>JAZHRO010000003.1:104870000-114870000 GCA_037157565.1 Thalassia testudinum | reverse complement strand
AATATATATGTATATATATACATATATATATATAAGTATATAGATATATGTATATATATATATATGTATACTAATACTTAGTTATATAAATACTATATATATATAGATATAAGTATATATATATATATGTATATAAATATATGTATATATATCAATATATATATGTATGTATATAATACTGTATAGGTGTGTGTGTGTAAGAATGTGTGACTGTATGTGTGTGCAAGCGTCAGTAAAGAGAGTGAGAGAGTGTTGTGAGAGAGAGTGAGAGAGAGAGAGAGCGGGAGAGAGAGGGTGCTACTGAGGGTTAAGGCGTCTAAAGCTGTGGAGCATCGTCTGGTCCACGGGTGCACGTGCAGGAGCATAGGTGCGCTGAAAGGCGCACGCACGCAGGGGAGTAGGCACGGAGGAGAGAAGAGGCCGCAGCGCACTGCGCTGCCCGAAGGGCTGGAGCAGGCGCTGGCAGGTGCACGCAGGAGGAGAGAGTGAATGAAGGCAGGCGCTTGGAGAGGTGGCCGCACGCAGATGTACGTGGGCGGGTGTGGGCGACGTGGACGCACGCAGACGTGCGGGCAGGCGCTGGAGCAGGTGCGGGGCTGAACGCGTGCGCGGGCGACGGCCGGTTGGGGCGCGTCGGGTGACCGGTTAAGTGAGAAACTCATCGGTCACCCCACTGTAGCCATAGTGTTTCGCAGAAATGCATGAACAGTGGCTATAGTGGTCGGGCGATCCGCGCGACCGCTTGCTGTAGGTGCTGTGAGTGCGGGCGGCTTGCGGCTGGCGTGCGCAAGGAAGGGTTGCGCCGGCCAGTTGCGGGCACGGAGAAGATCGCGACAGAGTGTGCGAAGAGGGAGGCAAGGGTGCCTACAGGCACGTGCGATGGCCTACGTGCGGGTGAGCGATGGCCTGCGCGCCTGCTGCCGCGGAGCTTCAGACCTTGAAGCCTGCGGCAATGGCGGAAGTGCTAGAAATGAAGAAGTCAGGGAAGAGAAGACCACCGTGCTAGTGGCGTGCATGGTGGAGCTACTGCTGCTGTGCGGAGCTTGAGAGCTTCAAACTTGAAGCTCCCGCTCCAATGGCTGCAATGGCTTGAACTTGAAACAGGGAACGAAGGCCACCACGCCCACCAACTCTTTGAAGAGCTGGGCGGTGGTAGTTTCATGGTGGTGGGTGCGCACCACAGTGAAGACTCCTACCCGTAGAGTGTCTCCTCTGAGGAGGAAGTCCTATGTATGGAGGGAGAGGGGGAGGAGGCAGCCTGGAAGTGAGCTGCTGTGTGGGGTTTTGGCGTGGAGGACCAGGCTGCTTTGCAAGAAGGCAGCCGAGCTCTTTTTAAAGAAGAGGAGAGCATGCACAGCCATGCCCTGGCTGTGCATGCTTGCGCATGGCTTGGCGGGGAGAGGCAGCCGCAGGGAAGGGCCTGAGCAGGGAATGGCGCAAGGAGAAGTTGCCATGCAGCCGTGGGAAGAGTTTGAAAGTCAACTAGAAATAAAAATAAAAAGAAGGTGAATTTTGCAAAGATGCACTTGAGAAAAAATGTTATTTGCAAGGCCATTTATTTACTCTCCTCCCCTCTCAATTAAATGCATGCATGCATGTATTTTCACAAATGCGACTATGGAACCCTAATATGCACTGGTAATGCTAGGAAATAGCACAAGATGGCACAATTGCAGGTGTATTTTTGTTGTGCAATCAGTAAGGCGCAAGGAGGCATGTATGTGGGGGACCTCACCCCTCGTGTGCTTGAGGCAACAAGGTTGTAGCACAGTGACATTATATGTGCTACAGGTGCTTTGCATTCCTATGATGTGGGGCTAAATCTCCATCCTTCTACTCACATGCAGCCGTTGCCAAATTTAAGAAATCGAAGACGCTCTAGCTGCTTTCATGGTCAATTGGGAGCCCAAGCACCTTCATGGTGCCAACCTGCACGTGGGAAATGTGGTGGCGATGCTGGAGTGAGTCAGATGAAAAAGAACGATACCAGAGAAGATGAGGGCGATGGTGGATGACGATGAGAACCCTGAAAACAAGAACATGACCTTCCTACCCAATTAGAATAGCTCATAAGTTTCGTCGGTGTTCATGGAGTGCGGTGGTGGTGGTATTTTGGTGTGTACGTGCGTGTAGAGGGCATGCGAAGTTGATAATGGCGAATAGATGATGGGTGAGGAGATGGAGTGGGCAATAGGCCTGGAAAGGTTGGGGATTTTGGTCTAGGGGCCACGGAGGAAGTTTTGGCGGTGGTGGTGTGATGTTTGGTGGCATGTGGTGGTGACATGGGCTCACCGGAGTTCGCACCGAAGTTGGAGAAGACGGAGGGGGAGAGCGTGAATGATAGTTGGAATTGGACTTTAAAGAGAGAAAGAAGAAGGGGGAAAAGGGATTGAGAAGACCTAAAATTATGGATGAAATGAGGGAGATTCCCACGCTGGTGTAATTGCCGGATGTGGGGATGATGAATCCTCCGTTAGGGAGATGGCGGTGAGGAAACGTTCGAAAACGACGGGGCTTTGGCCAGCCATCGTCGGAGGAAGAAGGAGAGGACAATTGTGCCTCCAATTTGACAGTTGGAGGTGCAGATGAAGGAGAATAAGGAGGACCACCAGAGCATAGGTCGGAGGAGGCCAGAGATAGGGAAAAGGGAAGATTTTTGGCCCCAAACCTTGCTAAGGAGGTGAGGAATGCATCGTAGGTCCATTTATAGGCCCTAAGGAGGAGTCTTAAGCTTGGAAACCAAGCTTGCAACCCCATGATTTTCATGCAAATAGGACATGCGAACTTTTGAAAGGTTCACATGAAGATTTGGGAATGAGTTAGGATTTGTGGATGTGCTCATTTGGAAGGGAATTCCTCAAGGAATCTCCCTTTCAATTTTGGGAGTGTTTGATTAAGAATCGAGCGAGAAATCCTTGCTCGAATCTTGATGGCAAAGTTTTGACCTTCCAAAAATGGCATGGGGACCTATTTTCAATGAATGGTGATAAAATTAAGGACCCATTTGCAATTATTTCAAAAGTTAGGGGCATATATGTCAGAGAAAAGAGTCAGACAGAACTGAAATGTAAACTAAGTCAAGGTGATCTCTGATTGGGCCCAAATTTTGGTACAAACCTAATTTAGACCCAAGGAATCTAATGGTGAAGTAAGATTTAGGTTTTGGCCAAGTTTGAATGGGTAAATTGCATAGAAACCCAAATTAAGGTAACTATCTATCAAAGACTTTGTTTTAGGTTAAATTGGGTTCTAATGGTCAAAGCAAGCATACTAAACCTTAGAGAATATTTTTTTATGATTTTTAGAAGGTTTATATGAATTTTATCCTGATCAGAACCTCAGTTATTTAAGTTGGTCTATTTTTAGGGTTTCAGATTCCATTAATTCTCGAAATACGTGAAAACCCGTTTCTGTCTGCATGAACCTACTTATTAAGCATTTATGAACATTAGACCTTTAATTAACCCCTGGGAAATCCTGTGATTGTTCTGGATTTAGGATATTCTCTTAAAATTGTAGTTTTACCCCTGTTTTTGTGTTTTATCTCGCAAAATGAATATGTAGTGAATAACGACTCTTTGGCGGTTATGTAGGAGCATTTATCAATTGATTATGACTAAATAAAGCTAGATAAGGATGATGATGACGATATCATCATACCCGTATGCCTAACATTTGCTAGTCCCTTAGCAAAATTTTATAGAATTAACTTGAATTCTAGACCATGCTTTGGAGATCAGAGTCCTGATTTTATTCTTCTCTTTAGAAATTAGGTCAGAATGCTAATAATAAGTCTAGAGGTACTTAAGTACCATCGAAGATCTGGACTTGACCAGCTTTAGTATCAATCTGCCGCAAAGGTTTCTAAGGTCTGTAGAAACTATCGAAAGGTTTGTTGGACCCAGCAGTTAAAGCACCTGTGCTTGTAACATGGTTAGTCCAGGTTCAGTTTGTAGTGTATTTTTGTAAGAGAGAGGGATAGAAGAATTTTTGCATTTTTTGAGAGTTTTCTCTCTCTTTTTCTTTTCTTTATTTCTAGCTTCAGATTAGCTCAAACACACGATCTGTATCGGATTCCTTATCCTCACCATCAATCCTCGCAGGGTCCCTAGCAATTGATGCTTCGAGATAGCATTGCCCATGGCAACCCCCAGAACCCTGGCTTTCGAAACCTCAAGATAGTGCCAACCATGGCATTCTGTAGGTAAATTTAGGCCTTGGCAATCGACATTTTGGGATAATCCTACCCATGGCACCGTAATCAGCACAAGGTGCTTGCATGCCCCCAGTAGGATATTTAGATATCCTAGGAGACAAGCACCGAGGAGATGGTATGTTATTGTGCATCTTCGAGGGGAATTTCCTACCTATCCACACCGGAAACTCATCCAAATCAACTTGTGTTGATAAGTCGCTCCTAATCTAGGTAGCTTTTTAGAATAGAATAAACGTTTTTGCGTGATTTTGATTATTAAGTGCACTGAACCAGATAGTGTGTGGATTATGGTGCTTAGGTTACCAAGTCCCGCAAACCAGAGGTCAATTAACGAGGCCAAATAATCCCTAAGACTTAGACCTAATACATAAGCTTCATATTTTCCTCAACCACTTCAGGATTATCCAGATCTTAATGGATACTTGAATTTTAAGCCCTAAAACAAACCCAAGAGGCCTAAGATCAGTACTCATACTAATCCCTGTCTCTTTGTTCCTTTAGGACTTAATTTTTTTCTTTTCATTTGGTTTAGAACTTAAGTAGATTCCATAATATTTTACTAATGACTATCACATTTTTGTTTCAACATGTAGCTCCTTTTCAACATTTAAAACACCTCTTCTCTTTCTCCTCAAGAATAATATGTAATTAATCTCACAAATTTTCCTCCCCTTTCTCCATTTTTTGTTCCTTTTCAATTTTTTATTTTTTTGGTTTTTTTTAAATGCGTATTTTTTGTGAGAACCCTTCAAAAACTTTAATTTTTATGTGTTTACACTTTAACACCCCCCATGCCTAAGTTTTGCAATGTCTTCATTGTAAACTGGAGGGTATGAAATCAGCTTAGGTTCAAGGATTAGAACATGATCAAAGGATGGGTGAAAGGGTCGGGATGACTGTTGCAGATGATTTCAAGCTTTGGTACGAGTACCAAAGGTGGAGTCGACTGTTCTAAAACTAAACTTAGAGTGCAGTAGACGTGAAGCACAAAAGATAATAAGAAGGATCTCAGGTTTTTGGAATGACAGGTTGCCTCCCATTAAGCGCTAAATTTAATGCCTTAAGCCGAGTAGAAGGTGATCATGGAGGAGTGGTCAAATCAAATGAATTTTGTAGAACAAGCACCTTGATCAGTAGCCTGGTTGGTCCAATTAGGTGCTTGTTCAGATCAATAGGTTGATGATGCAGTCCAAACCCAATTAATCTAGCATGTTGATGGATGTGGATCAAGAGATATGGAGCCCACCAGATGCTTTGAGATTCAAACAGATTCAGGGTTTGGCTGATTCAATTCAGCCTGGTCAGAGTAGGGATCCTCAAAAGAGAACTGATCTGTGGAGGATGTGGGATCCCTACGAGAGTGATTAGAGAAGGATGGAATGTGATTTGCAGTCTAATTGAAGCCCAAAACCTGATCAAAAGATGGAGAATCATATGCAATCGGATCATCGAGAGGAGAATCAGAGTAGAAATTGATTCCAGTAGCAGGTCAGGGTTGGGTTCGGATTCGAGAAGGTTCTGTATGTGGTGTAGAAGAGATGGTTTCTTTCAAATCATTAACCTCAATGTCAGAATCAAAGTGCAGGTCGTAGTTGTTGAGATCATAAACAAGTATGGAGTCATTAGGAAATAACAGTTCTCCGAAATCAGAGTAGGATTCGACATCATCGGAGAACTTGTGAAGATCGTGGTCTGAATTCGATTCCAGATAAGAGGTTCCACCACAAAAAGGATAAAGATATGTAGAATCAGCAACTTGACCTGGATCTAACCTAATTTCAGATTCTGAGCACAATAAGGTGTCCTTAGTGGGTATAGGCTCGTGTTCTGTGCTCCTAGGATAGACCCAATCGAGACCCAGCTCTTCCAACCCCTCAGTTTCTATGTCATAGATTGACATGACTTTCGAGAAATCAATTTGTGTCTCAGAGGAAGTTGGAGAGGTGTATTCATCAAATACGGGCCTAGAATCGTAATTCCAATTCAAAATCTAGCTCTCATCATTTTAGGCCTCATGATTATCCCAAATAGGCTCGAATCAAGATTTTATGTTAAGGGTAATGATTGGATCACTAGAATCTACGCTGGGCTCTACAGGGATGTCAAAATTATTATCGAGAATCACCTCAACAGGATAAGGCTCGGGATTTTCATTCTCGAGAATGTCTATTTTAAGCTCATCATCACAGGTGTCAGGGAAATCTAAGCTCGATGGATTAGCTTCCTAGTTTTCTAGGGCTAATTCGAAATTGGGAACACCTGCAATTGGATCTTCCCCTCCCTTATCAAGATCAGGTATGTCAATTGTTATGAAATTTGAATTTGAATTCATTTGGGATGGGGGTCCATAACAACTATGATCATCAAACCGGGGATTTGTAGAATCATGTTGATCATCAAAGTTACACCAAAATGTCTTATTATCTGATGGGTATTTTTGTTCAATGGTTCTATATAAATCATTTAGAAATTCTCCCTATTTTTCCATGAGATTTTGGTTTTTATCCAAAAGTGAAGGATTTGACCAACATTGCAGATACTCGTTGCTATGTAATGTCATTAATTCATTGTATTCTACTAAGAGATCATCTCAAGTTGAACCGTGTTTTATTTGTGTCCATGCTATTTTGAAGCGATTCAAAATGTGGTCTGTTGTTTTTATAAATTTATCTCGAATGTCCCTCTCTGAGGCTTTATAATATTCTTCATGATGTCTATAGGCAGCCTCAATCATCTTTTATTTCATGCTCATTTGGGATTTAGGTTTCCTACACAGTCTTCCTAGATTGCCAGGTTGCATTTTCAAATCAGGTGGTGGAATCAAGATGTAAAATCAAACTTAGGTTAGATTGAAGTTGATCAGATCTGAAAAGAGATTCCCAAGAAGATCTAATGTGGTCTCTTAGGTTAAAAACCTAATGACCTTCCTGTGTATGTGCTCTATAGAAAAGATGAGGGACTGGATATTATTTGAACCCAATCAAGGCACCCAAATATCTTTGGATGACTAAGGCAGTTTCGAGGTAGATGATACCTTTGAATCAAAAATCCGCATACCCGAGAAATACTTGGACAGCCAGGAAGGGAGAGCCCCACAAAGATCCCCCACCTGGGTTACAGGGTTTCCCCCACCTGTCCTTCTTGGTCACTACGGTTCCAAGTAGACCGAAATGTATGGACTTAAGACCTTAAGTCTACCAATTTTAGCTTAATTAGTACCTTGAATTTCACTTGATTAGATGTTGATTTGATTTGTGACCTAATTAGGAGGTTGGTTGGCCCACAAAGTAGGTCAACTTCACCTGACCTACCCTAAAGATGGTAGAATGAAATCCAGGTCAAGACCTAGAAGTCACCTTGAATTTCTCTCAGGTTATTAGGTCCACGATTTTAGGGTTCAAGTGAAATTAGAGCCTGATTTTAGGGTTCTTCTTGATTAGATCTTTTCAAATAAGGGCTTAGGTAGCACACAAATGAGGGAAGGTTTATTCTCTTTAATGCAAGCACATGTGAACTAGCACTTCAAACCCTAATGTTGAAACCCTAGTTTGCTCTATTCCAAGTCCAATTAAATCTCAAATTATTCTTCCTGGACTTCAAACAAGAACTGTGTAGTCCAAAGAATATTAGAAATTATGTACAATCCCTAGTAGGTACAGGAAATTAATGTCGGGATTTCTAAATAGAATCGCATCAAGCTTCAATCAGATGTGAATTTTTTCGCAAATCAAGAAACTTGTATTTAAATGAAAATTACTATGAAAATAAGGTAGGTGATTCCTAATTGATTGTTTCCTTTTTCTCTCTTCCAAGGATTAGGAGATTAGGGAAGAAGAGAAAGTTCCCTGCCCTGGAGTGGCTGAATTGCTCGGAAGATCTCTACGTGATGTACCTCGCAAAATCCCAAGAAATCAAATAGGGAAAGTTAGTGCTCAAATATAATTAAATAAAAACAAGAATAGCGATAAATTGTGCATTGCTCCCTAGCAACGACGCCAAAATGTTTACGTGCGAAATCGATGTTTTAAAATCTTTGCGTTGCAGTATAGTCGAAATCACTTGTCAACAAATACAGTTTATAACTTGAATATCTAGAAATGAAGTCCAAGGTCAAACACAGGGAGAAAATAAGAATTCACATGCTAATCTTTAGTTAAAATATAATGAAGTACTATAAAGATATTTCAATGAATATTAATCTACCACATTAAATATTCAATGAAGCTCAATGTATCTTAGGATAAAAAGAATAGAAAAGCCAAAAGTGGTGATTTAAATCTCCAACTAATCCCTCTAGATATGCGTCACAAATATCTCAAATAAACCAAATCATCCAACAGTAATCTAACATCTGACTTTCAAATCAGACGACTTAAATGAAGCTTTGTTACAGTGCTTTCTTTGAAACTTTCTTCTCTTCTTTTTCTCTTCTCTACCTTAGCTTCAGCCTCTTCCTCTTCTCTTCCTTTCTTTAGAGAGCACGAGGGTATATACTTCAGAGATTAAAGCCCACCCCTTCCCCCTCTCACTCTCTTTTCTTTCCTCCTTTCCCTTTCTTTCTTTCCCAAACCCAGGTATATAAACGAACAAATGGATCTGCGTAATCGGGTTTGGCCAAACCTGCGTGCATGTGTGCATGGGCGAGGCATGAGGTGCGAGGAGGCACATGAGTGGGGGACCTCACCTTACGTGTGCTTAAGGCAACAAGGCCTTAGCACAAAAACATTATATATGCTGTATGTGCTTTGTATTCCTATGATGTGGGACTAAATCACCATCCTTCTGCTCGTGCGTAGCCACTACTAAATACGAAGAAATCGAAGACCCTACAACTACTTTCGTGGTCAATTGGGAGCCCAAGCACCTTCATGGTGCCAACCCGCACCTGGGAAACGTGGTGGTGATGCTGGAGCTGGTTAAATGAAGAAGAACGATACCGTAGAAGATGAGGGTGACGGGTGACGGGGGACAGCGATGAGAACCTTGAAAACATGAACACAACCTTCCGACCCAATTAGAATAGCTCATAAGTTTCATCGGCATTCATGGAGTGCAGTGGTGGTGGTATTTTGCTGTGTACGTGTGTGCAAAGGGCATGTGAAGTCGATAATGGTGGATAAATGATGGGTTCTTCGGTGAGGAGATGGAGTGGGAAATAGGATTAGAAAGGTTAGGGATTTTGGTCTAGGGGCCACGACGGAAGTTTTGGCGGTGGTGGTGTGATGTTTGGTGGTGTGTGGTGGTGGCACGGGCTCATTGGAGTTCATGCTAGAGTTGGAGAAGACAGAGGGGGAGAGCATGAACGACGATCAAAATTGGAGTTTAAAGAGAGAAAGAGGAAGTAGATGGGAAGAGGGATCAAGAAGAGCTAAAATTATGGACGAAATGAGGGAGATTCCCATGTCAGTGTGATTTCTAGATGTGGGGAAGATGAATCCTTCATTAGGGAGACAACGGTGAGGAAAGGTTCGAAAACGACGAGGCTTTGGCCAGCCACTGTCAAAGGAAGGGAGGGAGGACAGCTGTGCCTCTAATTTGATGGTTGGAGGTGCGAACAAAGGAGAACGAGGAGGATGGCTGGAGCATAGGTTGAAGGAGTCTGAAGATAGGGAAGAGGGAAGATTTTTGGCCCCATACCTTGTTAAGGAGGTGAGGAATGCACCGTAGGTGCATTTATAGGCCCTAAGGAGGAGTCTTAAGCTTGGAAAGCAAGCTTGCAACCCCATGATTCTCATGCAAATACGACATGCAAACTTTTGGAAGGTTTGCATGAAGATTTGGGAATGAGTTAGGATTCGTGGATGGGCTCATTTGGAAGGGAATTCCTCAAGGAATCTCCCTCTCAATTTTGGGAGTGTTTGATTGAGAATCGAGTGAGAAATCCTCGCTCAAATTTTGATGGTGAAATTTTGACCTTCCAAAAATGGCATGGGGACCTATTTGCAATGAATGATGATATACTTAGGGACCCATTTGTAATTATTTCAAAACTTAGGGGCATATGTGTGAGAGAAAAGAGTCAAATAGGACTGAAATGTAAACTAAGTCAAGGTGATCTCTGATTGGGTCCAAATTTTGGTACAAGCCTAATTTGGACCCAAGGAATCTAATGGTAATTCAGATTTAGGTTTTGACCAAGTTTGACTAGAAAAATTATGTAGAAACCCAAATTTGGGTAATTGTCTATCTAAGATTGTTTTAGGTCAAATTGGGTTCCAATGGTCAAAGAAAGCATACCAAACCTTAAAAAATATTTTTATATGATTTTTATAAGATTTAGATTAATTTTATCTTGACCAAAACCATAGTTATTTAAGCAAGTCTATTTTTAGGGTTTAAGATGTCGAAATGCATGAAAAGCCATTTCTATCTGCATGAACCTACTTATTAGGCATTTACGACAATTTAACCTTTTTTTAACCTCTAGGAAATCCCATGATTCTTCTATATTTAGGATATTCTGTTAAAATTGCAATTTTACCCCTGTTTTCATGTTTTATCTCTCAAAATGGATATGCAGTGAATAAAGACTCTTTGGCGGTTATATAAGAGCATTTATCAATTGATTATGACTAAATAAAGCTGGATATGGCTAATGATGATGTTATCATCAGTGCGTGAAGGAGGAGGAGGAGGTGGAGGAGAAGGAGGAGGAGGACGACGACGATAAGGATGGGGATTCACCTAAGGAGGAGGGGGACGATGCGAGGAAGGGGACCACGTTGAGGTGTTTAGTGTGACGGGGCGGCATGAAGGGGGTTGATCGTGGGTTTAGCGGAGGAAGATGAGCAGTAGGATGCAACGCCTAAATAGATTTAGGAACCTATGCCATCAATTCTCTCAAAAACCAACTGCAAATGATATTGTCGGTTCCCTCTCCATCGCCCCCAAAATTTCATTGCTAAATTTAACCAGACTTTTATCGTCATTTAATCCAATAATCGACGATATAAGTCACTAATCCCGCCTCAATTTCAAATGCAAATTTTAAACTTTTTTTACCGTCGCATATTCTCCCAACCGACGGGAAAGGATACACATCATCACACCTAAAATTTTGGCCTATAATTTTTACCCACTTTTGCGGTCATTTATTCCAATAACCGACAACCAAAGTTACAAATCCCTCCTACTATTAACGAACAAATTTTAACTAGCTTTTCGTTGTCGGTTATTCCATTAACCAACGATAAAAATATATTTGTCATCACTTAATCAACCTACGGTAAATATTAATGACCATCGTACGTGCCCAACCGCTTTTCTTCAGTTGTTGGTAGGTCGAGTACTGACCTTTGCCATCGCTTGTTTGAATAAGCATTGGCAAAAGGATCTTTATCGTCAGTTTAAATAACCGATGGCAAGTAACCGATGGCATAACCTATTTTTCTAGTAGTGCTTAAGATCCGGATTAGTCCTCAAGAGGCTGAGGAAAGTGCTAGCCTAATGTAGTAGGTCTAAGGCTTAGGGATTATTCGACCCCATGGCCAGTTTTTTAATTTGCGGGACTTGGTAACCTAAGCACCCAAAATCACACACTAGTCTAGTTCAATGCGCTTAATGTAAGAAATAATGCCAAAAGTGTATGTTCTGAGAAAATCGTCTCGAAGATCTAGCTTAGGAGCAGCTCGACAACACAAGTTGATTGGAGAAGTTCCTAGTGCAGAGTGGTGAAAAATTCCCCTCAAAGATGCATATTAACATATCATCTCCTTGGTGCTTGTTTCCTAGGATATCTAAATATCCTCCTAGGGGCATGTAACCACCATGTGCTGGTTCAGGAGCCATGGTCGGGATTATCTCGAAATGTCGATTGCCAAGGCCTGAATTTAGCTACAGAACACCATAGGTGGCACTATCTCGAACTGTCGAAAGCAAGGAGTTCTGGGGGTCACCGTGGGCGATGCTATCTCAAAGCATTGAAAGCCAGGGACCCTTCGAGGATTGATGGTGGGGACAAGGAATCCGATACAGACCGTGTTTAGGGCCAATTTGAGGTTGGATTTAGGGAAATATAAAAAGAAAAGAGAGAAAACTCTCAAAATGAAAAAAATCCTTCTCTATCTCTCTCTTGTCAAAATGCATTGGCAAACTAAACCTGAACTTGATACATCTACGCACGGGTGCTTTAACTGATGGGGTCAACGAACCTTTGGGCAATTTTTGCAGGCCTTAGAAACCTTCGCAGTAGACACAGGCTAAAGCTGGTTAGGTCTAGATATTGGCTGGTACTTGAGTACCTCTAAGCCTATTATTAGTATTTTGATCTGATTTCTAAAGATGCGTCCTAGTAGGGCATCCTGACAGTTTCATCCGACTCAGAGACCTAGCTTGATCCATAGGATTTTTGCTAGGGACTTGTAAAAGTTAGGCTTGGGGGTATGATGGGAGCACCATCATAGGCCCTAACTAGCCACTTTTAGTCAGGTATGATTGATAAAAGCTCCTACATAATCATCCATGGATTGTAATTCCATATTATTCTGATCTAAGAGAAGAATAGGAAATCAGGGTTAATTCTATAATTTTAACAGCACATCACAAACATAGATTAACCACGGGGTCACGCAGGGGTTAAATGAAGGTCAAATGAGCTCAAAAGTCCAAAAAGTGGGTCAGCACTAACAAAAATAAGGTTTCACGAATTTCAAGAACCAAAATAGTACATAAAACCCTAATTCTCAACCCGCTTAAATTGAAGAAGTTTTGGTCAGGGTAAAATTCATCTAAAGCCCCTAAAATTTACAGAAAAAAATTCTATGAGGTTTAGTACCTTTGGTTTGACCATCTGAACCCATTTTGACCTTGGACAGAGTTGCAGATGGGATTTTGCTCTGATTTGAGATTGTGCAGATTTCCCATGAAAACATGGTCAAAACTAAAATCCTACTTCACCATCAAATTCCTTGGGTCAAAATTAGTTTGGTACCAAAATTTGGGCCCAATCAAGATCCATCTTAACCTAGTTTGTAATTTAAACATTTAAAACTCTACATCTTACATTTAGCCCCTTAGGTTTTAAAATTATTTGCATTTAGGTCCCTAACTTCTCTTCATTCTTGCATTTACACCCCTGCCACCATTGAAGGTGTGAAGGCACCTTCAACCGAGATTCTCATAGAGGTTTCTCTCCCAAAGCAAGACCAAATCCCTCCAAATTTGGAGGGATTGATCTTGAGGGCTCTACGTATCGTTTGGACCAGATCATGGGCATTGATTCGCACCATGGATCTTGAACAAACTTGATGAAATCAAGGGATCCTTTTCCCTAATTTCATGGCCCAATCAGGCTCCTTCCATCATCTAGAGCTCGTCCTGAAGCTCTATGAAGGACCTCCTCTTCTAGGTCATTCTCCTTAGCTCAGAAGCAGCTAAAACTACCTTTTCCTTCTCCTTTTCGGCCATCCACAACTCAAGCTCTGGTGAATCTCTTTGATCTTCTCATCTGGTCGTCCAACATTCAAATTGGACGGCCCTCTTCCTTCCTCTCTCGCTTCTGCCTCTCGCCGGTTAAAGTAGAGGTTCTCCACGCCTTTGTTGTCACCGCTCTTCCTCGCTGTCGCCTTCCTCTTCTTTAGCATCAGCTAGCCAACGCCAACACCTATTCCTCTCTGTTCTTCCTTTTCCTTCCCTCTAATTTCTTCCTCTCACTCTCATCTTCCTTTCTAACTCTTCAGAATCTAGGATCACTCATCATACCACCCTTACACCAACCATCTTCCCCATGGCTGACGAAGCTCCAATGAGCTCGGACAGCCACCACACCACACCAAACACAACGCCACTACCTCCACGAGCTCCGGCACATCCCCTTCTTCAAAAGCCTTCAACAAATTTCACCTCAACACCACTCAAACACCCCACCAAACACCACCTCCTCTGCTCGCCTTCTCCATCATCGACAGCCCCCTTCTGATCATCGCATGCCTCAAAACCACCACCACTGTACTCACCTTTGCACAGCGAAGCCATTTGCATGTGTGCAGGTCTTCACTACCGTCGACCTCATCACCAACCTACAGCATCCTCCTCTATCATGTTCCAACCACTAATGGCCCTGCTACCACATTCAATAAATGCGAAACGACTCTAGGAGGAACTCCAAGCCTTTGATTGGGCACCTCAACAACTACAACAACACTAATTCGAGAAGCTTCTTCACCTACTGCTGCATAAAGAAGAAGCCACCCTAATAGTCCCACATTTGGAATGAAGAAGCACACTGAGTCGCATAAGTTGATTCCATGCTCTTGTCTGTTTGCCTTGAACACATAGGGGGTGAGGTCCCCCACGTATGCCCCTACGCACGCGCTTACATGTGCACACTCATGCGTCCTCGCCTGCGAACATGCCTGCAAGTCTCGGCACTAGATCCGTTAACTCGGATAACTGGGTTCAACTAAGTTCCGAGAGAAATTTGAGGAGAAGAGGGGATGGTTTTTTCTGCCTTAGGATTTGTGCCCTCCCTTGTGTTCATCACTTAGCCTCTGAAGCCTTAGTGAGGCCCTTGTGCCTTGCTCTTGTGAGAGCCTTGTGCTCCTTTGCTGCTGCTATGCTTTGGCTCCTCTAAGGCGTGAAGGTTTAAGGCGTCTGTGCCTTAATCATGTCAATTGATTGGCTACATTGCTCTTATGCTTGGTTGTGATATTGTTGAGATAATTGGTTGAGCATTACTATTCATTTATTTGAAATAATTGTTGAGCTTAACATTAGGGTTAATTTGGTGGTTCAAACTACCATTTTAACCCCATCGTTTTACACTCTCATTTCTGGTTTATTGCTATATTATTCTGATACATACATTGAGCATCACTTTGAATATATTTGCATATCTTCTCTCATAATTGTGATTAGTGATTAAAATTTCCAATTTTCTCCCTGCGAACGAACTCAGATTCATTTCCTAATTTCGAGTCTACAAATTTTCAGTGCTATTGCATTTTTGTTATGTGTACTACAACATGCATCTCTTGATTTTTTTTTTTTGAAACTAAAAGGAAAGCTACCGTACTACGATAGCAATCCAGGAGGGCTTTTATGTATCATAATAAGAAGAAAAAAGGGAATCATTACAATACAGATCCCCGCATATGTATGAGGGACCAGCACTCATTTACAATTTTCTAAACACACACTGGTCTCTCCTGAAACAAATGCTCATTCCTTTCCCTCCACACACACCATAAAACTGTAGCCATGTGCATGTGTGGCTTATCTCGTAGTAAGAAACTTTACCACAAAGAATCCCACCTATGAAATGGTTCTCGACATATTCTTCTCCAAACTGCATCTGTTATCAGGCATGATGAAAATATGTGACCTAGGCTGTCGATGTGTGACCCACATAGGGAGCAAACTTGTAGAGCACTACCCATCCTCCTATGCCTCAAGTCCCCTGTGATCAAGCTCTCCCACCTACACAACCAAAGGAAAATTTGAGCTTTGAGTGGAATTTTCAATAGCCATAACTTCTTGCCAATTAGATCAATCTCTGCAGCTCTGGATACGCCCATTATCTTCCCATAGGCATAGGTTGTTGTGTAAATACCATTCCACATGTAGCTGTCCTCCAAGCCAGCCCTTGGTCTGAAATTCTACAAATTTAACATCAGCCGCATCTTTTCCTCCCACAGCCAGGTGCCTTCCCTGCTCATTTCAATGCCACTAAGCTACCAGCAGTACTCCTGTTCAGACCAATAGCTACAGACCAGCCCATCCTTATTTACAACTGCTGCATACACTCTTGGGTAAGCATCCTTCAGAACACCCAGCAAAGACCACTCCTCCTGCCAGAAGCTAAAGGAGCTGCCATCCCCTAGAACTGGTTGCAATACCTGCCAATTAGATTTTAAGGCTTGTATCACAGACAACCAAAAAGGAGATGGCTTTGATGGGCATAGTCTATTCAAAGCATTGTTGGAGCTACCATAGCTGCCTTTAATGAGATCAGTCCACAACTTTTCTTCACCATTAAGGAGTTTGATTGCCCACTTGATTAGTAATGGCTCATTGAACTCCTTAAGGGATTTTATACACAATCCACCATATTCCTTGGGCAGACATAGCTGCTCCCACTTTAAAGGTTGCATAAATCTTCCTTCATGATGCACATCCTTCCAGAAAAACCACTTTCTCATCACATCAATGCGCTTCCAGATGGATTTAGGGGCTTTGAAAATGGAGAAGTAGAAGACTGGGATTGAGGTAATAACAGAATTCAATAAAATGAGTCTTCCTCCCTTGGATAGATATCGACTGTTCCAACTTTCTAACTTAATAGAAATTTTGTCAAACAAAACATTCCAGCCACTCTTCTTCAACTTGGAGCATCTTAGAGGCAGCCCCAAGTATTTAATTGTAAGTGTAGTGCATGGAGTGTCCAATATAAAGGATAAATCTACTTGCTCCTAATCATTGAGTCCAAAACAGACCAAGGATGATTTTTCCCCATTCAATTTCAAACCTGATATGTCTCCGAAGATCTTAACCATATGCCATAAAGCTTGAGCTTCAAGCTCTATCCCTTCTACAAAGAAAACAGTATCGTCGGCATACTTGAGTACTGGAGCCATGGTCCTCCTATTGGAGATGGAATAGCCTCTGATTATACCAACCTCTGATAATCTGCAAGTGTATATAGCTAGAGTGTCAACCGCAAGGTTAAACACCAATGGAGCAAGTGGGCACCCTTGTCTAACTCCACATTGTGGTTGTATCCATGCTCCACAGGGCTTACCATTATCCAAGGAGGTGAAGGAAGTAGAGGTGATGCACAACTTCATCCACTGAATCCATAAAGGTGGGAAGCCTCTTCTTTTGAATACCTCCCACAAGTAAGGCCATGAAACAGAATCATAGGCCTTTCGAAAATCCACTTTCCACATAAAGGCCTTGCATTTCCTCTTGTGCCACCCACTCTCCATCTTCTGAGCCATGATGAAAGATTCTTGTAGAGATCTATTAGGAAGAAATGCTGATTGAACAAGAAGAATTTAATCTTGTAAGACAGCCCACAGTCTATTCGCCAAGACTTTGCTCACCACCAAATAGATGGAATTCGAGAGTGTAATAGTTCTAAACTCAGAAAATCTATCCATGCCTTGTTTCTTCGGTAGAAGAAGAGATATGATTTGTTTATCTTATCAAAACCGTAGTTGCCTCTCTCAAATTCCCTAATGACCTCCATCACCTCCTCACAAAGGAAATTCCACAGTTCCTTGTATAAAAAGACTTGAACACAATCAGGACCTGGTGATCCTTTATTATTCAATTCACTAATAGCATCCACAACTTCTTTTTCAGATAAGGCTGCAATCAATCTATTAGCTTGCTCTTCTAAAATTCGAGGAGAAACACTTGTTACCATTCTCCAATGTTCCCTGTCTGCTACCTGTGAAGAATCCCTAAAGTGTTTGATGGCTTCAGACCTGATCTCCTGCAAGGAAGAAATTATTTGATCACCCTTGACAATAGAGGATATCAAGTTCTGTCTTCTGCATGAGCTGGCTGCAAGGTGGAAATATTTTGTGGTATCCCCCTCTTTAAGCCAGAGTTTCCTTAAACATTCTCGCCAATCCATTTCATGCTTTAAATCCTCCACCACTACCACCTCTTGCCAACCTCTCCTCATTTCCAGTTCTTGGTCAAATAAAGGAGATACATACTCCATTGCATCTACTTTGAATTTCCAATAATGCTTCATGACGCCTGTGCTCTCGCAATGTAGATATCACTGTCCCATATTCCTTAAGCATGGTGCGCATAGAAGACAACTTTGATGCTAGTCTGATTGTAGCCGAACCTTCTACCTGTTTGGTCCTCCACCATGCTTCAAGCATTTCACGGAAGCCTGGTTCTCTCAGCCATGATCTTCTAAACTTGAAGCATGACCCTGTATGTGCATGCTCACCACTATCCCAAACCAAGGGTGTATGATCTGCAAAGGGGTGCTCTAAACCAAATACATATGAAAGCTGAAATTTGTCCAGGAGATCTGCATTCCCAAAGAATCTATCTAGCTTAGACATCAGGCCATTTCCATTTCTCCATGTGTACTCTACTATTGAGGAGGGAAACTCATTCAAGCTCGAATATTGTATCGTCAATTGAAAACCAAGAGATGCACTATCCACTACGCCACTTGGTTTGTCCATCCCTATTAGAACACAGTTGAAATCACCACCCACTAACCATGGAGTCCCTTGTGAGTGGACTGCTATTTCAGAAAGATCCTCTGACAACTCATGCCAAACAAAAGCAACACAAGGACCAGAGACTCCAATAATGAAGCATTCTACCTCCCCCTGAACCCTGTTGCAGTTACATGTTATCATATGCCTGGATTTATGAATTTTCACCACTTATAGACTTGCCTTTCTCCACCAGAAAGCAATACCACCAGATCTCCCCTACGTATTGAGCACCGCACACTCAACACTTCCTAACATCATCAACCCATTCCATACCTTACTATCCTCCCTCTCAATATGAGTTTCTTTAATAAGTGCACAATCAATCTCCCACTCCCTCAAATATCTCAATAGGGAGGCCCTTCGAACTCTATTGTGTAGCCCATGCACATTCCAAGAGAGAATTCTCATCTCCCTTCTTTAGCCCCCCCATTTTTAGAATTTTGAATTTTTCCAACTTTAAGAATAGCTGCAATAGCATTTTCATCCACCTTCATAGAGTTTACAAGCCTCCTCTGCCTAAGCTTGTACGGGGATCTCCCTATCCCAGATTTGGATGATGAACCTACTCCAAATTTTAGCCCTTCCACAGCTTGAAAATTAGATTGAAGCTTCATGGAATTTGTAGGAATTTCCTGAAGCACCCCGAGAGCTAATTCCTCCTCAACCACAGGTTGATCATTTTGTAAATCCACATCCTCATCTATCCCCAAGTGATGGTCATCCTTGCACTTCTTTGATTCAAGTGCCTCAACCAGAGTATCATAGCCCATCTGCTACAAATCTGCATCTTCTCCCACAACTTCAACATAGGTCATCTTATCTTGGTGATCCTGCACAGCTGTATCTCCACATGCAAAATTCAGTTGCAAAAGCCATGAACTACCTTCTCACCGGAGGATAATTCTCTCAGGAACAGATCCCCCCTTAAATACATCCACCATCACATCTAGAACATGACCATCCCCTTCCCACAAGCCAATACTCGCATCTTCAGCAAACATTGCAAAACCTGCTATCATGGAAGCAACCACCTCCCTTGATCTCAAACGGAGTGGTAGGCCTTTAATTCCTAGCCTCCCCAACCTAGAACCTGCCCTCTGAGGTAGTCACTTTGGCAAGGACCTATCAAAGGGCGGTACCAATATCCATAAAACTGTCAAACTCTCAAAGCTGCTCGATCGAAAATACAAGTGTTCAACATCGATCATTCCCAAACCAAAGATCAGGAAATGCGTAGGGGACAGAATAGCAATCTTCCAACCTTCTGTCGATAGAGATAGAGAGCTTACCAGTCGATGAAGCTTTTCCATAGAGGGACTACCGATCATCACCACTCCAATCAAAGCTTCTCTTAACACCAGTTCAGTAACCCTAATATCCTTAGTCATAGGAACTTCTACATCAACCATATGACCCACATAGGTGGGCGGTGGTGGCGAACCTTCATTATTCATCCTTCTGGTGAACATGAATACCCTTCCTCCTTATTTCCCTCTACTCATCATGCACGAATCTCATTTATGACCATGTCCTCCATAGGCCAGGCAAGCGAGAGGAGATTGACATATCGGCACCATATGCCCATGCGTTCGACAATGAAAATGCAAGATCTCCCTGTTAGCCCTAGGCCAATCCTCCTTTGTAGGCCCCGTGCTCTCGTTCCTCCCTCTAATATCAAAGACCCCCATCCGCTCTCTTCTCCTCCAAGCCCTATATCTCCACGTCACCCAACCCTCATCGCCAAGGCTCCTCCCTCCCGTCGCCATCCTCCCTCTTCTTCTACATGAAACCCTGATTTTCACGCGCATCTCTTAATACTCAACGAATTTGTAATAGTAGGTTGGATGTATGGTTTTTTTTTTCTTTTCTTTGTTTATGTTCTGCATTAAGGGGCCTTTGTCTCATATTATTTAGTTAGATGGGAACATTGTTAGTAGTACCTAGGGCACATACATTTAGATAATGTTATCATTTTCGTTCTATGCTCTTATATATATATGCATATAATAATCATGGTGATGTTTATGAAAATTGTCTTCACATGCTTCATACTAGCCTTCCTCAGATACCATGCTATTTATTACATGATTTCCTTGAAAAATGCCGTAACTTATGCTAGCTCTTGTTAATGCTTCCCATATTACATTTCTTAGTTCAACCCATAATCACAAATTTTAATGATATTCAAAAAGGGGGAGACAATCTTAGGGTAGTCAAATCAAATGATATTCATTAAAATCATCATTTCACGAAACACATTTATTATTTGCAACAATCGATTTTTTGCAAAATACTTGACTTTGTCTAATCTTAGGAAATAGTGCTTCAAGTTCTTTAATAAGGGAGAGGAAATGGATCCTAAGAATGAATTTTGAAAATCAACATAAAGGAGATTGTTAGTTCAACCTATCCTACTATATGTTTTGATGATTTTACAAAATACCAAAAAAGAAAATAAAGTCGATAGAACCACTATCTCTATCTTTATCACAACCCTATTCTAGGTCTCACTTTATCTCATCATCAAAAGGAAGGATCTAAAGGATGAAGATGTCAAGTATCTAGGTCTTAGGTTAATATATGTATCTTTACAAATAGTGTTGTAATTCTTTATGTTTATTGAGTTTAGAAGAGTTGTAAAGGGCCCCCATCAAGATATAGGAGCTCTACACTTAAGCTCACAATACTTAGGCAAAACTTAGAGACTAAATCCAATTCTAGAACCAACTCATACCTTGGCATCAGACGTTTGATGGCTCATCCAAACATCTAATATTGAAAGATAAGTCATCTGATACCTAGGTCAGATGACCAAATACCATATACAATGCCTTAAGAAATTAAACATTTAGGCCTCAGATGACCAGACTCAGTATTAGATGTCAATAGGACACTCTAGACGTCTGAACACACACTCAGTTGTCCAAAGACTCTACCATTAAGCCTAATAAACCTAAATCTCCTTCTATTAGAAATCAAATCTAGTTAATTCAACCGTTAGAGATTTATTACCCTTGTTCTGGATGTTTGGACATGTCTCCAGATGTCCAATATTGGAACGTTAGGGTAAATTCAACTTAAAGCGAGATTTATCAGAGATAATCTTGATTCCTAGATTCACAAGAAATCTAAAGTTAAAGGTCATTATGACCATCAGACGTCCAGCACTGGGGGTAGACGTCCAGTAGGCGTTTGATCATTACAACTAGATCCTTATTTGGATCTGATCCAATCCAAGAGGAAATCTGCACCTTTTTAGATATCCAATAATTCACTCAAACATCCTAAATAGAGTTATCAAACGTCCGGCGATTAGTGACAAGTACATTGTTTAGATCCAATCCATTCTAGTAATACTAACCCTTTTTATCGGACATCCAGACTTTCCATCAGACATCCATAGACCTTAGATTAGACATTTGATTGATTTTTTATACGTTTGATTCTATTTTCAGAGATATTAATTTCCTGATTTGATTTGGATTTTGACTAATCAATTGGGATATGCCTCCAATGATTAGGGGGAGGCTCCCAAGCCTTCTTGAAGGTTCCTTTAAGCCCAATTATGCCCCTTAACCCTCCTTAGGCAATATAACAACAATTAGACATAAAATAAAACCCATATACTAGCTCTCTTACATATACATTAGCCCTACTGCTGTGCATGCTGATTCTTTAAGCAAACACACAGGGAGTCTCTTGTTTACCCATTGTTGCTAGATAATCTTTATATCTATTTTGGGGTGCTCTATAGGGTGTTATATATCTTTCATTTATTTTATTATTTTTTGTACTTAGGTGTTTGATGAGGGACTCATCATGGCTCATAATTCACTTAAATAAGCTACTTTACTAATTAATTGATCAGGAATAGTATAAAAATCAGGTTAATTATCAAATAAGTTAATATTGAGATAGGACGTTAATTATACATTAAATTAGCTTAATTATGATTTAACAAGAATTCCTCTATTTCTATTTAATGATAAGGACTTAATACTATGAATTGAGCTACTTATAATTAAGTTAACTAAGCTTATATTTAATTTGTAACCTAAGTTAATAATATAAGCATTTTCTAAAAAAGAGACATTAATAATATAAGCATTAATATTAAGCATTAAATTATATGATATAAAAAGGGATAAAAATGTAATTTCAACCCATAATATTATTTCTTAATATATATATAACCTACTATAAAAAGTTGAAAAGGAAATAAATTAATTTACATACTTAAATTAAAGATTTACATTTTAGTCCCTAAGAATCAATGCATTTACGTCCTTTTTATTTCGATTAGGTCAAATAGGTCCCTATATATGTATTAATGGCCGCCAACCACCTACATTCTCCGCTGACGATGTACTATCCAATGGCGTACTTTTGTTTTTGCACCCATCAAGGAAACTTCTAATAGAATCTTCTCATTTAATGGCTCAGATTGGCCGTTAACCACCTGAGAGACGTGGACACTGTCGCCATCATTGGAGAAGAGGACGGACGATTCCCCATACCTAGACATTACCTCCGGCTACATACACCGCACTTGTTGCTTTGCCATGCCTATAGCTAGACCCCTACCACCTCCGATCACTGAGAGAAAGACCTTTCCTTCTTCAACTGCTGCTTGCTCAGTAGGCATCTTCAAAACCTCCGGTGACCCCTATTAATACCCTTATTTTTATATAACAAAATTATGTTTTTATTTAGGACTAACCATTACAGGTTAAGTCAAATTATAGCATGGATGCATCCTCATTAACATTTTTCAAATGTGTCACGGACAAAGAGGACTTGAATACCTTTTAATTTTATTGAGTCAAGAATAATGTATGGAACCTCGATAAGAAAGCAAACGTAAGTTTTCATTTTTCGCAAAAATCGTTGTCTTTTGAACCTATGTTAATTCTATTGTTGATCGACCAAAATTCCTTTTTGGTCGACCAGGCTTGATTGACCAACTTCTTGTTTTAATTGATCAAAGACCTTTAACGTTCATATTCCCTTTCAATTGATCAACACATTTGATTTAATAGATCAAAAGTATTCCAACAAATTTCTTTTGAATCATAAACTCGATCAATATACCCTTATAATCGGTCAACATTAAATCGATCAATACTTTGTTTTAATCGACCAAATATAGTTTTGATCGACCAAATATAGTTTTGATCGACCAAACCTTTATTTTGATCAATCAAAGGCATGTTTCCAAAATTTCCAAAACAGGTAAAAAAACACCTATAAATCGGACCTTCTACCGCCCTCTTCAAAACACACCTCAAAGAGCTTTCAAATAGAAAAACATGCATACACTTTCTAGTGCTTTCGCACCTCTATGCCTACAGCTACTGTGATTTAAAGCACGCTCTCTTGCAATTCAAAGAAAGCTCGATTTGTTTTATTATTGCTGAGGTTCCCTAGGAAATATTGTTATATTCTTTTATTCTGTTGTTCTTGATCTGGAATCCAAGGTGTATTGGAAGTCCCGTTATTCTTCGCTTGGTCAGGTGTAAGAGAAGACATTTGTAAGAGGTTGTGTCACCCTCATTCAAGTGATGTGTAATAGTGGATTTGAATAGCGTCAACTAGTCGAGAAAATCCTAAGCTAGGAGGCTTAGCTAGTGGTTGTCACCCGGAAGGGTTTCCAATCTAAAATCAGGTGTTATTTCTCTGGTTTGTGCTTATTCATTTTTTATCTGTGGTGAATGAATTTTTAAGTTCATTTTAAATATATATTACACTGATCATACCAGGGAGACCCTTTCTGGCCACAGCTAGGACCAATATAAATTGTGAGGAGGGCCAAATTGAATTAAAATTTGGGAGCAAGACACTAAAGATCAACATCTTTAAGGCCCAACAAGGAATCAATTGCGGAGTTATAGAACAAATTTGTGATATCGAGGATGTAGTTGACGACCTATGAATTAAGGAAAGCCCAACTATTTCTGATCAACCACAAGAAGATCAAAACCCACAATTAGTGGAGTCTGAACCTAACATAGATACTCCCATAGCTCCTTCCTTTGCTCCTGACACCCACTCTGAATCATCTGCTGCTGCTGACAACCCAGTTATGGAATTAAAGCCTCTTCCCGATCATCTCAAATACATCTTTTTGGGTTCCAATAAGATGTTTCCTGTGATTACCAACTCCCGACTCACACTTGATCATGAAACACGCCTGATTTATGCTCTCCAGCTGCATCAAAGAGCCATTGGATGGACTCTCGATGATCTGACTGGTATCAGCCCTTCATACAGCACACATCACATCAACATTGAAGAGGGCTCACGACCATCCCGTGAAATGAAGAGATGACTAAATCCAAATTTGCAAGATGTCGTGAAAAAGGAGATCATTAAGTGGTTAGATGCAAGGATCATCTACCCGATCTCCGACAGTCGATGGGTGAGTCCAATCCAAGTTGTGCGTAAGAAGGCAAGGCTCATCATCATCACGACTGAAATCGGAGAAACCATACTGATCCGTATAGCGAACTCGTGAAGAGTCGACATTGATTACAGAAGACT
The DNA here is from genome assembly GCA_037157565.1 of Thalassia testudinum. Classification (NCBI taxonomy): domain Eukaryota; kingdom Viridiplantae; phylum Streptophyta; class Magnoliopsida; order Alismatales; family Hydrocharitaceae; genus Thalassia; species Thalassia testudinum. Next base: position 114,845,052 of record JAZHRO010000003.1, on the reverse strand, counting down.
CAATTCCTCCACAAAGAAGGATCATTTCCCACTACCGTTCATTGATCAAATACTCAAGAAACTAGCGAGAAATCAATTCTTCTACTTTTTGGACGGGTACTTCGGTTATAACCAGGTCGCAATCCATCCTGAGGACTAAGAGAAGACCACCTTCACCTGCCCCTTTGAAACATATGCATTTCGAAGGATGTCATGCAGTCTCTGTAATGCACTCGCTACTTTTCAGCGGTGCATGCTTGCCATATTCTCAGATATGGTAGGTGAATACCTTGAAGTCTTCATGTATGACTTCTCAGTATTTGGAGAATCATTTGATGATTGCCTCCTGCACTTGGTTCAAATTTTCAGGTGGTGCATTGACGTGAACTTGGTTCTTTCCTGGGAAAAGAGCCACTTCATGGTACCTGAGGGAATTGTCCTGGGACATCTCGGCTATGAAAAGTGCATCCAGGTTGATCGAGCCAAGGTGAATCTGATTTCCAAACTCCCTATGCCTAGCTCGGTCAAGGACATCCGATACTTTCTGGGGCACGTTAGTTTTTACCATCGATTCATTCTTGATTTTTTAAAATTGTGTGTCCCCTGACTAATCTTCTATCTAAGGATGCCCCCTTTGAAATTTCCAAGGAGTGCACTCAGGCATTTGAGATCCTACATGATTGAGTTACCCAAGTTGCTATCCTGCAGTCCCCTGATTGGTCTCAACCCCTTGAGATCATGTGCGCTGCATCTGATTATGCTATAGGTGCGGTACTTGGGCAGAAAATAGATGGGAAACCTGTGGTCATCTACTACGCTAGCAAGACATTTGACGAGGCTCAGCGTAACTACACAGTTACTGAGAAAGAGCTGCTAGCTGTAATATTTGCCCTGAAAAATTCAGATCATATCTTTTGCGTTCTCGCGTGATCATATAGTCAAATCATACTACAGTGAGGTACCTCCTTGCGAAGAAGGATGCGAAACCTCGACTAATCCACTAGATCTTGCTGTTGCAAGAATTTTATCTCAAGATTCACGATAACGCAGGAAAGCAGAACGTGGTAGCTAACCACTTATCCTGCCTTGCTTCTGACGGTATCAACCCTTTCGGACCCATCACAGAACACTTTCTCGATGAGCACCTCCTGACTATTAGTACAAGACTTCCTTGGTTTGCTGATTTAATGAACTACTTGGAATCACATCAGATTCTGTTCGATTGGCCGAAGGCCAAGAAAGACAAATTGCTTTCCGATGCTAAGTACTACATCTGGGAAGACCCGTACCTCTTCCACATTGGTGTTGATCAGATCATCAGACGGTGTGCCCCGGAAGTGAAAATTTAGGACACTTTTTGGAAATGAGCCCTCAAAATCAGCCAACCCAGCCTTGATTCCGAACCCTTTATCGTGAATGGCTAGCGACTTAAGCTGTTCATTGAACTCATTGATACGAACTTAGCTAAGGTATCTTTTGATCTCCATTCTCCCTGAGCTCATTGCACCCGGCTGATGGCGTTAAACTCAGTGCTTAACGGGAGGCAACCTGTCATCTTATTGAAAAACCCAAAACCCTTCTTGACACATCTTATGCTAAACTCATATTGCACTTTAGGGTTCGTCCATTAGAACAACTAACTCCAACTCTAGTACCCGTACCCCAGTTTGAAATCATCCGCAATAGTCACCCTGACCTGTCTGCTCACCCAAAATCTATTCTAATGTACGATCTAAGCCAAACTTGGACCCACCTAAATTACAATGAGGACATTGCAAATCGTAGGCATGGGGGCGTATTAAAGTGTAAAATGCCATGAGAATCACTTCACAAGAAAGGGTTTCATCAAAAAAATTATATATTCCAAAACCAAAAAAATAAAAAACTGAAAGAAGAACAAAAGAATGGAGAAAGGAGGAAATTTTGAGTGAATTAATTGCATATCAATTTTGAGGAGGAAAAAGGGAGGTGATATAAATGTCAAAAAGGAGCACAATATAAAAAAGAAAAAAAGAAATAGTCATTAGTAAAAGATTAAGGAATTGACTTAGTCTAGATCAAATCAAAAAGAAAGAAAATGAAAGACAAAAAGTGCTAAGAGACAAAACAAGATTAGTATGAATGCTGATCTTAGGCCTCTTGGGCTATGATTTTAAGCTTAAAAGTTCAAGTATCCACTAAGATCAGGATAATCCTCAAGAGGTTAAGGAAAATGCGACGCTTAAGTATTAGGTCTAAGGCTTAGAGATTATTCGGCCTCATTAACTAACCTCCGGTTTGCGGGACTCGGTAACCTAAGCAACCCAATCCACACACAATCTGGTTTAGTGTGTTTAACTTTTAAAATCACGCAAATGCATTAAATCTATTCTGAGAAAAAGTTACCTAGATTAGGAGCGGCTGATCAACATAAGTTGATTTGGAAGAGTTCCCAATACGGAGAGGCAAGAAATTCCCCTCGAAGATGTGCAATAACATACCGTCTCCTTGGTGCTTGTCTCCTAGGATATCTAAATATCCTACCAGGGGCATGTAAGCACCTTGTGTTGGTTCAGATGCCATGGGCAGCATTATCACAAAATATCAATTGCCAGGGTCCGGATTTAGCTACAGAACGCCATGGGTAGGATTATCTTGAAAGCCAACGTTCTGGCGGTTGCCATGGGCAGTGCTATCTCAAAGCATCGATTGCCAAGGACCCTGCAAGGATTGATGGTGGGAACAAGGAATCCGATACAGATTGTGTTGTAAAGCGAATCCGAAGCTAGAAATAAAAAGAAAAGAGAGAGAAAACTGTCTAAAAATAAAGAAAAAAATTCTTTTGTCCCTCTCTTACAAAAACGCACTACAAACTAAACCTGGGCTAAAACATGTTACAAGCACGGGTGCTTTAACCGCAGAGTTCAACGAACCTTAGGTTAATTCTTGTGATCCTTAGAAGCCTTCATAGTGGACTGAGGCAAGAGCTGGTCAGGTCCGGATCTTAGTTGGTACTTGAGTACCTATAGGCTTACTATCGGCATTCTGACCTAATCTACAAAAGAAAGCACACATCTAAGAATAAAAAGGCATGTGGTCTAAAATTTGAGTTAAATTCCTTGAGATTTTGCTAAGGGACTAGCAAAAGCTAGGCATGAGGGTATGATGGAAACACCATCATGAGTCATAACTAGCCCAATTTGATCTGATTAAGTCATTAAATGATCCTACATAACTGTCAGAGGACTATAATTCATTGCACGATCATTCTGAGAGAAAGATAAGAAAACAGCGTCAAAACTGCAATTTTACCATCATATCTTGAATAATGTACATCCACGAGTTTTCTCCAGGGTTAATTAAGGGTTAAATGGTCCTAAAAGGCTAAAAAGTGGGTTAGAACAGACAGAAAAGGGTTTTTGCATGTTTTGAGAATTAGATAACTTCTAAAATCCTAAAAATAGACTTGCTTAATTAACTGAGGTTATAGTCAGAATAAAATTCACCTAAACCCTTTAAAAATCATAGAAAAATACTCCTTAGGGTTTGGTATCTTCAATTTGAGCATTAAAACTCATCTTGACCCAAAATTGAGTCTCAAATAGATAGTTGCCCTAATTTAGGTTTCTATGCAATTTTTCCAGTCAAACGTGGTCAAAACCAAAATTTCACTTCATCATTAGATTCCTTAGGTCAAAATTAGATTTGTACCAAAATTTGGGCCCAATTAGACATTGTCTTGACCTAGTTTGCAACTTGGTATTGTGTGATCACACATATTCTCTTAACTTTCAAAATCCTTAAAAAAAGGCTCCTAAATTTGTCATCATTTTTACAAATAGGTCCCTGGCGCCATTAAATGCAACCATGAGCTTCACCATTTAGATCGAGCAAGGGTTTCTCACTCAATTCTCAATCAATCAGTCCCAAAATAGATACTCAGATTCTTGACGAAGTTGCCTTCCATTTGTGCCACATCTTGGGCTCCAGGACTTGCCCAAAGTGTCATGCGAATCAATTGAAAATTGGGTTTCCATCTCTAGATAAGCTTTCCAAGCTTGAGTCTCAAGCTCCGTTCTCCCTCTAATGACCTATAAAAGACTCCCCAGATCATACCGAAGATCCCGCGCTCGAATTCGGCCTAGAACACCTCCAATTCCTCTCCTCTTTCTCGGTCGAAGTACTCCTCGATGTCTAGCGACCTCCTCCATCTCTATTCCTCATCTGTTCGCAATACCGGCAACGGAGCTATCTTTCTCATCTTCTTCCACATTGATTCGTACCCGTCAATGCCCCTTTTGCCATCTTCCTCGCCGTTTTCTATCCACCAGAGCTCCTTCATTCTCCTGCGCCGGCCATACCGCAACCGGTGCCATCTCTCCCTCTCTTCGTCTGATACGTGGTTCATTCGACTCCTTAGCTTCTCTACTTCACGTCAGTACCTCTGACACTCCGTTTCGACCCCCACACAGCCGTCTGCGACTCCATCTTCCATCTCGTCGGCATACCTCCGATAATCTCCAGCGGCCACCACAGACCACCTACGTCGCCGCTTCCATGCTTCACACCTCGACCTCATCACGATGATCAAAGCCCTCACTCACTGAGAGCTATTGATCCCCCTACAGCACCACTGAACACACACGACTTCACTTGCACTCACAGCCTTCGCCCGAAGGTTCCTGACCATGCCACTGCACCTAAACACCTACATTGCACTCATCATCACTCGATGAAGCTTTCAAAATTCTCTGATGCGGCCGTGAGGCCCTTTTTGTGATTTTCAGGTGCTGGTCCCTATCGCCATTAATGGACCTCCCTCGAAGCAAGCTTCAAGGCTCGTTCCTCGCCTGCAGCACTAGGTCTTAACTCTAGGTGTAGCGGAATCTCTCCAGGGAAGCCTCCAAGTCCTCAATTGAGGATCTCCACAGCTACAACTCGCCAATTTGATAGATCTCCTCAGCAGCAGTTATACGTGAGAATGAAGCAGGACATAGTCCCACATCGAAAAGCATTGATCGTCTCGAGTGCCATAAATTGAATTTGTGCTTCAGCCTTAGCGACTCAAACACAAGGGGTGAGGTCCCTCACACCCCTCACATGCCTCGTCCATGACACTGCCCCTGCGGACTTGGCGCAGACCCAATTACCCACCTATGCTATCCACTCCTCGCTCACCACCCACTGCCAGCGAGCCTGGACTCGGGTGCACTCTAGGTTCGATTACCCGTATACCCGGTACTGTTGAAGGCTCTGGGAGAGCGTGACCCAAGGAGAGAAAGAGAGGAGAATGCGTGGGGGTTAAGGGGGTTTTGCTCTCTGAAGAATTGGCTAGACACTTAGCCAAATTTGAGACCCTTTCCCCCTCTGCATCAAGAAGAGAAGTAGAGAAAGAAAGAAGAAAAGAGAGTAAAAGACAGAGCCGAAGAAGAGGAAGCCAAGGAAGAAGAAGAGACAGAACTGAAGAAGAGTCTGCAATCAGAGAAAGAAGAAGCAGAGCACTGTAGAATTAGATGTTTAAGACGTCTGATCCTACCATCAGATGTCTGATTTGAGTTGATTTCTACATAGCTATTGAGTTTCATTTGATAGTATTGTAGGGAGTAATTGGTCATTCAAATCACCATTTTTTCCATTCTTTTTGCAGTTTGACACTTGATATTATTGCCACATTATTCTAAATCAATTTCTGATCATAATTTTTTATCTCTATTGTTTAAAATTGCAATCTTGAGAATCGAATTCCTACTTGCTCCCAATGAACGACCTCGAACTTTTCGAGTATAAATTTTATCTATTTTTCATGAGATTTCAACTATACTGCAATGCAACAATTTAAAATCCGATTTCAAGCAACTAACATTTTGGCGCCATTGCTGGGGAGCAACGCACAATTAGATCTCTTGATTGCAATATCAGATTTGGTACTAACTTGCTACATCTCTTTTGATTGTAATCTATTTCAAGGATTCATTGGAGAAAAAGTTCAGCCGCTTATCATCTACTCCAAGGGCTGGTAAAACACAAATCCAACCTCCTCTAAGCCCCTGATTCTAAAAAGATAAAAAAAGGAAAAAATCAATTAGGGCTACTTGCATTATATTCTTAGATTGATCATCAAGTTGCCTGATTTGATACATTCTATTTAGACAACATTCAAACCCTGATTTGTGCATCTACTTGAAGCTTAAGGTATCTAGGGCTATCACCTTCATGCTTAAGCCTTAGGTACCACATTTAGACAAATTAAATTGGACTAAATAAGAGCAAATTAAGGATTCCAGTTTAGGGTTTTAGAGACACACTTGCTTAATCAAGAATTAATATTCCCAAACAATGTGTGCCTAAGCCTTGATTGAATTGATCTATACAAGCAAACCCTAAAATTAGGCTCTTAATTTCATTTGAACACTAAAAGAGGGACCTAAACTTCTCAAAGGACAATACAGGTGAAGTTGATCCACCTTGTTGGGTTAACCAATCTTCAAATTAGGTCACTTTACACAAAAGCATCTTAAAAGTTCAAGTGAGATCATAAGTACCCTTGCTCTTAATTAAAACTAGTAGACTTAAGAGGTTAAGTCCCCATTTTGGTCTACCTGGAACATTGTGACAAGAGAGGTCGAGTGGGGGAAACCCTATAACTCGTGGAGGTGCTCTACCGTGTAGGGGTCTTTACGGGACTCTCCCTCTCTGGCTGCCCTGGTAATTCTCAGGTGGACGGCTTTCTAACTAAGGGGTATCATCCGCCTTGAACCTCTATAGTCATCCAAAATTTTTGGGTGTCGTGATTAGGTCCATCACATTCTACCTCTCATCTAATCCATCGGTGCATGTTTGAGTGGAGGTCCTTAAAACCATCCTTGAGGCCTCCATTAGATATTCACTCTCATCAAGGTCGAGCCTCGATTTTCATGTTTGTGCAACAATCTGATCACATTGACATATCCTTTGATTTAGAACCTACTTCCCCTTCATCAGCTATGGATCACCCAGAAGATCAACCTAATCTTGAGCAACAATTCCATGATTTTTGAAATCAAATCAATGCCATCATCAACCCACCACCATGTCCTCAAATGCGAGATCACTATGATTTTGTGGTGGTGGAGATCGAACCCCGAATCAGCATTCCCATGGGAGGACCCTAGGTAGATCTCAAGCCTAGCATGCTTCATATGACCGCAAAATTTCATGGCTTGAACTCTAACGATCCTTTCCAGCACATCGAAAACCTAAAACATCTGGTCCACACCTTTGGGGTAGATGTACAGAATCGGGATGAATTACTCTTAAAACCCTTCTCATTCTCCCTGGCTAACAAAGCCGCTCACTGGTTTCAAACTCAACCACACACGATCAACACATGGGGAGAACTTCAAACCGCCTTCCTACAAAAATTCTACCCCATTGGTCATACCAACACGATGCGGCACCAAATCACGCACTTGTCCCAAGGAGCAGGAGAATCTCTACATGAAGCGTGGGATCGCTTTCTGGATCTCATGCATAAGTGCCCCCATCACGGAGTTCCGAAGTGGGAACAAGTCCAATCCTTTTACCATGGACTCCGTGAAGATATCAAGCTCTTTGTCAATGCAACATGTGGTGGTAGTATCATGAGTCAACATGAAGACCCAATCTGGGAAATTCTCAAAAACATGTGCGAGAACTCCCTGAACAATGAGTCATTGGGTGCGTACGACTAGACGTCCACCCGCGCATTGGCAAAAATCAGGGGGTACACAAATCCTGAGGCCTTTCCACATCCGTTGATCTGGAGTTGGTAGCTAGTCAATTGGACAAGGCCTCCATTGTTGAGAAAAAGGTGGACGACATCACTCATCATCTACACAAATCCATTTCCACACCTCAAAGCACATACGCACACCCACCCGCAGGAAAGGAGGCTGCGCATAACATCTACCACTCTTCGAGGATGGATGCATATCCACCTCTGTCTAATTATGGCTTCGGAGGCAACTCCAAGTCAGCACACCTTAGTTGGGGGAACTTTGAACTCCCATACCCTGATTGTCTTGGAGCTCCTCAGACCTGCGAGGATCTTCACGCCATCCAGAATAATCCTTTCTCCAACACTTACAACTCTAGATTGTGTAATCATCCTAACTTTTCCTGGTCAGGAAATAACCCAAATATAAAACCTCAATTCCAACCTCGACCACAGGCTCTGCGACCTTATTAGCCTACCCAGCCAAGGCCCACTCAAAACTTCCAACTTGGACCACCTAAAGAAGATCATACATCTCTTATTCTCCAGACCTTGGTTGACATGCAAAAATAACACAAAGAGGAGATCTCTGAGTTACGAAATCAACTAGCCCAGCTGGTAAGTGATCGCCAGCCTGGTGTACTTCCTTCTCAGCCTCTTCCAAACCCGAATAACATACCGAACCGGAGGTGCCTTATCAACCCAAATCAGGGCCAAGCTCACTTTATTTATCAGGTCCCTTTTGCTCCATCACTTGACGGGATGGATGCTTCAACTTCATACTCGGGATTTCAATAGTAAACTCTTATTTTTCCCAACCTAAACCAAAATCAGGCAGGATTAAATTCCGTCACCACCTGTAGTGGCAAAGCAACACAAGACCCACCCTTTCATAGCCACAACATGCCTGAGACCATAAAACTTAACCCTAGATTGGTCATCCAGGACACACCCATCCCTGATAAAGAGCCTGAACCAATTCTAGAGGAACCATCTAAGGTTCCATTTCTTGAGGATTTGACCAAGGGAAAAAGGACAGCCAAACCTGTGGCACCTAAGGAGGACTTGGTTAAGCTCTTTGAGTAGGTCCAAATAAATATCCCCTTGATGGATGCGATATGCCAAGTACCGGCTAGATGTGTGTACACTTAAGCGTAAGCCGCGAACCAAAGGTGGGAACCCGATCATAATGTCAGAGCAAGCTAGCTCCATCATTTTGAGCAAACTCCTGCTTAAGGCAAAAGACCCAGGCACCCCTCTGATCTCCTGGGCAATCGGTGATATACAATTTGATCGAGCTTTATTGGACCTAAGAGCCTCCATAAATTTGATACCCACATCCCTACTAGACTACTTTGAGGAATCTAAGCTTAAACCGACATAAATGACTTTGCAGCTAGCCGACCGATCTATTAAGTCACCAAAAGGAATTCTTGAGGATGTCATAGTTAGGGCACATGAATTCTATTTTCTCGTAGAATTTATTGTCTTAGACATGGATGCTCCTGAGAATATGAAGAATACACTGATTATACTAGGGAGACCCCTTCTGGCCACTACTAGGGCCAATATAAATTGTGAGGAGGGCCAAATTGAATTAAAATTTGGGAGCAAAATGCTGAAGATCGACATCTTTAAGGCCCAACAAGGAATCAATTGTGGAGTTATAGAACAAATTTACGATATCGAGGCCGTGGTTGACGACCTATGTATCGAGGAAAACCCGACTACTTCTGATCAACCACAAGAAGATCAAAACCTACAATTAGTGGAGTCTGAACCTAACATAGATACTCCCATAGTTCCTTCCTTTGCTCCCAACACCCACCCTGAACCACCTGCTGCTGCTGACAACCCAGTTATGTAATTAAAGCCTCTTCCCGATCATCTCAAATACACCTTTCTGGGTTCCCATCAGATGTTTCCTGTGATTATCAACTCCTGACTCACACTTGATTAGGAAACATGCTTGATTTTTGTTCTCCAGCAACATCAGAGAGCCATTGGATGGACTCTAGATGATTTGACTAGTATCAGCCCTTCATACTGCACACATCACATATACACTGAAGAGGGCTCACGACCATCCTGTGAAATGTAGAGATGCCTAAATCCAAATATGTAGGATGTCGTGAAAAAGGAGATCATCAAGTGGTTAGATATAGGGATCATCTACCCTATCTCCAACAGTCGGTGGGTGAGTCCAATCCAAGTTGTGCCTAAGAAGGCAGAGCTCACCATCATCATGACTGAAACCGGAGAAACCATATCGACCCTTATAGTGAACTCGTGGAGAGTCTACACTAATTACAGAAGACTCAATTCCTCCGCAAAGAAGGATCATTTTCCACTACCGTTCATTGATCAGATACTCGAGAAACTAGCGGGAAATCGATTCTTTTGCTTTTTGGATGGGTACTCCAGTTACAACCAGGTCGCAATCCATCTCGAGGACCAAGAGAAGTCCACCTTCACCTGCCCCTTTGGAACATATGCATTTCGAAGGATGTCGTTCGGTTTCTGCAATGCACTCGCTACTTTTCAGCAGTGCATGCTTGCCATATTCTCAGATATGGTAGGTGAATACCTTGAAGTCTTCATGGATGACTTCTCGGTATTTGGAGAATCATTTGATGATTGCCTCCTTCACTTGGTCCAAATCCTCAGGAGGTGCATCGACGTGAACTTGGCTCTTTCCTAGGAAAAGAGCCACTTCATGGTACCTGAGGGAATTGTCCTAGGACATCTCGGCTCAAAAAAAGGCAACCAGGTTGATCGAGCCAAGGTGAATCTAATTTCCAAACTCCCTATGCATAGCTCCGTCAAAGACATCTGATCTTTTCTGGGGCATGTCAATTTTTACCGTCGATTCATTCCCAATTTTTTGAAAATCGTGCACCCCCTGACTAATCTTATATCTAAGGATGTCCCCTTTGAAATTTCCAAGGAGTGCGCTCAGGCATTTGAGATCCTGCTTGATCGCGTTACCCAAGCACCTATCCTGTAGTCCCCTGATTGGTCTCAACCCTTTGAGATCATGTGCGATGCATTTGATTATGTTGTAGGTGTGGTACTTGGGCAGAAAATAGATGAGAAACTCGTAGTCATCTACTACGCTAGCAAGACAGTTAACAAGGCTTAGTGTAACTACACAATTACTGAGAAAGAGCTGCTAGCGGCAGTATTTGCCCTGGAAAAATTCAGATCATATCTTTTGGGTTCCTACGTTAACATATACTCTGATCACACTACAGTGAGGTACCTCCTTGCAAAGAAGGACGCGAAACCTCGACTAATCTGCTGGATCTTGCTGCTGCAAGATTTTGATCTCAAGATTTGCAATAAAGTGGGAAAGCAGAACGTCATAGCAGACCACTTATCCCACCTTCCTTCTGATTGTATCAACCCTTCCGGACCCATCACAGAACACTTTCCTGATGAGCACCTCCTAACTATTAGTACGGGACTTCCTTGGTTTGTTGATTTAGTGAACTACTTGGCATCACATCAGATTTCGTTTGATTAGCCGAAGGCCAAGAAAGATAAATTGCTTTCCGATGCCAAGTACTACATCTGGGAAGACCTGTACCTCTTCCACATTGGTGCTGATCAGATCATCAAACGATGCATCCGGAAAGAAGAGATTCAGGACATTTTATACTTCTGCCGTGACCAGGATAGTAGCAGATACTTTTTTGGACATAAAACCATAGCAAAAGTCCTCCAATGCGACTTTTATTGGCCCATGATTTTCAAAGGCACATACTATCACTGTAAGGCATTCACTCATTGCCAGAACTTGGGCAATAAGAGCCACAACGATATGATGCCTTTACAGCCGATTCTCGTATGTGAAATCCTCGACATCTAGGGGATTGATTTCATGGGACCCTTCCCTATTTCGGATGGCTTTGAATACATTCTTCTCGTTGTTGATTATGTGTCCAAATGGATCGAAGCCATCTCGACTTGAACCAACTATCATAAGGTGGTAATCAAATTCATTCATCAAAACATCTTTTCTCGGTTGGGGATTCCACGTGCCATTATCTCTAATGGAGGGATCCATTTCTCAAATGCTCAGTTCAGATCATTGATGACCAAGTACGGGATGTCACATCGAATCTCTACTCCTTATCACCCCCAAACCAATGGTCTAGCTGAGATATCGAATCGGGAGATCAAGAAAATCCTTTAGGTCACTATACGACTTGACAGGAAAGATTGGTCATCCCGACTTCCGAAAGCCTTGTGGGCCTATAGGACTGCCCACAAGACCCAATTGGGCATGTCTCCTTTAATATTGGTGTATGGGAAGGCATGCCACCTCCCTGTCGAGTTGGAGCTCAAAGCCTATTGGGTTGTATGGAAGTGTAATCCAGATCTTTCTAAGGCAGGAACCCACGGAAAGCTTCAAATGAGTGAGATCGATGACTTACGTAATGATGCATATGAGAACTCGCAAATTTACAAAGAGCAGGTTAAGGCCCTCCACGAAAAGCACATATCTAGAAAGATCTTTCACCCTGGTCAGAAAGTCATATTCTTTGATGCCAAACTCAAACTGTTCCCAGTAAAACTTAGATCAAAATGGATTGGACCATATCTTATCAGACAGATTTTTTGAAATGGAGCTGTCGAAATCAGCCAGCCTAGCCTTGATTCTGAACCCTTTATCATGAATGGCCAGCGACATAAGCCATTCATTGAACTCATCGATATGAACTTAGCTGAGGTATCTTTTAATCTCCATTCTCCCTAAGCTCATTGCGCCCGGCTAATGGTGTTAAACTCAATGCTTAATGGGAGGCAACTCGTCATCTTATTGAAAAACCTGAAACCCTTCCTGACACATCTTATGCTGTACTCATATCGCACTTTAGGATTCGTCCATTTGAAAAGCCGACTCTACCTCTGGTACCCGTATTGGAGCTTGAAATCGTCTGCAACAGTCACCCCGACCCGTCCACCCACCCAAAATCTATTCTAATGTACTATCTAAGCTGAACTTGAACCCACCTAAATTACAATGAGGACATTGCAAATCATAGGCATGGGGGGTATTAAAGTGCAAAACACTGTGAGAATCACTTCACAAGAAAGGGATTCATCAAAACAATTACATATTCCAAAAACCAAAAAAACAAAAAATTGAAAAAAGGATAAAAGAATGGAGAAGGGAGGAAATGTTGAGTGGATTAATTGCATATCATTTTTGAGGAGGAAAAAGGGAGGTGATATAAATGTCAAAAAGGAGCAAAATTTGAAAAAGAAAAAAAGAGATAGTCATTAGTAAAAGATTAAGGAATTGACTTAGTTCTAGACCAAATCAAAAAGAGAGAAAATGAAAGACAAAAAGTACTAAGAGACAATAAGAGATTAGTATGAATGCTGATGTTAGGCCTCTTGGGCAGTGATTTTAGACTTAAAAATTCAAGTATCCGCTAAGATCTGAATAATCCTCAAGAGGTTAGGGAAAATGCGAAGCTTAAGTATTAGGTCTAAGGCCTAGGGATTATTCGGCCTCATTAACTAACCTCTAGTTTGTGGGACTCGGTAACCTAAGCAACCCAATCCACACACAGTCTGGTTCAGTGCTCTTAACTATCAAAATCACGCAAATGCGTTAAATCTATTCTGAGAAAAAGTTACCTAGACTAGGAGCGGTTAATCAACACAAGTTAATTTGGAAGAGTTCCTAATGTGGAGAGGTGGGAAATTCCCCTCGAAGATGCGCAATAACATACCGTCTTCTCAGTGCCTGTCTCCTAAGATATCTAAATATCCTACCGGGGGAATGTAAGCACCTTGTGCTGGTTCAAATGCCATGGGAGACATTATCACGAAATGTCGATTTCCAGGGTCTAGATTTAGCCATAGAACTCCATGAGCAAGATTATCTCGACATCTCGAAAGTCAGGGTTTTGGGGGTTGCCATGGGCTGTGCTATCTCGAAGCATTGATTGCCAGGTACCTTGCGAGGATTGACGGTGGCAACTAGGAATCCAATACAGATCGTGTTATAAAGCCAATCTGAAGCTAGAAATAAAAAGAAAAGAGAGAGAAAACTCTCCAAAAATAAAGAAAAAATTCTTTTGTCTCTCTCTTGCAAAAATGCACTGCAAACTGAACCTGGGCTAAAACATGCTACAAGCATGGGTGCTTTAACTGCGGAGTTCAACGAACCTTAGGTTAGTTCCTATATGCCTTAGAAACCTTCGCGGTGGACTAAGGCTTGAGCTGGTCAGGTCTGGATCTTGGCTGGTACTTGAGTACCTCTTGGCCTACTATCGACATTCTGACCAAATCTACAAAAGAAAGCACACATCTGAGCATAAAAAGGCATGTGGTCTAGAATTTGAGTTAAATTCCTTAAGATTTTGCTAAGGGACTAGCAAAAGCTAGGCATGAGGGTATGATGGGAACACCATCATGAGCCATAACTAGCTCAATTTGATCTAATTAAGTCATTAAATGCTCCTACATAACCGCAGAGGACTGTAATTCATTGCATAATCATTCTAAGAGAAAGACAAGAAAATAGGGTAAAAACTACTATTTTACCATCATATCTTGCATGCAGTACAACCACAGGTTTTCTCAAGGGTTAAATAAGAGTCAAATGGTCCTAAAAGGCTAACAAGTGGGCTAGAACAGACAGAAAAGGATTTTTGCGTGTTTTGAGAATTAGATGACTTCTGAAACCCTAAAAATAGACCTTCTTAATTAACTGAGGTTTTGCCTAAACACTTTAAAAATAATAGCAAAATATTCTTTAGGGTTTGGTATCTTCAATTTGACCATTAGAACTCATCTTAACCCAAAATAGAGTCTCAGATAGGCGGTTGCCCTAATTTGGATTTCTGTGCAATTTTTCCAATCAAACTTGATCAAAACCAAAATCCAACTTCACCCTTGGATTCCTTAGGTCTAAATTAGGTTTGTACCAAAATTTGGGCCCAATCTAACATTGTCTTGACCTAGTTTGCAACTTGGTTCTATCTGATCACGCATATGCCCATAACTTTCAAAATCCTTACAAAAAGGCCCCTAAATTTGTCTTCATTTTTGCAAATAGGTCCCTATCACCATTAAAGGCAACCCTGAGATTCACCGTTGAGATCGAGAGAGGATTTCTCGCTCGATTCTCAGTTAATCAGTCCCAAAATAGATACTCAGATTCTTGACAAAGTTGCCTTCCATTTGAGCCACATCTTGGGCTCCAAGACTTGTCCAAAGTGCCATGCGAATCAATTAAAAATTTGGTTTCTATCTTGGACAAAGCTTTCCAAGCTTGAGAGCTTCAGTCTTAAGCCCTGTTCACCCTTTGATGACCTCCAAAAGACTCCCAAGATCAAATCGAAGATCCTACGGTCTAATTCGGCCTAGAACACCTCCAATTCCTCTCCTCTTTCTCAGCCGAAGTGCTCCTCGATGTCCGACGACCACCTCCATCTCTATTCCTCATCTGTTCACAATACCAGCGATGGAGCTATCTTCATCTTCTTCCACGTCGAATCGTACCCATCGATGTGCCTTTCGCCGTCTTCCTCGCTGTTTCCTACCCAACAGAGCTCCTTCCTTCTCTGATGCCAGCCATACCGCAACCGGTGACATCTCCACCTCTCTTCGTCTGATACATGGTTCATTCGACTCCTTAGCTTCTCTACTTCATGTCAGTACCTCCAACACTCTGTTTCGACCCCCACACAGCCATCCGCGACTTCATCTTCCATCTCTCTGGCAAACCTCTAGCGAGCTCCAGCAGCCACTACAGAGCACCTACGCCGATGCTTCCTTACTTCACTCCACCTCATCATGATGATCAAAAGCCCTCACTCACTGAGATATATTGATCCCCCTACAATGTCACCGAACACACACGCCTTCACCTGCACTCACGACCTTCGCCTGAAGGTTCCTGACCACGCCACTACACTTAAACACCTGCACTACACTCGTCATCACTCGGCGAAGATTTTGAAATCCTCTGATGTGGCCGTGAGACCCTTTTCATGATTTTCAGGTGTCGGCCACCATCGCCATTAATGGACCTCCTTCAAAGTAAGCTTCAAGGCTCGTTTCTCGCCTGCAGCTCCAGGTCTTAACTCCAGGCACAGCGGAATCTCTCCAGGGAAGCCTCCAAGTCCTCAATAGAGGATCTCCATAGCTGCAGCTCACCAATTTAACAAATCTCCTCAACAATAGTTGTACGCGAGAATGAAGTAGGACATAGTCCCACATCGGAAAGCGTCGACCGTCTCGAGCAGTATAAATTGAATTTGTGCTTGAGCCTTAGCACCTCAGACACAAGGGGTGAGGTCCCTCACACCCCTCACGTGCCTTGTCCGCGACACAGCCCCGATTACTCTCCTACGCTATCCACTCCTCGCTCACCACCCACTGCCAGTGAGCCTAGACCCGGGTGCGCTTTAGGTCCGATTACCTGGATACCTAGTACTGTTGAAGGCCCAGGAGAGTGTGATCCAAGGAGAGAAAGAGAGGAGAGCGTGTGGGGGTTAGGGGGTTTTTCTCTCTGGAGAATTGGCTAAACAGTTAGCCAAATTTGAGACTATTTCCCCCTTTGCATGAAGAAGAGAAGTAGAGAAAGAAAGAAGAAAAGAGAGGAGTAAAAGACAGAGCCGAAGAAGAGGAAGCCAAGGAAGAAGAAGAGACAGAACTGAAGAAGAAGAAGAGTCTATAATCAGAGAAAGAAGAAGAAGCAGAGTACTATAGAATCAGATGTTTAAGACGTCTAATCCTACCATCAGACGTCTGATTTGAGTTGATTTCTACATAGCTATTGAGTTCCATTTGATATTATTGTAGGGAGTATCTGGTCACTCAAATCACCATTTTACTCCATTTTTTTGCTTTTTGACACTTGATATTATTGCCACATTATTCTAAATCAATTTCTGATCATAATTTCTTATCTCTATTATTTAAAATTGCAATCTTGAGAATCGAATTCCTACTTGCTTCCAGCGAACGACCTCAGACTTTTCGAGTATAATTTTTATCTATTTTTCATGAGATTTCGACCATATTGTAACACAATGATTTAAGACCCGATTTCAAGCAACTAACATGAGTCTGAAACAACCCTCAGTTGGGTTGTTAGATCTCCAGTTTACTCTATCAACCAAACACCTATTGGAACCCAGGCAACAAATCTTAGAATTCCTCTTGAACAACCAATTTTGTCATTTCATGATTCCATCAGGTTCCACAAGTCCTATAGATTTCATCTAGATCTTTAGATTGATCAGAATTATCCTTGTGACCAAAGTCAAACTCTAGCTGAGTTAAGTCAACCCCATGTTGCCATGGAGTTCAAAGCTTTTCTAAGTTCAAGTTTAAAAGTTGTAGCGTGTTCCTAGGGTTGTTAGGAATTTGTTAGAGTCATCTTTAGGAAGGCCTAAGGTCAGTTGAGTTAGTTGAGTTGTTCTGAGGTTGTTGGGTTTAGATGGGTTGCGGATGAGTTTTTAAGAGTTGGATTTGAGATCTTCAAGCTTTTTCTAGTTTGAAGGATCCATTTTAACCTTTTGAAGATTTAGAAATATATACAGGAGATAAAAACCCAAACTTTGTAGTGAATCAAGTCTACCCTATTATACTCTATTGTTTCAAGTGTAGTAGATGTTCTTTAGATCTGATCTGAGCTTAGAAGTTATTTTAAGAGCTTGCGAGTGTGTTTAAGTTTCTTAAGGAGGCACTAAGAGTGTTAAGTGTGAGAAAGAGAGAGTTTTGAGCTTTAAAATAAGGTCTGTAGGCTCTTTTATGAAGTATTGCACAGACATGAAGCCATGGGTGAGCAACTTAGCTTCTGATCTTACCAATATGTTGATTGAGATGCTGATGAGTCTTAGATGAAGATCTGAGTCCTGATTGAGTTGTTGAAGTTGTATTGGAGAACAATTGAATGAGCTCAAGCTTTATTGCGAAGAGTTCGATAGTGGTTGTGTCTACTGTGAAGCCAAGTTGAAATCAAAGCATGCGCTGAAGGAGAGCCCATTTTAGTCCCACATTGCCTACGAACAAGAGCTCAATAATTGTACATCTAGAAATGCACTACTTATCCCCCTGAGAGCCTATGATACCTATAGGTGTGCATACATGTTGATCTGATCCTCTATGCCTGCTGAAGGGTGGCCTTGATTGGGCGATGGCGATTAAGCCACGTGTTGTTGATCTGGCCATTGAAGGCAATATTTTTGGAGTGAGTAATAGCTATGTGTTAATTGTGCTTTAGCTGTGAATGGAGTTAAGTTGGTGATTGAGGCTTGTACATAGCATGAAGTGAAATAACTTTTTGAGCATTTGTTCTTTACAAATTTTTTATGCAATTGAATTTTTTTTTAATGCTCATATCTTGTGTGTTTAGTATTTATTTGAAGGATTGATTGCTTTGTTTTTATGTATATCTTTTACAATGAATTCATGTGCCTAGCATATATTAATTATCTAATTAAGCTAGGAATTAACTCAAGCCTTTTAATTGACCTTATTAACCTATGTAAACTTTTTTTCGCTAACCAAATTTAAGTAGAGTATGTAATTAATTATGTTTATATGTAACTTGGTAAGTTAATTTAAGTTAATCCAAGTTTAAATAATATAAGCATTGTAATCTAATTAAGTTATATGTTTATAGTTATTGAAGTTAAGTATAGTTTTAAGTATAAGCTAAACTATAGTTCCCCACAAGCTATATTAGTAAATCAACTAAGTATTAATTAAGCTATTAATTTAAGTAGTTAGATTATATCTTTAATTGTAATTAAGCTATTAAGTAGTTATATATTAGTATAGTTAGTTGTACATGTAGAAGTAACTATACCTGTAAATCATAAGCTATGTAGTCAACTTAACATGTTAATTATTGATCCTTAGTAATATTAAGTATAACTAACTTAATTAAGAAAATATAGATAATTTAAGAAATAATTATCGAATTAAGTTATATAAGCCTCTCAGCAAATGACCTAGACTCAAAGCCAGTAAAAATTTATGAAACATGTTGGTTGTCTTGCACACTATATATACTATAACATAATAAAACCCTAATCTTATTAATGCAAGATACCTATACATCATTTTTTTTAGTGCCATTACTGGGGAGGCAACTTGCATATTCACCGTTATCATTTCTAATTATTTTCGTAATATTTCTTGCATTATTTTTGTATTCTTATTTCTAATTTTAAAGTTTTGTCTTCTTTCAAGAGAACTGTCTGAGTGTCTCCTGGTTGAGAGAGGACTCTCAGCTGATTTCTTGCTTTATTTTTGCATTTTCCTTTTGCTAGATCATTTGTATTAGGTATTTGCGAGAGAGACTCTTGGTTATGTAATAACAAGAGTTATATTTCCCGCTTTCTATTTTCTGCATCAAGTTAGATAAAAAATACTAAAAAGACATCATACTTGTCTAACAGCAGCATGTATAGGCATACATTTTAGGTTGCACATTTTCTGCTAGATTTCTTTCCTATCTTTTGCATTTGGTAGATTGCTAGAGGCAGGTATGCTCTTACTATTTTACTTCCTGTCATCTTTTGCATATATTCATATAAGCAAGACCACTCTTTGATTTGTAAAAAAACTAAAATGCGAGAACTCTTATTCTTCCTTTTCTTAGAAGACATTTATATAGGGGAAATCATTAAAAACTTGTGACTTAACTCTTGTTTGAGAAATTGTGTGTGGGGTTTTCATCGTACTCTGTTGCTTGCTATTGTGTATACAATGCAATCACATAAGAATACATGAATCATTGCTTCTATCTCTCCCCTTTTCACCTATTAGGGCCTTAGTTGAAGATCAACTAGTCCATCTCAGTACTTGAGCCTTGAGGAGCCAGTAATGACCAATCTCAATCCTAAACTTTGGACCTTTGAGCCTTAAGGTCAAGCACTCTGTAGTCATTTTAAGATGCATATTCTGTGCTGATATAGTATCTGTTTGCGTTTATATTTTGTGTGTACCCTTATACCTTCTTTTCATTAGAAAAGAAGAATCCACGTATTTTCTCGCATTTTTTTATTTTGCTTGCCTCAATTTCCCATTATGGTGAGAGTGTACCTTTGCACATTTTTTTCTTTTTATGCACAGGAGACAATCTCAAAGACTGTTTCTTGTCCTTCATTGACAGGTAATCCTAGACTTGTGATCGCACGGGTTTCGCGAGTTTGAAATCAGGGCTATAAGTAACCCATCGTTGTAGTTGCAAAACTCATGATCAAATAAAATTTATACCGAAACTCCAAGGGAGTCTCGGGTCGAACACAGGGAGGCGACGTTTACTTTAATTGAAAACCATGCTTCATTTTGTTTGTTTTTGGTATTTTAGGGTTTTGTTATTTTTTTTGTATTTTTGAAAGAAGAAGACAAGCAGAATGAATCACAAGATAGAGATAGAACAAATATGATATATATATCACTCCAATGTCAATTACAATAAATTATGAAAGCATAAAAAAAGAGAGGGAGGTGAGAAGAAATCTCCCGAATCGGCTATTGTGTGAGACGACGGTGCTTTGCAGAAGCTTGGACGAAGGAGGTGAGGAGCGGGACGATGGAGGTGAGATGCTGAACAACGTCAGGTAGAGGAAAGCTTCGGCGTGGCTCTGGAATGGAGGTGAGAAGGCGGAGATGATCTGCCGCTGGAATGGAGGTGGGAGGACGGCTCCAAGGTGACCTATGAATGGGGATGGGAAGATGGAGGAATATTTCGTGAGGCAGAAGTTTGCTACACTAATAGGAGCCTTGGGAGCTTGAGAGTAAGATCTAACGAAGCGTTGGTAGCCTTGCTAGAGCTTAGGAGTAGGTAGGAGTAGAGTAGGTAGAGATGGCTTGGAAGGGAGGGGGTGTATAGTGGAGTAGAAGAGGCACAAATAGGTATGGGACCATTAATGACATCTAGGCCATCACTGGAAGCGTCGCTATAGGCAGTTCATGCTCGCTCACGCCCACAACTGGCTTTGCTAGCGCGTGAAGAATTTGCGATGACTGTAAGTGTTGTTGTAGATCCAACTCATGCGTCGCTGTAGGCTAGCGCCAACTGAGCACGCGCCCATGCTGCCGTTGCGCCGGTGCACGCTCCGTGTACCGTGATGCGCACGCGCACGCCCACGCGCTGGTGCTGCATTGTGCGCATGTGTCCCTCCACGCGTCTGCACACCCACGCTGCTGTGCGAGTGCGATGGCAGGTGTGTGAGCATGGGCGGCCCGGGCTACGCCACATGGCGCAATCTGGGCCGTCCATCTTCTTTTCATTGTAGGGGCTGCTACAGAGATTAGATTGAGTCGATTTTTGTGCTGTTAGGCTACGATCATTGACCTGAATCCATCCACTCAGTCGGATTTGTCATTTGAAGCTCCAAATTATGTCACCCAGTCCCTTGGCCGTTGATCTTCCTCGGACTACATATGGTGCTACAAGACTCCGATCGAGGCGATTTCAGAGGCTTTGGACTCCGTTCGTCATCTTGATCAGATACGTACGATTGGATCGTCAATCTGAGGCTCCAAAATAAATATCCTTCTCTCCTGACCACAAAAAGGATGCAATTAACCTAAATTATATACTACTCTAAATACAGAATGATGCATGCTATGCAATATTTATAACATGAAATGCAAATCTATGCCTAGGAACATGCATGAATAGGCATTTTACCCTCAATAAATGTATTTACATCATACCCCCATGCCTATCTTTTGCTAGTCCCTAGCAAAATTAAACTATATGTTATGTATAAATGCAGAATTAGGATTGGATCGCTTAGGCCTAAGTCATTTATTAATAATAGAAAATTTCAACTACAGTCCTCTACTACGAAGGCTCAACAGTACCCAGGTGTCTGCCAGAATGCAGACTACCTAAGTCCTCGCCTTATTTCAAAAGGGAAGATACTTTTTTTTTCTTCTTTTCTAATTTTTTTGTACTTTTGGAGTTTGAGAGTTCTGGGATAACTTTTTACAGCTACCCGACCTGCCCAATACTCGAAAAGGACTCTAAGTGCTAAGCATCTTATAGGCAGCCATTGAAACAAACTCCGAGTTTCTACGACCCTAGGTTACCTCGCTTAAAAGTTTATCTTCTCAATTGGTAGCTTTCCCCCTACTTTTATTTAGGGGGTCAACATAAGGGCAAACCCAATGTATATCTCCCCGGTTTATTCTACTTCCTCGCTTCTTCGCTAAGTGTTTTGGGAATTATTGTGCATTTTTTTTATGAGCTGGGTTCTGGACAACCAGCCAATGGGCTGTTACCCATGGCAACTTGCCAGCCATACTCATGTGGTGAAGTGTGGTTTTGCTTATTTTTTTATTTTTTCTCCTTTTTCTATATATATGTGTTTTTTTCTTTTTCTTTTTATTTTTTTTTTAAGTAGGTGGCTTCCCTGATCTAAGATTTACCTAAAGGCCGTACAATGAAAATGGTCTTGTGACTGGGCTCTGGACAACCTACCGATGAGCTGTTACCACCAACTTGCCAGTCATACCAACTTAGATAGTTCATTAGCTACCCAATTTCTGAAGAAACCGTCGAAAAGTGAGTCAGTGCAAAAAAAAGTGTGTAGATGCTTAGGCTTAAAGTCCCCCCAAATCAAAGGGCATGTTGATAAGTCGCATACTTATCATCCCAATTTATTTATCAACTTAAAATGAATTTTAATTGGTGAGGACTGGAGACTAAGTCCATATTCGAGTGGATAGCCGAGCTAATTAAGCCCAAAGACCTGAAGAATCTAAGTGCTTAGGTCATCTCGTATCATTTCCTAAAGTTAATAACTTCCAAATGCCTAAGTTCTCTTCTAATTCTTCTTCCTTTTTTTATCTTTTTGAATTTTCAAAATTTAAAAAAAAAAAGAATCAAATAATAGGAAATTACTGTTACAGCTGACAAAAAGATTATAATATATGTCCACCCCCTCATGCTTAGCTATTGCAATGTCCTCATTATGAATAATGAAAGCATGCAGGAGAGCAGAAGTGGAAGAATAACACCTGGTTTTTGTGAGACTCTAGTCAACTTGGAACAATCTTTACATGTGCTGATTTTAGTGCCTTCAGCTAGGCGAGGTCCTCAATAAAAAATAACTAAACATTGAGGCCACAACAACACAGTTTCTAGGCCCCTGGGTATGGGTCTTGGAGAATGAAAATGGGCTTGCCAAAGAGATGAACAATGAAAGTAG
The DNA here is from genome assembly GCA_037157565.1 of Thalassia testudinum. NCBI lineage: Eukaryota > Viridiplantae > Streptophyta > Magnoliopsida > Alismatales > Hydrocharitaceae > Thalassia > Thalassia testudinum. Next base: position 114,822,156 of record JAZHRO010000003.1, on the reverse strand, counting down.
CAAGCTGGTGGTGCAGGGAGAGCCCAAATGGTCTCCAATAGGAGTTTTGTTGATTTATTACAGAGGAAGTGTGGTTGGGTATAGAATTTGTGCAATGGTTGGGTGAAAAAGGATGATGAGGGTTTTGTGATGTGCTGGGGATTTGTGGGTACTCTAGAATACCTAATGTTTGAAGAGTTCTTCCCCAATGCTCAATTTCATCCTCACACTCTGGGTTCTTAAACCAACCATCCTGATCCTCAGAATTCCCACATACAAGTTGGACCTCAAACTCTAAGCATTCAGGATAAGGATGTTGTTGGGTTTTATCTTGATCAAGTGAATCATCCAACAAATTTTTGATTTCATGTATATCTTCCTCATCCCTCATTGATACAATTGGTTGCATTTTTGTTTTGTCCTCAATTATTTTCGCAACCGTGTGATCTTCTTCTCGAGCTTGGGTTGAGTTGGCCATTAAAAGGTTGTCTAAGGTATGTATGGCCATTACTTCCTCTATTCTACCAAGCTCCTCCATCGAACCACACTTAATTTTATTCTTCTTTGAGACATCGAAAATACTGAATCGATTTATCTTATCTGCTGAGGCCATTTCTACATTTCCCGATTCATAATCAATCCTTGCCTTAGCAGTAGCGAGGAAAGGTCTTCCCAAAATAATCAGGGTGTGGTTGAGTAGTTTTGGGGTTTCCATGTCCAGGACCATGAAATCAGCAAGGTAATGTAAATCATTAACCTTGACTAAAACATCCTCCAAAATACCCCTTGGTTTTATAATGGATCTATCAGCTAACTGCAAGGTTATGTCAGTTTGTTTTAGGTAGCCTAGACACAATTCCATGTGTAGTGAGGTGGGGATCACATTAATGGAAGCACCCAAATCGAGGAGGGCCCGGTCAGAAGTAATGTTTCCTATTGTGCAAGAAATCAGCGGGGCTCCCGAGTCTTGCTTCTTAGGAGGTAGCCTACTTAGGATTAGTGTGCTTGTGTTATTGGACAAAACTACTCTCCTATTATTTTCAGATTTTGCTCTACACCTTTCCTTATATGCATTCAATAAAACTATGGCGTAGGCAAGGATTGATCCGATAGCTGTGAGGAGTAAAATGATTGTCAATTTGAAAGCCTGAAGTAAGGACATCCTTTCCTCCAATTTCTCCTTTAACTTTTTCTGTTTGCCCATACAACAACAACATACTCCCAAATCAGACTCTGATGTTTTGCTAATCACATTCATAGTTGGGAGTTTGGAATTCTTGCTACGGGGCCTAATGGGGTTGACATGGGGTTGGGTAGGTCCCTTGTGTCTACTACCACTCCTCAATGTGATGGTATTTGTCATGGCAAAATGCTGTTGGTTAGTGCCTTGAGGAGGGTTGGGCAAAATAGGAGGCTCCCGATTGATTATGGTAGGAACTTGGTTCGCTTCGGGAGGGGCTGGGGTAGCTTGATAGATAGCATAAGCTTGAGCATGCAACTCCCCATCATTACCAAACCCTTAAGGCCCAGCGCCTCAGTTTTGTACATTCCTTGGGTTTGGTACAGATTGTGATGGTAGAGATCTGGGTTATCGGTTGTCTGTACTAAGTCTGGATTGCAAGGTGTCCAACGAAGTTTTCATCTGTTGCATGAGCTGGAGCATTGACCCTTGCATTTCTACGATTTTCAGGTTCAAGTTAGCCTGCTCGGCGGGTTATTGAACATTCCACATGGGCTAATTAACCTGATTCAAGGGCAACTGAGTATATACATGCCTGACCCATTGGTTTTTGCGATAGATAGTTGCTGGGTCGATATTGGGTCTACTGCCCCTGATCTTTCCAAAAGAAGTTAGGATGATTTTTCCAACCAGAATTATAAGAATTTGAATAAGGGTTGGACCTAACATTCTCTTGCACAGCATGAACATCCTCATAAGATGAGGACGAAGAAGGATCAAAAAGGCTGGGATCAAAGGCCCTAGTTTGGAACCCATAAGGTTCCAAGAAGAGTTGGCTCGAAGGTCGAGCTGGCTCCAGTTGATTCACAAACTCCTGTCCCATAGGAGCTTGCGAAGAATGGAATCCCGATCCTTGGGATTAAGTGGATCTAGAAAAATTAAGGTTTCCGGACATCCACTCTTCCATTCGTTTAGCAACTAGATCCATCTTATCTAATCTATTACAGATCAATTCCATATCAGAAGTATGAGAATCTTGGACCTCATTGGCATTTGATCTAGTTTGTTGGGATCGACTGAAGGTTTCATGGAGGCGTGGTTTAAAGAATTTTCGCTCATTTCCTCAAACAAATCATATGCGCTATCTGCGTCTTTGTTGAGGAAATTGCCTCTGCAAGAAGCATCCACATGATTATGGAGTTGATCATTCAACCTGTGATAAAAAATTTGCGCAAGTTGCCATTTAGGCACCTCGTGGTGTGGACACTTCCACAACAGATCCTGGAATCTCTCCCAGGCCTCATGAAACGATTCCCCATACCGCTAGGCAAAAGTGGTAATTGCCCGTCGCAACGCATTAGTTCGCCCAATTGGGAAGAATTTCTTCAAGAAGGCCTATTTCAAAGCTGTCCAGGTAGCAATTGGTCTTCCAATGGTACGATACCAATATGTGGTCTTATCCCTGAGTGAATGGGGGAAAAGCCTCATGAGCATCTATTCTTCGTCCACATTCCACGATTTGGTGGTCTAAACCAGAGTGATCAGGTCCTCCAAATGATGGAATGGGTCCTCTGAGCCAAGCCCATGAAAGTGTTTAATTAGATTCAAAACCTGGGGCTTGATCTCAACATCTTCGGCAGGAATCACAATGCCGGGACGATCCTCATATTTTGACGGATCATAAAAATCCTTCAAGGGCCTAGTGCCCTGACCATTCATTCATTGGAACCATTGCTGCATCTGCTGCAATTCTTCCAACTACCTTTGAATTGGCTCCTACTATTTCGGGGGAAGGGGAGGTGGTTATTGATCAGCCATGGGATCTGCTTGGCTAAAGCTCAACCTCTGCCTCCGAGAATGGTCTAAAGGTCCTTCTAATCTAGGGTTCAATGACCTCCTTCCAAGCATACACTGGAAGGAAGTTGGAAGGATGAGGAGAAGGGACCCTGCAGCACAAAAATATAAGCCTGTCCTTATGTTGGGTAGCCTAAAGGTCTATAGACTCTCAGAATCCATCCTAAGACTATGGACGATTTACTCTACTTATGTCCAAGAAATCCAACCAGTTAGGAGGGACTGGGGAGAAGGTTCTTCCTTTGGCTTGCGCCTCTGGTTCCTAGTGTACCCTCAGCCATGGTCGTTTGACGCTACTCCCCTAGCTAGACATTAGATTGACTAGTAGAAGTAGGTTAATCGTGAATAATCTTAGTCTGGATCCTATAGAGCAAACCAGTCCTTATGGCCAATGTCTACTCAATTATAGTTAGGCTCGGGACAATGGTGCTTCTGGATTGTGATGGGCCCTTAATGGGTTGTGCTCTTAATGATTTGTTTGAGAATGTGTGAATGTGCACAACCAAGAGGTTTTCAAGCAAGATTATTAATGATGAGGTGAGTTTTAGGGTTCGAATCTTACTTAGTAGCTTTTAGGATTCAAATACTACGTATATTCAATCAAGTTTTGTGAGGCAATCCAAGTTTGTTTTGAAAGCATGAGCTCAAGTATTTTTCCATTGTAAATCAAGAAAATATGGAGTGCCTAGCTTGACCTAAGTATTGAATCCTATGGGGCAGCTACAAAATGAATCTCTTTTAGATTAAATGGTGCAGCCCAAACAATTCAATCAATCGGCTCAAATGCACCACTGATTAAGGCACACACCTAATATGATTTCTACTCTTTTATATGTTGAATTCGTGTACCAGGTCCACAGATCGGAATCCTAGTTGAGTAGGTGAAAATCAAGTCAGGTTATGTGCCTCTAATGTGGGTGTATAAAATATTTAAATTAATTCATTCCACAGAAGGTATCTTTTTGTTTTATTTTTAAAAATGAGGGGGTGAGGTGGATGAAGGTGGCAAACAAGACAAACAAAGCTAACCTAGGGTTTATGCAAACACCTTAGTAGATTAGGTCTTGGCTATGAGTGTGGCGAAATGAACTAGTGGGGCGGAAATGTGGGGGACACTTACAAAACACTCTACCCGCACTTTACTCCGATCTACCGCACTTGGATCTCTATGCTACGGTACCTGCAAGATAGTAGATCAAAGACAAGCGGGGTTAGTGCTATGTAAATGCAAAGAAGCGCAAAAACCAATAAAGTAAATTCCATTGCCTCCCCAACAATAGCGCCAAAATGATCGCATGGGTTTCGTGAGTTTGAAATCAGGGCTACAAGAACCCGTCATCATAGTTGCAAAACTCATGATCAAATAAAATTTATACCGAAACTCCAATGGAGTCCCAGGTCAAACACAAGGAGGCGATGTTTACTTTAATTGAAAATCGTGCTTCGTTTGGTTTGTTTTTGGTATTTTAGGATTTTGTTATTTTTTTTGTATTTTTGAAAGAAGACAAGCAGAATGAATTAGAAGATAGAGATAGAACAAATATGATATATATATATATCACTCCAATGTCAATTACAATAAACTATGAAAGCATAAAAAAGAGAGGGAGGTGAGAAGAAATCTCCTAAATCGGTTGTTCGGCGAGATGACGGCGCTTTGTAGAAGCTTAGACGAAGGAGGTGAGGAGCGGGATGACGAAGGTGAGATGCAAGAGGACGTCGGGTAGAGGAAAGCTTCGGTGTGGCTCCGGAATGGAGGTGATAAGGCGAAGATGATCTGCTACCGGAATGGAGGTGGGAGGATGGCTCCAAGGCGACCTATGAATGGGGATGGGAAGATGGAGGAATATTTGGTGAGGCAGAGGTTCGCTACACTAATAGGAGCCTTGGGAGCTTGAGAGTAAGCTCTAATGGAGTGTTGGTAGGCTTGCTAGAGCTTAGGAGTAGGTAGGAGTAGAGTAGGTAGAGATGGCTTGGAAGGGAGAGGGTGTAGGTCCTTTTATAGTGGAGGCAAAAACAAGTATGGGACCATTAGTGACATCCAAGCTGTCGCTAGAAGCGTCGCTCTAGGTAGCTCATGCCTGCTCACGCCCACAACTAGCTTTCCTACTGCGCGAAGAATTAGCGACGATTGTAAGTGTTGCTGTAGATCCAGCTCATGCATCGCTGTAGGCTGGTGCCAACTGAGCATGCGCCCACGTTGCCGCTGCACTGGCGTGTGCTCCACACGCTGTGTCGCATGCACGCACGCGAACGCACTGGCATTGCACTGTGCGCATGCGTGCCTCTGTGCACACACGTGCACCCGCACTGCTATGCACATACAGTGGCACGTGCGTGCGCATGGCCACCTGGGCTGCGCCACGTGGTGCAATCTAGGCCGTCCTTCTTTTCATTGTAGGGGCTGCTATAGAGGTCGAATTGAGTCAATTTTCGCATCGTTAGGCTACGATCGTTGACTTGAATCCATACACATAGTCAGATTTGTCATTTGAAGCTCCAAATTATGTCTCCTAGTCCCTTGCTGTTGATCTTTCTCGGACTGCATATGGTGCTATGGGACTTCGATCGAGGCGATTTCAGAGGCTTTGGACTCCAATCATCATCTTGATTAGATCTGTTCGGTCGAATCATCAATTCGAGGCTTCGAAATAAATATCGTTCTCCCCTGACCACAAAAAAGGTGCAATTAACCTAAATTATATACAACTACTCTAATGCAGAATGATGCATGCTATGCAATATTTATAACATGAAATGCAAATCTAAGCCTAGGAACATGCATGAATAGGCATTTTACCCTCAATAAATGTATTTACATCAACCTGCTTCCTCCATTACGTACTCTATTTCTACTTGTTCTTATTCTTTTGCGATTGATCTGATGGGAGATCAGCTACCTCCAGATCCTCCTTTGGGTCAGGATGAGATGCCTCATCTTGACATACATCAAGCTCTTCTGGTCCAGAATCTCTAGATGCTTAAGCAGAATCGTCAGATCCATTTGCTGACGGCTGCTCTTCAGAATCTTCAGGCTTTCCAACCTAAGGCAGGACCTGGTCCACCTAAATGTCCACTTAGACCACCACTTGGAGATTATTGCAATCCGACCAACACACAAGTGCAGCCTAATGTTAGGATTCCTCTTGGGGAAAATGATCCCGAGTGAAAGTCGAAATCAGTAGTTTGATTCCCTACTTTCACAGAAATAATTCTGAGGACCTGTTTTAGCACATCAAAGATCTTAACAATCTTAGTCAAACCCTAAGTCCCGAAAACCAAAATCCAGAAACCTACTGATAAAAATGTTCTCCTATAGCCTCAAAGACAAAGCCGCTTAATGGTATCGCATTATTGCATGACCTATTACAACTTGGATTGAACTCGAAATCGCATTTTTGAGGAAATTGTTTCCTGTAGGTCGTACCAATGCCCTTAGGTGAGCTATCACGATTTTCACTCAGAATCAAGGAGAACCGATTCCTGAAGTATAGGGACACTTTCATGAATTGCAAAGGAAATGCCCACATCATAACATCCCTCATTGGCAACTCATGTATATCTTCTACTATTGACTTTAAGAAAGCATGTGAAATCTCATTGACGATTCTTAAGTAGGCAACTTCCTAAACAAGGATGAAGAATCCGCCCTTGAACTGTTCGAGGGTATGGTGGAAAACTTGACCAATAATGCCTCCATGTCTCAATTCAAACGAGGGAGTACGAACATGCATCTGCATCAGAAGGGCATTCATGAAGTTCAGGGCCAATCCAATTCACGAGATCTCATGATCACTGTAGAGAAACTGGATAAGGTTGATATCATAGAAAAATAGTTGGATAAGGTCCGCAACATCGTCAAGAATTTGACACCTCTCATAACTATGAATCCCGTTGATGTGTGGAAATTCGGCAAAGAAAATAGATTAGGGTTTCGGAGAAACCCTTGTCATCGTATTCACAAATTCTCGCTATCAAATAAAATTTGTAACCAGGATGTAAGTCCCAGGTTGAACATAGAGAGGTGAACATTTGAAAACCACGTTTGGTTTATTTCTTTTTGGTATTTTGGCTATATGTGATTTTTTTGAGATTTTATACTAATAGAAGTATGAATATGGGGCAAAACTAATCTTGGTGACAAAATAATTAGAGAAAGAGAGATTAAAAATTGTATATTAAAAGCGAGCAAAATGTTGGTTACAAGATAAATATTGCAAAGAAATAAATCTACACTAGAGAGTGACAAAAAGAGATAGACAGAGAAAATCCCACTTGATAGATGCTAAGGGGATGAGTGCTTAGACAATGCCTAGACGAAAAAGGAGGGAGACATAAGAAGGAAGATAGAGCTGGTGGAAGAAGATGGGAGGTAGGGTGGAGTCGTGGTGATCCACTTTCTTTAATGGAGGTGAGAAGTTGACCGTTGCGAGCTCCACGAACGAGGATGAGAAGAGGGATCAAATTTTATTTTTTAATCTAGTGGACCTTCATAAGAGCTTGGAACACTAGAAAGATATCTCAAGAAGAGTTTATAAGCTCTAGAGAGGGGTAGGAGGGAGTTGGAAGGGATGAGAAGGGTATTTATAGGATTGTGGAGGAGGTGAATTACATCATTTGCCACACAAGTCCCTTAAATGCCTGCACATAGCATGCAGTCGTGTGCTACACTGGTGTAGCAAGAGAAGTGTAGCAGCTGTTGGATAGGGGATGAACGACTGAGATCATGCGAGGCTACGCTCCGTAGATCGTGCCCCAAGCACATGAGATCGTGTGTTCATCTCTCACGAAGATCCGCATTGCTACGTGTGGCTGCCTGTGCCACTTGATGACGATCATGCAGTTGAGATCACACAGAGTTATGCACTTAAGTGTGTGAAGAACGACAGTGTGATGACGTAGCCTCTTTCCCACCATTAGATCAACATCATATGAGTGTATTTGATCCGTGCTCATGCAAAGGAGGGATGCGGATGAGGATTCAAACTCGTGCCACTTCGTTGAGAGTGGTGCACATGCATCGCTAGGCTACATCAGTTTCCTTTTGATCGCGACCATTGGATGAAAATCCATTGGATCAGTTTCCATTGGTTGTGAATCTAATAGTTTAGATCATGTGCTAGGCACACTTTCGAATGGGGCGGAGGGAGTTGGGCGCTGTGGGTGGCTACAATGGTGCCACGTGGCACCATCTGACTCATCCATATTCTTTTCCTTGTAGCGAATGCTACAGGGGTCTGATTAAGGTGATTTTTGCAGCATTAGACTGCGATCATCACCCTGATTCCATCTGTATGGTTTAATTTGTCATTTGGAGCTCAGATATGCATCACCCTATGCCTTCACCAACAAAAGAGGGAAATTAGTATACAATTTACATGAATTACTCTAAATGTGAGATTATGGATGTTACGCATTATTTACAATGCTAAATGCACTTAAACTTCTATAAAGCTTGCATAATAGGAATTTTATCAAGAAATAATGTATACTTATCACAACCCATGCTTATCTATTGTTAGTCCTTAGCAAAACTAAACTAATGCTATGTATAAAAATAGAATTATGATTCGATAACTAGGCCAGAAGTTGTTTATCAATAGTAGAAGTTTATACTAAGGATCTAAACTACCAAGACTCAATAGTACCCAAGGTGTTTTCCAAAATGAAGACCACTTAAGTCCTCGCCTTATTACATACATAAAAGAGAAGATTTTTTTTTCTTTTTCTTCTTTTCTAACTTTTTTTTGGACTTTTTTTGCTTAAGGTTTCAGGGAAGCTTTCGACAATTACCCAACCCACCTAAGACACAAGAGGACCATAAGTGCTTAGCATCTTATTATGAGAAGGTGATTGACTTGCTAAACAACAATCAAAATAGACCTTAGTCATCTATAAACCCTAGGTGACCTTAAGTAAAAAATTTATGCCTAAAGGCTTATCTTTCTGATTGGTAGCTTTCTTCCTACTTTTATTTTTGGTGGGGTAAACACGAGAGAAAACTCAATGTATATTTCCCTAGGTTTATTTTAGTTCCATGCTTCTCCTTAAGTTTTGGGATTATTCATGCATTTTTTATGGTTGGGCTCTGGATAACCAGCAATCGGGGGTTACCCACGACAACTTACCAGCCATTACCCACTTAAATTGAAAGGTTCTGATCAGGATAAAATTAATCTAAACTTCTTAAAAATCATTGAAAAATATTCTAAGAGGTTTGATACCTTTGGTTTAACCATCTGAACCCATTTGACCAAGAATAGAGTTTTAGATGGGAATTTACCCTAATTTAGGCTTCTATGCAATTTACCTAATCAAACATGGTTAAAACTCAAATCTAAGTTCGCCATTAGATTTCTTGGGTCCAAATTAGGTTAACACCAAAATTTGGGCCCAATTAGAGTTCATATTGACCTAGTTTGCAATTTAGCCCTTAGAAACTCTAATTCTCACATTAGACCCATAGGTTTTGAGTTTATTGCATTCAAGACCCTAACTTTTCATCATTTTCACATCCAAGTTCCTATTTCCATTAACGTGTGAACACACCTGCAACAAACCTTCAAGAGAGGAAATCTCTCTCAAATCAACATCAAATCCCTCCAAAATTAGAGGGATTATTGTTCAGATGATAAGGAATCCAACTAATCCCATTTTAGGGATTGAAATTGATCCTAGAGCATAGGAGAGATCAAGGAAATTAAGGGACCTTTTCTTCCAAATTCGTGACCCAATCAAGCTTGCTTCTTCATTTGAAGCTCAAATCTAAGCTCTATTAGACACTTCGCCACTGCAGCTTCACACGAAGGAAGAGGGCACTCTTTAGTGCCACATCGTAGGAAGAAAAACTCAGAAGTCATATAGATTGAACTTTGTGCAAAAGCTTAATGCCTCATACACAAGGGGTGAGGTCCCCTCATGCACTCGCCCTCACTCCGTGCCTGTGGTCACATGCACGTGGGCCTTGTCACTATTCTTGACCCGCTTACCTGGTTACTCTTACCTACATACCCTATACCCGATTCTGGAAAGAGGAAAGAGAAGTAAGAAAATTTAAGGGGGGAGGGGGGGTGGTTTTGCATTGTTGCACCTCAGGGTATGTGCCAACACTAAGGCAATCTCTAAGATCTGAGGGTTGTTGTGCTTGGTGGTTAAGTCATCTGATGTGCCTGACCAACGTCTGATATTGGTTGAAGATTACTGTTGCCTAATTGGTGCTTGGTCTAACATGGATAAGTGGTTGAAGGCCATTGCTGAGATATTTAGCTCTTGAGTACTGTTGAGAATAGTGCTTAATTGTAGGGCTTAATTGGTTGTTTCAACCACCATTTTTAGTCCTATATTTTTATGGTTTTGTCCCTAACTCTTGAGAGACATTATTTCTTTTTATTGAATATCAATTTTGTTATCCAATTTATTCACATTATTATCCCTAATTATTGTGATTAGTGGATTGATTTGTTACACTTGCTCCCTACAAACGACCTTGGAACTCATAGTTTTTCTAGCATTATAAATTTAAATGTTGTATCAATTTTGTCACTATACTATGACGTGATATTTTCCTAACTACGACAATTTTCGATCGTAACATGGACACCCAAGTCAATTAAGCCCATAAACTTGAAGAGCCCAAGTGTTCAAATCCCACTATATTATTTCCTAAAGTTGAAAACTTCTATTGCCTAAGTTCTCATTTCCTAATCCTCTATTTTTTTTGTAAATATTTTTTTAAAATAAAAATAAATGAAATGATTTTACAAATCTGGCAAAATAATTCAAAAATAAATATATCCACCGCCTAAGCTTAGCTAATACAATGTCCTCATTGTATAATAAAGGCATGAGAAGGAGCATAATAAAGAAGATAGCACCTAAATTCGTTATCAAATAGGTCAGCTCCAAATATATCCAACCTGTATAAAGTGCTACATTTAGTGTCGTTAGCTAGGCATAGTTTGGCAAAAAAATCAACCCAAGGTTAAAACAACCTTTATTTGAGATGGTTCAGGAAGAATGCGATCAACATAAGGTTTGAGGCACTGTCCATTGACCTTAAAAGAATTACCCATCTTTGGGTTAGAAATTTCAATAGCTCCATTAGGAAAAATCTAATTCATAATAAATGGGTCATTCCACTTAGACCTAAGCTTGCCAGGAAAAGGCTTATGTCGGGAATCGAAAAGCTAGATGTTCTGGTTAGACTCAAAGCTTTTACGGGATATCAGATGATCATGTAAAGATTTGGTCCGAGCATTATAGATCTTAGTGTTTTTGTACACATCATTTCTAAGCCCCTCCAACTTAGATAGGTGGAGTTTCCTGGTCTTCTCAGCTAGATCTAAGTCGAAATTACACTTTTTGATAGCCCAAAATGGCCGGTGTTGAATTTCGATGGATAAGTGACACACCTTACCAAACACCAGATGATACGGAAACACGCCTATAGGTGTCTTATATGCGGTATGGAAAGCCTAGAGTGCATCATCTAACTTTTGAGTTCAGTCCTTCCTATCGGGCCTAACCATTTTCTAGAGTATATTCTTGATCTCCCTATTGGAGACCTCGACTTGTTTGTTCATCTGGGGGTGGTAAGGTGTAGAAATTCAGTGATTCACCTCGTACTTAGCTAGTAAGTTCCATAATTGGGCATTTGTAAAGTGAATGCCACCATCTCTAATGATGGCCTTAAAAATCCTGAACCGACTAAAGATATTCTTACATACAAAGTCAATGACCACCTTGTGGTCATTGGTTCGGGTGAGAATTGCCTCTATCCACTTGGGCACGTAATCAACAGCAACCAAAATATATTGGTGTCCAAATGAAGGGAGGAAGGGTCCTATAAAGTTGATGCCCCAAACATCAAAGATTTCTATAGGCGAAATCGGGTTTAGGGGCATCATGTCTCTCTTGGGTATATTCCCGAGTGCTTGGCATCAGGAACACGACCATGAGAAGTCTTGGGCATCCTTAAATAAAGATGGCCAATAAAACCTCGACTGAAGAATTTTTGATGACGTCTTCTTTTCGAAAAAATGTCCACCACACACAGATGCGTGTCAAAACTCAAGTATACTCTGGAACTCATTTTCCAAACCACATCAATGAATAATCTGATCAGAATTGATGCAATACAACTTGAGGTCATCCTAAAAAAGAATATTTGGCTTCAGACATAAGTCTATCCCATTACTGCTCAGTCTAATCTTGGGGCACTTAACCAATGACCAAATAATTGACAATGTCCACAAACCGGGTGGTTCGGACACTCGAGACTGCAAGAATAGTCTCATCTGAAAAAGTATCGGAAATTGGAATATCTGGATGAGGATAATTAGTTAGGATTCTCGATAAATAATCAACCACTGCATTTTGTGTGCCAGCTTATCTTTAATCTCCAAATCAAATTCTTGAAGTAGAAGAATCCATCTAATGAGCTGGGGCTTAGCATCCTTTTTGGCCAAGAGTAGTTTCAAGGTCAAGTGGTCTGTGTAAATGATGATGTGAGAATGTAACAAATAAGCCCTAAATTTTTCTAGAGCAAAAACTATAGCTAGCAATTCCTTCTCAGTGATGGTGTAATTCCTTTGGGCCTCGTCTGGAGTCTTGCTAGTGTAGTAGATAATAATGAGCTTATATATTTTCTGACCCAAGACAACCTCGACTGCATAATTTGAAGCATCGATCATGATCTCAAGTGGAGTTATCTAGATTGGTGGTTGCAACACCGGGGCACAAGTGCCTGCCATCTTTAATAAATCAAGTGCCTTATGGCATGATTCATCGAACTCAACAACTTGTCTTTGGCCAGAAGATTACTAAAGGGCCGAGCTACCTTCGAGAGGTCCTTGATGAATCTTCTATGGAAGCCCACGTGACCAAGGAAATAATGAATTTGTTTAATAGATGTGGGTGGGGGAAGTTTGGAAATAACATCAACTTTTATTTTATCAACCTTAATTCCTGAGGTAGAGACTACATGACCCAAGACAGTACCTTGTGTCATGAAGTGACTCTTCTCCTAGCTTAATGCCAACCTAGTCTTAATACATCTTTTCAGGATCAATTCCAAGTTAACCAGGTAGGAATCAAAAGAATCTTTGAAGACAAAGAAATTATCCATAAATACTTCAAAATAATCCTCCACCATGTTCGAGAAGATGGCTAGCATGCACCTTTGAAAAGTCGCTGATGCATTGCAGAGCTTGAAAGGCATTCTACAGAGTGCAAAGGTTATGTAGGGATAGGTGAAGGTTGTCTTTTCCTGATCCTCGGGATGGATAGCAACTTGGTTGTATCTCGAATAACCACCCAGGAAACAGAAGTACTTTTTCACAGCTAACTTTTCAAGGATTTGGTCAATAAAAGGTAGAGGGAAATAGTCTTTTTTGGTGGATGTGTTTAGCTTCCTTTAATCAATACAGACTCTCCAAGAGGAAGCTGAATTGGTGGTCATAGATTCCCCTTTTTTGTTGGTTACGACAATTATTCCTGCCTTATAGGAACAATCTGCATGGGACTAACCTAGGGACTGTTGGAGATCGGGTAGATAATTCCAACATCAAGCCACTTAATCATTTCTTTCTTAAATACTTCCTGTATATTGGGGTTAAGTCAGCTCTGCATGTCGTGAGAAGGGCAAGATCCTTCTTCCAAATAAATTCGATGATTACAATAAGAAGTCTCGATCCCTCTAAGATCATGTATGGTCCAACCAATTTCCTCTTTATTCATCTTAGAGACCTTAATCAATTTCAACTCTTGCTCCCTCATCAATTTAGCAATAATAATCATTAGGAGCGTCATTTTAGGTCCTAAAAACTCGTACTTCAAACTTGTAGGAAATGGCTTCAATTCTAGCTGGGGAGGGTTCAAAATAGAAGGTAAAGATGATGTTGGTGAAGATTCAGTAGGACAATCTAAAGGAAGAGGTTGGGAATGAGCAAATCAACAACCTCTTCAAAGTATGGCGGGTCTGCCACGAAGGGTTGTGGGTTAGGATTGCATGTGTCACTGGAATCCTCAAATACATTAATTGACATGTAAGTCTCAACATTCTGATCAGTATCCTCAAGTTCGTCAATATATCCACAATCCTCGAATTTGTTTATCGCCATGAAAATATCGAGTTTCAATTTTCTATCCCCAAGGCGATTTCCATGGTACTATTTTTATAATCGATATTAGCCTTAGCGGTAACTAGGAAGGGATGACCCATAATAATGGGCATATTCCTCAATTCCTCAGGTACATCCATATCAAGGACCAGAAAATTGACAAGAAAAATGAAGTCCTTGACCTTAACAATCACATCCTCAATAGCGCCCCTCGAAGTAGTGACCAAATGGTCTGCTAATTGGAGCGATACTGAGGTAGGCTTAAGTTCACCTAACTTGAATTTTTCATATAGTGAGGTTGGGATTAGGTTAATGGATGCACCGAGATCCAATAGTGCCTGGTCGAAAGTGTAATCCTTGATAACACGTGAGGTCAAGGGGGCACTTGGATCTCTATTTTTCTGAGGAAGGTGATGTAGGATAACAAAACTAGCTTGCTCGTAGAGTATCACCTTCTTCAGGGTGGGTTCCTTCAGCTTACACTTCTGAGTGCATAAATCCTTTAAAAACTTAACATTAGCCGGGATATGTTTAATAGCATGGAGGAGTGGAATGTTAATCTCCACACTTTTAAATATATTTAGAAGTTCCTTGTTGCTATCTAGAGGTTTCTTCTTCCTGGATTTCAGTGAGGCTTTAAGGAATGGGACATGGGTAGGTTGTCTCTTTCGGGTTGTTGTGCCTCAGTCTCTTCTTCAGTGTTCTCTTTATCCTCAAGCTCACATAGGGTTTGTTTGCTAGAAGATGGTATTTTTGGGTCCTGGGTTTGCTTCCCACTCCTCAAGGTCATAGAATTTACAGAAGCACATGAGTTCACGTCTTAGGGAGGGTTAGGAAAGATTTGAGGGGCTTGGCTTGTCAGATATCCAGGATTAGAAGAGGAGGGACCTTGCTCAACCACCTAAGCATGTGTGTGTGGATCCCTCTAACTGTCGTACCCATGGGCTCTATTGCCCTGATTTTTGACATTTCTCAGGTTGGGTACGGGCTGAAATGGTAGAGATCCAGGTTGTCGGTTGTTAGTAATAAGCTTGGATTGTAAGTTTTCCAGTGAGGTTTTCATCTGCTGCATAAGCTGGAGCATGGATCCTTACATCTCTACCATCTTTTGGTTTAGATCAGCCTTCCCTACGGGTTGTTGGGCATTCCAAGTTGGCTAATTGACCTGATTCAAGGGAAGTTGAGTATATACATGACCCTGACCCATAGGTCTCTGCAGTGCATAGTTGCTAGGTTGAGCTTGGGTCAGTTTCCCTTGATTCTTCTAGAAGTTAGGGTGGTTCCTCCAACCTAGGTTATAGGCATTGGAATATGGGTTAGACCTAGCATTCTCTTGTATAGCCTGAACATCCTCATAAGGTGAGGATGAAGGGAAAGAAGGATCAGAAAAACTGGGAACAAATGCCTCATTTTGGAACCCGTAGGTTTCCGAGAAGTGTTGGCTAGAAGGTTGAGCTGACTCAAGTTGGTTCACAAACTCCCATCCCATAGGAGTTTGTAAGGAATGGAATCCCGAACTTTGGGATTGAGTGGATCTAGAAGTGTTTCTAAAATTTCCAGCCATCCACTCTTCCATTTGCCTTGCAACCAGATCCACCTTATCTATATTGTTGATCAATTCCATATCAAATTTATTAGAATCAATTTGAACCTCAGAGGCATTTGATCTGGGTTGTTGGGATCAGTTTAAGGTGTCCATGGAGGTATGGTTTATAGAGTTTTCGCTCATTTCATCAAACAAATCGTATGCGTTATCTACATCTTTATTGAGGAAATTGCCTCCGAAAGAAGCACCACATGATTACGAAGTTGATCAGTAAATCCATGATAGAAAATCTGCACAAGTTGCCATTTAGGCACTTCATGGTGTGGACACTTCTACAATAGGTCCTGGAATTGCTCCCATGCACCATTAAGTTGTTCCCCTAGTCGCTGGACGAAAGTGGTAATCTCCCATCGCAAAGCATTGGTCCATCCAACAGGAAAGAATTTCTTTAGGAAGGTCGATTTCAATTTTGTCCATGTAGTGATTGGTCTTCTTATTCTACAGTACCAATGTGCAGCCTCATCCTTAAGTGAGTTAGGGAAAAGCCTCATGATCATTTGCTTCTCATCTACATTCCACAATTTGGTGGTCTGAACCAAAGTGGTCAAATCCTCCAAATGTTGGAATGGATCCCCGGAGCCAAGCCCGTGAAAGTGTTTAATCAAACTTAAGGCCTAGGGCTTGATCTCTACATCTCTAGTGGGGATCACAATGTCAGGATGATCCCAGTAATTTGAAGGATCATAGGAATCCTTTAAGGGTCAAGTGCCTTAACCATTCATGTGCTGGATCCATGCTTGCATCTGCTACAACTAGTCTAACTGCCTCTGAATCAACACCTGGTTCGGAGGCAGAGGAGGTGGTTGTTAGTTATTAGCTATGGGATCTACTTGGGTTTGACTCAAACTTCGCCTCCTAGAATAGTCTAATGGTCCTTCCAATTTAGGGTTCAATGTCCTCCTTCCAAGTATGCACAGGAAGGAAGTCCGAAGGATAGAAAAATAAAGCCCTACAACACAAAAATACAAGCATGTCCTTAAATTGGGTAGCCTAAGGATTTATGCTTCAAAAATGTAACTTTAACCATGAAGCAAATTTCATGTTGTCCTTAATCTGAAAGTCATTTAACTTAGGTTGGCATAGCAAGGGGAGCATGTCCCGAAGGTTGCTAATTATGCTAAACCCCTACTCGCTTAGGCTGTTTGACAATCAGGCCCCCAACTTAGTGCCTTTCAGAAAAAGTAGACGTCATTAATTCGAATCACGATATGAATTGCACCTTGAAACAAACTCAATGAATCCTAAGGCCAATGTCTAAAGTTTTTTTATTCTTGGGATAATAATGCTTTAGAATGTGATGGGCTCTAAAAATGGGTTGTGCCTTTAATGTTCAATTAATGTGTGTGTGCACAACCAGGGTTTTCAAGCAAGATTATTATGGATGAGGTGCATTTTAGGGTTCAAGTCTTTCTTAGAAGCTTTTAGGATTCAAACCTTAAGTATATTTAATCAAGGTTTCGTGAGGCAAACCAAGTTTTGAAATCATCACTGTATATATATATTCCTTTAAAGATAAAAAATAATGTGGAGTGCTTGGTGTAGCCCTAAAAATTGAACGTAATGGAGCAGCTACTAGATGAGTAAATTTTAACCTAAGTGGTGTTGCCCAAATGGATCAAGAAATTGACCTTTTTGCACCACTGATCACGGCACACAAAAAATAGTCACTTATATATGTAGTTGGTTCGAGTGTACTGGGTCCACAAGTTAGAATCCGGGTTAGTGACTAAATCAAAGAAGAAGTGCCTTAGGGTTTGTGGGTGTTTAAAGTGTATAAATTTTGATTAAATCACACAACCAAAAAGGAAATATATTTTTTTGTATTTTTTTTATAAATGGGTAGGTGAGGTGAGTAGAGATGACAAACAAAGAACCAGATTTGCCCTAGGGTTTATACAAGCTCTTAGGTCAATTTGGGTTTGAGTTATTTATGTGGCAAAATGGAATCTAATGGGTGGGGAGGGGGTAAACTTACAAAATCTTCACATGCACTTTACTCCAATCTTCTGTTTTGGCCTTCCTCAGATTAGTACTCGCAATTACAGTAGATTAGAGAGAAGTGAGGTAAAAGTTAAATAAGTGAGAGAAGAACATAGAAAATCAAAGTCTGTTACCTCCCTGGTAACACTACCAAAATGATGTGTGAAAGTTTGGCGAAGAAAATAAATTAGGGTTTTGAAGAAACTTGCGTTGTTGTATTCATAAAATCTCGCTATCAAATAAAATGTGTAACTAGGATGTGAGTCCCAGGTCAAACATAGGGAGGCAAATGTTTTAAAATTGCATTTGTTTTATTTATTTTTGGTATTTTGGATATATGTGATTTTTTTGAGATTTTTTTTTTGAGATGAAAAGGAATGCTATCGAATCACCGATAGCAATCCAGGAGAGCTTTTATTGATAAAAATATAATGAAAAAGGTTACATGATTAAACCCCATTGGTGTGTGAGATTCCAGTAACTATTGACAATCTTATCTACATTCACTGGACTCTCCTGAAACAAGCTCTCATTTCTAGCTCTCCAAACATACCATAAAACAGCCACCATAGGCAAGTATGGCTTATTCACCCTCAAGAAAGAACTCCAGAGATTCTCCCATGTGTGAATACATTCCCTACACACCTTCCTCCAAACATAATCTGTAAACAAACATGGGGCAGAAGTAATCTAGGTGACAAAATAATAGGATATATGTATATATATATAACAAACATGTATATTAAAAGTAAACAAAATGTTTGTTACAGGATAAATATTGAGAAGAAATAAATCTACACTAGAGAGCAATAAGAAGAGATAGAGAGAGAAAATCCCCCTTAATGGCTGCTTGGGGAATGAGTGCCTGCACGGCGTCCGGATGAAAGAGGACGGAGACGGAAGATGGAGGATGGAGCTGGAGGAAGAAGACAAGAGGCAGGGTGGTGTCGCAGTGATCTGCTTCCTTGAATGGATGTGAGAAGATGGTAGTTGAGAGCTCCATGAAAGGGGATGAGAAGAGGAATCAAAATTTAATTTTTTAATCTAGTGGACCTTCCCAAGAGTTTGGGACACTAGAAATAGAGCTCAAGAAGAGTTTCTAAACTCTAGAGAGGGATCGGAGGGAGTAGAAAGGGATGAGAGGCCATGAGAGGGGAGGTAGGGTATTTATAGGGTTGAGGAGGATCTAAATCTAATCATTTGCCGCACAAGGAACTTGAATGTCCATGCATAGCACGCGCACACGTGCAGTGCGTGCCTGCAGCTATGCGTTGCACTGGCATTGCAACAGAAGCACAACAGTTGATGAATTGGGGATGAACGACCAAGATCACGCATGGCTGCATGTCCGTCGTGAAACACGTTAAAAGATTTTTGTATCATTGTAGTTGGGAATCATGTTGAAACAAACAAATTTATAAATATTTTGAAAAGTATTGAGTCATTCGCAAGGAGGCAAAACATGATTATCAAAGCCTTTCGTACTAACTAATCTAGCCTAATGAAAGCATGAAAATAGAGATAGGATATTCACAGAATCAGATTTTCATTGCTACTTGCAAACAGTTTTCAAACTAAGAATTTAAACAACTATGCTAAAGAGGAAAGAGAGGGAAAGTAGATGAAGCATGGTGCCACTTGTGGGATGCTTATGCGAAGTGCGCAGCACTTCAGACCCAGAGCGTCGGGAGGAAAATCGGAGAGATGCTATAGAGAGAAGGATTGGAGAAGTGTCTAGTGGAAGTTTCCTCTCAACTAAGGACCCTGGGGCTCCTTTTATAGCTTCAATAAGGGTCAAAGTAGGTATTTAGGCCTCCAAAACTGTGTAGCAACTTAGGTACGATCAGATCCATCGAACAGGAGATCAACGGCTTAGATCGCACCTAAAAATAGCCTCCAAAATGCCTTCAACGCATGGAAAGCATCGGATGCTGCCATGTGGTGGCTGCTTAGCCTCCCGATCTGATTGCGCACATCGCTCGCACTCCTCACGCATGTGCTCGCACCTTTACTCACGCTTTCGATTTCAGCCATCCAATCTCTCGATCAAATGGCTTAAACTCATCTCACTACCACCTCTGTCCCCACGTACAATGAGGCATTGGTTTAGGCATTCAACAGCTCATGCATCTCGCCATCTCATCCAACGCACCTCCGCATGCCACGTGGTCACATCCTTGCTGCTTGACCTGATCTGGCGGCTCTTTTTCATCTACGCTCCATCGCCTCTTTAATTTCATGTGCCGCATGATTCAAACTGGCGCCCGTGCTATGTGTTTGAAGGGGAAGACCAATGCGCTGTGGCTGCTCTTATGTCGTGTTTGGTTTTGTCGGATGGCCGCTCTAAGCTGTTGGATGAGATCCAACAACTAAGATGGATTCCTCTTGATGAAGGGATTGGTAGGTCGACAACGCAGCTTCATCGTGGCCATTAGATGACGATCCAACAGCCCATGTTTTTCCTTCAACGATTAGGGGCATGGCGGTGGATCATTAGGATGGTGCCACATGGCACCATCCTGACCATTCATCTTCCCTCATTTGTAGTTGATGCTACAAGGCCCAAATTGAGCCAATTTTTGCATCGTTGGACTGCGATCGCTGATCTAGATCCATTCGTGTGGTCAAATTTGAGATCTGAGGTTTGGATCTCTACTATCTTGCTCATTGGCCTTTGTTATTCTACAGGTTGTATGTGATGCTACGAATGTCTGATCAAGACGATTCCAGAAGCGTTAGACTCTCGTCGTCATCCTGATTAGATCCGTATGATCTGATCTATCATCTGCGGCCTTAATCATCTGCAATTAATATCGTCTCTCTTTTAGAGAATAAAATAGCATTATTATCTATAAAGCTAACAAATTAACTATGATGCAAATTATGATGCTTATACATGCATTGTTCCTAAGTTAAGCTAGTATCTAACTTAATTTAGTTAAATTAGGTCCTATGGCTACTGTGCAATCACACCCCCATGCCTGAATCTTGCTAGTCCCTAACAAACGCAAGACTAAATGCAATATGGTCCTAAATGATTAATTTCTATCAAGAGTTCGATTAAAGATTTATTTCTTTTGTTTTCATCCAAAACTTTAGAAATCCAAGCAATTGTGAAAGTGTAGTGTTGTAGCTTATGCAACAAATCTAAGTGAAAAGTCAATCAACATCTAAAGCTAGTACTTGACCCTTAGTAAAATTCTATCGGGATAGGCAAACTTCTTCCCTTAGAGTTTTAAAATAAACTGTAATTTTAGCCTCCGCTTTTGGCTTAGGTAGAAGATGTTTAGAGTCAAGTAAGTTTGTATTTGGAGCCTCACACTCTAGTGCTATACATAGACTAGTAGTACAAAACCTAGATTTTCAGATTTATTAAATAATTCAACTCAAAGAGAGGCAGAGAAGCTGTGCTTTCTTTAGTTCTTTTGTACTCATTCTCTCTCTTTCTTTTTCTATTTTTTCTTTTCTTTTTTTCTTTTTTTTCTTTCTTTTTATTTTTTTTCTTTTTTCTTTTCGAGCTCATAGTCACACCAGATTTGTTAATATATTTGGTGGCCTCTCATGACATTAACACTTTGATTAAGTTCTGATAACCCTATGACTAAGTCAGTAATCCTCGACCAGTATTCGGGCGGTCAGAAATACAGAAAAGTAGGTCAAGACTATATTTGGTGGATTGTAAAGGGAATGGGTATTGTTGCTTCAATGTGCTTAACATGAAGTAAACACAACTCAATTAACATATTTTTTTTCTATATATACATATTTTTTCTACTTTTCTCTCTATTTTTTTTTCTTTCTTTTTTTCATATATATTTATTTCTACCAACACAGCGTACTACAACACCCATGCACATTTTTTCTCATGAGGCATTATTCGAGATTGGGGGTGTTCAAGAGGATATCGAGTGGCTTATTTGGTGGAAGTGCCTACTCTCGGCATCGGGAAAGGAATGGATGAGACAGTGTATTTCTAACCTTGATATTAAAACCCTCCTTTAGCCGAGGATTCCGTAAAGGATAGTCGTAACCATCCACCTTAGTCATGTTTTATTAGAACTTGCTCTCTGTGTATTTGCCTTATTTGGTGGCTCTTAAAAAATTCACACACTAAGAATTTGTACCCAGGAACCAAGAGCGAAAACTATGCCTAACGTCGAGTATCATTATCCAATTACCCATAAACAAAGATTCATTATACTAGCCTTAGAGCACCAGTAGACTCTCTACTCTCACCTCGCACTTATTTTGTTACTAGAAGATGGTTTGCTTGACTCCTTAATTACTGTCCAAGGGTTTAGGAGAAGAAGCATTGCTTCTTCTCAACAAACTAAAGATGTCTATCGGTCTTCACAGAGGATCCATTGCAAATTCTACATGTAAGTGTGAAAATGTACTGGATTCTAAATTCAGGAATCAACTTTTTTTTTCTTAACATAAAAATAAGACATGCAATATCCGCCCCCCCATGCCTATTCATTACAATGTCCTCATTGAAATGTATGCAGAAAAATCAAAATGTAATAAGCAAGAGGAGGGGATATCACTTGACTGAACTTGTTAATCCAAGTCGGCTTGATCAGTCAAAAATGAAAAATACCTGTATAAAATACTAGGTTACCTCCTAGCCAGTGCTAAGTTTAACGTCATTTGCTGAACCTAAACCCAAAAGAAATATGTATTTCAATATTGTGGGTCAAGAGAAGGAGTAATAATTGTTGCTAAAAGATTCAAGATTAATATAAAGATATGATCATGTGGTCCCAGAATCAATGATCCACAAATGCAGACCAACTGATGATGTAGTCCTACTTCAAAGAGTTTTTCTGATTCAAAATATAGAATAGGGTCAGATAGATGATGTTCATGATATAGAGCCTATTCATTAATCTAATTCCATAATTCAAGAAGAGGTGGTGGAGGGTCTAGATTGAAATCATGATTGAAATTTAGACCTGATTCTGAATTAGAATTATAAGGATCTTCATAATGGTAATTGATGTCAAAAATCGTGAATTCTCTAGGCTCTGGGTCATATGAGGATAAAGGTAGAGTTGTGTTGAATTCCTCAAAATCCTCATTAGAAATTACCTCTTCCACATCAGAAACCATTTCCTCCTCAGAATCAAGCCATCCATTTGAACCAGTTGGATTATAAGTTCTTCCCTAGTCCATAATAACTTGAACTTCTTTTTTTGAGGTTGTTTCTTCATTTTGCTGGTTCATGTCTTTTGGTTGTCTAATGTCTTGAACCCCCCTCAAAATCCAATAATTATTGAATTTCAAGGTGGATATATTGAGGATTCTTTATGTCGCAGTCTAATTCATCATAAGATACTCCTAATAGTTCCTCGATCTCATGAATGTCTTTTTCAATTTGATTATCTATGGGAGGTCGTAGATCAGAAGCATCCTCAAGTACATCACTTCCTTGCCTTTCTTGTTGATCTTGAGATCTAACAGAATTCGGATCATCCTTAGTGTGAATTGCTAAGACCTCCTCAATTGTTTTGACGACCTCAATAGAACCACAATTCAATTTATTCTTTTGGGAAGCTTTAAAGATATTGAGTTGATAAGTTTTCCTTCAAGAAGTGATTTGCATATTCCCCATCTCACAGTTGATTAGAGCCTTGGCTGTGGCTAAGAAAGGTCTTCCTAAGATTATCGGGGTGTGGTTCAAGTTTTCGATGCCTCCATATCTAAAACTAGAAAGTCCACAGGGTAATCAAAATCCCTCACTTTTATAATCACATTTTGTAAGAGTCCCTTTGGAATCTTGGTTGATCTATCAACAAGCTCAAGGGTAACATCAGTGTGTTGTAAGGGACCTAAATCCAACTCTTCATATAATTATATGGGGATTAGATTGATGGAGCCGCCAAGGTCTAGTAAAGCTCATTCCAAGATAAAACCATCCATCTCACATGTAATTAAGGAGGTCCCTGGATCTTTCTTTTCAGGAGAGAGCTTATTCAAAAACTACAACCCTTTTTGATGATTTGGCCTAGCATTTTGGTGTGCACATTTCCTTAAGAAATTTCACACAGGCTGGGATGTTCTCAATAGCTTCAAGGAGTGGTATATTCACCTGGACTTGCTTTAAAATCTCAAGCCACTCCTTAGATTGATTGGTTTTCTTTTCCTTGGATTTGTTCAAGGCTTCAAGAAAAGGTGCTTGAGAGAAATCATGAGTGTTCAAATCCCAAGTCTTGTTTTCTAGATTAACTTAGTCTCGTAGGTCATATTCGAGATCCTCAAGATCTTGGTAAGATTTCGATGTAGAAGGATATGGATCTTGGATTTGTTTCCCACTTCTCAAAGTAACAACATAGGCATAAGCATTAGGGTTAGAAGGGTGAGGTGGGTTTTGCAAAATGGGTTGAGCCTGAGTTGGGTTAGGCTTAACAAAGCCAAGTGGGTGTTGGGGAGTAGGTTGAATTATGTGTGCTTATTGCTCCCGTGTGTTGTTTTGGTAAACCCTATTGAAGTTCCTTGGGTTGGGGACGGGTTAGGATAGCAGCATCCTATGTTGTCTAAAATCAACTAATTGGTCGAATCATCCTGTCAAATCTGTCCTCAATTGACCCATTTATTCTTTTTGGCTCAGATTCATTTTCTGCATTTCTTTGAGACTAGACTCAGATCAGAAGGCTGGGTTTCCTAAGTAGGTTGTGGATGGTATGTGCGCGGTTGTGTGTACCTACTAGGTGGCCCACAAGTGCTTGGCTTAGTCAAGTTAGGTCCCTAGGTGGGTTTCTGACTTGACCAGGCAAAGTTAGGATGGTTGAGTCATCCAGGGTTGTAAGTGTTTGAATAGGGATCATTTCTAGTGTATCCCTAGAGTGCATTTACATCCTTAGGATAAATTAGCCATTGGGATGCCTAATTCAGAATTTAAGGGCATCAAGGCCCCTTGGTACCCAGAAAGAGATGGGTCCAAGTAAAGTTGGTTTATGGGTAGAGCCATGGTTAGGTCATTAATATTGTGCACTACTTCCTGACCTAGAGGATTAGGGAGTTGGGTGCAGGTTTGCATAGAAGTTCCTTGGGTAGGCATAGGGTTAGGAATTCCTTGTGTAGCTAAGGAATTCTCGCCCTTCAAAAGGTTGTCCAATTTCTTATCCAAACTCCCTACATTTTTCCCAACGAGTTCAACCTTATCCAATTATTGTGCAATCAATTCTAAATCAACCGAGTTTGAATTATCCTTAACTTCATAGACACCACTCCTTGGTTGATTTGATCTGTTGAAGGCGAACATTAAGGCATTGTTGAGGGAATTCTCACTCATATTCTTGAATATTTGAAAGGCTCCCTCAGCATCTTTACTTAGGAAATTGCCCTCACATGCTACATCAACGAAATTCTTCAAATTGTCACTTAACCCATAATAGAAAATATGGGCCAAGTGCCACTTGGGAATCCCATGATGAGGGCATTTCCTAGCTAAGTAATTAAATCTCCCCCAAGCCTCATGCAATTGCTCCCTAGGGTTCTGCTTAAAGGTTGTAATGGCACATCTAAGAGCATTTGTTTTTCCTATGGGAAAGAATTTCTTAAGAAAAGTGCTTCTTAAATCTTCCCAAGTTAGGATTGAACTACCAATTGTCCTTAACCATTGAACAACTTTATCTTTTAAAGAAAAAGGAAACATTTTCATCATTAAGGTATCCTCATTCATGTTCCTAGGGCCAAAGGTCCTTCCTATGTGTAAAAGTTCTTCAAGGTGGTGCAAGGGGTCATCAGAATTGTGGCCATGGAAGTGGGGAATCAGATTGATGATTTGCGGTTTTAGTTCAAAATCATACCCATCTTGAGGTACCCTAACAAAAGGTTCAAGTTGGTCATTAGGAGGATTATAAAAGTCTCTGAGAGGTTGGTTAGCTCTCCCATTTTGAAGTCGGGTAATGGCCTACACTATGACCTACCTCTGTCTATCATGATGTCAACCCTGCTTAGTAATCTACCTCTGTAAGAAAGCCATTGGATCTAGATTTTGTTCCTCCTCTTTAATCTCATCTTCCTCATGGTGACTAACCATTGAAGAGGGTTTAGATTTATATTTTGGACAATCAGGTCTTCTCCTAGGATTTCTTTCTAAAGGTGGTAGCAAATTAGGATGTAGAGATCTTCTACCTCGCATGCACCAGAAGAACATCTATAGATGAGAGGGAGAAGACCGATGAGAGAATATCCCACCCTCTAGTATAGGCAATCAAGCTAGTCCTTAGAGTGTAAACCCTAAATAGACCTAATCCTAGCTCCCCAAAACAAGACTAAGTAAGATCAACCCTTGAATTACTTGGCTGGACAGAAGGGTGGGACACCCTAGGACACTCCACACTGCAGGACACCACTAAGGGTTAACGTGGCTACCGCACCGACCTTTCTTGTCACCAATGGGTCCAAATAGATAAGGCCTTAACCTTAGCCCAATCTAATTTCAAGTTACCAAGAAGATTTGTCCTACCTAGGGCATGTTTACTTAGTTTTAGGTTTAGGGTTGAGGTGCTTTTGGAATATGATGGGCGTTAGGAGGGTGTTGCCCTTAAAATTGATTTTCAAAGCATGAAGTGCACAGGAAAAGGGTTCACAAGAAATTTTTATGATGAAGTGAATTTTAAGGTTCAATTACTTGTAGTAGTGAGTTTTAGGGTTCACTTAAGTAAATATCTTCAAACAATGGTTTTCACGAGGCATGCAAGAGGTTTTGCAAGTTCCAATTCATTAATAGATTTTCTTTAAGTATGGAAATGCAAGTGTGCCCTACCTTAAAGTGAAACCCTAAGAGCAGATAGTGCTAGATGATCCTTTTTAGGTCCAAAATCAAGGAAGTGGCATGACCCAAACAATTCAATCAATTGGTCTTATTGCGGCACTAACTAGGCACTTAGAAATTTTTTTTTTCAAGAATTTTAATGTACGTTTGCCATTTTTTTAGATTTATAGTGTACTGGGGGCTCTGCAATTTGTCTTGACCCCCTATTAGTGATTGAATGTTTTGTTTAATCAATCATGCACCAAATATTTTTTCATAATTTTTCGATATTCTATATTATTACAGGAATCCAACGCAACAAATTTCAGATAAATTGAAGTTGTATACAAATTCCTATGATTTTTTGAAGTTCGAACAATCAGGAGAAATAACAGATTTGATAATAGTTCAGTTAGTGAATTTTTAAACTTTTTTATAACTTAGAATTGCGTAAAATTTGGATATGTTATTTCTAACTTCAAAACCCACATCCAGAAAAAATTTAGAATTTGTGGACATGTGAATCTTCGGGAATTGAATTTTTAAGATAAGAGTTTATTTCAACCCAAAAACATAAGAGGTGGTTTTGTTGATTCCAACCAACAAGAGAGATTTTTTTTTCTTTTCAAAAAGCAAACAAGTGCTAACCTAAGGATCAAGCAAGCACCTAATTTTTTTTTAGGAAAGGAAATCTAACCTAATGTAAGACATGAGTACATAGCTGAGATTTGAAACCTACAACTTTTCCATTATTGCCCTTCTTCTTATATTTTCGCACTTTGTGCACATACGAAATCAACAAAAATAAAGCAGGTTCGAAACCTCAAATAAGCATTAGCAAGAAAAGCTTCAAATATTTTTGTTGCCTCCCCAGCAATGGTGCCAACTAGTCCGTCGCGAAACTCGTTAAAAGATTTTTGTATCATTGTAGTTGCAAATCATGTCGAAACAAATAAATTTATAAATATTTCGATAAGTACCGAGTTATTCGTAGGGAGGCAAAACACAATTTTCAAAGTCTTTCGTACTAACTAATCTAGCCTAACGAAAGCATGAAAATAGAGACAGGATATTCATAGAATCATATTTTCATTGCTACTTGCAAATAGTTTTCAAACTAAGAATTTAAACAACTATGCTAAAGAAGAGAGAGAAAGGAAAATTAGATGAAGGATAGCACCGCTTGTGGGATGCTTGTGCGAAGTGTGGTAGCACTTCAGATCCAGAGCGTCGGGATGAAAACTGGAGAGATATTGCAAAGAGAGAGGATGGAGAAGTGTCTAGTCAAAGTTGCCTCTCAACTGGGGGACTTGAGGCTCTTTTTATAGCTTCAATGAAGGGTAAAGTAGGTATTAGGCCCCCAAAACTATGCAAAACCTTAGGTGTGATTAGATCCGTTGATCGGGAGATCAACTACTCAGATCGCACATACAAATAGCCTCCAAAATGCCTTCAACACGCGAAAAGCACTGGATGCCGCCATGTGGCGGCCACTCAGCTGTCCAATCCGATCACGTGCACCGCTCGTGCTCCACGAGCATGCGCTCGCGTCTTTACGAATGATTTCGATTTTAGCTATCCAATCTCACGATCGAAAGACTTAAACTCATCGCGCTACATTGGCCTTTGTCCATGCATACATTGGGGCATCGATTCGGGCGTTCAACCACATGTGCATCTGCACCGCCTTATCCAATGAGCCTCCACGTACCACGCGGTCACATCCTCGCCACTCGATTTGATCTGACAGCTCTGTTTGGTTGCACTACAATGCCTCTTTAATTTTACACGTCACACGATTCGAACTCGTGCCCACACTCCATGTTTGAAGGGGAAGACCAATGGCTGCAACTGTTCTTGTGTCGCGTTTGGTTTTGTCGCACGACCACACTCAACCATTAGATGAGATCCAACGGCTGAGATGGATTCCTCTTATTGAAGGGCGTGGTAGGTGGATGATGTGGCTTCATTGTGGCCATTGGATGATGATCCAACGGCCCACATTTTTCCTTCAGTGATTGGGGGTGGGTAGTGGATTGTTGGGATGGTGCCACGTGGCACCATCCTGACTGTTCATTTTCCCTCCTTTGTAGTTGATGCTACAGGGCTCCGGTTGAGCCAATTTTTATGCCGTTGGACTATGATCACTGATCTGGATCCATCCATATAGTCGGATTTGACATCTTAGGTTTGGATCTCTACTATCTTGCTCCTTGGCCTTTGTTCTTCTCAGGGTTGTATGTGATGCTACGGATATCTAATCAAGATGATTCTGGAGGCATTGAGCTCCCGTCGTCGTCCTGATCAAATCCGTACGGTCTAATCTGTCATCTACAGCCCAAAGTCATCTACAATTAATATCGTCTCTCTTTTAGAGAATAAAATAGCATTATTATCTATAAAGCTAACAAATTAACTATGATGCAAATTATAATGCTTATGCATGCATTGTTCCTAAGTTAAGCTAGTATCTAACTTAATTCAGGTAAATTTGGTCCAATGATTGCTGTGCAATCACTGCACTCCTCAGATCGTGCCCCATGCATGTGAGATCACACGTTCATCTCTCACGAACATCCGCATTGCCACATGTGACCACATATTGCTTGATGACAATTGTGCTACTAAGATCATGAGGAGCCGTGTGCTTGAGTGTGTGAGGCATGACAGCGTGATGATGTGGCCTCTTCCCTGCCATTGGATCAACATCACATGGGTGTATTTCATCCATCCTTGCATTAAGGTAGGGTGCGAATCAGGATTCAAACCTACACCTCTTAGTTGAGAGTGGTGCTTATGCCATTGAGCTATGTCAATTTACTTTTGATCATGGTTGTTGGATGAAAATCCAATGGTCACAATTAAACCTTAGAAAAGAGCAGGCAGGTCAACATGGTGGAGCGTTTGATAAGAATCCAACGGCTGATAATCCTTGAGAGCGTCCCCTTTAGAAGTGTGAGAAGGCATTGAGGGCGCATTAAGGAGCCCATTTCAGCTGTTGGATGTGAATCTAACATCTTAAATCGTGCACTGGGCACGCTTTAGAGTGCGACAGATGGTCTCGGGCGCTGTAGGTAGCTACGATGGTGCCATGTTCACCATTTGAGCCATCCATCTTCTTTTCCTTGTAGCGGATGCTACAACGGTCCAATTGAGGTGAATTTTGCAACATTTGACTGCGAGCATCGCCTTGAATCCATCTGTATGGTTGGATTTGTCATTTGGAGCTCAAATATACGTCACCTTGTGCCCTGTCCAACAAAAGAGAGAAATTGGTATACAATTTACACGGATTACCTTAAATGTAAGATTATGGATGTTGTGCATTATTTACAGTGCGAGATGCACTTAAATTGCTACAGAACTCACATAATAGGCATTTTATCAAGAAATAATGTATACTTATCACCCGCATCGAGACATGCTTTGCAAATTCCCATTGGGAGGGAATTTGTGAATAATCTGGATATCCAAGATCCATCTACCTTGGGTTTCACCAAACTCCCACTCCAACCCAAGGAGGGACCTTTGTCCCATCTTTTCCTTCTCTTTTCTCGCTTCCTTTTTCTCCATCTGTAGAAAACATGATAAATTTCAATGATCTATACACCAGATAGGGTATAATTCGAGGTCAAACCCATATTCAAACAATTACAACCATGGATGGAAAAACCATCCCAACTTCTCTTGGTCTGATTAGAGCCAAAGACCACCCATTTATCTGAATTAGACCCATCCAACAACCTAGATCTCGTCAACGTTGCCTTTTTAGCAACCACACATGAGGCCCACCCAGCTACATACACAACGCTATTCTGGGTCGTCTAGATATTCATAGCTAGAATAGATTTTGAGAGCTGTGAATGAGAGCCAGCAAAGAAATGCTGCAGCTCTCGCTGAGATTCAAAGGCAATGCTTGACAGAGCTGGCTAAACTTTAGGGCCAAATCACACAATTGGTTAAGTCTCATCAGCCAAGGACCCTACCATAGCAGTAAGTTTTGAATCCTAGGAACATCCAAAGCCCTATGTTTATTCCAGTCAACCAAAATCCGAATCAGGGCCAAGCACACATAATCCATCAGGCCAACAATCAGAATCCACCATCTTCACCAATCGAAGCTATGTTTCAATTTCTAAATCAACAACAACCTCTACTTTATCAAATGAATCAATCTTTATTACTGAATCCTTCGATTCTTCAAAACCTGCAATCTTCCTTGTAATGTAGGTATAAATTTTGTTACTACTCGCAGAGGGGATCTGATAAACGCTAGTTTATCATCATTTTTATGCCCTAAAACAAACCTAGCTCTTAGAATTTTAACTCCACAAATAGGTTTTCGGGTTGCATTTAGGCATCAATTAGGTTAGGCATTCATTGCATATTTTGTTGTGTTTTTGACACGTTTATTTGAGTGTTAGGGATAAAAAAATAGTCAGATCCTTAAAAACCTAACACTCAAGAAGGCAGAAGATGAAGAAGAAGCTCCTTTTAGCTGGATTCCAGCTAGATCCAGCTCATCCCAGCTAGATCCCAGCTCATTCTAGCTGGATCAACTCATCCCTAGCACCATTCAGCTCATCTCAGCTGAATGGTAGCTCTAGCTAGTTCACCTTAACTCCATTAAGCTCACCTTAGATGAATGGCAGCTCAAACTAGCTCAAGTCAATTGATCCCAGCTCCATTCCAACTCCTCCAACTTAGAAGAGTTCACTGGAAGTTTAACCCAACTAGGACTAGCTACTAGCTAGATCCAACTCAAGTCCAGCTCCCGAAGGCTCAACTCAGCTCAACTTAGTTGAGCTGAGCTACTTGACCTAAGCTAGCTACTCTAGCTAGCTTAGTAATCTCTGGGAAGATCATACCTAGTTTACCTCAGCTCACATCAGTAGAAGCTAGCTCATCTTAGCTTGGCTTAGCAACTAGGAAAGAACTAGCAAGCTAAGCCAGCTAAGGTAGCTCCTTGCTGCTCTCTTCAATAGCCACCAACGCTAGTGTAACTCAAGATAGCTACCTCCAGCTCTTCTCCCTCAAAACCCTAGCTCGCTATGCCTCCAACCCAACTACCTACTAGCTAAGCTAACTTAGCTTAGCTAGCTCACCTCCTTGGACACCAAAACCTAACCCTAAAACCCACCTAACTAGCTCCACCAACTAACCTTACCTAAGTCCACCTAAGCTACCACCACTCCACCTCAATCTTGGTGCCAACCCTTTACATCCCTTCACCCCTCTCTACCACCAAAAGACACCACCAAATGCCCTCCAAAACCACCTAAAAATGGTGCCAAGTTTTTCCCTCCAAAATCGTTGAAATCCAACCCTACACCTACCCCTTCAACCCATCTCCACCCTCCATTTTTCCTCTCCAAATCAACAACTTCTAGAAGGTATTTTCAGAGGGAAAACCAAGGCACCTCTTCATTTCCCTCCCATTTTTCCCTCCAAAAATATCCAAGCAACCCTTCATTTCCCTCCAAAAAAATACCATAACCACCCCCTTCCCATCCTATAAATACCCTACCCTACCACCACATAATTCCCATCTCTTCCATTAGCTAGGTTCCACCCATACCACCTTCATCCATGCCAAGGAAGGAGAGAAGAAGGTCAAGGGGGAAACCTACCTGCTTGTTAGCAGCTCGAAATTGGGTTTAAAATCGTTGCGTTGAAATATGGTCAAAATCTCATGAAAAAATAGATAAAATTTATACTCAAAAAAGTCATTCGCTAGGAGCAAATAGGAATTCAATTCTCAAGATTGCAATTTAAACTATAGAGATAAGAAAATATGATCAAAAATTGACTCGGAATAATGTAACAATAATATCAAGTGTCAAACTGTAGAAAGAATGGAGTAAAATGGTGATTTGAATCACCAATTACTCCCTACAATAATATCAAATGAAACTCAATAGCTATGAAATAAACTCAAGTCAGCCGTCTGATGGTAGGATCAGACGTCTTAAATGTTTGATTCTACAGTGCTCTAATTCTTCTTCTTTTCTTCTTTCACTACTCTTCTTCTTCTTTCTCTATTCTTGTGTGGCTCTTCTTTTCCTCTTCTTTCTTTTTCTGCTTCTATTCCTCTTCTGCTTTTCTTTCTCTACTCTTCTTCTCTGCAGCTCTTCTAGTTCTTCTTCTCAAGCACAGGGGAAGGGTTTTTAGATTCGGCTAAGTTTAGCCAACTTCCCAGAGAGAAAAACCCTCCCCTACCCCATGCATATTCTCCTCTCTTTCTCTCCTTGGGTTACTCTCTCCCAGTGCCTTCAACACTACCGGGTATTCAGGTAATCGGACCTAGAGCACACCTGGGTCCAGGGCTGCGGGCGTGGGTCACAGCCGAGGAGTGTATAGCTCTTAGGCGGGTTATCGAGTATGCACCAGGTCTGCGGGGAGCATTTTGCAGATGAGGCACGTGAGGGGTGTGAGGGACCTCACCCCTTATGATTTGAGCCAATAAGCCTCTATCACAAATTCAATTTATTTGATAGCGGTTGCTCCAAATCTTCTGAGGTGGGACTACATTGTCCCCCTTGTCTTTGCATGCAGCTGCAGTGGAACTCGTCCTCAATTGGGTTAGCTGCTGAGGATGTCTCCCTCAATTGGAGACCTGGACGTGTGCGTGTGACAAATCCGCGTAGCCTGGAGCTAAGACTTGTAGTGAAGGTGCCCTGGAGCAAGCGTGAAGCTTGCTCAAAGCTCAGCTTTAATGGCAGAGGGGGTTGGTACCTGAAATAACAAATAAAGCCTTTCGGCTGCGTCAAAACGTTCAAGAACAATCGCCGGAGCACGGCGAACTTGCTAAGGGGGTCGACGTGGTGTGGGCGTCAGTGATGAGGCCTATCGACCTTATGGAGGGTGGTCGGATGTGGGTTTGTTCGTCGAGGCGTTCGGAGGTGCAACCATCCTTACAAAGTTAGGGCTTTTGCTCTTGAGGTTAATGTGGAGGTGTGGAGCGCGTAAGTGGCCAGGTTGGCGATGTGTGGAAGCCGCAAGGTTTCGTTGAAGTTTTACCGGAGAGATGGAAGACGGAGTCGCAGACGACTGTGCAGGGGTCGGAGTGGCGTGTTGGATATGCTGACGTGATGAGAAGAAGTTGAGGAGTCGGTTGAGAGCGGTAGCGGACGAAGGAGAGGGGAGATGGCACCGATTGTGGTATGGCTGGCGCCGGACAAGGAAACTGCTCTGGTGGATAGGAAATGGCAAGGAAGACAACAAAAGGGGCGTCGGCTGGTATGACTTGACGCAGAAGAAGATGGGGGAGATAGCTCTGCTACCAGTATTGTGAACGGAGGTAGGGAGGCTCATCGGACGTTGAGGAGCAATTTGGCCAAGAAAGAGGAGAGGAATTTGAGGTGTTCAAGGTTGAATTCGAGCATGGGAAGAATGGTTTGATCTAAAGGTCTTTTTATAGGCCTTTAGAAGTGGTTTTGAGCTTGGGAAGCAAGTTTCCCAAGCTTGGAAAGCTTTGCCGAAGTTAGAATTTTTAGGATACCCTAATCTCTCATGCATTCACGTGAGAGATTGGGAAGGTTTCGAGGCATGAGAATTGGCTCAAAAGGAAAGGAATTCCTTGACGAATTTTCCTTTCAAATCTGAGAGGAATTCGTTAAGGAATCAAGGAGAACTTGCCACTTTTAGGTTGCCGGAGTTTGTAGGAGTAGGATTAATGGCAGCAGGGACCTATTTGTGAAATTGGATGCAAATTTAGGGGCCTTTTTGTAAATATTTTAAAAGTTAAGGGCATAAATGTGATCAGACAGGACTAAGTTACAAACTAGGTCAAGACAATCTCAGATTAGGTCCAAATTTTTGTGTAAACCTAATTGGACCTAAGGAATATAATGGTGAAGTTGGATTTTGGTTTTGATCATGTTTGATTGGGTAATTTATGCAAAAATCCAAATTAGGGCAAATGACTATCTGAGACTCTATTTTGAGTCAAGACAGGTTCTGATGGACAAATTGATGGTACCAAACCCTAGAGAATATTTTTCTATGAATTTTAGAGGGTTTAGGTGAATTTTATCCTGACCAGAACCTCAGTTAATTAAGCGGGTCTATTTTTAGGGTTTCAGAAGTCATTTAATTCTCAAACCACGAGAAAATACTTTTTTATTTGTTCTAACCCACTTGTTAGCCTTTTAAGACCATTTGACCCTTAATTAACCCCTGAGAAAACCCGTGGTTGTACTGCATTTAAGATACGATGGTAAAATTGCAATTTTAACCTTGATTTCTTGTCTTTCCCTCAGAATGATTATGCAATGAATTATAGTCCTCTGGCAGTTATGTAGGAGCATTTAAAGACTTAATGAGATCAAATTGAGCTAGTTTATGACTCATGATGGTGTTCCCATCATACCCCCATGCCTAACTTTTGCAAGTCCCTTAACACAATCTCATGGAATTAACTTAAATTCTAGACTGTGCCTTTTTATGCTCAGAACTCTGATGTGTGCTTTCTTTTGTAGATTAGGTCAGAATGACGATAGTAGGCCTAGAGGTACTCAAGTATCAACCAAGATCCGGACCTGACCAGCTCTAGCCTCAGTCCGCCACGAAGGTTTCTAGGCCCATAGGAACTAACCTAAGGTTCGTTGAACTCCACGGTTAAAGCACCCGTGCTTTTAACATGTTTTAGCCTAGGTTCAGTTTGCAATGCATTTTTGTAAGAGAGAGACAGAGGAAATTTTTTTCTTTATTTTTGCAGGGTTTTCTTTCTCTTTTCTTTTTATTTCTAGTTTTGGATTAGCTTTACAACATAGTCTGTATCGGATTCCTAGTTCCCCCCATCAATCCTCGCAGGGTCCCTAGTAATCGATGCTTTGAGATAGCATCGCCCATGGTAACCCGCAGAACCCTGGCTTTAGAGATTTTGAGATAATCCCACCCATGGTGTTCTGTAGCTAAATCCAAATACTGGCAATTGACATTTCATCATAATGCTGCCCATGGCATCTGAACCAGCACAACGCTCTTACATGCCCTTGGTAGGATATTTACATATCCTAGGAGACAAGCACCGAGGAGATGATATGTTATTGCGCATCTTCGAAGAGAATTTCCCGCCTCCCCACACCGGGAACTCGTCCAAATCAACTTGTGTTGATCAGCCGCTCCTAATCTAGGTAACTTTTTCAGAACAAATTTAACGCCTTTGCATGATTTTGATAATTAAGCGCACTGAACCAGGCTGTGTGTCGATTGGGGTGCTTAGGTTACCGAGTCCTGCAAACCAAAGGTCAGTTAATGAGGTTGAATAATCTCTAATCCTTAGACCTAATACTTAAGCTTCGCATTTTCCCTAACCTCTTGACTATCTAGATCTTAACGAATACTTGAACTTTTAAGCCTAGAATCACAGCCCAAGAGGCCTAAGATCAGCATTCATACTAATCTCTTTTTGTCTCTTAGCACTTTTCGTCTTTCATTTTCTTTCTTTTTGATTTGGTCTAGAACTAAGTCGATTCCTTAATCTTTTACTAATGACTATCTCTCTCTTTTTTTATAAATTGTGCTCCTTTTTTATATTTTTATCGCCTTCCCTTTTCCTTCTCAAGAATGGTATGCAATTAATCTTTCAAAATTTCCTCCCTTCTCCATTTTTTTCTTTTTCAATTTTTTATTTCTTTGGTTTTTGGGATATGTAATTTTTTTTTGATGAAACCCTTTCTTGTGAAGTGATTCTCACAGCATTTTGCACTTTAATACCCCCCCATGCCTACGATTTCCAATATCGTCATTGTAAATTAGGTGGGTTCGAGTTCAGCTTAGATTGCACATTAGAATAGGCTTTGGGTGGGTGGATGGGTCATGGACGATTTCAAGCTCGGGTACGGGTACCAAAGGTGGAGTTGACTGTTCTAATGGACGAACCCTAAAGTGCAATATGAATTCAGCATAAGATGTGTCAAGAAGGGTTTTGGATTTTTAAAAAAGATGATAGGTTGCCTCCCGTTAAGAGGTGAGTTTAATGCCATCAACCAGGAGCAATCAGCTCAGGTAGAATGGAGATCAAAAGATACCTCAGCCAAGTTCGTATCAATGAGTTCAATGAACGACTTAAGTCGCTGACCGTTCATGACAAAAGGTTCTGAATCAAGGTTGAGTTGACTGATTTCAATGGCTCCATTTCCAAAAATTTGTATGATAAGATATGGTCCGATCCATTTTGATCTGAGTTTTCCTGGGAATAGTTAGAGTTTGGCATCAAAGAGTAGGACTTTCTAACAAGGGTGAAAGATCTTTCTAGATATGTGCTTGTCGTGAAGGGCCTTAACCCACTCTTTGTAAATTCGTGAGTTCTCATATGCATCATTGTGTAATTCATCGATCTCGCTCATTTGAAGCTTTCTATGGGTTTTTTCCTTAGAAAGATCTAGATTACACTTTCATACAGCCCAAAAGGCTTTGTGCTCCAACTCAACGGTGAGGTGACATGCCTTCCCGTACACTAATATGAAAGGAGACATGCCCAATTCGATTTTGTGGGCGATCCTATAGGCCCACATGGTTTATGGAAGTCGAGATGACCAATCTTTCTTATCAGGTCAGACAGTGACTTGAAGGATTTTCTTGATCTCCTAATTTGATATCTCAGCTAGATCATTGGTTTAGGGGTGATAAGGAGTAGAGATTCAGAGTGACACCCCGTATTTGGTCACTAGTGATCTGAACTGAGCATTTGTGAAATGGATCCCTCCATCAGAGATAATGGCACGTGGAATCCCGAATCGAGAAAAGATGTTCTGATGAATGAATTTGATTACCACCTTTTGATCGTTGGTTTTGTCGGAATGGCTTCGATCTATTTGGACACGTAGTCAACAGTGAGAAGAATGTACTCGAAGCCGTCTAAAATAAGAAAGGGTCCCATGAAATCAATCCCCCAGATGTCGAAGATTTCGCATACGAGAATCGATTGTAAAGGCATCATATCGTGGTGGCTCATGTTGCCCAAGGTTTGGCAACGAGTGCATGCCTTGCAGTGATCGTATGCATCTTTGAAAATCGTGGGACAATAAAAGCCGCATTGGAGGACTTTTGCTGCGATTTTATGCCTGGAAAAATGTCCGCTGCAGGCCTGGTCATGGCAGGACAAAATGTCTTGAATTTCTGCTTTCAGGATGCACCGTTTGATGATTTGATCAGCACCAATGCGGAAGAGGTACGGGTCTTCCCAGATGTAGTACTTGGCATCAAAAAGCAATTTATCTTTCTTGGCCTTTGGCCAATCAGACGGAATCTGATGTGATGCCAAGTAGTTCACTAAATCAGCAAATCGCGGAAGTCCCATACTAATAGTCAAGAGGTGCTCATCGGGAAAGTGTTATGTGATAGGTCTGGAAGGGTCGATATTGTCAGAAGGAAGGTGAGATAAGTGGTCAGCTACCACGTTCTGCTTTCCTACTTTATCGCGAATCTCGAGATCAAATTCTTGCAATAGCAAGATCTAGCAAATTAGTTGAAGTTTCACGTCCTTGTTCACAAGGAGGTGCCTCACTATAGTGTGATCTGAGTATATGGGAACACGAGAACCCAAAAGATATGATCTGAATTTTCCAGGGCAAATACTATGGCTAGCAGCACTTTCTTAGTAACTATGTAGTTACATTGAGCCTCGTCAAGTGTCTTACTAGTGTAGTAGATGACAATGGGATTCCTATCTATTTTCTGCCCAAGTACCACACCCACAGCATAATCAGATGCATCGCACATGATCTCAAAGGGTTGAGACCAATCAGGGGATTGTAGGATAGGTGCTTAGGTAACTTGATCATGCAGGATCTCAAATGCTTGACTGCACTCTTTGGAGATTTCAAAGGGAACATCCTTAGATAGAAGATTAGTCAGGGGATGTGCGATTTTTGAGAAATTGGGCATGAATCGATGGTAAAAATCATCGGATGTCTTTGACCGAGCTAGGCATAGGGAGTTTGGAAATTAGATTCACCTTGGCTCGATCAACCTGGATGCCTTTTTCAGAGATAAGATGTCCTAGGACGATTCCCTCAGGTACCATGAAGTGGCTCTTTTCCCAGGAAAGAACCAAGTTCACATCAATGCACCACTTGAGGATTTGGACCCAAGTGCAGGAGGCAATCAACAAATGATTCACCAAACATCGAGAAGTTGTCCATGAAGACTTCAAGGTATTCACCTACCATATCTGAGAATATGGCAAGCATGCACCACTGAAAAGTAGCGGGTGCATTGCAGAGACCAAACGACATCCTTCGGAATGGGTATGTTCTGAAGGGGTAGGTGAAGGTGGTCTTCTCTTGGTCCTCAGGATGGATTTTGACTTGGTTATAATCGAAGTCCCGTCCAAAAAGTAGAAGAATCGATTTCCTACTAGTTTCTTGAGAATCTGATCAATGAACGGTAGTTTGAAATGATCCTTCTTTGTGGAGGAATTGAGTCATCTGTAATCAATTCAGACTCTCCACGAGTTCGCTATAAGGGTCGATATGGTTTCTCCGATTTTAGTCGTGATGACGGTGAGCCCTGCCTTCTTAGGCACAACTTGAATTGGACTCACCCACCGGTTGTCGGAGATCGGGTAGATGATCCCTGCATCTAACCACTTGATGATCTCCTTTTTCATGACATCCTGCAGATTTGGGTTTAGGAATCTCTACATATCACGGGATGGTCGTGAGCCCTCTTTAGTGTAGATGTGATGTGTGCAATATGAAGGGCTGATACCAGTCAAATCATCGAGAGTCCATCCATTGGCTTTCCGATGCTGCTGGAGAACATAAATCAGGCATGTTTCCTGATTAGGTGTGAGTTGGGAGTTGATAATCATAGGAAATGTCTGATTGGAACCCAAAAAGATATATTTGAGATGATCGAGAAGAGGCTTTAATTCCATAACTGGGTTGTCAGCAGCAACAAGTGGTTCAGGGTGGATATCGGGGGCAAAGGAAGGAGCTATGGGTGTGCCTAGGTTGGGTTCAGACTCCTCTAATTGCAGGTTTTGATCTTCTTGTGGTTGATCTGAAATAGTTAGGTTTTCCTCGATACATAGGTCATCAACCACAGCCTTGATATCGCAAATTTGTTCTATAACTCCACAATTAATTCCTTGTTGGGCTTTAAAGATGTCGATCTTTAGTGTCTTACTCCCAAATTTTAATTCAATTTGGCCCTCCTCATAATTGATATTGTCCTTAGCAGTGGCCCAGAAAGGGTCTCCCTAATATAATCGATGTATTCTTCACATTTTCAGGAGCATCCGTGTCTAAAATAATGAAATCCACTGGAAAATAGAAGTCATGTACCCTAACTATGATATCCTCGAGAATTCCTTTTGGTGACTTAATAGATCGGTCGGTTAGCTACAAAGTCATTTCTGTTGGTTAAGTTCAGATTCCTCGAAGTAGTTTAGTAGGGATGTAGGTATCAAATTTATGGAAGCTCCTAGGTCCAATAAGGCTCTGTCGAACTGCATCTCACCGATTGCACAGGAGATCAGAGGGTTGCCTAGGTCTTTTGCCTTAGGTGGGCGTTTGCTCAAAATGACAGAGCTGGCTTACTCTGATAGTACGATCGGGTTCCCACCTTTGGTTCGCAGCTTACGCTTAGGTGTAC
Organism: Thalassia testudinum; assembly: GCA_037157565.1. NCBI lineage: Eukaryota > Viridiplantae > Streptophyta > Magnoliopsida > Alismatales > Hydrocharitaceae > Thalassia > Thalassia testudinum. Next base: position 114,782,071 of record JAZHRO010000003.1, on the reverse strand, counting down.
ACACATCTTTTAGAAATTACACGTATCTCGGTACATGGTGTATCGCATCCATCAAGGGGATGTTTATATGGACCTGCTCAAAGAACTTAACCAGGTCCTCCTCAGTTGCCATGGGTTTGGCAGTTCTTTTTCCCTTGGTCAAGGCCTCGGGAAATGGAACCTTAGATGGTTCTTCTAGAATTGGCTCAGGCTCTTGATTTGGGACAGGTGTATCCTAGATGACCAATTTAGGGTTAGGGTTTGTATTACCAGGCTAGGAGTGGCTTGGATAAGGTGGGTCCTGTGTTGCTTTGCCACTACAGGTAGTAATAGAATTCAATCCCGCCTGGTTCTGGTTTGGTTCGGCAAAATAGGTGTTTACTGCTGAAATTTAGAGTATGAAGTTGAAGCATCCATCTCGTCAGGTGATGGGGCAGAAGGGGCCTGATAAACAAAGTGATCTTGGCCTCGATTTGGGTTCATAACGTGCCTCTGGTTCAGCACGTTATTCGGGTTTGGAAGAGGCTGAGAAGGAAGTGCACCAGGTGATCAATCCACTTTAGTGGAGTGCTAATTAGCCTATGTACATGTAAAACATGCCTCATTAGATTGCAAATAGAGTTAAGTGTTAGGTTATGTTAATTAGAGAATACTTTGGTAAAGTTTGATACATATATATTTATGCAGGGTTTTGAGTGCAATTTTCACCATCTCCTCCACCAGTAGAACTGTGCCTCTTGCAACCTATCAAGAACAGCACCTAATCGCACGGCTGTTGTTGGAGGATATCTTGCACAGCTTAAACCAAATGAGGGAAAGTCAGAGAAGATCTGTTAAAGAAAATGCCCACACGTTGGGTTCAAAAGAGGAAGAACTACGAACGCTAGGGGATCATCTCTTCCATCCTGATCACTATAGAGAAGGCAAACTCGATGGCTGAAGAGTGCACGGTATTTTAGAGCCAACTTCGTCAACACCTGCACCCATTAACTTCCTCGCACACAGACTGCAGCAGCAAGCCTTGCACGTGCATGCACGCCCACGCTTTCGCGCAACAGCACTTCCTCCAGACGCACACACCAGCCTTGTGTGCATCTCCTCTCTGTACACCACCAGCGCCCGCGTGACCTTCCTGCTCTGCCACGGCAGCAGCACCACACCAAACTATGACCTCATCACCTCATTTTCTTTCCTCTATGCTCTAACTCCTTTAGAGTGCCCTCATCACGTGCAACCATTCCACGCAGTAGCCCCACGTGCCCTTGCATGCACCATCCATGAAAGCATACCACAACCTTAGAGGTCGGCCTTCCCCTTCGCTCTATGCACTGTTCTTCTTCTCCAAAGAAGAACCCAACGTCGGCCGTTCATCTCCACACGCAGCCGCCTCATGAGGCTACCATACTCAACTCCATAAATGCCATTCACCTCGCCTCAACGCCACGGGCCTGACCACGCCCTCAGATATGCCATTTGTGACCATGTGCACAGGTGGACACCACCACCGCTGACGAGAATCTCCTCACCGTCCGACCGACTCTGGCCACCGCCGTTGATGGGGTCACTGCCATCGCGATCCCCTCACCCCTGATGACCTCCTTCGAGCTTCGCACCGTCGACCGTGCTTCCCTCTCCACGCTCCAACGAGGAGAACTAAGTCCCCTGTTTCTCTTTAGTAAAGGGTCAATTAGTATTTATATTGAGTTCCATTGCCAAACTCTGATTTTTTATTTTAATATTTGATATATTTAGTGAAATTGCAACTTCGTGCTCATGCTTTCTCATAATTACTTGGCCCTTGTTATTCATATCCTTCGACATTGGTTTTGGATTAAGATTTACACAATTTCTCTCTAATACATGTGCAACTGGAAATTACATAGATTGATCACATATTTATTGAATATTTTATTGAGGAAAAATTGCGCATATAACCTTACATTCTTGAGTTATTGTGTTTCTTTTCGTTGCATTTCATGTCAGATTTAACCACGGGTTTCTCACTCGATTGAACGAATACAAGAAAAAAAATATTTATGAATTTATTGTATCTATTCCTCCTTGTGGATACGACATAATCCATCGTGGTTAGTTTTACTGATAATTAGTTTTGTTCGGGATTTTTCCACCATTAGATTTCATTGCGACAACTTTTGTTTCTGATACACATTATTTCTGCAAGCGAAGAATGCCCGACCAAATGGTGCCATTGCCCAGGAGGCAATCAATGCAATAAATTCATCTGACTTTATTTCTGATTACTCTGAATTGCACATTTATCTGATCATTCTTTATCTTTTCTGTGCGAGGAATATGACGAAGCGACAGGCGTAGCGGAGAGACGACGTAGACCTTGAGCGACACACCTCAAAGGCAATTGCAGGAGCCTGTGGGTGTTGATCCCACACACGTGGAGATGCATGAAGGACCATCTAGGAGGATTCTTCCTCTTAGACTTTCGATTTAGAATTTTAGAATAGACCCTTTAGGATTAGCCTAATTATTTATTTTCTCGCCCTTGTACTCTGGGGCCAGTTTTTAGGGGAGTGTCCCCAATTCTTTAGATTCTAGGATCATTTTGTGGTAGTTAGATCTTTTGATTGCTCATTTATTTTTACAAAAAGCAAAAAAGGAAAAGAAAAGAAATCTGAATTGCCTGCTAGAAGTTGCATATCCATAGGATGACCATCTAAGATTGATTGAGTAGCATCTAGATTTTCTTTCTCATTGTGTGCATTTTTGCATGGAAGAGTGTAAGAGCAAGGTATGCATTTCTTATCTTACTGCATCAGTTATCTGCACATGCATTGCATCTAAACATAGTTCAAGAAGACCACTTAAACTTATTTGAAAAGATTAATCAAGTGGTCACATTACTTCTTGAAAAGAAAGGAAAATATACAGGAAGTGTTTGAATAACGTGACTATGATTTTCAAAAGAAAAATCACTTTTCGTAGTGTGATACACACTTTTTGCACTAAGCACACACTATAGGCACTACACTAGGACTTAGACCCTTAAGGCTATAGGCATTGATTTCTTTATCGGTGCAAACCATCCTATGTCGCTTTGAAACAGTGGTATTAACGTTTTCTCGAGTGATTTGATACTCCAAGGAGGGGGACACCCTTTGAAGGAATTCAAGGGTAGTTAAGAGGCACCGCTAACGCATCGCCTCGAAGAAAGGGTTCGCCCTACTTGCATCCCTTGGTTCCATCCTTAGAGTACCTTTTTACTTGAGCATCTGAGAATATCATTGCAACAAAGTGTACGTCTTTAGGGCACTCGAAGGTCAATTTAGAGTGCGTAATTGTTTGACAACTTGATTGATCACCCAAAAAGGAGTAAAAGTAACCTCAACCTTCATAACAGTCATTGACCAGAAATTTCAAGTGCCTCATTTCTCTTATACCACTTATGTGGGAATGAAGAAAAACTACCTTGACTATATTTGGCCAAGTTGAAGAGTTGGAAGAGGACTAAATCAACAAAAGACCTCTTGCCTTGTGTTTGCTTGATGTTTGTTTGGTAGGCACTCTCTTAGAAATAATCTTCTCTTCAACCCTGAGCATGAGAGAATTATAAGGAAAGCTAACCAAGAAAGAAGAAAAATGGCTGATGAAAGACTTGAAGAAGAGATTAGGGTTAGTGAAAATCAGAGAACCTTGAGAGACTATTTCCTCCCTACAACCCATCAAGCCCTACCTATCCGAAGACCTATAGTGGATAATCCATATGAAATCAAGAGCAGCACCATTTCTTTGCTCCCATCTTTTTATGGTACTGCTAGGGAGAATCCCTATAGGCATCTTGAGGAATTCACCGAGGTCAATTCCACGGTGAGACTCCAGGGCTTACTGATGAAGCCCTGATGAGGACTCTTTTTCCATTCTCCATAAAGGATAAGGCCAAGCACTGGTATCATACCCTTTGATGCAAGGGTAAATGATTGGGCCACCCTTAAGGGAGAATTCTTGAAAAAGTATTTTCTTATGAGTAAGACCAACCATTACAGAAAAGAGATTATGGGTTTAAATCAACAGGAAGGGGAGCAATTTCACAAGACTTGGGAGTGCTTTAATGACCTTCTTAGGTTATGCCCCCACCATCAGGTGCAAAGATGGCAGTTGGTCGAAAGGTTCTATAATGGATTATCTGAAAGGCACAGGCAAACCATCGATGCAGCCTGTACAGGAACCTTCATGACCAAAACTGAGGATGAAGCCTCGGCATTATTTGAAACATTAAGTGACAATTCCATACGTATGTCCTCTGCCTATCAAGAAAGAAAACCATCAACAGATGAAGATAGAGGCCCATGAAGCTAGGGCTACTCAGGATTTAGCTTATCAGATTCAATTGTTGAACAAAAACTGTGATAGGGTTTTAGCAAACCCGGCATGAACCTGCAAGCAACCTCTATCTTTCAAGCTTCAAGTGAATGCTCCATTTTCCAAAGCACAACGCATGCCACTACAGAGTGCCACCAGGCAAATCAATTCCCTGAGTTGATTCAGCCCAATCTGAATGCGGCCCAAGGTTTCCGCCCACCTCCCCAACCCATATTCTAATACCTATAATCTGGGGTGGCAGAACCATCCAAACTTCTCATGGAAGCAAGGTGATGCTTCCAACTCAGGGAATACAAGACTCCTACCTCCCCAACCCATATACCAGCCATCCTATGAAAACCCTCCTCAGAATAAGTCCTCTGAGATGGATGAACTTAAAGCCATGATGAAAGCTATGCAAGAGCATTATAATATGGTCATCTAATCTTAGAATAAGATGATTACTGATATGCAATCCCAAATTGGTCATCTTACTAAGGCAGTTAGGCAGCGTCATCCGGGGAAGTTGCTTAGCTCTTCTGAGGAGAACCCAAAGGGAAGGGGGTCATATTCAAGGAGCATGCCCAAGCTATGACCATGCTGAGGAGTGGAGAGAAAATCAACAAGCTTGATAACACTCCTATGGTCACGTCTCAGGATTCCCCTCCTACACCCGACCAGACTTCCATCTCCACTGAGGAAGAGCCACACTACTCTCCCTCGCTTGAAACCACCCACCCTGAGGATGTCTTCAGTCCACCACCCCTCTCCCGCCATGACAACCCCTCTACCCAGAAGCCGAGGGTGCCCTATCCAGAGCCCCTATCTGCTCCTGGGCGATCGTCTGTTGGCTCACCTAGAGCCAAGGATAGGACGGAGGAGATTATGGACACATTTAGGCAAGTCTAGATCAACTTGCCTCTATTGGAAGTTATCAAATAGATCCTGTCCTATGCCAAGTTTCTAAAGGACCTGTGCACCTAGAAGCGTCGATCTAGGAGACAGGTCCAAGCTAAGGTCATCCTACTTGACCATGTTAGCTCAATTCTCCAACATGGAACACCCCGTAAAATGAAAGACCCAGGGACCCTGTATATTTCAGTGGTTATAGGTAACCGACACATTGACGAGGCTCTGCTCAATCTGGGTGTGGGGGTGAATATTTTATCCAGCTCTGTCTACGATCTTTTGGGAGGAGGTAAGTTAAAGACTAGTCCAGTCATCCTCCAGGTCACAGACAGATCGCTTAAGACACCACGGGGATTACTGGAAGATGTCCTGGTGAGAGTGGAGGACTTCTTCTTCCCTGTTGACTTTCTTGTGCTAGATACTAACCCATCGAATAAGCCCACTAAGCCGTCCATTATTCTGGGATGCCCCTTCTTAACCACAACCAACACCTCTATCAATTGTAGATTAGGGGCACTTAAAATGGGCTTTGGAAACAAGAAGATCCAGTTGAATGTTTTTGATACTTACAAGCAATCCAGATTTGAAGATTGATCTCATATTGAGGTTGTTGATGAAATAATTGAGGAGACTACTCCAGCACTCTTATGTAGAGATCCCCTCCAAAAGGTCATATCTAAGGACCATCCTCCGATTAGTAAAGAAATTGAAGGGGAAATACCCAAATTAGAAGAGTTGCTGGGGATACACATAGAGTCTCTGTCCCCACCCTGGACTGTGAAGGTAGATCCACTACCTGATATGAGGACATCTCAACTTAAACCCTCAATCCAAAAGGCTCCTGAGTTGGAGTTGAAACCCCTCCTGAGCACGTTGAAGTATGCTTTCCTTGGCCCTAATGACACGCTACCCGTTATTATCTCGTCTGCATTATCTGAATCGCAGGAGGGAGCTCTGCTTGAGTGTTTACAAAGGCACAAGGAAGCAATTGCTTGGTCAATTGCTGATATTAAGGGTGTTGATTCCTCCCTTTGCATGCATCATAAATACACAGACGAGTCCGTGAAACCCTTCCGAGACATGCAGAGAAGGTTCAACCCCAATATGCGAGAGGTTGTTAAAAAGTAGATTTTGAAATGGCTGGATGCAGGGATTATCTATCCCATTTCAGATAGTAAATGGGTCAGTCCTATTCATGTGGTGCCCAAAAATGTAGGAATCACTGTGGAAGAGAACAACCAAGGAGAGTTGGTAACCACTAGACCCTCAACTGGTTGGAGGGTCGGCATTGATTACCGTCGTTTAAACACGGCTACCCAGAAAGACCATTTCCCCTTACCGTTTATCGATCAGATTTTGGAATGACTGGGGTGAAACAAGTACTTCTATTTCCTTGACGGGTACTCTAGGTATAATCAGATAGCCATCTTTCCAAATGATCAGGAGCGTACTACCTTCACGAGTCCGTACGGTACATTTGCGTTCTGCCGAATGCCATTTGGGTTATATAATGCTCCTGCCACTTTCCAACGATGTATGATGGCTATATTTTCTGATATGATTGATGAGTTTGTTGATATTTTCATGGATGACTTCTCCATTTATGGCTCATCGACCTATGCCTTTCGCACCTTGATAAAGTCTTAACCAGTTGCGAAGAGGCAAAACTGGTGCTTAGCTCGGAGAAAAACCACTTTATGGTCTAGCAGGGCATTTTGTTAGGACATGTAGTTTTCAAGAGAGGATTAAAGGTGGATACTGCAAAAATTGATTCCAACTCTAAGCTTCCATCTCCCACCAATATTCATCAAGTTAGATCTTTTCTTAGCCATGCTGGATTTTACAAGCGCTTCATTAGAGATTTCAGTAAAATCTCTAAGCCACTCTACGACTTGTTAGCAAAGGATGTCTCCTTTGATTTTGATGATAAATGTGGCGAGGCTTTCCAAGTCTTGAAGAAATCTTTTATTACCACACCGATTCTCCAAGCACCAGATTGGACACTCCCATTTGAGCTAATGTGCTATGCTTCTGATTTTACAGTGGAAGCGGTCTTAGGTCAAATGGTTGATGGCAAACCTCATGTGCTGCATTATACCAGCAAGACCCTTATAGATCCTCAGCAAACTACACGGTCACTGAAAAGGAGCTTCTTGTTGTAGTGTTTGCTTTGGAAAAGTTTCGGCCTTATCTTTTAGGATCCAAGGTTGTGGTGTTCACTGATCATTCAGTTTTAAAGCATCTTCTTGCTAAAAAGGACACCAAACTTAGCCTAATTCATTGGATTCTGCTACTCTAGGAGTTTGACCTGGAAATTAAAGATAAGAAAAGAGTTGAGAATGTGGTAGCAGATCATCTATCTAGGATCCCTATTGAGGCATCAAACCCTACTGGCGATATCCAAGAGACTTTCCCTGATGAGTCTCTGATGGCAGTGGAGGTTAACACTCCTTGGTTCACTAACATAGTGAACTATCTTGTCATGGGCATTACCCCCAGTACTTGGGACAAGCAAAAGCGAGACAAGTTTCTTGCTGGCACTAAATTTTATCACTGGGAGGAACCCGAGCTTTTTAGAATAGGCCCTGACCAACTTTTTCACCGTTGCGTCCCTGACAAAAAATAAAGGAGTGTTCTGAGTTTCTACCATGACCTCCACTGTAGGGGACATTTTAGTGGAAAAAAGACTGCCCATAAGTTTCTTCAATCTCGCTTTTGGTGGCCCACCTTATTCCAAGATGCACATACATATGTGGGTGCATGTCTACTGTTAACGCGGTGAAATCGAATTTAAAATAAAGTGTTGTAATATAGTCGAAATCGCTTTGAAAACAAATAGATTTTTATTACTCAAATAAGTTCTGAGGTCGAACACAGGGAGCAAGATGGAATTCAGAAATCAAGATCACAATTTAAAGTAAAAGAATTTGCAATAATAGCAATATCAATGTGCAAAAAGATGGGAGTAAAATGGTGATTTAGATCACCAAATACTCCTTGCAGAATTAGCTAAGGAACTCAAAGTATATATCAAATAAACTCAAATCGAACATTTGATTTGTAAATCAGACGAGTTAAATGTCTGATGCTATAGTGCTCTTCCCTTCCGATTTCTTCTTTCTCTGCTTCTCTTCTGCTCAACCTCTTCTTCTTCTTTCTTTCTCTGACCCTTTCTTTGTACCTCCTCTTCTTCAGCCCTTCTTCTTCTTCTTCTTTGGCTTTTGTCTCTTCTCTTCTTCCTCTTCTTCATTTTCTCCAAGCCTTCACCTCTTCTTCCTCTAGTTTTCTTCCTCAAAATCCTGCTAAGTGTCAACCTGATTTCCTGAGAGCAAAACTCTCCTGCCCCCACGTAGCTCTCTTCATTTCTTTCTCTCTTAGGATCCACTCTCCCAGAGCCACGGATATAATCGGGTTATCGGATTGTATGCACCTAGGTCCAGGGTTGCTGGCAGTGAGTGGCAGCCGAGGAGTGAGACAAATTAGGCGGGTAAGCAAGTCGGGTGCACTAGGTCCGTGGGGTAGATGTCATAGACGAGGAGAGTGAGGGGTGTGAGGGACCTCACCCCTTAAGTGTTAAGGCCATAAGCCCTCAACACTTTTGCATCTTATATCACTGCAGCCGCTCTATAGTCCACGATGTGGGACTATTCGTCCCTGGTGTTTCGCACAGCAGGTCGCAGTAATTGCTTCGTTCAATTGCCATCCAAGGAGCAGTTAATTGTTCCAATCGGAAGTCCAAGGCTAATCCTGATGCAAGTCCGCAGTGCCTGGGACTTCACTTGGGGCTCACAATACCTGGAGCAAGGCTTCAAGCTTGCATCGAAGCTTCGCCAATGGTGATGATAACCTGCCACCTGTGAATCAGAAATAAGGCCTTCCGGCCATGTTAAAATGCTCAGGAGGCATCGCCAAACGACGACGAATGCAACCGTGATGGGGCTAAGGCGATTGGTGGTGTGAGGAAGTTTGACAACCTCGGACTGTTGGTGCGACGGAGGGTTTGTTCGAGAGATGGTTTGGGTGAGTGATGGAGCGAATGGAGTGAGGGGAAAGGTATGGAAAAGTGAGTGGAGGTTTTGGTGTGGTCGGCGAAGGATTTGGAGTTGTGGCATGAGCGGGCGACTTCGTTGCAGTGGTTGCCGGAGATGGAGGAGATGAAGGTGTTTAGTATCGTCGGTGGTTGGATTTGGGAAATAAAGAGAGAAGAAGTAGGAGAGATAAGGAACCTAAGAATCTACTCTAAGGATGAAAAGGTGAAGGGATTCCCATGTCGATGTGGTTGCCGAACGTGGGGAAGACGGGGAAAGTACGACGACGGCTAGTATTGCACGACACGAAGGACGATGAGGAAGACGAATCTGCCACTGGTTTGTGGTCAGATGATGAGAGGAGTCGAAGAGAGACCGCTGGAGCTTGCGGAGATTTGCGGCCGAAGAGGAGAGAGGAAGAGGGGACTTCTGGCCTAATTTCAAGCTTAGGAGATCGGCGAGCTCTGAGGGTCCTTATAAAGGGCTCTAGAGAGAGTTTTGAGCTTGGAAGCCAATCTTCCAAGCTAGGAATGCTCACTAGATTTGGGAGTTTCTTTGACACCTGATTCTCTCATGCATTCACATGAGAGATTAGGAAAGATTCGGTGCACAAGAACGGGTTCAAATTGGAGAGGATTTCTCAAGGAATTTCCCTTCTAATTTTGGAAGGGATTCGCTAAGAGATCAAGGAGAAATCTCCTGTCAAAGATCATCAGAGTAGGTTTCCTCCATGATAATGGCTGGGGGACCTAATTGTGAAGACGACGAGGAAGTTAGGGGGTTGAATGCAATGATTTTTGAAAGTTGGGGGTATAAATGTAATCAGACAGGACCATTTTACAAAGTAGGTCAAGACAAGCTCATCTTGGGTCCAAATATTGGTACAAACTTAATTTGGACCTAAGAAAGCCAATGGTGAAGTTGGATTTTGGTTTTGACCATGTTTGACTGGGCAATTTATGTAAAAACCTAATTTAGGGCAAATATCTATCTGAGACTCCATTTTGGGTCAAGATGGGATCTAATGGTCAAATTGAAGGTAATAAACCATAGAGAATATTTTTCTATGATTTTTAGAGGATTTAGGTGAATTTTATCCTGACCAGAACCTTGGTTGATTAAGTAGGTCTATTTTTCGGGTTTCAAAAGTTATTTAATTCTCAAAACATGTGCAAACCCTTTTTTGATTGATCTAACCCACTTGTTACCTTTCTAGGACCTTTTGATCCTTAATGAACCCCTAGGAAAACTTGTGGTTGCACTACTTTCAAGATGAGTTGGTAAAATTGTAATTTTAACCCTAGTTCTTTATTTTTCTTTTAGAATGAATATGCAATGACTTGTGACTCTCTGGCAGTTATGTAGGAGCATTTATTGACTTAATTAGTTCAAAATGAGCTAGTTATGGCTCATGATAGTGTTCCCATCATCTACGTTGCTAGCAGACAGGAACCATAAAAAAAAGGGATGAGATGCCCCAGCAACCTATCCTCCCTGTTGAGATCTTTGATATTTGGGGCATCGACTTCATGGGTCCCTTTCCTGTGTCCTTTGGATATGAGTACATCCTTGTGGCTGTGTACTATGTATCGAAATGGATAGAAGCCATATCCATACGAACCAATGACCATTCCGTGGTCTTGGGTTTTGTTAAGGCTAATATCATTTCTCGATGCGGGTGCCCAAGGACAATCATAAGTGGTGAAGGACCTCACTTCAAGAACATACACTTCACAAGACTACTCCAAAATTTGGGAGTCAACCACATGAAGCCACATCTTACCATCCCTAAACGAGTGGACAAGTTGAAGTGTCTAATAGGGAAATTAAATGAATTTTAGGAAAAACTATCAGGCCCAACCGTAAGGATTGGTCTAAAAAACTAAATGATGCTCTTTGGGCCTACAGAACAACATATAAGACTCCCTTGGGCATGTCTCCTTTCCGGCTTGTCTACAGAAAGGCATGCCATCTTCCTGTTGAAATCCAACAAAAAGCCTATTAGGCTATTAAAAATGTTAACTTGAATCTAGATAAAGCAGGAAAGGCACAAATGCTGGAGTTAAGTGAGCTTGAGGAGCTTCGTAATGAAGCCTATGAAACTTCTTAAGCTTACAAGCAACGTAAAAAGGTCTTCCATGATAAGCACATCAATTGAAAGACCTTTGAGCCCAACCAGTGGGTATGGCTTTTCAATTCCAAACTTAAATTATTTCCAGGAAAGCTCAAGTCTTGCTGGGATGGGCCATACGTTGTTATCAATACCTTCCCTCATGGACCTATAAAAATTCAGAACCCGACTTCTAGTGCGAGCTTTAAGGTAAATGGCCAACGACTTAAACCTTATATTACTCTTTTAAATGGCCAGATTTTAGATGCACTTCAGCTTGAGAAGCCTTAGCTCCTCCCACTCTCCTCCTCAGGTGATATTCTTCTATGTCTTTATTTTTCCAATGAGGACATTGTCAATCTTAGGCATAGGGGGGTATAACCTGAGGATGTTTATAGCATTTATAAATAATTGCATACACTTAGGATAGTGTATTAGCCAAAAAAAAAATCTTTTATTTTCTTGAGCTGAATTGGTTAGTCCCTAGTAGAAAATTTATCAAGGAAGTGCCACTGAAGATTTTTTTCTTCAATTATTTCTTAAGTTCAGAATCCAGTATAGTTACATTCACTTACACGCAGACGGCGTAATGGATCTTTGTAGAAAATCAATAAACATTTTTAGTCTACTGGACCCTTGGACAGTTAAAAGGGTGTCAAGGATGCTATCTTCTATTAGATCCACCTCATATTTGTGAGAAGAAAGTAGAGAGATTATTGGTGCACTAAGTCTAGTACAAGGACTCTTAAGTTCTAGACTATTAGATGAGGATACCTCAGATTTAGGCATAGTTTTCATTCTCTATTCCTATGTGCGTACATTGTGTGAATTCCTGAGAGTCACCAAATAAGGTAGATATACAGAGATTGAGTCTTGATAAAACTATGACTATGGTGGATGGTTACGACCATCCTTCATAGAGTCCTCGGCTGAACGAGGGTAATAGTGTTAAAAGTCAGAAATATGCCTGTCCTATCCATCCTTTCCTGATGTCGAAAGTAGGCACTTCTACTAAATAAGCCACACAATATCCTCTTAGCCATCATCATCCCTAATAATGCCTCATGAATAAAAGTCTGCATCTTGTTATGTTAATTTTTATAAAAAGAAAAGAAAAGAAAAACAAGGAAAAATATTTATAAAAAAAAAGAAGAAAACGAAAAAGAAAAAAAAAAGATTCCAAGTTTGGAGTTTTATCTTCATGTCATTTTTTGTCAATATTTTTGAAGCAACAACAAAAACACTCATTGCAATCCACCAAATATGACCCATACCTACTTTTCAGTATTTCTGATCGCCCGAATACTGGCTGAGGACTTCTAACTTAGTTGTAGGGTTATTAGGACTTTTATTGATGTGTGAATGCCATGTGAGGCCAACAAATATTGAGTACATTTACAAAAATCTGGTAAGATATGTGATCTCAGAAAAGAAAGACGGAAGAAAGAAAAAAAGAAAAGAGTGAGTGAGTGAGCACAAGGCAATGCAATGAGAGCATAGTGTTTAGCCTATCTCTAGGTTGACTTGTTTAACAATCTAGAGATCTAGAGTCTGCAGTACTAGACTACATATAGCACCAGATGAGTGTGAGCCACCAAATATTAATCCATTCAACTCAATATCCCCTGCCCAAGCCAAAAATCCGAGGTCAAATTACATATTATTTTCTACTTTATCCCTGAGGGAAGTAGTTGCCTATCCTGATAGAATTTTGTCAAGGGATAAGTTTGAACTTTAAATGTAAGCTGGCTTTTCACTTGGATTCACTACCCTAGCTACTATTACTTCACATTTGTCTGGATCTCTAAATTATTAAAGAAGAAATCATTCTAGTTACTTCCAGTGTTTTTCACTTTTTTTTGCTAGGGACTAGGCAAAATTAGGCATGGGGGCATTTGATCAATCCACATTAGTGGAGTGCTAATTATCCTAAGTACATGTAAAGCATGCCTCATTAGATTGCAATTAGAGTTAAGTGTTAGTTTATATTAATTAAAGAATACTTTGGTAAATTTTGATACATATATATTTATGCAGGGTTTTGAGTGCAATTTTCACCATCTCCTCTGCCAGCAGAACCGTGCCTCTCGCAACCTATCAACAACAACACCTCATTGCGCAGGCATTGTTGCAAGAGATCTCGCACGGCTTAAACCAAATGAGGGAAAGTCGGGGAAGATCTGTTAAAGAAAATGCCTACACGTTGGGTTCAAAAGAGGAAGAACTATGGATGCTAGGGGATCATCTCTTCCATCTTGATCACTGTGGAGAAGGCAAACTTGGTGGCCAGATAGTGCACGGTGTTTTAGAGCCAACTTCATCAACACCTGCTCCCATTAAGTTCCTCGCACGCAGACTGCAGCAGCAAGCCTTGCACGTGCATGCATGCCCACGCTTTCGCGCAACAGCACTTCCTCCAGACGCACACACTAGCCTTGTGTGCATCTCCTCTCTACGCACCACCAGCGCCCACGCGACCTTCCTACTCTGCCACAGCAGCGGCACCACACCAAACCGTAACCTCATCGCCTCATTTTCTTTCCTCTATGCGCCAACTCCTCCAATGCGCCCTCATCACGTGCGGCCCTTCCACATAGTAGCCCCACGTGCCCTTGCGTGCGCCATCCACGAAAGCGCGCCACAGCCTTAGAAGTCGGCCTTCCCCTTCACTCTATGCACTGTTCTTCTTCTCCAAAGAAGAACCCAACGCCGGCCGTTCATCTCCACACGTAGCCGCCTCATGTGGCTACCACACTCAACTCCATAGACACCATTCACCTCGCCTCAATGCCACGGGCCTGACCACGCCCTCAGATATGCCATCTGTGACCATGTGCACTGGTGGACACCACCACCGCTGACGAGAATCTCCTCGCCGTCCGGACGGCTCTGGCCACCGCCGTTGATGGGGTCACTGCCATCGCAATCCCCTCACCCCTGATGACCTCCTTCGAGCTTCGCACCGTCGATCGTGCTTCCCTCTCCATGAGCCAACGAGGAGAACTAAGTCCCCTGTTTCTCTTTAGTAAAGGGTCAATTAGTATTTACATTGAGTGCCATTGCCAAACTCTGATTTTTTATTTTAATATTTGATATATTGAGTGAAATTGTAACTTCCTGCTCATGCTTTCTCATAGTTACTTGGCCCTTGTTATTCATATCCTTCGACATTGGTTTTGGATTAAGATTTACATAATTTCTCTCTAATACATGTGCAATTGGAAATTACATAGATTGATCACATATTTATTTAATATTTTATTGAGGAAAAATTGTGCATATAGCCTTACATTCTTGAATTATTGTCTTCTTTTCACCGCATTTCATGTTAGATTTGACCACGGGTTTCGCACTCGATTGAACGAATATAAGAAAAAAAAATATGCGTGAATTTATTACATCTATTCCTCCCAATGGATACGACCTAATCCATAGTGGTTAGTTTTACTGATAATTAGTTTTGTTCGAGATTTTTCCACCACGCGATTTCACTGCGACAACTTATGTTTCTAATACACATTATTTCTGCAAGCGAAGAATGCCCGACCACTAGGCTGGCGAGTACTTGCCAGCTGGGCCAGTTGATTTCGTAACTCAGAGATTTCCTCTTTGTGTTGTTTTTGCATGTCAACCAAGGTCTGGAGAATTAGAGATGTATGATCTTCTTTAGGTGGTCCAGGTTGGAAGTTTTGAGTGGTCCTTGGTTGGGTAGGCTGATAAGGTCACGGAGCCTCTGATCAGGGTTGGAATTGAGGTCTTAGATTCGGGTTATTACCCGACCATGAAATGTTAGGATGATTATGCCATCCAGAGTTGTAAGTGTTGGAGAAAGGATTATTCTGGATGGTGTGAAGATCCTCGTAGGTCTGAGGAGCTTTGAGATAATCAAGGTACGGGGGTTTAGAGTTCCCCCAACTAAGGTAGGCTGACCCGGAGTTGCCTCCGAAGCCATAATCAGACAGAGGTGGATATGCATCCATCCCCGGGGAGTGGTGGATGTTGTGTGCAACCTCCCTTCCCGTGGGCAGGTGCACGTATGTGCTTTGAGGTGCAAAGGTGGATTTGTGTAGATGACGAGTAATGTCGTCCACCTTTTTCTCGATAATGGAGACCTTGTCAAATTGACTGCCTACCAACTCCAGATCAAGGGATGCTGAAAGGCCTTAAGATTCATGTGCCCCCTGATTATTTGCCAATGCCTGGGTAGACATCCGGTCATACGCACCTAATGACTCATTGTTGCGGGAGTTCTCGCACATGTTTTCGAGAATTTCCTAGATTGTGTCTTCATGTTAACCCATGATGCTACCACCACAAGTTGCATTGACAAAGAGCTTGATATCTTCGCGGAGTCTGTGGTAAAAGGATTAGACTTGTTCCTACTTCGAAACTCCGTGATGAGGACACTTACGCATGAGATCCAAAAAGTGATCCCATGCTTTGTGTAGAGATTCTCCTACTCCTTGGGAGAAGTGCGTGATTTGGTGTCGCATTGTGTTGGTATGACCAATGGGGTAGAATTTTTGTAGGAAGGTGGTTTGAAGTTCTCCCCATGTGTTGATTGTGTGTGGTTGAGTCTAGAACTAGTGAGCGGCTTTGTCGGCCAAAGAGAATGAGAAGAGTTTTAAAAGTAATCCGTCCCGATTTTGTACATCTGCCCCAAAGGTGAAGGCTAGATGTTTAAGGTTTTTGATGTGTTGGAAAGGATCCTCGAAGTTCAAGCCATGAAATTTTGGGGTCATATGAAGCATCCTAGGCTTGAGATCTGCCTCGGGTCCTCCCATGGGAATGTTGATTCGTGGCTCGATCTCCACTGCTGTGGGATTATAGTGATCTCGCATTTTAGGATGCGACGGTGGGTTAATGATGGCATTTATTTGATTTTGGAAATCATGAAATTGTTGCTCAAGATTAGGTTGTTCTTCTTGGTGATCCATAGCTGACGAAGGGGAAGTAGGTTCTGAATCAGAGGATATGTCAATGTAATCAGGTTGTTGCACAAACACGAAAGTCGAGGCTCGACCTCAACGAGAGTGAATATCTAGTGGAGGCCTCAAGGATGGTCTCAAGGACCTCCTCCCAAACATGCACCGATGGATTTGACGAGTGCTAGAATGTGATGGACCCAATCAAGACACCTAAAAAAATTTTGGATGACTATAGAGGTTCGGGGCAGATGATACCCCTTAGTCAAAAAGCCATCCACCTGAAAATTACCTAGGCAGCCTGAGAGGGTGAGTCCCGCAAAGACCTCTACATGGTAGAGTGCCCCCATGAGTTACAGGGTTTCCCCCACCCGACCTCTCTTGTCACTGATGATCCAGGTAGACCAGAATGGGGACTTGACCTCTTACGTCTACCAGTTTTAATTAAGAGAAAGGGTGCTTATGATTTCAATTGAACTTTAAGATGTTTTTGTGCAAAGTGACATTATTTGAAGATTGGTTAACCCAACAAGGTGGGTCAACTTCACTTGTATTGTCCTTTGAGAATTTTAGGTCCCTCTTTTAGTGTTCAAATGAGATTAAGAGCCCAACTTTTAGGGTTTGCTTGAATAGATCACTTCAATCAAGGCTTAGGCACACATTGTTTGGAAAGATCAACTCTTGATTGAGCAAATGTGTCTCTAAAACACTAAACTGGAATCCTTAATTGGCTCTGATTTGGTCCAATTTAATTTGTCCAAATGTGGTACCTAAGGCTCAAACAAGAATGTGATAGCCCTAGATACCTTAAGCATCAAGTAGGTGCACAAATCAGGGTTTGAATGTTGTCTAAATAGAATGTATCAAATCATACAGGTTGATGATTAATCTAAAAATATAATGCAAGTAGCCCTAATTGATTTTTTTCCTTTTTTTAGCTTTTCAGAATCAGGAGCTTAGAAGAAGGTAGATGGAGTTTACCTGCCCCTGGAGTGGTTGATGCATGGCTAATCTTCTTTGAATGAGTCCCCCTAAAACATATCACAATAAAAAGAGAAGTAGCAAGTTAGTACCCAATTTGATTTTGCAATCAAGAGATCTGAATTGTGCGTTGCTTCCCAGCAACGGTGCCAAAATGTTAGTCACTCGAAATCGGGTTTAAAATCGTTGCGTTGCAGTATAGTCGAAATCTCGCAAAAAAATAGATAAAATTTATACTCGAAATCGTCCGAGGTCATTCACTGGGAGCAAATAAGAATTCAATTCTCAATATTGCAATTTAAACTATAGAGATAAGAAATTATGATCAGAAATTGACTCAGAATAATGTAGCAATAATATCAAGTGTCAAACTGCAAAAAGAATGGAGTAAAATGGTGATTTGAATCACCAATTACTCCCTACAATAATATCAAATGAAACTCAATATCTATGAAATAAACTCAATTCAGCCGTCTAATGGTAGGATCAGATGTCTTAAATGTCAAATTCTACAGTGCTCTGATTCTTCTTCTTTTCTTCTTTCACTGCTCTTCTTCTTCTTTCTCTGTTCTTGTACGGCTCTTCTTGTTTTCCTCTTCTTTCTTTTTTTGCTTCTATTCCTCTTCTGCTTTTCTTTTTCAACTCTTCTTCTTCACAGATTTTGCTTTCTCTCTTCTTCTCTACGGCTCTTCTTCTTCTTCTTCTCAAGCATAGGGGAAGGATTTTTAGATTCGGCTAAGTGTTAGCCAACATCCCAGAGACCAAAACCCTCCCCTATCCCGTGTAGATTCTCCTCTCTTTCTCTCCTTGGGTCATGCTCTCCTAGAGCCATCAACAGTATCAAGTATCCAGGTAATCAGACCTAGAGCGCACCCGGGTCCAGGGCTGGAAGAGTGGGTCACAGCCGAGGAGTGTACAGGGCTTAGGTGAGTTATCGGGTATGCGCCAGGTCCGCAGGGAGCGTGTCGTGGACGAGGCACATGAGGGGTGTGGGGGACCTCACCCCTTGTGATTTGAGGCGATAAGCCTCTATCACAAATTCAATTTATGTGATAGCGGTTGCTCCAAATCTTCTGAGGTGGGACTATGTTGTCCTCCTTCTCTTTGCACGCGGCTGCAGTGGAACTCTTCCTCAATTGGGTCAGCTGTTGAGGGTGTCTCCCTCAATTGGAGATCAGGACCTATGCGTGTGACGAATCCGCGCAGCCTAGAGCTAAGACCTCGAGTGGAGGTGCCCTGGAGCAAGTGTGAAGCTTGCTCGAAGCTCGACTTTAATGGCGGAGGGGGATGGTACCTGAATCACAAATAAAGCCTTTCAGCCACGTCAAAATGTTCAGGAACAATCGCCGGAGCACGGTGAACTTGCTGAGGGGGTCGATGTGGCGTGGGCATGAGTAATGAGGCCTGTCGACCTCGTGGAGGGTGGCTAGATGTGGGTTTGTTCGACGAGGTGTTCGGAGGTGCAATCATCCTAAAAAAGTTAGGGCTTTTGCTCCTGAGGTCGAGGCAGAGGTGTGGAGTGCATAAGCGGCCAGGTTGGCAGTGTGTGGAAGCTACTAGTGCTTGCCAAAGTTCTGCCGGAGAGATGGAAGATGGAGTCGCAAATGGTTGTGTGGGGGTCAGAGCGGTGTGTTGGATATGCTGGCATGATGAGAAGTTGAGGAGTCAGTTGAGAGCGATAGTGGACGAAGGAGAGAGGAGATGGCACCAATTGCGGTATGGCCGACACTGGAGAAGGAAACTACTCTAGTGGATAGGAAATGATGAGGAAGATGGCGAAAGGGGCATCAACTGGTATGGCTCGACACGGAAGAAGATGGGGGAGATAGCTCCACTGCCGGTATTGCGAACGGAGGTAGGGAGGGTCGCCAGACGTCGAGGAGCAATTTGGCCAAGAAAGAGGAGAGAAATTGGAGGTGTTCAAGGCTGGATTCGAGCGTGGGAAGAACGGTTTGATCTGGAGGTCTTTTTATTGGCCTTTAGAAGTGGTTTTGAGCTTTGGAAGAAAGCTTCCCAAGATTGGAAACCTTTGTCGAAGTTAGAATTTTTAGGATACCCTAATCTCTTATGCATTCACATGAGAGATTGGGAAGGTTTTGAGGCGTAGGAATTGGCTCAAAAGAAAGGGAGTTCCTTGATGAATTTCCCTTTCAAATCTGAAAGGGATTCGTCAAGGAATCAAGGAGAACTTACCACTTTTAGGTCGCTAGAGTTTGTAGGAATAGGATTAATGGCAGAAGGGACTTATTTGTGAAAACAATGACAAAGTTAGGGCCTTTTTGTAAAGATTTTGAAAGTTCAGGGCATAAATGTGATCCGACAGAACCAAGTTGTAAACTAGGTCAAGATAATGTCAGATTAGGTCCAAATTTTGGTGTAAACCTAATTTGGACCTAAGGAATCCAATGGAGAAGTTGGATTTTTGTTTTGACCACGTTTGACTAGGTAATTTATGCAAAAACCCAAACTAGGGCAAATGACTGTCTGAAACTCTATTTTGGGTCAAGACAGGTTCTAATGGTCAAATTGAAGGTATCAAACCCTATAAAATATTTTTCTATGAATTTTATAGGGTTTAAATGAATTTTATCCTGACCATAACCTCAGTTAATTATGCAGGTCTGTTTTTAGTGTTTAAGAAGTCATTTAATTCTCAAAACACACGAAAACCTTTCTTTGTCTGTTCTAACCCACTTGTTAGCCTTTTAGGACCATTTGACCCTTAATTAACCCCTGAGAAAATTTGTGGTTGTACTGCATTTAAGATATGATGGTGAAATTACAGTTTTAACCTTGGTTTCTTATCTTTCCCTCAGAATGATTATGGAATGAATTATAGTCCTCTGGCGGTTATGTAGGAGTATTTAAAGACTTAATCAAATCAAATTGAGCTAGTTTATGGCTCATGATGGTATTCCCATCACTGCCCCCTTGGTGCCTTCTTCCTCTCTCTCTTCTCCCTTAGCCACGCCAAGGAGCAGATCTTCTTCACAAAGGGGAGACGGCTAGGCATTGAGGAGCAAGGTGGTTGATGCCCACCTTGGAGGAGAAAGCTTGGAGGACTACTTGAAGAAGCCATGGAGAAGCCTTTTTAAGTGTGAAAGCAACCACACTTGAAGTAAGGCTATCCAAAGCTCTGCTAGAGGATCCCTTTTACTCTTTATCTTTATATGTTTCTTATATTAGCTAGTGTGTTTTTATTTTCATGTAACAAGCATTCTGCTACATTCCATCTAGTTGCTAGTAATACAAGTTGCAAATTGACTTCCAAGTTCATGTCTTTATCTTAGTGTGTTTCTCATGTAATTCTAGTGTAGTGCACACCACACTCTCCTCTTCTAGTTACCCTAGGCACACTTTCCTAGGGTGAGCTTAGAAGAGAGGGTTTCATTATTGTCACCTAGGCATAGTTTTAGTGTAATTAATCTTCACATCAAAAACTCCATTATTTCTGAAAACCCTAAAAACAACAAAATGAAAAATGCAAAAATACATGTGTTGATTTGAGAGGCGAGAGGGAGAATTATTTTTGTGATTAAGAAATTGGCCTCCTTAGATGACCCTAAATACTGCACTATCTAGGTATTATAAATGTAAAAGTTTGATTGCAGATTTACGTGTTGCAACGACACTGATTACATTATTTAACAGACCGTGTATTTCTCACATCAGGATCCCATAGATCTGAGACTTTAATCTACTTCAGATCTTAGTAGTTCACGAACTGCCTCTATTCCTACACTACCTACATCTCCTATACCTGAACCCGCTGACATTCCTGTTACATCTCTTGAACAAAGCTAGCCTACTATAGGATAGGACACGCAAGTCCCTTTTCCTGAAATGAAAAATCTAGGAAACAGACGAAACCTGTCACAATTGACCAAGATTTGATCAAGGTATTTGAATAGGTGCATATTAACATCCTACTCCTAGATTCCATTAAACACATCCCAGCTTACGGAAAATTCCTGAAAGATTTGTGTACTCCAAAGCATAAGCTGAAGAAAGGAAGTACTGTTGTACTTTTCAAACAAGTTGGCTTGATAATCTCGAGTTTGCTTCCTTTGAAAAAGAAAGACCCAAGATCTCCATTGATTTTTTGTGTTATTGGGGACCAGCACTTTGATAGAGCCATCCTAGACTTAGGAGCATCCATTAACCTTATTCCTACTTCCCTAATTAAGCATTTTGATGTTAACACTCTAAACCCTACAAACGTGATTTTACAACTAGCTGATAGATCCATTAAGTCACCTAGGGGAGTACTAGAAGACGTTATAGTGAGAGTTCAAGAATTCTATTTCATTGTAGACTTCATAGTCTTAGATATGGAAGTTCCCGAATGAATCAGAGACACCCCAATGATTCTAGGGAGACCCTTCCTAGCTACATCCAAAGGCAATATCAATTGCAAATCTAGATCGATGGAAGTAAAGTTTGGGCAGAAGACACTTAAACTAGATATCTTCAAAGCTTCTGATGGGATTGATTCCAAATTGATCGAGGAACTCAGATCTATTACGACTCTTAAGGATGGAATTAGTTCTTTTGACTTAGAGAAATCATTTTTCGACTCTTATACCCCTCAAGAAGACTCGTCTTGCAACTCCACACTCGATCCAAAGGTCAAATCATTTGACACATCTTCTTTACCTCTATACTCTACGGAAAATACTGTCCCAGACTTTGTTGTTGATCCTGCACCAAAAATTAAACTCAAATCATTGCCTAATACACTAAAATATAATTATCTTGAACCCGATCAAACCTATCCAGCAATTATCAATTCTCATTTGACACAAGCTCAAGAATCGAAATTGATCACTGTTCCATGAGATCATAAAAAGGCAATTGGGTGGACATTACATGATCTGAGTGGAATCAGCCCCAATTACTGTACTCATCATATCTATATAGAAGATGAGGCATGACCTTTTCATGAATCTCAACATCAATTGAATCCAAATCTACAGGAGGTCATAAAAAAAGAAATTATCAAGTGGCTAGACACTGACATTATTTATCCTATACCTGATAGCCCTTGGGTGAGTCCAATCCAAGTTTTGCCTAAAAAGGTAGGTTTCATCGTAATCACTTCTGAATATGAAGAGATCATTACCACATGAATTGCAAATTCATGGCAAGTTTGTATCAACTATAGGAAACTCAATTTCATTACAAAGGACCACTTTCCTTTACCATTCATTAATCAGATCCATGAAAAACTCGCTAGCAATAGGTTCTTCTGCTTTCTAGATTATTACTCTGGATATAATTAGGTAGCTATTCACCCTGAAGATCAAGAAAAGATGACTTTCACCTAACCCTTCAGGCATTTGCGTTCCGAAGAATACCTTTTGGGCTCTGTAATACACCTGCACCTTTTCAGTGGTTCATGATGGTCATTTTCTCAAAAATGGTGGGTGATTATCTTGAGGTATTCATGGATGATTTTTTAGTCTTCGAGGAAACATTTGAATCTTATTTAGAAAATTTGTCGAAGATACTTAAAAGATGCATTGAAGTTAATCTGGTCCTCAATTGGGAGAAGAGCCATTTTCTAGTAACCGAGGGCATTATACTTGGATATCTCATGTCTAAGAGAGGTATCTAAGTTGACCGAGCTAAGACCAATCAAATTTCAAATCTTCTAGTACCAAACTCAATTAAGGGCATCCGATCATTTCTCGGGCATGTGAGATTTTATCAGAGATTTATTCTCGATTTTTCGAAGATTGCTTGATGTCTAACGAATCTCTTCATGAAAGACATGACTTTTGAGATGAATGAGGGGTGTATATCTACTTTTCACACTCTGAGAGACTGAGTTACCGAAGCTCCAATCCTACAACCTCTTGATTGAAATCTACCTTTTGAAATCATGTGCAATGCATCAGATTACGCAATTAGACCTGTATTAAGACAAAAAGTGGAAAACAAACCCATTGTTATCTACTATGCTAGCAAAACACTGAATGAAGCACAAAAAAATTATACTATTAGGGAAAAAGAGCTGCTAGCCAGTCTTTGGACTCCAAAATTTTCAATGCTACATCTTGGGCTCTTACATCATCATATACTCGGATCACTCAGTTATCAAACATCTTCTTTCAAAGAAGGACATGAAACCTAGGTTGATTAGATGGATCTTACTTTTACAAGAGTTTGACCTAAAGATTCCTGACAAAGAAAGATGATAAAAGGTCGTTGCAGGTTACCTTTCCTACCTTCCTTTTGAGAATATCGACTTATCTCCACCTATAACAAAACACTTCCCTAATGGGCACCTTTTGAGCATAACATCTGAACTTCCTTGGTATGCTAATATTATTAATTATTTGGTTACACATCCAACTTGGGTAGGAATCGCAAATCTAAACTTGCATCAGAGGGTAAGTATTACTTTTGGGAAGATCCATATCTTTTCTGATTTTGCAATGATCAAATCATCAGGCATTGTGTCAATTCTTTAGAGATAGAGTCAATTCATTCTTTCTGTCATGACCAAGCATGTGGAGGTCATTTCTCTGGCCATAAAACTACCACAAACATTCTACAATGCAGGTTTTATTGGCCCATGTTTTTTGCAGATTCACAAACATATTATAAGCCATGAAGCCACTACCAAACTATAGCTAGCATGGCATGAAAAGATATGATGTCTTTGAACACAATTATAGTTTATGAAATCTTTGATATTCGGGAGTCAATTCATTCTTTCTGTCATGACCAAGCATGTGGCAGTCATTTCTCTAGCCATAAAACTACCGCAAACATTCTACAATGTGGGTTTTATTGGCCCACGTTTATTGTGGATTCACAAACTTATTATAAGGCATGAAGCCACTGCCAAACTCTGGGTAGCATGTGATAACTCTACATACGATGATGATAATTCTATCAACCAGGGTTTATCTTGAGGATATATGTGCACTAATAACACACCATAATGGGAATGGGAGCACTACATGCATCGCGAATTAAGATTGCTTATAAATCAATGTTTAATGGCCATTTGTACAAGTTCTTGTTGAAACAGGCCTCAGATGAGCAATCGAACCACACGGGCGGATTCTGATTGACGAATGGAGTCCGACGGACTCAAAATCACTTAAATCCGACATCCGAAGCTCCCTCAACTAGCCCAAGAAGTTTTAATTGTTGATTTGATGATTAACGATCCACAAGCAGCCACGTAGCACCGCACCCTCACCCGTGCACCGCATCTCCAGTGTGCCCAAGGGACTTCAAAATCTGACCATTGGATCTCCATCCAGTGGTCAATATCTCCCGCATTTGATCTCACCTCTAAACCAACTTGCGAAGGCAGCACAGCGGTCGAACACCCGCACTTGCAAGCAGCAGCGAGCGTTTGACCCTTGTTGCACCCCAAATTGCACTCCAGCCTACACCGCAGGTGATTCAGACCGCCCGATCACCATCAAACGGCTCTAAGGCGGGCTACGCGATGCGCTGTCACGCACCCAATGCGAACACACACGATCACGTGCAAGGCTCGCACCCGAAGCATGCAACGCAATCTGAACCAGCAATCTCAATCGTTTGATCTTTGATCGGATGACCCACTTTGCGCCACACGGATCGCACGAAGAAAGAAGCAAGTACGTGCGCTTGGACCGGTAGGCGAGGGGCTTCACCGACACTTACAGAATGGGTTTAGGAATGTGCCAGACGTTGCTAAAACCCTTATTTTGGAAACCCCTTCTTTATATAAACCTTCTCAACCACCCCATTCAAGGTCATTCAATTCACACACACTCTCCATGCAATACTAGCCCTCTCCTAGCTCCACCAAGCATCCCATATCTGCCCCGGAGTTGTCGAGCCACCGATGGAGCCCCCCTCCACTGCTATGGCCGCCTCACCTCCTCCTCGCACTCTTTTTACTTTAGTTTTATGTCGCACTTGTTTAAGCTTTCATCTATTGCTGTAGTTGTAAACAAACTCTAATTGCATGCTGTATGTTATTGTTGTTTCTTATATCATAGCTCACATCTTAAAATGAACACCATGATTTAAACATAAGCTCTAACCCTAATCTCTCTCTCTCTCTCTTTCTCATTTTCTCGCAAGCAAACCAAACATTCCTGTGACAACTAAAGCAACAAACTAATCCGATTTCACACCTCCTCGTGTTCGACACTTGGACTCACCAAATCCACATCTTAAATTAAAATCGACATTGCGAACGCATGCTACAATGACATAATTAAACCAATGCATTCCACGCGCATCAGTTTTTGGAACCATTGCTGGGGAGGCAACCTATTTCTTTTGTTGCTTTCATCCCGCATTCATATTCACATCTTCTAACTCATTTTCTCCCTCTACTTGATTGGTTGCAGGAACTCAATGCTTGGGCGGCGGAGGAGTGCGATCCGAGATGGTAGATACGTAGTAAAATGTTGCGAAGAACTTTTGTGAGTACCACTTCACTCATTGAGTGTTTGCTTGCTTAAAAAAAAAATAACAAAAATATATAAAATCAAAATTGGTATTGTGAATGGCTACTTGACCCACATTCCAAACTCATTACCCAACCCAAAAAAAAAATTACACTAACATTCTTGAAGAAATAATCTTTTTGGAGTGTTCTTCTTTCTTTTGAGTGGTGTTTGCGAAGCCACCGTGATTTGACTTGGGTCGCACCACTCACCATAATTAAAATCAACTCACCTGGTAGAACTATATGAACACTAGGGTGAACTCATTAGGGTTGTTTCTCTAGGGCCACATTATTCTAAATGAAATCGACCTTCTCCCGTTGTGTGCAAAACCTTGTGTGCCCACTTGAACATTGTCAGAAAACATTAAGGAACTCCAACCCTAAAAAGTACTAAAGCAAGGATAAATCATTAAAAGACACCACATCCTAAAATCCTTGCTTGAGAACCATGCCCTGTTAAGTGCACACACATGCTCAAATCGGTTAACTAAGAAGCACAACCCCAAACAATGCCTCATCACATATCTTGAGCACAAGAACTAGCCTAGCCCCTCATTAAAATGAAGTAGACATACCCTAAGCAAGACTAGTCTAAGTCTTGAAGGTGTGGTTAGGTTTGCTAGGCACTTGGCCTTCATTCCCTTTGTATAATCTGGTGCCTAGGCTATGGGGAAGTGTCAAACGACCGCAGTTGTGGGGCCTATGGAACTGGCGATGCAAGCCAAAGGAAGAACCTTCCCCTCAATCCTCTCATAATCAACCTAGCCAGATTAACATCAAGAAGGGTGGTTAAGTGCTTACAAATGTGATCATTCCCTTTGAGGCTTCTAGGTCACCTAAGGTATACACTATAAGCACTAGACTTGCTTGCTTGTTTGTGCACACACTTCTCGCACCTGTCTTTCTCTGCATCCCTCCCAGTTCTTCTCTAGTGTATGCACTGGAGACGATCACTTCATCCTGAGTTTGCTTTAGAAAGGGAAATTAGGAGGAGACTTGATTTTACAAGGGAAATGGAACCAAGAATTGATGAGATTGAGGACCAACCTCAACCCGATGCTATGGCCATCATTCAAGCCCAAATCTCTGTCAACCACCAACTCCAACAACAACAGATCCAAACCATCATGCAAGCCATACACCGATTGCAAAACCCTCAAGGACAACCACCACCTAACCCACCACAACCTCCTGAGGGCCAACCTAAGCCTCTCCGTGATTTTTATGATCTGTTTACTATCCAGATGGACCCACATCTTAGGGTCCCCAAAGGGGAAGATGATTTTGAGTTGAAACCTAATGTTCTGAGCTTAATTCAGAGCCACTTTCATGAGAACTCAAATGAGGATCCCTGCCAACACCTTGAAGACCTAGACCGGATTGGCCAAACTGTGAAACCCAGGAACATCAACTTGGACATTGTTTTGATTAAGATGTTATATTTCTCCCCAAAAGAAAAAGCATATCACTGTCTTAGAACCTTAGGGAGACCCATCTCCACCTGGGAGGAACTGAGGCATGCATTCTTGAAAAAATTTTTCCCCATAGGTAAAACCAATGCTCTCAAAAGAGCCATTACCACATTCACACTACAAGGTGGGGAACAATTCCATAAGGTGTGGGAAAGATTTAATGAATTGTTGTGGAAATGCCCACACCATGAGGTTCCAAGGTGGCAATCAGCCCAGATCTTCTACCATGGTCTGGACAGCAACCTGAGGAACTTTGTTGATGCCTCATGTGGGGGCAACACTTTGAACAAAGATGAGGAGAGCGCGCTCGAACTCTTTGAGTCCATGAGTGAGAATTCACTCAACAATGCCTCCATAACCCAGTTTAATCGATCCAATCAACCCCATGGTGGGAACTATGAAGTGCAAGCCAATTTTGGAATGGTGGACATGGACATTCTAGCCAAAAAGTTGGATCGAGTTGAGTTGGTGGACAAAAAGATTGATGAGCTGTTGAACCAAACTAGAAACCCACTACAGACCCTCTCCCTAGCAAAGGGAGCTCATAATGTAAATTTAGCGTAGCCAATTAACCAAATGCACCGAGAACAACCCCTGACCATGTTCCAGGGAGGGACCTTCACTCCCTCAAACCCTGATTACTCTCTCCCCTCCCCCTCGACACCTTCTATCTTTGAAGACGTCCAGGCCATCTAAGGTTACTCCAAACCTGATCCCTTCTCCAACAGCTACAACGTCGGATGGGGTAATCACCCAAATTTTGCCTAGACAAACCAAAAACCAAACCAATTCCAGAACCAACTCGAGCCAAACCCTCCCTCCTATCAGCAAGGTCCACCGGTTAGACCACCCTATAATCAGAATAGGGTGGCCCCTCCCCCACAAAACCAAATGGACATGCTGATATGAATCAAAAACATCAGGAGCAAATGGCATTAGTGAAGGGACAATTGAGCTAGCTATTGGATTGCAAACAACAGGGGTCCCTTCCTTCTCAGCCACAACCGAACCTGAGAAATGTGATCAACAAAGGCTCCAATGCTCAAGGGTTCCAAGTCAATCCTGGGCATTCCCACATGGTCTAGCAAGCCCCATAAACACCCCCTGGGTTTGGTGCTTCTTCTTCCTCTTCTTCTCAAGGATCTACCCATGGTCCCAACACCTCAGCCAACGCGGTTACCTTGAGAAGAAGCACTAAAACTCAGGACCCCAAATGGTCGACCCCTCTTGTGACCTCACTTCCTGAGATACCTGATTCTGAGGATGAGAGGGAGAAACCCAAGGACCTAGAGACTGACCCAATTCAAACCCAAACACCATACCCTGAGGCCTTGGAGAAAATGAATGAAAAGAGAGCTGTAGTTGAGAATGAGGAGTTGTTGGAGATTTTCAAACAAGTCCAAATTAATATTCTGCTCCTCGAAGTAATCAAGCATATCCCGACTTATGTTAAGTTCTTGAAGGATGTCTGTACGTCGAAGAGTAAGCCGAGAACCCAAGCACTTAGGAAGGTTGTGCTCTCAGAACAATCTAGTTCAATGATATTGAGCAGCCTACCTTCCAAACGAACTGACTTAGGAGCATCCCTAATATCTTGTAATATCAGGGACTTGACATTTGATAGAGCACTCTTGGACTTAGGTGCTTTGATCAACCTCATCCCATCGACCCTGTATCACCAGTTTGGATTTGGGGAGCTAAAACCCATGCCTGTGACTATCCAATTGGCTGATAGATCTGTGAAAACCCTAAAGGGGGTAGTCAAGGATGTAATTGTTCAGGTCAAGGACTTCTACTTCCCAGCCAACTTTTTGGTCCTCAACATGGAAGTTCCCGAATAGCTACAAAACACACCCATCATCCTCGGTAGACCCTTCTTAGCTATGGCTAAGGTGAACATTGATTGTGACAAGGGATGCATGGAAATCGCCTTTGGAGACAAAAAGATGCAATTGGATATCTTCAGGGTGGCTAAGTCTTTTGATTGTGGCTGGGTTGAGGAGAACGATCCCGTGGAAACTCTGGTTGAAGAATGCCTTACTCTTAACTCTTCAATAGACCATCTGACTCAACCAGTTGATGACTACCCTGACCCACCCCAGCCTGTGCAGGTTGACCTGTGTAGAGCAGATTACCTTCAGTAACCTCCATTCAAGGAGATTGATGTTGATCAACTCCCACCTTTCCCCTACCCATCAAATGTTGTCCCACCTACACCCGAACTAAAACCTTTGCTTGATAATCTCAAGTATGTCTTCGTAGGACCTGATCAGACCTTCCCTGTGATTATCAATGCCCATTTAACTAGGGATCAAGAACTTAGGTTGACGTAACCCTCTCTGAACATCGGGCAGCCATTGGGTGGACAGTTTCTGACTTAAGGTTGAATTAGCCCTACCTATTGCACTCACAAGATCTATTTGGAAGATGGGGCTCAGCCTTCTCTCCAGATGTAGAGGTGATTGAACCCAAATATGCAAGAGGTCTTTAAAAAAGAAATAATCAAATGGATTGACACAGACATCATTTACCCAATTTTAGATAGCCCCTGGGTGAGCCCCACTCAAGTGGTACCTAAGAAAGTCGGGGTTACAGTGGTCACCAATGACCAGGGCGAATCCATCCCCACCCGCACTACTACTGCATGGCGGGTGTGCATCGACTATAGGAAGCTTAATGAGGCCACCAAGAAAGATCATTTCCCTCTGCCATTCATTAACCAAATTCTTGAGCAATTAGCAGGGCAGAAATATTTTTGCTTCCTTGATGGATATTCAGGATACAACCAAGTTGCTATTGCATCAGAGGATCAAGAGAAGACCACATTCACTTGCCCGTATGGCACGTTCGCATTCCTTCGTATGCCATTCAGGTTATGCAACGCATCCGTGACTTTTCAGCATTGCATGCTAGCCATTTTTTCAGAGATGGTAGGCGAATACCTGGAGGTCTTTATGGATGATTTCTCCATGTTCGGGAATTCATTCGACCATAGTCTTAGCAACTTGGAGAAGAACATGAAGTGATGTATCGAGGTCAACCTAGTTTTAAGCTGGGAAAAGAGCCAGTTCATGGTTCAGGAAGGGATTGTCTTCGGTCACATCGTCTTGCATAAGGGCATCGAAGTGGATCGAGCTAAGGTTGATTTAATTTCCAAACTTCCACCCCCTAGCTCGGTCAAGCAAATTCGATCTTTCCTAGGACATGTTGGCTTCTATAGAAGGTTCATTAAGGATTTTTCCAAACTTTCTAAGTCCTTGACTGACCTTCTAGCCAACGACGCCCTTTTTCACATGACACCTGATTGTATCAAGGCCCACAATGCCCTTAGGGAAATAGTCTCCACTGCACCTGTTTTACAACCCCCAGACTGGTCCCAGGACTTTGAGATAATGTGCGATGCATCAGATTTTGCCATCGGCATAGTCCTAGGACAAAGAAGAGAGAAGAAACCCATGGTGATGTACTACACGAGAAAAACGTTGGATGAGGCTCAACGGAATTACACTGTCATAGAAAAAGAACTGCTCGCAGTAGTCTTTCGGTTAGAAAAGTTCCAATCATACCTTCTGGGATCCCACATGATAGTTTACATGGACCACTTGGTTATCCGGCATTTGTTGGCCAAAAAGGATGCTAAACCCAGGCTCATCTGATGGATCCTACTCTTGCAGGAATTTGAACTAGAAAAATGTGACAAAGCCGGGTCCAAGAACATCGTAGCCGATCACCTATCCAGACTTCACCCGGACCACATCAAACTCTCATTACCCTTGACTGACACCTTCCCTGATGAACAACTTCTAGCCATGCAAGGAAGAAAGCTACCCTAGTATGCAGACTTAGTCAACTATCTGGTGGTTGGACAAACTCCGCACGATTGATCCAGACAGCAACAGGATAAGTTCTTGGCTGAAGCCAAGCACTATTTCTAGGATGATCCTATGCTATTTAGACTCTGTACTGACCAAATCATTAGGAGGTGTATTCCTGAAGAGGAAGTCCAAAGTGTGCTATCGTTTTGTCACGACCAAGCCTGTGGTGGCCACTCTTTGGGAAGCAAACAATTGCAAAGGTTTTGCAGTCAGATTTTACTAGCCATCCTTATTCAAGGAAGCACACAGCTTCGCTAAGACTTGCTCTCGGTGCCAGACATTAGCGACTATGACTAGAAAGGATATGATGTCCCTCCAGCCAATTCTGATTGTCGAAATTTTTAATGTTTGGGGCATTGATTTTATGGGTCCCTTCCCACCATCCAATGGCTTCGAGTACATATTAGTCTAAGTAGACTATGTCTCGAAATGGATCGAAGTCGTAGCCACCCGATGTTGTGACCATAAGGCCGTCATGGACTTTGTTAAGCAAAACATCTCTTGATTTGGGATACCAAAAGCCATGATCAGTGATGGTGGGAGTCACTTTATTCATGCCTAATTCCATGCCTTAGTTAGAAAATACGGGGTTATTCACAGCATTGCCACCCCGTATCACCCGCAGAAAAATGGGCAAATTGAGGTCTCCAATAGGCAGATCAAGAATATTCTGTAAAAGACTGAGACCTGACCTGAAGGATTGGTCCACACGATTGGATGATGCCCTTTGAGCATACAGGACCACTTTTAAGACCCCGATAAGCATGTCGCATTATCGATTGGTCTTTGGCAAAGCTTGCCACCTTCCGATCGAGTTGGAACATCAAGCATACTAGGCTGTGAAGTAGTGCAATATGGACTCCCAGTTAACCAGAGCTCAAAGGACACTCTAACTCTCCGAGCTCGAGGAAATCCATTGGGACACCTATGAGAATAGTTGACTTTACAAAGAGAAGATGAAAGCCGTCCACGATAGACAAATCCATAGGAAAACCTTCGAGCCCATCAGCAAGTCTAGCTTTTTGATGCAAGACTTAAACTTTTCCCCAAGAAGCTGAGATCAAAGTGGATAGGACCATATCAAGTGATCAAACCTTATCCCAACGGGGTGGTTGAAATTGCAGATCCTAACACTGGGCAAACCTTCATCGTAAACGGCCAGAGCTTAAAACATTTTCTTGCCCAGGTTCCCCCAAAGGAAGTAATCACCCTCATTGAGGGTTGACATGGAGCTTCACCCAGCTGGAGGCAATAAACTCAGTGCTTCCTGGGAGGTAACCCAGAAGATTCAGACTGATCAGGTACACGGTAACACTCAGGTGATTTCTTTCTATACCCCCTTGCATGCATTTATTTGCCAATGTGAACATTGTCCAAATTAAGCATGGGGGGTGGTAATTCACATTCTCTGAGTTTATATTATCAGCCTGAATTATATATATAAAAAAATAGGAAGGAAAACTTAGGCATTAGGAGCTTTTCAACTGTGGGAAATAATACGAGAAGAACTTGAACACTTAGACTTTACAGGCCTTCAGGCTTAATCAGCCCTGGTGTCCACTAAAATGTGGATTTAGCCCCGAAACCTTGCAACTTTAATTTTCATTAATCTAATCAATAAAGTAGGGTGATAAGTATACGACTTATCAACCCGCCCTCTGACTCGGAGGGACTTTTAGTCTAAGCATCTACACACATTTTTGTACTGACTCACTCCTCAGAGATTCTAACAGAAATTGGGTAGCTAATGAACCTTCTAGGGTGGTATGGCTGGCAAGTTATCGTGGGTAATAGCCCATTGGCCGATTGTCCAGAGCCCAGCCATAGGACCATTCTCTTTTATTGCCTCTAGGAAAATCTTAGATCAGGGAAGCCACCTACTGAAACAATAAAAGAAAAAGAAAGAAAAAAGAAAAAAGGAGAAATAGAAAAAAGTAGAAAAAGAAGAAAAAGAAAAAATAAATAAGCCACACTTCACCGCACGAGTATGGTTAGCAAGTGGTCATGGGTAACAGCCCATTAGCCAATTTTCTAGAACCCAACTCACTAAATGTACGAAAAAGCTCAAAACACTTAAGGAAGAAGCAAGGAAGTAGAGCAATCCGAGGAGATATACACTAGAAGCACCCTTATGTTGACCCTGTTTACAGTCGGTGAGATCGATTTATAAAGAATAAATACTGCATCGTAGTATAGTTGAAATCGCCTTGTAAACAAATAAGAATTTTATTACTCAAATGTTGAGTCCGAGGTCGAACACAGGGAGCAAATGGAATTTATACACTAATCTCAATAAATGTAATTTGAACACTTAAAGTTACTCAAAATCTAATACAAATATAATGCAGGAGTTTATGAATACTGAAATGTAGTAATAAAAGAGAAATTAAGAGGAATAGAATAAAAAAGTATTTGATTGCTTCTTCTCTTTGACTTGTTCTTTCTTCTTCTCTCTTCTTTTTTTTCTTCTTTGTTCTTCTTCTTTGAATCTTCTCTGCCTTGATCTCCTTGCCTTTCTACCTTTAGCCTTAGTCCTTTCTTCTTTGTCTGATGTCTCTTGCAACAGTGCCTTTCTCCTTCCTTGTCTTCTTCTTCTGCCTTGATTTCACCTTCCTTCTTCTCCCTTGGCTTTGGCTCTTCTTTCCTTCTTCTTCTGCCTTCTCTGCCTTTCTTCCTTGGCTTCTAATTTCCTTCTTTCTCTTCCTTCTTTCCCTGCACACACAAGTGCACAACCTACCCCTACCCTCCCCTACGTATGCACTCTCTCTTTTCTCTCTTAGGTTCGCTCTCCCAGAGCCAATCGGGTATTAGGGTCGGGTCACTCGCACCCGGGTCCAGGCGCACCGGCGTGGGTGGTGCATAAGGAGTGCAGGGTTTATTAGGTCAGGCATCCAGGTCCACGGAGCATGGGTCGCGAACGAGGCGGGTGAGCGGGTGAGGGGACGATGTGCGAGGAGTGCAGGGTTTATCAAGTCAGGCATCTAGGTCCACGGAGCGTGTTCGCGAACGAGGCGGGTGTGCGGGTGAGGGGACCTCACCCTGTGATCTGAGGCAACTAGCCAATAGCACAAATTCAACTTATATCGCTTACCACGCGCTAAACTTTCTGAGGTGGGACTAAAAGTCCCACCCACTTCGCTCACCCCCGCAGGAGATGTTCTGCCTCATTGTTGTAGCTATAACACTTCTCCAAGCCAATTGCCTGGCTGAATGTGCGCATGAGGTGAATTCGCATCACCTGGGACCTGAGACCTGAAGTGCAATTGCCTGGAGTGAGCTTGCAAGCTCCTTCACACCTACTCTAATGGCGGTGGAAGTCAGACTTGTGTTTCAAGCAATACGGCCTTTCAACCTCATTAGAACACACAGGCAACTTCACCGTGGCACGACGAAGGTGTCTAGGTGGGTGGGTGGCTGCAGGGCTGCCTAGGCGTGCTTGCCTAGGTCGCTCTATGGCTTGTGTGATAGGTGTGGTCGGGGGGCGCTTGTGGAAGGTATGGCAGTTAATGAAGATGGGGATAATGGTTAGTGGAAGATGGTGGAGGTTCTGAGGGGTCTAGCGAGGTGGGTGGGTATGTGGAGGTGACAGAGACACCTCGGCGGTGGTCTGCCGGAGATGGAGA
Source organism: Thalassia testudinum (assembly GCA_037157565.1). Classification (NCBI taxonomy): domain Eukaryota; kingdom Viridiplantae; phylum Streptophyta; class Magnoliopsida; order Alismatales; family Hydrocharitaceae; genus Thalassia; species Thalassia testudinum. Next base: position 114,747,367 of record JAZHRO010000003.1, on the reverse strand, counting down.
AGATGGTGGTGGTCTGCGGTGTCGAGGGGTCGAAAGTAGAAATAAAGAAGGGGGAAATGAAGATAGGAGAGAGAGGAAGAGATTTAACCTAACTGAGTGGATGAAAGGATAAGGAGGGCGGCTGGCGAGTACCTGCCACCGTCGGAGAAGAAGATTCTAGTGGAAAAGGAACGACGACGACGAAGGGGTATTGGGTGCCAGCGCTGGTGCAGCGCAACGTGGAGGAAGGAGGTGAAGATAGCTCTGCCACTGGTATTGTGGCAGAGTGACGAGAAGAAGGAGGAGGAGTTGCCAGAGCTCGCTGGACTCTTTGGTCGAAGGAGAAGGGAAGAAATTGGAGGGTTTTCTTCGGCCAAGCTGAGCTAAATCTGAGTGGCAGGGACAAGAGGCCTTTTATAGCATCTGGCAAAGGCTCTTGTGCTTGGATGGCAAGCTTCCAAGCGCAAGAATCCTCGTCGGAGTAGGAATGTGCAAAGGATACCCATGTCTCTCGAGCATTCAAATGATAGGGAATTCCTCAAAGAATCTCCCTTCAAATCTGAGAGGGGATCTCTGAGGAATCAGGGAGGAATCCTCACCGGAGTAGGACTCCTCCGCTGTAATGGGGAGGGACCTAATTGCAAAGAGTGGCAAGGAAGATAGGGGGGTTTGCGCAATGGTTTTCAAAAGCTAGGGGTCAAAATGTAATTGGGTGAACTATTTTGTAAAGTAGGTCAAGGTAACCTCCCCTTAGGTCCAAATTTTGGTACAAACCTAATTTGGACGTAGGTAATCCAATGGTGAAGTTGGATTTTAGGTTTGATTACGTTTGAATGGACATTTTATACAAAACCCAATCTAGGGTAAATAATTAGCTAGGACCCCTACTTAGGTCAAAATAGGTTCCAAAGGCCAATTTGAAGGTTCTAAACCCTAGAGGATATTTTTCCATGAATTTTAGAAGGTTTAGTTGATTTTTATCCTGACCAGAACCTTGTTGGATTAAGTGAGTCTGTTTTAGGGTTATAAGAAGTCCTTTAATTCTTAGATTGCATATGAACCCATTTCTAACTGAACCAACTCACTTTTTATCTTGTTAAGACCATTTGACCTATGTTTAGCTCCTCAGAAATCTTGTTAATGTACTGTAATGGTAAAATTGCAGTTTTACCCTTTGTTTCTTATTTTCTTCTCAGAATAGTTATTCCTTGAATTAGGCCCTTCTTTAGGTCATGTAGGAGCTTTTATTCTCTTTTCTAGGTCAAAATGAGCTAGTTAGGGCTCATGATGGTGTTCCCATCAGACCCCACACAAAATAAAAGTAGGGAGAAAGCTACTGATCGAACAAATACACCTTCAAGCAAGCAATTCCTTTTCCGGTTACCTAGGGATATAGAAACCCGAAGTCTGTTTTAATTACCGTTGAGTGAGTCTATCACAATCTTCACACAAAGATGCTTAGCACTTAGAGTCTTTTTCAAGTTATGGGTGGGTTGGGTAGCCGTAAAAAGTTACCTACACATTCTCAACTCCAAAAAATCAAAAAAAATGAGAAAAGATCAAAAAGAAAAAAATGTCTCTGTATATATGCTTTAAAGTGAGGACTTGGGCAGTTTGCATTTTGGAAAGCACACGGGCGTTGTTTAGTCTCTGTGGATTAGGATCTTAGTATATTTCCTCCCATTGAAAAGCAACAAATGTCTAAGTAATCAATTCCTAATTCCGACTGAAAATAACAGCTGTGATAAACCTTGCTAGGGATTAGCAAGGGATAAGCATGGGGGTATGATAACTCTGCATTCGATGATGATAATTCCGTCAACCAGGGTTTATCTTGAGGATATATGTGCACTAATAACACACCATAATGGGCATGGGAGCACAACATGCATGACGAATTAAGATTGCTTATAATCAATGTTTAATGGCCATTTGTACAAGTTCAGTTGAGAAAGGCCTCAGATGAGCAATTGGACCGCATGGACGGATTCTGATCGACGAATGGAGTCCAACAGACTCAAAATCACTTAAATCCAACATCTAAAGCTCCCTCGACCAACTCAAGAAGTTTCGGTAGTTAATCTGATGATCAATGGCCCACAAGTGGCCACGTAGCACCGCACCCTCACCCACACACCTCATCTCTAGCACGCCAAAAGGACTTCAAAATCTGACTGGTGGATCTCCATCCAACGGTCGATATCGCTTGCACCTGATCTCACCTCTTCACCAACTCGCGAAGGTAGCACAGTGGTCAAACGCTCGCACTTGCAAGCAGCGGTGAGCATTCAACCCCCGTTGCACCCCAAATCATGCTCCATCCCATACCACAGCTGATTTAGACCGCCCGATCACCATCGAACGACTCTAAGGTGGGCTACGCGGTGTGCTCCCACATGCCCTATGCGAATGTGTGCGATCATGTGCAAGGCACGGGCTCGATGCACGCAGTGCGATTTGAACCAACGCTCAGGGCACGATCTCAGCTAGCCTATCTTTGATCGGATGGCCCATGTTGTGCCCACACAGATCGCACAGAGTAAGAAGCACACGCATGTGCTTGGATCGGCGAGCAAAGGGCTTCACTGGCACTTATGGAATGGGTTTAGCGACGTCCCAGACATCGCTAAAACCCTTAGTTTGGAAACCTCTTCTCTATATAAACCTTCTCAACCACCCCATTCAAGGTCATTCAATTCACACACACTCTCCATGCAATACTAGCCCTCTCCTAGCTCCACCAAGCATCCCATATCTGCCCCGGAGTTGTCAAGCCACCGATGGAGCCCCCCTCCACTGCTATGGCCGCCTCGCCTCCTCCTCGCACTCTTTTTACTTTAGTTTTATGTCGCACTTGTTTAAGCTTTCATCTTTTGCTGTAGTTGTAAACAAACTCTAATTGCATGCTGTATGTTATTGTTGTTTCTTATATCATAGCTCACATCTTAAAATGAACGTCATGATTTAAACATAAGCTCTAACCCTAATCTCTCTCTCTCTTTCTCATTTTCTTGCAAGGAAACCAAACATTCCTGTGACAACTAAAGCAACAAACTAATCCAATTTCACACCTCCTCATGTTCGACACTTGGACTCACCAAATCCACATCTTAAATTAAAACTGACATCATGAACGCATGCTACAATGACATAATTAAACCAATGCGTTCCGTGGACGTCAGCATGGCATGAAAAGACATGATGCCTTGAACCTGATTATAGTTTATGAAATCTTTGATATTCGGGGCATGTACTTTATGGGTCTATTCCCTTCTTCCTTTAGCTTCAAGTATATTCCACTCGCTATTGATTACATATCTCATTGGATCAAAGTCATATCCATGTGCACTAATGATCATAGAGTTGTTACTCCTTTCATTTAAGATCATATCATCTCTTGTTTTGGGGTACCACGCGTGATTATATCTGATGGTAGATCCCATTTTAACGATGGCTAGTTTCAGAACCTACTTAAAAACTACGAGGTTACACATTGTATTGCTACACCCTATCACCCCCAAACCAATGGGCAAACCGAGGTCTCTAATCAGGAGGTCAAGAAAATCCATCAAATGACAATTTGACTCAATAGGAAGGATTGGTCTTCATGATTAGATGAGGATTTGTGGGTGTATAGGACACCCAACAAGATGCCCATAGGCATGTCTCTGTATAGACTAGTCTACGGGAAACCCTATCATCTTCCTGTAGAAATTGAGCACATGGCCTATTGGGTGATAAAAGCCTGTAATTTAGACCTCCCGTAGGCTCGCGATCACCATAAGTTGCAGCCTAGCGAACTCAAGGAAATTTGAAACGATGCTTACGAGAGTTCTAGGATGTATGAAGAGAAATTGAAAGACTTCCATGATAAACACATTTCTCGCAAATCCTTCACACCTGGTCAAAAGGTATTGCTCTTTGATGCCCATTTGAATTTTTTCCCAAGTAAACTACATTCCAAATGTACTGGTCCATTTGAAATTATGAGTCTTCGACAACGAAGCTGTTGAAATCACCGAACCTAACAAGAATCAACCCTTCAAAGTGAATGGTCAATGTTTAAAACCTTTTCTAGAGCCACATGTTTTAGGTCTTGTTGGAGACTATTATCGCTACACTAATTTCTCTAGGTTTATGCCTAGCTAAAGGCGTAAAATTTAGCACTCCTTGAGAGGCAACCCAAGATTGTATATAGTTTTCTATTTGTTTCTTTCCTATTTTTCCCATCTGTGTCAACATCTACACTTCAAGTCTATCTACACACTCACTTCTCTACTATCTATTCTTCACTTAGTTTGACTATTTCCTTTAACAATTATTAGAGCAGAAATCATTTGCTTGAGATTTTTATCTCCTTTATCTGACTCCTTTTGCCACCTATACTGAGTGAAGTTTAGACTTTTCTTTTACCCCTTGCATACAGTGAGGACATTGCATGATTTTGACATGGGACGGTATAAAAGTGAGATTCTTAACCCTAAGTGTGTTAACAGACAGAAAATTTTGTTTTACTCATTAAAAACTTATAAAAAGCTGAAAAAAAATATATATATATAAAAAAGCGAAAACACAAAAATATATTCCTTTTCATTGAGGAACTTATCTTTCTGGTGAGAGAATAAAATTCATTCATAGCAAAAAGAGAAGAATTTTTTGAGAAGAATCTTTTAGAGGACCATAATTTAATAAATTATATGTAAATTATTGAGCATGAAGAGTTGTGAATTTTTAAGTAAAAACTTTTAGGTCAGAAAATAAAAAATATATTTATAGAATTTGTATAGTAATAAAGAAATGATTATGAAAGATATCTAAGTAAGAGTATTAAATCCCTACTTAACACTTTTCTTGAATACTTTTCCAAATAAGTACTTGTTTTCAATCCCTGACATAATTTGTAGACTCAAGATCTGAAGAAATCCTAAGTATGTGACTTGTATACCCACTCTCCACTTTGGAAATAGAGTAAATAAGGCGATCATAATTCATATACAAGACTTAATTTTTGGGATTAAATTGTAACTTTCTTAGTCAATAGGGCTAGGTCATATCCTTTTGTCTTATTAAATCTCTATTTTTATCACTAAGTTGGGTAGAAAGACTAGATAGTTAGAGTTAATCAAACCAGGAAGTTAGTTTGGAACCTTAAACCATAAGGCCTTACAGGCTATAGGTAGCTTAATCAGTCTAGGACATTCCACTAGACTTGGTTTGACCTGCATCTTGACAGATCATGCTGGCTGATACCAATGGTATAAGGTATGAATGTATAGGGTTTTGCTATCCACTCTCTCATTTACGAGCTAAGTAGCCTAAGTCATCCAAACTTCATAAACAATAGAATTGACTTCCAGGCATCTGAAATCGTGAAAACATAGAAATCAGTGGGATTGATTTGATATCCTTTTTTACCCCAAGGATTTCCACGATGCAGTTCTTGAAAGTATGAACGATGTACCACTCACCTAGAAAAATGATTTGGAGTTTTTATATTAGTAAGAAAAATGAGGAGTAAAAAAATATATATACACACCTTTACTAGCAATAATGCACCTCAGTATAAATGGGTGCTATTATCCACCAAATAAAGCATCTCGCTACAAATAGATGCTACCCTTCTCGAACCCAATAAACAACAGCTCAATACATATGGGTGTTTTGACCTATAGAAAAATGGATTAGAAAAATATGGAGATAAAAACTAAGAATAAGAGACCTAGTGGTCTAGCCGAGGAAATATACACCTTGAGTGTTGACCTCAAGATAAAAATGGGCAAGGAGAAAATAACTAATTCTGAGTAAGGTCAAACTAAAGGCTTGAATTGGGATGACCTAGATTGAGATTTTGATGCCTTGAGGTCTAGATTTTTGCAACATTGGATGCTTGTAGGTTGAATCTACTACACTTTCTTGGACGCTTTAACCTCATGGCTACTAAACCTTGAGTGGGCAATGGAACCTAAGAAATTTAACTTTGAAACTAACGGTTGATGCTTAAAGGAGACAGATTGACAAAGCCTCTGTGTCTAGATGTTTGTCCTTGATGTTGTGGGCTGGTTGGATTAAGAATCCTACTTATTCTCTAAAGTTTGATTGATAATAAGTGTCTTGTTAATCTGCGAAACCTTGAGTTGATTAAAATTAGAATTCATAAGCTCTACGTATGATCTGTGCCCAGTTGAATTTTTGAGTTAGAATTTGATTCCTAGATTTTAAGTTCTGTTACATTCACTATATCTTAATTTTTTTTATTCCAAAGTTTTTGAGTGGTATACAAGATATAGAAAGGGTATCAGATGGTCAGACTCATTAGATTTTATGTTAAGGATCTAGTTTTTTCATGAGTATCTGTTTTGGGAAATATTCTTGAGTCTCAGTAGTCCTTCGTTAGCGAATTCCCACATAATGCTTTGAACAAAAAATCATTCATGAACACTTGTGTTATGCATAGCCTAATTATTAAATCATAAAAAGAGAAAATTTCTGAAAAGTTTCTGACTTAATATTTTATACTAAAAATTCATAACTATTCTTTAGATTTGAATAAACCCTAGTGTGTTTAATTCATTATATTCACTAATTAGTTTCCTAGGGACTAGCAAAACTTAGGCATGAGTGTATGATGAGGGACTCATCATGGCTCCTAATTCACTTAAATAAGTTAGTTTAACTAGTTAATCCATTAGTAATAACATAAAATTAGGGTTAATTATCAATAAGTTAATATTTAGATAAGACCTTAATTATACATTAAATTAGCTTAATTATGATTTAACAAGCATTCCTCTATTTCTATTTAATGATAAGGACTTAATACTATGAATTAAGCTATTTAAAATTAACTTAACCAAGCTTATGTTTAATTTGTAACCTAAGTTAATAATACAAGCATTAATATTAAGAATTAAATTATATGATATAAAAAGGGACAAAAATGTAATTTCAACCCATAATATTATTTCTTAATATATATATAACCTACAATAAAAAGTTGAAAACGAAATAAATTAATTTACATATTTAAATTAAAGATTTGCATTTCAGTCCTTAAGAATCAATGCATTTAAGTCCTTTTTTATTTTTGATCAGGTCCTTTCTATATTTCAAATAGGTCCCTATATACACCTTCTCTTCTTCATTATCAATGGCCGGTGATCGCTTACGTTCTCCTCCTCCAATGATGTATTATCCAATGGTGTACCTTTGTTTCCGTGGCCGTTAAGGAAACTTCCAATAGAATCTTCTCATCCAATGGATCGGATTGGTCGTTAACTGCTTGAGACACATGGAAACTATCGTCGTCATCGGAGAAGACGATGGACGATTCTCCATACCTAGACACTGCCCCTGGATAGAAACAGCGCACCTACTGCTTCGCTATGCCTATAAATAGACCCCTACCACTTCTGATCACTAGGAGCGAGACCCTTCCTTCTTCCCCAACTGCTTGCTTAGTAGGCATCTTCCAAACCTCTGACAACCCCTACCCCCTTTCTCTGGTGATCTCTGACAGAGACATTGCCTCCCACACCTCCTCTGCCTCAACTCTACCTTGCCAACGGTGGAGTTACACCATTCTCTCTTTGGAATGCCTTCGATCCATCGCCAGAGTTATTCTCTCACCACAACTGCTTTGTTCTTAGCTCCAGCGACTTGTCTCCAGTGCCCCCCTCATCCTTAGATCTAGGTAGGTAGTTCTAACCCTTTAGTTAGTTGTTTGGAGTAGATTCTAGCTTTCAATGAGTTTGATTAGCCTTAGATTAGTTCCATATCTCTCACCTCCTTCTCCAACTCTAGCGAGTCAACTCTGACCTCGCCCCACTTCCTATCACTAAATTGAGTCCAAATCCAACCTCCTCACCTTCTCATGATCCATATCCACCTTCTTCCTCCCTTAATTAGCCACTATAGCTAAAATCCCCAATTTCCATTCACCACTGGACCTCCACTATCCATGGTAGAGATCTGCTACACTCCTAACACCTAATTGGCCAATTCCACACCATCGCATTATCTCAGGGGTTGATTTGCCCTAATTTATTGAATGAATCACTAATCTAATCCTTCTGATGAACTCAAGCCTTTCTTTAGGTTAATTCAAGTTTGCTACACTGTTTCAAGCTTTCAATGAGTCAATTATTAGCTTCTTGACTTCTTGAAATGATCTGGAAGCTTTTGAGCATGATTTTGTATTGTTCTATCAAGAGTTCAGTTCTGACAACTAGCGTCTACTGCCACTGGAGCTCCAACGTCTCTGGCGATGACAGATACATATTTATTTAGGGTAAAAAGCCTATTTATGCATTTTCCTAGGCTAGTTAGATGCATCTAGAATTGTAAATAATACATAATAGTGTCATCATGCATGTAGAGTAAACTATGCAATTTATATATTAATTTACATATTTTAATGGCCAAGGGACAGGGTAACGTAAATCTGAGCCTCAAATGACAAATATAACCATGCGAATGAAATCAGGGAGACGATCCAAGTCCAACATTGTAAAAGTCAAGTCAATCAGACCCTTGTAGCATCCACTATGAGGAGATGAAGATGGGTAGCCATGATGGCATCACGAGGTGTGATGTATACACATCTATTAAGGTTAAAATGCCTATTTATGTGAGTTCTCAAGCTTAAAATTGCATTCCAAATTATAAATATTGCATAGCACGCATTATTCTGCATTTAGGATAGATTGTACAAATTATAGTTTAATTTGCTCCTTTTTGTGGCCAGAAGAGAAGGAAATTTATTTCAGGACCTCGGATTGAAGATTCAACCGTATAGATCTGATCAAGACGACGATCGGAGTCCAACGCCTTCAAAATCATCTTGATTGGACTTCCTTGCATCATTTTCAGTCCGAGGAAGATCAAAGGCCAAGGGGTAAGGTGGCACAAATCCGAACCTCAGACGACAAATCCAACCGCACAGATGGGTTCGGATCGACGGTCGGAGCTCGAAAACATGAAAATCATCTCGATCCAACTTCTGTAGCAGCTCTAACAAATGAAAGAAGACGGACAGTCCAAATGGCTCCACGTGGCACCATCTAGGCTGCCCAAAGCTGGCCAAGATTCCCTGCACAACTTCAAAGGAGCGTGTGGGATGCAATCTGGGCTGTTGGATCTTGATCCAATGGCCAAGAGCAGGCCACGCTGATGTAAACATGTTTATATTACATAAGATGTCTATTTATGCATGTTCTTAAGCATAGAATTGCATTACATACTATAAATATTACATAGCATGCATCATCTTGCATTTAGATTAGTTTAAATAAAATGGAGGTTAATTGTCTCCTTTTATGTTCAGGGACAGGGCAAAATTTTATCGGGGCCTCGGATCAAAGATCCAATCATACAGATTTGATCAGGGTGACGATTGGAGTTCAACGACACCAAGATCGCCCTAATCAGACATCTGTAGCTTCAGATAGAGATTGAGGAACCCTAGAAGATCAAGTGCCAAGATGGTGTGAATCCGCACTTCAGATGACAAATCCGACCACATGGATGGATTCGGATCGATGATTGCAGCCTAACAACATGAAAATCGACTCAATCCAACAACAATGCACCATCTACATCATCCAGAAGATGAACGGCCAAGATGGCGCAACGTGGCGCCATCTCAGCCCCCCAACCGACCGTTGCACCTGTCACTCCTCTTCTTCAATCTGATCGCCGCTTCTTCGCAATTGGATGATCATCTAACGGCTGTGGACACACGTGCACAAATCGCAAGTGCAACACAAACGTGCTTGTAGCACGTTAGTCGAACGCGCTTACATAATGAAGAGGCGGGTATTCGAGCCTTGTGGAGTAGGATCTAAGGCACAGGCAAGCGGGCATAACGACCGCTCGATCGCAATCGATCGGCTATGAGCGCCCGATAGTGCCCACGCACTATTGCACGCTCGCGCGTAATGCGAGATCGCACGCGGCGAGGGCACGATGAGGAAGCACGGCAACGATGCATCTTAGTCGTTCTATCTCACGATTGAACGACCAAGAATTCAAGAACGTGATTGAGCGTTGCGTATGAGGAGGCAAGCTGGCACACGGGCGCCGCCCCCACTATGCCTATGTTCGGACCTTTAGCGACGAATTTATCCATCACAAAGGTCCTGAATTAATATTTTTTAAATTAAAAAGCCCAATTTGCCCTCACTCCTTGCAACTATAAAAGGAGACCCCCTCCATACAAAATTTTGATCCCTTCTTTCTCTTCTCTCCCTCTCCAAAGCTCAAGAGAAGCTTGTCCCACACCCAGGATGCTTCTCAAGATATAAAGTCAAATTTTTGCCCCTATTTCGGAAGTGGATCCCACGACGACGACAATGTGCTGCTCCGTTCCAGTTCTTCCCACTTCATCCTCCTTCTTCCTACTCCGTTCCCCATCTTCCAAGCATCTTCCCATCTAGCTCGTCCTCCAAGCAACCGTCGAGGAAGATATCTCTCTCTCCATTCTTTTTAATGCTTTCTAGAGTAGATTTGTTGCTTTCTAGCATAATCATTTTCTGCTTTCTAGTTGTAATGAGTAGTGTAATGAACAATCTCTCTGATAATGAATTCCATGTTCATTCTACATCTCTTTTTATTTTTGTTTGTAATATTCTCTCTCTCTTCTATTTATTGTAAATAGATAGATAGTTTCTAATCAATTATTCTGCTTCGTGACAAATAAAACAAACGCATATTTTTAATCAAATATCTGCCTCCCTGAGTTCAACCCGGGATTTCTATTCCGGTATAAATTTTACTTATTGAACACAACTTCTTCTCTTTCAAACTACAACGACAGGTTTTTCAAAACCAAATACAATAGCGTAGTAACCCATAGCTTCAACATTTTGGCACCGTTTCCAGGGAGGCGATGCTCTTTGATTTTTTTTTTCACGTTTTCCAACTTACAAATCGTTTACCTCACTTCTCTCCGTTCTTATTGTGATTGCAGGTACTCTTTTGAGACAAGCAAAAGCAGTAAAATGGAGCAAAGTGCTGTTGAAGGTTCTGTAAGTTATCTCCCACCTCCCACATCACATAATAACACAAACATCAATCAACCTAGGTGCTCTTATAAACTCTAAGGTTAGTTTTGTTTGTTTGTTTAACACCCACACCCACCTCAACGTCCACATTTAAAAATAAAATAAAAATAAAAATAAAAAAATCTCACTGAGGTACACAACCTCATCTGATTTTCAAACTCAACCGGTAAACCGATCTTTGGAACTAGTACACACATCCAAACACATAATTGAGTAGAAATCAGATTAGGTAATCACTTGTGTGCCTAATTAAGTGGTGCAACAGACCAATTGTTTGAGTTGGTTAGGCTGCATCACTTCAATTAAAATCAACTCATCATATAGCTGCTGCATAGGTTCAACTCTTAGGGATTTACCAGGCACTCCACGTTCTTTTAAGCTTCAATGGAAAACACCTTCACCTGTGCTTTCAAAACCTGGTGTGCCAACAAAACTTATTTGAAAATACCTAAGGTTGAATCCTAAAAGCTACTAAGCAAGATTTTAACTCTAAAATTCACCGCATCAAAAATAATCTTGCTTAAAAACCACTGGTTGTGCACGCACACACATTAATCAATCATTAAGGGCACAACCCAGATAAAGGGCCCATCACATTCCAAAGCACAGTCAAACCTAGCCCTAAATAAAATAGAGTAGACGTTGGCCTTAAGGATTCAACTCCTTCTTCGAAGCCCAGAATGAGATTATTTTCGATTAGTCTATTTCTACTGGTCAATCTGATGTCTAGCTAGAGGAGCAGAATCAAACGATCGCAGCTGGGGGGTACACTAGGAACTGAAGGCACAAGCCAAAGGAAGAACCTTCTCCCCAGTCCCTCCTTCTAGCTGGTTGGATTGAACAGACAGAAATAAATCAAATCATTTCTTTATCTCAAGACAAGTTCTGGGAGTCTGTAGGTCTTTAGGTTAGCCTACTTAAGGACAGGTTTGAGAGCTTGTATTGCAGGGTGATTGCACCGCAAAAACACACTTGCAATTGTGCCATCTTGTGCTATTTCCTAGCATTACTAGTGCATATTAGGGTTCCATAGTTGCATTTATAAAAATACATGCATGCATACATTTAATTGAGAAGGGAGGAGAATGAAATAAATGGCCTCGCAATTCACATTTTTCCTCAAGTGCACCTCTGCTAATTCACCATCTTTTTATTTTTTATTTCACTTGATTTTTAAAATCTTTCCCGCGGCTGCATGCATCTTCTTCCTCTCCTCGCGCCATGCTTCCCTGCAGCAGCTCTCTCCCTGCCAGCTGCAGCAGCCCACTCCCTGCCACTCCATGCGCAAGCCATGCACAGCCAGGGCATGGTTGTGCATGGCTTTCTTTTTCTATAAAAAGACCACGACTTCTTCATCAGCAGCCAGGTCCCCAGCCAAAAATACCGCAGCTCCTTCCAGGCCACCATCTCCTCCCTTTCCCTCCATACGCTGGCTCTCCTCTTCAAAGGAGACTCCCGATGGGTAGGAGCCCTCACTGTGGTGCACACCACCACAGTGAGACCACCACCGCCCAACTCTTCAAAGAGCTGGTGGGCGTGGTGGCTCTTTTCTTGGTTCACTGCTTGAAGACCTTCAGCCATTGCCGCAAGCTTCAAGCTTGAAGCTCAAAGCTCCAGCAGCAGCAGCAAGGCGGCAGCAGCAGCACGCAGCGTAAGCCACCAGCCCATTCCACGGACGCCTGAAGGCCGCCATCGCCCTCCACGCGCGCCTGCAGGCACCATCACCTCCCGCTTCTCCACCCTATCATGCTCTCTTCCGCCCGCAACCGGCCTCTACGTGCCTCTGCAGCGGCCAGCCAAGCACCCCAGAGCACCCCAGCAGCATCTGTAGGCCTACGCGTGCCCTATCATGCCCCTTCGCTTGCAACCCAACCCCCCTCCGTGCGCTTTGTCGCGAGGTCACGCCCGCAAGCCAGCAGCCAGAGCCACTCCACCACGCGCGCCGAGCCATCTGCACTCACACAACCCCCCGGACTCGGTCGCGCGGCGTGGCCCTACACTGTAGCCACTGTTCACGCAAGTCTGCGCGACACTGTGGCTACAGTGGAGTGACCGGAAAGCTTCTGACTTATCCGATCACCCGGCACACCGCAACCGACCTTCGCCTGCGCATCTGCCAACCCTCGTACGCCTGCGTCTCCCGCTTCCTTCACCGCGTGCACCTACGAGTGCCAGCGCCTGCTCTCCACGCAGCGCGGTGCGCTGCGACCTCCTCTGCGTGCGGCCACTCCCTCTAGCGCACTCTTCTCTGCATGCATACGGGCCTGCACGCGCGCGCGTGGAAGCCTCCAAACATCTCTTGGAAGCTGCAGACGACCTAACTCCAACCCTCAGTAGCGCTCTCTCTCTCTCTCACTCTCTCTCACAACACTCTCTTTACCAACGCTTGCACACACACACACACCTATACATTATTATATACATATATATATATACGTATACTTATATATATTGATATATATATACACATATTTATATACATACATATATATACATATATATATACTTATATTTATACATATAGTAGTACCTATATACTTATGTATTAGTATACATACATACATATATATATATATATATACCTATATCTATACATATATATATATATAGTAGTATTTATATAACTAAGTATTAGTATACATACATATATATATATATACATATATCTATACACTTATATATATATATATATATATATACACATATATATATACATATATATACATATACTTAGATACATATATATATATATTTATCCATATATCTATACATATATTTATCCATATATCTATACATATATTCGTACTTATATAAATATGTATTAGTCTATATACATAGACACACACACACATATATATATATATACATCTATATACTCATATATATACATACATATATATATACACATATACTTATACATATATATATATATACATATATACATTTATATCTATATAACTATATATACATATATATACATATCTAGCTACATATATCTATATATACATATATTACTATATACATATACATACACATATATACATCTATATAGTATCATATACATACATATACATATAAATATATACATACATATATACATATATAGCTACATACAGATATACATATACTTATAAATATATATATACATATATATATACCTATATATTTATAACCATATATATATATAGATATATTTACATATATACACATATATATATATTTTCACGTTACTTATCATACATGGTATCGCGGGAATAGCTGCACCAGTTACTGATATTCCCCAATACACACATACAAAAAGCGTGTTCGCATTTATCTTCCACCATCCATCCTACACCTTACACGTGGCACTTCATCCTGTTGGTTGCGTCTTTCTAGATGACGACCGACTTGACATAGTGCTACACTCCATCTCCGCCTCCACCCCCACCCCTTTATACATATATAGTATATACATATATATCTATACTATATTTACTTTATTTCTGTTTATCTTGTATGCCCATAAAAAGATTAAAATATATATATAAAAGAGAAAAGATAATCTTTAACTTGCAGGCAATTCGTCTTGCGAATAGCAAGACTAGTTTTGGAACTCTATTTTGGCTCAAAGCCAAGAACTTAATTTTGAGGGTGTACCTCAAGGACAAAGATTACCAGAAAAAATCTAAATCGAAAAACACCAAAAATGTAATAAACGAAGGGAAGAGACTCGTTGTAGGAAAGGCGTAGAAACTCGACTTGTAACCCCACTTCCCTGAGTTCGACCCTGGGCCTAAAAGTGACTCAGATAAAATCAAGTAGGCCAGGTTAAAAAATTTTGTAAAGAGATGGTTAGGATCGATTTAGGTTAACCACTATACACACTTCAACGATAAATCACCATATTAACAACCTATTCGGGTCCGGCACCACACCTTTTCTGGCGCCGTTGCCGGGGAAGTGCGCCTTCAAGTAAGTTTTTACTCCATTCCTGTAAATTTTTCTCTTCTCTCTTCACGGGTATCTATGTTTTTGGTGTGCAGGTGAACCTGCTGCAAAGAAGGCAGGCAGACAAAGTCGGAGACGTGAGCAGATCCAAGGCGGGAACGAGAGCGTGAAGATGCCGACACCGCATTGGAGCTTCGCACACATTACCGAACAAGTAGGTTTTCTTTTCTTAGCAACCTAGGTTAACTTGTAACCCTAATAAAAAAAACTAAAAAACTAAAAACTAGAAAAACTTCTTGGGATCTCTTGGGGCAAGTGGATTAAAATTCACTTGTTTGATTGATTGCCCTTACTCCCACCGCCCTGGGATTTCCCGCCCTACTTCGCATAGCGAAAATCCAAGAACCTTGATTCTTGAATTTTTCGCCGTGTGAAGTTTTCTTTGAGGCAAATAAAAAGATTGATTTCCACACCTCTTTGCCTCATTTACCTGCAATTTGGGATCACCTTTTTGGTGGGGAGACTTGGAATTGAGTTGATTCCAACCCCACCATGACTTTTCAACTTGCCTAAGATTCGATCCCGAATATTTCAACACCAACAATTTTAGTTTCTTTATCTGTTGACTGAGCCTTGTGTGTGGAAATCTTTTTGGTGATTGGGAGCACTTGAATTAAAGTGCTTTGGCTCCCTTTCACATAAACTCTAAAACTGATTCGTGCATCCACACATAGAAATCTCCATTTAGGGAAGCCCAGTGCATTTTAGCATGCATTAACCAACTGATATTGAAGAAGGGTTTGTTGGGCTTATAAGAAAACTTGTATTCTTGCAAAACCCAGAGATTGGTTGAATTGGTAATTCAGTGAAATCCTAAAATTCATACTACTTAAGGTTGAACTCTAAAAACCATTCGCCAATAAAAACATCAATTCGGAGCAATTTCCCCGTTGCATGCTTGTTTTACACACTTGAAAAATCAATCACTTGGGCATTACCCATAAACAATGCCCTTACATTCCAAAAGCACTTGACCCTAAGCCTCTAACTAAAACTGGTAGTAAGTTGACCCTTATTAAGGATTGGAGGTCTAACTACCTACATGTAGCGACTACGTGCTGGTGAGGGTTCCCACGTGCTATCAGGTGTTTAAGACTGGGGCAAACGGCCTTTCAATCTGGCCCAATGGTTCCACAGTGCTCGCATTCGGTTCCGTAGTTCGTGATAGTAGGTAACTTAGATCTTTAGGTCTAAGGGCACACTGTAGAGGTTAGGAATTTGATTGTACTGATTTGTCATCAAGTGTACCTTTGCGGCGTCATTTCTCTCATCTCTTTTCCCTTCTCATCTCCCCAATTCTTCCTGTGGTAGTGCATGTTTGGGAGGAGGTCACAAAACCCTGAACTGATTGAATTGCCTGATAAATCTAGAAAAGAAGCCAAATAATCCTCCTACTCCACAAACATGGCTGCACGCCCACCCCCAAATCCCGAGGGAGGAAACCGCCCTCAGAACCCACCAGGTGGTGGAGCCTTAGATCCCATAACCCACCTCCAAGCCCAAATGGAGATGTATAATGAACAAATTGATTTTCTCAAAAAAAATAATGAACAAATTGAAGCCATTCGGGAAACATTGGAGGAAATGCAGAACCCTCCCGAACGGGAGGAGCCTAGGTCAGTTAGCTCCTATCAAAATCCCGCTGCTACAGAGACCATAGGACAAAATCGGGTCCCCATGGGCCTAATAAATTTTCACTTCCATGGTCTTGCAAGTGAATACCCTTTTCTCAACTTGGAAGACCAAACCCAACTGGCTGAAACTGTTAAACCAACAAATGTCGGGTTACCTATAGTCCTCATGAAAATGTTCCCATTTTCATTACGAGATAAAGCGTCGCAGTGGTTACGCACCCTTGGGAGAACCATCCACTCTTGGGAAGAGATGCGAACAGCGTTTCTCAAGAAGTTCTTCCCAATCGGGCGAACCAATGCGCTTTGCCGTGCTATCACCTCTTTTACGCAACAAAACGGCGAACAATTTTATGAGGCATGGGAGAGGTATAATGACCTCCTCAGGAAGTGTCCGCACCACGGTCTGCCTAAATGGCATATATCCCAGATTTTCTACTATGGGCTAAATGAGACTTTGAAGCAAATTGCAGAAGCTTCCTGCGGAGGGAATTTCATGAATAAAGACGAGAATGGAGCATTTAAATTATTTGAAAATATGAGTGAAAACTCAATGAACAATGCCTCCATTGTCGCCTTTAATCGTACCAGCCAGCCCTGAAATATCCACGAAGTTGACACGGGACCCTCCCATTCATCCACTGATCTAAGCCTTATTGCTCAAAAATTGGATGAAGTCTCCGTCGTGCACAAGAAGCTGGACGAGCTTCTGGCCAACCCCGCCTGATCTCTGGCAAACACCACCTCTTCACCACTTCGCCACAATCCAAATTCTTCCAACACCAGGCTTATCCCGAGAAACCCCGTAAGACCTTCCTTACCGAATGTCACGCCAAGCGACTCGGTAAGTCATGTGGAACTGGCTTCTGCGAGCCAGTATTTCGACATGGAGGAGCAAGCCTCCGTGTGCTCGGACGCATACTTACATGCGGATGCGTCTTCTGGCATAGAAGACGCTTGTGCCCTGGGGAACAACCCGTTCTCTGCCACGTATAACCCAGGGTGGCAAAATCATCCAAACTTCACATAGTCCAACAACCCGCAATGCCAAAACCCCGCAAGTGGACCAATGCGACTGTCCGCACCCGTCATCCCAAGGGCCCAGTCTAATCCTATGGCAAATCCGCAATCAGGCCCTTGCGTACCGCAAGCAGAACACGCATCAAGTCCTCTTGACAAATTGATGCGAATGATGACGGATATGTCAAAGCGCCATGAAGAGAACATGACCTCTCTTCAACACCAATTGGCGCAGCAGAATGCTGAGATCAGTCAACTACGCATGGCGACTCGATCTCAGGGCACTCTTCCCACCCAACCTATCCGAAACCCACGAAATTTCCTACCTTGTGGTCCTCAACCACAGATACAACCTTCTCAAGGGCAGGTTCATTAAATTCTGCAAGCTCCGAGCATTCCACTGGGATTTCAGGCTAATCCCACTACAGCACCGCACTCTTATGTCCCTATTATGAACCCTCCTCCGCCGTATGATCCCACTGGACCCGCATCGTCCAATGCTATTACTACGAGGAGCGACAAGCAGACTGTCAATCCACCTCGACCTAATCCTTGCCCGTCTTCTTCATCGACCTCTCATTCAGGATGCGCACCGCATTCGCGAGAGAACGATACACCCAAATTGTTGCCAAAATCAGTCCCATTCCCTGAGGCTCTACTGAGGGAGCCAAAAGGCAAAATGAAAGATACGTAGGCCTTTGATAACGTGCGTAATTTGTTCAGGGATGTAGAAATCAAGGTACCCCTGCTCGAGGCTATCGACCACATACCTACTATCGCCCTATATTTCAAAGACTGCACAACACCCAGGCGACAGTCAAAGAAAACTAAGAATCCGGTGGTTCTCTCGCCTCATGCGAGTTGGGCTATACTGTCAAACCTACCACCGAAGCAGAAAGATTCGGGCACACTGCTTATTTCCTATAGCATCCAAGGTTACAATTTTAACCGTGCCCTACTTGATCTAGGATCTTCCATAAATCTCATACCAACCATCATGCTCGAAAAATTTTCCTTGGGAAATCTGAAACCCACCCCTGTCACATTACAGTTGGCAGATCGTTCTGTCAAAATCCCGAAGGCTGTGGTGGAAGACGTGGTGGTTAGGGTCAACAGTCTCTGTTTTCCTGTTGACTTTCTTATTTTATATATGGAAGTTCCTAGTTCACTTTCTGATTGTCCAATCATCCTCGGTCGACCTTTCTTGGCCACATCCCGTGCCCTTATCGACTGCGAGTCGGGTTGTATTGAGATTGCCGTTGGATCTGAAAAGCTCAAGCTTAACATCTTCAAGGTAGCCAAGAACTTTGATTGCGATTGCATCAAGGATGACACATCTGACGAGGACATGTCCGCTAGTGCATGTATCGGACTAATTGGGACCTATTCAGACTACTGCGGATTACCTGTAAACACTGACGACTGCCTAACCAACACATATTGTGATGTTCCCCCATCACTCCCTTGTCCCGTACCTTCTCCTGGCCAGACTTCTGACGAGGTTTTCTCCGCTTCCCATACCTCGTGGTCTGAGTCATATCCGAGCTGCTCACCGCCGGTCCACACTCTTGAAGACCGGATTGCCCTTTCTTTCCCGCCAAATCAGGCAGATTTGCAATTCCACACTGGGACCTTGAGCCCACATCTTACTCACTGGTGCTGTTCCTTTTTGGATCCATCTATCCAAGAAGCCCCCCTTCTTGGCCAACTTGAGGGCCAACTTCTTCCCGACTTGTTCTCCGATCTGCCTGGGACACTCTCATCCCATGAAATGCCAGACCTTTCACCATTCACCATCACTTTTCACGCCACTATCACGATCTCTTCACTTTTCACTTCACCACCCACCATCCACCCACCCAACCACCCTGCTGTATACCCTACACCTCAACTCTCGTTACCCGACCTTTCATCCTTTCTCTACCTTTCCCTACATGCATATGAGGACATAGCATTATTTGGCATGGGGGGGTGGATAGGCATCCATAGGATCTGGGTATTTTATGGTATCATGCAGTTCCCACCTATTTATAAATATGCAAGAAAAAGAAAAAGAAGAAAAAGAAAATAATAATATATATATATATATAATAATAATAATAATAATAATAATAATAAAAATGGTGTTTAGTAATGATCTAAAGGCTAAAACAAAAATACAATAAGTGTTTATGGATGTTCAACCTCTGCTTTGAAGACTTTCCAGGCCACAAAAGCTTGATTCACTCAAGCTCGGCTTAATTCACTTGATCATTGACAAGATAGATCGGAATCTCTCCTAACTAAGGACGTATTCTTGTACCTGAGACACCAGTACAGGATCCGTTGGTTTACTTCTACTTAAGAGCTTAAGTAAAGTTGGTTCACACTACACATATCAGGAAAGACCAGGTGAACATAAGATCCAACCCTAGTGTTCATTAGGGAAGGTGGAGTCCTTACCTGTGCGCGCAGGTAGACTTTTTATCCCAGGCTTTAGTCTTGTGTTTAGGAGAGACTCTTTCCACCAAGAAAGAGCTCTCCCACCAAAAAGAAAAGTGTGCTCCTCCAAATAATGTTGTAAGAGATATACTAACACGTGTTTCAAAAAAAAAAAAGTCAGTATATCTCACAAATGTCTGTAAAGTCTTCATCCTACAAGAAGTTCTTTAGGGCAGGTTATAAATACCTTGTTTTCCTATGAGCCACAAATGTCAGAAAATGGGAGTTGAGTTTTCCGTCATCTTCTTAAGGGTCAATCCGAAAACACAAGCTGAAGCTGGGACTAACCTGTACTTAAACATTCATGAAACCCTGGGCTTGAGTCTTAATGTTCATCTGGTCAGTCTTGATCCCTCACTAAGCACAAGCCATAACCTCTTGAGCTCTCGAATATGGCAAAAACCTCCTGGGTCATGGAAATCATACTTAAGGTTTAAATATCAAGAGTCCTGGTTAGTCGAGAGATGATCATTGTCATGTGAGACTTAAAGTACTGTTAGTCTTCTCTACAATTGGTTCTCACAATATCCAACAATAAACACACCTATGTTGCCTCAGGAGAAAATCTTCAGCTTAAAGATCATTTCTAAATACAATACAAAAAAATGTTTTGCAAGGGACTAGCAAAAGATAGGCATGGGGGTATTATTGCACCGCAAAAATACACTTGCAATTGTGCCATCTTGTGCTATTTCCTAGCATTACCAATGCATATTAGGGTTCCATAGTTGCATTTGTAAAAATGCATGCATGCATGCATTTAATTGAGAAGGGAGGAGAATGAAATAAATGGCCTCGCAATTCACATTTTTCCTCAAGTGCATCTCTGCTAATTCACCATCTTTTTATTTTTTATTTCACTTGATTTTTAAAATCTTTCCCACGGCTGCATGCATCTTCTTCTTCTCCTCGCGCCATGCTGACCTACAGCAGCCCTCTCCCAGCCAGCCGCAGCAACCCACTCCCTGCCACTCCATGCGCAAGCCATGCACAGCCAGGGCATGGCTGTGCATGGCTTTCTTCTTCTATAAAAATACCACTACTTCTCCTTCATCAGGAGCCTCGTCCCCAGCCAAAAATACCGCAGCTCCTTCCAGGCCACCATCTCCCCCCTCTCCCTCCATCGCTGGCCCTCGTCTTCAGAGGAGACACCCGGTGGGCAGGAGCCCTCACTGTGGTGCACACCACCATAGTGAGACCACCACCGCCCAGCTCTTCAAAGAGCCGATGGGTGTGGTGGCTCTTTTCTTGGTTCACCGCTTGAAGACCTTCAGCCATTTTCACAAGCGTCAAGCTTGAAGCTCAAAGCTCCAGCAGCAGCACGCAGCATAAGCCACCAGCCCATTCTGCGCATGCCTGCAGGTCGCCCTCGCCCTCCGTGCACGCCTGCAGGCACCATCGCCTCCCGCTTCTCCACCCTATCGTGCTCTCTTCCGCCCACAACCAGCCTCTGCGTGCCTCTGCAGCGACTGGCCAAGCACCCCAGCGCACCCCAGCAGCATCTGCAGGCCTCCGCGCATCCTATCGCGCCCCTTCGCTTGCGACCCAACCCCCCTCCGCACGCTCTGCCGCGAGGTCACACCCGCAAGCCAGCAGCTAGAGCCACTCCACCACGCACGCTGAGCCGTCCGCACTCACACAACCGCCCGTACCCGATCGCGCGGTGCAGCCCTACACTGTAGCCACTGTTCACGCGAGTCTGCACGACACTGTGGCTATAGTGGGGTGATCGGAAAGCTTCTCACTTATCCGATCACCCAGTGCACCACAACCGGCCTTCGCCCGCGCATGCGCTAGCACGAGCATCTGCCAGCCCTCGTACGCCTGTGCTGCCCGCTTCCTTCACCGCGTGCACCTATTAGTGCCAACGCTTGTTCTCCACGCAGTGCGGTGCGCTACGGCCACCTCTGCATGCGGCGACTCCCTCCAGCGCACTCTTCTCTGCGCGCATACGCGCCTGCGCGTGCGCACGTGGAATCCTCCAGACATCGCTTGGAAGTTGCAGACGACCTAACTCCAACCCTCAGCAACGCTCCCTCTCTCCTGCTCTCTCTCTCTCTCTCACAACACTCTCTTTACCGACGCTTGCACACACATACACTCACACTTCCACACACACACACACACACACCTATACACTATTATATACATATATATATACATATACTTATATATATTGATATATATATACACATATTTATATACATATATATATATACTTATATTTATACATATAGTAGTACCTATATACTTATGTATTAGTATACATACATACATACATATATATATATATACTTATATATATGCTTATATCTATATATATAGTAGTATTTATATAACTATGTATTGGTATACATATATATATATATATATATATACATATATCTATATACTTATATATATATATAGACACATATATATACATATATATATATATATATTTATACATATATCTATAGATATATTAGTACTTATATAAATATGTATTAGTCTATATACATAGACACACATATATATATATACATCTATATACTTATATATATACATACATATATATATACACATATACTTATACATACATATACTTATACATATATATATATACATACATATATACATTTATATTTATATAGCTATATATACATATATTACTATATACATATACATGCACATATATACATCTATATAGTATCATATGCATACATATACATCTAAATATATACATACATATATACATATATAGCTACATACAGATATACATATACTTATAAATATATATATACATATATATATACCTATATATTTATAACCATATATATATATATAGATATATTTACATATATACATATATATATATATATATTTTTTCACGTTACTTATCATACATGGTATCGCGAGAATATCTGCACCAGTTGCTGATATTCCCCGATACACGCGTACAAAAAGCATGTTCGCATTTATCTTCCACCATCCATCCTACATCTTACACGCGGCACTTCGTCCTGTTGGTTGCGTCTTTCTAGACAACGACCGACTCGACACAATGCTACACTCCATCTCCGCCTCCACCCCCACCCCTTTATACATATATAGTATATACATATATATCTATACTATATTTACTTTATTTCTATTTATCTTGTATGCCCATAAAAAGATTAAAAAATATATATATAAAAGAGAAGATAATCTTTGACTTGCAGGCAATTCGTCTTGCGAATAGCAAGACCAGTTTTGGAACTCTGTTTTGGCTCAAAGCCAAGAACTTAATTTTGAGGGTGTGCCTCAAGGACAAAGATTACCAGAAAAAAATCTAAATAGAAAAACACCAAAAACACAATAAACGAACAGAAGAGACTCGTTGTAGGAAAGGCATAGAAACTCAACTTGTAACCCCACTTCCCTGAGTTCGACCCTGGGCCTAAAATTGACTCAGATAAAATCAAGTAGGCCAGGTTAAAAAATTTTGTAAAGAGATGGTTAGGTCTGATTTAGGTTAACCACTATACACACTTCAACGATAAAATCACCATATTAACAACCTATTCGGGTCCGACACCACGGGGTGCCTTTCTTCCTCCCGTCTATCATGAATCCTTCCACATTTTATACACATTCCCGCTCTTTTCCTCCTGTTATGAGTTATCCTCAACATGACGATTATCCCAACTCATACTGTAATCAACCATCAGTTAGTTGGGATAACTCGGATTGGGGATACAATTTCGGACCTCTATGTTTAGGGTCTAACCCTGAACACTATGATTGTGATTTCTATCCTTCTCAAAGCCACATCGATTATAGATCGTCACCCTTTCATGGACAACCTAATACGATCTACAATCAAGAAGGATGCACTGATTCTTACCCATCCTTTGATTACATTGCCTTTAGGTCATCACCACCTTTTGGACAATCCGAAATGACCTATTATAAAGAAGGGTATAACGAATCTCAATTCGTTAACTCCTCTACACTGATCCCAAACCCGCCCAACCCTGAACCAACTCATTTGGTTCAGGGTAACCAGGTTCAAGATATGGTTCTGGCTAACTTGAGGACTATCATACAATCTTTAGAAGTTCAGCTAATACCTTGCATTAAAAAATTGGAGCCCCTGATTGAGATAATTGATAATTTGAACAAGTATTTGTTGGATTGGCTCCAGGATTTTAAGGATAAAAACCCGGGTGAGTTTCTACTTGGGAAGTTAGCGAAATTGAGAAAGATTTGTGGTTGTTTTGGTTCAATCGTGGGATGATTCCCAGGATCAACCCCCTTCAGGAGAGCCAAGGTCAGAACCCGCTCAGGCACCTGTCGGGGGGGACATGTGTTACGAGGCTGACCAGATTGAATTAGAGCAACCAATTAAGGATGATCTGATTTCTTCACCTGAAATCCCTAAGCTAGAGTACAAGGAAACGTATGTCTCCATGGACCAGAAAATGACAGATGATTTTGTGACATACATTAATACGGATTTTGATTTCTTTGATTCTGATGGTGAAGATTCAAGTTGCGAAGTCTCACGCGAGTTTACAGAACATGATTTCTATGAGATGATTAGGCCTGAGGAATCTAATAGATCATTTAATACCCCAATAACTGAGGAAACTGATCTTATTGGGGCTCACATTATGGATCCAGAATCACATTTGCTGGAGGATTCAATCCAATGCCCTGATTGTTAGTTACACCCCATTAAGTTTATCGATAATTCTATTTTTGAGATAACTAGACCCAAGTCAATTCTGATTCAGCCACATCTTTTAGACTTGGAAATTTCAGATGGGGTGATTAATATGCAGGAGGTCCTGGAATTTGATATTCTGAATGAGGAGGATAAGAGCTGGGAAATTTTGATTTGGGAAGCAAATTCCGAAGGAAATAGAAGACCAAGTATAAGGGTTCCAATTCATCTGAAACCATCAAACCAAAACCCTTATTACATTTGTTCTGAGGATGTTCAACCCAAGCATACATTCATTGATTATCCTTTCGATATTGAATTCTCTATAACCTTACTCTTTGGTCTTGGGTTGCATCCTCATAAATCGCAGGCCCGACCCCGCTTGCATACTGATTTTAAGTTTTGGGTAATTTTTATCCAGAACCCTAGATATTCTCAATTATGAGGTATGGGTCTACACCATAATCTGGTTCACATCTGTGGACATTTGCTGGCAGGTCAAAGGTTTCTTCTTTTTATTCTGATCTGCACCTGTGAATTCTTTATTTCTCTTCTTTGTATAGTGTGCCTAGCTGAAGGCACTAAATTCAGCACGTATACAATTTTTGTTTATCTCGGAGTAGACCCAACATTCACACAATTCAGGTGCTTTTCCACTCTATTTTATGTCTTTTTAATATAATGAGGACATTGCATTAGATAGGCATAAGGGGAGGATATTCATATCTGAATTTATTCGTCAGCTCCGTAGATTTGTTTTATTTTCTTTTATTTATATATATATAAAAAATGGTGGAATTAGGAAAGAGAACTTGGGTTTAAGAAAATTTTCAATCTTAGGAAATACTACATTATGATCTAAACACGAAGACCCTTAAGGTCTTCAGACTTATTAGCCTGTGTATCCATTAAAATGTGGATTTGTTTTTCGAGTCCTCACCAACCTGAATTCTATTTTAATTCGAGTAAATAAGTTTGGGTGATAAGTACACGACTTATCAACCCACCCTCTGATTTGAGGAAACCTTAAGTCTAAAGCATCTATACACTATCTTGTCACTAACTCATTAATCGGTGGTTCTAACAGAAATTGGGTAGCTAATGAACCTTCTAGGGTGATATGGCTGGCAAGTTATCGTGGGTAACAGCCCATAGGTAGGTTGTCCAAAGCCTAGTCACTGGACCATTCTCTTCTTGCTGCCTTTAGGTAAATCTTAGATTAGGGAAGCCACCTACTTAAAAAAAAAGAAAAGAGAGAAAGAAAGTCAAAAAGAAAAGAAAAAGAAAAGGAGAAAAGAAAAAAAGAAAACAAAAGAAATAAGCCACACTTCGCCTTATGAGTATGGCTGGCAAGTTGTCGATGGTAACAACTCATCGACCGGTTGTCCAGAACCCAGCTCAAGAAATGCACTGAAAATTCCCAAAACACTTAGGAAGAAGCGGAGAAGTAGAATAAACCTGGGAGATATACACTGGATTCACCCTTGTGTTGACCTCATAAAAATAAAAGTAAGGAGAAAGCTACTTGCCTGATCATCGATGCTGTATGGAGGAGGACTTGCCAGGAGCCACTACCAACATGGGCTTCCATCTGGCATGGGTTTGGTATGAGAGAGAAGCCACATGTGTGTATGGTTGTCACTCTCTGGTGTGTGTGGAAGGCAAGAAATGTGAGGCTTTTTCAGGAGAGACCGGTGTGTTGTGAAAAATTTGTAAGAGAGTGCTAGTCCCTCATACATACGTGGTGATCTATTTTGTAATTCCTCTTACTTGTTTATATAATATACCTCTCCGGATTGCTATCGTAAGATGATAGCTTTCCTTTTTGTTTCAAAAAAAAAAAAGTAGGGAGAAAGCTACCAGTTGAAAAGGTACACCTTTAGATAGAACTTTCCTTTTAAGGTCACCTAGAGGTGTAGAAACCCGAAGTCCATTCTAATTGTCGATCAACGAATCTATCACATTCACAATAAGATGCTTAGAACGTAGGGTTCTCATCAAATCTTGGGTGAGTTGAATGGCTGTAGAAAGCAACTCTTAAACCCTAAACTCAAAAAATCCAAAAAAATTAGAAAAGAAGAAAAAGAGAAAAAGAAATTTTTCTCTGGACAAGGCGAGGGCTTGAGGCGGTCTGCATTTTGGCAGATACCCGGGCACTATTGTGTCTTTGAAAGTTTAGATCCTAAGTAAACATTTTCTTAATGATTGAAAATAACTCATGCACAAATAATCCAACCTAATTCTTTTATAAATAGCATATAGTTTTTGCTATGGACTAGCAAACGATAGGCATGGGGGTGTGATGTAAACATGTTTATATTACATAAGATGTCTATTTATGCATGTTCTTAAGCATAGAATTGCATTACATACTATAAATATTACATAGCATGCATCATCTTGCATTTAGATTAGTTTGAATAAAATGGAGGTTAATTGTCTCCTTTCATGTTCAGGTGGTCGCATCGTGTTTCGCATGTTAGAAATCGAGATTACAAGTAACCTGTCGTCGTAGTTGCAAAACACGTCGATTAGATAAAATTTATACCGAAACTCCAAGGGAGTCCCGAGTTAGATAAAATTTATACGTTTACTTTACTTGAAAACCGTGCTTCATTTTGTTTCTTTTTGGTATTTTGGGGTTTTGTTATTTTTTTGTATTTTTGAAATAAAAGAGAACAAGCAAACGTATCACAAGATAGATATATGGAACAAATCTGATATATATTACTTCTAATGTCAATTACAAGAAACTATGAAAGCATATAAAGAGAGGGAGGTGAGAGGAAATCTCCCGAATAGGCTGTTCGGCGAGACGACGGTGCCTGGCAGAAGCTCAGACGAAGGAGGTGAAGAGCGGGACGACGGAGGTGAGATGCTGGAGGAGGACGGGTTGAGGAAAGCTTCGACATAGCTCCGAAATGGAGGTGAGAAGATGGAGTTGATATGCTACTGGAATGGAGGTGAGAGGATGGCTCGAAGGTGACCTATGAAGGGAGATGGAGAGGACGGCTCCAAGGTGACCTATGAAGGGAGATGGGAAGTTGGAGGAGTATTTGGTGGGGTAGAGGTTTGCTACACTAATAGGCACCTTGGGAGCTTGAGAACAAGCTCTAATGGAGATTTGGTAGGCTTGCTAGAGCTTGGGAGTAGGTAGGAGTAGAGTAGGTAGAGATGGCTTCGAAGGGAGCAGGTGTAGGTCCTTTTATAGTGGAAGAGGAGAGGCAAAAATCGTATCTGGGTCTTTACTGATGTCCACAAACGTCGTTGCAGCTGTCGCTGAAGATTTGCCCTTCAATTGCTCTCACTGGCGTGCACGAGCCTTTAGTGACATCCATAAACGTCGCTGCAGCTGTCGCTGAAGATCCGCCTTTCAAATCCTCTTGATAGCATGCGCAAACCATTAGTGATAGCTGTAAGCGTCACGAAAGGTGCATCGCTGAAGATCCGCGCCCGCCCCGCTCGCACCCGCCCCGCTGGTGCACTCCGCTAGCGCTACGTGCTTTACACGCCCTTGCTCCCTGCGCCTTGCATGCGCGCACGGCATGCACTACGCTGCTACCGCACGTGATGCGTTGCGCGCAGCCGCGGCTGTGCGTGTGCGCTGTGCGCAGCTGTGACTGTGTGCGTGTGCTGCTGCTGCTGGCTGGCGTTAGGCAGCCTGGATGGCACCACGTGGCGGCACCTGGGCCGTCCATTCTTCTTTCTTTTGTAGAAGGTGCCACGATGCTCAGATCGGGATGATTCTTGCGATGCCGAACTACGATCGTCGCTCCAAATCCATCCGTATGGTTGGATTTTCCATCTGAAACCCGTATGGATGTCGCATTACCCCTGGCCATTGATCTTCCTCGGGCTTCATGTGATGTTACAGGACTCCGATCTAGACAATTTCAGAGGCGTTAGACTCCGATCGCTGTATTAATCAGATCCGTACAGTGTGATCGTCCATCCGAGGCCTTGAAATAAATCCTCTCCTCTCCTAACCATAAAAGGAACCTAATTAACCCAAAATATATACTACTCTAAATGCACAATGATGCATGTTATGCAATATTTATAACATGAAATGCAAATCTAAGCCTAGGAACATGCATGAATAGGCATTTTACCCTCAATAAATGTGTTTACATCATACCCCCATGCCTATCTTTTGCTATTCCCTAGTAAAATTAAACTATATGCTATGTATAAAAGCAGAATTAGGATTAGATCGTTTAAGCCTAAGTCGTTTATTAACAATAGAAAATTTCAACTACGGTCTTAAACTATGAAAACTCAACAATACCTGGGTGTCTGCCAAAATGCAGACTGCCCAAGTTCTCACCTTATTTGAGAAGGGAAGATATATATATTATTTTTCTTCTTTTCTAATTTTTTTGTACTTTTGAAGTTTGAGAGTTCCAGGATAACTTTTTACGGCTACCCGACCCGCCCAAGACTCGGAAAGGACTCTAAATACTAAGCATCTTTGTGAAAAGGTGATAGACTCAAAAAATGGTCGTTAAGATGGACTTTGGATTTCTATGACCCTAGGTGACCTTGCCTAAAGGTTTATCTTTACGATCGGTAGCTTTCTCCCTACTTCTTTTATTTATGGGGTCAACACAAGGGTGAATCCAATGTATATCTCCCCGATTTATTCTACTTCCCCGCTTCTTCCCTAAGTGTTTTGGGAATTATTATGCTTTTTTTTTTGTGAGCTGGGTTCTAGACAATCGGCCGATGAGCTGTTACCACCGACAACTTGCCAGCCATACTCGTGTAGTGAAGTGTGGTTTTATTTTTTTTTATTTTCTCCTTTTCTTTTTCTCTTTTTTTTTCTTTTCTTTTTGAGTGTTTCTTTTTTTTTTTTTTATAAGTAGGTGGCCTCCCTAATCTAAGATTTACCTAAAGGCAGTACAACGAAAATGGTCTTGTGGCTAGGCTCTGGACAACCGGCCGATGAGCTGTTACCACAGACAACTTGCCAGCCATACCACCCAAGTCGGTCCATTAGCTACCCAATTTCCATAAAAATCGTCGGAAAGTGAGTCAGTGCAAAATAATGTGTGTAGATGCTTAGGCTTAAAGTCCCTCCAAATCAGAGGGCGGGTTGATAAGTCGCATACTTGTCCCAAATTATTTACCAAATTAAAATAAATTTTAATTGGCGAGGACTCAAGACTAAATCCACATTCGAGTGGACACCCGGGCTAATTAAGCCCGAAGACCTAAAGAGTCTAAGTGTTTAGGTCTTCCCGTATCATTTCCTAAAGTTAATAACTTCCAAATGCCTAAGTTCTCTTTTCCTAATTTCTTTCTTTTTTTGTCTTTTTTTTCAAATTTTCAATTTTTTTTTAATTTTATAAGAAACTAAAAGAAATTCTACGGAGTTAACAAAATGATTTCAGGAATTGATTATCCACCCCCCATGCCTAAATGATGCAATGTCCTCATTGTAAAAATAAAGACATGAAAAGGGCAGAGTAAACAGAACATCACCTGAGTGTCGTGAAAATCTGGTCAGCTTCACGAAGAGAAGAGTGTATACACACGTGTTAAGTTTAATGCCTTCAGCTAGGCATAACATACATACAAAGAAGAAATTGAGAATTCACAAGTACGGGTCAGAATCAAAATCAAAAGGTTGATCCTGAAACCCGTCTGCAGAAGATGTCCACAGACGTAGACGAGATATGGTGCAGACCCATGCCCCAGGGTCGAGCGGTTCTTAAGTTCTGGATGAAAATCACCCAGAACCGAAGGTTGTTGTGTTTACGGGGCCAAGCCTGCGGTTTAGTGGTATGCAACCCAAGACCAAAGTGTCGAATAACGGGTAAAGATGGTTCAATAGGTGCAGTTGTCCACTTAACATCTAGCTCAGAAAAATAATCAGTTATGTCGAGCTTGGGTTGCACGTGAAAGATATCGTAAGGGTCCTGGTAGAAAGTAGGTGGTTTTAGGTCAATAGGTACCCTTAGATCCAAAATCAACCTTCCCTCAGAATTAGCCTCCCAAATCTTTATTTCAACAATTCTATCCTCCAACATCAAAGGCTCAAGCTTCGGGACTTCTAGCATATTATTCACCCCATATGATTCTCCTAAGTCCAGAAATCGTGGCTGAATCAAGATTGACTTGGGCACAAAGATCTCAGAAGTTAGTTCTTCAGGGCGCAGATGAGGACTGGGGTCACTGATTGAATCATCAAGATTCGGATCCTCCAAATTAACCCCAACCGAATCCAAATCTTCAATAATTGGGCTATCAACTAGTTTGTCAGATTCCTCAAGCCCATTTGTCTCACTAAAATCCTCTTCCTTAAGTTCAAGTGAGACTTCACCAAAAGATTCTTCACCCTCAGAATCAAAGAATCTATGATACTCATTTATATATGTCTCAAAATCATATGTCATTTCATGGTCTGTGGAGACATATTTTTCCTCGCTCCCTGGCTCGGGGATCTCGGGTGAATCAATCGGTTCATCCTCAAATGGTTGTTCTAGCCCATCCTGGTCATCCCCAGTCTCAAAAAATGTATCCCCCCCGACAGGCACCTGAGCGGGTTCAGACATTGGCTCTCCTGAAGGGGGTTCATCTTGAGAATCATCCCAAGATTTGACTAGTGCAACCACAAATTTCATCCTCAACCTCGACAATTTCCCAAGAAGAAACTCACCCAAGTCCCTATCCCTAACACTTTGGAGCAAATCCAATAGAGAACTATTAAGTTCATCAATCATTTTGATCATAGGCTCTAGTGCTTCAATGCATGGTGTTGGCTAAGCCTCTAAAGATTGTATAGTGTTCCTCAAATTAGCCAACACCCTATCCTGGATTTGGTTCACCTGAACCGACTGGTTCAGTTCAGGTTTGGGTGGGTTCAAGTTAAATCTAGGGGAGTCAAGATGTCGAGGTTCTCGGGTCCCTCCCTGAAAGTAGGTCATTCTCAGTTGTTCAAAGCATGGTGGCGACCTATATTCATTGGAACACTGGGGAGGGTAGGTGTTATAATCATGATATCCTTCCTCATTGTAGATCGGGTTGGTTTGGTCATCAAAGGATGGAGATCCATAATCATTATAGCTTTGGGAAGGATAATAATCATAGTCTTGTCGTCCAGGGTTAGGCCCTAGACCCTGAGGTTTGGATTCATATCCCCAATCAAAGTCACCCCGACTAGTGGATGGGTAATTACAAGTCGGGATAGTAATCATCTTGGGGATAAGTGGTGGTAGGAGGATAGGATGTGAAATGGGTGTAGGATGTGGAAGGGTACATGGTAAAGTAAGGAGGGAAATCAGAAGAGAAAGGAGCCCTGCAATACAAAAATACAAGCCTGTCCTTAGTTTGGGTAGCCTACAGGTCTACAGACTCTCAGAATCCGTCCTAAGATTATAGATGATTTACTCTACTTATGTCCAGGCAATCCAACCAGTTAGGAGGGACTGGGGAGAAGGTTCTTCCTTTGGCTTGTGCCTCTGGTTCCTAGTGTACCCCCCAGCCGCAGTCGTTTAACGCTACTCCCCTAGCTAGACATCAAATTGACTAGTATACGTAGGTTAATCGTGAATAATCTCAATCTGGATCCTGACGAGGGAACCAGTCCTTAGGGCCAACGTCTAATCAATTTTAGTTAGGCTTGGGACAATGGTGCTTCAGGAATGTGATGGGCCCTTTAGATGGGTTGTGCCCTTAATGATCAGTTAAAATGTGTGTGTGTGCAAAACCAGGGTTTGCAAACAAGGTTATTTGATGATGTGTCTTTTAGAGTTCAACCTTGTTTAGTAGCTTTTAGGGTTTAATCTTAGGTATATTCAATTAAGTTTAGGAAAACACTTCAAGTTTTGCAAGCACTGGTGATGATATATTCCTTCAGAAATCAAAGAAAAAAAATGTGGAGTGACTGGTTTAGCCCTAAGAATCAACCCTAAGTGGCAAACTACTTGATGAATCGCTTTTATCTTAAGTGGTGTGGCCCAAACAGTTTAATCAATTGGCCTATTGCACCACTTTGTTAAGGCACACAGAAATTTTTGACCTATTGAGATTTCTACTCACTTATTTGTGTGTTGAATTAAGTGTACCAGGTCCATAGATCAGATCCCGATTAAGTGGTAGAATCGATGTGATTGTGCGCCTTAGGGTGAGAAGTTGTGGGTGTTAAATGTGTAGCTTACAGAAAATCCCACAATCAGATAACACTTCTTTTTATTTATGTGGATGGCGAGGTGAGTGGAGGTAGCAAACAAACAACCAAATCTATCCTAGGGTTCATAAAAAGCACCTAAGTTGATTTGGGTTTGAGTTATTCGATTATGGAATGAAAACTAAGGTAGGGGTGATGTGGGGAACGCTTACAAGACACTCTACCCGCACTTTACTCCGGTCTACCGCACTTGGATCTCCATGCTAGGGTACCTGCAAGACAAGTAGGGTTAATGCTATGTAAATGCAAAGAAACGCAATAAACAATAAAGTAAATTTCGTTGCCTCCCCGGCAACGGCACCAAAATGGTCGCGTCGTGTTTCGCGTGTTAGAAATCGAGGTTACAAGTAACATGTCATCATAGTTGCAAAACACATCGATCAGATAAAATTTATACCGAAACTCCAAGGGAGTCCCGGGTCAAACACATGGAGGCGACATTTACTTTACTTGAAAATCGCACTTCGTTTTGTTTCCTTTTGGTATTTTGGGGTTTTATTATTTTTTGGTATTTTTGAAATAAAAGAGAACAAGCAAACGTATCACAAGATAGAGATCTGGAACAAATCTGATATATATTACTTCTAATGTCAATTACAAGAAACTATGAAAGCATACAAAGAGAGGGAGGTGAGAGGAAATCTCCCGAATCAGCTGTTCGGTGAGATGGCGGTGCCTGGCGGAAGCTCGGACGAA
Organism: Thalassia testudinum; assembly: GCA_037157565.1. Lineage (NCBI taxonomy): Eukaryota > Viridiplantae > Streptophyta > Magnoliopsida > Alismatales > Hydrocharitaceae > Thalassia > Thalassia testudinum. Next base: position 114,713,629 of record JAZHRO010000003.1, on the reverse strand, counting down.
GGAGGTGAGGAGCGGGATGATGGAGGTGAGATGCTGGAGGACGTCAGGTTGAGGAAAGCTTCGACATAGCTCCGGAATGGAGGTGAGAAGACAGAGTTCATCTGCTACTGGAATGGAGGTGAGAGGATGGCTCCAAGGTGACCTATGAAGGGAGATGGGAAGTTGGAGGAGTATTTGGTAGGGTAGAGGTTTGCTACACTAATAGGCACCTTGGGAGCTTGAGAACAAGCTCTAATGGAGATTTGGTAGGCTTGCTAGAGCTTGGGAGTAGGTGGGAGTAGAGTAGGTAGAGATGGCTTGGAAGGGAGGGGGTGTAGGTCCTTTTATAGTGGAAGAGGAGAGGCAAAAATCATATCTGGGTCTTTACTGACGTCCACAAACGTCGCTCCAGCTGTCGCTGAAGATCTACCCTCAGTTGCACTCGCTGGCATGCACGAGCCTTTAGTGACGTCCATAAACATCGCTGCAACTGTCGCTAAAGATCCGCCTTTCAAATCCTCTTGATGGCGTGCGCAGACCATTAGTGACAGCTTTAAGCGTCACTAAAGATCCGCACCCACCCAGCTCGCACCCACCCCGCTAGCGCGCTCCGCTGGCGCTGCGCGCTTCACACACCCTTGCTCCCCGCGCCTTGCACGCATGCGCTGCACTGCTGCCACGCACGGTGCGCTATGCGCGGCTGCGGCTATGCACGTGTGCTGCTGTTGCTGGCTGGCGTTGGGCGGCCTGGATGGCACCACGTGGCGGCACCTGGGCCATCCATTCTTCTTTCTTTCGTAGAGGGTGCCACGGTGCTCAGATCGGGATGATTCCCGCGATGCCGAATTGCGATCGTCGCTCCGGATCCATCCATATGGTCAGATTTTCCACCCGAAACCTGTATGGATGTCACATTGCCCCCTGGCCGTTGTTCTTCCTTGGGCTTCATGTGATGTTACGGGACTCCGATCTGGACGATTTTAGAGGCGTTAGACTCCGATCATCGTATTAATCAGATCCGTACGGTTCGATCGTCCATCCGTGGCCCTGAAATAAATCCTCTCTTCTCCTGACCATAAAAAGAACCTAATTAAGCCAAAATATATACAACTACTCTAAATGCACAATAATGCATGTTATGCAATATTTATAACATGAAATGCAAATCTAAGCCTACGAACATGCATGAATTGGCATTTTACCCACAATAAATGTGTTTACATCATCAGGGATAGGGCAAATTTTTATCGGGGCCTCAAATCGAATATCCAACTGTACAAATTTGATCAGGGCGACGATTGGAGTTCAATGACTCCAAGATCGTCCTAATCAGACATCTGTAGCATCAGATAGAGATCGAGGAACCCTAGAAGATCAAGGACCAGATGGTATGAATCCACACTTCAAACAACAAATCCGACTTCATGGATGGATTCGGATCGACGATTGCAGCCTAACAGCACGAAAATCGACTCAATCCGATAACCGTGGCACCATCTACATCATCCAGAAGATGGACGGCCAAGATGGCACCATGTGGCGCCATCTCAGCCGCCCAACTGGCCGCTGCACCTGCCACTCCTTCTCTTCTTCAATCTGATCATCGCTTCTCCGCCATTGGATGATCATCCAACGGCTGTGGACACGCGTGCACAAATCGCAAGCGCGACACAAACGTGATTATAGTGCGTTGATCGAACACACTTACGCGATGAAGAGGCAGGTGTTTGAGCCTTGTGGAGCGAGATCTAAGGCACGGGCAAGCGGGCGTAACGACCGCTCGATCACGATCAAGCAACTACGAGCACCCGATAGTGCCCACGCACTATTGCACTCTCGCGCGTAACGCGAGATTGCAAGCAGCAAGCGCACGATGAGGAGGTGCGGCGAGGATGCGTCTCAACCGTTCCATCTCACGATCGAACGGCCAAGAATTCAAGAACGTGATTGAGCGTTGTGCATGAAGAGGCGAGCAAGCGCACCCGCAAAAGCCCCCACTACGGCCATGTTCTAACCTTTAGCGACAGATTTATTCGTCACTAAAGGTTCTGAATTAATGTTTTTCAAATTAAAAAGACCAATTTGCCCTCACTCCTTGCAACTATAAAAGGAGACCCCCTCCATACGAAATTTTGATCCCTTCTTTCTCTTCTCTCCCTCTCCAAAGCTCAAGAGAAGCTTGTCCCACACCCGGGATGCTTCTCAAGAGATAAAGTCAAATTTTCGCCCCCATTTCAGAAGTGGATCCTACGACAACGACGATGTGCTGCTCCATTCCCATTCTTCCCGCTTCATCCTCCTTCTTCCTACTTCGTTCCCCATCTTCCAGGCGTCCTCCCATCCGGCTCATCCTCCAAGCGACTGTCGAGGAGGATATCTCTCTCTCCATTCTTTTTAATGCTTTCTAGAGTAGATTTATTGCTTTCTAGCGTAATCATTTTCCGCTTTCTAATTGTATTGAGTAGTGTAACAAACAATCTCTTTGATAATGAATTCCATGTTCATTCTACATCTCTTTTTGTTTTTGTTTGTAATATTCTCTCTCTCTCTTCTATTTATTGTAAATTGATAGATAGTTTCTAATCAATTATTCTGCTTCGTGACAAATAAAACAAATGCATATTTTTAATCAAACGTCTGCCTCCCTGAGTTCGACCTGGGATTTCTATTCCGGTATAAATTTTATTTATTGAACATGAATTCTTCGCTTTCAAACTACAATGACAAGTTTTTCAAAACCAAATACGATAGCGTAGTAACCTGCTGCTTCAACACATGCCGTCACACCCTCTCTTCTCAAAGAACTCCTTTAATCATAGTCGTTGGATCTTCATCTAACGGCTGTGAGTGCGCAACCACCAAGTCATCCACGCGACCATCCAAGCTCTTAACGTAGAGGTTGTGCACTGCATTTGTAAAGCACCAATGCATGATCAAGTCATGCCGAGGGGAGAAATCCAACAGCTGTGGAGCTCAATTAAAATTGAGTTGTTGATGAGCAATTGCACGGTGAAGAAGGTGGCTATGTGGCGCGATGAGCAACGTGCGATTCAAACAAGCAATCCAACACACAATTTGATGCGTCATTTGATGCACTCTTAAGGCACGATCCATGAGCATGATCCCCGTGCCATAACAACCAGAAGTTTTCAATCCAATAACTACCGTTCATCCTCATCGTAGCCAGCAATGCACATGCTCTACAGGTGCATGTGCAAGCGTGAGCTGGGATCTTCAACGACATTTGAGGTGGACCTACAACGACAACTTGAATGTTGCTATTGACCCATGAACTAATTTTGCCTCCTCTCCTCCACTATAAAAGGATCACTACCCCTCTCATTCTTCTTCATCTCTTCCTCTTCTTCCCTCACCTCCTCCAAAGATCTAAGGAGCTGGTCCCATGCTTGGGATGCTCCCTAATGTAGAAAAGTAAAATATTTTCCCACTTCTCACCCCCCTTCGTCGAGCATCCCGTGGTCATCCTCTCACCTTGATCCGGAAGTAGATCCTCGCAGCGACGCCGTCCTGCTCCGCCCTCCATCCTCCAGCTTCGTCCTTCTTCATCCAACCTCTCACCACCTTCATCCAAGTGTTGTCAAAGTGAGTCGTCCTCCAAGCAGCCGTCGAGGGAGATTCTTCTCACCTCTCTCTATCTTTTATCGCTTTTCTAATGTAGTTGTAATTTCTTACTTGATTATCTATAGTAAACTTTGATTAGATAAATATTGATATTTTCTCTCTCTCTCTTTCTTTCTCTCTCTCTCCTCCTTCTCTCTCTCTCTCTCTTTCTCTTATTTTGCAAGTAGATTAGCTAGAAATTGTCAACCTGATCTCCTACCTTATAAAAATACCAAAAAAATCACAAAAGATAAAAACACCAAAACACAGATTTACAAAACCAAACATTCACCTCCCTGTGTTCAACCCGAGACTCACCTCAAGCTTCAGTTATAAATTTTATTTGGTAGCAAGATTTCAACATATACTACGATGCATATTTTCAACGCTTGATTTCTCATTAATCATTTTAGCATTATTGCTGGGGAGGCAACACTCATTGGTTTTCTTGCATTTTTTGCCTTACCTAACTTTTATCTCACTTTTTCTCCGATCTTACTGTCATTGCAGGTACTCTTTCGAGGCAGGCTAGAGCGGTTAGATTAGAGAAAAGTGCTGATGAAAGTTCTGTAAGTATATCCCCATCACCCACCCACTAATTTGATTTCACCACATTAATAATTAAGACCTGAATCTACTTAGGTGTTCACATAAACCCTAGGATAGATTTGTTTGTCTTGTTTGCCACTTTACTTCACCTCACCCTCTCGTTAAAAAAAAACACTCTTCTTTCTTTGTGGGATCGGTTTAAAAGTGACACAACACCCATAAATTTCGCAACCTATGGCACACCACTTTTCTCTAATTTAGTCATGAACTAGATTTCTGACCTGTGGGCCTGGTACACTTGAACCGATTATACATTAGTGACTAGGATTATTTTTTGTGCCTTAATCAAGTGGTACTCCAAGCCAATTGTCTGACTTGTTTGGGCTGCACCACTAATATTAAAATTGATTCATTCAGTAGCTTGCTCTCTAGGGTTGATTTTTTGGGTTGAACCAGGCACTCCACATTATTTCTGAATTTAAAGCAATATATCATCATCGATGCTTGCAAAACTTGGGGTGTCCTATTGAACCTTGAATGAATATACCTAAAGATTAAACCCTAAAAGCTACTAAGATTTGAACTTTAAAATCAACCTCATCTTTAATTATCTTGCTTGAAAACCCTAGTTGTGCATTCACACACATATTAACTTATATTTAAGGGACAACCCATCTAAAAGGCCCATAACATTCCAAGAGCACAATCATCCCAAGCCTAATTAAAACTGAGTTGACGTTGGCCTTAAGGATTGATTCGCCCTTCGAGGCCCAGATTGAGATTATTTTCAATTAATCTGCTTATATCGGTCCATCTTATGTCTAGCTAGGGGAGTAGTGTCAAATGACCATGGATGGGGGGTATCAGAGGAACTTGAGGCGAAAACTAAGGGAAGTACCTTCTCCCCAATCCCTCCCTCTAATTGGTTGGATTGATAGGATAAAAGTAGACAAAATCGCTTATAATCTTTAGACGGGTTCTGAGAGTTTGTAGATCTTTAGGTTAACCCATCTAAGGACAGGTTTGATTGTTTGTATTGCAGGGCTCCTTTCTTTTCTCATTTTCCCCTCACTTTTCCATGTATCCTTCCACATCATACCCACATTTCCAATCTTACCCTCCGACCACCTCATGTCCCCAATATAATGATTAATATCCTGACTCAACCTGTAATCAACCATCTACTAGTTGGGATAACCCGGATTGGGGACACAATTCTAGACCTCAATGTCCAGGGTCTAACCTTGGACATCACGATTATGATTATTATCCTTCCCAGAGCTACAACGATTATAGATCACCGCCCTTTTATGAACAAACCAACTCGATCTACAATCAAGAAGGATATGATTATAATACCTACTCTCCCCTGGATTATACTGAACATAAGTGACCACCTCTCTTTGAACAACCCGAAATGACCCATTATCAGGGAGAGCCCCAAAAACCTCAATTCCTTGACTCCCCTAGATTAAACCCAAACCCACCCAACATTGAACCAAACCATTCGGTTCAAGTGAACCAGGTCCAAGATAGGGTGTTGGCCAATTTAAGGAGCACCATATGATCTTTAGAAACCCATTCAACACCCCACAATGAAGAATTGGAGCCCCTTTTTCAAATGATTGACAATTTGAATAGTTCGTTATTGGATTCGCTCCAAGATATTGCAGATAAGGGCCCGGGTGAGTTTTGACTTAGGAAATTATCAATATTGAGGATGAAATTTGTGGTTGCCTAAGTTCAATCTTGGGATGATTCCCAGGACGAACCCCGTTCAAGAGAGCCAATGTCAGAAATCGCTCAAGCACCTGTAAAGGGGGACACATTGAGACTAGGGATGACCAAGTTGGTCTAGACAAACACATTGAGAATGAACTAATTTTCTCACCCAAGATTCCTGAGCCAGGAAATGAGGAAAATATGTCTCCATGGACCAGGGAAGGATAGATGATTTTGAGACATATATAAACAAGGATCAATTCTTTGATTCTGAGGGTGAGGAATCTGCTAGTGAAGTCTCACTTGAAGTTAAGGAAAATGATTTTAGTGAGACAAATGGACCTAAGGAATCTGATGAATTATTTGATGGCCCTGTAATTGACGAATTTGATCCTACTAGGGTTGACACGGAGGATTCAAATCCAGATTTATTGGATGATTTAATCAATAGCCCCATTACTCAACTACACCCCAAAGAATATAATGTTGATCTTGATGTCACCAAACCTAAGTCAATTATGATTTAGCCATGATTTCTAGACTTGGGTAAATCACTGATTGTGCAGCAATCATAGGTCTTAATTGACCTAGATTAGACTAGAACTTAGCATAAGTTAGGGAAATTCATGCACGCATAAGCATTATCTGCATCTTTACTGCTTTACTTTAGCTATGCATAAAATAATGTTATAATGTACTGATTAAGTATATTATGTCGATTGCAGGCAATAAGCAGATCTGGAGCTGGATCTAGAGCAAGATCTAAAGCTAGATCTAAAATAATGGGAGTTGTAGCTAATCTGGAGTAGGATCTAAAGCTGGATCTGAAATAATAGGAGTTGTAGAAGAGCTGGAGTAGAAGGCCTAGTTTATATGTAGGAACAATAATGTAAACGAGTTAAAAGTTTTCTATTCTATTAAGTAGAAATAAAGAAGTAAAATGTGAAGAGCTTAGGTCCATCCTAGCCCTAGGATAGCCTAGAGACCTCCCCAAGTCCTAGCCACCCTTAGATTAGGTCACAACACCCTAGGAAGCCTAAAAACCCTAGTTCCAACCCTTATCTGGACGTCCAGATAAGTTACAAGATGTCTAGGACCCTTAGCCATCTCCCTCACACTTCAAACCCACTTCTGTATGGTTATTGGACGTCCAGACACTTTGTCAGATGTCCAATTTCTACAGAATACCCAAAACAGAACCCAAAATCCTTCCTAACTCTGATTGGAAGTCTAGACAACAAGTCTGGACTTCTGATTTTTGAGAATAAGACGTCTGACACTATTATTAGATGCCTGATACTACTCTCCAATTCCTATTTTGAGATTTAAGTCTTGATCTTGGATCTCTAGGTCCCTAAACCTAATTCCAACCCCATAGGAACCTAAATTAAGGTGCCCTAACCCTAGTACATCACCTCTAGACCTTCCTAAGGACCTAATTAGGTCCTCACTAAACCTAATTGACTTGAATGTTAGTCAATTCCATCAGCCTATTCAATTAGACTAATTGAGTCCAATTGAGCCCTGATCTCAGCACACACTGTCCAATTGGACTCAGTAAGAGTCCAATTGACCTAGACCTAAATTAATTGAGTTGTTTTACTTTCAATTAAGTTTCCATACACCCAATTAAACTTGTATTAAGTTTAATTGCACTTTACCTTAGTGAATTAGGGTTTATAACCCTAATTTGAAACATAGCTTGACCTAAACCCACTAGAACCTAACCTAATCAACCTAGCCACCTAAGTTTCAACCCACACACACCCACACACACCATCCACACGAAAATACCTAGCCTAGAGTTCTCTAGAACTCTCTACCATGTGTGGCTGCCTTGGTTGCCAAAAATAGCAACCAAGAGCCATTCAATTTTTAGATCCACATTTGGTGGATCTAAAAACCAATATCCACCCTCTCTCTCTCTCACTCTCCCATGAGCTCCCACCATAGGCCTCTCTAGAGAATTCCATAATTCTCTAGAGTGCTTCCCTTAGGTCTATGAAAGACCCAATGGGTGGCCATTTGCACCCATTCACTTCCTTGGCATCCATTCCACTTAGGCTAGCCACTTCCATCTCCACTCCACCTCCACGAGTAGAGCACCACCATGGAGGCCACCATCTCCATGCCAGGAAGCTGGATCAGCTCCCCAACCTCTCTCCAAGGGCCAACCTAAGCTCCATTGGTCGCCCCTCCTTCTCTCAGCTACTCAAAGGCCATCGGAGACCACCTCCGAATGCCCTTCCTTCTGCTAGATTAGTAGCTTAGCTTTTCATATATTTACTGCTTTTATTACTACTTTGTAGCGTAGTCTTAACTTCTCCCCCAATGATGCATGCGAAATCCCCCCATTGATTCTTGTATGCAGTCATTTTCTGGTAGCTAGATTTCCGTTTCAAGCATTATGTATAAGCTTTCATCTATAGTTCTGTTGCAAACAACTCTCTCACTAAATGAATAAAAAAAATGTTTTATATATATATATATATATATATATATATATATATATATATATATGTCTCCATGTTATGAAATCACAATGAGCTTATTTATTGCTGTCATATTTGCGTGATTCAAGTTGCCTATCTTAATTGTCTATCCATTTTGCAACTAAGCATGTCGTACGTAAATACGTAATAATCACGAACTGATATGCGATTCTAAATAAAGTAGAGCTGGATAAGATCGATTTCAAAAGTAAAAGCAATGTCTCCCAGAGACGAACGACCGGGACTCAAAGTCTCATTATTTTTACAAAATAATATCTTTGTTGGATTGTATTTCGCAACTATACTACGATGCTTTTATCAAAAACGTGAGCTACGATTTTTCCCCAAAAAAATGGCGCCGTTGCCAGGGAGGCAACGTCATTTTCTATCATTTCGATCTTGAAACAATCACTGACAAATCTGCCTCTACTTTGTTTTTGACGTGCAGGACAACACAGAAGGAAAACGGGATCTGCGCACACATCGAGCGCGGCGAAGAAAAATCAAGTGCACATGACATTCTCTTAGATTAGGTTTATTTTCTAAACCCTAGGATTAGATTTCTGCAATCTCTTTTGTGAAAAAAAAAACATTTTTCTCATTTTGTGAAAAAGAAAAAAAAATCAAAAAGAAAATTTTGAAAAAAATCTAGATTAGGTTTCCTTTCGAATCTAGGTTAGTTGAAAAAAAAAAGAAAAAAAAAAGAGATTTTCTATGAATCTTTTGAAAAATTCTTTTTGAAAAAAAAAAGTGCAAAAGTTTTGAAAAAGAAAAAGAAAATCTTTTTGGTGGAAGGCTTGAATTTCAAGTTCAAACCTCTTTAAAAGCTTTTCCACCATCTTCTGATTTTCGGCCAAATTTCAAATCTAAATTAAATATTCGATTGCCAAAAAATTCGTTAGCAAAAAATTTTGAAATTCGGGCTGAACCTTCATTTTCAAACCATCTTTCAAATGCAGCCATTACTTTGAAAAAATTCCAATTATAAAATTTTATAAATTTGCGAAGAGAAAGGGGGTCAAACTGACCCAGATTCAAAATTTTCAAATTTCAAAAAGCGATTTCGAGCAATCCGTGAATCTATTTTGACTAAAAATGGTGGGGTTTGAAAGCTGATCTCATTAGCTTTATTTTCCATATTTTTCCTAAATTTTTAAAGATCATTTGATACTGTTTCAAAGTGAAAAACCATTCAAGGTCAAAGTTCCAGATCTGACCCCCTGAATTTCAAAATTCCCTAAAAATTTGGATGAAGTAGTAAAAATTCCAAAAAAATATTCTCTAAAAAACTAATTGATAAAGGAATCTACTTGCAAAATTTCAAATTAATTGGATTCCAATTATTATCAGAGAATCAACATTACTTTTGTGGTTTGCTGAAATAGAGAAAAACACTAGAAGTGCATGCAACTTAGGTTGAACCTTTAGGGTCACAACTAGAGACCACACTTTTGGCTAACCTAGACTTAATCAAGTCTAGTTAGCTGGTGAGCTTGGTCACCTTGTGGGCCACTCCCCACAAACCCCACTGAAGAAAATGGGTTAAAAACTAATTTTAAAATACAAAATCAACCCGAGTTCGTTGTCGTACTACTAGGTGAGTTTAATCTCTCTTGCCAAACCTGGTGACTAAGTCTGCGGGGTAGTGTCAGACGACCATGGCTTGGGGGTCAACAGAACCGAAGGCGTAAGCCAAAGGAAGAACCTTCCCCTTAGTCCCCTCGTAACCAGACTGGCTAGGTTAGCTTGAGAGGCAGGATTCACTTTCAGTCGGTTGTACGACGAACTTATCTTCAGGAATTTAAATCCATAACGAAAAATCTGGTCACCTGATCTATAAGGACCATTTGATTGACAGGGCCTTAGCCTTGTCCTGCGGGCTACACCAACCTAGGGGTTGGGCGGTGTATGCACGGAAGGAGGTCACTTCGACCTCACTTGGTTGGACCTTGGGAGCCACTCCCAAGGAGGCAAGTCACTTCACCCAGACCATCTTCTCCCCCCATTTCTTCTACTCCAAGGCCACCATGTCAAATCCTGGACCTGGACCTAGATCGGGTCAAAACATTGAGAATCTGGACCCAATGGCTCGTCTGGAAGCCTGGGTCGCCGAATCTGAGGAGCGGCATCAGCAGAGCATGGATCGTATTCTAACGGTGCTTGACAGGATGCAGCACCCGCCATGAGGAGAACAACTGTAGGATTTCTACGACCCAGCCGCACCTGTCATCGCACCGCTAGTCAAAATTCCCACAGGCGAAGACACATTTGAGCTCAAGCCCAATGTAATTGTGTTGATCAGCACTCATTTCGACGGGAACTCAAGCGAAGATCCGTTCCAGCACCTTGAGGACCTAAGTCGACTCGCTGAAACGATCCGACCCAGGAATATTGATCTCGGGATCGTTCTGATGAAGCTTTTCCCATTCTCTCTAAGGGACAAAGCTTCATACTGGTTCAAGACTATTGGGAAGCCAATTGGAACCTGGCCGGAATTACGACGTGAATTCCTGCAAAAGTTCTTCCCAATCGGTCGAACAAATGCAATGCAGCATGCAATCACAACTTTCTCCCAGGGAGCTGGGGAGAAATTACATGAAGCATGGGATAGATTTCACGACCTTCTTCGGAAATGCCTGCATCATGGTATACCCAGATGGCACTTAGCCCAAATTTTTTACCATGGGCTGGATGACACACATCGGTATTTGGCCGATGCATCTACCGGTGGGAATTTTCTCGCAAAAGACGAGAATAGCGCATTTGAGCTATTCGAATCATTAGCAGAGAACTCGATGAATGCTACATCTATGAACCAGTTCCAGCGGCTTGGTCAGCAGTGGGTTGGTGTCCACGAGGCTCACACCGATTCTATTCGAGCCAACATGGATATCATCGTCAAGCAGCTGGATAGAATAAACCTAATTGAGAAGAAGATTGACCAGATCAGTCAAGGTCAATCTGACTCGAGCTCTGCCGTCGCAAGATCCTCCCATGCACCCCGAGCCCCACCTGCTTGAGTTAATCTACTCACTCGGGATGCATCTTCTCCATATTTACGAGATCCCGCATATCAGGATCCTGTGAGTAATCCAGATCTGGCACCTTACGACCAGGGTTACGCACCACCCGTAGATTATAATGCGTATCCCCTTGACGGATATACGTCTCAGATATCTTCGGCCTATGAGGACGTCAGCGCTATCCAAGGATATGGGCGGAATAATCCATACTCAGAGACGTATAACCCTAGTTGGCACCAGCATCCGAACTTCTCCTGGTCTGGTAATTCACAGAGACCACATCAAGATCCACACTACCAAACCAGGCAATACGGGAATGTACAAAACACGTATCCTAGGCAGTTGCCATTCCCGTTTTAGCAGTAGCAACCCCGCTCATTATACCAACCGCTGCACTAAGCTGCCAACCACCCTCCAAAGTGGGCCGACCCTTTGGAGGCGCTGAAAGAGGAGCAGCAAGAATCGATGAGGAAATCTAACAAGATAGCTTGCAGATTATTTAGGCAATGGCTGATCAGATTCAGACCATACAGAACACGCAGAACCAGCTGGTGCAGGAGCATAGGACTCAGGGAGCCTTGCCCTCCCAACCTATCCTGAATCCTCGATATGTGCAGAACCAAGGCACCCCGCCTAGGTTTCAGGCACCGCAGGGACAGGCACATGCCATACTACAGGCGCCTCCTGCACCACCCGATTACTCGCAAGGCCATCCGCCTTTGCAGAATCCCGCGTATTCTAACCCTTCCACTCCCCCACCACCTCACGGACAGCAAGCCGATGCACACGCTGTTTCTTTGCGAAGTAGAAGGAAGACATTCGATCCACCACCTAGGCAGGTGGGTCCTGATTTTTCCCACCCTTCGCCGCAGGCGAGTTCGACTCCGTCTTCATCATCTCAGGAGCCACCTACGGTAGATAAGGGTAAGATGCCACTTAACCCTGAGATTCCCATCCCTTTTCCTGAGGCTCTGACACGAAATATAGTACGGGAAAAGAACACGCGGAATTTCGAGGACCTGAAATCGATGTTTAAGGAAGTACATATTCAGGTCCCCCTCCTCGAGGCAATTGATCACATTCCCGCTGTCGCTAGGTTCTTCAAGGACTATTGTACCCCGAAACGACAACCGAGAATTGGACGACAGGCGGTACTGTCGAAAGAAGCTAGCACCGTGATTCTAGCTGAGCTACGGCCAAAGAAGAAAGACCCTGGCACCCCACTCATATCTTGCTTTTTGCAGGATTCTCCATTTGATCGGGCCCTTCTAGATTTGGGTTCGTCCATCAACTTAACTCACATTACCGTATTTGATCGATTTTGATTTGGGGAGTTGAAACCCACCTCGGTTACGATTCAGCTGGCTAACAAATCAGTCAAAACTCCGAGGGGGGTGGTTGAGAACGTGATCATGAAAGCCCGTGGGTTCTGCATTCCCGCAGATTTTTTCATTCTCGATATGGAAGTTCCTCCCAATCTCTGAGATTCACCAATTATTTTGGGTCACCCATTTCTGGCGACAGCTTGAGTGAACATCAATTGTGCATCCGGGTGTATGGAGATTGCCCTAGGCAATGAGCGACTTCAACTAGACATATTCAGGGTAGCAAAGAACTTTGACTGTGATCGAATAGAGGAGGATGGTGAAGACGAAGATTCGGCTTACTGTGGTAACATTGGGTTCCTTTGTGATGACCCAATGTCTCATTCTTCTACACTATCAGGGTTCTCGGACCTCGATCCACACGGGATTGAAACCACTGCATTACACATATCTCCCCAAGGATCTGACTGTTTGGGGTATGCTTCTGACCACAGCACCCCTGAATCCAGCTATCTTGAATCGCCCCTGTTATTACAGGAAGACGTGACTACAGCTAACGGGTTTCCCGTTAACGCAGTCACAATAGATTTCATAGGGAGCGACTCAGTAGGAATTCATGTGTACCTGGATCAGCAGATTCCCACCCTCGATTCTGCTCCTCCCACTCTCAGTTCTGATTCTGACCCACCCGTAATTGAATTGAAGCCCTTACCTGACTCACTCAAGTACGTATTCTTGGGTGAAAGTGAGACATATCCAGTGATAATCAATGCCCACTTAACCCAAGAACAGGAGCATCAATTAATTTCTACACTTCAAGACCATAGGGCTACTATCAGGTGGAGTGTTGCTGATCTCCGCGGTATTCGCCCCTCGTATTGCACTCATCACATTTACACGGAAGAGGGGGTGAAACCTTCGAGACAACCTCAAATACAGCTAAACCTGAATATGCTAGAGGTTGTTAATAAGGAGATCATCAAATGGCTGGATGCAAGCATTGTATATCCAAACTCAGACAGCCAGTGGGTGAGTCCGATTCAGATAGTGCCTAAGAAAGCAGGACTCACCATCATAAAAAATGATAAGGCCAAATCCATCCCGACCTGCACAGCGACATCTTGGCGGGTCTGCATTGACTACAGGAAACTGAACACAGCTACCTAGAAGGATCACTTTCCTTTGCCGTTCATCGATCAGATCTTGGAACGGTTAGCCGGACGTAGTTTCTTCTGCTTTCTGGATGGATACTCCGGGTATAATCAGGTAGCAATTAGCCCGGAAGATCAGGACAAGACCACATTCACATGCCCCTTTGGAACATTCAACTTCAGGCGGATGCCCTTTGGCCTCTGCAATGCACCAGCGACATTTCAGCGTTGTATGATGGCTATCTTCTCCGACATGATTGGGGATTATGTGGAGGTATTCATGGATGATTTCTTTGTTTTCGGAGATGATTTCGCGTCTTGTCTTGATAACCTCACCAAGATCTTGAAACGATGTATTGAGGTAAACCTAGTACTATCCTGGGTGAAAATCCATTTCATGGTGAGGGATGGCATAGTACTAGGGCACAGGATCTCCAAAAATGGACTCGAGGTCAATCGGGCTAAATCAGAGATTATCTCCCACTTACCGCCACCTAGCTCGGTCAAGCAGATCAAATCATTCTTGGGTCACGTCGACTTCTATCGGAGATTTATACATGATTTTTCAAAAATTGCACAGCCTTTGACAAATCTCCTGGTTACTGATGTCCCATTTGAATTTGATACCTCGTGTCTCAGTGCCTTCGAGACTTTACGAAGCGTTGTTTCCGACTCCCTGATTCTCCAACCACTCGACTGGTTGCTTGATTTCGAAATGATGTGCGATGCTTTTGATTTTACCGTCGGTGCTGTTTTAGGCCAGTGTCGGGAGAAACAACCCTTTGTCATATGCTATGCTAGCAAGACGCTGAATGAGGCTCAGCGCAATTATACTATCACCGAAAAAGAACTGCTACCAGTAGTATTCGGGTTGGAGAAATTCAGATCATATTTATTAGGATCCAAGGTCATCATTTTCACTGACCACTCCGCCCTCCAGCACTTGTTGGCAAAGAAGGATGCCAAACCACGACTCATTAGATGGATCCTTCTATTGCAAGAATTTGATATCGAGATCCGTGACAAAGCCGGAAAATAAAATGTTGTGGCAGATCACCTATCCAGATTGGACCCAGACCACATTCCTTATTCCCTGCCTATCCATGAACAATTTTCGGATGAATCACTTTTGGCAATTCACTCTGTGGAGTTCCCCTGGTATGCAGATTTCGCGAACTACCTTGCCACAGGCAAAATTCCCGCGAACCTATCCAAGGACCAGAAACTCAAATTCATTGCAGAGGCCAAATACTACCTCTGGGATGACCCACTGCTTTTCCGCATTGGAGCGGACCAGATTATCCGCAAATGCATCCCAGACTCTGAGATCCCCAGTGTGTTATCTTTCTACCATAATAGTGCATGTGGTGGCCATTTCTGATGATGGAAAACAGCCGCAAAAATTTTGCAGTCGGGATTTTTCTGGCCAACCATCTTCAAAGATACACACGATTACGCCCAACACTGCAAACAATGTCAGTCGATCGGTTCTATGACCAGGAGAGACATGATGCCACTCCAACCCATCATGGTCGTAGAAGTGTTCGACGTCTGGGGCATTGATTTTATGGGCCCTTTTTCGAACTCGCATGGCTTCGAGTACATATTGCTAGCCGTTGATTATGTCTCGAAGTGGGTTGAGGCCATCCAGGCTGACCACAAGACCGTCATTTCTTTCATACGGCAAAATATTTTTGCGAGATTCGGAATACCCCGCGCTCTAATTAGAGACGGGGGAAGCCACTTCATCCACGCCCATTTCAGGTCGTTGTTAAAGAAATACGGGGTACATCACCACATAGCCACCCCGTATCACCCGTAGACCAATGGGCAGGCTGAAGTATCTAACTGTCAAATCAAGCTAATTCTCTAGAAGACGGTTAGACCAGACAGGAAGGACTGGTCCAACAAATTAATCGATGCACTCTGGGCATACCGGACCGCATACAAGGCCCCACTCGGAATGTCACCATATCGCATGGTATATGGTAAGGCCTGTCACCTTCCTGTAGAGCTGGAACACCGCACCTTTTGGGCGGTGTGAAAATGCAACCTCAACCTCGATGCAGGAGGTCGAGAACGAAAACCAGCTCAGCGAATTAGAAGAAATCCGGCGGGAGGCCTATGAAAATGCATTAATATACAAGGACAAGACCAAGGCCTTTCCCGACCGCCACATCCGAAGGAAAGTATTCACGCCCAACCAGTGAGTCTGGTTATTTGATTCACGGCTGAAACTGTTCACGAGGAAGCTCAAGTCCAAGTGGACTGGCCCGTATGTTGTGATGCAGCCATACCCTAATGGGGTAGTCCAGATCAAGGACCTAATATCTGGGCATATATTCACGGTAAACGGCCAGCGCCTCAAGCCATTTTTGGCCCAGGAACCTCCTCCACCTGACGAGACTATTCATATTACTGAGGACGTGTGATTGAGTGCTCGCCCAGCTAGAGGCGTTAAACTCAGCACGTATAGATACCATTCGCCCCACATTCCACCATCATTTATATATAACCATTTTTATACATAGCATATTTTTCCTTTAGCATATTTCCTTTGCATAGTGCATGCTGACATGTTGGCCGGAGCTGAATATAATTTCAGGAGCAATTACAAGTGATTTCTACCCATTCTCTCCCTGCAGTGTTTATTTTTTTTTACATTCATGCATGAGGACATACAAGAACTTAGGCATGGGGGGGTAGATACAGAAAAACTAAAAAAATTTTATGCCAACACTTAGGAAAACCTCGGAGCTGCATGTAAAATGTACTTTAGGACCTTAAATAAAAGAACAACCGACTCCACCTCCAGTGCTCGCATTGGAGCTAGAAATCGTTCGCAATAGCCACTTTCGACTCACCTACTCACCTTTTGTTCTAAATTTAAGGTCAAGGTGATTGTAACCCGATACGGGAAATTCACGAGGTACAAATTATATGAGGTTACATGTTTATAGCATATATAGATATTGCATTCATGAATAAGATTATTTTATTAAGAGAATGCATTAGGGATTTTATCCTTTAGTTGACTCCTGTAATCTGGAATCCAGTACAACTTTTCACACACACGTAGAATTTGCAATGGATTCACAGTGAAGGCTGATAAAAGTCTTCAGTCTGTCTAGAAGAAGCAGTGCTTCTTCTCCTGAACCCTTGGACAGTGTTTTGGGAGTCAGGCAGATTTTCTTCCAAAAATCCACCAAATAGTGTGAGATGAGAGTAGAGTGTACTAGTGCTCTAAGATTAGTGCAAGGAATCTAGAATCCTAGATAATTAGGTGATGACTCTCAGAGATTAGGCATAGTTTCTGCTCTCGATTCCTATGTATGCATTTATGTGCGAATACTGAGAGCCACCAAACAAGGCAAATATGCGGAGAGCGAGTTTTCATAAAACTAGGGCTAAGGTGGATGGTTACGACCATTCTTTATGGAATCCTCGGCTGAAGAAGGGTATTGATGCCAAGGTCAAAAATACACCATCCTATCCATCTCTCCCAGTGCCGTGAGTAGGCACTTCCACCAATTAAACTACCCAATGTCTCTTGAGTACCACCAATCCCTAATAATGCCTCCTCAATAAAGTTCATGGATGTATGCCAGTTGTGTTATGCTGAAAAAAAAAATAAAGAAAAAAGAGAAAAAGAAAAAGAAAAAGAATGATGAAAAGAAAGAAAAAATTAAAAAAAAAACTTAGAAAAAGAAGAAAAAGCAAAGAAAAAAATAGTGAATATTTAGTGTTTATTTCAGTTGCATTGAGGCAATACTACCAAATAAATCTGAGATCCACCAAATATGGCCCTAACCTATTTTTCTTATGTTTTTGACCGCCCAAATACTAGTTGAGGAATTCCGACTTAGTGTTAGGGTTATGAGAACTTAATTAAAGTGTTAATGCCTAGTGAGACCACCAAATACAGGTCATATATGTGAATTTGGTAAAGTTGTGAGCTCTAAGAAAGAAAAAAAAAAGAGTAAGAGAGAATGGATACAAAGGAATCAAATAGAGCATAGTTTTTCTCGTCTTTCTCTAAGTTGAGTTACTTAGTAATCCGAGAATCTAGATTCTATAGTACTAGTCTCTATGTAGCACCAAGTGAGAGTGAGCCACCAAATATATAATCCTTTCCCTCAGAGATTCTCTAACTAAGCCTAAAGCTGGGGTGGAATTCATAGAATATCTTGAATACCCCGAGGGAAGAAGAACGCCTATCCCGCTAGAATTTTTACTATGGGTCAAGGACAGGCTTTAGATGTGAATCAGTTTTTCACTCAAATCCGTTGCAAAAGCTACATAGCTACACTTTCACGATTGTCTGGATTTCTAGAGCATAGGATGAAAACAAAAAGGAGAAAAATATCTATGCATACACTTGATAAAATAATCAGTCCCTTAGTGACCCTTGCTATAAATAATTTAGTCTTGCATTTGCTAGGGACTAGCAAGATTTAGGCATGGGGGTATGATTGCGCAGCAATCATAGGTCTTAATTGACCTAAATTAGGCTAGAACTTAGCATAAGTTAGGGAAATTCATGCACGCATAAGCATTATCTACATCTTTACTGCTTTACTTTAGCTATGCATAAAAAAATGTTATAATGTGCTGAATAAGTATATTATGTCGATTGCAGGCAATAAGCAGATCTGGAGCTGGATCTGTAGTTGGATCTGAAATAACGGGAATTGTAGCAGACCTGGAGCAGAAGGCCTAGTTTAGATGTAGGAACAATAATGTAAGGGAGTTAAAAGTTTTCTATTCTATTAAGTAGAAATAAAGTAGTAAAATGTGAAGAGCGTAGGTCCATCCTAGCCCTAAGATAGCCTAGAGACCTCCCCAAGCCTTAGCCACCCTTAGGTTAGGTCACAACACCCTAGGAAGCCCTAAAACCCTAGTTTCAACCCTTATCTAGACGTCCAGATAAGTTATAGGATGTCCAGGACCCTTAGCCATCTCCTACACACTTCAAACCCACTTCTGCAGTGTTATTGGACGTCCAGACACTTTGTCAGACGTCTAATTTCTACAGAATACCCAAAACAGAACCCGAAATCCTTCCTGACTCTGATTGGATGTCCAGACAACAAGTCTGGACTTCTGATTTTTGAGTATAAGATGTCTGACACTATTATTAGACGTCTGATACTGCTCACCAATTCCTATTTTGAGATTTAAGCCTTGATCTTGGATCTCTAGGTCCCTAAACCTAATTCCAACCCCATAGGAACCTAAATTAAGGTTCCCTAACCCTAGTACATCACCTCTAGACCTCCCTAAGGACCTAATTAGGTCCTCACTAAACCTAATTGACTTGGATCTTAGTCAATTCCATCAGCCTATTCAATTGGATTCATTGAGTCCAATTGAGTCCTGATCTCAGCACAGACTGTCCAATTGGACTCAGTAAGAGTCCAATTGACCTAGACCTAAATTAATTATGTTGTTTTACTCTCAATTAAATTTCCACAGACCCAATTAAAGTTGTATTAGGTTTAATTGCACTTTACCTTAGTGAATTAGGGTTTATAACCCTAATTTGAGACATAGCTTGACCTAAACCCACTAGAACCTAACCTAATCAACCTAGCCACCTAAGTTTCCACCCACACACACCCACACACACATCCACACGAAAATACCTAGCCTAGAGTTCTCTAGAACTCTCTACCATGTGTGGTTGCCTTAGTTGCCAAAAATAGCAACCAAGAGCCATTCAATTTTTAGATCCACATTTGGTGGATCTAAAAACCACCATCCACCCTCGCTCTCTCACTCTCCCACGAGCTCCCACCATAGGCCTTTCTAGAGAATTCCATAATTCTCTAGAGAGCTTCCCTTAGGTCTATAAAAAGACCCAATGGGTGTCCATTTGCACCCATTCACTTCCTTGGCATCCATTCCACTTAGGCTAGCCACTTCCATCTCCACTCCACCTCCACGAGTAAAGCACCACCATGGAGGCCACCATCTCCACGCCAGGAAGCTGGATCAGCTCCCCAACCTCTCTCCAAGGGCCAACCTAAGCTCCATTGGCCGCCCCTCCTTCTCTCAGCCACTCAAAGGCCATCGAAGACCACCTCCGAATGCCCTTCCTTCTGCTAGATTAGTAGCTTAGCTTTTCATATATTTACTGCTTTTATTACTTCTTAATAGCATAGTCTTAACTTCTCCCCCAATGATGCATGCGAAATCCCCCCATTGATTCTTGTATGCAGTCATTTTCTGGTAGCTAGATTTCCGTTTCAAGCATTTATGTATAAGATTTCATATATAGTTCTATTGCAAACAACTCTCTCACTGAATGAATAAAAAAAAAAGTTATATATATATATATATATATATATATATATCTCCATGTTATGAAATCACAATGAGCTTATTTATTGCTATCATATTTGCGTGATTCAAGTTGCCTGTCTTAATTGTCTATCCATTCTGCAACTAAGCATGTCGTACTTAAATACATAATAATCACGAACTGATATGCGATTCTAAATAAAGTAGAGCTGGATAAGATCGTTTTCAAAAGTAAAAGCAACACCTCCCAGAGACGAATGACTGGGACTCAAAGTCTCATTATTTTTACAAAATAATATCTTTGTTGGATCGTATTTCGCAATTATACTGACACTTTTATCAAAAATGCGAGCTACGAGTTTTACCCAACAATCACATGGGATGAATAATATGCTATAGGTCTCGAAAATTGAACACTAGATTTTAGAGTAGAGGAGTTTGGAAGTTAAATTATGGGAAGTGAATTCTGAGGGAAATGAAATTTTAGATCTAAGGGTTCTTGTTGACCTGAAACCACCAACCTTCTACCAGGACCCTTATGACATTTTTTGTTCTAAGGACATGAATCCCAAATATGGAATAATGGACTATCTTCTTGAGTAGAATTCCAAGCAGGAAAACATTCCTATTTGCTTTGATCTCCCTTTTGTCCACACATTTAGATTTGGGTTGCACACTCCCAAATCGTGGACCCGACCCCACAGGTTGAAATATCTTCAATTCTAAATTTTTATTATTCAGAAACTTAGAACCACTCGACCCTAGGGCATGGGTTTGCACCATAATATAGTCCACATCTGTGGACACTTGCTAGCAGGTCATGAGATCAATCTTCTTATTTTGATCTTAACCTGCACATGTGAATTCTTAACCTCTTCTTTGTTTGTATATTATGCCTAGCTAAAGGCACTAAATTAGCACGTATGTATACTCCACTTTCTCTACGGAGCCGACCAGATTTTCACGAAATTCAGGTGATATTCTATTTATTCCACCCTTTTCATGTCTTTATTTTTACAATGAGGATATTGCATCAATTAAGCATGGGGGCGTTGGATACTTAATCCTAAAAATATTTCGTTAGCTCCTTAAAATTTCTTTTATTTAAAAAAAAGAAAGGAAAAAAAATTAAAAATCCAAAAAGATTAAAAAATTAGAATTAGGAGAAGAGAACTGAGACATTAAGAGTTATTAACTTTAGGAAATGATACGATAGGACCTGAACACTTAGACTCTTCAAGTCTTTGGGCTTAATCATCCTGAGTGTCCACTAAAATGTGGACCTGTTTCTTGAGTCCTCACCATGTTAATTTTACTTTAATTTAGCTAATAAATTGGGGTGATAAGTACTCAACTTATCAACCTGCCCTCTGATTTGAGGGGACATTGAGTCTAAAGCATCTATACACTAGTTGCACTGATTCATTTTTCGGTGATTTTTATGAAAATTAGGTAGCTAATGAACTTTCTAAGGTAGTATGATTGGCAAGTTATCGTGGGTAATAGCCCATTGGCTGATTGTTTAGAGCCCAACTATACGACCATACTCTTTCTACTACCTTTAGGTAAATCTTAGATCAGGGAAGCCACCTACTTAGAAAAAGAAAAAAAATGTATACTCAAAAAGAAAAAAAAGGAAAAAAAAATAAATAAACCACACTTCATCGCGCAAGTATGGCTGGCAAGTTGTCGTGGGTTGGACGCCCCATTAGTCGTTTGTCCAAAGCCCAACTCACAAAAATGCACAAATAATTCTCAAAACACTTAGGGAAGAAGTGGGGAAGTAGAATAAACTAGGGAGATATACATTGGGTTTGTCCTTGTGTTGATCCCATATAAAAAATAAAAAAAGTAGGGAGAAAGCTACCGGTTGAACAGATACACCATTAGGTGGAAATTCTTCTTAAGGTCACCTAGGGTCATAGAAACTTGAAATCTGTTTTAATGGCTACTTAGTGAGTCTATCACTTTTCACAAGATGCTTAGAACTTAAAGTTCTTTTTGAGTCTTAAGTGGGTTGCGTAGAAAACTATCCTGAAATTCTAAACTCAAAAATCCAAAAAAATAGAAGAGATGAAAAAGAAAGAAAAAATGGGTTTGTTTTTGTACAAAATAAGGTGATGACATGGACGGTCTGCATTTTGGTAGGCAACCAGGCACTATTGAGTCTTCATAATTAAGTCCTTAATTGAATTTTCTAGTATTAATCAACAAATTTTACCTAAGTAATCGAAACTCAATTCTATTTTATACATAGCATTTAGATTAATTTTGCTAGGGACTAGCAAGAGATAGGCATGGGGATATGATGTATACACATCTATTAAAGTTAAAATGCCTATTTATGCGAGTTCCCAAGCTTAACATTGCATATCACATTATAAATATTGCGTAGCAAGCATCATTCTGCATTTAGGATAGATTGTATAAATTATAGGTTAATTTTCTTCTTTTTGTGGCCAAGAGAGAAGGAAATCTATTTCAGGGCCTACGAATGAAGATCTAACAGTATCAATCTGATCACGACGACGATTGCAGTCCAACGCCTCCAAAATCGTCATGTTCAGACTTCCATAACATCATATGCAATACGAGGAAGATCAAAGGCCAAGGGGTAAGGTGGCACAAATCCATACCTCAGACGACAAACCTAACCACACGGATGGGTTCGAATCAATGATCGTAGCTTGACAATGCGAAAATCATCTCTATCCAACACCTGTAGCAACCCCAACAAAGGAAGAAGATGGATAACCCAGATGAAGCCACGTGGTGCCATCCAGGCCACCCAAAGTCGGCCAGGATTCTCTGCGCAACTTCAAAGGAGCCTGTGGAACGCGATGTAGGTTGTTGGATCTTGATCCAACGGCCAAGAGCAGGCCACATCGTCACGCCCTTTCCTCTCAAAGAACTCCCACAATCACAGCCATTGGATCTTCATTCAACGGCTGTGAACATGCAACCATCCAAGCTCTCAATGCAACGGTTGCGTGCTGCATTTGCAAAATGCCGATGCATGATCGAGTCACAGCGAGGGGAGAAATCCAGGAGCGGTGGAGCGCAATTGAAATTTAGCCGTTGATGAGCAATCGCACGTCGAA
The DNA here is from genome assembly GCA_037157565.1 of Thalassia testudinum. NCBI lineage: Eukaryota > Viridiplantae > Streptophyta > Magnoliopsida > Alismatales > Hydrocharitaceae > Thalassia > Thalassia testudinum. The sequence continues at coordinate 114,690,363 of JAZHRO010000003.1, read as the reverse complement.
GAAGGTAGCTACGTGGCATGACAAGAGACGCGTGATTCAAATGCACAATCCAATGCGCGATCTGACATGTCATCTGATGTGTGCTTAAGGCACAATCTATGAGCACGATCCCCGCACCATCGCAATCGTCCGTTTCCGATCAAACAATTAGCATTCATCCTCGTTGTAGCTAGCAGTGCATGCTGGGATCTTCAATGACGTTTAAGGTGAACCTAAAGCGATGACTTGAATGTCACTATTGACCCATGAACGAATTTTGCCTCCTCTCCTCCACCATAAAAGGACCGCTACCCCTCCTATTCTTCATCTCTTCCTCTTCTTCCCTCACCTCCTCCAAAGCTCTAAGGATCTAGTACCAAGCCTGGGATGCTCCTTAGAGTAGAAAAGTAAAATATTTTCCCGCTTCTCACCCTACTTTGTGGAGCATCCTGTGGCTATCTTCTCACCCCTATCTGGAAGTAGATACTCACTGCGATGCCATCTTGCCCCTCCCTCCATCCTCTGGCATCGTTCATCTTCGTCTAGCCTCTCACCACTTTCATCAAGGCGCCGTCAAAGTGAGTCATCCTCCAAGCAGCCGTCGAAGGGGATTCTTCTCACCTTTCTATATCTTTTATCACTTTTCTAGTGTAATTGTAATTTCTTACTTGATTATCTGTAGTAAACTTTGGTTAGATAAATATTGATATTCTCTCTCTCTCTCTCTTATTTTGCAAGTAGAGTAGCTAGATATTATCCACCTGATCTCCTTCCTTACAAAAATACCAAAAAAATTACAAAAGATAAAAACACCAAAAATAAATAAATCAAAATGTGGATTTACAAAACCAAATGTTCGCCTCCCTGTGTTCAACCTGGGGCTCACCTCGAGCTTCGATTATAAATTTTATCTGGTAGTGAGATTTCAACATATACTACGGTGCATATTTTACACACTTGATTTCTCGTTAATCATGGTGCAACCACAGCCTCCCACCATCACTCACAAGGCCCCTTTCACCCACGATTTTGGTTGTTGGATCTCCATTCAATGGTCATGGATGCACCACGCCATCTGCTCAGGGTCCCTCTCAAGCATGGATTAAATCATGACCATTTGATTTCCCTCCAACGACCACGATCGACCAAGCCTTGGCCTCAGTGTAGTGGATAAGACCTCACCCTCTCAAACGAGAGGTGCAGGTTCGAGCTATGATCCACATCCCTCCTCAGCAGGCACACAATCGATTACTACCATTCGATGGTGATCGTGTGGCTACGATGCAGCCTCATTGATGAAGCATGAATGGGTGCTGATCTAATGAGCGATAAGTGGCAAAGATCGCACCGTATGGCACTATGGATCCTCGTGAATGATGGACTTGCGATCATATGCAAGTTGAGTGCAATCTCGAGCGCATATCTCATGTAAGCAGGGTTGTTCATCCATCATCCAATGGTGGAGCGCTCTCCTCGTTGTGCCAGCATGTAAGGCACATTGCGCACTGCGTTGCACGCAGCTATGCTCGGGCAGTGCATGCACATCGTGTCCCATGTGCTGCCTTGATGCCCTTGGGTGGCAAATGATTTGCCACAACCCTATTCCTCCACAATAAAAACCCCCTTACCCCTCCTTTGATCCCCATCTCTTCCTATGCTTTTCTCTCCCCCTCTAGAGCTAAGAATACCTTTCTAAGCTAAATCTTTGTGCCCCAAGCCATTGCGATGCTCCACTAACAAATTCTTTCCCACTTCTCACCCTCATTCGTGGAGCTCTAGCCGACCATCCTCTCACCCCCATTTAAGGAAGTGGATCAATCCGTCACCACCTTGCCTCCCATCTCCTTCGTCTAGCCTTGTCCTCCTACTTCTGTCTTTGTCCTCCTTCATTCGGTGCCATTCGTCCCCAAAGCAGTCGTCGAAGGGGATTCTCCCTCTATCTCTTTTTACTTGCTTTCCTAGTATAGATTTATTCTTCGCATTATTTATAGTGTAACAAACATTATTTCTCCATTATACACATATTTTGTTCTCTTTCTCTCAATAATTATCTTGTTTCTTAGCTTAGTTCAATTTGAACAAATATTCTACCTATATAAAATTACAAAAAAAATACATATAGAGAAAATTACCAAAAATAAGTAAATCAAGCACAGTTTCAAATCAAACGTAGCTTCCCTGTGTTTGACCTGGGACTCACTGAGTCTCGGTTAAATTTATTTGATAGTGATGTTCTACAAGTACTATGATGCAAGTTTCTCTTTCTCGAAACCCTAACTAATTTTTCTTCGCCGAATTTCTGCTCATCATTTTGTTGAGTGCGATGTCAAGTGCAAATATTTGCATGATTTGGGTGCTCCACATCTCATCCGACGACTGCGACTCTGCCTACCTGTGCCCACATGTTGCCAGCGCCCCATGCGCTCACGCATGGGCACTACACATAGTGCATGCTACGCGCGCGGTGTTGAGTGCCTTGGTGCATTCATGGCCGAGTAAACCCCTTTCATAGCCCTATAAAAGGCCTACCACCCCCTCCTTTCTCCTCATCTCTACCTATGCTTCCCTCACCTAGTCTAGATCTCTAGAAGTCTACCAAAGCTCCCAAGAGCCCATTCCCAAGCCCTAGGGTCCCGTATTAGCATAAAAAACCTATCCCTTCCTACCCCATTCCTCACCTCCCCAGAGCTTAGAATCCCTTCTAACGCTCAATTCTAGTGCTCCCAAGCCTCGAGAAGGTCCAATAGATTTAAAATAATATTTTTTGTAATTCTTGCTTCTCACCTCCTTCTTGGGACTCCCGTTGGGCGTCCTCCCACCCCCATTAGAGGAAGTGGATCACCACAATGCCGCCCTACCTCCCATCTTCTTCTTCCAGCTTCGTCCTCCTTTCATCTCTGCATCACCTTCGTCTAGGCACCATCCAAACTATCATCTTCCAAGCAACCGTTAAGGGGGATTCTCTCTCTCTATCTCTTTTACTCGCTTTTTAGTGTAGATTTATTTTTACATTGTAATAAACATTATTTTGTCTTAAATATATACATTTGTCATCTCTCTCTATCTCTCTCTATTTTATTGCATAGTTTAGATTATTTTGACCTGATCTTCTTCTATATAAAATACCAAAAAAATAGATGTAGTCCAAAATACCAAAACTTAATAAACTCAAGTGCAATTTTAAATCAAACATTGCATCCCTGTGTTTGACGCGGGACTCACCTAGTCTTGGTTATTTTTATTTGATAGCGAAATTCAACACTTACTATGATGAGGGTTTTTGTTTCTATGAAACCCTATTCATTTTTCCTCGCTGAATTTTTGCTCATCATTTTGGCGCTATTGCCAACGAGGCAACAGACTTTGATTTTCCATGTTCTTCCTACACTTATATCTTAAATCTCTTTTCCTTCAAGTGACTGTGCTATAAGTACCCAATAATGGCAGGCCAAGGGCAGTAGATTGGAGAATAGTGCTGAGTCAAGGTTTTGTAACTGTCACCCTCCACCCCACCTACTAGATTTCACTTTGCCATTAAATAATTCAAATCCGAATCAAGTTAGATATTTGCATAAAACCCTGGCTACAATTGACAGTTGATTGTCACCTCCACCTGCCTCACTGATGTAGACACATCTATTTCGCATAAACTGCCTATTTATGCGTATTCTTAGGTGTATGACTGCATTCAGCATCATAAATATTGCATAGCATGCAACATTCTACATTTAGATTAGTTTGTACAAAATATAAGTTAATTACCCTTTTTGTGGCCAGGGGATAGGGCGATATCATTTTGGGTCCTCGGATTGAAGATCCAACCATACGGATCTAATAAGGGGGACGATCGGAGTTCAACGCCTCTGAGATCGCCCTGATCGGACCTCCGTAGCATCAGATGCAGTTTGAGAAAGATCAGAGGTCAAGGGGCAAGGTGGTGTAAATCCATACCACAGATGAAAAACCAACCACACAGATGGGTTTGAATTGACGATCATAGCCCAATAACATGAAATCAACCCAATCCGACATCCGTGGCACCTCCTATGAGCAATAGAAGATGGATGGCCCAGATGGCACCACGTGGTGCCATTCTAGCTGCCCAAGACCACTCGCAGGACTCCTTCGGTCACATAATCAATCCCAGCCATTAGATCTCAATCCAATGACGGCAATTCAAGGTCACCCGCACCTCACAAATCTCTGAAGGCAAAGGCAAGCTTGATCTCGACCTTTGGATCAAGATCCAACGGTCGAGAGCAAGCACTCCTAAAATCAAGAGTGTAACAATCAATGATAGTAAGCACAACGATCGCACGCTCTTTTGCGAAGACGCAATGTGCATTCAATTCGCGATGAGGGGTGGATTTCGCGAAGAAGCGACGTGCGAAGAAATTGAACTGTTGGATGCAGCACGAATAGTCGATGAAATGGTGATGTGGCACACTCGAATGGCATGCGATCTGCACGCGCATGATAACGCATATGATGACGTGCCCTGCATACATTATGAAGAGCGAACTGTGCTTATCACAACTGTTCGATCTCCAGTAGATGGCTTTGATGCGTTCACCTGTTGCAACGGTTGGGTAAGCATGTGAACGACTGAAGTAGGATGGGCACATGACATGGCCGTGTGTAGGGCGTCAGATCATTGATGAATGGCCATCCTTCCATGCGAGCTTTAGCAATGTGCAAGCTACACCAATGCTCTCATCCGTCACTAAAGACCCTGAGTTAATTCTTTTAAAGCTTAAAATATCCTTTTTGCCCTCAAACCTTACCTATAAAAGGACCACCCCTACCACACATTTCTTCATCCCTTCTCTTCTATCCTCACCCTCTCCAAAGCTCTAAAGAGCTAGTTCCATACTCGAGATGCTTCACTAGAGTCTTAAACATAATTTTTCCATCTTCTCACCCCCGTTCATGGAGCACTCGTGGTTGTCCTCTCATCGTCATTTAGGAAGCAGATCCCGCTATGATGTTGCCCAGCTCCGTTCTCCATCCTCCAGCTCCATTCTCCCTCATCCAGCATCTCATCCCCATCGTCCGGGCACTCCGTCAACCCAGCTTGTCCTCCAAGCAGTCGTCGAGGAGGATTTTCTCATCCCTATCTTTTTATAACTTTCTAGAATAGATTTCCAGCTTTATAGTAGTAGCAAGTAGATGTAATTAACATGCTCCTGGTTATAAAATATTTATTCATTCTCTTCCTATTTTCTTTTTCTTTGTATTATTCTATCTCTCTTCTATTATTTATTATTTAAGTAGAATAGCTAGTGTAGATTTAATTCGACCAGCTAATCTACTTTGTGACAATAATTCTAAATGTGATTTTTAACCAAACGTTCGCATCCCTATGTTCGACCCAGGACTCACTTTAAGTTTCGGTAAAATTATCTTATTGACGAAATTTTACGCAACTACAACGACAGGTTTTTGACCAAATCCTTATGTGTATAAAATCTCGCTTATCACTCACCCACCTATATAAAAGAAATACAAAAAAAATATTTCTTCTCTGATTGTGGGATTTAAACTGAAACTTACACACTTTAAACACCCACAATTCTCACTTGAGGTGCTTGACCTCTCTGATTTTATTACTCAATTGGGATTTGTCCTGTGGAACCGGTACACTTTAAACACATATATAATTGAGTAGAAATCAAAATAGGTTATTCATTTCTATGCGCTTTAACCAATGCTGCGAATAGGCCAATTGCTTGATCTGTTTAGCCCGCACTACTTTATCTAACATTGATTAATTCAGTAGCTTGCTTTATAGGATTCAAGTTTTAGGGATAAACCAAGCACTCCACATTATTTTTTATTTTTAAAGGAATACATATATATACTTGTGATTTCCAAACCTAGTGTGCCTTACGAAACCCTAATTGAATATACCCAAGATTTGAATCCTAAAAGCTACTAAACAAGGTTAAACACAAAATGACACATCATCTAATAACCTTGTTTAAAAACCTTGGTTGTGTACAAATACACTATTAATAGCATGAGATCGTTGTTTATAAATGCTGTGCTGTAGTATAGCCGAAATCGCTTTGAAAACAAATACAATTTATTAGTCGAATTTGAAGTCTGAGGTCGAACACAGGGAGCAAATAGGAATTCACACACTAAGCTCAATAGATAATATAAATGAGCACAATAAATTACTCAAAAACTAATATGAAGTGTATAACATGAGTATATGAAGAGATAAAAGGAATTCTAGACAAAATAATTGTGATTTGGATCACCAATTATCAGTTTAACAAATAAAACAATTACTCAAATATAATCAAATGAAGGAACAGATAATCAGACGTCTAATTTTTACAATCAGACGACTTAAAGTGTGTTGCTACAGTGCTCCTTTCTTTTTCTTCAGCTATTCTTCTTCTTCTTCCTTTGATTTCTTCCCTTTCTCTTCTTTAGCTCTTCTTCTTCTTCCTCTTCTCTTCTGCAGTTGTTGTCTTCTTTCTTTCTTCACACACAAAGGGTAGCCAACTCAGAATCGGCTAAGTGTCGCATAGGGCAAAACCCTCCCTTGCCCCATGCACTCTCTCTCTTTCTCTCACTTTAGGTTTCCACCTTTCTTCCGCCTTCACAAGGCCATGCACAGTATTGGGTTATCGGGTAATTGGTCTAGAGCACACCCAGGACTAGGGCTGCAGTCGTGGGTCGCAGTCAGGGAGTGCTTGGGTTAGGTGGGTAGTCGGGTGCACCAGGTCTGTGGGGGTAGTGTCGCGGACAAGGCACATGTGAGGGTACAGGGGACCTCACCCCCCAAGTGTTTTGAGGCACTAAGGCCTATGCAGAAAAATAATTTATGTGTACGCGCTTCTTCACTTGCTTCCAAGGCGAGACTAAATGTATCACTCTTCCTTCGTGCAAGCTGCAGGTGTGAAGGTGTCCATCAATTGTAGGAGAAACTGAGGGGTTGACGCTCAATTGCAGGCTTAGAGACCTACTTGGAACTTCTTTGCACGACCTGGACGTGGTACCTGGAGCGTGGGCGGCTAGAACATGAAGAACACGTCGGCTTTAATGGTGGCGGCGATGGAGGGTGGCGTGTACCTAAAATCCATCAACACAACCTCTCAGCCATATTAGAATAGTCCATAAGAGTTGCCAGGGGCTTGTAACTGTGGTGGAGGTGGTTTCGTGGTGTGGGAGTGCGTGTGGAGGGTGTACGGTGACGGAGAAGGTGGCGTGAAGGTGGGTTGTTCGGGGGTGAGTTTGGGTGAGAGAGGGGTTTTGTTGGTGGAGTCGTGGCGAAGGTCTTGAGGTGGTCGGCGAAGTGTTTGGAGCAGTGGAGTGAGTGGAGGGCTTCGTCGGAGGAGTGGTCAGAGAGAAGGACGAAGATGGGTTGCATGTAGGTCGAGGGTTTATTTTTGGTTTTTGAGGGTATAAAACTATCCTAAGGAGACTAAGGGAACTAATTACCTATTCTAAGTGGACGAACAGAGTAGGATGATGCCGCCGGTGTGATTGCCGACGTCGTGGAAGATGAAATCTCCGGTGGGTGGTAACGACGAGGAAGACGAAGGAGAAGCTCTTGCTGGTACGACCAAGAGCGGAAGGAGAGGAAGGCAAATCCGTCGCTGGTGTCACGTTTGGACGACGAGAAAGATCAGGAGGAGAAGTTGAACGTCATGGAGTCTTTTGGCCGAAGAGGAGGGAGGAAGGAGGGGGATTTCCAGTCAAAAGCGAGCATGAGAGTTTGGCTAAGCCCTGGGGATCCTTATATAGGGCTCAAGGAGGCCTTCCAAGCTTGGAAACCAAGCTTGGAAGCTTGGAGCATATGCACAAGTAGGAGACCCAATCCTTCAAGTGATTCGCATGAGGATTTGGGCAAGAATTGATGCCCAAGATGCGGCTCAAATTGTAGGGGAATCTCTCAAGAGTTTCCCTTCCAAAATTGGAAGTGATTCGCCAATCAATCAGGGAGAAATCCCTAGTCGTAGGTCACCGGAGTAGGAGTTCCTCCGAGATAATGGTGGAGGGACCTGATTGAAAAGAAGATGACAAAGTTAGGGGGCCTTTTACAAAGAATTTGAAAGTTAGGGGTCTGAATGAGATAGAAAGAGTTTGACTGGACCAAAATGTAAACTTAGTCAAGATGATCTTAAATTAGGCCCAAATTTTGATACAAACCTAATTTGGACCCAAGGAATCCAATGGAGAAGTTAAATTTAGGTTTTGACAAAGTTTCACTAGATAATTTATGCAAAAATCCAAATTAGGGCAAATGTCAGTCTGAGACTCTATTTTGGGTCAAGATGGGTTCTGATGGTTAAATTGAATGTACCAAACCCTAAAGAATATTTTTATATGAATTTTAGAGGGTTTAGGTGAATTTTATCCTAACCAGAACTTAAATTAATTAAGCAGGTCTATTTTTAGGGTTTTAGAAGTCATTTAATTCTCAAAACATGCGAAAACCCTTTTTTGTCTGTTCTAACCCACTTGTTAGCCTTTTAAGACCATTTGACCCTTAATTACCCCCTGAGAAAACCCATGATTGTACTGCATTCATGATATGATGGTAAAATTATAGTTTTAACCCTGGTTTCTTATCTTTCCCTTAGAATGATTATGTAGTGACTTAGGGTTCTCTAGCAGTTATGTAGGAGCATTTAATGACTTAATCAGATCAAATTGAGCTAGCTATGGCTAATGATGATGTTCCCATCATACACTCATTGAAATTAATTTTAAAGGCACAACCCATCTAAAGGGCCCATCACATTCTAGCGCACACTCAAGCCCAAGCCTAATTAAAATCGAGTAGACGTTGGCCTTAAGGATTGACTCACTCTTAGAGTCTCAAATTAAGATTATTTTTTATTAATTTGCTTCTATCATTCCATTTGATGTCTAGCTTGGGGAGTATCGTCAAATTACAGTAGTTGGGGGTATGAAGGGAACCGCAGGTGCAAGCTAAAAGAAGAACCTTGTCCCCAATTCCTCCCTCTAACTAGCTAGATTGATCGGACAGAAGTAGACCAAATCGTTCTTAATCTTAGGATGTGTTCTGGGAGTCTGTAGGTCTTTAGGCTACCCACTTAAGGACAGGTTTGTCTTGTTTGTATTGTAGGGCACCTTTCTCTTACTTATCTTCCCCTGCATCTCCATGTATTCTTCCACTTTACACACACACTTCCACTCCTACTCTCCAAACACACCTTATCCCCAATATGATTACAACCCCTACCCTCCCTAGGACTATACTGTATATAGGTCAACATCCATTGATGGACAACCTAATATAACTTATTATCAGGGAGGATCCCAAGAACCTCAATATCTTGACCCTCATGGAATGAACCCAAACCCACCCAACCCTGAGCCAAACCATTCGACCCAAGTGACTCAGGTCCAAGATAGGGTGCTGGCTAACTTAAGGATAGCCATACAATCTTTAGAAGTTCACCCAACACCCTATAATGAAGCTTTGACTCCTCTAATTAAAATGATTGATGATCTTAATGGTTCCTTACTAGATTGGCTCCAAGAGGTTGAGGATAAGGACCCAAGTGTGGTGTTACTTAGGAAGTTGTCAAGATTAAGAATGAAATTTGTGGTTGCTCTAATCTAATCTTGAGATGATTCTCAAGATGAACCCCCTTCAGTAGAACCAATGTCAAAACCTGTCCAAGCACCTGTAGGGGGGACATGTTTTATGAGACCTTGGATAACAAGGTTGATTTTATGGATAAAGAGCAACCAATTGAGGACAAACTGGTTTCTTCACCTAAGATCCCTGAACCAGGGTATGAAGAAAAATATGTCTCTATGGACCAAGGAAGAATATATGATCACGAGAAATATATTTATGAGGATCAAGAATTCTTTGATGCTGAGGGTGAAGGATCTCTAAGTGAAGTCTCACTTGAAGTACTAGAGTTTGAGGAGAATCTTAGTGAGATGAACGGGCTTGAGGAACTTGATGAATTACATGATGGCCCTTTAATTGAGGATTGTGCTTCAATTAGGGCTAAAATGAAGGATCCAATTCTTGAAATTAAAGATAACTTAATTAGTAGCCCCACTTCTCAACCACACGCCGAAGAAAATAATGAAGATCCTATCTTTGAAATCATTGAGTCCAGGTCAACTTCAATTCAACCACAATTTTTGAACTTCACAAATGGGGTCAATAATACTCAGGAGGTTCCAGAAACAAAAACTTCAAGGTTGGAAGATAGGACCCTAGAAATGAAAATTTGGGAAGATAATTCCAGGAAAAACAACAATTTTGATCTTAAGGTTTCTGTATGCCTCAAACGGATAACTTTTCACCAAGACCCTTATGATACTTATAATTCTGAGGACATGAAACCCAAGTGTAAAACAATGGATTATCACATTGAGAGAATTCCAAGATGACAAACACATCTACTGGTTTAGACCTAACTTTTGACTGAAATTTTGGATTTGGGTTACATGCTCCCAAACAACAGACCAAAACTCGACCCAAAAGCAGAAAGAAGTTCGATTATGGGTAATCTTCATTCTAAACACCTGACCCTGGGGCATGGGTCTTCACCACAATCTAGTCTGCATTGGTGGATGTACTCTCACAGGTCTGAAGGTCAATCTTCTTATTCCTATTTTGACCCACCAATCTGAGTCACAAATTTCTTCTCTCTATTTGTGTATTGTGCCTAGCTGAAGGCACTAAACTCAAACACTTTTTATAGTTTGTATATAACCAGAGCTAACTGGAATTATCAAGAAATTCAGGAACTATCTCAATTACTCTACTCTCTTATGCCTTTATTTTACAATGAGGACATTGCATCAACTAGGCATGGGGGGTGGATATAGTTATTTCTGAATTATTTTGTCAGCTTCGTAGAATCTTTCTATTTATTTTCTCTTTATTTTTATTTTTTTCAAAAATTAGAAAAGGCCAACAAATTGGAGAATTAGGAAATGAGAACCTAGGCATTAGAAGTTTTCAATCTTAGGAAATAGTACAGTAGGATCTGAACACTTAGGCTCTTTAATCTGCAGGCTTAATCAACCTAGGTGTCCGCCAAAATGTGGACCTTGATGTATACACATCCATTTATGTTAAAACACCTATCTATGCATGTTCCTAGGCTTAGATATGCATTCCATAGTATAAATATTGCATAGCATGCATCACTTTGTATTTAGAATAGTTTGTATAAAGTTTAGGTTAATCCGTGTCCTTTTGTGGCCAGGAGAGAAGGAGATCTATTTCGGGGCCTCAAATTGACGATTCAACCATACGGATCTGATTAGGACAACAATCGGAGCCCACGCCTCCAAAATCGTCTTGATTGGAGTCCTATAGCACATTATTCAATCCGAGGAAGATCAATAGCCAAGGGGCTAGGTGATGCAATTTGGAGCTTCAAATGACAAATCCAACCCCATGGATGAATTCGGATTGACGATCGCAGCCCAACGACATGAAAATAAATCCAATTCGACATCCGTGGCACCATCTACAAAGCAAAAAAGATGGATGGCCAGAATGGTTCCACGTGGTGCCATCCCAGCGACCTAAATCCATCCTCAGCAGTCACCCCACCTCAAAGGCATTTCCAACGTGAGATTAGGACTGTTGGATCAACATCCAATGGCCCTAGGCTTGCCATGTCATCGGCCTCAACCCTCTTATCAAAGCAGCCTTAATTTCGACCATTGGATTTCCATCCAACAGCTAAGATCAACTCCTCGCCATGCCCGCAAAAGCATCCTCTTGACACAAAAGTTCCCATAGCGCATTGGTTGCGAGCGGCATTAGCAACCCACATTAGCGAGTTTGAGCCCCGCCCATGGGATTTCAATGCACCGGTGCGAGCTCCACTCGATTAGAGCCACGCGATCTTCATCGAATGGCACTGGCTCCTCCACGTGGCACGATCAGATCAACACAGCCAGTACACGCGATGGCATGTGGAATCCCATGCACCAATTAACGCGATCAAGTGACACAATCTTCATGCATCCTCAGCCGCCTGATCCTGATAAATGGTTCTCCTTCGACCACATGCACGTAGCTATGGGCGTGTGAGCACCAGCGTGCACGAGCATGAGCTGGGGCTATAGGGATGCTTGCAGTGGTTCTTCAATGACATCTTTGATGTCACTAAATGTCCCATGTGTAGTTTTCGTACTCGGAGGGGGTGAGATCAGTGTGACGTAAATAATTGCGGAAATAATATAAAGCAATAAACAATCACACAAAATGACAATCACACAAAGAACACAAGAATTTTTAGGTGGAAACCCAAACCGGGTGAAAACCACCACCTAACCCTCCCGAGTTAGGATTTTCCGATCAACCTAGTTGATCAAATCCACTAACCGAATCACTTTAAAACGAGGGTGATTCAACCTTAGTACAACCATGCTACAAGTACGAGGGTAGCGTTCCTCAACCCCTTCTCTCAACGAGAAGGATTTTGTCCCACGAAGGAGACGGGAATTCGCAAAGCGAATACCCAACCAAAAGACAAAGATAAAATAAAACAAGTAGTCCTATAGAGCCAACAAAGGAATTTAAACCTAGCTTTTATAGGAAATAGGAAACTCCCCTTTGCAAGGAGTGCGTCGATGACGCGGATGCGTGAGCCACGTGACGGCACAACTTTGCTCTCGTAGACAACGGCGGGAGAGCGGGTGCGCAACGGTTTGATGCTCTCAAGATGTAGAACTTGAGCTCAGAGAGCAAGAGCTTCTTGGACACAAGAGTGTGAGAGTGTATTACAAGGTGTCTCTTGGTGTATATTAGTGTATCAAAGGCTCCTCTCTATTTATAGAGGCCTTAGGAAGGCTTTGGAAGGCTTAGGAAAGGTTTTATAGCCGTTGGGAACAAAGCCCAAGAGAATCAGGCCGAAATCAGGACAATGATTACATTTGACAGGGTGATCAGACGTCTAACTCTGGCATCAGACGTCTAGAAGGCCACTTTAAGACGTCTGATTTAAAGGTCAGACGTCTAAATTCTATGCGGGTTTCCTCCTGACTTGAATCAGATCTAAACAGGATTTTTGCGCAAGTCCATCAGACGACATACAGGACGTCTAGCACTATGTATGGACGTCTGGAAACCTACTTCTACTGTGGGAATGGATTTCCAAACGTTGCAACGGCTAGAAAATCTCTGAGAAGAGATTTTGGGTCAGCCGAGGCAAAACGGTCATTTATCAGACGTCTGGAAAGGCCTAAGGACGTCTGGTAAGGCTCTAACAGTCATAATCTTGAGTGCCTGCTAAGCTAGCCAACGGTCCACTATCTGGACGTCTGGCAAGTCCATCAGACGTCTCCTAAAATGTCTGATTTCATCAGACAGAACTAGCTATCCCAGCCTAACAGATATCAGACGTCTGAAACAACAGTCAGACGTCTTAAAATACTTTATCAGACGTCTGGAAGTGCTGTTTGAACCCTATATTGGTTTTCTAAGTATTCTACAGAATACCTAAGTATCCTAGGGTTGTGTCGGTGTTCCTAGGACTACTGTTAGGGTTCTTTGAGGCTCTTTAACATAATTTTCTAAGGAAAATAAAAAGAGCAAGAAAATAAAGATAAGAGATACAAGAAAGGATTAAAAAGAATCTATCCTATTCTTCTTGTCTTCTATCTTCAATCTGTCACTCCACGCGAACCTCCTCTGTTTTCCGTCAAGCTCCTCCAATCTGTCCTGGATGCGAGCTCGAACTCCATCTAAACACGTCCACATTTGCAATTGACCTGAAATCTAGGACTCAAATTGCAAATGTTAAATAACACGTGTTTTGTTATCATCAAAACAAATGATCGTGGTGCTCTAGCACCAACAATCTCTCCCTTTTTAATGATGACAAAACCGTAAATAATAATGCATAAAAATCCTCCCCCTTTTTGACATTATCAAAAAGGTTTGATTGGTTTTACATTTCCTATAACTCCCCCTTAAAACATGCTCTTCTATGAATTTATTTTAACAAAGGTGATATTCTCCCCCTTTTTGTAACAACAAGATAGCTATTATTTTTCTCCCCCTTACTAAAGGAAAATTAGCTACCTTATATCTCCCCCTTAAAAATTGACAATTAGCTCATCATTTTTTAACTCCCCCTATCTAAATGCTTATGATAAAAAGATAGGGTAAATGGTTTTACCTCACCTACCATGGCCAATAAAATGGCCCGAATGGTGGTGGTGGATGCCACATCGGATGGGGCTCCCATCCGTAGCTTGGAGGCCCGGGCATCGGCGCCGGTCTCCAATCTGGTGGTCGACGTGCAGCGGGTCCGTCGTTTGTTCGTCGTCTCGTTGGTCGTCTTGTTCTCCTCCTTGGTCTACTCCTTGGTTCTCCCAACTTGAGTTGACCAGCCTTGAGTTTGTAGGTCCAGCCCTTTGTGTTGAAATTATCCCTGAACCCTACAAAACAAGATTCCAATTCTTTTTTCGGTATCCAAGTGAGCTTGGATCCGGATCTGTTAGTGGGTCTCCTTGATGGAGATCCTTTCTCAATCTTAGGGCTATATAAATCATCTACTTTATTGATTAGTTTGTTACAGTTTTCCCTAAGACATGCAATTTCTTTTTCTATAATATTCATCTTAGCCTTTAAATCAGAAATTTCTAACTTTAGACTATCATTTTCCTCAATCAATTTATTATTTTCATTGATGAGGTCTTGATTTTCTAATAATAGGTTATCAATTCTAGGATTAGCTTCTATGTCCTTAAGTTATTTTTCTAACCTATCATTTTCATTTTTAAGAAAACTAAGGTTCTTTTCAATACTTTTGTTTTCTATATTAAGTGCTTTACTAACTTCAAAAAGTTCATTAAAAGCTTCTTGTAAGTCGTAACTTACCTCGTTATCTGAGTCGCTTCCGCTTTCGCTGTCGCTGTTGCTTCCTCTGGCCATGAAACCAAAGCAAGCGGTTTCTTCTTTTTCTTCTTCTTCTTCCTCCAAGCTGGAATCGTCCCAAGTGGCTTGGGACGCCTTCTTCTTAGATTTCTTTTCCTTTTTCTTCTCCTTTTTGAGAAGAGGGCACTCTGGTCGTAGGTGCCCTTTCTCATTGCAGTGGAGCAACATCTCGGGCTTTCCTTCTTCTCCTTTTTCTCTTTCTTTAATTCCCTACAAAACTTGGAAAAATTTTTAAGTAAAATTCTAAAGTCTTCGTCGTCGGAACTTACCTCGCTATCCGACGCGGCTCTGAAGGCAAGAGTCTTCTTCAGTTTGGGCTCCGGTGCATCCTTCTTCTTCTGCTTCAGCTTTGTCTCATAGGCCATTAGATTGCCTAGGAGATCTTCCATGTTGAGCTCCTCTACTTCGTTCGCCTCCTCGATGGCGGTGACTTTCTGTTCCCACTCCGGTCCAAGGGAACGAAGAAGCTTCCCTTGAAGCTCCCCCTTGATGAAGGTCTTCCCTAAAGCTTTTAAATTGTTTACTATGAGAGTGAACCTAGTGTTCGTCTCACTTAAAGTTTCATTAGATTTCATAGAAAAAGCCTCAAATTCTTGTGAAAGTAAATTGAGTTTAGAAGTTTTTACCTTAGAGGTACCTTCGTGAGTTACCTCAAGTGTGTGCCAGATCTCGTATGCGGTGGCGCATTGCGAGATTCTGTTGAACTCCTCTGAGCTGAGCGCGCAATACAACGCGTTCATTGTTTTCGCATTGAGAGAGAGCTCCCGGATCTGCTGCTGCGAGTATCCTCCGGCGGATTTTTCTGGGATGTCGAAGGGGGTCTCGCACCTGGCCCAGACTGTGAAATCGGTGGCTTGAAGCCAGGTCTTCATCCGCAACTTCCAGTAGGGGTAGTTGCTCCCGTCGAAGAACGGCAGACGAGTTGTGGACTACCCCTCGGAAATCCTGCTTGTGGAACAGCTTCCCTCCATGATCTTCTTGCCGGGTGTTACTCCGATCTTGCAAGAACCTGCTCTGATACCAATTGTAGTTTTCGTACTCGGAGGGGGTGAGATCAGTGTGACGTAAATAATTGCGGAAATAATATAAAGCAATAAAAAATCACACAAAAAGACAATCACATAAAGAACACAAGAATTTTTAGGTGGAAACCCAAACTGGGTGAAAACCACCACCTAACCCTCTCGAGTTAGGATTTTCCGATCAACCTAGTTGATCAAATCCACTAACCGAATCACTTTAAAACGAGGGTGATTCAACCTCAGTACAACCACGCTACAAGTACGAGGGTAGCGTTCCTCAACCCCTTCTCTCAACGAGAAGGATTTTGTCCCACGAAGGAGACGGGAATTCGCAAAGTGAATACCCAACCAAAAGACAAAGATAAAATAAAACAAGTAGTCCTATAGAGCCAACAAAGGAATTTAAACCTAGCTTCTATAGGAAATAGGAAACTCCCCTTTGCAAGGAATGCGTCGATGACGTGGATGCGTGAGCCACGCGACGGCGCAACTTTGCTCTCATAGACAACGGCGGGAGAGCAGGTGCGCAACGGTTTGATGCTCTCAAGATGTAGAACTTGAGCTTAGAGAGTAAGAGCTTCTTGGACACAAGAGTGTGAGAGTGCATTACAAGGTGTCTCTTGGTGTATATTAGTGTATCAAAGGCTCCCCTCTATTTATAGAGGCCTTAGGAAGGCTTTGGAAGGCTTAGGAAAGGTTCTATAGCCGTTGGGAATAAAGCCCAAGAGAATCAGGCCGAAATCAGGACAATGATTACATTTGACAGGGTAATCAGACGTCTAACTCTGGCATCAGACGTCTGGAAGGCCACTTTAAGACGTCTGATTTAAAGGACAGACGTCTAATTCTATGCGGGTTTCCTCCTGACTTGAATCAGATCTAAACAGGGTTTTTGCGCAAGTCCATCAGACGACATACAGGACGTCTGGCACTATGTATGGACGTCTGGAAACCTACTTCTACTGTGGGAATGGATTTCCAAATGTTGCAACGGCTAGAAAATCTCTGAGAAGAGATTTTGGGTCAGTGATGAGAACCTCATCATGAGCCATAACTAGCTCATTTTGACCCAATACAAAGGATAAAAGCTCCTACATAACTCAAGGAAAGGCTTAACTCAGAGAATTCTGAGTTTAAGGAGAAAACAAGTCATAAGGGGTAACAATGCAATTTTACCAGTATAATCTGCATACAGGGTAATTCAGGGTCCAAACATAGGTCAAAGCAACTTAATAAGAATAAAAGTGGGATGAGATGATCTAGCAAGGGCTAAAGCAATTCCAAGGAACTAAATGATAATCTGTAACCCTAAAATAAACCCACTTCAATTCACGAGGTTCAAGGCAAAGCAAAAATGGAATAAACCCTCTAAAATTCATAGAAAAATAATCTCTAGGGTTTAGAACCTTCAATTTGACCTTAGGAACCCATCTTGACCTACATTGAGAACCATACCCAATTAATAACTTAATTTGGGTTTTTACGTAAATTGACCAGTCAAACAAGGTTTAATCTAGAAATAAAATTCACCATCAGATTCCTTAGGTCCTAATTAGTCATGTATAAAAACTTGAGCCTAAGAAGAAACCTTCTTGACCAACTTTACACTTTGGTCCTCATATATTTACTTTTTGGCCCTCAACTTTTGAACCCTCGCATTTTGGCCCCTAACTCTCCTTCGTTCTTTACGTTCAGGTCCCCCCTGCAAAACCTGCCAGCACCATGCTCCGGCGACCTTGCGCGGAGCATGGCGCCGCGCAGGGTGAGGGGGAGAGCTTGGCAAGTAAACCAGGGGTGCCCTGCGTCGTCAGCCGTCGCAGGGACACCCCCCTGGTCGCTGTAACCCACCATACCGGCCGTGCGAACGCACGGACGGTATGGGTTTCCATCTCCGGCGTCCTCCGGCGAGGGAGACACGTCGTCTCCCTCCGCCTTCCTCCCTGATTCGGTCCCTATAAATACCCCCGTCGCTCCACCGTTCTTCCGAGCTTGGATCTGACGGAGATACCCCCTCAATTCCTCTCTTCCCACTCCGACAGACGCCCTCCTTGCTCCGGCGGCCTCTCCTCCTCCTCCTCGTCGCCCTGCCGCACTACCAGCTGCAGGGTTGCCCTCCCTCGCTCTTCCCGCGCCACGCCGCACCCAGCTGGCGCCTCTCCGGCTCTCTGCTCGCCGCCGCCCCTTCCCCCGGGCATCTTCTTCTCCGGCGACAGTCGATACGACTGTCGCCCGCTCCGGCCCCTCCTCCTCCTGCTAAGTAGGTAGAACTCCTCATCTTCCTCCCCTCTTCCCTTTCCTCACCTTAAACATCTACTGTCGCCCTCAATTCCGACCCCTCACCCTCACCTTCTCCGCCTCCGGCCATCCTCCGGCGAGCCGCTCCCATCACCCCAGCAACCCACACGGCTCGCCGACCACCGCAGAACCTCCGCCTCCTCACCCTGATCAACCCCCGCCCTTCCACTTCCCCCACATCACCCTCTGCAACCCCACCGAACAAACCCATCTTCCGACCCACAGTCCGACCTAGGGCAGCCCTTGCACGCCGCCCCACACCTCGCCACCACCCACACGAGCTTCGCCGCACTCTGGCGAAGCTCCCGGCACCTTCTGATTAGGCCGAGAGGCCGCTTTGCTGTGAACAGGTCACCCGACCTCCGCCGCCATTGCCGTGCAGAAGGAGCTGCTTTCGCCTGCAGCTGCAGGCGTGCCACGCCCAGATTCGACTCCCAGGCCTTGCGAGGCATTTCGACAAAGCATCAGGCTCGCAGCTGGGGCGAAGGCCTCGCATGAAGCCGCGATCGCCCGCTGCTTTCTCCGCTGCGGGTGCTCAATTAGGGTGGGACATTTAGTCCCACCTCGGAAAACTCTGAAGAGGCGCAGCGGTATAAAGTGAAAAAGTGCTGGAGGCTTACTGCCTCAGCACACGGGGTGAGGTCCCCTTCACCCGCCCGGTTACCCGGTCTCGTCCGCGCTCACGCCCCGCGGACCTGACCAGACCCGACTTAGACTGACCTGCACTCCTCGCCCACCACGCACGCCGGTGGGCCTGGACCCGGGCACGACCCGTACCCGGCTACCCGGCAGCTCTGGGAGAGCTATCCTATGAGCGGATTCTGTGAGAGAGAGACGCGGGGGGAGGGTAGAGATAGGTTTTGCCCCTCTCTCTGATCAAGCTGTGTAAGTGTGCAGGCACAGGTGAAGAAGAAGGACCGCGGAAGAAGAAGAAAGCTAAGGGAGACACTGTAGCAACAAGCGGTTTAAGTCGTCTGATTGGAAAATCAGACGACGCTCTGAAGGCAGAAAAGAGAAAGAAGAATAGGACAAGGACCGCAAGGAAAGAGACAACGCAGAGAGGCCAAGACAAGAACTGAAAGAAGAAGAAGAGCACGAGAAGAAGAAGGTCTGAAGAAAGGAAAAGAAAGGAAAGAAAGAAAGAAGAAGAAGAACAGGACCGCTCTGCAGAAGAACAAAAAGAGGAGAGCAGAAGATCTGAGAAGGAAGAAGAGGAGAAGCAAAGAGAAAAGAAGAAAAGCCAACAAATTCTCTCTCTCTCTTTCTTTATTTTTGTAAAAGAAACTTGTACCCCTAGAATACAACTTGCTCCCTGAGTTCGACCTCGGGAACTCTTTTATTTTCCAAGTAAAAAATTTATATATTTGAAATGATGGCAATAACTGGCTATACTACAACGCTATAACAATAAAACCCGGTTATCTCTCAAAGCCATCGTTATCAGTCAGCCGAGGCAAAACGGTCATTTATCAGACGTCTGGAAAGGCCTAAGGACGTCTGATAAGGCTCTAACAGTCATAATCTTGAGTGCCTGCTAAGCTAGCCAACGGTCCACTATCTGGACATCTGGCAAGTCCATCAGACGTCTCCTAAGACGTCTGGTATAATGTCTAGACGTCTGATTTCATCAGACAGAACTAGCTATCCCAGCCTAACAGATATCAGACGTCTGAAACAACAGTCAGACGTCTCAAAATACTTTATCAGACGTCTGATTTGGGAATTAGACGTCTGGAAGTGCTGTTTGAACCCTATATTGGTTTTCTAAGTATTCTACAGAATACCTAAGTATCCTAGGGTTGTGCCGGTGTTCCTAGGACTACTGTTAGGGTTCTTTGAGGCTCTTTAACATAATTTTCTAAGGAAAATAAAAAGAGCAAGAAAATAAAGACAAGAGATATAAGAAAGGATTAAAAAGAATCTATCATATTCTTCTTGTCTTCTATCTTCAATCTGTCGCTCCACACGAACCTCCGCTGTTTTCCGTCAAGCTCCTCCAATCCGTCCTGGATGCGAGCTCGAACTCCGTCTAAACACGTCCACATTTGCAATTGACCTGAAATCTAGGACTCAAATTGCAAATGTTAAATAACACGTGTTTTGTTATCATCAAAACAAATGATCGTGGTGCTCTAGCACCAACACCATGCACAAATTTTCTTCTCTCCTCCACTATAAATGGACCCCTACCCCTCCCATTCTTCTTCATCTCTTCCTTTCTCTCCCTTACCACCTCTAAGGCTCTAGAGAGAGAGCTTGTCCCAAGCTTGGGATGCTCCTCTAGAGTAGAAATCAATATTTTCCTCTCCTCTCACCCCCATTCATGGAGCATCCCATGGTCGTCCTCTCACCACCTTCAGGACGTAGATCCTCACCGCAACGCCATCTTGCCCCATCCTCCCTCCGATGCCGTTCTTCTTCATCTAGCTTCCCACCACATTCGTCCCAGGCATCGTCAGAGAGAGTCATCCTCCAAGTAGCCGCCGAGGGGGACTCTTCTTACCTTTATCTTTTATTGCTTTCTAGTGTAGTTTTCTGCTTTTCTATCTGTAGCAAACTCTAAATTGAAAATATGTGTGGTTCTCTCTCTCTCTCTGCAAGTAGATTAGTTAGATAAATATTTTGTCGATTTGATCTCTTGCCTATGAAAATACAAAAAAAATTGCAAAAGATAAAAACAACAAAAGGAAATAAAATCGAAATATGGATTTTAAAACCAAACATTCGCCTTCCTGTGTTTGACCCGGGACTTACCTCGAGTTTCGGTATAAATTTTATCTGGTAGAGATTTTTGCGACTACGACGACGGGTTCTCCAAAACCCTGATTTTCACTCACGAAAATACACTCATCAAACCTGTTTCTAAAGTCCTTACCAACTTAGAATATACTTTAAATAAATTGGGGTGATAAGTACACGACTTATTAACCTGCCCTCTAATTTGAGGGGAGTTAAAGTCTAAGCATCTACACACTTTTTGTACTAACTCATTTTATGAGCAACCTTAATGGAAATTAGGTAGCTAATAAATGTATCGGTAAGGCTAGCATGTTGCTATGAGTAACCCTCATAGCTGGATGTCTAGAACCCATCCATACGACCTAATCTCTTTGGTTATTTCCTTTAGGTACATCTTAGATCAGGGAAGCCACCTGCTTAGAAAAAGAAGAAAAAAAATATAAAAACACCCCAAAAAAATGAAAAATAGGAAAAGGAGAAAACAATAATAAGTCACACCTCACTGCACAAGCATGGCTGGCAAATTGTCATGGGTAACCCCCCATTGCCATTTCTCCAAAGCCCAACCCTTAAAAATGCACAAATAATCCTAAAACCTAAGGAGAAGCAAGGAAGTAGAATAAACCTGGGGAGACATACACTGAGTTTTCTCTTGTGTTGACCCCACCAAAAATAAGAGCAAGAAGAAAGCTACCAATCTAAAAGATAGACCTTTAGGTAGAAATCTTTCATGTGGGATCACCTAGGGTTTGTAGATACCTAAGGTCTATTTTGATTGTTGTTTAGTGAGTCAACCACTTCCACACTACAAGATGCTTAGCACTCATGGTCCACTCAAGTTTTGGGTGGGTTGAGTAGTCGTAGAAAGCTACCCTGAAACCTTAAACACAAAAGTCCAAAAAATAAAATTAGAAAAGAAGAAAAAAAAATCTTCACTTTTATGTACATAATAAGGTGAGGACTTGGGCAGTTTGCATTTTGGTAGACACCCAGAGTATTGTTGAGTTTTGGTAGTTTAGGTCCTTATATGGTATAATTTTCTACTATTGACAAATGACTCGTGCCTAAGTAATCGAATCTTAATTCTATTCATAAATAGCATTTGGTTTAGTTTTGCTAAGGACGAACAAAAGATAAGCATGGGGGTGTGATAGATACACATTTATTTAGGGTAAAATATATATTTATGAATGTCCCTAGGCTAGTTAGATGCATCTAGCATTGTAAATAAAACATAATAGTGTCATCATGCATTTAGAGTAAATTGTGCAATTTGTAGATTAATTTACATATTTTAATGGCTTGGGACAGGGTGATGCAAATCTAAGCCTTAAACGACAAATATAACCATACAGATGGAATCAAGGCAATGATTTTTAGTCTAACACCACGAAAATCAAGTCAATTGAACCCCTGTAGCATCCATTACAAGGAGATGAAGATGGACGACAATGATGGCACCACATAGCACCATCACAACTGCCTGTCGCAGCCCACAAGGCCCCTTACACCCATGCTCTTCGATTTGGGTCATTGGATCTCCATCTAACAACCATGGTTGCACCATGTCATCCGCTCAAGGTCTCTCTTAAGAAAGTATTAAATTGTGACCATTGGATTTCCATCTAACAGCCACGATCGGCCAAGTGTTGTTCTCAACGCAATGGATAAGACCCCACCTTCTCAAACAAGAGGTGCGAGTTTGAGCTCTGATCTGCATCCCTACTTAGCGGGTGCACAATCAATTGCGACCATCCGATGGTGATCGTGTGGCTATGATGGAGTCACATTGACAAAGCATGGATAGGTGCGAATCTGACGCACGACAAGTGGTGGAGATCGCACCGCGTGTCGGTGTGGATCCTCAAGAGTGATGGATGTGTGATCATATGCACATTGAGCATGATCTCGAGCACATATCCTTGAGTGATCTAGGCCCTCCACATCTCATCCAATGGTTGCGGCTCTCCGTAGCTGTACCCATGCGCTGCCAACACCACATGCACATGGGCACTAGGCGTGGTGCATGCTGCATGGGCGACATTGAGTGCCTTGGTGTGCTAATAGCTGAGTAAAGCCCTTTCCCAGTCCTATATAAGGCCTGCCATCCTCCCTTGCTCCTCATCTCTACCTATGCTTCCTTCACCTAGTCTAGACTCTAGAAGCCTACCAAAGCTCCCAAGAGCCTATTCCCATGCCCTAGGGTCCCATATTAATGCAGAAAACCTATCCATTCCTACTCTATTCCTCGCCTCCCTAGAGCCTAGAATCTCTTCTAAAGCTCAATTCTAGTTCTCCCAAGCCCTCAGAAGCTCCACTAGATTTAAAATAATAATTTTTGTAATTCTAGCTTCTCGCCCCCTTCTTGGAGCTTTTGTTGGTCGTCCTCTCACACCGAATTGAGGAAGGGGATCATCGTGACGCGCCATGCCTCCTATCTTCTTCCTCCAGCACCATCGTCCTTCCATCACCATACCACCTTCATCTAGGAGCCGTCCAAACAATCGTCCTCCAAGCAGCCATCAAGGGGGATTCTCTCTCTATCTCTTTTACTCGCTTTCTAGTGTAGATTTATTTTCACATTGTAATAAACATTATTTTGTCTTGAATATATGCATTTGTCATCTCTCTCTCTTTCTATTTATTTTATTTCAAAGTTTAGATTGTTCTAACCTGATCTTCTACTATATAAAATACCAAAAAAATAGATAGTCTAAAATACAAAAAATAAGTAAACTCAAGCATGATTTTAAATCAAACGTAACCTCCTCATGTTAGACCCAAGACTCAGCAAGTCTCGATTATTTTTATTTGATAGCGAAATTCAGCATATACGATGACAAGGGTTTCTGTTTCTATGAAAACATAATCATTTTTCGTTGCCGAATTCTCGCTCATCAAGTGACATCAACCTCAAGCTTAACTACCAGAATCAATTCATAACAACTCTACATCACTCACATTGTCTTTAGTGATTAATTTCCACTCATTATATTTTATTTTTCATTGATTAAACAACTCTGATCACCTCCTTCTTCTCCAGCTCCAGTAAAGTTGGACAGGAGTATTCTCTCATCTTGTGAGCCTTTGATTATGTCAATTAGCATTCGTAGACTCTATTGAGCCTTAAACAGCCCTCAATTGGGTTGTTAGACCTCCAGTTTACTCTGTCGACCAGTGATTGCACAGTAATCATACGACTTAATCTACTTGAATTATGTTATAATTTAGCATAACCTAGGAACAATCATGCATAAGCATCATAATTTGCATAGTAATTGGTTTGATAGCCTTATAGATAATATTTCCATTTTATTCTCTAAAAGAGAGACAAAATTGACTGCAGATGATCCGAGGTCACAAATGATAGATCAGACCAGACAGATCTGATCAAGACAACGATGGGAGTCCAACACTTCCAGAATCATCTTGATTAGACAACCATAGCATCACGTACAATCCATAGAGGAACAGAGGCCACAAAGCAAGATGATAGAGATCCAAGCCTCAGATGAAAGATCTGACCGCATGGATGACTCTGGATCGACGGTCGTAGTCCAACGATGCAATAATCAACTCGATTGGAGGCCCACATCACCAATGTAAAGAAGAGAAGATGGACGGCCATGATGGTGCCATGTGGCACCATCGCAGCCACCCTTGCCACATGCCCAACCTCTAAAGGAAGAAATGAGGATCATTTAATCGTCTTCCAATGGCCTCACAGAAGCCACATCGCCCGCCTCACCACGCTTCAACAAAAGGAAGGTTACTCTCAACCATTGGATTTCCATCCAATGACCGAGAGCAGCTGAGCATCGAACAGGAAATCACCCATCTGCGGCCTCAGGGCAACAAAGAGTGCGCTCAACCGCAAGCGTGAGGGGCAAGTTCAAGACTCAGTGCTAAAATTGGGAAGCCGATGGGAGCATGCGCGATTGGCTGTTGATGGTGATCAGAGGGCACTGAAGCGGCTGCAAAATGCAATCGGAGGCTTCCGAGGCTACATGCGAGAACAAACGCGCGATCTCACGTGCTCTCTTCAACGAAGGAGGTGGCACACACGATTTAAGCCATCCGATTGCGAGATTGGACGGTTGAAATTAAAGCACGCATGTTTTGAATTTGAAGTGTGCATGAGGAGAGAGAAAAGTGAGGTGGGAGCGCAAAGAAGCGAAGCGTGCGATGAGGACCATGCAATCGCGATCAGGCAGCTGCGGCCGTGCCACGTGTCAATCCCAGGTTAAATATGAGCATATAAGGTGTAAATGAGGTTATTTTAAGGCCCAATCAGAGCCATTGATCTCCCGATTGACGGATCTGATCGTACCTAGGTTATTGCAGGAGTTGGAGGGCTAAAATGCCCTCTTTGCCCCTCATGAAAGCTATAAAAGAAGACCAAGGCCCCCTGTTGATGGTCTCTTCCACTGGACTCATACCAGATACAACTCCAGCCTCTCTCCCTCTTTGCAACTCCTCTCCGAACTTCATCCCAATGCTCTGGATCTGAAGTGCAGCGGCACTTCCCACAAGAATCCTACAAGTGACATCATCTGCTTTCTCTCTATCTCTCTAACTCTCTCTCTCTTTAGCATAGTTATTTCTATTCCTAGTTGAAAAACTATTTCGAAATAAAATTCTGATTATCTGGATATCTGATGCCTATATATATACATATATAAATATATAAATAATCATTTAGAATGACTCTCTGAAAGTTTTTTGCATAGAAATTGTGTTTGCCTCCTTGCGAACGACTCGATATTCACCGAACTTTATAAATATTATTTGTTTCACCACGATTCACACTACAACAATAGACTTAATCTTTTACAAGTCTCGTGGTCGACCAAGTTGGTGCTATTGCCAAGGAGGCAACAGAAATTTTTAAAAGCTTTTCCAGTAAAAGTTCTTATTTGAGATTCTAACTTGCTATTTTTGATTGTGTAGGAATTATAAAATTGCAAGAAGATATGTGCAACAATGGAAAAAAAATAGGTGTGAATCTCAAGTAAGTACTCGCAGCTAAGATTAGTTTACATTTCAAAAAGAAAATCCACAAAAAAAAAATTTAGGTGTTTTGCTTGAACCTTAGGATTAGTTAGCATTTTTTTGCTTTTTGAAAAAAAAAATCTTTCATGGTTATTTTTCAAACTAAAATAAACTTTCATATTGAAAATTCAATTCCCGAAAATCCACATGACCAAAAATTCTAAAATTTTTACTGGACATGGGTTTTGAAGTCAGAAACAACCTATCTAAATTTCATGGAAACTTGAGTTATAAAAAAATTTTAAAACTTCATGCACTGATCTATTAATTTTTCAAAGTTTTATCAAATCGGTTATTGTTCCTGATTTTTCGGAGTTCAAAATATCATACAAATTTTTATAAAACTTCGATTGACTTGAAATTTATGACACTGAATTCCTATCAAAATCAATAATTTAGGAAAAACCCTGAAAAAAATATTTCTTACACTTTTGATTGCACGGATTATTAAATCACTAACTAGGGGTCAAAATAGACTGCAAAACCCCCAGTACACTTTAAATCTAAAAAAATAGAAAACGTGCATTAAAATTCTTGAAAAAAATATTTTCTAAGTGCCTAGTTAGTGGTGCAATAAGACCAATTGATTGCATTGTTTAGGTCACTCCACTTCTCTGATTTTGAACTTAAAAGGGCCATCTAGCACTATCTGCCCTTAAGGTTTCACATTAGGGTAGAGCACACCTGCATTTTCATTCATAAAGGAAATCTATCAAACAATTGGGATTTGTAAAACTCTTGTGTGTCTCATCAGAACCCTTGATTGAAGATATTAACTCAAGTGAACCCTAAATCTCACTAATATAAGCATTTAAAGCTTAAAATCCACTTCATCATAAAATTTTCTTGTGAATCCTTTGCCTGTGCACTTCACACTTTGAAAATCAATCTTAAGGGCAACACCCCCTTAATTCCCATCATATTCCAAAAGCACAGCAATCCTAAGCCTAAAACTGAGTAGATGTTCCCTAGGCAGGACTAATCTTCTTGGGGACGTGAAATTAGATTGGGTTAAGGTCAAGGCCTTGTCTACTTTGACCCATTGGTGACAAGAAAGATCGATGCGGTAACCGTGTTAACCCTTAGTGGTGTTCCGCCGTGCGGGGTATCCTAGGGGGTCCCACCCTTCTGGCCAACCAAGTAATTCAAGGGTTAACCTAACCTAGTTGGATTTCGGGAAACCAGGATTATGTCTAATTAGGGTTTACACTCTAAGGATTAGCTTGATTGTTTGCATTGTGAGGGTGGGGATTCTCTTATCTATCTTCTCTCTCTTATCTATTAACTTTCTTCTGGTACATGGACACTAGAAGGTCTCTGAACCTTGATTTGGTACCACCTTTAGAGAGTAATCTAAGGAGAAGACCCAATTTTTATGAATCTGAATCCTTTCCCATGGATAATCACCATGAGGAAGAACTAATTGAGGAGGAGAACTTGGACCCATACTCTTTTGATTCCCGCTATTACCCTTTTGCTCCCTATCCTAACCCTTCCCTTACTCCATGTTCTTCAGGATGGGAGAACTCTCCTCAACACCCGGGACTTGATTCCCTTGCCTACACCTCATATTTCCTGGGTATAGCCAGGCCTACTTCGTCCTTACAGAATCCCACACGAATCTCTGGATATCAAGGATCTCAACAATCCCAAGAGACATTCTCCATACAGGACTAACACCTGATTAGCATGACCAACTATCTTGACCAGTTCAACCAGACTCATCTCTCCCCTAGTCAGGGATATGCCTTAGAGTTCCAATACCTAGCATATGAATCATATCCTCGAAATCACTTTGCAAAATTATCCCAATTCCACCCAAACCACTCCACCTTTTTATTAGGATAACTCTACACCACACAACCAAGGATATGATTCTTACCCTAGATATTCAAATGATAGATATTCTGATTTGACTGAGGAGAGAAATCCTGGAAATTATTATCCTTAGCCCACTCAAACCCCTGACCATGGCAGTGATCCTGAGATCACCCAATTACTCCAAGTAGTCCAGGATATGACATAGGCTAATAAAAGAAATACGAATAACCTGACAAAATAGCTTAATAGAATCCAGAAAGCACAAGGTGATAAACTTGGTCCGAGTGTGCCACAAGTTGGTGGTAAGCCACTCGAGGTTGAGGATATGAACTTAAGTATGACATCTTGCTTAGTCCCAACCTCTACATACACCGAGCCCACCCACCAGCCTTGTTATTATGCATAACAGATCCTACTCAGGGCTACAGCTAAACTTATAAATAATTTTTATATCCCAAAAATTGACTTTAAGGAGGAAGACCCACTTGAGAAATTATATCTTGGTTTAGGCCTGATTGCACAGAAATCATAAGTCTTAATTAACTTAAATTAAGCTAGGACTTAGCATGAGTTAGGGTAATTCATGCATGCATAAGCATTATTTGCATCTTTACTGCTTTCTTTTAGCTATGCATAAAATAATGCTACAATGTGCTGATTAGGTGCATTATGTCAACTACAAGTAATAAGCTGGATCAGAAGAATAGAAGAATAACTAGTGTTGCAGCAGAGTTGGAGCAGAAGACTTAGATTAGATGTAGTAGATAATAATGTAAGGGAGTTAAGGTATGCTATTCTATTAAGTAGGAATAAAGCAGTAAAATGTGAAGAACTTAGGACCATCCTAGCCCAAGGATAGCCTAGAAGCTTCCCCAAGCCTTAGCCACCCTTAAATTAGGTCATCGCACCTTAGGAAACCTTAAAACCCTAATTCCAACCTTTATTTGGACATCCAGATGAATTATAGGACTTCCAGAACTCATAGCCAACTCACGCACACCTTAAACCCACTTCTGCAGTGTTATTGGACGTCCGGACACTTGGTCAGATGTCCAATTTCTGCAAAATACCCAAGATGGAACCTTGAATCCTTCCTGACTCTGATTAGACATCCATACAACAAGTTTGGACTTCTAATTTTTTAGTATAAGTCGTCTGACACATTTATCAAATGTCTAGAACTGTTCTCCAGTTGCTGTTTTGAGATTCAAGCCTTGATCTTGGATCTCTAACTCCCTAAACCCAATTCCAACCCCATAGGAACCTAAATTAAGGTACCCTAACCCTAGTACATCACCTCTTGACCTCCCTAAGGACTTAATTAGGTCCTCACTAAACCTAATTGACTTAGATCACAGTCAATTACCATTGCCTAGTCAATTGGACTCATAGGGTCCAATTGAGCTCAAATCTCAACCCATACAAGTCCAATTGGACTCAGTGAGAGTCCAATTGAGCTAAGCCCAACCTAATTGAGTTATTTCACTCTCAATTAGATTCACAATCATTCAATTAAACTTGTGTTAAGTTTAATTGCATTTCCTCAGCAATTAGGGTTTGCAACCTAATTTAAGGCCTACACCAACCTAAAACCCTTAGGACTTAACCTATATCACTTAGACACATAGGGCACGACCACACACAAACACACACACACCCATTCACGTACTCCCACACAACCTATAGTATTCTAGGCTCTTCCAAAGGTGGCGCCACTCTTGGTTGCCAAAATTAGCAACTAAGAGCCATTCAAATTGAGATCCACTTTTTATGGATCTAAGAACCACCTCTCTCTCTCACTTGGCCGGCCACTTATGGGGCTCTCTCTAGAGAGTTCCACACTTCTCTAGAGAGTCTTCCTTAGGTCTATAAAAAGACCTAAGGGGTGACCATTTGCACCCATCCCATTCTTGGCACTCATTCACACTTAGGTTAGTTGCAGTCACCTCCATTCCACCTCCACGAGTTGTGCACCATGGCTGCCACCATCTGCACGTCAGGATGCTGGATCACCTCTCCAACCTCTCTCCAAGGGCCGGCCTAAGCACCATTGGTTGCCCCTCCTCCTCTCAACCATTCAAAGGCCATCAGAGCCTACCTCTGAATGCCCTTATTTTCTACTAGATTAGTAGCTAGTTCTTCACATTTACATGCTTTTATTTACTGCTTAGTAGTGTTGCTCTTATTCTCCCCCAATGATGCATGCAAAATTCCCCCCATAGATTCCTGTATGCGATCATTTTCTGTTAGCTAGATTTATATTTTCAAGCTTTCCTTTATAAGCTTTCCTCTAATTCCAGATTGCAAACACCCTCTTGAATGAATGAATGAAAGATATATTTTTTATATACATATCTTTGTGTTGAAAATCAACATGAGCTTACTGATTGCAATCTATTTTGTGTGATTCAAGTTGCCTGCTCTTCATTTTTATATGTTGCAACCAGCATGCCGGTACTAGAAAATATTGAGGATTTAACTATCAATGCATTTTCCGCAAACAGCCACCACATAACTAGAATTGTGCGTACCGAAACTCACACTTTCACCTTCGTCATCTATCTAACACATGCGCATGTAATCAGAGTTCACAATGAAAGTGGCAAAACTTTAATTCGACGATTAGAAACCAGCATGCGATTCTAAACAAGTAGAGTGATAAAAGATCGATTTTAGATTTACATAACGCCTCCCAGAGACGAATGACCAAGACTCAAGTCTCGTTATCTTTACAAAAATCATTTTTGACGAGCATTTTAGCTCGACTATACTACGATTTCCGACGACTTTAAAATACATGAAAATGACTTCTGTCAAGGCCCTGAATTGCAATCATTCTATTTTGAGGAACCAATCAATGGTGGGCTGGAGTATGAGTCCTTTATGTTTAAGGATGCATAGTTGGACATTGAGGGTGATCCTAAGTCTGATATTACAAAAATTGTGGGAGAACTTGAACTAAGGAAGGAGGAACAAGATCAAGATCAGGAACAAATGGAAGAAACATTACATGGAAATAGAGAGATTGTCCCCTACCAGGCAATTTTGGATGATACTAATCTAATTTTGACAGATAATTTTTCTAATCATATGTGCTTGAAAGATTCAGGCTCCATACCTGGGGTTGACTGAAATTATTTTTCTAACTCAACTCCCCTAGAAGTTGAATCCATTTCCACTTCCACACTATCCGATTCTCAGCCATCTCTCCCACTTATCCAAGATTCTAATGGACCACTCTCTAAGGATTACAATATTGATGTGGAGATACCTGATTCTGCACGTTCTGTCTCCAATTCTGACCCCCAACAGCATGTGAAAGAACAAGACAAATAATCACCTTATGAAAAAGACGTTCAAGAAATTGCAGAATTGTTGGGGATGACTTATGATGATTTATCTGAGGAAGCAAAGAATGTAGTTGAATCATGGAATCTTGAGGAGTTTGATTTGATTGATGAGACAGAGGAAGACATATCCTAAGAAGATGTAGTTCAAGAGAAAGACAAGTGGGATCAAATTCAAAAGTCTGCAGAACTAAAAGAATTTGAGGTTTTGACTAATCTAGATTCTAATCTTACTCCCCCTAGAGAAATGATTCTAAGGAATAATGAATTTCCATCCATTACATTTGAGAATTTGCATCATGAATTAAAATAAGATTTGGGTGACTTGAATGAGATTTTTGATCACCCTAGGGATGAGATTGCAGATTCTGATTCAAATATCCAGCATGATTTGGGTAAATCCAGAACTATTGAGATGGACCACTGGATCTTATTTGACTCACCTACTCTGCATCCATCTACACCTGACTTAACTTACAAAGTGGTTTCTTATACCATTTCGAACTACACCACTCAGGTTCCTCCTTTCATTTCCCATCACTTTCAGGACCCGTATGATTTATTCCCCACTGACCACTATTTACCCACCACATCTACCATACTCATGCATCACTTCTTAAGGTTGCCACTATCTACTTTCCACTCTGGCACCCGCACTTATTTTCTCTTTTGTAGCACCTGGCTGCAAATAATTCCAAGCCCGTTT
Organism: Thalassia testudinum; assembly: GCA_037157565.1. Classification (NCBI taxonomy): domain Eukaryota; kingdom Viridiplantae; phylum Streptophyta; class Magnoliopsida; order Alismatales; family Hydrocharitaceae; genus Thalassia; species Thalassia testudinum. The sequence continues at coordinate 114,658,485 of JAZHRO010000003.1, read as the reverse complement.
ATTTTATTTTTCCAACCATTTGGGCTTGGTATTCACCATTAGCCGATCCACATTTGTGGATCACTGATTCTTGGTCTGCATGATCATATCTTCATTTTAATCCTGACTCAACCCATTAATTTGATCATTAATTTTAGGGTTTAGGTTCGGCAAATGACGTTAAACTTAATGCTGGCTAGGAGGCAACCTAGTATTCATTAGAGGTAGTTTTGCATCCAAGCTGACCTGGATTAACAAGCTCAATCAAGTGATATCCCTTCCTCTTGCTTATTATATTTTGATTGTCCTGCATACATTTCAATGAGGATATTGTAATGAATAGGCATGAGGGGGTGGACATTTCATGTCTTATTTTTTATGTCAAAAAAATATTTATATTGCATTTAGGAATAAAGATTTTTTATCAAAAAGGTTTTATTATGGATTTATTCTTAAGTTGACTCCTAAGTTTAGAATCCAATATAATTTCACACTTACACATAGAATCTGCAATGGATCCTCTATGAAGACCGATAAACATCTTTAGTTTGTCAAGAAGAAGCAATGTTCCTTCTCCTAAACCCTTGGACAGTAATTAGGGAGTTAGACAAACTATCTTCTAGCAGATCCACCAAGCAAATATGAGGTGAGAGTAGAAAGTCTACTGGTGCTCTAAGGCTAGTATAAGGAATATTAAATTCTAGATAATTAGATAATGATACTCGGAGTTAGGCATAGTTTTTCGCTCTTGGTTTCTGTGTATAAATTCTTAGTGTGAATCTTTCGAGAACCACCAAATAAAGGAAATATGCAGAGAGCGGATTCTGATAAAACTAGGACTGAGGTGGATGGTCACGACCGTCCTTTATGGAATTCTCGACTAAAGGAGGGTATTTGTGTCAAGGTTAGAAATATGTTGTCCTATCCATTCCTTTCCCAGTGCTGAGAGTAGGCACTTCCACCAAATAAGCCACCCAGTGTCCTCTTGAACATCCTAATCCCGCATATTGCCTCATAAATAAAAGTTCATATGCTATACTGTGTTGCATTAGTAGATATATGGATGTGAAAAAATTAAAAAAAAAATAAAGAGAGAAAAAAGAGAAAAGAAAAAGAATTTATACATATATAGAAAAAAAAGAGGAAGAAAAAGAAAAAGAAAAGAAATATATATATAGATATAGAAAAAAATTTAGAAAAAGAAAGAGCAGAAAAAAAAATGAGTTTGTGAGTTTAGAATTTGTTTCAAGTATATTGAGGTAATAACACCTACCACCCTCACGATCTACCAAATGCAGCCTTGACCTACTTTTTTGTATTTCTGGTCGCCTAAATACTGGCTGCGGAATTTTGACTTTGTTATAGGGTTATCAGAACCTAATCAAAGTGTTAATGCCAGGAGAGACCACCAAATATACTGACAAATCTGGTGAGATTGTGAGCTCAAAAAGAATGTAAAGAAAAGAGAAGAAAGAAGGAAAAGAAAAAGAAAGAAAGAAGAAAGAGAGAGAATAAGTACAAAGGAACTAAAGAGAGCACAGTCTCTCCGCCCCACTTTAAGTTGATTTATTTAAGAGTCTGAAAATCTAGGTTCTGTAGTACTAGTCTATATGTAGTACCAGAAGAGTATGAACCACCAAATAGAAATCTACTTAACTCAGACATCTTCTACCTAAGCCAAAAGCTGGGGCTAAATTTAAAAATTACTTTATAACCCCAAGGGAAGAAGTTTGCCTATCCTAATAGAATCTTACTAAGGGTCAAGTACGAGCTTTAGATGTTGATTGGCTTTTCACCTAAATCCATTGCATAGGCTACAACAATACACTTTCACGAATGTCTAGATTTCTAAAGTTTTGAATGAAAACAAAAGAAATAAATCTCTACTAGAACTCTTGATAGAGATTAATCATGTAGGACCACTTTGCATTTAGTTTTGCATTTGCTATGGACTAACAAGATTCAGGCATGGGCGTGTGATTGCACGGCAATCATACAACCTAATCTACTTGAATTAAGTTAGAATCTAGCATAACTTAGGAACAATCCATGCATAAGCATCATAATTTGCATAGTAGTTAGTTTGATAGCCTTATAGATAATATTGCCATTTTATGCTCTAAAAGAGTGACGAAATTGATTGTAGATGATTTGAGGCCACAAATGATAGATCATACCATACATATCTGATCAGGACGACGACGGGAGTCCAATGCTTCCGAAATCGTCTTGATCACACAATCATAACATCATGTACAATCCATAGAACAACAGAGGCCATGAAGCAAGATGACAAAGATCCAAGCCTCAGATGAAAGATCCGACTTCACAGATGACTCCAGATTGATGATCGCAGTCTAATGATGCAAAAATCAACCTAATTGGAGGCCCACATCACCAATTACAAAGAAGAGAAAATGGCTGGCCATGATGGAGCCATGTGGCGCCATTGCAGCCACCCTTGTTGCACACCCAACCTCTAAAGGAAGAAATGAGGATAGTTGGATCATCATCCAATGGCCTCAAAGAAGCCATGTCGCCTGCCTCACTGCGCTTCAATAAAGGAAGCTTACTCTTTGCCATTAGATTTCCATCTAATGGCCAATAGCAGCCGAGCACTGAAGAGGAAACTCGCCCATCCGCAACCTTAGTGTAACGGAGAGCACGCTCAATCGCAAGCACGAGGAGTGGGTTCAAGGCATGCTTAGTGCTAAAATTGGGAAGCGGTGGGAGAGCGTGCTATTAGCATTGGATGGTGATTAGAGGGTACTGAAGTGGTAGCGTGGCATAATCAGAGGCTTCCGAGGCTACACGCGAGAATGAACATGTGATCTCACATGCTCTCTTCAACAAAGGCGGTGGTGCATGCGATTTAAGTCATTCGATTGTAAGATCGGATGACCGAAATCAAAGCATGTGTGTTTTGAATTTAAAGTGCATGCCAGGAGAGCAAAAAGCGAGGCGGGCACACAAAGAAGCAAAGCACGCAACGAGGACCTCACAATTGCGATAGGGCTGCTATGGGTGCACCACGTGTCAAGACTAGGTTAAATTCAAGCATAGAAGGTGCAAATGAGGTTATTTTGTGGCCCGATCAGAGTCGTTGATCTCCTGATCGATGGATCTGATCGTACCTAGGTTGTTGCATGAGTTGGAGGGTTAAAATGCTCTCTTTACCCCTCATCAAAGCTATAAAAGAAGACCATGGCCCTTTGTTGATGATCTTTTCCACCAGACTCCCACAAGATACAACTCCAGCCTCTCTCCCACTCTGCAACTCCTCTCTGGACTTCATCTCAGTGCTCTGGATTTGAAGTGCTGCCGCACTTCCCACAAGAATCCCATAAGCAACGTCATCATCTTCTTTCTCTCTATCTCTCTATCTATCTATCTCTCTCTCTCTAGCATAGTTATTTCTATTCTTAGTTGAAAAATTATTTTCAAATAAAATTCTGATTATCTGGATATCTGATGCCTATATATTTACATATATAAAAATATAAATAATCATTTAGAATGACTCTCTAAAAGGCCTTTTCATAGAAATTGTGTTTGCCTCCCTGCGAATGACTCGGTAGTCACCAAACTTTATAAATATTATTTGTTTCACCACGATTTGCACTACAACAATAAACTTAATCTTTTACATATCTCATGGTCAAACAACCAGACACCCTTTAGAACCCAGGTGACAAATCTTAGAATTTCTCTTAAACAATAAATTCTCTCATTTCTTGATTCCATTAGGTTCCACAAGTCCTATAGAGTTCATTTGGATCTTTAGATTGATCAGAATTATCCTTGTGAACAAAGTCAAACTCAGGTTGAGTTAAGTCAACCCCAAGTCACCATTGGAGTTCAAAGCTTTTGAGTTCAAGTTTAAAAGATGCAGCGTGTTCTTAGGGTCGTTAGGAATTCATTAAAGTCATCTTTAGAAGGTCTAAGGTCAATTGAGTTGTTCTGAGGTTGTTGGGTTCAGATAGGTCCCAGATGGGCTCTTAATAGTTGGATTTGAGTTCTTCAAGCTTTCTTTAGTTCAAAGGATCCATTTTAACCTTTTGAAGCTTTAAAAATATATACAAGAGCTAAATACCCAAACTTTGTGGTGAATCAAGTCTGCCCTATTATACCCTCTTGTTTCAAGTGTAGTAGTTGCTCTTTAGATCAGGTCTAAGCTTAGAAGTATTTTTCAGAGCTTCCTAGTGTGTTTAAGGTTATTAAGGAGTCACTCAAAGTGTTAAGTGCGTGAAAGAGAGAGTTTTAAGCTTCAGAATAAGGTCTGCAGGTGACGAGAACCTCATCATGAACCCTAACTAGCACATTTTGACCTACATAAGTGTACAAAAGCTCCAGCAAAACCTAAGGGAAAGCCTAAATCAGGGAATTACGAATTTGAATATAAATAATTCACAAGGGGTAAAACTACAATTTTACCAATACAATAAATAAATGGGATTTCTAAGGGTCTAGACACAGGTCAAATGGGCTTAATAAGAGAGAAAGTGGGATGATTTGGTCTGAAAAGGGTTACAGCGACACCTAGGAATTAAATGACATTTTGTAACCCTAAAATAAATCTGCTTTAATTCACAAAGTTTCAGGTAAGATAAAAATCAATTAAACCCTCTAAAATTCATGAAAAAATATTCCCTAGGGTTTAGAACCTTCAATTTGGCCATTGGAACCTATCTTGACCTAGATTGAGAACCACACCCAATTTTTGACCTAATTTAGGTTTTTGTGCAAAATGTCCAGTCAAATATGGTCAAACCTAAAATCCAACCTCACCATTGGATTCCTTAGGTCCAAATTAGGGTTATACCAAAATTTGGACCGAAGGAAAGGTTGCCTTGACCCACTTTACAAATTGGTCTTCAATAATTACTTTCTAACCCTTAACTTTTTGAACTCTTGCATTTACCCCCTCAACTTTCTCATCATTTTATGCGAACCGGTCCCTATGCCACCGCAACAGCAGGCCATACCTGTAGCGACTTCGCATGGAGGATGGCGTCGTGCAGGGCATGGGAGCTGGACCCAGAAATGAGAGGAGGATCCCCTACATTGTCCTCTTCTGCATGGACCACCTCCCATGCCCTGCCGGCACCCTTACCTCTCGTGCGAACGCATGAGAGGTATGGGTCTCCGACTGCCCACGTCTCTGGTGGGGTTTTTCCCCCATTCTTGCACGCCTGCCGGCCTGCCCTCGCCTATTTAAGAAGCAACACACTCTGCCGCTTCTCCCCAACTTGTCTTGGCCAGAGTTCCTCCCCAATTTCATTTTCTTCTCCTTTAGCCAAGTGGTCCAGTAAGCTCCGGTGAGCTGCCCTCCTCTTTCTCGTCGCTCTGCCACAATACCAGTGGCAGAGTTGTCCTCACCATCCTCCTCCACATCGCGCAACACCCACGTGAGCATCCTTAGCCCGTCGTCGCCGCCGTCTCCCTCCACTAGACACCATCTTCTTCGGCGACAGCAGGTACTACCAGTCGCCATCTCTCCCCCTTCATCCACTTAGTTAGGTTAAAATTACTTGTCGCTATCCCCCCTTCAATTCCCCTCAATCTATTTCACGAATTATCCCTCGACTGCCACTGTCCACCGCCATCGTCCCCATCTCCGGCCAACCTCCGGCGAGACGCATTCGTCACTCCACACCTCCACACGTCTCACCACCAACCTCACAACCACCGCCACAGTCCACTGAACATCTTCCACCCATCCACAAGTCGCCACACGCACTCCATGCTTCCCCCGACCTAGGCACGCACACCTGGGCCACCCCATGGCCTGCCACCTACCGCCTCTCCTTCACCGTGATACGGCGAAGGTCCTCCTATGGTCTGATAGAGCTGCAAGGCTCCTTTTGTGTCGTGCAGGGTCGAGCTCCCATCTCCCATTAGTGACAGCTCGAGCTCGCTTGTTCTCCAGCTCCAAGCCACAAGCGTCAAGTCCCAGGCTTCCAGACTGTGCGGATTGAGGGCGAGAGTGAGCCTAGCCTAGTAGCAAGTGCCACGAGACTTGCAGCTGCATTGATTGTGAAGTCACTCTCCTGCAGGTGTCAGCAGAGGCAGGTGGGACTTTTAGTCCCACCTCAGAAAGTCGTAACCTTTTCGAGCAGTTTAAGTGGATTTTGTGCTCTCTGCTGTTTGCCTCGAATTCACTAGGGTGAGGTCCCTCGCCTCACCTATCACGCCTTGTCCATAACATAACCCGTGGACCTGGCACCCGGATCCGATTAACCCCTCCATGCACTCCTCGTGCACCACACCCACGCCGGTGCGCCTGGACCCAGGCACGTGACCGATCCGATAACCTGGCTCTAGGAGAGCGTACTGAAGAGAAATACACAGAGAGAGAGAGATGCACAGGAAGGGTAGGGGAATAGGTTTTGTTGTGTGGTGCTTGTGCAGGAAGAGGATGCTAAGGGAGGAAGAAGCGTAGCAAGAGAAGGAAGTAGGACTTAGCCACACAGAGGAGCAAAAGTTGAAGAAGAAGAAGGAAGAGAGAGTGCAGCAGAGAGAAGAAGAGACACGGTTGAAGAAAAGAAAGAAGAAGAAGAAGCCAAGGAGGAGCTGCAACATAAGAAGAAGAGAAAGAGAAGCCACAAAGAAGAAGAAAACAAGAAGAAGCCAAGAGCAAGAAGAACCAGCAGAAGAAGCACTGTAGCAGGTGGAAGTTTAAGTCGTCTGACCCTGGAGTCAGACATCTGGAGAGAAAAAGAAAGAGGAAGAAGAAAGAGAGAAGAAAAGAAGAACAAGTTTTCCTTTCTTTTATTGTTTTTTTTGTAAAACAGTATATGTCCATATTGTAAATTGTGATTTTGTATGCTTCTAAAATCAAGTGTTACTCCCTGAGTTCAACCTCGAAAATTTTCTATTTTTCGAGTAATAAAAGGAAATATACATACTGGTTGCAAATGATCAGCAGCAAGCATTTTTGTGAAGTACTGCATAGACACGAAGCCATGGGTGAGTAGCTTAGCTTCTGATCTTACCAAGATGTTGATTGAAATGCTAATGAGTCTTAGATGAAGATCTGAGGCCTAACTGAGTTGTTGAAGCTATATGGAGCTCAATTTAATGAGCTCAACCTTTATTGTGAAGAGTTCGATAGCGGTTGCATCTACTTTGAAGCCAAGCTGAAATCAAAGCATGCACTAAAGGAGGAGATCCCCTTTAAGTCCTACATCGTCCACGACCAAGATCTCAGTACCTGTATATCTAGAAATGTGCTACTTATCCCCTAAGTGCCTATGACACCTATGGGTGCGCATACCTATTGATCTAATCCTCTATGCCTGCTGAGGGGCGACCCTAATTGGGCGATGGTGATTGAGCCACGTGTCATTGATCTAGCTATTGAAGCTAATATTTTTGGAGTAAGCAACAGCTGTGTGTTACTTGTGCTTTAGCCATGAATGAAGTTAAGTTGGTGATTAAGGCTTGTACTTATCATGAAGTGAAATAATTTTTTGAGCATTTGTTCTTTACAAACTTTTTATGCAATTGAATTTTTTTTTACGCTCATATCTTGTGTGTTTAGTATTCATTTGAAGGATTAATTGCTTTGTTTTTATGTATATCTTTTGTAATGAATTCATGTGCCTAACATATATTAATTATCTAATTAAGCTAGGAATTAACTTAAGCCTTTTAATTAACTTTATTAACCTATATAAACCTAATTTAGCTAACCTAATTTAAGTAGAGTATGTAATTAAGTTAAGTATGTTTATATATAACATAGTAAGTTAATTTCAATTAATTTAAATTTAAATAATATAAGCATTGTAATCTAATTAAGTTATATGTTTATAGATATTTAAGTTTAGTTTTAAGTAAAAGCTAGACTATAGTTCCTCATAAGTTATATTAGTAAATCAACTAACTATTAAATAAGTTATTAATTTAAGTAGTTATATTAGATCTTTAGTTGTAATTAAGCTATTAAGTAAGCAGTTATATATTAGTATAGTTAGTTATATATGTAGAAGTAATTATACTTGTAAATCATAAGTTATGTAGTCAACTTAACTTATTAATTATCGATCCTTAGTAATATTAAGTATAAATAACTTAATTAAGAAAACAAAGATAATTTAAGAAATAATTGGTGAATTAAGTTATAATAAGCCTTCTAGCAAATGACCTGGACTCAAAACCAGTAAAAATTTATAAAATATGTTAATTATCTTGTACACTATACTATGACATAATAAAACCCCAATCTTATTAATGCAAGAAACCTATACATCAGTGTCCAGCCTGTTGGATCACCTTCTCTTCCTTATGAAGAGAGAAACCTCCATTTAGGGATCAAAGGCGGGCTCTGTATTAAGATACACCACCATCGTTCTTAAATGGTATGGTTAGTGAATTGATCACATAGTGATCATAAATCCTAAGTCAAGGTTAACTTAGGTGATGGTTTACTCTCAGTTTGGATTTCCAACAAAAAACCTTTGTGTTCTTCGTGTGATTGAATTTTTATTTGCATATTATATTTCAATTTCACTATTCACCCCCCCTTTAATGTAATTTCAAGGTCTTCCCAAATAATCCTCCAATCTCTCCAAATCTTGTGAAGAACACATCCCATAGCCACCAGAGAAGAAGAGGCATCATACAAACTCACCCCTCTCAAAAGCTTTGACGAATTGGTTGGTTGGATGACTGGGCCAATTGTAGCCAATCATCCAATTTTATTATTGGACGACTAGCTACTTAAGGTAGTTTTCTTCAGGCAATTATCTCCTTGAGCATAGGTTTAATTGCATCCCTATTGGTGGTGTGATGGTAACACCATCATTCTGTTGGTGCTAGAGCACCATGATCATTTGTTTTGATGATAACAAAACACATGTTATTTAACATTTGCAATTTGAGTCCTAGATTTCAAGTCAATTGCAAATGTGGACGTGTTTAGACGGAATTCGAGCTCGCATCCAGGATGGATTGGAGGAGCTTGACGGAAAACAGAGGAGGTTCGCATGGAGCGACAGATTGAAGATAAAAGACAAGAAGAATAGGATAGATTCTTTTTAATCCTTTCATGTACTTTTATCTTTATTTTTCTTGCTCTTTATTTTCCTTAGAAAATTATGTTAAAGAGCCTCAAAGAACCCTAACAGTAGTCCTAGGAACACCGGCACAACCCTAGGATACCTAGGTTTTCTGTAGAATACTTAGAAAACCAATATAGGGTTCAAACAGAGTTTCCAGACGTCTAATTCCCAAATCAGACATCTGATAAAGCATTTTAAGACGTCTGACTGTTGTTTCAGACGTCTGGTAACTGTTAGGCTGGACATAGTTAGATCTGTCTGATGAAATCAGACGTCCAGACCCTTATACCAGACGTCTTAGAATACGTCTGATGGATTTGCCAGACGTCCAATTAGTGGACCGTTGGCTGGCTTAGCAAACACTCAAGATTATGACCGTTAGAGCCTTATCAGATGTCTGTAGGTATTTCCAGACGTCTGATAAATGACCGTTTTACCTCGGCTGACCCAAAATCTCTTCTCAGAGATTTTCTAGCCGTTACAACGTTTGGAAATCAATTCCCACAGTAAAAGTAGGTTTCCAGACGTCCATACATAGTGCCAGACGTCCTGTATGTCGTCTGATGGACTTGCACAAAAACCCTATTTAGATCTGATCCAAGTCAGGGAGAGACCCGCCCAGAATCAGACGTCTGACATTTAAATCAGACGTCTTAAAGTGGCCTTCCAGACGTCTGATGCCAGAGTTAGACGTCTGATTACCCTGTCAAGTGTAATCATTGTCCTGATTTCGGCCTGATTCTCTTGGGCTTTGTTCCCAACGGCTATAGAACCTTTCCTAAGCCTTCCAAAGCCTTCCTAAGGCCTCTATAAATAGAGGGGAGCCTTTTCACACTTGGACACACTTAGAGACACAAGATACACACCAAGAGACACCTTGTAATACACTCTCACACTCTTGTGTCCAAGAAGCTCTTGCTCTCTAAGCTCAAGTTCTACATCTTGAGAGCATCAAACCGTTGCGCACCCGCTCTCCCGCCGTTGTCTACGAGAGCGAAGTTGCGCCGTTGCGTGGCTCACGCACCCACGTCATCGTCGACGCACTCCTTGCAAAGGGGAGTTTCCTAAATCCTATAGAAGCTTAGGTTTATTACTTTGTTGGCTCTATAGGTTTGTTGTTTATTTTATCTTTGTTATTTGGTTGGGTATTCACTTTGCGAATTCCCGTCTCCTTCGTGGGACAAAATCCTTCTCGTGGAGAGAAGGGGTTGAGGAACGCTACCCTCGTACTTGTAGCGTGGTTGTACTGAGGTTGAATCACCCTCATTTTAAAGTGATTCGATTAGTGGATTTGATCAACTAGGTTGATCAGAAAATCCTAACTTGAGAGGGTTAGGTGGTGGTTTTCACCCGGTTTGGGTTTCCACCTAAAAATTACTTGTGTACTTGTGCGATTGTTTGTTTATTCTGTGATATTGTTCATTTCCGCATTTTATTACGTCACCCCTCCTACGAAGGGAAATTACAATTGGTATCAGAGCAGGTCTCGCGAAATCGGCGTTACAAACCGGTGAGGATCTAGATCATGGAGGGAAGCATAGCCGCAATCAGAATCTCCGAAGGGCAGTCCACCGTCCGACCACCCTACTTTGACGGGAACAACTACAGCTATTGGAAGTTGAGGATGAAGACGTGGCTCCAAGCCACTGAATTCGAGGTATGGGGATGTTGCGAAACCCCATACGAGATCCCGAAGCGACCCCAAGGAGGCTACTCGCAGGTGCAGATTCTAGAGCTCTCACTCAACGCAAAGGCAATGAATGCCTTGTACTGCGCATTGAGTCCGAAGGAATTCGAACGAATCCAAGAGTGCACCACCGCCCACGAGATATGGAGGAGGTTGGAAGGCACTCATGAGGATTCCAGCTCGGAGGAAGAAGAAGAAGAAAAAGAAGAAGAAACTGCTTGCTTTGGTTTCATGGCCAGAGGAACCAATAGCGACAGTGAAAGCGGAAGCGACTCCGACGACGAGGTAAATTTCGATTTACAAGAAGCTTTTAATGAACTATTTGAGCTTAGTAAATCTCTAAAAATAGAAAACAAAAGCATGAAAAAGAATCTTAGCTTTCTTAAATCTGAAAATGATAGGTTAGAAATAAAACTTAAGGATCTAGAAGCTTGTCCTAAAAATGATAACCTATTATTAGAAAATCAAGACCTCATCAATGAAAATAATAAATTGATTGAGGAAAATGATAGTCTAAAGTTAGAAATCTCTAATTTAAAGACTAAGATGAGTATTATAGAAAAAGAAATTGCATGTCTTAGGGAAAACTCCAACAAATTAATCAATAAAGTAGATAATTTTTATAGCCCTAAGGTTGAGAAAGGATCTCCATCAAGGAGACCCGCTAACAGATCCGGATCCAAGCCCACTTGGATACCGAAAAAAGAATTAGAATCTTGTTTTGTAGGGTTCAGGGATAATTACAACATAAAGGACTGGACCTACAAGCTCAAGTCTGGTCAACTCGAGTTAGGAGAACTAAGGAGTAGACCAAAGAGGAGAACAAGAAGACCGACGAGACGGCGAACAAACGACGGACCCGCCGCACATCGACCACCAGATTGGAGACCGGCGCCGATGCCCGGGCCTCCAAGCTACGGATGGGAGCCCCATCCGATGTGGCATCCACCACCACCATTCGGGCCACTTTATTGGCCATGGTAGGTGAGGTAAAATTCTTAACCCTATCTTTTTATAAGCATTTAGATCGAGAGAGTTAAAAAATGAAAAATGATGAGCTAATTGTCAATTTTTAAGGGGGAGATATAAGGTAGCTAAATTTCCTTTAGAAAGGGGGAGAAAAATAATAGCTATCTTGTTGTTACAAAAAGGGGGAGAATATCACCTTTGTTAAAATAAACTCATAGAAGAGCATGTTTTAAGGGGGAGTTATAGGAAATGTAAAATCAATCAAACCTTTTTGATAATGTCAAAAAGGGGGAGGATTTTTATGCATTATTATTTACGGTTTTGTCATCATCAAAAAGGGGGAGATTGTTGGTGCTAGAGCACCACGATCATTTGTTTTGATGATAACAAAACACGTGTTATTTAACATTTGCAATTTGAGTCCTAGATTTCAGGTCAATTGCAAATGTGGACGTGTTTAGACGGAATTCGAGCTCGCATCCAGGATGGATTGGAGGAGCTTGACGGAAAACAGAGGAGGTTCGCATGGAGCGACAGATTGAAGATAAAAGACAAGAAGAATAGGATAGATTCTTTTTAATCCTTTCATGTACTTTTATCTTTATTTTTCTTGCTCTTTATTTTCCTTAGAAAATTATGTTAAAGAGCCTCAAAGAACCCTAACAGTAGTCTTAGGAACACCGGCACAACCCTAGGATACTTAGGTTTTCTGTAGAATACTTAGAAAACCAATATAGGGTTCAAACAGAGTTTCCAGACGTCTAATTCCCAAATCAGACGTCTGATAAAGCATTTTAAGACGTCTGACTGTTGTTTCAGACGTCTGATAACTGTTAGGCTGGACATAGTTAGATCTGTCTGATGAAATCAGACGTCCAGACCCTTATACCAGACGTCTTAGAAGACGTCTGATGGATTTGCCAGACGTCCAATTAGTGGACCGTTGGCTGGCTTAGCAAACACTCAAGATTATGACCGTTAGAGCCTTATCAAACGTCCGTAGGTATTTCCAGACGTCTAATAAATGACCGTTTTGCCTCGGCTGACCCAAAATCTCTTCTCAGAGATTTTCTAGCCGTTGCAACGTTTGGAAATCAATTCCCACAGTAAAAGTAGGTTTCCAGACGTCCATACATAGTGCCAGACGTCCTGTATGTCGTCTGATGGACTTGCACAAAAACCCTGTTTAGATCTGATCCAAGTCAGGGAGAGACCCGCCCAGAATCAGACGTCTGACATTTAAATCAGACGTCTTAAAGTGGCCTTCTAGACGTCTGATGCCAGAGTTAGACGTCTGATTACCCTGTCAAGTGTAAACATTGTCCTGATTTCAGCCTGATTCTCTTGGGCTTTGTTCCCAACGGCTATAGAACCTTTCCTAAGCCTTCCAAAGCCTTCCTAAGGCCTCTATAAATAGAGGGGGGCCTTTTCACACTTGGACACACTTAGAGACACAAGATACACACCAAGAGACACCTTGTAATACACTCTCACACTCTTGTGTCCAAGAAGCTCTTGCTCTCTAAGCTCAAGTTCTACATCTTGAGAGCATCAAACCGTTGCGCACCCGCTCTCCCGCCGTTGTCTACGAGAGCGAAGTTCCGCCGTTGCGTGGCTCACGCACCCGCGTCATCGTCGATGCACTCCTTGCAAAGGGGAGTTTCCTAAATCCTATAGAAGCTTAGGTTTATTACTTTGTTGGCTCTATAGGTTTGTTGTTTATTTTATCTTTGTTATTTGGTTGGGTATTCACTTTGCGAATTCCCGTCTCCTTCGTGGGACAAAATCCTTCTCGTGGAGAGAAGGGGTTGAGGAACGCTACCCTCGTACTTGTAGCATGGTTGTACTGAGGTTGAATCACCCTCGTTTTAAAGTGATTCGATTAGTGGATTTGATCAACTAGGTTGATCGGAAAATCCTAACTCGAGAGGGTTAGGTGGTGGTTTTCACCCGGTTTGGATTTCCACCTAAAAATTACTTGTGTACTCGTGCGATTGTTTGTTTATTCTGTGATATTGTTCATTTCCGCATTTTATTACGTCACCCCTCCTTCGAAGGGAAATTACACATTCGTCATAACTAGCTTAATTTAGACTAATTTCAGTGATAAATGCTCCCTAATACCCATTCGAGGGTTGTAATTCAGTTCTGAGAAAATTTTAAGAAGAGAAATTGAATTAATCCTGCTATTTTAACACCCAATCACAAATGAAAAATAAATGAGGGGTTAATCGGTGGTCAAATTTACTTAAATTTCCAAGAAGTTGGCATGAGTTGACTGAAATAGGGTTTTCTGCATTTTAAGGACTATTTTATTTATAAAAACCCTAATTATAGCCTCACTTCAATTAAATGATTTCTGGTGAAAATAAATGTAATATGAACCTCCTAAGAATCATTTAAAAATATTCTATGAGGTTTGGAACCTTCACGTTGACCAAAGGAACCTTTTTTCACCAAACACAAAGACTTAGGTGGGAATTTGCTTTATTTTGGACGTCAATGTAAATTGACCTATTAAACTACATCACAACCCAAATCTTAGGTCACCACAAGATTTCTTGGGTCAAAATTAGGTTAACCCCAAATTTTGAGCCCAATTAGAGTCCATCTTGACTTGGGTTGCATTTTTGCCCATTTACTTCTATTTCTCACAAAAAACCCCTAAGTTTCCATGTTTTCTAATATATAACCCCATATCTTTTGTCATTCTTGCGAATAGCCCCCCACCTCCTTCCTCTCCTTCTTCATTCAAGACTTCCATACACAGCAACAGAGAAGAAGAGGTAACCCAAACCCACGAGATTTGATTGAGGATTTCTCCCTCAATTCTCAACCAAATCCCTTCAAATTTAGAGCGATTGGTCACCAAATCCTCCTCTATCATTTGCACCAGATTTTGTGCCTCAATTTGGATCATGAGAGCTCCGGCGAGCTCGAGATCTGCAGAATCGTGAGTGCCAAAATCGTGAGGAATTTGTGAGAATTCCAAGCAATTCAAGGCCACATCTTCCTCTATATAAGTCTAGCTCGATTCCAAGTCAAAATTAGTCAAGAATGGACTATGTTTTTCCCCTCTCTTCCACACACAGCCATGACATCTTCGACTCCGACAAGCGTCTCTGACCACCTTCTTCCGCGCATGCTCAAGACTAATTGGCACTGCCAATCTCTTCCGCTCTTCCTCACTACTTGTGTCGGCCAAAGCAAGGACGTTCCAACCTCATTCTCCTCGTCATCCCATTCACTGGCCCCATCGTCTTCCTCATGTCCGGTCAGCCAATGCTAGACATGAATCCTCCTTCTTTCGCTCAAACAAGTAGTCCTGTATCTCCCTCTCTTCCCTTAAGTTAGTTTAGGCTACTTAGTCTTAGGTTTCAAGCCCTCTATTCACCATTCATTCTTCTTCTCCATGGCCGACAAGAGCTCCAGCAAGCTCTAGTGGCCACACCACACCACCATCCACCCATCCACCTACACCACAAGCTTCACAACAACTTGTAGAACAAAATCCCTCAAGAAATTGAGAGCTTTGATCTACAATTTGTTGGGCCAAACAACCCATCAAACAGCCATCCTCTCCGACCTCGTTTAGCCACTTCACTCCCTCTCACACCAAATCACCACAACCAACACCTTCATCACAACACAGTGAAGCTTTTGAACCATCTAATTGGGGTCGAGAAGCCGTCCTCTTATTTTAGGTTCTCGCTGTCGACCTTCACCTTCTCTGACAACGTTCTCATCCATCCAGCAAAGGAACACCCAAGAAGCTTCTCCTTTCTATGCAGATTCACGTGAGAAAGCTTCCTACGCTGTTGGATTCAAGATCCAACAACTAGCATCATCCAATCACGTAAGCATCTCCATGTCACAGCTTGCTGCTAAAATGTAAGGAAGAAGAGGCACTATAGTGTCACATCATGGGAAGCCCCATTTTGGTAATAAATTGAATTTGGTGCATTGCTTGGGTGCCCAAGACCACAGGGGGTTAGGTCCCTTCCCATATGCCTCTACACATACATATGCTTGCACACACATGAGCACGTGCTTGGGTGAGAGCCTAGGTCGATTTGCCTTGATTTACGTGTAGGGCTTTGACTAGGTTTTGAGCTTGAATTGTGATGAACTTCGGCCAAATCTTGTGCATACTTTAAGACATCTAATTGGCTTGACATTTGGCTAAGTGTTTAAGGCATTCTTTGAGTTGAAAAACATATTTTTTGCCTTAACTCTTGCATTTATTTTTGGAGTTTGATAGTGCTATTCATTGATTAATATATCACTTTTTCTCTCTTAAGCTTCATTTTTATTACCTAATTAGTGGTTAAATTATGGATTATTTGCTCCCTAAGATGACCATGGACTCACATTGGAGATTACCAATTTAAATGTCGATTTTCTTTTATTGACTATATTAGGGCGTGTATTTTAAACTTAACGAAAGTGCATTAACATGGTGCTTGATGTAGACACATCTATTTAGGTTAAAATGACTATTTATGCCTGTTCCTAACTTAGATTTGCATTCCATATTATAAATATTACATAGCATGCATCATTCTGCATTTAGAGTAGTTGGGTATATTTTAGGTTAATTGCATACTTTTTGTGGTCAGGAGAGGAGATTTATTTTGAAGCCTCAAATTGATGATCTGACAGTATGGATCTGATCAGGACGACGATTGAAGTCCAACGTCTCTGAAATCGCCTTGATCGGAGTCCCGTATCACCATATGCAGTACGAGGAAGATCAACAGCCAAGGGACTAGGTGATATAATTCGAAGCTTCAAATGACAAATCCAACCATGCAGATGGATTTAGGTCGATGATCGCAGCCTAACGGCGTGAAAATCGACTCAATCCGACCTCTGTAGCAACCCCTACAAAAGAAAAAAGATAGACGGCCTAGTCGCGCCACGTGGTGCAACCCATGCCACCCATGCCGGCGCGGAGGTAGCGGCGGTAGCAGTGCATATTGTGCATGCATGCACGACAAGGCCACGTACAGCGCGCACCAGCAACGCGACAATAGGGGCGTGTGAGAGAGATCTTCAGCGACATTTATGACCATCACTAAATGTCCTGTATAAGAATTTGATTCTTTCCTCCACTATAAAAGGACCCCTACCCCACCCATTTTTCTTCATCTTTTCCTTTCTTCCTCTCACCACCTCCATAGCATTAGAGAAAGCTTGTCCCAAGCCTAGGACGCTCCTTTAGAGTAGAAAACAAACATTTGTTCCCGCCTCTCATCCCCCTTCGTGGAGCATCCCATGGTCGTCTTCTCACCTCCCTTCGACAAGAAGATCCTCACCGCGATGCCATCCACCCATACCCTCTGTCCTTTGGCTTCATCCTCATTCATCCTGCTCCTTACCACCTTCCTCCAGGCGATGTCAGAGCGAGTGGTCTTCCAAGCGACCGTCGAGGGGGATTTCTCTCACCTATCTCTATCTTTATTGCTTTTGTAGTATAGTTTTCTCGCTTTCCTAGTTGTAATAAATATTTCATTATAAAAATACATGATTGTTTCTCTCTCTCTGTGTGTGTCTCTCTTTTATTTTGCAAGTAGATTAGCTAGATTTCATCGACCTGATCTCTTGTCCTATTAAAAATGCCAAAAAATTAGAAAAGACAAAAATGACAAAAATAAATAAAAAGCGACATGCAGATTTTCAAAACCAAACGTTCGCCTCCCTGTATTTGACCCAGAACTCACTTTTCCAATTTCGATTATAAATTTTATCTGATCGATGGATTTTCTCACAAATTGAACTACGACGACGGGTTTTCCAAACCCGAACCTTTCCGCATGCGAATCTGCCATCGTCATTTTAGCGTCGTTGCCGGGGATCGAACCCAGGTCGTCCACGTGACAGGAAGGAATACTCACCTTTGGTTTTTTTCGCATTTTCCCGCATTACTTACATATTTTTCTTACCTATCTTTCTTCTTCGATTTATTGCCTTGCAGGAACCCGATCAAGGAGCTGAAGGCAGTAGATTGGAGTAAAGTGCTAGAAGAGACATTTGTAAGTTTTCCCCCACTTCCCCACCCACTAGATCATTTCACCACCTTAATAATCAAGACCTAATCTACTTAGGTGTTTTCATAAACCCTAGGATAGAAATTGTTTATCTTATTTGTTACTCCACTCACCTCACCATCCACATAAATAAAAAATAAAAATAAAAAAAGTTATCTGATTGTGGGATTTCCTGAAAGAGACACATTAACACCCACAACTCTCGACTAAAGGTGCACCATTCCACTTTGATTCCACCACTTAACCAGGATCTGACCTGTGGACCCGGTACCCTTCAACTCAATACACATAAGTAGAAATCTGACTAGGTTAAGAATTTTCGTGTGCCTTAACTAAGTGGTGCAACAAGCCAATTGATTGAGCTATTTGGGCCACACCACTCAAATTAAAATTGATTCATCAAGTAGTTTGCCACTTAGGGTTGATTTTTAGGACTGAACCAGGTACTCCACATTTTATTTTTGATTTTTAAAGGAATATATCTACACCAGTGCTTTCAAAACTTGGAGTATTCTACTAAACCTGATTGAATGAACCTAAAGATTAAACCCTAAAAGACACATCATCAAATAACCTTGTTTGCAAACCCTAGTTGTGCACGCACACACATTTGAATCAATCATTAAGGGCGTAACCCATCTAAAGGGCCCATCACATTCCAAGAGCACAATCATCCCAAGCCAAATTAAAATTGAGTAAATGTTGGCCTTAAAGAGTGATTTGCTCTTTGGGGCTTAGACTGAGATTTTTTTTCAATTAATCTGCTTCTGCTGTCCATCTAATGTCTAGCTAGGGGAGTAGTGTCAAATGATCGCAGCTGGGGGTTACACTAGGAACTAGAGGTGCAAGCCAAAGGAAGAACCTTCTCCCTAGCCCCTCCTTCTAACTGGTTGGATTGACCAGATAAAAGTAGACCAAATCAGTTATAATCTCAAGATGGGTCCTGGGATTCTATAGGTCTTTAGGCTAACCCACCTACGGATAGGGTTGATTGCTTGTATTGCAGGGCTCCCTTCTTTCTTCTGATTTCCCCTCCTATTCTACCATGTATCCTTTCACATCCTACACTCATTTCCCATCCTACCCTCCTACCACCACTTCTACCCAAGATGTTTACTATCCCGACTCGACTTATAATTACCCATCTACTAGTCAGGATAACTTTAATTGGGGATACGATACTGGACCTCAATGTCCAGGGCCTAACTCTGGACAACAAGACTATGATTACTATCCTTCCTAGAGCTACAATGAGTATAGATCTCCACACTTTGATGATCAACCTAACCCGATCTACAATCAAGAAGGATATGTTGACTATAACACCTACCCTCCCCAGAATTATGCTGAACATAGGTCGCTACCATTCTTTAAATAACCTGAAACGACCTACTATCAGGGAGGGACCCGAGAACCTCGATATCTTGACTCTCCAAGATTTAACCCAAACCCACCCAAACCTGAATTGAACCATTCAGTTTAGGTGAACCAGATCCAAGACAGGGTGTTGGCTAATTTAAGGAACACCATACAATCTTTAGAAGCCCAGCCAACACCATGCACTGAAGCATTGGAGCCTATGATAAAAATGATTGATGAGCTGAATAGCTCCTTATTGGATTTGCTCCAAAATGTTAGGGAAAGGGGCCTGGGTGAGTTTCTACTTGGGAAATTATCAAGGTTGAGGATGAAATTTGTGGTTTCCCTAGTCCAATCTTGGGATGATTTTCAAGATGAACCCCCTTCAGGAGAGCCAATGTCTGAACCTACTCAGGCACCTATTGAGGGGGGTACATGTTCTGAGATCGGGGATGACCAGGTTGGGCTAGAGCAACCCATTGAGGATAAACCAAGTTTCTCACCTGAAATCCCAAAGCTAGGGAATGATGAAAAATATGTCTCCATGAACCATGAAATGACATATGATTTTGAGACATATAAATGAGGATCATGAATTCTTTGATTCTGATGGTGAGGAATCTCTTAGTGAAGTCTCATTTGAGCTTAAGGAGAATGATTTTAGTGAGACTAATGGGCTCAAGGAGCATGATGAACCATTTGATAGCCTGTTCATTGAAGATTTGGATTCGGTTGGAGCTAACTTTGAGGATTCGAATCCTCATTACTAGAAGATTTAATCAGTAGCCCCATTTCTCAACCACACCCCGAAGGGATTGATTTTGATTTGGAAATCATTGTACCCACGTCAATTCTGATTCAACCACAATTGCTGGACTTGGGTATTTTGGATGGGGTGTACAATGGTCTGGAGATCCCAGAAACCTTGATCTTGGAGGATAAGAAGTTGGAAATAAAAATATGGGAAGCTACTTCTAAGGGAACTATGATTTTGGATCTAAGGGTTCTTGTTGACTTGAAACCACCTACTTTTTACCAGGACCCTTACAATACCTTTGATATGCAACCCAAGCTTAGAATAACTGATTATTTTTTTGAGCTGAACGATAAGTGGACATCTGAACTTAGTGAACCAAATCTACATTTTGTCCAACACTTTAGTATTGGGTTGCACACCACCAAACCGCAGGCTCGGCCCTGTAAGCACCATAATCTTCGATTTTGGGTGATTTTCATCTAGAACCTTAGAACTACTCAACCCTGTGGCATGGGTTTGCACCACAACCTGGTCCACATCTATGGACATCTTCTACTAGCAGGTATGAGGATTAATCTTTTGATTTTGATTCTGATCCGCAGTTGTGAATTCTCCATTTCTTCCTTGTATGTATTTTATGCCTAGCTAAAGGCATTAAATTGGCACGTGTGTATACACTCCTCTCTCTACGGAGATGACCGAATTTTTATGAAATTCAGGTGATATTCTGTTTACTCCACCCTTTTCATGTCTTCATTTTTACAATAAGGACATTGCATCATTTAGGCATGGGGGGTGGATAATTAATTCCTGAAATCATTTTGTTAACTCTGTAGAATTTCTTTTAGTTTCTTAAAAAAATGATGATTCAAAAGAAAAAATTAGGAGAAGAGAACTTAGGCATTTGGAAGTTATTAACTTTAGGAAACGATATGATAGGACCTGTACAATAAGACTCTTCAGGTCATCGAGCTTAATTAGGTCGGGTGTCCACTCGAATGTGGACTTAGTCTCGAGTCCTCACTAAGTAATTTTACTTTAATTTGGTGAATAAACTGGGATGATATGTACACGACTTATCAACCCGCCCTCTAATTTGAGAGGATTTTAAGTCCAAGCATGTACACACTATTTGCACTGACTCACTTTCCGATGGTTTTTACGGAAATTGGGTAGCTAATGAATTGTCTAAGGTGGTATGGCAGGCAAGTTGTCGATGGTAACAGCTCATCGTCCGGTTGTCCAGAGCCCAACCACACAACCATTCTCTTCATACTGCCTTTAGGTAAATCTTAGATCAAGGAAGCCCACCTACCTAGAAAGAAAAAGTACACAAAAAGAAAAAAAATAGAAAAAGGAGAAAATAAAAAAAAAAATCACACTTCACCACACGAGTATGGCTGGCAAGTTGTCGTGAATAACAACCCATTGGCTGGTTGTCGAGAGCCCAGCTCACAAAAATGCACAATAATTCCCAAAACACTTAGGGAAGAAGTGGAGAAGTAGAATAAACTGGGGAGATATACACTAGGTCCGCCCTTGTGTTGACCCCATAAAAAATAAAGTAGGGAGAAAGCTACCGTTCGAAAAGATAAACTTGTAGGCAAAAACTCTTAAGGTCACCTAGGGTCGTAGAAACTCGACATCCATTTTAACGACCGCATAGTGAGTCTTTCACTCTTTTCACCAGATGCTTAGCACTGAGTCCTTTTCGAGTCTTGGGCGGGTCAGGTAGCTATAAAAAGTTATCTCGAAACTCTCAAACTCCAAAAGTCCAAAAAAATTAGAAAAGAAGAAAAAAAATGTATCTTCCCTTTTTAAATATGGCGAGGACTTGGGCAGTTTGCATTCTAGAAGACACCCGGGTACTGTTGAGTCTTCGTAGTTTAGAACCTTGGTTAAAATTTTCTATTGTTAATAAACGACTTAGGCCTAATCTATCTAATACAAATTCTATTTTTATACATAGCATGTAGTTTAATTTTGCTAGGGACTAGCAAAAGATAGGCATGGGGGTATGATGTAGACACATCCATTTAGGTTAAAATGCCTATTTATGCCTATTCTAAGGCTTAGATTTGCATTCCATATTATAAATATTGCATAGCATGCATCATACTGCATTTAGAGTAGTTGTATATATTTTAGGTTAATTGCATCCTTTATGTGGTTAGGAGAGAAGGAGATTTATTTTAGAGCCTCATATTAACGATCCGACCGTACGGATCTGATCAGAACGACGACCGGAGTCCAATACCTCCGAAATCGCCTTGATTGGAGTCCCATAGCACCATATGTAGTCTGAGAAAGATCAACGGCCAAGGGACTAGGTGACGTAATTTGAAGCTTCAAACGACAAATCTGACCATGCGGATGGATTTGGGTCGACGATCGTAGCCCAACGACATGAAAATTGACTCAATCCGACCTCTGTAGCAACCCCTACAAAAGAAAGAAGATGGATGGCCCAGGTCACGCCACATGGCGCAACCCAGGCCGCCCATGCGCACACACATGCTACCACACATGCACAGCAGCGCGGGTGCATGCGCACGTGGAGGCACACACACACAGCAGCGGAGCAGACACACATGGGCACGCGCAAAGGCGCGCACCAGCGCAGCGGTGGGTGGGCACGTGGGTTGTCTTCAACGACGTTTGCAGTGAATCTTTAGCGATGTTTATGATCATCACTAAATGTCCTGTATACGAATTTGATTCTTTCCTCCACTTTAAAAGGACACCTACCCCTCCCATTTTTCTTCATCTCTTCCTTTCTTCCTCTCACCACCTCCAAGGCTCTAGAGAGAGCTTGTCCTAAGCTCGGGATGCTCCTCTAGAGTAGAAAAGAAAATAGTTTTTCCACCTCTCATCCCCATTCATGGAGCATCTCGAGGTCGTCCCCTCATCGCCCTTCAGGAAGAGGATCCTCGCCGCGACGCTGTCCTACCCCATCCTCCGTCCTCTGACTATGTCCTCCTTCATCCTGCTCCTCACCACCTTCCTCCAAGAGACATCAGAGTGAGTCATCCTCCAAGCAACCGTCAAGGGGGATTCTCTCACCTCTTTCTATCTTTATTACTTTCATAGTGTAATCTTTCCCGCTTTCTTAGTTGTAAGAAAATATTTGATTAGAAATCCATGATTGTTTCTCTCTCTCACTCTTATATTTTCGCAAGTACAATAGCTAGATAAAATTTCATCGACCTAATCGCTTGCTTGATAAAAAATACCAAAAAATTAGAAAAGATAAAAATGAAAAATATAAATAAAAGTGAAACATGGATTTTTCAAAACCAACCATTCGCCTCCCCGTGTTCAACCTTGGACTCCCTTTTCGAGTTTCGGTTATAAATTTTCTCTGATAGACGCATTTTGTGAGCTACGACAACGGGTTCCTCCAAACCTCGATTTCTACCACGCGAAACACGTTCATCAGTGCTCCACTCATTCACGGGTGATTTTCAGGTCAGCATCGCTTTGGATTCGGAAAGAGTTCACAAAGCACAAGGAACATTGGGTGTTCTCGATAACAAGGGTGTCATCCACTTGTTGAGAAGAAGATCCCAAGGGTGCACTGGGACTTACTGTAGAAGGCACAACACATGAGGTGCTATGCTATGCCACCCCAATGGTATTCTCGTTGCTCATGGAGATCCCAGAATAAGAAGAAACTAGTTCTTTTCATGTGGTTTCGACTACATTGGTTTTGTTTCTCGATTTTGAGTTATCATATTTTCGAGCATCGATTTGAGTTTTGATTTATAAAAAATTTTTAACAACCATTTTATCATGCTTTCGCGATGCCACAAGGATCTAGGGATCGAATCATTCGACTCCCCACCTCATGAGTAGGGTCATAGATTTCCTAGCAAAGGGGACTGAGAAGAGAGGGGGAGGTCGATGGAGGATGGGTTGTGGTGGTGGTCAGGGAGAAGGGAGGGACAAGGGTGATTGAGCAATAGTCATAGGACTTAATTAACCAAAATTATGTTAGAACCTAGCTTAACTTATACATAATGCATTCATAAACTGCATATCATGTATTGCATTCTTTTATTCAATTGTACATATAATAATGCTATTTTTTGTGCCAGTTAATGTTTATTCTTGTTTATAGGTAATAAGGAGCCCAGAAGATCATCCTAAGCTGAATGAACCTGGATAGGAGTTGAAACTGAGCTAGAGTTGAAGCTTAGGAATAAATGACCAGAATAATGGAAGATTGAAAGGAGATAGAGAGTAAGAGAGAGGGAGAGAGAGAATAAGACTTCTTGCCTGGAAAAATTGGAAAAGAAGAAGAACCCTAGATAACCCTATCCCTATCCCTAAAGCCTTAGGATAAACCTATCCCAGCACCTAACCCTAAACCACCTCCATATTAGGTTAACTGAGCTCAAAAGCCTAAAACATGGATAACATTACCATGTGCCTATCCAACCTATCCCTAGTCTTATCCTACTATCCACAACCTTAACCCACCTATCCAATACCTACTCCTTAACCTAGAAACCCATATAGGCTCATACCACACTTAATTGACTCCACCTAAGTCAATTGGGTCAGCAACCAGTCAATTGGGTCTACTTGGACCTGATTGGACTAACCTAAGATTGATTAGGCTTACTTGAGCATAATTGTGCCCAACCTAAACCCAATTGCCCAACCTACACTTAATTAGGTGCATAACCACCTGATTGGGTGCACCCAGTTCCAATTAGATTCATATGGAACCCAATTGGATTCATTTCAACCCTACCATGTCTTAATTAGACTCATTGAGTTTAATTAGACCTAGCCCTAACCTATTTAGGTTCACCCCTAACCCAATTAGGTTCACTACATGTAATTAGACCCATCCTATATCTAATTAGATCCATACCCACTCGAATAGACACAACCCAATACCAAAAAGGTTAACCCAACCTAATTAAAACCTAACCTTACCACCTACACTTATGAAAATCAAACACAACTCAACCCTTCCCCCACCCCCCCCCCCCCCCCAGTCCATGGCCACCCAATTCCCTCTCCACTTTCTTGGGTGCACCAACTATACATCCCTTCCACCTTAAAAACCCACCCAACCCTTTGGCTAGCCCCCCATTATCACCTTCTTCCTCCCTCCACCTTCATGCTCCACCTCTAAAGACCTTCCTCCCACCACCACCTCTTTGGTGGCCAGCCACCTCCTCCTCTTACCACCTATCTAAGGCCACCATCAAGCTCCTTGTGGGAGAACCTTTGGTGCCCTCCTTTCCGATTCTCCATAGTAGTAGTTCTCTTCTTGTAATTCTGCATTTTATTTCAATTGCAAGTTTGTTTTATTTTCTTGCATTCTCTTTGCATGCTTAGGCTCTTCCTAGTCCTTGGGCATGCCCTCTCTTGTGTATGACGTGCAGGCAGTCATCACGACCAGGCCTAACCACCCCAACCCTTCATTGTCAAAAGCTCCTCGGAGCACATCCCGATAGGGTGGTCTTCTGTTAGCATAGTTGCTATTATTGTCATTTTTTTAACCTTTCATCTATATGTGTATACCTAAATATTTTTGTTGTGATCATGATGAATGCAATGCAATATTTGTTGATTTGATTATTATGTTTCATGTGTGCTAAACTAAACTATTTTCATGCTTCGATTTTACAGATCTCATCACCCACATCACCATCACCACACGTCACCCTACCCTCACCTTGCCATCACCACCATCATATTCATGCCCTTCACCACTTATTTAGATTAGGGTTTTGTCATTTGGCATTTTAAAAATCCAACAAAATCACAAAAGAAGAAAAGGAAAAAATGTTAGTTCTCATTTTTATAATAACTCCAATAATCACCATGACCATACGATTCACACCCACTCCATTCCCACATCTGATGCACCTCATGTACCAACGTTCCCACCAAGTCACTTTCCAAATCATGGTTGTCGGATTCTTTTTCACTTAGGTTAATTGGTGCAATTTGATCATTGAAAAAAATATATCAAAAAATCACAAACAAAAATTAAAAAGAAAAGATCATATGGCCACACCAATTCACGTCAATAACTTGCACGTTTTTCTAAACTCACTAAACAATGTCAACATAGTCGAAGTCATGGAAACGAAAATGCATATTTTCACATTCTACATCTCTTTGACGTACACTTTAGTTATCCGCGAGAACAAAAATTAGCAGAGCGGTTTACACATGAGAGTTGGAGATGGGATTTTGCAAGTAGATTTAGGGTTAGGTTAGGTTAGGTTAGTTAAATTGCAACTTAAGCATATTGTAAAATCAAAAATCAATTCAAAATGCATTCACAACTCCCATAGTTCGACCGAGACTTCATTGAGTTTCATTATAAATATTTTTGTTTAGGTTTAATTGCGCTCTATACTACGACGAAAAGTTGACTTTGCTCTATTATAACCCTAACAAGGGGTGGATGGGTTAGTTGTAGTCACTAAATGGTGGGTGTGTTGGTGATCAGAGAGGAGGAGGGACTTGGAAGGCATAGGGTGGTTAGCGGTGGTCACTGGTCTAGTCAATGGTGATGGAAGTAGAGGAGTAAGGGGAGGAGGAGAGGAAGGAGGCTCATTGATCAGTGGGGAGGAGGTGGATGAAAAGGTAGAATAGATGAGGGCTCCTAACATGGGGCTTTCGATGGCGAGAGGAAGCAAGTAGCATTTAATAAGGGGGTGAGGAGATTTCGGCATATGGTAAAGGGGTGATGGGATGAGGTGTTTAAGCCCTAGGGTTTATAAGAGAGGGAGAAGAGAGGGTGTGTTGAGGGGTGGTGGGGTGGCGAGACTGAGGAGATGGTGGTTTTTATCCCAGACATTTCCTCTTTTTTTTTTTGAACTTGGGTGGCCAATTGGTAGGACCAGTAGGTACAATTCATTGGGTCACACCAGTTGAATCAGGTTCCTACTAGTTCCAATTGGTTTGCAACTTCTGTATAAAAATTGGATGGTCTGACCAATTAGCCACTGATTTCTTGTCCAAACAGTTTGTCTAGCTAGTTTGGCCCAATTCTTAAAATATTGCTTGGAATCACCAATAATAAGGTAAGATGGTGCAATAACCACAATAATCACTTAGGTGAACCGCCATGTGGATTGTCCGAGTAGGTACCTCTCATCTGGTTGGGTAAGTAATTCAAAAGTCAAGGAAATTTAGTTTGGTTCTCAAAGGCACTAAGATTAGGTCCGTTAAGCTAAAACCCCAATTAAGGCTAGATTTAGGTGATTGATTGCTTAGTTCTCTCATTTGTTTCTTCTATTTATGCACACAAATTATATGGTTCATTCTTTATATAACCAAGATCACCCAAACCCTTTATATGAATACTACCTATCTATTAGTATCTATGAGAATGACTCCTCATTTGAACCCTATGGATCCCTTGCTCCTTACAACAAGAATTTGACAGATCCATATGCGTACAATAACTTTCCTAGAGACCATCCAAGTTACTGAGGTCCTTCTCAATATGCAAAACCATCTCCTTTGTTCTCTTAAAAATTTAACTTTGATTTAGGACAAGGATATCAAATGCTGATACCCAACCCTATATCCCTTATGATTAATCAAGCCAAGGTTGGAACAATAACTGTAGCTTTGACTCCACAACATACAACTCATCCAACTATGAGTTCAATCAAAATACATCACCTTATAACCCTAGTGGGTCAAGTCAAACTAATTATTCACTTGAGCCATATATGATTCAAGCCATCTCAAATGGATCACAATGTGACAATCTCTCCACAAGTAATCCTAGTAGAGATCAGCTTGGTTATTTGAATGATCCTTACTATAACTTTTAACCTCAATATGCAAGTAGAAAGTCAAATTATGATCAATCATATTTCTCTAAGTCCACATCTCAGCCTATGTAAGAGCTTGCTAGCAAATACAAAATTAATTAATGATAATAGTGAAATTATACCTTTTAGACATCAATTAGATACTATTTACCCAGTTTAAGAAGTTAAGAGACCTAAGCTATGATTTTAAGGATGGCAATGCCTATAATATATGATAAGTATTAATGAGCTAATTGGAAGGGCATTACTGCAATGGAATCTATGATGTGGTAAGAGGAAAATAAAGAAGAGAAAGTGGGGGTGCCACCTGAGCAAAATACCCAACCTTTAAAAGAAATAAGCGTGGATCTATACCGTATCCCATCTCCAAATCCTTCCATTCTCTTCCCTTGTCCATTTCTTCCTCCAACAAGAGAGAGAGAGAGAGTTAAGAGGAAGAGTAGCAGTAGATATGAAGGCAAGAGAGGAAGAGAAGGAGGAAATGTGATTAAGGGAGCTTCAGTAGCACCAACAAGAGGAGAAGCATCCCCATTGCTTCCCTTTGATCACTACATCAAGGCAAGCCCTATCCATCTTTTAGGTTTTGATGGGGAAGGAAACCATTTGCATGCATGCTTAAGGGAGAGAAGAGAATGATCAAAACTCAATTTTCTCTATTATTTTAAGCGTAAGTCAAATCTTGATGCTTGATTTTGGTGCGGATGTTGCTGCAACTAGTTGGCTGTAGTAAGGAGATATAATTTGGGAGAGAAAAGAGGACCACAGCAACAGTAACTCCAAATCTGAGGTAAGGCAACTATTCCTCTTCATTTGAGTAGTTAGGTTCGCATTTCAGAGGAAATGTTGCGGTCAAATCATGGATTTCCTTTGACTAGAGTGATCTTTGTTGGGGTGGTGTAGGAAGCCCACCCTTGGCCCAAACAATGGATTGCATCATTACCAAAACAAAAAAAAGCCGTAGTGACAATTTATATTTGTCACTATAGGCTTTCTATTTGCCGTTATACATAATTAGTGACACTTAGAATAAATGTCGCTTAATTGTCGCATTCATTTGTCACTAAAAGGTTAGCAGCAATTGTATAATTACTACTAAATCAATGGTATTGGCGTCACTTTAATCGCGACAAATAATGTCGCTAAAGATCTTATTTAATGGCAATTTATTTGCCACAATTATTGATTTATATTAGTGGAAATTTAATTTTTGCTATTAGTGTTGCTATATACTTCATTTAATGACTTTATTTATACAACTAAATTACCACTATTGATTTACTTTAATGACACTTTATTTTGTCATTTAATTACCCTTATTGATATTATCTAGCAATAATTATTTGTCTCTAAATCGCCATTATTAATTTACTTTAATGACGCCTTCTTATGCCACTAAATTATCACTAATGATTTACTTTAATGATGTTTTCTTTTGCCATTTAATTGCCATTGGTGATTTACTTTAATGATGCCCTGTTATACCACTTAATTGCCACTATTGGTATTCTTTACTAAGAAATACATTTTTTTAACAAATCCAAAACATAGAGGCCTAAGCAACCCCAAATTAATTGATTCTTAAATAATAAAGTACAATAAAAGTCCTTTTTATTAACTTTCCAGATCATCAAAGTACATATTCCCCTCTTTTATGTAATACAAGATAAAAAAAAAGAAAAATACATAAGAATTAAAAATACAGTGAGGATCAATTCTAGCAAATCTAACTGAAATATGAAGTACTTCATCAACCTTCAACCCAACTGAAATCATCTACAGCTTCAACCTTCAAAATATCAACAGTAGTAGTATAGCATCCACTGTTTAATCCAGCAACAATAGCTCAGCTCCTAATAGCAATGAATATCTGCTGAAATTTTTTGCAAAAAAACCTAAAACTGATCCTACAAAGACTAAGATTTCTAGCAGCACCCAACTCTGATAAAAATCTCAACTTTTAATTCAATCCTTACTGGGCAATTCTAATCAACCCATCAGCTCTGAAAATCCCCAAGCCAAACATATTTATCTACAGAACATCTTCAACATTTCCAAATAATAGATCCTTCAACCTTAGCAACTGCAAAGAATTTTCAAGTATTATACAAACCATCTTCTTGCTAGCAACAACAACAATGAGATTGACAACAATACTAGTTGCATCGTCTGAGTTAATTCAATCATTCATCGTTTAGCCTGATCTCATTTATCTTCCTGTGCAACCAAAATTATTTTGTCATCGTAGAATGTTAACAAACCTATGCATTTATAGGCCCCAATATAGGGTATAGGAATCACTTGCATTATGTGTGAGTATATGGATCTGAAAATAAAAATAAAAGTAAGACTTGAAATGATAAATGGATCTGATAGTTGGGTTGTCAATTTTATAAGCATGTAATAAAGAATTGATCTAGCAATTATAATAGTAAGATAGATAGGAAAGATGGGATCCAAAATAAGAATATCAAAGAAAATGTTGCCATGGCACCAATAGAATATAAAAGGGGAGAAACTCAATTATGGTAGGTAAGAAATCTAGGGAGAAAACCTTAGGATATATCAATCTTTACGTTTAAGAAATCAAATGTTGGAAAGAGAGGTAGGGAAGATCAACTTTTGGATGGAAATGATTAAGCATTATCTAGATCATTTAACTTAAGTCCTAGTGGTGAACCAAAATGAATTTGAACAAGGAGAAAAAATCCATGCAATTGACCTTGATAATGTTGGAAAAGGCATGGTGATTGTTGTTGTTACATGTCTAATCCAAGTAATTTTAGGAAAGCATGTTTGAATTATAGACACAAGTTATTTGATTACATGTTTGAATAAGAAAAATCATTAGTTATAGAAGGAAGGCATTCCTATGCCACCAACTTATGTGTTCTCTTACAAAAGTATTATCTCGAACATAATGAACTCTAGAAGGATTTGCAAGCCCAAAAAGAATTCATATCAGTTTTAAGACAAATGTAGATGGTTTCTTTCTATTCTATATGACATACACGTAGGAAATTCATAATCTACAGACAGAGTCTCATTCTCCCAGTACTTCCATTCATGAATCTGTAGTAACATGAGACCTCAATAATCATTTTTGCATATTATACAGCATTGTAGAAACAGCTATACTATACGCACTTTTACTCTTCGCAGGGTCATGGTCAAGGCACTTGATGTCACATGGAAAACAATAAAGAAAAAGATAAAACATGACTGTAAATTGTATTGAAAATTAGTGCAGGTGCTGCATATGATGTAAATTAGCGCAGGTACAGCCATTGAAAAAGGTATTGAAAGTTGGTGCAGTTGCTTTATGGCAAATCACATTTCAAATAAAAATTGCTTGATTTGTTGAGCTGAAGTTCACAATGCCTCAAAAACTTTTGCATGGTAGATATGCTAGGAACATAACCTAAACCTTCTAACTTACTAGAAGAATTAATTGCATTTTTTAGAGTGCACCACATTTCCGCAAGTATGATACACACCTAAAACACAACAAAAATCCAAAGATGGAATTCCTTAAAGAACAATATAAACAATCCAACTTGATAGTATACAGGACAAAGGGCTATCTTATAAGACAAACCTGAGATGCCAATGTAGTCCCTTTAAGCTTATAAAGAGTTCAATATTTGCACAAGTCCGTACCATCTCTTTTGTAGTTGGAGATAATCAAGGTAGTAACTGTAATGACCCGGTTCCCGAGTCCCTACGAGACACGAGAACCAGACCGACTCGACTAATCCCAAGACCTAGTCGTCCAACGAGGAAGTAACCAAAAGAGCAGTAAAATAAACCCCATTCAGGATGAATATAACTAACAGTAAGAAAGTATAGCAGTAAGGAAAGAAACTACTACAGTATATACCACCACAACAGTAGAACAACATTTATCATATAACATGAACTGCAGGTAAAGAAAAGTACAGCGGAAACAAGAACTACTCACTATAACGGAAACAAAGAGGTACAAAAGACAGTAGTAACTCTACTGGACCCTACTCGGCCCAGCGTCCTCTGTAGCCGCTGACCCTGGCTGCTCAACACCTGGTCCTGAAAAAGGTAACGAGTGTAACACGTCAGCAAAATGCTGAGTAGAGTGGCAACTAAAACTAAAGACAACAGTAGAGTGTACAGTAACTGTTATATTCTATTACTTTCTTTATTTACATCTTTCAATTGTCTCACTATTTCATTTATTGCTCAGATCTTTTACTTGATCTCGAATGTTCCTCGTGGGAACGATCTTGATTGCAATCTTTTCCAAAAAGTAGAAGTAGCACGTGGTGCTCTCCTGGCCGGGAGAGTCCCCCGTGGTGATCCTACCCTCAGTCAACCACCCCAAGGTCACTGACAGACGTAACGGTGGCTACGGCACGCGCGATAAACGCACAGGTAGCTAACCCGTACTGGCACGCGGTCAGTCGTTTCCGTTAACGGGTGCGCCCAAAGCACAGCACGGAACCAGTTCAGGGCAGAGCCCTCTCAGTAACAGGGGTCCAACCCCTCCACAGTAACCAAACCGGGGCCTTGCCCCTCCACAGTCCGCGCACCCTCGCCTGACTACCCTGGTTTGCCCCAGCGGGCCTAACAAGTCGGTGTGGGAGGCTAGCAGAACCCCGGGGCCCGTGGGGTAGCTAGTACCTCCCTACACTAGTAGCTCTCCTCGGTACTACGTACGCGAGGGCCAGCAAGTCGGTACAGAGTGGCCAGTCCTAACCCCGGGTCCCTGGGGCGGCTGGCTCCGCTCTGCACTAAACAGGGGGACAGTCGCTCTCCTTGGTACTCCGTACTCAAGGGCCAGCTCACTTCCCCAAAACTATTCCATTCACTTTCCAGGAGTTCTACTCCTACTTCCCCGTAGGGTTCCATCCTTTTTACTCAAACATCCAGGTTTCACTTTCCAGTTTCACATTCTTACAATCCATGTTCTCAACCACGTTATCTATTCACAACAGGCAGCTGTTAATTCAAATTACAGGCAGCTTTATATCTCTTTCCATTTTCCAAGACTGCAGTATTATACATTCCACTAGTTTTCCCATCCTAGGATTCATGCCATATCCTAGGATCTATCATACAATCTAGTTTTCCAGTCCTAGGATTCATGCAACACCTAGGAGCTATCATTCCATCTATTTCTCATTCCTAGGGTTCATGCAATGTCCTAGGTTCTATTTATGGTTTCATAATTTAACAGATTTTAATAACTTAAAGCCACTCTACCAGGTACAACGGGAGTAATGGGGGCGTGATCGGGAATCCCGCGTGCCTCCGCGACTCCCAAGACTGCAACTGAACGAGGTCCTATCACAAGGATCAAACACAAGGAAAGTCTCAAAACAGTGTATAGCTACTGTAGATGGGTAGAGGAATTAATTCTGAAAAGAACGCAACTCGAATCGCGGAAAACGGAACCCGAACGGGTCCTAAACGGGTCGAAAACGACGACACTGTGTAAAATCAGACGTCTGGAACTTCTTCCAGACGTCTTAAAAAGTGGATCAGAGAATTACCTGCTCAGCGTGGTTTCCCAGATGTCCAGAAGTCTGCGGGGACGTCTGGCCTAGCTCACGTACGTCCGATGGTCACCCCGGACGTCTGGAGGTCACTCCCGCCATCTGGTACAACTTCCAGACGTCTGATTCGCAAAGGATGGCGAATCAGCGAGCCTGCGCACAGCCAACTCCCTCCCTCAATACGGTCAGTCGACAGGAAGGAAGAAGAAAGCGGAATACTCACCTTTCAGACGTCTGTATGATCTTCCAGACGTCTCCCTCGCCGTCTGGCTATAAACCCAGACGTCTGATTCTGGAAATTTTTCCAGAATAGGGCACCGCTCGGCCTCCGCTCGCGACGCCGCCCGCGTCGCACCTCGCGCGTCTGCTGCTCAGACTGCAGCAGGTCCCTCTCTGCGTCGTTCCGCGCCTCCTGCGCCCTCCGCCGGTCGGCTAAGCCGCTCCGGCGAGCTCGCCCTCACGGCAGAGCTCCGCCCTCGCACGCCGCACCTCCTCCGCGCTCCCTGCGGCCGCCGCTGCCGCCCTCGCGCTCGCTCGCTCTTGCGCACAGGAAGGAGAAGAGGAAGGGGATGGTGGAGATGACAGGAGGGGAGGCGTAGCCTTTTAAGGCCGCGCGAGGAGGAGGGAGAGAGAGCGCGGCAGGTCTGCAGCCGCAGAGAGAGAGGGAAAAAGAGAGACAGAGAGGAATCGTGGGTCTACGCGCACAGGCGCGCAGACGAATCTCTCGTGTAAAAAAAATAACTGTTTTACAGACGTCTGGAAACGATCCCAGACGTCTGGTAAGACGTCTGGATGTGATCCCAGACGTCTGGTACGACGTCTAGGCCACCTCCCAGACGTCTGGGGCACGCGTTCGTTACAGTAACTAAAGGAGATAAAATATTTAAATATTTTCCCTCCAGAACTCTTGACAATTCTTATAGTTAAATAATGTATCATGCCAATTCTTTGGTAAGAAAATGCCAATTTTCCCTCTGATTGATACAACTCCCTAGTAAGTACTTCAATCCTGAAATGAATCAATAATATGTATGTAGGAAATGAAAAAAAGCTTCCTCCTAAGATAGCTTTGACAACTTCAAAAACTGCATACAAGAAAATGAAGATACTATAGTCAACTTAGAGTTTCAACCACTTAATAATCATCAAATTTTTTTCTCTTAAATATATAAAAAATAGGGTACAACATCACTGAGAAAAACCAACAGAGTTTTCACAAGAAGCAAAACTGTGAAAAAGATAATGTATGCAGATGCTATTGCAATTGGCATTGGAAGTTTACCACAAAACTAAAACCAGAAAAAAAAAAAGATAGAGCAATTCCTTCTAAAAAAAGATAGAGCTATATAAGGATCCATTTAAAATTGCAATCCTTCATGGACTTTAAATCTTTACTGGATGTAACAAGAAAATGCATAAATGACAAAATAAATTGCAGAAATAATACTAACATCATTCAACATCCCCCCCTTCAATAGTGACCATCTAGGGAATAAAAATAAATACTACTAACATCAGTTAGTTACTTTAAAAAAAATACTAACATCAGGAAGATTCTGTTAGCAAATTTACCATTTTTTTTGTTTTGAATGATAGTATCTTAATCTAATAGTTGAGTTTATGTCTTCATGTAGTTCTCCCTAGGCACCAACAACATCGATTAGGTCTAGGTCACCTGTAGAATCAGAGCAATCATTAGCATTCAAACCCCACCCACCCCCTGCTCCTCTTCAAGAATGCATTTTTCTTTCTAAATTTAATTGTAATATATGGGAACAATGTCCGATAGAGATTGACTTTTTGGTTTTACCTTTTTTTATTTTTTAGGTCTTTAGTGTAGCTATCACCCCATTCTTACTCTTGGGACAATCTCATCCTTGAATTCTCCCATGATTACATGCTCATTCTCAAGTCTGTCGTGATAGCTCTATCACTTAATAGAAGGATTAAAGGAGAAAACTGAAGAGTTAATAAATGATAACCAACATTTCTTCTCTCCCATTATTGTGAAAAAAAACCACAAAAAGTAAATCCTATCTAGGATTTAAAAGGAGATCATGTGTCTTGAGTAAAAGTGGGTTTAAAATGTTCCGATCATTGATCATGTGCCTTGAGAACATTCTTGCCTCAAAAATTGAAAATGCACTACATGCCATTCTTCCTGCAATTAGCATGAAGTGCTAAAATGTTTCAGTAAGCTAAGCCTCTAAATACTAGCATAACCCTATTTTTTATTCTAGTAGTTACATGAATACAAAAGCATCAAGAAATTTTGAAATTGATTTCAATTCCAGGCTCTACTTTTGAAATGTTCACCAAGAAACTTCACAAAAATTCTACATGACTATCCAGAAACTTCACAAACCTGTCCATATTAGATCATTACATCAATGTAAGAAACTTCACATCCATATTATAAATCAACAACCTATAATCATTCCACCAATAAAATAAAAGTCATTAATTGCACATAAAAAAACTTCTTAAATTAAAACATGTTATTTGCACAATCGTTCTTTAAAGTTCAAGCCTAAACAACTAACGTAACAATCTAGAAAAATACAAAAAGAATATTCACAAATTCAAAACTAGGACACTTAAACTATACTTTAGACCATATCTAAGCAAGATAATGTAAGCAAGATATTCTTTTATCAATTCTTCATTTCTGAGTTCCCACATCTATTAAGAGTTCCTGAAAAAGGATAAAGAATAGCTTAAATTAGCAATCTTACAAGTATTAAAAAATTATAATAGTTCGTAAACTTATCCATCACCGTGGAATAGTAAGTCTTTTTTCTCTCAAAAAAAGAATAGTAAGTCTTTTAGGCCACACAATAATTAAATTGGTAGCATCTCCTATAGTTTGGTATTGTTCAAATGGTCTAATCAAAGGCTCATCCTCCTCCCAATTGTAACGTCAATAACAACCCCTATATATTTTGATCCAATTTGGATGCCTCCAATGCATTTACCTGGGTGAATTAGTTGTACACGAACAAGTGCAACTTCTACTTTGGCAAACCAAGCAATGAAACCTCCTACAATAATAAAATAAAAAAAATTGACAAACTAACCCATTTAGATTCATATGGACAATGTAAAGAGATGACATAATATTACATCAAGAGTTATGATCACTTAGAATACATGAAAACTTAAATTGTACTTGCCCTCTAGAAAAAGTAGATGTAGCACTTGCATGTTGGCTTTTCGAAGGTCATATTGCATTCCTTAAGGGGTTGTCCTTTTGTCTTTCCTACAAATGAGTACATTGGTTATATGCAATATATACGTGAATAAATAGGGTTATTCCTAAAAGTAAACCATAAATAAAGTACCTCAATTGAATTCCTGATTTGCAAGTTTGGTTGCGTCAAAGATTATTGTATTTCTTTTAAAATGTTTATTTCTTAACGTTGTGATGCCAACATTTCCTCCATCTTTCTGTCTTCAGCATCCAACTTTGCTTCAAGATTTTGTTGCCTTAAATGTTCTTCCTCACTTTGTGCTCCACCCATAATATATAGACACTCCTAGCCCATATCCATCCAGATATTTTACTTTTCCCGTTCCCACTATATGGTTGTGGAAACCTCATCGATGCCCTCGCCTTTCTCCATGGCATTAGTTAATTATTCCTAAACATTATCCAATAAAAATAAGTAGAAAATAAAAGTATTATCTTTTAATAAGAGAAAGAGAATAAAAGGTAAAATTCCATCTCACAAAAGGGAGTCTTACAGTTTTGTCTGCAACCTCAGCATTAATAGGTGTACCATCCTTTTTTTGTGTGCAGCTATAAAAACTTCTACACGAGTCACTTTTGTTCCCTTTTGCTTTTCCATCTAACACAATCCAAGGAACAATGTTTATCATTATAAGAGAACATGTTAACCAAAAGACATGTGAAATACTTACTTCATGTTTCAGACATGCATAACTTTCGGTTTGTGTTGTGTGGTTCATTTTTAATTTTGACCTATTTGATTTATTTGTAGTAGAATGCTCCTACAATACATGCATATAACTTTAAAATGAAACAATAAAATCAACTTAACTGTAAACTACCAAATTTAGCTTAAATTACCTTAAAATTTTCAATATCCCAGTACTCATTGAGAGATTTCCATTGTTCTTTTAAAACATGGGGATCACAATGTTGCACCCACTCTTCAAATGACCAATCGAGGTTGTAATAGTCTTCCTTTTGCTTACCTTTAAAATCCCTCCATCTTTTGCTATTTAATTCATGATTCATTTCGTCATCTTCATGTTAAAATCAAATTTATTTTGCATGAATATTTAAAGGAAAATATCAACCCAATTTTCTTTCATAAGGTAAAGTTATAAATTTAAACTAATACCACATAAATAAGTTCAAACATTACTATCTTCTTATCATTTGGAATCAACCTCCAATCTGTGCAATCTAAATGAGTGAGTTTTGAATTTCTGGCTATGGTTCCTAGAAAAGTTTTAAAGTCGTTTTGAGTAGACCTAATAGGTTGGTTCAATTTAATCATACCCACAAAAATCTTGTTTATATACTTATTACCCTACAACTTCAAGGATGTTGTGAGACATCGCTTTTCCTTTTGATTACAATCTACAGCTAATAATATAAAAAGACAAGTTTTGGGTAAACAAACACTATGTTAATGAAAAGAAATATATTGATAAATGTGGTGAGCAAAGAGAAATTAAAGATCATGAAAATATATTCGAAAGCAAAAAAGCATGGTTGGCAAACATTTGTTCATAGTCTTTAACCATTATCATCAATTTATTCATGTTATCTTTAACTAAAAGCTCATCATATTATAGAATATTATGCACATTTTCACATATTATATGTTATCTTACCATTTTAACAACTTCAAACTCTGTTCTTTCCTCAAATCTTCAGAGAGACTCGTAACATAGTTGTTGTGGATCTAAGCTATGAGAAGATGGTAATTTTCCCTCTCTTTTTTTGTTAAACTTCCTTTCTTTGTTCTCATTGCCCATAGTCTCTCAAACCTTAAGACTTATCAACATGTGACTTATAAACTCTTTGTATTTCTTTAAATCTTCTTGGCTCATCACGTGATCAATTAATTGATTGCAGCTAAATTATTTTTTATTAAGGTCCAAGGGTGGAGGAACTTTTCCAGAAAGGAGATCCTGCCTTTTCTCATTTATGTCAAATCCACTTCTAACTCACTTTCGATTCAATATCCTGTAGTTAAATCAAGAACATAAGAAATAATTTAAACAAAAAAGAATGAATAGTAATAAATTAAATAAAATTCGATAAACATTTTAAATAAATCTCAAATAGTAACTCACATTCATTCAAGTTATCTTCCTCAAACTCAATGTCAAGAATGCTATCCATATTAATAACATTTCTGTGTTCTCCCATTTTTGATTGGTGAAAATGACATCATCCATATCATTTCTGATTAGATTAACATTATCATCATCCCGATCCAAAGAATCTTCCATATGTGCATTTGTAGAACTACTATCTAAATGCCCATCAATATGTGCATCTATGACTTTATTTTGGATGTCATATTTGTCTCTACATCTTGTTTGAATCACAAGTGCCAACCATTGTGATTAGGATGACAAGCATAAAAAACTTGATGAACTTGAGATGCTCGAGACAAATGGATCGTCTAAATAGCCCATTTGCACCAAATTCATTGATGTAAGACCTTCCTTCTTTTCTGATTTAAATCGTACTCATTGACACTTGAATAACATAGTTTTTAATTTTTCATAATTACTAATTTAGATAATATCTATCATATGTGTCGCTTTTGTTACATAGTCCTTTCTTACCTTTTCCTCAATCTACATGCAAAAGCAAAAAATGCCAATTACGATAATGACAATTAACAACTTATCAAACTTAATAGTGGGTAGCATATATGTTGCTTGAACCAATCAGGAAATGCATTGCTATGGAGATTGCTCAATTCCTTTTTCGATAGGCACTGATTTGATTTCAAATTGTCTTGGTGCAATTTGCAGTTACTAAATTAATGACAAATCTAACTATATGATATAAATTCCAACAAAATCAACCTGCATAAGTTCTTACTTTCTAAATGGCAATACTGCATCACAATTTGATAATGTATACCCATGTGCAAGATTCATCAAAGTAGGATTGAGAATTGTTGGAGTGATGTCAAAAAATGCGGTAAGGTAATTTATGCATTGTAGCAGTGTGCATACAACATCAATTTTAAAAGAAGATGGAAAGGTGAGTACAAGTGTCGATCTCAGGGAGGCACAAAATCGAATCAATTAGTCGCTTCTTGTTATTACCACATGATGGTTTTGCTTGCGTGAAAGAGAGAGTGTGAGAGAGAGAAAGTGAGAGAGTAGGTTAGAAATTCGTGATAACGGCAATTGCTAACTATGATAGAATAATGTCATATTAGAATCATGGATGGCATGAACCAAATCTATTTTAGATAGATGACGCAACAATGACGACAAAAAAAAACTAATATATTTAGTAAGCAAAATAGTCTTACACTATGAACAGTGATGCTAGATGAATGCTTAAAGAAAAATGGAGAGGCGAGGTAGCCAAGGTGGTGATGCTTCCATCGGTGGTTTGGCGACTCTAGGGACCTTGCATTGAGCTCTAAAAGGTGGTAGGAAGCTTAGATTTGAAGAAGTTTGCAAATGGGGGTCCATAGGGCCTTTTATAGGTGAAGAAAGGGTTTGAACCAACCCTGAACTGCCCCTAAAGGTGCCTTGAACTACGCCCAACCGGTTCAAGAGCCTGACCTGGTGCCCACATGCACACACATGCTACTGGATGCACTCACGCATAGCTGGGCCACATGAAGGTGAAGCGACCATCAAATCTTCGATGCATCGCCATGATCGTGCGCAGTCACACGCTTCAATTGGCACCCCACGATGTGAGATCACACGTGATCTCAATCACCTCCATCGGAGGCACCACGCGGCACTATATTTGCTGCATATCGAGCTCTGCATCGTGCCTCACTGACGCGGCTGCACCCCAGCTACCTGATCCATATCCTACGGTCGTATTTAGCATGCTCTTAATCATGGGCAATGCACAAATTGCAATTTGATCGCACGTCGCTCGTGATCGAGAGTGCGTTCTTAACCACTACACTACAGTCGAAGATGAATGAATCTCAATTGTTGATTGTGGAATGTGCAGCTAAGATCATAAGCAACGTGGAGGGATTTAAATCGTCCGATGGAGATCATACAATCGAGATTGCATGCTCCTGCATGATGAAGAGGCGAGGCAGGCATGAGTGCGAGCTCCTGCAAACGACACGTGGACTTCTTTGGCTCATTACGGGAGCTACAGAGGTCAAATTGGGGTAATTTTGGGTTCATTGGACTCCGTTCGTCAATTCGAATCCATCTGTATGGTCTAATTACTTATCTAAAACCTATTACAAGATGCTCTTTTATAACCTGGCCATTAAATGTTAGTTCCAAGCAATATCAATATAAAAATAATGCAGAATGCATGCATTGCTCCCAAACCTACTATATCATGATATTTATACGTGTGCGCCCTTAAACTTGACTATAATTGATGTAACTATCATTATTTTATGTGGAGTCATCATACCCCCATGCCCATCCGTTGCTAGTCCTTAGCAAGGTCAAACTAAATGCTATCTACAACTAGAATTAGGAATCGATTGTTCAGGCATAAGTTGCTTGTCAAGAGGAGGAAATTTCTACTGAGAACCTAACCCACAAAGAGTCAACAATGCCCGAGTGTTTGCCAAAATGCAGACTGCCTAAGTCCTCGCCGTATTCTGTATAAAAGTAAATTCATTTTTTTCTTTTTCTTCTTTTCTTTTTTTTTTGATTTTGGAGTAGAGAGTTTAAGGTAACATTTTACGGTTACCCAACCCACCCAAGACTCGAAAAGGACTTTAAGTGCTAGGCATCTTATTGTAAAAATTGCGATAGACTCACTCAGCGGCAATTAGAATGAACTTCAGGTTTCTACACCCCTAAATGACCCGAAAAGAAAAGAAATACTGCTTAAAGTTGTATTTATCTGACGGGTAGCTTCTCCCTACTTTTATTCTTGTAGATTCAACATAAGAGAAAATCCAGTGTATATCTCCCTGACTTATTCTACTTTCCCGCTTAATC
This sequence comes from Thalassia testudinum, assembly GCA_037157565.1. Lineage (NCBI taxonomy): Eukaryota > Viridiplantae > Streptophyta > Magnoliopsida > Alismatales > Hydrocharitaceae > Thalassia > Thalassia testudinum. Next base: position 114,617,102 of record JAZHRO010000003.1, on the reverse strand, counting down.
CTTAAGTGTTTAAAAACTTTTGTGCATTTTATGAGCTTAGATCTAGACAAAAGACCAATAGGGCATCTAACCCATGATAACTTGCCAGTCATACTCGTATGGTGAAATGTGACTTATTTCTTTTTTCTTTTTCTCCTTTTTTCTATTTTTTTCTATTCATTTTTAAGTAGGCTTCCCTTGTCTAAGATTTACCTAAAGGCATCCATCAAACAGAGTAGGTCACATGGCTGGGCTCTGGGTAAATGGCCAATGGAATGTCTAATCCACAACAACTTGTCAGTCATACCACCCTAAAAAGTTCATTGGCTACCTAATTTCCATTAGAACCACCGAGGAGCGAGTCGGTGTGAAGTGTGTAGATGCTTAGACTCTAAGCCCCCCCAAATCAAAGGGCAGGTTGATAAGTTGCATACTTAACACCCCACTTTATTAACCCAATTAACATGAATTAGGGTGGTGAGGACTCGAGAAAGAAGTCCATATTTTAGTAGACACCCAGGCTGATTAAGCCCGAAGACTTGAAGAGTCTTAAGTGTTCGTATCATTTCCTACGATTGACAAGCTCCTAATGCTTAAATTTTCTTTTCCTACTCTCTTTTTTTTCTTTTTAATTTTTTTTAAAAAGAAAAGAAACAAAAACTAGTTCAAGCTGACACTTTTATACCCAGAAAGTAAGAATTACCACCCCCCATGCCTATCTAGCATAATGTCCTCATTGAAAAATAAATGTATGTAAGAGAGTAAGGAGAGAAATCACTTGAGTTTCAATGTTGTACTCGGTCAGCTTGAAACCTCTGGGTTGCCTCCCAGGAAGCACTAAATTTGTTACCTTTAGCTAGGTGAAGACCTTATAAAGAAGAAATAGTCAATTCTGTAAGTTGGGTTATTAAAACAAAAATGATATGAACATGGATGCTCAAAATCATTAGCTCACAAAAGCGAACCAGGTTGTGATGTAGTCCCATCCCTATGGAACGAGAACTTTGCAAATGATGTGTCACGCATGCCCATGTCTGTTTCTCTCTTAATCTACAAGCATGTACAAAAGTGGATTTAGACGAGTGCAACCCGAATCTACCATCTCGAACACTAAAGATATAGGCTTTGTAATTAGCTTGTCACCCCTTAAAGTTGTAATCCATCGAATTTTTATCAATCCTAGTGAATTCGAGTTGTGGGATTTCACTTTTGATAGGGCATGTATCAAAAATGTTAGAATGGGCCCTAAAATCAAACATAAGGTCTTTCTCTAGAGAAAAATCTATCCTATCTTTATCAACAAGGATTTCCTTGCTTATTCCCTCCAATTCCTTAATCCCCATAATATTGTCTTCAACCTCTCTCAGATCATTCCTAGTTTCCAAGATTGAAGTAGAGGTAAGGCTAATTTTAATTTCATCATCTAACTCAGACTCAAATTCTTTCCCTTGGCCCTCCACTAAATTTGTGATGGGGTTTTCAAATGATTCAAAATCAAAAATTTCATAATCGGAATCCTACTCCCCATTTTCGATTCTAGATGTCTCTTCCACCAAATCCCTTTCCTCAGGAGGATTAGAATTGGATTCAAAGACATTGACCCCAAGTTTCTTATCAAAATTCTCAATTTTCTCCTATGTTGTTTGGAGATTCTGAGTTTTATCCTCAGCCCCCCCCAAATCATGTTGTAAGGAATCCTCACTTTCTTCTTCTAATGAGTTGTCCAACAATGGGGGAATATCGATGGTGGACTGAACCAATTTTGGGTAACTAGGTGTAGTCCAATCGATTACCACAGGGCCTTGCTTCATGAATTCCATAAAAGGGGTTTCTTTCATCAGTGTTCTTTGGCCTTCTTCATCCAATTGTTGGAACATATCAATCATGGCTTGTTTCTACTCAATCAATTCTTGGTTTGAGTTATACAAATTCAAATGAATACCGCCAAGAGTTGATTGAGTGTTATTGAGTTTCTCCTAGGTTTCTTCCATATTGTACCCAACACTCAGATCAGGGTTGGGTAGGAATGGGTGAGGATGTGTATCACGGTCCGTATTGGGGTTTAAGTTCATGGGTGGGTCATCTATCTTATCATTTTCAGGATCCAATTCCTCAAGAGGCACCATTTTATGTTTAGCCCTACTCCAAAATAACTGAGGTTCTATGTCCTCCCAGTTGAATTCTTCATTAGGGGCCCAAAGTAAGGGTTGATTATGCTTGGTTTGCCTAGGTTTATAATCCTCGTTGTAGTATGTAGAATCATTTGATTTCCATTTTTCTAACATCCCTTCCGATTCATAGGTCAAGAGAGATCCTCAAAGTCAGATGACCCATCTTGGTTATTATCCTGGGAAGGGTAGGGGTCTTGGGGTTCTCCTAGAGCGTAGGTCCTATCAACTTGGTTAGTGGGTGGGTGGGACCTAAAGGAGGAGTCATCATCAAGATAAGGATCCCTAAGGTTGGGATCGTACCCCTTAGTGGATGGGTTGGGTGTATCCCAATAGGAGGTTGGTGTGGGTTGGGTAAAATTGGGATAGTTGGGATAAAAGGGATATCCTGGGTACTCAGGTCCTGGGTTATATCCCCAACTAGGCGGCTGGTTATCCCAAGTGAACTGTGGATACAATCTACTTAAGTTAGATTACAAATCATGTTAGGGATAGTATGGGTAGGATGGGTAGGCATTGAAATCCATGGTTTGGAAGAAGTGGAGGGATGAGGGGAGAACAAAAGAGAGAATTGTGTGTGCACAATCAAGCAAACAAACTGAGCCCTACAGTGTTTACCTAAGTGACCTAGAAGCCTTGGAGAGAATGATCGAATTTGCAAGCACTTAGACCTGCCTTCCCAAGGTTAATCTAGCTAGGTTGATTATGGGGGGATTAAGGGGATGGTTCTACCTTTAGTTTGTGCTGCAAGTTCCTTGATACCCCTCAACCGCAATTGTTTGATGCTTCCTCACAACCTAGACACCAAATTCCACGATGGGAATTAAGGCCAAGTATTTAACAAACCCAATCACACTTCCAGGACTTAGATTAGTCCTACCTAGGGCACATCTACTCAATTTTAATTTGGGGCTAAGTTAGTGCTTGTGCTCAAGGTATGTGATGAGGCATTGTTTAGGGTTGTGCCTCTTAATTAATCCCATCGAGCTTGTGTGTGCACTAAACAAAACATGTTTTTCAAGTAAGGTTTTTAGGATGTGGAGTCTTTTAATGTTCCTTCCTTGCTTTAGTGATTTTTAGGGTTGAGATTCCTTACTATATTCAGGCAATGTTTGTAGTAGGCACACAATGTGTGAGGATAAATTTCCTTTAACTAGTGTCGCCCTAGAAAAACAACCCTAATGTATTCACCCTTATAGTTTATGCAAGCATACTAGGTGAATTGTTTTTAATTTGAGTGGTGCAGCCCACTACAAGACATATTCGGCTCCGCAAACAGCACTCCAAGAAGACAAGCACTCAGAGAAGAATTTTTTTGTTTAGGTGGTGAGTTCAGGATGTAGGTCAAGCAAGAATCAACCACGCCAATTTTTTTGAGGTTTTTATATTTTTTTTAGATTTTCTTGGTAGGTAAGCAAATAATCTACCCTAAGATTTATGCACGAGCCTAAATGCAAGATTTTTTTTTAGATAAATGAAATAAGAGACTACGATAAGTGAAGTGATACTTACTATGGTCTTTGCCATACTTTTCTCCAAATCTACCGACTTCGGTCATTCTCCTCCCATTGCCTAGGCATCGAGTTCCTACAACCCATAAATATAGAGAGAGAAAAGAGGGTTAGATAGAAATATCACTACTACAAGAATAAAAGTGGACAAAAAGCAACGTGCCAAAAATTGACATCAAAAAATGTGGTAAGATAATTTAAAAGAAGATGGAAAGGTGAGTACAGGTGTCGATCTTAGGGAGGCACAAAATCGAATCAATTAGTCGCTTATTTTCATTGCCACATGATGGTTTTTCTAGTGTTAAAGAGAGAGTAAGAGCAAGAGAGAGAATAGGGTTAGAAATTCGTGATAACGACAATTGCTAACTAAGATAGAATAATATCATATTAGAATCATGGATGCCATGAACAAAATCTATTTTAGATAGATGAGGCAACAATGATAACAACGAAAAACTAATATATTCAATAAGCAAAATAGTCTTACACTATGAACAATGGTACTAGATGAATGCTTAAAAAAACATGCACATAAAGCTAAAGAAACTAGAAAATAAGCACGAAAAATGGAGAAGCGAGGTAGCCATGGTGATGGAGATGCTTCTGTTGGCAGCTCAGCAACTCCAGGGACCTTTCTTTCAACTCTAGAAGGTGGTAGGAAGCTTAGATTTGAAGATGTTTGCAAATGGGGGTCCATAGGGCCTTTTATAGGTGAAGAAAGGGCTTGAACCGACCTTGAACCGCCCCTGAAGGTGCCTTGAACCACAACTAGCCAGTTCAAGTGCCTGAACCAATGCTCGCGCCCACACCCACGCACTCATTGCTAGACACGCTCACACATAGCTGGGCCGCGTGGAGGTGAAGCTACCATCAGATCTTCGATGGATGGCCATGATCACGTGTGGGCGTGTGCTTCAAATCGTGCCCCCCGACCCGCCCCCATGTGAGATCACACATGATCTCAATCACCTCCATCGATTGCGCCATGCGGCACTATCTTTGCTGCATATCGCGCTCCACATCGTGCCTCGTTGACGTGGTCGCACCCCAGCTGCCTGATCCATATCTTGCAGTCATATTTAGCACGCTCTTAATCACGGGCGACGTGTGAATCGTGATACGATCTCACGTCGCATGCAATCAAGAGTGTATTCTTAACCGCTGCACTACGATTGAAGATGAGCAGATCTCAGCCGTTGATTGTGGAGTGTGCGGCTAAGATCGCACACAACATGGAGAGATCTAAATCATCTGATGGAGATTGTGTGGCCGAGATTGCACATGCCTACGATGAACAAGTGAGGTGGGCGTGAGTGGGAGCTCCTGCAGGTGACACGTGGCTCGATCTGGGCCCTTGATCTGCTGATCAACGACCAGAACTTCTTTGGCTCATTGTGGGAGCTACGGAGATTAGATTGGGTCGATTTTGGGTCCGTTGAACTCTGTTGGTCAATCCAGATCCATCCATACGATCTGATTGCTCATCTAAAGCATGTTTCAAGATGTTGTTTTATAACCTAGCCATTAAACATTAGTTTCAAGCAATATCAATATAAAAATAATGCAGACTGTATGCATTGCTCCCAAACCCACTATATGATGATATTTATGCACGTGCACCCTTGAACTTGACTCTAATTGATGTAATTATCATTATTATATGTGGAGTCATTATGGAATTCCTTTTCCTATTGCATGGTCCAATTGTGAAAGTGAAGAAAATCCTTCATTTAGGGTATCGAAGTCATCCTCAACATTTCTTAATAACCTATTGGTCCTTACCTCAACACCTTCCAAGTATCTAGAACAAAACATAAGGCATTCATCTACTAGATACCCTTCTACAATGCAACATTCTGGAGGACTTTTATTGCGAACATATCTTTTTAATGTGAGAAAGTACCTAGTAAAAGCAAGCTAAATAAATTAGTGTGGCAAGGAATTGATCAAGTAAATTACTTGAAAGTTGAAATAAAGGTTGATTACCTCTCAGTGAGGTACATCAATATTGAACAGGTCCAACTAACTTTGCCTTCGTAGTTAAGTGTCTGGGCAAATGCATCATTATATCAAAGAATGAGAGAATATTTTCTCCATTTGGCACATCGAAACCACAATTCTTCATTCCAATTACTCAATATGACTTGGATCGGTCTTCTTTGAGCATAGATCTCAAAAGAAATTGCAAAATTTTTAGACTAACCTCACATTATCATTCTTTATAGTAACTACTAATGCTAATGGAAGTAGTTGTTGCATTAGAATATGGCAATCATGACTTTTCAAGCCAAATATATTTTATGTAGGTAGAGTCATGCATCTAGATATGTTTGATGCATATCCATCTGGGGCCTTTATTCCTTTAAGAAGCTTGTACATGTCATTTTTTTCTTTCTTCTTTAACGAAAAGCATGCAACCAATAGGTTCGTCTTATTTCTGATGACATTTGGATACAAAGTATGTCTAATATTGAAGCAAACTTTTTACATTATTTTTGGTCTTTTTGTCTAATGCTAATAATGTTCCCAAAATATTTTCTGAAGTATTTTTCTCAATATGTATTACATCAAGATTGTGGCATACAAGATTTCCTTTATAGTAAGGCAAATTAATTGAGTACTTTTCTTTATCCAATTAGGATCATACTTGATTTTGTTGTTAGGATGAATGCCAATGATACTAAGAATACCTTCCAACTATTCCAAAAGTTCATTAGTAGACAATTTCTTTGGTGGCTCCCCAAACTCTTGCTTACCATTAAAGGATGCCAATTATCTTCAAAACTTATGATTCAAATGGAGAGAGCATCTATGGCCCATGTAGATATTTTTTTGACTATAGTGAAGATATATTGAGTTGCTGTCCCTATTGCATGAAAGACGTACAATGTATCATTTTGTTATCCATCTGGAGATATCACCATAAGTAGAAAAGTTATCAATGGTTCATAAAAGTACAACACGTAATTGGAATAACTCTTTTTTAGACATATCATATGTTGAAACCCTAAACCATACCTCTTGTAGTTCCTCAATTAAAGGCTACAAAAAGACATCTATATAAGCTTTTGAACCAGATTTACCAGGGCTCAATGTTATCAATATAAAATTAGATTGTTTCAAGCATAACCATGAAGGTAGATTGTAGGGTATCAAAACAACAGGCCATATGTTGTATTGAGATGACATAATTCCAAAAGGATTAAAACCATCGATTGGCAAAACAAGTCAAACATTTCAAGGCTCCGAAGAGAAATCTGGATGCTTATTATCAAAGGTTTTCCATGCTGGAGAATCTGCTGGGTGTCTCATAATATCATCCTTTGAAAGATCTTTAGCATGCTATAGCTCATCAGGAAAGAAGTCTTTAATGACATAAACAACTTCTACAATCCAAGCTTTAATGGAAAATACCACATAACCTAGTTAGGAATTTTCTTTCCTCTCTTATGATTTGCATCATCTTCTGGTTCATTACCACTTTTCCTCCATCTAGATGCATCACACACTTTACAACTAACATTATTCATATTCTCTTTCCTATATAACATGCATTTGTTAGGATAAATGTCAATTTTCTTATAGCTAAGCCCAAGTGTAGATATTATCTTCTTAGCTTGATAAAAGGACCCCCAAAGTGTTTCTCCTTCAAGAAATGCTTGTTTTAGAAATTCTAATAACACGGTGAAAGATTTATTTGTCCAACCTTTAAGGCATTTTATGTGAAACAAGTGAACAATAAATGATAACTTGCTAAACTTTTTTACATCTTGGGTACTGTTCTTGTTCAGCATCCTTAAGCAAGTTAAAGAATTCATTTGCTTTGCTATCAAGACCACTTGAAGACCCATATTTCATGTGATCTATGTGATTATGAAAATTATACAACCCAAAATTATCATATATCAATTCATTTATTTTATCATGGTCTTCATCTTCACTACTTTCAGCATGACTTTCATTGACATCTATGGGTACTTCCCCTTGAAAAATATATTGAACATATCCTATTTACACAACAAAGGTGCAAGGGAAAACAATGATGTCATCTTTTGGTGCTTTCTTAAGAGCAAAGTTAATGAATTAGATAACACCTGTCAAATATTTACTACTTATTTGATCTTCTTCAAGGATCTAACTTCTATCCATTGTTTAACACTCAACCAAGTAATGAATACCTAAGGAGGTATTTTCCAAAGAGCTTACAAATATGGTTCATCCATATTTACACTGAAATGAAACTTTCAAAGAAATAGAAATAATGAAAATCAAGTACCAAGAGCATCAAAATAAAACCTTGATATTTTCATTGTAATTAATCTTAATAGTTATACAATATTAACCTACTAATGATTAAATGTATGAGTTGCAAGTGAGCCCTCTAATATCAACATACTAACGTATTAATCTTTAAAGGTTGTCCCTTCACACATGTTGAATATCTATTCTAAACTTTGCATGATGGGAGTCATCTTCGCATTAGTCCTTTCTTGTTTCTAATTTATGGTGTATGTGATTTGAAGCTACAATAGTGAAGCCTTTTTCAAAAAAATAATAGAAAACCAAATTCATTGCCCTATGGATCAATTTGTTGTTTTTCCGATGATTAACATTTAGCTAAACCTTGCTTAAATATTTAGCTAACTATTAGTTTTGAGCTAAAGCTCCTTTGGATCAGAAAGGAGCTTGGAATTATGGAAATGCATATGTTCAAGAGATGTTTGCATAAAATCTCAGCTTTAGATGAAAGTTGAGAATTAGCATTTTTAATTCAATCATCAAAACTTGAATCAGATTATATTACAAAACTAGAAGTAGATGTTGCTAGGTTTTCATTTTTAGAATTGAAATGAAGAACATTCATGTTTTAAATTATGCTACCTTCTCAAAATAAATGAGAGATATGTTTATTACCAATGGATCTTAGAAAGCAAAATTTAACAAGCTAAAAGTAGAAAAAGGATATATATTACTGTTCTTTGAATTGAATAGGGCAATGGAGAGCAAATCTAAAAATGTCATTGCCTATATCACTACACGGAAACATGGTAGAATATGATAACCTCGTTGACCATCGATTTGTCTATACCAACCACGGCTTAACTTCTTTCCTTTAAAACTATCCAACCAACACACTTGACCTTGTACATTGCATAGAGGTTTGTAGATTGACTTTTATAGTTAGGGAGATGTTCAGGTCATATTCACTAGGCATGCTCTATTTTGAACATACAATTCACTTATGCTTTTCTTAAGAAGAAGAAGAAACAAATTAGTTATGCTTTGTTCTTAACATTTCTATTTTGATTTGCACATATACTTGCACGAAAGCTTTATTTCAATTCTTTATATTGAGCTGTTTATTCGCTAATTGTCGGAACTTCATTTCATTGTATTTGAAATTTGAGTTTTATTTTTACTTTATCATGATATCCAACATGCAAAATAGGAAGGGTTAGTCACCCTAACGAGGTAAGAATGGATAATGGAAATTAGATAGTTGAAATTAGTTATCACTTTCCCACCAGATAAAATTCTTGGCACTTTTTTTTATATTCTTATTCATATTTCACTAGTGCAAATCATGCAGATGTTGACTATGTGCATCCATTCAAGGGACTAGCCTACTAAGTTGGTTGCCTGCATGGGTTTGGTATAATTAAGGTAACCATATAATTTTGATGATAATATTTATTTTTAGAGTGTTTTCTTTTTTTTAATGTGAACCAAGTTCTTTTGATTACATGACTGCCTTCTAGTTCCAAATGAAAATTTTGAATGATATAATCATCCACATGTAAATTTGAATGATATACACATTTTGTCATGTATCTACCTTAGACCTCAACTAGCAACTAGGAAGCAAAGCTCCACACCCCCACTACCCCCAACCCACAAAAAAAAAAGTCGAAAAAAAAGATACTTGAGAACTTCATTTCTTGCAACAAATCATCCCATTTCTATAGATGGACTTTATAACATTTCTTTTTTTCTACTTTCCACAGCAGGAAATACCGTTACCCATCTTTACCACAAAATATTGATCATTTGAACTCGAATATATCATCCCTTTCAATAATCTTCTGAAGACTTCAAAAGACATGGTAGATTCAAGCTATATATGTTAACATGCACAATTCTATTTTCCAACAACTTTTACCATCTAAACCACTCCTTTCAAATCAATATAAGAAAAAACAAGAAACAAACTGCAAAATCATGGATTTCGCAATTTCATATAGGCATCAGCTCTTCACCATGAATATATGATATAGTACACTACCAATACGATTCAATCGAATTCTAGGACATTAAACATCTCATCCCATGAGCTGACCTTTAGGTCCATAGCAATTTAGTCAAGCACTTGCGATGGAAGTGGTCAGTGCTATCAAAAATGTCCAACCTTTAGAAGGCATTTCACAAAAATTAGAGGTAATCCCAATATGGACCTTTCATTAAACTTTTCCCTAGCATCAACTATCTCATATCAGTCATTATGACTCCTACCTAATAATTCTTTTTCAGCCAAAAAACTCCTCGAAAGGAAAGCAAGTGAATTCATTATCCATTGCTTACTTGATTCTTGACACTTTTTGTCCCCATTGTCCACTAATAATCCTATTCATGAGAGGGACCTTCTAGTAGATATCACCTACATGCATGGAAATAGATGACCTTGGAGACTTGAAAGCCCTTACCTTAGGAAAGCAAGTCATAGAGAGAACTAGAAGAAGATCGTCAATCTCATCTTTTTTTCTGAGAATGATGTCTTATCTTTACCTAATGGATGATCCTTGATGTATACACATTCATTTAGGCTAAAATGCCTATTTATACATATTCCTAAGCTTAACATTGCATTCCACATTATAAATATTGGATAGCATGCATTATTCTACATTTAGGATAGATTATATAAATCTTAGGTTAATTTGCTTCTTTTTGTGGCCAAGAGAGAAGGAGATTTATTTCAGGACCTCAGATTGATGATTCAACCGTAATGATCTGATCAGGATGACGATCGAAGTCCAACGCCTCTGAAATCGCCTTGATCGAAGTCCTATAATATCTTATGCAGTCCAAGGAAGGTCAAAGGCCAAGGGATAAGGTGGCACCAAGCTGAACCTCAGATCCCAAATCTGACCACATAAATGGATCCGGATCAACGATCGCAGCCCAATGGCATATACATTAATCCAATCCAACGTCCGTGGTGCCACCTCGAAGCATCTAAAGATGGACGGCCCAGATGATGCCACGTGGCATCATCTAGGCCACCCAAAGCTGGCCTACTACTCCTACTTAGCCTTAAAGGCATGCACGAGGAACAACCTCAGTCATTGGATCTTCATCCAACGGTCCAGATCACCCCACGTCGCCCTTTCAAACCACGCTTGATCTCTAGGAGCATTTCCTCATGCAAACTCAACCGTTGGATTTCAACCAATGGTTGAGATCATATGTCAAGTGCTGGGATGAGGAACGTCACTTAGACTAAAAGGGGGCATGGCACAGTGGTTCAGAGAGGCGCTAGCAAGGCGAAGATGCCCGTTAGAGCCCTCACGCGTCCCCTAAATCAGCAGCATGCATCGAACACCTGATTAAAGTCGTGCAATCCTCATCGAACGATGCCGACTTCTCTACATGGTAACACAGATCAACAAGGATGCGACCAAGAGGAAACGCACGATCACACGTGCAAATGAATGTGTGATCGTACGTGCTTAAGAGCATGATTCGATGGGCCGATCCTCGTGCAATCGTGGCCGTTGATTGAGCATCTGACGGTGAGCACATGAAGCAGCTGCCAGCAGGTGCATGAGCTACCTTTAGCAACGCTTGAGATGGATCTTCAACGACAACTTGAATGTCGCTATAACCCATGGACGGAATTTTACCTCCTCTCCTCTACTATAAAAGGACCACCACCCCTCCTATTCTTCTTCATCCCTTCCTATGCTCTCCTCACCTACTCTAGAGCTCAAAACACATCTTGAGCTTGTGTCCCAAGCCCTTAGGATGCTCCACTAGAGAAAAGAAAATATTTTTCCACCATCTCACCACCATTCGTGGAGCTCTCATCGGTCGTCTTCTCAACCTTGTTCTGGGAAGCAGATCACGCCGCGACATTGCCTGTCCTCACCTCACCTTCCAACGTCGTTCTCCTTCCTCCAACTCCTCAACATCTTAGTCTGGGCCCCGACAACATAGCTTCGTCCTCTAAGTAGCCAACAAAAGAGAATTTTTCTCACCCTATTTCCCTTTTACTGCTTTAATAGTGTAGAATCATTTGTAATAAACATTTGTCAAGCATATATCTAGAAGTAATTTTCTATTATTTGCAAGTAGAATATCTCTTTCCTGCTTTCTAGAATAACCTAGTTTAGATAATATTTCTTCCTACTTGCTCACTATCATAAAAATACTAAAAAAATAGCAAATACAAAGTACCAAAAAGAAACAAAGAAAAGTGCGATTTTCAAAGAATCAAATGTTGCCTCCCTGTGTTCGACACAAGGCTCACCTCGAGTTTTAGTAAATTTATTTGGTAGCGATATTTTGCAATTACAATGATGGGTTTTCCATAACTCCAATCTTTCTCGCAAAAATTATGCTCACCAATCCTCCAAACCTTATGGACTTAAAAGTCCTCACCCTAGGAAAGCAAGTCATCTAGAGACAACTAGAAGAAGATCTTCATTATCTTCTTTGTTTTGAGAATGATGTCTCATCTCTACCTAATGATGATCCTCCAAACCTTTAACAACTTGAAATCATGTAATTGGATGAAAGGATTACCAATGTCTACTAAAAGAAGGGTACATATGATACTAAATTTCTCACAAAAACTTATTTTTCTCACAAGAATAGGTCGTCATGGAGAGGGGCTTGGGCCGCACGACGAGTGGTTGCTGCCACCTTTGAAACTGCTAGAGTTCAAGGTGGTTGTTCCTTGGTCACTAACCATTGGGGCTCTCAAGGAATCTCTCAAGAATGCCTTGATTGGGGAGGTGTTGACGAAGGGGGTCAATCACATCATGGTCAAATGGGTTGTCACGGTGGAGAACCTCCTTAGGGATTAGAGGCTGGCATCCCTGTTGCGAACTCGTATCCTCTTGTTTGATTTGGACACATAGGACGTGGAGAGACTTCGATTCCGTGCTTCGGTCACATGGCCAACACCTGGAGACTCGTCTCTCTGTTAGACGGGGCATTAAAGGAGAGACAGCCCATGCACTTCGCATGGGAAGGGACAGACATCATCGACCTCCTTAGGTTGTTGTTGCACCTTTGAGTGCTAAAGGTCATTTCATCGGTGGTCGTGAGTTTCGGTAATTTTGAGGATTAGGAGGACATCCGACTTGTTGATGGAGATGTGTGTGCAGTGAGGGTCATCGTGGTTCACACCACGGGGACAAATCTTCCTATCTCGCTAGTGGTCCGATTGGAGGGAAGCTCGCGGCTGGTGCAGGTTCAATGGGTGCATAGCTTGAGTCGTCAGGAGTTGGACCATCACGCTGATGATGGATGGTGGCCTCGCGAAAGAAGGGGACGTGTGTGGCAACGTAAAGAGGGGCGAGCAGATCCTCAAGATGGCATGGAGGAGGTGGCTGATCCGAGGGATGAAGGTGCGAAGGCTACTCTTGTGAATGAGGAAGCAGAGGATGCTATGACTATCGAGGTGTTGATGCGGGAAGGGGAGGTGGCTGGCCGTGGAGGAGGGGCCTGCGATGGGGAGATGTTCAGTAGTAGGGAGATGGTCGGTGGTGGTGACGCGGCCGATGATGGAGAGGGATGTGGATGGGTGGTTGTTGAGGTTGTTAACCCCAACAAACCTGTCATTATAGAGGTTGGGGGAGTTGTTGGGGCTTCGGCTTCTCCAGATCATGCGAAAATCATTGCGGGTCCCATGGCAACCAGTTCGAACTTAGTGATGACACAGGTAAATAGTCGGTGGTCCAAACTGTATCGAGGTCTGGTCTTGGAAGTGACGGGGGTGTTGACCGGGAGAAAGCGACTATGGAGGTCACCCTGATGTTGACAAACTCAGCTGACATGAATGTGGGTCAGCAGACGAAAAATCGAAAGAAAATCTCTGTTGTCTCCCGAAGACGGTACGATCTTCAAAGCAGGGGCGATCCAAAGATTTGTAAGGTCAATAACAAGTACCTGGCCCGCATCTTATAGGTGACGAATGTCGCCACGATTGGGAAAGGGGTCCACCAGTTCGCATGACGTGGATACTCTCTTGGAGCGTGTGGTGGTTGTGCGATAAGGCAAGGAGAGCCAATCTTTTGCGGTACCTAAAAGAGTGGAGGGTGGACTGTCTGTTGTGCTAGGAATCACATCTTGAGATGGTTGAGCTACAGGATTGGTGGCCACTTGGTGCCAATAGTGACATGGGTTTGCAGGTCATCTCCTCTTCTAGGTGGGCTGGCCTTATGGTGGAAGAAATTCCAACTATCCATGGTTGATTATACGGTGGGGAGGTACATTCTTACGGGCTCTTTCATTAGATTATCTAATGGCATGTCTCTATATTTCATGTGTGTATAGGCTGTGCTTGGCAGGTGACCAGCCTGATTTCTAGCACGAACTGCAAGAGGCTGCAAACTTTGCTCAAGGGGGATCTTAGCTGATTGGTGGGAACTTTAATGTGACTTTGTCGACTGACGACGGACCGGCTGGGAGCCACGACTCTTCCACCTTGGGATTCCAGGAGGTCGTCATTGATTTGGAGTTGTCTGATCTCCCCACCTCAGGTGTTGTGTATACGTGGAGGAGTGGGAGTGGTGTTATATCCCTGTTACGACCCGATTCCCGAATCCCTACAAGACACGAGAATTGGACCGACTCGACTGATCCCAAGACCCAGTCGTCCAACGAGAAAGTAACCAAAAGAGCAGTAAAATAAACCACATTCATCATGCATGTAACTAATAATAACAAAAGTACAGTAGTAAATAAAAGAACTACTACAGTACACACCACCATAGCAGTAGAGAATTTAAACAGGTACATAAACATGATGCTTACAATAAAAGAGTACAAGTGTAACAGGATATACTCACTACAACAGAAAAATGGTACAGTAGGTACAACACAAGTAGAACTATTGGGCTTTACTAGGCCCAGCACCCTCTGCAGCCGCAGGCTCTAGTTGCTCAATACCTGGTCCTGAAAAGATGACAAAGGTGACACGTCAGCGAAACGCTAGGTAGAGTGGCAACCAACTAGCTAAGAAAGACAGTAAGGTAAACAAGTAGCTGTTATTTTTTATTTCTTTATTTTCTATTTACTCATTCTTGAATTATTCCTCAGATCTTTCTCTTGATCTCGAATGTTCCTCATGGGAACGATCTTGATTGCAGTCTTTCCTGAAAAGTAGAAGTAGCACGTGGTGTTCTCCTGGCCGGGAGAGTCCCCCGTGGTGGTCCTACCCTTAGTCAACCACCCCAAGGTCACTGACAGACTAACGGTGACTACGGCACGTGCGATAAACGCATGGATAGCTACCCTGCACTGGCATGCGGTCAGTCGTTTCCGTTAACGGGTGCACCCCAAAGCATAGCACGGAACCAGTATAGGGCAGAGTCTTCTCAGTAACAGAGGTCCAGCCCCTCCACAGTAACCAAACAGGGGTCTTGCCCCTCCACAGTCCGCGCACCCTCGCCTGACTACCTTGGTTTGCCCAGTGCGCCTAACAAGTTGGTGTAGGACGGCTACCTAAACCCCGGGGCCCGTGGGGTGGCCAACTCTCTCCCTACACTAGTAGCTCTCCCCGGTACTGTGTACGAGAGAACCAAAAGTCGGTACAAAGCGGCCAGACCTAACCCCGGGTCCCTGGGGCGGCTAGCTCCACTCTGCACTAAACAGGGGGACAGTCGCTCCCCTTGGTACTCCGTACTCAAGGGCCAGCTCACTTCCCCAATTCCATTCCATTTACCCTTTCAGAGCTCTACTCCTAATTTCCCGTATGGTTCATGCTCATATTTCTCTAGCCAAGCCATTTTTAGGTTTCATCATTCCAGTTTTATTCTCATATAGCCCGTGTTCTCAATAGTTAATATCCATTCATATACAAGCAGCTGTTATGCAATTATAGACAATTATTATTGTTCTATCTACTTTTCCAAGACTGCAATTCATGTATTCACGACATTTGTTTTAGTGTTTCTGTTCCTAGGATTCATGCCACACCCTAGGATCTATCATTCAATCTAGTTTTTCAGTCCTAAGATTCATGCCATACCCTAGGATCTATCATTCAATCTAGTTTTCCAGTCCTAGGATTCATGCCATACCCTAGGATCTATTATTCAATCTAGTTTTTAGACCCTAGGATTCATGCCATACCCTAGAATCTATTATTTATCTCAAAGATGCATTAATGTTGGTAAACAACCAAAGGAAGCTGCTCTACCCGCAAAACCAGGAGTGATGGGGGCATGATCTGCAGGTCCACGTGCCTCTACAACCCCCAGATCCGCAACAGAACGAGGTCCTAACACAAGAATCAAATACAAGGAACTACTTAAAACAGGATACAAGTACTTTAAACAAGTAGACGAACTAATTCTGAGAAGAACAAAATTTTAAACGCAGAAAACGGACTTCGAACGGATCCTAAACGGGTCAAAAACGACAACTCTGCCCCAAATCAGACGTCTGGAACACCTTCCAGACGTCTTAAACGATGGTTCAAATCATACCTTACTTCTGCGCTGTTCTTCAGACGTCCAGGATCCCGCTGAACCGTCTGGACCTAGTTCCAGACATCCGACTGTCACTCCGGACGTCTGGACTCTCTCCGCCGTCTGGTGCTGTGCCCAGACGTCTGATTTGCATGGGAGGGCGTGTCCTTGCGCCTTCCCGAATGAAACCTGCATGCATACGTAAACGATCTCAACATGGCACGTCTCAGGATTTTTGGCGGAACGACTTGCATGATCGCCTCCACAAAAAGGAGGAAGATGAGGATATAGTACCTTTCAGACGTCTGGATCTTCCTCCAAACGTCTCCCACGTCGTCTAGACGTAGGTCCAGACGTCTGATTCTGAGAAAATTTCCCAGAATCAGGACCTTCTCGCCTTCCTCCTACTGCGCACGGCCGCGTCGTGCCGTGCCCGCCTGCTGCCTGAGCAGCAGCAGCACCGGGGTAACTTCCCCAGCACCCCGCTCCCGCTGTGCGCCCGCCGGCCAGCCCTGGGCTGCTCTGGCGAGCTCGCTCTCTCTTCCTCATGCGCTCTGCCTCTTCTCCCTCTCGCTGCACCTCCTCCCCGCGCGCACCTGGCAGCAGCTGCTACCCTCACTCTCTCACACTCACGCCAACACTGGAGGAGGAGACGGTGGAGTGGTGGTGTGGGAGAGGGAAGGGGGAAAGACGATATTTGAAGGCGTCGGGGGAGAGAGAAAAGGAAGGAGGGACGCCTGCAGATCGGCGGGCGCAGTCTGTGCGCGCACTTGCGCAGACTCGCAATCGTATGCCGCAAAAATTAAATTTCAAACGTCTGAGAAGGCATCCAGACGTCTGGACCAACTCCAAGACATCTTAAAAACGTTTGATGTCGTGGGTCTTAACAACATAACAAACTCAAAGAAAGTTTCGTCCATGAAACTTGCGCTAACTAGGGTGCAGAAAGAAAGAACGATATACGCATAACAAACTCAAAGAGGACCGAAGCCGGTCCGAAAAGACGTACCCTGAAGGAGCTCCAGGTACTGCTCCCACATCGCCGCCTCAGGCTCCCAGGTGGCCTTCTCGTACTGCTGGCTCCTCCACAAAACCTTTACAGTGGTACTTGCTTCCATCTCAGACTCCGGACGGCTCTGTCGAGAATCTACACTGGCCGCTCAGGGTAGGTCAGGTCATCACTCACCTCGACGCTTTCGTGGCTCAGGACGTGACTGGGATCGGCGACGTACTTCCTGAGATTGGACACGTGGAACACGTCGTGCACACCAGAAAGCTGGGGAGGAAGTCAAGCCTGTAAGCAACGGGTCCAACCCGCTTTAGGACCTCAAAGGGTCCCACGAACCTCGGCGCGAGCTTCCCTCTCACCCCAAACCGCTGCAGGCCCTTCATGGGCGAAACGCGAAGGAAGACGTGGTCCCCAACCTCAAACTGCACCTCTCTACATTTCCGATCTGCATAGATCTTCTGTCTGCTCCTGACAGTGCAGAGTCGCCTATGAATCTGCTCGACCACCTCCTGACTCTGCCGGATCAACCTGGGGCCAACCTCCCACTTGGTCCCCAACTCAAGGGTGTCGTACACCTCCGTCCGTACAGAGCCTCGTAAGGTGCCATGCCGATGCTCGAGTGATAACTGTTATTATATGCAAACTCCGCTAAGGGCAAGTGCTCCTCACAAGAGCCCCTCCAGTCCAGTACACAAGCACGCAAAAGGTCCTTAAGTGCCTGTATCGTGTGCTCAGACTGTCCGTCCGTCTGGGGGTGGTATGCTGTGACGTGCCGTTTTGCATGTGTGTTAAGGAGTGTCGTTATAGTCGCACTTGCAACGTCGATTTTAAAATAATTAAACGGAGGTGAGTCCGAGAGTCGGTCTCAGGGAGGCGTGGAAATCGGATTTTTGCTTATCACTTGTTGTCACGGAAAGTGCGGAGTTTTGCTTGCGAAAGATGCGGTTTTGAAAAGCGAGAGAGAGATAGAGGGAGAGGGAAGGTTTAGGGTTAGAAAGCTCTTTGTTTTGATCATGCAACTTGAACAGAAATTAAAATGGCAATTGAACGGAAAATAACTTCATTAAACATGCAGTTGTAGTTCATAACTTACAACATTAAATACATGCTTCAACAAAAGTAATAAAAATCTTAAAAGAGAGAGAGTGTGTGTGTGTGGAGAGCAACGAGGCAGCCACAGCGGTGGAGGAGGCTCCATCGGCTGCTCGTTATCTCCAGCGATTACAAGAGTGCCTAAAGCTAGCTAAGAGAGGGGTGGAGTAGTTGCAAGGGGGAGTGGATGCCTTGAATGGTGGTTAAAGAGGTCTAAATAGAGTTAAGGGCTTCCTAAAAGAAGAAGGGGCTTTAACGACATCCAGAGCGTCGCTAAAACCGCTTCCAAAAGCGTCGGTAAAGCCCTCTCGCCGCTGGTCAGCTGCCCGCCTCGTTCCTTCTCCTCGTGCGATCCGCGGCCTCTGAACTAGAGCCGTCCTATCAAAGATCGAACAGCTGAGAGTCTTCCTCGCCTGCGCTGGGATCGAGCCTCAGGCGCGCGTGTGCGCGCGCGTCTCCGCCCGGCATGCATGCGCGTCTCCGCCCGGTGTGTGCGTGCGCGTGGATGCTCGTGAGCTGCGGTCGCACCGCGTGGCAAGATCTTGGCTGCCCGCTGCTGATCGGGCGGCCCAATTTCTCCGCGCCCATCGCCCGTCTTCAAATCCCACTCCGCGCAGCTCGAACCCGCGTCGCGTGGGTGCGGACGTGCGTGCTCACCGTTGCACCACGCCCGCGCTTTGTCGCGGCGACCGCAGGCGGGCGCGCGAATCTCGATCATTCGATCGAAGATCGACGGCTGAGATTTGATCTCGGCTGCCTGAAGGCACGACGAGTGCGGGGGCGGGGCTGACGTGGCGCAATCTGGGCCGTTGATCTCTAAATCAACGGTCAGAACTTCTTGGTCCCATTGTAGGAGCTTCGGATGTCGGATTTGGCTGATCTTGAGTCCGTTGGACTCCGTTCGTCGTTCTGAATCCATCCGTGTGATCCGATTGCTCATCTGAGGCCTGCTTTGACAAATGCTTACACAAATGGCCATTAATGCAGTTTATAAGCAATCTTGGTACATGATGCATGCAATGCTCGTATTCTACTTATGTTGTGCCTTTTATTCTAAAGATGGGCCATATTCAACATAATTATCACTCCCTTGTGTAGTGTTATCATACCCCCATGCTTACTCCTTGCTAGTCCCTAGCAAGGTTTATTCTAGTCTTTATTTCCTTGCAGAATTCAAGAAGTAATTGCTTAAGCACTTCATTACTTGTCAATAAGAGGAAATATACGCAGATCTTAATCTACAAAGACTAAGCAGCGCCCGGCTGTTTGCCAAAATACGAATCGCCCGAATCCTTGCTTTAATGTATATATAACTATACATGCGTATATATATATATTTTTAGAATTTTTTTCGGAATTCAGTGTGGGTTGGTAACTTTTTACGACTACCCAACCCACCCAAAACTAGGTCAAAACCCTAAGTGCTAAGCATCTTGGTGTGAATGTTGTGATAGACTCACTTAACGGTAATTGAGACAGACTTCGAGTTTCTATGCCTCTAGGTGACCGGAAATGGAAACAAATTTTCCTGAAGGTGTATTTGTTCGATTGGTAACTTTCTCCCTACGTTTGTTTTAATTGGGGTCAACACAAGGATTTTTCCAGTGTATATCTCCCCGGCTTGTACTAATTCCCGCTTCTTCCTTAGGTGCTTTGATCTTTTTTGTGCAATTATTGAGCTGGGCTCTGGAATATCGACCAATGAGCTGTTACCCACGATCACTTTCCAGCCATTCTTGTGCGGTGAAGTGTGGTTTATTTTCTTTTCTTTTCTTTTCATTTTTTTCGTAGGTGGCTTTCATAATCTCAAATGTACCTAGAGGCAATGAAGAAATGGCCTGTGGCTGGGTTCTGGACAACCTGCCAATGGGCTGTTACCCACAACAACTTGCCAGCCATCCCACCCTAGAGAATTCATTAGCTACCCAATTTCTGTCAAAATCTCCGAGAAGTGAGTCTGTGCAAAAATGTGTGCAGATGGCCCCTGTCGAGGGCCCCCAAAGGCCACTGATGGCCCTGAAAAATGTGACGGCTCTCCTGCAGGAGCCACGTGTCTCCTCTCTCGTTAGCCCTGTGAGAAGTCTGGCTGATAGGGCCTCTTCCGCCCGCTGTCAGTATCTCGTGCGGACGGATTGGTCTCTTCGTATGTCATAGCTGCCTCCACCACCCTCGAGAACGTAGGCAGCTTCAGGGGTTTGACATACCCCCGAATCGCAGGCCGAAGCCCCTCGGTGAACCTATAAAGGTGCTCCTCCTCAGTGGCCACTGCTGTCCTTGCGAAGTGAGACAACTCCAGAAAACACGTGCGGTACGCGCTTACGGTCATCGTCCCCTTGCGGAGAGTGTGGAACTCCCGCCTCTTCTGGTCCTGCCATGGCTAGGGAAAGTACTGCTCGTAGAAGAGGGTGACGAACCGGTCCCAAGTCGGCTCGTCCCTCTCCTGTCCCCTAACCACCCTCCACCACCTGTGTGCCGCGCTCTCCAGCTGGTACGTGGCAAAGGCCACGTGGCACTCCACTGGGGGGCGAAGGGTGTCAAAAACCTTCTCGATCTGCTCGAGCCAGTCCTCCACCTCGGTCAGGTCCTCATCTCCCTTGAAGGAGAGGGGCTTTAGCTTCCGAAACTGTCCGAAAAGCTCGAAGTGGCACTGAAGTGGAGATGCTGGTGCACCTCCAGGTAAGGGAGCCTCGTGCTCAGAAGTGTCGAAGGAAGGTGGGGGCGGTGGCAGCCCATCCCCTCCCCTGCGTCCAACACCATGTCCGTCGCGTGGTCCCACAGAGGACTCCCCCTCCGCAGCCCCAAGGAGAGGCGCTCGTGTCGGCGGGTGGAGCTCCTCTCGCACAATGTCCCGTATCAACTGGGCGAGGTCCTGGGCCTGAATGCCCAGGAGCAGTGGCTGGTCCACTGAAACGTCGACCTCAACGCGCCCACCCCTTCGGCCTCGTCCTCAGCCGCGCCCGCGGCCCGCCTCGCTAGTCCCGCGTCGAGGCATCTCCTGCAAGGAGACGTGAATACAGAACGGAAACACGTCAATACGAAATGATATCTAACGGAGAAGTCTAAGAACATATGTCAAAAGAAACATTGTGGTGGCTACTCTAGTTACAGACACGTGAATTGGTTATTTTCCAGTCAGTTGGTTTACTTCTCGGGACAACCTTGCTCTGATACCATCTTGTTACGACCCGATTCCCGAATCCTTACAAGACACGAGAATCGGACTGACTTGACTGATCCCAAGACCCAGTCGTCCGAGAAAGTAACCAAAAGAGCAGTAAAATAAAGCACATTCACCATGTATATTACTAGCAGTAACAAAATACAGTAGTAAAGAAAAGAATTACTACAGTATACACCACCACAACAGTAAAGAAATAAACAGGTACATAAACATGATACTTACAATAAAAGAATACAGTGGTAACAAAAAATACCCACTACAACAGAAGGAAAGGAACAGTGGGTACTACACAAGTAAAACTACTGGGCTCTACTAGGCCCAGCACCCTCTACAGCCGCTGACTCTGGCTACTCAACACCTAGTCCTAAAAAGGTGACAAAGGTGACACATCAGCGAAACGCTGAGTAGAGTAGCAACCAAAAGCTAAGAAAAATAATAAGGTGGACAGTAGCTGTTATATTTTCAATCTCTTTCTTTATTTTTCCATTTACTCATTATTGAATTATTCCTCAGATCTTTCTCTTGATCTTGAATGTTCCTCGTGGGAACGATCTTGATTGCAGTCTTTTTCGAAAAGTAGAAGTAACACGTGGTGCTCCCCTAGACGGGAGAGCCCCCCGTGGTGGTCCGACCCTCAGTCAACCACCCCAAGGTCATTGACAGACGTAACGGTGATACGGCACGGGCGATAAACGCACGAGTAGCTACCCCGCACTGGCACGCGGTCAGTCGTTTCCGTTAACGGGAGCGCCCCAAAGCACAGCACGGAATTAGTATAATGCAGAGCCCTCTCAGTAACAGGGGTCCAGCCCCTCCACAGTAACCAAACAGGGGTCTTGCCCCTCCACAGTCCACGCACCCTCGCCTGACTACCCTGGTTTGCCCAGTGGGCCTAACAAGTTGGTGTAGGAGGGCTAGTAGAACCCCGGGCCCATAGGGTGGTTAGTGATCTCCCTACACTAGTAGCTCTCCTCGGTACTATGTACACGAGGGCCAAAAGTCGATACAAAATGGCCAGACCTAACCCCAGGTCCCTAGGGCGGCTAGCTCCGCTCTACACTAAACAAGGGGACAGTCGCTCTCCTTAGTACTCCGCACTCAAGGGCCAGCTCACTTTCCCAATTCTATTCCATTCACTTCTCAGGAGCTCTACTCCTAATTCCCCGTAGGGTTCATGCTCATTTTTCTTTAACTCAGCCAATTTAGGTTTCATCATTTCACCTTTATATTCATATAGCCCATGTTCTCAACAGTAATTATCCATTCATAACCGGACAACTGTTAACCAATTACAGCCAGTTATCATTTTCCTTTCTACTTTTTCAAGACTGCAATATATATATTCATTCTAGTTTTTCAGTCCTAGGATTCATGCCATATCCTAGGATCTATCATTCAATCTAGTTTTTCAGTCCTAGGATTCATGCCATATCCTAGGATCTATCATTAAATCTAGTTTTTCAGTACAATTCATGCAATACCCTAAAATCTACTAATTATTTCACAAGTGCATAATTTTTGATAAATAATTAAAGGGGCCACTCTACCCGCAAAATCGGAAGTACTGGGGCCGTGATCGGCAAGCCTGCGCGCCTCTGCAACCCCTAGAGCTGCAACGGAATGGGGTCCTAACACAAGGATCAATTACAATGAGCTACTCAGAACAGGATACAATTACTGTAAATAGGTAAAGGAACTAAATCTGAGAAGAACGAAACTTAAAATGCGGAAAATGGACTTCGAACGGACCCTAAACGGGTCAAAAACGACAATTCTGCCCAAAATCAGACGTCTAGAACATCTTCCAGACGTCATAAATGGTGGCTCAGGTCATACCTTGATCCTGCGCGGTCCTTCAGACGTCCAGAATCTCGCTAAACCGTCTGGACTTAGTTTCCAGACGTCCGATTGTCACTCCCAACATCTGGAGACCCTCTCCGTCGTCTGGTGCTGTGCCCAGACGTCCGATCTGTGTGGGAGGGTGTGCCCTTGCGCCTTCCCGAATGAGACCTGCACACATATGCGATCGTCCTCAACACGGAACGAAGCAAAACCCTTCGGTGGAACGGCTGCATGGTCGTACACGCGAAAGAAGGGAAGAAAAATATTGTACCTTTCAGAGGTCTGGACCTTCCTCCAGACTCTCTCGTGTCGTCTGGACGTATGTCCAGACGTTTGATTCAGGGAAATTTTCCTAGAATCAAGACCTCCTCACCCTCCGCCTGCAGTGCTCGGCCGTGCCGCGCTCGCCTGCTGCCTGAGCTACAGCAGCTCCTCCCTAGCACCACACTCCCGCTACGCACCTGCCGGCCGGCCATGTCTACTCCGGCGAGCTCACACCCTCAGGATCTAGCTCTCTCCCTCTCGCAGCAACCCCCCGTCCCCACGCACTCACGGCAGCAGCTGTTGCTGCCCTCGCTCGCTCACTCTCTCGCTAACAGGAAGAAGAAGAGAAGGCGGTGGAGTAAGGGTGAGAGAGAGGAGAGGGGGGTATTTGAAGGCTGCCATGGGGAGAGAGAGAGAAAAAGATGGCTGCGCCTACAGGGAGGAAGGAAAGAGAAGAAAAGAGGGCGGTGGTTCAGTCTACGCGCACATGCGCGCAAACACGAACCCGTACATCGAAAAAATTAAATTCTAGACGTCTGGGAAGGCTTCCAGACATCTGAATAGACGTCTGGACCAATTCCTAGACGTCTTAAACGACGTTTGATGCCGGGGTCATAACAGTATCATAATCAGGTCAGCGGGAAGGCTGTGTCCCCCAACACGGACCTCGCAACCTGTGTACACCTCCTCAGCTACAAACAGCTGATCACTCGGACCTCTGATCACAAACGAATCCTCTAACAACATACAGTCCTACCCCAAACTAACCGCAAAGCTGGCAGTGATAAACGAGTGCGTAGCGTCGGAATCGAAAAGCATGTAACAAGTCTGTCAAAAGCTGAAACCATACCTGCCACCACTAATCCCGAAGCTCTGGCATCCCTGTGTGTCAGGGTGTTGATGCGCCCCTCAACCCTAGGTGCAGACGAAGCAGCCACACTCTGAGTCGGACAGGTAGCCACTGGCCGGTACCCTCCTCATGACTGCTATCCTCCTCCTCGCGCCAGAAAACTGCGGCATCCTGCTCGCCCTCCAATGCTCGGCATGGGAAGCATCTACTAACCTCCTACCCTAGACGGGCAGTCCCTCCTAATGTGGCCTGGCTGGCCACACTGGTAGCAAAGGGGGACTCGACTCCCGCCCTCAGTGGGTCCCTGCTGTCGACTGAGCAGGGGTCCGGTGCTAGCAGTTGGCCCCTGTCGGGGGCCCCCAAAGGCCACTGGTAGCCCCGCAAAACGTGACGGCTCTCCTGCAGGCGCCACGTATCTCCTCTCTCGTCGACCCTCTGAGAAGTCAGGCTGATAGGGCCTCTTTCGCCTGCTGTCAGTGTCTCGCGCGGACAGGTTGGTCTCTTCGTACGTCATAGCTGCCTCCACCACCCTCGAGAACGTCGGCAGCTTCAGGAGTTTGACATACCCCCGAATAGCAGGCCGAAGCCCCTCGGTGAACCTCCAAAGGCACTCCTCCTCAGTAGCCACGGCTGTCGCTACGAAACGAGACGGCTCCAGGAAACACGTATGGTACGCGCTTACGGTCATCGTCCCCTAGCGGAGAGTGTCGAACTCCCGCCTCCTCTGATCCTGCCACGTCTGGGGAAAGTACTGCTCGTAGAAGAGGGTGACGAACCGATCCCAAGTCGGCTCGTCCCTCTCCTGTCCCCTGATCACCCTCCACCACCTGTGTGCCGCGCTCTCCAGCTGGTACGTGGCAAAGGACACACAGCACTCCACAGGGGGGGTGAAAGGTGTCAAAAACCTTCTCAATCTGCTCGAGCCAGTCCTCCGCCTCGGTCGAGTCCTCATCCCCCTTGAAGAAGGGGGGCTTCAGCTTCCAGAACTGTCCGAAAAGCTCAAAATGGCACTGAAGTGGAGATGCTGGTGTGCCTCCAGGTAAAGAAGCCTCATGCTTGGAAGCGCCGGAGGAAGGTAGGGGCGGTGAAGGCCCATCCCCTCCCTCGCGTCCAATGCCATATCCGTCGCGTGATCCCACAGAGGACTCCCCCTCCGCAGCCCCAGGGAGAGGCGCTCATGGCGGCAGGTGGAGCTCCTCTCACACGATGTCCCGTATCAGCTGGGTGAGGTCCTGGGCCTGAATGCCTAGGAGCAGTGGCTAGTCCACTGAGGCGTCGGGCTCAACATGCCCACCCCTCTAACCTCGTCCTCAGCTGCGCCCGTGGCCTGCCTCACTACCTCCTCGTCGAGGCATCTCCAACAAGGAGACGCGAACACAGAATAGAAAAGACGTCAATACAAATCGACATTTAACAAAGAAGTCTAAAAACAGACGTCAAAAGGTACGTTGTGGTGGCTACTCTAGTTATAGGCACGTAAATTGGTTATTTTCCAGCCAGTTGGTTTACTTATCGGGACGACCTTGCTCTGATACCATCTTGTTACGACCCGATTCCTGAATCCCTATGAGACACAAGAATCGGACCGACTCGACTGATCCTAAGACCCAGTCGTCCAACGAGAAAGTAACCAAAAGAGCAGTAAAATAAACCACATTCATCATGCATGTAACTAACAGTAACAAAAGTACAGCAGTAAAGAAAAGAATTACTACAGTACACACCACCAAAGCAATAAAGAATTTAAACAGGTACATAAACATGATGCTTACAATAAAAGAGTACAAGAGTAACAGGATATACTCACTACAACAGAAAAATGATACAGTAGGTACAACACAAGTAGAACTACTGGGCTCTACTAGGCCCAGCACCCTCTGCAGCCGTAGGCTCTGGCTGCTCAGCACCTGATCCTGAAAAGGTGACAAAGGTGACACGTCAGCGAAACACTGAGTACAGTGGCAACCAGCTAGCTAAGAAAGACAGTAAGGTGGACAAGTATCTGTTATTTTTTATCTCTTTCTTTATTTTCTATTTACTCATTCTTGAATTATTCCTCAGATCTTTCTCTTGATCTCGAATGTTCCTCGTGGGAACGATCTTGATTGCAGTCTTTCCCGAAAAGTAGAAGTAGCACGTGGTGCTCTCCTGGCCAAGAGAGTCCCCCGTGGTGGTCCTACCCTCAGTCAACCACCCCAAGGTCACTGACAGATGTAACGGTGACTACGACACTCGCGATAAACGCACGGGTAGCTATCCCGCACTCGCACGTGGTCAATCGTTTCCGTTAACGGGTGCACCCCAAAGCACAGTACGAAACCAGTATAGGGCAGAGCCCTCTCAGTAACAGGGGTCCAACCCCTCCACAGTAACCAAACAGAGGTCTTGCCCCTCCACAGTCAACGCACCCTCACCTGACTACCCTGGTTTGCCTAGTGGGCCTAACAAGTCGATGTAGGATGGCTAGCTGAACCCCGGGACCCGTGGGGTGGCCAGCTCTCTCCCTACACTAATAGCTCTCCCCAGTACTATGTACACGAAGGCCAAAAGTCGGTACAAAGTGGCCAGACCTAACCCCGGGTCCCTGGGGCGGCTAGCTCCACTCTGCACTAAACAAGGGGATAGTTGCTCTCCTTGGCACTTCGTACTCAAGGGCCAGCTCACTTCCCCAATTCCATTCCATTTACCCTTTTAGGAGCTCTACTCCTAATTCCCCGTAGGGTTCATGCTCATATTTCTCTAGCCAAGCCATTTTTAGGTTTCATCATTCCAGTTTTATTCTCATATAGCCCGTGTTCTCAACAGTTAATATTCATTCATATATAAGCAGTTGTTATCCAATTACAGGCAATTATCATTGTTCTATCTACTTTTCCAAGACTACAATTCATGTATTCACGACATTCGTTTTAGGTTTCTGTTCCTAGGATTCATGCCACACCCTAGGATCTATCATTCAATCTAGTTTTCCAGTCCTAGGATTCATGCCATACCCTAGAATCTATCATTCAATCTAGTTTTCCAGTCCTAGGATTCATGCCATACCCTAGGATCTATTATTCAATCTAATTTTCAGACCCTAAGATTCATGCCATACCCTAGAATCTATTATTTATCTCAAAGATGCATTAATGTTGGTAAACAACCAAGGGAAGCCACTCTACCCGCAAAATCGGGAGTGATGGGGGCGTGATATGCAAGTCCACGTGCCTCCGCAACCCCCAGATTTGCAACAGAACGAGGTCCTAACACAAGGATCAAACACAAGGAACTACTCAGAATAGGATACAAGTACTTTAAACAAGTAGAGGAACTAATTCTGAGAAGAACAAAATTTTAAACGCGGAAAACGGACTTCGAACGGATCCTAAACGGGTCAGAAACGACAACTCTGCCCCAAATCAGACGTCTGGAATACCTTCTAGACGTCTTAAACGATGGTTCAGATCATACCTTACTTCTGCGTTGTTCTTTAGACGTCCAGGATCCCACTGAACCATCTGGACCTAGTTTCAGACGTCTGACTATCACTCCGGACTTCTGAAGACTCTCTCCGCCGTCTGATGCTGTGCCCAGACGTCTGATTTGCGTGGGAGGGCGTGTCCTTGTGCCTTCCCGAACGAAACCTGCATGCATACGTAAACGATCTCAACACGACACGTCTCAGGGTTTTCGGCGAAACGGCCTGCATAGCTGCATCCGCAAAAAGGAGGAAGATGAGGATATAATACCTTTCAGATGTCTGGATCTTCCTCAAGACGTCTCCCGCGTCGTCTGGACATAGGTCCAGACGTCTGATTTTGGGAAAATTTCCCAGAATCAGGACCTCCTCACCTTCCGCCTGCTGCCTGAGTTGCAACAACACCGGGGTAGCTTCCCCAACACCCCACTCCCCCTGTGCGCCCGTCGGCCGGCCCTGGGCTGCTCCAGCGAGCTCGCTCTCTCTTCCTCACACGCTCTGCCTCTTCTCCCTCTCGCTGCACCTCCTCCTCCCTGCGCGTGCCTGGTAGCAGCTGCTACCCTCGCTCTCACTCTCACGCCAACATTGGAGAAGGAGGAGACGATGGAGTGGTGGTGCGGGAAAGGGAAGGGAGAAAGAGGATATTTGAAGGCGTCGGGGGGAGAGAGAAAAAGGAAGGAGGGACGCCTGCAGGTCTGCGGGCGCAATCTGCTTGCGTACGCACGCAGACTCGCAATCATACGCCGCAAAAATTAAATTTCAGACGTCAGGGAAGGCATCCAGACGTCTGACCAGACGTCTGGACCAACTCCCAAACGTCTTAAAAATGTTTGATGTCATGGGTCTTAACAGTCCCAGTTGGACAGGTTTTTGTGTAATGTTGGCCTGGTTGAGGCCTTTTAGCTAGCGATTGTCGCGGCAATGTCGCGACCCTTTTCGGATCACACTCCAATTATGTGGGATAATGGGGATGGGTTGGCGATCTCCTCTTATTTCAAGTTCCAGAAGTCTTAGCTTCATGAGGAGGGATTTAAGGACTTGGTGTCTTCTTGGTGGAGAGGCTTTCAGAATGAGGGGTCGGCTACTAGGTCCTTGGCTGTCAAGCTTAAGAAGCTCCGTCTCCTTCTCCTTGATTACAGGAAGAAGGTGAGAGAGGAGAAGGAGAAGACGAGGAGAGATTCTTTACATAGAGTGCAATGTCTCGACACCAAGGAGGAAGTCACCCCTCTTACTATGGTCGAGGTGGAGAGAAAGGCTTGTCAAGGGGTGGTGCTTCTTGAGGACCTTAAAAGGGAGATTGACTGGAGGGAGAAGTCGAGGCAGTTGTGGCTCAAGGAGGGCGACGCGAATACGAGATTCTTCTATGCTTCAGCAAGTGCTAGGAGAAGAGTCAACCTCATCTCCTCCTTAAGGGATGGTGAGCAAGTTGTTGAAGATCCTAATAATATTCGCAACATGGTGAATTCCTACTTTCAACAGATGACTAGAGCCGGGCAGCGAGGGTGTTAGCGGTTGGCTTCCTCGAGTATGCCCCAGCTTCTAGAGGAGCAAGTTGAAGTCCTTGTTAGACCTTTTTCTAAGGAGGAGGAACTTGGGGCCCTTAAAGGGTTCAAGGCGGAGGGTTCACCTAGTCCAGACAGGTTCTAGGTTTTTTTCTATCTGGAGTTTTAGGAGCTTCTTTGAACAGATGTCATGGCAACACTTGTGGAGTTCAGGGAAGGTAACTTTGGCTTTGAAAGGTTAAATCATTCTTTCCTTTTCTTGTTACCTAAGAAGCAGGGTGAGGATCACCTGTGGGATTTTTGGCCCATAGCTCTTTCCAACTCCTTCTATCTGCTGGTAGGGAAGATTATAGCAAACTGGTTAAGGGCGGTTCTGGGGAGCTTGTTGGCTCGATTCAGTCTGCTTTTCTAAAAGGAGGTCACTTCAGGAGTCTTTTGTTTTAGCCCAGGAGATAGTTTCCAGCTGGATGCAGATGAAGTGTAAGGCTATTCTTTGGAAAGTTGACTTTTCTAAAGCTTATGATTCCTAATCGTGGCCTTATCTTTGGGGGGTGCTACGGTAGAGGGGTTTCCTGGAGCTGTGGGTCCAATGGATGAATAGATGTATCACTACCTCTTCTTTCTCTCCCTTAGTCAATGGGAGACCGACTGGCCAGTGGATCCAGCTATAGAAGGGGGTCTAGTAGGGGTTCCCGGTGGCCCCTTTACTCTTTATTCTTGCTGTTGATACGTTGGGGAGGTTGACTTTTAGAGCTTCTAAGGGTGGTCTAATTCATGGCTATTCTCTACAGTCCTCCCAGTGCGCTCTATCTCCTATCCTTCAGTTTGTGGATGACACTGTCTTTTTTGTTGAAGGTAGAGTTGAGTAGGCGAGTGTGCTTCATCGGCTGATCAGCATTTTTTGTGAGATCTCAGGCTTGAAGATTAATGGGGCGAAGTCCACCTTGGTGTGTTTTAGCTTGGACTGTGAGATGCGATCGAGTTTGTCGGTGCGGTTGGGCACTCCTATGGCTGATCTCCCACTCTGTTACTTGGGGTTACCCCTTAGGGCCAAGAGGATGAGGAATGCAGACTAGATTGATTTGTTTCAGAAGCTCTCGACTTGACTTTCTGGGTGGAGTGGGAAGCTCCTCTAGAAAGGTGGTAGACTAGTCCTTTTGAATTATGTGCTTTCCGCAATTTCGATGTTCCTCTTGTCCGTGTCTAGGCCCTCTAAGATAGTGATCAAGCGGTTGGAGGTGGTTTGGAAGCGCTTCTTTTGGAAGGGACCTTAGACTAAGGGGTGACTCATGCAACCCACGAAGTAGGATCTCATCAATCAATCGAAGAAGAAGGCTGGGTTGGGGGTACGGCGACTGGCAGAATTTGGTGACTCCCTTCTCCTTAAGTGAGTCGACCACTTTATGCAGGGTGAAAGAAGTCTGTGCCAAGTTATTATCTTTCATTCCTTTGGGGTCTGGTCAATAACCAACATGTTCCTAGTGACACATCCCCCTTCTGGCTCCCTGTTACTTCGACACTGGGTGCTCACTGGGACTAGTTCGCCTATTCTCTAGGGGATGGTAGGACTTTCAGATTATGGTCGAATGATTGGACGGGTTTGGGGCCCTTGGCATCTTGCTTCCCCTAGTGCTATGGGGTCTAAAGAAACAAGGATGCCTTGGTTTTGGATCACTAGGATGCTTCTTCCTCTATATAGGCCATTTTGCTTCCTGATAGGCTTTTGGTGGGTCAAACTGAGGAGGAGACAGCCAGCTGGAGGTTCTTCTTCTGGACTTTTTTGTGGGCTCAGGTTCTGATGATATGGCCTAGAAGGAAGGCCCCTATCAACCGAGGTAGGTGTACAAGAAGCTCCTGGACTTGTCATCGCCCTCGGAGGAGGACAAGACATGTTGGAAGCTCTAGTTGATTTCAGTTCCTTTAAAGGTGAAGATATTTCTATTGCTGGTAATGAGGGATGGGCTGATTACCAGTGGGCTCAAGTGGAGGTTGATGGGTACCCCTCTCCTATAGTGCCTGTTGTGCCTAACAGGGGAGGAATATATCCAGCACTTGTTCTCGAAATGCCCATTTACTAGAGATGTTTGGGAGAAGGCCTTACAGCTACCGCTGCCATCCTGGGAGGATTTATGGCTTGCCTTGGGGGATGCCTTCCAGAACTGTAAGCTCATCTTTGCAGTTCTTTGGGCGGTCTGGTGGGCTCATAACGACATCCTATTTAGGATGGGTCAAGCGTGGGTTGAAAATGTGAGTGGGGAGGCTCTCTTTTTGTACAACCTATGGACATGTTCTTTGGCTTAATTGTAATGGTTCTTAAAACTTTGAATTAACAATAAATTTCGGATGCCTTTTGTTATAAAGAGTCATCCTTTCTTTTTCAAAAAAAATAGGCCATACTTGCATACTTGATACAATAAAACCAAGGAGCTTCACAATTCTGCTTTGCAATGGCAAAACTTCAAAATCTTCAAATTTAGGACTTATGCTCACAAGTAGCTGCAAGAATTTTTCAAAAGCGTATTCTCCACAAATCTTTTCGAAGTTCCCATCTAAAGGGAAAATCCCTATCTTACCATTTGTTCTAGTCCATACTCTACATCATCCATGAAGTTCTTGCTGCAAGGTCCATCAACGAGTGATTTGTAAGACAAGAAACTAGGCAATGCACCTTAAGCTATCATCTGATCCATGAAAATTGTCGCCTCAATTTCTCAGAAACAAGAAGCCCATAGAAGATAGCTTGATATGTTCCAAAATTCTAGTAGAAGCCTTTGAGTTGCGTTTTCTTGAGGACCCCACTGCTTCATCTAGTTTATACCATTTGTAATAAAACTATTTCAGATGCATCCACTAGATCATAATACATGGTAAATAATCTACCTCTGGGTGTGTACCAACTGAGAAAACTAGCATACACCAAATCATATCTGCTTGATTGTTTCATTATGTGTAGTACACCACTCTATTTGGATTTATTATTGATGCATGACCGCAAAACTAGCCATGGGAAGTAGCAGCAGTAATGGGATTAGATGAAAAGTAAGCCAAAATTAACAAGTTTTGACCTACTCCACTGGAAATGAAGAAAAACTTATACGGTGAGGATATTCGTAATGTGGTTGCACCTTACACAAAGAAGGGGACTTTGAATTAAACTAATTAATCTAAAACTGAAACAATGATTCTTCTTAGAAGGAAGCATGAATAATGTACCTGGACGATAGAGACGGTGGCCGATTCTTTGGATTGTTATGAACACAAGAGGAATGGGATGCGTGGTGAGGCAGGGAATGGGTTGGTAGGATTGTTGCTTCTTGGAAGGAAGAGCGGCATAGGGATTTCTCTGTTGCGAGGCGCGAGAAAGGGAATTAGCGTCCCTCCAAACAATCACCGTGCGCTGTCAAAATCACGATGAGAAGGATCGTGGATGAATGGTGTGGGGATTTCGCTATTGCAAGGGTCGATCTTGTTAGCAAAGCAGCGATGGGGATTTCACACTTGGGAGGCACGAGAAAGGAAATCTCCGTCCCACCAAACGATCACCGTGCGCTGCCGAAACCGCGATGGGGGATCATGGACGAATGGCGCAGGGATTTAACTATTGCAGGGATCGATCCTGCTAGCGGAGCAGCGACGAGGGGAATACCTCTTGAGCCGTGCACGAGAAAGGAAGAAGTTCGCCCAAACTTGTTATGTAATTAGATTTAGATTTTTTTTTTTTGGACCAAAGGTTTGTTTACATTCTGTGAAGGAAAGGCTATGGAAATTTGTTTTCTTCGTTGTCGTATTAGCATTAAGAAAAAGAAGGATTTACTATAAAATTATGTTAAAGTTGACTCTATTGAATATAATGCTATTAAAACGTTAATTATTGATTGTCACATGTATTAAAATTTTCGTTATTTTTTTAATTCTTAAAATATTAAATAAAAGTGACAATCAAATTAATAAAAGTTTTTATCATAAGGTTATGTTTATTTTGTAGGTCCTTTTATGATGTCATAGTAATATTAATCACGAGAATTTTTAACTTTGCACATCTCAACCTTAAATGAAATTGAATTTTTTTCCCATTTAAAGGGATAAGTTTCAATTTAGTTTTTCCTTCTTCATGCTACTAAAAAAGATGTTAAAGATAAACTAGTGGTCTCCTTTCTCTTCCACCAAAAGGTCCCAACCAATGCTTCAGGAAAGGTCTTTAGTAGCATAATTTTCTTTCGCTAAGCTATTCTTTAAAATTACCAATATCAATTTATAATATACATATTGCAGTAAGTACATTTACCATTAACACTAATTGTCGTTTGAAAAAAATATTATAATGGCATAAGCAACAATTATTGCTAAATCAAAGGCTATAGTGGTAATTAGATTTATTACTAATGCTAATTATCATTTAACAAAAATATTATAATGGCATGAGTAACAATTGTCACTAACTTAAAGTCAATAGTGGCAAATAAATTTGCCACTAATACTAATTGTCGTTTGATAAAATGTTACAGTGACATATAAAAAAAATGTGCCGCTAAATCAAAAAAATTACTTACAAATGCATTATATGCCACTATTTAATTCATCACTAAAGGGCATTTTTTTGGTAATGCATGTCATATAGGGGTGGTTTATGATGTGTGTTTTTGATGTTCTTGTGATCAATGGGCATTTAGGAAGGTGAACCGAGGGTTGCAACATGTTTTGATGCCATTCCCCAACTTCCCATGTGATTAGAATCGAGTAAAGTGCAGCTTGAGTGGAATGCATAGACACCCATCAGGTGTCATCTGATTTGGTAATCAGATGTTTGATGGGGCAGCATTGGACATCTGAATAGTTGATCAATTGTCCACTGGAGGAGATATTTTCTCTTGGACCTTGATAGGTTATAGTATCTAACATTTAACGAGTCCCTCGAATGTCTAATGTTGCATGTAAGGGATGTCTAATGGTTAAGTCAGATGACCCCTGTAGTGGGTGCACTTCTAGTCTTGAAGTGTAGGCCATCAGAAATCTGACGAGATGGTCAAACATTGGGAGATGACTCCAGACAACCAAACAAGTGCTTGAACATCTGATGGCTAGGGCATTTGGGTCATTTTAATAGAAGGCCTAGGCAATGTCTAGGCAAAAAGGTGGATGCCTTATTCGGCAACAAGCGACATCTAGTGAGACATTCAGATGTCTGGTAGACGTACCCCAGACATCTAACATTAAGGCAAACATCTAATTAGCAAGGGTCAGGAAGGGTGGTCCAGATACTGCACTAGCTAATGTCTGATTTGGACGTCAGTTGTCCAGTGAGGCATAATCAAACATTTAACCATGGTAAGAAAAATCTAATACTGTAATATGTGATGGAACTAATCTTGGCCATTGATGAGTTGTGACTCATCATAACTAAAATGCTCAAGTTAAATTAGAAACTAGGTTGAACACTATCAAATTAACATATAAAATTGGTTAAGTGAAAGAAATAACAGAAAAGACCTAAAACACCAAATCTATGCTAAAAATGCATAATTAGGTCATTCGTTGAGATATTCTATTAATAAATACAAAATGGTTATCCAATTGCAAATTTAATACACAAATGAGCTCAAAAGATCAAATTAAAAGTAAATTTACTTCTAATATGTTCAATTAAGCCTCAATAAAAATCTAGAAGCATTTGGATCAATAGAACCTTGCATTTAGAGGTTCACATTTAGGTCCTTCTTATATAACATTTCATTCATTATAAACCTCCAAGGACCGATTTAAAGGTCGAGGGACCTTTTTGTAAGGCTCTATGGATAGATCTATAACTATTTTATACCACTTATGGGCCTTGCTGCAGTTTTCACACCCTTTGCCTGAGGGCTATTGCTGCAAAAGCACCAATAGAATCAGCATGAACGATGCACCTCTTGGTGCACAGTTCATCGCAAGAACACAGCCCATCAGGGTTGTTTTTCCTTCATCTCCATGATCTGTGGTTTCTCTCTAGTCGAAGCTTCGCAAGAATTGTCGTGTAGCCTCACCACCATCTCCAGATCCCATCCTATGGCCCATCTTTGATTTGAAAACTTCGCGTGCCCTCTCCTCTCATCCTTGTTGCCTATGCCCTAAACGCCTAATCTCACCAATGTGATGAGTGTAATCACTGATCACTCTACTTAAGCACCTCCTAGTGCTTGTGCGCAAAGGATTGCTCCCTTCACTTGAGTGATCCCTTCGTCTACCCCTCCAGCAGCTCCCTCTTTCCTCGGTGGTCGATGATAGAGACCACTTTCCTCCCCAATTTCATTGCCTTTAGTCGTCGGCTGCTGGCCCATGAGAGTCACCTTCATCCGCTGGAGGTCTTCTCCCATTTCGTCCTCCTTAGCCTCCGGCTTTGGATCCAGGAGAGCCCCCTTCCTTTGATTAGTTAGGTTTTTTTACATGCTTTCTTAGCATAGATTTATTGCTTTCTAGCTAAATTTAATGTTAGATTAGTAGGAGTAGAATTAGATGATAGCATGCACTGATTTGATGATTATTTAATTTAGGTTAGGAGTAGATTAGTATAGATCCACTCTGCCCTCTTTGATCAACTCAGATCAAAGAGGTGTTTTTCCATCGCCATTTGGACACATACATCATCATCAGTCATATCTATTTTATTTAGTCATAATCAATTGATAAATACTCCTACATAACCGCCAAGAGCCATAACTCACTGCATAACAATTCTAAGAGATAAACATAAAAATAAGGGTAAATCTGTAGTTTTAACAGTATATCCTAATTGCAGAACAATCACGAGGTTTCCCAACGGTTAATTAAAGGTCAAATGGTCATAAATGTCTAATAAGTAGGTTCGTGCAGACAGAAACGGGTTTTCACATGTTTCGAGAATTAATGGACATTTGAAATCCTAAAAATAGTCCTGTTTAATTAACTGAGGTTCTGGTCAGAATAAAATTCACCTAAACCTTCTAAAAATCTTATAAAAATATTCTATAAGGTTTGTTGTCATTTATTTGACCATCTGAACCCAATTTGAACTTAAATAGAGTCTCAGACATGCAATTGCCCTAATTTGGGTTTCTACGTAAATTACCCGGTCAAACTTGGTTAAAACCTAAATCCAACTTCACCGTTAGATTCCTTGGGTCCAAATTAGGTTTGTACCAAAATTTGAGCCCAATCAAAGATCAATTTGACCTAGTTTGCATTTCAGTCCAGACAGACTCTCTTCATTACACAAAGGCCCATAACTTTTTGAAATCATTAACAATAGGCCCCTAGGTTTTACATCTTATTCACAAATTGGTCCCTATGCCATTAATGGAAAGTCAGAACTTCACCGTCAAGATTCGAGTGAGGATTTCTCGCTCGATTCTCAATCAAACACTCCCAAAATTGAAAGTGAGTTTCCTTGAGGAATTCCCTTCCAAATGAGATCGTCCACAGATCCTAGAACCCTCTAGAAGTCCCATGCGAACGGTTTAAACATACATGTATCATACGTGCATGAGAAGCTCGGAGTTTCCAAGCTTGGAACTCCATCATGAACCCTATAAAAGCACGCCCATGGCATGCCTCACTTCCTTAGTAAGGTTTAGGGCCAAAAATCTCTTCAAAACCCTATCTCCGGCCCCTCTTCGACCAAGCTCCGGCGATCTTCCTTTCTTGCCTTCCTAGAGCCAGCCAATGACCAAATTGGCTTACCCATCCTCTTCCTCGACTTCCTTCGCACCTCGCCAGTCAAAGCGAGGACCATCCTCCCCATTCTTCATTGCCATCCCTCTCAAGAGATCTTCATCTTCTCCATTGCTGGCATGCCAAAGCTGGCGTGGATCCTATCCCTTTCATCCCTTAGAATAGATAATTTTGAACCTTTCTTCCTCTCTTATCATTCCCTTTATCAAAAATCCAAAAACAACCCCTGACACCGCCATTCACCGTCATCTCTTCCATCTCCGGCCGCACCTCCGATGAGGTAATCCGCTCACTACACACCCCCACACACCTTGTCGACACTCCCAAAAGCCCCACCACTCATCCCCACACAAAACCCCTCTCCTATTTCATCCTATTGACCTCCCATGACCGCCACTGAACAAACCCATCACCGGCCTCCATCCTCGACTCCATCCGACCACCACACACCTCCATACACCACGAAACCATTGCCAACACACTCACCACACCACGACGAAGCCTATGAGCTATTTTAATGTGGTCGTGAGGCCTTATTCATGAGTTTCAAGTATACGCCATCGCTGTCCACCGTTGCTGTCATCTCCGCCCTTGCTTTCAGTTCTCCGACGTCGAAAGCCCCAGGTGTTATACCCAGGTGACACAGATTAACCCCAGGACCTTCTCTAGATTCTCAATCGAGGACTTCAGGCATAGCTGTGACGACAATTGGGATATCCTCACTGCAGCAGACACGTGAAGGGAGAGGGACATATAGTCCCACATCAGGCATGGATAAACAAGCACGCACGCATAGAGGTTTTTTGTGATTGGGGCTTACCGCCTCCAAACATGGGGTGAGGTCCCTCACACCTGCACTTACGACTCAACCCAACCTATCAGTCATTGCTCATCACCGCCCCCAGTGTGCCTGGACCCGAGTACGCGACCCGAATACCCGTTAAGCCTGGTTTGAGAGAAAGAGAAAGAGAAAGAGAAGGAAGGAAAGAAAGAGAGTGGGGGAGGGTGGGTTTTGCTCTTCAAAGCTCTCAACACTTAGCCACTGAAAATGGTTTGCTCCCCTTGTGCATGAGAAAGAAAGAAGAACTGAAGAAGAAAAGGAGAAGGCTTGAGAAGAAGAGGAAGGAGAGAAGAAGAACAAGAAGCAGACATAAAGAAGAAGAAAAGGGTAGAAGAAGGCTTTGAAGAGTACTGTAGTAGATGACAGTTAAGTCATCTGATTCTCAAATCAAACGTTTGAGTACTGTTTATTTATTTAACATGATTGATTAATTGATATATATGTGTTTAGACTAATAATTAGTGATCTAAAACTTTTTGGTCTCTTTAACTCTTGAAATACATATGTTATTCATTGAACATCTAATGTAACAAATTAGCATTCATTGAATATCATTATTGTGCTTATTTATGTGCTCATTTATATTTTAATTGAAGATTGGCATGTGAATTCCTACTTACTCACTATGTTCGACCTCGTACTTCATTTCTAGATTTCGAGCCTTAAATTTTATCTGTTGACAAGTGATTTCGATTATACTGCAACACAACGATTTTAAAACATCGATTTCGTGCGTTAACATTTTGGCGCTGTTGCCGAGGAGCAACGCACAATTCATTGATATTCTTGTTTTTATTTGATTATATTTGAGTACTAACTTGCCCTATTTGTTTCTTGTGATTTTGCGAGGTACTTCACGCAGAGATCTTTCGCACAAAAACAGCCACTCCCAAGGTAGGTAATCCCTCTTCTTCCTTAATCTCCTAATCTTGGGAAGATAAAAAGGAAATAATCAATTAGAAACTACCTACCTTACTTTCTTAGTTAATCATCATTTAAAAGGCAAGTTTTCCTAATTTGCGGAAATTTTCATAATTGATTGAAGCCTAAGGTGATTCTATTAAGAATTCCCTACCCAAATTACCTGTACCTATTAGGGAATACGCTTAAGTTCTAAATCTCTTTGGGGTAACACACTTCTTTCTTGAAGCCCAAAGGGAACATTTGGAGATCAAATTGGACTTGGAATAGAGCAAATTAGGGTTTTCACATTAGGGTTTTGAAGTGTTAGTTCACATTTGCTTGCATAAAAGGAAACATACCCTCCTGCATTTGTGTACTACCCAAGCCCCTGTTTGAAAAGATCTATTCAAGAAAGATCCTAAAAATCAGGCTCTAATTTCACTTGAACCTTAAAATTTGTGGCCCTAATAACCTAAGAAGCAATTCAAGGTGATTGCTAGGTCTTGACCTAGAGTTCATTCTGCCATCTTTAGGATAGGTCAGGTGAAGTTTTTCTACATTGTGGGACAACCAACCTCCAAATTAGGTCACAAGTCAACTTCTAATCAAGTGAAACTGAAGGCACTAATTAGAAATAAAATTGGTAGACCTAAGGTCTTAAATCCATACATTTCGATCCACTTGGAACTGCAGTGACAAGGAAGGTCGGGTGGGGGAAACCCTGTAACCTATGGGGACGCTCTACTGTGTAGGGCTCTTTGTAGGGCTCTCCCTTTTTGGCTACCCAGGTATTTCTCAGGTGTGCGGATTTCTGATTCAGAGCTATCATCCACCTTGAAACTACCTTAGTCATCCAAAATCTTTAGGTGCCTTGATTGGGTCCAAATAATATTCAGTCCCTCATCTTTTCTATCGAGCACATACACATCATTAGGTTTTAACCTAAGAGACTGATATGTGGTTTCACTCAACTCAGTAATTAAGTTAATTTCATTTAATTAAGAGTAGAAGAAGTCACTTAGGTTAACTTGAAGTTGTGTCGGTTGTGTAGTATGGGGTCGAATTAACCTAACATTTTAGAAATTTTTACTGGTTGAGTCTAGGTCGTTCATTGGGAGGTATAATAATTTTCCCAAATTCACCAATTTTCTTTTATTTTCCTTTATAAGTTTAAGAGGTATAACTAGATTTTAAAACATGAATTTTTCCAAAATATTTATACTATAAAGAATATATAAAATTCCATATGCAAAACATATTTACTCAAATGATGTTTGTTTTCTAATTTTATTTCAAAAGAAATTAAGGCAATTAAAAGTTGTTCCATTAAAACATGCCTTTTTACAAATTAAGAACAAAACGTAATTAAAATAATAGAAGAAAAATAATATCCTTTCTTTACTTTTTCAGCCTCTCTCTTCTTCTTCTTTCCTTTCTTTTCTTCTTTCTCTTGAGCTCACTTCTTACCTTTCTTCTTTTCTTCCCTTAGTGCCTGTTCTCTTAGTTCACTTAGCCTTCAACTTCAACACTTAGCATTTAACAACCATCAGCTTCTCTTTCAATTCCCTTAGACTTTCAGCTGAACCAGGTTTTTTTACTTTTTTAACCAAAATTTATTTTATTTGCCACGAGGTCCTTTCGAGGATACACAACACCCTGGGATCAGGGTGGGACCAGACCCTACTCGATCCTTGCCTAATCTCAATTAGGTTCATTTTCGATTTATTTCGTATCGGTTCACAGTCTCCAGCCAATTCGGCTCAACCCAGCCTCCCAGGGCACACACTCGCTCACGCCCCCAGGGGCACACACCCGTAGGCACACAAGCACACAGACACACATGCACATGCTCAGAATGTTCAGAATGCTCAGATAATCAGATCAGTAACTGGTGTGCCAAGCGCTGACGACTGCATAGCCCATGCAACAAATTGCTTTTATCCCCAGGCGCACGCTCAAAATCCGATGATGTGGGACTAACCCCTTCTAGACCCAACTTCAAATGATCATAACTTCCTACCCAGAGCTCCAAATCGAGTGATTTCAAGTTTGTTAGAAAGCTCTAAGTTTGATCTATACAATTGCAGGGTCAATTTAAGGTTTTGAAGATGTTTTCCTCTTCAATTTGACAAGTAAAATTAGGGGTTCCTACGGGTTATTAAATGCTTGGAAGTGGTTTTAACATCTACAGAGTCCTCACATGGACTTTCCTCTTTTATTTAAAGGTCTATACAGGTTATACAATTGATTCTACATCTATTAGAGTAGTCTTTAAGCTCTCAAGACTTTCAGGAACAGCAGAGAAGCTCTTCACTTCTCTGAAAGTTTCAGAGTTCAGATTTTCAGACTTTGATATGTGCAACAAACACTTAAGAGT
Source organism: Thalassia testudinum (assembly GCA_037157565.1). Taxonomy (NCBI): domain Eukaryota; kingdom Viridiplantae; phylum Streptophyta; class Magnoliopsida; order Alismatales; family Hydrocharitaceae; genus Thalassia; species Thalassia testudinum. The sequence continues at coordinate 114,575,742 of JAZHRO010000003.1, read as the reverse complement.
GTTTCTAATTGATTTAGATTAATTTTAAGGGTTATAATCAACTTATCTGGGCAGGATTCAAGTTCAAATTTCAACAAAATGCTTCTCTTGTTAGTTTGGGTTCGAAAGTAACCCAAATTGATAGGAACTAAATTCTCACTAAATAAATCATCTGAGCTCACTTAAATCACTTTCAGACCATTCAACAAGATCTTAGAATCAACTTACACTCCTCAATACCTCAATTCGAGCTCAGAACTCCATTAGCAGATTCAGTTTGACTGTGGAAGCACAAAAGGTTGACTTTTTGTTCAAAGCCTTCTCCCAAGAAATCAAAGCCTCAATTAGAGTCTCCTCAACATCAGAAACTTATTCAGATCTTCAGGTAGGTGTTCTGACCAACATTTCTAGGGTTTCAGGCTCGCTTTCTGAACTTGAAAAGGTGTGTGTTCGTTAGAGCCATTCAAAGGTTGTTACAGTGTTCTAAAGGTTTAAACAGCTTCAGTGCATTGCACTGAAGCTTCTGAGTTCTTTAAATGCTTCTTATATCTTTTTATCAAACTTCTCCAACTTCGCTGGAGTTGGGGAAGATGAAGTTCAATCTTCAGCTCCAGTGGTTAAATCCTCAAATAAACATCCTTAAAACAATCAGTGATCCACATTTTATCATTCTGGAGCTTCTCAACAAATTCTAGAGGCTGAAATACAGATTTGGCTCGCCGGAGCTCCGATGAGTCCAGAAAATATGAAAAGTGTGTATAGATTGATTAATCTTACCATTTTTTATTTAGAAAGGATCCTGAGGTTGCAAGGAACCTCAGTATCACTTTTAATTCTTCATTATTTCTTTAAATGTAAGATTTGATAGTGAGTTTGTTTCTTAAAGGATCTGAGTGATTAAAGCTCACGACTTGTTTAACCACTCGATTGAGAAGTTAAAACAAGTCGACAAGTGTTAGCAGTTATAATTATATAGTTAATTAATAGTTTGAACTACTCCTGAGCCACCATGGACAGCGAGCTCAGGAACTAAATTATATTTGGCCGTTTAATTTATATGTGGTATTTATATGTATAATAGTGTCGATTAGGGTTCATAAGTGGTGAATAGATGATGAAGAACCCAATGGAGGTGGAATTAGGTTGATTACTGTCACCATGGACAGTGATAGTAGTCGGTGGAGGTGGAATGTGAATTAGGCGATTAGGTGATCAATTAAGCGATTAAATGTGCTAGAAGTGATTATGGAAGTTAAAGGAAGGTGGACAGTGATTTCAAAAGATGAAATTAAGTCTCTGGCGAGCTCAAGGAGCTCGCTGGAGTCGGAGAAGATGAAACTAAAATCTGACATTAACTCTAATCTAACTACCTAAACTAACTAACTAAGCTAGCCTACTCCTACTCCTACTCCAAATCTACTGTTACCTGGACGAAGGGGTCAATAGGGTTCTGTCGAAGGTTCATAGCGGACGACGAAATCAGAGGGTGGAAGAAAGATCTCCGGCGGGTGGATTTGAGGTGGAGCAGAGGATTCCTTTGGTCGGCGCCTGTATCAGAGACGCGGAAGACCACGGCGGATCTCCTCGGCTGATTAAGATGGACGGAGGAAGTCGGAAAGTGAAATGGGAAGTCGCCGGAGTTTTGGACGAATAGCCTATCGAAGTTGGCTACAGTGTTAGAAGAGGGAAGGGAGCCAACTTGAGTGAAATCAGAGGGGTGAGGGGGTATCTATAGCAGTTGGCGGCGAAGAGAATGGTGGGGTCTGGCCGAAGAAGGAGCTTGAGGAGCTTAACCTTCGTGATTGTCTCCGACGACGGTGAGGTTATCTCCCACTGAAAAATAGGATTCCCGGTTAATCTAGACCAGTGGATGAAGTGAGGTGGTAAGCGCAAGCTGCAAGAGCTTGAACAAAGAAGGATGATGTCGGCAGGGCGGTAATCGCGCGGTGGCATGACTCTCTGTCGCCAGCCATTCATTCGTCTGAAGAAGAAGAAGACGAAGAGGGACTTAAATGAAATAAAACTTAAGGACCTGTGTGAGAAATAAGGACCCGATTGTAATGAATATTAAGGACTAAAATGTAAACCCAGGTTTTGAAGGTTTATTTTAACTTAGATCTTTTTCAACTTTTTATATATGTTAGTAAATAAGTTATATGTTATGTTTTCACCTTGAATTTACATTTTTAACCTTTTTAGATTAATTTATTAGATTAAGTAAAATCACTTAAGTTATTATATACTTAGGTTTACATGAAGTTTAAGTTATCTTATTAATTAAGAGAATGATTAATAGAATTTCGAGTCCAATTATTAACTATATTATTAATAATGTTAATTGAATGATAAAATGTTATTTTTAACTTATTTTAAGGTCCTTTACTAAATATCCCTTATTCTATAATTAACCCTTATATGTTCATAACCTTAGCTAATTAACTAGGAAGACCAGTTAATTAGGGGTAATTAGAGATCATGATGAATGTCTCATCATACCCCCAAGCCAAAGTTTTGCTAGTCCCTAGCAAAATTAACTAAGACTATGATGATTTAAAGCACTTGGGTTTAAATTATTATAAATAGTAACTATGTAGAGGAAAGCTTAGGTCAGAAATTTTTAAGTTTAATATAAATGATTAATGTATAGAGCATATGTGAAAATTTTCTTAATTAGACTTATATTTATAACATTTTCAAAACACACTTAAAATAATTTGTAAACAAGAATTTTATTCAAAAATCTCTTTAATCTTTGTACCTATTCTTAACTCAAATTAGAATACAAAGTGTTTTAAGAAAATAAAACTTAAGGATTAAGAATTAAATTTTAACTCAAAAACTCAATAGATTTAAGTCAACCCCTTGTTTATGATATTTGACTTTTATCAATATAAGTTTAAGTAAATTAACCAGATACTCATTATTAGTCAAACTTAAAGTAGTAAAACTCTAATTTACTAGCCTACAACACTAAAGAATAACTTCTAGACCTAGGATTCTGTCAATTCTTCTCCTTTAGGTCTCAACTTAAAATCTTCAAAACCCAATTTCTTAGGCTTCACTACCCAATACCAAGGTTTAGTAGCTATAATTTTAAAACATCTGTGCTTAGTGAAGAGAATTATCCTAAACACATCCAAAGTTGCAAAAATCCAGGTCTTAAGACATCACTTTCCAATCCCAATTATTCCAATTCAAACCTTTGGCTTGGCCTTACTCAGGTTTGGTTACTTTCTCCTCACCAATTTTCTATCCCGAGGTCAACACTTTTTGTGTATATCTCCTCGGTGGACCACTAGGTCTCTTATTCCTAATATTTTTTTCTCCATATTTTTTTTTCTTTTTCTATAGGTTAGAACACCCATTTGTAGTAAGGTGTTCTTTTTATTTGATGGAAGGAATGGTAGCATCCATTTGAAATGAGATGCTTTTATTTATTATGGAAAAAACTGCATAAGTACCCATTTTTAACAAGGCACTTAACTGCAGGGTGTTTTATTTATTTTTTTTTTCTTTTCTTTTCTTTTCTTTCTTTTCCCCCCTTCTCATTTTTCTTACTACCATTATTCTCCAAATCCTTTTTCTAGGTGAGTGGCACATCCTTCACCCTTTCAAGAATCGCCCCACGGAAATCCTTGGACTAAAGAGGATTTAGAATTGATCTCTTAACCTCTGTATTTTTGCGGTCTCAGATGTCAAAAGACAATTCTATGTGTGTGAATTTAGATGTTTAGGTTACTTAGTGTTGCGACCCGGTTCCCGAGTCCCTACGAGACACGAGAACCGGACCGACTCGACTAATCCCAAGACCCAGTCGTCCAACGAGGAAGTAACCAAAAGACAGTAAAATAAACCACATTCAGCATGAATATAACTAACAGTAAGAAAGTACAGCAGTAAGGAAAGAAACTACTACAGTAGGTACCACCACAACAGTAAAGCAACATTTATCATATAACAAAAACTGCAGGTAAAGAAGGTACAGCGGAAACAAAACTACTCACTAGAACAGAAACAAAAGAAGGTACAAAGCTGTGGTAACTCTACTGGACCCTACTTGGCCCAGCGTCCTCTGCAGCCGCCGACCCTGGCTGCTCAACACCTGGTCCTGAAAAAGGTAACGAGTGTAACTCGTCAGCAAAACGCTGAGTAGAGTGGCAAACTAACTAAAGGCAACAGTAGAGTGTACAGTAGCTGTTATGTTCTATTACTTCCTTTATTTACATCTTTCAATTTTTCTCACTATTTCATTTACTTCTCAGATCCTTTACTTGATCTCGAATGTCCTCGTGGGACGATCTTGATTGCAGTCTTTTCCAACAGTAGAAGTAGCACGTGGTGCTCTCCTGGCCGGGAGAGTCCCCCGTGGTGATCCTACCCTCAGTCAACCACCCCAAGGTCACTGACAGACGTAACGGTGACTACGGCACGCGCGATAAACGCACAGGTAGCTAGCCCGTACTGGCACGCGGTCAGTCGTTTCCGTTAACGGGTGCACCCAAAGCACAGCACGGAACCAGGGCAGAGCCCTCTCAATAACAGGGGTCCAACCCCTCCACAGTAACCAAACCGGGGCCTTGCCCCTCCACAGTCCGCGCACCCTCGCCTGACTACCCTGGTTTGCCCTAGTGGGCCTAACAAGTCGGTGAAGGAGGCTAGCAGAACCCCGGGGCCCGTGGGGTAGCTAGTACTCTCCTAACACTACTAGCTCTCCTCGGTACTACGTACACGAGGGCCAACAAGTCGGTACAGAGCGGCCAAGCCTAACCCCGGGTCCCTGGGGCGGCTGGCCCCACTCTGCACTAAAACAGGTACAGGTACTTCCCTTGGTACTGCGTACCCAAGAGACAGTACAAACTACATCTCAATTCCATTCCTTTTCTTTCCAGGAGTTCCACTCCTAATTCCCCGTAGGGTTCCAGCTCTTTATCTCAGAACATCATATGTTTCACTTTCCATATTCACGTTCTCAATTTCCATGATCTCAAACATGTTTCTTTGTTCATAACAGGCAGCTATTAATTAAATTCACAGGCAGCTTATATATTCCTTTCCATTTTTCCAAGACTGCAGTAATATACATTCCACTAGTTTTTCCATCCTAGGATTCATGCCATATCCTAGGATCTATCATACAATCTAGTTTTCCGGCCCTAGGATTCATGCAACACCTAGGAGCTATCATTCCATATATTTCTCATTCCTAGGATTCATGCAATGCCCTAGGTTCTAGTTATGGTTCCATACTTTAACAGATTTTATTAATACTTAAAACCACTCTACCAGGTACAACGGGAGTAATGGGGGCGTGGTCGGGAATCCCGCGCGCCTCCGCGACTCTCAAGACGGCAACCGAACGAGGTCCTATCACAAGGATCAAACACAAGGAGTGTCTCAAAATAGTGTATAGCTACTGTAGGCGGGTAGAGGAATAAATTCTGAAATGAACGCAACTCGAATCGCGGAAAACGGAGCCCAAACGGGCCCTAAACGGGTCGAGAAAGACAATACTGTGCAAAATCAGATGTCTGGAACTCCTTCCAGACGTCTTAAACGGTGGATCAGAGAATTACCTGTTCGGCTTGGTTCCCCGGACGTCCAGAAGTCTGTGGGGACGTCTCTCCTAGATCCCAGACGTCCGATGGTCTCTCCGGACGTCTGGAGGTCACTCCCGCCGTCTGGTACAACTTCCAGACGTCGGATTTGCAAAGGATGACGAATCCGAACACCTGCGCACAGCCAACCCTCCTCCCTCAGTACGGTCAGTCGACAAAAAGAAGGAGAAAGCGGAACTCACCTTTCAGACGTCTGTATGATCTCACAGACGTCGACCTTGCCGTCTGGATATCAGTCCAGACGTCTGATTCTGGAGATTTTTCCAGAATCAGAACCTTGCTTGGCCTCCGCTCGCGACGCCGCCCGCGTCGCACCTCGCACGTCCGCTGCTCCGCCCGCAGCAGGTCCCTCTCCGCGACGCTCTGCGCCCCCTGCGCCCTCCGCCGGCCGGCCAAGCCGCTTCCGGCGAGCTCGCCCTCACGGCAGAGCCCCGCCCTCGCACGCCGCAGCTCCTCCGTGCCTACTGCGGCCGCCGTTGCCGCTGCGCCCTCGCGTCCGCTCGCTCTCGCGCACAGGCAGGAGAGAAGGAGGAAGATTGTGGAGACGGGAGGGGAGGCGCGCCCTCTCCCCCTTTTAACGCCGCGCGGAGAGGAGGGAGAGACGGTCGCAGTCGCCTGCAGCCGCAGAGGAGATGCGGGATCGCAGGTCTGCGCGCACAGGCGCGTAGACGAATATCCCGTGCGAGCATAACTGTTCGCCAGACGTCTGTAAACTATCCCGGACGTCTGGTCAGACGTCTGGATGTGATCCTAGACGTCTTTACAGACGTCTGGGCCACCTCCCAGACGTCTTAAAAGACGTCTGGGGCACGCGCTCGTTACACTTAGCTCTCAAACCAAAGCTTGGACAACAAAGCCCTTTACTCTTAGGTTCTTCAAATTTTTAGTTTCCTCCTATAGGATCCGTCAAGATAAAATTTACCAAGTCTAGTTATTTATCTCTAGCTTGTAAGTGTTGTAAACTAAAATTCTACCAACTCTCTTTTTAATTAACTCTGAATATCTGGCCTTTTACTTAACTTTATGATAAAATCAATTTTTCAAAAAGCAAAAGATTACTTAATCTAATTGATTAAAAAGTTATAATTCAATTCCAAAACTTAAGTTTAAATCTTAACACACTTAGTTTCTTAATTCAAGGTAAGAATAGAAAAATAAATCTTTAAAAGATTTAAAAGATTCCTAATTCAAATAAAATCTTGTTTTAAAAATTTTAAACACAAAAGTGTGTTTTTACAAAATGTTTAAGTAAAATCTAATTAAGAATTGATTTCTCTTAAATATTCTATATATATTCTATATACATTTTAAACTTCTGACCTAAAAGAAAATTAAGCTACTAATTACAATATATATATATTCTACTTCTTTTCTTTTTTATTAAAAATGAATATTCCCCTCTTATTATTTTTATGAATTTTTTTTTCAAATTTTTGTATTTATATATTTTTATTTTTATGTATATAAGATTTTCCAATTTTTTTCTGAATTTTGCAAAAAATTTTCAAACTTTTATGAAAATTTTAAATTTTTTTGAAAAAATTATCATTTTTGAAATTTCTATTTTTTTAAATTTCGTGGATATTTAATTTTTATGTGTTTTTATTTTTTAACCCACACTTAAAGTGAAAATTTCATTTCAACACCCCCAAGCCAAACTTTTACAATGTCCTCATTGTAAGAAGGGTGAAAAATATTATACTTCATTTAGTATAGGGTGATGGAAGAAGTCGAATAGAGGAGATTAAAAATCTCAGTGCGGACGATTTCAATTCTGACCAAAGGTCAAAGTGGTCAGTCGGATTAAATGAAGGTAATCAATATGAAATATGAAGTGAAATTTTAAAATAAGTGTATAAGAAAATCAAAAAAGATGAAAATAGGAAACAGTTATGTACAAGTGCTAAGTTTTATGCCTTCAGCTAGGCGTAAACCATAGTAAAGAACTCCTAAAAAGAATAGGTATATGGTAAAATAGAGGAGTTATGAAAGAATTATATCAAAAAATTAAAAAAAATAGATTAAACCACCCGATCAAAACTTATCCTGAAATAGCCTAAAAAAGATCTCGCAGATCCTAGAATCAGATTCTCATGAAAATCTCAGAAAGATCAAAGTGAATCTTGTGAAGAATAGATCTGATTTAGGTTGAGATGTAGAATGTTAAAGATTGAGGCAATTTAAAAGGTGATTCCACCAAGTTCAGAAGATCAGCAAAATCAATCTTGGTTCTCAATAATAGGTGGGTCATTTTGACACAAAATAGGTTGCTAATGCGGGTTTGGTGGGTTATTTTTAGGTAGTATAGAGGATAGATTATGATTAGAATCAAAGGCCTGATTAATGAAGTGGACTTGGCCTTGGTTCTGCCTAGGATTTGGAAGATTCCTAGGATTCGGAATTGGCTGAGATGGAAGAGTACTTGGCTGACGAGACTCAGCCAAAAGCGTGATCTGATTTTGTAAATCAACCAATTCTACCTTACATTGCCTATGGATCTCAGCGAGAGCTTCAGCATTTTGTCGCCGACTCTCTGACACAGCTCTTAAAATCTGGTCTAGCTATGTATTTCTATTTAGCCTAGAGTAATTCTGCATACTCATCGGGCTAGGCCTTAAATTTGATTGCTGAGGGGGCAATGGAGGTGGGTTAAAATGGGTTTGATTCGAATAATTTGGTCTTTGATTTTGATTTGGATCAGCCCAAGAAAAATTTGGGTGGCTTCTCCATCCAGGATTATAGGAATTTGAATATGGGTTTGGTCTTGGAATATTCTCCTAGATGGCGTTCAAGTCAAGAGGATATGGCGTGTTTTCTGCAACAGTTAAGGGTGGGGAAAAGGGTGGGTAAGATTGTGGGACAAAGGTCCCTCCTTAGGTTGGTGAAGGAGTAGACAGAAAACTCAAGGAAGATGGATCTCTAGAATCTAGATTATTCATAAATTCCCTCCCCGTGAGAATTTACGGAACAGGTAAATACGCGGGATTCGTAGCAAGTAGAGGTGTAAGAGTCTTCATTGTGTTTCTAACCTCGTTGAGATGCTTTGCTACGATATCGACTTTATCCAGTTTTTCTGCAATAATCTCTAAATCCTTTGAACAAGACGGATTACCGATCTCATGAATGCCCTTACGTGGATTTTGGTGATTCGTGTTTGCTCCTTGCAAAAATTGCGACATTGATGCATTATTGATTGAGTTTTCCGCCATCCCTTCAAATAATTCTGAAGCAGATTCTGCGTCGAGATTTAGAAAATTCCCTCCACAAGAGGCATCGACTAGATTGCGAATGCCCTCTTTTACACCATAATAAAAGATATGCATGAGTTGCCAACGAGGGATGTCATGATATGGGCATTTCCTTTGCAATTCATGAAAACGTTCCCACGCTTCATGAATTGGTTCTCCATGATTTTGATTGAAAGTAGTAATAGCTCGCCTTAAAGCATTGGTTCGACCAATAGGAAAGAATTTCTTCAAAAATGCATATTCAAATTCAGCCCAAGTTGAGATTGGTTTTGCTATAGTTCTATACCAATAAGCTGCTTTATCTTTAAGGCTAAAAGAGAACATTTTCATTAGTAGGATTTCCCTATTTTGATTTCGAGGACCAAGAGTTTGGGATAGATTTTTAAGATCTTCTATATGTTGAAATGGATTCTCGGATGCAAATCCGTGAAAGTGGGGGATTAAACCTATAATGTTTGGTTTTAATTCAAGATCATTTTCCCCAATAGGAATCCTAACATTAGGCTCTACTTGTGCATTAGATGGGTTATAATAATCTCTAAGTAGAGGCCTTGGATGATTGATTGGTAAATCAGGGTTTTCAAAACCCGCCTCAGGTTGAGGTGAAGAACGGGTTTGAAGAGTTTGCAAATTATTTAAGGCTGCTGTTAATAAATTGATTTGTCTTGTTTGCTCTAGCATCCTAAGATTCTGGTTCAGGAGCACCTCATGAACATCAAAAGGCAGCATCTCCCCCTGATCAGAAGAAGTGATCTCGGGATTAGGATTCTGCATTGGATCCATGGAAGTAGATGGATCAGACGGGAAAACCATTGGTTGCTTATCTACAATCGACTTAGGATCACTTGTCAACGGTGGTGCAAGAGCTGGATGCAAGGATTGCCTCCTGTCCATAAATGGAAAATAATGTGCAAAGGCACACGCACACCACCGATAAGAAAACAACGGCACAAAAAACCCGCAAAACAGTGCAAAAGACACGGGTTTTGCTCTTCTTTCAAAGGAAAGAAGAAATTCCTAAGATACGCAAAGTAATTTGATGCAAACAAATAGAGTAATGGTGTAGACCCGGATAGGCTATGTTAATATGGTGATTTTATCATTGAAATGCATATAGTAGTTAGCCTAAATCGAGCCTAACCATCTCTTTACAAAATTTTTAACCTGGCCTACTTGATTTTATCTTGGTCACTTTTAGGCCCAGGGTCGAACTCAGGGAAGTGGGATTAGAAGTGAATGAGTTTCTATGTATTTCCTACAATGAATCTCTTCCGTTCGCCTTATTATGTTTTTGGTGTTTTTCTATTTAAGATTTTTTTTTTCTAATAATTCTTGTTCTTGAGGCACACCCTCAAAATCAGGTTCTTGGCTTTGAGCCAAATTAGGGTTCCAAAACTGGTCTTGCTATTTGTAAGACTGAGTACCTGCAAGTCAAAGATTATCTTTTCTCTTTTGTGTATTTTTTTTATCTTTTTACTGGCAGGAAAGAGAAACATAAATAAAGCAAATATAGTATCGGTGCGAACATGCTTTCTGTACGCGTGTATCGGGGAATATCAGCAACTGGTGCAGATATTCCCACGATACAACGTATGGTAGGTGATATGAAAAAATATATATATGTATATATGTAAATATATATCTATATGTATATATATATGTATATATATAAGTATGTAAATATATGTATAGATAGGTGTATGTATATGTATATATATATATATGTATATGTATGTATATATAACTATATAGATGTATAGATATATATGTATATATATATATAGTAATATATGTATATAGATATATGTAGATAGATATGTATATATAGTTATAGATATATATGTATATATGTATGTATATTTATATATATATATATATGTATGTATAAGTATATGTGTGTGTGTCTATATATATATATATATATATATATATATATATATATATATATAGACACACACAAATACTAGAACAAAATAGGCTTTCTACATATACATCGTCCAAAGCAATGATTTGGATAAGCTGTAGCAAGGAAAAGCACTTCGCGGGAGGACAAATAGGAAGAAATGGGTATGGCCTATATACTTCGATTCTATGGATAAAGAATTCAATTGATAGAGGAAGCACCGTAATATATATATATATATATATATGTATCTATACTTATACTTAATTATATAGGTAATATATATATTTATTTATTTATTTATATGTATATAAATATATGTATATATGTAAATATATATGTATATATATATATATGTATATAGTTATAGACATATATATATATATATATATATATGTATGTATGTATGTATGTATATAGACTAATACATAGTTATATAGGTACTAATATATGGATAGATATATGTATGTATATATATATGTATATAGATATATATATATATATATATATATATAAATATATATATATATGTACGTATATATATATGTATATAGTAGAGTATAGGTGTGTGTATGAGAGTGAGTGTGTGTGTGCATGTGTGTGCAGAGAGTGTGAGAGAGTGCTGGGAGAGACAGAGAGAGAGAGAAAGAGCGCCTGCTGTGAAGAAAAGGCAAGTTAAGCCGTCTAATGCTTCAGGGCCGACATCTGGTGTCCACGCACACGCGCAGGCGCGTGAAGAGGCGTGTGCTGGGAGCGAGTGAGCACGAGGGAGAGATGCCGCAGCGCACTACGCTGCGCGGTGAGGCGGGTGCAGGCAGACGCAGGTGCTGGGAGCGGGCTCATGCAGATGCTGAAGCGGGTGGGCGACGCGGGCGAACGTAGACGCGTGGGCGGGCGCTGGAGCGGGCATGGGGTGGGACACGGGGGCGGGCTGGGACCGGTTGCGGCCCGCCGGGTGATCAGTTAAGTGAGAAACTTACCGTCCACCGCACTGTAGCCACAGTGTTCCGCTGACTAGCGTGAACAGTGGCTACAGTGCCACTCGGCTCTGTGCGACCGAGTGTGTCTGGTTCTGTGAGTGCGGGAGGTGTGAGCGGCTGGCGCGCGCACGGAGAAGCTGCGCGGGCTGCTGGCTTGTAGAGAGGTGGTTTGCGACAGGGCGCGTGGTGAGGGGTGAGGGTGGCCTGCAAGCGCGCGGGGTGGCCTATGTGCGGGCGTGCGGTGGCCTGCGTTGCTGTTGCCGCCTTGCTGCTGTTGCTGCGGAGCTTGAGCTTCAAAGCATGAAGCTCCTACTCCAATGGCGGAAATGGCTGAACGACGAATTCAGAGAAGAGAAGACCACCACGCCCACCGACTCTTTGATGACTTGGGTGGTGGTGGGACTCACAGTGGTGGTTGTGCGCCACTATGAGCTACTCCTGCTCGCAGAGTGGCTCCTCAGAAGGAGGACAGGCTGCGTATGGAGGAGAGAGGGGAGGAGATGGCCTGGAGAAGAAGGTGCTGTGTGTGAGGTGGACTAGGCTCTCGTAAAGAAGAGAGCCGAGCTCTTTTTAAAGAGCAAAGAGGCATGCACAGCCATGCCCTGGCTGTGCATGGCTTGTGCATGGCTGGCATGGCTTAGCAGGGAGTGGCTGTGTAGGGCATGGCACGAAGAGGAGCTGCCATGCCTTGCAGCCACGGAGAAGAAATTCAAAATCAAATAGAAATAAAAATAAAGATGAAAATTTTGCGAGGCAGCACTTGAAGAATTTATCAATTACAAGGCCATTTATTTCGCTCTCCTCCCTTCTCAAATAGATGCATGGATGCGTGTATTTTTACAAATGCGACTATGGATACCTAATATGCATTGGTAATGCTAGGAAATAGCACAAGATGACACAATTGTCGGTGTATTTTTCCTGTGCAATCATACCTCCATGCCTATCTTTTGCTAGTCCCTAGCAAAACATTTTTTTTTGTATTGTATTTAGAAATGATCTTTAAGCTGAAGATTTTCTTCTGAGGCGACATAAGTGTGTTTATTTGTTGGATATTGTGAGAACCAATTGCAGAGAAGACTACCAGTACTTTAAGTCTCACATGACATAGACCATCTCTCAACTAACCTGGACTCTTGATATTTAAACCTTTAGTACGATTTCCAGGACTCGGGAGGTTTTTGCCGTACTCAAGTGCTCAAGAGATTATGGCTTGTGCATAGTGAAGGATCAAGACTGGCCAGATGAACATTAAGACTCAAGCCCAGGGTTTCACGAATTTTTAAGTACAGGTTGGTCCCAATTTCAGCTCGTGTTTTCGGATTGACCCTTAAAAAGATGACGGAAAACTCAACTCTCATTTTCTGACATTTGTGGCTCAAAGAAAATAGGGTATTTGACCTGAAGAACTTTTTTTGTAGGAAGATTTTACAGACATTTGTGAGATATACTGACTTATTTGCATCTTTTTTTTTTTTTTGAAACACGTGTCAGTATATCTCTTACAACATTATTTGGAGGAGCACACTTTTCTTTTTGGTGGGAGAGTTCCTTTTTGGTGGAAAGAGTCTTTCCTAAACATAAGACTAAAGCCTGGGATAAAAAGTCTACCTGAGCGCACAGGTAAGGACTCCACCTTTCCTAATGAACACTAGGGTTGGATCTTATGTTCACCTGGTCTTTCTTGATATGTGTAGTGTGAACCAAGATTACTTAGGCTCTCCAATAGAAGCAAACCAACAAATCTTGTACTAGTGTCTCAGGTACAAGAATACGTCCTTAGTTAGGAGAGATTCTGATCTATCTTGTCAATGCTCAAGTGAATTAAGCCGAGCCTGAGCGAATCAAGCTTCTGTGGCCTGGAAGTCTTCAAAACAGTGGTTGAATATCCATAAACACTTATTGTATTTTTGTTTCAGCCTTCAGATCATTACTAAACACCATTTTTTTTTTGTATATAGATAAATGGAGCCTGCATGATACCATAAAATACTCAGATCCTATGGATGCCTATCCACCCCCCCCATGCCAAATGATGCTATGTCCTCATATGCATGCAGGGAAGGGTAGAGGAAGGACGAAAGATCGGGTAACGAGAGGTGAAGTGCAGGGTGTACAGCAGGGTGGTAGGGTGGGTGGATGGTGGGTGGTGAAGTTAAAAGTGAGGTAGGGTGGGTGGATGGTGGGTGGTGAAGTGAAAAGTGAAGTGATCGTGACAGTGGCGTGAAAAGTGATGGTGGATGGCGAGTGTTGTTGGGGTGCCTCCCAACGAGCACTGAATTTAACGTCCCCAGCTGGACTCAGGATGAGGCACAAAATTAGTTACCCTCCAGCAGGGCAACAGTTTCTCCAACGAGGGCAGGTTCATGAGTAAGATAGGGTTTCAAACGCTGCCCATTGACCGTAAATTTTACTCCCAGATTTGGGATCTTCAATCTCAACGGCCCCATTGGGAAATGGTCTTGAGACCAGAAAAGGACCAGTCCATTTGGACTTTAGTTTACTGGGAAAGAATTTGAGCCGGGCATTGTAAAGCCAAACTTGCTGAGATGGCTCAAATTCCTTCCGCCGAATTCGGCTGTCGTGAAAAGCCTTAGTGCGTTGCTTGAAAGTTAAAGCAGAATCATAGGCTTCACGACGGAGCTCTTCCAGCTCCTGGAGTTGGAGTTTCCTTTCTCGACCACACAGGTCTGGGTCGAGGTTACATTGGCGAACCGCCCAATAAGCGCGGTGCTCCAACTCCATGGGCAAATGACAAGGCTTCCCGTAAACTATTCTATAAGGAGACATACCAAGGAGAGCCTTGAAGGTGGTCCGATAAGCCCAAAGTGCGTCTATCAGCTTGTCGGACCAATCCTTACGGTCAGGCTGAACCATTTTCTAGAGAATTTGCTTGATTTACTGGTTCGACACCTCTGCCTGGCCGTTCGTCTGAGGATGATACGGGGATGCGATACGATGGTGAACTCCGTATTTCCTCAGAAGTGCCCGAAAAGAAGCATGGGTAAAGTGGCTTCCTCCATCCAAGATAATGGCTCAAGGGATCCCAAAGCTCGCAAAAATGTGGTCTTTGACAAATCGAGTGGATATAGCATGGTCAGCACGACGCGTAGGAATAGCCTCGATCCATTTCGAAACATAATCAATATCCACGAGGATAAATTCAAAGCCGTTGGAAGGAGGAAAGGGACCCATGAAATCAATTCCCCAAATGTCGAAGATTTCTGCAGCTAGGATGGGTTGTAAGGGCATCATGTCACGACGTGACATTGACCCTAACGACTGGCACCTAGTGCAATGTTTGGCATAATTGTGTGCATCCTGGTGAAGGGAGGGCCAAAAGAAACTGCACTACAACACCTTGGCTGTAGTTTTCCTCCCAGAGAAATGGCCTTCGCAGGCCTGATCATGGCAGAAGGATAGCACATTGGGGAATTCATTGTCAGGACTACAGCAATGGATGATTTGATCAGCACCTATGCGAAAGAGAAGTGGATTATCCCAGAAATAATACTTTGCTTCTGCCATGAGACGCTCGCACTGGTTTTTAGGCCAGCCACGTGGAAGGGATCCAGAAGCAAGGTAATTGGCAATGTCGGCATACCACGGTCCACTTGCCACATTAATTGCCAAAAGGTGCTCATCAGGAAAAATCCCATTAATCGGAAGAGTAAGTCCAATATGGTCAGGGTCCAGTTTGGAAAGATGGTCAGACACAACATTCTGGGCTCTGGCCTTATCGCGGACTCAATGTCAAATTCTTGGAGTAGAAGGATCCAACGAATCAGTCTAGGCTTGGCATCCTTCTTGTGTATGAGATGGCGAATGGCCACGTGATCGGTGAAAACAATAACATGTAAGCCCAGAAGGTAAGAGCAGAATTTCTCCAGCCCAAAGACGACTGCCAGTAGTTCTTTTTTAGTGGTAGTATAATTATGCTGGGCCTCGTCCAACGTCTTACTGGCGTAGTACACCACGAAGGGGTGTCTATTGCATCTTTGTCCCAGGATGGCTCCGACTGCAAGGTCAGAAGTGTCACACATGAGTTCAAAGTCGAGCAACCAATCAGGTGGCTAGAGAACGGGGGCCTTGGTGACAGTATTACGCAGCTGCGTGAATGCTTGTATGCAGTCGGGGCCCATATAGAAGGGTACGTCGGTTGATAGGAGATGAGTTAAAGGTCGAGAAATCTTGGAGAAATCTTTGATGAATCTCCTATAGAAATCGACGTGTCCCAGGAAGGAGCAGATTTGTTTGACAGAGCCAGGCACAGGTAAATCAGCAATTACATCAAGCTTAGCTCTGTCAACCTCAATACCCCTATCGAAGATGATATGTCCGAGAACAATTCCCTCGTGCACCATAAAATGACTTTTTTCTCAAGAAAGCACGAGGTTTACATCAATACATCTCCTAAGGATACGGGTTAGGTTGGCAAGACAGTCATCGAAAGATGGTCCAAAGATCGAAAAGTCATCCATGAAGACCTCGAGAAAGTCACCCACCATGTCATGGAATATCGCCAGCATACATCTCTGGAAAGTTGCTGGCGCGTTGCAAAGTCCAAACGGCATCCTTCTAAATGCAAAGGTGCCGAAGGGGCAGGTAAAAGTGGTTTTCTCTTGGTCCCGGGGGTCAATTGCCACCTGGTTATATCATGAGAATCCATCCAGGAAACAGAAAAATTTATTTCCCGCTAACCGCTCTAGGTTTTGGTCAATGAAAGGTAGCGGAAAGTGATCTTTCTTAGTTGCAGCATTAAGTTTTCTATAATCTACACACACTCTCCAAGATTTAGGAGTACGTGTAAGGATGTATTCGCCCCTGTCATTGACACGGATGGTGAGTCCTGCCTTTTTGGCCACAACATGAATCGGACTCACCCAGGGGCTATCACTGATCGGGTAGATTATACCCGCATCCAGCCACTTAATAATTTCCTTCTTAACGACCTCCCGCATGTTAGGGTTGAGACGTTGCTGTATCTCGCGGGAAGGTCGAGCCTCCTCCTCCGTATATATACGGTGAGTGCAGTAGGAGGGGCTAATGCCAGATAAGTTTGATAAAGACCATCCAATGGCTTCCTTGTGTTCCATAAGGACCTCAGTTAGTTTGCACTCTTGCTCCCTGGTCAATTTTGAACCAATGATTACATGGAGCATTTCATTTGGTCCCAAGAAAACATATTTAAGTGTACTGGGCAGCTCTTTCAGCTCGGGAGTGGATTGTGAAAGGTCTGGCATTTCTTGGGACGAGAGTATCCTAGGCTGATCAGAAAATAATTCAGGAGGATGTTGGCCCTCAGATTGGCCAAGAAGAGGGGCTCCTTGGATAGATGGATCCAAAAAGGAATAGCCCCAGTGAGTAGTATATGGGCTCAAGGTCCCAGTGTGGAGCTGCAAATCCGCCTGATTTGGCAAGAAAGAGAGGGCAATCCGGTCTTCAAGAGTGTGGACCGGCGGTGAGTAGCCCGGATATGACTCAGACCACGAGGCATGGGAAGCGGAGAAAACCTTGTCAGAAGTCTGGTTAGGAGAAGGTACAGGAATAGGGAGGGATGGGGGAACGTCACAGTATGTGTTGATCCGACAATCGTCAGTGTTTACAGGTAATCCGCAGCAGTCATAATAAGTCCCAATTAGTCCGATACATGCGCTGATGGCCATGTCTTCATCAGACGTGTCATCCTCGATGCAATCGCAATCAAAGTTCTTGGCTGCCTTGAAGATGTTAAGCTTGAGCTTTTCAGATCCAACGGCAATCTCAATACAGCCTGACTCGCAGTCGATATGGGTGCGGGCTGTGGCCATGAAAGGTCGACCAAGGATGATTGGACAATCATAAAGTGAGCTAGGAACTTCCATATCTAAAACAAGAAAGTCAACAGGAAAACAGAGACTGTTAACCCTAACCACCACGTCTTCCACCACACCCTTCGGAATTTTGACAGAATGATCTGCCAATTGTAACGTGACAGGGGTGGGTTTTAGATTTCCCAAGGAAAATTTTTCGAGCATGATGGTTGGTATAAGGTTGATGGAAGATCCTAGATCAAGCAGGGCACGGTTAAAATTGCAGCCTTGGATGCTACAGGAAATAAGCGGTGTGCCCGGATCTTTCTGCTTCGGTGGTAGATTTGACAGTATAGCACAACTCGCAAGAGGCGAGAGAACCATCGGATTCTTAGTTTTCTTTGACTGTCGCCTGGGTGTTGTGTAGTCTTTGAAAAATCGGGCGACAGTAGGCATGTGATCGATAGCCTCGAGCAGGGGTACCTTGATTTCTACATCCCTGAATAAATTACGCAGGTTATCAAGGCTTGCGTATCTTTCTTCTTGCCTTTCGGCTCCCTCAGTAGAGCCTCAGGGAATGGGACTGATTCTGGCACCAATTTGGGTGTATCGTCCTCTCGCAAATGTGGTGCACATCCCGTATGAGAGGGCGATGAAGAAGACGAGCCAGGATCAGGTCAAGGCAGATTGATGGTATGCTTACCACTCCTCGTAGTGATAGCATTGGACGATGCGGGTCCAGTGGGATCATAAGGCGGAGGAGGGTTTGCAATGGGGACATAAGAGTGAGGTGCTGCAGCAGGATTAGCCTGAAATCCCTGTGGAATGCTCGGAGCCTACAGAATCAGGTGAACCTGCCCCTGAGAAGGTTGTACCTGTGGTTGAGGACCACGGGGTATGAAATTTCGCGGGTTGGGAATAGGTTGGGCGGGAAGAGTGCCCTGAGATCGAGTCGTCATGCGTAGTTGACTGATCTCAGCATTCTGCTGCGCCAATTGGTGCTGCAGAGAGGTCATGTTCTCTTCATGGCGCTTTGGGACTTGATGCGTGTTCGGTTTGTGGTACGCAAGGGCCTGATGGAAGATTCACCATAGGATTAGACTAGGCCCTTGGGATGACGGGTGTGGACGGTCACATTGGTCCACCTGTGGGGTTTTGGCACTGCGGGTTGTTGGACCATGCGACGTTTGGATGATTTCTCCACCCTGGGTTATAAGTGGCAGAGAATGGGTTCTTCCCCAGGGCGTAAGCGTCTTCTATGCCAGAAGACGTGTTCGCATGTAAATACGCATCCGAGCACACGGAGGCTTGGTCCTCCGTGTCAAAATATTGGCTTGCAGAAGCCAGTTCCACATGACTACTAAGTCGCTCGGTGTGACACACGGTAAGGAAGGTGTTACAGGGTTTCTCGAGATAAGCCTGGTGTTGGAAGAATTGGGATTGTGATGAAGTGGTGAAGTGGAGATGTTTGCCATAGAACGGGCGGGGTTGGCCAGAAGCTCGTCCAACTTCTTGTGCACGACGGAGACTTCATCCAATTTTTGTGCGATAAGGCTGAGATCTGTGGATGAATGGGAGGGTCCCGTGTCAACTTCGTGGACATTACAGGGTAGGCTGGTACGATTAAAGGAGACAATGGAGGCATTGTTCATTGAGTTTTCACTCATATTTTCAATTAATTCGAATGCTCCATTTTTGTCTTTATTCATGAAATTCCCTCTGCAGGAAGCGTCTGCAATCTGCTTCAAAGTCTCATTTAGCCCATAGTAGAAAATCTGGGCTATATGCCACTTAGGCAGACCGTGGTGCAGACACTTCCTGAGGAGGTCAATATACCTCTCCCATGCCTCATGAAACTGTTCACCGTTTTGTTGCGTAAATGAAGTGATAACATGGCGAAGCGCATTGGTTCGCCCGATTGGGAAGAACTTCTTGAGAAACGTTGTTCGCATCTCTTCCCAAGAGTGGATGGTTCTCCCAAGGGTGCGTAACCACTGCGATGCTTTATCCCGCAATGAAAATGGGAACACTTTCATGAGGACTATAGGTAACCCAATATTTCTTGGTTTAACAGTTTCAGCCAATCGGGTTAGGTCTTCCAAGTGGAAAAAAGGATCTTCACATGCAAGACCATGGAAGTGAAAATTTATTAGGCCAATTGTGTTAGGTTTCAGTTCAAAGTCGTCCTCGCCCATGGGGACCCGAATTTGTCTTATGGTCTCTGTAGCAGCGGGATTCTGATAGGAGCTAAGAGACCTAGGCTCCTCCCGTTCGGGAGGGTTCTACATTTCCTCCAATGTTTCCCGAATGGCTTCAATTTGTTCATTATGCATTTCCATTTGGGCTTGGAGGCGGGTTATGGGATCCAAGGCTCCACCACCTGGTGGGTTTTGAGGGTGGTTTCCTCCCTTGGGATTTGGGGGTGGGCGTGCAGCCATGTTTGTGGAGGAGGACGATTCGGCTTCCTTTCTAAATTTATCAGACAATTCACACAGTTCAGGGTTTTGTGACCTCCTCCCAAACATGCACTACTGTAGGAAGAATTGGGGGGATACGAAGGGAAAAGAGATGAGAGAAATGACGCTGCAAAGATACACTTGATGACAAATCAATACAATCAAATTCCTAACCTCTACAGTGTGCCCTTAGACCTAAAGATCTAAGTTACCTACTATCATGACCTACGGAATCGAATGCGAATACCGCAGAACCACCAGGCCAGATTGAAAGGTCGTTTGCCCCAGTCTTAGACACTCGATAGCATGTGGGAACCATCACCAGCACGTAGGTGCTACACACAGGTAGTTAGACCTCCAATCCTTAATAAGGGTCAAGTTACTACCAGTTTTAGTTAGAGGCTTAGGATCAAGTGCTTCTGGAATGTGAAGGGCATTGTTTACAGGTAATGCCCAAGTGATTGATTTTACAAGGTGTGTAAACCAAGCATGAAATGGGGAAATCTCCCCGAATTGAAGTTTTAATTGGTGAATGATTTTTAGAATTCAGCCTTAAGTAGTATGGATTTTAGGATTTCTCTGAATTACCAATTCAACCAATCTCCAGGTTTTGAGAGAATACAAGTTTTCTTCTAAGCCCAACAAACCCTTCTTCAATGTCAATTGGTTAATGCATGCTACAATGCAATGTGCTTCCCTAGATGGAGATTTCTATGTGTGGATGCACGAATCAGTTTTAGATTAGTGTAAAAAGGAGCCAAAGCACTTCAATTCAAGTGCTCCCAATCACCAAAATGATTTCCACACACAAGGCTTAACCAAAAGATAAAGAAAATCAAATTGTTGGGGTTGAAATATTCGGGATCGAATCTTAGGCACGTGAAAGGTCGCGGTGGGGTTGGAATCAACTCAATTTTAAGTCTCCCCACCAAAAAAATGTGATCCCAAATTTGCAGATAAATGAGGCAAAGAGGGGTGGCAATCAATCTTTTTATTTGCCTCAAAGAATACTTCACACGGTGAAAGATTCAAGAATCAAGATTCTTGGATCTTCGCTATGCGAAGTTTGGCGGGAAATCCCGAGGTGGTGGGAGTGATGACAAACAAGCAAACAAGTGATTTTAAACCAACTTGCCCCAAGAGATCCCACGAAGTGTTTTTCTAGTTTTTTTTTTTAGTTATTTTTTTTTATATATATAT
This sequence comes from Thalassia testudinum, assembly GCA_037157565.1. NCBI lineage: Eukaryota > Viridiplantae > Streptophyta > Magnoliopsida > Alismatales > Hydrocharitaceae > Thalassia > Thalassia testudinum. The sequence goes on along the minus strand of JAZHRO010000003.1, from coordinate 114,554,569 downwards.
ATTTGGGTGACAAGTTAACCTAAGTTGCTAAGAAAGGAAGACCTACTTGTTCAGCAACATGTGCGAAGCTCCAGTGTGGTGTCGGCATCTTCACACTCTCGTTCCTGCCTTGGATCTGCTCACGTTTCCGACTTCGTCTTCCTGCCTTCTCCTTGCAACAGGTTCACCTGCACAGCAACAAACAAAAACACCCGTGAAGAGAAGGGTGTGAGAAGAGAAAAATTAAAGGAATGGAGTAAAAACTTACTTGAATACGCACTTCCCCGATAACGGCGCCAGAAAGATTATGGTGTAGACTCTGATAGGCTATGTTAATATAGTGATTTTATCATTGAAATGCGTATAGTGGTTAACCTAAATCGAGCCTAACCATCTCTTTACAAAATTTTTAACCTGGCCTACTTGATTTTATCTTGGTCACTTTTAGGCCCAAGGTCAAACTCAGGGAAGTGGGATTAGAAGTGAATGAGTTTCTACGGCTTTCCTACAACAAATCTCTTCCGTTCGCTTTATTATGCTTTTGGTGTTTTTCTATTTAAGATTTTTTTTTCTGATAATTCTTGTTCTTGAGGCACACCCTCAAAATCAGGTTCTTGGCTTTGAGCCAAATTAGGGTTTCAAAACTGGTCTTGCTATTTGAAAGACTGAGTACCTGCAAGTCAAAGACTATCTTTTCTCTTTTGTGTATTTTTTTTATCTTTTTACTGGTAGGAAAGAGAAACATAAATAAAGCAAATATAGTATATATATGTATATAATATATATGTATAAAGGGGTGGGGGTGGAGGCGAAGATGACGTGTAGCATGGTGTCGAGTCGGTCGTCGTATAGGAAGACGCAACCCACAGGACTAAGTGCCGCATGGAGTGTAAGGTGGATTGGTGGAAGATGAGTGCGAACACGCTTTCTATATGCGTGTATCGGGGAATATCAGTAACAGGTGTGAATATTCCCACGATACAACGTATGGTAGGTGATATGAAAATATATATATGTATATATGTAAATATATATTTATATGTATATAGATATATATGGTTATAATTATATAGGTATATGTGTACTTATATATGTATATATATAAGTATGTAAATATATGCATAGATAGGTGTATGTATATGTATATATATATATGTATATGTATGTATATATAACTATATAGATGTATAGATATATATGTGTATATATATATATAGTAATATATGTATATAGATATATGTAGATAGATATGTGTATATATATATGTGTATATATATATATATGTATCTATACTTATACTTAATTATATAGGTAATATATATATATATATAGATAAATATATATATATTTATACGTATATAAATATATGTATATATGTAAATATATATGTATATATATATATATGTATATAGCTCTATATATATATATATGTATATAGCAGAGTATAGGTGTGTGTACGAGAGTGTGAGTGTGTGTGTATGTGTGTGTAAAGAGTGTGAGAGAGTGCTCGGGGAGAGAGAGAGAGAGAGCGCCTGCTGTGACGAAAAGGCAAGTTAAGCTGTCTGATGCTTCAGGGCCGACATCTGGTGTCCACGTGCACGCGTAGGCACGTGAAGAGGCACGCGCTGGGAGGGAGTGAGCACGAGGGAGAGATGCTGCAGTGCACTATGCTGCGTGGTGAGGCGGGTGCGGGTAGACGCAGGCGTTGGGAGCAGGCGCACGCAGACGCTGAAGTGGGCGGGCGTACGCGGGCAAACGCAGACGCGCAGGCGGGTGCTGGAGCGGGCACAGGGTGGGACGCAGGCGCGGGCTGGGACTGGTTGTGGCACGTCGGGTGACTGGTTAAGTGAGAAACTTACCGGTCACTGCACTGTAGCTACAGTGTTCCGCTGACTAGCGTGAACAGTGGCTACAGTGCCACTCAGCTCTGCGCGACCGGGCGTGTCTGGTTCTATGAGTGCGGGAGGTGTGAGCGGCTGGCGCACGCACGAAGAAGCTGCGCCAGCTGCTGGCTTGAGGAGAGGTGGTTCGCGACAGGGCGCGTGGAGAGGGGTGAGGGCGGCCTGCAAGCGCGCACGGTGGCCTGCATATGTATGTATATATAACTATATAGATGTATGGATATATATGTATATATATATATAGTAATATATGTATATAGATATATGTAGATGAATATGTATATATATATATGTATCTATACTTATACTTAATTATATAGGTAATATATATATATATATATAGATAGATATATATATATTTATACGTATATAAATATATGTATATATGTAAATATATATGTATATAGTTATATATATATATGTATCTATATAGACTAATACATAGTTATATAAGTACTAATATATGTATAGATATATGTATATATATATATGTATATATATATATATATGTATGTATGTATGTATGTATGTATATAGTAGAGTATAGGTGTGTGTACGAGAGTGTGAGTGTGTGTGTATGTGTGTAGAGAGTGTGAGAGAGTGATGGGAGAGAGAGAGAGAGAGAAAGAGCGCCTGTTGTGAAGAAAAGGCAAGTTAAGCCGTCTGATGCTTTAGGGCCGACGTCTGGTGTCCATGCGTACACGCAGGCGCATAGGGGCGTGAAGAGGCGCGCGCTGGGAGGGAGTGAGTGCGAGGGAGAGATGCCGCAGTGCGCAGACATAGGCGTGTGAAGAGGTGCGGGCAGACGTAGGCACTAGGAGTGGGTGCACACAGACGCTGAAGCGGGCGGGCGTACGCGGGCGAACGCAGACGCACGGGCGGGCACTGGAGCGGGCGCGGGCTGGGACTGGTTGTGGCATGTCGAGTGACCGGTTAAGTGAGAAACTTACTGGTCACCGCACTGTAGCCACAGTGTTCCGCTGACTAGAGTGAATAGTGGCTACAGTGCCACTCGGCTTCGCGTGACCGGGCGTGTCCGGTTCTGTGAGTGCGGGAGGTGTGAGCGGCTGGCGCGCACGCGGAGAAGCTGCGCCGGCTGCTGGCTTGCAGAGAGGCAGTTCGCAACAGGGCACGCGGAGAGGGGTGAGGGAGGCATGCAAACACATGCGGTGGCTTGCATGCGGGCACGCGGTGGCTTGTGTTGCTGCTAACGCCTTGCTGCTGTTGCTACGGAGCTTGAGCTTCAAAGCTTGAAGCTCCTGCTCCAATGGCGGAAATGGCTGAACGACGAATTCAGAGAAGAGAAGACCACCACGCCCACCGGCTCTTTGATGAGCTGGGCGGTGGTGGGACTCACAGTGGTGGTCGTGCACCACTGTGAGCTACTCCTGCCCCCAGAGTGGCTCCTCAGAAGGAGGAGAGGCTGCGTATGGAGGGGAGAGGGGAGGAGATGGCCTGGAGAAGAAGGTGCTGTGTGTGAGGTGGACCAGGCTCTCTCAAAGAAGAGAGCCGAGCTCTTTTTAAAGAGCAAAGAGGCATGCACAGCCATGCCCTGGCTGTGCATGGCTTGTGCATGGCTGGCATGGCTTGGCACGGAGTGGCTGTGCAGGGCATGGCACGAAGAGGAGCTGCCATGCCTTGCAACCGGGGAGAAGAAATTCAAAATCAAATAGAAATAAAAATAAAGATGGAAATTTTGCGAGGCAGAACTTGAAGAATTTGTCAATTACAAGGCCATTTATTTCGCTCTCCTCCCTTCTCAAATAGATGCATGCATGCGTGTATTTTTACAAATGCGACTATGGATACCTAATATGCATTGGTAATGCTAGGAAATAGCACAAGATGGAACAATTGTCGGTGTATTTTTGCTGTGCAATCAAGTAACAGTATCAAAATACACGTCCTAATTTGTGACTACCCAGGTGCGCACCTTAAAGCTCAAAGGTCTAAGGTCTAGGATCGAGACAGCTCACTACTGGCTCCCCGGGGCTCTAGTAGTGAGACAGACTTGTTGATCTTCGGCCAAAGCCCTAAGAGGTGCAAAGAGGAGATAGAAAAATAGACTCATGTGACTCTAGTGATCACGCTATGTGCGCGATAGCATGCAACAGACGATAGCGATATAAAAACTCGCATGCATTTTGCAAACAGATTAATTCACCAATTTTACTTCCTCTTTTTAGTTAATCTTTTTCAAAAATATATCAATTAAATTACAATGGCCGCTTTTTATATCTTTTCAAACAAAAATATGTGGTCCTTTTAATTCTCAAAGGACAGGGATCTACACGGGTTTTCTCGTGTTTTCCCGCTGATGCGAGAAAAATAGTTTAAAAATTCCCGAGTCAGATCTCTCTAATACTAGCAGGAAATATGCACTCCTAAGAGTGTATGCCTATGTAATGCTGCTGCTAGTCAGATAAGATGTATTTTTGTATTTTTTTATTTTTTAAATGCAACAAAACAAAAGTATAAGAAATACTCACAAAACAAAAACAGCAAAACTAATTCCCGCCTTCTCCTGGATTACCCACAGAGGAAAACCTGAAAAGAAGATAGAAAATAAAAATAAAAATAAAACAAAAATAAAAAAATACAACAGATTAGAACAAAAGTTAGTAAAACAAAAATATTTACAAAATACCTCCTAATTAATCAATTAATCCTTTTAAATTTTAGTGAATCAAAATATTCCCTCCCCAGCATCAGTGCCATTAAAATGATACGTGGTTTCACTCAACTCAGTAATTAAGTTAATTTCATTTAATTAAGAGTAGAAGTCACTTAGGTTAACTCGAAGTTTTGTCGGTTGTGTAGTATAGGGTCGAATTAACCTAACATTTTAGAAATTTTTACTGGTTGAGTCCAGGTTGTTCACTGGGAGGTATAATAATTTTTCCAAATTCACCAATTTTCTTTTATAAGTTTAGGAGGTATAACTAGATTTTAAAAGATGAATTTTGCCAAAATATTTAAATTATAAAGAATATACAAAATTCCATATGCAAAACATATTTACTCAAATGATGTTTGTTTTCCAATTTTATTTCAAAAGAAATTAAGGCAATTAAAAGTTGTTCTATTAAAACATACCTTTTCACAAATTAAGAACAAAAAGTAATTAAAATGATGCAAGAGAAATAATATCCTTTCTTTACTTCTTCAGCCTCTCTCTTCTTTTCCTTTCCTTTCTTTTCTTCTTTCTCTCGAGCTCTCTTCTTACCTTTCTTCTTTTCTTCCCTTAGTGCTTGTTCTCTTAGTTCACTTAGCCTTCAACTTCAACACTTTGCATTCAACAACCATCGGCTTCTCTTTCAATTCCCTTAGACTTTCAGCTGAATCGGGTTTTTTTACTTTTTTAACCAAAATTTATTTTATTTGCGGCGAGGTCCTTTTGAGGATACATAGCACCCTTGGACCAGGGTGGGACCAGACCCTACTCAATCCTCGTCTAATCTCAATTAGGTTCATTTTCGATTTATTTCATATCGGTTCACAGTCTCCAGCCAATTCGGCTCAACCCGACCTCCTAGGCCTCTCACCCTCCCAGGGCACACACTCGCTCACGCCCCCAAGGGCGTACACCCACAGGCACATAAGCACACACACACACATGCACATGCTCAGAATGTTCAGAATGCTCAGATAATCATATCGGTAACCGATTTACCGAGCGCTGACGATTGCATAGCCCATTGGTGTCGAGCCCGGATAGGTTGTTAATATGATGATTTTATCGTTGAAGTGTGTATAGTGGTTAACCTAAATAGGACCTAACCATCTCTTAACAAAAATTTTTAACCTGGCCTACTTGATTTTATCTTGTCACTTTTAGGCCCAGAGTCAAACTCAGGGAAGTGGGGTTAAAAGTTAAGTTTCTACACCTTTCTTACAATGAGTCTCTTCCATTCGTTTATTGTGTTTTTGGTGCTTTTCTTATTTAGATTTTTTCTGGTAATCTTTGTCTTTGAGGCACACCCTCAAAATTGAGTTCTTGGCTTTGACCCAAAATAGGGTTCCAAAATGGGTCTTGCTATTCGCAAGACGGAGTACCTGCAAGTCAAAGATTATCTTTTCTCTTTTATATATATCTTTTTTTTATTAATAGGAAAGTGAAACAGAAATAAAGTAAATACAATATATATATAGGCATATATTATGTATATAAAGGGGTGGGGGTGGAGGCGGAGATGGAGTGTAGCACAGTGTTGAGTCGGTCGTCGTCTAGAAAGACGCAACCGACAGGACTAGGTGCTACGTGGAGTGTGGGATGGATGGTGGAAGATGTATGTAACCATGCTTTTTGTACACATGTATCGGGGAATATCAGCAATTGGTGCAGATATTCCCGCGATACCACGTATGGTAAATAATGTGAAAATATATATATATGTATGTAAATATATATATATATATATGGTTATAAATATATAGGTATATATATATGTATATATCTATAGGCGTATATATATATGTATATATATATATATATATATATATATATAAGTATATGTATATATGTATGTAGCTATACAGGTATATATGTATATGTATATGTATGTAAATATATATATATATAAGTATATGTATAGATAGATATAAGTATACATATATATATATATGTATGTATGTATGTATGTAATACTATATAGATGTCTATATATATATATATAATAATATATGTATATATAGGTATATGTAGCTAGATATGTATATATATGTATATATAGTTATATAGATATATATGTATGTAGATATATATATATATATATATATGTATAAGTATATGTATATATATGTATGTATAAGTATATATATATATATATATATATATATATATATATATATATATATATATATATATATATATAGATGTATATATGTATTTAAGTATACTAATACTACTATAAATATAGATATAAGTATGTGTATATATATATGTATATGTATAGTAGTATATGTATATATGTATATATACATATATATGTATATATATATATATATATATATATATATATAAGTATATAGATGTATATATATATATATGTATGTATACTAATACATAAGTATATAAGTACTACCATATGTATAAATATAAGTGTATATATATATATATATGTATGTATGTATGTATATATATATATGTATATAAATATATGTATATATATATATCAATATATATATGTATATGTATATATATATGTGTATATAATAGTGTATAGGTGTGTGTGGGTGTGTGGAAGTGTTAGTGTAGGTGTGTGTGTGCGTCGGTGAAGAGAGTGAGAGAGTGTTGTGAGAGAGAGAGAGAGAGAGAGAGAGTGGGAGAGAGAAGGCAGGAGAGATGGCAGCCGCGTGCTTCTGGAGTGAAGGCCGAAGGTTTTAAGGGGTCTGCAGCCAGCGGGCGTCCTCTGATGGTTCTCAAGCACATGCGCAAGCGCGTATGCGTGCGGGGACGTGCGTGCTGGAGGGTGATGGGCGCAGAGAGGAGACGCAGCGCACCGTGTTGCGTGAAGGCTGGTGCGGGCGCTCGCAGGCACGGGCGAAGGGAGTGAGTGAAGGCAGGCGCGCGTGGGTGAGTGCGGGCGAGGCAGACGGTTGCGGGCGAGTGCGGGCGACGTGGGCGGAGATGCGCGCGCGGGCTGCGGCCAGTTGCGGCACGTCGGGTGACCGGTAAAGTGAGAAGCTTTCCTGTCACCCACTGTAGCCACAGTGTCGCGTAGACTCGCGTGAACAGTGGCTACAGTGGTCGTCCGCGTCACGCAACTGGGAGCTACAGGTGGTGTGAGTGTGGTCGGCTCGCGACTGGCACGCGCGGGCTGGCGCGCGAGGGAGAAAGCCTGTGCCGGCCGGTTGCGAGCGTGGAGAGCTCGCGACAGAGCACGCGTAGAGGGAGGCGAGGGTGCCTGCAGCTTGCGCGGAAGCTTGCAGGTGCTGGCAGGGGTGCGGGGAAGCACTTGGCCGGCCGCTGCAGAGGAGCGCAAACGCTGGTTGCAGGCAGAAGGGTGCGCGACAGGGTGGAGAAAGCTGGAGGCGGAGAGGTCTGCAGGAGCACGGGGAAGGGGCTGGGGCACCTACAGCTTGCGCGGAAGGGGCTAGGGCTGCTGCTGCTGCCTTGCCGCTGCTGTTGCCGCCGAGCTTTGAGCTTCAGACCTTGAAGCGTGCGGCCATGGCTGAAGGTGCTGGAGCAGGAAAAAAAATAGAAAAGAGCCACCACGCCCACCGGCTCTTTGTAGAGTTGGGCGGTGGTGGTCTCACTGTGGTGGTGTGCACCACAGTGAGGGCTCCTGCCCACCGGGTGTCTCCTCGGAGGAGGAGGGCCGGCGTATGGAGGGAGAGGGAGGAGAGGATGGCCTGGAAAGAGAAGTTCTGTAGGTGGTTTTTTCTCTGTTGGACCAGGCTGGTTCTAGCGAGAAGGAGCCATGGCTTTTTTATAGAAGAAGAAAGCCATGCACAGCCATGCCATGGCTGTGCATGGCTCATGCATGGCCACTACAGGGAGTGGTCTGCTGTGGCTGCAGGGAGAGGTGAAGCAGAACATGGCGTGAAGAGAAGAAGTCAAAGCTCCATGCAGCCGCGGGGAGAAAGATTTAAAAATCAAAAAGAAATAAAAATGGAGATGGAAATTTGTGAGGAAGCACTTAAGGAAAAACGTAATCGCGAGGCCATTTTATTTCATTCTCCTCCCCTCTTAATTAAATGCATGCATGCATGTATTTTTACAATGCAACAATGGAGACCTAATATGCATTGGTAATGTTAGGAAATAGCACAAGATGGCACAATTGCAGGTGTATTTTTGCGGTGTAATCACCCATGCAACAAATTGCTTTTATCCCCAGGCGGGCGCTCAGAATCCGATGATGTGGGACTATCTAACCCCTTTTAGACCCAACTTCAAATGATCATAACTTCCTACCCAGAGGTCCAAATCGAGTGATTTCAAGTTTGTTAGAAAGCTCTAAGATTGATCTATACAATTGTAGGGTCAGTTTAAGGTTTTGAAGATGTTTTCCTCTTCAATTTGACAAGTAAAATTAGGGGTTCCTATTGGTTATTAAACACCTGGAAGTGGTTTTAACATCTACAGAGTCCTCAGATGGACTTTCCTCTTTTATTTAAAGGTCTATACAGGTTATACAATTGATTCCGCATCTGTTAGAGTAGTCTTTAAGCTCTCAAGACCTTCAGGAATAGCAGAGAAGCTCTTCACTTCTCTGAAAGTTTCAGAGTTCAAATTTTCAGACTTTGATATGTGCAACAGACACTTAAGAGTGTTTCTAATTGATTTAGATTAATTTTAAGGGTTATAATCAGCTTATCTGGGCAGGATTCAAGTTTAAATTTCAACAAAATGCTTCTCCTGTTAGTTTAGGTTCGAAAGTGACCCAAATTGACAAGAACTAAATTCTCACTAAATAAATCATCTGAGCTCACCTAAATCACTTTCAGACCATTCAACAAGATCTCAGAATCAACTTACACTCCTCAATACCTCAATTTGAGCTCAGAACTCCATTAGCAGATTTAGTTTGACTGTGGAAGCACAAAAAGTTGACTTTCTGTTCAAAGCCTTCTCCCAAGAAATCAAAGCCTCAATTAGAGTCTCCTCAACATCAGAAACTTATTCAGATCTTTAGGTAAGTGTTCTGACCAACATTTCTAGGGTTTCAGGCACACCACCTGAACTTGAAAAGGTGTGTGTTCGTTAGAGCCATTCAGAGGTTGTTATAGTGTTCTAAAGGTTTAAATAGCTTCAGTGCATTGCACTGAAGCTTCTGAGTACCTTAAATGCTTCTTATATCTTTTTATCAGACTTCTCCAACTTCGCTGAAGTTGGGGAAGATGAAGTTCAATCTTCAGATCCAGTGGTTAAATCCTCAAATAAGCATCCTTAAAACAATCAGTGATCCACATTTTATCATTCTGGAGCTTCTCAACAAATTCTAGAGGCTGAAATACAGGTTTGGCTCGCCGGAGCTCGCTGAAGCTTCGCTGAGTCCAGAAAATATGAAAAGTGTGTATAGATTGATTAATCTTACCTTTTTGATTTAGAAAGGATCCTGAGGTTGCAAGGAACCTCAGTATCACTTTTAATTCTTCATTATTTCTTTAAATGTAAGATTTGACAGTGAGTTTGTTTCTTAAAGGATCTGAGTGGTTAAAGCTCACGACTTGTTTAACCACTCGATTGAGAAGTTAAAACAAGTCGACAAGTGTTAGCAGTTATAATTATATAGTTAATTAATAGTTTGAACTGCTCCTGAGCCACCATGGACAGCGAGCTCAGGAACTAAATTATATTTGGGCCTTTAATTTATATGTGGTATTTATATGTATAATAGTGTCGATTAGGGTTCATAAGTGGTGAATAGATGATGAAGAACCCAATGGAGGTGGAATTAGGTCGATTACTGTCACCATGGACAGTGATAGTAGTTAGTGGAGGTGGAATGTGAATTAGGCGATTAGGTGATCAATTAAGTGATTAAATGTGCTAGAAGTGATTATGGAAGTTAAAGGAAGGTGGATAGTGATTTCAAAAGATGAAATTAAGTCTCTAGCGAGCTCAAGGAGCTCGCCGGAGTTGGAGAAGATGAAACTAAAATCTGACATTAACTCTAATCTAACTACCTAAACTAACTAAGCTAGCCTACTCCTACTCCTACTCCTAATCTACTGTTACCTGGACGAAGGGGTCAATAGGGTTCTGCAGAAGGTTCATAGCAGACGACGAAATCAGAGGGTGGAAGAAAGATCTTTGGCGGGCGAATTTGAGGTGGAGCAGAGGATTCCTTTGGTTGGCGCCTGTATCAGAGACACAGAAGACCACGACGGATCTCCTGGGCTGATTAAGATGGACGGAGGAAGTCGAAAAGTGAAATGGGAATTCACCGAAGTTTTGGATGAATAGCCTATCGAAGTCGGCTACAGTGTTAGAAGAGGGAAGGGAGCCAACTTGAGTGAAATCAGAGGGGTGAGGGGGTATTAATAGCAGTCGGTGGCGAAGAGAATGGCAGGGTCTGGCCGAAGAAGGAGCTTGAGGAGCTTAACCTCCATCGTCGTCTCTGACGATGGTGAGGTTATCTCCCACTGAAAAATAGGATTCCCAGTTAATCCAGATCGATGGATGAAGTGGAGGTGGTGAGCGCAAGCTGCAAGAGCTTGAACAAAGAAGGATGATGTTGGTAGGGCGGTAATTGCGCGGTGGTGTGACTCTCTGCCGCCAGCCGTTCATTCAGCTGAAGAAGAAGATGAAGAGGGACTTAAATGAAATAAAACTTAAGGACCTGTGTGAGAAATAAGGACCCGATTGTAATGAATATTAAGGACCAAAATGTAAACCTAGGTTTTGAAGGTTTATTTTAACTTAGATCTTTTTCAACTTTTTATATATGTTAGTAAATAAGGTATATGTTATGTTTTCACCTTGAATTTACATTTTTAACCTTTTTAGATTAATTTATTAGATTAATTAAAATCACTTAAGTTATTATATACTTAGGTTTACATTAAGTTTAAGTTACTTATCTTATTAATTAAGAGAATGATTAATAGAATTTGGAGTCCAATTATTAACTATATTATTAATAATGTTAATTGAATGATAAAATGTTATTTTTGACTTATTTTAAGGTCCTTTACTAAATATCCCTTATTCTATAATTAACTCTTATATGTTCATAACCTTAGCTAATTAACTAGGAAGATTAGTTAATTAGGGGTAATTAGAGATCATGATGAGTGTCTCATCAGAGACCGCATTAGATCTTCTTGGGAATCTCTTTTTAGATCTGATCAACTTCAATCTAACCTGAGTTTGACTCTACATCTCGATTCCACCACCTGATTTGAAAATGCAACCTGGCAATTTAGGAAGACTGTTTAGGAAACCTAAGTCCCAAATGATCATGAAAAAGAAAATGATTGAGGATGCTTACAAACATCATGAAGAGTATTCTAGATCCTCAAATCCATTTTGGGAGATTCAGGTTAATAACACATCAAAATTCATTTTTAACCATGCTCAGATGATTTTGTCCCAAATAATACATGGTTCAACCTGGGAGGATCTCTTACTAGAATATTTCAAATTGAGGACATTACATGACAATGAGTATCTACAATGTTGGTTAAACCCCAAACTTTTAGAAAAACACCAAGATCTCATGAAGGCACATGGTATAACACTGGATGCATTATATGAATGCATTAATAAAAAATACCCATCAAAGAATAATGAGACACCTTGGAGCAACACTAAAGATCAACATTTCCCAAATCCCGAGGTCGAGAATCAAGGTTATGGTGGACCCCCAACCCGAATGAATTCAGATTCAAATTTCATAGCAATTGACATTCTTGATCTTGTGGGGGTGGGGAAGATCCAATTGCAGGTGTTCCCGATTTTGAGCCAACCCTAGAAATTCAAGAGCCCAGTTCATCAAGCTTATATTTCCCCGACACCTGAGATAATGAACCTAAAATAGAACTTCTCGAGAATGTAAATTCCAAGCCTTATCCTATTAAGGTGATTCTCGAGAATGATTCTGACATCTCAATAGAGCCCAACCTAGATTCTAGTGATCCAATCCTTACCCTTAACCTAGAATCTGGATTCGAGCCTATTTGGGATAATCATTAGGCCCAAAATGATGAGAGTCAGATTTTAAATTTGAATTATGATTCTGGGCCCATATTTGATGAATACACCTCTCTAACCTCCTCAGCCTATGATACAAAAGTCATGCCAATCTATGATACAAAAATCGAGGAGTTGGATGAGTTGGGAATTGATTGGGTCTACCCTAGGAGACAAAAACCTGAGCCTATGCCTAAAAAGATTAAGGTTTGGAATCTAAAAATAGGTTAGATCCAAGTCAGGTTGCTGATTGTACATATCCTGATCCTTTCTGTGGTGGAACCTCTGATTTTGAATCAAATTCTGAACACGTTCTTCGTAAGTTCTTCTACGATTTCGAATCTTACTTTGATTTTGAAGAACTATTGTTTCGTAAGGACTCTAAACCTATTTACAACCTCAGTGACTACAACCTGTCCTTTGATTTTGACATTGAGGTTAATGATTTGAAAGAAACCACCTCTTCTACACCACATACAGAACCTTCTCAAATCCGATCCCAACCCTGACCTGCCATCGGAATCAACTTCTACTCTGACTCTCCTATCGATGATCCGGTCGCATGATTCTCCATCTTTTGATCGAGTTTTGGACCTTGATCAGACTGATAATCATGTCTCATCTTTCTCCGATCACTCTTGTAGGGTTCCTACATCCTCCACTGACCCTTTTTCATTTGAGGATCCTTACTCTGACCAGGCTGATCCGATTCAACCAAACTTGCATTTCACATTCCCACATCCTTCTGAGTCATATAGTAACTAGTGGGCTCCATATCGCTTGATCCACATCATCAACCCACCAGATTGATTGGGTTTGGGCTGCATCATCAGCCTGTCGATCTTAACAAGCACCTGGTTGGACCAACCAAGCTATTGATCAAGGTGGTTGTTTTACAAAATTCATCTGATTTGATCACTCCTTCTCCATGAGCATTTTCTACTCGGCTGAAGGAATTAAATTTAGCACTTAATGGGAGGCACCCGTCATTCCAAAAATCCAAGACCCTTTTGATCACCTTTTTGAGCTTCACATCTACTACACTCTGAGTTCAGTTTTTAGAACAGCCGACTTTACCTTTAGTACTCGTACCAGAGCTTGAAATCGTCTGCAATAGTCATCCCGACTCATTCACCCACCCATGAGCCATGTTTTAATCCTTCAACTCAAGCTGATTCCATACCCTCAGGTTTACAATGAAGACATTGCAAAACTTAGGCATGGGGGTGTTAAAGTGCAAACACATAAAAATTCAAGTTTTTGAAGGGTTCTCACAAAAAAATTAGTCATTCAAAAAACCAAAAAAATAAAAAAAATGAAAAAAAATATAACAATGGAGAAAGGGGAGGAAAATTTTGAGAGATTAATTGCATATCATTCTTGAGGAAGAAGAGAGGAGGTGTTTTAAATGTCAAAAAGGAGCTACAATTTGAAACAAAAAAGTGAGTCATTAGTAAATAATTATGGAATCTACTTAAGTTCTAGACCAAATCAAAAGAAAGAAAGTCCTAGAAGAATAGAGAGACAAAGAGATTTGTATGAGTGCTGATCTTAGGCCTCTTAGGCTTGTTTTAGGCTTAAACATTCAAGTATTCGTTAAGGTCCTGATAGTCCTCAAGAGGTTGAGGAAAATGCGAAGCTTATGTATTATGTCTAAGGCTTAGGGATTATTCAGCCTCGTTAACTGACCTTCGATTTGCGGGACTCGATAACCTAAACACCCTAATTCACACACAAGTCTGGTTTAGTGCGCTTAATAATCAAAATCACGCAAAAGCGTTTAATTCTATTCTGAAAAAGTTATCTAGATTAGGAGTGGCTTGAAAACACAAGTTGATTTGGATGAGTTCCCGACGTGGAGAGGCGGGAAATTCCCCTCGAAGATGTCCAATAACATACTATCTCCTCGGTGCTTGTCTCCTAGAATATTTAAATATCCTACCAGGGGCATGTAAACACTTTGTGTTGATTCAGGTGCCATGGGTGAGATTATCCCGAAATGTTGATTGCTAGGGCCTGAATTTAGCTACAGAATGCCATGGGTGGCACTATATCGAAGTGTCAAAAGTGAGGGTTCTGGGGGTTGCCATGGGTGGTGCTATCTCGAAGCGTTGATTACCAGGGACCCTACGAGGATTGATGGTGGGAACTAAGAATCCGATACAGACCATGCTTTTGAGCCAATCGAAAGCTAGAAATAAAGAAAAGAAAAAGAGAGAGAAAGTTCTCCAAGAATGAAAAAATTCTTCTATCCCTCTCTCTTAACAAAAATGCACTACAAACTAAACCTGGGCTAACCATGTTACAAGCACGGGTGCTTTAATCGCTGGGTCCAACAAACCTTTGGATAGTTTTTGGGGGCCTTAGAAACCTTTGTGGTAGACTAAAGCTAAAGCTGGTCAGGTCTGGATCTTGGTTGGTACTTGAGCATCTCTAGGCCTGTTATTGGCATTCTAACATAATTGCTAAAAAGAAGAAATAATTAGGACTTTGAGCATCAAAGGCATGGTCTAGAATTCAAGTTCCTTTCATAAGATTTTGCTAAGGGACTAGCAATAGTTAGGCATGGGGGTATGATGATAATGTCATCATCATCCATATTTATCTTTATTTAGTCATAATCAATTGATAAATGCTCCTACATAACCGTCAAAGATTCATAACTCACTATATATCCATTCTGAGAAATAAACATGAAAATAGGGCTAAATCTACAATTTTAACAGCATATCCTAATTGCAGAACAATCACAGGGTTTCCTAGGGGTTAGTTAAAGGTTAAATGGTCATAAATGTCTAATAAGTGGGTTCGTGCAGATAGAAACGAGTTTTCACACGTTTCGAGAATTAATGGACATCTGAAACCCTAAAAATAGATCCTCTTAATTAACTGAGGTTTTGGTCAGGATAAAATTCACATAAACCTTCTAAAAATCTTAGAAAAATATTCTATAAGGTTTAGTATCCTTGATTTAACCATCTGAACGTAATTTGACCTAAACCAGAGTTAGACAGATAATTGCCCTAATTTAGGTTTCTACGTAAATTACCCAAATAAACATGGTCAACACCTAAATTCAACTTCACCATTAGATTTCTTGGGTCTAAATTAGGTTTGTACCAAAATTTGGGCTTAATTAGAGATCAACTTGACCTAGTTTGCATTTCAGTCCAGACATACTCTTTTCATTACACAAAGGCCCTTAACTTTTTGAAATCGTTACAAATAAGCCCCTAGGTTTTCCATCTTCTTCACAAATCTGTCCCTACACCATTAATGGAAGTTCAGAACTTCACCGTCAAGATTCGAGCAAGGATTTCTCGCTCGATTCTCAATTAAACACTCCTAAAATTGAAAGGGAGATTCCTTGAGGAATTCCCTTCCAAATGTGACCATCCAAAGATCCTAGAACCCTTTAGAAGTCCCATGTGAATGGCTTAAATGCACATGTATCATACGTGCGTGAGAAGCTCGAAGTTTCCAAGCTTGGAACTCCATCATGAACCTTCTAAAAGCACACCCATGGCATGCCTCACTTCCTTAGCAAGGTTTGGGACCAAAAATCTCTTCCAAACCCTACCTTTAGGCCCTCTTTGACCAAGCTCCAGTGGCCTTCCTTCCCCATCTTCCTAAAGGCAGCCAACGGCCAAATTGGCTTGCCCATCCTCTTTCTCGACTTCCTCCATGCCTCGCTAGTCAAAGAGAGGGTCATCCTCCCCGTTCTTCGCCATCGTCCCTCTCAGGAGATCTTCATCTTCTCCATCGCTAGTGTGCCAAAGCCAACGCGGATCTTATCCCTTTCGTCCCTTGGAATAGATAATTAGGACCCTTTCTTCCTCTCTTATTATTCCCTTTATCAAAAATCCAAAAACAACCCCCGACACCGCCGTTCATTGTCAACTCTTCCATCTCCGGCCACACCTCTGATGAGGTCATCTGCTTGCTACACACCCCCACAGACCTCGCCGACACTCCCAAAAGCTCTGCCACTCATCCCCGCACAAAACCCCTCTCATATTTCATCCTATTGACCTCCCACGACTGCCACCGAACAAACCCACCACCGGCCTTTGTCCTTGACTTCGTCCGACCACCACACACCTCCATACACCACGAAACCATCGCCACCACACTCACCACACCACGGCGAAGCTTATGAGCTATTTTAATATTGTCGTGAGGCCTTATTCATGAGTTTTAGGTATACGTCGTCGCTGTTCGCCATCACCGTCATCTCTGCCCTCACTTTCAATTCTTTGGCGTTGAAAGCCCCAAGTGTTATACCTAGGTGATGCAGATTGACTCCAAGACCTTCTCCAGGTTCTCAATCGAGGACTTCAAGCATAGCCGCTACGACAATTGGGAGATTCTCACTATAGCTAACACGCGAAGGGAGAGCGACATATAATCCCACATTAGGAGTGGATAAACAACCATGCACACATAAAGGTTTTTTGTGATTGGGGCTTACTGCCTTCAAACACGAGGTGTGGTCCCTCACACCCACACTTACGACTCAACTTGACTATCACTCCTCGCTCATCACCACCCTCGGTGAGCCTAGACCCGGGTACGCGACCCGAATACCTGATAAGCTTGGTTTGAGAGAAATAGAAAGAGAAGGAAGGAAGGAAAGAAACAGAGAACAAGGGAGGGTGGGCATTGCTCTTCAAAGTTCTCAACACTTAGCCGCTAATTGCACAGCAATCATAGGTCTTAATTGTCCATAATTAGTCTAGGACTTAGCATAAGTTAGGGTAGTTCATAAATTCATAAGCATTATTTGCATCTTTACTATTCCTCCTATAGCTATGCATAGAATAATGCTATAATATACTAATTAGGTGAATTATATAAATTGCAGGAAATAAGAAGCTTAGGAGCTGGATCTGAGACTAGATCTGAAGCTGGACCTGAAGCTAGAGTTGCAGCAGAGCTGGAGCAGAAGACCAAGAATAAGATGTAGTAGACAATAATGTAAGGGGTTGAGGTATGTTGTTATGTTAAGTAGGAATAAAGCAGATAACTATGAAGAACTTAGGTCCATCCTTGCCCTAGGACAACCTAAAAGCTTCCCCAAGCCTTAGCCAGCCTTAGATTAGGCCATTGTACCCTAGGAAGCCCTAAAATCCTATTTCCAACCTCTATCTGGACGTCCAAATGAGTTACAGGATGTCTAGAACCCTTAGCCACAACCCACGCACCTAAAACCCACTTCTGCAGCATTTTGAGACGTCTAGACACTTGGTTTGGATGTCCAATTTCTGCAGATAGAACCTTAATTCTTCCCTGCCTCAGTTTAGACGTCTAGACAACAAGTTTGGATGTCTAACTTTTCATTTTAAGATGTCTGACACTATTGTCAGACGTCTGGAATGTAGGATCTGTAAATCACAAGCACACTAGAAGGGGGGATGGATAGTGTGGGAAATAAAAATTGCAAGACAAAATAAACCATAAAAACAAAGGCACAAGATATATAGTGGTTCCCCTCACCTGGGTACTCTACTACCTAAGTCTCCTGACTTAGGATTTTTAACCCGATTCCCTCAACTCAGAGGGAATCAATTTTCTAATATCAGAGGTAATTAACGGGTTACCTCAACCCAATTACAAGATATGAAAAAAGATAAAGATACAGGTGTAAGCAAAATGTAAATAGAAGCTTACAACTATTTCCTAAGTCTCCAACAAGAGTATATCTTATAATAAGTATAACCAACTCTAACAAGAAAAACTAAGGCGTAAAATAAACGATTGAATACAGAAAAATACGATCACCTTTGATGATTTGTTGCAAATGGTGAGAGGCCTTGAAAGATATGCAACAAAATAAACTCCTTTTAAGCTTGAAAATTGAGAATTGAAGGTGTAGGCAAGAGTATGATTCTTTTTAGAGATATATGTAAAACAACACTCAAAGAGTGCTTATATAGGCCACTAATCACCTCTCCCACGAATTCTAGCCGTTAGAGGTATTTTAGGAACATTAGAAATATGATTAATTGCAAACTAGCCATTCAGACTGGTCACAATGGTTAGTTGGTACCGGTACTGAACTCTTGATACCGGTACTGACTACATACAGTCAGTACAGCCAAATCACTGGGTACCGGTACTCATTGTGAGTACCAGTACTTGTGACACACTGACTTGGGTCCTATGACCTACATGTACCGGTACTCATGATGAGTACCGGTATTTGTAACACACAGACTTGGGTCTTGTGACCTACATGTATCGGTACTCATGATGAGTACCGGTACTTGTAAGGTCCAGGCAAAAATCCAGTTCACAAACTGTGACCACTTGATATCGGTACTCATGATGAGTACCGGTATTTGATGTTCATAATTTGGAACTTAGGTCCAAACCTATGCTGAGCAAGTACCAAAGATCATTAGTGTGAATTAATTAGAGAAATCCAATTTACTCTAGGCGACTTTGTTTTGAAAGAGTTGATTTTGAGTTAAGAATCGAGTAAATGAACGATATTCTAAATCTTAGTTATCTCTATTTGATTTTAACACCTAGATTATGTTTTACTTATTTGGAGACATACAAAAATTATAAGGTATAATAAAAACTAAAGTCTTCAAAACTTCTTCCTTCATGTGTAATCTTTTTGCTTGCATCCACAGATTCTTTTGACCTGTAATTACTTCATAAACATATTAGAATTTAAAACGATTTTGTTAACATCAAAACACAGAAGAGAGATGGAACTAGGGTCCAACATGGAACTTCTCTTTAGTTCCTATTTTTGAATTCAAGCTTGGATCTTGAATTCCTTGGTCCCTACACCCAATTCCAACCCTATACAAACCTAAATTAAGGTACTCTAACCCTAGTACATCACCTCTAGACCTCCCTAAGGACCTAATTAAGTCCTCACTAAACCTAATTGAGTTGGATTTTAGTCAATTCCATCAGCGAATTCAATTGGACTCATTGAGTCCAATTGAGCCCTGATATCAGCACACATTGTCCAATTGGACTCAGTGAGAGTCCAATTGACCTAGACCTACCTTAATTGTGTTGTTTCACTCTCAATTAGGGTTTCACACATCCAATTAAACTTGTATCAAGTTTAATTGCATTTTACCTTAATGAATTAGGGTTTACAACCCTAATTTGAGACCTACCTTGACCTAAACCCACTAGAACCTAACCTAATCAACCTAGCCACCTAGGTTTCGACCCACACACACCCACACCCACACCATCTACACGAAAATACCTACCCTAGAGTTCTCTAGAACTCTCTACCATGTGTTGTTGCCTTGGTTGCTAAAACTAGCAACCAAGATGCATTCAATTTTTAGATTCACCAAATGTGGATCTAAAAATCGCCCATCCATCCTCTCTCTCACTCTCCCATGAGCTCCCACTGTAGGTCTCTCTAGAGAAACTAGAGAGTTCCACACTTCTCTAGAGAGGCTCCCTTGGGTCTACTAAAGGACCTTTGGGTGGCCATTTGCACCCATCTAGCCTTCCATTTAGTTTTAGCTTCATTCCACCTCCATTACTCCACCTCCATCTCCACAAGCACACCATGGCATCCCCATCACCTCCACGCCAGGCCTAGATCACCTCCAACCTCTATCCAAGGGCCAGCGTAAGCACCATTGGCTGCCCCTCCTTCTCCTCTCAACCAAGTCAAAGGCCATCGGAGCTACCTCCTAATGCCCTTCATTCTGTTAGCTAGATAAGTAGCGTAGTTCTTCGTAGATTAATGCTTTATTACTACTTAGTAGTGTAGCTCCATATTCTCCCCTAATGATGCATGCATAATCCCACCATAGATTCATGTATGCAGTCATTTTCTGTTAGCTAGTTTATTACTTTCAAGCTTTCCTGTACAAGCTTTCCGCGAGCTTCACTCTGTAGCCACCATGATGTAATCAATGAAATCATCTTTTATATATCTCTATGTTTATGTGTGAAAATCACCATGAGTTGATTGCCATATTTCCTTGTGATTAAAGTTGCATGTGCAAAATTTGTATTCTCTTGCAACTAAGCACGTCGTGCATCAATACAAGTTATTGTTAACAGGCATGCATTTCTGAATAAGTAGAGCGATCTAGATCGAATTCAAATCTGCATTTTCTAAACGCCTCCTAGAGACGAACAACCGGGACTCAAGTCTCGTTATTTTATAAATTATTTTTGACGAGCATTTTCGCGCACTATACTATGACGAGATCTCTATTTTCAAAATAAGCACGAGAATTGCCTCCTTCCAATTGGCGCCATTGCATGGGAGGCAACGAAATTGATTTTGATATTTTGAGCTTTTTGTGACAAATATTCCTCTGTTTGTTTGTTGGATGTGCAAGAAAGTAGGAAAAACAGGATCTGCGCATACATCGAGCACAGAAAAATCATCAAGTGCACAACTCCTCTTAGATTAGGATTTCCCCTTTTCGAACCTTAGGTTAGATTTTCTTTTAGCAATCTCATTTGAAAAAAAAAATCCTATTATTTTCGTAAAAAAAAAAATAATAATAAAAAAAGTCTAGGTAGTTAAATTAGGTTTCCGTTTGAATCTTAGGTTAGTTTGCTTGAAAAAAAAGGGGGAAAATTTTTTTTTTGAAAAAAAACTTTTCCCTTCAAAAAAAAAATTCAAAAGTTTTTGAAAAAAAAATCATTTTGGTGGAAAGTTTGAATTTTGAATTCAAACACCTTTTAAAGGCTTTCCCACCATTCTCTGATTTTCAGCCAGATTTCAAATTCTGACTTAAAAATTCAATTGCCAAAAAATTAAGCCAAAAATTCTGAAATTCGACCTATACCTTCATTTTCAAACCATCTTTCAAATGGCATCATTCATCCGAAGAAATTCAGAGTAGAAAATTTTTAAAAATTTATGAAGTGCAAGATGGTCAGAGTGACCCAGCTTTAAAATTTTTCAAACTTCAAAAATGAATTTCGAGAAATCCACAAATCATTTTTGACTAAAAATGGTGGTGTTTGAAAGATGATATCATTGGCTTTAATTTCCATATTTTTCCCAAATTTTTGAAGATCATTTGGTACTATTTCAAAATAGAAAATTGACCAGGAGTCAAAATTCTAGATATGATCCCATGACATTTAAAAATCTTTATAAATTTAGTTGAAATAGTAAAAATTATAAAAAAATATTTACTGAAAAGATAATTGAAAAAGGAATCTACTTACCAAATTTCAATTTATTCTGATTCCAATTTTTATCAGAGAATTGTTCTTATTTTCGTGGTCTATTGAAGAAGAAGAAAAAAAACCCTAGAATTGCATGAACCCTAGGTTACACCTTTAGGGCTACACTCTAGAGACCATATACTTGTGCTAGACTAGACTTAATAAAGTCTAAGGTTTAGTTGGTGAGCTTGGTCACCTTGTGGGCCACTCACCATAAACCCCAGCTGAAGAAAAAAGAGTTGAAATAAATTGTAAAACATAAAGTAAACCCGAATACGTTGTCATACTACTAGGTGGTTTCAACCGCTCTTGCCAAACCTAGTAAGTCTGCGGGATAGTGTCAAACGACCGCTGCTAAGGGGTAACGGAACTGGAGGCGTGAGCCGAAGGAAGAACCATTCCCTTAGTCCCCTCGTAACCAGAGTGGTTGGGTTAGCTTGAGAGGCAGGAATTACTTTCAGTTGGTTGAACGACGAATTTTCTCTTCAGGAATTATAATTTTAAACGAAAAATCTGGTCATCTGATCATAAGGACCATCTGATTGATACAGCCTTAGCCTTGTCTAGCTGGCTGCACCAACCTAGGGGTTGGTTGGTGCATGCGAGGAAGGAGGTCACTCAAACCTCAATTGGTTGGACCTTGGGAGCCGCTCCCAAGGAGGTGAGTCACTTCGCTTGGGCCATCTTCTCCCCCACCCTCTTCTTCTATCTGCTTAACCGTAATGGCTAACCTTGGATCTGGACCTAATCAAGATCCAGAAGAGCTGAACCCACGAGCTTATCTAAGAGACTGGGTCACTAAATCTGCTCAACCTTGGGATCAGAACCCAAGGTGGAGAAGATGGCTTTTCACTTCGCTTGATCCTTCTCCTCGGGTTACCAAAATGGTTAACCCATATCCTAACCTTGGATATTATGACCCATACCAGCTGATCCCTCAAAGGACCACATCTTATAACCCAGGATATGGATTTCATACTCCTGCTTCTCACCCATCGAATATGGGTAGACCTAATTCACCCCCCAGAACCCCTGAAGAACTACCAGTGCATATGTGACCACATTATAGAATATAGAGAGCCATAGCTAGCGCTAAG
The DNA here is from genome assembly GCA_037157565.1 of Thalassia testudinum. Classification (NCBI taxonomy): domain Eukaryota; kingdom Viridiplantae; phylum Streptophyta; class Magnoliopsida; order Alismatales; family Hydrocharitaceae; genus Thalassia; species Thalassia testudinum. The sequence goes on along the minus strand of JAZHRO010000003.1, from coordinate 114,531,764 downwards.
GAGAAGGCCACATTCTATCTAAACGAAATCCAAGCTACCACTAATCCAAACCAAAGATGAAGCTGGATTCTGTATCAAGTAGCTTTGATGGAGCTCCTTCAAGGAACAAGAGGGGTAACAAGGCTAATTGAACAAAATCAAGAAACTCAAGAACTACTGCTTTTGAGATATCAAGTGGAAAATAGCCTTAAAGGCCTCGAAGAATCTGAAATGACTACATCGGATGGACACATAAGAGATTCTCGGGAGCAGATGCCGGAAGATAATTCAGGGGAAGAAGAATCTAGCTTGGATATGAGATAGGAGCAGGAAATATTCAGAATGGGTTCATTTGAGAACTCCATTCAAGAAACTGAGGAGGAAAGGACTGATATCTCTAGGACTGAGCCACAATCAGATTATCCTGAATCCTGGGAGATACCTCTTGGGCTAGATAACCCAACCATGATAAGGGAAGTATATCCATTTGAGGATATGGATCTTGAGGCAAACATTACATGTGACACTATTGATCAGTCTAGGCCACTTCCCCTTGTAGGTGAACCTATGCTAGGGCCAACATCTTCTAATCTGCACTCTTCTTTCACCTACATCCTTGATGCAGATGCTAGAGATTCTGAGATGACACTTTCTATCCCTGATCCTGACATCCGAAGACCAGAAGTAGCTATGGATGACTTAACCGAAGAAATAAATATGCTACCTAAGGCAGGAATTACTGAGGAGCCCAACGCATACGAGGGTGAAGCTTTGAGCAGAATGAGCTGGGGATGCACTTACCATCCTAGTCAATCTAATGGATGGCTCGACTCTGAGCCTGAAGAGCCAGCCTTTGATGAATCAAAGATGAGTACTGTTGGGGACGAAGTAATTTCTGACGAGGATTTCAGTGACCTCCCCACAAATCTTTTACTTTCATGGATACCCCCATGAAAAGGGATTGGTGTAGACCCGGATAGGTTGTGTTAATATGGTGATTTTATCGTTGAAATGAATATAGTGGTTAACCTAAATCGAGCCTAACCATCTCTTTACAAAATTTTTTTTACCTGGACTATTTCATTTTATCTTGGTCACTTTTAGGCCCAGGGTCGAACTCAGGGAAGTGGGATTAGAAGTGAATGAGTTTCTACGCCTTTCCTGTGACGAATCTCTTCCGTTCGTTTATTCTGTTTTTGGTGTTTTTCTGTTTAAGGTTTTTTTTTCTGATAATTTTTTGTCCTTGAGGTACACCCTCAAAATGAGGTTCTTGGCTTTTAGCCAAATTAGGGTTCCAAAACTAGTCTTTGCAAGACTGAGTACCTGCAAGTCAAGGATTATCTTTTCTCTTTTATATATATATTTTTTTTATCTTTTTACTGGCATGAAAGAGAAATAGAAATAAAGTAAATATATGTGTATATATTATATATGTATAAAGGGGTGGGGGTGGAGGCGGAGATGGCGTGTAGCATGGTGTCGAGTCAATCGTCGTCTAGGAAGACGCAACCAACAGGACTAAGTGCCACGTGGAGTGTAAGGTGGATTGGTGGAAGATGAATGCGAACACGCTTTCGGTATGCGTGTATCGGGGAATATCAGCAACTGGTGCAGATATTCTTACGATACAATGTATGGTAAGTGATATGAATATATATATATATATATTTGTAAATATATATCTATATGTAAATATATATGGTTATAGATATATAGGTATAAATGTAGTTATATGCATATATATATATATGTATGTATGTATATGTATATAGATATGTAAATATATGTATAGATATATATATGTATATGTATATATATATAGTAATATATGCATATAGATATGTATATATATATATGTATATATGTATATATATTTGTATATATATATATATATGTATATATGTATATATATTTGTATATATATATATATATGTATATATGTAAATATATATGTGTATATATATATATATAAGTATATAGATGTATATATGTATATATGTATGTATATAGACTAATACATAGTTATATAAGTACTAGTATATGTATAGATATATGTATATATATATGTATATAAATATATGTATATATATCAATATATATATGTATATGTATATATATAAAAGTATAATAGTATATAAGTGAGTGTGTGTGTGTACGAGAGTGTGAGTGTATGTGTGTATGTGTGTGCAGAGAGTGTGAGAGAGTGCTGTGAGAGAGAGGGAGAGAGGGAGAGAGCCTGCTGTGAAGAAGGTTGGGACAGTTAAGTCGTTTGTGTGCAGCAGGGCGTCGTTTGATGGCACGCGCATGCGCGTAGGCACGCGAAGACGTGCGCTGGAGGGAGTGAGCGCACAGGAGAAGGACCGCAGCTCACCGCACTACGTGAAGAGGCGAAGGAAGCGGGCGAAGGCAGGCACTGGGAGCGGGTGAACACGCAAGTGGGTGTGGGCGCTGGCAGACGCGGGCGCATGCAAATGCGCGGGAGGGCGTTGGAGCGGGCGCGGGGCTGGACGCAGGCGAGGGATGGGACTAGTTGCAGCGCGTCGGGTGACCGGTTAAGTGAGAAACTTACCAGTCACCGCACTGTAGCCACAGTGTTCCGCTAAAACGCGTGAACAGTGGCTACAGTGCCGGGTCAAGCCGCGCGACCGCCTGTGCCTGGTGTTGTGAGTGCGGGAGGTGTGCAGCGGCTCGACATGCACATGGAGAAGCTGCGCCAGCTGCTAGCTTTGCTGGTGGCACTTCACGACAGAGCACGCAGAGAGGAGCGCAGGCGGCCTGCTGGCGTGCGCGGTGGACGCTGGATAGGCGCCTGAGGCGCGTGGTGTCCAGCGCTGCTACTGCTGACTTGCTGCTGCTGCCGCGGAGCTTTAGACCTTGAAGCCTACGGCAATGGCAGAAGAGGCTCAAAGTTGAAACAAAGAGAGAACCACCACGCCCACTTGCTCTCTAATGAGCTGGGCGGTGATGGACTCACAGTGGTGGTTGTGCACCACTGTGAGGTGCTCCTGCCTGCAGAGTGGCTCCTCAGAGGAGGAGAGGCTGCGTATGGAGGGTGAGGGAGGAGGAGATGGCCTGGAAGGGAAGCGCTGCTGTGTTGGGTTTTTTTTTGGGTGGACCAGGCTTAGCCTTGAAAATAAGAAGTCGTGCCTTTTTTATAGAGGAAGAAGGCATGCACAGCCATGCCATGGCTGTGCATGGTTGTGCATGAGGTTGTGCATGGCTGGCAGGGAGAGGCTTGCTACAGAGCATGGCACGAAGAGTAAGAAGAGGCCATGCTTGCAGCCGTGCGGAGAAATTCAAAGTGAAATAAAATTAAAAATAAAGATGGCGAATTTGCGAAGCAGCAGTTGAGGAAAACGTAAATTACTAGGCCATTTTATTCACTCTCCTCCCCTCTCAAATAAATGCATGCATGCGTCTATATTCACAAATGCGACTATGTCTACCTAATATTCACAGGTAATGCTAGGAAATAGCACAAGATGGCACAATTGTTGGTGTAATTTTGCTATGCAATCATACCCCCATGCCTATCTTTTGCTAGTCCCTAGCAAAATATTTTTGTGTTGTATTTAGAAATGATCTTAAGCTGAAGATTTTCTTCTGAGGCGACATAGGTGTGTTTATTGTCGGATATTGTGAGAACCAGTTGCAGAGAAGACTACCAGTACTTTAAGTCTCATATGACATAGATCATCTCTCAACTAACCTGGACTCTTCATATTTAAACCTTAAGTATGATTTCCAAGACCCAGGAGGTTTTTTCCATACTCGAGAGCTCAAGAGATTATGGCTTGTGCTTAGTGAAGGATCAAGATTGACCAGATGAACATTAAGACTCAAGCCCAGGGTTTCACGAATTTTTAAGTACAGGTTGGTCCCAGTTTTAGCTCGTGTCTTCAGATTGACCCTTAAAAAGATGACAGAAAACTCAACTCCCATTTTATGACTTTTGTGGCTCAAAGAGAACAAGGTATTTGCGACTTGCCCTGAAGAACTTTTTTGTAGGAAGATTTTACAGACATTTGTGAGATATACTGACTTATTTGCTTCTTTTTTTTTTTTTTGAAACACGTGTCAGTATATCTCTTACAACATTATTTGGAGGAGCACACTTTTCTTTTTGGTGGGAGGGTTCCCTTTTGGTGGAAAGGGTCTCTCCTAAACACAAGACTAAAGCTTAGGATAAAAAGTCTGCCTGTGCACATAGGTAAGGACTCCACCTTCCCTGATGAACACTAGGGTTGGATCTTATGTTCACCTGGTCTTTCATGATATGTGTAGTGTGAACCAAGTTTACTTAGGCTCTCGAGTAGAAGCAAACCAACGGATCCTGTACTGGTGTCTCAGGTACAAGAATACGTCCTTAGTTAGGAGAGATTTCGATTTATCTTGTCAATGCTCAAGTGAATTAAGCCGAGCCTGAGCGAATCAAGCTTCTGTGGCCTGGAAAGTCTTCAAAACAATGGTTGAATATCCATAAACACTTATTGTATTTTTGTTTCAGCCTTCAGATCATTACTAAACAACATTTTCATCATTTTTTTTTAATAGATAGATGGAGACTGCATGATACCATAAAATACCCAGATCCTATGGATGCCTATCCACCCCCCCATGCCAAACGATGTTATGTCCTCATATGCATGTAGGGAAGGGTAGAGGAAGGACAAAAAATCGGGTAACGAGAGCTGAGGTGCAAGGTATACAGTAGGGTGGTAGGGTGGGTGGATGGTGGGTGGTGAAGTGAAAAGTGAAGTGATCGTGATAGTGACGTGAAAAGTGATGGTGGAAGGTGAGTGTTGTTGGGGTGCCTCCCAACGAGCGCTGAATTTAACGTCCCGAGCTGGAGTCAGAATGAGGCACAAAATTAGTTACCCTCCAGCAGGGCAACAGATTCTCCAACGGGGGTAGGTTCATGAGTAAGATAGGGTTTCAAACGCTGCCCATTGACCGTAAACTTCTGCCTAGATTTGGGATCTTCAATTTCAACGGCCCCGTTGGGAAATGGTCTTGAGACCAGGAAAGGACCAGTCCATTTGGACTTCAGTTTCCCAGGAAAGAATTTGAGCTGGGCATTGTAGAGCCAAACTTGCTGAGATGGCTCAAATTCTTTTCGCCGAATACGACTGTCGTGAAAAGCCTTAGTGCATTGTTTGAAAGTTAAAGCAGAATCATAGGCTTCACGACGAAGCTCTTCCAGCTCCTGGAGTCAGAGTTTCCTTTCTCGACCACACAGGTCTGGGTCGAGGTTACATTGGCGAACCGCCCAATAAGCACGGTGCTCCAACTCCACGGGCAAATGACAAGGCTTCCCGTAAATGATTCTATAAGGAGACATACCAAGGGGAGCCTTGAAGGTGGTCTGATACGCCCAAAGTGCGTCAATCAGCTTGTCGGACCAATCCTTACGATCAGGCCGAACTATTTTCTAGAGAATTTGCTTGATTTGCCGGTTCGACACCTCTGCCTAGCAGTTCGTCTGAGGATGATACGGTGATGCGATACGATGGTGGATGATGAGAACCTCATCATGAGCCATAACTAGCTTATTTTGACCTAATACAAAGGATAAAAGCTCCTACATATCTCAAGGAAAGGCTTAACTCAGAGAATTCTGAGTTTAAGGAGAAAACAAGTCATAAGGGGTAAAAATGCAATTTTACCAGTATAATCTGCATACAGGGTAATTCAGGGCCCAAACATAGGTCAAAGCAACTTAATAAGAATAAAAGTGGGATGAGATGATCTAGCAAGGGCTACAGCAATTCCAAGGAACTAAATGATAATCTGTAACCCTAAAACAACCCACTTCAATTCACGAGGTTCGAGGCAAAGTAAAAATAGAGTAAACCCTCTAAAATTCATAGAAAAATAATCTCTAGGGTTTAGAACCTTCAATTTGGCCTTCAGAACCCATTTTGACCTACATTGAGAACCATGCCCAATTAATAACTTAGTTTGGGTTTTTGCATAAATTGACCGGTCAAACAAGGTTTAATATAGAAATGAAATTCACCATCAGATTCCTTAGGTCCTAATTAATCATGTATAAAAACTTGAGCCTAAGAAGAAACCTCCTTGACCGACTTTACACTTTGGTCCTCATATATTTACTTTTTGGCCCTCAACTTTTGAACCCTCGCATTTTGGCCCCTAACTCTCCTTCGTTCTTTGCGTTCAGGTCCCCCCTGCAAAACCTGCCAGCACCATGCTCCGGCGACCTTGCGCGGAGCATGGCGCCGCGCAGGGTGAGGGGGAGAGCCTGGCAAGTAAACCGGGGGTGCCCTGCGTCGTCAGCCGTCGCAGGGACACCCCCTGGTCGCTGTAACCCACCATACCGGCCGTGCGAACGCACGGACGGTATGGGTTTCCATCTCCGGCGTCCTCCGGCGAGGGAGACACGTCGTCTCCCTCCGCCTTCCTCCCTGATTCGTCCCTATAAATACCCCCGTCGCTCCACCGTTCTTCCGAGCTCGGATCTGACGGAGAAAACCCCCAACTTTCCTCTCTTCTCACTCCGGCAGACGCCCACCAGCTCCGGCGGTTCCTCCTCCTCCTCCTCTTCTCTCTGCTGCAATACCAGCAGCAGGGACTTCTTCCCCTACTCTTCCCGCGCCACGCCGTACCCAGCTGGCGCATCTCCGGCCCTCTGCTCGCCGCCGCCCCTTCCCCTGGGCATCTTCTTCTCCGGCGACAGTCGATACGACTGTCGCCCTGCCCCGGCCCCTTTCGTCTCCGTAGCTAGGTCAGAACTCCTCCCCATCTCCCCCTCTTTCTTTTCCTCACTGTCTTTTATTTGATTAAACCCTCGACTGCTCCTGTCCACCGTCACCCCCTTTGTCTCCGGCCATCCTCCGGCGAGCCGCTCCCATCACCCCAGCATCCCACACGACTCGCCGACCACCGTAGAACCTCCGCCTCCTCACCCTGATCAACTCACGCCCTTCCACTTCCCCCACATCACCCTCTGCAACCCCACCGAACAAACCCATCCTCCGACCCACAGTCCGACCTAGGGCAGCCCTTGCATGCCGCCCCACGCCTAGCCACCACCCACACGAGCTTTGCCGCACTCTGGCGAAGCTCCCGGCACCTTCTGATTAGGCCGAGAGGCCGTTTTGCTGTGAACAGGCCACCCGACCTCCGCCGCCATTGCCACGCAGAAGGAGCTGCTTCCGCCTGCAGCTGCAGGCGTGCCACGCCCAGCGCCACGCCCAGATTCGACTCCCAGGCCTTGCGAGGCATTTCGACAAAACATCAGGCTCGCAGCTGGAGCGAAGGCTTCGCGTGAAGCCGCGATCGCCTGCTGCTTTCTCCGCTGCGGGCGCTCAATTGAGGTGGGACATTTAGTCCCACCTCGGAAAAGTCTGAAGAGGCGCAGCGGTTTAAAGCGAAAAAGTGCTGGAGGCTTACTGCCTCAGCACACGGGGTGAGGTCCCCTTCACCCGCCCGGTTACCCGGTCTCGTCCGCGCTCACGCCCCGCGGATCTGACCCGACCCGACTTAGACTGACCTGCACTCCTCGCCCACCACGCACGCCGGTGGGCCTGGACCCGGGCGCGACCCGTACCCGACTACCCGGCAGCTCTGGGAGAGCTTTCCCAAGAGTGGTTTCAGAGAGAGAGAGACGTGGGGGGGGGTAGAGTAGGTTTTGTCCTCTGATGTAAACTCTGAAGTGTGCAGGCACAGGTGAAGAAGAAGGATCGCGGAAGAAGAAGGAAGCTGAGGGAGACACTGTAGCAACAAGCAGTTTAAGTCGTCTGATTGGAAAATCAGACGACGTCCTGAAGGGAAAAGAAGAAAGAAGGAGGGACGACGTCCTGACTGGAAAAAGAAAAGAAGAAAGAAGGAGATCTGAAGAACAACAGAAGAAGGCGAGGCAGAGGAGAACACAAAAGAACAAGGGAAGAACTGAAAGAAGAAGAACAAAGAAGAAGAAGATCTGAAGAAAGGAAAAGAAGAAGAGCAGGACCGCTCTGCAGAAGAAAAAGGAAGAGCAGGAACAGCTGAAAGAAGAAGAACATCACCACTGCAGAAGAAGAACATCACCACTGCAGACAAAGAAGAAGAAGATAACAGAAGATCTGAGACGAGGAGAAGCAAAGAGAAAAGAAGACAACAAATTCTTTCTCTCTCTTTCTTTATTTTTGTAAAAGAAACATGTATATCTCTAGAATACAACTTTCTCCCTGAGTTCGACCTCGGGAACTCTTTTATTTTCCGAGTAAAAAAATTTATATATTTGAAATGATGGCAATAACTGGCTATACTACAACGCTATAACAATAAAACCCGGTTGTCACAACGCCATCACATCAGTGGACTTCGTATTTCCTCAGAAGTGCCCGAAAAGAAGCATGGGTAAAGTGGCTTCCTCCATCCGAGATAATGGCTTGAGGGATCCCAAAGCGTGCAAAGATGTGGTCTTTGACAAATCGAGTGGATATAACATGGTCAGCGCGGCACGTGGGAATAGCCTTGATCCATTTCGAAACATAATCAACAGCCACAAGGATAAATTCGAAGCTGTTGGAAGGAGGAAAGGGACCCATGAAGTCAATTCCCTAAATGTCAAAGATTTCCATAGCTAGGATGGGTTGCAAGGGCATCATGTCATGATGTGACATTGACCCTAACGACTGGCACCTAGTGCAATGCTTGGCATACTTGTGTGCATCCTGGTGAAGGGAGGGCCAAAAGAAACTGCACTGCAACACCTTGGTTGCAGTTTTCCTCCCAGAGAAATGGCCTCCGCAGGCCTGATTGTGGCAGAAGGATAGCACATTGGGGAACTTGCTGTCAGGAATACAGTGACGGACGATTTGATCAGCATCTATGCGAAAAAGAAGTGGATTATCCCATAAATAATACTTTGCTTCTGTCATGAGGCGCTCGCGCTGGTTTTTAGGCCAGCCACGTGGAAGTGATCCAGAAGTAAGGTAATTGGCAATATCGGCATACCACGGTCCACTTGCCACATTAATTGACAATAGGTGCTCATCAGGAAAAATCTCGCTAACCGGCAGAGTAAGTCCAATATGGTCAAGGTCCAGTCTCGAAAGATGGTTAGCTACAACATTCTGGGCTCCGACCTTATCACGGATCTCAATGTCAAATTCTTGGAGCAGAAGGATCCAACGAATCAGTCTAGGCTTGGAATCCTTCTTGTGCATGAGATGGAGAATGGCCGCGTGATCAGTGAAAATAATAATGTGTGAGCCAGAAGGTAAGAGCGGAATTTCTCCAACCCAAAGATAACCGCCAGTAGTTCTTTTTCAGTGGTAGTATAATTACGTTGGGCCTTGTCCAACGTCTTACTGGCGTAGTACACCACGAAGGGGTGTCTATCGCGTCTTTGTCCCAGGATGGCTCCGACTGCAAGGTCAGAAGTGTCTCACATGAGTTCAAAGTCGAGGGACCAATCAGGTGGCTGGAGAACAGGGGCCTTGGTAACAACATCACTCAACTGCGTGAATGCTCATATGCAGTCGGGGCCCATATCGAAGGGTACGTCGGTTGATAGAAGATGAGTTAAAGGTCGACAAATCTTGGAGAAATCTTTAATGAATCTCCTATAGAAACAGACGTGTCCCAGGAAGGAGCGGATTTGTTTGACAGAGCCAGGCATAGGTAAATCAGCAATAACATCAAGCTTAGCTCTGTCAACCTCGATACCCCTATCGGAGATGATATGCCCGAGAACAATTCCCTCATGTAACATAAAATGACTTTTTTCCCAAGAAAGCACGAGGTTTACATCAGTACATCTCCTAAGGATACGGGTTAGGTTGGCAAGACATTCATCGAAAGATGGTCCAAAGACCGAAAAGTCATCCATGAAGACCTCGAGAAAGTCACCCACCATGTCATGAAATATTGCCAACATACATCTCTGGAAAGTTGCTAGCGCGTTGCAGAGTTCGAACGGCATCCTTCTAAATGCAAAGGTGTCGAAGGGGCCGGTGAAGGTGATTTTCTCTTGGTCCCGGGGGTCAATTGCCACCTGGTTATATCCTGAGAATCCATCCAGGAAACAGAAAAATTTATTTCCCGCTAACCGTTCCAGGATTTAGTCAATGAAAGGTAGCAGAAAGTGATCTTTCTTAGTTGCAGCATTGAGTTTCCTATAATCTACACACACTCTCCAAGATGTAGGAGTGCGTGTAGGGATGGATTCACCCCTGTCATTGACACTGATGGTGAGTCCCGCCTTTTTGGGCACAACATGAATCGGACTCAGGGGCCATCGCTGATCGGGTAGATTATACCCGCATCCAGCCACTTAATGATTTTGTTCTTAACGACCTCCCGCATGTTAGGGTTGAGACATCGCTGCATCTCGCGGGAAGGTCGAGCCTCCTCCTCCGTATATATACTGTGAGTGCAGTAGGAGGGACTAATGCCAGTTAAGTCTGACAAAGACCATCCAATGGCTGCCTTGTGTTCTACAAGGACCTTCATTAGTTTGCACTCTTACTCCCTGGTCAATTTTGAACTGATGATTACAGGGAGCGTTTCATTTGGTCCTAGGAAAACATACTTAAGTGTACTAGGTAGCTCTTTCAGCTCGAGAGTGGATGGTGAGAGATCTGGCATTTCTTGGGACGAGAGTGTCCCAGGCGGATCGGAAAACAAGTCAGGAGGAAGAAGTTGGCCCTTAGATTGGCCAAGAAGAGGGGCTTCTTGGATAGATGGATCTAGAAAGGAATAGCCCTAGTGAGTAGTATGTAGGCTCAAGGTCCCAGTGTGGATTTGCGAATCTACCTAATTTGGCAGGAAAGAAAGGGCAATCCGGTCTGCAAGAGTGTGGACCGGCGGTGAGTAGCCTGGATATGACTCAGACCACGAGGTATGGGAAGCGGAGAAAACCTCGTCAGAAGTCTGGTCAGGAGAAGGTATGGGACAAGGGAGGGATGGGGGAACGTCGTAATATGTGTTGATCAGGCCGTCGTCAGTGTTTACAGGTAATCCGCAGCAGTCAGAATAGGTCCCAATTAGTCCGATACATGTGCTGACGGCCATGTCCTCGTCAGACGTGTCATCCTTGATACAATCGCAATCAAAGTTCTTGGCTGCCTTGAAGATGTTAAGCTTGAGCTTTTGAGATCCAACGTCAATCTCAATACAACCCGACTTGCAGTCGATATGGGTGCTGGCTGTGGCCAAGAAAGGTCGACCAAGGATGATCGGACAATCAAAAAGTGAGCTAGGAACTTCCATATCTAAAACAAGAAAGTCAACAGGAAAACAGAGACTGTTGACCCTAACCACCACGTCTTCCACCACACCCTTTGGGATTTTGACAGAACGATCTGCTAATTGTAACGTGACAGGGGTGGGTTTCAGATTTCCCAAGGAAAATTTTTCGAGCATGATCGTTGGTATAAGATTGATGGAAGATCCTAGATCAAGCAGGGCATGGTTAAAATTGCAGCCTTGGATGCTACAGGAAATAAGCGGTGTGCTCGGATCTTTCTGCTTCGGTGGTAGATTTGACAGTATAGCACAACTCGCATGAGGCGAGAGAACCACCGGATTCTTAGTTTTCTTTGACTATCACCTGGGTGTTGTGTAGTCTTTGAAAAATCGGGCGACAGTAGGTATATGGTCGATAGCCTCTAGTAGGGGTACCTTGATTTCAACATCCCTGAACAAATTACGCAGGTTATCAAAGGCCTACGTATCCTTCTTCTTGCCTTTTGGCTCCCTCAGTAGAGCCTCAGGGAATGGGACTGATTCTGGCACCAATTTGGGTGTATCATCCTCTCGCGAATGCGGTGCGCATCTCGAATGAGAGGGCAATGAGGAAGATGGGCCAGGATCAGGTCAAGGCGGATCGAGGGTCTGCTTATCGCTCCTCGTAGTGATAGCATTGGACGATGCAGGTCCAGTGGGATCATAAGGAGGAGGAGGGTTCGCAATAGGGACATAAGAGTGCGGTGCTGCAGCGGGATTAGCCTGAAATCCCAGTGGAATGCTCGGAGCTTGCAGAATCTGGTGAAGCTGTCCCTGAGAAGGTCGTACCTGTGGTTGAGGACCACGGGGTACGAAATTTCATGGGTTGGGAACAGGTTGGGCTCGAAGAGTGCCCTGAGATTGAGTTGCCATGCATAGTTGACTGATCTCAGCATTCTGCTGTGCCAATTGGTGCTGAAGAGAGGTCATGTTCTCTTCATGGCGCTTTGACATTTCCATCATCATTCACATCAATTTATCAAGAGGACTTGATGCGTGTTTTGTTTGCGGTACGCAAGGACCCGATGGCAGATTCGCCATAAGATTAGACTGGGCCCTTGGGATGACGGCTGCGGACGGTCGCATTGGTCCACCAGCGGGGTTTTGGCACTGCGGGTTGTTGGACCATGCGAAGTTCGGATGATTTCGCCACCCTGGGTTATAAGTGGCAGAGAATGGGTTGTTCCCCAGGGTGCAAGCATCCTTTATGCCAGAAGACGTATCCGCATGCAAATACGCTTCCGAGTACACGGAGGCTTGGTCCTCCATGTCGAAATACTGGCTCGCAGAAGCCAGATCCACATGACTTACTGAGTCGCTCAGTGCGACACTCGGTAAGGAAGGTCTTACGGGGTTTCTTGGGATAAGCCTGGTATTGGAAGAATTAGGATTGTGACGAAGTGGTGAGGTGGGGGTGTTTGCCATAGAACGGGCGGGGTTGGCCAGAAACTCGTCTAGCTTCTTGTGCACGATGAAGACTTCATCCAATTTCTGTGTGATAAGGCTAAGATCAGTGGATGAATGGGAGGGTCCCGTGTCAACTTCGTGGACATTTCGGGGCAGGCTGGTACGATTAAAGGCGACAATGGAGGCATTGTTCATTGAGTTTTCACTCATATTTTCAAATAATTCGAATGTTCCATTCTCGTCTTTATTCATGAAATTCCCTCCGCAGGAAGCGTCTGCAATCTGCTTCAAAGTCTCATTTAGCCCATAGTAGAAAATCTGGGCTATATGCCACTTAGGCAGACCATGGTGCGGACACTTCCTGAGGAGGTCATTATATCTCTCCCATGCCTCATGAAACTATTCACCGTTTTGTTGCGTAAATGAAGTGATAGCACGACGAAGCGCATTGGTTCACCTGATTGGGAAGAACTTGAGAAACGCTGTTCGCATCTCTTCCCAAGAGTGGATGGTTCTCCCAAGGGTGCATAACCACTGTGACGCTTTATCCCGCAATGAAAACGGGAACATTTTCATGAGGACTATAGGTAACCCGATATTTCTTGGTTTAATAGTTTCAGCCAATCGGGTTAGGTCTTCCAAGTGGAGAAAATGATCTTCACTTGCAAGACCATGGAAGTGAAAATTTATCAGGCTAATTATGTTAGGTTTCAATTCAAAGTCGTCCCCGCCCATGGGGACCCGAATTTATCCTATGGTCTCTGTAGCAGCGGGATTTTGATAGGAGCTAAGAGACCTAGGCTCCTCTTGTTCTGGAGGGTTCTGCATTTCCTCCAATGTTTCTCGAATGGCTTCAATTTGTTCATTATACATTTCCATTTGGGCTTGGAGGCGGGTTATGGGATCCAAGGCTCCACCACCTGGTGGGTTCGGAGGGCGGTTTCCTCCCTCGGGATTTGGGGGTGGGCGTGCAACCATGTTTGTGGAGGAGGAGGACGATTCTGCTTCTTTTCTAAAATTATCAGGCAATTCACACAGTTCAGGGTTTTGTGACCTCCTCCCAAACATGCACTACCGCAGGAAGAATTGGGGAGATAAGGGAAAATAGATGAGAGAAATGACGCCGCAAAGGTACATTTGATGACAAATCAAGTCAATCAAATTCCTAACCTCTACAGTGTGCCCTTAGACCTAAAGATCTAAGTTACCTACTATCACGAACTACGAAACTGAATGCGAGCACTGCGGAACCACCGGGCTAGATTAAAAGGTCGTTTGCCCCAATCTTAGACACCCGATAGCACGCGGGAACCCTCACCAGCATGTAGGTGCTACATGCAGGTAGTTAGACCTCCAATCCTTAAGAAGGGTCAAGTTGCTACCAATTTTAGTTAGAGGGTTAGGATCAAGTGCTTCTGGAATGTGAAGGGCATTATTTACGGGTAATGCCCAAGTGATTGATTTTTGCAAAGTGTGTAAACCAAGCATGCAACGGGGAAATCTCCCCGAATTGAAGTTTTAATTGGTGAATGGTTTTTAGAATTCAGCCTTAAGTAGTATGGATTTTAGGATTTTGCTGAATTACCAATTCAACCAATCTTCGGGTTTTGTGAGAATACAGGTTTTTTTCTAAGCCCAACAAACCCTTCTTCAATATCAATTGGTTAATGCATGCTAAAATGCAATGGCCTTCCCTGGATGGAGATTTCTATGTGTGGATGCACGAATCAATTTTAGATTAGTGTGAAAGGGAGCCAAAGCACTTCAATTCAAGTGCTCCCAATCACCAGAATGATGTCCACACACAAGGCTCAACCAAAAGATAAAAAAAATCAAATTGTTGGGGTTGAAGGATTCGGGATCGAATCTTAGGCATGTGAAAGGTCGTGGTGGGGTTGGAATCAACTCAATTCCAAGTCTCCCCACCAAAAATGTGATTTTGAATTGCAGATAAATGAGGCAAAGAGGTATGGCAATCAATCTTTTTATTTCTGCCTCAAAGAATACTTCACACGGCGAAAGATTCAAGAAACAAGATTCGAGGATCTTCGCTATGCGAAGTTTTAGCAGGAAATCCCAGGGCGGTGGGAGTGAAGGCAAATAATCAAACAAGTGGTTTTTAATCCACTTGCCCCAAGAGATCCCAAGAAGTTTTTCTAGTTTTTTTAGTTTTTTTATTTTTATTTTTATTAAGGTTACAAGTTAACTTAGGTTGCTAAGAAAGAAAGACCTACTTGTGCAGCAACGTGTGCGAAGCTCCAGTGCGGTGTCGGCATTTTCACGCTCTCGTTCCCGCCTTGGATCTGCCCACGTCTCCGACTTCGTCTGCCTATCTTCTCCTTGCAACAGGTTCACCTGCACACCAACAAACAAAAATACCCGTGAAGAGAAGGGTGTGAGAAGAGAAAAATTAAAGGAATGGAGTAAAAACTTACTTGAATGCACACTTCCCCGGCAACGGCGCCATGAAAAGGGATTGGTGTAGACCTGGATAGGTTGTGTTAATATGGTGATTTTATCATTGAAATGAGTATAGTGGTTAACCTAAATCGAGCCTAACCATCAGCCAATTCAATTGGTCTCATTGAGTCCAATTAAGCCCTGATCTTAGCACACATTATCCAATTGGACTCAGTGAGAGTCCAATTGACCTAGACCTACCTTAATTGAGTTGTTTTACTCTCAATTAGGGTTTCACACATCCAATTAAACTTGTATCAAGTTTAATTGCATTTTACTTTAATGAATTAGGGTTTGCAACCCTAATTTGAGACCTGCCTTGACCTAAATCCACTAGAACCTAACCTAATCAACCTAGCCACCTAGGTTTCGACCCACACACACCCACACACACCATCTACACGAAAATACCTAGCCTAGAGTTCTCTAGAACTCTCTACCTTGTGTTGTTGACTTGGTTGCTAAAAATAGTAACCAAGATGCATTCAATTTTTAGATTCACCAAATGTGGATCTAAAAACCACCCATCCATCCTCTCTCTCACTCTCCCATGAGCTCCCACCGTAGGCCACTCTAGAGAGTTCCACACCTCTCTAGAGAGGCTCCCTTGGGTCTACTAAATGACCTTTGGGTCGCCATTTGCACCCATCTAGCCTTCTAGCTAGTTTTAGCTTCATTCCACCTCCATTACTCCACCTTCATCTCCACGAGCACACCATGGCATCCCCATCACCACCACGCCAGGACTAGATCACCTCCAACCTCTATCCAAGGGCCAGCTTAAGCACCATTGGCTGTCCCTCCTCTCAACCAAGTCAAAGGCCATCGGAGCTACCTTCGAATGCCCTTCATTCTGTTAGCTAGATAAGTAGCGTAGTTCTTCGTAGATTATTGCATTATTACTACTTAGTAGTGTAGCTCCATATTCTCTCCCAATGATGCATGCATAAACCCCCCATGGATTCATGTATGCAGTCGTTTTCTATTAGCTAGTTTATTGCTTTCAAGCTTTCCTGTACAAGCTTTCCATAAACTTCACTCTATAGCCACCATGTGCATTCAATGAAATCAACTTTTATATATCTCTATGTCTATGTGTGAAAATCACCATGAGTTGATTGCCATATTTCCTTGTGATTAAAATTGCATGTGCAAAATTTGTATTCTCTTACAACTAAGCATGTCGTGCATCAATATGAATTATTGTAAATGGGCATGCATTTTGAATAAGTAGAGTGAGCTAGATCGAATTCAAATCTGCATTTTCTAAATGCCTCCCAGAGACGAACGACTAGGACTCATGTCTCATTATTTTATAACTTATTTTTTATGAGCATTTTCGCACACTATACTACGACAAGATCTCTATTTTCAAAATAAGTGTGAGAACTGCCTTCTGCCAGTCGCTAAAAAGGGTTTGCTCCCCTTGTGCGTGAGAAAGAATGAAGAACTGATGGGAACACCATCATCAACCATAACTAGCTCAATTTGATCTAATAAAGTCAATAAAAGCTCCTACATATCAGTCAGAAGGTCTCTTGGGTAGGTTGAGTTGTTTTGAGTAGAATAGAAGAATAAAAGGTTATTTCTGTAATTTTACCAGTAATCCACAAATACAGAATAACCACGGGATTTTTCAGGGGTTACTAAAGGTCAAAAATGCGTTTAAGTCTAATAAGGGGGTCCATGCAGACAAAAATGGATTTTCATGTATTTCAAGAATTAAATGACATCTGAAACCCTAAAAACAGACCCACTTAATCTATTGAGATTCTGGTTAGGATAAAATTCACATAAATCCTCTAAAATTCATAGAAAAATATTATCTAGGGTTTAACATCTTTTAATTGACCATCAGAACTCATTTTGACTCAAAACAGTTACAGACAGACTATTGCCCTAATTTAGGTTTTTGCATAAATTATCCAGTCAAACTAGGTCAAAACCAAAATCCAATTTCACCATTCGATTCCTTGGATTCAAATTAGGTTTCTATCAAAATTTGGGCCCAATCTGAGATTATTTCAACCTACTTTCCATTTTAGTCCAAGATTGACTCTTATTCTCTCAAATAACCTCTCAATTTTTGAAATTATTACAAAACCCCCTTAACTTCTTCATCTTCTTCATAGAAATGCTCCTGCTGCCATTACTGTGTGAACCCATGAACCATCGACCTTCAATCAAGAGATTCTCCCTAATTTCATAGCGAAACCCTTCCAAATTTGGAAGGAAGATTCTTGAGGAGTTGCTCTTCAATCTGAGGCAAGTCTTGCCTTCCAAATCTCATCCAAGAGTTCATGCGAACTCTTGGAAATCCCAAACCTATTCCGTGATTTTTGAGCTTTCAAAGCTTGGTTTCCAAGCTTGAAAGCTTACCCTTTGGACTATAAAAGACCCCCCATGGCATTCCTCACCTCCTTAGTGAGAAATTGAGCCAAATCTAGCCCTATTTCCTCTCCTCCTCAGCTCGCTTTGCCTCACTCCAGTGACCCCTTCCTTCGAGCTACTTCACTGACCGTCACGGACTATAGCCGGCCAGTCTCAACTCCCCAGCTTCTTCCGCACCTCGACATACCCCTGAGGTGCTTCCTCCCCCTTCGTCGTCATCGTTCTTTCCCACTGGAGCTCCCTTCATCTCCGGCATCGACCATATCAGACTTGGCATAGCTCCTCCTCCTCATTAGCTGCTACCTACTTAAATCAACTCCCTAGCTCCGCTACTTCACAACTTCATCTTCGCTACTCTGACTTGACCATCGCATAGCCTCCCACGAATTCGTCTACCATCTCGCCGACGTACCTCCGGCGAAGCATTCCTGCCGCCACAAATCATCTTTTCGCTCACCACCGGTCCCTACACCTTCATCGTAACCTCGTGAGCAAAACCCCTTAAGAAATTGAGGGGATTGCTCTTCCAAACAACCCACCAAACACCACCACCTACACTCACCTTCTCCAACTTCACTACTCATGCACAAACATCCTCACTACATGCAACACCCACTAGTACATTCGCCGTGCTCATACAATCCTCCTGAGCATTTTTGACATGGCCGAGAGGCCATATTTTCGATTTCAGATAGATCGCTGGACCTCTGCCACCACACCACTGTTTCCGACATCATTCGTGGTGTTCTAGCCACGATACCTCTAGGTGACACCTTCAGGGCACGTGGAAGACTTCCAGGTCACCCTCCAAGCCTTCAATTGGAAGCCACGAACTCGTCTCTGACAGCAATTGGAAGAACCATCGTCAGCAGCTTCACAAGGAGAACTATGTGACATTTAGTCCCACGTCGTGTGTGACCGAGCCCTCAGTGTGAGATAAAAGGAATTTATTACCCCAAAACCTCACCCAAGACACGGGGGTTGGGTCCCCATTACCTGCTCACTTGCCTGCCTACTCTCTCACACCTCGACTGTGACCCACACTCGCAGCCTTGGTTCCAGGTACGCAAAATCTGGATAATCGATTACCTGAATATATGCTCAGATATTGAGAAAGAAGAGAACAGGAGAGAGAGAGCATGCGGGATTAAGGGGGGTTTTGCTTTAGAGAGATCGTAACACTTAGCAAAATTTGCGAAGTTTCCCCCCTTTGTGCATGAAGAGAAGGAGGAGGAAGAAGAGAAGCCAAAGCAGAAGAAGAGAAGAAGCAGCCAAAAGAGGAACAGTGCTTATGCATTATAACATCAGAGAGAAGTGCACTGTGCACTCATCATACGTGGCTTTGGTTGATTAATGCTATTGCATTATTTACCATTATTGTAATAGGGTAATTTGGATATTCAAATCACCATTTTAGCCTAATCTTTTTTGGCACATTGTCTTGATTTTATATGTACATCATTTGTGCTTGAAATTGCTATTACATTGTTATATTCTTGCTTAAAATTATGATCTTGAGATAAATTACCATATTGCTCCTAGTGTTCAACCTCGAATTTCTTTCGAACTATAAATTTTAAGTGTTCTTCGTGATATATCGGCTATACTACAGTGCATTACTTTTAAAACCCCTATTTAGAGTGAGCAACAAGAACTGAAGAAGAAAAGGAGAAAGTTGAAGAAGAAGAGGAAGGAGAGAAGAAGAACAAGAAGCTGACAGAAAGTAGAAGAAAAGAGTAGAAGAAAGCTTTGAAGAGTACTGTAGTAGATGATAGTTAAGTCATCTGATTCTCAAATCAGATGTCTAAGTGATGTTCATTTATTTAACATAATTGATTAATTGATATATATGTGGTTAGACTAATAATTTGTGATCTAAATCACCATTAGTTTTGTCTTGGTTATCTTTTTGGTCTCTTTAACTTTTGAAATACTTATGTTATTCATTGAAAATCTAATGTGATAGATTAGCATTCATTGAATATCATTATTGTGCTTATTTATGTGCTCATTTATATTTTAATTGATGATTAGCATGTGAATTCCTAGTTGCTCCTTGTGTTCGACCTCGGACATCATTTCTAGATTTCAAGCTATAAATTTTATCTGTTGACAAGCGATTTCGACTATACTATAACACAATGATTTTAAAACATCGATTTCGTGTGTTAACAATATGGCCTCTCATCATTTCATGAATTGCTTTTGATTTTCCCTTGTAATTTTAGTCATCATCCACCCATCCATTAGGGTCAAATTCAGATCTGAAGCCTTCGCTTCTAGATCTGAATTTGCAACTAAAAACCACTTGGGGGGTCTTCCACTCATTTCGTAAATCCACAAAGACCCCCCAATCTTGTTTTATAAAATTGAATTGCTCGATCATGTTTTAAAATGAATTTTAATATTCAAATAAGTGATTTGAAATCGATTTGAGGTTTGATTGATTTTGATTGAGCTTTTTGAGGTTTAATGAGCTTTGATTTAGGTGTATGCAATGAATCTAATTTTTTGGAATTTGGTTTTTAAATTACGAATGAGCATATATCTGAATCAAGCCATGTGTTGGAGAGTTCTATCAAGGAGAATCAGTCTCCTTGATTTGAGATTGAACAAGGACCCAACGGGTCTTGCTCTATCCACATAATTGCCTTGAACACCCATTCATTATAAGACCAAAATTGAAAGCCCAATTAGGGCGACATTTCACCCTCCATGATTTGATGTTGGAGGTTTTGGATTAAGATTTAAAAGGATTTTTGAAGAGGATTTGAAATGGTTTTCAAAGGGGCTTAAAATTCTATTTTCATAAGCAAAAGTTTCAGATCTTATTTGATTTTAGAGAATATTATTGGACTTAGAGAGTGATGTATATCAATAATTGTCTCCCAGTGAATGATCTAGAATAAACCAGTAAAAATTAAGTATATAAATAAAATTGATGCAATAACGGTTTGTATTTGTGACATACTACAACAACGACCCTTTTTGTACGAACCGATACTCGATGCATCATATTTTTGGCGATGTTGCTGGAGACAAAAACCAGACAATAGTTCATTCTTATGATTGTTGATGTGTTGCGCATCATATTTTTGGCGCCGTTGCCAGGGACAAAAACCCAACAATAGTGCATTCTTATGATTGTTGATGTGTTGCGCAACATATTTTTGGAGCCGTTGTCGAGGAGGCAACTCTCTATACGCCAAACTTATTCTTTAATTCTTTATTTGTGAATAATCTTTGCTTTTGTATATAAATATTCATTCATTCATATTCTTCATTGTATATAGATTCTTACTAATCATTTGTTGTTTTTGCAGCGCTTGAGGAGTAGTAGTGTCTTCTTCCAGGAGGAGTTCTTCTTGGTGGATTCACTACACTTCTGACTCGACTTCCCGAAGGAGTTTTTCCCATGGAGCTGCATTAGATTAGATTAGATCAGTATAGTATTGTATAGATTTAGGTATATTAAGTAGGATATTTGGTAGGTATAAGTTGTGAGAGCCTATTCTCACACACATTTTGTAATAACTTGGTTTCTCTAGACTCTCTTTATATCTCTACTCATCTCTCATCGATGTGGTTTTTCCATTCGCGAGTTTTCCATATCGATTTCTTTTTCTTTTGTTTTTGTTTGTTGCATTATACAAAAATCCAAAAAAATTATAAAATGAAAAATACAAAAAAAAACCTCATCCTTATCTAGTAGTAGCATCTATTAGGCATCCATCTTTAGGTTACACATTTCCTACTAGATTTCAATACCAAGTCAAATTGCATTACTTGTAGAATTGCTAGAGTCAGGTACACATTTTCTATCCTTCCTTAACTCCTGCTATCTTTGCATTTGACTGAACTAAAAAAACCATCTCTTGAATTGAAAAGAACTAAAAAATGAGACAAGCAGCATATAAAATACTTTCTAAATACATTAATCAAATCCAAAAGGAGACAAAAATTTGTTTGAAACCCTGGCTGGTTTTTCATCGCCACTATGCTGGTTACCATTGTGCACACAGCACGATCACATAAGATTCACAAATACATGAGTTTCTATCTCATCTCCTTGAGCACCCACAGGATCTAGATTCACACGCCAGTCTTATCCAGATTCCCGGTGGATTTTAGAGGTTTACACTTCGCTAGGTTTATCTTAGGACGCGTACAATTGTTTGAAACATTTGTTTGCGTACTACTATTTTGCATAACAGCCTCTAGGAAAAATTCAATTTCTCTTGCTTGATTGTTTGATTGCTATTTCAATGATTGAGATTATTTGGGATTTTTTATTTTTGTGATTGAGATTGTTTGATCCTTCCTTTGAGCTGTGATTGTTTTAAAAGTTGTTTTCAAAAATTGACTCAATGGAAGGGTAGAGATCCTAGAACCTAGAACTTGTACTCCCTTTGGGTGCTGATGCCCAAGTTACCACTTTCACTTCTATGCCTTCCACATCCAATTCTGTACCTCCTAGGCTTCAAACTCCCACCCATCACCCTGCAAATCATGACGATGATCATGATTCTACACAATTTGAGGATTTTGAAGAACTTCCTCCACATCTCTCTACAAATCATCGTCCACCACCACCATCAAACCATAGGTTCCAACCTCCTCCATACCCTAACTTTCCTAATCAACCACCATCGGAGAGAGGTCCTATGCCTCCAACACCTGTTTGAAACCCAACTTTAAATGAACACGCTTATAGAACAGGTGCAACAGCTTACACAAGCTGTTAACTTTTTAGCAAACCCCCAACCTCAACCTATAAATCCCCAGGCACCACCTCAACCTCGTTGACGTCTACGGGACTACTAGAAATCCCTAGGCACCACCTCAACCTCGTAGACATCAACTACGGGACTACTATAATCTCGTAGTTGCACAACCTATGCCTGTGGTACATTATCCTGATAGGGGTCATGCTGCTGAATTGAAACCAAACATCATTACACTTATTCCTCACTTCCATGGTCTTGCTTCTGCGGACCCTTTTCAACATTTAGAGGAGCTGAAAAACCTTGCTCAAACTCTGGGCCCACAAGGTCATGATCAGCACATGTTTTTAATGAAAATGGTCGCCTTTTCATTGAAGATAAAGCCGCCTTTTGGTTTACAACTCTTGCACGAACTGCACCTATAGATACCTGGGCTTCTTTGGAACATGATTCCTAAAGAAGTACTTTTCTGTAGGCTGCACAAATGCTTTAAGGTGTGCTATCACTACCTTTACCCAACATTCAGGAGAACAAATGCTTGAGGCTTGGGAGAGATTCCACAAGCTTCCTAGAAAATGTCCCCACCATGGTGTCCCACGCTAGCAACAGGTCCAGATCTTCTATCATGGGCTCCATGATGACACAAGGAATTTTGTAGATGCCGCTTGTGGTGGCAATTTTGTTGTGTCGGGACAAGGACTCAACCTTTGAGGCTTTCAAAGGCATGGCAGAAAACTCCATTAATAATGCTTCGATGAGCCTGTTTAATAGAAAGTCCTCTCATTCCCAGTCACATTCAGGGGTACATTGTTCGTCACTCTGAAATGGGTTTTAAATCGTCGTGTTGCAGTATATATCGAATTAGTGTGAAAACATATAGTATTTATTACTCGAATGGAATCCGAGGTCGAACACAGGGAGCAAATAGGCATTCACATACTAATCTCAATTAATGAAAATGAGCATGAGAATTTAAACCACAAAATGACATTCAATAAATACTAATCTGTCACTTTAGATATTCAATGAATTCTCATGTATTTTGAGGTAATAAAAAGTAGAGAAGCTAAAAATGATGGTGATTCAAATCACCAATTATTTTCTAAGCATATATATCAAGCATTCAATATCTCAACAGTATCAAGCCTAAAATCAATCGTCGGGTCTGATGACCAGACGACTTAACCATCAGATGCTATAGTGCTGCCCTAGCATTGTTCTTCTTCTTCTTCTTCTTTCCTTCCTTGGCTTTCTTCCTTTCTTCCTCTTCTGTCTTCCTAAGCTATTCTCTTCTTCCTCTTCCTTCTTTTTCAGGCCTTCTTCTTTTCTCTTCTGTGGCTCTTCTCTTCTCTTTTCTTCCTTGGCTTTTGCTCCTTCTTCTTCTTCTTTCCTTCCTTGGCTTCTTCTCAGGTTCTTCTCTTTACGAACAAACCTTCTTCCTTCTTCTCTTCTTCTTTCTCTTCTTGCATAGAGGACGGCAATCCCTCTAGTGACTAAGTGTCGCACAGGGCAAAACTCTCCCCTGCCCTGCGCTCTCTCTCTTTCCATCTCTCTCTGGGATCCGTCCTACCAGGGCCATGCACATTAGGTTATCAGGTAATCGGAGGATCCGCGTACCCGGGTCCAGGGTCATCGGTGTGGTGTAGTGACGAGGAGTGAGAGGCTTAGGTGGGTCGGGTGAGTAAGGGTGTAATGGGACCTCACCCTGTGGTTGGAAGCGATAAGCCCTAATCACAAAAACGATATATGTGGCTTCACTCAGTTGTCCACTTCCGAGGTGGGACTAAAGTCCCACCCTTCTTCGCACGACAGCAGTGGTTGAGTCTTTCATCCAATTGGCATGGCTGCTGCTCTTGTAGTCTTCAACTGAGGTCTTGGATACGTTCGTGGGATGAATCCGCGTAGCCTGGAGCAAATGCCTAGAGTCACTGCATCCTGGAGCGAGCTTGAAGCCTTGGTTGAAGCTTCAGTAATGGCGACGATGAGAGGAGGACGGCGTCGACCTAAAAATAATAATACGGCCTTATGGACAAGTTAAACTAGCTCAAAACCTTCGCTGAATGACATGGAGTATGTTTGCAGTGGTTTCATGGCAGATTGGGGGTGTGTGGTGGCCGATTGATGACGGGAAGTGAAGTGCGAAGGTGCGGTGTTGGACGTAGCGGCTGAGGGCGTAAAAAGGCAAAATAGGATGGGGGTTTTGAAGAGTAGAGCACAACAGAGCTGATGGAGGTGATAGCAGCATAATTCGTGTGGTGGAACGGCGGTTGGGGGTCGCCGGAGCTTTGCCAGAGCGGAAGAAGATGGAGGGGGAGACGTGTGGTCGATAGTTGTTTTGAGAGATAGAAAGAGGGAAAAAGAGGGAGGGAAGTGTGGGAAGCTAAAGAACTTAGTTTAGGGATGAAAGGGGGAGAGATTCCCATGCCGGTGTGATGGCTGGGTGTGGGGAGGACGAACCTCTGAAGGGAGAGACAGCGGCGAAGAAGGGGTCGTAGCACCTCTAATGTGGTTGTCGAGAGGCGGAGTGATGAGAACCTCATCATGAGCCATAACTAGCTCATTTTGACCTAATACAAAGAATAAAAGCTCCTACATATCTCAAGGAAAGGCTTAACTCAGAGAATCCTGAGTTTGAGAAGAAAACAAGTCATAAGGGGTAAAAATGCAATTTTACCAGTATAATCTGCATACAGGGTAATTCAGGGCCCAAACATAGGTCAAAGCAGCTTAATAAGAATAAGAGTGGGATGAAATGATCTAGCAAGGGCTACAGCAATTCCAAGAAACTAAATGATAATCTGTAACCCTAAAACAACCCACTTCAATTCACAAGGTTCGGGGCAAAGTAAAAATAGAATAAACCCTCTAAAATTCATAGAAAAATAATCTCCAGGGTTTAGAACCTTCAATTTGGCCTTCAGAACCCTTTTTGACCTACATTGAGAACCATGCCCAATTAATAACTTAATTTGGGTTTTTTTTCATAAATTGACCGGTCAAACAAGGTTTAATATGGAAATGAAATTCACCATCAGATTCCTTAGGTCCTAATTAGTCATGTATAAAAACTTGAGCCTAAGAAGAAACCTCCTTGACCGACTTTACACTTTGGTCCTCATATATTTACTCTTTGGCCCTCAACTTTTGAACCCTTGCATTTTGGCCCCTAACTCTCCTTCGTTCTTTGCAATCAGGTCCCCCCTGCAAAACCTGCCAGCACCATGCTCCGGCGACCTTGCGCGGAGCATGGCGCCGCGCAGGGTGAGGTGGGGGACCTGGTAAGTAAACCGGGGGTGCCCTGCGTCGTCAGCCGTCGCAGGGACACCCCCCTGGTCGTTGTAACCCACCATACCGGCCGTGCGAACGCACGGACGGTATGGGTTCTTGTTTCCGGCCATCCTCCGGCGAGGGAGACACGTCGTCTCCCTCCGCCTTCCTCCCTGTTTGATCCCTATAAATACCCCCCGTTGCTCCGCCGACCGGGGCAGCTCGGGTCTGACGGAGAAAACCCCCAACTTTCTTCTCCTCTCCCTCCGGCAGACGCCCACCAGCTCCGGCGGTTCCTCCTCCTCCTCCTCTTCGCTCTGTCGCAATACCAGCAGCAGAGACCTCCTCCCCTGCTCTTCCTGCGCCACGCCGTACCCAGCTGGCACCTCTCTAGCCCTCTGCTCGCCGCCGCCCGTTTCCCCTGGGCATCTTCTTCTCCGGCGACAGTCGATACGACTGTCGCCCTGCCCCGGCCCCTTTCGTCTCCGTAGCTAGGTCAGAACTCCTCCCCATCTCCCCCTCTTTCTTTTCCTCACTGTCTTTTATTTGATTAAACCCTCGACCGCTCCTGTTCACCCTCACCTTCTCCGCCTCCGGCCACCCTCCGGCGAGCCGCTCCCATCACCTCAGCGACCCACACGGCTCGCCGACCACTGCAGGACCTCCGCCTCCTCACCCTGATCAACCTCCGTCCTGCCACTTCCCCCACATCACCCTCTGCAACCCCACCGAACAGACCCATCCTCCGACCCACAGTCCGACCTAGGGCAGCCCTCGCACGCCGCCCCGCGCCTCGCCACCACCCACACGAGCTTCGCCGCACCCTGGCGAAGCTCCTGGCACTCTCTGATTAGGCCGAGAGGCCGTTTTCTTGTGAACAGGCCACCCGACCTCCGCCGCCATTGCCGCGCAGGAGGAACTGCTTCCGCCTGCAGCTACAGGCGCGCCACGCTCAGCGCCCAGCCCAGATTCAACTCCCAGGCCTTGCGAGGAGTTTTGGCAAAACACCAGGTTCGCAGCTAAGGAAGAAAGCTTCGCGTGACGCCGCAATCTCCTGCTGATTTCCCCGCTGCGGGCGCGCAATTGAGGTGGGCCATTTAGTCCCACCTCGGAAACGCCTGAAGAGTCGCAGCGACATAAGATGCAAAAGTGCTGAAGGCTTACTGCCTCAGCACACGGGGTGAGGTCCCCTTCACCCGCCCGGTTACCCGGTCTCGTCCGCGCTCACGCCCCGCGGACCTGACCCGACCCGACCCGACTTAAGACTGACCTGCACTCCTCGCCCACCACGCACGCCGGTGGGCCTGGACCCGGGCCTGACCCGAACCCGGTTACCCGGTAGCTCTGGGAGAGCTTTCCCAAGAGTGGTTTCAGAGAGAGAGAGAGACGCGGGGGGGGGGGAGGGTAGAGTAGGTTTTGCCTCTGACGAAAAACGCTGAAGTGTGCAGGCACAGGCGAAGAAGAAGACCCGCGGAAGAAGAAGGAAGCTGACTGTAGCAACAGGTAGTTAAGTCGTCTGATTTGGAAATCAGACGACGGCCTGAAGGGAAAAGAAGAAAGGAGGGGTGACGTCCCTGGCTGAAGAAGAAGAGAAGAAGCTGACACTTAGCCGCAGGGAGGAGAAACAAGCATAAACCTTCACAGAAGAGACTGCAGAAAAAGAAGAAGAGAGACCAAGACAGAAACCAAGGAAGAAGAAGAAGGAGATCTGAAGAAAGAAAGAGGAGCATCACCTCTGCAGAACAAAGAAGAAGGAGATCTGAAGAAAGAAAGAAAGAAGAACATCACGAGGAGAAAACAAAGAGAACAACAAATTCTTTCCCTCTCTCTTTCTTTATTTTGTAAAAGAAACATGTATATCTCTAGAATACAACTTGCTCCCTGAGTTCGACCTCGGGAACTCTTTTATTTTTCCGAGTAAAAAAATTTTATATATTTGAAATGTTGGTAATAACTGGCTATACTACAACGTTATAACAAACTAAAACCCGGTTATCCCGAAGCCAAGCATTTCACTTTGGCGCCGTTGCCGGGGAGCAACGGCTATTCTAGAGGTAAACATTCCTGTTTCTTTTTAGTTTCTGATAATCTCCTCTCTATTGTGCAGCTACAGGAAATCAAGAAAACAAGCAACCGCACGACAACCACTCCGAGGACAGGTAAAATTTTTTTCCTCTTGCTATTAACCCCTAAACTCTAAAGAGGAAGAAAAGAAAAGAACAAGCAATATAGGGCTAACCTGTCTTCCATACTTAGTAACCATAAAGAGTTGCATGTTTTCAACTCATTACTCCTGCACACTATTAAGGGTATTTAAGGGCTAACACATTCTTGCTTGAGCCCTAATTACCCAACAAAGAATTAACTGGACGAAGTAGAGCCAACCTAGGATCCAACACTAGGGATTTAGAGACACACTCCTTAAGCAAGAATTGAGAAAACCAAATGAAGTGTGCCCAAGCCCTTGTCTGAAAATACCTATTCAAAGAAAACCTAAAACAATTGGCTCTCTAAACACTTGAACCCTAAAAGACAAGACCCAAAAGCTCTCAAAGGAAACAAGAGGTAAGCTGACCCCTTGGGTCAACCAACCTTAAAATTAGGTCACTTTCTCACTCAAAATACCTAAGAGTTCAAGTGTAACTTTAAGCACCCTGATCTTAAACTAAAATTGGTAGACTTAAGAGGTCAAGATCCCCATCCTGGTCTACCTGGAACCGCAGTGACAAGAGAGGTCGGGTGGGGGAAACCCTGTAAACCGTGGGGATGCTCTACCGTGTAGGGGTCTTCATGGGACTCTCCCTCTCTGGCTGCCCAGGTAATTCTCAGGTGGACGATCTTTCTGATCAAGGGG
Source organism: Thalassia testudinum (assembly GCA_037157565.1). Classification (NCBI taxonomy): domain Eukaryota; kingdom Viridiplantae; phylum Streptophyta; class Magnoliopsida; order Alismatales; family Hydrocharitaceae; genus Thalassia; species Thalassia testudinum. Next base: position 114,503,444 of record JAZHRO010000003.1, on the reverse strand, counting down.
TCCATCTGCCCCGAACCTCTATAGTCACCCAACATTTTTTGGGTGTCTTGATTGGGTCCAGCACCTGCTTATCTCATCCAGTCCTTCAGTATTTTGCAGGAGGTCCTTGAAACCTCCTATAGAAATTCACTCTCCCCGAGGCTAAGCCTCGGCTCCCTTGTTTTTGCAGAAATCATCCACATAGCCCCTCTTTCCTCTGATTCTGAACAAAATCCCCTTCTTCCATCTCGATTCAAACTTCTGATTCTATATCTTGATTCCACCACCTGATTCGAAAATGCAGCCTAATTACCTAGCAAGACTACCATGTAAAAAACCTGAATATCTGAGATCCATGAAAGATAAAATGATTGAGGATGCCCTTGAAATCTATGAAATCAAATATAAACCCTCAACACCAATAGGAAACATTCAGGTTGATGTTCCAACAACCACAACTTTCATCATAAACTGTGCCCAAATTCTATTGACTGAAATTTCAAAAGGATCAACCCGAGATATGCTCATGACAGGATACATTGAGATAGAAAAATTACACCAATCTGAATACCTTCAATGCTTGACAAATCCTGTACTTTGGGAACAACACCAAGATGCCCTTATAAAACGGGTAGAAATGATGAAATCAGTAGAACAAATTATCAACCAGAAATACCCGTATATACCAGAAATAGAGGATGAACCATCTTGGAACAGTATTAAGAAACAATCCAGTTTCCCAGATCTCGGGATTGAGGCACAAAGTGGTTGTGAAATCCCAACCCAGATAGAAGACAATGTTGAATTAGGTTGGGATATTGCAGGAGAATACAATGATGAGCCAAACTTAGACCATGAATTGCCAAGCCTAGAATTCCAAAACGCCTGCAATAATGAGATCACTACTGAACCTTTTGAGGGTATAAATTCCGCCCCTTATTTTGATAAGGTGGCCCTTGAAGGTTATTCAGACTTTGGTTCTAATAATTCTGCCCACATCCTAAGCCTAGAACCTAGATCTGAAACTTATTGGAAAGATTATGAGGCCCCTTATGAGAAAGATCAAATTTTTACAGAATATGATTCTAGGCCTCTATTTGATGAATATCCCTCTCCAACATCTTCAGAAAATCTGATCAATTTTCCAGAGAACATGCCAATTTATGATACAGAGACTGAGAAGTTGGACGAGTTGGATTTTAATTGGGTCTATCCTACCAGCTTGGAGCTTGAGCCTCGACAAAATACCTTTTCGAGCCCAGAATGGACATATAGGCTAAACCCCAATCAGGCTGCTGATTCCACATCTGAGGATTTTTGCTGTGGTGGAATTCATGATCATGAATCTCATTTTCGCCAACTCTCCGACAATTTCAAATCTGACTATAATTGCGGAGAGATTCCCCTTCCTGAACACGCCAGGCCCATCTACGACCTCAGTTCACATGACTTTGACTCCGACTCTGAGGTCCTGATTCCCGAGATCACTGATAACACAGAATCATTCCTTCTCGATCCTCAGGAACCAAAAAGAGAAAATGCCAAGAGTGATTGCAACCCAGAATCCAAATTTTTTCTCGAATCCGATTTCTTTCATCCTATAGACACTCTTCCGACATTTGATAGTTACCCAGAGGACTCTCTACAGGAAACCACCTATCATCCGTTTCTAGAAGAGCCCTCATACACAGTTGCCACCTCGTCCGCACACACAGAACGGATCAAAACCTCTCCCAAACCCCGACCAGCAACCGGACTCAATTTCTATGCAGATTCACCTCTCACCGAGCTGATTGCATTTCCACATCGGGTTTCGAACATTGATCAGACTACATACCATGCTCTATCATTCTCTGATCACCCCTGTAGGGTTCCTGCATCAACCACTGATTATCCTACGGGTCCCTACTCTGACCAGGCTGATTCGACTCAGCCAAACCCTGCGTTTACACTTCCACATCCATCTGAGCTTCATAGTTTATGGTGGGTTCCACACCTTTTTATCCACATCTATCAACCCACCAGATTGATTGGGTTTGGGCTGCATCATCAGCCTGTTGATCTGAACAAGCACCTGGTTGGACCAACCAGGCTCTTAATCAAGGTGCTTGTCTTACAAAACTCTGCTGATTTGACCATCCCCTCTCCATCGCATTTCCCGCTTGGCTGAAGGCATCAAATTTAGCGCTCAACGGGAGGCAGCCCGTCATTCTCTTTGAAAACCTGAAACTTGTTCTGACAGCTTTTTGCACTTGAAGTTCACACTTTAGGACAGCCGACTCCACCTCAGGTGCTTGCATCTGAGATTCATCAAAACAGCTATCCTAATGTATGAACTTAGTTGAATAAAAACCCCTAGGTTACAATGAGGACATTGCAAATCTTAGGCATGGGGGGGTAGGAAAGTACAAAAACTTGTAAGAAAAGGTTTCAAACAAAAAATTCACATATGCCAAAAATACCATAAAAATTAAAAAAAATTTCGAAAAAGAATAAGAGGAAAAGAGGAGAAGGAAATTTTCTGAAGGAGAAGGAGAAAAGAAACAAAATGAAAAAGGAGCACAAAATTATGAGAAAAGGTGATAGTCATTAGTAAGGAACTAAGGAATTAACCTAAGTTCTAGACCTCATTCAAGAAAATAACTGAAAAGTGCATAATGAGATTAGTAAGAACGCAAACCTTAGGCATTCTTAAATATACTCTTAGTACCCATTAAGATCTAGACATTCCTCAAGAGGTTGAGGAAAATGAAAAGCTGAAGTATTAGGTCTAAGGCTTAGGAAGTATTTGGCCTCATTAACTAATTTTTGGTTTACAGGACTCAGTAACCTAAGCACCCTAACCTCACACACAGCCTGGTTCAGTAAGCGTAAAAATCAGAATCACGCAGAAGCGTCGCAAAAATCTGAAAAGAACACCTAGAATAGGAGCGGCCGATCAACACAAGTTGATTTGGACGAGTTCCCAGCGCGGAGAGGCGGGAAATCCCCTCGAAGATGCGTAACAAAATATCATCTCCTCGGTGCTTGTCTCTTAGGATATTTACATATCCTACTGGGGGCATGTAAGCACTCTGCTGGTTCAGATTCCATGGATGGCATTATCTCGAAGTGTCAATTGCCAGGGTCTGGATTCGGCCACGGAATACCATGGATGGGATTATCTCGAAATCTCAATAGCCAGGGTTCCGGGGGTTGCCATGGGCGGTGCTATCTCGAAGCATCGATCGCCAGGAACCCTTGAGGATTGATGATGGGAGCAAGGAATCTGATACAGACCGTGTTGAAAAGCCAATCCTAGGCTAGAACTAAAAAGAAAAAGAGAGGGAAAACTCTCCAAACAGAAAAACTTTCTATCTCTCTCTTACAAAACGCACTGCGAACTGAGCCAGGGCTAAAATCATTTCAAGCACGGGTGCTTTAACCACGAAGTCCAATAAACCTTAGGTTAGTTCTTGTGGGCCTTAAAAACCTTTGCTAAAAGACTGAGGCTAAGGCTAGACAGATTTGGATCTTGATTAGTACTAGAGTACCTTTTAGGCCTATGATCAGCATTCTAACCTAATCTATGCTCAAATAAAAAAGGCACTTATCTAAAACTATTAAAAACTTCATGGTCTAGAACAAGGGTTGAAACCTTAAGTTTTTGCTAAGGGACTAGCAAAAGCTAGGCATGGGGGTATGATGAGAACCTCATCATGAGCCATAACTAGCTCATTTTGACCTAATACAAAGGATAAAAGCTCCTACATATCTCAAGGAAAGGCTTAACTCAGAGAATCCTGAGTTTGAGAAGAAAACAAGTCATAAGGGGTAAAAATGCAATTTTACCAGTATAATCTGCATACAGGGTAATTCAGGGCCCAAACATAGGTCAAAGCAGCTTAATAAGAATAAGAGTGGGATGAAATGATCTAGCAAGGGCTACAGCAATTCCAAGAAATTAAATGATAATCTGTAACCCTAAAATAACCCACTTCAATTCACAAGGTTCGGGGTAAAGTAAAAATAGAATAAACCCTCTAAAATTCATAGAAAAATAATCTCCAGGGTTTAGAACCTTCAATTTGGCCTTCAGAACCCTTTTTGACCTACATTGAGAACCATGCCCAATTAATAACTTAATTTGGGTTTTTTTTCGTAAATTGACCGGTCAAACAAGGTTTAATATGGAAATGAAATTCACCATCAGATTCCTTAGGTCCTAATTAGTCATGTATAAAAACTTGAGCCTAAGAAGAAACCTCCTTGACCGACTTTACACTTTGGTCCTCATATATTTACTCTTTGGCCCTCAACTTTTGAACCCTCGCATTTTGGCCCCTAACTCTCCTTCGTTCTTTGCAATCAGGTCCCCCCTGCAAAACCTGCCAGCACCATGCTCCGGCGACCTTGCGCGGAGCATGGCGCCGCGCAGGGTGAGGTGGGGGACCTGGCAAGTAAACCGGGGGTGCCCTGCGTCGTCAGCCGTCGCAGGGACACCCCCCTGGTCGTTGTAACCCACCATACCGGCCGTGCGAACGCACGGACGGTATGGGTTCTTGTTTCCGGCCATCCTCCGGCGAGGGAGACACGTCGTCTCCCTCCGCCTTCCTCCCTGTTTGATCCCTATAAATACCCCCCGTTGCTCCGCCGACCGGGGCAGCTCGGGTCTGACGGAGAAAACCCCCAACTTTCTTCTCCTCTCCCTCCGGCAGACGCCCACCAGCTCCGGCGGTTCCTCCTCCTCCTCCTCTTCGCTCTGTCGCAATACCAGCAGCAGAGACCTCCTCCCCTGCTCTTCCTGCGCCACACCGTACCCAGCTGGCGCCTCTCCAGCCCTCTGCTCGCCGCCGCCCGTTTCCCCTGGGCATCTTCTTCTCCGGCGACAGTCGATACGACTGTCGCCCTACCCCGGCCCCTTTCGTCTCCGTAGCTAGGTCAGAACTCCTCCCCATCTCCCCCTCTTTCTTTTCCTCACTGTCTTTTATTTGATTAAACCCTCGACCGCTCCTGTTCATCCTCACCTTCTCCGCCTCCGGCCACCCTCCGGCGAGCCGCTCCCATCACCTCAGCGACCCACACGGCTCGCCGACCACCGCAGGACCTCCGCCTCCTCACCCTGATCAACCTCCGTCCTGCCACTTCCCCCACATCACCCTCTGCAACCCCACCGAACAGACCCATCCTCCGACCCACAGTCCGACCTAGGGCAGCCCTCGCACGCCGCCCCGCGCCTCGCCACCACCCACACGAGCTTCGCCGCACCCTGGCGAAGCTCCTGGCACTCTCTGATTAGGCCGAGAGGCCGTTTTCTTGTGAACAGGCCACCCGACCTCCGCCGCCATTGCCGCGCAGGAGGAACTGCTTCCGCCTGCAGCTACAGGCGCGCCACGCTCAGCGCCCAGCCCAGATTCAACTCCCAGGCCTTGCGAGGAGTTTTGGCAAAACACCAGGTTCGCAGCTAAGGAAGAAAGCTTCGCGTGACGCCGCAATCTCCTGCTGATTTCCCCGCTGCGGGCGCGCAATTGAGGTGGGCCATTTAGTCCCACCTCGGAAACGCCTGAAGAGTCGCAGCGACATAAGATGCAAAAGTGCTGAAGGCTTACTGCCTCAGCACACGGGGTGAGGTCCCCTTCACCCGCCCGGTTACCCGGTCTCGTCCGCGCTCACGCCCCGCGGACCTGACCCGACCCGACCCGACTTAAGACTGACCTGCACTCCTCGCCCACCACGCACGCCGGTGGGCCTGGACCCGGGCCTGACCCGAACTCGGTTACCCGGTAGCTCTGGGAGAGCTTTCCCAAGAGTGGTTTCAGAGAGAGAGAGAGACGCGGGGGGGGGGGAGGGTAGAGTAGGTTTTGCCTCTGACGAAAAACGCTGAAGTGTGCAGGCACAGGCGAAGAAGAAGACCCGCGGAAGAAGAAGGAAGCTGACTGTAGCAACAGGTAGTTAAGTCGTCTGATTTGGAAATCAGACGACGGCCTGAAGGGAAAAGAAGAAAGGAGGGGTGACGTCCCTGGCTGAAGAAGAAGAGAAGAAGCTGACACTTAGCCGCAGGGAGGAGAAACAAGCATAAACCTTTACAGAAGAGACTGCAGAAAAAGAAGAAGAGAGACCAAGACAGAAACCAAGGAAGAAGAAGAAGGAGATCTGAAGAAAGAAAGAGGAGCATCACCTCTGCAGAACAAAGAAGAAGAAGGAGATCTGAAGAAAGAAAGAAAGAAGAACATCACGAGGAGAAAACAAAGAGAACAACAAATTCTTTCCCTCTCTCTTTCTTTATTTTGTAAAAGAAACATGTTTATCTCTAGAATACAACTTGCTCCCTGAGTTCGACCTCGGGAACTCTTTTATTTTTCCGAGTAAAAAAATTTTATATATTTGAAATGTTGGTAATAACTGGCTATACTACAACGTTATAACAAACTAAAACCCGGTTATCCCGAAGCCAAGCGTTTCACGGAGGAAGTCGGGGAGAAAGAAGACGCTCCCAATTTGGCCATTGGGAGGCCGTGGGATGAGAATTTAAATCGCAAAACGATATTCAATAAATACTAATCTGCCACTTTAGATATTCAATGAATTCTCATGCATTTTTGAGGCAATAAAAAGTTAGAGAAGCTAAAAATGATGATGATTTAAATCACTAATTATTTTCTAAGCATATATCAAGCATTCAATATCTCAGTAGTATCAAGCCTCAAATCAGTCATCGGGTTTGACGACCAAACAACTTAACCATCAGATGCTACAGTGCTGCCCTATCACTATTCTTCTTCTCCTTCTTCTTTCCTTCCTTGGCTTTCTTCCTTTCTGCCTCTTCTGTCTTCTTAAGTTGTTCTCTTCTTCCTCTTCCTTCTTTTTCAAGCCTTCTTCTTTTCTCTTCTGCAGCTCTTCTCTTCTCTTTTCTTCCTTGGCTTTTGCTCCTTCTTCTTCTTCTTCTTTCCTTCCTTGTCTTCTTCTCAGGTTCTTCTCTTTACGCATAAACCTTCTTCCTTCTCCTCTTCTTTCTCTTCTTACACAGATGGCAGCAATCCCTCTAGTGACTAAGTGTCGCACAGGGCAAAACCCTCCCCTGCCCTGCGCTCTCTCTCTTTCCTTCTCTCTCTGGGATCCGCCCTCCCAGGGCCATGCACATTAGGTTAATGGGTAATCGGAGGATCCGCGTACCCAGGTCCAGGGTCACCGGCATGGTGTAGGGACCGAGGAGTGAGAGGCTTAGGCGGGTCGGGTGAGTGAGGGTGTAATGGGACCTTACCCTGTGGTTGGAGGTGATAAGCCCCAATCACAAAAATAATATATATGGCTTCACTCGGTTGTCCACTTCTGAGGTGGGATGAATCCACGTAGCCTGGAGCAAACGCCTGGAGTCACTGCATCCTGGAGCAAGCTTGAAGCCTTGCTTGAAGCTTTGGTAATGGCGGTGATGAGCGGAGGATGACGTCAACCTAGAAACAATAATACGGCCTTACGGCTAAGTTAACTAGATTAGGACCTTCACCGAATGACATGGAGTATGTTGACAGTGGCTTCATGGCAGATTGGGGTGTGTGGTGTGACGTGCGATTGTGCGTGTGTGCTAAGAAGTGTCATTATAGTCACACTTGCAACATCGATTTTAAAATAAGTAAACGGAGGTGAGTCCGAGTGTCGGTCTCAGGGAGGCGTGAAAATCGGATTTTGCTTATCACTTGTTGTCACGGAAAGCGCAGAGTTTTTGCTTGCGGAGGTGCGGTTTGAAAAGCGAGAGAGAGATAGAGAGAGAGAGAGATTAGGGTTAGAGTGTTGTTTGATCATGCAACTTAAACAAAAATTAAAGTAACCACTGAACAGAAAATAACTTCATTAATCATGCACTTTTAGTTCATAGCTTACAACATTAAATACATGCTTAAACAAAAGTAATGGAAAGCTTAAAAGAGAGAGAGAGAGAGGAGGGAGAGCGACGAGGCAGCCACGGCGATGGAGAAGGCTTCGTCGGTGGCTCGTCGTCTCCGGCAATTACAAGAGGGCTTAAAGCTAGCTAAGAGAGGGGTGGAGTAGTTGCAAGGGAAGTGAATGCCTTGAATGAGTGGTTGGAGGGGGTTTAAATAGGGTTAAGGGCTTTCTAAAAGAAGAAGGGACTTCAGCGATGTCCAGGACATCGCTAAAACCACTCCAAAAGCGTCGGTGAAGCCCTCCAACCCGTCGGTCAACCGCTTGCCGTGGGTAACAGCCCATTAGCAGGTTGTCCAGAGCCCAGTCATAGGACCATTTTCTTTCACTATTGTGTTTAGGTAAATCTTAGATCATTAAAGCCACCTACTTGAAGAAAAAAAAGATAGAAATAGGAAAATAGAAAAGGAGAAAAGAAAAAAAAGAAATAAGCCACACTTCACCACACAAGTATGGGTGGCAAGTTGTCGTGGGTAATAGCCCATAGGCCGGTCATCCAGATCCTAGCTCATAAAATGCACAAGAATTCCAAAACACTTAAGGAAGAAGCAGGGAAGTAGCATAATCCGGGGAGATATACACTGGGTTCGCCCTTGTGTTGACCCCACAAAAATAAAATGTAGGGAGAAAGCTACCGTTAGATAGATACACTTTAGGCAACATTTTCTCTTTCGGGTCACGTAGGGGCGTAGAAACCCGAAGTCCGTTTTAATTGCCGTTGAGTGAGTCTATCACTTTCACAATAAGATGCTTAGTACTAAGAATCCTTTTCGAGTCTTGGGTGGATTGGTAGCTGTAAAAAGTTACCCTGAAATCCTCAACATGAAAAATCCAAAAAATTAGAAAAGATGAAAAAGAAAAAAATATATTTTTTCCCACATAGAATAAGGCAAGGACTTGTGTGGTCGGCATTTTGGCAGGCAACCAAGGCACTGTTGAGTCTTAGCGATTTAGGTTCATAGTAGAAATTTCCTCCAATCGACAAGCAACTTATACCTAAACGATCAATTCCTAATTTTAGTTGTAAATAGCATTTAGGTTAAACCTTGCTAGGGACTTGCAAGGGGTAGGCATGGGGGTATTATGACTCTACAATTATCAATGTTAATATCATCAATTAGAGTCAATTTCGAGGGTACTTGTGCGAGAATGACATTTTATAATAAGCTTGGGAGCATTGCATGTATATTGCGTGATCTTTACATTTTAATTGCTTAGAATTAATGTTTAATGACCTTCTATGCAAGTGCATTTTGAAACAGGTCCCAGATGAGCAATCAAACCATGTGAATGGATCCAAATTGACGAATGGAGTCCAACGGACTCAAAATATCCTCGATCCGACCTCCGTAGCTCTCACATCAAGCCCGAGAAGTCCTAACCATTGATCTAATGATCAATGGTCCTTAGTACACCATACGACACTCATCTGCGCCCCACCCCCACGCCTCACATCTGATGAAGCCAACTCTAACAATGTCTCTCCACCGTCAGATGAAGATCCACCGGGCGACGTCGCAAGCATCCTCGCGACCATCCACGCATTTGGCACAATGGTTAGCACCTCGACCCACGTGCAGAGGATGCACGATTGAGATGCATCACAACACAGAATTTGAAGGTGCAAGCTGCAGACGAATTTGGACCGCCTGATCACCATCGAGCGGCGGAGACATCAACTACGTGGATCATCCAGAAGCGCATGATGCGAGCATGCGAGATCTGACAAGCAATCGCACGCCAAATCTTACTTGTTCTCATTTGAGATGACCGAACGCACCCTCCGCCGTCCGATCGTAGAGAGGCACGAAGGGTTGTGTTCAAATCTTGTGAAGGCGCGATTAGAGCGACCACAGCCATGCGATGAGGATCCAACGGCTGCGGTGGCTCATGCACTGTGTGCACGTGGAGGCCGCTGTGCGTGTGTTGAAGGCATGAGGGTGGGGGCTAAGGTGATGCTTGCAGTGGGTCTATAGCGACATTTTGAATGTCTCTATTGATTCGGTGATGAATTTGAACCTTCTCCTCACTTATCAGAAGGGTCTTACCCCTCCCATTTGCACCGACCTTCTACCCAAGAGCTACCACCACCTTCTAGAGCTCCGACCAAGGTCTTGAAGCCGCCGAGCCGTTGACGGAAGCTCCTCCACCACTGTGGCGACCTCGATGTCGTCTTCTTCCTTGTCTTAGTTTTATTTTATGTGATAGTGTACTACATGTTTTTCATTTGAAGAAGTCATCTATATTTTGTTCATCATAACATTTGATAATTAATAGAATACATCTTTGATATATTATTCGCATCATGATTCTTTAGCCTTATTCCCCCCTTGTCTCTCTCTCTCTCTCCCTACCTCTCTCTTTCTCATTCTCACCTTTTTGCTAGTGAATCAAAAGTGATATTTTTGTGACACGAAAGTGGTTAGCAAATTCAATACTTTGCCTCCCTGTGTTCGACACTCGGACTCACATCTGATTATTTTTCTAAGTAAATTTGATGCCGTAAAATGCACTACAAAGATGATTTTATACAAACGCATGCAGTGAACCTCACATGCTTGTTCATCCTTCACACAAGAGTGCGCCACGTCGTCGCTCCACAGTTGCTCGATCACGATCGTGTGGCTGAATTTTGCCATGTGCCTTTTTAGCATATTTAATCCACGAATGGAGGCTTAATCACACATTGCCTTCTCTTCAGTTGAGGTCAAGATCACTACGCTAAGGGACCGCTTGTGTCGAGATTTTGATTTAAGGCCTTAGTGCTCGTGACCGTTGGATGAAGATCGAACGGTCATAATCACACAATGAGAGCTCCTTTTTAGATTTGAGGGTTTGGAGTGGCTTGATCTGAGCCTTTGGATGTTCATCCAATGGCTGAGAACAAGCGTTGATTTCCATTTCAGAGATTGTAAAGGCGGGGTAAGGCATTTTGGATTTCTATGATGGTGCCACGTGGCTCCATCCAGACCATCCAACTTCCAATGCTTGTAGATGGTGCCACGGTGTCGAATTGGATCGATTCTCATGCCATTAGGCTATGATCGTCGATCGGAACCCATCTGTATGATTGGATTCTCCATCTGAAGTTTGGATTTTCACCACCTTTCCCCTTGACCACTGATCTTCCTCTAACTGCATCTGGTGCAATGGAAATCCAATCAGAGCAATCTTAGAGGCATTGGACTTCGATCGTCGCCCTGATTAGATCAGTATGGTTGGATCTTAAATCCGAGGCCCAGATAAATATTGCCCTATCCCTTCACCGCAAAAAGGATAAATTAACCTATAATTTGTACAAGCTATTCTAAATGTAGAATGATGCATGCTATGCAATATTTATTATGCTGAATGCAATTATATGCTGAAGAATAGGCATAAATAGATAGTTTATGTGAAATAGATGTATCTACATCATCTTCCAATAAAATATATTTCTTTGGCCATCACTAAACTTTTGTCATAGTGGTCGGAGGATCAAGATTCAAATCATCCCAGAACGTGTCCATCCTAAGGCCATTCATTATGGCATTGATAGCTTCATGCTACTTTACTTTGGAAGTTTTCATCAAGCATTCCCTAAATCATTGTAGATAAGTGCGCAAGATCTCCCCTTCTTCTTGGATGGTTATATTTAATAAGCACTTATGTTGAGTATCTTTGCCGTTTATGTCAAAACCATCCAAAAAGTTCTTTCCCCAACTCGTAAAAATTGGAAATTGAATTTAGGGGAAGGTTCACAAACCAATCATTGTCTTGACTAATAAGGGTACTCGGAAAGGCTTTACGTAGAATGGCATTTGAGTATCCATAACAATCCATCAGATTTCTGTAATGCCAGATATGATCATATGGATCAATTGATCTATCATATGTTGTAATATCAAGCATCCTAAACCTTTTCGGCCATAGAGCATTCAAGATCCTTGAGGTAAAAGGATTGGTTATGGAAGACTTGACTTTAATTTGTTGCACTAAATCTTGTACCTTTTCACCGAGTATTGCTTATAAGGCCCTTTATACTTATTCCTGCATAACAATAGCCATCATCTCCTACCAGTCTTGTGAAGAAACTTCTAAGAAGTCATCCAATTTATCTGGCAATAAGACTAATTTCCAATCACTATTAGTCGCTTTAGTTTCAAACTTGTTATCTCCAAGTTTCTTTAAAGCCGATGACTTCTTCAATTGGTCCAACAAACCTTTCTTAATCAAGGCCACCCACATCACTTTCTCTAATAATTTTCTAGCATCAGGTGTTAATGCCTTAATTACTTGAAGATTTGCAGCTTGCTTCCTAGTCCTTGACCTTTTGGGCATAAAGGGGAACATTACCTCATCGTCCTTCTTAATAGAAGGCTTAGCTTTTAAATTAAAAGTCTTCTTGTTCTGTTCCAGTACTTTGCCTTATGTGTCACTGGAGTTTTTTAATATTTCAAAATCCACTATTGGGTAAAAAAATCTCTGGTTCCATTTCCTTATCCTTAACTTTTTGCTAGAAGAACCAAAACTCGATTGCTTCTATTGATCTACATTGTGGATCTGCATTGCTTACTTAAAATGAAGTACTTCTACAATCATTTGAAAGGAAGCCAATTGATGAGCAGGTTTTCACGAAGAAAAGTTAGGGTTTTGAGAACTCGTCGTCGTAGTTGCAAAACTCGCTATCAAATAAAATTTTACCGAAACTTGAAAAGGAGTCCCGAGTTGAACACGGGGAGGTGACATTTGTTTCTTGAAATTTGTGCTTCAATTTGTTTCTTTTTGGTGTTTTTAGGGTTTTGTTATTTTTTTTGGTATTTTAGGAGAATGATAAAATCACTTGCACTAAAGAGAGTAGAGAGATGAACCACAACTTGATACCTTGAAATGAAATAATATTTATTACAATAACAATAAACTAAACAAACTTAAAGAAATGAGGGTGAGACGAAATCTCCTAAAGCGGATGTTTGGCGAGACGATGGTGCTTTGCAGCAGCTTGGACGGAGGAGGAGAGATGCTGGACATCAGGGATGAGGTGCAAGACGAACCCAGGTAGAGGAAAGCCTCGCGAAGCTGGGAATGAGGATAAGGAGGTGGAGGTGATTATCTACCTGAATGGAGGTGGGAGGATAGCTCTAGGATTTCCAATGAAGGTAGTGAGGTAAAGAATGAATATTTGGTGGAGTAAGGGATTTCTGCATTAATAGGAGAATCCGTGGAGCTTGGGAGAGCTCTTTGAAGTTTGGAGGTCTCCTTGGATCTTTGGAGTAGGTGGGAATAGCATAGATAGAGCTCCAGGCAAATGGGGAGGTGTAGGTGGGTTTATATAGTGGTGGAGAAAGAGCTTTTCGCACATAGATAATTAGTGACATCCGCAATCGTCACTAAAGATCCGCCCTAGTGATTGCGCAGCAATCATAGGTCCCAATCAACCTAAATAACGTTAGAACCTAGCTTAATTTATAAATATTGCATTCATATCATGCATATAATGCATTGTATCATTGTATATAGAATAAGATGAGATATCTTGCTATTTAATGTTTTTGTTGCTATTGGCAGGTAATAAAGTGATCCAGGATGTGAGATAGGGTGGAATAAGGCAATAACGAGAGAAGAAGATTGATCTAGACATGAGGAGTGAGGAGGATAGCCTTATCCCTACCCTTAGAAAGCCTAGGACAACCTTCCTAAACCCAAAACCACTTCCATCAGGACATCTTAGCCTTAGAACCCAAAACATGGATAGCACTATTGATGTTCTTATCCTCCTTATCCCTCTCCCAAACACTTACGAACAAAAACATACCTTAGAAAACCTGAAACCCACTCTCCAGCACATTTCTGGACGTCCAGATATTAGGCTGGACGTCTGATTTCTGCATAAAATCAATCCAGGAAGCCAAAACTCACACTGACACAAAATTAGACATCCAACCTAACTTCCAAATGTCCAACTTTGTACTTTATGCATCTGATATGTTCCCTGGACGTCTGATATTGTTATCTAGTTCCTATTTTTGGTGCTAGAAGCCCAAGCTAGCCTCTTTTGACCTAGAAACCCCACCAAACACCTTAGGAAACCTAATTAGAGACCTCTTAAGACTATCCCACTAGCCATACCCTCACTTATCCTATCTAGCCCATTTGAGAAAGCCCATGCCTAATTGGATGCATCTACAGTTGATTGGGTGCACCTAAACCCAATTAGATCCGCCCATGATCTAATTGACTCATACCTATTAGATTTACCTTAGCCTAATCACACACACATCCAATTATATTTGACCTAGACCCAATTAGGTTCACTCCTATCCAATTAGACCCACCTAAGCCTAATTAGGTCCACATCCACCTAATCTAGATTAACCCAACCTATTTAGCACCTAATCCTACCAACACCCACAACATAGCTCTACGAAATTCAAACCACACACACACACCTTCCAAAACCAACCTTCCTAATCTACCCTCCCTATTTTTGGTTGTCAACACCAAGGCCACCAAAGGTGGTGACTTCTATTTTAGGAGCCACGACAAGTGGCGACTACCAAAAAGTTGGCCTTCCCATAAAAGCCAAGAGAAAGGTGTTGCACATCATTCAACAAATTCTCTTCTCTCCATTTTGAACTTGCGACCACCAAACCCTCCTTCCACCCTCCAAAGGCCATCCACTCTCCTCCTCCATGGACGGCTAGGTGAATCTCCAAGGTGCTCCTCCATGGATGATCAAGTGAAGCTCCAAGGTGTTCTCCTTCAAGGCTTCAAGGACAGCTAGAAGAGAAAGGGTCCACCACCCTCTTCTCCTCTTCTTCTTCATGGGCGTGCCCTTTTCCCTTTCCTTGAAAGATGAGTCCACGCCCCATCTTCTTTCCCTCTTAGACAGACATAGAGGTGACCATCTTCAAGGTCTGCTCAAGGATGACCATTGGTAGAGAAAGGGTGCAACACCCTCCTCTCTACTTGGGTGCACACGCCCCCCTCTCTTTCTTCTTAGTGGATGGCCAGGAAGGCTTCTTCATAGCCTCTCTTGGTTTATCCCATTCTTTAGTTGTTTAGCTTTCTTTTCATGCACTTGGATTTTACATCTACTTAATATTCGATGCATGATATTCTGTTATCAAGTGGTTTTATGTGCCTGCTCATGTTTTCACTTCTTATGATTTTGATGCATGCCTCTTAGTCTCCTTAGGAATGTCCCCTTTCGGGTTAGTCACACCATGCATGGCCACCATGGCCTCACTTAAATGCACTTAGTCACTTAGGGTTATGGGTACGTAGTTAGATTAGGTTGTGTCCTGTTAGGTTCCATTTTTCAAAATAGAAAATCAAAAACGTAAAGAAATTACAAAATAAAAAAATACCAAAAAGATTAGGTTAGGTAAGATTTCGGTTAGAAAAGTGGATTCAAATCAAAAACTCATTTCTCACGCCTCCTAGAGACGAATGATCGGGATTCAAGTTATAAAAGAAAAAAATATCTATGCAAGTTTCATTAAAACAAATATTTTTGATCAAGGGTTTAGCGCAACCATACTACAAATCTAGTGTTTTTCAAAACACGCGCGAAAACTCTTTGTCAAATGGCACCGTTGCCTGGGAGGCAACGAGCGAGTTTTTAGATTTGGATTTCCATTTGCTTAACACCTTTGCATATGTTTTGATTGTAGGGTCAAAATGACGATCTGCGCATGCATCGACCCATAGTGAAGACCACAGGTAATTGTTCTTCATCCTCTACGTTGTTGCTTTCTTAGGTTGGAAAAAAAAATCTAAAAAGGAAAAAAAAATAATATATATATATATAATTCAAAATTTCTGATTTGAATTAAAAAAAAATCCTTGTTTGGTGTATATTTGACTTGGAAACTACCTAAAATACACTAACCCTATATTTAGAAACTCGACCTGAAATTGATTTCAATTTTCAAAAATTAATTGCCACCAAATTAGGAATTCAAAAATCTTGGGATTCAGTCTAATATTAGCATTTCAAACCAGCTTTCCAGTGGCACCCTTATGAGGAAAAATTTGCACTGTACGAATTTTGAAAATTCAGACAATGGATAAGGGTCAGAATAGTCCGCACATTGATTTTACCCAACTTTAAACAATAATTACGATCTCTATATAAATCAAATTGATTTGAATCTTGTGAGGTTAGAAAGCCACGAAAACCTAGTTTTTAATAAGGTTTTCAAGAATTTTTGGATTTTATTTGATACTGTTTCAAACTAAATTACTCGCAATGGGTCCATTTATCCTATTTGACCCTCTGACACTAAAAAATTTGTGAAAAATTGTATGAAATAGTAAAAATCTTTAAAAAAATGCTCCATGAATCTGTTATTGAGAAAGGAATATCTCTGTCAAATTTAATCTTATTTGGCTTCCTTTACTGATCTGGGGAGTGATTTCAAGCCAGAACAAGGTCTAACTGCAGGTATTTAGAAGAGCGTAAACCCTAGGACATAAAAATTTAGGGTTTAAATTTTTTCCTAGAGACCTAAAATAACTTGACTCAACTTAGTTGCCTAGTAGGTGAGGTTGATTTCTTAATTGGCCCCCTCACCTACCCAAATTAAACTGATGTACATTTCAAGTTAGGTAACCACTTAGGTCTATTTCACTTAGTAGTGGTGCATTAGGACCATTATTTTCTCTGATTGGGACGCACCACTTCCACCTTATTGTACTTAAAATCATCATATAGACCTATCTGATATTAGGGCTTCCACATTAAGGTAGAGCACATTTGCATTCCATACTTAAAGGAAATTCATAAAACAAATTGGGACTTGCAAAACCTGTTGTGTGCTTCACTACAACCTTGTTTGAATTGACTTAAACAAGGAAACCCTAAAAGAAATTAATACAAGTACTTGAACTATAAAAGCCACTACACCAATTAAATATTGTATTACAAATCCTCTGTTTGTGCACTTCACACTGCTAAATCTAATTTTAAGGGCAACACCCCCATAACAACCAATCACATTCCAAGAGCACTTCAAGCCCAAGCTTAAAACTAAGTAGACGTGCCCCTAGGTAGAATTAACTTACTTGGTAACCAAAGTTTAATTGGGTGGAAATAAGACCTTGTCTATTTGGACCAACTAGTGATAAGAAAGGTCGGTGCGGTAATCACGTTAACCTCTAGTGGTGTCCCACCATGCAGGGTGTCTTAGGGTGTCCCACCCTTCTAGCCAGCCAAGTAATTCAAGGGTTGGTTTAACCCAAGTCCATTTCACGGTGCCAGGTTTAGGTCCATATAGGGTATATAAATTAGGGCTAGCTTGTTTGCTTGATTTGGGGTTTTCTTTCATCTTTCTTTCTAGGCCTTTGCCTTATTTCCACCAGCCCCTTGTAGCTAGTTGTGTCTTCCTAAGGAAGACCTTCTCTTCTCCCTATTCTCTTCTTTTCTCAAATATCCATGAACCTATATCATCCTTTTGACCCTCAGGGTCCTCCATCTCCCAACCCAACCATGTTTTTGACTCCTCTTGGTTGGGAGACTCATCCTCAGCAGCAAGGATATGATTATTTTCATACTCCTTATCCCCTAGCTTGTTTAGAACCTAAACCTCATGGATCTAAACCTTATCTAGATCAGAACTGATTGAAGGCCATAGTTGTTGAATTCTGGGAGTATAACAACCATTATAAGGATCAATGTGCCAAGCTCCTGAAGCAAATTTGACGAAACTAGGCACATTCTGAATCTTATCACTCCTCCCAAGAAAAAGAGACTTGGAATACCCATCCTAGTGGATTAGGTGACCCATAGTTTGGATCCAATGGCTACTCTACTAACTCTTGCCACATGGGGGAGGCATCCTGGACTAAGCCAACCCAGAAGGTACCTTTGGACCTACTTCATGATTTGGGTAGATCACTTGGGGAATGCACCATTTCTGATACACCTGTACGTGATGATATATCACTCAAAAATTGGAACAATGGATCACAAGTACAGGACCACACATCAAGTTCTTAATCAACTCCCTCTATAGTCAACCCCACTTAGGTTTATACACACTTTGATTCGTATCCTGATTCATATAACCCAGAGTGGAGAGACCATCCTAAACTTTCATGGCCTCCATAGAGAAAAAATCAAACTCAAGATCAATCTAGGCCAGCCTAGTACTCTACTCAATCTATTTTAAGGCAACCATCTACTCCAACCCAACCCACAACCACCCTTGAGGATATCATGAAACTTTTGCTAGACTTTGACAAGAAAAATGAAGAAAGGCTAACTAATTTGGAAAATCAAGCGAAATATCAAGGGGATCAAATCAAAAGACTTCAAGAATCATTCTATCCTCGAATGCACACTCCTCTTCACTCCTATTCTCTACTTAATCTTCCAACCCCGCCTCCAATTTATCATATGTGCCATTGTGTGGGTGCCAATTCTTTGGCTTCTAACAGAAAGAGAAAAGCTAGGAGCCCACCCAAATGATCTGATTCGGGCTCAACCAAAAATCTTAAGACCAAACCTGCATCCAACTCTGACTCAGACTCTAGGGACAAAAAGAAAAAAAAGGCTCCTAAAGTTGATTTGACTTATTTACCCTTTCCTGGGGCCTTAAGGAAAGAGTCACAAGAAAAGAGAAAGACTTGCACACCTAAAGAGGTGGTTCTATCTGCAAAGATAAGTGATTTTATTTTTGGCACTCTACCACCTAAAAAGATCGACCTTTGAAAACTGTTCATATCTTGTGCCATCAAGGGATTCACCTTTAACAGAGCCCTTGTGGATCTAAGGTCGTCCATCAACTTGATTCCTACCACTCTTTTTGACTGCACCAAACTTGGAGATCTGCACCACACACCTATCACCATTAAAATCGTAGATGGATCCATCAACACACCTAAGGGGATAGTTCATGATGTGATCATTAAATAGCAAGGTCTTAGCTTTTCGGTTGATTTTATTATTTTGGACATGGATATACTGGAGAAGCTAAGTGATGGGAGCACCATCATGAGCCATAACTAGCTCAATTTGGTCTGATAAAGTTGATAAAAGCTCCTACATAACCATCAGGAAGTCCTAAGTGCTTAATATTCTATTTTGAGAAGAAAAGATGAAAATAGGGTTATTTCTGTAATTTTACCATCTTATCACAAATACATGATAACCATGAGGTATTTCAGGGGTTTATTAAAGGTCATATGGTCATTAATGTCCAATAAGTGGGTCCATAGAAACGAGTTTTCAAGCATTTTGAGAATTAAATGACATCTAAAACACTAAAAACAGACCCGCTTAATTCACTAAGGTTATGGTTAGGATAAAATTCACATAAACCCTCTAAAAATCATATAAAAATATGTTCTAGAGTTTGGCATCCTTGATTTGACCATCTGAACCCATTTTGACATAAAACAGTTTTAGACAGATAGTTACCCTAATTTTGGTTTTTACATAATTTACCTAGTCAAACTTTGTCAAAACCTAAATCTGACTTCACCATCAGATTCCTTAGGTCCAAATTAGGTTTGTATCAAAAATTGGGCTCAATCAGAAATTATTTCAACCTACTTTGCATTTTAGTCCAAGACTGACTCTTATTCTCTCAAATAACCCCTCAATTTTTGAAATTATTACAAAACCTCCCTAACTTCTTCATCTTCTTCATAGAAATGCCCCTTCCGCCATTACTATGTGAACCCATGAACCGCTGACCTTCAATCAAGAGATTCTCCCTAATTTCACAGCGAAACCCTTCCAAATTTGGAAGGAAGATTCTTAAGGAGTTGCTCTTCAATCTGAGGCAGGTCTTGCCTTCCAAATCTCATCTAAGAGTTCATGCGAACTCTTGGAAATCCCAAACCTATTCCATTATTTTTGAGCTTTCAAAGCTTGGTTTCCAAGCTTGAAAGCTTGCCCTTTGGCCTATAACAGACCCCCCATGGCATTCCTCACCTCCTTAGAGAGAAATTGAGCCAAATATGACCCTATTTCCTCTCCTCCTCGGCTCACTCCGGCGACCCGATCCTCCGAGCTTATTCACCGACCTTCATGGACTATAGTTGGCCAGTCTCGACTCCCCAGCTTCTTTCGCACCTCGACATACCCCCAAGGCACTTCCTCCCCCTTCGTCGTCGCCGTTCTCTCCCACTGAAGCTCCCTTCATCTCCGGTGTCGGCCATATCAAACTCGGTGTCGCTCCTCCTCCTCGTTGTTCGCTACCTACTCAGATCAACTCCCTAGATCCACTACTTCACAACTTCATCTTTGCCACTCCGACTTGACCACCGCATCGCCTCCCACAAATTCGTCTTCCATCTTGCCAACGTACCTCCGACGAAGCATTTCTACTGCCACAGATCATCTTTCCTCTCGCCATCGGTCCCTACACCTTCGTCGTAACCTCGTGAGCAAAACCCCTCAAGAAATTGAGGGGATTGCTCTTCCAAACAACCCACCAAACACCACCACCTACACTCACCTTCTCCGACTTCACTACTCATGCACAAACATCCGCACTGCACGCAACACCTACTAGTACATCTGTCGTGCTCATACGATCCTCCTGAGCATTTTTGATAGAGCTGAGAAGCCATATTTTCTATTTCAAGTAGATCGTTAGACCTTCGTCACCGCACCATTGTTTCCGACATTGTTCATGGTGTTCTAGCCACAATACCTCTAAGTGACACCTCCAGGGTGCGCGAAAGGCTTCTAGGTCACCCTCCAGGCCTTTAATTGAAAGCCATGAACTCGTCTCTGATTGCAATTGGAAGAACCATCAATAGTAGCTTCGCAAGGAGAACTGTGGGACATTTAGTCCCACATCGTGTGTGACCAAGCCCTCAGTGCGAGATAAAAAGGAATTTATCACCCCGAAACCTTGCCTAAGACACGAGGGCTAGGTCCCCATTACCTGGTCACTTGCCCGCCTACTCTCTCACACCTTGACTATGACCCACGCCCGTAGCCCTGGTCCCGGGTACGCGAAAATCCAGATACCCAATTACCCGAATATATGCTCGGATATTGAGAAAGAGGAGAACAGGAGAGAGAGAGCACGTGGGGATAAGAGGGGTTTTGCTTCAGAGAGATCCTAACACTTAGTGAAATTTGCGAAGTGTCCCCCCTTTGTGCGTGAAGAGAAGGAGGAAGAAGAGAAGCCAAAGCAGAAGAAGAAAAAGAGAAGAAGTAGCCAAAAGAGGAACAATGCTTATGCACTATAGCATCAGGGAGAACTGCACTGTGCACTCATCATACGTGGCTTTGGTTGATTGATGTTATTGCATCATTTGCCATTATTGTAATACGGTTATTTGGTGATTCAAATCACCATTTTACCCTAATATTTTTTGTCCCATTGACTCTTGATTTTATATTTACATCATTTGTGCTTGAAATTTCTATTACATTATTATATTCTTGCTTAAAATTTTGATCTTGAGATAAATTGCCATATTACTCCCTGTGTTCAACCTCAGATTTCTTTCAAGCTATAAATTTTAAGTGTTCTTCGCGATTTATCAGCTATACTACGGCGCATTACTTTTAAAACCCCGATTTAGAGAGAGCAACAAGAACTGAAGAAGAAAAGGAGAAGGCTTGCGAAGAAGAGGAAGGAGAGAAGAAGAACATGAAGCAGACAGAAAGTAGAAGAAAGCTTTGAAGAGTACTGTAGAAGATGACAGTTCAGTTATCTGATTCTCAAATCTGACGTTTGGGTACTGTTCATTTATTTAACATGATTGATTAATTGATATATATGTGCTTAGACTAATAATTGGTGATCTAAATCATCATTAGTTTTGTCTTTGTTATGTTTTTAATCTCTTTAACTCTTGAAATACTTATGTTATTCATTGAAAATCTAATGTGATAGATTAGCATTCATTGAATATCGTTATTGTGCTTATTTATGTGCTCATTTATATTTTAATTGAAGATTAGCATGTGAACTCCTACTTGCTCCCTGTGTTCCACCTAGGACTTCAATTCTAGATTTCGAGCTATAAATTTTATCTGTTGACAAGTGATTTCGACTATACTGCAACACAATGATTTTAAAACATCGATTTTGCGTGTTAACAATACAGCTCTCTCATCATTTCACGAATCGCTTCTAATTTTCCCTCGTAATTTTAGTCATCATCCACCCAGCCATCAAGGTCAAATTCAGATTTGAAGCCTTGGCTTCTAGATCAGAATTTGCACCTAAAAATCACTTGGGGGTTCTCCCACTCATTTTGCAAATCCACAAAGACCCCTCGATCTTGTTTTATAAACTTGAATTGCTCGATCATGTTTTAAAATGGTTTTAATGTTCAAATCAATGATTTGAAATCGATTTGAGGTTTCATTGATTTTGATTGAGCTTTTTGAGGTTTAATGAGCTTGATTTGGGTGTATGCAATGAATCCAATTTTTTGGGATTTGGTTTTTAAATTATGGATGAGCATATATTTGAATCAAGCCATGTGTTGGAGAGTTCTATCAAGGAGAATTAGTCTCCCTGATTTGAGATAGAACAAAGAACCAACGGGTCTTGATCTATCCACATAATTGCCTTGAACACCCATCAATGGTGTTCAAGGAGATTAAGTGGAGATCATTATAAGACCAAAATTGAAAGCCCAATTGGGGTGACATTTCACCCTCCATGTAACCACTTTCATGATTTGATGTTGGAGGTTTTGGATTAAGATTTAAAAGGATTTTTGAAGAGGGTTTGAAATGGTTTTCAATGGGGCTTAAAATTCTATTTTCATAAGCAAAAGTTTCATATCTTATTTGATTTTAAAGAATATTATTGGACTTAGAGAGTGATGTATATCAATAACTACCTCCCAGTGAATGATCTGGAATAAACCAGTAAAAATTAAGTATATAAATAAAATTAACACGACAATAGTTTGTTTTTGTGACATATACTACAACGACCCTTTTTGTATGAACCGGTACTCAATGCATCATATTTTTGGCACCGTTGCCAGGGACAAAAACCCAACAATAGTGCATTCTTATGATTTTTGACGTGCTGCGCATCATATTTTTGGAGCTGTTGCCAGGGACAAAAAGCTAACAATAGTATGTTCTTTTGATTGTTGACTTGTTGCGCATCATATTTTTGGTGCCCTTGCCGATGAAGCAACTCTCTATACACCAAAATTATTTTTTAATTCTTTATTTGTAAATAATCTTTGCTTTTGTATATAAATATTCATTCATATTCTTCATTGTATATAGATTCTTTGATTCTTACTAATCATTTGTTGTTTTTGCAGCGCTTGAGGAGTAGGAGTAGTGTCTTCTTCCAGGAGGAGTTCTTCTTGGTGGATACGCTACACTTCTAACTCAACTTCTCGGAGTAGTTTTTCCCATGGAGCTACATTAGATTAGATTAGATTAGTATTGTATAATTTAGGTATATTAATTAGGATATTTGGTAGGTATAAGTTATGAGAGCCTGTTCTCACACATATTTTGTAATAACTTGGACTCTCTGGACTCTCTTTATCTCTCTACTCATCTCTCATCGACGCGGTTTTTCCATTCATGGGTTTTTCATATCGATTTCTTTTTCTTTTATTTTTTGTTTGTTGCATTATACAAAAATCCAAAAAAATTATAAAATCAAAAATACAAAAAAAAACCTCATCCTTATCTAGTAGCAGCATCTATTAGGCATCCATCTTTAGGTTGCACATATCCTGCTAGATTTCAATACCAAGTCAAATTGCATTACTTGTAGAATTGCTAGAGTCAGGTACACATTTTCTATCCTTAACTCCTGCCATCTTTGCATTTGACTTAACTAAAAAACCATCTCTTGAATTGAAAAGAACTAAAAAGCGAGACAAGCAACATAGAAAATACTTTCTAAATACTTGAATCAACTCCAAAAGAAGACATAAAAATTTGTTTGAAACCCTGGCTGGTTTTTCATCGCCACTGTGTTGATTACCATTGTGCACACAGCACGATCACATAAGATTCACAAATACACGAGTTTCTATCTCATCTCCTTGAGCACCCACAGGATCTGGATTCGCACGCTAGTCTTATCCAGATTCCAGTGGATTTTAGAGGTTTGCACTTCGCTAGGTTTATCTTAGGATGCGTACAATTATTTGAAACATTTGTTTGCGTACTACTATTTTGCATAGCAGCCTCTAGGAAAAATTCAATTTCTCTTGCTTGATTGTTCGATTGCTCTTTCTGTGATTGAGATTATTTAGGATTTCTAATTTTTATGATTGAGATTGTTTGATCCTTCCTTTGAGTTGTGACAATTTTAAAACTCATTTTCAAAAATCGACTCAATGGAAGGTAGGAGATCCCAAAACCAAGAACTTGTACTCCCTTTGGATGCTGATGCCCAAGTTACCACTTCCACTTCTATGCCTTCCACATCCAATTCTATACCTCCTTGGCCTCAAACTCCCACCCATCACCCTACATCATGACAATGATCATGATTCTACACAGTTTGAGGATTTTGAAGAACTTCCTCCACATCTCTCTACACATCATCGTCCACCACCACCACCAAACCATAGGTTCCAACCTCCTCCATACCCTAACTTTCCTAATCAATCACCACAGGAGAGAGGTCCTATGCCTCATCTTCAACACCTGTTTGAAACACAACTTCAAATGAACACCCTTACAGAACAGGTGCAACAGCTTACACAAGCTGTTAACTTTTTAGCAAACCCCCAACCTCAACCTAGAAATCCCTAGGCACCACCTCAACCTCGTAGACATCAACTACAGGACTACTATAATCCTACAGTTTCACAACCTATGCCTGTGGTATGTTATCTTGATGGGGGTCATGCTACTAAATTGAAACCAAACATCATTGCACTTATTCCTCACTTCCATGGTCTTTCTTCCGAGGACCCTTTTCAGCATTTAGAGGAACTGAAAAACCTTGCTCAAACTCTGGGTCGGCAAGGTCATGATCAGCACATGCTTTTAATGAAAATGGTCTCCTTTTCATTGAAAGATAAAGTCACCTTCTGGTTTAGAACTCTTGCACGGACTGCACCTATAGATACCTAGGCTTCTTTGGAACATGAGTTCCTAAAGAAGTACTTTCCTGTAGGCCGCACAAACACTTTAAGGTGTGCTATCACTATCTTTACCCAACATTCAGGACAACAAATGCACGAGGCTTAGGAGAGATTCCATGAGCTTCTTAGAAAATTTCCCTACCATGGTGTCCCACGTTGGCAACAAGTCCAGATCTTCTATCATGGCTCCATGATCACACAACGAATTTTGTAGATGCCGCATGTGGAGCCAATTTCCTATGTTGGGACGAGGACTCAGCCTTTGAGCTTTTCGAAGGCATGGCAAAAAATTCAATTAATAATGCTTCGATGAGCGTGTTGAATAGAAAGTCCTCTCATTCCCACTACATTCAGGGGTACATGAAGCCCAATCCAGTAACAAATACTTAGAAATTGTGGCTAGTCAGCTGGATAAGGTGGGCTTAATAGAGAAGAAAGTAGTTGAAGTATGGAAATTTCTATCTAAACCTTCATCATCTTCTCAGTCACCTACACCTCACACTTCTCAGTTTCCCACAGGGAGGGAAACTGTGAAGAATCTATCTATGACACAACCTGCACTATTGGATTATACTTTTTCCTATCCTTCACCTGTTGGAGGAACCTTTGTTCCTCCCTACACTAACTTCCCTGCACCTTCTGGAGCTTTGGAGGAGCTCCATGCCATTCACAATGATTCTTTTGCAACAACCTACAACCCTGGATGGCGTAATCATCCAAATTTCTCGTGGTCAGGAAATTCACAAAGACCGACCTATCAATAACCTTCTACACCACCACTTCATAACTCGATCTGAGAACCACCTCCACAAACACATGGGTATCCACCATGTGCTTACCAGCAAGCCCAACCCAAGCCCACCCAATACTCTCAATCTTGGCCTACACGAGATGAATAGTTGGGGATGATCATGAAAGCTCTTGTTGACATGCAACAAAAGAATATTGCTATGCAGCAGAGACAGGATGAGGCATTAGCTGAGATGAGAGCCTAGCTAATGCACTTGACGGAATCCCATCAACCACATACATGCCCATCTCAAGCATAAGCCTGACCTCCTTTGCAAAGTCAAGCACACTTTATAACACAAACCTTGCACGAACCTGAGTTTTATCCTGATCCTAGTTCTTTCTATGCTAATCCTACTTCTGATTCACAACCACCTATTCTACCTGATCCTGATGATTTGTCTACACCGCAATCTGATTTAAATGCCGTCACTACTAGGAGTGGTAGAAGAACATTTGATCCACCTTTATCGACTTCTACATCTTTACCTGGACCTTCCACTCTATCTGATTCACCTCTTCCAAACTCTTCGGAGCCTATGATTGATCCTCCTACTACCACTTCTATACCTTTTCCAGAGGCTTTAGAAAAGAAGAGTGAAGACAAAAAGAAGAAGAAACCTAGTGTGGCACTTGAGGAGGATCTGCTCAAGCTCTTTGAGCAAGTCCATATAAACATCCCTTTGCTGGATGCGATTCGCCAAATTCCTCCTTACGCTAAGCTTTTGAAAGACCTATGTACACCTAAGAGTAAGGCTAGAATTCATAAAGGGAGTGGACCTGTCATTCTCTCAAAACAAGTGAGTTCCCTCATTTCAAACCTCCCTATTAAGAAGAAAGATCCAAGCACCCCTCTTCTCTCCTACATGATAGGTAACACCACATTTAATAGAGCACTACTTGATCTAGGTTCTTCCATCAATCTTATCCCAATCTCCCTACTGACACATTTCGAGGTTGGTAATCTGAAGCGAACCGAGGTGTCCCTGCAATTAGCTGGCAGATCAGTTAAGACACCTTAAGGAGTGTTGGAAGATGTAATAGTGTAGGTTAAGGACTTTTATTTTCCTGTAGACTTTATAGTCCTTGACATGGAAGTACCTGAGGATATCCAGAACACACCTATCATTCTAGGAAGACCTTTCTTGGCTACGGCCAAGGCAAACATCAATTGTGAGGAGGGCCTTATAGAATTGAAATTTGGAGATCAAAGGATGAAAATTGATATATTCTAGGCCCAAAGGGGACGATTCTATAGTTTAATTGAGGAAATCTGTTCCTTGGATTCATTAGATAAGTTGGTTGACGATACATTGATTGATTCACTAGATTTAGAACCTCAACACCCTTTGGACTCTGATTTGACATTTCCTGAGACACCAACCTTAAAAACTTAGAACTTACCTCCTATCCCATTAGTGTCTCTAGGATCTTCTGAGATCTCCACACCTGCTCCTTCACCTGATCCTATACCTATTGAACTTAAACCTTTACCTGACTCTATGAAGTATGTCTTCTTAGGACCTGATTAGACTTATCCTGTGATTATCAACTCACATCTTTCTTCTGATCAAGAATCACGACTCTTATCTGTCCTGAGAGCACATAGACAAGCTATAGGATGGAGCCTTTCAGACTTGATTGGCGTTAGTCCTTCTTACTATACACAAAGGATTTTTACTAAAGGATCTTGACCTACTAGACAGCCACAACATAGACTGAACCCTATAATTCAAGAGGTCGTTAAAAATGAAATGATCGAGTGGTTGGACAATGGAATTATTTTCCCTATATTAGATAGCCAATGAGTAAGTCCTGTTCAAGTTGTGCCTAAGAAGGCTGGACTTATCGTCATAACCACTGACTCTGGAGAAGTCATCCCTACATGGATTTCTAGTTCATGGTGAGTATGTATTGATTACCGCAAACTCAATCAAGCCATGAAGAAAGATCATTTTCCACTACCCTTCATTGATCAGATACTGGAAAGATTGGCTGAGAATCGATTTTTCTGCTTTTTGGATGGCTACTTAGGTTACAATCAGGTGGCAATTCACCCCGATGACCAAGAGAAAATGACTTTCACCTGCCCCTATAGAACCTTTACATTCCATAGGATACCATTTGGATTATGCAACACACCTGCTACATTTCAGTGGTGCATGTTTGCAATCTTCTCCGATTTAGTAGGTGATTGCTTAGAAGTCTTCATGGATGACTTCTCTGTGGGAGCACATTTGATGCATGCTTAGACCACCTGACTAAGGTCCTGTAAAGATGCATCAATGTGAATCTGGTACTTTCCTGGGAGAAATCACATTTTATGGTACTAGAAGGACTCATTCTAGGTCACCTTATTTCTAAGAGAGGAATAAAGGATAACCATGCGAAGGTAAAATTGATTTCTAAACTACCATTACCTTTGTCGGTTAAACAGATTAGATCTTTTCTCAAGCATGTTGGTTTTTATCGCTGCTTTATAGTAGACTTCTCGAAAATAGCCCGACCTCTCACCAATCTCCTCTTTAAAGATGTAGACTTCCAAATCTCTGACGATTGTGTTCGTGCCTATACAACACTTCATGATCTGGCTACCAAGGCACCAATACTGCAACCCCCAGATTGGTCTCACCCTTTTGAGATCATGTGCAATGCCTTTGATTATGCAGTAGGGGCTGTCCTTGGGAAAAAACTTGACGGGAAACCTGTAGTCATCTATTATGCTAGAAAAACCTTAGATGAAGCTCAAAGAAATTACACCGTCACTGAAAAGGAATTGCTAGCAGTAGTATTTGCACTGGAAAAATTCAGACCTTATCTTTTAGGCTCCCAAATTATAGTCTACACTGACCACACTGCAATCCAACATCTTCTCGCCAAGAAGGATGCAAAAACTCATATGATTAGATGGATCTTGCCACTGCAGGAGTTTGATTTAGAGATCTGTGACAAGGTTGGGAAGTAGAATGTGGTAGCTGACCACTTATCCTGCCTTCCTTTTGAAGAGATATCTCCTCCACTTCCCATCACAGACAACTTCCCTAACGAGCAATTATTGGTCATCCATTCTGATCTTCCCTGGTATGCTGACATTATCAACTACCTGGCTTCTAGTGTTGTGCCCAATGGTTGGACTAATTCCCAAATCACCAAACTTAGAGCCAAAGCTAATCATTACTTTTGGGAAGAACCTTGGCTTTTCAAAAATCCTATGGCTTTGAGTATATCTTATTGGTAGTTGATTATGCTTCTAAATGGATTGAAGCCATCCCCACAAGGACAAATGATCACAAGATTGTAAACCAGTTTGTTTAGGATTACATCTTTTCCAGATTTGGGGTACCAAAAGCCATCATTAGTGATGGAGGGTCTCACTTTAGGAACATCCACTTTCAGTCCTTACTTTAAAAGTATGGGGTGACTCATAGGATTGCTACGCCATATCACGCTCAAACCAATGGACTAGCTGAATTGTCCAACCGGGAGATCAAGAAGATTTTACAGGATAAAGGATTGGTCTTCCCGCCTTTTTAATGCATTGTAGGTGTATAGGATAGCTCACAAAACCCCATTAGGCATGTCTCCTTTTAGACTTGTGTAAGGGAAACATTGTCATCTTCCCGTAGAACTTGAGCACAAAGCCTATTGGGCCATCATAAAGTGTAACCTGGACTTAGAGAAGGCCGGTGATCATAGAAGATTACAAATTTCTGAGCTAGATGAATTAAGGAATGAATCTTATGAAAGCTCGAGGATTTATAAGGATAAGTTAAAGGCCTTCGATGACCATCACATCTGTAGGAAAACCTTTCATCCTGGTCAAAAAGTCCTTCTATTTGACTCAAGACTAAAACTCTTCCCAAGGAAACTCAGATCCACGTCGATCGAACCTTTCAAAATCTTGAGAATCTTTGACGATGGAGCTGTTGAGTTCACTGAGATTGACAGATCTAAACCTTTCACTATCAATGGACAAAGATTGAAACCTTTCATTGAGTCACATGATCTCAGACTTGTCAATTCTACCATTTCGCTTCAACTTCTTGAACCTGCTTTTAACGACACATCTACAAGGTTTACGCCTAGCTAAAGATGTTAAACTTAGCAAACCTATCCTTTGTATGTAGTTGTTTTCACTTTTCTTGTTTTCACCTTTCTTGCATTAGGAGTTTACCTATGCATTTTTAGCATACATTCACTGTCACATATGTCATGCATTTCACTTCTTAGCCCGACTTTCCACTCTGATCTTGTATCAGACTTGAAATCATCTGCACAGAGATTTTTATCTCCTCATTCCAACTTCCTTCCATCACCTAGTCTAAGATAGTGGAAAGAAAAGCATGCATTTGCATCCACCCTATTCATACAATGAGGACATTACATCATTAAGCATGAGGGGTGTAAATGGTGAATCATTTATTGAAATACAATTGTAGACACACCTATAGTATATATAGTATAGTATTATCAAAAATACCAAAAAAAATTAAAAAATTTAGAAAATTTGGAAAAAAATTACAAAGTCAAAAATATAAAAAATAGAAAAAAAATACAAAAATTCCAAAAATGCAATAAGGGACAACCTGATCTATATTGTTGAGGGAGAACTTCAAAAGAAAAGAAATTTTTGAGGAGAGAAAAAGTTTTAAAAGAATATAAGTGTTTAATTATAATGTTTTATCCGAAAACAAAAATAGAATAAGTGTTTATGGGCATTCAATGTTTGCTGGTTAGACTTTCCAAGCCACTTTAGCTTGATTCGCTCATGCTTTGGCTTAATACACTCTAAACTTTGACAAGATAGACCAGAATCTCTCCTAACTTAGGACATATTCTTGTACCTGAGTCACCAGTACTGGATTCGCTGGTTTGCTTTGACTTAGGAGTCTAAGTAACCTTGGTTTACACGACAAAGTGTCGGGAAAGACCTTGTGAATTTGAAATTCAACCCTAGTGTTCATTAGGGAAGGTGGAGTCCTTACCAATGCGTACAAGTAGAGACTTTGTCTTAGTCTTTAGTCTTGTGTCTAGAAGCTCTTTCCACCAAAGAACTCACCCACCAAATAATGTGTGCTCTACCAAATTAAGTTTTCGGAGACATACTGACAGTTACTTATGAAAAAAAAAGAAGGAAAAAAAAGTTTCAGAAAAAGAAATTCTTTGGAATAAGTCAAGTATGCTCTCCAAGTCTTGTAAATACAAGCTTTCCACCATAAAAAGAACAAAAAAAAATGTTTTTATGGTGCAATCAAATACCCTGTTCCACCAAATATTCCTTGAGCCACAAACACAATAAAAGTTGGGCTTGAGTCTTCCTCATTTTCTTTTAGAGTCAATATGAAAGCATAAGCTGAGGCTAGGACCAACCTGGACTTAAAAAGAAGTGAAACCCCAGGATTGAGTTTTGAAATTCATCTAGTTAGTCTTGACCCATAACTAAGCACAGGCATAACCCCTTAGCTTCTGAGTCTTGTAAAACCCTCTAAATTGGAAATTGTACTTATGGTTTAAATATCAATAGTCCTTGTTGGTCAAGAGATGGTCCATGTCATATTAGTGTTAAGTTCTGGTCAATCTTCCTAAGCGACAGGTTCTCACAATGTCCAGACATAAACACAGTTGGTTTATCAAAGGAAAAATCTTTCAGCTTAAAGATCATTTATAAACACTTAACTTTTTGAGAAAAAGAAAAGAACAATAGATATCTCGTCACACCTACCTTGCTGATACTTACAATGCTTTGCACTTTAATGAGTTGTTTGTTAAGGGACTAGCAAAACCTAAGCATGGGGGTATGATGAGTTGTGACTCATCATAGCTAAAATGCTCAAGTTAAGCTAGAAACTAGGTTGAACACTATCAAATTAACACATAAAATGAGTTAGGTGCAAGAAATAACAGAAAAGACCTAAAACACCAAATCTGTGCTAAAAATGCATAATTAGGTTATTCATTGAGATATTCTATTAATAAATACAAAATGGTGATCCAATTGCAAATTGAGCACACAAATGAGCTCAAAAGATCAAATCAAAAGTGAAATTTACTTTTAATATGTTCAATTAAGCCTCAATAAAAATATGGTAGCATTTGGACATCAGTAGGACCTTGCATTTAGTGATTCACATTTAGGTCCTTCTTATAGAACATTTCATTCATTATAAAACCTCCAAGGACCCATTTGAAGGCCGTAGGGACCTTTTTGTAAGGCTCTAGGGGCAGAAATGCAACCATTTTATACTACTTACAGGCCTTGCTGCAGTTTTCACACCCCTTCGCCTAAGGGCTGTTACTGCAAAAGCACCAATAGAATCGGCATGAACGGTGCACCTCTTAGTGCACTATTCATCGCAAGAACACAGCCCATCAGGGCCACTCGTTCCTTCATCTCCCTAATCTACGACTACTCTCTAATCAAAGCTTTGCGAGAATTGTTGTGTAGCCTCACCACCATCTCCAAATCCCATCCTACGACCCATCTTTGATTTGAAAACTTCACGCACCCTCTCATCCTCGCCGCCCATGCCTTAAACGCCTAATCTCACCAATGCAGTGCCTTAAGCACCTCCCAGTGCTCGCACGTAAAGAATCGCTCCCTCCACCTGAGTGATCCCTTCATCTACCCCTCTAGTAGCTCCCTCTTTCCTCGATGTCGGTGATAGCGACCACTTTCCTCCCCAATTTCGTCGCCTTTAGCTGCTGGCTGCTGACCCACGAGAGTCACCTTCATCCACTGGAGGTCTTCTCCCATTTCATCCTCCTTAGCCTTCCTCTGATTAGTTAGGTTTTTTTACATGCTTTCTTATCATAGATTTACTTCTTTCTAGCTAAATTTAGTGTTAGATCAAAAGGAATAGAATTAGATGATAGCATGCACTGATTGTTTAGATTAGGTTAGGAGTAGTTTAGTGATGAAAACCTCATCATGAGCCCTAACTAGCTCATTTGGACCTGAGAAGGTAAACAAAAGCTCCTACATAACCTAAAGGAAGGCCTAATTCAAGAAATTATTATTCTGGGAAGGAAACATGAACTAAAGGGTAAAACTGCAATTTTACCATTGCAGTACATCAACGGGATTTCTCAGAAGCTAAACATGGGTCAATTGGACTTAATAAGAGGAAAAGTGGGATGGTTCTGTCAGAAAAGGGTTATTGCGAGATTTAAGAATTAAATGACATTCTCTAACCCTAAAATAAACTTGCTTAATTCAACAAGGTTTCGGTTAGGATAAAAATCAACTAAACCCTCTAAAATTTATGGAAAAATATCTCCTAGGGCTTAGAACCTTCAATTTGGCCTTTGTAACCTATTTTGACCTAGATTGGGGTCCTAGCTCAGTATTTAACCTAATTTGGGTTTTTGTGCTAAATGTCTAGTCAAACGTGGTCAAACCTAAAATCCAACTTCATCATTGGATTCCTTAGGTCCAAATTAGGTTTGTAACAAAATTTGGGCATAAGGGAAGGTTATCTTGATGTACTTTGCAAAATGATCCACCCAATTACATTCTGACCCCTAACTTTTGAAAAACCCTTGTGTAGAGCCCCCTAGCTTCCTTGCCACCCTTACATTCAGGACCCTCCACCATTACAGCGGAGGAATCTCACTCCTGCGAGGATTTGAGGATGATATCTCCTCGAATCCTCAAAGATCTCCCAAATTTGCAAGGGAGATTCTCTGAGGATTTCTCCATCGTCTGAACGAGATCTCCAAATCAAATTTACACCTAATCTCTCGTGCGAACGCTCGAGAGATTTGGGTGTCCTACGCACCTTCCTTCTCCGACAAGGCCTTTACGATGGAAGGCCTGCCTTCCAAGCACAAAGGGCTCGATCAGCAGCTATAAAAGGACCCCTCGTCGTTTACGCATCTTCCAAGCTTGATTTGGCCGCAGATACCCTCTCAATTTCCTCCATCCTCATCTTCGGTCAAATGCCCACAAACTCCAGCGATCTCTCCTCCCTCCTCTTGTTGCTCTGCCACCATACCAGTGGCAGAGTTGCTTCGTCTCGTTCCTCCACGTTGCGTCGCACCAGCGCACGCCTCTCTGACCTCCTCCTCGTCACCATCATCCTCACCTCAGGGCCTTCTTCCCCGACGATGGCACATATGCACCACTCGTCTCCTCTACCTCCCCTTCGTCAAAATACCCACAGATAAGTTTCTCTCCGCCCACTCTTCATTTTCCGTCATTTTATTTCATAAATCGCCCCTCATTTGCGACTGTCCACTTCCATCTTCCTCATCTCCGGCTGACCTCCGGCAAGACACATCCACCACTCCGCACCTCCACACACCTCGCCACCAACCTCATCACCTTCGCCATCACCCATTGATCACTCTCCACCCATCCACTGACCGCCACACATGCCCCACACTTCCACCGAACAAACCCACATGCACGGTCACTGTCCGACCTAGGCACGCATGCCTAGGCCATTCTGCGCCACGCCGACCCCCGCCTCACCTTCGCCGTGATACAGCGAAGCTTTACCTATTGTTTGACAGGGATGCAAGGTTGTCTTCGTGTCGTGCAGGTCTGAGCCTCCTTTCACCATTAATGCTGAAGCAAGCTTGCTTGCTTCAGAGCTCCAAGCCGCACACTCCAGGCATAAGGACTCCAGGCTACGCGCGTTGAGCATGTGAATGTATCCAGCTTGAGGGCGGACTTCATGAGACTCCCAGCTGCTCCAATTGGGTGAAGTTCCCTCCTACGAGCGCCAGCAAAAGCGGGTGGGACATTTAGTCCCACCTCATAAACTCAGGGCTAAGAGGTGACACTTATATTGATTTTGTGCTTTCTGCTGGTTGCCTCAAGTAACACGAGGTGAGGTCCCTCGCCCTCACTCGCTCACGCCTTGTTCTCTACCCCTGCCCCCACCGAACTTGCACCCGACTCGATTACCTAGACCTAGCATTCCTCGCGCACTACACCATGCTGGTGCGCCTAGACCTGGGCACGCGAAACCTGACCTGATTACCCGGCTCTGGGAGAGCGTACCTAAGAGTGAACGAAAGAGAGAGAGAGATGCAGGGAGGGGTAGAGGTAGGTTTTGCTCCGTTGTGCTGTGCAAGAAAGGAAGAAGAATCTAAAGGCAAGAAGAAGAGGAAGCTGACGGTGCAGCTGCAGCCAAAGCTAAAGAGGAAGAAAAGGAGTGGCTAATGAGAAGACCAAGTGTAGAAGAGGAAGAGAAGAAGATGAAGGAGGTAGCTACTGAAGGTAAAGGAAGCCAAAGCCAAGCAGGGACTTAGCCGCAGAAGAAGAAAGGAGAGGAAGAAGAAAGAAGAAGAAGAAGCCAAAGTAGTCCAGGGCTGAAGAAAGAAAGAAGCAGGAGCTGCCAAGCAGAAGAAGAAGAAGACAAGGAAAGACAAAGAAGAAAAGAAGAAGAAACCAAAGAAGGTAGAAGAAGCACAGCCGCAGAGAAAAACAAAGAAGAGAGAAAGCAAAAATCAGAAAGAGAAGGACAAATCAAGCACTGTAGCAAAACTTTTTAAGACGTCTGATTTTTCATCAGACGTCCAATTTTTGATCTTGTTTCTACATTGACATTACTTCTCAATTTTGATTGGATTGGTTATTGCTTTTTATTAAATTGAGAGTTGTGCTCCTAAGTTTTTAAATACCCAACTGCTCTCTGTGTTTGACCTCAGATACCTTGGTTTTCGAGTTATAAATTCTTATTTGTTTTAGTGGCGATTTCATTTATACTGCAATGAACATCTTTTAAAAAAACACGATTTTGCCTCGTCAACAATTAGGGTAGAGCCACTCCACCATCTCTGATCAATTCAGATCAGAGAGGTGTTTTTCCATCACCATTTTGACACATACAGCTCTCTCATCATTTCACAAATCGCTTCTGATTTTCCCTCATAATTTTAGTCATCGTCCACCCATCCATCAAGGTCAAATTCAGATATGAAGCCTTGGCTTCTAGATTTTAATTTGCGCCTAAAAACTACTTGGGGGGTCTCCCACTCATTTCGCAAATCCACAAAGACCCCTCGATCTTGTTTTATAAGCCCAAATTGCTAAATCATAATTTAAAATGATTTTTAATGTTCAAAATAGTGATTTGAGGTTTCATTGATTTTGATTGAGCTTTTTGAGGCTTAATGAGCTTGATTTGGGTGTATGCAATGAATCTAATTTTTTGGGATTTGGTTTTAAAATTATGGATAAGCATATATCTGAATCAAGCCATGTGTTGGAGAGTGCTATCAAGGAAAATTAGTCTCCATGATTTGAGATAGAACAAGGACCCAACAAGTCTTGATCTATCCACATAATTACCTTGAACACCCATCAATGGTGCTCAAGGAGATTAAGTGGAGAAGATCATTATAAGACCCAAATTGAAAGCCCAATTGGGGTGGCATTTCACCCTCCATGTAACCACTTTCATTATTTGATGTTGGAGGTTTTGGATTATGATTTGAAAGGATTTTTAAAGAGGATTTGAAATGGTTTTCAAAGGGGCTTAAAATTCTATTTTCATAAACAAAAGTTTCAGATCTTCTTATTTGATTTTAAAGAATATTATTGGACTTAGAGAATGATGTATATCAATAACTACCTCCCAGTGAATGACCTGGAATAAACTAGTAACAATTAAGTATATAAATAAAATTGACGGGATAACGGTTTGTATTTGTGACATATACTACAAGGACCCTTTTTGTACGAACCGGTACTTGACACAACATATTTTTGGCACCATTGCCAAGGACAAAAACTCGACAATAGTGTGTTCCTATGATTGTTGATGTGTTGCGCATTAGCCATGAATCCTATCGTGTGGAAAGTCATGGAGTTACCATGATTGGGCCCTGGAATGAGTACCCAAAAGGGCAATCCGATGGAGATGCCCGGTGTTGTCTCTATGGGGAATCATTAGAAAAACGCATGAGAGCAATGACAAAATAAATTTACCTCGTAAAGGGAAACACCAGGACTACTCATGAGATCAACTTTGGTCACTTGACAAGAGGTGGGTCCTTGAGTACTAAGCCATGGTAACCTACGAGTTGCGTGGTCACAGGCTAACTACTCGAAGGTGGTAGGCAGCTCGGTGGAGTGTTGA
Organism: Thalassia testudinum; assembly: GCA_037157565.1. NCBI lineage: Eukaryota > Viridiplantae > Streptophyta > Magnoliopsida > Alismatales > Hydrocharitaceae > Thalassia > Thalassia testudinum. The sequence goes on along the minus strand of JAZHRO010000003.1, from coordinate 114,466,626 downwards.
TTGGTAGCCTAATAATAGTGCTTCGTGATGCTCCATTGGGGGGGAGATCACTAAGGGTGGTAGAGTTAGGTGATCTCTGCCAGGTATGAATTATGGCTGGCCAGGATCATCCTACCAATGCCTCCGGAGGAGGAGGTCATCCTCACAAGTAGGGAGAGGGAGGAGCTACTATGTATGTGTATAAAGGAGTTTCTTGGTGCTATGTTGAGCCTAATGGATCTCTTGTAGTAATGCAGGATTGTTTGAGGATGGATGTGGTGAGTGACAACTTGTGTTTTATAGCTAGTGAGTAGTCAACCTTTCTTTCCTTCCGCTCACTATTGTTGTAGACCACCTTTTGTCTGTATGTATTGTGGTCTCAAAGGCATGTAAACATTAAACTTCTATTATGTCATGGATTGTTGCAAACCATGTTATATATATCAATATATATAACTCTGACATGGGAAATCAAATGATGATGAATGATATTATTGTTTGATGTGGGTGTCAAAGGCTTGAATTCAAATTTCTTTTCCTCTCAATCTTGCTTCCGCATATTCTATTTTGTGGATGCTTCATGCGTATGTGTGTATGTATAGGTATAGGTACATTACAAGTACAAGTAAACTATAAGTTATTTTGGGTGCCACAAGTCATCGGATCCGGGGCACCATAGACCTCATATCAGAGCAAGGACTCCATTGTAACCTAAAATTTATCTTTGTAATTTACTTGAATGCACGAACCCTAATGATTAGACATCCGTCAGAAATGAAAACTAGGAAGGGTAGTCGGGGTGTTAAGTTGTAAAGTGTATTGCTTAAGTGTAGCTTGTTTTGGTAAGGTTTTATTGGCAAAGGTCTAGCTTGATTTGGAGCTGTTGATCATTGTAGCTATGCCTGAAAGATGGGATCCTCGAGCGAAGGACTCACAAGATGCAACTGCACTGGCTACTCGAATGCACCAGTCCAAGCAGTCGATGCAACACATGCTCGACCAGCAACTTCTGGGTTCCTTAGGAGATAGAAACTCAAAGAGAGTGCATCACCACCAAATTCCTCAAAGCCTCTGACAAGAGGTGAAGACTTTGAGTGATTCCAAAAGCTACGACCTCCAACATATGATGGAGAAGGAGGCCCTTCAAAGGTAGAGAGCTGGATCATAGAGAGAAAAGTACTGCCAAGTCTTGAAATATTAAAAAATGCAATGGTTTATGCGAGCTAATATAATATATTAAGTCCATAATTACATTGCATCAGTTAACCATAATGGCAATTATTTTCCAGAAACCATAGGCAATATTAATTACTATTTAAGTGTGCAAATAAAAATTATTCAGAGAAATAACCATATACTCTAAATTACTTAGCAAGAGGGTGGATCACATGCAAAACAATCTATAAACACGAATAGGATTTCAATAACAAGTCATGCATGGATATGGAGGTCTAACTACTCTAAATAACATCATTTGGGAATCACGACTCACGAGTATTACTTGAAGTCTCTCTTCCATTACCCATGCACTCCAGCATGTTGTATGTACTTTGAAGACGTATATCTAGGGAAAGGATGAACGTTAAACATGCTAAGTGTGATCTTGAATCTCAAAAGGATTTTGTATATCACTAATAATAGTATATGAAAAATGAAAATTCCTAGATGTAAAGATTATGAAAACTGGAGTTTATTAGGGCCTTGAAGCACCTCAAATAGGTTGAGAATGCCTTAAACCGAGTTGAACCAAATCAAATTAGCCCTTAGATTGTTGGTCTTAGGCTTTGGATTGTGCCTACTGATGTACCATCTGGACTGCTTGTTAATTAGGGGTTAATTATCGTTTTCGTAATATAATGTCGCAATCCAAACTAATGTCAATTTATTTATATAGAAGTTTTACTGGTTTTATTCCAGGTCATTCATTAGGAGGCAGATATTAATATACATCACTCTCTATTATCCAAAATTCTCTTTTATTTCAAAAAAAATGTCAAGTTTATTTATAAAAGAATGAGTTAGAATCAATATAATCAAAGAATAATCTAATCTAAATTAATTATTTACAAAAGAATGGATGTTAGTAAACAATGCTTGCAGAATATTTACACTAAAAATGCATCAAAAACAAATATGAACTAAACTATATACAAATGAAGCAAATAAAAGAGAAGGTTAATATACACAGATCTTGTTTAAAAAGATATGAACAAAAACAAGACAAAGACAATTATAATTGAACATTAATACTACAATTAATATTAAGTATACACACATTATTTACTTAATTACTTAATATCTATATATGATCCTACTAACATAACTTAGTCATATATTTATATTTACATAGATACTAATCATATATAGTACACATGTACAAAACACTTAGTTTTAACCTTAAGAAAATATGTACATACATACTAAGGCAAAAATTATATATATATATATATAACACTTAACATAGATAACACTCATACATATATAACATATATTATATACACTACTTATGCTATACATATCTAAACTAATATATGTTTATATATAATACTAAGTTAAGTAATTAATTTACGATACTAACATAAATATATTATACAATATATATATGATAACTTAACCTTTGATATACATATATATGTACATATAACTGTTATGTATATAATAGTAACTATATATTTACTACATATATACACGCACACACACTACACACAACCAACACAACACACACAGATAACACTTACTCTCGATACTTAGTTTATTTTACAACACACTACAACACACTACACTTAGCTTTTTTTTTAAGAGCCCAAACACTTAGTCATTTTTAGCCCACACTAAAAATATTAGACTTTTCGCGTAACTCGACGGCCGAATGGGCCAGAGCAGCCACTACTAGGCCCACCCAACTAGAATTTTCTCTACCTGGTGCCTAGAGGCCTCCTCAAAGGGCCACACCCCTAGTGGGCCACCCTATAATGAGCCCTACCCTAGTTTGGCTCCATACTATAGGATGAACAGTATAAGGCACGCATTGCACACACAATTGAGAGAGTCCATCCTCTTGGTCCCACGCGATGAAGCTATGGATGCATTTACATAAATACAGCTAAGGTAGCTCCTCGGTGCATGATGTGGAGCTATTAAGGGCACAACTTTGCTGCACTATGCGTGAGCAGTGCGTGCGTTATTAGAGATTTTGAGGGTTTCATTAGGCACTAATTACAATTATAAATTACAAATAAATTACATGGACATATATATAACACATAGGGCTACTTATTAGTATAATTATTTTAGGTTAATTAAATGTATAAATATATTTTAAAATTAGTTAACGTTAGAGGTATTTACACATTATAAATTACTTTAATTACTTAATTACACTATAAATTAATGTTCTAATTATCTAATTGAAGTCTTATTTAGTTAATTTATATAATTACATGATTAATTATGATTTTTAAATAATTTAATTCAATTTATTTATATATTTACACATTTAATATACATGTATACACTATATACAAGTAACTTAGTTATATAATATGTGCATACTTATAGTAAATATATTAAAAATAAGTTAAAATATAACTTATTAGAATATAAAATATCTTAGTGTATTACATAATCAAATTATTAAATTAGGTTAACTTAATTTATTAATATACTTCATTAATTTAAAGTAATATACATACACACTACAATACTATATAAATAAATAATATAAATATATTACCTTACATAATAGATACTATAATTACTCTATATGCAATATAGTTATATATACATGCATATATAGATTATACATACTTTTAAATTATATACTCTAATTATATTTATAAATAAAACTTATATATATATACATACAATAAACATATATACACTCCTATACACTATATTTAGTATACATAGATGTCATAACTCAACTACTATAAATTATATATATAATATATACATGTTTTACATACATATAACTTATTATCTTAAGAATATATACATGTATTTACATCATATACATAAGGAATTTTTAGGCTTTTTGAATTTTTTTGATTTTTATTTTGCTTTTGAGTCTTGTAAGAATAGAGGAAGAGGAGAGGAAACTAGGAGAGAAGAGAAGATAAATCTTTTTGGCCTTTTTGTTTTGTTTTCTATATTTTCAAACCTGAGAAGTACAAAACTTCTACAGGTATGTTCTACTAACTAAACCCCTCAAAACATAAAACTAACTACACACTTACCTTAAACACATCGTATTCTCACTAAAGACACATTTTATTTATTTATTTACATTATTTTTGTATTTTCAAGGTGTTTTTCAAAAAATGCTGGAAAATGGACAAATAAATTCTAGATATTGATTTTAGGCCCTAAAATTATAGTAAAAGTGCTGGAAATAAAGGATAAAGCATTATAAACATCCGTGATAAACATAATTTATCATCATTCTTATACCTTAAAATGAATCTAGCTCTTTAGGTTTTCAACTCAGCAAACAAGTTTCTGGGTTGCATTTAAGCATCACTTAGGTTAGCCATGCATTGCATAATTTTCATTTTTTTTGACACATTTATTCGAGTGGTAGGGATGAATAGATATCCAGACCCTAGAAAGCCTCGCATTCAGGAAGGCAATAGGTGAGGAGGAAGCTCATTCCAGCTAGACCATAGTTGAATCCAGCTCTTCACAGCTAGATACCAGATCACCTGAGTTAGGTTTAGCTCTCTCTAGCTCCATTCAACTCATCTTAGCTAGATGGTAGCTCAAGGTAGCTCAACTCAGCTCATATCCAGTTCAACTTAGTTGAGTCTAGCTTTTCCTAGCTCGAATTAGTTCACTGGGAGCTCTAACTACTTCAACTTAGTTGACAAGAGTTCACCTCAGCTCAGGTCCAGCTTTCCCTATCTCTACTCAGCTCACAGCAGCTGAACTCCCTCCAGCTTAGCTACTATTTGTCAACTTAGTAGCTAAGCTAGCTTAGGAGTTCCCATTAGAAGCAAGTCCAACTCAACCCAGCTTCAGACAAGTTGAGATCGACCAGCTCAACTTGGCTCTACTACTCAAGCTTAGTTGCTAGCAGAAGAACTAGCCAGCTAAGCTAAGTAGCTAAGCTCTTATGAAGACCTCTTCAGTAGAATCAACTCTAAGTAATTCACCTCAACTCCAATTGCACTTCAGACAACTCCCTCTCAACTCCTCTCAAAACCCTAGCTCCATCTACCTCTCCACTCAACTTCCCTACTAGCTAAGCTAGCTTAGCTAGTTTAGCTTAGCTCTTACTCTCCTACCTTGGCCAACCTTAAAACCTATTGGAGGGATCTAGAGAGGATTAGGTTATCATCGTTGTAGTGCAAAATCCTCAATCGATCTCTCAACAAATAAAATTTATAACTTGAATATCTAAAATATGGAATTCACGTGCTAATCTCAATTAAAAATATAAATGACCACAATAAATGAAGCACAATAAAGATATTTAAATGAATAACACTACTCAAAATTGATATTCAATGTATAACATGACCATTTCAAGAGTTAACTATGACAAAAGACACCTAGAACAAAATAATGGTGATTTAGATAACCAATTATTAATCTAAGCACATATATATCAACTATTCAATCATGTTAAATAAATGAACAGTAATCAGACATCTGATTTGGTAATCAGATGACTTAAATGTCACTTGCTACAGTGCTTTTCTTCTTATCTTCATCTCCTATTCTTCTTAGCTTCTTCTTCCTTCTACCTTGGCTTCTTCTCTTAGGCACGACTTTTCTCTTTTCTTTTTCTTTGGCTCTTCTCTTCTCTTCTTTCCTTTAGCTCCTTCTCACGCACAAGGGAACTCACCTTCTGAGTGACTATGTGTTGCTCAAAGCCTTCAGGAGCAAAACCCTCCCCTTCCCCTCTCTCTCTCTCTTTCCTTTCTCTCGTCTCCTCTTCCTCAGATAATCGATCTTATCGGGTATTCGGGTTGAACAGGAATCGAGTTCAGGGCTATGTGCGTGGGGTCGTAGCCGAGGAGTGATTGGTTTAGGCAGTTGGGTCGTGTAAGGGTGAAGGGGACCTCACCCCCAAGTGTTTGAGGCAAACAGTCGGTATCACAAAATCACTTTATGTCATAGCTGCACCTCCTAAATCCACGATGTGGGACTAAATCTCACCCCTTCTCTTCGCATGAGACTACTGATGGAACCTCGTTTAAATAATGTTGAAGTCGTGGGTAAGGCCTCTAATTGAGGACCTGGGAGAGTTCCTGGAGTGAATCCATGTCTCTTAGGACCAAGCCTGGAGTGAATGAGGCCGGAGAATGTGAGGCGTGTCAGAGAACTTGAAGGCGATGATGGAGCTTCGACGTGGTACCTGAAATCAAGAATAAGGCCTCACTGCCACATTAAAATAGCTAATGACCTTCGCCAAGTGCTTGCGAGTGTGGTGGCAGTGGTTTCGTGGAGGATGGAGGTGCGTAGTGGTTGGTCAGTGACGGAAATGAAGCATGAAGGATGGGTTGTTTGGTTGGCTATTTAGGAGGTTGAGAGGCCCAATAAAGTTAGGGTTTTTAGTCGTGGGTGCATGACGGTGGTTGTGAGGGTGCTGGCGAGTTGTTTGGTGGGTTCTGGAGGTGGGGCAAACTTGCCAAAGGGGTGGCTGAAGGTGAGGGAGATGACGGTGTGTGTGGAGGTCGAGGGGTGTTTTTGGGTTTTGGATAGAGAGATAAAACATAGGGAATTAAGGGAACCTAACTACCTATTCTAATTGGATGAAAAGAGGTAGAGTTCGCTTCGATTTTGGTAGGCCGACGACAGAGAAGATGAAGCCTCCAGTGGTGAAGGAGCAGCGAGGAAGACGAGGTAGATGACGTATGTTGGTATTGCAAGATGTGGACAAAGGTGGGGAAGAAGGATCCACCCGCTATTGTCTATGAGGGTGGACGAGGAAGGTGGTTGGAGGACTACCCGGAGTTGGCGGAGAAGGAGGTCGGGGAGAAGGGAAGAGGGGGTGTCCGGCCTCCAAACCAAGCTAAGGAGGTAATGAACTTGATTAGGGTTCTTTTATAGGCCCTAAAGAGGAGTTCAAAGCTTGGAAACCAAGCTTGTAAGATTGAAGCTTTTGTAAGAATAGGAAACCCAAGCCTTTGAAAGGTTCGCATGAGGAATTGAGTACGAATTAGAGCCCAAGATGAGGCTCAGATTGTAGGGAAGCTCTTTATGATTCTTCCTTCCAAATTTGGAAGAGTCTGGCTGTGAAATCAAGGAGTAATCCCTGATTGAAGGTCGTCGGTGATGGGTTTATGAGTTTGAAGGCGACGGGGACCTATTGGTGAAGAAGATGATGAAGTTAGGGGGTATTTGCAAAGATTTCAAAAGTTAGGGGCATATGTGTAAGGAAAAGAGTCAGAACATTACTGAATTGAAAACTAGATCAAGATGATCTCTGATTGGGTCCAAATTTTGGTATAAACCTAACTTGGACCCAAGGAATCTGATGATGAAGTTGGATTTGGTTTTGACTAATTTTTACTGGGTAAATTAAGTAAAAATCTAAATTAGGGCAACTATTTGTCTGAGACTATTTTAGGTCAAAATGGGTTCCAATGATCAAATCAAGCACCAAATCTTATAGAATATTTTTCTATGATTTTTAGAAGATTTAGGTGAATTTTATCTTGACCAAAACCCCAGTTAATTAAGCGAATCTATTTTTAGGATTTTAGATGTCTATTAATTCTTGAAATGCATGAAAACTCATTTTTGTCTACATGAACCCACTTATTAGACTTTTATGACTATTTAACTTTTAATTAATCCCTGGGAAACTTCGTGATTGCTCTTTAATTAGGATATTATGTTAAAACTACAGTTTTACCCTTGTTTTAATGCTTTTCTCTCAGAAAGGATGTGTAATGAATTATGATCTTCTGGCGGTCATGTAGGAGCATTTATCTGTTGATTATGACTAAATAAAGCTAGATATGACTGATGATGATGTTATCATGAAAACCTAAGCTAATTCCACCCTAACTCCACTCCAAGACCACCACTTAAGCTACCTACCTCCACCCAAAGTTGGTGCCACCATGCATGCATCCCTTCACACCACCACCTCCAAAAGCCATCAAAAATCCATGCCAACTAACCCCCATAACCACCCACACTTGGTGCCAAAAAGCCCTCCTAAATCCCAACCATTCACATCCTCATAAAACCTACCCTAACCCTTCCTTCTTTAGCGCCAACAACCCCTTCTAGAAGACCACCCCCTTGGTGCCAACATTAGTAACCCATCACCCCACAACCACCACCTAAGCACCCCCTCCTTTAGGTGCCAATTGACAACCACCATAGGATCACAAAACCACCCCCCATAATTCATCTCCACAATCCATAAATCCCACGCCAAGAATGCCCCCTTCTAGAACCCAACATTGGCACCAACTTTAACCATATCTTGACCCTCCATCAACCCCATAAACTCATCTCCACCCTACACTTCAATCCCTTCTAGAATCCATCACACTTGGCACCAAAACAAGGTGGCACTGCTGGGATCGTAGAGCATGTATTTGATCAAAAATGCGTCATAATATAGTTGCTAAATACGATCAACAAAAATAATTTCTAAGATAACGAGACTTGAGTCCCAGTCGTTCGTCTCTGGGAGGCATTTTGGAAATGCAAATTCAAATTCGATCTCTCTCACTCTACTCATTCAAAATTGCATGTCGATTTATACTAAATACATATTGATACACGACATGCTGTTGCTAGAATATTAGAAATTGAAAGCATGCAACTTTAATCACACCAAAAGATGATAATCAGAAACATGGTGATTTTCAATATATAAATATATATAAATATTTTCATTAAGCATGATGGTGGTTACAGCACAGGTAGCTGAATGCTTGTACAGGGAAATTTAAATCTAGCTAGCAGAAAATGACTACATACATGAATCTATAGGGGGATTATGCATGCATCATTGGGAGAGAATATGGAGCTACACTACTATGCAATAAATAAAACATTAAATCAATGAAGAACTATAATCTAGTCTAGCATAACTAAGGGCATTCAGAGGTGGGCTCTGATGGCCTTTGAATGGGTGAGAAGAGAAAGAGGGGAGGCCAATGGTACTTAGGTCGGCCCTTGGAGAGAGGTTGGAGAAGTTGATCCTGGTCTAGGCTTGGCGTGGAGGTGGTGGCATCATGGTGGTGCTCATAAACATGGAGGTGGAGGTGGTGATGGCTTATGGAAGGTGGAGCTATGCTAAAAGACCAAGATGGACCAAAAGACCTAAGGGAAGCTCTCTAGAGAATTATGGAATTCTCTAGAGAGGCCTATGGTGGGAGCTCGTGGGAGAGTGAGAGAGAGAATGGATGGTGGTTTTAGATCCACCAAATGTGGATCTAAAAATTGAATGGCTCTTGGTTGCTAATTTTAGCAACCAAGGCAGCAACACAAGGTAGAGAGTTTTAGAGAACTCTAGGCTAGGTATTTTCATGTGGATGGTGTGTGTGGGTGTGTGTGGGTCGAAACCTAGGTGGCTAGGTTGATTAGGCTAGGTTCTAGTGGGTTTAGGTCAAGGTAGGTCTTAAATTAGGGTTGTAAACCCTAATTCACTAAGGTAAAGTGCAATTAAACTTAATATAAGTTTAATTGGGTGTGTGGAAACATAATTTAAAGTAAAATAACTCAATTAAGTCAGGTCTAGGTCAATTAGACTCTCACTGAGTCCAATTGAATAGTGTGTGCTAAGATCAGGGCTCAATTGGACTCAATGAGTCCAATTGAATAGACTGAAGAGATTGACCATGATCCAAGTCTATTAGGTTTAGTGAGGACCTAATTAGGTCCTTAGGGAGGTCTAGTGGTGATGTACTAGGGTTAGGGCATGTTAATTTAGGTTCCTAGGGGTTTAGAATTGGGTTTAGGGAGCTAGAGATCCAAGATCAAGGCTTGAATCTCAAAATAGGGTCTGGAGGGCAGTTCTGGATGTCCAATAAAGTTATCAGACGTCTTATAGTGAAAAATCAGAAGTTCAGACTTATTGTTTGGATGTCCAATCAAAGTCAGGAGGGATTCTAGGTTCTGGCTTGGGTATTCTACAGAAATTGGATGTCCGACCAAGTGTCTAGATGTCTAATAACACTGCAGAAGTGGGTTTAAGGTGTGTGGGAGTTGGCTAAGGGTTTTGGACGTCCTATAACTCATATGGACATCCATATAGAGGCTGGAATTAGGGTTTTAAGGTTTCCTAGTGTGCGGTGACCTAATCTAAGGGTGGCTAAGGCTTGGGGAAGCTCTTAGGCTATCCTAGGGCTAGGATGGACCTAACTTCTTGACAATTTATTACTTTATTCCTACTTAATAGAATAGTATACCTTAACTCCCTTACATTATTATCTACTACATCTAATCTAGGTCTTCCGCTCTAGCTCTGCTACAACACCAGTTATTCTTTATTCTTCAGATCGAACTTTAGATCCAGCTTCAGATCTAGCTTCTAATCAGCTTATTACCTGCAATTGACATAATGCACCTAATCAGTACATTATAACATGATGTAAATACGTTTACACTACTTAAGATGTCTATTTATGCATGTTCTTAAGCATAGGATTGCATTGCATGCTATAAATATTGCATAACGTCATCATCTTGCATTTAGAGTAGTTTGAATAAAATGGAGCTTAATTGTCTCCTTTATGTGCTTGGACAGGGCAAACATTTTATCGAGGCCTTGGATCGAAGATCCAACCGTACAGATATGATCAGGGTGACGATTGGAGTTCAACAACTCCAAGATTGCCCTAATCAGGCATCTGCAGCATCAGATAGTGACCGGGGAACCCTAGAAGATCAAGTCTAAGATGGTGTAAATCTGCACTTCAAACAAAAAATCCGACTGCACGGATGGATTTGGATCGACGATTGCAGCCTAACGATGCAAAAATCGAGTCAATCCGACACTCGTGACACCATCTACATCATCCAGAAGATGGACGGCCAAGATGGCGCCATGTGGTGCCATCTCGGCTGCCCAATCGCCTGCACTCAACCGCTGAAGCCCTTGCATCCACCCTTCCCCCGCTGTTGGATCAATTTCCAACGGCTGTGGATGTGGCACCTTAAATCATCCACGTGACCTTCTCGACTACGTAACACAGCAGAGATGACGCTGCAGGCGAAGGAGAGGTCACGGGGTCGAGCCCCCGCGAGCCTCAAATCAGGCGCGGGCGAGCTGGCGCGTGGAGTGTCAGATCGCGATCCAACGGCAGCATGCGCCCGATAGTGCCCACGTGCTATTGCACGTGCGGTGAGGACGTGACATTGCACGTGGGCAGGCGTGCAACGAGGCAGGCGAAGGTGCAATTTAAGCCGTCCGATCTCACGATCGAACGGCTGAGGACGACTGAACGTGCGCAAGCGTTGTGTGCATGGGCAGGTGAGCGGGCGCGCGTGCGTCGCCCACTACACCCAAGTTCAGACCTTTAGCGACGGTTTTATCCGTCACTAAAGGTCTTGAATTAATATTTTTAAAGATGTAATGACCAAATTGCCCCCACTCCTTGCAACTATAAAAGGAGACCCCCTCCACATGAAATTCTCATCCCTTCCTTCTCTTCTCTACCTCTCCAAAGCTCAAGAGAAGCTTGTCCCACACCCAGGATGCTCCTCGCGACATAAAGTCAAATTTTCGTCCCCCATTCGGAAGTGGATCCCGCGACGACGACGATGTGCTACCCCATTCCCATTCTTCTGCTTCATCCTCCTTCGTCCTGTTCTGTCCTCCTTCATCCAAGCGTTGTCCCGTCCGGCTCGTCCTCCAAGCGATCGTCGAGGAGGATAACTTCTCTCTCCCATTCTTCTTTACAACTTTCTAGTGTAGAATTTTCTTGCTTTCTAGTGTAGTTGATTTCCCGCTTTCTAGTGCAATTCTTATTTGGTTTTATTGTATAAACATTTTGAATTATTCAATGCATGTTTTCTCTCTCTCTATCTCTCTCTCTCTCTCCCTTTTAGTCTGATTGTTGTTATAGCTTCATTGTAATTACATTGCCTCGCTTTTCAAGAAAAATTCTAAAAAAAATATAATTGCAAATATAGATCGACGTAGCTTCCCTGTGTTCGACCCGGAATTTCAATTTCGGTATAAATTTTATTTGTTGAACACGAGTTCTTCACTTTCAATTTACAACGACAAGGTTTTAAAAACCAAACACGTTAGCGTAGCAATTCGTAAGTTCAACATAGCATTATTTATGCATAGCTAAAAGAAAGCAGTAAAGGTGCCAGTAATGCTTATGCATGCATGAATTACCTTAACTTATGCTAAGTCTTAGCCTAATTTAGGTCAATTAAGATCTATGATTACTGCGCAATCAGGCACCACTACCTTGAATGGCCACCAAATACCACCTTCATGCCCCTTAGTTTGGTGCCAACCAACCATAGCTCTAGGATCCTCCAACCACCCCCATAAACCCATCCTAACCCTACACATCATCCACGCCAATCCCTCCTCTACCACCCCTATATAAAGACCTACCCTACCACCAAAAAAGGCACCCTTGGCTACATTACTCATAGTATTCTTCCACCATATATCACTAACCATAATTGGCCAAGAGAAGAAGGAGAAGAAGAAGACTAAAGAGACTATCTCCTTGGTGCCTTCCCCCTTCCCTTCTCTCTTGTGCCCAATCCAAGGGGTCCCATTCCAAGGAAAGCCATGTAGGTGGATGACGAAAAAGGAGGATCTTTAGGGTTGTCCATGGTGTAGACCTGGATAGGATGTGTTAATATAGTGATTTAATCGTTGAAATGAGTGTGGTTAACCTAAATCGAGCCTAACCATCTTTTTACAAAATTTTTTTAACCTGGCCTACTTAATTTTATCTTGGTCACTTTTAGGCCCAGGGTCGAATTCAGGGAGGCGGGATTAGAGGTGAATAAGTTTCTACACCTTTCCTACAACGAATCTCTTCCTTTCATTTATTATGTTTTTGGACTTTTTTTTTCTATTTAAGATCTTTTCTGATAATTTTGTCCTTGAGATACACCCTCAAAATCAGGTCCTTGGCTTAGAGCCAAATTGTTCTTAGCGTTGAGCCAAATTAGGGTTCCAAAACTGGTCTTGCTATCTGCAAGACTGAGTACCTGCATGACAAGGATTATCTTTTCTCTTTTACTATTTTTTTTTATCTCTTTAATAGCAGGAAAGAGAAATAGAAATAAGATAAATATAGTATATATATATAGATATATATATTATATATATATATATATATAGGGGTGGGGGGTGGAGGTGGAAATGGCATGTAGCACGGTGTCGAGTTGATCGTCGTCTAGGAAGACGCAACCAACAGGACGAAGTGCCACATGGAGTGTAAGATGGATGGGTGGAAGGTGTGTGCGGAGATGCTTTCTGTACGCGGGTATCGGGGAATATCAGCAATTGGTGCAGATATTCCCGTGATATAATGCGTGGTAGGTGATATGAAGGTAAGTATATATATTTATATGTATATATATATATAGGGTTGTAATTATATAGGTGTATATGTAGTTATATATATATATGTGTGTGTGTGTGTGTATATGTATATGTATATATATATAGATATGTAAATATATATATAGATAGATGTATGTATATATATATATTTATTTATTTATAATTAGATATATATGTATGTATATATAACTATATATATATATATATATATATATATATATATATATAGTAATATATGTATATAGTTATATATATGTATATATGTATATAGATATATGTAGATAGATATGTATATATATATATATATATGTATTTATATAGATATATATGTATATATGTATGGATATTGGTATATATATATATGTATAAATATATGTGTATATATATGTAGATATATATATGTATATATATTTATACTTAGTTGTATAGGTAATAATATATGTATATATATACATATATAAATATATATATATAAGTATATAGTCGTGTACAAGTGAGTGTGTGTGTGTACACGTGATTGTGTACAAGTGTGGTGTGTGTATGTGTGTGTCTGCAGGAGGGAGTGAGAGAGTGATTGAGAGAGGGCACGGTGAGTTAAGGTGTCTGGAGCCTGCAGCCGACGTCTGATGCCAACGCGCAGGCGTAGGCACGCACAAGCGCAGGCACGCAAGAATGCGCACGTGCACTAGAGGCTGCAGGCGTGAGGGGAGAGTGCAGCACAGCACTCTACAAACCGTAGCGCACCGTGCTGCGGGCTGGAGTGGATGCAGGCGATGACGCGGATGTGGGAGCGAGTGGGTGCAGACGTGAGCGCAGGCCCTGAAGCGAGTGTGGGCGCTGACGAGGGCGTTGGCTGGAGGCGATTGCAGCGCAGAGAGAGAGCACGCAGTAACCGAATAAGTGAGAAACTTTCTTGTCACCGCACTGTAGCTACAGTGTTCCGCAAAAGTGCGTGAACAGTAGCTATAGTGCGCGCTCGGCTCGGACAACCGGCTACGGTTGGTTCTGCATGTGCGAGCGCCGCGGAGCGAGCCTGCACGTGTGGAAGGAGATGGCGTCGGCTGTTGGCGTGCGCGCAGGGGCTTGCACGCGCGTGGAGCTGCAGGTGCCGTGCTGCTACTACGGTTGAGCTTCAAAGCTCGAGTCTGTGGCAATGGCGGAAGAACTTTGAGTGGGTGAAACAGCGAAGTTAACCACCACGCCCACCGGCTCTTTGATGAGCTGGGCAGTGGTGGGACTCACAGTGGTGGTTATCGACCACTGTGAGCTGCTCCTACCCATAGCGTATCTCTTCAGGAGGAAGAGATGCTGCATATGGAGGGGAGAGGGGAGGAGACGGCCTGGAGAAGGGTGTGCAAGTGTGTGTTGCATGGACCAGGCTCCCCTCCGCAAGGAAGATGGCCTATCTTTTTAAAGGAGGGAGAAGCATGCACAGCCATGCCCTGGGCTGCACATGACCGGCCATGTGGCTGGCAGAGCAAGCTGTGGTAGAGAATGGTGCGAAGAGCAAGCCATGCCCTGAGCCACGCGGAGAAGAAGAAGTTCAAAGCCAAATAAAAAAATTGGAGATGGTGAATTTGCGATGCAACCCTTGATGAAGACGTTAATTACAAGGCCAATTATTCACTTTCCTCCCCTCTCAATTAAATGAATGCATATGTTAATTTTTACAAATGCAACTATGGCTGCTTAATATATAATGGCAATGCTAGGAAATAACGCAAGAAGGCATTTTTATTGGTGTATTTTTGTTGTGCAATCATACCCCCATGCCTATCAGTTGCTAGTCCCTAGCAAAACATTTTGTACTGTATTTAGAAATGATCTTAAGCTGAAGATTTTCTTCTGAGGTGGCATAGGTGTGTTTATTTGTTGGATATTGTGAGAACCAATTATAGAGAAGACTACCAGTACTTTAAGTCGTACATGATATAGACCATCTCTCAACTAACCTAGACTCCTGATATTTAAACCTTAAGTATGATTTCCAGGACCCAGGAGGTTTTTGCCATACTAGAGAGCTCAAGAGATTATGGCTTGTGCATAGTGAAGGATCAAGACGGACTAGATGAACATTAAGACTCAAGCCTAGGGTTTCACGAATTTTTAAGTGCAGGTTGGTCCCAGTTTCAGCTCGTGTCTTTGGATTGACCCTTAAAAAGATGACGGAAAACTCAACTCCCATTTTATTACATTTGTGGCTCAAAGAAAACAGGGTATTTGTAACTTGCCCTGAAGAACTTTTGTAGGGAGAAGACTTTACAGACATTTGCGAGATATATTGACTTATTTGCATCTTTTTTTTTTTGAAACACGTGTCAGTATATCTCTTACAACTTTATTTGGAGGAGCACACTTTTCTTTTGGTGGGAGAGTTCCTTTTTGGTGGAAAGAGTCTCTCCTAAACACAAGACTAAAGCCTGGGATAAAAAGTCTACTTGCGCGCATAGGTAAGGACTTCACCTTCCCTAATGAACACTAGGGTTGGATCTTATGTTCACCTGGTCTTTCTTGATATGTGTAGTGTGAACCAAGATTACTTAGGCTCTCGAGTAGAAGCAAACCAACGGATCCTGTACTGGTGTCTCAGGTACAAGAATATGTCCTTAGTTAGGAGAGATTCTGATCTATTTTGTCAATGCTCAAGTGAATTAAGCCGAGCCTGAGCAAATCAAGCTTCTGTGGCCAAGAAAGTCTTCAAAACAGTGGTTGAATATCCATAAACACTTACTGTATTTTTGTTTCAGCCTTAGATCATTAATAAACACTATTTTTTTTTTACATATTTATAGATAGATGGAGACTGCATGATACCATAAAATACCCAGATCCTATGGATGCCTATCCACCCCCCCATGCGAAACGATGCTATGTCCTCATATGCATGCAGGGTAGGGTAGAGGAAGGACCAAAGATCAGGTAACGAGAGCTGAGGTGCAGGGTATTCAGCAGGGTGGTAGGGTGGGTGGATGGTGGGTGGTGAAGTGAAAAGTGAAGTGAGCATGATAGTGGCGGAGTGTTGTTGGAGTGCCTCCCAACGAGTGCTGAATTTAACGTCCCCAGCTGGACTCAGAATGAGGCACAACATTAGTTACCCTCCAGCAGGGCAACAGTTTCTCCAACAGGGGTAGGTTCATGAGTAAGATAGGGTTTCAAATGCTGCCCATTGACCGTAAATTTATGCCCAGATTTGGGATCTTCAATTTCAACGGCCCCGTTGGGAAATGGTCTCGAGACCAGGAAAGGACCAGTCCATTTGGACTTCAATTTCTCAGGAAAGAATTTGAGCCGGGCATTGTAGAGCCAAACTTCCTGAGATGGCTCAAATTCCTTCCACCGAATACGGCTGTCGTGAAAATCCTTAGTGTGTTGCTTGAAAGTTAAGGCAGAATCATAGGCTTCACGACGGAGCTCTTCCAGCTCCTGGAGTTGGAGTTTCCATTCTCGACCACATAGGTCTGGGTCGAGGTTACATTGACGAACCGCCCAATAAGCGTGGTGCTCCAGTTCCACGGGCAAATGAAAAGGCTTCTCGTAAATGATTCTATAAGGAGACATACCAAGGGAAGCCTTGAAGGTGGTCTGATACGCCCAAAGTGCATCAATCAGCTTGTCGGACCAATCCTTACGGTCAGGTGGAACCGTTTTCTGGAGAATTTGCTTGATTTGCCGGTTCGACACCTCTACCTGGCCATTCGTCTGAGGATGATACAGAGATGCGATATGATGATGGACTCTGTATTTCCTCAGAGGTGCCCGAAAAGAAGCATGGGTAAAGTGGCTTCCTCCATCCGAGATAATGGCTCGAGGGATCCCAAAGCACGCAAAAATGTGGTCTTTGACAAATCGAGTGGATATAACATGGTCAGCACAATGTGTGGGAATACCTCGATCCATTTCGAAACTTAATCAACAGCCACGAGGATATATTCTAAGCCGTTGGAAGGAGGAAAGGGACCCATGAAATCAATTCCCCAAATGTCAAAAATTTCAGCAGCTAGGATGGGTTGCAAGGGCATCATGTCACGACGTGACATTGATCCTAACAACTGGCACCTAGTGCAATGTTTGGCATAATTGTGTGCATCCTGGTGAAGGGAGGGCCAAAAGAAATCGCACTGCAACACCTTAGCTGCAGTTTTCCTCCCAGAGAAATGGCCTCCGCAGGCCTGATCGTGGCAGAAGGATAGCACACTGGGGAATTCGCTGTCAGGAATACAGCGACGGATGATTTGATCAGCACCTATTCGAAAAAGAAGTGGATTATTCCAGAAATAATACTTTGTTTCTGCCATGAGGCGCTAGCACTGGTTTTTAGTCCAGCCACGAGGAATGGATCCAGAAGTAAGGTAATTGGCAATGTCGGCATACCAAGGTCCACTTGCCACATTGATTGCCAGTAGGTGCTCATCAGGAAAAATCTCATTAATCGGCAGAGTAAGTCCAATTTGGTCAGGGTCCAGTCTAGAAAGATGATCAGCCACAACATTCTGGGCTCCAGCCTTATCGCGGATCTCAATGTCAAATTCTTGGACCAGAAGGATCCAACGAATCAGTCTAGGCTTGGCATCCTTCTTATGCATGAGATGGCGAATGGCCGCGTGATCAGTGAAAATAATAACATGTGAGCCCAGAAGGTAAGAGCGAATTTTCTCCAGCCCAAAGACGACTGCCAGTAGTTCTTTCTCAGTGGTAGTATAATTACACTGGGCTTCGTCCAACGTCCTACTGGCATAGTACACCACGAAGGGGTGTCTATCGCGTCTTTGTCCCAGGATGGCTCCGACTGCAAGGTCAGAAGCATCACACATGAGTTCGAAGTCGAGGGACCAATCAGGTGGCTGGAGAACAAGGGCCTTGGTGACAGCATTATGCAGCTGCGTGAATGCTCATATGCAGTCAGGGCCCATATTGAAGGCTACGTCGGTCGATAGGAGATGAGTCAAAGGTCGAGAAATCTTGGAGAAATCTTTGATGAATCTCCTATAGAAACTGACGTTTCCCAGGAAGGAGCGGATTTGTTTGACAGAGCCAGGCACAGGTAAATCAGCAATTACATTAAGCTTAGCTCTGTCAACCTCGATACCCCTATCGAAGATGATATGCCCAAGAACAATTCCCTCGTGTACCATAAAATGACTTTTTTCCCAGGAAAGCACGAGGTTTACATCAATATATCTCCTAAGGATACAGGTCAGGTTGGCAAGATAGTCATCGAAAGATGGTCCAAAGATCGAAAAGTCATCCATGAAGACCTCGAGAAAGTCACCCACCAAGTCATGGAATATAGCCAGCATACATCTCTGGAAAGTTGCTGGCGTGTTACAAAGTCCGAATGGCATCCTTCTAAATGCAAAGGTGCCGAAGGGGCAGGTAAAAGTGGTTTTCTCTTGGTCCTGGGGGTCAATTGCCACCTGGTTATATCCTGAGAATCCATCCAGGAAATAGAAAAATTTATTTCCCGCTAACCGCTCCAGGATTTGGTCAATGAAAGGTAGCGGAAAGTGATCTTTCTTAGTTGTAGCATTGAGTTTCCTATAATCCACACACACTCTCCAAGATGTAGGAGTGCGTGTAGGGATGGATTCGCCCCTGTCATTGACACGGATAGTGAGTCCCGCCTTTTTTGGCACGACATGAATCGGACTCACCCAGGGGCTATTGCTGATTGGGTAGATTATACCAGCATCTAGCCACTTAATAATTTCCTTTTTAATGACCTCCCACATGTTAGGGTTGAGACGTCGCTGCATCTTGCGGGAAGGTCGAGTTTCCTCCTTTGTATATATACGGTGAGTGCAGTAGGAGTGGCTAATGCCAGTTAAGTCTGATAAAGACCATCCGATGGCTGCCTTGTGTTCCATAAGGACCTTTGTTAGTTTGCACTCTTGCTCCGTGGTCAATTTTGAACTAATGATTACGGGGAGCGTTTCATTTGGTCCCAAGGAAACATACTTAAGTGTACTAGGCAGCACTTTCAGCTCGGGAGTGGATGGTGAAAGATCTGGCATATCTTGGGATGAGAGTGTCCCAGGCGGATCAGAAAACAAGTCAGGAGGAAGAAGTTGGCCCTCAGATTGGCCAAGAGGAGGGGCTTCTTGGATAGATGGATCCAAAAAGCAATAGCCCTAGTGAGTAGTATATGGGCTCAAGGTCCTAGTGTGGAGTTGCAACTCCGCCTGATTTGGCGGGAAAGAAAGGGCAATCCAGTCTTCAAGAGTGTGGACCAGCGGTGAGTAGCCCGGATATGACTCAAACCACGAGGTATGGGAAGCAGAGAAAACCTTGTCAGAGGTCTGGTCAGGGGAAGGTACGAGAATAGGGAGGGATGGGGGCACGTCACAATATGTGTCGGTCAGGCAATCGTGTATGTTTAAAGGCAGTCCGCAGCAGTCAGAATAGGTCCCAATTAGTCCGATACACACGCTGACGGCCATGTCCTCGTCAGACGTGTCATCCTCGATGCAATCGAAATTAAAGTTCTTGGCAGCCTTGAAGATGTTAAGCTTGAGCTTCTCAGATCCAACGTCAATCTCAATACAGCCCGACTCGCAGTCGATATGGGTGTGGGCTATGGCCAAGAAAGGTCGACCAAGGGTGATCGGACAATCAGAAAGTGATCTAGGAACTTCCATATCTAAAAGAAGAAAGTCAACAGGAAAACAGAGACTGTTGACCCTAACCACCACGTCTTCCACCACACCCTTTGGAATTTTGACAGAACGATTTGCCAACTGTAATGTGACAGGGGTGGGTTTCAGATTTCCCAAGGAAAATTTTTTGAGCATGATGGTTGGTATGAGATTGATGGAAGATCCTAGATCAAGCAGGGCACGGTTAAAATTGCAGCCTTGGATGCTACAAAGAATAAGCGGTGTGCCCAGATCTTTCTGCTTCAGTGGTAGATTTGACAGTATAGCACAACTCGCATGAGGCAAGAGAACCACCGGATTCTTAGTTTTCTTTGACTGTTGCCTGGGTGTTGTGTAGTCTTTGAAAAATCAGGCGATAGTAGGTATGTGATTGATTGCCTCTAACAGGGGTACCTTGATTTCAACATCCCTAAATAAATTACACAGGTTATCAAAGTCCTGTGTATCCTTCTTCTTGCCTTTTGGCTCCCTCAGTACAGCCTCAGGGAATGGGACTGATTCTGGCACCAATTTGGGTGTATCATCCCCTCGTAAATGCGGTGCGCATCCCGAATGAGAGGGCGATGAAGAAGACGAGCCAGGATCAGGTTGAGGTGGATCGACGGTTTTCTTACTACTCCTCGTAGTGATCGCATTGGACGTTGCGGGTCCAGTGGGATCATAAGGCGGAGGAGGGTTCGCAATAGGGACATAAGAGTGAGGTGCTACAGCGGGATTAGCCTGAAATCCTGGTGGAATGCTCAGAGCTTGTAGAATCAGATGAACCTGCCCCTAAGAATGTCGTACCTGTGGTTGAGGACCACAGGGTATGAAATTTCGTGGGTTGGGAACAGGTTGAGCTGGAAGAGTGCCTTGAGATCGAGTTGCCATGCGTAGTTGACTGATCTCAGCATTCTGCTGCTCCAATTGGTGCTGAAAAGAGGTCATGTTCTCTTCATGGCGCTTTGACATTTCCGTCATCATTCGCATCAATTTCTCAAGAGGACTTGATGTGTGTTCTGTTTGCGGTACTCAAGGAATCGATGGCGTATTTGCCATAGGATTAGACTGGGCCCTTGGGATGACGGGTGCAGACGGTCGCATTGGTCCACCCGCGGGGTTTTGGCACTGCAGGTTGTTGGACCATGCGATGTTCGGATGATTTCGCCACCTTGGGTTATAAGTGGTAGAGAATAGGTTGTTCCCCAGGGCGCAAGCGTCTTCTAAGCCAGAAGACGCATCCGCATGTAAATATGCTTCTAAGCACACGGAGGCTTGGTCCTCCGTGTCAAAATACTTGCTTGCAGAAGCCAGATCCACATGACTTACCGAATCGCTCGGTGCGACACTCGGTAAGGAAGGTCTTACGGGGTTTCTGGAGATAAGCCTGGTGTTGGAAGAATTGGGGTTGTGATGAAGTGGTGAGGTGGGGGTGTTTGCCGTAGAACGGGTGGGATTGGCTAGAAGCTCGTCCAGCTTCTTGTGCATGACGGAGACTTCATCCAATTTTTGTGCGATAAGGCTGAGATCTGTGGATGAATGGGAAGGTCCCGTGTCAACTTCGTGGACATTACGGGGCAAGCTGGTACGATTAAAGGCGACAATGGAGGCATTGTTCTTTGAGTTTTCGCTCATATTTTCAAATAATTCGAATGCTCCATTCTCGCCTTTATTCATGAAATTCCCTCCATAGGAAGCATCTGCAATCTGCTTCAAAGTCTCATTTAGCCCATAGTAGAAAATCTGAGCTATATGCCACTTAGGCAAACCGTGGTGCGGACACTTCTTGAGGAGGTCATTAAATCTCTCCCATGCCTCATGAAACTATTCGCCATTTTGTTGCGTAAAGGACGTGATAGCACGGTGAAGCGCATTGGTTCGCCCGATTGGGAAGAACTTCTTGAGAAATGCTGTTCGCATCTCTTCCCAAGAGTGGATGGTTCTCCCAAGGGTGCGTAACCACTGTGACGCTTTATCCCGCAATGAAAATGGGAACATTTTCATGAGGACTATAGATAACCCAATATTTCTTGGTTTAACAGTCTCAGCCAATCCGGTTAGGTCTTCCAAATGAGGAAAAGGATCTTCACTTGCAAGACCATGGAAGTGGAAGTTAATCAGGCCAATTATGTTGGGTTTCAATTCAAAGTTATCCCCGTCCATGGGGACCCGAATTTGTCCTATGGTCTCTGTAGCAGCGGGATTCTGATAGGAGCTAAGAGACCTAGGATCATCCCATTCGGGAGGGTTCTGCATTTCCTCCAATGTTTCCCTAATGGCTTCAATTTGTTCATTATACATTTCCATTTGGGCTTGGAGGTGGGTTATGGAATCCAAGGCTCCACCACCTGGTGGGTTTTGAGGGCGGTTTCCTCCCTCGGGATTTGGGGGTGGGCGTGCAACCATGTTTGTGGAGGAGGATGATTCAGCTTCTTTTCTAAAATTATCAGACAATTCACACAGTTCAGGGTTTTGTAACCTCCTCCCAAACATGCACTATCGCAGGAAGAATTGGGGGGATACAAAGGGAAAAGGAGATGAGAGAAATGATGCCGCAAAGGTACACTTGATGACAAATCAATACAATCAAATTCCTAACCTCTATAGTGTGCCCTTAGACCTAAAGATCTAAGTTACCTACTATCACGACCTACGGAATTGAATGCGAGCACCACGGAACCACCGGGCCAGATTGAAAGGCCGTTTGCCCCAATCTTAGATACCCGATAGCACGCAGGAACCCTCACCAGCACGTAGGTGCTACATGCAGGTAGTTAGACCTCCAATCCTTAATAAGGGTCAAGTTGCTACCAGTTTTAGTTAGAGGCTTAAGATCAAGTGCTTCTGGAATGTGAAGGGCGTTATTTATGGGTAATGCCCAAGTGGTTGATTTTATAAAGTGTGTAAACCAAGCATGTAATGGGGAAATCTCCCCGAATTGAAGTTTTAATTGGTGAATGGTTTTTAGAGTTTCAGCCTTAAGTAGTATGGATTTTAGGATTTCGCTGAATTACCAATTCAACCAATATCCAGGTTTTGAGAGAATACAAGTTTTCTTCTAAGCCCAACAAACCCTTCTTCAATGTCAGTTGGTTAATGCATGCTAAAATGAAATGGGCTTCCCTAGATGGAGATTTTTATGTGTGGATGCACGAGTCAATTTTAGATTAGTGTGAAAGGGAGCAAAAGCACTTCAATTCAAGTTCTCTCAATCACCAGAATGATGTTCCACACACAAGGCTCAACCATAAGATAAAGAAAATCAAATTGTTGGGGTTGAAGTATTCGGGATAAAATCTTAGGCACGTGAAAGGTCGTGGTGGGGTTGGAATCAACTCAATTCCAAGTCTCCCCACAAAAAATGTGATCCCGAATTGCAGATAAATGAGGCAAAGAGGGATGGTAATCAATCTTTTTATTTTTGCCTCAAAGAATACTTCACACGGCGAAAGATTCAAGAATCAAGATTCTTGGATCTTCGCTATGCGAAGTTTGGCGGGAAATCCCGGGGTGGTGGGAGTGATGGCAAATAATTAAACAAGTGATTTTTAATCCACTTGCCCCAAGAGATCCCAAGAAGTGTTTTTAGTTTTTTTTTTATTAAGGTGACAAGTTGACCTAAGTTGCTAAGGAAGAGAGACGTACCTATTCAGCAACATGGGCGAAGCTCCAGTGTGGTGCTGGCGACTACACGCTCTTGTTCCCACCTTGGATCAGCCCACATCTTCGACTTCGTCTGCCTGCCTCCTCCTTGCAACTGGTTCACCTGCACACCAACAAACAGAAACACTCATGAAGACAAGGGTGTGATAAAAAAAATTAAAGGAATGGAGTAGAAACTTACCTGAATGCGCACTTCCCCGGCAACGGCGCCAGAAAAAGTATGGTGTAGACCCGGATAGGTTGTGTTAATATAGTGATTTAATCGTTGAAATGAGTATAATGGTTAACCTAAATCGAGCCTAACCATCCTTTTACAAAATTTTTTTAACCTGGCCTACTTAATTTTATCTTGGTCACTTTTAGGCCCAGGGTCGAACTTAGGGAGGCAGGATTACAGGTGAATAAGTTTCTACGCCTTTCCTACAACGAATCTCTTCCGTTCATTTATTATGTTTTTGGTGTTTTTTTTTTCTATTTAATATTTTTTCTCATACTTTTCTCCTTGAGGTACACCCTCAAAATTAGGTCCTTGGCTTAGAGCCAAATTGTTCTTGGCGTTGAGCCAAATTCGGGTTCCAAAACTGGTCATGCTATCTGCAAGACCGAGAACTTGCAAGACAAGGATTATCTTTTCTCTTTCACTATTTTTTTTATCTTTTTAATAGCAGGAAAGAGAAATAGAAACAAGATAAATATAGTAAATATATATATATATATATTATATATATATAGGGGTGGGGGTGGAGGTGGAAATGGCATGTAGCACGGTGTCGAGTTGATCGTCGTCTAGGAAGACGCAACCAACAGGACGAAGTGCCACGTGGAGTGTAGGATGGATGGGTGGAAGGTGTGTGCGAAGACGCTTTCTGTATGCGGGTATCAGGGAATATCAGCAACTGGTGCAGATATTCACGCGATATAACGCGTGGTAGGTGATATGAAGGAAAGTATATATTTATATGTATATATATATATATAGATAGGGGTATTGAGATGTTGTGTACCTGAAGAGGAACAACAAAGTGTGCTGAGTTTTTGGCATGAACTTCATTGTGGAGGACACTTTGGTGCTAAGAAAATTATTTTTAAGGTTCTCCAGTCCGATTTTTGGTGGCCTTCCTTATTTAAGGAGTCTCACAATTTTGTTAAGGCCTGTATTAGATGTCAACGGACTGGAATGATTGGGAAGAGGAGTGAAATGCCTCAACATCCTATTCAATCTATTGAAATTTTTTATGTGTGGGGAATTAACTTTATGAGCCCCTTCCCGTCATCCCATGGTTATGAATATATCTTGGTCGTAGTTGATTATGTCTCTAAATGGATAGAGGCCATTTCTATGTGCACAAATGACCACTCCGTGGTTTTGAAATTTGTGAAGGCCAATATCATATCCCGTTTCAGCTGCCCCAAGACCATTATAAGTGATGGGAGACCACATTTCCGAAACCACCACTTTAATCGACTAATCAGGAGTCTGGGAGTGACTCACAAGGTCGCTACCCCTTACCATCCTCAGACAAGTGGCCAGGTTGAAGTGTCGAATAGGGAGAAAAAATATTTTGGAAAAGACCGTTAGACCTGATAGGAAAGACTAGTCCCAAAAGCTCGATGATGCTTTGTGGGCAAATCGAATGGCCTATAAGACCCCTTTGGGTACTTCTCCCTTTCGGATTGTGTATGGGAAAGTGTGCCATTTACCTGTTGAATTGGAACATAAGGCACTTTGGGCTATTCGAAGTGTTAACATGGATTTAGAGAAGGCAGGTAAGGAATGACTTCTAGAATTAAGTGAACTTGAGGAGCCGAGGAATGATGCTTATGACACCTCTCAAGCTTATAAAGAAAGAACTAAGGTCTTGCATGATAAGTTTATACTTCGAAAGACCTTTGAGCCCAACCAACAAGTCTGGCTTTTGAATTCCAGACTTAAGCTTTTTCCTGGGAAGTTAAAATCTCGTTGGGATGGGCCTTACATAATCACTAAAGTATTTCCGCATGGAGCTGTGGAGATTAAAAACCCTTCCTCCTCAGCAACTCCCTTTATCGTCAAAGTTCAACAGTTAAAACCTTACATAACTTTGGATGACCATCTGGTTGACAAGGTCACTCTTAAGGAGCCTTAGCTCCTACCATTCTCTGCCTCAGGTAATATCTTCCTTTAACTATTTTTGTTTTCAATCAGGACATTCTTTGAACCAGGCATGGGGGAGAGGACCTGAGGCATTTTGTTTATAGCATGCATACATCTGCATTAAAAAAAATCTAAATAAATAAAAATGAAAAAAAATATAATTAAAAAAAAAAGTTTTGAGCTTAACTGGCTAGGTCTTGCATTCTTAAGCAAATCAAAACTCTAAGGTAGACTAAGTTAATTCTAGGATCAAACTTTAGAGGCTAAATGAGCTACTAGCTTTAGACCTTTAGGGTCCTTTGTAGACTTAAAAACTTAAGTAGGAGTTAAGTTGCGGACCATTCCTCAAGAGGTTGAGGAAGGAAAGCTAGGGTTTGAGTTAAAAGGTAAGGTAGTACCTGGAGTCTTGTTCTACCTTTTGGTTTACGGGTCCTTGTAACCCAAGCATCCAAATTTCACACAGTTGGTCTGGTGTAAGTAATCAACTTAATTCCTTTCTTAAAAGAGATTTGGTTCTCTTAGTTTTGACTTAGGAGAGGCTTGAAAACACAATTTGATTGGAAGAGTTCCCGCTGCAGGAGAGGTGGAGTATATACTCACCTTGAGGATGCGATGATAACATATTACCTCCTCGGTGCTTATCTCTTAGGATATCCATCCTACTGGGGGCATGTAAGCTCATTGTGCGGTTTAGGTACCATGGGTGGCCCTATCTCGAAGTGCCGACTTCCATAGGCCTGAATTCACTTAAGAAATCCATGGGCGATACTATCTCGAAGTGTCGATTGCCAGGAGTTCTTGGGGTCGTTATGGGCAGTGCTATCTCGAAGCATCGAAAGCCAGGCACCCTTCGAGGTATGGTAATGGGGACAATGAATCCGACACAGACCGTGTTGATAGCTGATCCGAGGTTAGACTTAGAGGAATCAAAAAAAATATATATATATATATATTATTTTAAAAAAAGAATTCCTTTTTCCTTTAACTCAAATAACTCAGGCCTATGCACATGCACCGATGCTTTAATCTCAGGGATCAATAAACCTTAGGGTAGAGTCAGAAATCAGGGAAACTAATGCCTGCAACTCATCTTTAGCCAACCTAGTCTGTAACTTAGCAACTACTTGGGAACCTTAGGTCTAGAGTCTGAACATAATATGTTTCTAAAGGAAGACCGATTGGGTTGACTAGTCTACTTGGAGTGCTAGGTTCTACTTGGATTTGCTAGGGACTAGCAAAAACTAGGCATGGGGGTATTTGATTAGCCCATATTTGTGGGCTATTTAAGTATTTAAGTGCCTAGACATTAAGTTAATTCTAACATTTATTTAGCATAAATTAGGATGTAAATAGATTAATTCATATTTCTAATTTAATTACAAAATTCATGCATTGCATTCATATTTAAATGCATTTAGAATTAACTTAGAATTGCATTCATTTAATTAGTTAACCAATTAGGTGCATTGCATGCATTAATTTAAGTTAACATAAAAGTTGAGGGTTTGTATATAAATAACCATAATATTTTATCATTATTTTTATTCTTCTTCTTTCAGCAACGGCTGCAATGCCACCGGCTGCCGCACTAAAACCTGCATTCAAAGACTAGCAGAGAATGTGGATCTGCTCCTGCCTCTCCATTCAAATCCATGCAGGTGGTTACAAAAGGAGGAGGGAGGCTGCCTTATACGGGAGGCCACCATCCTCGACTCACCTCTGTGCAGAGAGTTGGTCTATCATCCATTCCACCACCACCGGCCTCAACCGTGGCAACGAGCCTCCACCACCGTGGGCGTGTGGTGTGACAGGCCACACCGCCATTTGGAGCTTATCTGCATTACCGTGACCACCTCAGCGTGCACCACCCTCGCTGTCGTCACCAACAACCACCACTACAGCCGCTGCAACTTCACGTCCCCATCAGTTAAGACACCTGGGAATGTTCCCAGACGTCTGAAACTCCTACAACACCACCTTCATCTTCCTCCCCTGTCCTTTATTTTTCCAGCCACCAGCCACTACAGACCCGCCACGCCTCACCAGCGTCTCCAGCCAATGCCGCTCCAGCCAGTGCCCCATCCCGCATAGCGCCCGCACCCCCGCAGGCGCTCTGCCTGCCACGAGGACTGAGCCTCAGCCTCCACCGCCTTCAGGCGACTATTGCACCAAGCACGCCAAACACTCACTGCAGCGCGTTCCCCCCCACTTCTGCGCGCCCTTCAGCTGCACTCGCAGGCACTCTAGTGCTAACGCCACTCCACCTTGCGCGCCCCTGCTAGTTCGCGCCCATCTCCAACAGCCCCTGCAAGCACCCGCTCCATCACCTCCTCACGCCCCTTTCAAGCACCGCAGGCGCTGCGTCTCCTGCAGGCACCAGTACCCATCTCTTGCACCGCCTGCCTTCACCCTCCATCGCAGGCATGCCCTCTACAGGCACTGCAGAACGCTCTCGCTCACCTGCATAGTGCCTCCTTGCAGCGCACCCTCCCCTCTACAGACCACCTCGCCACAGCGCCTTCACAGTAGAGGCAGCCTCCTCCAACAGGCCGGTGGCCCTCCTCCACCCGCTTGCCACTTCTGGCCACCTCTCGTCATTCCGTTACCGTCATCGTGATCCCCATGCGCCGGTCAACCTTCCCCCATAGCAGCTCCATCGCCGGTGCTTCATCTCTCATGCGAGGAGGAGAGAGAGGGAAAGCTTTCTTTTCCCTTCAATTAGTTATTACATTTGTTTCCATTGCCAACACTTGATTTTTGATTTATTATTATTTTAATTGTGGTAAAATTGCGAATGCACACTCATACTTTCTGATAATTGCACATTATTGTCATTCACCTGTTTCAAGATTGGTTTTGGGATTAACATGTGCACCAATTTTCTCTAGTATATGTCAATTGAAAATTACATAAAATCATCATATATTTATTGAAGATTTCATTGAGGGAAAATTGCACATATACCCTTATATTTTTGAGTTATTGTGAATCTTCTTTCCAACGCATTTTATGTCGGATTTGACTAGGGATTTCACACTTAACTGAAAGAATACGAAATAATCGAGAGTTTATTGCTTAATTGCCTCCCTGTGGACACGACCCGCTCTTCTGTGAGTGGTTATTTTTATTGTTGATTAGTCGATTTTTCCACCACATAGAACTACAAACGACTTTAAAAGCGAGGAATCGACTCGTCAGTTAGGTCATAGGATTAGGGTTGCAAACCCTAATTACTAAAGTGAATGTTTAATTAAACTTGTAATAAGTTTAATTGAAAGAGTGTAAACCAAATTGAGAGTGAGAATACTCAATTAAGTTGGTCTTAGGTCAATTGGACTCTCACTGAGTCCAATTGGACTTGTGTAGGTTGAGATCAAATCTCAATTGGACTCTATGAGGCCAATTGACTAAGTGTGATTGACTTGATCCAAGTCAATTGGTTTTGGTGAGAACCTAATTAGATTCTTAGGAGGGTCTAGGGGTAGTGTACTAGGCTTAGGGTACCTTAATTTAGGTTCCCCA
The DNA here is from genome assembly GCA_037157565.1 of Thalassia testudinum. Lineage (NCBI taxonomy): Eukaryota > Viridiplantae > Streptophyta > Magnoliopsida > Alismatales > Hydrocharitaceae > Thalassia > Thalassia testudinum. The sequence goes on along the minus strand of JAZHRO010000003.1, from coordinate 114,437,180 downwards.
GGGTTTGGAATTAGGTTTAGGGACCTAGGAAATCAAGATCCAAGCTTGATTTCCAAAATAAGGTATGGAGAGGAGTATCAAACGTCCAATTTAAGTGTTAGATGACTTATACTCAAAAATCAAAAGTCCATACCTCTTGTCTAGACGTCCAATTAGAGGTTGGGGTGGATTCAAGGTTCTATCATGGAATTCTGCAAAAATTGGACGTCTGACTTGTCTGGACATCCAATAACACTTCAAACTTGGGTTCTAGGTTTGCGGGTTGTGCCTAAGGGTTCTGAACATCCAATAACTTATCTAGATGTTGAGATAACGGCTGAAACTAGGGTTTTGAGGTATCCTAGGCTAGGGTGACCTAATCTAAGGGTGGCTAAGGCTTAGGATGGTCTCGAGGGCTATCCTAGGGCTAGGATTGGTCCTAAGTTCTTCATAATTTAAACTCTACATTAAATTCTACTAAGCAAAGTAGCATACCTCAACCCTACATTATTTTTCTACTTTATTCCTAAGTCTTCTGCTCCAGCTCTGCTGTAGCACCAACTCCTCTTTATTCTTTAGATCCATCTTTAGATCCATCTTTAGTTCTAGCTTCAGATCTTCTTATTACCTACAAACCATATGATGCACTTAATCAGCACATTATAACATTATTCTATGCATAGCTAAAATAAAGCAAGAGAAATGCAAAGTATGCTCATGTATGCATGGATTACACTAAGTTAAGCTAAGTTCTAACTTAATTTAGATCATTTAAGACCTTTGATTGCTGCGCAAGCACTGCTTACAATAGACAGGTCCACAAAAGGGCATTCTCTAAAGGAGACTTAGTCCTGTGAAAGTGTAAAGTCTCCATGCCAAGCAAATCGGGCGAAAACTAGACCCCTTGGGAAAGGCCATACAAAGTTTGTAAGAACAGTCTATATGACTTTTACAAATTACAAATCCTAAGCAGCGAGGCAATCCCTCGTACTTGGCATGCGAGTAATTTACACTTATACCATGTATTGAAAGAAAACACAGTGAAAATAAAAGCTTTTCTTTCATTGAAAATATTATCTATTACATCCCCCAGAACCATCGTTCCCGGCAAAAAAAAAGGGGGAAAAGATAACAAGATCACTTTGAAGACTTGGTGACTTCACTCCCAATCTTTAAAGATGTCCACTCCAAGCATCATAGGTGGTGACGAGATGGCATGAGGAGAACTACTCAGCCGGATTGGTGATTCCTCACCTTCTGAAGGACTAGGCTTGGGCACCTCCTCTTTAGGAGCCAGGCTTCCCGGTTGACCCATGGGCCCCAGCTGGTTCTCAAGCAGTCCTATAGGATCCTTGTCCATAATATGACCGTCAGCTTTTTGATGGTCATACTCGGACAAAAACTGATCCATAGACCAGCTACACAGCTCCTCCACTAAGGTGTGTTTCCCTCAAGAAGGGCTTGTATCACCGCTAGGGTGTGCTTCCCCATCTCCCTTAAGGCGGCCTCTTGGCTTTCTTCCATTGATGGGTCAGAAGCAAAGAACCCCATCACTGTGTCAGGATCAAGCTTTGGCTGGGCAGCATGCTCCAACTCAAGCATCGCTTTGCCCCTGCCCTCTATGAGCTGCTGAGCCTTGGTGAGGTCGGTCCTCAACTCCACCTTACTCGTCAACACCTCGTCAAGTTTGTCAATGTTCATGCCTAGGTGAAGGCACTCTTTCTGAAGGGATGCCTTGTATCCCTCCATGACCAAAAAATGCTCGGCCCTTAGCTCCTGCACCTCCTCCTTTAATGAAAGGACGTTGGTGCAGGAGGCCTGTAGGCGCTCGAACAAATCTCGCAAAGCTGCGACTTCAGTCTTGTGCGCTCTAACGAGACACTCCTCCATCTTCCCACTAAGGGCAGCAGCCTACCTCAAACCATGCTGGGCCTGCCTCAGTTCATCCTCTAGCTAGGATACTTGACGGGCCACTTGCTACTTTGAGTGGAACTTACGAAGGGCATCCTCCACTGTCTACTTTGCCTTCTCTCAGGCAGTAGTCACCTCCTATAAACGACAAGCAAAATTATGCTACTCCACCTTAGCCGTCATGACCTACTTGGCGGCCATATCAGCTACCCCGAAAGAGCCGCTAGGCCTAGCATCATCCGCAAGAGCATCGCCACAAGGAACAAAGGTACTCCCGAGAAGCTCTACCTGTTCAAAACCATAGGCGGGTATAAGGAGAAAATTCCTCTCCAAAATATAAGTAAAGGGCAAGCAAGAGAAGACTTACTGCTTGGAGGCAATAGTAGAGCACATGGTCTTCCTTGATTCTCCTTCTCTTCTTCCTTTCTCAACTCCTCTTCTTCTTCTTTCTTTCTCTGCCTTAGCTCTTTCATGGCTTCACTTCTTTCTCTTCTCCCTCTACGGTCCTCCTCTTCTTCTACCTTACCTCTTTTCTTCCTTCTTCTTCCTTCCTTCCTTTCTTTAGCTCTGTCTCTTTTCCCCTTCTCGCAACTAAGTGTCGCACAAGTGACTACAAGAGCAAAACCCCCTAACCCTATGCTCTCTCTCTCTCCCTTCCTTTTCTTTCTCAAGGGACAACCGGGCATTCGGGTAATCAGGCATAAGCGCACCCAAGACCAGGGCTACCTACATGGGTAGCAATCGAGGCGTGAGGCTTAGGTGGGTAATCGAATTCGGACCAGGCTTGCGTGGAGGTGTCACAAGTGAGGCATGAAGGGGTGAGGGGAACCTCACCCCCCAAGTGTCGAGGCGATAAGCCAGTGTGACAAATTCAACTTATGCACTGCAGGAGGCACTGTGCTCCATGATGTGGGACTAAACCCACAAGGTTGCTTTGTGCACAAAGCTGCTGGAGTGCTCTTCCAATTGAAGCTAAAGGAGCACACGATGCTCCTAATTGGAGGCCTAGGTCGCTTCTTGGGATGAGTCTGCAGTGCCTAGAGTGAACACCTGGGGCAAGGATCTCAAGAGCATGCTCCGAGCTTGCTTGGGAGCAACTCGTTCATGGCAGTCGAAGGCATAAACCTGAAACAATAAAGTACGGGCTAAACACCCCAATCAGATGGCTCAAAAGCTTCGCCGAAGCACAGCGAAGGTGTTAGCGGTGGTTTCATGGCGAGGCGAGGCATGTGGCAGCATGACAGAGGCAGAGATGGCCAGAGGAAGTGGGTTTGTTCGATGGGTGTTCTGGGTGGATGGGAAGGCGAATAGATAAAGGGCTTTTGATGAGTGGAGTACGGCGGAGGTTATGGGCTTGTTGGCGAGAAGGATGGAGGTGTGTAGCATGCGAAAGTCCTCGCTAGAGGGGTTGTCGGAGGTGGAGACAAAGGTGGTGGGTGATGTAGTCGAGGGGTTGAAACAAGAGTTAAGAGGGGGAGAATTAATCTATGAGTCTAAGGGAATTATTCTAATCCTAATCTAATGGACGAATGGGGGAGAATGATGTCGGCTTTGATTGGCCGGTGTCAGGGAATAAGTTACTTCGATGAGGTGGAAAGCGGCGATGAAGACGAGGGAGAAGCTCCTGTTGGTACAGCCAAGAGCGGAAGGAGAGGAAGGCAAATTCGTTGCTGGTATTGCATACAAATGAAGAGGGAGGTTGAAGAAGATCGCCAGACATCGAGGAGCTATTTGGCCAGAGAGGAGGGAGGAATTGAGGGTGATTCCGGTCGAATTTGAGCATGAGTAAAACGATTTGCCATGGGGATCCTTATATAGGCCTCAGGGAGTCAGTTTAAGCTTAGGAATCAAGCATTGCGAGCTTGGAAGGTTCGCCGGAGTCGAAAACCCAAATCTCTCATGCATTCACATGACAAATTGAGAAAGAGTTGAAGCTCAAGAATCGGTCTGATTGGAAGAGGATTTTAAGAGGGATCTTCGGTTTAAATTTGAGGAAGTTTCATCAATCAATCAAGGAGAAATCCTTGCTTGATTGTCGTCAGAGCTTTAGGATTAAGAGTTATATGTGGCAGGGACCTTTTCGAAGAAGATGATAAAGTTGGGGGATTTTGTGTAAGAAATTCGAAAGTTGAGGGGCCATTTGAGATAAAGAAAATTAGACTTGGACCAAAATGCAAACTAGGTCGAAATAATGTTAAATTGGGCCCAAGTTTTGATACAAACCTAATTTGAACCTAAAGAATCCAATGGTGAAGTTGGATTTTGGTTTTGACATAGTTTGATTGGGTAATTTATGCAAAAATATAAATTAGGGCAACTATCTGTTTGAGACTTTGTTTTACGTCAAAATGGGTTCTGATGATCAAATTAGGCATACCAAAACATAGAGAATATTTTTCTATGATTTTTAGAGGATTTATGTGAATTTTATCCTGACCAAAACCTCAATTAATTAAGTGGGTCTGTTTTTAGGATTTCAGATGTCATTTAATTCTCGAAACGCATGAAAACTCATTTCTATCTACACGAACCCACTTGGTAGACATTTAAGACCATTTGACTTTTAATTAATCCTTGAGAAATACTGTGATTGTTCTGCAATTGAGATATGCTATTAAAATTGCAGTTTTACACCTATTTTCTTGTTATTCTCTCAGAATAGATTTGCAGTGAATTAAGGCTCTTCTGGCAGTTATGTCGGAGCATTTATTCCTTGATTGTGACTAATTAAAGCTAGATATGGCTGATGATGATGTTATCATCACTGCCTTTTAAGGCTGGCAAAAAATAGGCGAACGCGCCTAAAGTAGCCTCTTAAGGCTTGCAGAAAAATAGGCAACTGCGCCTAAAAGTCGCTTCCTAAGATCGGCATAAACTTAGGTACACCTGCCCACATTCCCTTTATCAACAAGCCACCTTCTATTAGCCAGTGAAAACTAAAGCACATCCCACCTCTAACATCTTTACTACTAAATCACCTCTCTAAAGACGGCAACACTAAGGGCACCTTGGCCGCCTACAATTACAACTCCCGTATTATGGCAAATGCTCCCCCGCTTTAACAAAAATGCCATGAAACCATTTGTGGGCATCATCTACTGCAGAGTTTTAAATACTTTAATCACTCTCTCAGCAACATTTGCTAGCTAGAGAGTAAGGGACATATGATGAGGGGCAAAAAGCACCCTCAGACTCAAAACTCCACGAGAAGCCCAACAAGGGATCTGGCTACCCAAATCTGAGGTTGGTAGGCAGGTCTGACCCGCCTTCACCTGGGGAGATCCAAATATAAGAGGGTCTGAATAAACCTGACCCGCCAGAAAACCCGGTGCCAACTGACGATAGGGAGATGACGGAAAAGTTCAACACGACCATACCAACAATAAATGGCAGCATGACCGCTATAATTAATGGCCTAACAACATACATGCCTTGACAACGAATGCATCTGGTCCAAAGATTCTATGATAGAATCAACCCCCAGCACTATAAATAGCTAAAAGAGGCCCTCAAGTCCCCCTCTCGAGTAATTAGAGAGAAAAAGAGTTTGTATTATCACTTCTTACTAGTGAATAGTTGGGAGCATCGCCCACCCCCAGACGTTCACCCTTCGTGGTTGTAAAGACCGGTTCTATTTTGAGCCTTTTAATACATTTGGACTATCAATTAGACATCTGGCCAGACGTCTGAACCTCTTCCCAGATGTCTGGAAATTGAAAATTCTATACGCAAAGTTGGTTCTGCACATAGCCAGCATGCAAACTACTTTTCCTTCTCTCTCTTCTTCTTTTCCTCCCCCCTCACCAAACCCTAACCCTTGCCTATAAGAGCCCTGCCCCCTTCCTCTCCTCTCCACTCCACCACCACCACCTTCCTTCCTCTCCACTGCCGTGAGAGAGACGAGCGAGAGAGAGGGAGCAAGAGCAAGGAGGAGGTCGAGCTCGCAAGCTCATGGAGGCTCACCGGAGTGTGCACAGCCACCGCGATGAGTGCAGGAGGAGGAGAGTGCCGGGGCATCGTCCTTGACTTTTTGCAGTGGCCAGAGCTGCAGTCGAGAGGGAGGAGCGCGGCGGAGCGCGACAGGAGGAGTGGGAGCTCATTCTGATACTGTAGTTTTTCCAGTATCGAACGTCTGGAGTTCCCTCCAGACGATGGGCTGGACGTCTGGTGACGACATCGGACGTCTGAAAGCAGGTTTTCACGCAGGTACGTCTTCCTCGCAATTACGGCCATGCAGGCCGCACCGCAGAGGAGATTTGTCTCGCTAAAAAGGGTTCTGCTGCCCTGTCGTGTGCAAGAGTAGCTTTGAGAAGGCATGCGGCATGCCCTCCCATGCTTTTCATACGTTTGGACAGCTTACCAGACGACCGGAGGCATTCCTAGACGACTGGAGGATAGGTCAGACATCTGGAGTTGTGTCCAGACGGTCAAGTAGGAGTTCTGGATGTCTGAGGTCGACACAGGGACTTGAGGTGAGACTCTGGGGACTTTTAAGATGTCTAGACTTGGTTCCAGACATCTGATTTGGGTCTGTAGACTTGTTTTTGGCCAGTTTAGGGTTCGATCGGGGTTCGTTTTACGCAAATGAAATATTTGTGGTTTCCTTGTGAGTTCCTCTACATGTTAGAAACTTGTATATAATGTTCTTAATGTTCTGTTGTGATATGTTCCTTGGTATAGGACTTCAACCTGTTGCATGTCTGGGGCTTGCAGAGGCACCTGAGTCTGCAGTTCGAGCCCCCAGTACTCCCAAATTGTCTGGTAGAGTGGTTTCCCCTTGTTCTATTTATAAAACATGAATGCAGTCATGATAATTAGATAAGTAGAAACCTAGGATGTGGCATGAATCCTAGGACAAGAAATAGATGCACTGTTTGTATGCGTGATTGATATTGCAGTCATAAATGAATGAGCTGAATTGTAAACAACTACCTGTTAATAAATGCAAGCTGCCTGTTAGAATATGAAATGCCTGAGATAACTAAATAGTTACCTGTGATATCACTTGTTGCATATGTTAAATTATGGAAAAACAAGCTGCATGTGTATAATACGAGAATAGAATTGTGAATGATGAAACGTAGTATGGAATAATATGGTGGATATGAGCATGAACCCTACGGGTGGTGTTGACCCGGATAGGTTGTGTTAATATGATGATTTAATTGTTGAAATGCGTATAGTGGTTAACCTAAATTGAGCCTAACCATCTTTTTACAAAAATTTTTAACCTGGCCTACTTGATTTTATCTTAGTCACTTTTAGGCCCAGGGTCGAACTCAAGGAAGCGAGATTAGAGGTGAATAAGTTTCTACGCCCTTCCTACAACGAATCTCTTCCGTTCGTTTATTATGTTTTTGGTGTTTTCTTCTATTTAAGATTTTTTTTCTGATAATTTTTGTCCTTGAGGTACACCCTTAAAATCAGGTTCTTGGCTTTGAGTCAAATTAGGGTTCCCAAAACTGGTCTTGCTATTTGCAAGACTGAGTACCTGCAAGTCAAGGATTATCTTTTCTCTTTTATATACATACATTTTTTATCTTTTTAATTGCAAAAAAGAGAAATAGAAATATGATAAATATAGCATATATATATGTATATATTATATATGTATATAGGGGTGGGGGTGGTGGTGGAATGGCGTGTAGCACGGTGTCGAGTCGGTCGTCGTCTAGGAAGACGCAACCAACAGGATGAAATGCCACGTGGAGTGTAGGATGGATGGGTGGAAGATGGTGCGAAGACACTTTCTATACGCATGTATCAGGGAATATCAGCAATTGGTGCAGATATTCCCGCGATACATGTGGTAGGTGATATGAAAATATATATATATATGTATATATGTAAATATATATCTATATGTATATATATAGATATGGTTATAATTATATAGGTGTATATGTAGTTATGTATGTATATATATATATATATATATAAATATATGTATAAATAGATGTATGTATATGTATATATATATATATTTATTTATAATTATATATATATGTATGTATACATAACTATAGAGATGTAGATGTATATATGTATATATATATATATATAGTAATATATGTATATAGTTATATATATGTATATATGTATATAGATATATTAGTATAAGTATCCATGTATATAGATATATGTAGATATATATATATATAAATATATATATATATATATATGTATTTATAGCTATAGATATATATATATATATGTATGTAGATTTGTGTATATATATATATATATATATAAATATATGTGTATATATATGTATCTATATATATATATATATACTTATACTTAGTTGTATAGGTAATAATATATGTATAGATATATGTATATATATATACGTATATAAATATATATGCGTATATATATATATATAAGTATATAGATATATATATATATGTATGTATGTATGTATGTATGTATATATACTTATATATAATTGTATAGGTACTAATATATATATATAATTATATATAGGTATATATATATAAGTGTGTATACAGGGGTGTACAAGTGAGAGTGTGTGTGTACGAGAGTGTGTGTGTGTGTGTATGTGTCTGCAGGAGGGAGTAAGAGAGTGCTGTGAGAGAGAGAGAGAGAGAGAGAGAGAGAGCATCTGCTGGAGTGAAGAAGCGTGGTGAGTTAAGTCGTCCGGAGCCTCCAGCCGTCGTCTGATGGCCACGCACAGGCACAGGCGCATAGGCACGCGAAGAGGCGTGCGCACGCAGGAGGGAGTGAGCGCGAGGGAGGGACCGCGCAGCGCGCTGCGAACCTCAGCACACCGCGCTGCATGCTGAGGGAAATGCAGGTGAAGAAGCGGGCGACGAAGCAGGCGGATGCCGATGAGAGAGCAGGTGCTAGAGCAGGCACGGGCTGGCGACGGTTGCAACGAGGAGAGAAAGTGCCTGGTGACCGGATAAGTGAGAAACTTAACGGTCACCGCACTGTAGCAGCATGAGATCGCGGCTACAGTGCAAGGGCAAAAAGGTTGACCGGCTGGCGCACGCAAAACCAGTTGGGCTGCAGGCGAAGTTTCGCGACCGGGCGCGCGGTGAGGGGTGAGGGTGACCTGCTGGCGCGCGCAGAGCCTGTGGAACAGGCGCCTGAGGCGCGTGGTGGCTTGCGCTGCTGCCGCTGCTTTTGCTTGAGCTTTCGAGCTTGAAGCTCCTGTCAATGGCGGCGATGGGATGAAACGACGAAATAGAGCGGTAAACCACCATGCCCATCGGCTCTTTGATGAGTTGGGCGGTGGTGGGACTCACAGTGGTGGTTGTGTACCACTGTGTGTTGCTCCTGCCCACAGCGTAGCTCTTCAAAGAAGAGAGGCTGCGTATGGAGGGGAGAGGGAAGGAGATGGCTTGGAGGAGCTGTTGTATGTGTTGTGTGGACCAGGCTCAGCCGCAAGGAAGAAAGCTGTGCTCTTTTTAAAGAGGAAAGAGGCATGCACAGCCATGCCCTAGGCTGTGCATGGCTCTACATGCGGCTGGCAGGGAGAGCTTGTTGCAGAGAATGGCGCAAAGAAGTGCTGCCATGCCCTATAGCCGCGTGGAGAAATTCAAAGCCAAATAAAAATAAAAATAAAGATGGTGAATTTGTGAGGCAGCACTTGAGGAAAACGTTAATTTCAAGGCCATTTTATTCACCCTCCTCCCCTCTCAAATAAATGCATGCATGCGTTTATTTTTACAAATGCGACTATGGCTATCTAATCTACACTGGCAATGCTTGGAAATAGCACAAGATGGCACAATTATTGGTGTATTTTTGCTGTGAAATCATACCCCCATGCCTATCTTTTGCTAGTCCCTAGCAAAACATTTTTTTGTATTGCATTTAGAAATGATCTTAAGTTGAAGATTTTCTCCTGAGGTGACATAGGTGTGTTTATTGTTGGATATTGTGAGAACCAATTGTAGAGAAGACTACCAGTACCTTAAGTCTCACATGACATAGACCATCTCTCAACTAACCTGGACTCTTGATATTTAAACCTTAAGTACGATTTCTAGGACCCAGGAGGTTTTTGCCGTATTCGAGAGCTTAAAAGATTATGGCTTGTGCATAGTGAAGGATCAAGACTGACCAGATGAACATTAAGACTCAAACCCAGGGTTTCATGAATTTTTAAGTGCAAGTTGGTCCTAGTTTCAGCTCATGTCTTCGAATTGACCTTTAAAAAGATGACAGAAAACTCAACTCCCATTTTATGACATTTGTGGCTCAAAGAAAATAGGGTATTTGCCCTGAAGAACTTTTTTGTAGGAAGATTTTACAGACATTTGTAAGACATACTGACTTATTTGTACCCCTTTTTTTTCTTTTTTCTTTTTTGAAACACGTGTCAGTATATCTCTTACAACATTATTTGGAAGAGCACACTTTTCTTTCGGTGGGAGAGTTCCTTTTTGGTGGAAAGAGTATTTCCTAAACGCAAGACTAAAGCCTGGGATAAAAAGTCTACCTGCGTGCACATGTAAGGACTCCACCTTCCCTAATGAACACTAGGGTTGGATCTTATGTTCACCTGGTCTTTCTTGATATGTGTAGTGTGAACCAAGATTACTTAGGCTCTCGAATAGAAGCAAACCAACGGATCCTATACTGGTGTCTCAGGTACAAGAATATGTCCTTAGTTAGGAGAGATTCTGATCTATCTTGTCAATGCTCAAGTGAATTAAGCCGAGCCTGAGCGAATCAAGCTTCTGTGGCCTGGAAAGTCTTCAAAACAGTGGTTGAATATCCATAAACACTTATTGTATTTTTATTTCAGCCTTCAGATCATTACTGAACACCATTTTTTTTTTTATAGATAGATGGAAACTGCTTGATACCATAAAATACCCAGATCCTATGGATGCCTATCCACCCCCCCCCCCCCCCCCCCCCCATGCCAAACGATGCTATGCCCTCATATGCATGCAGGGTAGGGTAGAGGAAGGACGAAAGATCGGGTAACGAGAGCTGAGGTGCAGGGTATACAGTAGGGTGGTAGGGTGGGTGGATGGTGGGTGGTGAGGTGAAAAGTGAAGTGAGCATGACAGCGGCGGAGTGTTGTTAGGGTGCCTCCCAACAAGCGCTGAATTTAACGTCCCCAGCTAGACTCAGAATGAGGCACAAAATTAGTTACCCTCTAGCAGGGCAATAGTTTCTCCAACGGGGGCAAGTTTATGAGTAAGATAGGGTTTCAAACGCTGCCCTTTGACCGTAACTTTCTACCCAGATTTGGGCTCTTCAATCTCAACGGCCCCGTTGGGAAATGGTCTCGAGACCAGGAAAGGACCAGTCCAATTGGACTTCAGTTTCCCAGGAAAGAATCTGAGCCGGGCATTGTAGAGCCAAACTTGCTGAGATGGCTCAAATTCCTTCCGTCGAATATGGCTATCGTGAAAAGCCTTAGTGTGTTGCTTGAAGTTAGGGCAGAATCATAGGCTTCACGACGGAGCTCTTCCAGCTCTTGGAGTTGGAGTTTCCTTTCTCGACCACACAGGTCTGGGTCGAGGGTACATTGGTGTACCGCCCAATAAGCGCAGTGTTCCAACTCCACGGGCAAATGACAAGGCTTCTAGTAAACGATTCTATAAGGAGACAAACCAAGGGGAGCCTTGAAGGCAGTCTGATACGCCCAAAGTGCGTCAATCAGCTTGTCGGATCAATCCTTACGGTCAGGCCGAACCATTTTCTGGAGAATTTTCTTGATTTGTCGGTTCGACACCTCTGCCTGGCCATTCGTCTGAGGATGATACAGGGATGCGATACAATGGTGGACTCCGTATTTCCTCAGAAGTGCCCGAAATGAAGCATGCGTAAAGTGGCTTCCTCCATCTGAGATAATAGCTCGAGGGATCCCAAAGCGCACAAAGATGTGGTCTTTGACAAATCAAGTGGATATAACAAGGTTAGCATGGCGCATGGGAATAGCCTCAATCCATTTCGAAACATAATCAACAGCCATGAGGATAAATTCGAAGTCGTTGGAAGGAAGAAAGGGAGCCATGAAATCAATTCCCCAAATGTCAAAGATTTCCTCAGCTAGGATGGGTTGTAAGGGCATCATGTCACGACGTGACATTGACCCTAACGACTGGCACCTAGTGCAATGTTTGGCATACTTGTGTGCATCCTGGTGAAGGGAGGGCCAAAAGAAACCGCACTGCAACACCTTGGCTGCAGTTTTCCTCCCAGAGAAATGGCCTTCGCAGGCCTGATCATGGCAAAAGGATAGCACACTGGGGAATTCGCTGTCAGGAATACAGCGATGGATGATTTGATCAGCACCTATTCGAAAAAGAAGTGGATTATCCCAGAAATAATACTTTGCTTCTGCCATGAGATGCTCGCACTAGTTTTTAGGCCAGCCATGTGGAAGGGATCCAGAAATAAGGTAATTGGCAATGTCGGCATACCACGGTCCACTTGCCACATTAATTGCCAATAGGTGCTCATCAGGAAAAATCTCATTAATTGGCAGAGTAAGTCCAATATGGTCAGGGTCCAGTCTAGAAAGATGATCAGCCACAACATTCTAGGCTCCAGCCTTATCACGGATCTCAATGTCAAATTCTTGGAGCAGAAGGATCTAACGAATCAGTCTAGGCTTGGCATCCTTCTTGTGCATGAGATGGTGAATGGCCGTGTGATCGGTGAAAACAATAACATGTGAGCCCAGAAGGTAAGAGCGGAATTTCTCCAGCCCAAAGATGACCGCCAGTAGTTCTTTCTCAGTGGTAGTGTAATTACGCTAGGCCTCGTCCAACGTCTTACTATCGTAGTACACCACGAAGGGGTGTCTATCTCGTCTTTGTCCCAGGATGGCTCCGACTGCAAGGTCGGAAGCGTCACACATGAGTTCAAAGTCGAGGGACCAATCAAGTGCCTGCAGAACAGGGGCCTTGGTGACAGCATTACGCAGCTGCGTGAATGCTCGTATGTAGTCGGGGCCCATATCGAAGGGTACGTCGGTTGATAGGAGATGAGTTAAAGGTCGAGAAATCTTGGAGAAATCTTTGATGAATCTTCTATAGAAACCAACATGTCCCAGGAAGGAGCGGATTTGTTTGACAGAGCCAAGCACAGGTAAATCAGCAATTACATCAAGCTTAGCTCTGTCAACCTTGATATCCCTATCGGAGATGATATGCCCGAGAATAATTCCCTCGTGTACCATAAAATGAATTTTTCCCAAGAAATCACGAGGTCTACATCAATACATCTCCCAAGGATACAGATCAGGTTGGCAAGACAGTCATCAAAAGATGGTCCAAAGATCGAAAAGTCATCCACGAAGACCTCGAGAAAGTCACCCACCATGTCATGGAATATCGCCAACATACATCTCTGAAAAGTTGCTGGCACGTTACAAAGTACGAACGGCATCCTTCTAAATGCAAAGGTACCGAAGGGGCAGGTAAAAGTGGTTTTCTCTTGGTCCCAGGGGTCAATTGCCACCTGGTTATATCCTGAGAATCCATCCAGGAAATAGAAAAATTTATTTCCCGCTAACCGCTCCAGGATTTGGTCAATGAAACATAGCGAAAAGTGATCTTTCTTAGTTGCAGCATTGAGTTTCCTACAATCTACACACACTCTCCAGGATGTAGGAGTGCGTGTAGGGATGGATTCACCCCTGTCATTGACACGGATGGTGAGTCCCGCCTTTTTGGGTACAACGTGAATCGGACTCACCCAGGGGCTATCGCTGATCGGGTAGACTATACCCGCATCCAGCCACTTAATAATTTCCTTCTTAACGACCTCCCGCATGTTAGGGTTGAGACGTCGCTGCATCTCGCGGGAAGGTCGAGCCTCCTCCTCCTTATATATACGGTAAGTGCAATAGGAGGGGCTAATGCCAGATAAGTCTGATAAAGACAATCCAATGGCTGCCTTGTGTTCCATAAGGACCTTCGTTAGTTTGCACTCTTGCTCCCTGGTCAATTTTGAACTAATGATTACGGGGAGCATTTCATTTGGTCCCAGGAAAACATACTTAAGTGTATTAGGCAGCTCTTTCAGCTCGAGAGTGGATGGTGAAAGGTATGGCATTTCTTGGGACGAGAGTGTCCCAGGCGGATCAGAAAACAAGTCAGGAGGATGAAGTTGGCCCTCAGATTGGCCAAGAAGAGGAGCTTCTTGGATAGATGGATCCAAAAAGGAATAGCCCCAGTGAGTAGTATATGGGCTCAAGGTCCCAATGTGGAGTTGCAAATCCGCCTGATTTAGCGGGAAAGAAAGGGCAATCCGGTCTTCAAGAGTGTGGATCAGTGGTAAGTAGCCCGGATATGACTCAGACCACGAGGTATGGGAAGCAGAGAAAACCTCATCAGAAGTTTGGTCAGGAGAAGGTACGGGAATAGGGAGGGATGGGGGAACGTCACAATATGTGTTGGTCAGGCAATCATCAGTGTTTACAAGTAAACCGCAGTAGTCAGAATAGGTCCCAATTAGTCCGATACACGCACTAACAGCCATGTCCTCGTCAGACGTGTCATCCTCGATGCAATCGCAATCAAAGTTCTTGGCTGCCTTGAAGATGTTAAGCTTAAGCTTCTCAGATCCAACGGCAATCTCAATACAGCCCGACTCGCAGTCGTTATGAGTGTAGGCTATGGCCAAGAAAGGTCGACCAAGGATGATCGGACAATCAGAAAGTGAGCTAGGAACTTCCATATCTAAAATAAGAAAGTCAACAAGAAAACAGAGACTGTTGACCCTAACCACCATGTCTTCCACCACACCCTTTGGAATTTTGACAGAATGATCTGCCAACTATAACGTGACAGGGGTGGGTTTCAGATTTCCCAAGGAAAATTTTTTGAGTATGATGGTTGGTATAAGATTGATGGAAGATCCTAGATCAAGCAGGCCACGGTTAAAATTGTAGCCTTGGATGCTACAGGAAATAAGCGGTGTGCCCGAATCTTTCTTCTTTGGTGGTAGATTTGACAGTATAGCACAACTCGCATGGGGCGAGAGAACCACCGGATTCTTAGTTTTCTTTGATTGTCGCCTGGGTGTTGTGTAGTCTTTGAAAAATTGGGCGACAGTAGGTATGTGGTCGATAGCCTCTAATAGGGGTACCTTGTTTTCAACATCCCTAAATAAATTACACAGGTTATCAAAGTCCTGCGTATCCTTCTTCTTGCCTTTTGGCTCCCTCAATAGAGCCTCAGGGAATAGGACTGATTCTGGAACCAATTTGGGTGTATCATCCCCTCGCAAATGCGGTGCGCATCCTGAATGAGAGGGTGATGAAGAAGACAGGCCAGGATTAGGTCGAGGCGGATCAACGGTTTGCTTACCGCTCCTTGTAGTGATCGCATTGGACGATGCGGGTCTAGTGGGATCATAAGGCGGAGGAGGGTTCGCAATAGGGACATAAGAGTGAGGTGCTGCAGCGGGAGTAGCCTGAAATCCTGGTGGAATGCTCAGAGGTTTCAGAATCTGATGAACCTGCCCCTGAGAAGGTCATACCTGTGGTTGAGGACCACGGGGTACGAAATTTCGTGGGTTTGGAATAGGTTGGGCTGGAAGAGTGCCCTGAGATCCAGTCGCCATGCGTAGTTGACCGATCTCAGCATTTTGCTGCGCCAATTGGTGCTAAAGAGAGGTCATGTTCTCTTCATGGTGCTTTGACATTTCCGTCATCATTCGCATCAATTTATCAAGAGGACTTGATGCGTGTTCTATTTGCGGTATGCAAGGACCCAATGGCGGATTCGCCATAGGATTAGACTGTGCCCTTGGGATGACGGGTGTGGACGATCGCATTGGTCCACCCACGAGGTTTTGGCGCTGCAGGTTGTTGGACCATGCGAGGTTCGGATGATTTCGCCACCCTGGGTTATAATTGGCAGAGAACGGGTTGTTCCCCAGGGCGCAAGAGTCTTCTATGCCAGAAGACGCGTCCGCATGTAAATACGCATCCGAGCACATGGAGGCTTGGTCCTCCGTGTCAAAATACTGGCTTGCAGAGGCCAGATCCACATGACTTACTAAATCGCTTGGTGCAACACTTTGTAAGGAAGATCTTACGGGGTTTCTTGGGATAAGCCTGGTGTTGGAAGAATTGGGATTGTGACGAAGTGGTGAGGTAGGGGTGTTTGCCATAGAACGAGCGCGGTTGGCTAGAAGCTCGTCCAGCTTCTTGGGCACGACAGAGACTTCATCCAATTTCTGTGCGATAAGGCTGAGATCTGTGGATGAATGGGACGATCCCGTGTCAACTTTGTGGACATTACTGGGCAAGCTGGTACGATTAAAGGCGACAATGGAGGTATTGTTCATTGAGTTTTCACTCATATTTTCAAATAATTCGAATGCTCCATTCTCGTCTTTATTCATGAAGTTCCCTTCGCAGGAAGCGTCTGCAATCTGTTTCAAAGTCTCATTTAGCCCATAGTAGAAAATCTAGGCTATATGCCACTTAGGCAGACCATGGTGCGGACACTTCTTGAGGAGGTCATTATATCTCTCCCATGCCTCATGAAACTATTCATCGTTTTGTTGCATAAATGAAGTGATAGCACGGCGAAGTGCATTGGTTCGCCCGATTGGGAAGAACTTCTTGAGAAATGCTGTTCGCATATCTTCCCAAGAGTGGATGGTTCTCCAAAGGGTGCGTAACCACTGCGATGCTTTATCCCGCAATGAAAACGGGAACATTTTCATGAGGACCATAGGTAACCCGATATTTCTTAGTTTAACAGCTTCAACCAATCGGGTTAGGTCTTCCAAGTGGAGAAAAGGATCTTCACTTGCAAGACAATGGAAGTGAAAATTTATTAGGCCAATGATGTTAGGTCTCAATTCAAAGTCGTCCCCACACGTGGGGACCCGAATTTGTCCTATGTCTCTGTAGCAGCAGGATTCTGATAAGAGCTAAGAGACCTAGGCTCCTCCCATTCAGGAGGGTTTTGCATTTCCTCCAATGTTTCCCTAATGTCTTCAATTTGCTCATTATCCATTTCCATTTGGTCTTGGAGGTGGGTTATGGGATCTAAGGCTCCACCACCTGGTGGGTTCTGAGGGCAGTTTCCTCCCTCGGGATTTGGGGGTGGGCGTGCAGCCATGTTTGTGGAGGAGGAGGACGATTTGGCTCCTTTTCTAAAATTATCAAATAATCCACACAATTCAGGGTTTTGTGACCTCCTCCCAAACATGCACTACCAGAGGAAGAATTGGGGAGATGAGAAGGGAAAAGAGATGAGAGAAATGACACCGCAAAGGTACACTTGATAATAAATCAATACAATCAAATTCCTAACCTCTACAGTGTGCCCTTAGACCTAAAGATCTAAGTTATCTACTATCACGAACTACAGAACTGAATGCGAGCACCGTGGAACCACCGGGCTAGATTGAAAGGCCGTTTGCCCCATTCTTAGACACCCGATAGCACGCGGGAACCCTCACCAGCACGTAGGCGCTACATGCAGGTAGTTAGACCTCCAATCCTTAATAAGGGTCAAGTTGCTACCAATTTTAGTTAGAGGCTTACGATCAAGTGCTTCTGGAATGTGAAGGGCATTATTTATGGGTAATGCCCAAGTGATTGATTTTGTAGAGTGTGTAAACCAAGCATGCAACGGGGAAATCTCCCCAAATTGAAGTTTTAATTGGTGAATAGTTTTTAGAATTCAGCCTTAAGTAGTATGGATTTTAGGATTTCACTGAATTACCAATTCAACCAACCTTCGGGTTTTGAGAGAATACAAGTTTTCTTCTAAGCCCAACAAACCCTTCTTCAATGTCAGTTGGTTAATGCATGCTAAAATGCAATGGGCTTCCCTAGATGGAGATTTCCATGTGTGGATGCACGAATCAATTTTAGATTAATGTGAAAGGGAGCCAAAGCACTTCAATTCAAGTGCTCCCAATCACTAAAATGATTTCCACACACAAGGCTCAACCATAAGATAAAGAAAATCAAATTGTTGGGGTTGAAGTATTTGGGATCAAATCTTAGGCACGTGAAAGGTTGTGGTGGGGTTGGAATCAACTCAATTCCAAGTCTCCCCACCAAAAAGGTGATCCCGAATTGCAGATAAATGAGGCAAAAAGGGATGGCAATCAATCTATTTATCTTTGCCTCAAAGAATACTTCACACGACGAAAGATTCAAGAATCAAGATTCTAGGATCTTCGCTATGCGAAGTTTGGCGGGATATCCTGGGGCAGTAGGAGTGATGACAAACAATCAAACAAGTACTTTTTAATCCACTTGCCCCAAGAGATCCAAAGAAGTGTTTTTAGCCTTTAGTTTTTTTATATATTATTAAGGTGACAAGTTGACCTAAGTTTCTAAGAAAGAAAGACCTACCTGATCAGCAATGTAGGCAAAGCTCCAGTGTGGTGCCGGCGACTTCACGCTCCCGTTCCCGCCTTGGATCTGCCCACGTCTCCGACTTCGTCTGCCTGCCTTCTCCTTGCAATTGGTTCACCTACACACCAACAAATAGAAACACCCGTGAAGAGAAGGGTGTGAGAAGAGAAAAATTAAAGGAATGGAGTAGAAACTTACTTGAATGCGTACTTCCCCGGCAACGGCGCCAGAAAAAGTGTGGTGTTGACCCGGATAGGTTGTGTTAATATGGTGATTTAATCATTGAAATGCATACAGTGGTTAACATAAGTCGAGCCTAACCATCTTTTTACAAAAAATTTTAACCTGGCCTACTTGATTTTATCTTAGTCACTTTCAGGCCCAGGGTCGAACTCAGGGAAGCAGGATTAGAGGTGAATAAGTTTCTACGCCCTTCCTACAACGAATCTCTTCCATTCGTTTATTATGTTTTTGGTGTTTTTTTCTATTTAAGATTTTTTTTTTAGATAATTTTTGTCCTTGAGGTACACCCTCAAAATCAGGTTCTTGGCTTTGAGCCAAATTAGGGTTCCCAAAACTGGTCTTGCTATTCGCAAGACTAAGTACCTGGAAGTCAAGGATTATCTTTTCTCCTTTATATATATATTTTTTATCTTTTTAATTGCAGAAAAGAGAAATAGAAATAAGATAAATATAGTATATATATATATTATATATGCATATAGGGGTGGGGGTGGAGGTGGAAATGGCGTGTAGCACAGTGTCGAGTCGGTCGTCGTCTAAGACGACGCAACCAGTAGCATGAAGTGCCGCGTGGAGTGTAGGATGGATGGGTGGAAGATGTGTGCGAGGACGCTTTCTGTACACGTGTATCGGGGAATATCAGCAGCTGGTGCAAATATTCCCGCGATACAACGTGTGGTAGGTGATATGAAAAAATATATATATGTATATATGTAAATATATATCTATATGTATATATATAGATATGGTTATAATTATAAAGGTGTATATGTAGTTATGTATGTATATATATATATGTAAATATATGTATAGATAGATGTATCTATATGTATATATATATATATATTTATTTATTTATAATTAGATATATATGTATGTATATAGATATATTAGTATAAGTATCTATGTATATAGATATATGTAGATATATATATATATATGTATTTATAGCTATAGATATATATGTATATATGTATGTAGATTTGTATATGTATATATATATAAATATATGTGTATATATATATACAAATCTACATACATATATACATATATATCTATAGCTATAAATACATATATATATATATAGGTATATATATATAAGTGTGTATACAGGGGTGTACAAGTGAGAGTGTGTGTGTACGAGAGTGTGTGTGTGTGTGTGTGTATGTCTGCAAGAGGGAGTGAGAGAGTGCTATGAGAGAGAGAGAGAGCGTCTGCTGGAGTGAAGAAGCACGGTGAGTTAAGTCGTCTGGAGCATCCAGCCGTCGTCTGATGGCCACACTCAGGCGCAGGCGCATAGGCAAGCAAAGAGCCGTGCACACGCAGGAGGGAGTGAGTGCGAGGGAGGGACCGCGCAGTGCGCTACGGACCGCAGCGCACCACGCTGCATGCTGAGGGAAATGCGGGCGAAGAAGCAGATGAAGAAGAGGGAGGGTGCAGATGTGAGAGAAGGCGCTGGAGCGGGCGCGGGCTGGCGACGATTGCAGCAAGGAGAGAGAGTGCCTGGTGACCGGATAAGTGAGAAACTTACCGGTCACCGCATTGTAGCAGCGTGAGATCGTGGCTACAGTGCAAGGGCAAAAAGTTGACCGGCTGGCGTGTGCGAACCGGTTGGGCTACAGGCAGAGTTTTGCGACAGGGCGCACAGAGAAGGGCGAGGGCGACCTGCTGGCACGCGCAGAGCTCGTAGAACAGTCGCCTGAGGCACGTGGTGTCCTGCGCTGCTGCTGGCTATCGCTGCTTCTGCTTGAGCTTCTGAGTTTGAATCTCCTGTCAATGGCGTCGATGGGCTGGAATGACAAAACAGAGCGGTGAACCACCACGCCCACCGGCTCTTTGATGAGCTGGGTGGTGGTGGGACTCACAGTGGTGGTTGTGTACCACTGTGAGTTGCTCCTGCCCGTAGCATAGCTCTTCAAAGAAGAGAGGCTGCGTATGGAGGGGAGAGGGGAGGAGATGGCTTGGAGGAGCTGTTGTATGTGTTGTGTGGACTAGGCTCAGCCGCAAGGAAGAAAGCTGTGCTCCTTTTAAAGAGGAAAGAGGCATGCACAGCCATGCCCTAGGCTGTGCATGGCTCTACATGCGGCTGGCAGGGAGAGCTTGTTGCAGAGAATGGCGCAAAGAAGTGCTGCCATGCCCTATAGCCGCGTGGAGAAATTCAAAGCCAAATAAAAATAAAAATAAAGATGGTGAATTTGTGAGGCAGCACTTGAGGAAAACGTTAATTTCAAGGCCATTTCATTCACCCTCCTCCCCTCTCAAATAAATGCATGCATGCGTTTATTTTTACAAATGCGACTATGGCTATCTAATCTACACTGGCAATGCTTGGAAATAGCATAAGATGGCACAATTGTTGGTGTATTTTTGCTATGCAATCAACGGGGTGTTAGGAGCAAAGCTCCTATGGATGAATGAAAAGGTCTGGAAATGTGAGTGGGAAGTGTGCTGGCCCTTGAGTACGTGGTACCAAGGAGAGCGACTGTCCCCTTCTTAGTGTAGAGCAGAGCTAGCTGCCCTTGGGTTGGGACCCAGGGTTAGGATTGGCCACTCTACACCGACTTCTGTTGGCCCTCGCATACACGGTACCGACGGGAGCTACTAATGGAGGGAGCTAGCCACCCCATGGGGCCCGGGGTTCAGCTAGCCACCCTACACTGACTTGTTAGGCCCACTGGGCAAATCGGGGTAGTCAGACAAGGGTGCGCGGACTATGGAGGGGCGAGACCCCTGTTTGATTCTGAGGGGCAAGACCCCTGTTTCTGAGAGGGCTAAGCCCTATACTGTTTCGTGTTGTACTTTGGGCGCTAGCGGAAATGACTGACCGCGTGCCAATGCGCGGTAGCTACCTGTGCGCTTATCGCACGTGCCATAGTCACCGCTACATCTATCTGTGACCTCAGGGTGGTTGACTGGGTGTAGGATTATCACAGTAGACTCTCCCGGCTAGGAGAGCACCATGTGTGCCTTCTACTCTTCGAAAAAGACTGTAATCAAGATCGTTTCCACGAGGAACATGTGAGATCAAGAAAGAAATCTGAAAGAAAACCAATGGGTAAAAAGGAATTACTTGTAAAATAAAATAATTGGAAAAGATAAATTTACCTATTAGATTTTACTGCTTTAGATAGTTTGGTTACCACTCTACTCAGCATTCACTAACTCCATTTTCTCATAACCCTTTACAGGTTTAGGAGTTGAGCAGCCCAAGTTACCGGCTGCAGAGGGTGTTGGGCCCAGTCAAGCCCAGCAGTAGTTTCTTACTATTGTTGTACTTCCTTTTTGTTAATGAGTTTCAGACTTTGTTTACTATTCCTGTTTCTATACTTTTATTCTACTTTCCTGTTGTTGTGGTGGTATGTACTGTTTAACAGCTTATACTTCCTTTACTACTTGTATGCTTTTACTGTTAGTTACCTTGCATAGTGAATGTGGTTTATTTTCCTCCTTTTCGGTTATTTCTTGTTGGACGACTGGATCTTGGGATTAGCCAAGTCGAGCTAGTCTTGGGTCTTGTAGGGATTCAGGAACCGGGTCGTAACAGTGGTGGAACTGGGTTACCAACCCTCTTGTCTTGTTGCGGTTGCTCGTTTCTGAATCATTGAGTCAAACCCTTCTATCAATTAGGAGGTCCAATTAGGTGGAACAGTTACATTTGGCAACAACCATAAGGGTCGTATTATTGGTACTGGCCAAATTGATAATTCCTCAACATCTTTTGATAATGTTCATTTAGTTAAAGGATTAAAACATAACCTTCTTAGTGTTAGTCAAATTTGTGATAAAGGTTATAAAATTAGTTTTACATTAAAAGGATTTAAAATAAAAGGCAAACAAACAAAAAATAACTTTACTTAAAGGTCACAGATATAAAGATTTCTATATTGTCAACTTCAACAAATGCGATAGTTAGAATTGTTTAGTCGCATCTGAAGATGAGGCAATACTCTAGCATAAAAGACTAAGACATGCTCACATGAAAAACATAAGCAAGCTTGTGAAAAATGATCTAGTTAAAGGGCTGCCAAAAATTAATTTCAAGAAAAGTAAAGTTTGTGATTCTTGTGAAATTGGAAAAATAACTAGAATTCCTATAAAACAAAGTGGTTACCACTTCTTAACCCCTGGAGTTACTTCATGCTTCACGCAAATCAAAGGTTTATAAAAATGCGTTGTAGTATAGTCAAAGCACGCGAAAACAACTTTTCAATTTATAATCTCGAAACAAATTGTACTCCGAGGTCATTCATTAGGAGCAAATAAGTGCAGAATTACAACTATCAGAATTTTTGCAAAATTTAAACTCAGGAACTAAATGTGATTAATTTGATTTTCTAAGAACAAAATCTAGCTCAAAAATATAAAGATTAATCACCCAATTTAACAATGCAATTGAGGAAATTATGTTTTAATTAATGCTTAATTGAAGAGAATCAAGAAATAAGGCGATTAAGCACTGAATATACCAAGTCAATAATATTTGGATATAATATTTCAATGAAAACCCCAAACTTCCAATAATTAAGACAAATCCTCAATTACTCAAAAAGTTATTTAGATTAGTCCTTGAGAATATCATTTTTCTCGTGCTTTGGCCCTGAAAGCTTGTAATTAGGTCCCTAAAAATATTTTTTCTTACGATTAGGTCCCTACCAGCACCTTTTCTTCATCGTCTGTGAGACACCAAAAAAGAGATCTGACCATTGGATAAGGTTGACAAATGGAGGAGGTGGTCGTGGGAGGCTCGTTGACGTGTTGGTGGCCTCGAATCGTTGATCAAAGCGACAGCAGCGACGTGGGAAGTGGCCGAAGTTGGAGAAGACGGTAGCTCTGGAAGTCCCCACAAGACAAATGCGGGTCATTTGACCCCAATTAAATGCTCAAAAGCTCCGACGAGGCACAATGAAGGAAAGCCCTATGCCTATTGAAGACAAGGGTGGCTGGAGGAGCTTGCTGAAGAAGCTCCATGGCAGTTAATGGTGGAAAGTCGGGGAGAGAAGAAGAGTTGATGAATGGTGCTTTGAAGCTCCAGAAACCTAATTGGGATCTAGAGGAATAAAAGCCTTTTGCTAATTGAAAGAAAGGAGGTGAGGAGTTACCTAACGAAGATGGATGGTGATGATGAAGGAGGATGCATTGGAGCGGATGAAGGTGAGTTGGAGGCTCAAGCTTCGCGTGAAGTTTCGTAATTCAAAGGGGAAGAGAAGCCCTCTATCAATTGCGGTGATAAAGTGGCAGATGAACGAGAGTAAAGAAGCTCCAAGGTGCTCTTTAATGGAACCGATGAAGAAGGCAATAATTGATGCCTATTTTCGCACAAAAGGAATCAATGGAGCACGACCAAGTTTTATAGACACGAAGCCACGCAATTGACACAAAGAATCAACCTATAAATGGTTGGTTTGAGGTATGATTTCGTTCCATCTTCAATCGCAGATTACAAGCTTCATAGATGGAAGGATTGGCTGAGAATTACATCAAAAGATGCAACTTAGAACGAGGAATCATCCCTCTAAATTTGGTGAACTTTTGTCGAGAGGATTGCATGCAATCCTCCTCCAAAGTCGCAACGAGGAGCACCTTCGTGAGCTCTCCTTGCCGCAAGAAGTTGAAGATGGCTAACATCATCATGACATCAGTTGAGGACCGAAAAGAGAGAGTTCTGATGTCAGGGAAGGACCAAAATGAAAGAAATTCAAAAGTTGAGGATCTAATTACAAAGCTAGTGTAGATGAAGTCTAAATGGCCTCAACTTTTTTGGGTAACTTAATTAGGACCCAAGAAATCTAATGGTGATATCAATTTTGGGTTTTAATGAAGTTTGAATGGTAAATTTACATTTTAACCTAAAATATAATAAATTTTAACCTTGTCTTTGACTTAGGTCAATTTGGGCTCTTTTTATAAAATTGATTATTCTAAACCTTAGGGAATATTTTAAATTATTTTTAGAAGGTTTAGATTACATTTATTTCAATTAGAACCCTTTGAGTTTAAGTGGTGCTGAAATTAGAATTTTTTAATTGTGAATTGGCTTTTATTTCATAAAAACCCTAAATCAATCAATGCATGCCCACTTATTAGAAATTTAAGCTTAATTGACCTTCAAATAAGTATAGGTTGACCCCTTAGTTAATCTACACTTGTATTTCTCTATTAAAATAATAGAATTAACTGATTTTAAAGTAATTCTGCTTGATTCAATCATAATTGAATTATAACATTTTAGTAGTTTAATTAGGTGCATTTAGCTTTGCAAATTAGTCAATTTGAGCTAGATATAAAGGATGATGGTGTTACCATCACTTCACTTGATCTATTCAAACCAACCAAATCCTAAAGGATAAGCGGTTGTCGCTACTATCTTGTCATTATTGATGAATTCTCTAGGTTTACTTGGGTATCTTTCCTTAGAGCAAGGATTTGATTTTTGATGTATTCAGTAGGCTTGTGAAAAGATTACAAACTGTGAAAGACTATGTGATTACCAAGATAAGAAGTGATCATGGAAGAGAATTTGAAAATCAATAGTTTTCTAATTTCTACGATCACTTAGGGATAAAACAAGAATTTGCCTTTACAAGAGCAGCTCCCCAAAATAGAGTTGTTGAGAGAAAGAATAGGACTCTCTAAGAGTGTGCCCACACAATGCCATGCAAGTCTATGCTACCTTGATATTTTTGGGCCAAAAAAGATAAACACTACTTGCTATATCCAAAATAGTTTTTTAGACAGACCAATACTAAACAAAACACCCTTTGAGTTATACTTTGACAAGATACCCAAAATATCTTACTTCAAAGTATTTGGATGCAAATGCTTTATTCTAAATACAAAAGATAATCTTGACAAGTTTAATGCTCAAAGTGCAGAAGTGTTGCATCGAAATCGTCGTAGTTTAAGAAAATATCGTGTTGTAGTATAGTGATGAAAATCGATATGACATTTAAATTTGTAAAGCTCAAAAAATCATGAGTTTCGAGGTTGTTCGCAAGGAGCAGGTATAGCAATTCAATTCATTAATCACAACAATCAGAAATAACAATGAAATGAATATTCAATCACAAATAGAATAATCAATTAATGCTTCAAAAATTGTATCTCAGAGTAAAAATAAAAGAGCTAAGAATGGCGATTGAAACCACCAAATATCCCCAAAAATTTAGCATGGATATCCTAAGTCAGATCAAAGTATCAAACCAAGTCAGAGCCAATTTCTCAACAGTAGTCAGGACCAATTTTTCTCTCAAATTAGACATCCTGAGAGAACCTCAGATGCCTTAACTGTCACCCCCTGATGACTCTACATCTAACGGTGATAATTCTATCAACTAGACTCAATCTCAAGGGTATATGTGCATTAAGGACATATCATAATGGGCTTGGGAGCATTGCATGCATAATGAGTTGAGATTGCTTATAATCAATGTTTAATGACCATGTGTACAAGTGCATGTTGAAACAAGCCTCAAATGAGCAATCGGACCGCACAGATGGATCTAGATCGACGAACAAAGTTCAACAAACTCAAAATCACCTCAATCCAACCTCCGTAGCTCCCACAACAAGCCCAGGAAGTTCTAGCCATTGATCTGATGACCAACGACCCAATGCCGACCATGTGTCCCGCTTCCACATGCCCACAGCCACCTCTCCCTGTCCAGCGTGCCTACATTAAGAAATCTAGGCTGTCTAATCTGAGGATCTGCGAAGATTCGCGACCATGCGCGTTAATGGTGCAATGGTCGACGCCTCAACCCGTGCATGTAAGATGCACATTCAATCCTTGGCAATAGCATAGGGGTGCGCAAGCAAAATTCAGCCATAGATGTGGGCACGGACGGTGCTGATGAAGACCATGCGGCGCACTCTCATGTGCTCGATGCAAACGTGCCAGATGATGTTCGCCCAAAGCGCGCATAGCGTGATCCAACATGCGACATCACGTGCAATCTCAAACCTTTGCACACGACCAGATGGCCATGATCATCTCTCATGCGATGGGCGCGATGAGCGCGGAAGTTTAAGACGTCTGGGAGCGATCTCAACCGTCCGATGGCGATCCGCGCCACACATCCAATGGCTGGGGTTGCAAGTGCAAGGCACGCGAAGAGAAAGCACGCGCTCATGCATGGACCAGTGGGCAAGGGGCTACACCGACACTTTTGGAATGGGTTTAGCAACATCCTAGACATCGCTAAAACCCCTGCCTGATTTAGAAACCCTTCCTTCTCTATAAAAACCCCCACACCCACTCCATTTATGGGCATCCCTTCCTAGCTTCTCCTTAGCTCTACCTAGCACACTTCACACTCTCCTAGATTTGCCGAGCCATCAACGGAAGCCCATCCACCGCCGTGACTACCTTGCCTCTCCATTTCACACCTCTTTACCCTAGTTTAATGTTTATGTGTTTTAAAGCTGTCCTCTAGCATTGTACTTGTGAAACGACTCTACTTATGCAATATATTTCCATTTGTTTCATCATATTATGTTTCATGCATGCATAAGTAATCACCATGCTATAATCTCAAGTCTCTAACCCTACTCTCTCTCTCTCTCTCGTTTTGTCACAAGCAAACAAAACAAACATTTTTGTGATTGATAACTGAAACGTTGGCTTCGAGAGATAACCGGGTTTTATTGTTATAGCGTTGTAGTATAGCCAGTTATTGCCATCATTTCAAATATATAAATTTTTTTACTCGGAAAATAAAAGAGAGTTCCCGAGGTCGAACTCAGGGAGCAAGTTGTATTCTAGGGGTACAAGTTTCTTTTACAAAAAGGAAGAGAGAGAGAGAGAATTTGTTGGCTTCTTTCTTCTTCTCTTCTTTTCTCTTTGCCTATCTTCTTCTGCTTGACTCTTCTGCTTTATCTGCAGCAGTAGTGATGCTTTTCTTCTTCTTTCAGTTCTTGTTTCTGCTCGTCTCTTTCTTTTTCTTCTCCCTTGTGGTCCTGTTCTTCTTCTTCTTCTTTCTTTCTTCTTTTCCTTTCTTCAGACCTTCTTCTTCTCGTGTTCTTCTTCTTCTTTCAGTTCTTGTCTTGGCCTCTCTGCGTTCTCCTCTGCCTCGCCTTCCTTCTCCTTCCTTGCCTTCAGGACGTCGTCTGATTTTCCAATCAAACGACTTAAACCGCCGCTACTACAGTGCCGCTCGGTGATCCTCCTTCCTTCAGCCTTCGTCTTCTTCCACGGTTCTTCTTCACCTGTGCCTGCACACTTACACAGCTTGATCAGAGAGGGGCAAAACCTATCTCTACCCTCCCCCCGCGTCTCTCTCTCACAGAAGCCACTCTTGGGAAAGCTCTCCCAGAGCTGCCGGGTAGTCGGGTACGGGTCGCACCCGGGTCCAGGCCCACCGGCGTGCATGGTGGGCGAGGAGTGCAGGTCAGTCTAAGTCGGGTCGGGCCAGGTCCGCGGGGCGTGAGCGCAGACGAGACCGGGTAACCGGGCGGGTGAAGGGGACCTCACCCTGTGTGCTGAGGCAATAAGCCTCCAGCACTTTTTCACTTTATACCGCTGCGCCTCTTCAGAGTTTTCCGAGGTGGGACTAAATGTCCCACCCCGAGTTGGCGCCCACGCAGAGGAGACAGCTGGTAATCGCAGCATTACGCGAGGCCTTCGCGCGAGGGCTTCGCTTCAACTGCAGCCTGACACTTTGTCGAAATGCCTCGCAAGGCCTGGGAGTCGAATCTGGGCGTGGCGCGCCTGCAGCTGCAGGTGGAAGCAGCTCCTTCTGCATGGCAATGGCGGCGGAGGTCGGGTGACCTGTTCACAGCAAAACGGCCTCTCGGCCTAATCAGAAGGTGCCGGGAGCTTCGCCAGAGTGCGGTGAAGCTCGTGTGGGTGGTGGCGAGGCGTGGGGCGGCATGCAAGGGCTGCCCTAGGTCGGACTGTGGGTCGGAAGATGGGTTTGTTCGGTGGGGTTGCCGAGGGTGATGTGGGGGAAGTGGAAGGGCGGGGGTTGATCAGGGTGAGGAGGCGGAGGTTCTGCGGTGGTCGGCGAGCCGTGTGGGTTGCTGGGGTGATGGGAGCGGCTCGCCGGAGGATGGTCGGAGGCGGAGAAGGTGAGGGTGAGGGGTCGGAATCGAGGGCGACAGTAGATTTTTAAAGTGAGGAAAAGGAAGAGGGGAGGAAGAGGAGGAGCTCTACCTACTTAGCAGGAGGAGGAGGGGCCGGAGCGGGCGACAGTCGTATCGACTGTCGTCGGAGAAGAAGATGCCTGGGGGAAGGGGCGGCGGCGAGCAGAGGGCCGGAGAGGCGCCAGCTGGGTGCGGCGTGGCGCGGGAAGAGCAGGGGAAGAAGTCTCTGCTGCTGGTATTGCGGCAGAGCGAAGAGGAGGAGGAGGAAGAACCGCCGGAGCTGGTGGGCGTCTGCCGGAGTGAGAAGAGAGGAAAGTTGGGGGTTTTCTCCGTCAGATCCGAGCTGGGAAGAACGGTGGAGCGACGGGGGTATTTATAGGGACCGAATCAGGGAGGAAGGCGGAGGGAGACGACGTGTCTCCCTCGCTGGAGGACACCGGAGATGGAAACCCATACCGTCCGTGCGTTCGCACGGCCGGTATGGTGGGTTACAGCGACCAGGGGGGTGTCCCTGCGACGGCTGACGACGCAGGGCACCCCCGGTTTACTTGCCAGGCTCTCCCCCTCACCCTGCGCGGCGCCATGCTCCGCACAAGGTCGCCGGAGCATGGTGCTGGCAGGTTTTGCAGGGGGACCTGAACGCAAAGAACGAAGGAGAGTTAGGGGCCAAAATGCGAGGGTTCAAAAGTTGAGGGCCAAAAAGTAAATATATGAGGACCAAAGTGTAAAGTTGGTCAAGAAGGTTTCTTCTTAGGCTCAAGTTTTTATACATGACTAATTAGGACCTAAGGAATCTGATGGTGAATTTTATTTCTAGATTAAACCTTGTTTGACTGGTCAATTTACGCAAAAACCCAAATTAAGTTATTAATTGGGTATGGTTCTCAATATAGGTCAAGATGGGTTCCTAAGGTTAAATTGAAGGTTCTAAACCCTAGAGATTATTTTTCTATGAATTTTAGAGGGTTTATTCCATTTTTGCTTTGCCTTGAACCTCGTGAATTGAAGTGGGTTTGTTTTAGGGTTATAGATTATCATTTAGTTCCTTGGAATTTCTGTAGCCCTTGCTAGATCATCTCATCCCACTTTTATTCTTATTAAGTTGCTTTGACCTAATACATATATGATCATCTCATCATGAGCCATAACTAGCTCATTTTGACCTAATACAAAGGATAAAAGCTCCTACATATCTCAAGGAAAGGCTTAACTCAGAGAATTCTGAGTTTGAGAAGAAAACAAGTCATAAGGGGTAAAAATGCAATTTTACCAGTATAATCTGCATACAGGGTAATTCAGGGCCCAAACATAGGTCAAAGCAGCTTAATAAGAATAAAAGTGGGATGAGATGATCTAGCAAGGGCTACAGCAATTCCAAGAAACTAAATGATAATCTGTAACCCTAAAACAACCCACTTCAATTCACGAGGTTCGAGGCAAAGTAAAAATAGAATAAACCCTCTAAAATTCATAGAAAAATAATCTCTAGGGTATAGAACCTTCAATTCGGCCTTCAGAACCCATTTTGACCTACATTGAGAACCATGCCCAATTAATAACTTAATTTGGGTTTTCGCATAAATTGACTGGTAAAACAAGGTTTAATATAGAAATGAAATTCACCATCAGATTCCTTAGGTCCTAATCAGTCATGTATAAAAACTTGAGCCTAAGAAGAAACCTCCTTGACCAACTTTACACTTTGGTCCTCATATATTTACTTTTTGGCCCTCAACTTTTGAACCCTCGCATTTTGGCCCCTAACTCTCCTTCGTTCTTTGCGATCAGGTCCCCCCTGCAAAACCTGCCAGCACCATGCTCCGGCGACCTTGCGCGGAGCATGGCGCCGCGCAGGGTGAGGGGGGGAACCTGGCAAGTAAACCGGGGGTGCCCTGCGTCGTCAGCCGTCGCAGGGACACCCCCCTGGTCGCTGTAGCCCACCATACCGGCCGTGCGAACGCACGGACGGTATGGGTTTTTGTTTCCGGCCATCCTCCGGCGAGGGAGACACGTCGTCTCCCTCCGCCTTCCTCCCTGTTTTGATCCCTATAAATACCCCCCGTTGCTCCACCGACCGGAGCAGCTCGGATCTGACGGAGAAAATCCCCAACTTTCCTCTCTTCTCTCTCCGGCAGACGCTCACCAGCTCCGGCGGTTCCTCCCCCTCCTCCTCTTCGCTCTGCCGCAATACCAGCAGCAGAGACTTCCTCCCCTGCTCTTCCCGCGCCACGCCGTACCCAGCTGGCGCCTCTCCGGCTCTCTGCTCGCCGCCGCCCCTTTCCCTGAGCATCGTCTTCTCCGGCGACAGTCGATACGACTGTCGCCCTGTTCCTCCCCATTCGTCCCTGCAAGTAAGTTAGAACTACTTCCCTTCTTCTCCTCTTTCTTTCCCCGCTTTCAATTTATTCAATTAAGCCCTCGACCGACCCCGACCATCGTCACCCCCTTCGTCTCCGGCCACCCTCCGGCGAGATGCTCCCATCGCTCCACAGCCTCACACACCTCGCCGACCTTCACCGAACCTCCGCCTCATCACACTGAGCACCCCCCACCCCTTCACTGCCACTCCACACCTCCGTAACGCTTCCCCCAACAAACCCATCCTCCGACCCACAGTCCGACCTAGGGCAGCCCTTGCACGCCGCCCCACGCCTCGCCACCACCCACACGAGCTTCGCCGCACCCTGGCGAAGCTCCCGACACTTTTTGATTAGGCCGAGAGGCCGTTTTCTTGTGAACAGGCCACCCGACCTCCGCCGCCATTGCCGTGCAGAAGGAGCTGCTTCCGCCTGCAGCTACAGGCGCGCCACGCTCAGCGCCACGCCCAGATTCGACTCCCAGGCCTTGCGAGGCGTTTCGACAAAACACCAGGCTCGCAGCTAAGGCAGAAGGTTTCGCGTGACGCCACGATCTCCCGCTGCTTTCCCCGCTGCGGGCGCGCAATTGAGGTGGGACATTTAGTCCCACCTCGGAAAAGTCTGAAGAGGCACAGCGATATAAGACGCAAAAGTGCTGGAGGCTTACTGCCTCAGCACACGGGGTGAGGTCCCCTTTCACCCGCCCGGTTACCCGGTCTCGTCCGCGCTCACGCCCCGCGGACCTGACCCGACCCGACTTAGACTGACCTGCACTCCTCGCCCACCACGCACGCCGGTGGGCCTGGACCCGGGCGTGACCCGAACCCGATTACCCGGCAGCTCTGGGAGAGCTTTCCCAAGAGTGGTTTCAGAGAGAGAGAGACGCGGGGGGGGAGAGGGTAGAGTAGGTTTTGTTCTCTGACGTAAGCTCTGAAGTGTGCAGGCACAGGTGAAGAAGAAGAACCGCGGAAGAAGAAGGAAGCTGAGGGAGACACTGTAGCAACAGGCAGTTTAAGTCGTCTGATTTGGAAATCAGACGACGGCCTGAAGGGAAAAGAAGAAAGAAGGAGGGGCGACGTCCCTGACTGAAGAACATCAGAAGAAGGCGAGGCAGGGGAGAACACAAAAGAACAAGGGAAGATCTGAAAGAAGAAAAACAAAGAAGAAAGAAGAAGATCTGAAGAAAGACAGAAGAAAAAGGAAGAGCAGGAACAGCTGGAACAAGAAGAAGAGCATCACCTCTGCAGAACAAACAAGAAGAAGATCACCTCTGCAGAACAAAGAAGAAAGAAGGAGATCTGAACAAAGAAAGAAGAGCATCACCTCTGCAGAACAAAGAAGAAGAAGAGCTGAGACGAGGAGAAAACAAAGAGAAAAGAAGACAACAAACTCTTTCCCTCTCTCTTTCTTTCTTTATTTTTTGTAAAAGAAACATGTATATCTCTAGAATACAACTTGCTCCCTGAGTTCGACCTCGGGAACTCTTTTATTTTCTGAGTAAAAAAATTATATTTGAAATGTTGGCAATAACTGGCTATACTACAACGCTATAACAATAAAACCCGGTTATCTCTCGTTGCCACCGTTCCATTATTTGGCGCCGTTGCCGGGGAGCAACGGCTATTCTAGAGGTAAACATTCCTGTTTCTTTTTTTTATTTCTGATAATCTCCTCTCTTTTGTGCAGCTACAGGAACTCAAGAAGACAAGCAACCACACGACAACCACTCCGAAGACAGGTAAATTTTTCCTCTCGCTATTAACCCCTAAACTCTAAAGAGGAAGAAAAGAAAAGAACAAGCAATATAGGGCTAACCTGTCTTCCATACTTAGTAACCATAAAGAGTTGCATGTTTTCAACTCATCACTCCTGCACACTATTAAGGGTATTTAAGGGCTAACACATTCTTGCTTGAGCCCTAATTGCCCAACAAAGAGTTAAATGGACCAAGTAGAGCCAACATAAGGTCAAACATTAGGATTTCGGTAGAGACACACCCCTTAATCAAGAATTGAGGAAATCCAAAAGAGGTGTGCCCAAGCCATTGATTGAAAATAATTAACAAGAAAAATCCTAAACAATTGGCTCTCTCTAAACACTTGAACCCTAAAACAAGGCCTAACTTCTCAAGGAAACCACTAGGTGAAGTTAACCCCTGGGGTCAACCAACCTTCAAACTAGGCCACTTTTTTCACAAAAACACCTAAAGTTCAAGTGAAATCTTAAGCACCCTGATCTTAAAATTAGTAGACTTAAGAGGTCAAGATCCCCATTCTGGTCTACCTGGAACCGCAGTGACAAGAGAGGTCGGGTGGGGGAAACCCTGTAACCCGTGGGGACGCTCTACCGTGTAGGGGTCTTCGCGGGACTCTCCCTCTCTGGCTGCCCAGGTAATTCTCAGGTGGACGATCTTTCTGATCAAGGGGTCCATCTGCCCCGCACCTCTATAGTCACCCAACACATTTTTGGGTGTCTTGATTGGGTCCAGCACCTTCTAAACTTACCTCTTCCAACAGTGCATGCACGGAAGGAGGTCCCTAAGACCACCCTTAAGACCTCCTTTAGAAATTCGCTCTCGTCAAGGCCAAGCCTCGACGCCCGTGTTTGTGCAGCAACACCCTCACATTATTCTCTCCTCTGATTCAGAACCAAGTTCTTCTTCTTCCCCCATCATGGCTCAGCCAGTTGAGGAAGAAAATAATCTGGAACACCAGCTCCAGCGACTCAATGACCTCTTCCAAAACTTCGTGCACCCACCACAGCGTCCTATGATGCGGGACCACTACAATCCTGCTGCGGTGGCCATTGAGCCTCGAGTCAGAATCCCGACTGGAGGACCTGATTCCGAATTAAAGCCCAACATGATTCATGCTATACCTAAATTCCATGGGCTTAATTCTGAAGATCCCTTCCAGCACATCAAACAGCTAAAGCATCTGGCCCACACTTTTGGATCAGATGCGCAAAATCGGGATATTCTTCTCATGAAGATGTTCTCCTTTTCTCTTATGGACAAGGCCGCCCATTGGTATCAAACTCAGACCCGGCCGATCAACACTTGGGAAGAACTTCAATCCGAGTTTTTGAAAAAGTTTTTCCCCGTTGGTCGGACCAACGCCTTGCACCATCAGATTACACACTTCACTCAACAATCAGGAGAACCTCTTCATGAGGCATGGGATCGTTTTCAGGATCTCATGAGGAAGTGCCCCCATCACGGAGTTCCTAAACGGGAATAAGTCCAATCTTTTTACCAGGGACTCCGTGAGGACATCCGCCTTTTTGTCAATGCAACTTGCGAAGGAAACATCATGGGTCAACATGAAGACACCGTATGGGAGATTCTCGAAAACATGTGCGAGAACTCCATCAACAATGACTCCATGGGACTATTCGACAGGACGAATACCCGCGCAGCGACGAATCTTAAGGGAGCACATGAGACGCAGGGCCTGTCTGCATCAGTCGACCTGGAATTAATGGCCAGTCGATTGGACAAGGTCTCAATCATCGAAAAGAAGGTGGATGAGCTGACTCAGCACTTGCAGCGAGCCACCTCCGCGCGTAACTCCTTTGCACAACCTCCTTCCACACAGGAGATTGTGCAAAACATCCTCCACCGATCTTCCCCTGGGATGGATCCATATCCATCCCCATCTGATTCTTGGACTGGAGGATCATCCGATCCTTTCTACACCAGCCGGGGGAACTCCATTCCTCCTTTCCCTGATTCTCAGGAGGTTCCTCGGACCTGCGAGGACCTCAACACCATCCAGAACGACCCATTCTCCAACACTTACAACCCTGGATGGCGAAACCATCCCAATTTTCAGTGGGCGGGAAATTCCCAAACCCAAAGACCACCTTTTCAGTCCCGCCCACAGCCCCCTCGTCATTACCAGCCGCCTCAGCCTCGGCCCAACCCTACTTATCCATCAGGGCCAAATCAAGATCAAATGTCCTTAATCCTTCAGACTCTGGCTGACATTCAAAAAACGAATGCGGCTATTCAAAAACAGCACAAGGACGAGCTTATTGAAGTTAAAACTCAACTGGCCCAGTTGGCAAATTCTCGCCAACCAGGCACACTCCCTTCCCAACCTCTTCCTAACCCAAATAACGTGCCAACCCAGAAGCGCGTTATGAATCCAAATTTAGGCCACACCCAATGGATTTATCAGGCTCCTACTGCTCCATCTCCAGACGAGATGGAAGCCTCAACTTCTTATGCGAGATTTCAGCAGCAGCCACCCCTCTTACCAAACCCAAACCAGAATCAGGCCGGATTAAATTCTGTAACAACACGTAGTGGTAAAACAACTCAAGACCAGCATTACCCAAACCACTCCAAGCCTGATAACCATGACCCTAGGATAGTTATCCAAGATACCGTTGTTCCGGATCCACAACCTGGACCTATCCTAGAGGAACCAACCAAGATCCCGTTTCCCGAAGCCTTGACCAAGGGAAAGAAGACCACCAAACCCGTGGCCCCTGAGGAGGACCTGGTCAAGCTCTTTGAGCAGGTCCACATAAAAATCCCCTTGATGGATGCAATCCGCCACGTACCAGCTTACGCATGATTTCTAAAGAATATATGTACACCCCAGCGTAAGCCGCGAACCAAGGGAGGGAGCCCAATTGTTCTGTCATAGCAAGCCAGCTCTGTAATCCTTAGTAGACTCCCACCCAAGGCAAAAGATCCTGGGACTCCCCTGATTTCCTGTAAGATAGGTGGTACCCAATTTGATAGAGCATTGTTAGACTTGGGTGCATCCATAAACCTGATACCCACATCCTTACTTGACCATCTAGAAGAATCTGAGCTAAAACCAACCGAGGTGACATTACAATTAGCAGATCGATCTATAAAGTCACCAAAAGGGATTCTCGAGGATGTTATCGTGAGAGTACGGGATTTCTATTTTCCAGTGGACTTTATAGTCTTAGATATGGATGCACCTGAGAACCCTAGGGATACACCAATCATTCTAGGGAGACCTTTCTTGGCTACTGCTAGAGCCAACATCAGCTGTGAGGAGGGCCAAATAGAGCTTAAGTTTGGAGATCAAACACTAAAAATTGATATATTTAAGGCCCAACAAGGAATTAATTGCGGCGTCATCGAACAAATTTGTGACATCAAGACTTTGGTTGATGAATCACACCTCCAGAATGACTCGATTATGCCTCATCAACCACAGAAGGATCTTGACCCGCAAACAGAGGAGTCGAATCCAGATGTGAACAACCCAGTAACTCCCACCCTTGAACCTCACATCTATACTGAACCACCCGCTGCTACTGAAAACCCCATCCTCGAACTGAAACCCCTTCCTGCTCACTTGAAATACGTCTTTTTGGGTTCTAATCAGACCCTTCCTGTGATTATCAATTCCAACCTCAGTCCTGAACAGGAATCCCGTCTGATTGTTGTCCTCCAGCAACATCGCAGAGCCATCGGATGGACTCTCGATGATTTGACTGGAATAAGTCCCTCTTATTGTACTCATCATATCTATTCAGAAGAGGGCACACGACCTTCTCGTGAAATGCAGAGACGCTTAAACCCCAATCTGCAGGAGGTCGTGAAAAAGGAGATCATCAAGTGGTTAGATGCTGGGATCATCTACCCGATCTCCGATAGTCGTTGGGTGAGCCCAATTCAGGTCGTGCCCAAGAAGGCAGGACTCACCACTATAACGACTGAGACCGGAGAAATCATTCCTACCCGATTAGCCAACTCGTGGAGAGTTTGTATAGATTACCGTCGACTCAATTCCTCCACGAAGAAGGATCATTTCCCACTACCCTTCATTGATCAAATTCTCGAAAAACTAGCGGGAAATAGGTTCTTCTGCTTTCTTGACGGGTACTCCGGTTATAACCAGGTGGCAATCCATCCTGAGGACCAAGAAAAGACCACGTTCACCTGCCCCTTCGGAACATACGCTTTCCGAAGGATGCCTTTCGGTCTTTGCAATGCACCCGCTACTTTTCAGCGATGCATGCTTGCCATATTCTCAGATATGGTAGGTGATTATCTGGAAGTCTTCATGGATGACTTTTCAGTTTTCGGAGCATCATTCGACGATTGCCTCCAACACTTGGTCCAGATACTCAGGCGGTGCATCGATGTGAATTTGGTTCTTTCCTGGGAAAAGAGCCATTTCATGGTGCCTGAAGGAATTGTCCTGGGACACTCAATTTCGGAGAAAGGTATCCAAATGGATCGAGCTAAGGTTAATCTGATTTCTCACCTTCCTATGCCTAGCTCGATCAGGGACATCCGATCCTTTTTAGGGCATGTCGGTTTTTATCGACGATTTATCCCTGATTTTTCAAAAATCGCACGCCCCCTGACCACTCTTCTCTCCAAGGATGTTCCCTTCGAAATCTCCAAGGAATGCACTCAAGCATTTGAAATCCTGCGTGACCGAGTCACCCAAGCCCCGATCCTACAGTCCCCTGATTGGTCTCAACCCTTTGAGATCATGTGTGATGCATCCGACTTCGCTGTAGGAGCGGTTTTGGGACAGAAAAATGACAAGAAACCTGTGGTCATTTACTACGCCAGCAAAACACTCGATGAGGCTCAGCGTAACTATACGGTTACTGAGAAAGAGCTGCTAGCTGTAGTATTTGCCCTAGAAAAGTTCAGATCATACCTTCTGGGTTCCCGTGTCATCATATACTCGGATCACACAGCTGTGAGGCATCTCCTTGCAAAGAAGGACGCGAAACCTCGATTAATCCGATGGATCTTGCTGTTGCAAGAATTTGACCTTGAGATTCGCGACAAAGCGGGAAAGCAAAACGTGGTAGCTGATCACTTGTCCCGTCTTCCTTCTGAAATAATTGACCCTTCCGGACCCATCACTGAGCATTTTCCCGATGAGCACCTGCTGACTATTGGTACTAGCCCTCCATGGTTTGCTAATATAGTAAATTACTTGGCATCTCATCAGACCCCATCCGATTGGCCGAAGGCCAAGAAAGACAAATTACGCTCCGATACCAAGTATTACATTTGGGAAGACCCGTACCTCTTCCGCATAGGTGCCGATCAGATCATCCGGAGATGTGTCCTGGAAGGGGAATTCAACAATATCCTCTCTTTCTGCCATGACCAGGCATGCGGTGGCCATTTTGCCGGGCATAAAACCGCATCAAAAGTCCTCCAGTGCGGCTTTTACTGGCCCACACTGTTCAAAGACGCATACAATCACTGCAAGGCATGCAGTCGTTGCCAGACTTTGGGCAACATGAGCCATCGCGACATGATGCCTATGCAACCGATTCTAGTATGCGAAATCTTTGATGTTTGGGGGATTGATTTTATGGGCCCCTTTCCTGTTTCGGGTGGTTTCGAATACATTCTGTTGGCTGTGGACTACGTGTCCAAATGGATCGAAGCCATACCGACCCGAACCTGTGATCACAAAATCGTTCTCAAATTCATTCATCAACACATTTTCTCAAGGTTCGGGATTCCTCGTGCAATAATCTCTGATGGAGGGACCCATTTCACAAATGCTCAGTTTAGGTCACTGATGACCAAATATGGGGTGTCTCACCGAATCTCTACTCCTTACCACCCCCAAACTAATGGTCTAGCTGAGCTGTCTAATCGGGAGATCAAGAAAATCCTGCAAGTCACTGTTCGACCTGACAGGAAGGACTGGTCGTCCCGACTTCCGGAAGCATTGTGGGCCTATAGGATCGCCCACAAGACCCAATTGGGCATGTCTCCCTTTAGACTGGTGTACGGAAAGGCATGCCACCTTCCCGTAGAACTGGAGCATAAAGCCTATTGGGCAGTACGGAACTGTAATTTCGATCTTTCCAAGGCTGGGACCCACAGAAAACTCCAAATCAGCGAGATCGATGAATTACGCCTAGACGCGTACGAGAACTCGCAAATCTACAAGGAGTGGGTTAAAGCCTTCCACGACAAACACATCTCGAGAAAGATCTTTCATCCTGGTCAAAAGGTCCTACTCTTTGATGCCCGACTAAAACTCTTCCCAGAAAAACTGAGATCCAAGTCGGTCGGACCATTTTTGGTCCGACAGGTTTTTGGAAATGGAGCAATCAAAATCAGTCCACTCAGCCACGATTCTGAACCTTTCATCGTGAACGGTCAGAGACTCAAGCCGTTCATTGATGTAACTTCCACTGATTTGGCTGAGGCATCTTATATCCTCCTTTCCCCTTGAGCTTATTGCGCCCAGCCGATGGCGTAAAACTCAGCGCTTAACGGGAGGCAGCCCGTCATTCTCTTTGAAAACCTGAAACTTGTTCCGACACCTTTTTGCACTCAAAGTTCACCCTTGTAGACAGCCGACCCCAACTCAGATGCTTGCATCTGGGATTTGAAATCGTCCGCAAAAATTCAACCCGACCCATCCACTCATCCAAATTTCTGTCTTAAGGAATGAACTAAGACCCCCTAGGTTACAATGAGGACATTGCAAATCTTAGGCATGGGGGGGTATGAAAGTGCAAAACTTGTAAGAAAAGGTTTCAAACAAAAAATTCACATATGTCAAAAACACCATAAAAATTAAAAAAATTTTTTCGAAAAAGAATAAGAGGAAAAGAGGAGAAGGAAATTTTGTGAAGGAGAAAAACAAAATGAAAAAGGAGCACAAAATTATGAGAAAAAGTGATAGTCATTAGTAAGGAACTAAGGAATTAACCTAAGTTCTAGACCTCATTCAAGAAAAGTGCACAAAGAGATTAGTAAAGAATGCAAACCTTAGGCATTCTTGAATAGACTCTTAGTACCCATTAAGATCTGGACACTCCTCAAGAGGTTGAGGAAAATGAAAAGCTGAAGTATTAGGTCTAAGGCTTAGGGAGTATTCGGCCTCGTTAACTAATTTTTGGTTTACGGGACTCAGTAACCTAAGCACCCTAACCTCACACACAGCCTGGTTCAGTAAGCGTAAAAATCAGAATCACGTAGAAGCGTCGTAAAATTCTGAAAAGAACACCTAGAATAGGAGCGGCCGATCAACACAAGTTGATTTGGACGAGTTCCCAGCGCGGAGAGGCGGGAAATCCCCTCGAAGATGCGTAGAAAAATATCATCTCCTCGGTGCTTGTCTCCTAGGATATTTACATATCCTACTGGGGGCATGTAAGCACTCTGCTGGTTCAGATTCCATGGATGGCATTATCTCGAAGTGTCAATTGCCAGGGTCTGGATTCGGCCACGGAACACCATGGATGGGATTATCTCGAAATCTCAATAGCCAGGGTTCCGGGGGTTGCCATGGGCGGTGCTATCTCGAAACATCGATCGCCAGGAACCCTTGAGGATTGATGATGGGAGCAAGGAATCTGATACAGACCGTGTTGAAAAGCCAATCCTAGGCTAGAACTAAAAAGAAAAAGAGAGAGAAAACTCTCCAAACAGAAAAACTTTCTATCTCTCTCTTACAAAACGCACTGCAAACTGAGCCAGGGCTAAAATTATTTCAAGTACGGGTGCTTTAACCACGAAGTCCAATAAACCTTAGGTTAGTTCTTGTGGACCTTAAAAACCCTTGCTAAAAGACTGAGGCTAAGGCTAGACAGATTTGGATCTTGATTGGTACTAGAGTACCTTTTAGGCATATGGTCAGCATTCTAACCTAATCTATGCTCAAATAAAAAAGGGCACTTATCTAAAACTATTAAAAACTTCATGGTCTAGAACAAGGGTTGAAACCTTAAGTTTTTGCTAAGGGACTAGCAAAAGCTAGGCATGGGGGTATGATGAGAACCTCATCATGAGCCATAACTAGCTCATTTTGACCTAATACAAAGGATAAAAGCTCCTACATATCTCAAGGAAAGGCTTAACTCAGAGAATTCTGAGTTTGAGAAGAAAACAAGTCATAAGGGGTAAAAATGCAATTTTACCAGTATAATCTGCATACAGGGTAATTCAGGGCCCAAACATAGGTCAAAGCAGCTTAATAAGAATAAAAGTGGGATGAGATGATTTAGCAAGGGCTACAGCAATTCTAAGAAACTAAATGATAATCTGTAACCCTAAAACAATCCACTTCAATTCACGAGGTTCGAGGCAAAGTAAAAATAGAATAAACCCTCTAAAATTCATAGAAAAATAATCTCTAGGGTATAGAACCTTCAATTCGGCCTTCAGAACCCATTTTGACCTACATTGAGAACCATGCCCAATTAATAACTTAATTTGGGTTTTTGCATAAATTGACCGGTCAAACAAGGTTTAATATAGAAATGAAATTCACCATCAGATTCCTTAGGTCCTAATCAGTCATGTATAAAAACTTGAGCCTAAGAAGAAACCTCCTTGACCAACTTTACACTTTGGTCCTCATATATTTACTTTTTGGCCCTCAACTTTTGAACCCTCGCATTTTGGCCCCTAACTCTCCTTTGTTCTTTGCGATCAGGTCCCCCCTGCAAAACCTACCAGCACCATGCTCCGGCGACCTTGCGCGGAGCATGGCGCCGCGCAGGGTGAGGGGGGGAACCTGGCAAGTAAACCGGGGGTGCCCTGCGTCGTCAGCCGTCGCAGGGACACCCCCCTGGTCGCTGTAGCCCACCATACCGGCCGTACGAACGCACGGACGGTATGGGTTTTTGTTTCCGGCCATCCTCCGGTGAGGGAGACACGTCGTCTCCCTCTGCCTTCCTCCCTGTTTTGATCCCTATAAATACCCCCCGTTGCTCCACCGACCGG
Organism: Thalassia testudinum; assembly: GCA_037157565.1. Classification (NCBI taxonomy): domain Eukaryota; kingdom Viridiplantae; phylum Streptophyta; class Magnoliopsida; order Alismatales; family Hydrocharitaceae; genus Thalassia; species Thalassia testudinum. Next base: position 114,395,560 of record JAZHRO010000003.1, on the reverse strand, counting down.
AGCAGCTCGGATCTGACGGAGAAAATCCCCAACTTTCCTCTCTTCTCTCTCCGGCAGACGCTCACCAGCTCCGGCGGTTCCTCCCCCTCCTCCTCTTCGCTCTGCCGCAATACCAGCAGCAGAGACTTCCTCCCCTGCTCTTCCCGCGCCACGCCGTACCCAGCTGGCGCCTCTCCGGCTCTCTGCTCGCCGCCGCCCCTTTCCCTGAGCATCGTCTTCTCCGGCGACAGTTGATACGACTGTCGCCCTGTTCCTCCCCCTTCGTCCCTGCAAGTAAGTTAGAACTACTTCCCTTCTTCTCCTCTTTCTTTCCCCGCTTTCAATTTATTCAATTAAGCCCTCGACCGACCCCGACCATCGTCACCCCCTTCGTCTCCGACCACCCTCCGGCGAGATGCTCCCATCGCTCCACAGCCTCACACACCTCGCCGACCTTCACCGAACCTCCGCCTCATCACACTGAGCACCCCCCACCCCTTCACTGCCACTCCACACCTCCGTAACGCTTCCCCCAACAAACCCATCCTCCGACCCACAGTCCGACCTAGGGCAGCCCTTGCACGCTGCCCCACGCCTCGCCACCACCCACACGAGCTTCGCCGCACCCTGGCGAAGCTCCCGGCACTTTCTGATTAGGCCGAGAGGTCGTTTTCTTGTGAACAGGCCACCCGACCTCCGCCGCCATTGCCGTGCAGAAGGAGCTGCTTCCGCCTGTAGCTACAGGCGCGCCACGCTCAGCGCCACGCCCAGATTCGACTCCCAGGCCTTGCGAGGCGTTTCGACAAAACACCAGGCTCGCAGCTAAGGCAGAAGGTTTCGCGTGACGCCACGATCTCCCGCTGCTTTCCCCGCTGCGGGCGCGCAATTGAGGTGGGACATTTAGTCCCACCTCGGAAAAGTCTGAAGAGGCGCAGCGATATAAGACGCAAAAGTGCTGGAGGCTTACTGCCTCAGCACACGGGGTGAGGTCCCCTTTCACCCGCCCGGTTACCCGGTCTCGTCCGCGCTCACGCCCCGCGGACCTGACCCGACCCGACTTAGACTGACCTGCACTCCTCGCCCACCACGCACGCCGGTGGGCCTGGACCCGGGCGTGACCCGAACCCGATTACCCGGCAGCTCTGGGAGAGCTTTCCCAAGAGTGGTTTCAGAGAGAGAGAGACGCGGGGGGGGAGAGGGTAGAGTAGGTTTTGTTCTCTGACGTAAGCTTTGAAGTGTGCAGGCACAGGTGAAGAAGAAGAACCGCGGAAGAAGAAGGAAGCTGAGGGAGACACTGTAGCAACAGGCAGTTTAAGTCGTCTGATTTTGAAATCAGACGACGGCCTGAAGGGAAAAGAAGAAAGAAGGAGGGGCGACGTCCCTGACTGAAGAACATCAGAAGGCGAGGCAGAGGAGAACACAAAAGAACAAGGGAAGATCTGAAAGAAGAAAAACAAAGAAGAAAGAAGAAGATCTGAAGAAAGACAGAAGAAAAAGGAAGAGCAGGAACAGCTGGAACAAGAAGAGCATCACCTCTGCAGAACAAACAAGAAGAAGATCACCTCTGCAGAACAAAGAAGAAAGAAGGAGATCTGAAAAAAGAAAGAAGAGCATCACCTCTGCAGAACAAAGAAGAAGAAGAGCTGAGACGAGGAGAAAACAAAGAGAAAAGAAGACAACAAACTCTTTCCCTCTCTCTTTCTTTCTTTATTTTTTGTAAAAGAAACATGTATATCTCTAGAATACAACTTGCTCCCTGAGTTCGACCTCGGGAACTCTTTTATTTTCCGAGTAAAAAAATTATATTTGAAATGTTGGCAATAACTGGCTATACTACAACGCTATAACAATAAAACCCAGTTATCTCTCGTTGCCACTGTTCCATTATCTGGCAACGACTGCATGCCTTGCAGTGATTGTATGCGTCTTTGAACAGTGTGGGCCAGTAAAAGCCGCACTGGAGGACTTTTGATGCGGTTTTATGCCCGGCGAAATGGCCACCGCATGCCTGGTCATGGCAGAAAGAGAGGATATTGTTGAATTCCCCTTCCGGGACACATCTCCGGATGATCTGATCGGCACCTATGCGGAAGAGGTACGGGTCTTCCCAAATGTAATACTTGGCATCGGAGCGTAATTTGTCTTTCTTGGCCTTCGGCCAATCGGACGGGATCTGATGAGATGCCAAGTAATTTACTACATTAGCAAACCATGGAAGGCTAGTACCAATAGTCAGCAGGTGCTCATCGGGAAAATGCTCAGTGATGGGTCCGGGAGGGTCAATTATTTCAGACGGAAGACGGGACAAGTGATCAGCTACCACATTTTGCTTTCCCGCTTTGTCGCGAATCTCAAGGTCAAATTCTTGCAACAGCAAGATCCATCGGATTAATCGAGGTTTCGCGTCCTTCTTTGCAAGGAGATGCCTCACAGCTGTGTGATCCGAGTATATGATGACACGGGAACCCAGAAGGTACGATCTGAACTTTTCTAGGGCAAATACTACAGCTAGCAGCTCTTTCTCAGTAACCGTATAGTTATGCTGAGCCTCATCGAGTGTTTTGCTGGCGTAGTAAATGACCACAGGTTTCCTGTCAATTTGCTGCCCCAAAATCGCTCCTACAGCGAAGTCGGATGCATCGCACATGATCTCAAAGGGTTGAGACCAATCAGGGGACTGTAGGATCGGGGCTTGGGTGACTCGGTCACGCAGGATTTCAAATGCTTGAGTGCATTCCTTGGAAATTTCGAAAGGAACATCCTTGGAGAGAAGAGTGGTCAGGGGGCGTGCGATTTTTGAAAAATCAGGGATAAATCGTCGATAAAAACCGACATGCCCTAAAAAGGAACGGATGTCCCTGATCGAGCTAGGCATAGGAAGGTGAGAAATCAGATTAACCTTAGCTCGATCCACTTGGATACCTTTCTCCGAAATTGAGTGTCCCAGGACAATTCCCTCAGGCACCATGAAATGGCTCTTTTCCCAGGAAAGAACCAAATTCACATCGATGCACTGCCTGAGTATCTGCACCAAGTGTTGGAGGCAATCGTCGAATGATGCTCCGAAAACTGATAAGTCATCCATGAAGACTTCCAGATAATCACCTACCATATCTGAGAATATGGCAAGCATGCATCGCTGAAAAGTAGCGGGTGCATTGCAAAGACCGAAAGGCATCCTTCGGAAAGCGTATGTTCCGAAGGGGCAGGTGAACGTGGTCTTTTCTTGGTCCTCAGGATGGATTGTCACCTGGTTATAACCGGAGTACCCGTCAAGAAAGCAGAAGAACCTATTTCCCGCAAGTTTTTCGAGAATTTGATCAATGAAGGGTAGTGGGAAACGGTCCTTCTTCGTGGAGGAATTGAGTCGGCGGTAATCTATACAGACTCTCCACGAGTTGGCTAATCGGGTAGGAATGATTTCTCCGGTCTCAGTTGTTATAGTGGTGAGTCCTGCCTTCTTGGGTACGACCTGAATTGGGCTCACCCAACGACTATCGGAGATCGGGTAGATGATTTCGGCATCTAACCACTTGATGATCTCCTTTTTCACGACCTCCTGCAGATTGGGGTTTAAGCGTCTCTGCATTTCACGAGAAGGTCGTGTGCCCTCTTCCGAATAGATATGATGAGTACAATAAGAGGGACTTATTCCAGTCAAATCGTCGAGAGTCCACCCGATGGCTCTGCGATGTTGCTGGAGGACAACAATCAGACGGGATTCCTGTTCAGGACTGAGGTTGGAATTGATAATCACAGGAAGGGTCTGATTAGAACCCAAAAAGATGTATTTCAAGTGAGCAGGAAGGGGTTTCAGTTCGAGGATGGGGTTATCAGCAGCAGCGGGTGGTTCAGTATAGATGTGAGGTTCGAGGGTGGGAGTTACTGGGTTATTCATATCTGGATTCGACTCCTCTGTTTGCGGGTCAAGATCCTTCTGTGGTTGATGAGGCATAATCGCGTCATCCTGGAAGTGTGATTCATCAACCAAGGTCCTGATGTCACAAATTTGTTCGATGACGCCGCAATTAATTCCTTGTTGGGCCTTAAATATATCAATTTTCAGTGTTTGATCTCCAAACTTAAGCTCTATTTGGCCCTCCTCACAGCTGATGTTGGCTCTAGCAGTAGCCAAGAAAGGTCTCCCTAGAATGATTGGTGTATCCCTAGGGTTCTCAAGTGCATCCATATCTAAGACTATAAAGTCCACTGGAAAATAGAAATCCCGCACTCTTACGATAACATCCTCGAGAATCCCTTTTGGTGACTTTATAGATCGATCTGCTAATTGTAATGTCACCTCGGTTGGTTTTAGCTCAGATTCTTCTAGATGGTCAAGTAAGGATGTGGGTATCAGGTTTATGGATGCACCCAAGTCTAACAATGCTCTATCAAATTGGGTACCACCTATCTTGCAGGAAATCAGGGGAGTACCAGGATCTTTTGCCTTGGGTGGGAGTCTACTGAGGATTACAGAGCTGGCTTGTTCTGACAGAACAATTGGGCTCCCTCCCTTGGTTCGCGGCTTACGCTAGGGTGTACATATATTCTTTAGAAATCGTGCGTAAGCTGGTACGTGGCGGATTGCATCCATCAAGGGGATGTTTATGTGGACCTGCTCAAAGAGCTTGACCAGGTCCTCCTCAGGGGCCACGGGTTTGGTGGTCTTCTTTCCCTTGGTCAAGGCCTCGGGAAACGGGATCTTGGTTGGTTCTTCTAGGATAGGTCCAGGTTGTGGATCTGGGACAGTGGTATCTTGGATAACTATCCTAGGGTCATAGCTATCAGGCTTGGAGTGGTTTGGATAATGCGGGTCTTGAGTTGTTTTACCACTACGTGTTGTTACAGAATTTAATCCGGCCTGATTTTGGTTTGGGTTTTGTAAGAGGGGTGGCTGCTGCTGAAATCCCGCATAAGAAGTTGAAGCCTCCATCTCGTCTGGAGATGGAGCAGTAGGGGCCTGATAAATCCATTGTGCGTGGCCTAAATTTGGATTCATAACGCGCTTCTGGGTTGGCACGTTATTTGGGTTAGGAAGGGGTTGGGAAGGGAGTGTGCCTGGCTGGCGAGATTTTGCCAACTGGGCCAGTTGAGTTTTAACTTCTGTAAGTTCGTCCTTGTGCTGTTTTTGAATAGCCGCATTCGTTTTTTGAATGTCAGCCAGAGTCTGAAGGATTAGGGACATTTGATCCTGATTTGGCCCTGATGGATAAGTAGGGTTGGGCTGAGGCTGAGGCGGCTGGTAATGACGAGAGGGCTGTGGGCGGGACTGAAAAGGTGGTCTTTGGGTTTGGGAATTTCCCGCCCACTAAAAATTGGGATGGTTTCGCCATCCAGGGTTGTAAGTGTTGGAGAATGGGTTGTTCTGGATGGCGTTGAGGTCCTCGCAGATCTGAGGAACCTCCTGAGAATCAGGGAAAGGGGGAATGGAGTTCCCCCGGCTGGTGTAGAAAGGATCGGATGATCCTCCGATCCAAGAATCAGATGGGGATGGATATGGATCCATCCTAGGGGAAGATCGGTGGAGGATGTTTTGCACAGTCTCTTGTGTGGAAGGAGGTTGTGCAAAGGGGTTACGCGTGGAGGTGGCTCGCTGCAAGTGCTGAGTCAGCTCATCCACCTTCTTTTCAATGATTGAGACCTTGTCCAATCGACTGGCCACTAATTCCAGGTTGACTGATGCGGACAGGCCCTGCGTCTCATGTGCTCCCTTAAGATTCGTCGCTGCGCGGGTATTCGTCCTGTCGAATAATCCCATGGAGTCATTGTTGATGGAGTTCTCGCACATGTTTTCGAGAATCTCCCATACGGTGTCTTCATGTTGACCCATGATGTTTCCTCCGCAAGTTGCATTGACGAAAAGGCGGATGTCCTCATGGAGTCCCTGGTAAAAAGATTGGACTTGTTCCCATTTAGGAACTCCGTGATGGGGGCACTTTCTCATGAGATCCTGAAAACGATCCCATGCCTCATGGAGAGGTTCTCCTGATTGTTGAGTGAAGTGTGTAATCTGATGGCGCAAGGCGTTGGTCCGACCAATGGGAAAAAACTTTTTCAAAAACTCGGATTGAAGTTCTTCCCAAGTGTTGATCGGCCGGGTCTGAGTTTGATACCAATGGGCGGCCTTGTCCATAAGAGAAAAGGAGAACATCTTCATGAGAAGAATATCCCGATTTTGCGCATCTGATCCAAAAGTGTGGGCCAGATGCTTTAGCTGTTTGATGTGCTAGAAGGGATCTTCAGAATTAAGCCCATGGAATTTAGGTATAGCATGAATCATGTTGGGCTTTAATTCGAAATCAGGTCCTCCAGTCGGGATTCTGACTCGAGGCTCAATGGCCACCGCAGCAGGATTGTAGTGGTCCCGCATCATAGGACGCTGTGGTGGGTGCACGAAGTTTTGGAAGAGGTCATTGAGTCGCTGGAGCTGGTGTTCCAGATTATTTTCTTCCTCAACTGGCTGAGCCATGATGGGGGAAGAAGAACTTGGTTCTGAATCAGAAGAGAGAATAATGTGAGGGTGTTGCTGCACAAACACGGGCGTCGAGGCTTGGCCTTGACGAGAGCGAATTTCTAAAGGAGGTCTTAAGGACCTCCTTCCGTACATGCACTGTTGGAAGAGGTAAGTTTAGAAGGTGCTGGACCTAATCAAGACACCCAAAAATGTGTTGGGTGACTATAGAGGTGCGGGGCAGATGGACCCCTTGATCAGAAAGATCGTCCACCTGAGAATTACCTGGGCAGCCAGAGAGGGAGAGTCCCGCGAAGACCCCTACACGGTAGAGCGTCCCCACGGGTTACAGGGTTTCCCCCACCTGACCTCTCTTGTCACTGCGGTTCCAGGTAGACCAGAATGGGGATCTTGACCTCTTAAGTCTACCAATTTTAAGATCAGGGTGCTTAAGGTTTCACTTGAACTTTAGTCTTTTAAGTGCAAAGAGTGACCTAATTTAAGGTTGGTTGACCCAAGGGGTTAACTTTACCTCTTGTTTTCTTTGAGAGCTTTTAGGTCTTGTCTTTTAGGGTTCAAGTATTTAGAGAGCCAATTGTTTTAGGTTTTCTTTTGAATAGGTATTTTCAATCAATGGTTTAGGCACACTTCTTTTGGATTTTCTCCATTCTTGATTTAAGTAGTGTGTCTTTAAAACCCTAAGGTTGAATCTTATGTTGGCTCTACTTGGTCCAGTTAGTTCTCTGTTGGGTAATTAGGGCTCAAGCAAGAATGTGTTAGCCCTTAAATACCCTTAATAGTGTGCAGGACTAATGAGTTGAAAACATGCAACTCTTTATGGTTACTAAGTATGGAAGACAGGTTAGCCTTATATTGCTTGTTCTTTTCTTTTCTTCCTCTTTAGAGTTTAGGGGTTAATAGCGAGAGGAAAAATTTACCTGTCCTCAGAGTGGTTGTCGTGCGGTTGCTTGTCTTCTTGATTTCCTGTAGCTGCACAAAAGAGGGGAGATTATCAGAAATTAAAAAGAGAAACAGGAATGTTTACCTCTAGAATAGCCGTTGCTCCCCGGCAACGGCGCCAAATGAAACGTTGGCTTCGAGAGATAACCGGGTTTTATTGTTATAGCGTTGTAGTATAGCCAGTTATTGCCATCATTTCAAATATATAAATTTTTTTACTCGGAAAATAAAAGAGAGTTCCCGAGGTCGAACTCAGGGAGCAAGTTGTATTCTAGGGGTACAAGTTTCTTTTACAAAAAGGAAGAGAGAGAGAGAGAATTTGTTGGCTTCTTTCTTCTTCTCTTCTTTTCTCTTTGCCTATCTTCTTCTGCTTGACTCTTCTGCTTTATCTGCAGCAGTAGTGATGCTTTTCTTCTTCTTTCAGTTCTTGTTTCTGCTCGTCTCTTTCTTTTTCTTCTCCCTTGTGGTCCTGTTCTTCTTCTTCTTTCTTTCTTCTTTTCCTTTCTTCAGACCTTCTTCTTCTCGTGTTCTTCTTCTTCTTTCAGTTCTTGTCTTGGCCTCTCTGCGTTCTCCTCTGCCTCGCCTTCCTTCTCCTTCCTTGCCTTCAAGACGTCGTCTGATTTTCCAATCAGACGACTTAAACCGCCGCTGCTACAGTGCCGCTCGGTGATCCTCCTTCCTTCAGCCTTCGTCTTCTTCCACGGTTCTTCTTCACCTGTGCCTGCACACTTACACAGCTTGATCAGAGAGGGGCAAAACCTATCTCTACCCTCCCCCCGCGTCTCTCTCTCACAGAAGCCACTCTTGGGAAAGCTCTCCCAGAGCTGCCGGGTAGTCGGGTACGGGTCGCGCCCGGGTCCAGGCCCACCGGCGTGCGTGGTGGGCGAGGAGTGCAGGTCAGTCTAAGTCGGGTCGGGCCAGGTCCGCGGGGCGTGAGCGCGGACGAGACCGGGTAACCGGGCGGGTGAAGGGGACCTCACCCCGTGTGCTGAGGCAATAAGCCTCCAGCACTTTTTCACTTTATACCGCTGCGCCTCTTCAGAGTTTTCCGAGGTGGGACTAAATGTCCCACCCCGAGTTGGTGCCCACGCGGAGGAGACAGCTGGTAATCGCGGCGTTACGCGAGGCCTTCGCGCGAGGGCTTCGCTTCAGCTGCAGCCTGACACTTTGTCGAAATGCCTCACAAGGCCTGGGAGTCGAATCTGGGCGTGGCGCGCCTGCAGCTGCAGGCGGAAGCAGCTCCTTCTGCACGGCAATGGCGGCGGAGGTCGGGTGACCTGTTCACAGCAAAACGGCCTCTCGGCCTAATCAGAAGGTGCCAGGAGCTTCGCCAGAGTGCGGCGAAGCTCGTGTGGGTGGTGGCGAGGCGTGGGGCGGCGTGCAAGGGCTGCCCTAGGTCGGACTGTGGGTCGGAAGATGGGTTTGTTCGGTGGGGTTGCAGAGGGTGATGTGGGGGAAGTGGAAGGGCGGGGGTTGATCAGGGTGAGGAGGTGGAGGTTCTGCGGTGGTTGGCGAGCCGTGTGGGTTGCTGGGGTGATGGGAGCAGCTCGCCGGAGGATGCCCGGAGGCGGAGAAGGTGAGGGTGAGGGGTCGGAATCGAGGGCGACAGTAGATGTTTAAAGTGAGGAAAAGGAAGAGGGGAGGAAGAGGAGGAGCTCTACCTACTTAGCAGAAGGAGGAGGGGCTGGAGCGGGCGACAGTCATATCGACTGTCGCCGGAGAAGAAGATGCCCGGGGGAAGGGGCGGCGGCGAGCAGAGGGCCGGAGAGGCGCTAGCTGGGTGCGGCGTGGCACGGGAAGAGCAGGGGAAGAAGTCTCTGCTGCTGGTATTGCGGCAGAGCGAAGAGGAGGAGGAGGAAGAACCGCCAGAGCTGGTGGGCGTCTGCCGGAGTGAGAAGAGAGGAAAGTTGGGGGTTTTCTCCGTCAGATCCGAGCTGGGAAGAACGGTGGAGCGACGGGGGTATTTATAGGGACCGAATCAGGGAGGAAGGCGGAGGGAGACGACGTGTCTCCCTCGCCGGAGGACGCCGGAGATGGAAACCCATACCGTCCGTGCGTTCGCACGGCCGGTATGGTGGGTTACAGCGACCAGGGGGGTGTCCCTGCGACGGCTGACGACGCAGGGCACCCCCGTTTTACTTGCCAGGCTCTCCCCCTCACCCTGCGCGGCGCCATGCTCCGCGCAAGGTCGCCGGAGCATGGTGCTGGCAGGTTTTGCAGGGGGGACCTGAACGCAAAGAACGAAGGAGAGTTAGGGGCCAAAATGCGAGGGTTCAAAAGTTGAGGGCCAAAAAGTAAATATATGAGGACCAAAGTGTAAAGTTGGTCAAGAAGGTTTCTTCTTAGGCTCAAGTTTTTATACATGACTAATTAGGACCTAAGGAATCTGATGGTGAATTTTATTTCTAGATTAAACCTTGTTTGGCTAGTCAATTTATGCAAAAACCCAAATTAAGTTATTAATTGGGTATGGTTCTCAATGTAGGTCAAGATGGGTTCCTAAGGTCAAATTGAAGGTTCTAAACCCTAGAGATTATTTTTATATGAATTTTAGAGGGTTTATTCCATTTTTTCTTTGCCTTGAACCTCGTGAATTGAAGTGGATTTATTTTAGGGTTACAGATTATCATTTAGTTCCTTGGAATTTCTGTAGCCCTTGCTAGATCATCTCATCCCACTTTTATTCTTATTAAGTTGCTTTGACCTATGTTTGGACCCTGAATTACCCTGAATGCAGATTATACTGGTAAAATTGCATTTTTATCCCTTATGACTTATTTTCTCCTTAAACTCAGAATTCTCTAAGTTAAGCCTTTCCTTGAGTTATGTAGGAGCTTTTATCCTTTGTATTGGGTCAAAATGAGCTAGTTATGGCGCATGATGAGGTTCTCATCAATAACACTGCACATGAGGGTGATAATTCTGTTAAATAGGGCCCATCTTAAGAATAAAAGGCACAACATAAGTAGAATAGGAGCATTGCATGCATCATATACCAAGATTACATATAAAACTGTATTAATGGCCATTTGTGTAAGCACTTGTCAAAGCAGACCTCAGATGAGTAATCGAACCGCACGGATGGATTCAGAACGACGAACGGAGTCCAACGGACTCAAGATCGGCTAAATCCGACATCCAGAGCTCCTACATTGGGCCCAAGAAGTTCCGACCGTTGATCTGATGATCAACGGCCCTCGTTGTGCCACATCGCCCCCACTCACCGCACGCCACTTCCTCCTTTAATTGAGATCAAATCTCGACTGTGGATCTTCGATCGGACGGCTGAGAACCGTGCGCCCGCCCGCGGTCACTGTGACAAAGCAGCGAACGTGGCGCAATGGTTAGCGCGCACGCCCGCACACACTCGACGCAGGTTCGAGCCACACAGTGCGAAGAATTGAAGACGACGGAGCGCGTGACGAAATTGGGCCGCTCGATCAGCAGCGGGCGGCTGAGATCGCGCCACGCGGCATGCCCTCAGACAGCGAGCGCCCACGCGTGCGCGCACCTCAGGCAACGACACCCACGCACACGCGCGCCCGAGGTGCGATCCGAGCGCACCCAAGGAAAGATCTCAACCGTCCGATCTTTGATCGAACGGCTCTCACGCAGCGGCCGCAGATCGAGCACGAAGAAGAACGACGTGGGCGGGTGATCGGTGGGCTGGAGGGCTTCACCGATGCTTTTGGAATGGTTTTAGCGACGTCCCGGACGTCGCTAAAGCCCCTTTTTTTTTAAATCCCTTCTCCCTATTTAAACCCCCTCCAACCACTCATTCAAGGCATTCACTTCCCTTGCAACTACTCTACCCCTCTCTTAGCTAGCTTTAGGCCCTCTTGTAATCGTCGGAGATGACGAGCCGCCGACGAAGCCTCCTCCACCGCAGTGGCTACCTCGCAGCTCTCCCCCCTCTCTCTCTTCCTCTCTTTTAAGCTTTCCTTTACTTATGTTTAAGCATGTATCTAATGTTGTAATTTGTGAACTAAAGCTGCATGATTAATGAAGTTACTTTCCGTTCAGTTGTTTACTTTAATTTCTGTTTAAGTTGCATGATCAAGCAAGAAATAACTCTAACCCTAATCTCTCCCTCTCTCTCTATCACTCTCTCGCTTTTCAACCACACCTTTCGCAAGTAAAACTCCGCAATTTCCGTGACAACAAGTGATAAGAGAAATCCGATTTTCATGCCTCCCTGAGACCGACACTCTAACTCACCTCCATTTCCTTACTTTAAAACCGGCGTTGCAAGTGTGACTATAACGACACCTCTTAACACACATGCACAAGCCACGTTAGTTTTTGGCGTCGTTGCTGGGGAGGCAACGGATTTGTTTTGTCACTTCCATTCCACACCATTCTCACATCGTCTAATGCCCTATTTTTCTTTTTACTTGATGGTTGCAGGAATTCAGTGCGTGGACGGCGAAGCGACGCATCCTACGATGGTAACAAGGGAGTAGGCGCAACAAGGACCGATAGTGAGTAATTCTTCACTTATGATTGTTTGCTTGCGTGAAAAACTAAAAAGAAAGTGTAAAAAGTGAAAAAATTGGCGTGGTATATGATTGCCAGACCTACATCTTTAACACACCACCCCACAAAAAATGTACACTCTAACATTCTGAATAAATTCTTGGAGTGTTCTTTTCTCTTTTTTTGAGTGGTGTTTGCGAAGCCACCGTGAGTTGACCTGGGCTGCACCACTCAACCCTAAAACAGACTCATTTAATAGAAGCTGCATGATCATTAGGATGAGTACATTAGGGTTTTAGAGCCTCTACAAAATAAAAGGAAATCTACTTTCACCGAATTGTGTGCAGAACTTGATGTGCCCACTGAAACTTGTCTGAAAACATTAAGACACGTCAACCCTAAAAAGCACTAAAGTAAGGATGAAACACTAAAAGACACCACATCTTAAAAATCCTTGCTTGAAAATCATGTTTTGATAGAAGCACACACCTTGAAAGTGGAAAACTAAGAGGTACCACCCCAATCAACGCCTCATCACATAACCCTAGCACAAGCACTATCCTAGCTCTTTAAAACTAAGTAGACGTGCCCTAGGCAGGATTGAGTTAAGTCTCGAAAGGCGAGGTTTTGGTCGCTACGCACTTGGCTTTCATTCCCTTGGTAGAATCTGGTGACTAGGCTGCGGGGCAATGTCAAACGACTGCGGTTGTGGGGTCTACGGAACCGGAGGTGCAAGCCAAAGCAAGAACCTTCCCTGCAATCCCCTCGTAATCAACCTGGCCAGATTAGCCTTAGGAAGGGGAGTCCAGTGCTTACGGACTTAATCACCCTTTGTGAGATTTCTAGGTCTCCTAAGGAATACACCATAAGGACTAGGCTTGTGTGCTTGATTGAAACACATTTCTCGCATCTGTCACCCTCCGCATCCCCTCCTGTTCTTCTCTAGTGTATGCACGGGAGACGCTCACTGCATCCCGAGTTGTGTGTTTTGGGGCAGGAATCTAGGCAACGTGATTCTGTTAGAAATATGGCTGAACCTAGGGTAGATGAGGCTGAGGATCAACCCCACCAGACGCAATGGCCATCATCCAAGCCCAAATTAATGCAAACCACCGGCTTCAGCAACAACAAATCCACACCATCATGCAGGCCATACAACGGTTACAGAACCCACAAGAACAACCACCACCACCTTTCCAAGGCGTACAAGAGCAACCACCACTCGATATACCACCATTTCAGGATCAGCTGAGGCCCCTCCACGATTTCTATAATCCCTCCGCTATTAGAGTCGAGCCATAGCTTAGAATCCTCGAAGGGGGAGATGATTTTGAGTTGAAACCGAATGTCTTAAGTCTGATCCAGAACCACTTTCATGGAAGCTCAAATGAGGACCCCTTCCAGCATCTAGAGGATCTCGACCGCATAGCACGAACTGTGAAACCTAGGAACATTAGCCTTGACATTATTCTAATCAAGATGTTTCCCTTCTCATTAAGAGACAAGGCTTCTCATTGGCTTAGAATCCTAGGTAGACCCATCACCACCTGGGAAGAACTGAGGCAAGCATTTTTAAAGAAATTCTTCCCCATAGGAAAGACCAATGCCCTCAGAAGAGCTATCATTACCATTACACTCCAGGGTGGGGAACAGTTTCATGAGGCGTGGGAAGGGTTTAATGAACTCCTGAGGAAATGCCCATACCACAAAGTACCAAGGTGGCAATTGGCCCAGATTTTTTACCATGGTCTAGACAGCAACCTACGAAACTTCGTCGATGCCTCATGTGGGGGGAACTTCCTGAATAAGAATGAGGAGAGCGCGTTTGAGCTCTTTGAGTCTATGAGCGAGAATTTGCTCAACAATGCCTCCATGACCTAGTTCAACAGGTCCAATCAACCCCGTGGTGGGATTTATGAGGTACAAGCAAATTCTGGAATGGTTAACATGGACATCATTGCCAAGAAACTAGATCGAGTGGAATTGGTGGATAAAAAGATTGATGAGCTACTGAACCAGATCAGGAACCCCTTACAGACTTTCTCCCTAGCAAAGGGAGCACATAATGTTGACCTGGTCCAGCCCTTAACCCAACTGAACCTGGAACAACCCCTAACCACGTTCCAAGGAGGGACTTTTGCTCCCTCAACCCTTGATTACTCCCTTCCCTCTTCATCAACATTGTCTATCCTTAAAGATGTGCAAGCTGTCTAAGGTTATGCGAAACTGGACCCTTTCTCCAACACTTACAACACTGGCTGGCGTAACCACCCCAACTTTGGTTGGACAAACCAGAAACCATCTCAATTCCAAAACCAGCCCAGGCCAAACCAGTAGCTACACTTGCCCCCTATCAGCAAGGACCACCAGTCAGACCCAAATATAATCAGAATAGGGCGGCCCCTCCCCCACAAAATCAAATGGACACCCTAATAAAGGTGATGGCTGACATGAACCAGAAACATCAGGAGGAAATGGCCTTGGTAAAGGGACAGTTAAGCCAACTCTTGGACTGTAAACAACAAGGATCCCTACCTTCCCAGCCACAACCGAACCTGTGAAACATAATTAACAAAGGCCCCAATTCGCAAGGGTTCCAAGGCAATCTCGGGCAGGCTCACATGGTCCAGCCTGCCCCACAAATACCCCCTGGGTTTGGTGCTTCTTCGTCCTCGTCTTCTCAAGGATCAACCCATGGCCCCAATGCCTCTGCAAATGCAGTGACCTTGAGAAGCGACACCAAAACCCAGGATCCCAAATGGCCGACTCTCCCCGAGACTTCACCCACTGAAATACCCGACTCAAAAGAGGCACCAACCAAGGACCCAAAAATAGAACCAATACACATTCAGACACCCTACCCTAAAGCCTTGGAAACAATCAAGAAAAAGAAGAATGTTGTGGAAACTGAGGAGCTGTTGGAGATCTTTAAGCAAGTACAGATTAATATTCCGCTCCTTGAAGCCGTCAAGCACATCCCTGCTTACGCCAAGTTTTTAAAGGATGCCTGTACACCCAAGCGTAATCCGAGACCTCAAGCACCTAGGAAGGTTGTTCTCTCTGAACAAGCAAGTTCCATAATATCAAGCAACCTTCCGCTCAAGCGAACTGACCCAGGAGCACCCCTGATTTCTTGCAATATCGGGGACATGACATTTGATAGAGTGCTCCTAGACTTGGTGCTTCTATCAATCTAATTCCAACAACCTTGTACCACCAATTTGGTTTTGGAGAGTTGACACCAACCCCTGTCACCATCCAGCTGGCTGATAGATCAATGAAAACCCCGAAGGGGGTTGTCGAGGACGTGATTTTATGGGTCAAGGACTTCTATTTCCCAGTCGACTTTTTGGTACTCGACATGGAAGTCCCTGAAAAATTACAGAACGCACCCATAATCTTAGGCAGACCTTTGTTAGCTAGGCTAAGGCAAACATTGATTGTGACACGGGATGTATGGAAATCGCCTTTGGGGACAGGAAAATGCAATTGGATATCTTCTGGGCGACAAAGTTTTTGATTGCGATTGCATTGAGGAACATGATCCCATGGAAACTCTGATCGAGGAATGCCTCACCCTTAGTTCTGTATCAGACCACCAAACCCGTAATGACTGTTCTGACCCGTCACCATCACTACCCGTGGACCTCTGTAAGGCTGAGTACCATCACACAACACCATTTGAGGAGATCGATGTTGATCAACTCTCGCCCTTTCCCTTTCCATCAACTGTGGTTCCACCCGCACCTGAACTTAAGCTATTGCCCGAGAATCTCAAGTACGTCTTCTTGGGACATGACCAAACCTTCCCAGTGATTATTAATTCTCATCTAACCAACGATTAGGAACTTAGGTTGACTGCGACCCTTTCAGAACATCGGGCCGCCATTGGTTGGACCATTTCTGACTTGAGAGGAATTAGCCCCACCTATTGCACCCATAAGATTTACCTGGAAGATGGGGCACGACCCTCCCGCTAGATGCAGAGACGTTTAAACCCAAACATGCGGGATGTCGTTAAGAAAGAAATTATCAAATGGCTTGACACCGACATCATCTATCCTATCTCCGATAGCCCCTGGGTGAGCCCCACTCAAGTGGTTCCAAAGAAAGCTGGGCTCAACGTTGTCACCAATGATCATGGCGAATCCATCCCCACCCGCACCACTACTGCATGGCGGGTGTGTATTGATTATAGGAAGCTCAATGAAGCCACTAAGAAGGATCATTTCCCCTTGCCATTCATTGACCAAATCCTTGAAAGATTGGCAGGGCAGAAGTATTTTTGCTTCCTGGATGGATATTCAGGATATAACCAAGTCGCAATTGCTCTGGAGGATCATGAAAAGACCACATTCACTTGCCCGTACGGCACGTTTGCATTCCGTCGAATGCCGTTCGGGTTATGCAATGCACCTGCAACCTTCCAGCATTGCATGCTAGCCATTTTTTCAGAAATGGTGGGTGAATACTTAGAGGTCTTTATGGATGATTTCTCTATATTCGGGAATTCATTTGACTATTGTCTAAGCAACTTGGAGAAAATCCAGAAATGATGTATTGAGGTTAATCTGGTGTTAAGTTAGGAAAAGAGCCATTTTATGGTTCAAGAAGGAATTATCCTCGGTCACATCGTATCACATAGGGGCATCGAGGTAGATTGGGCTAAGGTTGATTTGATTTCCAAACTTCCTCCACCAAGCTCGGTCTGACAGATTCGCTCATTCCTAGGACATGATGGCTTCTACCGAAGGTTCATTAAAGACTTTTCCAAGCTTTCCAAACCCTTGATTGACCTTCTAGTCAACGACACCATATTCTGAAAGTTTCCCTACTTGGAGGGGGTGACGTAATAATTACGGAAATAAAATAGAAACAATCTCACAAAAAGACAATCACACAAGTACACAAGAATTTTTAGGTGGAAACCCAAACCGGGTGAAAACCACCACCTAACCCTCTCGAGTTAGGATTTTCCGATCAACCTAGTTGATCAAATCCACTAACCGAATCACTTTAAAACGAGGGTGATTCAACCTCAGTACAACCACGCTACAAGTACGAGGGTAGCGTTCCTCAACCCCTTCTCTCCACGAGAAGGATTTTGTCCCAAGAAGGAGACGGGAATTCGCAAAGCGAATACCCAACTAAATAACAAAGATAAAATAAACAACAAGTCCTATAGAGCCAACAAAGTAATTATGAACCTAGCTTCTATAGGAATTAGGAAACTCCCCTTTGCAAGGAGTGCGTCGAGTTGATGACGCGGTGCGTGAGCCACGCGACGGCGCAACTTCGCTCTCGTGAACAACGGCGGGAGAGCGGGTGCGCAAAGCTTGATGCTCTCTAGAGAATGGAACTAGAGCTTGGAGAGCAAGGGCTTCTCTTGGACACAAAAGAGTGGAACTAAGTTGCTTAGGTGTGTCTCTTGTTTCTCTTAGTGTGTATCTTGTGTCTCTAAGTGTGTGTTGGTGTGTCAAAGGCTCCCCTCTATTTATAGAGGCCCTAGGAAGGCTTTGGAAGGCTTAGAAAAGCTTCCATAGCCGTTGGGTGCAAAGCCCAAGAGAATCAGGCCGAAATCAGGACAATGATTGCGCTTGAGAGGGTAATCAGACGTCTAACTCTGGCATCAGACGTCTGGAAGGCCACTTTAAGACGTCTGATTTCAAGGTCAGACGTCTGATTTCATGCGGGTTTCCTCCTGACTTGGATCAGATCTAAACAGGGTTTTTGTGCAAGTCCATCAGACGACATACAGGACGTATGGCACTATGTCTGGACGTCTGGAAACCTACTTTTACTATGGGAATGGATTTTCCAAACGTTGCAACGGCTATAAAATCTCTGAGAAGAGATTTTGGGTCAGCCGAGGCAAAACGGTCACTTATCAGACGTCTGGAAAGGCCTAAGGACGTCTGATAAGGCTCTAACGGTCATAATCTGCAGTGCCTGCTAAGCAGCCAACGGTCCACTATCTGGACGTCTGGCAAGTCCATCAGACGTCTCCTAAGACGTCTGGTCTAAGGTCCGGACATCTGATTTCATCAAACAGAACTAACTATGTCCAGCCTAATAGATATCAGACGTCTGAAACAACAGTCAGACGTCTTAAAATACTTTATCAGACGTCTGATTTGAGAATTAGACGTCTGGAAGTGCTGTTTGAACCCTATATTGGTTTTCTAAGTGTTCTACAGAAAACCTTAGTATCCTAGGATTGTGCAGGTGTTCCTAGGACTACTGTTAGGGTACTTTGAGGCTCTTTAACATAATATTATAAAAATAAAAAGAGCAAGAAAATAAAGACAAGACATACAAGAAAGGATTAAAAAGAATCTATCCTATTCTTCTTGTCTTCTATCTTCAATCTGTCGCTCCACGCGAACCTCCTCTGTTTTCCGTCAAGCTCCTCCAATCCGTCCTGGATGCGAGCTCGAACTCCGTTTAAGCACGTCTACATTTCCAATTGACCTGAAATCTAGGACTCAAATTGCAAATGTTAAATAACACGTGTTTTGTTATCATCAAAACAAATGATCGTGGTGCTCTAGCACCAACAATCTCCCCCTTTTTGATGATGACAAAACCATAAATAATAATGCAAAAAAAATCCTCCCCCTTTTTGACATTATCAAAAAGGTTTAATTGGTTTTACATTTCCTATAACTCCCCCTTAAAACATGCTCTTCTATGAGTTTCTTTTAACAAAGGTAATGTCCTCCCCTTTTTTTATAACAACAAGATAGCTATTATTTTTCTCCCCCTTTCTAAAGGAAATTTAGCTACCTTATATCTCCCCCTTAGAAAATGACAATTAGCTCATAAAATTTTTTAACTCCCCCTATCTAAATGCTTATGATAAAAAAGATAGGGTAAATGATTTTTACCTCACCTACCATGGCCAATAAAATGGCCCGAATGGTGGTGGTGGATGCCACATCGGATGGGGCTCCCATCCGTAGCTTGGAGGCCCGGGCATCGGTGCCGGTCTCCAGTCTGGTGGTCGACGTGCGGCGGGTCCGTCGTTTGTTCGCTGTCTCGTCGGTCTTCTTGTTCTCCTCCTTGGTCTACTCCTTGGTTCTCCCAACTCGAGTTGACCAGCATTGAGCTTGTAGGTCCAGTCGTTTGTGTTGTAATTATCCCTGAACCCTACAAAACAAGATTCTAATTCTTTCTTCGGTATCCAAGTGAGCTTAGATCCGGATCTGTTAGCGGGTCTCCTTGATGGAGATCCTTTCTCAACCTTAGGGCTATAAAAAGTATCTACTTTATTGATTAATTTGTTGGAGTTTTCCCTAAGACATGCAATTTCTTTTTCTATAATACTCATCTTAGTCTTTAAATTAGAGATTTCTAACTTTAGACTATGATTTTCCTTAATCAATTTATTATTTTCATTGATGAGGTCTTGATTTTCTAATAATAGGTTATCAATTCTAGGACTAGCTTCTATGTCCTTAAGTTGTTTTTCTAACCTGTCATTTTCATTTTTAAGAAAACTAAGATTCTTTTTCATGCTTTTGTTTTCTATTTTTAATGATTTACTAAGCTCAAATAGTTCATTAAAAGCTTCTTGTAAATCATAACTTACCTCATTGTCTGAGCCGCTTCCGCTTTCACTGTCGCTATTGGTTCCTCTGGCCATGAAACCAAAGCAAGCGGTTTCTTCTTCTTTTTCTTCTTCTTCCTCCGAGCTCATCTCTTCATGAGTGTCTTCTAACTTCCTCCATATCTCGTGGGTGGTAGTGCACTCTTGGATTTTCTCGAACTCTTTCGGACTCAATGCGCAATACAGGGCATTCATTGCCTTTGCGTTGATGGAAAGCTCATGAATCTGCAGCTGCGAGTATCCTGCAGCGGATTTTTCTGGAATGTCGAAGGGGGTCTCGCACCTGTCCCAAATCGTGAAGTCATTGGCTTGAAGCCAAGTCTTCATCCGCAGCTTCCAGTAGGGGTAGTTGCTCCTGTCGAAGAACGGCGGACGGGTTGTGGACTGCCCCTCGGAATCCTGCTTGTGGAACAGCTTCCCTCCATGATCTTCTTGCCGGGTGTTACTCCGATCTTGCAAGAACCTGCTCTGATACCAAATGAAAGTTTCCCTACTTGGAGGGGGTGACGTAATAATTGTGGAAATAAAATAGAAACAATCTCACAAAAAGACAATCACACAAGTACACAAGAATTTTTAGGTGGAAACCCAAACCGGGTGAAAACCACCACATAACCCTCTCGAGTTAGAATTTTCCGATCAACCTCGTTGATCAAATCCACTAACCGAATCACTTTAAAACGAGGGTGATTCAACCTCAGTACAACCACGCTACAAGTACGAGGGTAGCGTTCCTCAACCCCTTCTCTCCACGAGAAGGATTTTGTCCCACGAAGGAGACGGGAATTCGCAAAGCGAATACCCAACTAAATAACAAAGATAAAATAAACAACAAGTCCTATAGAGCCAACAAAGTAATTATGAACCTAGCTTCTATAGGAATTAGGAAACTCCCCTTTGCAAGGAGTGCGTCGAGTTGATGACGCGGTGCGTGAGCCACGCGACGGCGCAACTTCGCTCTCGTGAACAACGGCGGGAGAGCGGGTGCGCAAAGCTTGATGCTCTCTAGAGAATGGAACTAGAGCTTGGAGAGCAAGGGCTTCTCTTGGACACAAAAGAGTGGAACTAAGTTTCTTAGGTGTGTCTCTTGTTTCTCTTCGTGTGTATCTTGTGTCTCTAAGTGTGTGTTGGTGTGTCAAAGGCTCCCCTCTATTTATAGAGGCCTTAGGAAGGCTTTGGAAGGCTTAGAAAAGCTTCCATAGCCGTTGGGTGCAAAGCCCAAGAGAATCAGGCCGAAATCAGGACAATGATTGCGCTTGAGAGGGTAATCAGACGTC
The DNA here is from genome assembly GCA_037157565.1 of Thalassia testudinum. NCBI lineage: Eukaryota > Viridiplantae > Streptophyta > Magnoliopsida > Alismatales > Hydrocharitaceae > Thalassia > Thalassia testudinum. The sequence goes on along the minus strand of JAZHRO010000003.1, from coordinate 114,374,808 downwards.
TAACTCTGGCATCAGACGTCTGGAAGGCCACTTTAAGACGTCTGATTTCAAGGTCAGACGTCTGATTTCATGCGGGTTTCCTCCTGGCTTGGATCAGATCTAAACAGGGTTTTTGTGCAAGTCCATCAGACAACATACAGGACGTCTGGCACTATGTCTGGACGTCTGGAAACCTACTTTTACTGTGGGAATGGATTTTCCAAACGTTTCAACGGCTAGAAAATCTCTGAGAAGAGATTTTGGGTCAGCCGAGGCAAAACGGTCATTTATCAGATGTCTGGAAAGGCCTAAGGACGTCTGATAAGGCTCTAACGGTCATAATCTGCAGTGCCTGCTAAGCAGCCAACGGTCCACTATCTGGACGTCTGGCAAGTCCATCAGACGTCTCATCAGACGTCTGGTCTAAGGTCTGGACGTCTGATTTCATCAAACAGAACTAACTATGTCCAGCCTAATAGATATCAGACGTCTGAAACAACAGTCAGACGTCTTAAAATACTTTATCAGACGTCTGATTTGAGAATTAGACATCTGGAAGTGTTGTTTGAACCCTATATTGGTTTTCTAAGTGTTCTACAGAAAACCTTATATCCTAGGGTTGTGCAGGTGTTCCTAGGACTACTGTTAGGGTACTTTGAGGCTCTTTAACATAATAATCTAAAAATAAAAAGAGCAAGAAAATAAAGACAAGAGAAACAAGAAAGGATTAAAAAGAATCTATCCTATTCTTCTTGTCTTCTATCTTCAATCTGTCGCTCCACGCGAACCTCCTCTGTTTTCCGTCAAGCTCCTCCAATCCGTCCTGGATGCGAGCTCGAACTCCGTTTAAGCACGTCTACATTTGCAATTGACCTGAAATCTAGGACTCAAATTGCAAATGTTAAATAACACGTGTTTTGTTATCATCAAAACAAATGATCGTGGTGCTCTAGCACCAACATATTCCACATGTCTTCTGATTGCATCCAGGCTTATCACACCCTCCGGGACTTAGTCTCCACTGCACTTGTACTTCAACCCCCAGACTGGTCCCAGGACTTTGAGATTATGTGTGATGCATCAGATTTTTCCATAGGCGCTATCCTGGGACAAAGGCAAGATAAGAAGCCCGTGGTGATCTACTACGCGAGCAAAACATTGGACGAGGCCCAACGAAATTATACGGTCACAGAGAAAGAGCTGCTCGCTGTATTCTTTGGACTTGAAATGTTTCGATCGTACTTGCTGGGATCCCACGTGATGATTTACACTGACCATTCAGCCATCCGGCACCTGTTGGCCAAGAAGGATGCAAAGCCCAGGCTCATTAGATGGATCCTGCTTTTGCAGGAATTTGACCTGGAAATCCAAGACAAGGCCGGATTAAAGAATGTGGTGGCTGACCACTTGTCTAGACTTCATCTAGACCACATTGTACCCTCCCTACCTCTATCTAATGCCTTCCCTAATGAACACATCTTGGCTGTGCAAGACAAGAGAATGCCATGGTACGCTGACTACGTCAACTACCTAGTTGTAGGACAAACCCCGCATAGCTGGTCCAGACAGCAACAGGACAGGTTCTTGGCTGAGGCCAAGCACTATTTCTAGGATGATCCCATGCTGTTTCGCCTCTGTGATGACCAGATCATCAGGAGGTGTATCCCCAAAGACAAAGTTCAGAGTGTGCTTTCCTTCTGTCATGACCAAGCTTGTGGTGGCCACTTCTCTGGAAAGAAAACAGTTGTAAAGGTTCTGCAGTCTGGATTTTACTGACCGTCCCTATTTAAGGATGCACACAACTTTGCCAAGACTTGCGCACGCTGCCAAATGTTGGGGACCATGACCAAGAAAGATATGATGCTTCTCCAGCCCATTTTGATTGTCGAAATCTTCGACGTTTAGGGTATCGATTTTATGGGCCCCTTTCCACCATCCAACGGCTTCGAGTACATCCTAGTCTCAGTAGAATATGTTTCCAAATGGATTGAAGCCGTCGCCACCCACAGATGCTATCATAGGACTGTCATGGACTTTGTTAAGCAGAACATCTTTTCCCAGTTTGGAATACCCAAGGCCATGATCAGTGATGGTGGAAGCCATTTTATCCATTCCCAATTCCGTGCCCTACTTAGAAAATATGGGGTGAACCACCACATTGCTACCCCGTATCATCCACAAATAAACAGGTAGACTGAGGTCTCAAATAGACAAATCAAGAACATTTTACAGAAGACTGTGAGACCTGACAGGAAAGACTACTCCACACGACTTGATGATGCCCTGTGGGCATATAGGACCACTTTCAAGACCCTGATAGGCATGTTGCCTTTTTTCCTGGTCTTTGTCAAAGCCTGCCATCTTCCTGTCGAATTGGAACACTGGGCTTACTGGGCTATCAAGCAATGTAAATGGATTCCCAGTTAGCCGGTGCGTAGAGGATGCTCCAATTATCTGAGCTCGAAGAAATTCGTCGGGACGCTTTTGAAAATAGTCGACTATATAAGGAGAAAATGAAAGCCGTCCACGACCGACTCATTCATAGAAAAACCTTTGAGCCCAACCAACAAGTCTGGCTGTTTGACGCCCGCCTAAAACTCTTCCCAGGGAAACTCAGGTCCAAATGGATAGGATCATTTCGGGTGGTTAAGCCCTACTCTAATGTGGCGGTTGAAATCACTGATCCTAACACTGGGCACACTTTTACAGTTAATGGTCAAAGATTGAAGCACTTCCTGGCCCAGGTTCCCCCAAAGGAGAGTGTCACCCTCGTTGAGGGATGACACGAAGCACCGCCTAGCTGGAGGTGTTAAACTCAACGCTTCCTGGGAGGCAACCCAGAGGATTCAGACTGATCCGGTATTTTACGTCACTCAGGTACTATCTTTTTGAACCCTTATGCATCCATGTACTTGCCAATGAGGACATTGTCCAACTTAAGCATGGGGGGGTAGTAAATTGCACAATCTTGAGCTCATTTAAATAGTCTGAATAAAAAAAAATTGAATTTAGGAAGAAAACATAGGCATTAGAAACTTCTCAATAGTGGGAAATAATACAAAAAAATAACTTAAACACTTAGACTTTTCAGGCCTTCAGGCTTAATCAACCCTGGTGTCTGTTAAAATATGGATTTAGCTTCGAATCCTTGCAACCTTAAGCTATTCTAATCCACCTACTAAATAAGGTGATAAGTATATGACTTATCAACTCACCCTCTAACTCAGAAAAACTTTGAGTCTAAGCATCTGCACACATTTTTGCACAGACTCACTCCTCGAAGATTTTGACAGAATTGGTAATGAACTCTCTAGGGTGGTATGGCTGGCAAGTTGTCATGGGTAACAGCCCATTGGTAGGTTGTCCAGAACCCAGCCACGGAACCATTTCTTCTTCATTGACTCTAGGTACATTTGAGATCAGGGAAGCCACCTACGAAAAAAAAAGGAGAAGAAAAGAAAATAAACCACACTTCACCGCACGAGTATGGCTGGCAAGTGATCGTGGGTAACTGCCCATTGGTCGGTTGTCTAGAGCCCAGCTCAATAACTACACAAAAAGAACCAAAACACCTAAGGAAGAAGCGGGGAAGTAGTACAAGTCGGGGAGATATACACTGGAAAAATCCTTGTGTTGACCCCAATTAAAACAAACGTAGGGAGAAAGCTACCAATCGAATAAATACACCTTCAGGAAAATATATTTCCTCTTCCAGTCACCTAGGGGCATAGAAACTCAAAGTCTGTCTTAATTACCATTGAGTCTATCACAATCTTCACACCAAGATGCTTAGCACTTAGGGTTTTGACCGAGTTTTGGGTGGGTTGGGTAGCCGCAAAAAGTTACCAACCCACACTAAATTCTGAAAAAATTCTAAAATATATATATATATACACACACATATACATATGTATAGTTATATACATTAAAGCAAGGATTCGGATGACTCATATTTTGGAAGACACCCGGGCGCTGCTTAGTCTTTGTAGATTAAGATCTTGGTATATTTCCTCCTATTGACAAGTGACGAAGTGTCTAACCAATTACTTCTTAAGTTCTGAAAGAAAATGAAGGCTAGAATAAACCTTGCTAGGGACTAGCAAGGAGTAAGCATGGGGGTCTGATAACACTGCACATGGGGGTGATAATTCTGTTAAATAGGGCCCATCTTAAGAATAAAAGGCACAACATAAGTAGAATGGGAGCATTGCATGCATCATATACCAAGATTGCTTATAAAACTGTATTAATGGCCATTTGTGTAAGCACTTGTCAAAGTAGGACTCAGATGAGCAATCGAACCTCACGGATGGATTCAGAACGACGAACGGAGTCCAACGGACTCAAGATCGGCCAAATCCAACAACCGGAGCTCCTATAATGGGCCCAAGAAGTTCTAACCGTTCATCTGATGATCAATGGCCCTCGTTGCGCCACGTCGCCCCCCGCTCACCGCACGCCACTTCCTCCAACTGAGATCAAATCTCGACCATAGATCTTCGATTCGACGGTCGAGAACCGCGCGCCCGCCTGCTGTCACTGCGACAAAGCAGTGGGCATGGTGCAACGGTTAGCGCGCATGCCCACACGCACGCGATGCGGGTTCGAGCAGCACGGTGCGAAGAATTGAAGATGAAGGAGCATGCAGCAAATTGGGCTGCCCGATCAATAGCGGGTGGCCGAGATTGCGCCCTCAGACAGTGAGCACCCACGCGCGCGCACACGCCAGGTGACGATGCCCACACACACGAGCACCCGAGGCGCGATCCGAGCGCACCCAAGGGAAGATCTCAGCCATCTGATCTTCGATCGGACGGCTCTCACGTAGCGGCCGCAGATCGGGCGCGAAGAAGAACGGCACGAGCGGGTGACTGGCGGGCTGGAGGGCTTCACCGACGCTTTTGGAATGGTTTTAGCGACGTCCCTGGCGTCGCTAAAGCCCCTTCTTCTTTTAGAAAGCCCTTCTCCCTATTTAAACCCCCTCCAACCACTCATTCAAGGCATTCACTTCCCTTGCAACTACTCTACCCCTCTCTTAGCTAGCTTTAGGCCCTCTTGTAATCACCGAGATGACGAGCCGCTGACGGAGCCTCCTCCATTGCCGTGGCTGCCTCACCGCTCTCCCCCCTTCTCTCTCTTCCTTTCTTTTAAGCTTTCCTTTACTTATGTTTAAGCATGTATCTAATGTTGTAATTTGTGAACTAAAGCTACATGATTAATGAAGTTACTTTCCGTTCAGTTGTTTACTTTAATTTCTGTTTAAGTTGCATGATCAAGCAACAAACAACTCTAACCATAATCTCTCCCTCTCTCTCTCTATCACTCTCTCGCTTTTCAACCACACCTTTCGCAAGTAAAACTCCGCAATTTCCGTGACAAGTGATAAGAGAAATCCGATTTTCACGCCTCCCTGAGACTGACACTCGGACTCACCTCTGTTTCCTTACTTTAAAATCGGCGTTGCAAGTGCGACTATAATGACACTTCTTAACACACATGCACAAGCCACGTCAGTGACACCCTAAAGCAACAAACTAATCTGATTTCATGCCTCCTTGTGTTTGACACTTGGTCTCAACTAATCCATATCTTTATTTAAAATAGATGTCACAAATGCATGCTATAATGATGGATTTAACTTAACGCGTTTCGACGTTGTCAGTTTTTGGCACTGTTGCTGGGGAGGCAACGGATCTTTTTGTCGCTTTTATCCTTACATTAGTATTCACATTTTCTAACCCTCTTTTCTCTCTCTTTCTTTGGTCGCAGGAACTTGGTGCGTCAGTGACGAGAGGAGAGCTATCCACATTGATAGAGTCAGAGCAAAGTGTAGTAAAGAACTTTTGTGAGTATCACTTGACCTAGTGTAATCTCATCTCTCCATTATCTAAAAACAGAAAGAAAAAAATTTTCATCTAGGCTCGTGTATAAACCCCAGGTTAGTTGATTGTTTGCTTGCTTAAAAAATCCAAAAAAAATAAAATGGCATGGTGAATGAGTACTTGACCCACATTTCAAATCCATTACCCAAACAAAAAAATACACTCTAATGTTCTTGAAGAAAATCTTTTTGGAGTGTTCTTTTCCTTTCAAATGGTGTTTGTGAAGCCATCAATGCTTTGTACTTGGCCACACCACTTCAACTAAAATCAATTCACCTGGTAGAATTACATGAACTTTAGGGTGAATACATTAGGGTTGTTTTTCTAGGGCCACATCATTCTCTCAAAAGGAAATCGACTATCATCAATTGTGTGCAAAACACTGTGTGCCTACTTAAACATTGTCTGAATCCATTGAGAAATTTCAACCCTAAAAAGCACTAAAGCAAGGATGAATCATTAAAAGACACCACATCCTAAAAACCTTGCTTGAAAACCATGTTTTGTTGAGTGCACACACATGCTCAATTGGATTAACTAAGAGGCACAACCCCTAACAACACCTCATCACATATCTTGAGCACAAGCACTAACCTAGTCCCACATTAAAATGGAGTAGATGTGCCCTAGGTAGGACTAATCTAAGTTCTGGAAGAGTGATTGGGTTTGTCAAGTGCATGGCCTAAATTCCCGTCATGAAATCTATTATCTAGGTGCGAGGAAGTGTCAAACGACTGTGGTTGTGGGGTACAAAGGAACAGGTGACGCAAGCCAAAGGAAGAACCTTCCCCTCAATCCCCTCGTAATCAACCTGGCCGGATTAACTTTGAGAAGGAAGGTTTAAGTGCTTGAAGACTTGATTACTCTTTCCAAGGCTTTTAGGTCACCTAGGTCTGCACTGTAGGGACTAGACTTTTTTGCTTGATTGTGTACACACTTTTCTCACGCCTGTCTCTCTCCGCACCCCTCCCTATTCTTCTCTAGTGTATGCACAGAAGACGATCGCTTCATCCTGAGTTGTTTGTTTTAGAAAGGGAGATCAGGAGGAGACTTGATTTTTCATGTGATAGAATTGAGGAAATGGATGACCCAAGAATTGAGGAGATTGAGGACCAACCTCAACCTGATGCTATGGCCATCATTTAGGCTCAAAACTTTGCCAACCACCAACTCCAACAACAGCAGATCCAAACCATCATGTAAGCCATACACCAATTGTAGAACCCTCATGGGCAAACCCCACTGAACCCACCTAACCCACCACAACCTCCCGAGGGCCAACCAAGGCCTCTCCGTGATTTTTACAATCCGTCTGCTATCCGAATCGAGCCACATCTTAGGGTCCTTGAAGGGGGAGATGATTTTGAACTAAAACCTAATGTCCTTAGCTTAATTCAAAGCCACTTTCATAGGAGCTCAAATGAGAACCCCTTCCAACACCTAGAGGACCTAGACCAAATCACCCAGACTGCGAAACCAAGGAACATTAGCTTATATATTATTTTAATTAAGATGTTCCCTTTCTCCCTAAAAGACAAAACTTCTCACTGGCTTAGAACCTCAGGGAGACCCATCTCCACCTAGGAGGAACTAAGGCATGCCTTTTTGAAGAAAATTTTGCCCATAGGTAAACCCAATGCCCTCAAAAGAGCCATTACCACATTCACACTACAAGGTGGGGAACAATTTCATGAGGCATGAGAAATATTTAATGAATTACTGAGGAAATGCCCACACCACGAGGTTCCAAGGTGGCAATTGGCCCAGATCTTCTACCATGGTCTGGACAGAAACCTTAAGAATTTTGTTAATGCCTCATGTGGAGGAAATTTTCTAAACAAAGACGAGGAAAGAGCATTCGAACTCTTTGAGTCCATGAGTGAGAATTCGCTTAATAACGCCTCCATGACCCAATTCAATAGGTTAAGTCAACCCCATGGTGGGATTTACGAAGTACTGATGGGAACACCATCATGAGCCCCTAACTAACTCAATTTGAGCCAATGAAGAGAATAAGAGCTCCTACATAACCAACTGAAGGTCCTAATTCACTACATAACCTTTCTGAGAGTGAAACACGAAACTAGGGGTAAAACTATAATTTTACCAATGCAATACAACAGCAGATTTTCTCAAGGGTTAAACAAAGGTTAAAGGATCTTAATAAGATAATAAGTGTGTTGGATCAGATAGAAAAGGGTTTATGTGAGTTCTGTGAATTAAATGACTTCTTGAAATCCTAAAACAGACCCACTTGTTTAACCAACGTTCTGGTCAAAATAAAATTCACTTAAACCCTCTAAAAATCATAGAAAAATATTCTCTATGGCTTAGAACCTTCAATTTAGCCATTGGAACCCATCTTAACCTAGAATGGGGTCTCAGATAGATATTTGCCCTAAATTAGGTTTTTGCATAAATTTTCCAGTCAAATGTAGTAAAACCAAAAATTCAACTTCACCATTGGATTCCTTAGGTCCAAATTAGGTTTGTACCAAAATTTGGAGCCAAGATGAATTATCCTTGACCTAGATTACAAAAAGGTCCAGCCTAATTACATTTCTACCCCTATCTTTTAAAAACCCTTGCAAATAGCCCCCTAGCTTCTTCAACATTTTCACAATTAGGTCCCTCCACCATTATAGCGAAGGAATCCTACTGCAGCGAGCTTTGGGAGGAGAGTTCTCCCTGATTGCTCAGAGGATCTCCTCTAAAATTGGAAGGGAGATTCTCTGAGAAAATCCCTCCAATCTGAACCCATCTTTGATCCTTGATTCTTTCCCAATCTCTCATGCGAACGCATGTGAGACATGGGTATCTCAACGGCTTCCAACTCTGGCGAACTTTCCCAAGCCCTAATCGAGCTTCAGAGCTCTATTTAAAGGATCCCAGACCCCTCCAATCACCCCACACTCAAATTCGGTCGTGAACACCCCTGATTCATCTCTTCTCCTCACAGCCATAGGTTCCTCGACGTCCAACGACCTCCCTCGCTTCTCCTCCTCGTCCGACTGCCATACTTGTGGTAGATTCTTCCTCCTTGACTTCGTCCGTGCCTCGCCGTACCTACAGGCGTCTCCCTCTCTTCGTCCTCGCCGATCTCTACTCACCAGAGCCACTCTTTGTCTCCAGCATCGGCCACACTAGACCCGATGCCTCCGTTGGCCCTCATCGCCTCGTCACCTCCCAGATAAGCTCTTTCTTCCCTCTACATTCTTCTCCACCCTTTATTCTTCAAAACCAACCACTGACGACCTCCATCACCTACATCCCTTCCATCTTCGACCACCAACTCTGGCAAGGTCGCTCCACCTCCACAGGCCATCCCAACCCTTGCCGACAAGCCCATAAGCTTCCCTGCACTCCATTGAACACTTCCCCTCACTCCACTCACTACGCCACTCACTCACGCACCTCACCAAGCACATCCACACCTTCGCACACAGTGTGCCCTAGGAATTCTCGCATAGGCACCCCTACGCCACGCCAACCATCCCAGCATCTTCCTCATGCTCCAGTGACCCCTTATGAACATTTTGACATGGCCGTAAGGCCAATCTTGTGATTTCAGGTTCACTGCCCCTCTGCCATTGACGGGTGAGCTTGGAACAAGCTTGCTGTAGCTCCAGGTGCTGCCAATCCCAAGAAGACATTCCCAGGACACGCGGAAGACTCTCGTGTGTGGTTCCAGGCCTTTGATTGGAGTCAAGAGCCTCTGCAGCCTCGCCAATTGGAAGCTCCATCTGCTGCTATGCGTGCAAAAGGAAGGTGGGACATTTAGTCCCACCTCGGAAGTGGAAAGCCACCCACGTACACATAAAAGGAAAAAGTGTTAGAGGCTTATCGCCTCCAACACTAAGGGTAGGGTCCTCCTCCCCCCTCTCACGGATTCATCCGCAACATACCTTGCAAACCTAGCCACGACCCAACAACCCAACCTATTCACTCACTCACCACACATGCCGGTGAGCCTGGACCTGGGTCTACGTTAGGTCCGATTACCCAACCGGTTAAAGTCTCTGGGAGAGCAGCTCTCAAATAGAAAAGAGAGAAAGAGAGAAGAGAGCTACGTAGGGGAAGGGGGGTTTTTCTCTGAGAAGTTTACCTTCAACACTTAGTCGAATTCAGAGAAAGAGCAGGGCTGAAGAAGAAGAAGGAGAGGAGGACCGTAGGGCTTAAGGCAAGGCAAAGAAGAAGAAGGCGAAGCCAAGGCAGAAGAACGGTAAAGTCAAGAAGGAAGAAAGCTGAAGAAGAAGGCGAAGCTAAGGCAGACGAAAGGCAAAGGCAGAAGCTGAAGAAGAGGAGGCCAGAAGAAGAAAAAAGAAGAAGAAGGAGAAGAGAAAGGCAGAAGACAGAGAAAGCTAAAGAGAAAAGAGAAGGATCGCAGAAACCCAAAGAAGAAGAAGGAAGGAGAAGACAGAGGCAGAGAAAGAGAAAAGCAATTAGACACTTTAAGTCATCTGGTTAAAGAATCAGACGACAAATTTTATCCTCATTACATATTTATATTGAATCATTTGGTGATATTGTAGGAGTATTTGGTGATCTACATCACCATTTTACTCTCATATTTTTGCACTCTAATACTGCTATTATTGCAATTTCTTTCAATTTAAATTGTGATCTTGATTTCTAAATACCAATTTGCTCCCTGTGTTCAACCTCGAAAATCTTTTCGAGTAATAAAATTATATCTGTTTTGAATGCTATTTTGGTTGTACTACAATGCAATACTTTTAAATACCGATTCAGCACGATGAACAAGTACAAACCTAAGGAATGTCATGAACAAAGGCCACAATCCTCAAGGGTTCCAACAAAATCAGGGGCAAGCCCACATGATTCTACAAGCCCCACAGACACCCCCTGGGTTTGCTGCTTCTTGTTCTTCTCAAGGACCTAGCCCTGGTCCTAATGCCTCAACCAACGCGGTTACCTTGAGAAGTGGCTGACGTTCGCTGGATGCATTTGCATTAAATCATTTGTTGTAATCGTTTTACAACATCAATTTTAAATAAGAATAAACGGACGTGAGTCCGAGTGTCGAACATAGGGAAGCGTGAAATTTGATCAAATACTTGCTTTGTGTCACAAAATTCGTCATTTGTTTCACTTACAAACTAGATAGAATGAGAAAGAAAGGGAAAGAGAGAGAGAGAGAGAGAAAGAAGAGAGATAGGGTTAGAAAACCATGATAAGATATGAGGACAATATATAAAAGATCTAGTCTATTAATTATCAAATATTGTAATCCAAAAAATATAGAGGAATGCTTAAGTGAAAGAAATGAACTACACTATCACATAAAATTAAACTAGGAACAAGGAACAAGAAAGCGTCGAGGCAGCCATGGCGGTGGAGGAGCTTCCATCGGCAGCTCAACATCTTCACAACCTTGCTTAGGAGCTCTAAGAGTGGTGGAGTTGCTTAGGTAGATGCAAATGGGAGGGATAGGTCCCTTTTTATAGTTGAGGAGAGGGCTAAAATTCATCCTCGGGTCAACAAAGACATTCAAAGACGTCGCTGAAGATTCGCCGCAAGCGTCGCCATAGCCCGCACCCATGCACCCTATTGGCACGCGCCTCACGCACCCGTGTCGTGCGCACCGTGCCGCACGCATGCGCTGGCGCTACACTGGTCTCCGCACACTCATGCGTGCTGCTGCCCCGCGCACGCGCACTTGCTTGCGTTGCCGCTATTCTTATTGCGTCGTGCTTCAATTGCGAAATTGAGGTGCGGTGGAATTTGAACCTATGTCCGATGCTAGCGGGTTGGCGTTGTGACCAATGCGCCATGTTGTTGGATTATCGTGGAGAGCATTCCTCGCACATGCCTCTATAGTCATTGGATGAAGGATGAATGACTTAGATGGAGCGTGAGGTGTGATGGTGGGAAGAGGCCACGACTGCTGGGGTCGTGAGGGGTGGCCTGGATGGCACCACGTGGTGCCATCTGGGCTGTCCATCTTCCTTCTATTGTAGAGGGTGCCACGGTACTCAGATCGAGATGATTCCTACTTTGCCAGACTGCGATCATCGCTCCGGATCCATTCGTACGGTTGGATTTTTCATCCGAGGCCTATAAGGATGTCGCATTGCCCTCTATCCATTGATCTTTCTCAAGCTTGTTGTGGGAGCTACAGAGGTCGGATCAAAGTAATTTAGAGTCCATTAGACTCCATTCATCAATCCGAATCCATCTATATGATCCGATTGCTCATCGGAGACCTGTTTCAAAATGGACTTTTGCACATGGTCATTAAACATTCATTCTAAGCGATTAAAATGTAAAGATCATGCAATATGCATGCAATGCTCCCAAGCCCATTATAATATGTCATTATCGCACAAGTACCCTCGAAATTGACTCTAATTGATAATATTAACAATGAAAATTGTAGAGTCATCAGTGGCACCCAAACCCAGGATCCCAAATGGTCGACTCATCCCGTGACTACACTACCTAAGATAGTTGATTCTGAAGACGAGTGGGAGGAACCCAAGGATCAGGAACCTGACTCGGTTCAAATGTAGGTCCCATGCCCTGAAGCCTTGAATAAGGCCAAGAAGAAAAGAAACATGGCTGAGAATGAGTTGTTAGAAATATTTAAACAGGTACAGATCAATATACCCCTCCTCGATGCAAACAAACATATCCCGGCTTACGCAAAGTTTCTGAAGGATGTTCGTACACCCAAGCGTAAGCCAAGCACCTAGGAAGGTAGTGCTATCTGAGCAGGCTTGTTCGGTGATATTTGGTAGCCTACCTCCAAAAAGGACTAACCCTAGAGCACCTTTGATCTCATGTAATATTGGGGATTTGACTTTTGATCAAGCACTCCTAGATCTAGGTGCTTTGATAAACCTAATCCCGACTACCCTTTACCACCAGTTTGGATTTTGGAGAACTAAAGCCTACACCCGTGACTATCCAACTGGCCGACCGATTTGTGAAAACCCTAAAAGGGGTAGTTGAGGATGTTATTGTTCAGATTAAGGACTTCTACTTCCCAGTTGACTTCTTCGTCCTTGACATGAAGGTCCCGAATAGTTACAAAATACACCCATCATCCTAAGCATACCTTTTTTGGCTACGGCCAAGGCTAACATCGATTACGACACGGGATGTATGGAGATTGCCTTTGGAGATAGGAATATGCAATTGGATATCTCCAAGGCAACAAAGTCTTTCAATTGCGGTTGGGTCGAGGAATGTGATCCCATGGAAACTCTGTTTGAGGAATGCCTAATAGCAAGCTCTTTAGAGGACCATCTAACTCAACCAGCTTTAGAATACCCTGACCCACCCAAATCTCTGGAGGTTGCAGAACTTTGCAAAACTAATTTCCACCAGCAACCTCCATTTGAGGAGATTGATGTCACTCAACTCCCTCCTTTCCCTTACCCATCAAATATTGTACCACCTACACCTGAATTGAAACCTCTGCCCAACAACCTCAAGTATGTCTTCCTAGGAACCGATCACACCTTCCCTATGATTATCAATGCACACCTGACTAAGGACCAAGAGCTTAGGTTGACTACAACTCTTTCTGAATATCGGGCAACAATTGGGTGGACAATTTCTGACCTAAGAGGCATTAGCTCTAGCTATTGCACACAAAATCTTTGTGGAAGACGGGGCTCGACCTTCTCACCAGATGCAAAGGAAACTGAATCCAATCATGCGAGAGGTCGTTAAAAATGAGATCATCAAATGGCTCGACACGGGAATCATCTACCTAATTTCTGATAGCCCCTGGGTGAGCCCTACTCCAGTGGTACCAAAGAAGGCTGAGCTCATCGTTATCACAAATGACCTTGGTGAATCCATCCCTACCCGCACCACCACCGCATGGTGACTATGCATTGACTATAGGAATCTCAATGAAGCTACCAAGAAGGATCATTTCCCTCTTCCATTCATTGACTAGATTCTCGAATGGTTGGCAGGGAAGAAATACTTTTGCTTCCTGGATGGATATTCAGCCCTTCGCAGATGATCGGATGGCCAAGATCGTCTCTCGCGCATTGGGCGCAATGAGTGCGGAAGCTTAAGACGTCTGGGAGCAATCTTAGTCGTCCGATGGCAATCCGTGCCACACATCCAATGGCTGGGGTTGCAAGTGCAAGGAACGTGAAGCGAAAGAACACGTGCATGCATGGACTAGCAGGCGAGGGGCTACACAGACACTTTTGGAATGGGTTTACCCCTTCTTGATTTTGAAACCCTTCCTTCTCTATAAAAACCCCCACGCCCACTCCATTTATGGCCATCCCTTCCTAGCTTCTCCTTAGCTCTACCTAGCACACTTCACACTCTCTCGAAGTTACTGAGCCGTCGATGGAAGCCCATCCACCACCGTGACTGCTCCGCCTCTCCATTTCGCACCTCTTTACCCTAGTTTAATGTTTATATGTTTTAAAGCTTTCCTCTAGCATTGTACTTATGAAATGACTCTACTTATGCAATATATTTCCATTTGTTTCATCATATTATGTTTCATGCATGCACAAGTAATCACCATGCTATAATCTCAAGTCTCTAACCCTACTCTCTCTCTCTCTCATTTTCTTGCAAGCAAACAAAACAAACTTTTTTGTGACACCTTAAAGAGATAAACTAATCCGATTTCATGCCTCCTCGTGTTCGACACTTGGATTCACCTAATCCATATCTTCATTTAAAATTGATGTTGCAAATGCATGCTATAACGATGGATTTAACTTAACGCGTTTCGACGACGTCACCACCAAATCATCTTCTAAATTTTACCAAGTGTAGGAATGATTCCCAATGTTGAACAGTGCAAACCCTCCCCCCCCCAATCCTCTAAAAAATTCCTTCTCTCTTTCTCTCTCTTCAGACCGGGTCAGGGCTAATCAAGTAAATGGATCCGAGTCCAGGTCCGCTGACGTGCACGGCGGGCGAGGGTGCACGAGGGTGTGAATAGGGGACCTCACCCCATGTTTGGAGGCGATAAGTGATGAGAACACATTTGTGGCCTAATATATGCATAAATACCTAGTTATTAGAATAATGTCTACATATAAACAACATGCTTAAATTTATAAATGGATTAGTTTATAAAAATGATTGCATGCATATTTTATACATTGCATTCACAAGTTTTAGAAGGTAATGTGCATTATGGTGACATGCATGCATTAACTGAATTATTGTGGAGTACCTTTGTAAATAACCAATTTATTTTTTTTCTTTCTTTTCTTCTTTTCTCTTGCAAAAGCTAGCGCAACAGTCGCAATGCATCCACCGCCGCCAGGCTTCTCGCAACAGCCGCAACGCATCGTCGAGTTGCGGGTGGAGATGCGCAGCAGGGGGGAGAGAAACAAACAAACAGGCGAGGTGATTAAAAGAGGGCCGGGGCTCTCCATCATCGACCTCCGCTCGCCTGCATTGTGCTCCGAACGTGCATCGTGGACCCAGGCCTGCACTGTGGATCGACGCCGGCCTCATCTCTCCTCCCCTCGCCTCAACATGGTGGTACTCGGTGACAGAGAGCGCCACCACCAACCATTCCCACAACCGACCACCATGCTTCATCCTCTCCAGTGTGCCCTCCCCTAACGCAGTGCCAACACATCCTCGTGCATGCCCGTGCGCAACTGCCATCACCAACTTCCTCCCGCATCCAAACTCAAGCACCCACGACCATGCAGCAGCAACCGCGTGCCCTTGCGCTCACCAACCAAAGTGCAGCCATGACTGACCTCACTTGTAGCCGCACGCGTTCACAGCACCTTCCACACCCTGCTTGCGCACAAGCTGCACGTCCCCACCCACGCATGTGTGGGCACCAGCAATAATTGCACATCCACGCTCCAGCCCACGCGCAACCCATCGGCTACCTCTTCTTCCTCTTCTTCTTCTCCGACAACTAACAGGAGAGGAACCCAACAAACCACCATCGACCCCCACACACAGCCCACACCTCCGACTCCCGTTCTCCATGTCTTCAACTCCTAAGGACTCACTGCACCCTCACGAACTCAGCCACGAACTTAGATGCGGCAACCATAGCCCACACACGTCGGTGGCCATCATCATCGTCGGCGAGTTGCTCGTCTCCGACAACCGTCCCCGATCACCGTTCATCAATCCGCGACCATCATCATGCTCCCCTCATCATGCCGACCTTCCTCGAGCTTCTCGCCTCCAGCCGTCGCTCCACGAGTGCGCCAACGAGCAAGGGGAGACTCCCCTCTTTTGCTACAAGAAGAGACCAATTAAGAATTACATCTTTTGCCATTGTCAAGACTCATTTCTGGATTTTATTTGGTTATTAAATTAAGGTAAAATTACAATGATAAACTTACATTTTCTTGAATTGACTTAACTTATGTTATGTGCATCATTTCACATTGAATTTGGATTAAGATTTACACAATTTCTCTCTAGTACATGTGCAATTGGAAATTACATAGATTGATTACATATTTATTAAATATTTTATTGAGGAAAAAATTGCACATATAACCTTACATTCTCAAGTTATTGTGTGTCTTCTTCTTGTTGTTGCGTTTCACGTCGAATATGACCATGGATTTCGCACTCGATTGGACGAATACAAGGGAAAAGTATTCATGAATTTATTAATCTGTTCCTCCCTGTAGATATGACATCCTAACTTTGCACAGTTAATTTTATTAAAATATTTTTGTTCAGGATTTTCCACCATGTGATTTCACTGCGATAACATTTTTTTCGAATACATTATTTCTGCCAAGCAAAAATCGTCCGACCAAATGGCACAGTTGCCGGGGAGGCAACAGATGCAATAAATTCACCAGACTTTATTTCTAATTATTCTGAGTTGTGCATTTATCTTATCATTCTTTATTCTTTCTGTGTGAGGAATCTGATGAGGCGACAAGCGTAGCTGAGAGACGACGTCTACCTTGAGTGATGTCTACACATGGAGATAATCATAGGAGCTTGTAGGCCTTGATCCCACATGCGTGGAGATGCACAGAGGACCATCTAGGAGGATTCTTCCTCTCAGACTTCTGATTTAGAATTTTAGAATAGACTCTTTAGGATTAGTGATCGCACGAGTTTCGCAAGTTTGAAATCAGGGTTACAAGGAACCCGTCGTCATAGTTGCAAAACGTGTGGTCAAATAAAATTCATACTGAAACTCGAAAAGTGAGTCCCGAGTCGAACATAGGAGGGAAAACGTTTGGTTTTATGAAATTCGTGCTTCACTTTTATTTCTTTTTGGTAGTTTTTATCTTTTCTAATTTTTTTTGTATTTTTAACAAGCAAGAGATTAGGTCGATGAAAACTTTATCTACTTACAAAAATACAAGAGAGAGAAATAATCATCTATTCATGAACAACTATTAGTTACAATTATGAAAGTAGGAAAACTACACTACGAAAGCATAAAAAGATAGAAAGAGGTGAAAGAAATCCCCCTCGACGATTGCTCGAAGGATGACTCACTTTGACATCGCCTAAAGGAAGGTGGTGAGGAGTGAAACGAAGGAGGACAAAGGATGCGCAGGACGGCGTCACGGCGAGGATCTTCTTCCCGAAGGGCGGTGAGAGGACGGTGACGGGATGCTCCATGAATGGGGATGAGGGGAGGGAAAACTATTTGATTTTCTACTCTAGAGGAGCATCCCGGGCTTAGGACAAGATCTTTCTAGAGCCTTGGAGGTGGTGAGAGGTAGAAAGGAAAAGATGGTTTGGAATGGTAGTGGGTAGGTCCTTTTATAGTGGAGGAAGAACAAATTCGCATCTGGGACATTACTGAGGTCCATAAACGTCGTTGCAACTATCACTAAAGATCCACCCTCCAAATCCTCTTGCTGGCGCACGTAGACCATTAATGACAGCTGTAAGCGTCACTAATGGCATGGTCGCTAAAGATTCGCGCCTACCACACTGGCGTGCGCGTCGCGCGCTGCGCTGGCACATGCATCATGCACCCAAGCTCCCCATGCTGCACGCACTCTAGCATGCACTGCGCTACTACTGCGTAATGCTATGCTGTGCACGGTGTGCTGCGCACGGCTGCGGCTGTGCGCGTGCATTGTGGCTGTGCGCGATGCACTGCACGCGTCTGTGGCTATGAGCTTGTGCTGTGTGCAGCTGCGGCTGTGCGTGTGTGCTGCTACTGGCCAACGTTGGGAGGCCTAGATGGCACCACGTGGCACCATCTAGGTCATTCATTCTTCTTTCTTTTGTAGAGGGTGCAACGATGCTTAAATCGAGATGATTCCCATGCTGCTGGACTGCGATCATCGCTCCGGATCCATCCATACGATTGGATTTTCCATCTGAGACCCAAATGGATGTCGAATTGCCCCCTAGCCATTGATCTTCCTTGGACTTTGTATGATGCTACGTTTCTCCGATCTAAACGATTTCAGAGGCATTAGACTCTGATCGTCATCCTAATCAGATCTGTACGGTCCGATCATCCATCCGAGGCCCTGAAATAAGTCTTCTTCTCTCCTGACCATAAAAAGGATCTAATTAACCAAAAATATATAAAACTATTCTAAATGCAAAATGATGCATGCTATGCAATATTTATAACATTAAATGCAAATCTAAGCCTTGGAACATGCATGAATAGGCATTTTAACCTAAATGCGTGTGTCTATATCATACCCCCATGCCTATCTTTTTCTAGTCCCTAGCAAAATTAAACTACATGCTATATATAAAATCAAAATTAGGATTAGATCGCTTAGGCCTAAGTCATTTGTTAACAATAGAAAATTTTAAGGTCCTAAACAATGAAAACTCAACAGCACCCAGGTGCCTGCCAAAATGCAGACAGCCCAAGTCCTCGCCTTATTTGAAAAGGGAAGATACATTTTTTTATTTTTCTTTTTTTCTAATTTTTTTTGTACTTTTAGAGTTTGAGAGTTCCGGGATAACTTTTTACGGCTACCCGACCCGCCCAAGACTCGAAAAGGACTCTAAGTGCTAAGCATCTTGTGAAAATAGTGAAAGACTCACTAGGCGTCCGTTAAAATGGACTTTGGGTTTCTACGACCCTAGGTGACCTTGCCTAGAGGTTTATCTTTTCGAATGGTAGCTTTCTCCCTACTTTTATTTATAGGGTCAACACAAGGGCAAACCTAGTGTATATCTCCCCGGTTTATTCTACTTCTCCACTTCTTCCCTAAGTGTTTTGGGAATTATTGTGCATTTTTTTGTGAGCTGGGTTCTGGACAACCGACCGATGAGTTGTTACCACCGACAACTTGCCAGCCATACTCGTGCGGTGAAGTGTGGTTTTATTTATTCTTTTTTCTCCTTTTTCTATTTTTTTTTCTTTTCTCTTTTTTTAAGTAGGTGGCTTTCCTAATCTAAGATTTACCTAAAGGCAGTACAATGAAAATGGTCTTGTGACTGGCTCTGGACAATAGGCCGATGAGTTGTTACCACCGACAACTTGCCAGCCATACCACCCTAGATAGTTCATTAGCTACCCAATTTTCGAAGAAACTGTCGAAAAGTGAGTCGGTGCAAAAAAAAATGTGTGTAGATGCTTAGGCTTAAAGTCCCCTCAAATCATAGGGTAGGTTGATAAATCGTATACTTATCACCCCAATTTATTTACCAAATTAAAATAAGATTGACTTGGCGAGGACTCGAGACCAAGTCCACATTCGAGTGGACACCCGAGCTAATTAAGCTCGAAGACCTGAAGAGTCTAAGTATTCAGGTCCTATCATATCATTTCCTAAAGTTAATAACTTCCAAATGCCTAGGTTTACTTCTCCTAATTCTTCTTTTTTTTCTTATCTTTTTGAATTTTCAATTTTTTTTAAAGAAACTAAAAGAAATTCTACAGAGTTAACAAAATGATTTCAAGAATAAGTATCCACCCCCCCATGCCTAAATGATGCAATGTCCTCATTGTAAAAATAAAGACATGAAAAGGGCAGAGTAAACAGAATATCACCTGAATGTTGTGAAAATCCAGTCGCTCTGCAGAGAGAAGAGTGTATACACACACACTAAGTTTAATGCCTTCAGCTAGGCATAACATACATACAAAGAAGAAATTGAAAATTCACAAGTGCGGGTCAGAATCAAAATAAAAATATTGATCCTGAAACCAGCCAACAGAAGATGTCCACAGACGTGGACCAGATTATGGTGCAGACCCATGCCAAGGGTCGAGTGGTTCTCAGGTTCTGGATGAAAATCACCTAGAATCGAAGGTTGTTATGTTTGCGGGGCCAGGCCTGCGGTTTAGTGGTGTGCAACCCAAGACCAAAGTGTCGGACAACGGGTAAAGATGGTTCAATAGGTGCAGTTGTCCACTTAACATCTAGCTCAGAAAAATAATCAGTTATTTCAAGCTTGGGTTGCATGTGAAAGATATCATAAGGGTCCTAGTAGAAAGTAGGCAGTTTAATGTCAATAGGTACCCTTAGATCCAAAATCAAAGTTCCCTCAGAATTAGTCTCCCAAATTCTTATTTCAACAATTCTATCTTCCAACATCCAGGGCTCAGGCTCCAGGACCTCTAGCATATCATTCACCCCATACGATTTACCCAAGTCCAGAAATCGTGGCTGAATCAAGATTGACTTGGGCACAATGATCTCAGAAGTCAGCTCTTTGGGGTGCAGATGAGGAATGGGGTCCCTGATCGGATCCTCTAAGTTAACCCCAATCGAATCAGAATCTTCAATAGTCGGGCTATCAAATGATTTATCAAATTCCTCAAGCCTGTTTGTCTCACTAAAATCATTTTCCTTAAGCTCAAGTGAGACTTCACTAAGAGATTCCTCACCGTCAGAATCAAAGAATCCATGATTCTCATTTACATGTCTCAAAATCATATGTCCTTTCATGGTCCGTGGAGACATATTTTTTGTCATTCCCTGGCTCTAGGATCTTGGGTGAGAAACTCAATTCATCCTCAAAGGGTTGCTCTAGCCCAACCTGGTCATCTCCAACCTTGAAATATGTATTCCCCCCAACAAGCGCCTGAGCGAGTTCAGACATTGGCTCTCCTGAAGGGGGTTCATTTTGAGAATCATCCCAAGATTTGACTAGGGCAACCACAACTTTCATCCTCAACCTCGACAATTTCCCAAGAAGAAACTCACCTAGGTCCCTATCCCTAACACTTTGGAAGAAATCCAATAAAGAACTATTAAGTTCATCAATCATTTTGATCATAGGCTCCAATTCTTCAGTGCATGGTGTTGGCTGAGCTTCTAAAGATTGTATAGTGTTCCTCAAATTAGCCAACACCCTATCCTGGATCTAGTTCACCTAAACCAACTGGTTCAATTCAGGTTTGGGTGGGTTTGGGTTAAATCTAGGGGAGTCAAGATGTCGAGGTTCTTGGGTCCCTCCCTGAAAGTAGGTCATTCTAGGTTGTTCAAAGGATGGTGGCAACCTATATTCAGTGGAATACTGAGGAGGGTAGGTGTTATAATCATTATACCCTTCTTTATTGTAGATCGGGTTGGTTTGGTCACCAAAGGATGGAGATCCATAATCATTGTAGGTTTGAGAAGGATAGCAATCATAGTCTTGTTGTCCAGGGTTAGGCCCTGGACATTGAGGTTCGGATTCGTATCCCCAATCAAAGTTATCCCAGCTAGTGGATGGGTAATTACAAGTCAAGTCAGAATAATAATCATCTTGGGGATAAGTGGTGGTAGGAGGATAGGATGTGAAATGTGTGTAGGATGTGGAAGGGTACATGGTGAAGTGAGGGAAATTAGAAGAGAGAAAGTTGCCCTGCAGTACAAGTGTTAGCAAGGCAAAATCGAGTTTTAAAAAATAAAGCATTGTAATATAGTTGAAATTGCTTTAAAAACAAATAGATTTTATTACTCGAAGTTTAAGTCCGAGGTCGAACACAGGGTGCAAATTAGGGTTTAGAAATCAAGAGCACAACTTGAGAAATTGAATATAATATGCAATAAAAATCAGAGATATAGTGCAATAATGTAAGCACAAAAGAGTAAAGAAATGTATGTAAACAAGCACAAAATTGGACATCTGATTTGTGAATCAGACGTCTTAAAATATGGATGTTACAGTGCTTTTCTTTTCTTCCTTCTTCTCTTCTCTGATCTCTTCTCTATCTCTCGCTGCTCACTTTCTTCTTTCTTTCTCTTCTTCTAATTTCGTGCCGTAGCCTTTCTTCTTCCTCTGTCTTCTTCTCCAGCCTTTTCCTTCCTTCGGTTCCTTCTTTCTCTTTCTCTGGCAGCTCCTTCTTCTTCTGCCTTCAACTCCCTAGCCTCTAACTTCAGCTTCTTCCTCTTCAGCCTTATCTTCCCCTTCCTTAGCTTCCTCTTCGGTCTTCACCTTCTTCTTCCTTAGCTTCAGCCCTTGGCTTCTTCTTCTTCTCCTTTCCCTACAGAGCAAAACCTACCCCTACCCGCATGAGCTCTCTTCTCCTCTTTCTCTCTTAGGTTCGCTCTCCCAGAGCCACTGTCTCGGGTAATCGGGTTGGGTATGCGCCCGGGACCAGGCCCACTGATGTGCGGTGGTGGGCGAGGAGTGCAGTCGGGTCGAGTCAGGCTAGGTCCGCGAAGGCAAGGCCACGGACGAGGTGGGTGAAGGGTTAATGGGACCTCACCCCGTGGTACTGAGGCAATAAGGCCTATGCAGTTTTTCCTCTTATGCAGGTGTGGTGCACCAATAGCTTCTAATGTGGGACTAACTTCCTACCTTCCTTTTAAGTGCATTCGCAGAGGTTTCGTGCTCAATTGCAGCTGCTGCAAAGGTTATTGACTCCAATCAAGGGACTGAGTGCGTGCGCGAGGGGATTCCGCACACCTGGGACTATTGGCCTGGAGTGGGCGGACCTGGAGAGAGCTCACAAGCAAGCTCATTGCTGTTCGTCAATGGCGGCGACCCTCCTGTACCTGCAATCACGCAAACAGCCTCGCAGCCATGTCAGAATGCTCAGGAGGTTTCGCTGAGGAACGGCGAGTGTACTGCAGGGGTCGGCGTGGTGTGGGACTGCCTGAGTGCGCATGCCTAGGGCAACCTGTGGCCGTGTGTGTGGGTGTGTTCGGGGGCCCTTGTGGTTGAGTGATAGCGTGTATGGAGTGAGTGGTTATGTTCAGTGAGGTGTTGCAGAGCTTATGGGGTGGTTGGTGAGGTGGATGGAGGTGCGGAGCGACGGGGATGCCTCACCGGAGGTCTGGCCAGAGGTGAAGGGGATGATGGTGATGGAGTGCGTCGAGGGGTGTTTTTGAGATATAAAGAAGGGAAAAAGGAGTAGAAGGGAAATGGAACTTATCTGGGCATAAAGATACGAAGGGGGAGGTAGGGATGGCGGCCGGCTCGCATTGTTGTTGCCGGAGATGAAGGCACTCAGTGCGGGAGGATAGTGAGGACGAAGGGGCAGTAAAGGCATCAGCAGGTGCGGCACAACGCGGACAAGCATGAAGAAGAGAAACCTACCACTGGTATTATGGCTAGGCAACAAGGGAGAGAGAGGGAAGTCGCCAGAGCTTGATGAGCCAACTAGCCGGAGGAGAGACGATTTTGAGGGTTTTTCTAGCCAATTTCAAGCTTAGGAGATGCAGGGTGACTTGGGTTTGCTTAAATAGGCCCTGGAGGTCGATATTGTGCTTGGAAGTCAAGCTTCCAAGCACAGCAAGTTCACCGGAGATGGCAACTTGAAAGAGACCCAAATCTGTCATGTGTTCGCATGAGAGATTGGGTACCAAACATGGCCTTAAATTAGGTTCTTACTGGAGGAGATTTCTCAAGAATCTCCCTTTCAATTTTGAAGAGGATTCTCTGAGAGATCAGGGAGATCTTGCCCTTGTAATCTCGTCGGAGTAGGATTCCCTCCGCTATAATGGCAGAGGGACCTAATTGCAAAGAACGAAGAAGATACTAGGGGAGTTTCTGCAGAGGTTTTCGAAAGATAGGGGTAGAAGTGTAATTGGACAAGACCTATTTGCAAAGTAGGTCAAGATGAATTCCCCTTAGGTCCAAATTTTGGTAAAAACCTAATTTGTACCTAAAGAATCCAATGGTGAAGTTATATTTTGGGTTTGACCAAGTTTGACTTAGCAATTAACATAAAAACCTAATTTAGGGTAAATATTTGACTGAGACCCTAATTTAGGTCAAAATAGGTTCCAAGGGCCAAATTGAAGGTTCTAAACCCTAGAGAATATTTTTTCATAATTTTTAGAGGGTTTAGGTGAATTTTATCCTGACCAGAACCTTATTAAATCAAGTGGGTCTATTTTAGGGTTACAAGAAGTCATTTAATTCCCAGAATTCACATGAACCCTTTTCTGTTTGAACCAACCCACTTTTTATTTTGTTAAGACCATTTAACCTATGTTTAGCCCATGAGAAAACTTTTTGTTGTACTGCAATGGTAAAATTGCAGTTTTACCCTTTGTTTCTTATTTTTCTCTCAGAATGTTTATTCATTGAGTTAGGACCTCTAGTTGGTTATGTAGGAGCTTTTGTTCTCTTTTATGGGTCAAAATGAGCTAGTTAATGCTCATGATGGTGTTCTCATCAACAAGCAATCAACCCTATCCTTAGGTGGGTTAGCCTAAAGACCTACAGACTCTCAGGACTCATATTGAGATTATAAACGATTCGATCTACTTTTATCCAGTCAATCCAACCACTTAGAAGGAGGGATTGGGGAGAAGGTTCTTCCTTTGGCTTGTACCTTCGATTCCTAGTGTATCCCCCAACCATGGTCGTTTGATGCTACTCCCCTAGCTAGACATCAGATGGACCAGTAAAAGCAGATTGATCGAAAAAAATCTCAATCTGAGCCCTGAAGAGCGAATCAATCCTTAAGGCCAACGTCTACTCAGTTTTAATCAGGCTTGGGATGATTGTGCTCTTGGAATGTGATGGGCCCTTTAGATGGGTTGTGCCCTTAATGATCAGTTAAAATGTGTGTGCGTGCACAACCAGGGTTTGCAAACAAGGTTATTTGATGTGTGTCTTTTAGGGTTTAACCTTGTTGAGTAGCTTTTAGGGTTTAATTCTTAGGTTGGTTCAATCAAGGTTTAGTAGAACAATCCAAGTTTTGAAAACACAGGTGATGATGTTCCTTTAAAAATCAAAAATAAAGTGGAGTACCTGGTTCAGCCCTAAGAATCAACCCTAAGTGGCAAGCTACTGATGAATCACTTTTAATTTGAGTCGTGCAGCCCAAACAAATCAATTGGCCTATTTGCACCACATATTAAGGCACACAATGTTTTAGCCTAATCAGATTTCTACTCACTTATGTGTTTTGAGTTAAGTGTACCGGGTCCACAGGTTAGATCCCAGTTAAGTGGTAGAACCAAAGTGGAGTGGTGCACCTTAAGTCGAGAGTTGTAGGTGTTAAGGTGTGTCTCTTTCAGAAAATCCCACAATCAGACAACACTTTTTTATTTCTTTTATTTATGTGGATGGCGAGGTGAGTGGAGGTGGCAAACAAACAACCAAATCTATCCTAGGGTTTATAAAAAGCACCTAAGTTGATTTGGGTTTGAGTTATTAGGTTATGGAATGAAACTAAGGTGGGGGTGGTGTGGGGGACACTTACAAAACACTCTACCCGCACTTTACTCCGGTCTACCGCACTTGGATCTCCATGCTAGGGTACCTGCAAGATAATAGATCAGAGATAAGCAGGGTTAGTTTTAGGTAAATGCAAAGAAGCACAGAAAATAAAAAATTAAATTTTGTTGCCTCCCGGCAATGGCGCCAAAGTGATCACACGTGTTTCGCGAGTTTGAAATCAGGGTTACAAGGAACCCGTCGTCGTAGTTGCAAAATGCGTGGTCAAATAAAATTTATATCGAAACTCTAAAAGTGAGTCCCGGGTCGAACACGGGGAGGCGAACGTTTGGTTTTATGAAATCTGCAGTTCACCTTTATTTCTTTTTGGTAGTTTTTATCTTTTCTATTTTTTTTTGTATTTTTAACAAGTAAGAGATTAGGTTGATAAAAACTTTATCTATGTGCAAAAATATAAGAGGGAGAGAGGGAGAGAGAGAGAAACAATCATCTATTCATGAACAACTGTTTGTTACAACTATGAAAGCAGGAAAACTACACTACGAAAGCGTAAAAGGATAGAAAGAGGTGATAGAAATCCCCCTCAATGGTTGGTCGAAGGACAACTCGCTCTGATGTCGCCTGGAGGAAGGTGGTGAGGAGCGGGACGAAGGAGGATGGAGGATGGGGCAGGACAGCGTCGCGACAAGGATCTTCTTCCCGAAGGGCGATGAGAGGACGGCGACGGGATGCTCCATGAATGGGGATGAGGGGAGCGAAAACTATTTGATTTTCTACTCTAGAGGAGCATCCCGGGCTTGGGACAAGCTCTCTCTAGAGCCTTGGAGGTGGTGAGAGGAAGAAAGGAAGAGATGGTTTGGAATGGTGGTGGGTAGGTCCTTTTATAGTGGAGGAAGAACAAATTCACATCTGGGTCATTACTGACATCCATAAACGTCGCTGCAACTGTCACAGAAGATCTGCCCTCCAAATCCTCTTATTGGCACACGTAGACCATTAGTGACAACTACAAGCATCACTAAAGGCTCGCGTCTCTGAAGATCCATGCCCAGCCCACTGGCGCGTGCATCACGTGCCCATGCTCCCCGCACCGTGCGCACACGCGTGCACAGGCATTCGTTGCGCTGTGCGCGGTGCGCTACGCACGGCTGTAGCTGTGCGCATGCACTACGTGCAGCTACGATTGTGCGCATGCGCTACTGCTGGCCGGCGTTGGGCTCTTGGATGGCACCACGTGGCACCATCTGGGCCGTCCATTCTTCTTTCTTTTGTAGAGGGTGCCACGGTGCTCAAAACGAGATGATTCCACGTTGTTAGACTGCAATCGTCGCTCCGAATCCATCTGTACAGTCGGATTTTCCATCCGAAACCCATATGGATGTCGCATTGCCCCCTGGTCATTGATCTTCCTCAGACTTCGTATGATGCTACGGTTCTCCAATCTAGACAATTTCAGAGCCGTTAGACTCCGATCGTCATCCTTATCAGATCCACACAATCCGATCATCCATCTGAGGCCCTGAAATAAGTCTTCTCTCCTAACCATAAAAAGGACCTAATTAACCTAAAATATATATAACTACTCTACATGCAAAATGATGCATGCTATGCAATATTTATAACATGAAATGCAAATCTAAGCCTAGGAATATGCATGAATAGGCATTTTAACCTAAATTGGTGTGTCTATGTCAATTAGCCTAGTTATTTGTTTTCTTGCCCTTATACTCTAGGGCTAGTTTTTGGGGGAGTGTCCCTGATTCTTTAGATTCTAGGATCATTTTGTGGTAGTTAGATCTTTTGATTACACATTTATTTTTACAAAAAAAAAGAAAATAAATATGAACTGCCTGCTAGAAGTTGCATATCTTTAGGACGACCATCTAGGATTACTTGAGCAACATCTAGATTTTCTTATTGCATTACGTGCATTTCTGCATCGAAGAGTGTTGGAGCAAGGTATGCACTTCCTATCTTTTGCATCAGTTATCTGCACACATATTGCATTTGGATATAATTAAAGAAGACCACTTAAGCTGACTTGAAAAGATTAATCAAGTGGTCATATTGCCTCTTGAAAATAAAATAAAATATACATGAAATGTTTGAATAACTTGATTGCGGTTTTCAAAAGAAAAATCACTTTTCATAGTGTGATGTACACTTCCTACGCTGAGCACGCACTATAGGCACTGCACTAGGACTTGGACCCTTAAGGCTATAGGCATCGATCTCTTTATCGGTGCAAACCCTCCTATATCGCTTTGAAACAATGGTATTAACATTTGCCGGAGTGATTTGATACTCTAAGGAGGGGGACACCCCTTAAAGGAATTCAAGGGTAGTTAAGAGGCACCGCTAACACATTGCCTCAAAGGAAGGGTTCGCCCTACTTGCATCCCTTGGTTCCATCCTTGGAGTACCTTTTTACTTGAGCATCTGAGAATATCATTGCAACAAAGTGTATGTCTTTAGGGCACTCGAAGGTCAATTTAGGTTACGTAATTGCTTGATAACTTAATTGATCACCCAAAAAGGACTAAAAGTAACCTCAACCTTCTTAACAGTCATTGACCAGAAATTTCAAGTGCCTTATTTCTCTTATACCACTTACGTGGGAATAGAGAAAAACTACCTTGACTATATTTGGCCAAGTTGAAGAGTTGGAAGAGGACTTAAAGAACTTTAAGTCAACAAAAGACCTCTTACCTTGTGTTTTCTTAGTGTATGCTAGGTAGGCACTCTCTTAGAAATAGTCTTCTCTTCAACCCTGAGCCTAAGAGAATTATAAGGAAAGCTAACCAAGAAAGAAGAAAAATGGCTGAAGAAAGACTTGAAGAAGAGATTAGGGTTGGTGAAAATCAGAGAACCTTGAGAGACTATTTCCTCTCTACAACCCACCAAGCCCTACCTATCTGATGACCTGGAGTGGATAATCCATATGAAATCAAGAGCAGCACCATATCTTTGCTCCCATCTTTTTATGGTACTGCTAGGGAGGATCCCTACAGGCATCTTAAGAAAATCACCGAGGTCTGTTCCACGGTGAAGCTCTAGGGCTTTACTGATGAAACCTTGATAAGGGCTCTATTTCCATTCTCCCTAAAGGATAAGGCCAAGTACTGGTATCGTACCCTCAATGCAAGGGTAAATGATTAGGCCACCCTTAAGGGAGAATTCTTGAAAAAGTATTTTCCTATGAGTAAGACCAACCATTACAGAAGAGAGCTTATGGGTTTTACTCAACAGGAAGGGGAACAATTAAACGAGACTTGGGAGAGCTTTAATGACCTTAGGTTATGCCCCCACCATCAGGTGCCAAGATGGCAGTTGGTCGAAAGGTTCTATAACGGATTATCTGAAAGGCACAGGCAAACCATCGATGCAGCCTGTACAGGAACCTTCATGACCAAAACTGAGGATGAAGCCTGGGCATTATTTGAAACATTAAGTGACAATTCCATACATATGTCATCTGCCTATCAAGAAAGAAAACCATAAATTTTGCAGAGGAAGATAGAGGCCCATGAAGCCGAGGCTACTCAAAATTTGGCTTATCAGATTCAATTGTTGAACAAAAACTTTGATAGGATTTTAGAAAACCCTGGCATGAACCCACAAGCAGCCTCTATCTTTCAAGCTTCAAGTGAATGCTCCATTTGCCAAAGCACAACGCACGCCACTGCGGAGTGCCACCAGGCAAATCAATTCCCTGAGTTGATTCAGGCTGACCTAAATGCGACCCAAGGTTTCTACCCACCTCCTCGTAATAACCCATATTCTAATACCTATAATCCACGATGGCAGAACCATCCAAACTTCTCATGGAAGCAAGGTGATGCTTCTAACTCAAGGAATACAAGACCCCTACCTCCCCAACCCATATACCAGCCATCCTATGAAAACCCTCCTCAGAATAAGCCCTCTATGATGGATTAACTTAAAGCCATGATGAAAGCGATGCAAGAGCATTAGAATATGGTCATCCAATCTTTGAATAAGATGATTACTAATATGCAATCCAAAATTGGTCATCTTACTGAGGCAGTTAGGCAGCGAGATTCGTGGAAGTTGCCTAGCCCTTCTGAGGAGAACCCAAGGGGCAAGGGGGTCATATTCAGGGAGCATGCCCAAGCTGTGACCATGCTGAGGAGTGGAAAGAAAATCGACAAGCCTAATAGCACTCCTACGATCACCTCTCAAGATTCCCCTCCAACACCAGACCCGACTTCCATCTCCACCAAGGAAGAGCCACACTACTCTCCCTTGCTTGAAATCACCTACCCTAAGGATGTCATCATTCCACCACCCCTCTCCTGCCATGAAGACCCCTCTACCTAGAAGCTAAGGGTGCCCTATCCAAAGTGCCTATCTGCTCTTGGGGAATCTTCTATTGGCTCATCTGGAGCCAAGGATAAGACATAGGTGATTATGGACCCTTTTAGGCAAGTCCATATCAACTTGCCTCTGTTGGAAGCTATCAAATAGATCCCATCCTATGCTAAGTTTCTAAAGAACCTGTGCACCCAGAAGCACCGATCTAGAAGACAGGTCCAAGTCGAGGTCATCTTGCCTAACCATGTTAGCTCGACTCTCCAACATGGAACACCCCTGGTGATCGGGCCCGGATAGGTGTGTTAATATAGTGATTTTATCGTTGAAGTGTGTATAGTGGTTAACCTAAATCGGACCTAACCATCACTTTACAAAATTTTTAACCTGGCCTACTTGATTTTATCTTGGTCACTTTTAGGCCCAGGGTCAAACTCAAGGAAGTGGGATTAGAAGTGAAGTTTCTACGCCTTTTCTACAACGAGTCTCTTCCATTCATTTATTGTGTTTTTGGTGTTTTTCTATTTAGATTTTTTTCTGATAATGTTGGTCCTTGAGGCACACCCTCAAAATTAAGTTCTTGGCTTTGAGCTAAATCAGGGTTCCAAAACGGGTCTTGCTAGTCATAAGACGGAGTACCTGCAAGTCAAGGATTATCTTTTCTCTTTTATATTTTTTTATCTTTTTATTGGCATGCAAGAGAAATAGAAATAAAGTAAATATAGTATAGATATATATGTATATACTATATATGTATAAAGGGGTGGGGGTGGAGGCGGAGATGGAGTGTAGCACGGTGTCGAGTCGGTCATCATCTAGGAAGATGCAACCAACAGGATGAGGTGCTGTGTGGAGTGTAAGGTGGATGGCGAAAGATGAGGTGCTGTAAGTACGGGCGGCTTGCGGCTGGTGCACGCGTGGAAGAGGAATGCACCGGTTGGTTGCAGGCGGAAGAGAGAGCGCGACAGGGCACGCGGAGAGGGAGGCAAGGGTGCCTGCAGGCGCACGCGGTGGCCTGCATGCACTGCTGCCGCCTTACTGCTGCTGTTGTGGAGCTCGACCGACTGCTGCAGGGGCATACGGTGGCCGATTGAGCTTCAAAGCTTGACGATTTTCTCCAATGGTTGAAGTGGCTTGGACGTTGAAACAGGGAAAGAAGGCCACCACACCCACCGGCTCCTTGATGAGCTGGGCGGTGGTGGTCTCACGGTGGTGGGTGTGCACCACAGTGATGACTCCTGCCCGCAGAGTGGCTCCTCTGAGGAGGAGGTCCTACGTATGGAGGGAGAGGGGAGGGGACGGTGGCCTGGAATGAGAAGAGCTGCTGTGTGATTTTTTTGTGTGGAGGACTAGGCTCCCCTTTGCAAGAAGGAGCCACGCCTGTTTTATAGAGGAAGAAAGCATGCACAGCCATGCCCTAGCTGTGCATGGCAGTGCATGGCCGGCAGGGAGAGGCTGTGCAGAACATGGTTAGCAGGATATGGCGCAAGGAAGAGGCCGCCATGCTTTGCAGCCGCGGGAAGAAATCAAATAAAAATAAAATTTAAAAATAAAAAGATGGTGAATTTTCCAAAGCAGCACTTGAGGAATACATGAATTGCGAGGCCATTTTATTCACTCTCCTCCCCTCTCAATTAAATGCATGCATGTATGTATTTTCACAAATGCGACTATGGAAACCTAATATGCACTGGTAATGCTAGGAAATAGCACAAGACGGCACAATTGCAGGTGTATTTTTGCGGTGCAATCATACCCCCATGCCTATCTTTTGCTAGTCCCTAGCAAAACATTTTTTTTGTATTGTATTTATAAATGATCTTTAGCTGAAGATTTTCTCCTAAGGCAACATAGGTGTGTTTATTGTTGGATATTGTGAGAACCAATTGTAGAGAAGACTACCTGTACTTTAAGTCTCACATGACATAGATCATCTCTCGACTAACCAGGACTCTTGATATTTAAACCTTAACTACGATTTCCAAGACTCAGGAGGTTTTTGCCGTACTCGAGAGCTCAAGAGGTTATGGCTTGTGCATAGTGAAGGATCAAGACTGACCAGATGAACATTAAGACTCAAGCCCAGGGTTTCACGAATTTTTAAGTACAGGTTGGTCCCAGTTTCAACTCGTGTTTTCGGATTGACTCTTAAGAAGATAACGAAAAACTTAACTCCCATTTTCTGATATTTGTGGCTCACAAGAAAATAGGGTATTTGCAACTTGCCCTGAAGAACTTTTTTAGGGTAGAGACTTTACAGACATTTGCGAGATATACTGACTTATTTGCATTTTTTTTTTTAAACACGTGTCAGTATATCTCTTACAACATTATTTGGAGGAGCACACTTTTCTTTTTAGTGGAAAGAGTCACTCCTAAACACAAGACTAAAGCCTGGGATAAAAAGTCTACCTGCGCACACAGGTAAGGACTCCACCTTCCCTAATGAACACCAGGGCTGGATCTTATGTTCACCTGGTCTTTCTTGATATGTGTAGTGTGAACCAAGATTACTTAGGCTCTCAAGTAGAAGCAAACCAAGATTACCGAGGCTCTCAAGTGCCCGAAAAGAAGCATGGGTAAAGTGGCTTCCTCCATCCGATATAATGGCTCGAGGGATCCCAAAGCGCGCAAAGATGTGGTCTTTGACAATCGGGTGGATATAGCATGGTCAGCACGGCGCGTGGGAATAGCCTCGATCCATTTCGAAACATAGTAAACAGCCACGAGAATGAATTCGAAGCCATTGGAAGGAGGAAAGGGATCCATGAAATCAACTCCCCAAATGTCGAAGATTTCTGCAGCTAGGATGGGTTGCAAGGGCATCATGTCACAACGTGACATTGACCCTAACGACTGGCACCTAGTGCAATGCTTGGCATAAGTGTGTGCATCCTGGTGAAGGGAGGGCCAAAAGAATCCGCACTGCAACACCTTGGCTACAGTTTTCCTCCCAGAGAAATGGCCTCCGCAGGCCTGATCATGGTAGAAGGATAGCACACTAGGGAATTCGCTATCAGGAACACAGTGACGGATGATTTGATCAGCACCTATGCCAAAAAGGAGTGGATTATCCCGGAAATAATACTTTGCTTCTCCATGAGATGCTCGCGCTGGTTTTTAGGCCAGCCACGTGGAAGGGATCCAGAAGCAAGGTAATTGGCAATGTCGGCATACCACAGTCCACTTGCCACATTAATTGCCAATAGGTTCTCATCAGGAAAAATTTCATTGATCGGCAGAGTAAGTCCAATATGGTCAGGGTCCAGTCTAGAAAGGTGATCAGCCACAACATTCTGGGCTCCGGCCTTATCGCAAATCTCAATGTCAAATTCCTGGAGCAGAAGGATCCAACGAATCAGTATAGGCTTGGCATCCTTCTTGTGCATGAGATGGCGAATGGCCGCATGATCAATGAAAACAATAGCGTGAGAGCCCAGAAGGTAAGAGCGGAATTTCTCTAGCCCAAAGACAACCGCAAGTAGTTCTTTTTCAGTGGTAGTACAATTACGCTGGGCCTCGTCCAATGTCTTACTGGTGTAGTACACCACGAAGGGGTGTCTATCGCGTCTTTGTCCCAGGATGGCTCCGACTGCAAGGTTGGAAGCGTCACACATGAGTTCAAAGTCGAGGGACCAATCAGGTGGCTGGAGAACAGGGGCCTTGGTGACAGCATTACACAGCTGCGTGAATGCTCGTATGCAGTCGGGGCCCATATCGAAGGGTACGTCGGTTGATAGGAGATGAGTTAAGGGTCGAGAAATTTTAGAGAAATCCTTGATGAATCTCCTATAGAAACTGACGTGTCCCAGGAAGGAGCGGATTTTTTTGACAGAGCCAGGCACAGGTAAATCAACAATGACATTGACTTAGCTCTGTCAACCTCGATACCCCTATCGGAGATGATATATCCGAGAACAATTCCCTCGTGCACCATAAAATGACTTTTTTCCCAGGAAAGCACGAGGTTTACATCAATACATCTCCTAAAGATACGAGTCAGGTTGGCAATACATTCGTCGAAAGATGGTCCAAAGATCGAAAATTCATCCATGAAGACCTCGAGAAAGTCACCCACCATGTCATGGAATATCGCCAGCATACATCTCTGGAAAGTTGCTGGCACGTTGCAAAGTCCAAACGACATCCTTCTAAATGCAAAGGTGCCGAAGGGACAGCTAAAACTGGTTTTTTCTTAGTCTCAGGGGTCAATTGCCACCTGGTTATATCCTGAGAATCCATCCAAGAAACAGAAAAATTTATTTCCCGCTAATCACTCCAGGATTTGGTTAATGAAAGGTAGCGGAAAGTGATCTTTCTTGGTTGCAGCATTGAGTTTCCTATAATCTACACACACTCTCCAAGATGTAGGAGTGCATGTAGGGATGGATTCGCCCCTGTCATTGACATGGATGGTGTGTCCGGCCTTTTTGGGCACAATGTGAATTGGACTCACCTAGGGGCTATCACTGATCGGATAGATTATACCCGCATCCAGCCACTTAATGATTTCTTTCTTAACGACCTCCCGCATGTTAGGGTTGAGACGTCGCTACATCTTGCGGGAAGGTCGAGCCTCCTCCTCCGTATGTATACGGTGAGTGCAGTAGGAGGGGCTAATGACAGATAAGTCTGATAAAGACCATCCAATGGCTGCCTTGTGTTCTATGAGGACCTTCATTAGTTTGCACTCTTGCTCCCTGGTCAATTTTGAACTGATGATTATGGGGAGCATTTCATTTGGTCCTAAGAAAACATATTTAAGTGTACTAGGTAGCTCTTTCAGCTTGGGAGTTGATGGTGAAAGATCTGGCATTTCTTGGGACGAGAGTGTCCCAGGCGGGTTGGTGAACAGGTTAGGAGGAAGAAATTGGCCCTTAGATTGGTCAAGAAGAGGGGCTTCTTGGGTAGATGGATCCAAAAAGGAATAGCCCCAGTGAGAAGTATATGGGCTCAAGGTTCCAGTGTGGATTTGCAAATCTGCCTGATTTGGCAGGGAAGAAAGGGCAATCCGATCTTCAAGAGTGTGGACCAACGGTGAGTAGCCCGGATATGACTCAGACCACGAGGTATGGGAAGCAGAGAAAACCTCGTCAGGAGTCTGTTCAGGAGAAGGTATGAAATAAGGGAGGGATGGCGGAACGTCACAATATGTGTTGGTCAGGCAGTCATCAGTGTATATAGGTAATCCGTAGAAGTTCGAATAGGTCCCAATTAGTCCGATACACGTGCTGATGGCCATGTCCTCGTCAGACGTGTCATTCTCGATGCAATCGCAATCAAAGTTCTTGGTTGCCTTGAAGATGTTAGGCTTGAGCTTTTCAGACCCAACGGCAATCTCAATACAGCCCGACTCGCAGTCGATATGGGCGCGGGCTGTGGCCAAGAAAGGTCGACCAAGGATGATCGGACAATCAGAAAGTGAGATAGGAACTTCCATATCTAAAACAAGGAAGTCAACAAGAAAACAGAGACTGTTGACCCTAACCACCACGTCTTCCACCACACCCTTCGGGATTTTGACAGAACGATCTACCAACTTAACATGACAGGGGTGGGTTTCAGATTTCCAAAGGAAAATTTTTCGAGCATGATGGTTGGTATGAGATTGATGGAATATCCTAGATCAAGTAAGGCACGATTAAACTTGCAGCCTTGGATGCTACAGGAAATAAGTGGTGTGCCCTGATCTTTCTGCTTGGGTGGTAGATTTGACAGTATAGCACAACTTGCATGAGGCAGGAGAACCACCAGATTCTTGGTTTTCTTTGACTGTCGCTTGGGTGTTGTGTAGTCTTTGAAAAATCAGGCGACAGTAGGTATGTGATTGATAGCCTCGAGAAAGGGTACCTTGATTTCTACATCCCTGAACAAATTACGCAAGTTATCAAAGGCTTGCGTATCTTTTTTCTTGCCTTTTGGCTCCCTCAGTAGAGCCTTAGGGAATGGGACTGATTCTGGCACCAATTTGGGTGTATCATCCTCTCACGAATGCGGTCCGCATCCCGAATGAGAGGGCGATGAAGAAGACGGGCCAGGATCAGGTCGAGGTGGATCGACAGTCAGCTTACCACTCCTCGTAGTGATAGCATTGGACGATGCGGGTCTAGTCGGATCATAAGGCGAAGGAGGGTTCGCAATAGGGACATAAGAGTGAGGTGCTGTAGCGGGATTAGCCTGAAATCCTGGTGGAATGCTCGGAGCTTGCAGAATCTAATTAACCTGCCCCAGAGAAGGTTGTACCTATGGTTGAGGACCACGGGGTATGAAGTTTCGTGGGTTTGGAATATGTTGGGCGAGAAGAGTGCCCTGAGATCGAGTCACCATGCATAGTTGACTGATCTCAGCATTCTGCTGCGCCAATTGGTTCTGAAGAGAGGTCATGTTCTCTTCATGGCGCTTTGACATTTCCATCATCATTTGCATCAATTTGTCAAGAGGACTTGATGCGTGTTCGATTTGTGGTACGCAAGGGCCTGATGGTGGATTTGCCATAGGATTAGACTGGGCCCTTGAGATGACGGGTGCGGACGATCGCATTGGTCCACTCACAAGGTTTTGGTGCTGTAGGTTGTTGGACCATGAGAAATTTGGATGATTTCGCCACCCTGGGTTATAAGCGGTAGAGAACGAGTTATTCCCCAGGGCGCAAGCATCTTTTATGCAAGAAGACGCGTCCACATGAAAATATGCATCCGAGCACACGGAGGCTTGGTCCTCCATGTCAAAATACTAGCTCACAGAAGCCAGATCCACATGACTTACCGAGTCGCTCGGTGCGACACTCGGTAAGGAAGGTCTTACGGGGTTTCTCGGGATAAGCCTGGTGTTGGAAGAATTGGGATTGTGATGAAGTTGTGAAGTGGGGGTGTTTGCCTTAGAACAGGTGGGGTTGGCCAGAAGCTCATCCAGCTTCTTGTGCACGACAGAGACTTCATCCAATTTCTGTGCAATAAGGCTGAGATCAGTGGATGAATGGGAGGGTCCCGTGTCAACTTCGTGGACATTTCAGGGCTGTCTAGTACGATTAAAGGCGATAATGGAGGCATTGTTCATTGAGTTTTTGCTCATATTTTCAAACAATTCGAATGCTCCATTCTCGTCTTTATTCATAAAATTCCCTCCACAGGAAGCGTCTGCAATCTGCTTCAAAGTCTCATTTAGCCCATAGTAGAAAATCTAGGCTATATGCCACTTAGGCAGACCATGGTGCGGACACTTCCTGAGGAGGTCATTATACCTCTCCCATGCCTCATGAAATTGTTCGCTATTTTGTTGCGTAAATGAAGTAATAGCACGTCGAAGTGCATTGGTTCGCCCCATTGGGAAGAACTTCTTGAGAAACACAGTTCGCATCTCTTCCCAAGAGTGGATGGTTCTCCCAAGGGTGCGTAACCACTGCGATGCTTTATCCCGCAATGAAAACAGGAACATTTTCATGAGGACTATAGGTAACCTGATATTTCTTGGTTTAACAGTTTCAGCCAATCGGGTTAGGTCTTCCAAGTGGAGAGAAGGATCTTCACTTGCAAGACCATGGAAGTGAAAATTTATTAGGCCAATGATGTTAGGTTTCAATTCAAAGTCATCCCCGACCATGGGGACCCATATTTGTCCCATGGTCTCTGTAGCTACGGGATTCTGATAAGAGCTAAGAGACCTAGGCTCCTCCCGTTCGGGAGGGTTTTGCATTTCCTTCAATGTTTCCCTAATGGCTTCAATTTTCTCATTATACATTTCCATTTGGACTTGGAGGCGGGTTATGGGATCTAAGGCTCCACCACCTGGTGGGTTCTGAGGGCAGTTTCCTCCCTCGGGATTTAGGGGTGGGGATGTAGCCATGTTTGTGGAGGAGGAGGATGATTCGGCTCCTTTTCTAAAATTATCAGACAATTCACACAATTCAGGGTTTTGTGACCTCCTCCCAAACATGCACTACCGCAGGAAGAATTGGGGAGATGAGAAGGGAAAAGAGGTGAGAGAAATGACGCCGCAAAGGTACACTTGATAACAAATCAATACAATCAAATTCCTAACCTCTACAGTGTGCCCTTAGACCTAAAGATCTAAGTTATCTACTATCACGAACTACGGAACCGAATGAGAGCATCGCGGAACCACCGTGCCAGATTGAAAGGCCGTTTTCCCCGGTCTTAGACATCCGATAGCACGCGGGAACCCTCACTAGCACGTAGTCGCTACACGCAGGTAGTTAGACCTCCAATCCTTAATAAGGGTCAAGTTACTACCAATTTTAGTTAGAGGCTTACGATCAAGTGCTTTTGGAATGTGAAGGGCGTTGTTTACGGGTAATGCCCAAGTGATTGATTTTTCAGAGTGTGTAAAACAAGCATGCAACGGGGAAATCTCCCCGAATTGAAGTTTTAATTGGTGAATAGTTTTTAGAGTTCATCCTTAAGTAGTATGGATTTTAGGATTTCGCTGAAATACCAATTCAACCAATCTCCGGGTTTTGCAAGAATACAAGTTTTCTTCTAAACCCAACAAACCCTTCTTCAATATCAGTTGGTTAATGCATGCTAAAATGCAATGGGCTTCCCTAAATGGAGATTTCTATGTGTGGATGCACAAATCAGTTTTAGATTAGTGTGAAAGGGAGCCAAAGCACTTCAATTCAAGTGCTCCCAATCACCAAAATGATTTCCACACACATGGCTCAACCAAAAGATAGAGAAAATCAATTTGTTGGGGTTGAAATGTTCGGGATCGAATCTTAGGCAAGTTGAAAAGTCGTGGTGGGGTTGGAATCAACTTAATTCCAAGTCTCCCCACCAAAAAGGTGATCCCGAATTGTAGATAAATGAGGCAAAGAGGGGTGCAATCAATCTTTTTGTGTTTGCCTCAAAGAATACTTCACACGACGAAAAATTGAAGAATCAACATTCTTGGATTTTCACTATGCAAAGTAAGGTGGGAAATCTCGGGGCGGTGGGAGTAAGGGCAAACAATCAAACAAGTGAATTTTAATCCACTTGCCCCAAGAGATCCCTAGAAGTTTTTTTAGTTTTTAGTTTTTTTTTTTATTAAGGTGACAAGTTAACCTAAGTTGCTAAGAAAAGAAGACCTACTTGTTCGACACCGTGTGTGAAGCTCCAATGCGGTGTCGGCGTCTTCACGCTCTCGTCCCCACCTTGGATCTGCCCACGTCTCTGACTTCCTCTGCCTACCTTCTCCTTGCAATAGGTTTACCTGCACACCAAAAACAAAAAACCCATGAAGAGAAGGGTGTGAGAAGAGAAAAATTACAGGAATGGAGTAAAAACTTACTTGAAGGCACACTTCCCCAGCAACGGCACCAAAAAGGATGGTGATCGAGCCCGGATAGGTGTGTTAATATGGTGATTTTATCGTTGAAGTGTGTATAGTGGTTAACCTAAATCGGACCTAACCATCTCTTTACAAAATTTTTAACCTGGCCTACTTGATTTTATCTTGGTCACTTTTAGGCCCAAGGTCGAACTCCGGGAAGTGGGATTAGAAGTGAAGTTTCTACGCCTTTCCTTCAACGAGTCTCTTCCGTTCATTTATTATGTTTTTGGTGTTTTTCTCTTTAGATTTTTTTCTGATAATCTTGGTCCTTGAGGCACACCCTCAAAATTAAGTTCTTGGCTTTGAACCAAATCAGGGTTCCAAAATGGGTCTTGCTATTCGCAAGACGGAGTACCTGCAAGTCAAGGATTATCTTTTCTCTTTTATATTTTTTTATCTTTTTATTGGCATGCAAGAGAAATAGAAATAAAGTAAATATAGTATAGATATATATGTATATACTATATATGTATGAAGGGATGGGGGTGGAGGCGAAGATGGAGTGTAGCATGGTGTCGAGTCGGTCGTCGTCTAGGAAGACACAACCGATAGGACGAGGTGTTGCGTGGAGTGTAAGGTGGATGGCGGAAGATGTGTGCGACCACGCTTTTTGTACGCATGTATTGGGGAATATCAGCAACTAGTGCAGATATTCCCGCAATACCACGTATTGTAAGTAATGTGAAAATATATATATGTATATATGTAAATATATCTATATGTATATATATATATATGGTTATAAATATATAGGTATATATATAGTTATATGTATATATATATAAATGTATATATATATATAAGTATATATATATATGTATGTAACTATATGTATAGATAGGTATATATATATATATATATTTATGTATGTATATGTATATGTATATGTATATATAGTTGTATAGATATATATGTATATATGTATGTATATTTGTATATATGTATATATATATATGTATCTATACTTATGCTTAGTTATATAGGTAATAATATATATATATACATATATATATATGTATATATATATATATATATTTATATATGTATATAGATATATATATGTATGTATGTATACTAATATGTAAGTATATAGATACTATTATATGTATAGATATAAGTATATATATATATCTATATGTATATATATATGTATATAAATATATATAGATATAAATATATATATGTATGTATATATATATATAAGTATATAATAGTGTATAGGTGTGTGTGTGCGAGAGTGTGTGTGTGTGTATGTGTATTTGCAGAGAGAGAGGGAGAGTGTACTGTGAGAGAGAGAGAGAGCGCCTGCAGAGGAAGGAAAGGTGGGTTAAGACATCTGTAGCAGTGGAGCATCGTCTGGTGTCCTCATGTGCACGTGCAGGCGCGTATGCGCACAAAGAGGCGTGCGCTGGAGGGCGTGGGCGCGGAGAGAGGACCGCAGCACACAGCACTGCACGAAGGGCTGGAGCGGGCACACATGGGCAGGTGAGCGTACGCCGGCGAAGACACTGAAGCGAGCGGGCACTGGAGTGGGCGTAGGGCTGGACGCGAGTGCGGGGAAACAGTGGTAGTGGTGCACCGGGTGACCGGTTAAGTGAGAAACTTACCGGTCACCGCACTGTAGCCATAGTGTTCCGCTGACTGGCGTGAACAGTGGCTGTAGTGCATGGCCGAGCCGCGCGACCGAGTACACTCGGTGCTGTGAGTGCGGGCAGCTTACGGCTGGCGCGCGCGGGCTGGCGCGCGTGGAAGAGGAATGCGCCGGTTGGTTGCAGGCAGAAGAGAGAGCACGACAGGGCGCACGAAGAGGGAGGCAAGGGCGCCTGCAGGCACGCGCGGTGGCCTGCGTGCGCTGCTGCCGCCTTGCTGCTGCTGCTGCTGTGGAGCTCGGCCGGCTGCTGCAGGGGCGTGCGATGGCCGGTTGAGCTTCAAAGCTTGAAGCTTTGCTCCAATGGCTGAAGTGGCTTGGATGTTGAAATAGGGAAAGAAGACCACCACGCCCACCGACTCCTTGATGAGCTGGGCGGTGGTGGTCTCACGGTGGTGGGTGTGCACCACAATGATGACTCCTGCCCGCAGAGTGGCTCCTCTGAGGAGGAGGTCCTGCGTATGGAGGGAGAGGGGAGGGGACTGTGGCCTAGAATGAGAAGAGCTGCTGTGTGATTTTTTTGTGTGGAGGACCAGGCTCCCCTTTGCAAGAAGGAGCCGCGCTTGTTTTACAGAGGAAGAAAGCATGCACAGCCATGCCCTGGCTATGCATGGCTGTGCATGGCCGGCAAGGAGAGGCTGTGCAGAACATGGTGAGTAGGATATGGCCCGAGGAAGAGGCCACCATGCATTGCAGCCGTGGGAAGAAGTCAAATAAAAATAAAATTTAAAAATAAAAAGATGGTGAATTTTGCAAAGCAGCACTTGAGGAATACGTGAATTGCGAGGCCATTTTATTCACTCTCCTCCCCTCTCAATTAAATGCATGCATGTATGTATTTTCACAAATGTGACTATGGAAACCTAATATGCACTGGTAATGCTAGGAAATAGCATAAGACGGCACAATTGCAGGTGTATTTTTGCGGTGCAATCCCCCCAAAATGAAAGACCCAAGGGCCTCGTATATTTCAGTGGTTATAGGTAACCAACACATTGACGAGGCTCTACTCGATCTGGGTGCTGGGGTGAACATTTTACCGAGCTCTATCTACAACCTTTTGGGAGAAGGTGAGTTAAAGCCTAGTCCAGTCATCCTCTAGGTCGCAGACAGATCACTTATGACACCATGGGGATTACTGGAAGATGTCCTAGTGAGAATGGAGGACTTCTTCCCTGTTAACTTTCTTGTGCTAGATACTGACCCATCTGATAAGCCCACAAAGCCGTCCATTATTCTGGGACACCCCTTCTTGGCCATAGCCAACGCCTCTATCAATTGTAGATCAGGGGCACCTAAAATGGGCTTTGGGAACAAGAAGATCCGGTTGAATGTTTTTGATACTTACAAGCAATCTGGATTTAAAGATTGTTCTCAGATTGAGGTTGCTGATGATATAATTGAGGAGACTTCTCCAGCACTCCTATGTAGAGATCCCCTTCAAAAGGTCATATCTGAGGACCATCCTCTGGCTATCGAAGAAACTGAAGGGGATATACCCGAATTAGAAGAGTTGCTGGGAGTACACACAGTCTCTATCCCCACCTTGGACCGTGAAGGTAGATCCGCTACCTGAGGTGGGGACATCTCAACTTAAACCCTCAATCCAAAAGGCTTCTGAGTTGGAGCTGAAACCCCTCCCGAGCACATTGAAGTATGCCTTCCTTGGCCCTAATGACACGCTCCCCATTATTATCTCGTCTGCATTATCTGAATCACAAGAGGGAGCTCTGCTTGAGTGCTTACAAAGGGACAAGGAAGCAATTGCTTGGTCAATTGCTGATATTAAGGGTGTTGATCCCTCCCTTTGCATGCATCATATATACACGGATGAGTCCATGAAACCCTTTCGAGACATGTAGAGAAGGCTCAACCCCAATATGTGGGAGGTTGTTAAAAAGGAGATTCTAAAATGGCTGGATGCAGGAATTATCTATCCCATTTCAGATAGAAATGGGTCAATCCTATTCATGTGGTGCCCAAAAAGGCAGGAATCACTATGGAAGAAAATGACCAAGGAGAGTTTGTAACCACTAGACCCACAACTAGTTGGAGGGTCTGCATTGATTACTGCGATTTAAACACGACTACCCAGAAAGACCATTTCCCCTTACCATTTATCGATTAGATTTTGGAATGACTGGCAGGGAACAAGTACTTTTGTTTCCTTGATGGGTACTATGGGTATAATCAGATAGCCATCTTTCCTGACGATCAGGAGCGTACCACCTTCACGAGTCCATATGGCACATTTGCATTCCGCCGAATGCCATTCGGGTTATGTAAAGCTCCTGCCACTTTCCAACGATATATGATGGCTATCTTTTCTGATATGATCGACAAGTTTATTGAGATTTTCATGGATGACTTCTCCATTTAAGGCTCGTCGTTTGACCTATGCCTTTCGCACCTTGATAAAGTCTTAGCCCGTTGCGAAGAGGTAAAGCTGGTGCTTAGCTAGGAGAAAAGCCACTTTATGGTCCAGCAAGGCATTGTGTTAGGGCATGTAGTTTCCGAGAGAGGATTAGAGGTGGATATTAAAAAACTTGATTACATCTTTACGCTTCCATTACTCACCAATATTCATCAAGTTAGATCTTTTCTTGGCCATGTTGGATTCTATAAGCACTTCATTAGAGATTTCAGTAAAATCTCTAAGCCACTCTGCGACCTATTAGCGAAGGATGTTTCCTTCGATTTTGATGACAGATGTGGCGAGGCTTTCCAAGTCTTGAGGAAAGCGCTTATTACCTCATCGATTCTCCAAGCACCAGATTGGACCCTCCTGTTTGAGCTAATGTGCGATGCTTCTGATTTCGCACTGGGAGTAATCTTAGGTCAAAGGGTTGATGGAAAACCTCATGTGTTACATTATGCTAGCAAGACCCTTATAGATCCTCAGCAAAACTACACGGTCACTAAAAAGGAGCTTCTTGCTGTAGTGTTTGCTTTGGAAAACTTTCGGTCTTATCTTTTGGGATCCAAGGTTGTGGTGTTCACTGATCATTCTACTTTAAAGCATCTTCTTGCTAGAAAAGACACCAAACCTCGCTTAATTCATTGGATTCTACTACTCCAAGAGTTTGACATGGAAATTAAAGATAAGAAAGGAGTTGAGAATGTGGTAGTAGATCATCTATCTACGATCCCTATTGAGGCATCAACCCCTGCTGGCGGTATCCAAGAGACTTTCCCTGATGAGTCTCTGATGGCAGTGGAGGCCAAAACTCCTTGGTTTGCTGACATAGTGAACTATCTGGTCACTAGCATTACCCCCAGTACTTGGGACAAGCAGAAGCAAGATAGGTTTCTTGCTGACGCTAAATTTTATCACTGAGAGGAACCCAAGCTTTTTAGAATAGGCCCTGACTAGCTTTTCCGCCGTTGTGTCCCTGACAAAGAACAAAGAAGTGTTCTAAGTTTCTACCATGAACTCCACTGTGCAGGACATTTTAGTGGAAAAAAGACTACCCATAAGGTTCTTCAGTCTGGCTTTTGGTGGCCCACATTATTCCGAGATGCACATACATATGTGAGCACATGTCTACATTGCCAGCAGATGGGAACCATCAAAAAAAGGGATGAGATGCCCCAACGACCTACTCTCCCCGTTGAGATTTTTGACATTTGGGGCATTGACTTCATGGGTCCCTTTCATGTGTCCTTCGGATATGAATACATCCTTGTGGCTGTCGACTATGTATCAAAATGGATAGAAGTCATACCCACGCAAACCAATGACCATTCCGTGGTCTTGGATTTTGTTAGGGCTAATATCATTTCTCGGTACAGGTGCCCAAGGACGATCATAAGTGATGGAGGACCTCACTTCAAGAACATACACTTCATGAGACTACTCTAAAATTTGGGAGTCAACCACATGATAGCCACACCTTACCATCCCCAAACGAGTGGACAAGTTGAAGTGTCTAATAGGGAGATTAAACGAATTTTAGAAAAAACTCTCAAGCCAAACCGTAAGGAT
This sequence comes from Thalassia testudinum, assembly GCA_037157565.1. Lineage (NCBI taxonomy): Eukaryota > Viridiplantae > Streptophyta > Magnoliopsida > Alismatales > Hydrocharitaceae > Thalassia > Thalassia testudinum. Next base: position 114,330,128 of record JAZHRO010000003.1, on the reverse strand, counting down.
TGGTCTAAAAAATTAAATGATACTCTTTGGGCCTATAGAACAGCGTTTAAGACTCCCCTAGGCATGTCTCCTTTCCATCTTGTCTATGGAAAGGCGTGCCACCTTCCCATTGAAATCCAACACAAAGCCTATTGGGCTATTAAAAACATTAACTTGAATCTGGATAAAGTGGGAAAGGCATGTATGCTAGAGTTATGTGATCTTGAGGAGCTTCGTAATGAAGCCTATGAAACTTCTCAAGCTTACAAGCAACATACAAAGGTCTTCCATGATAAGCACATCATTAGAAAGACCTTTAAGCCCAACCAGTGGGTCTGGCTTTTCAATTCCAGACTTAAATTATTTCCAGGAAACCTCAAGTCCCGCTAGGATGGGCCATACGTTGTTATCAATGCCTTCCCTCATGGAGCTGTTGAGATTCGAAACCCTACTTCTGGCATGAGATTTAAGGTAAACAACCAACGACTTGAACCTTATGTTACTCTTTCAGGTGGCCAAATTTTGGACGCACTTCGGTTTAAGGAGCCTTAAGTCCTCCCACTCTCCTCATCAGGTGATATTCTTCTATGTCTTTATTTTTTTTCAATGGAGACATTGTCAATCTTAGGCATGTGGGAGTATAACCTGAGGATGTTTATAGCATTTATAAATATTTACATGCATTTAGGATAGTGCATTAGCAAAAAACAAAATCTCTTGAGCTAAATTGGTTAGTCTCTATCAGAAAATTTTATCAAGGAAGTTTCATTAAAGATTTTCTTCTTAAATTCTTTCTTAAATTTAGAATCCAGTACAGTTACTTCACTTGCACGTAGACTGGGTAATGGATCTTTGTAGAAAATGAAAAGCATTTTTAGCCTACTAAACCCTTGGACAGTTAATAGGGAGTCAGGCATATTATCTTCTATTAGATCCACCTAATATTTGTGAAAGGAAAGTAGAGAGACTACTGGTGTGATAAGTCTAGTGCAAGGACTCTTAAGTTCTGGACAAGTAGATGATGATACCTCAGAGTTAGGCATAATTTTCTCTCACTGTTCCTGTGTACGTACATTATGTGAATTCTTGAGAGTCACCAAATAAGGCCGATACACAGAGATGGAGTCCTAATAAAACTATGGCTATACTGGATGGTTACGACCGTCCTTCATAAAGTCCTCGGCTGAAGGAGGGTAGTAATGTCAAAGGTCAGAAATACGATTGTCCTATCCATTCCTTCTCGGTGCCAAGAGTAGGCACTTCCACCAAATAAGCCACACAATATCCTCTTGACCATCATCATCCCTAATAATGGCTCATAAATAAAAGTCTGCGTCATGTTGTGTTGGAGTTATAAAACAAAAAAATAAAAAAGAGAAGAAGAAAAAATATATATAGAAAGAAGAAAAGAGAAATATTTATATTTAGAAAAAAAAATGGGGTCCAAGTTTGGAATTTTATCCTCATATCACGTGTCCATGTTTTTGAGGCAACAACAAAAACACCCATTGCAATCCACCAAATATGACTCATACCTACTTTTTAGTATTTCTAATCACCCGAATACTGACTGAGGACTTCTAACTTAGTAGTAGGGTTATGAGGACTTTTATTGACGTGTGAATGCCATGTGAGGCCACCAAATATTGAGTACAGTTACAAAATCTGGCAAGATATGTGATCTTAGAAAAGAAGGAAAAAGAGAGAGTGAGTGAGTGCAAGGGAACGCAAAGAGAGCACAGTGTTTAGCTTTTCTCTGAGTTGACTTGTTTGATAGTCTAGAGATCTAGAGTCTGCAGTACTAGATTACATGTAACACTAGATGAGTGTGTGCCACCAAATGTAAATCCATTCAACTCAGTATCTCCTACCTAAGCAAAAAAAATCAGGGTCAAATCATATATCATTTGTTGCTTTATCCCTGAGGGAGATAGTTGCCTATCCCGATAGAATTTTATCAAGGGCTGAGTACGAACTTCAAATGTAAGTTGGCTTTTTCAATTGGATCCGTTACCTAGGCTACTATCACTTGACATTGGTCTAGATCTCTAAATTTTTGGAAAGAAGAAATCTTTTGGTCACTTCATTCACTTTCCACTTTTACTAGGGACTAGCAAAAACTAGGCGTGAGGGCATTTAATGAGACCACATTTATGGGCTAATCATATGCATAAATACCTAGTTATTAGAATAATGTCTACATGTAAATAGAATACTTAAATTTATAAATAGATTAGTTTATAAAAATGATTGCCTGCATATTTTATACATTGCATTCACAAGTTTTAGAAGGTAATGTGCATTATGGTGACATGCATGCATTAACTGAATTATTGTGGAGTACCTTTCTAAATAACCCATTTATTTTTTTTCTCTTTCTTTTCTTCTTTCCTCTTGCAGAAGCCAGCGCAATAGCTGCAATGAATCCACCACCGCTAGGCTTCTCGCAATAGCCGCAACTCATCCTCGGGTTGCGAGTCGAGATGCGCGGCGGGGGGGAGAGAAACAAACAAACAAGTGTGGCGATTAAAAGAGGGCCAAGGCTCTCCATCATCGGACTCCGCATGCCTACACCATGCTCCGAACGTGCACCGTGGACCCAGGCCTACACTATGGATAGATGTCGACCTCATCTCTCCTCCACTCGCCTCAACATGGTGGTACTCGGTGATAGAGAGTGCCACCACCAGCCGTTCCCACAACTGACCACCATGCTTCATCCTCTCCAACGCGCCCTCCCCTCGCACAGTGCCAACACATCCTTGCGCAGGCCCATGCATAACTGCCATCGTCAACTTCCTCATGCGTCCACGCTCACTCACCCGCAGCCACGCAGCAGCAGCCGCGTGCCCTTGCATGTGCCAACCAAAGCGCATCCACAGCTGACCTCACCTGTAGCCACACGCGTTCACAATGCCTTCCATGCCTTGCCTGTGTGCAAGCTGCGTGTCCCCGCGGCACGTGTGTCTGCACCGGCAACAATCGCACATCCACACTCCAGCCCGCGCGCAACCCACTGACTGCCTCTTCTTCCACTTCTCCGTCAACTGATAGGAAAGGAACCCAACAAACCACCGTCATCCCCCACACGCAGCCCACACGTCCGACTCCCGTTCGCCACGCCGTCGACTCCTATGGACTCACCGCACCCTTACGAACTCAGCCATGCCCTCAAACGCAGCAACCGCAGCCCATGCACGCCGGTGGCTGTCATCATCGTTGGCGGGTTTCTCATCTCCGACAACTGTCCTCAGTCACCATTCATCGATCTACGACCATCATCACACTCCCCTCATCGTAGCTGACCTTCCTCGAGCTTCTTGCCTCCAGCCGTCGCTCCACAAGTGCACCACCGAGCAAGGGGAGACTCCCCTGTTTTGCTACAAGAAGAGACCAATTAATAATTACATCTTCTACCATTGTCAAGACTCATTTCTGGATTTTATTTGGTTTTTAAATTAAGGTAAAATTGCAACAATGCACTTACATTTTCTTGAATTGACTTAACTTATGTTATGTGCATCATTTCACATTGAGTTTGGATTAAGATTTACACAATCTCTCTAGTACATGTGCAATTGGAAATTACATAGATTGATCACATATTTATTTAATATTTTATTGAGGAAAAATTGCACATATAACCTTACATTCTCTAGTTATTGTGTGTCTTCTTGTTGTCGCTTTTCACGTCAGATTTGACCACGGATTTTGCACTTGATTGGACAAATACAAGGGAAAAATATTCGTGAATTTATTAATCTATTCCTCCCTGTGGATACAACATCTTAACTTTTCACGATTAGTTTTATTAAAATATTTTTGTTCGGGATTTTCCACCACGTGATTTCACTACGAAGTCATATTTTTCTGATACATTATTTCTGCCAATAAGGCTATTGACAAAATGCGTTATATACGCTTTTCAAAATCAAATTCCCACGATGTGGGATTATCCTGAGCCCTATTCTTTGTGTGCAACTGCTGAGGTGCTCACATCCAATTTCTACTATCGGTGCTTCATTCTTGTCCAATTGAAGGTCCAAGCGTCGTCGTGGTGTCAGGCTGCGATGATTGGTGGTGGTATCGAGGCTGTTGGTAGTGAGACAGCCGGTGACGGAGATGAGGAAGACGACTGACGATGGTGAATAATCCTGCATAGAAAACACAGCCTCTCAACCCAATTAGTATGTTCAGGAGCTTCGCTGGAGTATGGTGAATGTGGCGGTGGTGGTGATTTGATGTTTGGTGCAGTGTAGCGACTGAAGAGTGAAGGTGAGCGAAGCTCCAATGATCGGCATCAAAGGAGATGGTGGAGGTGTTGTAGCTTGCAATCAGGTTGGGCAAAACAGTTGTGGAGGTGTAGGGAACATTTTGCCTAACCTAATTTGGGCGTAGGAAGATGGAGGTGGTGGGTCGGTGAAGGCGATCGAAGGTGAGTTTGCCGAAGTAGGGGATGGAGAAACAGGGGGAGATTGTGCCTAAGATTCTACCTACATCTAATTAGGAGAGGGAGAAATAGAAGCCCAAACCTAATTTACTTATTGGATGAACGGAGGTAGGTTGCCAGAGATGCCACCAACGAGGAGGAAGAAGGAGGAGGATGGAGTCGAGAAAGGAGGTCTTAGGGGCCCAAGCTTGGCGAGAAGCTCTAACTAGGATTGGGGAAGAAGAGCTATTGCTAGGTTGGCAGTGAGTAGTAGTGAAGACAAAGGTTGATGATGCTCTAGGTCGTCATCAATGGCGACGAGAACAAAGATGATCGGCCAACATCTTGGGAACACGTATACCAATTTTGGTGATTTTAGATTGAAAATTCTTCAATCAACTCGATTAAATGTCGGTGATGAGAGGTTGAAGATCCTGTTCATACGGCCATGGCAGCAGGGACCGTTTTGAGAATACAATGAGAAGTTAGGGGCCTGTTGTAAAGGAACTTGAAACCTAGGGGTATGGATGTGAGAAATAGAGTTTTTAAGGGCTAAAATGCAAACTAGGCCAAAATGGACTCTGATTAGGCCCAAATTTTGCTGTTAACCTAATTTGTACCCAAGGAAATCTAATGGTGAACTTTGATTTGAGTTTTATCTATGTTTGACTAGGTAAATTGCATAGGAGCCCAAATTAGGGCAAATTCCCATATGAATCTCTTCTTTAAGTCAAAATGGACTCTAATGGTCAAACCAAAAGTACTAAACCTCTTAGATTCCTTTTTAATGATTTTTAGGAGGTTTAGATTGAATTTATCCTTACCACAACCCTTTCAATTTAAGTGGGGCTGATAATTAGGGTTTTAAGTATTATTTTCACCCTCGAAATGCATGAAAGCCTGAATCAGTCAATGTGAACCCACTTTTTAGCCTTTTATTGTCATTTAACCTTCAATTCAACCCTAAGTAAGCCTGTTGTTAATCTGCATTTGTGATGTGCTGTTAAAATAGCAGAATTAACCATGTTTTCTTGTCTTCTTAAATCAGATCTTTAGAAGCATTTATCGTTTGAATATAACTAATTATGGCTAATTAGGACCCATGATGGCATTACCATCATACCCCTATGCCTAGCTTTTGCTAGTCCTTAGCAAAATCCTATGGACCAAACCAGATCTCTAAGCCAAATTTTAACCATCAGGATGCCTTATGGAGCCACAACTCTAGAAATTAGATCAAAATACCAACAATATGCCTAGTGGTACTCAAGTACCAGCTAAAATCCAGACCTAACCAGCTTCAGCCTTGGGTCTACCGCGAAGGTTTCTAAGGCCTACAAAAATTACCTAGAGGTTCATTGACCCCAATGGTTAAAGCACCCATGTGTATACATAGCAAGTCCAGGTTCAATTTGCCAGTGCATTTTTTATAAGAGAGAGAGATTTATTGTAAGAATTTTCTCTCTTTTCTTTTTATATTCCCCTAAATCCAACATCGGATTGGCCCTAAACACAGTCTGTATCGGATTCCTTGTCCCCACCATCAATCCTCGAAGGGTCCCTAGCTTTCGATGCTTCGGGATAGCACTGCCCATGGCAACCCCCAAAACCCTAGCTTTCGACACTTCGGAATAATGCTGCCCATGGTGTTCTATATCAAAATTCAGGCCCTAGCAATCAACATTTTGGGGTAATCCTACCCATGGCACTGAACCAGCACAAGGTGCTTACATGCCCCCAATAGGACATTTAGATATCCTAGGAGACAAGCACTAAGGAGACAATATGTTATTACGCATCTTTGAGAGGAGTATTTTTCATTCCACCTCTCTACGTCGGGAACTCGTCTAACCAATTTGTGTCTTCGAGCCACTCCTAAGCCAGATCTTTGGGAAAACATCTTTCAGAGCATAACACTTTTGGCATTATATTTCATTAAGTATATCGAACCAGACCGATGTGTAATTTTTGGGTGCCTAGGTTACCAAGCCCCACAAACTAAAGGGCAGACAATGGGGTCGAATAATCCCTAAGCCTTAGACTTAATACATCAGCTTTGTACTTTCCTCGACCTCTTGAGGATTAATCTGGATCTTTACAAATACATGAGTGTTTAAGCCTTACAATAGGCCCAAGAGGCCTAAGGTCAGTATCCGTCAGTCATCTCCTAAGTTTTAGCCTTTCAAGTCTTAATTCATCATTCGATCCAACTTAGAACTTAGGTAAGTTTCATACTCAATTACAGGGACTATCACCATTTTCTTTTGTTTGCTCCTTTTTCACTGTTCTCTTCTTCCTCAAGCTTTCAATTCAAAGCTCTAAATTTTATCCTCCGTTTTCTCCTTTTTTTATGAAACCCCTCCATGAATCGAAGTTCACAGCATTTTGCACTTTAATAACTCCCATGCCTAAGATTTCCAATGTCCTCATTGTAAATTAGGTGGGTTCGAGTTCAACTTAGATCGTACATTAGAACAGGTTTGTGTGGGTGATGATGAATGGGTCGGGATGACTGTTTCGAACAATTTCTAATGGATGAACCCTAAAGTGCAATATGACTTCAGCTCAGATATAGGTTAAAGGGTCTTGGCTTTTTCAAAATGATGGGTTGCCTCCCATTAAGTGCTAAGTTTAACGCCATCAGCTGGGTGCAATGTGTCTCAGGGAGAATGGAGATCAAAAGATACTATAGCCAGTTTCGAATCAGTGAGTTTGAGGAACGATTTTCACCTTTGACTGTTCACAACAAATGGTTCTGAGTCATGGTTGAGTTCACTGATTTTGACAGCTCCATTTTGGAAGATTCTTTAAACTAGAAAGGGTCCGATCCATTTTGATCTTAGCTTTCCTGGGAAGAACTTAAGCTTGGCATCAAAGAGGAGCACTTTCTGACCAGGATGGAATGATTTTCACGATATGTGCCTGTCATGGAAGGTTTTGACCCACTCTTTGTAGATACGTGAGTTCTTGTACGCATCATTGCAACCGACAATGATTTCTAGCCTTCATGAGATCCAGATTGCAATTCTGTACTGCTCAGAAGGCTTTATGCTCCATCTCTACAGAGTGGTGACATGCCTTCACATACACAAGCCTGAATGGGGACATTCCTAGCTGGGTCTTATGGGCAGTCTTATAGGCCCACAAGGCTTCCGGAAGTCAAGCTGAACAGTGACCTAAAAGATTTTCTTGATCTCCTGATTAAATAGCTCAACCAATCCATTGGTTTGGGGCAGGTAAGGAGTCAAGATACGATGTGACACCCCATACTTTTTCATCAGGGACTGGAAGTGCACATTTGCGAAATGAGATTCGCCATTGCTAATGATGACCTTTGGAACCCTAACTTTGGAAAAGATGTTCTCCTAAATGAACTGGAGAACAACTTTATGATCATTCATTCTGGTGGGTATGGCTTCAATCCATTTCGAGAAGTAGTCGACAACAAGTAAGATATACTCAAAACCGTTAAATTTGGGAAAGGGTCCCTTAAAATCAATTCCCCATATGTCAAAGATCTCGCACACGATAATCGGATTCAAGGGCATCATATCATGTAGGCCCATGTTGCCAAGGGTCTAACAACGAGCACACGCCCTAAAGTAGGATTGTGCGTCTTTGAACATTGTAGGCCAAAAGAATCCACACTAGAGGATCTTCGCTACGGTTTTACACCCAGAGTAATGGCCACCGTAGGCCTGGTCATGGCAAAATGTGATGACATCATTAACCCCGTCGTTGGGAATGCATCTTTGGATTACTTGGCCGTTACAGATGTGAAATAGATACGGATCATCCCATACATAGTACTTGGCATTGAAAATCATCTTGTCCCGCTAGGAGGTCGCCCAATCAAGCGGAACTTTCCCCGTAACAAAGTAATTCACGATATCAGCGAGCTAGGAAAGTCAATGAATGGCCAAGAGATGTACATCCACAAAATGCTCAGTAATAAGTCCGAATAAGTCAATGATAGAATAAGGAAGGTGAGACAATTGGTCAACTACCACATTCTTCTTTTCTGCTTTGTAGTAAATTTCATGATCGAATTCTTGCAACAGTAAGATCCATCAGATTAATCTAGGTTTCACGTCCTTCTTTGTAAGCAACTACCTTACTATAGTGTGATCCGAGTAAATGATGACATAAGATCCTAGAAGGTATGATCTGAATTTCTCCAAACCTAATACTACAGCCAGCAGCTATTTCTCCATAATCATGTAATTACGTTGAGCCTCGTCCAGTGTCTTGCTGGTGTAATATATTACAACCGGTTTCCCTTCGATTTTTTGCCCCAATACCACTCCTACTGCGTAGTCAGGTGCATCACACATGATCTTGAAGGGTTGAGACTAGTCAGGAGATTGTCGGATTGGAGCTTGGGTAACTCAGTCACATAGGATTTTGAATGTGTGAATGCACTCATTTTTCATCTCAAAAGATGTGTTCTTTGGGAGAAGATTCATTAAGGGGCACGTGATTTTTGAGAAATCAAATATGAATCATTGATAGAAACCAACGTGCCCCAAAAATGATCTGATGCCTTTGACCGAGGAAGGCACAAGTAATTTGGAAATCAAATTCACCTTATCTTAGTCAACTTGGATACCTCTCCTAGAGACAAGGTGTCCAAGCACAATGCCCTTAGGAACCACAAAGTGACTCTCTTCCCAAGAGAGAACCATGTTCACTTCGATGCATCTTCGGAGGAGCTGGACCAAGTGCAAAAGGCAATCATCGAAAGATTCATCAAAATTCGAGAAGTCATCCATGAAGACTTCAAGGTATTTATCTACCATATCAGAGAATATGGCTAGCATGCACCGCTAAAAGGTGGCAAGCACATTGAAAAGCCCAAATGGCATCCTATGGAATGCATATGTTGCATGCATTTTCGTCGAGTGTTAAGATGTACGTTGTAGTACACTCAATAAAGATGCAACAACATTAACAATTTATAAAGCTCGAAAATAGGAGATGAGTTCGAGAATGTTTGCAATGAGCAAAATGGCAATTTCAATCCACTAATAACAAGAAGAATATGCAATTGAAATTAATGAAATACTTAGAATAATATTTCAATATAAAATCAGAGTCAACGCAAAATGATGATGTTAAAATGGTGATTTGAATCACCAAATTAACCCTTAAGTTTAAATCTCTACAACCACTTAAATAATTGAACAGTAACTGCAATTAAGTATCAGAATAAATATCTCCACAGTAGGTCAGAACCAATCAAGTGCCAGATCAGAAAACAACAGAAGGTCTCAGATGCCTTAACCAGTAGAACCTCACAAGGCACAAGGCCATGCCTTAAGCCTCAAAGAAGAGGCACAACAGTAGCACACCAATAAAGGCACGAGGCCTCTTCAGATTTAGCTAAGTGTTGAGAGAGAGAAAGAGGGGGTACAAATCCCAAGTAGAGCAAAACACTCCCCCCTCTCATTAATTCTCTTCCTTGTCTCTCAGCTTAGACCCAGGTGAACAGTACCGGGTAATCAGGTAGGAAATCGGATCCAGGGGTCCAGGCTCATTAGCATGGGCTAGTGAGCAAGGAATGCGTGAGGGAGTGAGAGGGACCTCACCCCGAGTCTAAGGTGATAAGCCTTGGACACAAAATCAACTTATACACTGTCACCGCCTTCAAAATCCATGATATGGGAATATCCCACTTCCTTCTCTTCGCGTAGCAGCTACAAGTGATGGGTGCTCTAATTGGGGTTGAAGGGGATGCCTGTTGCATCAATTGAGGATTTGGAAATGATCTTGGGAGCGTTCCGCAACACCTGGGGGTAGCAGTGAGGATGAACTTGGCTAAAGAACTACAGCAGAGGTTGGAGAAGGCCGTAGTGGCGGAGCTCCGGTGATGTACCTGAAAAGGAGAATGCACCCTCTCATCCCTATCAAAAAAGCTCAGGAGGTTCGCCTGAGTGTGGCGAATGTGATGGTGGTCATGGTTTGCTATGAGGAGGTGTGTGTGTGCGTGGTGAAGTCAAATAAGGCGAACGAAGGTGGTGGTGTTAGATGGGAGGTTTTGGTGGTCAATAGCCCCAATTTTTTTGGGGCTTTTGATCGTGAGGTTATGAAGATGCTAATGGACGTAGTGGCAAGTAGATTGGTGGTCGATGGCACCCGCATGACGTCGTCGGAGCTTCACCAGCCGTGTAGCAGATGATGGTGGTGTGGGCGATGTAGGGCGTGAACTTGAGTGCTGAAGGTGTAGGAAGAGGCAGGGGAGTGAGAGGAGGCAAGAGATAAAGCTTACAGACGATGAGAGATAGAGGATGGCACCGGTTATGATGGGCCAACACCGGAGAAGAGGAAGGCTCCGATGAGGGAGAACAACGATGTTAAAGGGAGAGGGAGCTCCTGGCAGGGTGAGGGAGAAGCCGGAGTAGAGGGATCGCTGAAGCAAGTCAGAGCAAGCTGAAGGTAGAAGAAGAGTTTTTGGCCTCAAAACTTGCTAAGGAGCATGGCCTTGCGAAGTGGGTCTTTTTAAAGGCCTCAGAAAGAGCTCCAAGCTTGGGAAGAAGCTTGAGAAGCTCAAGATTTTGGGGGAGAAGATCCCCAAAATTTCTTGTGTTCACCTGATCTGAGGGGCTCAAATCAGGGTTTAAGAGGTGGCGAAATCGATTAGGAAGGTTCTCAGGAACAATTCCTCCAAATTTGGAGGGATTCAGTTGAGTAATTAGAGAGGAATCTCTGATTGAAGGCCGACTGCTTTGGGTTCACACCTGCCATGGTGGTAAGGACCTATTTAAAGAAAATGATGAATAGTTAGGGGGTAAATGCAATTAATTTGAAAGTTAGGGGCTTGACTGAAAGAAATAGAGACTTAATGGACCAAATTGCAAACTAGGTCAAGATAAACTCTGATTGGACCCAAATTTTGATACAAACCTAATTTGGATACAAGGAATCTAATGGTGAAGTTTGACTTAAGTTTTGACCATGTTTAACTTATTAATTTGCACAAAAACCAAATTAGGGTAGAATTTTGTCTGCAACTCTATTCAAGGTCAAAATAGGTTCGATTTTCAAAATAAGGGTACCAAACCTCTCAAAATATTTTTCTATGAATTTTATCCTGGCCAAAACCTTTTTAATTTAAGTAGGTCTGAAATTAGGGTTTTAGGTTCTAATTTAGTTCTCGAAATGCATGAAACCCCGTTTCTGTCTGTGTGGACCCACATTCTGGGTTTTACTACTCATTTGACCTTTAATTAACCTTAACAAGCCCTATGCTTAATCTGTGTTTACGATGTGCTATTAAAATTACAGAATTAACCCTGATTTCCTATTTTCTTTTCAAATTAGAATAACATGGAATTACGACCCTTACATGATTATGTAGGAGCATTTATCCATCAAACCTGACTAAAAGTGGCCAATTAGGGTCGATGATGGTGTTCCCATCAGCATACATACCGTAGGGGCAGGTAAAGGTGGTCCTTTCTTGATATTCAGGATGGATTACCACTTGGTTGTATTCAGAGTACCCATCCAAGAAATAGAAAAATCAAGAATCTAATCAATAAACTAAAGCGGAAAATGGTCTTTCTTCGTGGAGGCATTCATTTTCTAGTAGTTTATACAGACTCTCCACGAGTTCGCAATTCGAGTTGGGATGGGTCTCCAAATTCAGTCATAATCATAGTGAACCCTACCCTCTTAGGCATAACTTGGATGGGGCTCACCCAACAGCTATCAGAGATCAGGTAGATGATTCCTGCATTGAAACACTTGATAATCTCCTTTTCATGACTTCCTATAGATTCAGGTTTAGTCTTCTCTACATTTCTCAAAATGGTTGTGAGCCTTCTTCAGTACAGATACGATGTGTGCAATACAAGGGACTTATTCCAGTCAGGTCATCTAGAGTCCATCCAATGACACTTTGATGGTACTGAAGGATAGAAATTAACTTTGTTTCCTGATCAGGAGTGAGTTGAGAATTGATAATCATAGGAAACATTTGATTTGAACCTAAAAAGATGTACTTCAGATGATCTGGGAGGGGCTTCAATTCAAGTACCAGGTTATCAACAGCAGGAGAAGATCCGGGTATGGCCTCAGAAGATAGGGTGGAAGCTAAGGATAGATCTGGATCAACTCTAAACTTCTTGATCTGTGGGTCAAGATCATCTTGTGGTTGAGGCTTTGGGAGAATTGGGTTTTCCTCTGTAATTGAGTCTTCAACCAAGGAACTGATGTCGCAAACTTCTTCAATTATCTTACAGTTTTTTCCTTTCTGGAAGTTAAAGATATCAATCCTCAATGTTTTATTCCTGAATTTCAACTCGATCTAGTCCTCTTCGCAATTGATATTCGCCCTAGTTGTGGCTAGAAATGGTCTCCCTAAGATGATCAGTGTGTCTCTCAGATTTTCAGGAGTATCCATGTCTAATATAACAAAGTCCACCAGGAAGTAGAAATCTCGTATCCTAACTAGAACATCCTTGAGAACTCCTCTTGGTGACTTTATTGATCTGTTAGCCAGCTGTAGAGTCACCTCAGTCGATTTGAGCTCGGTTTCCTCAAAATGATCTAGTAGGGATGTGGGGATCAGATTTATGGAGGCTCCTAAGTCTAATAAAGCTCGATCAAACTCTAGGTTGCTTATCTTACAGGAGATCAAAGGTATGATGAGAAGCTCATCATGGTCTCTAATTACCCCTAATTAACTAGTCTTCCTAGTTAATTAGCTAGGAATATGTAAATATATGGGTTAATTATTAAATAAGGGATAAATAGTAAAGGACCTTAAAATAAGTTTGAAATGCTATATTATTATCCAATTAATAATATTAATAATTTAATTAATAATTGGGCTCAAAATATTATCAATAATTTATCTAATTAATGCATTAATTAACTTAAGTATAATTTATACTTAAGTATGTAATAACTTAAGTAACTTTACTTAATTAAATAAATTATGCTAAAAAGGTCAAAAATGTAAATTCAAGGTCTAAATATAATAATTGTCTTATTTATAATCATATATAAAAAGTTGAAAAAGATTTAAATTAAATAAACCTTGAAAACCTTAGTTTACATTTTAGTCCTTATGTTTTATTTCAATCGAGTCCTTATTCTGCACTTAGGTCCTCATCTTTCGTTACATATAAATCCCTGAAAACTTCTTCTTCTTCTTTCCTTCTTCAACCTCCTCGACGGCTGACGATAGGAGGTGCAAACACCCACCGATCACCGCGTATCCGATGTCATTCCTTCCTCTCCAAGCTCCTGGAGCTTATGCTCACCATCTCCTTTTCATCCACCTATCTGGATGAAGTTGCAATCCTATTTTAGGGTTGTGGATAACCTCACTGGCATCGAAGAAGACGCCGGTGGTTACTCCACTCCTAGCCTCTTCTCCGTCCAAATACACCCTCCTTCTCAGCCATCGGCACCTATAAATACCCCTCCACACCCTCGATTTCACTAAGTTAGCTCCCTTCCCTCTTCTTCACTGAGATAACCGATAGGCCATTCTTTCCAAACTCCAGCAACTTTCCTCCACTTCCTCCATCTTCCTCCATCCATCTTTGATTGCTCTGGATCTTCGCCGACGTCAGCCAAGTCTCCTAACGCAGTGCGGACACTAGGAGTTCCTCTGCTTCACTCTACATACGCCGCCGGACTTCTTCCTTCAACCCTCTAATTTCCTCCTACGTTATGAACCATCGATGGATATCTTCTACCTCCTTCGTCCAGGTAACAGTAGATTAGGTAAGTAGATTAGTTAGAGTAGATTAGTTATAGTAGTTAGTTAGGTAGATTAGATAGATGTAATGCTAGTTTCTCATTCATCTTCTTCAGCTCTGGCGAGCTCGTTGAGCTTGTCTAGAGCAAACCTTTTGTCTTTTTAAACCATCGATCATCTTCTTTAACCTTTCATGAACATTTCTATCACCTTAATTCACTAAATTGATCACCTATTTGCCTAAACCACCTCCACCTTCACCACTGCTTTCACTGTCCATGGCAGAAGTGGCTGAGCTTACTCCACCTCCACTGGGGCCCTCCACCACTTAACCATCACTTAAGGGCCCCTATCCTCACTTTAATTTAAGTAATTACCATCTATAACTTAAACACCTAATTTAATTTAATCTCCTAAGCTCATTGTCAATGGCAGCTTAGGAGGAGTTCAAATCATTAATTATCCACTCATAATCCATCGCAACTTCATTTTGACTTGTTTTCTCCACTCAATTGAGTGGGAAAATAGGTCCTGAACTTAATCAAATTCAAAATTTGTTTACTGTGAATTCACTGCATAACATTCAATTTAATGGATAACCGAAGAAATTAATGTGTTCCTGAGGTTCCTTGTGACCTCAGGAAGCTTTTCAGATCATCAATGGCACGTTTTAATAGCAGTTGTATACTTTTAGCCTTTCATATGAACTCACCAGAGCTCCAGCGAGCTCCGGCAAGTCAAATGATCTCTTCAGCCTATAAAACTTCACGTGAAGCTCTAGATCACTGATTTAAAGGTCACTAATCATTTTGAAGCAAATTATTTGAGGTTTTAATGCGTGGAGCTCCTGTTACACCTTTGTCTTCTCCAACTTCGGTAGAGTTGGAGATGTTTGTTAGTTAAGGTTAAGTCTCATTTGAAAGGTCTAGAAGCATTAGCAGCTTGCCTTGAGACCATTCCAATAAGTCAATCTCTGTGATTAACTTTGGTTTGTTCTGTCGAACAAACTCTTCTAGAATCTCAGGCAACAGGACTGGAACCCTAGGAATCCTAACTGAAACATCCTTCTGATGGTCTGAATCTGTTCCTGAGGTTAAAGAGAGGTTAATTAGGGCATTAATTTCATCTAAAATGATTAAATTTAGAAAGTCATTTCAAGGCTTAATGGTCAACTTTAAGTCTGATTCTTGAATTTGGGATTCAATCAAAGGAATTGAGGAGTTCAATTTGTTCTTGAGATGTTATTAAATGATTTAAAATCAATTTGGATGAGCTCTGATGGATTTTATGAAAGAAATTGATTGCTGTTCAATTTGGGTTGTTTTTGAACCCAAACTGACGATAGTAAGTTTTTGATGAAATTCAAGTGAATAATCTGCCCAGATAGTTTCTTAACAACCTTTAGAGGTTGTTTGATTTGATTAAATAGGTCTTTAGCCGTCTGTTGGACCAAATAGAACTTGAAATGAAGTTCTGAAGCTCCTTAATGAAGCTTTTTAGCATCTTCACCTTCCTGAAGCTTCTTAGAGTTTCTTTCCTTCACCTACAACTGCAGAAACACTCTGACTCTATTCAACACCTCATCTGGAGGTCAAAAGACACTCTGCAAGACATTAGAACCAAAATACCATTCTACAAGCAATTTGGCCGTTGTGACCTAGGCCCTTTCATCCTTCAAATCGAAGAGCTAAACCTTCCCTGAGTATCAAATTGATACTACAATCATGTAGAGCAACCTTAGAGCTTTCCAACAAGCCTTCATTTGCTGGGATTGGAGCTCTGTGGTGGCTGGAATCATCAAGTGAAGTTTGGTCTGGGAGGGGATATATAGTCCCACATCGATGGAACTGAAGCGACTGCCTTAGTATAAAAGTAAAAAGTGTTTAAGTCCCTTCAGTCGTCAGTGTAGGGCGCAGGAATGAGCATATGGGTGTGTGTGTGGGTGTGTGCGATGTGCATGCCTGGGTGTGTGTGCGCCTGTGGGCGTGTGAGTGTGGGCCCATGAGGGCGTGTGCATGTGGGCCTGGGAGGCCATGGACCGGATGGGCTCAAGACTATGCTTAACCGGAAATAAATCGAACTGAATAAAAACCAAGCTTGGACCTAGTAGGGTCTGGTCCAACCCTGAGAGGGGTGCTGTGTATCCCCAACCGATCCGAGCCGCCAACCTAAAAACCTAATTTTTGGTTCAAACGGAGGTTCAAAGCAGTTCGTTTCAAAAGAGTTCAGAAGGAAGAAGATATGCAAAGGAAGAGAAGGAGAAGAAGAGGAGAGCTCATTGAGGTTGAATATAAGGTAGACAGGCAAAAGAGCTAAAGAAAGGTAACAAGCAAAACAAATAATAAGAAGAAAGAAAAGAAAGAGAAGAAGACATGTATAAGAGAAGAGCTCAAGAAAGATTAAAGAGAAGAAATAACAGAAGTAAAAAGAGAAAAGAGAGAGAAAGAGAAAGGTAAAAGAAGAAGAGAAGGAAGAATGATGATGAAGACAAAGAAGAAAAATTGTGGTTTAATTTCTTGCATTCTATTAATTCCTTTTTGAGCTTAATGTTGTAATAAGGCATATATTCATTAGAATTACTTTTTCTTGCCTTAATCTCTTGTAAATGAAAAGAAATTAAAAGAAATAAACATGTTTACTTGTTTGTAAAAGAAAATCATATGTGTAAATGTGTTTCCTTATGGAATTTTTCATATTCTTCTAATTAGAAATCCTTAAGAAAAATTCATATTCTTAAAGTAAATTTAATTATAATTTCCATAAGTAGCTTAGGATTAGTGGTGAATTTTAATTAAGTTATGCCTCCTAGCGAACGACCTAGACTCAACCAGTTAAAAAGAAATAAAATCTAAAATGTTAGGTTAACTTGACCCTATACTACTCAATAGACATAAATTCAAGTTGACCTAAGTTACTTTCTTTTGCACATAATTAAGCATAATTAACTGTGTTGAGAAAGTTAACGATCAGGTACTAGGATCTTGCTCTAACAACACAATCGGACTCCCATCTTTGTTTCATGGCTTACACTTTGGTGTACATAAGTCCTTCAGAAATCGCACGTAAGTCGGTACATGGCGGATTGCATCCATCAATGGGATATTTATTTCAACTTGCTCAAAGAGCTTGACCAAGTCTTCCTGGAGTGCCATGGGTTTAGGTTTCCTGTTTCCTTTGGTCAAGGCCTCGAGAAATGGAACCTCTGTTGGTTCCTCTAGGATTGTTTCAGGCTCTGGATCTAGGATAGGTATGTCTTGGATGACCATCCTAGGGGTAGGCTCTGAACTACCAAGGCTAGATTGGCTAGGATAAGGTGGATCCTAAGTCATTTTGCCACTACGTGTAGTAATAGCATTTAGGCCAGCCTAGTTTGGGTTCGAAGTTGGCAAGTGTGGAGGTTGCTGCTGATATCCCACATACGATGTGGAGCCTCCATCCCATCGGGTGGTGGAGCAGAAGGGGCCTGATAGGCATAGTGAGCTTGGCCCTAATTTAGGTTCATAGTGCACCTCTAGTTTGGCACGTTATTCGAATTTAGTAGAGGTTGGAAAGGGAGTGCACCAAGCTGGCAAGTCTTAGCCATCTGTGCAAGTTGATTTCGAACCTTTGTAATCTCTTCCGTATGTTGTTTCTGCATAGCCGCATTAGTGCTCTGGATGTCAGCCACGGCCTGCAAAATCAAGCTCATTTGATCTTCTTTGGTAGGCTTGATTTGGTAATTCTGGTTGGGCCTAGGCTAAGCGGGCTGATATGGTCGCGAAGCTTGTGGTCAGGGTTGGAATTGAGGTCTCGAATTCTGATTATTTCTCGACCACGTGAAGTTTGAATGATTGCGCCATCCAGGGTTATATGCGTTGGAGAATGGATCATTCTGGATGGCATGGAGATCCTCGCAGGTCTGATGAACTCCAGAGTAATCAGAGTACGAGGGTTCAGAGTTCCCCCAACTAGAGTAGGATGACCCAGAGTTTCCTCCGAAACAAGGATCAGAAGGGTTTGGATACATGTCCATCCCCTGATATGCGTGGTAGTGAATGTTATGCATGGCCTCCCTACCTGAGGGCAGCGGTGCATATGTATTTTGCTGCGTAGAGGTGTCTCTCTATAGATGTCGAGTTAATTCGTCCACCTTCTTCTCGATGATGGAGACCTTATCCAAGCAACTAGCCACCAACTCCAAATCAACAGATGCAGATAGGTCCCATGTCTTGTGTACCCCTCGCATTTTTGTCAATGAGCAGGTGGTTGTCCGATCAAACACACCCATAGACTCATTGTTTATGGAGTTCTAGCACATCTTCTCGAGAATCTCCCAAACGGTGTCTTCATGCTGACCCATAATGTTGCTACCGTAGGTTGCATTGACAAATAATCTGATATCTTCACGAAGTCCCTGGTAACAAGACTGGACTTGATCCCATTTAGGGACTCTGTGATGGGGGCATTTCCGCATGAGATCCAAAAAGTTGTCCCATGCCTCATGAAGTGGTTCTCTTGCATTTTACGTGACATGCGTGACCTAGGTGCCTCAAGGCATTAGTGCCACTACCTGGGAAGAATTTCTTCAGGAATTCAGATTGAAGCTACTCCCATGTGTTGATTAGTGGAGTTAGGGTTTGATACCAATGGGCAGCCTTATCCATAAGAGAGAAGGAGAACATCTTCATGAGTAGGATGCCCCAATTTTGAACAAGTGGTCCAAAGGTTTGGGCTAGATGTTTCAACTGTTTAATGTGCTGGAAGGGATCTTCGGAGTTCAAGCCGTGAAATTTTGGGACTACATTGATCAGATTCGGCTTCAATTCAGTGTTAGGTCCTCTAGTCAGGATTTGTACCTTAGGTTCCATCACCACCGCTGTGAGATTGTAGTGATCTCGCATCTGTGGACACTACGGGAGATTCATGAATGTATTGAATATATCAATGATGTGCTGTAATTGATTCTGAACATTGGGACTTCTTCTTGATTCTCATTGATGCAGATGATGGAGAGTCGGGTTAGGATGTGGAAGGATCTGAAGAGATTTCGATATGATCAAATGGGAACACAAACAATTGGGTTGGGGCTTGACCCCGACGAGAGTGAACTGCTAATGGAGGCCTCAAGATCGTCTTAAGGACCTCCTCCCACACATGCACTATGGAATCAGATGAGGGACAGAATGTGTATTGGACCCAATCGAGGCACCCAACAAGGCTAGGTGACTATGGTGGTTCGAGGCAGATGGTACCTCTAGATCAGAAACTCACTCACCTGAGAATTACTTAGGAAGCCAGGAAGGGAGAGTGCCACAAAGGCACTTACACGGTAGAGCGTCCCCACAGGTTACAAGGCTTCCCCCACCCAACCTTCCTTGCCACTGAGATTCCAAGTAGATCAGAATGTGTGAGCTTGATTCCTAAGTCTACCATTTTAATCCTGCTTGTGCCCTGAATTCCACTTCAACTTTGAAGTTGATTTGATTTATGACCTAATTTGGAGGTTGGTTGATAAACAAAGTGAACCAACTTCTCCTAACTTGCCTTAAAGTTGAGGATGAGGTTTGGGTCAAGAACCCAAATCACCCTAAATTGGTTTGCAAATAGGTTACTAGGTCCCAAATTTTGATGATCCAAGTGATTATCAGAACCTTGTTTTTTGGGTCCACTTAATTAGATCAATTCAACCAAGGGCTTGGGTAACACACAATGCGGGGAATATATTTTCTTTTAAATCAGGCAAGTGTGTACTCCTAGAAACCATAATGTGGAAACCTTAGATTGGATCTATTTCCACGTCCATTTTTTCCAAAGTTGGCACCTTGGTCTCAATCTTCAATCAGATATTGATTTTGAATTCACAAATCAGGAAACTTGCCTTAGAAATGATGATTACTAGAAAAATAAAGCAAGTGAATCCTAATTGTTTGTTTCCTTTTCTCTCCCAAAGATTAGGAGGTTGATTAAGGAAGAAGAGAAATTTACCTACCCTAGGAGTGGTTGATCTACGCGAAAGATCTCCTTGTGATGTACATCGCAAAATCATAAACAAAGCAAACAGGGCAAGTTAGTGCTCAAATAATCAATCAAGAAAGATAAGACTAATGTGTAAATTGCGTGTTGCTCCCCGACAACAATGCCAAAATGTTGCTCAGGGTTTCGTCGAGTGCTAAATATATGCATCATAGTATAGTCGACAAAATCTTACAACAAACATTTAAATTTATAAACTCAAAATCTAAAATGGAGTCCGAGGTCTATCACAGTGAGCAAATATGGAACTCACACATTGATCTTCATTTAGAATAGATAAGCACAATCAATTTTTCACAAAATCGATATTCAATGAATACAACTTGTCAAATTGTAATTCAAATGATGATGAGATAAAAAGAATAGAAAGATAAAATAATGGTGATTTAAATCAGCAATTATTCATCTAAATTAAGCATATATCTCATACTCAATTTCATTAATGTTAACTATAGTACTTAAATAATCCAATAGTGTTCAACTCAATTAGAGGATAGGCATATAGCATCAGACAACTTATCCTTCACATTAATAGAGTGCCTCATAGAAGGCACAAGGCTCTTCAAAGCCTTCTTCTTCTTGAATGCCTTCCTTCCTTCTTCTTCACAAGCCTTCAATCACAGAGCACAGTTCAGAGGCTAACTGTCGAGAGAGATCTCTCTCTTCAGCACAGGGCCAAGCCCTCAAGAGCAAAACCCTCCCCCCTCCCTCACACAAACCCAGGTATACAGGCATGCACAGTAATCAGGTAATCAGGTGTGGACAAGGACCAGGTCTGCGAGCGTGCGGTCGCAGGAGAGGTGTGAGTGGTCGGGTAAGCGAGTAGGTAAGTGTGTGTGGGGACCCAACCCCCGTGTTATGGGCGGAAGGATGAGAACACAAAAATAATTTATGCACTACTGGTTGCTGGTAGATCCACGATGTGGCACTAAAGCGCAACTCCTTCACTCGCGTATCAGCCACAGGTGATGCTACTCGATTGCAGCTGCTGAGGGTCTCACATATTCAATTGATGCAATAGTTGGATACATAGATGTAGTTCATGCCTCTTGAAAGTGGAGTTGAGGGGGATTGCAGCTAGAGAACAGCAGTCGAGGTCGAAGACGTCAAGGGCGACAGTGGAGGATAGCAACTACCTGAAACACAAGATAAGGCCTCATGGCCACGTCAAAAGCATTCAGGAGGATTGCCAAGTGATGGCGAAGGTGGTGATGGTGTTTTCATGGCGTGGGAGTGGGTGTAGGGGTTTGGTGAGGTCAATGAAGGCATGTGCAAGCGAGGGAGTTCGGTCGGGCGATTTAGTGGGTGTTTGCTGGAATTAGTTGAGGGGTTTTGTTCGGTGAGGTGAGGCGGAGCTTATGGAGGTAATAACGAGGCATTTGGTGGCTTGTAGAGTACGGTTGGCCTTGCCAGAGCTCGACCGGTCGTGGGGAAGACAGAGGGCGAATGGCGACACCAGTGGTCGAAATAGAGGGAGGAAGATCTAGGAAGATTACGGAGGAGGAGAGGAAGGAAGTGACCTAGCTAAAGGACGGAAGGGATGAGGATTTCCACACCGATGTGATCGCCGAACATGAAGAAAATGGAATCTCCAGTGGGGGAGAACGGCGAGGATGAAGGAATAGGGTGGCTCCTACTGGTATTGAGAGAAGCGGAGGAAGGAGGGAAGGTGTTTCCCTATGCCTATGGTATATGGCAGAAGGCGAAGATGGAGGTTGGAGAAGCTCACCAGAGCTACGGTCGAAGGCAGCTGAACAGACGAAATTGTGAAGAAGTGTGGCCTGAACCGAGCTCAGGAAGAGCGGAATTGCATCGCTTGCTCTTTTATAAGCCTTAAGGGACGTTTCCAAGCAAGGGAAGAAGCTTTCAGGCTTCAAGGATTTCACACACAGGATACCCGCATCTTCCAAGCATTCACATGGGAGATTGGGAAGGAATCAAGGTCCATGGTTGAGTTCATTTGGAAGGGAATTCCTCAAGGAATCTCTTTCAATTTTGGGAGTGTTTGATTGCGAATCAAGCGAGAAATCCTCGCTCGAATCTCAACTGTGAAGCTTCTGGTCACACTAATGGTGGAAAGGACCTAATTGAAAATATGATAAAAACATAGGGACCTGACTGCAAGGATTTCAAAAGCTAGGGGCGTATGTGAGAGAGAAAGAGTCTGACTGGACTAAAATGCAAACTAGGTCAAGATGGACTCTGATTGGGTCTAAATTTTGGTAAAAACCTAATTTGAACCCAAAAAATCTAGTGGTGGAGTTGAATTTTAGTTTTGACCAAGTTTGACTGGGCAATTTAAGTAGAAACATAAATTAGGGTAGAATTGTGTCAGTGACTCTATTTGAGGTCAAAATGACTTTCAAAGGTCAAATAAAGGGTATCAAACCTTATGGAATATTATTCTATGATTTTTGGATGGTTTAGATGGATTTTATCCAAACCAAAACCCTGGTAATTCAAGCGGGTCTGAAAATAGGGTTTTGGGTGCGGTATTGGTTCTCGAAATACGTGAAACCCTATTTTTGTCTATGTGGACTCTTGTATTAGACTTTAATGCTCATTTGACCTTAGATTAACCCCTGGGAAACCTGTGATTATTCTGCTTTCATGATATGATGTTAAAACTGCAGAATTAAGCTTAATTTAATGTATTACTCTCAAAATGGATGTGCAGGGAATTACAACTCTCAGGTGATTATGGAGGAGCTTTTATTAATTGATTATGTTTAATTAAAGCTAACTATGGCTCATGATGATGTTATCATCACTTGGACTCAATCAAGAAGGTGAATAGCCCAAGGAACCTTATGTATTTAATAGGTGCAAGTATCAGGATGGGGATCTCTAGTCAAATCGAATCAAATCAAGAAATGTGAATGATGATTACTAAGTAAAGCAAGTTGATCCTAATTGATTTTCTTTTCAATCTTTCAAAGAGATGAGGGGTTTAAAGAAGAAGGAAATGTGATTACCTACCCATGGTATGGTTGCTTGTGCGGTCGGTCTTCAGATTCACCTACAACAACATAACAAATCAGATATACCAAGTCAAAATCAAATCATAAAGTGTGATTAGTGAATGAAATGCATGTTGCTCCTCGGCAACAACACCAAAATGTTGCATTGAAGATTGTTGTAGTTTAGGAAAACATCTCTGGTTGTATAGCGATGAAAATCAATATGACATTTAAATTTGTAAAGCTCGAAAAACCATGAGTTTCGAGGTGTTCGCAGGGAGCAAGTATAGTAATTTTATTCATCAATCACAACAACAATAACAACCAAGCCTTTTCCCACACTAAGTGGGGTTGGCTATATGGATTCTTTGCCTCCACACAGATCGATTTTCAGCCATTTCAGGACTTAAATTAAAGTAATTGAGGTCATACTTAATAGTTTCCTTCCAACACTTGTTTGGTCTTCCTCGCCCCCTCTTAGTGGGTTTAGCCTCCAACTTCTCGCATCTCCTAACTGGAGCATCTAATGGCCTTCTTTGTAAATGTCCAAACCATCTCAAACGTGCCTCTCTCATTTTATCCTCTATCGGTGCCACCCTAACCCTTTTTCTAATAAACTCATTTGAAATACGATCCTTTCTTATATGACCACACATCCATCTTAACATCTTCATTTCTGCCACAGACATCTTCTGTACATGCCTATAGTTTATAGCCCAGCATTCAGAACCGTACAACATGGCTGGTCTTACCACAGCTCAATAGTATTTTCCTTTGACTTTTAAAGGAACCCTGTTATCACAGAGAACACCAGAAACACCCCTCCATTTCAACCACCCTGCATTAATTCTATGTGTAACATCTCCATCAATTCCACCATCATGTTGGAAAATGGATCCCAAGTACTTAAAAATATCTTTCATTGGAATGCACTCTTCTCCCATTTTTATATCAATCCCTTCATTGTTCCCTCTACTACTAAACTTGCATTCCATATACTCAGTCTTCGTCCTACTTATGCGTAATCCTTTATCTTCCAAGGCTTCTCTCCAAAGCTCAAGTTTTTTGTTCACTCCATCTCTTGTCTCATCAACCAACACAATATCATCAGCAAAAACCAAGGCACCTCAACTTGGATATGCTTCGTCAACTCATCCATGACCAAGGCAAAAAGATAAGGGCTTAAAGTCAAACCTTGATGCAGACCAATGGTGATATCAAAGTAGTCTGTCAAATCATCCTTAGTCTTTACACAAGCTGCTTCTCCATAGTACATATCCTTTATGAGGTTGATATATATAACAGGCACTTGTCTCTTCTCCAAAATTCTCCACAAGATATCTCTTGGGACAGAGTCATAAGCCTTCTCCAAATCAATAAAAATCATATGAAAATCATTTTTCTTCACTTTGTATGTCTCCATCATACGTCTCAAGAGATGTATTGCCTCAATAGTAGACCTACCTGGCATAAAGCCAAACTGATTTTCAGTTACCATAGAGACTTGCCTAACCCTTCTTTCAATTATTCTTTCCCAAAGTTTCATCGTATGACTCATCAACTTAATACCTCTATAGTTGGAACAATTTTGTATGTCACCCTTGTTCTTGTATAAAGGTACCACAAAATTTTTCCTCCATTCCTCTAGCATCTTCTTGCCTCTCCACACAGTATTAAATAAATTTGTGAGTCAAGTTATACCCCGTTCTCCCGTCATTCTTCAAACGTCTATAAGAATATCATCAGGCCCAACAACCCTCCCAACTTTTATCATCTTCAAAGACCTCTACTTCTTTCTTTTGTATCCTTCGATAACATGCCCGATTCACATACTCTTCTGAGTTAGCTAACTCTCCTAAAATGATATCATTCTTTTATTTTTCATTAAATAGCTTATGAAAATATCTTTTCCATCTTGTCTTTATATCCTCACTAGCTATAAGCACCCTTCCTTCTTCATCCTTGATGCATCTTACATGTGTAAAGTCCTTTGCTTTCCACTCTCTTACTTTAGCTAACTTGAAAATATCTTTTTCACCTTCTTTAGAATCAAGTTTCTTATAAAAATGCTCCCAAGCTTTTTCTTTTGCTTCACTAACTATTTTCTTTGCTTCTCTCTTTGCTCTTTTGTAGTTTCCACATTTTCATCGATCTTATCTTGATATAAGGTTTTAAAGCAGGCTCTTTTAATTTTAAGCTTCTCCTGCACTTCCTCACTCTACCACCAAGCCTCCTTTTGTCTTGGAACACCTCCTTTAGACACGCCTAACACCTCCTTTGCCACCTTCCTAATATAGTTTGCCATATTTAACCACATTTCATCAACACTACCATCAAGATCCCAAGTCTTTTGTTGCACCATCTTCTTTTTAAATCTCACTTGTTCTTTCTTAAGATTCCACCATTTAAATCTCAAATTCTTAGACACTAATTTTCTCTTCTTTGCCTTCTTCAAACGAACATCTAACACCAAAAGACGATGTTGAGAAGTTAAACTCTCCCCTGAAATAATCTTGCAATCTTTACAAGATAAATGATCCCTTCTTCTCAAAGTAAAGTAATCGATCTGCGTTCTTATTAAGCCACTTTTATAGGTAATCAAATGCTCTTCCCATTTTTTGAAGAAGGTATTTGCTATGAAAAGATCATAAGCCATAGCAAAATCAAGAACGTCTTCCCTTCTTCATTCCTAACACCAAAACCATGATTTTCATGCACTCCTGCATACTCTAAAGCATCTTTTCCCACATGCCCATTTAAATCTCCACCCAAGAAAATCATTTCTCTCTGTAGGATTCCTTGAATTATCATATCAAGCTCTCCCCAAAATTTATTCGTTATTCTTTCCTCCAGACCAACTTGAGGTGCATAAACTGAAATGACATTCAAGATCTCTTCTTCTAAGATTAATTTTATCAAAATAATTCGATCACTCAATCTCTTAACCTCAACCACACTCTCCTTCAAATCCTTATGAATTATAATGCCCACGCCATTTCTACCTTTGTCCCTTCCTGAATACCATAGTTTGAAACTTGTTCTCTCGATTTCCTTTGCTTGTTCTCCAACCCACTTAGTCCCTTGAAGGTAAAGAATTTGAATCCTTCTCTTTACCATTGTATCCACAATCTCCATGAGCTTGCTAGTCAAAGTACCAATATTCCAACTACCGAATCTCAGCATTCTTTGTGACACACTTCGATGGTGAAGTAGTGGAATTAGCTTCTTTACTCGCATGCGTTCCTCATGCGAGAACCCTTACTCATTTATTGCTACACCCGGGCGTCGATGCAGCGCGTCGCAAGTAGGGAACACCCCAACAAAATCTGTGTTTGCTAGAATCCATGTTTAAAGATCCAACAAATTTTACACTAGCTGTCGGCTACCTAATGCAACCCTCCTCCTTTACCCGGGCTTGGGACCGTCAATGAAAAGGCACAAGAACCTCAACATAGGCGGAGTTTATTCATTAATCACAACAATTAGAAATAATAATGCAATGAATATTCAATCACAAATAGAATAATCAATTAATGCTTCAAAAATTGTATCTCAGAGTAAAAGTAAAAGAGATAAGAATGGAGGTTGAAACCACCAAATATCCCCAACAATTAAGCACGAATATCCCAAGTCAGATCAATAGTGTCAAACTAAGTCAGAGCCAATTTCTCAACAGTAGTTAGGATCAATTTTCTCTCAAATTAGATGTCTTGAGAAAACCTCAGATGCCTTAACTATTGTGCCCTATATCAGCTTCTCAAATTTTGCCTAAGTGTAGGCTCGATTCCCAACGTTGAACAATGCAACCCCCCCAATCCTATCAGAAATTCCCTCTCTCTTTCTCTCTCTTCAGATCGGGTCAGGACTATCAGGTACACGAGTTTGGTTCCAGGCCCACTAGCTTGCGTGGTGAGCGAGGGTGCGTGGGGGTGTAAATAGGGGACCTCACCCCATGTCTAGAGGCAACAAGGCTACTAATGAAATGCATTATATACACTTCAAAATCAAATTCCAACGATGTGGGATTATCCTAAGCTCTGTTCTTTGCATTTAGCTGCTGAGGAGCTCACGTTGAATTGCTACTTCATTCTAGTCCAATTGAAGGTCCAAGCGTCGTCGTGGTGTCAGGCTATGACGATTAGCAGTGGAGTCAAGGTTATTGGTGGCGAGACAACCAATGATGGAGACGAGGAAGATGACCGACGACGACGAATAATCCTGCACAAAAAACACGGCTCTCGATCCAATTAGTATGTTCATTAGCTTCGCCGTAGTACAGAGAATGTGGCGGTGGTGGTAATTTGATGTTTGGTGCATTATAGTGACCAGAGTGTGAAGGTGAGCAGAGCTCCGGTGGTCGACGTCGGAGGAGAAGGTGGAGGAGTTGTAGCTTGAAATCAGGTTGGGCGAAATGGTTGTGGAGGTGTGGGGAACGTTTTGCCTAACCTAATTTAGGCGTAGGAAGACGGAGGTGGTGGGTCGGTGAAGGTGATCGAAGGTGAGTTTTATAAAGTCGAGAATGGAGAAAGTCGGGAGATTGTGCCTAAGATTCTACTTACATCTAATTGGGAGAGGGGGAAATAAAAACCCTAACCTAATTTACCTATTGGACAAATGGAGGTAGGTCACCAGAGATGCTGCCGATGAGGAGGAAGGAGGATGGAGTCGAGGAAGAAGCTCTCAAGGGCCCAAGATTGACAAGAAGCTCCAGCGAGGATTGGGGAAGACCTGTTGCTCAATTGGCAGCGAGTAGATAGAGGTAGAAAGTGCTCGAGATCGTTGTCAATGGCTGTGAGAAACGAAGATGAGGGGGTGGATTCGCACGCCAAAATGAGACAAACTTGACTTGGGTAGATGCGACCCTTCTTATAGGTGAGTTCTTCCTCTTCAACTATCCATTTCAAGCAAGTTTCAAGTAAGTTCTTTCAGTTTGAAGGATTTAGGTTCACCAATGATGAAATCAACTAAGATTGAGCTTGAAATAAAGCTTGGCCAATCGACCAAGATCTTAGGAACACGTATACCAATTTTGGTGATTTTAGATTGAAAATGCTTCAATCAACTCCCCGATTAAATGTTAGAGATGAGAGGTTGAAGATCCTATTCATACGGCCATGGTAGCATGGATCGTTTTGAGAAAATGATGAGAAGTTCGAGACCTGTTCGAAAGGAGCTTGAAACCTAGGGGTATGGATGTGGGAAATAGAGTTTTTAGGGGCTAAAATGTAAACTAGTTCAAGATGGACTATGATTGGGCCCCAGATGGGAACACCATCATGAGCCATAACTAGCTCAATTTAGTTATTATCAAGGAATAAATGCTCCTACATAACTTCCAGAGAGCCATAATTCATTGCATAATCATTCTGAGAGAGACAAGAAACCAAGGTTAAAACTATAATTTTACCATCATATCTTAAATGCAAAATAACCATGGGTTTTTCCAAGGGGAAATTAAGGGTCAAATGGTCTTAAATATCCAACAAGTGGGTTAAAATAAACAAAAATGGATTTTCGCATGTTTTGAGAATTAAATGACTTCTGAAATCCTAAAAATAGACCCGCTTAATTAACTGAGGTTCTAGTCAGGATAAAATTCATCTAAACCCTTTAAAAATCATAGAAAAATATTCTCTAGTGTTTGGTACCTTCAATTTGACCATCAGAACCCGTCTTGACCCAAAATAGAGTCATAGATAGACATTTGCCCTAATTTAGGTTTTTGCATAAATTACCCCATCAAACTAGATCAAAACCAAAATCCAACTTCACCATATGATTCCTTAGGTCAAAATTAGGTTTATGCTAAAATTTGGGCCCAATCTGAGACTATCTTGACCTAGTTTGCAATTTGGTCATGTCTGATCACACATATGCCCTTAACTTTCAAAATCCTTAGAAAAAGGCCACTAACTTTGTCATCATTTTCACAAGCAGGTCCCTTTCGCCATGAATCCTATTCCTACAAAATTCGACGACCTAAATTTGGCAAATTCTCCTTGATTCCTTGACGAACCCCTCTCAGATTTGAAAGGGAAGTTCGTCAACAAATTCCCTTCCTTTTGAGCCAATTCCCAAGCTCTCAAACTTTCCCAATCTCTCATGTGAACGCATGAGAGATTAGGTTATCCTAGAACTCCTATCTCCGGCGAAGCCTTCCAAGCTTGAGAAGCTTTCTTCACAAGCCTAAAATGCCATCCAGAGGACTATAAAATGACCCCTAGATCAAACTGAAGATCCCAAGCTCATTCTCGGCCTGGAATACCCATCTTTCCTCCCTTCACTCTAGCCAATAAGCTCCACGACGTCCAACGACCTCCTCAGACTCCATTCCTCATCCATTTGCAATACCGACGATGGATCTACATTTCTCTTCTTCCTCCGCATGACGCAATACCTACGATAGCTCCAATCTACGTCTTTGTCGTCATCTCCCACTCACCGGAGCCTTCATCTTCTCCAGAGCCGACGTACCCCCAGTGAGGAAAATCCTCCCCTTTCATCTAATTATCTTAGGTTAGCTTAGTTCCTCTCTAAGTT
Organism: Thalassia testudinum; assembly: GCA_037157565.1. NCBI lineage: Eukaryota > Viridiplantae > Streptophyta > Magnoliopsida > Alismatales > Hydrocharitaceae > Thalassia > Thalassia testudinum. Next base: position 114,300,496 of record JAZHRO010000003.1, on the reverse strand, counting down.
TAGGTTAGAACTCCCTCTACTTATCCCCATTTCAACCCCTCGATACCGTCGTAAGCCACCTTCGTCTCCATCTCCGGCGATCACTCCTGCGAAGTCATCCGCTCACTCCACTACTCTAAACACTTCACCGCCTACCTCACAACCTCCGTCATACTCCAATCTTCAAAACCCCTCTCTCCATTCGCTTTCTCATCCACCTAAATCCGTCGTCGAACAACCCACTGGTCTCCAACCTAATCCACCTCTGCCAACCATCTCCGATTCCCCTCGCAACACACCATCGCCACCATCACATTCGCCGCACTCATATGAAGCTCCTGAACTTGTTTAACAGAGCCGAGAGGCCATTTTGTTTGTTTCAGGTCTTCACTCCTCTCTGCCATTAACAAGCGAGTTCAAGCTCGCTTGAAGCTTGCTTCAGGTCTCGCATTCCCCAGGTCTCACATTCCCCAGTTCTCGACTCCAGCTGCTGCGGAATCATCCCAGGGTCACTCTTGGGTCATCTATTGGAGCTGTTGACCACAACTTTGACTGCAATTGCAAGAAGGAGCTGTTGTTGCTGCTGCGCGAAGGAAGGGTGGGACTTTAGTCCCACCTCAGAAGCAGGCAACCAGACGAAGGCGCATATATTGATTTTGTTGTATGGGCGCTTCACCCCCTAACCACAGGGTGAGGTCCCATACACCCCCACACACCTCGCTCGTGACACTGCTCACATGGGTCTGGTGCATCCGATTACCCGCCTAGCCAAGCACTCCTTGACTGCCACACACGTCCAACAGCCCTGGCCCTAGGTGCAAGTGTACCCAATAGCTCGACTATCCTGACTGTGGCCCTGAGAGGGTGGATCCTAAAGAGTGAAGGAGAGGAAAGCGTGCGAGGGCATGGGGGGTTTTGTTCTCAGGACTAACAGCCGACACTTAGCCGTTTAAAGAATCTTCCCCTTACGCGTGAAGAAGGAAGAAGGAAAGGAAGCCTGAGCAGCAGAGAAAGAAGAGAGAGGGCAAAGCTAGAAGAGAAGAAGAGGAAGGAAGAAGGAATTGTTGCAGAAAAGGAGCCACAGAAGAAGAGAAGAGGAAGGGTGCCCTCTTGGCACTATAGCAGCGAGTGATTTAAGCAATCTGATCGGCTAAACAAACGTCTGAGCATCATTTGAAGTGCACCATGCATTTATATTACGTGGAATTCATTTGCTTAGTACTGTTGAAATATTTGAGATAATTGCTAGGGTAATTGGTGATTCAAATCACCATTTTACCCCATTCTTTTTGCACTATCTGACATTCACTTTCATTCACATTTACTTGGAATTCTATTGATTATATATTTGTGTTGAATTGTGATCTTGAGAAGTATTTTTGTCAATTGCTCCCTATGTTCGACCTCGGACTTCATTTTTGATATTTGAGCTTTAAATTCTTTTTATTTTTCACGCTGATTCAACCTATACTACAATGCATTGATTTTAAAACTTGTTTCAGAGCGGACAATAGCCCTAATTCTGGTGTTAACCTAATTTGGACCTAAAGAATCTAATGGTGAATTTGATTTGAGTTTTGACCATATTTGACTTGGCAAATTGCACAGGAGCCCAAATCAAGGTAAATTCCCATCTAAATCTCTATTTTAGAACAAAATGGACTCTGATGGTCAAGCCAAAAGTACCAAATCTCTTAGAATATTTTTCAATAATTTTTAGGAGGTTTAGATTGAATTTATCCTAACCACAACCTTTTCAATTTAAGTGGGGCTGATAATTAGGGTTTTGAGTACTATTTTCAACCTCGAAATGCATGAAACCCTGATTCAATCAATGTGAACCCACTTTTTAGTCTTTCATGTTCATTTGACCTTTAATTAACCCCTGAGTAACCCCATGGTTAATCTGCATTTTTGATGTTCTGTTAAAATAATAGAATTAACCTGATTTTCTTGTCCTCTCAAATCATATCAGTGTCGAATTGTGAGCCTCAGATGATCATTTAGGAGCATTTATCATTTGAATCTGGCTAATTGTGGCTAGTTAGGACCCATGATGGTGTTACCATCAAGAAGTGATCTTTCTAGGATAGTCCATAAGAAGTAAATCCTATGGACTATAAAACTAAAACACTTCTACTTTTGAAGGGACACTACATGTATCCTTTGATGAGACCCTATCTAATCCTCAATCACTTACAAATGACGATGATGAGCACTTAAAAGATCCTTCATGCATACCAAAGGAAAATATATCGACAAAATTACCAAAGGACATAACTTATCTGAAGGATCACCCAAAGGAGTTAGTGATTAGAGACTTATCCAAGGGAGTACAAACTAGGTCATCAGTCAATATCTTAGCATTTACACCTTTGTTTCATAATCAAAAATGGAAGAATGTAAAGGATGCCTTTAATGATGAATACTGAATTGTAGCTATGCAAGATGAATTAAATCAATTTGAGAGGAATAAAGTATGGGAACTAGAACTAAGACCTGAATCCCAGACCATAATAGGGACAAAATGGGTCTTTAGAAACAAACTTAATGAATCAAGGGAAGTTGATAGGAACAAAGCTAGACTTGTGGTCCAAGGTTACAACTAAGAGGAAGGAATAGATTTTGATGAGACATATGGAATCCATACGAATGCTTTTAGCCTATGCCACCCATATGGAATTCAAACTCTTCCATATGGACATCAAGAGCGCATTCTTAAATGGATTCATCAAGAAAGAGGTCTATGTCAAACAACCTCTAGGCTTCGAGAATAGCGATCATCCAGTTTATGTATATAAATTACACAAAGCACTATATGAACTTAAATAAGCTCCACGAGCTTGGTATGAAAGGCTAAGAAACTATCTAATAGAAAATGGATTCAAAATTGGAAACGTAGATCCAACTCCTTTCACTAAGCAAAATGATAATGATCTCCTACTGATCACAGACAAACCATGTTGCAATAAAAACAGTGATTTAATGGTGTCATTGTTGTAGTATATTGTCACAATGCAAATAGATGTAGTGTCATTTTATTTATTTACATAATTTTTACTAGTTTATTTCAGGTCATTCACTAGGAGGTAGATATTGATATACATCACTCTTTATCTTCCAAAAATGTTCTTTTGTTCCAAAAATGTCAATTATATTTACAAAATGAATTAGTGAATCAAAGAATGACCTAATGAGTTAATTATGTACAAGGAATCAATTAATATTAACTACAATGCCTTAAACACATTTACACTAAACAGGCATCAAAACTAAGCATGACTACTCTATGTTAGTTATGCATAACTATTCTAAATAATGCCTAAGTATTGGTACAAAAATAACTATTAATATACACTAGACTAAATATATTAACATATATTAATAACTCTAACAACATATACTATATATACAGTAACATATATAAGTGTTACTATAGCTTTAGTAAAAATATGTACAAAACATAAGACAAAACAATTACATTTTCTAACATATATACATATACACAGTGACGGATACATATGTCACTAAAGAAACCTTACAAAATATATATAGATAATAAGGTTAATACTAATCTACTATCCTATACTCTACCTATATATATATATATATATATATATATACACACACTATACATACGTACATATATATTATATATTTTTTATTTATTATACATATACATATATATACATATACTATATATACATACAATACATACATATACGTATACACACACTCAGCACATAGAACACACTCACTCACATGCTAACACTTTTAACATTTAGAATTTTCCACTCACTTAGACAACCCACCTCTCTTTCCAACACTTAGGAATTTTTTAAGTTCTCTTCTCACAGCCCTCCACTTTACTGTTCACTTAAATAAAAATTTGGGTTTATTAAGGGATGAATCAAGTTTTTCATCGGATACATAGCATCCCCAGGGGGTGGGATCAGACCACTACTAGACTCCATTCTAGTTTCATTAGTGTGCATTTTTTCCATTTTCTTAGGCCCATTTCAAGCCCACATTGTACACACAGGCTCCCAACCCATATCCAAATCAAATTCTCAAGTTAGTATGCTCAGAGTAACCAGGGGGTGTAATGGGTCATATGCATTGTGTGCTTGACAACTAAAGTGCCTAAGCAATGAATTCCTTTTATATGGCAACAACGGCGCGCAGCTCCCCGATGTGGGACTTTGTTAGTGTGGAATTAGGCGCTGAAATCAGCACCCTCCACATGTTCTGGAGGTGATTTTAGCCCTCGATTTGAGAGACTTAATTACTTCCAAATTCCAAATAAATTGTATATTTAGAATTCCCTTACATAAGGCTCCATAATTCTACAATTAGTTTAGAATTATAGCTTAGTTAATTATATGTAAAAATTGCTTAAAGTTACTAATTTATACAAGTTAAATTTGAGCTTAATTACTAAATTAATGTACAAATTACTAAATTAATGATATAATTGACTTAATAGTTATTTAAATTATATAATAAGGTATTTATTGCACATTTTTTATTTTATTTGAGAATATTTATTTTAATTTATATACATTTAAATACATGTTTTTAAGAGGTATATACATAATTAAGTTATAAATTATAAAATATAGTATAAATATGTTATAAATAGGTTGAAAATATTTAAAATTAATATATATAAGTGTACAGTATAAATTACTTCAGTAATAACTTAATTTACTAATTTATTTTATTTTAACTTAATAATTTACCTAATTAACTTAACAACTTAATTATCTACAATAAATACATAAATAAATTAATGTATAGGTATCATACAGTATTTAGTAATTACTTAAATATGTATGTACAATCACGGGTATGGTTATAGGTAAGTACATAGTTATTTATAATTACTTAGTATTATACACATTTACTCTAATATAAATTAATATACAAATATATAATAAGGTTATATATTTAGTAAATCATCCTAAATACTTATTTAAATATATATAATACAATTATAAGTTAACTATGTACGTTGTTTGCATATACTACAATATTTACATGTAGCTTAGTATTATGTTATATTTACAAGTATAAATATTATATACATGGTATTTTTGAGTATTTTTGGACTTTTATGATGTTTTTGTGTTTTATAGAAGTAAGAGAAGAGAGATAGAAGGTGAGATGAGAGAATAAGAGACTCTTTTTGGTGTTTTTGAACTAGGTTCCTTTATTAAATCTCAAAGTATACTTAATCGTTGAATGATATATTCTACAAAGCCGAACCAGCCAAGGGTTCGAAATAATTTGCAACTTTCCAAACAATAAAAGAAATATCTAATCTTACTCAAGACAGGTTTTTTTTTTTGTGATTTTTTAATGATTTTTATTTATTTACAAAGTTCACCTAAAAGTGGCCTAAATGGGTTTGACACTAGGAATTTAAGGCCAAGAAATCCATTCTATGTGCTGGGAAATGTATGAAACCACTCAAATACATCCAACACATTACATGACAAATGGTTGAAACATTAAACATGATTTTCACTTTTGATTCCAATATAATCAAGGTTTGGACAATTATATACATTGAAAAGTAGCTGACAAAGGATATTAACAACATTTACAAGCTATTCTAATTATATTTCATTCAAATTTCAGTACAAGAATGCCTGTTCTAAGAAGTCCTATAGTATAACACACGTCAACACCCTGAAATCTCCAAATTCAATCTACCACTTATAATTCTCTCTGAATTTCATCCAGATTGCTGCTGTAATGAAAACAGCAGTAGCTACTACACAATTTCAACAGTTACTACTACTGATGTTGCTATCCAATGTGGCTGCAATTAGCAACCAAAAACTATACAAATCTGCTACCTAAACAGTAGATTGGATGTTGGTGCTTCTGTTGTTGCATCAACAGCAAGAAGTCTAATTCAAACCTGATTCAAGGCTTCTAAATACATTTCAAATCTAAACAATCCTAAATCAAGCTATCATAATGCTCAGAAAAATCTCAGATAATACAATCACTTGAAATCAAGGTGTAAAAACTATATAAGACTCTTAAAATCAAGATTTCATATTCCACAACCTCAATAACTCTAGTTTGATCATTACCCTTCATTATAGGCAATGTAAGGATAATTGATGAAACTAAGCATCAAAAATTATTTTCATAATGAATCAAAACCTCCATATCAATTCTTAAAAACTCCTTTAAACTATGGAAATCAGATTGAACTTCTCTTTCAGAATGAACATGTTGCTCGAATTTGGACTTTTGTTTTAATTTGATTACTGATCAAATAATCTAATCTTCTTGAACACCATTGATTGGTGTTTAGGGTGATCTACTGATCATCTCAGAATCACTTGGGTCCTTGTTCAACCTCAAACCAATATCACTGATTATCCTTGGTCAAACTATCCAAAATGCAACTCAAATTGGGTTTATGCTCATCTGAAAATTAAAAACCAAATCAAACACATTAGACTCATCGCATTGCACCCAATTGAGTGAATGAAAACTTGAATCGCTCAATTGAATCTGTTTAAAACCAAATTGACTCCAAATGGCAAAATTGGTGTGAAATCCAAATCTAAAAGAAACGAACGAATTGGTTTAATTAAAACCATATCAGGGGGGTCTTTGTGAATTTATGGAATGAATGGGAGACCCCCAGGTGAATTTTAGGCACAAATTCAAACCTAGAAGCTGAAGCTTCAAATTTGAATTTGGCTTTGATGAAGGGGTGAATGATGATTAAAATGTAAGGAAATCATTCAGAAACGAATTGTGGAGTGTAGAGGGAGAACAATGGATCAGTATGACGGTGAAAAACCAACTCTTTGATCTGAACTGATCAGAGATGGCACAATGGATCTAATTTTATCTAATCCTAATCTAAGCTAATCAACCATTGAATTTGATATCTAATCTAGTCCTAACCGATCTACACTACACTAACTAACACTATAACTATCCTAGAAAGCAGGAGATCCTACACTAAAAGGAAGAATGGGACCTAAGGATCTCTACCTGGTGGATGGAGAGGAATAATTGAGGGAGAAGACTCCAGTGGAGAAGGAAGCCCACTAGTGGAGCTCTGGGTCACCCTCAGGTGTTATGTGATCCCTAATGGTGAGGAGAGTCTAAGAAGCAAAGCTTCATCGCTGCAGCAATGTAGCTGGAGGCAAAGTGACGAAAGGAACCAGAGGGGATGAAGTGCTCTGCTCAAGAAATGTAGGAGAGGAGCTGATAGCCGTGCGCGAGCACAGAGATGGTGCTTGATGGGAACACCATCATGAGCCCTAACTAGGTTAATTTGGTCTAATAAAATTGATAAAAGCTCCTGCATAACTATCGAAGGGTCCTATTTGCATACTATTCTGTTTTAAGAAAAAGAGAACACAGGGTTACTTCTACAATTTTAACTGCATTTCATAAGTACAGAGTAACCACAGGGAATTCCATGAGTTAATTAAAGGTCAAATGGTCATTAATGTCTAATAAGAGGGTCCATGTAGATAGAGACGGGTTTTCATGCATTTCAAGAATTAATGGACATCCGAAACACTAATTTCAGACCAGCTTAATTAACTAAGGTTATGGTCAGGATAAAATTCACCTTAACCTTCTAAAAAATCATATAAAAATATTCCATAAGGTTTGGTATCCTTGATTTGACCATTGGAACCTATTTTGACCTAAAACAGAGTCTCGGACAGGAAGTTGCCCTAATTTGGATTTTTGTGTAAATTACCAAGTAAAACTTGGTCAAAACCAAAATTCAACTTCACCATCATCTTTCTTGGGTCCATATTAGGTTTGTACCAAAATTTAAGCCCAATCAAAGATCATCTTGACCTAGTTTGCATTTTGGTCCACTTTGATTCTTTCTCTTTCAATCAGCCCCTTAACTTTCGAAAAAGATTACAATTACCCCCCTAACTTCATCATCTTCTTCATCAACCGGTCCCTGCTGCCTTCATGTTTGCAGAACTCCTAAACCCATTAGAAACTGACCTTCAATTAGAGATTCTTGAAGAGATGTCCTTCAATCTGAACCTAGTCTTGCCTTCTGATTCCTGCTCTGGGGTTCATGCGAACTCTTGGAAGTTTCCAAGTCCAACTCCCTGATTTTCGAGCTTTCAAGCTTGGTTTTCAAGCTTGGAAGCTTGACTCTAAGCCTATAAAAAATCCTCCTCGCCTGCCTTACCTCCTTAGCGAGTTTTTGGGCCATAAACATCTTCCTTTCCCCCTCTCCGACTTGCACCAAGCTCAGCTCCGGCAACCATCTTCCTCCGACTTCTTCGCCAGCTACCACGTATAATAGGAGGCCGATTCTTCTTCCCTGCCTCATTTCGCACATCGCCATACCTACGAGGCGCTCTCCAACCTCCTCCTCGTCGTTGTTCCCTCTCCTGGAGCATTCACCTTCTCAGGCGTTGGCTCATAATGGCCGACGCCTCCTCCTCTTCCTCCCCATCCACTAGCTACTCTCATCGATGCCTCAGCATCCACTCATCATCACAACAACTCCAGACCTCACTTTCGACCACCAATGAGCCCTCTCCACCGTCGTCTTCTACCTCTCCGGCATACCTCTGGCGAGACCTTCCCACCGCCATACTACACCAATCCACCTCCCACCGATCCCAAAAGAATCGTTGTACTCCACCGACCAAAACCCCTCAAGTATTTGAGGGGATTGGCAACTCATTCTCTCCACCAAACACCTTCACATACTCCAACCCTCTCCACCTTCGCCACGCCCACACATGCACTCTCACAGCACACCCCACCACCATCACCTTCGCCACACTCGCACGAAGCTTTTGAACTAGTTTGACTTGGCAGTGAGGCCATTCTCATGTTTTTAGGTAGTCCACCGAACCTCTGCTGCCGCATCATCTTCTCCGACCATGCGTTCAATCCTCTGGCAACATCCGCTCCAAGTTCCACCTCCAGGTCCTGCGAAATTCTTCCAGGAGCATGTCTGGTTGGAAATCGTAGAGCGCATGTTTGCTAGGAAAACGTCGTAGTATAGTGCGCAATACGATCCAACAAAAAATATTTTCTAAAGATAACGAGACTTCGAGTCCCGGTCGTTCGTCTCTAGGAGGTGTTTGTTCAAACTTGAAATCGATCTTTTATCGCTCTACTTGTTTAGAAATCACACACCGATTTATGATTATTACGTATTGAAGTACGACATGCTTAGTTGCAAGTATATCAGGAATTGAAAATAGGCAACATTAATCACACAAAAGATATTGCAATGAGCTCATGGTGATTCTCAACACATAGACATATATATATAGAAAATATATTTTTCATTCATTCATTTGGAGAGTGTTTGCAACATTAACTTGTAGAGGAAAGCTTGTACATGAATGCTTAAAAATGTAAAGCTTGCTACCAGAAAACGATTGCATACAAGAATCTACGAGGGGATTTTGCATGCATCATTGGGGGAGAATAAGGGCTACACTACTAAGTAGTAAATAAAAGCAATAAATGTAAAGAGCGAGCTACTAATCTATCAGAAGGTGAGGGCATTCGGAGGTGGGCTCCGATGGCCTTGGAGTGGTGGAGAGGAGAAAGAGGGGTGGCCAATGGAGCTTAAGTCAACCCTTAGAGAGAGGTTGGAGGAGTAATCCAGCATCCTAGCATGGTGTCCTTCATGGTGGTGCTCAGCTCGTGGAGATGGAGTGGAGACGGTGGTGGCTAGCCTAAGTGGAAGTGGGGCCAAGCAAGTATGGCCAAAAAGTGGATGGGTGCAAATGGCCACCCCTTAGGTCTTTTTATAGATAGACCTAAGGGAAGCTCTCTAGAGAATTATGGAATTCTCTAGAGAGGCCTATGGTGGGAGCTCGTGGGAGAGAGAGAGAGGATGGATGGTGGTTTTTAGATCCACCAAATGTGGATCTAAAAATTGAATGGCTCTTGATTGTTAATTTTAACAAACAAGGCAAACACACATGGTAGAAAGTTTTAGAGAACTCTAGGCTAGGCATTTTCGTTTGAATGGTGTGTGTGGGTTTGTGTGGGTGTGTGTGGGTCGAAACTTAGGTAGCTAGGTTGATTAGGTTAGGTTCTAGTGGGTTTAGTTCAAGGTATGTCTCAAATTAGGGTTATAAATCCTAATTCACTAAGGTAAAGTGCAATTAAACTTAATACAAGTTTAATTGGGTGTGTGGAAACTTAATTGAGAGTAAAACAACTCAATTAATTTAGGTCTAGGTCAATTGGACTCTCAGTAAGTCCAATTGGACAGTGTGTGCTAAGATCAGGGCTCAATTGGACTCAATGAGTCCAATTGAATAGGATGATGGAATTGACTAAGATCGAAGTCAATTAGGTTTAGTGAGGACCTAATTAGGTCCTTAGGGAGGTCTAGAGGTGATGTACTAGGGTTAGGACACCTTAATTTACGTTCCTATGGGGTTGGAATTGGGTTTAGGGACCTAGAGATCCAAGATCAAGGCTTGAATCATAAAACAGGAACTGGAGAGCAGTATCAGACGTCTAATAATAGTGTCAGATGTCTTATACTCAAAAATCAGAAGTCTAGACTTGTTTTCTGGACATCCAATCAAAGTCAGGAAGGATTCAAGGTTCTGTCTTAGGTATTCTTTAGAAATTGGACATGTAACAATGTCTGGACATCCAATAACACTTCAGAAGTGGGTTTAAGGTGTGCTAGAGTTGGCTAAGGGTTCTGGATATCCTATAATTCATCTAGACATCTAGATAAGGGTTGGAACTAGGGTTTTGGGCCTTCCTAGGGTGTTGTGACCTAATCTAAGGGTGGCTAAGGCTTGGGGAAGTCTCTAGGCTATCCTAGGGCTAGGATGGACCTAAGCTCTTCACATTTTACTGCTTTATTCCTACTTAATAGAATATAAAACCTTAACTCCCTTACATCATTCCTACATCTAATCTAAGTCTTCTGCTCCAGCTCTACTGCAACACCCGTTATTCCTGATCCAGCTTCAGATCCTGCTCCAAATCCAGCTCCAGATCTAGCTCCTAATCAGCTTATTGCCTGCAATCAACATAATGCACTTAATCAGCACATTATAATATTATTTTATGCATAGCTAAAGTAAAGCAGTAAAGATACAGATAATGCTTATGCATGCATGAATTACCCTAACTTATGCTAAGTCCTACCCTAATTTAGGTCAATTAAGATCTATGATTACTGCACAATCAGTGTCCAGGTCTCCAATTGAAGGAGTCACCCCCTCCGTCGACTGCGATCAAGAACTTCACCTCCTGTGCTATCTCATGAAGAAAAGAGGGACTGATAGTCCCACATCGTGGGATTAGGAGCTGATAGCACTGCATAAATTATTTTTGTGAACCCGACTCCTCGCCCAGTACACAAGGGGTTGGGTCCCTCCACATGATCTCTTCACACCTCGACTACCACTCACACCCGATTGCCCTGGTCCCACTGCCCAGATTTGTAAACCCACCTATTTACCCAACTACAGTTGGGTTCTTGAGAGAAAGAAGAGAACGAAGGAAAGAAAGAGAGGGGCGATTTTGCCATTACTCCCTATCTCTCTACACTTAGATGCTGAGAGGCCTTTGCCTCTGTCGTGTTGTGCTGTGCCTGATGGTAACACCATCATGAGCCATAACTAGCTCAGTTTGATCTAATTAAGTCAATAAAAGCTCCTACATATCCATCAGAAGGTCATAAGGGCACAAAACATTGATTTGAGAAGAAAATAAGATTACAGGGTTATTTCTACAAATTTACCATTCTATCACAAAAATAAAATAACCATGGGTTCTCTCAAGGGTGGAACAAAGGTCAAATGGTCTTAAGAGTCCAATAAGTGGGTTAGAACAGATAGAAAAGGATTTTCATGCATTTTAGGAATTAATGGACATCTGAAATCATAAAAACAGATCTGCTTAATCCATTGAGGTTTTGCTTAGGATAAAATTCACCTAAACCCTCTAAAAATCATAGAAAAAAATTCTCTAGGGTTTGGCACCTTCAATTTGACCATTGGAGCCCATATTGACCTAAAACAGATTCTTAGGCAAGTATTTGCCCTAATTTCGGTAATTATGCAAATTACCTAGTCAAATTGGATCAAAACCAAAATCTAACTTTACCCTTTGATTTTTTAAGTCTAAATTAGATTTGTACCAAAATTTGGGCCCAATCTGAGATTGTTTCAACCTACTTTGTAATTTGGTCCAAATTTGATTTCCTTTATTCCACATGGGTCCTTAGATTTTGAATTTCTTACATAAAGGTCCCTATCTTTATCATCATTTTCTTCAAAAAGGTCCCTGTCACCTTGAATCCTAATCCTACAACTCTGGCAACTTTAAAATGGCATGTTCTCCTTGATTCCTTGACAAATCCCTCTCATATTTGAAAGAGAAGTTCGTCAAGGAATTCCCTTCCTTTTGAGCCAATTCCTAAGCCCTAAAACTTTCCCAATCTCTCATGCGAACGCATGAGAGATTCGGGTATCATAGAATTCCTATCTCCAGTGAGCTTTCCTAGCTTGGGAAGCTTGTTTCCCAAGCCCAAAACACCATCCTGAGGTCTATAAAAGAACCCCCCAAATCAGACTGAAGATCCCAAGCTTGATTTTGGCTTGGAATGCCCCCAATTCCTCTCCCCTCTCCCGTCGAGAAGCTCTGCAAGCTTCGGCGATTCCTCTTGATCTCCTTCATCGTCCATCCGCAATACCAGTGGCTGGATTTCCTTCCTCTCTCATCCGCTCTTGGTCGTACCAGCAAGAGACTCATTATCGTCGTCGCCATTCCCACCCTCACTGGAGCACTTCATCTTATCCATCGCCGACATACCCCCGGCATAGATTCTCCCCCCTTTTTGTTCATTTAGATTAGGTTAGTTAGGCTTAGTTAGGTTTACACTATTTTTTCTGCTCTCCATATCCCAATTTCGACCCTCGACGCTACCATTCACCTCCATCATCCTCCGCTCCGACCAGACCTCCAATGAGGCTCCCCGCTCATTCCACTACTCCAAATGCCTCGCCAACGACCTCAAGACCTTTAACACACCACCCTCTACAAAACCCTCATCCTATTTCGCCCTATTACGCACCAAGCTGCTACACCAAACAGACCCATTATCGCCCTCCAACTCCATCACCGTCCAGCCACCTCAGCCACTCCCACTCCATGCTACACCCACCACCACATTCGCCATCCCACGGCGATCCTGCCAAATGTTTCTGACAGGGACAAAAGCCCATTCTTGTGTTTTCAGGTAGCAAGTCCTCTGCTGCCATTGTTGTAGCTTCGAGCGAGGCTTGAAGCTTGTTCCAGCTCCAGCAAGCCCCAGGTGAAGTCCCAGGTGCATCGCAATTCATCCAGGAACGCAACCAAGGGATCAATTTGGCCCTTTGACCGAGCCTTTGACCAGAATTTGGCACATCATCTGCTGCGGCCAGCGTGAAGAGGAAGGGTGGGACTTTAGTCCCACCTCGGAAACCACTGGGCGCGCAACACGGCATAAATTGAATTTCTACCACAGGCTTATCGCCTCAGCACGCACAAGGGTTGAGGTCCCTGCATGCCCCTCACGTGCACCTCGCCCGTGATAATGCTCACACAGGTCTGATGTTGATCCGATTACCCGCCTAACCTAAGTACTCCTCACTCACCACGCACTACCAGTGAGCCTGGTCCCGGGTGCGCTCTACCCAAGTACCCGATAACTCGGATTGTGGCCCTGGGAGGGTGGATCAGAGAGAGAGAAAGGAGAAAGAGCCCGCGGGGGTAGGGGGGTTTTGCTCTATGGTTCAACGGCTGATACTTAGCCATTTAAGGAGCCCTTCCCCTTGCACGTGAAGAGGAAGAAGGAGAAGAAGGCACAATGAGAGGAAGAAAGAGAAGAAGGAGGAGAAGAAAGCATAGAAGAAGGAGTTGAAGAAGAAGAAGAGCAGTATCTGAGATTCAACAGAAGTGCACTGCGTACTTATCCTACGTGGAATTGAATTGCTTAGTACTATTAAGTTATTTGATATAATTGTGAGGGGTATTTGGTGATTCAAATTACCATTTTATCCCATTCTTTTTGTACCATTGACATTCGCATTCATTTATATATCATTAGTGTTTGGAATTCTATTGCTCATATATTTGTGTTGAGTTGCGATCTTGAGAATTATTTTTTCCAATAGTTCTCTGTGTTCGACCTCGGACTTCATTTCTGATATTCGAGTATAAATGTTATTTGTTTTTTGCACTGATTCGAACTATACTACAACACGACGATTTTAAAAACCTGATTCAGAGCGGATAATAGTGCCTCTCTGCTGAGGCTCAAGAAGGAAGAAGGAACGAGGCCCTTGAGCCTCTTGAAGGCACTATAGCAAGCGTCACTTAAGTCATCTAAAGCTTATCTCTGTCGTCTGATTCTACTGGTGCTATGCTTCTGTGGTTACATTGGTTACTTAAGTGATGTGAAACATTTGATTGAGTTTACTATTCATATATTTGAGATATTTGTAGGTTAATATTATAGGGTTAATTTGGTGATTTAAATCACCATTTTAACCACATCTTTTTGCACTCTAACATTTGATTCTATTGATATATTATTCTATTTCATTCTGAGTAAGATTTTGGTCATATTTCTGAATATATTTGTGATTAGTGGATTGAATTACCATTGTTGCTCCCTACGAATGATCTCAGACTTTTCTAAGTTATAAATTTAAGTGTCTAATGCGATGTTGTCCTATACTATAACGCATTTCTTAAGCATCGATGATTTCGCGTTAACAGTGCTTAAGTAGGCGTTGAGGTGATTGTGGTGACCACTAGGTGCAATTAGTCTCAATTAGGGTGGATGGTGGATGAGAGATCAAGAGGAGTGTGGGAAGGTATACATCAAAAGACCACCAATAGATGGGATCAAGGTGAGGTTGCAATTCTCTACGCAAAGCCATGCGAATAGAGGATGTAGACTGTCGTCAAATCAATGGAGCCAAGGAGCGATGGCTCAGATGGCATATGTTCTTTGCTACTGTAGTAGAAGAGGCAACACGTGTGAATGGCATCAAGTGAGTTAGGAAATTTACACCAAGGCCCTTAAGATGAAAGGGTGAAGAAATTGCACAAAGACCCATAAGTGAGGTGATTAGAACCAAGTGATCCCTGACAGCTTACAAAGAGACCCTTGCGGCTTTTCCAATAAGTCTTTGAAGGGTTTTGATGTGAATAAATTGTTATGGAATGAGGACTTAAAAATGAAACCTAAATGCAAAGTCCTATTGATGTCCAAATGCTATGAGAGTTTTACTAGAGCTTAACTTAACATTTAAGAAGTTAATTCAACCCTTGATTGTACTTTGAACTCAAAAATGTGTTCAATTTACAATTGGATCATCAATTTACATTTATGAATAAAATATCTCATTAATTGACGTAATTATGCATTTTTAACCCAAATTTGATGTATTAGGTCTTTTTCCATAATTTCCACACTTAACCCTTTTATCATGTTAATAATATAGTGTTTAACCTAGTTCTAGCTTAACTTGGGCATTTTAGCTATGATAAGCCACACCTCATCATACACTCTTGCTTAGGTGTTGCTAGTCCCTTAACAAACAACTCATTAAGTGCAAAGCATTTAAGTATCAGCTAGGTAAGTGTGATGAGATATCTATTTCCTCTTTTCAATTTATTAAGTGTTTAGAGATGATATTTAAGTTAAATTTTTCTGAAAAACCAACTAATTATGTTTCTATCTAGACATTGTGAGAATCAGCTGCTTAGGAAGACTAACAAGAACTTAAAACTGATATGACATATACCATCTCTCGACCAACTAGAACTCTTGATATTTAAACCTTAATTATTATTTCCAGGACTCAAGAGGGTTTTACAAAGCTTAGAAACCAAGTTGTTATGGTTGTGATCAGTAAATGGTTAGGACTAACAGGTGAACCCTAAAACTCAATCCCATGGTTTCACTTCTTTTTAAGTTCAGGTTGGTCCTAGCTTCAGCTCATGTCTTCTGTAACGACCCGGTTCCCGAGTCCCTACGAGACACGAGAACCGGACCGACTCGACTAATCCCAAGACCTAGTCGTCCAACGAGGAAGTAACCAAAAGACAGTAAAATAAACCACATTCAGCATGAATATAACTAACAGTAAGAAAGTACAGCAGTAAGGAAAGAAACTACTACAGTAGGTACCACCACAACAGTAAAACAACATTTATCATATAACAAGAACTGCAGGTAAAGAAGGTATAGCGGAAACAAAAACTACTCACTAGAACAGAAACGAAAGAGGTACAAAAGGCTATGGTAACTCTACTGGACCCTACTCGGCCCAGCGTCCTCTGCAGCCGCCGACCCTGGCTGCTCAACACCTGGTCCTGAAAAAGGTAACGAGTGTAACACGTCAGCAAAACGCTGAGTAGAGTGGCAAACTAACTAAAGGCAACAGTAGAGTGTACAGTAGCTGTTATGTTCTATTACTTCCTTTATTCACATCTTTCAATTTTTCTCACTATTTCATTTATTTCTCAGATCCTTTACTTGATCTCGAATGTCCTCGTGGGAACGATCTTGATTGCAGTCTTTTCCAAAAGTAGAAGTAGCACGTGGTGCTCTCCTGGCCGGGAGAGTCCCCCGTGGTGATCCTACCCTCAGTCAACCACCCCAAGGTCACTGACAGACGTAACGGTGACTACGGCACGCGCAATAAAAGCACAGGTAGCTAGCCCGCACTGGCACGCGGTCAGTCGTTTCCGTTAACGGGTGCGCCCAAAGCACAACACGGAACCAGGGCAGAGCCCTCTCAGTAACAGGGGTCCAACCCCTCCACAGTAACCAAACCGGGGCCTTGCCCCTCCACAGTCCGCGCACCCTCGCCTGACTACCATGGTTTGCCCTAGTGGGCCTAACAAGTCGGTGAAGGAGGCTAGCAGAACCCCGGGGCCCGTGGGGTAGCTAGTACTCTCCTAACACTACTAGCTCTCCTCGGTACTACGTACACGAGGGCCAACAAGTCGGTACAGAGTGGCCAGTCCTAACCCCCGGGTCCCTGGGGTGGCTAGCTCAGCTCTGCACTAAACAGGGGGACAGTCGCTCTCCTTGGTACTCCGTACTCAAGGGCCAGCTCACTTCCCCAATTCTATTCCATTCGCTTTCCAGGAGTTCTACTCCTACTTACCCGTAGGGTTCCAGAACATCTTATGTCTTACTTTCCAGTTTCACGTTCTTACAAACCATGATCCCAATCATGTTTCTTTATTCATAACAGGCAGCTGTGAATTCAATTTACAGGCAGCTTCATATATTCCTTTCCATTTTTCCAAGACTGCATTATTATACATTCCACTAGTTTTTCCATCCTAGGATTCATGCCATATCCTAGGGTCTATCATACAATCTAGTTTTCCGGCCCTAGGATTCATGCAACACCTAGGAACTATCATTCCATATATTTCTCATTCCTAGGATTCATGCAATGTCCTAGGTTCTAGTTATGGTTCCATACTTTAACAAATTTTATTAATACTTAAAGCCACTCTACCAGGTACAACGGGGTACTGGGAGCGTGATCGGGAATCCCGCGTGCCTCCGCGACTCTCAAGACTGCAACCGAACGAGGTCCTATCACAAGGATCAAACACAAGGAGTGTCTCAAAATAGTGTATAGCTACTGTAGACGGGTAGAGGAATTACTTCTGAAAAGAACGCAACTCGAATCACGGAAAACGGAGCCCGAACAGGCCCTAAACGGGTCGAAAAAGACGATACTGTGCAAAATCAGACGTCTGGAACTCCTTCCAGACGTCTTAAAAAGTGGATAAGAGAATTACCTGTTCAGCGTGGTTTCCCAGACGTCCAGAAGTCTGCGGGGACGTCTTCCCTAGATCCCAGACGTCCGATGGTCCCTCCGGACGTCTGGAGGTCACTCCCGCCGTCTGGTACAACTTCCAGACGTCTGATTCGCAAAGGATGGCGAATCAGCGAACCTGCGCACAGCCAACCCCCTCCCTCAGTACGGTCAGTCGACAAGAAGGAAGAAGAAGGCGGAAACTCACCTTTCAGACGTCTGTATGATCTTACAGACGTCTACCTTGCCGTCTGGCTATCAATCCAGACGTCTGATTCTGGAAATTTTTCCAGAATCAGGACCCTGCTCGGCCTCTGCTCGCGATGCCGCCCGCGTCGCACCTCGCGCTCCTGCTGCTCAGACCGCAGTAGGTCCCTCTCCGCGTCGCTCCGCACCCCCTGCGCCCTCCGCCGGCCGGCCAAGCCGCTCCGGCGAGCTCGCCCTCACGGCAGAGCTCTGCCCTCGCACGCCGCACCTCCGCGCTCACTGCGGCCGTCGCTGCCGCCCTCGCGTCCGCTCGCTCTCGCGCACAGGAAGGAGAAGAAGGAGGAGACGGTGGAGGCGGGAGGGGAGGCGTGGCCCTTTTAAGGCCGCGTGAGGAGGACAGAGGAGGTGGCAGGCCGCCTGCAGCCGCAGAGAGAAAAAGTGGGAATATGCGGTCTGCGCGCTCAGGCGCGCAGGCGACTCGCGTGTGTCGAAAATAACGGATTTCCAGGCGTCTTGAAACTATCCCAGACGTCTTATCAGACGTCTAGTTGTGATCCCAGATGTCTGGTACGACGTCTGGGCCACCTCCCAGACGTCTTAAAAGACGTCTGGGGCACACATTCGTTACATCTTCGGATCAACTCTCAAAAATGAGGGAAGACTCAAGCCCAACTCTTATTGCATTGTGGCTCAAAGAATACTTGGTGAGAATAGGGTATTTGTAATGCACCCTAAAAAATATTTTTGGTGAAAAAATATTGTGCAGGTCTTTGGAGAACATACTTGACTAATTCAAAAGAATGTCTATTTTAACTTCTTTTTGACTTTTTCTTTTTCTCATTTTTCTGATTTTTTCCTCTTTTTTTGATAAAAAATGTCAGCATACCTCCTTTAACTTTATTTGGTATAGTACACTTATTTGATGGGTGAGTACTTTGGTAAAGCACACTTATTTAGTGCTTCTCCTAAACATAAGACTAAAGAATAGGACAAAGAGTCTACCTGCACGCACAACTAAGGACTCCACCTTCCCTAATGAACACTAGGGTTGAATTTTAAGTTCACAAGGTCTTTCCCGACACTATATAGTGTTAACTTTCCTAAGCCAAAGCTGTTGGAATGCGATTTCTACACAAAAAGTTTAAGTTTGAAAACCCGTTGTTGTAGTCGGATAAAAATCCGTCAAATAGATAATTTAACCGAAACTCTGGTGAGTCCCAAGTCGAATACGGGAGGTGAACGTTTGATTAAAAATTGCATAGGAATTATTGTCATGAAAGTAGATTAACTGGTTGAAATTAATCTACTACCTATTCTACTTGAAGAATAATTAATAGAAGAGAGAGAAAGAATAATACAAATAAAGAGAAAATAGAGAGAGAATGAACAAGAATTTTATAACAATAGGTGCATGTCCATTACAACTATGTGCTACACTACAAAGCAGGAAATCTAAACTAGAAAACAATAAAAGAAAAGGGGATGAGAAATTATCCTCCTGGATGGCTCCTTGGAGGATGAGCTACATTAATCGGTGGCGAGATGCTGGACAAAAGAGGATGAAGTTGGAATACAGAGGATGGAGCAGGGCAAGTCATAGCGGGATCCGCTTCTTGAATGGCAGGGAGAGGGCAACCACAGGATGCTCCACGAAGGGGGTGAGAAGGTGGAAAAATTATCTTTATAACACAAATGGAGCATCCCGGGTATGGGACCAACTCGTAGAGCTTTGGAGGGGGTGAGAGAAGAGAGAAAGGGATGAAGAAAATGAGTGGTAGGGGTGGCCTTTTATAGTTGTAGGAATGGAGGGCATAGACATCTTTTTATAAGGCTTAGAATTAATGCTAAGGTCTTTAGTGATGGATATAATCGTCATTGTAGCTAAGCATTGGTGAAGGAGTGCCTCTTCTTCTTCAGCCGTTGTGCTTGCACCATCATGTTCAGTCCATCTCAGCCGTCCGATCAAGAGATCGAATGGCTTATAAGCACTCAAGCAGCTTTGCCTTATTCATATGCACAGCGCCTCTGTGTGATTGTGTGTCCGATTGCGCGTGGGCACGTGCATAATCATGGTGCTCGCACCACACGTCGCCACGTAGCCGCTGCCGATGCCGCTCATCGCCAATCAAATGGAAGAATTTTGGTGCACCCACGCGCTCACTTGATTTAGCTGCAAAGCACACCTCAAACCCACGCCTCCCTCTTCGCGAACGACCTCTGAACCAATGCGCTATGCCTCGATTTGTGTCACTCTTTCATTTAGGGTGCAAGCATTCACGACCGTTGGATCTCGATTCAACGGTCGAGATCAAGTGCCCTTATCCTTCAGGAGATGAGGTGCGCAGCTTGAGATTAAATCTTAGTCGTTGGATCGATGACCCAACGATTGTGATTCTTTGATCATCGCATTCAGAAGTGTTGCAAGGATGCCTTAGGCTGTTTTGGGTGGCTGGGATGGCACCAAGTGGTGCCATCGTAGCCGTCCATCTTTTCTGACTTGTAAAAGGTGCCACAAATATCGGATTGAATCGATTTTCACTCTGTTGGGCTACGATCATCAATCCGAACCCATCCGTGAGTTTGGATTTGTCATCTGATGTGTGACTTTTACACCACCTTGTCCCTTGACCTCTGATCTTTCTCAGACTGCATCTGATGCTATGGAGGTCCAATCGGGGCGATCTTGGAGATGTTGGACTCCAGTCGTCGCCCTGATCAGATCCATACGATTGGATCTTCATTCTGAGGCCTCGATAAATTTTTCCCTGTCCCCTTACTACAAAAAGTGGCAACTTAACCTATAATTTATACAATCTAACCAAATGCATGATGATGCATGTTATGTAATATTTATAATACATGATGATTCTATAGACCTAGAAACATGCATAAATAAACATTTTAAGTCAATTAGATCTGTGCACATAACACTCCCATGCTTATCTTTTGCAAGTCCCTAACAAAACTATATGCTATTTATATGAGAATTAGGATCAAATTACTTGGGCAATATTTATTTCTCAACACTAAGAAATTTCAACTAAGAGCTAAACTACAGAAACACAGCAGCGTCTGGGTATCTGCCAAAATGCAGACCACCCAAGCTCTCGCCTTATTTAAAAGTAAAAGGATCTTTTTCGTTTTCTTTTCTAATTTTTTGGACTTTTGAGTTTAGATTTTCAAGGTATCTTTCTATGGCTACCCAACCCACCCAGGACTCGAAGAGAACTCTAAGTACTAAGCATCTTTATATATGAAGTGATAGACTCACTGATTGGCAATCAGAATGGACTTCCGATTTCTACACCCCTAGATGACCTTAAAAAGAAGTTCTGCCTAAAGGTATATCTATCTGATCGGTAGCTTTCTCCCTACTTTTTATTTTTATGGGGTCAACACAAGGGCAAACTCAGTGTATATCTCCCCATCTTATTCTACTTTCCCGCTTCTTCCTAAGTATTTAGGAATTATACGTGCATTTCATGAGTTGGGTTTTGGATAACCGGTCGATGAGCTGTTACCACCGACAACTTGCCAGCCATTCTCGTGCAGTGAAGTGTGGCTTATATCTTTTTTTTCTTCTTTTCTATTTCTTTTTATTTTCTTTTTGGATATTTTTCTATTTTTTTCTTTAAGTAGGTGGCTTCCTTGATCTAAGATTTACCTAAAGGCAACAGAAAGAGAATGGTCGTGTGGCTGGGCTCTAGACAACCGGTCGATGAGCTGTTACCACCGACAACTTGCCAACCATACCACCCTAGAAGGTTCATTAGTTACCCAATTTTCGTTAAAACTGCCAAAAAGTGAGTCATGCAAAGAGTGTGTAGATGCTTAGGCTTAAAGTCCCCTCAAATCAAAGAGTAGGTTTATAAGTCGTGTACTTATCACCCCAACTTATTTAAACAATTTGAAATAAATTTATGAATGGTGAGGACTTGAGAACAATCCACATTTTAGTGGACACCCAGGCTAATTAAGCCCAAAGACCTGAAGAATCTAAGTGTTTAGATCCTAACGTATCATTTCCTAACGTTAACAAACTTCTAAAGTCCAAGTTCTCTTTTCCTAATTCAATTCTTTTTTCAAAAATAAAAAGAATCTACGGAGATAACAAAATGATTCAGAGATGAATATCCACCCCCCCATAACTATCTAATGCAATGCTCTCATTGTATTAAATGACATGAAAAAGAGTAGAGTAAAGAAGAAAGCACCTGAATTTCGTGATTAACAGGTTGGCTCCAAGATGAAAAAAAGACTGTAAACGTGTTAAATTTATTGACTTCAGCTAGGCACACTATATAAATAAAGAAGTAATAAAGAATTCACACGTGCAGGTCAGAATTAGAATAAAAAGATTAACCTCAAGACCTGCCAATAGAGAATGTCCACAAATGTGGACCAGATCTTGGTGCAAACCCATGCCCTAAGGTTGAGTGTATCTAAGGTTCTGGATAAAAATTACCCATAACCTAAGATCAATATGCAAGTGGGGACGGGCCTGTGATTTATAAGGATGCAATCCAAGTCCAAAAAGTCAAAAAATAGGAAAATCAAGATCAAAAAGATAATCAATGAATTTGTGCTTAGGTTTCACATCCTCAAAATCAAAAATGTCATAAGGGTTGGTGGTTTCAGGTATATAGGAACCCTTAGACTCAGACTTTTACTTCCCCTGAAATTGGCTTCCCAAATTTTCATTTCCAGTTCCTATCCTCCATAATCATAATTTCTAAGACCTCATAAATGTCATCATCCCCATATAAAATATCCAAGTCCAAGATTTGTGGTTGAATCAGAATTGACTTGGGTCTAGTGATCTCAAAAATCAAATCGTCATTATGCTCAATGGGGTGTGATTGAGGAATGGGGCTATCAATTGAATCATCCATGAAAATAGGATTTGTATCTTCCAAGCTAGCCCTAACAGGATCAATTTCCTCAATTATAAGGCCATCAAATGATTCATCGAATTCCTCAGACTCAATTGTCTCACTAAAATCATATCCTTCAAACTCGAGTGAGACTTCACATAACGATTCTTCACCTTCAGAATCGAAGAATTCTAGATCCGCATTTATATGTGTCTTAAAATCATTTATCATTTCCTGGTCCATGGAGACATTTTTCCTCGTACCCTGGCTTAGGGATCTTGGGTGAAGTAATCAATTCATCCTCAGCTAATTACTTTAGAACAACTTGGTCATCCCTAATTTCATAAAACGTGTCCCCCATAAAGGTGCCTGAGCGGGTTCTGACATTGGCTCACTTGAAGGGGGTTCATCCTGGGAATCATCCCAAGATTGAACTAAAGAAACCACAGATCTCATCCTCAATTTTGACAATTTCCCAAGTAAAAACTCACCCGGGTCCTTATCCTTAACATCTTGGAGCCAATCCAACAAATACTTATTAAGATTGTCAATCATCTCAATCAAAGGCTCCAACCCTTTAATCCAGGGTGTTGGCTGAGCTTCTAAAGATTGAATGGTATTTCGTAAGTTAGCCAACACCCTATCTTGGTCCCGGTTCACCTAAACCAAATGGTTTGATTCAGGTTTGAGTGGCTTTGGGTTAAATCCAAGGGAGTCAAGGAATTGAGGTTCTTGATGCCCTCCCTGATAATAGGTCATTTCTGGTTATTCAAAGAGGGATGGTGACCTATATGTAGTGTAATCCTAGGGAGGGTGTGGATTATAATCAGCATATCTTTCTTGATTGTATATCGGGTTGTGTTGATCATATAGAGGCGGAGATCTATAATCATCATAGCTAGAAGAAGGATAGAAATCAAAATCATGGTGTCCAGGGTTAGACCCTGAACACAGAGGTCTGGAACTATATCCCCAATCCGAGTTATCCCAACTAGTAGATGGGTGAGAATAAGTTTGCTTAGGATAATAATCATCTTGGGAATAAGTAGTGGTAAGAGGGTAGGAGTGGAAATGCAAGTATGATGTGGAAGGATCCATGGTAAAGCGAGAGGAAGAAAGGTGCCCTACAATACAAACAATCAAACCTATCCTTAAGTGGGATAGACTAAGGATCTACAGACTCCCGGAACCCATCTTGAGATGAAAAGAATGATTTGATGGACTTCTTTCTGGTCAATCCAACCAGTTAAAGGGAGGGATTGGGGAGAAGGTTCTTCCCTTGGCTTTCGCCTCAGGTTCCTTTAATACCCCCCAACCACAGTCATTTGACTCTGTTCCCCTTGCTAGACATCAGATTGAACAGTATAAGCAGATTAATCGAAAATAATCTCAATCTAGGCCCCGAAGAGCGAGTCCAATCCTTAAAGCCAACGTCTACTCTATTTTAATTAGGCTTAGATTTGAATGTGCTTGGGAATGTGACAGGCCCTTTATCTGGGTTGTGCCCTTAATGATTAGTTTCGATGTGTGTGAGTGCACAACCAATGGTTTTCAAACAAGGTTAATGATGATTTGTCTTTTTGGGTTCAACCTTGTTTAGTAGCTTTTAGGGTTCAACTTTAGGTGTATTCAATCAAGGTTCAATTGACACACCAGGTTTTGAAAGCACAAGTGAAGATGTCTTCCTTTAAAATTTAGAAAAATGTTAAGTGCCTAGTTAATTCCTAAAAGTTGAATCCTAAGAGGCAACTACTTGATGAGTTATTTTTAGATGAAGTGGTGCAGCCTAAACAACTCAAACAATTGGCCTGATGCACCACTAAATTAGTCACACAAGTGGTTACCTAATCTGATTTCTACTCAATTATATGTTAATGAGTGTACCGGTTCCAAAGATTGGGTTACCGGTTGAGTATGAAGAATCAGAAGAGGTTGTGTACCTCTGTGGGATTTTTTTTAGAATTTTTTTATAGGTAGAGGGTGAGGCGGGTGGAGGTGACAACCAAACAACCAAACTAAGCCTAGGATTTATGAGAGATCCTCAATTAATTAGGGTTTATGTTATTAGATGGTGGAATGAAAACTAATGGGTGTGAGGTGGGGATATACTTACATAACCTTAATTTGCACTTTCTCTAATCTAACCACTCTAGCCTGCATCAGAGGGGTACCTGCAATCACAGCAAGATCGGAGAAAAAGCGAGATAAAAGTTAGGTAAGGCAGAAAACACAGGAAATCAAGAGATCGAACAGATTATAAGAGCTCAAGCCCCTTCACCTTATTCATGCACGCAACACCTGCATGTGATCGTGCGTGTGATTGCACGTAGGCGCGTACGTAACCATGGCGCTCTCACCACACGTCGCCATGGAGCCGCTACCGATGCTACGCATCACCAATAAAACGACCGAATTTTGGTGCACCCACACACTCACTTGATTTAGCTGCGGAGCATGCCTCGAACCCACGCCACCCTCTTCGCGAACGACCTCTGAACCAATGCGTTGAGCCTCAATTTGTGTTGCTCTTTGGTTTAAGGCACAAGCGTTCACGACCATTGGATCTCGATCCAATGGTCGAGATTAAACACCCTTAGCCTTCAGGAGATGAGGTGCGCGGCCTAAGATTAAATCTCTGCCATTGGATCGATGATCCAACGGCTGAGATTCATTGATCATCACATTCAGAAGTGTTGCAGGGGTGGCTTGGGCCGTTTTGAGCTGCTAGGATGGAGCCACGTGGCACCATCCTAGCTGTCCATCTTTTCTAACTTGGAGATGGTGCCACAAATATCGGATTGAATCGATTTTTGTGCTGTTGGGCTACAATCATCGATCTGAACCCATCCGTGTGGTTGGATTTGTCATCTAATGTGCAACTTTTACACCACCTTGCCCCTTACCTCTGATCTTTCGCTGACTACATCTAATGCTACGGAGGTCCGATCGGGGCGATCTCGGAGGCGTTGGACTCCGATCGTTGCCCTGATCAAATTTGTACAGTTGAATCTTCAAGCTGAGGCCCCGATAAATTTTGCCCTGTCCCCTGAACACAAAAAGAGGCAAATTAAACTATAATTTATATAATCTAACTTAAATGCATGATGATGCATGTTATACAATATTTATAATACATGATGCTTCTATACACCTAGAAACATGCATAAATAGTCATTTTAAGTCAATTAGATATGTACACATCAAAAGCAAACCAACGAATCCTGTACTGGTGAGTCAGGTACAAGAAAATGTCCTCAGTTAGGATAGATTCTGGTCAATCTTGTCAATGCTTAAAGTGTATTAAACCAAAACCTGAGCAAGCCAAGCTATGGTGGCCCAAAAAGTCTAACAAACAAAGGTTGAATGTCCATAAATACTTATTCTATTTTTGTTTGCAGCTATAAGATCATAATTGAACACTTATAAGTCTCTTCAGTGCTTTTCTCTCTCCTCAGAAATTTCTATTTTGTGGAGTTCTCCTTCAACAATAAGTTCATTAGGTCCCTTATTGTATATTTGGTATTTTTGTTTTTGACTTTTTTGTATTTTTGACTTTGTAATTTTTTTCCAATTTTTTAAAATTTTTCAATCAAATTTTTTAATAATAACACTATACTATTGTAACGACCCGGTTCCCGAGTCCCTACGAGACACGAGAACCGGACCGACTCGACTAATCCCAAGACCCAGTCGTCCAACGAGGAAGTAACCAAAAGACAGTAAAATAAACCACATTCAGCATGAATATAACTAACAGTAAGAAAGTACAGCAGTAAGGAAAGAAACTACTACAGTAGGCACCACCACAACAGTAAAACAACATTTATCATATAACAAAAACTGCAGGTAAAGAAGGTACAGCGGAAACAAAACTACTCACTAGAACAGAAACAAAAGAAGGTACAAAGCTGTGGCAACTCTACTGGACCCTACTCGGCCCAGCGTCCTCTGCAGCCGCCGACCCTGGCTGCTCAACACCTGGTCCTGAAAAAGGTAACGAGTGTAACACGTCAGCAAAACGCTGAGTAGAGTGGCAAACTAACTAAAGGCAACAGTAGAGTGTACAGTAGCTGTTATGTTCTATTACTTCCTTTTATTTACATCTTTCAATTTTTCTCACTATTTCATTTACTTCTCAGATCCTTTACTTGATCTCGGATGTCCTCGTGGGACGATCTTGATTGCAGTCTTTTCCAAAAGTAGAAGTAGCACGTGGTGCTCTCCTGGCCGGGAGAGTCCCCCGTGGTGATCCTACCCTCAGTCAACCACCCCAAGGTCACTGACAGACGTAACGGTGACTACGGCACGCGCGATAAACGCACAGGTAGCTAGCCCGTACTGGCACGCGGTCAGTCGTTTCCGTTAACGGGTGCGCCCAAAGCACAGCACGGAACCAGGGCAGAGCCCTCTCAGTAACAGGGGTCCAACCCCTCCACAGTAACCAAACCGGGGCCTTTCCCCTCCACAGTCCGCGCACCCTCGCCTGACTACCCTGGTTTGCCCTAGTGGGCCTAACAAGTCGGTGAAGGAGGCTAGCAGAACCCCGGGGCCCGTGGGGTAGCTAGTACTCTCCTAACACTACTAGCTCTCCTCGGTACTACGTACACGAGGGCCAACAAGTCGGTACAGAGCGGCCAATCCTAACCCCGGGTCCCTGGGGCGGCTGGCCCCACTCTGCACTAAAACAGGTACAGGTACTTCCCTTGGTACTACGTACCCAAGAGACAGTACAAACTACATCTCAGTTCCATTCCTTTTCTTTCCAGGAGTTCCACTCCTATTTCCCCGTAGGGTTCCAGCTCTTTATCTCAGAACATCATATGTTTCACTTTCCAGATTCTTGTTCTCACATTCCATGATCTCAACATGATTCTTTATGCATAACATGCAGCTGTTAATTTAATTTACAGGCAGCTTTATATATTCCTTTCCATTTTTCCAAGACTGCAGTAATGTACATTCCACTAGTTTTTCCATCCTAGGATTCATGCCATATCCTAGGATCTATCATACAATCTAGTTTTCCGGCCCTAGGATTCATGCAACACCTAGGAGCTATCATTCCATATATTTCTCATTCCTAGGATTCATGCAATGCCCTAGGTTCTAGTTATGGCTCCATACTTTAACAGATTTTATTAATACTTAAAACCACTCTACCAGGTACAACGGGAGTAATGGGGGCGTGGTCGGGAATCCCGCGCGCCTCCGCGACTCTCAAGACGGCAACCGAACGAGGTCCTATCACAAGGATCAAACACAAGGAGTGTCTCAAAACAGTGTATAGCTACTGTAGGCGGGTAGAGGAATAAATTCTGAAACGAACGCAACTCGAATCGCGGAAAACGGAGCCCAAACGGGCCCTAAACGGGTCGAGAAAGACAATACTGTGCAAATTCAGACGTCTGGAACTCCTTCCAGACGTCTTAAACGGTGGATCAGAGAATTACCTGTTCGGCTTGGTTCCCCGGACGTCCAGAAGTCTGTGGGGACGTCTCTCCTAGATCCCAGACGTCCGATGGTCTCTCCGGACGTCTGGAGGTCACTCCCGCCGTCTGGTACAACTTCCAGACGTCGGATTCGCAAAGGATGACGAATCCGAACACCTGCGCACAGCCAACCCTCCTCCCTCAGTACGGTCAGTCGACAAAAAGAAGGAGAAAGCGGAACTCACCTTTCAGACGTCTGTATGATCTCACAGACGTCGACCTTGTCGTCTGGATATCAGTCCAGACGTCTGATTCTGGAGATTTTTCCAGAATCAGAACCTCGCTCGGCCTCCGCTCGCGACGCCGCCCGCGTCGCACCTCGCGCGTCCGCTGCTCCGCCCGCAGCAGGTCCCTCTCCGCGACGCTCTGCGCCCCCTGCGCCCTCCGCCGGCCGGCCAAGCCGCTCCCGGCGAGCTCGCCCTCATGGCAGAGCCCCGCCCTCGCACGCCGCAGCTCCTCCGCGCCTACTGCGGTCGCCGCTGCCGCTGCGCCCTCGCGTCTGCTCGCTCTCGCGCACAGGCAGGAGAGAAGGAGGAAGATGGTGGAGACGGGAGGGGAGGCGCGCCCCCTCCCCCTTTTAACGCCGCGCGGAGAGGAGGGAGAGACGGTCGCAGTCGCCTGCAGCCGCAGAGAAGATGCGGGATCGCAGGTCTGCGCGCACAGGCACGCAGACGAATATCCCGTGCGAGCATAACTGTTCGCCAGACGTCTGTAAACTATCCCGGACGTCTGGTCAGACGTCCGGATGTGATCCAAGACGTCTTTACAGACGTCTGGGCCATCTCCCAGACGTCTTAAAAGACGTCTGGGGCACGCGCTCGTTACAATATAACAAACTCAAAGGAAGTTTCATCCCCGAAACTTGCGCCAACTAGGGTGCGGAAAAAGGATGTCCAAATAACCATAACAAACTCAAAGAGGACCGAAGCCGGTCCGAAAAGACGTACCCACGAAAAGCTCTGGGTACCGCTCCCGCATTGCCGCCTCAGGCTCCCAGGTAGCCTCCTCGTACCGCTGGCTCCTCCACAAAACCTTTACCAGGGGTACTTGCTTTCGTCTCAACCTGCGGACGGCTCGGTCTAGGATCTGCACTGGCCGCTCAGGGTAGGTCAGGTCGTCGCTCACCTCGACGCTCTCGTGACTCAGTACGTGGCTGGGATCGGCTACGTACTTCCTGAGGTTGGACACGTGGAACACGTCGTGTACACCAGAAAACTGCGGGGGAAGGGCAAGTCTGTAAGCAACGGGTCCAACCCGCTCCAGGACCTCGAAGGGCCCCACAAACCTCGGCGCGAGCTTCCCTCTCACCCCAAACCGCTGTAAGCCCTTCATGGGCGAAACACGAAGAAAGACGTGGTCCTCGACCTCGAACTGCACCTCTCTGCGTCTGCGATCTGCGTAGCTCTTCTGTCTGCTCCTGACAGTGCAGAGTCGTCTGTGGATCTGTTCAACTACCTCCTGACTCTGCCGGATCAACCTGGGGCCAACCTCCCACTTGGGCACTGCCTCGACCTTGGCGGGATCCACCGCCAGGCCGTCTCCAGAGATCACATGACCCAAAAAGGTCACCTCCCTCAACCAGAACTCGCACTTGCTGTATTTGGCGTACAGCCTGCGTCGTCTCAGAGTGTCCAGAACCATCCGCAAGTGCTGTCCGTGCTGCGTCCGATCTCTAGAATAGATGAGTACATCATCTATGAAAACCACCACAAACTGGTCCAAGTACGGTCTGAACACCCGGTTCATCAGGTCCATGAAAGCAGCGGGGGCATTGGTCAGCCCAAACGGCATGACCAAAAACTCATAGTGTCCGTACCGGGTGCGGAAAGCTGTCTTGGAGACGTCGGTCTCCCTGATCCTCAACTGGTGGTATCCAGACCTCAAGTCGATCTTGGAAAACACCGTGGCACCCCGCAACTGGTCAAACAAATCGTCAATCCTCGGCAGCGGATATCTGTTCTTGATGGTGACCCTATTCAGCTGTCGGTAGTCCACACAAAGGCGTAGGGTCCCATCCTTCTTCTTTACAAACAGTACCGGGGCTCCCCAGGGAGACGCACTGGGCCTCACGAAACCCTTCTCCAAAAGGTCCTACAACTGAGACTTGAGCTCTCGCAGCTCAAGCGGTGCCATCCTGTATGGCGAGGTGGAGATGGGGCTGGTCCCTGGTACTAGTGAGATCTCAAACTCGATCTCACGCTCGGGCGGTAGTCCTGGTAACTCGTCTGGAAACACGTCGGGGTACTCTCTGACCACCGGGATGCTCTGGAAGTCTGCCACGGGGCTGCGCTCTGCCACCACACAAGCTAAGAAGCCCTCACACCCCTGGCTCAAAAGTCTCACCGCCCGAAGTGCCGAAATGCACCTGAAACCTCCGTCCACTGGCTGCCCGTGAAACTCGAAGGAAGGCAACTCCGGAATGGAGAAGACAATCTTCCTCTCAAAGCAGTCTACCAATGCGTGGTAAGCGGACAACCAATCCATCCCCAGGATCACCCCAAAGTCCTCCATCTGTATCATAATCAGGTCAGCTGGCAGGCTGTGTCCCCCGATGCTGACCCCGCAACCCGTGTACACCTCCTCAGCTACAAACAGCTGACCACTCGGACCTCTGATTACGAACGGGTTCTCTAACAATGTATAATCCTGGTCCAAACTAACTGCGAAACTGTCTGCGACAAACGAGTGCGTAGCGCCGGAATCGAAAAGCGTGTAAACGAGTCTGCCAGAAACTGAAACCATACCTGCTACCACGGATCCCAAAGCTCTGGCGTCCCTGTGTGTTAGGGCGTTGATACGCCCCTCAGCTCTAGGTGCGGACGAAGCAGCCACACTCTGCGTCGGACGGGTAGGTGCCGGCCGGTACCCTCCTCGCGACTGCGGTCCTCCTCCTCGCGCCTGGAAACCGCGGCCTCCTGCGCCCTCCAGTGCTCTGCGCGGGAAGTATCTGCTGACCTCCTGCCCTAGATGGGCAGTCCCTCCTGACGTGGCCCGGCTGGCCACACTGGTAGCAGAGGGGAACCCGACTCCCGCCCTCAGTGAGTCCCTGCTGTCGGCTAGGCGGGGGTCCGGTGCTGGCGACTGGCCCCTGTCGAGGGCCCCCAAAGGCCACTGATGGCCCTGCACAACGTGACGGCTCTCCTGCGGACGCCACGTGTCTCCGTTCTCGCCGGCCCTGTGAGAAGTCTGGCTGAAAGGGCCTCTTCCGCCCGCCGTCGGTCTCTCGCGCGGACGGGTTGGTCCCCTCGTAAGTCATGGCTGCCTCTACCACTCTCGAAAACGTCGGCAGCTTCAGGGGTTTGACATACCCCCGGATCGCAGGCCGGAGCCCCTCGGTGAACCTCCAAAGGCGCTCCTCCTCAGTGGCTACCGCTGTCGCTGCAAAGCGGGACAGCTCCAAGAAACGCGTGCGGTACGTGCTCACGGTCATCGTCCCTTGGCGGAGAGTGTGGAACTCCCGCCTCCTCTGGTCCTGCCACGTCTGGGGAAAGTACTGCTCGCAGAAGAGGGTGACGAACTGGTCCCACGTCGGCTCGTCCCTCTCCTGTCCCCGGACCGCCCTCCACCACCGGTGTGCCGCACTCTCCAGCTGGTACGTGGCAAAGGCCACGCGGCACTCCACCGGGGGGCGAAGGGTGTCAAAGATCTTCTCCAGCTGCTCAAGCCAGTCCTCTGCCTCGGTCGGGTCCTCATCCCCCTTGAAGGAGGGGGGCTTCAGCTTCCGGAACTGTCCGAAAAGCTCGAAGTGGTGCTGTAGGGGAGGTGCTGGTGCACCTCCAGGCGAAGGTGTCTCGTGTACAGAAGTGTCGGAGGAAGGTGGGGGCGGCAGGGGCCCATCCCCTCCCTCGTGTCCAGCGCCGCGTCCGTCGCGTGGCCCCACAGAGGACTCCCCCTCTGCAACCCCAGGAGGAGGTGCTCGGGGCGATGGGTGGAGCTCCTCTCGTACAATATCCCGTATCAGTCTGGCGAGGTCCCGGGCCTGGATGCCAGGGAGTGGTGGCTGGTCCACCGAGACATCAACGACAGCACGTCCACCTCGCCGACCTCGCCCTCGGCCACGCCCGCGGCCAGTCTCGCCAGTCCCACGACGAGGCATCTCCTGCAAGGAGACGCGAAACAAAACGGAAACGTCAAAACAGACGGTACCTAACAACACTTCTAAGAGCTCAAGTCAAGAGATATGTTGTGGTGGCTACTCTAGCTATAAACATGTGAATTGGTTATTTTCCAGTCAGTTGATTCACTTCTCGGGACGACCTTGCTCTGATACCATCTTGTAACGACCCGGTTCCCGAGTCCCTACGAGACACGAGAACCGGACCGACTCGACTAATCCCAAGACCCAGTCGTCCAACGAGGAAGTAACCAAAAGACAGTAAAATAAACCACATTCAGCATGAATATAACTAACAGTAAGAAAGTACAGCAGTAAGGAAAGAAACTACTACAGTAGGCACCACCACAACAGTAAAACAACATTTATCATATAACAAAAACTGCAGGTAAAGAAGGTACAGCGGAAACAAAACTACTCACTAGAACAGAAACAAAAGAAGGTACAAAGCTGTGGCAACTCTACTGGACCCTACTCGGCCCAGCGTCCTCTGCAGCTGCCGACCCTGGCTGCTCAACACCTGGTCCTGAAAAAGGTAACGAGTGTAACACGTCAGCAAAACGCTAAGTAGAGTGGCAAACTAACTAAAGGCAACAGTAGAGTGTACAGTAGCTGTTATGTTCTATTACTTCCTTTTATTTACATCTTTCAATTTTTCTCACTATTTCATTTACTTCTCAGATCCTTTACTTGATCTCGGATGTCCTCGTGGGACGATCTTGATTGCAGTCTTTTCCAAAAGTAGAAGTAGCACGTGGTGCTCTCCTGGCCGGGGGAGTCCCCCGTGGTGATCCTACCCTCAGTCAACCACCCCAAGGTCACTGACAGACGTAACGGTGACTACGGCACGCGCGATAAACGCACAGGTAGCTAGCCCGTACTGGCACGCGGTCAGTCGTTTCCGTTAACGGGTGCGCCCAAAGCACAGCACGGAACCAGGGCAGAGCCCTCTCAGTAACAGGGGTCCAACCCCTCCACAGTAACCAAACCGGGGCCTTGCCCCTCCACAGTCCGCGCACCCTCGCCTGACTACCCTGGTTTGCCCTAGTGGGCCTAACAAGTCGGTGAAGGAGGCTAACAGAACCCCGGGGCCCGTGGGGTAGCTAGTACTCTCCTAACACTACTAGCTCTCCTCGGTACTACGTACACGAGGGCCAACAAGTCGGTACAGAGCGGCCAATCCTAACCCCGGGTCCCTGGGGCGGCTGGCCCCACTCTGCACTAAAACAGGTACAGGTACTTCCCTTGGTACTACGTACCCAAGAGACAGTACAAACTACATCTCAGTTCCATTCCTTTTCTTTCCAGGAGTTCCACTCCTATTTCCCCGTAGGGTTCCAGCTCTTTATCTCAGAACATCATATGTTTCACTTTCCAGATTCTCGTTCTCACATTCCATGATCTCAACATGATTCTTTATGCATAACATGCAGCTGTTAATTTAATTTACAGGCAGCTTTATATATTCCTTTCCATTTTTCCAAGACTGTAGTAATGTACATTCTACTAGTTTTTCCATCCTAGGATTCATGCCATATCCTAGGATCTATCATACAATCTAGTTTTCCGGCCCTAGGATTCATGCAACACCTAGGAGCTATCATTCCATATATTTCTCATTCCTAGGATTCATGCAATGCCCTAGGTTCTAGTTATGGCTCCATACTTTAACAGATTTTATTAATACTTAAAACCACTCTACCAGGTACAACGGGAGTAATGGGGGCGTGGTCGGGAATCCCGCGCGCCTCCGCGACTCTCAAGGCGGCAACCGAACGAGGTCCTATCACAAGGATCAAACACAAGGAGTGTCTCAAAATAGTGTATAGCTACTGTAGGCGGGTAGAGGAATAAATTCTGAAACGAACGCAACTCGAATCGCGGAAAACGGAGCCCAAACGGGCCCTAAACGGGTCGAGAAAGACAATACTGTGCAAATTCAGACGTCTGGAACTCCTTCCAGACGTCTTAAACGGTGGATCAGAGAATTACCTGTTCGGCTTGGTTCCCCGGACGTCCAGAAGTCTGTGGGGACGTCTCTCCTAGATCCCAGACGTCCGATGGTCTCTCCGGACGTCTGGAGGTCACTCCCGCCGTCTGGTACAACTTCCAGACGTCGGATTCGCAAAGGATGACGAATCCGAACACCTGCGCATAGCCAACCCTCCTCCCTCAGTACGGTCAGTCGACAAAAAGAAGGAGAAAGCGGAACTCACCTTTCAGACGTCTGTATGATCTCACAGACGTCGACCTTGTCGTCTGGATATCAGTCCAGACGTCTGATTCTGGAGATTTTTCCAGAATCAGAACCTCGCTCGGCCTCCGCTCGCGACGCCGCCCGCGTCGCACCTCGCGCGTCCGCTGCTCCGCCCGCAGCAGGTCCCTCTCCGCGACGCTCTGCGGCCCCTGCGCCCTCCGCCGGCCGGCCAAGCCGCTCCCGGCGAGCTCGCCCTCACGGCAGAGCCCCGCCCTCGCACGCCGCAGCTCCTCCGCGCCTACTGCGGCCGCCGCTGCCGCTGCGCCCTCGCGTCTGCTCGCTCTCGCGCACAGGCAGGAGAGAAGGAGGAAGATGGTGGAGACGGGAGGGGAGGCGCGCCCCCTCCCCCTTTTAACGCCGCGCGGAGAGGAGGGAGAGACGGTCGCAGTCGCCTGCAGCCGCAGAGAAGATGCGGGATCGCAGGTCTGCGCGCACAGGCGTGCAGACGAATATCCCGTGCGAGCATAACTGTTCGCCAGACGTCTGTAAACTATCCCGGACGTCTGGTCAGACGTCCGGATGTGATCCCAGACGTCTTTACAGACGTCTGGGCCACCTCCCAGACGTCTTAAAAGACGTCTGGGGCACGCGCTCGTTACAACTATATACACTACTAGTGTGTCTATAATTGCACTTCAGAAAATGATTTCACCATTTACACCCCCCAAGCTTAAATAACGCAATGTCCTCATATATGAATAGGGTGGATGCAAATGAGTGCTCTGCTTCTCACTAACTTAGATTGGGTGATAGAAGGAAGTCAGAATGAGGAGATAAAAATCTCTGTGTAGACAATTTCAAGTCTGATACAAGATCAGAGTGGAAAGTTAGGCTAATTAGTGAATTGCATGACAATTATGACTATGAATACATGCTAAAAATGCAAGGATAGACACCTAAAGAAGAAATGGAAAATAAGAAAGATGAAGATAGCTATATACAAAAGATAGGTTGCTAAGTTTAATGCCTCCAGCTAGGCACAAACTTAATTGATGTCAACATGTAGGACCCAAAAGGATGGCAGAGAATTGACAAGTTAATGAAGTTCAATGAAAGATACAGATCATGATGTAAAGAAGGATGAGAGTTTTTCAATCTCAAAGGTGAAGAGTAGCTCCATAGTAAGTCAGAATCAGAATCAGAATACTTGGTACAAGGCCTAATTGGGTAGTGTGTATTAGAGAAACTTGGCTCAAGGTCCAAGTACACAGAGTGTAGTCAACTTAGATTTACTTGGCTCAAGGTCCAAGTAGTGAAACAAAATATCCAGAAAGATCTATAGCTTCCACCTCTTCAATCAATGTATGCAGATCAAGATGAAGAAGATGAATTAGGGTTGGGAAGAAGAGGCAGTTGCTGATCTGAGTAAGGTATAGAAGGATCGGGATTGTGGGAGAACAAGGAGGACAACATATGGAGGAACAAAGGTTCCTTAGGATAGTAGGGAAAAGATATGTCAATAAATACTCAGCAAGTAGTGTCACAAATGGATTGTTCAAAGTTCCTTGAAGGAGACTATAAAGAAGGCGGAAGTGTAGGTGACTTGGGCATCAGTACCCAAAGGAAGTACTAGT
The DNA here is from genome assembly GCA_037157565.1 of Thalassia testudinum. Lineage (NCBI taxonomy): Eukaryota > Viridiplantae > Streptophyta > Magnoliopsida > Alismatales > Hydrocharitaceae > Thalassia > Thalassia testudinum. The sequence continues at coordinate 114,264,138 of JAZHRO010000003.1, read as the reverse complement.
GGCTGGTGTCAAGAACATCTACCGTCCATGAGTTCAATTTTTGAAAACATTTTATGAAACAATCACAAACTTACAGCAAAATCAATCCAAGCAAACAAAATCTCAATCTCAGAATCAAGACCATAGAATTCAAGTGAGACAAAAGTCATGAATTCTTCCTAACAGTCTACTACGAAAAATATAGTGTGCAAATAGAAATTATTAATACAATCGTATGCATCCTAAGAGAAGCCTAACAACGTGTAGCCCTCTAAATCCACCCAGAACTTGGATAAAATTGGTGTGCGAATCCAAGCTCCTGTGGGTGCTAAGAGAGATGAGATAGAAAAGTGTATTTTTGTGTACCTTATGTGATCGTGTAGTGTGTGCACGATAAGCAATCAATAGAGTCGCGATGACAAACCACACAAGGTTTTAGAGAATTTAATTGTGTCACACTTTGAATTACATTCTTCTCTTTAAGAGTGTTTTTCATGCAGATGGGTCTCACTTTTTAATCTTTTGCAAACAAGTGATGGCCTTGCTTGATTATTTCCAATGCAAAGATGGCAGGAGCTTAAGAAAGTTAGAAATCATACCTTGCTCCAGCACACAACAATTAATGCAGTTTGACATCTAAAACTAAGATGGCATGCCTATGTCATGCTACTACTAGATAAGTGGAGATGAAATATTTTTGGTATTTTGAATTTTTGTAATTATTTTGGATTTTCTAATGCAAGAAATCAAATCAAATCGAAAAATAAAGCAGAAAACCTAAAGCAAAAAAGAATAAAAGAATAAGTATCCACAGTCCACATTATTACATCAAGTGTGTGAGAACATGCTGATTGCACCGCAAAAATACACCTGTACTTGTGCCGTCTTGTGCTATTTCCTAGCATTACCAGTGCATATTAGGTAGACACAGTCGCATTTGTGAATATAGATGCATGCATGCATTTAATTGAGAGGGGAGGAGAGTGAAATAAAATGGCCTCGCAATTCACGTTTTCCTCAAGTGCTGCATCGCAAAATTTCCATCTTCATTTTTATTTCTTTTTGATTTTTGACTTTCTTCCTGCGGCTGCAAGGCATGGCATGGCTAGATCTTCTTCTTCGCGCCATGTCCTGCTCGACCATTCCCTGCTCATGCTCTCCCTGCCAAGCCATGCACAGCCGCATGCACAGCCAAGGCATGGCTGTGCATGCCTTTTTCCTTTATAAAACAGGGCGGCTTCTTCTTTGGAAAGGAGCCTGGTCCTCCACACAAAAAATCCAACAGCAGCTTCTCCTTCCAGGCCATCGTCCCCTCCCCTCTCCCTCCATACGCAGGACCTCCTTCTCAGAGGAGCCACTCTGAGGGCAGGAGTCATCACTATGGTGCACACTCACCACCGTGAGACCACCACCGCCCAGCTCATCAAAGAGCCGGTGGGCGTGGTGGCCTTCTTCCCTATTTCACTTTCCATGCCATTTCAGCCATTACCGCAAAGCTTCAAGCTGTGAAGCTCAACCGGCCACCGCACGCCCCTGTAGAAGCCGGCCAAGCTCCACAGCAGTAGCAGCAACGCGACAGCAGCACACGCAGGCCACCGCGTGCACCTGTAGGCGCCCATGCCTCCCTCTCCGCACGCTCTGTCATGCTCTCTCTTCTGCCTGCAACCATCCGGCGCATTCCTCTTCCACGCGCGCACCAACCGCAAGCCGCCCACACTCACAGCACCATCCGCTCTTGGTCACGCTACTCGCCCGGCCACTGTAGCCACTGTTCACGTGTTTCTGTGGAACACTGTGGTTACAGTGGGGTGACCGGTAAGTTTCTCACTTAACCGATCACCTGGCGCGCCGCAACCGACCTTCGCCCACGTGCGCGTCTCACCCCGTGTCCCGCTCTAGTGCCCGCCCGCGCGTCTGCGTGCGATCCTCTGCCAGTGCCCGCACCACCTGCGTCTTCGCCCGCATGCGCCTGCGTCTGCCCGCTCCAGCCCTTCCGCGCAGCGTTGTGTGCTGCAGCCCTCTCCCTGTGCTCACTCCCTCCAAGCGCGCACGTCCTCGCGTGCCCACACGCCTGTGCGTGTGCGTGCGCCATCAAACGACGCTTGGAGGACCCGGCTGACTTAACTCTCCAGCCTCTTCGCTCCAGCAGCCTCTCTCTCGCCCTCTCTCTCTCTATCTATCTCTCTCACAGCACTCTCTCACTCTATCTCTGCACACACACATACACACACACTTACACTCTCGCACACACACACTCTCACTTATATAGTATTATATGCATATATATATACGTATACATATATATATATTGATATATATACATATATTTATATACATATATATATATACTTATATCTATATATATAGTAGTATTTATATAACTAAGTATTAGTATACATAGATATATATATACATATATCTATATATATATATATATATTATTACCTATATAACTAAGTATAAGTATAGATACATATACATACATACACTTATACACACATATATATATACAAATATACATACCTATATACATCTATATAACTATATATATATATATATACATATATATATCTATACATATAGTTACATACATATATATAGATATATACTTATATATATATAAATGCATATATACATATATATATAAATATAACTATATATATACCTAGATATTTATAACCATATATACATATAGATATATTTACATATATACATATATATATATTCACATTACTTACCATATGTTGTATCGCAGGAATATCTGCACCAGTTGCTGATATTCCCCGATACACACGTACAAAAAGCGTGTTCGCATTCATCTTCCACCAATCCACCTTACACGCGGCACCTCGTCCTGTTGGTTGCATCTTTCTAGACGACGACCGACTCGACACCGTACTACACTCCATCTCCACCTCCACCCCCACCCCTTTATACATATATAATATGTACATATATATATATATACTATATTTACTTTATTTCTATTTCTCTTTCCTGCCAATAAAAAGATAAAAAAAAATAGATAAAAGAGAAAAGATAATCCTTGACTTGCAGGTACTCCGTCTTGAAAATAGCAAGACTCGTTTTGGAACCCTGATTTGACTCAAAGCTAAGAACCTAATTTTGAGGGTGTGCCTCAAGAACAAGAATTATCAGAAAAAAATCTAAATAGAAAAACACCAAAAACACAATAAACGAACGGAAGAGATACATTGTAGGAAAGGCGTAGAAACTTGACTTCTAATCCCAGTTCCCTGAGTTCGACCCTAGGCCTAAAAGTGACCAAGATAAAATCAGGTAGGGTAGGTTAAAAATTTTGTAAAGAGATGGTTAGGTCCGATTTAGGTTAACCACTATACACACTTCAACGATAAAATCACCATATTAACACACTTATTCGAGCCCGACCACCACATGCTCTCACAACTTATGTCTATACAAAGAATCCTAAAAATAAAAATAAAATCTAACCTAAATCCTAATGTCTAAACTAATCTAAACATGGCTCCGTCGAAGAATTCCTGGAGTCGAAGAAACACTGGGAAGCAGGTCCACCAGGAAATAGCAATTCTCCTCCAACTCCTCCTCAGGTACCATGAAAGCAAAACAAAAGAAAATGATTAATCAAACCAATATCTACAAAAAGAATCAAAGAATATAACAAATGAAAGAATGCATATACAACAAAGAATATGAATAAAAGAATCATTATTTACAAAGAAATTAAAAATAAGTACAAGAGAAAGAACAAAAGAAAATTTTTGGCAAATAGAGAGCTGCCTCCCCAGTAATAGTGCCAAAAATTTATCACAAACAAACCGTGTTGCAATAAGACAGTGATTTAATGGTGTCGTTGTTATAGTATATTGTCACAATGCAAACAGATGTCGTGTCATTTTATTCATTTACATAATTTTTACTAGTTTATTACAGGTCATTTACTGGGAGGCAGTTATTGATATACATCACTCTCTATATTCCAAAAATGTCAATTACACTACAAAATGAATTAATGAATCAAAGAATGACAAAATGAGTTAATTATGTACAAAAATATTCACTACAATGCCTTAAACATATTTACAACTAAACAGGCATCAAAACTAAATATGACTACTCTATGTTAGTTATGTACAACTATTCTAAATAATACCTAAGTATACATACAAAAATAACTATTAATATACACTAGACAAAAGATACTAGCATATACTAATAACTCTAATAACATATACTATATATACGGTAACATATATAAGTGTTACTATAGCCTTAGGAAAAATATGTACAAAACATAAGGCAAAAAAATATATTTTCTCACATATATACATATCTACAGTGACGGATGCATATGTCACTAAAGAAACCTTACAAAAATATATATACATAATAAGATTTATACTAATCTACTATCCTATACTTTACCTATATATATATATATATATATATATACACACACACACTATACATAAGTACATATATATTATATATTTTTTATTTGTTATACATATACATATATATACATATACCATATATACATACCATACATACATATACGTATACACACACTCTGCACTTAGAACATAGTCACTCACATGCTAACACTTTTAACACTTAGAATTTTTCACTCACTTAGACTACTCACCTCTCTTTCCAGCACTTAGGAACTTTCTTAAGTTCGCTTCTCACAACACTCCTCTTTACTATTCACTTAAACAAAAATTTGGGTTTAATAATGGGCAAACCAGGTTTCTTGTGGGATACACAGCACCCCTAGGGGGTGGGACCAGACGACTACTAGATTTGGTTCTAGTTTCATTAGTGTGCATTTTTTCCATTTTCTCAGGCCCATTTTAGGCCCACACTGTACACACAGGCTCCCAGCCCATATCCAAATCAAATTCTCAATTCAATATCCTCAGAGTAACCAGGGGGGGTAATGGGTCATATGCATCGTGCGCTTGATGACTGAAGCACCTATGTAATGAATTCTTTTATATGGCAGCAGCGATGTGCAGCTCCCTGAAGTGGGACTTGGTTAGCATGGAATTGAGCACTGAAATCAGCACACACACTTGTTCTGGAGGTGATTTTAGCCCTTAATTTGAGAGCCTTAATTACTTCCAAATTTCAAATAAATTATATATTTAGAACGCCCCTACATAAGATTGCATAATTGTACAATTAATTTAGAATTATAACTTTTTTAATTATATCTAAATATTACTTAAAGTTACTAATTTATACAAGTTAAATTTGAGCTTAATTACTTAATTAATGTACAAATTACTGAATTAATGGTACAATTGACTAAATAACTAGTTAATTTATATAATAAGGTACTTATTACACATTTTTATTTTATTTTAGAACATTTATTTTAATTTATATACATTTAAATACATATTTTTAAGAGGTATATACATAATTAAGTTATAAATACTATAATATAGTATAAATATGTTATAAATAGGTTGAAAATATTTAAAATTAATATATATAAGTGTACGATATAAATTACTTCAATAATAACTTAATTTACTAATTTATTTTTTTTATAATTTACCTAATTAACTTAACAACTTAATTATCTACAATAAATACATAAATAAATTAATGTACATGTATCATACAATATTTAATAATTACTTAAATATGCATGTACAGTTATGGATAAGGTTATAGGTATGTAGATAGTTATTTATAATTACTTAGTATTATACACATTTACTCTAATATAAATTAATATATAATTATATAATAAGGTTATATATACAGTAAATCATCCTAAATACTTATTTAAATATGTATAATACAACTATAAGTTAATTATGTACATTGTTTGCATATACTACATTAATTACATTAGCTTACTATTAAGTTATATTTACAAGTATAAATACTATATACGTGGTATTTTTAGGTATTTTTAAGTATTTTTGGATTTTAAGATGTTTTTGTATTTTATAAGAGTACAAGAAGAGAGAGATAAGGTGAGATGAGAGAAGAGACTCTTTTTAGTGTTTTTGAACTTAGTTCTTTTATTAAATTTCAAAGTATACTGAATTGTTGGGTGGGATGTTCTACCAAGTCAGGAATTCGGAATACTTTATAACTTTGCAAACACCTAAAGAAATACCTCATGTTACTCGAGATAGGTTTTTTTGTGCTTTTTTTTATGATTTTTATTTATTTACAAAGTTCACCTAAAAGTAGCCTAAATGGGTTTGACACTAGGAACTTAAGGCCAAGAAATCTATTCTATGTGCTGGGAAAGGTATGAAACCACTCAAATACATCCAATACATTACATGACAGATGGTTGAAACATTAAACATGATTTTAACTTTTGATTCCAATAAAATCAAGGTTTGGATAGTAATGTACATTGAAAAGTAGCTAGCAAAGTATATTAACAACATTTACAAGCTATTATAATTATATTTCATTCAAATTTCAGTACAAGAAAGGTTGTTCTAAGAAGTCCTACAGTATAACACACGTTAGCACCCAGAAATCTCCAAGTTCAACCAAAATCCACTTGTAATTCTCCCTGAATTTCATCCAAATTGCTGCTGCAATGAACACAGCAGCAACTGCTACACAATTTCTGTAGTTACTACTGTTGATGTTGCGGTCCAATGCGGCTACAATTAGCAGCCAAAAACTATACAAATCTACTACCCGAACAGCAAATTGGATGTTGCTGCTTCTACTATTGCATCAATAGCAAGAAGTCTAATTCAAACCTGATTCAAGACTTCTAAATACATTTCAGATCTGAACAATCCCAAATCAAGCTATCATAAAGCTCAGAAAAATCTCAAATCATACAATCACTTGAAATCAAGGTGTAAAAACCATATAAGACTTTTAAAATCCAAATTTCATATTCCACAACCTCAATAACTCTAGTTTGATCATTACCTTCATTATAGACAATGTAAGGATAATCAATCAAACTAAGATCAAAACTTACTTTCAAAATGAATCAAAACCTCCATGTCAATCCTTAAAAACTCCTTTAAACTCTGGAAATGAGATTGAACTTGTTCTCATTCAAAATCAACATGTTTCCCTGATTTGGGCTTTTGTTTTAATTTTATTACTGATCAGATCATCTAATCTTCTTGAACACCATTAATTGTTGATTACTTAATATGTATGTACAGTTCATCTCAGAATCACTTGGGTCCTTATTCAACCTCAAATCAATATCACTGATTATCCTTGATAAAACTACCCAAAATGCAACTCAAATTGGGTTTATGCTCATTTAAAAATTAAAAACCAAATCAAACACCTTAGACTCATCTCATTGCACCCAATTGAGTGAATGAAAACTCGAATCTCTCAATTGAATCTGTTTAAAACCAAATTGACTCCAAATAGAAAAATTGGTGTGAAATCCAAATATGAAAGAATCGAGCAAATCAGTTCAATTAAAACCAGATCAGGGGGGTCGTTATGAATTTATGGAATGAATGGGAGACCCTCGAGGTGAATTTTAGGTGTAAATTTAGATCTAGAAGCTAAAGCTTCAAATCTGAATTTGGCCTTGATGAAGGGGTGAATGATGATTAGAATGCGACAAAATCATTCAGAAACGATTTGTGGAGTGTAAAGGGAGAACAGTGGATTGGTATGACGATGAAAAACCACCTCTCTTAGCTAAACTGATCAGAGAGGGTGAAGTGGATCTAATTTTATCCAATCCTAATCTAAGCTAATCAACCATGGAATTTGATATCTAGTCCACTCCTAACTAATCTACACTACACTAACACTATAACTATCCTAAAAAGTAGGAGATCCTACACTAAAAGGAAGAACGGGACCTGAGGATCTCCACCCGATGGATGGAGAGGAAGAACTGAGGGAGGAAACTCTGACCCAAGGGGGGGGCCAAGCCTACTAGTGGAGCTCTGGGTCACCTCAAGTGTTACATGACCCCTAGCAGCAAGGAGAGTCAAAGAAACGGAATATCATCGTCACAGCAATGGAGTTGGAGGCAGAGCGAGGAGAGGTGTTGAAGGGGATGAAGTGCTAAGCTCAAGAGATGTAGGAGAGGAGCTAATAGCTAGGCACGAGCTCATAGATGGTGCTTAAGTAGGCGTTGAGGTGATTGTGGAGACCGCTAGGTGCAATTAGTCTTTATTAAGGCATACGGTGGATGAGAGATCGAGAGGAGCGTGGGAAGGTCTACTTCAAAAGTCCATTGTCAGATGGGATCTAGGCGAGGCTGTAATTCTCCATGCAAAGTCGTGTGAATAGAGGATGTAGATCTGTAGTCAGATCAATGGATCCAAGGAGCGACAGCTTAGATGACATAAGTTCTTCGCAGCTGCAGTAGAAGCGGCAGCACATGTGAACAGCATCAAGTGAGTTGGGAAATTTACACCAAGGCCCTTAATATGAAATAGTGAAAAAATTACGCAGAGACCCATAAGTGAGGAGATTAGTAACCAAGTGGTCTCTGACAGCTTGCAAAGAGGCCCTTGCGGCTTCTCAAATAAGTCCCTGGAGGTTTTTGATGTGAATAAAATGTTATGGAATGAGGACCTAAATATGAAACTCTAAATGCAAGGTCTTGTTGATGTCCAAATGCTATGAGATTTTTATTAGGGCTTAATTGAACATTTAAGAAGTTAATTCAACCCTTGATTTGTACTTTTGAACTCAAAAATGTGTTCAATTTGCAATTGGATCACTAATTTACATTTATAAATAAAATATCTTATTAATTGACTTAATTATCCATTTTTAACCCAAATTTGATATTTTAGGTCTTTTTCCTTAATTTTCACACTTAACCCTTTTATCATGTTAATAATGTAGTTTTTAACCTAGTTTCTAGCTTAACTTGGGCATTTTAGCTATGATGATCCACACTTGATTTATACTTGTATTGTGATGTTGACTATGTGGATAGTTATACAAACCACATGAGCACCAATGGAACATGTCAATTTCTTAGAAATTCTCTAATCTCTTAGTTCTCTAGAAAATAAAATTGTGTTTCCTTATCAACCACTGAAGCTGAATATATAGCTACATCCTTAGTCCGCTCTCAACTCTTACGAATGAAACAAATCCTAAAAGACTTTGGATTAACCTATAAAAATAAGATTCTATGTGATAACACAAATGCAATTAAGCTCTCTAAAAATCTTGTGCAACACTCTAGAACAAAACACATAGATGTCAGAGATCACTTCCTGAGAGATTATGTACTAAAGAATGAGATAAACTTGGAGTTTGTACGAATAGAAAACCAATTAGCTGACATTTTCACAAAACCTTTACCAAAGGATAGGTTTAATCACATTTGTCATGAATTAGGATTATCTCGACTAAAGGAACTGTTAAGACCCGAGACATCAAATACACTTTAAGACATCTGGGAGTTGGTCCAGACGTCTGGTCAGACGTCTGGAAATAAATTTTTGCGTGCGTACAATCGTGAGTCTGCGCGTGTGTGGCACACAGACTGAAACCCGCCACCCTCTCCTTTTTCTCTCTCCCCTCGCTGACCTACAAATGCCTTCCCCCACGCCTTCAAATACCCCCTCCCCTCTCCCTCGTTCACCACCCCACTATCTCCTCCTTCCTCCAGTGTGAGCGTGAGAGTGAGAGCGAGGGCAGCAACTACTGCCGGGTGCAGTGCAGAGAGGAGAGGTACAGCGAGAGGGAAAGAAGAGGGAGAGCACGCGAGAAAGAGAGAGAGAGCCCGCCAGAGCAGCTCGAGGCCGGCCGGCATGCGAGTGGAGGAGTGTCGTGCTGGGGAGACCTCCCCTGGTGCTGCTGCAACTCGAGCAGCAGACGAGCGGCTGCGTGGCGAGCTCGCGCGCAGCGGGAAGAAGACGAGGAGGTTCTAATTCTAGGAATTTTTCCCAAAATCAAATGTTTGGACCTACATCCAGACGACGCGGGCGACGTCTGGAGGGAGCTCCAGACGACTGAGACGTACGAAATTTCTCCTCTACCTCCTTTTGCGGATACAGCCATGCAGGCCATTCCGCCAAGGTTCTGAGACATGTCGTGCTGAGGAGGTTTTCGTCGCGCGTGCAGGTTTCGTTTCGGGAAGGTGCGGGGACATGCCCTCCCATGCAGTTCAGACGTCTAAGCATGGCACCAGACGGCGGAGAGCGTCTCCAGATGTCCGGAGAGGTGGTCGGACGTCTGGAACTGGGTCCAGAGGGTTCAGCAGGATCCCTGGACGTATGAGGAGCGGTGCAGAGTGAGGTATGACCTGGACCACTTTTTAAGACCTTCTAGACGTCTGATTTGAGTCAGAGTTGTCATTTTTGACCCATTTAGGGTCCGTTCAAAGTCTGATTTCCACGTTTAAAATTCCATTCTTCTCAGAATTAGTTCCTCTACTTGTTTGAAATACTTGTATCCTATTCTGAGTGGTTCCTTGTGATTGATCCTTGTGTTAGGACCTCATTCTATTGCGGCTTTGGGGGTTGCGGAGGCACGTGGACCTGCCGATCACGCCCCCATTACTCCCGATTTTGCGGGTAGAGTGGCTCCCCTGAGTTAATTACAGCATTAATGCATCTCTGAAATAAATGATAGATCGTAGGGTATGGCATGAATCCTAGGACCTGAAAACTAGATTTAATGATAGATCCTAGGGCACGGCATGAATCTTAGGACCTGAAATCTAGATTGAATGATAGATCCTAGGGTATGGCATGAATCCTAGGACCTGAAACTAGATTGGATGATAGATCCTAGGGTATGGCATGAATCCTAGGAACAGAAACACTGAAACGAATGTCTTGAATACCGGAATTGCAGTCTTGATAAGTAGATAGAGTAATGATAATTGCCTGTAATTGGATAGCAGCTGCCTGTGAAATGTAGAGTACTGTTGCTAGTAACTGCTACATCTAATTCCTATTGTTTGGAAACTAAATTCGAGCTGGTTATATATAAATTGGAAAAGAAAGGTTAAATGTTGGAAACACGTACTATATGCGAATAAAACTAAAATGATGAAACCTAGTATGGCATGGCCTAAGGAAACATGAGCACTAACCCTACGGGGAATTAGGAGTAGTGCTCCTGGAAATAATTGGAATGGAACTGGAAAAGTAGATGGGAAAGTGTGTTGTCTCATGGGTACGTGGTACCAAAGAGAGCACATATTACCTCTTAATGTAGAGGGGAGCTTGCCGCCCTCAGGTCGAGACTGGGGTGAGTTTGGCCACTTTGCACCGACTTTCTGGCCCTCATGTACACAGTATTGAGGAGAGCTGCTAGTGTAGGGAGAGAGCTAGCCACCCCACAGGGCCCGGGGTTCAGCTAGCCGTCCTACACCGACTTGTTAGGCCCACTGGGCAAACCAGGGTAGTCAGGCGAGGATGCACGGACTGTGGAGGGGTAAGACCCCTGTTTGGTTACTATGGAGGGGCTGGACCCCTGTTTGGTTACTGTGGAGGGGCTGGACCCCTGTTACTGAGAGGGCTCTGCCCTATACTGGTTCCATGCTCTGCTTTAGGCGCACCCGTTAACGAAAACGACTAACTGCGTGCCAGTGCGGGGTAGCTACCCGTGCGTCTATCGCGCGTGCCGTAGTCACCGTTACGTCTATCAACGACCTTAGGGTGGTTGACTGAGGGTAGGACCACCACGGGAGACTCTCTCAACTAGGAGAGCACCACGTGCTACTTCTACTTTTCGGAAAAGACTGCAATCAAGATCGTTCCCACAAGGAACATTCGAGATCAAGAGAAAGACCTGAGAAATAATTCAAGAAAGAGTAAATAGAGAAATAAAGAAAGAAATTAAAAACAACATCTACTTGTCCACCTTTACTGTTTTTCTTAGCTAGCTGGTTGCCACTCTACTCAGCGTTTTGCTGACGTATCATATTTGTCACCTTTTTTAAGACCAGGTGTTGAGCAGCCAGAGCTTACGGCTGCGGAGGGTGCTGGGCCTAGTAAAGCCCAGTAGTTGTACTTTTGTCGTACCCATTTTCTGTAGTAGTGAGTATTTCTGTTACACCTTGTATTCTTTTATTGTAAACTTTATATTTCTGTACCTGTTTTTAATTCCTACTATTGTGGTGGTATGTACTGTAGTAGTTCTTTTCTTTACTGCTGTACTTTTGTTACTGTTAGTTACTTGCATGGTAAATGTGGTTTATTTTACTACTTTTTGGTTACTTTCTCGTTGGACAACTGGCTCTTAGGATCAGTCGAGTCGGTCCGATTCTCGCGTCCTGTAGGGATTCGGGAGCCGGGTCGTGACAAGAACTAATAGAAAAATCTTTAAAAACTATGTTTTCACTATTTAATCAATTAAATAAACATTTTTGACCGACCAAAATCCTTTGATCGGTCAATTATGCCAAATTGATTGGCCAATCTCTTGGCAGGAAAATTGCCTCCAAAATTTGAAAATTGAGCAACCAATACAATTCTTTTAATTAATTAATTGTTTGGGTAGGAAATTTCCCCCCAAAACTTTTGACTTAATCAATCAATTATTATATCTAATCGATCGATTCTCTTTTTGATTGATCAAAACATTATTTTGATCGACCAATACTGTGCGAAATCAGACTTCGTGATTTCGACCCCAATCTCCTCTAATCACATTTCTTTTCACCAAATCTGGTTCCTACCATCCCTTTTTACTTATTACCATGTTTTAACTCTTTAAAAATATGTAAAAACACTTTCTAACCCACATTTTACTCAACCAAACACACCATACCTCACAACCTACCCCATACACTCCACCGCCAACCACACCCCTTTCTTCATCGACCAACATCAATGCAACCAGCACCAACACCACCAACCAAGGTCCACATGCCACCATCGACCAAAACACCACCACCCTCTTTTACGCCCATCTCTAGCCTCCTAACTAGTCTCCTCTTCATCGGATCCCTCCTCTAGCCCTCCCTTTGATTGATGGCTCCTCCCTCTCCTTTGGCAACCACCGAATCGCCCATCCTCTAGCCACCATCTTCCCTATCCTCTTGATCAATCACCACTAGATCAATCCAGGTCTGCTCACTCCCTCTCCTTCTATTATTTCTCTTTCTTTATTCATGCACTTAGACTATTTGTGGCAATTTCTATGTAGTTTCTACTTGTGCTTGACTTTAATTTGGTGATTGTGAGCTTATCGATCCATGGAACACACCCTTTCTTTGCACAAAACAAATGTTAATCGATCAACTTTTCGTCTTGTTCGATTAAAATCTATTTTCCCTAGTACTCTAACCATGCTTTTTTTATCGACCATTCACGTTTTTTTAATCGATCAATTGACACTTTTTGATTAATCAATAATAGTTTTCAGTCGACCAAATGGCACCCAAATGCTTACATGGTTCCTCTACCAGTACTCGTGATGATACCTTCGACCGCTATTTTATCACTGAGGCCGTACGTGACCATTTTTCCCTCTACGTTGGTCGTCTCATAGATTTTTCTTATTTCGAGACCATCTTTCGTGGCATACGAGACAAGTTCGCCTATCACTAGATTTTACGTCCTTTTGAAAGGAATTTTGATGTAGATGCCAAGATGAGTCACATACCTGGGATAGATCCCATGGCATGTAACCTATTTTATGAAAATCTAAAAAACATAAGTGAAGAGTTGAACATTGAGCTCACTTCTAATGTCTATGGGATTGAGGTCCTTGTCAAGGCTGACATTATTACTAAGGTTCTTAGTTACCCTAATGTCAGTCCCACCTTTCTTGAGCTCACGCAGACACAGACCAATACTATTAGGGAGACTCTCCTTACTCCTATGCACTTTGATTTAGGTTGCCCTGCTAAGTCTCCATATTTTTGTCATCTTCCTCACTTTCTTAGTCATGTTGTCCTCTGGAATTTCATGTATAGGATGACATCTTTTGAAAATTTCCCAGGGATTATGCTCATTACATTATATGCCAATGTAAAACAAGCGGTTCAATTGGAACAACTTGATCCTACACTTGATGGATAAGAAACCCACCACCTCTTTCTAGTTTGGGATTCTCCTATCTCATATCTTCCTACATTTTAATGTCCCAATGGATATAAATCATAAGCAATCCATTACTCGTGTCTCCATCTTCAATAAGCTCACATATACCAAGATAGAGCAAGCACAAGGAGCCTGTGGTGAGGATGCCAATCCCCAGCCACCTCAGGAGACAGCTGGAGCTTCTTCCACTCAAGGTGGATGCTCTTTTGCAGTACCTCCTTCCATACCTCCATACGAGCACTTTACTACTACTTGCCCTCAGCCAATGCATCCTACTCCCTCATTTTATGGCCAGGAATGAAGTCTTTTAGGCAAGTAGCACTCTAGATGAGATCACATCAGTGTTCAAGATGTTACAAATGGGATTTCTCCTTTGATGCAATGCCAGCATGAGGCAGACACCATTTTGATGCATCATGGACATCAAGTAGCCGACTACCTAAATGCACAGGGTAGATTCTTCGACAGACTTGGAGAGTCTATACATCTTTGCATCACCAATCTCACCATCCTCCACATCCTCATCGATCTACAGCAGCACCTCCTCCTCCTCCTACTTCAACTCCATAGGAGCAGCAAATCACTCATCCTCGATAAACAGATCGACAGCCTACCTCGACATCCTCTGCACAGCATCGTATTTGCCTTGGTCGCCCTTCATCAACTACAGCACCTTCTGGTTCGACCTCCATGGTCCCCATGGATCTCGAGATTGATATTGAATTTCAAGGTTGTCTAAATGCCTTCTTGGCAAATCTAGGGTGACTTCTTGGGACATCTTATGTTAGAATTTGTTGAAAACATTATGTCTTTTTTTGCACTTTATATTTCCTTATGCATGGCATTAGCTAGTACCTCTATCATCTATATTTATTTAGCTACATGTTTCTAGTGATAGAATGGTAGATCATTCTCATTAATTAGTTCCCTAATGCACTATTTTATCTTCATGATCATAGCACTAATTACTTTTTAGAGGGGGAGAATATCAACTGCATGCTTTTATGATTATGTTTTGTTGAAACAAAAAGAGGGAGATATTATGCAAGTTATCTTTTTACTCTCTATTCAAATGCAAAGACTTGTATCATTTTTCTATATATGCACTTGTTATCTATGCATAATTATAATTTTCTTGTCATCAAAAAGGGAGAGAATGTTGACACCTCAGTTTTGATGCACCAAAATTATGTTTATATGTCAACTAATCTTTCAAGACTTCTATCTTGGATCTTAGCAAGTGAAAGCACAATCTCGAAAGACAACCTTATATCTTTTATTTTGTTGAGTCTAGATTTATTGTATGAAACCTGAAATATTTTTTCAAATAATTTGACAAACATTAAAATCCAAAGTTTAGGACTTTTGATTGACCAAATTATATAAGTGATCGACCATTAGTAAAATAGATCGATCAAATCCTAGCAAATTAAGAAGTTTGAATTTGAAAGATTAATCAATCAAATCACTAGATTAACCAATCAATAGGCAATTGACCAAATAATTTAATTAATTGATCAACAGACCCTTTGATCAACCAATAGATAAATCCAATCGACCAACTATCGTTAAATAGCTTCCAAAATAGCTTGGATTTATCCAATCGACCAACTATCTTTAAATAGCTTCCAAAATAGCTTGGATTTCAAGTATAAATAGGGCACCCTTGTAGCCTCTTTGGCACACAACTTCCTGTGAGTGTGTGCGAGGCCTAATGGATCAAGTATACACTAATGGGGGGTGAATATTGTAATATCTATTTCTATGAGAGTTTAAAAAATCATTCACCACAGATCAAAATTTAAATAAGTACAAACCAAAAAGGTAACACATGATTTAGAGTGGAAACCCTTCCATATAAAAACTACTACGTAATCCTCTCAGCTTAGGATTTTCTCGACTAGTCGACGCTAGTAAAATCTACTAATATACCACTTGAACAAGGGTGGCACAACCTCTTACAAAACATCTCTTAACCTGACCATGAGAACAATAATGGGACTTCCAAGGCAACTTGGATTCCTAGATCAAAAACAACAAAATATAAAGTAAATAACAATAATTCCTATGGAACCTCAGTAAGGTTAGAACAAACCAAGCTTTCTTGAATTGCAGAGGATCATGATTTGGATCACAATAATTGTAGTTGCAGAGGTGCAAAAGCACTAAAGAGAATATGTGTATATTGCTCTTGAAAAGCACTTAAGGTGTGTTTTGAGTAGGGGGTTGAAGGCCCTATTTATAGGTTTTTTTGACTTATTTTGGAAATTCTTACAACACTGCTTTGATCAATCAAAATGTATTATTAGTCAATCAAAAATGACTTTGGTCGATTAAAAGAATAGCTTGATTGATTCAATGTTGATCAATTAAAATTAGGATTGATCGATTTCTTAAACCCAGGAAAAATCTAACCGTTGGAGGTCTTTTGATCGATTAATCACAATTGGTTGATTGACCAAAAAGAAATATAATCGCTGGAGGAATTTGATCGATAAAGAGATATAATTGGTCAATCAAGAAAGGAATTAATCGATCAATAGTTGTAAAAACTTAGGTTGAAGAAAATAATTTTTGCGATTTTTTGAGAATGCATCGTTTGTTATCCTATGAAGTTCTTTACATAATTCTATAATCAATAAACATAAAAACAGCCTTCAAGTCTTTTTTTCAAGTCAATATCTCTTAAATACCTTAATTGCACTTGACAAGGACATCATGACTTCAATTATCTGTAAATGTTAGTCCTCAAGGAGAGCATAATTTTGTTACATCAAAACAAAGGTATTAACAATCTCCCCCTTTTTTATTATAATAGAATTATAATTATATAAGCTTAAAATGCATGGTATGTTGCTTATCTTTTTTAGTTTATCTCCTCCTTTATTATTAACAAAAGGCTTAAATCAATTATTGACAAAAATAATATCTCAAGTTAACTTTACTATCTCCCCCGTTTTCAATGTTTCATGCAATTCATGTCATGCTACTAGCAAATATTTATATAAAAGCAACATGCTAAAATATTTATTAGAGATAAACTGCTATAGAATAGTACTGGAAGCATGAAATAAAGTACTACAATCATGAAATAAGGTACTACAATCCACATAATGAAGAAAATCTAAAAGAAGCTCAATAATGCATCAATATCTGAAGGACACTCGGCATCCAAGTCAAAATCATCCAAAGAGAGAGGTGTGTTGGTGCTGGGTTCAACAGAGGTAGAGAAACAAAGTCGTAGACCGAAAACTGGTGAAATCTACATATCTGAAGATGAAGGAACTAATGTGCCAGCCTGCTGAGTCTATTGAGAAGAGGAGGGTACTGAAGTACTTGAAGGAGCTGCTACTGCTACTGCTCATGCACGTCTGGCTCAGGGGGTCTCTGGTCGTGGACAGTAAGTGTGTGGATCTACTCTCCAAGCTGATCCAAAAACTGACCCTACCTGCTCAGGTACACAAAAACCTAAGTGTCGTGCTCCATCATAACCTAACCGGTCTCTCTATGACGATGCATTATCAAAGAGATGCCATCTATGATGTTTTGTACTCCCATCATGTCATGTCTGGTAAACTACCTATCAAGGTAAGGCCACTCCATGTCAAAGAATGAAGGAGAGGGTCTCACAGGAGACAGGTAGTAAGCATCGAAATGCTGGTGGGAGTGTAGGGAGGTGGAGCAGTGGAAGGTCCAGCCTGAGAAGGAGGAGGCTGGGAAGAGGAAGCTAGGAAGAGGAAGCTACTACTTGAGGAGGATCCTAACGAGCCTACTAATGCTCCTGTTCCATTTTGGAGTATGTGAGCTCTCTAAATATGGAAACACGAGAAATGAATTGCTTATGGTTTATGTCCATAGGGACACTAAAGTGAAGAAAGATATGGGAAAGGAGGGTGCCAAATGGGAAGATGTTCATGGGTTTCCTCTCCATGAAGGTGAGGATGAATTGGTTCCAATTAAATGCCTTATTGGTCATGAAGGCGTAAAGAGCCACAAGCATAGGACCCGAACAGTTCTCGAAAGAGGTAGATTCGGACATGAAATTCTAAAGAAATACGCAGTTGAGGAACCACAGGAGAGGACAAAAATAGGGTGACTTGGTGTGCTTGCCCAAGTCAAAGGATTCGGGAGTCATCAACGTCTCGTAATGACCTCAGAGGAAGTGTCATGGGGCAACTTGAGATAAGTGGGGCCAAAAGAAGGGTAACCAAGAACTTGAAACAAGACATCGGCATTGACAAGAACCTCAATGTCGTAGACATTCGATGTAAGCTGGATATCAAAACCCTCGCCTATATTTCGAAGGTTAAAATAAAAGAGATGACAAGCCATTGGGTCTATGCCCTTGATGCAACAATAGGCGCCCGCATAGAAGGTTCGATCAAAGAGATAAGCTATGTTATGGAAGGTAAGTCAGTCTCTAAGACCAGGAAATTTGAGCTTGAAGTAATCAAGGTCAATAAGATGACCCACATGTGGTGAGAAGCGAGAGTAGAGAGAAAAGTTATGCCTTGCCTCTTCGCTAATAAAATAGCGATCAAAAGTGTCATCGTGGTGAGAGGAGGTGGAAAAGTGAGCACACTTGGGTGCCATAATTAGCAGTCTGTTATAGTTTTGGTCGATCAAAAGTTTTAGGTTGGTCGATCAAAAGTTTTAGGTTGGTCGATCAAAGCGAAGGTTGGTCGGTTAAATCATTGACGTTGATAGATCATAATAGATAGCTGGTCGATTAACAAATAAATTTTGATTGATTAAAAAGTGGACAGGAAACAAGTTAAGTGACAGAGTTAAATTGGTCAATCAGTTTTCAAAATTGGTCGATCACAAGTAGGTTGATCAACAGAAGTATTTTGATCGATCAATAATAGAATAGTGAATATCAATATGACCAGATTTGGTCAATCAATGACAAAAGTTGATAAATCAAAAATAGACAGTGTGCAAAAAAATAAAGGTTTGATGGATCAAACGACAAGAATGCGAAGAACGAACGACGAACATGGATGAGCAGTGGCAAAAAAAATAAGAAAGCAATATCTTACCATATCAAAACAAGTTTTAAACAACAAGATGTGAATCAAAAAGATAAGGGGAGTATAGTGAAGTACCACAGATCGACTAGGATCGATCCACGTAGGTAGTGCGAGGAGGAGGAAGATGGTCACTGGAGGTGGTGGTCATTGGAGGTTGGCAGCAGCATAGACGTCACCGGGAAGGAGCAGCCACAGTGGGTCGACCAACACTTGGTCGAAGCTAGCTGTGGAGGTTAGTCAATGTGTGTGTGTGGTGTGTTGTGTTGAGTTGTGTTTGTGGTGAAAAAGTGAAGATAAAAAGTTATTTTTATAAGTATAGGGTTAAGCATTTAAGGTAAAAGGTAATAAATGCTCGTAATCGAAATTAGATGGGTGAATAGAAATCAAATCAAGTGATTTGATTCGCTAAATAATAATCACAGATATTTAAATCAGCCTAGAATTGGTCAATCAAAGGCAAATTTGGTCGATCAAATTCAATTTTGGTCAATCAGTATAAAGAGTAGATCAATAAAATTGAATTCGCAATGGAGGGAAATTTCCCACCCAAAAATTGATCGATCAAAAAGATCTTTTGGTCAATCAAAAGTTGAACATTTGGAGGGAATTTTCCCAATCAAAACTTTCAAAATTTGATCGATCAAAACATAAGTTTAATCGATCAACTATTGATCAGTTAAAGAAATCCTTCAATCAACCATCAACAAACAAGACAAGAATAAATAAACAACAGTTAATGCTCTACTAGTCTTGTTAAGCCTAAGTCTCTTCTAATTGTAATAAATCTATCTTTAGCCAAAGGTTTTGTAAAGATATCATCTAGTTATTTTTCCGTTTGAACAAATTCTAAGGTTATTTCATTTTTCAGTGAATAATCTCTAAGGAAAAGATGTCTGATGTCTATATGTTTTGTTCTAGAATGTTGAATAAAATTTTTGGACAGGTATATAGCACTAGTATTGTCACATAGGATTCTAGTGTTTTCAAAATTTAGTCCAAAATCTCTAAGTGTTTGCTTTATCCACAAAATCTATGAACATGCTAAGGAGGTAGCAATGTACTCAACTTCAGTTGTGGATAGAGAAACACTATTTTGTTTCTTACTGACCTAAGATACTAGAGAATCTTTGAGGAATTGACACGTTCCACTAGTACTCCTGCAATCAGTCTAACTACCTGCATAATCAGCATCACAATAGGAGAGTAAGTCAAGTGTGGCTGATTTGGGATAGAATAGATTAAGATCTACTATGTTAAATAGATACCAAAGTATCTGTTTTACAACATTAATGTATGATTCCTTAGGGTTTATTTGAAATCTATCACACAGACAAGTACAGAAGAGGATATCTGGTCTACTAGCAGTTAGAAACAATAATGATCCTATCATGCTTCTATACAATTTTTGGTCTACACACTTACCTGACACATCTTCTTTGAGTTGAGTAGTGGTAGCTGATGACTTTACAATTATTAGTGTTAATATCATCAATTAGAGTCAATTTCGAGGGTACTTGTGCGATAATGTCATATTATAGTGGGTTTGAGAGCATAGCATGCATATTGAGTGATCTTTACATTTAAATTGCTTAGAATCAATGTTTAATGACCTTGTGTACAAGACTACATTGAAACATGTCTCAAATGAGCAATCAGATCATACAAATGGATCTGGATTAACGAAGGGAGTCCAACAGACTCAACATCACCTCGATCCGGCTTCCGTAGCTCCCACAAGTCTAAGAAAGATCAATGGTCAGGGGGCAATGCAACATCCGTATGGGCTTTGGATGAAAAATCTGATTCTACGGATGGATCCGAAGCGACGATGACAGTCCAGAAACATAAGAATCATCTCGATCCAAGCACCGTGGCATCCTCTACAACAAAAAGAAGGATGACCCAAATAGTGCCATGTGGTGCCATCTAGGCTACCCAACATTGGCCATTAGTGACTACAAGTGCCCCATCATCTCGCACCTCAACCGTTGGATTAAGATCCAACAGCTGAGGTTCCCCCACGCCCGCAGCTCCCACTCCATCTTGTCAACACTTCAAGCAGCATGGCGTAATGGTGGAGGTTCTGGCTTCCAAGGGAGGGGTGTAGGTTTGAATCCCCGCAGCCCCCCCAATTTGCAATTGAGGCACGGTGCAACAGCAGCGTCAACGCATGCATTGCACCCGCACGCGCACGTGGAGCAGCAGTGCGTGGGGCAGCAGCTTGCAAAGAGTGTGCATGTGCGCAGCGCAGCGCCAGCACATGCGCACGACATGGCACGTGAGACATGGCGCGGGGCACGCAGGTAGTGGGAGTGGGAGCGGTGGCTTTGGCGACGCATGCGGCGGGTCTTCAGCGATGCTTTGAATGTCGCTGTTGACCCAAGGACGAATTTTAGCCCTTTTCACCACTATAAAAAGGGACCTACCCCCCTTATTTGCACCCATCTTCCACCCAAGAGTTCCCACCACCTTCTAAAGCCAAGAGCACATCCTTGGAGTTGCCGAGCCACCGACGAAAGCCTTCCCCACCGTTGTGGCTGCCCCACCTCTCTCCTTAGCTAGTTTTTAGTCTATTATTTATGTTTCTTAAGCTTTCGTCTATCATTGTAGTTGTAAAATTGATTCACTCATGCAATAGATTCTTTATTCTGTCATCATGATTTTTGTTTCTTCCATAGTTAGCTATTCTCACATCGTTATCATGATTCTCTAACCCTATCTTTCTCCTTCTCTCTCTCGCTCCCAATCTCTCTCTCTTCCTCTCTATTCTTTTTACAAGAAAAAACAAAACGACACATTTTCGTGACATTGAAGTGAGTAAATGATTCGGATTTTTGCCTTCCTGTATTCGACACTCGGACTCGCGTCCAAAACTTCTATTTAAAATTGACATTGTAAATTGTGCTACAACGAACGATTTTATGCAAACACGTTCATCGACATCAGTAACCATAGGAGTTTCTTTTCCTTTTGCGTTGTTGATTTCACAGCAATCATGAAACCTAAATCACCTAAATTAAGCTAGATTCTAGCATAACTTAGGAATAATGCATTCATAGGCACCGTAATTTACACAATAGCTAGTTTATTAGTCATATAGATAATATTATCATTTTATGACCTAAAAGAGAGATGATTTTAATCACAGATGATTCGAAGCCGTGGATGTCACATCAGACCAAACAGATCTGATCAGAACGACAACGGGAGTCCAACCTTCCGAAATCGTCTCAATCAGACAACCAAGGCATCTTGTACAGTCCATAAAAGAATGGAGATCATAAAGCCAAAGGACAAAGATTCGAGCCTTAGACGAAGAATCTAACCACACGGATGAATCCGAATCGACGATCGCAGTCCAACAGCGTAAAAATCAACTCTATCGAGTTTACATCACCAAATACAAGGAAAAGAAGATGGACGGCCATGATGGTGCCATGTAGCGCCATCACAGCCGCTCCCTCACCACCGCCCCATCTAGGAAGGCCACCCTCACACACTGTGGGCCATTGGATATTCATCCAATGGCCACGAGCATGCCACATCACCCGTCCAGTCGGATAAGGACAAATAGATACAAATAGGAAACTATAATAGAACTTTCACGTAGTGCGTTGGCTCACATGCTTGCGCATAAGCACGTGACACATTCGTGCGGCGCTACGCGAAATTGAAGGAACGCTCATGCAGGCAAAATTACACAGTTGGATGGCTATCGAAGGGCAGAGATGCGACCACATGGCGCGATCAAAGAACGCCGCGGGCAAACGCGTAAACCCACGCGATTTTTGAAATAGAAAGGCAAAGAGCACAATGATCAAGCGTTGAAAAGAGGCTTGTGAGTGCATGCATGGAGAGAGATTCATTGCAGTGGGCGCGTAAGGAGAAAGCGAGACCGTGAGATCTCGATCTGAAGGCCGAGAAGCTACCACGTGTCAAGCCCAGGTTGAATCCTAGCGTTTTAGGTGCAAATGAAGGTGTTTTGAGGTCAGGTTGATCCGTTGATCTCCCGATCAACACATCTAATCAAATAAGAGTTGTTGTACGAGATGAAGGGGTTAAATACCCACTTTGCCCCTCATTAAAACTATAAAAGAAGGCTCAGGGCCCCCAGTTGAAGCATCTCTCTCTCCCATCAACTCCAGATATTTTTCACCTTCTCTGCAACTCTTCGTCCCTCTGCAACTCCACTCCAACCTTCATCCCGACGCTTTGGATCTGAGGTACTGCCTCACCTCACACAAGCATCCTACAAATGGCATTGTCACTCTGCCACTTTCTATCTATCTCTTCTATCTCTCTTATTCTCTTTCTATCTATCTGTTTCTATTTAGCATAGCAATTTCTACTGTGAAAAACTCTTTATCAATGCAATGAAATTTGATCTCATGAATATCTCATGTCTATTTATACATATATACATATATAAATACCTGTTAGAACTAGTTTTATTGAAAAGCTTCTGTTAAAATCGAGATTGCCTCCCTGTGAACGACCTCGTACTCACCGGAGAATTAACTTTAAAAATGCTTCTATGAAAATGTGAATTACAAATGCAAATTAGTTTTATATAAATTTAAAGCTTCTGTTAAATTTATTTGTCGACGTGTTTTCACGCTATACTACAACTGAATTAACTTTTAAAATGCAAATTACACATAGAACAAATTGGCGCCGTTGCCGGGGAGGCAATGGAAATTTTTAAAGCTTTCTTTAGTGCGAATTTGAGATTTCTAACTTGCTATTTTTGTTGATTTCATGTGTATGGGAAAGCAAGGAAATCAGAATGAAACACAACAATGGGAATTGCAAGTTCGAATCTCAGGTAAGTACTCATAGGTTAGATTAGTTAGATTTAGGATTTTCTTGAACCTTAGGATTAGTTAGAATTTGTTTTCTTATAAAAAAAAATCTCTCTTGATTTTTGGGCTGAAATAAAGTTTTATCTTTAAAATTCAATTCCTGGAGATCCGTACGTTCGAAAATTCTCAAATTTTTACTAGACATAGATTTCAAAGTCAAGAACAACATATCTAAATTTCGTACAAATAAGAGTTATAGAAAAATTTTAAAAATTCATGTTCTGATCTATTATCAATACGGTTATTATTCCTAATTTTTTAGAGTTCAAAATACTATAGGAATTTTTATGCAACTTGTATTGACTTGAATTTTACGGCACTTAATTTATGAGATAATCAAGAATTTAGGAAAAATCTAAAAAAATTATTTCTTACATGTTTGATTACACGAATTATCCAATCACCAATTGGGGATCAAAATAGGTTTCAAAACCCTCAGTACACTTTAAATCAAAAAAAATAGAAAACGTACATTAAAAATTCTTGAAAAATATTTTCTTAGTGCCTAGTTAGTGGTGAAATAGGACCAATTGATTGCATTGCTTGGGTCGCACCACTCATCTGATTTTGAACTTAAAAGAATCATCTAGAATTATCTATGCTTAGGGTTCCACATTAAGGATAGAGCACACTTACATTTCCATATTTAAAGTAAATCTATCAAACAAATTGGGATTTGCAAAACTCTTGTGTGCCTCATCAAAATCTTGATTGAAAATATTTACTCAAGTGAACCCTAAAATGCATTAACACAAGCATTCGAATCTTAAAATTTACTTCATCATAAGAAATTGCTTGTGAACCATGTTTACCTGAGCACTTCACACATTTCAAAATCAATTTTTAAGGGCAAACACCCCCCTAACCCCCATCATATTCCAAAAGCACATCAAACCCATGCCTAAAACTGAGTAAACGTGCCCTAGGTAGGACTAATAGACTTAGGGACTTGAAACTAGATTGGGCTAAGGTCAAGGCTTTGTTTACTTGGACCCACTGGTGACAAGAAAGGTCGGTGTGGTAACCGCATTATCCTTTAGTAGTGTCCCGCCGTGTGGGGTGTCCTAAGAGGTCCCACCCTTCTAGCCTGTCAAGTAATTCAAGGGTTGATCTAACCCAATCATGTTTTGGGGAGCAAGGATCAAGTCTAATTAGGGTTGACACTCTAAGGACCAGTTTGATTGCTTGCATTGAGTGGGTGAGGTTTTCTCTCATCTGTCTTCTCCTTCTCATCTACAGACATTCTTCTGGTGTATGCCAGGTAGAAGATCTCAAAATCCTGATTTGCTACCACCATTAAAAGGAAATCTTAAGAGAAGACCTATTTATCCAGGATCTGAATCTATGCAATGGCTAGTCATCACGAGGAAGAAGAGATTGATGAACAAAATTTGGAACCTATGACTCTCTTACAAAGGCAGATCACTAAGCAGGGCCAGCATCATGACCGACAGATGGAAGTCATAGTGCAGGCCATCACTCGACTCCAAAATGGGAGGGCAGACCAACCCCTCTGTGACTTTTACAACCATCCTAATGCCAAACCTAAACCCTTTGTTAGGGTACATCAGGATGGGGAAGATTTTGAACTCAAACCTCAAACCATTAACTTGATTCCCCACTTTCATGGTTGTGAGTCAGATGACCCCTTCCACCACCTTGAAGAGCTCCTACACATAGGAAGAACCTTTGGCCCTAGGAACATGAATGAAGGAACCCTGATGATGAAAATGTTCCCATTCTCCTTGAAAGATAGAGCTGCACATTGGCTGAGGACAATTGGTAGACCAATCCAAAATTTGGAAGACCTAAGAAGCACATTCCTAAAGAAATTCTTCCCCGTAGGAAAAACTAATGCCCTTAGATGTGCCATAACAACCTTTAAGCAAAACCCTGAGGAACAACTATATGAGGCTTGGGAGAGGTTTAATGATTTAGCTAGGAAATGCCCTCATCATGGGATTCCGAAGTGGCACTTGGCCCATATTTTCTATCATGGGCTGAGTGATAATCTAAAGAATTTTGTTAATGCGACATGTGGGGACAATTTCCTGAGTCGAGATACTGAGGGAGCTTTTCAATTGTTCAAGAATATAAGTAAAAATTTCCTCAACAATGCCTCAATGTTCACCTTTAACAGAGCTAATCAACCAAGGAGTAGAGTTTATGAATTTAACAATAATTCAAACTTGGTTGATTTAGAGCTAATTGCACAATGATTAGATAAGGTGGAACTCGTGGGAAAGAATATGGAGAATCTGGATAAGAAACTGGATAACCTTCTAAAGGGCGGGAATTCCTTAGGTACACAATCCAGATTAAATTCTATGTCTACCCAAGGAGTGCCTATATTAACCCACAACCAATTCCCCAACCCACTAGGTTAAGAATCAGTGCACAACATTAATGACCTAACCATAGCTCCACCTATGAGCTAACTGTACTTGGACTCATCTCTTTCTAGGTACCAAGGAGGGACCTTGATGCCCTCAAATTCTGAACTAAGCAGCCCGATGCCTAGTTATCCTGATGTGAATGCACTCCAAGGTTACACTAGAAATGAGCCTTATTCAAACACTTATAACCCTAGATGGCGCAACCATCCTAACTTTGCTTGATCAAGTCAGAAACCCGCCCAAGGTCCTAACTTGACTAAACCAAACACTTATGGGCAACCTAGTAGGTACACACAACCACGCACGTACCAGCCACAACCTACTCAGGAAAACCAGCCCACTGATCTAAGTCTGATCCTCAAAGAAATGAGAGAAATGAATCTAAGACATAAAGAAGAAATGAATCAATTGAGGACAAATTTGATGGGATGATTAGACCAGCTAGTAAATGCTAGACAACATAGGATGCTGCCATCCCAACCCGTCCCAAACCCAAGGAACTTCAATAGGGTTAACCAGTACAACACACAGGAGCAACAAGCACACCTAATTCAGCCTGCTCCCCAGCACCCACCAGGTTTTGTTAACCCTAACCCAACCCTTCTAAGCCTAATGCACATGCCTATGTTGTCATTTTGAGAAGTGGGAAACAAATCCAAGATCCTTCTACATCAAAATCTTACCAAGATCTTGAGGAGCCTGAATCTGACCTGGGAGACCAAGCTAATCTAGAAAACAAGACTCGGGATTTGAATACTCATGATTTTTCTTAAGCACCTTTTCCTAAAGCCTTGATCAAACCCAGAGAAAAGAAAACCAACTAATCTAAGGAGTGGCTTAAGATTCTAAAACAAGTCCAAGTAAATATACCACTGCTAGAGACCATTGAGAACATCCTGGCCTATGCTAAATTTCTGAAGGAATTATGCACACCAAAATGCCAGGCCAAATCATCAAAAAGGGTCGTAATTTCTGAACAAGCCAGTGCCATCATCCTAAATAAACTCCCTCCTAAAAAGAAAGATCCAGGAACCCCCTTAATCTCATGTGAAAAGTTGGTTTCATCTTGGATCGAGCCTTACTAGACCTTGGTGCCTCCATCAACTTAATCCCCACAGAATTATATGAAGAGTTGAATTAGGACCCTTGCAACACACTGAAGTGACCCTTCAACTCGCTGATAGGTCAACCAAACTTCCAAAGGGCCTTCTGCAAAATGTGATTATAAAAGTGAGAGATTTTGAGTACCCTATGGACTTCCTTGTTCTAGATATGGAGGCATCAGAAAACCTGAACCACGCCCCAATAATCTTAGGGAGACCTTTCTTGGTCACTGCCAAGGCTCTAATCAACTATGAGATAGGGATTATGCACATCACCTCTGGAAGGAAAAATTATCAACTCAATATCTTTAAAACTTCCCAAAAGAATAAGGTGAATTGTGATTCCATCGAGGTTGTA
The DNA here is from genome assembly GCA_037157565.1 of Thalassia testudinum. NCBI lineage: Eukaryota > Viridiplantae > Streptophyta > Magnoliopsida > Alismatales > Hydrocharitaceae > Thalassia > Thalassia testudinum. The sequence continues at coordinate 114,236,398 of JAZHRO010000003.1, read as the reverse complement.
GGAACAATTGAACAAGTTTTGGCAATTCACACTAAAGATGATCCGAATCCTGCCAAAGCTTAAGACCAACACAAAGGAAAAGAAGGGGATGTACTTGAGGATAATTCTGATCTACCATCTCCTATGGAAAATCAAATCGAACAGGACATTAGTGAGATTGAGAAACTCCTGGGGGTAACTTATGATGAATTAGATGATAATATAAAGAATCCTCAATACATCCACCCTAAAATTCAAGAACTTTTGAATTCTAAGGGAGTTCAAGAAAATGAACAATCTAAGGACATGAAACAAGAAGTAACCTCAAAAGAAGAAGTTCAACACATAATGGACTGGGGAAGAACTTATAAGCCAACTGGTTCAAATGGATGGCTTGACTCAGAAGAAGTGACTTCGGATGAGGAAGAGGAAATTTCTGATGAAGATTTTGAAGAATTCCACACAACTCTACCCCTATCTTCATATGACCCAGAGCCTGGAGAACTCATGATTTTTGATATCAACTACCATTATGAAGATCCTTACTATTCTGATTCAGAAGCAAATTTAACTCTAAATCATGATTTCAATCCAGACCCTATACCACCTCTTCTTGATTTATGTAACTAGATTGACAGATAGGCTCTACAATTTGAACCTCATCCACCCAACCCTATTTCATATTCCAAATCAGAAAGACTCTTTGGAATAGGGCTGCATCATCAGTTGGTCTGCATTTGTGGATCACTAATTCTGGGACCAAATAATCATATCTTTCTACTAATCTTCAATTCCCCTGCAACAGTTATTACTTCTTCTCTTAACCCACAGTATTGAACTACATATTTTTGGGTTTAAATCCAGCAAATGACGTTAAACTTAGAGCTAGCTGGGAGGCAACCCAATACTCTGTACAGGTAGCTCTGCATCCTCTGTATTCATGATGACTTGGATTAACAAGCATAGTGAGGTGATATCCCCTTCTCTTGCTTATTATATTTTGATTTTCATGCATACATTTCAATGAGGACATTGTAATGAATAGGCATGGGGGGGTGGACATTGCATGTCCTATTTTTATGTTCGAAAAAAAGAAAATTGCATTTAGGCATAAAGAATTTTTATTAAGGTTTTATTAGGGATTTATTCTTAAGTTGATTCATGAGTTTAGAATCTAGTATAATTTCACACTTACACGTAGAATTTGCAATGGATCCTCTGTGAAGACCGATAAACATCTTTAGTTTGTCAAGAAGAAGCAGTGCTTCTTCTCCTAAACCCTTGGACAGTAATTAGGGAGTTAGGCAATCTATCTTCTAACAGATCCACCAAACAAATGTGAGGTGAGAGTAGAAAGGCTACTGGTGCTCTAAGGCTAGTATGAGGAATCTTAACTTCTGGATAATTAGATAATGATACTCGGAGTTAGGCATAGTTTTCGCTCTCGGTTTTTGCGTACAAGTTCTTAGTGTGAATATCTTGAGAGCCACCAATAAGGCAAACACGCAGAGAACGAGTTCTGATAAAACTAGGACTGAGGTGGATGGTCATGATCATCTTTTACGGAATCCTCGGCTGAAGGAGGGTAGTAATGTCAAGGGCAGAAATACATTGTCCTATCCATTCCCTTCCTAGTGCTGAGAATAGGCACTTCCACCAAATAAGCCACCCGATATCCTCTTAAACACCCATAATCCTGAATAATGCCTCGTAAATAAAAGTTCATATAGTATACTGTGTTGGGTTAGTAGACATTTGGATGCGAAAAAAAAAGAGAGAAAAGAAAAATATATATATATAGAGAAAAAAAAATAGAAAGAAAGAAAAAGCAGAAAAGAAAAAGAGAGTTTATAAGTGTTTTTAGAATTTATTTCAAATGTAATGAGGCAACAACACCTACCACCCTCACGATCCACCAAACACAGCCTTAACCTACCTTTCTGTATTTCTGGCCACCTGAATACGGGCTAAGGAATTCTGACTTAGTCTTAGAGTTATCAAAACCTAATTAAAGTGTTAATGCCATGAGAGACCGCCAAATATATTAATAAATCTGGTGAGATTGTGAGCTCAAAAAGAAAGAAAAGACAAGAAAAGATAAGAAAAAGAAAAAGAAAAAGAGAGAGAATGAGTACAAAAGAACTAAAGAGAGCACAATTTCTCCTCCTCTCTTTGAGTTTAAGTATTTAATAATCTAGAAATCTAGGTTTTAAAGTACTAGTTTATATGTAGCACCAGATGAGTGTGAGCCACCAAATACAAATCTACTTGACTCAGAAATCTTCTACCTAAGCTAAAAGTCAGGGCTGAATATATAGGTTACTTTATAACCCCGAGGGAAGAAGTTTGCCTAACCCAATAGATTTTTACTAAGGGTCAAGTACGAGCTTTAGATGAGGATTGGCTTTCACTTGGATCCGTTACATAGGCTACAACAAAACACAATCACGATTATCTGGATTACTAAAGCTTCAGATGAAAACAAAAGACATAAACATCTAGTCAAACTCTTGATAAAAATTACTCATGCAGGGCCACTTTGCATTTAGTCATGCATTTACAAGGGAATAGCAAGATTTAAGCGTAGGGGTGTGATTTCATAGCAATCATGCAACCTAAATCACCTGAATTAAGCTAGATTCCAGCATAACTTAGGAATAATGCATTCATAGTCATCGTAATTTACACAATAGCTAGTTTATTAGTCATATAGATAATATCGTCATTTTATGACCTAAAAGAGAGATGATTTTAATCACAGATGATTCGAAGCCACGGATGTCAGATCAGATCGGACAGATCTGATCAGAACGACAACGGGAGTCCAACACTTCCAAAATCATCTCGATCAGACAACAAGGGCATCTTGTACAGTGCATAAAAGAACGGAGTTCATAAAGCCAAAGGATAAAGATTTGAGCCTCAAAAGAAGAATCTAACCACACGGATGAATCCAAATCAACGATCGCAGTCCAACGGCGTAAAAGTCAACTCGATCGAAGGTCTACATCACTAGATACAAGGAAAAGAAGATGGATAGCCATGATGGCACCACATGGCGCCATCACAACCGCTCCCTCACCACCTCCCCATCTAGGAAGGCCACCCTCTTACGCTGTGGGCCGTTGGATCTCCATCCAACGGCCATGTTCGCGCCACGTCACCCGCCCAGCCGAATAAGGACAAATAAATACAAATAGGAAACTATAACAGAACTTTTGTGTAGCACGTTGGCTCACGTGCTTGTGCAGAAGCACGTGATGCGCGTTCGAGTGAAGCTACGCAAAATTGAAGGAATGCTAGCGTGGGTGCAATTGTGTTGTCGGATGGCTATCAAAGGGTAGAGGCACAACCACGTGGTGCGATCAGAGGGCACTGCAGGCAGACATGTTAACCTACGCGATTTTTGAAATAGGAAGGCGAGGCGCATGCACAAGAGCCGTCCGATTGTGAGATTGGATGGCTGACGATCAGGAGGTGAAAAGAGGCTTGCAGGTGCGTCTGCAAAGAGATATTTGTTGCAATAGGCACGCGAAGAGAAAGCAAGGTCGTGTGATCTCGATCTGAAGGTCGAGAAGCTGCCACGTGTCAAGGCCAAGTTGAATCTGAGCGTTTTAGGTGCAAATGAAGGTGTTTTGAGGCCAGATGTGATCCGTTGATCTCCCGATCAACGGATCTGATAAAATAAGAGTTGTTGCATGAGATAAAGGGGTTAAATACCCACTTTGCCCCTCATTAAATCTATAAAGGAAGGCCCAGGGCCCCCAGTTGAAGTATCTCTCTCTCCCATCAACTCCAGATATCTTCCACCTTCTCTGCAACTCTCTGTCCCTCTGCAACTCCGCTATGACATCATCCCAGCACTTTGGATCTAAGGTGCTGCCGCACCTCGTACAAGCATCCTACAAACGATGTCATCTCTCTACCACTTTCTATCTGTCTCTCTCTATCTCTCTTTTTCTCTATCTATCTATTTCTATTTAGCATAGCAATTTCTACTGTGAAAAACTCTTTATCAATGCAATGAAATTTGATCTCATGAATATCTGATGCCTCTTTATACATATATACATATATAAATACCTGTTATAACTAGTTTTATTGAAAAGCATATGTTAAAAAGAGATTGCCTCCATACGAATGACCTGGGACTCACCGGAGTTTTATAAATTTATTTGTCGATGTGTTTTCACGCTATACTACAACTGAATTAACTTTTAAAATGTGAATTACACGCCGAACAGTTGTCCATTCCGAACTTCTTTAATATTTCTTTCGTGTACTTGGTTTGTGAGATGAAGATTCCATCTTCAAGTTGATCAATTTATAACCCTAGGAAGAACTTTAATTCTCCCATAAGGCTCAACTCAAATTGATCCTGCATAACCTTCGTAAACTCTTGGCATAAAAGATTGTCAGTAGCACCAAATATTATGTCATCAACATAAATTTTGATTAAAAGAAGTTGGTTGTCTTCTTTTAGTAAATAAGGCTGGGTTAATTAAGCCAATTTTGAAGTCATTTTATATTAGGTAATTTTTTAGTCTTTCATACCAATCTCGAGGAGCTTGCTTTAGTCCATATAAGGCTTTATTTAATTTGAAAACATGATCAAGTTTTTCTAAGCTTTCAAAGCCAGGAGATTGTTTCACGTAGACTCCTTTTAGAAATCCATTGATAAATGCACTCTTGACATCCATTTGGAATAGCTTAAATCGCATATGAGTTGCAAATGCTAATAATATTCTAATGGATTCTAGTATGGCTACAAGTGCATAGGTTTCATCAAAATCAATTCCTTCTTCCTGATTATAGCCTTGAGCAAGAAGTCTAGCTTTATTCCATACAACCTTTCTAGATTCATCAAGCTTATTTCTAAGAACCCATTTTGTTCTAATAACTAATTGAGATTCTGATTTAGGAACTAATTCCCAAACATCGTTTCTCTTAAATTGATTTAGTTCTTCTTGCATAGCAACAATCCAACAATCATCAATGAATGCTTCTTTGATAGATTTGGATTCTAGTTGGGATACAAAAACACTAAGTGAAATGTTATTTAGAGATGATCTAGTCTGAATTCCTTTTGTGACTTCTCCAATTATATGTTCGTTAGGATGCTATTTGGTATAGGTTAGATCTTTAGGTAGGTCACTAATGATGGTTTCCTCTAGAATTTGTTTCCTCTAGAATATTCGAAGGATCATCTAGAGGTTGGTCATCATCTTTGGTTGATGCTTTTTCTTTTTGATCTAATTTATCAAAAGAAACATGTAGAGTCTCTTCAACTACCAAAATTTTCTAATTGAAGACTTGATATAGAAAATACGCAGTTTGTTAAAAGCGGGTTTTTGTCGTTGAGATGTGTAAAATCGATTAGCTTTTAAATTTATATTCCTAAATAGTGGTGGTATCTAGGGTCATCCAAGGAGGTCAATTTGTTAGTCAAATAAATGATTCTCTCTCTCTCATCTCTCAAATCAACACTTCTCTTTTTGTATTTTGATTTTTGTAAATTTTTATATTTGGAAATAAGCGGGATACGAATGCGAAGATAGAACTACGCTAAAGAAACTTGCCTAGAAATTAGAACCTAAGTGACAAGAGAAGTCTACTCTCCTAAGCTCACCCTAGGCAAGTGCGCCTAGGGTAATTAAAAGAGAGATGTGATGCACTAAAATAAATAAAGTTGCTACTTGAAATTGAAAAGTCAAGAATGAAGAAGGCACTTTGCTATTAAGAAAAATGCTTACAAAGTACCTAGGGAGCTCAACTATGCAGAGGTTACACTTAGTTAATCCCTAGGTAGATGAATGCTTAATAGGAATTAAATGCAACAAAATAAAAGATAGAAAATTCTTTCGAGTAGCTGAGGTAGCCTTCGCTCCAAGAATGGTGGCTCCTAGACTTGAAGAAGACTTCTAGCTCCTTGAGTTTCTCCTCTCAAGAGTGGACATCCTCCACCCTTCTTTCCTCCCGCCTGGCCCTCCTCCTTAGTGAAGAGCTTGCTCTTTGGCGTGGCACAAGGAAGGAGAGAGAAGAGGAAGAAGGCACCAAGAGAGCAGGTAGGTTACTCCCTTAATCTTCTTCTCTCCTTCTCCTTTCTTGGGTGTGGGATGTATGGTGGCTATAGGTGTTTGATAGGAAGAATTGTTGCTTTCCAAGGATGATTTAAATGGTAGGATAGGGGGGTCTTTTTATAGGCTAGTATGGATGGTGGTTAGGAAGCTTCCTTGGCACCATGTGAAAGGGTGCCAAGGAGGATAGTTAGGAAGCTTCCTTGGTGCCATGTGAAAGGGTGCCAAGGAGTGTATTTTAGGAACAAATGGTTGGTGGTTTTAATGTAGGTGGATGACCATTAAGTTGGAGAGGGAGTAGGGTAGGAGTTGGATTTGAGTTGGATCTAGCTGAGTTGAGCTGGGATCCAACTACTAGAGCTTCTGTCTTCACAAATGTTCCAAGTGCCTTCCATACTGCTAGGGTTTCTCTGATTTCCAATGCATTCATCCCTGGCAATCAAATGGAAACTACATGAGATAATGTGAAATGAATGCTAATGTATGCTCTAAACCCTAAATGCACATGCATGCTAAATGCAATATTATAATGCAATGCAGTTGACAAAATCTTAAGAACTAGATGCGAATGGATGCTAAGGATGATGATAAACTAGTGTTTATCAAGACTCTATAAGCTTTGCTTCTAGAGGGGTATCCTAGAAAATTTCCTTCCTCACTTTTTGCATTAAACTTATCCAGGTTTTCTTTTGTATTTAGTATGAAACATTTACAGCTAAATATCTTGAAATAGGAAATCTTGGGAGTTCTATCAAAGTAAAGATCAAAAGGTGTTTTCTCAAGGATAGGTCTGATAGAGGCCCTATTCTGAATATAGCAAGCAGTGTTTACAACCTCGGCCCAAAAATACCAAGGTATCTTTGACTTGCACAACATGGTGTAGGCACACTCTTGCAGGGTTCTATTTTTCCTTTCTGCAACACCATTTTGAGGAGTTGCTCTTGGAAGGCAAATTCTTGTTTTATTCCATGAGTAGAGAAAAAGTCTTGGAAGTTTTGCTTTCAAATTCTCCTCCAAGATCACTCCTAATCCTAGTGATGGAAAGGCTTAACTCATTTTCAATTCTTTTGGCTAACTTCTAAATTCCTCAAAAGTAGAATCTTTAGTTCTTAAAAAGGATACCCAAGTAAATCGAGAGAAGTCATCAACAATGACGAGACAGTATCTACACCCATTTAGACTTTCGAACTTAGTTGGTCCAAAAAGTCTAAGTGGATCAACTCAAGTGGCTTAGAAGTGATGACCATGTTTTTAGGTTTAAAAGATGCTTTATGAAGTTTTTTGAGTTCACAAGAGGTGCAAAGGTTTTTCTTTTTAAAGGACATCTTAGGCAATCATTGTACTAAGTCATGTTTCACAAGCTTATATATGTTTCACATGAGAACATGACCGAGTCAACGGTGCCATAGTATTGACTCATCATTCGATACAACTAAACAATTAAGATTGTTGCATTTATTAAAGTCAATAGTGTAGATATCTTTTGATCTATCTCCAATCAAAAGGATTTCCCTTGATTTCTTGTCCTTAATCTTCAAAACTTTTGAGGTGAAAGTGACTTTAAAACCTTTATCACAAATCTGACTTACACTAAACAAATTATGTTTTAATCCTTGGACAAGATGAACATTATCAAAGGAGGTTTTAGAGTTACCAATTTGGCCAGTACCAATAATATGTCCCTTGTGGTTGTTGCCAAAAGTGATTGAACCACCTTCCTTGCAGTCGAGGTTGAGAAATAGATCTTCTTCTCCTATCATGTTCTTCAAACAACCATTGTCCATGACCCATCTTCCTTTGCCTTGGACCTACCATTGGTTTACATTTGTGAGGTCCAAAGTTTCTTCTTATGGCTACAAGGTGTCCATCATTTTGTTGATAGATCCAATCAGAGTGCCTTATTAGTCCTTCATTGGGATATCCGACAAAACAAGATTGTAAATCTCTTTTTAGTACCCATTTTCGTTTGGGTCCAAATTTGTTAGTACATGTCTGTTCAGGCGTGGACCTTGTGTGTTGGTTTGTGAAATGGAAGCTTCATGGTCATTTTTAGGCATATATCCTAACCCAAATTTGGTTGTGGTTTGGGTTTGTGTGCCTAGTAGTTTTTCTATATTAGCTCTTCCTTTGGTGAATTTAGCTAAGTCATTTACGAGAGTAATAGACTTATATTTTAGTTTTCCTAATTCTACTTGAAGTGAGTCTACCTGTGTTCTAAGTGCGGTGATCTCTTATGAATGTATTTTATTTTTTGATGCAAAATTGTATTTCATCTCAGTCTCTTCATCTAGATCCTTGACTAGCTTTTTATTAGCTACTTTAAGTTCTTTGGCTAGAACATGCAACTCAAAGAAAGCTTCTAAGAGTTCGTCAAAAGTGAAAGAAGATATCTCATCTTTGATCGCCATTAGACCGTAGAGTGCTTCTTCACTTGATGTGTCTTTACTTTCTTCTTTCGAGCTTGTGTCGCTATCATCCCAGGTTACTTGCAGAGCCATCTTCTTTGCTTCATGCCTAGGAGGTTTTCTAACTTTCCTCTTTTCGATTTCGTTCCTAAGTTGAGGGCATTCTTTTCTCACGTGCCCTTTCTTCTTACAATTGTAGCAGATAACTTGATTTTCTTATAATTCTTCCTTTTTCTTCTTTCAGCTCTTCTTGTTCTTCAAGAATCTTTTGAATTTTCTAGAGAGTAAGGCTATATCCTCCTCATCTTCATCTTCTGATTCTTCGGAGTAAGTATCGGCTTTTAGAGTGAGGTCTTTCTTCTTCTTGCCTTCTCCTTCATGTTCCTTCATGTGCTCGAGCTGAACCTCATAGGCCATTAGGCTACCTATAAGATCATCCAACTTTAGCACATAAAGATCCTTGGATTCCTAAATAGCTATTGTCTTAGTTTCCTAATCACTAGTCAAGGCTCAGAGAATCTTTCGAACCAATGCCCCATTTGTGATCTTTCGATCCAAATTTCTTGAGTTGACAATGTCGGTGAATCTGGTGTACATCTCCTTCATGGTTTCTCCTTTCTTCATGTGAAAGAGCTCATATTTTTGGGTGAGGAGGTTGACCGAGTTTCCTTGACTTTCGAAGTTCCTTTATGGGTAACTTCAAGAGTGTTCCAAATTTCATATGTCGTTTTTCATGCTGAGACACGGTTAAATTCATCCTTGGATAGACCGCAGAAGATAGCATTCATGGCTTTAGCGTTGTGTGTCACAATCTTCTTTTGGTCTGCAGTGATCTCAACACCTTCCTTCTTTTTTGGTTGTGTGTATTTTGATGCTATCACATCCCAAACTTTATATTGCATTATGGTCTTCCAATATCCATAGTTGGTGCCATTGAAGAGTGGTGGTCTGACAGTAGATTGAACCTCAGCGTACACCTCAAAGGACTTTAACATCATGACTGGAGTAAACAGGGCTTTAATACCAGATGTGAGTGCGTGCATAGCCTAATGGATCAAGTATACACTAGAGGGAGGTGAATAGTGTAATATCTATTTCTATGAGAGTTTAAAAAATCATTCACCACAGATCAAATTTTAAATAAGCACAGACCAAAAAGATAACACATGATTTAGAGTGGGAACCTTTCCAAGTAAAAACCACTACCTAAGCCTCCCAGCTTAGGATTTTCTTAACTAGTCGACGCTAGTCAAATCCACTAGCATACCACTTGAACGAGGGTGGCACAATGATGTAGACACATCCATCTAGGTTAAAACGCCTATTTATGCATGTTCCTAGGCTTAGATTTGCATTCCATATTATAAATATTGTATAGCATGCATCATTATACATTTAGAGTAGTTGTGTATATTCTAGATTAATTGTGTCCTTTTGTGGTCAGGAGAGAAAGAGATTTATTTTGGAGCCTCGGATTGATGATCCGACTGTATCTGATCAAGACGACGATCGGAGTCCAACGCCTCCGAAATCGCCTTGATCGGAGTCCCATAGCACCATATGTAGTTCGAGAAAGATCAACGGCCAAGGGACTAGGTGATGCGATCTGGAGCTTCAAATGATAAATCCGATCGCACAGATGGATTCGGGTTGACGATCGCAACACAACAGCTGGAAATTGACTCAAGTCGACCTCTGTAGTAGCCCCTACAAAGGAAAGAAGATGGATGGCCCAGGTCGCATCACGTAGTGCAACCCAGGCCGCCCATGTGCACACACGCGCCACAACAATGCAAGCGCACATGCATGCGGAGGCATGCATGCACGCAAGCATAGCGACAGTGTGTAAGGCAACGACAGCGACAGCAGCAACAACGCGCACGAGCGCGAGGTGCGTAGGCACGTAGCGCGCGTGCGTGTGCAACAAGGGTGTGTGGAGCGACCGCCAGCAGTGCGGCAACAAGGGCACATGAGTGGGATCTTTAGCGACGTTTGTGGTGGATCTTCAACGACGTTTATGACCGTTACTAAATGTCCTGTATACGAATTTAATTCTTTCCTCCACTATAAAAGGACCCCTACCCCTCCCATTTTTCTTCATCTCTTCCTTTCTTCCTCTCACCACCTCCAAGGCTCTAGAGAAAGCTTGTCCCAAGCCTGGGATGCTCCTCTAGAGTAGAAAACCAAATATTTTTCCCTCCCCTCATCCCCATTCGTGGAGCATCCTGTGGTCGTCTTCTCACCTAGTTTAGGAAGTAGATCCTCGCCGCGACAACAACTTGTCCCGTCCTCCTTTCTCCGCCGTTGTTCTCCTTCGGTTCGCTCCTCACCACCTTCGTCCGAGCACCGTCAGAGTGAATCGTCCTCCAAGCAACCGTCGAGGGGGATTCTTCTCATCTCCAGCTATCTTTACTACATTCTAGTGTAGTTTTTTCCGCTTTCATAGTTGTAGAAACACTTGTTGAGATATATGTGATTGTTTCTCTCTCTCTCTCTTATATTTTGCAAGTAGATTAGTTAGATAATGTTTTCATCGAACTGATCTCTTGCTTGCTAAAAATACCAAAAAACTTATAAAAGATAAAAATGACAAAAACAAATAAAAGCAAAATGCGAATTTTCAAAATCAAACATTCGTCTCCCCGTGCTCGACTAGGGCCTTTTGAGTTTCGGTTATAAATATTATCTAATCGATGGATTTTCTTGCGAATCAAACTACGACAATGGATTTTCCAAACCCGAACCCTTTCTGTATGCAAATTTGTTCATCATTTTGGCACCATTGCCAAGGAGGCAACGCTCTTTGGTTCTTTCCATGTTTTCTCGCATTACTTACATATTTTTCTAACCTATCTTTCTTCTTCGATTTATTATCTTGCAGGAACCCGATCGAGGAGCTGAAGGAGATAGATTGGAGTAAAGTGCGGGTAGACATTTGTAAGTTTTCCCCCACTTCCCCACCCACTAGATCATTTCTCCACCTTAACAATCAAGACCTAATCTACTTAAGTGTTTTCACAAACCCTAGGATAGAAACTGTTTGTCTTGTTTGTCACTTCACCTCATCTCACCCTTGAAAAAAATAAAAAAATATATACTCTTCTATTATGGATTTAACTGAAAGCTACACACTTAACACCCACAACTTCTCATCTTAAGGCGCACAATCACATCGATTCTACCAGTTAATCAGAATCTGACCAGTGGATCTGATATACCTTAACTCAACACACAAATAAGTGAGTAGACAATTTGAATAGGTTAAACATCATGTGTGCCTTAATCAAGTGGTACAACAAGCCAACCTTTTGAATTGTTTGGGCCGCACCACTCAATGTAAAATTGATCCATCAAGTAGCTTGCCACTTAGGGTTGATTTTTAGGGTTGAACCAGGCACTCCACATTATTTCTGATTTTTTAAGGAACATATCATCACCGGTGCTTGCAAAACTTGGAGTATTCTCCTGAACTTGATTGAATACACCTAAGATTAAACCCTAAAAGCTACTAAACAAGGTTAAACTATAAAAGACACATCATCAAATAACCTTATTTGCAAACCCCGGTTGTGCATGCACACACATATTAACTGATCATTAAGGGCACAACCCATCTAAAGGACCCATCACATTCCAAGAGCACAATCATCCCAAGCCTAATTAAAACTGAGTAGACGTTGGCCTTAAGGATTGATTCACTCTTCGGGGCTCAGATTGAGACTGTTTTCAATTAATCTGCTTCTATTGGTCCATATGATGCCTAGCTAGTGGAGTAGTGTCAAACGACCATGGTTGGGGGGTATACTAAGAACCAGAGGCACAAGCCAAAGGAAGAACCTTCTCCCAGTCCTTCCCTCTAACTGGTTGGATTGATCGGATAAAAGTAGACTAAATTGTTTATAATCTTAGGACGGGTCCTTGGAGTCTATAGGTTTTCAGGCTACCCACATAAGGACAGGTTTAGTTGATTGTACTACAGGGCACCTTTCCTCTTCTAATTTCCCTCCTACTCCACAATGTATCCTTCCACATCTTTCACACGTTTCCAATCCTATCCTCCTACCACATGTATCCTCAAGATGGTTGCTATCCCCACTCGACTTATGATTACCCATCTCCTAATCAAGATAACTTTGATTGAGGATATGAATCCGAACCTCAGTGTCCAGGGCCTAACCCTAGACAATAAGACTATGATTACTATCCTTCCCAGAGCTACAATGATTATAGATCTCCACCCTTTAATGATCAACCTAACCAGATCTACAATCAGGAAGGATATGATGATTATAACACCTACCCTCCCTGGTATTCCACTGAATATAGGTCACCTCCATTCTTTGAATAACCCGAGACGACCTACCATCAGGGAGGACCCCAAGAATCGCAATATCTTGACTCCCCTAGAATAAACCCAAACCCACCCAACCCTAAACCGAACCATTCGGTTCAGGTGAACCAGATCCAAGACAAGGTATTGGCTAACTTGAGGAACACCATACAATCTTTAGAAGCTCAACCAACACCATGCATTGAAGCATTGGAGCCTATGATAAAAATGATTAATGAGCTGAATAGCTCTTTATTGGATTTGCTCCAAAATGTTAGGGATAGGGGCTTCGGTGAGTTTCTACTTGGGAAAATATTGAGATTGAGGATGAAATTTGTGGTTGCCCTAGTCTAATCTTGGGATGATTCGCAAGATGAACCCCCTCCAGGAGAGCAAATGTCTAAACCTGCTGAGCTGCTTATCGGGGGGGGATACATTTTCTATGACCCGAGATGACCAAGTCGGTCTAGAGCAACCAATTGAGGATGAACCAATTGATTCACTCAAGATCCCTAAGCCCAGGAACGAAGTGTTGGAGCTAGAGCACCACGATCATTTGTTTTGATGATAACAAAACACGTGTTATTTAACATTTGCAATTTGAGTCCTAGATTTCAGGTCAATTGCAAATGTGGACGTGTTTAGACGGAGTTCGAGCTCGCATCCAGGACGGATTGGAGGAGCTTGATGGAAAACAGAGGAGGTTCGCGTGGAGCGACAGATTGAAGATAGAAGACAAGAAGAATAGGATAGATTCTGTTTTATCCTTTCTTGTATCTCTTTTCTTGCTTTTATTTTCCTTAGAATATTATGTTAAAGAGCCTCAAAGTACCCTAACAGTAGTCCTAGGAACACCGGCACAACCCTAGGATACTTAGGTTTTTTGTAGAATACTTAGAAAACCAATATAGGGCTCAAACAGCATTTACAGACGTCTAATTCCAAAATCAGACGTCTGATAAAATGTTTTAAGACGTCTGATATCTGTTAGGCTGGACTTAGCTAGTTCTTTCTGATGAAATCAGACGTCCAGACCTTATATCGGACGTCTTAGGAGACGTCTGATGGATTTGCCAAAAGTCCAATTAGTGGACCGTTGGCTGGCTTAGCAAGCACTGAAGATTATGACCATTAGAGCCTTATCAGACGTCCTTAGGACTTTCCAGACGTCTGATTAATGACCGTTTTGCCTCGACTGACCCAAAATCTCTTCTCAGAGATTTTCTAGCCGTTGCAACGTTTGGAAATCAATTCCCACAGTAGAAGTAGGTTTCCAGACGTCCAGACATAGTTCCAGACGTCCCGTATGTCGTCTGATGGACTTGCGCAAAAACCCTGTTTAGATCTGATCCAAGTCAGGGAGAGACCCGCCCAAAATCAGACGTCTGACCTTGGAATCAGACGTCTTAAAGTGGCCTTCCAGACGTCTGATGCCAGAGTTAGACGTCTGATAACCCTGTCAAGTGTAATCATTGTCCTGATTTCGGCCTGATTCTCTTGGACTTTGTTCCCAACGGCTATAGAACCTTTCCTAAGCCTTCCAAAGCCTTCCTAAGGCCTCTATAAATAGAGGGGAGGGGAGCCTTTGACACACCAAGACACACCAAGAGAAACACAAGACACACTTGCAACACACATATACACCAAGAGACACCTTGTAATACACTCTCACACTCTTGTGTCCAAGAAGCTCTTGCTCTCTAAGCTCAAGTTCTACATCTTGAGAGCATCAAACCTTCGCGCACCCGCTCTCCCGCCGTTGTTCACGAGAGCGACATTGCGCCGTTGCGTGGCACACGCACCGCGTCATCAACTCGACGCACTCCTTGCAAAGGGGAGTTTCCTAATTCCTATAGAAGCTAGGTTTATAATTACTTTGTTGGCTCTATAGGACTTGTTGTTTCTTTTATCTTTGTTATTTTGTTGGGTATTCGCTTTGCGAATTCCCATCTCCTTCGTGGGACAAAATCCTTCTCGTGGAGAGAAGGGGTTGAGGAACGCTACCCTCGTACTTGTAGCGTGGTTGTACTGAGGTTGAATCACCCTCATTTTAAAGTGATTCGGTTAGTGGATTTGATCAACTAGGTTGATCGGAAAATCCTAACTCGAGAGGGTTAGGTGGTGGTTTTCACCCGGTTTGGGTTTCCACCTAAAATTACTTGTGTACTTGTGCGATTGATTTTTTGAGATTGTTTATTTTATTTCCGCAATTATTACGTCACCCCCTCCTTCGAAGGGAAATTTCATTTGGTATCAGAGCAGGTTCTTGCAAATTCGGAGTAACACCCGGCAAGAAGATCATGGAGGAAAGCTGTTCCACAAGCAGGATTTCCGAGGGGCAGTCCACAACCCATCCGCCATTCTTCGATGGGAGCAACTACCCCTACTGGAAGTTGCGGATGAAGACCTGGCTTCAAGCCACCGACTTCACGATCTGGGCCAGATGCGAGACGCCATTTGAGATCCCAGAAAAGCCCGCGGGAGGCTACTCGCAGCTGCATATTCGAGAGCTTTCACTCAACGCAAAGGCAATGAATGCCTTGTATTGCGCGTTGAGTACGAAAGAGTTCGAGAAAATCCAAGAGTGCACTACCGCCCACGAGATATGGAGGAAGTTAGAAGACACTCATGAAGAGATGAGCTCGGAGGAAGAAGAAGAAAAAGAAGAAGAAACCGCTTGCTTTGGTTTCATGGCCAGAGGAAGCAACAGCGACAGCGAAAGCGGAAGCGACGACAGCGACAATGAGGTAAATTTTGATTTACAAGAAGCTTTTAATGAACTATTTGAGATTAGTAAATCACTTAAAATAGAAAACAAAATTATTAAAAAGAACCTTAGTTTTCTTAAAAATGAAAATGATAGGTTAGAAAAATAACTTAAGGACATAGAAGCTAGTCCTAGAATTGATAACCTATTATTAGAAAATCAAGACCTCATCAATGAAAATAATAAATTGATTGAGGAAAATGATAGTCTAAAGTTAGAAATCTCTAATTTAAAGACCAAGATGAGTATTATAGAAAAAGAAATTGCATGTCTTAGGGAAAACTCCAACAAATTAATCAATAGAGTAGATAATTTTTATAGCCCTAAGGTTGAGAAAGGATCTCCATCAAGGAGACCCGCTAACAGATCCGGATCCAAGCCCACTTGGATACCGAAGAAAGAATTAGAATCTTGTTTTGTAGGATTCAGGGATAATTACAACACAAAGGACTGGACCTACAAACTCAACGCTGGTCAACTCAAGTTGGGAGAACCAAGGAGTAGACCAAGGAGGAGAACAAGAAGACCGACGAGACGGCGAACAAACGACGGACCCGCCGCACGTCGGCCACCAGACTGGAGACCGGCGCCGATGCCCAGGCCTCCAAGCAACGGATGGGAGCCCCATCCGATGTGGCATCCACCACCACCATTCGGGCCATTTTATTGGCCATGGTAGGTGAGGTAAAACCCTTTACCCTATCTTTTTATCATAAGCATTTAGATAGGGGGAGTTAAAAAATGATGAGCTAATTGTCAATTTTTAAGGGGGAGATACAAGTTAGCTAAATTCCCTTTAGTAAGGGGGAGAAAAATAATAGCTATCTTGTTGTTAGAAAAAGGGGGAGAATATCACCTTTGTTAAAATAAATTCATCGAAGAGCATGTTTTAAGGGGGAGTTATCGGAAATTTCAAACCAATCAAACCTTTTTGATAATGTCAAAAAGGGGGAGGATTTTTCTGCATTATTATTTGCAGTTTTGTCATCATCAAAAAGGGGAAGATTGTTGGTGCTAGAGCACCACGATCATTTGTTTTGATGATAACAAAACACGTGTTATTTAACACTTGCAATTTGAGTCCTAGATTTCAGGTCAATTGCAAATGTGGACGTGTTTAGACGGAGTTCGAGCTCGCATCCAGGACGGATTGGAGGAGCTTGTCGGAAAACAGAGGAGGTTCGCGTGGAGCGACAGATTGAAGATAGAAGACAAGAAGAATAGGATAGATTATGTTTTATCCTTTCTTATATCTCTTTTCTTGCTTTTATTTTCCTTAGAATATTATGTTAAAGAGCCTCAAAGTACCCTAACAGTAGTCCTAGGAACACCGGCACAACCCTAGGATACTTAGGTTTTCTGTAGAATACTTAGAAAACCAATATAGGGCTCAAACAGCATTTACAGACATCTAATTCCAAAATCAGACGTCTGATAAAATGTTTTAAGACGTCTGATATCTGTTAGGCTGGACTTAGCTAGTTCTTTCTGATGAAATCAGACGTCCAGACCTTATACCGGACGTCTTAGGAGACGTCTGTTGGATTTGCCAGAAGTCCAATTAGTGGACCGTTGGCTGGCTTAGCAAGCACTGAAGATTATGACCATTAGAGCCTTATCAGACGTCCTTAGGACTTTCCAGACGTCCGATTAATGACCGTTTTGCCTCGGCTGACCCAAAATCTCTTCTCAGAGATTTTCTAGCCGTTGCAACGTTTGGAAATCAATTCCCACAGTAGAAGTAGGTTTCCAGACGTCCAGACATAGTTCCAGACGTCCCGTATGTCGTCTGATGGACTTGCGCAAAAACCCTGTTTAGATCTGATCCAAGTCAGGGAGAGACCCGCCCAAAATCAGACGTCTGACCTTGGAATCAGACGTCTTAAAGTGGCCTTCCAGACGTCTGATGCCAGAGTTAGACGTCTGATAACCCTGTCAAGTGTAATCATTGTCCTGATTTCGGCCTGATTCTCTTGGACTTTGTTCCCAACGGCTATAGAACCTTTCCTAAGCCTTCCAAAGCCTTCCTAAGGCCTCTATAAATAGAGGGGAGGGGAGCCTTTGACACACCAAGACACACCAAGAGAAACACAAGACACACTTGCAACACACATATACACCAAGAGACACCTTGTAATACACTCTCACACTCTTGTGTCCAAGAAGCTCTTGCTCTCTAAGCTCAAGTTCTACATCTTGAGAGCATCAAACCTTCGCGCACCCGCTCTCCCGCCGTTGTTCACGAGAGCGACATTGCGCCGTTGCGTGGCACACGCACCGCGTCATCAACTCGACGCACTCCTTGCAAAGGGGAGTTTCCTAATTCCTATAGAAGCTAGGTTTATAATTACTTTGTTGGCTCTATAGGACTTGTTGTTTCTTTTATCTTTGTTATTTTGTTGGGTATTCGCTTTGCGAATTCCCGTCTCCTTCGTGGGACAAAATCCTTCTCGTGGAGAGAAGGGGTTGAGGAACGCTACCCTCGTACTTGTAGCGTGGTTGTACTGAGGTTGAATCACCCTCGTTTTAAAGTGATTCGGTTAGTGGATTTGATCAACTAGGTTGATCGGAAAATCTTAACTCTAGAGGGTTAGGTGGTGGTTTTCACCCGGTTTGGGTTTCCACCTAAAATTACTTGTGTACTTGTGCGATTGATTTTTTGAGATTGTTTATTTTATTTCCGCAATTATTACGTCACCCCCTCCTTCGAAGGGAAATTTCATTTGGTATCAGAGCAGGTTCTTGCAAATTCGGAGTAACACCCGGCAAGAAGATCATGGAGGAAAGCTGTTCCACAAGCAGGATTTCCGAGGGGCAGTCCACAACCCGTCCGCCGTTCTTCGACGGGAGCAACTACCCCTACTGGAAGTTGCGGATGAAGACCTGGCTTCAAGCCACCGACTTCACGATCTGGGCCAGATGCGAGACGCCATTTGAGATCCCAGAAAAGCCCGCGGGAGGCTACTCGCAGCTGCATATTCGAGAGCTTTCACTCAACGCAAAGGCAATGAATGCCTTGTATTGCGCGTTGAGTCCGAAAGAGTTCGAGAAAATCCAAGAGTGCACTACCGCCCACGAGATATGGAGGAAGTTAGAAGACACATGAAGAGATGAGCTCGGAGGAAGAAGAAGAAGAAAAAGAAGAAGAAACCGCTTGCTTTGGTTTCATGGCCAGAGGAAGCAACAGCGACAGCGAAAGCTGAAGCGACGACAGCGTCAATGAGGTAAATTTTGATTCACAAGAAGCTTTTAATGAACTATTTGAGATTAGTAAATCACTTAAAATAGAAAAAAAAAGTATTAAAAAGAACCTTAGTTTTCTTAAAAATGAAAATGATAGGTTAGAAAAACAACTTAAGGGCATAGAAGCTAGTCCTAGAATTGATAACCTATTATTAGAAAATCAAGACCTCATCAATGAAAATAATAAATTGATTGAGGAAAATGATAGTCTAAAGTTAGAAATCTCTAATTTAAAGACCAAGATGAGTATTATAGAAAAAGAAATTGCATGTCTTAGGGAAAACTCCAACAAATTAATCAATAGAGTAGATAATTTTTATAGCCCTAAGGTTGAGAAAGGATCTCCATCAAGGAGACCCGCTAACAGATCCGGATCCAAGCCCACTTGGATACCGAAGAAAGAATTAGAATCTTGTTTTGTAGGATTCAAGGATAATTACAACACAAAGGACTGGACCTACAAACTCAACGCTGGTCAACTCAAGTTGGGAGAACCAAGGAGTAGACCAAGGAGGAGAACAAGAAGACCGACGAGACGGCGAACAAACGACGGACCCGCCACACGTCGACCACCAGACTGGAGACCGGCGCCGATGCCCGGGCCTCCAAGCTACGGATGGGAGCCCCATCCGATGTGGCATCCACCACCACCATTCGGGCCATTTTATTGGCCATGGTAGGTGAGGTAAAATCCTTTACCCTATCTTTTTATCATAAGCATTTAGATAGGGGGAGTTAAAAAATGATGAGCTAATTGTCAATTTTTAAGGGGGAGATACAAGTTAACTAAATTTCCTTTAGTAAGGGGGAGAAAAATAATAGCTATCTTGTTGTTAGAAAAAGGGGGAGAATATCACCTTTGTTAAAATAAATTCATCGAAGAGCATGTTTTAAGGGGGAGTTATCGGAAATTTCAAACCAATCAAACTTTTTTGATAATGTCAAAAAGGGGGAGGATTTTTCTGCATTATTATTTGCGGTTTTGTCATCATCGAAAAGGGGAAGATTGTTGGTGCTAGAGCACCACGATCATTTGTTTTGATGATAACAAAACACGTGTTATTTAACACTTGCAATTTGAGTCCTAGATTTCAGGTCAATTGCAAATGTGGACGTGTTTAGACGGAGTTCGAGCTCGCATCCAGGACGGATTGGAGGAGCTTGTCGGAAAACAGAGGAGGTTCGCGTGGAGCGACAGATTGAAGATAGAAGACAAGAAGAATAGGATAGATTCTGTTTTATCC
The DNA here is from genome assembly GCA_037157565.1 of Thalassia testudinum. NCBI lineage: Eukaryota > Viridiplantae > Streptophyta > Magnoliopsida > Alismatales > Hydrocharitaceae > Thalassia > Thalassia testudinum. The sequence continues at coordinate 114,216,353 of JAZHRO010000003.1, read as the reverse complement.
TTTCTTGTATCTCTTTTCTTGCTTTTATTTTCCTTAGAATATTATGTTAAAGAGCCTCAAAGTACCCTAACAGTAGTCCTAGGAACACCGGCACAACCCTAGGATACTTAGGTTTTCTATAGAATACTTAGAAAAACAATATAGGACTCAAACATCATTGACAGACGTCTAATTCCAAAATCAGACGTCTGATAAAATGTTTTAAGACGTCTGATATCTGTTAGGCTGGACTTAGCTAGTTCTTTCTGATGAAATCAGACGTCCAGACCTTATACCGGACGTCTTAGGAGACGTCTGTTGGATTTGCCAGAAGTCCAATTAGTGGACCGTTGGCTGGCTTAGCAAGCACTGAAGATTATGACCATTAGAGCCTTATCAGACGTCCTTAGGACTTTCCAGACGTCCGATTAATGACCGTTTTGCCTCGGCTGACCCAAAATCTCTTCTCAGAGATTTTCTAGCCGTTGCAACGTTTGGAAATCAATTCCCACAGTAGAAGTAGGTTTCCAGACGTCCAGACATAGTTCCAGACGTCCCGTATGTCGTCTGATGGACTTGCGCAAAAACCCTGTTTAGATCTGATCCAAGTCAGGGAGAGACCCGCCCAAAATCAGACGTCTGACCTTGGAATCAGACGTCTTAAAGTGGCCTTCCAGACGTCTGATGCCAGAGTTAGACGTCTGATAACCCTGTCAAGTGTAATCATTGTCCTGATTTCGGCCTGATTCTCTTGGACTTTGTTCCCAACGGCTATAGAACCTTTCCTAAGCCTTCCAAAGCCTTCCTAAGGCCTCTATAAATAGAGGGGAGGGGAGCCTTTGACACACCAAGACACACCAAGAGAAACACAAGACACACTTGCAACACACATATACACCAAGAGACACCTTGTAATACACTCTCACACTCTTGTGTCCAAGAAGCTCTTGCTCTCTAAGCTCAAGTTCTACATCTTGAGAGCATCAAACCTTCGCGCACCCGCTCTCCCGCCGTTGTTCACGAGAGCGACATTGCGCCGTTGCGTGGCACACGCACCGCGTCATCAACTCGACGCACTCCTTGCAAAGGGGAGTTTCCTAATTCCTATAGAAGCTAGGTTTATAATTACTTTGTTGGCTCTATAGGACTTGTTGTTTCTTTTATCTTTGTTATTTTGTTGGGTATTCGCTTTGCGAATTCCCGTCTCCTTCGTGGGACAAAATCCTTCTCGTGGAGAGAAGGGGTTGAGGAACGCTACCCTCGTACTTGTAGCGTGGTTGTACTGAGGTTGAATCACCCTCGTTTTAAAGTGATTCGGTTAGTGGATTTGATCAACTAGGTTGATCGGAAAATCTTAACTCGAGAGGGTTAGGTGGTGGTTTTCACCCGGTTTGGGTTTCCACCTAAAATTACTTGTGTACTTGTGCGATTGATTTTTTGAGATTGTTTATTTTATTTCCGCAATTATTACGTCACCCCCTCCTTCGAAGGAAAATTTCATTTGGTATCAGAGCAGGTTCTTGCAAATTCGGAGTAACACCCGGCAAGAAGATCATGGAGGAAAGCTGTTCCACAAGCAGGATTTCCGAGGGGCAGTCCACAACCCGTCCGCCGTTCTTCGACGGGAGCAACTACCCCTACTGGAAGTTGCGGATGAAGACCTGGCTTCAAGCCACCGACTTCACGATCTGGGCCAGATGCGAGACGCCATTTGAGATCCCAGAAAAGCCCGCGGGAGGCTACTCGCAGCTGCATATTCGAGAGCTTTCACTCAACGCAAAGGCAATGAATGCCTTGTATTGCGCGTTGAGTCCGAAAGAGTTCGAGAAAATCCAAGAGTGCACTACCGCCCACGAGATATGGAGGAAGTTAGAAGACACATGAAGAGATGAGCTCGGAGGAAGAAGAAGAAGAAAAAGAAGAAGAAACCGCTTGCTTTGGTTTCATGGCCAGAGGAAGCAACAGCGACAGCGAAAGCTGAAGCGACGACAGCGTCAATGAGGTAAATTTTGATTCACAAGAAGCTTTTAATGAACTATTTGAGATTAGTAAATCACTTAAAATAGAAAAAAAAAGTATTAAAAAGAACCTTAGTTTTCTTAAAAATGAAAATGATAGGTTAGAAAAACAACTTAAGGGCATAGAAGCTAGTCCTAGAATTGATAACCTATTATTAGAAAATCAAGACCTCATCAATGAAAATAATAAATTGATTGAGGAAAATGATAGTCTAAAGTTAGAAATCTCTAATTTAAAGACCAAGATGAGTATTATAGAAAAAGAAATTGCATGTCTTAGGGAAAACTCCAACAAATTAATCAATAGAGTAGATAATTTTTATAGCCCTAAGGTTGAGAAAGGATCTCCATCAAGGAGACCCGCTAACAGATCCGGATCCAAGCCCACTTGGATACCGAAGAAAGAATTAGAATCTTGTTTTGTAGGATTCAAGGATAATTACAACACAAAGGACTGGACCTACAAACTCAACGCTGGTCAACTCAAGTTGGGAGAACCAAGGAGTAGACCAAGGAGGAGAACAAGAAGACCGACGAGACGGCGAACAAACGACGGACCCGCCACACGTCGACCACCAGACTGGAGACCGGCGCCGATGCCCGGGCCTCCAAGCTACGGATGGGAGCCCCATCCGATGTGGCATCCACCACCACCATTCGGGCCATTTTATTGGCCATGGTAGGTGAGGTAAAACCCTTTACCCTATCTTTTTATCATAAGCATTTAGATAGGGGGAGTTAAAAAATGATGAGCTAATTGTCAATTTTTAAGGGGGAGATACAAGTTAACTAAATTTCCTTTAGTAAGGGGGAGAAAAATAATAGCTATCTTGTTGTTAGAAAAAGGGGGAGAATATCACCTTTGTTAAAATAAATTCATCGAAGAGCATGTTTTAAGGGGGAGTTATCGGAAATTTCAAACCAATCAAACTTTTTTGATAATGTCAAAAAGGGGGAGGATTTTTCTGCATTATTATTTGCGGTTTTGTCATCATCGAAAAGGGGAAGATTGTTGGTGCTAGAGCACCACGATCATTTGTTTTGATGATAACAAAACACGTGTTATTTAACACTTGCAATTTGAGTCCTAGATTTCAGGTCAATTGCAAATGTGGACGTGTTTAGACGGAGTTCGAGCTCGCATCCAGGACGGATTGGAGGAGCTTGTCGGAAAACAGAGGAGGTTCGCGTGGAGCGACAGATTGAAGATAGAAGACAAGAAGAATAGGATAGATTCTGTTTTATCCTTTCTTGTATCTCTTTTCTTGCTTTTATTTTCCTTAGAATATTATGTTAAAGAGCCTCAAAGTACCCTAACAGTAGTCCTAGGAACACCGGCACAACCCTAGGATACTTAGGTTTTCTATAGAATACTTAGAAAAACAATATAGGACTCAAACATCATTGACAGACGTCTAATTCCAAAATCAGACGTCTGATAAAATGTTTTAAGACGTCTGATATCTGTTAGGCTGGACTTAGCTAGTTCTTTCTGATGAAATCAGACGTCCAGACCTTATACCGGACGTCTTAGGAGACGTCTGTTGGATTTGCCAGAAGTCCAATTAGTGGACCGTTGGCTGGCTTAGCAAGCACTGAAGATTATGACCATTAGAGCCTTATCAGACGTCCTTAGGACTTTCCAGACGTCCGATTAATGACCGTTTTGCCTCGGCTGACCCAAAATCTCTTCTCAGAGATTTTCTAGCCGTTGCAACGTTTGGAAATCAATTCCCACAGTAGAAGTAGGTTTCCAGACGTCCAGACATAGTTCCAGACGTCCCGTATGTCGTCTGATGGACTTGCGCAAAAACCCTGTTTAGATCTGATCCAAGTCAGGGAGAGACCCGCCCAAAATCAGACGTCTGACCTTGGAATCAGACGTCTTAAAGTGGCCTTCCAGACGTCTGATGCCAGAGTTAGACGTCTGATAACCCTGTCAAGTGTAATCATTGTCCTGATTTCGGCCTGATTCTCTTGGACTTTGTTCCCAACGGCTATAGAACCTTTCCTAAGCCTTCCAAAGCCTTCCTAAGGCCTCTATAAATAGAGGGGAGGGGAGCCTTTGACACACCAAGACACACCAAGAGAAACACAAGACACACTTGCAACACACATATACACCAAGAGACACCTTGTAATACACTCTCACACTCTTGTGTCCAAGAAGCTCTTGCTCTCTAAGCTCAAGTTCTACATCTTGAGAGCATCAAACCTTCGCGCACCCGCTCTCCCGCCGTTGTTCACGAGAGCGACATTGCGCCGTTGCGTGGCACACGCACCGCGTCATCAACTCGACGCACTCCTTGCAAAGGGGAGTTTCCTAATTCCTATAGAAGCTAGGTTTATAATTACTTTGTTGGCTCTATAGGACTTGTTGTTTCTTTTATCTTTGTTATTTTGTTGGGTATTCGCTTTGCGAATTCCCGTCTCCTTCGTGGGACAAAATCCTTCTCGTGGAGAGAAGGGGTTGAGGAACGCTACCCTCGTACTTGTAGCGTGGTTGTACTGAGGTTGAATCACCCTCGTTTTAAAGTGATTCGGTTAGTGGATTTGATCAACTAGGTTGATCGGAAAATCTTAACTCGAGAGGGTTAGGTGGTGGTTTTCACCCGGTTTGGGTTTCCACCTAAAATTACTTGTGTACTTGTGCGATTGATTTTTTGAGATTGTTTATTTTATTTCCGCAATTATTACGTCACCCCCTCCTTCGAAGGAAAATTTCATTTGGTATCAGAGCAGGTTCTTGCAAATTCGGAGTAACACCCGGCAAGAAGATCATGGAGGAAAGCTGTTCCACAAGCAGGATTTCCGAGGGGCAGTCCACAACCCGTCCGCCGTTCTTCGACGGGAGCAACTACCCCTACTGGAAGTTGCGGATGAAGACCTGGCTTCAAGCCACCGACTTCACGATCTGGGCCAGATGCGAGACGCCATTTGAGATCCCAGAAAAGCCCGCGGGAGGCTACTCGCAGCTGCATATTCGAGAGCTTTCACTCAACGCAAAGGCAATGAATGCCTTGTATTGCGCGTTGAGTCCGAAAGAGTTCGAGAAAATCCAAGAGTGCACTACCGCCCACGAGATATGGAGGAAGTTAGAAGACACATGAAGAGATGAGCTCGGAGGAAGAAGAAGAAGAAAAAGAAGAAGAAACCGCTTGCTTTGGTTTCATGGCCAGAGGAAGCAACAGCGACAGCGAAAGCTGAAGCGACGACAGCGTCAATGAGGTAAATTTTGATTCACAAGAAGCTTTTAATGAACTATTTGAGATTAGTAAATCACTTAAAATAGAAAAAAAAAGTATTAAAAAGAACCTTAGTTTTCTTAAAAATGAAAATGATAGGTTAGAAAAACAACTTAAGGGCATAGAAGCTAGTCCTAGAATTGATAACCTATTATTAGAAAATCAAGACCTCATCAATGAAAATAATAAATTGATTGAGGAAAATGATAGTCTAAAGTTAGAAATCTCTAATTTAAAGACCAAGATGAGTATTATAGAAAAAGAAATTGCATGTCTTAGGGAAAACTCCAACAAATTAATCAATAGAGTAGATAATTTTTATAGCCCTAAGGTTGAGAAAGGATCTCCATCAAGGAGACCCGCTAACAGATCCGGATCCAAGCCCACTTGGATACCGAAGAAAGAATTAGAATCTTGTTTTGTAGGATTCAAGGATAATTACAACACAAAGGACTGGACCTACAAACTCAACGCTGGTCAACTCAAGTTGGGAGAACCAAGGAGTAGACCAAGGAGGAGAACAAGAAGACCGACGAGACGGCGAACAAACGACGGACCCGCCACACGTCGACCACCAGACTGGAGACCGGCGCCGATGCCCGGGCCTCCAAGCTACGGATGGGAGCCCCATCCGATGTGGCATCCACCACCACCATTCGGGCCATTTTATTGGCCATGGTAGGTGAGGTAAAACCCTTTACCCTATCTTTTTATCATAAGCATTTAGATAGGGGGAGTTAAAAAATGATGAGCTAATTGTCAATTTTTAAGGGGGAGATACAAGTTAACTAAATTTCCTTTAGTAAGGGGGAGAAAAATAATAGCTATCTTGTTGTTAGAAAAAGGGGGAGAATATCACCTTTGTTAAAATAAATTCATCGAAGAGCATGTTTTAAGGGGGAGTTATCGGAAATTTCAAACCAATCAAACTTTTTTGATAATGTCAAAAAGGGGGAGGATTTTTCTGCATTATTATTTGCGGTTTTGTCATCATCGAAAAGGGGAAGATTGTTGGTGCTAGAGCACCACGATCATTTGTTTTGATGATAACAAAACACGTGTTATTTAACACTTGCAATTTGAGTCCTAGATTTCAGGTCAATTGCAAATGTGGACGTGTTTAGACGGAGTTCGAGCTCGCATCCAGGACGGATTGGAGGAGCTTGTCGGAAAACAGAGGAGGTTCGCGTGGAGCGACAGATTGAAGATAGAAGACAAGAAGAATAGGATAGATTCTGTTTTATCCTTTCTTGTATCTCTTTTCTTGCTTTTATTTTCCTTAGAATATTATGTTAAAGAGCCTCAAAGTACCCTAACAGTAGTCCTAGGAACACCGGCACAACCCTAGGATACTTAGGTTTTCTATAGAATACTTAGAAAAACAATATAGGACTCAAACATCATTGACAGACGTCTAATTCCAAAATCAGACGTCTGATAAAATGTTTTAAGACGTCTGACTGTTGTTTCAGACGTCTGATATCTGTTACGCTGGACTTAGCTAGTTCTTTCTGATGAAATCAGACGTCCAGACCTTATACCAGACGTCTTAGGAGACGTCTGATGGATTTGCCACACGTCCAATTAGTGGACCGTTGGCTGGCTTAGCAAGCACTGAAGATTATGACCGTTAGAGCCTTATCAGACGTCCTTAGGACTTTCCAGACATCTGATTAATGACCGTTTTGCCTCGGCTGACCCAAAATCTCTTCTCAGAGATTTTCTAGCCGTTGCAACGTTTGGAAATCAATTCCCACAGTAGAAGTAGGTTTCCAGACGTCCAGACATAGTTCCAGACGTCCGGTATGTCGTCTGATGGACTTGCGCAAAAACCCTATTTAGATCTGATCTAAGTCAGGGAGAGACCCGCCCAAAATCAGACGTCTGACCTTGGAATCAGACGTCTTAAAGTGGCCTTCCAGACATCTGATGCCAGAGTTGGACGTCTGATAACCCCGTCAAGTGTAATCATTGTCCTGATTTCGTCCTGATTCTCTTGGACTTTGTTCCCAACGGCTATAGAACCTTTCCTAAGCCTTCCAAAGCCTTCCTAAGGCCTCTATAAATAGAGGGGAGGGGAGACTTTGACACACCATGACACACCAAGAGAAACACAAGACACACTTGCAACACACATATACACCAAGAGACACCTTGTAATACACTCTCACACTCTTGTGTCCAAGAAGCTCTTGCTCTCTAAGCTCAAGTTCTATATCTTGAGAGCATCAAACCTTCGCGCACCCGCTCTCCCGCCGTTGTTCACGAGAGCGACATTGCGCCGTTGCGTGGCACACGCACCGCGTCATCAACTCGACGCACTCCTTGCAAAGGGGAGTTTCCTAATTCCTATAGAAGCTAGGTTTATAATTACTTTGTTGGCTCTATAGGACTTGTTGTTTCTTTTATCTTTGTTATTTTGTTGGGTATTCGCTTTGCGAATTCCCGTCTCCTTCGTGGGACAAAATCCTTCTCGTGGAGAGAAGGGGTTGAGGAACGCTACCCTCGTACTTGTAGCGTGGTTGTACTGAGGTTGAATCACCCTCGTTTTAAAGTGATTCGGTTAGTGGATTTGATCAACTAGGTTGATCGGAAAATCCTAACTCGAGAGGGTTAGGTGGTGGTTTTCACCCGGTTTGGGTTTCCACCTAAAATTACTTGTGTACTTGTGCGATTGATTTTTTGAGATTGTTTATTTTATTTCCGCAATTATTACGTCACCCCCTCCTTCGAAGGAAAATTTCATTTGGTATCAGAGCAGGTTCTTGCAAATTCGGAGTAACACCCGGCAAGAAGATCATGGAGGAAAGCTGTTCCACAAGCAGGATTTCCGAGGGGCAGTCCACAACCCGTCCGCCGTTCTTCGACGGGAGCAACTACCCCTACTGGAAGTTGCGGATGAAGACCTGGCTTCAAGCCACCGACTTCACGATCTGGGCCAGATGCGAGACGCCATTTGAGATCCCAAAAAAGCCCGCGGGAGGCTACTCGCAGCTGCATATTCGAGAGCTTTCACTCAACGCAATGGCAATGAATGCCTTGTATTGCGCGTTGAGTCCGAAAGAGTTCGAGAAAATCCAAGAGTGCACTACCGCCCACGAGATGTGGAGGAAGTTAGAAGACACATGAAGAGATGAGCTCGGAGGAAGAAGAAGAAGAAAAAGAAGAAGAAACCGCTTGCTTTGGTTTCATGGCCAGAGGAAGCAACAGCGACAGCGAAAGCTGAAGCGACGACAGCGTCAATGAGGTAAATTTTGATTCACAAGAAGCTTTTAATGAACTATTTGAGATTAGTAAATCACTTAAAATAGAAAACAAAAGTATTAAAAAGAACCTTAGTTTTCTTAAAAATGAAAATGATAGGTTAGAAAAACAACTTAAGGGCATAGAAGCTAGTCCTAGAATTGATAACCTATTATTAGAAAATCAAGACCTCATCAATGAAAATAATAAATTGATTGAGGAAAATGATAGTCTAAAGTTAGAAATCTCTAATTTAAAGACCAAGATGAGTATTATAGAAAAAGAAATTGCATGTCTTAGGGAAAACTCCAACAAATTAATCAATAGAGTAGATAATTTTTATAGCCCTAAGGTTGAGAAAGGATCTCCATCAAGGAGACCCGCTAACAGATCCGGATCCAAGCCCACTTGGATACCGAAGAAAGAATTAGAATCTTGTTTTGTAGGATTCAGGGATAATTACAACACAAAGGACTGGACCTACAAACTCAACGCTGGTCAACTCAAGTTGGGAGAACCAAGGAGTAGACCAAGGAGGAGAACAAGAAGACCGACGAGACGGCGAACAAACGACGGACCCGCCGCACGTCGGCCACCAGACTGGAGACCGGCGCCGATGCCCAGGCCTCCAAGCAACGGATGGGAGCCCCATCCGATGTGGCATCCACCACCACCATTCGGGCCATTTTATTGGCCATGGTAGGTGAGGTAAAACCCTTTACCCTATCTTTTTATCATAAGCATTTAGATAGGGGGAGTTAAAAAATGATGAGCTAATTGTCAATTTTTAAGGGGGAGATACAAGTTAGCTAAATTCCCTTTAGTAAGGGGGAGAAAAATAATAGCTATCTTGTTGTTAGAAAAAGGGGGAGAATATCACCTTTGTTAAAATAAATTCATCGAAGAGCATGTTTTAAGGGGGAGTTATCGGAAATTTCAAACCAATCAAACCTTTTTGATAATGTCAAAAAGGGGGAGGATTTTTCTGCATTATTATTTGCAGTTTTGTCATCATCAAAAAGGGGAAGATTGTTGGTGCTAGAGCACCACGATCATTTGTTTTGATGATAACAAAACACGTGTTATTTAACACTTGCAATTTGAGTCCTAGATTTCAGGTCAATTGCAAATGTGGACGTGTTTAGACGGAGTTCGAGCTCGCATCCAGGACGGATTGGAGGAGCTTGTCGGAAAACAGAGGAGGTTCGCGTGGAGCGACAGATTGAAGATAGAAGACAAGAAGAATAGGATAGATTATGTTTTATCCTTTCTTATATCTCTTTTCTTGCTTTTATTTTCCTTAGAATATTATGTTAAAGAGCCTCAAAGTACCCTAACAGTAGTCCTAGGAACACCGGCACAACCCTAGGATACTTAGGTTTTCTGTAGAATACTTAGAAAACCAATATAGGGCTCAAACAGCATTTACAGACGTCTAATTCCAAAATCAGACGTCTGATAAAATGTTTTAAGACGTCTGATATCTGTTAGGCTGGACTTAGCTAGTTCTTTCTGATGAAATCAGACGTCCAGACCTTATACCGGACGTCTTAGGAGACGTCTGATGGATTTGCCAGAAGTTCAATTAGTGGACCGTTGGCTGGCTTAGCAAGCACTGAAGATTATGACCATTAGATCCTTATCAGACGTCCTTAGGACTTTCCAGACGTCTGATTAATGACCGTTTTGCCTCGGCTGACCCAAAATCTCTTCTCAGAGATTTTCTAGCCGTTGCAACGTTTGGAAATCAATTCCCACAGTAGAAGTAGGTTTCCAGACGTCCAGACATAGTTCCAGACGTCCCGTATGTCGTCTGATGGACTTGCGCAAAAACCCTGTTTAGATCTGATCCAAGTCAGGGAGAGACCCGCCCAAAATCAGACGTCTGACCTTGGAATCAGACGTCTTAAAGTGGCCTTCCAAACGTCTGATGCCAGAGTTAGACGTCTGATAACCCTGTCAAGTGTAATCATTGTCCTGATTTCGACCTGATTCTCTTGGACTTTGTTCCCAACGGCTATAGAACCTTTCCTAAGCCTTCCAAAGCCTTCCTAAGGCCTCTATAAATAGAGGGGAGGGGAGCCTTTGACACACCAAGACACACCAAGAGAAACACAAGACACACTTGCAACACACATATACACCAAGAGACACCTTGTAATACACTCTCACACTCTTGTGTCCAAGAAGCTCTTGCTCTCTAAGCTCAAGTTCTACATCTTGAGAGCATCAAACCTTCGCGCACCCGCTCTCCCGCCGTTGTTCACGAGAGCGACATTGCGCCGTTGCGTGGCACACGCACCGCGTCATCAACTCGACGCACTCCTTGCAAAGGGGAGTTTCCTAATTCCTATAGAAGCTAGGTTTATAATTACTTTGTTGGCTCTATAGGACTTGTTGTTTCTTTTATCTTTGTTATTTTGTTGGGTATTCGCTTTGCGAATTCCCGTCTCCTTCGTGGGACAAAATCCTTCTCGTGGAGAGAAGGGGTTGAGGAACGCTACCCTCGTACTTGTAGCGTGGTTGTACTGAGGTTGAATCACCCTCGTTTTAAAGTGATTCGGTTAGTGGATTTGATCAACTAGGTTGATCGGAAAATCCTAACTCGAGAGGGTTAGGTGGTGGTTTTCACCCGGTTTGGGTTTCCACCTAAAATTACTTGTGTACTTGTGCGATTGATTTTTTGAGATTGTTTATTTTATTTCCGCAATTATTACGTCACCCCCTCCTTCGAAGGGAAATTTCACGGAGAAAAATATATCTCCATGGATTATGAAATGGCATATGATTTTGAGACATATATAAATGCAGATCAAGAATTCTTTGACTCTGAGGGTAAAGAATCTCTTAGTGAAGTCTCACTTGAATTTAAGGATGAGGATTTTAGTGAGACAATCGAGCTCGAGGAGCATGACGAACCTTTTAATAGCTCAATTATTGATGATTATGATCTGGTTGGGGCTAACTTGGAGGATCCAAATCTTCATTTACTAAAAGATTCAATCAGTAGCCCTATTCTTCAGGCACACCCTAAAGAGTTGAATGATCATACTTTTGAGATCATTGTGCCCAAGTCAATTCTGATTCAGCCATGATTTTTGGACTTGGGTAAATCATATGGGGTGAATGATGTGCTAGAGGTCCCGGAACCCAAACACTTGATGTTGGAGGATATGACTTTGGAAGTGAGGATCTGGGAAGTTAACTTCAGGGAAAGCAGGAGTTTGGATTTAAGGGTTCCTATTGACCTAAAACCACCTACTTTCTACCAGGACCCTTACGATATCTTTGATGTGCAACCCAAGATTGGAATAATTGACTATCTTCCTGAGCTAAACTTTAAGTGGACACCCAAGTTGAGTGAATCAGATCTACCCATTGTCCACTACTTTAGTCTTGGGTCGCACACCACCAAACCGCAGGCCTGACCCCACAAGCATAATGATCTCCGATTCTGGGTGATTCTCATCTAGAACCTGAGAACTACTCGACCCTGGGGAATGGGTCTACACCATAATCTGGTCCACATCTGTGGACATCTTCTGTTAGCGGGTTTAAGGATCAATATTTTTATTTTGATTCTAACCCGCACTTGTGAATTCTCAAATGCTTCTTTGTGTGTATATTATGCCTAGCTAAAGGCATTAAACTTAGCACATGTGCATACTCTCTTCTCTCTACGGAGCTGACCGAATTGTCACGAAACTCAAGTGATATTCTGTTATTCTACTCGTTTCGTGTATTTATTTCAACAATGAGGACATTGCATCATTTAGGCATGGGGGGTGGATACTTAATCCTGAAATTATTTTGTTAGCTCTGTAGATTTACTTTTATTTTCTTTAAAAAAAAATGAAAATTCGAAAGAAAAAAAAAGAAAAAAAATAGAATTAAGAGAAGCGAACTTAGGCATTCGGCGTTATTAACTTTAGGAAATGATACGATAGGACTTGAACACTTAGACTCTTTAGTTCTTTGGGCTTAATTAGCCCGGGTGTCCACTCGAATGTGGACTTAGTCTCGAGTCCTTGCCAAGTAATTTTATTTTAATTTGGCTAATAAATTAGGGTGATAAGTACATGACTTACCAACCCACCCTCTGATTTAAGGGAACTTTAAGTCTAAACATCTACACATTATTTGCACTGACTCACTTTTTGGTAGTTTTTACGGAAATTGAGTAGCTAATAAATTGTCTAGGGTAGTATGGCTGGCAAGTTGTCATGGGTAATAGCCCATTGGCCGATTGTTCAAAGCCCACCTACATGACCATATTCATTCTACTGCTTTTAGGTAAATCTTAGATCAGGGAAGTCACCTACTGATGGAACGGTGGCTTCGAGAGATAACTGGGTTTTATTGTTATGTCGTTGTAATATAGCCAGTTGTTGCCATCATTTCAAATATATAAATTTTTTACTCGGAAAAGAGTTCCCGAGGTCGAACTCAGGGAGCAAGTTGTATTCTAGAGATATACATGTTTCTTTTACAAAAAGAAAGAGAGAGGGAAAGAATTTGTTGTCTTCTTTTCTCTTTGTTTTCTCCTCGTCTCAGATCTTCTTCTTCTTTGTCTGCAGAGGTGATGTTCTTCTTTCTTTCTTTCTTCAGATCTCCTTCTTCTTCTTTGTTCTGCAGAGGTGATGTTCTTCTTTCTTTCTTTCTTCAGATCTCCTTCTTCTTCTTTGTTCTGCAGAGGTGATGCTCTTCTTTCTTTCTTCAGATCTCCTTCTTCCTTCTTTTCTTTTTCCAGCCAGGGACGTCACCCCTCCTTCTTTCTTCTTTTCCCTTCAGGCCGTCGTCTGATTTCCAAATCAGACGACTTAAACTGCCTGTTGCTACAGTGTCTCCCTCAGCTTCCTTCTTCTTCCGCGGTTCTTCTTCTTCACCTGTGCCTGCACACATCAGAGCTTACGTCAGAGAACAAAACCTACTCTACCCTCTCCCCCCGCGTCTCTCTCTCTCTGAAACCACTCTTGGGAAAGCTCTCCCAGAGCTGCCGGGTAATCGGATTCGGGTCATGCCCGGGTCCAGGCCCACCGGCGTGCGTGGTGGGCGAGGAGTGCAGGTCAGTCTAAGTCGGGTCGGGTCAGGTCCGCGGGGCGTGAGTGCGGACGAGACCGGGTAACCGGGCGGGTGAAAGGGGACCTCACCCCGTGTGCTGAGGCAGTAAGGCTAGTGCACAAAATCAATTTAAACAGTGGAAAGGTTGTGAGGCTTACCGATGTGGGACTAAACGCAGACCTTTCCTCGCGTGCGCCTGCTGGGAGACCGCGGCCTGGCTTCTGCAGCTGCGGCTTCGATTTGCGTAGGTTGCTGGCTGGCTGCCTTCGCAAGACTCCCCGTACTCCGCAGCAGCTGGAGACCTGGAGTCCTCAAGCCTGGAGCGCGGGAGAAGCTGCTTCAATGTGCGTTAATGGCGGTCGAACCTCAAAACCTGTCGGACACGAATATGGCCTCTCGGCCTGATCAAACCACTGGGGAACCTTCGCCGTGGCACGGCGAAGGTGAGGAGCTGCGCGGCAGGTCGGAAGGTGGTGTCTGGCGGCAGCCCTAGGTTGGACTGCAACCGGAGGAATGGGTTTGTTCGGGGGAGCGTTACGGAGGTGTGGAGTGGCAGTGAAGGGGTGGGGGGTGCTCAGTGTGATGAGGCGGAGGTTCGGTGAGGGTCGGCGAGGTGTGTGAGGCTGTGGAGCGATGGGAGAATCTCGTCGGAGGGTGGCCGGAGACGAAGGGGGTGACGATGGTCAGGGTCGGTCGAGGGCTTAATTGAATAAATTGAAAGCGGGGGAAGAAAGAGGAGAAGAAGGGGAGTAGTTCTAGCTTACTTGCAGGGACGAAGGGGGAGGAACAGGGCGACAGTCGTATCGACTGTCGCCGGAGAAGACGATGCTCAGGGAAAGGGGCGGCGGCGAGCAGAGAGCCGGAGAGGCGCCAGCTGGGTGCGGCGTGGCGCGGGAAGAGCAGGGGAGGAAGTCTCTGCTGCTGGTATTGCGGCAGAGCGAAGAGGTGGAGGGGGAGGAACCGCCGGAGCTGGTGAGCGTCTGCCGGAGAGAGAAGAGAGGAAAGTTGGGGATTTTCTCCGTCAGATCCAAGCTGCCCCGGTCGGTGGAGCAACGGGGGGTATTTATAGGGATCAAAACAGGGAGGAAGGCGGAGGGAGACGACGTGTCTCCCTCACCGGAGGATGGCCGGAAACAAAAGCCCATACCGTCCGTGCGTTCGCACGGCCGGTATGGTGGGTTACAACGACCAAGGGGGTGTCCCTGCGACGGCTGACGACGCAGGGCACCCCCGGTTTACTTGCCATGTCCCCCCCCTCACCCTGCGCGGCGCCATGCTCCGCGCAAGGTCACCGGAGCATGGTGGTGGCAGGTTTTGCAGGGGGGACCTGATCGCAAAGAACGAAGGAGAGTTAGGGGCCAAAATGCGAGGGTTCAAAAGTTGAGGGCCAAAAAGTAAATATATGAGGACCAAAGTGTAAAGTTGGTCAAGGAGGTTTCTTCTTAGGCTCAAGTTTTTATACATGACTGATTAGGACCTAAGGAATCTGATGGTGAATTTCATTTCTATATTAAACCTTGTTTGACCGGTCAATTTATGCGAAAACCCAAATTAAGTTATTAATTGGGCATGGTTCTCAATGTAGGTCAAAATGGGTTCTGAAGGCCAAATTGAAGGTTCTAAACCCTAGAGATTATTTTTCTATGAATTTTAGAGGGTTTATTCTATTTTTACTTTGCCTTGAACCTCGTGAATTGAAGTGGGTTGTTTTAGGGTTACAGATTATCATTTAGTTTCTTGGAATTGCTGTAGCCCTTGCTAGATCATTTCATCCCACTTTTATTCTTATTAAGCTGCTTTGACCTATGTTTGGGCCCTGAATTACCCTGTATGCAGATTATACTGGTAAAATTGCATTTTTACCCCTTATGACTTGTTTTCTTCTCAAACTCAGAATTCTCTGAGTTAAGCCTTTCCTTGAGATATGTAGGAGCTTTTATCCTTTGTATTAGGTCAAAATGAGCTAGTTATGGCTCATGATGAGGTTCTCATCATACCCCCATGCCTAGCTTTTGCTAGTCCCTTAGCAAAAACTTAAGGTTTCAACCCTTGTTCTAGACCATGAAGTTTTTAATAGTTTTAGATAAGTGCCTTTTTTATTTGAGCATAGATTAGGTTAGAATGCTGACCATAGGCCTAAAAGGTACTCTAGTACCAATCAAGATCCAAATCTGTCTAGCCTTAGCCTCAGTCTTTTAGCAAAGGTTTTTAAGGCCCACAAGAACTAACCTAAGGTTTATTGGATTTCGTGGTTAAAGCACCCGTGCTTGAAATGATTTTAGCCCTGGCTCAGTTCGCAGTGCGTTTTGTAAGAGAGAGATAGAAAGTTTTTCTGTTTGGAGAGTTTTCTCTCTCTTTTTCTTTTTAGTTCTAGCCTAGGATTGGCTTTTCAACACGGTCTGTATCAGATTCCTTGCTCCCATCATCAATCCTCAAGGGTTCCTGGCGATCGATGCTTCGAGATAGCACCGCCCATGGCAACCCCCGGAACCCTGGCTATTGAGATTTCGAGATAATCCCATCCATGGTGTTCCGTGGCCGAATCCAGACCCTGGCAATTGACACTTCGAGATAATGCCATCCATGGAATCTGAACCAGCAGAGTGCTTACATGCCCCCAGTAGGATATGTAAATATCCTAGGAGACAACCACCGAGGAGATGATATTTTGCTACGCATCTTCGAGGGGATTTCCCGCCTCTCCGCGCTGGGAACTCGTCCAAATCAACTTGTGTTGATCGGCCGCTCCTATTCTAGGTGTTCTTTTCAGAATTTTGCGATGCTTCTGCGTAATTCTGATTTTTACGCTTACTGAACCAGGCTGTGTGTGAGGTTAGGGTGCTTAGGTTACTGAGTCCCGTAAACCAAAAATTAGTTAACGAGGCCGAATACTCCCTAAGCCTTAGACCTAATACTTCAGCTTTTCATTTTCCTCAACCTCTTGAGGAGTGTCCAGATCTTAATGGGTACTAAGAGTCTATTCAAGAATGCCTAAGGTTTGCATTCTTTACTAATCTCTTTGTGCACTTTTCTTGAATGAGGTCTAGAACTTAGGTTAATTCCTTAGTTCCTTACTAATGACTATCACTTTTTCTCATAATTTTGTGCTCCTTTTTCATTTTGTTTCTTTTCTCCTTCACAAAATTTCCTTCTCCTCTTTTCCTCTTATTCTTTTTCGAAAAAATTTTTTAATTTTTATGGTGTTTTTGGCATATGTGAATTTTTTTTGTTTGAAACCTTTTCTTACAAGTTTTGCACTTTCATACCCCCCCATGCCTAAGATTTGCAATGTCCTCATTGTAACCTAGGGGGTCTTAGTTCATTCCTTAAGACAGAAATTTGGATGAGTGGATGGGTCAGGTTGAATTTTTGCGGACGATTTCAAATCCCAGATGCAGGCATCTGAGTTGGGGTCGGCTGTCTACAAGGGTGAACTTCGAGTGCTAAAAGGTGTCAGAACAAGTTTCAGGTTTTCAAAGAGAATGACGGGCTGCCTCCCGTTAAGCGCTGAGTTTTACGCCATCGGCTGGGCGCAATAAGCTCAAGGGGAAAGGAGGATATAAGATGCCTCAGCCAAATCAGTAGAAGTTACATCGATGAACGGCTTGAGTCTCTGACCGTTCACGATGAAAGGTTCTGAATCGTGGCTGAGTGGACTGATTTCGATTGCTCCATTTCCAAAAACCTGTCGGACCAAATATGGTCCGACCCACTTAGATCTCAGTTTTCCTGGGAAGAGTTTGAGTCGGGTATCAAAGAGTAGGACCTTTTGACCAGGATGAAAGATCTTTCTCGAGATGTGTTTGTCGTGGAAGGCTTTAACCCGCTCCTTGTAGATTTGCGAGTTCTCGTACGCGTCTATGCGTAACTCATCGATCTCGCTGATTTGGAGTTTTCTGTGGGTCCCAGCCTTGGAAAGATCTAGATTACAGTTCCGTACTGCCCAATAGGCTTTATGCTCCAGTTCGACGGGAAGGTGGCATGCCTTTCCGTACACCAGTCTAAAGGGAGACATGCCCAATTGGGTCTTGTGGGCGGTCCTATAGGCCCACAATGCTTCCGGAAGTCGGGACGACCAGTCCTTCCTGTCAGGTCGAACAGTGACTTGCAGGATTTTCTTGATCTCCCGATTAGACAGCTCAGCTAGACCATTAGTTTGGGGGTGGTAAGGAGTAGAGATTCGGTGAGACACCCCGTATTTGGTCATCAGTGACCTAAACTGAGCATTTGTGAAATGGGTCCCTCCATCAGAGATTATTGCACGAGGAATCCCGAACCTTGAGAAAATGTGTTGATGAATGAATTTGAGAACGATTTTGTGATCACAGGTTCGGGTCGGTATGGCTTCGATCCATTTGGACACGTAGTCCACAGCCAACAGAATGTATTCGAAACCATCCGAAACAGGAAAGGGGCCCATAAAATCAATCCCCCAAACATCAAAGATTTCGCATACTAGAATCGGTTGCATAGGCATCATGTCGCGATGGCTCATGTTGCCCAAAGTCTGGCAACGACTGCATGCCTTGCAGTGATTGTATGCGTCTTTGAACAGTGTGGGCCAGTAAAAGCCGCACTGGAGGACTTTTGATGCGGTTTTATGCCCGGCAAAATGGCCACCGCATGCCTGGTCATGGCAGAAAGAGAGGATATTGTTGAATTCCCCTTCCGGGACACATCTCCGGATGATCTGATCGGCACCTATGCGGAAGAGGTACGGGTCTTCCCAAATGTAATACTTGGCATCGGAGCGTAATTTGTCTTTCTTGGCCTTCGGCCAATCGGACGGGGTCTGATGAGATGCCAAGTAATTTACTATATTAACAAACCATGGAAGGCTAGTACCAATAGTCAGCAGGTGCTCATCGGGAAAATGCTCAGTGATGGGTCCGGAAGGGTCAATTATTTCAGAAGGAAGACGGGACAAGTGATCAGCTACCACGTTTTGCTTTCCCGCTTTGTCGCGAATTTCAAGGTCAAATTCTTGCAACAGCAAGATCCATCGGATTAATCGAGGTTTCGTGTCCTTCTTCGCAAGGAGATGCCTCACAGCTGTGTGATCCGAGTATATGATGACATGGGAACCCAGAAGGTACGATCTGAACTTTTCTAGGGCAAATACTACAGCTAGCAGCTCTTTCTCAGTAACCGTATAGTTACGCTGAGCCTCATCGAGTGTTTTGCTGGCGTAGTAAATGACCACAGGTTTCTTGTCATTTTTCTGTCCCAAAACCGCTCCTACAGCGAAGTCGGATGCATCACACATGATCTCAAAGGGTTGAGACCAATCAGGGGACTGTAGGATCGGGGCTTGGGTGACTCGGTCACGCAGGATTTCAAATGCTTGAGTGCATTCCTTGGAGATTTCGAAGGGAACATCCTTGGAGAGAAGAGTGGTCAGGGGGCGTGCGATTTTTGAAAAATCAGGGATAAATCATCGATAAAAACCGACATGCCCTAAAAAGGATCAGATGTCCCTGATTGAGCTAGGCATAGGAAGGTGAGAGATCAGATTAACCTTAGCTCGATCCACTTGGATACCTTTCTCCGAAATTGAGTGTCCCAGGACAATTCCCTCAGGCACCATGAAATGGCTCTTTTCCCAGGAAAGAACCAAATTCACATCGATGCACTGCCTGAGTATCTGGACCAAGTGTTGGAGGCAATCGTCGAATGATGCTCCGAAAACTGAAAAGTCATCCATGAAGACTTCCAGATAATCACCTACCATATCTGAGAATATGGCAAGCATGCATCGCTGAAAAGTAGCGGGTGCATTGCAAAGACCGAAAGGCATCCTTCGGAAAGCGTATGTTCCGAAGGGGCAGGTGAACGTGGTCTTTTCTTGGTCCTCAGGATGGATTGCCACCTGGTTATAACCGGAGTACCCGTCAAGAAAGCAGAAGAACCTATTTCCCGCTAGTTTTTCGAGAATTTGATCAATGAAGGGTAGTGGGAAATGATCCTTCTTCGTGGAGGAATTGAGTCGATGGTAATCTATACAGACTCTCCACGAGTTGGCTAATCGGGTAGGAATGATTTCTCCGGTCTCAGTCGTTATAGTGGTGAGTCCTGCCTTCTTGGGCACGACCTGAATTGGGCTCACCCAACGACTATCGGAGATCGGGTAGATGATCCCGGCATCTAACCACTTGATGATCTCCTTTTTCACGACCTCCTGCAGATTGGGGTTTAAGCGTCTCTGCATTTCACGAGAAGGTCGTGTGCCCTCTTCTGAATAGATATGATGAGTACAATAAGAGGGACTTATTCCAGTCAAATCATCGAGAGTCCATCCGATGGCTCTGCGATGTTGCTGGAGGACAACAATCAGACGGGATTCTTGTTCAGGACTGAGGTTGGAATTGATAATCACAGGAAGGGTCTGATTAGAACCCAAAAAGACGTATTTTAAGTGAGCAGGAAGGGGTTTCAGTTCGAGGATGGGGTTTTCAGCAGCAGCGGGTGGTTCAGTATAGATGTGAGGTTCAAGGGTGGGAGTTACTGGGTTGTTCACATCTGGATTTGACTCCTCTGTTTGCGGGTCAAGATCCTTCTGTGGTTGATGAGGCATACTCGAGTCATTCTGGAGGTGTGATTCATCAACCAAAGTCTTGATGTCACAAATTTGCTCGATGACGCCGCAATTAATTCCTTGTTGGGCCTTAAATATATCAATTTTCAGTGTTTGATCTCCAAACTTAAGCTCTATTTGGCCCTCCTCACAGCTGATGTTGGCTCTAGTAGTAGCCAAGAAAGGTCTCCATAGAATGATTGGTGTATCCCTAGGGTTCTCAGGTGCATCCATATCTAAGACTATAAAGTCCACTGGAAAATAGAAATCCCGCACTCTCACGATAACATCCTCGAGAATCCCTTTTGGTGACTTTATAGATCGATCTGCTAATTGTAATGTCACCTCGGTTGGTTTTAGCTCAGATTCTTCTAGATGGTCGAGTAAGGATGTGGGTATCAGGTTTATGGATGCACCCAAGTCTAACAAAGCTCTATCAAATTGGGTACCACCTATCTTACAGGAAATCAGGGGAGTTCCAGGATCTTTTTCCTTGGGTGGGAGTCTACTGAGGATTACAGAGCTGGCTTGTTCTGACAGAACAATTGGGCTCCCTCCCTTGGTTCGCGGCTTACGCTGGGGTGTACATATATTCTTTAAAAATCGTGCGTAAGCTGGTACGTGGCGGATTGCATCCATCAAGGGGATGTTTATGTGGACCTGCTCAAAGAGCTTGACCAGGTCCTCCTCAGGGGCCACGGGTTTTGTGGTCTTCTTTCCCTTGGTCAGGGCCTCGGGAAACGGGATCTCGGTTGGTTCTTCTAGGATAGGTCCAGGTTGTGGATCTGGAACAGCGGTACCTTGGATAACTATCCTAGGGTCATGGTTATCAGGCTTGGAGTGGTTTGGATAATGCGGGTCTTGAGTTGTTTTACCACTACGTGTTGTTACAGAATTTAATCCTGCCTGATTTTGGTTTGGGTTTGGTAGGAGGGGTGGCTGCTGCTGAAATCCCGCATAAGAAGTTGAGGCTTCCATCTCGTCTGGAGATGGAGCAGTAGGGGCCTGATAAATCCATTGAGCGTGGCCTAAATTTGGATTCATAACGCGCTTCTGGGTTGGCACGTTATTTGGGTTAGGAAGAGGTTGGGAAGGGAGTGTGCCTGGCTGGCGAGAATTTGCCAACTGGGCCAGTTGAGTTTTAACTTCAGTAAGCTCGTCCTTTTGCTGTTTTTGAATAGCCGCATTCGTTTTTTGAATGTCAGCCAGAGTCTGAAGGATTAGGGACATTTGATCCTGATTTGGCCCTGATGGATAAGTAGGGTTGGGCCGAGGCTGAGGCGGCTGGTAATGACGAGGGGGCTGTGGGCGGGACTGAAAAGGTGGTCTTTGAGTTTGGGAATTTCCTGCCCACTGAAAATTGGGATGGTTTCGCCATCCAGGGTTGTAAGTGTTGGAGAATGGGTCGTTCTGGATGGCGTTGAGGTCCTCGCAGGTCTGAGGAACCTCCTGAGAGTCAGGGAAAGGGGGAATGGAGTTCCCTCGGCTGGTGTAGAAAGGATCGGATGATCTTCCAGTCCAAGAATCAGATGGGGATGGATATGGATCCATCCCAGGGGAAGATCGGTGGAGGATGTTTTGCACAGTCTCCTGTGTGGAAGGAGGTTGTGCAAAGGAGTTACGCGCGGAGGTGGCTCGCTGCAAGTGCTGAGTCAGCTCATCCACCTTCTTTTCAATGATTGAGACCTTGTCCAATCGACTGGCCATTAATTCCAGGTCGACTGATGCGGACAGGCCCTGCGTCTCATGTGCTCCCTTAAGATTCGTCGCTGCGCGGGTATTCGTCCTGTCGAATAATCCCATGGAGTCATTGTTGATGGAGTTCTCGCACATGTTTTCGAGAATCTCCCATACGGTGTCTTCATGTTGACCCATGATGTTTCCTCCGCAAGTTGCATTGACGAAAAGGCGGATGTCCTCACGGAGTCCCTGGTAAAAAGATTGGACTTGTTCCCATTTAGGAACTCCGTGATGGGGGCACTTTCTCATGAGATCCTGAAAACGATCCCATGCCTCATGGAGAGGTTCTCCTGATTGTTGAGTGAAGTGTGTGATCTGATGGCGCAAGGCGTTGGTCCGACCAACGGGAAAAAACCTTTTCAAAAATTCGGATTGAAGTTCTTCCCAAGTGTTGATCGGCCGGGTCTGAGTTTGATACCAATGGGCGGCCTTGTCCATAAGAGAAAAGGAGAACATCTTCATGAGAAGAATATCCCGATTTTGCGCATCTGATCCAAAAGTGTGGGCCAGATGCTTTAGCTGTTTGATGTGCTGGAAGGGATCTTCAGAATTAAGCCCATGGAATTTAGGTATAGCATGAATCATGTTGGGCTTTAATTCGGAATCAGGTCCTCCAGTCAGGATTCTGACTCGAGGCTCAATGGCCACCGCAACAGGATTGTAGTGGTCCCGCATCATAGGACGCTGTGGTGGGTGCACGAAGTTTTGGAAGAGGTCATTGAGTCACTGGAGCTGGTGTTCCAGATTATTTTCTTCCTCAACTGGCTGAGCCATGATGGGGGAAGAAGAAGAACTTGGTTCTGAATCAGAAGAGAGAATAATGTGAGGGTGTTGCTGCACAAACACGGGCGTCGAGGCTTGGCCTTGACGAGAGCGAATTTCTAAAGGAGGTCTTAAGGGTGGTCTTAGGGACCTCCTTCCGTACATGCACTGTTAGAAGAGGTAAGTTTAGAAGGTGCTGGACCCAATCAAGACACCCAAAAATGTGTTGGGTGACTATAGAGGTGCGGGGCAGATGGACCCCTTGATCAGAAAGATCGTCCACCTGAGAATTACCTGGGCAGCCAGAGAGGGAGAGTCCCGCGAAGACCCCTACACGGTAGAGCGTCCCCACGGGTTACAGGGTTTCCCCCACCCGACCTCTCTTGTCACTGCGGTTCCAGGTAGACCAGAATGGGGATCTTGACCTCTTAAGTCTACTAATTTTAAGATCAGGGTGCTTAAGGTTTCACTTGAACTTTAGGTGTTTTTGTGAACAAAGTGGCCTAGTTTGAAGGTTGGTTGACCCCAGGGGTTAACTTCACCTAGTGGTTTCCTTGAGAAGTTAGGCCTTGTTTTAGGGTTCAAGTGTTTAGAGAGAGCCAATTGTTTAGGATTTTTCTTGTCAATTATTTTCAATCAATGGCTTGGGCACACCTCTTTTGGATTTCCTCAATTCTTGATTAAGGGGTGTGTCTCTACTGAAATCCTAATGTTTGACCTTATGTTGGCTCTACTTGGTCCATTTAACTCTTTGTTGGGCAATTAGGGCTCAGGCAAGAATGTGTTAGCCCTTAAATACCCTTAATAGTGTGCAGGAGTGATGAGTTGAAAACATGCAACTCTCTATGGCTACTAAGTATGGAAGACAGGTTAGCCCTATATTGCTTGTTCTTTTCTTTTCTTCCTCTTTAGAGTTTAGGGGTTAATAGCGAGAGGAAAAATTTACCTGTCTTCGGAGTGGTTGTCGTGTGGTTGCTTGTCTTCTTGAGTTCCTGTAGCTGCACAAAAGAGAGGAGATTATCAGAAATTAAAAAAAAAAGAAACAGGAATGTTTACCTCTAGAATAGCCGTTGCTCCCCGGCAACGGTGCCAATTGATGGAACGGTGGCTTCGAGAGACAACTGGGTTTTATTGTTATGTCGTTGTAATATAGCCAGTTGTTGCCATCATTTCAAATATATAAATTTTTTACTCGGAAAAGAGTTCCCGAGGTCGAACTCAGGGAGCAAGTTGTATTCTAGAGATATACATGTTTCTTTTACAAAAAGAAAGAGAGAGGGAAAGAATTTGTTGTCTTCTTTTCTCTTTGTTTTCTCCTCGTCTCAGATCTTCTTCTTCTTTGTCTGCAGAGGTGATGTTCTTCTTTCTTTCTTTCTTCAGATCTCCTTCTTCTTCTTTGTTCTGCAGAGGTGATGTTCTTCTTTCTTTCTTTCTTCAGATCTCCTTCTTCTTCTTTGTTCTGCAGAGGTGATGCTCTTCTTTCTTTCTTCAGATCTCCTTCTTCCTTCTTTTCTTTTTCCAGCCAGGGACGTCACCCCTCCTTCTTTCTTCTTTTCCCTTCAGGCCGTCGTCTGATTTCCAAATCAGACGACTTAAACTGCCTGTTGCTACAGTGTCTCCCTCAGCTTCCTTCTTCTTCCGCGGTTCTTCTTCTTCACCTGTGCCTGCACACTTCAGAGCTTACGTCAGAGAACAAAACCTACTCTACCCTCTCCCCCCGCGTCTCTCTCTCTCTGAAACCACTCTTGGGAAAGCTCTCCCAGAGCTGCCGGGTAATCGGATTCGGGTCATGCCCGGGTCCAGGCCCACCGGCGTGCGTGGTGGGCGAGGAGTGCAGGTCAGTCTAAGTCGGGTCGGGTCAGGTCCGCGGGGCGTGAGCGCGGACGAGACCGGGTAACCGGGCGGGTGAAAGGGGACCTCACCCCGTGTGCTGAGGCAGTAAGGCTAGTGCACAAAATCAATTTAAACAGTGGAAAGGTTGTGAGGCTTACCGATGTGGGACTAAACGCAGACCTTTCCTCGCGTGCGCCTGCTGGGAGACCGCGGCCTGGCTTCTGCAGCTGCGGCTTCGATTTGCGTAGGTTGCTGGCTGGCTGCCTTCGCAAGACTCCCCGTACTCCGCAGCAGCTGGAGACCTGGAGTCCTCAAGCCTGGAGCGCGGGAGAAGCTGCTTCAATGTGCGTTAATGGCGGTCTAACCTCAAAACCTGTCGGACACGAATATGGCCTCTCGGCCTGATCAAACCACTGGGGAACCTTCGCCGTGGCACGGCGAAGGTGAGGAGCTGCGCGGCAGGTCGGAAGGTGGTGTCTGGCGGCAGCCCTAGGTTGGACTGCAACCGGAGGAATGGGTTTGTTCGGGGGAGCGTTACGGAGGTGTGGAGTGGCAGTGAAGGGGTGGGGGGTGCTCAGTGTGATGAGGCGGAGGTTCGGTGAGGGTCGGCGAGGTGTGTGAGGCTGTGGAGCGATGGGAGCATCTCGCCGGAGGGTGGCCGGAGACGAAGGGGGTGACGATGGTCAGGGTCGGTCGAGGGCTTAATTGAATAAATTGAAAGCGGGGGAAGAAAGATGAGAAGAAGGGGAGTAGTTCTAGCTTACTTGCAGGGACGAAGGGGGAGGAACAGGGCGACAGTCGTATCGACTGTCGCCGGAGAAGACGATGCTCAGGGAAAGGGGCGGCGGCGAGCAGAGAGCCGGAGAGGCGCCAGCTGGGTGCGGCGTGGCGCGGGAAGAGCAGGGGAGGAAGTCTCTGCTGCTGGTATTGCGGCAGAGCGAAGAGGTGGAGGGGGAGGAACCGCCGGAGCTGGTGAGCGTCTGCCGGAGAGAGAAGAGAGGAAAGTTGGGGATTTTCTCCGTCAGATCCAAGCTGCCCCGGTCGGTGGAGCAACGGGGGGTATTTATAGGGATCAAAACAGGGAGGAAGGCGGAGGGAGACGACGTGTCTCCCTCACCGGAGGATGGCCGGAAACAAAATCCCATACCGTCCGTGCGTTCGCACGGCCGGTATGGTGGGTTACAACGACCAAGGGGGTGTCCCTGCGACGGCTGACGACGCAGGGCACCCCCGGTTTACTTGCCAGGTCCCCCCCCTCACCCTGCGCGGCGCCATGCTCCGCGCAAGGTCACCGGAGCATGGTGGTGGCAGGTTTTGCAGGGGGGACCTGATCGCAAAGAACGAAGGAGAGTTAGGGGCCAAAATGCGAGGGTTCAAAAGTTGAGGGCCAAAAAGTAAATATATGAGGACCAAAATGTAAAGTTGGTCAAGGAGGTTTCTTCTTAGGCTCAAGTTTTTATACATGACTGATTAGGACCTAAGGAATCTGATGGTGAATTTCATTTCTATATTAAACCTTGTTTGACCGGTCAATTTATGCGAAAACCCAAATTAAGTTATTAATTGGGCATGGTTCTCAATGTAGGTCAAAATGGGTTCTGAAGGCCAAATTGAAGGTTCTAAACCCTAGAGATTATTTTTCTATGAATTTTAGAGGGTTTATTCTATTTTTACTTTGCCTTGAACCTCGTGAATTGAAGTGGGTTGTTTTAGGGTTACAGATTATCATTTAGTTTCTTGGAATTGCTGTAGCCCTTGCTAGATCATTTCATCCCACTTTTATTCTTATTAAGCTGCTTTGACCTATGTTTGAGCCCTGAATTACCCTGTATGCAGATTATACTGGTAAAATTGCATTTTTACCCCTTATGACTTGTTTTCTTCTCAAACTCAGAATTCTCTGAGTTAGGCCTTTCCTTGAGATATGTAGGAGCTTTTATCCTTTGTATTAGGTCAAAATGAGCTAGTTATGGCTCATGATGAGGTTCTCATCATACTTAGAAAAAAAGAGAAAAAAAGAAATACTTAGACTAAAAAGAAATAATATAGAAAAAGGAGAAAATAAAAATATAACAATAATAATAATAAAATCACACTTCACTGCACGAGTATAGTTGGCAAGTTACCGTAGATAATAACCCATTAGCCAATTGTCCAGAGCCCAGCTTACAAAAATGCACAATAATTCCTAAAACACATAGGGAAGAAGCGGGAGAGTAGAATAAATCGAGGAGATATACACTGGGTTCGCCCTTGTGTTGATCCCATAAAAAAATAAAAAAAAATAGGGAGAAAGCTACCGATTGGAAAGATAAACCTTTAAGCAGAAACTCTTAAGGTCACCTATGGTCATAGAAACCTGAAATCCGTTTTAACGGTCGCTCAATGAGTCTATCACCCTTTCACAAGATGCTTAACACTTAGAGTCATTTTTTAGTCTTAGGTGGGTCGAGTAGTCGTAAAAAATTATCCCAAAACTCTAAAACTCCAAAAGCCCAAAAAAATTAGAAAAGAAGAAAAATAAAAAATGTATCTTCCCTTTTCAAATAAAGCGAGGACTTGGGCGATCTACATTCTGGCAGACACCCGGGTACTGTTGAGTTTTCATAATTAGGACCTTAGTTTAAATTTTATATTGTTAATAAACAACTTAGGCCTAATTGATCGAGTCCTAATTCTATTTTTATACATAGCATGTAATTTAATTTTGCTAGAGACTAGCAAAAGATAGGCATGGGGGTATGATGTAGACACATCCATTTAGGTTAAAATGCTTATTTATGCATGTTCCTAGGCTTAGATTTGCATTCCATATTATAAATATTGCATAGCATGCATCATTCTGCATTTAGAGTAGTTGTGTATATTATAGGTTAATTGCGTCCTTTTTGTAGTCAGGAGAGAAGTAGATTTATTTCAGAGCCTCAAATTGACGATCAGACCTTACGAATCTGATCAGGACGACGATCAGAGTCTAACACCTTCGAAATTGCCTTGATCGGAGTCCTGCAGTACCACATGCAGTCTGAGGAAGATCAATGGCCAAGGGACTAGGTGATGCAATCCGAAGCTCCAAATGATAAATCCGACCACGCGAATGGATTCAGGTCGACGATCGCAGCCCAACAGCATGAAAATTAACTCAATCCGACCGCTATAGCAGCCCCTACAAAGGAAAGAAGATGGACGGCCCAAGTCGCACAACGTAGCGCAACCCAAGCTGCCCATGCGCACGCACGCACCACCGCACACACATAGTAGTGTAGGCACGCGCGCGCACGGAGGCAAGCATGCATGCAAGCCCAGCGACGCGCGTAGCGTGCAAGGCAGCAATAACAACAGCAGCAACAGCAGCAACGCACGCAGGTGTGAGGTGCGTGGGAGCGTAGCACGCGTGCGCGCGCAACAAGGGCACATAGAGCGCGCGCCAGCGGTGGGCAGCAGGGGCGCATGAGTGGGATCTTCAGCGACGTTTAAGGCGGATCTTTAGCAACATTAATGACCATCACTAAATGTCATGTATACAAATTTGATTCTTTCCTCTACTATAAAAAGACCCCTACCCCTACCATTTTTCTTCATCTCTTCCTTTCTTCCTCTCACCACCTCCAAGGCTCTAGAGAGAGCTTGTCCCAAGCCTGGGATGCTCCTCTAGAGTAGAAAACCAAATACTTTTCCCTCCCCTCATCCTCATTCGTGGAGCATCCTATAGTCATCTTCTCACCTAATTCGGGAAGTAGATCCTCGCCGCGACGACATCCCGTCCCGTCCTCCTTCCTCTGCCACCATTCTCCTTCGTTCCGCTCCTCACCACCTTCATTCAGGCGCCGTCAGAGCGAGTCATCCTCCAAGCAACCGTCGAGGGGGATTCTTCTCATCTCCATCTATCTTTACTGCTTTCTAATGTAGTTTTTCTCACTTTTATAGTTGTAGAAACACTTGTTTAGATATATGTGATTGTTTCTCTCTCTCTTATATTTTGCAAGTAGATTAGTTAGATAATGTTTTCATCGATCTAATCTCTTGCTTGCTAAAACCACCAAAAAAATTATAAAAGATAAAATGACAAAAACAAATAAAAGCGAAACGTGGATTTTCAAAACCAAACGTTCGCCTCCACATGTTCGACCCTAGGCTCACCTTTCGAGATTCGGTTATAAATATTATCTGATCGATGGATTTTCTCGCGAATCGAACTACGACAACGGGTTTTCCAAACCCGAACTTTTTCCACGTGTGAATCCGATTAATCACACAACCTCTTACAAAACGTCTTCTCTTACACCTGACCAAGAGAAGAATAGCTGAACTTCCAAGACAACTTGGATTCCCAGATCAAAAACAACATAATATAAAGTAAATAGCAATAATTTTTATGGAACCTCAGTAAGGTTAGAACAAACCAATCTTTCTTGAATCGCAGAGGATCGTGCTTTGGATTGCAATAGTTGTAGGCACAAAGGCGCGAAAGCACTAAAGAGAATATACGTATATTACTCTTGGAAAGCTCTTGAGGTGTGTTTTGAAGAGAGGAGTTAAAGGCCCTATTTATAGGTGTTTTTCGACCTATTTTGGAAATTCTTAAAACAAGACTTTGATCGATCAAAATGTATTATTGGTTGATAAAAAATGACTTTGGTCAATTAAAAGGATAATTTGATCGATTTAGTGTTGATCGATTAAAATTGGGATTTTATCAACTTCTTAAATCCTGGAAAAATTTGACCGTTGGAGGCCTTTTGATTGATTAATTAAAATTGGTTGATCTATAAAAAAGAAATATAATCGTTGGAGGAATTTGATCGATAAAGAGATATAATTGGTCAATCAATGCTTAGTCGATCAAGAAAGGAATTGGTCGATCAATAGTTGTAAAAACTTAGGTTGAAGAAAATAATTTTTGCAACTTTTTTGAGTATGCATCATTGTTATCCTATGAGGTTCGTTACATAATTGTATACTCAATAAACATAAAAATAATTTTCAAGTCTTCTTTTGAAGTTGATAGGTCTTGAAGACCTTAATTACACTTGACGAGGACATCATGACTTAAATTATCCGTAAATATTAGTCCTCAAGGAAAACATAGTTTTGTTACATTAAAAGAAGGCTATTAACACTTTTGAGAGAAGATCCTCTACTCTAAAATGGTGCTCTTATGCTCTCTTTAAAGTGCTTTTATGCTCTTTCTATCTCACTTTCTAAAGCACTTCGTCCCGAGCCTCTACAAAATATTTGGTTTGAAAATCTTCACTTATTTGAGGTTCCTTAGGATATAATTTGTATTATTTTATTTCTATTAGTTTGATTAGGATCTCAAGTTGTTTAGGAGACCCTGTTATTATTGTTGTTCTTCATCTTCTCTTTAGAATCAAAGAAAAGGGTTATTGTAAGATGTTATGCCACCCTCATTTTTAAGTGATACGTGTTTTAGTAGATTGCCTAGCCTTGCTTAGTCAAAAAAAATATCTTAAGCTGGGATGCTTAAGTAGTGATTTGTACCTGAAAGGTTTTCCACTATAAATACAAGTGTGCATTTATATTCCAATATTATTTTAAATTGCCACCTATACTATTTACCCCTCTCCTCTAGTGTAGTTCTAGATCTGCAGGTCTATCATGCTCAACTCTCAGAGCTAGTTTACTTGGGAGGTTAACCCCTATTTTGGGGTGCTAACTCTCGTTTACTTGAAGGGTTAATCCCTATAATCTCAACACTTGTTTTTGGGGGTTAACACTTATTTTGCTAACACCAATTCTAAGGGGTGTTAGCAAAATAGGTGTTAACTTCTTAACTCCCTCACACCTAAACTCCACTCTATAGAAATTGGTGTTAACACTAGTTCAAGTAAACAACACAAATGTTAACACTATAGCTTAACACCAGTTTAAGTAAACAAAAATTGATGTTAACACCACCTTGCAAGTAAACAAAGATCGAAGTTAACACTAGTCTCACATTTTTTAACACTACTTATCTAACCCATGAAGTAAATAACTTGGAAACCTCGATTTAATTTCTTTTTAATGATGAAACTTAAATCTTCTACCAAATTTAATGTTTAGGTGAACATGGTCGTCTTGTTCATCATTTGATGATAGCTTATAATAGAGAGATTATGTTTCTATTACTTTTTAGATGAATATTAAGTGAAGGTGGATATGTATTGAGGTCGTATCTTGAACACTTTTTTATTTTCCTTGGTTGTAAGAATTTCACAAGATTTGCCTCAACGAGACAATCTTCCATAGTAGGCATAATGGA
The DNA here is from genome assembly GCA_037157565.1 of Thalassia testudinum. Classification (NCBI taxonomy): domain Eukaryota; kingdom Viridiplantae; phylum Streptophyta; class Magnoliopsida; order Alismatales; family Hydrocharitaceae; genus Thalassia; species Thalassia testudinum. The sequence continues at coordinate 114,185,633 of JAZHRO010000003.1, read as the reverse complement.
TTTAGTAATCAATCACACAACTTCTTTAATTATGGGAATTTCTCATCAATGGAATGACTAATACAATAGCTAATGACAATTCCTTTGATTATGCACTCCTTTCATAGTGTTGATAAATATGATATGCAATCTTGTCTCTTAATTATGTGATGCTTTGATAAGTGGGTTGAAGTTTGGGCCCGTAAACATTCTGGTACTCCACCGTATCATTACTCTAATCATCACATATAGAATAGTAATTTTCTTTGCTCATGGTTTTCACCTTCTTTTTCTACATTAAATTCTTCGTGTATCTTTTTTGTCCAATTTCTCGTTCCTGGAAGGTTCATTCTAACAACGCACAATCCGAACATAACAAATCAAAGAAAGCAAGCACCATCCTTTCAAGAAAAAAGAAAAGAAAGGATGCACTAAATTCACGCTCAACTGACTCATTCTTCTGCATGCCGTCTCTGTGTTAAATATTATGCTATAGACCTCAAATTTTTGGGGCAGTAATGTACAAAATATACATCCCATTTTTTTACACAAACGGGCAGTTCCTTGGTGCTATCTTCACGGGAGGGAAAAAGAATAACTTTTGGATGTGATTTATGTTGAAGCATGTTTCTTCCCAAAAAATATAGGATCCTGACTACCTTAGGGAGATAAGTATGGACATTTCCAACAAATGGCCATCTATTTAACTGCAGGTGTGTAATATCCTTCCTCTGTTGCCTTTACATGAGCAATCAATGTGGGAACCATAATCACATAGCAAAATTGTTTAGAAGGTTCAAAGACGCAATCTGCTAATTATTGTGTTCCCCAAGGTCATCTGATAATCTTCTACATAGCTGCAAGAACCAAACTTAAATGAATACATGTTCTCAATAATTGGAAAAAGAATAAATGCAACTCTAAGAAAGATTCAAACAAAAAAATTCAATAGGATTTATGAAATGAATGCTTCCAACTCAAGTTAATTGGGTCCTTAACAATCCAAACTCCAAACTAAGGAGAAGTACCATTATTAGCTTTTTCTGCATGTCAACTTGAGTGCATATTGGTGCATAGTAGAAAATAATTATTGGATGAGCTAAACTAACATTACCTCTCTGTATAAGGAAGAATCTCCTTGTAATTTCCTTAATTCTACTACAAGTACTGATGGGTCGAGCTCAAACACCTGTAGGCAATAAGGGTACAATCTGTTCTCAAAGGCCCACAGCTAAGCTTCTTTACTATATTTATAACCACAAATAACTGTAAAGATCAAATTTTATTCACCTCTGCTGCCATGGTGGGGCAGCCATGGTTCTTTGAGCTCTTGCATAGGTGAAGTTTTAACTGAAAGCAAACAAAGAAAGATCAAGTTAAGAACATAAGTGGAATTGATTGGGAAAAATTATCGAATCAACTTTTCCTTCCCCATCTGGAAGATGTAATACTACATGGATCTTGGGCTTCTGGGATTATACCTTCCCATGTTTCTTCTGGACATGAAAATCCATTGGTGTAGCAATGTCCTCAATCCTTTGAAGCACAACTTTAATGGGGTACTTTGTTGTGAATCGGATCCTCCTCTCAGAAACATCCTGAAAAGTTATCAACCTTAGATGGAAGGTAGGAAAATGAAGGGGTCTCATGTATCTAAATGTTTAAAATTCTGGATTGATATTTAGCTTTATGTGTTTCTCCCCTTATTCCTGCAAAGAGGCTAAGTAGAAGACAAATCTAAAATGCTGTTCATACCACTCTGTCCCGTTTGTTTCTCTCACAAAGAAAACGCAAACATAATTGATTTCTTGAGGGATATCATTAGCAACGGAAGAAACATTTTGCTGTTTCAAATCAAACATAAAAAACAGAAGCTCCCAAATAGTTCAAAAAAATTATCTTTTCAGCAATGCCATGTATTGGCATTAAGAAAACCATCAAGTTTTTTCTTTATATATATATATTGCAAAGTTTTAGTGGGGCAGCACTTTGATTTTTACGCATTTGGTTATGTCAAAAAAAGAAAAAAGCATTTTTCCAAGTACAGAATATTATACTAATGTTCTCTTCAACAAGATTGGCAAATATGAGGATGGGATTTAAACCATGGTCTCTACTTTTAGGAGACCTAAAATTCAAATTTGGATCTAAAAAGGAATAATCAAGTCCAAGCTTGCATTTTGCCAAAGCGTGAACATTTAAGATTCATTGTATTGCTGAAACGATAGTGACCATATTGAATAATTTAACATGAAATTTAGGTGCGTGATGTGAAGGATATGCAAAAGTCGGCAGCAAAACTGACCTCTTTTTCAAAGAATCCAGAGAGGTCCAAACATGAAGACATCCCAATCAGCTCAAAAGCATTGATGAGGGTGGGTGGTATGCTTCCACCATTGCCATCACTCAACTTCACAAGTAAAAGTAGCTACGTATCTTAATATCGACATTGATGTTTCTCAACATATCATTACTTGGAAGGCAATCCAAACCCAGATGGTCAACAACATCTCAATTACCTCTTCAATGGAGAATACACCATTATCTATGCGTGCATCCTCCTCACCATCGTCAGAGACAGCAGGTATGTATCCTTGCTTGAACCACTCGTGTGCTTGGATTCCCTCTATGTTCATTCGAGTCGTCGGATTTGGGTCTAGAATTCTCCTGATCATATTTTTGGCTCCTGGGGAAAGCCATCTCGGTATGCGTGTCTCTCCCTTGAAGATCTGCAAGCTCAAAATGGTTGAAATTAGGTTGACAAGTCAAAAAAGGAATGGCTTTCACACAAAAAAATGCCGAAAGATTCTTCATCTGATCTGATTATTTTAGGGAGAGCTATCTTCTCATTAAGGTTTTTTATTTCCATCTCGCTTCCTTTAGGGCTAGTTTACAGTAAGGCTAGCTAACACAGGTTATTGTCTTTGCAATATGAAATAACCCTGTTTCTATTTACTTGAGAATGGAGGTTAATCCTTATTTGTGTTTATTAAATGATAGTTAGGAATGGAGGTTAACCGGTGATGTGACGGAAGGCAAGGGTTAATTTAGGGGGATAAGTCAAGGGTTAACTTATCCCCCCATCCAACACAAGTTACCTTATCCCAGGAGAACATTGCCATGGGGGCTTAAATTATCCTATATGGTAAACAAAGGTTATCCCCTCTTTTTAGGGGATAATAACCCCCACTGTAAACTTGGCCTAAGAGGTTTGCTCTGGTCCTATTTAAATGGATTGACAGAGGAATCAAATTGCAGTACAAATTACCACGACGAAGCAATTATCTGTAGAAGATGGTAAGGAGAATGGAGCAAACTTACCTTCTGGTAAAGAACCACAAGATTTCTGTCATCAAAGGGGAGATGCCCGGTAAGGATAACATATAAGATGACACCACAGGACCAGATGTCTGACATGGCTCCATCGTACCCTCTATTCATTAGTACCTATAGAAGCCAGTAGGCTCATTTCATTCTCCTCAACTTTTCTGTTGAAGGGTATGATCCAATAATCAGAACATTGGAGTTTTAGAAGAGAATTTACACCTCAGGTGCAACGTAGTTGGGACTTCCACAGGTGGTGTGCAATAGCCCATCATTCTATACCATGGCACACGTAGGGATAAGGATCAAAGCATAAGGAAATCCCTACAGACGAGTGAAAGTATGCATATACTTACCCGAATATGCTGTGGTAAAGCACTGAGACCAAAGTCTGATATCTTTATGTTCCCATCGGAATCAAGAAGAACATTCTCAGGCTGTCAAATTTTGAAGAGTGTTATGTAGCAGCACTCAACATTTGATTTTGCTTTTTGAATGAGCAAAGGTTCTGAAAAGCATAAACTTAGCCAACTGGCTAAATCAATGATCTTTCTCAAACATACCAGTGATACAATGAAAATCCAACTAAATCACAGATTGGTTGTTACCATCCTGTTAATTGACTCATATTCTTCGCAAGCATCGAAAGAAAACTTCGTACTTATGTACATTTGCAATAAGTTCCATTTTGATTCTTGTCAATATTCAAAGATCTTAAACTGGGATCATTTTTCTTTCATTATTTTTTTTTTTAAGATCTCAAAAATTGACTCCCATCACATGATTTTTAAATCCACTGGGAAGTGATATATTACCTTCAGGTCTCTATGGTAGACACCTTTGTCATGGCAATAGCTCACAGCATCAATAAGCTGTTGGAAAAGCCTGCGGCCTTCACTTTCTGGAAGCCTTCCCCTTGTTGCCTGCATGCATGACAACACCATATGGAATGGAAAATGAAATTTTGATCCTTGATCTATTTTAGGATACTATGAGGCCAACAGTTCCATAGAGGCACAAAAACCAGATATATTTCGATGAGGATGAGGCAGAATAGAAGCACTTACTATTTTATCAAATAATTCTCCTCCAGTAACGCATTCCAGGACCATATATATCTTGCTTTTGCTGGCTAATACCTGTCAGCATAGAATGCAATATACTAGTTCAAGGTTTGACCTTTGGATCTGGTTATGATCTCAATGACAAAATATATTAATTGCTATTATTGGGGCAAACCATATGGATGGAGGAAAATTATATCTGTAGCTTTATTTTATTCCAGAAAAGGGAAATTAACATGTAGCATTGGGTGAGAATAGCATGGGCATGACTTTTGCAAAGGGGTTACATGATCCATATATAGGAGCTCTTGAGAACACCCAAGGGATGGCAAACAGTTGCTTGTATTCCCAACAAAAGAGGCAATGTTCTCATAGGCCAAAAACATTTTACCCACGCAAAAACCCACGGCAAATTCAACGCCCCCCTTTTGTTCACTTTCTTGAAATGGACAAGTTCGCTCTTGCGCTTGAGATCGGACCTGATTTTTTTCTTTAGAAGAACCATGGCTCTAGATCCTACGTTGAGCAGTCATTTGTCGCACATAGAGCTTGTCACATTTGTTCACCATGACGTGTATATATAGTATGAAATTGCCTAAATAAAGCCCTTGGATAAACCACCAAGGATAAAGACACAAGCACATGCAGGAAGAGAAGTAAATATACGTACATTCTACTCCCTTCTCTTGTACCAAATTCTCATTTAGTGCATTATGAGGACATTAGAAGCTCCCTAAGATGTAACCTCATTTAAAGGATGAACCTAGTTAGAATGTATATTGCCTATGATTATATCCTAATATGTGCCTTTGAGGTCACCATCGGGGCCACCGATGGCCATCAAAGAATTTCTTGATGTAGGTAACGTCACATTGACACAAGCAATGCATCACGAGGGACGAGTCAAACCTCCTAAGTGATCGAAGGATCCGATTCCATGTCCTACAAGCAATCATAAGGGAGACGAAGAGATTGGTAACCCAATTTCACCGCAAGGGATGTACGTCTGGGGAGAGGATTATACTCCCAACTTTGCACTAGTATTAGTGAGGTTACAGGATTTCTCTCCCTTTCGCCCCCCTCACTCGGGAGTCTCTCATCACTATTTATAGCATGGGAAGAGTCCTAGCCTAGTAAGATCTTTTCTATGATCTCTGGTACATTTTTTGCTTGACTACTCATCTACTGTCAGGTTATGGGTAGCCATGTTCATCCTATTGTGATTTTGGCATTGGCTGTACCGAATCTTCTAGTAGGTTGGGCGGATCCATGTTTGGGTCCAGCTGGTCATAGGCCGGTCGGGTAATACTGGACCCGCCTATTTACCATGTAATTGGGTAGCCGAATCCTCTGCTAGGTTATGCGTAGAGTTTTGGATCTAAGGGTGGTTTTTGCCCGTCATCATATGTAATCACTCTCTAACTAGCGTAAGCTGCTGAGAGAGTAGTTAGAGCACTTAAAACTCCGTGGTAGACGATGCCCCCGAATGTGCTACCGGCTAGGACAAAGCGGGTAAGATGTTTGTTATGAAGGAGGAGTTGCAGGATGCTGATAGACAAGGTTGGGTGGTTTGCCTCTATTTCCTGTTGATTATAGGAGGTCAGGTGCAAGGAAATTTTTCCTGACTTTGTGCTGGCTAGGGTGGTGGCATAGTTACGTAGGAATGCAAGTGCATCGGCAGTGGTTCCAACCGACCTTAAGAGGCAGTGTTTGTCTATGGTATGGGGCCTGGCACTTTTTCGTGCTTAAGGCTCCATAGTCGTCCTTAAAAAGCAGAGTTCTTTTACCTGGAATGTGGAACATAGGAGCCTGAGTTCCTGCTGGCCTTAAGAGGAGACATTACATCATCTGGAACGTGTGGCGTGGGAGACCTAGTTCGTGCCGGCTTGAAGTGGTGGCTTTTTATCAGATTGGAACGTGGGGCATGGGAGCCCTAGTTCGTGCCGGCTTGAAGAGGCGATTTTTTATCAAATTGGAACATGGGGAGTGGGGGCCATAGTTCATGCCAACCTGAAGAGGTGGCTTTTATCAGACTGGAATGTGGGGCGTGGGAGCCCTAGTTCATAACAGCCTGAAGAGGTGACTTTTTATTAGATTGGAATGTGAGGCATGGGAGCCCTAGTTCATACTGACCTAAGGAGGCAGCTGCCAGCCTGAAGAGGCGGCATTTGAGAAATTATTTTGTCGTATTGTTCGACAAGATGGGTATTAACTATTTGTTGACATGAGTCATGGTCTCAAATGTTGTGCTTGTCCATGAAGTGATTGACACTACTGGGATGCATGCATAGGGTGATGTAACGCACGGAATATTGACCGATGATTTTGTTAGTCTGGGCAGGATGTTGTCGAATCCATGTTATATCCTAGGGGATTTTGTCCCTCAAGAACTTGCGCCTTGGGGGGTAGTGGAACCGCCTTAAGGGGGGGCTTATAAATAGTGGTTGGGGGTATGATTGAAGCTCATGCCCCTCCAACCTTCTATTATGTCTAAACAACTTGACAATTATCTTTATGGAATTTTGCTTTCCTTATTCTTGCGTCCAAGGTTTTGTCATTGGACGTGCTTTTTCAGTGGAGTGGCCAGATAGTGGTTATGTCTGGGCCTATGAGCGAAGGTAAATCCAATTTTCTACCCCTGTTCAGCAAATGGGCTGAGGCGAAGGTTCTAGGACCTTTTGTGGGACTTTTGTAGCTGGGATGCCTATCGAGGCGTTTCTAGCTTTGAGGCCTGCCTATTCTTTGTGGCGAAAGGTACGTTTGGTCGCTCCTTTTTTCATCTCTTTTGGATTTGTTTTGATTTGCTTTTTGTTGCAGCCTTTGGACAGTTTTCTTGGACGAACTATCCTGGGTGTCGCAGCGATTCCTCCCGACGTCATGGTGATCCCTCCCAATATAGGACTTGTCTTGAGTGGGGAAGGCCCCTGGGGTAGGGCAAGAAGAGGGGGTCCTCTTGTTTTTGAAGAGTTCAAGAGGAGGGAGGTAGGAAGCAAAGAGGAGGCAGAGTAGGTTCCCTTAAAGCGTCCTCGGGGAGAGTCTGACAGGACATTTGTTGTGAGGGAGTTAGTTGCGCTCGTTCTTCTAGATCCGAGCGAGTATAGGGAGAAGGATGTCCTAGTGGGGTTGTTGTTCCCTTTGGGTCTGCCTGGATCGCTCGAAGGATACATGGTCGCAAATGCGCCAATTCGAGCTTGGGTGGAGGCTGCTCCATCAGGGAGGCTTAGCATCTCTGCCACCCTGCTTGACTCCCTTGGTGACTCCATGAGGGTGGTGCAGGAGCTGCTGTTACCGGTGACTCCTCGTGCAGTAGTGTATTTGCTAGACCAAATATGGGGCAGAGCTCAACGAGGGTGATGGCAGGAGTGGATCTTTTCAGTTAAAGGAGTCATAAACGATTGGCTAGACAGTTGAGTCTATCTGGGGATCGTTCATGGAAGGACTTGCCAGAGGCCTCATGTCTAGCAAGGTGGCGTCGACCAAGTTGGGTGCCCCTCTTTTGGAAAGGTAGGTGTTCGGGCACCTACAAACAGCTTGGGCTGCGCAAGGAGTTGCGCGAGACTCGCCGAAGTCTGAGGCGGTTCACTTACGGGGTCTTGCTTGGAAGTGCTCTACAAGGTCTATCCAAGCGCCTGCAAGCCTCTCATACCGCCTTCCTTTTGGAAAAGAAGGAGGTGCATGTCCTGGAAGTGGGACAATCCTCTGCTGTGGAGGGGTAGAGAGCTTGAGAGCTGACCCCATCAAGGCCCAGCAGCTCATGGAGGACATGGGCAGGAGGGCGCTTGATTGGGACAGACCGGTTCCTGAAGAAGGGGCGCTTAAGTTAGGTCTACTGATAGCTATGGGGCCGTTGGTCCTGACGTTGCTTCGCTACTTTTGTCGCTTGGGGTAGGCACCTTCGAAGACTAGGGATGAAGCCACTGAATCCTGATGAGTGGTGTTGCTATCACCTTTGTATGTTCATCATCCATTTACTCCCCCCCCCCCCCCCCCCCCCCCCCCCCCCCCACACACACACACCCTTTTTTTTTTTTGTGGGTCAGCCAAGGGTGATGGTCCGGGGAATGTAACAGGCAACTTTTCTTGTATAAAAAAGGCAAGCTCATGTGTCTGTTGTCCTTTTATAATGACTTGTTCGCATGCCAAGTTCGAGGGATTATGTTGTTTCCTAGGATTTTTTATTCGCAAGAGTCTTATGGATTGCTTTTATGAATTTTGTTTAATCCCTTTCATGGGGCATTTAATTCTCCACTCAAATGGCTTGGCATGGAGGCTTCCTCTTTTTGCCCAATCTATTAGGTTTTTGAAAACTTCTAGGTTGCCGGCCTATCTACTGCAAGCGGCTAGTTTCATCTTATCTTATTTAAGCCGGCTGCTTACTCATTGGCAAGTCATAAAGGTGTGCTCGTGTAGAGGGTCGCCCTTAGTAGTGGCTGGGAGCCCATGCTGTACACCTGTCTGGAAAAGGTGTATAGTCTATGGGAGTCTTGTTGTACGTTCTGTAGCCCGACGGGTCGCCTTGTACCTTATCCGCCTAACATAGGATATAGTTGTGTTGGGGCAAATCATTGTCATGGCCGCAACCCACTTGCAAAGAGGTGTGGGCATTATCGACATGGCCCATCTTGGAGATGAGGTTGGTGGGAGAATGTCAGAAGTAGCACTAACTCTCCAAGCGGGAAGTGATGTCGGACCTCGCGGTACCTAGTCCTCTTATGCACACAGTTTTTATACTGGTGTTCTAGCTGGGACATTAGAAGTGTCCTTCCTGGAATAGCTGGGCTAGGAGCGATTGCCTTGAGTGCCTCCATTCGAAATGCTTCCCCTTATAGGGTAGCATGAGGAGGGCATGGGAAAATCCCCGTTTGACTAGCCGGCTTTAAAGTGAAATGCCTTGGTCCGTTGAACACTCCAGAATAGCTGGCTCCGAAGTTAGTTGCTATCAACGAGCTACCAATGTATAGTTTTTAGGGCGGAGTGAGGAGGGCATTTAGGCTTTCCAGTGCTGCCCTGGGCCCTTTGTAATGGGTCTGAAGGAGGGAAGGTGTTGGCCAAAAGGCTGAGACAAGAATCAGCCCAAAAGGGGGGTGATTTTGTCAACTAGTGACTGTACCCTTTGCTTGGTGATCGAGGGCTCAAGGGCCATGGTCACTTGGATTTTGTCGAAATCTGCCTGTCTCTCTGTTGGACACTAAGGGCCTTCGGAGCTTCTTCGTATGAGAACTCGAGCACACCCCTTCTTTGGGTTGGGATGTAAGCGATCACCATATGCAAAGGGTGTGGTTTTGTATTGAGGCAAACCCGCATCTCTCAAGGTAGGCTTTGTTGGTGAAGCCTATGCGCGTGCCTCGTTCGGGGCCGCAGCCTCCCTCGAGAGCCACACCCGACGTGGGGGTTTAATAAAACCAATTTCAGGAAGATCCCTTACTCTAGCCTTGGACTCTTATTGTGGCTTGGCCAAGTTACACCTACCTGAATAGGTGAGACCTTCATCTGGTATGCCACTGGTAGTCCAAGTGGATTTTTTTTTTGCTGGGTTTAATCGTGGGTAACAATAGTCAGAGGGATCAACGACCGCTTTAACCTAGACGAGCTTGATGGCATTGTCAGGATAGCGCTGAGTAGCTGCGGCTGGGGAGCTGAATTTCTGAAGTTGTTAGCAGGTAAGCTGGATTTTTTTTAAGGGACTCAGGCCTAACGGTTCAATCCCGATTCATTACCCCGGCTCTTCGCAGAGACAAGGGCTTGGAAGCACAGTGGGGACATCAATTGCTGGGCGGATAATATGTTCGCGAAGGCTACCGTCGGTCCGACCATTCTGAGTGTAGTTATTCTATTGCTAGGTCTGTCCTTATCGTATGCGGATAAGGGAAGGTTTGCTAGTGTGGCTGTAGGGCGTAATACCACCGTGTGTCGTCCTGCTTGACTGTTCCCCTAGTATCCTTCTAAGGAACAGGGGAAGCGCAAGAGGCCACCTGAGAGGACCGACCTCAGGGGGTAGCAACGAATAAGGGCCGACCTTAGGAGGTGGCCACAAGAACTAAGTGCAACTGACTATATTTCCATTGTTGGAAGTCCGAGTGTGTGTCGTCGTTATGTTAAGCGGAACTTGGGGCATGGGAGCCCAAGTTCCTGTCAGCCTCGAGGCGTGGTATGACACCGAGCGGAACATTGGGTGCGAGGGTCTGAGCTCTCGTTGGCCTTATGAGGCGGCGTTGTATGAAGTGGAATTTGGGGGCATCAGAGCCCAAATTCCTATCATCGTTGTAAGGTGACGTTATATCGTCTGGAACATGGGGTGCCGAAGCCCTAGTCCCTACCAGCCTTGAGGGGTGGCATGATATCGTCGAGCGTGGGGGCTCGAGTTCCTGCCAACCCTAAGAGGCAACACTATTCCTATTGGCATGCAGGGCATGGATGCCCTAGTTTCTGTTGGCCTTAAGTGGCGGCTATCGGTCTTAGGGGACGGCATCATGAGGATTCGAAAGGTGCGTCCACCTAAGTTTATAACAACCTTAAGAGGCGACTTGCCAGTCTTAGGAAGTGGCTTGGCAGCCTTAAAAGGAGGCAATGTAGGGAATGTGAGGCGCGTCTGCTTGAGTTCTTGCTAGCCTTACGAGGCAACTTGCCAGCCTTAAGAGGCAGCAATGTAAGGGAACCTAAGGCACATCCGACTAAGTTCCTGCCAGCCTTACAAGGCAGCTTGCAAGCCTTAAGAGAAGGCAATGTAAGGGAACGTGAGGCACGTCCACCTGAGTTCCTACTAGCCTTAAGAAGTGGCTTGCTGGCCTTAAGAGGCGGTAATGTAAGGGAACGTGAGACACATCCACCTGAGTTCCTTCCAACCTTAAGGGGTGGCTACCTGGGTAATGATGTGGCGTAAGCGCCATCCTCAGCGAGTGATGTCTAGTCGCTGCGGGGAATAAGTCATTGCTTATGACAAGACTGGTTATCGATTGCTGTTAGGATGAGGCGAAGACCTCAAACGTCATTGCTAGCATTGATGGGGTTGCCCTCTCCATGGCGGGGGATACGTGCACAGGGGGCATCTATCGTTCGTCAATCCTTAAGAGGTGGTTATGTAGTTATAGGAACATAGGGGGATGCCCCAGTTCACGCCGACTCTAGGTGGTGTCGTTCGAGCGTGTTCTCCCTATCCTAAGCAGGAGTGGTGATCCACGGGCTTTGGAGGGTATCGAGACTTACTCTGACCTCGACGAGCTAGGTAGCGTCTTAAGGGAAAAGAAGTATAGCCATGGTCGAAGAGCTTGGTTGCAATCCCGAAGTCGCTGGCAGATTAGCCGGGTTCACCCCTTGCTAGATTGCATGGAGTTGGTTTCCTTTTCTTCTTCCCTTTTCTGTGGCTCTGAGGGTCTGGGCTTCCGAGGTCGCTTTGGCTCGATCCTTAGGAGTTTGCACCAGGTCGCCTGACTCCCATGCGTTATTTTTGCTTCTTAAGGAGATCGGAAGTGCTCAGAGATGATTTAGTGGAAGACGTGGATGGGCAGTCGATGATGCCATCCAATGCTACCAACAACCTGGCCACTATAAGTGTGGCCACCCGATTGAGGTGCCTGTCCTTGCCGTAGACGGACAAAGGAAGGCCAATCTCTCCCTTTGGTATCTCTTCATGATTGCCAAAGGCCCATGACTGGGGATGGTGGTGGGAGAGATGTTATCCTTGGGTCGTAGCCGACCTCCCAACAGGAGCATTGTCAGAAGCAGGTTCGTGTGTTCTTCCAGAAGAGGCGAATAGTCTGGACACTACTTTCTTGATGGTGTTCCTTTGACCCCCCACAGAGGAGTAGGGAAGGTGTATGGATGCACCAACTCGGAAGGAGCGGCTTGTTGACTCCGAAAGCTAGCTCGACCTTCATGTCGAGAGGTGAGTATCTTGGAGTAATGCAGGCATTGCCGCTGGGAGTTATCTAGGCAGGTTGTTGACCTGTCTAGTTTTAGTCCCAAGCTGAAGGCTGTCTTAACTCCTCGAAGTTGTTGTCACTCCTCCCTATGATATTCTTCTGGGCCCTCGATCTTAGTCCTCATTTCGCCTGATGAGGCGGTCTAGGTTTCCACACTGGATCTGGTTGTGCAGATCCTGGCATTCTTTGACGGTGTGTCTCCGAACCCTGTGGCACTTGCTGTGGGGCCCAGAGTTAGCCTTCCTCTTTATTGATTTTAGAGGCAGTAGGTCCTTGCTTGTGAGCCAGTCCCTCACAAACACATCCACCTGGTTCATGGCCAAGGGACTGTATTCCTCAAAGGACTTGGGTTGAAGCTTCCCTACCGAGAGAAGTATTACTAGAAGTAATTTGAGGTATTTTGCCGAATCAGGTGAGGAGGTAAGCCAGGACACCGCTTGCTTAACTGTACCCTTCTCGCCCTACTGAAGGGTGGGGAAGGCGCTCGGGAGAATCGACTCGGAAGGAGTGTGGCCAACCAGCCCGGGGCGGCGTCAATCCCAAAGATCACCTTAACCTCTGTGCTGATATGTTCAGGAGACAAGAGGTGAGGATCTTAGGGCGACGCGAGCGTTATCGCCAGGACTTGGTGGCGATGTACCATCGAGGAGGGTGCCAGGGTGACACCGCCAGCTCAATCGAGTGGGGTGTCGACCTGTCTGGCTCCCAGTTCACGAGGAAGATCACGTTGACTACCCGAAGTTGCTGGAGCTTTCCCTTAGGGTGGTCTTCCGAGCCCTCCATAGGCCTCTTGCCCCCTTTTTTTGTTGTGGTTTCGCCTGATGTTGCGAGCCAAGTTCCTATGTTGAATCTGGGACTCAATCTAATCGCACAGATCCCGATAGTCCTTTGGTGTCATGGCTCCGGGCCTTGTGGTACTTATAGTGGGGCCCAAAATTAGCTTTCCTCTTTGTGGTCCTGGGGGGCAATAGGTCCTTGCTTGTGGACCGGCCTTCCACAAACACATCCGCCTAATTCACGACTAGGGAAGTGCATTTCACAAAGGATTCCTGTCTTGTCTGGCGGGGTCTGTAGTTGTGACCCTTAGTGGGTCGGTTGCTTCTCTGAGGAAGGTGGCACTTCACTTATGGAAGCAGCCACTTCCGTAGACGAGAGCTGGAGCATGCTTACCAAAGGCCCCCTTGCCTCCTATGGGGCTGGCATTGCTATCATGATCCTTGGCCAACTGACTGCAGGGGTTGAAGGAGTTGTTTTGCTCTATGAACCTTATGGTTTTGTCCAAAGCTCTGTCGGGTGCTTTGGCACACAATCATTGACATCGCACCAGAGCCTTTGAGTCAAGTGACCCGACATTAAGTGCTGGACGGTTATCGCCTCATGGGGCCTCTTGCTCTTGAAGCACTAAGCCTTGAACTGATCCAAGTAGGATCGGAAGGAAATAGCTTCTCAGGGTTGTCTTTAACCCATCCGCTCGACAAAGTGCTGGTAGGATTTATCCACCAGGCCTTGGGAGCCGGTAATCTGTCTGCCTATCAAGTCAACGGAACCTTGATGGGTCATGCCGGATAGGTATGGTGAGAGCACTCGGTAGAGTTTTCTGTCGGGGCGGCCATGCACCAGCATCACTTGGAGGTAGCTCCCAACGAAACTATTGGGGTTCACTGCTCCTCCATTCGTGGCCATGACTGGCTGCTCTAACTCATTTTGAGAGGTGTCGCTGCCACCCTCTTTATGAGTGGGCAGGCAATACATGCATGGGCGTATATCCAAGGTCGTCGATCTTAGCTTCATACTCCCCTTCCCTGGCCCATATCTCGAAGAGGGAGCCTCGCCAAGGGGCCTCGAGCAGTCGACCGGGTCATGCCGACTTCCCTTCACTAGGATTAACGTGCGGAGGGTGTCGTTGGAACATAGAGACATTGGACTTCGACCAGGCCTCCTCAAGGGTGGCTGCAAGTGGAGTTGCGAGTGGTTAGGATTATCGCGACGGTTCTTGATTAGAGAAGCCGAGGCAGGGGAGCTGGAGAGGTGTTACCTCCTAGCAACTAGATGCTTGGAAGAGCATGGCACTTTTGTTGACGCTTCCCACAGACGGCACCATTTGATGTGCCTTGGAGGCCACCATCGGGGCCACCGATGACCATCAAAGAATTTCTTGACATAGGGATCGTCACGTAGCCACAAGCAATCCATCACGAGGGACATGGAGTTGGACCTCTTAAGTGATTGGAGGATTCGATTCCATGTCCTACAAGCAATCACAAGGGAGACGAAGAGGTTGGTGACCAAGTTCCACCACGAGGGGTATACGTCGAGGGGAGGATGATACTCACAACTTTGCACTAGTATTAGTGAGGTTATAGGATTTCTCTCCCTTTCAGCCCCCCTTCACTCAGGGGTCTTTCCTCACTATTTACAGCATGGGAAGAGTCCTAGCCTAGTAAGATCTTTTCCATGATCTCTAGTACATCTTTTGTCAGACTGCTCATCTGCTGTCAAGTTATGGGTAGCCATGTCTGTCCTATCACGATTCTGGCCTTGGCTGCATCGAATCTTCTAACAGGTTGGGCAGATCCAAATCCAGGTCCGACTGGTCGTAGGCAGGTCGGGTAATACCAGACCTGCCTGTTTACCCTATAATCGAGTAGCCAGATCCTCTGCTAGGTTATGCGTGAAGTTTTGGATCTAAGGGTGGCTTTTGCCCCTCATCACATCCATTTATGTACTTCTATGATCATATATTTGGTGGAGGGCTATGTTCCTCAAGGATGGATCTATCTAGCACCTTCAATTGTGACTTCTCTAAGCAAGTTTGGAGTTCTTGGGATAATCAATGGGTGTATTGCTCATCTTTTGATTTATTCTAGCAATCCTTCTAGTGTGGGAAACGCCCAACTGGTCAGGCTATTTTCAGAGTGAAGGTGGAAGGAGCAAAGTTGCTAGTTGCCCTTTGGTCCATGAGAAACAAATTATTGATGCCAAAAGCTACACGACTTTCCAAGCCCTCCCCCTTACCTATAGCAGGGGAACCACCCACCAGACATGGGGCCCGCATCTCTTTTGTCATGTTTTACAAATCGAACGACATAGAGGGCAAGCGTTGATTTTGGCCTCAGATTTCACTTGAAAATACCATTACTCCTTGGTCCATTTGGCAAAATGAGGTTTCATTTTGAGGATAGACACTATGTTTTTTTATGACCCAAAATAAATTGGAGAGAAATTTGACATCTCGCACATGTCAATCCTTCGAACAATATAGGGAAGGAGTCTTCACCCTAAGACTATATTCTGGTGGGAATTGACACCATATATTAATGGTGTTACACATTAATAAGTTTCTATTTGGTAAGGAGAATAAGTTTGTGAAATAAGTAAAGAAATAAAAAAAATTGAAATAAATGGTGGAATAATTAGTTTAATATGTTTGAGTGTTTTGACAGGTTAAAGTTATTCCACAGAGATAACGAAATAATTTTACGTTGAGTTAACACACCTTTAACGTGATGCAAGTGTGGAGCAAGTTAATTGGAGAGTTAAGTATTTAACCCGAGTATGCTTTGTATTTGGTGTCGAGCTAGGGAAATTTGATGTCAGAATGACATAACTACTATATTTTTGATGCATTGATGAAGTGGGGCTATTGTTTCGAGAGCAGCAATTCCTTTTACTTTTTAGAAAATATTTGGTGGAGCGCTGTGTACCTAATTAAGTCTTATCTAGACCCTTCACGTTGTACTTGAATCCTATGCCCAAGACTTCAACAAAGGAGAGTGAAGATGAAGCGTTGCTCCCTCCTTCCTCCCCTTTGTGCGAAAACCTTCTTTGAGAAACTTAGGTGATTGGAGCCCCTGCCCCCCCCACCTCTAGATGATCTTTCACTTCCCCCCGATCCTCTCCTCCTCAACATGCATAGCTTCTCGTCTCTCGTGGTGGCCGGACGCGTTGGTCTCGTAGCCGTGGCACAAGGAGTGGCGTTCGATGCTCCAACGTGCTACTATGTCGTGATGTGCTACAAATGGTGGTCCAGCTTGATGCGTTGCTGTGGCACGATGAGCGGCGGCGGCCCAGTGAGTGCTTCGACGTTCGGTTCTTGTGTTGTGGTGCGGAGTGCCGGTGCGGCGGTGGTCCGACGTGGAGCGCTTCAATGTTCGATCAGTCTTGCTGCGGCAAGTCATGGCGTCGACGGTTCGGTGTGCTGCGGCGCGTTGGGTTGTGGCGTAGCCACGACGTCGTTGGCTAATGCGGGAGCAAGTGTTCATATTGTTGTTGTGGGCGGTTTTGTTGTCGTAGGGGTTTGGTTTCTTTTCATTTCTTTTATGTAGTTTTGTTATGTATGGGTCTACTCTTGTTAGTTTGTTTTGGTATAGATCAGCCATGCTTGAGACCATGCGAAACATGATCAAGCCTTTGACTAGGCTCTCCTTACTAGTCTTGCTTGTCTCAAGCAAGCATGAATCGTTATCTACTGCGTGAAAAAGATAGCAGGTTGGATCATGGCATCTTTTGTGTGTTTTACTTCGCCTTTAGGCGAGTGTCACTCCCTATTTTGGGGAGATGAATTTCCCTTGTTAAGGGTGCAGTGTTATGATGTAATCTGCTTCATTTCTATCAATGAAGTTTTAACTTTGCAAAAAAAAAGAAAGGAGGGTGAAGATCACTAGAACATTAGATCATTCCAAAATGATATAGCAAAATTTCAATACAGTAGAAGTTGATGTCTTGCTAACCAGTCCATACAAGTATATATTGGCCATGGAACCCTTAGATGTTTGACGTTGATTCAAGAGAATGAGAGAAATTATATGCCTCTACCTTATTTGATAGATGCTTAAAGTTTAAGATTGGATTAAATTTAGAAAGTATTAAGAAGAGATAAATGGATAAATAAGAGAAGGTCAGTGAATGTGATAGTTGACTTAATATGTTATTATTGATTTTTATTTTTATTTTTATTGGAAGTAGGTTAATAGGATAAATGTGATGGATAAGAGTGAGTTGGTGGGGATAAATATAATTGACGAGAGGTAGATGTATAGATATAATAGGTATTATTGATTTTTATTTTTATTGAAATAGGTTAGTAGGATAGATGTGATGGATAAGTGTAAATTAGTGGAGATAAATATAATTGATGAAAGATAGATGTGATAGATAATAATAGATATAATAAGTAGAGAATTTAACTTTAGACGCGGGTTGGAAAACTCAAAAGCTGACGTAAAAGTTGACGCGTAGCAGTGTAAACGTGGTCTCAATCTGTATCCCTTCTTTTTATGCAAAAAAAATACTACACATGATAGGGTCTGCCACTATTGAAACCAACATCAAATCACTTTGATACGGGTGTAAATCACTCAAATTACCTTCAAAATCACTTTGCACAGGTGAAATCTTATTTTACACCTATGCAAAATCACTTTGCACCTTCAAAATAATTTTGCACTAGTGTAAAGTAAAATTGGACCTGTGCAAAATTAAATTTCAAATATTTCTTCACATATGACAAGTAATTTTACACTTGAAAGGTGATTTTTCACCTTAGGGCTTACGGTTTAGGATTTAGTGTTTAGGGTACTAAACCTTAAACACTAAAGACTAAACCATAAGGTAAAAAATCATTTCTCATACGTGAAATCACTTTTCATAAACTTAAACCCTAAATCCTAAATCCTAAACTCATAAGTCAAAATCACCTTGCATAGGTGCAAAATTAATTTGGACAATTGAAACTACACTTTGAATAATTTATTATGGGTACAAAATGAGATTGCACCGATGCAAAGACACCTTAGAATAATTTATCAACAATATAAAATTAATTATCACCTATGCATTTTAGGTTAAATTTGTGTGGTGATTTTTTTTAATGTGGTGGAGACTATCACGTAACAAATTTTACATTTTTTTATTTCTTTACAATAAATATCAAGTATTAAATGGACACACATTTTTAATATTGTGTGAAATACAAAAATAATACCTCACATCACTTTTTAGGTAAAAATCTACATTTCTCTGCCTCTTAACTGAAATTTTTTTTTTAATTCACCGTTCATATACGATTTGCTTTACCTTTTAACTCGTAAGATAAAATATTCCTTTACACCTCAATCAAATGGACTTAGCACATCTTTTGAGTTATTCGTCATCCAAACTGTGCTTTAGCGTGCATTGTATTCGTTTCTGCTTGCCGGAATGAATGACCCATGTGAACCAGCAAGGCGTGGATTATCTCCATGCTCACCAAGATGGAATACAGTCTTAATGAAAAGACAGGCAGCAAAGTAGGTCGTATTAAAATAAAAAGAGAGAGAGAAGCTCCGCAGGTTCCCCAACCCACCAAAAATATATATAAAAAAAAAAATGATACCGACGAGAATCGGGAAAGTCACCTTTCAACAGCAAGACATTTTCAATACTAAAAATCAACAGAGATGACGAGGGAGTATACTTGTCAGAAGAACACGGCATTGAATTAAAACAGACTCCTTATGTAAATCTATTTATTTCATTGGATATCTTCCAGCAAGGCAGCGGAGCAATCACGGAACGCGACATTTTACGTGGCCGTTCAGTCGTTTTCGCAGAGTATTCAAGAGTCCACAATTCCTCGCCAACTTGACTGTGTGATGCCTAATTTTTGGGAAGGAGTTTTCACTTATAAGATTTTATAATTATGTATCTATATCTGTGAACTTTATAAAATACATATACTAAGTAGTTGAACTTTGAATGTATATCCCTTGAACTAAGTTCCGTTAGAAGTAACTGTTAAAATTTAATGGAATTGTTACAATGACGGCCGTTTGACGCTCAATGAAATGTACAGGGCAACATTTGAAATTCTTCTGCCTTCCTCCAATGGTACGATTTGTTCTCGGAGTGGACCGTCTATTTTGGGTTTGAATCTTATAATCTCATGTTATAATATTTATGGGATAGAACTCCCATCTTAAGATTATTCAATTCAAGAAAAAAGGTTGAGATAAACTTAATCCGACATTACGTGAAAGAACACCTCACTTATCATGTAAACATTTTATAATGTAGCCTATATTTCTCTCAAACATAAAAATTTTACAATTTCATACTTATCTTACAATTTTATCACCTACAAAATTTATCTCTCAAAATTAATCGTTGAATCCTTCCTCCTCACCTCCCGTGCCAAGCAAGTCATCCTTGTAGGGGGAACCCACCTATGCAACTTCTGCGAATGGAGAGAATCTGAAACCTCAATGGTCATTTTTTTATACACTAGTGATGATCAACCTTTAAGCCTAACTTGATATTGATGGAGGATCGAAAACGTAAAGGGGAGTAACCTTATAAGGCTGGATGTATCTTTAATTATGTACTTGATAGGTGCTAGTACATAATGAAAGATATTTATGGAGATACAAATGTAAAGTCGCTCCTTTGGTAAAATCACATTCCAATATCTTTCTCTAACGATCCTTGTGCAACCGATTCTCCAATCTTGCATTTAAATGTCAAATTTTTTCGTCTATTTATGCTCTACTTCTATGCCACTAATATATTTTTAGTTGACATGAAAATTGAGATAATCCAACTGCCACTTTTGGCAATGAGCATCAGTTTAAACGATGACAAATTCAACGTCATCTTTGATGTCAATTGATCATCATTAGCTTTGCATGTCAGGAAGTGGTAGCAAACTTTGGATGTGTGACTCTCTTTTTTTATAAGGAGGGCATCTAATATGTTATGGGAGATACCATATGTTTTCTGTTTCTTTTTGGCAAATCTTAGAGGATCATCCAAGATTTCTATGACGAGTTTCCCCTTGCTTCTTCAATTTTGCATTTGGCATGCTCAATTCTCCAACAAATCGATTCCACCTCAAGAGTAGTATCATTTATTCCTCCAAGCAATTCATCTACTTGTATAATGCAACTTTTGGCTGTTTTAATGTAATGCATAGATGTGCATGGAATTTGAGGGAATGAAAAATGAAAATTTGAGATAATAGTGGTGTCATGTAGAAATAGGCGAGATTGGATTAATTCCACCTAGAGTAGAATTGGGAGGGTCTAATTCCTTAAATTGACCTTTTTCTTTTTTTTGGAGATGATTGATCGCATTATAATTTTGTATGATTTTTCTTCCTAGTTTTGTTATTTTTCATATTTTTATTTTACATTTTTAAATAATCTAATCTCCTTAAATTTTGACGTAAGAGAGAGAAAATAAGAGAAAAATATATATTCAATATTGATCTCAAATAAAACAGTATCACACAAGGAGGTCAATTGTGAAGAAAAAAATTGAAAAGTTGCTTGTGCAAAATGGTGCAAAAAATAAAAATTAGAGAGAAAAAAAAGAAAAAGAGATTAAGAAATGATAAAAAAATATACAGAGAAAGATCCCTACCAGGGGCATTGAGAATAACCATATTCAAAAAAATAAGTTGATAATAGAGATATTTGATGTTTAAGGTATTGACTTCATGAGACCCTTCACCTCTTTCTTTAGATACCAGTGTATATTTTTGTTGTTAATTATATGTCCAAATTGATTGAAGTCATCCCAACTTGAAACAATAATCACAAGGTTATTGAGTTTGTCAAGGAGAACATTTTTAGTTGATTTTAGATTCCTAGAGACAAATTTAGTGATGGAGGTATCCATTTCACGAATACTTACTTTAAAATCTTTTAGCAAAATATGGTGTTACATAAAATTTCTACACTTTACCATCACAGACGAATGACTAAGTTGTGGTTTCAAATAAGGAGATCAAGAACATATCAGGAAAGATTGAGCAAACAAACTCAATGATGAACTCTAGATCTACTGTACAACTTATAAGATCTCATACGTATGTCACTATATCTTATAGTATTTAATAAGGCTTGTCATCTCCTCGTAAAGATAAAACAAGGGCACACTGGCTTACTAAGGAATGTAATTACAATTTTGATAAAGCTTTGATCGAGTTGGAGGAAATTCATAACGATGCATGCAAGAATTCTAGACCAGTAAAGAGAAGACCAAAACTTTCCATGATAGGCACATATCCCATAAAAGCTTTGAGCCTAATATGAGATTTGGTTTTTGTTACGAACGCGCGCTTCAGACGTCTTTCAAGACGTCTGGGAGGTGGCCCAGACGTCTGGGAATCGGTTATTTTTGGCACGCATGTTTCGGCGCGCAGACCTGCGTACGCTCTCTCTCCCTCTCTTTTCCCCTCTCTCCTGCGACCGCAGACCCATCCTGTCTGCTCTCTCTCCTCGCGCGGCCTTAAAAGGCCACGTCCTCTCCCTCACTCCGCCCCCTTCCTCTCCTCCTTCCAGCCAGTGCACGAGAGCGAGCGCGAGTGAGTGGCGGCAGCGACAGCCGCGGTGAGCGTAGGAGGAGGTGCTGTGCGTGGAAGAGGCGCTTGGCCGTGAGGGCGAGCTCGCCGGGGCTGCTAGGGCCGGCCGGCGGGGGGCGCAGCGGGCGCGGAGCGACGCGGGGGGGGACTACTGCAGTTTGAGCAGCAGGCAGACGAGACGCGGTGCGACCGGGCGTCGCGAGCGGAGGGCGAGTTGCGCCCTGTTTCTAGAAACTTTTCCAGAATCAGACGTCTGGGCTTCTAGCCAGACGACGGGCACGACGTCTGGAAGACTGTACAGACGTCTGAAAGGTGAGTTATTTCCGTCTTCTTCGTTTTCTTCGACTGACCGTACTGAGAGAGAGAGATGGGTACGCGCAGGTTCGGTGATTCGCCATCCAACGCGAATCAGACGTCAGGCTGTAGCACCAGACGACGGGAGCGACATCCAGACGTCTGGGGTGACCATCGGACGTCTGGGAACTAGGCCAGACGCCCCCGCAGGCTTCTGGACGTCTGAGAGCCCACGCAGAGCAAGGTAATCCCTGATCCACCTTTCTAAGACATCTGGAAGAAGTTCCAGACGTCTGATTTTGCACTTTTTCGTCATTTTCGACCCGTTTAGGGCCCGTTCGGGTCCTGTTTTCCGCGTTTCGAGTTGCGTTCTTTTCGGAATTAAATCCTCTACCCGTCTACAGTAGCTATGTACTATTTTGAGAAACTCTTTGTGTTTGATCCTTGTGATAGGACCCCGTTCCATTACAGTCTCGGGGGTTGCGGAGGCACGCGGGATTCCCGACCACGCCCCCAGTTCGCCTGTTGTAACTGGTAGAGTGGCTTTTAAGTATAATCTGTTAAATTATGGAACCATAAATAGAACCTAGGACATTGCATGAATCCTAGGAATGAGAAATAGATTGAATGATAGATCCTAGGTGTTGCATGAATCCTAGGGCTGGAAAACTAGATTGTATGATAGATCCTAGGATACGGCATGAATCCTAGGATGGAAAAACTAGTGGAATATATGAATATTGCAGTCTTGGAAAATAGAAAGGAACAAATAGCTGCCTGTAATTGAATTAACAGCTGCTTGTTATGAATAAATAAACGTGATTGAGAACATGGATTGTAAGAACGTGAAACGGGAAGGTGAAACCTAGATGTTCTGAGTTAAAAGGCCTGGAACCCTACGGGGAATTAGGAGTGGAACTCCTGGAAAGAGAAAGGAATGGAACTGAGAAAGAAAGACGTAGTTGTGTGCTGTCTCTTGGGTACGTAGTACCAAGGGAAGTACCTGTACCTGTTTAGTGCAGAGTGGGGCCAGCCACCCCAGGGACCCGGGGTTAGGACTGGCCTCTTTGTACCGACTTGCTGACCCTCGTATACGTAGTACCGAGGAGAGCTACTAGTGTAGGGAGGGCACTAGCTACCCCACGGGCCCCGGGGTTCTGCTAGCCTCCTACACCGACTTGTTAGGCCCACTGGGGCAAACCAGGGTAGTCAGGCGAGGGTGCGTGGACTGTGGAGGGGCAAGGCCCCTGTTTGGTTACTGTGGAGGGGTTGGACCCCTCTTACTGAGAGGGCTCTGCCCTGTACTGGTTCCGTGCTGTGTTTTGGACGCACCCGTTAACAGAAACGACTGACTGCGTGCCAGTGCGGGTTAGCTACCTGTGCATTTATCGTGCGTGCCGTAGTCACCGTTACGTCTGTCCGTGACCTTGGGGTGGTTGACTGAGAGTAGGATCACCACGGGGGACTCTCCCGGCCAGGAGAGCACCACGTGCTACTTCTACTTTTTGGAAAAGACTGCAATCAAGATCGTTCCCACGAGGAACATTCGAGATCAAGTGAAGGATCTGAGAAATAGATAAATTGTGGGAAAATAGAAAGACGTAATTAAAGAAAGTAACAGAACATAACAGCTACTGTACACTCCACTGTTTTCTTTAGTTTTAGTTGCCACTCTACTCAGCACTTTGCTGACGTGTTACACTCGTTACCTTTCAGGACCAGGTGTTGAGCAGCCAGGGTCAGCGGCTGCAGAGGACGCTGGGTCGAGTAGGGTCCAGTAGAGTTACCACTGTTCTCTTGTACCTCTTTTTGGTTCCACTGTGGTGAGTAGTTCTTGTTACCGCTGTACTTTTCTTTACCTGCAGTTCCATATTATATTATGAATGTTGTTCTACTGTTGTGGTGGTATATACTGTAGTGGTTTCTTTCCTTACTGCTGTATTTTCTTACTGTTAGTTATATTCATGCTGAATGTGGTTTATTTTACTGCTCTTTTGGTTACTTCCTCGTTGGACGACTAGGTCTTGGGATCAGTCGAGTCGGTCCGGTTCTCGTGTCTCGTAGGGACTCGGGAATCGAGTCGTTACAGTTTTTCGATGCATGGTTACGATTATTCCCGTGAAAGCATAGATCATGATGGAATGACCCTTACATTGTTACATGAAATTTTGCACATGGAGCCGTAGAAATCATTGAGTCTAAGATAGGCCAAACTTTCAATGTGAACAATCAAAGACTAAAACCATACATTGATAATGTCTCACTTGGACCTGTCCTTGAGAAGGTGCCTCTCCTAGATATCTGATTGAGTTGGACGTCTGGCTGAAGACGTTACGCTTAGCATTTGTTTGGAGGCAATGCAACACAATTTTTCTTGTATATAATAAGTTAACCTTGCAAATCTTCAGCTAGACGCTTCTTAATGACCCAACTGGAGATTATTCAGATGATATCTACCATTTCTCATGCATATTTACAACATACAATGAGAACATTGCATGAAATAGACATGGGAGGTGGGTAATTTTTCACTGAATTTTCTTATATATCTAGTCTCTAGAAAATTTTCTAGATTAAAAGAAATAGAGAGAGATTTGAAACTATTTTTCTCAAGATCTACTCGAATTTTGATAAAGTTTTGGGTTCTAAGTTAAGTAAGGATGATGCTAACTAGGTCCTCATGATTCTCTGACCATAGGAGTATATTAGAGATCTTTCATCTAGACTCTTTAGGTCTTTTTGACTTAATCAACTCGAGTATTTATTAAGATATGAATTTGTTTCTGAATCATTAAGTAGTCTAATTTGTTAAGTAGACGGTGTAGGAAGTACATAACTTGCTTTTCTTTCACCCATTGGATTGAATGTTTTTTTTAAAGTCTAAGTATCTCACCTCTATACTTACACACTGTTGACTTGTAGACATAAAACTAAATTTTCAAAAGTTTATGAAATCTAAGGCCTTGAATCTCTATGTATTTCCATTGATGAGATATTCTTGAACCATATTTGGAGTCCCTTATCTTTATGAAATAAAAAGTTGAAAAAGAAAATATATATAGTTGTGCATATCTAAGTTACACTTAAGAAGGACCAGGTGTCTCTAATGGCACCATCTTGGAGAGTCAAAGTGTAGAGTCTAGCCTGGAAGGTGCCTCTTATGGCATCGAAGTGTAAGGCCTTCCGAGGGTGCCTCTTATAGTGTTATCCTAAGATGTCAAAGTATAAAGCCTTCCACAAAATACAGAGAGGGACAATGATTCCTATGTGTAATAAGGCAGATTTGAAGTGGCATTCATGGAGTGAAAGGTCGATTAGTGCCTTGACAAAAACTCAAATTTCTGTAGAAAGTTGCCACTATTAAGCCAATTGTCACATGTGCAAATGCTCAGTCTTTTTGATTCTATTCAAACCTTTGAGTGAATTTTCAAGCCATAAAAGCATGTACTTAAGGCCCAAATCTGAGGCTGATTGGAGTCTGATACAATAAGGCAATTTATACTTTGGTTGGTACTTATGTGTTGTTGAGTCTTAGTGTAAGGATTTTGTGTATATTCTTTATAGTTGGTGATGAATGAAGCCTCCTGAATTATAAAACCCTACTTATACTTGTTGGTATTTTTGTATTAGTTTTTTCTTCAACTTTGTGGACATAGCGATTCCAAACCCTCAAGAGAATACAACTCCTCTTCTAAGGCAACCTAAGGCTTTAAAGCCTTATTGCATATAGTACATGCAACTACGATTCCTACGAAAGTGAGTTAGGCTTTCCAATTTTATTTTGTTAGGAGACTAGCAAAAGTTAGGTATGAGAGTGTGATCACATCACAATTTGATATAAGTTTCCCATTATTTTTTGTTGATTTTCAAGCATTTTTTGAATTTTTATTTTGCATTTTAAAGTAATCCAATTTCTTTAATTTTTGATGTAGGAGAGAGAAAATAAGAGAAAAAGATATCCGATGTTGGTCTTAAATGAAAAAATATGAGACGAAGAGGTTGGTTACAAAGGAAAAAATTAAAAAAAAAATGCTCCTACAAGATGATGCAAAAGAAATAAAAATTAGATAAGAAAAGGAAAGAAGAGAAAATTAATAAATAATAAAAAAGTCGATGCCTAGTAAGGCGTTGATAATAATCGAGCACATGTTCTCACAGTTTCTCTTTCATTTAATTTGGACGGGCAATAAGTAGGCTTTAAGAATGGAAAGAGGCCTAAAAATGATGGGAATCCCTTATGCAAAAATTAAGGGATTAATCTCATTCATAATAGGATTAGGCCTTCCCCATCTTGGATTTCAATAAATAAGATACTATTGGAATTGTATTTTTGTGAACTACACTCTTATGCCCTTTAAAATGACTTTTGATCGTGATTTTGATGTGAAAACCTCGAAATGGTGTCTCAATGGTTTAGTTGACCTTACTACTTGTCATTTTGACTCAAGGGCATGATCCCGAGGTTTGTGTGGTATTCAAGGAGGTGTGATTAGTAGCAAAAGCCTTCAACCTGATCTCTTGGAGTAGCCATGATCGTCTAATGATCTTAGGTAGAATAGTTCCAACCTCTTCCATTTATAACACTTGTTATTTACCTGAATGTTTTGAATTGACGTCTCACATGTTATGTGCATTTCCCTTTGTAACGAACGCGTGCCCAGACGTCTGACAAGACGTCTGGGAGCACATCCAGACGTCTGGGTTCGTTTCTAGATGTCTGTAAAACAGTTATTTTTCGCACGAGAGATTCGTCTGCACGCCTGTGCGCGCAGACCCGCGATTCCTCTCTCTCTCTCTCTCTTTCCCTCTCTCTCTGCGACTGCAGGCCTACCGCGCTCTCTCTCCCTCCTCCTCGCGCGGCCTTAAAAGGCCACGCCTCCCCTCCTGTCGTCTCCACCGTCCCCTTCCTCTTCTCCTTCCTGTGCGCGAGAGCGAGCGAGCACGAGGGCGGCAGCGGCGGCCGCAGTGAGCGCGGAGGAGGTGCGGCGTGCGAGGGCGGAGCTCTGCCGTGAGGGCGAGCTCGCCGGAGCGGCTTGGCTGGCCGGCGGAGGGCGCAGGAGGCGCGGAACAACGCGGAGAGGGACCTGCTGCGGTCTGAGCAGCAGACGCGCTAGGTGCGACGCGAGCGGCGTCGCGAGCGGAGGCCAAGCGGTGCCCTGTTCTGGAAAAATTTCCAGAATCAGACGTCTGGGTTTATAGTCAGACGGCAAGGGAGATGTCTGGAAGATCATACAGACGTCTGAAAGGTGAGTTTTCCACTTTCTTCTTCCTTCCTGTCGACTGACTGTACTGAGGGAGGGAGTTGGCTGTGCGCAGGCTCGCTGATTCGCCATCCTTTGCGAATCAGACGTCTGGAAGTTGTACCAGACGGCGGGAGTAACCTCCAGACGTCCGGGGTGACCATCGGACGTCTATGAGCTAGGCCAGACGTCCCCGCAGACTTCTGGACATCTGGAAAACCACGCTGAGCAGGTAATTCTCTGATCCACTTTTTAAGACGTCTGGAAGGAGTTCCAGACGTCTGATTTTACACAGTATCGTCGTTTTCGACCCGTTTAGGACCCGTTCGGGCTCCGTTTTCCGCGATTCGAGTTGCGTTCTTTTCATAATTAATTCCTCTACCCGTCTACAGTAGCTATACACTATTTTGAGACTTTCCTTGTGTTTGATCCTTGTGATAGGACCTCGTTCAGTTGCAGTCTTGGTAGTCGCGGAGGCACGCGGGATTCCCGATCACGCCCCCATTACTCCCGTTGTACCTGGTAGAGTGGCTTTAAGTTATTAAAATCTGTTAAATTATGAAACCATAAATAGAACCTAGGACATTGCATGAACCCTAGGAATGAGAAATAGATGGAATGATAGCTCCTAGGTGTTGCATGAATCCTAGGACTGGAAAACTAGATTGTATGATAGATCCTAGGACATGGCATGAATCCTAGGATGGGGAAAACTAGTGGAATGTATAATACTGCAGTCTTGGAAAATGGAAAGAGATATAAAGCTGCCTGTAATTTGAATTAACAGCTGCCTGCTGTGAATAGATAACGTGGTTGAGAACATGGATTGTGAGAATGTGAAACTGGAAAGTGAAACCTGGATGTTTGAGTAAAAAGGATGGAACCCTACGGGGAAGTAGGAGTAGAACTCCTGGAAAGTGAATGGATTAGTTTTGGGGAAGTGAGCTGGCCCTTGAGTACGGAGTACCAAGGAGAGCGACTGTCCCCCTGTTTAGTGCAGAGCGGAGCCAGCCGCCCCAGGGACCCGGGGTTAGGACTGGCCACTCTGTACCGACTTGCTGGCCTTCGCGTACGTAGTACCGAGGAGAGCTACTAGTGTTAGGAGAGTACTAGCTACCCCACGGGCCCCGGGGTTCTGCTAGCCTCCCACACCGACTTGTTAGGCCCGCTGGGGCAAACCAGGGTAGTCAGGCGAGGGTGCGCGGACTGTGGAGGGGCAAGGCCCTGGTTTGGTTACTGTGGAGGGGTTGGACCCCTGTTACTGAGAGGGCTCTGCCCTGGACTGGTTCCGTGCTGTGCTTTGGGCGCACCCGTTAACGGAAACGACTGACCGCGTGCCAGTACGGGTTAACTACCTGTGAGTTTATCGCGCGTGTCGTAGTCACCGTTACGTCTGTCAGTGACCTTGGGGTGGTTGACTGAGGGTAGGATTACCACGGGGGACTCTCCCGGCCAGGAGAGCACCACGTGCTACTTCTACTTTTTGGAAAAGACTGCAATCAAGATCGTTCCCACGAGGAACATTCGAGATCAAGTAAAAGATCTGAGGAATAAATGAAATAGCGAGAAAATTGAAAGATGTAACAAAGAAAGTAATAGAACATAACAGCTACTGTACACTCTACTGTTGCCTTTAGTTTTAGTTGCCACTCTACTCAGCGTTTTGCTGACGTGTTACACTCGTTACCTTTTTCAGGACCAGGTGTTGAGCAGCCAGGGTTAGCGGCTGCAGAGGACACTGGGCCGAGTAGGGTCCAGTAGAGTTTACCACAGTCTTTTGTACCTCTTTTGTTTCTGTCATAGTGAGTAGTTCTTGTTTCCGCTGTACTTTTCTTTACCTGCAGTTCATGTTATATGATAAATGTTGTTCTACTGTTGTGGTAGTATCTACTGTAGTAGTTTATTTCCTTACTGCTGTACTTTCTTACTGTTAGTTATATTCATGCTGAATGGGGTTTATTTTACTGCTCTTTTGGTTACTTCCTCGTTGGACGACTAGGTCTTGGGATTAGTCGAGTCGGTCCGATTCTCGTGTCTCGTAGGGACTCGGGAACCGGGTCGTTACACCCTTCCTTTTGCTAAGTATAGGAAGTCTCACCTTAAATGTTGTTGGCTCATATCCAGGTACTTGAATAATTAATCAATTGATCATGATTGTTTGATAATAATCAGGACTTGATAAATTGGCTAAACACAACGTGAACCACTAAAATAATGAGTGTGAAACCATAATTATGAGAATTAAGTGTTGAATCATATTATCTATTCAAAATATTTAATTAAACATTGATGTTCATTAAGTGAATTGAATGGTAATGTGTACATAGATAAATGAACTTAGTTAAATGTTAAAGAATTCTAAGCATGTAATATAATTTAGAATGTATGTTTGTACATAGTTACTAGAGAATATTTCATGGTTGGAATATGGTAACCATGAAAATTTGTGAGAACAATTAAATAGTTTAGTCTTGCACCTGGTGTTAATAGCTTGGTCAGTTATTCCCTACTCAGAGGTAGAGACTGTTTTAGGGAGTTGACTAATCTCCCTGCGACTCTCCTGTTAGGCTATTTAGCCAATCAAGTAGCTAAGCATGAGTGGATATGCGCCATTTATTGTGAGAGGCCAGTTACTATTTTCTTTCATAGCTTGTAGTGGAGATAACTTATCGTGTGCCAATACAGAGTAGTGCTCTACATGCGTATCACACGAGCTCGCGGTCACCACTTCACCTAAACTGGGACCTCAAGGTAATTAACTAAGTAGTCAGGTAGGTGCGGGTCATTCCCCTAGCCAGGAGAGTGTCTTATATCGACCTCTCTATTTGGGACATTGCAATGATATCTCCTTACATCTTCCAAGAAAATAGATTATGGATTGGTGATGATCGAAAAAGTGAGAAGGTATAGATAATTTGGATTTTCAGCAATAAATAAATAATTAAAGAATTAATAAGAAAAGTACTTGTTCTTCTTGGTTCTTGTAGTTTTCCTTATAGCTCTTATTGATATTACGCATCTATTTGCTTATCTACTAAGCTTTTGCTGACTTTCCTGTATGGACTCTGTACTCAAGTCTTGGTAAGCAGCAGTCGAGTCTCACGATTGGGGAAAGAGACAATACTAGTCCGAGTTTAGCACCTTAGCTGGTCAATAGGACCATTCAAATGGTTATAGTTAGTTCTATCTTTTAGTATCATTTTCATCAAATTGTACTTGTATTCAATGGATATGAATAATGATTTAGGCCCTTTTTGGTAAAGGGAATAAGTTGATAGAATAAGTAAGTTAACTTGTTTGAATGTTTTGGTAGGTTAAAGTTATTCCACAGATAAGGTGGAATAACTTTATCCTAGGTTAAGTCTACTTAATCAAACGTAAATAGAGGCAAGTTAAGTAACAGGTTAAATACTTAACCTGCTAACCAAACACCCCCTTAATGTAGTAGACATTTATTTCATTTTCAATTTTATTTTTCTTTCGTATGCCTTATGTTGTGACATTGTATGTTGTGCATCTATTTTATTTTATATTTATATATTGGATGATGAGAATCCAGGGAAATTTTGGAAATTGGGAGTTTGGGTCATAACACCTCCTCCTATCTCAATTCATATTTTTCTCTAATTATTCTTCTTCTCTCTCTCTCCCTCTTCCTCTCTCTGGAGCATAGCTAGGGACTCTCCTATGAAATGCTACATCGCTGCCACTATGAACAATGTCTACTACCATCATTTACCGTTCATCACAAATGCACCAAAAATCTTCCCTCACTCCTTTTCTCTCTGTAGTTTTAATCTTTGCACTATTTTGAGTAATAAAATTTTGTTCCTTACTATTTGCTTCATTATCATTAGTTTAGTTCATAGTTAGTAGTTAATTAATTAGTTCCTTGATTTATGTGCAATTTTATTTTGTTAGCTTAAGCTTAGTCATTAGCATTAGGAATAGTGTTTCTCTCTCATTATAAAATTTTAAAAAAATAAGAAAACTTTTTAAAAATCTAAAAATTCAATTTAATTTATTAATTAATAATTTAGATAAAGTTTCCTTTATATGACAACTTGAACTCTTATTATACCTACCTTTATTTGTTTCCAAAATTTAAAAATTTTATAAACAAGTATATTTTTGTGTACAACCAGACTTTTGTATCATCTTACAACTTTCACCATTAATGATGGAATTAGAAAATCATCGCTTGCTCCATAAAGAAGTAGTAATTTTCACTTATATTACATATGACCAATTACACACTTAATTTCACTTGGATAATTCCATCAACCGAAATTCACCTTAGGCTACGATTGGATGCAGGCTTGAAGGTTGGATAAGGATTTAGAAGGGTGTTTAGTGTGGATTTCAAAGTACTATCAAAGAGTTTTATATTTTCTCACTCTATATTAATCATTGTTATCTCTCATATCATATAAACAATAATATATATTAAAATATATTTATTATAATATAATATATCTATTAAAATACATTCACAATATTATATAATATTACTATACATTAAAATATATTTAATTTAAAAAAATATATCAACTTATATCATATCATAATATTAAAATATTATCTACTAACATCAAATCAACCAATCAATCATTATAAATCCTACCCTTAAAATAAGTCTACTAAATAAATTTTTTTCTTAACTTATCTTACCACGATACTAATCCAAATTTACTTGAACCTCTAAGTAAATGCAACCTTAATATCCATTGAGGCCCTTCAACCATGTAATACCTCCAAAGACCCCTGTTTCCCGTTTGCGTAGTCGCATCCTCCGCATTTCCAACTTCACGTACATATCGTCCTTACGTTGTAATTTTCAGAAGAGCTTTGGAGATAGAATCATAAGAACTAGTATAAACTACTCAAATCTTCCCTCCTACTCGGAGAGATGGCTTGTAAAATGAGCAAAGCATGTGGGAAATGGTGCAAAATTACACGAAACCTTCGCCGGGAATTGCTTGTACACGTTGAGAAAGAATATGGATGAGGCACATTGGATTGAATCTTTGAAATATTGCCGCCCAAATTTTCCAAGCGACTATCTTTGATTTTGTCAGTATTATGGAGATTAAAAAAAAAACCGACATATGCCCCCACTGAAAACCAAAAAGGTCAAAGGAGGAGAAGACAAATGGCAAAGACAAGACGACACAATCAAATGCGAAAAACAATCCCACGAACAAGATACATAGGTATCCATGTAATTATTTAGATTTCCTCAAGTTGATCAGATCCAATGAAGTAATGGGAAAGAAGAAAAAGAATCAAAGACTCTCGTGCTTAGGAACGTTCTTGGCCTCGACTAATTGTTTTCTCGTTCTCTGTTCTCCATATATCTTTTTACCAAACGTGCATTATGCACACGTAAATCCCAATCCTATCGGTCCCTGGTGATTCCCCCATTAGTATTAATTAATTTGTCAAACCAGACGTAGAAGAAAGTTGAGATCTCCAAGAAAGCGAAACCCAGTCAACCACAAGAATGAAAAACACAAAAGAAAAAAAAAGAGATGACGTAGAAAGTGTCGAAACTTTAATCCAATGAATACAAAATGGTAATGCACAGATAGAAGTTCAAGAAAGGAAGGAAGGAAGCAAATGAAGCAGACTTTTAAGGTGGAGAGGAAAAATTGGGAGGAGGAAACAAAAAGACATGCGTACCTCATGGAGGCGGACGATGTTGGGGTGCTTGAGGAGTTTCAGCGTGCCAATTTCCCTCTTAATCTGCTCGTGGATGTTGAGTGCGAGGATCCGGTCCTTGTTGAGGATCTTGACGGCGAAGGGCTGACCGGTCTGGACATGGCTCGCATGCTTCACCTTCCCAAAGTTTCCTTCTCCAAGCGTCCTCCCGATCTCGTAATTGCCCAGCCGCGTAGTAGCACCAGTGCGAGAGACCCCTCGACCTCTGGCCATCCCCCACCCCTACGTCAATCAATCAATTCCAATTGCCCCCCAACACCCACCTGCCGAATCGGGCTTTGCTAATTTCCTCCTCGTCTTTCTCCTTCTCTCTTCTCTTGGGATGTACGTTTGAATGGGATGGCATATATCGTCTACTACCTCCGTCTTCTCCGTTTCCACGGGGGGGTTTATATTTCGAGAAGGAGGACTCGTGAAACACGCACGATTCGAGAGAGAGAGAGAGAGAGAGAGAGAGAGAGGGGACTCGTGAGACACGCACGATTCGAGAGAGAGAGAGAGGGGTCCACAATTGCTGGCGATGGGAGGAGATTTTCTGGATATGTTGCCTCCGTTCCCTTTGGCCCATCCACGAAAGCGCCGCGTGGTGGTCATATCGAATCTTTCGTGTGGGAAATTTATGTGTCGGCCACCCCCGTATCCTTTATTGTTTTCATAAGGTGCTCGCTACCAAAACTCTATGTATATTTACAACGACGGCCTCTTTTTTTCGTCCTCGACCCAATATTCGTGGATTGGCTTCCATAACCTCCTCAATCCAGATGTTCGACATCTTCTTCAACGGTTAGATAACAATCTTAGCTTTTCCTGGATTCTATAAGGGCGAGTACTCTAATTGCGATGAAATTTTTTAAACATTTCTAAGTTGTAATGATTGGTCAAATGCACAAATTAAACATTTTTTGCGTTGCACTTGTTCAAAAAATGCAAAAATTTAAGCTACTTTTTAGTTTCATTCGTAAAAGGTGCAATAGCGTTTGTACTCTTTTTCATTTACAGAATATACGTCGCACAATAAAGTTTACGCAGCACCGCCCTAAGAAAAATTACATCAATAATATTTAATTATAAAAGAAATATACCTGTGACATTTAGTTAAAAAATAAATCATACGGATGATAATTTAATTTTAAATTAAATATCACTAATGATATTTAATAGTTTGAATTAAATTATACTTACGATATTTAGCCATAAATCAAATATCAAGTACGATATCTATTTTTTGAAAGATATATAAAATTTTAAGTAAATTTTCAGGTTAATATACTGCAGTTCTTTTCATTTTCATTTCTATGGAGAGCTAATGGCGTCGCCCTCATACGTATATGGTTGGTAAAGCATGGGAATGGTGAGTTTGGGCTATTTTTCTGTCTATCTTTTAAGTGAATCTCTTGAACTGTGTAGGTTTCTGCAACTCGTTTACAGGGGCTTGCTGAATTAGCACATCTACCCGTTAATGTACCATTTATCGATCAAGTGGGATGGGCTTGCTAGCTAATGTTATTTGTCTAACTATGAAAAGTAAGCATAAAATTTGAAGATTAAGTTTGGTATAGTTATAAATGAAGTCTCTATTTTACGTAACAATCTTAATTGTTATCGTAAATAAATAGTGTAAATGTTTTACTCGCAACCATCATATCTAATGTCATCTATGATATCTATCCTTTATCAATTATATATTCCTCCATCAATGTATTTACACCTATCACATCTATCTTCTACCAACCCACTTTCAATAAAAAAAAAATAAAAATTAATAATAATATATCAACTCAATTATTACATCCACATCCACTAACCCTCTCTTACCCATCACCTATCCATCCTTAAAGTAGTATTTGCTTGCCAGGTTAAGTGAGTTTATGCTAGGTTAAGTATTTAACATGTTACTTAACTTGACCCTCACTTGCGTCGGATTAAGTGCAACTTAACCTGGGGTAAAGTTATTTTGCTTTTTCTATAAAATAACTTTAACCCATCATAACATTAAAATGAGTTAACTCGTTTATTCCACCATTTATTCTACTTTTTTCATATTCATCTACTTATTCCACAAACTTATTTCACTTATCAAGTAAGGCCTAAGACTTTTTAAACTTCACCCAATCTTAAACTTTAGGCTTTGTTTGGTAGGCCGTTTGGGCTATCCCGAGATAACATTGGAGTGAGAGGTGTTTGGTTAGAGGGCTTGTAATAATTCGTATTATAGTATTGTGTTATTGGGTGATATTTTAATAGGGAAAAAGTAAACAAACATGCGTTTGCAATGCGTTTTACAACTTACAAAGTGACAGTAGTGATTTCAGCTAGTGTATTTTAGTTTTCCACCAGTGAAAATCACTTTTCATATATGAAAAATCACTTTATAAGTGAAAAATCATTTCCCATAAATGAAAAACTATGTTCCAAGTAAAAAATCATTTACCACTAATAGAAAGGCAAAACACACCAGTATGTTTTCTTTTTCAACCAATGTATTTTGATTTTCAACCGGTTGAAAATCATTTCCGATTGGTATGTTTTTGTTGAAAATCATTTCTATCTAGTGTATTTTAATTTTTAACCAGTTAAAACATTTCCGATTGATGTGTTTTGGTTGAAAATAATTTCCAACCGATGTGTGTTTGGTTTGCTTGATTTTCAACCGGTTGATTCTGATTTTCGATCAATTGATTCTGACTGCACATTGTCCCGTTACACTTTTAGCCATTTAAGACGTCTGGAGTTTCAGTTAGACATCTGGACCAGTTCCCGGACGTCTGAAAGTGGATTATTTGATATTGAGCCTTGCACTCTATGCGCGGGCGGCGCACAGAGGTCGTTCTCCTCTCTCGCCCTCATTCCCCCCCCCCCCGAACCCTAAACCCTTCTTCCCCTCCTATTTATACCCCTCTTTTCTCTTCTCTCCTCACACCATAGCAACCACCACCTCCAGCACTCATGTGCGGTAGCGATGAGGTCTAAGAGAGAGGTGCAAGAAAGGGGCGAGCGGGGGAGAACGAGAGGGAGGAAGGAGGAGAGCGTGGAAGGTCAGAGGACCTTCAGGAGCTCGGCAGAGCTTGCACGGCCGGCGGTGGGTGCATGCGGGCGTGGAGGACGTCGACGAGGAGCTGCCCAAACTCCTACAGCGGCTGGAGCTACCATCGCGGGTGGAGGCGCGAGCAGAGCGAGCTGCGAGGAGGTTCTAATACTAGAAGTTTTCCAGTATCAGACGTCTGGAGTGAGGAGCAGAGATGCCTTGCGAGGCACCTGGACGTCCGGAGCTAAGGCCGGATGTCTGAGAGCACATATCGTGCGAGGTACGTATGTTCCTACGCTGATTTCTCCCATGCAGAAGATCTCAGCACAGGAGTCATTGTTGGTTGACCGTGCCTGCGTTTGTGTACGTAGGTGCAGCTTTAGGAAGGCACAGGAACGCTTTCCCATGCACTTTTGGACGTCTGATCACACCACCGGACATTCAGAGGTGCTTCTAGACAACCGGAGACCTTGTCTGACATCTGGAACTGTCCTCAAATGGTTGCAGAGAAGGTCTGGATGTCTGATTAGCCACTCACCCTAGGGTAGTCAGACGAGGGTGCGCGGATTGTGGAGGGGCGAGACCCATGTTTAGTTCGGAGGGATGAGACCCCTATTATGAGAGGGCAAGGCCCTATACTGTTCCGTGCTGTACTCTAGGCGTACCCGCTAGCGAAAATGACTGACCGTGTGTCAATGCAAGGTAGCTATCCATGCACTATCACGCGTGCCATAGTCACTGCTATGTCTTGACAGTGACCTCAGGGTGGTTGACTGGGTGTAGGACTACCACGGGGGACTCTCCTGACCAGGAGAGCATCACATGTACCTTCTACTCTACGAAAAAGATTGCAATCAAGATTGTTCCCACGAAGAACAAGCAAGATCAAGAAATACTTGGATACTTTAAGAAATAGATGAAACAGAAACACATAGATGAGATACATATAAATGATAAATAAATCTGTTGTTGCTTTTACTGTACTTGTACTTAAATAATACAAACACCACTCTACTCAGCGTTCGCTAACTCTGTCTTTTCATAACACTGTTCAGGACCAGGAGTTGAGCAGCTCGAGTTTTCGGCTATAGAGGGTGCCGGGCCCAGTCGAATTCAGCCGTATTCTTTCTTCAGCACTTTCTTTTTCTCTACTGTTGTAGTAAGTAATGGACACTTAGTTTACTGTTTCCGCTACTTCTATTTCCTTTCTGCTTTCAGTTGTTGTTGTTGTTGTGGTGGCATGTATTGAGACAGTTATTTTGCTTTCTTTACTACTTTGTACTTTTCTTCTGCTTAGTTATATGGCATGTGTGAATGTGGTTTATTTTCCTGCTTTTGGTTATTTCTTGTTGGACGACTAGGTCTTGGGATTAGTTGAGGTGAGCCGACCTCGGATCTTGTAGGGATCTGGGAACCGGGTCGTAACAGCAAAATGCATTGCAACGCACGTTTTCGTACTCATGTCTATTTTAATATTATAATATGGTGTGGGTGAGTATATTATATTGGAGTGGGTATATTTTAATATATAGTAAAGTTGATGTGAGTGGGTATATTATGGTATGAGTGAATATTGATGTTGATGTGATATAGAAAATGGTGTTGATGTGTTGTTGGTGGAAAATTATGAAATTCTCTTGAAGAAATCCCTAACCATTCCCACTGATGAGGGGCAAACGGCTCCCTCGAAGTTAAAACCTAGCACGAAGCTCGAAGAAGGATCCGGTTACCCAGATACCAAGCAAACAGGTGGATCCAACTCCGCTCTACCAACCTATCGTCAAATGGATCTGGACCCGCCTTCATCCATGTGGATTCGGATAGGATCAGCCCACCGAAGGACTCGAATTGACCGGAGTTAAAGAGGCGGCAACAACGCCTACAACACCCATGTCAGCATTAATGGTAGTGTTACCTATGCTATTAATATCCAAATAATGGACATGCCAGAGAATCCGTGAGGACAGTTGTAAGAGATTTAATGTTGTTGGGATATTTTTTGTACTATAAATAAGGAAGAGAGGCCCTTTGGGGCTCTTCTCATGCAATCTGAAAGAGAGAAAACTAGAGATTATGTACTACCCGCTAATCTAAGTGGAAATTCAAAAGCATTGCCCTCCCCCCAAATGTACACCCCTTCGAGTGGAATTGGATCACCAATTCTCATGTCTCTTTTCTGCGATTTCCTTGCTTTTATTACTGAGTCGGATCCTCATTTCGCTAAGGAGGCCGATC
This sequence comes from Thalassia testudinum, assembly GCA_037157565.1. Classification (NCBI taxonomy): domain Eukaryota; kingdom Viridiplantae; phylum Streptophyta; class Magnoliopsida; order Alismatales; family Hydrocharitaceae; genus Thalassia; species Thalassia testudinum. Next base: position 114,147,492 of record JAZHRO010000003.1, on the reverse strand, counting down.
AATTGGTGCCGTTTGTGGGATGCGGTTATCATCCAATATCGTTTCCTTGTCCAAAATCTTAGCAATGGCCCCCACGACTCATAATTCCTCTCACGGTAATCCCGAGAGGGCAGCAGCGCAAGAGGAATTGTCTAAGTGTCCAAGGGATGTCCCCAGCATGCCGGGCCCAGTAAGGAGAAGTCGGCTCAACCTAGCTGGATACTAGACGTCCCTTGGCAGGATCCCCTCATCGAGATGCAAGCAAGGGAAGAAGAGTACGAGGCCAGGATGGCGACTCTAAAGGCTATGCAGCAATCAATTGCCAACAAACTCCATAAGATCAAGCAAAGCAAGGAGTTGGGTAAGATCCAATCGGAGGAACCCCAAAGTTCCAGTCTGAAGGACAAGCAATTGACATGGCATCATATTGTGGAAGAGGAGAACATTTGTCTGCGGAAATAGCTCGAGAAGTTAAAACACGAGCTTAATAGCCAAAAAGGGGAAGCTTCTCGCAACCTACCTAAAGCTCCACGCCCACCTTCATTGGGGGAGTAGTCCGAGGTACACCCCATGGCTACTAACGAAGCAGGCTCGATACCCGAGATCATCCGCCAGGTTACCCGGGAGATGAGGGGTACACTCCCGCATGCTTACATCATCACCTATCCTTTCGTAGAGGAGGTGATGACGGCCCCCCTACCGTAAAAGTTCAAGCCTCCCGTTATGGCCCAATACGATAGGATGATGGACCCCAATAGCTTCGTTGGGAGTTACTGACAAATGATGTTGGCTCATGGTTGCCCAAACAGAGTACTCTGCCAGTTATTCCTATCTTATTTGTCCAACATGGCCCATAAGTGGTTCAATGAACTGCCGACCGGACATATCACTTGCTTCCAAGAACTGGTGGATAAGTTCTGCCAGTACTTTGTAGGGAAGTAAAGGGTTAGAGATAACCCAAAAAGGCTATTGGAAATCCGACAGCGGAAAGTTGAGTCCTTTCAGTCATACCTAGACCAGTTCAAGGCTCAATATTTCAAGTGCTAGAGGCCCCACGATGCCAAAGCCATCTAGTACTTCAAGTCAAGTCTTCTGACCCAAAGGTTCTGGTATGACATCGACAACTTCCCGCCTAGAGATATGGCGGAGTTGTAGGACAAGGCTATGCGATTCGCAGATGACTCCTTCCGCTCCCGTAGTCGGTTGGCGGGCGGGTACGGAGACAATCTCGGTCTTGTTAAGGAGAAGAGGACCTCGGGAGAGCTGGCTCCCATGTCCATCCGTAGAGGGAGTCACTTCAATAAGTGGAAGGCCAACTTCAACAATCAGAGGAGTGACCAACCCACCAAGGGTTGAAATAACGGACCTCGCCAGCCCAAGTAGGAGTTCTATGAAGAGTACACTCTCCTAGTTGTGAACCAAGAAAACATGTTAGCGGAGGTGTGGTCCACCAATAAAGACCTACTACCCCTACCAAAGCCTCTCAAGAAGAAGGTCGATCCTGGGCCCTATTGCAAGTACCACAGGGCCTGGGGGCATGCCATTAAAGGTCGCCTGGATCTGTGCGACCAAATTGAGTCCTAGATCTGGCATGGAAACTTGGCCCACTTCGTCAAGTGGAACGAGGGCCAAGACAGAGGCAAGAAACCCATGGAGGGTCTGGAGGACTACCATAAGGAGAAGCTCCAGCAGCTATGGGGGGTCAACATGGTCTTTGTCATAGACCAGGAGCCAGACGAGTCGAAAACCTGCCAGATTGAGAAGGCGGTGTCGCCCTGGCTCCCTCTGGTAGAATACCACTGCCAAGTCTTGGCAGTGATGGCCGCGTTACCCCACAACACTCATCTCTCGCTGCCTGCGGAGGTCAAGGTCATCTTTAGGGTCAACATCGCCCTAAGACAACAAGCTAGTCCATCTGGGTGGGCTCCCCACAGTGCGTTCCCCACTCTTCAGTATGGGGAGAGAGGTACTGTCAAACAGGCAGCCTCCAAGCTATTCGCCTCTTTTCCTAACTTGGCAGAGCATACGGACTCGCTCTTGGTCACTCTTTTACTGGCAGGGTAGCTACAGCCTAGGCTCCTAGTAGATGAAGGTAGTGTGGTGGACGTCCTATTTTGGAAGACACTGCTCAAGCTGGGCTTTAAAGAAGAGTACCTCTCCCTGTCAACTCAATCAGTTGTAGGGTTTGGCAATCACAAGGTAATGTCGAAAGGGGGGATCGGCCTTCCCTTATCCATCTGCGATGGGAACAGGCACCTAAATAGGACAGCCACATTCATAGTGGCTAGACTGATGCCAACGTTTGACAGCATCATTGGCCATCCAACGACCCATGCCTTCTGATTGATTCCCTCCTCTTATTTCGAGTTCATGCTTTTCCAAACTCCTAGAGGAGTACGAATAGTATATGGGGATAAAACAACTGGGCGAGAGCTCCTAAGGATCAGGTTGGAGCGATCCATAGAGCCAAGACCCCCCAAGTCACAGAATGGGGGAAGAAGAGAAGCCAAGTCCAGGCAATTCAGCAGGAAGCAAATTCAGCTAATCCATTGGCGACTTCGAAGCTCCAGCCAGGCTCTTCAACCATCGCTATATAATTATAACCTAATGACACCACCAAGCTCATTAAGGTCAAAATGGACCTTGATACCTCCAAAGTTCAGGAGCTGCTACTCCTGCTCAAGGCCAATGTGGGCATATTCGCTTAGTCTGCCAATGACCTATCGGGGGTGGACCCATCTCTGATTCAGTACCATCTCAACATTCAGGTGGGCACCCAGGCTGTCAAACAGGCATGCAAGCACAAGTCAGTCGAATAGTGGCAAGTGACTGAGGCAGAAGTCTAGAAGCTCCTTGAAGCCGGCTTCATTGAAGAGTCCTTGTACCCAGCGTGGCTATCAAATGTAGTCATGGTGAAAAAAGCCAATGGTAAATGGTGGATGTGCATGGACTTCACCAACCTGAATGAAACTTGCCCAAAGGACAAGTTTCCCTTGCCAAGGGTGGACGCCTTGGTGGATTCTTGCAATGGTCAATCACACATGTCCTTCTTGGACGCCTACAGCAAGTATCATCAGATAAGTCTTTCTCCAACTAATAGACCTCATACCTCATTCATAACAGATAGGGGTCTGTTTCAATATAGAGCCATGCCCTTTGGCTTGAAAAATGCTGGAGCAACTTACCAGCGCCTTGTAAATATGATTTTTTCTCATTTAATAGGAAAATCGTTTGAGGTGTACATTGATGATATGTTGGTAAAGGGATCACACTTCCCACAACACTTAGAGTATTTGGTAGAGGTGTTCCATGTCCTGAGGAACACTCGCCTCCACCTGAACCCCGAAAAGTGTGTTTTTGGTGTTTTAGCAGGGAAATTCTTGGGGTTCTTTGTCTCAAACAGAGGAATAAAACCTCGACAAGATTCAAGCAATCATGGCCTTGGAACTGCCAAGTACTAAAAGGGATGTAGTCATTAGTCGGCAAGATCACCTCTTTAAGTCAATTCTTGTCTCAATTTTCTGATAAATGCCTTCCTTCTTTGAGTGTATAAAAAAGGGCAAAGGTTATCCTAGTGCCTACTAGACTCCTCATTGTTAGAAGGTTGTATAGGGAGTGAAGGAAGCACTCAGAAGTCCCCCCATCCTGACGGCTCCTAAGCCTGGGGAATTGTTCTTCTTATACCTGGCTGCGTCCATGTCCACCGTCAGTGCCGTCTTAGTCGACGAGCAAGAAAGGGGGCAACGACTAGTATACTTCGTTAGCAAGACCTATCAAAGAGCAAAAGCTAAGTATACGATTATTGAGAAACTTAGGCTAGCTTTGATGACTGCCGCTAAGAAGCTAAGCCCGCACTTCTAGGCCCATACAATTGTGGTTCTGTCTGATTATCCCCTATGGTGATGTTACATAAGCCACAGGGTCGGCATGACGAATAAAATGGGCTATGGAATTGGCGAAGTTTGACGTCCAGTATCAGCCGAGGAGATCAATCAAAGGACAAGTCTTGGCGGACTTTGTTGCGGAATTTACAAACCCAGATGCCTCCCTCACTTTGACCTGGAAGTTATATGTAGACAGCTCATCCATGACAGCTGGGTTTGTGGCTGGCATGGCCTTGACTGCCCCAGAAAGCATTACTCATAAGTATGGCATCAAACTTGTCTTCCCAACATCCAATAATGTTGCGGAATACGAGGCCATGTTAGCCGGCATTCGGGTAAAAAAGTCAAGAGGTTTCCCATCATTGGAGATCTACATGGATTCCCAATTGGTCGCCAATCAAATCAATGGCAAGTACCAAGCCTAGGATTCAAATATGATCTTGTACGCTGACATGGTCCAGGAGGAGCTGTTGAAATTTAAGACCATCTCAGTCAGGCGGGTACCCTGATCCGACAACCCCCTAGCAGATGCATTGGCCTACCTAGCAGGAAGAGGATATATGTCTCCAAACTTTGAAGGAGACAATAGTACTCGCTCCCAAGATGTTCACGATAGAACAATCCACATCATGGATGACACCTATCATCACCTACTTGAACACTGGCGAGTTACCCCAGAGGAAACCGTGGCCCAAGGCATTCCACCTGAAGGTCTCTAAGTACACCTTAATAAAATGGTAATTGTACAAGCGGGGGTATTTCACCCCCTTTTTGTGTTGCCTTATAAAGGAGGAGGCGGCGCAGGCTCTCCAAGAAGCCCATGGAGCTATATGCAAGAACCATGAAGGATTCAAGGCACTCTTGGTGCGGTTGTTCCAGGAAAGGTACTTCGACCCCAAATGAAGCAATAATGCAAGCAGTTCATGCTTAAGTGCGATAAGTGCCGGCAGTTTGCTACCCTGCACCACTTGCCACCTGGAAAGTTAGTGCTTATCATGTCACCCATCCTTTTTTCAAAATGTGGCATGGACTTAATTGGCCATTGGCCCTTTCTCGCCAACCCCGACTCAGAAGTAGTTCATACTGGTAGCGGTGGACTATTTCTTCGAGTAGGTCGAAGCTGAGGCCATGGCCAACTTAATAGCTGATAGGGTTGTCTCATTCATTCGAAAGAACATCATAGCTCGGTATGGGATACCTCGGTACATTGTCACAGACAATGGTACCCAGTTTACCTGTAAAAGCTCAAAGAATTTTGCACCATCTGGGATATCTGCCTATGATTCACGTCCGCGAGTCACCCTTAAGCAAATGGACAGGTGGAGGTAACCAACCGCAACGTTATTTCAGCACTGAGGTGCCGATTGGATTCAGCCAAAGGAAGATGGTCGGATGAGTTGTTGGGCGTGCTGTTGGGCTATAGGACTTACCAAAGGACTTCCATAGGCCACACACCATTTAGCCTTATGTACAGCATGGAAGCTCATATACCAATTTAGACAATCCTCCCCACCTACTGGACACAACTGTATGACCCCACCACCAATGATAATCAAGTCCACTTGGCCTTGGACCTCGTGGATGAGCTAAGGGAGAAAGCATCAGAAGTGGCAATCAAGTACAAAGAAGTGATAAGAACCACCTACAATAAGCGGGTCCGCAAGTGAAAGTTCTCTAAAGGAGATTTGGTCTTACGAAAAAATGAAGTCTCCATTCCAAGCAACTCGGGTGGAAAATTAGATGCCCCATGGGAGGGGCGTTAATTATAAAATTTATAAAGACAATCCAGGCAACTTCTATGAGTTATAGATCCTAGGCGGCAAAAAAATCCCTTGTACTTGGCATGCAAGAAATTTGCGATTGTACCATGTGTACAAAGAGAGAGACAAAAGACAATAAAGATAGAAATTTTTTCTTTCCTTTCATTTCGTGGTTGTGTTGTCTATTACATTTCCCAAAGGCCATTCCCCTCAAATGACTGACATCAAAAATGTGATGTGATAAGTTGTTTGTTGTAGCATGCAAATGCGATAACAATTTTATGAAGAATATGAAAAATGAGTATGAGTGTCGATCTCAGGGAGGCGAAAACTGAATCAATTAGTCGCTTGTTTTTATTTCCACATGATGGCTATTTTGATTTGCTTGCAAAACGAGAAAACAAAAGAAAGAGAGAGGGAGAGGGAGAGAGAGTGAGAGATTCGTGATAATGATGGTTATAGCAACATGGAATAGAATAAATAGAGCATAGTTTTAGAGCAACAATGATAACAATGAAAGCTACTCTATTGCATAGGCAGACTCGTCTTACAACTTCAAATAATAACACTAGATGAATTCTTAAACAAACATAAACATTAATCTAAGGAAGAATAAATGATACAAATGGAAGGGAGTCGAGGTAGCCATGGTGGTGGAGAGACTTCCGTCAGTGGCTCGACGGCTCCGAAGACTTGCTCTAAGCTCTAGAAGGTGGTCGAAAGCTTGGTGGAGGAGATGTGTGCAAATGGAGGCCACAGGGTCCTTTTATAGATGAAAACGAGCTAAGATTCGTCCTGACCCCCAAAATGCACCTGAACTGGCGCCAGGACAATTCGCGCACTTGAACTGGTGCCTATGCTTGTGCACGTGCTGCTAGAAACTTGCTGGCATGCCCCCTTGCATGCCCGCACGAGAGTCGTCGATCCTTGCATTTAACGGTTGAGAGTGTGCCCTTCATCGCATCGCTCATTGCGCGATCGTGATCGCATGCATCAGCGTTGGCCACGTGGCATGAAACACACTCGCAGATCACGCGTCGACGGTTGGATTTCTCTCGAAGGTGGACAGTTGGATTGCTCATGATTGCACGCATAGACATGGTCGCATCAGGACTGCTGATGGAGGATCGGATGATGTTATTTGGTTCCTTCTCAAGAGTGAGGCGCATGCAGATCGTGGCTCTATCGCGCATCCCCCGCTTGCAAGCACGATGCGTTGCTGCTGCACTACGTAGGTGGTGTGAAATCACGACCGTCCATCTTCGATCTCGCAGCAGTGATCAAATAGTGACGTGGCTCTTCAAGAATCGTTCGATCTCAATTGTACGGTGGTTGTAAGTTGTGCCCACGTGATGAGGAGAGGAGGCGGGCACTGCTGGGCATAGATCGATGGTGGAGCGGGTGCCACGTGGCTCAATGAGGGTCGTTGATCATCAGATCCATGGTTAGAACTTCCCGAGCTTGTTATGGGATCTACGGAGGTCGGATTAAGGTGATTTTTGCATTGTTGGGCTACGATCATCAATCTGAATCCATCCATATGGTTGGAGTGCTCATCTGAGATCTGTTTCAATATACACTTGTACAACTTGGCCATTAAGCATTAAATTCAAGTAATCTTAATGTAAAGATTATACTATATGCATACATTGCTCCTACACCTACTATATTATCATATTTACGTGCATGCACCCTCAAAATTGACTTTAATTGATGTAATTATCTCTCTTCTTCATAGAGTCATCAATGGCCCACAAAAAAAAAATAGAAAAAAAAGTTAACAAAAAAGAAACAACAACAACACTCTCAAAAGCTAGGCAACTTCACTCCAAATCGTCAAAGATATTAGCTTCAAGAGTCTGAGGTGGCAAAGAGACCGTGCGAGGTGAGCTTACTGGCTAAGTAGGTGGCTCCACAACTCCTAATGACTTGGCTTGTCCACCTCCTCTTCAGGAGCCGAGCTTCATGACTAGTCCTTAGAAGGCTTTATGGGAGCCTTGTCCATGATTAGACCGTTAGCTTTTTGAAGGTCGAACTTGGACAGGAACTAGTCCATAGACCAATTGTATAGCTCCTCCACTGAAGTTTGCTTGCCCTCTAGCAAAGATTGCACGACCACTAGGGTGTGCTTGTCGAACTCCTTTGAGATTACATCTCGGTTCCCCTCCATAGATGGATCGAAGAGAAAGAATGCCATCACTGTCTTAGGATCAAGCTCCAATCGAGTAGTACTCTCCATCTCCAACACCTTCTTGCCTCTGTCCTTCGCGAGCTGTTGATCCTTGGTGAGGTCGACTCTCAGTCTTTTCATAGCAGCCTCCGCCTTCTCATGTCTTGCCTTTAGGTTGGAAAGCTCATCGATGGTCATGCCCAAGCGAGGCCACTCCTCTTGAAGAACTGCCTCATACCCCTCCATAGCCAAGGAGTACTCAACCTTGAGCACCTGCACTTCCTCCTTCAGTGAGAGTACGTTGGTATAGGAGGTTTACAGGCGCTCAGATAAGTCTCGCAGTGCTACAAGATCCCTCTTGTGGATCTTGAAAAGACTTTCCTCTAACTTCCCGCCAATATACCTGGCTCTTCTCAAGCCTTGGTAGGCCTTCTTCAGCTCTTCCTGTAGCCGGATCACTTGGCTGCCTGCCTATTGCTGTGAGCAGAGCTTCCAAGTAGCCTCCTCAATGGCCTTCTCTACCATCTCATGGGCGGTAGTAGTCTCCTCGAGCAGACGGGAAAAAATCCTTTGCTTCACCTTTGCAGTTACGACCAATTTGGTGGCCATATCAATTGCTTCGATGGAGACGCCAAGCTCGATGATGTCTGATGGCACATTGCCAGCTGGGACAAAGAAGGTCCTAAGAGCTTCAACCATTCAAGGAGCATAGATGAAGATATTAGACTCAATGTCTTATATAAGCAGGAATCGAAGTTATAACAGGGCGAAACTTACCACACGTGAGTAGTAGAAGAACACATGGCTGAAGTTCATCCCTCCTGGATGGGAGGTCTCCCAAAATAGGGCATCACTCAAGTGTTGGAATACTTGCCTCTCCATGTTTGGGGCCCTTCTTGAAGCACCCACTTGAGCTGGGGGCGCATGGCTGGGTGCGGGACCTTTAGGGGCCCCGTCCAATACGGATCCTCTAACAGACCCGACTGTTTGGCGTATCATTTTAAGACCCCCCCACCTAGAGGGGTCCACCGGCACTCTCATCCTAGTCGAACTCCACCTACAATGAGGCTGCTAGAATAAGGCGCTAGTAGAGTTGGTGAGAGGGGTGGAAACACTGGCACTCCTCGTCTAAGCCACCTCTGCAGGGGCCTCGAGTGGGGAGTCGCCTAAGACAATCGCCTTAGGCAGGTTAGGCAGGCGAGATGGGTCCACTGGGGCATCCTCCGCCTCAACCCTACCTGGGCTTGGAGGAGTGGGCATTGCCGACTCTCCTGTAAGAAGCCTCAATGCAGGCCCCCTCCTCAGGCGCTTCAGGGGGACCTCTGCCACCTCTTCTTCACCTGCCACCTCCTTCCTCTTGACCTCCTTTGAGCGAGAAGATTCACTCCCCTCACCCTACTCTGACGGCCTCTCCTCCCTTGGCACCTCCTTCCTCTTCGCCTCCTTTGAGAGAGAAGATTCACTCCCCTTTCCCTGCTCTATAGGCCTCTCCTCCCAATGTCGGGACCCACAATGGGTGTAGCTGCTGCATCAACGCTTAGGGTATCTGGGCGAGCGAACCACCCAAAAGTTGCAACAAAAAACAAAGGAGTTAAGTAAAGGGCGGAGGTAATATGCTTTCTAAAGCTATTGTCCCCCCAACTTACATGGTGTGGGATAGGAATCTGTGACCCACGATAATGCCACTAGAACATTCCCACCTAAGTTTCGAGTAGGCAATCGGCCCAAATTTCATTACCTTGTCTGCGGCTGCCTACGCAGACGGGTCAAGCTCCTCGGCTCTAGGCGGCAAATCCCTATCAGGCAGGCTTTGCCAAGTGTAAGGGACTACTAGGTCCTTGACATTGGAAAGAAAAAAGAAATGATGATCTTGCCCCTTTAGCCTATCAGGGAGATCGATGATCTGATATTTGGTATGCCGACTGTACAAAGTATATGTACTAGAAGGAGGCTTGCCCTTTTTCACTTAAAGGGGGTGAGCCCAAAATTCAAGCAGAATACGCCCAATCAAGAAGCAATCCCCAAATGGAAGCAAATGATAATAAAGACGTTGAGAACAGATCAGCAGTTGAGGCTAAGTTGCAAAGGGGCAAGGTGATAGTAAGAAAGGAAGTAAACCAAAAATGGGTTTAAAGGCACCTGCAAGCCAAGTTATATGGCATATCTACAGATTATGAATAATTCCTTCGTCCCATCAAAGCAAAGGCAGGTTATATGCCTGCAGGCATGGAACGAAACTCCACTGAGTTTGCTCGAATCCAGGAACGCCTTAATAGTGGTTCAGCTATGAAAGTCAGAAGAAAAACTATACAATTCTTTTATCTTGGGTGAGATGCCGGACGAGGAAGAGGTAGACTTACCCTTTCCTGCGAGCCCATACATGTTTGTTCGCCTTTGCTGCTCCTCCAGGCTTGACGTTTCCGACATATAGATCCTCTCATAGCTCGTCCGAGAAGAAGTAGCGAATGCTGGCTCGCAAGGTGCTCCACTGCGGTTAAAGAGGGTAGGTAAGGCATTAACTGTGCCCCACCCCTCTATTTATAACCCCCCTGAGGGGAGTTTCCCCCTTGAGGGATGTGGATTTCGAAAAAATGAAATCTCATAGATTGTGGCGTAGATTTCAAAAGATCCTACCAAAATCGAAATGACCTTAGTCATCATTACGAGCATTAAATGCCCCTACGCGCGTATCATTTCGCTATAGTAATAGCGATCACGTCGCTGACGAGTACGATATTTGAGGAAATTATGCCTCATCACGATGACAAGTAATGTCAATCTTGTCGCACAACATGACAAAAATTAATTCCCACAGTGATTGGCCGTCACTTGCGGAAGGTGACGCTTTTACCTGGGATGCTGACCTCTTAAGGTCGGCTGGGACTCAGATAGCGATATGCCTACGATCCCTTTATCATTTGCTGACCTCTTAAGGCCTATAGGAACTCAGGCGGTGATATGCCTACGATCCCTTTATTATTTGCTGACCTCTTAAGGCCGGCAGGGGCTCACGCGACAATACACCCACGTTCCATTTATTATTTGTTGAGCTCTTAAGGTTGATAGGAACTTAAGAGGAGCACACATACATTCCCCACTTATTTTAAAAATCATGCATGTTGGTGCTAGAGCACCACGATCGTTTATTTTGATGATAACAAAACACGTGTCTTTTAACATTTGTTTTTGAGTCCTAGCTTTCAGGTCAAATTGCAAATGAAGACAAGTGTTTAGATAGAGTTTGAGCTCGCATCCATGGCCGATTGGAGGAGCTGGACAGAGGTGGAGGAGCTTCGCGAGGAGCGAAAGCTTGAAGAAGGAAGGAGATGAAGAATAGGATAGATTTCATTTTATCTTGTTCTATGTAATTTTCTTTCTTTGTTTTGCCCTTTATTGTTGTCTTAGATTTTATGTTAAAGAACCTCAAAGAACCCTTAAAGTAGTCTTAGGAACACCTGCACTAACCTAGAATACTTAGGTTTTATGTAAAGAACTTAGAAAATCAAAATAGGATTCAAATAGCTTTATCAGATGTCCAATCTGGAAATCAGACATTTGATATTGACTTTTAAGACATCTGACTGTTTGATCAGACATCCAAATCATCTAGGCTGGACTTAGTAGATTCTGTCTGTTAGAATCAGTTGTCCAGACATCTTAGCATACGTCTGATGCCTTTGCCAGATGTCCAATTAGTGGAACGTTGGCTATCTTAGTAAACATTGAGGAAATGACTATTAGCCTCGTATCAGACGTCTGTAGAGGATCCCAGACGTCAGATATATGACCGTTTTGCCTCAGCTGACTCAAAATCTCCTTTCAGAGATTTTCTAGCCATTATACTTCCATGGGAATCCATTTTCGTAGAACAATAGGTTTCCAGATGTCCAGACCTTGTGCCAGACGTCCTGTATGTCATCTGATGGCCATACACTAGAACCCTGTTTAGGTCTGATTCAAGTTAGGAAGGAAACTCCCCTAGAATCAGACATCTAACTTAGTTCCCAGACGTTTTCAACAGGTTTTCCAGACGTCTGATGCCAGGATCAGACGTCTGATGACCCTGTCAGAATCATGATTAATTCTGACTACGGCCTGATTTTCTTTGGATTTGCACCCAATGGCTATGGAAGCCTTCCAAGGCCTTCCAAAGACTTCCTAGGGCCTCTATAAATAAAGGAGGACCCCTTGGCTGGCAAGACACACCAATACACACCCAAGACATACCTTGCAAGAATATTTCCACTCTCTTGTGTCAAAAAGTAGAAGCTCAAATATAAGAAGCTCTAGCTCTACAAGCACTCATTTCACACCTAAGAGCTTTGTCCTGCTGTGCACCCACTCTCCCGCCGACGTTACGAGAGCGCTGTTGTGCCAAAGCATGGTTCACTCACCCGTCTCAATCCAACGCACTTCCACCAAAGGGAAGTTTCCTAACTCCTATAGAAGCTAGGTTTAAATATTTGTGGTTCTATAGGATTGTACATTTTGTTGTCTTTGGTTGGGTATCCATTTTGTGAATTCCCGTCTCCTTCACGAGACAAAATCCTTCTTATGAAGAGAAGGGGTTTTGAGGTACACTACCCTCGGTCTAAGTAGTGTGGTTGTAATTGAGGTTCAGTCACCCTCGTTCAAGTGACTGGGTTTAGTGGATTTGATCGACTAGGTTGATCGGGAAATCCTAACTCAAGAGGGTTAGGTGGTGGTTTTCACCCGATTTGGGTTTCCACCTAAAAATACTTGTGCCTATTATGTGATTGCTTATTTTTGTGAGATTGTCTATTTTAATTCTGCACTTTATATTACGTCACGCACATCTCACCCCGTCCAACCAGGGAATTACAATTGGTATCAGAGCAGGTTCTTGCAAGATTGGAGTAACACCTAGAAAGAAGATCATGGAGGGAAGCAGCTCTGCGAGCAGGATTTCTGAGGGGCAGTCTACGACCCGTCTGCCGTTCTTTGACGGGAGCAACTACCCCTACTTGAAGTTGCGGATGAAGACTTGACTGCAAGCCAATGACTTCACGATTTGGACTAGATGCGATACTTCGTTTGACATCTCGGAGAAACCCGCGGGGGGCTACTCGCAACAACAAATCTGGGAGCTCTCTCTAAACGCAAAAACAATGAACGCATTGTATTGCGCTTTGAGCCTGGAGGAGTTTAACAAAATCTCACAATACGCCATCGCATATGAGATCTGGCACACACTCGAGGTAACTCACGAAGGTACCTCTAAGGTAAAGACTTCTAAAATAAATTTACTTTCTCAAGAATTTAAGTCTTTTTCAATGAAGTCTAACGAATCTCTAAGTGAGATGAGCACTAGGTTCACTCTCATTGTAAATAATTTAAAAGCTTTAGGTAAGACCTTCATTGAGGGGGAGCTTTAATTAAAACTACTCCATTCCCTTTGATCGGATGGGAGCAGGTCACTGCCATCGAGGAGGCGAACGAGGTGGAGCTCAACATGGAAGATCTCCTAGGTAATCTAATGGCCTACAAGACAAAGCTGAAGCAGAAGAAGAAGGATACACCAGAGCCAAAATTGAAGAAGACCCTTGCATTTAGGGCTGCATCAGATAGCAAGGTAAGTTTCGATGACGAAGACTTTAAGTTTTTACTTAAAAAGTTTTCCAAGTTTTGTAGGGAATCAAATAAAGAAAAGAAGGAGAAGGAAAGCCCGAGACATTGCTACCACTGCAACGAGAAAGGACATCTACGACCATAGTGCACTCTTCTCAAGAAGGAGAAGAAGAAGGAAAAGGGGAAGTCTAAGAAGAAGGCATTCCAAGCAACTTGGGACGACACGAGCTCAGAGGAAGAAGAAGAGCAGAACCCCGAAGAAGAAATTGCCTGTATGGGCTTCATGGCCATGGGAAGTGATAGCGACAGCGACAACAGTGACAATAAGGTAAATCCCAATTTACAAGATGCTTTTGATAATTATTTGAGCTTAGTAAATCACTTAAGGTAGAAAATAAAAATATTAAAAGGAATCTTAGTTTTCCTAAAAGTGAAAATGAAAGATTAGAAATAAAACTCAAGGATCTAGAAGCTAGTCCTAAGGATAGTAACTTGTTATTAGAAAATAAAGATTTAATCAATGAAAATACTAAATTGATTGAGGAAAATGTTAGTCTAAAATTAGAAATTTCTGATTTAAAGACTAAGATGCATATTATAGAAAAAGAAATCGCATGTCTTAGGGAAAATTCTAACAAATTAATCAACAAAGTAGAAAATTTGCATTGCCTTAAGATTGAGAAAGGATCTCCATCAAGGAGACCCGCTAACAGATTCGGATCCAAGCTCACTTGGATACCGAAGAAAGAATTGGAATCTTGTTCTGTAGGTTTCAAAGAAGATATCAACATAAAGGACTGGACCTACAAGCTCAAGAATGGTCAACTCGAGTTGGGAGGACCAAGGAGTAGACCAAGGAGGAAAACGAGAAGATCGTCAAGACGATGAACAATTGAACAACCCATCACACGACGTCTGCCAAATTGGAGACCGGTGCCGATGCCCGGGCCTCCAAGCTACGGATGGGAGACTCATCCGATATGGCATCCACCACCTCCATTCGGGCCATTCTATTGGCCATGGTAGGTGAGGTAACCCTTAACCCTATCTTTTTATCATTAGCATATAGATAGGGGGAGTTAAAATTATGAGCTATTTGTCAATCATTAAGGGGGAGATCTTGTTAGCTATATTTCCATTAGAAAAGGGGAGAAAAATAATAGCTATCTTGTTGTTACAAAATGGGGGAGGACATTTGTTGAAGCTACGAGTTACTACGCTATCGTATTTGGTTTTGAAAAACCTATCGTCGTAGTTTGAAAGCAAAGAACTCGTGTTCAACAAATAAAATTTGTACTGGAATAGAAATCCTGGGTCGAACTCAGGGAGGCTACGTCGATCTATATTCGCAATTATATTTTTTTATGATTTTTTTGTTGAAAAGCGAAGCGACGTAACTATAATGAAGCAATATTAACAGTCAGAATAAATGAAATAGAGAGAGAGAGTAAACATGCACTTAATATTTCAAAATATTTATACAATAAAATCAGAGAAAAATTACACTAGAAAGTGGGAAATCTATTACACTAGAAAGTGGGAAAATTCTATTCTAGAAAGCTAAAAAGAGGAATGGGAGAGATAAGTTATCCTCCTCGATGATCCCTGGAGGATGAGTTGGACGAGACGCCGCCTGGAAGACGGAGGACGGAGTGGGAAGAAGGAGGTCAAGGTAGGAGGAACGAGAACGGGGCAGCACGTCGTTGTTGGCACGGGATCCGCTTCCGAAATGAGGGCGAAAATTAGACTTTATCTCTCGAGGAGCATCCCAGGTGTGGGACAAGCTTCTCTTGAGCTTTGGAGAGGGAGAGAAGAGGAGGGAGGGATGACTATTTCATATGGAGGGGGTCTCCTTTTATAGTTGCTAGGAGTGAGGGCAATTTGGTCTTTACAATTTCAAAATATTAAATAAGGGTTCTTTAGTGACAGAATTAAGAGTCACTAAAGCCCAGGTCATGGGCGACGTGCGCTGCGCCTGCCGCCCAGTCACCTCCCTCGCTGCCCACGTTCATTAAATCTCGGCTGTTTGATCGTGAGATTGAACGGTTGAGATTTGATAACTGCAACGCTTTAATCGAGCGTGCCTCGGCGTGCAATCCCGCATCCGCGCAACGCATCCTCTGAGTGCTCCACGTCTCCGCCATTGCAGCCGTTCATCCAAGATCTGATGGCCCAATTAGCGCCATCCCATGTGCCTATGTTCAATTGAGGCTCGCGGGGTTTCGAACCTGTGCCTCATGTTCGCGATAAAGCTTTCACCCACTGCGTTACAATGGGGAAATAGGCGCACGGATGTTTTGAGGTGCAGATGTCCATGGTCATTGGATGGCGATCCAACAGCCAAGATCCAATGCATGGTGGGAGGGTGCGGTGGTCTCCAAGATTAGCTGGGATGGTTTGGGTGGCTGAGATGGCACCACGTGGCGCCATCTTGGCCGTCCATCTTCTAGATGATGTAGATGGTGCCACAGGTGTCTGATTGAGTCGATTTTTGCGCCGTTAGGCTGCAATCTTCGATCCGAATCCATCCGTGTGGTTGGATTTGTCATATGAAGTGTGGATTCACACCATCTTGGCCCTTGATCTTCTAGGGTTCCTTGGTCTCTATCTGATGCTACAGATGTCTGATTAGGGCTATCTTGGAGTCGTTGAACTCCAATCGTCGCCCTGATAAGATCTGTACGGTTGGATCTTCAATCCGAGGCATCGATAAAAGGTTGCCCTGCCTCTGAACATAAAAAGAGACAATTAACCTCCATTTTATTCAAACTAACCTAAATGCAAGATTATGCATGCTATGCAATATTTATAGTATGTAATGCAATTCTATGCTTAAGAACATGCATAAATAGACATTTTATGTATTATAAACATGTTTACATCACACCCCCATGCCTATCTTTTGCTAGTCCCTAGCAAAAACTATATGCTATTTATAAAAGAATTAGGTTGGATTATTTGGGCATAAGTTATTTTCAATCATTAAGAAAATGTTTACTTAGGATCTGAGCTTTCAAAGGCACAATAGTGTCCGAGTACCTGCCAAAATGCAAACCGCCTCAAGCCCTTGCCTTATTCAAAGAAAAATTTCTTTTTTTCCTTTTTCTTCTTTTCTAATTTTTTTTATTCTTTAGTTTAGGGTTTAAGAGTGGCTTTCTACGGCTATTCAACTCACCCAAGATTTGATAAGAATCCTAAGTTTTAACCATCTTATTGTGAATGTGATAGACTCGTTGATCAGCAATTAGAATGGACTTCGGGTTTCTACGCCTCTAGGTGACCTTAAAAAGAGAGTTCTTCCTAAAGGTGTATCTTTACAACCAGTAGCTTTCTCCCTACTTTCATTTTTCTAGGGTCAACACAAGGGTGAATCCAGTGTATATCTCCCTGGTTTATTCTACTTCACTTCTTCCTAAGTGTTTTGGGAATTTTAAGTGCATTTCTTGAGCTGGGTTCTGGACAACTAGTCGATGAGGTGTTACCACCGACAACTTGCCAGCCATATTCGTGCGGCGAAGTACGGCTTATTTCTTTTATTTTATTTTATTTTCCTTTCCCTTTCTCTTTTTCTTTTCTTTTTGACTTTCTTTTTTTTCTCTTTTTTAAGTAGGTGGCTTCCCTGGTCTACGATTTACCTAAAGGTAACAAGAAGAGAATGGTCCAGTGGCTAGGCTCTGGATAACCTACCTATGGGCTGTTACCCACGATAACTTGCCAGCCATATCACCCTAGAAGGTTCATTAGTTACCCAATTTCCATTAGAATCGCTGATTAATGAGTCAGTGACAAGATAGTGTGTAGATGCTTTAGACTTAAGGATCCCTTAAATCAGAGGGCAGGTTGATAAGTTGTGTACTTATTACCCAAACTTATTTACTCGAATTAAAATAGAATTCAGGTTGGCGAGGACTCGAAAAATAAATCCACATTTGAGTGGATACACAGGCTGATTAAGTCTGAAGACCTAAAGGGTTCTTGTGTTCGGATCCCGAAAAGATGTATGGTCGGGCCCGGATAGGTTGTGTTAATATGATGATTTTATCGTTGAAATGTGTATAGTGGTTAACCTAAATCGAGCCTAACCATCTCTTTACAAAATTTTTTAACCTGGCCTACTTGATTTTATCTTGGTTACTTTTAGGCCCAGGATCGAACTCAAGGAAGTGGGATTAGAAGTGAATGAGTTTTTACGCCTTTCCTACAACGAATCTCTTCCATTCGTTTATTGTGGTTTTAGTGTTTTTCTATTTAAGATTTTTTTCAGATAATTCTTGTCCTTGAGGCACACCCTCAAAATCAGGTTCTTGGCTTTGAGCCAAACTAGGGTTCCAAAACTAGTCTTCACAAGACTGAGTACCTGCAAGTCAAGGATTATCTTTTCTCTTATATATATATTTTTTATCTTTTTACTGGCAGGAAAGAGAAGAAGAAATAAAGTAAATATAGTATATATATGTATAAAGGGGTGGGGGTGGAGGCGGAGATGGCGTGTAGCACGGTGTCGAGCCGATCGTCGTCTAGGAAGACAACCAACAGGACGAAGTGCTGCGTGGAGTGTAAGGTGGGTTGGTGGAAGATGAGTGCGAACATACTTTCTGTATGCGTGTATCGGGGAATATCAGCAACTGGTGCGGATATTCCCATGATACAACGTATGGTAGGTGATATGAAAAAATATATATATGTATATATGTAAATATATATCTATATGTATATATATATATATGGTTATAAATATATAGGTATATGTGTACTTATATATGTATATATAGATAAGTATGTAAATATATGTATAGATAGGTGTATGTATATGTATATATATATATATATATATATATATATATATATATATATATATATATATATATATATATATATATATGTATGTATGTATGTATGTATGTATAACTATATAGATGTATAGATATAAATGTATATAGATATATGTAGATAGATATGTGTGTATATATATATATATATGTATGTATGTATGTATTTATGTATAGTTATAGATATATATGTATATATGTATGTATATTTATATATATATATATGTATATAGACTAATACAAAGTTATATATATATGTATGTATGTATGTATGTATATAGTAGAGTATAGGTGTGTGTACGAGAGTGTGAGTGTGTGTGTGTATGTGTGTGCAGAGAGTGTGAGAGAGTGCTGTGTGTGTGTGTGAGAGAGAGAGAGAGAGAGAGAGAGAAAGAGCGCCTGCTGTGAAGAAAAGGCGATTTAAGCCATCTGATGCTTCAGGGCCGACGTCTGGTGTCCACGCGCACGCGCAGGCGCGTAGGCACGCAAAGAGGCACGCGTTGGGAGGGAGTGAACGTGAGGGAGAGATGCCGCAGCGCACTACGCTGCGTGGTGAGGCGGGTGCGGAAGCGGGCAGGTGTACACGGACGAAGGGAGTGGGCGCACGCTGAAGCGGGCGGGCGTACGCGGGTGAACGCAGACGTGCGGGCGCTGGAGCGGGTGTGGGCTGGGACCGATTGCGGCGTGTCGGGTGACCAGATAAGTGAGAAACTTACCGGTCACCGCACTGTAGCCACAGTGCTCCACTGACTAGCGTGAACAGTGGCTACAGTGCCACTCGGCTCCGCGCGACCGGACGTGTCCGGTTCTGTGCGTGCGGGAGGCGTGAGCGGCTGGCGCGCGCGCGGAGAAGCTACGTCGACTGCTGGCTTGCGGAGAGGCGATTCGCGATAGGGTGCGCGGAGTGGGGTGAGGGCGGCCTGCAAGCGCGCGCGGTGGTCTGCGTGCGGGCTCGCGGTGGCCTGCGTTGCTGCTGCTGCTGCGGAGCTTGAGCTTCAAAGCTTGAAGCTCCTGCTCCAATGGCGGAAATGGCTGAATGACAAATTCAGAGAAGAGAAGACCACCACGCCCACCGGCTCTTTGATGAGCTGGGTGGTGGTGGGACTCACAGTGGTGGTTGTGCACCACTGTGAGCTACTCCTGCCTGCAGAGTGCCTCCTCAGAAGGAGGAGAGACTCCGTATGGAGGGGAGAGGGGAGGGGATGGCCTGGAGAAGAAGCTGCTGTGGTGTTTTGGCGTGTGGACCAGGCTCCGCCGTAAGGAAGAAGGCTGAGCTCTTTTTAAAGAGCAAAGAGACATGCGCAGCCATGCCCTGGCTGTGCATGGCTCTTCATGGATGGCAGGGAGTGCTTGTGCATGCGATTGCAGGGCAAGCTTGCTGCAGAGCATGGCGTGAGGAAGAAGAGGCCATGTCTTGCAGCCGCGGGAAGAATTCAAAGTCAAATAGAAATAAAAAATAAAGATGGAGATTTTGCAAGGCAGCACTAGAGGAATTTGTTAATTGCAAGGCCATTTTATTCACTTTCCTCCCCTCTCAAATAAATGCATGCATGCGTGTATTTTTACAAATGCGACTATGTCTACCTAATGTACACTGGTAATGCTTGAAAATAGCACAAGATGGCACAATTGTTGGTGCATTTTTGCTGTGCAATCATACCCCCATGCCTATCTTTTGCTAGTCCCTAGCAAAACATTTTTGTATTGTATTTAGAAATGATCTTAAGATGAAGGTTTTCTTCCGAGGCGACATAGGTGTGTTTATTGTTGGATATTATGAGAACCAATTGTAGAGAAGACTACCAATACTTTAAGTCTCACATGACATAGACCATCTCTCGACTAACCTGGACTCTTGATATTTAAACCTTATGTACGATTTCTAGGACCCAGGAGGTTTTTGCTGTACTCGAGAGCTCAAGAGATTATGGCTTGTGCTTAGTGAAGGATCAAGACTGACCAGATAAACATTAAGACTCAAGCCCAGGGTTTCACGAATTTTTAAGTACAGGTTGGTCCCAGTTTCAGCTTATGTCTTCGGATTGACCCTTAAAAAGATGACGAAAAACTCAACTCCCATTTTCTGACATTTGTGGTTCAATAGGGTATTTTCCCTGAAGAACTTTGTAGGAAGATTTTACAGACATTTGTGAGATATACTGACTTATTTGCTTTTTTTTTTTTTTTTGAACACGTGTCAGTATATCTCTTACAATATTATTTGGAGGAGCACACTTTTCTTTTTGGTGGGAGAGTTCCTTTTTAGTGGAAAGAGTTTCTCCTAAATACAAGACTAAAGCCTGGGATAAAAAGTCTACCTGCGCACACAGGTAAGGACTCCACCTTCCCTAATGAACACTAGGGTTGGATCTTATGTTCACCTGGTCTTTCTTGATATGTGTAGTGTGAACCAAGATTACTTAGGCTCTCAAGTAGAAGCAAACCAACGAATCCTGTACTGGTGTCTCAGGTACAAGAATACGTCCTTAGTTAGGAGAGATTCCGATCTATCTTGTCAATGCTCAAGTGAATTAAGCCGAGCCTGAGCGAATCAAGCTTCTGTGGCCTGGAAAGTCTTCAAAACAGTGGTTGAATATCTATAAACACTTATTGTATTTTTGTTTCAGCCTTTAGATCATTACTAAACACCATTTTTTTTTTTACATATATATAGATAGATGGAGCCTGCATGATACCATAAAATACCTAGATCCTATGGATGCCTATTCACCCCCCCATGCCAAACGATGCTATGTCCTCATATGCATGCAGGGAAGGGTAGAGGAAGGACGAAAGATCGGGTAACGAGAGCTGAGGTGCAGGGTATACAGCAGGGTGGTAGGGTGGGTGGATGGTGGGTGGTGAAGTGAAAAGTGAAGTGAGCGTGACAGTGAAGTGAAAAGTGATGGTGAGTGGTGAGTGGTGAGTGGTGAGTGGTGAGTGTTGTTGGGGTGCCTCCCAACGAGTGCTGAATTTAACGTCCCTAGTTGGACTCAGAATGAGGCACAAATTGGTTACCCTCCAGCAGGGCAACAGTTTCTCCAACGGAGGCAGGTTCATGAGTAAGATAGGGTTTCAAACGCTGCCCATTGATCGTAAATTTATGCCCAGATTTGTTATCTTCAATCTCAACGGCCCCGTTGGGAAATGGTCTTGAGACTAGAAAAGGACCAGTCCATTTGGACTTCAGTTTCCCAGGAAAGAATTTGAGCCGGGCATTGTAGAGCCAAACTTGCTGAGATGGCCCAAATTCCTTCCGCTGAATACGGCTGTCGTGAAAAGCCTTAGTGCGCTGTTTGAAAGTTAAAGCAGAATCATAGGCTTCACGACGGAGCTCTTCCAGCTCCTGGAGTTGGAGTTTTCTTTCTCGACCACACAGGTCTGGGTCGAGGTTACATTGGCGAACTGCCCAATAAGCATGGTGTTCCAACTCCACGGGCAAATGACAAGGCTTCCCGTAAATGATTCTATAAGGAGACATACCAAGGGGAGCCTTGAAGGTGGTCCGATACGCCCAAAGTGCGTCAATCAGCTTGTCGGACTAGTCCTTACGGTCAGGCCGAACCATTTTCTGGAGAATTTGCTTGATTTGCCGGTTCGACACCTCTGCCTGGCCGTTCGTCTGAATGATAATACGAGGATGCGATACGATGTCGGACTCCGTATTTCCTTAGAAGTGCCCAAAAAGAAGCATGGGTAAAGTGGCTTCCTCCATCCGAGATAATGGCTCGAGGGATCCCAAAGCACGCAAAGATGTGGTCTTTGACAAATCGAGTGGATATAACATGGTCAGCGCGGCACGTGGGAATAGCCTCGATCCATTTCGAAACATAATCAATAGCCACGAGGATAAATTCGAAGCCGTTGGAAGGAGGAAAGGGACCCATGAAATCCCCAAATGTCGAAGATTTTCGCAGCTAGGATGGGTTGTAAGGGCATCATGTCACGACGTGACATTGACCCTAACGACTGGCACCTAGTGCAATGTTTGGCATAATTGTGTGCATCTTGGTGAAGGGAGGGCCAAAAGAAACCCACTACAACACCTTGGCTGCAGTTTTCCTCCCAGAGAAATGGCCTCCGCAAGCTTGATCGTGGCAGAAGGATAGCACACTGGGGAATTCGCTATCAGGAATACAGTGACGGATGATTTGATCAGCACCTATGCGAAAGAGAAGTGGATTTTCCCAGAAATAATACTTTGCTTCTACCATGAGGCGCTCGCGCTGGTTTTTAGGCCAGCCACGTGGAAGGGATCCAGAAGCAAGGTAATTGGAAATGTCGGCATACCAAAGTCCACTTGCCACATTAATTGCCAATAGGTGCTCATCAGGAAAAATTTCGTTGATCGGCAGAGTAAGTCCAATATGGTCAGGGTCCAGTCTGGAAAGATGGTCAGCTACAACATTCTGGGCTCCGACCTTATTGTGGATCTCAATGTCAAATTCTTAGAGCAGAAGGATCCAACGAATCAGTCTAGGATTGGCATCCTTCTTATGCATGAGATGGCGAATGGCCACGTGATCAGTGAAAACAATAACGTGTGAGCCCAGAAGGTAAGAGCGGAATTTCTCCAGCCCAAAGACGACCACCAGTAGTTCTTTCTCAGTGGTAGTATAATTACGCTGGGCCTCGTCCAACGTCTTACTGGCGTAGTACACCACGAAGGGGTGTCTATCGCGTCTTTGTCCCAGGATGGCTCCGACTGCAAGGTTGGAAGTGTCACACATGAGTTCAAAGTCGAGGGACCAATCAGGTGACTAGAGAACAGGGGCCCTGGTGACAGCATTATGCAGCTGCATGAATGCTTGTATGCAGTCAGGGCCCATATCGAAGGGTACATCGGTCGATAGGAGATGAGTTAAAGGTCGAGAAATCTTGGAGAAATCTTTGATGAATCTCCTATAAAAATCGACTTGTCCCAGGAAGGAGCAGATTTGTTTGACAGAGCCAGGCACAGGTAAATTAGCAATTACATCCAGCTTAGCTCTGTTAACCTCGATACCCCTATCGAAGATGATATGTTTAAGAACAATTCCCTCGTGTACCATAAAATGACTTTTTTCCCAGGAAAGCACGAGGTTTACATCAATACATCTCCTAAGGATACGGGTCAGGTTGTCAAGACAGTCATCGAAAGATGGTCCAAAGATCGAAAAGTCATCCATGAAGACCTCGAGAAAGTCACCCACCATGTCATGGAATATCGCCAGCATATATCTCTAGAAAGTTGCTGGTGTTGGTGCTAAAGCACCACGATCATTTGTTTTGATGATAACAAAACACGTGTTATTTAACATTTGCAATTTGAGTCCTAGATTTCAGGTCAATTGCAAATGTGGACGTGTTTAGACGGAGTTCGAGCTCGCATCCAAGACGGATTGGAGGAGCTTGACGGAAAACAGAGGAGGTTCGCGTGGAGCGAAAGATTGAAGATGGAAGGAAATGAAGAATAGGATAGATTTCCTTCTTTTGTACTTGTTGTATTTTTTCGTTTCTTTTGTTGCTCTTTATTTCCTTAGATATTTTATGTTAAAGAGCCTCAAAGAACCCTAACAGTAGTCCTAGGAACACCGGCACAACCCTAGGATACTTAGGTTTTCTGTAGAATACTTAGAAAACCAATATAGGGTTCAAACAGCATTTCCAGACGTCTAATTCCCAAATCAGACGTCTGATAAAGCATTTTAAGACGTCTGACTGTTGTTTCAGACGTCTGATAACTGTTAGGCTGGACATACTAGTTCTATCTGATGAAATCAGACGTCCAGACCTTAGTCCAGACGTCTTAGAAGACGTCTGATGACTTTGCCAGACGTCCAATTAGTGGACCGTTGGCTGGCTTAGCAAACAGTGAAGAATATGACCGTTAGAGCCTTATCAGACGTCCTTAGGCCTTTCCAGACGTCTGATAAATGACCGTTTTGCCTCGGCTGACCCAAAATCTCTTCTCAGAGATTTTCTAGCCGTTGCAACGTTTGGAAATCAATTCCCACAGTAAAAGTAGGTTTCCAGACGTCCATACTTAGTGCCAGACGTCCTGTATGTCGTCTGATGGACTTGCACAAAAACCCTATTTAGATCTGATTCAAGTCAGGGAGAAACCCGCATAGAATCAGGCGTCTGACCTTGAAATCAGACGTCTTAAAGTGGCCTTCCAGACGTCTGATGCGAGAGTTAGACGTCTGATAACCCTGTCAAATGTAATCATTGTCTTGATTTCGGCCTGATTCTCTTGGACTTTGTTCCCAACGGCTATGGAAGCTTTTCTAAGCCTTCCAAAGCCTTCCTAAGGCCTCTATAAATAGAGGGGAGCCTTTACACACCTAGATATACAAGAAATACACTTGGATACACTTAGCTACACACTTTCACACTCTTGTGTCTAAGAAGCTCTTTCTCTCTAAGCTCAAGTTCTGCATCTTGAGAGCATCAAACCGTTGCGCACCCGCTCTCCCGCCGTTGTCTACGAGAGCAAAGTTGCGCCGTCGCGTGGCTCACGCACCTGCGTCATCCTCGATGCACTCCTTGCAAAGGGGAGTTTCCTATTTCCTATAGAAGCTAGGTTTAAATTACTTTGTTGGCTCTATAGGTTTGTTGTTTTCTTTTATCTTTGTTATTTTGTTGGGTATTCGCTTTGCGAATTCCCGTCTCCTTCGTGGGACAAAATCCTTCTCGTGGAGAGAAGGGGTTGAGGAACGCTACCCTCGTACTTGTAGCGTAGTTGTACTGAGGTTGAATCACCCTCGTTTTAAAGTGATTCGGTTAGTGGATTTGATCAACTAGGTTGATCGGAAAATCCTAACTCGAGAGGGTTAGGTGGTGGTTTTCACCCGGTTTGGGTTTCCACCTAAAAACAATTGTGTACATTGTGCGATTGTCTTTTTGTGTGAGATTGTTTATATTTCAATTCCGCATTTTTTTTGTTACGCTAATCTCACCCCCTCCAAGTAGGAACCTTCAGCTGGCACGTTGTAAAGTCCAAACGGCATCCTTCTAAATGCAAAGGTGCCGAAGGGGCAGGTAAAAGTGATTTTCTCTTGGTCCCGGGGGTCAATTGCCACCTGGTTATATCCTGAGAATCCATCCAGGAAACAGAAAAATTTATTTCCCTCTAACCGCTCCAGGATTTGGTCAATGAAAGGTAGCGGAAAGTGATCTTTCTTAGTTGCAACATTGAGTTTCCTATAATCTACACACACTCTCCAAGATGTAGGAGTGCGTGTAGGGATGGATTCGCCCCTGTCATTAACATGGATGGTGAGTCCTACCTTTTTGGGCACAACGTGAATCGGACTCACCCAGGGGCTATCACTGATCGGGTAGATTATACCCGCATCCAGCCACTTAATAATTTCCTTCTTAACGACCTCTCGCATGTTAGGGTTGAGACGCCACTGCATCTCGCGGGAAGGTCGAGCCTCCTCCTTCGTATATATACGGTGAGTGCAGTAGGAGGGGCTAATGCCAGTTATGTCTGATAAAGACCATCTAATGGCTACCTTGTGTTCCATAAGGACCTTCGTTAGTTTGCACTCTTGCTCCCTGGTCAATTTTGAACTAATGATTGCAGGGAGCATTTCATTTGGTCCCAGGAAAACATACTTAAGTGTACTAGGTAGCTCTTTCAGCTTAGGAGTGGATGGTGAAAGATCTGGCATTTTTTGGGACAAGAGTGTCCCAGGCGAATCAAAAAACAAGTCAGGAGGAAGAAGTTGGCCCTCAGATTGGCCAAGAAGAGGGGCTTCTTGGATAGATGGATCCAAATAACCCCAGTGAGAAGTATATGTGCTTAAGGTCCTAGTGTGGAGTTGCAAATCTACCTGATTTGGCGGGAAAGAAAGGGCAATCCGGTCTTCAAGAGTGTGGACTGACGGTGAGTAGCCCGGACATGACTTAGACCACGAGGTATGGGAAGCGGAGAAAACCTCGTCAGAAGTTTGGTCAGGAGAAGGAATGGGAATAGGGAGGGATGGGGGAATGTCATAATACGTATCGGTCAGGCAATCGTCAATGTTTACAGGTAATCTGCAGCAGTCAGAATAGGTCCCAATTAGTCTGATACACGCGCTGACGGCCATGTCCTCGTCAGACATGTCATCCTTGATACAATCAAAATCAAAGTTCTTGGCTGCCTTGAAGATGTTAAGCTTGATCTTTTTAAATCAAATGGCAATCTCAATACAGCCTGACTCGCAGTCGATATGGGCGCAGGCTGTGGCCAAGAAAGGTCGACCTAGGATGATCGGACAATCAGAAAGTGAGTTAGGAACTTCCATATCTAAAATAAGAAAGTCAACAGGAAAACAGAGACTGTTGACCCTAACCACCACGTCTTCCACCACACCCTTCGGAATTTTGACAGAACGATCTGCCAACTGTAACGTGATAGGGGTGGGTTTCAGATTTCCCAAGGAATTTTTTTTGAGCATGATGGTTGGTATGAGATTGATGGAAGATCCTAGATCAAGCAGGGCATGGTTAAAATTGCAGCCTTGGATGCTACAGGAAATAAGCGGTATGCCCGGATCTTTCTACTTCGGTGGTAGATTTGATAGTATAGCACAACTCGCATGGGGCGAGAGAACCACCGGATTCTTAGTTTTCTTTGACTGTCGCCAGGGTGTTGTGTAGTCCTTGAAAAATCGAGCGACAGTAGGTATGTGATCGATAGCCTCATGCAGGGGTACCTTGATTTCTACATCCCTGAACAAATTACGTGGTTATTAAAGGCCTGCGTATCTTTCTTCTTGCCTTTTGGCTCCCTCAGTAGAGCCTCAGGAAATGGGACTGATTCTGGCACCAATTTGGGTGTATCGTCCTCTCGCGAATGCGGTGCGCATCCCGAATGAGAGGGCGACGAAGAAGATGGGCCAGGATCAGGTTGAGGCGGATTGATGGTCTGCTTACCTCTCCTCATAGTGATCGCATTGGACAATGCGGGTCCAGTGGGATCATAAGGCGGAGGAGGGTTTGCAATAGGGACATAAGAGTGAGGTGCTACAGCGGGATTAGCCTGAAATCCTGGTGGAATGCTCGAAGCCTGCAAAATTTGATGTACCTACCCCTGAGAAGGTCGTACCTGTGGTTGAGGACCACGGGGTACGAAATTTCTCGGGTTGGGAACAGGTTGGGCGGGAAGAGTGCCCTGAGATCGAGTTGCCATGCGTAGTTGACTGATCTCAGCATTCTGCTGCGCCAATTGGTACTGAAGAGAGGTCATGTTCTCTTCATGGCGCTTTGACATATCCGTCATCATTTGTATCAATTTGTCAAGAGGACTTGATGCATGTTCTGTTTGCGGTACACAAGGACCCGATGGAGAATTTGCCATAGGATTAGACTGGGCCCTTGGGATGACGGGTGCGGACGGTCGCATTGGTCCACCCGCAGGGTTTTGGCGCTGCAGGTTGTTGGACCATGCGAAGTTTGGATGATTTCGCCACCCTGGGTTATAAGTGGCAGAGAACGGGTTGTTCCCCAGGGCGCAAGCGTCTTCTATGGCAGAAGACGCGTTCGCATGTAAATATGCATCCGAGCATACGGAGGCTTGGTCCTCCCTATCAAAATACTGGTTTGCAGAAGCTAGATCCACATGACTTACCGAATCGCTCAGCATGACACTTGGTAAGGAAGGTCGTACGGGGCTTCTCGGGATAAGCCTGGTGTTGGAAGAATTGGGATTGTGACGAAGTGATGAAGTGGGGGTGTTTGCCATAGAATGGGCGGGGTTGGCCAGAAGCTCATCCAACTTCTTGTGCACGACGGAGACTTCATCCAATTTCTATGAGATGAGGCTGAGATATGTGGATGAATGGGAGGGTCCCGTGTCAACTTCGTGGACATTACGGGGCAGGCTGGTATGATTAAACGCGACAATGGAGGCATTGTTCATTGAGTTTTCACTCATATTTTCAAATAATTCGAATGCTCCATTCTCATCTTTATTCATAAAATTCCCTCTGCAGGAAGCATCTGCAATCTGCTTCAAAGTCTCATTTAGCCCATAGTAGAAAATCTGGGCTATATGCCACTTAGGTAGATCGTGGTATGGACACTTCCTGAGGAGGTCATTATATCTCTCCCATGCCTCATGAAACTGTTCGCCGTTTTGTTGTGTAAATGAAGTGATAGCATGGCGAAGTGCATTGGTTCGCCCGATTGGGAAGAACTTCTTGAGAAACGCTGTTCACATCTCTTCCCAAGAGTGGATGGTTCTCCCAAGGGTGAGTAACCACTGTGATGCTTTATCCCACAATGAAAATGGGAACATTTTCATGAGGACTATAGGTAACCCGATATTTCTTGGTTTAATAGTTTCAGCCAATCGGGTTAGGTCTTCCAAGTGGAGAAAAGGATCTTCACTTACAAGACCATGAAAGTGAAAATTTATCAGGCCAATTATGTTAGGTTTCAGTTCAAAGTCGTCCCCACCCATGGGGACCCGAATTTGTCCTATGGTCTCTGTAGTAGCGGGATTCTAATAGGAGCTAAGAGACCTAGGCTCCTCTTGTTCGGGAGGGTTCTGCATTTCCTCCAATGTTTCCCTAATGGCCTCAATTTGTTCATTATACATTTCCATTTGGGCTTGGAGGTGGGTTATGGGATCCAAGGCTCCACCACCTGGTGGGTTTTGAGGGCGATTTCCTCCCTCGGGATTTGGGGGTGGGCGTATAGCCATGTTTGTGGAGGAGGACGATTCAGCTTCTTTTCTAAAATTATCAGGCAATAAACACAGTTCAGGGTTTTGTGACCTCCTCCCAAACATACACTACCGCAGGAAGAATTGGGGAGATAAGAAGGGAAAAGAGATGAGAGAAATGATGCCGCAAAGGTACACTTGATGACAAATCAATACAATCAAATTCCTAACCTCTACAGTGTGCCCTTAGACCTAAAGATCTAAGTTACCTACTATCACGACCTACGGAACCGAATGTGAACACTGCAGAACCACCGGGCCAGATTGAAAGGTCGTTTTCCCCAGTCTTAGACACTCAATAGCACGCGGGAACCCTCACCAGCACGTAGGTGCTACACGCAGGTAGTTAGACCTCCAATCCTTAATAAGGGTCAAGTTGCTACCAATTTTAGTTAGAGGCTTAGGATCAAGTGCTTTTGGAATGTGAAGGGCGTTATTTACGGGTAATGCCCAAGTGATTGATTTTTAGAGTGTGTAAACCAAGCATGCAACAGGGAAATCTCCCTGAATTGAAGTTTTTAATTGGTGAATGGTTTTTAGAATTCAGCCTTAAGTAGTATGGATTTTAGGATTTCTCTGAATTACCAATTCAACCAAACTTCGGGTTTTGAGAGAATACAAGTTTTCTTCTAAGCTCAACAAACCCTTCTTCAATGTCAGTTGGTTAATGCATGCTAAAATGCAATGGGCTTCCCTAGATGGAGATTTCTATGTGTGGATGCACGAATCAGTTTTAGATTTATGTGAAAGGGAGCCAAAGCACTTCAATTCAAGTGCTCCCAATCACCAAAATGATTTCCACACACAAGGCTCAACCAGAAGATAAAGAAAATCAAATTGTTGAGGTTGAAGTATTCGGGATCGAATCTTAGGCACGTGAAAGGTCGTGGTGGGGTTGGAATCAACTCAATTCCAAGTCTCCCCACCAAAAAGGTGATCCCAAATTGCAGATAAATGAGGTAAAGAGGGATGGCAATCAGTCTATTTATTTTTGCCTCAAAGAATACTTCACATGGCGAAAAATTCAAGAATCAAGATTCTTGGATTTTCGCTATGCGAAGTAAGGCGGGAAATCCCGGGGCGGTGGGAGTAAAGGAAAACAATCAAACAAGTGAATTTAATCCACTTGCCCCAAGAGATCTTAAGAAGTTTCTCTAGTTTTTTAGTTTTTTTTTTTAATTAAGGTTACAAGTTAACCTAGGTTGCTAAGAAAGAAAGACCTACTTGTTCAGCAATGTGTGCAAAGCTCCAGTGCGGTGTCGGCGTCTTCATGCTCTCGTTCACGCCTTGGATCTGCCCACGTCTCCAACTTCGTCTGCCTGTCTTCTCCTTGCAACAGGTTTACCTGCAAAGCAACAAATAAAAACACCCGTGAAGAGAAGGGTGTGAGAAGAGAAAAATTAAAGGAATGGAGTAAAAACTTACTTGAATGCGCACCTCCCCGGCAACGGCGCCATGAAAAGAGATTATGGTGTAGACCCGGACAGGTTGTGTTAATATGATGATTTTATCATTGAAATGTGTATAGTGGTTAACCTAAATCGAGCCTAACCATCTCTTTACAAAATTTTTTAACCTGGCCTACTTGATTTTATCTTGGTCACTTTTAGGCCCAGGGTCGAACTCAGGGAAGTGGGATTAGAAGTGAATGAGTTTCTACGCCTTTCCTACAACGAATCTCTTCCGTTTGTTTATTGTGTTTTTGGTGTTTTTCTATTTAAGATTTTTTTCGGATAATTCTTGTCCTTGAGGTACACCCTCAAAATCAGGTTCTTGGCTTTGAGCCAAACTAGGGTTCCAAAACTAGTCTTCGCAAGACTGAGTACCTGCAAGTCAAGAATTATCTTTTCTCTTATATATATATTTTTTATCTTTTTACTGGCAGGAAAGAGAAGAAGAAATAAAGTAAATATAGTATATATATATGTATAAAGGGGTGGGGGTGGAGGCGGAGATGGCGTGTAGCACGGTGTCGAGTCAGTCGTCGTCTAGGAAGACGCAACCAATAGGAGGAAGTGCCGCGTGGAGTGTAAGGTGGATTGGTAGAAGATGAGTGCGAACATTCTTTCTGTACGCGTGTATCGGGGAATATCAACAACTGGTGCGGATATTCCCACGATACAACGTATGGTAGGTGATATGAAAAAATACATATATATATGTATATATGTAAATATATATCTATATGTATATATATATATATATATGGTTATAATTATATAGGTATATGTGTACTTATATATGTATATACATATATATATATATGTATATATATATAAGTATGTAAATATATGTATAGATAGGTGTATGTATATGTATATATATATGTATATGTATGTATATATAACTATATAGATGTATATATATATATATATCTATACTTATACTTAATTATATAGGTAATATATATATATATATAGATATATATATATATATTTATACGTATATAAATATATGTATATATGTAAATATATATGTGTGTGTGTATATATATATATATATATATGTATGTATGTATATAGACTAATACATAGTTATATAAGTACTAATATATGTATAGATATATGTATATATATATATATATATGTATATAGTAGAGTATAGGTGTGTGTATGAGAGTGTGAGTGTGTGTGTGTATGTGTGTGTAGAGAGTGTGAGAGAGTGCTGTGAGAGAGAGAGAGAGAGAGCGCCTGCTGTGAAGAAAAGGCAAGTTAAGCCGTCTGATGTTTCAAGGCCGACGTCTGGTGTCCATGCGCACGCGCAGGAGCGCGAAGAGGCGCGCACTGTGAGGGAGTGAGCGCGAGGGAGAGATGCCGCAGCGCACTGCGCTGCGTGGTGAGGTCGGTGCGGAAGCGGACGGGCATACGCGGACGAATGGAGCGGGCGCACGCTGAAGCGGGCGGGCGTACACGGGCGAACGCATACGCGCGGGCGGGCGCTGGAGCGGGCGCAGGGCGGAACGCAGGCGCGGGCTGGGACCGGTTGCGGCACGCCGGGTGACCGGATAAGTGAGAAACTTACCGGTCACTGCACTATACCCACAGTGCTCCGCTGACTAGGGTGAACAGTGGCTACAGTGCCACTCGGCTCCGCGCAACCGAGCGTGTTCAGTTCTGTGAGTGAGGGAGGTGTGAGCGGCTGGCGCGCGCGCGGAGAAGTTGCGCCGGCTGCTGGCTTGCGGAGAGGCGGTTCGCGATAGGGCGTGCGGAGAGGGGTGAGGGCGGCCTGCAAGCGTGTGTGATGGTCTGCGTGCGGGTGCGCGATGGCCTACGTTGCTGCTGCCGCCTTGCTGCTGCTGCTGCGGAGCTTGAGCTTCAAAGCTTGAAGCTCTTGCTCCAATGGCGGAAATGGTTGAACGACGAATTCAGAGAAGAGAAGACCACCATTCCCATCTGCTCTTTGATGAGCTGGGCGGTGGTGGAACTCACAGTGGTGGTTGTGCACCACTGTGAGCTACTCCTGCCCGCAGAGTGGCTCCTCAGAAGGAGAGGCTGCGTATGGAGGGGAGAGGGGAGGGGATGGCCTGGAGAAGAAGCTGCTGTGGTGTTTTGGCATGTGGACCAGGCTCCGCCGCAAGGAAGAAGGCTGAGCTCTTTTTAAAGAGCAAAGAGACATGCACAGCCATGCCCTGGCTGTGCATGGCTCTGCATGGATGGCAGCGAGTGCTTATGCATGCAGCTGTAGGGCAAGCTTGTTGCAGAGCATGGCGTGAGGAAGAAGAGGCCATGTCTTGCAGCTGCGGGAAGAATTCAAAGTCAAATAGAAATAAAAAATAAAGATGGAGATTTTGCAAGGCAGCACTAGAGGAATTTGTTAATTGCAAGGCCATTTTATTCACTTTCCTCCCCTCTCAAATAAATGCATGCATGCGTGTATTTTTACAAATGAGACTATGTCTACCTAATATACACTGGTAATACTTGGAAATAGCACAAGATGGCACAATTGTTGGTGCATTTTTGCTGTGCAATCAGATCCTAATGTAATATTTCCTAAGATTGAAAAGTCCTAATGTCCAAATATTCCTTCCTAATTCAATTTTTTTTATTATGTATAAATAAGAAAAATACAATTTACAAGAATTTCACAAAGCTGACAAAATGATTTAAAAATGAATCCACCCCCCCATGCCTAGCTGATGCAATGTCCACATTAAGAAAGAGACATGAAAGAAAGGGTAGAGTATGAAAGATGTCACCTGAATAAGAAGCTCGTGTCAACTTTGTGTCATATGTACAACTGCTGAGTTTAATGCTGTCAGTTAAGCGAAGTCCAGCCAAAGAAGTCACAATATGGCTAGAGCAACCATGTCTGAGACGGGTTCTGGAAGAGTACGATCAATAACAGGCTTCAGACGTTGACCGTTGACTTTAAATGTGTTACCCATCTTTGGGTCAGAGACCTGAATGGCTCCATTTGGAAAAATCTGGTCATTAATGAATGGGTCATTCCATTTAGATCTAAGTTTGTCAGGAAAGAGCTTAAGTTGAGAATCGAATAACCTAACCTTCTGGTTTGGCTCAAAGGTTTTGCGGGAAATCAATTGATCATGTAGAGCTTTGGTCCTAGCCTTGTAGATCTTGACATTCTCGTATGCATCATTTCTAAGCTCCTCTAACTCAGATAATTGGAGTTTCCTGGTCTTCCCAGCTAAATTCAGATTTAAATTGCATTGTTTGATCGCCCAGAATGCCCTGTTTTCAATCTCTACAAGTAGATGGCATGCCTTTCCATACACCAAACGAAATAGAGATGGCATGCCAATGGACATTTTATACATCGTACGGCAGGCCCAAAGAGCATCCTAAAGCTTTAGAGTCTAGTCCTTGCGATCAGGCCTAACCATTTTCTGCAGAATGTTTTTGATCTCCCGATTGGAGATCTCAGCTTGTCCATTTGTCTGAGGATGGTAAAGTGTGAAAATTCGATGATTAACCCCGTATTTGGCCAACAAATTTCGGAATTGGGCATTAGTAAAATGAGTGCTACCGTAACTGATGATGGCCCTCGGAATACTGAAGATATTTTTCTTGACAAAATTGATGACCACCTTGTGGTCATTGGTTCGGGTGGGAATCGCCTCAATCCATTTGGACACATAATCAATAGCAACAAGAATGTATTGATGTCCAAATGAAGGGAGAAAGGGTCCCATGAAATCGATGCCCCAAACATCGAAAATTTCAACAGGAAGAATTGGGTTTAGGGGCATCATATCTCTCTTAGTTATGCTCCTGAGTACCTGACATCGAGAACATGACCTTGAGAAATCTTGGGCATCCTTAAATAAAGATGGCCAATAGAAGCCAGATTGCAAAATTTTTGCGGCCGTCTTTTTCCTGGAGAAATATCCACCACATGCAGATGTATGGCAGAACTCGCGTATACTATTGAATTCATTCTCTGAAACACATCGGCGAATAATCTGATTAGAGATGATGCGGTACAATTCAGGGTTCTCCCAGAAGTAGTATTTGGCCTCGGATTTGAGTCTATCCTGTTGTTGCTTGGTCCAATCCTGGGGGATTTGACCAACGGCCAAATAGTTAACAATGTCAGCAAACCACGGGGTTTGGACACCTGAAATTGTAAGGATAGCTTCATCAGGAAAAGTGTCAGCAATCGGGATGTCTAGATGAGAAGAATCACTTAGGAGTCTCCACAAATGATCCGCCACTACATTTTGTACCCCAGTTTTATCCTTGATTTCAAGATCAAATTCTTGAAGTAGAAGAATCCAACGAATAAGCCAGGGTTTGGCATCCTTTTTGGCCAAGAGATGTCTCAAGGCCGAGTGGTCGATATAGATGATAACATGAGGCCCTAAGAGATAAGCCCTAAATTTTTCCAAAGTGAACACTACGGCTAGTAATTCCTTTTCAGTAACAGTGTAATTCCTCTGGGCTTCATCCAGAGTTTTATTAGCATAGTAGATGACAGAGGGCTTTCTATCTATTTTCTGACCCAAGATAGCCCCGACCACGTAATCAGAAGTGTCGGTCATGATCTCAAAAGGGGCTGTCCAAATCGGTGGTAGCAACACTGGAGCACAAGTGACTACCATTTTCAGGAACTCAAATGCCTTACGTCATGATTCGTCGAAAACAAATGGCGTTTCTTTGGAGAGAAGATTGTTCAAGGGACGAGCAACCTTCGAGAAATCCTTGATGAATCTTCTACAGAATCCCACATGACCAAGAAATGATCAGATTTGTTTAACAAATGTGGGAGGAGGAAGTTTAATGATAACATCAACCTTAGCTTTATCCACTTCGATTCCCCGTTCAGAGATTTCATGACCCAAGACGATGCCTTCTTGAGTCATGAAATGACTCTTTTTCCAGCAAAGGACCAATCGTGTTTTGATACATCGCTTAAGAATCATTTCCAGATTAGCCAAACAAGAGTCAAACGATTCTCCAAAAATAGAGAAATCGTCCATGAACACTTCCATAAACTCTCCCACTATGTCAGAGAATATGGCTAACATACACCTTTGAAAAGTCGCAAGTGCATTGCATAAACCGAAAGGCATCCAACGGAAAGCAAAGGTTCCATAGGGACAGGTGAAAGTAGTTTTTTCCTGATCCTCGAGATGGATAGGAACTTGGTTGTATCCCGAGTAGCCATCAAGAAAACAGAAGTACTTCTACCCAGCTAGTTTTTCCAAGATTTGATTAATGAAAGGCAAGGGAAAATGATCCTTTTTCGTGGTCGTGTTCAGCTTCCTATAATTAATACAAGCCCTCCAAGGGGAAGCTGAACGAGTTGTGACAGATTCTCCTCTCTCGTTAGTCACAACGGTAATCTTGTCTTTCTTAGGAATAATCTGCATGGGACTTACCTGGGGACTATCAGAGATTGGATAAATAATTCCTGCATCAAGACACTTAATGATTTCCTTTTTGACCACTTCTCACATATTTGGATTTAATCTCCTCTACATCTGGTGAGAAGGGCGGGATCCATCTTCTAAGAATATTCTACGATTACAGGAAGATGGCTCAATCCCCCTAAGGTCATGAATGGTCCAACCAATTGCCTCCTTGTGTTCCTTCAGGACCTTGATCAATTTAATCTCTTGCTCCTTTGTTAATTTACCATTGATAATCACAGAGAGCATCTTCTGAGGTCCTAAAAATTGATATTTCAAATTCTCAGGCAATGATTTCAGTTCAAGTTGGGGCAGGTTGATGATTGACGGTAAGGAAGATGCTGAAGACTCAACAAGAGGAAGAGGATGTGAGTAAACAAAATCAATAACCTCTTCAGAAGATGGCAGGTCTGCCATAGAGGGTTGCGGGTCCAATTCTTCATCAAAGGAGAAACTTTCAATTGAAGAAACCATCAAAAAACTTTCAATGTTTACATTATCCTCCTCAAGTTCCTCAATAAATCCACAATCCTCAAATTTATTAATCTCCTTAAAAATATCCAATTTCATTCGTTGATCCCCAAAAGCGATTTCCATGCTACTGCTTTTACAGTTAATGTTGGCCTTAGAAGTAGCCAGGAACGGATGCCCTAGAATGATGGGCATGTTCCTCATATTTTCAGGTACATCCATGTCAAGGACAAGGACATCTACAAGAAAATAGAAGTCCTTGACTTTAACTATAACATCTTCAATAACGCCATCCACTCTTCCATTCTCTTAGCAACCAAGTCCACCTTGTTAAGTTTGACATATGAAATGAATGAGAGTCATGGACTTCATTGACATTTGATCTGGGCTGCTGGGACCGGTTAAAGGTATCCATGAAGGCATGCTTGATTGAATTCTCACTCATTTCCTCAAACAAATCGTGTGCACTATCTGTCTTTATTGAGGAAATTGCCTCCGCAAGAAGCATCCATATGATTTCTGAGTTGCTTAGTCAACCCATGATAGAAGATCTGCACGAGTTGCCATTTCAGCACCTCGTGGTCTGGACACCTCCGCAATAGGTCTTGGAATCGCTCCCAGGCCACATGAAACTACTCCCCCAGTCGCTGGGTAAAGGTAGTGATTGCCCGTCTCAAGGCATTGGTATGTTCGACTGGGAAGAATTTCTTCAGAAAGGCCGATTTCAACTCATTCCAAGTTGCAATTGGTCTTCCTATTGTCCTGTACCAATGCGCAGCCTTATCCCTAAGAGAGTGGGGGAAGAGCCTCATGATCATTTGCTCCTCGTTCATGTTTCGTGCCTTGGTGGCCTGGACCAAAGTGGTCAAGTCCTCCAAGTGCTGAAACGGATCTTCGGAGCGAAGCCTATGATAATGTTTGATTAAGCTTAACACCTAGGGCTTGATTTCTACGTCACCGGCTGGAATCTGGACGTCGAGACGTTCCCCGTAATTTGAAGGATCATAAAAATCACTCAGGGGCTGAGCGCCCTGCATTCTCTAGAACCATTCTAGCATTCTCTACGTTTGTTCCAACTGCCTTCGGAATTCCTCCTGTGGATCCTGATGCAGAGGAGGCTGTTGGTCGGCCATGGGATCAATTTGACCAAAATCTAATTTGCGCCTCTTAGAATACTTTAGTGGTCCTTCCAATCGAGGATTCAATGACCGTCTTCCTAGCATAAACTAGGAGAAGGTCGGAAGGACTAGGGATAGGGACCCTGCAGCACAACAAAACAAGGTTGTCCTTAAGTGGGGTAGCCTAAGGATCTACAGACTCCCAAAACCCACCTTAAGATTATAAATGATTTACTCTACTTGTGTCTACTCAATCCAACCAGTTAGAAGGAGGGACTGGGGAGAAGGTTCTTCCTTCGACTTTCGCCTCCGGTTCCTAGTGTACCCCCCAGCCGCGGTTGTTTGACGCTACTCCCCTAGCTAGACATCAGATTAATCAGTACAGGTAGGTTAATCAAAGACAATCTCAGACTAGGCTCTAAAGAGCGAATCAGTCCTTAATGCCAACGTCTACTACATTTTATTAAGGCCTGGGATTGTGGTGCTTATGGAATGTGATGGGCCCTTAAAATGGGTTGTGCCTTTAATGATTGATTGAGAATTGTGTAAGTGTATGCACAACCAGGGTTTTCAAGCATGATTATTTGTGATGTGTGGATTTTAATGTTCAAATCTTGCTTAAGTAGCTTTTAGGGTTTAAAATTAGGTTGATTTCAATCAAGTTTTGAGGTAAACCAGGTTGTCAAACACGGGTGAAGATTGCTTTCCTTTAAAACCAGAAATAAAGTGGAGTGCCTGGAATAGACCTAGATTGAAAACCCTGAGGAGCTACTTGATGAGTTGATTTTAGGTAGAGTGGTGTGGCCCAAACAACTCAAACAACTGGCCACAAATGCACCACTAAGTTAGGCACACAGAGATGGTTAACTTAGAATGATTTCTATTCTTTTATGTGTTGCTTTGTGTGTACCGGTTCCACAGATCAAAACTCGGTTGAGTAGAAACAAATCAATTAGGTTAAGTGCCTTGAATGTGGGTGTACGTTGTGTGTCTGTTGAAAATTACCTCACAAGATTATCTTTTTGTTTTGTTTTATAAATGAGGGTGGAATGAATGTGAGTGAGAATCCAAACAACCAAACTATTCTTAGGATTTATGCAAACACCTAGGTAATTGGAATTTGGATTTAATGTGACAAATGAAATCTATGGAGGGGGGAAAGAATGGGGAGCACTTACAGTTGTCTTCAACTGTACTTTACTCTGGTCTACCGCTTGACGATTCCCTGATGGAGGTCTCTGCAAAACAATAGACACAAGAGAAAGCAAGTTAGAAGACAATAAAGTGAGTGAAATGCGAAAATAAGATCAGAAATCATTGCCTCCCCAGCAACGGCGGCAAAATGTTGAAGCTACGAGTTACTACGCTATCGTATTTAGTTTTGAAAAATCTGTCGTCATAGTTTGAAAGCAAAGAATACATGTTCAACAAAAAAAATTTGTACCGGAATAGAAATCCCGGGTCGAACTCAGGGAGGCTACGTCTATCTATATTCGCAATTATATTTTTTTAGGATTTTTTTGTTGAAAAGTGAAGTGACGTAATTACAATGAAGCAATATTAACAATCAGAATAAACGAGAGAGAGAGAGTAAACATGCACTTAATATTTCAAAATGTTTATACAATAAAATCAGAGAAAAATTACACTAGAAAGCGGGAATTCTTTTACATTAGAAAGCAGGAAAATTCTATTCTAGAAAGTTAAAAAGAGGAATGGGAGAGAGAAGTTATCCTCCTCGACGATTGCTTGGAGGATGAGTCAGACGAGACGCCGCCTGGAAGACGGAGGACGGAGCGAGAAGGAGGTTGAGGTAGGAGGAACGAGAACGGGGTAGCATGTCGTCGTTGTCGTAGGATCCGCTTCCGAAATGAGGGCGAAAATTGGATTTTATCTCTCGAGGAGCATCTCGGGTGTGGGACAAGCTTCTCTTGAGCTTTGGAGAGAGAGAGAAGAGAAGGGATGCCCATTTCGTATGGAGGGGGTCTCCTTTTATAGTTGCAAGGAGTGAGGACAATTTGGTCTTTACAATTTCAAAATATTAAATAAGGGGTCTTTAGTGACGGAATTAAGCGTCACTAAAGCCCAGGTTGTGGGCGACGTGCGTCGCGCCTACTGCCCGCTCACCTCCCGTGCCGCCCACGTTCATCAAATTGTGGCCGTTCGATCATGAGATCGAACGACTGAGATTTGATAACCGCAATGCCTTAACTTAGCATGCCTCCGCATGCAATCCCGTGTCCGCGCAACGCATCCTCTGAGCGCGCCACGTCTCTGGCATTGCAGCCTTTCATCCAAGATCTGATGGCCCAATTAGTGCCATCCCATGCGCCTGTGTTCAATTGAGGCTCGCGGGGTTTCGAACCCACGCCTCATGTTCGCGATAAAGCTTTTACCCACTGCGCTACAGTGGGGAAATAGGCGCGCGGATGTTTTGAGGTGCAGCTGTCCATGGCCGTTGGTTGGCTATCCAACGGCCAAGATCCAACGCGCGGTGGGAGGGTGCGGTGGCCTCCAAGATTAGCTGGGCTGGTTTGGGCGGCCGTGATGGCGCCACATGGCGCCATCTTGGCCGTCCATCTTTGAGATAATGTAGATGGTGCCTCGGGTGTTTGATTGAGTCGATTTTTGCGCCGTTAGGCTGCGATTGTCAATCCGAATCCATCCGTGCAGTTGGATTTATCATCTGAAGTGTGGATTCACACGATCTTGGCCCTTGATCTTTTAGGGTTCCTCGATCTCTATCTGATGGTATAAATGTCTGATTAGGGTGATCTTGGAGTCGTTGAACTCTAATCGTCACCCTGATCAGATCTGTACGGTTAGATCTTCGATCCGTGGCCCCGATAAAAAGTTTCCCTGTCCCTAAACATAAAAGGAGATAATTAACCTCCATTTTACTCAAACTAATCTAAATGTAAGATGATGCATGCTATGCAATATTTATAGTATGTAATGCAATTCTATGCTTAAGAACATACATAAATAGACATTTTATGTATTATAAACATGTTTACATCAAGATTACTCTTGTTAAAAGAAATTCAACCCAATTATAGAAAAGCATGTTTTAAGGGGGAGTTATAGGAAATTTAAAATTGATAAAAAGCTTTTTGATAATGTCAAAAAGGGGGAGGATTTTATGCATTATTATTTTTTATTTTGTCATCATCAAAAAGGGGGAGATTGTTGGTGCTAGAGCACCACGATCGTTTATTTTGATGATAACAAAATATGTGTCTTTTAACATTTGCTTTTGAGTCCTAGCTTTCAGGTCAAATTGCAAATGGAGACAAGTGTTTAGACGGATTTCGAGCTCGCATCCATGGCGGATTGGAAGAGCTGGACAGAGGCAGAGGAGCTTTGCAAGGAGCGAAAGCTTGAAGAAGAAAGGAGATGAAGAATATGATAGATTTCATTTTATCTTATTCTATGTAATTTTCTTTCTTTGTTTTGCTCTTTATTTTTGTCTTAGATTTTATGTTAAAGTGCCTCAAAGAACCTTTAAAGTAGTCCTAAGAACACCTACACTACCCTAAAATACTTAGGTTCTCTGTAAAGAACTTAAAAAGCCAAAATAGGATTCAAACAACCTTATCAGACGTCCAATCTGGAAATCAGACGTCTGATATTGACTTTTAAGACGTCTAACTGTTTGATCAGATATCCAAATCATCTAGGCTGGACTTAGTAGGTTCTGTTTGTTAGAATTAGTCATCTAGGCCTTAGTCCATACGTTTTAGTAGATGTCTGATGCCTTTGCCAGACGTCCAATTAGTGGAACGTTGGCTGTCTTAGTAAACATTGAGGAAATGATCGTTAGCCTCGTATCAAACGTCCGTAGAGGATCCCAGACGTCTGATATAAGACCGTTTTGCCTCGGCTGACCCAAAATCTCCTTTCAGAGATTTTCTAGCTATTGTACTTCCTTGGGAATCCATTTCTGCAGAACAATAGGTTTCCATACTTCCAGACCTTGTGCCAAACGTCCTGTATGTCGTCTGATGGCCATACACTAGAACCCTGTTTAGGTCTGATTCAAGTCAGGAAGGAAACTTGCCTAGAATCAGACGTTTGACTTAGTTCCCAGACGTCTTAAACAGGTTTTCCAAACGTCTGATGCCAGGACTAGACGTCTGAGGACCCTGTCAGAATCATGATTAATTCTGACTACGGCCTGATTTTCTTTGGATTTGCACCCAACGGCTTTGGAAGCCTTCCAAGGCCTTCTAAAGCCTTCTTAGGGCCTCTATAAATAAAGGAGGACCCCTTGGCTTGCAAGACACACCAATACACACCCAAGACACACCTTGCAAGAATATTTCCACCCTCTTGTGTCAAAACGAAGTAGAAGCTCAAATAGAAGAAGCTCTAGCTCTATAAGCACTCATTTCACACCTAAGAGCTTTGTCCTACTGTGCACCTGCTCTCCCATCGACGTTACGAGAGCGCTGTTGTGCCAAAGCGTGGTTCATGCACTGCGTCAATCTGACGCACTTTCATCAAAATGAAGTTTCTTAACTCCTATAGAAGCTATGTTTAAATATTTGTGACTCTATAGGATTGTTGTACATTTTATTATCTTTGGTTGGATATCCGCTTTGCGAATTCCCATCTCCTTCGCGAGACAAAATCCTTCTTGTGAAGAGAAGGGGTTTTGAGGTACATTACCCTTGATCTAAGTAGTGTGGTTGTAATTGAGGTTCAGTCACCCTCGTTCAAGTGACTGGGTTTAGTGGATTTGATCGACTAGGTCGGTTGGAAAATCCTAACTCGAAAGGGTTAGGTGGTGGTTTTCACCCGGTTTGGGTTTCTACCTAAAAATACCTGTACTTATTATGTGATTATTTATTTTTGTGAGATTGTCTATTTTAATTCCGCACTTTATATTATGTCATGCATATCTCACCCCCTCCAACTAGGGAATTACAATGCACCACATGAACAAAGGCACCTTACCTGCCTCAAGTTAAAACTTCCGCTTTATAACAAATGCTCACCCCGCTTGAAGACAACCGGGAAACCATTTAGGGACATCATCTACTGTGAAGTTTTAAGTACTTTGACTACTCTCAGCAACATCTGTTAGCTAGAGAGGGGGCATATGATGAAGGGTAAAAGTGTCCTTGGAGTTAAACTCCGCTCGAAGCTCAAAGAAGGATTCGGCTACCCGAATACCAAGCAAACGGGCGGATTCAGCTCCACTCGACCTGCCTACACTCAGATGGATCCAAACTTGCCTTCATCTGGGTAGCTTGCTGAAGGACCTGGATAAGACCAGCTGTCGAAGGACTCGGATTGACCGGAGTCGAAGAGACGACAATAACACCCATGATGCCTACGTCAGCATTAACGGTGGTGTTATATGTACTATTAATAGCCAAATAACTGACGGGTAGGAGAATGCACAAGGACCGTTATGAGACATTTAATATTATTGGGGTATTTCTTATACTATCAATAGGGAAGTGAGGTCCTTCAGGATTCTCCTCACGTAATCTGAGAAAGAGAAAATTAGAGATTCTATATTACTTGCTAATTCGAGTGAAAATTCCTGAACACTATTCTCCCTTAAACGTACATCCTTTTGTGTAAAACTAAATCACCTAACTTTCATATCTCTTTTCTATGATTACCTTACTTTTATTGTTGAACCAATTCCCCTTTTCACTGTGAAAGCCAATCACCTATCAACAAACTCCTATCGCACCCCGTAGCCCGCTGCCAACGCAACCTAAATTTCTACCGAACACGACCGAAGGATTCGAATGTGCAAATATTTTATGAGCCTTCAAAGGCTTTCTCTACGGTTTGTCGGTGGAACTTACGTAAATTACTTTTTTAAAAATGAGTATTTGACCGTT
Organism: Thalassia testudinum; assembly: GCA_037157565.1. Taxonomy (NCBI): domain Eukaryota; kingdom Viridiplantae; phylum Streptophyta; class Magnoliopsida; order Alismatales; family Hydrocharitaceae; genus Thalassia; species Thalassia testudinum. The sequence goes on along the minus strand of JAZHRO010000003.1, from coordinate 114,104,252 downwards.
AATTCTGTTTGATTTTTTTATTTTAAAATTCTAAACAGATGGGGACCTATTTCTAGCCTTCTCGACGATGGCGTGCACGATTAGCTTCTTACACAACATTCCAATCCTCCAAGGAGTGCACGGTAGAAATAATCTTTTTCTTAATTAAGGAAAGATATATTATAAAGTTGCCGACGTCGTTATTTCTTCCAAATATGTGGTCCCTTCTTCCCGATCCGTACTGCTTTCCTTCCTTCACGAAAGCTGAACTTCGACTCTGAAGAATCATGCGCCTCGCAATAATTAGGAATATTATATATGGACGATTGGATGTTTCACCAAAGATCGAAAAGCACAAAAGAAAATTTCGATAAAGCTACATCAACCGAACTTTAAACAGCTAGGAGCATAGGTAGGGTGGCGTTGGAAAGGAAGATACGGGACAAGCTTGCTAAATCGACCTTAATTTGATAATTGATAATGAGCTTACTGAGGCTGCCTCCTCTAACAATCATAAAAGGTGGATTTAACAAATTTGTCTTCATCTCCCTTCCTCCTCTATCTTTTTTCTTTTAAATCACTTCATACCCAACCTAACAGCCACCCCACCAGCACCCAACTCCTGCCCACCCCTTCCCTGTATCTTGTCCTTTGTTCTCATTCTTTCCCTCTTCTTTTTATTCCTTTTTTTTTTTTCTCAAAAAGCATCCTTCATGTAAGGAATAAGACAACCATTATCAAGTACATGGAATTAATAACCAAGGTCAATCACCTCGAGTACAAGAATTAATGCAATGATGTGCTAAATTATGAGATATCGCAACTTTTTTACGTAGAGCATAATCAAAAGAAATATAGGATTGGAATATAAAATATGCATGTATTTGAGAGTGATTTGCTTAGCTTGCTACATTGGTTCTTGTTCCTCATTGATGGACTTGAGAGAATTAAGAGAATCACTCTTAATTTGAAAGGGTTGCCTATCATCTCTGCTTCTTTTGTAGTGGAGGTAAGGTGATTTCAAGTTGCTAGTTTCATAATATTTCCTTCTCTATCAGTCTTAGAAACTACTGCTATCAGTCTTAGAAACTACTACTATGAGTAGTCAACTTTAATTGTTATGTCCATTACCATCAATTAAGCTAAATTTGCTGATTTTGTTGAAATTAACACATATAGAAAATAAATAAATAAGCACATATGCATTTTCAACGAATTCGCATATATTAAAAATAGTAAATCAAGTTAAACATGATTTAACAAGATTCAAAATAAAATAAAGAACAAAGAATATATAATAGTACAAATAAATAAAATGAAGAAATGTTAAAACTTATTCCGATCAAAGCACATATTAAGGACTTCCCATAGAGAAGATATCGCCCCCACAATACCGATGCATCAGGGTTTAACGAACTCTTCTCAGGATACAATGATCCACCACTAAGATTCGGTGCACTTCAATTTTTGACATCCTCAAAAATCATTTCAGGAGAACAAAGCTGAGGTAATTTGGTTGATCGACCAGATTCTCGATTGATCTATCAATTTAATTGTTTGATCAATCAAAATCCTCTTGTGGATCACTCTCAATCCTTTTGCAAGGTTGATTAGGTGTGGCTCATCACAACTAAAATTGTCAAGTTAAGCTAGAAACTAGGTTAAACACTATCTAATTAGCACAATAAATGGGTTAAGTATGGGATTTAAGGAAAATGAACTAAAACATCAAATTCGGGTTAAAAATGCATAATTAGGTCAAATTAATAAGATACCCTATTCATAAATACAAATTGATGATTCAATTATCAATTGAATACATTTCTGAGGTCAAAAATACAAATCAAGAGTTGAATTAACTTCTAATATGTTCAATTAAGCTATCATAAAAATTTCATTACATTTGGACATCAATAGGATCTTGGAATTAGTTATTTATATTTAGGTCCTCATTCATATACATTTTCTTAAGCTAAAACCTTTCAGGGACCTATTTGAAAACCTACATGGGCCTTTCTATAAGGACTTTTGGACTGCTTTAATTCACTTTTAGCCACTTATGGCTTTTTGTGCAAATTGTGCACTGTTTCGCTTAAAGGGTTTGAGTGCAAAATGGCCAATTCATCTAAGTTCTCGCACGTACACTATAGCTCGCAAAGAACTCGAGCTATAGGTGTCGTTGATTCGTTAATCCATCCATCTGATGGTGGATCTTGCTTCCATGATTTTGCGTTCCCATGTAAAGCACCGTTGCAGCCCCCAGATCTGATCCAATAGTGCACTTTTGATTTGAATCTTCCCGTTCACGTCTCTACTCATTTCCACCGTACACCCTAATCAAGCTTAATCTCATTCTACGGTGCTCTAATTCACTCGCGTGCCTACTTAAACACACCCCAAGCCTCACGTGTAGGGGATCGGCCCCCCTTCTACACCTCTTGAGTCGATCAATTTTTCCCTCCAGTTCTTCTCCCCACCCTACCCCAGTTCCCTTGTTGCTGTGGTGGAACTCCACCTCTTTCGACTCTCCTTGCCGCAAAGGATCACATAACTCCCCAAGGTGACTTCAAGCTTCACTAGCAAGCTTTCCCTTTGCCAAAGCTCCTCCCTCCCTCTACAATGTAGCCACTAACTATAGTTCTTCTTACAGGTCCCATTCTTCCATTTAGAATAGGGTCTATTATTTTCTAGAATAGTTGTTAGTGTAGTGTAGATCAATTAGGAGTAGATTAGTTAGCTAAATTCATGGATTTGGTAATTTATATTAGAAGTATATTAGATTAGCTCCAATCCACCCTCTCTAATCAATTCAGATTAGAGAGAAGTTTTTATGCATTCGTATTGATTCACTGATCTTCCTCTACACCTCACAAACCATTGTCACTGATCTCCTCGTGTTTTTAATTTGCAATTCACCCTGTCCACCCGAGCATATCTAGATTCCAAGTTTTATGACTTCATGATCTAGATAGCGCTCAAATCCATTTGGGGGTCTCTCCATTCACTGCATATGTTCACAAAGACCCTCGATCTGATTTTGATTGCCTTGAATTGCTCGATTCTTTCAGATTTGGATTTCATGCCCTATCTCATAATTTGGTGTTAATTGGGTCTAAATAGATTTAATTGAGCGATTCGAGTTTTGACTTAATTGGGTGAATGGCAAGGATTCTGTAACGACCTGATTCCAGAGTCCCTACGAGACACGAGAACCGGACCGACTCGACTAATCCCAAGACCTAGTCGTCCAACGAGGAAGTAACCAAAAGAGCAGTAAAACAAACCACATTCAGCATGAATATAACTAACAGTAAGAAAGTACAGCAATAAGGAAAGAAACTACTACAGTAGATACCACCACAACAGTAGAACAACATTTATCATATAACACGAACTGCAGGTAAAGAAAGTACAGCGGAAACAGAAACTACTCACTATAATAGAAACAAAAGAGGTACAAAACACTGTGATAAACTCTACTGGACCCTACTCGGCCCAGCGTCCTCTGCAGCCGTTGACCCTGGCTGCTCAACACCTGATCCTGAAAAAGGTAACGAGAGTAACACGTCAGCAAAACGCTGAGTAGAGTGGCAACTAAAACTAAGACAACAGTAGAGCGTACAGTAGCTGTTATGTTCTATTACTTTCTTTATTTACATTTTTCAATTGTCTCACTATTTCATTTATTCCTCAGATCTTTTACTTGATCTCGAATGTTCCTCGTGGGAACGATCTTGATTGCAGTCTTTTCCAAAAAGTAGAAGTAGCACGTGGTGCTCTCCTGGCCGGGAGAGTCCCCCGTGGTGATCCTACCCTTAATCAACCACCCCAAGGTCACTGACAGGCATAACGGTGACTACGGCACGTGCGATAAACGCACAGGTAGCTAACCCGTACTGGCACGCGGTCAGTCGTTTCCGTTAACGGGTGCGCCCAAAGCACAGCACGAAACCAGTACAGGGCAGAGCCCTCTCAGTAACACGGGGTCCAACCCCTCCACAGTAACCAAACCGGGGCCTTGCCCCTCCACAGTCCGCGCACCCTCGCCTGACTACCCTGGTTTGCCCCAGTGGGCCTAACAAGTCGGTGAAGGAGGCTAGCAGAACCCCGGGGCCCGTGGGGTAGCTAGTACTCTCCTAACACAAGTAGCTCTCCTCGGTACTACGTACACGAGGGCCAGCAAGTCGGTACAGAGCGGCCAATCCTAACCCCGGGTCCCTGGGGTGGCTGGCCCCACTCTGCACTAAACAGGTACAGTTACTTCCCTTGGTACTGCGTACCCAAGAGACAGTACGAACAACATCTCAGTTCCATTCCTTTCTCTTTCCAGGAGTTCCACTCCTAATTCCCCGTAGGGTTCCATCCTTTTAACTCAAACATCCAGGTTTCACTTTCCAGTTTCACATTCTTACAATCCATGTTCTCACCCACGTTTCTTTATTCATAACAGGCAGCTGTTAATTCAATTTACAGGCAACTTTATATTCCTTTTCATTTTTCCAAGACTGCAGTATTATACATTCCGCTAGTTTTCCATCCTAGGATTCATGCCATATCCTAGGATCTATCATACAATCTAATTTTCCAGCCCTAGGATTCATGCAACACCTAGGAGCTATCATTCCATACATTTCTCATTCCTAGGATTCATGCATTGTCCAAGATTCTAGTTAAGGTTCCATACTTTAATAGATTTTAATAACTTAAGCCACTCTACCAGGTACAACGGGAGTAATGGGGGCGTGATCGGGAAGCCTGCGTGCCTCCGCGACTCCCAAGACTGCAACTGAACGAGGTCCTATCACAAGGATCAAACACAAGGAGTGTCTCAAAATAGTGTATAGCTACTGTAGACGGGTAGAGGAATTAATTCTGAAAAGAGCGCAACTCGAATCGCGGAAAACGGAGCCCGAATGGGCCGTAAACGAGTCGAAAAAGACGATACTGTGCAAAATCAGACGTCTGGAACTTCTTCTAGACGTCTTAAATAGTGGATCAGAGAATTACCTGTTCAGCGTGGTTTCCCAGACGTCCAAAAGTCTGCGGGGACGTCTGGCCTAGCTCCCAGACGTCCGATGGTCACCCCGGACATCTGGAGGTCACTCCTGCCGTCTGGTACAGTACGTGATTGGAATCGGCTACGTACTTCCTGCGGTAGCCTCCTCGTACCGCTGGCTCCTCCACAAAACCTTTACCAAGGGTACTTGCTTTCATCTCAACCTGCGGACAGCTCGGTCTAGGATCTGCACTGGCCGCTCGGGGTAGGTCAGGTCGTCGCTCACCTCGACGCTCTCGTGGCTCAGTACGTGATTGGAATCGGCTACGTACTTCCTGAGGTTGGACATGTGGAACACGTTGTGCACACCAGAAAGCTGCGGGGGAAGGGCAAGTCTGTAAGCAACGGGTCCAACCCGCTCCAGGACCTCAAAGGGCCCCACAAACCTCGGCGCGAGCTTCCCTCTCACCCCAAACCGCTGTAAGCCCTTCATGGGCGAAACACGAAGGAAGACGTGGTCCCCAACCTCGAACTGCACCTCTCTGCGTCTGCGATCCGTGTAGCTCTTCTGTCTGCTCCTGACAGTGTGGAGTCGTCTGTGGATCTGCTCAACTACCTCCTGACTCTGCCGGATCAACCTGGGGCCAACCTCCCACTTGGTCCCCACCTCAACCCAACTCAAGGGTGCCGTACACTTCCGTCCGTACAGAGCCTCGTAGGGAGCCATGCCGATGCTCGAGTGATAACTGTTGTTGTATGCAAACTCCGCCAGGGGCAGGTACTCCTCCCAAGAGCCCCTCCAGTCCAGTACACAGGCACGCAAAAGGTCCTCAAGTGTCTGTATCGTGCGCTCCGACTGTCCGTCCGTCTGGGGGTGGTAAGCCGTGCTAAACCTCAACCTCGTCCCCAAAGCCTGCTGAAACTCAGCCCAAAACTAGGACGTAAAGCGGGTATCCCGATCGGATACGATCTCTCGCGGAACTCCGTGTAGTCGCACCACATCACGGATATACCTCTCTGCCAACTGTGCTGGTCCCAAAGTGACTCGGATCGGCAAGAATCGCGCCGTCTTCATCAATCTATCCACTATTACCCAGACTGCGTCATGTCCCCGCTGGGTAACAGGTAAGCCCACCACCAAGTCCATGGTGATGCTCTCCCACTTCCACTCTAGCACTGGAAGCGGCTGAAGCGGCCCTGCAGGCCTCTGATGCTCGGCTTTCACCTGCTGGCACACTAAGGACTGCTGCACGAACTCACCCACATCCCGCTTCATCCCTCTCCACCAAAACTCGCGTCTCAAGTCATGGTACATTTTCGTGTTTCCGGGATGTATGGTGAATCTGGAACCGTGTGCCTCAGTCAGGAGCTCTCTCAACAGCTCCTCGTCTCTGGGAACGTACAACCGTCCCCTCAAGCGTAACACCTGGTCTGTGAACGAGAAGTCCCCTGGGTCCCCTGATAGTACTCTGTCGCGCAAAGACTGCAAGTACGGATCGGCCATCTGTCCCGTGATGAAGCGGTCTATCAGCTTTGGCCTGGTCTGCCGTGTCACCGTCACTGCCCCACAGTATCCTCGTAACTCTAGAGGTCGCCAACTGCCCACCTCCTCCAAAAGGCTTCAACTCTGTAACTATAGACTGGCCAAGCGTGCGGGCGCCTTACGGCTCAAGGCGTCAGCCACCACATTGGCCTTTCCCGGGTGGTAGGAGATGCTGCAATCGTAGTCCTTCAGGAGCTCCAACCAACGTCTCTGTCTCATGTTGAGCTCCTTCTGGTCAAAAAGATATCTGAGGCTCTTGTGATCTGTAAAAATCTCGAAGGTCTCACCGTACAAGTAGTGCCTCCATGTCTTCAGCGCGAAGACAATAGCTGCCAACTCTAGGTCGTGGGTAGGGTAGGTATGCTCATGGGGCTTCAGTTGCCGCGAAGCGTAAGTGACCACGTGACCCCTCTGCATGAGCACACCTCCTAACCCTTGCAAGGAAGCGTCCGTGTACACAACGAACCCGCCACTACTATCAGGGATGGTGAGCACGGGAGCCGAGGTCAACCTCTCCTTCAGCTCCAGAAAACACGCCTCACAAGCGTCTGTCCAAGCGAAAGGCACGTCCTTCCGGGTCAACTGTGTCATAGGACGCGCAATCTGTGAAAATCCTCTGATGAACCATTAGTAGTAACCTGCCAGTCCCAGGAAACTGCGAATCTCAGTGACTGAACGCGGTCTCTCCCACCTGAGCACTGCCTCGACCTTGGCAGGGTCCACCGCTAGGCCGTCACCAGAGATCACATGATCCAAGAAGGTCACCTCCCTCAACCAGAACTCGCACTTGCTGTATTTGGCGTACAGCCTGCGTCGTCTCAGAGTGTCCAGAACCATCCGCAAGTGCTATCCGTGCTGCGTCCGATCTCTAGAATAGATGAGTACATCATCTATGAAAACCACCACAAACTGGTCCAAGTACGGTCTAAACACCCGGTTCATCAGGTCCATGAAAGCAGCGGGGGCATTGGTCAGCCCAAATGGCATGACCAAAAACTCGTAGTGTCCGTACCGGGTGCGGAAAGCTGTCTTGGAGACGTCGGTCTCCCTGATCCTCAACTGGTGGTATCCAGATCTCAAGTCTATCTTGGAAAACACCGTGGCACCCCGCAACTGGTCAAACAAATCGTCAATCCTCGGCAGCGGATATCTGTTCCTGATGGTGACCCTATTCAGCTGTCGGTAGTCCACACAAAGGCGTAGGGTCCCATCCTTCTTCTTCACAAACAGTACCGGGGCTCCCCAGGGAGACGCACTGGGCCTCACGAAACCTTTCTCCAAAAGGTCCTGCAACTGGGACTTGAGCTCTCGCAGCTCAAGCGGTGCCATTCTGTATGGCACGGTGGAGATGGGGCTGGTCCCTGGTACTAGTGAGATCTCAAACTCGATCTCACGCTCGGGCGGTAGTCCTGGTAACTCGTCTAGAAACACGTCGGGGTACTCTCTGACCACCGGGATGCTCTGGAAGTCTGCCACGGGGCTGGGTTCTGCCACCACACAAGCTAGGAAGCCCTCACACCCCTGGCTCAAAAGTCTCACCGCCCGAAGTGCCGATATGCACCTGAAACCTCCGTCCACTGGCTGTCCATGAAACTCGAAAGAAGGCAACTCCGGAATGGAGAAGACGATCTTCCTCTCAAAACAGTCCACCAAAGCGTGGTAAGCGGACAACCAATCCATCCCCAGAATCACTCCAAAGTCCTCCATCTGTATCATAATCAGATCAGCTGGCAGGCTATGTTCCCCGACGCTGACCTCGCAACCCGTGTACACCTCCTCAGCTACAAACAGCTGACCACTCGGACCTCTGATTACGAATGGATTCTCTAATAGTGTATAATCCTGGTCCAAACTAACTGCAAAACTGGCTGCGACAAACAAGTGCGTGCGCCGGAATCGAAAAGCGTGTAAACGAGTCTGCCAGAAACTGAAACCATACCTGTTACCACGGATCCTGAAGCTCTGGCGTCCCTATGTGTTAGGGCGTTGATACGCCCCTCAGCTCTAGGTGCGGACGAAGCAGCCACACTCTGCGTCGGACGGGTAGGTGCTGGCCGGTACCCTCCTCGCGACTGCTGTCCTCCTCCTCGCGCCTGGGAACCGCGGCCTCCTGCGCGCCCTCCAGTGCTCTGCGTGGGAAGTATCTGCTGACCTCCTGCCCTAGATGGGCAGTCCCTCCTGACGTGGCCCGGCTGGCCACACTGGTAGCAGAGGGGAACCCGACTCCCGCCCTCAGTGAGTCCATGCTGTCGGCTAGGCGGGGGTCCGGTGCTGGCGACTGGCTCCTGTCGAGGGCCCCCAAAGGCCACTGATGGCCCTGCACAACGTGACGGCTCTCCTGCGGACGCCACGTGTCTCCGTTCTCGCCGGCCCTGTGAGAAGTCTGGTTGAAAGGGCCTCTTTCGCCCGCCGTCGGTCTCTCGCGCGGACGGGTTGGTCTCCTCGTAAGTCATAGCTGCCTCTACCACCCTCGAAAACGTAGGCAGCTTCAGGGGTTTGACATACCCCCGGATCGCAGGCCGGAGCCCCTCAGTGAACCTCCAAAGGCGCTCCTCCTCAGTGGCTACCGCTGTCGCTGCAAAGCGGGACAGCTCCAACAAATGCGTGCGGTACGCGCTCACAGTCATCGTCCCCTGGCGGAGAGTGTGGAACTCCCGCCTCCTCTGGTCCTGCCACGTCTGGGGGAAGTACTGCTCGCAAAAGAGGGTGACAAACTGGTCCCACGTCGGCTCGTCCCTCTCCTGTCCCCGGACCGCCCTCCACCACCGGTGTGCCGCACTCTCCAGCTGGTACGTGGCAAAGCCCACGCGGCACTCCACCGGGGGGCGAAGGGTGTCGAAGATCTTCTCCAGCTGCTCAAGCCAGTCCTCTGCCTCGGTCGGGTCCTCATCCCCCTTGAAGGAGGGGGGCTTCAGCTTCCGGAACTGTCCGAAAAGCTCAAAGTGGAGCTGTAGGGGAGGTGCTGGTGCACCTCCAGGCGAAGGTGCCTCGGGTACAGAAGTGTCGGAGGAAGGTGGGGGCGGCAGCGGCCCATCCCCTCCCTCGTGTCCAGCGCCGTGTCCGTCGCGTGGTCCCACAGAGGACTCCCCCTCTGCAACCCTAGGAGGAGGTGCTCGGGGCGGTGGGTGGAGCTCCTCTCGTACAATATCTCGAATCAGTCTAGCGAGGTCCTGGGCCTGGATGCCAGGGAGTGGTGGCTGGTCCACCGAGACGTCAACGACAGCATGTCCACCTCGCCGACCTCGTCCTCGGCCGCGCCCGCGGCCAGTCTCGCCAGTCCCGCGACGAGGCATCTCCAGCAAGGAGACGCGAAACAACACGGAAACGTCAAAACAGATGGTACCTAACGAAACTTCTAAGAGCTCAAGTCAGGAGATATGTTGTGGTGGCTACTCTAGCTATAAACATGCAAATTGGTTATTTTCCAGTCAGTTGATTCACTTCTTGGGATGACCTTGCTCTGATACCATCTTATAACGACCCAATTCCCGAGTCCCTACGAGACACGAGAACAGGACCGACTCGACTAATCCCAAGACCTAGTCGTCCAACGAGGAAGTAACCAAAAGAGCAGTAAAATAAACCGCATTCAGCATGAATATAACTAACAGTAAGAAAGTACAGCAGTAAGGAAAGAAACTACTACAGTAGATACCACCACAACAGTAGAACAACATTTATCATATAACACGAACTGCAGGTAAAGAAAGTACAGCGGAAACAGAAACTACTCACTATAACAGAAACAAAAGAGGTACAAAAGACTGTGGTAAACTCTACTGGACCCTACTCGGCCCAGCGTCCTCTGCAGCCGTTGACCCTGGCTGCTCAACACCTGGTCCTGAAAAAGGTAACGAGAGTAACACGTCAGCAAAACGCTGAGTAGAGTGGCAACTAAAACTAAGACAATAGTAGAGTGTACAGTAGCTGTTATGTTCTATTACTTTCTTTATTTACATTTTTCAATTGTCTCACTATTTCATTTATTCCTCAGATCTTTTACTTGATCTCGAATGTTCCTCATGGGAACGATCTTGATTGCAGTCTTTTCCAAAAAGTAGAAGTAGCACGTGGTGCTCTCCTGGCCGGGAGAGTCCCCCGTGGTGATCCTACCCTCAGTCAACCACCCCAAGGTCACTGACAGGCGTAACGGTGACTACGGCACGCGCGATAAACGCACAGGTAGCTAACCCGTACTGGCACGCGGTCAGTCGTTTCCGTTAACGGGTGCGCCCAAAGCACAGTACGGAACCAGTACAGGGCAGAGCCCTCTCAGTAACACGGGGTCCAACCCCTCCACAGTAACCAAACCGGGGCCTTGCCCCTCCACAGTCCGCGCACCCTCGCCTGACTACCCTGGTTTGCCCCAGTGGGCCTAACAAGTCGGTGAAGGAGGCTAGCAGAACCCCGGGGCCCGTGGGGTAGCTAGTACTCTCCTAACACTAGTAGCTCTCCTCGGTACTACGTACACGAGGGCCAGCAAGTCGGTACAGAGCGGCCAATCCTAACCTCGGGTCCCTGGGGTGGCTGGCCCCATTCTGCACTAAACAGGTACAGGTACTTCCCTTGGTACTGCGTACCCAAGAGACAGTACGAACAACATCTCAGTTCCATTCCTTTCTCTTTCCAGGAGTTCCACTCCTAATTCCCCGTAGGGTTCCATCCTTTTAACTCAAACATCCAGGTTTCACTTTCCAGTTTCACATTCTTACAATCCATGTTCTCACCCACGTTTCTTTATTCATAACAGGCAGCTGTTAATTCAATTTACAGGCAACTTTATATTCCTTTTCATTTTTCCAAGACTGCAGTATTATACATTCCGCTAGTTTTCCATCCTAGGATTCATGCCATATCCTAGGATCTATCATACAATCTAATTTTCCAGCCCTAGGATTCATGCAACACCTAGGAGCTATCATTCCATACATTTCTCATTCCTAGGATTCATGCAATGTCCTAGATTCTAGTTAAGGTTCCATACTTTAACAGATTTTAATAACTTAAGCCACTCTACCAGGTACAACGGGAGTAATGGGGGCGTGATCGGGAATCCCGCGTACCTCCGCGACTCCCAAGACTGCAACTGAACGAGGTCCTATCACAAGGATCAAACACAAGGAGTGTCTCAAAATAGTGTATAGCTACTGTAGATGGGTAGAGGAATTAATTCTGAAAAGAGCGCAACTCGAATCGCGGAAAACGGAGCCTGAACGGGCCCTAAACGGGTCGAAAAAGACGATATTGTGCAAAGTCAGATGTCTGGAACTTCTTCCAGACGTCTTAAACAGTGGATCAGAGAATTACCTATTCAGCGTGGTTTCCCAGACGTCCAGAAGTCTGCGGGGACGTCTGGCCTAGCTCCCAGACGTCTGATGGTCACCCCGGACGTCTGGAGGTCACTCCTGCCGTCTGGCACAACTTCCAGACGTCTGATTCGCAAAGGATGGCGAATCAGCGAACCTGCGCATAGCCAACTGCCTCCCTCAGTACGGTCAGTCGACAGGAAGGAAGAAGAAGGCGGAATACTCACCTTTCAGACGTCTGTATGAGCTTCTAGACGTCTCCCTCGCCATCTGACTATCAACCCAGACGTCTGATTCTGGAAATTTTTCCAGAATCAGGGCGCTACTCGGCCTCTGCTCGCGACGCTGGCCGCGTCGTACCTCGCGTGTCTGCTGCTCAGACCGCAGCAGGTCCCTCTCCGCGTCGCTCCGCACCCCTTGCGCCCTCCGCCGGCCGGCCAAGCCACTCGGCGAGCTCGCCCTCACGGCAGAGCTCCGCTCTCGCACGCCGCACCTCCTCCGCGCTCACTGCGGCCGCCTCTGCCGCCCTCGCACTCGCGCTCACTCTCACGCTCACGCTCACTGGCTGAAGGAGAAGAAGGAGGAGACAGTGGAGACGGGAGGGGAGGCGTGGCCTTTTAAGGCCGTGCGAGGAGGAGGGAGAGAGAGCGCGGCAGGTCTGCGGCCGCAGAGAGAGAGGGAAAAAGAGAGAGAGAGGGGAATCGCGGGTCTGCGCGCACAGGCGAGCAGACGAATCTTTCGTGCGAAAAAAAACTATTTTCCAGACGTCTGGATTTGATCCCAGTCGTCTGGTCCGACGTCTGGGTCACCTCCCAGATGTCTTAAAATACGTCTTTGGCATGCGTTCGTAATAGATTCTGAGGTGTTTTGATGTAGTTTTTATTTTAAGATGAGCATTTGCCCAATTTGAGCTCCGATTTGGGTAGTTTAGGCCAAGGATGATCATATCCTTTGAATTGAGGCCTAAACCATGATCTAATGATTTTTAGGGATCCACCTTGAGATCCTAAACACTAATCTCTAGTGTTTAGGAGCTCCAGGTGATCAGATCACCTGGGTAAATCCAAAACAAAAGCCTAAATTAAGGCAACATTGATTTCTAAATCAAAAGAATTTCAATATGAGATTTGATGTGTATCAGAGGTTTTAGAAGATTAAAATGAAGATCTGGAGTTGTTTTAAAATGATTTCAAACACCTAATGTGATCAATGTCCTCTACATCGTCTATAACGTAAGGGGAAGTTCATATTAAGGTCTTTAGAGATTTTTAAAGAATGAGAATTGATTCTATGGTTTTCAAATCTTCAAATTGATTTCCAATGGATTTTTGGATGAGTTTGATTTGATGTTGGGCATTCATGAGCCTCAGATCAGTCCTAAGAAGGTTAGATTTGGGTTGATTTGATCAGAGTTAAACAACAACACAATCAACTATTGAGTTTTTAAAGCAACAGAAATGTTGTTGGATTATAGCAATAGTAGCTGAGCTATTCTTGATGGGAGTTTGATTGAAGTGCTTTGTGTTTCTTGAGCTTTTGATCAAACCAATTAGGTCTGATTTGGCTGTTGAGATGATCCTTCAGCAACAACACTGCAGCAGTTCAAGGGCAACACTGATCTGACTTAGTTTGCTAATTTGAAGTTGATTTGAGAGTTTTAGTGAGCTGCAAGTGTGTTGTATGGATAGATCTCATGTGAACAAGCATTTATGTAACTTTGTAGCTCAGATTTGATTTAAGAATGTCATGCAATTCATGTTTTAAATCCTTTGTTAGCATGTTTTGAATGTATTAACTATCCAATCTGACATTTTATTGAAATTCAAAGTGTAAATCACTCTTGAATGCTTCATCATCTTTCTTATGAGGTGCTGAATGTTTGTGAATGCCTAAACTTATTGTTCAGCCCTTGAAACACTCATAAAGGCCTTAGGATCACTTGAATTCACTCCATTAAGACCTAACATGTGACAAATTGAAAATACATAGAAAAATATAAAAAAATTTAAAAAAAATAAAATAAAGGTTTCTTGAGTAGGATTAGATATATTTTTAGGTATATGCGAAGTTTCAAAATATTTTGAATCCCAGGTTGGTAGAATATACCAGCTGACGATTCAATATACTCTGAAACTCAATAAAAGAAACATATTCAAAAATACAAAAAGAAACTACTCTTCCATCTTCTCACCTTCTCTCTCTCTTCTCCTACCTCTATTAAATATATAAATACCATAAATACTCAAAAATACCCAAAAATACCTAAAAATACTTTGTGTATAGTATTTATACTTGTAAATATGAACTAATTAATAAGTTATATGCAAATGATGTAATATATGTAAATACTATACATAAATAACTTATATATGTATTATATATATTTAAATAAGTATTTAGGGTGAGTTATTGTATATATAACTTAATTATATAATTATATATTAACTTATAGTAGATTATATGTACTTAAATTAAGATAATTATAAATAAGTATCTAAACTTGTATAAGAGTATCTATTACTATCAATATGTATTTAAGTATTTATTATATACCTAATTATACCTATATATTAATTTATTTATGTATTTATTGTATATAATTAGTTTATTAAGTTAATTAGGTAAATTATTAAGTTAAAATAAAATAAATTAGTAATTTAACTTATTACTGAAGTAATTTGTGTTGTACATTTGTACATATTAATTTGAATTATTTTCAATTTATTTATAACATATTTATATTATATAATAGTATTTATAACTAAATTATGTGTATATCTATTAACAACATGTAATTAAATGTATATAAATTAAAATAAACGTTCTAAAATAAATAAAATTATTTAATAAATACATTATTATGTAAATTAAATATTTATTAAGTCAATTAAATCATTAAACTATTAATTTGTAATTAATTAAGTAATTAAGCTATAAAATAACATGTGCGCAGCACTAAGTTTAAGTAATTTTTAAATATAATTTTTTTTTGAAACTGAAAGGAGAGCTATTGTCTTGCGATAGCAGTCTGAAGCAGTATATTATGTGCAAAGCAAGGGAGATTACAGAAAAGATCTCCAAGAATGTATGAGGGACCAGCACTCTCTTACAATATTCTCACAACATACCGGCCTCTCCTGAAAAAGTCACTCATTCCTTGCCTTCCATACACACCAAAAAGTAGCAGCCATGTGAACATGTGGTTTCCCTCTCACCTCAAAACCATGCCAAACAGAATCCCATTCTGGTAATGGCTCCTGACAAATTTTTCTCCAGATGACATTAGTGACAAGGCAAGAAGAGAAGAGGTGATTTACATTATCAGTGCTCATCTCACATAAAAAACAGACATGATGATCAGTACCCAATCTTCTGTGGTGTAGATCACTTGTGATTAACCCATCTCTCCTGCACAGCCAAAGGAAAATTTGTACCTTGAGAGGAATTTTTAACAACCATATCTTCTTGTTAATGGAATCATGTCTCCATCCCTCTTCAAAATTTAACATTCTGTTATAGCCAGATTGGACACTATAGATCCCCTCCCACAGATATCTGTCCTCCATTCCAGGCCTAGGTCTGAAACTTTCAATGTCTGATAAAAGCCTTCTCTTTTCTTCCCATAACCGGGTAGCTCTTCTGCTGCTGCTGGACTCAACATCATCCAGATTCCAACGGCTGCTGCTGCAGGACCAGATCTTGCTGACCGTAGCATCCTTGGCAGCTGCTGCAGCAAAAGCTCTCGGATAGAGCTCCTTCAAGACCCCCATTTCAGACCATTCCTCCTTCCAGAATCTGAAAGAATTGCCATCTCCAAGTGATGGTTGCAGTAGATGGAAGTGATCAGCCAAAGCCTTAGTTACAAATTTCCAGAAAGGTGATGGACAGTTGGGCTGAAGTCTGGATAACCTGCTGTTGGAATCTCCATATCTATCTCTGATCAGAGTAGACCACGGTTTCAGATCACCTTGCAGCAGCTTAACAGCCCATTTGAGCAGCAAGGCATCATTAAAATTTTGCAAGGACTTGATCCCAAGACCACCCATCTCCTTAGGATAGCAGATTTGATCCCATTTGAGAGGCTGCAAGAAGTTGCCCTTATGTCTAGCTCCCTTCCAAAAGAATCTCTTCCTCATCACGTCCAATCTTTTCCAAATGGATCTTGGTGCTTTGAAAATGGAGAAGTAGAAGATAGGGATGGAGGTGATCACCGAATTGAGCAAGATAAGCCTTCCACCTCTGGATAAGAACCTGCTATGCCAACCATCAAGTTTCATAGAGATCTTGTCAAAAAGGCAATTCCAATCACCTCTCTTCAACCTAGAAAACCTCAAAGGCAGCCCAAGATATCTGATAGGAAGACTGATGCGGGGAGTCATCAGGATGGCTGCTAAGGCTTCTTGCTCCTCCTCAGATAAACCAAAGCAGACCAAACCAGACTTGTCCCTATTTAACCTCAGTCCAGAAAGCTCACCAAAGATATCAACCAAATGATGCAGAGCCAACTCTCCATCCATAGATCCTTCAACAAAAAAGATAGTATCATTTGCATACTGAAGAATGGGAGCCAGACTGTTCCTACAAGATAGTGAATATCCTCTGACAAGACCCGCTTCAGAAAGCTTACAAGCAAACCAAGCTAAACTGTCAACTGCCAAATTAAAGATCAAAGGGGCCAGGGGGCATCCTTGCCTAATCTCGCATTGAGGCTGAATCCATGCACCACAGGGTTTCCCATTTATTAGAGGGGTAAAGGAGGCAGTGGTAATACATCTCTTAACCTAAGCTATCCAAGTAGAGGGAAAGCCCCTTCTTTTAAGCACATCCCATAGATAAGGCCAACTGATTGAATCATAAGCCTTACGAAAGTCAACCTTCCACAGGAAGGCCTTGCATCTTCTCTTATGCCAGCCACAAACCATCTCTTGGGCCAAGATAAAAGATTCTTGTAGGGATCTACCCGGGAGGAAAGCAGACTGAACAGGATGGATCAAATCTAGCAATACAGGCCTCAACCTATTAGCCAGGACCTTGCCAATCACCAAATACAGGGAGTTAGAAAGGGCAATGGGTCTAAATTCCTGGAAGGATTCAGCACCCGGGGTTTTTGGCAAAAGAAACAGATAAGATCTATTAATTCTTTCAAAGCCAAAATTGCCACTTTGGAATTCTCTAATTACTCCCATAACCTCTGAGCCCACAATGTCCCACAGTTCTTTGTAGAAGAACACCTGGATTCCATCAGGACCAAGTAATCCTTTGCAGTTGAGGTCTTTAATAGCCTTCAATACCTCTGCTTCAGATATAGGTTCAATCAGGCTGGACCCCTGAGACTCATTAATCATGGGCAGATCATTTGCTGTCATTCTCTAGTTGCCCCTACCTATAGCTCTTGAAGATTCCTTGAAGTATCTGATGGCCTCAGCTCTGATATTAGATAAGGAGGTAATTCTCTGCCCCTCTATAACCATTGACGAGATCAGATTTGTTCTCCTCCTAGAGCTAGCAGCCAAATGAAAGAATTTGGTGTTTGCATCCCCCTCACTTAGCCATAGCTGCCTAGATCGCTCCCTCCAATCCATCTCCAATTTCAGGTCTTCTTCACTTACCACCCCCTGCCATCTTCTTCTATTAGCAAGATCCAGTTCAGATAGATGATCCACAGCTTCCTTGGTATCCTGTTCTTGAATTTTTAGCAAGGCCTTATGATGCTTCTGATGTCTGAGAACTGAGACAATATCTCCATACTCCTTCAACATGCCTTTCAAAGCCATAAGCTTAGAAGCCAGTCTGGAGGTGGCCGTGCCTTCACCCTACTGTGACCTCCACCAGCTGACAAGCATGTCTCTGAACCCTGTTTCCCTCAGCTAAGATCTCCTAAATTTAAAGTAGGATCCAGCCACCACCTGCTCACCATTGTCCCACACCAAGGGTGTATGGTCAGAAAATGGGCGTTCAAGACCACACACAAATGACATCTGGAAGAGATCCAACAGCTCAGCATTCCCAAAAAATCTGTCAATCTTGGACATGAGCCCATTGCCATTCCTCCAAGTGAATTCAGCCCCTGATGAGGGAAATTTGTACATCCCCATGGCCTGGACCACCAACTGAAATCCTGTGGAGGAGCTATCGACCACCCCATTAGGTCTGTCACTCCCCACTAAAGTACAATTAAAGTCACCTCCAACAAGCCAAGCCCCCCCACCTACAAATTCTGCAGCCAGATTCCAGTCCTCCCACAGTTCCTGCCTCCTGTTAGGATCGTTTGGCCCATACACACCTGTCACATAGAAGACACTGTCCTCCTGGCCTCTTGTGAATCTACAGGTTAGAAGGTGCCTAGCCATAGAAACCTCTTGTAAGCACAACATCTGCTTCTTCCACCAAATGGCAATTCCCCCAGTCTGCCATTGGAATTGACCACCACAAGGTCATTTGCAGATCCTGCCCTCATCTCTTCCCATGCCCTATCAGACGCACAATCAATGTGTGTCTCTTGAAGGATGGCACAGTCGATTTCCCATTCACGCAGATATCTAAGTAGAGACCCCCTCCTGCTTCTATCGCGTAGCCCACGCACATTCCAGCTCAGGACCTTCATTTGGGAATCAGGTCTGTCCCCTTCCTAGCTGCAGAAGTCCTGCTAACCTTCATCACAGCTGCAATGACTGATTCATCAACCTTTTGTGTGGGAGTGTGCCTTCTTAGCCTCAGCTTATAGGGAGGTTTCCCACTCCTAACAGTAGGAGCCTTTGACTTCGAGTGCACGACTTCAGCCACAGGAGAACAAATCTGCACGTTCAAAGAACTCACAGAGGGGTCCACCATATTAGAAATAGTAGGCTCATTAATCACATTCATAGTCATCCCTTCATCAGGCTCACCCAGATGGGTTTTCAGATCCTCAGCCACAACTTCATTAGACATAATCATTTCCTTCCCATTAGCATCCAGCATTGCAGCTGCCTCTTGGATCAGGGGTACATCAGCTACATTATCCCGAGCTTCAGACCTCATCCCCACAATTCCCAGGCTCCCCACCTCATCTACCAATTCCCTCTCTTTCGAGCATTCTGCCACCACCTCCTGACAGTCACCGTGTGGTTGCAAGGAAGGGGCTTTGGACTTTAGCACCTCAACACAGCAGGGGAGGTCTTATATCAGAGGTACTTCAGACACACCTGCTAGAGCTTCAGTCCTCGTCTCCACAACCCCCAGGTTTCCTACCTCATCCACCAATTCCCTATCTTTAGAGCATTCTGCCACCATATCCTGATTAACACAATTTGGTTGCAGGGGAGGAATTTTAGTTTTCAGCACCACAGCATAAGAAGGGGGGCGATGTCTAGGCACGACCTCTCGATCCGCCAGAATAAAATTCAGAAGGTGCAGCCAAGAACTGCCCCCACATCTGAGGATCAGTTTATCAGGAATGGCACCATCCTTGAAGACCTTCACCCTCACATTCAGAACACTGGCATCTCCTTCAGTCAGACCAACAACAGCATCCACGGCCACAGATGCAAATCCAGCTATCATGTTTTCCACCACCTTCCTAGACCTTAGATGCAGAGGTAGCCTCTGATCTCAAGAACACCAGACCTGGAGGCTGTTCTTTAAGGGGTACGTTCAGGCAGAGATCCATCAAAAGGGGATACCAGGCGCCAGATCACTAATAGTCCACCCAAAATGCTAGTCTGAAAATAATATCTTTCAACATCTCCCGTACCCACATCAAACAGCACAAATCGCAACAAAGAAATAATCGCAATCTTCTAAGCATCAGTTGATAGAGGAAGAGATCTCATCAGTTGCCGAATTCTGTCCATCGATATGATGCCCATCATAACTTCTCCAATCAAAGCACTACATAGAGCCAGTTCCGCTACCTTGACATCCTCAGTCAGAGGAACCTCCACATCCATAGCGCATCCCCCGAGCATTGAGGGGGGAGGGGCTTTTGCAACTCACCCCTAGGCCATGAAGGTGTATTGCAATCCCTACCCCCAGAACAATCACAGGTCGCCAGGCAATCGTCCCGTTTGTGACCAGACCCTCCACACGCTAGACACAACAATGGACGTCGGCAGGTCGCCGCCAAGTGCCCCCGAAGCCGACATCTATAGCAAGTCACCTCCCTTCGACTTCTGCCCCAACCATCTCGAAAGTCCCTCCTGCCCAGGTTGCTAACTCCATCAGGGACATGGACACCACGCACCTTGCTGTGCCAAGATCGCGAATGCCATACCGCCCATCCATCAGAATCACCGGCACAGGCACCGGGCCCCCTCAGGTGGCCGGCCATCCAATCTGGCTTTTCCCGCCCAAAGGGGAATTCAAAATTTTCAACCATATAATTAAATTAGTTGTACAATTACGTAGCCTTATTTCAACCATATAATTTATTATAAATTTGGAATTAATATGGGCATTCAAATAGAGGTCCAAAATCTTGAATTTAGATGCATAGCACACCAATGTTGCTCCCAACATTAGTCCCACCTCGTTGCTGGATGAGCGACTGCTAGCGTATAAATTGAATTGTGCTTGAGCACTCTTCAGTAGTTAGCATTTGGTGCACATATAACCCATTACATCATTTGAGCATACATATGAGCATATATGAGCATATATTCGAGATTTGAATGTGGGGTTGCTACATTGCCATAGACCACCAAATGCCCCACCATTATTCCCATTAGCATTGCCTCTCCTCCACCTTCAAAAGCCCTCTCCAAATTTCGCCATCCATCCACTCCACGGCTCCATCGAACATACCCATCTTTGCAAGCCCTCTCTTACTTCGATAGACCACCACACAGATGCACACACTAAATCATCATCACCGCCACACTCCTTACACCATGGTGAGTCTTCTGAACATTCTAATCAGGGCTCTTAGCCTGTATTTGTCTTTTTCAAGTTCGTTGGACGTCCACTGTTGCCTCCATCCTCCTCGACAACGACATCGCTCTCTGGCCATCAGAGTCGCTGCCTCCATGCCTAGGCATTGCGGCTTCACCTCGTGCATGGAACCATGTCTTCAATCAAGAAGGAAGTAGCAAAGAAGTAGCTCAAATTGACAAAGAAATCCGTAGCTGCACAAGTGAAGGAAGATGCTCACAGAGTCCCACATCGTGCATTTTTAGAGCTCCAGCAGGATATAAGTTGAATCCATGCCAAAGGCTGCTTCCCTCGACACTTAGGGGTGAGGTCCCCACTCAACTAACCTTCTCAGTCCTCACCCACCACACACGGTGGTGGGCCTAGACCTTGTTTGAGACTCGATAACCTAGTTACCATGCACCCATATACCCGATTCTAAGAAGGGGAAAAGAAGAAAATCTGAGGAGGTGGAAGGGTTTTGCTTTGGGATTTGTGCCCTATGCCTTGAGTGTGAACACTTAACCATTTCAAGAGTCCTTATGCCTGTTTTGAGGTTTAGATAGTTAAGTCATCTAGGGATTATGCCCGACGTCTAACTTAGGTTTGATATGAAATACTATGGATATACTGGTTCTGTGATGACGTGGATTAGTGGTTCAAGACCACTATTGAGATATTGATTTGAGATAAATTGAATTCTTTGATATGTGCTTAACTTGAGGGATATCCTTGGTGATCTAAATCACCATTTTTAGTGTTTCTCTCTTCTTTTCATCATAGCAATTTCTCGAGATACATTGGTTTATCATTGAATATCATTTTAAGTAGATTATTATTCATTGCATATTTTTATCGTTGTGCTCATTATTTCTAATTGCAATTAGTGCATGAATTTCACATTTGCTCCCTACGAATGACCTCAGACTCATTCTTGTTTTCGAGCACTTTATAAATTTAAATGCAGTAATTCTTTTTTTTATCGTACTACAACGTGCATTTTCTAAAACTCAATGGAAGTGTTACAATATTTTGGCACTGTTGGCAGAGAGCAATGTTCAATTCACCACTAATCTTATCTTTTCTTGAGCTGATTACTAACTTGCCCTATCTATTTTTTTTTGAGGTACATCATGAGAAGATCTTCCGCGTAATCAACCACTCCAAGGACAGGTAAAATTTCTCTTTTTCCCTAATCATCTCTTAATCTTGGGAAAGAGAAAAGGAAATAAAATCAATTAGGATTTACTTACCTTATTTTCCTAGTAATATCACTTAAAGGCAAAAAGTTTCCTGATTTGCGAAATTGATATTTGATTGAAGTTGAGATGATTTTGATTAGCGATCCCCATCTTGATTTCTTGTACTTATTAGGGATTTATGCTTAAATTATCAACATCTTGGACTACTCACTTTCTTGTTTGAGTCCAAGTGTTACAATTGGAATTCAAATTGGACTTGAGAACAGAGCCAATTAGGGTTTCCACATTAGGGTTTTGAAGTGTTAGTACATAGTCACATGCTGATGGTAATTTCATCATGAGCCATAAATAGCTTTAATTAGTCATAATCAAGTGGTAAATGCTCCTACATAATCGCCTGAGAGTCATATTTCATTGTATATCCATTATGAGAGAAGAACACTAAATCAGGGTTAATTCTATAGTTTTAACATCACATTATGGAAGAAGAGTAACTACACGATTTGAAAAGGGTTAATCTAAGGTCAAATGAGCATTAAAGTCTAATAAGTGGGTCCATACAGATAGAAATAGGGTTTCAAACGTTTCGAGAACTGATTTAGCACACAAAACCCTAATTTCAGACCTGCTTGTTCTAGTCAGGATAAAATTCATATAAATCTATTAAAATTCATATAAAAATATTCTTTGAGGTTTGGTACCCTTTATTTGACCATTTGAACCTATTTTGATCTTAAACAGAGTCACAGACAGATTTCTGCCCTAATTTGGGTTTCTACGCAAATTGCCTAGTCAAACTTGGTTAAAACTCAAATCTGACTTCACCACTAGATTCCTTGATTCCAAATTAGGTTTGTATCAAAATTTTGACTCAATCAGAATTCATCTTGACCTATTTTGCAATCTAGTCTATTAAAACTCTATTCTTCACATATAAGCCCCTAGCTTTTGAAATTTCTTGCATTTAGCCCCCCAAATTTGTTATCTTCTTCATAAAAGGGTCCCTGCTGCCATGGCAGGTGTGAACCCAAAGACACTGACCTTCTAGAGAGAAGATCTCTCTCGTCTCGACTCCTAATCCCTCCATGGTTGGAGGGATTGTTGTTTAGACAATCAAGAATCCATCCAACCACATTAGAGGGATTGGAATTGATCCTACAAGCCAGGTGAGCTCAAGTTTTTCTCAAAACAAGAACTCCTTGAAATCCTATTCCTTTACAAGAATTCTTCGTAATAGAGCTTGCCTAGGAGTTCTATTGAAGCTCTAGCATCTTCCACTGTCCAGAACTAGCTCGGTTTGGCCTCAATTCTTCACCAATTCTCCCTCTCTAGCCACCTCCACCGCAGCTCTGGTGACCCTTCTCCCTTTGACTTCCTCGCCCGCTGCCACATACCATAGGCAGCAGGATTGTCTTCCTCACCTTCCTCCGCTCCTTGGCAGCACAGCAGGAGTGCCTAGACCCTCTTCGTCGCCGTCGCTCCATCACCAGAGAGTTCTCCTTCCTCGACGTCGGCCAATCACAGCCAGCGCCTCTCCTCAGCCCTTCGTCCATTAGTTAGGTCTCTATTCCTCTCCTTCTTTTGAATCTCCCTATCTCTTTCTTCCCTTATTTCAACCACCGACACGCCCTCTCCTTCATCGTCTTCCTCCGCTTTGGCCGAACTCTGGTGAGACCGCCCGCACTCCACAAGCCACCAAACTCCACGCCACCGGTCCCAAAACATCTGCCACATCTCCACGACAAAAACCCCTCAAGAAATTGAGGGGATGTCATACCTAAAATGCCCATCGAACACCACCTGTCGTGCACCTCTTCCTCGACCTCGCTAGGACACCACACACATCGGCACGACACAAGAACCCTACCATCACCTTCGCTGTCCTTCGGTGAAGCTCAGGAGCTATCTGATTGGGGCTTTCGAGCTTGTATTTGTGACTTGCAGGTCTCTCCACCGTCGCCGTCGCCGCCATCATCTCCGACTCCGTTCGCCTTGCTTCGACCTACTCCAGCCTCGTTGCCACGTCCAAAAGCTGCGACCTAGTCCCAGGAACCATTCCAGGGCTTCAATTGAGTGGAAAAGCCTTAGCAGCTGCTCCAATTGAAGATGCAACCCCTACTACTGTGCGCGAAGAGAAGTTGTGGAACTTATTCCCACATCGTTAGTTGACAAGCTCACAACTAGACTTAAATTGATTCTGTGCATTAACCCGGTTGCCCAAGAACACCGTGAGTCGGGTCCCCACTCATGCGCCTCCTCACGCTTTAACACCTCGCCCGTGCACACGCATGCAGGTTTGGCCACTATATAGGATCCGAATACTCGATACTATGCTTGTTTATCCTCGGTCTGAGAGAGAATAGAAGAAGAGAGTTTGTGAGAGGAGGGGGGAGGGTTTTGCTATGAAGTTCCTTGGGCATGTGCTGAAGGAAGGAAGGCTAACACTTAACTGTGTGCTTGTGCTGAAGTCCTTGTGCTTGAAAGGCTTGAAGAAGACTCTTGAGAGAGCCTTGTGCTTGTGAAGTTGTGATCCTGTTAAGGCATTTGATATACATGGGCGATGTTTGATCTTTGATTTTGCTAGTACTGTTGGATTATTTAAGTACCTAAGTGGATTGATTGAAGTTGCTGTTGATTTATTTGAATGATATAAATGCTTGTGATATATGCTTAATTATGATGAATAATTGGTGATTTAAATCACCATTGTTTTATCTTTCTATTTCTTTTTATCCCATGATCTTTTGAAATACATTGACTTACATTGAATATCAATTTGACAAGTTGTATTCATTACATATCTGTTATTGTTCTCAATTTATTGTACTTATTGATTCTGTATGAAGATTAATGCATGAATTCCATATTTTCTCCCTGCGAATGATCTAGGACTCCAATTAGAATCTGAGTTTACAAATTTAATTATTTTGTTGTGCGATTTAGGAGTGTACTACAATGAACGCAAATTAAATCTCCTAATTTGGCTACCAACACATCCAATAAAGGAAGTTAACCCTCTCGCATTTGTGTGCTACCCAAGCCCTTGTTTGAACTGATCTATTCAAGCAAACCCTAAAATCAAGGTTCTAAATTAACCTGAACCCTAAAATTTGGACCTAATAACCTGAGAATCAATTTAGGGTGATTTTGGGTCTTGACCCAAATTTCATCCTCAACTTTAGGGCAGGTCAGGTGAAGTTGGTCCATTTAGTGGGTCAACCAACCTCCAATTTAGGTCACAAATTGAATCAACTTCTAAATCAAGTGAAATTCAAGGCATAAATTAGGGCTAAAATTGGTAGACTTAGGTCTCACTTCGCACATTCCGGTCTACTTGGAATCTCAGTGACAAGGAAGGTTGGGTGGGGGAAACCCTGTAACCTGTGGGGATACTCTATCGTGTATGGATCTTTGTAGGACTCTCCCTTCCTGGCTACCCAAGTAATTCTCGGGTTTGTGGATTTCTGATTCATTGGTATCATCCACCTTGAAACAACCTTAGTCATCCAGAAATTTTTTTGGGTGCCTTGATTAGGTCCAATAAGTATCCAGTCCCTTATCTATTCTCTAGAGCACATACGCATGAAAGGTCCCTAAGTTTGACCTAGAGTCCTCTAGTTGAGTTGATCTTTTATGGGAATTCTAATATGATCTGATCAATTTGATCTGGATCTAAATTTGATTCTACATCCTGATCCACCACCTGATTTGAAAATGCAACCTGACAACATAGGAAAGGTTTTCAATAAACCTAAATCCCAAATGAGTATGCAAGAGAAAATGATCGAGGCTGCCTTTAGACATAGGGAAGAATTTTACAGGACCTTTAGATCAATCTAGGAATATTTAGCTTAATGTGTTAGAGACAACAACCCTCATTGCGAACTGTGCCTATCTAATGTTGACCTAACTGATAACTGGTTCAACCCGGGATGCCCTCATATCAGAATTCAATGAATTATGGGAATTGCATAGCACAGAGGGTTTGCATTATTTTACAAATGCACCACTTTGGGAGATACACCGAGATAACATTGAGAAACGTGGGTAAATGCTAAATATGTTGCACGAAGCCATCAATCAAAAATATCCTGATTCCTACTTAGAACTTTATGATGAATCTTGGAGCAATATTGAGGATCAATGTGATTTCCCAGAACTCGGGTTTGAAAATAGAGGTTATTGTGGACTCCCAACCCAAATGGAATCAGATTCAAACTTTATGCCGAATGACATACCTGATCAAAATGTGGATTGGATGGATCCAATTGCAGGTGTTCCTGATTATGAACTAGCATAGAGAGTCATGAAGTTGGTTCATTATGCCTTGATTTACCAAACACCTATGATGAGCTTGAGCTAGAACCTCTTGAGGATGTAATTCCTGCACCTTATCCTGTTAAGGTAATCCTCGAGAGTGAATCTGACATCCCAATAGAACCATGTCCAGATTCTAGTGACCTAATTCCTACCTCTAACCTAGAATCTAGATCTGAGCCTATTTGGGATGATCATGAGGTCCAATGTGATGAAAACCAGATTTTAGATTTGAACTGTGATTTCGGGCCTATGTTTGATGATTATACATCTCCAGACTCTTCAGAGGAACAAATTGATTTTTTGGAAGTAACACTGATTTACGATATAGAAACAGAGGAGTTGGAAGAGTTGGGATTTGATTGGATCTACCTTAGGTACCCAGAATCTGAGCTTATGCCTAATCAGGACACCTCTTTGAGCTTGGAATTTGAGACTAGGTTAGATCAAAGTCAGGTTGTTGATTCCATGCATCATGATTTATTCAGTGGTGGAAATCTAGATCATG
The DNA here is from genome assembly GCA_037157565.1 of Thalassia testudinum. Lineage (NCBI taxonomy): Eukaryota > Viridiplantae > Streptophyta > Magnoliopsida > Alismatales > Hydrocharitaceae > Thalassia > Thalassia testudinum. The sequence continues at coordinate 114,077,515 of JAZHRO010000003.1, read as the reverse complement.
AATCAGGTTCAGAAACTGATCGTCACAAATTCTCCAATGATTTCGAATCATACTCTGATTTCGGAGAACCTTTGTTTCCTGACGAATATGAGCCAATTTACAACCTCAGTATCCATGATCCATTCTTTGATTCTGATTCCGAGGCTGATGATTTGAACGTTGAAGCAGCCACACCTCATTCAGAGCCTTTTAAAACCTGATCCCAACCCTGACCCGCCATCGGAATCAATTTCTATTCTGACTTACCTCTTTCTGATCCGGTTGATTCACCTCCATCTTCTGATCGGGAATCGGACACTGATCAGACCGACAATCACATCTTGTCCTTCTCTGATCCCACTAATGGGGTTCCTACATTTTTCATTGATCCTTTATCCTTTGATAACCCCTACTCTGATCAGGCTGAACTGATTAAGCTAAACCCTAGATTTGCATTTCCATATCTTTTTGAGCCACAAAGTATCTGGTGGGTTCCATACATATTGATTCACATCCATCAACCCACTAGACTGAATGAGTTTGGTCTGCATCATCAGCCTGTTGATCTGAGCAAGCACCTGGTTGGACTAACTAGGCTACTCATCAAGGTGCTTGTTCTACAAAATTCCTTTGATTTGACCACCCCTTCACCTTGACCACCTTTTGCTCAGCTGAAGGCATTAAATTTAGTGCTTAACGGGAGGCAACCCATCATTCAAAAAACTCGAGACCCTTCTGACCATCTTTTTGAGCTACACCTCTATTGCACTTTAGGGTTCAACTTTAGAACAATCGACTCCACCTTTGATACTTGTATCAGAGCTTGAAATCATCCGCAACAGTTACCTCGACCCGTTCACCCACCCTTTGACCCTATTTTAATCCTTGAACCAAGCTGAATTCATACCCACCTAGTTTACAATGAGGACATTACAAAACTTAGGCATCTAGGAGTGTTAAAGTGCAAAATAAATGGAAATTCAATTCTCTGAGGGGTTGATGACTCTACAAATAATAATGTTAATTACCTCAATTAGAGCCAATTTCGAGGGCATGTGTTTATGAATATCATATTATAATGGGTCTTGGGAGCAGTGCACACATATTGTGTAATTTTCACATTTAGATTGCTTATAATAAATGTTTAAAGACCATGTGTACAAGTGTATATTGAAACAAGCGTTAGATGAGAAATTGAATTGTATGGATGGATCCAGATCGACAAACAGAGTCCAATGGACTCAAAATCACCTCAATTCGATCTTTGTAGCTCCCACAACAAGTCCAAAAAGTTTTGATCGTTGATCTGATGATCAACGATCCTCATCACGCCACGAGGCACTTGACTCTATCTCCATCGTGCGCCAGCAGCACCCACGGCTTCTTCATCATGCGAGATCCACCGTCAGATCAGCATCCAATGGACATTCACGTGCACGTGCATCGACGTCTTCACGACAATCCACGTGTGCAGCTTAGTGGTCGCGGATGGAGATCTCAACGCATGACTGCACGTTTGAGCTGCCGGTAGTGGATTCAATCCGTTGGGAGAGGAGTGCAAGCTCAATTGATTGCGCGATCATCATTGGGAGGATGTTGTATGGCCATGTGGCGCGATCTCGCACGTTGGATGCATGCAACCAGCAACGCGTGATGCAACGCCCCATCACATGCGCCATCACATGTTTTGGTGAGGTGCAATCCTGAGTGCACGAGTGCAAGTGATTTCGACCATTGATTTTAGATCCAATGGCAGTGAGCGCGTGCACACGGATTGTGTGCAATACAGCTATGCGCGCGTGGCGCCAGCAAGTGTATGAGCTGCCTACAGTGATGCTTGCAGCGACATCTTAGCTGTCACTAATGGTGCAATACTTATTTTGGCCATCCCTCCTTTATTATAAATAGCCCTATGGACCTCCATTGCAAGGGCATCTTTCACCATCTACTACCAAGCATGGCCCCCACCTCCATAGAGCTTCAAACCAAGGTCCCAGAGCTGTCGAGCCGTCGACGGAAGCCCTTCCACCACTGTGTCTGGCTCGGCACTATCCTTTTATCAATTAGTTTTTCGTTTTCTTTAGCTTATATTTTGCACTTCATTCAAGCATATGTCTATGATGTTTGCAAAATGATTCTTATAATCCTTAGCAGTAATCATTTCCCCTATGAGTATTCATTTCATCTCGAATTTGGCTTCTATTCTATATGCTTATATTGCAATAGTTTTGCCTAGATACTCATTTTCTTGGATATAGAATTGGAACTAGTATTCCACCATGAATTTTGACACACACACACACTCTCTCTCTCTCTTTCTCTCTCTATTTTCGCAAGCAAACGAAATAAAGTAACTTGTGACATTAAGTGACTAACGGATCCGATTTCACACCTCGTGTTTGACACTCATACTCACATTCAATTATTCTTATTAAAATTGATGTCATAAACACATGCTACAATGAACGAATTATTTAAATGCATTTTCCGACGTTAGTTTTTGGCGCTGTTGCTGAGGAGGTAATGGATTTTTCAGTCGCTTCTATCCTTTCATTGGTGCTCGCATTTCTGACTCACTTTTCTCTTTCTATGATTGATTACAGGAATCTGGTGTGAAAGAGTCGAGAGGAGCGCATTCCAAGATGGTAGATTGGGAGTAAAATGCGACGAAGATTTTGGTGAGTGCCACCCTATCTACCGTAGTTTCATCATCCCATATCGAAAAAAAAAATCGCATTTAGGCTCATACATGAACATTAGGATAGAATGTTTGTTTGTTTGCTTTTTTTTTTAAATCTAAAAAAATTTAAAAAAAAATGGCATGGTGAATGATTACTTGACCTACATCTCAAACCCACCACCTGAAAAAAAAAAAATTCTCTTAACACTCTAATATCTTTTGAAAATCCTTTTGAGTGTTTTCCTATTGAGTGGTGTTTGTGAAGCCCCCTGTGTCTTGTATTAGGCCGCACCACTCAATCTAAAATCAATTCACCTAGTAAAATCGTATGAACTTTAGGGTGAATACATTAGGATTGTTTTTCTAGGGCCACATCATTCTCTTTAAAGGAAATCGACTATCATCCGTTGTGTGCAAAACATTGTGTGCCCACTTAAACATTGTTTAAAAACATTAATAAATTTCAATCCTAAAAAGCACTAAAGAAAGGATGAATCATTAAAAGACATCACATCCTAAAAACCTTTCTTGAAAACCATGTTTTGTTGATGTGCACATACAAGCTCAATTGGGGTAATTAAGAGGCACAACCCCCAACAATGCCTCATCATATACCTTAAGCACAAGCATTGACCCAGTGCAAATTAAAATTGAGTAGACATTGACCCTAAGATTCATTGAGCCCCTTTGAGGGTATTTTCTTGAACACATTGCTAATTAAAGATGTCTGCTTGCTTCAAAAGGTGCTAAGTTGGGAGGCCTGATTGTCAAACGACTTAAGTAAGCAAGGGTTTGGCATAATTAGCGGCCCTCGGGACACGCTCCCCTTGCTTCGACTTCCCAACTTTACCACCTTTGGGAGTAAGGACAACACCAAATTCATCGTGTGGTCAGAGTTTATTCTTGAAGCATAGGTCACCTAGGTCTACACTATAGGGCTTAGTTTTGCTTGCTTGATTGGGCACACTCAATTCTCTCATCTGTTCTTTGCTCATCCCTCTACTTCTTCCAAACCATGGATTTCAATGCCTATCCTTCCTTCCCAAACTATCCCCAGCATGATTTGTATTCTAACCCAAGTAGACTGTATCCATAGTTTACTTGGGATAACCAACCACCTAGTTGGGGATATAATCCAGGACCTGAGTATCTAGAAGACCCCTCTTATCCCAACTATCCCAATTTTACCCAACTCGCATCAACCACCTATTGGGATACATCCAACCCACCCACTCAAGGTATGACCCAAACCTTGGGGATCCTTATCTTGATTCTCCTCATGATGACTCTTTTAGGTCCCACCCACCCACTAATCAATCTGATAGGACCTACATTTTAGGAGAACACCAAGACCCCTACCCTTCCTAGGGCAATAATCATGATAAGTCGTCTGAATTCAAGGATCTCTCCTACTTGACCTATGGATTGGAAGGGATTTTAGAAAAATGGAAATCAAATGATGATCATAAACCTGGGAAAATCAAGAATGATCAACCCCTGCTTTGGACCCCTGACGAAGAATCCGACTGGGAGGACTTAGAACCTCAATTATTCTAGAGTAGGACTAAACAGAAAATGGTGCCTTTTGAGGAATTAGACCCTGAAAATGATAGAATAGAGGACCCACCTAGGAACCTAAACCCCAATATGGATTCTGGCATACATTCTTGCTCATACCCCCTAACTCTGAGTTGAATGCTAAGGAAATTGAAGGGAAACCTAATGACACTCAGTCAATTCCTGATAGCCTTCAGTTGGAGTTATATAGACAAAACCAAGAATTGATTAAGACGAAACAAGCCATGATTGATGTGTTCCAACAACTGGATGAAGAGGGCTAAAGAACATTGATGGAAGCAACTCCTTTTATGGAATTCATGAAGCAAGGCCCTGTGTTGATCAATTGGGCTACACCTAGTTGCCCAAAATTAGTTCAGTCCACCATTGATACTCCCCCAGTGTTGGACAACTCATTAGAAAATGTCATTAAGGATTCCTTAGAACATGATTTGGAGAGGGTTGAGGCCAAAAATCAGGAGGAAGTTGAGACTTTGTGGGTCAATGCCTTTGAATCCAAGTCTAATCTTCCTAAGGAAAGTGATTTGGTGGAAGAGACATCCAAAATTGAAGATGGGGAGTGGGATTACACTTATGAAATAATTGATTTTGAATCATTTGAAATTCCCATCAAAAGTTTAGAGGAGGGCCAAGGGAAGGAATGTAGTCTGAGTTAGATGATGAAATTAGCCCTACCTCTACTGGAACCTTGAAAACTGAGTCTGATATAAATGAGGTTGAAGATAATATTCTAGGGGTCAAGGAATTGGAGGGATTAAGCAATGAAATCCTAGTTGAAGAAGAAAGGATGGATTTTTCTTTGGAGGGAGACCTCATGCTTAATTTTAAGGCCCATTGTCAAACTCTTGATTTTGTTACATGCCCTATCAGAATTGAAATCTCGCAACCTGAATTCACTGGAATCGATATAACTTTGAGGGATTAGAACTTTAAAGGGACACAAACTGATTACAAAGCATACATCTTTAGCGTCCGGCATTTCAGATTTGGGTTGCACTCGTCCAAATCAACTTCTCTACATGCCTGCAGATTAAGAGAGGAACAGACACTGGCATGAGTGATACACCATTTGCAGAGTTCCTATCGCTTAGGGATGGGACTGCACCATAATCTAGTCTGCATTTACAGACTTTTGACTCTGGGTCTAGCTAATTATGTCTTCCCCTTCTTGACCCAGACCATTCAACTGATTGATCCTTTGTTGTCTGTGTACTATGCCTAGCTGAAGGCACTGAACTCAGAGATTCCTGGGAGGCAACCTAGAGGATTCAGGCTGATTGGATATACAGCTGAAACTCAGGTGATTTCTTTCCTTCCACCCTTGCATATATTTATCTTCCAATGAGGACATTATCCAACTTAGGCATAGGGGGTGGTAATTCATATGTTGTGAGTGCATACTGTCAGCTTGAATTATCTTTTTGAAAAAAAAAAGAATTAGGAAAAGAAAACTTAGGTATTAGGAGCTTGTTAGCCTTAGGAAATGATACGTTAAGGATGTGAACACTTAGACTCTTCAGGTCTTCAGGTTTAATCAGTTGGGGCGTCCACTAAAATGTGAACTTATTCTCGAGTCCTCACCACCTTAATTTATATTAATCTAGTCAATAAAGTAAGGTGATAAGTATACGACTTATCAATCTGCCCTCTGATTTGGGGGGACTTTTAGTCTAAGCATCTACACACATTTTGCATTGACTCACTCCTCGACTATTCTAACGGAAATTGGGTAGCTAATGAACCTTGTAGGGTGGTATGGCTGGCAAGTTGTCTTGGGTAATAGCCCATTGGCAGATTGTCCAGAGCCCAACCATAGGACCATTCTTTTTTTACTAGTGCCTTTAGGTAAATCTTAGATCAGGGAAGCCACCTACTTAAAGAAAAAAAAATGATGATGATAGAAAAAAGAGAAAACAGAAAAAGAAGAAAGAAAAATAAGCCACACTTCACCACATGTGTATGGTTGGCAAATTGTCTTGGGTAACAGCCTATTGGCCGGTTGTCCAGATCCCACCTCATAAAATGCATAAGAATTCTAAAACACTTAAGGAAGAACCGGGGAAGTAGAATAATCTAGGGAGATATACACTGGGTTTGCCCTTGTGTTGACCCCATAAAAACAAAAGTAGGGAGAAAGCTATCGGTCAGATAGATGCACCGTTAGGAAGCATTTTCTTTTTCGGATCACCTAGGGGAGTAGAAACCTGAAATCCATTTTAATTGCCGTTGAGTAAGTCTATCACAATTTTCATGACAAGATGCTTAGCACTTAGAGTCATTTTCGAGTCTTGGGTGGGTTGGGTAACCATAAAAAGTTACCCTTAAACTCTCAACTCTAAAATTCAAAAAAATTTAGAAAAGATGAAAATGAAAAAAATATATTTGCTTCTATATAGAATAAGGTGGGGACTTAGGTGGTCTGCATTTTGGCAGGCTCCCGGACGCTGTTGAGTCTCTGTAGGTTAGGTTCTTAGTAGATTTTCTCCTGTTGAGAAGTAACTGGTGCCCGAGTGATCAATTCTTGATTCTAGTTATCAATAACATTTAGGTTAACCTTGTTAGGGACTAGCAAGGGGTAGGCATGGGGGTATGATGACTTTACAAATAATAACGTTAATTACCTCAATTAGAGTCAATTTTGAGGGTGCGTGAGCATGTATATCATATTATAATGGGTCTTGGGAGCAATGCATGCATATTGTGTAATTTTCACATCTAGATTGCTTATAATAAATGTTTGAAGACCATATGTACATGTGCATATCGAAATAGGTCTCAAATGAGCAATCGGACCATACGGATGGATCTAGATCGACAAACAGAGTCTAATGCACTCAAAATCACCTTAATCCGATCTCCATAGCTCCCACAACAAGTCCAATAAGTTCTGACCATTAATCTGATGATCAATAGTCCTCGTTGCGACATGTGGCACCTCTCCGACCTCCATCGTGAGCCAGTAGCACCTGCAGTTTCTTCATCACTCGAGATCCATCGTCAGATCAGCATCCAACGACCATTCACGCACGTGCGCTTCAACGTCTTCGCGATAATCAGTGCGCGCAGCTTAGCGGTCGCGGATGGAGATCTCAATGCGTGACTATGCATTCGAGCCACCGGTAGTGGATTCAATCCGCTGGGAGAGGAGTGCAAGCTCAATTGGCCACGCAATCATCATTGAATGGACGTTGTGCGGCCATGTGGCGCAATCTCATGCGCCAGATGCGTGCAACCAGCAACACATGATGCGATGCCGCATCACATGCTCGGGTGGGGCGCAATCCTGAGTGTGCGGGTGCACGCGATTTCGATTGTTGATTTCTTATCTAACGGCAGCGAGCGCGCACACACGGATTGTGTGTGATACTAGTTGTGCACGTGCGGTGCCAACGAACGTATTAGCTGCCTACAACGATGCTTGCAACAACATCTTGGCTGTTACTAATGGTTCAATGCTTATTTTGGCCATCCCTCCTCTATTATAAATAGCCTTATGGACCTCCATTGCAAGGGCATCTTTCATCATCTGCTACCAAGCATGTCCCCCACCTTCATAGAGCTTCAAAGCAAAGTCCTGGAGTTGTCGAGCCGCTGTCGAAAGCCCCTCCACTGCCATGGTTGCCTTGATACTCTCCTTTTAGCAATTAGTTTCTAGTTTTCTTTAGCTTATATTTTGCACTTCACTCAAGCATATCTCTATGATGTTTGCAAAACGATTCTTATAATTCTTAGTAGTAATCATTTCCCTTATGTGGTATTCGTTTCATCTCAAATTTGGCTTCTATTCTATATGCTTATGTTGCAATAGTTTTTCCTAGATACTTATCTTCTTGGATATAGAATTGGAACTTGTATTCGACCACAGATTTTGACTCTCTCTATCTCTCTCTCTATTTACGCAAGCAAACAGAATAAAGTAACTTGTGACATTAAGTGACTAACAGATCCGATTTCACACCTCCTCGTGTTCAACACTCGTACTCACATGCGATTATTCTTATTAAAATTGATGTCGTAAATGCATACTACAACAAATGAATTATTTAAACACATTTTCCGATGTTAGGGGTTCTCACAAAAAAGTGCATATTTAAAAAAAAAATGGAGAAAGGGGAGGAAAATTTTGTGAAATGATTGAAAATCTTTCTTGAGGAGGAAAAAAAGGAGGAAACACAAAATGCAAAAAGGAGCAAAATAAAAAAAAATTGATAGTCTTAGCAATTGATTATGGAATCTACTTAAGTTCTAGACCAAATCAAAATAAGGATTAAGTCCTGAAGTGCTAGAGACAAGGAGATTAGTAACGAGTGCTGATCTTAAGCCTCTTAGGCTTGTTTTAGGGCTTAAACACTCACGTATTCATTAAGATCCGGATTAGTCCTCAAGAGGTTGAGGAAGGTGCGAGGCTGATGTAGTAGTTCTAAGGCTTAGGGATTATTCGACCCCATTTCCTACCCTTTAGTTTGTGGGACTTGGTAACCTAAGAACCCAAAATCCACACACCAATTTGGTTCAGTGTGGTTAACGAAAAAAAAATAATGACAAAAGTGTTCTATTCTGAAAAGTCGTCTCGAAAATCTAGCTTAGGAGCGGCTCGAAGACACAAGTTGATTGGACGAGTTCCCGATGTGGAGAGGTGGAATATTCCCCTCGAAGATGCATATTAAGATATCATCTCCTCCATGCTTATCTCTTAGGATATCTAACTATCCTACCATGGGCATGTAAGCACCTTGTGCTGGTGCAGGTGCTATGGGTGGAATTATCTCGAAATGTCAATTGCTAGGGCCTGAATTTAGCTACAAAATGCCATTGGTAGCACTATCTCGAAGTGTCGAAAGCTAGGATTTCTAGGCATTGCCATGGGCAATGCTATCCCAAAGCCTCGAAAGCCAAGGACCCTTCAAGGATTGATGGTGCGGACAAGGAATCCTATACAGGCCGTGTTTAGGGCTAATCCGAGGGTGGATTTAGGGAAATATAAAAGGAAAAGAGAGAAAACTCTCAAAAAAAAAATCCTTCTATCTCTCTCTTACCAAAAATGTACTGGCAAAACTAAACCTGGACTCAATACGTCTAAACGCATGAGTGCTTTAATCACTGGGGTCAACGAACCTCTGGGTAGTTTTTGTGGACCTTAGAAACCTTCGTGGCAGTCCCAAGATGAAGTTGGTCAGGTTTGGATCTTGGCTAGTATTTGAGTACCTCTAGGTCAATTGTTGGTATTCTATTCTAATTTCTAGAGGGTGGCACAAATCAGGCATCTGAACACCAAAGCATGGTCAAAGATGTAATTCTTTCCATAAGACTTTTCTAGGGACTAGCAAAAGTTAGGCATGGGGGTATGATGTTAATACCATCATCTGTCATATTTAGCTTGAATTAGTGGAAATCCAGAGATAAATGCTCCTGAAAAATTGCCTGAAGATCATAATTCCACTCAAATCCATTTTGAGAAGAAAACATTAAAATAGGGCTAAATATGTAGTTTTAACATCACATCATAAATGCAGAGTAACCATGGGGTTACCCAAGGGTTAATTGAAGGTCAAATGAGCATTAAAGTCCAAAGAGTGAGTCCACACAGATAGAAACGGTGTTTCATGCATTTTGAGAATTGCAAATAGCATACCAAACCCTAATTTTAGATCTGCTTGAAGTGAAGAGGTTTTGGTTAGGATAAAATTGATATAAACCTCCTAAAATTCATATAAAAATATTCTAAGAGGTTTAGTACCCATTTTGACCTTGAATAGAGTTTCAGACGGGATTTTACCCTAAGTTGGGCTTCTGTGTAAATTGCCTAGCCAAACATGGTCAAAACTAAATCCAACTTCACCATTAGATTCCTTGGGTCAAAATTAGGTTAAGACCAAAATTTGGGTTCAATCAAAGTTCATCTTGACTTAGTTTGCATCTTGGTCCCTTAAATCTTTATTTCTCTCAATCAAACCCCTAACTTTCAAGATTCTTGCAAATAGTCCCCTAACTTTGTCGTCGCCTTTACAAAATGCCCCCTTCCACCATTGAAGGTCTAAACATAATCTCTCCACAACCCGCCGACCTTCAAACTTGGAGAACTCCTTGATTTCTCAATCAAATGCTCTTAAATTTGGAAGTAATGATCCCTAGGAGATCCCCTACTGATTGAACCCTATTCCAGAGCCCAATCACAAGCTAACAGATATGGTGAACTCTCAAAATTTAGTGGGTTTTCCTTGCAAATTTTGTGAGGAATCCACGTTGATTTTGGGCGAATCAAGCTCTGATCGACATTTATATAAACTCTTGAAGATCCTAGCATCCTCCTTAGCAAGGTTTTAGGCCAGAAAATCTTCTCCTTCCCCGGCCTACTCCGACCAAGCTCCGGTGACCTCCTCAGATTCCTCGTCGTTGCCCTCTACCATGTACAATAGGCAGAGGGAACTTCCTTCCCAACGTCTTACACTTCTCACTGTACCAAGTAGGAGCTGTCTACCCCTTCGTCTTTGCCACTCCTCATCACCGGAGCCTTCATCCCCTCCAGCGTCGGCCAATCAAAGCCGGTGCGGATCTCCTTTTCCCATCATCCGTAACTAGCTCAAACTCTCCCTCTCTCTCTCTAGTATAGGTCTAGGTCTTTAGAACCACAATTCTATTGTTATCCAAGCTCTCCCCCTTCGTCTTCTTTACCTTCGGTGACGCCATCGGTGAAGCCGCTGTGCCGCCATAGACCACCAAATTCCTTGCCATCACTCCCATTAGCATTGCCTCACCTTTACCTTCAAAAGCCCTCTTCAAATTTCGCTATCCACTCGCTCCACGGGTCCATCGAACATACCCATCTTTGCAAGCCCTCTCCAACTTCAATAGACCACCACACACATGCACACACTAAATAGTCACCCCCGCCGCACTCCTTGCACCACAGCAAGTCTTCAGAACATTCTAATCGGAGCTCTTAGCCTGTATTCATCTTTCTCAGGTTCCTTAGACGTCCATCATCGCCTCCGTCCTCCTTGATAGCGACCATCGCTCTTCAGCCATCAGAGTCGTTGCCTCCAAGCCCAGGCACTGCGGCTTCACCTAGCGAATGGAACCATATCTTCAATCAAGAAGTAGCGAAGAAGCAGCTTAAATTGATGAAGAAATCCGTAGCTACGCAAGTGAAGGAAGATGCTCACATAGTCTCACATTATGTTTTCAGAGCTCTAGCAGGATATAAGTTGAATCCGTGCCAAAGGTTGCTTGCCTCAACACTCGCGGGTGAGGTCCCCGCTAACTCGACCTTCTCACTCCTCGCCCACCACACACATCGGTGGGCCTAGACCCTGTTCGAGACTCGATAATTGGTTACCATGCATCCATATACCCAATTCTGAGAAGGGGAAAAGAAGAAAATCTGCGGAGGAGGTGGAAGGGTTTGGATTCAGGATTTGTGCCCTGTGCCTTGTGTGCAAACACTTCATTTCGAGAGGCCTTGTGCCTGTTCTGAGGTTTAGACAGTTAAGTTATCTGGGGATTGTGCTTGACATCTTACTTAGGTTTGATCTGAAATACTGTGGATATATTGGCTCTGTGATGACATGGATTAGTGGTTCAAGACCACTATTGAGATATTGATTTGAGATAAATTGAATGCTTTAATATGTGCTTAACTTGAGGGATATCCTTGGTGATATAAATCACCATTTTTAATGTTTCTCTCTTCTGTTTATCATAGCAATTTCTCAAGATACATTGGTTTATCATTGAATATCATTTTAAGTAGATTGTTATTCATTGCATATTTTTATCTTTGTGCTCATTATTTCTAATTGTGATTAGTACGTGAATTCCACATTTACTCCCTGCGAACGATGGATTCATTCCTATTTTCAAGCACTTTACAAATTTAAATGTGGTAATGTTTTTGTTGATCATACTACAATGTGCATTTCCTAAAACTCAATGGAAGCATTACAATAGTTAGTATATTGGTAGTTATTTTTGTACCTCGATTTAGGTATTGATTAGGGTAATTGTAAATAGCTAACATAGAATAGATTATGTAGTTTTTCATGCCTGTTTGATTGTAAATATGTTTAAGGCATTATAGTTAGCATTAATTGATTCATTTTTTACATAACTAACTCAATTCATTCATTCTTGATTCATTAATTCATTTGTAAATATAATTGACATTTTTGGAATAAAAGAGCATTTTTGGAACAAAGAGAGTGATGTATATCAATAACTACCTCCCAGTGAATGACCTAGAATAAATCAGTAAAAATTATGAAAATAAATAAAATGATTGACTCTCCATATGGATTGCGACTTTACTGCAATAATAACTACAACCTAATTAACTATAATTAGTAAATCAGATTGGAAGGTGATCAAAGATCGACAAACTTGATTCGATACTTTTCTACCAATCTTACGTCGAGCGAACACACCAAGAAAGAGAAATAAGAATGAGAGGATGTTGAGCGAGCCTTTTAGAGGAGTTAAAGTGCATCTCGTTGTAGTAAGTCTCCTAAATCGCTCTTCAACAAATCAAATTTATAACTCGAAAATTTAGAAATGAAGTCCGAGGTCGAGCACAGGAAGAAATAGGAATTCACACGCTAATCTTTAATTAAAATAGAAATGAGCACATGAATAAGCACAATAATGATATTCAATGAATACTAATCTATCACATTAGATGTTTAATGAATAACATAAGTATTTCAAGACTTAAAGATGGCAAAAAGATACCTAGAACAAAATAATGGTGATTTAGATCGTCAATTATTAGCCTAAGCACATATATATCAATTACTCAATGATGTTAAACAAATGAATAGTACTCAGACATCTGATTTGAGAATCAGACGACTTAACCAAGCCTTGCTACTGTTAACAGAGTGAGAACGATGTTTATAAATGCTGCATTGTAGTATAGCCGAAATCGCTTTGAAAATAAATAAAATTTATAACTTAGATGAAAGTCTGAGGTCGAACACATGGAGCAAATAGGAATTCACGCACTAATCTCAATAGATAATATAAATGAGCACAATAAATTACTCAAAAACTAGTATGCAATGTATAACATGAGTATATGAAGAGATAAAAAGAATTCCATACAAAATAATGGTGATTTGGACCACTAATTATCAGTTTAACACATAGAACAATTGCTAAAATATAATTAAATTAAGGAACAGATAATCAGACATCTGATTTTACAATCAGATGACTTAAAGTGCATTGCTACAGTGCTCCTTCTTTCTTTTTCTTCTGCTGTCCTTCTTCTTCTTCCTTCCTTTGGTTTCTGTCTCTTCTGCTCTTCTCTTCTTTCACGGTCCTCCTCCTCCTCTTCTTTCTTTCTACTATCCAGGCCTTCTTCCTTCCTCTTTAGTCCTTCTGATGCACAAGGAGAAACTTACGAAATTGGCTAAGTGTTAGTCAATCCTTTTCAGAGAAAACCTCCCTGCCCCCATGCTTTCTCTCTTTCTCTCAGTCTGGGTTTCCACCTTTCTTCCATCTTCACAAGGCCATGCACAGTACTGGGTTATCAGGTAATCGATCTAGAGCGCACCCAGGACCAGGGCTGCGGGAGTGGGTTGTAGCCAAAAAGTGCTTGGGTTAAGCGGGTAGTCAGGTGCACTAGGTCCGCGGGGGCAGTGTCATGGATGAGGCACGTGTGAGGGTGCGGGGGACCTCACCCCCAAGTGTTTTGAGGCACTAAGGCTTGTGCAGAAAAATAATTTATCTGTGCGTGCCTCTTCACTTGAGGTGGGACTAAATGTCCCACCCTTCCTTTGCACAAGCTGCACGTGTGAAGGTGTCCGTTGATTGCAGCTGTAGCTGAGGGGTTGACACTCAATTGCAAGCCTGAAGACTTGCTTGGAACTTCTCCGCATGACCTGGGCATGGTACCTGGGGTGTGGGTAGCTAGAACATGAAGAACATGTCGACTTTAATGGCGGCGTGTACCTGAAATCCATCAACACGGCCTCTCGGCCACATTAGAATAGTCCATAAGAGTCACCAAGGGCTTACGAGTGTGGCGGAGGTGGTTTTATGGTGTGGGAGTGCGTGTGGAAGGTGTACGGTGACGGAGAAGGTGGCATAGAGGTGGGTTGTTCAGGGGTGAGTTTGGGTGAGCGAGAGGATGAAATAGGAGAGGGGTTTCATTGGTGGAGTCGTGGCGAAGGTCGTGAGGTGATCAGCGAAGTGTTTGGAGCAGTGGAGTGAGCGGAGGGCTTCATCGGAGGAGTGGTCGGAGCGGAGGATGAAGATGGGTTGCATATAGGTCGAGGGTTTATTTTTGGTTGTTGGTAGGGGAAGCTAATCTAGGAGACTATGGGAGCTAATTACCTATGCTAAGTGTACAAAAGGAGTAGGAGGACACCGGCTTTGATTGGCCGATGCCGTGGAAGAGAAGTTCTCCGGTGGGGGACTGCGGCAAAGAGAGGGGTCTGAGGCACCTCTGATGTGGTCGTCAAGAGGCAGAGGAAGTCGGGGAGGAAGAAGATGCTCCCAATTTGACTGTTGGGAGGCTGTGGGACGACGGGGGAGGAGCTCGTCAGAGCTAGGTCGGATGAGGCAGGAGGTAGGGTTAGGAAGAGAGCTTTGTGGCCAAATCCTAGCTGGGGAAGTTTGGCATGATCTGGGCTTGCTTTTATAGGGTTCAAGGAGGCCTTCCAAGCTTGGAAACCAATCTTGGAAGCTTGGAGCTTATGCACAAGTAGGAGACCAATCCTTTAAGTGATTTGCATGAGGATTTGGGCTAGAATTAAAGCTCAAGATGTGGCTCAAATTATAGGGAAATCTCTAAGGAGTCCCCCTTTCAATTTTGGAAGGGATTCTTCGCTAATCAATTAGGTAGAAATCCCCAGTTGAAGGCCACCGGAATAGGAGTTCCTCTACGATAATGGTAGAGGGACCTTATTACAAAGAAGATGACAAAGCTAGGGGGCCTTTTGCAAAGAATTCAAAAGTTCAGGGTCTGAATGAGATAGAAAGAGTTTGATTGAACCAAAATGCAAACTTGGTCAAGATGATCTCAGATTGGGCCCAAATTTTGGTAAAAACCTAAGTTAGACCCAAGGAATCAAATGGTGAAGTTAGATTTAGGTTTTTACTAAGTTTGATTGGGTAATTTATGCAAAAACACAAATTAGGGTAAATGTTAGTCTGAGACTCTATTTTGGGTCAAGATGGGCTCTGATGGTCAAATTGAAGGTATCAAATCCTAGAGAATATTTTTATATAAATTTTAGAGGGTTTATGTGAATTTTATCCTAACCAAAACCTTAGTTAATTAAGCAGGTTTGTTTTTAGGGTTTTAGAAGTCATTTAATTCTCAAAACACGCGAAAATCCTTTTCTGTCTGTTCTAACCCACTTGTTAGCCTTTTAGGACCATTTGACCCTTAATTAACCCTTGAGAAAACTCATGGTTATTCTATATTTAAGATATGATATTAAATTTACAGTTTTAACCCTGTTTACTTGTCTTTCTCTCATAATGATTATGTAATGAATTGTAGTCCTCTGGCTGTTATGTAGGAGCATTTACTGACTAAATCAGATCAAAATTAGCTAGTTGTGGCTCATGATGGTGTTCCCATCAGCTATAATGCTTTCTCTTCTGATCTTCTTCTTTGGTTTCTTCTATGTGCTTTCTTTCCTTTCTCTTCTGGCATGGCCCTTCAACCTTGTCTTTCTGCCATAGCCTCTTCTTTTCTTCTCAAGTCTTCTTCACAACCTTCTCCTCTTCTTTCTTCAGAGTGCACAAGGGTCCTCTCTCATGACTAAGTGTTGGCCAATGCATAGAGGAGAAAAACCCCTCCCCTCCCCCTCCCCCACTCTCTCTTCTGCCTCTTCCTCTTCCTTTCTTTCTCAAATAACCAGATAATCAGGTATACGGGTATGTGTAATCGAGTCCAGGGCTACGTGTGTGAGTGTCATAGCTGAGGAGTGGGGTGAGTCAGGTCAGGTCAGTGAAGGGTGAGCGAGGACCTCACCTCCAAGTGTCAGAGGCAAACAACCTTAGACACAAATTCAATTTATGCATAGGAGTGCGGACTTCCACAAATGATGTGGGACTAATCCCATAGGCCCTTCTTCGTGTACTCCTGTAGGTGAAGAAGCCTTCAATTGTTGCAGCAAGAGTGGGTGATGCCTTCAAGTGAGGACCTGGAGAGGGTCTTGGGAGACTCCCATGTCATCTGGAGGTGTGACCTGGGGCGTGCAAAGCCTTGAACATGAATAACACAGTCGGAGATGATGGCGGTAATTGGTGGAGAATAGAGAAACCTGAGAATCATGAATAAAGCCTTACAGCCACATTAGAATAGTTCATAAGCATCTCCAAGTGCTTGTGAGTGTAGTGGCAGTGGTTTCGTGGTGATTGGAGGTGCGTGGTGGTCAAGCGGTGACGGGAACAGAGGAGGGAAGGGGGGTTGTTATGTGGTGGTCGTGAGTGCGTGGATGGTGAAAAAAGTATGGGGGTTTTGATGGGTGTGAGTTGGAAGAGGTTGTGGGGTCATTGGTGAGGTAGGTGGACTTGTGTAGTGAGCAGATAACCTTGCCAGAGAAGTGGCCGGAGGTAGGGAAGATGACGGCGTGTGTGTGTGTCGGGGGTTATTTTTGGCTTTCTAACTATGGGGAATTAACCTAAGTATTAAAAAGGACCTAACTAACCCTAAACTAATGGATGAAAGGGGAGGATGGCTCTAGTTGTGGTATGGCTTGCGTTGTGGAAGGTGAAGACCTCCGATGAGGGAGAACAGCGAGGAAGAGAGGGGAAGACGACCCTCGCTGGTATTGCGAGCGGTGGAGGAACATGAGGAATAGCAACCGGCCAGCTATAGTCAGTGATGACTGGTGAAGAATGTAGACGGGGAAGCTTGCAGGAGCTTACAGAGCTTTCGACCGAAGAGAGAAGAAGGTGGAGACACCGGCCAAAATGAGCTACGGAGGTAAGGCATGCCCTGGGAGTGCTTTTATAAGGCTTAGGTGAGCATTCCAAGCTTGGAAACCAAGCTTGGAAGCTTCATGTACAAGGAAACCCTAAATTTCAAAGGATTCTCATGAGGAATTGAGTGGGAATTGGAGCCCAAGATGCAGCTCAGATTGTAAGGAAATCCTTCATGATTCTTCCTTCCAAATTTGGAAGAGTTTGGCCGTGACATCAGGGAGTAATCCTTGATTGAAGGTCACTGGTGAAGTGGGTTTAGGAGTTGAAGGTAGCGGGGACCTGTTAGTGAAGAAGATGATGAAGTTAGGGGTATATTTTCAAGGATTTCAAAAGTTAGGGGCATATATGTGAGAGAAAAGAGTTAGACAAGACTGAAATGTAACTTAGGTCAATATGATCTCTGATTGGGCCCAAATTTTGGTACAAACCTAATTTTGACCCAAGGAATCTGATGGTGAAGTCAAATTTAGGTTTTGACTAAATTTGACTGGATAATTTGCTTAGAAATCCAAATTAGGGCAACTATCTGTTTGAGACTATTTTAGGTCAAAATGGATTCCAATGGTCAAATCAAAGGTACCAAACCTTAGGGAATATTTTTATATGATTTTTAGAAGGTTTAGGTAAATTTTATCCTGACCAGAACCTCAGTTAATTAAACGAGTCTGTTTTAGTGTTTTAGATATCCATTAATTCTCGAAATGCGTGAAAACCCATTTTATTCTGCATGAACCCACTTATTAGACATTGATGACCATTTGACCTTTATTTAACCCTTGGGAAACCCTATGATTGCTCTACATTTAGGATATTCTATTAAACTGCAGATTTAACCCTATTTTACTATTTATCTCTCAGAATGGATGTGTAGTGAATTACGGTCTTATGGTGGTTATGTAGGAGAATTTATCTGTTGATTATGACTAATTAAAGCTAGAATTAGTCATAATTCCTGTTGTATCATCATATGGGGGGAGAGAGTAGAGAGAGCTTTTCTACTCTTGTTGTGTGTTAAATGAGAGCCCCTTGTGGCCCTTATATAGAGTCAACGACTTGACATTTATGGAAATTCCTATTTTATGGAAATACAATAATTGATCGACCAATTTAGTTCCATTGATCAATCAAAATCAATTGATCGGTCAAACTTGACTTTTTGGTCGACCAAACCTATTGATCGACCAAACTTAACTCATTGATCAATCAAAATAATTGATTGACCAATTTTTCCTTTTGATCGATCAATCTAAGTCAAAATCATGAGATTAAAAATCCATAGCAAAAGAGTCCAAGATCTAAGTTTCAAATTGATTCTTACCTGAGCCTGAGCTTAAGCTCGAGCCTACGCTAGAGCCGACTTAGGCCGGGGCAAGGTAGGGCTCGCATGTGCGTGCATTGTCCCCAACCCCACCTCTCACTCTTTGCTACATAAGCCATAGGAGGTAGAAGACTTTTATACCCACTAAGAGGTTTGTCCATTTCTAGTATGGGACTAAAAACCTCTACCTAATGTCATTGATTTCAACATAAATTCCTACGTCACCATATATCAATTGCATCCCGATTGATGCAATTAGGCTCTCAAATTCAACATTCCCCTACAAATTCATCGTTGAAATCCAACGATAAATTTCTTGGCTACCACATTCTATTTTCAGTGAAGGTGCCTTTCGATTTGAACTCTTACCTGAGTCATCCACCTTTACCACCACAGGAATAAAGTGAAACTAGTCTTGAACTTTAGACATTTGATGTATGGTGTATAGTGGTGACAATAGAATAAAGTTCTTGGTGATAATCTTCAAGGTTGGTGCTCTCCTGTTTCATGAGTGTAATAAGGAAAGACCATATTCCCTTAACTGTGACCCACAATAACACTCACATAGGTGGCATTCTCCAAGGATGCACTGTTCACATTGTGCCAAAAAGGCTTGAACCCATTCAGAGTCTTTGCTCTTCCTAAATTTGCAACTTAAGGCACTCAGGCTTCCAGGGATTGGACTTAGATGCAAAACATCTAGCAATGAGTGCTAACCAGTTCCCCATACAACTTGTTACCACATTGAACCCACTTTGTGGGATCTCCACTTAGTTAGGTTGGGTTGTTACTGCGGGTGAACTCCCAATGGGTCTCAGTCCCATTCTAACCCTAGACTTGAAAACTAAAGATCTATCAGGTCCTTTAGTAAACAGATTTGCTATGTTATCCTTGGATCCTATAAATTCTACAACAATCACTCCTTGCGACATTAAATCTCTTACAGACTTGAGTCTGATTTGGAAATGTCTCATTATTTTCTGATTAAACTTTAAACTCTTAATCTTTGCTATTGCAGTCATACTATCACAATGCAAAGATGTTACAGGAATCGGCTTACCTACCATAGGAATTTATGAAAGAAGTCTTTTAGCCATTCAGCCTTAATCACAGTGGTGTCTAATGTACATAGCTTAGCCTTAAAGGTAAATCGGGCTAAAATGATCTATTTTGTAGGCTGTCAGGAGACTGCACCACCTCAAAGGGTAAAGACATACCCTGTTTCACCATTACCCCTGGAATCCTCCATTTTACTGATCTAGCTTACATCACTATATCCTTCCAAAATTGAAGGATATCTACCATAGTGAAAACTAAGGGAAATATCTCCCTTTAAGTATCTAAGTACTCGGTTTAAGGCATCCAAATGAGTCTGGTCAGGAGAACTTGTGTATCTACTCAACTTAGACATGGAGAAGGAAATATTTGGTATAGTACAGTTAACCGAATACATTAGGCTTCCAATAATATGTGAATATCTAATTTGTGAAATAGGTGTTCCACTTTTGTTCTTATGGAAAGTTTTTGATGAATCAAAAGAGGTGCTTACACCTTTGTAATCCTGATAGCCAAATTTCTTAAGAACCTTTTCAACATAATGAGGTTGAGAAATAGCTATCCCCTCTGCTAATCAAATCAATTTGAGGCCTAGGATTATATTTGCAACACCCATATCTTTCATCTCAAACTTACTACTCAAGAACAACTTAGTTTCATTAACAATTCTCATGTCTGACCAAACAATAACATATCATCTACATATAGGCATAAGACAATACACATATCACCTTTAACCATAGAGTAGACACACTTGTTGTACTCGTGACCTAAAAGGCCAAAAGATTGGATAGTCTTATAAAACTTTTCATGCCATTGCTTGCATGCTTGTTTCAAACTATAAAGAGATTTAACATGCTTACAAACCATTTTCTCATTTTCAAGGGCTACAAATCCCTCAGGCTGATCCATATAGATCTCCTCAAGATCGCCATGAAGAAAGGTAGTCTTCACATCCATTTGGTGGATAGTGAGGTCATAAATGGAAGCCAATGCAATGAGCATTTGGATAGTAGTTATTCTAGTTACCAGAGAATATGTATCGAAATAATCGATTCCTTCTATTTACTTAAATCCCTTGGCAGCAAGTCTAGCTTTATATTTTTTCAATGGATCCATTAGGCTTGAGTTTTCTCTTAAACACCCACTTGCACCCAATAGCAGAACAGCCTGGAGGTAAATCAACCAACTCCCAAGTGCCATTAGAGATGATTGAGTCCGTCTCATTCTTAATAGAATCTTTTCAATACTTAGCTTCAGAAGAAACCATAGCATCTCGATAAATGAGGGGATCACCCTTGATTTGGTAAGCAATAAAATTACTTCCCAAATGGGGATCTATCGAGGAGTTTTAGATATGCTTCGTTGTAGTAAAGTCCCCTAAATAGCTCTCTCAACAAATAAAATTTATTACTCAAATATCTAGAAATGAAGTCCGAGGTCAAACACAGGGAGCAAGTATTGTAATTCACACACTAATCAAGATGAATATATAAATGAGCATAGGAATTTATGTACAATAATGATATTCAATGAATACTAATTTATCACATTAAATATTCAATGATGCTCAATGTATCTCGAGATAAAAGGAATATAAAAGCCAAAAGTGGTGATTTAAATCACAAACTAAGCCCTCTAAGCATGAATCACAAATATCTTAATTAAACCAAATAATTCAACAGTAATTAGATGGCTCTCAAGTCAGACAACTTAAATGTCGCCTGCTACAGTGCTTCTTCAAAGCTTTTTCTTCATTGTTTCTTCTGCAGGAGCCTTCTCTTCTCTTCTTTCTTTCTTCTTTCTTCTCCTTCCCTCAGCTTCTTCTTTGGCTCTTCTCCTCTTCTCTTCTTTCCTTCCCAGGGACTAAGCAACACACAATGCACAGAGGAGCAAAACCCTCCCATTCGTCGCTCTCTTTCCTTCCTTCCTCTCCTCAGATAATCGGGTCACCAATCGGGTATTCAGGTATGAGCAGTATCAGGTCCAGGGCTACTGGCAGTGGGTAGTAGTCGAGGAGTGTATAGGT
Organism: Thalassia testudinum; assembly: GCA_037157565.1. Lineage (NCBI taxonomy): Eukaryota > Viridiplantae > Streptophyta > Magnoliopsida > Alismatales > Hydrocharitaceae > Thalassia > Thalassia testudinum. The sequence goes on along the minus strand of JAZHRO010000003.1, from coordinate 114,055,936 downwards.
TAGGCAGGTCGGGTCATGTGTGATGTAAACTTGTTTATATTATATAAGATGTCTATTTATGCATGTTCTTAAGCATAGAATTGCATTACATACTCTAAATATTGCATAGCATGCATCATCTTGCATTTAGATTAGTTTGAATAAAATAGAGATTAATTATCTCCTTTTATGTTCAGGGATGGGGCAAATTTTTATCGTGGCCTCGGATCGAAGATCCAACCATACAGATTTGATCAAGGCGACAATTGGAGTTCAACGACTCCAAGATTGCCCTAATCAGACATCTGTAGCATTAGATAGAGACCGAGGAGTCCTAGAAGATCAAGGGCCAAGATGGTGTGAAACCACACTTCATATGACAAATCCAACCACACGGATGGATTCGGATCGACAATCGCAGCCTAACAGCATGGAAATCGACTCAATCTGACAACCGTGGCACCATTAACATCATCCAGAAGATGGACGGCCAAGATGGCACCACGTGGTGCCATCTTGGCTGCCCAAATCGGCCCAGCTGATCTTGGAGACCACCACACCCTTCCACCACGTGTTGGATCTTGGCCGTTGGATCGCCATCCAATGGCCTTGGGTAGCTGCACCTCAAAACACCTATGTGTCTATTTCCCCACCGTAGCGCAGTGGGTGAGAGCCTTATCGTGAATAAGAGGCGCGGGTTCGAAACCCTGTGAGCTTCAATTGAATGCAGACGCTTGGGATGACACTATTTGGGCTGTTAGATCTTGGATGAGCAGTTGTGAGGGAGGAGATGTGGCACGCATAGGAGCAGCGCTGCGCGGACGCGGAATTGCACGAGAGGCACGATCAGATGAGGCACTGCGTTATCAAATCTTAGAATGAACGTGGTTGGCGCGGGAGGTGAGCGGGCGGCATACGTCGCCCACGATTGGGGCTTTAGTGACGCTTAATTCCGTCACTAAAGACCCCTTATTTAATATTTTGAAATTGTAAAGACCAAATTGCCCTCACTCCTTGCAACTATAAAAGGGGACCCCCTCCATATGAAATGGGCATCCCTTCCTTTTCTTCTCTCCCTCTCCAAAGCTTAAGAGAAGCTTGTCCCACACTCGGGATGCTCCTCGAGAGATAAAGTCAAAATTTCTCCCTCATTTTGGAAGCGGATCTCGCAATGACGACAACGTGTTGCCTTATTCTCATTCCTCCTGCCTCGACCTCCTTCTTCCCGCTCCGTCCTCCATCTTCCAGGCGGCATCTCGTCCGGCTCGTCCTCCAAGCGATCGTTGAGGAGGATAACTTCTCTCTCCCATTCTTCTTTTTCAACTTTCTAGAATAGAATTTTCCTGCTTTTTAGTGTAGTTGATTTCCCGCTTTCTAGTGTAATTCTTCTCTGGTTTTATTGTATAAACATTTTGAAATATTGAGTGCATGTTCTCTCTCTTTCTCTCTCTCTTCTCGTTTATTCTGATTGTTAATATTACTTCATTGTAATTACGTCGCTTCGCTTTTCAACAAAAACTCTACAAAAATATAATTGCGAATATAGATTAACGTAACCTCCCTGAGTTCGACCCGGGATTCCTATTCCGGTACAAATTTTATTTGTTGAACATGAGTTCTTCACTTTCAAACTATGACGACAAGTTTTCAAAACCAAATACGTTAGCGTAGTAACTCATAGCTTCAACATTTTGGCACCGTTGCCGGGGAGGCAACAATTTCCAATCTTCTTTTCGCATTTCGCTCACTTTATTGTCTTCTAACTTGCTCTCTCTTGTGTCTATTATTTTGCAGAGACCTCCATCAGGGAATCATTAAGCGGTAGACCGGAGTAAAGTGCAGTTGAAGACAACTGTAAGTGCTCTCCATTCTTCCCCCCTCCATAGATTTCATTTGTCACATTAAATCCAAATTCCCATTAACCTAGGTGTTTGCATAAATCCTAGGAATAGTTCGGTTGTTTGGATTCTCACTCACCTTCATTCCACCCTCATTTATTAAAAAAAAATAAAAAGATAAGCTTGTGGGATAATTTTCAACAGACACACAACATACACCCACATTCAAGGCACTTAACCTAATTGATTTGTTTCTACTAAACTGGGTTATAATCTGTGGAACCGGTACACACAAAGGAGCACAAAAAAGAGTAGAAATCATTCTAGGTTAACCATCTTTGCGTGCCTAACTTAGTGGTGCATTTGTGGCTAGTTGTTTGAGTTGTTTGTGCTGCACCATTCTATTTAAAATCAACTCATCAAGTAGCTCCTCTTTAGGGTTTTCAATCTAGGTCTATTCCAAGCACTCCACTTTATTTCTGGTTTTAAAGGAAAGTAATCTTCACCCGTGTTTGACAACCTGGTTTGCCACAGAACTTGATTGAAATCAACCTAATTTTAAACCCTAAAAGCTACTTAAGCAAGATTTGAATATTAAAATCCACGCATCACAAATAATCTTACTTGAAAACCCTAGTTGTGCACGCACTTACACAATTCTCAATCAATCATTAAGGGCATAACCCATTTTAAGGGCCCATCACATTCCATAAGCACCACAATCCCAGGCCTTAATAAAATTGAGTAGAAGTTGGCCTTAAGGACTGATTCGCTCTTCAGGGCCTAATCTGAGATTGTCTTTGATTAACCTACTTGTACTGATTAATCTGATGTCTAGCTAGGGGAGAGGCGTCAAATGACCGCGGCTGATGGGTACACTAGGAACCGGAGGCGAAAGCCGAAGGAAGAACCTTCTCCCCAGTCCCTCCTAACTGGTTGGATTGAGCAGATGCAAGTAGAGTAAATCATTTACAATCTTAAGGCGGGTTTTGGGAGTCTGTAGATCCTTAGGCTACCCCACCTAAGGACAGCCTTGTTTTGTTGTGCTGCAGGGTCCCTATCCCCAATCCTTCCGACCTTCTCCTAGTTTATGTTGGGAAGACGATCATTGAATCCCCAATTGGAAGGACCACTAGAGTACTCTAGGAGGCGCAAATTGGATTTTGGTCAAATTGATCCCATGGCCGACCAACAACCTCCTCTACCTGGTGATCCACAGGAGGAATTCCGAAGGCAGCTGGAACAAATATAGAGAATGCAGGAATGGTTCCATAGAATGTAAGGTGCTCAGCCCTTGAAGGATTTTTATGATCCTTCATATTACGGGAAATGTCCCAGCATCCAGATTCCAGCCAGCGATGTAGAAATCAAGCCCCAGGTGTTAAGCCTGATCAAACATTATCATGGGCTTGGCTCCGAAGATCCATTTTTACACTTGGAGGACTTGACCACTTTGGTCCAAACTACTAAGGCACGAAACGTAAACTAGGAGCAAATGATCATGAGGCTCTTCCCCCACTCTCTTAGGGATAAGGCCGCGCATTGGTACAAGACAATATGAAGACCAATTGCAACTTGGAATGAGTTGAAATCGGCCTTTCTGAAGAAATTCTTCCCAGTCGGATGTACCAATGCCTTGAGACAGGTAATCACTACCTTTACCCAGCGGTCGGGGGAGTAGTTTCATGTGGCTTGGGACCGATTCCAGGACCTATTGTGGATGTGTCCATACCATGAGGTGCCGAAATGGCAGCTCATGCAGATCTTCTATCATGGGTTGACTGAGCAACTCAGAAATCATATGGATGGTTCTTGCAGAGGCAATTTCCTCAATATAGATGTAGATAGTGCACACGATTTATTTGAGGAAATGAGCGAGAATTCAATCAATCATGACTCCATGGATACATTTAACCGGTCCCAGCAGCCCAGATCAAATGTCAATGAAGTCCATGACTCTCATTCATTTGATATGGAATTGATTTGTAACAAACTTGACAAGGTGGACTTGGTTGCTAAGAGAATGGAAGAGTGGATGGTTGGAAATTTTATGAACAACTCTCAATCCACTCAATCCCAAAATTCAGGATTCCATTCTTCGCGAGCTCCTTCTGGATGGGAGTTCGTGAATCAACTTGATGTGACTCAACCTATGAGTCAGCATTTTTCGGAACCTCACGGGTTCCAAACTGGGGCCTTTGATCCCAGTTTTTCTGATCCTTCCCTTTCTTTCTCTCCATCCTCACCCTATGAGGATGTCTGTTCTATACAAGAGAATGTTAAATCCAACCCCTACTCTAATGCTTATAATCTGGGTTGAAGAAACACCCTAACTTCTCTTGGAAAAACCTAGGCCAACAGACCCAATTCCAACCCGGCAACTATGCTTCCTAATGACCAATGGGTCAGGGTCATGTATATACTCAGTTGCCTCCAAATCAGGTCAATCAGCCAGCTTGGAATGCCCATCAACTTGTAGGGCAGGCTGATTTGAACCGACAAATGGTAGAGATGCAAGGATCCATGCTCCAGCTCATGCAGTAAATGAAAACTTCGCTGGAAAACTTGCAGTCCGGGCTCATTATTAACTCTCGTCAACCCAGATCTCTACCATCCCAACCTGTACCCAACTCGCGAAATATTCTAAATCCGAGCAACCAAGCCCATGGGTATGGAAATCAGAGGGACCCACACGCACATGCTCAGGTGGTTGAGCAGGGTCCCTCCTCTTCTTCTTCTTCTTCTTCTTCTTCTGCAAATCAACAATTCCTGGCTAATCACGCCCCTCCAATCTTTTCTAACCCTCCCCAAGACCCAAACTCTTATGCATCTGCAAATTCTGTCACCTTGAGGAGTGGTAAGCAGACTCAGGATCCACAACCACACTGTTCTGATCTACTGAATTCTGAAGAACCTGAGGAGAGAGAAGAGAATTCTAGAAAAGAAATCAAGGCTCAGGAACCTGATTCCAAAGATCTGACTCATGTTCCTTTCCTAAAGCCTTGATCAAATCAAAGAAGAATAAGTCCGTTGATAGCAATGAGGAGCTTCTGAATATATTTAAGAATGTTGAGATCAATATCCTGCTCCTCGATGCTATCAAGCATATACTGGCTTACGCGAGATTTTAAAAGGATTTATGTACACAAAAGTAAAAGTTAAGAGAACCTGTTCTGAGTAGGCTAGTTCTGTTATCCTGCACCACCTCCCTCAGAAAAAGAGAGATCCAGGTGCTCCACTGATTTCTTGTGTCATTGGAGATTACACATTTGATAGAGCACTTTTGGATCTGGGTGCATCCATAAACCTAATTTCAACTTCTCTTTACGAGAAGTTTGGATTAGGTGAACTTGGCCAACTTCAGTAATGCTACAGTTAGCGAACCATTCGGTCACAAATCCGTGAGGCGTTATTGAAGATGTTATAGTTAGGGTCAAGGATTTTTATTTTCTTGTAGATTTCCTTGTCCTTGACATGGATGTACCTAAAAATTTAAGGAACACGCCCATCATTCTGGGGAGTCCGTTCTTGGCTACCGCTAAGGCCAACATTAATTGTAAAAGCGGTAGCATGGAAATCGCTTTTGGGGATCAACGAATGAAATTGGATACTTTTAAGGCGATTAATAAATTTGAGGATTGTTGATTTATTGAGGAACTTGTGGAGGATAATGAAAACATTGAAACTTGTTTGATGGTTTCTTCAATTGAAAGTTCCTCCTTTGATGACGAATTGGACCTGCAACCCTCTGTGGCAGACCTGCCATATTCTGAAGAGGTTATTGATTTTGTTCACTCACAACCTCTTCCTCTTGTTGAGTCCTCAACATCTTCCTTACCATCAATCATCAACCCGCCCTAGCTTGAACTGAAACCATTGCCTGAGAATTTGAAATATCAATTTTTAGGACCTCAGAAGCCGCTCCCTGTGATTATCAGTGCTAAATTAACAAAGGAGCAAGAGAATAAATTGATCAAGGTCCTGAAGGAACACAAGGAGGAAATTGGTTGGACCATTCATGACCCTAGGGGGATCGAGCCATCTTACTGCAATCATGGAATATTCTTGGAAGATGGATCCTGCCCTTCTCGCTAGATGCAGAGGAGATTAAATCCAAATATGCGAGAAGTGGTCAAAAAAGAAATCATTAAGTGGCTCGATGCAAGAATTATTTATCCAATCTTTGATAGTCCCTGGGTAAGTCCCGTGCAGATTGTTTCGAAGAAAGCTGAGATTACCATTGTGACTAACGAGAGAGGAGAATCTGTCACAACTCGTTCAGCTTCCTCTTGGAGGGTTTGTATTTATTACAGGAAGTTGAACACATCCACTAAAGGATCATTTTCCCTTGCCTTTCATTAATCAAATTTTGGAAAGATTAGCCGGGCAGAAGTACTTCTGTTTTCTTGATGGTTACTTGGGATATAGCCAAGTTCCTATCCATCCCGAGGATCAGGAAAAAACTACTTTCACCTGTCCCTACGGAACCTTTGCTTTCCGTAGGATGCCTTTTGGTTTATGCAATGCACCTGTGACTTTTCAAAGGTGTATGTTAGCCATATTCTCTGACATGGTGGGAGAGTTTATGGAAGTCTTCATGAGTGAATTCTCTATTTTCAGAGAATCGTTTGACTCTTGTTTGGCTAATCTGAAAATGATTCTTAAGCAATGTATCAAAACACGATTGGTCCTTAGCTGGGAAAAGAGTCATTTCATGACCCAAGAAGGCATCATCTTGGGTCATGTAATCTCTGAATGGGGAATCGAAGTGGATAAAGCTAAGGTTGATGCTATTGGTAAACTTCCTCTTCCCACATCTGTTAAACAAATCCGATCATTTCCTGGTCATGTAAGATTTTATAGTAGATTCATCAAGGATTTCTCGAAGGTTGCTCGTCCCTTGAGCAATCTTCTCGCCAAAGAAATGCCATTTGTTTTCAACGAATCATGCCGTAAGGCATTTGATTTCCTGAAAATGGCAGTCACGTATGCTCCAGTGTTGCAACCACCAATTTGGATAGCCCCTTTTGAGATCATGACCGACGCTTCTGATTACGCGGTCAAGGTTGTCTTGGGTCAGAAAATTGATAGAAAGCCCTCTGTCATCTACTACGCTAGTAAAACTCTGGATGAAGCCTACAGGAATTACACTGTTACTGAAAAGGAATTACTAGCTGTAGTGTTCGCTTTGGAAAAATTTAGGGTTTATCTCTTAGGATCTCATGTTATCATCTATACCGACCACTCGGCCTTGAGACATCTCTTGGCCAAAAAGGATGGCAAACCTTGACTTATTCGTTGGATTCTTCTGCTTCAAGAATTTGATCTTTAAATCAAGGATAAAATAGGGGTACAAAATGTGGTGGTAGATCATTTGTCGAGACTCCTAGGTGATTCTTCTCATCTGGACATCCCGATTGCTCACACTTTTCCGGATGAAGCTATCCTTACAGTTTTAGGTGTCCAAACCTCGTGGTTTGCTGACATTGTTAACTATTTGGCCGTTGGTCAAATCCCCTAGGATTGGACCAAGCAACAGTGGGATAGACTCAAATCTGAGGTCAAATACTACTTCTGGGAGGACTTTGAATTGTACCACGTCGGCTCTGATCAGATTATTCGCCGATGTGTTTCAGAGAATGAATTCAATAGTATTCTCAAGTTCTGCCATGCATTTGCATGTGGAGGACATTTCTCTGGGAAAAAGACGGTTGCAAAAATTTTGCAATCTAGCTTTTATTGGCTGTATTTATTTAAGGGTGCCTAGGATTTCTCAAGGTCATGTTCTCGATGTCAGGCACTCAGGAGCATAACTAAGAGAGATATGATGCCCCTAAACCCAATTCTTCCTGTCAAAATTTTCGATGTTTGGGGCATCGATTTCATGGGACCCTTTCTCCCTTCATTTGGACATCAATATATTCTTGTTGCTGTTGATTATGTGTCCAAATGGATTGAGGTGATTCCCACCCGAACCAATGACCACAAGGTGGTTATCGATTTTGTCAAGAAAAATATCTTCAGTAGGTTCGGGATTTCGAGGGACATCATTAGTGACGGTGGCACTCATTTTACTATGCCCAATTCCAGAATTTGTTGGCCAAATACGGGGTTAATCATTGAATTTCCACACCTTACCATCCCCAGACGAATGGACAAGCCGAGATCTCCAATTGGGAGATCAAGAACATTTTACAGAAAATGGTTAGGCCTAATCGCAAGGACTGGACTCAAAAGCTTGAGGATGCTCTTTGGGCCTACCATACGACGTATAAAACTCCCATCGGCATGTCTCTGTTTCATTTGGTGTATGGAAAAGCATGTCATCTACCCATAGAGATTGAACACAGGGAATTCTAGGTGATCAAACAATGCAATTTAGATCTGAATTTAGCTGGGAAGACCAGGAAACTCCAACTATCTGAGTTGGAAGAGCTTAGAAATGATGCATATGAGAATGCCAAGATCTATAAGGCTTGGACCAAAGCTCTACATGATCAATTGATTTCCCGCAAGAGCTTTGAGCCAAACCAAAAGGTCTGGTTATTCGATTCCCGACTTAAGCTCTTTCCTGGCAAACTTAGATCTAAATGGAATGGCCCATTCATTATTGACAAGATTTTTCCAAATGGAGCCGCTCAGATTTCTGACCCAAAGACGGGTAACACATTTACAGTCAATGGTCAACGTCTGAAGCTTGTTATTGACCGTACTCTTCCAGAACCTGTTTCAGACATGGTTGCTCTAGCCATTTTGTCACTTCTTTGGCTAGACTTCGCCTAGCTGACGGCATTAAACTCAGCAGTTGTACATATGACACAAAGCTGACACGAGCTTCATATTCAGGTGACATCTTTCATACTCTACCCTTTCTTTCATGTCTCTTTCTCAATGTGGACATTGCATCAGCTAGGCATGGGGGGTTGGATTCATTTTTGAATCATTTTGTTAGCTTTGTGAAATTCATGTAAATTAATTTTCTCTTCTTATTTATACATTAAAAAAAAATTGAATTAGGAAGGAATAGTTGGACATTAGGACTTTTCAATCTTAGGAAATATTACATTATGATCTAAACACAAAGACCCTTCAGGTCTTTGGACTTAATCGGCTCGTGTATCCACTAAAATGTGGATTTTTTTTCGAGTCCGCACCATCTTAATTCTATTGTAATTTGAGTAAATAAGTTTGGGTGATAAGTACACGACTTAGCAATCCACACTCTGATTTGAGGGAACTTTGAGTTTTAAGCATCTACATACTTTTTTTTCACTGACTTGTTATTCGACAATTTTAATGGAAATTGGGTAGTTAATGAACCTTCTTGGGTGATATGCCTGGCAAATTATCATGGGTAACAGCCCATAGGTAGGTTGTCTAGAGCCTAATTACTGGACCATTCTCTTCTTATTACCTTTAGGTAAATCTTAGACCAGGGAAGCCACCTATTTAAAAAAAAAAGAGAGAAAAAGAAAGTCAAAAAGAAAAGAAAAAAAGAAAAGGAGAAAAGAAGAAAAGAAAACAAAAGAAATAAGCCACAATTCACCGCATGAGTATGGCTGGCAAGTTGTCTATGGTAATAGCTCATCGACCGGTTGTCTAAAACCCAGCTCAATAAATGCATTGAAAATTCCCAAAACACTTAGGAAGAAGCAGAGGAGTAGAATAAATTGGGGAGACATATACTGTATTCACCCTTGTGTTGACCCCATAAAAATAAAAGTAGGGAGAAAGCTACCGGTTGTAAAGATACACCTTTAGGTAGAATTCTCTTTTTAAGGTCACCTAGAGGCGTAGAAATCTGAAGTCCGTTTTAACTGCCGATCAACGAGTCTATCACATTCACAATAAGATGCTTAGAACTTAGGGTTCTCATCAAATCTTGGGTGAGTTGAATGGCTGAAGAAAGCCACTCGTAAACCCTAAAACTCAAATATCCAAAAAAATTAGAAAAGAAGAAAAAGAGAAAAAGAAAATTTTCTTTGAATAAGGCGAGGGCTTGAGGCGGTCTGCATTTTGGCAGATACCCGGGCACTGTTGTGTCTTTGAAAGTTCAGATCCTAAGTAAACATTTTCTTAATGATTGAAAATAACTTATGCCCAAATAATCCAACCTAATTCTTTTATAAATAGCATATAGTTTTTACTACGGACTAGCAAAAGATAGGCATGGGGGTGTGATGTAAACTTGTTTCTATTACATAAGATGTCTATTTATGTATGTTCTTAAGCATAGAATTGCATTACATACTATAAATATTGCATATCATGCATCATCTTGCATTTAGATTAGTTTGAATAAAATAGAGGTTAATTATCTTCTTTTATGTTCAGGGACAAAGAAAATTTTTATCGGGGCCTCAAATCGAAGATCCAACCGTACAGATTTGATCAGGGCGACAATTGGAGTTCAACTACTCTAAGATCACCCTAATCAGACATCTGTAGCATCAGATAGAGATCGAGGAACTCTAGAAGATCAAGGGCCAAGATGGTGTGAAACCACACTTCAGATGACAAATCCAACCGCACGGATGGATTCGGATCAACGATCGTAGCCTAACAGCGTGGAAATCGGCTCAATCCGACAACCGTGGCACCATCTACATCATCCAGAAGATGCATGGCCAAGTTGACGCCACATGGTGCCATCTTGGCCGCCCAAACCGGCCTAGCTGATCTTGGAGACCATCGCACTTTTCCACTGCACGTTGGATCTTGGCCGTTGGATCACCATCCAACGGCCATGGGTAGCCGCACCTCAAAACACCCGCATGCCTATTTCCCCACCGTAGCGCAACTGGTGAGAGCCTTATCGCGAATAAGAGACATGGGTTCGAAACCCCGCGAGTCTCAATTGAACGCAGGCACTTAGGATGGCGCTATTTGGGCCGTCAGATCTTGGATGAATGGCTGCGAGGGCAAAGACGTGGCGTGCTCAGGGGTTGCGCTACGCGAACACGGAGTTGCACATAGAGGCGTGATTAAATGAGGCGCTGCGGTATCAAATCTTAGCCGTTCAATCTCACGATCGAATGACTGAGACTTGATGAATGTGGGCGGTGCAAGAGGTGAGCAGGTGGCACACGTCGCCCATGACTGGGGCTTTAGTGATGCTTAATTTTGTCACTAAAGACCCCTTATTTAATATTTTCAAATTGTAAAGACCAAATTGCCCTCACTCCTTGCAACTATAAAAGGAGACCCCCTCAATACGAAATGGAAATCCCTTCCTTCTCTTCTCCCTCTCTAAAGCTCAAGAGAAGCTTATCCCACACCCAGGATGCTCCTTGAGAGATAAAGTCAAATGTTCTCCCTCATTTTGGAAGCGGATCCTGTGATGACGATGACATGTTGCCCCGTTCTCATTCTTCCTGCCTCGACCTCCTTCTTCCCGCTCCGTCCTCCATCTTCCAGGTGGCATCTCGTCCAGCTCGTCCTCCAAGCGATCTTCGAGGAGGATAACTTCTCTCTCCCATTCTTCTTTTTCAACTTTCTAGAATAGAATTTTCCTGCTTTCTAGTGTAGTTGATTTCCCACTTTCTATTGTAATTCTTCTTTGGTTTTATTGTATAAACATTTTGAAATATTGAGTGCATGTTCTCTCTCTCTCTCTCTCTCTCTCTCGTTTATTCTGATTGTTAATATTGCTTCATTATAATTACGTTGCTTCGCTTTTCAACAAAAACTCTAAAAAAATATAATTGCGAATATAGATCGACGTAGCCTCCCTGAGTTCGACCTGGGATTCCTATTCCGGTACAAATTTTATTTGTTGAAGACGAGTTCTTCGCTCTCAAACTATGACAATAGGTTTTCAAAACCAAATACGTTAGCATAGTAACTCGTAGCTTCAGCAATGTGCATGTCAAGAGACCTCACCCCATGTGTTCTTGAGGTAGTAACCCTTAAGTAGAAAAATAATTTATGCGTAGGTGAGCCTCTTTCCATGAACGATGTGGGACTAATCAAGTTCTCCTTCCTTTGCAAGCACGCAGCTGCTGAGGTCTTGCTAATTGGATGAGCTGCAGCTGATGGAGTCCTTAATTGAAGACCTGGAGGCCATCTTGGGCCTTGTCCGTAGTGCCTGGAGGTGTCAGCCACGAAGAATGTAGCTAGAACACCACGAACAGGGTGGCGGCGAAGGCGACAGTGGTGGAGTGATGGAGAGACGTGTAATCACACAAACGGCCTCACGGCCACATTAAAACACCTCAAAATGGTCGTCGAAGGACGGTGAAGATGATAGCAGTGTCCTCGTGGTGTGGGAGTGTGTGGAGTGGTCGAATGGAGGTAGAGATGAAGTGCGGATGATGGGTTGGTTGATGGACGTATGGAGGGGTGAATAGCCCTAAATAGGAGAGGGCTTTTGATGGTGGATGGATGGCGGATCTTCTGGACTTGTCGGCGAGGTGTGTGGAGGTGTGTAGCATGTGGATGACCTTGCTAGAGGGGTGGCTGGAGGTGGAGACGAAGGTGGCTTGCGGTTATGTCTAGGGGTTATTTTTGGGTTTTTGATAAAGGGAATTAAACTAATAACATAAAGAACCTAACTAACCAACTCTAATGGTTGAAAGGGGTAAGATGGCACTGGTTATGGTATGGCTGATGTCGGAGAAGGGAATACCTCCAATGAGGGAGAACGGCGAGGAAGAGAAGGGAAGATGACCCTCGCTGGTATTGCGAGCAGCGGAGGAGCTTGAGGAGGAGCAACCGGCCGGCTATTGTCTATGACGGCCGACGAAGAAGGGGTTGACGGAGCTCATCGGATCTTGCGGAGGAATTGGCCAGAGAAAAGATAAGAAAGTGGAGAACTGATCCAAACCAAGCTAAGTTGAGAAGGTTGTGCACGTCGGCTCTTTATAGAGCTTCAGGGAGAGCTTTGGATCAGGAAAGAAGGATTTCCATGGATTGGGCTTGAAGGAATAGAACCCAAGATTCTCATGCATTTGCATGAGCAATCTATGGGGACTTGGAACTCCAAAAAGATCCCAGATGATGCGTCTATATGTGAACATCATTCCCACCAATTTTGGTGGGATTTGATTGCCATTTGAGTAAAATTCAGGTTGGTCAAAGGTTGCTTGGAGGTCAGATCTGAACTCAATGGCAGCAGGGGCATTTGTGCGAAGAAGATGATGAAGTTAGGGGGGTATTTGCAAGGATTTCAAAAGTTAGGGGCATTTGTGTAAGGAAAAGAGTCAGAACAGGATTGGAATGCAAACTAGGTCAAGATAATCTCTGATTGGGTCTAAATTTCGGTAAAAACCTAATTTGGACCCAAGGAATCTAATGGTGAAGTAAGATTTTTTTTTCTACCATGTTTGACTGGGTAATTTGCATAGAAACCCAAATTAGGGCAACTATTTGTCTGAGACTCTATTTTAGGTCAAATTGGGTTCCAATGGTCAAAGCAAGCATACCAAACCTTATAGAATATTTTTCTATGATTTTTAGAAGGTTTAGGTGAATTTTATTATGGCCAGAATCTTAGTTAATTAAGCGGGTCAGTTTTTAGGGTTTTAGATGTTTATTAATTCTTGAAATGCGTGAAAACCCATTTCTGTCTGCATGAACCTACTTATTAGACATTTATGACCATTTGACCTTTAATTAACCCCTGAGAAACCCTGTGATTACTCTGCAATTAGGATATTCTGTTAAAACTGCAGTTTTATCCCTATTTTAATGCATTTCTGTTAGAAAGGATATGCAATGAATTATGGCTCTTTGGCAATTATGTAGGAGCATTTCTCAATGGATTATGGCTAATTAAAGTTAGATAGGGCTGATGATGACATTATCATCACTTGGCAATTTTGGTTATCTACTTCTCGTAGGTTCAAAATCCTTTACTTCATTGGGTTCAGAATGGGAAAAGCTAGCCCTTACATTAGACATCCTTTCTACTTGATCAAGAATAGAACCAGATGTGGTGGTTAGATTATATGAAGTCACATTTTTAGGTAATCTACCCTTCATGGGGAAGACACCCTCAAAAAATGTAGCATCTCGAAGCTCAACAACAATGTTGACATCTATGCCTGAAATCTCAGATTTCATAACAAAAAATCTGTAGGCATAGGTATTGTCAACATAACCCAGAAAGACTACATCAACTGTCTTAGGTTCAGGCTTCTTCCTCTTATGTTCTTGGACAACCACCTTTGTAGGGTAGCCCTATGATAAATGTCAGTTTATCATCATTCTTATGCCCTAAAATAGGTCTAGCTCTTAGGATTTTAACTTTGCAATTGGGTTTTTGGGTTGCATTTAGGCATTCCAGTAGGTTAGGCATGCATTGCATTATTTTGTCTTTTTAATATGTTTATTTGAGTGTTAGGGATAAGAAGAGAGTTAGATCCCATAAACCCTGGCACTTTGGAAGGCAGAAGATGAAAAGGAAGCCCAAATTCAGTTGAATCTTAGCTAAATCCAGCTCATCACAGTCGGATTCCAACTCCACTTAGTTGGGGTTAGCTCATCTCAGCTCCATTTAGCTCATTTCGGTTGGATGGTAGCTCAAGCTAGCTTAGCTTAGTTGACTTTAGCTCGATTCTAGCTCAACCTAGTTGAGGCTAGTTCATCTCAGCTCCATTCAGCTCATCTTAACTGAATGGAAGCTCAGGCTAGCTCAACTTAATTGACCCCAGCTCCTCTTAGCACCATCCCAGCTTTAAGAGGCTCTACCTGACTAGGGTTAGCTGCTGCCATCAACTAGCTAAGCCAAGTCAGCTGAAGAAGCTCTCAACTAGCTCAGGTTAGCTCAACTCCAGCTCACAAAGAATTAGATCAGCTCAACTTAGTTGATGCGGAGCTACTTGACCTAAGTTAGCTATCTCAGCTAGTTGGGTAGTCTTTGGGAAGACCAACTCTAGCTCCCCTTAGCTCAGGAGAAAAGAAAACCAGCTCAACTTAGCTAAGCTTGGTAGCTAGCAAAGAACTAGCTAGCTAAGCTAGCTACTGAGATCCACTTCAACTATCTTCAGTAGTAGTCTACTTCGGGGATATCCGATGTAGCTCCTCATCAACAAACCCTAGCTCCTCTACTTCCTCTACCACTCATTTTCTAGCTAAGCTAGCTTAACTTGGCTCTTCCTAGATCCCCCCAACCATCACCCTAAATACCCCTTAGCTAGCTCCACCTTAACCCTATTCTAAGTCCACCAAATAAGCTACCTACTTCCACCTACTCCCACTCCAACATGGCACCACCTTGAAGGCATCTCTTCAACCCATCTCCACCTCCAAAAGACATCAACAAGATGGCTCCAAAAACCACCTTAACCACCCTCTTTTGGCACCATATATTTCCCTCAAAAAACCACTCCATCTCCACCCTACACCTAAGCCTTAAACACAACCACACCCTCCATTTTTGGTGCCAAACCTATCCCTTCTAGAAACCTATTTCTTGGCACCAAAAATGGTGGCAAACACCACCATGGACAACCACCCTTTCACCCATAACTAGCCCCTTCACACCCTTAAAGATGGCTCCAACCATCCTCCTCCCTTGGATCCCCATAATCACCACCAATCCAATCCTAGCCCTCCATCAAAAGGGCACGCCGACCCCCTTTCCTGCTCCTATTATTACCCCATCTAACCACCAGTAAAACCCCATCCTTGGCCACCATAACTCTACCTACATCCACCATATCCCATGGCCAAGAAAGAAAGAGAAGAGAAGAAGATCAAGGGGGCAACTACCAGCCCCCTTGGTGCCTTCTTCTTCTCTCTTCTTCCTTGTGCCTCGCCAAGGAGTAACCTACTTCAAGGGGACAGCCAGGTAGAGGAGGAAGAGCTAGGGTGGACGTCCACCCTTGGAGGAGGAATAGAGGAGCATACCAAGAGCACAGGAGTTTTCTTCATAGTGCGGGAGTTGCCGCACTTGGAGCAAAAGCTTCTCGCTACTTGGAGGGCTTTTCTTCTTCTTTATCTATCTTTGTATTGGCTGGTGTTTTTCTTATTTTTCTTGTAAGAAACATTTTGCTACCTATATTCTACTTCACTAGTAATACAAGAAATTAGTTGCCTTTCAATTTCCTATTTTCGATATAGTGTGTTTCCCTTTTCTAGTAGTTGTAGTGCACCACACTCTCTCAATTATCTTAGGTCTCCATGCACCTAGAATGAGCTTAGAAAGAAGTTTATCTTGTCACTTAAATTCTAGTTGATAGGTGTAGTCATCTCCGCATTTGTGTCCCTCTTATTTCAAAACAAAAAAATTTGCAAAATCAAAATACAAAAAAAAATACAAGTGATGATTTGAGAGGTGAGAAAGTGAATCATTTATTTGACTAACAATTGACCTCCTTGGACGACCCTAGATACCACCATTATTTAGGTTTGCAAATTTAAGAGTTGATTGTGATTTATGCGTCTCAATGACATAAAAACTCGCTTTTACGAAATGCCTATTTTTGCGATCACCCCATACTTTGAGGTATTTTAGACTTGGTTTCCTATTTCTCCAAATCTCAAATGGACTACATTCCTTATGTTTGAGGGGAACTATTCAGAATATGGCATGCTATATTCAAAGCTTCCCCCCACATGTAAGTAGGTAATACTGAGCTATGCAGGAGAGCGTTGACTATGTCAGTTAGGATCCCATTCCTTCGCTCTGCTATCCCATTGGATTGTGAGGAATATGGGACCATCACCTCATGAACTATACCAAAAGCTTGGCATTGTTCATCAGATAAGTTAAATGTATATTCCCCTCCTCTATCTGACCTCAATCTCTTGAGAGTTTTCCCAGTTTGTGTTTTTGCTTCTTTCTTGAAGATAATGAATTTACTTAATGCCTCATCCTTAGATTTAAGCAAATACACATAGCAGTATCTACTACTATCATTTATAAAGGTGATAAAATACTTTTTATTATCCCTAGTCAACAGACCATTAAACTTGCAGATATGCATGTGCACCAAATCTAAAACCTCAGTTTCTCTAGTAATAGAGTGAAAAGGCTTCTTAGTTTGTTTAGCCTACACACATATCTCGCATTTCTTAGTTTTATCTATGATGTGTTCGGAAATCATATTTAATTTTATCATTCTTTTCAAAGAATTGAAATTCACATGACCTAATCTACTATATCATATATCACAAGATTCAATATTACTGCAAATAGATTGAATTGAATAAAAACTAACATTATTTAGAGCATTTCTAGATGATCACTCTAAATAATAGATCAAAATCTACTAAATATCCCTTTCCATAGAATGTTCCATGTCTCAACATAATAACTTTATTACATTTAAAGTTCAACTAAAAACCTCTCTAACCAACAGGGAATTAGAAAGAACATTCTTCTTCACATCAGGAACGTGCAGCACCCTATGTAGTGTCCAGACTCGCCTCAAGGAAAACCTTAAGTCCACTCGTTTGAATCCCAACACCTTGGCTGTAGAATTGTTCCCTATCTTCACAGTTTCGCCACTGCAGGTCTGATAGGAAGAAAATAATGATTTATCAGTACAAATATGTACATTGGTACTAGTATCCATGAGCCATTCAGTAGGATCATGGATAACATAGAGTTTGGACTTTATTGAGACATACCCATTGCTCAGCTCAGCCTCCTCAGTGATTACATTCACTTGAGGATTTTCCTTTGTGGTCTACTGATGGGAACACCATTATGAGCCTTAACTAGCACATTTTAGACTAGAATAAAAGATAAAAGATCCAACATATTTATCTAAGGGTCATATCTCCACCTTATTATGTTTTGAGAAGAGAATAAGAAACCAAGGTTACTTCTGTAATTTTAACAGCAAATCATGAACACAAAATAACCAAGGAGTTGGTTAGGGGTGAAATAAAGGTCAAATGAGCATTAAAGTCTAATAAGTGGGTCCATGTAGATAAAAATAGGTTTTCGCACATTTCGAGAATTAACAGTAACCCAAAATCCTAATTTCAAACCTGCTTAAATAATAGAGGTTTTGGTCAAGATAAAATTCATCTGAACCTTCTAAAAAATATATAAAAATATTCCTTAAGGTTTGGTAACCTTGGTTTGACCATCTGAACCTATTTTGACCTAAAATAGTCTCAGACGGAAAGTTACCCTAATTTGGATTTCTACACAAATTGCCTAGTCAAACTTGGTCAAAACTGAAATCTGACTTTGCCATCAGATTCTTTGGGTCCAAATTAGGTTTGTACCAAAATTTGGGCCCAATCATAATCCATCTTGACCTAGTTTGCATTTAGGTCTAGTCTGACTCTTTCTCTCTCATTCATAACCCTAACTTTTGAAATTGTTGTAATTTGGTCCCTAACTTTCTCATCATTCTTTTCAAATGGGTCCCTTTCACCATTAGTGTGAACACAGGGGCTCCATTGAGATTCGAGCAAGGATTTCTCTCTCGATTCTCAATCAAACTCTTCCAAATTTGAATCGGAGATTCCTTGAGGAATTCTCTTATAAATGAACCTGGCCATGAACTGTGATTCATTCCCAATCTCTCATGCGAATGCATTGAAGAGATGGGTATCTGGTTTGCATGAAAATCTTGAGGTTCGCAAGCTTGTTTCCAAGCTTGGAAGTCCTCTCTTTGGCTTATAAAAAGACTTAGAGCAAGAATCCTTGCTCCTTAGTAAGTCTTGGCTAGAGAAAACCCTCCTTTCCTCTCTGGCCATCTTCGCACCTTGGTCCAGTGACCCTCTCCATTCACCTCTTCCGGCCATCCAACCATCAAATTGGATGGCCCTCTACCTTCCCCTCTCAAGTCTGCTCCTCGATAGCCACAGCAGGGGCTTCCTTCCTCCTCGTCACCGCACCAACTCATCGGATCCCCTCATCTTCTTCCACTCCGGCTCGCCAACATTGGTGCTCTCCATTCACCTCCTTCCCCCCTAAGTCCCTCTATCTCTTTCTCTCTCCCTTTACTTTCTTTCCGCACATTCACACTCACTTACAACCACTATATCACTCGCACGACCTTCATCTTCCCTGCCTCTGGCAAGGGTTCCGGTGAGCTCATGCCAACGCTACACCACACCAAAACACACGCCACGATGTTTCACACATTCTCCATTCTCCACTTACCAAATGCCCCAACCTATTTGAGCCTATTGGTCTCTCGTTCCCACTGCCGAACCCACCCCTCACCACACTACCTTTGCGACCTCGATAGAGGTCCACCAGCATCCAACCTCCACAAAACTACCATCGTTGCATTCGTTGCTTCACGACGATCCTTTTGAATGCATTTGATGTGGCTGTGAGGCCATCTTTTTCTTTTCAGGTACTCATCAGACTTCCCCGGCCGCCACAAGCTTCACCGACCACGTCTTCAGTCCTCCAGCCATGATTCCTCCAGACAACACACCCAGGTGAAGTGGCTCTGCTCCAGGTGCATCTTCAGACTCCCAATTGACAATTACAACCTCGTCTTCAACTTCAATCAGGAGCTTTCATCCTCCAGCTGCATGCAAAGAAGACTGTAGGATGAATAATCCCACATCGTAGAGTCTGTAGTTGCTCGAGCGAGGTAAGTGGAATTCCTGATCCCTGCTATTCGCCCACGAACATAAGGGTTAGGTCCCTCACTCACTTCTGTGCACTCCTCACCCTACTCCACACCGGCAGGTCTGGTCTTGTTCACGCTTGGTTACCCTCCCGATTACCTGGCTAAACCTAGGTTTCTAAGAGAAAGAAGAAGAGGAAAAAGAGAGAGAGGGGGGTTTTGGCCTCTACTGCGCTTTCTCTATACTAAGCGATTGGTGGAGGCCTTTGCCTCTCAGTTGTGCTGTACTATGGTTGCCTCTATCCCTTGATGCATGAAGGAAGAAGAGGAGGCATTTGCCTCTTTTGATTAGAAGCTGAGCCTTGAGCCTTAGTTCTGAATACTATTGAGAGATTGGTTGATGTGGATATTTGATTGAGAATTATTGTTCATATATTTGAGATACTTAAGCTTAACTTAAAAGGATTAATTAGTGATTCAAATCACCATTTTAACCCATTCTTTTTACACTGTGATACTTGATTTCATCTATATATCATTTGGAGTTATTCTAAATAATGTTTTGATTATGATTGCTTATATTTCTTGTTATTGGTGAGATTGAGTTGCTATTACTTGCTCCCTGTGTTCAACCTTGGACTCTTTCGTGATTCTTAGCATATAAATTTAAATGATTCGAGAGATTTTGTCCTATACTACGACGCATCTCTCACATAACAACGATTTTGCTTAAACATTTTGGCGGCATTGCTGGGGAGTAATGTGCAATTTGATTTCACTGATTACACTTTTTGATCTAATACTAACTTGCTTTATCTGTTTTGTTGTGGTTATGCAAGGTGCATTTGAGAAAATCAGCTACACGACTGCCACTCCAGAGGCAGGTAATTTCATTTCCTTCTTCTTAAGCCCCTATTTTTGGAAAAGAATTAAAAAGAGAAATCAATTAGGATCAACTCACATTTATTATTAGACCTAATCACTTGAGTTGCCTGATTGATTCATTCTAGATATCCCCCTCCAGATTTCTGCACCTACTAAAGATCTAAGGTGCCTAGGGCTATTCACCTTCTTGATTGAGCCCTAGGTGCCACATTTAGAAGGAATTGATTAGACAAAAGAGCCAAATTAGGGTTTCCATCTTAGGATTGAGAAAACACTTCTGCCTGAAAGAACAAGAATTGATTTTCTCGCATTGTGTCACCCAAACCCTTGTTTGAATTGACCTAACAAGAAAACCCTAAAAGAAGTCTCTATCATTCACTTGAATCTTTAATGTTTGGACTTAATAACCTATTTACAAATCACTTAGAGTGATTTTGGGCTCATTACCCAACTCATCCTCAACCTTAGGGTAGGTTAGGTGAAGTTGATCCACCTTGTGGGTCAACCAACCTTCAAATTAGGTCAGCAAGCACAAATCAAATCTAAAGTTCAAGTGAAATTCTAAGCACCTTAATTCAGGATTAAAATTTGGTAGACTTAAGAGGTCAAGTTATTCATTCTGGTCTACCTGGATCCGCGGTGACAAGGAAGGTCGGGTGGGGGAAACCCTGTAACCCATGGGGATGCTTTACCATGTAGGGGTCTTTACGAGACTCTCCTTTCCTGTTTGCCTAAGTATTTCTCGGGTGGACGACTTTCTGATCAAGAGGTATCATCTGCCTCGAACCTCCTTAGTCGTCCAAAAGTTTTTTGGGTGCCTCAATTGGGTCCATCACATTTTCTATCCCTTATCTAGTTCCCTAGTGCATATTTGGGAGGAGGTCCTTAAGACCACCCTTAAGTCCTCCATTAGCTGTTCATTCCCATTGAGGCCAAGCCTTGACTCACTTGTTTGTGCTATGTCCCGATCAGATCGATATATCTTCTAATTCATCTAAGCCTAGATCTCCTTCATCCATAGCCATGGAACACCAAGTAGAAGAAGAAAACAATCTCCAAATTCAACTTCAGCAACTCAATGATCTATTCCATGCATTCATGAATCCACCACAGCATCCTATGATGCGAGATCATTACAATCTCGCTGCGGTAGCAATCGAACCTAGAGTTCAAATCCCTACTGGAGGACCTGATACTGAACTCAAGCCCAACATGATTCATGCTATCTCTAAATTTCATGGGCTAAACTCTGAGGATCCCTTCTAGCATATCAAATAGCTCAAGCATTTGGCGTAGACTTTTGGGACAGCTGCTCAAGAATGAAACATCTTGCTCATGATGATGTTCTTCTCCCTCATGGACAGGGCTACCCACTGGTACCAAACCCTAACTCTTCCGATTAACATATGGGCTGAACTTCAATCCAAATTTCTGAAGAAGTTTTTTCCCGTTGGTCGGACAATTGCTTTGAGGCATCAGATCGCACACTTTACTCAAAATGTGGGAGAACCACTTCATGAGGCATGGGATTGCTTTCTGGATCTCCTACGGAAATGCCCACATCACGGAGTTCCTAAATGGGAACAAGTCCAGTCTTTTTACTATTCGTGAAGATATCAGACTATTCGTCAATGCGACCTGTGGTGGCAACATCATGGGTCAACATGAGGACACCGTGTGGGAGATCCTGGAGAATATGTGCGAGAACTCCATCAATAATGAATCCATGGGCATGTTCAATAGGATGACTACTCATGCATTGACGAACACTCCGGGAGCACATGAAACCCAAGGCTTGTCCCCACCCGTTGATTTGGAACTAGTGGCCCGTCGTCTGGACAAGGTCTCGATTATCGAGAAGAAGGTGGATGAATTGACTCGACACTTGCAGAGAGCCACCTTAGCACAGCAAAATCCGTTTGTGCAATCGCCCTTTGGTAGGGAGGCTATGCATAACATCTATCACCACTCTTCCCAAGGGATGGGCTCATATCCACCCCTGTCTGATCCTGGTTTTGGAGAACACTCCAGAACTTCCTGCTATAGTTGGGGGAACTCTGAA
Source organism: Thalassia testudinum (assembly GCA_037157565.1). Lineage (NCBI taxonomy): Eukaryota > Viridiplantae > Streptophyta > Magnoliopsida > Alismatales > Hydrocharitaceae > Thalassia > Thalassia testudinum. Next base: position 114,033,680 of record JAZHRO010000003.1, on the reverse strand, counting down.
CCCTCGTATTCTAACTTTTCTGGGGTCTCCCAAGGCTGCAAGGACCTTAATGCCATCCAAAATGATCCATTCTCTAACATTTATAACCCTGGATGGTGAAATCATCCCAATTTTGCGTGGTCTGGGAATAATCAAAATCCGGGATCTCAATTCTAACCCTGACCACAAGCTCCATGCCTATATTAGCCTGTTCAGTCTAGGCCCAATCCAAATTACCAATCTGTGCTGACACAGGAAGATCAAATGTCTCTAATCCTTCAAACCTTGGTTGACATTCAAAAGACGAATGCGACTTTGTAGAAACAACACAAGGACAAAATCACAAAAGTCCGTAATTAGCTCGCTCAGATGGCGAATTCTCACCAGCTTGGTGCACTTCCTTTACAACCTCTGCCGAATCCAAATAATGTGCCGAACCAGAGGTGCGTTATGAACCCGAATCAGGGCCAAGCTTACTTTGTCTATCAGGTCCCTTCTGCTCCACCACCTGATGGGATGGAGGCTTTGACATCATACTCGGGATATCAGTAGCAACCACCACTTCTACCAACTCCAAACCTAAACTAGGTAGGATTAAATTCTGTTACCACTCGTAGTGGCAAGACAACTCAGAATCCACCTTATCCAAGCCACTCGCAGCCTGGTAGTTCATAGCCTAACACTAGATTGGTTATCCAGGACACCCTTATCCCAGATCTAGAACCTGAACCAATTCTAGAGGAACCTACAGAGGTTCCATTTCTTGAGGCTTTGTCCAAAGGAAAGAGGAAATCCAAACCCGTGGCACTTGAGGAAGATTTGGTCAAGCTCTTTGAGTAAGTCCAGATAAACATCCCCTTGATGGATGCAACCAGCCACATACTAACATACGCAAGATTTCAGAAGGATTTGTGTACATCTAAGCGTAAGCCGTGAACCAAAGATGGGAGTCCGATCGTATTGTCTGAGCAAGTCAGCTCAATCATTTTGAGCAAGCTCTTGCAAAAAGCAAAAGATCCTGGCACCCCATTGATCTCCTGTAAAATTGGTGATTTAGAGTTTGATCAAGCATTATTAGATTTAGGAGCCTCCATAAACTTGATACCTACATCCTTACTAGACCATTTTGAGGAAACTGAGCTCAAACTGATAGAGGTGACTTTATTGTTAGCAGATCGATCGATCAAGTCACCTAGAGGAATTCTCGAGGATGTTCTGGTTTGGATTCGTGATTTCTACTTCCCAGTGGACTTTATTGTATTAGATATGGGTACTTCTAAGAATCTGAATAATACACCAATCATTTTAGGAAGACCATTCCTAGCCATCGCTAGGGCAAATATAAATTGTGAAGAGGGCTAGATCGAGTTAAAATTCGAGAACAAAACATTGAAGATTGATATATTCAAGGTCCAGAAAGGAATTAACTGTGGGGCTATTGAGCAAGTTTGTGACATCGATTTTGTGATTAAGGACCCACTTCTAGAAGAAAACCTGATTACCCCTGATCCTCAATCCCAAGCAGATCATGCCCCACAAATAGATGAGCCTAGAACTGATCCAAATTCACCCACAACTCCCACTTTATCTTCTGAGGCCTATCTCAAACCTCCTTTTGCTGTTGATAACCCAATTATGGAGTTGAAACCTCTTCCCGATCATCAAAAGTATGTCTTCTTGGGTTCTAATTATACATTTCCTATGATCATCAATTCCCGACTTGCATCTGATCAGGAACCAAAGCTGATTTCTATTCTCCAGCAGCATCGGAGAGCCATTGGTTGGACTCTCAATGATCGATTGGTATCAGTCCCTCATACTTCACACATCATATCTACACTGAGGAGGGATCACGACCATCCTGAGAGATGCAGAGAAGACTCAATCCTAATCTGCAGGAGGTCGTGAAAAAGGTGATCATCAAGTGGTTAAATGTCAGGATCATCTACCAGATGCTCAATAGCCGCTAGGTGGGCCCAATCCAGGTTGTGCCTAAGAAGGCAGGGCTCATCATTATCACAACTGAATCAGAAGAGACCATCCTGACCCGCATCATGAATTCGTGGAGAGTTTGCATTGATTATCGAAGACCGAATGCCTCCATGAAGAAAGATCATTTCCCACTGCCATTTATTGATTAGATTCTCGATAAATTGGCGAGAAATCAATTCTTCTATTTCTTGGATGGTTACTCTGGGTATAATCAGGTGGCAATTCATCCAGAGGATCAGGAAAAGACCACCTTTTCCTACCCCTACGGTACGTACACGGTTAGTAGGATGCCTTTTGGGCTATGCAATGCACCTGCCACCTTTCAGCGGTGCATGCTAGCCATATTCTCTGACATGGTAGGTAAACACCTTGAAGTATTCATGGACGACTTCTCAGTATTTCGTGAATCTTTTGATGAGTGCCTCCTGCATCTGGTCCAAATTCTCAAAAGATGCATTGATGTGAACTTAGTGCTCTCCTGGGAAAAGAGCCACTTTATGGTTCCAGAGAGCATTGTCCTAGGACATCTTGTTTCTGAGAGAGGTATTAAAGTTGACTGAGCCAAGGTGAATTTGATTTCCAGATTTCCTGTGCCTAACTCAGTCAAAGATATTAGATCATTCTTGGGGCACATTGGATTTTATTGTCAATTTATATTTGATTTTTCCAGGATCGCACATCCCTTGACGAACCTCCTCTCAAAAGGCCCGCCTTTCGAGATGACGAATGAGTGCATTCATGCATTTTAGATCCTGCATGACCGAGTCACCCAAGCACCAATCTTGTAATCCCTTGACTTGTCTCAACCCTTTGAGATCATGTGTGATGCTTCTGACTATGCAGTGGGAGTGGTGTTAGGGCAGAAGATCGACGGGAAAGCCGTGGTCATATACTACGCCGGCAAGACATTAGGCGAGTCTTAGCGTAACTACACAATTACGGAGAAAGAGCTGCTGGCTGTGGTATTTGGCCTAGAAAAATTTAGATCATACCTTTTGGGTTCCCATGTCATTATATACTCGGATCACACTACAGTGAGGCACTTATGAAGAAGGATGTGAAACCTAGATTAATTTGATGGATCTTGCTGTTGTAAGAATTCGATCTTGAAATTCGCGACAAAGTGGGAAAGCAGAACGTGGTAGTTGACCATTTGTCTTGCCTTCTTTCTTCGGTCATTGACTCGTTCTGACCTATTACCGAGCATTTTCCAGATGAACGTCTGTTGGACATTAACGGACTTCCTTGGTTTGCTAACATGGTAAACTACTTGGTTACGGGGAAAGTCTCGCCAGATTGGGTAACTTCCAGGTGGGACAAGCTGATTTTCAATGCCAAGTACTACATTTGGGAAGAACCGTACCTCTTCTATATTGGCAATGATCAGGTAATCTGGAGATGCATTCCTGACAACAAGGTCAATAATGTCATCTCATTCTGTCATGACCAGGCCTGCGGTGGCCATTTCTCTGGTTGGAAAACTGCAGCGAAGATCCTCCAGTGTGGGTTCTTCTGGCCCACAATGTCCAAAGACACAAACTTTTTGTAGGGCATGTGCCCATTGTTAGACCCACGGCAACATCGGCTCGCGAGATATGATGCCCTTGAATCCAATCATCATGTGCGAGATCTTTGACATCTAAGGAATTGATTTCATGGGGCCCTTTCCAGGATCTAATCGCTTTGAATATATCTCACTTGGTGTTGATTATGTCTCTAAATGGATCGAAGCCATCCCCACCAGAACAAGTGACCATAAAGTTGTTCTTTGGTTCATTCAAGAGAACATCTTTTCCAGATTTGGGGTACCAAAAGCCATCATTAGCGATGGCGGGTCTCATTTCTCCAATGTGCACTTCCAGTCACTGATGAAAAAGTATGGAGTGTCACATCGTATCTCAACTCCTTACCACCCCCGGACTAATTGATTGGCAGAACTATCAAATTGGGAGATCAAAAAGATCTTTCAGGTCACTGTTCGGCCTAACAGGAAGGATTGGTCTACCCACCTTTTGGAAGCCTTATGGGCCGATAGGACTACCCATAAGACCCAACTAGGCATGTCTCCCTTCAGACTTGTGTACGGGAAGGCATGTCACCTCCCCGTAGAAATGGGGCATAAAGGCTATTGGGCAGTACGGAAGTGCAATCCAGATTTTACGATGGCTGGAATCCACCGTGATGAGAGGCTCATCATGGCTTCTAATTACCCTTAATTAATTAGTCTTCCTAGTTAATTAGCTAGGAATACATAAATATATGGGTTAATTATAGAATAAGGGATAAAACATTAAAGGATCTTAAAATAAGTTTAAAATGCTATATTATTAAACCAATTAATATTATTAATAATTTAATTAATAAATGGACTCGAAATATCATCAACAATTTACCTAATTAATGTGTTAATTAACTTAAGTATAACTTATACTAAGTATGTAATAACTTAAGTAACTTTACTTAATTAAATAAATTAAGCTAAAAAGGTCAAAAATGTAAATCCAAGGTTTAAATATATTATTTGTCTTATTTATAATCATATATAAAAAGTTGCAAAAGATTTAAATTAAAATAAACCTTGAAAACCTTAGTTTACGTTTTAGTCCCTAAGTTTTATTTCATTCGAGTCCTTATACTTCACTTAGGTCCTTAGTTTTCATTACAAACAGGTCCCTCAAACATCTTCTTCCTCTTCATTTCTTCTTCAGCCACTTTGACAGCTGACGACAGGAGGTTTCCATACCCATCGATCACCGTCCATCTGACATCCGAACTTTCCTACTGAGCTCCTGGAGCTTGTGCTCACCATCCTCTTTTCATCCATCGGTCTAGATGATGCTTGAATCCTATTTAAGGCTTGAAGTTAACCTCACCAGCGTCGGAGAAGATGCCGGTGGTTACTTCACTCCTAGACCTCTTTCCGTCCAGATTCACCCTCCTGTCACACGTGAGGTCAGACCCAGTTTGGCCACCTTGTGTCTGAGCAACGTATCCAAGTAGATCGAGCTAAGATCAATCAAATTGTAAATCTTCCAATTCCTGACTCAATCAAAGGTATTAGATCTTTTCTTGAGCATGTGGGATTCTATAGAAGATTCATACTTGACTTTTCAAAAATTGCCCAACCACTCACAAACCTCCTCACAAAGGATACGACTTTTGAGATGGGTGAGGAGTGTATATCTGCATTTGAAACATTGAGAGATAGAGTTACATAGGCTCCGATCTTGCAACCACGTAATTGGGATTTACCATTTGAAATCATGAAGAATCCGATAGTGATTTACTACACTAGTAAAACTTTGAATGAGGCACAAAGGAATTACACAGTTATGGAAAAGGAATTACTAGCGATAGTATTTGGATTAGAAAAGTTTAGATCTTATATACTCGGATCTCGAATCATTGTGTACTCTGATCACTCAGCTATTCAACACCTTCTATCTAAAAAGGACACAAAACCTAGGTTGATCAGATGGATCTTGCTTTTGCAACAGTTTGACCTAGAAATTCCTGGTAAGGTGGGATGACGGAATGTTCTTGCCGACCATCTTTCTTGCCTTCCTTCTAATACTATTGAATCATCTCCTCCAATCACTGAACACTTTCTTGATGAACATCTTTTGACTATATCCTCAGATCTTCCTTGGTACGCAGATATTGTTAGCTATTTGGTTACATATCAATTCCTGCTAGACTGGGACGGGAATCGCAAATCACAACTCAAATCAGAAGCCAAATGCTATTTCTGGGAAGATCCATATCTTTTTCGACTCTGTACTGATCAAATCATCAGGCGTTGTGTTATTTCTTCTGAGATTGATTCTATCATTTCTTTTTGTCATGACCAGGCTTGTGGTAGTCATTTTTCTGGTTGAAAGATCGCTGCAAAAGTTCTACAATGAGGGTTTTATTCTCCCACTTTATTTGCAGATTCACAGACATATTGTAAGGCATGTAGTCGCTGCCAAACTTTTGGTAGCATGTCCCAAAAAGATATGATGCCTCTGAATCCGATAGTTGTCTGTGAAATCTTTGATATTTGGGACATAGACTTTATGAGTCTGTTTCCATCCTCTTTTGGCTTTGAGTGTATTTTACTTGCTGTTGATTATGTTTCTCATTGGATTGAAGCCATATCCACTCGCACAAATGATCATCGAGTTGTCATTCCTTTTATTCAGAGTCATATTATCGCTCGTTTTAGGGTACCTCGCGCTATCATTTCTGACGGCGGTTCCCATTTTAATAATGCCTAGTTTAGGAATTTACTTAGAAAATATGGGGTTACACATCGTATTTCTACACCTTATCATCCCCAAACCAATGGGCAAGCTGAGGTCTCTAATCGAGAGATCAAAAAGATCCTTTAAATGACAATCCGACTCGATAGGAAGGATTGGTTTTCCCGTTTAGATGAGGCAGTGTGGGCTTATAGGACTGCCCACAAAACACCAATAGGCATGTCACCATACAGACTTATTTACGGGAAACCCTGTCATCTTCCCGTAGAAATTGAACACAAGGCCTATTGGGCAATTAAAGCCTGTAATTTAGACCTCGCGAAGGTTGGTGATCATTGTAGGTTGTAGCTTAGTGAACTTGAGGAATTGCGTCATGATTCCTATGAGAGTTCAAAGCTGTATAAGGAAAAACTTAAAGCCTTCCATGATAAACACATTTCCTGCAAATCTTTTACACCTGGTCAGAAGGTGTTGCTTTTTGATTCTCGTTTGAAGCTCTTCCATAGGAAACTTAGGTCTAAATGGCAAAGACCATTTATTGTTGTTAGAGTCTTCGACAATGAAGTTGTCGAAATCACTGAACCCAACAAGGATTAACCCTTCAAAGTTAATGGTCAACGTTTAAAACCTTTCTTGGAATCACATAATTTGAGTCTTGTTGGAGACTGTTACACGCTCCATTAGGGTTTATCATCTTTCCATCCACACCTTGTATATAGCTGTTTCCTGTTTTCTACACTTTTCTCTTCCTATACACCTAAATTTGTATCTAATTTTTCACTTCATTCTACACTGATTACCTTCAGTTAGTTCGACTGACCACTCTAACTTTTGGTCAGAATAGAAATCGTCCGCACAGAGATCTTTAATCTCCTCTATCCGACTCCTTCCATCACCCTACACTAAGTGAAGTGTAATATCTTTTTCACCCTTCCTACAATGAGGACATTATAAAATCTTGACTTCGGGGGGTGTGAAGTGAAATTTTCACTTCAAGTGTATTTGTAGAGAAAATATAAAAAAACACATAAAAATTAAATATCCATAAAATTTAAAAAATACCAAAAATTAAAAAATTAAAAAATTAAAAAAATACCATAAAAATTTGAAAAATTTTGAAAAATTCATAAAAATTGGAAATTTTATAAAACATAAAAATAAAAATATACAAATATAAAAATTTGAAAATTACAAAATTATAAAAAGAATAAAGGTGTTCTACATTTAGAATAATGAAAAGAAGAAAAAGAAGAAGATATATAAAAGAATATTTATACTTATATTAGTAATTAAGAGCTTAGTTTTTCTTTTAGGTCAGAAACCAAAAATAAAAATAAATATATATTGTAAATAGTATTTCATAAGAGCATTAAATCCTTATTTAGATTTTTACTTATAACATTCTTTAGAACACACTTTTGTTTGCGAAATTTTAAACGAGATTTTATTTAAGTTGAATCTTAAACCCTAAGGATTTGTTTTTCTATTCTTTACCCTGAAATAAAGTAACTAAGGTGTATTAAGTTCAAAACTTAGGTTTTGGAATTGTAACTTTTTAATCAATTAGACTAAGTAATCCTTTTGCTTTTTGAACATTTGTTTTTATCATCAAGTTAAGTAAAAAGGCCAGATATTCAGAAGTAATTAAGTACAGAGTCTGTAGAATCTTAGTCTTTAAGTCTATCAGGCTATAGTTAGCTTAATCAACTAAGGACATTCGGCTAGACTTGGAGAGTTATGTCTTGACAGATCCTATAAAAGGAAACTAAAAGTTTAAAGGACCTAAGAGTGAATGGCATTGCTGTTCAAGCTTTGGTTTGAGAGCTAAGTAACCTAAGCATCCAAAATTTACACATATAGAGTTGTCTTGTTGGCATCTGAGATTGCAAAAACACAGAGGTTAAGAGATCGATTCTAAATCCTCTTTAGTCTAAGGATTTCTGCGAGGTGGCTCTTGAAAGGGTGAAGGATGTGCCACTCACCTAGAAAAAGAATTTGGAGTATAATGTTAGTAAGAAAAATGAGAAGGGGGAGAAAAACAAAGAAAGAAATAAAAATAAAATAAAACACCTTGTAGTTAAGTACCTCGTTACAAATGGGTACTTATGTAGTTTTTCCACCAAATAAAGCATCTCGGTACAAATGGATGCTACCCTTCCTTCCATCAAATAAAAGAACACCTCTCTACATAAGGGTGTTCTATCCTATAGAAAAAGTTGAAAAAAAAATATGGAGATAAAAATTAGGAATAAGAGACCCAGTGGTCCACTAGGGAGATATACACAAAAAGTGTTGACCTCGGGATAAAAAAAAGGTGAGGAGAAAGCAACCAAACCTGAGTAAGGCCAAGCCAAAGGATTGAATTGGAATAACCTGGATTGGAAATTGATGTCTTAAGATCTGGATTTTTGCAAATTTGGATGCCTTTAGGACAATTCTCTTCACAAGCACGGATGATTTAAAATCATAGCTACTGAACCTTTGTATTGGGCAGTAAAGCCTAAGAAATCAGGTTTTGAGGACTTGCAGTTGAGACCTAAAGGAGAAAGATTGACAAAACCCTAGGTCTAGAAGTCTGTCCTTAGTGTTGTAGGCTGACAGATTAGGGTTTTACTACTCTAAGTTTGGTTAATAATGAGTATCTAGCTAATTTGCTAAAACTTAGATTGATAAAAATCAAATTTCATTAACTTAAGGATTAACTTAAGTCTATTGAGTTTTTGAGTTAAAATTTAATTTCCAACTCTTAAGCTTTGTTTTCTTAAAACACTTTGAATTCTAAGTTTCTAGGGTTTAGAATGATTACAAAGAATAAGTGGTTTTTGGGATTCTAATTTTTTGATAAAATTCCCATTAAAAACTCTACTTTTAAAAGAGTGTGTTTTGAGAAGTTGTTTGAGTCATAAGTCTAAGTAAGGAGATTCTCACAGAATGTTCTGTATATTTATGGATACTTATTTATATATACATAAAATCAAAAAAATGAATATTCAAAAATTCTGACCTAAGCATTCCTCTACTTAGTTTCTATTTATATTAATTTAAACCCAAGTGTTTAAATCATCATATTTCTAATTAATTTTGCTAGGGACTAGCAAAACTTTAGCTTGGGGGTATGATGAGGGACTCATCATGGCTTCTAATTACCCCTAATAACTAGTCTTCCTAGTTAATTAGCTAGGAATACATAAATATATGGGTTAATTATAGAATAAGGGATAAAACATTAAAGGATCTTAAAATAAGTTAAAAATGCTCTATTATTAAGCCAATTAATATTATTAATAATTTAATTAATAAATGGACTCAAAATATCATCAACAATTTACCTAATTAATGTGTTAATTAACTTAAGTATAACTTATACCTAAGAATGTAATAACTTAAGTAACTTTACTTAATTAAATAAATTAAGCTAAAAAGGTCACAAATGTAAATCCAAGGTTTAAATATATTATTTGTCTTATTTATAATCATATATAAAAGGTTGAAAAAGATTTAAATTAAAATAAGCCTTGAAAACCTTAGTTTACGTTTTAGTCCCTAAGTTTTATTTCAATCAAGTCCTTCTGCTTCACTTAGGTCCTTAGTCTTCATTATAGACAGGTCCTTGAAACATCTTCTTCCTCTTCATTTCTTCTTCAGCCTCTTTGATGGCCGACGATAGGAGGTTTCCATACCCACCGATCACTGTCCATCCGACGTCCGCCCTTTCCTGTCAAGCTCCTGGAGCTTGCACTCACCATCCTCTTTTCATCCATCGGTCTAGATGATGCTTGAATCCTATTTAGGGCTTGAAGTTAACCTCACCGGCATCGGAGAAGATGCCGGTGGTTACTTCACTCCTAGACCTCTTTCCATCCAGATTCACCCTCCTCCTTAGCCGCCGCAACCTATAAATACCCCTCCACCTCTCCAATTTCAAAGGGTTAGCTCCCTTCCCTCTTCCCCCCACTGAGCTAGCAGATAGGCTATTTGCTCCAATTCCGGCAACCTTCCTCCGCTTCCTTCATCTTCCTCCATTCATTTTCACTTGCTCCTAATCTCTGCCGTCGTCCGTTGAGTCCTCTGACGTAGTGCTGACATCGGGCTTCACCTCTACGATTTGCCTACACCCGTCGGACTTCTTCCTCCACCCTCTGATTTCCTCCTCCTTTAAGATCCTTCGACGGAGATCCTCTACTCCCTTCATTCACGTAATAGTAGGTTAGGTAAGTAGTTTAATTAGAGTAGTTAATTAGAGTAGGTTAGTTAGATTTAATGCTTGATTTTCCATTGTCTTCCTCATCTCTGGCAAGCTCTTTGAGCTTGACTGGAGCACTCTTTTGTCTTTTAATTTCATCGATCATCTTCCTTAATCTTCCATGATCATTTCTAACACTTTAATTCCCTGATTTGAAAACCTAATTGCCTAATCCATCTCTACCTTCACCAGCTTCTTCCGTTGTCCATGGAGGAAGTATCTGAGGGTAATTCATCTCCACTAGGGCCCTCCATCGCTTAACCATCATCTAAGGGCCTTAATCCTCACTTTAATTGGATTAGTAATCACCTATAATTAAAACGCCTAAGTACATTCAACCTCCTGAGCTCGCTGTCAATGGCGGTTTAGGAGGAGTGTATCTACCTAATTAATTACCTATTCACCTTCGCCACACTCCACTAACATGATCGCTCCACTCAATTGAGTGAGAGAACATGTCCTGAGTTCTATCGAACTTAGATTTCACTCACTGTGAATTCAATGCTTATCTTTCAGTATGAGTAATAATTAAATGAATTAAAGTGTTCCCGAGGTTCCTTGTAACCTCAGGAAACTTTTCAGATCAACTATGGCTTGTTTTGATGATGTTTACTATGTTTAGCCATTATCTGAACTCACCGGAGCTCCGACGAGTCAAGATACACTCTTCAGCCTACAGAATTCCCTGAGATGCTCCATATCACTTATTTGAGGTTCAATGATCATTCTGCAATATTTTATTTGAAGTTTTAAGACCTGGAGCAAGATCTAGACTTCTATCTTCTCGAACTCCAGTAGAGTTGGAGAAGTCTGTCCAATAGGGATAAGCTTAATTTTAAAGGTTTAGAAGCATCAGATGGATGCTCTAATGTCAAATTTGAAGACCTTTCATTCAGAGAGGCCTTAGTTTGTTCTGTCGAACAAACTACTTGTAGAGCCCAGGCAACAGACCTGAAACCCTAGGTTTCTAGGTCAAAACTTCCTTTTGAGACCCTGAATCCATTCCTGAGATCAAATAGAGATGATTTGAAGTGTTAATTGCATCTGAGAATGCCTTATGATGAAAGTCAAATTTTGAGGTTCAATGGTCAAAATTAGGTCTGATATGATGAATTAGGTTTCAATTCAAGTAATTGATGAGTTTAAATTATTTCTGGGATGATTTTAGATAGTTTTGATTTGATTTAAATGAGTTTTAATCAAGGTTTTATCAGAATCCAACTTCTGTTCAGTTTGGGTTCATTTGAACCTAATACTGACTTCAATGCTTCTCTGATGAGATTTCAACATAAACATTGCCTAGATAGACTCCTAACAACCTTCAAAGATTGTTGAATTACATACAGATGATCTTAAGCTATTTGTGAAGCTTTTCAGAGCTTAATTTGAAGTTCTGAAGCTCTGCTTGAAGCTTTTGAGTTTCTTCACTGTCCTGAAGCTTTCCTGAACCTCCTTTCTTCACCTTTAGAAGCAGAATTAGCTCCTGAACCTCTTCAGAACCTCATCTGAGGTCAAAGACCCTGTCTACAGGTCCTTAGACCTGTGTTGCTCATCTGCAGGCCAAAATGGCCATGTCATCCACCAATCTTCGCCCTGTAAATCAAAGGGTGAAAATTGTCCTCAGCATCAAATTGATGTTGTAATCATGTAGAACTACTCTAGAGCTTTCCAACAAGCTATAGTTTGCTTGATTTGGAGCTCTGAGCTGGCTTGTGCCTCCAGCTAAAGTTTGGTCTCGAAGGGATAAGAATAGTCCCACATTGGTAAGGAAAGAGCGTGCGACATGGGATAAAAGTAAAAAGCGTTGTAAGCCGTTTGGTCGTCAGCGCTGGGTGCATAAAGAGCATATGGTGTGTGTGGGTGCGTGCGGTGCATGTGCTCAGGTGTGTGTGTGCCTGTGGGCGTTCGAACGTGGGCCCGTGGGCAAGCGTGTGCATGTGGGTTTGGGAGGCCGGAGACTGTGCATATGTGATGATTGAATTGGAAAATAAACCAAATGTAATGAACCAGGCTTGGACCCAGTAGGGTCTGGTCCCACCCTGAGAGGGGTGCTATGTATCCCTGACTGATCCAAGCCGCCAACCTTAAAACTAAATTTTTGGTTCGGTTCAAATGCACAGTTGAAGAATAAAAAGGAAAAGAAAGAGAAGAGAAGAGGATATGAGACTTAAGGAATTAAGGAGAAGAAGAAGAGAAGAGCTCGAGAAAGCTTAAGGAAAGAAACAAAGAAAGATAAAGACAGAGAGAGGGAAAGTGATGGCAGAAGAACAAAAGAGAAAGAATGAAAGCTGAAGAGAAAAGTGAAATTGCACTAGAGGGGGGGTGAATAGTGAAATTATAGAATATTGTAATACAAAAAATTCAATCACACAATATACTCAATTATTTTTAGGTGGAAACCCAAGATGGGTGAAAACCACCACCTAAGCCAATCTCTTGACTTAGGATTTTCGATCACAAGGTGATCAATCCACTAACCACACTACTTAAACGAGGGTAGTGTACCTCAATTACAATTCCCACCTCCGATCCCTTAACGGAGGTTTCTCTCTTCAAAATGAAGAGACGGGGACCCGACAGGCCGGATACCCAAAATACAGAAATTAAGAAGTAAAAATAACACCTATAGAGCACCCCAATAATTTAGTTGCTTGCTTATCTACTAAGCATGAAAAGAACTCCCTGATGATTTGCAGAACGGAGCGAGCGGGGAGTATGGATTTGCCCTTTGATCAGAGTATTAGCACAGCACAAGGGCAAGATGGAGCTTAAAGTAGTGAGCAAGAGATTTTTCTAATGGAATTGTATCTCAAGAGGTGTGTGTTGCCTAAGAGGAGTTATAGTCTATTTATAGGCAAGTTTGGAACCTTCAAGAACACTTGGGAGAGCTCTTCTAGCCGTTGGAGACAAATCCCAAGAGTTTAGGACGAAATCCACACAAAATCAGGGCAATGATGATTCTGACAGCAACATCAGACGTCTAATTATAGGACCAGACGTCTTACAGGACATCTGATTTTTCCTATGGTCGTCTAATATTGCAGGACATCCTTAACTGACTCTATTGGATCAAAAGAAGGACGTCTGATATTATCTCATAAGATGTCTGATTATTTCATTGGACGTCTAATGAACGGTGCATTCATTCCTGTTATCATCGGATCCAAACAGGGTTCTAGGTTTAGAGGATCAGACGTCGTTATGGACGTCTGAGGACATTACCAGACGTCTGGAAACCTAGATACTCTTCCTTGCTACTTCTGCCAAAAGATTATGTGGCCGTAGAGAGATACGCACAAAAAATCATGGCCAACGGTTCAAAGGCAGACGTCTGGAAGTGTGTCAAGACATCTGGAAATTGTTTTTGCCTACAGAAAGTCTAACGGTTAGTATGAGGACGTCTGGGTAAAGAATCAGACGTCTGTGAATGGTTATCGATGTCTGAAAGTGAAGTCCTTCGACTGATGTTTATGAGGAGATGAACAAAGGCAGAAATATTTGAAATTAGACGTCTGATAAACATGTCAGACGTCTTATGGTGGAAAATCAGACGTCTGGCATTTGTCATGGACGTCTGATAAAAGTATAAGTGTTGTGTTTTTGTTTCTAATTTATCCTAAGTGTAGAGAGCCTAAGTTAGTTATTTATAGGTTTTGTTCGGGGGCTCTTTACAATATTTCTAGACTCAAATAAAATGAAAATTACAACCTTTGAAAGTTTACATGAAAAATCCTAAGACCTAATACTTATGCTACTCTTCTTTACGCTTTTAATCTCCCGTCTTGGAAAGCTTTTTGAAATCCTGCAAATATGTTATTACAGAGAGAAAATAATATGCTACGCTTTATTTTTTATTTCATTTTCTTCATTTTGTAAAATCATCAAAATATTATATCGAGTGGTTGAACTAACAATCTCCCCCTTTTTGATGATTTTCAAAATATAGCTGTAGGTTCCTATTTCCTCCCCCTAAAGGTTGTACTTGGTAGTCTTTATCTATTTAGGAAGTTTTTATATTATTCCTTAAGTTCTTACCTACATTCTTCTCCCCCTTTTTGAATATCATCATGAAGGGTTGTTAAAGGGAGTTGAAATCCAAACTACAAGAGTGATATCTACAAAGTAGAGTGCATAAGTAAAACTGCATGTTTAACAGATGACAAGGCATTAAGGAAAATTTATTAGGAATAGAAATATTTAAGCATGGACTAGCTATTTGTTCCCAAAAGTATTAAGTACGGGGTCAAGGCCCCTTAATACAAACTTAGAATAAAAGACAGAAAAATAGAAGCACTAAAACTATTCTTCTTGATCTTGGCGGCGGCGGCGACGAGCGGGTCCTTGTCCTATCTGCAAATTTTGAACATCTGATCTAAGTTCGTCGATGTCGCGGCGCATGCTTCCCATATAGGTGTACATCTCGCCGGTTTGACGCAGCAGGAGGGAGATGCCGGAGGAGAGGGAATCTGTGGATGGATCCCATGCGTCATCAAAGCTCGAGCGGGGAGCTTCTATTTGAAGGGGTCGTGGTTCATGGAAGTTTGGAAAGGGTGGAAGGGGCTCTTCTTCTATGGGTTCGTCGGCGGGCTCAAGATGTTCTCTAAGTATACGCATCTTGGCGGCTGTGGCCCGGTTGTAAGGCTCAATTTTCTTGTCAACTGCTTGGTCAGTTATGGAAATCCGATGGGATGAAAAGATTTTGGATAGAATAGACCCAAACGGAAGTGATGCCCCATGGTCCTCATTCATGACGCGAACAACGAGGCGGTAATAATTGAAAGGAATATGACGAACGGCCGCAAAAAGGAGCGCCTTGTGTTGGCGTGAGATGTAATCAAAGCCTCCCGATTTGTTTAGGAGGTCCCACCCAAAAATGCGAGAGAGTAGACGTGGAAGGGGTTTGAGATTTTTGTACGGTAGCGTGCCAAGGTTTTCAACATATTTTTCCAGGAGAACTAACTCTTGATTGATGGTTTCTGGGTCGTATTGCCTCAGAATGTCATTGAAATCATTTCCCTCATTGGGGATGGCTAGAAGGTCAGAGATAGTTTCGGATGTGATGTGTATTTCACGACCAAATAGGCGGGTATGGAGTTCAAGTTCATCGTTGCTGTAGTCCTCAACGATGTTGGCATAAAAGAGATGGCAAAGATCAGGGAATACACCAAGAGTTCCAATGCCGGAGTGGAATTGACGGTCAAAATATTGGAAAAGATGGAGAGTTTGGAAGTGTTCCCGAAGGTTCAAATGGGCAAAATCATTCCAAACAATAAAACGAGGGCATTTAACTTTGGCATTCGCGAAACAACGAAATCGCTGCCTAGCGATGTCACCCCGCAATTGATCAGCCAAATAAGTGGAAGAGGAACTGGAAGATCCCTCAACTTGCTTCCTACGGGGAGGCATATTTGGTGGAATGGGTGGTTAGGTTTAGGAAAAAATGAGTGGTGTTTTGAGGATAGAATACCTGCAAAAAAGAAACAACCATTCAACCAAACAACATTCACCCAAAACATAGTTTCAAACACTGCAAACATCATGAAAAAATATGTGGCAGTATGCCTTGAGGCAATACAACCTGCCATGTAGTTGTGGCAATATACCTTTGGATGCAAGCCACTAAAATGTCGGCTTGATCCTCATGAGGTAATACCCTTGCCATGGAAGATGCAGCTAGGGCTAACAGGGTTTTCTTGACCGAGGGTTAGGGTTCTAAGGCTGATAATGATATGAAATGCACATGTAGGTCAAGTGAATCAAGAAGGAGAACTAGATGCTACAAGATGCTACAAGGTCGTGGGTAAGAGATCATGGAGACGCCCTAGGAGTGGAGAGGATATACCCACGGGAGGAGGGAAGCCTCCAAATGCGCGGTCGAGAGGCAGGGAGGACGCGCGCAGAGGAGCAGCAGTTCCGTCAGTCGTCGAAGAGGCGCGACGGTCGTCTGGCGGTGAGCAGAACTTCGCCAACTGCTGCTGTGGGCCGTCGGGTGTGAGGGAGAGCGGCGCACAGATTTTGTGTGGGGTAGGGATTTTGGACAGGAGAGTGGGACCTTTGCGAAGGGCATCTTATATCCCAATGTCATGTAGCAAGTCTCCCCCTGAAGTTGGGGAGATTTGCATTTCAAACCGTCCAGAGAAAAACCGCGACGCGCAGATTTTTCCCAGATCAGACGTCTGGAAAAGGAGTCGGACGTCGGGATTTGCCAGAGGGATTTTAGCCCATTTCAGGGAGACGTCTGTTTTATTCATCAGACGACCAATCAGACGACTAATTATATAAATAGACGTCTGATTTCTGCAGGAATCCTCCCCAGCAAAAAGATTTATTCTCCAGGTTGTCGTCTGATTTCTTACTCAGACGACAAAGAAGACGTCTAAATTTAATATTAGACGTCCGATTTCTGTAGACAGACCTTCCTGGATTTTCGTCTAAAGTTACAGGGTCGTCCGCTTTTCCTGTCAGACGATCCCTATGACGTCTAACCACATATTCTGACGTCCGACAGGCAGACAATGTTCTGTCTCCGAGATAGACGTCTGTCAACACATTTGGACGACATCCCAAACGTCTGTGTGGTGTACCAGACGTCTGATATGACTGTTTTGTTATATAAAATCATCATCTGTCCCAGATGTTTAGACGACGAATTTTAATGCATAAGACGTCTGATTATTTAATCAGACGTCTGCTATTGGAGAGAATGTGCATTTAGATGTTTGAACTGAGAATGAAGGCTTCTAACTTTGTGAAATCAAGGTTCTATCTATGCTCATGACAAAAGAGGTTCCATTAAATCACTAAATTCTTCAAATATCACTTAGCTTACATATGCCTAGTTTCCTACGTATATAATTAAAGCGATCATAATTCAAAGGTTTAGTGAAAATATCAGCTAATTGCAGTTCAGTACAAATAAATTCAACTTCGATTTCTCCCTTAAGTACATTATCTCTCAAGAAGTGATGTCGAACATCAATATGTTTTGTGCGAGAGTGATGTACGGGGTTTTTCGAGAGGTTGATAGCACTAGTATTGTCACATAATATTTTTATCTTATTAAATATCAAGTTAAAATCCTTCAAAGTATTTTTCATCCACAGCACTTGGGAACATGCTAGTGCGGCGGTTATGTATTCAGCTTCTGTAGTTGATAAAGCTACACTAGATTGTTTCTTTGAGAACCAAGAGACTAGTGATTCGCCTAAGAATTGGCACGTCCCACTAGTACTCTTCCTATTGGTGCGGCTACCTGCGTAGTCCGCATCGCTATATGTAACTAAGTTGAATTGTGGACTCCTAGGGTAGAATAAGCCATAATCAGATGTGTCAACTAGATATCTAAATATTCGTTTTACAGCATTTAGGTGTGATTGTTTAGGGTTTGATTGAAACCTAGCGCATAAGCAGGTACTAAACAAAATATCAGGTCTACTGGAAGTTAAATACAGTAAAGATCCAATCATGCTACGATAGAGCTTTTGATCTATGGGCGTACCTGATTCGTCCAAGTCTAAGGAAGTTGTGACACTCATAGGAGTGTTCTTCCCTTTACTTTTGTTCATATCAAATCTCTTCAACATCTCCTTTGTGTATTTTGATTGACATACAAAGGTTCCAATTTCGAGCTGAGTGATTTGCAAGCCCAAGAAAAACTTGAGTTCACCCATCAAACTCATTTCGAATTCTTCCTGCATAATTTCTGAAAACTTTCTACACATAGATTCATTAGTAGCACCAAATATAATATCATCTACATATATTTGAACTAATAAAATGTCTTTTCCTTTTCTTTTAATGAATAATGTGGAATCAGCTTCCCCTATAGAGAATTTTGCATTTAACAAGTAGTCTTTGAGCCTTTCATACCAAGCTCTAGGAGCTTGCTTTAGACCATATAGTGCCTTGTTTAATTTGTAGACAAAATGAGGCTTATCATGAGACTCAAAACCAGGAGGTTGTTTTACAAAAACTTCCTCCTTAATGAATCCGTTAAGAAACGCGCTCTTAACGTCCATTTGAAAGAGTTTAAAGCCAAGAAAGGTGGCATAAGCAAGAAGCATGCGAATTGATTCGAGTCGAGCTACGGGAGCGTAGGTCTCATCAAAATCAATTCCTTCTTCTTGGTTGTACCCTTGTGCTACCAACCGAGCCTTGTTTCGAATAACTATACCGGATTCATTCAACTTGTTCCAGAATACCCATTTGGTACCTATTACCGTTTGCCCTTCAGGCTTGGGTACTAGATCCCAAACTTCATTCCTTTGAAATTGGTTGAGTTCCTCCTGCATGGCCATCATCCAAGTTTCTTCGGAGCACGCTTCCTCGACACTCTTCGGTTCAACTTGAGATACAAAGGCGGAGAGACCAAAGGAGCAACTAAAGCGAGATCGGGTTTTAACGCCATCAGAAACACTTCCAATGACTTGACTTTCGGGATGATCCCTTTGATATATCCAATCTTTTGGAAGATTATGGATATTGGAGTTTGGAATGTTAGACACATCAATAGTAGAATCATCTTCATCATCCATATTGACTCGGTCAATGGAGGAATGAGGAGATTCATCGAAGGAGACATGAAGGGTTTCCTCCACTATTAATGTGGTCTTGTTAAAAACCTGATATGCCTTACTACGTGAGGAATAACCAATAAAGATGGCTTCTTCACCTTTGGCATCAAATTTATCTAAATTAGAGCGGGTATTCAAGACAAAACATCGACATCCAAAAACTTTAAAATAACTAATTTTGGGTATTTTCCCATAGTATAGTTCAAAACAAGTTTTTCGCAATCCGGATCGAATTAAGGTGCGATTTAACACGTAACAAGCCGTGTTAACCGCCTCAGCCCAAAAGTACTTCGGTAACCCCGAGTCTATGAGCAATGTTCGAGCACACTCTTGAAGAGTACGGTTCTTTCTCTCAACCACCCCATTTTGTTGAGGTGTTCGAGGAAAAGAAAACTCATGAGCAATACCATGCTCTTGACAAAAATCATCAAACAAGGAATTTTCAAACTCGCCCCCATGATCACTACGGATACGAGTGATTTGGTAGCCTTTTTCAGTTTGAACTTTCCTACAAAAAACAGAAAAGACGGAAAACACTCCTTCTTTGGATCTCAAGAAGGAGACCCATGAAAACCTCGAATAATCATCTACAATTACAAGGCAATATTTGCATCCACTGAGGCTCTCATATTTTGTTGGTCCAAACAGATCTAGGTGAAGTAGTTCTAAAGGTCTTGATGTGGATATAACTTGTTTGCTTTTAAAACTAGATTTTATAATCTTACCTAATTTACATGAATCACAAATAAGCTCATTTAAAAATTTTCTTTTAGGAAGACCTCGGACTAGTTCATGTTTAGCTAATTTTTGAACCATCTTCATATGAACATGTCCTAGTCTTTTATGCCATATACTTAACTCATCATTTGCTATAAGACATTCATAAATGCCATTTTTATCAAATTCTACGACATAAATGTCTTTAAATCTAGTTCCCTTAAGAAGGGTTTCATTGGTTAATGCATGCATAATTTCAAATATTTTAGAAGTAAACACTACTTTAAACCCCTTATCACATATTTGACTTACACTTAAAAGATTATGTTTTAGTCCTTTAACTAGAGAAACATTTGAGATGGGAGAGAGAGGGTTACCTATTTTACCAAGGCCAATAATATGTCCCTTGTGGTTGTTGCCAAATGTAACTGTTCCTCCATCCGTAGGTTGGAGGTCCAAAAATAGGCGCTTGTCTCCCGTCATATGTTTGGAGCATCCGGAGTCCATCACCCATCGGCCTCCTTGGTGGTGGTGGTCTCCTTGTCTTCCTCCTTGTAGACCTTCTTCCTCCTACAAAAGATCTTCGATGGTGACTTGGTGTTTCTATAGGTCTTTCTAATTTGAGTCGTCCATCCTTCATTTTGTATATCCAATTTTTGACATTATGATGTCCTTTCATCCCTACAAAACAAAGTGAGAGTTGTCTTTTCGGTATCCATTGTAAAGTGGATCCGTATTTGTTAGTGGTCTCCTTTAGAGGAGGATCCTTTTTCGGCTAACTTTGACTAGGTTCATAAAAGCCTAATCCAAATTTACTTGAGGAAGGTTTTTGATGGGCAATGAGTTTGTCCAAGTTATCTTTTCCCTTTGTAAATTTGGATAGGTCCTCAAGAAGTTGGTTTGACTTTTCTTTGAGATGATTTATCTCTATTTTCATTATGTCTAGTTTATCTTCTAATGCTCTAATTTCTACTCTAAGTAAGCCATTTTCATCCTTTTTAAAGGAGTTTGATTTTTCAAGCACATGGATTTTGTCGAGTAATTCTTCTCTATCTAAAAATTTTTGTTCACTCATTGCTGTATACAAATCATTTGTTAATGACTCTTTCTCAATCATTAGATTTCTTATTTGCATATTTAAAGCAGTGGTTTCTTTTGTAAGAATTAGATTCTTTTCTTCAAGATCATTGATTAATCTCTTATTTTCTAAGTTTTCTTCTTTTAAAGCCTTGCTTTGGGTTTTTGTTTTCTTAAGATCTACATTTACTGAATCAAAGGCATCTTGTAATTCATTTAAAGAGTAGGAGTTTACCTCAGGTTCCTCAGATTCAGACTCAGAACCATCATTTGTTGCCATTAATCCCAAGCATGCCGTTTCTTCATTTTTTTCCTCCTCCTCTTCTTCTTCGGAGGTGGAGTCATCCCACGTTGCTTGAAATGCCTTCTTCTTAAATCCTTTCGGTTTGGAGATCTTCTTGTAGTCAGAAGGCTTCTTGGGTTTCTTCTCATCATCCCTTTTAAGTAAGGGACAATCTTTCCTTATGTGACCTCTCTTTTTGCAATTATAGCAAATTAGAGGATCTTCTTCTCTTTTCCTTCCCTTGATCTCTCTTCTATTTCTGAGAAACTTTTTAAACTTTTTAGCTAATAAAACAAATTCTTCGTCATCGGTACTTACCTCATCATCCGAAGTAGCTTTGAAGGCTAAGGTCTTCTTCTTTGGCTCCGATGAGATTGATTTCTTCTTTTGCTCCATTTTTGATTCGTAAGCCATGAGATTCCCAAGTATATTTTCCATGTCTAGATCCTCTACTTGGTTGGCTTCTTCTATTGCTGTTACCTTTTGCTCCCACTCAGGTCCAAGGGAGCGAAGGAGCTTCCCTTGAAGCTCCCCCTTTATAAATGTCTTTCCTAAAGACTTGAGGTTATTCACGATTAACGTGAATCGGGTGTACATGTCCCCAAGTCTTTCATTATCCTTCATAGAGAAAGCTTCGAATTCCTGCGATAACAAGTTTATCTTTGAGGATTTAACTTTAGATGTACCTTCGTGAGTAACCTCCAAGGTTCTCCAGATCTCGTGGGCGGTTTCGCATTGGCTGATGCGGTTGAATTCCTCCGAGCTGAGAGCGCAGTAGAGTGAGTTCATTGCCTTGGCATTTAGTCCAAGGTGATGGATTTGCTCCACTGTGTAACCAGTTTCTGGTTTCTCGGGAATGACGTATGCGGATTCGCATTTCTCCCAAATGGAGAAATCGTTGGCTTGAAGCCACATCTTCATTCTCAGCTTCCAGTAAGTGTAGTTGGTTCCTTCGAAGAGTGGTGGTCGAGTGGTGGATTGCCCCTCCAATCTGCTTGTGGAAATGGCCTTCCCCTCCATGTGATCTTTCCGCGGATGTTACTCCTGTAGGCGGAAAACCTGCTCTGATACCAGATGAAATTGCACTAGAGGGGGGTGAATAGTGAAATTATAGAATATTGTAATACAAAAAATTCAATCACACAATATACTCAATTATTTTTAGGTGGAAACCCAAGATGGGTGAAAACCACCACCTAAGCCAATCTCTTGACTTAGGATTTTCGATCACAAGGTGATTAATCCACTAACCACACTACTTAAACGAGGGTAGTGTACCTCAATTACAATTCCCACCTCCGATCCCTTAACGGAGGTTTCTCTCTTCAAAATGAAGAGACGGGGACCCGACAGGCCGGATACCCAAAATACAGAAATTAAGAAGTAAAAATAACACCTATAGAGCACCCCAATAATTTAGTTGCTTTCTTATCTACTAAGCATGAAAAGAACTCCCTGATGATTTGCAGAACGGAGCGAGCAGGGAGTATGGATTTGCCCTTTGATCAGAGTATTAGCACAGCACAAGGGCAAGATGGAGCTTAAAGTAGTGAGCAAGAGATTTTTCTAATGGAATTGTATCTCAAGTGGCATGTGTTGCCTAAGAGGAGTTATAGTCTATTTATAGGCAAGTTTGGAACCTTCAAGAACGCTTGGGAGAGCTCTTCTAGCCGTTGGAGACAAATCCCAAGAGTTTAGGACGAAATCCACACAAAATCAGGGCAATGATGATTCTGACAGCAACATCAGACGTCTAATTATAGGACCAGACGTCTTACAGGACGTCTGATTTTTCCTGTGGTCGTCTAATATTGCAGGACATCCTTAACTGACTCTATTGGATCAAAAGAAGGACGTCTGATATTATCTCATAAGACGTCTGATTATTTCATTGGACGTCTAATGAATGGTGCATTCATTCCTGTTATCATCGGATCCAAACAGGGTTCTAGGTTTAGAGGATCAGACGTCGTTATGGACGTCTGAGGACATTACCAGACGTCTGGAAACCTAAATACTCTTCCTTGCTACTTCTGCCAAAAGATTATGTGGCCGTAGAGAGATACGCACAGAAAATCATGGCCAACAGTTCAAAGGCAGACGTCTGGAAGTGTGTCAAGACGTCTGGAAATTGTTTTTGCCTACAGAAAGTCTAACGGTTAGTATGAGGACGTCTGGGTAAAGAATCAGACGTCTGTGAACGGTTATCGACGTCTGAAAGTGAAGTCCTTCGACTGATGTTTATGAGGAGATGAAGAAAGGCAGAAATAGTTGAAATTAGACGTCTGATAAACATGTCAGACGTCTTATGGTGGAAAATCAGACGTCTGGCATTTGTCATGGACGTCTGATAAAAGTATAAGTGTTGGGTTTTTGTTTCTAATTTATCCTAAGTGTAGAGAGCCTAAGTTAGCTATTTATAGGTTTTGTTCGGGGGCTCTTTACAATATTTCTAGACTCAAATAAAATGAAAATTACAACCTTTGAAAGTTTACATGAAAAATCCTAAGACCTAATACTTATGCTACTCTTCTTTACACTTTTAATCTCCCGTCTTGGAAAGCTTTTTGAAATCCTGCAAATATGTTATTACAGAGAGAAAATAATATGCTACGCTTTATTTTTTATTTCATTTTCTTCATTTTGTAAAATCATCAAAATATTATATCGAGTGGTTGAACTAACAAAAAGAAGACAAATAAAAGGAAAATCAAAGTTTTAGACATCTGATAATTCAAGCTCTTTTTTTTAAGACGTCCAATTTTTGTAGTTTACTTTAATACAGTTTCTTTAGAGTTTAATTGATAAATAAGGCATTTATACTTAATTGCAATTCTCTTTCTTGCCTTAAATCTTTTGTAAATGACAAGAAATTAATAAAAATAAACATGTTGACTTGTTTTTAATAATTGATCTCATGTGTAAATATTTTGTCTTATGGAATGTTGCATTTTTTTAATTAAATATCTTTTGTGCAAGATTCGTGATCTTAAAGTATTATAATTATAACTCTAATTGATTAAGTAAGTAGTAATTAATGCTTAGGAATAAATGGTGAATTAAATTAAGTTGTCTCCCAGTGAACGACCTGGACTCAACCAGTTAAAAAGAATTAAAAATCTAAAATGTTAGGTTAGCTTGACCCTATACTACTCAATCGACATTAATTCAAGTTAACCTAAGTTACTTTCTCTTGCACTTAATTAAGCCTAATTAACTTAATTAGCTGTGTTGGAAAATAAACGAACACACCGCCAGTTGCAATTAAGCAAGATCGAGGAACTATGTAATGACGCGTACGAAAACTCGTGAATCTACAAAGAGCGGGTGAAAGCCTTCCATGATAGACACATTTCAAGAAAAATCTTCAATCCTAGTTACAAAGTACTACTCTTTGATGCCAAACTCATACTCTTCCCTGGAAAACTTAGATCTAAATGGATTGGACAATTTATGGTGAGACAAGTATTCAGAAATGGAGCTATCGAAATCAATGAACTAAGCCTTGATTCTGACCCTTTTGTTGTGAATGGTCAGAGACTCAAACCGTTTGTCAAACATACTAACATGAATTTGGCTACGGTATCGTTTGATCATCATTCTCCCTAAGCTTCATTGCCCCCAGCTAACGACGTTAAACTTAGCGCTTAATGGGAGGCAACTTGTCATCTTTGGAAAAACCCGAAACCTTCTTGACATATCCTTTTGCTGAATTCATATTGTACTTTAGGGTTTGTCCATTAGAACAACCGACTTCACCTTTAATACTTGTATTAGAACTAGAAATCATCCGCAACAGTCATTCCGACCCATTCACCACCCACCTGTTCTAATGTACGATCTGAATTGAACTCGAACCCACCTAATTTACAACAAGGACATTGCAAATCTTAGGCATGGAGGTATTAAAGTGCAAAATGCTGTGAAATCAATGCATGGAAGGGTTTCATTAAAAAAAAAAAGAGGAGAAAAGAGGAAAGGAGAGGTCATTTTTAGCTGAATGAAAAAAAAGAGAAGGGAAGGAAAAGAAAAGAAAGAGGAAAAAGGATAAAATAAAAGAAAAAAAGAAAAAAGAGAGTCCCTTGAAATTGAATATGGAACCTACCTAACTTCTAGGTTGGTTCCGATGATGAATTAAGACCTGGAAGGCTAAAACATAGGGAATTGGTGGTGGATACCGACCTTAGGCCTCTTGGATCTATTCTAGGGTTTAAACACTCAAGTATTTGTTAAGATCTGGATTAATCCTCAGGAGGTTAAGGAAAGTGCGAAGCTGATGTAGTAGGTCTAAGGCTTAGGGATTATTCAACCTTGTTGCTTGCCCTTTGGTTTGCGGGACTTGGTAACCTAAGCATCCAAAATCACACACTTAGTCTGGTTCAGTGCACTTAACAAAGAAAAATCTGTCAAAAGTGTTATGTTATGAAAAGTCATCTCGAAGATCTATCTTAGGAGCAGCTCGACAACACAAGTTGATTGGATGAGTTCCCGACGTAGAGAGGTGGGAAATTCCCCTCAAAGATGTGTAATAATGTATCGTCTCTTCGGTGTTTGTCTCCTAGGATATCTAAATATCCTACCGGGGGCATGTAAGCACCTTACACTAGTTCAGGTGCCATGGGCGAGATTATCTCGAAATGTCAATTGCCAGGGCTTGAATTTAGCTACAGAACATCATGGGCAGCACTATCTCGAAGTGTCGAAAGCCAAGGTTCTAGGGGTTTCCATGGGTGGTGCTATCTTGAAGCATCGATTGCTAGGGACCCTTTGAGGATTGATGGTGGGGACAAGGAATCCGATACAGATCATGTTTAAGGCCAATTTGAGGCTGGATTTAGGGAAAAATAAAAGAGAGAAAACTCTCCAAACAAAAATCCTTCTCTATCTCTTACAAAAATGCACTGGCAAACTGAATCTAAACATGTTACGTCTATGCACAGGTGCTTTAACCACTGGGGTCAATGAACCTCTAGGCAATTTTTGCGGGCCTCAGAAACCTTTGCAGCAGACTCAGGCTGAAGCTAGTCAGGTTTGGATCTTCGCTAATACTTGAGTACCTCTAGGCTTATGTTGGTATTTTGATCTGATTTCTTGAGTTGCAACTTAGTAAGGCACCCTGACGGTTACATCCGACCTAGAGACTTGGTTTGATCCATAGGATGTTTGCTAAGGGACTAGCAAAAGCTAGGCATGGGGGTATGATGGGAACACCATCATGAGCCTTAACTAGTCCATTTTAGTTTGGAATAAAAGATAAAAGCTCATACATATTCATTTGAGGGTCACATCTCCACCTTATTATGTTTTGAGAAGAGAAACGAAACCAGGGTTTATTATGTAATTTTAATAGCAAATCATGAACACAGAATAACCAAGGGGTTGGTTAGGGGTGAAATAAAGGTCAAATGAGCATTAAAGTCTAATAAGTGGGTCCATGCAGACAAAAACAGGTTTTTGCACATTTTTGGAATTAATAGTAACCCAAAACCCTAATTTCAGATCCGCTTAAATAATAGAGGTTCTGTTCAAGATAAAATTCATCTGAACCTTCTAAAAATCATATAAAAATATTCCATAAGGTTTGGTAACCTTGGTTTGACCATCTGAACCTATTTTGACCTAGAATAGAGTCTTAGACGGAAAGTTACCCTAATTTAGATTTCTGTGCAAATTGCCCAATCAAACTTGGTCAAAAGTGAAATTTGACTTCATCATCAGATGCTTTGGGTCAAATTAGGTTTGTACCAAAATTTGGGTCCAATCAAAATCCATCTTGACTTAGTTTGCATTTTGGTCTAGTCTAACTCTTTCTCTCTCATTCATAACACTAACTTTTGAAATTGTTGCAATTAGGTCCCTAACTTTCTCATCATTCTTTGCAAATGTGTCCCTACCACCATTAGTGTGAACACAAGAGCTTCATTGCGATTTGAGTGAGGATTTCTCGCTCGATTCTCAATCAAACTCTTCCAAATTTGAACCGGAGATTCCTTGAGGAATTCTCTTCCAAATGAACCTGGCCATGAACCTTGATTCATTCCTAATCTCTCTTGTGAATGCATTGAAGAGATGGGTATCTGGTTTGCATGAAAATCTCGAGGTTCGTAAGCTTTTTTCCATGGTTGGAAGTCCTCTCTTTGGACTATAAAAAGACCTAGAGCAAGAAGCCTTGCTCCTTAGCAAGTCTTGGACAGAGAAAACCCTCCTTCCCCCTCCGGTGATCTTCACACCTTTCTTGATGATAACGTCATCATCAACCATATCTAGCTTTAATTAGTCATAATCAATAAATAAATGCTCCTGCATAACCACCAAAGAGCCCAAATTCATTGCATATCCATTCTGAGAGATTAATAGTAAAATAGGGGTAAAACTGTAGTTTTAATAGAATATCTTAATTGCAGACTAATCACTGGGTTTCTCAGGGGTTAATTAAAGGTCAAGTGGTCATAAATGTCTAATAAGTGGGTTCGTGCAGACAGATACAGGTTTTCACGTGTTTTGAGAATTAAATGATATCTCAAACCTTAAAAATAGATCGGCTTAATTAACTAAGGTTTTGGTTCAGATAAAATTCATTTAAACCTTTTAAAAGTCGTAAAAAAATATTCTATAAGGTTTGTTCCTTTAATTTAACCATTGGAACCCAACTTGGCCTAAAATAGAGTTTCATTTAAGCAGTTGCCCTAATTTGGGTTTCTACTCAATTTACCCAGTCAAACTTGGTCAAAACCTAAATCCAACTTCACCATTAGATTCCTTGGGTCAAAATTAGGTTTGTACCAAAATTTGGGCCCAATCAGAGATCACCTTGACCTAGTTTACATTTTAGTCCTGTCTGACTCTTTTCTCTCACACATATGCCCCTAACTTTTGAAATAATTGCAAATGGATCCCTAAGTTGATCATCATTCTTTACAAACAGTTCCCCACACCATTTTTGCAAGGTCAAAACTTCACCATCGAGATTTGAGCGAGGATTTCTCAATCGATTCTCAATCAAACACTCCTAAAATTGAAAGGGAGATTCCTTAAGAAATTCCCTTCCTAATGGGACTGTCCACAGATCCTATAACCCTCTGGAAATCCCATGCAAACGGTTTAAATGCACATGTATCATACATGCATAAGAAGCTCAGAGTTTCCAAGCTTGTTTCCAAGCTTGGAACTCCATCCTAAGCCTTATAAAAGACTCCCTGAGGCATGCCTTACTTCTTTAGCAAAACTTGGCCTCAGAAATCCTCTCTTCCTCCTCTGGCTGTCTTCAAAGTTTGCTCTGGTGACCTCCTCTATTCATCGTCGTCCGGCTGTCCAACCATAAAATTGGATGGCCCATATCCTTCCTCTCTTCTTCGCGATCCTCTCCGACCAAAGAGAGGACGTCTCCTTGCCCCATTCATCGTTGCCGTCTTCCTGCTTCATCTCCTTCTCCAGCTCTGGTCAGCCACAACCGGAGATCTCCAGCCTGCTTCCTCTTCTCTAAGACCCCTTATTCCTTCCTTTATCCCTCTACATCACTTCACCCTCACCTACACTTCCAAACAACCACGCTATGATGTGCATACATCTAAATAGTCAAAAATATCTATTAATGTATGTTCTTAGTACCATATTAGCATCATGCATTGTAAGTATTGCATAACACACATAATCATGCATTTAGGTCAAATTGTACAAGTTATATATTAATTGTCTCCTTTTATGGCCATGGATAGGGTTACTTTAAATCAGGGCCTCGGACTGAGGATCCAACCGTACAGATTTGATTAGGGTGACAACTGGAGTTCAACGACTCCAAGATCGCCCCGATCGGACATCCGTAGCACCAGATATAGTCTAAGGAAGATCAGAAATCAAGGGCCAAGATGATGTCAATCCACACCTTAGATGACAGATCTGACAGCATGGATGGGTTCGGATCGACGATCGTAGCCTAACGGTGCGAAAATCGGTTCAATTTGGCATCTATGGCACCTTCTACAAGTCACAAAAGATGGACTATCAGAATGGCACCACGTGGCGCCATCCCAACCGCCCAATACTGGCCATGAATGCCCGCTGCTCTCCTGCTCTGCAAATGATCGCCAAATATGGGTCATTGGATTATGATCCAACGGTCACAAGCGTGCATGCTATGGATGAACTCGTGACCAACTCTTGGCCTTGGCGCAATGGTCATGCAGCTGTGGGTGAGATAGAGGTCGCAGGTTCGAGCCTCTTCGAGTGCCTCAATTCAGCCGGGGAGCGGGAGCAGTGGATTGCATTCGTTGGATGCATGGCGAATGGCACAGATGCAGGCTACGTGGTGCACCCAGACTGCACAGATCGCGTATGCGCTATTCAATGCGCGATCGTATGCGCAATCTGACCCGAACACACGAGTAGGCGCGGTTACACTGAAGAGGAAAGGGTGCACTGGCGGGTGCGCATGTAAGGCCACGATGAAGCGTCACTAAAGACCCCCTCATTTAATGTTTTTGAATATGTAGAGACCAAATTGCCCCCAATCCTTGCAACTATAAAAGGAGACCCCTACCCTACGAAATTCTCATCCCTTCCTTCACCTCTCCCCCTCTCCAAAGCTCTAGAGAAGCTTGTCCCACACTCGGGATGCTCCTTTAGAGCCAAATCCAAAGTTTTCTCGCCGCTGTTTCAAAAGTGGATCACGCGACGATGACGACATTCTGCCTCGTTCCCGCTTCTTCTTGCTTTGTCCACCTTCTTCCCACCCCGTCCTCCGTCTTCCAGGCATCGCTATGTTTAGCTCATCCTCCAAGTAATCGTCGAGGAGGATAACATCTCTCTCCCTTCTTTTTATCGCTTTCTAGAATAGAATTTCCTACTTTCTAGCTGTAATCATTTCCTCCTAGCTGTAAAAACATTATTCATAAATCAAGTGATTGTTCTCTCTCTCTCTTAGTGTTAATATTAATTCCATTGTGATTATCTCGCTTTTAAACAAAAATATAAAAAATATAATCACGGATTTTAGATCGATGTAACCTCCCTGTGTTCAACCTGGAATTTCTTTATGAATTTTGGTTAAATTTTATCTGTTGACGGATTGCTTTGCAAATCGAACTACAACGACGGGTTTTCAAATGAAACTCCGATCGCGTAGTTTTCCGCTTCAACATTTTGGCACCGTTGCCGGGGAGGCGACGCTCTTTGATTCTTCGCATTTTCCCACCTTATTTTTTACATCACTTCTCTCCTTTCTTATTGTGATTGTAGGTACTCTCTCGAGATGGGCAAAAGCAGTAGATTGGAGAAAGTGCTGTTGAAGGGTCTGTAAGTTTACCCCCACCTCCCCACCCACTAATTTTCATTCCACCACGTAATAACACAAACACAAATCAATCTAGGTGTTCTTATAAACTCTAAAGGTAGTTTCGATTATTTGTTTGTCATCTCCACCCGCCTCACCCTCCGCATATAAAAGAATTTTTTTTTTTTAAATCTCACAGAGGTACACAACCTTTTCTGATTTTCAAACTCAACCGGTAAATCGATCTTTGGAACCGGTATACACACCCAAACACATAATTGAGTAGAAATCAGATTAGGTAATCACTTGTGTGCCTAATTAAGTGGTGCAACAGGCCAATTGTTTGAGTTGATTGAGCCGCACCACTTCAACTAAAATCAACTCATCAAGTAGCTGCCACATAGGTTCAACTTTTAGGGATTTACCAGGCACTCCACATTCTTTTAAGTTTCAAAGGAAAACATCTTCACCTGTGCTTTCAAAACCTGGTGTGTCAACTGAACTTGATTGAATACACCTAAAGTTGAATCCTAAAAGCTACTAAGCAAGATTTAAACCCTAAAATTCACCACATCCAAAAATAATCTTGCTTGAAAATTATTGGCTGTGCACGCACACACATATCTATCAATCATTAAGGGCACAACCTAGATAAAGGGCCCATCACATTCCAAAGCACATTCAAACCTAACCTTAATTACAATAGAATAGACGTTGGCCCTAAGGATTGGACTCGCTCTTCAGAGCCCAAGCTGAGATTATTTTCGATTAGTTTGTGTCTAACTAGGGGAGCAGAATCAAACTATCATGGATGGGGGGTACACTAGGAACCGGAGGTGCAAGCCAAAGGAAGAACCTTCTCTCCAGTCCCTCCCTCTAACTGGTTGGATTAACCGGAAAGAAGTAGATCAAATCATTTCTTTATCTCAAGACGGGTTCTGGAAGTCTATAGGTCTTTAGGCTAGCCCACTTAAGGACAGGTTTGTTTGTTTTTACTGCAGGGCACCTTTCTTCCTCCCATTCTGTCATGGATCCTTCCACATTCTACACACATTCCCATCCTCCTAATACATCTTATTCCCAAAATGATTATTATTCCCACCCCACTTATTCTCATCCATCTTCTAGTTGGGATAATCTTGATTGGGGATATAGTTCCAGACCTCCGTGTTCAGGGTCTAACCCTAGACACCAAAATCTTAATTCTTATCCTTCTCCAAGCTACATCGATTATAGATCACCGCCCTCATTTGGACAACCTAATATGATCTACAATCAAGAAGGATACACTGATTCTTACCCCTCCCTAGAATACACTACCTTTAGGTCATCACCACCTTATGAACAACCTGAAATGACCTATTATCAGGGAGGGTATCAAGATCCTCAATTCGATAACTCCCCTGCACTGAACCCAAACCCACCCAACCCTAAACCAAACCATTTGGTTCAGGTTAACCAGGTCCAAGAGAAGGTGTTGGCTAACTTGAGGAATACTATACAATCTTTAGAAGCTCAGCCAACACCTTGCACTGAAGAATTGGAGCCCCTGATTGAAATGATTGATGATCTGAACAAGTATTTGTTGGATTGGCTCCAGGATGTTAAGGATAAGGGCCCGAGTGAGTTTTTACTTGGTAAGTTATCAAAATTGAGGATGAGATTTGTGGTTGCTTTAGTTCAATCTTGGGATGATTCCTAAGATGAACTCCCTTCAGGAGAGCCAATGTCAGAACCCGCTCAGGCAACTGTTGGGGAGACACGTGTTACAAGACCGACATTGACTAGATTGGTCTAGAGCAACCAATTAAGGATGAACTAATTTCTTCACCTGAGATCCTTGAACTGGGGTACGAGGAAACGTATGTCTCCATGGATCAGAAAGTGATTGATGATTTTGAGACATACATTAATGCGGATTTAGATTTCTTTCATTCTGAAGGTGAAGAATCATTATGCGAAGTCTCACATGAGTTTACAAAACACGATTTCTATGAGACGACTGGGCCTGAGGAATCCGATGAATATTATGACGGCCTGATAACTAAGAAAACTGATCTTATTGGGGCTTACATGGCAGATTCAGATCCTTACTTTTTGAAGGATTCAATTCAAGGCCCTAATCCTCAATCACACCCCATTGAGCTTACTGGCGATTCTATTTTTGAGATCACTAGATCCAAGTCAATTATGATTCAATCTCATATTTTAGACTTGGAAATTTCAGACGGGGTGATTAATACGCAGGAGGTCCTGGAATTTGAAATCCTGATTGTGGAGGATTGAAAGTGGGAAATGTTGATTTGGGAAGTCGATTCCGGAGGAAGCAGAAAACCAAGTCTAAGGGTTCCAATTTGTCTAAAACTCCCAACCTTCTACCAGGACCCTTATGACATATTTTCAAAGGATGCCCAACCCAAGCAAACATTCATTGATTATCCTTTTAAGCTTGATTTCTCTGTAACCCAACTTTTTGGTCTTGGGTTGCATCCTCACAAATCGCAGGCTTGACCCTGCTTGCATACTGATCTCAGGTTTTGGGTAATTTTTATTCAGAATCTTAGATATACTTGACCATGGGGTATGGGTTTGCACCACAATCTAGTCCACATCTGTGGACATCTGTTGGTAGGTTTTGAGGTGAATCTTTTTATTCTGATTCTAACCTGCACTTGTGAATTCTTTGTTTCTTCTTTATCTGTATAGTGTGTCTAGCTGAAGGCACTAACTTTAGCACATATACAGGTTCTTTTCATCTCGAAGTTGACCTGTTATTCACTCAATTCAGGTGCTTTCTACTCTATTCCACTCTGTTTCATGTCTTTTAATACAATGAGGACATTGCATTAGATAGGCATGGGGGGGTGGATATTCATTTCTGAATCATCTTGTTAGCTCCGTTGATTCTTTTTATTTTCTCTTTATTTTTGAAAAAAAAATAAAAATAAAAAAATTGAATTAAGAAAGAATACTTGGGCATTAGGACTTTTCAATCTTAGGAAATAATATAGTAGGATCTGAACACTAAGACCCTTCAGGTCATTGAGCTTAATCAGCTCGAGTATCCATTAAATTGTGGATTTGTTTATCGAGTCTTCGCCATCCTGAATTCTATTTCAATTTGGTTAAATAAGTTGGGGTGATAAGTACACGACTTATCAACCCGCCCACTAATTTGAAGGAACTTTAAGTTTAAGCATCTACACACTATTCGCACTGACTTGTTGTTTGGCGGTTTTAACAGAAATTGGGTAGCTAATGAACCTTCTAAGGTGGTATGGCTGACAAGTTATCATGGGTAATAGCCCATTGGTAGGTTGTCCAGAGCCCAGCCACATGACCATTCTTTTCCTGCTGCCTTTAGGTAAATCTTAGACTAGGGAAGCCACCTACTTTAAGAAGGAAAAAGAAAGTCCAAAAGGAAAAAAAAAAGAAAAAGAAATAAAAGAAATAAGCTACACTTCACCGCACGAGTATGGCTGACAAGTTATCATGGGTAACAGCCCATTGGTAGTTTGTCAAGATCCCAGCTTAAGAAATGCACGTTTAATTCCTAAAACACTCAGAAAGAAGCGGAGAAGTAGAATAAGCCAGGGAGATATACACTGGATTCACCCTTGTGTTGACCCCATAAAAATAAAAGTAGGGAGAAAACTACCGGTCGTATAGATACAACTTTAGGCAAAATTCTTTTTAAGGTCACCTAGGGGCGTAGAAACCCGAAGTCCGTTCTGATTGTTGATCAACAAGTCTATCACATTCACAAAAAGCTGCTTAGAACTTAGGGTTCTCATCAAGTCTTGGGTGGGTTGAGTGGCCGTAGAAAGTGACTCTAAAACCCTAAAGTCAAAAATGCAAAAAGAAGAAAAAGAGAAAAAGAGATCCTTCTTTGAATAAGGCAAGGGCTTGAGGCGGTCTGCATTTTGGCAGATGCCCGGGTGCTGTTGTGTCTTTGAAGTTCAGGTCTTAAGTAAAAATTTCTTAAAGTTGAAAATGACTTTTGCTCGAGTAATCCAATCGTAATTCTTTTATAAATAACATGTAGTTTATGCTAGGGAATAACAAAAGATAGGCATGGGGGTGTGATGTGCATACATCTAAATAGCTAAAAATGTTTATTAATGCATGTTCTTAGTACCATATTAGCATCATGCATTGTAAATATTGCAAAACATACATAATCATGCATTTAGGTCAAATTGTACAAATTGTATAATAATTGTCCCCTTTTAGGCCAAGGATAGGGCGACTTTTAATCAGGGCCTCAAACTGAGGATCTAACCGTACAGATCTGATCAGGGCGACGACTGGAGTTTAATGACTCCAGGATCGCCCTGATCGGACATCCGTAGCACCAGATATAGTCTGAGGAAGCTCTAAATTCAATGGCCAAGATGGTGTCAATCCACACCTCAGATGACAGTTCTGACTGCACGAATGGGTTTGGATTGGCGATCGCAGCCTAATGACGCGAAAATCAGTCCAATCCAACATTCGTGGCACCTTCTACAAGTCACAAAAGATGGACGATTAGGATGGCGCCATGTGGCGCCATCCCAACTGCCTAATACTAGCCATGAACGCTCGCTGCTCTCCTTCGCTTCAAATGATCACCAAATCTAGGCCTTTGGATCTTGATCCAATGGTCACAAGCGTGCAAGCTTTGGATGAACCCGTGACCAACTGTCGGCCTTGGCGTAATGGCCAT
Source organism: Thalassia testudinum (assembly GCA_037157565.1). Classification (NCBI taxonomy): domain Eukaryota; kingdom Viridiplantae; phylum Streptophyta; class Magnoliopsida; order Alismatales; family Hydrocharitaceae; genus Thalassia; species Thalassia testudinum. The sequence continues at coordinate 113,998,596 of JAZHRO010000003.1, read as the reverse complement.
GTAGTTGTGGGCAAGACAGGGGTCACGGGTTTGAGCCTCTTCGAGCGCCTCAATTCAGCCAAGGATCGGGCGCAATGGATTGCATCCATTGGATGCATGGCAAACAGCACAGATGTGAGCTACGTGGCACAGCTAGAGCGCATCGATCGCATATGCGCTATTCAATGCTCGATTGTACGCGCAATTCGACGCAAACACACGAGCAGGCATGGTTACGCTGAAGAGGAAAGGATGCGTGGGCAGGTGCACATGTAAGGCCACAATTGGGTCTTTAGTGACGCTTAATTCCGTCACTAAAGACCCCCTCATTTAATTTTTTGAATATGTAAAGACCAAATTGCCCCAAATCCTTGCAACTATAAAAGGAGACCCTTAGCCTATGAAATTCTCATCCCTTCACCTCTCTCCCTCTCCAAAGCTCTAGAGAAGCTTATCCCACACTCAGGATGCTCCTTTAGAGCCAAATCCAAAGTTTTCTTACCCTTGTTCTGGAAGTGGATCCTGTGACGATGATAACGTTTTGCCTCGTTCCCGCTTCTTCCTGCTTCGTCCTCCTTCTCACCTCGTCCTCCGTCTTCCAGGCGTCGCTACGTCTGGCTCGTCCTCTAAGAAATCGTCAAGTAGGATAACATCTCTCTCCCTTCTTTTTATCGCTTTCTAGAATAGGATTTCCCGCTTTCTAGCTGTAAAAGCATTATTCATAAATCAAGTGATTGTTCTCTCTCTCTCTTAGTGTTAATATCAGTTCCATTGTGATTATCTCACTTTTAAACAAAAATACAAAAGAAATATAATCGCAGATTTTAGATCGATGTAGCCTCCCTGTGTTCGACCCGGAATTTCTTTACGAATTTTGGTTAAATTTTATTTGTTGATAGATTGATTCATAAATCGAACAACAATGACGGGTTTTCAAATCCAACTCTGATCATGTAGTTTTCTACTTCAACACGCTACCGCCCCCGATACCCTCGCCTTCTTCCACTCTGGCGAAGCTTCGGCGATGCCTTCCCGCTGCTCCACTGCTCGAATGCCACCGCTTCACTGTATCCCAGAGAGCAAAAACCCTCTGGTTGGAGAAGGTTGATGGAGATGGGAGAGGGTAGCTAGAGACGGAGAGGTCAAAGCTCCCATTAGCTCTGCCGTATCCCAGAGAGCAAAATCCCTCTGGTTATTGAGGCTATTGGCCTCTCCTCGTGCCACCGGACACCACACCTCCGTAGCGTCTTCTCCGTCACTGACAGCCACTCTCCAACCACCATACGCCTTCTGACCGCCACCATTGAGTTTTCCTCACCATAGCGAAGCTTCTAAAACTTTTAACTGAGGCACTTAGCCTGTATTCTTGATTTTGGGCATCCAATGGAGCTCCGTCGCCACCTCCACCTTCTCTAACTTCGACGGCCGTGTTCTCACGGTGTTCTTACTCAGCGATGCATCTAGTTTCCACGGAAAGCCTCCAAGAAGCTTTTCAGGCTTTCAATTGAAGGACACAATGCCTGCAGCACCTTCAATTTGGCCAATTTCCAATTGCAGCTCACGCAGCCATTACACAAAGAAGGTCGTGGGAAATAATCCCACATCGGTGCATGACGAAGCAGCCACGTGAGATAAATTGTATTTATGCCCTTAGCTGATTGCCTCTGAGAGCACCGGGGTGAGGTCCCGCTCACACGCTCCTACGCACGTGCCCTCGCCTACGCTCATGCGACGCGGGTCCGGGCGTGGGTCCAATTACCCAGATCCATTCAGGCTTCTGATAGAGAGGAGAAGAGAGAGAGAAGGGGGTTTTGCCTCAGCTGACCCTCTCTCAACACTTAGCTATTGAGAATAAACTGTGCCTCTGTGCGTTGCCTTGTGCAAGAGGAGGAAAAAAGAAAAGAAGGAAGAGGAAGATCAAAGAAGAAGAAGAAGGGTTGAGGACAGTGCCTTTGCACTATAGCATCTGAGCATTTAAGCTGTCTGATCTAGAGCCTTGTCGTCTGATTGCCTCTGACATAGTGCATTGTGCATTAAGCTTGCGTGGATTTAAAGTGGTTGATACTGTTCATTAATTTAGATTATTGAGTAATTAGTATATATATGCATCTAAGCTAATAATTGGTGATTTAAATCACCATTATTTTGTCTTAGACATCTTTTTGCCTCATTAAAACTCTTGATTTACTCATGTTCTGCATTAAAGATCAATTTTGAGTAGATATTATTTATTGATAATCATTCTTGGCTTGATTTTTTGTGCTCATTTATATATTAATCAAGATTAGTGCGTGAATTGCAACACTTGCTCCCTTTGTTCGACCTCGGACTTCATTTCTAGATATTTGAGTTATAAATTTTATTTGTTTTCGTGTGATTTTGACTATACTACGACGAAGTATTTTAAAACCTGATTTCATGCGTAAACATTGCTTTGGCGACCCTCTCCGTCCACCTCTTCAGGTCATCTAACCATCAAATCGGATGGCCCTCTGCCTTCCCCTCTCAAGTCCGCTCCTCGCCAGCCACAGTAGAGGCTTCCTTCCTACTCGTCGTCATCGCACCAACTCATCAGACCCCCTCATTTTCTTCGACTCCGGCTCGCCAATGCCGGTGCTCTCCATCAGCCTCCTTCTCCCTGAAGTCCCTTTATCTCTTCCTCTCTCCCTCTACTTTCTTTCCCCACTTTCACACTCACAACCACCATATCACCCGCACGATCTTCACCTTCCCCGCCTTTGGCAAGGGCTTCGGTGAGCCCATGCCAACACTGCACCACACCAAAATGCACGCCACGACCACTCACACCTTCGCCATTCTCCACTGACCAAAAGCCCCAACCTATTTGGGCTGATTGGTCTCTCGTTCCCGCTGCTGAACTCACCCCTTGCCGCACTACCTCTCCGACCTTGATAGAGGTCCACTGGCATCCAACCTCCATGAAACTACCTCCATTGCATTCGCCACTTCACGACGATCCTTTTGAGTGCATTTGACGTGGCCGTGAGGCTGTCTTTTGCTTTTCAGGTACTCACCGGACCTCTTCCACTGCCACAAGCTTCGCCGACCACGTCTTCAGTCCTTCAACCATGATTCCTCCAGACAAAATGCCTAAGTGAAGCAGCTCCACTCTAGGTGCATCTCCAGACTCCCAATTGACAACTACAGTCTCGTCTTTGACTTCAATCAGGAGCCTTCATCCTCTAGCTACATGTAAAGAAGACTGTGGGATGAATAGTCCCACATCGTAGAGTCTATAGCTGCCCTAGTGGGAAAAGTGGAATTCCTGATCCTTGTTGTTCCCCCAAGAACACAAGGGTTGGGTCCCTCACTCACTTTTACGCACTCCTCACCATACTTGATGCTGGCGGGTCTGGTCTTATTCATGCTTGGTTACCTGCCCGATTACTCGGCTAAACTTGGGTTTCTGAGAGAAAGAAGAGGAAAAAGAGAGAGAAAGGGGGGGTTTACCCTTTACTGCGCTCTCTCTATACTTAGCAATTTATGGAGGCCTTTGCCTCTGAGCTGTGCTGTGCTGTGGTTGCCTTTCTCTCTTGAGGCATGAAGGAAGAAGAGGAGGCCTTTGCCTCTTCTGATTAGAAGCTGAGCCTTGAGCCTTAGTTCTAAATACTATTGAGATATTGGTTGACGTGGATATTTAATTGAGAATTATTGTTCATATATTCGAGATACTTAAGCTTAACTTCAAAGGGTTAATTAGTGATTCAAATCACCATTTTAACCCATTCTTTTTGCGCTGTGATACTTGATTTCATCTATCTATCATTTGGAGTTGTTCTAAATAATGTTTTGATTATGATTGCTTATATTTCTTGTGATTGGTGAGATTAAATTGCTATTACTTGCTCCCTGTGTTCGACCTCAGACTCTTTCGTGATTCTGAGCATATAAATTTAAATGATTCAAGTGATTTTGTCCTATACTACGACGCATCTCGTACATAACGAAGATTTCACTTAAACATTTCTGCTGAGCTTTATTTGAAGGACAATCCTTATTCCTGTGCTTAACCTACCCACAGTGCCAACATGATTTGTTCTTTGATTTCTTCTGGATCTTCGATTTGGCTTTCATTTTATTTTTATTGTTCTTACTTTTATTCTCCTTCCCTTAGACGTCATGACATTCACCTTAGACTCTACAGGTACTACAGGCTTTTGTTTCTTATGCTCTTTCTTAATAGCAATAGCTCCCATCAAGTCATTAAGAGAAATCTTTCCCTTCCTATGCTTGAGACTTATCCTGAAGTCCTCCTAAGATTTAGAAAATTTCTCAATGATAGACATGACTTGAAACTTCTCAGAAAATTTCATCTCGGCCTCTGCTAAACCATGGAGCAATAACACAAATTCATGTGCATGCTTCGATACCGATTTACCCTCAGCCATTTGGAATTTAAGCAATTTTATGACAGAGTATTTTTTAATACCAAGATCTTTGAATTATACTTCTTGTCCAATTCCTCCCATAGCCCCTTCATAGTGGACATGGATGTGCTGTATACATCAAACAACAAATTTGATAGAGCCAAAAAGATGCAACCGTAACAAATATAGTTACTCTCATTCCACTCATCCACCGCTTTTTGGCCTTCAAAAGTGGATTTTTCCTTATCCAAAACTTGGCATTCGATTTCCAATGCCGAGAACAAACTAATGGTGGTTAACCAAATCCTCATATGTTGCTGCAAATGATTGAAATTTTGCTCACCAAACTTCTCCAGCATACCGAATAAGTCTACACGTGATTTAAAAGTCATTTCTGACATCATAAATATTTTAGATCTACGTGATGCCTTCACTAAGATTGTTAAAATCAGTGCATATAGGAAATAAATAAATAAACACATATACATTTCCAACGAATTCGCATAGATCAAAAATATTAAATCAAGCAAGTTAAACATGATTTGATAAGATCCAGAAAAAAATAAAGAACAAAGAGTATGCAATTGCATAAATAAACAAAATGAAGAAAGATTGGAAATTACTCTGATCGGAGCACTCATTAAGGACTTCCTTTAGAGAAGGTATTGTCCCCCACAATACTAGTGCATCGGGGTTTGACAAACTCCTCTAGGGATATGACAATCCACCTCTAAGATTCGATGCACTCTGATCTTGGATGTCCTCGAAAACCACCTCAGGAGAACGAAGTTGAGGCAATATGGTTGATCGACCAAATTACTGATTGATCTACCAATTTAATGGTTTGATCAATCAAAAACCTTTCGTAGATCACTCTCAATTCTTATGTAAGATCAACAAACTTGATTAGAGATTTTTCTACCAATCTTATGTCGAATGAATACACCAAGAAAGAGAGATAAGAATGAGAGAGGGGGAGAGAGAGAGTGGAGAGAGCTTTTCTACTCTTGTGTGTCAAATGAGAACCTCCTCGTGGCCCTTATATAGAGCCTACAACCAAACATTTATGGAAATTCTCATTTTATGGAAATACGACAATTGATTAACCAATTTTGTCCCATTGATAGGTCAAAACCAATTTATCGATCAAACTTGACGTTTTTGTCGACCAAACCAATTGATCAATCAAACTTAAATCATTGATCAATCAAAATAATTGATCGACCAATTTTACCTTTTGATCAATCAATCTAGGTCAAAATCATGAGATTAAAAATCTATAACAAAGAGTCCAAGTTCCAAGTTCCAAATTGATTCTCACCTGAGCAAGAGCATGAGCTCGTACAGGAGTTAGCTCGGGGGTGTGGGGCACGCACACGCGTGTGGTCCCCAACCCCACCTCTTACTCTTTGTTACATAAGTCATGGGAAGCAGAAGCCTTTTACACTCATCAAGAAGTTTGCCCACTTCCAGTATGGAAGTAAAAGCCTCTATCTAATCTTATAGATTTCTTCATGAATTCCAATGTCACCATATATCACTTGCATCTCGATTGTTGCAATTAGGCTCTTAAATCCAACACTTTTTAATTCATTATTGTCAATGTAAGAGGTTGAATAGCTTGCTGAACTGCACGTTGATCAATTAGTGAATTATTTCTAGTTTCTTGCTTTGTATTGTTCAATTTCTCTTCAGTTGAATAGTAAAAATCTTGCATAAAAGAGGCATGTTTCTGTTGGTCCAATGGATCAGAATGAGCTCTTCCATACTTGGTTTCACATTTGCACAACCATAATGTATCCATTATGTAGAAAATTTTGCATCTTTTGGTTGCATCTTCTTGCTTTAGCAAATTATAATAAATATATCATAGCTAATGATCACCTTTATAAGGATCCTTAACACTTTTTTGAACAAAATGGCTTGAAAGAAATGACATTCAAAGAATAATGTTGGAAGGCTTCCTCTTTAGTCTGACAAAAATGACAACAATGTTATCATGACTCAAAATTTAGATTCTAAACCCATCCTGGAGTTGAGCATGTCAAAGTGAACCCATTGATGCATTTTGGTCGCAACTTGCATCAACATACTTAGAAAAATAAGAAAGGCATATTTTGGTCAAGCCTTAGTTAACCCTTAGCTAAAACTTGTCCAAAATATGTCAAATGTGGTATCATTTCATTCATCTCATTACAAGCTTTTTAATGAGTCCTTTTTAAGAGAAATTCTAAGTTGTGTAGCTCAGGTTTTGTAGAAAACATGTAAATAGGGATGTGAGTGCATGTGAACCAAAATCAGAGATATTTTGGCCCAAATTCATATTTTATGAGCCCTAACCTAGTCCTCGGGGCCTATAAAAATCATGTCTAAGATTCATGCCATGCCCTCATCATTTTAAGACTTGGAATTTGAGAGAAAGAAGATAGAGAGGAGGGAGAGATTAAAGAAAAAGAGAGTCATCTCTCTCTCCTTTTCACACTTGTGTTCATGAAGGTAAGGACCACATGCTATAGATGCCATACGGTGGCTAGCCATAGCCAATCAGGTGGTAATGTGTAGTGCCTCGTGTAACGACATAGTGGGAGAGTGTGTGGTGAGAAGTTAACGAGGAGTTGATCACGTGCAATGAGTGCATAGGTGCAGGTGGTCTTCGCATGCGAGATGAAGAAACAAAGTGTGATCTAGCATGTACATGATAAGAAGTTGAGATTACTACTAGGGGCATAATCCAAATCCACACATGTGACAACTTAAATTCCACCAATTGACTAAACTTGGTAAGATCTAAGCAGTTGAGTATGAACGTTGAACCAAACACAGGATCATTATCACCCAGCACATAATCATAAAACATATATATAACCAAACAAACCATTCTTAAGGCATTAACCAATTAAGGAAAAGTAAACATGGACAAAAATAAATAATCAAGTCTACAATCTCACAAACTGCAAGAAAAGAGTAGTCTAATTGTCTACGAATACAACTACCAGAAAAAAAAAGAAAACTGGATAACTAGAAATAGAATGATATCTCGAGAAGTACGACAAATACGAGAGGCATCCTCTTGACTAGGAGGATGTCTCGCATTTTCCCTATGACTCATTCCAACACCTCAGGATTTCAACATAGGTAATGTGCTAGCTATATACTGTGGACTATACGTGCATCTGTTGTTGGAGTTATGTGCATTGAGCGAACCAACCTAAGTCAAATCACTTGATTAGTGATCAAATCTAAGTGTCATATCTTGTGGTGTGACAACCCTAACCCCATCATGCAACTTAGAATGATATAATGTGGGTCACCGAGTCAAATCAAAATAGGACCGCAGTTACCCATCACATAATCATAAAATATCAACATAGCCAAATAAACTAATCATATTGCATTGAGATAAAGGAAATATAGTATGAAATGCTATCCACAGTAATCTAAAATCGAAAAGAAAAGTACTAAAAAATTGTCTAAAATATTTCACTGAAAATGGAAAGGAATTAGACAACTAACAGGGCTATCAAAGTCGCAGACTGTCTACGAGTTCTAAACTAGGTCCTGCATTAGTTGCTTCATATATAGCAGCTCCTATTGCTCAACTATACTTGAGGATGGAGCCCAAAGTAGACGTCAACAACCGTTGAGTAGAGTAGTACAAGTAAGGAAAAGTAGCAGAAAACTAAAAGTATAGGAGAAAGGTTACTAATTTGTTATTTCAAAAATTTCTTATTAATGCATTTCTTAGTTATTTCTTATTTATCCCAACAGTGTGCTACCCTCAATATTTCAAGCTTATTTATTTCTTTTTTTAATTCCTTGGAATGCATAAGGAGATGTCGTTGCGATTTCCCAAGAGGCATGACAAGTACGTAGTGCCCTCTTGGCTGAGAGGGAATTCTGCACTCACCCTACATCTCATTCCATTACCCAGGGGTCTTAGCGTAGGTAGTGTTGCGGCTGCATACTACAAGATATATGCGTAGATGAGACCTACACTGTCTTGTAGATAGTGACAGTAACACCATCATGGGTCCTAACTAGCCAAATTAGTCAAATTCAAATGATAAATTCCCATAAATGATCATCTAAGGGTGACAATTCCGTACTAAACTATTTTGAGAAGATAAGAATATAGGGTTAATTCTACAGTTTTAACAACACATAACAAATGCAGATTAACCATGGGGTTACTTAGGAGTTAATTAAAGGTCAAATGAACTTTAAAGACCAGGAAGTGAGCTCACACTGACTGAATCAGGGTTTCACGCATTTCGAGGGTGAAAATAATACTGAAAACCCTAATTATCAGCCCCACTTAGATAGAAAGAGTTTTGGTTGACATAAAATCAATCTAAACATCCTAAAAATAATTGAAAAATATTCTAATAGGATTGGTACCTTCACTTTGACCATCTGAACCCATTTTAACTAAAAATAGAGATTCAGACGGAAATTTGCCTTAATTTGGGCTTCTGTGTAATTTTCTTAGTCAAACATGTCCAAAACTCAAATCCAAGTTCACCAGATTCCTTAGGTCAAAATTAGGTAAAGACCAACATTTGGGCCCAATTAGAGTCCATCTTCACCTAGTTTGCATTTTAGTCCTTAAAATCTCTATCCTTCGCATTCAGAACCCTAGGTTTTAAGATTATTGCATATAGGCCCCTAAATTTATTGTCGTCTTCACCTTTAGGTCCCTACAACCATTACTGTGTGAACACCCAATAGTACCAACTTCAAGAGAGATCTCTCTCAAATCAGCGCCAGATCCCTTCAAATTTGGGGGGATTGGTGTTCAGACATGAAAGAATCCATTGAACTCGATTCCAAGTCCTAATTTGAAGTCAAGAGCTTAGGTGAGCTTGCGAAAATTAGGGGATTTTAGCTTCCTAATTCACGACTACTTGTGTGAATTTCTCCAATTAGAGCTTGCAATTGAGCTCTATATAAGCTCTACATTGATCCCAAGGTCAGACTAGCCAAGATTTGATCGGAAATTACCATTCTCCTCCTCCAGCCATCCTCGTGTTCGGCGCTGGAAACCTCCTCCACCTCCCTCCTTCGGCCAATCAACCACCAAATTGGAAGGCCATTTTTCTTCCTCTCTTCATCGCTCATCTTGCTGACCAAAGCAAGAGCGCCTCCTGCCTCTTTTTCATCATTGTTTTCCTCACCATCAACATCATAGTCTCCACGTCCGGCCAACCAACACCAGACTCATCTCTTTCTCACTCTCTCTCCTAAGTCCCCTAAACTCTCTCTCTCCCTCTCTAGACTCTTGCTACACCCTTAGACATAGGCTTCACGCATCGACTCACTGTCTCTCACTCCATCTTCTCTACATCCGGCACGAGCTATAGTGAGCTCACGCCTCCACAACCTTTGCCTCGACCTCTCCATCAAAACCCCTCAACTTATTAAGGGTTTTGAGCTCTCCTTCTCCCCGTCAAACACACCCACCTTCACTCACCCGTGCCATCATTGACATACCTCCACGAGCACTCGTTCACCCAACCTACACCACCATAACCCTCGCCGTCCCCCAGAAGAGCTGCTAAGCATTTTAATTGGGCCCCATCGGTTGTATTCTTGTTTTTAGGGACCTCACTGGAGCTTCGTCGCTACCACCATGGACCTCAAGACCACTTCCAGGCAGTGCCGTTTGATCTTGAGAAGGCATCTAGAGCCTTGATTGAATAAAGAAATGTCCAGCAGCTACTCGATTTCAGAACGTTCCCTCAGTAGCAATGCAGTGAAGGAGACATTGGGATTTAGTCCTACATCGATTTAAAAAAAAAAGTGATACTTATTGAATAGCGTTTGCTACCTTGTCGCCTCAATATGCAGGGGTGAGGTCCCTCTCACCATGCCTTATGCACCCTCGCCCGCCACTGCACACCGGTAGGCCTGGACTTGGATCCGATTACCTGGTCTCGTTTACCCAATTACCCTGACCTAGTTCTGATTGAGAGAGAGAGAAGGAATTTTTGAGAGGAAAGGGGGGTTTGCACTGTAGAGCCTTGGGATCCGTGTCTAACACTTAGGCAAATTCAGGTGATCTAGGCTTGATATTTAAGGCATCTGAGCCTTGTTCTTGACTGAGAGAGAATTGGCTCAGACTTGGCTTGAGTGTTGTTGAGAAATTGACTTGGATGTTGTGCTTACTGTTGGGGATATTGGTGGTTTCAACCACCATTTTATCTCTTTTTTTTTACTCTGAAATATAATTTTTGAGCATCAATTGATTATTTTATTTGTGATTGAATATTCATTGCATCATTATTTCTTATTATTGTGATTGGTGGATTGAATTGCTATACTTGCTCCCTACGAACAACCTCGAAACTCACAGTTTTTTGAGCTTTACAAATTTAAATGTCGTTATGCTTTTATTGTCTCTACTATGACGTATCTGTTTTCTAAAACATGGTAGAAGTGCTACAACATTTTGGCACCGTTTCCAAGGAGCAACGCTCATTTCATTCACTAATCACACTTTCTAATTTGATTCTGACTTGCTATATCTAATTTGTTGTGTTGTTGCAGGTGAATCTGAAGATCGACTGCACAAGCAACCATACCAGGGGCAGGTAATCACATTTCCTTCTTCTTTTAGCTCCTCATCTCTTGGAAAGATTGAAAAGGAAATCAATTAGGATAAACTTACTTTACTTACATAGTAATCATCATTCAAGTTTCCTGTTTGATTTGATTGACTAGAGATCCCCTCTTAATACTTGTACCTATTAGGCACATAAGGTTCCTTGGGCTATTCACCTTCTTGATTGAGCCCAAGTTATCATCTTTTGGAAGAATTAGACTTGGAAATAGCGCCAATCTAGGGTTTCCACATTAGGGTTTCCAGGAGTACATAGTTGCCTAATTTGAAAGAAAATATATTTTCCACATCATGTGTTACCCAAGCCCTTGGTTGAATTGATCTAATCAAGTGGACCTTAAAATCAAGATTCTATAATCACTTGGATCATTAAAATTTGGGACCCAGTAACCTATTTGAAAATCAATTCAGGGTGATTTGGGTTCTTAACGCAAACCTCATTCTAAACTTTAGGATAGGTAATGTGAAGTTGGTTCACTTTGTGAAACAACCAATGTTCAAATTAGGACACAAATCAAATCAACTTCAAGTTTAAGTGAAATTCAGGGTGTAAGCAGAATTAAAATTGGTAGACTTAGGGGTCAAGCTCACACATTCAGGTCTACTTGGAATCTCAATGATAAGGAAGGTCGGGTGGGGGAAACCCTGTAACCCATGGGGATGCTCTACCATGTAGGGGTCTTTGTGGGACTCTCCCTTCCTGGCTGCCTAAGTAATTCTTGGATGAGTGAGTTTCTGATCCAGAGGTTCCATCTGCCTTGAACCACAATAACCACCCAGCCTTGTTGCGTAACTCGATTGGGTCCAATACAAATTCTATCCCTCGTCTAATTCAATAGTGCATGTACGAGAGGAGGTCCTTAAGACCAATCTTGAGGTGTCCATTAGTAGTTCACTCTCGTCTGGGTCAAGCCCCGACCCAATTGTTTGTGTTCCTGTCTGATTAGATTGAGTTCTCTTCAGATCCTTCCACATCCAAGCCCGACTCTCCATCATATATATCCATGGAGAATCCAGAAGAAGAAGTGCCCAATGTTCAGAATCAATTACAGTGACTCATTGACCTATTCCAGGCATTCATGAATCCCTCGCAGTGTCTGCACAAGCGAGATCGCTGCAATCCCACAGCTATGGCTATTGAACTCACTGTGCAAATCTCAACTGGAGGACCTGACACTGAATTGAAGTTGACTTTGATCAACATGATCCCCAAATTTCATGGCTTGAACTCCGAAGATCCTTTCTAGCACATCAAACAGCTGAAACATCTAGCCCAGACCTTTGGGCCACTTGTTTAGAATTGGGACATCCTACTCATGAAGATATTCTCCTTCTCTCTTATGGATAAGGCTGCCCATTGGTATCAAACCCTGACTCGACAAATCAACACATGGGAGGTACTCCAATATGAATTCTTGAAGAAATTCTTCCCAGTTGGTCGCACTAATGCCTTGAGACACCAGATCACACATTTCACGTAGAATGTAGGAGAACCACTTCATGAGGCATGGGACCGCTTTCTAGATCTCATGCAAAAATGCTCCCATCGAAGAGTTCCTTAATGGGAACAAGTCCAGTCTTTTTACCAGGGACTTACGTGAGGACATCGTGTTATTTGTCATTGCAACCTGTGGTGGCAACATCATGGGTCAACATGAAGACACAGTTTGGGAGATTCTCAAGAACAGTTCGAGAACTCCATAAACAATGCGTCTATGAGTGTGTTCGACCAAACGACCACCTGCGCATTGACAAACACATGAGGGGCACACGAGACATGCTACCTATCCACATTTGGTGACTTGGAGTTGGTGGCCAGTCGCCTAGATAAGGTCTCCATCATCGAGAAGGCGGTGGATGAATTGACACGACATTTGAAGAGAGCCACTTCTTCACAGCAAAAGACATATGCACAGCCACCCTTAGGAAGGGAGGCCATGCATAACATTCACCACCATGCATATCTGGGGATGGACACATATCCAAACCCGTCTGACCCTAGTTTCAGAGGAAACTCTGGGCCTCGTACGCTGATTACTTTGGAGTTCCTCTGACCTACGAGGATCTACACGCCATCCAGAATGATCCATTCTCCAACTCATATAACCTTGGATAGTGCAATCATCCAAATTTTGAGTGGTCGGGAAATAATAAAAACTCGAGACCTTAATTCGAACCCCGACCACAATCTCCACGACCATATCAGCCCGGTCAATCTAGGCCCAACTCAAATTACCAATCCAGGCCTACCAAGAAAGATCAAATGGGCTTGATTCTATAGGCCTTGGCTGACATCCAGAAGACTAATGCGGCTATGTAGAAACAACACAAAGAAGAGATCACAGAGGTTTGAAATCAACTCGCATAGATGGCTGGGACTCGCTGGCTTAGGGCACTCCCTTCCCAACCTCTGTCGAATCCGAATAACGTGTCGAACTAGAGGCACGTTATGAAACCAAATCAGGGCCAATCTCACTATGTCTATTAGGCCCCTTCTACTCCATCATTTGATGGGCTGGAGGCTTCCACATCGTATGCGGGTTATCAGCAGCAACCACCACTCTTGTCGACTCTGAACCCAAACCAAGCAGACTTAAACACTGCTACAACACGTAGTGGCAAAACTATTTAGGATCCACCTTATCCCGGCCACTCAAGCCCTGGTAGTTCAGAGCCTACCCCTAGGATGGTCATCTAGGACACACCTATCCTATATCCAGAGCCTAAACCGATCCTAGAGGAACCAACAGAGGTTCCATTTCTCGAGGCCTTGACTAAAGGAAATAGGAAACCCAAATTCGTGGCACTTGAGGAAGACATGGTCAAGCTCTTTTAACAAGTCCAAATAAACATCCCCATGATGGATGTGATCCACCACGTACTGGCTTACGCCAAATTTCTGAAGGACTTATGTACACTAAAGCGTAAGCTGCGAAACAAAGACGAGTCTGATTGTGTTGTCTGAGCAAGCTAGCTCTATCATCTTAAGCAAGCTCCCGCAAAAAGTGAAAGATCTAGGAACCCCTTTGATCTCCTATAAGATAGGTGACCTAGAGTTCGATCAAGCTTTATTGGATTTAGAAGCCTCCATAAATCTGATCCCCACATCCCTACTAGATCATTTTGAGAAAATCGAGCTCAAACTGACTGAGGTGACTCTACAACTGGCTGACAGATCAATAGAGTCACCAAGAGGAGTTCTCGAGGATGTTCTTGTTAGGATACGAGATTTCTACTTCTCGGTGAACTTCATTGTATTAGACATGGATACTCATGAAAATCTGAGAACACACCAATCATCTTAGGAGACCATTCTTAACCATAGCTAGGGCGAACATCAATTGCAATGAGGGCCAGATCGAGTTGAAACTCAGGAATAAGACATTAAGGATCGATATCTTTAAGGCCCAGAAAGGAGTAAACTGTGGGGTCATCGAAGAAGTTTGTGACATTAGTTCCTTGGTTGAGGATCCGATTATAGAGGAAAACCCAATTCTCCTAGAACCTCAACCATAAGAACTTCAGGCTAATCTCAAACCCCCACCCATTGCGGATAACTCGATTTTTGAATTAAAGCCCCTCTCGAATCACATGAAATACGTATTTTTGGGTTCGAATCAAATGTTTCCTGTGATGATCAATTCTAACTCACTCCTGATCAGGAAACAAAGCTGATTTCTATCCTCCAGCAGCATCAAAGAGCCATTGGATGGACTCTAGATGACCAGACTGGAATAAGTCCCTCGTATTGCATACATTGTATCTATACCGAATAGGGCTTACGACCATCTCGAGAAATGCAGAGAAGACTAAACCTAAATCTATAGGAGGTCATGGAAAAGGAGATTATTAAGTTGCTTGACATAGGAATATCTACTCGATCTCTGACAACCGCTGGGTGAGCCCCATCCAAGTTGTGCCTAAAAAGGCAGGGCTCACTGTGATTATGACCAAATATGGAGAAACCATCCTGACTTGAATTGCGAACTCATGGAGAGTCTGCATAGACTATCAGAAACTAAATGTCTCTACAAAGAAAGACCATTTCCCACTCCCATTCATTGATCAGATTCTTGAGAAACTGGCGGGAAATCAGTTCTTCTGCTTCCTAGATGGGTACTCCAGATACAACCAAGTGCCAATCCATTCTGAAGATCAGGAAAATACCACCTTTACCTACCACCATGGTATGTATGCATTCCACAGGATGCCATTCGGGCTTTGCAATGCACCTGCCACCTTTTAGTGGTGCATGCTAGCCATATTCTTCGATATGGTAGGTAAATACCTTGAAGTCTTCATGGATGACTTCTTGATTTTCGGTGAATCTTTCGATGGTTGCCTCCTGCACTTGGTCTAGATCCTCCAAAGATGCATCGAAGTGAACCTGGTTCTCTCTTGGGAAAAGAGCCACTTTATGGTTCCTGAAGGCATTATGCTTGGAAACCTCGTACCTGAGAGAGGTATCCAAGTTGACTAAGCTAAGGTGAATTTGATTCCAAATTACCTGTGCCTTCCTCGGTCAATGACATCGGATCATTTTTGGGGTACGTTGATTTCATATTTGATTTCTTAAAGATTGTGCGCCCCTTAATGAATCTTCTCTCAAAGGACACACCTTTTAAGATGACAAGTGAGTGCATTCACGCATTCGAAATCCTGCGTGATCGAGTTACCTAAGCTCCAATCCTACAATCCCCTGACTGGTCTCAACCCTTTGAGATCATGTGCTATGTGTCTGACTATGCAATAGGAGTGGTGCTGGGTCAGAAAATCGATGGGAAACTGGTGGTAATATATTACACCAGCAAGACATTAGACGAGGCTCAGTGTAATTACACGATTACGGAGAAAGAGCTGTTGGATGTAGAATTTGGTCTGGAGAACTTCAGATCATACCTCTTGGGATCCCATGTCATCATTTACTTGGATCATACTACAGTGAGGCACTTGCTTACGATGGACATGAAACCTAGATTAATCCGTTGGATCTTGCTGTTGCAAGAATTCGATCTTGAAATTCACAACAAGGCGGGAAAGCAGAATGTGGTAGCTGACCATTTGTTTCACCTTCCTTCTTCGATCATTGACCCGTCCGAACCTATCACCGAGCATTTTCTGGATGAACATCTCTTAGCCATTAATGGACTTCCCTGGTTCGCTGATATTATGAATTACTTGCTTACAAGGAAAGTTCTATCTAACTAGGCAACCTCCCGGTGGGACAAGCTGATTTTCGATGCCAAGTACTATGTCTAGGAAGATCCTTATCTGTTTCACTTCGGTAATGACCAAGTAATTCGAAGATGCATTCCCTACAATGAGGTCAATAATATCATCTCTTTCTGTTGTGACTAGGCTTGAGGTGGTCATTACTTTGGGCATAAAACCGCAACGAAGATCCTACAATGTGGGTTCTTTTGGCCCACTATGTTCAAAGACACACAATCCTATGTAGGGCATGTGCCCGTTGTCTGACCCTCGGCAACATGAGCCCATGCGATATGATGCCCTTGAATCCGATTATCGCATGCTAGATCTTTGACATATGGGGAATTGATTTTATGGGACCCTTTCCAAGATCTAACGGTTTTGAGTACATCTTACTTGTTGTTGACTGCATCTTGAAATGGATCAAAGCCATTCCCACAATAATGAATGATCATAAAGTTGTTCTTTGGTTCATTCAGGAGGACATCTTTTCCAGATTTGGTGTTCCTAAAGCCATCATCAGTGAGGGTGGGTCTGATTTCGCGAATGTGCATCTTCAGCCCCTATTGAAAAAGTACAAGGTGTTGCATCGTATCTTTACTCCTTACCACCCCTAGACCAATGGATTGGCTGAGCTATCCAATCTGGAGATCAAGAAAATCCTTCAGGTCATTCTTTGACCTGATAGAAAAGATTGGTCCACCTGACTTTTGAAAACCTTGTGGGCCTATAGGACCCCCCACAAGACCCAGCTAGGGATGTCTCCATTCAGGCTTGTGTACGAGAAGACAGGTCACCTCCCTATAGAGATGGAGCATAAGGCCACCTCACAATAGATAGTCACCTCACAACGGATGGTAACAGAATTAGGTCCTGCCTGGCTCTGGTTTGAATTTGGTGGAAGTGGTGATTGCTGATGATATCCAGAGTATGATGTTGAAGGTTTCATCCCGTTAGGTGATGGAGCAGAAGGGGCCTGGTAAACATAGTGGGCTTGACCTTGATTTGGGTTCATAACACGCCTCTGATTTAGCATGTTATTCGGATTTGGAAGAGGTTGAGATGGAAGTGCACCAGGTTGGCAAGAATTCGCCATCTGTGCGAGCTGATTTCGAACCTCTGTGATCTCATCTTTATGCTGTTTCTACATAGCCGCATTGGATTTTTGAATGTCAACTACGGTTTATAGGATGAGAGTCATTTGATCATCTCTTGATGGCCTAGATTGATAATTTGGATTGGACCTAGGTTGAGCAAGCTGGTAAGGGTGCGGAGCTTATGGTTCGGGCTGGAATTGAGATCTCGAATTTTGATTTTTCCTTGACCATGCAAAGTTAGGATGATTATGTCATCTAGGGTTATAAGTGTTTGAGAATGGATCATTCTGGATGGTGTGGAGATCCTCGTAGGTCTGAGGAACTCCAGAGAAGTCAGAATTCAAGGGTTCAGAGTTCCCCAACTAGAGCAGGTAGTTCCGGAGTTTCCTCCGAAACCAAGATCAGATGGGGGTGGATATGAGTCCATCCCCTAATGTGAGTGGTGATAAATGTTATGCACAGCCTCCCTACCAGAGGGCGGCTGTGCATACATGCTCTGCTGTGCTGAGGTGGTTCTTTGTAGAAGTCAAGCCAATTCATCCACCTTCTTCTCGATAATAGAGACCTTGTCCAGGCGACTAACCATCAGTTGCAGATCGACGGATGTGTACAAGCCTTGAGTCTTGTGTGTCCCCCATGTGTTTGTCAATGCACGGGTAGTTGTCGGGTCGAACATACCCATAGATTCATTGTTTATGGAGTTCTTGCACATATTCTCAAGAATCTCCCAAATGGTATCTTCATGTTGACCCATGATGCTTCCACCATAGGTTGCAATGACAAATGGCTTGATCTCATCACGGAGCCCATGGTAAAAAGACTAGACTTGTTCCCACTATGGAACTTCATGATGGGGGCATCTCTGCATGAGATCCAGAAAGTGATCCCATGCCTCATGAAGTGGTTCTCTCAAATTTTGCGTGAAGTGCCTGATCTGGTGCCTTAAAGCATTCATCCGACCAATGGGGAAAATTTTTTGTAAGAATTCATTTTATAGTTCCCCCCAGGTGTTGATTGGATGGTTCAGAGTCTGGAACCAATCTATAGCTTTACCCATGAGTGAGAAGGAGAACATCTTCATGAGTAGGATGTCTCGATTTTGTATGGCAGGCCCAAAGGTCTGGGCTAGATGTTTTAGCTGCTTGATGTGCTAGAAGGGATCTTAGGAGTTTGAGCCATGGAATTTAGGAATAACATGGATCAGGTTTGGCTTGAGTTCAACATCAAGCCCTCCAGCTGGGATTTGTACTCTAGGTTCGATCTCCACCACAACGGGATTGTAGTGATCACGTATCTGATGACGCGGTGGTGGATTGATGTGTGCATGGAATAGATCATTGAGATGCTGTAGCTGATCCTGGAAATTGGGTTCTTCTCCTTGATTGTCGATGGATGAAGATGGAGATCTAGGCTTAGAAGCAGAAGAGTTGGAAGAGATATCAATATGATTGGAAGGTAGCACAAACAAGTGATTCGAGGCTTGGCCTCGTCGGGAGTGAACTGCTAATGGAGGTCTCCAGGGTGGTCTTATGGACCTTGATGTAAACACATTTATTGAGGTTAAAATGCATATTCATGCATGTTCCTAGGCTTGGATTTGCATTTCATGTTATAAATATTGCATAGCATGCATCATTCTGCATTTAGAGTATTTGTATATAATTTAGGTTAATTACGTCCTTTTTGTGGTTAGGAGAGAAGGATATTTATTTCGGAGCCTCGGATTGATGATTCGACCACACGGATCTGATTAAGATGACGATCGGAGTCCGATGCCTCTGAAATCGCCTCAATCGGAGTCCCGGAGCACCATATGCAGTTCGAGGAAGATTAACTGCCAAGGGACTAGGAGACATAATTCAAAGCTTCAAATGACGACTCTGACCATGCGGATGGATTCAGGTCGACGATCGCAACCTAACGGCACGAAATCGACTCAATCCGACCTTTGTAGCAGCCCCTACAACAAGAAGATGGACGGCCTAGACTGTACCACGTGGCGTAGCCTAGGCCGCCTAGTGCATGCACGTGCCACCGCATGCGCGTAGCAGCACGGGTGCACATCCGCAAAGTGCAGCACAACGCAACGTCAGCATAGCGCGAGCGCGTAGGCGTACGCTGGCAAGGCAGGGGAGCGCAGCGCCAGCTATGCGTGAGTTAGACCTACAGCGACGCATGAGTTGGACTTACAGTGACGCTTACAGCCATCGCTAATTTTTTGCACGCCAGCAAGGCCAGCTTTAGGTGAGAGCGGGCATGAGCTGCCTGCAGCGACGCTTCCAGTGAAGGCCTGGATGTCACTAATGGTCCCATACCTATTTTTGCCTCTTCTCCTCCACTATAAAAGGACCTACACCCCCTCCCTTCCAAGCCATCTCTACCTACTCTACTCCCACCTACTCCCAAGCTCTAGCAAACCTACCAATGCTTCATGAGAGCTTGTTCTCAAGCTCCCAAGGCTCCTATTAGTGTAGCAAACCTCTAAACCACCAAATATTCGTCCATCTTCCCATCCCCCTTCATAGGTTGCATTGGAGTTGTCCTCCCACCTCCATTCCGGTGGCAAATCATCTCTGTCTTCTCACCTCCATTCTGGAGCCATGCCGAAGCTTTCCTCAACCCGACGTCCTCTTGCATCTAACCTCCGTCATCCCGCTCCTCACCTCCTTCGTCTGAGCTTTTGCCAGGTGCCGTCGTCTCACTGAACAGCCGATTTGAGAGATTTCCTCTCACCTCCCTCTCTTTTTATGCTTTCATAGTTTATTGTAATTGACTTTGGAAGTGATATATAACAGATTTTTCTATATCTCTTGTGATTCATTTTGCTTTTCTTTCAAAAATACAAAAAAAAACCCTAAATACCAAAAACAAACAAAATGAAGTGCGATTTTCAATTAAGTAAACGTCGCCTCCCTATTTTCGACCCGGGACTCCCTTGCAGTTTCGGTATAAATTTTATCTGATCGACGTGTTTTGCAACTACGACGACGGGTTAATTGTAACCCCGATTTCTAACACGTGAAATGCGCTCGACCAGACTTCCTCCTGAACATGCACCCGTGAGCCAGACGAGGGATAGAAAGTGTAATAGACCCAATTGAGGCACCCAAAGATTTTTGGATTACTAAGGAGGTTCAAGGCGGATGATACCTCTTGATCAGAAAATCACTCACCCGAGAAATACTTGGGCAGCCAAGAAGGGAGAGTCCCGCAAAGATCCCTACACGGTAGAGCGTCCCCACGGGTTACAGGGTTTCCTCCACCCGACCTTCCTTGTCACTGAGAATCCAAGTAGATCGGATGAGCAACTTGACCCCTTAAGTCTACCAATTTTAATCCTGAATTATGGTGCTTTTGATTTCACTTGAACTTTAGAGTTGATTGTGATTTGTGACCTAATTTGAAGGTTGATTAACCCACAAGGTGGGTCAACTTTACCTAACCTGCCATAATGTTTAGGATGAGTTGGGTAATGAACCCAAAATCATCCTGAGTGGTTTGCAAGCAGGTTATTAAGTCCAAATTTTAAGGATGCAAGTGAATGTTAGAGCCTTCTTTTAGTGTTTTCTTGATTAGGTCAATTCAAGCAAGGCTTGAGTGACACATAATGTAGGAAATCAATTCTCTTTTAATTCAGGAAAGTGTGTTTTTCTCAAACCCTAAAGTAGAAATCCTAATTTGGTTCTATTTCTAGATCCAGTTCTTTCCAAATGTGGCACCTAAGGCTCAATCAAGAAGGTGAACAACCCTAGGCACCTTAGATCCTTAGTAGGTGTAGAAATCTAGATGGGGATGTCTAAAATCAATCAAATCAGGCAACTCAAGTGATTAAGTCTAATAAGGAATGCGAGTTGATCCTAATTGATTTTTTTCTTTTTAATTCTTTCCAGAAATAGGGGCTTAAGAAGGAAATGAGATTACCTGCCCCTGGAGTGGCTGTCACACGGCTGATCTTCATCGAGTATCTCACACAAACACAACAAAATAGATAAAACAAGTTAATATTAGATTAGAAATTGTAATCAGTGAAATCAAACTGCGCGTTGCTTCCTAACAATGACACCAAAATGTTCAGGTAAAATTGTCATTGTTTATGGAATGCATCGTAGTATAGGACAAGATTGCTCAAATCATTTAAATTTATATGCTCAAATTCAGAAAATAGAGTCTGAGGTCGTTCACTGGGAGCAATTTAAGAGTAATTCATTCTTCACTAATCACAATTTAATTAGAAATGTAACTAATTATGACCAAAACTTCATTTAGAGCAAACCAGAATGATATATACATACCAATGTTGATCAGGTTAAAATGGTGATTTAAATCACCAATTTAACCCTAATATTAAGCTCAAATAAATGCACAATATCTCTCAATCAAATATGTCACATCAACTAAGTTAGATATTCCAACAGTAGCTTTAGAACTAAGGCACCAACAGAAATCAGACGAAGGCACAAGGCACCAGATGCCTTAAGTTGCTCAAGGCACCAAGGCACAACTCCAACAGAAGAGGCAAAGGCCTTCTTCTCTCTCCTTTATGCCTCAAGAGAGAGGCAAGCACAACACAGCACACCACAGAGGCGAAGGCCTCAGAATTGGTTAGGTGTAGAGAGCAAAGGCGTGAAGGCCAAACCCCCCTCTCTCTTCTTTTTCTTCTTCTCTCAGATCCAAGGGACAATTGGGTCAGTAATCGGGTATTCTGACCAAGGACCAGACCTACCGGCATGTAGGCGGGCGAGGAGTGCACAGAGGTGTGAGAGGGACCCGACCCCTGTGTGCTTGGGCAAACAGCAGGGGTCACTTTTCCCTCTTATGCATGGTCCCAAATCCTTCGATTGATGATGCGGGACTATCCCACATTTCATTGTAATGCAGTAGCAATTGATGAAGGCTTTGATTGAGGTCGAAGACGACACTTGCTGCTGAAATTGAAGACTTGGAGGATGTCCTGGGAGTCGTCTGTAGCACCTGGGGATGGAGTCTGGTGGGATTGTGGCCGGAGGACTACAATCGAGGTCAGAGACATGGAGGGCGGCGATGGAGATCCGATTGTCACCTGAAAAGAAGAAGACGGGCTAAATGCCCCAATCAGTATACTTAGGAGGATCGCTGTGTGAAGGCGAACGTGCTGGTGGTGCTTGCGTGGAGTGGGAGTGCTTGTGGACGTCTGGTGAACTCGAGAAAGGAGTGCGGTGAAGCTCGAGCTCGGTGGTGTGGGTGCATGGCCAATCCCCTCAATTTCTTTAGGGGTTTTGGTCATGAGAACATGGCAGATCTTTTAGGATTGGTGGGGAGCAGTTTGGTGTGGTGTAGCGGTTGCATGGGGTCACCAGTGGTATGCCAGAGACATGGAAGACGACGGTGGCACAGGCGTGAGGGAGTGCTAAAGGTGTTGGGTGTGTGAATTAGGTCAAAGGGAGATGAGTTGAATGAAGTAGGTTGCAGACAAAGGGGATGCGGAGATGGCACCAGCTATGATTAGCTGGTGCCGGAGAAAAAGGAGGACCCAGGAGGAAGGGTGACGATGTCTGAAGGGATTGGAAGCCCCTCGCAAGTATCGTGAGGTGCGGACGAGGCTGGCAAAGGTAAACCTACTTCCTATATTACATGGCAGTAGGCAAGGAGACCGGAGGGAGAAGGTCGCTAAAGACGAGTCTGGAGCTGGCTGGAGGTAGAGGAGATGAAGGATTTCTGGGCCTAGAACTCGCTAAGGAGTTCGGCTTTGCGATAAGGGTGCTTTTATAGGGCTTCATGGAAGCTTCTATGCTTGAAAATAGGCTTGAGAAGCTCGGATTTTTAGGGAGGAGATGCTTGAAATCCATGAATTTGCACGAGCTTCATGTGGAGATTTGGAGTCCAAAACTAGGTTTAGGCCATTAAGGACTTCCTTGAGATCATCCCTTCCAATTTTGGAAGGGATTGGTCGAACAATCAGAAAGGAATCCTTGATTGAAGGTTGGTGCTTTATGGGTTTACACTGTTAATGGTGGCAAAGACCTTTCTGAAGAAAATCAAGAGAAGTTAGGGGGCTAAATGCAAAGATTTTGAAAGCTAGGGGCCCAAGTGTGAGAAATAGAGTTTAAATGGACT
This sequence comes from Thalassia testudinum, assembly GCA_037157565.1. Taxonomy (NCBI): domain Eukaryota; kingdom Viridiplantae; phylum Streptophyta; class Magnoliopsida; order Alismatales; family Hydrocharitaceae; genus Thalassia; species Thalassia testudinum. Next base: position 113,975,209 of record JAZHRO010000003.1, on the reverse strand, counting down.
AAAATGCAAATTAGGTTAAGATGAACTCTGATTGGGCCCAAATTTTGGTAAAAAACTAATTTGAACCAAAGGAATCTATTGGTAAAGTTAGATTTCAGTTTTGACCAAGTTTGACTGGGCAATTTGAGTAAAAACCTAAATTAAAGCAAAACTAATTTTGCGACCCTATTTAAGGATAAAATGGGTTCCAAAGGTCAAATCAAGGGTAGAAAACCCTAAGGAATATTTTTATATGAATTTTAGTAGATTTAGATGAATTTTATCCTAATCAGAACCTCAGTAATTTTAGTGGATCTGAAATTAGGATTTTGGGTGCTGTACTAGTTCTCAAAATGTGCGAAACCTATTTCTGTTTGCATGGACTCACTTATTAGACTTTAATGCTCGTTTGACCTTTATTTCACCCTTAGCAAATCCCTTGGTTATTCTGTGTTCATGATATGCTATTAAAATTATAGAATTAACCCTAGTTTCTTATTCTTTGCTTAAAATAACTTGAAGTGGAGTTATAACCTTTAGATGGTTATGTAGGAGCATTTATCTTTTAAACCCAACTAAAAGTGGTAGTTAGGGCCTATGATGGTGTTCCCATCAGGTGCCATGGGCAGGATTATCCCGAAATGTCAATTGCCAAGGCTTGAATTTAGCTACAGAACGCCATGGGCGACACTATCTCGAAGTGTCGAAAGCCAGGGTTCTGAAGGTTGCCATGGGCAATACTTTCACGAAGCATTGAAAGCCATAGACCCTTTGAGGATTGATGGTGCTAATCCGATGTTGGATGTAGGGGAATATAACAAGAAAAGAGAGAAAACTCTCAAAATAAATATCTCTCTCTCTTATAAAAAATGCACTGTTAAATAGAACCTGGACTTACTATAAATGTGCACGAGTGCTTTAACCACTAAGGTCAACGAACCTATAGGTAGTTTTTGCAGACCTTAGAAACCTTTATGGCAGACCCAAGGCTGAGGCTGGTTAGGTCTGGATCTTGGCTAGCACTTGAGTCCCTTTAAGCCTATTATTGGTATTTTGATCTAATTTCTAGAGATGAGGCTCAGTAAGGCATCCTGACGGTTAAAGTCTGGCTCAGAGATCTAGTTTGGTCCATAGGATTTTATTAGGGATTGCAAAAGCTAGGCATAGGGGTATCATGGTAACACTATTATGGGTCCTAACTAGCCAAAATTAGTCAAATTTAAATGACAAATGCTCCTAAATGATCATCTGAGGATTACAATTTCGTACTGAATAGTTTTGATGAGATGACAAGAATACAGGGTTAATTCTGCTGTTTTAACAGCAAATCACAAATGCAGATTAACTACGAGGTTACTCAAGGGTTAATTAAAGGTCAAATGAACTTTAAAGACCAAAAAGTGGGCATACACTGACTAAATTAGGGTTTCACGCATTTCGAGGGTGAAAAAAGTACTCAAAACCCTAATTATCATCCCCACTTAAATTGAAAGGGTTATGGTCGAGATAAAATCAATCTAAACCTCTTAAAAATCATTGAAAAGTATTCTAAGGGGATTGGTAGCTTCACTTTGATCGTTTGAACCCTTGTTGACCAAGAACCGAGATTTAGACTGGAATTTGCCCTAGTTTAGGCTTCTGTGTAATTTACCCAATCAACAGTGGTCAAAACTCAAATCTACGTTCATCATTAGATTTCTTGGGTCTAAATTAGGTTAACATCAAAATTTATGCCCAATTAGACTCCATCTTGACCTAGTTTGCATTTTTGTCCTTAAAATCTCTGTCCTTCACATTTAGGCCCTAGGTTTCAAGATTATTGCATATAGGCCCCTAACATTGTTGTTGTCTTCATGTTTAGAACCCTGCTACCTTTACTGTGTGAACACCCAACAGTCTCAACTTCAAGAGAGAAGATCTCTCTCAAATCAACACCAAATCCCTCCAAATTTGGAGGGATTGGTGTTCAGACCTGGAGGAATCCACTGAACTCAATTCCAAGTCCTAATATGAAGCCAATATCTCAGGAGAGCTTGAGAAAATTGTGGGATTTCAGTTTCATAATCCATGACCAATTGCGTGAATTTCTCCAATTAGAGTTCTCAATTGAGCTCTATATAAGCTCAACATTGATCCCATGGTCGAACTAGCCAACATTGGATCGGAAATTTCCATTCTCCTCCTCCGACCATCCTCATCTTTGGCTCTAGTGACCTCCTCAGCCTCCCTCCTCTGGCTGGTCAACCACCAAATTGGAAGGCCAGACTTCTTCCTCTCTTCATCGTGCATCTTGCCGACCAAAGCAAGAGTGCCTCCTGCCTCTTCATCACAATTTTCCTCACCGTCGGCATTGTCTCCGCGTCTGGCCGGCCAATGTTGGATGCATCTTGCTCTTGCTCTCTCTCCTATGTCCCCTAAACTCTCCCTCTCTTGACTCTTGCTACACCCTTAGACTTAGGTTTCACGCATCGACTCACCCTCTCTCACTCCACCTTCTCCACATCCGGTACGAGCTCCGACGAGCTCGCATCGACGCCACACGCATGTAAATGTAGGACCACATCCTGTACAACCTTTGCCTCGACCTCGCCATCAAAACCCCTCAACTTATTAAGGGTTTTGAGTTGTCCTCCCCATTAAACACACCTAGCCACATACACGCAAACGTAGCGTCGCCGCCTCCACAACCTTCGCCTCATCCTTGCCATCAAAACCCCTCACCTTATTGAGGGTTTTGAGCTCTCCTCCCCATCAAACACACCCACCTTAGCTCACCCTCACCATCACCGACAGACGTCCATGAGCACTAGTTCACTCAACTTGCACCACCATAACGCTTGACGTCCTCCAGCGAAGCTGCTGAGCATTTTTATTGAACCCCATCAACCGTATTCTTCTTTGTAGGAACTTCACCAGAGCTTCCTCACAGCCACAATCTTCCCCACTATCCTTCGTCGTGCCCCGGCCACCACGAACTTCAAGACCACTTCCAGGCAGTGTAGTTTGATCTTGCGAAGGCATTTGGAGCCTTGATTGAATGAAGAAACATTTAGCAGCAACTAAATTTAGAACGTTCCATCAGCAGCAGCGCAGTGAAGAAGACGTTGGGATTTAGTCCCACATCATGGATTTAAAAATAAGAAGTGATACTTATTGAATAACGTTTGCTACCCTTTTGCCTCAGTACACAGGGTTGAGGTCCCTCTCACCACACCTTGTGCACCCTTTCCCGCCACTACACGCCAGTAGGCCTGGACCCGGATTCGATTACTTGGACCCATTTACCCCATTAGTCTGACCCGATTCTGATTGAGAGAGAGAGAAGGAATTTTTGTGAGGAAAGGTAGGGGGTTTGCACTTAGACCCTTAGGATCTGTGCCTAGCACTTAGGAAAATTTAGGTGATTTGGGCTGGATATTAAGTCGTCTGAGCCTTACTCTCGACATCTAATCTGAGAGAGAATTGGCTCTGACTTGGCTTAAGTACTGTTAAGAAATTGACTTGGATATTGTGCTTACTGTTGGGTGTTGGTGCTAGAGCACCACGATCGTTTATTCTGATGATCACAAAACACGTGTCATTTAACATTTTCACTTAAAGTCTTAGATTTTAGGTTAATTGCAAATGAAGATGTGATTAGACGGAGTTCAAGCTCGCTTCCATGGCGGATTGGAGGAGCTTGACGGAGAACAGAGGAGCTTCGCAAGGAGCGATGGCTTGAAGAAGGGAGATGAAGAATAGGATAGATTTCCTTTCCTTGTAATCTATGTATTCTTATTTCTTTTGTTGCTCTTTATTTTGTTGCTTAGATTCATGTTAAAGAGCCTCAAAGAACCCTAACAGTAGTCCTAGGAACACCTGCACAAACCTAGGATACTTAGGCTTTATCTAAAGAACTTAGAAAACTAAACTAGGGTTCAAACAACCTTTTCAGACGTCTAATCTGAAACTCAGATGTCTGATAAATACCTTTAAGACGTTTGACTGTTGACTCAGACATCCGATTATATTTAGGCTGGACTTAGTTAGTTTTGTCTGATGAAATCAGACGTCCAGACCTTAGTCCAGACATCTTAGAAGACGTCTGATGTTTTTGCCAGACGTCCAATTAGTGGACCGTTGGCCGCCTTAGCAAGCAATGAAGGATATGACCGTTAGCCTCGTATTGGATGTCCGTAGAGGACCCCAGACATCTGATACATGATCGTTTTGCCTTGGCTGACCCAAAATCTCTTCTTAGAGATTTTATAGTCGTTGCACACCCTTGGGAATTCATTTCCGCAGAAAAGTAGGTTTCCAGACGTCCAGACATCATTCCAGACGTCCTGTATGTCGTATGATGACAATTCACTAGAACCCTGTTTAGATCTTATTCAAGTCAGGAAGGAGACCCGCCTATAATTAGACGTCTGACCTTGTTCCCAGACATCTTAAACTGGTTTTCCATACATCCGATGCCAGGATCAGACGTCTTATAACCCTGTCAGTGTAATGATTAATCCTGATTTTGGCCTGATTCTCTTGGAGCTTGCACCCAACGTCTATGGAAGCCTTCCAAGGTCTTCCAAAGCCTTCCTAGGGCCTCTATAAATAGAGGGGAACCTTTGCCACTCAAAGACACACCAAGCCACACCCAAGCTACATACTTTCCACTCTTTGGTGTCTAAAAGAAGAAGAAGATCATATTGAAGAAAGCTCTTGCCCTCCAAGCTTAGTTCTACACCTAGAGAGCTTGATTACTATTGTGCACCCGCTCTCCCTCCGTGATTACGAGAGTGACGAAGCGCTATCACGTGGTTCACGCTTCTGTGTCATCGACGCACTTCCACCAAAGGGAAGCATCCTAACTCCTATAGCAGCTTAGTTTAAGAATATCTTTGTAGCTCTGTAGGATTTCTATTTGTATTTTACTTTGTTATTTGGTTGGGTATTTGCGTTGAGAATTCTCGTCTCCATCGAGGGACAAAATCCTTCACGTGAAGAGAAGGGGTTGAGGAACGCTACCCTCGCACTTGTAGCATGGTTGTAATTAAGGTTGAATCACTGTTGTTTAAGTGATTCGTTAGTGGATTTGATCAACTTGGTTGATCGGAAAATCCTAACTCAAGAGGGTTAGGTGGTGGTTTTCACCCGATTTGGGTTTCCACCTAAAAATCATTGTGTACATTATGTGATTGTCTTTTTTTGTGAGATTGTTATATTTTATTTCTGCATTTTATACGTCACGTTGATCTCACCCCCTCCAAGTAGGGAATTACATTTGGTATCAGAGCTGGTTCTTGCGAGATCGGAGTAACACCCAGCAAGAAGATCATAGAGGAGAGCAGTTCTGCAATCCGGATCTCCAAGGGGTAGTCCATGACCCGTCCGTCGTTCTTCAACGGGAGCAACTACCCCTACTGGAAGCTGCGAATGAAGACTTAGCTTCAAGCCAATGACTTCACTATTTGGGCCAGGTGCGAGACGCCATTTGATATTCCAGAGAAACCCGTGGGAGGCTACTCGCAACAACAAATTCGTGAGCTCTCTTTGAACGCAAAGATCATGAATGCCCTTTACTGTGCACTCAGCTCGGAGGAGTATAACAGAATCTCACAGTGTGCCACCGCATACGAGATTTGGCACACACTCGAGGTAACTCACGAAGGTACCTCCAAGGTAAAAACTTCTAAGCTCAATTTACTTTCACAAGAATTTAAGTGCTTTTCCATGAAATCTAACAAATCTCTGAGTGAGATGAACACTAGGTTCACTCTCATTGTAAATAATTTAAAAGCTTTAGGTAAGACCTTCATCAAGGGGGAGCTACAAGGGAAGCTTCTTCGTTCCCTCGGACCAGAGTGGGAACAGAAGATCACCGCCATTGAGGAGGCGAACGAAGTGGAGGAGCTTAACATGGAGGATCTCCTAGGCAACCTAATTGCCTATGAGACAAAGCTAAATTAGAAGAAGAAGGACACACCGGAACCAAAATCGAAAGAAGACCGTCACATTCAGAGCCGCGTCAGATAGCGAGGTAAGTTTCGATGTTGAAGACTTTAAGTTTTTACTTAAAAAGTTTTCCAAGTTTTGTAGGGAATCAAAGAAAGAGAAGAAGGAGAAGAAGGAAAGCCTGAGACGTTGCTACCACTACAATGAGAAAGGGCATCCGTGACCAGAATGCCCTCTTCTCAAAAAGAAGAAAAAGGAAAAGAAGTCTAAGAAGAAGGCGTTCCAAGCAACTTGGGACGACTCGAGCTCAGAGGAAGAAGAAGAGCAGAACCCCGAGGAAGAAACCACTTGCTTTGGTTTCATGGCCAGAGGAAGTGATAGTGACAGCGAAAGCGGAAGTGACTCTGACAACGAGGTAAATTCCGATTTACAAAATGCATTTAATGAGCTTTTTGAAGTTAGTAAATCACTTAAGATAGAAAATAAAAATATTAAAAAGAACCTTAGTTTTCTTAAAAATGAAAATAAAAGGTTAGAAAAATAACTTAAGGATTTAGAAGCTAGTCCTAAAAATGATGACTTAATCAATGAAAATACTAGATTGATTGAAGAAAATGCTAGTCTAAAAGTAGAAATTTCTGATTTAATGACTAAGATAAATATTATAGAAAAAGAAATCGCATGTCTTAGGGAAAATTCTAGCAAATTAATCAACAAAGTAGAAGATTTGCATAGCCCTAAGGTTGAGAAAGGATCTTCGTCAAGGAGACCTGCTAACAGATCCGGATCCAAGCTCACTTGGATACCGAAGAAAGATTTGAAATCTTATTTTGTAGGTTTCAAGGGTGACTACAACACAAAAGATTGGACCTACAAGTTCAAGGATGGTCAACTCGAGTTGGGAGGACCAAGGAGTAGACCAAGGAGGAAAACGAGAAGATCGACAAGACGGCGAACAAATGATGGACCTGCCGCACGTCGACCGCCAGATTGGAGACAGGTACCGATGCCCGAGCCTCCAAGCTTCGAATGGGAGCCCCATCCGATGTGGCATCCACCACCTCCATTTGGGCCATTTTATTAGCCATGGTAGGTCAGGTAAAACCCTTTTTATCCTATCCTTGTTTATCATTAGCATATAGATAGGGGGAGTTAAAATTATGAGATAATTGTCAATTATTAAGGGGGAGATGTAAGTTAGCTATAATTCCTTTATTAAGGGGGAGAAAAATAATAGCTATCTTGTTGTTACAAAAAGGGGGAGGACATTACTCTTGTTAAAAGAAATTCAACCTATTTATAGAAGAGCATGTTTTAAGGGGGAGTTATAGGAAATTTAAAATCAATTAAACCTTTTTGATAATGTCAAAAAGGGGGAGGATTTTTTGCATTATTATTTATGATTTTTTCATCATCAAAAAGGGGGTGATTGTTGGTGCTAGAGCACCGCAATCATTTATTTTGATGATAACAAAACACGTGTCATTTAACATTTGCACTTGAAGTCTTAGATTTTAGGTTAATTGCAAATGGAGACATGATTAGATGGAGTTCAAACTCGCTTCCATGGTGGATTGGAGGAGCTTGACGAAGAACAGAGGAGCTTCGCAAGGAGCGATGGCTTGAAAAAGGAAGGAGATGAAGAATAGGATAGATTTCCTTTCCTTGTAATCTCTGTATTCTTGTTTCTTTTGTTGCTCTTTATTTTGTTACTTAGATTCATGTTAAAGAGACTCAAAGATCCCTAACAGTAGTCCTAGGAACACCTGCACAAACCTAGGATACTTAGGCTTTATATAAAGAACTTAGAAAACCAAACTAGGGTTCAAACAGCCTTTTCAGACGTCTAATCTAAAACTCAGACGTCTGATAAATACCTTTAAGACGTCTGACTGTTGACTCAGACGTCCAATTATATTTAGGTTGGACTTAGTTAGTTCTGTCTTATGAAATCAGACATCCAAACCTTAGTCCAGACATCTTAGAAGATGTCTGATGTTTTTACCAGACGTCCAATTAGTAGACCGTTGGCAGCCTTAGCAAATAATGAAGGATATGACCGTTAGCCTCGTATCGGATGTCCGTAGAGGACCCCAAACGTCTGATACATGATTGTTTTGCCTCGGCTGACCCAAAATATCTTCTAAGAGATTTTATAACCGTTGCACACCCTTGGGAATCCATTTCCACAGAAAAGTAGGTTTCTAGACGTCCAGACATCATTCCAGACGTCCTGTATGTCGTCTGATGACAATTCACTAGAACCCTGTTTAGATCTGATTCAAGTCAGGAAGAAGACCCGCCTATAATCAGACGTCTGACCTTGGTCTCAGACGTCTTAAACTGGTTTTCCTGACGTCTGATGCCAGGATCAAACGTCTGATAACCCTGTCAGTGCAATGATTAATCCTGATTTCGGTCTGATTCTCTTGGAGCTTGTACCCAACGGCTATGGAAGCCTTCTAAGGCCTTCCAAAGCCTTCTTAGGGCCTCTATAAATAAAGGGGAACCTTTTCCACTCAAAGACACACCAAGACACACCCAAGCTACATACTTTCCACTCTTTGGTGTCTAAAAGAAGAAGAAGATCATATCGAAGAAAGCTCTTGCTCTCCAAGCTTAGTTCTACACCTAGAGAGCTTGATTCCTGTTGCGCACCCGCTCTCCCTCCGCGATTACGAGAGTGACGAAGCGCTACCGCGTGATTCACGCATCCGCGTCATTGACGTACTTCCACCAAAGGGAAGCATCCTAACTCCTATAGAAGCTTAGTTTAAGAATAACTTTGTGGCTCTGTAGGATTTCTATGTGTTTTTTACTTTGTTATTTGGTTGGGTATTCGAATTGCGAATTCCTGTCTCCATCGAGGGACAAAATCCTTCTCGTGAAGAGAAGAGGTTGAGGAATGCTACCCTCGCACTTGTAGCGTGGTTGTAATTGAGGTTGAATCACCCTCATTTAAGTGATTCGTTTAGTGGATTTGATCAACTTGGTTGATCGAAAAATCCTAACTTGAGAGGGTTAGGTGGTGGTTTTCACTCGATTTAGGTTTCCACCTAAAAATCATTATGTACATTGTGTGATTGCCTTTTTTTGTGAGATTGTTATATTTTATTTCCTCATTTTATACGTCACGCTGATCTCACCCCCTCCAAGTAGGGAATTACATTAGGGATATTTGGTGGTTTCAACCCCCATTTTCTTTCTTTTATTTTTACTCTGAGATACAATTTTGAGCATTAATTGATTATTTTATTTGTGATTGAATATTCATTGCATCATTATTTCTGATTATTGTGATTGGTGGATTGAATTGCTATACTTGCTCCTGATAAACGACCTAGAAACTTACGATTTTTTGAGCTTTACAAATTTAAATGTCGTTACACTTTTATATCATCTATACTATGACGTATCTATTTTCTAAAACTCAGTAGAAGCGCTACAATAGATAGCCCTTTCCATGTCCTGGGTACTATTGGACTCATCATGGTTCCTAAATCACCATAATTAACTTGTTTACCTAGTTAAATCACTAGCAAATCATAAATAAAAAGGGTTAATTATATACTTAGTCAGAAATAGCAAGTACCTTAATTATATGATAAAATATCTAAATTATTAGTTAATAAGCATTCATTTATGATTAATCAATAATTAGGACTTAAATACAGGCATTTAGCTATATACAATTAATTATAACTAATCTTATATTATTTATAATACCATAGTTATTAATTAAGTTAATAATATTAATCAATTAATTAAATAAAGCTAAAAAGGAAAAAAATGTAATCTCATGTCATAAATATATTATTTATAATAACTTATAAAAGGTTGGAAAAGAATTAATTTAATTTAAGCCTTAAAATCCATCGTTTACACTTTGGTCCTTAACTTTCATTTCCATTAAGTCCTTTTATTTCAACTCAGTCCTTCTTTATTTATAATAGGGTCCCTGTGTACATAGTAGCTTACTTTCCTCTTCTCCTCCATGAACACCATCGTTGGTCGATTTCCACAACCAACGATCATTGCCTATCTGACGACGAGATAACTTCTCCGTGGCTGTTGAGCTCCACTTCAAGTAATTCTTCTCATCCAATGGCTCAGATGAGCCTGAAGTCCTACTCTTCGACAATGGTAAGTTCACTATCCCCGGAGACGATGAAGCTTAATACCTTGAACCTAGATGCTTATTCGGCCGGATTCATCCCCCCTAACCTCCAATGTCACCTATAAAAAACCCTACAGACCTTCGATTTAAGGCCATCACATCCCTACCCTCTTCCCCCAACTGATGCAAGCATAGGATATTCTTTTAACCTCCGATGATCTTCTTCTCCCTTCCTCTGGTCTTCTTCGGTTGAGTTGACCACTTCTCCGTCTTCCTCATCTTCTGCTCTAATTCCACGATAGAATTGTGCATCATCCTTTCCTTCTACTCCGAGTTCTTCTATGCTGGAGTTCCAGTTATTTCTTTCGAGTTCTAGTGAGGCATCGGTGGTACTTCTCCTTCCCTTTCATCCAGGTAATGGTAGTTAGGACTTTAATTTTTAGGTTAGCTTAGATTTCAGTAGTTGATTAGGTTATTTAGTTAGTTAGATCATGAGTTTGTTACTTCATCTTCTCCAACTCCGATGATCCAATTCCAGTTCATCGGATCTCTGTTCACCTCATACATCACCCAATCACTTTTTTCTCTCTTCAGTGATCATGATCCACTTCTCCAATTCCTTATGTGATCACCTAATCACTTAATTCAACACACACCTCCACCTAAGACATCCATTGTCTATGGTAGATACGGATTTTTATGCGGTTGTAAAAATACGTCATTGTAATGTGTAAAATCGATCAACTCTTAAATTTATATACTAGATAGTGGGGTATCTAGGGTCATCCAAGGAGGCCAAATTGTTTGCAAATCAAATCCCTTGCTTGCAAATGGAAATCAAATTTCTTTTTAGTCTTTTTCAATATATAATTTCTCTGTCTTGAAATAACGAAGGCAAAATGCGAATTGATGACGGAAAAACAAATAACACCTATAATCACTAAGCTAAAACCTAAGTGACAAATATGACCCCTTCCTAAGCTCACTCTAGGCACGTGGAGGCCTAAAGTAATCAGGAAGTGGAAGTGAAAAAGTGCTAGAACAAAGATAAAGCAATTGCAAAAGAAAATGAAAAGAAAGCAAATTGATTTAATAGAATTTGTGTTTTACAAAAAGAAAAACATGTAGAGGAATGCTTCTACTTAAAATGGAAAATATAAAAGCAATAAAAAAACACAAATTCTCTTGCAAACTCTGGTGAAGAAGGGAGTCCTCTTGCTCCAAGCCTAGCTGCTCCTCGGCTTGAAAAGAAGGTCTCCTTCTTCTCCTTCCTTGAATGCTCCTCCAAGGTGGATGCTCTCCACCTCAATTCCTTCCTCCTCTAAGGGTGGGCGTGCACCACCCTTTCTCCTCCAAATCCTGGCTGTCTTCCTGGTGGTGAAGATCCTCCTCCTTCTTGGCGTGGCACAAAGGGAAAGAATGGGGAGAAGACAGCACCAAGGGGGCGGGTGATGTGCCCCCTTAATCTTCTTCTCTACTCCTTATTCTTCGCAGTAGGTTTAGGTGGAAGTAAGGTGGAAATTCTCTAATGGGAGGATGAAGAAAATGGTAGTAGGTGATGGGATTTTATAGCGTGGGATGGGGGTAGGGTTGGCATAAATAGGTGGAGGGCTAGGATGGAGTTTGGTGGTGATTATGGGTGGTTAATTTAATCCTAGGGCTAGGGTTAAGTGGTGCCACCTAAGGGGTGCTAAGGGGGGTAGTTAGGGCTGGCCAAGGGGCACCTAAAAGTGGTGCCAACCATGGAAGGGTACCATGGGTTGGCACCAACTTGAAGGCTTCTAGAAGGAGGGTGAGGTGTAGGGTGGATAGGGCTTGGAAGGGGTAGGTGTAGGGTGTAGATGGGTGGTTATTCTAGCACCAAAAGGAGGGGGTTCTAGAAGGCTTAGTTGGTGCCAAAATAGGTGATTTTTGGAAGGAGGTCAGAGGTGAAAAGGTGGCTAGGTTTGGTGCCAACTTATGGGTGGACTAGGTTAGCTAAGTGGACTTAGGGTTAGGGTTGATTTGTGGAGCTAGTTAGGTGGGGTATTAAGGTGGTAGATGCCAAGGGAGTTGGAGCCTAGCTAAGATAAGCTAAGCTAGCTTAGCTAGTAATAGAGTGGAGGAGTAGGTAATGTGAGCTAGGGTTTGAAGAGAGGAGCTAAGGAGGAGAAGTCTGGAGCTTAAACTGGAGTTGGCAGCAGCTGAAGAGGGTGGCATGGAGCTACTCGAGCTGGCTTAGCTTGCTAGTTCTTTGCTAGTTGCTAAGCCAAGCTAAAGTGACCTGGCATCTACCATAATGAGATGAGGTAAGCTGGGTCTGGTGCTTCCGAGGAGGATCAAGATGGTTGAGGCAGCTAAGGTAGCTTAGCTCAACTGAGTTGAGCTAAGCTGAGTCCCCGGGAGCTAGACTTGAGCTTCCTGAGCTGAAATGAAGTCATCTTCAGTTGGCTGGAGTCAAGTCGAGCTGGATGTAAGTAAACCTGAGCTGGGGTGAACTCCAGTCAACTCAGCTGAGCTAGCTAGGGCTCCCTATGGACTAATGGGAGCTGAGATGAGCTAGACTCAGCTAAATTGAGCTGGATCTGAGCTAACCTGAGCTAGGGTGAGCTAAGATGAGCTCTATTGAGCTTCCATTCAGTTGAGATGAGTTGAATGGGGCTAGGATGAGCTAACCCTAGTTCAGGTGAGCTGAATTCCAGCCATGGTGAGCTGGAACAAGCTGAGTTCCAACTTATGAGAGCTTCTCCTTCACCAGTTGCCTTCTTGAGTGCTAGGGTTCTAGGGATCTAGCAATCTGTATATCCCTAACACTCACAAAAACACATTAAAAAGACAACAAAAAGTGCAATGCATGCCTAATCCTAATTAATGCCTATATGCAACCCAAGAAACCAGTTTGCGGAGCAAAATCCTAAGAGCTAGGTTTGTTTTAATGCATAAGAATGATGATAAACTGGTGTTTATCACATGCCATGCTTATCTTTTGCTAGTCTCTTAGCAAAACTTTAATTTTTACAAAATAGAATTTTTGGGAAATCTAATTTTTTTAACTTTTGAGGAGAAAAAGATTATGGGACCTTGGTTGGTTTAAATATAGGAGGTATGGGATTTGTTAAAGATAAACATCGGGATTCATTTTCGGATCCAAAAATTAAACAAAAACGGGATCAATATATCCTCCAAAAAATTCACAAATTAACCCCTTGTTAATTCAGATGACTTGAAATTTTTGTTTTTAGGATTTTTCTAGCTCTTGAATCTGATTCGCAACTTGCAAAAACCTTTAAAACCTTATGTCTGTGCTTGTGATAAACCAACATTTATAAGAGTTTTTTTCCCCCCATGCTTATTTCTACCTTAGTCTTACAACAGATGTGTCGAATCATCATTCCCGTTACCAATCCTAGAGGGTGTTCTGGCGCCAATACTTCAAGATATCACTGTCCATGACACCACCCAGGAGCTCACAACCCTAGAACACAATGCGGTGTAAAGGGGCGCTCCAAGCAAACTCAAGCTCTTGCTTCGACACTATCGGTAAAGCACCACCCAAGACACTTGAGCTGCTAAAATGCGCTTAAATGATCTGTCTAAAGATATGAAATATAGATATGGAGCAATGCTGAGGTGGTAACCTGTTGACATCGCCTCCTAAAAGGAGGTATTTTCCTCCTTTTCGACGGTGGGAACTCAAACCAATGATCTGCTTCAGACTTTTACTAAGTCCAAACAAGGGGTTTTTCTAATTTTTAGTGATTTTTAGGTGTTGGCTTGTGTGTGAAATTTGACACAGGAAGTTTCGCAAGAAATACAAGTTTTTGAATCAGAAACTAAGCAAGATACTTTCCATATTACAAAAGAGGATCAAGTCACCTGAACTAACACGAGTTCAGGTGGAATTTTTGAGAAGGATATTTGATCTAATCTGAAAATAGACCCTGAGATTTTAATGATCAGATCTGTATCCTCATCCCTAGTTTGTTAAAGATTAAATCCCATTGTACCAAAAGTGAGCTTTTCAACTTTAGTCCCGATTTCAAATTTTTCCTCAAAAAGTTTGCAATATTTTTATTTTTTTGGGTATGCATGCTAAAAAATAAATATGACTAAAGAAAAATGCCTGTTTTTAGGTTTTGAAAATCTTAATTAGATCGTCAAAATTTTAAAAACAACCCCCATGCTTAAGATATGCAATGTCCTCATGCATTAGGAGGGAAAGAGGGATTACCTTAGTTAAAAGGCAGTAGAATTTAGGATAGTCAAAACCTGGGGAAAAGAAAGAAAAAGAAGCAGAAAGAAAATGATCGGTTACCTCCCATCCAGTGCTATCTTTTACGCCATTCAGCCGGGCGTATTGTGCATTAGTGATCCGCTATGGTTGGTTCAGGGAAATCGAAAGATTCAGACAGAAGATTCAGGGTATGATCAAAATAGGGCTTTAAACGTTGGCCATTGACTTGAAATGTCGTATTAGTTTTAGGGTTGAAAAGATCAGCAGCATCGTACGGATATGTTTTGAGGACAATAAAGGGGCCAATCCATTCGGATTTTAATTTTCTAGGAAAAATTTGTAATCTAGCATCAAAAAGCCAAACACGTTGATTAACGTCAAAGTGTTTCCGAATAATGTATTTATCATGAAATTTCTTTGTTCGGTCTTTATAAATCTGCGTGTTTTCATATGAAAAATTACGTAATTCTTCCAATTCAGTTAATTGTACTTTTCTATGGATACTAGCATCAGATAAATCCATGTTTAATTGTTTTATTTCCCAAAAAGCCTTATGTTCTAGTTCTACTGGGAGATGGCATGCCTTCCCAAAAATTAGATGAAAGGGAGACATGCCGAGTGGGGTTTTAAAAGCGGTACAGTAGGCCCATAAAGCGTCGTCCAATTTGGTGGACCAATCTTTACGGTCGGGCCTAACCATCTTTTGTAAAATATTTTTGATTTCCCGGTTAGAAACTTTTGCCTGGCCATTTGTTTGGGGGTGATAAGGTATGGAAAGTTTGTGATTAACCCCATATTTAGAAAGAAGGTGACGTAATTGTTAGTGAGTGAAATGTGAGTCTTCGTCACTGATGATGGCCTTAGGGATGCTGAATCTTGAGAAAATATTCTTCTTAAGAAATTCGACAACCACATGGTGATCATTAGTGCGGGTAGGTATTGCTTCTATCCACTTAGAAACATAGTCAACTGCGACTAGTATATATAAATACCCACCAGAGTTGATGAACGGTCCCATGAAGTCGATGCCCCATACATCAAAAATTTCAACCTCTAAAATAGGATTAAGGGACATCATATCCTTCCGAGTCATGTTGCCGATGCTCTGGCAGTGCACACAGGATCGAACAAAATTGTGAGCATCTTTGTGCAAGCTAGGCCAAAAGAATCCCGCATTAAGGATTTTAGCTGCAGTTTTCTTGCCCGAAAAATGTTCACCATAGGCCATTGAATGACAATGTGTCAAAATATCATAGATTTCAGAATTAGGGACACATCGTCGAATGACCTGATCGACTCAAATGTGGAAAAGGTCGGGCTCCTCCCAAAAATAATATTTAATGTCAGCAAATAACTTATCCCTTTTTGTTTTTGGCCAATCAACGAGGATTCGTTCTGTTGCTAAATATTTCGCGACGGGAGCAAACCAAGGGAGGGTGGTGGCAGCAAACTGCTTTCATCAGGGAATTGCTCAGGTGGGGTCATTATTTCATTCGTCATAAGATGAGAGAGATGGTCGGCCACTACATTTTGCGATCCTGCCTTATCCTTGATTTCCAAGTCAAATTCTTGGAGCAACGGGATCCAACAGATAAGGCGGGGTTTCGCATCTTTTTTTGTCAGCAAATATTTAAGTGCTGAATGGTCAGTATATACAGTGACATGTGACCCCAAAAGATAAGATCTAAATTTTTCTAAGGCAAATACAATGTCAAGAAGTTCTTTTTCAGTAACCATGTACTTCCGTTGTGCATCATCAAGAGTTTTGCTAGCATAATAGATCACAACAGGCTTTTTGCCAATTCTTTGCCCTAGAATGACCCCCACAACAAAATCTGAGGCATCTGTCATTAATTCAAAGGGACTATTCCAATCAGATCCCTGCAAAATTGGTGCCTCGGTAACTTCCTTCTTCAACCTCAAAAAACTCTCCAGGCATTTATTATTGAAATCGAATGGCTGCTCTTTAGTAAGAAGTTGACTTAAGGGCTTGGAGATTTGGGAAAAATTTTGTATGAATCTATGGTATAAACCTATATAACCCAAAAAGGATCTGATCTGTTTTACAGTCGGTGCCGGTGGGAGCTTAGATATAACATCTATTTTTACTTTATCTGCTGCAATTCCTTGTTTTGAAATAACATGGCCCAGGATAATACCTTCTTGGACCATGAAATGACTTTTTTCCCAACTGAGGACCAGATTGACTTCTATGCATTTTTGGAGCATTCTTTCAAGGTTCTTGAGACAATGGTCAAAAGAATCTCCAAAAACAGAGAAGTCGTCCATAAAGACTTCTAAGCATTCACCTACTAGGTCCGAAAGTGTTATAAGCATACACCTTTGAAAAGTCGTAGGTGCGTTGCAAAGACCGAAGGGCATTCTTCGGAAAGCAAAGGTTCTGAAGGGGTAGGTGAAAGTTGTTTTGTCCTGGCCCTCAGGATGAGCCGCTACCTGATTATAGCCGGAATAATCATCCAAAAAATAGTAAAATCTCATCCAGCTAACCGCTCCAAGATTTGATCAATAAAGGGGAGTGGAAAATGGTCCTTGTTGGTGGCGGTGTTTAATTTTCTGTAATCAATACACACGTGCCAAGAAGAGGCTGTTCGAGTGGCTATATTCTCCCCATTGTCATTGGTGACAATCGTTAGTCCAGCCTTTTTAGGCACTACTTGTGTTGGACTAACCTAGGAGCTGTCAGAAATGGGGTAGATGATATTGGCATTAAGCCACTTAATAATCTCCTTTTTTACCACCTCCTGCATATTAGGGTTCAAGCGCCTTTGTGGTTGGTGGGAGGGGCGAGAATCATCCTTCAAATAGATACGATGTGTACATTAGGACAGATGAATAACCTTAATATCAGAAAAGGTCCAACCAATAGCTTTTCTATATTTACTCAAAACCTAGAGAAGTTTGTGTTCTTGTGCCCTAGTAAGTCCAGAATTTATAATTAGGGGCAAGGTCTGATTTGGACCCAGGAAAAAATATTTAAGGGAGTCGGGAAAGGGTTTTAATTCCAGTTGTGGGCCCGGCTCTGAACGAATTTTTGCTTTTTGTGTTAGTGGCGAAGTGAGAGTAAAAGGGTCAACTGGAGTATTAGCTGAATGTGTGGTTAGGGTGGAAGGGTGAGAGGAAGTGGATTGTTCAGGAACTGTGTTAATGGAAATATAGGAACCTAAATGTGAAATCTGCAAAGTTTCCTACATTATATTTTCCATTTCTGAATCTGAGTCATCAAAGAAATCAAGTTCTTGGAACCTCCTAGAAGCTTGGAAAATATCTAGGGTTACAGATTCACCGCCACACGTGATCTTCATTTTACCAGAATCACAATCAATATTTGCACGGGAGGTGGTTAAGAATGGTCTTCCAAGAATTACAGGGGCAAACTTTAATGCTTCTGGTACCTCTATGTCTAGGACTAAAAAGTCTACTGCAAATAGATAATTTTTGACCTGGACAAGGACATCCTCAACAATTCCCCTTGGTTTAATTGTAGATTGGTCTACTAATTGAAGAGTAACCTCAACAGGCTTTAATTCTCCAATCTTAAATTCCACAAAAATAATTGTGGGGATAAGATTAATTGAGGCGCCGAGATCCAACAAGGTGTGATCAAAAGAAGTATCATTAGTGATAACTTGAATCAGGGTGGCACCTGGATCTTTTCTCTTAAGAGGCAGTCGACTCTACACAACTGAGCTGACTATCTCAGGAAGGATCACCTTTCCTAAATTTCTGGGCTGCCTTTTTGGGGTACACAAATCCTTTAGAAATTTTGCATAGGCAGGGATGTATTTTATGGCATCTAGGAGAGGGATGTTAATTTCAACTTGCCCGAATAAATCCATTAATTCCTTATTAGTGGGCTTAGATTTCTTCTTTTTCTTATTTTGTGAAGAATGGAGGGCTTGTGGAAATGGTGCAGGGTTTCCCTGTTTTGCATTACTAGGTTCTTGAACAATGTTAGAGGAAGATGGGGAAGAGTTGATCTATTTTTCATTGAAATGAGTTTTTTAACAGACAGGGGGTCTTAAGTGGTTTTCCCGTTCCTCAAAGTAACTGCATTTGCAGTTTGGTTGTTTCTAGGATGAGGATGGGAAGCCTGACTGTTATTGAAACCCAAGAGATGCTGAGGTGCTGGTTGAATGGGTTGATTGGGATATCCACCTTGGAACTGATTCCGTTGATTATTTGGGTTGGGCATAGGTTGCGAAGGTAAATTCCCAGTAGGTCGGTGATCAGGAGTAACCTTAACTTGGTGTTGCAAGTTGGTAAACATCCGGGTTACTTCTATCATTTGATTCTGCATGCCTTGCAGTGTTTTCATGACCTGAGTATTAATATCTTCCTGGGATGGTCCAGGTTCATATGCAGGTTGCCCATAATTCCCAAAATGATTTTTTTTTGGGAAAAGGAATCGGGTTTGGGTTTTTCCAGGAGTGATTCGGGTTGGTCCTCCAGTTTTGATTGTAAGTGTTGGAGGGGTTTCTAAATTGCTCTTGGAGAGCATAAATCTTTTCCGTGGTGGGATCAAGAATATTTTGATTCAAATAATCAAAATTCCCAATGAAATCTTATGGAAAATTAGCTGGAAATTGCTGACCAGCAGGTGTGGTATCTATATTATGCAGATTTTCTTTTGGAGAAGTTGTGGAGTGTTAGTGTGTGGAGGGTTAAAGTGTGGAGCAGTAAGGTGTGGAGCTTGTTTGTTTGTGAGCTTTTCTTCCATTTTTTTCTGGTGAATTTGCATCTGGTCCAGTCATTGAGCTAACATATATAGATCATTCTAAGTGACTGGAACAGAGGTGGATTTGGAGTCAATTTCATTGACTCCATGTCTAGGGTTTTAAGTTCTACCAAAAGTGTCCATTGAAGTCATATTAAATGAGTTTTCACTCATTTCTTCAAAGAGGAGATAGGCACTTTTGGCATCTTTATTAAGGAAATTCCCCCCACATGAGGCATCCACAAATCACATCAATTGATCTTTTAATCCATGATAGAAGATCTGCACTAACTGCCATTGCGGAATTTCATGGTGGGGACAACTTCTTAAGAGTTCTTGGAATCTTTCCCAGGCTTCATGGAGGGGTTCACTAATTTTTTGTTGAAAGTTCATTATGGATCTTCTTAAAGTGTTAGCTCGACCGATCAGAAAAATTTTTTTAGAAAAGTGCTCTTTAATTGGGGCAAGTGGTAATCGGGCGCCCAATCGTTCTAAACCAATATGAAGCTTTATCTTTTAGAGAGAGAGGAAAACGTCTCATCAACCACACGTCTTCCTGCACATTGCAGGAATGAGTGGTTTGAGCGAGGATAGTTAATTCCTCGAGATGACAAAAAGGGTCCTTTCTTGGAAGACCATGAAAATGCTTGATCAGGCTCAAAATGGCTGGTTTGATCTCAAAATCCCCTTGTGGTATGACCACCCCAGGTCTTTCCTCATAGTTGGAAGGTTCATAGAAATCCTTAAGAGGAATGATAGGCTGCTAGCGGGGTGGTGGGTTTTGCCCTTGGTTAGGTAGGTTCATCACAGTCCTAGCCAAATTCTCTTGATTTTGTTGTAGCCAAACCAAATGGTCGACCATAAAAACAAAGGGGTTTGTCTTTTGAGTTTGGATTTGACTGCCACCTGGCCCTGCAGGAATTTTTGGTTGCTCCAGATGAGGGAGGTTAGGGATGGGAAAGTCAGCTTGTGGGTCGACTGACGAGTTAGAAGCGGAAGCAGAATTTTTTTGTCGATTTTCTGGATTTTCCATATTTTTAGAAGAGGGAGGAGAAGAAAACAAAGATTTTCTAGTGTGGAGGGCAAAATCAGATGGTCCCTCAAGATATGGTTTTTGGGACCTTCGCCCATGCATGCACTTTTTTGGAAGAATTGGAGGGGAGGAGAAGAGAGAGAGATGAGAGAAAGTGTGCAATTCAAACAACAAATTCTAGACCTAACTTAATTGTGACTCCCTAAAAATAACCTAAGACTTGGACTACCTAGGAAATAAGTAATGACTAGTTAATACCCTTTCTGTCAACAAATTTAGCCAAGTTGTTTAAGGGGAGGTTTGGGCCTAAGCGTTTCCCAGGAAAATCATAGGTGCTTGTACAAACCTGTGCCTAGTCGTTTGACACGGCCCCTCAGCCTGAACACCAGATATAGATGACAGAATTGATATCAACTAAAGAGAACTTAAGACCTATATAGCAAGCCTAAGTTGATGAAACCTTTGGGGTCAAGTTGCCACAAGTTTTAAATAGGTTAGGATACTAAAGTGCACACGGAATGTGGAGGGCGTTGATTGGGTTATTGCTCTATTATTTCAATTTTGTGTGTGTGTGCAGGAATTGGAAAGCTGTTCCAATTAAAAAGCATGTTGTCACACAATTTCCTGTATTTTTGACTTTTAATATTTGATTTAATTCAATGTGTTTTAGGGTTTCACTTTTTAAATTTTCAAACAAGTTTGAAACTCCACAATCAAAGAAAAAATAAGTTGTATTGGTGATGGTTAATTTCCTTTAGTGTGAGTCTCCAAAAAGAAAGAAAGAAACCCTAATCCAATCGTCCCTATGACAAAAAAATTACTACCAATGAATTATTTTTAGGCTTTTTGTATTAAATAGTGGTCCAAACAAGTCAAACAATACCAATACCTTGAATAAAATCAAACAATGATTCCAGAAAAGATTTTTTTAGGATTTTAGGAATTTTTTTGATTTTTTTTTTGAATTTTTATTTGTGCTAGTTTCAAAGTCCATAAATGATACCGGTGGGTATTTTGGACTTTTGTACCACTATCGGCCTCAAAAAATTTTGGTAATTTTTTTATGATGTGTATAATTTCACAAGAATTCCAGAAAGCTAAATTTCACAAAGGTTGGATGAGTATAAAAATTCTAAAAATTCTCGAATAGTAGCAAAATAGGAAAACTAGAGGGTGTGACCCCTCTATAGTCCATGAATTTTTAAAAATTAAATGCAAACTCGATTAGTCTGAAATTTGGAACAGACGTTCCCCACTTGATTTGGAATCTCTGGGTGAAATTTCAAGTTTTTAGGAGCTTGTGGTGTTCGGAATTGATTTTTCAAATCCAGATAGAAGTCTAAATCTAAAAAAATAGAACACCTGCACTTAAGGTAGAGTGGTATTTAATGGGGCAATCAATCAAATAATGGGTCTTAAAGGTACCAATCTACAAAAATTTGATGTTCAGATCTTGAAAGCCAAGTTTAGTGTATTTTGGTAGTCTTTTAGGCTAAGTGTGACAAGAAAGAAGAAACCAACCTAGAATCGTGGGAAGAAAAGGAACTTTGAGCTCTAGCTTCCAAATTCCCGCTTTCTTCCTGTAGTTCCTGCACACATAAGAAAGAAGAGAGGCAAGGGGATGAGATCCACTTCAAACAAGAGAAAAACAATTTGCAAAGCTATGCCTCCTCGGCAATGACACCAAAAAGTGATACAGATTTTTACGCGGTTGTAAAAATACGTCGTAACGCGTAAAATCGATCAACTCTTAAATTTATAACCTAGATAGTGGGGTATCTAGGGTCGTCCAAGGAGGCCAAATTGTTTGCAAATCAAATCCCTTGCTTGGAAATGGAAATCAACTTTCTTTTTAGTATTTTTCAATATATAATTTCTATGTCTTGAAATAACGAAGGCAAAATGCGAATTGATGACGGAAAAACAACTAACACCTATAATCACTAAGCTAAAACCTAAGTGACAAATATGACCCCTTCCTAAGCTCACTCTAGGCACGTGGAGGCCTAAAGTAATCAGGAAGTGGAAGTGAAAAAGTGCTAGAACAAAGATAAAGCAATTGCAAAAGAAAATGAAAAGAAAGCAAATTGATTTAATAGAATTTGTGTTTTACAAAAAGAAAAACATGTAGAGGAATGCTTCTACTTAAAATGGAAAATATAAAAGCAATAAAAAAACACAAATTCTCTTGCAAACTCTGGTGAAGAAGGGAGTCCTCTTGCTCCAAGCCTAGCTGCTCCTCGACTTGAAAAGAAGGTCTCCTTCTTCTCCTTCCTTGAATGCTCCTCCAAGGTGGATGCTCTCCACCTCAATTCCTTCCTCCTCTAAGGGTGGGCGTGCACCACCCTTTCTCCTCCAATGCCTGGCTCTCCTCCTGGTGGTGAAGATCCTCCTCCTACTTGGCGTGGCACAAAGGGAAAGAATGGGGAGAAGAAGGCACCAAGGGGGCAGGTGATGTGCCCCCTTAATCTTCTTCTCTACTCCTTATTCTTCGCAGTAGGTTTAGGTGGAAGTAAGGTGGAAATTCTCTAATGGGTGGATGAGGAAAATGGTGGTAGGTGATGGTATTTTATAGCGTAGGATGGGGGTAGGGTTGGCGTGAATAGGTGGAGGGCTAGGATGGAGTTTGGTGGTGATTATGGGTGGTTAATTTAATCCTAGGGCTAGGGCTAGGGTTAAGTTGCGCCACCTAAGGGGTGCTAAGGGGGGTAGTTAGGGCTGGCCAAGGGCAACCTAAAAGTGGCACCAACCATGGAATGGTGCCATGGGTTGGCGCCAACTTGAAGGCTTCTAGAAGGAGGGTGAGGTGTAGGGTGGATAGAGCATGGAAGGGGTAGGTGTAGGGTGTAGATGGGAGGTTATTTTGGCGCCAAAAGGAGGGGGTTCTAGAAGGCTTAGTTGGTGCCAAAATAGTTGTCTTTTGGAAGGAGGTCAAGGGTGAAAAGGTGGCTAGGTTTGGCGCCAATTTAGGGGTGGACTAGGTTAGCTAGGTGGACTTAGGGTTAGGGTTGATTGGTGGAGCTAGTTAGGTGGGGTATTAAGGTGGTAGATGCCAAGGGAGTTGGAGCCTAGCTAAGCTAAGCTAAGCTAAGCTAGCTTAGCTAGTAATGGAGTAGAGAAGTAGGTAATGTGAGCTAGGGTTTGAAGAGAGGAGCTGAGGAGAAGTCTGGAGCTTGAACAAGAGTTGGCAGCAGCTGAAGAGGGTGTCATGGGGCTACTCTAGCTAGCTTAGCTTGCTAATTCTTTGCTAGCTACTATGCCAAGCTAAAGTGACCTGGCTTCTACCATAATGAGTTGAGGTGAGCTGGGTCTGGTGCTCTCAGGGAGGATCATGATGGTTGAGGCAGCTAAGGTAGCTTAGCTCAACTTAGTTGAGCTAAGCTGAGTCCCCGGGAGTTGGACTTGAGCTTCCTGAGCTAAAATGATGTGATCTTCAGCTGGCTAGTGTCGAGTAGAGCTGGATGTAACTGGACCTAAGCTAGGGTGAACTCCTGTCAACTCAGCTGAGCTAGCTAGGGCTCCCTGTGGACTAATGGCAGCTGAGATGAGCTGGACTCAACTAAGTTGAGCTAGATCTAAGCTGACTTGATCTAGGGTGAGCTAAGATGAGCTCTCTTGAACTGCCATTCAGCTGAGATGAGTTGAATGGGGTTAGGATGAGCTAACCCTAGTTTAGGTGAGTTGAATTCCAGCCATGGTGAGCTGGAACAAGCTGAGTTCCAACTTGTGAGAGCTTCTCCTTCACCAGTTGCCTTCCTGAGTGCTAGGGTTGTAAGGATCTAGCAATCTGTATATGCCTAACACTCACAAAAACACATTAAAAAGACAACAAAAAGTGCAATGCTTGCCTAATCCTAATTAATGCCTAAATGTAGCCCAAAAAATCAATTTACGGAGCAAAATCCTAAGAGCTAGGTTTGTTTTAATGTATAAAAATGATGATAGGCTGGCATTTATCGGCGGAATCTTAGAATGATTCCCATGCCCAACCAGGCCCTCTATCATATTCCTGACATTATAAGGGCCATCCTAACCTATTCAATTCCTTGTATTAGTCCATACACATAATATGCCCAATTCATTCAACCTCTAGAGTTCGCTGTCATTGGTAGAGCTCTAGAAGAGTTCTTCCATCAAATTAACATCTCACACATCTTCACAATCATCTCAGGAATGTTTTGCCTCACTAAATTGGGTGAGATAATACCTTCTGAGTTATGACAAACTCATTGTGTATCTTTGAGGGAATTAAGGTTAAATCTTGGATTAAGTGATCAATGGAGACATTTGTTTAGTTTCTGATGATCGTGAGATCATCAAGAACCTAGTAAGCTAGTTCTTAATTAATTTCATGAAGTTTTGACTTCAGATGTCCAATTCCAGTGTTCACTAGAGCTTCGGTAAGCTCCGACAACGTAAAATTTGAGTTATAAAGTTTGAAACTTCCTGAGAAGATCTAGATCTACTCTTTAGAGTGTAATGATCAATTTACACTTTTTAAATATTTGTTTTAATGATTTAATCACCTTGATCAAGTTTATCTTCTTTAGCTCCGACAGGATCCGAGGAAGCGTATCCAGTTGATTTCTGACCTTAGGAATAAGTCTAGAAGCTTCATGAGAACCCTTTGAGTGTGGAACAACCCTTAAATAGGTTGTTAGAAGCTTAGATTGTTCTGTCGAACAACTTGGTGTTCAAGCGGAAGACTTTGAACCTTGTGTTACAGGGGTTAAATCTTGATTTTTGAGAGTCTATTGATCTCCTAAGGAAGTTCTAAGTTGATATAGAGAGATAAATTGAGTTGAAACCCTTCTGAGCTTAAAGTCAACTATTGAGCCTAATTGGTCAACCTAAGATCGTACATGGAGTGTAGAGCTCCTAAACCCAATTCTAAAGGTCAATTCCTACTCCTTAGGTTGTTAGGAATCTGTTAGGGTAGTTTTTGGAGAGTTCCAAAGTTGTATTAGGTCCAAAGTTATTTCTAATCAATATGGGTTCAATGATTGTTGCAGTAGGTGTTGGAGAGCTTAGGATGAAATTCCAAGTTAATTTTAGCTCAGATCAATCTGTTTCAATCGCTTGAAGTTAGTAAATGGTATTTACATTAAGTAGGTTATATTCTCTTGATTGAACTATTTGGAACTTCATTTGAATTGATCTGATGACCTGTGGAAGTTGTTGAAGCTTCCTTGAGTTCTTGAAGGTAATGTCCAGGAGACGTGGAATACATGTATGCACCTTATGAGAACTTTAAGTATGAGAAAGAGAGAGAGTAAGCCTTAGAATTAGGTAATGCACGTATTATATGAAGAGGAACAACAACTACTGGAGTCATGGTTCATAGCCATGTTTGAGGACAAATTAGGAGTAGGACACTTGCTCCAATCAAGCAATTTAATGGTGCAATCAAGAGATCTATTAAAGATCTATAGAACTGAGCAAGCGGTTGTTGAAGATCGGTTGAAGTGCGACTGTGATCAGGCAGTTATGTTGGCAGTGGCTCGCAGAATAAAAGGGACTTGTATACTCTCACATCGGGAGTTAAGGAGCACTTGCAACGATATATTTTTATTCATGTCGCTTATACCTTCGAGTGACTTGGACATGGACACTTCAGGCTTGCCTTGTGTGGTGTGTGAAGCCTCATGCGTTGCACGTGCATGTACATGTGTATGCATTCAGACATGTGTGCGTGGGTGTGACGCATGTCCTCTACTGAGAAGTTTAATAGCATCTGCTCTAGCTTAGCTGCTGAGACTGTGCGAGAAACTATAAAAATTTTTATAATTGAGCTTAATGTGTTGTTCTCAATACTTAGCCATTCTGAGCTATTTTGAGCTTGTGCGTGTGCTAAGAAGGGCAATGCAAACTCTGACTATTAAAGCCCTTTGTAAATACTGTGCTGAGCATATGGTTTGAAATGAAATAAATGATTAATATGTTGTTCTAAAACAACATTGTTGTAATTTTTCTCTTTACAATTCGTTACATATTACTTTTTCCTCTTTTATGGAATAATTGCAATTCTTAATGTTCATTTTTATGCAATTATTCATGTGATTAACCTATTGTAATTAATTAGGTAATTAATTAAGTATTTAAGTTAAGTATTAAGCTAGGTATTAGGTTAATTTATACTCTAATTAAGTATATAATTAATTATTTAAGTATCTATAATCTAAATAAGTAATTATATAGTAGATAATGTATATATATAATACTAAGTTATTCTAGTTTAGTATAGTTAAGTTAGTATTAATTATATAAGTAGTTAGGAATTATATATAGTAAGTCTATAGTTTAAGTTAAGTAAATTAAGTACTAAGTTAGTAAATGGTATTTACATTAAGTAGGTTATAATTAGTATGTATGTAGTTATTAATTTAAGCTAGCTATAATTATATATTTGTCAAATAATTAGGTTAGTATTTATAGTACTTTAAGTAATAACTGGGTAAGTTAATTATTATAATTAAGAATAAGGATTAAATTAAGAATAATTGGTGAATTTTATGCTTATATGGTCTTCCTACAAATGACTTGGACTTAACCAACAAAAATTTACAAAATATGTGATCTTGCTCATTGTACTATGACTTAACACCGACAAATTAACAAAATGAGGTAGTTTAACATTATTTTTTGGTACCATTGCTGGGAAGGTTACTCACATAAATGCCATTATCATTTAATTTATTCGTGTCTTGTATTTTTTATTTATAACTTATTGTGTTTGTCTTGTATTCTTTTAGGTATCTATTTGAGATCCCTAAGCAGAAAGAAGATGGGTCTGATTTCCCACTATTTTCTTGTATATGCTTTGTGAGATACTCTTTCCTTAGTCTTTAGTTAGTTTACTTTGTTGCATTTAGTTAGATATATAAAAAATACCAAAAAGACATACTATCTGACTAGCAGTAGTATCCAGTAGGGATCCACTTTAGGATTGCATATTTTCTGCTAGAATTCCTTCTTATGGAGATTTCTGAGGAGATTCCTTCAAAGCGAAACATTTTATCTTCTTTTCATTTAAAAGACATCTTATAAAAAGAGGGATATTTTAAAACTTGTGACATTATCTGTTTTGCAAGCTTGTGTGTGTAGGTTTTTCGTCGATATTTGTTGCATGCTATTGCGCATAGAGCACAATCATTAGGTTACACAAGTCTTTGCTCTATCACTCCTCTTTGTACCTCTTAGGACCTTAGTCAAAGATCAACAAGTTTGTCTTACTACTAGAGCCTTGGGGAGCCAGTAGTGAGCAGCCTCGATCCTAGACTTTGGACCTTTGAGCTTGTGGGGTTTTACACATCGTAGACATGTAGGCGTGTGTTTGTACTTAATATAGTATCTGTTCACATCCTCGTATTTTACTCGTACCTTAGGTCTTCTTTTCTCTAGAAAAGAAGGAACCCACTTTCTTTCACTGCATTTGGGTCTTGCCTTGTCGTAGTTTCTCGCTATGGTGTGAGTATGCCATTGCACATTTTTCTAGTTTATGCACAGGAGACGATCTCTGTGACTGCCCTCGTCCCTCCATTGACAGGTACTCCAAGACCTACTGCTCTTATGCAATACTCTATCCTGTTTATTGTTCTTCTTTTTCTATGTTTGATCCCATGGCAGATTAATCGCAGATTCTTGAGAACTTGTTGGGTCAAGAGAAGATGTCACCTTTGATATCCATCAAGCTCTCCTAGCCCAGAATCTCTAGATGCTCGAGCAGAACCATCTGATTAATCTGCTGATGGCTACTCTCTAGAACCTTCAGGCTCGTCCACCTGGGGTAGGTCTTAACCCTGGTCTGCATCCTCCACTTAGGCCACCACTCAGAGACTACTATAATCTCACAAATGCCCAAGTGGAGCTACGTGTTATGATTCCTATAGATGAAAATGACCCAGAACTAAAGCCGAATATCATCAGTCTTATTCCCCACATTCACAGTCATGCTTTTGAGAATCCATTCCAACATAGCGAATATCTTTAGAACCTATCACAGACTATGGGTTCACGGAATCAGAGTCAAGAAATTCTACTAATGAAGATGTTCTCCTTCAGCCTTAAGGATACGGCTACCAACTGGTACAAAATGATTGCATGACCTATCACGACTTGGGCTGATCTTGAATCTACTTTCCTGAAGTTCTTTCCTATAGGTCAAACTAATGCATTAAGGAGAGCTATCACGAATTTCTCACAGAACCAAGAAGAACCAATTCATGAAGCATGGGAGTGTTTTCATGAATTGTAAAGGAAATGCTACATCTCAACATCCGTCATTGGCAATTAATGCACAACTTTTACTATGGATTGGAAGAGCGTTCGCAATTTGGTTGACGCCTCTGGTGGAGGAAATTTACTGAACCGTGATAAAGAATCCACCTTATAACTTTTCGAGGGAATGGCAGAGAACTCTATCAACAATGCCTTCATGACACAATTCACAAGAGGGAACCCGCATTAGAATCCACATCATAAGGGCATTCATGAAGTTGAGAGCCAATCCAGTTCACGAGACCTTGAGATCATAGCTAAGAAATTAGATAAAGTTGATATTGTAGCCAAGCATCTTGACGAGGTCAAAAACATGGTAAACAATCTGACACCTCTACTTGCTATAAATCCCTCACCTTGAACTATTTTGCAAATTCCCACGGGGAGTTTGTGAATAATCTAGATTTGCGATATCCGTCTTCCTTGGGTTATCTCCTAACTAATGCACCAACCCAAGGAGGGACCTTTGTCCCACCCTTTCCTCCTCTTTCCCCACTTCCTTCTATCCCTATAGAAAACATGATGTATTCTAATGATTTACATGTCATCCAAGGGTACAACACGAGATCGAATCCGTACTCCAACACCTATAACCCTAGATGGAGAAACCATCCCAACTTCTCCTAGTCTAATTATTCACAAAGACCTACCTATCAGAATTAGGCCCTCTCAAACTCATCGACTTTGCCTTTACAGCAACTGCAAGCAAGGCCCACCCAGTCGAGTATGCAGAGCTACTTAGAACCAAATTGAGATTTGTAGCTCAATTAGTTTTGCGGGCTGTGAACGAGAGCCAGTGATGAAATGCTAAGGTTCTTGGTGAAGTGCAAAGGCAATGTATGACAGAATTGGCTGACCTTAAGGGTCACTCACGTAGTTGGCTGGGTCTTGTTAGCCAGGAGCCCTTCCATCCCAGCTAGTTCCCAACTCAAGGAATTTTCCTAACCCTAGGTTTAATCCAGGAGGTCAAAATCCGAATCAAGGACAAGCTCATTTCATACATCAGGCCAATCTAAAGTGGAATTAGACTCAGAATCCACCCTCTACACCTTCTAAGCACTAGTTCTTGAACCATGATAAACAACAATATTTAATGAATCAACCTTTACTCTCGAATCCATCTATCCTACAAAACTTGCAATTGGCTTCGCAATCTTCTTCGCATGCGGCTATTAACTCTATTGCAACCCATCGTGGGACTTCTACTAAGGACCCCAAAGATCCACATGTACATCCTACAAACCCTAGTACATCCAAAATCACTTTTGTTCCTACTATTAGAGTTGATTCACCTAATCCCGTTAATATTCTTGCGAATTTTTCTAATCAGGTTCATACTTTTGTAGGACGTGAAACTCAAGTCGCTTTTCTCGAATCCATAATTAAGAAATCTAGGAAACAAATGAAACCTACTTCTTTTGATGAGGACCTAAATAAGGTATTTGAACAGGTGCATATAAATATCCCATCCTAGATGCCATTAAGCACATTCTGACTTCTAAGAGATTTTTTAAGGGCTTGTGTACTCGAAAGAGTAAGCTGAAGAAAGGAGACACTGTGGTACTCTTCGAGCAAGTTAGTTCAATCATCTCGATTACTCTTCCTTTAAAGAAGAAAGATTGAGGATCTCCTTTGATTTCATGCGATATTGGGGACTAGTGCTCTGGTAGAGCCCTCCTAGACTTAGGAGCATCTATAAACCTTATTCCTACTCTTGTAGAGCACTTTGTGTTAACGTGGCGAAATCGAGTTTAAAATGAAGCATTGTAATATAGCTGAAATCGCTTTGAAAACAAATAGATTTTTATTACTCGAAAAGATTCCGAGGTCGAACATAGGGAGCAATATGAAATTTAGAAATCAAGATTACAATTTAACTTGTAAAGTATTACAATAAGAATGCCAAGTATCAATGTGCCAAAAAAATGGGATTTGGTGATTTAAATCACCAAATACTCCTTACAGAATTAGCTAAGGAACTCAAAGTATATATATGAAATAAACTCAAATCGGACATCTGATTTGTAAATCAGACAACCTAAATGTCTGATGCTACAGTGAACTTCTCTTCCTTTCCCTTCTGTTGTTCCCTCTTCTTTCTCTGCTGTGGCTCCCTCTTCTCTTCTTCTTCTACTCAGCCTCTTCTTCTTTCTCTCCTTTCTCCTCTGTGCCTTTAGCTCTTCCCCTTCCTCTGGTTTTCTTCCTCGAAATCCTGCAAAGTGTAAACCTGATTTCCTGAGAGCAAAACCCCTACATAGCTCTCTTCCTTTCTTTCTCTCTTAGGATCCGCTCTCCCAGAGCCACAGATATAATCGAGTTATCGGATCATACGTACCCAGGTCCAGGCTCACTGGCGTGAGGTAGTGAGCGAGGAGTGCAGGTCAGTCTAGGAGGGTAAACAGGTCGAACCAGGTTCACGGGGAGTGGTCGCAGACGAGGCACAGGTATGCGTGGGTGAGAGGGAGCTCACCCCGTGTTACGAGGTGAATAGCCTCTAACACAAATTTGATTTACGCGAGCGCACTGCTTCAGCACTTTCCGATGTGGGACTATCCCACTTCCTTCTTCGCGTGTGAACGGCTGCAGATGATGAGACCAAGTGAAGGTGAAGAGGAGGTAGGCTCCTCCAATTAGCAGCCTGAGTCACTTCCTGGGCTGATTCCGTGATACTTGGACACAACACCTGCAGCTGCAGGTCGCTAGAACACGCTTCAAGCTCCTTCGAAGTAGCTATGGCAAATGGCATGAACCTATATCCTGAAAATCACAAAGAAGGTCTCTCGACTGCGTTAAAACACTAAGGAAGCATCGCCAGAGCACGGCGAACTTGTAGAGAGGATCGGTGTGGTGGATGGATGTGTATGGTGCCTGGTCGGAGTTGGACTGTGTGCGTGAAGGTGGTTGTGTTAGGGGGCGAGTTTGGGTGGATGATGGAGGGAATGGAGTAAGGTGAAAGGTGCGAAAAAGTGAAGTGGAGGTTTTGGTGTGGTCGGCGAAGGATTTGGAGTTGTGGGATGAGTGAGGGACTTCGCCAGGGGGATTGCCGGAGAGGAAGATGATGAAGTCGTGGAGGAGCGTCGGTGGTCGAATTTGAAAAATAACGAGAGGAGAAGAAAGTAGGAGAGATAAGGAACCTAAGAATCTACTCTAAGGATGAAAAGGTGAAGGGATTCCCATGCCGGTGTGGTTGCCAGACGTGGGGAAGATGAACCTCCGTAGGGAGAGACGACGGCGAAGATGGGGAAAGGACGGTGACGACTACTATTGCACGATGCGGAGGACGGTAAGGAAGATAAATCTGCCACTGGTTTTGTGGTTAGACGATGAGAGGAGTCGGAGAGAGACCGCTGGAGCTTGTAGATATTTGCGACCAAAGAGGAGAGAGGAAGAAGGGGACTTCTGGCCGAATTTCAAGCTTGGCAAGTTTAGGGGGATCTGGGCTCTCTTATATAAGGGTCTAGAGGTGGTTTGAGCTTGGGAAACAAGCTTTCCAAGCTTGGAAAGACTCACCCGATTTAGGAGTTTCTTGAGACCCAAATCTCTCATGCGTTTGCATGAGAGATTAGGAAAGATTCGGAGCACATGGATGGGTTCAGATCGAAGATAATTTCTCAATGAATCTCCCTTCCAATTTTGGAAGGGATTCGCCAAGAAATCAGGGAGAACTTCCCAGTCAAAGATCGCCGGAGTAGGTTTCCACCATGATAATGGTAGAGGGACCTAATTGTGAAGACGAAGAAGAGATTAGGGGGCTATTTGAAAGGATTTTGAAAGTTAAGAGCATAAATGTAATCAGACAGAACCAATTTGCAAACTATGTCAAGACAAGCTCATCTTGGGTCCAAATTTTGGTACAAACCTAATTTGGCCCTAAGGAATTCAATGGTGAGGTTGGATTTTGGTTTTGACCATGTTTGGCTAGGTAAGATATGCAAAAACCCAAATTAGGGTAAATATCTGTTTGAGACTTTATTTTAGGTCAAGATGGGTTCTTATGGCTAAATTGAAAGTTCTAAACCCTATAGAATATTTTTCTATGAATTTTAGAGGATTTAGGTGAATTTTATCCTGATCAGAACCTCAGTTAATTAAGCAGGTCTGTTTTTAGGGTTTCAAAAGTCATTTAATTCTTAGAACACATGCAAATCCTTTTCTATCTCTCTTGTCCCACTTGTTATCATTTTAAAACCAATTGACCTTCATTCAACCCCTAAGAAAACCCTTGGTTGTACTGCATTCAAGATGAGTTGGTAAAATTGTAGTTTTAGCCTTAGTTTCTTATTTTTCTTTCAAAATGAATATGCAATGATTTGTGACTCTCTGGCAGTTATGTAGGAGCATTTATTGACTTAATTGGGTCAAAAGGAGCTAGTTATGGTTCATGATGGTGTTCCCATCATACCCCCATTCCTAGCTTTTGCTAATCCCTTAGTAAAATTTCATGGTATTAACTTTTATTCTAGACCATAAAATCTTTTTATGATTAAAAAAAACTTTGCTGTGTGCTTCCTTTTGTAGATTAGGTTAGAATGTTAATAGTAGGCCTGGAGATACTCAAGTACCAACCAAGATCCGGACCTGACCAGCTCTAGCCTCAGTCTACCGCGAAGGTTTCTAAGGCCCATAGGAACTAACCCAAGGTTCGTTGAACTCCGTGGTTAGAGCACCCATGCTTGTAACATGTTTTAGCCTCGGTTCAGTTTGCAGTGCATTTTTATTAGAGTGACAAAGGAATTTTTCTTTGTTTTTGGAGAGTTTTCTCTCTCTTTTCTTTTTATTTCTAGCTTCTAATTGGCTTTACAACATGGTTTGTATCGGATTCCTAGTCCCCATCATCATTCCTCGCAGGGTCCCTGGAAATCGATGCTTCGAGATAGCACCGCCCATGGCAACCCCCAAAACCCTGACTTTCGAGATTTTGAGATAATCCCAACCATGGCGTTCTGTAGATAAATCCAAACCCTAGCAATCGACATTTCGGGATAATGCTGCCCATGGCATCTGAACCAGCACAGGGTGCTTACATGCCCCCAGTAGGATATGTAGATATCCTAGGAGACAAGCACCGAGGAGACGATGTGTTATTTCACATCTTCGAGGGGAATTTCTTGTCTCTCTATGCTAGAAACTCGTCCAAATCAACTTGTGTTGATCAGCCGCTCTTAATCTAGGTGACTTTTTCATAACAATTTAAACACATTTGCGTGATTTTGATACTTAGGGGCACTTAACCAGACTGTGTGTGGATTGGGGTGCTTAGGTTACCGAGTCTCGCAAACCATAAGTCAGTTAACGAGGCCGAATAATCCCTAAGCCTTAGACCTAATACTTAAGCTTCGCATTTTCCCCAACCTCTTGAGGATTATCTAGATCTTAGCAGGTACTTGAGTTTTTAAGGCTAGGATTATAGCCCAAAAGGCCTAAAATAAGCGTTCCTACTAATCTGTTCTCTTTTTCATTAACACTTTTTACCTTTCTTTCTTTTGATATGGTCTAGAACTAAGTTAATTCCTTAATTTTTTACTAATGACTACTTTTTTTCTTTTCTTTTCAAATTGTACTCCTTTTTGACATTTTTAACTCCTCCCATTTTTCTTCTCAAAATTTGATATGCCATTAAAATTTCCTCTCCTCTCATATTTTTGTTCTTTTTCAAGAATTTTTTATTTTTTTGGTATTTTTGGAATATGTGATTTTTTTTATGAAACCCTTTCTTGTGAAATGATTTTCATGGCATTTTGCACTTTACTACCCCCCCATGCTTATGATTTACAATGTCCTCATTGTAAATTAGGTGGGTTCGAGTTCAACTTAAATCATTCATTAAAACAGGTGTTGGGTGGGTGAATGGGTTGGGATGATTGTTGCGGATGATTTCAAGCTCAGGTACGGGTACTAGAGATGGAGTCGGCTTTTCTAATGGATGAACCCTAAAGTGCAATATGAGTTTAGCATAGGATGTGTCAGGAAGGGTTTTAGGTTTTTCAAAAATGACGGGTTGCCTCCCGTTAAGCGCTGAGTTTTATGCCTTCAGTCAAGCGAAAAATGGCATGGAGAAGGAGTGGTGAAATTAGACGAGTCTTGCAGAACAAGCACCTTGATTAGTAGATTGGTTGGTCCGACCAAGTGCTTGTTCAGATCAGTCGGTTGAAGATGCAGCCCAAACCCAATTAATCTGGCAGGCTGATAGATATAGATCAAGAGATGTGGAACCTGCCATATGCTGTGGAGCTCGGAATGATGCAGAAGTGTGAATCCAGGGTTTGACTGAGTCAGATCAGCCTGGTCATAGTAGGGATCCTCAAAGGAATCACTGGAAGATGTGAGATCCCTACGAGAGTGATCAGAGAAGGATGGGGCATGATTTGTAGTCTAATCGCAGTCTGAAACTCGATTTGAATGTGGAGGAGAATCATCTACAACCGGATCGAGAGGGGAATCGGAGTAGAAATTGAGTCCTGTTGCGGGTCGGGGTCAAGAACGGGTTTGGGAAGGTTCTGCATATGTTGAAGAGGTGGCATTAATAAGAATTATGTATGGGGGCTCTTCTAATAAGGGTTCAAAGGTGGGTTCATTTAGAGAGTCCTCATAGTAGCCATCAAACTCAAAGGTAAATTCCTGAAGAGTGTTTATAGGATGAAGAAAGTTTGAGTCAAGAAAAGATTTGAATTCTGGGTTGTAATCACTCTCAGCACTTTTTGTTTCTGATTCCTGAGGGTTGAAATAAAATGATTCCATATTAATGGAACCTAATTTTGAATCAGGGACCCTAGAGTTAGAGTCGAAGAATAGATCATGTATGCTATATTCGTTAGGAAACAATGGTTCTTCGAAATCATAGTAAGATTCGAAATCATTGGAGAATTTGTGAGAATCACGTTCTGAATTTGATTCGAGATCAGAGATTCCACCACAGAATAAATCTCAAGATGTAGACTCAGCAACCTGACTTGGGTCTAGCCTATTTGTAGATTCCGAGCTCAAAAAGGTGTCCCTATTGGGTCTGGGCTCAAGTTTTTGGCTTGTAGGGAAGACCCAATTAGAACCCCACTCTTCTAACTCCTTGGTTTCTATATCGTAGATCAACGTGACTTCCGAAAAATCAATCTGTATTTTTGAGGATGTTGGAGAGGTACATTCATCAAATAAAGGCCTAGAATCATAATCCAAATTCAAACCTTGATTTTCGTCATACAGGGCCTTGTAATTATCCCAAGCAGATTCAGATCCAGATTCTAGGCTACAGATGTGGGTTGAATCACTAAAATCTAGGTTGGGCTCTACAAGGATGTCAGAATTGCCTTTGGGGGTCACCTTATCAGAGTAAGGGGCGGAATTTACACCCTCGAGAGGTTCTAATTCAATCTCATTATCACAGGAGTCTATGAATTCTATGCTTGGAGAACAAGGGTTTTGGTTTTCTAGGGTTGGTTCAAAATCGTGTTCTGCAATTGGGACCTCCCAACCTGTTTCAAGATTAGGAATGTTAATTTGTAGATTAGGTTGATCATATTCCTTTTGGGCTGTAGGTCCACAACAACCTTGATTCTTGAATAAGGGATTTGGAAAATCAGATAGATCCTCAGTATTGTTCTTAAATGTTTTACTTAATGTTTGGGGAATGTACGGGTATTTTTGATCTATAATTTGTTTTAACAATTTTATCATCTCCTCTAGTTTTCCAAGATCATCTTGGTGTCTTTCCCAAAGTACAGGATTCGTCATGCATTGGAGATACTCATAGTTATGTAATTTCTCTAACTCAATGTATCCTGTCATGAGAATATCCTGGGTAGATCCATTTGTTACTTGTGCTATAATTACTTAGGCACAGTTTGTGATGAAGGTTGTTGTTGTCGATACATTAACCTGAATGTTTTCAATTGGTTTTGAGGCTTGGTCATCAATCTCATAAAATCTGAAGGCATCCTCAACCATTCTATCTTTCATAGATCTTTGAGATTCAGGTTTCCTAAATGATTTTCCTAAGTAGCCAAGCTACATTTTTGAATCAGATGGTGAAATCAAGATGTAGAATCAAAATTCAAGTTTAAATCGAAATTGATTAGATCTGAAAAAGATTCCCAAGAAAATCTGTGTGTGTGCTCTAAATAGAAGGGGTGAGGGACTGGATGTGATATTGACCCAATTAAGGCACCCAAAGATTTTGGATGACTATAGAGGTTCAGGGCGGATGATACCCCTTAATTCGAAAGCCGTCCACTTGAGAATTACCTGGGCAGCCAAAGAGGGAGAGTCCTGCAAAGACCCCTACATGATAGAGTGCCCCCACGGGTTACAGGATTTCCCCCACATGACCTCTCTTGTCACTGATGTTCCAGGTAGACCAAAATGGGGACTTGACCTCTTAAGTCTACCAGTTTTAATTAAGAGCAAGGGTGCTTAGAATTTCACTTGAACTTTAAGATGTATTAAGTGAAAGAAGTGACCTAATTTGAAGATTAGTTGACCCAACAAGGTGGGTCAACTTCACCTATTTGTCCTTTGAGAAGTTTAGGTCCCTCTTTTAAGATTCAAGTGAGATTAAGAGCCCGATTTTTAGGGTTTGCTTGAATAGATCAATTCAACCAAGGCTTAGGCATACATTGTTTGGGAAAGATCAGTTCTTGATTATGTAAGTGTGTCTCTAAAACCCTAACTTGGAATCCTTATTTGGCTCTTGTTTTAGTCCAATTTTGTTTGTCAAATGTGGAATCTAGGGCTCAAATAAGAATGTGATAGCCCTAGTTACCTTAAGTGGGTGCACAAATCAGATTTTGTTGTTTAAATCAAATCAGGCAATGATGGGAACACCATCATGAGTCGTAACTAGCTCATTTTGACCCATAAAAGTGAACAAAAGCTTCTACATAACCAACTGAAGGTCCTAATTCACTGAATAACCATTTTTAGAGAAAAGTAAGAAACAAGGGGTAAAACTGTAATTTTACCATTATAGTGAAACAACGGGTTTTCTCAAGGGCTAAACATAGGTCAAATAGTATTAACAAGATAAAAAGTGGGTTGGTTCAAACAGAAAAGGGTTCGTGTGAATGCTGGGAATTAAATGACTTATTGTAACCCTTAAACAGATCCACTTGATTTGATAAGGTTTTGGTTAGGATAAAATTTACCTAAACCCTCTAAAAATCATATAAAAATATTCTCTAGGGCTTAGAACCTTCAATTTGACCATCAGAACCTATTTTGACCTAAAATGGGGTCTTGGACAAATGTTTGCCCTAAATTGGGTTTTTGCATAAATTTTCCAGTCAAACATAGTCAAACCCAAAATCCAACCTCACCATTGGATTCCTTCGGTCCAAATTAGGTTCTTACCAAAATTTGGGTTTAAGGGGAATTCATCTAGACCCACTTTGCAAATAGGTCCAGCCTAATTACATTTCTACCCCTAGATTTCAAAACCCTTACAATTGGCCTCTTATCTTCTTCTTTGTTCTTTGCAATTAGGTCCCTCCACCATTATAGAGGAGGGAATCCTACTCCAGCAAGCTTGAAAGGGTGATTTCTCCCTGATCTCTCAGAGAATCCCCTTCAAAATTGAAAAGGAGATTCTCTGAGAAATCTCCTCCAATGTGAACCCAATTAGAAGCCTTATTTGGTACCCAATCTCTCATGCGAACGCATGAGAGATTTGGGTCTCTCTCGAGTTTCCTCTACTGGCAAACTTTCCGTGCTTGGAGGCTTGGCTTCCAAGCACGAACCCGACCTCCAGCACCTATTTAAGAAACCCCAACTCATTCTGCATCTCCTAAGCTTGAATTCAGCCGGAGAAACCCCTCAATTTCATCTCTCCTCCTCCGGCCGAACTGCTCATCAAGCTCTGGCAACTTCCCCCACTCTTCCTCGTCACCTAGCCACAATACTGGTGGCAGGTTCCTCTTCCTCTCGCTCTTCCGCGTCGCGCCGCAAACACCGATGCTCCTGCTTCCCCTTCGTCCTCGCCGACCTCCCTCATTGAGCACTTTCGTCTTCGGCGTCAGCGATACGAGTTGACAGCCATCCCTGCCTCCCCCTTCGTCTCTTCACTCTCAGATAAGTCCTCTCACCCTCTACTCTATTTTTCCCTCTTTATTTCCCTTGAACGACCACTGCCGCACTCCACCACCATCATCCCCTTTACCTCCGGCCACCACTCCAGCGAGGTCGCTCCACCACCACAGACCACTTCCCTCCTCGTCGATCGGTCCATAAGCTCCGCCACGAGTCATTGAACATAACCCCCCACTCACAACACTCTGCCACTCACCCACAAGCACCCTCGAACACACCCACATACACGGCCGTAGTGTGCCCTAGGCACGCACCCATAGGCAGTCCCATGCCACGCCGACCACCTCTGCACGTTCGTCGCACCTTGGCGAAGCTCCCTGAGTTTTTTAACGCGGCCGTGAGGCCATTTGTGTGATTTCAGGTCCAGGGATTCACCTCCATTGACGCACGGTAGGAAGCTTGCTTGCAAGCTTCTCTAGGCCATGCCTGCTCTAGGATCCAGTCCAAGTCGCGCGAGGTACACTTGCAAACCTCTCCAAGTGGCCAATTGAAGGCAAGAGCCATCCTTGTAGCTACAATTGAGCGACGCCCCTCTGCTGCAGGCACGCGTGAAAGAGTCGGAAAGATAGCCCCATTTCGGAAACATCTGGAGCGCCAAAGCCACATAAATTGATTTTCTATATTGGGCTGGATGCCTCCAACTCACGAGGTGAGGTCCCCTCTCACCCGACCCGACACCTCATTCATGACCACCCCCCATGGACCTGGTGACCCGACTCGACCTCACATCTCGCCCACCACCGCACGCCGGTGGGCCTGGTCCCAGGCGCATATCCGACGCGATTACCCGAGAAAGTGGCTCTGGGAGAGCGAACCTAAGAGAGAAAGGAGAGAAGAGAGCTCATGCAGGTAGGGGTAGGTTTTGCTCTACAGGGGAAGGAGAAGACAAGGCCGAAGAGGAAGCTAAGGGCTGAAGACAAGGAAGGAGGAGGATGCCAAAGTCAGAAGCTAAGGAAGGAGAAGGATTACAGCAGAGAGAAGAAGAAAAAGGCGAAGGTAGGAGCTGAAGAAAAGGTAGAGAAAGAAAGAGAAGGAAGGAACTGAAGGAAGAAGGAGCTAAAGGCAGCCAAGACAGAGAAGAAGGCAGAGCAAGAGAATGGCTAAGGCAAAGAATCAGAAGAAGAGAAAGAAGAAGAAGATTGAAAGTAGCCGCCAGAGATAGAGAAAAGAAGGAGAAGAAGAAGTCAAGCACTGTAGCATCCACATTTTAAGGCATCTGATTCACAAATCAGACGTCCAATTTTGTGTTTATTCACATACATTAATTTCTTTAATATTTTGTGCTTACATTTATTCCTTTCTTCTTATAACATTGATTTTATTACATATTATATTCTTTCAAATTCCCAAATTGTGATCTTGATTTCTAAACCATAATTTGTTCCCTGTGTTCGATCTCGGACTTTCAAAGTCGAGTAATAAATTGTATTTGTTTTGAATGCTTTCTCTACTGTACTACAACGTGACTTTTCTAAAACTCGATCAAGCGCCCCAAACATTTTGGCGCCGTTGCCGGGGAGCAACGGGCGATTTAGAAATTCGGATTACAATTGCTGATTTGGTACTAACTTGATATATCTCTTTGTGTTGTGATTGTCACAAGGGAAGAAGATTCAAAAGAAGACGGCTGCATAGCAAACACACCTGGGGTTGGTACTTTCTAAATAATCTCCTTCTCTTAAGCCCCTCATCCTGCAAAGGAAAAAAATAGGATAAAATCAATTATGGCTACCTACTTTTCATCTATAGCTAATTCACCAAAGTTGCCTGATTTGATTTCAACAACATTGATTTGTGCACCCACTTAAGGTAACTAGGGCTACCACCTTCTTGATTGAGCCCTAGATACCATATTGTGGCAAACTAAATTGGACCAAGATTAGAGCCAAACTAAGGATTTCGATTTAGGGTTTTAGAGACACACCTTCATAAGCAAGAATCAACTCTCCAAAAAGAGGTGTGCCTAAGCCTTGGTTGAAGAGATCTATTCAAGAAAATCCTAAAAACTCAAGCTCTTAATCTCACTTGAATCCTAAAAAGAAGGGACCTAAAACTTCTCAAAGGACAAATAGGTGAAGTTGACCCCCTTGTTGGGTCAACCGACCTTGAAATTAGGTCACTTTGGCGCTTAATACATCTAAAGATCAAGTGAAATCTTAAACACCTTTGCTCTTAAATAAAACTGGTAGACTTAAGAGGTCAAAGTCTCCATTTTGGTCTACCTGAAACATCAGTGACAAGAGAGGTCGGGTGGGGGAAACCCTGGGCACTCTACCATGTAGGGGTCTTTGTGGGACTCTCCCTCTCTGGCTACCCAGGTATTTCTCAGGTGGATGGCTTTCTAACTAAGGGGTA
The DNA here is from genome assembly GCA_037157565.1 of Thalassia testudinum. NCBI lineage: Eukaryota > Viridiplantae > Streptophyta > Magnoliopsida > Alismatales > Hydrocharitaceae > Thalassia > Thalassia testudinum. Next base: position 113,934,495 of record JAZHRO010000003.1, on the reverse strand, counting down.
TCAACCGCCCCGAACCTCTATAGTCATCCAAATTTTTGGGTGTCTTGATTGGGTCTATCACATTCTACTCTTGTCCAAACCATTGGTGCATGTTCGGTAGGTGGTCCTTAAGACCATCCTTAAGGCCTCCTTTAATGATTCACTCCCGCCGAGGCCAGGCCTCGACGTCCGTGTTTGTGTAGCAACCCCACCACATAGATATCTCCTCTGATTCATCTGAACCAAATTCTCCTTCTTCCATCATCATGGCACAACCAGTAGAAGAAGAGAATAACCGTGAGAACCAACTCCAGCGCCTTAATGATTTATTTCAAGCCTTTGTAAACCCGCCGCAGCATCCTATGATGCGAGATCACTATAATCCCGCTGCGGTGGCAATCGAACCTTGAGTCCAAATCCCGGCTGGAGGTCCTGATTCTAAACTCAAGCCTAACATGATTCATGCTATTCCAAAGTTTCATGGGCTTAATTTTGAGGATCCTTTCCAGCACATCAAACAACTTAAACATCTAGCCCAGACCTTTGGGTCAGATGTCCAAAATTGGGATATTCTTCTCATGAAGATGTTCTCCTTCTCCCTCATGGACAAAGCAACTCACTGGTATCAAACTCAAACGCGTCCAATCAACACATTGGTTGAACTACAATCCGAGTTTCTGAAAAAGTTCTTTCCAGTTGGTCAAATGAATGCCTTACAACACCAAATCACACACTTCACTCAGCAATCTAGAGAGCCACTTCATGAAGCATGGGATCGTTTCCTGGATCTCATGCGAAAGTGCCCCCATCACGGAGTTCCTAAATGGGAACAAGTCCAATATTTTTACCAGGGACTCCATGAAGATATCCACCTATTTGTCAATGCAACATGTAGAGGAAATATCATGGATCAACATGAAGACACTATATGGGAGATTCTCTAGAATATGTGCGAGAACTCCACCAATAATGACTACATGGGCTTATTCGACCAAACGAATGCCTGCACATTGACGAATCCAAGGGGGCACATAAGATGCAAGGCCTATCCTCATCCGTCGACTTGGAATTGATGGTTAATCGGTTGGACAAGGTCTCTATCATTGAGAAGAAGGTAGACGAGCTAACTCGACATCTGCAGTGAGCCACCTCTACGTAAAACTCGTTTGCACAGCCTCCTTCTGGGAGGGAAGCTGTGCATAACATCTATCAACGATCTTCTTAGGGGATGGACCCGTATCCACCCCCTCTTGACTCTAGGACTGGAGGAAACTCCGATCCAACCTACTCTAGTTGGGGGAACTCTAAACCCTCGTACTCTGACTTTCCTGAGGTTCCTCAGACCTGCGAGGACCTAAACACCATCCATAATGACCCATTCTCTAAAACCTATAACCTTGGATGGTAGAATCATCCCAACTTCCTGTGGGCGGGAAATAATCAGAATCAAAGACCACCATATCAACCTCGTCCATAAGCTCCTCATCCATATCAGCCGCCTCAACCTCAGCCCAACCTTACCTATCAATCTGGGCCAACTCAAATAGATCAATACTCTTATCCTTCAGACTCTAGTTGACATTCAGAAGATGAATGCGGCTATGCAAAAGCAGCACAAGGATGAGATCACGAGGTTCGCAATCAACTCGCTTAGATGGCGAATTCCTGCCAACCTGGCACACTCCCTTCGCAACCTTTGCCGAATCCAAATAACGTGCCGAACCAGAGGTGCGTTATGAACCCAAATCTGGGCCATGCCCACATGAGTTATCAGGTCCCTTCTATTCCATCACCCGATGGGATGGAAGCTTCGACATCATATGCGAGATTTCAGCAGTAACCACCCATTTTACCAACTCCAAACCAAAACCAGGCAGGACTGAATTCTGTTACAACCCGTAGTGGCAAAGCAACACAAGACCCACCCTATCCAAGCCATTTTCAGCCTGGTAGTAACCAAAGCCCTAGGATAGTTATCCAAGACAGCCTTGTTATAGATCAAGAACCTGGACCTATTCTAGAGGAACCATCCAAGGTTCCATTTCCTGAGGCCTTGACCAAGGGAAAGAGGACAACCAAAACCATGGCTCCTGAGGAGGATCTGGTCAAGCTCTTTGAACAGGTCCATATAAACATCCCGTTAATGGATGCGATCCACCACGTACCGGCTTAAGCACGATTTCTGAAAGACATATGTACACCTAAGCGTAAGCCGTGGACCAAAAGTGGGAGTCCAATCGTACTGTTAGAGCAAGCCACCTCTGTAATTTTGAGCAAACTCCCACCTAAGGCAAAAGACCCAGGTACTCCCCTGATTTCCTGTACCATTGGTAATACCCAATTTGACAGAGCTTTATTAGATTTAAGAGCCTCCATAAACCTAATACCTACATCCATACTTGACCATCTTGAGGAATCTGAGCTTAAACCTACAGAGGTGACATTACAATTGGCTGACCGATCTATTAAGTCACCTAAAGGAGTTCGTGAGGATGTCATCGTTAGGGTGAGGGATTTCTATTTCCTGGTGGACTTTGTAGTCTTGGATATGGATGCTCCAGAAAACTCAAGGGATACACCAATTATACTAGGGTGACCCTTTCTGGCCACTGCTAGAGCCAATATAAATTGTGAGGAGGGCCAAATTGAACTGAAATTCGGGAACCAAACACTAAAGGTTCACATATTTAAGGCCCAACAAGGGATTAATTATAGTTTTATAGAACAAATGTGTGACATCAAGGCTGTGGTTGACGATTCGTATATTGAGGACCACCTGACTACTTCCGATCAACCACAAGAGGATCAAAACCCTCAATCAAAGGAGTCCAAACCTGACCTAGATACACCCATAACTCCTTCCCTTGCTCCTGACACACACCCCGAACTGCGCGCTGCTGCTGATAACCCTGTTCTAGAACTCAAGCCTCTTCCCGACCATCTTAAGTACGTCTTTTTGGGTTCCAATCAAACGTATCCTGTGATTGTCAACTCTAGACTCACACCTAATCAGGAATCCCGTCTGATTACTGTTCTCCAGCAACATCATAAAGCCATTGGATGAACTCTCGATGATTTGACTGGTATCAGCCCCTCTTACTGCACACACCATATCTACACCGAAGAGGGCACATGACCTTCCCGTGAAATGCAGAGATGTCTGAATCCTAATCTGCAGGAGGTCGTGAAAAAGGAGATCATCAAGTGGTTAGATGTAGGGGTCATCTACCCAATCTCCAATAGTCGATGGGTGAGTCCAATCTAGGTTGTGCCTAAAAAGGCAGGAATCACCGTGATCACGACTATAACCAGAGAAATCATACCGACCCGTGTGGCGAATTTGTGGAGAGTTTGCATTGATTACAGAAGACTCAATTCCGCCACAAAGAAGGATCATTTCCCACTATCATTTATTGATCAGATCCTCGAGAAACTAGTAGGAAATAGGTTCTTCTGCTTTTTGGACGGGTACTCCGGTTATAACCAGGTTGCAATCCATCCTGAGGACCAAGAAAAGACCACTTTCACCTGCCTCTTTGGAACATATGCATTCCGAAGGATGCCGTTCGGTCTCTACAATGCACCCGCTACTTTTCAGCGATGCATGCTTGCCATATTCTCAGATATGGTAGGTGATTATCTGGAAGTCTTCATGGATGACTTTTCAATATTAGAAGAATCATTTGACGATTGCCTCCTGCACTTTGTCCAAATCCTTAGGCGATGCATTGACATGAATCTGGTTCTTTCCTGAGAAAAGAGCCATTTCATGGTGCCTGAAGGAATTGTCCTAGGACATCTCATATCAGAAAAGGGCATCCAGGTCGATCGAGCCAAGGTGAACTTGATTTCTAAACTCCCTATACCTAGCTCGATCAAGGACATCTGATCTTTTCTCAGGCACGTCAGTTTTTACTGTTGATTCATTCCTGATTTCTTAAAGATCGCGCGCCCCCTGACCACTCTACTATCTAAGGATGCTCCTTTCGAAATCACCAAGGAATGCACTCAAGCAATTGAAATCCTTTGTGATCGAGTTATCCAAGCTCCAATCCTACAATCCCCTGATTGGTCTCAACCCTTTGAGATCATGTGCAATGCATCCGATTTCACTGTAGGAGCGGTACTTGGGCAGAAAATTGATGGGAAATCCATGGTCATCTACTACGCTAGCAAAACACTTGACGAGACTCAATGTAACTACACAGTTATTGAGAAAGAGCTGCTAGCTGTAGTATTTTCCCTGGGAAAGTTCAAATCATATCTCCTGTGTTCTCGTGTTATCATTTACTCGATCACACAAATGTGAGGCATCTCCTTGCGAAGAAGGATGCGAAACCTTGATTTATTCGCTGGATCTTGTTGTTGCAAGAGTTTGATCTCGAGATTCCCAACAAAGCAGGAAAATAGAATGTGGTAGCTGATCACTTGTCCCACCTTCCTTTTGAGATCATCGACCCTTCCGGACCCATCACGGAACATTTTCCTGATGAGCACCTCCTGACTATCAATATAGGGCTTCCATGGTTTGCTGATATAGTAAACTACCTGGCATCACATTAGATCCCGTCTGATTGGCCAAAGGCCAAGGAGCACAAATTGCTTTCTGATGCCAAGTATTACTTTTGGGAAGACCCATATCTTTTCTGCATCGGTGCTGATCAAATCATTAGACGATGTGTCGCAGAAGCAGAAATTTAGGACATCTTGTCCTTCTGCCATGACCAGGCATGCGGTGGACATTTCTCAGGTCATAAAGCCGCAGCGAAAGTCCTCTAGTGTGGCTTCTATTGGCCCAAGATTTTCAAAGACGCATACAATCACTGTAGGGCATGCACTCGTTGCCAGACCTTAGGCAACATGAGCCATTGTGATATGATGCCCTTACAGCCAATTCTCGTATGCAAAATCTTCGACGTATGGGGGATTGATTTTATGGGATCCTTTCCTATTTCAGATGGCTTCAAGTATATTCTACTCGCTGTTGACTATGTGTCCAAATGGATCAAAGCCATTTCGACCTGATCCAATGATCATAAGGTGGTTATCAAATTCATTCATCAGAACATCTTTTTGCGGTTCAGGATTCCACGTGATATAATCTTTGATGGAGGGACCCATTTCACTAACACTTAATTTAGATCACTGATGACCAAATACGGGGTGTCACACCGAATCTCTACTTACCACCCCCAAACTAATGGTCTAGCTGAGCTATCAAATAGGGAGATCAAGAAAATCCTCCAGGTTACTGTTCGACCTGATAGGAAGGACTGGTCATCCTGACTTCCGAAAGCTTTGTGGGCTTATAGGACCGCCCACAAAACCCAATTAGGTATGTCTCCCTTCATATTGGTGTACGGGAAGGCATGTCACATCCCTGTTGAATTGGAGCACAAAGCCTATTGGGTAGTATGGAACTGCAACCTAGATCTTTCTAAGGCAGGAACCAATAGAAAGATTCAAATGAACGAGATCGATGAATTACGCCACGACGCTATGAGAACTCGCGAATTTACAAAGAGTGGGTTAAAGCCTTTCACGACAAGCACATATCCCTAAAGATCTTCCATCCTGGTCAAAAAGTCCTACTCTTTGATGCCAAGCTTAAACTGTTCCCAGGAAAACTACGATCAAAATGGATTGGACCTTACCTCATCCTACGAATCTTCGGAAATGGAGCCATCGAGATCAGTCCACTCAGCCACGATTCAGAACCTTTCGTCATGAACGGTTAGAGACTCAAAATCGTTCATTGACTTGGCCGATACAAATTTGGCTGAGATATCCTTTACTCTCCATTCTCCCTGAGCTCATTGCGCCCAGCTGATGGCATAAAACTCAATGCTTAACGGGTGGCAACCCGTCATCTTTGAAAAACCTGAAACCTTTCTTGACATTCCTACATTGAATTCATATTGCACTTTAGGGTTCATCCATTAGAACATCCGACCCCACCTCAGGTACCCATACTCGAGTGTTGAAATCGTTCGCAACAGTCACCTGGACCCGTTCGCTTACCCAAAAACCTGTTCTAATGAATGATCTAAGCTGAACTTGAACCCACCTAATTTACAATGGGGACATTACAAATCATAGGCATGGGGGCGCATGAAAATGCAAAATGCCGTGAAAACTCATCTCACAAGAAAATGTTTCAACAAAAAAATCACATATCCCAAAAACACCAAAAAAAAGTGAAAAAATTCTTGAAAAATAAAAAAAATTCTGAGGGGAGAGAAAGTTTTGAGGCCATACAAATCATGAAGAGAAAAAGGGGAAAAATGAAAAATGAAAAGAAAAAGAAGAGATAGTCATTAGTAAGAAATTAAGGATTAACTGAGTTCTAGACCATGTCAAGAAAAAGGAAATGAAAGAAAAAAAGTGCTAATGAAACACAAAAGAGATTAGTAGGAACACTGATCTTAGGCCTCTTGGGCTAGACTTCTAGGCTTAAAAATTCAAGTATCTGCTAAGATCTGGATAGTCCTCAAGAGGTTGGGGAAAATGAGAAGCTTAAAGTATTAGGTTTAAGGCTTAGGGAGTATTCGGCCTCATTAACTAACCTCCGATTTGGGGGACTGGTAACCTAAGCGCCCCAATCCACACACAATCTGGTTCAGTGCGCATAAGTATCAAAATCACGCAAATGCATTTAAGTTGTTCTGAAAAAGTCGCCTAGATTAGGAGTGGCCAATCAACACAAGTTGATTTGGACGAGTTCCCGACGTGGAAAGGTGGGAAATTCCCCTTGAAGGTGCACAATAACATATCGTCTCCTCAGTTCTTGTCTCCTAGGATATTTACATATCTTACTGGGGGCATGTAGCACCCTGTGCTGGTTCAGATGCCATGGGCGGCATTATCACGAAATGTCGATTTCCAGGGTCTGGATTTAGCTACAGAACACCATGGCTGGGATTATCTCAAAATCTCGAAAGCTAGGGTTCTAGGGGTTGGCATGGGCGGTGCTATCACAAAGCATCGATTGCCAGGGACCCTTCGAGGATTGATGATGGGGACTAGGAATTTGATATAGACCATGTTTAGAAGCTAATCCGAAGCTAGAAATAAAAGGAAAAGAGAGAGAAAACTCTCCAAACAAAGAAAATCCTCTGTCTCTCTCTTACAAAAAATGCACTGCAAACTGAACCGAGGCTAAAATATGTTACAAGCACGGGTGCTTTAACCGCGGAGTCCAACGAACCTTAGGATAGTTCCTGTGGGCCTTAAAAACCTTTGCGGCAGACTGAGGTTAGAGTTGGTCAGGTCCGGATCTTGGTTGGTACTTGAGTACCTCTAGGCCTATTATCAACATTCTAAACTAATCAAAAGAAGAAAAGCACTCGTCATAGTTTTTGAACATCAAAGAACACATGGTCTAGAAGCAAAGTTAAAACCATAAAATTTTGCTAAGGGACAAGCAAAAGCTAGGCATGGGGGTATGATGGGAACACCATCATGAGCCCTAACTAGCTCATTTTGACCCATAAAAGAGAACAAAAGCTTCTACATAACCAACTGGAGGTCCTAATTCAGTGAATAACCATTTTGAGACAAAAGCAAGAAACAAGGGGTAAAATTGCAATTTTACCATTGCGATGAAACAACGGGTTTTCTCAAGGGCTAAACACAGGGCAAATAGTCTTAACAAAATAAAAAGTGGGTTGGTTCAAACAGAAAAGGGTTCGTGTGAATGCTGGGAATTAAATGACTTCTTGTAACCCTAAAAAAGATCCACTTGATTTAACAAGGTTATGGTCAAGATAAAATTCACCTAAGCCCTCTAAAAATCATATAAAAATATTCTCTAGGGTTTAGAACCTTCAATTTGGCCATCAAAACCTATTTTGACCTAAAATGGGGTCTTAGATAAATGTTTGCCCTAAATTAAGTTTTTGCATAAATTTCCCAGTCAAATGTAGTCAATCCAAAAATCCAACCTCACCATTGGATTCCTTAGGTCCAAATTAGGTTTGTACCAAAATTTGGGCCTAAGGGAAATTCATCTTGACCTACTTTGCAAATAGGTCCAACCTAATTATATTTCTACCCCTAGATTTCAAAACCCTTACAATTGATCCCCTATCTTCTTCTTCGTTCTTTGCAATTAGGTCCCTCCACCATTATAGCGGAGGGAATCCTACTCTGGCGAGCCTGAAAGGGTGATTTCTCCCTAATCTCTCAGAGAATCCCCTTCAAAATTGAAAGGGAGATTCTCTGAGAAATCTCTTCCAATGTGAACCCAATTAGAAGCCCTATTTGGTACCTAATCTCTCATGCGAACGCATGAGAGATTTGAGTCTCTCTCGAGTTTCCTCTACTGGAAAACATGTCGTGCTTGGCTTCCATGAACAAACTCGACCTCTAAGACCTATTTAAGAAACCCCAACTCATTCCGCATCTCCTAAGCTTGAATTTAGCTGGAGAAACTCCTCAATTTCATCTCTCCTCCGACCGAACTGCTCATCAAGCTCCGGTGACTTCCTCCACTCTTCCCCATCGCCTAGCCACAATATTGGTGGTAGGTTCCTCTTCCTCTCGCTCTTCCGCGCTACGCCACACCTGCTGACGCTCCTACCTCCCCTTTGTCCTCGCTGACCTCCCTCACTGAGCACTTTTGTCTCTAGCATCAGCAATACGAGTCGGCAGCCATCCCTGTCTCCCCCTTCGTCTCTTCACTCTCAAATAAGTCCTGTAGCCCTCTACTCTATTTTTCTTTCTTTATTTCCCTCGGACAACCACTACCGCACTCCACCACCATCATCCCCTTTACCTCCGACCACCACTCTGGCGAGGCTGCTCCACCACCACAGACCACTTCACTCCTCATTGACCGGTCCATAAGCTCCGCCACGACTCACTGAACATAACCCCCTACTCACAGCACTCCGCCACTCACCCACAAGAACCCCCAAACACACCCACATACACGGCTGCAGTGTGCCCTAGGCACTCACCCATAGGCGGTCCCATGCCACGTTGACCACCTCTGCATGTTCGTCGCACCTTGGCGAAGCTCCTTGAGCTTTTTAATGTGGTCGCAAGGCCATTTGTGTGATTTCAGGTCCAGGGGTTCGCCGCCATTGACGCACGGCAGGAAGCTTGTTTGCAAGCTTCTCCAGGCCGTGCCTGCTCCAGGATCCAGTCCAGGTCGCACGGGGTACTCTCGCAAACCTCTCTAGGTGGCCAATTGAAGGCAAGAGCAATCCCCGTAGTTGCAATTGAGCGATGCCCCTCTGCTGCAGGCATGCATGAAAGAGGCGGAAAGGTAGTCCCACCTCGAAAACATCTGGAGCGCCAAAGCCGCATAAATTGATTTTCTGTATTGGGCTAGTTGCCTCCAACTCACGGGGTGAGGTCCCCTCTCACCTGACCCGACACCTCATCTGCGACCACCCCCCGCAGATCTGGTGACCCGACCCGACCTCACACCTCGCCCACCACCGCATGTCGATGGCCCTGGTCCCGGGCACGTATCCGACATGATTACCCGAGAAAGTGGCTCTGGGAGAGCGAACCTAAGAGAGAAAGGAGAGAAGAGAGCTCGCACAGGTAGGGGTAGGTTTTGCTCTGCAGGGGAAGGAGAAGACAAGGCCAAAGAGGAAGCTAAGGGCTAAAGCCAAGGAAGGAAAAGGAGGAGGCCAAAGTCAGGAGCTAAGGAAGGAGAAGGGCTGCAGTAGAGATAAGAAGGAAAAGGTGAAGGTAGAAGAAGAAGGAGCTAAAGAAAAGGTAGAGAAATAAAGAGAAGGAAGGAACTGAAGGAAGAAGGAGCTGAAGGCAGCCGAGACAGAGAAAAAGGCAGAGGAAGAGAATGGCTAAGGTGAGGAATCAGAAGAAGAGAAAGAAAGAAGATTGAAAGCAGCCCCAGAGACAGAGAAAAGAAGGAGAAGAAGAAGTCAAGCACTGTAGCATCCACATTTTAAGGCATCTGATTCACAAATCAGACATCCAATTTTGTGTTTATTCACATACATTGATTTCATTATATTTTGTGCTTACATTTATTCCTATCTTCTTATGACATTGATTTTATTGCATATTATATTCTTTCAAATTCCCAAATTGTGATCTTGATTTCTAAATCATAATTTGCTCCCAGTGTTCGACCTCAGACTTTCAAATTCGAGTAATAAATTGTATTTGTTTTGAACGCTTTTTCGACTGTACTACAACGCGACTTTTCTAAAACTCGATCAAGCGCCCCAAACAGGCAAGTTGATGAATTATCTATGGAAAGAATATTGATTGTTTTTTCCTTTTATTCTTTTCAAAATGAGGTGCTTAAGAGAGAGTGGTTAGAATTTACTTGACCGTGGTGTGTTTGTTGTGCAGCTGAACTTTCTTCAATGAATCCCTCCTAAAACAACAACAAAGAGATAAAGCAAGTTAGTACCAAATCAGGAATTACAATCAAGAGTTCTAAATTGCCCGTTGCTCCCCGGCAACGGCACCAAAATGTTAACGCAGCAAAATCGAGTTTAAAATGAAGCGTTGTAATATAGTCAAAATCACTTTGAAAACAAATAGATTTTTATTACTTGAAAAGATTCCGAGGTCGAACATAATGAGCAATATGGAATTTAGAAATCAAGATTACAATTTAACTTGTAAAGTATTGTAATAACAATGCCAAGTATCAATGTGCCAAAAAGATGGGAGTAAAATGGTGATTTAAATCACCAAATACTCCTTACAGAATTAGCTAAGGAACTCATAGTATATATATGAAATAAACTCAAATCGGACGTCTGATTTGTAAATCAGACGACTTAAATGTTTGATGCTACAATGAACTTCTCTTCCTTTCCCTTCTATTGTTCCCTCTTCTTTCTCTGCTGTGGCTCCCTCTTCTCTTCTTCTCTTCTTCTTCTTCTTCTTTCTCTCCTTTCTCCTCTGTGCCTTTAGCTTTTCTTCTTCCTCTGGTTTTCTTCCTCGAAATCCTACAAAGTATCAACCTGATTTCTTGAGAGCAAAACCCCTATGTCCCCATGTATCTCTCTTCCTTTCTTTCACTCTTAGGATCCGCTCTCCCAGAGCCACAGATATAATCGGGTTATCAAATCGTACGCACCCGGGTTCAGGCTCACCAACATGCGGTAGTGAGGAGTGCAGGTCAGTCTAGGTGGGTAAATGGGTCGAACCAAGTCCACGGGGAGTGGTTGCGGATGAGGCATAGGTATGCTTGGGTGAGAGGGAGCTCACCCCGTGTTATTAGGCGAATAGCCTCTAACACAAATTCAATTTATGCAGGCGCACTGCTTCAGCACTTTCCGCTGTGGAACTATCCCACTTCCTTCTTCACGTGCGAACGGCTGCAGAGGATGCAACCAATTGATGGTGAAGAGGAGGTAGACTCCTCCAATTAGTAGCCTGGGTCTCTTACTGGGCTGATTCTGCGCTACCTGGACACAACACCTGTAGCTACAAGTCGCTAGAACATGCTTCAAGGTCCTTTGAAGCAGCTACGGCAATGGTGTGAACCTATATCCTGAAAATCACAAAGAAGGTCTCTCAACTGCGTTAAAATGCTCAGGAAGCATCGCCAGAGCACGGCGAACTTGTAGAGAGGATCGGTGTGGCGGATGGATGCGTATGGTGGCTGGTCGGAGTCGGACTGTATGCGTGAAGGTGGTTGTGTTAGGGGGTGAGTTTTGGTGGATGATGGAGCGAATGGAGTGAGGGGAAAGGTGCAGAAAAGTGAAGTGAAGGTTTTGGTGTGGTTGGTGAAGGATTTGGAGTTGTGGCGTGAGCGGGGGACTTCGCTAGAGGGATTGCCGGAGCGGAAGACGATGAAGTCGTGGAGGAGCGTCGGTGGTCGGATTTGAAAAATAACGAGAGAAGAAAGTAGGAGAGATAAGGAACCTAAGAATCTACTCTAAGGATGAAAAGGTGAAGGGATTCCCATGCTAGTGTGGTTGCCGAACGTGGGGAAGATGAACCTCCGTAGGGAGAGACAGCGACGAAGATGGGGAAAGGACAGCGACGGCTGGTATTGCATGATGCAGAGGACGGTGAGGAAGATGAATCAGCCACTGGTTTTGTTGTTAGACGACGAGAGGAGTCGGAGAGAGACCACCGGAGCTTGCGGAGATTTGCGGCCGAAGAGGAGAGAGGAAGAAGGGGACTTCTGGCCGAATTTCAAGCTTAGCAAGTTCGGGGGGATCTGGGCTCTCTTATATAAGGGTCAAGAGGCGGTTTGAGCTTAGGAAACAAACTTTCCAAGCTTGGAAAGCCTCACCAGATTTAGGAGTTTCTTGAGACCCAAATCTCTCATGTGTTCGCATGAGAGATTGGGAAAGATTCGGAGCACATGGACGGGTTCAGATTGAAGATAATTTCTCAATGAATCTCCCTTCCAATTTTGGAAGGGATTCACCAAACAATCAGGGAGAACTCCCCAGTCAAAGATTGTCGGAGTAGGTTTCCACTGTGATAATGGCGGAGGGACCTAATTGTGAAGATGACGAAGAAATTAAGGGACTATTTGAAAGGATTTTGAAAGTTAAGGGCATAAATGTAATCAGACAGGACCAATTTGCAAACTAGGTCAAGACAAGCTCATCTTGGGTTCAAATTTTGGTAAAAACCTAATTTGGCTCTAAGAAATTCAATGGTGAGGTTGGATTTTAGTTTTGACCAAGTTTGACTAGGTAAGTTATGCAAAAACCCAAATTAGGGTAAATATTTGTCTAAGACTTTGTTTTGGGTCAAGATGGGTTCTGATGGTTAAATTGAAAGTTCTAAACCCTATATAATATTTTTCTATGAATTTTAGAGGGTTTAGGTGAATTTTATCTTGATCAGAACCTCAGTTAACTAAGTGGGTCAGTTTTTAGGATTTCAAAGTCATTTAGTTCTCAGAACACGTGCAAACCCTTTTCTGTCTCTCTTGTCCCACTTGTTATCTTTTTAAGACTAATTGACCTTCATTCAACCCTTAAGAAAACACTTGGTTGTACTACATTCAAGATGAGATGGTAAAATTGTAGTTTTAGCCCTAGTTTCTTATTTTTCTTTCTAAATGAATATGCAATGACTTGTGACTCTCTGGCGGTTATGTAGGAGCATTTATTGACTTAATTGGGTTAAAATGAGCTAGTTATGGCTCATGATGGTGTTCCCATCACTTTGATGTAGATACTCTTAAACCCACTAATGTGACTTTACATTTAGCTAATAGATCAACTAAGTCTCCTAGACGAGTTTTGGAAGATATTATAGCTAGAGTTCAGGGCTTTTACTTTCCTGTGGATTTCATAGTTTTAGATATGGAAGTACTTGAATGGATTAAAGATACCCCAATCATTCTAGGGAGATTCTTCCTACCCAATGCAAAGGCCAATATAGATACGAATATGGAAAGATGGAACTTAAGTTTGGGGAGACGACACTTAAACTTGATATATTTAAAGCTTCTAGAGGATTAGATTGCAAGTAGACCAAGGAAGTAAGAGAGATCTCTATTCTTGAGGATGAGTCTAGTGCCTTAGATTTAGACGAACCTTGTTTTGAATCTTTTATTCCTCAGGACGAAATCCCGCTCTATAACTCTGCACTCGATTTAGAGGTCAAATCATCTGACTTATCATTACCTCTTTACTCTGTAGAGAATCCTACCCTAGACTCTGTTGTTGATCCTACACCTAAAGTCGAACTTAAGCCTTTCCCTGACACTCTTAAATATGTATATCTCTAACCCGATCAATCTCATCCAGTGATTATTAATTCACATCTTTTTGAAGATCAAGAGGCCAAATTGATCGTGGTACTGTGTTGAGTATCGTAAATCACGTATTTCGATTAAGAAAGCATTGTAGTATAGTCGTGAAATTCTATTCAATAAAAATTTAAATAACAAGACAGTGAGTCCCGATCGATCTTAGGGAGGTGTTTAAGAAGCAAGATTGATTTTGATTTTATACTTTCTCAGAATTGGACCCTAGTTTCTAAGGTGCGAGTTAGAGATGCGCCGATCGCATTATTTACGTGGAAAACATGTGCGTGAGTCAATTATATCACGAATGTGAAAGTGTGTGTTGGCATTTGCATGACCTCAATAATGTAATGACGACTAGCGGAAAATAAATCAATCACTAATTCATTGCTATCCTCGAGGACCGACATTTTGTTGCATCAAGATAAAGAATGTAAAGTAGGCAACTGATGACTTTATTTCTTCAAAGGAATATTGTCATTACAATCAGGTGTAGAGGAATGCTTGTACATGAAAGAATGAAACAATAATTCCATCTAATAGAAAAGTGGTGCATGCATGGATCTATGGAAGATTATGCATACATCCATTAAGGCAAAGGGTTACTACTCTACTAAGCAGAAAATCAATGCACGAATTCAAAACTATGAAGAACTAAGCTTTCTAACAAACATCAGGCATTGGTGGTGGTCTCTAATGGTTGTGTGGCTTGAGGTGGTGCGAAGGGAAGAGAGGGACAACCAAGGTTGTTGGCCAGCCTCTTGAGAAGGCGATGGAGTTGCTCTAGCCCTTGGACTTGGAGGTGGTGATGATGGAAGTGATGGAGCTCATGGAGAGTGTGTGCACATGAATGGAGTCCAAGAACTAGATCTAGAGATCAGTCCTTTGGCAGTCCCCTTGGGTCCTTAAATAGGCTAAGGGAGAGACCCTCTAGAGAAGTGTGGGGTTCTCTAGAAGAGCCTCCATCATGGCCAACCACCCCATTTGAAATTGGTCTTCTTAGATCCACATTTCATGGGTGTGGTTGTGGACTCCTTGAAAGACTAAAAATAGTCTTCAAGGTGGCACCACTTTGAGACAATTCTAGAGAACTCTAGAGTGGCCGACCAAGTGGTGGTGTGCGTGCATGAGTGTGTGGGTTTTGCTAGGTGGTTTAAGTCGAGTCCTATAGGTCTAGGTGATTGGGTTTATGTAGGTTTCTAGAAATATGGTTATAAACCCTAATACTAAAGTGATAAGTGCAATTAAACTTATTACAAGTTTAATTGAATGGATGTGTGTCTAATTGGGACAGAGAGTTCCCAATTAGGTCAGGCTTGAGTCAATTGGACTCTCACTGAGTCCAATTAGACTTGTGTTGGTTGAGATTTGAGCTCAATTGGACTCTATGAGTCAATTGACTAGGTAAAGTGTGATTGACTTAGATCCAAATCAATTAGGTTTAGTGAGAACCTAATTAGGTTCTTAGAAAGGTCTTGGGGTAGTGTACTAGGCTTAGGGCACCTTAATTTAGGTTTCCTAGGGTGTAGAATTGGGTTTAGGGGCTTAAGAAATCAAGATCTAGGCTTGATTTCAAAAATAGTGATTGGACATGGGTTCCAGACATTTGATTTATTAATTAGATGACTTAATACTTCAAAATCAGAAGTCCAACTCTCTAGTCTAGATGTCCAATGCTGAATTAGGGTGAAGTTTAGGTTATTCTTGGAATTCTACAAAAATTGGACATCTGACACCTTGTCTGGACGTACAATATTTTAGCAAAATTGGGTTCTAGGTCTGCAAGTGGTGTCTACGGGTTCTGGATGTTCAAAAATCTTCCTAGACATCTAGATATGGGCTAGAATAAGGGTTTTGAGGTATCCTAGGCTAAGGTGACCTAATCTAATGGTGGCTTGGGTTTAAGAAAGTCTCTAGGGCTATCCTAAGGCTAGAAAAGGTCCTATGTTCATAATTTAATTCCTACATTAAAATTCTACTACTGTACCTCATCCCTACATTATCTCTTCATCATTATTCCAGGGCTTCTGCTCTAGCTCTTCTACAACTCTAACTTCCTCCTTTCTTCAGTTCCTGCTTCAGGCCATCTCCTAAGCTTCTTATTGCCTACAATCCAAAGAATGCACTAATCATTACATTATAGCATTATTTCATGAATATCTAAGTGAAACTGGAAAGATGTAATGTATGCTATTTATGCATGAATTACACTACAATTATGCTAAATTATAACTTAATTTAGGTCATTTAAGTTCTATGATTGTTGCGCAATCATACTGCGAGATCACAAAAAGGAAATTGAGTGGACACTTCACGACCTTGCTGGGATTAGCCCCAATTATTGTACTCATTGAATCTATATCGAAGATGGGGCACGACATTCCCACAAAGCACAATGTTGATTGAATCCTAATCTTAAGGTGGTTGTAAAGAAAGAGATAATCAAGTGGTTAGATGTAGATATTGTTTATCCCATATTAGATAGCCCTTGGGTAAGTCCAATTCAAGTGGTACCTAAAAAGGCTGGACTGACCGTAATCAAAATAGAATCTAGAGAAACCATTCCCACATGAATTATGAATTCGTGGCGAGTTTGTGTCAACTATCGAAAATTGAATTCCGTAATAAAGAAGGATCACTTTCCTCTACCATTCATCGATTAAATCCTTAAGAAATTAGCTAGTAATAAATTCTTCTACTTTTTAAATGGCTACTATGGATATAACCAGGTAGCAATTCATCCTAAAGACCAAGAGAAAATGACTTTCATTTGCTGCTTCAGAACCTTTTCTTTTCGAAGGATGCCATTTGGGCTCTACAACACACCCACAACTTTTCAGCGGTGCATGCGAGCCATATTTTCCGAGATGGTGGGTGATTATATGGAAGTACTCATGAATGCATTTTTTGTCTTCAAGGAAACGTTTGATACGTGTTTAAAAAACTTGTTGAAGATTATGAAATGTTGTATTGAAGTTAACCTAGTCCTTAATTGGGAAAAGAGCCACTTTATGGTACCCGAGGGCATCCTACTTGGCCCCCTCATATCTGAGCGAGGTATCCAAGTAGATCGAACCAAGATTAACCAAATCTTGAATCTACCTCTACCAAACTTGGTCTAGGGCATTAGATCATTTGTCAGGCACATTGGATTTTATCGGAGATTTATACTTGATTTTTTGAAAATCACCTAACATTTGACAAACCTCCTTACGAAAGACAACTTTTGAAATGGACGAGGAGTGTATCACTACATTTGAGACTTTGAGAGATAGAGTTACACAGGCTCCTATTCTGCAATCTCCTAAGTGGAACTTGCCTTTTAAGATCATGTGCATCTGACTACGCAGTAGGAGCTATTTTAGGGTAGAAAATCAAGAAAAATCCTGTAGTGATCTACTATGTAGCAAGACATTGAATGATGAACAAAGGAACTACACAGTTACAGAGAAGTTGCTAGCAATAGTATTTGGTTTAGAGAACTTCAAATCTTATAGTTTCAATTCTCAAATCATCATGTACTCTGATCACTTTGCAATCAAACACCTTCTTTCGAAGGGCATGAAGGCTCGGTTGATCAGATGGATCTCGCTTCTGCAAGAGTTTGACCTAAAAATTCGTGATAAGGCGGGACGATAGAATGTCGTTGACTATCATCTTTCCTACTTTCCTTCTGAGAGTATTAAGACTTCTCCACCTATCACAGAACACTTCCCTTATGGGTATCTTTTAAGTATATCTACTGACTTTCCCTGGTATGCTGATATCATTAATTATTTGGTCACATATCAAATCCCGTTCTACTGGGATAGGAATCGCAGATCTCGACTCGTATCAAAGGCCAAATACTATTTTTGGGAAGATTCTTATCTTTTCCAATTTTGTAACGATGGTAGCACTATCATTGGTGTTAATAAGCCTAATTTAGCCTAACTACGGTAATAAATGCTCGTAATTATTCAGTAGAAGATCATAACTCTTCTGGATTGCATTTGAGACGAAGACAAGAAAATGAGTTAACACTTGACCATAATTGTAGATTAACTGTAGGGTTAATTAGGGGTTAACACAAGGTCAAATGAGCTTAACTTCAGAAGAAGTGGACTTGCATTGATCAGATCAAGGGTTTTTGCATTTTAATGATTAATTTATTACCTGAAAACCCTAATTTTAGCTTTACTCAAATTGAAGGGATTCTAGTAGAAGTTAATTCAATCTAAACCTCCTAAAAATCATTGAAAAATATTCTAATAGGTTCGGTACCTTCACTTTGACCATCGGAATCCATTTTGACCAGAAATAGAGATTCAGGCAGGAATTGGGCTTGTTTTGGGATTCTATATAAATTACCTAGTCAAATGTGGTCAAAACCTAAATTTGAAGTCATTATTAGATTTCTTAGGTACAAATTATGTTAAATCAAAAATCTGAGCTCAATTAGAGTCCATCTTGACCTAGTTTGCATTTTAACCCTCAAAGATCTCTGTTTATTTCACCTGAGCCCTTATTTTCTATGTTTCCTTTACAAACACACCCCTTGTTTGTCATTGTTGATCGGGCTATCAAGGAGTTTTAAAGAGTAATCGTCGTAGCAAAGCCTCAATCTCTCAAAAATAATTAAATTTATAACTCAAAGTCGCAAAAAGGGTCTGAGGTCTATCACAGGAAGTAATTAATGGCAATTCAATCTCACTAATCACAATTTAATCAGAATTATAAGCAGTTATGACCAAAGCTTCATTTAGAACTACTCAAATTGATACATATATGAAATCAAGTAGCAGAGTGCAAAAAGAACAGGCTAAAAAGGTGATTTGAATCACAAAATTAACCCTTGAAATTAAGCTCACAAATATCTCAAATAATTGAACAGTAATTCTCAATTAAATATCCACATCAACCAAATTGAATATCTCAACAATATGTATCACTAAGGCACCAACAGAGATCAGATAAAAGCACAAGGCATCAGACACCTTAAATTTCTCAGGGGTCAGCTCCAACAGAAGAGGTAAAGGCCTCCTCTCTCCTTCCTTCTTTGTGCTTCAAGAGACAGGCAAGCACAGCATAGCACAGAGGCAAAGGCCTCCTCAGCGATCAGCTAAGTGTAGAGAGGAGTAAAGGGTGAAAACCCCCACTTTCTCTTTCTCTTCTTGTTCTCTCTTAGAGACTCAGGTTTAGCCGGGTAATCAGTCGAGTATTCGAGCATGAACAGGACTAGGCTTGCAGGCGTGATCGTAAGGGAGGAGTGCACAAAGGTGGGTAAGTGGGTGAAGGAGGTATGGGGACCTGACCCTGTGTCTTGGGTGAGGGGTCGGGGAGAGGAATTCCTTTTATCTCACGTAGTTGGCTTCTAGTTCCACAATGTGGGATTATATGTTTGACAGTCCTTTCGCATGCAGCTACAGGATGAAGCACCCTCAATTGAGGGTGAAGGGGGCGCTTGCTACATCAATTGAGGACTTGGAGGGAAGCCTGGGAGTCAGCTGCAACACCTGGAAGTGGATCCTGGAGGGATCATGGCCGGAGTGGTGCTGTCGATGTCAGAGAAGACGGTGTTGGTGGCGGTCATCCAATGAAGGTTTGAAAAGCAGAAAACGGCCTCGCGGCCACATCAAATATGCTCAGGGGGATCGCCTTGGGACTGTGAGTGCATTGGTGGGTGTGGCATTGCGTGGAGGTGAGTGTGGAGGTCTGATGACCTCAAGAAGGTGGTGCGGAGGTGCTTGTGTCGGGTGGAGTGAGTGAGAGGCCAATCCTCTCAATTACTTGAGGGGTTTTGGTCGTGAGGACACGGTGGAGGATTCTAGACTGGTGGGAAGCAGATTGGTGCAGTGTGGCGGATTCGCAAGGTCGCCAGAGGTATGCCGGAGATGAGGGAGACAACAGTGGGACAAGAGTGAAGGCATGTTGAAGCGGATGTTGGGTGTGCGAATCAAGTCAGTGGGTGTTGCAGTGTTGAATGAAGGAGGTTGTTGATGAAGGGGATATGAACATGGCACCGGCTATGATTGGCCGGTGCCGGAGACGATGGTGGCTCTGGGAGGGAGAACGACAACGCCTAAAGGGAGAGGGAGCCCCTCACAAGTATGGCGAGGTGCGGAAGAAGCTGGGGAAGATGGACCTGCTACCTATAGTATGTGGCAGTAGGCAAGGAGACCGGAGGGAGGAGGTCGCTGGAGCGGAGTTGGAGTCGGTTGGAGGTAGAGGAGAAGAGGGATTTTTTGGGCCTAAAACTCGCTAAGGAGTTCAGCTTAACGATGGGGATGTTTTTATTGCTCTTCAAGCAAGCTTTTAAGCTTGGAAACAAGCTTAAGAAGCTCAAATTTTTAGGGAAAAAGATCCCTGAAATCCATAGATTCATACGAGCTTCATGAGGAGATTTGGTGTCAAAATCTAGGTTTAGATGCTTAAGGGCTTCCTTGAGATCATCCCTTCCAATTTTGGAAGGGATTGGTCGAGCAATCAAGGAGGAATCCTTGATTGAAAGCTTGAATCTGTGGGTTCACACCTATCATTTGATGAAAATGAAGAGAAGTTAGGGGGCAAAATGCAAGGATTTCCAAAGCTAGAGGCTCAATTGTGAGAAATAGAGTTTAAATGGATTAAAATGCAAACTATGTCAATATGAACTTTGATTGGGCCTAAATTTTGGTACAAACCTAATTTTGACCCAAGGAATTTGTTGGTTAAGTCTAATTTCAATTTTTACCAAGTTTGACTAGAAAATTTGCGCAACAATCCAAATTAGGGCAAAACTGTGTCTGTGACTCTGTTTAAGGTCAAAATGGATTCCAAAGCTCAAATCAAGGCTACCAAACCTTAAGGAATATTTTTCTATAATTTTTAATAGGTTTAGATGATTTTATCCTAACCAGAATCTCAATAATTTAAGCAGATTTGAAATTAGGATTTTGGGTTATTGTTAATTCTCGAAATGTGCGAAAACCCATTTCATATGCATGGACCAACTTATTAGACTTTAATACTCATTTGACCTTTAATTCACCCCTAGCAAACCCCTTGGTTATTATGTGTCCATGATATTCTGTTAAAATTACATAATTAACCATAGTTTCTTGTTCTCTTCTCAAAATAGCCTGAAGTGGAGTTATGACCCTCAGATGGTTTTGTAGGATCATTTATCTTTTACACCTGACTAAAAGTGGTCAGTTAGGGCCTATGATGGTATTCCCATCAGTCATCTTCACAAAAATGCCACTATCACCTTCTTCTTCTCTTTCCTTTTCAATGTATGAACGCAGCAAGGAACCCAAGGTTGGCAAGATTCGAGGGCTAATTTGATCAATAAAACACCTACCAAATCCCACTAAACTTGGTGGGATTGGCTGCAAGATCAATCTCTACCTGAAAATCACCTTTTCAAACCTTGAATTGGAACCCTTCCTTGTCGGCACCCCATTGAAATCAAGGCTTACAAGTCCTGATGGGAAGGATGCTAATTGAAGCCTAACTTGGTTTAATTGAACTAGAACTTGGCTCTATTTAAAGGGCAGTGCGTGTACAAGTCAAGATCGTACTTAATTTTGCTAGGTACCCTTCTCTATTTCCTCCTTGCCGGCAGAATCAATGCACCACCGGAGCTGCCCCATTCCCCTTCCTCACCCTCTACCAATTACAATAGCTAGAGGGGTTTCACTCTCCAATCTTCCACGAAGCTTCCCATGGAGCTTCACGCATTGAATCACCTTCCTCCGCTTCGGCCGCTTTGTCATCTTCTTCATCACTGGTGTACCTCCGGTGGCCTCTCTCTCTCTGTCTCTTTCCCCAAATTAGTTTAGGGTTTTTGCTTTGCACCCCTCCAATTAGATTTAGGTTAAGTCTTAGTTCTGATCATCAACTCTTTCATCTACCTCGATTCGGCAACACCTCCGCTAACCACCATCATCACCAGATCCCATCCACCCTCCTCTGACCAAATTAAGTTAGGTAAAACCTATCATTCACCTCCACGTTCACTTTGCCTAACTTAATATCCCACTACACCTCTTCCCCCACCTTCTTCGACCACATACGCTAGACCTTTACTTCAACCACCTCACACATGCACTCATCAAATTACAACCATCAACACCTTCGCTTCACTCCGGCAAAGCTCCTCATATATCTGACTTGGCCCCATTGGTTGTATTCTTGTTGCAGGAACTTCACCATTGTCGATCTTCTCCGACTTCGTTCGTCGTCTAACCAGCCGTCACCTACCTCGCCACTACCATCAATCAGCGAGGGTCAACTCTTGGAGTAGAATTGAGCCTTCAATTGAATAAGCAGCAACCTGTGGAGACTCTGACTATTAAAGCCCTTTGTAAATATTATGCTGAGCATATGGTTTAAAATGAAATAAATGATTAATATGTTGTTCTAAAGCAACATTTTTGTAATTTTTCTCTTTACAATTCATTACATATTACTTTTTCTGCTTTTATGGAATAATTGCCAATTCTTAATGTTCATTTTTATGCAATTGTTCATGTGGTTAACATATTTTAATTAATTAGGTAATTGATTAAGTATTTAAGTTAAGCATTAAGTAAGGCATTAGGTTAATTTATACTCTAATTAAGTATATAAGTAATTATTTAAGTATCTATGGTATGAATAAGTAATTATATAGTACATAATGTATATTTATAATACTAAGTTATTCTTATTTAGTATAATTAAGTTAGTATTAGTTATATAAGTAGTTAGTAATTATATATAGTAAGTCTATAGTCTAAGTTAGGTAAATTAAGTACTAAGTTAGTAAGTAGTATTTATATTGAGTAAGTTATAATTAGTATGTATATAGTTATTAATTTCAATTAGCTATAATTATATATTAGTCAAGTAATTAGGTTAGTATATATAGTACTAAGGTAATAACTAGGTAAGTTAATTAGTTAATTATTATAATTAAGAATAAGGATTAAATTAGGAATAATTGGTGAATTTCATGCTTATTTCGCCTCCTAGCGAATGACCTGAACTCAACTGGTAAAAATTTATAAAATATGTGAACTATCTTGCTCACTATACTATGACTTAACAATGAAAAATTAAGAAAGTGAGCTCAGGCTTTTCTCTCTCCTCCTCGTGTTCTTTTTTTCTTCCTATGCGCCCACTTCTCTCTCTCTCTTTCCCAGGCACACATGCTCCTTGCTCGATGCGCACGCCCTCCACATTCTCTTACTTTCTCTCCCTCTCTCTCTTTCTCGATCATTCTTTGTGTGCACATGCATGCGTCGAATGGCTACGCCCTCCTCCTATATATACTATTCTCCCACCAACATTGTTATAACAACCCATATCATCATCATCATCATCATCTTAATTATTAAAACCCCTTTACGTAGCTTTCGTATTTTATTTGTACCTTTTGTAATTAAACTCAGATTTTTATGAAATTGACACTATTGGAAAGCTTGCGACGAGTGGAACTCATCCATACTAATTTCCATGTAATTTGGGCATTTTTTATGGAGTTAAACAAGTTTGTCTAAAGATGAAATTTTCCTAATTTTCAAAGTATACAAACCCGATTCACACCATACAAGAGCCAATGGGTTCGTCTCGACATGCTTAGCCCAAAAATGACCTTGGAGAGTGGGTTTGAGACTTTACATGTGGGCACACAAATACATTTAAATGGGTCCTTTAGTATAATTGGTTCAATGTATCGTGGCATGTTTGATATATCAATGATAGGTATCGAAGAATCCAAACAGTTTGAATCGAGGATTTCAATAAGTCATCAATAACCATCATGATATCTAACCGTTGCCTCTAGTTTGAGAAAAGTGGTAATCTTTTCTAGAAATTATTGCTTAGCTGATTCCCTTAATGCACTTCTTTTGCATCAGAATAAAAATTTGGGGTTGTCATGCAAGTTGAGTTAAGGAGTTGATTCAATGAGATGGAGACGCAAAAGTCCTTCTCTTATCACTGTAATGAAGAAGGTGTATTCTCTAACTTGAGACATATATGTGTATCTATGTCTAATATGCACAATTAGTGGACCAATAGTTGATGCACCCACCTTGGTGTTGAAATTGGAAAGTTGGTGTGCATATGAAGACATGAGAGAAACATGATCTTTTGAAGGCATCACACAAGTCAGCTACATACGTGTTAGATTGGGAGACTCGGAAGTGCTCTATGTATATTGAGAAGTACAAAATTCCATGATGGTTGAATGGGTCTTGATTAGACTCATTGTAAGGGTTTGAGAATTTTGTGGCCATTTTGAAAATCATTTAAATCTATTTGTGCTAAAAGACATGAAACAGTGTGGAATAGAGTAGAAAGCACCTGAATTGCATGAATAACAGGTTGGCTCCGAGATGAGAAGAACCTATATATGTGCTGAAGTTAGTGCCTTCAGCTAGGCACACTATACAAATAAATAAGAAACAAAGAATTCACAGGTGCAGATCAAAATCAAAATAAAAAGATTCACCTCAAACCTGCCAGCAGATGTCCACGATGTAGACTAGATTGTGGTGCATACCCATACCCCATGGTCAAGTATATCTAAGGTTCTGGATAAAAATTACCCAGAACTTGAGATCAGTATGCAAGCAGGGTCGAGCCTGCAATTTGTGAGGATGCAACCCAAGACCAAAAAGTCGGGTTACAGAGAAATCAAGTTCAAATGGATAATCAATGAATGTTTGCTTGGGTTGGACATCCTCTGGAAATGTCATAAGGGTCCTGGTAGAAGGTTTGGAGTTTTAGACAAATTGGAACCCTTAGACTTGGTTTTCTGCTTCCTTAGGAATCGACTTCCCAAATCAACATTTCCCACTTTCTATCCTCCGCAATCAGGATTTCAAATTCCGGGACCTCCTACATATTAATCACCCCATCTGAATTTTCCAAGTTTAAAAGATGTGACTGAATCATATTGGTCTTGGGTTTAGTGATTTCAAAATCAAAATCATTAGTAAACTCTATAGGGTGTAATTAAGGATCGGGGCTATGAATTGAATCCTTCAGAACAGGATCTGAATCTACCATTCGAGCCCCAACATGATCAAATTCCTCAATTTTAGGGCCATTAAATGATTTATCAAATTCCTCAAGCCTAGTTGTCTCACTAAAATCATGATCTGTAAACTCATGTAAGACTTCGCATAATGATTCTTCACCTTCAAAATCAAAGAAATATAAATCCGCATTAATGTGTCTCAAAATCATCAATCACTTTCTGATCCATGGAGACATAAGTTTCCTCGTACCCCAGCTCAAGGATCTCCGGTGAAGAAATCAAATCAACCTTATTTGATTGCTTTAGAACAACCTGGTCAATCTCAATCTCATAACACGTGTTCCCCCCAATAGGTGCCTGAGCAGGTTCTGACATTGGCTCTCCTAAAGGGGGTTCATCCTGGGAATCATCCCAAGATTAACTCAAGCAACCACAAATCTCATCCTCAATTTTGATAACTTACCAAGTAAAAACTCACTCGAGCCCTTATCCTTAACATCCTAGAGCCAATTCAACAAATACTTGTTCAGATCATCAATCATTTCAATCAAGGGCTCCAATTCTTCAGTGCAAGGTGTTGGCTAAGCTTCTAAAGATTGTATAATATTCCTCAAGTTAGCGAACACCTTCTCTTGGACCTGGTTAACCCGAACCAAATGGTTTCGTTCAGGGTTAGGTGGGTTTGGTTTCAATGCAGGGGAGTTAACGAATTGAGGATCTTGATACCCTCCCTGATTGTAGGTCATTTCAGGTTGTTCATAAGGTGGTGATGACCTAAAGGCAGTGAATTCTGGGGAGGGTTAAGGATCAGTGTATCCTTCTTGATTGTAGATCATATTAGGTTGTCCAAATGAGGTCGGTGATCTATAATCGATGTAGCTCGGAGAAGGATAAGAATCAAGATCATGGTGTCCAAGGTTAAACCCTAAACACGGAGGTTCGAAACTGTATCCCCAATCAAAATTATCCCAACTAGAAGATGGATGAGAATAAGTTTGGTTGGAATAATAATCATTTTGGGAATAAGTAGTAGTAGAAGGGTAGGAGAGGAAGTGCAAATAAGATGTGGAAGGATCCATGATAAAACAGAAGGAAGAAAGGTGCCCTGCAATACAAACAAACAAACCTACCCCTAAGTGGGCTAGCCTAAAGACCTACGAACTCCAGAACCCGTCTTGAGATTAATAAATGATTTGATCCACTTCTTTCTGGTCAATCCAACCAGTTAGAGGGAGGGACTGGGGAGAAGGTTCTTCCTTTGGCTTACTCCTCAGGTTCCTAGTGTACCCCCCAGCCATGATCGTTTGATTCTGCTCCCCTAGCTAGACATCAGATGGAATGGTAGAAACAGACTAATCGAAAATAATCTCGTTCTGGGCTCCAAAGAGCAAGTCAAATCCTTAAGGCCAACGTCTACTCTATTTTAATTAGGGTTAGGTTTGAATGTGCTTTGGAATGTGATGAGCCCTTCATCTGGGTTGTGCCCTTAATGATTGACTGATATGTGTGTGCATACACAACCAATGGTTTTCAAACAAGATTATTTTTGGATGTGGTGAATTTTAGGGTTTAAATCTTACTTAGTAGCTTTTAGGATTCAACTTTAGGTGTATTCAATCAAGTTCAATTGCCACACCAGGTTTTGAAAGCACAGGTGAAGATGTTTTCCTTTAAAGCTTAAAAGAATGTGGAGTGCTTGGTAAATCCCTAAAAGTTGAACCTATGTGGCAGCTACTTAATGAGTTGATTTTAATTGAAGTGGTGCATCCCAATCAACTCAAACAAATGGCTTGATGCACCACTTAGTTAGGCACACAAATGATTACCTAATCTGATTTGTACTCAATTATGTGTTTGGGTGTGTGTACCGGTTCCAAAGATCGATTCACCGGTTGAGTTTGAAAATTAGAAGAGGTTGTGTACCTCTGTGCGAGATTTTTTAAATTTTTCTTTTATATGCGGAGGGTGAAGAGGGTGTAGGTGTCAAATAAACAATCAAAACTAACCATAGAGTTTATAAGAACACCTAGGTTGATTTTTTTGTTTGTGTTATTATGTGGTGGAATGAAAACCAGTGGGTGGGGAGGTGGGGGTAAACTTACAGACCATTCAACCGCACTTTACTCCAATCTACCACTTTTGCTCGCCTAAAGAGAGTACCAGCAATCACAATAAGAAAGGAGAGAAGTGAAGAAAAAGATAAGTAAGGCAGGAAAACGCGAAGAATCAAAGAGCGTCGCCTCCCCGGCAACGGCGCCAAAATGTTGAATGCGGAAAACTACGCGATCGAAGTTGGATTTGAAAACCCATCATTGTAGTTCGATTTGCGAAGCAATCCGTCAATAGATAAAATTTTACCGAAATTCGTAAATAAATTCCGAGTCGAACACAGGGAGGCAAACGTTTGATTAAAAATATGTATTTGTTTTGTTTGTCACAAAATAGATTAGCTGGTCGAAAACTAGCTATCTATTTAGCAAATAATAAATAGGAGAGAGAGAATATTACAAATAAATACAAGAGAGAGATAGAATAAATATGGATTTCATCATCACATGCTTTTCATTACACTAATCATTACAACTAGAAAGTAGGAAATCTATGCTAGAAAATAGTAAATCTACTCTAGAAAGCGATAAAGAGAATGGAGACAGAAGTATCCACCTCAACGATTGCTTGGAGAACGAGCCAGACAGAGCGACGCCTGGAAGACGAAGGACAAAGTGGGAAGAAAGAGGATGAAATGGGAGGAACCAGGGGCGAGGCAGGACGTTGTCATCATTTTGGGATTCGCTTCCCAAATGGAATGAGTGGACAGCCGCGGGATGCTTCACGAAGGGGGGAGAAGGTGGAAAAATTCCAATTTTTACTCTAGAGGAGCATCTTGGGTTTGGGATAAGCTCTTAGATCTTTGGAAGGGGTGAGAGAAGAGAGGAAGGGATGAGAATTTTGTACGGTAGGGGTATCCTTTTATAGTTGTAAGGATTGGGGGCAATTTGGTCATTACATATTCAAAAACATTAATATCAGGTCTTTAGTGAGGGATTTATTCATCACTAAAGACCTGATGTGGGCGACGTGTGCATGCACTACACGCATGCGCCCGCGCCTCCTCGCCTTCTATGTCTACCATGTTCTCGCAAGATCAGTCGTTCGATCGCGAGATCAGATGGCTGAGAAACAATCTTGCCCTCTTCTTCTTCAGTGTAACCACGCGCCTGTGCATGCGATGGAGCATGCAGAAACATGTCATCATGCGCGTACGTGATCCAAAGCACCTCCACGCACCACGTCTCCGCTCCAAACCCGCACGATCGCCATCTGATGACTAAATTGAATCTACCCACGTGCCACGCTCGAATTTGAGGCTCGCGAGGGCTCGACCTCACGCCTCTTCTTTGCGTGAAGCGCTTGTGCCCGCTGTGCTACGACTGCCGCTTTGTCGTGCTTACATTTTAAGCGCGCGCACCCGTGGCCATTGGATCAAGATACAACGGCCCAGATCATCCGTGCCTTTGCATTCAAAAGTGCAGCTGCGAGTCCTTGGGCCGATTGGGCAGCTTAGATGGCACCACATGGCACCATCTTGGCTATATCCATCTTCTATGTGTTGTCGACGGTGCCACGAATGTCGGATTGGACCAATTTTTCCACTGTTAGGCTGGGATTGTTGATTCGAACCCATCTGTGCAATCGAATTTGTAGTCTGAGGTGCAGATTGACACCATCGTGGCCCTTGATCTCTGAGCTTCCTTGGACTATATCTGGTGCTACAGATGTCCGATTAGGGCGATCTTGGAGTCATTGAACTCCAATCATTACGCTGATAAGATCCATATGGTTGGATCCTCGATCCTAGGCCCTGATTAAAAGTCGCCCTGTCCTTGACCATAAATTGAGACAATTACTATACTATTTGTACAACTTGACCTAAATGCATGATTATGCATGTTATGCAATATTTACAATGCATGATGCTAATATGATGCTAAGAACATACATTAATAGACATTTTTTGCTATTCAGATGTATGCACATCAGGAGGGCTCTTTACATAATTTTTTCCCAACCATAAAAGAGATGCAATGGCTTGCAAGGGAAGTCATTGTTTATTCATTCTTCCACCATGAGTGCAAGTGAGAGGGAGAGAAGGCCACCATAACCACTACCGACTCTCTTCCACTCTCCTCTTCCTCCTCATTCCCTTCCTCCTCCTCCTTGGTCCCTCTGGTGGCTACTCTTGCTATTGCTACAACAACTGCAACAACTGCCATTAGCATGTTGAAGGCAAGAGAAGGAAAGAAGGAAGATTCCACCTTCCCTAAAGCCCTAGGTGTGGGTAGCTACTCAAGAAGCAAGATAGGGACTATTTCTCTCCCATTTTCCTATTCCTTGGTGGATTAGAATGCCATTAGGGGTAGCAACATCTTTTGCATGCAAGTGTTTTATGTTGTGAGTGGTAGAAAGATTGTAAGTGGGATTTTTCTAGTTAGGTCAAACCTTGGTTTTTCATGGAGGATTTTCGATGCCAAAGGTGTTCCCCACATGTTAAATAACTTGTGGTTAAAATCTCATGGTAATAGGAGGTGATGAGTGGGGCTTTCGAGGCAAGAAATTCAGGTTTGCACAGTTTGGTTGGGCACTGTAATAGTACGTAACGTTATGTACTTGTTATATAACATTAGGTAGCTACTGGCATGGTCCCTAATGTTAGGTCACTAATACCTAATGTTAAATGGCCAACTTAAGCCCTGAGTTGGGTGAAACCTGGATTTCTTGACCCTATAAACCCTGTGGGGGTGATATAAACAAATCTTAAACCTAATTAAGAATATGATGGACACTATAATGGAGAATGAAATGGAAAATTTACATAAAAACCCTAGAAGGGTGCAAAGTGTCCTATTTAAGCTTAAAACTTTCTAAGTGAGCTAAAAATGATTTGAAATGGATAAGAAGAGAACTAAACCTTTTATGATAACTTTGATGTCTTTGTGATGAATCTAAAAGAGGAAAACTTCGATCCTAAGGTTTAAGGTGAGATGCCAGCCGATCCAATAGGTCCGTAGAGCTCCTTTCCTGGTATGGAATAAAGAGGACAAAAGAGAGAATTAGGTCTGATAGGTGAGCTCGTACAGTTGAGCGCTCTAGACTTGGTGAAGCACAGGTTCATTACTTGGGTTGAAGACCCAAGATGATGAGGTGGCTAGAGGCTACTTGTGATCCACCTCAAAACTTAGAAAATTCCTAGGTACAGTGACGAGCCACGAGTCATCAATGAAATAAGGTACTTGGATGTACCCGAATCCAACTTAGTGTGAAGGTACTTAAGCAAGAGTCTCACTAGGCATCCACATGTGCAGAAGTTGCAGGGGTACTGTGATGGGTTTATGTTGAACGATTACGAATCTACGCTAACGTGTTTGATTTTGGAAAAACCTGTCGTTGTAGTTCGAAAGCGAAGAATTTGTGTTCAACAAATAAGATTTATACCGAAAAAGAATTCCGGGTCGAACTTAGGGAGGCTACGTTGATCTATATTCGCAATTATGTTTTTTAGGGTTTTTGATAAACAATGCGAAATAATTACAATGGAGCTATCAAACTAAGAGAGAGAGAGAGAGAGAGAGAAAGAGAACATGCATTCAATATTTCAATTGTTTATACAAGCAAACGAAATGAAAGTTACACTAGAAAGCGGGAAATCAATTACACTATAAAGCAGGAAAATTCTACACTAGAAAAGCTGTAAATAAGAATGGGAGAGAGAAGTTATCCTCCTCGACGGTCGCTTGGAGGACGAGCCGAACGAGATGACGTCTGGACGAACGAGAACGGAGCAGGACGAGGGAGGACGAAGCAGAAGAGCGGGAGCGGAGCAGCACGCCGTCGTCGTCGCGGGATCCACTTCCGAAGGAGGACGAAAATTTAGACTTTATCTCGCGAGGAGCATCCCGGGTGTGGGACAAGCTTCTCTTGAGCTTTGGAGAGGTAGAGAGGAGAAGGAAGGGATGAGAATTTCGTATGGAGGGGGTCTCCTTTTATAGTTGCAAGGAGTGGGGGCGAAATGGACATTACAACTTCAAAACAATAAATGAGGGGTCTTTAGTGACGGATGAAACCGTCGCTAAAGCCCCCAGCGCGCGCGTCGCTTCCACGCCCATGCGCGCCCGCTCAGCCACCCGCGCATGTAACGCCTACGCGCTTCTATTGATTTTCAGCCGTCCGATCGCGAGATCGGACGGCTTAAAATCGCGCCTTCACCGCTGCCACCCGCCCGCCTGCACGTGTGATCGCGCGTCCACGCGGGCGTCCAATCGCACGTCATCCTGATTGAGCGCGCGCGGCCGTTGGATCTCCATCTGACGCTCATCCGCGCCCGCTCAATCGCACCTTCCTCTCCCTCGCCGCGGCTCAAACTCGCGCCCCGCGCTCGCGTAAGCGCGCTCGACCGCTGCGCTGCGGGGCGCGGATGGTCGAGCGCATGTTTTAAGCGCCGGGCGGCCACAGCCGTTGGATCGAGATCCAACGGCGGAGAGGAGACGGGTGCGCGGTCTTCACAAGATGCATGCGGCCGTTTGGGCAGCTGAGATGGCACCACGTGGCGCCATCTTGGCCGTCCATCTTCTGGAAGTTGTAGATGGTGCCACGGATGTCGGATTGACTCAATTTTTGTGTCGTTGGGCTGCGATCGTCGATCCGAATTCATCCGTGCGGTCGGATTTGTCATCTGAAGTGTGGATTTACACCATCCTGGCCCTTGATCTTCTAGGGTTCCCCGATCTCTATCTGATGCTACGGATGCCTGATTAGGGCGATCTTGGAGTCGTTGAACTCCAATCGTCGCCCTAATCACATCCATACGGTTGGATCTTTGATCCGAGGCCCCGATAAAATGTTTGCCCTGTCCAAGCACATAAAAGGAGACAATTAACCTCCATTTTATTCAAACTACTCTAAATGCAAGATGATGCATGTTATGCAATATTTATATTATGAAATGCAATCCTATGCTTAAGAACATGCATATATAGACATTTTAAGTAGTGTAAATGTGTTTACATCATGCCCCCATGCCTACCTTTTGCTAGTCCCTAGCAAAACTATATGCTATTTATAAAAGAATTAAGTTAGATTATTTGGACCTGAGTTATTTTTCAATCATTAAGAAATTGTCTACTTAGGAACTATACTTTCAAAGACACAACAGTGCCCGGGTATCAGCCAAAATGCAGACCGCCTCAAGCCTCGCCTTATTCAAAGAAACATTTCTTTTTCTCTTTTTACTCTTTTCTAATTTTTTTTTTTTTTTTTTTTGGATTTTCAACTTTAAGGGTTTAAGAGTGGCTTTCTACGGCCATTCAACTCACCCAAGATTTGATGAGAACCCTAAGTTTTAAGCATCTTATTGTGATTGTGATAGACTCGTTGACCGGCAGTTAGAACGGACTTCGGATTTCTACGCCTCTAGGTGACCTAACCAGAATTCTGCCTAAAGGTGTATCTTTACAACCGGTAGCTTTCTCCCTACTTTTATTTTTTTTACGGGGTCAACACAAGGGTGAATCCAGTGTATATCTCCCCAGTTTATTCTACTTCTCCGCTTCTTCCTAAGTGTTTTGGGAATTTTTAGTGCATTTTCTGAGCTGGGTTCTGGACAACCGGTCGATGAGCTGTTACCACCGACAACTTGCCAGCCATACTCGTGCGGCGAAGTGTGGCTTATTTCTTTTTGTTCTTTTCCCCTTTTTGATTTTTTTTTTTTTTAAGTAGGTGGCTTCCCTGGTCTAAGATTTACCTAAAGGCAGCAAAAAGAGAAAGGTCCAGTGACTGGGCTCTGGACAACCTACCTATGGGCTGTTACCCACGATAACTTGCCAGCCATATCACCCTAGAAGGTTCATTAGCTATCCAATTTCCGTAAAAATCGTCGAACAACGAGTCAGTGCAAAGAAAGTGTGTAGATGCTTAAGACTCGAAATTCCCTCAAATCAGAGGGCGGGTTGATAAGTCGTGTACTTATCACCCAAACTTATTTATTCCAATTATAATAGAATTAAGATGGTGAGGACTCAAAGACAAATCCACATTTTAGTGGATACACAGGCTAATTAAGTCCAAAGACCTGAGGGGTCTTTGTGTTCAGATCCTAATGTAGTATTTCCTAAGATTGAAAATTTTCTTAAACCCAAATTCTCTTTCCTAATTCCAAAATTTTTATTTTTTATTTTTATAAAAGAAAATAAATAAATCTACGGAGCTGACGAATGAATTCAGAGATGAATATCCACCCCCCCATGCCTATCTAATGCAATGTCCTCATTGTATTAAAAAGACATAAAACAGAGTGGAAAAGTGTAGAAAGCACCTGAATTGCGTGAATATCAGGTCCGCTCCAAGATGAAAACGAAAAAGAACTGTATAAGTGCTGAGTTTAGTTCCTTCAGCTAGGCACACTATACAAAGAAAAGAAATGAAGAATTCACAAGTGCAGGTCAGAATTAGAATGAACAGAAGAATCCTCTGACCTGTCAGCAGAGGTCTACAGATGTGGACCAGATTGTGGTGCAGACCCACACCCCATAATCGAGAATATCTTAGGTTCTGGATAAAAATTACCCAAAACCTAAAATCAGAATGTAAGCGGGATCGGGCCTGCGATTTCTGAGGATGCAACCCAAGACCAAAAAGTCGGGTTACAGAAAATTGAAGCTCAAAAGGATAATCGTTGAATGTGTGCTTGAGTTGAACATCCTCGAAACAAATGTCGTAAGGGTTCTGATTTGATGGTTTCAGCTTAAAAGGAACCCTTCGACTCAATCTTCCATTTCCTCCAAAATTAACTTCCCAAATCAGAACTTCCCCGCTCCTATCCTCCTCATTCAGCATATCAAATTCCAGGACCTCTTGTACATTTATCACCCCGTCTGAAATCTCCAAGTCTAAATGATGTGGCAGAATCAAAATTGACTTGGGTCTAATTATCTCAGAATTAGAATCATCAATAAGCTCAACAGGGTGTAACTGATAATCAGGGCATTGAATTGATTCTTCCAGAAAATGCAATTCTGGATCCATAATGTGTGCCCTAATAAGATCAGTTTCCTCAGTTATTGGGCTATTAAATGATCTATCAGATTCCTCAGGCCCAATTGTCTCACAGAAATCGGGTTCAGAAAACTCGCGTGAGACTTCGCAACTTGAATCTTCACCATCAGGATCCGTATCAATGTATGTCCCAAAATCATTTGTCACTTTGTGTTCCAAGGAGACACACGTTTCCTTGTAACCCGGCTTAGGGATCTCAGGTGAAGAAATTAGATCATCTTTAATTGGTTGCTTTAATTCAATCTGGTCAGCCTCATAACACTTGTCCCCCCCAACTGGTGCCTGAGCGGGTTCTGTCATTGGCTTTCCTGAAGAGAGTTCATCTTGCGCATTATTCCAAGATTGAATCAAAGCAACCACGAATCTCATCCTCAATTTTGCTAATTTCCCAAGTAGAAACTCACCCGGGTTCTTATCCTTAACATCCTGGAGCCAATCCAACAAAGACTTGTTTAAATCATCAATCATTTCAATCAGGGGCTCCAATCTCTCAATGCAAGGTATTCGCTGAACTTCTAAAGATTGAATGATATTCCTCAAGTTAGCCAGAACCTTATCTTGAACCTGATTAACCTGAACCAAATGAGTTGGTTCAGGGTTGGGCGGGTTTGACATTAATGTAGAGGAATTAACGAATTGAGATTCGTTATACCCATCCTGATAATAGGTCATTTCAGATTGTTCAAAAGATGGTGATGACCTAAAGGCAGTGAAATCAGAGGATGGGTAAGGATCAGTGTATCCTTCTTGATTGTAGATCGCATTAGGTTGTTCATAAAAGGAGGACGATCTATAATCGATGTAACTCTGAGAATGATAGAAATCAGAATCAAAGTGTTCAGAGTTAGACCCTAAACACGGGGGTCCAGAATTGTATCCCCAATCCGAATTATCCCAACTAACTAATGGTCGATTACAATACGAGTTGGGATAATCGTCATGTTGAGGATAATTTACAACAGGAGGGAAAGAGCGGGAATGTGTGAAATATGTGGAAGGATTCATGATACACGAGAGGAAGAAAGGTGCCCTGCAATACAAACAATCAAACCTGTCCTTAAATAGGTTAGCCTAAAGACCTACAGACTCTCAAAACCCGTCTTGAGATAAAGGAACGATTTGATCTACTTCCATCTGTTCAATCCAACCAGTTAGAAGGAGGGACTGGGGAGAAGGTTCTTCCTTCGACTTGCGCCTCCGATTCCTAGTGTACCCCCCAGCCGCGATCGTTTGACTCTGCTCCCCTAGCTAACATCAGATTGAACAGTAGAAACAGACTAATCGAAAATAATCTCGTTCTGAGTTCTGAAGAGCGAGTCCAATCCTTAAGGCCAACATCCACTCTGTTTTATTTAGGGCTAGGTTTGAATGTGCATTGGAATGTGATGGGTCCTTTAAATGGGTTGTGCCCTTAATGATTGATTGATTCATGTGTGAGTGCACAACCAGTGGTTTTCAAGCAAGATTGTTTTTGATGTGGTGAATTTTAAGGTTCAAATCTTGCTTAGTAGCTTTTAGGATTCAACTTTAGGTGTTTTCAATCAAGTTTCATTAGCACACCAAGTTTTTGCAAGCACAGGTGAAGATGTTTTCCTTTAAAGTTTAAAAAGAATGTGGAGTGCCTGGTAAATCCCTAAGAGTTGAACCTAATTGGCAGCTACTTGATGAGTTGATTTTATTTGAAGTGGTGCGGCCCAATCAACTCAAACAATTGGCCTGTTGCACCACTTAATTAGGCACACAAATGATTACTTAATCTGATTTCTACTCAATTATGTGTTTGGATGTGTGTACCGGCTCCTAAGATTGGTTTACCGGTTGAGTTTGAAAATCAGATGAGGTTGTGTACCTCTGTGAGATTTTTTTTTTTTTTTTTAATGTGGGGGTTGGGGTGAGTATGGGTGTCAAACAACAAACAATCTAACCTTAGAGTTTATAAAAACACCTAGGTTGATTGATGTTTGAGTTATTATGTGATGAAATGAAATCTAATGGGTGGGAGGTGGGGGGTAACTCACAAAACCTTCTACAGCACTTTACTCCAATCTACCGCTTTTGCCTGCCTCGAAAGAGTACCTGCAATTACAATAAGAAAGGAGAAAAGTGAGGTAAATGATTTGTAAGTTACAAAACGCGAAGAGAAATCAAAGATCGTTGCCTCCCCGACAACGGCGCCAAAATGTTGAACGATTACGAATCTACGCTAACGTGTTTGGTTTTGGAAAAACCTGTCGTTGTAGTTCGAAAGCGAAGAATTTGTGTTCAACAAATAAGATTTATACCGAAAAAGAATTCCGGGTCGAACTCAGGGAGGCTACGTTGATCTATATTCGCAATTATGTTTTTTAGGATTTTTGATAAACAAGGCGAAATAATTACAATGGAGCTATCAAACTAAGAGAGAGAGAGAGAGAGAAAGAGAACATGCATTCAATATTTCAATTGTTTATACAAGCAAACGAAATGAAAGTTACACTAGAAAGCGGGAAATCAATTACACTATAAAGCAGGAAAATTCTACACTAGAAAAGCTGTAAATAAGAATGGGAGAGAGAAGTTATCCTCCTCGACGGTCGCTTGGAGGACGAGCCGAACGAGACGACGTCTGGACGAACGAGAACGGAGCAGGACGAGGGAGGACGAAGCAGAAGAGCGGGAACGGAGCAGCACGCCGTCGTCGTCGCGGGATCCACTTCCGAAGGAGGATGAAAA
This sequence comes from Thalassia testudinum, assembly GCA_037157565.1. NCBI lineage: Eukaryota > Viridiplantae > Streptophyta > Magnoliopsida > Alismatales > Hydrocharitaceae > Thalassia > Thalassia testudinum. The sequence continues at coordinate 113,897,989 of JAZHRO010000003.1, read as the reverse complement.
TTTAGACTTTATCTCGCGAGGAGCATCCCGGGTGTGGGACAAGCTTCTCTTGAGCTTTGGAGAGGTAGAGAGGAGAAGGAAGGGATGAGAATTTCGTATGGAGGGGGTCTCCTTTTATAGTTGCAAGGAGTGGGGGCAAAATGGACATTATAACTTCAAAACAATAAATGAGGGGTCTTTAGTGACGGATGAAACCGTCGCTAAAGCCCCTAGCGCGCGCGTCGCTTTCGCACCCACACGCGCCCACTCATCCACCCGCGCGTGTAACGCCTACGCGCTTCTATTGATTTTCAGCCGTCCGATCGCGAGATCGGACGGCTTAAAATCGCGCCTTCACCGCTGCCGCCCGCCCGCCTGCACGTGCGATCGCACGTCCACGCGGGCGTCCAATCGCACGTCGTCCTGATTGAGCGCGCGCGGCCGTTGGATCTCCATCTGATGCTCATCCGCGCCCGCCCAATCGCGCCTTCCGCTCCCTCGCCGCGGCTCGAACTCGCGCCCCGCGCTCGCGTAAGCGCGCTCGACCTCTGCGCTGCGGGGCGCGGACGGTCGAGCGCATGTTTTAAGCGCCGGGTGGCCACAGCCGTTGGATCGAGATCCAACGGCGGAGAGGAGACGGGTGCGCGGTCTTCACAAGATGCATGCGGCCGTTTGGGCGGCTGAGATGGCACCACGTGGCGCCATCTTGGCCGTCCATCTTCTGGAAGTTGTAGATGGTGCCACGGATGTCGGATTGACTCGATTTTTGTGTCGTTGGGCTACGATTGTCGATCCGAATTCATCCGTGCGGTCGGATTTGTCATCTGAAGTGTGGATTTACACCATCCTGGCCCTTGATCTTCTAGGGTTCCCCGATCTCTATCTGATGCTACGGATGCCTGATTAGGGCGATCTTGGAGTCGTTGAACTCCAATCGTCGCCCTGATCACATCCATACAGTTGGATCTTTGATCCGAGGCCCCGATAAAATGTTTGCCCTGTCCAAGCACATAAAAGGAGACAATTAACCTCCATTTTATTCAAACTACTCTAAATGCAAGATGATGCATGTTATGCAATATTATATTATGAAATGCAATCCTATGCTTAAGAACATGCATATATAGACATTTTAAGTAGTGTAAATGTGTTTACATCAGTTTAGTTGAGATCTCATCCACTGATGGGCTAAGAGGGTGAACCCAAAGGCTACTCAGTGGGAGCACTGGTGTAACCCAACAATTCTGCCCAACCCTATGATGTTGATCAAGAATGATCTATGACTAGACCTTGTTGGACATGAATAGGGCTTGCTCTTTGTTGTCACAAGGCATTGGCCTAGGTAGCTGCCAAGAGGCCCAAATTTTTTGACTAAGGTTAGTGATGTTCTCGATACGTTGAGAATGAGCATGCCTTTCACGAGGATCAACAAACCTGCTAGCCTCTCCCCTAATCATGCCAGGATATGAGGAAAGGATACATCTCAATCACCTCTAGTAGAGAGGGATGATTCACAACAAATGACTCTTGAGGCGAGTGACAAAACTTATTAAATGATAATTAATCACAGATTAAGCATAGGAAAACGAGGAAAATTAGTTGGTAAATGAATTGTAGTGAAGGAACCCATACACTACCCCCTTCTTATTTCGGCCTTATGTGTGGTTTTGTCCCTATTGAGCTATTTAGCTTATTCCTATATTTGTGACCTATTTCAGGTTCCGATGCTGTGGGTCAATGGATTCCACTTCTGTCACAAGCAGTGCCGATGCCTAGCAGTGGTGGATCGATTTTTCGTGTTGACTCTCATACAACTAGAGAGGGAGATAAAGGAAATGCAGCACTCAAGGAGATAGGCAAACCCACCTACTGAATCCCTATAGGTCTTTGCAATGGTGTTAATGAAGGCCACTTGTTAGCTAAAGCAGGCAATCTATTTTGTTGATTTTAGACCAAAAAAGATCTAAGAGGACTTTTAGATGGTTCGTTGATTAGTCTCTTCTTCTCTGATTAGGCCCTGGACATATATACATGTCTTTTCTTTGTGATAGTTGTTGCGGGCTCCTTTTTTATTAGCCCTTTTTGACAAGTTAACCTTTTGTTGTGTAAAAAAGGACTAATACATGAGTATGTATAAGTGAACCGTGGACATTTGTATATTTCATCATTATGGATGACTTATGATAGATGATGTGGCTATTTGATGTAAAGAAATTATGTAATTACGTTTGACTCTTGTAAATATATCATAGTGGATATTATGGTGGCAATGCTTATACGATGTTGATGTTTTGATGTTGGTTTTCCGATGGTTTTCCGTGTTTTCACCGCTTATGGTAGTAGGGTGTACCCACTCATTTCTTATTTTTTTTTTCAATTTGGCTCCGTATGTGGTGATGATGGGGTTTACCCACCTTTTATTATTGTGGTATACATGCATAGGTTCCCATTATAGGTATAGGTATTGGGGAAAGGGCCCATGAAGTCAATACCCTAGACATCGAAAACTTCCACAACCATGATCGGTTGGAGGAGCATCATATCCCTCTTGGCCATGGAGCCTAATGCTTGGCATCATTTGTAGCTTTTGGCGAAGTTGTCTGCACCTTTGAAAAGAGACGACCAAAAGAACCCAGACTACAAAACCTTTGCACCGATTTTCTTGCCTGAGAAGTGACTAATGAGGAACTCATCAGGGCTCCTAATTCACGTATGTTAGCTAGTTTCCCTAGTTAATTAATGATGAATAACATTAATAAAGGGTTAATTTTATAATAAAGGTAAACTAGCAAGAAACTTGTATATATGTTAAAATCACTAAATTAAGGTTTAATTATTGTTTACTTAAGTTTAATTAACTATTGGACTCAAACATAACCATTTAGCTATATATAAAGCATTTAATATAACTTATATTAATTTATAAACTAAGTTGTTAATTAACTTAATTAAGTTAACCACTTAAATAAATATAGCTAAAAAGGGTAAAAATGCAATGTCAAGTCATAAATGTGTTATTTACTGTATTTATAATTATATATAAAAAGTTGAAAAAGAAATAATTTAAAATAAGTTGTAAAAGTATGTTCACATTTTAGTCCTTAGCTTTCATGACAGCTGAGTCCTTTTTATTTTAAATAGATCCTTTCTTATTTACAAAATGGTCCTTCATCCTCCTCCTTCCTATTTTCTTCTTCTGCTTGGCAGTCCAAGAGCTCCAATGACTACACCAGTTAGATCACCACTCATCTGGCGTTGTACAGCCACGTACGCTACTGCCATGGTCTTTCTCACCGCGTCCATCAAATCTAACGAACTAGATCTCCTTAGACCTAACAACCTTTGGCATGGTGAACTCACCATCGCTAGAGGCAAAGTACCTCATCCTCGCATACCTGGACATGTTTACGTCCAGATACCTCCACCAAAGCCCTTACCATCACCTATAAATACCCTAATAGGACCTCGATTACAAAGGTCGACCCCCTATCCTTCTTCCCCAAACCGCAGTTGACAATAGGCTATTCACTCTTCTCTGACAACTCTTCTTCCACTTTCTTGAGTGCTACCGCCGAGGAGCACTGCCTTTCTCAACTCCACTTCCTCTCTAGTAGCTGTGACAAAGCTCGAAGCTCACCAATCTTCGTCCCCTTCACTTCAATCATCGTCGGACTTCTATCGACAACCCTCTAATTTCACTCTTGATCTCACCTTGCCAACATTGAGATCCCTCACCATTTTGTCTGATTAGTACTCTAGAACTCTTAGGCATAGCTTGTAGTCTAGATTAGGCAAGTAATTCTAGGGGTAGTTGTAGATAATTCATGTTTCTCACCCTCTTCTCCATCTCTGGCGAGGCCAAGTCTAGCCTCACTAGACTTTGTTTCACCAAATCACACCTTCGATTACCCTTCTCATCACTCTACGATCATTTCTCACTTCTTCCCATACTAATTTGAGCACCTATTTCATCTACATCACTTCAACTTCACCTAAGTACCTCTGTTGTTAATGGCAGAGGCCTAGAAGTAGATGCACCTCCACTTAGGGCCTTTTGTTGCTTCCTTACATCACTAGGGCCTCATTCCAATACCTAATTGGAATTATTAACCACTACATAACATATGTCTAATTCCTTCAACCTCGTGAGCTCCACTATCAATGGTGACTCAAGAGGAGTTTATTCACTTAATTAACTATCCACACACCTTCGCATACACGTTTTGAGCATTTCCCCTTACTCAATTGAGTGAGGCAAGTCCTTTTGAGTTCTATCGAACTCAAGAGAAAGTTCTTGAGAGACTTCAAGCTTAATCTTGGTTATGTTTGTCACTTGGATTAATTGATGTGTTCTTGAGGCAACTGATGGTCTTAGGAATCTTTTAAATCTATTCTCAAGCAACTCTATGGAGATTTGATCTCCAGTCCACTGTTTCAACCTTTACTAGAGCTCCGGTGAGCTTCGACAAGTCCAAACTTGAGCCACAACCTTCAAAACTATCTGTAGAGCTCCAGAACACTAATTTGTGATCTAAGGACCAGATTTCATCTATTAGACTTGAGTTTCAATGCTTAGAGCACACTATTGATCTCTTTCTTCCTCAGCTTTGGTAGAGTTGAGGAGAACTCTCCAGGTTGTTTTTGACCTTAGCGATAGGTTGTTAAGCTTCAACAAAGCTTAGGGAATCTAGAATTACCTTTGGATATGCATGAGATTCTTTGATTTAGTTTAATGGACACAACACGTTTTGATCTTAAGAGAAAAAGCCTAAGATCCTATTTGAAGTAATCAAAACATGATTTTGAGGTGTGCAATGAATTCCTTGGGTTAAATTAAGCTGAATAGGATAGTTTCTTTGATCTTAAATCCTTTAATTCATGAAGTCAACTTTCAGGTTAATTTGGTCAACCCAGGCTTGTTCTTAAGATTCTTGACCTCAAGACTTGGTTTTTATGGTTGATTTGAGTTCCTATGATTATTGTGAACCAATTGGAACCAATTTGATTGTGCTTTATTGAGGTTTTCAATGTTTTTAATTCATTCACAGTTTTGGTTCAAATTGAACCTCAATGGAGTTCAACAGCTTTTTGGCGAGATTTAAAGTCAAAATTTGCCCAGATCTCTATTTTTATCCATTGAATTGTTTCAAATCAAGTCTAGAGGCTGAAATCCTTTTGTTAGGCCATTTGATTTGAATTCCAATTGTTCTAAGCTTGAGAATGACAGCTCCTAAGATCTGGAGCTGTTCTTTACATTCCCAAACCTCAAAACCTTCTCCAATCATTGCTAAATACTTCTTGGTAGTCTTCTGAGCCTTTCTTTGATAGATATTTCAGATTTTATTACATCTAATGTAAACACATTTATTGAGGGTAAAATGCCTATTCATGCATGTTCCTAGGCTTAGATTTGCATTTCATGTTATAAATATTGTATAGCATGCATCATTCTGCATTCAGAGTAGTTGTATATAATTTAGGTTAATTGCATCCTTTTTGTGGTTAGGAGAGAAGGATATTTATTTCGGAGCCTCGGATTGACGATCCGACCGTACAGATCTGATCAACACGACGATCGAAGTCCAATGCCTCTAAAATTGCCTCGATCGGAGTCTTGTAGCACCATATGCAGTCCGAGGAAGATCAACGGCCAAGGGACTATGAGACATAATTTAGAGCTTCAAATGACAAATTTGATCGCACGGATGGATTTGGGTCGACGATCGCAGCCTAACAGCGCGAAAATCGACTCAATCCGTCCTCTGTAGCAGCCCCTACAATAAGAAGAAGATGGACAACCCAGAATGCGTCACATGGCGCAGCATAGGCCGCCCAGCGCACGCATGCGACACCGCACGCGCCCAGCAGCATGGGTGCACGTGCACGCATAGGCGTGCATGCACACAGCGCAGCGCTAGCGCGTGGGCGCGCGCGCGGCAAGGTAGGAGCTCAGCGCCAGCTATGCGTGAGCTGGACCTACAACGACGCATGAGCTGGACTTACAGCGATGCTTACAGCCATCAGTAATTCATCGCATGCCAGCAAAGCCAGCTGTGGGCGCCAGCGGACATGAGCTACCTACAGCAACGTTTCCAGCAACGACCTGGACATCACTAGTGGTCCCATACCTATTTTTGCCTCTTCTCCTCCACTATAAAAGGACCTACACCCCCTCCCTTCCAAGCCATCTCTACCTACTCTACTCCCACCTACTCCCAAGCTCTAGCAAGCCTACCAACGCTCCATTAGAGCTTGTTCTCAAGCTCCTAAGGTGCCTATTAGTGTAGCGAACCTCTACCCCACTAAATACTCCTCCATCTTCCCATCTCCCTTCATAGGTTTCCTTGGAGCCATCCTCCCACCTCCATTCTGGTAGCAAATCACCTCCATCTTCTCACCTCCATTCTAGAGCCACGTCGAAGCTTTCCTCGACCCGACGTCCTCCTGCATCTCACCTCCGTCTTCCCTCTCCTCACCTCCTTCGTCTGAGCTTCCACCAGGCACCGTCGTCTCACCGAACAGCCGATTCGGGAGATTTCCTCTCACCTCCCTCTCTTTTTATGCTTTTATAGTTCATTGTAATCGACATTGAATTGATATATATATCATATTTGTTCCTTTTCTATCTTGTGATTCATTCTGCTTGTCTGTTATTTCAAAAACACAAAAAAAAAAATCAAAACCCTAAAATACCAAAAAGAAATAAAATGAAGCACGGTTTTCACGTAAAGTAAATGTCGCCTCACTGTGTTCGACCCAGGACTCCCTTGGTGTTTCGGTATAAATTTTATCTTATCGACGTGTTTTGCAACTACGACAACGGGTTACTTGTAACCCCGATTTCTAACACTCGAAACACACCCGACCAATGTCTATTGTAGAACTCTTCTCTACTAACCTGTAGTAGTGCACTCATGGTGTTAGGCCATGTTTAGGCCTAGATTTAGAGGATCAATTGTGATCCTTTGATTTAATTGAGACCTGCAATCGAAAGTAGGCACGTAGGGCCTTCAATCGAGCCTTTGCTTGTTTGGTTTAATTATTGGAACTGTGATGAATTGAAAGATGAAGATGGTGCTAGAGCTGGTGTTGCACAGAACAAAAGGAGGATCACTTAGTCCCATATCAGAAACGATGAAGCTACTGTTGTGATATAAGTTGAACGACACATAACTACTGAGAAGTCATTAGCGCAGGGTGCACTTTATGAGCATGTGTGTGTTTGCCGACACATGATGATGTAGCTCTGGGAGGGTGACCTCCGGGCGTCAGGTGGAAGGTGTAAATGGGTGACACGTGTCTTAGTAGTGGTATTGATCTGACCCATATGGGTCGTTGATCCTATGAACAGCCATGCGGCCCCATCTTACCTTTTGAACTGAGAAGTTAAGTTTGAAAAAAATGTCTAAGTGTTGATGCCCTCTATTGTGATAACAGTTAAAGGCTTAATAAGCCTAAGCTGTGTTGTGAAGGCTGAGGTTAAATTTGAAGGATTAAATAGTGATTAATTGAGATGTGCCTAAGTCTTAAATAGTGATTGAGTGTTAATTGCTATTCTAAAACAACACTTTTTTGATGTATTTCTTTTTGCTATCCAATGTTAAATCATTTCTTTTTGCTCATGGAATAATTGCCTTACTTTCATTGGGTATTGCCATGCAATTATTCATGTGGTTAACATATAGTAGATAATTAAGTAGTTAATTAATTAGTTAGTTAGTTATATAGTTAATTAGTATAAATTATGCTAGTAGTAAGTTGCTAAGTACAGTAAGTTATTATATTGTTAGTATGTATCTATAGTAGTAAATTAAATAAGTAACTAGAATCTATATAAGTTAAGTATGTAGTAATTAATTAATTAAGATAATTAAGACTAAGAATAAAATTAAGAATAAATGGTGAATGTTATGCTCAAATTAGCCTCCGAGTGAACAACCTGGACTCAATTAGTAGAAATATTTTCTAAATGTTATCTTATCTTGCTCCCTATACTATAATTAACAATGATAAATTAACTAAGCAAGGTAACTTAAACATCATTTTTGGTGCCATTGATTAAGTTAGTAACCTTAATTAGTAATGTTCAGAAGATGTGCATCAGTGATCACCACAGGGTTTGCTATGGCAAAAAGATAGCACAATAGATGTTTCTAATTCCAGGATGCACCATCGAATTATGTGGTCAGAATCTAATTGGAACAAGAGAGGGTCATCTGAAAAGTGGTATTTGGCCACTAAGAGAAATTTGTGCTTATGGTCCTTTGATATCCTAATCGGAGTCTTGCCACAAGCCAAGTAATTCGTGATATCCGCAAGCCATAGAAGATCACAAGAATCCATTGCCAATATGCTCTCATTTGAAAATTTTTCGATAATCGGTGGGGAAACTGGAATATGGGTTGGGTCCAAACGGGAAAGATGATTAGCCACCACATTTTGGGCTCCGGCTTTGTCTCATATTTCTATATCAAATTCTTGTAGAAGAAGAAATCATTAGATAAGATGAGGTTTGGCATCTTTTTTTGTTGATAACTATCAGAGGGTTGAGTTCTTTATGTAAATGATGACTTTGGATCTCAAAAGATACGATCGGAATTTTCACAATCCAAAAACAACTGCCAACAATTCTTTTCTGTTATAGTATAATTTCACTATGCATCATTTAGTGTTTTGCTAGCATAATAAGTGAAATATGATGTCTATTCCTTCATTGCCTTAGAAATGCCCTAACAGTAAAATCAAAGGTGTCGTACATAATTTGAAAGTCGAGGGACCAATTTGGGGGTTGGAGAATGGGAGAATTAGTGATCACTTTGCGCAATGTGGTGAAAGCATTAAGACAATCCTCATTAAAATCAAATGGGATGTCGGTGGCCAGTAGATTCATCAGTGGTTAGGCTATCTTTGAAAATCTTTGATGAACATGCGATAAAAATTGGCATATCCTGAAAAGAACCTGATTTATTGAACCAAGGCCAGTGGGGGTAACTTGGAAATCACATTAGATTTAGCTTGATCCACCTCTAAGCCTTTTTCGAAAACTTTCTAGCCTACTACTATCCCATCCTATACCATGAAGTGGCTCCTCTCCCATGATAGGACTAGGTTCACATTTATGTAGCACTTCAAGATCTTGGCAAGGTTCTCCAGACCAGATGCAAAGTTGTCTCTAAACAAGGAGAAATCGTCCATGAATACTTCCATATAATCCCCTATCATTTCTAAAAATATTGCCATCATACAATGCTAAAATGTAGCATGGGTGTTACATAAACCAAATGGCATTCGTTTAAAGGCAAATGTATTGAAGGGGAATGTAAGGTAGTCTTGTCTTAATCTTTGGGACTAATGGCGACTTGATTGTATCCCAAATATTGATCCAGAAAATAGAAATAACTTCACCCAGCAAGTCCCTCCAAGATCTGATCAATGAAGGGTAATGAGAAGTGATTCTTTTTTGCTGCTGCTTGCATAGAAATCATATGATTTAATTAACCTAAATTATGTTAGAATCTAGTTTAACTTGTGAATAGACATTCATAAATTGCATATCATGCATTCCATTTCCTTATTTAGTTGCATATGTTTTAATATCATTTTTTCACACTAATTAGGGTTTATTCTTATTTGTAGGACATTAGTAGATTAGAAGCTATTCTGATGGAATAAAGTTGGATAAGAGAAAATGTTGTAGCAGAGCTGGAGCTAGATTATGAGAATAAAGACACCAACTAGAGAGAAGAAAGAAAGAACAAAGGATTGCCTATTTAGAACAAGAATAGAGGAAAAGAATGAGAAGATTTAGGATAACCTATCCTTAAAACCCTAGGATAACCCTATCCTTGTTCTTATCCCAAGACTAGCTCAGAACCAGGATAATTGAGCTCAAAGGTCAAAAACATGGATAACATTATCCATGTCCTTATCAACCTATCCTTAGCACTATCTTATTATTCATAATCATAGTCTACCTATCCTATACCCAATCCCCAACTTAGATGTCTATTTAGGTCCGTACCTTACCTCATTGACTCAGTCTTAGTCAATTGGGCTAGCCTGCAGTCAATTGGGTCCATGAGACCTGATTGGACTAAACCTAAGTTGATTGGACTCAATTGAGTCTAATCATGCCAACCTAAGCCTATTAGACCTAGCCACATCCAATTAGGTGCAATATAACCTAATTGGATACAACCAACTCTGATTAGGTTCAGTGGGAACATAATTGGTCAACTTAATTAGACTCGGTATGTCTAATTGGTCCTAACCCAAATCCAATTGGGTGTGTTTATAGCTAGTTGGGTTTACACCTATCTAGATTAAGTCACCATAGATCCAATTAGGTTCACAGGTTGAACCAACCCAAACCCAATCAGACCCACAACCTAAGCCTACAAAACCCATGCACGCACACCTACACATACCCATGCACACACATATTCACGCACACACACACACACAAACACAAACCCACGCACACCCTTACTTCCACACTTAGGAAGACCCACCTATTTTTAGAAAATCTATTTTTAGGAATTCCTATTTTTAGTGAAACCTAAACCCTAACCAACCTAGAAACCCTAGCCACCCCTCCATAAATCCCCATGGTCGACAACCATGTGTGCCCCCCTCCTCCTCCTTCCTCTCTTCTTCCTCCATAGCTTCCTTACTCCAAAACTCCATAGCCGTCCACCTTCAACCTTGGTGGCCAGGCACCCTCTGCCTCCTACCACCTTCCAAGGCCACCAAGGGATACTCCTTGGTGCCCTATTTCCAATAGCCTAGCCTTAAATTATAATCTTCTCATTTGTTTTTCTTTATTGCAGTTCTAGTAGATCCTCTAGTAGTTCTTTTATTTGTTCTAGTTGTTTCTTTAATAGCAAGTTATTTTTCCAAGCTTCCATCTACTCACAATTTGTTATCTCCTTACTTGATGAATGAAGAATTGATTATATTTTCTTATTGCAGTTTCTAGTTCTAGTTGCTATGTACTTTCAAAAATCAAAATCACAAAAAATTCTGAAAAAGAAAATAAAAATATATATATATGGATGGCCATTCTTGCCCTTATTAATGATCCGATCCTCGACCAAAACTTTCTCAATACTATGCATATAATCACTGGGTTTCAAGACGAGTGCTATTTTTATACGTGCTATACCTATTTGCACTATACTATGATTATGCATTTTGAAAGAGCGATGGGCGAATTTACTGTTTAGGAAATCCACCATCATCTTTAAATTTAGTCAATTTTGTAAGCATGAAAAATACGTAAATCAAAATCATTTTCGCATCACATCGCCTCCCAGAGATCAACCAGGACTCACTTGGAGTTTCATTATAAATGTTTTGTTTAGGTTGATTTCGTGTCTATACTATGACTTTTAACTCATTCAAATCGCATTTTCCAACCTTCAAACAAATGGCACCATTGCCGAGGAGGGAAGCCGATTTTGATTTCTGACATATTTGTCTTTGCTTGCTTTTTGGTCTACAAGAACTCAAGCGTGGATATGCGCATGCATCGAGTGCGGGTGAAGACTAAACAGGTGCACACATTTAGTTAGTTGCATTTTAATTTCCTTAGATCTAGGTTTATTTTGAATCTTAGGTTAGTTGCTTTTATTGGAAAAAAAGTATCTATATTTGGAAAAAAAATAAAATTATATTCAATTTTGAATTCAATTTTTGAAAAACAAAATTATTTTAGTTAAAGTGGTCTTTTTTATTTCAGAAAAAATACCTTTAAAAGCCTCTTTACTATTTTTAGACATTCGGCCAACACTTTGCATACGATTTTAAAATTCTATTTCAAAATATTTATCGACTCAAAAGTTCTGAAATTTAACCTGAATGTAGTTGTTCAAAGCATCTTTCCAACATCGCCATTCATTCAAGAAAATTCGCACTATATGAATTTTAAAAGTTTGCATAATGGGTAAGGGTCAAACTAGATCGAAACCTAATTTTGTCTATCTTGCAAGATTTATTCTGACCAATATACAAATCTAATTGAACTGAAATTTATGAGGTTTGAATGCTAGTTAAATCAGCTTTATCCAGTAATTTTCAAGAATTTTTTTGATTGGACTTTCTACTGTTTCAAGTTGAAATACTCACAAAGGATCTATCTACCCTACCCAACCCTCAGTCAGTGTAAAATCAATATAAAATCACTAAAAATGGTATAGATTCTATAAAAATACTCTCTGAAAAGCTGATCAGTAAAGGAATCTGCCCTCTAAATTTCATATTGTTTGGATTCCAATTCTGCCATAGAAAGTAATTTGAATTCAGTGTGTGGTTTGATATCTATTTTTAGAAGCATAAACCCTAGGTTACCTACTTTAGGGTTTGCAATTATTCTAGAGACCCACATTGACTTGATTGGGACCTAGTTGGGTCCATTTCCTAGTAGGGGAGGTTTGATTGTTGGTTGACCACCTCACCTACATTGATTGATTTATTTACAAACCTAGGCATTACTTAGGTCAAATATTGGAATTGGGTTAATTGAATCAAAACAAAAAGAATTTATTCTTAACCTAACTTATTATTCTTGACCTAAGCCTATGGGGTAGTGCCAAATGGCCACAACTAAGGGGTATTAAGGAGACTCATGCCGAACCTTCCCTTCAGTCCCCTCGTACTCAAGTTGGCCAAGTTAACCTAAGAAGCGAGGATTGTATTTACTTGGTTTATAACAAGTAGATTCCTGAATTAGAACTTGAATTTTGAAAATCTGGTCATCTAATCAAAGGACCATACCTGGATTACAAGGCCTTTGCCTTGTGTACTTGTCTGGACCAACCCTTGTAGTTGGTGTATGCGAGGGAGAAGTTCTTTGAGACCTGAGCTGGTTGGCCCTTGGGAACCTACACCAAGGCAACCTAGGCAACTCTTTTTGTCGCCTCTTTCCTCCTCTTCCCATCCATCCACTTCATTAGCCAAAATGGCTAACCCAATTCTGAAACCTGGTCTCGAAGGGAACCAAAATCCTATTGCTCTACTGGAGGCCCATGCTGCTGCATCTAAGGAGCGGCATCACCAAAGCATTGATCAAATCTTTACTCTGGAAAGAATGCAACATCCACCATGAGGAGAAAAACTACGGGACTTTTACGATCTGGCAGTAATAATCATGCCACATCAAGTCTGGATTCTTGCAGGCAGAGATGCATTCAAGTTGAAGCCAAATGCAATAAGTCTAATTCAGGGTTATTTTCATGGTAACTCAAATGAGGTTCGACCCAGAAATGTTGTTCACTAAGGGAAAAACCTTCATATTAGTTCAAGACCATTAGGAGGCCAATTGGTACCTGGGAGGAATTACGTCGAAAATTCCTCCAAAAGTTCTTCCCGATAGGTCGAACAAATGCTATGAGGTGGGCAATCACAACTTTTTCCTACGGATCTAGGGAAAAGTTACATGATGCTTGGGATCAATTTCATGCCCTCCGAAAGTGTCCCCTCCATGGTGTACCCAAATGGCACCTTGCTTAGATATTTTACCATGGTCTAGATGATACACATCGGTATCTGACCAATCATCTAGTGGTGGGAATTTCCTCACTAAAGATGAGAACAATGCCTTTGAAATGTTCGAGTCTTTAGCAGAGAACTCCATGAATACAGCCTCGATGAACCAATTCCAGCTACCTGGGAAACAACGAGTTGCTGTCCATTAAGCTTATGTAGATTTAGCATGAGCCGATTTGGACATCATCGCTAAGAAACTGGATAAGGTGGATTTGCTGGACAAAAAGATAGATAAGTTGGATTTGTTGGACAAGAAGCTCGATGAATTGATTTCTGTATTGAAGTAACACTAATTCTTATATCTTTTCTTTTGTAGCCCGAGCCCCTCCTGCTTTAGTACATATGCTTACTCAGGATGTATCTTCTCCCTCTGTTCTTTCATGGGGTTCTTTTTATCAGGAACCCTTGAAAATTTTGGAGCCGACACCTTATGACCAGGGTTACACACAACATGACGATTACGGTGCGTATTCCCTTGATGATTATACATCTCAAACATCTTAAGCCTACGAAGATGTTAGTGCTATCCGAGGATACGAGAGTAACAACTCGTATTCTGAGGCGTATAACCCTGGTTGGCACCAACATCCAAACTTCTCTTGGTCTGGGAACTCAAAGAGACCCAATCAAGATCCATAGAACCAGAGCAGGAAATATAGGAATATGGCAAAAACATACTTGAGGTAGCAACATTCCCATCTCAGTAGCAATCTCGATCTATCTACCAACCTACTTACAATGCTACAACTAACCCTCTACCATGGGATGACACTGCAGATGAATGGAAAAAATCCTTCAAGCTATTGGAAAAAGGTCAGTTACAACTCATGAGCCAGATATAGAGCATGCAGAACCAGATACTGGAGAATAGATCACCGGGAGCCTTACCCTCCTAACCTGTCCAAAACTTAAGATATGTGTAGAACCAAGGTGCCTCGCCCAAGTTCCAAGTACCACAGGGACAAGCACATGCAGTATTGATTGCGCAGTAATCATAGGTCTTAATTGACCTAAATTAGGCTAGAACTTAGGATAAGCTAGTGTAATCCATGCATACATGAGAATTAATTGCATCTTTGCTGCTTTCCCTTAGCTATGCATGAAATAATGATAAAATGTACTAATTAAGTGCATTATATATATTGCAGGTAATAAGAAGCTCAGGAGCTAGATCTGAAGTTGGATTTGAAGCTGGATCTGAAGATGGTGATGTAGCAAAGTTGGAGCAGAAGATTAAAATAAATGTAGTAGAGAAATAATGTAATGATTGAGGTATGTTACTCTATTAAGTAAAAGAAAGGTAGAGTTAAATTATGAAGAACTTAAGATCATTCCTAGCCCTAGAATAGCCCTAGAAGTCTTCCTAAGCCTCAGTCACCCTTAAATTAGGTCACCATAGCCTAGGAAACCCCAAACCCTATTTCCAGCCCTTAGCTAGATGTCCAGATAAGTTATTACACGTCCAGGACCTTTAGCCACAACTAGCAAAGTTGGAGCAGAAGATTAAAATAAATGTAGTAGAGAAATAATGTAATGGTTGAGGTATGTTACTCTATTAAGTAAAAGAAAGGTAGAGTTAAATTATGAAGAACTTAAGATCATTCCTAGCCCTAGAATAGCCCTAGAAGTCTTCCTAAGCCTCAGTCACCCTTAAATTAGGTCACCATAGCCTAGGAAACCCCAAACCCTATTTCCAGCCCTTAGCTAGATGTCCAGATAAGTTATTACACGTCCAGGACCCTTAGCCACAACCCACACACCTTAAACCCATGTCTGCAGTGTTATTAGACGTCCAGACACTTGGTCAGACGTCCAATTTCTGCAGAATCCCCAAGACAGAACCCTGATTCTTCCTTGACTCAATTTGAACATCCAAACAAGAGGTCTGGACTTCTGATTTTTTAGTATAAGTCGTCTGACACTTAAATTAGATGTCTTGAACTGCTCTCCAATCCCTGTTTTTGAATTCAAGCTTGGATCTTGAGTTCCTAGGTCCCTAAATCCAATTCTAACCCCTTAGAAACCTAAATTAAGGTGCCCTAAGCCTACCACACCACCTCTAGGCCTTGCCAAGAACCTAATTAGGTTCTCACTAAGCCTAATTTACTTGGATCATAGTCAATTACAATTGCCTAGTCAATTGGACTCATAATGTCCAATTAAGCTTAGATCTCAACCCACACAAGTCTAATCAAACTCATTGAGAGTTCAATTGACCTAAGCCCAACTTAATTGAGTGATCTCACTCTCAATTAGGTTTACACTCACTCAATTAAACTTAGTACAAGTTTAATTGCACATTCCCTTTTAGCAATTAGGGTCTACAACCCTAATTTTAGGACCTACCCAAACCCAAACCCTTAGGACTTAACCTAGACCACTAGACCACCTAGCCACCTAGATCACGCACACACCCACACACACTTACCTAGCCACACACACCTAGAGTCTTCTAGACTCTTCTCCAAGTAGCGCCACCCTTGGGTGCTAAAAATAGCAACCAAGGGAGAGTCCACTCTTAGATCCACAATTTGGGGATCTAAGAAGACCCACTCCCATCCATCTTGATGCCAAGATGGAGGTCTCTCTAGAGTCTTCTATAATTCTCTAGAGAGACCACTTGAAGGCCTCCCGAGAGTCTATAAAAAGACTTTCTTGGACAACCATAACCTCATCTAGCATTTTGGCTTCATTCCACCTCCATTAGTAGCCTTTCCCTCCACCTCCATGTGCACCTCCACGAGCTCCACCACCATGGCCATCACCACCTCCACGCCAAGAGCCTAGATCACCTCTCCACCACCACTCCAAGGGCTAGCCTACCCACCATTGGCCACCCCTCCTTCTGTCAACCACCTCAAAGGCCATTGGAGACCACCTCTGAATGCCCTTCCTTCTGCTAGCTAGATAGATAAGTAGTTCTTCTAATTCCTCTACCTTATTTTATGCTTAGTAGTGTAGCTATATCTCTCTCCCTCCTGCATGGTGCATGTGCAATCTCCTGTAGATTCGCACGTGTACGCATTTTTTGTTAGCTAGTTTTCGCTTTAACCATTCATGTACAAGCTTTCCTCGAGCTTCACTCTGTAACCTCCATCATGCAATCAATGAAAAATATCTGAGTTCTTTCTATATATATATCTATGTGTGAAAAATCACCATGAGCTTACTTGCAATATCTTTATTGTGATAATAAGTTCCCTGCTTTGATTTTTGATATTTCTGCAACAAGCATGTTGGTGCATGAAGATATTAATGACCTAACGATCGATGTTTTTTCGTTAAATAGCCATCACATAACTAGGATCGTGCGCATTGATACTCACATGTTCACTTTTGTTAGCCACTGCTACGCACACATCATTAGGGTTAATAACGCGACTGGCAACACTTTATTCGTAGGTTGGAAACCGGCATGCATTTCTAAGTGAGTAGAGAGGAAAAGATCGAAATCAAGATTAGCATTTCCATAAATGTCGACCAGAGATGAACGATCGGGACTCATAGTCTTGTTAATCTAGAAATATTTTTGATCAAGGGTTTCGTGCAACTATACTACGAACTACGACATATTTCAAAACATGTACACAAACGGGCTTGTCAAGTACTTTAGGCACCTCCTGTACCCCCTGCATATGCTCCACCTCAGACTACTCTGTTGCTGGTCCCAACTTACTCTACTCCTTCTACTCCTCCTCCACCTTAATGATAGTACACCGATGCAAAGGCTGTCACCTTAAGGAGCAGAAAGGCTACACATGACCCACCATATAGGCAAGTGGGTCATAATTCTTTGCAAAATTCACCCCATGATAGCTCTTCTTCCCACTCTTACTCTAATCAAGAGCACCCTGAGGAAGGTAAAGGCAAAAGATCGGTTGCGAACCCTGAGATTCCTATCCCTTTTCCTAAAGCTCTCACGCAAGATATAGCAAAGAAAAAGGGATCAAAGAATTTTGAGGACCTGAAGGCAATGTTTAAGGAAGTCCACATTTAGGTCCTCCTCCTCCTCAAAGCTATAGATCACATTCCTACTACCGCTAGGTTCTTTAAGGACTATTGTACCTTAAGGTGACAACAAAAGATTGGACGATAGGCAGTATTATCAAAAGAGGCTAGCATAATTATCTTGGTTGATTTACTGCCAAAGAAGAAAGACCCTGGTACACCACTCATTTCCTATTTTCTGCATGATTCTCCATTTGATCGGGCCCTTCTAGATTTGGGTTCGTCCATCAACCTAATTCCCATTGTCGTATACGATCGATTTCAATTCAGGGAGTTAAAACCCACCTTAGTAACTATTCAATTAGCTGACCGATCAATGAAAACACTGAGGGGGGTGGTTGAAAGTGTAATAGTAAAAGTCCATGGATTTTGCTTTCCAGAGGACTTTTTCGTATTAGACATGGAGGTTCCACCTAATCTCTGTGATGCACAATCATTTTGGGTCACCCATTTTTGGCAACAACCTAAGTGAATATCGATTGTGTATTCAAGTATATGGAGATTGCCTTAGGAAACGAGAGACTTAGATTGGACATTTTTAGGGCATCTAAGAACTTCGATTGTGATCTGATCAAGGAGGATGGTAAAGATGAGAATCCGATTTACTGTGGAAACATTGGACTTCTTTGTAGAGACCCAATGTCTCATTCATCTTCACTTTTAGGGTTTTTAGATAATGATCCACACAGGACTGAGACTGACACACTGCACATTTCATCATTCCCTAGATCTGATTGTTTGGGGTGTATCTCTGATCCTGACTGACGTGGTCTCGTGCATGTGTGTTAAGAGGTGTCGTTATAGTTCCACTTGATACGGTGGTTTTAAAAGAAGTAAACGGAGGTGAGTCCGAGTGTCGGTCTCAGGGAGGCGTGGAAATCGGATTTTGTTTACCACTTGTCATGAAAAAGGTGGAGTTTTGCTTGCGAAAGAGACAATTTTGAAAAGCGAGAGATAGAGAGAGTTTAGGGTTAGAAAGCTCTTGGTTTTGATCATGCACTTTAAATAGAAATTAAAATGGCGACTAAACGGAAAATAATTTCATTAAACATGCATTCACAAGTTCATGGTTTACAACATTAAATACATGCTTCAACAAAAGTAAATGAAAGCTTAAAAGAGAGAGAGGTAGAGAGAGAGTGGAGAGCGACGAGGCAACCACGGCGGTGGAGGAGGCTCCATCGGCGGCTCGTCGTCTCCGGCGATTACAAGAGTGCCTAAAGCTAGCTAGGAGAGGAGTGGAGTAGTTGTAAGTGGGAGAGTATGCCTTGAATGGTGGTAGAAGGGGGTTTAAATAGAGTTAAGGGCTTCCTAAAAGAAGAATGTGCTTTAGCAACATCCAGAATGTCGCTAAAACTGCTTTCAGATACGTCGGTGAAGCTCTCCTGCCACCGGTCAGCTGCCCGCCCCGCTCTCTCTCCATGCGCGATCCGTGGACGTTGAACGAGAGTCGTTCGATCGAAGATCGGATGGCTGAGATCCTCCTGCACCCACGCTTAGATCGTGAATCGGGCATGCGTGCGCGCGCGCGTTTCCGCCCGGCGTGCGTGCGTGCGTGGGCACTCGGGAGCTGTCATCGCGCCGCGTGGCGCGATCCTGGCCGCCCGCTGCTAATCGGGCGGTCCAATTTTTCCGCGCCCTTCGCTCTCGCTTGATTTCCGCTCCGCGCGATTCGAACGCACGTCGCTGCAATGCGGCCGTGAGCGCTAGCCGTTGTGCCACGCCCGTGCTTTGTCGCGGCGACCGCGGGCGAGCGCGCGGATCTCGGCCGTTCGATTGAAGATCAACGGCCGAGATTCATCCTTGGCTGGCTTGAGGGCGTGCGAGCAGTGGGGGCGGGGCGACGTGGCACTTTCTGGGCCATTGATCTCCAGATCAACGGTCAGAATTTCTTGGGCCCATTGTGGGAGCTCTGGATGTCGAATTTGGCCGATCTTGAGTCCGTTGGACTGCTTTCGTCGTTCTGAATCCATCCGTGCGATCCGATTGCTCATCTGGGGCCTGCTTTGACACATGATTTACACAAATGGCCATTAATGCAGTTTATAAGCAATCTTGGTACTTGATGCATGCAATGCTCCTATTCTACTTTATGTTGTGCCTTTTATTCTAAAGATGGGCCATATTCAACCTAATTACTACCCCCTTGCGTGGTGTTATCACTGACATCCTAAACCTTGGAGACTCTGATTGTCCCAATACATCATTTTCTGACCTGAACCTATTAGTGCAGGATGGAATGATTACTTCATATGGTTTTGGTTCGCCTGGGAGACACATGGACGGGATCCCTAATGCATGTCTACCCTTGATGGCACCTCCAGACCATAGTGTAGGGAGCATGAGTTCAATTCTTGCCGCCTCTATGCAGGAGGAAGACTTAGGAGAACTGACGAGACACTTGGGCATCTACCTTTAGTCATGCTCACACTTGTTTAGACCCCCTGGTCATAATGGTGTAGGATATGAATTCTGCTTCCTCACTGATACAATCATCACCGACCTTCCTTCAAGTGCAGGATCAGCAAACAATAATGCATATCGAGATTATCAGATATATACTATTGATTCTTCATCCTCTTCCCTACGAGAACCTTCTCCTGCAGATGACTTTGTATCCCCTCCACTCATGATTGGACTCAAGCCCCTACCTGACTCATTAAAATATGTGTTTTTGGGAGATAGTGAGACATTCCCGATTATTATCAGTTCTCACTTAACCCAAGAACAAGAGCTGCAATTGATTTACAAGCTTCAAGTGTATACAACTACTATTAAGTGGAGTATCTCTGATCTCCATGGTATTCGCCCCTCTTGCTTTACTCATCATATATACATGGATGAGGGGGTGAAACCTTCTAGACAACCTCAGAGATGACTAAATACAAATATGCTGGAGGTTGTCAAGAAGGAGATCATCAAATGGTTGGATGCTGATATTAATTATCCAATATCTATCAGCCAGTAGGTAAGTCTCATCTAGATCATGCCTAAAAAGGCAGGACTCATGACGACCCGCACTGTGACTTCATGGCGAGTCTATATTGATTATCGTAAGCTAAACACGGCTACCAAAAAGGATCATTTTCCTTTGCCTTTCATTAATCAAATTTTGGAAAGGCTAGCCAGACAAAGCTTCTATTTTCTGGATGGATACTTCAAGTATAATTAGGTTGCAATAAACCTGGATGATCAGAACAAGACCACTTTCACCTATCCCTTTGGCACATTTGCTTTTAAGTGATTGCCCTTTGGCCTATGCAACGCATACATGACTTTTCAGCATTGCATGATGGCCATATTTTTAGACATGATAGGGGACTTTGTGAAAGTATTCATGGTTGATTTCTCCATTTTTGGAGATGATTTTTAGTCTTGTCTTGATAATCTCACCAAGATCCTAAAGAGTTGCATTAAGGTTAATCTAGTACTTTCTTGGGAGAAAAGCCATTTCTTGGTGAGGGATGGCATGGTACTAGGCCATAGGATCTCTACTAATGGACTCGAGGTTGACTGAGCAAAGTCTAATGTTATTTCTCGACTACCTCCACCTAGCTCGGTCAAACAAATTAGATCTTTCTTGGGTCACATTGGATTTTACAAAAGATTCATTAAAGATTTCTTGAAATTGCTCGTCCGTTGACGAATCTTCTAGTCACTGATGTCCCATTTGATTTTAATTCCTTGTGTCTCAGTGCTTTTGAGACTTTACGAAGTGTTGTATCAGATTCTCCCATTCTCCAGCCACCCGACTGGTTTCTTGTCTTCGAGATTATGTGTGATGCCTTCGATTTTGCTATTGGAGCTATTCTTGGCTACCATCAGGAGCGCCATCCTTTTGTCATTTACTACGCTAGCAATACGTTAAATGAGGCATAGTGAAATTACACAGTCATTGAGAAGGAACTATAGCTGTAGTGTTCGGGCTGGAGAAATTTTGCTCTTATTTGTTTGGGTTTAAAGTCATTGTTTTTATTGATCATTCTGCCCTCCAACATTTGTTGGTAAAGAAGGATGCCAAACCCCACTAGATTAGATGGATCCTTCTGTTGTAAGAATTTGATATCGAAATTCACAACAAAGCCAAAGCACATAATGTAGTGGCTGATCACTTATCCTGACTTGACACAACCCACATTCCGTATACCCTGTCTATATCTAATAGTTTTCCGGATGAATCTCTATTGTCTATAGATTCTTCGGAGTTTCCCTGGTAGGCAAATATCATGAAT
This sequence comes from Thalassia testudinum, assembly GCA_037157565.1. Lineage (NCBI taxonomy): Eukaryota > Viridiplantae > Streptophyta > Magnoliopsida > Alismatales > Hydrocharitaceae > Thalassia > Thalassia testudinum. Next base: position 113,876,225 of record JAZHRO010000003.1, on the reverse strand, counting down.
TATGTTGTCTCAGGCAAGATACCTATGGGATTATCCAAGGACCAGAAGCTCAAATTCTTGTTAGAAGCCAAATTTTATTTTTGGGATGACCCCATTCTTTTCTGTATTGGATCTTATCAGATAATTAGGAGGTGCATCCTTGACTCTGAGACTTCTAGTGTGTTATCTTTTTGCCAAGTGATGCTTGTGGTGGTCATTTCTCTAGCAGAAAAACTGCTACAAAGATTTTGCAATCAGGTTTCTTTTGGACGACCATTTTTAAAGATACACATGAATTCGTCAAATGTTGTAAGCAATGCCAATCAGTCAGTTCTATGACTAGGAGAGACATGATGACTCTCCAACCTATCTTGGTAGCAGAAGTGTTCGACGTTCGGGGCATTGATTTTATGGGCCCATTCCTAAATTCACATGGCTTCGAGTACATTGTTCTCGCAGTTCATTATGTCTCAAAGTAGGTTGAGGCTATCCCAACGAGATGAGCTAATCATAAAACTATTATATCTTTCGTTCGAGAATTTATCTTTGTGAGATTTGGTGTCCCCCATGCTCTGATTAGCGATGGGGGGAGTCATTTCATTCACGCCCATTTTCGATCACTATTGAAAACATATGGGGTGCATCACCATATTGCTACCCCATATCATCCGCAGACCAATGGGCAGGCTGAGGTGTCTACCCATCAAATCAAACTCATTTTGCAAAAGATGGTTAGACCTGATCGAAAGGATTGGTTCGATCGGTTGATTGATGCACTATGGGCATATCAAACCACGTACAAGGCCCCACTTGGAATGTCACCATACCGCATGGTGTATGGAAAGGTCTGTCACCTTCTAGTTGAGCTAGAGCACTGCGCCTTTTGGGAGGTGCAGAAATGTAATTTTGACCTCAATGAAGGAGGTCATGAAAGGAATCTCCAGCTCAGTGAATCAGAAGAGATTCGACAGGAGGCCTTTGAGATGCAAAGATCTATAAGGTTAAGACTAAGGCCTTTCATGACCGCCATATCTGGAGGAAAACTTTCTTGCCTAACCAGTAAGTCTAGTTATTTGATTCTAAGCTCAAATTCTTCGCGGGCAAGCTGAAGTCTAACTGGACTAGCCCATTTGTTGTGATTCACCCATAATCTAATCAGGCGATTCAAATTCTGGATCCAAAGATTGGGCATGTTTATACGATGAATGGCCAGTGCCTCAAGCCATTCCTAGCCCAAGAATCTCCTCCTGCTGATGAAGTCATCAATCTTATTAAGGACACCTGACTAAAGTCCAACTGGACTGGCCCATTTGTTGTGATTCGCCCATTCTCTAATCGGGTGATTCAGATTCTAGATCCAAAGATTGGGCATGTTTATACGGTGAATGGCCAACGCCTAAAGCCATTCCTAGCCTAAGAACCTCCTCCTGCTGATGAAGTCATCAATCTTATTAAGGACGCCTGACTGAAGTCCAACTGGACTGGCCCATTTGTTGTGATTCACCCATACTCTAATCGGGCGAATCAAGTTCTGGATCCAAAGATTGGGCATGTTTATACGGTGAATGGCCAGTGCCTCAAGCCATCCCTGGCCCAAGAACCTCCTCCTGCTGATGAAGTCATCAATCTTATTAAGGATGCCTGATTGAGCTTTCACCCAACTGGAGACATTAAACTTAGCATTTATAAATAGCATTTTCTTTCCTTTTATATATAGCATACTTGTCATATTTCATAGGTGTTGGAATAAGCTAAACAAAAAATTCATGTGCTATTCCAGGTGATTTCTACCCTTTTCTACCTCCTGTCCTTCATTTCTTTTCATTCTATTTATATTCATGTATGACGACATGCAAAAATTTAGGCATGGGGGCATAGTACACATACACTGATAATTTTTTGTCAACACCTAAGATTTTCAGTAAAAATTTCCATTATTACATTTGCATTTTGCATATTTTTGAGTAGTATTCTTTGTGAATAAGTTTTCAAAAATAAAAAATAAATAAATATTTGTATATATAGTTTATCTATACCAAAAAAAAGTGTGTTTGCAGTGTTATTTTTGGAATTTAAGTTAGGAGGAATCAAGAATTCTCAACTCTAAGGATTTATTGATGTTAGGAAATGCAGAACAAAGTCTTTTCGCCTAGACTCTTCAGGTCCTTATGGACTTAATTTCTCGAGTATTTACCTAAATCTAGATTTAGTTTCCCAAGATTTTCAAAGGAGTTTGAAAAAGTTAGAAGTATTAAGTCAGAGTGATGAGTTTATCACTTCACCCTATGGTTTGGATAGTCTTGGAGTTCCAAGCATCTTTACTTGCACATTGCATTAACTTGTCTTTTGGGTGATTTTTTTGAGTCCTTAGTGGCCAATAAGATTTAGTCGTAAGGCATGCAGATCCAAAGGATCTTGCCGTGTCTCTAGTTCTTAGGCCTGTTCTTATTTGCAGGGGAAAGCATTTCGAATGAATGAAGGAGAGCCACTCACCGAAAAAAATGATTTGGAGAAAAAATATATATTTAGCCAAAAAAATTAGAAGGAAAAAATATATATAGAAAAAAAAGTGAAAAAAAAATTCTACCAAATAAAAGCATCTCACTACATATGGATGCTATCTCTTTCCATTTCCGAATAAAAACACCTCGCTACAAATGGGTGTTTAACCTATAGAAAAAAAAGAAAAAAAAAACGAAGAAAAAAACTAGGAATAAGAGACCAAGGGGTCCAGCCAGGAAGATTACACCTAGTGTGTTGACCTCGGGGTAGAAAAGTGGTAAGGAGAAAGCTGCCAAATCTTAGTTTGGCATAACCGAAGATGGGATTGTCTCAGAGAGAGTATAGAAATATTCTAAGTTTTATTGAATGCTAGGAATCAACTTAGTTTCCAATTTGACAAGTCACATAATAATCGCACACAAAATGCTGGTTTCTTACATTCGATTCAAACATTGGGTGGGTCGACATAGTAAGAGAAAGTTGCTTTGGCGACCCAAGAACAAAGGCTAATAGGACTTCTGATTTGATTTAGGAGGTCTGAATTTGAGTCGGTACTCAAGAGCTGTTGAGGTCTTTGTTGTTAAGGATTTGTTCGTAATTTCTTTTTGTTGTTGAAAAATCATATTGAGATTTTTTATTTAAACTCACTTGATTCCTTAACAACTCGTTTTGCAATAAAAGTATATATAAATATCTATATATATATATATACATAAAAAAGAGTGTTTTATTTTGTTTATGAAAATAAATCCACGTATTTGATTTTTGTATCTTTTTCTGTGGGATTTTCATATGTTAGTTTTGCTAGGGACTAGCAAAATTTAGGTATGGGTGTATGATTGCACAACAATCATAAGACTTAATTAAGCTAAATTATGTTAGAATCTAGTTTAACTCATGAATAGCGCATTATAAATTGCATATCATGCATTGCATTCCTTATTGGTTGCATATGTTTTAATATCACTTTTCCATGCTAATAAGAGTTTATTCTTGTTTGTAGGGCATTAGTAGATTAGAAGCTATTGTGATGGAATAAAGCTGGATAGGAGCAAAAGCTGTAGCAGAGCTAGAGCTGGATTGTGAGAATAAAGACACCAACTAGAGAGAAGAAAGAAAGAAAGAACAAAGGATTGTTTATTTAGAACAAGAATAGAGGAAAAGAATGTGAGGATTTAATATAACCCTATCCTCAAAACCCTAGGACAACCCTATCCTAGTACCTATCCCTAGACTAGCTCAGAACCAGGATATCTGAGCTCAAAGGTCAAAAACATGGATAACATTATCCATGTCCCTATCCAACCTATCCCTAGCACTATCCTACCATCCATAACCGTAGTCTACCTATCCTATACCCAATCTTGAACTTAGATGTCTATTTAGGTCCATAACTTACCTAATTGACTTAGTCTGAGTCAATTGAGCTAGGCTACAGCCAATTGGGTCGTGAGACTTGATTGGACTAAACCAAAGTTGATTGGACTCAATTGAGTCTAATCATGCTGACCTAAACCTATTAGACCTAGCTGCATCCAATTAGGTGCAGTATAACCTAATTGGGTACAACCAACTCCGATTCGGTTTTGTGGGAACCTAATCAGGTCAACCTAATTAGATTTAGTAAGTCTAATTGGACCTAACCCAAATGTAATTGGGTGTGTTTACACCTAATTGGGTTTACACCTATCTAGATTAGGTCACCATAGATCCAATTAGGTTCACATCTACCACATTTAGTTTAATTAGACTCGATTAGACTAGGACCTAACTCAACCTAGGCTGAACCAACCCAAACCCAATTTGACCCACAACCTAAGCCTACAAAACCTACGCAAACACACCTACACACACACAAACACAAACCCATGCACACCTTTACTTCCACACTAAGGAAGACCCACCTATTTTTAAAAAACCTATTTTCAGGAATTCCTATTTTTAGTAAAACCTAAACCCTAACCCACCTAGAAACCCTAGTCGCCCCCTTCATAAAACCCCATGGCCAATGGCCTTGTGCGTCCCCCCCCCCCCCCCCCCCCACCTCCTCCTCCCTTATCCTCTCTTCTTCCTCCATAGCCATCCACCTTCAACCTTGGTGGCCGATGATGTACCTTCTAGATTGCTAGTTAATTATGATTAATTATCGCATTGCAGTATAGTCGCAATCCAGATGGATTTTATTTTATTTATATACAATTTTTTACTGGTTTTATTTAGGTCATTCTCTAAGAGGTAGCTATTGATATACATCACTCTCTATTATCCAAAAATCATATTTATTCTAAAAATGTTAAGTTTATATACAAATGAATGAATAATGATTGAAAGAATTAAAGAATGAATTAATCTATGTCAGTTACATACAAGAATGAATTAATTAGTGTTAATGACAATGCCTCAAGAATATAAATATGTAGAAAGGCATTAAAAATTAGTTTAAACTAATCTAGGTTAGTTATATATACTAACATCTGTACAATGCCTCAATGAAGTCACAAAAAGAATATATATAATAACATATACTATACCAACACATATAACTACCTATACTAACATTTATAAATGTTACCAAAGACCTTACAAACATATTAACATAATAAGGCCAAAACTTATATATATAGTATCTAATACATATACTCTTTATATACATATAAACTAAACTAATATACAAATATACTAACTACATTTATACTCTACACAAGCGACTAACACACTAGCACCTAAACACTACACATACACACTAACACACAGACACAACACTTGAATGCTTAGCTTTAACTTAACCATAGTTAACCTACACTTAGTAAAAAATTTGGAATTTGCAGGCCCAACCCTTCGCAGGATCAACAGCTCACAAGGGTTGGATCAACCACTACTAATCTTAGGCCCTAGTGTTTATTAGGTGACTTTTGTATAGTTTTGGGCCCATATAGGCTTACATTCAGATCGCTCACACAGCCCATCCAGGCCAAATCAGGCTCTTAAGCCCACCACATGAACATGCACACACCCAATATTGCTCATTTGTGCGCCCAACGCTAACGAACGAGAGGGTCATTAGCACGTTTCATTATATATAGTCGTAGGTGTTCAACAATAAACGAGGTGGCATCAAAGATTGGGTGCCAATTGTAGTACCAATGCGTAATAAATTACCGATTTTAGGATTCGACTAAGGTGCTAATTAATGTATTTATTTATAATTAAATTATACATACATGTAGCAAATATATAGGGCTACTTATTGGTATAGTTATTTTAACCTAATTAAATACATAATTATGTTTTAAAATTCATTAAAGTTAGTGAAAAATGCACATTGGTTTATTGTTTAATTTGTTAATTAAAGTGTAAATTAATGAATTAATTGTACATTGACTTATAAATTAGTTAATATGCATAATTAACTTATTATTATAGATTTTTAATTTATTTTTAATTATTTATTTCAATTTATATACATTTAAATATACAATTTATACATATATACAGATATATACATTATAAGTAATATTCTATAATATAGATAAGTTATACATATACTAAAATTATTTTAAATTATATTATACAACTAAACAACATAATTTATTTCAATAGTTCATTAATTTACTAATATAAATTATTTTTACTTAATAATATAACTAATTAACTTATGAACATAATTATATACAATATATAAGTCAATAAATAAATATAAGGATACATTATTGTACATTATAAATACTTTAAGTTATATCTACTTTTATAATTTTGATTATAGGTACATACTTAGTTATTTACAAATATACATGTATTATATACATATAGTATAAATAAATACATAATTATATAATTATAATACATACTGTATAACTTAACATAAATACTTACTTAAGTAATATAATAGATATATAAGTTATTTACATATGCTATTGATGAGTCATGTTTCGCAAATTAAAATTGGGGTTTGGAGAATCCATCGTGGTAGCTCGTAAAATGCGTCTATCAAATACAATTTATAACCGAAACTCCAAGGGAGCCTTGGGTCGAACACAGGGAGGCGATGCTTACTTTGTTTGAAATCCGTGCTTCATTTTATTTCTTTTTGGTGTTTTGGGGTTTTATTTTTTTTCTTTTGTTTTTATAAAAGCAAACATGATAGATCACAAGAGAGATGAAACAACTATGATATATCATGCAAATGTTTATTACAATAATCTGAAAGCATAATAGAGATAGGGGTGAGAGGGAATCTCTCGAATCGGCTGTTCGGCGAGACGACGGCATCTAGCAGAAGCTTGGATGAAGGTGAGATGCAGGACGACGGAGGTGAGATATAGGAGGACGTCGAGTACATGAATGCTTCACCGAGTCTCTGGAATGGAGGTGAGGAGATGGAGGCGATCTTCAACTGGAATGGAGGTGGGAGGACAACTCGAAGGAAACCTATGAAGGTAGTGGGATGAAGGATGAATATTTGGTGGGAAATAGGAATATTACACTAATAGGAGGCCTTTGTTGTTTGAGAGTAAGCTCTAATGGAGATTTGGTAGGCTACTAGAGCTTAAGACTAGGTGGGAGTAGAGTAGGTAGAAATGAAGAAAAATAAGGGGTGTAAGTGTGTTTATATAGTGGAGGGAAGAGGAAGACATTCTTTTAGAGGGCTGTAGTGACAGCTGCAAGTGTCTCTAAAGACCCCTACAGCTGTCGCTGAAGATCGCACCCCCACCACTCATGCTCGCAGCTGTCCTTGCGCCTACAAGCAATTAGTGATGGCTGTAAGTGTCACTAAGTTCCACCTAGGCTGTCACTGAAGATCCGCACCAACCCTCGCCCCTGCTAGCCCGCACATCACGAGCCCCTTGTTGCGCGTGCACTCGCGCACTGGCACTGCGACTGTGTGTGTGTCTCACACGCATGATCTGGCGCTCATTTGCTCCGCACACGACTGATTGAAGAATTGAGGCGATGGAGGACTCGACCCCATGCCATGGGTTTAAGAGGTGTGCGACGTGACCAATGCACTAAAGGAGAGGAAGTGTTGTGTTGAAGGGCTATCGGCGTTCGTTGATCGTGCGATCATGGCCGTTGGATTTTCATCCAATGGTCACGATATAATCTTGAGCTCTCCTCTTGTGAAGGTGAGGTAGGATCTGTTTTCCAACCATTGGATTGAGATCCGACAACTGGGATTTCACGCTAAAGTTGAGCAGAGGGACATGGCCAGCTTTGGGTGGTTCAGATGGTGCCATGTGGCACCATCTATGCCACCCATCATCTTTTTATTACATAGGGTGCCACGGTGCTCGGATCGAGGTGATTTCTGCACTATCGAACTGCGATCGTCGCTCTAGATCCATCCATACAATCGGGATTTTCATCTGAAGCCCATAAAGATGTCGCACTCCCTCTTGGTCATGTAAGATGAAAGAATTAATGTACATAATATACAATTATCCTAAATGCAATGAAATGGATGTTTATGCAATATTTATACCATGATATGCAATGCTAAGCCTAGGAACTATCATAAATAAGCATTTTATCATGAATTCATGCGTGTTTATCATACCCCCATGCTTACTTTTTGCTGGTCCCTAGCAAAATTAACCTAAATGCTATGTATAAAAGTAGAATCAGGATTTGATTACTTAGGCAAGATTTATCGATTGCTTTAGAAAATCTCAACCCCAAGACCTAAATACAAAAACTCGACGGTGCCCGGGTGTCTGCCAGAATGCAAACTGCCCAAGCCCTCACCTTATTTGAAAAGAGAAGATACATTTTTTTTCTTTTTTTTTAAATTTTTTTGGACTTTTGGAGTTTGAGAGTTTCGGGATAACTTTTTATGGCTACCCGACCCGCCTGAGACTCGAAAAGGACTCCAAGTGCTAAGCATCTAGTAAAAAGAGTGAAAGATTCGCTAGGTGGTCGTTAAAACGAACTTTGGGTTTCTACGACCCTAGGTGACCTTGCCTAAAGGTTTATCTTTTCGAACGGTAGCTTTCTCCCTACTTTTATTTATGGGGTCAACACAAGGGCGAACCCAGTGTATATCTCCCCGATTTATTTTACTTCCTCGCTTCTTCCTTAAGTGTTTTGGGAATTATTGTGCTTTTTTGTGAGTTGGGCTCTAGACAACCGGCCAATGGGCTGTTACCCATGGAAACTTACTAGCCATACTCGTGCGGTGAAGTATGTTTTTTATTTTTTTGTTTTCTCTTTTTTTTAAGTAGGTGGCTTCCTTGATCTAAGATTTACCTAAAGGTTGTATGAAGAAAATGGTATTGTGGCTGGGTTCTGGACAACCGACCAATGGGCTGTTACCCACAACAACTTGCCAGCCATACCACCCTAGATAGTTCATTAGCTACCCAATTTCTGTAAAAACTACCGGAAAGTGAGTCAGTGCGAATAGGGTGTAGATGCTTAGACTTAAAATCCCCTCAAATCAGAAGGCATTGAAAAGTCGTGTACTTATCATCTCAAGTTATTTACTAGATTAAAGATAAAATTGAATTGGCAAGGACTCGAGACTAAGTCCACATTTGAGTGGACACCTGGGCTAATTAAGCCCGAAGACCTGAAGAGTCTAAGTATTCAGGTCCCAAAGTATCAATTCCTAAAGTTTGCAACTCCTAATGCCTAAGTTCTCGTCTCCTAATTCTTTTTTCTTTTTGAGAATAACAAGAAATTACTGTTACGGCTGACAAAAAGATTATTTCATAAGATACATCCACCCCCTCATGCTTAGCTAATGCAATGTCCTCATTGTTAAAAATGAAAGCATGCAGGAGAGTAGAAGTGGAAGAATAGCACCTGGTTTCCATGAGATTCTGATAAGCTTAGAACAATCTTTACATGTGCTGATTTTAGTGCCTTCAGCTAGGCGATGATCGGCCCGTAGTGGTTAGGGAAAGGTAAGAGAAACCTTGTCCGAGATGGGTTCAGGGAGCACATGGTCAACAAAGAGTTTGAGACGCTGTCCGTTGACCTTGAAGGAATTACCTATCTTTGGGTCAGAGATTTCGATGGCCCTGTTAGGGAAAATCTGCTCAATAATGAACAAGCCCTCCTACTTAGACCTAAGCTTTCTGAGGAAGAGCTTTAGTCGAGAATCGAAAAGCCAAACCTTCTGGTTTGGCTCAAAGCTCTTACATGAAATCATCTGGTCATGGAGAGCTTTGGTCCTTGCCTTATAGATTCTAGCATTTTCATAGGCATCATTTCTAAGCTCCTCCAACTCAGATAGTTGGAGTTTCTTGGTCTTCCTGGCCAACTTTAAGTCAAAATTACATTTCCTAATGGCCCAAAATGCCAGGTGTTCTAGCTGTGCGGGTAAGTGATACGCCTTACCAAACACCAGATGGAACAGAGACATACCGATAGACATTTTGTATGACATATGGTAGGCCCAAAGAGCATCATCTAACTTTTGGGTCCAATCCTTCCTATCAGGCCTTACGATTTTCTGCAAAATGTTTTTGATCTCCCGATTAAAGACCTTGGCCTATCCGTTCGTTTGAGGGTGGTAGGCTGTGGAAATCCGATGATTCACCCCGTATTTCCCCAGTAAATTCCAAAACTGGGCATGAATGAAATGTGTGCCACCATCACTGATAATCACCGAGGAATCCCGAACTGACTAAAGATATTCTTCTTCACACAATCGATGACCACCTTGTGGTCATTGGTCCAAGTGGGGATTGCCTCAATCCATTTGGACACGTAATCAACAGCGACCAGAATATACTGGTGTCCAAATGGAGGGAAGGGTCCCATGAAGTTGATGCCCCAAATGTCAAAAATTTTGATGGAAAGTATTGGGTTTAGGGGCATCGTATCTCTCTTAGCCATGTTCTCGAGTGTTTGGCATCGAGCGCACGACTTTGAGAATTCTTGGGCATCCTTAAATAATGACGGCCAATAGAATCCAGACTGCAAGATTTTTGCTGACGTCTTTTTCCCGGAAAAGTGTCCACCACATGCAGATGTATGGCAGAACTCAAGTATACTATGGAACTCAATTTTCAGGATGCATCAACGAATAATCTGGTCTGCACCGATGCGATACAGCTCGGGATCATCCCAAAAATATTATTTGGCCTTAGACACAAGTCTGTCCCGATGTTGTTTGGTTCAATCCTGGGGGATTTGACCAATAGCCAAGCAATTGGCGATATCTGCAAACCAGGGGGTTCAGATACCCAAGATTGTAAGAATAGTCTCATCCGAAAAAGTTTCTGAAATAGGGATATCCGGATGAGGAGAATCAATTAGGATTCTCGAGAGGTGATCCGTCATTACATTTTGTGCCCCGGCTTTATCCTTGATTTCAAGATCAAATTTTTGAAGTAATAGAATCCAGCAAATAAGCCGGGGCTTGGCATCCTTTTTGGCCAAGAGATGTTTCAATGCCGAGTGGTCGATATAAATGATTACATGAGAGCCTAAAAGATAAGCCCTAAATTTTTCTAAAGTGAAAACTACAGCTAGCAATTCTTTTTCAGTAACGGTGTAGTTCCTCTGGGCCTCGTCTGGAGTCTTGCTAGCGTAGTAGATCACAGAGGGCTTTTTCGCAATCTTATGACCTAAGACAGCCCCGACGGCATAATCAGATGAGTTAGCCATAATCTCAAATGAGGCTATCCAGACTGGTGATTGCAACACCGAGGCACAAGTGACTGTCATTTTTAACAAATCAAATGCCTTACGGCATGATTCATCAAACTCGAACGACGTGACTTTGGCAAAAAGGTTACTAAAGGGTCGAGCAACCTTCGAGAAGTCCCTGATGAATCTTCTATAAAAACCCACATGCCCAAGGAAAGAGCGGATCTATTTTACAGATGTGGGTGGAGGAAGTCTAGAGATAGCATCCACCTTAGCCTTATCAACCTCAATACCCCTATTAGAGACCACATGACCCAAGATAATGCCTTCCCGAGTCATAAAGTGGCTCTTTTCCCAGCAAAGGACCAACCGTGTCTTGATGCATCTCTGGAGGATCAATTCCAAGTTAGCTAGGCAAGACTTAAAAGAATCTCCGAAAATGGAGAAATCATCCATGAACACCTCAAGACAATCTCCCACCATGTCAAAAAACATGGCCAGCATGCACCTTTGAAAAGTTGCGGGTGCATTGCAAAGCCCGAATGGAATTCTATGGAATGCAAAGGTTTCGTAAAGACATGTGAAAGTTGTCTTTTTCTGGTCTTTAGGATGGATAGGGACTTGGTTATATCCCGAATAACCATCCAGGAAGCAAAAGTATTTTTGCCCAGCTAACCTTTCTAGGATTTGATCAATGAATGGCAAGGGAAAGTGATCCTTTTTGGTGGTTGTGTTCAGCTTCCTATAGTCAATACAGACTCTTCAAGCAGAAGCTGAATGAGTGGTGAAGGTTTCCCCTTTCTCGTACAATTTGAGATTGGGTCGTAACGGTTATTCCCACCTTCTTGGGTACAATTTGAACAGGGCTAACCAACAGACTATCTGAGATTGGGTATATAATTCTAGCATGGAGCCACTTGATTATCGCCTTCTTAACCACTCCTCGCATATTTGGTTTTAGTCTCCTTTGCATTTCGCGAGAAGGGCAAGATCCATCTTCCATGAAAATACGATGATTACAATAAGATGGCTCGATCCCCCTAAGGTCATGGATGGTCCAACCAATTACCTCATTATTGTTCTTAAGGACCTTAATCAACCTCAATTCTTGCTCCTTAGTCAAATCAGCACTAATAATTACAAGGAGCATGTTCTCAGGTCTTAAGAACTCGTATTTCAAATTTTTAGGCAATGGTTTTAATTCAAACCAAGGTAGGTTTAGTATAGAAGATAGGGAGGATGCTGATGAAGATTCATCTGGATGATCCAGTGAGAGAGGCTGGGAATGAACAAAATCAACAACCTCTTCAGGATGTGGCAGGTCTACCACAGAGGGCTGTGGATTGGGTTCACTAAAGCTAGTGGAGTCCTCAAGTGCACTGATCATCATACAAGTCTCAAAATCATGATCCTCGAGCTCCTCAATGAATCCACAATCCTCAAATCCTCTTATTGCCTTAAAAATATCAAGAGTTAGCTTCCTATCCCCAAAGGCAATCTTTATACCACTGCTCTCACAGTTTATGCTGGCCTTGGCGGTAGCTAGGAATGGACACCCCAGAATAATGGGCGTATTCCTCAAATCATTAGGTACATCCATGTCAAGGACCAGGAAATCTACGAGAAAATAGAAATCCTTGACTTGACTATTACATCCTCAATAATGCCCTTCGGTATGGTGACTGAGCGGTTTGCTAATTGTAGCGTTACTGAGGTTGGCCTAAGTTCACCTAACCCAAACCTCTTATAAAGAGAAGTCGGGATTAGGTTGATGGATGCACCAAGATCCAACAGTGCCCTATCGAAAGTGTATTCCACAATAACACATGAAATCAAGGGGGCTTCTGGATCTTTCTTCTTTTGAGGAAGGTAATGCAGAATGACAAAACTTGCCTGCTCAGAGAGAATCACCTTCCTCGGAGTGGGTTCTCTCAGCTTACGCTTTTAGGTACATAGTTCTTTCAGAAATTTAGCGTAAGCCGGGATGTGCTTAATAGCATCAACGAGTGGAATATTGATCTCTACGCTCTTGAATAAATTCAGGAGCTCCTCGTTGCTATCTAAGGTTTCTTCTTCCTAGTTTTCAATAGGGCTTTAGGGAACAGGATGTGAGTGGTATTTTCAATTTTCGATCCATGGGCCTTATTGTCTTCTTCAATCTCCTCCTTCTCTCTCTCAAGCTCCCCATGGTTTTGGCTTCTAGAAGGTAATTCAAGGTCCTAGGTCTGCTTTCCACTTCTCAAGGTGAAAGAGTTTGCAGAGGCATAAGGGTTCGGGTCTTGAGGTGGGTTAGTGAAGATTGGAGGGCATTGGTTGGTCATGTAACCAAAAGGAGAAGAAGAGGAGGAACCCTGCTCAACCACCTGAGCATGCGCGTGTGTGTCTCTTTGATTTCCGTACCCTTGGGCTCTATTGCCCTGAGTTTGCACATTGTGTGGGTTGGGTACGGGTTGGGATGGTAGAGATTCAGGTTGTCAGGTGTTAGCAATAAACCTAGATTGCAAGTTGTACAATGATATCTTCATTTGCTGTATGTGCTGAAGCATGGACCGTTGCATTTCCACCATCTACCAATCTAAATCAGCCTGCCCTGCAGATTGTTGGGCATTCCAAGATGGTTGAGTAACTGTCTCAGGGGCAACTAGGTGTATACTTGACCCTGACCCGTAGGTCTTTGAGATGCGTAGTTGCTGGGTCGTGTTTGGGTCTGTTGCCCTTGACTTTTCCAGGAGAAGTTAGGGTGGTTCCTTCAACCCAAGTTATAAGTATTGGAATACGGGTTGGACCTAGCATTCTCCTGCATTACATATTGATGTGAGCCGAATGCATTTGTCTAAATAGGTCATTGTATCTCGTGTTCGCAACGTCAATTTTAAATGTAGAAACGGATGTGAGTCCGAGTGTCGAACACAGGGAGGCATGAAATTAGCTTTTTCTATCACTTAGTTGTCACCGAAATGGTGGGTTTTGCTTACGCACGAGAAAACGTGGGAGAGAAAAGAGAGTAAGAGAGAAAGAGAGAGAGAGTAGGGTTAGAGTCTTTTGATCACAGCATTCATGCAAATTAAGATAAGAAAAACTCGGTAAAAAGAGAGAGACAATAGCTATATAAGAAACGACATCATTTAACATGCAACTTGAGTTTTATAGATACAACAATAGCTAAATGCTTAAACAAAAGCAAAGTAAAGCTAGAGTAAAGGGAGAGAGAGGGGGGGGGAAGGCGAGGCGGCCACGACGGTGGAGGAGGGCTCCGTCGGTGGCTCGTCAACTTCGGTGAGTACAAAGTGTGCTAAGGGAAGCTAAGAGTGGGTAAAAGAGTTGCAAGTGTATTCAATGCCTTTACATGGGTAGTTGGAGGGGCTTATATAAGAAGAAGGGGTTTCTAAATTAACTAGGGGCTTTAGCGACGTCCAGGACGTCGCTAAAACCGCCCAAAAAATGTCGGTGAAGGCCCCTGCCTACGGGTCTTCCGAGAACGCTTGTTCTTCCTCCCACGCGATCCGTGTGCACACCTTGAGGGCCGTCCGATCAAAGATCGAACGACTGAGATTGCGCGCGGAGCATGCTTGTGGATTGCTTGCTGAGACACGCAAGCCTGATCGCTTGCATCTGTGGGTGCCACGTAGCTCTATCTCTGCCGTCCGCGCACTCATCGACGGTCCAATTTCTCTCATGCGCGCCTTTGCCTCGAATTCGATATGCGGTGTGGTTCGATACTACGTCAGATGCGTAGGGAAGGAGCGTCAACCGCTGCACTGCATTCCGCAGATGGTCGCGGAGAAGAATTTGTGCTTGGCTACTATCGACCGTTGGATGAAGATCCAACGATTGGATCTTCGTGCTGGGTCTCAACGATGGTAGAGAGCGAGGGTGATGCATGGGTCTTAGCCATCCGATCTTTGATCGGACGGCTTATAGCGTCTCTCCGTGGTGCTGTGCGGTGAAGGCATGCTTCGGGAGCCATTCTCGGTCATCCGATCGGAGATCGAATGGCTGAGATTCATCCTGTGGATGATGGAGGAATTGAGGTGGTGGCTTGTACATGCTAATGTTGCACCACGTGGCAGCTTTGTGGTCGTTGATCGTCAGATCAACGATCAAAATTTCTTAGGCTAGTTGCGGGAGCTCCGGATGTCAGATTTGGTCGATTTTGAGTTCGTTGGACTCCGTTCATTATTCTGAATCCATCTGTGTGGTCCAATCACTCATCTGAGGCCTGTTTTGACACGAACTTGTACACATGGCCATTAACATTGATTTATAAACAATCTCAATATGCAATGCATGCAATGCTCCCATGCCCATTTATGATGTGTTATTTGTGCATGTTACCCTTAAGGTAAACATCAACTGATAGAATTATCACCACAAAATGTAAAGTTATCACATACGCATCCTCATAGGATGAGGATGGAGAGAAGGAAGGATCAAAAAAACTAGGATCAAAGGCCCCAGTTTGGAACCCATAAGGTTCCGAGAAATCCTAGCTCATAGGTTGAGCCGATTCAAGTTGGTTCATGAACACTAGGAGCTCGTTGATTGCACAGCAATCATAGGCCCTAATTCACCTGGATTAAGCCAGAACTTAGCTTAACATGAACATTCTGCATGCATACACATCGTACTCTGCATCGTAGTTGATATATGAGTTTTATGCATAAAACTATGCTATTTGAGAGGTATCACTCATTGCAGGTAATTTGGGGCTGCGGATGATCGATCCAATCGCATGGATCAGTTCAGAACTATGATGGGAGTCCAACGCTTCCAAGATCGCATCAATCAGACTCCCATAGCACCCTGGGAAATCTGTAGAAGATCAAGAGACAAGGGGTAAATTAAAGAAGATCTAGACCTCAGATGATAAATCCAACTATGCGAATGGATCTGAATCGATGATCACAGTCCAACGATGCAAAAATCAACTTAATCGGAGGCCTACGTCATCAGATACAAGAAGAAGAAGATGGACGGCCATGATAGTGCCACGTGGCGCCATCGTAGCCCCCCTCACCGCGCCCCAATTGGGAAGGAGAACCGTGGGCTGTTGGATCGTCATCCAACGGCTGCGATCGTGCCATCGCATCTGCCCTCAGCCACCTCATCAGAAGAGATGAGATCTCGACCATTGGATTCCCATCCAACAGACGAGAATGCACGCCAACGAAACCTAAATGCAACCAACTCATAGGAGTAGCGCGTTGGTTAGTGCTCTCTCCACAAGACGACTGGTCTATATCTTACGAAGTGATGTCTCTAATGCACCTATTCTCCAACCCCCCGACTGGTCGCTCGATTTAGAGAAGATGTGTGACGCTTCAGACTTCGCTGTCGAAGCCATTCTGGGCCAATGTCAGGAGCACCATCCATTTGTAATATACTACGCTAGCAAAATGTTGAACGAGGCCCAGCGTAACTATACAGTCACTGAGAAAGAATTGCTAGCCGTAGTATTCGGGTTGGTTAGGTCATACTTACTCGGGTCCAAAGTTATCATCTACACTGACCATTCCCCCTCTAGCATTTGTTGGCAAAGAAGGATGCCAAACCCCGCCTTATCAGATGGATCCTTCTTTTGCAGGAGTTTAACATCAAAATCCGTGACAAAGCTGGAGCACATATGTTGGTGCTAAAGCACCGCGATCGTTTGTTTTGATGATAACAAAACACGTGTCATTTAACATTTGCACTTGGAGTATTAGATTTTAGGTCAATTGCAAATGAAGACGTGATTAGACGGAGTTCGAGCTCGCATCCAGGATGGATTGGAGGAGCTTGATGGAGAACAGAGGAGATTTGCGAGGAGTGATAGATTGAAGATGGAAGGACAAGAAGAATAGGATAGAATTCTATTTATTTCTTTCATGTACTTTTGTCTTTATTTTCTTGCTCTTTTTGTTCCTTAGTACATCATGTTAAAGAGCCTCAAAGTACCCTAACAGTAGTCCTAGGAACACCGGCACAACCCTAGGACACTTAGGTTTTCTGTGGAGAACTTAGAAAACCAATATAGGGTTCAACAACTTTTTCAGACGTCTAATTCAAAAATCAGACGTCTGATAATATGTTTTAAGACGTCTGACCATTGATTCAGACATCTGATAACATTTAGGCTGGACTTAGTTAGTTCTGTCTGATGATATCAGACGTCCAGACCTTAGACCAGACGTCTTAGAAGACGTCTGATGTTTTTTCCAGACGTCCAATTAGTGGATCGTTGGCTCGTTTAACAAACACTGGAGGATATGACCGTTAGAGCCTTATCAGACGTCCTTAAGCCTTTCCAAACGTCTGATAAATGACCGTTTTTCCTCGGCTGACCCGAAAATCTCTTCTCAGAGATTTTCTAGCTGTTGCACTCTCTTGGAAATCCATTCCCACAGAAAAGTAGGTTTCCAGACATCCAGACATAGTGCCAGACGTCCTATATGTCGCCTGATGGACTTGCACTAGAACCCTGTTTAGATCTGATTCAAGTCAGAAAGAAACCCGCCTAAAATCAGACGTCTGACTTTGTTCCCAGATGTCTTAAACTGATCTTCCAGACGTCTAATGCCAGGATCAAACGTCTGATAACCCTGTCAGTGCAATGATTGTTCCTGATTTCGGCCTGATTCTCTTGAGCTTTGCACCCAATGGCTATGGGAGCTTTCCTAAGCCTTCCTAAGGCCTCTATAAATAGAAAAGAACCTCTTGCACACCAAGATACACCTAGTAATACACTTTCACACAATTTTGTGTCTCTTGATCCTAAGAAGAAAAGCTCTTGCTCTCCAAGCTCAAGTTCTTCATCTTGAGAGCATCAAGCCTTTGCGCACCCGCTCTCCCACCGTAGTTCACAAGAGCGACATTGCGCCGTCATGTAACTCACGCACCCGCATCATCGATTCGACTCACTCCTTGCAAAGGGAAGCATCTTAATTCCTATAGAAGCTTAGGTTAAATATTACTTTGTTGGCTCTATAGGATTGTTGTTATTTATCTTTGTTCTTTGGTAGGGTATTCGCTTTGAGAATTCCCGTCTCCTTCGTGGGACAAAATCCTTCTCGTGAAGAGAAGGGGTTTAAGGTACGTTCCCTCGTATAAAGTAGCGTGGTTGTAATTAAGGTTGAATCACCCTCATTTAAGTGATTCGTTTAGTGGATTTGATCAACTTGGTTGATTGGAAAATCCTAACTCAAGAGGGTTAGGTGGTGGTTTTCACCCGGTTTGGGTTTCCACCTAAAAATAATTGTGTACCTTGTGTGATTGAATTTTGTGAGATTATTTTACATTATATTTCTGCAATTTATTATGTCACCCCCTCCTAGTAAGGAATCCACACATAATGTTGTAGCGAACCACTTATCTCGGCTTGACCCAGACTACATTCCGTACTCCTCGCCGGTATCAAATAGATTTTCGGATGAGTCTCTACTATCTATCAACTCTGTTGAGTTTCCTTGGTATGCTAATATAGCAAACTATCTTGTCACAGGAAGGCTACCTACGGGATTATCCAAGGATCAAAAGCTTAAATTTAATATCAGAGGCTAAATTCTATTTTTGGGATGACCCATTGCTCTTTCGCATTGGGGCTAATCAGATCATCCGTAGATGCATCCCTGATTCAAAAATCTCTAATGTGCTATCCTTCTACCACAGTGATGCTTGTGGGGGTCATTTCTTAGGCCGAAAAACCGCTGCAAAGATTTTGTAGTTGGGATTTTTCTGGCCAACAATTTTCAGAGATACACACGAGTTTGACAAGTGTTGTAAGCGTTGCCAGGCAGTCGATTCTATGACCCGAAGAGATATGATGCCTCTCCAATCCATTCTGGTCGTAGAAGTGTTCGACGTCTGGGGCATCAACTTTATGGGCCCCTTCCCAAACTCGCATGGCTTTGAGTACATACTCCTTGCAGTAGACTATGTCTCGAAGTGGGTAGAAGCTATCCCGGCAAGACGAGCTGATCATAAGAATGTTATATCCTTTGTCTGGGAACTTATTTTTGCAAGATTTGAAGTTCCCCGCTCCCTAATAAGTGATGGGTGAAGCCATTTCATTCATGCCCATTTCAGGTCATTATTGAAAAAATATGGGGTACAGCACCGCATTGCTACCCCATATCACCCACAAACCAATGGGCAGGCTGAAGTATCAAATAGTCAAATCAAGCTTATCCTTCAAAAAATGGTTAGACCTGATAGGAAGGATTGGTCCAATCGGTTGATTGATGCACTATGGGCATATCGAATCGCGTACAAGGCCTCCCTCAGAATGTCGCCTACCGCATGGTGTATGGAAAGGTTTGTCACCTTCCTGTGGAGCTGGAGCATCGTGCCTTTTAGGCGTTGCAGAAGTGTAATTTTATCCTTGAGGTCGGAGGTTATGAAAGAAAGCTCTAGCTCAGTGAGTTAGAGGAGATTAGGCAGGAAGCTTACGAGAATGCAAAATTATACAAAGACAAGATAGAAGCTTTCCATGATCGACACATCCGAAGGAAGGAGTTCACACCTAACCAGCAGGTTTGGTTGTTCGACTCCTGGCTCAAATTCTTTGCATGAAAGCTCAAACCCAAGTGGACTAGGCCGTTCTTGGTGGTCCACCCGTATCCTAACGGGGCGGTCCAAATTAGAGACCCAAAATTTGGGCACATTTTTATGGTTAATGGCCACTGCCTCAAACCATTCTTTGCCTAGGAACCTCCTGCTGACGAAACGGTACATCGACTAATGAGTTGCCCAGCTGGAGGCATTAAACTCAGCACGTATGCATATATACATACCATATATATATAGCGTATTTCATTTTTGCATAATATTTTGCATATTTTGTATGGCATTGCAGTAATGGCATGAGCTCAATGACAACTCAGAAGCAATTTTAGGTGATTTCTATCCACATACACCCAGCCTTATTTCTTTTATACATGCATGAGGACATGTAAACACTTAGGCATGGGGGGTAGTCCATAAAAACTGAAAACTTTCTGCAAACAATTGGGGGATTAGGTCTCTTTATCAAGAGATTTTATTAAAGATTTATTCTTTAGTAGATTCCTAAGCTTAGAATTCAGTATAACCTCACATCTGCATGTAGAATTTGCAATTGATCCACTATGAAAACCGATAGACATCTCTAGTTTGTTGAGAAGAAGTATTGCTTCTTCTCCTGAACCCTTGGACAAAATTCAGGGAGTTAGGTGAACCATCTTCTAGTAGATCCACCAAAACATACATGAGATGAGAGTAGAGAGTCTACTGGTGCTCTAAGGCTAGTGTAAGGAATCTTTAATCTTTAATAATTGAGTAATGATACCTGGAGATGGGCATAGTTTTCACTCTCAATTCTTGCATACTACATCTGTGAGAAATTCCATACGAGAGCCACCAAATAAGGCAAAAACACAGAGAGCGGGTTCTGATAAAACTAGAACTGAGGTGGATGGTCATGACTGTCCTCTACGGAATCCTCGGCTGAAGGAGGGTATTGATGTCAAGGTCAGAAATATGTCATCCTATCCATTCCCCACTCGATGCCAAGAGTAGGCACTTCCACCAAATAAGCCACCCGAGATCCTCTTGGTCATCCCCAAAAATCCAAAATAATGCCTCGTGAATAAAAGTATGTATGTCGTGTTGAATTGTTGCATCATGTTATGTTGGTAACAGCATTGTGCCAGCAGATATATATATATAAAGCATACAAACGGGATATTTGCTTGTGAAAAAGAAAAGTGTTATGTTAAGAACTTTGAATTATGTAAGACAAAATGTTTTGAAGCAAATACACCTACCACCCTCATGAACCACCAAATATAGCCTAAACCTATTTTTCTGTATTTTTGACCGCCTGAATATGGGTTGAGGAGTCTGACTTAGTCGTAGGGTTATCAAAACCTAATTAAAGTGTAATACCATGCGAGACCACCAAATACAATGCAAATCTGGTAAGATGTGATCTCAGGAAAAAAAACAAGAAGAAAAAGAGAGAGAGAAAGAGAGAAAAGAAAACGTACAAAAGATTAAAGAGAGCACAGTTTTCCAGCCCTTCTCTAAGTTAAGTTATTCAATAATCTATTAATCTAGATTCTGAAATACTAGTCTCTATGTAGCACCAGAAAAGAATGAACCACCAGCTACAAATCCAATTAACTCAGACATCTTCTACCTAAGCCAAAAGCCAGGGCTAAAATCAGAGAATATTTTATATTGCCGAGAGAAGAGGTTTGCCTATCCCAATAGAACTTCACTAGGGGTCAAGTACAAACCTTAAATGTGTATCGACTCTTCGCTTAGATCCGTTGCAGAAGCTACCACATGATATATTCATGGTTATCTGGATTCTGAATTATTAGATGAAACAAAAAGAAATAAATCTTTAGTTTAACTCTTGATAAAATGCATTTAGTCTTGCACTTGTTAGGGACTAGCAAGATTTAGGCATGAGGGTATGATTGCACAGCAATCATAGACCCTAATTTGCCTAAATTAAGCCAGAACTTAGCTTAACATGAACATTATGCAAGCATACGAATCATAGTTGATATGTGTTTTATGCATAAAACTGTGCTATTTGAGAGGTATCACTCATTGCAGGTAATTCGAGGCTACGGATGACTGATCCAACCACATGGATCTATTCAGAACTACAACGGGAGTCCAACGCTTCCAAGATCGCATCAATCACACTCCCGTAGCACCCTAGAGAATCTGCAGAAGATCAAGAGCCAAGGGGCAAATTAAAGAAGATCCAAACCTTAGATGACAAATCCAACCACGCGGATGGATCCGGTTCGAGGATCGCAATCCAATGGTGCAAAAATCAACTTAATCGGAGGCCTACGTCATATGATACAAGAAGAAGATGGACGGCCATGATAGCGCCATGTGGCGCCATTGCAGCTGCCCCCTCATTGTGCCCCAATTGGGAAGGAGAACCGCGGGCCATTGGATCATCATCCAACGGCCGCGATCGCGCCATCACATCTGCCCTCAGCCACCTCATCAGAACAAACAAGATCTCGACCGTTGGATTCCCATCCAATGGCCGAGAATGCGCGCCAACGAAACCTATACGCAACCGACTCGTGGGAGTAGCACGTTGGTTAGCTCTCTCTCGACGAGACGAACAGCACGGGATCGAAGCGCGCACCGTGGGGATTTAGGAGAAGCGGCGCCTGCAGACAAAATTCAACCACAGGATCTCCAACTAACAGCTCGGTGGCGAACACGTGGCATACGCGGAAGCGTTGGATGTAGATGCGTGCGATGATGCATGCGGAAACGTGCGAGGGTGCACTTTAGGGTTTCAAAGGCACGATAGAGCATGCGTTTAAGCCATCCAATCTTACGATCGGACAGCTAAGGTTAAAGTGCTCAGAAGAGGCGAGAGGTGAAGGTGAAAACGTGAAGGGCATGCGTGGGCGATCTGCGGCAGTGCGATGGAGGATCAATGCTCCATGGAGAGCCACGTGGCAACATCAAAGTGAACCGAGGGAAAAAGAAGGATTTGGAAGGATTAATCAGGGTCGTTGATCTCCCGATCAACGGATCAAATTAATCCAAGGCATTTGCACAGATTTAAGGGGCCAAATGCCCTCTTTTCCCCCCACCAAAGCTATAAAAAGAGGCCAAAGGGCCCCCTTTTGAAGGCATTCTCTTCGTTCTCTTCTTCCTCTTTCAACCTTTCTTTCTTCTTCTTCCTATCTTCTCTACATCGTCTCTACATCTCCATCTGAAGCATCCATTGGGACACCTCGATGGATCGTTGTTGCTTTTCTCAACCTCTCCAAAAGACCACCATGAACCCCCCGTGGTGCCCTTGTTCTGCTACAATAGTAGTTTGTTTATTTTATGTTTTATTCAAATGCATGTATCCAATTTATGTTCAATATCTCCTTGTGATATAAATATCATGATTGATTGTTTCTTTTACTTAGCCTTTATATTTGAAATAAACGCACAAAATCAAAAGTGTTTTCTGCCTCCCTGTGATCGATCGGGACTCACCAATTCCGTTAATTATTTGCTCGAGACATATTTCATGCTATACTACAATGCGTTCATCTTTTATGCGATCTACGTCGTGAATAAATTGGCGCCTTTACTGGGGAGGCAAGGCGACTTTTGATTTTATCTCCAATACAATATTTTTGTGTGCAAGAACAACAACACCAAGTGGTGAACGAGGAAAAGCGGGCACTGCGAAAATTAGGTGTACACATTCCTATTAGAAATTTGACCAGAAAGTAAGTGTCATCTTTAAAATTCAATAGTTGTGTTTCTAATGCTCCAAAAATTCTAAAATTTGGACTAGAACTAGATCTTCAAATTATCTTTCCAACGACACCTTTCTCAAGAAATTCCTTTTGTGGAATTTTTAAAAATTCATGGAGTACATGCTAGTCAAATTGATTGAGAATATAACTTTTATGAAATTTAAAAATTATTTCTGACTAACATACAAATCAGATTGACTCAAAATTTGTGAGGTGTGAAAGATAATCAAATTATCTTTCAATATCATATTTTTACAAAATTTTTGGAGCATTTTTGATATAGTTTCCAACAGAAAAACTAACACGGGGTCTAAATCCTAGATTTGACCCCTGGTTAGCTAAAAATTCATAACTAATTATTGGAAATAGAAAAAAATTTCAAAAAATACTCTCTGAAAGGCTTATTGCAAAAGAAATCTTTTTGCTAAGTTTCAAATCATTTGGATTCCAGCTCACCTTAGAGTATGCTTTGGAATTATGGTCTACAATTTGAAAAAGAACTTAGAAGTGCATGAGCCAATAGGACCACATTGACTAACTTGGACTTCGACAAGTACAAAAGTTAGTCAGTGAGGTGAGTCACCTTGTGGACCTCCCACCATCTACTACATTGAAGAAACAGGTTAAGAATTCATGAAAATACATCAAATAACCTGCATTTGGCTTGAAACTACTGGGTAGTTCCAACCTCTCTTACGAAACCTCGTGACTAAGCCTGTGGGCCAATGTCAAACAACCGCGGCTGCGGGGTAACAAAACTAGATGCGAAAGCTGAAGGAAGAACCTTCCTCGTAGTCCCCTCGTAGCCAAACTGGTTGGGTTAGCCTGAGAGGCGGGAATTCCTTACAGTTGGTCTCTAACCGAATTTTCAATAACACAAACTTAAAACAAAAAATCAGGTCATCCGATATAAAGGACCACTCTGATTAACAAGGCCTTAGCCTTGTTCTGCTTGACTACACCAACCCTTTGAGTTGGTGTATGCAAGGAAGAAGGTCATTAAGGTCTGAACTTGTGGGACCTTGGGGGCCAAACCCAAGGTTGCAAAGGCCATTTTTGCCTGACCTCTCTTCTCAACCTTCTTCCACTCGATTAGCTGAGATGGCTAATCCCGATCCTCGAATTCGTCAGGACCTTGAGAATCAGGACCTAATGGCTTGTCTGGAATCCAGGGTCGAGGAACGAAACAGAAATATGAGCAAAGCATCGACCGAATTCTCACGACACTCGACAGGATGCAGCATCCACCACACAGAGAATAACTGCAGGACTTCTATGATCTGGCGACAACAATCATAGCACCTCAGGTCCGGATTCCTGCAGGTAGAGACGCATTCGAGTTAAAGCTGAATATCATAAGTCTAATTCAGACTCATTTCCATGGAAACTCGAATGAGGATCCCTTCTAGCACCTCAAAGGCCTGAGTCAAATTGCAGAGTCAGTTTGACCTAGGAATATAGATATTGGAATTGTTCTCATGAATCTTTTTCCTTTTTCTCTCAAGGATAAAGCAGCTTATTGGTTCAAGACCATCGGGAGGCCAATTGGAACCTAGGAGGAATTACGTCGAGAATTCCTCCAAAAGTTCTTCCCGATCGGTCCAATAAATGCCATGAGGCGCACAATCACGACCTTTGCTCAAGGCCCTGGAGAGAAGCTACATGACGCCTGGGACAGATTCCATGATCTTCTCA
Organism: Thalassia testudinum; assembly: GCA_037157565.1. NCBI lineage: Eukaryota > Viridiplantae > Streptophyta > Magnoliopsida > Alismatales > Hydrocharitaceae > Thalassia > Thalassia testudinum. Next base: position 113,851,188 of record JAZHRO010000003.1, on the reverse strand, counting down.
GGAAGTGCCCACACCATGGTGTACCCAAATGGCACCTCGCGCAAGTATTTTACCATGGGCTGGATGACACACATCTGTACCTGGCCGATGCATCTAGAGGTGGGAATTTTCTCGCGAAGGATGAGAACAACGCACTTGAACTATTCGAGTCCTTAGCATAGAACTCGATGAACGCCGCCTCAATGATCCAGTTCCAGCGACCTGGACAGCAACGAGTTCATGTCCACGAAGCTCAAGCCGAGTCTGCTTGACCCGACATGGACATTATCACCAAAAAGCTGGATAAGGTGGATCTGCTCGATAAGAAGCTCGATGAATTAATGCGAGTGAGATCCGAATCTTCTGGCAGCACTGCTCTATCTTACTCTTCTCAAGCATCCCGAGTCCCCTCTGCTCGTACATATCCGGTTACTCAGGATGTTTTCTCTCCATCTTCGTGGGATCCTGCATTCCAGGAACCCGTGAACAATATGGATCTAGCACCGTACAATCAGGGTTACGCACCACATGATGATGCAAGTGCATATACTTTTGATAAATTCGCATCTGAGATGTCTTCGACTTAAGAAGATGTTAATGCCATTCAGGGATATGGGTGTAACCCGTATTCTGAAACATATAACCTTGATTGGCGCCAGCATCCCAAATTCACCTAGTCTGGTAATCCATAGAGACCGAGTCAAGTTCCACACTACCAAACCAGACAATACGAAAATGCACAGAACACGTATCCAAGGCAGCAGCCATTCCCGTCTCAGTAGCAATAGACACGCTCTATCTATCAGCCACTGCACCAAGATGGCAACTACCATCCAAAGCGAGCTAACCCTTTAGAGTCGCTAAAGGAGTAATTACATGCATTAATTCAGAAATCTACAAATAATGAAGGCAATGGCTGACCAAATATAGAGCATACTATTTTGCTCGCTGAATCGGGTTTTAAAAGTATTGCATTGTAGTATAGCCGAAATAGCATTCAAAACAGATATAATTTTATTACTCGAAAAGATTTCTGAGGTCGAACACAAGGAGCAAATTGGTATTTAGAAATCAAGATCACAATTTAAACTGAAAGAAATTGCAATAAGAGCAGCATCAGAGTGCAAAAATATGGGAGTAAAATGGTGATGTAGATCCCAAATACTCCTACAATATCACCAAATGATTCAATATATAAATATGTAATGGAGACTAGAATATGTCGTCTGATTCCTTAATCATACGACTTAAAGTGTCTAAGTTCTTCTCTTTCTCTTCTCTGCCTTCTCCTTCCTTCTTCCTCTTTGGCTTCTGTCTGACTTCCTTTGTCTTTGCCTTCACGATTCTTCTCTTTCTCTTTACCTTTCTCTATCTTTTGCCTTTCTCTTCTCCTTCTTCTTTCTGCCTTTGCCTTTCTTCTGCCTTGGCTTCTCCTTCTTCCTTCTTCGGCTCCTACCTTTGCCTTTCTTCTGCCTTGGCTTCTCCTTCTTCTTCCTTCAAATTGCGACTAAGTGTCGGTCGGAGAACCCTATAGCAAAACCTACCCCTACCCATGCGCGGCTCTCCTCACTTTCTCTCTTAGGATACGCTCTCCTAGAGCCACATAGATAGTCCGGTAACTGAGTCAGGTGCATACCCGGGACCAGGCCTACCGGCGTGCAATAGTGGGCGAGGAGTGCAATCAGGTCGCATCAGGCTAGGTCCACGGGGCATGTTCGCGGACGAGATCGGGTTGGGTGAGTGGGACCTCACCCCATGGATCTGAGGGGATAAGGCTACTTCACTTTTTCCTTTTATGCAGGTGCGAACGCTCCTTCACTTCCGAGGTGGGACTAAATGTCCCACCTTTTCCTCGTGCACGCCCGCAGAGTGAGCTTCGCAATTGTAGTAGGCGTGGAGTCTCTCGACTCCAATTGAAGGCCTGAGTGCATGCACGAGGGGCTTCTGCGCACCTGGGACAGCAACACCTGGAGCAGCAAAACCTAGATGTGGCTTCAAGCTTGCTTCAAACTCCGCAACAATGGCAGCGGGGCGACGAACCTGAAAACACAAGATCAGCCTCGCAGCCACGTCAAAACGTTCAGAGAGGGTCGCTGGACCACGGCGGATGTGATGGGGATGTCGACATGGCTCGGGGGTGCCTGTGCGTGCGTGCCTAGGGCACACTGTGTGCGAATGTGTGGGTGTGTTCAAGGGGTGGTTTGAGTAAGTGATGCAGTGCATGGAGTGAAGGGAAAGGATCAGCGAAGTGAGGGGAAGCTCGTGGGCTTGTCGGCGAGGGTTGGGGTGGTCTGTCGAGGTGGGATGGCCTCATCGAAGTTGGTGATCGGAGATGGAAGGGGTGGAGGTAATGGAGGTCGGTAGTGGTCAATTTTGGAAAATAAAGGGTGGAGAAGAAAGTAGAGGGGAGAGGGAGCTTATCTAGGAGGTTAAGGGACAAAGGGGGTGAGCGGAGGTGTCAGGTTTGATGTGGCCAACGCCAAAGATGAAGGCGGCTCCGGTGAGTGGAGATCGGCGAGGATAAAGAGAGGGAAGCGCTTGCTGGTACGGCGAAACGCGGATGAAGTCAGGGAAGAAGGATCCGTCGCAGGTATGGCGGTCGGACGACAAGGAGGAGCAGGAAGGGTCACTGGACGTCGAGGAGCCTACGGCCATGAAGGGAAGAGAGGAATTAGGGGTGTTCGTGACCAAATTCGAGTGTGGAGAGATCGGAAAGGTCTGGGCTCCTTTAAATAGAGCTCTGAAGGTCAGTTAGGGCTTGGGAGGCAATCTTCCCAAGCAAGGAAAGCTCGCTAAAGAAGGAAGCTGTTAGGATACCCATATCTCTTATGCATTCACATGAGAGATTGGGAGGGAATCAGATCTCAAGGTTGGGTTCAGACGAGAGAGAATTTCTCAAAGGATCTCCCTTCCAATTTTGGAGGAGATCCTCTAAGCAATCAAGGAGATTTTCCCTGTCAAAGTTTTCCGAAGAAGGTTTCCTCCGCGATAATGGTGGAGGGACCTACTTGTGAAGATGATGAGAAATCTAGGGGGCTGGTTGTAAGGGTTTTTGAAAGTTAGGGGTAGAAATGTAATCAGACTAGACCTTTTTGCAAACTAGGTCAAGGCGAACTCATATTGGATCCAAATTTTGGTACAAGACTAATTTGGACCTAAAGAGTCCAATGGTGAAGTTGGATTTTGGGTTTGACTACGTTTGACTAATAAATTTATGCAAAAACCCAATTTAGGAAAATATCTGTCTGAGACCCCATTCTAGGTCAAGATGGGTTCTAATGGCCAAATTAAAGGTTCTAAACCCTAGAGAATATTTTTATATGATTTTTAGAGGGTTTAAGTAAATTTTATCTTGATCAGAACCTTGGTTAATCAAGTGGGTCTATTTTATGGTTTCAAGAAGTCATTTAATTCATAGCACTCACACAAACCCTTTTCTGTCAAATCCAACCCACTTGTTATCTTATTAAGACCATTTAACCTATGTTTAGACCTTGAGAAAACCTGTGGTTGTACTACATTGGTAAAATTACAGTTTTACCCCCTATTTCTTATTTTTCTCTCAGAAAAGTTATGCAGTGAATTAGGACCTTCAATTGGTTATGTAGGAGCATTTATTCTCTTCATTGGGTCAAATGAGCTAGTTAGGGCTCATGATGGTGTTCCCATCACACACAAAACACATAGAACCAGATGATGCAGGAGAATAGATCACAAGGATTTTACCCTCCTAACCTATCCCAAAGTCAAGATATGTAAAGAATCAGGGTGCCCCGCCTAGATTCCAAGCACCATAGGGGCAGGCACACACTGTTATGCAAGCACCTCCCACACCTCCTGGTTATGGGCTTGGTCAGCCACCTCTGTTGCCAAACCCTATGTATCCAGACCAACCTGCTCCTCTGCACCTGCATGGATGGCACGCTGATGCAAAAGCTGTCACCTTAAGGAGCGGAAAGACTACACAGGACCTATTACCTAGGCAAGTGGGTAACAATTTCCCCTGCGCTATACCATGAGATGGCTCACAACCCTCTTCCTCTCACAAGCCATCTTCATTAAATAAGGGAAAGAAGCCCCTAGACCCTGAAATTTCCGTCCTTTTTCCTACAGCCCTAACACGAGATTCAGCATGGAAAAAGGACACGCAAAATTTTGAGGACCTGAAATCTATGTTCAAGGAAGTTCACATTCAGGTCCCTCTCCTCAAAGCGATAGATCACATCCCAGCTGTTGCGAGGTTCTTTAAGGACTACTGTACTCCGAAGCGGCAGTAGAGGATCGGACGACAAGCGGTATTATCTGAGGAAGCCAGTGCAGTTATTTTAGCTGACTTACCACCCAAGAAGGACCTGGGCACACCATTGATTTCCTACTTGTTGCAGGATTCCCCTTTTGATAGGGCCCTTCTTGACTTGGGGTCGTCCATCAACCTAACTTCCACAGCAATATTTGATCGATTTCAATTTAGGGAGTTAAAACCCACCTTGGTTACCATACAGTTGGCTAACCGATCTATAAAAACACCGAGGGGGTGGTTGAAATAAACGCATGAAATCAAAAGTGCTTTTTGCCTCCCTGTGATTGACCGGTGATGAGTCCATTTTAATGGACTATTATTACGCCTAAGTAATTCAATTCTAACATTTTATGTTTGTTAATAATCACATTTGGTCATTAAATGATTGCATGTGTCATTATTTAAGTTTACATTTTTTCTTATGTAATTATATTTCATGCAGGGTCCAGCAACAACGCATCCATCTCCTTAAATTAATCTCCATCAGGTTAATAATCAAGAAGAAGAGGGAGGAGGAACAATTGTGGAAAAGAATAGGGGGTGGAAAGATATTTTCCCCCCACAAATATCTCCACCTACAGCCATCCTCCTTCAACCGAACCCAACAGCCGCCAGCCAAAATTAGTAAGGGATTTGAAAATCCCTTAATTGGCGTAGGGGAGAGGAGTTAAGAGGAGACTTGGCACAAGGGAAGGGGGATCTTCGGTTCTTTTTCCTTCCCCTTGATGGGATATCCTTCTGCTCCACCGTGGAGAGGGCGGACACTGTGAACAAAGCGTACACTGTGCACACCATCGCCCTCCTGCCCTTACTGCAGGTGCTGCGCCTGCCCTTGCACGCACCCTTCCACCGCCATCACGCTACTACACCAAGCGCCCTTCCACTGCCTATCCACTATGCACACGCCCTTGCAGCCACACCATCGCCCTCGCGCCCTCCACCTCCATCACGTGCCTGCACCAAGCCCCTGCGCTGCACCAGTGCCCGTAGGCAGCAGCAAGCCTCGCCCAAAGACACCATAGCCGTGCCTTGCAGACAGTAGCGCACCTCACACCATCACCTTCCACAGCCGGCAAGCGCTGCCTCCACGCCAGCCCGTAGGCCGCAACCGCCCGCAGGCGCCCAAGCCAGCTGCCGCTCGTAGGCACTGCGCTCCCTCCAGCGCCCTCAACCGCGCCCTTGTGTGCCCTCCAACGCTGCTTCACCTTCCACCGTACCCTGCAAGCCTCGCCCGCAGGCCACTCCAGCCGCACTCCCACTCACGCCTTGCGCGCGCATGCCCAACGTGCAGCCGTGCGGGCTGCAACAGTGGCGCCACTCTCTCCACGTGCAGCCTCCTCCTCCAACAAGGGCAATAGGCCGGCGGCCACTCTCCTCCGTCCGGTCACCGTTGGCCACCTCCGGCCGCTGCGTCACCATCGTTGCGTAGCCCTCGTCGAGGCACACCACCCCGTCGACTCTCGCCACCAACCATGCACGGCTATCCACGCGAGGAAGAGAGAGGAGAAATCCTCTATTTTCTCCTCAATTAATATTTACATCTAATGCCATTACCATTTAGATAATAATATTTTATTCGGGTCACATTGCATTGATGCACTTATACTTTCCTGAAATTACGTCACTTGCGTTATGTGCATGATTTAACTTTGAATTTTAAATCAGATTTGCATGCAAGTTAAATTTATATGATATGCCATTACATATGCATCATACACATATTTTTGGAGCTTAATTCCTAACGTGAAAACTGCAAAAATACCCCTGAACTTTTAGGGAAATTGCAAGCTTCAATTAAAATAGCAAATTCCTCACATTAGAGTCGCGGTATTGTCTGCAAATAGTATATTCCTCGACTCGTGAATTTATTGGTCTATTCCTCTCTGTGGATGTGACATCCTTTTTGTGGTTTAAATTCATATCTATGTTAATCTTTGATTGAGAGATTTCCACCACATTAACTACAATGACATATCATTCTATTGCTATCATAAGAAAGCAAAACTCTCTCCGTCAAATTGGCACCATTGCCGGGGAGGCAACAGATGCAATAGATTCACTTCATTATTTTTGAATATTCTGAGTTACGCAGTTATCTGATCATATTTTTTATTGTGCGAGGAATCTGACAGGGTGACAAGCGCAGCAGAGCGACGACATTGACCTTGAACGACATGCACGGCGGAGATGATCTTTTTGGTGGACCTTGACGCCACCTGGAGGCTAACAACAGAAACACGTGGGCCTTGATCCCACGTGCAAAGGCTTACAGAGAAGCCTATTTTTGATTTAGTCAGTAGATCTTAGTTAGATTTAGTTTAGATAGACATTAGAATTTAATTTTTGTATTTTGGACCCTTGTTGGGTATTTTTGGGAACATGTTCCTAGGATTCTTTATTTCTTATCACTCTTGTATGCGGGAACGTATTTTTGGGAGCATGTTCCCATTTATTTAGATTATAGGACTATTTGAATTGTTTGAACTGCATGTCAATTAATTAGTTAGATTAGGTTTGTTTGCTTATTATTATTATTGAAAAAAAAAAATTGAACTGCCTGTTAGAAGCTGCATATCTATAGGACGACCATCTAGGACTGAATGAGTAGCATCTAGTTTATTTTTACTGTATTGCATACATTATTGCATGAAGAAAGTTGGAGTAAGGTACGTCTTCTCTTGAGCATCAATTACCTATCATGCATCTGCATTGAACCTAAATCTAAGACCACTAAAGTGCTTGAATCAAATTAATTCAGTGGTCACTTTAAAAATTGAGACTGCTAAGAGGTTGGACTTTAAAATCTGTAACTTAAAATTGTCTGCAAAAGGACCTTGTTTGCGAAATTTCAAAACTCAAAACACGATCATATGTTTGCACATCTGAGACACTATGCACCTCACACATAAGGTCACTAGATAAATTTCTACCTCTCCTCTTTTGCACCACAAGGGAAGTCAGTCGGAAATCAACAAGCCTATCCACCAAGTTACTTCGGTTCCTCGTGTGTGGGCTCGATTCGAGACTTCCATCCCTTGCGAGTAGGTTATAGGCACCAGCGAAGGTTGGCCTAGGAAGCGCAATTTATGCAAAACTTGTTTGGCCACTAACTGAACATTTAATTCTAAGACCTACAATCTACTAAAAATAGATCCCACTGAATTTGTGTTTACTTTGATAGTAGAACTCTCCAGGAAGTTTCTGCTTGTATTCTGAATTCTTCTAAATCCTAAGAGAGTTAAAACTTTTTAGCTTAAAGAAATGGATCACCCTTATTCCTATCATTTAGATTATCAGAGTCAATACTTCCCATCTTTTAACTAGGATCCCATGCCCCGAGCGTATCCATCCTTTGATGGGTACATTGATAATTCATGGGATCATTCATATTCCTATCCTGGGAGTACTGGCTTCATAACTCCCATTTTTTAATAGAGCCTAGGAGCGGGATTTTCCAACCCTGAAATCCCTACTTCTATGCAAACACCCAACCCTCCCACCCTTCATGATTTTCCGTATCAAGGTTGGACCGATGCCCCTAGGCAACCAGAGCCTGAAATTGACTATCCTCCCCAACCTGATAATAGTAGCCTCTCCTCTTTTATGATAGAAATGCAAAAACAGCAAAAGGAAATGATAGAATCCATGGGAGAGATGTTGAGGAATTGTCAATAGTTAAATGAAGAAATAAGATAGCTTGGCTACATGTTTCCCAATAATTCTGATCCCTACCCATACAACCATGGTCATGAAAATAATTCTGAGGAACCCAATGACAATAGGGATCTAGTTTTATGTAGCTATCACTTAGACTCTCCCAATGAGACATGGCCACTAAAAGAGAACGATCATAGTGATTATCCACCTGAGCTATATTGGAGTCAAAAGCAAGGGAAGATGGTACCTCTTGAGGACCTTGACCCCAATGACAATATTCTCCTTACCCCTACCAACCTGGGTCAAGGTTGTATTTTCCTATCACTTCCCCTATTGATTATTTGGTGGAATCCCATTCTACCCTTAGTGAGCCTACTCCTGACCCTCCACTTAGGGAATCAACACCTACCCTTCATCATCCTGAGGATTTAAATGCACCCAATGAAGGTGACCCTAAGGGAATGGAGGATGAATTAGATCAATTTTGGTCTCAAGGATATGAAGAGTCTATTTCAGAAGACGAGTATGCCCCAATAGAGGAACCTAGACTGAAAATCTGGAGTGCATCACAAGGGAATTATTTATTATTTGAGGATTTACCTCCAAAGGATATTAATAATATGGTGAATTCCATATTCCTCCCTTCTTTTGAGAGTCATCCTCCATCAAAATAGGAGTTGATATTAGAGGAGGACAGACAAAATAGTGAGAAGCCTAGAGAGACTCTTGGGGACAAAACAAGTCAATTGAGGATTTATACCCCGAGAAGAATAACGAATTCAGTAATATAGGCTTGCTCCAAAATATTAAGACTGATCCTCCTTTAGGAATAATTAAGGATACTGATCCAACTCTTGTCTTCACTAATGAATCACATATACACCCTGACAAAAATTTGAGGGAACCAAATGAATCCGAGGATGAGCTTAATGATAATGATTCTGATATTTTGACCCTACCATCAAAGAGTTGTAATTTGGAGTCTACCCTTGATTCAAATATGACTCCGATCATTAATGCTAAGCAGGGTAACGTGAAATTGTCTACAACTATTAGGGAGTATACACAATCTAAATCATTGTTGGAATTGGACCTGACATCGACTAAGCCCTCATTGGACTTAACCATTACCTTCCAACACTACAAACAACCCTTATACTCCCTAACCGATCCTTGGCTCAGATCTCTGCTCATGTACATTCTTTTTGGAGAACATATCAGGCTAGTACATCCTCGGGTAGAATGGCGAGTGTGGATTGATGCTTGTACTTTTAGTCTTGCCATTCAAGGGTTTCAAATATTAATGTTTATATCTTTTAAAACTCGTCCTGTTTTGGAGGATCCTTGTTATCCTCCACTTATTCCGTTTCGGGAGGCCTCTTTTCATATTCCCTTTCTTATTCCTAGACCTCCCCAGGTAGCCAACGAGGTTTTCTGCTTTCATACTTTCCAGCGAGCATTTAGGATTATGTTGCATCATCAGCTCGCCAACATCCATGACTACCAGTTTTCTAGGCCTGCGCTGTTACGCATATTTTTAGGGCCTAACCTTTTCTGTATGGAACTGGACTTACAGGCTCCTTCTAAGTTTGGCTGCTGACAAAAAATGTAGCGCTTGTTGGGAGGCAACCCAGCTGCCTGAATAACACTGTCATCAGGTGATTTCTTTCCTTTCTCTCCCTATTTTAATTTTACAATGGGGACATTGTAGGATTTAGGCAAGGGGGTGCATTTTGCATTTTAGGAAGTATTCATGCATTTAAGTTAGCATATAAAAAAAAATTCTCTTTTCTTGAACTGATTGGGTTAGTCCCTAGCAAAATAGCTTTGTCATTGGAGATTTTTCTTCTTAAATTATTTCTTAAGTTTAGAATCCAGTACATTTATTTCACGTGCACGTAGACTTGATAATGGATCCTTGAGAAAAACCAATAAGCATTTGTAGTCTACTGAACCCTTGGACAGTTAATAGGGAATCAGGCATACTATCTTCTAGTAGATCCATCTCATATTTGTGAGAAAGTAGAGAGATTACTAGTGCTCTAAATCTAGTGCAAGGACTCTTAAGTTTTAGATAATTAGATGATGATACTTCAGAGTTAAGCATAGTTTTCACTCTCTATTCCTGTGTGCATACTTTGTGTGAATTCATGAAAGTCACCAAATAAGGCAAATACATAGAGATGGAGTCTTAATAAAGCTATGACTATGGTGGATGGTTACAACCGTTCTTCATAGAGTCCTCAGATGAAGGAGGGTAATAGTGTCAAAGGTCAGAAATACGCATGTCCTATCCATTCCTTCCCGGTGCTGAGAATAGGCACTTCCACCAAATAAGCCACACAATATCTTCTTGATCATCATCATCCCTAATAATGCCTCATAAATAAAAGTCTGTATCGTGTTGTGTTGATTAATAAAAAAAGAAAAAGAAAAAGAAAAAGAAAGAGAAGAAGAAACAAAAAGAGAAAAAAAAAAGAAGTAAAAAGAAAGAAAGAAAGAAAGAAAGAGAAAAGAGAGAGAGAAAAGAAAAAGAAGAGTCCAAAATTATAATTTTATCGTTGTAACATTATTTCTGAGGCAACAAAAACACTTATCGCGTTCCACCAAATATGACCCATACCTACCTTTCAGTATTTCTGATCGCCCGAATACTGGTTGAGGACTCTAACTTAGTTGTAGAATTATTAGGACTTTAATTGAAGTGTGGATGCCATGTGAGGCCACCAAACAGTGAGTACAATTACTTAATCTAGCGAGATTTGTGATCTCAGAAAGAAAAGAAAGAAAAAAGTGAGCGCCTAGGAACATCAAGAGAGCACATTTGTTTAGCCTCTCTCCGAGTTGACTTGTCTAATAGTCTAGAGATCTAGAGTCTGTAGTACTAGACTACATGTAGCACTAGATGAGTGTGTGCCACCAAATACAAATCCATTCAACTTGATATCTCCTACCTAAGCCAAACGCCGGGGTCAAATTACAGATTATCTTCTGCTTTATCCCCGAGGGAAGTAGTTGCCTATCCCGACAGCACTATTTACCAAGGGTGAAGTACGAACTCCCAATGCGAATTGGCTTTTTCACTTGGATCTGTTACTTAGGCTTTTATCACGTCACATTTGGCTGGATCTCTAAAGTTTTGAAATAAGAAAAGATGAAATCTTCTGATTACTTCTACTATTTTTCATTTTTGCTAGGGACTAGCAAATCTTAGGCATGGGGGTATTTGATGAGTCTATTTTAATGGACTACTATTACGCCTAAGTAATTCAATTCTAACATTGTATGTTTGTTAATAATCACATTCGGTCATTAAATGATTGCATGTGTCATTTTTTAAGTTTACATTTCTTCTTATGTAATTATATTTCATGCAAGGTCCCGCAACAACGCACCCATCTCGTCAAATTAATCTCCATCAGGCTAGTAATCTGGAAGAAGAGGGAGGAGGAACAATTGTGGAAAAGAATAGGGGGTGGAAAGATATTTTCCCCCCCACAAATATCTCCACCTACAGCCGTCCTCCTTCAACCGAACCCAACAGCCGCCGGCCAAAATTAGTAAGGGATTTGAAAATCCCTTCATTGGAGCGGGGGAGAGGAGTTAAGAGGAGACTTGGCATAAGAGAGGGGGGATCTTCGGTTCTTCTTCCTCCCCTTTGAGGGGATATCCTTCTCCACCGTGGAGAGGGCAGACACTGTGAACCAAGCGTGCACTATGCACACCATCGCCCTCCTGCTCTTACCGCAGGCGCTGCGCCTGCCCTTGCATGCACCCTTCCACCGCCATCACGCTACTGCACCAAGCGCCCTTCCACTGCCTGTCCACTGTGCGCGTGCCCTTGTAGCCACACCATCGCCCTCGCGCCCTCCACCGCCATCACGTGCCTGCACAAAGCCCCCGCATCGCACCAATGCCCGCAGGCAGCAGCAAGCCTCGCCTCGCCCGCAGATGCCACAGCTGCTCCCTGCAGGCACTGGAGGCAGTAGCGTGCCTCATGCCATCACCTTCCACCACCCACAGGTGTTGCCTCCACGCCAACCTACAGGCCACAACTGCCCGCAGGCGCCCGTAGGCACTGCACTCCCACCAGTGCCCTCACCTGCACCATTTCGTGCCCTCCAGCGCTGCTTCACCTTCCACCGCACCCTGCAAGCCTCGCCCGCAGGCGCTGCACCGCAGGCAGCAGATGCCCACGCCTGCAGGCCACTCCAGCTGCGCTCCCGTGCACGCCCAGCACGCAGCCGCGCGGGCTGCAGCAGCGGCGCTACCCTCTCCACGCGCAGCTCCTCCTCCAATAGGGCCAACAGGCCGGCGACCACTCTCCTCTATCCAACCACCGCGTCACCACCATTGCGTAGCCCTCGTCGAGGCACACCACCCCGTCGACTCTCATCGCCAATCATGCACGGCTGCCCATGCGAGGAAGAGAGAGGAGAAATCCTTTATTTTCTCCTCAATTAATATTTACATCTAATGCCATTGCCATTTAGATAATAATATTTTATTCAGGCAACATTGCATTGATGCACTTATACTTTCCTGAAATTACGTCACTTGTGTTATGTGCATGATTTAACTTTGAATTTTAAATCATATTTGCATGCAAGTTAAATTTACATGATATGCCATTACACATGCATCATACACATATTTTTGGAGCTTAATTCCTAACGTGAAAACTGCATAAATACCCCTGAACTTTTAAGGAAATTGCAAGCTTCAGTTAAAATAGCAAATTCCTCGCATTAGAGTCGCGGTAGTGTCTGCAAATAGTATATTCCTCAACTCGTGAATTTATTGGTCTATTCCTCCCTGTGGATGCGACATCCCTTTTGTGGTTTAAATTCATATCTATGTTAATCTTTGATTGAGAGATTTCCACCACATTAACTACAACGACATATCATTCTATTGCTATCATAAGAAAGCGAAACTCTCTCTGTCAATCGAGACTCACCAGTTTCGTTAATTATTTGCTTGAGACGTATTTCGTGCTATACTACAACGCGTTCATTGTTTATGTGATCTACGCCACGAACACTCGTGAGGAATGAAATCTCAAATTCCTGGATTGAGTCGGTGTAGATGTGTTTCTCGAATTCCCAGGCATCCATTCTTCCATTCTTTTCACAGCCAAGTTCATCTTATCGAGCTTATTACAAATCAATTCTATGTCAATTGAATGAGAATCCTGGATCTCATTAACATTTGACTTAGGTTGTTGGGACCAGTTGAATGCATCCATGGAGGCATGATTAATTGAGTTCTCGCTCATTTCCTCAAACAAGTCGTATGGGCTATCTGCATCCCTATTGAGGAAATTACCTCCGCAGGTGGTGTCCACGTGATTACAGAGTTGTTCAACAACCCATGATAGAAAATTTGCACAAGTTGCCATTTCGGCACCTCGTGGTGTGGACACTTCCTCAAAAGTTCCTGGAATCGCTCCTAGGCACCATGAAACGGTTCCCCCAGCCGCTGGGCGAAAGCGGTAATTACCTGTCGCAAGGCATTGGTCCGTCCGATTGGGAAGAATTTCTTTAAGAAAGCCAACTTAATACCAGTCCATGTTTCTATCGGCCTTCTGATGATTCGGTACCAATGTGCGGCCTTATCCCTGAGAGAGTGGGGAAAAAGCCTCATGATCATTTGCTCTTCATTCACATTCCTTACTCTCATGGTCTAAACCGAAGTGGTCAGATCCTCCAAGTGTTGGAATGGATCCTCCAAGCCAAGCCCATGGAAATGCTTAATCAAACTTATGACTTAGGGCTTGATTTCTATGTCTCCGACGGGAATCATGACACTGGGACGTTTCCCATAGTTTGAAGGATCATAGAAATCCTTCAAGGGCCGAGAACCCTGATCATTCACTCGTTAGAACCATTGATGCATCTGCTGCAATTCTTCCAACTGCCTCTGAATCAGCTCCTACTGGTTCAAGGGTGGGGGAGGTGGTTGTTGATCAGCCATGGGATCTGCTTGGCTATAGCTCAACCTCCGCCTCCGGGAATGGTCTAAAGGTCCTTCCAATCTAGGGTTCAATGACCTCCTTCCAAGCATACACTAGAAGGAAGTCAGAAGGACAGGGAAGAGAAGGAACCCTGCAGCACAAAAATACAAGCCTGTCCTTAGGTTGGGTAGACTAAAGGTCTACAAACTCTCAAAATCCGTCTTAAGATTATAGACAATTTACTCTACTTGTATCCAGGCAATCCAACCAGTTAGGAGGAGGGACTGGGGAGAAGGTTCTTCCTTTGGCTTGCGCTTTTAGTTCTTAGTGTACCCCTTAGCCATGGTCGTTTGATGCTACTCCCCTAGCTAGACATCCGATTGACTAGTATAAGCAGGTTAATCATGAACAATCTCAATCTGGATCCTGACGAGCAAACCAGTCCTTAAGGCCAACGTCTAATTAATTTTAGTTAGGCTTAGGATATTGGTGCTTCTGGAATGTGATGGGCCCTTAATGGGTTGTGCCTTAATGATTTGTTTGAGAGCATGTGTATGTGCACAACCAAGAAGTTTTCAAGCAAGATTATTAAGGATGAAGTGAGTTTTAAGATTCAAATCTTGCTTAGTAGCTTTTAGGATTCAAATATTATGTGTATTCAACCAAGTTTTTAGGAGGCAAACCAAATTTGAAATCACAAGTTCAAGTGTTTTTCCTTTACAAATCTAGAAAATATAGAGTGTCTGGCTTGACCAAAATATTGAATCCTATGGGGCAGCTGCAAAATGAATCAGTTTTAAATTGGGTGGTGTGGTCCAAACAATTCAATCAAGTGACCCAGATGCACTAACAATTAGGCACGCAAATATGATTTCTACTCCTTTATGTGTTGATTTGTGTGTACCGATTCCACAGGTCGGAATCCCGGTTGAGTAGATAAAAATCAAGTTAGGTTATGTGCCTCAAATGTAGGTGTATAAAGTGTGTATGTTGATTCGTCCCACAAAAAGTATCTCTTTTTCTTTTTTATATATGCGAAGGTGAGATGAGTATAGGTGGCAAACAAGACAAACAAATCCTATCCTAGGCTTTATGCAAAAACCTAAGTAGATTAGGTCTTGGTTATGAATGTGGCAAAATGAAACTAGTGGGGGGAATGTGGAAGGCACTTACAAATTACTCTACCTGCGCTTTATTCTAGTCTACCACACTTAGATCTCCATGCTAGGGTACCTGCAAGACAGTAGATCAAAGACAAGCAGGGTAAATAATATGTAAATGCAAAGAAGCACAGAAAACAAGTAAATTCTGTTGCCTCCCTGGCAATGGTACCAAAATGATGAGTCATGTTTCGTGAATTAAAATTGGGGTCTGGAGAACCCGTCATTGTAGCTCGCAAAACACGTCTATCAAATACAATTTATAACTGAAACTCCAAGGGAGTTCCGGGTCGAACACAGGGGGCAACGTTTACTTTGTTTGAAATCCACACTTCGTTTTGTTTCTTTTTGGTGTTTAGGGTTTTGTTATTTTTTTCCTTTTGTTTTTATATAACAAGCAAGTAAGATAGATCACAAGAGAGATGAAACAACTATGATATATCATGCAAATGTTTATTACAATAATCTATGAAAGCATAAAAGAGATAGTGGTGAGAGGAAATCTCCCGAATCGGTTGTTCAGCGAGATGACGGTGCCTAGCGAAAGCTTGGATGAAGGAAGTGAGATGCAGGATGATGGAGGTGAGATGTAGGAGGATGTCGGGTAGAGGAATGCTTCACAGAGGCTCTGGAATGGAGGTAAGGAGACAGAGGCGATCTTCTATCGGAATGGAGGTGGGAAGACGGCACCAAGGCAACCTATGAAGGTAGTGGGATGAAGGATGAATATTTGGTGGGAAATAGGAATATTACACTAATAAGAGGCCTTTCGAGCTTGAGAGTAAACTCTAATGGAGCTTTGGTAGGCTACTAGAGCTTAGGAGTAGGTGGGAGTAGAGTAGGTAGAGATGAAGAGCAATGGGGGTTGTAAGGGTGTTTATATAGTGGAGGGAAGAGGAAGAAATTCGTGTAGAGGGCTGTAGTGATAGCTACAAGCGTCACTAAAGACCCCTGCAGCTATCGCTGAAGATTACACCCCACCGCTCATGCCTGCAGTTGTCCTTGTGGCTGGCTATAAACGTCACTAAAGGTCCACCCAACCTGTCGCTGAAGATCTGCACCAATCCTCGCCCCTACTGGCCCGCAAATCATGTGCCCCTTATCGCGTGCGTGCTCACATGCTAGCGTTGCTGCTGCACACAGCTGCGGCTATGTGCGTGTCTTACGCACATGCGTTGGCGCTCATTTGCTCCGCACGCACCTGATTGAAGAATTGAGGAATTGGAGGACTTGACCCTGTGCCATGGGTTTAAGAGGTGTGCAGCATGACCAATGCGCTAAAGGAGAGGAAGTGTTGCGTTGAAGGGCTATCGGCGTTCGCTCATCATGCGATCTTGGCCGTTGGATTTTCATCCAACAGTCACGATATAATCTTGACCTCTCCTCTTGTGAAGGGAAGGCAGGGTTTGTTTCTAGCCATTGGATCTTCGACGACTGGGATTGTACACTGAAGTTGAGCAGAGGGACATGGCTAGCTTTGGGCGGTTCAAATGGTGCCACATGGCACCATCTGGGCCACCCATCATCTTTCTATTGCAGAGGGTGCCACGATGCTTAGATTGAGGTGATTTCTACGCCGTCGGACTGCAATCATCTCTCTGGATCCATCCGTACGACCAGATTTTTAATCCGAAGCTCATAAAGAAGTCGCACTACCTTCTGGCCATGTAAGATGAAAGAATTAATGTACATAATATACAATTATCCTAAATGCAATGCAATGGATGTTTATGCAATATTTATACCATGATATGCAATGCTAAGCCTAGGAACTATCATAAATAAGCATTTTATCATGAATTTATGTGTGTTTATCAGCTATATACAAATAAGTTATTACATACACTTAATATTATATACAAGTATAAATACTATATACAAGGTATTTTTATGAATTTTTGAACTTTTTCAAATTTTTATTTTCGGTGTTTTATAGAGATAGGGGAAGAGGAAGGAGAGAAGAAAGGAAGAAGACCCTTTTTTGGTGTTTTTATATGCTTTGCTTTATTTACAAACCAGAGAAGACTAGAACTTCTACTAGTATGTTCTACTATTTACAAGACTCGAAACCTAACCTAACTTGACATACATCTAAAACTAACTCTAATCTAACTTAAGGCATCTTTATTTTATTTTTTTTACATTTTTTTTTTTGAATTTACAAGTTGGACAAAAATAGTCTTTGAGAAGGTTTTACAACAAGAAGTCAAGCCTAAAAACTCATTCAAAGTGATAGATAGAACATATAAGGTTTTATAAACATCCAGACATTTGTGGCCACCAAGACTAAACTCAAAATCATGATATAAACATTGAATTCACATTAAACCACTGTTAAACAGTTTTCAACCAATACATTTGCTGAGAAAGCATTTTAGACAGATTTAACAAGCTCCTTAGTTTAATTCACAACAAAATAATTATGCATGAATTCTACTTACAAGTAATTCTCACATAAAACTATCTTACAGAATCACATACAAGGTCAAGAACTTTAAGTCAACCTCAGATTTAGCTTCTTTTAGTTCTGAAAGTTCTAAATAATGTATTACTGTTCAAACTACTGTAAAACAAGCAGAGATCTCATCTATGCATTTTAATTCTTGTACAAATATCTGGAGGATACTTCTCTACAAATTCCATTCCAAAAGTTTAATGCACAACTTAGATCATCCAAAAAATCCATTTAGAACTCAAGATTAATCACTCATGCAGTTCAGTTTAGCATGAAGTAGCTGCTACTGTCCAAACATTTTAGATCAAGATTTTGGAATTCAAGAGCTCGAGGAAATCACTCAAGTAAAATCTCAGAATGTAAAAAAGCATTTTAGAACCCCATTCAAACCATTAGAACTCAAATTGAAATATCAGGCATCAAAATCAACCTGAAACCTGGATAATAAAACCCATAAATCTTAGATCTCATTCAAATCAGTAAAATAAAAGTAAGGTGTCACAAACCATCTTTGAAAGGTCAAAAATCATGTAAAACCAGATTCAAAACCTCAAAAGCTTCAGAAACCCTAATCAATCTCTTCCCTTATGCTATAGATAGCATTGAGAAGAGAACACAAGTCATACTTCTCAATCCATTGCAAATAGATCCAAGACCTTCATGAAAACCATTTGGACTTAATCAAACCTTTAGCCATCAGATTAAAATGATTTGCATTCAATCCCAGCTATCACCCATCTAGGTATTTGATTTGAATCCACCAAGGTGATTTGATCACCTAGAATTCTTGCACACTATCAATTAGTGTTCAGGATCTCAGTGAAATTCTATAAAGTTGGATCATTGCTAAGCCCTCTAATCAGTGCAACTGATTTTCCTTGGCTCTTGCTACCCATAAAAACAGTATCAATCGCTATAATTGGGAGTGGAAAATCCAAGCAAAAAAAATCTAATAAAATGAGTTTAAAGCAATTGCAATACATCTAATTGAACACAAATAAACTCAATTTTATCAATTAAATCCAAATTGACTGCAATTACTCCAAAAATCATTCAATCTGCCATCAAAACCAAATCCAAAATAACCATTCAAATCCAATCAATTCAACCAAGGGGGAGTGCATTAGTGATTGTCTATGCTAAATGGGATGTCCTTAAATCATTTTTGAGTGCTCCAACAGATCTGAAAGCTAATGAGCTTTAGATCCATTGAATGCTCTGATGAATGGATTGATCAATGAATAAAACATTGAGGGATGAAGATGAACATGATTGTAAGGGAGGGGAGATTAGTGATCCAATGAAAGTGTGAATTGGCCTCTCTGATCAAGATTGATCAAAGAGGCTAAATTGAGGGAGATTAAGATGTAAATCTAATCTACTCCTAATCTAACACAATTAAGCAATGAATTCTAATCTAAACTACCTAAACTACTCTAAATCTATCTAGAAAGCAAAAAAATCTAGCTAAAAAGCAAGTAAATCTACTCTAATTGGAAGAATGGGATTCCTGGACCATGACCAGTGGTTAGTGGTTGATGGTAAATCATCATTCACCATAACTAGCTTGAATTAGTTGGAATCAAGAGATAAAATGCTCCTAAATGATTGCCTGAGGATAATAGTTCCACTCTAATCTGTTCTAAGAAGAAGATAATAAAATAAGGTTAATTCTATTATTTTAACATCACATCATAAATATAGATTAACCACAAGGTTATTTAGGAATTAATTAGAGGTCAACTGAGCATTAAAGACCAAGAAGTGGGTCCACATTGACAGAAATAGAATTTTACGCATTTCAAGAATCAAAACAGTACACAAACCCTAATTATCAACCCCACTTGAATCGAAAAGGTTTTGGTCAGGATAAAATTAATCTAAACCTCCTAAAATTCATAAAAAAATATTCTAAGAGGTTGGTACCTCTGGTTTGACCATCTGACCTATTTTGACCTAGAACAGAGTTTCAGATGGAAATTGGCCCTAATTTGGGTTTCTGTTCAAATTTTCTAGTCAAACATGGTCAAAACTCAAATTCAAGTTCACCATTAGATTCCTTAGGTCAAAATTAGGATAACACCAAAATTTAGGCCTAATCAGAGTCTATCTTAACCTAGTTTGCAAGTTAGTCCCTAAAACCTCAACTTTCATATTTTCCTTTCAAAATGCCCCTAGTTTCTCATCTTCTTCACTTCTAAGTCCTTGCCGCCATTGCTGTGTGAACAACATCTCCAACCCAATGCCTGTCGACTTCAAAGGAGAAGATATCCTTCAATCGACATCCAGTCTCCTCCAAAATTGGAGGAACTGCCTGCCATGAAATCTCCTCTTGTTTGAACATGGTCTTGAGCCTTGATTTAAACCCAAGAGCTCAGGCGAACCCACAAAATCAATGGGGGTTCCTTGTGATTTTTGCATAGAATTCACATTGATTTAGGGCAAATCAAGCCATGGGCACACCTATATAAGTTCCCCAAGCTTCCAAGACCACTTCGAGTCCGGTTAGGCCACAAAAATTCTTCTTCCTCTTCTTCTCTGGCCACCTCCGCCACGACTCTGGCAGGCTCCACAAGCCTTCTTCGTTGCCCTCTACCATGTTCGATAGGCATAAGGAATGTCTTCCCAGACTTTATCCGCTCCTCGCTGGTCAAAGGAGGGGCTACCTCGACCCTTCTTCCTCGCTACTCCTCTCACTGGAGGCACCTTGTTCTTCGACGCTAGCCAATCAAAGCTGGTACCAATTCCTCCCCCATTCAACCCTAGTCTAGGTTAAATCTCTTCCTCTCCCTCTCTAGATCCTCCCCATCTCCTTTACTTCTCAAATCAATCAACATACACCTCCTCTCCCCTCTATCTTCCCCAGCAACGGCAATGCCTCTAGCGAAGCTGTGGACCCGTTGCCGACCACAAAACTCATGTCCACCACCACCAAAACGTCTGCCACACTATACTGCCCAAAAGCCCCAACCTAATTAGGCTTATTGGTCCCTCGCTCTCTCTGCCAAACAAACCAACCGCCGCACTCCTCCGACCTTGGTAGAGCTCTGCACACCACCAAACACCACAAGACCTCCACCAGCATACTTTCCAAGCTCCGACAATCATCTTGAACGTGTTTAATTGGGGCGATAAGCCCATTTTCGTGTTTCAAGTTGTCTCCGGACCTCCGTTGTCACCGCCAAATCATCGCCATCGTACGTTGCTGTCACCCATCCTTCGCCTTTGCCACCACTTCTAGTAGATGCAAATTGCATCTAGGGAACCTTCCTAGCTCTCAATCAAGGAAGAAGCAACAGCTACACCACGCAATCGAAGGAGTTTCTTTGGCTATGCATGTGAGGAAGATGTGAGGGGATTTAGTCCTACCTCGTTGGATCAGACTAGGAATAGCATATAAAACACTTTTATCACAAGGCCTCATTGCCTCAAATGCACCAAGGGCAAGGAAAATGAGGAAAGTGGGAATGGCTGCGATGGCTGATGGTGGTGTGGTGTGGAGAAGGAGGGTGGCGATGGATGGCGGAGTGGCACGGCCTGGCAGCTTGGCATCAGTGTTGACGAGGCCGAAGAGGAGGAGGAGCAAAGGTGGTCTTTGGTGGCGATCACGGCTAGCGATTAGGGCAGAGGGCGTCGACGAGGAAGGAGATGAGGAGGAAAGGGGATCAACGCTAGCGGTGGTGGCCGATGGCAATGGTGGTGGGGGTGATGTTGTGTCTACGTTGGGAGAAGTTGACAGGAAAAAGAAGAGGAAGGTGGGTGGAAGTGGTTCACGTAGAGGGAAAGGAGAAGATAAAAGGAAAGGGAAAAGCAGAAAAGGAAGGAGGGGATTAAGAGGGAGAGTGGGTGAGAGGTTGTGAGAGAGGGATAAAGAGGGTAACGGAGATGGCACAGCCCGGTGGCATGCGGCTACTAGTGTGGAGGAGGAGATTGAGAATGAGAGAAGTGTGGAAGGAGACGAGGAGTGGGAGGGAGAGGGTGTTACAAGTGAGCGGGAAGAGTGAGGGAGGTGTGCCACCTGTCTTCTCGGTAGGAGGGGGAATCAGGGAAAAAGAGAAAGAGAGAGACGGTTACAAGAGAAATGGAATGGGAAGTTGCAGGGACGTGGGAGTAGAAGTTGAGGAAATTATGGGTTTATGGGAGAGGTTACGTAGATGTGGGTGTGTGCAGGGGCGTGGGATATATATATATATATATATATATTCTTTAAACAAAAAGAAAGGGGATTGACAAGAACACAGAAAGAAAAAAAATGAGGTTAAGTATACATATATATATATTCATGCATGTGGACTGAATAAGTTTAGAAAACAAAATGGAAGAAATCAAGTCTCCAGAGTATGAATTTATTGGTCCAATTAATCTTCACAATCACCTTAGATTCTTTCCTAGTATACCCTGGATTACTACTTATCAGCTCCTAGCATATCTTAGGTTCATCGAGCATTCTACGTGACCCTATAGCGAGCCTTACATCTGCAACTCCCAGACCAGTTGGCCTAGGGTACTAAGTGATAAACCCTCCAAAGGACTTGTTGGCTCGAGTCACAAAGGCTTACAAATCCCAAGACATGTATAAAGTTTATTTAATGGTGTTGAGTATTGCACTAAGATTAGAATTAGGTTTTTTTTTTTACAAGATATATACAATGCCTCTGACTAAAAATGGTGTAAAGGAGAGGACTTTATGAAATTTTTCTGATGTTTTTATTTTTTTTTCCTTTTCTTTTTCTTCTTCTTTTTTTCTATATATATTTTTCTAAAGAACCTAATTCTTCTCCTAAATCACACTCAACAAGTTAGGTGCATTTATTCCATTTTACTAGGAGGCTAATAAGAGCTTCCCAAAAGTGGTTCAGAAATCCTCCTAAGTGAAGTGGAGAATAGTAATTAAGATTTGCAACTCTGAAAAACCAAACTCCTAAGAACATTCGTGCCTGACAACTTATCAGTGTGAATATTGAATATAAGGGAATACTTAAATTTCAAACTCTTCTAAGCAGATTGTTGAAAATAAATCTTGTTTACTCTTCACTCTTCAACTCATTACCAGGAAATAACAAGACTAAAATGCCTAACATATGTCAAAATCCTAAATATTAATTGATCACCTTGGTAATTAAGTCTAAGACCTGAAGAGCCATTGATTTAAACCTAAGTATACTTCCTAAGGTAAAAACTCCTGGTTAAAGGGGCATTGTCATCATCCTTCAAAAACAAAAACAAACAGGATGATAAGGGGTTACTCGATGACAAATAGAAGGGTATTGGCCCCCATTCTCCAATATGCAGATAACACAGTTTTTTTCGTGGAAGGTGGGAAGAGGGAAGCACAGGTGTTATATTATATGGTCAATATATTCGGTGAAATTTCTGGGTTGAAACTAAATGGAAGCAAATCCTCCCTAGTTTGTTTTGGTATGAATGGTAGTGATCAGAATGACATTTCCAACATCTTGTGCACGCCTGTGGTATCACTGCCAATCAAATATCTGGCTCTGCCACTGAAATGCAAAAAAATGAAGAAAACTGATTGGACGTTTCTTTTTGAGAAGGTGGCTACGAGGCTTGAAGGCTGGAGCAGCCATTACCTATCTAAAGGGGGGAGGCTTATTTTGCTAAATTCAATTATCACTTCTATTCCAGTCTTCTTCTTCTCTGTCTTCCGAGCTCCAAAGTCAATTTGGAAAAAACTTGATGTTATGCATAAAAGGTTCTTCTGGAACGGGGCTGCTCACCAAGGTACCGTCTTCCAACCTGTTAAATGGAATACAATCTGTTCTCCCAAGAAGTATGGTGGTATGGGAATCAGATCTCTCAAAGAGTTCAATGATGCTTTGTAGTTGAGATGGGCGATTCGACTGGTTCAAGGGGAAAAAAAATTTTGGACAGAGATCTTACATGATAGCTATGGGGTGACAAATGATGAGAAGAGCCGTTTAAATCCTCTTAAGCCGTCTCCTTTTTGGGCTTCTGTGGTGCATGCTTTGGCTGATAATTGGAATCTTTTCAAATCAGTCTTGGGAGATGGGAGAAGCTTTAGATTCTGGTTGGATAAATGGCTTCGTGGTGGGGCGATAAAAGACAGGTACCCTCTTGCATATTCAGTTGCTCCCGATAAAAATGTTGTGGTATGTGATTATTGGGACATGACTTTAGAGAATTGGATGATAAACAGTGATGGGGGGAATGACCATGGAACAAGAACACAGGCAGAAAATGAACATCTCCTGCAGGAGCTTGCTACTTTTAGACCTACGTCGAAGGAATGTGTTACATACAAGAGGGATGGGACTTTCTCGTCAGCGACTGCCTATGAGAAACTCATCTTTTCATCAAGATCGGCAAAGGTGGATGAAGTAGGGAGGAAAATATGGAAATTGAAAATCTCATTGAAGGTGCAAATTTTTTTGTGGCTATGTAGAAGAGATGGTTTGATAAAGGGAGATCTGCGGCATAGGAGAATGGGAACTCCTACTCAATTTTGTCATTTGTGTGGCTTACATAATGATTGCAGTCATCATATTTTTTCTACATGCATGATAATAGATAGTGTTTGGAGGAAGATCTGTAGGGATTCAATTCCCACATGGGAGGATCTATGGAGCTCTTTTTTAATTTCTAATAAGCCATATGTGCCCATGGTGGCTGTTTTATGGTCGGTATGGAGAGCTAGAAATGAGAAATTATTTTAGGAGAGTCCAGTGAGTGTGGATAACATTGTAAACAATTGCTGGAATCTCATACATATATGGGATTCAAATTTGTAATCCTTTTCTTTCATATAATCAATAATAGCTCTCCTGGATTGCTATCGAAGATTCGATAGCTTTCATTTTCTTTTCAAAAACAAAAAAAACAAAAACAACGGAAAAACACAACTAAATGAATGCAAACTTTACAAATTTTTTTTAATGTAAAATATAAAATAAAGCATGCAAGTTTTGATGGTTTTTTTTCTTTTATGAAAAAAAAAATCAACTAATACTTAAAAATTACGACTTACACAACACATTGAAAAACAAAAATAGGTCAAATAATAACGGGAAAGAAAATAGATTTTCCCCATCCCCCAACTTAAATGACATTGTCCACAATGGCATAAAAATAAAAGAGAGGGAGTAGTTTAGATAGATGCAACTTGATGTAGTGAAGCACTTGTGATGGTGAGCCATCTAGCTTACCTAACTTATAAAACTAAAAATAGATTAAAAATAAAAAAAAAATTATTTATTTACAAAATCTAAAGGATGGTTAAATAACCTTGTTTACATACAAAATTGAACCTAAGAAAAGTAGGGCTTTCAGTTTTTTACAAATCGAGAAAGGAAAGCCTCTATAAGAAAACTTGGCCCATGTATTCACCATGATTGAGTCTTTGTACGTCAGATCCTCATGACATAACAAAATCACGAGAAGTCTCGCAAAGGTACTCTTCTCTCATGATGAAATCTTGGTATAATGACTTAGATTAGCACCCCGATATAACCCTATTAGGTCTTGTAAAGCTACACACATTAGCACTAACTCAGGTAATGCTAACTCCAGTCTATTTACGAGTAATAGCTAACATCTTAAGGAATAAGGCTTCGCTGGGCTACACTTTATCCTCAAGAGGTAACTAATCCCCGTATCAAACTCAAAGTCACTATCCTACCAGAGTACAAATAGGTTAACTCAAGAGAAAAGAGGCCAGCTAAATAACCCAAATGTGGAGCATCGCAGTGCTACGCCTCCCACATCTATCTAAAATGCTAACAAGCCCTACAGTCCTCATAACACCCGAAACTTCTAGTAAACTTAGAGTGGAGTCTCGCAGTGCTACTATTCCCACATGAGTTCAAGGTCACTAGTGTCTCATAATGCTATCTTTCAATCCCTGCCAAGCTGGTCTCAGATCTTGAGAATCAATCTAACTACCTAAAAGAAACAACTTTTTTTTTAATGATTTTGCAAATTTTTATTATGTACAAATTTTCTGATGATTTTTTTTAAATTTTTGTTTTTGCATATTTTTATTATACACAATTTTTCATTTTTCATTTTTTTCTTTTTCTTAAATGATTTATTTACAGTGTTGGGTTGCCTCCCAACCAGCACTAAGTTTTATGCCTTCAGTCGAACGGTATGAAGGTGATGCCATATCTATCAAAGTATTGGTTCACTAATTCCACTATAGCTCTCTTAAATGGACGAGCAGGAGGATAAGGGAAATTGGCGCTCAGTCCATACTTAAGGAAGTGTAGGCGATCAACGTACCAGTCCTGATGGGATTTCTTATACCAACAACGTATGCCATCATTGGCGTGGTTGTACACACCACACTTGATGCACAATCCCATACGTTGCACCCTACGCTGTTTAGACATATCACTTCTCCCATAGAAGGGAGATTCTTGAAGTGCATGAATCTCTTCACGGCGCACTTCCCTCGCTTTTAGCAAGATCAACAATCGCACATCTACAAGGAGATCCGTGCCGTGGTGAAGTGAACAGGCAAAGGTGAGAAAGATGGGGTCGCAGAAAGTCATGGTGCAAGTCGCAGTGTGCTTAGGTGCTCTAGTGCTTTAGAAAGAAAGAAGGGGGGTGAGAAGGTATTGGACTGCCTCCAATGTGCGCTAAGTTTTACGCCTTCAGCCAAGCAAAAAGAAACAAAGTCAACTAGGGATAGAATTTATAAGAGCAAGCTTATCAACACCATTGATAAACTCCTAATGCTTAAGATAGGGTTTAAGCCTTTGCCCGTTAACTATGAAAGTGTGCCTAGTATTGGTATCTACTATTTCTACAGCTCCATTTGGTAAGGTGCACACAACAATATTAGGTCCTTTCCATTTAGAGCGAAGCTTTCCTGGAAAGAACCGAAGTCTGGCATCATAAAAGCTAAACACATTGGTTTGGTTCAAAAGACTTTTGAAAAATATGACAATCGTGGAAAGCTTTCATTCTCTCCTTATAAATCCGAGAATTCTCGTATGTATCATTTCTTAATTCCTCCAATTCACTCATTTGTAATTTTTTGTGATCCCTAGCTTGTTCAAGATTCATATTACATTTCTTTATTGCCCAAAAAGATCTATGCTCAAGTTCGACTGGCAAATGGCATGCCTTTCCGTACACCAACCAATAGGGAGACAATCCAATAGGGGTCTTGTAAGTTGTACGGTAAGCCCATAATGTATCATCTAATTTTTCAGCCCAATCTTTTCATCCGCTCTTACTGTCTTTTGAAGGATTGCCCTAATCTCCCTATTAGATGTTTTAGCTTGACCATTTATCTAAGGATGATATGGAGTTGCAATTCTATGATTGACTCGATACTTCTTAAGAAGACTTCTAAATTGAAAATTATTAAAATGGGAAACTCCATCACTGATGATTACTCGTGGCATCCCAAATCTTGCAAAGATATTCTTTCGAACAAAGCAAGTGACTACACTATGGTCATTATTCTTTGTTGGGATTGCCTCTATCTATTTGGATACATAATCTACAGCCACTAAAATATAAAGATATCCAAATGAAGCGGTAAACAATCCCATAAAATCGATGTCCCAAACATCGAAAACCTTGACAATTAAAATCAGATTCAAAGGCATCATATCTCTTTTAGTGATATTTCCTAAAGTTTAGCATCTTGTACAAGACTTAGTAAACAAATGTTCCTCGAACAAAGTGGGCCAATAAAAATCGCTTTAGAGGACCTTAGCAGCTATTTTCTTTCCAGAAAAATGACCTCCACATGCACTACTATGACAAAAGGACAATATGCTATGGAACTCACTTTCCGGAATGCACCTTCTTATTATCTGATCATTACAAAGCCTAAAGAGTTCTGGATCTTCCCAAAAATAATACTTAATCTCAGAGAAAATTTTATCTCTCTTATGTTTTGTCTAATCGGAAGGGGTCCGACCTACTGCCAAGTAATTAACTATATCTACAAACCAAGGAGACTTAATTCCCTTTATAACCAACAGATATTCATCAGGGAATAAATCACAAATTGGTGGAGAATGATTGTTACTTATTAAGATTCGAGATAGATGATCAGCCACTACATTTTCTTATTCAACTTTATCCATTATTTCTAAATCAAATTCTTGCAATAAAAGTATTTATCGAATTAATCTTGGTTTAGCATCCTTTTTGGATATATGTCTAAGGACTGAATGATCACTATAAATTATCATATGGGAACCTAACAAGTATAATCGAAACTTTTTAAGAGCAAAAACAACTGCAAGCAATTCCTTTTCAATTGTAGTGTAATTCTTTTGAGCTTCATCTAAAGTTCTGCTTGCATAAAATATTACAACAAGTTTTCTATCAGTTCTCTGTCCTAAAATTGCTCCTATTGCAGAATCTGAAACAACACACATAATATCAAATGGGAGTGTCCAATCTGGAGGTTGTAAGATAGGCGCTCTAGTCAAAGACCCTTTAAGAGTGTTAAAGGTCGTTAAACAAGAATCATCAAATTCAAAGTTAACTTCTTTAGCCAAAAGAGCACTCAAAGGTCTAGCTATCTTAGAGAAGTCTTTAATAAAATGCCTATAAAATCCTACGTGTCCTAGGAAAGATCGAACATCTCGAACTAAAGTAGGAGGTGGAAAGTTACTAATCATATCAACCTTATCTTTGTCTACTTCCATTCCTTTCTTTGAGACAATATAGCTTAAAATAATTCCTTCCTGAACCAAAAAGTGACTTTTTTCCCAACTTATGACTAAGTTGACCTCAATACATTTCTGATGAATTTTCTCAGGAATTAGGAGATAAGAATTAAATGAATCTCCAAATACAGAGAAGTCATCCATAAAAATCTCTAAACAATCACCAACCATGTCCGAGAAGATAGCCATCATACACCTCTGAAATGCGGCTGGTGCATTACACAATCCAAATGGCATTCTTCGGAAAGCAAAAGTTCCAAAGGGACATGTGAAGGTTATTTTTTCTTGATCTTCAGGGTGAATTGCCACTTGGTGATATCCAGAATATC
Source organism: Thalassia testudinum (assembly GCA_037157565.1). Lineage (NCBI taxonomy): Eukaryota > Viridiplantae > Streptophyta > Magnoliopsida > Alismatales > Hydrocharitaceae > Thalassia > Thalassia testudinum. Next base: position 113,822,676 of record JAZHRO010000003.1, on the reverse strand, counting down.
CGTCAAGAAAATAAAAGAATTCCCTTCCCGCTAATCTTTCGAGAATTTGATCTATAAAGGGTAAAGGTAAATGATCTTTCTTAGTGGCATTATTAAGCTTCCTATAATCTATACAAACTCTCCAAGAGAAAGCTATTCTAGTGGGTAATTTTTCACCCTTGTCATTTTTATAACGGTTAAGCTGACTTTCTTGGGTACAACTTATGTCGAACTGACCCAAGGACTATCAGAAATCAGATATATGATATCAGCATCTAACCACTTAATTATTTCTTTCTTTACAACTTCTCTCATATTGGGATTTAGTCTCATTTAAAATTCTCTACAAGGTTTAACAGTTTCATCAGTGAAAATTCTATGAGTGCAACAGGATGGACTTATCCCTCTTAGATCAGCTATGCTCCACCCAAATGCTATTTTACGTCTTCCTAGGACCTTAACCCATTGACCTTCTTGGGTGGTTGTGAGTTTTGAACTAATGATAACTAGTAATGTCTGGTTTGATCCTAGAAACACATACTTTAAAGTATCAGGTAGAGGTTTAAGCTCTAATTCAGGAGGGGATTCAATTGAGGGTTTTAAGGGCTCCTTAGAAAGTTCAGGTAATTTCTCTATCTTAATAATCCAAGGATGTCCTAAAGAAGAAGAATTCAAAAGATTATTCACCTTTTGGAGAACAGTGCTCTCCTTAACATCTAAAAATTTATCAAGAGTTAAACAAGTGATCAAAGGATCTTTGATATAAATATATTTATTAGGAGTAAAATGCCTATTCATGCATGTTCCTAGGCTTAGATTTGCATTTCCTATTATAAATATTTCATAGCATGCATCATTCTGCATTTAGAGTAGTATATAATTTAGGTTAATTGAGTCCTTTTTGTGGTTAGGAGAGAAGGATATTTATTTTGCAGCCTCGAATTGACGATCTGACCATACAGATCTAATCAAGACGACGATCGGAGTCCAACGCCTCTGAAATCGCCTCGATCGGAGTCCTGTAGCACCATATGCAGTCTGAGGAAGATCAACGGCCAAGGGACTAGGAGACATAATTCAAAGCTTCAAATGACAAATCTGACCACACAGATGGATTCGGGTCAACGATTGCAGCCTAACGGCGTAAAAATCGACTTAATCCGACCTATGTAGCAGCCCTTACAACAAGAAGAAGATGGACGGCCTAGACTGCGCCACGTGGCGCAGCCCAAGCCACCCAGTGCACGCACATGCTACCACACACGCGCAACAGTGCGGGTGTGCGAGCACATGCGCATGCGCACAACGTAGCACAGCGCAGCGCCAGCGCATGGGCGCGATCGTGTGGCAAAGGTAGGGGAGCACAGCACTAACTATGCGTGAGCTGGACCTACAGCGACGCTTACAGCCATCGCTAATTCATCGCATGCCAGCAAAGCCAGCTGTAGGCACCAGCGGGCATGAGCTACCTATAGCGATGTTTCCAACGACGGCCTGGATGTTACTAATGGTCTCATACCTATTTTTTGCCTCTTCTCCACTATAAAAGGACCTACACGCCCTCCCTTCCAAGCCATCTCTACCTACTCTACTCCCACCTACTCTCAAGCTCTAGCAAGCCTATCAACGCTTCGTTAGAGCTTATTCTCAAGCTCCCAAGGTGCCTATTAGTGTAGCAAACCTCTGCCCCACCAAATATTCCTTCAACTTCCCATCCCCATTCATAGGTCACCTTGGAGCCGTCCTCCCACCTCCATTCTGGTAGCAGATCATCTCCGTCTTCTCACCTCCATTCTGGAGCCACATCGAAGCTTTCCTCAACCCGACGTCCTCTTGCACCTCACCTCCGTCGTCCTGCTCTTCACCTTTTTCATCCGAGCTTTCGCCAGGCACCGTCGTCTCACTGAACAACCGATTCGGGAGATTTCCTCTCACCCCCCTCTTTTTATGCTTTCATAGTTTATTGTAATTGATATTGGAAGTAATATATATCAGATTTATTCCACATCTCTATCTTGTGATACGTTTTCTTGTTTTCTTCTTTCAAAAATACAAAAAAATAACAAAACCCCAAAATGCCAAAAAGAAACAAAACAAAGTGCAGTTTTCAGTTAAAGTAAACGTTGCCTCCCTGTGTTTGACCTGGGACTCCCTTGGAGTTTCGGTATAAATTTTATTTGATCGACGTGTTTTGCAACTACGACGACGGGTTACTTGTAACCTTGATTTCAAACTTGCAAAACATGCCCAACCAATCTTCTTCAAGGTGATAAGGTGTGGTGTGATCAATGGCTTCTTCAAGTAAGCCTACTTCTTCTATTAAATTACAACCATCATTAAAATTCAAGTTTTTTGATGCCTTGAAAATATCTAATTGCATCTTCTTATCACCAAAGGCTATCTCCATTATCCCTGATTCACAATCTATGTTACCTTTAGCAGTAGCTAAAAATGGTCTTCCTAAAATAATAGGTGCATTCTTAATAATCTCAGGGATTTCCATTTCCAAAACTAAGAAATCAACTGGAAAATAGACATCTTTAACCCTGACAATTACGTCCTCAAGAACTCCTTTGGGTTTCTTAATTGATCTATCAGCTAGTTGAAGAGAAATGGAAGTGGATTGGAGTTCTCCTACTCCAAATTTTTCAAAAATTAGAGTAGGCAAAGCTCTTAAGTCTAATAAATCTCTGTTAAAAGTAAGATTACCAATAATACAAGTAATCCAAGGATTACCCAGGTCTTTCTTTTTATTGGGCAGGTTTTGTCGAATAACTGAACTTATTTGTTCAGATAACACTATCTTTTCAGGAGTCTTAACTTTAGCTTTACATTTTTGTGTGAGCAATTCCTTTAAAAATTTTGCATATAAAGGTATATGTTGAATAGGATCAATTAAAGGAATGTTTGTTCGAACTTGCTTGAAGAGTTTAAGTAATTCTTCATTATTAGCTAAAGTTTTCTAGCTTGAAGTCTTATCTTTTACCATTAAGAAAGGGAATGTGAGATGGTGTGAGATCAGGATTAATTTTGAGTTTAGATTCTTTAGAAGTTTCTTTTACATTTTCTTCATCTTCAGAATCACTGTCAACCACTAAGGGTGACTTTTCAGTAATTTCTTTGTTAGTTGAAGTTTGGGGATGAGCTACCTCCTTAGTAATCCTACCACTCCTAAGTGTAACAACATTTGCATTAGCTTGAGGATTATTATCTCTATTTTGAGGTTGTTGTTGTCTAGGAATGTTTGGAATAGGGTTAAGTGGAGGGATTTGAGGTTGGTTACTATTGAATCCAGGTGGAGGGTTCAAGTAAATTCCTTGAGTTATGCTCTGGTTGAGCAGGTAAAACTCCAAGGGGTCGATTATCTTTTCTTTGATTTCTCTCATCCCTAATTTCATTCATCAATTGTTGTTGAGTGTTGACAAGTTGTAACATTAACTGTTGCATATCTGCTATTTTCGTGTCAAACTCACTTCTAAATGATTGGGAATCTTGGGTAACTCTATTTTGGTAGTTGTTATTTGGAAATGGAACTGGGTTGAGTTTAGGTGGGGACATTTGGTTAGGTTCATACCCTTCATTCCTCCAAGAAAAATTAGGGTGATTCCACCAACCTGGGTTATAGGTGTTGGAATATGGGTAATTTTCATGCCTAAAGTTACCCTGAAGAGCTTGAGCATCTTCTAATTGAGTGTAGGAAGATGAAGGAGAATCTAAGGTTGAAGTTTGGACATTAGAATTATACATGGGCATTGGTTCTTGGTAAAGAGGGGCAAAAGAGGGTTGAACTTCACTTGCGTGGGATCTAAGGTTAGATCTTTGACTCTCAAGTTCTTTTACTAACATATCAACCTTGTCTAACCTTTTGTTGATCATCTCCCATTCTCTAGTGTTTCGTATCTCATGAATTCCTCCTTTAGAATTTGTCCTATCAGAAGCATCCATTAAAGCATGATTAAGGGAGTTCTCACTCATGTTTTCAAACAACTCATAAGCTTCATCTTCTCCCTTACTTAGGAAATTCCCACCACAGGAAGCATCGACATTATACCTAAGTTGTTCATTAATGCCATGGTAGAATATTTAAACTATCTGCCAACGAGGAATTCCATAATGTGGGCACTTCCTAAGAAGCTCCTTAAGTCTCTCCCAAGCTTCGTGGAGATGTTCACTAGGTTGTTGAGTGAAACTAGTAATGTCTCTCCTCATAGCATTGATTTTACCTATAAGAAAGTACTTCTTAAGGAATTCAAATCGAAGTTCGGCCCAAGTGTTTATCGATTTTCCTATATTTTGATTCCAGAATTTAGCCTTATCTTTTAATGAGAATGGAAACAATCTCATCATTAGGGCATCCTCAATTAGATTTCTATTTCTCATAGTTTTGCTAATAGTCTCTAATTCATCCAAGTGTAGAAAAGGGTTCTCATTGCTATGCCCATAAAAATGAGGTAATAAGGCTATGGTGGAGGGTTTTATTTCAAAATCATCATAAACTTCTGGAATACGGACAAAAGGTTCAGAGATTTGACATGAGGGATCATAAAATTCCCTTAAGGGTCTTTGTTGATTAACAAGTTGAAACTTGTAATACAATTCTTGTTATTCTTGTTGCATTTCCAAAACACAATTGATTTTAGATTTCTTGGTTATCCATTTATTTATCACTAATCCTACGTGGTTCTTTAATTAAAGGTTCTACTAAATTAGGAAATAAAGATCTATGACCAAGCATACAAAAGAAAAATGCAATATAATAACACAATACAAACAACTAACACGATGAATTAAGAATGTAAATTGATTAATCTAAAGTAAGCTGATAAAACAAAAAGAACAAATTATGTTATTTTCCTTATTGACCTACGATATGCCTAAAATAACCTAAATGAGAGGCTCTAGTACCCTACATGTGTGCCTGTGTCATTCACACTCAAGTGTGCAAACCACAGAAATAAAAGCAAACACAAGGCAAACAAGTTCTTTAAACAAAAGGTGAGGTGATTTTTAGGGTTTTAATCTTTATTTAGTTTTTATTTTATTTTTGAATTTTCACTTTTTATTGATTTTTAACAAAGTTACAACTTAATTCTTTTATTAAACTCTACTCATGCGAAAAATAAAAAGCATGAACAGTTATTTGAGCGGGTTTAGAAAATGTACCTACCTTCAACACTCTACAAATTGCTTGGAGATTAAAATCTTAGCCTTTGCAATTGAAAGATTAAGAAGCTTATAAATTAAATTCTACTCAATTAATCTAAGGAAATATAAAATGGTAACTTAAAACATGACATTTATGTGCTTAACAAACACGATACAACTTGAACTACAATCAAGCACCAAATAAAAATAAAAGAACATGAGAAAAAGAAGCTCCTGCCATGGACGTGCACAAAGCCGAGAAAGAGGAAGAGGTTGGGGAAGAACTGGAGATGGTCGTAGAGAAGATGAAGAGGTTGGTGGCTGTGGCGGCCAATTGGAGTTGGTTCCTGGTGGCTAGCGTTGATGCAGGAGGTGTGCTTGGCTACTGGTGGTGGTCGTGATGGTGGAGGGCGTCGACGGCGAGGAAAACAGGGAAAGTGGGAACGGCTGCGGTGGCTGATAGTGGTGTGATGTGGAGAAGGAGGGCGGCGGTAGATGGTAGAGCGGCGCGGCCTGGCGACTTGGCGTGGGCATTGGCGAGGTCAAAGAGGAGGAGGAGCGAAGGTGGTCTGTGGTGGCGGTCACGGCTGGCGCTTAGGGCAGAGGGCGTCGATGAGGAAGGAGAAGAGGAGGAATGGGGATCGGTGCTGGCAGTGGTGGCCGATGGCGACGGTGGTGGGAGTGATGTTGCTGTGTCTATGTTGGGGGAAGTTGACGGGAAAAAAGAAGTGGAAGGTGGGTGGCAGTGGTTCACGCAGAGGGAAAGGAGAAGATAAGAGGAAAGGGAAAAGGAGAAAAGGAAGGAGGGGATTAAGAGGGAGAGTGGGTGAGAGGCCATGAGAAAGAGATAGAGAGGGCAACGGAGATGGCACAGCCCACGGCATGAGGCTGCTGGTGCAGAGGAGGAGATTGAGAATGAGAGAAGTGTGGAAGGAGACGAGGAGTGGGAGGGAGTGGGTGTTTCGAGTGAGAGGGAAGAGTGTGGGAGGTATGCTGCCTGCCTTCTTAGCAGGAGGGGGAGTCAAGGAAAAAGAGAGAGAGAGACGGTTTGTGGGAGAGGTTTCGTAGACGTGGGTGTGTGCATGGGCGTGGGATATATATATATATATAGTCTTTAAACAAAAAGAGAGGGGATTGACGATGTCAGGAAAGAAAAGAAATGAGGTTAAGGATCTGATTTCTCCTCTCCATACATATTTAATAATAAGATTTTAACAAATTTACAATATTTATATATATAGAATAAATATTTAAAATTATGTAAACATATGTAATTTAATGCTACTTAGATTTATTGGATGTGGAAATGTTAATTAAGTTATTAGCCTTATTATTATGTTAATTACTTTTATTAAGCTCTGAAACTACATTAAAATTAACTAATTATACCATGTGAATATAGTTTCATCAGTCCCTCACACTTGCGCCAATGCACGCCCTCGCCTGCGCTCATGCGCACGTGGGTTTGGGTCGGATTCGACTACACGTTACTGTGCTACCCGATAACCTAGTTAGAAAGAGAAGAGAAAGTGTGGGGGTGGTTTTGCATAGGGTTTCATGCCCACTATTGCCTCGAGATTTGTGCCCATATACATGCCAACACTTAGTCATTGCTGAGGTTGTTGGTCTTGTGCCTTGTTAAGGCTTTGCACTAAAGACTTATGCTTTGCTTTGAGCACTTAAGGCATCTGGCTCTCTACACTGACATCTGACTGTGGGTATTATTGACTTATTGATCTGACGTGAATATTTGATTAAGTGATTGAGAAACCACTGTAGCAATATTGATTTGGTTGGAGAATTGGGATATGTGCTTAATGGTTAGGCTAAATTGGTGATTCAAATCATCATTTTTAGGACTTTTAGTATTCTTTTTATCCCATTGATTCCTGAGATACAATTGCTACTATTGAATATTATTTTAAATTGATTTTTCTTGTGCTTAATTATTGTGCTCATTGTTTCTAATTACGATTAGTATGTGAATTCCACATTTGCTCCATGCGAACGACCTCGAACTCATTTCTATTTTTTAGCACTTATATTTTTAAATGCTGATTCACTTTTGTTGACTGTACTACGATGCATATTTTTAACTCGACGAGAGTGTTGCCAACAGTGGTGATGAAGTTGAGGAAGAAGGTCTCCAGTGATTGAAAAGCCCAGTAGTGGAGCTTCTGGGATGTCCCCTTGTGTTATGTGATCCAACTCGATGCGAATGACGTAAGAGAGGGAAGGTGGCTGCTGTCATCGGTCGTGGAGTGAAGAGGGTGGAGGAAATTGGAGAGGGAAGAAAGGCTCAACCCAACGAAATAGGAAGGGGGACGATCGGGTCATAGGAGCTTAGGGTTGCTTCTTATATAGGCATTGGGGGCGCTCTGGTCACCAGATTGATGAGCCTATATTTGTGAGCTAATTAGTTATATAAATGCCTAGACATTAAATTAATAGTAACAAATATATAGCATACATTAGTACGTAAATAGATTAATTTATCGATTTGCTTTCATGCATATTTCATGCATTTAAATAGTTCATGCATTTAAGCTTTCCTATACATAGCATGCACTGAAATATTTAGTCTTTTAGATTGCATTACAAGCATGTATTAGAATTAACATTTTATGTGAGGGTTTGTAGATAAATAAGTGTTGAATGCGGAAAACTACGCGATCGGAGTTGGATTTGAAAACCCATCGTTATAGTTCGATTAGCGAAGTAATCTGTCAACAGATAAAATTTTACCGAAATTCGTAAAGAAATTCCGTGTCGAACATAAGAAGTCGGACGTTTGATTAAAAATACACATTTGTTTTGTTTGTCACGAAATAGATTAACTGGTCGAAAACTAGTTATCTATTTAACAAATAATAAATATAAGAGAGAGAGAGAGAATATTACAAATAAAAACAAAAGAGAGGTAGAATAAACATGGATTTCATCATCAAATGATATTCATTACACTAATCATTACAACTAGAAAGCAGGAAATCTATGCTAGAAAGCAGTAAATCTACTTTAGAAAGTGGTAAAGATAATGGAGAGAGAAGTATCCTCCTCAATGATTACTTGGAGGACGAGCCGGACGAGACGACGCCTGGAAGACGGAGGACTAAGTGGGAAGGAGGATGAAGCGGGAGGAACTAGGGGCGAGGAAGGATGTCGTCATCATCACGGGATCCGCTTCCCGAATGGAGTGAGAGGACAACCACGAGATGCTCCACGAAGGGGGGAGATGGTGGAAAAATTCTAATTTTTACTCTAGAGAAGCAACCTGGGTTTGGGACAAGCTCTTAGAGCTTTGGAAGGGGTGAGAGAAGAGAAGAAGGGATGAGAATTTCGTAAGGTAGGGGTCTCCTTTTATAGTTGCAAGGATTGGGGGCAATTTGGTCATTACATATTCAAAAACATTAATATCAGGTCTTTAGTGATGGATTTATTCATCATTAACTACTTGACGTGGGTGATGTGTGCGCGCGCCGTGTGCACGCACCTGCCCCCACACCTCCTCGCCTTCTGCATATGCCATGTTCTCGCAAGATCAGCCGTTCTATCGCGAGATCGGACGGCTGAGAAATGATCTTGCCTACTTCTTCTTAAGTGTAACCGCGCACCCGTGCGTGTGATGGAGCGTGCAGAAGCATGTCATCATGTGCGTACGCGATCCAAAGCACTTCCACGCGCCACATCCTCGCTCCTCGCAAGCACGATCGCCATCTGACGGTTGAATTGAATCCGCCCATGCCCCACGCTCGAATTTGAGGCTTGCAAGGGCTTGACCCCGTGCCTCTTCTTTGCATGAAGTGCTTACGCCCACTGTGCTACACCTGCCTCTCTGTCGCGCTTACGTTTTAAGCGTGCGTGCCCATGGCCGTTGGATCAGGATCCAACGGCCCAGATCGTCTGTGCCTTTACCTTCAGAAGTGCTGCTGCGGGTCTTTAGGCCAATTGGGCGGCTGAGATGGCACCACGTGACACCATCTTGGACATCCATCTTCTATGTGCTGTCGACGATGCCACAGAGGTTGGATTGGACTGATTTTGCATCGTTAGGCTACGATCGTTAATCCAAACCCATCCGTGTGGTCAGATTTATCGTCTGAAGTGCGGATTGACACCATCTTGGCCCTTAATCTCTGAGCTTCCTCGGACTATATCTGGTTCTACAGATGTCCAATCGGGGTGATTTTGGAGTCGTTGAACTCTAGTTGTCGCCCTGATCAGATCCGTACTGTTGGATCCTCGGTCCTAGGCCCTAATTAAAAGTTGCCCTGTCCCTGACCATAAAAGGAGACAATTACTATACAATTTGTACAATTTGACCTAAATGCATGATTATGCATGTTATGCAATATTTACAATGCATGATGCTAATATGATACTAAGAACATGCATTAATAGACATTTTTTACTATTCAGATGTATGCACATCAATAAGCCTCATTTCTTTTCTTATTTTATCCACTTTTCTTCTTCACATCAGCTGCACGCCATTGAAGACCTACATTTAAGGAGGAGCGGGAGAAGTGGATCTGGTCTCCTCGACTGCGATAAGATGAAGCGGGAGGTAGCCATGCATAGGGAGGCATCATCCCACTCCACCGTGTAGAGCTTTGAGCTTGTCCATTCCACCACCGTGGGCCTCCACGGCCAAGCTCCGCCACACTGTGGGCTGGCAGGTGACAGACTACCACATCAAGAGGGTGGACTTGACTGCCACCATGCATGAGCTCTTTATAGCTCGCCTACCGTGAGTGCATCTACCAATGCATGACTTGCTATTCTTCATCTTCATCTTCCCCTATTTCATGTGAAAACCAAATCCACAACCATCATCACCTCAAGCCACCACCCATCTCCTCCTTGCCATCAGATCGCCCGCTCTTCCAATGCCAACAAAACCATACACCGCCACCCACCACCCACACCTCCTTGCACCACCTCCAACTCGTGCAACCAACGTTCCTCCCACGTACAGCCCGCATGACCAAGCCGCCTCACTACCCCCCTCGCGCGCAGCACCTCGCCCTCTCACTGGCTCACCGTGCAGCCGTGCACATCACGCCCACCATCAACCATGCACTATGCCCTTATGCATGCCCTCGCACACGCTTAAGCGTGCCATCTGCACCACCCACTGCAAGCAGCAGCCAATCACCCCCAATGCCGGCTTCTTCTACTTCTTCATCTTATCCTCCATCAATAGAAGGAACCCAACACCAATGCCGGTCCTCCTCCTCGTAGCCATCGACTCCAACCACGAAGCTTCGCACTGTCACCTCAACAGGTTCATCTCGACCCCCCGAGCATAACCACCCCTTCAATCGCACCAATCAGCCACCATCTCGTCGACCGAAGAGCCTCACCACTAGCGACCACCTTAACTCCAGGCAACCACCTCCGACCACCATCGTCGACGCCATCACCACCCATGCATAGCTCTCAACGATGACAATCTTCCTCAAGCTTCTCAACCCTCGCCATCGGCTCCTCGACACACATGCACAAGGGGAAGACTTGCCCTGTTTTTGGTTGCATTAGTTTTTACATATAATGCCATTGCCACTTTTGATTTTTAATTTTATTAATTAAATATTGTGGTGAGTTTATGCAAAGGACCTCCCTTTTTCTCATAAATGTTATTTCAGTATTAGCTCTTGTTGTTTACTTAATCTGAAAGTGATTTTGATTTGGTTTCTTGACGAAATCATTCGTGAATAATAATTTTTTATTCTTGTGAGTTAGTAATAGGGATTGCCTCCCTGTGGACACGACCCGCTCCATCTGCAAGTGGTTTAATTTAAATTGTGTTGATTGAGAGTTTTCCACCACGCAATATATAATAACATTATCATTTTATTGTGATCATCCTATTTAATTCAATGCTTTGATTAATCGATTTTCTACCACTTAGAAATACAAATGATAAATCATTTTAATTATCAACTTATTAAGTGAAAGTCGTCTCTTTCAAATGACGCCGTTGCTGGGGAGGTAACAGGCCTGTTAAACTCACTTCTAATCATTTGTTCACTTTTGATTTTATTTAAGGTACATTTAACTCTAATTTTCTTTTTCATGCAAGGTACACATATCTACTTGACGAGTTGTTGCATCAGCCTCAACTATGCCTTGGTGGACCTTGTTTCCACCATTCGAAGGACACAGGGAGCTCCATTTCTGAAGGTAGGAGCTCGATGCATGATTGAGGTGGACCTTGATTCTATTACTAGAGGAGGACACCCGGAGTGATTATCATCTCTATTGAACTGAGTAGTGTAGGATTTAGACTTTAGACTTGATTTTACTTTTCTTGCATATTCATTTGGTTTGAGACCCTTGTTCTGGGATACATGTTGAGGAGTTTGTTCCCCGCCATTATTTTAGGCCCCTGCATGGGTAATTTTTCAGGAGTTTGTTCCCATTTCTTTAGCTTTAGGTTTTTTTTTTCTTTTGTGGAGTTTATCCTTTCTTGTTTGTGCAAAAGTAGGTAAAAAAATAAAAATAAAAATACACAAGATGTCTACTAGAAGCTGCTTGCCCCTAGGTTGAATCATTTAGGATTGAATGAGCAACATCTAGATCTAATTTTCTGTCTTGCATATTGCATGAAAAATGCTGGAATCAGGTATGTACGTCTAACTTTGCATTTCTACCTGTCATGCAAATGCATTTGGACTAATTTCAAGACCACATAATCTATCTTGAAGTGATCTAATAAAGTGGTCATATTTTCTAAAATTCAAAATCCTTTTGCGATGTATGCACACTTGTATGGTCTTGCACCACAGCACGCATTTAGACACTCCTTAGGTTTGGAACCGCTAGGACTAGAACCTCCTATTACTAGGGTCTGAAGTGACCCAAACTTTAATTCAAAGGTGAAGTTGCCTCCAAACCTTGCAGATTGAAGGTAGTTAAGAAGCACCACGAAAGCAATGCTTCAAAGGAAGGGCATGACCCTACTTACATCCCTCTTTGCCATTTTTGGTGGTGACTAAACTTTTTGGGCTTTAGGGAGGATCACCTAAGTCCCGGTTAGGTCTTCTTAGGCATATGATAGGTTGACAAGTAGGTGCATAATTATTTAGATAACTTGATTTGTCACCTACAATTGGACTTAAATCTCAAAAGCCTTAACTGATTAAAGACCTAAAAAGTCCTTTGATTTGTGTTTGCTTGGGGAGATCTGACTGTGATGTGAGTACAAATAGACCACTTTGACCACCACTCTTTCACTTCTTGCCCACACCCTTACCCCTATTTTGCAATCTTTGATCCCATACACCGAGATGGTCCATTCTTTAAGGGACATAATGACAGTCATTGGGATCCTTTTTACTCCTACTATAGGAGTATTGGCCTAGTTAAGCCCCAAATCAGTGAGCAGAACCTAGGAGCAGGATTTACCTTGCCCAATGTCCCACACACCATAGGAATACCTAACCCACCCTCCCTGAATGATTGTAATGGTTGGATAGAAACTCCTATATACTATAGCCATGAGCCTAACTTCTCTCTTGATAGTAATATGACCTCTCCACCTTGAAGATAGAAATACAAAAAATGCAAATACAAATGACGGAACTCTTAAGAGAATTTTCGAGAGCAGGCCAACAAGAAAAAGAAGATATTAGCTACCCAACCTACCCCATTGAGGATGACGTGCACCCCTCTACACTAGATGCATCTCCCATGGGGGAGCCACGCCCTAAGTTGGAGGGGAATTTCAGGGATTCTGAAAGGAAGAATAGCTACTTCTATGGGACTGATTTTGAACCCTCCTTGCTAGATGATCCTTCCTTGAAAAGTCCATGCATTAAGTGGGAGGATGATAATATAGATCAAAGTAGCTACCATTTGGATTTAGAAAGGTGGCAACCCGAGGAAGATGATGATCAAACTGAGTATCCACCTGAATTATATTAGAGTCAAAAGAAGGGAATGATGGTACCATTGGAAGATCTTGATCCAGATGATAGTATTTTCGTCACATTTGATGAAGTGGGTCGAAGTCAAGTTGTTAATCCCACCTTCTTTCTGATCACGAGATGGAACTCAAACCCACCCTTAGGGAACCTGACCCTGAAATTCACTTATCTGAGGAGTCTGATGATACAATTAGGAACATTTTTCCCCAAATAGAGTGCCCCAAGGGATCTATGGAAATGTTAGATGAATTTAAAGCTCGGGTGAATGATGAATTGACTGTTGAAGAGGATGAATTACTCGAGGAACCTACACTTAGGATTTGGAGTGACACTGAGGGTAAATATGTCATCTTTGAAGAATTAACCCCTGAGGATGTCACAAATTTGATCAACTTAGGTTTCCTCTATGCTCCTATTGATGATATCCCTTCTCATGATGAAATAATGGAAAATGTGGAAGCAACTTCTGAGATTTATGTGGATTCACATATAGACTCCGAGGAGGACTTGAGTAAAGAACAAGAAACCGGGTATGAAATTGATAGGGTAATCCCTAAATCTATTTCTTCTAACCTGCTTCATTTGACTGGGAGTCACCATCTGATTCGCCTATGTCTGAAAATAAAATTTTGACTCCATACTTTGAACTGATCACTAATGAAGATCAGGTAGATACTTGTGATATTACCAGAGATGCTAGGGACATGGTTGAAGATCTAGAAAGGCTATTAGGAATGGACACTAAGCTGATTAGATACAATCTTCATCTTATGGCCATTCACCAGCCATGCAACTTGGACATCCTAAACAATCCTTGGCTTAAAGACATGCTCACTACTATTTTGACCGGGGGGCTTAATAGACCAATATTTCCTGTATTGGGGTATTGGGTATGGATTGATGCTTTCTATGGTCATTCCATTACCTTGGGGGTTTATCTCTACACTATTCCTTCCCCATCTCTTTTGGAGGGTCCTTGTCATCCTCCTACCCCTTTAGAGGCCGCTATTCTTGTATATCCATTAGAACCTCCGCCGGTGACCCGGCAAGATTTCATTCCCATCTTGGTTGGGCGAGCATTTGCTATTGGGATTCATCATCAGCTCGCCAACATCCTAGGTTATCTATTTTCTAGGCCTGTGTTACTTTGCTCATTTTTAGAGCCTATTTCTTTGGTTTGGGAACTTGACTTGCAAATTCTTTGGTTGCTTGGCTACCAACAAAATAACAGTAGCCCAACTCTAACCCACATAATACCCTTCTATGCAATGGGTACATTGCAGATTTTAGGCATGGGAGGGTGTACTTAGGAGATATACATAACATTTATACATAGTGCATGCATGCATTTAGTTAAAACATTTTGCATTGCATACATTTGCATTTATTAAAAAAAAAATTGCATTGAGGTTAACTAGTTGGGCCCTACATTCTTAGGCATAAGACTAGAACTTTAGGTTAGACTAAAGTTGACTCTAAGTGTCTGACTTTAGAAGCTAAGTTGAGCTACTAGCTTTTGACCCTTAGGGTCCTGTGTGGACTTAAAAACTTAAGTAGGAGTTAAGTTGCGGACCATTCCTCAAGAGGTTGAGGAAGGAAAGCTGGGGATTGAGTTAAAGGCTAGGTAGTACCTGGTGTCATTTTCTACATTTTGGCTTACGGGTCCTCGTAACGTAAGCATCCACATTTCACACACACTTGGTCTTGTGTAAATAATGATCACCTTAATTCCTTCCTTAAAGAAAATTTGCTTCTCTCGGTTCTAACTTAGGAGAAGCTTGACAACACAACTTGATTGGATGAGTTCCTACTGTAAGAGAAGTGGAGTGTAACTCACCTTGATGATGCGATGATAACATGTCACCTCCTCGACGCTTGTCTCCTAGGATATCCATCCTACTGGGGGCATGTAAGCGCATTGTGCAGTTCAGGTATCATGGTTGGCCCTATCTCAAAGTGCCGATTGCCACAGGCCTGAATTCGCTTAAGAAATCCATGGGCGATACCATCTAGAAGTGTCGATTACCAAGAGTTCTTGGGATCGCTATGGGTAGTTCTATTTCAAAGCATCGAAAGCCAGGCACCCTTACAGGTTGGTGATGAGGATAATGAATCCGACACAGACCATATTGATAGCTAATCCAAGGTTAGACTTAGAGGAATCATACAAATATATATATATATAATTAAAAAAAAGTATTTCTTACTCTCTTTCTAGGTAGGCAATCATACCAACCTCAAATAAATAAGACCAATGCACATGCAGAATGCTTTAATTTCTAGGACCAATAAACCCTAGGGTAGAGCTAGAAATCAAGGAAACCTGTGCCTGGAACTTGTCCTTAGCCGACCTAGTCTATAACTTAGCAACTACTTGGGAACCTTAGGTCTAAAGTCTATACTTAACATGTTTCTAAAGGAAGACTGATTGGGTTGGCTAGTCTACTTGGAGAGTTGGGTTATTGATTAAGTTTACTAGGGACTAGCAAAAACTAGGCATGGGGGCATTTGATGAGCCT
This sequence comes from Thalassia testudinum, assembly GCA_037157565.1. NCBI lineage: Eukaryota > Viridiplantae > Streptophyta > Magnoliopsida > Alismatales > Hydrocharitaceae > Thalassia > Thalassia testudinum. The sequence goes on along the minus strand of JAZHRO010000003.1, from coordinate 113,807,102 downwards.
ATATTTGTGGGCTAATTAGTTATGTAAATGCCTAGACATTATATTAATAGTAACATATATATAGCATAAATTAGTGCATAAATAGATTAATTATCAATTTGCTTTCATGCATTTAAATAGTTCATGCATTTAAGGTTTCCTATACATAGCATGCACTGAAACAATTAGTCTTTTAGGTTGCATTACATGCATGTATTAGAATTAACATTTTATGTGAGGATTTGTAGATAAATAAGCCTCGTATCTTTTCTTATTTTATCCACTTTTCTTCTTCTTCAACGGCTGCTGCCTCTTCGCACTAGTTGCACGCCATTGAAGACCTACATTCAAGGCAGAGCGGGAGAAGTGGATATGGTCTCCTCAACTACGATAAGAAGCAAGAGGAAACCGTGCTCAGGGAGGCATCATCCCACTCCATCACCGTGCAGAGCTTCGAACTCATCCATTCCACTACCGTGGACCAACGGGGTGACAGACTGCTGCGTTAAGAGGGTGGACTTGACTGCCACCAAGCATGAGCTCCTTGCAGCTTGCCTATCGTGAGTGCATCTACTGATGCATGACTTGCTATTCTTCATCTTCATCTTCTCTTGTTTCATGTGAAAACCAAACCCACCACCATCATCACCTCAGGCCACCACCCATCTCCTCCTTGACATTAGATCGCCCACTCCTCCATTTCCAACAGAACCACGCACCACCACCCACCACCAATACGTCCTTGCACCGCCTCCGACCCGTGCAACCAACACGCCTCCCATGCACAGCCTGCCTGACCAGGCCACCTCACTACCCCCCTCGCATGCAGCACCTCACCCTCTCACTGGCTCACCATGCAACTACATGCATCATGCCCACCATCAGCCACACACTGTGCTCTTGTGCGTGCCCTCGTGTGCCCTTGCGCACGCCATCCGCACTACCTACTTCACATAGCAGCCAACCACCCCCAACGCCGGCTTCTTCTTCTTCTTCATCATCTTATCCTCCTCCATCAATAGAAGGAACCCAACACCACCACCGATCCTCCTCGTAGCCATCGACTCCAACCACAAAGCTTCACACCGTCACCTCCAACGGACTCGTCTCGACCCCCCGAGCACAACCACCTCTTCAACTGCACCAATTAGCCACCGCCTCATCAGCCAAAGAGCCTTACCGCCGGCAACCACCTTAGCTCTGGCCAGCCACCTCCAATCACCATCGTCGATGCCATCACTGCCCTCACGTAACTCTCAATGGCGATAATCTTCCTCGATCTCCTCGGCCCTCGCCATCGGCTCCTCGATGCGCATGCACAAGGGGAAGATTTGCCTTGTTTTGGGTTGCATTACTTTTTACATCTAATGCCATTGCCACTTTTGACTTTTAATTTTATTAATTAAATATTATGGTGAGTTTATGCAAAGGACCTCCCTCTTTCTCATAAATGCTATTTCAGCATTAGTTCTTGTTGTTTACTTAATCTGAAAGTGGTTTTGATTTGGTTTCTTAACGAAATCATTCGTGAGCAACAATTTTTATTCTCGCGAGTTAGTAATAGGCATTGCCTCCCTGTGGACACGACTCACTCCATCTGCGAGTGGTTTAATTTAAATTGTGTTGATTGAGAGTTTTCCACCATGCAATATATAACAACATTATCATTTTATTGTGATCATCATATTTAAGTGAAAATGTCTCTTTCATGGATCAGTGGGTTTGAGAATAGGGTATCTACAGATGGATGGAGAGGATGAGTGCGAGAAAGGGTTTAGATGAAAAGCCACCATTCAATCAGATCTAGTGACGAGCGCAAAGGTGCTCTGATGTGCACACACTAATTAGCCTAAAATGTCTATTTATGCATGTTCCTAGTGTCATAAAAGCATCATGCATTATAAATATTGCATAACATGTATCATCATGCATTTATATTAATTTATACAAATTATATAGTAATTTGCCTCTTATTGTGTTTAGGCGATAGGGTGACATCATTTTGGGGCCTTGGATTAAAGATCCAATCATATGGATCTTATTAGGGCGACAATCAGAGTTCGATGCCTCCGAGATCGCCCCGATTGGACCTCCGTAGCATCAGATGCAGTTTGATGAAGTGGATTCGCCACAGAAAGGATTGGATTTGGAAAACCCATCATCGTAGTTCGATTCACGAGAAAATCCATCGATCAGATAAAATTTATAACCGAAACTCGAAAAGTGAGTCCTGGGTAGAACATAGGGAGGCGAATGTTTGGTTTTGAAAAATACGTGTTTTGCTTTTATTTGTTTTTTTCATTTTTGTCTTTTCTAATATTTTTGGCATTTTTAGCAAGCAAGAGATTAGGTCGATGAATTCTTAGCTAACTAATCTACTTACAAAATATAAGAGAGAGAGAGAGAAACAATCACATATATCTCAACAAGTGTTTCTACAACTATGAAAGCGGGAAAAACTACATTAGAAAGCAGTAAAGATAAATGGAGATGAGAAGAATCCTCCTCGACTGTCGCTTGGAGGATGACTCGCTCTGACGTCGCTGGAGGAAGGTAGTGAGGAGCAGGACGAATGAGGATGGAGTCGGAGGACGGAGGGCAGGGCAGGACAGCGTCGCGGCGAGGATCTACTTCTCGAAGTAGGTGAGAAGACGACCACGGAATGCTCCAAGAATGGGGATGAGGGGAGGAAAAATATTTAGTTTTCTACTCTAGAGGACCATCCCAGGCTTGGGACAAGCTATCTCTAGAGCCTTGGAGGTGGTGAGAGGAAGAAAGGAAGAGATGGTGAAGAATGGAGGTGTAGGGTCCTTTTATAGTGGAGAGAAGAGGAGGAAATCCGTTCAAGGTCAATAACGATATCAAGACGTCATTGTAGCCTTGCCGCAAATGTTGCTAAAGCCATCACACCCCCTCACACAGCGCTTACGCACGCAGCAGCTAGCGTAAGGTTGGAGGGTTGAGGTTCATTGGATGCGCATCAAAAGGTCCTGATTGTGTGGTTGAAGATCGCGCATCCAACATTGTGTGCCCGCTCAATTCAAATCGTGCGGTCTACACGCCTGCTGGCAGCTGTTGGATCCCTCAGACCAGATCACCCACACGCCTCATTAGGGTTGCCCGATCAAGATCGTGCGGTCTTGATTCAAATTGGATATGTGCCTCTGAAATAAGGAGGCATGTGGGGACTAGATCAGTGATCGCTGGTTTGCACTCCAAGTCTCCAACCAATGCGCCAAGTCAACATATATGTGGAGAAGACGTCTTATGGCATGCGGTGGAGGAGGCTTCTCTGCCGTTGGATCAGGATCCAACGGCTGGGAATGCAGGTCATGGATGAGTGGTGTGGGTAGGCATTACTGGCCGATGTTAGGCAGCCTAGATGGTGCCACGTGGCGCCATCTAGGCTGTCCATCTTCCTTCTATTGAAAAGGGTGCCACAGTGCTTGGATTGAGGTAATTTCTATGTTGTCGAATTACAATCATCACTTCGGATCCATCAGTATGGTCGGATTTTTCATCCGAAGCCCGTAACGATGTCGCATTGCCCCCCTGGCCGTTGATCTTACTCGACCACATAAGGTACTACGGGATTCCAATTTTAATGATTTCAGAGGCGTTAGACTCCGATCGTCATCCTGATTAGATCCGTATGGTCAGATCATCCATCCAAGGCCCTGAAATAAATCTCCTTCCCTTCTGGCCATAAAAAGGACATAATTAACCTAAAATATACACAACTACTCTAAATGCAGGATGATGTATGCTATGAAATATTTATAACATGAAATGCAAATCTAAGCCTAGGAACATGCATGAATAGGCATTTTATCCTTAATAATTATGTCTACATCACAGTTCGAGGAATATTAGAGGTCAACTGGCAAGGTGGTGGAAATCCGAACCTCAGATGAAGAATCCGACTGTACGGATGAGTTTAGATTGACGATCACAACCCAACGACACGAGAATTGATCCAATCCAACATCCGTGGCACCACTTACAAGCATTTGAAGATGAACGGTTAGGATGGTGCCACGTGGAGACATCCCAACTGGCCAAATCACCCTAGCAATGCCTGCAACTCTTCTTCTTCCTTTGATTAAGCAATCTTAGCCTTTGGATCATCCATCCAATGGTTGAGGTAGCTCTAAGCCCATGCTTCATAAATCTCTGAAGGCAAAGGCGAGCTTGATCTCAACCGTTGGATCGAGATCCAACGGTTGAGAGCAAGTGTGCTTAAAATCCAAAAGAGGACTCAAGTGGCTCCATAGCGCAATGGTTCAAAGCTTTATGCAGAGCATGCGAAGTGCGCTCAAATTCGAGCCAGTGGATTAATTCGCGAGGAGAGGTGCGCGATGAAATTCAGTCGTGCGATTGAGATCAAGTGGCTATGGAGTGGCAACGTGGCACTCTGAATGGGCGAGCTTACTGAACGCACGCGATGACGCACCATCAGACGTGCCATCGTACGGGGGCACTGAATACGTGGTGAAGGTGAAGCATGCGCGTTATTTTAAGCCATCCTATCCTGTGATCAAATGGTTGATATTGATTGAGGCCCTTCAACGGATGAAGACCTAGCGGCGGTGGCACAATCTCAAACATCCGATCTTGATTGGATGGTTGGGATTGATCCCTACACATAATGTATGAAGATGAGGAGGTGGTGACACGGCTGCACGAGAGCCATAGAATTAGCGATGAGAGGTCCACGTTTGAGGCGCGGCTTTAGCAACGTGCGGCTACCGTAATGCTCTTAAATGTCACTAAAGACCTGATATTAATTTCTAAGCTTTGAAATGACTCTTTCTACCCTCATATCCTCAACTATAAAAAGGACCCTACGCCCCTCATTCTCACCATCCCTTCTCTTCTTCTCTTACCCTCTCCAAAGCTCTAAAGAAGCTTGTCCCAAACCCGGGATGCTCCTATAGAGTAAAAATCAAAATTTTGTCCACTTCTCACCCCCATTCATGGAGCACTCGTGGTTGTCCTCTCACCACATTCGGGAAGTAGATCCTGCTGTGACACCACCCAGCTTCGTCCTCCACCCTCCAACTCTGTTCTCCTTCGTTCAGCATCTCACCATCATCTTCTAGGCACTCTATCAATGCGACTCGTCCTCCAAGCAACCGTCGAGGAGGATTTTCTCACCCCTATCCTTTTATTGCCTTCTAGTATAGTTTGGTTTTCTTTAAATAGTTGTAATAGACTCTAGAATATTTAAATGCAATATTTTTTCATCCTCTCTTTGCTTTTCTCTTTCTTTGTATTATTCTATCTCTTTTCTATTATTTATTCTTTAAGTAGAATAGTTAGTGTAGATTAATTTCAACCAACTACTTTGTTTTATGACAATAATTCCAAATGCGATTTTTAATCAAACATTCGCTTCCCTATGTTCGACCCGGGACTCACTAAAGTTTCGGTTATAAGTTTATCTGATAGTGGATTTTTACTCACTACAATGATGGGTTTTTAACTCAAACTTTTTGCATATGAGATCATGCTCAACATGATCACAGCGGGGATTAGGGGATGGTGGCAGATCCACCATTGGATCAAATTAGAATGAATGAACAACTCTTGAAGTGCATGTTCTTCGCTGATGAACAATGTCGGAGAAGGCGCTCCTAGGTGTGTTGGTGAAATTGTGCGAGAAGCCCAAAAGGTGAATTGGTGGAAAAGTTGCACTTAGGCCCATAAGTGGTAGGTTCTTAAAACAAAAAGGTCCTTAACAGCTTTCAAAGAAGACCCTGCAATTTGTAAAATGGTCCCTGGAATGTTTTATGTGAATCAAATGTGAAGGCATGAGGACCTAAGTGAAAAACACTAATTCTAAGGCCCATATGAGTTCAAAATGATATGAAGGTTTTATGACATGTTGTTTGAACATATTGGAAACAAATCCCACAATTGATTTGGTTTTTTAAGCTCAAATTATGTCCAATTGGAATTCAATGCATCCATTTATATAATTAATAGATAATCTCTCAAACATGACCTAATTATGCATTTTTAGCATAAATTGCGTGTTTTAGATCATTTTCCTTAATTCCCACACTTAACCCATTTATCATGTTAATTAGATAGTGTTTAACCTAGTTTCTAGCTTAACTTTGGCATTTTAGCTATGATAAGTCACACCTCATCAGCTGGCCATCCTCTACCTCCTATCACCTTCCAAGGCCACCAAAGGATGCTCCTTGGTGCCATGTTTCTAATAGCCTAGCCTTAAATTATAATCTTCTCATTTCGCTTTCTTTATTGCAGTTCTAGTAGATCATCTAGTAGTTCTTTTATTTGTTCTAGTTGTCTTTAATAGCAAGTTGTTTTTCTAAGCTTTCATCTACTCACGATTTGTTATCTCCTTACTTGATGAATGAAGAATTGATTATGTTTTCTTATTGCAATCTCTAGTTCTAGTTGCTATTTACTTTCAAAAATCAAGATCACAAAAAAATTTGAAAAAGAAAATTGAAAAAATATATATATGGATGGTTGTTCCTACCCATATTAACGATCCGATCCTTGACCAAAACTCTCTCGATACTACGTATATAATCTATGAATTTGAAGACAAGCACTATTTTTATACGTGTTATATATGTTTGCGCTATACTATGATTATGTGTTTCGAAAGAGCGACGGGCGAATTGATTGTTCAGGAAATCCACCATCATCTTTAAATTTAGTCAGTTTTGCAAGCACGAAAAATACATAAATTAGAATCATTTTTGCATCACATTGTCACCCAGAGATCGATCGAGACTCACCTAGAGTTTCATTATAAATGTTTTATTTAGGTTGATTTCGTGTCTATACTACGACTTTTAACTCATTCAGATCGTGTTTTCTGACCTTCAAACAGTTGCCAGGTTTAGTTTCCTATAATATATGCACACCCACCAGGAAGATGTAATGTAGGTGGGGATGGATTCGCCATCCTCAGTTTGAATGACTATGAGTCCTGCTTTCTTAAGCACGATTTGAATGGGGCTTACCCGTTGCCTATCAAAAATAGGGTATATGATGTCAGCATCCAACAATTTGATGATTTCTTTCTTTACAACCTCCAACATGTTAGGATTAATCTTCTCTAAGGTTGCCTAGATGGTTTCACCCCTTCCTCAGTATATATGTGGTGTGTAAAGTAGGTTGGGTGAATACAACGCAGGTCTTAGATACTCCATCCTATTGCAGCTTTATGGTCTTTAAATCAGTTGTTGCTCCTGTTCTTGGGTGAGTCATGAATTTATGATCACAGGAAAGGTCTCCTATTCACCCAAGAAGACATATTTCAAAGATTCTAGTAAAGGCTTAAGCTCTAACATTAGTGGAGTAGAAATAGAGATACTTGCATGTGCTTGCAAGAAAGAGTGTGATGGTTTGTCTTGATATTCATTAAGTTCAAATGGGGTCATTGAATCCATATTTGTTAAAGGTTCAGGAATAGTGGGCTGTATGACTTATGTGACCGACCGTGGCTAGGTCTCTTCTCTTTTTTTATTTTTTGTTTGTTATAGAAATGTCGTTGAGGTACAGATAGTCATTGCCACTATTACAATTTTACTCGGAAATATTTTTCCCGAGGTCGAACTCAGGGAGCTACTAGAATTCTAGAAGCACAATGTTTCTATTACAAAAATAAGAGAGAGAGAGACAGAAAGAGAGATAGATTTGTTTCTTGGCTTTTTCTTCTTCTCTTCTTTCTCTCTTGTCTTGTCTTCTTTCTTTCTTCTTTCTTCTTTTTGCTTGATCTTCTTCAATTCTTCTTCTTTATCTTCTTTTCTTCTTTATTCTTCTTCTCTTTGCTTTCAGCTGCGGCACCTTTTCTTCTCTTCTTCTTCTTTGTCTGCAGAACTTCTTCCATCGTCTAATTTCTCAATCGGACGGCTTAAGTGACATCTACTACAGTGCTTCCCTTGTGCTTCTTCTTCTTCTTCCTCTTTCTTTTTCCTTCTTTCCCCTGCGGTCTTCTTCTTCTTTCTCTATCTTTTTCCTTCTTCTCGCAGTCCTTCTTCTTCCTTGCCCTGAGCGGCCAAGGCTTCGGCCACCTTCTTCCTCCTTCTTCTTCTCTGCCTGCACACTCACACAGCTGGTCAGAGCAAAACCTACCCCTACCCTCCCCCGCGTCTCTCTCTTTCTCAGATTTCTCTCATAGGATCGCTCTCCCAGAGCCGGGTATTCGGGTACGGGTATCGCGCCCGGGACCAGGCCCACCGGCATGCGGTGGTTGGCAAGGTGTGCGCAGTGTCGGGTATCCGGATCCGGCCCAGACCCGCGGGGCGTGAGCGCGGGCGAGGGCAAACGCGTGGGGCGCTCGTGCGTAAGGGACCTGACCCCTGTGTTCGAAGGCGATAAGCCTACAACACTTTTTTCATTTATGCGCGGGCGCTGAGCCGCGCGCTTCCGAGGTGGGACTAAAGTCCCACCTCCAAATCTCGCACCTACGGCTGAGAGAGCTGCGGTCAATTGCGGCCATGTGCGAGGCTTTCACCCCAGCTGCAGGCCTGGGATGCTTTGCGGGGGTAAACCGTGCATCCTGGAGTGTGAGCCTGGGCGAGGGCGAACCTGTAGCTGCAGGTGAAGGAACTTCACCTGCTCAGCAATGGCGGCGAAGAGGGTGTGACCTGAAATCAAGCATATGGCCTCTCGGCCCAGTCAGAGGATGCAGGGAGCTTCGCCGGAGTGTGGCGAAGCCAGTGAGGGTGGTGGCAAAGCGTGAGGCGACGTATGGTGGTAGCCCTAGGTCGGACTGTGTTTGGAGGAATGGGTTTGTTCGGGGGGTCTTTAGGTGGTGTGTGGCAGGGAATGGAAAGGGGGAAGCTGTGGAGTGGAGTGAGGGGAAGCTTCTAAGGTGGTCGGCGAGGAGTGAAGGGGTCTGTGGAGGTGGAATGGGCTCGTCGGAGAGGGTGGTCGGAGACGGAGCAGGCGAAGGTGGAAGTTGTGTGTGGGGGCGCAAAAATACAAATTGACAGAGGGGAAATTTAGAGGAGAAGAGGAAGCTTTTACCTAAGTTCTGGACGAAGGGGGAAGGGCGGAGCCACCGGCTCGTGCCTGTCGGAGCTGAGGAAGAAGAGGCCCTGGAAGGGGAGATCGACGACGTGGAGGCAGGCGGAGGGTGTCGGCGGGTGCAGCGCGACACAGACGAAAAGGTTAGGGGAACCTTGCTGTAGGTAAGGCAACAGAGCGACGAGGAGGAGGAGGAGTTGGTCGCTGGAAGCTGCAGGCCGTCTGTCGGAGCTGGAGAGGAGGAAGTGGGGGGGGTATTCTCCATCAGAGACAGCTTATCCTCTTCTGCTAGCGACGGCGGTGTTTATAAAGGCGAAGGCGGAGGGGTGGGCGCAGGGAGGCGACTTGCCTCCCTTGCCGGAGGGTGGCCGGAGCAGCATCCCATACCTTCCGCACGTTCGCACGGAAGGTGTGGGCGATGGCAGAGGTCATGGAGGTGTCCCTGCGACAGCAGACGTCGCAGGGAACACCCGGTTCAATGGGCAGAGGGCCTCCCTCACCCTGCGCGGCGCCATGCTCCGTGCAAAGTCGCTGGAGCATGGCGCTACTCAGAGTTTTGCAGGGAGGACCTAAGTGCAAAGAACGACGAAGAACTTAGGGGCCAAAATGCGAGGGTTTCGAAAGTTGCGGGTCAAAAAGTAATAGATGAGGACCATAATGTAAAGTCGGTCAAGAAGGCCTCTTCTTAGGTTCAAGTTTTTATGCATGACTAAATAGGACCTAAGGATTCTAATGGTGAATTTTATTTCTAGATCAGACCTTGTTTGACGGGTCAATTTATGTAAAAACTCAAATTAAATCATTAATTGAGCATGGTTCTCAATGTAGGTCAAAATGGGTTCCCAAGGCCAAATTGAAGGTTCTAAACCCTAGAGATTATTTTTCTATGAATTTTAGAGGGTTTAGTCGATTTTTACTTTGCCTCGAACCTCGTGAATTGAAGTGGGTTTATTTTAGGGTTACAGGATGTCATTTAATTCCCTAGGAGTTGCTGTAGCCCTTGTTGGATCAAATCATCCCACTTTCCTTCTTATTAGGTTAGTTTGACCTATGTTTGAACCCTGAATTACCCTGTTTACTGATTGTGTTGGTGAAATTACATTTTTACCCCTTATGACCTGTTTTCTTCACAAACTCAGAATTCTCTGAGTCAAGCCTTTCTATAAGTTATGTAGGAGCTTTTTCTCGCAAATCTAGGTTAGATTGTGCTAGTTAGGATTCATGATGAGGTTCTCATCAGGTTCCAAAGACGCTGCACTTGCGAGATGATGTTGTTCAAAACTTGATTCCATATCACCTACCTCTGTGACCAAGTAATCTGTTGCTATGATGTCATCCTACTTTGGTAAGGGTAATTCAATGTGGGGAAATATGTCCGTGGAATCAAGGTCCAATAGGCCTGGAGCCTCAGGATTGTCAAAAGTGGAACATGCCAGGTGATAGGTCCACTCTAGTAGACTAAATTAAAGTTTAAGTACATTATTGTTGGAATGAAATTGTAATTTGTAATATACATTGCCTTGATAAAACTATTTAAGGTATTAGATTATGCATTTCATTATTTTTACATATGTTATTACATGATGTGACTAATTACAAATTTTTCATGTAGGATCAATTTATGGCAAGACATCAAATCTAAATTTAAAAGACCATATTGAGCAACCCATATCGCGACAAAAATCTTTTAACAGATTACATGCCCACCTTGAAAATCTCCACCTTCCTAAAATTCTTGACTCTCTCGGTTCCCTCGATTAAGAAAAACCCACCAAGACTGACGGAATCCATCGTCTCCTCCTCCTGCTGACACCAAACAGAAGCACCCGCTCCACCATCTTCCTCTACGGTCACCCAACAAAGAACCGTCACCACCCCTTCACCTTCACGCAAGCAGAACCCACCCTCCGCCTCTCATCACCGCGCCTCCACCACAGTGCTCCACCGAGCCCTCGACAACAGTGCACCACCCTCGCCACCACGCCCTCCGCTTCTGTTCCGTCGGCCACAACCACCTCGACCGCGCTCCAGCCCTAGCGTCCGCCCACGACCGCGAGTGCCATCACCATTAGCCCGGCCTCCTCTCAGACGCACACCACACGCACACAAGCCACCAAAGACTGTGGGGAGATAAGACGGCTACACCCGACACCCAAACAGGGAGATCTCCCTCTCCGTCGTACTCTCCCCCTCACGAACGCCTCTCGCTCCTCTCCCCAACAGCACCGCGCCGACCTCCACGACAGGAGGCGAGAACGCCCTCCACTCTCTCCGATTTCGATCGCGTGCGCCAGCTCTTCGTTGTCTTCATCTTCTTAATCTTCCTCTTCAACCACTGCACACCGAAGGAACCCAACAACCACCACTGCGCAGCTACCTTCTCAACGCGCCAACGACCTCCTATCTCACCACCGACACCGCCAGCGTCCTCCTCGAGCTCAGTCGCACCCACGCCATTAACCGGCGACTCCTCCACCTCCAGCAGCTTCATACACCGCCGGTCATCACAGCAGCACCGCCCACAGCAACGGCGACTCCTCCACCCCAGCCGGCCCACCTCCAGCCACCTCCGGCGCACCCTCGCGCGCCACCAGACCTTCGCGTGCACCGGCAGCACCCGCGCACAAATCGCAGCACCGCCGACTGACCCATCACAGCCGCCCCTCCTCCTCACCATTCGGCCAACACCGGCCACTTCTCGCTGCCACACCACCGTCTTCTTAAAGCCCTCGTCACTGCCGACCTCCACGAAGCGCCAGCCGATCGCGGGCGTCCTCCTCCGTGCGCACGGTCGAGGGACAACAATTTCCCCTGTTTTGGCACCAACTACTACTTACATTCAATGCCATTGCAACTTTTTGATTTTGATATTTATTATTTTATTGAGGTAACCTTGTGGCACAACCCTTGCACTCTTACGTTATCACTGAACACTTTCTTTTCACCTCATTTCACATTAGATTTGGATATGGATTCTGCGCATGATTAGGCAAATCTAATGGGAAGTTTTCGTGAATTTATTACATTTGTTCCTCCTTATATGACCTGATTCTTCGTAGTTAATTTTTACTTATAAATATTTTTATTCGATATTTTTGCACCACACGATTTACACTACGACAAATTATTATTTTTCTGATATCATCTTTCAAATGAAAAAGTTTCGTTTAGATAACGCCATTGTCGGAGAGGCAACAAACTCAATAGATTCACCTGATTTTATTTCTAATCTATTTTGAGGTGCACATTGATCTGACTATTGGCTATTTCTCAATGCGAGGAATCTGATGAGACGACAGGCGTAGCTGAGTGGCGATGTTGACCTCGAGCGATGCCTACACACGCAAAGAGGACTCGAAGAGGAGACCTGGATCGCACTTTCACAAGGGTTTCTCCTTCATTGCAAATTTTATTTCATTTCAGTCTTCTTGCCCATGTAGCATCGGGGTTGATTTACGAAGGACTGTCCCCACCTTCTTTAGCGATTAGGGCTATTTCTCTATGGTATGAGCAATTCAATTTCTGCTTGCTTGCTCCAAAAAGAAAAGATAAAAATATCGAGCTACCTATTAAGGAGTTGCATACCCTTAGGTGTGCAAATTTAGGGGTGATTGAGCAGCATGTTAGATCTCATTTTGTATTGCGTCCATTATTTGAACGAAGATTGCTGGAGTCAAGTATACCTTTCTATCTTTACAACCAGCTTTTGTCACGCATTGCATTGGGATTAAATCTCAAGACCACCAAACTGCTTAAAATTATCTAATTCAGTGGTTGCCTAATTGAAATTGAGACTGCTAATTAGATTTGACTTTAAAATCAAAATCACATTTTATCTAATCAAAAGTGACTTGTGTGTGATTCTTCTCAAAATCAAACTGATTTGTGGTGGGTTGCACACTTCTGGCATTGAGCACGCACACTAGGTCTCGGTCCCTTAAGGCTATAGGCACCGATGTCTTTATCAGTGCAGACCCTCCTATTTCACTTTGTGGTGGTGATACTATCCTGTGATTAAGTATTTTGATATTTCAAGGAGGGGGACACCCCTTAAAGGAGCAAAAGGGTAGTTAAGAGGCACGGCATTCGCATCGCTTCAAAGGAAGGGTTCGCCCTACTTACATCCCTTATTCTGTCCTAGGGTAAGGTATATGCCTTAGGGCACTCAAGGCTGGCTTAGGTTGTGTAACTACATTGAATAACTTGTTTGGTCATCTATATCAACCAATTTTACCTCAGCCCCTTCAAAACAGAGTTGTTTAGGATCTCAAGTAGCCACTTTCCTCTTATACCACTAATGTGGGAATGGAGGGACATCGCCTTGACCTTTTTCAACTGATCTGTTGAGTAGGGGTTTTACTTATTCAATTGGCAAGAACTTGAATTGTGATTGATAGATATTACATGCTTGGTAGATGCTCTCTTGAGAGTAGTTTAGTGTTTGATCCTAAGCCTGAGAGAATCCTTAGGAGAGCCCATCAGAGAGAAAAGAGAGGAGATGGCTGAGTAAGGACCAAATCAACAAAGGACCTTGAGAGGCTACTTCATTTCGATCGACCAACCTACTCAAGCACTGAGACGACCACCAGGGGATAATCCATATGAGATCAAGAGTCGTACCATATCCTTGTTGCCCTCCTTTTATGGTATTACTAGGGAGTACCCCTACTGGCATTTAGAGGAATTTACCGAGGTCTGCTCCACGGTGAAACTTCAGAACTTTACTGATGAAGCTCTAATGAGGACCCTCTTTCCCTTCTCCCTTAAGGACAAGGCAAAACACTAGTATCGCACCTTGGATGAAAGGGTGAATGATTGGAATGCCCTTAAGGGAGAATTCTTGAAGAAATGCTTCCCGATGAGCAAAACCAACCACTTCAGGAGGGAGATCATGGGCTTTACTCAATTAGATGCGAAACAATTCCACTAGACTTGGGAGCTCTTCAATGATCTGATTCAATTATGCCTCCATCATCAAGTGCCCAAATGGCAATTAGTAGAGAGGTTTTATACTGGACTATCTGATAGGCATAGGCAAACAGTGGATGCTGCTTGCACTAGAACCTTTCTTGCCAAAATGGGGGATGAGGCATGGATATTATTTGAGTCACTGAGTGATAATTCTATCCGCTTGACCTCAACCTATCAGGATGGAAAACGTTCCATCCTCCAGAAGAATGCAAAACTTAGTGAAACCAGGACAACTCAGAATTTAGCTTTCCAAATCCAATTGTTGAACAAGAACTTTAAAAGACTCATGTAAAATCCTGACACATTCCCACAATCAGCTTCCTAAGTTCAGGCTCTTTTTGAATGCTTCATTTACCAAAGCACTCTTCACGCCACTATTGAGTGCCATTTGGCTAATCAATTTCCCGAATTAGTTCAGGTGGACTTGAATGCTGTCCACCTCCCAGGAACAACCCTTTTGGAAACACCTTCAATCTTGGGTGGAGAAACCATCCCAATTTCTCATAGAAGCAAGGTGATGCTTGCAACTCAGGAAATTTAAGAGCCCAACCCACCTAACCCTTTTAGGCACAACAATTCCAGCCTCCTTCTCAACCCAACACTTCTAAGATGGATGACCTTAAAGCTATGATGAAGGCCATGCAAGAAAGCCAGAGTATGATCATTCAATCTCAGAATAAGGCTATCCAAGAAATGCAATCACAAATTGGCCATCTTGTTCAAGCAGTTAGACAACGTCATCCTGGGAAGTTGCCCAACTCATCTAAGGAGAATTCTAGGGGTAAAGGACCCTTCAAAAGGGAGCACGCTAAGGTTGTGATCGTTCTGAGGAGTGGCAAACAACTCTTCAAACTTGAACTCACTTCTACGATCACCCTTCCTACCAACCCAACTATCACTTACACATCCACTAAGGAAGAGCCACTCAGCCCCTCCTCGCTTGAAATCACCCATCCGGAGGATGTTGTCCCTATTCTGCCCCTGTCTCGCCATGATAAGCCCTCCACCTAGAAGCTGAGAGTGTCCTTTCTTGAGTGCTTATCCACCTCTAAGTTACCTTTTGCTTGCTCATCTGGAGTCAAAGATAGGATGGAAGAAATAATGGAGACATTCAAGCAAGTTCACATTAACTTGCCTCTATTGGATGCTATCAAGCAAATCCCATCCTATGCTAAATTTCTGACGGATCTATGCATGTAGAAGAGAAAATCAAGAAAATCGGACCAAGTTAAGGTCGTCCTACCTGACTTAGTCAGCTTAGTCTTACAACAAGTTACACCCCCCAAAATGAAGGACCCAGGAGCCTCGAATATTTCTGTGGTCATTGTAGACCAACACATTGATGAGGCTTTCCTCAATCTGGACGAAGGGGTTAATATATTGCCGAACTTGGTCTAGGAGTTATTAGGAGGAGGTGAATTGAATCCTAGTCCTGTTATCCTCTATGTAACTAATAGATCATTGAAGACACCATGCGGGCTTTTAGAAGATGTCCTGGTGAGAGTGGAGGACTTCTTTCTTGTCAACTTTTTGATATTGGATACTGACCCATCCAACATGCCCACCAGACCTTTGATTATCATAGGACATCCCTTTCTGGCTACGGCTAATGCATCCATTAATTGCAAATTAGGAGCGCTCAAGATGGGCTTCGGGAACCGGAAAATCTGGCTGAATGTGTTTGATGCCCATAAACAACCTGGATTGGAAGATTGTTCCCAAATCAAGGTGATCAATGAAATTGTGGAAAAAATGACACATGCCCTTTTGTATGATGATCCCCTCCAAATGGTCATCTCTACGGACCATACCTAGAATCTTTAAGAACCAAAATTAGGAGAGTTGTTGGGCATCAAAGCCAAGTCCCTCTCCCGGCCATGGACAATCAAGGTAGATCCGCTACCAGAGGTAGGGACATCGAACATAATTCCCTCAATTTAGAAAGCTCCTGACTTGGAGCTTAGACCACTTCCAGAGACCCTCAAATATGTTTTCCTTGGGCCCAATGATATACTCCTAGTCATCATCTTGACTACTCTATCTAAGATGGAGGGAGCATTGAGTGAATGCCTAAAACGGCATAAGGAATTCACTGCTTGGACTATATAATGATGAATAAGACGTCAACAATCATAAGAAAGTACTATTGTCCGATTTTTGTCCTCGGCAATGACGCCAAAAAATAATGAAGCAATCGACCATGGCTCGTATAAAAAAACGTCGTCGTCATTGTAGTATATGTCACAAATACAAACCGTTATCGCGCCAATTTCATTTAATTATATAATTGTTACTGGTTTATTTCAGGTCGTTCACTGGAAGGCAGTTATTGATATACATCACTCTCTAGGTCTAACATTATTCTTTAATTCCAAAAGGATCAATTTTATATACAATCATAAATGAATGAATTGATGAATATCAATGAATGAAATAATAGCTTAATTATATACAAAAGAATTAACTAAAATGCTTTCAAACACTTAATTATAAACAAGCATCAAACACTATAATTAAATATTATATACTATCTATTTATAACTTACAATACTAATACTTACATATATATCCAATAATACGTAATAATATGTGTTAGGACTCGGATAGGTTGTGTTAATATGGTAAAATTATCGTTGAAGTGAGTATAGTGGTTAACCTAAATCAAGTCTAACCATCTTTCACAAAATTTTTTAACCTGGCCTACATAATTTTATCTTGGTCACTTTTAAGCCTAGGGTCGAACTCAGGGAGACGGGGATTAAAGGTGAATAAATTTCTACGCCTTACCTAAAACATATCTCTTCCGTGCATTTATTGTATTTTTTGATTTTTTTCTATTTAAGATTTTTTTGCTGATAATTTTGTTCTTGAGGTACACCCTCAAAATCAGGTCCTTAGCTTCGAGCCAAATTGTTCTTGGCTTTGAGCCAAATTAGGGTTCCAAAAACTGGTCCTGCTATTCGCAAGATCGAGTACCTGCAAGATAATGATTATCTTTTCTCTTTTATTCTTTTTTTTTATCTTTTTAATAGCAAGAAACAAAAGAAAAATAAAAACAAGATAGGTTACTTGTAAAGAAATAAATATAGTCTATATATATATATATTATATAGGGGTAGGGGTGGAAGTGGAAATGACGTATAGCACAGTATCGAGTTGATCCACGTCTAGTAAGACGCAACTAATAAGACGAAGTGCCGCGCAGAGTGTAGGATGGATGTGTGGGAGTGTGTGCGGAGGTACTTTCTTTACGCGGGTATCGGGGAATATCAGCAACTGGTGCAGATATTCCCACGATATAACGCATAGTGGAGTGACTAGTGCATAGGGATATAGGTAAGTGATGTGTATGTGTATATGTGTATGTATATATATATGTGTGTGTGTGTGTGTGTGAGTATATAAATAGGGTTGTAATTATATAGGTGTATATGTAGATATATATATATATATATATATATATATATATATATATATATATATATATATAGTAATATATGTATGTAGATATATATATATGTATATATGTATATGTATATATATATATATATATATGTATTTATATCTATAGATATATATATATATATATAAGTATGTATAGGTGTGTATAAGTGAGTGTGTGAGTGTACAAGTGTGTGTGTGTACGAGTGTGGTGTGTGTATGAGTGAGGGAGTGCACGCTGGAGGAAGAGGGGCGCGTTAAGTCGTCTAGCTGCCTAGGGCGTCGTCTGGATGAGCAGGTCAAGGCGCACAAGGCTGCGTGCGGGCACTGGAGCGAGCGCGCGTGCTGCCTTCGTGCGTGGGCGGGAGCGGAAGAGAGAGGGCAACACAGTGCACTGCGTTGCGGGCGAGAGTGGACGTGGGCGAAGACAGGCGCGGGCGCTGACTGGCTGGAGGCGGTCGCAAGGAGGAGAGAGAGCGTGCGGTGACCGGATAAGTGAGAAACACCCTGGTCACTACGCAGTAGCTACAGTGTCGCGCTGAGAGGCATGAACAGTAACTACAGTGCCGCACGGGATGGACAACCGGTTGCGGTCGGTTCTGCATGCGCGGGCACGCTGGAAGGCGCCTGCGCGCATGGAAAGGGCCTACGGATGGCTTGCAGGGGCGTGCGTAGCGGCTGCTGCTGCTGCTGCTGCTGGTGGCCACTGCTGCTGCTGAAGCTCCGAAGCTTGGAGCTTCGGCAATGGCGGCAAGGGCTTTAGTGATGGAAATAGAGAATGAAACCACCACACCCACCTACTCTCGGAGGAGCTGGCGGTGGTGGAACTCACAGTGGTGGTCATAGGACCACTGTGAGCTTGCTCCTGCCCGCAGTGTGTCTCTTTAGTGGAAGAGCTACTGCGTATGGAGGGGAAGAGGGGAGGAAGATGGCCTGGATGAAGGTGTCTACGAGTTGTGTGTTCCAGGCTCCCCCACGCAAGGAAGATGGCCAAGCTTTTTAAAGAGGGAGACGCCTGCCACAGCCATGCTGTAGGAAGAGCAAGCCCCGCCATGCAGTTGGGCAAAGGAATGGCGCGAACAGATGCGAGCCCCATGCCCTGAACCGTGCAAGGGAGAAGATTTCAAAGTCAAAATAAAAAAATGAAGAAGGTGAAATTGTGAGGTAGCACTTGAAGAAGATGTTAATTACATGGCCAATTATTCACTCTCCTCCCCTCTCAAATAAATGCATGCATGTGTCTTTTTTTACAAATGCAACTATTGCTACATAAGATGCAATGGTAGTGCTAGGAAATAACACAAGATGGCATAATTACTGGTGTATTTTTGCTGTGCAATCATACCCCCATGCCTATCTTTTGCTAGTCCCTAGCAAAACATTTTGTATTGTATTTAGAAATGATCTTAAGCTGAAGATTTTCTTATGAGGCGACATGGGTGTGTTTATTTGTTGGATATTGTGAGAACCAATTGTAGAGAAGACTACCAGTACTTTAAGTCTTATGTGACATAGACCGTCTCTCGACTAACCTGGACTCTTGATATTTAAACCTTAAGTACGATTTCCAGGACTCAGAAGGTTTTTGCTGTACTCGAGAACTCAAGAGATTATGGCTTGTGCATAGTAAAGGGTCAAGACTGACCAGATGAACATTAAAACTCAAGCCCAGGATTTCACGAATCTTTAAGTGCAGGTTGGTCTCAGTTTCAGCTCGTGTCTTCGGATTGACCTTTAAAAAGATGACGAAAAACTCAACTCCCATTTATCACATTTGTGGTTCAAAGAATTTATGGTAGAAACAGGCTATTTGTAACTTGCCCTGAAAAACTTTTTAGGGAGAAGACTTTACAAGTATTTGCGAGATATATTAACTTATTTGTATAGTTTTTTTTTTTTTTTTGAAACAAGTGTCGGTATATCTCTTACAACTTTATTTGGAGGAGCACACTTTTCTTTTGGTGGGAGAGTTCCTTTTTGGTGGAAAGAGTTTTTCCTAGATACAAGACTAAAGCCTGGGATAAAAAGTCTACCTGCGCGCACAGGTAAGGACTCCACCTTCCCTAATGAACACTAGGGTTGGATCTTATGTTCACTTGGTCTTTCTTGATATGTGTAGTGTGAACCAAGATTACTTAGGCTCTCAAGTAGAAGCAAACCAACGGATCCTGTACTGATATCTCAGGTACAAGAATATATCCTTAGTTAGGAGAGATTCTAGTCTATCTTGTCAATGCTCAAGTGAATTAAGCCAAGCTTGAGCGAATCAAGCTTCTGTGGCCTGGAAAGTCTTCAAAACAGCGGTTGAATATCCATAAACACTTATTATATTTTAGTTTCAGCCTTCAGATCATTACTAAACACCCCCTTTTTTTATGTACATATTTATAGATGGATGGAAGCTGCATGATACCATATAATACCCTGATCCTATAGATGCCTATCCACCTCCCCATGCCAAACGATGCTATGTCCTCATATGCATGCAGGGTAGAGGAAGGTCCAAAGATCGGGGAACGAGAACTGACGTGCAAGGTATATAGCAGGGTGGTAGGGTGGGTGGATGGTGGGTGGTGAAGTGAAAAGGTGCGAAGTGAACTGTACGTGGCAGTGGAAGAGTGTTGCTGGGGTGCCTCCCAACGAGCACTGAATTTAACGTCCCCAGCTGGACTCAGAATGAGGCATGAAAGAAGAAGTTGGCCCTCAGTTTGGCCAAGAAGAGGGGCATCTTGGATTGATGGATCCAAAAAGGAATAGCCCCAGTGAGAAGTTTCTGGGCTCAAGGTCCCAGTGTGGAGTTGCAATTCCACCTGATTTGGCGGGAAAGAAAGGGCAATCCGGTCTTCAAGAGTGTGGACCGGTGGTGAGTAGCCCGAATATGACTCAGACCACGAGGTATGAGAAGCAGAGAAAATCTCGTTAGAAGTCTAGTCAGGAGAAGGTACGGGAAAAGGGAGGGATAGGGGATCGTCACAATATGTGTCGATCAGGCAATCTTCTGTGTTTAAAGGCAATCCACAGCAGTCAGAATAGGTCCCTATTAGTCCGATACATGCGCTGACAGCCATGTCCTCGTCAGACGTATCATCCTCGATGCAATCGCAATCAAAGTTCTTGGCTGCCTTGAAGATGTTAAGCTTGAGCTTCTCAGATCCAACGGCAATCTCAATACAGCCAGACTCACAGTCAATATGGGCCCGAGCTGTGGCCAAGAAAGGTCGACCAAGGATGATCGGACAATCAGAAAGTGAGCTAGGAACTTCCATATCCAAAACAAGAAAGTCAACTGGAAAACAAAGACTATTGACCCTAACCACCACGTCTTCCACCACACCCTTTGGTATTTTGACAGAACGATTTGCCTACTGTAACGTGATAGGGGTGGGTTTCAGATTTCCTAAGGCAAATTTCTCGAGCATAATGGTTGGTATCAGATTGATGGAAGATCCTAGATCAAGCAGAGCACGGTTAAAATTGCAGCCTTGGATGCTACAGGAAATAAGCAGTGTGCCTAGATCTTTCTACTTCGGTGGTAGATTTGACAGTATAGCACAACTTGCATGAGGCGAGAGAACCACCAGATTCTTTGTTTTCTTTGACTGTCGCCTGGGTGTAGTGTAGTCTTTGAAAAATCGGGCGACAGTAGGTATGTGGTCGATAGCCTCTAACAAGGGTACCTTGATTTCAACATTCCTGAATAAATTACGCAGGTTATCAAAAGCCTGCATATTCTTTTTCTTGCATTTTGGCTCCCTCAGTAGAGACTCAGGGAATGGGACCAATTCTGGCACTAATTTGGGTGTATCGTCCTCTCGCGAATGCGGTGCGCATCCTGAGTGAGAGGGTGATGAAAAAGATGGGCCAAGATCAGGTCGAGGCGGATCGAGGGTTTGCTTACCGCTCCTTGTAGTAATTGCATTGGACGTTGCGGGTCCAGTGGGATCATAAGGCGGAGGAGGGTTCGCAATAGGGACATAAGAGTGAGGTGTAGTTGTTGCGAGATTAGCCTGAAATCCCAGTGGAATGCTCGGAGCCTGCAGAATCTGATGAACCTGCCCCTGAGAAGGTCGTACCTGTGGTTGAGGACCACGGGGTACAAAATTTCGCGGGTTGGGAACAGCTTGGGCTGGAAGAGTGCCCTGAGATCGAGTCGCCATACGTAATTGATTGATCTCAGCATTCTGCTACGCCAATTGATGCTGAAGAGAGGTCATGTTCTCTTCATGGCACTTAGACATTTCCGTCATCATTTGCATCAGTTTATCAAGAGGACTTGATGCGTGTTCTGTTTGTGGTATGCAAGGACCCGATGGCAGATTCGCCCCAGGATTAGACTGGGCCCTTAGGATGACGGGTGCGGACTGTCACTTTGGCCCACCCGCGGGGTTTTGGCGCTACGGGTTGCTAGACCATGCGAAGTATGGATGATTTCGCCACCCTGGGTTATAAGTAGTAGAGAACGGGTTGTTCCCTAGGGTGCAAGCGTCTTCTAAGCTAGAAGACGAATCCACATGTAAATATGCTTCCGAGCACACGGAGGCTTGGTCCTCTGTGTCAAGATACTGGCTTGCAGATGCCAGATCCACATGACTTACTGAATCGCTCGGCGCGATGCTCGGTAAGGAAGATCTCACGGGGTTTTTGGGGATAAGCCTGGCATTGGAAGGATTGGGATTGTGACGAAGTGGTGAGGTGGGGGTGTTTGCCATAGAACGAGCAGGATTGGCCAGAAGCTTGTCCAGCTTCTTATGTACGACGGAGACTTCATCCAATTTTTGTGCGATAAGGTTAAGATCAGTGGATGAATGGGAGGGTCCTGTGTCAACTTCGTGAATAGTACGAGGAAGGATGGTACGATTAAAGGCGACAATGGAGGCATTGTTCATTGAATTTTCGCTTATGTTTTCAAATAATTCGAATGCTCCATTCTCATCTTTATTCATGAAATTCCCTCCGCAAGAAGCATCTGCAATTTGCTTCAAAGTCTTATTTAGCCCATAATAGAAAATCTGGGCTATATGCCACTTAGGCAGACCATGGTGCGGACACTTCTGGAGGAGGTGATTATACCTCTCTCAAGCCTCATGAAACTGTTCGTCGTTTTATTGCGTAAAGGAAGTTATAGCATGGCGAAGCACATTGGTTCGCCCGATTGGGAAGAATTTCTTGAGAAATGCTGTTCACATCTCTTCCCAAGAATGGATGGTTCTCCCAAGGGTGCGTAACCATTGCGACTCTTTATCCAGCAACAAAAATGGGAACATTTTCATGACAATTGATAACCCGATGTTTCTTGATTTAACTATTTCAGCCAATCGGGTTAGGTCTTCCAAATGGAGAAAAGGATCTTCACTTGTAAGACCATGGAAGTGAAAGTTAATCAAGTCAATTACATGGGGTTTTAGTTCAAAGTCGTCCTTGCCCATGGGGACCCGAATTTGTCCTATGGTCTCTGTAGCAGCAAGATTTTGATAAGAGCTAAGAGACCTAGGCTCCTCCCGTTCGGGAGGGTTCTGCATTTCCTCCAAGGTTTCCCTAAGGGCTTCAATCTGTTCATTATACATTTCCATTTGGGCTTAGAGGCAGGTTATGGGGTCCATGGCTCCACCACCTGGTGGGATTTGAGGGCGATTTCCTCCCTCGGGATTTGGGGGTGGGCGTGCAGCCATGTTTGTGGAGGATGACGATTCAGCTTCTTTCCTTCTAAAATTATTAGACAATTCAAACAATTCAGGATTTTGTGATCTCCTCCCAAACATGCACTACCGCAGAAAGAATTGGGGAGATAAGAAAGGAAAAGGGGATGAGAGAAATGACGTCGTAAAGGTACACTTGATGACAAATCAAGGCAATCAAAGTCCTAACCTCTACAGTGTGTCCTTAGACCTAAAGATCTAAGTTACCTACTATCACAACCTACGGAACCAAATGCGAGCACCACGGAACCACCGGGCCAAATTGAAAGGCCATTTGCCCCAGTCTTAGACACCTGATAGCACGCGGGAACCCGCACCAGCACGTAGGCGCTACACGCAGGTAGTTAGACCTCCAATCCTTAATAAGGGTCAAGTTGCTACCAATTTTAATTAGAGACTTAGGATCAAGTGCTTTAGGAATGTGAAGGGCGTTGTATATGGGTAATGCCCAAGTGCGTTGATTTTAGAAAGTGTGTAAACCAAGCATGCAACGGGGAAATCTCCCCGAATTGAAGTTTTAGTTGGTGAATGGTTTTTAGAATCTCATCCTTAAGTAGTATGGATTTTAAGATTTTGCTGAGTTACCAATTCAACCAATCTCCGGGTTTAGAGAAAATACAAGTTCTTCTATGCCCAACAAACCCTTCTTCAATGTGAATTGGTTAATGCATGCTAAAAATGCAATGGGCTTCCCTAGGTGGAAATTTCTATGTGTGGATGCATGAGTCAAATTTAGGTTAGTGTGAAATGGAGCCAAAGCACTTCAATTCAAGTGCTCCCAATCACCAAAATGATGTTCCACACACAAGGCTCAACCACAAGATAAATCAAAGTTTTGGGGGTTGAAATATTTGGGATCAAATCTTAGGCACGTGAAAGATCGTGGTGGGGTTGGAATCAACACAATTCCAAGTCTCCCCACCAAAAAAATGTGATCCCGAATTGCGGATAAATGAGGCAAGGAGGGATGGCAATCAATCTATTTAATATTGCCTCAAAGAATACTTCACATGATGAAAGATTCAAGAATCAAGATTCTTGGATCTTCGCTATGCGAAGTTTGGTGGGAAATCCTAGGGCGGTGGGGGCGATGGCAAATAATCAAGCAAGTGATTTTTAATCTACTTGCCCCAAGAAATCCCAAGAAGTGTTTTTAATTTTTTTTTTCTTATTTAGGTGACAAGTTAACCTAAGTTGCTAAGAGAGAGAGACCTACCTTTTCAGTAACGTGGCCGAAGCTCCAGTGCGGTAACGGCGACTTCACGCTCTCGTTCCCACCTTGAATCTACCTACGTCCCCGACTTCCTCTGTTTGCCTCCTCCTTGCAACTGGTTTTCCTGCACACCAACAAATAAAAACACCCGTGAAGAGAAAGGTGTGAGAAGAGAAAATCAAAGGAATGGAGTAGAAACATACCTCAATGCGCACCTCCTTAGCAACGATGCTAGAAAAAGGTGTGTCAAGACTCGGATAGGTTGTGTTAATATGGTGAAATTATCGTTGAAGTGAGTATAGCGGTTAACCTAAATCGAGTCTAACCATCTTTTACAAAATTTTTTAACCTAGCCTACTTAATTTTATCTTGGTCACTTTTAGGCCCAGGGTCGAACTCAGGGAGGCGGGGATTAAAGGTGAATAAGTTTCTACGCCTTACCTAAAACGTATATCTTCCGTGCTTTTATTGTATTTTTTGATTTTTTTCTATTTAAGATTTTTTTGTTGATAATTTTGTCCTTGAAGTACACCCTCAAAATCAGGTCCTTGGCTTCGAGCCAAATTATTCTTGGCTTTGAGCCAAATTAGGGTTCCAAAAACTGATCCTACTATTTGCAAGATCGAGTACCTGCAAGACAAGGATTATCTTTTCGCTTTTACTCTTTTTTTATCTTTTTAATAGCAAGAAACAAAAGAGAAATAAAAACAAGATAGGTTTCTTGTAAAGAAATAAATATAGTCTATATATATACAGATATATATATATTATATATAGGGGTGGGGGTGAAAGTGGAAATGGCGTGTAGCACAGTATCGAGTTGGTCCACGTCTAGTAAGATGCAACCAACAAGACGAAGTGCCGCGCAGAGTGTAGGATGGATGTGTGGGAGTGTGTGCAGAGGTGCTTTCTTTACGCGGGTATCGGGGAATATGAGCAACTGGTGCAGATATTCCCGCGATATAACGCGTGGTGGAATGACTAGTGCGTAGGGATACAGGTAGGTGATGTGTATGTAAATATATATATGTGTGTGTGTGTGTGTGTGTGTGTGTGTGTGTGTATGTATATATATATATGTGTGTGTGTGTGTGTGTGTATAGATATGGTTGTAATTATATAGGTGTGTATATATATATATATATATATATATAACTAGATATATATATATATATATATATATTTAACTACATAGATATATATATATATAGTAATATATGTATGTAGATATATATAGTTGTATAGGTATTAATATATATATATATATATGTATATGTGTATATATATATATAAATATATATATGTATATATGTATAAGTATGTATAGGTGCGTATAAGTGAGTGTGTGAGTGTACAAGTGTGTGTGTGTATGAGTGTGGCATGTGTATGAGTGAGGGAGTGCACGCTGGAGGAAGAGGCTTGTGTTAAGTCGTTTGGCTGCCTAGGGCGTCGTCTGGATGCGCGGGCACGCGTAGGCGCACAAGGCTACGTGCGGGCGCTGGAGCGGGCACACGTGCTGCCTTCATGCGCGAGCGGGAGCAAAATCGTGAGAGAGAGGGCAACGCAGCGCACTGCATTGCGGGCAAGAGTGGACGCGAGCGAAGATAGGCGTGGGCGCAGACGCAAGCGCTGGCGCTGACTGGCTGGAGGTGGTCGCGAGGAGGAGAGAGAGCGTGTGGTGACCGGATAAGTGAGAAACATCCCGGTCACCGCACTGTAGCTACAGTGTCGCGCTGAGAGGCATGAACAGTAGCTACAGTGCCGCGCGAGATGGACAACCGGTTGCGACCGGTTCTACGTGCGTGGGCGCGTTGGAAGGCGCCTGTGTGCGCGGAAAGGGCCTACGGATGGCTTGCAGGGGCGTGCGCAACGGCTGCTACTGCTGCTACTGGAGCTCCGGAGCTTGGAGCTTCAGTAATGGTGGCAAGGGCTTCAGCGATGGAAATAGTGAATGAAACCACCACGCCCACCTGCTCTCGGAGGAGCTGGGTGGTGGTGGAACTCATAGTGGTGGTCGTGGGACCATTGTGAGCTTGCTCCTGCCCGCAGTGTGTCTCTTCAGTGGAAGAGCTATTGCATATGGAGGGGAAGAGGGGAGGAAGATGGCCTGGATGAAGGTGTCTGCCGGTTGTGTGTTCCAGGCTCCCCCATGCAAGGAAGATGGCCAGGCTTTTTAAAGAAGGAGACGCCTGCCACAACCATGCTATAGACAGAGCAAGCCCCGCCATGCAGTTGGGCAGAGGAATGGCGCGAATAGATGCGAGCCCCATGCTCTGAACCGCGCGAGGGAGACGATTTCAAAGTCAAAATAAAAAAATCAAGAAGGTGAAATTGCGAGACAGCACTTGAAGAAGATGTTAATTACATGGCCAATTATTCACTCTCCTCCCCTCTCAAATAAATGCATGCATGTGTTTTTTTTACAAATGCAACTATTGCTACATAAGATGCAATGGTAGTGTTAGGAAATAACACAAGATGGCATAATTACTGGTGTATTTTTGCTATGCAATCAATATATTATACTAATATAACTTAATATACTAATATAAACAGTAACATATATAATATATACAGTGACAGATAAAAACGTCACTAAACCTCAGGAAAAAGTATATACATAACCTAAGGTAAAAATTAGGGTCTATAGTGACACTTATTCTATCTACAGTGATGGATAACTCTGTCAGTAAAGCTATAAGGTTATTTATATACATATATATAGCTCAAACAACATCTATACTACATATACTTAATATACTTATTATTTACAGTATACACTTATATACATTATACACATATATGTATACATTAGACAATACACATGTATATACTTCCTCTCTCACTCTTTCTATCTCTTCTTACATTTAACCATTTCTCCTCTTCTTATTCCCTCTTAAATTAGTCTCAACACTTAGGTTTATTATCCCTTTACGGCTTTCATTCTCTATTTATTCTCAACACTTAGCCATATTTTGTGTTTGCTGCATTCACTCTCTTCCTTTCTCTTCTTTTCTTTTCTTCCCTTAACCCCTCATTAAGCTCTTCTTAGTTCAAAAATAGGTTTTAAGATTTGCGGGCAGCCTTTTCGAGGGATACATAGTACCCTTAATGGGTGGGACCAGACCTCTACTAGGGCCACCATAGTTCATTTAATTATCCAATTAATCTCGATTTATGCTCAATAATGGACTTCATCAAGCCCTCGCACAGTGTCGAGACCTTGGTCCACACTGCACACCATCATCACAAATCAACACCATGCCAAACATATGCTTAGATCAGAGGAAGGGGTAAGTGTTATGTTGTGCGCCGAGCGCATGACAACTAAATGAAGAGGGGAACAAAATCATCTTATAGCGCTCACAGCGCTCCATGCCACACGATGTGGCACTATGTTTAGCGCTACCTAGCACTGGAATTCAGTGTAGCCGTGATGATTTTGGAATTTTAGCCCTCGATTTAAGGGTCATAAAATATTAAATTAAAAATTAAATTATATGATAATAAAGTATTTACATAGTACTATATAATTGTATAATTAATTTAGAAAATTAATTATATTTACTGCATAAATTAAGCAAAGTTCCTAGTTTATACATACCGTATTTTGGATTTTATTTATTAATTACGTATAAATTAGTTAATGTATGGTCTAATTGACCTTATACAATATTAATATACATATTAAGGTATTTAATAAAGATTTTTATTGTATTGTGCAAGTTTTATTTCGATTTTATTTACATTTAAATAGCTTATTTTGGACTATTTTATATATAAATTAGATATAACTAATATAATACATTATAAATATAGTTAAATTAGCTTAATTTACTTAAAATACATTAGTTCAAATATACAATATAAATTTGTTTAGTTTTATCTTAAATTACTAATTTATTTTAATTTAATCTAATAACTTAGCTAGTAAATTAATAAATTAATTATTTATTCTATATATATAATTAAATTATGGTACGGGGTTCCTAATGTAAATAGTATACATATAAATACGTATGTACAATTTCAATACTAAATATCTTTATTTACAGGGTTTTATTAATTTACTTAGAGTATAGTACATATAAATTAGTATAATTGATAAATAGTTATATAAATAAGCTATATACAGTTTAAGCTAACTTAAATACTTAAGTTACATTATATAATATATACATAAGTTATTTATACTTAATATATATCTAATTTACACTATTTACTCATATAGCTTACTATATACCTTATATTTACAAGTATTTACATAGTATACAATGGGATTTTAGGTATTTTTAGGGTTTTTTCACTTGTTATAGATTTTGTATATTTTGTGGAGATAGGGGATGAGAAGAATGGATATGTTTTTAGTATTTTTGTATTAAGGGGTTTTTATTGAGCTTTAAGGTAAACTGAACCGTTGGCTGGTACATTCTATCAAACTGAGAATTCAGAATACCATGAAACTTGGTATACACTTAAAATTATACATGATCTTCACCAAGACATGTTTATTTTATTTTTTTATATTTTTTTATCAAATTTTTATTTATTTACAAAGTTAGCACATTCTAGGCCTTTAAAGAGTATTCTAAGTGAACCTAAGGCCTTGAATCATAATCTAAAGGTTGGAAATGCAGTAAAAACATTCAGATATGCTCTCTAGAATTTAAGAAATATGTTCCAGACATTAAACATGAATTTCATTTAATTTATCCTTTAAATTTCCAAATGTAGACAGTTAGGCACAAAAATAGTTGACAATGAATGATTAAAAAAAGATACAAGCAATCTAAATGTGATTTAAAGATCATTTTAATTACAAGAAAGCTTGTACATAATATATACAACATATAAAGCATGTCAGCTCTTCAAAATCTAATCCTAGCCTCTACTGTTCTATAGAATTCAAACTAATAGCTACGGCTGCAATAGCAACAATTAGCTGCAGCAACAGCCACCATCTGCAGACAGCAACTGCAGCAACAACTACAGAGCATTCCAAACAATCTAGGCAAAGCCCAGATGTCTTAACATGTCACAAAACCTTGCTGCAATGTACAAAAATAAGACAAAACAGATCTGCAGCAAGTCTGGAACTCCAAATCAACACTTATCTCCTGATTCAGTCATTTATATCTCAAATCAGACTTGAGAAAGCCTGATCAAAGATACAAAATGACTTGATCAGGAAACAATAGATGGATCTGAATTGGAATGTAGTTGCATCATGCAGCAATTTGATATGTTTAGCTGGGATTCAAAAACACATAAATCTCTAAGACATTCTGACATGGGCTAAAATTCACATAAAAACCATTCTTAGAAATGCAACATTAAATCAAAGTCCCTTGTCAATATTATCACATCAAATCAGAGCAGAAAAATAACTAATCTAACACTTTCTAATGCTATAGACAACATGTAGAAAGTATTAGAATGAACCCAATAAATTCAGCTGAATCTCATTATGCTACAAACCTTAAGGGATATTGAAAATCCCTTCGGTGAAAATCAAAATCTCAGAAAATACATCCATGATTAAAGTCCTTAATAGAGTCTCCAATCAACATAGTTGATTCTCCTTGGCTCTACAATACATTCAAGTCCATGAAAACCTTGAATCATGACAAATCTAATCATGGCTCATCTGAGGGAAACTTAACAATCTCATATTCACAACCATGAGCTCAATCACCCAAAAATAAATTGACTCACTTGATCACAAATCCTTGAAAACCAAAATGATTTAAAATATCACGATCTTGCTTTAAAATTCAAATTAGAAATTGATCAAGTCAACCAATTCCTTTTCAAATCAGATCAGGGGCCTTTGTGAACAAACTGAAGTGAGTGGGAGACCCCTAGGTGGATTTGAGCGCAAATCTTCATCTCAAAGCTTGAAAGTAGTGGGATGGGGATTTGACTCCAAATGCATGGGTGAATTGCAGATTAAATTACGAGGAAATCAGAAGCAAAATGAAAACATGTAGAGGGAGAAAAACAGTGATCAGTGTGTGGGTGAATTCGCCCCCTCTAATCTGAAGTGATCAGAGGAGGTGGAATTATGGGATCTATGCTAATTCTACTCCTAAACTACACTACAAGCATGCACAGCAGATCAGATCTAATCTATATCTAAATTCTACTGCTAAGCTATCTAATTACACTACAGCTAATCTAAAAAGCAGTAAACCTAATCTAACAGGAAGAATGGGACCTTTAGATCTCCACCCAATGGATGGAGAGGAAGAACGGAGGGAGGAAGTGTTCTAGTGGAGTGAAAACCCTCTAGTGGAGTTTAGGGTTTCCCTCAGGTGCTACGAAGTCCTTAGCGGCAAGGAGAGTCGGAGAGAAGGTGGATTTCACAGTCGGTGGCCGTGAAAATGGGGAGAGGTGGGGAGAGTAGCTGGAGAGGAAGAATGATCACTAAGAGATGTAAGAGGGAGCGATCCCTCGCACGCGCAGCTAAGGAGCTCCTTAAGTAGCAGATCGGTGTGCAAACACACTGCAATGGTGAGATTAATCGCAAAGGGCATGGGCGGTCTCAATTTGAGGAGAGGAGTGCACGCGAGCTAAAATAAAAATGGGTCGTAGGATGGGATCTGGGAGAGGTGGTGATCACACGAAGCTTCTAATCAAGCTAAGCCACAGATCTTATTGGGTCCAGATGATAGACGGCCAGGATCACGCAAGTTCTTCGCGTGAACAGTGTTTGCGCGGGAGCTGCAGGCGGTTGGCTCTTTTGGTGAATTTCCATGGCTCACCCCTCTGCGAAGGGGTAGAGAGATTGCAAGGAAGCCCATAAGTGGTTACAAAGTATAACAAAACAGTCCTTTTAGGATTGCAGAGAGGTCCCTGCGGTCTACAAATAAGTCCCTAGAGGTTTTCTAATGAATGAGATGTAATGTACTAAGGATCTAAATGTAAATCATTAAGTGCAAGGCCTTAATGATGTCCAATGCATCCAAGTTTTTATGTAAGTTTAATTGAACATTTAAGAAGTTAATTACACTTTTGATTTGAACTTTTAAACTCATTTGTATGTTCAATTTGCACTTGGATCATCATTTTACATTTATTAATAGAATATCTTATTTAATGACCTAATTATGCATTGTTAGCACATAATTGATGTTTTAGGTCTTTTTCTTTAATTCCCACACTTAACCCTTTTTATGTGTTAATTTGATATTGTTTAACTTAGTTTCTAGCTTAACTTAGGCTATTTAGCTATGATAATTCGCAACTCATCACTATAGCAAACATCAAAGGGGTTGACTCAACTCTCTGTATATCACATTTACACAGATGACTCTGTGAAGCCCTTTTGAGATATGCAGAGATGATTAAACCCCAACATGTGGGAAGTGGTGAAGAAGGAAATCTTAAAATGGTTGGATGCAAGGATAATCTATCCCATTGTCGATAGTAAATGGGTCAGTCCTATTCACGTGGTGCCCAAAAAGGCAAGATTCACGGTGGAAACCAATGAAAAAGGAGAGAAAGTCACCATCCGACCTACAATAGGTTGGAGGGTATCATAGACTACCGTCGCCTTAACACCGCTACCCAGAAAGACCACTTCCTCTGCCATTTATTGATCAGATATTGGAGAGATTGGCAAGGAATAAATACTTCTATTTTCTCGATAGATATTCTAGGTACAATTAGATTGCCATCTTTCCAGACGACTAGGAGCACAATACTTTCACGAGTCCTTATGGCAATTTGCCTTCCGTCGGATGCCATTTGGACTATGTAATGCTCTAGGAACATTTCAACGGTGTATGGTGTCCACCTTTTCAAACATGATTGACAAGTTCATTGAGGTTTACATGGATGACTTTTCCATTTACAGCTCGTTGTTTGACCACTGTCTCTTGCATTTAAAAAAAGTTCTCACCCACTACGAAGAGACAGGATTGGTGCTCAGTTGGGAGAAAAGCCATTTTATGGTTCAGTAGGATATTGTTCTTGGGCATGTAGTGTTTGAACAAGGTTTAGAAGTGGATAAGGCTAAGGTTGATTCCATTTCAAAGCTTCCACTGCCCACCAATGTCAAGTAAATCCGATCATTCCTGGGCCACGCTGGCTTTTATAGGCACTTCATTAAAGACTTTAGCAAGATTTCTAAGCTACTTTGGGAATCACTAGAGAAGGATACTACCTTCATCTTTTATGCAAAGTGAGTTGAGGCCTTCCAAGTCTTGAAGGAGGCCCTAACCACCGCACCTATCTTGCAAGCACCTGATTGGACCATCCCATTTAAGTTGATGTGTGATGCCTCAAATTTTGCTGTGGGAGCGATCCTTGGTCAGAGGGTTGATAGAAAGTCTCGTGTTGTATTATGCTAGCAAGACCCTTACTAATCCATAGTAAAACTACACTGTGATAGAAAAAGAACTTCTTGTGGTAGTATTTGCTTTGGAGAAGTTTAGGTCTTATCTTCTATGATCTAAGGTTATGGTGTCTATTGATTATTCGGCCTTGAAGCATTTTCTCGCTGAGGACACCAAACCTAGGCTTGATATCCGTGACAAGAAAGGGGTCGAAAACATAGTCACCAATCATTTATCTCGGATCCTAATTGAGGCTTCAACCTCGTCAGGAGACATTCATGACACCTTTCCTGATGAGACGATGATGGCGGTACAACCAATGACACCTTGGTATGTTGATATCGTCAACTACTTGGTCACTAGTGAAACCCCTAGTAAGTGGAATAAGCAAAAGTGAGATAGATTTCTCGCTGACACTAAGTATTATCACTAGGAGGACCCCGAGATCTTTAGAATAGGCCATGACCAAGTTTTACATAGGTGTGTTCCAGAGGAGGAACAACAGAGTGTTTTTGTTACGACCCGATTCTCGAATCCCTACGAGACACAAGAATCGGACCAACTCGACTGATCCCAAGACCCAATCGTCCAACGAGAAAGTAACCAAAAAGTAGTAAAATAAACCACATTCACCATGCATATAACTAACAGTAACAAAAGTACAGCAGTAAAGAAAAGAACTACTACAGTACATAACACCACAACAGTAGAGAATTAAAAATAGATATAGAATATGAAGATTACAATAAAAGAGTACAAGTGAAACAGAAATACTCACTACTACAGAAAAATGATATAGCAAAGTACAACTACTGGGCTTTACTAGGCCCAGCACCCTCTGTAGCCGCAGGCTCTGGCTGGTCAACCCCTGGTCCTAAAAAAGGTGACAAATGTGACACGTCAGCGAAACGTTGAGTAGAGTGGCAACTAGCTAGCTAAGAAAACAGTAAAGGTGAACAAGTAACTGTTATTTTTAATTTATTTTTTTATTTCTCTATTTACTCTTTCTTGAATTATTTCTCAGATCTTTCTCTTGATCTCGAATATTCCTCGTGGGAACGATCTTGATTGCAATCTTTTCCGAAAAGTAGAAGTAGCACGTGGTGCTCTCCTGGCCGGAAGAGTCCCCCGTGGTGGTCCTACCCTTAGTCAACCACCCCAAGGTCACTGACAGACGTAACGGTGACTACGGCACGCGCGATAAACGCACGGGTAGCTACCTCGCACTGACACGTGGTCAGTTGTTTCCGTTAACAGGTGCACCCAAAGCACAACACGGAACCAGTATAGGGCAGAGCCCTCTCAATAACAGGGGTCCAGCCCCTCCACGGTAACCAAACAGGGGTCTTGCCCCTTCACAGTCCGCGCACCCTCGCCTGACTACCCTGGTTTGCCCAATGAGCCTAACAAGCCGGTGTAGGATGGCTAGCTGAATCTTGGGGCCTGTGGGGTGGCTAGCTCTCTCCCTACACTAGTATCTTTCCCCGGTACTGTGTACGCGAGGGCCAAAAGTCGGTAAAAAGTGGCCAGACCTAACCCCGGGTCCCTGGGGCGGCTTGCTCCGCTCTGTACTAAACAGGGGGACAGTTGCTCTCCTTTATACTCCGTACTCAAGGGCCAGCTCACTTCCCCATCCACTTTCCCAGTTCCATTCTATTTATTTTTCAGGAGCTCTACTCCTAATTCCCCATAGGGTTCATACTTATATTTTTCAGGCCAAGTCATACTAGGTTTCATCATTTCAGTTTCATTCGCATATAGCCCGTGTTTCCAACATTTAATATCAGTTTATATACAAGCAGCTCAAATTTAGTTTCCAACAACAGGAATTACATGTAGTAGTTACTAGCAACAGTACTCTACATTTCACAGGCAGCTGTTATCCAATTACAGGCAATTATCATTATTCTATCTACTTGTCCAAGACTGCAATTCAGGTATTCAAGACATTCGTTTCAGTGTTTCTGTTCCTAGGATTCATGCCACACCCTGGGATCTATCATTCAATCTAGTTTTCAAGCCCTAGGATTCATGCCATACCCTAGGATCTATCATTCAATCTAGTTTTCAGGTCCTAGAATTCATGCCACACCCTAAGATCTATCATTCAATCTAGTTTTCAGGTCCTAGGATTCATGCCACACCCTAAGATCTATCATTCATCTCAGAGATGCATTAATGTTGGTAAATAACTAAGGGGAGCCACTCTACCCGTAAAACCAGGAGTAATTGGGGCGTGATTGGCAGGTCCACATGCCTCCGCAACCCCAAGAGCCGCAACAGAACGAGGTCCTAACACAAAGATCAATCACAAGGAACCACTCAGAATAGGATAAACGTATTTTAAACAAGTAGAGGAATACATTCTGAGAAAGACAGAATCTCAAACGTGGAAATCGGACTTCGAACGGACCCTAAACGGGTCAAAAACGACAACTCTGACTCAAATCAGATGTCTGGAACACCTTCCAGACGTCTTAAAAAGTGGTTTAGGTCATACCTCACTTTGAGTTGTTCCTCAGACGTCCAGGGATCCTGCTGAACTGTCTAGACCCAGTTCCAGATATCCGACTACCTCTCCAGACGTCTGGAGACGCTCTCCGCCGTCTGGTGCTGTGCCCAGATGTCTGAATCGCGTTGGAAGGTGTATCCCGCGCTTTCCCAAAGCGAAACTTGCACGCGTACGCAAACGATCTTAACACGGCATGAGACATAGCTTTCAGCGGAACGGCCTGCATAGCCGTATCTGCAAAAGGAAGGGGAGGAAGGAATACGTACCTCTCAGACTTCTGGAGCTCCCTCCAGACGTCACCCGCGTCGTCTGAACGTAGGTCCAGATGTCAGATTATGGAAAAATTTCCCAGAATCAGAACCTCCTCGCCTTCTTCCTGCTGCGCACGGCCGCGCCGTGCTCGCCCGCCTGCTGCCTGAGCTGCAGCAGCACCGGGGTAACCTCCCCAGCACCTCGCTCCTCTGCTTTCGTCTCAGACTCCGGACGGCTCTGTAGAGAATCTGCACTGGCCGCTCGGGGTAGGTCAGGTCGTCACCCACCTCGACGCTCTCGTGGCTCAGGACGTGACTGGGATCGGCGACATACTTCCTGAGGTTGGACACGTGGAACACGTCGTGCATACCAGAAAGCTAGGGAGGAAGGGCAAGCCTGTAAGCAACGGGTCCAACCCGCTCCAGGACCTCAAAGGGTCCCACGAACCTCGACACAAGCTTCCCTCTCACCCCAAACCGCTGCAGGCCCTTCATGGGCGAAACACGAAGGAAGACGTAGTTCCCAACCTCAAATTGCACCTCCCTACGTTTCCGATCTGCATAGCTCTTCTGTCTGCTCCTGGCAGTGCGGAGTCGCCTATGAATCTGCTCGATCACCTCCTAACTCTGCCGGATCAGCCTGGGGCCAACCTCCCACTTGGTCCCCACCTCAACCCAACTCAAGGGTGCCGTACACCTCCGTCCGTACAGAGCCTCGTAGGGTGCCATGCCGATGCTCTAGTGATAACTGTTATTATATGCAAACTTCGCCAGGGGCAGGTGCTCCTCCCAAGAGCCCCTCCAGTCCAGTACACAAGCACGCAAAAGGTCCTCAAGCGTCTGTATCGTGCGCTCAGACTGTCCGTCCATCTGGGGGTGGTATGTTGTACTGAACCTCAACCGCGTCCCCAGGGCCTGCTGAAACTCAGCCCAAAACTGGGACGTAAAATGAGTATCCCGATCAGATACGATCTCTCGCGGAACTCGATGTAGACGTACCTCGTCTCAGATATACCTCTCTGCCAACTGTGCTGGTCCCAAGGTGACTCGGATCGGCAAGAAACGTGCCGTCTTCGTCAATCTGTCAACGATCACCCATACTACGTCGTGTCCTCGCTAGGTAACAGGCAAGCCCACCACCAAGTCCATGGTGATGCTCTCCCACTTCCACTCGGGCACTGGAAGTGGTTGCAATGGCCCTGCAGGCCTCTGATGCTCGGCTTTCCCCTGCAACACACTAAACACTACTGTACGAATTCACATACATCCCGCTTCATCCCTCTCCACCAAAAGTCGTGTCTCAAATCATGGTACATCTTTGTGTTTCCGGGATGTATGGTGAATCTGGAACCGTGTGCCTCAGTCAGGAGCTCTCTCAACAGCTCCTCGTCCCTGGGAACGCACAAATGTCCCCTCATGTGCAGTACCTGGTCTGTAAAAGAGAAGTCCCCAGGGTCTCCTGACAGTACTCTATCACGCAATGACTGTAAGTATGGGTCAGCCATCTGTCCAGTGATGATGCGATCTATCAGCTCCGACCTCGTCTATCATGTCACCGTTACTGCCCCACGGTGCCCTAGTAACTCTAGGGGCCACCAACTGCCCATCTCCTCCATGAGGCTCCAACTTTGCGCCTGTAAACTAGCCACGTGGGCGGGCGCCTTCCGGCTCAAGGCGTCAGCCACCACGTTGGCCTTTCCCGGGTGGTAGGAAATGCTGTAGTCATTGTCCTTCAGGAGCTCCAACCAACATCTCTATCTCATGTTGAGCTCCTTCTGATCAAACAAGTATCTGAGGCTCTTATGATCTATGAAAATCTCAAAGGTCTCACCGTACAAGTAGTGCCTCCAAGTCTTCAGCGCGAAGACGACAGCTGCCAGCTCCAGGTTGTGGGTAGGGTAGCTATGCTCATGGGACTTCAGTTGCCGCGAAGCATAAGCGACAACGTAACCCCTCTGCATGAGCACACCCCCTAACCCTACAAAGAGGCATCCGTGTACACAACGAACCCACCACTACTATCTGGTATGGTGAGCACGGGAGCCGAAGTTAGCCTCTCCTTCAGCTCCTGAAAACACGCCTCACAAGCGTCTGTCCAAGCAAAGGGCACATCCTTTCGAGTCAGCTGTGTCATAGGACGTGCAATCTACAAGAAGCCCCTGATAAACCGCCTGTAGTAGCCTGCCAGTCCCAAGAAACTACGGATCTCAGTAACTGTACGTGGTCTCTCCCACCTGAGCACTGCCTCAACCTTGGCTGGGTCCATAGCCAAGCCATCCCCAGAGATCACATGACCCAAGAAGGTCACCTCCCTCAACCAGAACTCGCACTTGCTGTATTTGGCGTACAGCTTACGTCATCTCAGTGTGTCCAAAATCATCCGCAAGTGCTGTCCATGCTGTGTCTGATCTCGAGAATAGATGAGCACATCATCAATAAATACCACCATAAACTGGTCCAAGTACGGTCTAAACACCCGGTTCATCAAATCCATGAAGGCAGCGAGGGCATTGGTCAGCCCAAACAGCATGACCAGAAACTCGTAGTGTCCGTACCAGGTGCGGAAAGCTGTCTTGGAGACGTCTTCCTCCTCGATCCTCAACTAGTGGTATCCAGACCTCAAGTCTATCTTGGAGAATACTGTGGCACCTCGCAACTAGTCAAACAAGTCATCAATCCTCGGCAGCGGATACCTGTTCTTGATGGTGACCTTATTCAGCTGTCTGTAGTCGACACAAAGGCGTAGGGTACCATCCATTTTCTTTACGAACAATACCGGGGCTCCCCATGGAGATGCACTGGGCCTCATAAAGCCCTTCTCTAGAAGATCCTGCAACTGAGACTTGAGCTCTTGCAGCTCAAGTGGTGCCATCCTGGACGGTGCTGTAGAGATGGGGCTAGTCCCCGGTACCAGTGAGATCTCAAACTCGATCTCACGCTCGAACTGTAGTCCTGGCAACTCATCTGGGAACACGTCGGGGTACTCTCTGACCATCGGGATACTCTGGAAGTCTGCCACAAGGCTGGGCTCCGCTACCACACAAGCTAGGAAGCCATCACACCCTTGGCTCAAAAGTCTCGCTACCCGAAGTGCAGAAATGCACCTGAAGCCTCCGTCCACTGGCTGCCCGTGGAACTCGAAAGAAGGCAACTCTGGTATAGAGAAGACAATCTTCCTCTCAAAGCCATCCACCAAGGCATGGTAAGCGGACAGCCAGTCCATCCCCAGAATTACGCCAAAGTCCTCCATTTGTATCATAATCAAGTCAGCGAGAAGGTGTGTCCCCCAACACTGACCTCATAACCTGTGTACACCTCCTCAGCTATAAACAGCTGACCACTCGGACCTCTGATTACGAACGGATCCTCTAACAACATACAGTCCTGCCCTAAGCTAACCACAAAACTGGCAGCGACAAACGAGTGCATAGCGTCAGAATCGAAAAGCATGTAAACAAGTCTGCCGGAAACTGAAATCATACCTGCCACCACTGATCTCGAAGCTCTGGCATCCCTGTATGTCAAGGCGTTGATATGCCCCTCAGCGCTAGGTGCAGACGAAGCAGCCACACTCTAAGTCGGACAGGTAGCCACTGGCCGGTACCCTCCCGTGACTGCTATCCTCCTCCTCGCGCCTGGAAACCGCTGCCTCCTGCTCGCCCTCCAGTGCTCGACGCGGGAAGCATCTGCTGACCTCCAGCCCTAGACGGGAAATCCCTCCTGATGTGGCCCGGCTGGCCACACTGGTAGCAAAGGAGGACTCGACTCCCGCCCTCCGTAGGTCCCTACTGACGGCTGGGCGAGGGTCTGGTGCTAGCAGCTGGCCCCTGTCGGGGGCCCCCAAAGGCCACTGATGGCCTCACAAAGTGTGACGGCTCTCCTGCGAGCGCCACGTGCCTCCTCTCTCGTCGGCCCTGTGAGAAGTCTGGCTAGTAGGGCCGCTTCCGCCCGCTGTCAGTGTCGCGTGCGGATGGGTTGGTCTCTTCATACATCATAGCTGCCTCCACCACCCTCGAGAACGTAGGCAGCTTCAGGGGTTTGACATACCCCAGAATAGCAGGTCAGAGCCCCTCGGTGAACCTCCAAAGGCGCTCCTCCTCAGTAGCCACGGCTGTCGCTGCGAAACGAGACAGCTCTAGGAAACACGTACGGTACGCGCTCACGGTCATCGTCCCCTTGCAGAGAGTGTGGAACTCCCACCTCCTCTGGTCCTGCCACATCTGGGGGAAGTACTGCTCGCAGAAGAGGGTGACGAACTGGTCCCAAGTCGGCTCGTCCCTCTCCCGACCCCTGACCACCCTCCACCACCTGTGTGCCTCACTCTTTAGCTGGTGCGTGGCAAAGGCCATGCAGCACTCCACAGGAGGGCAAAGGGTGTCAAAAACCTTCTCAATCTGCTCGAGCCAGTCCTTCGCCTCTGTTGGGTCCTCATCCCCCTTGAAGGAGGGGGCTTCGGCTTCCAGAACTGTCCGAAAAGCTCAAAGTGGTGCTGAAGTGGGGATGCTGGTGTGCCTCCAGGTAAAGAAGCCTCGTGCTCGGAAGTGCCGGAGGAAGGTGGGGGAGGTGGAGGCCCACCCTCTCCCCCGCATCCAGCGTCGTGTCCGTCTCGTGGTCCTACAGAGGACTCTCCCTCCGCAGCCCCAGGGAGAGGCACTCGTGGCGACGAGTGAAGCTCCTCTCGCACGATGTCCCATATCAGCTGGGTGAGGTCCTGGGCCTGAATGCCTGGGAGTAGTGGCTGGTCCACTGAGGCGTCGGGCTCAACGCGCCTGCCCCTCCGACCTCGTCCTTGGCCGCGTCTGCAGCCTGCCTCGCTAGTCCCGCGTCGAGGCATCTCTTGTAAGGAGACGCAAATACAGAACAGAAAAGACATCAATACTAATCGATATTCAACGAAAAAGCCTTAAAACAGATGTCAAAAGGTATGTTGTGGTGGCTACTCTAGTTACAAGAACATGAATTGATTATTTTCCAGCCAGTTGGTCACTTCTCGGGACGACCTTGCTCTGACACCATCTTGTTACGACCCGATTCTCGAATCCCTACGAGACACGAGAATCAGACCGACTCGACTGATCCTAAGACCTAGTCGTCAAACGAGAAAGTAACCAAAAAGCAGTAAAATAAACCACATTCACCACGCATGTAACTAACAGTAACAAAAATACAATAGTAAAGAAAAGAACTACTATAGTACATACCACTACAACAGTAGAGAATTAAAAACAGATACAGAATATAAAGATTACAATAAAGGAGTACAAGTGAAACAGAAATACTCACTACTACAGAAAAATGGTACAACAAAGTACAATTACTGGGCTCTACTAGTTCCAGCACCCCCTGCAGCCTCAGGCTCTGGCTGCTCAACCCCTGGTCCTGAGAAAGGTGACAAATGTGACACGTCAGCGAAACGCTGAGTAGAGTAGCAACCGGCTAGCTAAGAAAACAGTAAAGGTGGACAAGTAGTTGTTATTTTTAATTTCCTTCTTTATTTCTCTATTTACTCTTTCTTGAATTATTTCTTAGATCGTTCTCTTGATCTCGAATGTTCCTCGTGGGAACGATCTTGATTGCAGTCTTTTCCGAAAAGTAGAAGTAGCACATGGTGCTCTCCTGGCCGGGTGAGTCCCCCGTGGTGGTTCTACCCTCAGGCAACGACCCCAAGGTTGTTGACAGACGTAACGGTGACTACGGCACGTGTGATAGATGCACGGGTAGCTATCCCGCACTGGCACGTGGTCAGTTGTTTCCGTTAACAGGTGCCCCAAAGCACAACACGGAACCAGTATAGGGCAGAGCCCTCTCAATAACAGGGGTCCAGCCCCTCCACAATAACCAAACAGGGGTCTTTCCCCTTCACAGTTCGCACACCCTTGCCTGACTATCCTGGTTTGCCCAGTGGGCCTAACAAGTCGGTGTAGGATGGCTAGCTGAACCCCGGGGCCCGTGGGGTGGCTAGCTCTCTCCTTACACTAGTAGCTCTCCTCGGTACTGTGTACATGAAAGGGGATGTGGTGTACGGACCCGGATAGGTTGTGTTAATATGGTAATTTTATCGTTGAAATGTGTATAGTGGTTAACCTAAATCGAGCCTAACCATCTCTTTACAAAATTTTTAACCTAGCCTACTTGATTTTATCTTGGTCACTTTTATGCCAAGGGTCGAACTCAGGGAAGTGGGATTAGAAGTGAATGAGTTTCTACCCCTTTCCTACAACAAATCTCTTCCTTTCGTTTATTATGTTTTTCAGTGTTTTTCTATTTAAGATTTTTTTCTGATAATTTTTATCCTTGTGGTACACCCTCAAAATCAAGTTCTTGGCTTTGAGCCAAATTAAGGTTCCAAAACTGGTCTTGCTATTCGCAAGACTGAGTACTTATAAGTCAAAGATTATCTTTTCTCTTTTATATATTTTTTATCTTTTTACTAGCAGGAAAGAGAAGCAGAAATAAAGTAAATATAGTATATATATATATATAGGTATATATTATATATGTATAAAGGGGTGGGGGTGGAGGTGGAGATGACATGTAGTACGATGTCGAGTCGGTCGTCGTCCAGAAAGACGCAACCAATAGGACAAAGTGCCGCATGGAGTGTAAGGTGGATTGATGGAAGATAAGTGTGAACACGCTTTCTGTATGCGTGTATCGGGGAATATCAGCAACTGGTGCAGATATTCCCACGATACAACATATGGTAAGTGATATGAAAAAAAAAATATATATATATGTATATATGTAAATATATCTATATGTATATATGGTTATAAATATATAGGTATATATATATGTAGTTATATGTGTGTGTGTGTGTGTGTGTGTGTGTGTATATATATATATATATATATATATATATGTATAAGTATATGTGTGTGTGTGTGTATATATATATATATGTATGTATATTAATACTTAGGTATATAGGTACTACTATAGGTATAGATATAAGTATATATATATATATATATATATATATATATATATATATATATATATATATATATATATATATCTATATATATATATATATATATATATGTATGTATATAAATATATATAGATATAAATATATATGTATATATATATAAGTATGTAGTAATGTATAAGTGAGAGTGTGTGTGTAGGTGTTTGTAGAGAGAGAGAGTGCTGTGAGAGAGAGAGAGAGAGAGAGAGAGAGAGAGGCGAGAGACTGCTGGAGTGAAGAAGGCTGGAGTTAAGTCGTCCGTGCGCAGCAGGGTGTCGTCTGATGGCAAGCACATGCGCACGTGCGTAGGCGTGCGAAGACGCGCGCTGGAGGGAGTGAGCGCGCGGGAGAAGGACCGCAACGCACCGTGCTGCGTGAAGAGGCGATGGGAGCGGGCGAAGGCAGGCGCTGGGAGCGGGTGAACACGCGGACGGGTGCGGGCACTGGCAGACGCGGGCGCACGCAGATGCGCAAGCGGGCGCTGGAGCAGGCGTGGGGCTGGACGCGGGAGCAGGTTGGGACCGGTTGCGGTGCGTCGGGTGACCGGTTAAGTGAGAAACTTACTGGTCACCGCATTGTAGCCACAGTGTTCCGCTGACTAGCGTGAATAGTGGCTACAGTGCATGGCCGAGCCGCGTGACCGGGCGTGTTCGGTGTTATCAGTGCTAGAGGTGTGGAGCGACTCAGCGTGCGTGGAAGAGGCTGCGCTGGCTGGGCTGTGGGCGGGACTTCGCGACAGAGCACGCGGAGAGGAGTGCGGGCGGCCTACTGGCGTGCGCGGTGGACTCGGGACAGGCGCCTGAGGAGCGTGGTGGCCGGCGGTACTGCTGCTACCGCGAAGCTTCAGACCTTGAAGCCTGCAGCAATGGCGGAAGAGGCTCAACATTGAAACAAAGAGAGAACCACCACGCCCATCGGCTATCTGATGAGCTGGGTGGTGGTGGACTCACAGTGGTGGTTGTGCACCACTGTGAGTTGCTCCTGCCCGCAGCGTGGCTCCTCAGAGGAGGAGAGGCTGCGTATGGAAGGAGAGGGGAGGAGACGGCCTGGAGAAGAAGAGAAGCTACTGTGTGTTTTTGGTGGACCAGGCTCTCCTTGCAAAGAAGAAGCCGTGCCTTTTTTATAGAGGAAGAAGGCATGCACAGCCATGCCCTGGCTGTGCATGGCTGTGCATGTGGCTGCAGGGAGTGGCTTGCTGCAGAGAATGGCACGAGGAAGAGGCTGCCATGCATTGCAGCCGCGCGGAGAAGAATTTCAAAGTCAAATAGAAATAGAAAATAAAGATGGAGATTTTGCAAGGCAGCACTTGAGGAAAACGTAAATTTCAAGGCCATTTTATTCACTCTCCTCCCCTCTCAATTAAATGCATGCATGCGTGCATTTTTACAAATGTGACTATGGATACCTAATATGCACTGGTAATGCTAGGAAATAGCATAAGACGGCACAATTGCAGGTGTATTTTTGCGGTGCAATCATACCCCCATGCCTATCTTTTGCTAGTCCCTAGCAAAACATTTTTTTTGTATTGTATTTAGAAATGATCTTAAGGTGAAGATTTTCTTCTGAGGCGACATAGGTGTCTTTATTGTTGGATATTATGAGAACCAATTGTAGAGAAGACTACCAGTACTTTAAGTCTCGCATGACATAGATCATCTCTCGACTAACCAGGACTCTTGATATTTAAACCTTAAGTACGATTTCCAGGACCCAGGAGGTTTTTGCCGTACTCGAGAGCTCAAGAGATTATGACTTGTGCATAGTGAAGGATCAAGACTAACCAGATGAACATTAAGACTCAAGCCCAGGGTTTCACGAATTTTTAAGTACAAGTTGGTCCCAGTTTCAGCTCGTGTCTTCGGATTGACCCTTGAAAAGATGACGGAAAACTCAACTCTCATTTTATAACATTTGTGGCTCAAAGAAGACAGGGTATTTGTGACTTGCCCTGAAGAACTTTCGTAGGGGAAAGACTTTACAGATATTTGTTAGATATACTGACTTATTTGCATTTTTTTTTTTTTTGAAACACATGTCAGTATATCTCTTACAACATTATTTGGAGGAGCACACTTTTCTTTTTGGTGGGAGAGTTCCTTTTTGGTGGAAAGAGTCTTTCCTAAATACAAGACTAAAGCCTGGGATAAAAAGTCTACCTGCACGCACAGGTAAGGACTCCACCTTCCCTAATGAACACTAGGGTTGGATCTTATGTTCACCTGGTCTTTCTTGATATGTGTAGTGTGAACCAACATTACTTAGGCTCTCGAGTAGAAGCAAACCAACAGATCCTGTACTGGTGTCTCAGGTACAAAAATACATCCTAAGTTAGGAGAGATTTCGATCTATCTTGTCAATGCTCAAGTGAATTAAGCCGAACCTGAGCGAATCAAGCTTCTGT
Organism: Thalassia testudinum; assembly: GCA_037157565.1. Lineage (NCBI taxonomy): Eukaryota > Viridiplantae > Streptophyta > Magnoliopsida > Alismatales > Hydrocharitaceae > Thalassia > Thalassia testudinum. The sequence goes on along the minus strand of JAZHRO010000003.1, from coordinate 113,762,308 downwards.
GGCCTGAAAAGTCTTCAAAACAGAGGTTGAATATCCATAAACACTTATTGTATTTTTGTTTCAGCCTTCAGATCATTACTAAACACCATTTATATATATATATATAGGTGGAAACTGCATGATACCATAAAATACCCAGATCCTATGGATGCCTATCCACACCCCCATGCCAAGCGATGCTATGTCCTCATATGCATGCAGGGTAGGGTAGAGGAAGGACGAAAGATCGGGTAATGAGAGCTGAGGTGCAGGGTATACAGCAGGGTGGTAGGGTGGGTGGATGGTGGGTGGTGAAGTGAAAAGTGAAGTGATTGTGATAGTGGTGTGAAAAGTGATGGTGGATGATGAGAGATCTGGCATTTCTTGGGACGAGAGTGTCCCAGGTGAATCAGAAAATAAATCAGGAGGAAGAAGTTGGCCCTCAGATTGGCCAAGAAGAGGGGCTTCTTGGATAGATGGTTCCAAAAAGGAATAGCCCCAGTGAGAAGTATGTGGGCTCAAGGTCCCAGCGTGGAGTTGCAAATCCGCCTGATTTGGCGGGAAAGAAAGGGCAATCTGGTCTTCAAGAGTGTGGACCAGCGGTGAGTAGCCCAGATATGACTCAGACCACGAGGTATGGGAAGCGAAGAAAACCTCGTCAGAAGTCTGGTCAGGAGAAGGGACGGGACTAGGGAGGGATGGGGGAATGTCACAATATTTGTCGGTCAGGCAATCGTCAATGTTTACAAGTCGCAAGAAGTCTGTCGATATGGGCGCAGGCTGTGGCCAAGAAAGGTCAACCAAGGATGATCGAACAATCAGAAAGTGAGCGAGGAACTTCCATATCTAAAATAAGAAAGTTAACAGGAAAGTACAGACTGTTGACCCTAACCACCACGTCTTCCACCACACCCTTCAGAATTTTGACAGAACGATCTGCCAACTGTAACGTGACAGGGGTGGGTTTCAGATTTCCCAAGGAAAATTTTTCGAGCATGATGGTTGGAATAAGATTGATGGAAGATCCTAGATCAAGTAGGGCACGATTAAAATTGTAGCCTTGGATGCTACAGGAAATAAGCGGTGTGCTTGGATCTTTCTGCTTCGGTGGTAGATTTGATAGTATAGCACAACTCGCATGAGGCGAGAGAACCACCAGATTCTTAGTTTTCTTTGATTGTCGCCTGGGTGTTGTGTAGTCTTTGAAAAATCGGGCGACAGTAGGTATGTGATCGATAGCCTCGAGCAGGGGTACCTTGATTTCTACATCCTTGAATAAATTACACAGGTTATCAAAGGCCTGCGTCTCCTTCTTCTTGCCTTTTGGCTCCCTTAGTAGAGCCTCAGGGAATGGGACTGATTCTGGCACCAATTTGGGTGTATCGTCCTCTCGCGAATGCGGTGCGCATCCGGAATGAGAGGGCGATAAAGAAGACGGGCCAGGATCAGGTCGAGGCAGATCGACGGTCAGCTTACCGCTCCTCGTAGTGATACCATTGGACGATGCGGGTCCAGTGGGATCATACGGCGGAGGAGGGTTCGCAATAAGGACATAAGAGTGAGGTGCTACAGCGGGATTAGCCTGAAATCCCGGTGGAATGCTCGGAGCTTGCAGAATCTGATGAACCTGCCCCTAAGAAGGTCGTACCTGTGGTTGAGGACCACGGGGTATGAAATTTCACGGGTTTGGAACAGGTTGGGCTAAGAGAGTGCCCTGAGATCGAGTCGCCATGTGTAGTTGACTGATCACAGCATTCTGCTGCACCAATTGGTGCTGAAGAGAGGTCATGTTCTCTTCATGGCGTTTTGCATTTCCGTCGTCATTCGCATCAATTTATCAAGGGGATTTGATGCGTGTTCTGTTTGTGGTACGTAAGGACCCGATGGCGGATTCGCCATAGGATTAGACTGGGCCCTTGGGATGACGGGTGCGAACGGTTGCACTAGTCCACCTGCGGGGTTTTGGCGCTGCTAGTTGTTGGACCATGCGAAGTTTGGATGATTTCGCCACCCTGGGTTATAAGTGGCAAAGAACGGGTTGTTCCCCAGGGCGCAAATGTTTTCTATGCCAGAAGACGTGTCCGCATGTAAATATGCGTCCGAGCACACGGAGGCTTGGTCCTCCGTGTCGAAATACTAGCTCGCAGAAGCCAGATCCACATAACTTACCGAATCGCTCGGCGCGACACTCGGTAAGGAAGGTCTTACGGGGTTTCTCGAGATAAGCCTGGTGTTGGAAGAATTGGAATTGTGACGAAGTGGTGAGGTGGGGGTGTTTGCCATAGAACGGGTAGGGTTGGCCAGAAGCTCATCCAGCTTCTTGTGCACGACGGAGACTTCATCCAATTTCTATGCGATAAGGCTGAGATCAGTGGATGAATGGGAGGGTCCCGTGTCAACTTCGTGGACATTACGGGGCAGGCTGGTACGATTAAAGGCGACAATGGAGGCATTGTTCATTGAGTTTTCACTCATATTTTCAAATAATTCGAATGCTCCATTCTCGTCTTTATTCATAAAATTCCCTCCGTAGGAAGCGTCTGCAATCTGCTTCAAAGTCTCATTTAGCCCATAGTAGAAAACCTGGGCTATATGCCACTTAGGCAGACCGTGGTGCGGACACTTCCTGAGGAGGTCATTATATCTCTCCCATGCCTCATGAAACTGTTCGCAGTTTTGTTGCGTAAAGGAGGTGATAGCACGGCAAAGCGCATTGGTTTGCCCGATTGGGAAGAACTTCTTGAGAAACACTGTTTGCATCTCTTCCCAAGAGTGGATGGTTCTCCCAAGGGTGCGTAACCACTGCGACGCTTTATCCCGCAATGAAAATGGGAACATTTTCATGAGGACTATAGGTAACCCGATATTTCTTGGTTAACAGTTTCAGCCAATCGGGTTAAGTCTTCCAAGTGGAGAAAAGGATCTTCACTTTCAAGACCATGGAAGTGAAAATTTATTCCGCCAATTATGTTAGGCTTTAGTTCAAAGTCATCCCCGCCCATGGGGACCCGAATTTGTCCTATGGTCTCTGTAGCAGCGGGATTCTGATAGGAGCTAAGAGACCTAGGCTCCTCCCGTTCGAGAGGGTTCTGCATTACCTTCAATGTTTCCCTTATGGCTTCAATTTGTTCATTATACATTTCCATTTGGGCTTGGAGGCAGGTTATGGGATCTAAGGCTCCACCACCTAGTGAGTTCTGAGGGCGGTTTCCTCCCTCGAGATTTGAGGGTGGGCGTGTAGCCATGTTTGTGGAGGAGGACGATGCGGCTTCTTTTCTAAAATTATTCGGCAATTCACACAGTTTAGGGTTTTGTGACCTCCTCCCAAACATGCACTACCACAGGAAGAATTGGAGGGGATACGAAGGGAAAAGAGATGAGAGAAATGATGCCGCAAAGGTACACTTGATGACAAATCAATATAATCAAATTCCTAACCTCTACAGTGTGCCCTTAGACCTAAAGATCTAAGTTACCTACTATCACGAACTACGGAACCGAATGCGAGCACCGCGGAACCACTGGGTCAGATTGAAAGGCCGTTTACCCCAGTCTTAGACACCTGATAGCACGCGGGAACCCTCACCAGCACGTAGGCGCTACACGCAGGTAGTTAGACCTCCAATCCTTAATAAGGGTCAAGTTACTGCCAATTTTAGTTAGAGGCTTAGGATCAAGTGCTTCTGGAATGTGAAGGCCGTTATTTACGAGTAATGCCCAAGTGATTGATTTTTAGAGTGTGTAAACCAAGCATGCAATGGGGAAATCTCCCCGAATTGAAGTTTTTAATTGATGAATGATTTTTAGAATTCAGCCTTAAGTAGCATGGATTTTAGGATTTCTCTGAATTACCAATTCAACCAATCTTCGAGTTTTGAGAGAATACAAGTTTTCTTCTAAACCCAATAAATCCTTCTTCAATGTCAGTTGGTTAATGCATGCTAAAATGCAATAGGCTTCCCTAGATGGAGATTTCTATGTGTGGATGCACGAATCAGTTTTAGATTAGTGTGAAAGGGAGCCAAAGCACTTCAATTCAAGTGCTCCCAATCATCAGAATGATTTCCACACACAAGGCTCAACCATAAGATAAAGAAAATCAAATTGTTGGGGTTGAAGGATTCGGGATCAAATCTTAGGCACGTGAAGAGTCATGGTGGGGTTGGAATCAACTCAATTCCAAGTCTCCCCACCAAAAAGGTGATCCCGAATTTGCAGATAAATGAGGCAAAGAGGGGTGCAATCAATCTTTTTTTATTTTTGCCTCAAAGAATACTTCACATGGCGAAAGATTCAAGAATCAAGATTCTTGGATCTTCGCTATGCGAAGTTTTGCGGGAAATCCCGGGGTGGTGGGAGTAAAGGCAAGCAATCAAACAAGTGAATTTTAATCTATTTGCCCCAAGAGATCCCAAGAAGTTTTTCTAGTTTTGTTTTAATATTTTTTTTTTTAGGGTGACAAGTTAACCTAAGTGCTAAGAAAGGAAGACTTACTTGTTCAGCAATGTGTGCGAAGCTCCAATGCAGTGTCGGCGACTTCACGCTCTCGTTCCCGCCTTGGATCTGCTCACGTCTCCGACTTCGTCTGCCTGTCTTCTCCTTGCAATAAATTCATCTGCACAGCAACAAACAAAAACACCCGTGAAGAGAAGGGTCTGAGAAGAGAAAAATTGAAGGAATGGAGTAAAAACTTACTTGAATGCGCAGTTCCCTGGCAATGGTGCCATGAAAAGATATGGTGTACGAACCCGAATAGGTTGTGTTAATATGGTGATTTTATCGTTGAAATGTGTATAGTGGTTAACCTAAATCGAGCCTAACCATCTCTTTACAAAATTTTTAACCTGGCCTACTTGATTTTATCTTGGTCACTTTTAGGCACAGGGTCGAACTCAGGGAAGTGGGATTAGAAGTGAATGAGTTTCTACGCCTTTCCTACAACGAATCTCTTCCTTTTGTTTATTATGTTTTTTGGTGTTTTTCTATTTAAGATTTTTTTCTGATAATTTTTGCCCTTGAGGTACACCCTCAAAATCAGGTTCTTGGCTTTGAACCAAATTAGGGTTCCAAAACTGGTCTTGCTATTCGCAAGACTGAGTACCTGCAAGTCAAAGATTATCTTTTCTCTTTTATATATTTTTTATCTTTTTACTGGCAGGAAAGAGAAGTAGAAATAAAGTAAATATAACATATATATATATGTATATATTATATATGTATAAAGGGGTAGGGTTGGAGGTGGAGATGGCATGTAGCACGGTGTCGAGTCAGTCGTCGTCTAGAAAGACGCAACCAACAGGACGAAGTGTCGCATGGAGTGTAAGGTGGATTGGTGGAAGATGAGTGCGAATACGCTTTCTGTATGTATCGGGGAATATCAGCAACTGGTGCAGATATTCCTGCGATACAACGTATGGTAAGTGATATGAAAAATATATATATATGTATATATGTAAATATATCTATATGTATATATGATTATAAATATATAGGTATATATGTAGTTATATGTGTATATATATATGTATATATGTATATATATATAGATATGTAAATATATGTATAGATAGATATATATATATATGTATGTATATTAATACTTAGGTATATAGGTACTACTATATGTATAGATATAAGTATATATATATATATATGTATATAAATATATATAGATATAAATATATATATGTATATATATAAGTATATAGTAATGTACAAGTGAGAGTGTGTGTAGGTGTTTGCAGAGAGAGAGAGAGAGAGAGAGCGAGAGACTACTGGAGTGAAGAAGGCTAGAGTTAAGTCGTCCGCGTGCAGCAGGGCGTCGTCTGATGGCAAGCGCACGCGCACGTGCACGTGCGTAGGCACGCGAAGACGCGCGCTGGAGGGAGTGAGCGGGCAGGAGAAGGACCGCAACGCACCGCACTGCGTGAAGAGGCGAAGGGAGTGGGCAAAGGCGGCCGCTAGGAGCGGGTGAACACGCGAGCGGGTGCAGGCGCTGGCAGACGCAGGTGCACGCAGACGCGCGGGCGGGCGCTGGAGCGGGCGCTGGGCTGGATGCGGGCGCGGGCTGGGACCGGTTGTGGCACGCCGGGTGACAGGTTAAGTGAGAAACTTACCGGTCACTGCACTGTAGCCACAGTGTTCCGCTGACTAGCGTGAACAGTGGGTACAGTGCATGGCCAAGCCGCACGACCGGGCGTGTCCGGTGCTATGAGTGCGGGAGGTGTGGAGCAGCTCGGTGCGCGCGTGGAAGAGGCTGTGCCGGTTGGGCTGCGGGCGTGACTTCGCGACAAAGCGCGCGGAGAGGAGTGCGGGCGGCCTGCTGGCGTGTGCGGTGGACGCGGGACAGGCGCCTGAGGTGCGTGGTGGCCGGCGTTGCTGCTGCTGACTTGCTGCTGCCGCAGAGCTTCAGACCTTGAAGCCTGCGGCAATGGCGGAAGAGGATCAACGTTGAAACAAAGAGAGAACCACCACGCCCATCGGCTCTCTGATGAGCTGGGCAGTGGTAGACTCACAGTGGTGGTTCTGCCCGCAGCGTGGCTCCTCAGAGGAGGAGAGGCTGCGTATGGAGGGAGAGGGGAGGAGACAGCCTGGAGAAGAAGAGAAGTTGCTGTGTGTTTTTGGTGGATCAGGCTCTCCTTGCAATGAAGAAGCCGTGCCTTTTTTATAGAGGAAGAAGGCATGCACAGCCATGCCCTGGCTGTGCATGGCTGTGCATGCGGCTGCAGGGAGTGGCTTGCGCAGAGAATGGCACGAGGATGAGGCTGCCATGCATTGCAGTGGCGCGGAGAAGAATTTCAAAGTCAAATAGAAATAGAAAATAAAGATGGAGATTTTGCAAGGCAGCACTTGAGGAAAATGTAAATTTCAAGGCCATTTTATTCACTCTCCTCCCCTCTCAATTAAATGCATGCATTCGTGTATTTTTACAAATGCGACTACGGATACCTAATATGCACTGGTAATGCTAGGAAATAGCACAAAATGACACAATTGCAGGTGTATTTTTGTGGTGCAATCAGTACACAAGGGTCAGAAGTCGGTACAAAGTGACCAGATCTAACCCTGGGTCCCTGGGGTGGCTAGCTCGGCTTTGCACTAAACAAGGGGACAGTTGCTCTCCTTGGTACTCCGTACTCAAGGGCCAGCTCACTTCCCCATCCACTTTCCCAATTCCATTCTATTTATTTTCCAGGAGCTCTACTCCTAATTCCCCGTAGGGTTCATACTCATATTTCTCAAGCCAAGCCATACTAGATTCCCTCATTTCAGTTTCATTTGCATATAGTATGGGTTTCCAACATTCGACTTCTTTTCCCTTCCAATTTATATACAAGCAGCTCGTATTTAAATTCAACCCATATAAATTACATGTAACAGTTACTAGCAACAATATTCTACACTTCACAGGCAGCTGTTATCCAATTACAGGCAATTATCACTTTTCTGTCTACTTATCCAAGACTGCAATTCAGGTATTCAAGACATTCGTTTCATTATTTCTGTTCCTAAGATTCATGCCACACCATAAGATCTATCATTCAATCTAGTTTTCAGGTCCTAGGATCTATCATTCAATCTAGTTTTCATGTCCTAGGATTCATGCCATACCCTAGGATCTATCATGCAATCTAGTTTTCAGGTCCTAGGATTCATGCCATACCCTATGATCTATCATTCATTTCAGAGATGCATTAATGTTTGTAAATAACTAAGGGGAGCCACTCTACCCGCAAAATCGGGAGTAATGGGGGCGTGATCAGGAAGTCCACGTGCCTCCGTAACCCCCAGAGTCGCAACAGAACGAGGTCCTAACACAAGGATCAATCACAAGGAACCACTCAGAACAGGATAAAAGTATTTTAAACAAGTAGAAGAACAAATTCTGAGAAGGACGGAATCTCAAACGTGGAAATCGGACTTCGAACGGTCCCTAAACAGGTCAAAAACGACAACTCTGACTCAAATCAAACGTTTGGAACACCTTCCAGACGTCTTAAAAGGTGGTCCAGGTCATAACTCACTCTGCGTTGCTCCTCAGACGTCCAGGGGTCCTACTGAACCATCTGGACCCAATTCCAGGCATCCGACCACCTCTCCGGACGTCTGGAGACGCTCTCCGCGATCTGGTGTTGTGCCCAGATGTTTGAATCGCGTGGGAAGGTGTGTCCTGCGCCTTCCCAAAGCGAAACCTGCACGCGTATGCAAACGATCTTAACACGGCATGAGATAGAACTTTCGACGGAACGACCTACATGGCCGTATCCGCAAAGGAAGCGGAGGAAGGAATACGTACCTCTCAAATGTCTAGAGCTCCCTCCAGACGTCGCCCGTGTCGTCTGGACGTAGGTTCAGACGTTTGATTCTGGGAAAATTTCCCAGAATCAGAACCTCCTCGCCTTCTTCCTGTTGCGCACGGCCGCGCCGCGCTCGCTCACCTACTGCCTGAGCTGCAGCAGCACCGGGGTAACCTCCCTAGCACCACGCTCCCGCTGCGCACCCATCGGCTGGCCCCGGCTGCTCCGGCGAGCTCGCTCTCTCTTCCTCACGCGCTCTCCCTCTTCTCCCCTCTCGCTGCACCTCCTCTCCGCACACACCCGGCAGCAGTTGCTGCCCTCTCTCTCTCTCTCTCTCTCTCTCTCTCACGCTCACGCTGGAAGGAGGAGATGGTGGGGTGGTAGGTGAGGGAGAGGGAAGGGGGGAGAGGGGTATTTAAAGGCGTCGGGGGAAAAAAAGCGTCTGCAGGTCGACGGGTTCAGTCTACTCGTGCACGCGCGCAGACTTACAATCGTATGAACACAAAAATTTATTTCCAGACGTATGGGAAGGCGTCCAGACGTCTGGTCTCCCAGACGTCTTAAAAGTGTTTGATGTTTCGGTCTTAACAGTTTTGAATTTCTGTCACACACTGGACTGTGGAGGATACTTTAGTGTGAAGAAGACTATATATAAGGTTCTCCAGTCTGGGTTCTAGTGGCCCTCAGTTTTCAAAGACACACATACTTATGTGAGGGCATGTCTTCGTTGTCAATAGTCTGGAACGATTGGAAAGCGAGATGAGATGCCCCAACAACCTATTATTTCAGTGGAGATATTCGATGTCTAGGGCATAGATTTCATGTGCCCATTCCCATCATTTCACAGTTATGAATATATCCTTGTGGCAATTGACCGTGTGTCAAAGTGGATAGAGGCTATTCCGACTAGGACCAACAATCACTCTATGGTCTTGAATTTCATTAAGGCTAATGTCATTTCCCGATTTAGCTATCCGAGGACAATCATTAGTGATGGGCAACTTCATTTCAAGAATGCATACTTTACCTGTCTACTCAAAAGTCTTGGTGACACTCACAAGGTGGCCACCCCGTATCACCCGCAAATGAGTGGACAAGTCGAGGTGTCCAATAGGGAAATCAAATGAATTTTGGAGAAAACTGTAAGACCTGACAGGAAAGATTGGTCGAAGAAACTTGATGATGCACTATGGGCTTACAGAACTGTTTATAAGACCCCCTTGGATATGTCTCCCTTTCGTATAGTGTATGCCAAAGCCTGCCATTTGATTGTTGAGATTGAGCATAGTGCTTATTGATGACTCTACAACTATTGGTGTTAATATTATCAATTAGAGTCAATTTTGAGGGCACATGTGCATTAATGTCATATTATTGTGGGTTTGGGGGCATTACGTGCATTCTGCATTACTTTACGTTAAGATTGCTTAGAATCAATGTTTAATGACCATGTGTACAAGTCCATATTGAAACAGGTCTCAGATGAACAATCAGACCATACGGATGGATCCAGATCGACAAACAAAGTCCAACAGACTCAAAAATCACCTTTATCTGACCTCCGTAGCCTCCACAACAAGTTCGAGGAAGATCAATGGTCAGGGAGCAATGCGACATCCTTATAGGCTTCGAATGAAAAATCCGACCATACGGATGGATCCGAAGTGACGATCGTAGTCCGACAGCGCGGAAATCATCTCGATCCGAGCACCGTGGCATCCTCTATAGCAAAAAGAAGATGGATGGCCTAGATGGTGCCACGTGGAGCCATCTCGGCCACCCAACACCGGCCATGAACGCCCAGCACCGGGTCCTCTTCATTCTCATCAGCAAATCTCGACCGTTGGATCAACATTCAATGGTCGAGAAGCTGCATCCACCTCGTCGCAGAAATTTAAGAACTCCACACAAAGGCCCTCATGGCACATTGGTGCAGATGCTCCCTCTCAAAGAGAGGGCGCGGGTTCAAATCCCACCACCCCCTTAAAATGTCCAATTGAGCATGCCATGCAACGCAACGTGCATGCGCGAGCGCGCAGCAGTGCCTGTGTGCAGAGCAGAGAGAGCCCAGCGTGCGCCAGTGCATGCGCGCACGACACGCCGCGCGAGGTGTGCGGACCAACATGCTCACTGAAGGCAGCGGGCGTAAGGGCGAGGGCTTTGGCGACGTATGCGGCGAGTCTTCAGCGACGCTTTGAATGTCGTTGTTGACCCAAGGACGAATTTTAGCCCTTTTCACCACTATAAAAAAGGACCTACCCTCCTCATTTACATGAATCATCTACCTAAGCAACTCCACCACTCCTTTGAGCTCCAAGCAAGGTTGTGAAGACGTCGAGCTGCTGACGGAAGCTTCTTCACCACTGTGGCTAACTCGACGATTTCTTCTTCCTTGTTCTTAGTTTTATTTTCTTTGGATAGTGTAGTTCATCGCTTTCATTTAAGCATTCATCTACATATTATTGAACACTACATTTGATAGTCAATAGAGTAAATATTTGATATATTATTCTCATATCTCTATTATGATTCTCTAACCCTATCTCCCTCTCTCCCTATCTCTCTTTCTTTCTCGTTCTCTCTTTCTCAAACGAATCAAATGACGAATTTTTGTGACACCAAAGCGAGTATTTGATCCGATTTCATGCCTCTCTGTGTTCGACACTCGGACTCACATCCAATTCTTATTAAAATTGACATCGTAAAACGTGCTACAACGAACGATTTTAACCTAAACGTGTCGTTCGACGTTAGTTTTGGGATATTAAGAATGTCAATATGGATCTCGAGAACATAGGCAAAACGTGCTTATTAGAGCTGACTAAGCTTGAAGAATTGAGGTATGAGGCTTATGAGACTGCTCAAGCTTATAAAGAGCACACTAAGGTCTTTCACGATAAACACATCATCCGCAAAACCTTTGAGCCCAACCAACGGTTTTGGCTATTCAATTCTAGACTCAAGCTATCAATGGGAAACTTAAGTCCCGTTGGGATGGGCCATACACTGTCACGCAAGTGTTCCCACACGGTGCAGTTGAGATACAAAATCCCTCATCTGGTGAGACTTCAAGGTAAATGGCCAACGTTTGAAACTCTATGTTACTCTTTTTGATGGATAGGTATTGGACGCCTATAGGCTGGAGGAGCCTTAGTTCCAAACACTACCTCAGGTAATATCTTTCCTTGCTTTTACCTTCCAATGAGGTTGTACATAGCATTTATACATATTTTGCATGCATGTAGTTAGGACTTTTGTTGCAAAAAAGAAAAAAAGGAGAGAAAAAGGGGGACAAGAGAAGGAGGGAAATGAAACCTTTGCGAATCGAAGTGCAAAATTATTGAGGAAGGTAAAAAGAGAAGGTAAACACAGAAAGCAAAGGAAAAATCGTGTTAGTCCCAGCAGTTGAGTGTGGAACGTACCTAAGTTCTGAGCTGGATCGGATGATGAATTAAGTCCTGAAGTGTTAAAGAAAAGAAGATAAGTGAGGAATATCGACTTTAGGCCTCTTGGGTCTATTTTAATGCTTAAACACTCACTTATTTGTTAAGATCTGGACTATTCCTCAAGAAGTTGAGGAAGTTGCGAGGCTGATGTATTAAGTCTAAGGCTTAGGGAGTATTTGGCCCTGTTTCCTATCCTTTGATTTGCGAAACTTGATGATCTAGGCACCCAAAAATCATGCACCGGTATGGTTTAGTGTATGTAATGAAGAATAATGCCAAAAAGTATTCTGCTCTGAAAATGTTTTCCCGAAAATTTGACTTAGGAGCAACTTGAAGACACAAGTTGTCTGGAAGAGTTCCCGACGCGAAGAAAAGGAATGAAAAATACTCCCCTTGAAGATGCGTTATAACATACCATCTCTTCTGTGCTTGTCTCCTAGGATATCTAAATATCCTATTAGGGGCACGGAAGCACCTTGTGTTGTTTCAGATGTCATGGGCGGTATTATCCCGAAATGTCGATTGCCAAGGTCTGAAGTTAACTATAGAATGTCATGTGCAGCACTATCCTGAAGTGTCGAAAGCCATGGTTCTGGGGGTTGCCATGGGCGATGCTATCTTGAGGTATCAATTGCCAGGGACTGTATGAGGATTAATGGTGGGGACAAGGAATCCAATATAGATCGTGTTTATGACTAATCTGATGTTGGAGTTAGGGGAATTTAAATGGAAAAGAGAGAAAACTCTCAAAATAAATATCTATCTCTCTTTCTTATAAAAAATGCACTGGCAAACCTTAACCTAGGCTTATCGCACATATGCACAGGTGCTTTAACCACTGAGGTCAGCGAACCTCTAAGCAGTTTTTGCGGGGCTTAGAGACCTTCGCAGTAGACCCAAGGCTAAGACTGGTCAGGTTTGTTGGAACCTAGTTCCACTTCTCTTTTATGTTTTAGTGTTAACAAAACTATTTTTAAACTAATGAGTTTATGAAGTATTATTTATAGGAAATCACAAGATTTATGAAGTATGGATGTTAACAAGGAAGAAGTGTGGATGACATGAAGAATGAATATTATTTTTATGTGTTGTAATTTAGATTTTTGTCTCCTAATAAGAAAAATTGATTTAGGAATTAAAATCAAAATAAAGATAATTAGGTATCAAACTCACGTTCAATCATTAATTTGAAAAATCAAAATCGTTTCTTTGACATATTAATCATGTATTTGCATTCGAATAGCACCAAGATTGTTTAATAAAATTTATTCAAGGTACTTGTTACAAGTACCGGTACTATTCATAAGTACTAGTACATGCTAGGCACAGGTTTGGGTCTTAGTCCCAAACTGTGAACAAGTACCAATACTCATCATGAGTACTAGTACCAGGTGCTCACAGTTTGTAAATAGGGGTAGTGCCTAGACCTTACAAGTACCGGTACTAATCATCAATACCGATACATATAGGTCACAAATTTTAACTTATCTCAAACTTGTGAGTTACAAGTATCATTACTTATCATGAATATCAGTACCTAGTTACTTAGTTGGTACTCAACTGTAAGCACTAAGTACCGGTACCTATGATGAGTACTGATACCCAGGTTCTGTTGGGCTAGCTGTTGGATATCTGTGAGTAGCCAGTACCAGTACCACCACTTTCGTATCGGTACCAACTAACCGTTATGCCTGATCTGAATGGCTATTTAGCAATTAATCCTATCTCTAATCTTCCCATTTTGCCCCCAACGGCTAGTAATCGTAGGGGAGGTGTTTAGTGGCCTATAAAAACACTTTTTGTGTGCCATTTGCACATAACACAAGAATCAAAATTCTCCTTACTCCAGATTTTACATTTCTCATTTCTAATTGCAAGGGTGATGGCGTGTTGCATCTTTCCTTCAAGAAGATCCTCATCTTGCAACAAGATCTTTTGGCTAATATGCACTTCCTAGTAAAATCGTTTTTACGCTTTAGTGTTTTTCGCTAGATCGATATATCAAATATCTTCTAAACTAATTCTTGTTGGAGACTTAGGGATCAAGTTGTAAGCTAATTTGTTTCTTGGTTACACCTGTAATTTTTTACTTTTATCTAATTTTGTAATTGGGTTGAGGTAACCCGTTAATTACTTCAATTTATAGTAAATTGATTCCCTTCGGGTTGAGGGAATCAGGTTAAAAATCTTAAGTCCGGAGACTCAAGTAGTGGAGAACCCAAGTAAAGGGAACCACTATATATTTGGTGTACTATTTTTGTGATTTTTTTTATTTGCAATATTCGTTTACCACACTATTCATCCCCCCTTCTAGTGTGTTTGTGCCCTTTAGATCCTACAAGATTCGTATCTTGGTTGGTACTTGAGTACCTTTAGACCTATAGGTAGTATTTCAATCTAGTCTCTAAAGGTGCGACATGATAAGACATCCTAATGATAAATATCTAGCCTAGAGATCTGATCTATTTCATATGATTTTACTCGACATTAGTAAAACTTAAGCATTAAAGTATTTGATAGATCCACTCTAATGAACTAAATTAAAATTTAAATATATCATTATTAAAATGAAATTATAATTTAAAACAAACATTACATTGATAAAACTATTTAAAATTTGAGATTATCATTCCTTACCTTTCATTATTTCTACGTATGTTATCACCTAACATGGCTAATTATAAATTTTTGCTATTGGGTCAATTTATGGGAAGACATAAATTTTAGATTTGAAAGATGCCAAAACATTCTTTGAACGACCGCATGGCCACCTTTGGAACCTCCATCTTCCTAAAATTCTTGACTTTCGCGGTTCCCTCGCTAAAAAAACCCACCAAGACCCACGAAATCCATCGTCTCCTCCTCTCACTTCCATCCAACAGAAGTACCCTCTCCACCATCTTCCCCCATGGGCACCCAACAGAGAACCGTCACCACCCCCTCACCTACACGCAGGCAGAACCCACCCTCCGCCGCTCACCACCGCGCCTCCCAACCGCCTCCACCGCCATGCTCCACCGCGCCCTCAACAGCAGTGCACCACCCTCGCCACTGCGCCCTCCGCCTCGGTTCCGTCGGCCACGACCACCTCGACCTCACTCCTGCCCCTAGTGTCCGCCTACGACCGCGAGTGCCATCACCATTAGCCCAGTCTCATCTCTAACGCACACCACACGCACACGAGCCACCAAAGACCATGGGGAGATAAGACAGCTACACTCGACACTCAAACAGGGAGATCTCCCTCTCCGTCGTACTCTCCCCCTCACGAACGCCTCTTGCTCCTCTCCCCAACAGCACCGCGCCAACCTCCACGACAGGAGGCGAGAACGCCCTCCACCCTCTCCGATCTCGATCGCGTGCGCCAGCTCTTCGTTGTCTTCATCTTCCTCTTCAACCTCTGCACACCGAAGGAACCCAACAACCACCACTACGCAGCCACCTTCTCGACTCACCAACGATCTCCTACCTCACCGCCGACATCGCCAGTGTCCTCCTCGAGCTCAGCCGCACCCACACCGTCGATCGGCGGCTCCTCCAGCGCCAGCAGCATCACACGCTATCGGTCTTCACAGCAGCACCGCCCGCAGCAACAGAGCACCTCCCACCGGCTAAATGTCCTCATCGTCAACGACCCGTCGGTCCCAACCCTAGCCAACCCACCTCCAGCCACCTCCGGCGCACCCACGCGTGCCACCAGACCTTCGCGTGCGTCGGCGGCACCCGCACGCAAATCGCAGCACTGCCGATAGACCCATCGCCGTCGCCCCTCCTCCTAACCATCCGGCTAACACCGGCCACTTCTCGATGCCACACCACCATCGTCGTGAAGCCCTCATCGTTGCCGACCTCAACTAAGCGCCAGCTGGTCACCGGTGTCCTCCGTGCGCACGGCCGAGGGAAAACAATTTCCCCTGTTTCCACAACTGTTAGTATTTACATTAGATGCCATCGTGGGTTTTTTATTTTGACTTTTGATTATTTTATTAAGGTAAACTTGTGGCAGAACCCTTGTACTCTTGCATTATCACTGAACTCTTTATTTTCACCTCATTTCGCATTAGATTTGGACATAGATTCTACGCATGATTAAGCAAATCTAATGGAAAGTTTTCGTGAGTTTATTGCATTTGTTCTTACGACCTGATTCTTCATAGTTAGTTTTTACTAATAAATATTTTTGTTCAGGATTTTTCTACCACGCGATTTACATTGCGACGACGTTTTATTTTTCTAATATCATCTTTCAAACGAAAAAGTCTCATTCACTGGGCAATTTGAGTCATAAGAGGTAATATGATTCATGTCCAAGTCAGTTGAAATCCTTAGGTGCATTATCAGATTAGGTATCCCTCCAAGGACGAATGGTCAATTGGGTTGGTACAGATCATTCCAATGTTTGCACATAATTGCTGATCATCCTCCTCAAGGTCCTCCTCAATTATATCACAGTCGAAGTTCTTCATTGCCTAGAAAATATCCATTCTCAGTTGTTGGACCCCCAGGGTAATTTTCGAACAACTTGATGTGCAATCAATGTTTGCCCTTGATGTCACCAAAAATGGATGACAAAGAATAATAGGTGCCTCCCTTAGATAGGTTGAAACTTCCATATCCATGATGAAAAGTTCTGCGTGAAAACAAAATCCATTGACTTTGACAATCACATTTTCGAGTACTCCTTGAGGTACTTTTACCATTCTATCAGCTAATTGGATGGTGACAATGGTAGGCTTTAGCTCCTCAAATCTAAATCTATCATACACAGCTGTGGAGGTTAGGTTAATTGATGATCCTAGGTCTAATAGTGCCCTATCAAATGGAGCATCTTGCAACTGACAAGATATCAGGGGAGCTCTAGGGTCCTTTTGCTTAGGCAGTAAGTCACTTAATATTACTACACTTGCTTGTTGAGACAAAACTGCCTTACCATCCTTCTTAAGCTGGCACTTGGGGGTACAATGCTCTTTGAAAAATTGAGTAATGGTAGGAATATGGTCAATTGCAACTAAGAAGGGAACTTGTATATGGACATCCTTAAACATAGCTTTTAAATCCTCAATGTTTTGTATGCCCTTTCTTCTTTTCTTAATTTCTCTTGTTAAAACCTCGTGCAAGGGCGTAGGAATTTGTACTGCAGCTTTAGTCATTCATTCCTTTTCTTTCCTTTCCTTACTCCATTCTTCATTTGATTCCAAATATACGGGTTCCGTCTATGGAGCAGGTCTTGATGGACCATGATATTTTCTGTAAGGAGGGGCCTTGGTAGCCTCTCCACTCCTTAGTGAAACTGCGCTAGTGTTAGCCTATGGCTCATATGGTGGGGGAGGAGCAGAAGGATTTAGTAGCAGCGACCCTTGTGGTGTGGGAAATCTAGGTGGATAGGTGATGATAACGTCAGTGATTGCACAGCAAAAATACACCAATAAAAATGCCATCTTGTGTTATTTCCTAGCATTGACATTGCATATTAGGTAGCCATAGTTGCATTTGTAAAAATTGACACATACATGCATTTATTTGAAAGGGAAGGAAAGTGAATAATTGGCCATATAAATAACATCTTCTTCAAGTGCTGCCTCGCAATTTCACCATCCTCATTTTTTTATTTTGCTTTAAACTTCTTCGCGCGGCTCAGGGCATGGGGCTGGCCTTTCTTTGCACCATTCTCTCCCAATGCATGCCCTGCCAACTACATGGCTGGTCATGCACACTCAGGGCATGGGTGTGCATGCCTCCATCTCCTTTAAAAGGCCCTGCCCTCTTCCTTGCGAAAGAAGGCGGGACATAGAGAGACAACAGCCACCTTCAGGCCATCTTCTTCCCCTTTCCCCTCCATACGCAGCACCTCTTCCACTGAAGAGATACACTGCGGGCAGGAGCAGGCTTACAGTGGTCCCACGACCACCACTGTGAGTTCCACCACCGCCCAGCTCATCCAAGCGCAGGTGGGTGTGGTGGTTTCACTCTCATATTCCATCGCTCAACACCTTCCTGCTATTGCCGAAGGTTCAAGCTCTGAAGCTTAGCAGCAGCAGCACGGCACCAGCAGCAGCCGTAGCCCGTCGCGCACGCTAGCAGTTGGCACAAGCTCCTTCCGCGTGTGCAGGTGCCTTCCAGCACGCCCGCACACGCAGAACCGGCCGCAGTCGATTGGCGAAGCCGCGCAGCACTATAGCTACTGTTCACGCGTTTCTGCGCGGCACTGTAGCTACAGTGCGGTGACCGGAGAGTTTCTCACTTATCTGGTCACCGCGCGCTCTCTCTCTGCTCCGCCACCACCTCCAGCCAGTTGCACGCGCCTGCGTCCGCGTACGCTCGCCCACGCCCACTTCTACTCCAGCACCCGCACCTGTTTGCGCCCGTGCCTGCGTCTTTGCTCGCGTTCACTCCAGGCTGCAACACAGTGCGCTGCGCTGCATTCACCCGCCCACGTGCTCCCTCCAGCGCGCGTGCGTGCCCTTACGCGCCTGCGTGCACCCGCGCCATCAGACGACGCCTGCGGCTACCAGACGTCTTAACTCACCAGTCCCACTTCCACACACTCCAGCAGACGCCCTCACTCATACACACACCACACTCGTACACACACACTGACTTGTACACACCTATATATACTTATATATATATATAATTACAACCCTATCTATATATACATATATAAATATATATTTACATTCATATCACCTACCTGTATCCCTACGCACTAGTCACTCCACCACACGTTATATCGTAGGAATATCTGCACCAGTTGTTGATATTTCCCAATACCCGCGTAGAGAAAGCACCTATGCACACACTTCCACACATCCATCCTACATTCCACGCGGCACTTCGTCCTGTTGGTTGCATCTTCCTAGACATCGACCAACTCGACACCGTGCTACATGTCATTTCCATCTCCACCCCGCACCCCTATATAGATATTATACATATATATATGTATATATATAGAATATATTTAATTCTTTACAAACAACCTCTATTTCTCTTTTGTTTCCTGCTATTAAAAAGATTAAAAAAAAATAGTAAAAGAGAAAAGATAATCATTGTCTTGCAGGTACTCGATCTTGCGAATAGCAATACCAGTTTTTGGAACCCTAATTTGGCTCAAAGCCAAGGACCTGATTTTGAGGGTGTACCTCAAGGATAAAATTATCAGCAAAAAAAATCTTACATAGAAAAAAAATCAAAAACATAATAAACACACGGAAGAGATTCGTTGTAGGAAAGGCGTAGAAACTTATTCACCCTTAATCCCCTCCTCCTTGAGTTCGACCCTAAGCGTAAAAGTGACCAAGATAAAATCAAGTAGGCCAGGATAAAAATTTTGTAAGAAGATGGTTAGGCTTGATTTAGGTTAACTACTATACTCACTTCAACGCTAATTTTACCATATTAACACAACCTATCCGAGCTTATCACACTCTTTTTCTGGCGTCGTTGCCAAGGAGGTACGCATTGAGGTAAGTTTCTACTCCATTCATTTGATTTTCTCTTCTCACACCCTTCTCTTTACGGGTATTTTTGTTTGTGTGCAAGTGAACTAGTTGCAAGGAGGAAGCAAGCAGAGGAAGTCGGAGACGTGGGCAGCTCCAAGGCGGGAACGAGAGCGTGAAGTTGCCTGCGCCGCACTGGAGCTTCGCCCACGTTGCAGAAAAGGTAGGTCTCTCTCTTAGCAACTTAGGTCAATTTGTCACCGTAATAAAAAAAATAATAATAAAAAACTTCTTGGGATCTCTTGGGGCAAGTGGATTAAAAATCACTTGCTTGATTGTTTGCCATCACTCCCACTTCCCTGGGATTTCCCGCCAAACTTCGCATAGCAAAGATCCAAGAATCTTGATTCTTGAATCTTTTGTCATGGGAAGTGCTCTTTGAGGCAAGACTAAAAAGATTGATTGCCATCCCTCCTTGCCTCATTTATCCGCAATTCGGGATCACATTTTTGGTAGGGAGACTTGGAATTGAGTTGATTCCAACCCCACCACGACCTTTCACGTGCCTAAGATTGGATCTCGAATATTTAAACCCTAACACTTTGATTTTCTTTACATTATCTTGTGGTTGAGCCTTGTGTGTGGAACATCATTCTGGTGATTGGGAGCACTTGAATTAAAGTGCTTTGACTCCCTTTCACACTAACTTAAAATTGACTCGTGCATCCACACATAGAAATTTCCACTTAGGGAAGGCCATTGCATTTTTAGCATGCATTAACTAACTCACATTGAAGAAGGGTTTGTTGGACATAGAAAAACTTGTATTTTCTCAATACCCGGAGATAGGTTGAATTGATAATTAAGCGAAATCTTAAAATTCATACTACTTAAAGGCTGAATTCTAAAAATCATTCACCATCTAAAACTTCAATTCGGGGAGATTTTCCTGTTGCATGCTTGGTTTACACACTTTCTAAAAACAACGCACTTGGGCATTACCCGTAAACAATGCCCTTCACATTCCAGAAGCACTTGATCCTAAGCCTCTAATTAAAACTGGTAGCAACTTGACCCTTATTAAGGATTGGAGGTCTAACTACCTGCGTGTAGCGCCTACGTGCTGGTGTGGGTTCCCACGTGCTATCGGGTGTCTAAGACTGGGGCAAACGGCCTTTCAATCTGGCCCGGTGGTTCCGCAGTGCTCGCATTTGGTTCCGTAGGTCGTGATAGTAGGTAACTTAGATCTTTAGGTCTAAGGGCACACTGTAGAGGTTAGGGCTTTGATTGTCTGGATTTGTCATCAAGTGTACCTTTGCAGCGTCATTTCTCTCATCTCCTTTTCCCTTCTTATCCCCCGAATTCTTCCTGCGGTAGTGCATGTTTGGGAGGAGGTCACAAAACCCTGAATTGTTTGAATTGTCTGATAATCTTAGAAGAACTAAAATCGAATCGTCATCCTTCTCCACAAACATGGCTACACGCCCACCCCGAAATCCCGAGGGAGGAAACCGCCCTCAAATCCCACTAGGTGGTGGAGCCATGGACCCCATAACCCGCCTCCAAGCCCAAATGGAAATGTATAATGAAGCAAATTGAAGCCATTAGGGAAACCTTGGAGGAAATGTAGAACCCTCCCGAATGGGAGGAGCCTAGGTCTCTTAGCTCCTATCAGAATCCCGCTGCAACAGAGACCATAGGACAAATTCGAGTCCCCATAGGCGGGGATGATTTTGAACTGAAACCTAATATAATTGGCCTGATAAACTTCCACTTCCATGGTCTTGCAAGTGAAGATCCTTTTCTTCATTTGGAAGACCTAACCCGATTGGCTGAAATGGTTAAACCAAGAAATATCGGGTTATCAATCGTCCTCATGAAAATGTTCCCGTTTTCGTTGCGGGATAAAGCGTCGCAATGGTTACGCACCCTTGGGAGAACCATCCATTCTTGGGAAGAGATGCGAATAGCATTTCTCAAGAAATTCTTCCCAATCGGGTGAACCAATGCGCTTCGCCATGCTATAACTTCCTTTACGCAACAAAACGGCGAACAGTTTCATGAGGCTTGGGAGAGGTATAATGACCTCCTCCGGAAGTGTCCGCACCACAGTCTGCCTAAGTGGCATATAGCCTAGATCTTCTATCATGGGCTAAATGAGACTTTGAAGCAGATTGCAGACGCTTCCTGTGGGGGGAATTTCATGAATAAAGACGAGAATGGAGCATTCGAATTATTTGAAAATATGAGCGAAAACTCAATGAATAATGCCTCCATTGTCGCCTTTAATCGTACCAGCCTGCCCCGTAATGTTTACGAAGTTGACACGGGACCCTCCCATTCATCCATTGATCTTAACCTTATCGCACAAAAATTGGATGAAGTCTCCATCGTGCACAAGAAGCTGGACGAGCTTCTGGCCAATGCTGCTTGTTCTATGGCAAACACCCCCACCTCACCACTTTGTCACAATCCCAATCCTTCAAATGCCAGGCTTATCTCTAGAAACCCCGTTAGATCTTCTTTATCGAGTGTCGTGCCAAGTGATTCGGTAAGTCACGTGGATCTGGCTTCTGTAAGCCAGTATTTTGACACGGAAGACCAAGCCTCAATGTGCTCAGAAGCATATTTACATGCGGACTTGTCTTCTGGCTTAGAAGAAACTTGTGCCCTGGGGAACAACCCGTTTTCTGCCACTTATAACCCAGGGTAGCGAAATCATCCGAACTTCGCATGGTCCAGCAACCTGCAGCGCCAAAACCCCACGGGTGCGCCAATGCGACCGTCCGCACCCGTCATCCCAAGGGCCCAGTCTAATCCTGTGGCGAATCTGCCATCGGGTCCTTGCATACCGCAAACAGAACACGCATCAAGTCCTCTTGAGAAATTGATGCGAATGATGATGGAAATGTCAAAGCACCATGAAGAGAACATGACCTCTCTTCAGCACCAATTGGCGCAGCAGAATGCTGAGATCTGTCAACTAGCATGGCGACTCGATCTCAGGGCACTCTTCCAGCCCAACCTGTTCCCAACCTGCGAAATTTCGTACCCCGTGGTCCTCAACCACAGGTACAACCTTCTAAGGGGTAGGCCCATCAGATTCTGCAGGCTCCGAGCATTCCATCGGGATTTCAGGCTAATCCCACTGCAGCACCTTACTCTTATGTCCCTATTGTGAACCCTCCTCTGCCTTATGATCCCACTGGACCCGCGTCGTCTAATGCGATTACTACGAGGAGCGGTAAGCAAACCATTTGCGAGAGGACGATACACCCAAATTAGTGACAGAATTGGTCCCATTCCCTGAGGCTCTACTAATGGAGCCAAAAGGAAAGAAAAAGGATACGCAGGCCTTTGATAACCTGCATAATTTATTTAGGGATGTTGAAATCAAGGTACTCAGTTAGAGGCTATCGACCACATACCTACTGTCGCCTGATTTTTCAAAGACTACACTACACTCAGGCGACAGTCAAAGAAAACAAAGAATCTGGTGGTTCTCTCGCCTCATGCGAGTTGTGCTATATTGTCAAATTTGCCACCGAAGTAGAAAGATCCGGGCACATCACTTATTTCCTGTAGCATCCAAGGCTGCAATTTTAACTGGGCCCTGCTTGATCTAGGATCTTCCATCAATCTTATACCAACCATCATGCTTGAAAAATTTGCTTTAGGAAATCTGAAACCCACCCCTGTCACGTTACAGTTGGCAAATCATTCTGTCAAAATACCAAAGGGTGTGGTGGAAGACGTGGTGGTTAGGGTCAACAGTCTCTATTTTCCTGTTGACTTTCTTGTTTTAGATATGGAAGTTCCTAGCTCACTTTCTAATTGTCCGATCATCCTTTTTCTGTCAAAATACCAAAGGGCATGTATTGGACTTATTGGGACCTATTCTAACTGCTGTGGATTGCCTTTAAACACAGATGATTGCCTGACCAACACCTATTGTGACGTTCCCCCATCCCTCCCTTTTCCCGTATCTTCTCCTGACCAGACTTCTGACGAGGTTTTCTCCGCTTCCCATACCTGGTGGTCTGAGTCATATTCGGGCTACTCACCGCCGGTCCACACCCTTAAAGACCAGATTGCCCTTTCTTTCCTACCAAATCAGGCGGATTTGCAATCCCACACTGGGACCTTGAGCCCACATACTACTCACTGGGGCTATCCCTTCTTGGATGCATCTATCCAAGATGCCCCTCTTCTTGGCCAAACTGAGGGCCAACTTCTTCCTCCTGACTTATTTTCTTCTGATCTGCTTGGGACACTCTCGTCCCAAGGAATGCTAGATCTTTCACCATCCACTCCCGAGCTGAAAGAGTTGCCTAGTACGCTTAAGTATGTCTTCTTAGGACCAAATCAAACGCTCACCGTAATCATCAGTTCAAAATTGACCAGGGAGCAAGAGTGTAAACTAACAAAGGTCCTTATGGAACACAAGGCAGCCATGGGATGGTCTTTATAAGACTTAACTGGCATTAGCCCCTCCTACTGCACTCACCGTATATATACGGAGGAGGAGGCTTGACCTTCCCGCGAGATGCAGCGACGTCTCAACCCTAACATGCGGGAGGTCGTTAAAAAGGAAATTATTAAGTGACTGGATGCAGGTATAATCTACCCGATCAGCGATAGCCCCTGGGTGAGTCCAATTCACGTTGTGCCCAAAAAGGCGGGACTCACCATCCGTATCAATGACAGGGCGAATCCATCCCTACACGCACTCCTACATCTTGGAGAGTGTGTGTAGATTATAGGAAACTGAATGCTGCAACTAAGAAAGATCACTTTCCACTACCTTTCATTGACCAAATCCTGGAGCGGTTAACGGGAGATAAATTTTTCTGTTTCCTGGATGGATTCTCTGGATATAACCAGGTGGCAATTGACCCCCGGGACCAAGAGAAAACCGCCTTTACCTACCCTTTCAGCACCTTTGCATTTAGAAGGATGCCGTTCGAACTTTGTAACGTGCCAGCAACTTTCCAGAGATGTATGCTGGCGATATTCCATGACATGGTGGGTGACTTTCTCGAGGTCTTCATGGATGACTTTTCGGTCTTTGGACCCTCTTTTGATGATTGTCTTGCCAACCTGACCTATATCCTTAGGAGATGTATTGATGTGAACCTCGTGCTTTCCTGGAAAAAAAGTCATTTTATGGTACACGAGGGAATTGTTCTCGAGCATATCATCTCCGACAAGGGTATCGAGGTTGACAGAGCTAAGCTTGATGTAATTGCTGATTTACCTATGCTTGGCTCTGTCAAACAAATCTGCTCCTTCCTGGGACACATCGGTTTCTATAGGAGATTCATCAAAGACTTCTCCAAGATTTCTCGACCTTTAACTCATCTCCTATTGACCGACGTACCCTTCGATATGGGCCCCGACTGCATACGAGCATTCATGCAGCTGCATAATGCTGTCACCAAGGCCCCTGTTCTCCAGCCACCTGATTGGTCCCTCGACTTTGAACTCATGTGTGATGCTTCCGACCTTGCAGTCGGAGCCATCCTGGGACAAAGACGCGATAGACACCCCTTCGTAGTGTACTACGCCAGTAAGACGTTGGACGAGGCCCAGCGTAATTATACTACCACTGAGAAAGAACTACTGGCAGTCGTCTTTGGGCTGGAGAAATTCCACTCTTATCTTCTGGGCTCACATGTTATTGTTTTCACTGACCACGCAACCATTCGTCATCTCATGCACAAGAAGGATGCCAAGCCTAGACTGATTCGTTGGATCCTTCTGCTCTATGAATTTGACATTGAGATCCGCAATAAGGCTGGAGCCCAGAATGCTGTGGCTGATCATCTCTCTAGACTGGACCTTGACCACATTGGACTAACCCTGCCGATCAATGAGATTTTTCCCGATGAGCACCTATTGGCAATTAATGTGGCAAGTGGACCTTGGTATGCCGACATTGCCAATTACCTTGCTTCTGATTCCCTTTCGCGTGGCTGGTCTAAAAACCAGCGCGAGCGTCTCATGGTAGAAGCCAAGTATTATTTCTAGGATAATCCACTTCTTTTTCGAATAGGTGCTGATCAGGTCATCCGTCGCTGTATTCCTGACAGCGAATTCCCCAGTGTGCTATCCTTCTGCCACGATCAGGCCTGTAGAGGCCATTTCTCTGGGAGGAAAACTGCAGCCAAGGTGTTGCAGTGCGGTTTCTTTTGGCCCTCCCTTCACCAGGATGCACACAATTATGCCAAGCATTGCACTAGGTGCCAGTCATTAGGGTCAATGTCACATCGTGACATGATGCCTTGCAACCCATCCTAGCTGCTAAAATTTTCGACATTTGGAGAATTGATTTCATGGGTCCCTTTCCTCCTTCCAACGGCTTCGAATACATCCTCGTGGCTGTTGATTATGTTTCGAAATGGATCGAGGCTATTCTCACGTGCCATGCTGACCATGTCATATCCACTCAATTTGTCAAAGATCAAATTTTTGCACGCTTTGGGATCCCTCGAGCCATTATCTCGGATGGAGGAAGCCACTTTACCCATGCTTCTTTTCGGGCACTTCTGAGGAAATATGGAGTCCACCATCGTATCACATCTCCGTATCATCCTCAAACGAACGGCCAGGCAGAGGTGTCGAACCGACAAATCAAGCAAATTCTCCAGAAAATGGTTCGACCTGATCGTAAGGATTGGTCCGACAAGCTGATTGACGCACTTTAGGCATATCGGACCGCCTTCAAAGCCCCCCTTGGTATGTCTCCTTATAGAATCGTTTATGGGAAGCCTTGTCATTTGCCCGTGGAGCTGGAGCACCGCGCTTATTGGGCAGTTCGCCAATGTAACCTCGACCCAGACCTGTGTGGTCAAGAAAGGAAACTCCAACTCCAAGAGCTGGAAGAGCTCCGTCGTGAAGCCTATGATTCTGCCTTAACTTTCAAGCAATGCACTAAGGCTTTTCACGACAGCCGTATTCAGCGGAAGGAATTTGAGCCATCTTAGCAAGTTTAGCTTTACAATGCCTGGCTCAAATTCTTTCCAAGGAAATTGAAGTCTAAATGGACTGGTCCTTTCCTAGTCTTGAGACCATTTCCCAACGAGGCCGTTGAAATTGAAGATCCCAAATCTGGGCATAAATTTACGGTCAATGGACAACGTTTGAAATCTTATCTTACTCATGAACCTGCCTCCGTTGGAGAAACTGTTGCCCTGCTGGAGGGTAACTAATGTCATACCTCATTCTGAGTCCAGCTGGGGACGTTAAATTCAGCGCTCGTTTGGAGGCACCCCAACAGCACTCCGCCACTGTCACATACACTTCACTTCACACCTTTTCACTTCACCACCCACCATCCACCCACCCTACCACCCTGCTATATACCTTGCACTTCAGCTCTCGTTCCCCGATCTTTGAACCTTCCTCTACCCTACCCTGCATGCATATGAGGACATAGCATCGTTTGGCATGGGGGGGTGAATAGGCATCTATAGGATCTGGCAATTATATGGTATCATGCAGCGTCCATCCATCTATAAATATGTACATAGCAAAAAAAAAAAGGGTGTTTAGTAATTATCTGAAGGCTGAAACAAAAATATAATAAATATTTATGGATATTCAACCAATGTTTTGAAGACTTTCCAGGCCACAGAAGCTTGATTCTCTTAGACTCGGCTTAATTCACTTAAGCATTGACAAGATAAATCGAAATCTCTCCTAACCAAGGACGTATTCTTGTACTTGAGATATCAGTACAGGATCCGTTGGTTTGCTTTTACTCGAGAGCCTGAGTAATCTTGGTTCACACTACACATATCAAGAAAGACCAGGTGAACATAAGATCCAACCCTAGTGTTCATTAGGGAAGGTGGAGTCCTTACCTCTGCGCGCAGGTAGACTTTTTATCCCAAGCTTTAGTCTTGTGTTTAGAAGACTCTTTCCACCAAAAAGGAACTCTCCCACCAAAAGAAAAGTGTCCTCCTCCAAATAATGTTGTAAGAGATATACTGACACTTGTTAAAAAAAAAAAAAAAACTGTGCAAATAAGTCAGTATATCTTGCAAATATCTGTAAATTCTTCTCCCTCAAAATGTTTCAGGGCAAAGTTACAAATACCCTATTTCTATCATATATTCTTTGAGCCACAAAAGAAGAAAATGAGGGTTGAGTTTTCCGTCACTTTTTAAGGGTCAATCCGAAGACATGAGCTGAAACTGGGACCAACCTACACTTAAAGATTCGTGAAATCCTGGACTTGAGTCTTAATGTTCATCTGGTCAGTCTTGATCCTTCACTATGCACAAGCCATAATCTCTTGAGCTCTCGAGTATGGCAAAAACCTCCTGAGCCCTGGAAATCATACTTAAGGTTTAAATATCAAGAGTCCAGGTTAGTTGAGAGATGGTCTATGTCACATAAGACTTAAAGTACTGGTAGTCTTCTTTGCAATTGGTTCTCACAATATCCAACAAATAAACACACCTATGTCGCCTCAGAAGAAAATCTTCAGCTTAAGATCATTTCTAAATACAATACAAAATGTTTTACTAGGGACTAGCAAAAGATAGGCATGGGGGTATGATTGCACAGCAAAAATACACCAATAAAAATGCCATCTTGTGTTATTTCCTAGCATTGTCAATGCATATTAGGTAGCCATAGTTGCATTTGTAAAAATTGACACATTCATGCATTTATTTGAAAAGGGAGGAAAGTGAATAATTGGCCATATAAATAACATCTTCTTCAAGTGCTACCTCGCAATTTCACCATCCTCATTTTTTTATTTTGCTTTGAACTTCTTCTTCTTCGCGTGGCTCAAGGCATGGGGCTGGCCTTTCTTCGCACCATTCTCTGCCAATGCATGCCCTACCAGCTGCATGGCTGGTCATGCACACTCAGGGCATGGCCGTGCATGCCTCCATCTCCTTTAAAAAGCCCTGCCCTCTTCCTTGCGAAAGAACGTGGGACATAGAGAGACAGCAGCCACCTTCAGGCCATCTTCTTCCCCTCTCCCCTCCATACGCAGCACCTCTTCCACTGAAGAGATACACTGCGGGCAGGAGCAGGCTCACAGTGGTCCCACGACCACCACTGTGAGTTCCACCACCGCCCAGCTCATCCAAGAGCTGGTGGGCGTGGTGGTTTCACTCTCAGATTCCATTGCTCAACACCTTCCCGCCATTGCCGAAGGTTCAAGCTCTGAAGCTCAGCAGCAGCAGCAGCACGACACCAACAGCAGCCGCAGCCCCGCGCGCATGCCAGCAGCCGGTGCAAGCTCCTTCCGCGCGAGCAGGCGCCTTCCAGTGCGCCTGCGCACGCAGAACCGGCCGCAACCGGTTGGCGAAGCCGCACGGCACTGTAGCTACTGTTCACGCATTTCTGCACACATCTTTTTTTTTTTTAATTTTATTCTATTCAGACTAATTAAATGAGCTCAGGATCATGCAATTTACCACCCCCCTATGCTTAAGTTGGACAATGTCCTCATTGACAAATACATGGATGTAACAGGGTTTTGAAAAGATATTACCTGTGTGACGTAGAATACCTGATCAGTCTGAATCTTCTGTGTTGCCTCCCAGGAAGCGTTGAGTTTAACGCCTCCAGCTGGGCGGTGCTTCGTGTCATCCCTCAATGAAGGTGACAATCTCCTTTAGGGGAACCTGGGCTAGGAAGTGTTTCAATCTCTGGCCATTGACTGTGAAAGTGTGCCCAATATTCGTATCAGCGATTTCAACCACCCCATTGGAGTGGGGCTTGACCACCCTAAATGGTCCTGTCCACTTGGACTTGAGCTTCCCTGGAAAGAGTTTTAGGTGGGCATCGAAAAGCCAAACTTGCTGGTTAGGCTCACAGGTCTTTCTATGGATGAATCGGTCGTGGACGGCTTTCATTTTCTCCTTATACAGCCAACTGTTATCAAAGGCGTCCCAACGAATTTCTTCGAGCTCAGAGAGTTGGAGCGTCCTCTGCACACCGGCTAACTGGGAATCCATGTTACACTGCTTGACGGCCCAGTAAGCCCGGTGTTCCAACTCGACAAGAAGGTGGCAGGCTTTGCCAAAGACCAGGCGATAAGGTGACATGCCTATCGGGGTCTTGAAAGTGGTCCTGTATGCCCACAGGGCATCATCTAGTCGTGTAGACCAATCTTTCCTTTCAGGTCTCACAATTTTCTGTAGAATGTTCTTGATTTGTCTATTTGAGACCTCGATCTGCCCATTTGTTTGCAGATGATACGGGGTAGCGATGCGATGGTTAACCCTGTATTTTCTAAGTAGGGCACGGAATTATGAGTGAATAAAATGACTTCCACCATCACTGATCATGGCCTTTGGTATTCCAAACCGGGAAAAGATGTTCTGCTTAACAAAGTCCATGACAGTCTTATGATCGCATCGGTGGGCGACGACGGCTTCAATCCATTTAGAGACATAGTCTACCGAGACTATGATGTATTCAAAGCCGTTGGATGGTGGAAAGGGGCCCATAAAATCAATACCCCAAAC
Source organism: Thalassia testudinum (assembly GCA_037157565.1). NCBI lineage: Eukaryota > Viridiplantae > Streptophyta > Magnoliopsida > Alismatales > Hydrocharitaceae > Thalassia > Thalassia testudinum. The sequence goes on along the minus strand of JAZHRO010000003.1, from coordinate 113,732,651 downwards.
GTCGAAGATCTCGACAATCAAAATAGGATGGAGGGGCATCATATCTTTTCTGGTCATGGTCCCCAGTGTTTGGCAGCGAGAGCAAGTCTTGGCAAAGTTGTGTGCGTCCTTAAATAGGGAAGGCCAGTAAAATGCGAACTGCAGAACCTTCGCAACCATTTTCTTTCCTAAGAAGTGGCCACAACAAGCTTGGTCATGACAAAAAAATAGCACACTTTGAACTTCGTTCTCCGGGATACACCTCCTGATGATCTGGTTGGCACAGAGGCAAAACAGCATGGGATCATCCCAGAAATAGTGCTTGGCCTCGGCCAAGAACTTGCCTCATTGCTATCTGGACCAGCTGTGCGGGGTCTATCCTACAACCAGGTAGTTGACATAGTCAGCATACCAAGGCAATTTCTTGTCTTGCACAGCCAAAATGTGTTCATCGAGAAAGGTGTCAGATAAAGGCAGGGAGGGTCCAATGTGGTCTGGGTGAAGTCTGGATAAGTGGTCAGCCACCACATTCTTTGATCCGACTTTGTCACGGATTTCCAGGTCAAATTCCTACAAGAGCAAGATCCATCTGATGAGCCTGGGCTTCGCGTCCTTTTTAGCCAACAGGTGCCGGATGGCTGAATGGTCTGTATAGATGGTCACGTGGGATCCCAGTAGGTAAGATCAGAATTTCTCAAGTTTGAAAACTACAGCGAGCAATTCTTTCTTTGTGACTGTATAATTTCGTTGGGCCTCGTCCAACGTCTTGCTCGCGTAGTAGATCACCATGGGTTTCTTGTCTTGTGTTTGTCCCAGGACAGCACCTATGGCAAAATCAGATGCATCACACATAATCTCAAAGTCCTGGGACCAATCCGAGGGTTGAAGTACAGGTGCTGTGGAAACTAATTCCTAGAGGGTGTGGTAAGCCTGGGTGCAATTAGAGGTCATGTAGAATAAGGCGTCGTTGGCCAAAAGGTCGGTTAAGGGTTTGGAAAGCTTGGAGAAGTCTTTGATGAACCTTCGGTAGAAGCCAACATGTCCCAGGAATGAACGGATCTGCCAGATCAAGCTAGGCGGAGGAAGTTTGGAAATCAAATCAACTTTGGCCCGATCCACCTCAATGCCCCTATGTGATACGATGTGACCGAGGACGATTCCTTCTTGAACCATGAAATAGCTCTTTTCCCAACTTAACACCAAATTAACCTCGATACATCATTTCAGGATTTTCTCCAAGTTGCTCAAATAGTGGTCAAATGAATTCCCAAATACAGAGAAATCATCCATAAAGACCTCCAGGTATTCACCCACCATTTCTGAAAAAAGGGCTAGCATGCAACGCTGAAAGGTAGCGGGTGCGTTGCATAACCCGAACGGCATATGACAGAATGCAAACGTGCCGTACGGGCAAGTGAATGTGGTCTTCTCTTGATCTTCAGGAGCAATTGCAACTTGGTTATATCCTGAATATCCATCCAGGAAGCAAAAATACTTTTGCCCTGCCAATCTTTCAAGAATTTGGTCGATAAACGGTAGGGGGAAATTATCTTTCTTGGTTGCTTCATTGAGTTTCCTATAATCAATACACACCCGCCATGCGGTGGTGGTGCGGGTGGGGATGGATTCGCCACGTTCATTGGTGACAACGGTGAGCCCAGCTTTCTTCGAAACCACTTGAGTGGGGCTCACCCAGGGGCTATCAGAGATGGGATAGATGATGTCGGCATCAAGCCACTTGATAATTTATTTCTTAATGACCTCCCGCATATTTGGGTTTAACCATCTCTACATCTGGCGGGAGGGTTGTGCCCTGTCTTCCAAGTAAATCTTATGAGTGCAATAAGTGGGGTTAATTCCTCTTAAGTCTAAAATGGTCCATCCTATGGCGGCCCGATGTTCCGAAAGGGTCGCGATTAAGCTGAGTTCCTGATCCTTTGTTAGATGAGAGTTAATGATCACAGGGAAGGTCTGGTCAGGTCCCAAGAAGACATACTTGAGATTCTCAAGTAGTGGCTTTAGTTCAGGTGCGGGTGGAACAACAGTCGAAGGAAAAGGGAAAGGCGGGAGTTGCTCAACATCAATCACCTCAAATGGTGTTGTTTGATGGTAATCAGCCTTACAGAGGTCCAAGGGCAAAGATGGTGATGGGTCATAACAGTCGTTACAGGATTGGTGGTCTGAGACAGAACTAAGGGTAAGGCATTCCTTGACCAAAGGTTCCACGAGATCATGTTCCTCGACACAGTCGCAATCAAATGACTTGGTCACCTGGAAGATATCCAACTACATTTTCTTGTCTTCGAAGGGGATTTCCATACATCCCGTGTCACAATCGATGTTTGCCTTAGCCATAGCTAAGAAAGGTCTGCCTAAGATTATGGGTGCGTTCTGTAGTTTTTCAGGGACTTCCATGTTGAGCACCAAGAAGTCGACCGGAAAATAGAAGTCCTTGACCCGCACAATCACATCCTCGACAACCCCTTTCGGGGTCTTCACAAATCTATCAGTTAACTGGATGGTGACAGGTGTGGGTGTCAACTCTCCGAAACCAAATTGGTGGTACAGGGTTGTTGGAATCAGATTGATGGAAGCACCTAAGTCCAGGAGTGCTCTATCAAATGTCATGTCCCCAATATTGCAGGATATCAGGGGTGCTCCTGGGTCAGTTCGTTTGAACGGAAGGTTGCTTGATATTACGAAACTTGCTTATTCTGAGAGCACAACCTTCCTAGGTGCTTGAGGTCTTGGCTTACGTTTAGGTGTACAGGCATCCTTTAAAAACTTGGCGTAAGCTGGGATGTGCTTGACGGCTTTGAGGAGCGGGATATTAATCTGAACCTGCTTAAAGATCTCCAAAAGCTCCTCAGTTTCCACAACACTTTTCTACTTCTTGATTGTCTCCAAGGCCTTGCGGTAGGGTGTCTGAACATGGATAGGATATATTTCTGGGTCCTTGGGTTTTTCCAGTGCCTTTTCTTAGTCGAGTGTTTCAGACGGTGAAGTCTCGGGAAGAGTCGGCCATTTGGGATCCTGGGTTTTGGTGCTGCTTCTCAAGGTTACAGCATTTGCAGTGGCATTGGGACCATGGGTTGATCCTTGAGAAGACGAGGACGAAGAAGCACCGAACCCAGGGGGTGTTTGTGGGGCAGGCTGGACCATGTGAGCCTGCCTGGGATTACCTTGGAATCCTTGCGAATTGGGGCCTCTATTAATCATGTTTCGCGGGTTCGGTTGTGGCTGGGAAGGTAGGGATCCTTCTTGTTTACAGTCCAATAGATAGCTTAACTGTCCATTTACTAAAGCCATTTCCTCCTGATGTTTCTGGTTCATTTCAGCCATCATCTTTATTAGGGTGTCCATTTGATTTTGAGGGGGAGGGGCCGCTCTATTCGGATTATATGGGGGTCTAACTGGTGGTCCTTGCTGATAGGGGGCAAGTTTTGCTGTTGGTTTGGCCTAGGTTGGTTCTAGAATTGAGGTGGTTTCTAGTTTGTCGAACCAAAGTTGGGGTGATTACGCCAGCCGGTGTTGTAAGTGTTGGAGAAAGGGTCAGGTTTAGCATAACCTTGGACAGCCTGTACATCTTCAAGGATAGTAGATGTCGATTGGGAGGGAAGAGAGTAATCAAGGGTTGAGGGAGCAAAGGTCCCTCCCTGGAACGTGGTCAGGGGTTGTTCCAGGTTCAATTGGCTTAAGGGCTAGACCAGGTCAACATTGTGAGCTCCCTTTGCTAGGGAGAAGGTCTGTAACGGGTTCCTGGTCTGGTTCAGTAGCTCATCTATCTTTTTATCCACCAATTCCACTCGATCTAATTTCTTGGCAATGATATCCATGTCAACCATTCCAGAATTTGCTTGCACCTCATAAATCCCACCACGGGGTTGACTGGATCGATTAAACTGGGTCATGGAGGCATTGTTGAGCGAATTTTCGCTCATAGACCAAAGAGCTCAAACACGCTCTCCTCGTCTTTGTTCAGGAAGTTTCCCCCGCATGAGGCATCGACGAAGTTCCGTAGGTTGCTGTCCAAACCGTGGTAGAAGATCTGGGCCAATTGCCACCTTGGTACTTCATGGTGTGGGCATTTCCTCAATAGTTCATTAAATCTTTCCCACGCCACATGGAACTGTTCCCCATCCTGGAGTGTAAAGGTAGTAATGGCTCTTCTGAGGGCATTGGTCTTTCCTATGGGGAAGAATTTCTTTAAGAATGCATGCCTCAATTCTTCCCAGGTGGTGATGGGTCTACCTAGGGTTCTAAGCCAGTGAGATGCCTTGTCTCTCAGCGAGAAGGGGAACATCTTGATCAAAACAATGTCAAGGCTAATGTTCCTAGGTTTCACAGTTTGAGCTATCCGGTGAAGATCCTCTAGGTGCTGGAAGGGATCTTCATTTGAGCTTCCATGGAAGTGGCTCTGAATCAGACTCAAGACATTTGGTTTTAGCTCAAAATCATCTCCCCTTTTGGGGATCCTAAGGTGCAACTCGACTCGTATAGCGGAAGGATTGTAGAAGTCGTGGAGGGGCCTAGGTTGGTCTTGGGATGGTGGTAGATCAGGTGGCGGTTGTCCTTGTGGGCCTTGGAAAGGTTGTGGTGGTTGCCCTTGTGGGTTCTGCAACCGGTGTATGGTTTGCATGATAGTGTGGGTCTGTTGCTGCTGAAGCCGGTGGTTTGCATTAATCTGGGCTTGGATGATAGCCATTGTGTCTGGTGGGTGTTTTTGGTGCCAACTTGAAGGGGTGTGAGTGGTGGTGGTTGGTGTGGGTTGGCGCTAAAAAGATTGGGTTAGGTTAGGGTTGGTTAGGGTTAAGGTGGAGAAGTGGACGGCCATGGCATTTTTTTGGTGGAGCTAAGGGCTTAGCTAAGCTATTAGCTAGTAGAGTGGAGGTGGAGGAATTAGGGTTTCATGAAGGAGGAGCTATGGAAGAAAATTCTGGAGTTGATATCAGGTACTCTGGAGCTGGGACTGCTGACGCAGCTTCAAGGGGAGCTCAACTACTGAGCTTAGCCACTTAGTTCTTATGCAAGTAGCCAAGCTTGGGTAGTTGAGCTCAGTTGAGCTGACCCTAACCTAGCCGGAGCTAGGTTGAGCTGGAACTACCTCTGATGAGAACTCTAGAGCTAGCTAAGCTACTAGTTGACAAGTAGTAGCTAAGCTAGCTTAGAGTTAAGCTACTATTAGCTGGTTGGAGCTGAGGTGGACTCAAGTCAACTTAGTTGAGCTAGCTAAAGCTCCCAGTGAACTGGTGGGAGCTGAGTGTTCGGTGCGTAATCGCGATTAAAAGTTGTTTAGTTGTAGTATAGCGTGACAACACGACGACAAATAATATTTATAAAATCGGTGAGTACCGGGTCGTTCACAGGGAGGAAATCTCAATTTTTAGCAAACGCTTTTCAATGAAACAAGTTCTAACAAGATATTTATATATGTATATATGTATAGAGATGCATCAAATATTCTTAAGATCAGATTTCATTGCATTGATAAAGAGTTTTTTTCATAATAGAAATTGCTATACAAAAAGTAAAGATAGATAGAAAGAGAGAGAGGGAGAGAGAGAGATAGAAGAAAGTGGTAGAGAAATGATGCCGCTTACGGGATGCTTGTGCGAGATGCGGCAGCACCTCAAATCTAGAGCGTCGGGATGAAGTCAGAGTGGAGTTGCAAAGAAGACGTAGAATTGCAAAGAAGACGGGATGTCTGGAGTTGATGGAAGAGAGGTTCTAAGTGGATGCCTCAATTGGGGGGGCCCTGGGCCTTCTTTTATAGCTTTTGTGGAGGGCAAAGAGGGTATTTCAGGCCTTAAAATTGTCCAGTTGATCAGATCCGTCGATTGGGAGATCAACGGCTCTGATTTGGACTCGAAACTCCTCCAATTTCCTTCTTATCATGCGGATTCACTCTGATGGCGACATGTGGCAACCTCTAGATGCTTGGATGATGATCGCACGGCTCTGTTACTTCCTCGCCCGCCTCTGCTTTCTTCACGTGCACTTGCATGCCTCATTTTAGCGCCTGATCCCATACGATCGAACGGCTCAGATTAACGTCCACGCGTGCTCAAATTTCGAATTTGCGCTAATGATCCTCAGCTATCCGATTTCAAATCCTACGCGTGCTTCTTGCACCTTCCTGATCTCGCAACAACCCGCACAATTGCATGCATCCAGCCCGCGGTTCGCTCTGATCGCACCACGTAGCACGCTATCCACCGTCAGATCGCGAAATTGCACCTGCACGTGCCCCCCGCCGACACCGCATCAATTTTGCGTAGTATAGGGCTTGAACCCGCATCCTGTGCATACGCGCGCGCGCGAGCCAACGCATTGCGCAAAGCCTTTATCATATATATGTGCTTATTTATATTTATACTGATCCAATCTAGGTGGCGACGTGGCGTGTTCGTGGCTGTTGGATGAAGATCTAACGGCCCGCACTGCGAGGAGAGGTGCCTTCAGGAGTTGGGGGCGTGGCGAGGGGTGGCTGCGATGGTGTCACGTGGCGCCATCGTGGCCGTCCATTCTTCTTCTCTTTATATCTGATGATGTAGGTCTCCGATTAAGTTGATTTCTACACCGTTGGACTGCGAACGTTGATCTAGATCCATCCGTGCGGTTGGATTTGTCATCTGAGGTCTAGATCTTTGTCCTTTGGCTCCATGATCTCCATTCCTCTATGGACTGCACACAATGCTCTGGTTGTCTGATTGGGACGATTTCAGAAGCATTGGACTTCTGTCGTCGTTCTGATCAAATCTGTCTGGTCTGATCTGACATCTGCGATTAAAATCATCTCTCTTTTAGGTCATAAAATAATGATATTATCTATATGATTAATAAACTAACTAGTATGCCAATTACGATGCTTATACATGCATTGACTCGAAGTTATGCCAGAATCTAGCTCAATTCAGGTGTTTTAGGTTGCATGATTGATGTGCAATCACGCCCCCATGCGTAAATCTTGCTAGTTCCTAGCAAATGCAAAACTAAATGCAAAGTGGTCCTACATGACAAATTTCTATCAAGAGTTTGACTAGAGATTTATATCTTTTGTTTTCATCCAATACTTTAGTAATCCAGATAATCGTGAATGTGTTTTGTTGTAGTCTATGCAACCGATCCAAGTGAAAAGTCAATCCACATCTAATGCTCGTACTTGATCCTTAGTAAAAATCTGTTGGGATAGGCAAACTTCTCCCGTCGGGGTTATAAGGTAACCTGTATATTCATCCCCGGCTTTTGGGTTAGGTAGAAGATTTTTTCTTTGAGTCAAGTGGATTTATTTTTGGTGGCTTACTCTCATCTGGTGCTACATATAGACTAGTACTTTAGAACCTAGATTTCCATATTATTAAATAATTTAACTTAGAGAGAGGCGAGAAACTATGCTCTCTTTAATTCCTTTGTACTTGTTCTCTCTCTTTCTCTCTCTTCCTTTTTCTTTTCTTTCTTTTTAAGCTCACAATCTCACCAGATTTATCAGTATATTTGGTGGTCTCTCCTGGCACTAACACTTTGATTAGGTTCTGATAACTTTACGACTAAGTCAGCATTCCTCAGCCTGTATTCAGGCGGCCAGAAATACAGAAAAGTAGGTCAAGGCTATATTTGGTGGATCATGAGGGTGATGGATGTTGTTGCCTCAATACACTTGAAATAAACTCTAAAAACACTTATGAACTTTTTTCTTTTTCTTTCTTTCTTTTCTACTCTCTTTTTTTTTTGTATATGCATATTTTTTTCTATATGCATAGACATATATACCTCCCTTTTTTTTTATTCATCTACTAATGCAACACAGTAACACGTACGACTTTTATTCACGAGGCATTATTCGGGATTAGGGGATGTTCAAGAAGATATCGGGTGGCTTGTTTGGTGGAAGTGCCTATTCTCGGCACTAGGAAGGGAATGGATAGGACAATGTATTTCTGACCTTAACATTAATACCCTCCTCTAGCCAAGGATTCCGTAAAGGACGGTCGTGACCATCCACCTTAGTCATAGTTTTATCGGAACCCGCTCGCTGTGTATTTTGCCTTATTTGGTGGCTCTTAAAAGATGTTCGCACTAAGAACTTGTACGTAGAAACTGAGAGCAAAAACTATGCCTAAATTTGAGTATCATTATCCAGAGTTTAAGATTCCTCATACTAGCCTTAGAGCACCAGTAAACTTTCTACTCTCATCTCACACATGTTTTGTGGATTTATTAGAAGATAGTTTGCCTGACTCCCTGATTACTGTCCAAGGGCTTAGGAGAAGAAGCACTGCTTCTTGTCGACAAACTAAAGATGTTTATCAATCTTCACAGAGGATCCATTGCAAATTCTATGTGTAAGTGTGAAATTGTTCTGGATTCTAAACTCAAGAATCAACTTAAGAATAAATCCCTAATAAAACCTTAATAAAAATTCTTTATGCCTAAATGAAATTTTTTTTTTGACATAAAAATAAGACATGTAATGTCCACCCCCCCATGCCTATTCATTATAATGTCCTCATTGAAATGTATGCATGAAAATCAAAATATAATAAGTAAGAGGAGAGGATATCACCTGACTTTTCTTTAATCCAGGTCAGCATGGATGCAGACGATGCAGAGCTACCTGTAATGAATATTGGGTTGCCTCTCAGCTAGTGCTAAGTTTAACATCATTTGCTGAACTTAGTTTAGCTTCAATAAGATTCCAGAAGGTTGATGTGACCATCTAGAATGGGATCACAATTTTGAGTGATATAAGGTTTCAGCCTCTGACCATTTACTTGTGTTTCAAGACCAGACTTGGGATCCAGGATAAGCACAGCTCCATGAGGGTAGACTTTTCTTATAATGAAGGGACCTGTCCACTTTGATCTTAATTTTCCTGGAAAGAGCCTCAAACGTGCATCAAATAACCAAACTTTTTGATTAGGGACAAAGCTTTTTCTGGAGATGTATTTGTCATGTAAAGCCTTTATCTTATTCTTATAGATTCTTTCACTTTCATAGGCATCATTTCGAATTTCATCCAATTCAGTCAATTGGAGTTTTCTTTGTCATCCAGATTGATTAAGATGGAGATTAAATGTTCTGATTGCCCAATAAGCTTTATGTTCAAGTTCAACGGGCAGATGACAAGATTTTCCGTAGACCAGACGGAATGGAGACATTCCAATCGGAGTTTTATATGCAGTCCTGTAGGCCCAGAGAGCGTCATCCAATTTTGTAAACCAATCTTTCTGATCCAGGCGAACCATCTTTTGAAGGATCTTTTTAATTTCTCGATTGGAGATTTCAACTTGTCCGTTGGCCTGTGGATGGTATGGAGTAGAGATTCTTGAGTGACTCCGTACTTGGCTAGTAAGGTCCTGAATTGATTGTGAGTGAAATGGGACCCACCATCACTAATTAGAGCTTTGGGCACACCGAACCGACTAAAGATGTTCTTCTTTACAAAGTCCATGACCACTTTATAGTCATTGGTTCGGGTCGGGATGGCCTTAATCCATTTGGATACGTAGTTGATTGCCACTAGAATGTATAGGTACCCAAATGAATTGGTAAAAGGTCCCATGGAATCAATGCCCCACACATCAAAGATCTCGACGTCAAGGATTACGTTTAGGGGCATCATATCCTTCCTGGTCATGTTTCCTAAGGTTTGGCAATTGATACATGACCTACAGAAGTTGTACAAGTCGCGGAATAGAGACGGCCAATACAATCCACTCTGAAGTACCTTGGTTGCCGTCTTTTTTCCTGAGAAGTGACCTCCACAAGCATAAGTATGGCAAAATTCTAGTACACTTGTGATCTCCTTGTCTGGAATACAACAGCGGATAACCTGATCCGTGCAAACCTTGAATAGCTCTGGGTCTTCCCAAAAGTAGTATTTGGCATTGGCAATCAACTTATCCCACTTATGCTTAAGCCAATCCATGGGTAGTTTTCCAATGGCCAAGTAGTTGACAATATCTGCAAACCAAGGTAGTTTGCAAATAGTCAAGAGAGTCATCAGGGAAAGAATCACAGAGTTGAGGAGTTGTAGAGTCTACCAGGATTCTGGAGAGATGATCTGCTACTATGTTTTGGGTACCAGTTTTGTCTTCGATTTCTAAGTCAAATCTTGTAATAGAAGGATCCATCTGATTAATCTCGATTTTGCATCCCTTTTTGACATCAGGTGCCTTAATGCAGTGTGATCTGTGAAGATTGTGACATGAGATCCCAGTAGGTAAGATCTAAACTTCTCCAGAGCAAACACTATGACCAGCAACTCCTTTTCTGTAGTGGTGTAGTTTCTTAAGCTTCATCCAGGGTTTTACTAGCATAGTAAATCACGGATGGTTTCTTGTCTACCTTTTGTCCCAAGACTGCCCTAACGGCAAAATCAGAGGTGTCGGTCATGATTTTGAAAGGATAATCCCAATTAGGAGGTTGTAAGATGGGAGATTGTGTAATAGCATCCTTCAACTGATTGAAAGTCCTTAAGCGATTGGAGTCAAAATCAAAGGGTTGATCTTTTGCTAGCAAGTTGCTTAAGGGCCTCACCACCTTAGAAAAGTCTTTAATAAATCAACGATAAAATCCCACTTGTCCAAGGAATGATCTCACTTGCTTAACCGTTGAAGGTGGCGGGAGTTTAGTTATAGTGTCCACCTTGGCCTTATCCACTTCGATCCCCTTTTCAAACACAACATGGCCAAGAACTATGCCATCCTTAACCATAAAGTGACTCTTTTCCCAAGATAGAACAAGATTCACCTCAATGCATTTCTATAGAGTCTTCTCTAGATTGATCAGACATGAGTCAAGAGAGTCCCCAAACACAGAAAAATAGTCCATAAAGATTTCCATGAAATCCCCCACCATGTCTGAAAAGATTGCAAGCATGCACCTTTGAAAGGTCGCTGGTGTATTGCATAATCCAAAAGGTATTCTATGGAAAGCAAATGTTCCGTAGGGACATGTGAAGGTGGTTTTTTCTTGATCATCGAGGTGGATGGCTACTTGATTGTAGCCAGAATAGCCATCCAAGAAACAAAAGAATTTTTGGCCGGCTAATTTTTCCAAGATTTGATCAATGAAGGGTAGTGGAAAGTGGTCTTTCTTTGTTGTACTATTCAGCTTCCTATAGTTGATGCAGACTCTCCACAAGGAAGCTGTGCGAGTTGGAATCAATTCTCCATTATTATTAGTAATCACAGTTAACCCGGATTTCTTAGGAACCACTTGTACAAGACTGATCCAGGGGCTATCAGAGATTGGGTAGTGATTGCACAGCAAAAATGCACCAACAATTGTGCCATCTTGTGCTATTTCCAAGCATTGCCAGTGTATATTAGGTAGCCATAGTCGCATTTGTAAAAATAAACGCATGCATGCATTTATTTGAGAGGGGAGGAGAGTGAATAAAATGGCCTTGAAATTAACATATTCCTCAAGTGCTGCCTCGCAAATTCACCATCTTTATTTTTATTTTTATTTGGCTTTGAATTTCCCCGTGTGGCTACAGGGCATGGCAGCTTCCTCCTCGCGCCATTCTCTGCAACAAGCTTGCCCTGCCAGCCGCACGCACAGCCAAGCATGCAGCCCAGGGCATGGCTGTGCATGCCTCTTTCCTCTTTAAAAAGAGCACAACCATCTTCCTTGCGGCTGAGCCTGGTCCACACAACACATACAGCAGCTCCTTCTCCAGCCCGTCTCCTCCCCTCTCCCCTCCATACGCAGCCTCTCTTCTTCTTGAAGAGCTACACTGCAGGCAGGAGCAGCTCACAGTGGTACACAACTACCACTGTGAGTCCCACCACCGCCTAGCTCATCAAAGAGCCGGTGGGCGTGGTGGTTCACCTCTCTGTTTTGTCGTTCCAGCCCATCGCCGCCATTAATAGGAGCTTCAAGCTCGAAAACTCAAGCAGAAGCAGCGGTAGCCAGCAGCAGCGCAGGCCACCACGCGCCTCAAGCGCCTGTTCCGCGTGCTCTGCGCATGCCAGCAGGTCGCCCTCTCCCCTCTCCGCGCGCCCTGTCGCAAATCCCCACCCGCGGCCCAGCCGGTTTCTCGCGCACCAGTCGGTCAACTTTTTGCCCTTGCACTGTAGCCGCGATCTCATGCTGCTACAGTGCGGTGACCTGTAAGCTTCTCACTTATCCAGTCACCAGGCACTCTCTCTCCGCGATGCAACCGTCGCCAGCCCGCTCCTACGTCTCTCCCCGCAGCCGCTCCAGCACCTGCGCTTGCGTCTGCACCATCCCGCTTCAGTGCCTGCTTCTTCGCCCACGTTCATCTCAGCATGCAGCACGATGCGCTGCGGTCCGCAGTGCGCTGCGCTACACCTTCCTCCCACGCCCGCTCCCTCCTGCGTGCGTGCGCATCTTTGCGCGCCTACGCTCCTACGCCTGCACATGGACATCAGACGATGGCTGAGGCATCCGGACGACTTAACTCGCTTGTGCCTTCTCCACTCCAGCAAACGCTCTCTCTCACAGCACTCTCTCACTCCCTCCTGCAGACACATACACACACACACACTCTCGTACACACACCCACTCACTTATACACTACTATATACTTATACATATATTTATATACATATATATATATATATATATACATATATCTATACATATATTAGTACCTATATAACTAAGTATTAGTATACATACATACATACATACATATATATATATATATATATATACACACACACACACACATATATATTTATACATACATATATATATATATATATATACACACACACACATATATTTATACATACATATATACACACACACACACACACATACATGTATATCTAATTATAAATATATATATATATATACATATACAAACATCTATCTATACATATATCTACATATCTATATATATATACATATATATATATATATACATATAACTACATATACACCTATATAATTATAACCATATCTATATATATACATATAGATATATATTTACATATATACATACATATATATATATATATTTTTTCATATCACCTACCACACGTTGTATCGCAGGAATATCTGCACCAGTTGCTGATATTCCCCGATACACGCGTACAGAAAGCGTCTTTGCACACATCTTCCACCCATCCATCCTACACTTCACGTGGCACTTCGTCCTATTGGTGGTGTCTTCCTAGACGACGATCAACTCGACACTGTGCTACATGCCATTTCCACCTCCACCCCCACCCCTATATACATATATATATATTATATTTACTTTATTTCTGTTCTCTTTCTTTTCATTAAAAAGATAAAAAATATACAAAAGAGAAAAGATAATCCTTGACTTGCAGGCACTCAGTCTTGCGAATAGCAAGACCAGTTTTGGGAACCCTAATTTGGCTCAAAGCCAAGAACCTGATTTTGAGGGTGTACCTCAAGGATAAAAATTATCAGAAAAAAAATCTTAAATAGAAAAACACCAAAAATAAAATAAACGAACGGAAGAGATTCCTTGTAGGAAGGGCGTAGAAACTTTTTCACCTCTAATCCCGCTTCCCTGAGTTCCACCCTGGGCCTAAAAGTGACCAAGATAAAATCAAGTTGGCCAGGTTAAAATTTTTTGTAAAAAGATGGTTAAGCTCGATTTAGGTTAACCACTATATGCATTTCAATGATTAAATCACCATATTAACACCACCTATCCGGGTCTACACCATAGCTTTTTCTGGCGTCGTTGCTGGGGAAGTGCGCATTCAAGTAAGTTTCTACTCCATTCCTTTAATTTTTCTCTTCTCACACCCTTCTCTTCACGGGTGTTTCTGTTTGTTGGTGTGCAGGTGAACCAGTTGCAAAGAAAAGGCAGGCAGACGAAGTCGGAGATGTGGGCAAATCCAAGGCGGGAACGAGAGCGTGAAGACGCCGGCACCGCACTGGAGCTTCGCACACGTTTCTGAACAAGTAGATCTTTCTTTCTTAGCAACTTAGGTCAACTTGTCACCTTAATAAAAAAAAAAACTAAAAACACTTCTTTGGATCTCTTGGGGCAAGTGGATTAAAAATCACTTGTTTGATTGTTTGTCATCACTCCCACTGCCCCGGGATTTCCCGCTAAACTTCGCATAGCGATGATCCTAGAATCTTGATTCTTGAATCTTTCGCCGTGTGAAGTATTCTTTGAGGCAAAGATAAATAGATTGATTGCCATCCCTCTTTGCCTCATTTATCTGCAATTCGGGATCACCTTTTTGGTGGGGAGACTTGGAATTGAGTTGATTCCAACCCCACCACAACCTTTCACGTGCCTACGATTCGATCCCGAATATTTCAACCCCAACAATTTGATTTTCTTTATCTTATGGTTGAGCCTTGTGCGTGGAAATCATTTTGGTGATTGGGAGCACTTGAATTGAAGTGCTTTGCCTCCCTTTCACACTAATCTAAAATTGATTCGTGCATCCACATATAGAAATCTCCATCTAGGGAAGCCCATTGCATTTTAGCATGCATTAACCAACTGACATTGAAGAAGGGTTTGTTGGGCTTAGAAGAAAACTTGTATTCTCTCAAAACCCGGAGATTGGTTGAATTGGTAATTCAACAAAATCCTAAAATCCATACTACTTAAGGCTGAATTCTAAAAACCATTCACCAATTAAAACTTCAATTCGAGGAGATTTCCCCGTTGCATGCTTGGTTTACACACTCTACAAAATCAATCACTTGGGAATTACCCGTAAATAACGTCCTTCACATTCCAAAAGCACTTGATCCTAAGCCTCTAATTAAAACTGGTAGCAACTTGACCCTTATTAAGGATTGGAGGTCTAACTACCTGCGTGTAGCGCCTACGTGCTGGTGAGGGTTTCTGTGTGCTATCGGGTGTCTAAGACTGGGGCAAACGGCCTTTCAATCTAGCCCGGTGGTTCCGCAGTGCTCACATTCGGTTCCGTAGGTCGTGATAGTAGGTAACTTAGATCTTTAGGTCTAAGGGCACACTGTAGAGGTTAGGAATTTGATTGTATTGATTTGTCATCAAGTGTACCTTTGCGGCGTCATTTCTCTCATCTCCTTTTCCCTTCGTATCCCCCCAATTCTTCCTGCGGTAGTGCATGTTTGGGAGGAGGTCACAAAACCCTGAACTGTGTGAATTGCCGGATAATTTTAGAAAAGAAGCCGAATCATCCTCCTCCTCCACAAACATGGCTACACACCCACCCCCAAATCCCGAGGGAGGAAATCGCCCTCAAAACCCACCAGGTGGTGGAGCCTTGGATCCCATAACCCACCTCTAAGCTCAAATGGAAATGTATAATGAACAAATTGAGGCCATTAGGGAAACATAGGAGGAAATGCAGAACCCTCCTGAACGGGAGGAGCCTAGGTCTCAGAGCTCCTATCAGAATCCCGCTGCTACAGAGACCATAGGACAAATTCGGGTCCCCATGGGCGGGGACGACTTTGAATTGAAACCTAACATAATTGGCCTGATAAATTTTCACTTCCATGGTCTTACAAGTGAAGATCCTTTTCTCCACTTGGAAGACCTAACCCGATTGGCTGAAACTGTTAAACCAAGAAATATCGGGTTACCTATAGACCTCATGAAAATGTTCCCGTTTTCATTGCAGAATAAAGCATCACAATGGTTACGCACCCTTGGGAGAACCATCCACTCTTGGGAAGAGATGCGAACAGCATTTCTCAAGAAGTTCTTCCCAATCAGGCGAACCAATGCGCTTCGCCGTGCTATCACTTCATTTACGCAACAAAACGGCGAACAGTTTCATGAGGCATGGGAGAGATATAATGACCTCCTCAGGAAGTGTCCGCACCACGGTCTGCCTAAGTGGCATATAGCCCAGATTTTCTACTATGGGCTAAATGAGACTTTGAAGCAGATTGCAGACGCTTCCTGCGAAGGGAATTTCATGAATAAAGACAAGAATGGAGCATTCGAATTATTTGAAAATATGAGCAAAAACTCAATGAACAATGCCTCCATTGTCGCCTTTAATCATACCAGCCTGCCCCATAATGTCCACGAAGTTGACACGGGACCCTCCCATTCATCCACAGATCACAGCCTTATCGCACAGAAATTGGATGAAGTCTCCGTTGTGCACAAGAAGCTGGACGAGCTTCTGGCCAACCCCACTCGTTCTATGGCAAACACCCCCACCTCACCACTTCGTCACAATCCCAATTCTTCCAACACCAGGCTTATCCCTAGAAACCCCGTAAGACCTTCCTTACCAGGTGTCACGCCAAGCGATTCGGTAAGTCATGTGAATCTAGCTTCTGCAAGCCAGTATTTTGACATGGAGGACCAAGCCTCCGTGAGCTCGGATGCGTATTTACATGCAGACATGTCTTCTGGCATAGAAGACGCTTGCACCCTGGGGAACAACCCGTTCTCTGCCACTTATAACCCAGGGTGGCAAAATCATCCGAACTTCGCATGGTCCAACAACCCGCAACGCCAAAACCCCGTGGGTGGACCAATGCGACCGTCCGCACCCATCATCCCAAGGGCCCAGTCTAATCCTATGGCGAATCCGCCTTCGGGTACTTGCATACCGCAAACAGAACACGCATCAAGTCCTCTTGATAAGTTGATGCAAATGATGATGGAAATGTCAAAGCATCATGAAGAGAACATGACCTCTCTTCAGCACCAATTGGCACAGCAGAATGCTGAGATCAGTCAACTACGCATGGCAACTCGATCTCAGGGCACTCTCCCAACCCAACCTGTTCCCAACCCACGAAATTTCGTACCCCGTGGTCCTCAACCACAGGCACGACCTTCTCAGTGGCAGGTTCATCAGATTCTGCAAGCTCCAAGCATTCTACCGGGATTTCAGGTTAATCCTGCTGCAGCACCTCACTCTTATGTCCCTATTGCGAACCCTCCTTCGCCTTATGATCCCACTGGACCCGCATCGTCCAATGCGATCACTATGAGGAGCGGTAAGCAGACCGTCAATCCGCCTCGACCTGATCCTAGCCCGTCTTCTTCATCGCCCTCTCATTCGGGATGCACACCGCATTCGCGAGAGGACGATACACCCAAATTGGTGCCAGAATCAGTCCCATTCCCTGAGGCTCTACTGAGGGAGCCAAAAGGCAAAAAGAAAGATACGCAGGCCTTTGATAACCTGCGTAATTTGTTCAGGGATGTTGAAATCAAGGTACCCCTACTCGAGGTTATTGACCACATACCTACTGTCGCTCGATTTTTCAAAGACTACACAATACCCAGGCAACAGTCAAAGAAAACTAAGAATCCGGTGGTTCTCTCGCCCCATGCGAGTTGTGCTATACTGTCAAATCTACCACCGAAGCAGAAAGATCCGAGCACACCGCTTATTTCCTATAGCATCCAAGGTTGCAATTTTAACCATGCCCTGCTTGATCTAGGATCCTCCATCATGCTCGAAAAATTTTCCTTGGGAAATCTGAAATCCACCCCTGTCACGTTACAGTTAGCAGATCGTTCTGTCAAAATTCCAAAGGGTGTGGTGGAAGACGTGGTGGTTAGGGTCAACAGTCTCTGTTTTCTTGTTGACTTTCTTATTTTAGATATGGAAGTTCCTAGCTCACTTTCTGATTGTCCGATCATCCTTGGTCGACCTTTCTTGGCCACAGCCCGCGCCCATATCGACTGCGAGTCGGGCTGTATTGAGATTGCCGTTGGATCTGAGAAGCTCAAGCTTAACATCTTCAAGGCAGCCAAGAACTTTGATTGCGATTGCATCGAGGATGACACGTCTGACGAGGACATGGCCGTCAGCACGTGTATCGGACTAATTAGGACCTATTCTAACTACTGCGAACAGCCTTTAAACACTGACAATTGCTTGACAAACACATATTGCGGATTCTATTATATGGAATTCTTATGTAAGAATTCCATATAATAGAATCCTTTTCCCATACCTTCTCTTGACCAGACTTCTGACGAGGTTTTCTTCGCTTCCCATACCTCATGGCCTGAGTCATATCCAGGCTACTCACCACCGGTCCACACCCTTGAAGACCGGATTGCCCTTTCTTTCCCGCCAAATCAGGCGGAGTTACAACTCCACACTAGGACCTTGAGCCCACATACTACATAGTGGGGCTATTCCTTTTTGGATCCATCTATCCAAGAAGCCCCTCTTCTTGGCAAATCGGAGGGCCAACTTCTTCCTCCTGACTTGTTTTCCTATCCTCCTGGGACACTCTCGTCCCAAGAAATGCCAGACCTTTCACCATCCACTCCCGAGCTGAAAGAGCTACCTAGTACTTAAGTATGTTTTCCTGGGACCAAATGAAACACTCCCCGTAATCATTAGTTCAAAATTGACCAGGGAGCAAGAGTGCAAACTAACTGAGGTCCTTATGGAACACAAGGCAACCATTGGATGGTCTTTATCAGACTTATCTGGCATTAGCCCCTCCTACTGCACTCACCATATATATACGGAGGAGGAGGCTCGACCTTCCCGCGAGATGCAGCGATGTCTCAACCCTAACATGCGGGAGGTCGTTAAGAAGGAAATTATTAAGTGGCTGGATGCGGGTATAATCTACCCGATCAGCGATAGCCCCTAGGTGAGTCCGATTCATGTCGTGCCCAAAAAGGCAGGACTCACCATCCGTGTCAATGATAGGGGCGAATCCATCCCTACATGCACTCCTACATCCTGAAGAGTGTGTGTAGATTATAGGAAACTTAATGCTGCAACTAAGAAAGATCACTTTTCGCTACCTTTCATTGACCAAATCCTGGAGCGGTTAGTGGGAAATAAAATTTTCTGTTTCCTGGATGGATTCTCAGGATATAACCAGGTGGCAATTGACCCCGGAGACCAAGAGAAAACCACCTTTACCTGCCCCTTCGGCACCTTTGCATTTAAAAGGATGCCGTTCGGACTTTGTAACGCACCAGCAACTTTCCAGAGATGTATGCTGACGATATTCCATGACATGGTGGGTGACTTTCTCGAGGTCTTCATGGATGACTTTTCGGTCTTTGGACCATCATTCAATGACTGTCTTTCCAACCTGACCCGTATCCTTAGGAGATGTATTGATGTAAACCTCGTGCTTTCTTGGGAAAAAAGTCATTTTATGGTACACGAGGGAATTGTTCTCAGGCATATCATCTCTGATAGGGGTATCGAGGTTGACAGAGCTAAGCTTGATGTAATTACTGATTTACCTGTGCCTGGCTCTGTCAAACAAATCTGCTCCTTCCTGGGACACCTCGGCTTCTATAGGAGGATTCATCAAAGATTTCTCCAAGATTTCTCGACCTTTAACTCATCTCCTATCGACCGACGTACCCTTCGATATGGGCCCCGACTGCATACGAGCATTCACGCAGCTGCGTAATGCTATCACCAAGGCCCTTGTTCTCCAGCCACCTGATTGGTCCCTCGACTTTGAACTCATGTGTGACGCTTCCGACCTTGTAGTCGGAGCCATACTGGGACAAAGACGCGATAGACACCCCTTCGTGGTGTACTACGCCAGTAAGACATTGGACGAGGCCTAGCGTAATTATACTACCACTGAGAAAGAACTACTGGCAGTCGTCTTTGGGCTGGAAAAATTCCGCTCTTACCTTCTGGGCTCACATGTTATTGTTTTCACTGATCATGCGGCCATTCGCCATCTCATGCACAAGAAGGATGCCAAGCCTAGACTGATTTCGTTGGATCCTTCTTCTCCAAGAATTTGACATTGAGAACCGTGATAAGGCCGGAGCCTAGAATGTTGTGGCTGATCATCTTTCTAGACTGGACCCTGACCATATTGGACTTACTCTGCCGGTTAATGAGATTTTTACTGATGAGCACCTATGGCAATTAATGTGGCAAGTGGACCTTGGTATGCCGACATTGCCAATTACCTTGCTTCTGGATCCCGTCCACGTGGCTGGCCTAAAAACCAGCATGAGAGTCTCATGGCAGAAGCAAAGTATTATTTCTAGGATAATCCACTTTTTTTTCGAATGGGTGCTGATCAAATCATCCGTCGCTGTATTCCTAACAGCGAATTCCCCAGTGTGTTATCCTTCTACCACGATCAGGCCTGCGGAGGCCATTTCTCTGGGAGGAAAACTACAGTCAAGGTGTTGCAGTGTGGTTTCTTTTGGCCCTCCCTTCACCAGGATGCACACAATTATGCCAAACATTGCACTAGGTGCCAGTCGTTAGGGTCAATGTCATGTCGTGACATGATGCCCTTACAACCCATCCTAGCTGCGAAAATTTTCGACATTTGGGGAATTGATTTCATGGGTCCCTTTCCTCCTTCCAACGGCTTCGAATTTTTCCTCGTGGCTGTTGATTATGTTTCGAAATGGATCGAGGCTATTCCCACGCGCCGTGCTGACCATGTTATATCCACTCGATTTGTCAAAGACCACATCTTTGCGCGCTTTGGGATCCCTCGAGCTATTATCTTAGATGGAGGAAGCCACTTTACCCATGCGTCTTTTCGGGCACTTCTGAGGAAATACGGAGTCCACCATTGTATCGCATCCCCATATCATCCTCAGACGAACGGCCAGGCAGAGGTGTCGAACCAGCAAATCAAGCAAATTCTCCAGAAAACGGTTCGACCTGACCATAAGGATTAGTCCGACAAGCTGATTGACTCACTTTGGGCGTATCGGACCGCCTTCAAGGCTCCCCTTGGTATGTCTCCTTATAGAATCGTTTATGGGAAGCGTTGTCATTTGCCTGTGGAGTTGGAGCACTGCGCTTATTGGACAGTTCGCCAATATAACCTCGACCCAGACCTATGTGGTCGAGAAAGGAAACTCCAACTCCAGGAGCTGGAAGAGCTCCGTCGTGAAGCCGATGATTCTGCCTTAACTTTCAAGCAACGCACTAAGGCTTTTCATGACAGCCGTATTCGGCGGAAGGAATTTGAGCCATTTCAGCAAGTTTGGCTCTACAATGCCCGGCTCAAATTCTTTCCTAGGAAACTGAAGTCCAAATGGACTGGTCCTTTCCTGGTCTCGAGACTTTCCCAACGGGGCCGTTGAGATTGAAGATCCCAAATCTGGGCAAAAATTTATGGTCAATGGGCAGCATTTGAAACCCTATCTTACTCATGAACCTGCCCCCGTTGGAGAAACTGTTGCCCTGCTGGAGGGTAACTAATTTTGTGCCTCATTCTGAGTCCAGCTGGGGACATTAAATTCAGCGCTCATTGGGAGGCATCCCAACAACTGTCACGCTCACTTCTCTTTTCACTTCACCACCCACCATCCACCCACCCTACCACCCTGCTGTATACCCTTCACCTCAGCTCTCATTACCCGATCTTTCGTCCTTCCTCTACCCGACCCTGCATGCTGATGAGAACCTCGTCATAAACCCTAAACTAGCACCATCTAACCTAGATT
The DNA here is from genome assembly GCA_037157565.1 of Thalassia testudinum. NCBI lineage: Eukaryota > Viridiplantae > Streptophyta > Magnoliopsida > Alismatales > Hydrocharitaceae > Thalassia > Thalassia testudinum. The sequence goes on along the minus strand of JAZHRO010000003.1, from coordinate 113,711,305 downwards.
TGTAAGAAAAAGCTCGTACATAACTTATAGAAAGGCTTCACTTAGAGAATTCTGAGTTTGTGAAGAAAACAGGAACTAAGGGGTAAAAATGTAATTTCACCAACACAATCTGTAAACAGGGTAACTTAGGGTCCAAACATAGGTCAAACTAACCTAATAAGAAGGAAAGTGGATGAGTTGATCCAACTAGGGCTACAACAACTCCAAGGAATTAAATGATATCCTGTAACCCTAAAATAAATCCACTTCAATTCACGAGGTTCGAGGTAAAGTAAAAATTGACTAAACCCTCTAAAATTCATAGAAAAATAATCTCTAGGGTTTAGAACCTTCAATTTAGCCTTGGAAACCCATTTTGACCTACATTGAGAACCATGCCCAATTAATGATTTAATTTGGGTTTTTACGTAAATTGACCAGTCAAACAAGGTCTGATCTAGAAATAAATTTCACCATTAGAATCCTTAGGTCCCATTTAGTCATGCATAAAAACTTGAGCCTAAGAAGAGACCTTCTTGACCGACTTCGCATTTTGGTCCTCATCTATTACTTTTTGACTCTTAACTTTTGAAACCCTCGCATTTTAGCCCCTAAGTCTTCATCATTCTTTGCATTTGGGTCCTCCCTGCAAAACCCTGAGCAGCGCCATGCTCCGGCGACTTTGCACGGAGCATGGCGCCGCGCAGGGTGAGGGAGGCCCTCTGCCCTTTCAACGAGGTGTTCCCTGCGACGTCTGCTGTCGTAGGGACACCTCCATGATCACTGTTGCAGCCCATACGCACGGAAGGTATGGGTCCCTACTCCGGCCATCCTCCGGCGAGGGAGGCACGTCACCTCCCTCTGCCCACCTCTCTGCTTTCACCTCTATAAAAGTCGCCTCCGTCTACAGAAGAGACCAGCTCGGTCCTGACGGAGAAACACCCCCATCTTTCCTCTCTTCCCACTCCGGCAGAAGCCCTCCAGCTCCGGCGGTTCTTCCTCCCCCTCCTTGTCGCTCTGCTGCAATACCAGCAGCAGAGCCGCTTTCGCCCGCTCTTCTCGCGTCGCGCCGTACCCAACACGCGCCCTCCCGCTCTCTCCTCGCCGCCGCCCTCTCTCTGGGCATCTTCTTCTCCAACGACAGTCGATACGACTGCCGCCCTGCTCCGACCCCCTTCGTCTCTACAACTAGGTCAGAACTTCTCCCCACCTCCCCCTCTTTCTTTTCCTCACTATTTTACATTCAATTAAGCCCTCGACCACTCCTGAGCACCGTCACCCCCTTCGTCTCCGGCTACCCTCCGGCGAGACGCCCCCATCGCTCCACAGCCCCACACGCCTCGATGACCCTCACAAAACCTCCACCTCACCACACTGAGCAACCTCCGCCCACCCATTACCACTCCACACCCCCACCACACTCCACCGAACAGACCCATTTTTCCGGTCGTTGTCTGACCTAGCCCCGCCGCCAGACGCCGTCCCACAACCTGCCACACCCCGCACCACCTTCGCCGTGCCACAGCGAAGGTCCCCCGCTTGTTTGATTAGGCCGAAGGGCCGTGTTTCTGTCTAACAGGTTCGCTGCTCCAGCCGCCATTAACGACGACTGAAGCAGCTTCGAGGCAAGCTCCAGGCCTTCCAGCCCCAGGTCCCCAGGTGCTGCAGGTTGGGGCGAAGTCTGCGAAGACTCCTGCCTTGTCAGTTGGCACCAACACCAGCTGCAGCTGATCAGAGGGTGAGGTGGAGTCGTCCTGCGGGCGCGTGTGAAGACAGCACAGAAGATGGTACCACATCGTGGGATTTCGAAGCCGCGCCTATGCATAAATTGTAAAAGTGACTAAGGCTTATCACCTCAATCACACGGGGTGAGGTCCCTCTCACCCGCTTACCCGGTCTCGTCCGCGACCATCCCCCGCAGACCTAGCCCGACCCGTATACTCGACCTGCACTCCTCGCCACCACCGCAAGCTGGTGGGCCTGGTCCCGGGCACGAATCCGTACCCGAATACCCGACTCTGGGAGAGCGATCCTACGAGCGAAATCTGAGAGAGAGAGATGCGGGAGAGGGTAGGGTTAGGTTTTTGCTCTGACCAGGCTATGTGAGTGTGCAGGCAAAAGAGGAAGGAGAAGAAGAAAGAAGACCACAGAGAAGAGAAGAAGAAGAAGAAGAAGGACAGAAAAGAAGAAGAAAGAAGCACCAAGGAAGCACTGTAGCAGATGCTATTTAAGTCATCTGACTGAGGAATCAGACGACGCTCTGAAGAAAAAGAAAAGAAGAAGGAAAGAAGAACAAGCGCCGCAGCTGGAAGCAAAGAAGAACAGAAGAAAAAGAAGACAAAGACAAGAGAGAAAGAAGAGAAGAAGAAAAAGCCAAGAGACCAATCTACCTCTCTCTCTCTCTCTTATTTTTGTAATAGAAACATTGTACTTCTAGAATTATAGTTTGCTCCCTGAGTTCGACCTCGGGAAACCTTTTATTTCCGAGTAAAATTGTAATAGTGGCAATGACTAACTGTACTACAACGCCATTTCTATTACAAACAACAAAACCTAGTCATACCGCACACTATTTCACATGCATATGAGGACATAGCATCGTTTGGCATGGGGGGGTGGATAGGCATCCATAGGATCTGGGTATTTTATGATATCATGCAGTTTCCATCTATCTATAAAAAAAAAAAAAGAAGATGGTGTTCAGTAATGATCTGAAGGCTGAAACAAAAATACAATAAGTGTTTATGGATATTCAACCACTGTTTTGAAGACTTTTCAGGCGACAGAAGCTTGATTCGCTTAGGCTCGGCTTAATTCACTTGAGCATTGATAAGATAGATCGGAATCTCTCCTAACTAAGGACGTATTCTTGTACCTGAGACACCAGTATAGGATCCGTTGGTTTGCTTCTACTCGAGAGCCTAAGTAATTTTGGTTCACACTACACATATCAAGAAAGACCAGGTGAACATAAGATCCAACCCTAATGTTCATTAGGGAAGGTGGAGTCCTTACCTGTGCGCGCAGGTAGACTTTTTATCCCAAGCTTTAGTCTTGTGCTTAGGAAAGACTCTTTCCACCAAAAAGGAACTCTTCCACCAAAAGAAAAGTGTGCTCCTCCAAATAATGTTGTAAGAGATATACTGACACATGTTTAAAAAAAAAAAGGGTACAAATAAGTCAATATGTCTCACAAATGTCTGTAAAATCTTCCTACAAAAAAGTTCTTCAGGGCAAATACCCTATTTTCTTTGAGCCACAAATGTGATAAAATGGGAGTTGAGTTTTTCGTCATCTTTTTAAGGGTCAATCCGAAGACATAAGCTAAAACTGGGACCAACCTGCACTTAAAAATTCGTGAAACCTTGGGCTTGAGTCTCAATGTTCATCTGGTCAGTCTTGATCCTTCACTATCCACAAGCCATAATCTCTTGAGCTCTCGAGTACGGCAAAAACCTCCTGGGTCCTGGAAATCGTACTTAAGGTTTAAATATCAAGAGTCTTGGTTAGTTGAGAGTTGATCTATGTCACATAAGACTTACAGTATTGGTAGTCTTCTCTGCAATTGGTTCTCACAATATCCAACAATAAACACACCTATGTCGCCTCAGAAGAAAATCTTCAGCTTAAGATCATTTCTAAATACAATACAAAAATATTTTGCTAGCGACTAGCAAAAGATAGGCATGGGGGTATGATTGCATAGCAAAAATGCACCAACAATTGTGCCATCTTGTGCTATTTCCAAGCATTGCCAGTGTATATTAGGTAGCCATAGTCGCATTTGTAAAAATAAATGCATGCATGCATTTATGAGAGGGGAGGAGAGTGAATAAAATGGCCTTGAAATTAACATATTCCTCAAGTGCTGCCTCGTAAATTCACCATCTTTATTTTTATTTTTATTTGGCTTTGAATTTCCCCGCGCGACTACAGGCCATGACAGCTTCCTCCTTGCGCCATTCTCTGCAACAAGCTTGCCCTGCCAGCCACATGCACAGCCATGCATGCAGCCCAGGGCATGGCTGTGCATGCCTCTTTCCTCTTTAAAAAGAGCACAGCCATCTTCCTTGAGACTGAGCCTGGTCCACACAACACATACAGCAGCTCCTTCTCCAGGCCGTCTCCTCCCCTCTCCCCTCCATACGCAGCCTCTCTTCTTCTTGAAGAGCTATGCTGCGGGCAAGAGCAACTCACAGTGGTACACAACTACCACTGTGAGTCCCACCACCGCCCAGCTCATCAAAGAGCCAGTGGGCGTGGTGGTTCACCTCTCTGTTTCGTCATTCCAGCCCATCGTCGCCATTGACAGGAGCTTCAAGCTCGGAAGCTCAAGCAGAAGCAGCGGCAGCCGGCAGCAGCATAGGCCACCACGCACCTCAGGCGCCTGTTCCGGGTGCTCTGCGCGCGCCAGTAGGTCGCCCTCGCCCCTCTCCGCGTGCCCTGTCGCAAATCCCCTCCCGCAGCCCAACCGGTTTCTCGCGCGCCAGTCGGTCAACTTTTTGCCCTTACACTGTAGCCGCGATCTCACGCTGCTACAGTGCGGTGAGCGGTAAGTGATGAGAACCTCATCATGAGCCATAACTAGCTCATTTTGACCCAATACAAAGGATAAAAGCTCCTACATATCTCAAGGAAAGGCTTAACTCAGAGAATTCTGAGTTTGAGAAGAAAACCAGTCATAAGGGGTAAAAGTGCAATTTTACCAGTATAATCTGCATACAGGGTAATTCAGGGCCCAGACACAGGTCAAAACAGCTTAATAAGAATAAAAGTGGGATGAGATGATCTAGCAAGGGCTACAGCACTTCCAAGGAACCAAATGATAACCTGTAACCTTAAAACAACCCGCTTCAATTCACAAGGTTCGGGGCAAAGTAAAAATAGAATAAACCCTCTAAAATTCATAGAAAAATAATCTCTAGGGTTTAGAACCTTCAATTTGGCCTTTAGAACCCATTTTGACCTACATTGAGAACCATGCCCAATTAATAACTTAATTTGGGTCTTTACGCAAATTGACCGGTCAAACAAGGTTTAATATGAAAATGAAATTTACCATCAGATTCCTTAGGTCCTAATTAGTCATGTATAAAAACTTGAGCCTAAGAAGAAACCTCCTTGACCGACTTTACACTTTGGTCCTCATATATTTACTCTTTGGCCCTCAACTTTTGAACCCTCGCATTTTGGCCCCTAACTCTCCTTCGTTCTTTGCAATCAGGTCCCTCCTGCAAAACCCTGCCAGCACCATGCTCCGGCGACCTTGCGCGGAGCATGGCGCCGCGCAGGGTGAGGTGGAGGACCTGGCATGTATACCGGGGGTGCCCTGCGTCGTCAGCCGTCGCAGGGGCACCCCCCTGGTCATTGTAGCCCCCCATACCGGCCGTGCGAACGCACGGATGGTATGGGTTCGTATTCCAACCATTCTCCGGCGAGGGAGACACGTCGTCTCCCTCCGCCTCCCTCCCTGTTTCATCCCTATAAATACCCCCCGCTGCTCCACCGACCAGAGCAGCCTGGATCTGACGGAGAAAACCCCCAGCTTTCTTCTCTTCTTCCTCCGGCAGACGCTCACCAGCTCCGGCGGCTTCCTCCCCCTCCACCTCTTCGCTCTGCCGCAATACCAGCAGCAGAGACTTCCTCCCCTGTTCTTCCCGCGCCACGCCGCACCCAGCTGGCGCCTCTCCGGCTCTCTGCTCGCCGCCGCCCCTCTCCCTGAGCATCGTCTTCTCCGGCGACAGTCGATACGACTGTCGCCCTGTTCCTCCCCCTTCGTCCCTGCAGTTAAGTTAGAACTACTCCCCTTCTTCTCCTCTTTCTTTCCCCGCTTTCAATTTAGTCAATTAAACCCTCGACCGCTCTTGTTCACCCTCATCCTCTCCGCCTCCGACCACCCTCCGGCGAGCCGCTCCCATCACCTCAGCGACCCACACGGCTCGCCGACCACCGCAGAACCTCCGCCTCCTCACCCTGATCCTCTTCCGCCCCTCCACTTCCCACCAAACACCCTCTGCAGATCCACCGAACACACCCACTTCTTCGCTCACAGTTTGACCTAGGACGACCTGTTGGCTCCATCACGCCCCCTGCAGACCCCCTGACCACCTTCGCCGTGCCACGGCGAAGGTCCCCCGCCTGTCTGATTTGGCCGAGAGGCCGTTCTTCTGTGACCAGGTGACTCGCCCGCCGTCGCCATTACTGAGCAGGCAGAGCTCCTTCACCTGCAGCTGCAGGCACGCCTTCGCCCAGGTTCGACTCCCAGGTTGCGCAGGGAGTCTCCGCGAAACGTCCCAGGCTCACAGACGGGGCGAAAGCCGCGCGTGAAGACACGATCGCCCACTGCTCCCTCCGCGACGGGCGCTCAATTGGGGTGGGACATTTAGTCCCACCTCGGAACTTCTCGGAGGCGCGCAGACGCATAAAGGCAAAAAGTGCTTTATGCTGTCTGCCTCCTGACCACGGGGTGAGGTCCCTCTCACCCGACCCGGCCTCGTCCGTGACCACGCTCCGCGGACCTGGCCCGACCCGATTAGACTGACCTGCACTCCTCGCCCACCACGCACGCCGGTGGGCCTGGACCCGGGCCTGACCCGAACCCGATTACCCGGTAGCGCTCTGGGAGAGCTTCCGAAGAGTGATTTCAGAGAGAAAGAGAGACGCGGGGGGGGGAGGGTAGAGTAGGTTTTGCCTCTTGACAAAAAAAAACTCTGAAGTGTGCAGGCCAAAGAAGAAGAAGAAGACCCGCGGAAGAAGAAGTGCAGGCCGAAGAAGAAGGAGCTGCACTGTAGCAAATGCTCAGTTAAGTCGTCGAAGCACCGGGTCAGACGACGGAAAGACAGCAGCCAGAGCAGGAAAGAAGGCAGGCTGAAGAAGAAAGAAGAGCAACGGCCGATTGCAGAAGAAGAAGAAGGAAAGACTTAGTAGCTGAAGGCAGAAGCTCTGCAGCCATAAAGAAAAAAAAGCAGGAAAAAGAGAGAGGGTCACCACGATTGCAGAAGAAGAAGAAGAGAGGTCAAGGCAGAAAACCAAAGAAGAAGAGGAACAAGGAGCTCTGAAGAAAGAAAAACATCACCAACGCAGGAACAACAGGAAGAAGAAGAGAGGGTCACCACGATTGCAGAAGAAGATTATCACCGTAGCAGAAACCAAGGAAGAAGAAGAAGGAGATCTGAAGAAAGAGAAAGAAAGAAGAACATCACAACAAATTCTTTCCCTCTCTCTTTATTTTGTAAAAGAAACATGTATATCTCTAGAATACAACTTGCTCCCTGAGTTCGACCTCGGGAACTCTTTCATTTTTCCGAGTAAAAAAATTTTTATATGAAACGTTGGTAACAACCGGCTTTACTACAACGCTATAACAAATACAAAACCGACGTCTTCATTTTGGCGCCGCTGCCGGGGAGCAACGGCTATTCTAGAGGTAAACATTCCTGTTTCTTTTAAGTTCTGATAATCTCCTCTCTTTTGTGCAGCTACAGGAACTCAAGAAGACAAGCAACCACACAACCACTCCGAAGACAGGTAAATCTTTTCTCTCACTATTAACCCCTACACTCTAAAGAGGAAGAAAAGAAAAGAACAAGCAATATAGGGCTAACCTGTCTTCCATACTTAGTAACCGTAAAAGTTGCATGTTTTCAACTCATCACTCCTGCACACTATTAAGGGTATTTAAGGGCTAACACATTCTTGCTTGAGCCCTAATTGCCCAACAAAGAGTTAAATGGACCAAGTAGAGCCAACATAAGGTCAAACATTAGGATTTCAGTAGAGACACACCCCTTAATCAAGAATTGAGGAAATCCAAAAGAGGTGTGCCCAAGCCATTGATTGAAAATAATTAACAAGAAAAATCCTAAACAATTGGCTCTCTCTAAACACTTGAACCCTAAAAGACAGGACCCAAAAAGCTCTCAAAGAAAACAAGAGGTAAAGTTGACCCCTTTGGGTTAACCAACCTTAAATTAGGTCACTCTTTGCACTTAAAAAGACTAAAGTTCAAGTGAAACCTTAAGCATCCTGATCTTAAAATTGGTAGACTTAAGAGGTCAAGATCCCCATTCTGGTCTACCTGGAACCGCAGTGACAAGAGAGGTTGGGTGGGGGAAACCCTGTAACCCGTGGGGACGCTCTACCGTGTAGGGGTCTTCGCGGGACTCTCCCTCTCTGGCTGCCCAGGTAATTCTCAGGTGGACGATCTTTCTGATCAAGGGGTCCATCTGCCCCGCACCTCTATAGTCACCCAACACATTTTTGGGTGTCTTGATTGGGTCCAGCACCTGCTTATCTCATCCAGCCCTTCAGTATTTTTCAGGAGGTCCTTGAAACCTCCTATAGAAATTCACTCTCCCCGAGGCTAAGCCTCGGCTCCTTTGTTTTTGCAGAAATCATTCACATAGCCCCTCTTTCCTCTGATTCTGAACAAAATCCCCTTCTTCCATCTTGATTCAAACTTTGATTCTATCTCTTGATTCCACCACCTGATCCAATTATGCAGCCTAATTACCTAGCAAGACTACCATTCAAGAAACCTGAATATCGAAGATCTATGAAAGATAAAATGATCGAGGATGCCATAAAATTCTATGAAAAAGAAGAAAAAACCTCAACACCAATAGGAGATATCCAGGTTGATGTCCCAACAACCACATCCTTCATCATAAACTGTGCCCAAATTCTATTGACTGGAATTTCAAAAGGATCAACCCGAGATATGCTCATGACAGGATACATTGAGATGGAAAAATTACACCAATCTGAATATCTTCAATGCTTGACAAACCCTGTACTTTGGGAACAACACCAAGATGCCCTTATAAAACGGGTAGAAATGATGAAATCAGTAGAACAAATTATCAACCAGAAATACCCGTATATACCAGAAACAGAGGATGAACCATCTTGGAACAGTATTAAGGAACAATTCAGTTTCCCAGATCCCGGGATTGAGGCACAAAGTGGTTGTAAAATCCCAACCCAGATAGAAGACAATGTTGAATTAGGTTGGGATATTACAGGAGAACACAATGCTGAGCCAACCATAGGCCATGAATCACCAAGCTTAGAACTCCAAGACTCCTGCAATGACAAGATTAGAATTGAACCTCTGGAGGGTATAAATTCCACCCCTTGTTTTGATAAGGTGACCCTCGAAGGTTATTCGGACTTAGGTTCTAATAATTCTACCCACATCCTAAGCCTAGAACCTAGATCTGAAACTTATTGGGAAGATTATGAGGCCCTTTATGAGAAAGATCAAATTTTTACAGAATATGATTCCGGGCCTCTATGTAATGAATATCCCTCTCCAACATCCTCAGAAAATCTGATCGATTTTTCAGAAAACATGCCAATTTATGATACAGAAACTGAGGAGTTGGATGAGCAAGGTTTTAATGGGGTCTATCCTACCAGCTTCGAGCTTGAACAGAACACCTTTTTGAGCCCAGAATTGACATATAGGCTAGAACCCAGTCAGGCTGCTGATTCCGCATCTGATGATTTTTGCTGTGGTGGAATTCATGATCATTTTCGCCAACTCTCCGACAATTTCAGATCTGACTATAATTGCGGAGAGATTCCCCTTCCTGAACACGCCAGGCCTATCCACGACCTCAGTTCACATGACTCTGACTCTGAGGTCCTGATTCCCGAGATCACTGATAACACAGAATCATTCCTTTTCGATCCTCAGGAACCAAAAACAGAAAATGCCAAGAGTGATTGTAACCCAGAATCCAAATTTTTTCTCGAATCCGATTTCTTTCATCCTACAAACACTCTTCCGGCATTTGATAGTTACCCAGAGGACTCTCTACAGGAAACCACCTATCATCCGTCTCTAGAAGAGCCCTCGTACACAATGGCCACCTCATCCGCACACACAGAACGGATCAAAACCTCTTCCCAACCTCAACCTGCAACCGGACTCAATTTCTATTCAGATTCACCTCTCACCGAGCCGATTGCATTTCCACATCGGGTTCTGAACATTGATCAGACTACATACCATGCTCTATCATTCTCTGATCACCCCTGTAGGGTTCCTGCATCAACCACTGATTATCCTACGGGTCCCTACTCTGACCAGGCTGATTCGGCTCAGCCAAACCCTGCGTTTACACTTCCACATCCATCTGAGCCTCATAGTTTATGGTGGGTTCCACACTTTTTTATCCACATCTATCAACCCACCAGATTGATTGGGTTTGGGCTGCATCATCAGCCTGTTGATCTGAACAAGCACCTGGTTGGACCAACCAGGCTCTTAATCAAGGTGCTTGTCTTACAAAGCTCTGCTGATTTGACCATCCCCTCTCCATCGCATTTCCCGCTTGGCTGAAGGCATCAAATTTAGCGCTCAACGGGAGGCAGCCCGTCGTTCTCTTTGAAAACCTGAAACTTGTTCTGACAGCTTTTGCACTTGAAGTTCACACTTTAGGACAGCCGACTCCAACTCAGATGTTTGCATCTGGGATTTGAAATCGTCCGCAAAAATTCAACCCGACCCATTCACTCATCCAAATTTCTGTCTTAAAGAATGAACTAAGACCCCCTAGGTTACAATGAGGACATTGCAAATCTTAGGCATGGGGGGGTATGAAAGTACAAAAACTTGTAAGAAAAGGTTTCAAACAAAAAAATTCACATATGCCAAAAACACCATAAAAATTAAAAAAATTTCGAAAAAGAATAAGAGGAAAAGAGGAGAAGGAAAATTTTGTGAAGGAGAAAAGAAACAAAATGAAAAAGGAGCACAAAATTATGAGAAAAAGTGATAGTCATTAGTAAGGAACTAAGGAATTAACCTAAGTTCTAGACCTCATTCAAGAAAATAACTGAAAAGTGCACAATAAGATTAGTAAAGAATGCAAACCTTAGGCATTCTTGAATAGACTCTTAGTACCCATTAAGATCTGGACACTCCTCAAGAGGTTGAGGAAAATGAAAAGCTGAAGTATTAGGTCTAAGGCTTAGGAAGTATTCGGCCTCGTTAACTAATTTTTGGTTTACGGGACTCAGTAACCTAAGCACCCTAATCTCACACACAGCCTGGTTCAATAAGCGTAAAAATCAGAATCACGCAGAAGCGTCGCAAAATTCTGAAAGGAACACCTAGAATAGGAGCGGCCGATCAACACAAGTTGATTTGGACGAGTTCCCAGCGCAGAGAGGCGGGAAATCCCCTCGAAGATGCGTAGCAAAATATCATCTCCTTGGTGCTTGTCTCCTAGGATATTTACATATCCTACTGGGGGCATGTAAGCACTCTGCTGGTTCAGATTCCATGGATGGCATTATCTCGAAGTGTCAATTGCCAGGGTCTGGATTCGGCCACGGAACACCATGGATGGGATTATCTTGAAATCTCAATAGCCAAGGTTCCGGGGGTTGCCATGGGCGGTGCTATCTCGAAGCATCGATCGCCAGGAACCCTTGAGGATTGATGATGGGAGCAAGGAATCTGATACAGACCGTGTTGAAAAGCCAATCCTAGGCTAGAACTAAAAAGAAAAAGAGAGAGAAAACTCTCCAAACAGAAAAAACTTTCTATCTCTCTCTTACAAAACGCACTGCGAACTGGGCCAGGGCTAAAATCATTTCAAGCACGGGTGCTTTAACCACGAAGTCCAATAAACCTTAGGTTAGTTCTTGCGGGCCTTAAAAACCTTTGCTGAAAGACTGAGGCTAAGGCTAGACAGATTTGGATCTTGATTGGTACTAGAGTACCTTTTAGGCCTATGGTCAGCATTCTAACCTAATCTATGCTCAAATAAAAAAGGCACTTATCTAAAACCATTAAAAACTTCATGGTCTAGAACAAGGGTTGAAACCTTAAGTTTTTGCTAAGGGACTAGCAAAAGCTAGGCATGGGGGTATGATGAGAACCTCATCATGAGCCATAACTAGCTCATTTTGACCCAATACAAAGGATAAAAGCTCCTACATATCTCAAGGAAAGGCTTAACTCAGAGAATTCTGAGTTTGAGAAGAAAACCAGTCATAAGGGGTAAAAGTGCAATTTTACCAGTATAATCTGCATACAGGGTAATTCAGGGCCCAGACACAGGTCAAAACAGCTTAATAAGAATAAAAGTGGGATGAGATGATCTAGCAAGGGCTACAGCACTTCCAAGGAACCAAATGATAACCTGTAACCTTAAAACAACCCGCTTCAATTCACAAGGTTCGGGGCAAAGTAAAAATAGAATAAACCCTCTAAAATTCATAGAAAAATAATCTCTAGGGTTTAGAACCTTCAATTTGGCCTTTAGAACCCATTTTGACCTACATTGAGAATCATGCCCAATTAATAACTTAATTTGGGTCTTTACGCAAATTGACCGGTCAAACAAGGTTTAATATGAAAATGAAATTTACCATCAGATTCCTTAGGTCCTAATTAGTCATGTATAAAAACTTGAGCCTAAGAAGAAACCTCCTTGACCGACTTTACACTTTGGTCCTCATATATTTACTCTTTGGCCCTCAACTTTTGAACCCTCGCATTTTGGCCCCTAACTCTCCTTCGTTCTTTGCAATCAGGTCCCTCCTGCAAAACCCTGCCAGCACCATGCTCCGGCGACCTTGCGCGGAGCATGGCGCCGCGCAGGGTGAGGTGGAGGACCTGGCATGTATACCGGGGGTGCCCTGCGTCGTCAGCCGTCGCAGGGGCACCCCCCTGGTCATTGTAGCCCCCCATACCGGCCGTGCGAACGCACGGACGGTATGGGTTCGTATTCCAACCATTCTCCGGCGAGGGAGACACGTCGTCTCCCTCCGCCTCCCTCCCTGTTTCATCCCTATAAATACCCCCCGCTGCTCCACCGACCAGAGCAGCCTGGATCTGACGGAGAAAACCCCCAGCTTTCTTCTCTTCTTCCTCCGGCAGACGCTCACCAGCTCCGGCGGCTTCCTCCCCCTCCACCTCTTCGCTCTGCCGCAATACCAGCAGCAGAGACTTCCTCCCCTGTTCTTCCCGCGCCACGCCGCACCCAGCTGGCGCCTCTCCGGCTCTCTGCTCGCCGCCGCCCCTCTCCCTGAGCATCGTCTTCTCCGGCGACAGTCGATACGACTGTCGCCCTGTTCCTCCCCCTTCGTCCCTGCAGTTAAGTTAGAACTACTCCCCTTCTTCTCCTCTTTCTTTCCCCGCTTTCAATTTAGTCAATTAAACCCTCGACCGCTCCTGTTCACCCTCATCCTCTCCGCCTCCGACCACCCTCCGGCGAGCCGCTCCCATCACCTCAGCGACCCACACGGCTCGCCGACCACCGCAGAACCTCCGCCTCCTCACCCTGATCCTCTTCCGCCCCTCCACTTCCCACCAAACACCCTCTGCAGATCCACCGAACACACCCACTTCTTCGCTCACAGTTTGACCTAGGACGACCTGTTGGCTCCATCACGCCCCCTGCAGACCCCCTGACCACCTTCGCCGTGCCACGGCGAAGGTCCCCCGCCTGTCTGATTTGGCCGAGAGGCCGTTCTTCTGTGACCAGGTGACTCGCCCGCCGTCGCCATTACTGAGCAGGCAGAGCTCCTTCACCTGCAGCTGCAGGCACGCCTTCGCCCAGGTTCGACTCCCAGGTTGCGCAGGGAGTCTCCGCGAAACGTCCCAGGCTCACAGACGGGGCGAAAGCCGCGCGTGAAGACACGATCGCCCACTGCTCCCTCCGCGACGGGCGCTCAATTGGGGTGGGACATTTAGTCCCACCTCGGAACTTCTCGGAGGCGCGCAGACGCATAAAGGCAAAAAGTGCCTTATGCTGTCTGCCTCCTGACCACGGGGTGAGGTCCCTCTCACCCGACCCGGCCTCGTCCGTGACCACGCTCCGCGGACCTGGCCCGACCCGATTAGACTGACCTGCACTCCTCGCCCACCACGCACGCCGGTGGGCCTGGACCCGGGCCTGACCCGAACCCGATTACCCGGTAGCGCTCTGGGAGAGCTTCCGAAGAGTGATTTCAGAGAGAAAGAGAGACGCGGGGGGGGGGAGGGTAGAGTAGGTTTTGCCTCTTGACAAAAAAAAACTCTGAAGTGTGCAGGCCAAAGAAGAAGAAGAAGACCCGCGGAAGAAGAAGTGCAGGCCGAAGAAGAAGGAGCTGCACTGTAGCAAATGCTCAGTTAAGTCGTCGAAGCACCAGGTCAGACGACGGAAAGACAGCAGCCAGAGCAGGAAAGAAGGCAGGCTGAAGAAGAAAGAAGAGCAACGGCCGATTGCAGAAGAAGAAGAAGGAAAGACTTAGTAGCTGAAGGCAGAAGCTCTGCAGCCATAAAGAAAAAAAAGCAGGAAAAAGAGAGAGGGTCACCACGATTGTAGAAGAAGAAGAAGAGAGGTCAAGGCAGAAAACCAAAGAAGAAGAGGAACAAGGAGCTCTGAAGAAAGAAAAACATCACCAACGCAGGAACAGCAGGAAGAAGAAGAGAGGGTCACCACGATTGCAGAAGAAGATTATCACCGTAGCAGAAACCAAGGAAGAAGAAGAAGGAGATCTGAAGAAAGAGAAAGAAAGAAGAACATCACAACAAATTCTTTCCCTCTCTCTTTATTTTGTAAAAGAAACATGTATATCTCTAGAATACAACTTGCTCCCTGAGTTCGACCTCGGGAACTCTTTCATTTTTCCGAGTAAAAAAATTTTTATATGAAACGTTGGTAACAACCGGCTTTACTACAACGCTATAACAAATACAAAACCGACGTCTTCAGTAAGTTTCTCACTTATCCGGTCACCAGGCACTCTCTCTCCGCGCTGCAACCATCACCAGCTTGCGCCTGCTCCAGCGCCTGCGCTCGCGTCTGCACCCGCCTGCTTCAGCGCTCGCTTCTTCTCCTGCGTTCATCTCAACGTGCAGCGTGCTACACTACACCTTCCTCCCACGCCCACTCCCTCCTGCGTGCACGCGCATCTTCGCGTGCCTACGCGCCTACGCCTGCGCCTACGCGTGGACATTAGACGACGGCTAAGGCATCCGGATGACTTAACTCGCCCATGACTTCTTCACTCCAGCAGACGCTCTCTCTCTCTCTCTCTCGCTCTCTCTCACAGCACTCTCTCACTCCCTCCTGCAGACACATACACACAAACACACACTCTCGTACACACCCCCACTTACTTATACACTACTATATACTTATATATATATACATATATATATTTATATATATATATATATTTATATACATATATATATACATATATTAGTACCTATATAACTAAGTATTAGTATACATACATATATATATATATATATACACATATATTTATACATATATATATATATATATACAAATATACATACATATATACATATACCTATAACTATAAATGCATATATATATATATACCTATATATAGTTATATATACATACATATATATCTAATTATAAATATATATATATACATATACATACATCTATCTATACATATATATATATATATATATATATATATATATATATATATATATATATATATATATATATATATATATATATACATATAACTACATATATACCTATATAATTATAACCATATCTATATATATACATATAGATATATATTTACATATATACATATATTTTTTTTTTTTCATATCACCTACCACACGTTGTATCGCAGGAATATCTGCACTAGTTGCTGATATTCCCAGATACACGCATACAGAAAACGTCTTCGCACACTCTTCCACCCATCCATCCTACACTTCACGCGGCACTTCATCCTATTGGTGGCGTGTTCCTAGACGACGATCAACTCGACACTGTACTACACGCCATTTCCACCTCCACCCCTACCCCTATATACATATATAATATATACATATATATACTATATTTACTTTATTTCTGTTTCTCTTTCTTACCATTAAAAAGATAAAAAAATATACAAAAGAGAAAAGATAATCCTTGACTTGCAAATACTCAATCTTGCGAATAGCAAGACCAGTTTTGGGAACCCTAATTTGGCTCAAAGCCAAGAACCTAATTTTGATGGTGTACCTCAAGGACAAAAATTATCAGAAAAAAAATATTAAATAGAAAAATACTAAAAACATAATAAACGAACGGAAGAGATTCGTTGTAGGAAAGACGTAGAAACTTTCTCACCTCTAATCCTACTTCCCTGAGTTCAACCCTGGGCCTAAAAGTGACCAAGATAAAATCAAGTTGGCCAGGTTAAAAATTTTTGTAAAAAGATGGTTAGGCTCGATTTAGGTTAGCCACTATACGGATTTCAACGATTAAATCACCATATTAACACCACCTATCCGGGTCTACACCAGGTAGATTATTCCTGCATTTAACCACTTAATTATTTCTTTTTTCATTACCTCCCGCATGTTGTGATTCAATCGTCTCTACATTTCCCGGGAGGGTCTTGATCCATCCTCAGTGTAGATTTTATGGGTGTAGTAAGTAAGACTGATTCCCCTTAGATCATTCAATGTCCAACCAATTGCTCTACTATTTCTTCCCAAAACTTGAATTAATTGATTTTCCTGAGTCTGGGTTAAGTAAGAGCTAATGATTACTGGATAAGTCTGATCAGTTCCTAGGGAAACATACTTTAGATGATCAGGAAGAGGTTTAAGTTTAGGTTTGGATCCTTGGGATAAAGGGTCCAACGATGGATCATAGTTACCCTCAAGAGGTCTAATCCTCAAATTGTTTAATGGCCTTAAAGATGCTAATCTTGGTTTTCTTATCCCCAAATTTGATTTCCATATTGCCAGATTCACAATCAATGTTTGCATTGGCAATGGCTAAAAAGGGTCTTCCTAGGATTATTGGGGTATTCTTCAAGTTTTCTGATACCTCCATGTTAAGGACCAAGAAATCTACCGGGAAATAAAAATCACGGACCTTGACAATTATATCCTCAATAATCCCCCTTGGCGTGGTCACAGATTGATCAGCAAATTGTAATGTGACCTCAGTAGGTTTTAGCTCTCCAAAGTTGAATTTTTCATATAACATAGTGGAGATCAGATTTATGGAGGCACCTAAATCTAATAGAGCCCTTTCAAAAGTGGAATCTCCAATAACGCACGAGATCAGAGGGCTCCTGGGTCTTTTTGTTTTTGGGGTAGGTTTCTAAGGATAACAGCACTAACTTGTTCGGATAACACTACCCTTTTTGCCATTTTAGCCTGTCATTTAGGTGTGCACATTTCCTTTAAAAATTTCGCATAGGCCGGGATATTCTCAATGGCTTCGAGGAGTGGTATGTTCACCTGGACTTGTTTAAAAATATCAAGCCACTCCTCAGATGGATTGTGTTTCTTTTTCCTAAGTTTGTTCAAGGCTTCAGGAAAGGGTGCTTGAGAGAAATCATGAGTGTTTGGGTCCTGATCCTTGTCTTCTTGATCTCCTAGGTCAGATTCGAGCTCCTCATGATCTTGTCTAGGTCTAAATTTAGAAGGGTAACGATCCTGGGTCTGTCTCCCACTTCTCAAGGTTACTGCACTAGCAAAGGCATTATGGTTGAGGTGGGTTCTGCAAAATAGGTGGAGCTTAACTAGGGTTGGCAAAACCATGTGGGTGCTGGGGAGCAAGTTGAACTACATGTGCCTGTTGCTCCCGTGAGTTGCTTTGGTTAACCCTATTAAAATTTCTTGGGTTGGGGATGGGTTGGGATGGTAGCATCCCATGTTGTCTAGCATCAATTAGCTGGTCTAGTCATCCCATTAGTTCTGTCCTCAATTGATTCATCTCTCGCATTTCTTTGAGGACCAGACTCAAATTAGAGGGTTGGTTTTCCTGAGTAGGTTGTGGTTGATATGTGCATGGTTGTGTATACCTACTAGGTTGCCCATAAGTGTTTGGCTTAGTCAAGTTAGGACCTTGGGTGGGTTTCTGACTTGACCAAGGAAAGTTAAGATGGTTGCGCCATCCAGGGTTGTAAGTGTTTGAATAAGGCTCATTTCTAGTGTAACCCTGGAGTGCATTCACATCCTCAAGATAACTAGGCATCGAGCTGCCTAGTTCAGAATTTGAGGGCATCAAGGTCCCTCCTTGGCACTCAGAAAGAGATGGGTCCAAGTACAGTTGGCTCATAGGTGGAGCCATGGTTAGGTCATTGATGTTGTGCATGGATTCTTGACCTAGAGGGTTGGGGAATTGGTTGTGGGTTAACATATTCATTCCTTGGGTAGGCATAGGGTTTAATCTAGATTGTATACCTAAGGAACTCCCACCTTTTAGAAGATTATCCAATTTCTTATCCAAGCTCTCCACATTCTTTCCCACGAGTTCCACCTTATCTAAACATTGTGCAATTAGCTCTAAGTCAACCAAGTTTGAATTGTTGTTAACTTCATAAACTCCGCTTCTTGGTTGATTAGCTCTGTTAAAGGCGGACATTGAGGAATTGTTGAGGGAATTTTCACTCATATTCTCAAAAGTTGAAAGGCTCCCTCAGCATCTCGACTCAGGAAATTGCCCCCACATGCCGCATCAACAAAATTCTTTAGATTTTCACTCAACACATAATAGAAAATATGGGCCAAGTGCCACTTCGGAATCCCATGCTGAGGGCATTTCCTAGCTAAATCATTGAACCTCTCCCAAGCCTCATGTAGTTGTTCCCCAGGATTCTGCTTAAAGGTTGTTATGGCACATCTAAGGGCATTAGTTTTTCCTACGGGAAAGAATTTCTTTAGGAATGTGCTTCTCAGGTCTTCCCAAGTTAGGATTGGTCTACCAATTGTCCTCAACCAATGTGCAGCTCTATCTTTCAAGGAGAATGGGAACATTTTCATCATTAGGGTGCCTTCATTCATGTTCCTAGGGCCAAAAGTTCTTCCTATGTGTAGGAGCTCTTCAAGGTGGTGGAAGGGGTCATCTGATTCATAGCCATGGAAGTGGGGAATCAAGTTAATGATCTAAGGTTTGAGTTCAAAATCTTCCCCATCCTGGGGTACCCTAACAAAGGGTTCAAGTTGGGCATTAGGAGGGTTATAAAGTCACGGAGGGGTCGGTCTGCCCTTTCGTTTTGGAGTCGAGTGATGGCCTGCACTATAACTTCCATCTGTCGGTCATGATGCTGGCCCTGCTTAGTGATCTGCCTTTGTAAGAGAGTCATAGGATCCAGATTTTTTTCATCGATCTCTTCTTCCTCATGATGACTAGCCATTGTAGAGGGTTTAGAATCAGATCTTGGATAAATATGTCTTCTCCTAGGATTTTTTTCTAATGGTGGTAACAAATTAGGATTTTGAGATCTTCTACCTTGCATGTACCAGAAGAATGTCTATAGATGAGAGAGAAGACAGATGAGAGAAACCCCGCCCACTCAATGCAAGCAATCAAACTGGTCCTTAGAGTGTCAACCTTAATTTGACCTGATCCTGGCTCCCCAAAACACGACTAGGTTAGATCAACCCTTGAATTACTTGGCTAACCAGAAGGGTGGGACCCCTTAGGACACCCTCACGACGGGACACCACTAAAGGTTAACGCGGTTACCACACCAACCTTTCTTGTCACTAGTGAGTCCAAGTAGACAAGACCTTGACCTTAGCCCAATCTAGTTTCAAGTCCCCAAGTCTATTAGTCCTGCCTAGGGCATGTCTACTCAATTTTAGGCTTGGGTTTGATGTGCTTTTGGAATATGATGGGCGTTAGCGGGTGTTTGCCCTTAAAATTGATTTTGAAATATGTGAAGTGCTCAGGCAAATAGGGTTCACAAGTAATTTCTTATGATAAAGTATCTTTTAAGATTCAAATGCTTGCGTTAATGAATTTTAGGGTTCACTTGATTAGATATTTTCAAACAAGAACCTAATGAGGCACACAAAAGTTTTGCAAATTCCAATTTGTTTGATAGATTTTCTTTAAATATGGAAATGCAAGTGTGCTCTATCTTTAGCGTGAAACCCTAAGCACAGATAGTTCTAAATGATTCTTTTAGGTCCAAAATGATGAGTGGTGCAACCCAAGCAATGCAATCAATTGATCTTCTTGCACCAATAGTTAGGCACTCATAAAATATTTTTTTAAGAATTTTAATGTATGTTTTCTATGTTTTTCAGATTTAAACTATACTGGGGATTTTGTAGTCTGTTTTGACTCCCAGTTCATGATCAGATAATTCATGTAACTAAACGAGCAAAAAATATTTTTCTCATATTTTTTAAAAATTTTTAACTTTCTCAAAAATTTAGTGCAGCAAATTTCACTTCAATCGGAGTTATATAAAAATTCCTATAATATTTTGAACTCTAAAAAATCAGGAACAAAATTTGTATTGATAATAGATCAGTGCATGAATTTTTAAATTTTTTTTGTAACTCTAATTGGTGCGAACTTTGGATATGTTGTTTCTAACTTTGAAATCTATGTCCAGTAAAAATTTGAGAATTTTTGGATGTGCGGATCTTTGAGAATTGAATTTTTAAGATAAAGTTTTGTTTCAGCCTGAAATCAAGAGAAATATTTTTCTTTTTTTTTCTTTTGTTTTATTTTTAATAAGAAAACAAATTCTAACTAATCCTAGGGTTTAAGCAAATTCTAAATCTAACTAATCTAAACTACGGGTACTTACCTGAGGTTCGAACCCACACTTTCTCCGTCGTCGTGTTTGGTTCAGATTTCTTCGTTTCCTGCACACACGAAGTCAACGAAAAATGTAGCGAGTTAGAAATCTCAAATATGCATGGAAAAGCTTCAAAAATTTCCATTGCCACCCTGGCAATGGCGCCAACTTGTTCGGCGCATGATCGCGATTAAAAGTTGTTTAGTTGTAGCATAGCGTGAAAACACGATGACAAATAATATTTATAAAACCGGTGAGTACCCAATCGTTCACAGGAAGGCAATCTCGATTTTTAACAGAAGCTTTTCAATGAAACAAGTTATAACAATATATTTATATATGTATATATGTATAGAGATGCATCAAATATTTATAAGATTAGATTTCATTGCATTGATAAAGAGTTCTTTTCATAATAAAAATTGCTATGCAAAAAGTAAAGATAGATAGAGAGAAAGAGAGAGGGAGAGAGAGAGATAGAAGAAAGTGGCAGAGAAATGACGCCGCTTGCAGGATGCTTGTGCGAGATGCGGCAGCACCTCAAATCCAAAGCGTCGAGATGAAGTCAGAGCGAAGTTGCAGAGGAGACGGAGAATTGCAGAGAAGACAGGATGTCTGGAGTTGATGGAAGAGAGAGGTTCTAAGACGATGCCTCAACTAGGGGGCCCTGGGCCTTCTTTTATAACTTTTGTGAAGGCCAAAAAGGGCATTTCAGGCCTTAAAACTATCCAACAACCCCTGGTTGATCAGATCCGTCGATCGGGAGATCAACGGCTCTGATTTGGCCTCAAAACTCCTTCAATTTCCTTCTTATCATGCGGATTCACTCTGATGGTGACATGTGGCAACCTTTGGATGCTTGAATGATGATTGCACAGCTCCTCTGCTTCCTCGCCCACCTCTGCTTTCTTCACGTGCACCCGCATGCCTCATTTTAGCGCCTGATCCCTAACCGTTCAATCGTATGATCGAACGGCTTAGATTAATGCCCACGTGCGCTCAAATTCTGAATCCGCACCAATGATCCTCAGCCGTCCGATTTCAAATCCTACGCGTGCTTCTCGCACCTTCCTGATCTGAGAATAACCCGCGCAATCGTGTGCGTCCCGCCCGTTGTAACGACCCGGTTCCCGAGTCCCTACGAGACACGAGAACCGGACCGACTCGACTAATCCCAAGACCTAGTCGTCCAACGAGGAAGTAACCAAAAGACAGTAAAATAAACCACATTCAGCATGAATATAACTAACAGTGAGAAAGTACAGCAGTAAGGAAAGAAACTACTACAATAGGTACCACCACAACAGTAGAACAACATTTATCATATAACACGAACTGCAGGTAAAGAAAGTACAGCGGAAACAAAACTACTCACTATAACAGAAACAAAAGAGGTACAAAAGACTGTGGTAAACTCTACTGGACCCTACTCGGCCCAGCGTCCTCTGCAGCCGCTGACCCTGGCTGCTCAACACCTGGTCCTGAAAAAGGTAACGAGTGTAACACGTCAGCAAAACGCTGAGTAGGGTGGCAAGCTAACTAAAGACAACAGTAGAGTGTACAGTAGCTGTTATGTTCTATTACTTCCTTTATTCACATCTTTCAATTTTCTCACTATTTCATTTATTTCTCAGATCCTTTACTTGATCTCGAATGTCCTCGTGGGAACGATCTTGATTGCAGTCTTTTCCAAAAGTAGAAGTAGCACGTGGTGCTCTCCTGGCCGGGAGAGTCCCCCATGGTGATCCTACCCTCAGTCAACCACCCCAAGGTCACTGACAGACGTAACGGTGACTACGGCACGCGCGATAAACGCACAGGTAGCTAGCCCGCACTAGCACGCGGTCAGTCGTTTCAGTTAACGGGTACGCCCAAAGCACAGCACGGAACCAGGGCAGAGCCCTCTCAGTAACAGGGGTCCAACCCCTCCACAGTAACCAAACCGGGGCCTTGCCCCTCCACAGTCCGCGCACCCTCGCCTGACTACCCTGGTTTGCCCTAGTGGGCTCAACAAGTCGGTGAAGGAGGCTAGCAGAACCCCGGGGCCCGTGGGGTAGCTAGTACTCTCCTAACACTAGTAGCTCTCCTCGGTACTACGTACACGAGGGCCAACAAGTCGGTACAGAGCGGCCAATCCTAACCCCGGGTCCCTGGGGTGGCTGGCCCCACTCTGCACTAAACAGGTACAGGTACTTCCCTTGGTACTGCGTACCCAAGAGACAGTACAAACTACATCTCAGTTCCATTCCTTTTTCTTTCCAGGAGTTCCACTCCTAATTCCCCGTAGGGTTCCAGCTCTTTATCTCAGAACATCATATGTTTCACTTTCCAGTTTCACGTTCTCATAATCCATGATCTCAATCATGTTTCTTTATTCATAACAGGCAGCTGTTAATTCAATTTACAGGCAACTTTATATTCCTTTCCATTTTTCCAAGACTGCAGTATTATACATTCCACTAGTTTTTCCATCCTAGGATTCATGCAACATCCTAGGATCTAGCATACAACTAGTTTTCAAGCCCTAGGATTCATGCATCACCTAGGAGCTATCATTCCATACATTTCTCATTCCTAGGATTCATGTAATGTCCTAGATTCTAGTTATGGTTCCATACTTTAACAGATTTTAATAATAAACTTAAGCCACTCTACCAGGTACAACGGGAGTAATGGGGGCGTGATCGGGAATCCCGCGTGCCTCCGCGACTCCCAAGACTGCAACTGAACGAGGTCCTATCACAAGGATGAAACACAAGGAGTGTCTCAAAACAGTGTATAGCTACTGTAGACGGGTAGAGGAATTAATTCTGAAAAGAACGCAACTCAAATCGCGGAAAACGGAGCCCGAACGGGCCCTAAACGGGTCGAAAAAGACGATACTGTGCGAGATCAGACGTCTGGAACTTCTTCCAGATGTCTTAAACAGTGGATCAGAGAATTACCTATTCAGCGTGGTTTCCCAGACGTCCAGAAGTCTGCGGGGACGTCTGTCCTAGCTCCCAGACGTCCGATGGTCACCCCGGACGTCTGGAGGTCACTCCCGCCGTCTGTTACAACTTACAGACGTCTGATTCGCAAAGGATGGCGAATCAGCGAACCTGCGCACAGCCAACTGCCTCCCTTAGTACGGTCAGTCGACAGGAAGGAAGAAGAAAGCGGAAAACACACCTTTCAGACGTCTGTATGAGCTACCAGACGTCGTCCTCGCCGTCTGCCTATCAACCCAGACGTCCGATTCTGGAAATTTTCCAGAACAGGGCGCCACCCTGCTTCCGCTCGCGACGCCGCCCGCGTCGCACCTCGCGCGCCTGCTGCTCAGACTGCAGCAGGTCCCTCTCCGCATCGTTCCGCGCCCTCCGCCGGCCGGCCAAGCCGCTCCGGTGAGCTCGCCCTCACGGCAGAGCTCTGCCCTCGCACGCCGCACCTCCTCCGCGCTCACTGCGGCCTCCACTGCCGCCCTCGCGCTCGCTCACTCTCGCGCACAGGAAGGAGAAGAGGAAGGGGACGGTGGAGACGACAGGAGGGGAGGCGTGGCCTTTTAAGGCCGTGCGAGGAGGAGAGAGAAGGATTCGCGGTAGGGGAATCTGCAGCCGCAGGATGGAGGAAGGGCGAATATGCGGTCTGCGCGCTCAGGCGCGCAGACGACTCGCGTGTGTCGAAAATAATGGATTTCCAGACGTCTGGAAACTATCCCAGACGTCTGATCAGACGTCTGGACAACCTTCCAGACGTCTTAAAAGACGTCTGGGCCACACGCTCGTTACACCCGTGGTGCGCTCTGATTGTGCCATGTGGCACGCTATCCGCTGTCAGATCACGCAATTGCACCTGCACGCACCCGCTCGCCGACGCCGTATCAATTTTACACAACACAGGGCTCGAACCCGCATCCCCCGCATACGTGCGAGCGCACGAGCCAACATGCTGCGCAAAGCCTTTATCATATATATGTGCTTATTTATATTTATACTAATCCAATCTTGGTGGCGACGTGGCACGATAGTGGCCGTTGAATGAAGATCCAACGACCCACACTGCGAGGAGAGGTGCCTTCAGGAGTTGGGGGCGTGGCGAGGGGCGGTTGCGATGGTGCCACGTGGCGCCATCGTGGCTGTCCGTTTTTCTTCTCTTTATATCTGACGACGTAGGCCTCCAATTAAGTTGATTTCTGCACCATTGGACTACGAACGTCGATTCAGATCCATCCGTGCGGTTGGATTTGTCATATGAGGTCCGGATCTTTTCCCTTTGGCTCCATGATCTCCATTCTTCTATGGACTGCACACGATGCTCTGGTTGTCTGATCGGGACGATTTCGGAAGCATTGGACTTCCGTCATCGTTCTGATCAAATTTGTTTGGTCTGATCTGACAGCTGCGGCTTCGAATCATCTGCAATTAAAATTATCTCACTTTTAGGTCATAAAATGATGATATTATCTATATGACTAATAAACTAACTAGTATGTGAATTACGATGCTTATGCATGCATTGACTCGAAGTTATGCTAGAATCTAACTCAATTCAGGTGTTTTAGGTTGCATGATTGATGTGCAATCACTGAGATGAGCTAGACTCAACTAAGTTGAGCTAGATCTGAGTTGAGGTAAACTCTAGTCAACTCAACTGTGCTAGCTAGAGCTCCTAGTGAGCTAGTAGGAGTTGAGATGAGCTAGACTCAGCTGAGTTGAGCTGGATCTGAGCTGACATGAGCTAGGGTGAGCTAAGATGGGCTCTCTTGAGCTACCATTTAGCTAAGGTGAGCTGAATGGAGCTAACCCCAGTCTAATGGAGCTGGTATCCAACCATGATGAGCTGGAATTAGCTAAGTCCTAGCCTGATTGAGCTTCCTCTTCAACAGTTGCCTTCCCGAGTGCTAGGATTCTGGGGATCTGACTCTCTGCTTATCCTTAACACTCCAAGAAACACATCAAAAATTAAATAACAAATGCAATGCATGCCTAACCTAATTTATGGCTAAATGCAACCCAAAAACCCATTTGCAAATCAAAATCCTAAGAGCTAGGTTTGTTTTAATGCATAAGAATGATGATAAACTGGCGTTTATCAGAGCTGAAAGAGTTGAGACTCAATCGGGTCTATCCTAGGAGCAAGAACCCGAACCAATGCCTAACATTTTTTTTAGTTCGGATTCTGAGAATAGGCTAGATCCAAGTTAAGTTCCTGATTGTACATTTCTTGATTTATTCTGTGGTGGAACCCCTAATCCCGAATTAGATTCAGAACATAATTCTCACAAGTTCTCCGACTTGAATCTTACCCTGATTTCGGATAACTGTTGTTTCCTGACAACTCTAAGCCAATCTACAACTTCAGCATACATGATCCATTCTTTGACTCTGACTCTAAGGTCCCTGATCCCAAGATCATTAATTCAAAATCAGGTTCCACTGAGATGGAATCATTCCTTTTTGATCCTCAGGAATCAGAAATAGTAATTGCCAAGAGTGTCTGCAATCCAGAGTTTGAATCTTTCCTTGACTCAGATTTCCATAACCCTCCAAACACTCTTCAGGCATTTACATTTGATTTTGATGGCCATTATGAGGACTCTCTAGATGAACCTACCTTGGAATCCCTCCTAGAGGAGCCCTCACACAATTTTTATTGATGCCACCTCTTCTACACATATAGAGCCTTCCAAAACCCATTTTCAACCCCAACCTGCTACCAGACTCAATTTTTACTCTGATTCTCCTCTCGATGAGTCGGTTGCACATGATTCTCCTCCACATTTCAATCGGGTTTCGGACTTCGATCAGACTAATATCATGCCCCATCCTTCTCTGATCACTCCCATAGGGTTCCTATATCCTCCACCAACCCTTTTTCATTTGAGGATCCCTACTTTGACTAGGCTGATCCAATTCAGCCAAATCCTAGCTTTTCACTTCCACATCTAGTTGAGTCACAGAGTACCTGGTGGGCTCCACATCTATTGATTCAAATCTATCAACGCACCAGATTGATTGGCTTTGGGCTGCATCATCAGCTGTTGACTTGAACAAGCACCTGGTTGGACCAACCAGGCTATTGATCCAGGTGCTTGTTCTACAAAATTCATTTGATTTGACCACTCCTTCTCCATACCATTTTCTGCTTGGTTGAAGGCATTGAATTTATCGCTTAACGGGAGGCAACCCATCATTCCAAAAACCCGAGATCCTTCTGATTATTCTTTTGTACTTCACGTCTATTGCACTCTGAATTCAGTTTTAGAACAATCGACTCCACCTTTGGTACTTGTACCATAGCTTAAAATCATCTGCAATAGTCATCCTGACCCATTCGCCTACACGATCATCCTGTTCTAATCCCTGAACACAAACTGATTTCATACCCTCCGGTTTACAATGAAAACCTTGTAAAACTTAGGAATGAGGGGGTGTTAAAGTGCAAACATATAAAAATTCAAAGTTCTGAAGGGTTCTCACAAAAAAATACATATTCCAAAAAACCAAAAAAATAAAATTTTGAAAAGAACAAAAAAATGGAGAAAGGGGTGGAAATTTTGAAATAATTAAATTGCATATCATTCTTAAGGAGGAAGAGGTGATTAAAATGCAAAAAGGAGTAATTTGAAGCACAAAAGGAGTTAGTCATTAGTAAAAGATTATGAAATCTATTTTAATTCTAGACCAAATCAAAAGAAAAAAATGAAAATCAAAAGTGCTATAGAAACATGAAGATTAGTATGAGTGTTGATCTTAGGCCTCTTGGCTGTGTTTAGGCTTAAAAATTCACGTATCCATTAAGATCTGGATAGTCCTCAAGAGGTTGAGGAAAATGCAAAGCTTAAGTATTAGGTCTAAGGTTTAGGGATTATTCGACCTCATTAACTGACCTTTGGTTTGCGTGACTCGGTAACCTAAGCACCCTAATCCACACACAGTCTAGTTAAGTGCACTTAATAATCAAAATCACGCAAATGCGTTAATTTTGTTCTAGGAGAGCTGCCTAGATTAGGAGTGGCTTATCAACACAAGTTGATTTGGATGAGTTCCCGGCGCGAAAAGGCGAGAAATTCCCCTCGAAGATGCACAATAACATACCGTCTCCTCAGTGCTTGTCTCCTAGGATATCTAAATATCCTATTGGGGGCACGTAAGCACCTTGTGCTAATTCAAGTGCCATGGGTGGGATTATCCCGAAATGTTGATTGCCATGGTCTGAATTTAGCTATAGAACGCCATGGGCAACACTATCTCGAAGTATTGAAAGCCAGGGTTATGGGAGTTGCCATTGGCGGTGCTATCTTGAAGCATCAAAAGGCAGGAATCCTGCGAGGATTGATAGTGGGAACTAGGAATCCTATACAAAACATGTTTGTAGGCCAATCTAAAGCTAGAACTAAAGAAAAGAAAAAGAGAGAGAAAACTCTCCAAAAATGCAAAAATTATTATGTCTCTCTCTTACAAAAATGCACTACAAATTGAACTGGGACTAACCATGTCTTAAGCACGGGTGCTTTAACCGCGGAGTTTAACGAACCTTAGGTTAGTTCATGTGGGCCTTAGAAACCTTCGCGGCATATTGAGGCTAAAGTTGGTCAGGTCCGAATCTTGGTTGGTACTTGAGTACCTCTAGGCCTATTGTTAGCATTCTGACCTAATCTACAAAAGAAAGCACACATCAGAGATCTAAGCATTAAAGGCATGGTCTAGAATTTGAGTCAATTCTGTGAGATTTTGCTAAGAGACTAGCAAAAGTTAGGCATGAAAGTATGATGATAACGTCATCATCAGTCATATTTATCTTTAATTAGTCACAATCAAGGAATAAATGCTCCTACATAACCGCCAGAAGATCATAATTATTGCATAATCATTATGAGAGAAATACAGTAAAATAGGGGTAAAACTGCAGTTTTAACAACATATCTCAATTGTAGAACAATCACGGGATTTCTCAAGGGTTAATTAAAGGTCAAATGATCTTAAATGTCTAACAAGTGGGTCTGTGCAGACAGAAATGGGTTTTCATGTATTTCGAGAATTAAATGACATCTGAAACCCTAAAAATAGACCTACTTAATCTACTGAGGTTCTGGTCAGGATAAAATTCACCCAAACCCTCTAAAATTTATAGGAAAATATTCTCTACGATTTGGTACCTTCAATTTGACCATCAGAACCCATCTTGACCCAAAATAGAGCCACAGATAGACTATTACCCTAATTTGGGTTGATTCATAAATTACCTAGTCAAACCAGGTCAAAACCAAAATTCAACTTTACCATTATATTCCTTAGGTCTAAATTAGGTTTGTATCAAAACTTGGGCCCAATGTAAGATTATTTTGACCTAGTTTGTATTTTGGTCCAAGTCTGATTTTCTTTATCTCAAATGGCCCCTCAACTTTCGAATGTCTTACACAAAAACCCCTAACTTTATCATCTTCTTCTTCAAAAAGGTCCTTTCCGCACAGAACTCCTAATCCTAAAGCTCCGGCAATAATCAATCAAGGATTTCTCCTTGATTGATTGATGAAACTTCCTCAAATTTGAATTGGAAATCCCTCTTGAAATCCTCTTCCACTGATTCGTGGGCTCTAACTCTTTTCCAATCTCCCATGTGAATGCATGAGAGATGTGGGTTTCCTATTTCGTGAAGCTTTCAAGGTTTCAAGCTCTGTTTCCAAGCTTGAAACGATCACCTAAGCCCTATCAAAGGACCCAGGTCACAAGGCCGAGTCCTCTTCATCTCCTTCATCCGCGGCCCCAACTGTCAAATTGGAGGCACAACTAGCCTCCCCTCCTTCCTCCGACGGTGGCCAGCCAAAGCTCCGTCGTCCCAGCCCTCTATCTTCGTCGCCATCTCCCTCTGAAGAAGTTCTTTTCCATGGTACCGGCTAATCAAAGCTGGCACCAATTCCTATCTATTTCATCCTTAGATTAGGTCCTTTAGTTTCCTCATCTCCGCTACTCTCTTCTCCTCTCTCTATTCTTCAAATCCAACCCCTGACGACACCGATCGCCTTCATCTCCTTCATCTTTGGTGACCACTCCGGCGAGGGTTCCCATCTGCTTCTCACGACCATCCCCCTCGCCAACTAGTCCACAAGCTCCACCGTGCCACCCTCTACAAAAGCCCTCTATCTATTCTCCTTCCCATCCACCCAAAACACCCACCGAATAACCCACCTTTTCATGACCATCCCTGTCACCGTCCGGCCACTACAGTTACTCCCACGCCACAAAATCACCACCACTGCATTCCTCGTCCACCGACGACCCTCTTGAGCTTTTTAACCGGGGCGAGAAGCCCGTGTTCTTGTATTTTAGGTGCCAGCTTCAGCTGCCATTACCGAGAAGCTTCAAGCTTGCTCGAAGCTCGCTCCAGGTCTCGATAGCTCCAGGTTCTCGCTTCAGGAGGCACGGAACTCTTCCCAGAATGCACATGGACCAACGAATTAGGACATTGATTGCAGTCATGCTCCAATTGGCGAAGAAGCTTCAGCTGCTACTGCAGCCAAAGGGAGTGGGACATTTAGTCCCACATCGTGAACCACCAAGCTGGAGTTGTGGAATAAATTGAAAAAGTGAATAAGGTTTACCACCTCAAGACACTTGGGGGGTGAGGTCCTTCGCACCCCTTCACGCCTCGCCCGTGACACCTCCACGTGGGCCTAGTCCGAACCCGATAATCCGCCTAAGCCTCACACCTCAGTTGCTACCCACTGCAGGTAGCCCTGGTCCCGAGTACACTCTAATCCAAACCCGAATACCCGATTATGCCTGGAGGAGGAAGAAGAGAAAGAGAGAATAGGGGGTGCTTGCAACACAGCGTAGGCTTGCCCTTAAGGAGCATTAGGTTTGAGGTGAGCACATGGAATGTTCCTCTGGTTTAGGACAGGTTTTTACGGTAATGTTAGTAGGCTCAGGTTTCTTGGCACAGTTGGTTAAGTTGTACTGTTAAGGCCTATGTAATTGCCCTATACATGTTATCCATTTGAAATAAGGCCTTGGTCAGGTTGTCCATGAGGTTAGATCTCTATTGAGGGTTTTGTATGGTCTCACAATTAGGCAGGGCATAAGGTAATCTGGTCGACTGCTGAAGGGGTTGTTGGTAAGCCTACCTAGGAAATGCAAGTACCTAAGGCCCATGGAACTTGGGTTGTTGCTAAGGTTGTGTGGCATAAGTCAGTTTAGTGTTGTTTCCAACCCAAAAAGATTTGGATGTTGGGCCTCTCCAGGGTTGTAGGTTTCAGAGTACGGGTTATTGTGCCCATATCCTTGCATTGCATTCATATCTTCATAGGCAGAAGATGCAATTGATGTGGTTTCATCAATTGAGTATGAATCAATGTCCGAATTGTGTACATATCTCTGCTCAACTACGACCAGTTTTAGGTTGTTCATAGGTTTTTGAATGGATGGAGCTTGTAAGGAAGTAGAAGGAGATGGTCTGGAAGAATCTTGAGCTAAGACCATGTGTCTAGAAGCTGAGGCTCGAGAAGGAGGGGAAGGAGAGGCTCTTGCAATTTTGGATGTGGTGGAGCGATTTTGTGTCAACTCATCCAGTTTCTTATTAAGTCCACCTTGTCTAGTTTTGAAGTAATGAGGTTCATGTTAGCTCTTACAAATTCTAATTGAACCACATGAGCAATTACTTTAGGATGGCTAGATTTGTTGAATTGGCTTATGGAGGTAACATTCATGGAGTTTTCACCCAAAGATCTTAACTGCACTTTCCTCATCCTTGGCGAGGAAATTCCTACCACTTGAGGTATCAGCTAGGTACCTATGGGTGTCATCTAACCCATGGTAAAATATTTGTGCAAGGTGCCATTGGGGCACATCATGATGAGGGCATTTTCTGAGAAGATCTTTAAATCTTTCCTAAGCATCATGTAACCTTTTTCCAAGCATTTGGAAAAAATTCGTAATAGCACACCTCCTTGCATTCGTTCATCCAATAGGAAAGAATTTTTTTAAGAACTTTGCACGGAGTTTCTCCCATGTGTTAATAGGTCTTTATATTGATTTGAACCAGTAAGAAGCCTTATCCCTTAGAGAGAAGGGAAAGAGCTTCATCATTACCACCCCTAAGTCCACATTTCTGGGACGAACTATCTCAGCAATTCATCCTAGGTCTTCCAGATGTTGAAAAGGGTCTTCATGTGAGCTTCCATGAAAATAAGTCTGAATTAGACTTATGAGATTAGGTTTCAATTCAAACACGTTACCCTTTGCAAGCAATCTAACAAATGGTTGCAGCTGAAGTGCAAATGGGCTGTAGAAATCCCTTAATTACCTAGGTTGCTCACCTTGAGGCAGGTTCTGCATGTCTTGAAACATTTTCATTATCCTCTCGATCTGTTGTTGATGATGTTGCTTAGATGTAGCGAGTTGTGCTCGTAAAAGAGCAATGGGATCATTCTCGATCTGGGGGTTTTCTTCAGCCATGGTTAGTGAAGATGAAGATAAAGAATAAGAAATAGAGATAGTTGGAGGAGTAGAAGTGGGCCTCCTACAGTGATGCTGTAGGGAACCAGAAAGTTTAGGTCTTAATGACCTGTTACCTTGCATACAAGGGCAAGGTAATTCAAGAAGTGTTGAAGTGCAACACTAGTTAGCTTGGCCTTTAATTAGATGTTCAGGATTTAGGATTCAAAATTATCAAACTCAAGAGTCAACTACTCAACTCACATTCCCTAAATTAATCGGGCCAGATTGAATAAGGGGGGTAAGGAAGAAGGTTCTTCCCCACACCAGTAGGGTTCCTTTGTGCTCCCTCACCACAGCTGTTTGGCATTACCCTCAGTCTTAGACACCCGATTTGATTTAGGCAATTTAAGTCAAGGAATTGAGCCTTAGGTATGATAATTAGAATCTTAATCCACAAATTTTAATGGTTGCACCCAAGTTAGTCTTATTTTCTTGGGTTGCACTGTCTAGTCAATGGAGAGGAGCTCAATAGATGCAAACACAAGTGTGTTTCTTTTTTCCTTTGAATTATACACTACTAGTGTCTATGGGTGCCTATGGAATATTGCTAGTCAGGAATTAGTTTTAATTGGTTTAGGCAAGGCAGCCTAAGAAAGGCACGTTGGCTTCCCAAACCTTGCTTATATGTTCACCCAAGGCTCAATCACAAGTGTAGGGTCTCTATTTGAAATAAAGCCTTAGTTTTAACACCCTATATCATGCTGCTGCTACACTAATTTGAAGGGTTTTTGCTTTGTTTTGTGTGGAAATAGCAATGAATGGATCTTGGATGATAGGTACTTCTTCCTACACCTATCAGTGTTAGAAAAACAATATTTGTCTAATTTTTAAACTGGTTTTGGTATTTTAGATTGAATTTTTAGTTCTAATGGGTACAAAACAACCAACAAATCCCTGTAGACAATTTCAATAGAACAAAATGACTACACTCTAAAAATTCCAATGAAATTCCTGAAGATAGTAAGTTTGAAGGGCTTTCAGATACCATTGATTTTAGAAAATTTGGATGTGTGTGCAATCCGTAGCAAATTCATAACGACAGAACAAATATGTCTCTATTTCAGTGCTAATAGACCCTTACTGCAAAAATTTTAAAAATTCCAAAATACGAGTTTTTGAACATCTGTGGCACTTGAAAGATAATTAGTATACCTATCTCCCAGTAAGATTGTAGAATTTTTTGGAGCTTGAATAGACTTGGATAAATTTTAAAATAGAAACTTTAGGTTTGACTGAGCTCAAAACAGATGAAATGAATGATAGTGCTTGATGTGGGTCAATAAGAAGCAAACCATGCCCATTTTATACATTTTCTTTTTAATTTTTATATTTTTCAAAATTTTTTGTATTTTGTATTTTGAATATTTGAATTTTTTTAAATTTTTTTTTAATAATAAGCAAAGGTAGGACACTTCTCTTGTATTTTCACCTCTAGTCGATGTGTGCGTGGTTCCCATCTCAATAACAACCTACACACATGCAAACAACCGAGACAAGGATAATTAGATTCTAAGTATCTACAAAGGAAAAGCAAGAGAGATTATTGGTTTCTCTTGCTCATAGGTGGTAAATTGGTTAAGTTAGGTTATTGTTGTAGCCAAAATTCTCGCACCTTGTCACTAGGTCATTTAGAAATTTATTATGAAACTCGGATGATGTGATTAGAGAAAGTCCCGGTTGATCCACGGGGAGACTTACTTAAGGACCACTTAGTGAGTTTCTTTATTCTATTTTTGTGATTTTGTTATTAGCTATTTTTTTATTTTTTTGATTGTTGAATATATGCAAAACGAAATCTTAATCTCAACTACCTAATATTTTTTGGGTTTTGATTGAGTTGTGAAAAACGTGAATGGCTAAATAACTCTTTTTTTTGTTCTTTTCTCCTTTATAATTTCTTTGCTTTTATTTGATATCAAGAACGCATGCAAAATTAATTACTACAACTAACTAATGCGAGGAGATATTTTTGTGCATTTTTTTTGGCTTTTTTTAATTAAAAGAGAAGCGATAATTTTTTTTTGTTACTTTTTGAACTTATGGAAAAGAAATATTGACAACATTAAGCAGTTTCTTTCAACTTGACAAGAAAGGATTACAACTTTAAAGATAACATCTAAAAGAAACAAGATACTTCACTAATTCAACTCATGTAGTTTGAACCTACTTATGCAAAGCACTTGAAATATGTACAAAACTTCACTCTTCACTCAAAGGAATAGTGGTTATTACAAAAGTGATTTGATGTCACCTTTGGTGCATATTTGCATGGAGGTGTGGAATAGGGTAGGGTGAAGGTGTGATGGTGGTGCTGGTAGTGATAATAGGAGTGATGAGTATTAAGTATTAGGCCATTTAGCTAAGCTAGGAGGGTATGATAGAGTGCACGAATGTGCCTAGATGTGAGAGGTTCAGTGATGTTAGTGATTATGTGTCCATTGGTCCTATGATTAGTGGTAATGACTAGTGCATAAGTGAGGGAGATAGTGATGTGAACTCAATATTTGGGTGTCTCCAAAAATTGCTTTATCAACTAGTGAAATGGAGATGGAACAGCCATGGAGTAAACATTCACTAGTCATCTATAGTGTGTGGGTGTGATTGGAATAAGGTTGGGTCAGTAAGGAGGGATAATCCTAAGTGGGTTTGTGATTGTGTGTAGGTGTGAGTGTGTGAAATGAGTGAAGAGTGAAGTTTAGTGGTTAAGTGTGTGACTAAGATAGTGAGTGAGTGAAGGAGAGTGGTAGTGAGTGAAGTAGTGGCGTGTGGTGTGAAAGTGGTAGTGATATATATGAAGATGGTGATAATGTGAAGGTGGTGTGTAGTGAAAATGGTGGTGCTAGTGAGGGCGTGTGGGTGAGTGTGTGTAATAATAAAAGGAAACAAAGAGAAGAGCAATATAGCAATGGAAATTAGAAGTGCTTGAAGGAAATGTTAACCTACTAAAAGAAAGACAATAAGTTAAAAATTTCAAGAAAAAGAAATCTAACTAGTGCTTGAATTTAAATATAACTACTAACAAAATAAAAAGAGAAGGAGGTAGAGGATAGGTGTCCTCCCAATGTGAGGTGCTAGACCTATTGGGAGGGGAAGGGACCCTTGGCCAAGGCCTACCCTTCTTCACCTAGAAGCTTGCAATCCAATGACCAAGGGGCACAAGTTAGCCATTGGCCATGGAAGAAGAGAGCACTTGAGAGAGTAGAGAGTTTATAGTGGCTTGAGATGAGGATAATGGAGGGGGAGGCGGGGCACCTATGGGGTCCTCTCTTTTTACAAAGAGGGCTCCAAGGTGTGGTGTAGGTGAGGGGTAACCTGAGGACTAGGATAAGGGCACATCCAAAGGGTATAGAATCTTCAAGTGTGGTGTGCAACTTAAGGTGAGGGAGCAAGTCAAGAGTGATCAAATGGGAGTGGATAGGGCTAAGTTGGCATGGGGATAAGATGGGTTTAGTGGATGGTTTGTGTGGGTTTAAGTTAAGGTGGCATGGAGATAAGGTGGTGTTTAGACTAGGTCATGGTGATTAAGGTTGTGTTGGGCTTGAGTTGTGTGGGCTATTGTGGCCTAGAGAACAAATAGCAAGAAATAGAATATATACTGTGCTTCTAGGCCTAGACTCTAGTATGGTAATTTAATATAAACCTGTAGAGTGAGTGTGGTGTATAATTGTGCGCCTTGCATGTGTTCATGTGTCCAATTGTGTGTGAAGAGTGGTGTGTGCACATGAGTGTGTGTGTAATTTGTGAGTGCACATGGATAGGGATAATTATGTGCATAGGAAGTGAATTAGGCTATGTGCGGACATGCATGGCTTTGTTTGTGTTGCATGAGCTTGTCCTAACCCGCATAGCTTTGTTTTCCTCTCTTCTGTCTTCTGATTTCTGGCTTTCTTTCTATTGTCTGTATGCAAGAATTATGCTTCTGAAGTTCTTGCATTTCTTCATTTCCTCTCAAATTTAGCTCTCTTTTCATAGTCCTATTCACATGAAATGACAATATTACTAATAGGGCCATAAAATAGTGAAATTAGGTGAAGAATATATGTGAGGTGCTAATGCA
The DNA here is from genome assembly GCA_037157565.1 of Thalassia testudinum. Lineage (NCBI taxonomy): Eukaryota > Viridiplantae > Streptophyta > Magnoliopsida > Alismatales > Hydrocharitaceae > Thalassia > Thalassia testudinum. The sequence continues at coordinate 113,675,248 of JAZHRO010000003.1, read as the reverse complement.
TGAAATGCATGGAATGCATGCTCTATTTACAATGTAAGCTAGGTTATTAGCTTAATTTAGTCAATTTAGGTCCTATGATTGTTATGCAATTAGTCCCCAAATCAATTAAGGTCCTATCAAATGCTAAGTCATCAATCGTGCAAGAAATCAAGGGGGTTCTTGGTTCTCCTCTCTTAGGAGGTGGGTTCTTTAGAAGTATAGAGCTAGCTTATTCTAAAAGGACCACCTTCCTAAGAGGTTCAATCTTAGCATTATGCTTCTGGGTGCATGTTTCCTTCAAAAACTTAGCGTAGGTCGGGATGTGCTCGATAGCATCGAGGAACGGAATATTGATCTGGACTTGCACGAATAATTCCGTTAATTCCTCAGTGATGGGCTTAGTTTTCTTTCTGGGCTTTCTTGTAGAAGTCACAGCTTTACGAAATGGAATGTGTTGCTTTTGTTTGTCAAAATGGGGTGTAGGTGTTTCTTCCGAATCCAATGCGTTTAAATTATCCATCTTAGGATGGGTCTTGTCAGTGCTGGTGGATGACCTTGGGTCTTGGGTTTTCTTGCTACTCCTCAGGATCACAAAATAGGCAGTGGCATTTTGGTTATTCCCTTGGTGTGGCTTTGGTTTTGTTGGGGCTGCTGAAAACCAAGGGGAAATTATGGTGTCAGTTGTTCTAGGTTTGGTCTTTGATTCCTAGGGTTAGGCACCGATTGAGGAGGAAGTGACCCTTGTTGATGTGAATCAGGTGTGGGCCCACCTTAGGTCCACAAGCCTTGGCTGGCTTGGTTTAACTGGGACATCCCTATTACATTGTTTGCATCATCAAGTTTTAAGTTTCCAGCATCTTTTGCATCAGATCAGATAGGAATAGCTACGTGGGTCCTAACTAACGATACGTCCGGTGGTTCTGCCTAGGTCCCCCAAATTGGTTTTGCTGGTATCCCTGAGTAGGTATTTGGGTTGAGGCAGGATAAGTTTTCGAGCTTGTGTTCCTCCATGAAAAGTTTGAATGATTTCTCCAACTTGAATTGTATGAGTTGGAGAATGAGTTTGACTGGAGGAAGCTGGCATCTTCATAGGCGAGGAAGTGACGGGGTTTGGTCAAATTGGTCCATAATCAAAGTCCCCGTGTGAGTCTCTAGTGTAATTTGGAGAAAGGTGTTGTTCCCAAATTGAGCAAAATTTAAGTTGTGGACAAATTCCCAACTCGTAAGAGAGGGAAGGATCTGGGTGGGTTGGATAGGTCATTCATCTAGGAAGTTTGGGGGGAATGGCAATTTTGACTCATTAATCCATCTAGTTTCTTGTTCACCAAATCCACTTGATCAAGTTTCTTGTAAATGAGCTCCATGTTGGTGTTAATTTGGGTTGAGGAGGATAGGGTTCTAACACGCAATATCATGGATGCTTGCTCTTGGATTGGAATTGTAGCCAAATGTGTCTATGGATTCACGGTTGAGTGAATTTTCGATCATCTCCTCAAACAACTCATAGGCACTCTCTGGGTCATTATTCAAAAAGTTGTCCCCACATGAGGCATCGACATAGTTCATGAGTTGATCATCTAATGCATGATAAAAGGTTTGAATGAGTTGCCATTGAAGCACCTTGTGGTAGGGGCATTTCCATAACAGTTCCTGAAATCTTTCCCATGTCTCATGGATGGGTTCTCCTGATTTCTACCTGAGTATAGTGATGGCTCTTCAAGGGCATTGGTTCTTCAAATGGGAAAGTATTTCTTAAGGAAGGCACTTTTAAGTTGGGTCCAGGTGTTGATGGGCTTCCCAATTGTATGGAACCAGTGGGCAGCCCGATCTTTCAAGGAATGCAGAAAGATCTACATTAGCCAGAGTTCTAAAGGCACATCTCTTACCCGGGTGGTCTCTCCGACCATAATCAATTCTTCCAAGTGTTGGAAGGGGTCTTCTTTGGTCAAGAAATGGAAATGTGGAATCAGACTCAGTACTTGGAATCTACTCTCAAAATCCCCTTTAGGGATTCTTACACTGGGTCTTTTCCCAAAGTTGGCGAGATCATAAAAATCCCTCAGAGGTCTAGGTTGGTTTTCATTCCTCATGTTTATCTATTCCATCATCCACATTTGCATCCTGTGCATTTGGTTCATTTGATTAGCCATCCTGGCTTGGATTTCCAATGGATTAGGTGGTTCCTGTTCATTATAAGGTGGGGGTGAGGGTGGCCTCTCATTTTTCAGCATGTCTGCCATCTCTAAATCACACTCAGAATTACTCAAATCAGAATCAGGGTTGGACAGCAGGGGGTCACAATCAAAATTAATCCGCCTTCTGGCGATGGCACCAAGTCCTCCCAATAGATGAGGTCATTGGGATCTGCGACTGTTAATACAATAAAAGAAATATAAGGGGATGAGAAGGGAGATAGGTGAGAGAAAGTGTGTGCACAACCAAGCAGTCAAGACAAACCCAATTCTAGTGGTTGATCCTAAGGACCTAAGATTTCATAAGACTTAGCTAAGAATGCAATTAAAATGACTAGACCTCCCTAGGCTAATTTGGCCAGGTTAAGTATGAGGGGATTGGTGGGAAGGTTCTTTCAAGGCTCTCACTAAGGTTCCTTTGTTCCCCCCAACCGCAACCATTTGGCACTACCCTATAGCCTTAGACACTAGATTTTACTTACGCAAGTCAAGTCAAATTATGCACAATCTCAACTAAGGTTCCAAAGCCTAGTTATCCAATCCTTAAGAGTCACGTTGCTAATCCATTTTCATTTAAGCCTTAGGATAAATTTTGTGCACTTGGAATGTGATGGGTGTTGATTTAGGCAATGCCCTTAAGATTCAATTTCAAAGTTTATAATGTGGTCACAAACAAAGGTTTTCAAACGAGGTTTTTACGTGAGATGTATTTTAAGATTCAACCTTGTTTAAATGTCTTTTAAGGTTAAAGTTCTTAGATAAATTCAACCAAGGTTTGTAGTGGACATATCAAAGTGTTACAAATAGGTGTTGGCAATTTTCCTTTAGAATTAGTGGCCACTAAGAACAAAATAACCTTAATGTTTTCACCTCTAAGGTTCATACAACTTCTAGAGGTGAACTAACTTTAGTTAACAAGGGTGCAACCAAAGTTAAACAAGCAATAGTTTTGATGTGTGGTTGAACCTTTCAGTTAGGTTCTAGAAAATATTTTTATTTATTTATTTATTTTTGCTTTTGGAAAATATATTTTTTTATAAAAAGAAAGAAAATATTTTTTTTGACAGATTTTTATTTTGGGTCCATGCTTACACAATTAGATCGTGCTTTAACAGATATCTTATTGTAATATAAATGAACTCTCCGCGAAAACAAATAAAAATTTATAACTCGAAATTTAAATATTCCGAGGTCGAACTCAGGGAGCAAACTTAATTCTAGAAGCATACAAATTCACAATTCACTATAATATACTACTTTACAAAAATTAAAGAGAGAGAGTGAACAAAAATCCTTTTCTCTTTTTTTTTTCTTTTCTTTCTTTCTTTCTTTCTTCTTCTCTCTTCCTTCTTTTCTTTCTCTACCTTTTCCTTTTTGGATGTTTGATTCTTTGAATCAGACTCCTTATTTGCCCCTTTGCTATAGTGCCTTGTAGGTTTTTCTCTTGGTTTCTTCTTCTCTTTTCTGCTCAGCTTCCTTCTCCTTCTTCTTCTTGCACTGTGCCTTCTCCTTCTTCAGTTGCTTCTCTCCTCTTCAGCTTCTACTTTGTCTTTTCTTCTCTTTTCCTTCTGCAAGTCTTCTTCTTTCTTCTGTCTTTAGTTTCTCTTCTTCATCTTCCTTTCTTTGCAGCTTCCTCCTTCCTGTCTTCTTCCTCTTTCTTCGACTGCTCCTCTGCCTTAAGTTTCCTTCTTCTTTCTTCAGTAGCTGCCTCTTCCTTCTTCTTCAGCTGCGCTCTGTGCAGCTAAGTCTTCAGCTACTCCTCCTCTTTTCTTCTTCTCCTGCTTCCCTACGCATTACAAGGTTCGGCAAAACCTAATCCCTACCCGCCCCACGTCTCTCTCTCTCTATTTCTCTCTCAAAGGTTCACTCCCAGAGCATGCGCGGGTATACGGGTCGGGTAACGCGCCCGAGACCAAGCCCACCAGCGTGCAGTGGTGGGCGAGGAGTGCTTAGTTGGGTAATCGGGTTCGGACCCAGGCCCGCTGGGCGTGAGCACGGGCAAGGGCGAGTGCGAGCGCGTGGTGCACTACGTGCGTAGGCGAGGGACCTGACCCCTGTGTATCGAAGGCGATAAGCCCTGTACACTTTTTCAATTTATTTGCAACGTCGCGCCCAACTGTTTACGAGGTGGAACTAATGTCCCACCTAAATTTCGCGAACGCTCGCGGCAGGAGCTACGTTCAATTGCCGACGCTGCAAGGGTTCTTGCAGCCAAACACTTGGCTGGGGTTGTGCGCAGGAGGATTCCGCGCAACCTGGGGCTATGCACCTGGAGCGGAGAGGCCTGCAGCTGCAGCAAGCTCTCTTCAAGCTTCTTCGGCAATGGCGGAGGGACGTCGGAACCTGAAACGCGTGAACACGGCCTTGCAGCCCTGTCAGATCAGAGGAAAACCTTCGCTGTATCACGGCGAAGGTGAAGCGAAGGTTGGCTGGCCACGGGGTGGCCTAGGCGTGCGTGCCTAGGTCGCTCTATGGTTGGAGTTATGGGTTAGGTCGGGGGGCGTTTGTGGTGGTGTAGGTGGTGTGTGAGTGGGTGGATGATGTTCAATGGAGTGTGGCGGAGGTTGTAAGGTGGGTGGCGAGACGTGTGGGGTTGTGGAGTGGCGGATGTGTCTCGCCGGAGGGTGGCCGGAGATGGGGAAGATGGTAGTGGACCGTGGCTGTCGAAGGGCGTTTTGTGAAATAGGTTAAGGGGAATTGAAGAGGGGAAAGAGACGAGTAGTTCTAACCTAATTGAGTGGACAAAAGGGGAGAGAGGGCGGCAAGTAGTACTTGCTGTCGCTGGAGAAGAAGGCACCAGTAGAGGGAGAGCGGCGACGACGACGGGGTTGGGGGCGTGTGTAAGGGTGTTGCATGACGCGGAGGAAGGAGGTGAAGACAACTCTACCACTGGTATTGTGGCAGAGTGACAGGAAGGAGGAGGAAGAGTCGCCAGAGCTTACTGGTCACCTGGCCGAAGGAGAAGAGAAGAATTATAAGGGAAATCTTCGGCCAAATCAAGTTTGCCTAGTGCAGAGCGATCTGGGCTTGCTTAAATAAGCACTAGCAGGCGGTTCATCGCACTAAGGCGGCCAGAAGTCGACACCGGAGGGATGGTCGGAGAGGATACCCATACCTCTCAAGCGTTCGCACGAGTAGTATGAGGCGATTCAAGGTATGGGGAGCTACTCATGCGGTAGGGGGTTTCGCAGAGAGCTCCCCTTTCAAGTCTGGGAGCAGCTCCCCAGGAAAGCACGGAGAAAAATGCCTCACGACGTCGCCGGCGGTATGCTGAATGAAGAAAGTGACGAGAAAGCTGAGGGGGTTTTTGCAAGGCTTCAAAAAGTTAAGGGTCAGAAAGTAATTGTTGAGGACCAATTTGTAAAGTGGGTCAAGGAAAACTTTCCGTAGGTCCAAATTTTGATATAACCCTAATTTGGATCTAAGGAATCCAATGGTGAAGTTGGATTTTAGGTTTGATCACGTTTGACTGGTCAATTTGCACAAAAACTCAAATTAGGTCAAAAGTTGGGTATGGTTCTCAATCTAGGTCAAGATAGGTTCCAATGGCCAAATTGAAGGTTCTAAACCCTAGGGGATATTTTTTCATGAATTTTAGAGGGTTTAATTGATTTTTATCTATCCTGGAACTTCGTGAATTAAAGTGGATTTGTTTTAGGGTTACAGAATGTCATTTAATTCCTAGAGGTCGTTATAACTCTTTTCAGATCAAATCATCCCACTTTTTCTCTTATTAAGCCCATTTGACTTTTGTTTAGACCCTTAAAAAATCCCGTTTGTGTACTGCAATGATAAAATTGCAGTTTTACCCCTTGCGAGTTGCTTTATACTCAAATTTATAGTACTTTGATTTAGGCTTTCCCTTAGGTTTTGTAGGAGCTTTTGTATACTTATTTAGGTCAAAATATGCTAGTTAGGGTTTATGATGAGGTTCTCATCAGTCCAAGTGCAAGATACCTACCTTTGCTAATGGGAAGTGTTAACAGCAAAAAAACTACGCGATCGAAATTGATTTCGAAAAAAACCCGTCGTAGTTCGATTTGCAAAGAAATCTGTCAATAGATAAATTTATATCGAAACTCTAAGAATTCTGGGTCGAACACAGGGAGGCTACGTAGATTTTAAATTCACGATTATATTTCTTTTCTTTTGTGTTTTTGTTTGAAAATGAGATAATTTCAATGGAATCGATATAAACAATAAGAGAGAGAGCAATCACTTAATATAATCAAACTGTTTTTATACTAGAAAGCAAGAAATGATTACAACTAGAAAACGGAAAATTCTATACTAGAAAGCGATTAAAAAGAAGGGAGAGAGATGTTATCCTCCTCGACGAATGCTTGGAGGACGAGTCGAACGGAGCGACACCTAGAAGACGGAGGATGAAGTAGAAAGAAGCGGGAATGGGGCAGCACATCGTCGTCGTCGCAGGATCCACTTCTAGAACAGGGGCAAGAAAATTGGATTTAGCTCTAGAATAGCATCCCGGGTGTGGGACAAGCTTCTTTTGAGCTTTGGAGAGGGAGAGAGGTGAAGGAAGGATGAGGATTTCGTAGGGTAAGGGTCTCCTTTTATAGTTGCAAGGATAGGGGCAATTTAGTCATTTCATAATTAAAACATTAAATGAGGGGGTCTTTGGTGACGAATTTAAGCGTCACTAAAGACCCCACGTCGCTACAGCCTCGCACGCGCACCTGCCTCCTCGTCTGCCACATGCATAACGCACGCCCACATTCTCAAAATCTCAACCATCTAATCGTGAGATCGGACGGCTCAGATTGCTCCTCGCGCGTGCCTTCATTTGCGCTTAACTGCGCGCTCGTGTGCGATCGTGCATGCGCACTGTGCGTTTGATCACGAGTGCGAGCGATTGAATGATCTGAGTCGCCCGCAACCAATCGTGTGGTCACAATTAATTGCTCGTGCGCTGTAGATGGTGAGTCGAATGTGCGTCCCTCGCTCGCGCAACGCTGCTCGACTACTGTGCTAGCGACGCTTCTTTGTCACGCTTACGATTTAAGCGCGCATGCTTCAAGGCCGTTGGATCAAGATCCAATGACCTAGATCTCGCCTCGGTGCACCTTCGGAAGATGGGAGCGGTGCTGCGACCAATTTGGGTGGTTGTGATGGTGCCAGTGGCGCCATCATAGCCGTCCAACTTCTGTGACATGTAGAAGGTGCCACGGATGTCGGATTGAGTTAATTTTCACACCGTTAGGCTGCGATCATCGATCCGAACCCATCCGTGTGGTCAGATTTGTTGTCTGAAGTGTGGATTGGCACTATCTTGGCCCTTGATCTTTAGGCTTCCTCGATCTCTATCTGGTGCTATGAATGTTCGATCAGGGCGATCTTGGAGTCGTTGAACTCCAATCGTCGCCCTGATCAGATTCGTACGGTTGGATATTCGATCCAAGGCCCCGATTAAAAGTCGTCCTGTTACGACCCGATTCTCGAATCCCTACGAGACACGAGAATCGGACCGACTCGACTGATCCCAAGACCCAGTCGTCCAACGAGAAAGGAACCAAAAAGCAGTAAAATAAACCACATTCACCATGCAAGTAACTAATAGTAACAAAGGTACAGCAGTAAAGAAAAGAACTACTACAGTACATACCACCACAACAGTAGAGAATTAAAAACAGGTACAGAAATATGATGTTTACAATAAAGAGTACAAGGTGAAACAGAAATACTCACTACTACAGAAATATGGTACAACAAAAGTACAACTACTGGGCTCTACTAGGCCCAGCACCCTCTGCAGCCGCAGGCTCTAGCTGCTCAACACCTGGTCTTGAAAAGGTGACAAAAGTGACACGTCTGTGAAACACTGAGTAGAGTGGCAACCAGCTAGTTAAGAAAACAGTAAAGGTGGACAAGTAGCTGTTATTTTTAATTTCTTTCTTTATTTCTCTATTTACTCTTTCTTGAATTATTTCTCAGATCTTTCTCTTGATCTTGAATGTTCCTCGTTGGAACGATCTTGATTGCAGTCTTTTCCGAAAAGTAGAAGTAGCACGTGGTGTTCTCCTGGCCGGGAGAGTCCCCCGTGGTGGTCCTACCCTCAGTCAACCACCCCAAGGTCACTGACAGATGTAACGGTGACTACGCATGCGCGATAAACACACGGGTAGCTACCCCGCACTGGCATGCGGTCAATCGTTTCCGTTAACGGGTGCACCCAAAGCACAGCACGGAACCAGTATAGGGCAGAGCCCTCTCAGTAACAAGGGTCCAACCCCTCCACAGTAACCAAACAGGGGTCTTGCCCCTCCACAGTCCGCGCACCCTCGCCTGACTACCCTGGTTTGCCCAGTGGGCCTAACAAGTCGGTGTAGAATGGCTAGCTGAACGTCGGGGCCCGTGGGGTGGCTAGCTCTCTCCCTACACTAGTATCTCTCCTTGGTACTGTGTATGCAAGAGCCAAAAGTCGGTACAAAGTGGCCAGACCTAATCCCAGGTCCCTGGGGCGGCTAGCTCCATTCTGTACTAAACAGGGGGACAGTTGCTCTCCTTGGTACTCCGTACTCAAGGGCCAGCTCACTTCCCCATCCACTTTCCCAGTTCCATTCTATTTATTTTTCAGGAGCTCTACTCCTAATTCCCCGTAGGGTTCATACTTATATTTCTCAAGCCAAGTCATACTAGGTTTCATCATTTCAGTTTCATTCGCATATAGCCCGTGTTTCCAACATTTAATATCAGTTTATATACAAGCAGCTCAAATTTAGTTTCCAACAGCAGGAATTACATGTAGCAGTTACTAGCAACAGTACTCTACATTTCACAGGCAACTGTTATCCAATTACAGGCAATTATCATTATTCTATCTACTTGTCCAAGACTGTAATTCAGGTATTCAAGACATTCGTTTCAGTGTTTCTGTTCCTAGGATTCATGCCACACCCTAGGATCTATCATTCAATTTAGTTTTCAAGCCCTAGGATTCATGCCATACCCTAGGATCTATCATTCAATCTAGTTTTCAGGTCTTAGGATTCATGCCATACCCTAGGATCTATCATTCATCTCAGAGATGCATTAATGTTGGTAAATAACTAAGGGGAGCCACTCTACCCATAAAATCGAGAGTAATGGGGGTGTGATCGGTAGGTCCACGTGCCTTTGCAACTCCTAGAGCCGCAACAGAACGAGGTCCTAACACAAGGATCAATCACAAGGAACCACTCAGAATAGGATAAAAGTATTTTAAACAAGTAGAGGAACAAATTCTGAGGACGGAATCTCAAACGTGGAAATCGGACTTCGAATGGACCCTAAATGGGTCAAAAATGACAACTCTGACTCAAATCAGATGTCTGGAACACCTTCTAGATGTCTTAAAAGGTGGTTCAGGTCATACCTCACTCTGAGCTGTTCCTCAGATGTCCAGGGATCCTGCTGAACCGTTTGGACCCAGTTCCAGACATTCGACTACCTCTCCAGATGTCTGGAGACACTCTCCGCCATCTGGTGCTGTGCCCAGATGTCTGAATCGTGTGGGAAGGTGTGTCCCACGCCTTCCCAAAGTGAAACCTGCACGCGTACGCAAACGATCTTAATACGGCATGAGACAGAACTTTCAGCGGAACGGCCTGCATGGCCGTATCCGCAAAAGGAAGGGGAGGAAGGAATACGTACCTCTCAAATGTCTGGAGCTCCCTCCAGACGTCGCCCGCGTCGTCTGAACGTAGGTCCAGACGTCTGATTCTGGGAAAATTTCCTAGAATCAGAACCTCCTCGCCTTCTTCCTGCTGCGCACGGTCGCGCCATGCTCGCCCACCTACTGCCTGAGCTGCAGCAGCACCGGGGTAACCTCCTCAGCACCTCGCTCCTCTGCGTGCCCGTCGGCCGGCCCCGAGCTGCTCCGGCGAGCTCGCTCTCTCTTCCTCACGCGCTCTCCCTCTTCTCCCCTCTCTCTGCACCTCCTCCTCTCCGCACGCACCCGGCAACAGCTGCTGCCCTCGCTCTCTCTCTCTCACGCTCACGCTGGAAGGAGGAGACGGTGGGGTGGTGGGTGAGGGAGAGGGGTATTTGAAGGCGTCGGGGGAGAGAAAAAGCATCTGCAGGTCGGTGGGTTCAGGCTGCGCGTGCACGCGCGCAGACTCGCAATCGTACGCACGCAAAAATTTATTTCCAGACATCTGGGAAGGTGTCCAAATGTCTGACCAGACGTCTGGACCAACTCCCAGACATCTTAAAAGTGTTTGATGTCTCGATCTTAACATGCCCTGTCCATGACCATAAAAGGAGATAATTAGTATACAATTTATACAATTTATCCTAAATGCGTAATTATTCATGTTATGCAATATTTACAATGCTTGATGCTACTGTGACACTAAGAACATGCATTAATAGATATTTTTGGCTATTTAGATGTATGCACATCAGGAAGAAAAGAACACATGAAGCTTCTGCTCCAAATTTTTCCTTTTCACTTAATGTCTTTAACAAAATTGGTACCTGCACACCAACAAATGAGACTAAGGCAAATGTGTTAGAATTCTAAAATGGAAAACTAAAGGCAAAGATGTAAGCGAAACCATGCCTCCTTGGCAACGATGCGAAAAAGTGAAGCGTCGAAATTGCGATTTGAGAAAGGCATGTTGTTGTAACAAGAAATCAAAGCTCAAATTTTAAAATTTGTAAATTGAAAACCTTGGGAGTAACCAAATTGTCTCAAGGAGGTGTAGTATTACATTCAAAACTCTTAGCTTCGCCTTATCTCTTGTTTTTATGTTTTTATCTTTTTGTCATTTTTTTGGCCTTTTGGATATAATGAAAGTAAAGGCAAACATAAGTGATGATTAAGATTTCTATTGTGCACATTCAATGAATCAAAACTAAGGGAAAAGCAAGGTGATAATCAACAAGAGGAGTTCAAGTAATGAGCTCACAAGAGATCACAGATTACTACTTTACTTCAAAATACACACCCAACAAGCTTAGAAAGAAAATAACATTGAGATCGTCATTAATAACATAAGCAAGTTCAACAAGAGATCATGAGACTAGATTTACCAAGGGCAACTAAGGCACTACTCAAAATGGCTACTAGTAATAAGAGCTAAAAATGAAACATGAACATCAAAATAAAAGACAAAGGAAGGAAAGGCTCATGAAAATGTGACAGTGCAAATGTCCTCCAAGGTAGCTCCTTCTTGGTGTGGACCTTCTCTCAAGTTTGGTGTGCTCCCAAGAATCTCCTCCAGTGGTGGCATGAGTGGATGTGAGAAAAGGGAGAGGTGGTGGCTCCCTCTCAATTTTCTCTTCCAAAAGTAGATGACCCAAGGCTCTCAAATTCTCTCCAAATTTTATCTCAAGCCAAAGGTGATCAATAAGTGACATTAGGGCTTTCTTTTATAGGCAAGTAAAGTAGAGTCTTGGAGAAGCCTCTTTAGGTGTTGGAAATGGGGAGAGCATGGAGCCTTGTGTCATCCAATTAAGGCCATGAGAGAATGTGTGAGGCTTTAAGGGATGGTGTTAAATGCAAAGGCTTTGGAAGTGGTTCTTGTGTGGAAAAAAGGTGGCTCTTTGTTGGGTGTGAGAGGGAGTGGAGTGTGCTTCCTTAATTTATATGCTTTCTTATGGTCATGGAAAGGTGGTTCCCACGAAACGGATTGGCCTTAATTGTGAACCTGGGAAGTGGAAAAGGTTCTGATGTAGGGTGTGTATCCAAGGGAGGTGTGTCAAGGCCATTAAGGAGAGCTATTAGGAAGGTGGAGCCTCTAAGGGGTGGCGTGCCCTATTAACGAAGGGGATGAAGTGGCTTTGTTGGAATTGGTGAGAAACATTTATGGAGGCCATGGGAGGATGTGTAGAGTTTATGGGAGAAGTGTGGAGCTTATTAATGGAGGTGGAGCACATTTATGGAGGTGAGGAGGTGCTACAGATTTTTGGAGCTGTACCTTAGCCTACTTAGGCTTCCTCTGGCTCATAGTTTGCATCATGAGCCGACTTCAATCTTGATTTGTCAATCTACGGCCTAGCATAACCAATACAGAAACATTAGATAAAATTGACATTTAATTATGCAAGAAATGCATGTTTGCCTAAATGCATGATATGCCTAATGGATGCATGCAACCTAGGTAATCCACCTAAAATCCTCTGAGTTACTAACAAAATTAAGTCATAGGTGATACAAAATGTGGTTTCATCATATGACTTCTGAAATCACGATTGTTGTAGCTAGTCGACCGAGTAGTACTGGAACCTTGATTTTTAGTATGATTTTGACTCAAAATCAAATTTGATTAGATCTGACCTTTAGTGAAAACCTGATACGAGTATTAGAGAATATCCATTTATTATTTGGTGTATTTTTCTTGATTTTTTGTTTTTATTTTTTGCCTGTGGATTGATTATGTGGATATGATCCTTGCAGATCTAGGTACGTAGAATTTCAAAACCTAAAACAAACTAAAAATTATTTTGAAAAATGAATTACAGATTTATAAGTTGATTATGTTTCTAGAATTAATGTTTTCAAAATAATAGGATGCCCACATTCATTCCAAATTGGATATGGAATTAGGGTATAACCAACTACACTCAGATACTTTTTATTTTGAGAAGAACTACACTCAGATAATATGATTAAGTAGTAATCATAAGAGGTTCAAACACTCACATCTCCTTGACATGTAATGTGATGGGTATCTATATGCCTTTTTTCGCAATGTTTTTTATGGTTTTATATTGTGGATGAATCATATGATCATTATAGCATGTAGACTGGAGTTTTGGTGAGAAGGTTGAGTTATTTTTCACGTAATCCCTTTAATTTGGGAGCCCTTTTTCCACTTGATGTAATTTTGTAGAATGAATGCATATGTATCTGATTAAATACATGGGATGTGATTTCAAACATGATACATAGGAAATATTAGAATGAGATTCTAATTCTAGACTAGGTTGAGATTAGTAATTTAATAGGATTAAATTGACTCTTCTTAAATAGACCTAGTCGCACTAGTATGACTGGATCCCTTTAAAATCAAGCAGATTATCATGATGATGATGAACTATTGGCCAGCCTCTTCCAAGGCGAGGTGGGTGTAACCATGGAGATGTGCTAGTGAGTACATTCCCCAAAGGGAGGGCATCTGCAATAACATACATGTGGAGTGAATGCCTCATTTCCTGAAAGGGATGGACCGTATGGGATCCAACCCATTTGTAGTTTTAACCGAAAGGTTAGGTTCATTTAGAAGTGCACGTATGTAGTCGCGTGTATGCTCAGTGGCAATTTGGTGCGCATGGTGTCATGACATCAAAGGGTCAAAATGATATGAATGCACAAGTTGGACTTGTGAGGCAAAAAGTGTTTTTGCTTCTTTTGTTGGGATTGTATATGCAAGCCCTTTGTAGCTACACCATCTTAATGGAGAGGAAAGTTTGTTCCCACTTAAGACATTATGATCGATGTATCGCTTAATTTGAGAGTTGTAGAGGGAATAACATTCAATTTAGATGTAGTGGGAGACGTTTATGATCAAGATGGAGGATTTTTGCCAATTAGGATTGTGCAATCCTAATAGGAAAAAACAAGGTTCCTGCAAACCTCATAGTGATAGAGATGAAGGATTTTTGATGTAATTTTAGGCATGGATTAGTTATCCATGTACCATGCTCTTGTGGACTATTTCAAGAAGTAAGTGATCTCCATCCTTAGTGTGTAGCAATTTGGGTGTTCTAACCTGTCGATGGGTTGATTCGATGCAAATCAGTGCTACAAAGCAGTAAGGTTATTAGATAGAGGATGCACCTGAGAATGACACAAGAGAGGGGTGAATTGTGCAAAATAATAATTATCAATTAAAATTACAATTTAAAATGCACAATATATTAAACCACTAATGAACACAGTAATTTACAGAGGAAACCCTTCAACTGAGAAAAGCCTCTACCTTGTCTCCCAACAAGAATTTTTCCACTTACTTCACACACGTAAACCACTAACCAATACCACTTAAAAGAAATGAGGGTGGTATGCCTCAATTACACCAACCACTTTCTTGTACAACCCACAAGAAAGTCCTTTTATTCTTCTTTCTAGGAAAAATGAGAATTCCACACTAGGAAACCCAACAACAATAAGAATCAAAAGATTAATGTTTACAACAATCTTACATAGCCAAAAGTGCCAAAAGTGTAAGTGTGGCGTGTAAGTATATGCTCAAAATTAATCAAATATACTTCAATAAAAATTTCCTTGAATACAAAATGTTGAACGTGAAAGTAGGGAGTATGAAAATAGAAAATACTTCCTTTCAAGAACTTTCCTTTGGAATAAACCTTTGATGCGTGGAAGTTGTAAAAGCCTTGTAATAGAGAATGCTTGAGAGAGAGTTGAGAGCACTTGGAAAATTGCATGAGAGAGCTTTTCCAAAATGATGAACTCTTGAGAATTTTCAAGTAGTAAATAAGAGTAAATATCATATGAATTGTTATGTCTTAATAGTATTTATAGAAGTATTAAGGGTCTTCAAAAAGACATGAATGTTGAGTTACAAACGTTCAAGTAGTTACTAGAAATCAAAATTGAATCTGAATTTCGTAATAACACATAATCATATAAATTAGTCAACTAATAAAAATATAGTTGAAATTTATTGTGCGACTAATTTCTGTAATTCATCTCATAACCAATTTTCAGTTATTTATTTTTGAAATAATTATGAATGGTTACAACATTTATAATTGAGAAGTTTCAATCATTTTAATAGACATGTGTTGAAATAGCTTCTAAAATAATTTTGCAACATTCATAAAAAGATACAAGTCAATAAAAGTGAACATAGCAATATTTCTTCTGAAATCACGTTAATTAAACACATAATAAAGATGACTGATGAAAAATCAAACAATTAATAAAATGTATTTTGAAGTGATTGTGAAAGTGATGAGGCTCTTTAACAAAGATCTAAAATAAAATAAAAAGTAGCCTTCATCATAGAACTTTAATTGAGAAGTTTTATTCATATTAATAGATAGGGCTTCTAAAATATTTTTGCAATGTTTATAAAAAAATAAGTCAATAAAAGTTAACATAGCAATATTTCTTTTGAAATAGCACTAATTAAACACATAATAAGGATGACTGGTTTTTCAGTTATGAAAAATCATACGATTAATAAAACATATTTTGAAGTGATTGTGAAAGTGAACGAGGCTCTTTAACAAAGATCTAAAATAAAATGAAAAGTAGCCTTCATCATAGCCTTCATCATAGAACTTTAAGAGTTTCTTGAAATGATATGAATGTCCATGGCTTCAATGCTTCTCATATTTTATCAAACTTATATAATTGATAATATGTAAATCAAGGATAAGATACAAACACAATAATAATTATATATTTTGTTAAACATCAAAATAGATTTATGTAGTACTTAATGTACTAACAACACTAGATACTTAGCATTTGTGATGGCAACACTAGAGGATAAGCCAGATCTGCACAGTGTTCCTATGTTGCAGTAGTATCCTGATGTATACTCACTAATTCCTTGAGAATAAGCCTGGACTTCCTCTTAATTGTGAGATTGAGTTTAAGATCTCACTAATTCTGGACACTAATTTGATATTTACTGCACTATATAAAATGGCACTTGTGGAGTTAAGAGAGCTCAAGTCCTAATTATAGGAGCCACTAGAGAATGGACTTATCAAGTCTAATGCATTGTCGTGGGGTCCTTTAATGCTTTTGTAAAGAAGAAGGATGACACCTTGCAATTGAGCATTGATTATAGAGAGTTGAATAAGGCAACCATCAGGAACAAGTATTCTTTATCACGAATAAATGATCCATTTGACCATTTACAGAGTGCGATTGTATTTTGTAACGTTGACCTATGCTCCAACTATCACCAGTTGGAGATTAAAGAATCAGATGATCCCAAGATAGCTTTCCAAACATGCTATGAGCACAACGAGTTTCTTGTTATGCTATTTGCACTGACGAACATCCCTACAACCTTCATGGATTTGATGAATAAGGTGGTTTTTCCTTACTTGGATCACTTCTTGGTAGTCTTCATAGGTGACATCTTGATCTATTTCTTCAAAAAAACTCAAAATGAACATCTTCACATGGTTTTGGATACTCTGAGGTGACATCGACTAATTACAAAATTCAACAAGTGTGAGTTTTGGATGAACTAGGTCACTTCTTGGGGTACATTATCTTTGGAGCAAGCCTTCCATGGATCTTGCTAAAGTTGAGGTTGTGCTAAAATGGGAGTGCTCAAAGTCAGTGATGGAGATTTACAGTTTCTTAGGACTAGCATAATACTATCAACGATTCATTCAAGGGTTCTTCTAGATTACTCTACCACTAACCTAATTTACCTAGAAGGATGTTCCGCTTATTTAGATTAAAGAATGTGAAACTAGTTTTCAGACACTGATGGAGAAGCTGACTATGACTCCAATACTTACTATACTAGACAATGGTGGTAGATTCACAATATAAATAGATGCCTCTCATTAGGGCTTAGGATGCACGTTGTTGCTTATGCCTCCAAGTAGTTGAGCCTTACAAGCACAATTACCCTAAGCATGGTTTAAAGCTAGTAATGATTGTTTTTGTCTTGGAGATCCAGAGTGTAACGACCCAGTCTTGGAGGGCCGAATCAGGAAATCTAGGCCTAAATCGGATCGAAAAATTGTTCTCCAACAATAAGCATTCACCCACACAACTAAGAAATAGTAAAGCAGAAAGAAAACATCACAATATATTTCACATTTAAGAGCACAGAGGAAAAAAAACAAGAATAAAAGACCAAATTAAGGTACTATAAAAGTAAGAAACCACTACAACTACTACAAACCTACCTTAGGAAAGGAACAACTATGGTAGTATGATCTGATATAGCCCCATAGACTCGCTAACTCCTGATCGAAAGTCAACAGGAAGAACAATATGAACTAAAGAGCTCAGTAAACTGTCAAAATAAACTAGAAACAGTATCAACATATTAGAGTGTGAAGAAAAAAGGACAACTCCATAATTGTTATTAATTGATTCAATTTCACTTACTTTCATTTGTCGTGTTCAAATTGACATATATTAATTTTCTAGGATTTTCACTTAACCCTGATCATCAGGATTTGGGGCGGAATTCGACGAGGTACATTGGATGGCCAACACGACATGCCCCACCATTTCTCATCTTAGTCATTACGCGACATGTAGCTGCCTACAGAAGGGAGTCCATACTTGGGAACGATCTCTGCATCCACGGAGTTGGATTATCCCCACTCGCTAATCCACTATCACCTCAATTATTTTTAACTACACACTAGCCCCAATGATACACAAGGTGCTACATGTCATGATTAAAGTGCCGAGGAGACATGCAACTCCCCAACTTAGTGTATATTATTTTGACAATTTTGGCACGTCTATTTTATTTTCACCTTTATCTCTTTCTAGAACATGACAGTATTGCATCCCATTGATATTTTATTTTTCCAAGTATAATCGAGATTTAGAGCATAATTTCTGACTTATCAATATAAACTAGTAAATCTCTTTCATGCAACTAGTTTATTCACGAACTGATAATTCCATTCATATTATCCAAGAACACAGGGATTTCAAATTCATTTTGTAAAGCCAAAAGCCATAGAAATATTTTATTTCTATAATTTTCCATAACTAATTTAACAAGCATTTTACCTTACTAGGTTCTCCTTTTATTCATTAAAAAATTCAGGGGGTTATCTAGTTATCAGGTGAGTAAATTAACTTGCAAACCAACAAGAGAAGAAAATGAGACAATAGTCCAAGATGTAAAAATAAAAGGGAGGACACTTTACCTACACACTGATGTATTTGAGGCTCACTTAATATGTAATTGACACTACAAAAAATATGACATGATGGATTATAATAATATTTTAAATATGTCACAATATCTACATTAAAATGTCACTAATTTACTTTTTTTTTTTTTTTTTTTTCACCCCTCGTCCTCCCTCTCTTGATTTTTCACTCCTGAACCTAAACCCACACAACCCTCCTCCAACCCCGCGCCATCGCGCACTACAACCCCCAACGCCACCAACGCCCCGCTTGTGGCTCTCTCGCGATTACCTCCACCATTGTGGGCCCTCCCCTCTGAACTTGTCGCCGCCATCGCCTCCCCATCCTCCACTACGCCTCTTCTCTCCACCTGCGTGCGCCCTCCCCTTTGTCGACTTGGAGGCTTCGAAGGGATCTCATGGCATAAGAATCGGCTGAATCCGGAGGTATCGACGCTCGAGATCACTGTGCTTTGGATTGAGGTAGGATTTGCAAGGGACAGGGGATCGGGTAAGCATCTACGTTTGTTATGCTTTTGATTTGGTGTTTCCTGATCCCTTGTTAGGGTTTGAATGATGGATTTCTCAGTCCCCATTGCTCTGCCCCATTACTACCTCACCGATCTGGCCCCATCGTCACCTCTAAGGTACTTCAGTTCTTAGGGTTTGTGTGTGTGTATGTGCGGTTCAGTAGTGGTTGTGGGGTGGCTGTTGTGGTGGTTGGTTAGTTGTGGTGGTGCGATGGCTGTGATAGAGGTGGGAGGGCTGTCGTAGTGGTAGTGGTGTTCATGTGGTGGTGGTAGTGGTGGTGGCGGTAGTGTTCTCGTGATGGTGGTGGTGTCCAGGTAGCGATGGTGGTGCAAGGGTGGCTGTGATCGTGTGGTGCTCTCTTGGTTGAGGCCATGGTTGCAGTGGGGGTATTCGACGAAATGGCTATGTGGGAGGGTTAAAGTCATGGTAGTGCAGGTGAAGTGTTCGATGAAATGTCACAATGGGCTAATAGGTTGATGTAATGTTTGCCAACCCTATAGGGTACCTGTATTGCTAAATTTTTATTCCTTATGCTTGTGCTCTTGTAGCAGTATCATTGAATGAAAATATGATAAACATATACTAAAGCAACCAGTACAACAATATTATTTGATAAAAATAACCGATAACATCTAATTTTGACATATGTCAGTTGAGATCATTAGTCCACAATATGTGTTGGATTCTTCTCTGGAATTTTGCCATCTAAATTCTTACCGTTGTTTAACATTTCAAGTCAACTTCCGATTTGTGAAATAGCAAGGAACCATTTCTTTTCTCTACCCATCTTGGCTGCCATTTGCCATCTAAGAAGAAAAAGTTTAGGGATTTGTTTTCCTATTCATGATAAATTTTCTGGAGTTCACATATATCTTTTTTTTTTAAGGAAAACTAAATAGCTTTTGTATAAAAATAAAAATTTCCAAACTAGTCATTGGATCCTTTTTTATTAAAAATATACAGTGACCCTCTCAAGAATAAATAAATAAATAAATATACAGTGGGAAAATTGGCATTTGTAAGATTCAGTATGGAGAGAAATCTTTGTATGCTAAAAAATGATAAATAAAATGCATACATAATAAAATTTAACTTTAGTGAGAAAGAACAAGAATGAATGGCAATATTAAGATAATAAAGCACATCCATACTTAGTTATCATGGGCTGTTGTGGTGTATCAATAAAAAAAAAATGGAGAGTTATCGGTTGCTGGAGAAATTATGTTGCTTGATTTGAAATTTCAAACTAGTGTAGAGATGTAAATAAGGTCATCCCTGTTTGTGAATAACATGACACTAATTGGGCTAGTTTTTGAAGACCTATCTACTAAGGTTATGAATATGATTAATGTTCTCATGAATTTTCATTTTTTTTTTAAAGGTGCAGTACCTAATATTTCATTCATTTCAAGAACAAGGCATATTGTGCTATCTACAATTTTTTCTAACTGGCGTGCTATTGGAATCCGATATCACACATTATCTGGTTTGTAGAGAAGAAGAAAATGGACGACCCCAAGCAAAGCAGATGTGTGTACTGCATCCTGTGAAATCCAAGTTGGAATCTCTTAGAGTGCCATTCTTACATCCGGTTGGTTGTTCAATCAGAGAGACAACATTTCTGAACTTGCATTGTGTTTATAAACAGGTTGCAAGTCCTGTATAATGCTCCATTGATTGTTGCAATTGTAATTTGTCAAGGTCTGTCTTCTGCAGCAAAATGGCTTGATTTTCTGCAATTTGGAAAAATTAAATCCTTGTTTACTATTTAAAATTACCTGCTTTTGCTTTTGATTGGCAGAATGTAAAGAAAATTTTCCACCTTTGAGAGTCTATTCGTTAGAATGGACACTGCTTGAAAAAATCTTGTTCATATTTTAACTAATCATGCAAAACCTCCTGGATTTGCCATGTTTTGGGTGGCTGAGGATTTATAGATGGGATGATGTGTCAAATTGTGATCATTCACCAAGTTATGTTTTTTTATCACTACAAGAAAATTAAGGTTTAGTCACGGTTATTTGGTCACGATTTTAAAAATTGTTACAAAAAATAACTTATGGTCACGGCTCCAACTAAAACCGTGACTAAAGAAATTAAGGATAATTATTTTGTTACTTACATTTCCATCACAATTTTAAAAACCATCACCAAAGCGCTACTTGCCCTTGCCAGCCTCCTCACCCTCCTCCACCTTGCCCTCTTCCATCGCTACTACATCGAGTTCCCTCCCCAACCTCCTCCCTTGCTACAATCAATTAATGGCGTTCTCATCATGTCGGATTGAGATTGTGGTGGCATTGGTGAGATCAGCTCAGATGGAGGTGATGATGGAGTGGGGAAACACACCCCTGAAGGCTCTTCTCCCCTTCCCTTGCGGCTCCAACCCCTCTCGTCGACCCCCTTTGGGCTCTCTCCAGGCGTTACACACTCGCAGTAGTGGCAGCGCAACCCCCACGAGAGCCATCCCTCCTCTGCAATTGCAAGGAATCGACTCCCGCTTTACTTGGTAAAGAATGGATAGTTTTGATAGTTTTGATGGCCACTATAGTCGCCATCAACGCCTGGCCTTCGGAGTCCGATCCTGGTGTCTTTTTCTTACAATGCATTAATCGCTACCTACAATGACCCCAAGCTCTTCCACCTCGTCATTCAAGAAGCTGGCTGCGATGACGACATCAACAACGATAGTACTATTGGTGAGGAGAATGTCAAAGAAGAAGAAGAGGAGGATGAGGGGAGCAGTGCTGGTGGAGTACCCCCCCCCCCCAACTTTATTGATGCTTCTCCCAGCCTCGGGACCTCCAGTGCTGGAGCAATAGGGCAGCAGCAGCATTATTCAAGAGTTCATGGGGAAGAAGAAGAAGAAGTTCCTCCTCCTCATTTGGACCACGCTGCTGCCACAACAAACCCATGGGTAGAGCTGATCGCCTTGCTGCAGGAATCACAAGGAGGCCCAATATCTAATGTAGATGCTGTTGAAATGAGAGCAAGGGGGGATCTAAGGGCCATTTTGCAAGAAATATTCTGGGTATGGCAGGCAAAAAACGTAAGTGCCCATTGTCCTCTTGAGGAAGAACAGGGCAGTCGGTGCTCACCCTCCTCCTCCTCCTCCCTTCCAGGAGATCTGGGTGATGGTGCAAGTAGCGAATGAGGCCGACATATGGGGTAATATTGTTCATGAGGCTTTGTCTCTTTAAATTTTGCGTCCACCTTTTCTTTCTTTTTTCTGCTCAATACCACTAGAGGCTCAGGACTTGAAGCCATCTCTCTCCCTCTATGTCTGTGTGTGACAGAAGATTGATTTCAGTTGAGGAGAGATACAAAGGGTAATGGAGGTTTCTTGCTATTGTTTTTAACCTTCTACGAGAGTCAATTTTGATATGCTAGAGGAGAGATTACAAAAAAAAAAAAAAAAGAAAGAAAGAAAAAGGAAAGAAAGAACAAGCACCAAAAGATGCATCGAGGAGCCACCAGTGATTTGCTTGCAGTAGTGCACTTGTAACTGATATTTGGCTGATGTGTTTAACATAAAAGGCTATTTGAAAGCCTTTTTTTTCTAATTTTTTCAGAAGGGTAAGTACAATGGTTTACCATTCTATAATTTCTTTATGGTTTCTATGTTGGCATCCATGAACTTTCCCAAACCATCAAAACTACCCATGGTTTCAAGATCTCTTTCTAGTTTCAATTTCGCCGGAACACTGTAAGAAGGGTTGCGGTCTCCCATTGCTTTGATTTCATGAGCATGAAGATGCTGTGTAGCATATTTGATGCTTATCAAAGTTATATGCATATTGAGAAGAATCTGATTTGAGATTGTTCAGCTATTGTTCAGCTATTGGACATCACCAACAACTTTGCTTTGATTGGGTTGTAGAACCAACAACTCGAGGACATCACCAACAATGCTAAGGTCTCATTCACCGCCATCTCCTTGTCCTCCTCCCCTTCCGTTAGATTGATCATTCACATATTTACATAATTGGATTTTTATTCCCTTTAGGTTGTGACAAGGTTATGTCTATTTGGAGAGGTTTTGGTTTTTTCATAGACCCAAAACCCCATTTGCAAGGCCCTTACTATCTAATTATATTCAGTTTCTACATATTTTGGGGTTTGTTTAACTGACCGTCTGATTTTGGTGGACTAGGATCTTCTTCACAAGGTGTTTTCTTTTCTCTCATTCAAACAAAATAGAGGATTATAAACTAATTGTTCATCTCTTTCAAGCTGCAGATGCTGTCATCTAATGTGGTCTCTGATTTTTGCCATCTAAAGTTAGATTTGCCATTTGCTTTTTACGCAAGTCTGTACCATGTTCACAGCTTTCACGAAACATTGCAAGGTACAATTTCATTTTCTTACCACAAAAGTTACATTTTCATTCGGTATATGTTGTTGTAGGCTTGTAGTGTAGTGTAGGTTGAGCCAACTAGTAAATATTAAGTTTGTTTATGTTTTAAACTTTTGTCTTGTTTCCTTCAGTGTACAACTAGTTTAAATAAAGTGTCCTTTTTGTCAATTCTTAGTTAGTTAGGCTGGACTCAATTGGTTAGGCCAACACATAATTTACCAAGGCATTTTCATAATGAGCTGAAGTATTGTGTCCGTCAAGGTTTAAGGTTGAGTCAGATCAAATCTTGTCTATAAAATGGCCATGGCAGACCTTGATGAGACTATCTGATCACTTGACCTGATAAGGAAGTTGGCTGAGTTGGTCTATGGTGTGCTTTAAGGCCTTGGTGCTCTTTTTTTGAGGTGTCAATTAGGACTGTCACCTGCTCATGCCAAGCAAAGGTAAGCCTCCAACTAGAAGAGAAGAAAGTCTAAGTAATTACTTTCATGGATTATTTTATATTTCTGTTTCAGAATGAACTTCTATGGGGTATCTCTTGATGTTATTTTTAGTTCTTTGGTAAATATGTGGGTTGAGTTTAGACAATGACCTTTTACTAGTTCAGATAACCAGGGAGGACCTCCAACCGTCTGTATCTCTGTAATCGTTTCATCTGGATAATCTGGATCCTCGGAGTAATCTTCTCCACTCATTTTATAATAATGGAAGTTGGTCGACATAGTTAAGTTGGAAAAAAATGCAGCCAACAAAACAATGTGAATCAAATGGAAGATCCACTATTGCAGTGAATGCAGTGGTGTCACTTCTGAGACCTTCTCCAACTTGTCAGAGTTTGTAT
The DNA here is from genome assembly GCA_037157565.1 of Thalassia testudinum. NCBI lineage: Eukaryota > Viridiplantae > Streptophyta > Magnoliopsida > Alismatales > Hydrocharitaceae > Thalassia > Thalassia testudinum. Next base: position 113,651,523 of record JAZHRO010000003.1, on the reverse strand, counting down.
TTAATGTTATTTGTAGTGATCGAAGCTCAAATCCTAGTCTAACTGAGAAAAATTAATTCTTTCAGCTTGTTAGTTTTGCATCTAGTGTTTCCAAGACAACTACCTAAACTTCTTTAGCCCAAATTGCAAAGTTGGAATCTTCAACCTGTAATATTATTCAGCTTGTTTCCAATGCAAAGCCATTTTTGAGATGCTTAAGAGAATACCTACTAGTAAAACTTACTAGCTAACTTTTATTTTATCAAATATAGATGCAACACAAAATCATTGCGTGCTTTATTAATAATTTGCCTGAGCATTTGTTAATCAAGGAGACTCATAAAATGTCTTTGACCCCGGCAGGAACACTCCAAAAGTGTGAATCACTATGCTTCTCAGTTATCACAGAGAGAATGGGGTAAAAACATGTTCATTAGAGTTCACCTACCAATTTGGTATGAATTACGCTTCTCATTCTCTGTTGTATTATCAAATTTGTTGTTATGCTTTGATTATGTATCAGTCTTGTCACCCCTTTGGGGCAATTAATTTCTATTCAAACTTCAGTTCTGTATTCATCAGTATGTGCAGTCTTTTTAGCATTGAACTTCTGATATCCTAAATTCAGTTGGAAGGCAAAATGAAAATTGAATTGTGTAGTACCTCTTTCAAGTCAAGTGACCGTCTCTGTTTTTTTTTCCCCATCACCAGGATGCTTTTCTCATTAGTCAATTATCCTGGGATTTTGTCAATGTGCTCCAATACATCCTTGGCAAGTCTCCGATGTGCTCGTTTTTTGGATTTTCAAAATCATCAAGATTTTTTTTTTGAAAAATCGAAATCATCAAGATTTTGGCATTTCCTCAGCATTCTTCCAGCATGCCTTTAGAATGCAATTTCTCAAAATTGTCAAAATAGTGTCAGTTTGAAACTCCCGCTTGGTTCTAGATCCCTTCCTCATTTATATCTGATAGCATAAATGGGACCATGAAATGAGCTCTAATCCTAAACCAGGATCCACAAACAATGGGATCAAGATATGTTATTGATAAAAATTATAATAATTAACTTTCATATCTCTGAAGTTCTGAAATAGAGGTTTCTATGTTTAAGGAGATTAACGAAAGTCTTTTTTTTTTCCGGAAAGCTTGTCAGCTTTGTGGTAGTAAAGTTGAATGTTGCACATCTAGCTCATATTTGCAGGTTCATATTACTTTGAAAATCCTGGTGTAATATTATCGCGATTAATACTGCAGCTTATTAATCATGTATCCTTGCAGAAGCTGGGTTACTATTATGATACAAAACAATTCAGGTTTGTGTTGAGTCAAGTTCTGATTCATTTTTACATGTATTGATGATGGATCTGTTCTAGGTATTTCGTAGAGATGGAGAAGAGATGGATTTTCCACAGCAGAAAGGAATAAAAGTTAAGGTCATTCCTGGTATGCTACCTACCTTCTCCATAATTAATGGCTTCTGAAATACAATGTTTCAATGTATCTTAACTTGCTTTTCTATACTTAGGAATAACTTCAGCATCTGGGATTGCTGCAGAATTGGTTGATTTGGTCTTTCCGTCTTCTTCTGGCTCATGTATTTTTTCCTTTTCCTTTCTTCAGGTTTCACTTTTTCATTTTTTTCTTCTTGCTTTTCTCTCTTTCCCCTCTCTTACTTATTCTCCTGATTTCTTCCTTTTTCTTTATTTCTTTTTACTCTTTTCAATTCGTTCCACAATCCTTGTGTCTGTTTCGAGAAGTGTGGGAGGATTTGCTGTGATGGACTGCAACCTACCTATATCATGGGGACAATCCCTTTGATTGCAAACATCTCACCAATGGATCCTTCTGAGCATCTCTTCTTCGAATTCTGCTTCTTTGTTATTTTTCACCTCTGTGATAATTTGTTCGTTGTTTCTTCTTTTTCATTTTGTGCTGGAAATTATTTTCTTTGGATGTGATGATAACTCTCTCAGAAATCACTCATGTCGACTTCAATAACAAAACAGACTACAATTATCTGATCCACACAGAAACACTTCGTTCTTTGTTGGCATTGTTTTTTGTGATTTTGGTTGTTGTTTTATCTTTGGAAGCATTTGTTTTTTTTCTTTTCCCCCTTGTTTTTCATCTTTTTGGCCTCTTGTGATGATCAAAAGTAAAACTTTCGTTCTGCTGAGATTTTGGCCTGTGCGGAAAAATTCTGGAGACCAGAACTGAAGAGACCGACTCCATTTTTATCCCCATTTGTTCTTTTTTTTTTTTATTGGTCCTTCAAGTTTGGTTTTGATCCTTGCGATGATCTTTTCTAAATAAAAGTAGTGGGTTGATGGTTTTCTCTTGATGAGCATCAGAGAAAGATGCTGAGGGGTCAATCCAACTCCACGCTTTTCTTAATTTAGATTTGTTCTCGAATGATTTGGTTTTGTGGGTAATTCGTCCCTCACGTTTTCTCGACCTGAAATGAAGTGATGCTTCTAATGGGCATATCCTGGAAAAGAAGTTTTGAATTTTTTGTACATTTCTCGGTGATGAAGATTTAAATCCAATTGTTTCAGCCTTGTTTGAACAATGTGGTTTGATGAAGAGTGGGGAATCCTATGTGAAGACTTACTGGGATTGCTGCTACAATACAGTGAGTTCAACAGCGAGAACAACACAAACAAGTACAGCTATACTATGATTTTAGTAATATGATTTTTAAAAAAAAGCTCTGGCCAGTATCATTTTAGTAATGTACAGGTCTGTGGTCACTAATTTTTTGGTTCCCTGTATGCTAAGGAGGTCTGAGAACGAGAGTGTATTGGAGGGTAGTGGCCTAAGCATGCCTCATAGTAAGAGTTTTGGCTTACCTTCTGTGGGGGTGTATTCAGAATAAAGAAGGATTGTGCAAGCTCTTTCTTAGTGCCTTTTGGCTTTATGGCTGTAGTGAGATGGGGTTGTTTTTAGAGGGCATTATCTTATAACAGCATTTCTTTAGAATCTGTCTAGTTAATCCAGTTAAGTATATGCTTGTGTTGTTTTCTTTGTATACAGTAAAATGCCTAGAACATGTTTTACAATAACTCCCTCTTCTGAGAAAGGCTCTATATACACAATAGGTTCATCTTGCCTCTTAATGGCTGATGCTCATCTGCTATTGAGAGTATTTTTCTATGTCATTTTTTTAAAGGACTTTTTTTAATTGAACAGGGAGGATTTGACATGATCCACAGTGGAAGAGACAAGATTGAGACTCCGGAGCAGGTTTCTACTTATTCTGGGCAACAGGGTGGACATAATTCCTATTGCATTGTTTCTTTTACTGTTGGCCCATCGTATTTTCATTTTGACTGTAGTTTAAACAAGCTGAAGAAACTGCCAAAAAGCTTGATTTGGATGGGATTGTTGTGATTGGTGGGTTTGATTCCAATACAAATGCATGCCTTCTTGCTGAAAACTTCAGGTGAGATTGAATTGATATTTTACATTTGAGATAAATTAGCTAGGATATTCCTTAAGATTTTACTGAAAAAAAATTGGCTGCTAAAATCCATGTGATCAAATTAGTTCGTGCTTAAGTAGGATGAATATGGTTAAATGCTTGGTTTGGTATCATAATCTTCCTAACATGATGTCTTCTAAGAACAGGCAAAAGAATATGAAAACTAAGGTTATTGGATAGCTGAGGAAGCCTCTGCTTTCCTATGATTTTATCCAGCTTTTCCATGCCCTTGAGCTGCTTTCTGTATTTTCTATTTCTTTCCCATTAATGAGGCTATTGAGCTCTGTTAAAATTGTACTCTCCTGAAGTACCTCATTTATGGGTACTACATACATCATTGTGTAGCACAGATAATTCATCTTAATCATTCTTAAACTTCTTTCCAGATGGGTATATAATACATGGAATATTTTTATTATTGTCTACGTCATTTTTTTAATCGAATAATGCTTGTTAATTGGTAATTTATCATTTTTTGGGTGAGATTCATTGTAGTTTTATAGTTTGTGGGATCTTTTTGCTTAATGAATACGAGGATTGCGTTCTTATGCTGTTGATGCTATGTTCACACCTATTTTTCTATGTTAGCTTGTATTTTCCTTAATATACAAGTTTTTCCAGGTAAATTACATGGTGAAAGAACTTGATAAGCTTCTAGTGGCCATAGATCAGGAGGGTGGGTTTGCTGATAACTGCACTTCGTACCTGACAAAATCAGTTTTGGCTTTGGAGAAAGGGTTGGAGAGTGTTTCTGAAAAATCTAGGACATGCAAGATTGGTACTGTACCTCTACGTAGATATCATCTTTAATCCATCTACCACCTTTTATTTGGAAGGTCGCTTTCTCTTTAATATCCATAAATAGGCATTGCTTCTGGCTCTTTTTCCAGACTAGCAGATGTTAGTTCCAATCTATTTTGTTATTTGGGTGTATCTTCATTTGGCAGGGAGCAATAGCAGAGCTAGTTGCCAAGGTTCAACATCTTCAAGATAAAATGGTGCAGGGTAAGGTAGAATTCTAGAGCATTCTTGATTTTTGTTTAATTTACTGTCATTTGCCGTCGAGGGAATGCCAAATTTAATAGAGTACCAATGATAATGATTTGTTTCTGCACCTTCCTTGGGATAAATTCTGTAGATTCTACGAATGACCATGAAGCCTGTTTGACAATCTTTATTGTTATGAGGTTTTTTTTCTTCTTTTTGTTTTTATGTATGATGATTCAAGTGATTATATTTCCTGCTTTTATCTTTGTTTACATGTTGTGAAAGTAGAAATAATCATATACGAAGGCTAAGTATGTAGTTCAGCCCCATGGAAAGTGGGAGAATTGTATTATGGCCAGTACGATGTCCTTTAGGGTTCGTTGTTTCTTCCTTATCAATGATGGAACACTGGTTTATTCTCAATTCTCAATATTGATAGTAGACACATCACCTAAGATACAACACTCAATGCACAAGATGTGTGATGTGATGAGATTTTCATGCATCTTGGTTTATTTCCTGGTTTGCATGTTTTTCATCTACTTTTTGATGGCATTCAACTGTCTTTTCCTTCCTCTCCCTCCCTCTCTCTCTCTCTCTCTCTCTCTTCTGCCAAGTTGGTTGCACTGGAGATTCCATCTTGAATTTTAAGTACTGATTATAATTTTATCTAAAGGTAAATGTGTGGAAAACTTATAAGATGCAAAAGTTATCTTTGAAACTTCAGGAAAGATTTTGATTTTCCCCCACCTTCTTTCAGGGACGACTCTCCAATATATTATTGTTGTACATATGCCTTTAATTCACTCCTTTGTGGCTTCATTTGGATATTGTCATGTCTTCTCATCATCACCACAAAATATTGAACCTTCACAAAGGGTTCAACCATTCTTAAATTGATTGCGACGTGCTAAAATTTTCCTTATTTTGAATGATTGGCCTGACTTCTTGTGGTTTCACCTGATTATAGATGTTGATTTTTATGTTTGCTTTTTTCTAGTGAAAGATGATGAGATTTGTTTTTGCCAATATCTTATATTTATACATGCAAGATGTTTGTTTTCATGTAATTTGCACTGAGTTTCTTTTGTCATCGGAAGTTAGTACAATTCTCATGTAATTTCTGCAAGGGAAGGCTACATGGAAGTGTAGTCAAGCAAGCCTCTAATTGCCAGTATTAGGACATCTGGAGCCGTTGGAAGCTGGGGCTTGAATTTGAGCTCAAGCCAGTAATAACCAATATTTGGAAGGCTACATTTTTTTTTATTTTTTAAGAGACCTTTGGTGACGGTTGGTTAACTATGACGGTGGCCCCTTTTGTGACAGTTAGGGAACGTGACCAAAGGAACCCTTTTTTCTTCCATGCCAAATTTTGGTCATCGCTATCAACCGTGACCAAAGCTCTTTCTTTGGTCACAATTTTACAACTGTGACTAAAAGTCTTTGGTCACAGTTTATAACCATGACCAAAACTCTTGAACCAAACTCACAGAGGGGGCTTTGGTCACGATTTTATGTGGAACCATGACGAAAGCCTTTAGTCACAGTTTTGGGTGGAACCATAACCAAAGACCCTTCCATCACGCAACTTTTGCTGACACTAATTGGTAACGGTTATAAACCCTTTGTTCACAATTTTTAACTGACACCAAAACCCTTCTTTGTTGTAGTGTATGGTTGATAGTATTCATGTCAAATTTGTTCAACAATGAGGCTAGCATTTTATCAAAGAAGGAAAGGTGCCAACTAGCTGTGCAAAAAGGTTAAAAAGGAAGCCTTGTCTTTTCTTTTTTCTTCCTTCTCACTAAAGCTAGTGTCAACAACCTTAAAACCAAGACTTCTTGCTTTCTGATGTTTCCTATTTTTCAACATAGAAAGGGATTCAACTTGAGACATGCTTTTCTAGGTAAATTGGGGTTAATCCATTAGCAGGTTGGTTTGTTATCTAAAAGCTTCTCCGTGATGCCATTTTATGTAACTTCCATTGAATTGATGTCAATCACATGACAAAATCTTGTTTATCCTCATTTTCACAATATACTCTCTGTTTTTATCTCTTTCTTTATTGATATCTTGGCAGGATGTTTACCACCTTTGGCTACGATATTTGTTGGAATTGGATTATATCAAGTTCTTTCAAAATGTAGCAACTGAGGTAGTTGGAATATCTGTGTAAATTCTCCCTTATCCACATATCATTTTGATGCACATTATAAAGAAAGAAAAGAGAAAGTCCATAATCAATTCAATTCAGAATCTATTCGTGTAGACCCAGTTTCTTGCACACATTATTAAGTTAGTATTAAAGCTTCTACAAATTTGTTTGCTGACATGTTTTCCAATATGAGATTTATATTTCTATTTGTTTGCTGATTGTTCTCCAGAATCTTGTTGGCGAAAGTGAGCTACCTAGATTTTCTTGTGACTCTTCTTAATTAGTTTTTTCGTCAAAAAAGAGAGTCAAGAATGGTCCTACCACTGATCAATTTGTTTTCTTCATGTGTTTTTGTTGATGTATGCCACTGTTTGGTATAGTGATGGCATGTACCTCTGTTTTGCCCCAGGAAGGCCCCACCGATGGTTGGTATTGCAATCTTTGACTCTACCATCCACTTCTATAATATTAAATGCTTGTCCCAGCAGGTAAGAGAAACGAAAAACATCTTCAGTTGTGCAGTTTATTCATGCATGTAGTTTGAGTTCTACTGGAAATTTGTGTTTATTCATTACCTTTATTTGACTATTTGGCACCTTAGTTGTGATTCAGGTCATTCTTTAATTTGCTAGTTGTTCTGTATGATGTGTGCTTTTTATCTGTGGAATTCTTATTTTTTTGTCGTAAAAGGATGGCTACTTGAGGTTGGTAGCCCTCCTATTGTATTAGAATCAAAGTAGGCTCATGTTGCATCAGTAACACTCCTATTCTATTTGAACCAACAGATATCCTTGATTTGTTAGGATTAGAATGAAAACTTTGTGATCTCAAATCTTATTTCTTGGTCATGCACGATCATTGCTTTAAAATTATGAGATCTAACCAGCAAGTTCCTACTTGTTTCTTATCATCTTCATGTTGCTCTAATCATGAGAAGGTGGCATCAGGCATGATGGTGATACATGTTGGAGGGTGCATAGTGGCACGAATGTGCAGGGAGGCACCACTCCAGAGATCTGCGATACTAATCACGTGTTTTTGCTTGATACTCATCTAATTCATTTCATTCTGTGTGGTTAAAAATTTAAAACTCATATTGCATTGCCTTTTTGATTGATTGTTTAGTTGATCATCTTAATTATAGATTTTTTTTTTCTGTGGTGGAATTACCCATTTGTATAAACTGAAGACTTGTGAGAACTTCCTTATTGGTGTCTCGTTGAAGACCCAGGACTCTATGCCCTTGTCTTTGTAATTCGATATCTGGACTTATTTGCCTATTTCATTTCACTGTACAATACTGTAATGAGTTGATCTTCTTGGGGAGCACTTTTTTGATCGTGTGGTACATGAGATGTCATAAGGTTGTTAGCAGAACTTTTGACAAAGAGCAAGATACACTTTGCCACTATTTTCTTGTGTTTCCTTGCCAGATCCTGGCACTTATTCACGAGAAATTCACAATTTGTGAGGTAACTTGATACATTGCAACCTTGTCGATGGAAAATATTTTGAAATACGGCTTATAATACTTGAGTTAGAGTCAGCAGCATCTTCTACCTTTATACTGAATTTGCCTCGCCAGCATCACTTTTTTGAGATTTTTCTCATTTGATTAAGGTGATGTGGACATTCTCCTTGTACATGGAGGCTGTTGTAATACTTCTCGAGCTTGTATTGTTACAATGGACAAGAAACATTGACAACTTAATTGGACAATATGTCTTTTTTCTTGGGTGAGTTCCTGACCAAGGTTTTGCCTCTCTTTTATTTTTTTTGGAAAAGAGGTTGCTTCTTAATTATTATGAGCTTATGAATCTATTACTTTTGTTACTTAAAGTACTACGTCAAATTCTCTAAGGAGGATTTACCATTGCAAGAAGCTCTTCTATATGTAAGTTGTTGTCAGGAATAAATTAATTAAAACTTTTCCGATATTCTTGTCAAAAGGAAAAAATTCCCATATTCTTGCACACTTCTTGAAAAATTCCCATATCATTGCAATAGATCAATGTCAAGCTGTGCAATTGTTCCCTGCAGTCTCTTGCACACTTCTTGAAAAGTGAACTCCTAGAATCCCAAAAAAGATCATCACGTTTACCATCTGGCTAGAAATTAGATGGTATTTCCAGCATCTATGTTAGCTCCAATGTCCTTTAGTCTGATAGATGGCGTGCAAAAGTAGGGTCCTACCCATTGGCCCAACGAGAACTAACTATTGCCTCCTTGTCTCCTACCAAAGCATGGAGCCTCGGATATCTTCAAAGGGTTGTGTCATCCAATTTTCTTTTCAAAAGGAGAAGCACTCCCCAAAATGAAGTTTTGGAGTGAGAAAGTGTTGCAATTTTGGGCATAAGGTTGCAACTTATCTCAAGAATGACAAGGCCCCTCTTATTCACCAGTGAGGATAGTATTTCAGAGTTTATCTTATTGGCAGTGAACATAGCATTTCAGAGTTTATCTTGATTTGAATGTTCTATTATATTCTTGGATTTGAATGTTCTATTTGTTTATTGAAAAGTCAACATGCTTTTTCTTAAGAGGTTAAGTCCTAAAATAACATCGAATACAAATGTGACCTCACTTGATGTGGAAAATGTCTTTCCTGCTCTGCTTGTTTTCTTGAGAGGATTCCTTTCTCTGCCCATCTCCTAGCTCATTAACCAATGCAATGCATAAATATATACAAGGTGGACATTGCAGTGTGATTTTGTGCAAACATAGTTTGATGTCTGCCTACTTAAGTGATGTTTAAATCTTACGTCTAATGATTTTCTTTAATCTATTATAATTCTTTAAAAAGATTTGAAAAATTAGAGTTAACTATAGTATTGTGCATATCATGGGTATCATACTGCATGATGCTTCTTCGTGTAGTTGGTATTTGCCCTACTGTTTTGCTACCTCGTATATTTTAACAATGATTTTCCCTTCCTAGTGGTTTTTATAAATTTGGAGACTAAATTGGTTATAAAGTGTTAATTGATGGAGCCTTTCTTTGTAGATATGCAATTGAATCGAGCTTGATTAGATATGCAAAAATAGCTATGCTGCTACATGATAAAACAGAAAGGGATGTGGCTCTACGATGCAAATGGATGATTGTATGTTCATCTTTTTCAAAAAAGTTGCTTTCTATGATCTATGAAATGGTTTCATTTTTTACATCTTTTTTTGTTGCTAACTTAATTTATGATTTTGTTGTAATGTAATTTGTGTTAACTTAGGTTCATGAAACATGAATAGCATTCCTTCTTTAATCTTTATGTTTCATGAATTTCTTTATTGCAAACATAAAAATGGAAGGTTACTCATGGATGTAGTCATGAAATGCTATAGAATTATAAATAATTACATAATGTTAATTTCTTACATGTTTCAAGAGTCTTGCAACTTATATTTTTAATTTTGGTAAAATGTTATCTTCGCCTTTGGTTGTTTGGTTAATTATTTTTGAGGCAAAATGACATGGGGGTGTGTAAAGTATAGAAAAGATATATAGAGAATAACATCCATAAATCATGCTGTCTGCTTGTGCTAAATCAAAATTAGGGAGTAGAGTCTTAAACTTCTAGAGAGAGATGATTTATATAGTGTTGTCGGCTACAGTGCCTCATGTGCTTAGCTTACTCGATTAGGTAAAGTTGGCGGAGTTATGAGAATAGGAAGGTGCTGATATCATCCAAACTGGAGGCAAGTGTTCCAGTCCTTCAAAAGTCGAAGTTATGGGTTTGATCGAGAAGGCAGCTCCTACACCTATAGCTACCCATTCTATCTCAAGATTTGTCAAAATTCCTGTCATGTTCCTCAGGACTTGGTTCTGTAACAACACCGATGGCCTTGACTGCAGTAGCATCTAGAGTGGGAGTTGGTTCGGTAATTAATAAGTTGAATGATGTGGTGGCAATGGTAGCAGAGGTCACATGCATCGCTCAAGCAATGGGCCTATTAGTGTCAAATGCTTCGAAAGAAGCCAGAGCCCTTAGTATCAACTAGTAGCATTTTCTTTTGTAATTTTTTTGTAGAATTAGTGTGTCCAAGGTGCATATGCAGCTCCCTGATTCCAACAATAGATTCAGTCTTGATTGTATCTTAATACAAACTCCTTTGTAACAATTCATGTGGTTTTTATCACCTTTCCAAAAAAAAAAAAGTAATTTTTCACATAAAAAAATGTTGGTGATAGCAGCATCTATACTGACGGATAAAATCGTAACTGTTGTTACTATTATAAAAGGTGAGCAACTTTGAAATTGTGACCATCACTGTAGCTCTAAGTACATCGACGGCTTTAACCGTTGGTGTTGCCTACAGCGACGTCTTTTCGGAGAATGACTTGGAAGATCGTCGGAATAGTTGCTGAGACCTACAACGACGGTTATTTTGACTTATACCGATGGGTTTTGACCGTCGGTGTAGGTGTAGACTGTTGTAGTGTGACCTCTCGATTTAAGTCCCTGAGAAAATGCAAGTGGATGAATCATAAAAAATGGTTATGGGAAATGTAACGAAAATTCAAGGAAAGGGCACACATGTACCTCGAGGGTTGTGGGGAGTGGGCTCGAGAGTGTGTCCTGACAATCTCGGGGTAGCCTGTACTCCGTCACTTGTTCGATACGAAAATCGTGATGTCAAAAGCTACCTATCGATATTCACATGCACAAAATATTTTGTATTCTATCTTTTATTTTACACCCATTTGTAGTACCCACGTATGCCCCCGAGCACATCTGTATATAATTACGAACTAGATAACTTTTATGTATGTATTTATTACTTATTGTATTATAAATCGCATGCGTATGTATTTGTAGAGTGCATACACATATAAGTATGTAGCATAGATATACATACATACATGTTCACTATATGTATACAACCCCACGCAATATGTATGACATGTATATAAGTATACATTCTCACGTTGTGTGTGTGTGTGTGTTAGGAGTAGTATTGATCTGACTGTAATTTTGTGTACCTTCGAGGGCTGATTGTGATTTGTGAGATGTAGTCTCGTACAATACTTGTCTATAAATAGAAGAGGTTATTGAGAAATCACCTCACCATTTTCTGTTCAATTCAATCTATTGAGTACTTAAGATGGTATCAAAGCTTTTCGTTGGATTCCTCTTTTGATCTACGTCGTTGGCTCTTCACACTCTTCTTCGATGGATCTTTGCTCAGTTTCATGAGAAGATCGAAGCCACACGACAGATCCTTGGTTTACTCCGACGAGTTCTTGATCAATTGTGTAGAGTTGAGCACTATCAAGAGGAGATTCACTCCAAGCTATAGGTTCTTCTTTGGGCTAACACCTTGGAGTAGATTAGTGATCTGATCTATCTCTCTTATCCTCTTTTTTCCCCCCTAGCCTATCTGTTGTTTACTCAGTCTGTGTGAATGATTACTTGGTTTGTTTCTTCGATCCATTAGTTTACTCGATTCGTTTACTTGGCCTATCTACTTTTTGCTTTTCCAATCCTCTGTTACGATGTAATATAAAGACCCAAGCACGATGACCAATCCTCCCTCTGGTGTTTCTTCAAATTTCCTTACCACTATTCATAACACTATTCCCTACAAGTTGAATTCCTCCAATTTTGCTTTGTGGAAGGCACAAATACATCCCATTATCTGTGCCTAAAACCTTGAAGGTTTTATTGATGGTTTTCTTAGTCCTCCACCAAAGACTGTCATATCTGCTACTACCTCTGAAAATGTTATTAGTTATGAGTATCTTTCCTTTTATTGCAAAGACCAACTTATTCTAAGTTGGATTTAATCCTCTGTCACCGAAGAGATCTATCAACAAGTATCAGATCTCAACACTGCTAGAGAAGTATGGACGTATCTTGAGAAAATGTTTGGCACAGAATCACATGCCAAAATTTTTCAATATAAGTTAGAATTAAGCAATCTTAAAAAGGGCGATTCCTCGGTCATTGAAGTTGTTAATAAATCTAAGAGCATCTCTATGTCTCTTGCTACCTATGGATAGAAAATAGATGGTGAGGATTTGCTTCTTTCTATTTTGAATGGGTTAGGACAAGAATATGATTCTGTCATCACCTCTATTGTAATCACCGGAGCGAGTACCATTGAGGACGCTCTTAGTCTCCTTACACATGAGTAGAGGTTGTTACATCTTCAACCAACTATTAATGCTTCTTTACATATTGCTTCAAGAGGTAGTCATTTTCCCAACAACCATAGTCTTGGATACCAAGGAGGTCGATTTCCCAATAATTTTGCACAAATTGATCGACAAGGGCGTGGACAAAATGCCTACGGTAGGCGTTCTACTCCTTCAATTCTAATGATGGTTCTCGTCCTTCTAAAACATATTATGTAGCTAGGATGCAGTGCCAAATATGCGAGTGAGTAAATCACTCCGCTCTTACTTGCTATCAACATTATGAGAATCCTCCTCCAGTGGCACATATTGCTGATGCACTTTACAATTCCTCCACTTTTGAATTTACGTCTTGGCTGGCTGATTCTAGGGCGTCGCATCCCGTAACATATTCCTTACAACTTCATACTAGTTTTCAATACAACAACAATGACGTAGTCCATTTTGGCAATGGTGATGGTAAGTCGATTTTACATACTAGCACTAAGGTTTTCTTTAATAGCAATGGTTGTTGACAACTATTTTTGAAGAATACATTACATATTCCATGTGCATCTAATAATCTCCTCTTTATATATTGATTGCATAGCAATCATAGGGCCTAATTTAACTAAATTAAGCTAAAAACTTAGCATACATTTTATAAATATTGCATCCATTGCATGCATTGCATGCATCATTGCATGTGTATATTCTTAACCCTAATTCTTTCATGTTATGGTATTATTAGTAATATTGGAATTTAATTCATGTAGGACCATAAATTTGGAGCAACATTGGGATTAAAATGATGCAGTGAAGTCATTCTTGCATTCTGAAGACAAGAAGAAGCAGCCAGAAACTAAAGAAAGGGAGGTGGAGATAGGAGCATGCAATTCCAGGACAAGTGATGGTAACACCATCATTCATCATAACTAACTTAATTTGGTTAGCATAAGTGATAAATGCTCCTAAATGATCGTCTGAGGATCATAATTCTGTATCAAGCTAATATGAGAAGATAGGAAAATAGGGTTAATTTTGCTATTTTAACATTCAATCACAAATTATATTAACTAAGGGATTGATCAGGGGTTAATTCAAGATCAAATGAACTGAAAAGATCAAGGAGTGGGCTCATACTGACTAAATCAGGGTTTCATGCATTTCGAGGATTAAAATAGTACTGAAAACTCTAATTATCAACCGCCTTCAAATTGAAGGGTTCTGGTCGAGGTAAATTTAATATAAACCTCTTAAAATTCATTGAAAAATATTATAGGAGATTCGGTATTTTCACTTTGACCATCTAAACTCATTTTGACAAAAAATAGAGATTCAAACGGGAATTTATCTTGATTTAAGCTCCCATGCAATTTACCCAATCAAACATCGTCAAAACTTAAATCTAAGTTCACTATTAGATTTCTTGGGTCAAAATTAGGTTAACACCAAAATTTGGACCCAATCAGAGTCCATCTTGACCTAGTTTACAATTTAGCCCTTAAATTCTCTATTTCTCACATATACACCCCTATGTTTCAAGTTTCCTCACAAACACGCCCCTAATTCCTCATTATCTTTGCAGAAATGCCCCTACTGCCATTGATGCCTGAACAGGATTAAACAACCCATCACTGCCGACCTTTGATTAGAGACTTCTTCTCAAATCTAAGATGAAATCTCTCCAAACTTGGAGAGATTATTTCCAAGGAGATTACCTTTTGAGCCATCTCATGAGAACTGAGCTTAACCCAAGACCACTGGCGACCTCAAGATTTTCATCTATTTTCAGTTGCCAAATCCACGAGGAATCTCACGAAATTTGAGCAATTGAAGACCCCAAGCACCTCTATTTAAGCTCTACATCATTTCCTCGACTTCCTTAGTCAAGTTTATTAGGCCGAAAACCACCTTCCTTCCTCTTCCTCCAGTCTCTCTCTAGCTTGGCTCTAGCGACCCTACATGCTCTCCTTCCTTTGGCCATCTAACCATCAAATTAGGTGGTCCTCCTTCCTCTCGTTCCTCCTCTCCTCGTCAGTCACAGTAGGAGCTCCCTTCGCCCTCATCGTCGCTGTTCTCCCTCATAGGAGTTCATCATCTTCCTCGCATCTAGCCGGTCAACGTCGAATGCGCCTCGCCTCCTCTTCCCTCGATAAGTTCCTTTTCTTCTTCCTCTTCCCTCCTAAAGTCTTCTTAGCCCCTTAGTTCCTAGGTTTACTCACTACACACCCGCATTCACCTCTTTCTTCTCCGCCTCTAGCCACACCTTTGGCGTGGTTGCACGCACACCACACTTCACCAAACTTCATGCGACCACCACCACTACCTTCCTCTCATCCCAGAGATCAAAAGCCCCAAGTTTATTGGAGCTCTTGACCTCTAGAGATCACCGTCCACCAAACCCACTCTCCACCTGCACCTTTGCCTCCGATCGAGCGCCACCGTGCTCTAAACACCTCGCAATCACCACCATCACACTCCTCTCATCATAACGAGTCTTCTGAGCCTTCTAATTGGGGCTTTTAGCTCGTATTGGTGATTTTCAGGTCTCACCAGAGTTGCTACCATCGTCGACTTCGTCCGTCGCCATCTTCCCATCTCCGACCGTGACTCGACCTCCAGCACCTGTGGCTTGACCTAGTGAAGCCACCTGTAGCGCCAATTGAAGAGGAAAGCAGCAGCAGCAGTTCCAATTCCTCGAAGTTTCACACTAGCAGAACACACGGAGTCCAAACATAGTCCCACATCGTGGGGACCTAATTTTGAAATGCGTATTTAAGGATTTTGGCGCAGCTGTTGTTTGCTTTCGTATCACTGGGGTCAGATCCCTACCTCACATGCCCCCACGCACGCCCTCGCCCGTGCCCACACGCACGCAAGCCTAGTGTTACGACTTGGTTCCCGAGTCCTTACAGGACCCGAGACCAGCTTGACTCAACTAGTCTCAAGACTTAGTCGTCCAACAAGAAATAACCGAAAAGTAGGAAAATAAACCACATTCACCATGCAATGTAACTAACGGTAAAAGCGTATGTTAAGACCCATGCTGTTGAGCATTTTAATATGTCTGGACTGTGGGTCAGACGTCTGGACACCTTCTTAGACGTCTGGAAATTGAAAAATTTGAGTATGAGCTCACGTCTGTGCGCGTGCTGTGCACAGACAGTATCCCTCATTTTTCCCTCCTCTCTCTTCCCTCGCCTCCAAGCAAAACCCTAAACCCCACCTTATAAAACCCCCTTCGTTCTCCTCACTTCTCAGCCACCCGCCACCTTCCTCACTTCTTCCTAGAGTGAGCGAGAGCGGCGGAGAGGAGCGGCGTGAGGAGAGGAGTAGCGTGAGAAGGAGAGGAGGTGAGCTTGCGAGCTCGCGTGGGAGCTCACCGGTGAGCGCACGGCCGGAGCGACGCATGCGCGAGGCGGAGTGCGTCAGGGAGGTCCTCCCCAACACTGCTGCAGCCAGGGCTGCAGGTGAGGGGGTGCGGCGCGGCCACGCACGGCGCAAGAAGGAGGAAGCAGGTTCTGGTTCTGGGTTTTTCCCAGAATCAGATGTCTGGAGTGACGTCCAGACGATGGAGTGGACGTCTCGGTTCCAGATGTCTGAGGAGAGTCTCGTGGAGGTACGTCTCTTTGCGGATACATCCATGCAGGCCACTTCGCCGATCCCTTTTTGCATGCCCATTTTGAGAAGATTAGGTGTCTGCGTGCAGGATTCGCTTTGGGAAGGTGCGGGACACGCCCTCCCACACTTTTCAGACGTCTGGGGAGCTTACCAGATGACTGTAGGCACTTCCAGATGTCCGGAGAGGTGGTCAGACGTCTGGAGCTGGGTCTAGACGGTCCAGAAGAGTTCTTGGATGTCTGAGGATTGGCACAGGGCTTGAGGTATGACACTGGACACTTTTAAAACGTCTGGAAGTTGTTCCAGACGTCTGATTTGAGTCAGAAAACCTATTGTTGTCCCGTTTAAGATCCGTTTGAGTTCCGTTTTACGCAAATAAGATACCGTTGTGTTCCTTGTGAGTTCCTCTACTTGTTAGAAGGTTTTCCATACTGTTCTGATAGTTCCTTTGTGACTGTTCCTTGTGATAGGATTTCGTTCCGTTGCGGGTTCGGGGCTTGCTGAGACACGTGAGCCTGCCGTTCAAGCCCCCAATACTCCTGGGTTTACTGGTAGAGTGGCTTCCCCCTAAATTAATTATGACCTAAATGCATGTGGAATAAATGATTAGAACCTAGGATATGACATGAATCCTACGATGAGAAACACTTGAATTGTCTGTAATAGATGATTGAATTGCAGTCTTGAATGAGTAGATAAAATGATAACAATTTCTTGTAAATAAATAACAGCTGCCTGTGAAATGTAAAGTACTTGTGCTAGCAAACTGTTGCATGTAAATTCCTGTTGTATACGTTAAATGACAATACGAGCTGCATGTATATAAATTGAGAATGATAATGTGAATGATGGAAATACGAGCTACTTGTGTATAACCTATGTATGGAAATGTAAACGATAACAATACGAGCTGCATATGTATAATCTGAGAATGGAAATAGAAATGATGAAACCTGGTATGGCTTGACCTGAGGAATATGAGCATGAATCTTACGGAGAATTAGGAATAGAGCTCTTGGAAATAAATGGAATGGATCTAGAAATATGAGTGGGGAAGTGAGCTGGCCCTTGAGTATGGAGTACTAAGGAGAGTGACTGTCCCCCTGTTTAGTGCAGAGCGGAGCTAGCCGCCCTTGGGTTGGGACCCGAGGTTAGGATTGAGCACTCTGTACTGACTTCTTGGCCCTCACGTACACAGTACCGGGGAGAGCTACTAGTGTAGGGAGAGAGCTAGCCACCCCACGGGGTCCGGGGTTCAGCTAGCCGTCCTACACCAACTTGTTAGGCCCACTGGGCAAACCAGGGTAGTCAGGCGAGGGTGCCTGGACTGTGGAAGGACGAGATTCCTATTTGGTTCTTAGGGGCTAGACCCTTGTTACTGAGAGGGCTAGGCCCTATACTGGTTCCGTGCTGTGCTTTGGGCGCATCCGCTAACGGAAACGACTGACTGCGTACCAGTGCGGGGTAGCTACCCGTGCGCTTATCGCGCGTGCCGTATTCACCGTTACATCTGTCCATGACCTTGGGGTGGTTGACTGGGTGTAGGATCACCATAGGAGACTCTCCCGGCCAAGAGAGCCCCACGTGTGCCTTCTACTCTTCGGAAAAGACTGCAATTAAGATCGTTCCCACGAGGAACATTCAAGATCAAGAAAAGAGATCTGATAAATAAATCAATGGGTAAAAAAGGAATAACTTGTAAAATAATGAAATTGGAAAACAACAGCTACCTGTCCACTTTTACTACTTTAGTTAGTTGGTTGCCACTCTACTCAGCATTCGCTAACTTTGTGTACTCATAACCCTTTTCAGGTTCAAGTGTTGAGCAGCCAGAGCCTACGGCTGTAGAGGGTGCTGGGCCCAGTAGAGTCCAGTAATGGTAGCTTCTTATACTTTTTTCTATGGTAGTAAGTAGTCTCTTGCACCTTTGTACTCTTACATTCTGTACTTTATATTCTTGTACCTAGTTACTTTTTTACTGTTGTGGTGGTGTGTACTGTAGTAGTTTTACTTCTTTACTGCTGTACTTTTATTACTGTTAGCTGCTTAGCATAGTGAATGTGGTTTAGTTTCCTTATTTTTGGTTACTTTCTCGTTGGACGACTGGGTCTTGGGATCAGTCGAGTCAATCCGATTTTGCGCCCTATAGGGATTCGGAAACTAGGTCGTAACATCGTATAAGTAGTAAAGGAAGGTAAAAGCTGCTAGTCAGTACATATCACCACAATAACAGAAAAGTAGAATAAATGTATAGTAACAGAAACAGTAAACAAAAGCCTAAACTCACTAGCATAAAAGAGAGTACAACAATAGTATGAAAACTACCGCTGGGTTTAACTGGGCCCAGTACCCTTTGTAGCCGGTAACGCGAGCTGCTCAACTCCTGGACCTGTAAAGGATTATGTAAAAACGAAGTCAGCGAACGCTAAGTAGAGTGGTAACCAAACTATTTAAAACAGTAAAAATTAGTAAGTAAATTTATTTTTTCTAGTTATTTTACAAGTAATTTCCTTTCACCCCATTGGTTTACTTTCAGATTTCTTTCTTAATCTTGCATGTTCCTTGTGGGAACGATCTTGATTGCAGTCTTTTCCGAAGAGTAGAAGGCACACGTGGTGCTCTCTTGGTTGGGGGAGTCTCCCGTGGTAGTTCTGCACCCACTCAACCACCCTGAGGTCACAGACAGACGTAGCGGTCACTACAGCATGCGCGATAATCGCACGGGTAGTTACCCCACATTGGCACGAGGTTAGTCGTTTCCGCTAGTAGGTACGCCCAAGTACAGTATGGAACAGTATAGGGCCTAGCCCTCTTAGAAATAGGGGTCTAGCCCCTCAGAACCAAACATGGATCTCGCCTCTCCACAGTCCGTGCACCCTCGTCTGACTACCCCGGTTTTCCTAGAGGGTCTAACAAGTTGATGTAGGGTGGCTAGTTATGCTCTCTACACTAGTAGCTCTCCCCAGTATCGTGTACGTGAGGGCCAACAGAAGTCGGTGTAGAGTAGCCAATCCTAACCCCGAGTCCCAACCCAAAGGCGGTTAGCTTCGTTCTACACTAAAAAGGGGACAGTCACTCTCCTTGGTACCACGTACTCAAGGGCCGGCACACTTCCCATCCATATTCCAAACTTTTCCATCTAACTACAGGAGCTCTACTCCTAACTCCCCATAGGGTTCATGCTCATGTTCACCATATTATTCTAATCCAAGTTTCATCATTCATGATTTAATTCTCGTTTATACACATGTACCTCGTATTTCCACAATTTTACACATGCAATAAGTGATATCACAGGTAATTATTTAATTATCTCAGGCAGCTCATATTCATTAACAGGCAGTTGCTAATAATTTAGCTCATTTATTCATAAATACAGTTTAAATCACGCAAGCAAGCGGTTCAACCATTTCTCGTCCTAGGGTTCATGCAAACATCCTAGGTTTTCAGTTATCTAATTTTCATAGATGCATTCTTATTTATAAGTAGAACAGGGGGAAACCACTCTACTAGACAATTTGAGAGTATTGGAGGCTTGAACTGCAGGCTTACGTGCCTCTACAAGCCCCAGACACGCAACAGGTAGAAGTCCTATACTAAGGAACACACAACGGAAGATTTTGAACAGTGTATAAAGGTTTCTAATATGTAAAGGAATTCACAAGGAAACCACGGATACTTTGTTTGCGTAAAATGGATCCCGATCGGACTCTAAACAGGTAAAAAACGTGTCTGTAGACCCAAATTAGACGTCTGGAAACAAGTTCAGATGTCTTAAAAGTCATCAGAGACTCACCTCAAGCTCCTGTGATGATCTCAGACGTCCAGGACTCCACCGCGACCGTCTGGAAGCAGTTCTAGACGTCTGACTAGTCCTCCGGTCGTCTGGAGACGTCTCCGGTCGTCTGGTAAGCTGTCCAGACGTCTGAAAAGTGTGGAAGGGCATGCCGCGCACCTTCCCAAAGCTACTCCTATGCACGATAGAGCAACTTGCCACTTTTAGCCAAGCAAATCACACTGCGGTGCGGCCTGCATGGCCGTAACCACGAGAGAAACGTACCTTCACGATACACCCGCTTTCAGACGTCTGGTGTTGACGCCAGACTTCTAGCCAGTCGTTCGGAAGGCCCTCCAGACGTCTGATATTGGAAAAACTCCAATACCAGTCCGCGCTCCTGCACCTCTCGCCGCACTCCGCCGCGGCTCCTTCCGCTCCGCTGCAGCTCTGACTGCTACAGAAGGTCGGGGACGACACCCCGACGTTCTCCTCCCGCACGCGTCGCGATGGTCGTGCGAACCTCCGGCAAGCTTCCACGAAGCTTGTAAGCTCGGCCTTCTCCTTCTCTTCACTCCCACTCCTCCCCGCTCTCGCTCTCGCTCTCTCACGCGTCTCTGCTCACGGTAATGGAGTGGGGAGGTGTGGTGGAGTGGTGGAGTGGAGAGGAGAGGGAAGGGGGCCTCTTATAGGAGAGGGGTTTAGGGTTTAGTGGGGAAAAAGAAGGAAAGGAGAGAGAGGAGAAGAGTCTGTGCACCGCTTGCGTGCAGACCGCAAGGTGCGTACAGATTTTTCAATTTCTAGACGTCCGGGAAGGGGTCTAGACGTCTGACTAGCACTTCAGACGTCTTAAAAGGCTCAAAACAGAACGGGCTTTACACTTGAGCTGGTCTAGGTCGGTTTGAACCGATTTGATTTGGGTCTAAACAGTGCTTTGGGTCTGGTTTGAGAGAGAAGAGAGCATTTTTTAGGGAAGAAGGAAGGGTTTTTGCGACGGGAAATGCGCCTAAACACTTACTCGAATTTGAGAGGTTTGTGTTGAGACTTTAAGCCGTCTGAGGCTTCTCTTTGACGTCTGACTTGGGAAATTTGAGGCTACTGTTGACTTTGAGATTTGATTGGGAATTATGCCAAACTGTTGAGAGTAATTGGTGGTTCTAACCACCATTTTTTATGCTCTTTATTATATTTTTGTTCTGAAATACAATTTGAGCATTTATTGATTATTCATTGCATATTATATTTGTTATTGATTATTATGCTCATTGCTTATCATTTGATTAGTTGATTGAATTGTAATATTTACTCTCTGTGAACAACCTTGGAACTCACGATTTTTTGAACAATTACAAATTTTAAATGTTGATTCAATTTTCGTTACTATACTACCATGCGTTTTTCTAAACTACGACGAATTTCGACTCAACAACAAACCCTAACCCTTTAAGACAATCCCATGCTGACCCATGCAAGCCAATATTCACGTGCAACTAACCAAACCACACACAAACCATGCATACACTCATACACATATATACACATGTGCACACACATAAAATGTAATTGCATGTGCAATAATAATTTTATATACAATTTTACACATGCATATATTTGTGTACATTTTCCAATAGCTACATATTTTTCTCAATTTTTATTCACACCAATGTGGACCTAGTAGTAGCTAGTATATTGTATTATTTATCTATTTTCTCCAGGCTTACACATACACACACAACTAGCTCATCTACACAAGACAAACACCCTTCCTAATGACCTACACCTTAGCTTAACCCTACTTGACCCCACGCCACCACTAACCACCACCTAAATCGACCTAAGCCACCCCACTAATCCCTACTCAATCCGACGCCAACCTTCTCCCTTCTCCTCTCCTTTGACAGCCGCTAACCACCAACTAAACCCACCTAAGCCACCCCACTAATCCCTACTCAATTCCACGCCAACCCTCTCCCTTATCCTCTCCTTTACCCACCACTTGACCTATACCTCCACCTTAAGTTGTACACCACACGAAAACCTTCCACCCTTAGGATATATCCTAAAGTAGATCCTTTAACCTATGCCATAGGACCACCATATCTAGTGCCAACACCTATAAAACACCCTCCCCATGGGCACCAACCCCCCCACCTCCATTTTTTCTCTCCATCCACCACTACCTTCATGGTAGTCTTCATAGGTGACATCTTGATCTATTCCCCTAACAAAACTCAAAATGAACATCTTCACATGATTTTGGATACTTTGAGGTGACATCGATTATCGTGAAATTCAACAAGTGTGAGTTTTTAATGAAGTAGGCCACCTTCTTGGGGTACATGATCGTTGGAGCAAGCATTCCATGGATCTTGCTAAAGTCGAGGTTGTGCTAAAATGGGAGTGCTCAAAGTCAGTGACAGAGATTTACAGTTTCTTGGGTCTAGCACAATACTATCAACAGTTCATTCAAGGGTTCTTGTAGATTACTCGATTGACCTAGAAGGATGTTTCACTAGTTTAGATTAAGGAATGTGAAACTAGTTTTCAGACACTGATGGAGAAGCTGACTACGACTCTGACACTTATTATACTAGACAATGGTGGCAGATTCACAATATATATAGATGCCTCTCAGTAGGGCTTAGGATACACGTTGTTGCTTATGCCTCCAAGCAGCTAAAGCCTTATGAGGACAATTACCCTAAGTATGATTTAGAGCTAGCAATGATTGTTTTTGTCTTGGAGATCTGAAGACATTATCTATATAGAGAGACATTTAAGATTTACATAGACCACGAAAGCCTGAAGTTTCTCTTTGATTAAAAGGAGTTGAACTAGGTAGCAATGTCGGATGGAGTTTAGTGCAAATTAACACCTAGCATGCACATCACACAAGTGCCTAGTCATCATTTTGCCTTGGCTGAGTCATTGGGGGATTAACCAAATTGTAGGATGGATGCAAGCATTATCTTAAGACAAGAGGGTGCCTTATATCAATCTTACAGGTTGGATTAAATTTTGTTAAATCCATAACCCATTCTATTCTTTTCAGGTTGAGATTTTTCCAATTGAATCAAATCTAATTCAAGATCTAATCTTTATTCAATTCAACTTGTAAAAAATTGAATTGGTTCATATCAGACTAAATTGTCATATTTTTAAATTAGTACATGATCTCTTATATGTTTCTTCTATTTGTTAATACAAAGTTTCAAAGAATTAGATTTTAAAATTAAAACTTAATGTTTATTCTTTTCTTCTTGAATTTTCCTTACTAGCATGGTGACATCGTTCTCTCAAAATTTAGAAAAAATTATACCAAAGATATAAAAAATTGTTGACTTCCTAGGACTTATAACAAAATGAAGGAATTGACTCTAATGTTTGAGGAAATGGAGAATGAGATTGTTCAATGGCAAAGTTAGGTAAGGTTTAAGAGGGTTAAGAAAAGGGAACAATATAATTGGAAAAGATTTGCAATTAAATAGGAGTTTATTTTGAAGAATTAATATTACATATCCTACAAATATTTAAATTTCATGTCGGTTATGAAACGTGTGTTGCAACATATTTTGCAATGTGTAGGGTCCCCACTCACGCCAATGATTTAAATTGATGGTTTTAATCAGTGTATTTTTATTTTTCATTGGTGAAAAATATTTTCCATAAGTGAAAAATCATTTTCTAGGTGGAAAAAAATCACTTCTTATAGGTGAAAATTTATTTTCCAGGTGGAAAATCATTTTTCATTGGTGGAAAGGAAAAACATACAAACATGTTTTCATTTTCTATCGGTGTATTTTGGTTTTCACCAATAGGTGGAAAACAACTTTTCATCAATAGAAAATCAAAATGCACTAATTTGTCTTGATTTTCAACCATTATGTTTTGATTTTCTACTAGTGGAAAGTCACTTTCTAGGTTGATAACCATTTTTCATTGTGTTTTAGTTTTCAATCGGTGAAAAATCATTTTCAACCGTTGTGGTTTGGTTTTAAATCGGTGTATTTTGATTTTCGACCAATTCATTTTAATATTCTCACTTGTGATGCGGTGGTTACTTTTGTTGAATAGTGGTAGACCCGACGTATGACTTTGGTTGCTTTTTTAGAGTGAACACCTGTGTTTTGCTTTTTTTAGTGAGTAGGGTGTACTTTGGTGACATAAGTGGGGCCTCTTTTCTGGTGAGTGGGGGCATTTATTACATAACGTATTACAACGTATGTTTCTTTACTTTTTCATTAAAATTTATTTGTTTGATACAATCACGTCATATAAGTGTAAATTCACAAGTACTATTATTTACATTACCATAAATTGATTGGATTGGAATAGATCTTAGTTGAATCCAATCTAATTTTTAGCGAATTAAAAATTTTCTAATCAAATCCAATCCATGGAGGTCAAATATCGAGTTCAATCTAATCTAATTGAATTGATATGGATCAAATTGTTGGGACCCAACTTGCATTGGATCGGGTCCCACCTTGTTATCCCTTTGACCATTTTCGTTTAGTGAATATTTCCTATTCCATACTGCATATGACTAGTACTACTAAGCAGTTAACATGTATATAAATACAATATACCTTGGAACACAATTAAAACAAATAAAGAAGCTGGTATTGAAAAGAAAAATTATACATTTGGCATGTAAAGGAAATAAGATGACATTCTTTCATAACAAACTTCATGGGCCATATATCAACATAAACCTAAAAATAGGCACCCCCATAGTGAAACATGCCAATAATTACTGCAAAAGAAAAAGAGAAATTTGCAGTACTGACTCTAGTCCGAGAATTTGCTACTCTGCAAACTCTTCACCAAAACCTCCTTCACCTGGTAGATTGAACAAATAGAGTTATGAGCAAACATTCAGTAGAGTGCTAGAAAAAGACAGTAAAAGTGACACAAAATGGTAAAGTAAGCAAGCGTAACAGTAATTGCAGGTGCTACTAAGGTAAGGAACCTCTACCACAATAGCCATAATAAATACAAGGCTGGCAACACCTATCTAACTATACCCACTACACATAGATCACCCATTCCTCCATTAGTATGCATCCTCAAGGTATCGTTACATTCCTCAACAAGTTCATCTTCTTGGTATCCCTTTTAATTTAGTTTTCACTGGACCTGGGTCATTAAGTCTATAGCAAGTTTCAGCGGAAAGGCCAGGGGGCTAATCCCAACCTCTCAACCTTCACCTACTCCACCATCTAGTGGGGTAAGTAGCCCCCCACCTCCCAAGGTTGCCAAACTAGCCAACACATCGAAAAGACTGTGCCTCTAGCACATCACAAAGCGCACAATCGTTGTACTGTCAGAACCAAACCCTTTGGAGCTCTTACCTCACCAGGTTGCCATGGGGTGCATGCTAACTCCTAGGCTTAATTTATTTGGTTGTTATCTTCATTCTACCCTCTCTATCCCATCCATACAAATATGTTTTAAACCATTTTCTTATCAATGGGAATGTGCCATAGTAGGACCCTGTGCGCCAACATCCCTTTTTCCTTCCAAATTTTTACAACACATCATATGGCCCCTTGTCACCCTGGGTGGTATATCACACATCATTTGCAATATTATTCTGGCCAATCATGGCCACACCCATATCGTATCCTTGGCATGTACACTACCAATGGTTCATAGCATTTTCCCATTGGTCCTAGATCAATGTCCATTCCTTATCCATGTACCACATGATTAATCCCAAGTATCACATGATTCACATTAATATACTTGGTGTTTCACATGCACCAAGTTTCCATCTCATAATCATCTTATCCTTACATCTTTCTCATTTCTGACTCCTCCCATGGGTCCCATAACATTGTAATTTTCCTTCTATAAGCCATCATCATAATCACTTACTAATCGTTTCCTTAATTATCATCTCATCATTCCATTCTCATTCCATTCATGGATATCCAAGTGTCCACCAAAACGTGATTCATATATCTATGATTACCCATGTTATGCCCAACATGTAATTATGTTCGAGTTGTTGCATGTACGTTACTTTCCAATTATGTAATCCCCAGCCAATCATGGCTTCAAAATCACATCTCTACCATTACTGGTTTCATATATGAATCAAAGTATCAATGTCTTTACATCCATGTTGTACTATATGATTTCCTATGGTACAGTGATGGTTCAGCATAGCATATTCTATCTATCTTAACTACAAGAACATTTAACATGCATACATCCTCTAATCTTAATTCAATTTAGCATAAACAATAATGATTATATCATACCATATCATTTCCATAGGGAACAAATAACAATATTCATATTCATTTTGATTCCATATCATGCCACGGGTATATTATGTCGTTTATCGAACATATATAATAGGTAACATATTTCATTTAATCAAGTACAATAATCATGTATTACATCTCATATTCGTAAATCAAATCCAGAAGTAGACAATTTTATTCAATCCATCATTCTCATCGCATATAAGTAACAAGTAGGTAAAACTAGTCCTATCTACCAGCAAAATGTGGAAAAACACTCTACCTGGCAAAATTGCCTAAAAGTCGTGCACCTCAACAACGCATGGATCATCCTGCCTCGTCGGTGTTGACCTCACCTATAAAACCACCACCAAGGTCAAACACGACTGCTAAAACTATCTACCAGTACCATGCACATGAGTGTGAGTGTCCCATACCTCTCCCTTTCTTCTCATCGGAGAGAGGAGACTTGACACCAAACTAAGATGATTTCTTAGGCAGCCAAATGGCTATCCCTAAACTTCATTAGGGGTCTAAACACCTACTATTTAGGTCTATTTTCAGACCTAATAACACCCCTACACCAGTCCTAAAATATCCCTATTTTTCCTCCCACCTTCCTCCCCTACACATGGAAAAATGAATGTGAGAAGAAGGAACACACAGGACCATAGTAGGCAGCCAAGGGGGCTGCTGTCCTCTTGACATTATTTGGTCCCAATTATGCTTCATTTTTAGACCTTAATGTGGTCTCCATATAGCTCACACATCAGCCCAACCTTGTCCTACACTTTTCCTGCAACCCTTCCTCGCACATGGAAGAAAAATGCACAATAGAAGGAAAATAGTTGGGCAACCTTAGGGATCATCCAAGCTGCCTCAAGGACAACTTTAGACACCATTTTGAGGCCTAAATAAGGTTTGAAACCAGACCCTAAAGGGTCACAATCAAATATGAATTGGCCATTTTTTTCACTCATTTTCTCCCCTTCAACAATAGAGAAACAAGGAAGCGAAGGAAGATGGGTAGTCGGCCACCTCTATGGGCCACCCCTAGTCAACATACCACCATCGTCCATCCTCTACCTTCCCCTTCCCCCTACCCCCAGGCCCAAGGAGGAAGAAGAAAAAGGAGGGTGTGGAAGAGGATGAGAGAAAGGAAGGGTACGTGTCTTCCCTCTTCCTCCCTAGTTCGATCTCCTCCTCTGATGGCCTTATCATCGGCGATGAAGGGGACCCTCTCCCACGTCCAGTAGAACATACAAGCACAAACCACCCTACCCCGAAGTGCAAACTACAAAAAAAGTACAAAAAAATCAAAGTTCGGGTCATATACCTCCAACCGTACATAATATTCTTTGCATTGAGGGTCGATCGGAGCCTCGATGGAGCTCTGAAATGGAGGTGGAGCTTGCTGCTTGAAAATAGTGGTTGAGAGGTGGGTTTAGGGATTCACAAATGAAAGGATGGGGCTTTAGAAGAACCCTTGTCCCTTATTATAAAAGGTTTCGATTTTATTATTTTTCCTTACCCATTCGTCTCCCACCTGAGAACGATCTATTCAACTTAGCCAAAATTTATTTTTTATGATCCCATTCTTTATAATTTTTCATAAGGAATCCAACGCCATAAACGATTCGTCAATCTGACATCGTTTGCACCTGGTATGCCCATTTTATCGAAATGGGTGCATTTCGGGTCTAAGGATGTGATTTTTCGAATAAACTCGAAACAAGGCATGATACCCTTCACTGGATTCGTCTCAACTCAAGGATTACTATGGTGTCCTCAGATTTGCGATTGAACACCCATAGCAAAATTTGGGTTTTGGGATCTCAATTCCTAAAATATCACATGTGCAATTTAGGCCCAATTAGTGAACTAAAAAGGTTTCGAGCTCGAGACCTTTCACATATTGTGGATTTATTCAATCTGTATGCACCCTTAGCAAATAACATACAAATTGAACCTAAGAAAGGTTTTGTTCTTTCAATAAAATGGAGTTGATGTGGGAGAACCAGCAAAAGTAGTTAATGAAATCTTCCACCAAATCCACATTTCAACTTGGTGAATTCCACGAAGTTAATGATGCGTCAATTTAGATAAGCTCCTACTGTAGGCAAAACTTCCAAAGACTCAAATGAGTCCACATTAAGGTGGTGTTTGGTAAGAGAAATAGGTTCGTGAAATAAGTAGACGAATAGCAAAAAAGTGGAATAAAATGGTGGAATAAGTGGTTTAATCCATTTGGATGTTTTAACAAGTGTTACAGTTGAAAACGCGAGATTAATAAGCTTTATGTCGTAATATAGAGGCGAAATCGAATCTAAACAAAAATAAAATAACAAAACTCTAGGTGAGTCCCGATCGATCTCTGGGAGATGGTGATTACGAAAATGATTCTAATTTTTTTCTTTATGTTCTTTGCTTGCGAAACTAAAACTATCCTAAATCCAAAGAGAAAACCTAAAATCCTAACCTAAAACCTAGAGATGGTGATTGATCTCTTGGATGGAGAATTCCCTGGTCGCTCTCTCAAATTGCACAATCATCGTGTAGCGTAAGTAAATATAAAACATATAAGAATAGCACTCATTATGAAATTTGTGTATAATGTGCGTCACATCGAGAGTTTTGATTTATAACCGATTCGCTTATGCGGGTGGGAGCTGCCATTTTATTACTTTCTCTTAATCTAACTATGCGAAATCAATCAACTAAATAACTTAATCTGCTTATTAGGCGTGTGATTTAATGACTAGGAGATGAAATCAAATAATGCAAAATCAAATTATTACAACGTAGATCGGAATGAAAATAAACTTGTATTGCATTGATAATCAGAATAACATAAAGATTCGCATAAACAAAACTAGAGGAATACTTGACAGGAATAAAAAGTAGCAAGAATAAAAATCTATCTAATAGAAAACCATCCCATTGGGATTGCTTGTAAAGCAGTCAGCACGAGAGAATGGTGGTGGCTAGACCATGGGTATGGAGGTCCGTCTACAGGCCACAAGAGAGTAGTGCACACCTAAAACTCATGAAGAGTCTAGGCATGCTAGTAGAAGAGAAAATAAACTAGTTACTTGCATAAAATATAATGCAGAAAATAAGGATCTAAGAAAAATAATACCACTAAAGAGAATAAGGGCACAAAGGGTGGTCCTTGGTGGCTATGTGGCTTGGAGGTGGAGGGAGGGAGGAGGTTAGCCACAAAGGTGGTGGTGGACGGCCTTGGAGAGGTGGTGGTAGGGTTGGGATGTAGGTAGGTTGGTCGGCTATTGGAGGGTGAAGATGATCATGTAATGGGGTGGCCTTGGTGGTGTTTATATAGAAGAGGGAGGGGTTTAGGGTTTTGGCCAAAGGGGCTAGGGTTAGGGTTAGGTTGCGCCACCTTTGGAGGGGAGGGAGTTGAGGAGGTGCGGACTAGGTTTAGGATCAAGTTGAGGGGGTATTTGTGATGGTTTTTGTAGGTTTAAGTGGTGTTGGCTTGGGTTTTAATTGGGTTGGGTTAATATGAAGTCTAATGGTTGGAGTCTAATTGAGTAGGTCTTAGTCTAATTAGGTGTGTATGTGTGTCCTTAGGTTAGGGTGATCCTAGTAGGCGTGTGTGTGAACTTAAGTAGATCTAGGTCGAGTCTAATTTATGTTCCATTGAGCCTAATTAGACATGTGTGGGTAGAGATGGATCGATTAAATCCTGGGTGAATCCTATTGGGTTCAGGTGCACCCAATCAAATATGAGTGCACCCAATTGGGTGCGGGTTAAGTGATTGGGTTTGGGTAGAGTCTAATTAGGCTACCATGAGCCTAAGTGGCGTAGGGTTAGTCTAATTAGGTCCAACTAGATCCCATTAGACTATGGTTGACCCAATTGACTTAGATTGAGTCAATTAAAAGTTCTATGGACCTAAATAGGATTCTAAGGTATAGATTAGGAATAGGGATAGTGTATAGGATTTATGGATAATGGATAATGAAATTTGGATAACATTATCCAAGTTTTGGCCAAAGTGGGGGAAATTCAGGATTAGGGATATAGATATCCCAAGTGGAGGATAAGGGTAGTGTTATGACTCAATCCCAGATCCCTACAAGACCTGAGACTGGCTCGTCTCGATTAATCCCAAGACCCAGTCGTCCAACAAGGAATAACCAAAAGCAGAGAATATTCCACAACTACACATGCAATGTAACTAGGCAAAATAATATAGAGACAGTAAAGGAAACGGAATGAAAAGTCTTACAAAATTACATGCCATCACAACTACAACAGCGGAAAGTAACAGAAAAATAACAGAAATGGTATTACAGATATCAATACTAACTATAACAAAAGAAGTTCTGAAATGAAAAGGAAACACAGCTAAGATTGGGCTTGACTAGGCCAGCTTCCTCTGCAGCCGGTGGTGCTGGCTGCTCAACTCCCTGACGTGAACAAGGTTATAAAATCCGTAGTTAGCTAACGTTGAGTAGAGTAGTAGTTAAGCCATTTACATGCATTTAACATAAGACAAGTAACTAATTAAGTATTCATTTCCATTAGTTCAACTAAGTAGTTCTTATTTGTTTATTCTCTTAAGAATCTGGTCATTTCTTGATCTTGACTGTCCCTGTTACAACCCGATTCCCGAATCCCTACAGGACACAAGAATCAGACCGACTTGACTGATCCCAAGACCTAGTCGTCCAACGAAAAAGTAACCAAAAAGCAGTAAAATAAACCACATTCACCATGCAAGTAACTAATAGTAACAAAAGTACAGCAGTAAAGAAAAAAACTATTACAGTACACACCACCACAACAGTAGAGAATTTTAAACAGGTATAGAAATATGAAGTTTACAATAAAAGAGTACATGAGTGTAACAAAATACTCACTACTATAGAAAATGGGTACAATAAAAGTACAACTACTGGGCTTTACTAGGCTCAACAACCTCCACAACCGTAGGCTTTGGCTGCTCAACACGTGGACCTGAAAAAGGTGGTAAGTACGACACGTCAGCGAAATGCTGAGTAGAATGACAACCAGCTAACTAAGAAAAACAGTAAAGGTGGACAGGTAGCTGTTGTTTTCAATTTCTTTCTTAAAGTAACTAATTATTCTTTCTTTCATCACTTGGTTTATTTATCAGGTCTTTTTCTTGATCTCGAATGTTCCTCGTGGGAACAATCTTGATTGCAGTCTTTTCCAAAGAGTAGAAGTAGCACGTGGTGCTCTCCTGGTCGGGAGAGTCCCCAGTGGTGGTCCTACACTCAGTCAACCACCCCAAGGTCGCTGACAGACGTAACGGTGACTACGGCACGTGCGATAAACGCATGGGTAGCTACCCCGCATTAGCACGCGGTCAGTCGTTTCCGTTAACGGGTGCACCCAAAGAACAGCATGGAACCAGTATAGGGCAGAGCCCTCTCAGTAACAGGGGTCTAGCCCCTAAGAACCAACCAGGGGTCTCGCCCCTCCACAGTCCGCGCACCCTCTCCTGACTACCCTGGTTTGCCCAGTGGGCCTAACAAGTCGGTGTAGGACGGCTAGCTGAACCCCGGGCCCCGTGGGGTGGCTAGCTCTCTCCCTACACTAGTAGCTCTCCCCGGTATTGTGTACGCGAGGGCCATGGAGTCGGTACAAAGTGACCAGTCCTAACCTTGGGTCCCAACCCTAGGGCGGCTAGCTTCGCTCTGTACTAAATAGGGGGACAGTCGCTCTCCTTGGTACTCCATACTGAAGGGCCAGCCCACTTCCCCATTCACTTTTCCAGTTCCATTCTATTTATTTCCAGGAGCTCTACTCCTAATTTCCCGATAGGGTTCATGCTCATGTTTCTCATGCCAAGCCGTACTAGGTTTCATCATTTCAGGTTTATCCGCATATAACACGTGTTTCTAACATTCAATCCTTCTTTTCCATTTTATATACAAGTAGCTCGTATTTAATTTCAAACAACTGGAATTACATGTGGCGGTTACTAACAACAGTACTCTACATTTCACACGCAGCTGTTATCCAATTACAGGCAATGATTATTATTCTATCTACTCATCCAAGACTGTAATTCAGGCATTCAATACAATCGTTCCAGCGTTTCTAGTCCTAGGATTCATGCCATACCCTATGATCTATCATTCAATCTAGTGTTTCTGATCATAGGATTCATGTCATACCCTTGTAACTATCATTTATTCTAGACATCCATTTATGTTTGTAATTAACTAAGGGAAGCCACTTTACCTGCAAAATCGGGAGTAATGGGGGCGTGATCGGCAGGTCCACGTGCCTCCGCAACCCCTAAATCCGCAACAGAACGAGGTCCTAACACAATGATCAACTATAAAAAATCACTCAGAACATGATAATACGCATTCCAACAAGTAGAGGAACTAATACGAAGAATGAAATCTTAAACGTGGAAATTGAACCTCAAACGGACCCTAAACAGGTCAAAAACGATGATTCTGACTCAAATCAGATGTCTGGAACACCTTCCAGATGTCTTAAAAGGGGTCCAGATCCATACCTCGCTCTGCGTTGCTCCTCAGACGTCAAGGGGTCCTGCTGAACCGTCTGGACCTAGTTCCAGATGTCTAACTATCACTCCGGACGTCTGGAGACGCTCTGCACCATCTGGTGACTCGTCCAGACGTCTGAACCACGTGGGAGGGCGTCCCACGCCTTCCCGAAGCGAATCCTGCAAGCGTTTGCAAAATATCTCAACACGTCACGCAACGGAGCTTCGACAGAACGGCCTGCATGGCCATTTCCGCAAAAGGAAGCAAAGGAGGAAATACATACTTCTCAATCGTCTGGAGCTCCCTCCAGATGTCGTCCGCGTCGTCTGGATGTAGGTCCAGACGTTTGATTCTAGGAAAATCCCAGAATCAGAAGCTCCTTCGGCTTCTTCCTGCTGTGTGCGACCTCACCACGCAGCCGCTCGTCTGCTGCTCGAGCTGCAGCAGCACCAGGGGAAACCTCCCCAGCACAATGCTCCTCCGTGCGCACGCCGACCGGCCTCGAACTGCTCCAGTGAGGTCTCTCTCTCACGGCCTGCGCGCTCTCTTCTCTTCCCTCTCGCTCTCACTCTCGCTCTCGCGTTGGAGGAAGGAGGAGACAGATGGAGTGGGGTGGCGTGAGGGAGAGGACGGGGGTATTTGTAGGCGTGGGGGAAAAGCTTCTGCAGGTCTGCAAGGGAAGAAGGAAGAGAAGAGGGTGGCCAGGGCTCAGTTTGCGCGCGACACGCACGTAGACTCGCGGCCGTACGCACGCAAACACCTTCCTAGACATCTGGCCCAAGTCCCAGACGTCTTAAACGGCTTTGGTGGCACGGGTCTTAACAGTCCCTCAAGGGGATGATCTTGATTGCAGTCTTTCCTATGATGTAAGATGTACACGTGGTGCTCTCCTAGCTGGGAGAGTTCCCCGTGGTAGTCCTACATCCAGTCAACCATCCCAAGGTCACGGTCACGATGTAGCGATGACTACGGCACGCGCGATAAGTGCACAGGTAGCTATCCCGTACTGGCACGCGGTTAGTCATTTTCGCTAGCAGGTACGCCTAAAGTATAGCACGGAACAGCACAGGGCCTTGCCCTCTTAGAACAGAATAGGGGTCTCACCCCTCCACAGTCTGCGTACCCTCGTCCGACTATCCCGGTTTGCCTAGTAGGCCTAACAAGAGTCGGTGTAGGGTGACTAATCCTAACCCCGGGTCCCGTGGGGCGGCTAGCTCCCTCCCTACACTAAGTAGCTCACCTTGGTACCCTGTATGCGAGGGCCAAACAGGAGTCGACGTAGAGTGACCAAACTCACCCCAGGTCTCAACCCAAGAGGCTGTAAGCTCCCCTCTTCTCTAAAGGGACAGTTGCTTTTCTTGGTACTATGTACATAAGGGCCAGCTCACTTCCCATCTACTTACAAGATGTGAATTCCCTACTCGAAGGGGGTGAGATCAGTGTGACGTAAAAAATGCGGAATTGAAAAAAATACCAATCTCACAAAATAGACAAACACACAAAGTACACAATTATTTTTAGGTGGAAACCCAAACCCGGGTGAAAACCACCACCTAACCCTCTCAAGTTAGGATTTTCCGATCAACCAAGTTGATCAAATCCATTAAACGAATCACTTAAATGAGGGTGATTCAACCTCAATTACAACCACGCTACAAGTGCAAGGGTATCATTCCTCAACCCCTTCTCTTTACGAGAAGGATTTTGTCCCATGAAGGAGACGGGAATTCGTAAAGCGAATACTCAACCAAATAACAAAGATAAAATAACAAATATAGTCCTATAGAGCCAACAAAGATTTAAACCTAGCTTCTATAGGAATTAGGAAACTCCCCTTTGCAAGGAGTGCGTCGAATCGATGACGCGGGTGCGTGAGCCACGCGACGGCGCAACGTCGCTCTCGTGAACTACGGCGGGAGAGCGGGTGCACAAAGGCTTGATGCTCTCAAGATGTAGAACTTGAGCTTAGAGAGCAAGAGCTTTTCTTGGACACAAAAGAGTGTGAAAGCGTATTACTAGGTGTGTCTTGTGTATCTTGGTGTGCAAGAGGTTCCTCTCTATTTATAGAGGCCTTAGGAAGGCTTTGGAAAGCTTCCATAGCCGTTGGGAGCAAAGCCCAAGAGAATCAGGCCGAAATCAGGAACAATGATTGCACTGATAGGCTTATAAGACGTCTGATCCTGGCTTCAGACGTCTGGAAGATCACTTTAAGATGTCTGGGAATAAGGTCAGATGTCTGATTTTGGGCGGGTCTCTTCCTGACTTGGATTAGATTTAAACAGGGTTCTAGTGCAAGTCCATCAAACGACATACAGGACGTCTGGCACTATGTCTGGATGTCTGGAAACCTACTTTTTCGTGGGAATGGATTTCCAACAGAGTGCAACGGCTAGAAAATCTCTGAGAAGAGATTTTGGGTCAGCCGAGGCAAAACGGTCATCTATCAGACATCTGGAAAGGCCTAAGGACGTCTGATAAGGCTCTAACGGTCATCTCCTTGAGTGTTTGCTAAGCCAGCCAACGGTCCACTAATTGGACGTCTGACAAATTCATCAGACATCTTCTAAGACGTCTAGACATAGGTCTGGACGTCTGATTTCATCAGACAGAACAGCAAGTCCAGCCTAAATGTTATAAGACGTCTAAATCAACAATCAAACGTCTTAAAACACATTATCAGACGTCTGATTTTGGAATTAGACGTCTTAAAAGGCTATTTGAACCCTATATTGATTTTCTAAGTTTTCTACAGAAAATCTAAGTATCCTAGGGTTGTGCCGGTGTTCCTAGGACTACTATTAGGGTACTTTGAGGCTCTTTAACATGAATCTAAGTAACAAAAATAAAGCGCAACAAAAGAAACGAAAAATACAAGGAGTACAAGAGAAGGAAATCTATCCTATTCTTCATCTCCTTCCTTCTTCAATCTATCGCTCCTCGCGAATCTCCTCTGTTTTCCATCAAGCTCCTCCAATCCATCCTGGATGCGAGCTCGAACTTCGTCTGGTCACGTCTCCATTTGCAATTTTCCTGAAATCTAAGACTCCAAGTGCAAATGTTAAATGACACGTGTTTTGTTATCATCAAAATAAATGATCGTGGTGCTCTAGCACCAACACAAGATTCTTTCCATTTACAGGAGTTCTTGTCCTAATTCCCCGTAGGGTTCATACTTGTATTCGTTTCATTCCATTTCTCAACATTCAGATTCCACTGTTCACATCCTTGGTTTAATTTCTATAACAGGTAGCTTGGTTTTAATAACTGAGAAAGCATCACATCAAGTATTTATACACTTGCTAGCAAGTAGGGTTTAACATGCATGTCAAGTAACAGTGTAGCTCAAGCAATAATCATTTGCTTCTGCCCTAGGGTTCATTTTACATCCTAAGATTCAATTAAGTTATTCTAAACATGTACTTTATTTATTTAAATCTTAATATTTAAGTAGACTACTCTACTGAGAAATACGGGAGGAATGGGGGCTAACACTGTAGGTCCTGTCGTCTCTGTAAGCCCTGAACACGCTATAGGCAGGAACCCATACCATTGACTAGGTCACATCAGATGAGTTCAAAATAGGATATAATTGACACTAACACATAGAAAAACTCTAGCGGAAAACACCGGTACTTCGTTTGCATAAATCTGACTTCATTTGGGCCCTAAAAGGGCCAACAATGTACATACTGTCTAAAATTAGACGTCTGAGACTATACCCAGACGTCGTAAACGATCTCAGAACCTCACCTTGCTTCTCTACGTTGCTGGCGGACGTCTGGAACCCTTTCACAGTTGTCCTGGGTCTTTCCAGACGTTTGGCGGTGCGCCCAGACATCCGGTGTGTCTATCAGACATCTATGGAGACGTCCAGATGTCTTAAAGCACCTCTGTTACGACCCGATTTCTGGATCCCTATAGGATCCGAGATCGGCTCGCCTCGACTAATCCCAAGATCTAGTCGACCAACGAGAAATAATCAAAAGCAGTAAATAAACCATATTCACACATGCAATATAACTAAGCAGAAGGAAAAACGAAACAGTAAAGGAAAGTAGAGCAAGCTATCTCAAAATAGTAAATACTACCACAACAACAACGGAAAGAAAATAAAAAGTAACAAGAATAGTAACTCAAAGGTCCAGCACTCACAACTACAGCAGAACAAAAGAGCTGGAAAGGAAACTACTACTACGGTTGGGCTCGGCTGGGCTCAACTCCCTCTGCAGCCGGAAACTCAGGCTGCTCAACTTCTGATCCTGGATAGGGTTACGAAAGGACAGAGTCAGTGAATGATAAGTAGAGTGATGTTTATATTATTTATGTGCAAGTAAAGTAAAACAAACAACCATGTTTTATTCTCATTTCTATTTATCTCATCTATATGTTTTTGGTTCATTTATTTCACAAAGGATCCAAGTATTTTTTGATCTTGCTTGTTCCTCGTGGGAACGATCTTGATTGCAGTCTTTTCCGTGGAGTAGAAGATACACGTGGTACTCTCCTGATCGGGAGAGTCCCCCGCGGTAGTCCTACACCTAGTTAACCACCCCGAGGTCACTGTTGCGATGTAGTAGTGACTACAGCACGCGTAATAAGTGCACGGATAGCTACCTTGTACTGACACGCGGTCAGTCGTTTCCACTAGCAGGTACTCCTAAGGTACAACACGGAACAGTATAGGCCTTGCCCTCTCAGAACAGGGGTCTCGCCTCTCAGAACCAAACAGGGGTCTTGCCCTTCCAAAGTCCGCGTACCTTCGTCCGACTACCCCAATTTGCCCAGTGGGCCTAACAAAGTTGGTGTAAGGTGGCTAGCTTAACCCCGGACCTTGTAGAGTGGCTAGCTCCCTCCCTACACTAGTAGCACGCCTCGGTACCACGTACGCGAGGGCCTAAAAGAGTCGGTGTAGAGTGGCCAATCCTAACCTCGGATCTCAACCCAAGGGAGGCTAGCTCCGCTCTACGCTAAAAGAACCACTGTGCTCCTTAGTACTACGTACACAAGGGCCAACTCACTTCTCGTCTGCACACGGAATTTCTTTCCATATCCAGGAGTTCTCCTCCTAATTCCCCATAGGGTTCCTGCACCGTATTCGTTCCATTTATCAGTATTCAGATCACATGGTTCATAACTCGTTCCTTATCCATATACAGGCAGCTCGTGTTTTAACAATTCAATTCTCAATCATATACATGCAGTTTGTGGTTTTACAGTTCAATTTCTCATTATCATACAGGCAACTCATTTTCTAGCATGCATCTCAAGTAAACAGAGTAGCTCAACCATTCTCATTTGTTTCTACCCTAGGGTTCAGGTTTCATCCTAAGGTTTATTTCATAGTTCAATTTCTCATTCACATACAGGCAACTCGTATTTTAGCATGCATCTCAAGTAAACAGAGCAGCTCAACCATTCCCATTTGTTTCTACCCTAGGGTTCAGGTTTCATCCTAAGGTGTATTCAAGTATTCTAAACATGCTCTTTCATTGTGTAAATCTAAATGTTATAGTAAACCACTCTACCGGATATCACAGGAGGAATGGGGGTCTACATCGCAGATCTCATCGTCTCCGTAGGCCCCGAACATGCCACCGGCTGGTAACCTGTACCTGCGACTAATTTACATTAGATGGGTCAAAACAGTGGATACTCTACACTAACACGTAGAGAAACTCGAGTGGAAAACAACAGTACTTCGTTTGCGAAAATCTGATTTCGTTTGGGCCCTGAACAGGCCAAAAACACGGTTACTGTCCAAAATCAGACGTCTGGGACTAGTCCCAGACATCTTAAAAGATGTCAGATCTTACCTCTCACTTCCTCGGCTGCCTTAGATGTCCAGACTCCTCTGCAACCATCTAAGGAGAGTCCCAGATGTCGAACCCTCCTTCCAATCGTCTGGAAGTGCCGTCGGACGTCTGCCAATGTGGTTAGACGTCCAAAAGCATCTAGAAAGGCACACCACGTGCTTTTCCAATGCCCTACACCTACATACGAAGATGCAGACCCATTTTCAGCCAAAAATCCTGCGTTACAGTCTGCATGGGCGGACTTGTGCAGACAACACGTACCTCCATGCGAGAAATGTGCTTTCAGATGTTCGGCTTCAACTCCGGATGTCCTGATACCTCTCCAGACGTCTGGTTGATGTCCCAGACGTCTGATACTGGAAAGCCAGTATCCGGAACTTCCTCTCGCGATCCTTCTCCTCCGCACGAACTCCTCAGCACCGCCTGTAGCTGCTATACTAGCCACCTGAGAAGGTCGTGAAGCTCCCTTCACAAGCTCCCCCCTCCTCTCATGGCTCCGAACTCCTCCAGCTCGAGCTTGTGAGCTTCGCAAACCTCTCTAGAGCTCTCCCCCTTGAGTTCCTCCTCCTCGAGCTCACGCTACCACACTCGTAGCATGACACTCCCCGTGCGCGAGCTCTTCCACCGCACCTCCTCTCACTCCCTCGCCCTCGCTCTCCCCTTACTCCCCCCCCTCTCTCACTCTCTCGCTCTCGTTCTCCCCAGCTCTCCCCCGCTCTACCTTGTTCTCCCTCCTCGCAGAGAAGGTGGAGGTCATTGGCGTAAGGGAAAGGTGAAGGTGGCGGTGGTTGGAGTGGTGGGGGTGGAGTGGAGATGGAGGGGTTTAAATAGAGGTGGAGGTTAGGGTTTGGGTGAGGAGAACGAAGGGGGAAAAAGGAAAAAGATGTGTGCATGTCGCCTGCATGCTAAAGCAGGTGAACGTACAGTTTTCCCCTACTTTTAAACGTTCGGCCCTCAATCCAGACGTCTGGACAGACGTCTGATCAATCTCCTAGACGTCTTAAATATCCCAAGGGCGGCAGGTCATTTCAACATAACAAACTTAAAGGAAGTTTTATCCCCGAAACTTGAGCCAAGTGGGGTACAGAAAAGTAACGTAAAAGTGTACAATAAACTTAAAGAGGACCGAAGTAGGTTTGAGAAGACGTACCCTCAAAAAGCTCCGGATACCACTTTCGCATCACCGCCTCAGGCTCCAGGTTGCCTCCCCATACCACTAGCTTCTCCATAGACCCTTTGCCAGTGGTACCTGCTTCCGTCTCAGACTCCGGATGGCTCTGTCTAATATCTGTACTGGCCTCACGAGATAGGTCAGGTTGTCTCCCACCTCGACGCTCTTGTGGCTCAAAACGTGGTTGGGATCGACGACGTACTTTCTAAGGTTGGACACGTGAAACACATCGTGCACTCCGGAAAGCTAGGGATGAAGGGAAAGTCAGTAAGCAACAGGTCCCACCCGCTCCAGGGCCTCAAAGGGTCCCACAAACCTCAGCACAAGCTTCCCTCTTCACCCCAAAATGCTGCAAGCCCTTCATGGGTGAAACACGAAGAAAGACGTGATCCCCAACCTCGAACTGCACCACTCTGTGCTTCTTGTGGGCATAGCTCTTCTGCCTACTCCTGACAGTGTGGAGTCATCTGTGAATCTGCTTTATCATCCCCTGACTTTTCCGGATTAGCCTGGGACCAACCTCTCACTTGGTCCCCACCTCGACCCAATTCAAGGGTGTAGTACACCTCTATCCGTACAAGGCCTCATAAGGTGTCATGCTGATGCTTGAATGATAGATGTTAATGTATGAAACTCAGCCAGGGGCAAATGCTCCTCCCATGAGTTTCTCCAGTCTAGTACACAAGCGCGAAGGAGGTCCTCGAGTGTCTGTATGGTGCGCTCTGACTGCCCGTCGATCTGGGGGTGGTAGGCTGTACTGAATCTCAGACACGTCCTCAAGGCCTGCTGGAACTCTGCCCAGAACTGAGAAGTGGAGCGAGTATCTCTATCAGATACGATCTAGCGAGGCACTCCGTGCAGACACACCACATCTCTGACGTATCTCTCTGCTAGCTGTGCCGGCCCAAAAGTGACTCGGATCGGCAGAAACCGTGCCGTCTTCGTCAACTAGTCTACTATCACCTAAACCACATCGTGTCCCCGCTGGGTAACTGGTAGACTTACCACCAAGTCAATGGTGATGCTCTCCCACTTCCACTTTGGTACAGGAAGTGGTTGTAATGGCCCTGCAGGCCTCTGGTGCTTGGCTTTCACCTGCTGGCATACCAAACACCACTGGACAAACTCACCAACATCCCGTTTCATCCCTCTCCACCAGAAGTCGCATCGCAAATCATGGTACATCTTTGTGTTCTCGAGATGTATGGTACCTGGGCCTGTGCGCCTTGGTCAGGAGCTCTTTCAACAACACCTCGTCTTTAGGAACACATAGGCGTCCCCTCATGTGCAATATCTCGTCTGAGAAGGAAAAGTCTCCTGGGTCCCCTGCCAACACTCTGTCCCGCAATGATCCGGTCTATCAACTCTGGTCGTACTTACAGCGTCACTGTCACTGTCCCACAGTACCCCCATGACTCTCGGGGTCGCCAACTACCCAACTCCTCCATCAGTCTCCAACTCTGTATCTGTAAGCTGGCCAAGTGGGCAGGCGCCCTCCAGCTCAAGGCGTTGGCCACCACATTGGCCTTCCCTAGGTGGTAGGAGATGTTGTAGTCGTAGTCCTTCAGGATCTCTAACCAACGTCTTTGTCTCATGTTAAGCTCCTTCTGGTCAAATAGGTACCTGAGGCTCTTATGATCTGTGAAGATCTTGAATGTCTCGCCGTAAAGGTAGTGCCTCCATGTCTTCAGCGTGAAGACAATTGCTCCCAGCTCTAAGTCATGGGTAGGGTAGCTATGCTCATGAGGCTTTAGTTGCCGTGAAGCGTAAGCGACAACGTGACCTCGCTGCAAGAGCACACCCCTTAACCCCTGCAACGAAGCGTCTGTGTAAACCACGAAACCGCCAGTAATAACCTACCAGTTCCAAAATGTTGTGTATCTCTGTCACTGTGCGTAGCCTCTCCCACTTGAGTATGGCCTCTATTTTTGTTGGGTCCACAGCTAATCCATCTCCTGAAATCACGTATCCCAAGAAAGTTACCTGTCTCAGCCAAAACTCGCACTTGCTGTACTTGACATATAGCCTGCGTCGCCTCAAGGTATCTAGGATCATGCGTAAATGTTGTCCATGCTGCGCCTGATCCCGCGGGTAAACGAGTACATCGTCGATGAACACCACCACAAACTAGTTTGAGTATGGCCTGTAAACGCGGTTCATCATATCCATGAAAGCAGCGGGGGCATTGGTCAGCTTAAATGGTAGGACCAAGAATTCGTAGTGCCTGTACTGAGTACGGAAAGCTGAAAGGTACCGTCCCCTTATGAACTATGCAGGAGTTCCCCACGAAGACGCACTAGGTCTCACAAAATCCTCCCCCAACAGGTCTTGTAACTAAGACTTGAG
Organism: Thalassia testudinum; assembly: GCA_037157565.1. Classification (NCBI taxonomy): domain Eukaryota; kingdom Viridiplantae; phylum Streptophyta; class Magnoliopsida; order Alismatales; family Hydrocharitaceae; genus Thalassia; species Thalassia testudinum. The sequence continues at coordinate 113,609,308 of JAZHRO010000003.1, read as the reverse complement.
CTCTCGCAGCTCAAGTGGGATCATCCTGTACGGTGCAGTAGAGTGGGGTTGGTCCCCAGTACCAGTGAAATCTCGAACTCGATCTCATGCTCAGGCGATAGTCTTAGGAGCTCCTCTGGGAAAACGTTGGGGTACTCAAAGACCACCGAAATACTCTGAAAGTCGCCCACGGGGCTAGGCTCTGCCACCACATAGGCCAAGAAGCCCTCACACCCCTAGCTCAAAAGCCTCACTGCCCGAAGCACGGAGATGCATCTGAAACCTCCATCCACCGACTGGTCGTGAAACTCAAAGGGAGGCAACTCCGGTATGGAGAAGACGATCTTCCTCCCGAAACAGTCCACCAGGGTGTGATAGGCAGACAGCCAGTCCATCCTCAAAATCACACCGAAAGCGTCCATCTGGATCACAATTAGGTCAACGGGGAAGCTGTGTCCCCCTATATTGATCTCGCAATTTGTGTAGACCTCCTCGGCTACAAACAATAGGCCACCTAGGCCTCTGATCACAAACGGATCCTCCAACAGTACACTGCCCTGCCTCAAACTGACGGCAACACTCGTAGTGACGAAAGAGTGGGTGGCACCGAAATCAAAAAGTATGTACACTAATCTGTCAGAAACAATAACCATACTTGCCACCACAGAACCCGAAGCACTGGCGTCTGTGTGTTAGAGCACTGATATACCCCTCTGCTCTCGGTGCAGACGATGTGGCTACATTCTGGGTTGAGTGAGTAGTAGCTAGCCGGTACCCTCCTCGCGACTGCGGTCCGCCCCCACGTGCCTGGTGGCCATGACCGCCAACTCGGCCTCCAGCACTCGGTGCGTGGAGCGTCCGCTGTGCTTCAACCCTAGATGGGCAGTCTCTCCTGAGGTGGCCTGGCTGGCCACACTGGTAACAGAGAGGTACACGACCTCCTCCCGCAGTAGGTCTTTGTTAGCGGCTGGACGGGGGTCCAGTGCTAGCGGCTGGCCTCTGTTTGGGGCCCCCAAAGGCCACTGGTGGTCCCGCAAAATGAGACGGCTCTCCTACGGGCGTTGTATGCCTCCTCTCCCGACGGCCTTATGAGCGCCCCAACTGGTAGGGCCCCCTCTGATCTCCTATGACTCACCAAATGCTAGGGTGACTTTGCCATGCTGCACGAGGCTCTCCTTCCACACCCTCGGAGGCGGCCGGGGGCGACGGAGTTGATGGAAACTGAAATTCCTTTCGTACTACCTCTCGGATCAACTGGACGAGGTCTTGGGCTTGGACACTCAGGAGGAGAGGCAAGGTAGCACTAGTCCCAAGTCCGACACGTCTACCCCTACACCAACAACGAGGCATCTCTTATAAGGAGATGAAAGTGAAAGAACAAGGATTGTCAAGAACACCTGGTTACATGAAGGAATACGACTTGAAGGTGGAGATCAAAGTTAAACATTGTGGTGGCTATCTCAGTTACATGCATGTGAGTGGTCACTTCCAGACCATTTGGTTCATTTCCCGGGATGACCTTGCTTTGATATCATCTTGTTACGACCCGGTTCCCGGATCCCTACAGGACCCGAGATCGGCTTGCCTTGACTAATCCCAAGACCTAGTCATCCAACGAGAAATAACCAAAAGCAGGAAATAAACCATATTCACACATGCAATATAACTAAGCAGAAGGAAAAACGAAATAGTAAAGGAAAGTAGAGCAAACTATCTCAAAATAGTACATGGCATCACAACAACAGCGGAAAGAAAACAGAAAGTAACAGAAACTGTAACTCAAAGGTCCAGTACTCACAACTACAGCAGAACAAAAGAGCTGGAAAGAAAATTACTACTACGGCTTGGCTTGGTTGGGCCTAGCTCCCTCTGCAGCTAGAAACTCGGGCTGCTCAACTCCTGGTCCTGGACAGGGTTACGAAAAGAAAGAGTCAGCGAACACTGAGTAGAGTAGTGTTTACATTATTTATGTGCAAGTAAAGTAAAACAAATAGCCAGGTTTTATTCTCATTTCTATTTATCTCATCTATGTGTTTCTGGTTCATTTATTTCATAAAGGATCCAAGTATTTCTTGATCTTGCTTATTCCTCATGGGAACGATCTTGATTGGAGTCTTTTCCGTAGAGTAGAAGGTACACGTAGTGCTCTCCTAGTTGGGAGAGTCCCTTGCGGTAGTCCTACACCCAGTTAACCACCCCGAGGTCACTGTCACGATGTAGCGGTGACTACGGCACACATGATAAGCATACGGGTAGCTACCCTGCACTGACACGCGGTCAGTTGTTTCTGCTAGTGGGTACGCCTAAGGTATAGTATGGAACAGTATAGGGCCTTGCCCTCTCAGAACAAGGGTCTCACCCCTCCACAGTTCGTGTACCCTCGCCCGACTACCCTGGTTTGCCTAGTATGCCTAATAAAGTCGGTGTAGGGTGGCTAGCTTAACCGTGGGTCCCGTGGGGTGGCTAGCTCCCTCCCTACATTAGTAGCACGCCTCGGTACCACGTACGCGAGGGCCTACAAGAGTCGATGTAGAGTGGTCAATCATAACCTCGGGTCTCAACTCAAGGGAGGCTAGCTCCACTCTACACTAAAAGAACCACTATGCTCCTTGGTACTACGTACACAAGGGCCAACTCACTTCCTGTCTGCACACGAAATTCCTTTCCATATCTAGGAGTTCTCCTAATTCCTCGTAGGGTTCACGCACCCTATTCGTTCCATTTATCAGCATTCAGATCTCATGGTTCATAACTCGTTCCTTATTCATATACAGCCAACTTGTATTTTAATAATTCAATTCTCAATCATATACATGCAGCTGGTGGTTTCACAGTTCAATTTCTCATTATCATATAGGCAACTCGTTTTCTAACATGCATCTTAAGTAAACAGAGTAGCTCAACCATTCTCATTTGTTTCTACCCTAGGGTTCAGGTTTCATCCTAAGGTTTATTTCATAGTTCAATTTCTCATTCACATACAGGCAACTCGTATTTTAACATGCATCTCAAGTAAACAGAGTAGCTCAACCATTCCCATTTGTTTCTACCCTAGGGTTCAGGTTTCATCCTAAGGTGTATTCAAGTATTCTAAGCATGCTCTTTCATTGTGCAAATATAAATGTTATAGTAAACCACTCTACCGGGTATCACAGGAGGAATGGGGGTCTGCACCGCAGATCTCGTTGTTTACGTGGGCCCCGAACATGCCATCAGCTGGTAACATGTACCAGTTACTAATTTACATCAGACAGGTCAAAATAGTGGATACTCTACACTAACACGTAGAGAAACTTGAGTGGAAAACAACGGTACTTCGTTTGCGGAAATCTGATTCCGTTTGAGCCCTGAACAGGCCAGAAATACGATTACTGTCCAAAATAAGACATTTGGGACTAGTCCCAGACGTCTTAAAAGATGTCAGATCTTACCTCACTTCCTCGGCTGCCTCAGACGTCCAAACTCCTCTGCAACCATCTGTGGAGAGTCCCAGACGTTGGACCCTCCTTCCAGTCGTCTGGAAGTGCCGTCGGACGTCTGGCGATGTGGTTAGACGTCCAAAAGTGTTTGGAAAGGCGCACCACGCGCCTTTCCAATGCCCTGCACCTGCGTACGAAGATGCAGACCCATTTTTAGCCAAAAATCCTGCGTTACAGTCTGCATGGGCAGACCTGTGCAGACAACACGTACCTCCGCGCGAGAAATGTGCTTTCAAACATCCAGCTTCAGCTTTAGATGCCCTAATACCTCTCCAAACGTCTGGTCGATGTCCCAGACGTCTGATTCTGGAAAGCCAGTATCTGGAACTTCCTCTCACGATCCTTCTCCTCCGCGCGAACTCCTCGGCATCGCCTGTAGCTGCTATACCAGCCGCCTCAGAAGGTTGTGAAGCTCCCTTCGCGAGCTCCCCCCTCCTCACACGGCTCCGAACTCCTCCAACTCGAGCTTGCGAGCTCCACAAACCTCTCTAGATCTCTCCCCCTCAAGTTCCTCCTCCTCAAGCTCCCATCGCCGCACCTACAGCACGGCACTTCTCGTGCATGAGCTCTTCCGCTGCACCTCCTCTCCCACACGCTCCTCTCACTCCCTCGCCCTCGCTCTCCCCTTACTCGCCCCCCTCACTCTGTTGCTCTCGCTCTCCCCAGCTCTCCCTCACTCTACCTCGTTCTCCCTCCTCGCCGAGAAGGTGGAGGTCGCTGGCGCAAGGGAAAGGTGAAGGTGGCGGTGGCTAGAGTGGTGGGGGGTGGAGTGGAGATGGAGGGGTTTAAATAGAGGAGGAGGTTAGGGTTTGGGTGAGGAGAACGAAGGGGGAAAGAAGGAAAAAGATGCGTACGTGATGCCTGCATCCTGAAAGTAGGTGAACGTATAGTTTTCCCCTACTTTGAGGCATCTGGCTTTCAATCCAGACGTCTGGACAGACGTCTAACCAATCTCCCAGATGTCTTAAATATCCCAAGGGCGGCGGGTCATTTCAACCTCAAAGAGCATGCTTATGCGCCTTTCCAAGGCTTGTACCTACGTACACGCTCGCAGGTTAAAAACCTCGACAGCGCAACGTTACGTATGTAACGTACGTGCATGTATGAGCGTTCAGGACACTTACCTCGGCACTCCGTGAGTTTTCAGACGTTCGGCTTCAGCTTTGGACGTTCGCTACTATTCCAGACGTTTGATACTGGAAAAATCGAGTACGTAGAGCTCTTCGAGACACTCGTCTTCTCGCGGACCTCCGCCTGCAGTGCTTGCAACAACTGCTCCGACGGCTGCAGGAGGTCGAGAAGCTCTCCTCTGATGTCCTCCTCTCTCCCACGAGCTCCTCCTTGAGCTCCCACGAGTTCTCCCGTCTCCTCCAAGCTCCCACGGCTTCCGCGACTGCGGTTCCTCCCCTCGCAACACCGGCACTCGCTGCTGCACCCGCAGCAAGGGTGCCTCACGTGCGTGAGCTCTCTTGCTCGTGCTTCTCCGACCATGTACTCACACTCCCCGAGCTCCCTCCTCTCTCCCACGCCCTCGCTCTCCCTCTCTCCCTATCCCCTGCGCTCCACCCTTCTCCTTCCTCTTGTGGCGGCAAAGGGGCAGGAAGCGAGGTGGTGGCTCGCCGGCAGCAAGGAGATGGAGGTGGAGGTGGTGGAAGTGGTGAGGTGGAGATGGAGAGGGTGGAGGGGTTTAAGTAGAGGGAGTGGGGTTAGGGTTTGGAGTGGGGAGGATGGAGTGTGCATGTGTGTGTGTACATGTGTGTGTATGGTGTGGGAGGAGAGAGAGAGGGAAAGTTGCGGAGTTTCCCTTACTAAACTCTCTTCTTCTTGAAGAACCCACACGCTCAACTCAAAGAGTCAAAATTTTCGCGTTTACGTCCCTAACTTTTCGGAAAACTCCAAACGGTCCTTGGAAAGAGGTCATTTCAGGTAGGGATAGTGTGGATAAGAACATGGATAGCACTGTCCATGTTTTGGATTTTAGGCTAATTTAACCTAATAGGAGGGTGGCTTAGGGATACGAGTATGGGTAAGACTATCCTAGGAAACTATGGATAAGGATAGGATTATTCTATGCTGTTCTTTACCTCTTTTTCTGTATTTATTCTTACAAGTAACCTAGTCTATCTCTCTCTTACTCTTTGTCTTCATTTATTCCAAGCTCCTGCTTCAACTTTGCTGTAGCTCTAGCTTTTATTCAATCTCAGAACATCTCCTAAGCTTCTTATTATTTGAAAATACAATTATTCACTAATTAAGGTAGAATGACAATTATTCTATAAATAATTAAGGTATTTATAAACAACTAAGTAAAAGAGTTATAATACAAAATATGTAGCTTATGCATGCATTATTCATGAGTTAAGTTATGATCTAACTTAATTTAGGTTAGTTAAGTCTTATGATTACTGTACAATCAACAAGTTAAAGTTATTTCACATGAGGGGTGAAATTAGACTAAGTTAAGTACCCTTTAACCTGACGTAAGTCATAGGTGAGTTAAGTGATGGGTTAAGTGCTTAACCCTCTTTAACCAGGCAATCAAACAATGCCTAAATCACTTAGGTAGCATTGATAAGTCCAGATCAAGAATTGCATTGTAAGCTGGAAGTAAAAGATTCTAATCTATAAACTATGATTTTTGTTGTAACTAATGAAAAGTGTTAGACTAGGATGTAATCGACAGACTTAAGAATTTTCAACTAATGCAGTTGAATTTTCTAATCATATTCATGCATTCTAATTCATTTTTCTTCTCTTGTACAACTTACTTGTATACACCTACTGTTTTAGTCTTTTGTTATGTTCTGGTGGAAATATTTCTTATTAACCTAACTTCAGTTGGAGTTGAGTCATCTAAAGTGTAGATGACAGTTGAGGAGTTTCACTGAGTATGATGTAGGTAACTAAACTGCTCCATATTTAATTATGGTTCCTCCCTTAGTTGCTACCCTTTTATTCTTTATGAGATAGGCTTCCATTTGGGTAAATTGGGGAGAATTGGTTATCTTCTACACATCAATCCTTTGGATAATGTAGGGATATAAACTCAAACCTAGGTCTCTCTTACCAACGTTAGGTATCCCCACCGTTTGACTTTGTGGCTACCATTTCTTTCTAATAGTTGTTTCCTTTATTTTTTGAAAAGTAGTTGGTTCCTTCTATGTTGGAGATTGGATCCTTCATTCACGCTTTTTTTTGTCAATTATTTCATTTGATTATAGTTGCATTTTTTATGTTTACGCATGGTATAAAGGACATCTGAATTTATTGACAATTTGATATCTTTGCGTGGTTGATTGCCACAGCGTTAACCATGCACCATAACATGCATGGGGTCTATCCAGAGCATGTAAAAATAAACAAAATTATTCCTTCAAAGAAGCTCCCTTTTTTGCTCAAACGTTGAGATTGAACCAGAATACAGATTGCATTTGAATTGTTTTGATAAGAATTCTTATAATTTCATAAGCATCAAAAAACTCACGATTTACCAAACAGTAAATGCTTTCAAGTATCTGAAAATAAAGACATGTTCATACCGATGTTCGTTCGGGACAGGGAATTATCCAATGTATCGCGTGACAGTGTCCTGAAGCTGCTACAACCACTACCAACATCATTCACAAAGACCCCATTCAATTAAACTTATACGCAATTGATCACATATATTTCAAGGAGGCCACTTAACGGCAGGCAGTTTTCCTTTACATGCCCCTCAAATTATTTGGGGGCTAAAAATGCCTATTTACAGCCCACACCTCGCAATATCTTCTACAACTACATGCTTACTCAATGGCATAAACAAAAACAAGATGGTTCTTCCTTTACAAACATGACTTAAAAAAGGAAGGCACATAAAGTTTAATATAACACAGTTGCCTTTTAGCGACCAGGGTGAGAAACAAGAATGCTAATCTGCATCGAAGTACAAGGAGAGGCCGATCAAAGGGCAGACACATGCATCTCTCCACGAAACCCTGACAGCTCCATCATACGTGGTTGCGCCACCAAAAGCTCCTGACTACTATTGCAGATGCCGAGGTCCTCTGACAGCCTCGAGCACAACTGCAATCATGCATTTAGGATGTTTATTCATTAAAAAATTAACCGTCATTTCTGATATGGAAGACCACATTACTATTTATCAAACCATTAAAGATCACTGAAAGTTACAGCTTGAGAGATCATTGTTACTGACGTGGGGCTAATTTCACCATAGTAGAAAAGAATCCAATTACCCCATCTAATCCTGACTAAATTACTCTCAACAAGGAACGGGTTGGTAGATTTTGGGTATGGTTATAGTTTGAGAGTTGTCTGCTTTAACTGTAAGTTTCATCCTAACAAAATCCCCGATTCCATGGACACTTTTCAACCAACCAATTAAGACAGCATGTGATTACCTCTCTGTACAGGGAGGGGTCTCCATGTGATTTCCTAAGTTCTACAACATACAAGGAAGGGCTAAGCTCGAACACCTGCAAATGTTATACAAAGAATTAGCATCAACCATTAGAAAATCAGAATCACTGGCAGTGTCTTCTCACGCAACATTAAATAATATGTGGTCCCACGGGATAAGAAGATTCACCTCTGCAGCAGCAGTGAGGCCACTACGATTGTGCGAGCTGCTGCAGTGCTTCATGACCTTAAGCTGCAAATGAATTCCAATATGACCTTTCATATTTGTATTTTTATTTTTATTGACTGAATAAAAGATTTGAACTCTTCAAAATCCTTGTGCATTAATAGATTTTATGGATATTAATCGTAGATCCAAATCAAAAGCAACTTGTATATTTCTGCATGCTAAAATATGTGTGTATGTGTGAGTGTATATACACATAAAATGTACATGTAATTCTATAGAAATTTCAGGTATTAGGATATATATACTGCATTAGTATCTATATTTAACAATATATGCAAACATATATCATAGACACGTGCATACACTGTAGACGCAGGAAATATGGTGTAACGTAAAAATTATTTGGGATTTTTACATAAATATCTTTATAATTTTTTGATATTACATATATATTCTCATGTTCTTGGACATTAGATAAATGCCTCTAAAATTTTATCTCTATTAATAGATATGCCCTTCTGTTAATTTTAACTTTAATGGTTGTTAACTGTGGGTGAAAGTTTTTACATAAATACCCATGTAATTTTTTGATATTATATCCATACTCCTAGGTTCTTGGATATTATATAAATGACCCTAAAATCTTGTTTCAATTTACATGAGATACCCTTTAGTTAACTTTCATTAGCTTTAACTTTAGTGATTGTTAACTTTAGGTCAAATTAACATCTTTGCTCCTAAAGGGCAATGCACAATGGTGTGATAACGGGTAGCTGAAATGATCCTTCCCAAGGGTCGTTTGTATTTTTTTGAACTTTAGGGACCTTATTGCAATTTTTGCACACCAAAAGAATCCTGTGCGGAGTATTTTAGTTTTTGAGGAATTTTAACGCAATAACCCCCACCATACACCTCACCCATACCCCCCACCATACCTCCATGCCCACCTTATCCCCCCATCCCTCACACACCCATAAAAACCCCCAACCCCTCCACCCTCTCCACCCCAACGACACCACACCCCTACTCCATTTGCTTCAATCGTCACCTTCCCTCTTCTCTTCCATCTTGTGACCAAGAGAAGGAGAGGAAGGGAGCAGGAGGAGCACGGAGGACACTCCACTCTTCTCGCCACTGCCGTCCATCACCTTCCCTCCTTCCCCTTGCAATCGTGCATGGAGGAGAAGAGGAGGGGAATCGGAGGAGCATGCGTGGGAAGGAGAAGGGGGCCGCGAGAGGAGCTCGGAGAGGAGATAATGTGGGAGAGGGAGAGCAGCAGGGAGAAAAGTTGTTGCAGGAGATGAGCTTCGCGAGGAAGCTCTACGCACGGATATTTCCACATTATCAGACGTCTGCGACACTTGCCAGACGTCTGGAGGGGTCGTTGGACGTTTGGAGAGAGCTCCGGACATTCGATAGCACGTAGAGTGCCATGGTACGTACCCTACACGACCATGTATACGTAGTATGGAAGGTAAGTTGTCATTTTTTTCGCTACGCGTGCGTGCACAGGTACAAGTACGTTGGAAAGGCACGTGGCATGACATTCGAGGTACTTTAGGATGTCTGGAAGTCGTGTCAGACGTCCAACTGTCCTCTCATACGACCGGGAGCAATGTCAGATGTTTGGAGACCCCCTCAAATGGCTGTACGGGGTAGCAGACGACAGGTGTAGACGCAGGAAAGCAAGGTGAGCTACTACGTTCGTTTAAGACATCTGGGACTCGCTTCAGACGTCTGATTTTGGTCAGGATGCGTGTTCTTGGGTCGGTTCAAGGCTCAAACGGAGTCGTTTTACGCAAACAAAATATCGTTGGTTTTCTTTCGAATTTCCTACGTGTTAGGGTTATGTCTATACTATTTTAAGCTTATTTGACATGTTGGTCAACGTTATAGGTCCCCAGTCTATAGTGTACACGGGACCCGCAGAGACGTCGGGATCCACCGTTCGAGTCCCCATACCACCCAATACCTTGGTAGAGTGGTCCCTTCTACTCATGTAGTTTAAATTATTAAAGTGCATGATAGATTAGAAATATCTGCTCGAAACCTAAGATATGAGATGAACCTTATAACTGAGAATGTGATTGTTTATGTTCGATGTATGAACCTCGCTTGCTATAAACTGAGAATGCATGTTGTTAAGTTACTTTCTGTGAGAAATGGAATGTTAAAAATGATGATTGCTTAGCATGTTAATTCACGAGCTGCATGTTATATGAATAATAAACCAGAATGCGAGATAGATATGTCATGTAATGAAATATGCCGAGTATTATGCATGAACCCTATGGGAAACTAAGGAATCATAATACAATAATATGGATATTCGAGGTATGATGGGACTCGTTGCCTACGGGTATGTTAGTTGGTTGTTTGGATGTGGATATGGGAAGTGAGTTGGTCCTCGTGTATGTGGTACCGAGGAGGGCTACTGTCCCTTTAGTGTAGGGAGGAGCTAGCTGCTCCTTAGGTTGGGACCTAGAGTTAGGATTAACCACTGTACATCGACTCTTATTAGGCTCATTAGGTAAACCGGGATAGTCGGATGAGGGTACACAGACTGTTGATGGGTGAAGCCCCTGTTTTGTTATGTGGTGTACGTTTTTTAACGTACCCAATAGGGGAAAGGACTGACTGTGTTAGTGTGGAGTAACTACCCGTACGTTTCTCGCGCATGCCGTAGTCACCGCTACGTCGCGACCATGACCCTTAGGGTGATAGACCGGGTATAGGATTACCACGGGATACTCTCCCAGTCAGAAGAGTGTCACGTGCGCATCCTGCATCGTGGGAAAAGTACATCAAGATCGTTATCTTAGGGAACAAGTGGATTAAGAAATGTTGTGGATCCTTACTAGAATAATCGAATCAGAAACATAGCTGCTATAAACGAAAATAGATGATAATAAATAACTAGAAAGAATATATGATTAGTTTGTTGCTTTTCTTTCATGTTTAAATGCAATTAATATACATATGTATCACTCTACTCAGCATTAGCTGACCACAAATATATATAACCTGTTCAAGGGGGTTAAGCAGCCAGCGCTACCGCTTGCAGAGGGTGCTGGATCCAGTCGAGCCAAACCGTAGTTCTCTCTTTTTCCGTTTCAGAGGCCCTTTTTGCTGTTAGTAAGCATTTTTAGTCTGTTAGAACCTGTTGGTGTTTATGTTCTTCCTACCTATGTTGTAATGGCTAGCTAGCAAACTTTATTTTCCGCCTGTGGAGTATAGTTTTTTTTGAACTTTGTTCTACTTTTCGTTGCTGCCATTTTCTTTTTGCTTAATTACATTGCATGCGTGGTTGTGGAAATGTTTATCCTTGCATTTGATTTGTTTCTCGTTGGATGACTAGGTCTTGGGGTTAGTCGGGACGAGTCGTTCCCGGGTTCTAAGAGGGGTCGGGATCGAGTCATAACAAGATTGTATCAGACCAAGGTTGTCCCGAGAAATAAACCAAATTGTCTGGAAGTAACCAATCATGTGCATGTAGCTAGGATAGTCATCACAACACGTATTTTTAAACTTTGCACCTGAGTCATATTTTGAGCTTGTTAAAATTGACAAGCTCTGTTCCCTTTTTCTTCCATCTCCTTGTAAGAGATGTTTCGTCGTGGGCACAGGGGCAGTCATGTCAGACTTGAGACCAGTGCTGCCTCGCCCCTCCTTCAGGGTGTTCAGGCCCAGGACCTCATCCGGTTGATTCGAGAGATGGTGCGAGAGGAGTTTCAACTCCTGCCAACTCCACCACCCCCTCATTCTCTTCCAAAGGGTGCGGAGGGGGAGTCTCTCGTGGGATAGAGGAGTCGCCATTATGCCAAGGGAGCCAAAGGAGGTCAAAAGAGGCCCTACCAACCCGACCACTGCCGGAGTTGCTGAGGGAGGCGACACTTTGTGCCATGTCACCGGTAGGGACAGATGGAGGAAGGAGGTTGTGTCCCTCTCTGCTACCAGTGTGGTCAGTCGAGCCACATGATGAGGGACTACCTATCTAGAGCTGGAGCACACTAGATGATCCCAGCACTGAGTACTAGAAGTCGATCTGGCAGCTGCAGTTGCTAGGCACGAGGGGGAGGACAGTAGTTACAAGGAGGGTACCGGCTAGCTGCTGCTCGCCCGATCCAGAGCTTGGTCGCCTCTTCCGCACCTAGGGATGAGGGGTGTGTCAACGCCCTGACTCACAGAGACGCCAGAGCTTCAGGTTTTGTAGCGGTAGGTATGGTTACAATTTCTGACATATTAATGTATATGCTTTTCGATTCTAGTGCCACGTGTTCCTTTGTTTCCACGAGTTTTGCTGTCAGTCTAGGGTCGAACAATACACTGTTAGAGGATCCGTTCCTGATTAGAGGCACAGGTGGATAGTTCATCGCAGAGGAGGTTTTCATAGACTGTAAGGTCACTATAGGGGGATACAACCACCCTGGTAATTTGATTGCAATCCAGATGAAGGATTTCGACGTGATTCTAGTGATGGACTGGTTGTCTGCCTATCATGCCCTAGTGGACTATTTCAGGAGGAAGATCATCTTCGTACCTGAGTTGCCTCCCTTTGAGTTCCACGGCCTACCAATGGATGGAGGTTTCAGGTGCATCTCCGCGCTTTGAGCCGCGAGGCTACTAAGTCAAGGGTGTGAGAGCTTTTTAGCTTGTGTTGTAGTGGAGCCTAACCTAGTGGCTGACTTGCAGAGTATTTCGATGGCCTGCAAGTACCCCGACGTTTTCACAGAGGAACTGCCAGGACTACCACTTGAGCATGAGATCGAGTTTGAGATCTCACTGATACCGGGGACCAGCCCCATCTCTACTGCACGGTACAGGATGACCCCACTTGAGTTATGAGAGCTTAAGTCTCAGTTGCAGGATTTGTTAGAGAAGGGTTTTGTGAGGCCCAATGCGTCCTCATGGGGGGCCCCTGTGTTTGTGAAGAAAAAGGACGGTACCCTTCGGCTTTGTGTTGGCTATAGACAGCTGAATTTGGTCACCGTCAAGAATAAGTACTCGTTGTCTCGCATTGATGATCTCTTTGACCAGTTGAGAGATGCTATGGTATTTTTCAAGATAGACCTGAGGTCGGATTATCATTAGCTGAGGATCAGGGAGACCGATGTCTCCAAAATAGCTTTCCATACACGGTATGGACACTACGAGTTCTTGGTCATGCCGTTTGGGCTGACCAATGCCCTGCTGCTTTCATGAGCCTAATGAACCGCATCTTCAGACCGTACCTAGATCAATTCGTAGTGGTATTCATTGATGACGTGTTGGTTTACTCCTGGGATCAGTCACAACATGGATAGCATTTACGCATGGTACTTGACATTTTGAGATGGCACAGGCTGTATGCCAAGTACAAGTGTGAGTTCTGGTTGAGACAGGTTGCCTTCTTGGGCCATGTGGTCTCTGGAGATGGGATTGCTGTGGATCTAGCCAAGGTTGAGGCTGTACTTCGTTGGGAGATGCCACGTACGGTGACGAAAATACGTAGCTTCTTAGAGCTGGCAGCGGTTGTCTTTACACTGAAGACATGAAGATATTACTTATACGGTGAGACCTTTAAAATTTTCACGGGTCATAAGAGCCTTAAGATCTGTTTGATCAGAAGGAGCTCAACATGAGGTAGAGGTGTTGGTTGGAGCTTCTGAAGGACTACGACTGCAGCATCTCTTATCACCCAGAGAAGGCCAATGTGGTGGCTGACACCTTGTACTGGAAGGTGCCTGCCCACTTGGTTAGCTTATAGGTATAGAGTTAGAGACTCATGGAGGTGGGCAGTTGGTGACCCCACGTGCCACGAGGATATTGTAGGGCAGTGACAGTGACGAAGCAGTTATGACCAGACCTTATAAACCGTATCATTACGGGACAGATGGCTGACCCATATCTGCAGACGCTGCAAGATAGGGTGTTGACAGGGGGCCCAGGAGACTTCACTTTTACTGACGAGATCGTACGCATGAGGGGACATTTGTGCATTCCTAGAGATGAGGAGTTGTTAAGGAGCTTCTGGCTGAGGCACACTGGTCGAGGTTCACCATACATCCCAAGAACACCAAGATGTACCATGATCTGCGACGTGACTTCTGGTGGAGGGGGATGAAGCGGAATGTTAGTGAGTTTGTTCAGTAGTGTTTGGTATGCCAGCAAGTGAAGGCCGAGCATCAAAGGCCTGCAGGGCCACTACAGCCACTTCCTGTACCAGAGTGGAAGTTGGAGTGACACTATGAACTTGGTAGTGGGGTTACTAGTTACACAGTAGGGACACGATGCAGTCTGGGTGATAATGGATAGATTGATGAAGACGACACGGTTTCTGCCGATCTGAATCACCTTTGGGCCAACATAGTTAGTAGAGCGCTACATCAGAGATGTGTGCCTTCATGAACTCTCGTGAGATTATATTAGATCGAGACACTTGTTTCACTTCCCAATTCTGGGTGGAGTTTTAGTAGGCCTTGGGGACTCGTCTGAGGTTTAGCATTGCCTACTGCCCTTAGATCGACAGACAGTTAAAGCACACCATTCAGACCCTTAAGGACCTGCTACGCGCTTGTGTACTAGACTAGAGAGGCTTTTGGGAGGAGTATTTGCCTTTAGCAGAGTTTGCATACAATAACAGTTACCACTCGAGCATTGGCATAGCACCTTATAAGGTTGTGTATGGGAGGAAGTGTATGGCACCTTTGAGTTGGGTCGAGGTGGGGACTAAGTGGGAGGTTGGTCCCAGGTTGATCTGTCAGAGTCAGGAGGTGATAGAGTAGATTCACAGACGACTTTGTACCGTAAGGAGCACGTAGAAGAGCTATGCTGACCAGAAGCGTCGAGAGGTACAGTTTGAGGCTGGGGATCACGTCTTTCTCTGTATTTCGCCTGTGAAGGGCTTGCAGCATTTTTGGGTGAAAGAAAAGCTCACGTTGAGGTTCGTGGGACTTTTCGAGGTTTTGGAGCGAGTTCAACCTGTTGCTTACCGGCTTGCCCTTCCTCCCCCGCTCTCTAGAGTGCATGACGTGTTTTACGTATCCAACCTCAAGAGATACATCGCTGATCCCAACCACGTTTTGAGCTACGAGAGCATCGATGGAGGAGATGACTTGACCTACCCTGAGAACCTAGTACATATATTGAATAGAGCTGTTAAGAACTTGAGGCGAAAGGAGGTGCCACTGGTGAAGGTCCTGTGGAGAAGCCAACGATATGAGGAGGCGACTTACCGCATTCTCATATTATTAGACGTTTGCGCCATTTGCAAGACATCTAGAGGGGTCATCGGACGTCTGGAGATAGCTCCGGACGTCCAATAGCACGTAGAGTGCCAAGGTACGTACCCTGCACGACCATGCATGCGTAATACGGAAGGTGAGTTGTCATTTTTTTCGCTGCGCGTGCGTGCGCAAGTACGAGTATGTTGGAAAGGCAATTGGCGCGACATTTGAGGTACTTTAGGATGTCTGGAAGCTATGTCAGACGTCCAACCATCCTCCTAGACAATCGGGAGCAATGTCAGACATCTGGAGATCCCCTAAGATGGCTGTGCAGGGTAGCAGATGACGGGTACAGACGTAGGAAAGTAAGGTGAGCTACTGCATTCATTTAGGACATTTGAGACTCGCCCCAGACATCTGATTTTGGTCAGAATGTGTGTTTTGGGTCAGTTTAGGGCCCAAACGAAGTTATTTTACGCAAACAAAGTTCATTGATTTTTTTTCAGAATTTCCTACGTATTAGGGTCGTGTCTATACTATTTTGAGCTTGTTTGACATGTTGGTCAACATTATAGATCTCTAGTCTGTAGTGTACACGGGACCTGTGGAAATGTCGGGATTCACTGTTCGAGCCCCCATACCACCCGTATACCCTCGTAGAATGGTCTCGTCTACTCCTGTAGTTTAAGTTATTAAAGTGCATGATAGATTAAAAATATCTGCTCGAAACCTGGGATATGAGATGAACCTTGGGATTAAGAATGTGATTGATTATGTTCGATGTATGAACCTTGCTTGTTGTAACTGAGTATGCATGTTAAGTTCCTTACTGTGAGAAATGGAATGTTAAAAATGATGATTGCTTAACCTGTTAATTCATAAGCTGCCTGTTATATGAATAAGAAACCAGAATACGAAACAGATACATACCATGTAATGAAATAAGTCTGAGTACTTTGCATGAACCCTATGGGGAACTAGGAAAGGAATCACAGTACAATAATATGGATATTCGAGGTATGATGAGACTCGTTGCCTACAAACATATTGGTTGGTTGTTCGAACATGAATATGAGAAGTGAGCTAGCTCCCGTGTACGTGGTACCGATGAGAGCTACTATCCCTTTAGTGTAAAAAGGATCTAGTTGCCCCTTGAGTTGGGACCCGGGGTTGAGATTGACCACTCTACACCGACTCTTGTTAGGTCTACTGGGCAAACCGGGATAGTCGGGCGAGGGTACGTAGACTGTTGATGGGTGAGGCTCTTGTTTTGTTCTGTGGTGAACGTTTTAGCGTACCCAATAGGGGAAAGACTGACCGCATGCCAGTGCGGGGTAGCTACTTGTGCGTTTATCACGCATGCCGTAGTCACTGCTACGTCACGACCATAACCTCAAGGTGGTAGACCGGATGTAGGACTACCACGAGATACTCTCCCGATCAGAAAAGTGTCACGAGTAGATCTTGCATCATGGGAAAATTGCATTAAGATCGTTATCTTAGGGAACAAGTGGATTAAGAAATATTATGGATCCTTGCTAGAATAACCGAATAAGAAACACATAGTTGCTATAAACGAAAACAGATAATAAATAACTGGAAAGAATATATTAGTGTGCTGATTTTCTTTCATGTTTAAATGCAATTAATATACATATGTACCACTCTACTCGGTAGATATATATAACTTGTTCAAGGGGGTTGAGCTGCCAATGTCACCGATTGCAGAGGGTGCTAGGCCTAATCAAGCCCAATCGTAGTTCTTTCTCTTTTTCCATTTCAGAGGCCCTTTTTACTGTTAGTAAGTATTTTTAGTCTGTTAGAACCTGTTGGTGTTTATGTCCTTCCTACTTATGTTGTGATGGCTAGCTAGCAAACTTTATTTTCCGCCTGTGGAGTATGATTCTTTTTGAACTCTATTCTACTTTCTGTTGCTGCCCTTTTCTTTTTACTTAATTATATTGCATGTGTGGTTGCGGAAATGTTTATCTTTGCATTTGATTTATTTTTCGTTGGATGATTGGGTCTTGGAGTTAGTCAGGGCGAGCCGTTCCCGAGTTTCACGAGGGGCCAAGATCAGGTTGTAATAGGAGCTTTGTTGGTGTGATGTGTGGCGATATGATGAGGGCAATGGTAGTGACTACTTGGATCACTGATGGCATAATACACAATGGTGCGATGGAGTCGTTGACTATGAAAGGTGAGTGATGACTAACAGGATGAAATGTTAAGATTTGTTTTGCTTAATTAGGGCTATGAAAGGGGCATTGAGAGGTGATGGTAAGAGATGTGGGTGGTACTATGGCTTGAAATGTATACAGAGTTGGTGGATGACTCTGATTTTTCTTGCATTCCTAGATAATGTATCGACCATTGAAGTTAATCAAAGGTCATGATACCATGATTAAGTTCAGAAAAACTTCAATTAAGTTGCTAACGACACACAATGAAGGGTCACATCTATTAATGGAGATAAGAATTAAGGGATATTTACGTGATATCTAAAAAGTCATAGTTAATGGTTGTTAACTTTAAAATTAACGGAAGTTCACTCAAGGGTATCTCATTTAAATGGGAATAAGATTTCAGGGGTGTTTATATAATATCTAAGAACCTAAGGATATGCATGTAATATCAAAAGATTACAGGGATATTTATGTAAAAACTTTCACCCACAATTAACAATCATTAAAGTTAAAACTAACGGAAGAACATATTTGTTAATAGAGAAAAGATTTCAGAAATATTTATGTAATATCTAAGAACCTAAGGATATATATATATATATGTAATATCAAATGATTATAGGAATATTTATGTAAAAATCCTAAACTATTTTTAATTATATAATTGGAATTTATAGCCATTTCAAAAGGCCACGTGAAATCATATGACAATATTTTTCTGAAGCTTTTCTAAATCCAAGAAAAAACTAAAATTTACATTGCACTAGAAGGAAAAATGAGTGTAAGGTTTCACAATATAAATGAAAAAGAAAATACCCCAGAAGATCATAAGTTAAAGCATGTGTCATCGATGGTATGGAACATAAAAAATTATATATGTGTATGATATATCTCATATTTTTGAATTTTATTTACACATTCATATTAATCAAATTTTTAATAAATCAAATTTGAACGATCCTGCCTTACTTAATTTTGATTCATTTATTTAAATAAGTCTAAATTTGTTTATTTTCAGGCCAAGTCTAAATTGAGCTTCAAATAAATTGAACCTAAACAAATAATGAATCCTTGATTTTTTTGACAGGCCTACCCTACAGAATTGATCACAAGTGTTACGTCAAGGTTTTATACACTGTTGCTAAGGATGGCATTGGTGTTACAGAAACAATGATTGCTTGCTTTATCAGGTGAGGAAATTGGGAATGTATCTACACGAGTTTCACTCCATTTTTCTTTTTGTTTTTTTTCAAACGTTCACTCCATTTTACCTTGTGCATATTCTCCTAGATATAAAAAAGCATGAAGTGCTTTCAACACACCTATTTAATCGTCATGGAATTTTCACACTAACATAAATAATTTTCTGTGTGGAAGAGATTATGTACTTGTCAAACTGCTGAAGCTTCCATGTGCCAAGCTTGTTTATTGAGGTTGTAGAAAATTCAAGTATATACTATAAAAGAAAATTCTCTCCCACGCTTTTTTCTATGAATAATGATTGGGAGGAACAATATTGAAGGAAATCATTCAAGACCTACCCTCAAGCCAATTGTAACAAGAGTAGATCAATGCTCCAGAATTGACTTTGAAACAACAATAGCAAATACATCAGCATTCACCAAGAAAAATGGATTTGTATTATGTATCCATCCACTCTATCACTCCTTGCCCCATGCACAATCTAGAAAATGGTTACCAATTTTTTCCCTTCACCACATAAAACATAATTTTGTTTTGTGGTAGGTATTGTATATGCAAGTAATTAAGCTATGATTAAAGCTTCACCATCCAACTTTCATATAAGTAGTCCTACTCTTGGGCTCAATTCTTCGCTTCTCCAAATCCTATAATGGGAACAAGATGGTGAAAGGGAAAGGATGGAAAAATAAAGAGAGTGTAGATTTCCTACTCGGAGGGGGTGAGATCAGCGTGACGTAAAAAATGCGGAATTGAAATATAAACAATCTCACAAAATACAATCACACGAGTACACAATAATTTTTAGGTGGAAACCCAAACCGGGTGAAAACCACCACTTAACCCTCTCGAGTTAGGATTTTCCGATCAACCAAGTTGATCAAATCCACTAAACGAATCACTTTAAACGAGGGTGATTCAACCTCAATTACAACCACGCTACAAGTGCGAGGGTAGCGTTTCTCAACCCCTTCTCTCCACGAGAAGGATTTTGTCCCACGAAGGAGACGGGAATTCACAAAGCGAATACCCAACCAAATAACAAAGATTAAAATAACAAATAGTCTTATAGAGCCAACAAAGTAATTTTAAACCTAAGCTTCTATAGGAATTAAGAAACTCCCCTTTGCAAGGAGTGCGTCGGCGACACGGATGCGTGAACAACACGACGGCGCTATGTCGCTCTCGTGAACTACGGCGGGAGAGCGGGTGCGCAAAGCTTGATGCTCTCAAGATGAAGAATTAGAGCTTGGAGAGCAAGAGAGACACAAAATGGTTTGAAAGTGTATTGCTTGGGCGTGTCTTGTGTTTCTAGGTGTGTGTTAGTGTGCAAGAGGTTTCCTCTATTTATAGAGGCCTTAGGAAGGCTTTGGATGGCTTAGGAAAGGCTTCATAGCCGTTAGGTGCAAAGCCCAAGTGAATCAACCCGAAATCAGGGACAATGATTGCACTGACAGGGTTATCAGACGTCTAATTCTGGCATCAGACATCTGGAAGATCACTTTAAGACGTCTGATTTCAAGGTCAAACGTCTGATTTCGTGCGGGGTCCTTCCTGACATGAATCAGATCTAAACAGGGTTCTAGCACAAGTCCATCAGACGACATACAGGACGTCTGGCACTATGTCTGGACGTCTGTAAACCTACTTTTTCGTGGGAATGGATTTGCAACGGCTAGAAAATCTCTGAGAAGAGATTTTCGGGTCAGTCGAGGCAAAACGGTCAATTATCAGACGTCTGGAAGGGCTTAAGGACGTCTGATAAGACTCTAACGGTCATAAC
The DNA here is from genome assembly GCA_037157565.1 of Thalassia testudinum. NCBI lineage: Eukaryota > Viridiplantae > Streptophyta > Magnoliopsida > Alismatales > Hydrocharitaceae > Thalassia > Thalassia testudinum. The sequence continues at coordinate 113,588,885 of JAZHRO010000003.1, read as the reverse complement.
TTTGAGTGTATGTTAAGAGAGCCAACGGTCCACTAATTGGACGTCTGGCAAAGTCATCAGACGTCTCCTAAGACGTCTGGTCTAAGGTCTAGACGTCTGATTTCATCAAACAGAACTAACAATGTCCAGCCTAAATGTTATCAGACGTCTGAATCAACAGTCAGACGTCTTAAAACACATTATCAGACGTCTGATTTGGGAATTAGACGTCTGGAAGTGTTGTTTGAACCCTATATTGGTTTTCTAAGTTTTCTACAGAAAACCTAGGTATCCTAGGGTTGTGTCGGTATTCCTAGGACTACTGTTAGGGTACTTTGAGGCTCTTTAACATAATTTTCTAAGGAAATAAAGAGCAAGAAAATAACGACAAATGTACATGAAAGGAATACAATGGAATTCTATCCTATTCTTTTTGTCCTTCCATCTTCAATCTATCGCTCCTCGCGAATCTCCTCTGTTCTCCATCAAGCTCCTCCAATCCGTCCTGGATGCGAGCTCGAATTCCGTCTAATCACGTCTACATTTGCAATTGACCTGAAATCTAAGACTCCAAGTGCAAATGTTAAATAACACGTGTTTTGTTATCATCAAAACAAATGAACGTGGTGGTCTAGCACCAATAGAGAGTAGTGGCCAATCCTCCTTGTTGACCCATGATATGCAAGAGGAGGAAGAAGGTGAGTGGTAGCCTGTCTACTCCAATGTTGTTGGCAGTGACTCGTTGCTATTGTAGGATGATCTGGAGTACCACCCCTTGAAAGTGGGGGAAGTTGTCCCCATCTCTATTGCCAAGCTCCTGGAAGGGATCTCTTGATGAAGCATGAGAATTTGGAGGGTTGTAGCATTTTGTCAAGGAGGTCTGGGCTTCAAAGGGGTCTTTCTCCTTGTAGTCTCTCCCAAAATCCTTCCTAGTGGATTTTTTAAATGTTGAAGATTGTTTTAGGGTTTTAAATCAGACACCTTGTTCTTCAAAGAGTGCCCCATCCTTGTTTATCATTGGAGTCCTGACTTCAACTTAAATAAGGTGCCTCCCTCTTAAATTCTCACGTGGATAAGGTTCTCAAGCCTTCCTCTCTACCTTTGAATGAGGCAAATTCTCAGCAAGTAGGGAAGCGCCATTGAAAAACAAATCAGAAGGGATAGGCTCACACTCAACCAAATAAGGCTTAATCATGTTCGGCTCCATGTGGAGGTCACAACCAAGAAGCCCCTCCATACAACTAGGTACCTTCGACATGCTTCATGTGTGAAGTGTAATTTGGCCATGATAAGGTCTCCTACCTTAGGAGCGAGAGGTTATACCTTGAGAGTGTGGAGGTGGCCTTAGCTCAGACATCTCGACAGGGGGGACCATGGTGAAGGGTGGGAAGAAACCCAACAAACGTAGCCCTTGCCTTTGAAAACTCCTATGAACATGAATGGGGACACAGAACCATTGTATGATCCCTATGTGGCGTAGGTGTCCCAAGGGGATGTTGACATGGTGGGGAGGAGCACTTTGGAAACTTTCCCTCAGTTTTTGCTCCCAAATGATGGGATGGAGGTGTGGCTACAACTTTTGCCATCTCTTTTGACCAGGATAAGGCTATACTAGAGGGGTGGTGATTAGTGTAATACCTATGTAATTTTGAAAAATTAAAATAAAGTATGACACAAGAAACAACCATAAAGAGATTATGATTTGTAATGAAAATCCTCACAGGTAAAAATTACTATCTAAGCTACTAAGCTTAGAATTTTACCGATTGAACAATGATGGCCAAACCATTAATTACTTAACTACTCCAATGCGGCTAGCTAAAAGCCGTAATACAACCACTTTGGATCCCAAACCTAGAGTATTTTATTTCTCATAGGAGAAGGGAACCCAACACTCTGAGTACCTAGATATAAGTGAAATTATCAGTGAAAAGTACAACAAACCAATGGAACCTAGCTAAAAAAATTAATTAGAAAAATCACACTGAGGTTAAGAAGCTCGCTATAGAGATGGAGTGCATTCATGTATGGAAGAGAGTGGTGCATGCAAGTGCATGAAAGCAGAAAATTTTCTCTTACTTTTTTAGAGCTTGGATCCTTTTTGGGTAAAAGAGAGTTATTTTTTTGTTAATAACAAAATGGAGTCGTGTTTATTTATAGATATGACGCTATGAAATTCAGGTTCTAGGTTGTTTGGAGTCGACCTTGTCATTTTGGATCTCAGATATATGAAACATGTGCAAATTTATTTGTGATCCACTTTAAGAATTATACTATGCAAATGATCTTGAATTCAAAATCCGCAAATTTTATTGGATTTCTTGTCTCATAACGATTTCGACAGCATGTGTTTCACGAAGATCAGAGACCGTTTCACCTAATTATGAGAAATTTGAAAAAAAAAAGGGAGAAATCAAACCTCCCTCTCCATCCACCTATACATACACACACACACACTGCGTTAAAACCCTCAATTTCCCCTGTCACCATCCTCCTTGTGTCCTTTGCGCCTTCCCTAACATCATGTGAGAGAGAGAGGGAGAGAGAGGGGATGTGGGGCCTCTTCACGTGAATGGCGGATGGGGAGGAGGTTTGAGTGTTTTTTTGAAAGGTAGGCATTCCATTAATAAGGGAAGAACCCGATATATATGGATGCAACCAAGCATGAGAAAGGTAGGAAAGAGAAATTTGAACACCATCTTAAGAGGCAAAGGTTACTCCCCATAGCAACAGGGGAACTCCATCAAAATAGAGGCAAAACTAACAATAGGAGAAAATAAGAAACAAAAATACAAGAAAAAAAAAGAAAGCGTCCCAAGTAGGGGATCTAGTCGTGATCCTCCAAAACATGAAAAAACAGCAACTCTACGCTTGTAAATACGATAGTGCCACCAAGAGGAAGTCCTAGCAATATTCACAATCTGTGCTAACGAGAAACCAATAGGCATCGGTATCTGATAAGAATCAGGCAAATCTCAATCGTGGTATACAAGAAGTCACATGTGGTCCCAAATGAGGAAAGAAAGGCCACGGGCTCTCTCGTCGATCACGGCTCAAGCAAGCATCGATTGAGCAACCTGCACTGGCACCACAGCCCCCACCAAAGTGATCACGAGCCACGAGCAAGCCACCTCCACTGCCTCCATTCCGATAGGTTACGTCGTTGCAGATGCCACCAACAACCAAATTACAGTGAGTGTTGAATTCGTAAAACACAGATTTGATTAGGAAAACATCGTAGTATAACATGAAATACGACTCAAACAAAACATTTATAATGAGATGGTGAGTGTCCTAGTCCATCTTAGGGAGGTGTGATTGTGAAATTAATTTTTAATTTCTTTATTTTCTTCTTTTTCTCACTTAGAATTGGATGCTGGTTTCAAGTCTATGAATATAAAATTATCCAGTCGCGTTATTAACGCTTACAACATGTGCATGTGTCAGGAAAATGATAAATGTGAAAGTGTGAGTACTTGTTTGTACAATTCTCACTCCACAATGGCTATTAACAGAGAATGTGTCAACCGCTAAATCATTTATATCTTATGGAACCGACATCTTTTTATTGCAATAAAATGGAAATGTGAAGCAGGAAACTTTTATTTTTATTTCCTTGAAAATCTTGATGTCATTACAATGGCTATGGAGGAATAGTTGTACCTTGAAATTGAAATCTACTAAGCTATTAGAAAAGAAATGCATGCATGGATCTTAGAAATATTATGCATGCATTCTAGTAGGAAGATATTACTATACTACTAGTAGGAAAAATAATGGAAGAAATTAAACTATGAAGAACTCTAGCTAAGGGTGAAATCGAGCACCAAAGGTGGTCTCCAATGGCCATGTGGCTTGAGATGGTAGGAAGGAAGAGAGGGACGGCCAAGGTGGTGTGGCTGGCCTCTTGATGAAGGTGGTGGAGGAGTGCACTTGCTCTTGGACGTGGAGAGTGGAGGTGGTGAAGGTGCTCGTGAATGAAGGTGTGCTTGGAGTGAAGATGGGGGTCCAAGAGATGGGTGAATGGCCATCCAAGTGAGTCCTTTTATAGACTTGGAGGAGGGTCATCTAGAGAATTATAGAATTCTCTAGAAGACCTCCAAGGTTGGCCGTCCACTTCATGGAGAGTGGGTCTCATGAGATCCACTTTCCATGGGAATGGTTGTGGACTTCCTTGAAGACTAATTTTAGTCTTCAAGGTGGCGCCACTTGGAAGACCACTCTAGATGTATGTGTCATTGGGAGACAGAGTTCCCAATTAGATTAGGCTTGAGTCAATTGGACTCTCACTGAGTCCAATTAGACTTGTGCTAGTTGAGATTTGAGCTCAATTGGGCTTTATGACTCTAATTGACTAGGTAGAGTGTAATTGACTTGATCCAAGTCACTTGGGCTTCGTGAGAACCTAATTAGGTTCCTAGGAGGGTCCTAAGGTGGTGTATTAGGCTTAGGGTACCTTAAATTAGGTTTCCTAGGGTGTAGGATTGGGTTTATAGGCCTTAAGAATCAGATCTAGGCTTGATTCTGAAAATAGTAATAGGAGAAGGGTTCTAGATGTCTGATCTTAAGATCAGACGACTTATACTTCAAAACCAGAAGTCTAAGTCTTAGTTTGGACATCTAGTACTGAATCAATATGGAGTTTAGGTTCTATCTACAGAAATTGGACGTCTGACACATTGTCTAGACGTCTGGAGGTAAGCTGGAATGTGTGTTTTGATGTGTTCTATGCTAAGGTGACCTAATACAAGGGTAGATAAGGTTTGAGAAGGTGTCTAAGGCTATCCTAAGGCTAGGGATAGGTGTAAGGATGTCTTATGTTCTTCATAATTTAATCTAAGCATTAAAATCCTATAAGTAATGTAGTATATCTCTTTCCTACATCTTCAGCTTGTGTGCAGCTTTATTCCATGGCTTCCTCAGCTCTTATTACTTGCAAGCCAAGTAATACACTAATAAATACATTATTATGGCATTATTTCATGAATATCTAAACATAGTAGGAAAAATGCAAGGTATGCTGCTAATGCATGAATTATGCTACAATTATGCTAAGTTGTAACAAAATTTAGGTCATTTAAGTCCTATGATTGCTACGCAATCATGCCCCCATGCCTAAATATTATTAGTCCCTAGCAAATGCAAAACTAAGTTATCTACAAATTGGTCCCTAAGGACTGGTTATTTTTTATCAAGTGTAAGACTAGAGATTCCATTATAAGAAATTAGGCTTTTGGCGGCAGATATTTACTGGTGGTTATAAATAACTTATGGGAATTCAAATATTTGGCAATGATTATATTAAAACCATCGGGATATCTAAACTATCTCTATTTCCGTCGGTTTTAAACCTCCGACATAGATGAAGTGTTATTCCCATGGTCTAAACCTTAACAATGTGCCACCGGCTTACCCTAAACCCTCACTACATCCAATCTAATGGTTCCTCACCTAAAACCCTCTGCCATCGCAACTGACCCTTCCTCCTTGATGCTTCCTCCTCATCCTCGCCATCGTTCGACCTTTGGCGTCCTCCGTTGTCGTCATTGTCTGCGACCACCGCCCACCATCCGCGACCATTGTCGATTGTCCACCATCGTTCATCGTCTGTGACCATCGTCAATCATCCACCTTTGTTCATCATCATCGTTGATCGCTTCATCCATTGCGGTCCATGATGATAACCCTCTTCCTCCTCTCTGCCAAACCCAACCTCTTACAACCTTATCTTTTGGCATCGCTCGTGCATTCCCTTTCTCACAAAATCTGTTCAAAATCCTCTCTTTTCTCATGACCTTCCCTTTCTCACCTTGTCACATCTTTCATCGTCCACAGCTATGTCGATCGATAAGAGGATGTGAGCAAGCATGGCGAGGGATAGCGGTGGGGCGGTGGGGGGTGTGTGGTGTTCGCGTGGGACTAAATGGACATAAATCGATACATCTTCCCTTCATTTTCACACTCTTCTCCTGTGGACTGGACACCTTTGCTTGTGTCCATACATAGATGCATTTTTTGACTACCAAATAGAGTATGTCCATGACATTATTATTAATTGTAAGAGGTAGACATTTGATGGCTTCATTCAATATGACTACCGAATAGAGTGTATCAAATTTGTATTCCAGTTATGAGTGTGATGATTAATAAGATCACTGACCATGGAAATAATACAAGGAACACCACACTTGGAAAAAAAAGGGCCTTTAAAATTTGGAATCCAGTTAACCCAAAGATTAATGGAATGGCTTAATGATGCAAATGTCCTTCCAAATCTGTGAATGACTATGCTCGCAATCAGCTATCCAGAAATTAGGGTTCGAAAAATAAATGGCTTTCATAAGCAGCAATAGGAGGAAAGAATCTCCAACTAATAATCTCTAACCAAACTTCATAAATAAAGTAGCATTGTTGGGCAACGTTAACCTTATTCCCATACCACCTAGATGCTTAGGTGGGGAAGAACTTTTGGTGCTACAGTATGTATAGGAAATTGTCAACCATTTTGCCTTCTCACATGCTGTTTTAAGCCATCCTCTGCTCTAATTGTTGAAGCAAACATTTTGATGGAATCTTTGAAGAAGACATTAAAGCTAGTAGACGACAGTCTTATGGAGAAGAATATGGCCTTTATCATGGACTCTAGAATACTCTGTTCTGCTATAAATTGTAACTCTAATGGTGTTACATGGGATTATTTAAATATTTTGGAGAGATGCATTTTCTATCTAAATAGTTTATGTGATTCTAAATGCATGTACTTACCTAGGTCTTTGAATACTATTGCACAGTCTATTGCTCAGAGATGAAAATCCAACTATGTTTTTGGTTTCTGGACAAAAGGTGTCTGTCCACCTTTATATGCTTAACTTTGTAATCTTTCAGTTCAGAATTAATGATAATTTGCTTTACTTTTCAAAAAGAAAAAACAAACCTGCCTGCAAAATTGTTGAAAAGCTTGGTCATCACTAGGAATAAGAAGTGAGTTGCCTTTGATAGTTTAAATAGGTTGATATGCAATTTCCCTTCCCTAACCTATGTGCATTAATCACCAAAAAATCTTATTCAGGTACTTATATTCTATTTCTGTTTAAGGCTTGATCCTTAAGACTTTTGGCACATCTAAGGTTTTACATTAGTCTCTACTTGCATTTTAAGGTAACACCTGATCATATTATTATAGGTTTTAGGTTAATCATGAACCTTAGGGTTAATAGGTAGGTATATATGTGAGTGTTGTAGTGGGTTGTGCCCACTTATTTATAAATAATTGTATGCATGTGATGCAGTGGGGTATGCCCACGTTTAAATTATAGAATAAGTATACTTCTACAATCATGCTGCTAAACAGGTATTTTTGAGAAATACACTAGATTACACACGAAACTTTGCCTTTTTTTTGAAATCATATATTGTAGGAAAGCTTGTTATTATTGTTACAAGTATATACATGCATCATCCACAACTTAGGTTCATGTTATTAAACAAAACGAGAACACTAAGGTTATTTGTTAGAGTGGTTTGATAATGTGTCAAAATATTTGCCCGTTCAAGACTTGTGATCATGTTATAGGGACAATGAGTCAATGTATATATATTACACATATATGCATAATGCGTTGTCTTTAGACCATGACAGAAGTCTTGATCGTCCTCAATTCGGAAGTGGTCTGAATCAAGGAGTGTTCTTGAATATTTGATCACAACTTAGGTCTTATTTGTTTTATGTTACCTACATTTGTAGAAATTTCGGTGGTATCTTCTTGCCCGTCTCTGGTATACTAATTGATTTTAGATAGCTTCCTTAAGCACCATTCATTGGGTGTTTTAGGAATCAAGTTAATGTCAGTTTTGGGGGTATGTCGAAGAAGTGTAGGGAGATGTTACCGAAATTTCTTCAAACATTTGTTACATGTGAGAAATAACACCTAAGCTATGATCAAAGTAGTTATGCACTTCTTTGTGTAACTTACTTTAATTTGTGGCTGTCATTTTCATATTTAGGTTGATATGGATAAGTCTTGGATAACTTTGAGAAGCATCGACTACATTCGTTATAAGAGTGGAGTGATACAGTTTTTGGATTGGGCATTTCATGATGATAGGAAACTACTTAGGAAACGAAGATTGTATAATAAGATTTTATGCCCGTGCAAGAATTATATGAATGGATTGTCATTTGAATGAGATATTGTATTTGAGTATCTCATATGTGATGGATGGTGGCTTCATTACATGGTATGGACCGCCCATGGGGAGGAGCATGCGGAGAGTTCGGAACGGTGCACCACTCTTGAATATTCTAATTATGTAGGTGGTGACAATGTTATGACAATGTTGGAAAAGATGGCAGATGGTCAGGAAAATCTAATGGACGATGGAAGTCTGTTCCATGATTATAGTAAGTTTGGGATGCATTAAAAGCAGCGGAAGAACCTATTGCTTCAGGGATTAATTCAATATCTAGATTGTCGTTCCTTCTTAATATGTTTCAAATTAAGGTGATGAATAGAGCGACTTCTAAGTTAATGTCAAATGTTCTTAAATTTATTGGAAAATTATTAAATACTCCAAAAGATTTTCCACAGTCATGGTATGATGGCAAGAAATAGTTTCGTGCCTTAGGGCTGAAAAGTAAGAAGATAGATGCATGCCCTAACGATTGCATCCTATATAGACATGATAACAGCAGCTTGGAAAGTTGCCCAGAATGTGGCAAGTCAAGATATAAAGGTGAGAAAAGAAAAGGGAAAAGACAACCTCAGAAGGTGTTGCATTACTTTCCACTGATTCCAAGACTACAATGCCTATTCATGTCTAGTAAGACTGCAAAGTGGATGACATGGCACCATGAAAATAAGTCATGTGATGGAATGATGCGTCATCCTGCTGATGCTGATGAGTGGATTGCATTTAATAACAAGTATCCAGATTTTGCATTAGAGACATGGAATATATGTTTAGGCCTTGCAAGTGATAGATTTAATACATTTAAAAACATGTATCCTTCGTACTCTATATGACCCATTGTGATAGTTATGTATAACATACCTCCTTGGATGTGTATGAAATCAACTTTTATGATGTTGAGCTTACTCATATCCGGTCCAAAGGCCCCTAGAAATGCTATTGATATTTATTTGCAGCCACTTGTAGACGAGTTGAAAATCTTGTGGAACGTTGGTGTCGAAACTTATGATGCACACAAAGAACAATTCTTTCAAATGCAAGCTGCATTTCTTTGGATGATAAATAACTTTTCTGCGTATGCTAACTTGTCTGGTTGGAGGACGAAAAAGAAATATTCTTGTCCTGTTTGTATGGAAGATACATGCCATCTACGACTGTAGGACATTAACAAATTTTCTTACTTGGGGCATCGTAGGTTTCTTCCAATGGAACATAAATATAGGAGTAGTGATTTTAAGGATCTATTTGATGGTAAATCATGTCATCACTCAACAAGAAATCAGAAAAACTTATTGTAACGACCCGGTTCCCAAGTCCCTACGAGACACGAGAACCGGACCGACTCGACTAATCCCAAGACCTAGTCGTCCAACGAGGAAGTAACCAAAAGACAGTAAAATAAACCACATTCAGCATGAATATAACTAACAGTAAGAAAGTACAGCAGTAAGGAAAGAAACTACTACAGTAGGTACCACCACAACAGTAGAACAACATTTATCATATAACAAGAACTGCAGGTAAAGAAAGTACAGCGGAAACAAAAACTACTCACTAGAACAGAAACAAAAGAGGTACAAAAGACTGTGGTAAACTCTACTGGACCCTACTCGGACCAGCGTCCTCTGCAGCTGCCGACCCTGGCTGCTCAACACCTGGTCCTGAAAAAGGTAACGAGTGTAACACGTCAGCAAAACGCTGAGTAGAGTGGCAAACTAACTAAAGGCAACAGTAGAGTGTACAGTAGCTGTTATCTTTCAATTTTCTCACTATTTCATTTATTTCTTAGATCCTTTACTTGATCTCGAATGTCCTCGTGGGAACGATCTTGATTGCAGTCTTTTCCAAAAGTAGAAGTAGCACGTGGTGCTCTCCTGGCCGGGAGAGTCCCCCGTGGTGATCCTACCCTCAGTCAACCACCCCAAGGTCACTGACAGACGTAACGGTGACTACGGCATGCGCGATAAACGCACAGGTAGCTAGCCCGCACTGGCACGCGGTCAGTTGTTTCCGTTAACGGGTGTGCCCAAAGCACAACACGGAACCAGGGTAGAGCCCTCTCAGTAACAGGGGTCCAACCCCTCCACAGTAACCAAACCGGGGCCTTGCCCCTCCACAGTCCGCGCACCCTCGCCTGACTACCCTGGTTTGCCCTAGTGGGCCTAACAAGTCGGTGAAGGAGGCTAGCAGAACCCCGGGACCCGTGGGGTAGCTAGTACTCTCCTAACACTAGTAGCTCTCCTCGGTACTACGTACACGAGGGCCAACAAGTCGGTACAGAGCGGCCAATCCTAACCTCGGGTCCCTGGGGTGGCTGGCCCCACTCTGCACTAAACAGGTACAGGTACTTCCCTTGGTACTGCGTACCCAAGAGACAGTACAAACTACATCTCAGTTCCATTCCTTTTCTTTCCAGGAGTTCCACTCCTAATTCCCCGTAGGGTTCCAGCTCTTTATCTCAGAACATCATATGTTTCACTTTCTAGTTTCACGTTCTCACAATCCAGGATCTCAATCATGTTTCTTTATTCATAACAGGCAGCTGTTAATTCAATTTACAGGCAGCTTTATATTCCTTTCCATTTTTCCAAGACTGCAGTATTATACATTCCACTAGTTTTTCCATCCTAGGGTTCATGTCACATCCTAGGATCTAGCATACAACTAGTTTTCCAGCCCTAGGATTCATGCATCACCTAGGAGCTATCATTCCATACATTTCTCATTCCTAGGATTCATGCAATGTCCTAGATTCTAGTTATGGTTCCATACTTTAACAGATTTTAATAATAAACTTAAGCCACTCTACCAGGTACAACGGGAGTAATGGGGGCGTGATCGGGAATCCCGCGTGCCTCCGCGACTCTCAAGACTACAACTGAACGAGGTCCTATCACAAGGATCAAACACAAGGAGTGTCTCAAAACAGTGTATAGCTACTGTAGACGGGTAGAGGAATTAATTCTGAAAAGAACGCAACTCGAATCGCGGAAAACGGAGCCCGAACGGGCCCTAAACGGGTTGAAAAAGATGATACTGTGCAAAATCAGACGTCTGGAACTTATTCCAGACGTCTTAAACAGTGGATCAGAGAATTACCTGTCAAGCGTGGTTTCCCAGACGTCCAGAAGTATGCGGGGACGTCTGTCCTATCTCCCAGACGTCCGATGGTCACCCCGGACGTCTGGAGGTCACTCCCGCCGTCTGGTACAACTTCCAGACGTCTGATTCGCAGAGGATGGCGAATCAGCGAACCTGCGCACAGCCAACTGCCTCCCTCAGTACGGTCAGTCGACAGGAAGGAAGAAGAAAGCGGAATACTCACCTTTCAGACGTCTGTATGAGCTACCAGACGTCGTCCTCGCCGTCTGCCTATCAACCCAGACGTCTGATTCTGGAAATTTTTCCAGAATCAGGGTGCTACTTGGCCTCCGCTCGCGATGCCACCCGCGTGGCACCTCGCGCGCCTGCTGCTCAGACTGCAGCAGGTCCCTCTCCGCGTCGTTCCGCGCCCCCTGCGCCCTCCGCCGGCCGGCCAAGCCGCTCCGGCGAGCTCGACCTCACGGCAGAGCTCTGCTCTCGCACGCCGCACCTCCTCCGCGCTCACTGCGGCCGCCGCTGCCGCCCTCGCGCTCGCACTCACACTCTGGCTGAAGGAGAAGGGAAAGGAGACAGTGGTGACGGAGTGAGGGGAGGCGTGCCCTTTTAAGGCCACGCGAGGAGGAGGGAGAGACGCGGTAGAGCATCTGCAGCCGCAGAGAATATCGGATATTCGTGGGCCTGCGCGCTGAGGCACGCAGACGAAGACTCGTGCCAGAATAACTGATTTCCAGACGTCTGGAAACGATCCCAGACGTCTGGTCAAACTTCTGGCCCACCTCCCAGACGTCTTAAAAGACGTCTGGGGGACGCGCTCATTACACTTATTGACGACAGATACAAGTAGGTTGCTAGGGGACAAGATAATGGATAAGTTGCATGAACTCAATAATGTTCAATTGGGACGTACATTTAAGTGTGACATTGATCGCTTGTGTGGGTTTAAAAAAAAGAGCATTTTCTTCATGGAGTTACCCTATTGCCAGGATCTGAAAATTTATCACAAGCTTGATGTCATGCATATAGAGAAGAACATGATGGATAATATTTTGGATATGTTGAATCTAACAGATAATCCAAAAGATGCTTCAAAGACAAAATGATTTAATGCAAATGGGCATTCACCTTGAGTTACATGTTAAGCAGAATTATGGTGGTAGAGTTGACTTCCTTGATGCATTATATACACTAAATCAAGAGCAAAGACAAAAAATATTTACATTCTTAAAGAAAATTAGGCTTCTAGATGGGTATTCTTCAAACCTTTCCAGGTGTGTAAATGAAGTACAGAAGAAGATTAACGGTCTCAAAAGTCATGACTGTCATGTCTACATGCAAGTATATTTTAGTTAGCAATTCAAGGAGTGCTACCTCAACTAGTACTCAAGATGATAACGGAAACTTCTTTAAAGTTGTGTGTTCAAGGAACTTAGATTGCAAAATGTTAGATTACTGGGATAGACAAATTGTAATCACGTTGTGCAAAATGGAACAAATTTTTCCACCTGCATTTTTTGATATCATGGTACATCTCACGCTTCATTTAGCTAACGAAGCAAGGATAGCTGGACCTGTACAATTCCGATGGATGTATCCAATTGAACGTTTCTTAAAGAAACTTAAGGATTATGTGCTGAATAAGGCAAAATCTAAAGGGTCAATCGTCGAAGGATATCTCATTGAGGAATCCATTAATTTCTGTTTGATGTAGATGGATGGGCCAAATAATCATTTTAACTATATTGAAAGGAATGATCAAGGTCAGTACAATGAGTACATTGATGAACGCCTTTCTCTCTTTGAGATTCAAGGAAGGGCAATCTTAAAGAGAACATTTAAATTAATTCCTGAAAATGAACTTTGCCTTGCACACTTATACATACTGAAGTAAATCCCCGAAGTTGATCCTCTTTTATGATGAGTTTAGGCAAGTTCTAATTTAGCTCGCCATGACACATAATTCATTGAATGGTTTACGTTACGTGTGTAACAATTAAAGCAAACCAATGATCCTCGATGGATAGAAGATTTCGACATATTAGTGAAGAGCCCATTGAGACATGTTCATTATCATTCAAGATATATAATTAATGGGTTTAGATTTTGAAAGAAAGTTATTGATGATGCGAAATCAACACAACTTTCTGGTGTTATAGTTAAATGCAACTTACAATTTGGTTGCGATGGTTATTATGGATAGATTATTGACATTGTTGAGATCAGCTTTACTCATGATTGTCGAGTTGTCTATTTTAAATGTGATTGGTTTAATGTGTTTAAAGAAAATACAGGTTTTTGATTGGATCCATGTCATGGTTTCATCAGTTTGAATAAGAATAGAAAGATTTTGTAGACAAGTGAACCGTTCGCACTTGCCATCAAGTCGAGCAAGTCTTTTATGTTAATGACAATGCAAGAAGTGGATGGATCATACCTATTAAAGTAATGCCAAGAGATTACTACGATGTTCAAAATGATGATGAGCTTGTAATGGATTCAGATGTGTATCAACATGTTTTTAATGAAGGTGTAATGGGTCCCAGTGTAGTAGATATGGATATATAAAGATAAACTGTTACATTGAAAGATAATTACTTCTACTTAGCAATTTGTACATTGTAAATATTTATAAATGTTATTATTTTTTCATTTATAGTTTCTTTTTTATATAAATGTTATTAACATTTTGTTATAACATTGCAGATGCCGAGGATGCAATTTAAGAGAAGGTTACCAGAGCTAGAGCCTATAGAGGATGTTGCTGACCTTGGGACTACTCACCTGACTCCTCTAGGACATGAGGGTCAGGAGATAGAGGATCAGGATCCTCAAATATTTGAAAATCCTATGCAGGCTAAGACATCTAATGGTACACTATTATTAAACCATATATTATTTTCCATATCAACTTAGGATATGAATTGATAACATGCAGAATTAAGTGTAATAACATGCAAAATTTTTGTATAACATGCATTTAAAAATGTTGCCTCAATGTTTTTCCTTTGCTAAAGCTTCTTAGAACAGAGCTCCTAATCTCTTTTTTTGTGTTTATGAATAATACTTTCTCTCAAATTAGTTGTTGGGAAGCATGTCTCCTTTCATATTTGAAGTCTTCAAATATGTCCAAAATATTCAACTTAGAATCTGTTATATCCAGCAGAACTTGTAGGCAGTTCACATTAGTTGACCATAAAAGACAGACATTGCACAAGAAAGTAGAGGCAAAGAAGTAATAGATAATATGTAGGCATATCTAAGAACACGAATAAAGCTCCATGCTTTGACAATGACACTAGTGACCTTCAGCAGTTGAGATTTGTTTTTTGGACACTTGAGGTGGAATCAAAAGAAATGCAAATCATGTTTAAGCTTGAAAGTTGAAACTGCCCTGCTTAGTTCCAAGCCTAAAGTTATATAAGATCTCGAAGTGTAGAAGTACACTCCCTCCCAAGCCTGCCACTTATGGTTGATTAATTCATAGATATTTGGAGGCAAAGATGAACCTGGATCCTGATCTTCCACTTTACCCCTAGGAAAAAGCATTTGGCTGAGATGCCTGTTACAAGAGCACCCATTATTACTGCAATTTTGGCTACTTTGGGGATCAAAAAATTGATAGATATTTCTCTCTTGTGGATCAAATTAGGTGTTATCTTTTTTGTTGGGTATAGAGTGATACATATGACTAAATGAAATTAGGAGCACAACCTCATGAGACTTCTTTTTTTGTAATTCAATCTGCAAGTTTTTTCCTGAGATCTATTAAAGCAAGCACATCCCAACGAGAATAGAGACATGATCATATGATATTATGTGCGACAGTTTTGTTATAATGTGTACGTCATAATAAGTCTAGGATGCATAACTGTCATAAACATATGATCATATCTTTTTCCTATCCCAACTAGGTCAAGGAATTGGGAAGACAAAATAGTTGGCTCTTTTGCTGAAAAATTTTCCTGCATGAAATTGTCTAAAACATCATTCCATTATAGACAGCAAATCTACCACCAAATTAAGCAGGCTGATTCAAATTGCTCATTTGCCCAATAGCATGGGGCCTCAACGGTTTCTGTAGGATATGGTTGCAGCAAGTTCTTACCAGGGAATGGGATAATTCCCATAGTAGGAAAGGGCTTCCCTCCTAGGGCTATAAGCTTTCTGTTAACATGGTCTTAAAGGTGTCTTCGCTGCTAATGGAGGCAACTTGCAGTTGTCACTAATAACCATAGAAACTGGGTATTTCATTCACAGATAGATTTCCAAAGATACGGAAGCCCACTCTTGATGCACATTTCAATGTTTCTTAACCTTTTCAGGGAATTTCCTCATTCATTCTTTATGAGAAGTTACTAAAGTAGATGCATTGATTAGGTGACTCCCTGTCGACTTCTGTGGCTGGCAGTATTAATATTATGGATGTTGTGTAGTTCAAAAAAACCTTCCTTTGTCAGTAGTTGTCATTATGGACAATCATTGCTTCATCACTCCTGATAATTTCTCAAATTATACTCGGCTAATTCCTATAATGGATAGGTGGTTCTATTAGGCAAGAACTCCAATAGTTATGCTATTAATGATCGTTGATTTGTGGTGAGAGATGTCATTGTCAGCCACCTTCATTTGAATTGGTTTGCTATCATTCAGGACATTAGCTCTTTACTTAATTCCTTGGATATGTCTTGTCACTTAACTGCTAGATATCCAAACTTTATTGTATAGTGTTTTGTAAAATTATCTGAATGGTCATTCGTCATTCCCCTACATGGTGTAGATTTTCTATTTTTTTAGCAAATGAACTAGAGATCTTTTCTCTTTCATGTGATGATAAGGACAAAAGGAATAATAATAGAAGTGATTTCAGGAACTCAAAATTGTAGTCCCAATAATCCATGAAAATGGTGTTGAAGCATTTAATGGCTTTAATATCTATTATATCTGAGTAGCTTAGATTTCGTGAAGCTTGGTTTACATGATCCCCAGACCAAATGAAATTCAATCCTAGTACAACCAAGATTTAGGTAGGCCTAAACTGGACAAGCATTTACATGGAATATCATCATTGTCAACAAAAAATGAGTCTACTCCCAATGATTACTGCAATATCAAAGAGGCCTGCTGCTTCGTTGTCCGCTGCTCCCGCCATCTACTACTCCATGGGTCGCGCTATAATGAAAAGGTCATTGAAGCTCAACATCTAAGATGCATAAGTTAAGAGAGCATTTTCCAACAAAAAATAATGTGGGAAGTCAAAAGGGACTTGACATGGACCAACGACCAACATCAGCTAGGGCAATTAGCCTCCAAGGTGGCTTCACCTCATAGGAAGCTTCCAAAAGAACTTGATCAAGGAAGCTCAAGATTATGGTCAACCAAAATTTGGAGGGGAAGAACAATCTTAAGAAGAGACAACTGAAAGGTCATTCATGGCTATAGATTTGATTGTCATTGATGCTATGAGAACAAACGAACCAACGACAAGGTTTGGTTGGGTGGCAAGGGTGGGGATTGGCGGTGTCATCACAAATCATTATTGTAACCCTACTCATTATGACAAAATGGACCATGTAATGAATCTAGCTCTTAGTGAATATCAGCTCAACTTGCTTACTGAATACAACTAATCAGCTTGAGTTATTGAAGCATCCATTTATCTCATGTAGCAATGCACCTCCAATGAAAGCTTCTACATTGATTTCCCTACCTAGTTTGAAGCTTGGTGGTCATCCTATGGTTAAAGTATGAGATTCAACTTGATGAGGACACTTCTTCACAATCATTTGTAGACCATGTGCATACTTGTTATACCCTTGGGATTTTTGCAGCACATTTCCCATTCGAAGAGCTTTGTCCTATGACTTCCCATGATGGTTGGACTGGTGATCATAATTATTATGTTAAAGTTAAATAATGATTGTTACAGTAAATAGGAGTAGAACTCCATATAATCATTTACATATCTAAAACAACTAGAAGCTAAAAGAAATAAAGAAAAAAAGAGAACAAACATGAACACGTGGTAGAGGTAGAAGCATTTTAAATTTACACCTCTTCTACTTGGAATATTTTATCTATGAGGTCTGATAAACCTCTAAGTTCAATTAGGTTGCAAATCACATAGAACCAATGACCATAGCTATTGCTGCGCTAGATGTCAGCGATACATTTCTTATTCTAGTTCATTTTCTCTTGCTCTCTTTGGCAGGCATGGCCACATTAGCAGCATCAAAAGCCCATCTGCACTACAGAATGCCCATAAATTGGGAAAAGGAACCTTAGGTATTTGGACTAACTGTAGTAGACATGGGTACATAAATCTAAATTAGAAAGATGTCTGTGATCTAAGCTACAGAGTTCATGTGCTGATTAGGTCCATTAAGCACCAAGGAATCTAGCAAGATATTTTGCAATCACTGCCCATGTCCTTCGGTAGTGGCACAACTCTGTAGAATGAAACTGTTCTATGAGGCAAAGAACCATCTTCTTCTTCGTCATTGTCAAACTGAAGTACATAGTTGCCAAGCCAGAAAAAAGGGTCCCAACATTAGCAAAAGTTTCCAAAACCTTTCAACTTTAATTGCAACACTAGAGTTCTTAAATTTAGAGCAAAATGATATCAGTTGGAAAGGTCAAATGCATCCTACTTTTCAGTTTGTGACAAACCTTTATTTCCATTTTTTTTGCTACTATGATTATTAGGAAATAATTATATTATAAATTAATCTTATACTAAGCTAGTGAATATAACTAAAATGTTTCAGATATATTTAACAACGGCCAATCATATTAAATTGGTTGAAATGATTCAAATATTATTGAAATCCTAGGACTCTCTTATATAGAGAGAAATCGAAAGGGTAAAAGTACATAGATGCCCCTAAAGAGTAAACCAAACCAAATAGTCGTACAGTAAAGAAAATAGAAATAAAAACCATATGCTAATGAAACGCTGTGGGCAACCGGGTTTTATTGTTATAGCGTTGTAGTATAGCCAGTTATTGCCAACATTTCAAATATAAAATTTTTTACTCGGAAAATAAAAGAGTTCCCGAGGTCGAACTCAGGGAGCAAGTTGTATTCTAGAGATATACATGTTTCTTTTACAAAAATAAAGAAAGAGAGAGAAAGAAATTGTTGTCTTTTCTTCTTCTCTTTGCTTCTCCTCGTCTCAGATCTTCTGTTATCTTCTTCTTCTTTATCTGCAGTGGTGATGTTCTTCTTCTTCTTTCAGCTGTTCCTGCTCTTCCTTTTTCTTCTGCAGAGTGGGTCCTGTTCTTCTTCTTTTTCCTTTCTTTCTTCTTTTTTTTCTTTCTTCAGATCTTCTTCTCGTGCTCTTCTTCTTTCAGTTCTTCCCTTGTTCTTTTGTGTTCTCTTCTGCCTTGCCTTCTTCTGTTGTTCTTCAGATCTCCTTCTTTCTTCTTTTCTTTTTCCTGTCAGGACGTCGTCTGATTTTTCAATCAGACGACTTAAACTGCTTGTTGCTACAGTGTCTCCCTCAGCTTCCTTCTTCTTCCGCGGTCCTTCTTCTTCACCTGTGCCTGCACACTTCAGAGTTTACGTCAGAGGACAAAACCTACTCTACCCTCCCCCCCCGCGTCTCTCTCTCTCAGAAACCGCTCATGGGATAGCTCTCCCAGAGCTGCCGGGTAGTCGGGTACGGGTCGCGCCCGGGTCCAGGCCCACCGGCGTGCGTGGTGGGCGAGGAGTGCAGGTCAGTCTAAGTCGGGTCGGGTCAGGTCCGCGGGGCGTGAGCGTGGACGAGACCGGGTAACCGGGCGGGTGAAGGGGACCTCACCCCGTGTGCTGAGGCAGTAAGGCTTATTCACAAAATCAATTTAAATGGTGAAAGAGTTGTGAGGCTTACCGATGTGGGACTAAATGGAGGCCTCTCCTCGCGTGCGCCTGCTGGAAGACCGCGGCCTTGCTTCTGCAGCTGCAGCTTCGATTTGCGTCGGTTGCTGGCTGGCTGCCTTCGCAGGAATCCCCGTAATCCGCAGCAGCTGGAGACCTGGAGTCCTCAAGCCTGGAGCGCGGGAGAAGCTGCTTCAATGTGGCGTTAATGGCGGTCGAGCCTCAGAACCTGTCGGACACGAATATGGCCTCTCGGCCTGATCAAACTACTGGGGAACCTTCGCCGTGGCACGGCGAAGGTGTGGAGCTGTGCGGCAAGCCGCAAGGTGGTGTCTGGCGGCAGCCCTAGGCTGGACTGCAACCGGAGAAATGGGTTTGTTTGGGGGAGCGTTACGGAGGTGTGGATTGGCAGTGGAGGGGTGGGGGGTGCTCAGTGTGATGAGGCGGAGGTTCGGTGAGGGTCGGCGAGGCGTGTGAGGCTGTGGAGCGATGGGAGCATCTTGCCGGAGGGTGGCCGGAGACGAAGGGGGTGACGATGGTCAGGGTCGGTCGAGGGCTTAATTGAACAAATTGAAACCGGGGAAAGAAAGAGGAGAGGAAGGGAAGTAGTTCTAACTTACTTGCAGGGACGAAGGGGGAGCAGTAGGGCGACAGTCGTATCAACTGTCGCCGGAGAAGAAGATGCCCAGGGGAAGGGGCGGCGGCGAGCAGAGAGCCGGAGAGGCGCCAGCTGGGTGCGGCGTGGCGCGGGAAGAGCAGGGGAAGAAGTCTCTGCTGCTGGTATTGCGGCAGAGCGAAGAGGAGGAGGAGGAGGAACCGCCGGAGCTGGTGGGCGTCTGCCGGAGTGAGAGGAGAGGAAAGTTGGGGGTTTTCTCCGTCAGATCCGAGCTGGGAAGAACGGTGGAGCGACGGGGGTATTTATAGGGACCGAATCAGGGAGGAAGGCGGAGGGAGACGTCGTGTCTCCCTCGCCGGAGGACGCCGGAGATGGAAACCCATACCGTTCGTGCGTTCGCACGGCCGGTATGGGGGGTTACAGCGACCAGGGGGGTGTCCCTGCGACGGCTGACGACGCAGGGCACCCCCGGTTTACTTGCCAGGCTCTCCCCCTCACCCTGCGCGGCGCCATGCTCCGCTCAAGGTCGCCGGAGCATGGTGCTGGCAGGTTTTGCAGGGGGGACCTGAACGCAAAGAACGAAGGAGAGTTAGGGGCTGGAATGAGAGGGTTCAAAAGTTGAGGGCCAAAAAGTAAATATATGAGGACGAAAGTGTAAAGTCGGTCAAGGAGGTTTCTTCTTAGGCTCAAGTTTTTATACATGATTAATTAGGACCTAAGGAATCTGATGGTGAATTTCATTTCTATATTAAACCTTGTTTGACCGGTCAATTTATGCGAAAACCCAGATTAAGTTATTAATTGGGCATGGTTCTCAATGTAGGTCAAAATGGGTTCTGAAGGCCAAATTGAAGGTTCTAAACCCTAGAGATTTTTCTATGAATTTTAGAGGATTTATTCTATTTTTACTTTGCCTCGAACCTCGTGAATTGAAGTAGGTTGTTTTAGGGTTACAGATTATCATTTAGTTTCTTGGAATTGCTGTAGCCCTTGCTAGATCATCTCATCCCACTTTTATTCTTATTAAGTTGCTTTGACCTATGTTTGGACCCTGAATTACCCTGTATGCAGATTATACTGGTAAAATTGCATTTTTACCCCTTATGACTTGTTTTCTCCTTAAACTCAGAATTCTCTGAGTTAAGCCTTTCCTTGAGTTATGTAGGAGCTTTTATCCTTTGTATTAGGTCAAAATGAGCTAGTTATGGCTCATGATGAGGTTCTCATCATACCCACATGCCTAGCTTTTGCTAGTCCCTTAGCAAAAACTTAAGGTTTCAACCCTTGTTCTAGACCATGAAGTTTTTAATAGCTTTAGATAAGTGCTTTTTTATTTGAGCTCAGATTAGGTTAGAATGCTGACCATAGGCCTAAAAGGTACTTTAGTACCAATCAAGATCCAAATCTGTCTAGCCTTAGCCTCAGTCCTTAGCAAAGGTTTTTAAGGCCCACAAGAACTAACCTAAGGTTTATTGGACTTTGTGATTAAAGCACCCGTGCTTGAAATGATTTTAGCCCTGGCTCAGTTCGCAGTGCGTTTTGTAAGAGAGATAGAAAGTTTTTCTGTTTGGAGAGTTTTCTCTCTCTTTTTCTTTTTAGTTCTAGCCTAGGATTGGCTTTTCAACACGGTCTGTATCAGATTCCTTGCTCCCATCATCAATCCTCAAGGGTTCCTGGCGATCGATGCTTCGAGATAGCACCGCCCATGGCAACCCTCGGAACCCTGGCTGTTGAGATTTCGAGATAATCCCATCCATGGTGTTCCGTGGCCGAATCCAGACCCTGGCAATTGACACTTCGAGATAATGCCATCCATGGAATCTGAACTAGCAGAGTGCTTACATGCCCCCAGTAGGATATGTAAATATCCTAAGAAACAAGCACCGAGGAGATGATATTTTGTTACGCATCTTCGAGGGGATTTCCCGCCTCTCCGCGCTGGGAACTCGTCCAAATCAACTTGTGTTGATTGGCCGCTCCTATTCTAGGTGTTCTTTTCAGAATTTTGCGACGCTTCTGCGTGATTCTGATTTTTACGCTTACTAAACCAGGCTGTGTGTGAGGTTAGGGTGCTTAGGTTACTGAGTCCCGTAAACCAAAAATTAGTTAACGAGGTCAAATACTCCCTAAGCCTTAGACCTAATACTTCAGCTTTTCATTTTCCTCAACCTCTTGAGGAGTGTCCAGATCTTAATGGGTACTAAGAGTCTATTCAAGAATGCCTAAGGTTTGCATTCTTACTAATCTCATTGTGCACTTTTCAGTTATTTTCTTGAATGAGGTCTAGAACTTAGGTTAATTCCTTAGTTCCTTACTAATGACTATCACTTTTTCTCATAATTTTGTGCTCCTTTTTCATTTTGTTTCTTTTCTCCTTCACAAAATTTCCTTCTCCTCTTTTCCTCTTATTCTTTTTCGAAAAATTTTTAATTTTTATGGTGTTTTTGTCATATGTGAATTTTTTTGTTTGAAACCTTTTCTTACAAGTTTTGCACTTCCATACCCCCCCATGCCTAAGATTTGCAATGTCCTCATTGTAACCTAGGGGGTTTTTATTTAACTTAGTTCATTCCTTAAGACAGAAATTTGGATGAGTGGATGGGTCGGGTTGAATTTTTGCGGACGATTTCTAATCCTAGATGCAAGCATTTGAGGTGGGGTCGGCTGTCTACAAGGGTGAACTTTGAGTGCAAAAAGGTGTCAGAACAAGTTTCAGGTTTTCAAAGAGAATGACGGGCTGCCTCCCGTTAAGCGCTGAGTTTTACGCCATCGGCTGGGCGCAATAAGCTCAAGGGGAAAGGAGGATATAAGATGCCTCAGCCAAATCAGTAGAAGTTACATCAATGAACGGCTTGAGTCTCTGACCGTTCACGATGAAAGGTTCAGAATCGTGGCTGAGTGGACTGATTTCGATTGCTCCATTTCCAAAAACCTGTCGGACAAAATATGGTCCGACCCACTTGGATCTCAGTTTTCCTGGGAAGAGTTTTAGTCGGGCATCAAAGAGTAAGACCTTTTGACCAGGATGAAAGATCTTTGTCGAGATGTGTTTGTCGTGGAAGGCTTTAACCCGCTCCTTGTAGATTTGCGAGTTCTCGTACGCGTCTAGGCGTAATTCATCGATCTCGCTGATTTGGAGTTTTCTGTGGGTCCCAGCCTTGGAAAGATCTAGATTACAGTTCTGTACTACCCAATAGGCTTTATGCTCCAGTTCTACGGGAAGGTGGCATGCCTTTCCGTACACCGGTCTAAAGGGAGACATGCCCAATTGGGTCTTGTGGGCGGTCCTATAGGCCCACAATGCTTCCGTAAGTCGGGACGACCAGTCCTTCCTGTCAGGTCGAACAGTGACTTGCAGGATTTTCTTGATCTCCCGATTAGACAGCTTAGCTAGACCATTAGTTTGGGGGTGGTAAGGAGTAGAGATTCGGTGAGACACCCCGTATTTGGTCATCAGTGACCTAAACTGAGCATTTGTGAAATGGGTCCCTCCATCAGAGATTATTGCACGAGGAATCCCGAACCTTGAGAAAATGTGTTGATGAATGAATTTGAGAACGATTTTGTGATCACAGGTTCGGGTCGGTATGGCTTCGATCCATTTGGACACGTAGTCCACAGCCGACAGAATGTATTCGAAACCATCCGAAACAGGAAAGGGGCCCATAAAATCAATCCCCCAAACATCAAAGATTTCGCATACTAGAATCGGTTGCATAGGCATCATGTCGCGATGGCTCATGTTGCCCAAAGTCTGGCAACGACTGCATGCCTTGCAGTGATTGTATGCGTCTTTGAACAGTGTGGGCCAGTAAAAGCCGCACTGGAGGACTTTTGATGCGGTTTTATGCCCGGCGAAATGGCCACCGCATGCCTGGTCATGGCAGAAAGAGAGGATATTGTTGAATTCCCCTTCCGGGACACATCTCCGGATGATCTGATCGGCACCTATGCGGAAGAGGTACGGGTCTTCCCAAATGTAATACTTGGCATCGGAGCGTAATTTGTCTTTCTTGGCCTTCGGCCAATCGGAGGGGATCTGATGAGATGCCAAGTAATTTACTACATTAGCAAACCATGGAAGGCTAGTACCAATAGTCAGCAGGTGCTCATCGGGAAAATGCTCAGTGATGGGTCCGGAAGGGTCAATTATTTCAGAAGGAAGACGGGACAAGTGATCAGCTACCACATTTTGCTTTCCCGCTTTGTCGCGAATCTCAAGGTCAAATTCTTGCAACAGCAAGATCCATCGGATTAATCGAGGTTTCGCGTCCTTCTTTGCAAGGAGATGCCTCACAGCTGTGTGATCCGAGTATATGATGACACGGGAACCCAGAAGGTACGATCTGAACTTTTCTAGGGCAAATACTACAGCTAGCAGCTCTTTCTCAGTAACCGTATAGTTACGCTGAGCCTCATCGAGTGTTTTGCTGGCGTAGTAAATGGCCACAGGTTTCCTGTCAATTTTCTGCCCCAAAACCGCTCCTACAGCGAAGTCGGATGCATCGCACATGATCTCAAAGGGTTGAGACCAATCAGGGGACTGTAGGATCGGGGCTTGGGTGACTCGGTCACGCAGGATTTCAAATGCTTGAGTGCATTCCTTGGAAATTTCAAAAGGAACATCCTTGGAGAGAAGAGTGGTCAGGGGGCGCGCGATTTTTGAAAAATCAGGGATAAATCGTCGATAAAAACTGACATGCCCTAAAAAGGAACGGATGTCCCTGATCGAGCTAGGCATAGGAAGGTGAGAAATCAGATTAACCTTAGCTCGATCCACTTGGATACCTTTCTCCGAAATTGAGTGTCCCAGGACAATTCCCTCAGGCACCATGAAATGGCTCTTTTCCCAGGAAAGAACCAAATTCACATCGATGCACCGCCTGAGTATCTGGACCAAGTGTTGGAGGCAATCGTCGAATGATGCTCCGAAAACTGAAAAGTCATCCATGAAGACTTCCAGATAATCACCTACCATATCTGAGAATATGGCAAGCATGCATCGCTGAAAAGTAGCGGGTGCATTGCAAAGACCGAAAGGCATCCTTCGGAAAGCGTATGTTCCGAAGGGGCAGGTGAACGTGGTCTTTTCTTGGTCCTCAGGATGGATTGCCACCTGGTTATAACCGGAGTACCCGTCAAGAAAGCAGAAGAACCTATTTCCCGCAAGTTTTTCGAGAATTTGATCAATGAAGGGTAGTGGGAAATGATCCTTCTTTGTGGAGGAATTTAGTCGGCGGTAATCTATACAGACTCTCCACGAGTTGGCTAATCGGGTAGGAATGATTTCTCCGGTCTCAGTCGTTATAGTGGTGAGTCCTGCCTTCTTGGGCACGACCTGAATTGGGCTCACCCAACGACTATCGGAGATCGGGTAGATGATCCCGGCATCTAACCACTTGATGATCTCCTTTTTCACGACCTCCTGCAGATTGGGGTTTAAGCGTCTCTGCATTTCACGAGAAGGTCGTGTGCCCTCTTCTGAATAGATATGATGAGTACAATAAGAGGGACTTATTCCAGTCAAATCATCGAGAGTCCATCCGATGGCTCTGCGATGTTGCTGGAGGACAACAATCAGACGGGATTCCTGTTCAGGACTGAGGTTGGAATTGATAATCACAGGAAGGGTCTGATTAGAACCCAAAAAGACGTATTTCAAGTGAGCAGGAAGGGGTTTCAGTTCGAGGATGGGGTTTTCAGCAGCAGCGGGTGGTTCAGTATAGATGTGAGGTTTAAGGGTGGGAGTTACTGGGTTGTTCATATCTGGATTCGACTCCTCTGTTTGCGGGTCAAGATCCTTCTGTGGTTGATGAGGCATAATCGAGTCATTGTGGAGGTGTGATTCATCAACCAAAGTCTTGATGTCACAAATTTGTTCGATGACGCCGCAATTAATTCCTTGTTGGGCCTTAAATATATCAATTTTCAGTGTCTGATCTCCAAACTTAAGCTCTATTTGGCCCTCCTCACAGCTGATGTTGGCTATAGCAGTAGCCAAGAAAGGTCTCCCTAGAATGATTGGTGTATCCCTAGGGTTCTCAGGTGCATCCATATCTAAGACTATAAAGTCCACTGGAAAATAGAAATCCCGCACTCTTACAATAACATCCTCGAGAATCCCTTTTGGTGACTTTATAGATCGATCTGCTAATTGTAATGTCACCTCGGTTGGTTTTAGCTCAGATTCTTCTAGATGGTCAAGTAAGGATGTGGGTATCAGGTTTATGCATGCACCCAAGTCTAACAATGCTCTATCAAATTGGGTACCACCTATCTTACAGGAAATCAGGGGAGTCCCAGGATCTTTTGCCTTGGGTGGGAGTCTACTAAGGATTACAGAGCTGGCTTGCTCTGACAGAACAATTGGGCTCCCTCCCTTGGTTCGCGGCTTACGCTGGGGTGTACATATATTCTTTAGAAATCGTGCGTAAGCTGGTACGTGGCGGATTGCATCCATCAAGGGGATGTTTATGTGGACCTGCTCAAAGAGCTTGACCAGGTCCTCCTCAGGGGCCACGGGTTTGGTGGTCTTCTTTCCCTTGGTCAAGGCCTCGGGAAACGGGATCTTGGTTGGTTCTTCTAGGATAGGTCCAGGTTGTGGATCCGGAACAGCGGTATCTTGGATAACTATCCTAGGGTCATGGTTATCAGGCTTGGAGTGGTTTGGATAATGCGGGTCTTGAGTTGTTTTACCACTACGTGTTGTTACAAAATTTAATCCGGCCTGATTCTGGTTTGGGTTTGGTAAGAGGGGTGGCTGCTGCTGAAATCCCGCATAAGAAGTTGAGGCTTCCATCTCGTCTGGAGATGGAGCAGTAGGGGCCTGATAAATCCATTGAGCGTGGCCTAAATTTGGATTCATAACGCGCTTCTGGGTTGGCACGTTATTTGGGTTAGGAAGAGGTTGGGAAGGGAGTGTGCCTGGCTGGCGAGAATTTGCCAACTGGGCCAGTTGAGTTTTAACTTCAGTAAGCTCGTCCTTGTGCTATTTTTGAATAGCCGCATTCGTTTTTTGAATGTCAGCTAGAGTCTGAAGGATTAGGGACATTTGATCCTGATTTGGCCCTGATGGATAAGTAGGGTTGGGCCGAGGCTGAGGCGGCTGGTAATGACGAGAGGGCTGTGGGCGGGACTGAAAAGGTGGTCTTTGGGTTTGGGAATTTCCCGCCCACTGAAAATTGGGATGGTTTCGCCATCCAGGGTTGTAAGTGTTGGAGAATGGGTCGTTCTGGATGGCGTTGAGGTCCTCGCAAGTCTGAGGAACCTCCTGAGAATCAGGGAAAGGGGGAATGGAGTTCCCCCGGCTGGTGTAGAAAGGATCGGATGATCCTCCGATCCAAGAATCAGATGGGGATGGATATGGATCCATCCCAGGGGAAGGTCAGTGGAGGATGTTTTGCATAGTTTCCTGTGTGGAAGGAGGTTGTGCAAAGGAGTTACGCACGGAGGTGGCTCGCTGCAAGTGCTGAGTCAGCTGATCCACCTTCTTTTCAATGATTGAGACCTTGTCCAATCGACTGGCCATTAATTCCAGGTCGACTGATGCGGACAGGCCCTGCGTCTCATGTGCTCCCTTAAGATTCATCGCTGCGCGGGTATTCTACCTGTCGAATAATCCCATGGAGTCATTGTTGATGGAGTTCTCGCACATGTTTTCGAGAATCTCCCATACGGTGTCTTCATGTTGACCCATGATGTTTCCTCCGCAAGTTGCATTGACGAAAAGGCGGATGTCCTCACGGAGTCCCTGGTAAAAAGATTGGACTTGTTCCCATTTAGGAACTCCGTGATGGGGGCACTTTCTCATGAGATCCTGAAAGCGATCCCATGCCTCATGGAGAGGTTCTCCTGATTGTTGAGTGAAGTGTGTAATCTGATGGCGCAAGGCGTTGGTTCGACCAACGGGAAAAAACTTTTTCAAAAATTCGGATTGAAGTTCTTCCCAAGTGTTGATCGGCCGGGTCTGAGTTTGATACCAATGGGCGGCCTTGTCCATAAGAGAAAAGGAGAACATCTTCATGAGAAGAATATCCCGATTTTGCGCATCTGATCCAAAAGTGTGGGCCAGATGCTTTAGCTGTTTGATGTGCTGGAAGGGATCTTCAGAATTAAGCCCATGGAATTTAGGTATAGCATGAATCATGTTGGGCTTTAATTCGGAATCAGGTCCTCCAGTCGGGATTCTGACTCGAGGCTCAATGGCCACCGCAGCAGGATTGTAGTGGTCCCGCATCATAGGACGCTGTGGTGGGTGCACGAAGTTTTGGAAGAGGTCATTGAGTCGCTGGAGCTGGTGTTCCAGATTATTTTCTTCCTCAACTGGCTGAGCCATGATGGGGGAAGAAGAAGAACTTGGTTCTGAATCAGAAGAGAGAATAATGTGAGGGTGTTGCTGCACAAACACGGGCGTCGAGGCTTGGCCTTGACGAGAGCGAATTTCTAAAGGAGGTCTTAAGGGTGGTCTTAGGGACCTCCTTCCGTGCATGCACTGTTGGAAGAGGTAAGTTTAGAAGGTGCTGGACCCAATCAAGACACCCAAAAATGTGTTGGGTGACTATAGAGGTGCGGGGCAGATGGACCCCTTGATCAGAAAGATCGTCCACCTGAGAATTACCTGGGCAGCCAGAGAGGGAGAGTCCCGCGAAGACCCCTACACGGTAGAGCGTCCCCACGGGTTACAGGGTTTCCCCCACCCGACCTCTCTTGTCACTGCGGTTCTAGGTAGACCAGAATGGGGATCTTGACCTCTTAAGTCTACCAATTTTAAGATCAGGGTGCTTAAGGTTTCACTTGAACTTTAGTCTTTTAAGTGCAAAGAGTGACCTAATTTAAGGTTGGTTGACCCAAGGGGTCAACTTTACCTCTTGTTTTCTTTGAGAGCTTTTAGGTCTTGTCTTTTAGGGTTCAAGTGTTTAGAGAGCCAATTGTTTTAGGTTTTCTTTTGAATAGGTATTTTCAATCAATGGTTTAGGCACACTTCTTTTGGATTTTCGCCATTCTTGATTTAAGTAGTGTGTCTCTAAAACCCTAATGTTGAATCTTATGTTGGCTCTACTTGGTCTAGTTAGTTCTTTGTTGGGTAATTAGGGCTCAAGCAAGAATGTGTTAGCCCTTAAATACCCTTAATAGTGTGCAGGACTAATGAGTTGAAAACATGCAACTCTTTATGGTTACTAAGTATGGAAGACAGGTTAGCCCTATATTGCTTGTTCTTTTCTTTTCTTCCTCTTTAGAGTTTAGGGGTTAATAGCGAGAGGAAAAATTTACCTGTCCTCGGAGTGGTTGTCGTACGGTTGCTTGTCTTCTTGATTTCCTGTAGTTTTCTGCACAAAAGAGAGGAGATTATCAGAAATTAAAAAGAAACAGGAATGTTTACCTCTAGAATAGCCGTTGCTCCCTGGCAGCGGCGCCAAAAATGAAACGCTGTGGGCAACCGGGTTTTATTGTTATAGCGTTGTAGTATAGCCAGTTATTGCCAACATTTCAAATATAAAATTTTTTACTCGGAAAATAAAAGAGTTCCCGAGGTCGAACTCAGGGAGCAAGTTGTATTCTAGAGATATACATGTTTCTTTTACAAAAATAAAGAAAGAGAGAGAAAGAAATTGTTGTCTTTTCTTCTTCTCTTTGCTTCTCCTCGTCTCAGATCTTCTGTTATCTTCTTCTTCTTTATCTGCAGTGGTGATGTTCTTCTTCTTCTTTCAGCTGTTCCTGCTCTTCCTTTTTCTTCTGCAGAGTGGGTCCTGTTCTTCTTCTTTTTCCTTTCTTTCTTCTTTTTTTTCTTTCTTCAGATCTTCTTCTCGTGCTCTTCTTCTTTCAGTTCTTCCCTTGTTCTTTTGTGTTCTCTTCTGCCTCGCCTTCTTCTGTTGTTCTTCAGATCTCCTTCTTTCTTCTTTTCTTTTTCCTGTCAGGACGTCGTCTGATTTTTCAATCAGACGACTTAAACTGCTTGTTGCTACAGTGTCTCCCTCAGCTTCCTTCTTCTTCCGCGGTCCTTCTTCTTCACCTGTGCCTGCACACTTCAGAGTTTACGTCAGAGGACAAAACCTACTCTACCCTCCCCCCCCCGCGTCTCTCTCTCTCAGAAACCGCTCATGGGATAGCTCTCCCAGAGCTGCCGGGTAGTCGGGTACGGGTCGCGCCCGGGTCCAGGCCCACCGGCGTGCGTGGTGGGCGAGGAGTGCAGGTTAGTCTAAGTCGGGTCGGGTCAGGTCCGCGGGGCGTGAGCGCGGACGAGACCGGGTAACCGGGCGGGTGAAGGGGACCTCACCCCGTGTGCTGAGGCAGTAAGGCTTATTCACAAAATCAATTTAAATGGTGAAAGAGTTGTGAGGCTTACCGATGTGGGACTAAACGGAGGCCTCTCCTCGCGTGCGCCTGCTGGAAGACCGCGGCCTTGCTTCTGCAGCTGCAGCTTCGATTTGCGTCGGTTGCTGGCTGGCTGCCTTCGCAGGAATCCCCGTAATCCGCAGCAGCTGGAGACCTGGAGTCCTCAAGCCTGGAGCGCGGGAGAAGCTGCTTCAATGTGGCGTTAATGGCGGTCGAGCCTCAGAACCTGTCGGACACGAATATGGCCTCTCGGCCTGATCAAACTACTGGGGAACCTTCGCCGTGGCACGGCGAAGGTGTGGAGCTGTGCGGCAAGCCGCAAGGTGGTGTCTGGCGGCAGCCCTAGGTTGGACTGCAACCGGAGAAATGGGTTTGTTTGGGGGAGCGTTACGGAGGTGTGGAGTGGCAGTGGAGGGGTGGGGGGTGCTCAGTGTGATGAGGCGGAGGTTCGGTGAGGGTCGGCGAGGCGTGTGAGGCTGTGGAGCGATGGGAGCATCTTGCCGGAGGGTGGCCGGAGACGAAGGGGGTGACGATGGTCAGGGTCGGTCGAGGGCTTAATTGAACAAATTGAAACCGGGGAAAGAAAGAGGAGAGGAAGGGAAGTAGTTCTAACTTACTTGCAGGGACGAAGGGGGAGCAGTAGGGCGACAGTCGTATCGACTGTCGCCGGAGAAGAAGATGCCCAGGGGAAGGGGTGGCGGCGAGCAGAGAGCCGGAGAGGCGCCAGCTGGGTGCGGCGTGGCGCGGGAAGAGCAGGGGAAGAAGTCTCTGCTGCTGGTATTGCGGCAGAGCGAAGAGGAGGAGGAGGAGGAACCGCCGGAGCTGGTGGGCGTCTGCCGGAGTGAGAGGAGAGGAAAGTTGGGGGTTTTCTCCGTCAGATCCGAGCTGGGAAGAACGGTGGAGCGACGGGGGTATTTATAGGGACCGAATCAGGGAGGAAGGCGGAGGGAGACGTCGTGTCTCCCTCGCCGGAGGACGCCGGAGATGGAAACCCATACCGTCCGTGCGTTCGCACGGCCGGTATGGGGGGTTACAGCGACCAGGGGGTGTCCCTGCGACGGCTGACGACGCAGGGCACCCCCGGTTTACTTGCCAGGCTCTCCCCCTCACCCTGCGCGGCGCCATGCTCCGCGCAAGGTCGCCGGAGCATGGTGCTGGCAGGTTTTGCAGGGGGGACCTGAACGCAAAGAACGAAGGAGAGTTAGGGGCTGGAATGCGAGGGTTCAAAAGTTGAGGGCCAAAAAGTAAATATATGAGGACCAAAGTGTAAAGTCGGTCAAGGAGGTTTCTTCTTAGGCTCAAGTTTTTATACATGATTAATTAGGACCTAAGGAATCTGATGGTGAATTTCATTTCTATATTAAACCTTGTTTGACCGGTCAATTTATGCGAAAACCCAGATTAAGTTATTAATTGGGCATGGTTCTCAATGTAGGTCAAAATGGGTTCTGAAGGCCAAATTGAAGGTTCTAAATCCTAGAGATTTTTCTATGAATTTTAGAGGGTTTATTCTATTTTTACTTTGCCTCGAACCTCGTGAATTGAAGTAGGTTGTTTTAGGGTTACAGATTATCATTTAGTTTCTTGGAATTGCTGTAGCCCTTGCTAGATCATCTCATCCCACTTTTATTCTTATTAAGTTGCTTTGACCTATGTTTGGACCCTGAATTACCCTGTATGCAGATTATACTGGTAAAATTGCATTTTTACCCCTTATGACTTATTTTCTCCTTAAACTCAGAATTCTCTGAGTTAAGCCTTTCCTTGAGTTATGTAGGAGCTTTTATCCTTTGTATTAGGTCAAAATGAGCTAGTTATGGCTCATGATGAGGTTCTCATCAGCTAACACTCCCCCTCAAGTATGAGGTAATCCTGAAATTGATTTAAAAAAAAAAAACTCTTTGATTCTTTTGTTGTCTTGGACTTGAAACCAAACGACACTTGTAATCAACATAAGGCACTTCTACAAATCCCTTACCATTAGTTATATGAGTAATTCTGTATTTTTTATCTTTGTAGTGGTTGTTTTTGTTCAAAACAAACAAAAAATCCATTTATTAGACTTAGTTAATAAAATGACATAATTGTATCTCATAGTATATTTCTTACAAAGTTGTTCTCCATTTAAAATAACACATGACATATTTTAATACGTTACAGCAAGACATGTTAGAAGGCACACTCAATGCAAGGATTGTTAGGATGTGAATCTAGGAGAAAGGATTAAAATTGATATTTGTAATGGTGGTCAGACAATGAATAAACCCAGCTTCATTAGTAAGCTTGGGTATCTTGTTCGTGCACACATTCCATTTGCCTCAATTGATTAGAGGAAGGTGGAGCAACGTTATAAGGACAATCTTTTACGAGAGTTGATGGTAATTAGTTAATTTCTCATTTAAATTTATGTTTAATTTGTATATTATTAACATAATATTTATTATGTAGGGGATTTTTTATTGGGGAAATTACCCAATTGTGAAAGTAGCCATACTCAAAAGAGCAAGGAAGGTGCATAATAATTGGAGGGTAGAAATGAAAGAAAAGGTAAAGATACATTTACATCTTCAAATATATAACTTTGAAAGTAATTACTAAGTAGTTTTACATTTGAAAAATAGCATTATGATGCACATGAAACATGGGAGGAGGCATTAGTTGATGTACTTGAAGGCATCGATAAAGATCAATGGAGGACAACATGTGAACACTGGACAATGTCGCAAGTGATGGTAAATTTTATAACCATCATTTATACATGTATTCTCTCTTTACAAATAATTAAATTTTCTTGTGGTATTGTTTAGGAGCAATCTGAGAAGAATAAGGAAAATAGGGCCAAAGCTCCTGGTCCTACACATATTCTGGGAAGAAAGAGTATAGATGAAATGAAATATGATTGTGTGAGTTTATTAACTAAACACATTTCCATTTGATTAAGGATTATAATAACAAAGTTCTTTTTTTTCAGTCTAAAAGTCATAATGGTGATACACTTGATTGGGTCAAGACATATGAATATTCAAGAACTAAAGTTGCTTCAGATGGCTCTCAATCTTGATGTCATTCGACATATCAACAAAATCATGTAAGCATTAAAAAGGAAATAGTTTTCTATGACTGTTTCTTTCTTCTACATTTTGAATATCCACTTCCAGATGACATGTGAGGGCCACAGTTCCACCTTTGGAACCCATTGGCTTATCTAAATGAAAACATGCCACTTTTATTTGCTACTTTATAAGTTAAAATTTTGACATGAGAAATATCAAGTGTATCAACATTGACAATAGTTAGCTAAAACTGACCGTTCATGGAATCTTTTTTATAATGGCAAGATATTGCCTCCTGGAATCCTCTGAAATTCAAAATCCAATCAAAATCTGGCCTATGATCAAAACTCCATCATGCTATTAAATGGACAAGATGCCTAAATTTTTTGTAAGGGTCCTCCATATCTGATAAGGATGCATATTGTAATCAAGATAAAATGATACTGCAAGTTTACAAACACAACAATGCGTTCCGTAAGATGTTATGCCTATTGACAGAAATAGCATACTCCAGTTTACATATGAGTGTATGAAGTATGGTTTGAAATTTTGGTAAGTTGTTCTGTGCACTATGTGCACTATAGAATCAATCTTCTTTATCAAGGATTGCATTCTTTCTTAAGGAATGATCAATGTAATTGGTTTTTGTCAGAAGTATAGAGATGACAGTAAAGTAGCATGGATTGAACATGGTAGGATGGGCTTTTGGATTCAGAAATAAAAATTGATAGGTACAGATCCTAGATGATTTTTCCAAGCAACTTATATATATGTTGCTTCAATACTTGATTGTTTCACAATATGATCCTGATTATTTTAAGATATGAACTACTTGCCAGATAATCAGAGGAAGGCTAATGCTCCAATATTCTAGTCTGAAAAATGACTTGGACTATGTTTTATCAATTATAGACTTGATCTGGGTTAGATTTGGACCAGAACACATTCAAATTTGTATCATTAAAAATGCTCCCAACTTGCATCTTCCTGGCCTTGTTTGTTAGGGCCTTAAATTGGAGTATTATCCTCAACGGCATGGTTAAGTGTTATAGTAAATAAATAATACAAAATATGAGTGGCCATCACATCATCTTCTGCTGCTGGTAACAACAAATTAAGTTATTAACATGTTCATTACTTCTATCTCTACCAATCCAATCTGAATGAAAATAAAAATAAGAATCATTTACAACATATCAACTTATTACATCTACTTTACTAACCTACTTTTAATAGAAATAAAAACAAAAATTAGTAAAAACATGTCAACTCACTCATCACTCTACTTCCACTAATCCATCACTTATTCCACCACTCCTAAATCTTAAAACTTCCTAAATTTTATCCAATTTTAAACTTTTAACCAATTCCAAACAGAGTCTAAAGAAATCTACAGGTTGAAAATGTTAACTCTGTCCTTGCAGAAGTTGTAGCAAAATTGCCCATGTTTTTTTTTTTACCAACCTACAAGGATTTGACACTGATGGTTCAAGATGAGTTGTTGTAGGAATCAGTTAATGCCTACATGCATCATTTTCTGTGAGAAAACACAAACCACCATGAACATCCATGAACACTATTTACTTTGATCTTCTATGGAGCTTCTTTTTTGTCTCTAAATTTTGTTGTTTGTGCTACAAAAACCAAGTCCACATGCAGGAGTTATAATGTATTGTTTCTGATAATATAATTTTGCTTGAAAATTATATTAAATAATATATAGACTAACATTTTTTAATTAGGAATGAATGACACAACTCATGACTCTAGTAGAGAGTGGTGGTGAATGCTCATCAACATCGATGATTGCAAAATATGCGTTTAGGACAATACATCCAAGAGAGCATTCAGGTCGTGTCCTGTGTGGTGGAGTAGGTGCCTCCATTAGTAGCTGGTATGGTAGAAAAGATGGAGGAGCATCACAAGCGCAGCTTAACAATCTCACGACTCAGGTTGAAAATCTTGCGACTCAGGTGGATGAACTTCGTGAAGATAGGAAGGAGCATAAATAATTAATCAAAAAACAAAATCAAAAGATTGACTGCCTATTCGATCTTGTTACTACATTTGTCGAGCATACACCATCACTTTTTTTTTGTCATCATGACGATAATAATGTGTCCCCTTGACATGGTTCAGTAGATCCTTAGATTGATTTATATATGTTGGAAATTATGTTGGAAACTTTGCTGAAAAACTTATGTTCTAAAACTTTTATATATGCTATACTTTCATATGTTTGACTTTTATATGTTCTAAATTTTATTTTGTTGGATTATACTTTTTGTGTGTTATTATGTGAATGCTATGTGATGGAATACATGCTTGGTATATGGGTTATTATCTCAATACTATGTGAGTTTCATGTTATTATGTGAATGCTATAGATTTGCATGTACATGATTGGTATACAGGTTATTAAGTGAATGTTATATTATATGATGGTATATAGGTTATGTTATAAGATCTACACTGGTGGTTATGCAACTGTCGGAAAAGAAACTTGATGTTAAACATCTTTACCGGTGGTTTTTATCATTGTCGTTAAATATTTTATCAATGAATTTAACACTATCACCATAAGTTATATTGGTGGTTATATAACCCATGGTAAAAGGTTACATTTACTGGCAGTTGGCAAACCCTTGGTAAAAGGTTACATTAACCGGCAGGTAACAAAACCGTTGGCAAAAGTAAACATTTGCTGGTGGTTTGTCTTCACGGCAATTTTCAATATACGCCAGCGGTTCTTATCAAAATTGATGGCAAAGATCTTTGCCAATGGGGGATTCACCGTTAGTTCTTAGCGATGATTTTATACCATTGGCCGATGGTTTTGAACCTCTGCAAAAAGGCTGATTTCTTGTAGTATTCTTTTCTTTTTGTTTTCATTTGAAAATCTAGAAATCCAGACAATTGTGAAAGTGTCATGATGTAGCTTATGCAATGGATTCGAGTGAAGAGCCAATTTACTTCTAAAGCCTATACTTGGCCCCTAGTAAAATTCTATCAGGAGAGACAAACTTTTTCCCTAGGGGTATAACAAAATATTCTGTCATTTCTACCCTAGCTTTTAGCTTAGGTAGAAGATGTCTCAGTCAAGTGGGTTTGAATTTGGTGGCTCATACTCATTTGGTGCTACATATAGACTAGTACTACAGAATCTAGATTTCTAGACTATCAAATAAATCAACTCAGAGAGAAGTGGGAAAATTATGCTCCCTTTTGTTCCTTTGTACTCACTCTCTCTTTTCTTTCTCGTTTCTTTTCTTTTTCGAGCTTACAATCTCACCAGATTTGTAAATAAACTCAATATTTAGTGGTCTCACATGGCATTAACACTTTAATAAAGTTCTGATAACCCTAAAACTAAGTCAGAATTCCTTAGCCAATATTTGGGCATTCAGAGATATAGAAAAGTAGGTTAAGCCCGTATTTGGTGGATTGCAAATGTGGTGGGTAATGTTGCATCAATGTAATTGAAATAAATGCACTAAACACAATTATGATAACATTTTTTTTCTTTTTCTTTTTCTCTTTTCTTTCTTTTCTCTTTCTTTTCTTCTCTTATGTATATATACTTTTTTCTTTTTTTTCTCATATCAATACAATGAAATAGAACATGGCATATGCGAATTTTATTCAGGAGGCATTATTAGGAATTGGTGGTGCTCAAGAGGATATCGGGTGACCTATTTAGTGGAAGTGCCTACTCTTGACACCAGGAAAGGGACAGATAGGATAACATATCTTCTGACTTTAACCTTAATACCCTCCTTCAGTCGAGAATTCCATAAAGGACGGTCATAACCATCCACCTTAGTCCTAGTTTTATTAGAACTTAATCTGTGTATTTTCCCTATTTGGTGGCTCTCACAAAGTTCATACGCGGGAACCGAGAGCGAAAGCTATGCCTAACTCTGAGTATCATTACCTAATTATCCAGAAATTAAGATTCCTTCCAGTAGTCTTAGAGCACCAGTAGACCCTCTAGTCTCACCTCATAATTGTTTGGTGGATCTACTAGAAGATGGTTTGCCTGACTCCCTAATTGCTGTTAGGGGTTCAGGAAAAGAAGCAATGCTTCTTCTTAATAAACTAAAGGCATCTATCGGTCTTCATAGTGAATCCATTGCAAAACCTACGTGTGAGTGTGAAAATTATACTGAATTCTAAATTAAGGAATCAACTAAAGAATAAAATCCCTAATAAAACCTCTTGATAAAAATCCTTATTCATGAATGTAGTATATATACAAATGCTTTATACAATTAACCTTTTATGATTGAACTTCAATATTGTTCCCTTATTGGGTTACATTCATCTTGATCCTAATTTAGAACAAAAGGTGAGTGAATAAGTCGGAAGTGGTTGTTGCAGACGATTTCTAGCTCCAATGCGAACATTGGAGGTGGAGTCAGTTGTTCTTAATTTAAGACCCTAAAGTGCAGTTAACATGCTGCTCGGCGATTTTCTAAGTGTTGGTAGAAAAATTTTCAATTTAATGTATACTACTCCCGCATGCCTAAGTTCTTGCATGTCCTCATGCATGAATAATAGGAAAATAAAATAAGATAGGGGATAAGTGGATAGAAATCACCTGTAATTGCTCCTGAATTTTCGTTCAACATATGCTAACACTATGATACCATATGCATAAAAATATGGTATGTACAAAAGATATGTACATATGTATACTTGATAAGTTTAACGCCTCCAACTTGGCGAAAACTGAATCATGTTGAGTCGGAAAATCGTTGCAAATAGATTTGAGTTTTGAGAACTTGTTACAATGCGATTTGCGAGGAAAAATCATCAACAGATAAATTTTACCGCAACTCAAAAGGAATTCCAGGTCAAACACAAGGAGGCGGATGCTTGATTAAAAACAACGTTTATTTTATTGTCACAAAGCAGATTAACTGGTCGAATTGAATAAAAACCAGCTATCCACTTAAAGAATAATAAATAGAAGAGAGAAAGAGAATATTAAAAATAAAGACAAAATAGAGATAGAATACACATGTATTTCATAATCATCAAGTGATGTTCATTACAACTAATCATTACAACTACTTGTTACACTAGAAAGCAGGAAATCTATGCTAGAAAGTAGTAAATATACTCTAGAAAGCTGTAAATAGAAGGTAGAGAAGTTATCCTCCTCAACGGCTGCTTGGAGGATGAGCTGCGTTGACGAAGTGTCCGGACGAAGGTGGTGAGATGTGGGATGAAGGAGAATGGTGACGGATGATGGGGCAGGGTGTCGTCGCAGTAGGATCCACTTCCCGAATGGCTGTGAGAGGACCACCACAGAATGCTCCATGAACGGGATGAGACGGTGGCAAAATTATATTTTTAACTTTAGAGGAGCATCCCGGGTTTAGGACAAGCTCTTAGAGCTATAGAGGGGGTGAGAGAAGAGAGGAAGGGATGAATGAAATGTGGGGGGCGTAGGCCTTTTTATAGGTGTAGAGGTTAAGGGCAAAATGGTCATTTCAAGTTAAAAACATTAATGCTATGGCCTTTAGTGACGGATTTAAGCATCACTAAAGGCCTGAACGTGGGCTTAGTGATGCGTGCGCGTCGCCTTCTCTTCTCCCCACACTCTCAATGCACGCCCACGATCAGATGATCTCAGTTGTCCGATCGCGAGATCGGACGGCCGAGAGACGTGCGCACCCGCTTCCACTTGAGCGCCTCTAATGTCTGTGCTTTTGATCGTGCGTTAGATTCCATGTGAAATTGGGTGTCCAATCGCACGTGCGCCTAATTGGTTGATTTGGGCCATTCGTAGTTGATCGCACGGTTGAGATTGCTCTCATCCATGCGAGGAGAGGCGCGATGCGGGTGGCTCGAACTCGCGCTCCTTGCACAAGCAGTGCCTTAATCATTGCGCTACGTAGTGGTTTGAGGCACGCGGATTTCTTTGTGCATGGCTAATCTTGGCCATTGGATCTTCATCTAATGGTCGATATCAAGTATTGATGATTGCTTGGAGCTGTGGAGTGGGAAGCTTTGGCGAGCGTTGCGTGGCTATGATGGCACCACTTGATGCTATCTTGGCCGTCTATCTTTTGTAAGTTGTAGATGGTGCCACGGATGTTTGATTGGACCGATTTTTGTGCCGTTGGGCTGTGATCGTCGATCCAAACCCAGCCGTGCGGTCACATTTGTCATCTGAAGAATGGATTTACACCACCTGGCCCCTTGACTTTTGATCTTCCTCGAACTGCATCTGATGCTACGAAAGTTCGATTGGGGCGATCTTGGAGTCGTTAAACTCCAATCGTCACCCTATCAGATCCATACTGTTGGATCTTCAATCCGAGGCCCCGATAAGATATGGACCTATTTCTTGACCACAAAAAGAGAAAATTAACCTAAAATTTGTACAACCTAATCTAAATGCATGATGATGCATGTTATGCAATATTTATAATGTATGATGCAATCTTAATGTCTAAGAACATGCAAAAATAGTTGGTTTATGTGATATAAATGTGTTTACATCAAATCACACGTCCTCAATGAAATTAATGATTTCATCAGTAGGGGGAGGTTCCTGGGCCATAAATAGCTTGAGGCGCTGGCCACTTACTGTAGACATTGCCCAAATTTGGAGTTCATGATTTGGACCACCCCATTAGAATATAGGTGAATCACAATGTATGGGCCAATCCACTTGGACTTAAGCTTACCCACAAAGAATTTAAGGCATGAATCAAATAACCAGACTTACTGGTTAGGCATGAATACTTTTCTCTGGATGTGGCAGTCATGAAAGGCCTTCGTCTTGTCTTTTTAGATTTTCGTGTTCTCATAGGCTTCCCGTCGAATTTCTTCTAGTTCACTGAGCTGGAGCTTCCTTTCATAACCTCCCACATCGAGGTTAAAATTACACTTTTGCATTGCCCAAAAGGCATGGTGCTCTAGCTCGACAACAAGGTGACAGTCCTTTCCAAACACCATATGGAGAATAAGCTTCTGGAGAATAAGCTTGATTTGATGGTTAGAAACTTTCTCTTGCCCATTGGTCTGCGAATGATACGGGGTGGCAATATGATGATGTACCCTGTATTTCTTTAATAGTGACCTAAAATGAGCATGGATGAAGTGATTACCCCCATAGCTAATCAGAGCGAGGGGTGCACTGAATCTCATGAAAATAAATTCCCGTACGAAGGAGATGACAGTCTGATGATCAACCTGTCTTGCTGGGATGGCTTCAACCCACTTCGATACATAGTCAACAGTGAGAAGTATATAGTCAAAGCCATGTGAGTTTGAAAAAGGGCCCATGAAATCGATGCCCTAAACATCGAACACTTCTACAATCAAAATGGGTTGGAGAGGCATCATGTCTCTCTGGGTCATAGAACTAATCGACTAGCATCGCTTGCAGCGTTTGGCAAATTTGTGTGTATCTCTGAAGATGGTTGGCTAGAAAAAACTTGACTATAAAATCTTTGCAGTAGTTTTTTGGCCTGAAAAATGATCTCCACAGGCATTGCTATAGCAAAAAGTTAACACACTAGAGATTTTAGAGTCAGGAATGCACCTCCTAATAATTTGATTGGATACTATGCAGAAGAGCAAGGGCTCGTCTCAAAAATAAAATTTGGCCTTGGAAATAAATTTGAGTTTCAAGTCCTTAGACAGGTTCGCAAGAATCTTGCCCGCGATAAGATAATTTGCAATATCTGCGTACCAGGGAAACTCGACAGAATTAATTTCCAAAAGAGACTCATCCGAGAATTGATCTGAGATAGGTGGGGAATAAGGGATGTGGGCTGGATCTAATCAAGATAAGTGATTCGCTACAACATTATGAGCTTTGGCCTTTTGCTAATTTCGACATTGAATTCCTGCAAAAGAAGGATCCATTTGATAAGACGGGGTTTGGCATCCTTCTTTGCCAATAAGTGCATGAGGGTGGAACGATTTGTGAAAATTATCACTTTGGACCCAAGTAGATATGATGTGAATTTCTCGAACCCAAATACTATTGCTAGTACTTTCTTCGTAACCATATAGCTACGCTGAGCCTCATTCAGCATCTTGCTAGCATAGTAAATTACAAAAAGATGGCTCTCTCGACATTGTCCTAGAACGACTTTGACAGCAAAATCGGAAGTGTCACACATAATTTTGAAATCGAGAGGCCAATCGGGTGGTTGGAGAATCGGAGAATCAGAGACAACGCTTTGTAAAGTCTCGAAAGCATTGAGACACGAGGAATTGAAGTCAAATGGAGCATTGGTTACCAGAAGATTCGTCAAAGGGCGTGTTATTTTCAAGAAACCACGAAATCTTCGGTAAAATCTGACGTGACCCAAGAATGATCTTATTTGCTTAGATAAGATAGTTGGAGGTAATCAGGATATGACTTTTGATTTAGCTAGGTCAACCTTGAGTCCATTATATGAGATCCTGTGACCTAGTATAATGCCATCTCTCACCATAAAATGGATTTTCTCCCATGATAGTACTAGGTTTACTTTAATACACTTCTTCAGGATCTTTGTAAGGTTGTCAAGACAAGATGAGAAATCATCTCCTAAAATGGAGAAGTTGTCCATAAATACTTCCACATAGTCCCCAATCATATCAAAGAAGATGGCCATCATACAACGTTGAAATGCCGCTGGTGTGTTGTAGAGGCTGAAGGGCATTCACTTAAAAGCAGATGTTCCAAAGGGACATGTAAAAGTAGTCTTGTCTTGATCTTTTGGGTTAATCATGACCTAATTATACCCAGAGTATCCATCCAAGAAGCAAAAGAAACTACGTCCGGCTAACCATTCTAAGATTTGATCGATAAATGGTAAAGGAAAATGATCCTTCTTGGTAGCCGTGTTCAGTTTGAATGTAAATCTACCACGAAGTTGCGGTGTGAGTTGGGGTGGATTTGTCCTTATCATTTTTAATGACAGTGAGTCCTACTTTCTTGGGCATGATCGGGATAGGACTTACCCATTGGCTATTGGAAATCAAATATACAATGCCTGCATCCAGCCATTTAATGATCTACTTCTTAACAACCTCGAGCATATTTGAATTCAGTCGAATTTGAGGTTGTGTTGGAGGTTTCACTTCTTCATCTGTGTAAATATGATGAGTGCAATACGAGGGGCGAATCCCACGGAGATCAGCAATGCTCCACCTGATAACAGCCCTATGATATTGTAAAATTGAAATCAATTGATGATGTTCTGAGGTCAAGTGAGCACAAATAATCATAGGGTATGTCTCACTATTACCCAAAAACACGTATTTGAGTGAATCAGGTAAGGGCTTCAATTCGATCACGTGTAGGTGGAAATCAGAGTTGTGAGTGGGAGGAGAAGAATCAATAGCAGAAATCTGATGATCTTGATATGAGTGAATTCCCATTGATTCCCCACCTATGAAGTAGTCAGTCGTGACTGCATTAACAAGAAACCTGCTTGTTGGAGTCACGCCATCCTGTGTCAGTAGGGGCAAATCAGTAATTGATGGATCAGGATAATCAGAATCAAGGGTATCGTGATCAAATGAACACCCCAGACAATTAGATTTGTGGAAGGAAATGTGCATCGCGGTCATCTTGGTCTTGTGTGGATCAAGGTCCAAAAACCCTGACAATGAAGATGAATGTGACATTGGGTCATTACAAAGGATTGTAATGTTGCCACCCAAAGCCAATTCTTCGTCTTCACCGTCCTCCTCGATATGATCATAGTTGAAGTTCTGTGATGCCTTGAATATGTCCAGCCTAAGTTTTTCATTTCCTAAGGCAATCTCCATACACCTGGAAGCACAATTGATGTTCGTGCGGGCTGTCGCCAAAAATAGGCGACCCAAAATAATCGGTGCATCACGGAGATTAAGAGGAACCTCCATATCAAGAATGAAAAAGTCCGCTGAAAAGTAGAATCCACGGACCATAATGATCACATTCTCAACCACCCCCTTGATGTTTTCACCGATTGATTAGCTAGCTGAATGGTAACTGAGGTGGGGTTCAACTTCCTAAATCGAAAACGGTCACATATGGCAGTAGGAGTTAGGTTGATGGACTGATGGAGGCATGTTTCGCGAATTAAAATTGGGGTTTGGAGGACCCATCGTCATAGCTCACAAAACACGTCTCTCAAATAAATTTATAACCAAAACTCGAAAAGTGAGTCCCAGGTCGAACACAGGGAGGCGAGCGTTTGATTTTATAAAAATCCATGCTTCACTTTTATTTCTTTTTGTCATTTTTATCTTTTCTAATTTTTTTGTATTTTTATCAAGCAAGAGATTAGGTCGATGAAAACTTTATCTACTTGAAAAAATATGAGAGAGAGAGAGGGAGAAAGAGAGAGAGAGACAATCATCCTTTCATGAACAACTGTTTATTACAACTACGAAAGTAGAAAATCTATACTACGAAAGCGAAAAAGATAGAAAGAGGTGAGAGAAATCCCCTTCGACGGTCACTTGGAGGATGACTCGCACTGACGTTGCCTGGAGGAAGGTGGTGAGGAGTGGGATGAACGGGGACAGAGCCGGAGGACAGAGAGCGGGCAGGACGGCGTTGCAGTGAGGATCTTCTTCCTAAAGGGTGGTGAGAGGACGACCATGGGATTCTCCACGAAGAGGGATGAGAGGTGGAAAATTGTTTGGTTCTACTCTAAAGGAGCATCTCAGGCTTGGGATAAGCTCTCTCTAGAGCCTTGGAGGTGGTGAGGTGAAGAAAGGAAGAGATGGTTTGGAATGGTGGTGGGTAGGTCTTTTTATAGTGGAGGAAGAACAAATTCGCATCTGGGTCATTATTGATATCCGCAAACGTCGCTACAGATCCTTGCAGTTGTCGCTGAAGATATGCCCTTCAATTCCTCTTGCTGGCATGCACAGACCATTAGTGGCAGCTGCAAGCGTCATTATAGGCCCGCGTATGTGTTGCTGAAGATCCGCCCTCCCCCTCTAGCACTCCCCATTGGCATTGTGCTCGTGCGCCCATCGTTCGATCTTTGATCAGCAGTCAAGTCACACGAAGGCAACACGCTTAGATCGCGCGCTCGATCCGCGTCAGATCGGGCGTCGGCTGGCGCATGGTCGTGCATGTGCGAATCCACTCGCTGTCGTTGGGCTGCATGGAGAGATCTGTATCGCTCGGTGAAGATCACGTGGCCCAATTTGGTGCTCGCCCTCACACTGTTGATTGCACGTGCCCATAGGGATTCTACCGTGCATCCGTGGCTTGAGAACACTTGTCACAACCGCTGCACCATTGCGTTGGATTGTCGAGCGGAGCGATCAGATGGCTCGAGCTCTCGACCATTGGATGGAAATCCAACGGTCGAGATTCAAAGTTGGTGGTCTCGTTAGATGAAGCGGGCGACGTGGAGCTTTTACGACCATTGGATTTGAATCCAACAGTCGAGACTTTGCAAATGCAGCTTTGGAGGAGGGGCTATGGCTGGGCTGGAGGGCTGCAATGGTGCCACGTGGTGCCATCGTGGCCATCCACATTCTTCTTCTTGTAGAGGGTGCTCGGTGCTTGGATTGAGTTGATTTTCATGTTGTCGGGCTGCGATCATTGCTCTGGATCCATCCGTACGGTT
This sequence comes from Thalassia testudinum, assembly GCA_037157565.1. Taxonomy (NCBI): domain Eukaryota; kingdom Viridiplantae; phylum Streptophyta; class Magnoliopsida; order Alismatales; family Hydrocharitaceae; genus Thalassia; species Thalassia testudinum. The sequence continues at coordinate 113,544,168 of JAZHRO010000003.1, read as the reverse complement.
GGATTTTTCATCTGAAGCCCGTATGGATGCCGTATTGCCCCCTGGCCGTTGATCTTCCTCAGGCTTCATATGATGCTACAGGACTCTGATCTAGATGAATTCGGAGTCGTTAGACTCCGATCGTCATCTTGATTAGATCTGTATGGTTCGATCGTCCATTAGAGACCCTGAAATGAATCTCCTTCTCTCCTGACCATAAAAAGGACCTAATTAACCTAAAATATATACAACTACTCTAAATGCAAAATCATGCATGCTATGCAATATTTATAACATGAAATGCAATTCTAAGCCTAGGCATTTTAACCTAAATAGATGTGTCTATATCATGGACGAACCCAAATCAAGAAGGGCCCGATTAAATGGGGAATCTTACAAAAAATAGGAAATGAGTAGGCTACTAGGGTCTTTCTTCTTAGGTGGTAAGTCAGCTAGAATCATGGCGCTAGCTTCCTTTGATAATATTGCCCTATAGTCCACTTTTCTACTGTTGCTTCAGGGTACAATAGTCCTTGAAGAACCTAGCGACAGCAGGGATGTGGGACCTGAATATGACCTTCTTTGAACATCGATTTCAGGTCCTCAAAATTTTGCGTACCCTTTCTCCGTGCTAAATCTTGTGTCAGATCCTCAGGGAAAGGGATGGGAATCTCAAGGTTAATTGGTCGTTTGCCCTTGTCTGCCATAGGTGGCTCCTGAGAAGAGGAAGGAGATGAGCCATGTTGCAGTAGTGGGGAGAAAAATCATGACCCGCTTGCCTAAAAGGTGGGTCTTCTGTCTTCTTCCCACTCCTTAATGTGATAGCCTTTGCGTTGACGTGCTGTCCATGAGGTGGCAGAGGAGCGGAAGGGGCAGAATATGCAGGATTTTGCAGCAAAGGCAGCTGACCTTGAACATAACCAGGTGGTGCAAGAGGCACCTGTAATATAACATGTGCCTATCCTTGTGGTGCCTGGAACCTAAGTGGGGTGCCTTGGTTTTGCACATACCTCAGGATAGGGACAGGTTGGGTGGGTAAGGTTCCCTGTGATCTAAGCTCCTGCAAAAACTGATTTTGCGTGTTCTATATGCTCTATATTTGGTCATCCATAGCCTTCATGATCTGCAAGCTATCCTAAGTAGATTTTCGCATAGATTCTTGTAGTTCCTTTTTCAACGCTGATAACTCTGCATTTAATGATGATAATTCCATCAACCAGAGTTTATTTTAGGGGTATATGTGCACTAATAACATACCATGATGGGCATGGGAGAGTTTATAAAATAATGTTTAATGGCCATAAGTACACGTGCATGTTGGAACAGGCCTTAGATGAGCAATCAGATCGCATGGATGAATTCAGATCGACGAATGGAGTCTAACGGACTTGAAATTGCTTATATCTGACATTCAGAGCTTCCCCAACAAGCCCAAGAACCACGTGGTCCCATCTGCTGGGCACACGCACCATAGCGGCCTCGCTTTAGCATAAGGAGATGATATAAGCTGTTCGATCCAAGGATCAGACGACTGAGAACCACCGGTCCTTGCCAACACACGCACGCACCCAACCAGCTTCAAATCTTGACCGTTGGATCTCCATCCAATGGTCGGAGACGCCCACGCACAACTTTGCCTCCATGACTAATCACGAAGGCAGCACAGCGGGAGAAGCCTCTCACTTGCAAGCAGCGGACGTGCGTTCGATCTCGCTGCACGGCTAAATTCACTGCAGCACGCGCTCATCGCGCGAGAGGCGCGATCCAGCACACCTGGTCATGTACAATCCCAGCCATTGATGCGCAATCGGACAAGTGCTGTTGCGAGCACATGGATCGCGCGAAGGCAACATCCATGGGCTAGGCAGGGTGGCGATGTGGCACGCCCTTACTAGTTTAATGGTGATCTGCGCCTCGGATTCGATGACCGAGGATGCGTGGGTGTGACTTGAGAAGAAGAAGAATGGGCGTGCCCAAGTACCTATGGGCGTGGGACATCAGCGACACTTTTGGAAGGAATTTAGCGATGTCCCGTACGTCGCTAAAGACCCGTAACTCTTTTGGAAGCCCTCTTCTACTATATAAACCCCCTTAACCACCCCATTCAAAGGAATTCAATTCTCACACACTCTCCATGCAATACTAGCCCTCTCCTAGCTCCACCAAACACTCCATATCCACCCTGGAGTTGTCAAGCCGTCGACGGAGCCCCCCTCCACCACTGTGACCGCCTCGCCTCCTCCTTTGCACTCTCTCTTACTCTTGTTTTATGTTGCACTATTTTAAGCTTTCATCTATTGTTGTATTTGTAAACAAACTCTAATTGCATGCTATATGTTAATGTTGCTTCTTATATCGTAGTTCACATCTCCTTAAAGTGATTGTCATGTTTTAAACACAAGTTCTAACCCTACTCTCTCTCTCTCTTTGTCTTTTGAAAAGTCGATTTTCCTCTACGCGTTGTAGTATTTAAGTGGTGGAAAAATTGACTAATCAACAATAAAAATAACCACTCACAGAAGAGCAGGTCATGTCCACAAGGAGGCAATTATGCAATAAACTCTCGATTATTTCGTATTCTTTCGGTTAAGTGCGAAATCCCTAGTCAAAGTCGATAAAATGCGATGGAAAGAAGATTCACAATAACTCAAAAATATAAGGGTATTGGTGCAATTTTCCCTTACTGAAATCTTCAATAAATATATGATGATTTTATGTAATTTTCGACTAACATATACTAGAGAAAATTGGTGCACATGTTAATCCCAAAATCATTCTTGAAACAGGTGAATAATAATAAGGTGCAATTATCAGAAAGTATGAGTGTGCATTCACAATTTTGCCATAATAGAATAATAATAAATCAAAAATTAATTTTTGGTGGCAATGGCATTAGATGTAATTTTTAATTGAAGGTAAAATAGAGCTTTCACTCTCTCTCCTCCTCGCGAGAGAGAGAGAGCACCGGTGACGGAGTTGCTATGGGGGAAGGTTGACCGACGCGTAGGGATCACGATGATGGTGACAGAACGGCACGAGGTGACCGGAGGCTGCCGGCAGGTGGAGGAGGGCCACCAGTCTGCAGAGGGGAGGGTGTGCAAACGAGGGCGGTGCAGCGCCTTCAGTGAGGGGCACTGGAGGAGGAAGCTATTTATACATATATAAGTATATGTATATATATGTATAGATATATATATGTATATATATATATATATAAGTATATATATATATATATATGTATGTATACTAATACTTAGTTGTATAAGTACTACTATATGTATAGATATAAGTATGTATATATATATATATATATATATATATATATTAGTGTATAAGTGAGTGGGTGTGTGTGTACGAGAGAGAGTGTGTGTGTGTGTGTCTATAGAGAGAGTGAGAGAGTGATGTGAGAGAGAGAGAGAGAGAGAGAGTGCCTGTTGTGAAGAAGGCTGGGAGAGTTAAGTCGTCCGGGTCTAGTGATCGACGTCTGTTGCCAAGCGCACGTGCAGGCGCGTAGGGGCACGCGCTGGGAGGAGCGAGCGTGGGGGAGAGATCGCAGCGCACTGCGCTACACGGTGAGGCGGGTGCGGGCAGACGCAGATGCTGAAATGGGCTGGTGCGGGCGAAGGAGAGGGCGCAGGTGTACGAGGGAGCGAGTGCGAGCGTGCACGGATGGGCTACAGACAGTTGCGGCGCACTGGGTGACTGGATAAGTGAGAAACTTACCGGTCACCGCACTATAGCCATAGTGTTCCGCTGACTAGTGTGAACAGTGGCTACAGTGCTCGGTCGGCTCGCGCGACCGCCTGTGCCCTGTGCTATGAGTGAGGGAGCCACTGCGCGAGCTAGCACGAGCTTGGAAGGTCTGCACTAGCTGGGTTGCGGGCGGAAAGGCGAGTGCGGGTGCGAAGAAGCAAGAGGCGAGGGCGTCCTGCAGGAGCACACTGGAGGGCTGCACTGCTGCTGCTGCCGCGGAGCTTTAGACCTTGAAGCCTGCGGCAATGGTGGAAGTGGCTCAACGTTGAAACAGAGAGAGAAGACCACCACGCCCACTGGCTCTTTGACGAGCTGGGCGGTGGTGGAACTCACAGTGGTGGTTGTGCACAACTGTGAGCTACTCCTGCCTGCAGAGTGGCTCCTCAGAAGGAGGAGAGGCTGCGTATGGAGGGGAGAGGGGAGGAGATGGCCTAGAGAAGAAGCTGCTGTGGTGTTTTTTTTTTGTGTGGACCAGGCTCAGCTGCAAGGAAGAAGGCTGAGCTCTTTTTAAAGAGCAAAGAGACATGCGTAGCCATGCCCTGGCTGTGCATGGCTCTGCATGGTTGGCAGGGAGTGCATGTGCATGAGGCTGCAGGGCAAGCTTGCTGCAGAGCATGGCATGAAGAGGAAGAAGAGGCCATGCCTACAGCTGTGCGGAGAAATTCAAAGTCAAATAAAATTAAAAATAAAGATGGTGAATTTGCGAAGCAGCACTTGAGGAAAACGTTAATTTCACGGCCATTTTATTTCACTCTCCTCCCCTCTAAATTAAATGCATTCATGCGTGTATTTTTACAAATGCGATTATGGATACCTAATATGCACTGGTAATGCTAGGAAATAGCACAAGACGGCACAATTATTGGTGTATTTTTGCTGTGCAATCAGAAGCACCTGCGGGCGCAGGTAGGGTGGTGCTAGCGCTGGAGCGCCTGCTGTGTGGCTGGAGTGAGCACTGGACACCTGCGGGTGTGCGGGTGGGTGCTTGCAGAAGAGCGCGCGCCTGCGGGTGCGGGTGGCGAGGGCAGAGTGGGGTGCTGGTTCTGAACAGGTCTGCAGGAGATGGAGAAGGTGCGGTGCGTTGGAGGTGCGGTTGCGGTTTCGCCTGTGATGGAGAAGGTGCGGTGCGTGAGCGCTTGCAGGTGTTGGGCGTGAGGCAGAGCAGCTGCTGGTGCTGGAGAAGGGAATGCCTGCGGGAGCGGGCAAGGTGGAGCGGGCGCCTATAGCGGTTGGGCGCAGGTGCAGGCTGGTGCGGTGATTGGAGAGGTGGCTGGAGATGGGTGCGCGCCTGCGGGCATGCAAGGTGGAGAAGGAGCGGGCATAGGCTGAAGGGCAGGATGGGTTGATGGCGCTGGAAGGGAGGATGCGCCTGCGGGCGTGGCCTGGCAGGGGCACTGGAGATGGGTGCTTGGTGCACAGTGTTCGCCCTCTCCACGGTGGAGAAGATGGAGCAATTCCCCGCAGGGGGGAAGATGAAGATCCTCCTCTCCTTTCTCCACCTCCTTTTTTAACTCCTCTCTCCCCGCGTGCATTTGTTAAGGGATTTTCAAATCCCTTAGCTATTTTTGACCGGCGGCTGTTGAGGGTGCTCGGAGAATGGGGAAAAGAAATGCCGCCGGTTGTTTGAAAGGGTAATTTACCCTCCCCTCCTTATTCTTTCGCCAAATATTCTTCCTGCACATAAAAAGAACATAATCATTACACATTAAGTTATAGAATGTTATAAACTTAAATCATGATGCATATAAATATTCCATAACTTAATGTAGTTATTAACAAACCTAAAAGGTAAGATTAAAGTTACTTAGGCATAATACAAGTCCATTAAAATGGATTCATCAAATATCCCCATGCCTAAGATTTGCTAGTCCCTAGCAAAAATAAAAAATAATAGAAGTAATCAGAAGATTTCTTCTTTTCTTATTTCAAAACTTTAGAGATCCAGACAAATGTGATGTGATAATAGCTTAAGTAACAGATCCAAGTGAAAAAGCCAATTCACATTGGAAGCTCGTACTTCACCCTTGGTAAATATTTCTGTCGGGATAGGCAACTACTTCCCTCGGGGATAAAGCAGAGGATAATCTGTAATTTGACCCCGACGTTTGGCTTAGGTAGGAGATATCGAGTTAAATGGATTTGTAATTGGTGGCACACATTCATCTGGTGCTACCTATAGTCTAGTACTGGAGACTCTAGATCTCTAGACTATTAGACAAGTCAACTCTAAGAGAGGCTACACAACTGTGCTCTCTTGGTGTTCCTGGGTACTCCCTCTTTTCTTTCTTTCTGAGATCACAAATCTTGCCAGATTTAGAAATTATACTCACTATTTGGTGGCTTCACATGGCATCCACACTTCAATTAAAGTCCTAATAACTCTACAACTAAGTTAGAGTCCTCAACCAGTATTAGGGTGATCAGAAATACTAAAAGGTAGGAATGGGTCATATTTGGTGGAACGCGATAGGTGTTCTGTTACCTCAGAAATAATGTTACATTATAACTTGGACCCTCTTTTTTTTTGTAATATAAATATTTCTTCTTTTTCTATTTCTTCTATTTCTTCTTCTTTTCTTTTTTTTTCTCTTTTTTTTTGTATATAATATAAATCAACATAATACGACATAGACTTTTATTTATGAGGCATTATTCGGGATGATGATGGTCAAGAGGATATTGTGTGGCTTGTTTGGTGGAAGTGCCTATTCTCGGCACCGGGAAGGAATGGATAGGACAGGCGTATTTCTGACCTTTGACACTATTACCCTCCTTCAGCTGAGGACTTTATGAAGGACGGTCGTAACCATCCACCATAGTTATAGCTTTATTAAGACTCAATCTCTGTGTATCTGCCTTATTTGGTGACTCTCAGGAATTCACACAAAGTACGCACACAGGAACAGAGAGTGAAAACTATGCCTAACTCTGAAGTATCATCATCTAATTGTCCAAAACTTAAGAGTCCTTGCACTAGACTTATTGCACCAGTAATCTCTCTACTTTCTTCTCACAAATATGAGGTGGATCTACTAGAAGATAGTATGCCTGACTTCCTATGAACTGTCCAAGGGTTTAGTAGACTACAAATGCTTATTGGTTTTCTTTAAGGATCTATTACCAAGTCTACGTGCATGTGAAATAAATGTACTGGATTCAAAACTTAAGAAATAATTCCGGAAGAAAAACCTCCAATGACAAAGGTATTTTGCTAGGGCTAACCCAATTAGCTCAAGAAAAGAGGATTTTTTTTTGTTAACCTAAATTCATGAATACTTCCTAAAATGCAAATGCACCCCCCATGCCTAAATCCTACAATGTCCCCATTGTAAAATTAAAACATGAGAAGGGAAAAACATCACCTGACAACGGTGTTATTCTGACCGCTGGGTTGCCTCCCAACAAGTGCTGCATTTTCTGTCAGCAGCTAGACTTAGAAGGAACCTATAAGTCTGGTTCCAAACAGAAAAAGTTAGGCCCTAAAAATATGTGTAACAGTGCGGGCCTAGAAAACAAGTAGCCACGGATGTTGGCAAGCTGATGATGCAACGTAATACCAAATGCTCTCCAGAAGATATGAAAGCGAAGAACCTCATTGGCTACCTTGGGAGGTCTAGGAATAATAAAAAGAATATGAAAAGGGACCTCCCGAAACGGAATAAGTGGAGGATAACAAGGATCCTCCAGAGTAGGATGGGTTTTAAACGATATACACATTATTAGTTCAAACCCTTGAATGGCGAGAGTAAAAGTACAAGCATCAATCCACACTCGCCATTCTACTCGAGGATGTACTGGCCTGATATGTTCTCCAAAAAGAATGTACATGAGCAGAGATCTGAGCGAAGGATCGGTTAGGGAGTATAAGGGTTGTTTGTAGTGTTGGAAGGTAATGGTTAAGTCCAATGAGGGCTTAGTCGGTGTTAGGTCTAATTCCAACAATGATTCAGATTGTGTATACTCCCTAACAGTTGTAGACAACTGCATATTACCCTGCCTAACATTAATGATCGGAGTCATATTTGAATCAAGGGTAGAATCCAAATTACAACTCTTTGATGGCATAGTCAAAATATCTGAATCATTATTATTAAGCTCATCCTTGAATTCGTTTGGTTCACTCAAATATTTGTCGGGGTGTATATGTGATTCATTAGGAGTTGGATTAGTATCCTCAATTATTTCTAAAGGAGCATCAGTCTTAATATTTTGGAGCAAGCCTATATCATTGAATTTGTTATTGTTCTCGGGGTATAAATCCTCAATTGACGTGTTTAGTCCCTGAGAGTCTCTCATAGACTTCTCATTATTTTGTTTGTCCTCCTCTAATATAAACTCCTGTTTTGATGGAGGATGACTCTCAAAAGAAAGGAGGAATCTGGATTTAATCATATTATTTCTATCCTCTGGAGGTAAATCCTCAAATGATAAATAATTCCCCTGTGATTCACTCCAGATTTTTAGTCCAGGTTCCTCTATTGGGGCATCCCCATCCTTTGAAATAGACTCTTCATATCCCTGAGACCAAAATTGATCATCCACTATTCCCTTAAGGTCACATTCATTGGGTGCATTTAAATCCTCAGGATGCTGAATGGTAGGTGTTGATTCCCTAAGTGGAGGGTCGGGAGTAGGCTCACTAAGGGTAGAATGGGATTCCACCAAATAATCAATAGGGGAAGTGATAGGAACAATATAACCTTGACCCGGGTTGGTAGGGGTAAGGAGAATACTATCTTTGGGGTCAAGGTCCTCAAGAGGTACCATCTTCCCTTGCTTTTGACTCCAATAAAGCTCGGGTGGATAATCACCATGATCGTTGTCCTCTAGTGGCCATGTCTCATTAGGAGAGTCTAAGTGATAGCTACATAAAACTGGATCCCTATTATCATTGGGTTCCTCAGAATTATTTTCATGATCATGATCGTATGGGTAGGGATCAGGATTATTGGGAAGCGTGTAGCTAAGTTGTCTTATTTCTTCATTTAACTGTTGACTATTCCTCAACATCTCTCCCATTGATTCCATTATTTCCTTTTGTTGTTTTTGCATTCCTATCATAAAAGAGGAGAGGCTACTATTATCAGGTTGGGGAGGATAGTCAATTTCAGGCTTTGGTTGCCTAGGGGTGTCGGTCCAAGCTTGATACGGAAAATCATGAAGGGTGGAAGGGTTGGGTGCTTGCATGGAAGTAGAGATTTTAGGATTGGAAAATCCTGCTCCTAGGCTCTGCTCAAAAGTGGGAGTTATCGGGCCAGTACGATAAGAATATGAATGATCCCATGAATTGTCAATGTACCCATCAAAGGATGGATACGCTCGGGGCATGGGATCCTGATTAAAAGATGGGAAGTATTGACTCTGATAATCTAATTGATAGGAGCAAGGGTGATCCATTTCTTTAAGCAAAATAATTTTAACTCTCTTAGGATCTAGCAGAATTCAGAATACAAGCAGAAACTTCCTAGAGAGTTCTACTGTCAAAGCAAACGAAAATTTAGTGGGATCTTGTTTTTAGTAGATTGTAGGTCTTAGAATTAAATGTTCAATTGGTGGCCAAACAAGTTTTGCAAAAAATTACGCTTCCTAGGCCAACCTTCGCTGGTGCCTATAACCTACTCGCAAGGGATGGAAGTCTCGAATCGAGCTCACACATGAGGAACCGAAGTAACTTGGTGGATAGGCTTGTTGATTTCCGACTAACTTCCCTTGTGGTGCAAAAGAGGAGAGGTAGAAATTTATCTAGTGACCTTATGTGTGAGGTGCACAGTGTCTCAAGTGTGCAAACATACGATCGTGTTTTGATTTTTGAAAATTCGCAAACAGGATCCTTTTGTACACAATTTTCAGTCACAGATTTTAAGGTCCAACCTCTTAGCAGTCCCAATTTTTAAAGTGACCACTGAATTAATTTGATTCAAGCACTTTAGTGGTCTTAGATTTAGGTTCAATGCATATGCATGACAGGTAATTGATGCTCAAGAGAAGACGTACCTTACTCCAGCTTTCTTCGTGCAATAATGAATGCAATGCAATAAAAATAAACTAGATGTTGCTCATTCAGTCCTAGATGGTCATATTATAGATATGTATCTTCTAGCAGGCAGTTCGAATATATATATTTTTAATAATAAACAAATAGACCTAATCTAACTAACTAACCGAAATTCAATTCAAACAGTTCAAATAATCCTATAATCTAAATAAATGGGAACACGCTCCCGAAAATACGCTCCTGCATACAAGAGCGATAAGAAATAAAGTGGCACTGGGAACACGTTCCCAAAAATACCCGACAAGGGTCCAAAAGACAGAAATTAAATTCTAATGTCTATTTAACTAAATCTAACTAAGATCTACTGACTAAATCAGAAATAGGCTTCTCTGTAAGCCTATGTGCGTGGGATCAAGGCCCACGTGTTCCTGTTGGCATCCTCCAGGTGGCGTCAAGGTCCACCAAAAAGATCGTCTCTACCATGCACGTCGTTTAGGGTCATTGTCGTCGCTTTGCTGTGCCTGTTGTAGTGTCAGATTCCTCGCACAATAATAAAAATGATCAGATGATTGCACAACTCAGAATATTAAAAAAAAAAAATAATAACGTGAATCTATTGCGTCTGTTGCCTCCCTGGCAACGGTGCCAATTTGAAAAGTCGATATTCCTTTACACGTTGTAGTATTTAAGTGGTGGAAAAATCGACTAATAAACAATAAAAATAACCACTCACAGAAGAGCGGGTCATGTCCACAGGGAGGCAATTATGCAATAAACTCTCGATTATTTCGTATTCTTTCGGTTAAGTGCGAAATCCCTAGTCAAAGCTGACATAAAATGCGATGGAGAGAAGATTCACAATAACTCAAAAATATACGGGTATATGTGTAATTTTCCCTTACTAAAATCTCCAATAAATATATGATGATTTTATGTAATTTTCAACTGACCTATACTAGAGAGAATTGGTGCACATGTTAATCCCAAAATCAATCTTGAAATAGGTGAATAATAATAACGTGCAATTATCAGAAAGTATGAGTGTGCATTTGCAATTTTGTCCCAATAAAATAATAATAAATCAAAAATTAATTTTTGGTGGCAATGGCATTAGATGTAATTTTTAATTGAAGGTAAAACAGAGCTTTCACTCTCTCTCCTCCTCGCGAGAGAGAGAGAGAGCACCGGTGACGGAGTTGCTATGGGGGAAGGTTGACCGGCGCGTGGGGATCACGATGACGGTGATAGAATGGCGCGAGGTGGCCGGCAGGCAGAGGAGGGCTGTCGGTTTGTTGGAGGAGGTTGCCTCTGCTGTGAAGGCGCTACGGCGAGGTGGAGGCGCTGCGGCGAGGGCGGTCTGCAGAGGGGAGGACGCGTTGCAGATGGGCGCACGCCTGCGGGCACGGCAGGAGGGAGTGCGGATGTGGGTGGTGCAGTGCCTTTAGTGAAGGGCGCTGGAGGAGGAAGCACCTGCGGGCGTGAGTGGGGTGGTGCTAGCACTGGGTGCCTGCGGTGCAGCTAGAGTGAGCGCTGGACGCCTGCGGGCGTACTGGCGGGTGCTTGCAGAAGAGCACGCGCCTGTGGGCGTGGGTGGCGAGGGAGGAGCAGGGCGTTGGTTCTGAACAGGTCTGCAGGAGATGGAGAAGGTGCGGTGCTCTGGAGGCGCGGTTGCGGTTTCGCCTGCGATGGAGAAGGTGCGATGCGTGAGAGCCTGCAGGCGTGAGGCAGAGCGGCTGCTGGCGTTAGAGAAGGGCGCGCCTGCGGGAGCGGGCAAGGTGGAGCGGTCTCTTGCAGCGGTTGGGTGCAGGTGCAGGCTGGCGCGGTGATTGGAGAGGCAGCTGGAGATGGGTGCGCGTCTGCGGGCGCGCAAGGTGGAGAAGGAGCAGGCATAGGCTGAAGGGCAGGATGGGGTGATGGCACTAGAAGGGAGGATGCGCTTGTGGGCATGGCCTGGCAGGGGCACTAGAGATGGGTGCTTGGTGCACAGTGTTTGCCCTCTCCACGGTGGAGAAGATGGAGCAGTTCCTCGCAGGGGGGAAGATGAAGATCCTCCTCTCCTTTCTCCACCTCCTTTTTAACTCCTCTCTACCCGCGTGCATCAGTTAAGGGATTTTCAAATCCCTTAGCTATTTTTGACTGGCGGCTGTTGAGGGTGCCCGGAGAATGGGGAAAAGAAATGCCGCCGGTTGTTTGAAAGGGTAATTTACCCTCCCCTCCTTATTCTTTTGCCAAATATTCTTCCTGCACATAAAAAGAACATAATCATTACACATTAAGTTATAGAATGTATAAACTTAAATCATGATGCATACAAATATTCCATAACTTAATGTAGTTATTAACAAACCTAAAAGGTAAGATTAAAGTTACTTAGGCGTAATACAAGTCCATTAAAATGGATTCATCATCTTTCGCTCTCGTTTCCGCAAGAAAATCACATTGCCATTTTGTGACACCCAAAGTGACTAAAACTAATCTGATTTCACGCCTCCCTGAGATCGACACTTGGACTCACCAAATCCAAATCTTAAATTAAAACTGATGTCGCGAATGCATGCTACAATGACATAATTAAACTAATGCATTCCGCGTGCGTCAAATGCCTCCAAAGGGTCGACCCGCTTTGGAGGGTGATTAGTAGCTTGATGTAGTGGCTAATATATAGAATGGGATTGCTGCTGAGATGGGAATGGTTGCTGCCTTGGGTACGTGTTTTATGCATTCCCATATTGTCTTGTCTGGTAGTATGGATCTTGATTTGGTCTCTGTGAGTTACCAAACCAGGAGAAATTCGGATGCTGGCACCAACTAGGATTATACATCTCTGAGTACCGGTTATTACGCTCATATCTATGGATAGCATTGACATCTTCATAGGTCAAAGATGTCTAAGATGCATATTCGTCAAGGGAATATGCATTAAAATCATCATGTAGTGTGTAACCCTGATTATGCGATGCCAGATTGAGATTATTCATGGGTTTCTGATATGCAAGATCCAAGGAAGATGCATCCTGAGTGAGTAAATTTACTCAAGTAGGAGGGACGCAGGGTGCATAGAATGATTTAGATGTAGCAGAATTACTATAGAATTCAGGTTTAGCTCGAATCAATTCACCAAGCTTCTTGTCGAGCATATCCACCTTATCCAGCTTCTTGGTGATACTATCCATATCAGCTCGGGCAAATTTAGTGTAAGCTTCATGGACACTAACTCGTTGCTATCTTGGTTGCTGGAATTAGTTCATTGTTGCGGCCTTCATTGAGTTCTCTGCCAAGGATTCGAACAACTCGAATGTGTTGTTCTCGTCCTTTGCGAGGAAATTCCCGCCGCTAGATGCATCGGCCAGATACCGATGTGTCATCCAACCCATGGTAAAAAATTTGAGCTAGGTGCCATCTGGGCACACCATGGTGCAGGCATTTCCTGAGGAGATCGTGGAATCTATCCCAGGCATCATGCAACTTCTCCCTAGGTCCTTAGAAGAAAGTTGTAATCGTGCACCTCATTGCATTCGTTTGACCAATCGGGAAGAACTTGTAGAGGAATTCACGACATAATTTTGCCTAGGCTCTAATCGGCCTCCTGATGGTCTTGAACCAATATGAAGCTTTATTTTTAAGAGAGAGTGGAAAAAGCTTCAGGAGAACAATCCCTAAGTCAACATTCCTAGGTCTAACTATTTTCACAATTTGACTCAAGTCGTCATTGTGCTGGAAGGGATCCTTATTTGAGTTTCCATAAAAATAAGTCTGAATCAGACTTAGTACATTCGGCTTCAGCTCGAATGCATCTCCGCCTACGAGAATCTGGACTTGGGGTGCTAGAATTAAAGTCATTGGATTGTAGAAGTCTCACAGCTGTTCTCCACTCAGTGGATGCTGCATTCTATCCAATGTAGTGAGAATCCTATAAATATTCTGTTGATGTCTCTGTTTAGATTCATCGACTCAAGCTTCCAGATGAGCCATCAGGTTTAGATTTTCTGGATCCTGACTAGGACCAGGTCCAAGATTAGCCATTTCAACTAATAGAGTAGAAGGAGAAGGTAGAGGAGAAGGTTCGGGCTATGAGACAAGTCACCTTCACCACCTTGGGCTTGGTTCCAAAGGTCCAACCAATTGAGGTCTAAGTGACCTCTCTTGCATACACCAACCAATTGGGCTAGTGTAGCCAAGCCAAAAAAGGCTAAGGCCTTGTCAATCAAGTTGTCCTTAAGATCGGATGACTAGATATTTCGTTAAGATTGTACTTTTTGAAGAAAAATTTGTTACAAAACCAACTAAAGATAATCCCAACCCCTTAAGCTAACCCAGCCAATCTGTTACGAGGGGACTAAGAGGAAGGTTCTTCCTTTGGCTTTCGCCTCCAGGTCCTTGGTAACCCTTAGATGCAGTCGTTTGACACTACCCCGCAAATTTGGTAATGGGTTTGGCTAAAGCGGTTGTGATGACCCAGTAGTTCGATAACAAATTCAGGTTAATTGATGTGTTTTATGAATTTTTTTATTTAACTATTTTCTTCAATTTGGTTGTTGGTGAGGGGTCCACAAGGTGACGTGACTCACCGACTAGTCAATAGACTTGATTAAGTCTAAGCTAGTCTAATGTGGTCTCTAGTTGTGATCCTAAAAGTTGAACCTAGGGTTCATGCAATTGTTAAGTATTCAAGCAGCAGACCACAAATCAACTTAAAAATATTCTCTAAGACAATTTAAATCCAAATGATCTAAAATTTGGCAGGAAGATTTTTTTTTCAATAATCTTTTCATAGAATTTTTTTTAGAATTTTTACTATTCTAACTAAATAAATATGAATTTTTTTACTAATAGGGGTCAGATATGGAATTTTGACCCCTTGTTGATTTTTCTTTCTAAAACAGTATCAACTGTTTTCCAAAAATTTGGTAAAAATATGAAAATGAAAGGTAACTTGATAAACTTTCAAACCCCACCATTTTTAATTAAACTAGATTTGTGTGATGTTCAGAATTGCTTTTTGAAATCATGATCTGAGTCTGTTTGACCCCCTTATATTTCATGAATTTTTAAAAATTTCGCAAATTGAATTTATTGAAATGAATGGTGGCGTTGGAAATATAATTTGAAAATCTACCTTCAACCTGAATTTCAGAATTTTTGGATCTCAAAATATTCAACAAATGAATTTTAAAATCGTTGAAAATATTTGACTGAATTTGAAAAAGTAGTAAAAAGGCTTTTGAAAGGGTTTCCAAATAAAAGATCAGATTTTTCAAGAAATATTGTTTTTCTTTTTAAATTTGTGATTTTTTTTTATTTTTCAATAAGCAAATCTAGTCCTAAGATTCAAAAGAAATCCTAAATCTTAGATTTTTTTTAACAAGCATTTCTAATCCTAAGATTCAAAAACAGCCTAAAGCTAAGATTTTGGTGTGTACCTAAAATCTTCAACTGTGCTTGATGTGTGCATAGAATCCACTCTTTCCTATTCTTGCACACCAAAAGCAAGAAGACGCAAATATGTCAGGATTAAGCTTGGAAATAAAAAATCAAAATCGCATGGCCTCCTCGACAATGGAGCCATTTGTTGAATTTGTAAAATGCAAATTTGATTAGGAAAACATTGTAGTATAGCGCGAAGTACAACTTAAACAAAACATTTACAACAAGACGATGAGTGTCCCAGTCGATATCACGAAGGCGTGATTGCGAAATTGATTTTTAATTTCTTTATTTTCTTCTTTTACGCGCTTAGAATTGGAAGCTGGTTTCAAGTCTATGAATGTAAGATTCGCCAATTGTGTTATTGACCCTTACAATGTGTGCGTGCATTAGGAAAGTGACAAATGTGAAAGAGTGAGTACTTATTCGCACGATTCTCACTTCGGATGGCTATTAATAGAGAATGCGTCAATCGCTAAATCATTTATATCTTCTGCAACCGACATCTTTTTATTGCAATAAAATGGAAATGTGAAGCAGGCAACTTTTATTTTTACTTCCTTGAAAATCTTGATGTCATTATAATGGCTATAAAGGAATGCTTGTACATTGAAATTGAAATCTACTAAGCTATTAGAAAAGAAATGCATGCATGGATCTTGGAAAGATTATGGGTGCATTCTAGTAGGGAGATATTACTATTCTACTAGCAGGAAAAATAATGCAAGAAATTAAACTATGAAGAGCTCTAGCTAAGGGTGAAATTAGGCATTGGAGGTGGTCTCCAATGGCCATGTGGCTTGAGGTGGTAGGAGGGAA
Source organism: Thalassia testudinum (assembly GCA_037157565.1). Lineage (NCBI taxonomy): Eukaryota > Viridiplantae > Streptophyta > Magnoliopsida > Alismatales > Hydrocharitaceae > Thalassia > Thalassia testudinum. Next base: position 113,528,198 of record JAZHRO010000003.1, on the reverse strand, counting down.
GAGAGGGACGATCAAGGTGGTGTGGCCAACCTCTTGATGAAGGTGGTGGAGGAGTGAGCTTTCTCTTGGACGTGGAGAGTGGAGGTGGTGAAGGTTCTCATGAATGGAGGTGTGCTTGGAGTGAAGATGGGGGTCCAAGAGATGGGTGCATGGCCATCCAATGGAGTCCTTTTATAGACTTGGAGGAGGGTCATCTAGAGAATTATAGAATTCTCTAAAAGACCTCCAAGTTTGGCTGCCCACTTCATGAAGGGTGGGTCTCATGAGATCCACTTTCCAAGGGAATGGTTGTGGACTTCCTTGAAGACTATTTTTAGTCTTCAAGGTGGTTTCACTTGGAAGACCACTCTAGATGTGTGTGTAATTGGATATAAAATTTAAAAATTGAAATTGCATAAAATGAATCAAACCGTAAAGGACACAAAAATTTTAGGTGGAAAACCCCCAACGATAAAAATCACCACCTGTCTTTTCAACTTAGGATTTCCTCGATCACCAAGCAATCGAATCTGCCAAACCATACCACTTAAAATCAAGGGTGGTGTAACCTCAAGACTAAACCTCTCTCTGATCCCAACCAAAGAGTTTTACCCTTCCAAGTGGGAAATGATAGGGATCTGACAGGATGGATACCTAAGTATAACAACAAAACTAAAATGCAAAAACAATCTTATAGAACAACAAGTAATGTGTAAATTATAGCTTGTATAGGTTTGAGAAAACTTCCCTTTGCTGGGTGTAGATCAAAGTTTCATACCATAGGATGAGAGCTCTCAGATGTTGAGTGAAGTGTTTGGAGAGCTTCTTGCAATCTCTCTTCTTCTAGTAGATAAGGGTGGGAAGAATTGTATCTAGTTGTGTCTTGTAATGGAGAGCCACTTGAGATATTTATAGAAGTTTTAGGGAGACTCTAGATAGGTTAGGTAAGTCCATATAGCCGTTGGAAGTGATTAGGGATAATATCTCTTGAAATCAAAATACAATACAAAAAGATCTTCAATAGTCATTATAGTATTAGATGTTTGATAGGTCCATTGGACATTTGATAAGGTTTGGTTGGTCGAGTGATGAAGGTGGCTTGATTGAAGAAATAGGCTTCAAAAATAGGTCAAGAGGAAATTGCACAATGGACGTTCGATCAACTATCAAACAACTTATTTGAAGATAAAGGTCAACTAAATGAAAGATTGGATGTCAGTTTATTATGAACAAATTTTACAAGACTTAGGTCTAGAGTTTATTAGGCCTTTTGTCCTATGTGTCAGTTGTCTAATAGGATGTCTAAAGGTATTATTGGTTGTCGAATGTAAGAATCAATTCTCGATTTGAGTTTTGGCACAAAAGCTTTCTTGATTTAGGTTTCCAATGTCCAATGGGTATTTATTTGTTATCTGGTAATTAGGGTGGACGTCTAAGAGAGGTTTAGGACATTTGATGAGAAGGTCAGTTGTCTATTAAATCAAGATGAATGTTGGGCTACCAACATTCGTTATAGAAGATGTCTGAACAAAATGTTGGTCGACTTATTTGGTGTTTTCAGTGGTCCAACAACAGTGTTGGACGTTTGATTACTTAAGGATGCTTCTCTTTTGGTTTTGTTTCTAAGTCCAATGTTTATGTAAGTGTCCTAAGGTCTATGTAGGTGTTACTTAGGACATGATTAGTATACTTGGGCTTTTTACATCAAGTCTACAACAAGAAAAAGAAATTACATCTTTGAATATAAGTACAAAGACTAGATTTTCTAAAGCTTCTATCTTCTTCTTTCTTCATGTCTTTCAACTCAAGTCTCTTTGAGACTTGGTTTGCCTTCTAACTTTGATTCATGACGAGCTATTTCATCTTTTATACCTGAAATATTAGTTTTTCTAAGAACATAATATTAATGTGTTTTATTATCATCAAAATCGAGGATGTTATGCTTATGCACTAACAATTTTCCTCTTTTTGATGATGACAAAACTTCATAAACAAAAGAAAATTTATGGTAGAAAACTAATAACAAAAATTTTATTTATTTACCCATTCTCTCCTTTTTGGGCATTATCAAAAGGAAGTACAACTTTCTACTCTCAAGATTTTCGATAGTGGCCCCTTAATTCTAGCTTCTTTTAAGGAAATGATATGATAAACTCCCTCGTTTTGCTATCAACTCCCCCTTAATCCAATCTCTCCCTTTCAACAGAAAGTTGATAATTTTGTGAAAGGATAAGAAAGAGTTTAATAAAATAATTTTTGTCAAAAAAAATCGTATTTCAATTCTATTCACCCCCTTTTAAAGAGAAATTATGGGAATAAGAAAATCAACTCCTAACAAATTTTCCACCCCTTTTATTAACAAGATGAGAAATTTTCCCTCTAACTTAAATCTATTCTTAATAGATTATCAAATTCAAGATATCAATTTATTTTTCTTAATGAATGCAGGAGACTTAATAAATGAGAGTACTTACCTTCAATGATATGGAGCTGACCCTCCATAACCATTATGTTGTGTAATAAACTTGATTCTTCCTTCATGTACCCCGTAGAGATAGTGTCTTTGATCTACTTGAATGTTTTGTTGTCCTACAAATAACAATTCACAAAGTATTTTGGCACCCACATCTTTTTGGGTCCTTGGGGTTAGTGTTTCTCATCCAAGAGTGTGTTCTTCTTGGATTCCATGCTCTCGACTTTGGTGCACAAAAACCTTTCTTAGTATGTGCCCAACTAGATTTGTTTCCATTTACTTTGGTTTTTCCTTTAACAATCTTAGCAAGGTCATCAAATTGCTTACTTGATTTTTCCTTAACACTAAGGACATCATTTTCAACAAAGCCTAATTTATCTTTCAGGAATGAAATTTGTACCTTTAATAGTCATTCTCTTCAAGAATTTCAATGTTATCTATAATAAGAGTTGTGCTTTCTTTTATGACTTCATGCTTTTCATTCTTAAGAGAACTATTAGAGCTCTTTAGTTTCTTATTCTCTATTTTGAACATTCTACCAAGGTCATGTATATAATTCCATAAACTCATCTTGTTATTCTTCCAACGTGTAAGATGGTACCTCATATTCTTCGCTGTTGTCTTCACTTCCATCTTCAAGAGCCATGTGACCTAGGTATGTAATCTCATCGGTTGTTTCCTTGTTTTCTCCATCTTCCTTTTCCTTTTCCTCAGAGCATGAGTCATCCCAAGTGGCTTAGAATGCCTGTTGAACGGTAGTCGTGGTAGTTTAGAAAAATCATGTCGTAGTATAATGACGAAAAGCGAATTGACATTTAAATTTATGAAGCTTGCAAAATAGTGAGTTTCGAGTTTGTTCGCAGGGAGCAAAATTGGAATTCAATCCACTAATCAAATATAAATGATGAGCACATTAACCAGTCAAAAGAATAATGATACATGCAATGAATAATCATTCTAAAATATATTCAAGAGGGATCTAAATTGTATCAATAGTAAATAACAAAAAGATAATAGAGAGCCCAAAAGTGGTGGTTGAGACCACCAATTAATCTCAACCACTTAGGTTCAATTCCCAACTCAATATCAACTTCTCAAAGCCAACAATAGCCTCAATTAACCATTTAATTCAAACCCAACAGATGACTTAAGTGTTTAACTTCAAAGCACATTCATAAATTCGCCTAAGTCCTTGGGCACAGATCCCAAGAGAAAAATCCCCCCTACTCTCTCTGAAAACCTCTCCTCTTTCTCTCTCTAAACCCAGATCGGTTCATTGTTTAGACCCAAATTTGGCTCAAGCATAAATTAACCCAGACTCACGTCCATGTGGGCACAGGCAAGGGATGTGTGTGGGGGCGTGGGGTAGGGGGGTGACTCTAGTGATACGAAGACAACAAGACCTCATGCATAATTCATTAAATATCAAAATCTCGATTGTGTTTTTCCGATATGGGACTATCAGCACATCTCTTCTTCATCTGTGCACTGTTGATGGAGCTCCACTTGATTTTTGCTACTACTTCATTTCTTTCTTTGATTGGAGTCCCAGGTGCCTTCATGGGAGTAGTCCGTAGCTCCAGGTGGTGGAAGTAAGGTCAGCGGATGGCGGTAGACCACAGAAGGAAGGGAGGTGATTATCAGCGGTGGAGATGACCTGAAACATGTAACATGGGCTCTTTGCCCCAATTAGAAGGTCCATGATGATCATTGGAGCACGGTGAGTGTAATGGCGGTGGTCTTGAGGTGTTTGGGGGTGTGAAGTGGTGGAATGAGGTTGGAGATGGTAAGGTTTTGGTGGGTCATTTGATGGGGTGATGGAGTTGGTGAAACACCCAATAGGTTTGGGGATTTTGGTCGTGAAGTCAAGGAGAAGCTTATGATGGTGGCAGTGAGTTGTGTGTTGGTGTGAGCATGGGAGTGGCCTTGCTGGAGGCGTGGTCAGAGCTGGAGAAGATGAGGTAGGAGAGAGTGATTGAGTGGTTGAAGTTAAGTCCTAGGAGTCTAATCCTATTCTAGGGAGGGAGAGGAATAAGAGGACCTAACTACTTGGATGAAGAGGTTAGGAATTTCGTGTCGGCGTGCCTTGCTGGTTGCGAAGGGGACGAAGTCTTCGATGAGGTAGAACGACGATGACGAGGGGGTTGGAGGCTCCAGCTTATGTACACTAGAGGCAGAGAAAGGTGAGGAAGAAAGATCGCCCAATTTGGCGATTATATGACTTGAGGAAGAAGGAGACGGTCGCTGGAGCCACGATCGAAGGTGGCTGGAGGAAGAGGGAAAGAGGGATTTTTGGCCAGAACCTAGTTGAAATTGTCGTAGAAATATCTTAGAGCTTATATAGGCTTAATTGCGAGCTCAATTAGGAAGAATTTGTTCATAGGATGTAGGATTTTGGAAATATTCAACATAGGAAATTCAGAGCTCACCTGATCTCTCCTATTTTCACTAGGATTCAAGACCCTGTGCGATGGAAAGTGGATCCCTTCTTGATTGATTCTTCCAAGTTTGGAGTAGTTTGATTGCTGATTGAGGGAGAAATCAACGGTCAACTAGTTCCTTGTCTGGGTCTTGCTTCCTTTGTACGCGTGATTAGGAAAGAAGGAAGGATCAGGAGGAGAGGGCATTTGTACGAAGAAGATGAGAAGTTAGGGTCATCTTTGTAAGAAAATCTAGGAGTTAAGGGCCTAATTGAAAAGAATAGAGATCTGGGGATTGAATTGCAAACTAGGCAAAGATGAACTCTGATTAGGCCTAAAGTTTGGTGTTAACATAATTTGGACCCAAGAAATCTAATGGTGAGGTTGGATTTGAGTTTTGACCATGTTTGAGTAGCTAAATTACACATAAGCCCAAATTAGGATAAATTCTCGTCTGAATCTCTGTTTGTGGTTAAAATGGGTTCAGATGGTCAAAGTGAAGGTACCAAACCTCTTAAAATATTTTTCAATGATTTTTAGGAGGTTTAGACTAAATTTATCTCGACCAGAACCCCTTCAATGTATGTGGGTCTTATAATTAGGGTTTTTAGTGACATTTTAATCCTCGAAATGCGAAAAACCCAAATTCAGTTAGTGTGAGCCCATTTCTTGGTCTTTTAAGTTCATTTGACCTTTAATGAACCCCTACTCAACCCCTTGGTTAGTCTGCATTTATGATGAGATGGTAAAATAGCAAAATTAATCCTATTTTACTGTCTTCTCAATTCAGTTCAGTATGGATTTACGATCCTCAGATGATCATTTAGGAGCATATATCACTAGATTTCAACTAATTCAAGTTAGTTATGATGAATGATGGTATTACCATCATACCCCCATGCTTAACTTTTGCTAGTCCCTAACAAAATCTAATGGAAAGAACTATTTCTCTAGACCTAAGTTTTGCGTTAGGATGCCTGTTTGTGACTCTTCTCTAGAAATTAGATTAGAATACTGATAATAGGCATAGAGGTACTTAAGTACCAGTCAATATTTAGACCTAACCAACCTTAGCCTTAGGTTTGCCACAAAGATTTTTAAGGCCTGCAAAAATTACCTAGAGGTTCGTTGACCCCAGCGGTTAAAGCACCCGTGTGCATTCGTAGTAAGTTCAGGTTTAGTTTGCTAGTGCATTTTTGATAAGAGAGATAGAGATGGATGTTTATTTTAAGAGTTTTCTCTCTTTTCTTTTTAAGTTCCCCTAAATCTAACATCAGATTGGCTCTAAACATGGTCTTTATCGGATTCCTTGTCCTCACCATCAATCCTCGAAGGGTCCTTGGCTTTCGATGCTTCGAGATAGCACCGCTCATGGAAACCCCCAGAACCCTAGCTTTCGAGACTTCGGGATAGTGCCACCCATGGCTTTTTGTAGTTAAATTCGTGCCCTGGCAATCGACATTTCAGGATAATCCCGCCCATGGAACTTGAACCAGCATAAGGTGCTCACGTACCCCTGGTAGGATATTTAGATATCTTAGAAGACAAGCATCGAGGAGATGATATGTTATAATGCATCTTTGAGGGGACTATTTTTCATTCCTCCTCTCTGTTTTAGGAACTCGTCCAATCAACTTGTGTCTTCGAGCCACTCCTAAGCCAGATCTTTGGGAAAACATTTTCAGAATAGAACACTTTTGTCGTTATTCTTCATGAAGCGCACTAAACCAGACTGGTCTGTGATTTTTGGGTGCTTAGGTTACCAAGTCCTGTAAACTAAAGGGCAGGCAATAGGGTCGAATAATCCCTAAACCTTAGATTTAATACATTAGCCTCGCAACTTCCTCAACCTCTTGATGAATAGTCTAGATCTTAACAAATACGTGAGTGTTTAAGCCCTAGAATAGGCCTAAGAGGCCTAAGGTCGATACTCTTTACTTATCTCCTTGTCTCTAGCACTTGAGGACTTAATCCATGTTTTGATTTGGTCTAGAACTTAAGTATATTCCATAATCAGTTGTTAGGACTATCTTTTTGTATTTCCTCTTTTTCCTCCCCAAGAAAGATTTTTCATTTAGTTCTCAAGATTTTCCCTCCCTTTTTCTCCATTTTTTTTTGTATATATACATATTTTTGTGTGAGAACCCCTTAAAGATTTGAATTTCCCATTTGTTTTGCATTTTAATACCCCCCTATGCCTAAGTTTTGCAATGTCATTGTAAACTAGGTGGGTTCGAGTCAGCTTAGTCCATACATTAGAATATGTTCAAAGGGTGGGTGAATGGGTGGTGATGATTGTTGTAAACGATTTCAAGCTTTGATGCAAGTATTAAAGGTAGAGTTGGCTGTTTTAAAGCTTGAACCCTAAATTGCTATATGAATGTAGCTAAAAAAGAATTAGAAGGGTTTTGGGTTTGTGAAATGACAGGTTGCCTCCCGTTAAGCGTTAAATTCGATGCCTTCAGTCGAGCAAAAGGTGGTCAAGGAGAAGGGGTGGTCAGATTGGTGAAATTTTGCAGAACAAGCACCTTGATGAGTAGTCTGGTTGGTCCAACCAGGTGCTTGTTCAGATTATTTAGCTAATGATGTAGACCAAACCCAATCAGTCTAGTGGGTTGAGGAATGTGTGTTAATAGGTGTGGAGCCCACTAGATGCTTTGAGGCTCAAATAGGTGTGGAAATGTGAATCGAGGGTTTAGGTCTATTGTCTCAACCAGATCAGAGTAGGGGTCCTCAAAAGATAATGGATCGGTGATGAATGTAGGAGCCCTACTTATGGGGTTAGAACGGGACAATATATGGTTGTCAGTTTGATCAATGTCCCATTTGCTATCGAAACATGGTGGTGAATCATATGTAATCGGATCAGTAAGAGATGAATTAGAATAGAAATTGATTCCGATGGCGGGTTGGGGTTGGGATCGGGATCGATTTTCGAAAGGCTCTAGCTTGAGAGTAGGAGGTAGGGCTACTTCACGTTTTAAATCATTGGCCTTAGAATTAGAATCAATGAATGGATCATGGACACTAAGGTTATAAATTGGTTCAGAATCATTTGGAAATAAAGATTCTCCAAAAATCAAAGTATGAATTAAAATCATTGGAGAATTTACGAAAATCATCTTCTGAACCTAATTAAGATTGGGATTTCCACCACATAATAAATCAAGATGCATGGAGTTATCAACTTGACATTAGTCTAACCTTGTCTCAAATTCTAAGCTCACTAGGATATCCTTATTAGGCATTGGCTCAGGTTCAAGGCATCTAGGGTAAATCCAATCAAATCCCAACTCTTCCAACTACTCTGATTCTATATCGTAAATCGATTTGACTTTTAACAAATCAATTTGTTTTTCTGAGGAGTCTGGAGATGTATAACAATCAAATATATACCCAAGATCGTAGTTCAAATCTAAAATCATGTTTTCATCACATTAGGCCTCATGATCATCCCTCAGATCTAGATTCTAGGTTAGGTGTAGGGATTAGGTCACTAGAATCTGGACATGGTTCTATTGGGATGTCAGAATTACTCACAAGATATGCCTTAACAAGATGAGGTGCGGGTGTTACATTTTCAAGAGATTCTGAGTTTAATTCATCATAGGTGTCTTGAGAATCTAGGCATGATGGACCAGCTTCACAGTTTCCTATGGCTGGCTCATAATCGGGAACACCTGTAACTGGATCTGCCTAACCCACATCTTGATCAAGTACTTCATTATGCACAAAATCAACATTTGGTTCCATTTAGGTTTTGGGTTCGTAATAATAACCTCCATTTTCCGGACTCTAAGAAATTGTATTGATCCTCAAGATTGCTCCAGGATGCATCATTAGTTTCTAGGTGAGAATCTGGGTACTTCTAATCAATGGCTTGTTCAATCATATTTAATAGATCCCCATGTTTTTCAATGACATCTTGGTGTATTTTCCAAAGTGGTGGATGTTTGCACAGCAAAAATGCACCAGCAATTGCGCCATCTTGTGCTATTTCCAAGCGTTGCCAGTGTATATTAGGTAGACATAGTCGCATTTGTAAAAATAAAGGCATACATGCATTTATTTGAGAGGGGAGGAGAGTGAATAAAATGGCCTTGAAATTAACGTATTCCTCAAGTGCTACCTCGCAAATTCACCATCTTTATTTTTATTTTTATTTTTATTTGACTTTCTTCTCTGCGGCTGCAAAGCATGGCTGGACCTTCTTCGCGCCATGCTCTGCAAAGCTTGCCTTGCACAGCCACTCCCTGCCAGTCATGCACAGCCATGCACAGCCAGGGCATGGCTGTACTTGCCTTCTTCCTCTTTAAAAAGGGGCTCAGCTTTCTTTGCGGCTGAGCCTGGTCCACATAGCAAACCCAACACAGCAGCTTCCTCCAGGCCGTCTCCTCCCCTCTCCCCTCCATACGCAGCCTCTCTTCTCCTTGAAGAGCCACGCTGCGGGCAGGAGCAGCTCATAGTGGTGCACAACCACCACTGTGAGTCCCACCACCGCCCAGCTCATCAAGGAGCTGGTGGGCGTGGTGGTTCTCTTCCCTATTTCGTCGTTCCAAGCAATTTCCGCCATTGCCACAGAGCCGAGCTTTGAAGCTCAAGCACAGCAGAAGCACGACACCGGACTCCTGTTCCGCGTGCGCAGGCCACCGCGCATGCCAGTAGCTGGCGCAGCTCTTTCCGCGCGCGCCAGCAGGTTGCCCTCGCCCCTCTCCGCGCTCGCCAGCAGCCGACGCAGTCCTTCCGCGCACGCGCCAGCTCGCTTAGCGGCGCCCGCACTCACGGAACCAGGCACAGGCGGTCGCGCGAGCCGAGCGTGCACTGAAGCCACTGTTCACACGTTTCAGTGGAAAACTGTGGCTACAGTGCGGTGATCGGTAAGTTTCTCACTTACCCGGTCACCCGGCACTCTCTCTCTGTGCCGCTACCGGCGCCAGCCCGTTCGCATGTGCCCGCTCTCGCGTACGCCAGCGCCCGCCAGTGTCTTCGCCCGTATCTTCGCCCACTTCAGCACCTGCCTCACCGCACAGTGCAATGCGATGCGGTCTCTCCCCCACGCCCGCTCCCTCCAGCATGTGCCTCTTCGCGTGCCTACGCGCCTGCGCGTGCACGTGGCCATCAGACGACGCCCTGAGGCTCCGGATGACTTATCTCGCCCTCGCCTCTTCCTCCAGCAGACACCCTCTCTCTCTCTCTCTCACAGCACTCTCTCACTCCTGCAGACACATACACACACACACTCTCGTACACACACCCACTCACTTATACACTATTATATACTTATATATATATCTAAATATACATATATATACTGATATATATACATATATCTATACATATATTAGTACCTATATAACTAAGTATAAGTATATATACATATATATCTATACACATATATATACACATATATTTATACATATATATATATATATACAAATATACATACATATATACATATATCTAAACTATAAATACATATATATATATGTATATCTATCTACATATATCTATATACATAGATACTTATACTAATATATATATATATACATATACGCATATAGATAACTATATACATATATTACTATATATATATATATATAGTTATACATACATACATACATACATACATATACATACATATATATATATATATATATATACACTTATATAGCTACATATACACTTATATAATTATAACCATATATATATATATACATATAGATATATATTTACATATATACATACATATATATATTTTCATATCACCTACCATACGTTGTATCATGGGATATCTGCACCAGTTGCTGATATTCTCTGATACACGCATACAGAAAGCGTCGTCACACACATCTTCCACCCATCCATCCTACACTCCACGCGGCACTTCGTCATGTTGGTTGCATCTTCCTAGATGACGACCGACCCGACACCGTGCTACACGTCATCTCCACCTCCACCCCCACCCCTTTATACATATATATACTATATTTACTTTATTTCTGCTTCTCTTTCCTGCCAGTAAAAAGATAAAAAAATATACAAAAGAGAAAAGATAATCCTTGACTTGCAGGTACTCAGTCTTACAAATAGCAAGACCAGTTTTGAAACCCTAATTTGGCTCAAAGCCAAGAACCTGATTTTGAGGGTGTACCTCAAGGACAAAAATTATCAGAAAAAAAATCTTAAATAGAAAAACACCAAAAACATAATAAATGAACGGAAGAGATTCGTTGTAGGAAAGGCGTAGAAACTTATTCACTTCTAATACCACTTCCCTGAGTTCGACCCTGGGCCTAAAAGTGACCAAGATAAAATCAAGTAGGCCAGGTAAAAAATTTTTTGTAAAGAGATGGTTAGGCTCGATTTAGGTTAACCACTATACTCATTTCAACGATAAAATCACCATATTAACACAACCTATCCGGGCTCGACCACACCTCTTTTCTGGCGCCGTTGCCAGGGAAGTGCGCATTCAAGTAAGTTTCTACTCCATTCCTTTAATTTTTCTCTTCTCACACCCTTCTCTTCACGGGTGTTTTTGTTTGTTGCTGTGTAGGTGAACCAATTGCAAGGAGAAGACAGGCAGACAAAGTCTAAGACGTAGGGAGATCCAAGGCGGGAACGAGAGTGTGAAGTCGCCAGCACCGCACTGGAGCTTCTCACATGTTGCTGAACAAGTAGGTCTTTCTTTCTTAGCAACTTAGGTTAACTTGTCACCTTAATAAAAAAAAAAAACTAGAAAAACTTCTTGGGATCTCTTGGGGCAAGTGGATTAAAAATCACTTGTTTGATTATTTGCCTTCACTTCCACCTCCCCGGGATTTCCCGCAAAACTTCGCATAGCGAAGATCCAAGAATCTTGATTCTTGAATCTTTCACCGTGTGAAATACTCTTTGAGGCAAAAATAAAAAGATTGATTGCCATCCCTCTTTGCCTCATTTATTTGCAATTCGGGATCACATTTTTGGTGAGGAGACTTGGAATTGAGTTGATTCCAACCCCACCACAACCTTTCATGTGCCTAAGATTCGATCCCGAATACTTCAACCCCAATAATTTGATTTTCTTTTTCTTATGATTGAGCCTTGTGGGTGGAAATCATTTTAGTGATTGGGAGCACTTGAATTTAAGTGCTTTGGCTTCCTTTCACACTAATCTAAAATTGATTCGTGCATCCACACATAGAAATCTCCATCTAGGGAAGCCCATTGCATTTTAGCATGCATTAACCAACTGACATTGAAGAAGGGCTTGTTGGGCTTAGAAGAAAACTTGTATTCTCTCAAAATCCGGAGATTGGTTGAATTGGTAATTCAGAGAAATCCTAAAATCCATACTACTTAAGGCTGAAATCTAAAAACCATTCACCAATTAAAACTTCAATTCGGGGAGATTTCCCCATTGCATGCTTGGTTTACACACTTTGTAAAATCAATCACTTGGGCATTACCTGTAAATAACGCCCTTCACATTCCAGAAGCACTTGATCCTAAGCCTCTAACTAAAACTGGTAGCAACTTGACCCTTATTAAGGATTGGAGGTCTAACTACCTACGTGTAGTGCCTACGTGTTGGTGAGGGTTCCCGCATGCTATTGGGTGTCTAAGACTGGGGCAAACGGCCTTTCAATCTGGCCCAGTGGTTCTGCGATGCTTGCATTCGGTTCCGTATGTTGTGATAGTAGGTAACTTAGATCTTTAGGTCTAATGGCACATTGTAGAGGTTAGGAATTTGATTGTATTAATTTGTCATCAAGTGTACCTTTGCGGCATCATTTCTCTCATCTCTTTTCCCTTCATATGCCCCCAATTCTTCCTGCGGTAGTGCATGTTTGGGAGGAGGTCACAAAACCCTGAACCGTGTAAATTGCCTGATAATTTTAGAAAAGAAGCCGCATCTTCCTCCTCCACAAACATGGCTGCACGCTCACCCCCAAATCCCAAGGGAGGAAACCACCCTCAAAACCCACCAGGTGGTGGAGCCTTAGATCCCATAACCCACCTCCAAGCCCAAATGGAAATGTATAATGAACAAAATTGAAGCCATTAGGGAAACATTGGAGGAAATGCAGAACCCTCCCGAACGGTAGGAGCCTAGGTCTCTTAGCTCCGATCAGAATCCCGCTAATACAGAGACCATAAGACAAATTCGGGTCCCCATGGGTGGGGATGACCTTGAACTGAAACCTAACATAATTGGCCTGATAAATTTTCACTTCCATGGTCTTGCAAGTGAAGATCCTTTTCTCCACTTGGAAGATCAAACCTGATTGGCTGAAACAGTTAAACCAAGAAATATTGGGTTACCTATAGTCCTCATGAAAATGTTCCTGTTTTCATTGCGGGATAAAGCATCGCAGTGGTTACGCACCCTTGGGAGAACCATCCACTCTAGGGAAGAGATGCGAACAGCGTTTTTCAAGAAGTTCTTCCCAATCGGACGAACCAATGCGCTTCACCGTGCTGTCACTTCATTTACGCAAAAAAATGACGAACAATTTCATGAGGCATGGGAGAGATATAATGACCTCAGGATGTGTCCGCACCACGGTCTGCCTAAGTGGCATATCGCCCAGATTTTCTACTATGGGCTAAATGAGACTTTGAAGCAGATTGCAGACGCTTCCTGCGGAGGGAATTTCTTGAATAAAGATGAGAATGGAGCATTTGAATTATTTGAAAATATGAGTGAAAACACAATGAACAATGCTTCCATTATCGCCTTTAATCGTACTAGCCTGCCCTGTAATGTCCACGAAGTTGACACGAGACCCTCCCATTCATCCACAGATCTCAACCTTATCGCACAGAAATTGGATGAAGTCTCCATCGTGCATAAGAAGCTGGACGAGCTTCTGGCCAACCTCGCCCGTTCTATGGCAAACACCCCTACCTCACCACTTCGTTACAATCCCAATTCTTCCAACACCAGGCTTATCTCGAGAAACCCCGTAAGACCTTTACCGAGTGTCGCGCCGAGCGATTCGGTAAGTCATGTGGATCTGGCTTCTGCAAGCCAGTATTTTGACATGGAGGACCAAGCCTCCGTGTGCTTGGACGCATATTTACATGCGGACGCGTCTTCTGGCATAGAAGACGCTTGTGCCCTGGAGAACAACCCGTTCTCTGCCACTTATAACCTAGGGTGGCGAAATCATCCGAACTTCGCATGGTCCAACAACTTACAGCGCCAAAACCCCACAGGTGGACCAATGCGACCGTCCGCACCCGTCATCCCAAGGGCCCAGTCTAATCCTATGGCGAATCCGCCATTGGGTCCTTATGTACCGCAACCAGAACACGCATCAAGTCCTCTTGATAAATTGATGCGAATGATGACGGAAATGTCAAAGTGCCATGAAGAGAACATGACCTCTCTTCAGCACCAATTGGCACAGCAGAATGCTGAGATCAGTCAACTACGCATGACGACTTGATCTCAGGGCACTCTTCCAGCCCAACCTGTTCCCAACCAACGAAATTTCTTACCCCGTGGTCCTCAACCACAGGTATGACCTTCTCAAGGGTAGGTTCATCAAATTCTGCAAGCTCCGAGCATTCCACCAGGATTTCAGGCTAATCCCACTGCAGCACCTCACTCTTATGTCCCTATTGTGAACCCTCCTCTGCCTTATGATCCCACTGGACCCGCATCATCCAATGCGATCACTATGAGGAGCGGCAAGCTGACCGTCGATCCTCTTCGACCTGATCCTGGCCCGTCTTCTTCATCGCCCTCTCATTCGAGATGTGCACCGCATTCACGAGAGGACAATACACCCAAATTGGTGCCAGAATCAGTCCCATTCCCTGAGGCTCTATTAAGGGAGCCAAAAGGAAAAAAGAAAGATACGCAGGCCTTTGATAACCTGCGTAATTTGTTCAGGGATGTTGAAATCAAGGTACCCCTGCTAGAGGCTATCGACGACATACCTACTGTCACCCAATTTTTCAAAGATTGTACAACACCCAGTTGATAGTCAAAGAAAACTAAGAATCCGGTGGTTCTCTCGCCTCATGCGAGTTGTCTATTCTGTCAAATCTATCACCGAAGCAGAAAGATCCGGGCACACCGCTTATTTCCTGTAGCATCCAAGGCTGCAATTTTAACCGTGCCCTGCTTGATCTAGGATCTTCCATCAATCTTATACCAACCATCATGCTCGAAAAATTTTCCTTGGGAAATCTGAAACCCACCCCTGTCACGTTACAGTTGGCGGATCGTTCTATCAAAATTTCGAAGGGTGTGGTGGAAGACGTGGTGGTTAAGGTCAACAGTCTCTGTTTTCCTGTTGACTTTCTTGTTTTAGATATGGAAGTTCCTAGCTCACTTTCTGATTATCCAATCATCCTTGGTCGACCTTTCTTGGCCATAGCCCGTGCCCATATCGACTGCGAGTCGGGCTGTATTGAGATTGCCGTTGGATCTGAAAAGCTCAAGCTTAACATCTTCAAGGCAGCCAAGAACTTTGATTGCGATGGCATCGAGGATGACACGTCTGACGAGGACATGGCCGTCAACGCGTGTATCGGACTAATTGGGACCTATTCTGATTGCTGCGGATTACCTGTAAACACTGATGATTGCCTGACCTACACATATTGTGACGTTCTCCCATCCCTCCCTATTTCCGTACCTTCTCCTGACCAGACTTCTGACGAGGTTTTCTCCGCTTCCCATACCTCGTGGTCTGAGTCATATCCGAGCTACTCACCGCTGGTCCACACTCTTGAAGATCGGATTGCCCCTTCTTTCCCGCCAAACCAGGCGGATTTGCAACTCCACACTAGGACCTTGAGCCCATATACTATTCACTGGGGCTATTCCCTTTTGGATCCATCTATCCAAGAAGCCCCTCCTCTTGGCCAATCTGAGGGCCAACTTCTTCCTCTTGACTTGTTCTCCGATTCGCCTAGGACACTCTCGTCCCATGAAATGCTAGATCTTTCACCATCCACTCCCGAGCTGAAAGAGCTGCCTAATACACTTAAGTATGTTTTCCTGGGACCTAATGAAACACTCCCTGTAATCATCAGTTCAAAATTGACCAGGGAGCAAGAGTGCAAACTAACGAAGGTCCTTATGGAACACAAGGCATCCATTGGATAGTCTTTATCAGACTTATCTGGCATTAGCCCCTCCTATTGCACTCACCGTATATATACGGAGGAGGAGGCTTGACCTTCCCACAAGATGCAGCGACGACTCAATCCTAACATGCGGGAGGTCATTAAGAAGGAAATTATTAAGTGGCTGGATGCGGGTATAATCTACCCGATCAGCGATAGTCCCTAGGTGAGTCCGATTCATGTTATGCCCAACAAGGCGGGACTCACCATTCGTGTCAATGACAGGGGCGAATCCATCCCTACACGCACTCCTATATCTTGGAGAGTGTGTGTAGATTATAGGAAACTCAATGTTGCAACTAAGAAAGATCACTTTCCGCTACCTTTCATTGACCAAATCCTGGAGCGGTTAGTGGGAAATAAAATTTTCTATTTCCTGGATGGATTCTCAGGATATAACCAGGTGGAAATTGACCCCCAGGACCAAGAGAAAACCACTTTTACCTACCCCTTCGGCACCTTTGCATTTAGAAGGGTGCCATTTGGACTTTTCAATGCGCCAGCAACTTTCCAGAGATGTATGCTGGCGATATTTCATGACATGGTGGGTGACTTTCTCGAGGTCTTCGTGGATGACTTTTCGTTCTTTGGACCATCTTTCGATGAATGTCTTGCCAACTTGTCCCGTATCCTTAGGTGATGTATTGATGTAAACCTCGTGCTTTCTTGGGAAAAAAATCATTTTATGGTACACGAGGGAATTGTTCTCAGACATATCATCTCCGATAGGGGTATCGAGGTTGACAGAGCTAAGCTTGATGTAATTACTGATTTACTTGTGCCTAGCTCTGTCAAACAAATCTGCTTCTTCCTGGGACACGCCGGTTTCTATAGGAGATTTATCAAAGATTTCTCCAAGATTTCTCGACCTTTAACTCATCTCCTATCGACTGACGTACCCTTCGATATGGGCCCCGATTGCATATGTGCATTCACGCAGCTGCGTAATGCTGTCACTAAGGCCCTTGTTCTCCAGCCACCTGATTGGTCCCTCGACTTTGAACTCATGTGTGACACTTCCGACCTTGCAGTCGGAGCCATCCTGGGACAAAGACGCGATAGACACCCCTTCGTGGTGTACTACGCCAGTAAGACGTTGGATGAGGCCCAGCGTAATTATACTACCACCGAAAAAGAACTACTGGCGGTCGTCTTCGGGCTGGAAAAATTTCACTCTTACCTTCTGGGCTCACATGTTATTGTTTTCACTAATCACGTGGCCATTCGCCATCTCATGCACAAGAAGGATGCCAAGTCTAGACTGATTCGTTGGATCCTTCTGCTCTAAGAATTTGACATTGAGATCCGCAATAAGGCTGGAGCCTAGAATGTGGTGGCTGATCACCTTTCTAGACTGGACCCTAACCATATTGGACTTACTCTGCTGATTAATGAGATTTTTCCTGATGAGCACCTATTGGCAATTAATGTGGCAAGTGGACCTTGGTATGTCGACATTGCCAATTACCTTGCTTCTGGATCCCTTCCACGTGGCTGGCCTAAAAACCAGCGCGAGAGTCTCATGGCAGAAGCAAAGTATTATTTCTGGGATAATCCACTTCTTTTTCGAATAGGTGCTGATCAAATCATCCGTTGCTGTATTCCTAACAGCGAATTCCCCAGTGTGCTATCCTTCTACCACGATCAGGCCTGCGGAGGCCATTTCTCTGGGAGGAAAACTGCAGCCAAGGTGTTGCAGTGCGGTTTCTTTTGGCCCTCCCTTCACCAGGATGCACACAATTATGCCAAACATTGCACTAGGTGCCAGTCGTTAGGGTCAATGTCACGTCGTGACATGATGCCCTTACAACCCATCCTAGTTGCGAAAATCTTCGACATTTGGGGAATTGATTTCATGGGTCCCTTTCCTCCCAATGGCTTCGAATTTATCCTCATGGCTGTTGATTATGTTTCGAAATGGATCAAGGCTATTCCCACACGCTGTGCTGACCATGTTATATCCACTCGATTTGTTAAAGACCACATTTTTGCGCGCTTTGGGATCCCTCGAGCCATTATCTCTGATGGAGGAAGCCACTTTACCCATGCTTCTTTTCGAGCACTTCTGAGGGAATACGGAGTCCACCATCGTATCGCATCTCCGTATCATCCTCAGATGAACTGCCAGGCAGAGGCATCGAACCGGCAAATCAAACAAATTCTCCAGAAAACGGTTCGGCCTGACCGTAAGGATTGGTCCGACAAACTGATTGATTCACTTTGGGCGTATCGAACTGCCTTCAAGCCTCCCCTTGGTATGTCTCCTTATAGAATCATTTACGGGAAGCCTTGTCATTTGCCCATGGAGTTGGAACACCACGCTTATTGGGCGATTCGCCAATGTAACATCTACCCAGACCTGTGTGGTCGAGAAAGGAAACTCCAACTCCAGGAGCTGGAAGAGCTCCGTCGTGAAGCCTATGATTCTGCCTTAACTTTCAAGCAACGCACTAAGGCTTTTCACGACAGCTATATTCGATGGAAGGAATTTGAGCCATCTCAGCAAGTTTGGCTCTACAATGCCTGGCTCAAATTCTTTCCTGGGAAACTGAAGTACAAATGGACTGGTCCTTTCCTGGTCTCGAGACCATTTTCCAATGGGGCCGTTGAGATTGAAGATCCCAAATCTGGGCATAAATTTATGGTCAATAGGCAGCGTTTGAAACCCTATCTTACTCATGAACCTGCCCCCATTGGAGAAACTGTTGCCCTACTGGAGGGTAACTAATTTTGTGCCTCATTCTGAGTCCAGCTGGGGACGTTAAATTCAGTGCTCGTTGGGAGGCACCCCAAAAACATGTCGCCACTGTCACGATCACTTCACTTTTCACTTCACCACCCACCATCCACCCACCCTACCACCCTGCTGTATACCCTGTACCTTACCTCTCGTTACCCGATCTTTCATCCTTCCTCTACCCTTCCCTGCATGCATATGAGGACATAGCATCGTTTGGCATGGGGGGGTGGATAGACATCCATAGTATCTGGGTATTTTATGGTATCATGCAGTCTCCATCTATCTATATATATGAAAAAAAAATGGTGTTTAGTAATGATCTGAAGGCTGAAACAAAAATACAATAAGTGTTTATGGATATTCAACCACTGTTTTGAAGACTTTCCAGGCCATAGAAGCTTGATTCGCTCAGGCTAGGCTTAATTCACTTGAGCATTGACAAGATAGATCGGAATCTCTCCTAACTAAGGACTTATTCTTGTACCTGAGACACCAGTATAGGATCCGTTGGTTTGCTTCTACTCGAGAGCCTAAGTAATCTTGGTTCACACTACACATATCAAGAAAGACCAGGTGAACATAAGATCCAGCCCTAGTGTTCATTAGGGAAGGTGGAGTCCTTACCTGTGTGCGCAGGTAGACTTTTTATCCCAGGCTTTAGTCTTGTGTTTAGGAGTGACTCTTTCCACCAAGAAGGAACTCTCCCACCAAAAAGAAAAGTGTGCTCCTCCAAATAATGTTGTAAGAGATATACTGACACATGTTTAGAAAAAAAAAGATGCAAATAAGTCAGTATATCTCACAAATGTCTGTAAAATCTTCCTACAAAAAAGTTCTTCAGGGCAAATACCCTGTTTTCTTTGAGCCACAAATGTCAGAAAATGGGAGTTGAGTTTTCTGTCATCTTTTTAAGGGTCAATCCGAAGACACGAGCTGAAACTGGGACCAACTTGTACTTAAAAATTTGTGAAACCCTGGGCTTGAGTCTTAATGTTCATCTGGTCAGTCTTGATCCCTCACTAAGCACAAGCCATAATCTCTTGAGCTCTCGAGTACGGCAAAAACCTCCTGGGTCCTGGAAATCGTACTTAAGGTTTAAATATCAAGAGTCTAGGTTAGTTGAGAGATGATCTATGTCATGTGAGAGTTAAAGTACTGGTAGTCTTCTTTGCAATTGGTTCTCACAATATCTAACAAATAAACACACCTATGTCACCTCAGAAGAAAATCTTCAGCTTAAAGATCATTTCTAAATACAATACAAAAAAATGTTTTGCTAGGGACAAGCAAAAGATAGGCATGGGGGTATGTTTGCACAGCAAAATGAACCAGCAATTGTGCCATCTTGTGCTATTTCCAAGCATTGCCAGTGTATATTAAGTAGACATAGTCGCATTTGTAGAAATAAACGCATACATGCATTTATTTGAGAGGGGAGGAGAGTGAATAAAATGGCCTTGAAATTAACGTATTCCTCAAGTGTTGCCTAACAAATTTACCATCTTTATTTTTATTTTTATTTGACTTTCTTCTCCGCGGCTGCAAAGCATGGCTGGACCTTCTTCGCGTCATGCTCTATAAAGCTTGCCCTGCATAGCCACTCCTTGCCAGCCATGCACAGCCATGCACAGTCAGGGCATGGTTGTGCTTGCCTTCTTCCTCTTTAAAAAGGGGCTCAGCTTTCTTCTTTGCAGCTGAACCTGGTCCACACAGCAAACCCAACACAGCAGCTTCCTCCAGGCCGTCTCCTCCCCTCTCCCACCCATACGCAGCCTCTCTTCCCCTTGAAGAGCCACGCTGCGGGCAGGAGCAGCTCACAGTGGTGCACAACCACCACTGTGAGTCCCACCACCGCCCAGCTCATCAAGGAGCCGGTGGGCGTGGAGTTTCTCTTCCTCGTTTCGTCGTTCCAAGCAATTTCCGCCATTGCCATAGAGCCGAGCTTTGAAGCTCAAGCACAGCAGTAGCATGGCACCGGACTCCTCTTCCACGCACGTAGGCCACCGTGTACGCCAGCAGCTGGTGCAGCTCTTTCTGCGCGGGCCAGCAGGTTGCCCTCACCCCTCTCCGCGCTCACCAGCAGTCGGCGTAGTCCTTCCGCATGCGCGCCAGCTCGTTCAGCGGCACCCGCACTCACGGAACTGGTCACAGGCGGTCGTGCAAGCCGAGCGCGCACTGTAGCCACTGCTTACGCATTTCAGTGGAACACTGTGGCTACAGTGCGGTGACCGGTAAGTTTCTCACTTATCCGGTCACCCGACGCTCTCTCTCCGCGTCGCTACCGGTGCCTGCCCATTCGTGCGCGCTTGCTCCCGCGTCTTCGCCTGCATCTTCGCCTGCTTCAGCACCCGCCTCACCGCGCAGTGCAGTGCGCTGTCGTCTCTCCCCCACACCCGCTCCCTCCAGCGTGCGCCTACGCGCCTGCACATGCGCGTGGACATCAGACGACGCCTTGAGGCTCCAGACGACTTATCTCGCCCGCGCCTCTTCCTGCAGTAGACGCCCTCTCTCTCTCTCTCTCACAGCACTCTCTCACTCCTGCAGACACATACACACACACACTCTCGTACACACACCCACTCACTTATACACTATTATATACTTATATATATACATATACATATATATACTGATATATATACATATACTTATATACATATATATATATATCTATATATATACATATATCTAAACATATATTAGTACCTATGTATAAGTATATATACATATATATATACACATATATTTATACATATATATATATACAAGTATACATACATATATACATATATCTATAACTATAAATACATATATATATATGTATATCTATCTACATATATCTATATACATAGATACTTATACTAATATATATATACATATACGCATATATATAACTATATACATATATTACTATATATATACATACATACATATATATATATATATATCTATATATATAGTTATATATACATACATATATATACAATTATATATATATATACATATACATATATCTATCTATACATATATTTACATATCTATATATATATATATACATATATATATATATATATATATATACACACACATATATAGCTACATATACACTTATATAATTATAACCATATATATATACATATAGATATATATTTACATATATACATACATATATATATTTTCATATCACCTACCATACGTTGTATCATGGGAATATCTGCACCAGTTGCTGATATTCCCTGATACACGCATACAAAAAGTGTCGTCACACACATCTTCCACCCATCCATCCTACACTCCACGCGGCACTTCGTCCTATTGGTTGCGTCTTCCTAGACGACGACCGACTCGACACCGTGCTACACGCCATCTCCACCTCCACCCCCACCCTTTTATACATATATATATACTATATTTACTTTATTTCTGCTTCTTTCCTGCCAGTAAAAAGATAAAAAAATATACAAAAGAGAAAAGATAATCCTTGACTTGCAGGTACTCAGTCTTGCAAATAGCAAGACCAGTTTTGAAACCCTAATTTGGCTCAAAGCCAAGAACCTGATTTTGAGGGTGTACCTCAAGGACAAAAATTATCAGAAAAAAATCTTAAATGGAAAAACACTAAAAACATAATAAACGAACGGAAGAGATTCATTGTAGGAAAGGCGTAGAAACTTATTCACTTCTAATACCACTTCCCTGAGTTCGACCCTGGGCCTAAAAGTGACTAAGATAAAATCAAGTAGGCCAGGTAAAAAAAATTTTGTAAAGAGATGGTTAGGCTCGATTTAGGTTAACCACTATACTCATTTCAACGATAAAATCACCACATTAACACAACCTATCCAGGCTCGACCAGTGGATTTGTTAAACATTGTAGATACTCAGTGTTATGTAATCTCCACAATTCATTGTACTCTGATAAAAGAAAATCTTTAGTTGAACCACATATCATTTGTGTTATCATCATCTTGGCATGGTCCATAATGATGCTTGATGTTTCTGGTACATTAACCAGAACTCTGCTAAATAGATTTGAGGTCATGTAATATTTTTCATTATGTCTAAGCGTAGCCTTGATCATTTTCTCTTTTATGCTCTTACGGGATTCAGGTTTATTAAACATGTTTCCTATGTTAGGTTGCATCTCTAAATAAGGTGGTGGATTAGGATGAGGAATTAAATTTAGGTGCAAATTGATTTGATAAGATAAGATCAGATTTCACCCACAAGTTCAATTCTAATGGAGGCCTCTAGGTCAGACCTAAGAACCTCTTCATGTGTATGTGCACTAAAGAATAGATGAGAGACTAGATGTGTATTGGACCTAATTAAGGAACCCAAAAATTTTGGATGATTAAGGCTGTTTGAAATAAATGGACCTCTTGATCAAAAATCCATACACCTAAGAATTACTTTGGTAGCCAAAAAGGGATAGTTCCATAAAGTCCCCTACATGGTAGAGTGTCCCCACAGGTTACAAGGTTTCCCCCACTCGACCTTCCTTGCCATCGCGATTCCAAGTAGACAAGAATGTATGAATTGAGACCTAAGTCTATTAATTTTAGCCCTAATTGTGCCTTGACTTTCACTTGATTTAGAAGTTATTTCAAATTGTGACCTACTTTGTAGGTTGATTGATTGACAAAGTGAACCAACTTCACCTAACTTGTCCTAAGGTTGAGGATGAAATTTGGGTTAGAGTAGCCAAATCACCCTGAATTGGTTCTCAATAGGTTATTACATCCCAAGTTTTAGGGTTCAAATGAATTTAGAGCTTTGATTTTAGGGTTCACTTGGTTAGATCGGTTCAAACAAGGGCTTGGGTAGCACACAAATGCAGGAAGATCAATTTCCTTAATTGCAAGCAAGTATGTACTAACACTTTAAAATCCTAATGTGTAACCTTAATTGGCTTTAATTCCAAGTCTAATTTGAATCCAAATATGACACCTTGGACTCAAACAAGAAAGTGAGTAGTCCAAGGTGTTAAGAAATTTAGCGCGAATACCTAATAGGTACAGGAAGTAAGTATGGGGAATTTCTAATCAAATTGCATCAACTTCAATTTGATTTCAATCAATCTTGCAAATCAAGAAACTCTTCACCTTTAAATGATATTTACTAGGAAAGTAAGGGAAGTGGATCCTAATTGATTTGTTTCCTTTTTATCTCCCCAAGATTAAGAGATGATTAAGGAAGAAGAAAAATTTTACCTGTCCCTGGTGTGGGTGATTGCGTGGAAGATCTCTTCATGATTCACCTTGCAACAACAAAACAAAGTAGATAGAGCAAGTTAGAAATCAACTCAATAATGATATGAGTAGTGGTGAATTGCGCGTTGCTCCCCAGCAATGGCACCAAAATGTTGGATGGTAGTCACCATAGTTTAGGAAAATTGTGTTGTAGTATAGTGATGAAAAGCGAATTGACATTTAAATTTATAAAGCTCAAAAAATTGTGAGTTCTGCTAGTCGTAGGGAGAAAAATTGGAATTCAATCCACTAATCAAATATAAATGATGAGCACATTAATCAGTCAAAGGAATAATGATATATGCAATGAATAATCATTCTAAAATATATTCAAGAGGGATCCAAATTGTATCAAGAGTCAATAACAAAAAGATAATAGAGAGCCAAAAGGTGGTGGTTGAGACCACCAATTAATCTAAACACTTAGACTCAATTCCCAACTCAATATCAAATTCTCAAAGCCAACAGTAGCCTCAATTATTCGTTTGAATTGTTCAAATCCAACAGACGACTTAAGCGTTTAACTCCAAAGCACATTCACAAATTCGCCTAAGTCCTTAGGCAGAGATCCCAAGAGCAAACCCCCCCACTCTCTCTGAAAACCTCTCCTCTTGCTTTCTCTAAACCCAGACCAATTCACTATTTAGACACCAATCTGATTCAAGCATCAACTGGCCCAGACCTTCGTGCATGTGAGCATGGGCGAGGGCATGCGTGTGGGGGCATGGGGTAAGGACCTGACCCCAGTGATACGAAGATAACAAGGCCTCATGCGTAATTCAATATATATCAAAATCTGGATTGTGTTTTTCCAATGTGGGACTATCAGCTCATCTCTTCTTTGCGTGTGCACTGCTGATGGAGCTCCACTTGATTTCTGCTGCTGCTTTGTTTCTTTCTTCGATTGGAGTCTCAGGTGCCTACGTGGGAGTAGTCCACAGCACCAGGTGATGGAAGCAAGGTTGTCGGACAGCGATAGGAAGGGTGGTGGTGGTCAACGGCGGAGATGACTTGAAACATGTAACATGGGATCTACGCCTCAATTAGAATGTCCATGATGGTCGCCAGAGCATGGCGAGTGTAATGACGATGGTCTCAAGGTGTTTGGGGGCGTGAAGTGGTGTAACGAGGTCGGAGATGACATGGTTTTGGTGGGTTGTTTGACGGGGTGGAGTGGATGAAACACGTAATAGATTTGGGCCTTATGGTCGTAAAGTCAAGGAGGAGCTTATGATGGTGGCAGCGAGTTGTGTGGTGGTGTGGAGCGTGGGCGCAGCCTTGCTGAAGGTGTGGTCGGAGCTAGAGAAGACGAGGTGGGAGAGAGTGATTGAGTGGTTGAAACTAAGTCCCAAGAGTTTAATCCTATACTAGAGAGGGAGAAGAATAATAGGACTTAACTACTTATATGAAGAGGGTAGTAATTCCATGTCGACGTGCCTTGCCTGACGCGAAGGGGATGAAGTCTCCGGCGAGGTAGAAAGACGATGACGAGGGGGTTGGAGGCTCCAGCTTATGTACATTAGAAGCGGAGGAAGGTGAGGAAGAAGAAGGACTGTAACGAGCGCGTGCCCCAGACGTCTTTTAAGACGTCTGGGAGGTGGCCCAGAAGTCTGTAAAGACGTCTGGGATCACATCCAGACGTCTGACTAGACGTCCGGGATAGTTTACAGACGTCTGGCGAACAGTTATGCTCGCACGGCATTTTCGTCTGCGCGCCTGTGCGCGCAGACCTGCGATCCTGCATCTTTCTCTGCGGCTGCAGGCGACTGCGACCGCCTCTCTCTCCTCTCCGCGCGGCGTTAAAAGGGGGGGCGCGCCTCCCCTCCCGTCTCCACCATCTTCCTCCTTCTCTCCTGCCTGTGCGCGAGAGCGAGCGGACGCGAGGGCGCAGCGGCAGCGGCAGCCGCAGTAGGCGCGGAGGAGCTGCGGCGTGCGAGGGCGGGGCTCTGCCGTGAGGGCGAGCTCGCCGGGAGCGGCTTGGCCGGCCGGCGGAGGGCGCAGGGGGCGCAGAGCGTCGCGGAGAGGGACCTGCTGCGGGCGGAGCAGCGTACGCGCGAGGTGCGACGCGGGCGACGTCGCGAGCGGAGGCCGAGCAAGGTTCTGATTCTGGAAAAATTTCCAGAATCAGACGTCTGGATTGATATCCAGACGGCAAGATCGACGTCTGTGAGATCATACAGACGTCTGAAAGGTGAGTTTCCGCTTTCTTCTTCTTTTGTCGACTGACCGTACTGAGGGAGGGGGGTTGGCTGTGCGCAGGTGTTCTGATTCGTCATCCTTTGCAAATCAGACGTCTGGAAGTTGTACCAGACGGCGGGAGTGATCTCCAGACGTCCGTAGTGACCATCGGACGTCTGGGATCTAGGAGAGACGTCCCCACAGACTTCTGGACGTCCGGGGAACCAAGCCGAACAGGTAATTCTCTGATCCACCATTTAAGACGTCTGGAAGGAGTTCCAGACGTCTGATTTTGCACAGTATCGTCTTTCTCGACCCGTTTAGGGCCCGTTTGGGCTCCGTTTTCCGCGATTCGAGTTGCGTTCGTTTCAGAATTTATTCCTCTACCCGCCTACAGTAGCTATACACTATTTTGAGACACTCCTTGTGTTTGATCCTTGTGATAGGACCTCGTTCGGTTGCAGTCTTGGGAGTCGCGGAGGCGCGCGGGATTCCCGACCACGCCCCCATTACTCCCGTTGTACCTGGTAGAGTGGTTTTAAGTATTAATAAAATCTGTTAAAGTATGGAACCATAACTAGAACCTAGGGCATTGCATGAATCCTAGGAATGAGAAATATATGGAATGATAGCTCCTAGGTGTTGCATGAATCCTAGGGCCGGAAAACTAGATTGTATGATAGATCCTAGGATATGGCATGAATCCTAGGATGGAAAAACTAGTGGAATGTATATTACTGCAGTCTTGGAAAAATGGAAAGGAATATATAAGCTGCCTGTGAATTAAATTAACAGCTGCCTGTTATGAACAAAGAAACATGTTTGAGATCATGGAAATTGAGAACGTGAATCTGGAAAGTGAAACATATGATGTTCTGAGATAAAGGGCTGGAACCCTACGGGGAATTAGGAGTGGAACTCCTGGAAAGAAAAGGAATGGAACTGAGATGTAGTTTGTACTGTCTCTTGGGTACGCAGTACCAAGGGAAGTACCTGTACCTGTTTTAGTGCAGAGTGGGGCCAGCCGCCCCAGGGACCCGGGGTTAGGCTTGGCCGCTCTGTACCGACTTGTTGGCCCTCGTGTACGTAGTACCGAGGAGAGCTAGTAGTGTTAGGAGAGTACTAGCTACCCCACGGGCCCCGGGGTTCTGCTAGCCTCCTTCACCGACTTGTTAGGCCCACTAGGGCAAACCAGGGTAGTCAGGCGAGGGTGCGCGGACTGTGGAGGGGCAAGGCCCCGGTTTGGTTACTGTGGAGGGGTTGGACCCCTGTTATTGAGAGGGCTCTGCCCTGGTTCCGTGCTGTGCTTTGGGCGCACCCGTTAACGGAAACGACTGACCGCGTGCCAGTACGGGCTAGCTACCTGTGCGTTTATCGCGCGTGCCGTAGTCACCGTTACGTCTGTCAGTGACCTTGGGGTGGTTGACTGAGGGTAGGATCACCACGGGGGACTCTCCCGGCCAGGAGAGCACCACGTGCTACTTCTACTTTTGGAAAAGACTGCAATCAAGATCGTCCCACGAGGACATCCGAGATCAAGTAAAGGATCTGAGAAGTAAATGAAATAGTGAGAAAAATTGAAAGATGTAAATAAAGGAAGTAATAGAACATAATAGCTACTGTACACTCTACTGTTGCCTTTAGTTAGTTTGCCACTCTACTCAGCGTTTTGCTGACGTGTTACACTCGTTACCTTTTTCAGGACCAGGTGTTGAGCAGCCAGGGTCGGCGGCTGCAGAGGACGCTGGGCCGAGTAGGGTCCAGTAGAGTTACCACAGCTTTGTACCTTCTTTTTGTTTCTGTTCTAGTGAGTAGTTTTGTTTCCGCTGTACCTTCTTTACCTGCAGTTTTGTTATATGATAAATGTTGTTTTACTGTTGTGGTGGTGCCTACTGTTGTTTTACCTTCTTTCCTTACTGCTGTACTTTCTTACTGTTAGTTATATTCATGCTGAATGTGGTTTATTTTACTGTCTTTTGGTTACTTCCTCGTTGGACGACTGGGTCTTGGGATTAGTCGAGTCGGTCCGGTTCTCGTGTCTCGTAGGGACTCGGGAATCGGGTCGTTACAAGTTGGTATCAGAGCAAGGTCGTCCCGAGAAGTGAATCAACTGACTGGAAAATAACCAATTCACATGTTTATAGCTAGAGTAGCCACCACAACATATCTCTTGACATGAGCTCTTAGAAGTGTTGTTAGGTACCGTCTGTTTTGACGTTTCCGTTTTGTTTCGCGTCTCCTTGCAGGAGATGCCTCGTCGTGGGACTGGCGAGACTGGCCGCGGGCGCGGCCGAGGGCGAGGTCGGCGAGGTGGACGTGCTGTCGTTGACGTCTCGGTGGACCAGCCACCACTCCCTGGCATCCAGGCCCAGGACCTCGCCAGACTGATACGGGATATTGTACGAGAGGAGCTCCACCCACCGCCCCGAGCACCTCCTCCTGGGGTTGCAGAGGGGGAGTCCTCTGTGGGGCCACGCGACGGACGCGGCGCTGGACACGAGGGAGGGGATGGGCCCCTGCCGCCCCCACCTTCCTCCGACACTTCTGTACACGAGGCACCTTCGCCTGGAGGTGCACCAGCACCTCCCCTACAGCACCACTTCGAGCTTTTCGGACAGTTCCGGAAGCTGAAGCCCCCCTCCTTCAAGGGGGATGAGGACCCGACCGAGGCAGAGGACTGGCTTGAGCAGCTGGAGAAGATCTTCGACACCCTTCGCCCCCCGGTGGAGTGCCGCGTGGCCTTTGCCACGTACCAGCTGGAGAGTGCGGCACACCGGTGGTGGAGGGCGGTCCGGGGACAGGAGAGGGACGAGCCGACGTGGGACCAGTTCGTCACCCTCTTCTGCGAGCAGTACTTTCCCCAAACGTGGCAGGACCAGAGGAGGCGGGAGTTCCACACTCTCCGCCAAGGGACGATGACCGTGAGCGCGTACCGCACGCGTTTCTTGGAGCTGTCCCGCTTTGCAGCGACAGCGGTAGCCACTGAGGAGGAGCGCCTTTGGAGGTTCACCGAGGGGCTCCGGCCTGCGATCCGGGGGTATGTCAAACCCCTGAAGCTGCCAACGTTTTCGAGGGTGGTAGAGGCAGCCATGACTTACGAGGAGACCAACCCGTCCGCGCGAGAGACCGACGGCGGGCGGAAGAGGCCCTTTCAGCCAGACTTCTCACAGGGCCGGCGAGAACGGAGACACGTGGCGTCCGCAGGAGAGCCGTCACGTTGTGCAGGGCCATCAGTGGCCTTTGGGGGCCCTCGACAGGGGCCAGTCGCCAGCACCGGACCCCCGCCTAGCCGACAGCAGGGACTCACTGAGGGCGGGAGTCGGGTTCCCCTCTGCTACCAGTGTGGCCAGCCGGGCCACGTCAGGAGGGACTGCCCATCTAGGGCAGGAGGTCAGCAGATACTTCCCGCGCAGAGCACTGGAGGGCGCGCAGGAGGCCGCGGTTTCCAGGCGCGAGGAGGAGGACCGCAGTCGCGAGGAGGGTACCGGCCAGCACCTACCCATCCGACGCAGAGTGTGGCTGCTTCGTCCGCACCTAGAGCTGAGGGGCGTATCAACGCCCTAACACACAGGGACGCCAGAGCTTCAGGATCCGTGGTAGCAGGTATGGTTTCAGTTTCTGGCAGACTCGTTTACACGCTTTTCGATTCCGGCGCTACGCACTCGTTTGTCGCAGACAGTTTCGCAGTTAGTTTGGACCAGGATTATACGTTGTTAGAGAACCCGTTCGTAATCAGAGGTCCGAGTGGTCAGCTGTTTGTAGCTGAGGAGGTGTACACGGGTTGCGGGGTCAGCATTGGGGGACACAGCCTGCCAGCTGACCTGATTATGATACAGATGGAGGACTTTGGGGTGATCCTGGGGATGGATTGGCTGTCCGCTTACCACGCCTTGGTAGACTGCTTTGAGAGGAAGATTGTCTTCTCCATTCCGGAGTTGCCTTCCTTCGAGTTTCACGGGCAGCCAGTGGACGGAGGTTTCAGGTGCATTTCGGCACTTCGGGCGGCGAGACTTTTGAGCCAGGGGTGTGAGGGCTTCTTAGCTTGTGTGGTGGCAGAGCACAGCCCCGTGGTAGACTTCCAGAGCATCCCGGTGGTCAGAGAGTACCCCGACGTGTTTCCAGACGAGTTACCAGGACTACCGC
Organism: Thalassia testudinum; assembly: GCA_037157565.1. Classification (NCBI taxonomy): domain Eukaryota; kingdom Viridiplantae; phylum Streptophyta; class Magnoliopsida; order Alismatales; family Hydrocharitaceae; genus Thalassia; species Thalassia testudinum. Next base: position 113,497,883 of record JAZHRO010000003.1, on the reverse strand, counting down.
CCGAGCGTGAGATCGAGTTTGAGATCTCACTAGTACCAGGGACCAGCCCCATCTCCACCGCGCCATACAGGATGGCACCACTGGAGCTGCGAGAGCTCAAGTCTCAGTTGCAGGACCTTTTGGAGAAGGGCTTCGTGAGGCCCAGTGCGTCTCCCTGGGGAGCCCCGGTACTGTTTGTGAAGAAGGATGGGACCCTACGCCTTTGTGTGGATTACCGACAGCTGAATAGGGTCACCATCAAGAACAGATATCCGCTGCCGAGGATTGACGATTTGTTTGACCAGTTGCGGGGTGCCACGGTGTTTTCCAAGATCGACTTGAGGTCTGGATACCATCAGTTGAGGATCAGGGAGACCGACGTCTCCAAGACAGCTTTCCGCACCCGGTACGGACACTACGAGTTTTTGGTCATGCCGTTTGGGCTGACCAATGCCCCCGCTGCTTTCATGGACCTGATGAACCGGGTGTTCAGACCGTAGTTGGACCAGTTTGTGGTGGTTTTCATAGATGATGTACTCATCTATTCTAGAGATCGGACGCAGCACGGACAGCACTTGCGGATGGTTCTGGACACTCTAAGACGACGTAGGCTGTACGCCAAATACAGCAAGTGCGAGTTCTGGTTGAGGGAGGTGACCTTTTTGGGTCATGTGATCTCTGGAGACGGCCTGGCGGTGGATCCCGCCAAGGTCGAGGCAGTGCTCAGGTGGGAGAGACCGCGTTCAGTCACTGAGATTCGCAGTTTCCTGGGACTGGCAGGTTACTACAGACGGTTCATCAGAGGGTTTTCGCAGATTGCACGTCCTATGACACAGTTGACTCGAAAGGATGTGCCTTTCGCTTGGACAGACGCCTGTGAGGCGTGTTTTCTGGAGCTGAAGGAGAGGTTGACCTCGGCTCCCGTGCTCACCATCCCTGACAGTAGTGGCGGGTTCGTTGTGTACACGGACGCTTCCTTGCAGGGGTTAGGAGGTGTGCTCATGCAGAGGGGTCACGTGGTCGCTTACGCTTCGCGGCAACTGAAGCCCCATGAGCATACCTACCCTACCCACGATCTAGAGTTGGCAGCTGTTGTCTTCGCGCTGAAGACATGGAGGCACTACTTGTACGGTGAGACCTTCGAGATTTTTACAGATCACAAGAGCCTCAGATATCTTTTTGACCAGAAGGAGCTCAACATGAGACAGAGACGTTGGTTGGAACTCCTGAAGGACTACGACTGCAGCATCTCCTACCACCCGGGAAAGGCCAATGTGGTGGCTGATGCCTTGAGCCGTAAGGCGCCCGCACGCTTGGCTAGTCTACAGTTACAGAGTTGGAGCCTTTTGGAGGAGGTGGGCAGTTGGCGACCTCTAGAGTTACGAGGGTACTGTGGGGCAGTGACGGTGACACGGCAGACCAGACCAGAGTTGATAGACCGCATCATCACGGGACAGATGGCCGATCCGTACTTGCAGTCTTTGCGCGACAGAGTACTGTCAGGGGACCCAGGGGACTTCTCTTTCACAGACCAGGTGTTACGCTTGAGGGGACGGCTGTGCGTCCCCAGAGACGAGGAGCTGTTGAGAGAGCTCCTGACTGAGGCACACGGTTCCAGATTCACCATACATCCTGGAAACACGAAAATGTACCATGACTTGAGACGCGAGTTCTGGTGGAGAGGGATGAAGCGGGATGTGGGTGAGTTCGTGCAGCAGTGCTTAGTGTGCCAGCAGGTGAAAGCCGAGCATCAGAGGCCTGCAGGGCCGCTTCAGCCGCTTCCAGTGCCAGAGTGGAAGTGGGAGAGCATCACCATGGACTTGGTGGTGGGCTTACCTGTTACCCAGCGAGGACACGACGCGGTCTGGGTAATAGTGGATAGGTTGACGAAGACGGCACGATTCTTGCCGATCCGAGTCACTTTGGGACCAGCACAGTTGGCAGAGAGGTATATCCGTGATGTGGTGCGACTACACGGAGTTCCGCGGGAGATCGTATCCGACCGGGATACCCGCTTTACGTCCCAGTTTTGGGCTGAGTTTCAGCAGGCGTTGGGGACGAGGTTGAGGTTTAGCACGGCTTACCACCCCCAGACGGACGGACAGTCGGAACGCACGATACAGACACTTGAGGATCTTTTGCGTGCCTGTGTACTAGACTGGAGGGGCTCTTGGGAGGAGCACCTGCCCCTGGCAGAGTTTGCATACAACAACAGTTATCACTCGAACATCGGCATGGCTCCCTACGAGGCTCTGTACGGACGGAAATGCACGGCACCCTTGAGTTGGGTTGAGGTGGGGACCAAGTGGGAGGTTGGCCCCAGGTTGATCCGGCAGAGTCAGGAGGTAGTTGAGCAGATCCACAGACGACTCCGCACTGTCAGGAGCAGACAGAAGAGCTACGCAGATCGCAGACGCAGAGAGGTGCAGTTCGAGGTCGGGGACCACGTCTTTCTTCGTGTTTCGCCCATGAAGGGCTTACAGCGGTTTGGGGTGAGAGGGAAGCTCGCGCCGAGGTTCGTGGGGCCCTTCGAGGTCCTGGAGCGGGTTGGACCCGTTGCTTACAGGCTTGCCCTTGCCTCGCAGCTTTCTGGTGTGCACGACGTGTTCCACGTGTCCAACCTCAGGAAGTACGTAGCCGATCCAAGCCACGTACTGAGTCACGAGAGCGTCGAGGTGAGCGACGACCTGACCTACCCCGAGCGGCCAGTGCAGATCCTAGACCGAGCCGTCCGCAGGTTGAGACGAAAGCAAGTACCCCTGGTAAAGGTTTTGTGGAGGAGCCAGCGGTACGAGGAGGCTACCTGGGAGCCTGAGGCGACAATGCGGGAGCGGTACCCGGAGCTTTTCGTGGGTACGTCTTTTCGGACCGGCTTCGGTCCTCTTTGAGTTTGTTATGTTTATTTGGACACCTTCTTCCCGCACCCTAGTTGGCGCAAGTTTCGGGGACGAAACTTCCTTTGAGTTTGTTATATTGTAACGAGCGCGTGCCCCAGACGTCTTTTAAGACGTCTGGGAGGTGGCCCAGACGTCTGTAAAGACGTCTGGGATCACATCCAGACGTCTGACCAGACGTCCGGGATAGTTTACAGACGTCTGGCGAACAGTTATGCTCGCACGGCATTTTCGTCTGCGCGCCTGTGCGCGCAGACCTGCGATCCTGCATCTTTCTCTGCGGCTGCAGGCGACTGCGACCGCCTCTCTCTCCTCTCCGCGCGGCGTTAAAAGGGGGGGCGCGCCTCCCCTCTCGTCTCCACCATCTTCCTCCTTCTCTCCTGCCTATGCGCGAGAGCGAGCGGACGCGAGGGCGCAGCGGCAGCGGCAGCCGCAGTAGGCGCGGAGGAGCTGCGGCGTGCGAGGGCGGGGCTCTGCCGTGAGGGCGAGCTCGCCGGGAGCGACTTGGCCGGCCGGCGGAGGGCGCAGGGGGCGCAGAGCGTCGCGGAGAGGGACCTGCTGCGGGCGGAGCAGCGTACGTGCGAGGTGCGACGCGGGCGGCGTCGCGAGCGGAGGCCGAGCAAGGTTCTGATTCTGGAAAAATTTCCAGAATCAGACGTCTGGATTGATATCCAGACGGCAAGATCGACGTCTGTGAGATCATACAGACGTCTGAAAGGTGAGTTTCCGCTTTCTTCTTCTTTTGTCGACTGACCGTACTGAGGGAGGGGGGTTGGCTGTGCGCAGGTGTTCTGATTCGTCATCCTTTGCAAATCAGACGTCTGGAAGTTGTACCAGACGGCGGGAGTGATCTCCAGACGTCCGTAGTGACCATCGGACGTCTGGGATCTAGGAGAGACGTCCCCACAGACTTCTGGACGTCCGGGGAACCAAGCCGAACAGGTAATTCTCTGATCCACCGTTTAAGACGTCTGGAAGGAGTTCCAGACGTCTGATTTTGCACAGTATCGTCTTTCTCGACCCGTTTAGGGCCCGTTTGGGCTCCGTTTTCCGCGATTCGAGTTGCGTTCGTTTCAGAATTTATTCCTCTACCCGCCTACAGTAGCTATACACTGTTTTGAGACACTCCTTGTGTTTGATCCTTGTGATAGGACCTCGTTCGGTTGCAGTCTTGAGAGTCGCGGAGGCGCGCGGGATTCCCGACCACGCCCCCATTACTCCCGCTGTACCTGGTAGAGTGGTTTTAAGTATTAATAAAATCTGTTAAAGTATGGAACCATAACTAGAACCTAGGGCATTGCATGAATCCTAGGAATGAGAAATATATGGAATGATAGCTCCTAGATGTTGCATGAATCCTAGGGCCGGAAAACTAGATTGTATGATAGATCCTAGGATATGGCATGAATCCTAGGATGGAAAAACTAGTGGAATGTATATTACTGCAGTCTTGGAAAAATGGAAAGGAATATATAAGCTGCCTGTGAATTAAATTAACAGCTGCCTGTTATGAACAAAGAAACATGTTTGAGATCATGGAAATTGAGAACGTGAATCTGGAAAGTGAAACATATGATGTTCTGAGATAAAGGGCTGGAACCCTACGGGGAATTAGGAGTGGAACTCCTGGAAAGAAAAGGAATGGAACTGAGATGTAGTTTGTACTGTCTCTTGGGTACGCAGTACCAAGGGAAGTACCTGTACCTGTTTTAGTGCAGAGTGGGGCCAGCCGCCCCAGGGACCCGGGGTTAGGCTTGGCCGCTCTGTACCGACTTGTTGGCCCTCGTGTACGTAGTACCGAGGAGAGCTAGTAGTGTTAGGAGAGTACTAGCTACCCCACGGGCCCCGGGGTTCTGCTAGCCTCCTTCACCGACTTGTTAGGCCCACTAGGGCAAACCAGGGTAGTCAGGCGAGGGTGCGCGGACTGTGGAGGGGCAAGGCCCCGGTTTGGTTACTGTGGAGGGGTTGGACCCCTGTTACTGAGAGGGCTCTGCCCTGGTTCCGTGCTGTGCTTTGGGCGCACCCGTTAACGGAAACGACTGACCGCGTGCCAGTACGGGCTAGCTACCTGTGCGTTTATCGCGCGTGCCGTAGTCACCGTTACGTCTGTCAGTGACCTTGGGGTGGTTGACTGAGGGTAGGATCACCACGGGGGACTCTCCCGGCCAGGAGAGCACCACGTGCTACTTCTACTTTTGGAAAAGACTGCAATCAAGATCGTCCCACGAGGACATCCGAGATCAAGTAAAGGATCTGAGAAGTAAATGAAATAGTGAGAAAAATTGAAAGATGTAAATAAAGGAAGTAATAGAACATAACAGCTACTGTACACTCTACTGTTGCCTTTAGTTAGTTTGCCACTCTACTCAGCGTTTTGCTGACGTGTTACACTCGTTACCTTTTTCAGGACCAGGTGTTGAGCAGCCAGGGTCGGCGGCTGCAGAGGACGCTGGGCCGAGTAGGGTCCAGTAGAGTTACCACAGCTTTGTACCTTCTTTTTGTTTCTGTTCTAGTGAGTAGTTTTGTTTCCGCTGTACCTTCTTTACCTGCAATTTTGTTATATGATAAATGTTGTTTTACTGTTGTGGTGGTGCCTACTGTAGTAGTTTCTTTCCTTACTGCTGTACTTTCTTACTGTTAGTTATATTCATGCTGAATGTGGTTTATTTTACTGTCTTTTGGTTACTTCCTCGTTGGACGACTGGGTCTTGGGATTAGTCGAGTCGGTCCGGTTCTCGTGTCTCGTAGGGACTCGGGAACCGGGTCGTTACAAGGACTACCTAATTTGGCAGTTGGATGGCTTGAGGAAGGAGGAGACGGTCATCGGAGTTGTGGTTGGAGGTGGTCGAAGGAACAGGGGAAGAGGGATTTTTGGCTACAACCAGGCTAAAATTGTCCTGGAAACATCCTAGAGCTTATATATAGCTCAATTACAAGCTCAATTAGGAAGAATTTGTTCATAGGACGTAGGATTTTGGAAATATTGAACTTAGGAAATTCGGAGCTCGCTTGATCTCTCCTGTTCGCAATAGGATTTGAGACCCTGTGCGGTCGAAAGAGGATTCCTTCTTGATTGATTCTTCCAAGTTTGGAGTAGCTTGATTGTTGACTGTGGGAGAAATCAATGGTCAACGATTTCCTTGTTTGGGTCTTGCTTCCTCTGTTTGTGAAATTAGGAAAGAAAGAAGGATCAAGCAGCAAGGGTATTTGTGCGAAGAAGATGAGAAGTTAGGGTCATCTTTGCAAGAAAAATCTAGGAGTTAGGGTCTGATTGAAAAGAATAGAGATCTAGGGACTGAATTGAAAACTAGGTCAAGATGGAGTCTGATTGGGCCCAAATTTTGGTGTCAACCTACTTTGGATCTAAGGAATATAATGGTGAACTTGGATTTGAGTTTTGACCACATTTGACTGGGTAAATTACACATAAGCCCAAATCAGGATAAATTCTCTTTTGAATTTCTATTTTTGGTCAAAGTGGGTTTAGATGGTCAAAGTGAAGGTACTAAACCTCTTAGAATATTTTTAAATATTTTTTAGGAGTATTAGATTGAATTTATCTCATCCTAAACCCCTTCAATTTATGTGGGGCGATAATTAGGGTTTTCATTGACATTTTAATCCTTGAAATGCATGAAACCTTGATTCAGTTAGTGTAAGCCCACTTCTTGGTCTTTTAAGTTCATTTAATCTTTAATTAACCCCTAATCAACCCATTGGTTAGTCTGCATTTATGATGAGATGGTAAAATAGAAGAATTAACCCCATTTTCCTTTCTTCTCAATTTAGTTCAGTACGTATTTACGATCCTCAGGCGATCATTTAGGAGTATTTATCATTGGATTTCAACTAATTCAAGTTAGTTATGAAGGATGATGGTGTTACCATCAATGGCTTCCTTTTGAATTTGTTTATCTTGGTGAAGCTTTTATTTTTTTTCCTCAAGGGAGGGCATTCATTCTTCATATGTCCTTTCTTCTTGCAATTGTAGCATATAATTGATTCCTCTTCCTTCTTCTTACCTTTGAAGCCTTTATCCCTAAAAAACTTTTGAAGCTTTTTACCAATAAAAAGAAATTCTTCATTGTTAGAACTGACTTCAAAATCAGAATCCACCTTGAGAGACAACATCTTCTTTTGCTCTAGTGTGCTTTTCTTGAGTTTCTTTTGCTTTATCTTGTTCTCATTATGCTAACAATGAAAAGTTTAGGATATTTGGAAATATGGCACTACTCCTTCTCAGGTATTCCAAATACTCGTGACTCCTTAGCATTGGAAGGCATATGTAGCCCCTAGGATTAGATCCTAGATTTATTGCCCATCTTATCATGGGTTACACAATTTTCATGTTCTCCTTGAGAATGAAGATCAAATCCTTTCCTGAAGGACTGCCTTCTACTCTTTCATGTATAGGTCTGATCAGGACCTGTACGTCCATGTATGGAATTTCAAACTTCTCAATATATGTAGAGTGAGTCTGACTCTCCCAATCTGTTGTGTACACTTATGATAGCAAATATGTGTAATTCCTTCAAAAGATTGTGTGTCTCCTATGCTTTCATATGCACACCAACTTTATAGTCTCAACACCAAGGTAGATGTATCAACTATCACACTATAGGAAAAGATAATTTGTCGTCAGTTACCATCGTGGAATGGTGGATTACTGTATGGATTTGGTGATGGTTAAATGATGTACTAATGCTATTTCTCTCGACACTAGGTTCAAGGATCTCGACAATTTGCGGTGGTAATTGACCATCATTAAATGTATTTAGCGATGGTTACCAAACTCACCATCACCAAATGTCGGCGTGAAAATATTTTATGTGGGAAAAGAAATCATTTCGTGATAGTCAATAACCATCGCTATATTGAACAATACCATCATCGAAAACCTTCAGTTGGCATGAAAGAAGGTCGCGTGGGAAAATATTTGTCTTTGGCAATGACTAGTAACTGCTGCTAAAGTTCAATTTACTGTTGTCGTAGTTTACTAATTGGCGGGACAAGAGTGGTGGTAGCAAAATTATTTATTCGATAGTGGGTTTAGAAAGGTCATCTTAACACTATTGGCGACAGTTTTTACTTAAATTGTCACCAAATGTATGGTTTTTTTAAAAAAAATAAAATTATAATTAGGGTGTATAACTATACTTACCAAACCAACATATAAAAGTAGATCACTTCGTAATAAAAATGCAAATGTAAATCACAGCACAATAAAAATGAAAATCATTTATATATTAGAAAAGTTTAACTATTACAAAAGATAATAAATGTTCATAAAATATGTGCACTACACTGGGGCACCTATGCCACTAGCTCCTGGTCCACTCCAATCGTCATCGTCTTGTCGTGGAGGTGTGTAAAACGTTGAATGGTTTGGTCTAGACCCTTAGAGGGATGCCATCAGGTCCATCAACTGCTGGCTTTGTTGCTCTAATAACTCATCCTATCACTCCATCTTGCGAGTGGCTGCCTGCAGCAGGGACATCACATCCTCCAACCTTTTCTCCCTCTCCACCTCTTGACATTCCATTGTCTCTATCTTATTCAGATTGTCCACTTGGGATGTCAATGACAATCCTTTTTAATAACTCCATGGTCGTTCTCCTTTCCTCGCTATAGTTGAAGCCTCCATTCTCCGCAGGCATCACAGTCCTAAATGCCTCCTCTGGTGTCATCGATTGCTATGGGATGGTTGTGGCATTCTCATCCGTGACCTTAGGAGGGTGAATCAAGTCCATCATACGAGTTTATGAATACATTTGTAATTATTTAAAAATGTAAATTAGTATAGCAAATTAGTAGTGTAAAAATCCATGATACTTACATGTCTCTCTTAATATGTCTCATGAATCCACGCACAGGGGCCATCAAGTGTATGCTTACTGTGAGTGTGCTCATAAACTTCAACTTGATCTAGCTCAGCACCCTCATGTGTATCAGCCTGAAATTTTAATAAAGGAAAAAATTTTAGCTTGCATATATTCGTATGTATATATTGAATGTAAATAAATATTTTTACTTACATATTTGACTCTTAATGAGTCAATACTCATTCGACCCAAGCAATGGGTCTATGGTGGAGCTTGGGCCCTGTTGACCTCATTTCTTTTAGCTTACTCCTACAAGAAATTATTAATAGTAAATAACAATATAATAATTTAAAAATATTTATAAACAACTAATTCTTTAGCTCTATCATTGGATTTCTCCAATGCTTGCATGTCTCCCTCTAAATAATCATTGGAGGCACATTTCTCAATGCCTCCTCAAATGACCTATTATTAAAGTGTTGAAATATTTATATAAATTGTTAGCAACTTTTCTAAAAAATTTAGTAATTGTTGTATTTTTAAATCGTAAAATTTCTTACCATACTCTTCACCTCCTCTCTCCAACCATGGTAGATCTTACTCGCGTGCTTTAAAATATACTTGGGCACGTTTGGATTGAGCCCCTAATCAAATATCTCATACAATTAGAAAATTATCGTAAAATTGATATAAATAAATTTTAATTGAGATTTGTAAAATGGATAGTGGCAATGTATTTACCTGCAGCTCACAAATAGTTGTCACTATTAACTCCTTCGACACTTTCCTCTAGTCGAAGTAGGAAAGAGGATGATCAACTTCACAGGCGTCACTAGCCTACTAGTGAACTTTGGGTATTTCTTTGCTTCCTCCAAAGGATTAATCTTGACTAGGATCCTCGTGCCTACTGGTAATCTATCTAGGTCCTAATTCCTTGTTGGACCCCTTGTTTTCCTACCTGAAAATAAATTATTTCACATTATAATTAAATTAAATACAAGTTAATTAAATTATAATGTCAAGAAACATAAACTTAAATTAAAAAAAGAATGATAAAATTATTAGCACTGGTGTCTGCCTCAGTTGCAGTAGGTGCATTTGTGCCTGCCTCAGTCGTAGTGGGCATGTCCTCCTATACCCCCTCCTACTACATGTCATCACCCTCCTCCCCACAAGCCTCCTCATCATCCTTGTCATTGTCAGGCTACTCAAAAAAGTAAGTGGTAGAAGAAAGCTGGGTAAAAAGAACTGGGGCCTTACCCTTCCCTAAAGATGATGCCCCTGCGAAAGAGTATGTAGGGTTATGTACTGGGATCTAGGCGGAGGCTACCTATATGGCCTATACGTAGGCATGGGGACATAGTAGGTGGTGTTAGGGATACTCTGGGATGGGGTGGGGATATACTGGGAAGGGAATGGGGAGGTCTGGGGCTATGGTGGAGGCTGGGAAACAGGAGGAGGCTGCAAGACTAGAGACTAAGTCTAAGCCTCCTCCTCCCTGATCGGTGCCTCCTGATTCTCCTTGGAGGCCTTCTTTTTATACTTCATCTTCTCATCAAATTACCATTAATTAGCGATAAATATAAACAAATCCCAAAAAAAATCAACATAGTTTCCTCTATATTTTTTAACTTTTCCCAAATCCCATATTCAAAAGAAGATATATAATAACAAAAATAAAAACCACAATTTGTGACATGAAATGGAAACTCATGCAATTGTTTCTGTAAATAAAGTATGTATTAAAAATCTTAACAAGTCTCTCAACCTTGGAATAGAAGTGGTATGTGAATATCTCTTAGCAAGTGTTAAAATATAACATTATCCTTGGAATAGAAGTGGTGTGAATGTCTCTCAACTAAGTCTCCTAGATTTGCCTAAACCCTACTGAAAAAATATTGTTTACATGCATGGAGTTTTGTTTTGTCCAGTGGTGGATTAGGTGTGCATGTGTCCAATATAAAATGAAAACTGAGTTAATTAGTTTTGCTCCACTTAGGAACCATCTGCTTAGTTAAGGTGTTTTCCACTAATACCATGGATTGTCCCTTTAAGTCCTGGAGAAAATTTTTCAAAAGGATGTTGTGATATGTGCTTGTTGTGATATGTCCTTATCATGTTATGATTATTCACTATCCTTGGCAAGAGCACAACAAAATCTGGAAATATATGTTCTCACTTCAATAAGAGGAGGAACTGTAACTTTCCTAGTGGTCATTGGTGCTTAACCTTGACTTATCTATTGCACAAAGAATCTACATATATAGGTTCCTATGTCTTCCATTCATTACTATTTGTTAATATGTTCCATTCTACTTGATGGGAACAACATCATGAGCCATAACTAGCTCATTTTGACCCAATTAAGTCAATAAATGCTCCTACATAACCGCCAGAGAGTCACAAGTCATTGCATAATCATTCTGAAAGAAAAATAAGGAACTAGGGTTAAAACTGTAATTTTTCTAGCTCATCATGAATGCAATATAACCACAGGTTTTCTCAGGGGTTGAATGAAGGTTAATTGGTCTTAAAAAGATAACAAGTGGGATAAGACAAACAGAAAAGGGTTTGCACGTGTTCTGAGAATTAAATGACTTTTGAAACCCTAAAAATAGACCTACTTAATTAACTGAGGTTCTGATTAGGATAAAATTCACCTAAACCCTCTAAAATTCATAGAAAAATTTTCTCCAGGGTTTAGAACTTTCAATTTGACCATTAGAACCCAGTTATTTGGGTTTTTACATAAATTACCTAGTTAAATATGGTCAAAACCAAAATCCAACTTCACCATTGGATTCCTTAGGTCCAAATTAGGTTTGTATCAAAATTTGGATCTAAGATGAATTTGTCTTGACCTAGTTTGCAAATAGGTCCTGTCTAATCACATTTCTGCCCTTAACTTTCAAAATCCTTTCAAATAGGCTCCTAACTTTGTCATTGTTCTCATAAATAGGTCCCTACTGCCATTAAACCTATTCCTACTTGCTCTGGAGACCTTAAAAAGGAAAGAACTCCCTGATTTCTTGACGAATCCCTTTCAAATTTGAAAGGGAAGTTCGTCAAGAAATTCCCTTCCTTTTGGACCTAATCCTAAGCCTTGAAACTTACCCAATCTCTCATGCGAACGCATGAGAGATTTGGGTATCAAGAAACTTCCAACTCTGGCAAGCTTTCCAAGCTTAGAAGTTTGCTTTCTAAGCTCTAATCGGCTTCTGACGACCTATAAAAGACTCCCCAGATCACAATAGATTCCCCAAGCTTGAATTCGACCAGAGATTCCCTCTAATTCCTCTCTCCTCCTTTGGCCGATTTTCCCTTCAAGCTCTGGCGACCTTCCCTACCTTCCCTCGTTGTCTGACCACAATACTAGTGGCAGACTATTCCTCCTTGTCTTCTTCTGCGTCGCGCAGCACCCATCGCTGCTCCTGCCCCCCTTCATCCTCGCCGTCCACATCTCTCTGAGTAGCTTCGTCTCCGTCGTCGGCCGCACCTCACCCGGTGCCAACTCCGCTCCCCTTCATTCGCCTCCTTTCTTAAACAACTCCTCGACTTCCCCTCTTCATTTCAGACATCTACCACTTGGTTTCGACCGCCGACTCGCCCCATCGCCCTTCGTCTTCCACCTCGCCGGCAAACCTCTGGAGAGTCCTAGTGGCTTCCACACTCACCCAACCGCGCCACTTCCAAGCTCCTCACCATCGCCTCGACTCACCGACCAAAACCCCTCAAGTAATTGAGGGTATTGGTCTCTCTATCACCCTCCCGACTCACGCACTCTCACACACAATTTGCGAGGTCGACAGACCTCCACAACCACTTGCACGCAACACCAACATCACCGTTCAATTCCCCACCACACGGCGAAGCTTATGAACTATTTTAACTAGGGCTTTTAGCCCATTTTTGTACTTGTAGGTCCTAGGTCTCCGCCGCCATTATCGAAGCTTCAACGGAAGCTCGAAGCTCACTTTAAACACCTACAGATCCCAAGAAAAGTCCCAGGTGTTGCGGAACACTTCCAGGATCCCAACCAAGGAGCCAATTAGGCTCTTTGACTGTGCCTCTGACCACAATCACACAAATAAGTTGCTGCTGTAGTTGCGCATAGAGAAAAGAAGGTGGGATTAGTCCCACATCGATTACGGCAAAGCCCCTGCGCCAGCATAAATTTTAAAAGTGTTGGGGCCTATTTGCCTCCAAACACGAGGTGAGGTCCCTCTCACCCACACACACCTCTTCCATGATCTCTGCCCACGAACTTGGCCTGATTCGTTTGCCCGCCTAACCAAGCACTCCTCGGCTGCTACCCCACTGCAGGCAGCCCTGGACCTCGGTGCACGTGTACCTGATAACCCAATATCGTGAGAAAAGGCCCTGGGAGGACGAAGCCTAAGAGAGAGAAGGAAGGAGAGATTACGCAGGGGTAGGGGAGGGTTTTGCTGTAGAAGACATTGGCTGACACTTAGCCAATTTGAGAAGTTCCCCTCCCCTGTGTGAAGAAGGAGAAGGAAGCAGAAGAAGAATAAGAGAAGAGACCCGAAGAAGAAGAGGCTAAGAGAAGAGAACGAAGGCTATGTATTGTAGCATCAGACATTTAAGTCATCTGATCTCACTTTCAGACGTTTGATTTGAGTTTCTAAAGCTATAATTAACTCTGATATTGTGCTTCTACTTGCTATTACTGTATAAGGGTAATTGGTGATTTAAATCACCATTTTACCCTCTTTATTTCATGTGTTGATCATTGATTTTTATATCATTTTGCCTTAAACTTTTACTTATATATTGTGCTCAGTTATGAATTGTGATCTTGTGCTTTAAATTCCATATTACACCCTGTGTTCAGCTTCGGAATCTTTTTCGAGTAATAAAATTTATTGTTTAAACGCTATTTTGGCTATACTGCAACGCGACATTCTTAAAACACCGATCTAGCATTTGAACATTTTGGCGCCGTTGCCAGGGAGTAACGAGCAATTTAGAACTCTTGATTACAATTCCTGATTCAGATTCTAACTTGCTATATCTCTTTTGCTGTGGTTGTTTAAGGAGAAGATACATTCAAGGAAGATCAACTGCACAACAAACACACAAGGGGTAGGTAAGTTCTAACCACTCTTTCTTAAGCCCTTCTTTCTGAAAAGGATAAAAGGAAAAAAATCAATTAGGGCTACTTGCATTCTTTCCATAGATAATTCATCAAGTTTCCTGAGTTGATACATTTTATTTGACAACAAATCCTGATTTGTGTACCCACTTAAAGCTTAAGGTATCTGGGGCTATCACATTCTTGTTTGAGCCCTAGGTACCATATTTGGACAAATTAAAGTGGACCAAGCTAGAAGCGAATTAAGGATTTCAGTTTAGGGTTTGTAGAGACACACCTTCTTAATCAAGAAATCATTCTTCCCAAACAATGTGTGCCTAGACCTTGATTGAACTGATCTATTCAAGCAAAACCCTAAAAATCAAGCTCTTAAAATCATTTGAACACTAAAAGAGGGACCTAAATTTTCAAGGACACTACAGGTGAAGTTGACCCACCTTGTTTCGTTCAACCAATCATCAAATTAGGTCACTCTTGCACTCAACACATCTTAAAGTTCAAGTGAAATTCTAAGCACCCTTGCTCTTAATTAAAACTGGTAGACTTAAGAGGTGAAGTCCCCATTCTGGTCTACCTAGAACATCAGTGACAAGAGAGGTCAGGTGGGGGAAACCCTGTAACCTGTGGGGGCGCTTTATCGTGTAGGGGTCTTTGCGGGGCTCTCCCTCTCTGGCTGCCCAGGTAATTCTCAGGTAAACGGCTTTCTGACTAAGGGGTATCGTTCGCCTCGAACCTCTATAGTCATCCAAAATTTTTTAGGTGTCTTGATTGGGTCCATCACATTCTACCTCTCATCTACTCCATCGGTGCATGTTCGGAAGGAGGTCTCTAAGACCATCCTTGAGGCCTCCTTTATTCACTCATTCACGTCGAGGCCAAGTCTCGACCTCCTTGTTTGTGCAACAACCCAATCCTATTGATATCTCTTCTGATTCATCTGAGCCTGATTATCCTTCATCCATCATCATGGCACAACCCGCAGAAGAAAATAATCTCGAAAATCAACTCCAGCGCCTCAATGATCTATTCCAAGCCTTTGTGAACCCACTATAGCATCCAATGATGCGAGATCACTACAATCCTGCTGCGGTAGCAATCGAACCCCGAGTACAAATCCCCGCTGGAGGTCCTGACATTGAACTCAAGCCCAACATAATTCATGCCATTCCCAAATTCCATGGGCATAATTTTCAAGATCCTTTCCAGCATATCAAACAACTCAAGCATTTGACTCAGACCTTCGGGTCAGAAGCTCAAAATTGGGATATTCTACTCATGAAAATGTCTCCTTCTCTCTCATGGATAAAGCTGCTCATTGGTACCAAACCCAAATGCGTCCGATCAACACCTGGCCGGAACTTCAATCCGAGTTTCTGAGAAAGTTCTTCCATATTGGTCAGACAAATGCTTTACGGCACCAGATCACACATTTCACACATGCAGGAGAACCACTTCACGAAGCATGGGATCGTTTTTTGGATCTCATGCGAAAGTGCCCCCATCACGGAGTTCCTAAATGGGAACAAGTCCAGTCTTTTTACCAGGGACTTCGTGAGGATATTAGATTATTCGTCAATGCAACTTGCAGAGGAAACATCATCGATCAACACGAAGACACCATGTGGGAAATTCTCAAGAATATGTGCGAGAACTCCATCAATAATGAATCCATGAGCATGTTCGACCGAACGAATGCTCGTGCATTGACGAATCCAAAGGGAGCACATGAGATGTAGGGCCTGTCCTCTTCCATCGACTTGGAACTGATGGCCAGTCATTTGGACAAGGTCTCTATTATTGAGAAGGTGGATGAGCTAACTTGATGTTTGCAGCGAGCCACCTCTGTGCAAAACTCATACACACAACCACCCTCTGGCAGGGAGGTCGTGCACAACATCTATCACCGACTTCTCCGGGGATGGACCCCTATCCACCCCCATCTGATTCTGGCTACGGAGGAAACTCTGCATCCTCATATTCTGATTTTCCCGAGGTTCCTCATACCTGCGAGGACCTCAACGCTATTCAAAACGATCCATTCTCAAACACCTACAACCCTGGATGGCGTAATCATCCCAACTTCACATGGTCAGGCAATAATCAAAATCAAAGACCTCAATATCCTCCCCGACCACAAGCTCCTCATCCATATCAGCCGCCTCAGCCTCAGCCTAACCCAACTTATCAATCTGGGTCGACTCAGACAGATCAAATGACTCTTATCCTTCAGACTCTGGTTGACATTCAGAAGACGAATGTGGCTATGCACAAATAGCATAGAGACGAGATCATAGAGGTTCGCAATCAACTTGCCCAGATGGCAAATCCTCGCCAACCTGGTGCACTTCCTTCACAACCTCTGCCTAATCCGAATAACGTGCCGAACCAGAGGAGCGTTATGAACCCAAATCCGAGCTATGCTCACTTTGTTTATCAGGCCCCTTCTACTCCATCACCTGACGGGATGGAGGCTTCGACATCATATACAGGTTACCAGTAGCAAGCACCTCTTCTACCCACTCCAAACCAAAACTAGGCAGGATTAAATTCTATTACTACCTGCATTGGCAAAACAACACAGGACCCACCTTATCCAAGCCAAACCAAGCTTGGTAATACAAACCCTAACCCAAGGACAGTCATCCAGGACACATCTATCCCAAATCAAGAACCTGGACCCATTCTAGAGGAACCATCTAAAGTTCCATTTCTTGAGGCCTTGACCAAGGGAAAAAGGATAACCAAAACCATGGCACCTGAGGAGGACCTACTTAAGCTCTTTGAGTAGGTCCATATAAACATCCCCTTGATGGATGCGATATGCCAGGTACCAGCTTACACACGATTTTTGAAAGACGTATGTACACCAAAGCATAAGCCGTGAACCAAAGACGGGAATCCAATTGTACTCTCAGAGTAAGCCAGCTCTGTCATTTTGAGCAAACTCCTGCCTAAGGCAAAAGACCCAGGCACCCCTTTGATCTCCTGTGAAATCGGTGATATACAATTTGACCGAGCTTTATTAGACTTAGGAGCCTCCATAAATTTGATACCCACATCCCTACTAGATTACTTCGAGGAATCTGAGCTTAAACCAACTAAAATGACCTTACAACTAGTAGACCGATCAATTAAGTCACTAAAAGGAATTCTTGAGGATGTCATGTAAGGTTGCATGATTTCTATTTCCCAATGGATTTCATCATTTTTGACATGGATGCTCCTGAGAATGTGAAGAATACACCGATCATATTAGGGAGACCCTTTCTGGCCACTGCTAGGGCCAATATCAATTATGAGGAGGGCCAAATTGAATTGAAATTTGGGAGCAAGACACTAAAGATTGACATCTTTAAGGCCCAACAAAGAATTAATTGCGGAGTCATAGAACAAATTTGCTATATTGAAGCAGTGGTTGACTACTTCATAAAGAACCCGACTATTTCTGATCAACAACAAGATGATCAAAACCTGCAATTAGGGGAGCCTGAACTCAACCTAGACACACCCATTGCTCCTTCCTTTGCTCCTGACACCCATCTGGAATTACCCACTGCTGCTGAAAACCTGATTTTGGAATTAAGGCCTCTTCCTGATCACCTCAAGTACATCTTTTTAGGTTCCAATTAGACATTTCTTGTGATTATCAACTCCCGACTCACACCTGATCAGGAAACATGCCTGATTTCTATTCTCCAGCAACATCAAAGAGCCATTGGATGGACTCTCAATGATCTCACCGGTATCAGCCCCTCATACTGCACACACCACATATACACTAAAAAGGGCTCACGAGCATCTCGTGAAATGTAGAGATGCCTGAATCCTAATCTGCAAGATGTCGTGAAAAAGGAGATTATCAAGTGGTTAGATGCAAGGATCATCTACCCCATCTCCGAGAGTCGGTGGGTGAGTCCAATCTAGGTTGTGCCTAAAAAGGCAGGGCTCACCGTCATCACGACTGAAATCGGAGAAGCCATACCAACCCGTATAGCAAACTCCTGGAGAGCCTGCGTTGATTACAGAAGACTCAATTCCTCCACAAAGAAGGATCATTTCCCACTACCGTTCATTGATCAGATTCTCTAGAAACTAGCGAGAAATCGATTCTTCTGATTTCTGGATGGGCACTCCAGTTATAACCAGGTCGCATTCCATCTCGAGGACCAAGAAAAGACCACCTTCACCTGCTCCTTCGAAACTTACGCATTTCGAAGGATGTCGTTCGGTCTCTACAATGCATCCGCTACTTTTCAGTGGTGCATGCTTGCCATATTCTCAGATATGGTAGGTGAGTACCTTGAAGTCTTCATGGACGACTTCTCGGTATTTGGTGAATCATTTGATGATTGCCTCCTGCACTTGGTCCAAATCCTCAGGCGGTGCATCGACGTAAACTTGGTTCTTTCTTGGGAAAAGAGCCACTTCATGGTACCTGAGGGAATAGTCCTGGGACATCTTATCTTTGAAAAAGGCATCCAGGTTGATTGAGCCAAGTTGAATTTGATTTCCAAACTCCCTATGCCTAGCTCGGTCAAAGGCATCCGATCATTCCTGGGGCACGTTGATTTTTACCGACGATTCATTCTCGATTTCTCGAAAATCATGCGCCCCTGACTAATCTTCTATCTAAGGATGTCCCTTTTGAAATCACCAAGGAATGAACTCAAGCATTTGAGATCCTACGTGATCGAGTTACCCAAGCACCTATCCTGCAGCCCCCTGATTGGTCTCAACCCTTTGAGATCATGTGCGATGCATCTAATTACACTGTAGGTGCGGTACTTGGGTAGAAAATAGACGGGAAACCCGTGGTCATTTACTACACTAGGAAGACACTCGACGAGGCTCAATGTAACTACACAGTTACTGAGAAAGAGCTGTTAGCCGTAGTATTTGCCCTGGAAAAATTTAGATTGTATCTTTTGGGTTCCTGTAATATCATTTACTCAGATCATATCGCTGTGAGGCATCTCCTTGCGAAGAAGGACATGAAACCTTGACTAATCTGCTGGATCTTGCTGTTGTAAGAATTTGATCTTGAGATTTGCGACAAGGCAGGGAAACAAAATGTGGTAGCTGATCACTTACCTCACCTTCCTTCTGATATTATCAACCCTTTCGGATCCATTGCTGAACATTTTCCTGATGAGCATCTTCTGACTATCAGTACAAGACTTCCATGGTTTGCTGATCTAGTAAACTACTTGGCATCACATCAAATACCGTTCGATTGGCCAAAAGCCAAGAAGGACAAATTAGTTTCCAATGCCAAGTACTACGTTTGGGAAGACCTGTATCTCTTCCACATCAATGCTCATCAAATCATCCGACGATGTGTTTTGAAAGCGAAAATTTAGGACATTTTGTCCTTTTGCCATGACCGGGCATGCGGTGGACACTTTTTTGGTCATAAAACCACAGCAAAAGTTGTCTAGTGCGACTTCTATTGGCCCATGGTTTTCAAAGAGGCATACAATCATTGTAAGGCATGCATTCGTTGCCAGACCTTAGGCAACATGAGCCACCGTGATATGATGCCCTTACATCCAATTCTTGTATGCAAAATCTTTGATGTCTGGGGGATTGATTTTATGGGACCCTTTCCTATTTCGGATGCCTTCGAATACATTCTTCTCGTTGTTGACTACGTGTCCAAATGGATCGAAGCCATTCCGACCCGAACCAACGATCATAAGGTGGTTATCAAATTCATTCATTAGAACATCTTTTCTCGGTTTGGGATTCCACGTGCCATAATCTCTGATGGAGGGACCCATTTCACAAATGCTCTGTTCAGATCACTGATGACCAAATACAGGGTGTCACACCGAATCTCTACTCCTTATCACCCCCAAACCAACGGTCTAGTTAAGTTATCAAATCGGGAGATCAAGAAAATCCTCCAGGTCACTGTTCGACCTGACAGGAAAGATTGGTCATCCCAACTTCCGGAAGCTTTGTGGGCTTATAGGACTGCCCACAAAACCCAATTAGGCATGTCTCCCTTCAGATTAGTGTATGGGAATACATATCACCTCCCCATCGAATTGGAGCACAAAGCCTATTGGGCAGTATGGAACTGCAATCTTGATCTTTCTAAGGCATGAACCCACAGAAAGCTTCAAATGAGCGAGATCGATGAATTACGCCAAGACGCGTATGAGAACTCATGAATTTACAAAGAGCGGGTTAAGGCCTTTCATGACAAGCACATATCCAGAAAGATCTTTTTCCTTGGTGAAAAAGTCCTACTCTTTGAAGCCAAACTCAAACTGTTCCCAGGAAAACTCAGATCAAAATGGATTGGACCTTACCTTGTTCAGCAAATCTTTGAAAATGGAGCTGTTGAAATCAGTCAACTCAGCCACAATTCAGAACCTTTTGTCATGAAGGGTCAGAGACTCAAACCGTTCATTGAACTCACCGATACAAATTTAGCTGAGATATCTTTTACCCTCCATTCTCCCTGAGCTCATTGCACCCAGCTGATGGCGTTAAACTTAGCGCTTAACGGGAGGCAACCCGTCATTTTTTTTGAAAAACCCGAAACCCTTCCTGACACATCCTATGTTGAACTCATATTGCACTTTAGGGTTCATCCACTAGAACAGCCGACTGCACCTCTGCTACCCGTACCCGAGCTTGAAATCATTCGCAACAGTCATCTCGGCCCATTCACCCACCCATCACATGTTCCAATGAATGATCTAAGCTGATCTCGAACCCACCTAATCTACAATGAGGACATTGCAAATCGTAGGCATGGGGGGGTATTAAAGTGCAAAACACCATGAAAATCATTTCACAAGAAAGGGTTTCATAAAAAAAATCACATATTCCAAAAATATCAAAAAAATTCTTGAAAAAGAACAAAAATATGAGAGGAGAGGAAATTTTGAAGGCATATCAGATTGTGAAGAGAAAAAGGGAGGAGATAAAAAGGTCAAAAAGGAGCACAATTTGAAAAGAAAAGAAAAAGAGGTAGTCATTAGTAAAAGATTAAGGAATTGATGTAGTTCTATATCATATCAAAAGAAAGAAAATGAAAGGCAAAAGGTGCTAATAAAATAGAGAAGAGATTAGTAGGAACGCTGATTTTAGGCCTCTTGGGCTATAATCTTATTCTTAAAAATTCAAGTACCCGCTAAGATCTGGATAATCCTTAAGAGGTTGGGGAAAATGCGAAGCTTAAGTATTAGGTCTAAGGCTTAGGGATTATTCGACCTCATTAATTGACCTCTGGTTTGCAGGACTCGGTAACCTAAGCACCCCAATCCACACACAGTCTGGTTCAGTGCACCTAAGTATCAAAATCACGCAAATGAGTTAAACTTGTTCTGAAAAAGTCACCTAGATTAGAAGCGGCTGATCAACACAAGTTGATTTGGATGAGTTCCTGATGCGGAGAGGCGGGAAATTTCCCTCGAAGATGTGCAATAACATATCATCTCCTCGGCGCTTGTCTCCTAGGATATCTACATATCCTACCGGGGGCTGTAAGCACCCTGTGCTGGTTTAGATGCCATAGACGACATTATCTTGAAATGTCGATTGCCAGGGTCTGGATTTAGCTACAGAATGCCATGGCTGGGATTATCTCGAAATCTCAAAAGCTAGGATTCTGGGGGTTGCCATGGGCGGTGTTATCTCAAAGCATCGATTGCCAGGGACCCTATGAGGATTGATGATGGGGACTATGAATCCGATACAGACCATGTTGTAAAGCCAATCCAAAGTTATAAATAAAAAGAAAAAGAGATAAAATGCTCCAAAAACAAAGAAAAATTCCTCTGTCTCTATTTGACAAAAATGCACTGCAAACTAAACCTAGGCTAAAACATGTTACAAGCACGAGTGCTTTAACCACGGAGTTCAACGAACCTTAGGTTAGTTCCTGTGGGCCTTAGAAACCTTCGCGGTAGACTGAGACTAGAGCTGGTCAGGTCCAGATCTTGGTTGGTACTTGAGTACCTCTAGACCTACTATTGGCATTCTAACCTAATCTACAAAAGGAAGCACACAACAAAGTTTTTAAGCATCAAAAGATTTTATGGTCTAGAATCAAACTTAATACCTTGAAATTTTGCTAAGGGACTAGCAAAAGCTAGGCATGGAGGTATGATGGGAACACCATCATGAGCCATAAGTAGCTCATTTTGACCCAATTAAGTCAATAAATGCTCCTACATAACCGCCAGAGAGTCACAAGTCATTGCATAATCATTCTGAATGAAAAATAAGAAACTAGGGTTAAAACTGTAATTTTACAAGCTCATCATGAATGCAGTATAACCACAGGTTTACTCAGAGGTTGAATGAATGTTAATTGGTCTTAAAAAGATAACAAGTGGGATAAGACAGACAGAAAAGGGTTTGCACGTGTTCTGAGAATTAAATGACTTTTGAAACTCTAAAAACAAACCTACTTAATTAACTGAGATTCTGATAAAAAAAAAATTCACCTGAATCCTCTAAAATTCATAGAAAAATATTCTCTAGGGTTTAGAACTTTCAATTTGACCATTAGAACCCATTTTGAACCAAAACTGACCCATAGATAGACATTTGCCCTAATTTGGTTTTTTGCATAAATTACCCAGTCAAACATGGTCAAAACCAAAATCCAAATTCACCATTGGATTCCTTAGGTCCAAATTAGGTTTGTATCAAAATTTGGATGAAAGATGAATTTGTCTTGACCTAGTTTGCAAATAGGTTCCGTCTAATCACATTTCTGCCCTTAACTTTCAAAATCCTTTCAAATAGGCCCCTAACTTTGTCATCGTTCTCACAAATAAGCCCCTACCGCCATTAAACCTATTCCTACTTGCTTCAGCAACCTTAAAAAGGAAAGAACTCAATTTCTTGACGAATCCCTTTCAAATTTGAAATGGAAGTTTGTCAAGAAATTCCCTTCCTTTTGGACCTAATCCTAAACCCTGAAACTTACCCAATTTCTCATGCAAATGCATGAGAGTTTTGGGTATTAAGAAACTTCCAACTCTGGTGAGCTTTCCAAGCTTGGAAGCTTGCTTCCCAAGCTTTAATCGACTTTTGACGACCTATAAAAGACTCCCCAGATCACAACAGATTCCCCAAACCTGAATTCGGCCAGAGATTACCTCTACTTCCTCTCTCCTCCTTCGGCTGATTTGCTCTTCAAGCTCTGGCGACCTTCCCTACCTTCCCTCATCGTCTGACCACAATACCAGTGGCAGACTCTACCTCCTTGTCTTCTTCCGCATCGCGCAGCACTCGTCGACGCTCCTACCCCCCTTCATCCTCGCCGTCCACATCTCTCTGAGTAGGTTCGTCTCCGGCACCGGCCACACCTCACCCGGTGCCAACTCTGCTCCCCTTCGTCTGCCTTCTTTCCTAAACAACTCCTCGACTTCCCCTCTTCATTTTAGGCATCCACCACTTTGTTTCGACCGCCGACTTGCCCTGTTGCCCTTCGTCTTCCACCTCGTCGGTAGACCTCCGGCGAGTCCTAGCGGCTTCCACACTCACCCAACTGTGACGCTTCCATGCTCCTCACCATCTCCATGACTCACCGACCAAAACACCTCAAGTAATTGAGGGGATTGGTCTGTCTATCACCCTCCCCGACTCACGCACTCTCACACACAATTTGCGAGGTCGACAAACCTCCACAACCACTCGCATGCAACACCAACACCGCCGTTCAATTCCCCACCTCACGGCAAAGCTTATGAACTGTTTTAACTAGGGATTTTAGCCCATTTTCGTGCTTGTAGGTTCCAGGCCTCTGCCGCCATTATGGAAGCTTCAAGCGAGGCTCGAAGCTTGCTTCAAGCACCTACAGACCCCAGGCAAAGTCCTAGGTGCTACGGAACACTTCCAGGATCGCAACCAAGGAGCCAACTAGGCTCTTTGATTGAGCCTCTGACCACAATCATGAGAAGAAGTTGCTGTTGCAGTTGCGTGCAGAGAAAAGGAGGTGGGATTAGTCCCACATCAGTTGCAGCAAAGCCCCTACACCCGCATAAATTGTAAAAGTGTTGGTGGCTATTTGCCCCCAAACACGGGGTGAGGTTCCTCTCACCCACACACGCCATGTCTGTGATCTCTACCCGCGGACTTGGCCTGACTCGTTTACCCACCTAGCCAAGCACTCCTCAGTTGCTACCCCACTGCAGGCAAATGATGGAAGTAACCCGCATTATCACAAATCTGAATAGTTAGATTGGGGTTACTCCAACTCAAAGACTTGTAGGGCATTTGCCCTCCCAACCCATGCCCAACCCTAATCACTAGAGGAACCAGTATCTGGGTAGATATCCAAACTACCCAAATCAGCCTCCCAGGTTTCCATAACAAGCCCCCCACCTCCTCCAAATAATAATCCAATTGCACATGTAGTTACGTTGAGTGGGAAAACCACCATTGATCCTGGGCCTTCACAAAAACCTGTTGAAATCCCCATTCCTGTGCAAATTGACTCTCCACTCCCACATCAGGAAGGAAAAGAAACACAAAAATCTCTGGACATGACTCCTACTCCTTTTCCACATGCTCTCCACCCCACCATCAATTGAAAAAAGAAATCTAAGCCCACCACAGAAGAACTCATGGATCTATTCGGGCAAGTTCAAATCAATATCCCTCTCCTAGATGAAATCAAGTATATATCTGCCTATGCCAAACTTTTGAAGGAGATTTGTACTCTGAAAAGGTAGGCCAAAAATCTAGGACAGGTATATCTTTCGGAGACAGTAGGCTCTGTCATATAGAAAAAGCTGCCTCCTAAGATGAAAGATCTAGGGGCACCATTAATTTCAGTTATTATTGATGATACTACTTTTGATCGCACCCTCCTTAATCTTGGTGCCTCAGTTAATATCATTCCCACAATTTTATTTGACGGGTTTCAGATCGGTGAACTAAAACATGTTGAGGTTAACCTTCAATTAGCAGACTGATCTACAATCAAACCTCGTGGGATTGTTGAGGATGTTTTGGTCAAGGTCCAGAATTGTGTCTTCCCCGCAGACTTTCTGGTCCTTGACATTAAGGTACCCGAATCTTTAATGAATGCCCCAATAATCCTTGGACGACCCTTTTTAGCCACTGCAAAGGCAAATATCAATTGCCACATAGACAAAATGGATATCACCTGCGTAGGCCAAACTATCACTCTTGATATTTTTAAATCCTCCAGGAGATTCCATGATGATAATTTTTTCGAGGACTCAGATACAGAGAAATTTCAAATGTGGTGGAGGAGACTATCTTGGTAGATACCCTTCCCGACCACAAATTTTTCGAGGAATCTGACTTAGAATTAGTGATTGGCAAAATCTTTGATTTGGAGACTTGTCTTCCACAATCTATTCCTGATAACCTCCCTAATCATTCCCCTAACCCACCCTTCCACACTAACTTCACCCACCCTTCATCATTCTTTCCCCAAACCCTTTCTAATGGACCTGCCACCAGCCCCACCCGAGTATGGCATTCTTCCTGAATTAAAGCCTTGGCTAGACTCGAGCCACACTTATTATTTTCCATCAAATTTCGATCCCTATTTTTCTTCCATTCAACTTTTTAGGGATCTAGAAGAAACATTTTTTGTGGGCATCCAAGTGTCCAACTACTTACACGATTGTCCGTCTTCCGTGCATACCTTCACGCCCTGCTGAATGGCATAAAAGATAACACTGGATGGGAGGTAACCCATCATTTTTCCTACTTTCTTTTTCCCTTTCTTTTTTCAGGTTTTGACCATCCTAAACCTGACCGCCTTTCACTAAGGTGATTCCTTCTCTCTCCTAATGCATGAGGACATTGCATATCATAAGCATGGGGGCTATTATCAAAATTTTGACGATTGATTTAGGATTTTCAAAACATAAAAACATGCATTTTTCTTTAGTCATTTTTATTTTATTTTTCTACTAGCATACCCAGAAAAATAAAAATGTTAAAAACTTTTTGACGAAAATTTTGAAATCAAGACTAAGGTTGAAAACTCACTTTTGGTACAATGAGATTTAATCTTTAACAAGCTAGGGATAAGGATACTGATTTGATCATTAGAATTTCAAGGTCTATCTTTAGACTAGATCAGATATCCTTCTCAAAAATTCCACCTGAACTCAAGATACTTCAGGTGACTTGATCCTCCTTTGTAATATGGAAAGTATCTAGCTTAGTTTTTGATTCAAAAACTTGCATCTAGTGCAAAATTTCTTGTGTCAAATTTCACACATAAGCTAACTCCTAAAAATAACTAAAAGTTAGAAAAATCCCCTTATTTGGCCTTAGTAAAAGTTTGAAGCAGATCATTGGTTTGAGTTTCCACTATCGAGAAGGAGGAAAATGCCTCCTTTGAGGTTGCGATGTCAGCATGTTACAACCTCGACTCTACCTATATCTATATTACATATCTTTAGATGGAGCATTAAAGTGCATTTTTGTAGCTCAAGTATCTTGGATGATGCTCTACCTATTGTGTCGGAGTAAGAGCTTGAGTTTGCTTTGGGCACCCCTTTACATTGCATTGTGTTTTGGGGTTGTGATCTCTTGGGTGGTGTCATGGATAATGCTATCTCAAAGTATTGGCGCCAGAGCCACCTCGAGGATTGGTAATGGGAATGATGATCCTGATACATCTGTTGTAAGACTAAGCTAAAAATAAGTATGGGGGAGAGACAAAAAAAGTTTTAAACCAAAAACACGCCCTTACAAATGTTGGCTTTTCACAAGCACAGACACAAGGTTTAAAAGGTTATTACAAGTTGCGAATTAGATTCAAGAGCCAAAAAAATCCTAAAAACTAAAATTTCAAGTCATCTGAATTAACAAGGGGTTAATCTGTGAATTTTTTGGAGGATGTATTGATCCCATTTTTGTCTAATTTTTGGATCCGAAAATAAATCCCGATGTTTATGCTTAACAAATCCCATACCTCCTATGTTTGGATTAACATATGTCCTATAATCTCTTTCTCCTCAAAAATTAAAAAAAATAGACTTCCCCAAAATTCCATTTTGTAAAAATTAAAATTTTGCTAATAGACTAGCAAAAGATTAGTATGGGGGTGTGATAAATGACAGTTTATCATCATTCTTATGCATTAAAATGAACCTAGCTCTTAAGATTTTGTTCTGCAAATGGATTTTTGGGTTGCATTTAGGCATAAGTTAGGTTCAGCATTCATTTTACTTTTTATTGTCTTTTTGATTTGTTTTTGTGAGTGTTAGGGATATACAAATTGACAAATCCCTGAAACCATAGTACTCAAGAAGGCAACTGGTGAAGGAGAAGCTCAA
Organism: Thalassia testudinum; assembly: GCA_037157565.1. Lineage (NCBI taxonomy): Eukaryota > Viridiplantae > Streptophyta > Magnoliopsida > Alismatales > Hydrocharitaceae > Thalassia > Thalassia testudinum. The sequence goes on along the minus strand of JAZHRO010000003.1, from coordinate 113,470,777 downwards.
ACAAGCTAGAATCTAGTTCACCATAGCTGGAATCTAGCTCACTTGAGCTAGAGTTAGCTCATCCTAGCTCCATTCAGCTCATCTTAGTTGAATGGCAGCATAAGAGAGCTCATCTTAGCTCACCCTTGCTCAAGTCAGCTCAGATCCAGCTCAGCTTAGCTGAGTCTAGCTCATCTTAGCTCCCATCAATTCACTGGGAGCTCTGGCTAGCTCAGCTGAGTTGACTGGAGTTCACCTCAGCTCAGGATCAGCTACATGCAGCTCCACTCAACTCTAGCTCAGCTCAGGACTTCATGTTAGCTCAGAAAGCTCAAGTCCAGCTCCTGGGGACTCAGCTTAGCTCAACTCAGTTGAGCTAAGCTACCTTAGCTACCTTAACTAGCTAGGTCCTCCCTGGGAGCATCAGACCCAACTCACCTCAGCTCCTTTCAGTAGAAGCCAGCTTGCTTTAGCTTGGCTTAGCAGCTAGCAAAGAACAAGCAAGCAAAGCCAGCTAAAGTAGCTCCATGCCACCCTCTTAAGTAGCTGCCAGCTCCAGTTCAGCTCCATACTTCTTTTCTCCAACTCCTCTTCTAAAACCCTAGCTCCATATGCCTCCTCCTCTACTCTATGACTAGCTAAGCTAACTTAGCTTAGCTTAGCTAAGCTCTAGTTCCCTTGGCCAACCATCAACCCAACCTAACCCTAACTCCACCTACATAAGCTCGCACTTCAAGTCCACCTAGCTATCTACTCCTAATCCAAGTTGGCACCACCACCATATCCATCCCTTCACCCCTCAACTTCCTCCGAATGACACTTAAGGATGCCTCCAAAACCACCCTTTTAGAATCCCTCCTTTTGGTGCCAACCTAAGACCCCATCATGGCCATCCATCCATCCACCAAATACATCCCAACCCTTCCTGACATGGAGCCACCTAACCCCCTTCTAGAAGACCCATTTTGGCGCCAACTCAAGGGGCACCTAGGGTGGTAACCACCACCCTTAAGTTGTGCCAAACCCTAGTAGCCCTAGGATCTATTAACTACCCTAGAATCCTATCCTAGCCATCAATTCCAAAAGCCACATATACCCCCCATCCTATGCTGTAAAAAGACCCTTAACTGCCACCATTTTTCCCATCCTTCATTAATGTAAATTCCACCCTACATCCACCCTAACTCATTGCCAAGGAAGGAGAAGAAGAGAAGAAGATTAAGGAGGCATCCTACCTGCCCCCTTGGTGCCTTCTTCCCCTTCTCTCTTCTTCCTTGTGCCACGCCAAGGAGGAGGAGAATTCCATTCAAGGAGGATGACCAGGGATTGGAGGAGACTTGAAGGTGGTACCATCCACCTTGGAGGAGAATAGGGCACGCCCACTCTTTGTGGGCTTGCCTGGGAAGACAACGCCAACTTGAAGGAGTTATTGAAGGAAGGAGTTGGAGAGACCCTTTTCAAGCCTAGGAGACACTGAGTTTGGAGCAAGGAGCCTCCCCTCTTCACCATTTTTCAGAGGATTAGTGTTTCTTTATTTGGTACTTTAAATTCTAGTAATTGAAGCTTTCCTCTTCTAGGGTTTTGTGTAAAACACTTTTGCTCATCTATTAAAGTTGCCTTTTCTTATTAGTTTCTTTTTCATTTGCTTTCCTTGTTCTTAGCACTTTTCACTCCCTTCCCCTAATTGCTCTAGGCCTCCACATGCTTAGAGTGAGCTTAGGGAGAGGAATTAATTGTCACTTAGGTTTTAGCTTAGTGATTGTAGGTGTTAGTTGCTTTCCTGCCAACCACTCGTGTATTTGTTGTTATTTCAAAACATAAAAAAATATAAATTTAAAAACACTAAAAAGAAAGTTGATTTCCATTTTGAAGTAAGAGCTTCGATTTTGCAACATATTGCCTCCTTGGACGATCCTAGATACTTCCCTATCTAGGTTTTATAAATTTAAGAGCTGATTAGTTTTACACGATACAATGATGTATTTTACAAATTGCGTAAAAATCGTGTCATGCCACACGCCCACAGTGATGGAGGCTCGCTGCCACAGTTGAGGCTAGTGGTGGTGGAGCAATTTAGAGGTTGACTCTCTGCATAGTGGTGAATGGGGTGGAGGCCTCCTTCAGCTTGGTCACCTCCTCCTCTCTCTTGTAGTAACAGGATACTCATTTGAAATGAAGACTGGATGGAAAGGGCCTTCAATGGTCTTCAATGCCCTTCAATGGTGGGCAACTGGTCATGAACGTCAGCCATGAATGCCTTGGTGAATGCTTGAAGCTGTCTCCGAGTGTGCTGCACACAAGTTAGTTAAATAAAATAATCAAAATAATGTTTGGCTATTTACAAATCCTACCCATGACTAATGTGTTAATCAATTTCTTATCAAAATGATGCATGTAATGCTAATTAAGATGTAGATATGAAACTAATATTCTAATCCATGTTATTCTAAATGTCAATTACACATGCGTAAAATAAATTATCTTATTTTCATTCTAATGTATGCTATATTCATGAATGTGTTACCTTAGTGTCTGAGCATTTACTCCTTTAATTAGCCCACAAATATGTGCTAATCAAGATGGAGGGTTAAGGCTTGTTGAAGCCACATGAGGGGGTGTGTTAGGTGGTGGTTTAGGTGTGGTTAGGTTAAGGTTGGCGCCAACTTTAGGTTCTAGAAGTTGGCACCAAAAGGGAAGGCTAGGATTTGGTTATAGGGTTAGGTATAGGGTTAGGATTGTGTTAGATGTTAGTGCCAACTTGTAGGGATGTGGGGAGGGTTTTAGCGCCAACATATAGTGGTGGTTATAGGGTGGCTAAGGTGGTAAAGGGATGGGTTAAGGTTGGTGCCAGAGGGTTTTCTAGGAGGAAGGTTAGGTGGATGGTTAGGATGGGTTGTAGGCTTAGGTGTATGGTGGTGATGAGGGGGATTTTTGGAGGGAATGTGTAGCGCCAAGGGGGGGTGGTTATTTGGTGGTTGGTGCCACTTTTAGGAGGTCGCTTTTGGAGGTGGTGGTGTGAAGGGGTGTGGGTGTTTTGGCGCCAAGTTAGAGTGGAGGTAGCTTAAGTTTGAGTAGAGTAAAGGTGGAGCTAACTTAGGATGGAGTTAAGGGTTAGGGTTATGGTGATGGTGGACGTCCATGGAGAGGAGCTGGTGTTGAGCTTAGCTAAGCTATCTTAGCTAGTAGGGTAGTAGTGGAGGAGGTAGGGTTCAGTTGAAATGAGGTTGAGCTGCTCTAAAGCTTGCTAGAGCTGACAGTTGCTGAAGAAGTCTTCATAAGAGCTCAGCTACTCAACCTTAGCTAGCTAGTTCTTTGCTAGCTACTAAGTTGAATAGGTTGATCTGGTCTCAACTATTCTGGAGATTGGAGGAGCTGGTTGAGGACTTTCTTGTTGACCTAGTAGCTAGCTAGAGCCTAGTAGCTAAGCCAAGTCGACTGGAGCGCCTATAGGATGAGTAGACCTAGGATGAGTTGGGTTGAGCTGAGCTGGAGCTGGAATGAACTCCTGTCAAATAATTTGATCTAGTTTAAGCTCCCAATGAACTGATTAGAGCTAGGATGAGCTAGACTCAACTAGGTTGAGCTGGATCTGAGCTGAATTGAGATGAGTTGAGCTAAGTTGAGCTACCCTGAGCTATCATCCAGCTAAGATGAGCTGAATGGAGCTAGAAAGAGCTAAACCTTACTCAGGTGAACTGATATCCAGCTATGATGTGTTGGATTTAGCTGGGATCTAACTAAATTCAGCTTCCTCTTCACTTGTTGCCTTCCTGAATGGTGTAGGATTTTTGGGATTTGGCTATCTGTTCATCCTTAATACTCAATTAAACGTGTCAAAAACACAAAAAATATGCAATGCATGCCTAACCTAAGTAATGCCTAAATGCAACCTGAAAACCCGTCTCTGGAGTTAAAATCCTAAGAGTTAGATCGATTTTAGGGCATAAGAATGATGATAAACTAGCTTTTATCACACCCCAATGCTTATCTTTTGCTAGTCTCTTAGCAAAAATTATTTTCATAATGCAGATGTTTAGGAAAGATAATTTTTTTGACTTTTGAGGAAAAGGAGATCATAGGACTTTGGTTGATTAAAACACGAAAGTCACAGGATTTATTTAAGGTAAACATCAGGATTCGGCTTTGGATCCAAAAAAATTAGATGAATCGGGATCAATGTATCCTTTACAAATTCACGAGTTAACTCCTTGACAATGCAAATTACCCAAAATTATTTTGCAGTTAGGATTTCTTTGGCCCTGGAATCCGACTCGCAACTTGCATAATCTTTTAAAACCTTGTGTCGGTGCTTGTGAATGGCAACATTTATAAGGTCATGTTTTTGAATTTTTTTTTTTCTGTTTACCCTAAGCTTTTTCCTAGCTTAATCTTACAATAGATGTGTCGGGATCATCATTCTCGTTACCAATCCTTGAGGGGGCTTTGGCGCTAGCACTTCGAGATAGTACTGTCAAAGACTCCACCCAGGAGCTTACAACCCCAAAACACAATGCAATGTAATGGGGCGCTCCAAGTGAATGCAAGCTCTTACTCCGACGCTATGGGTAGAGCACCATCTGAGACACTTGAGTTGCAAAATGTGCTTTAATGCTCTGTCTAAAGATATGAAATATAGATATAGAGTGGCATTGAGGTGGTGGCATGTTGACATCATGTCCTTAAAGGGGGCATTTTTCTCCTTCTCGGTGGTGGGAACTTAAACCAATCATTTGTTTCGAATTTCACTAAAATGAAACAAGGGTATTTTCTAATTTTTCTAATTTAGTTTTTTAGGTGTTGGCTTTGTGTGTGAAATTTGACACAAGAATTTCGCAAGGGACACAAGTTTTTTGAGTTGGAGACTAAGCTAAATAGTTTTCAGGTTGCAAAAAGAGATCAAGTCACCTGAATCATAATGAGTTTAGGTGGAATTTAGAGAAGGATAATTGATTTAGTCTAAAATAATAGACCCAGAGATTCTAATAATTAGATTGGCATCTTAATCCCTTGTTTGTTAAAAATTAAATCCCATTACACCTTGTAATGATTCCTTAACCTTCGTCCCGATTTCAAATTTTCCTCAAGAAGTTTTCAACATTTTTTTTAATTTTTTTGGGTAAGCATGCAAAAAAAATTAAATAAAAATTTGAATGTTTTTAGGTTTTGAAAATACTGAATTGATCGTCAAAATTTAAAAACATCCCCCCTATGCTTAAGATATCTAATGTCCTCATGCATTAGGAGGGAAAAGAAATCACCTTGGTTAAGTTGGTCGAAATCAGAATAGTCAAAACCTTTAAAAAAGATAAGAAATGAAAAGTAGGAAAAATGATGGGTTACCTCCCATCCAATGCTATCTTTTACACCATTCAGCCGGGCATGAAGTCACTATCAGGTATATCATGGAGGTGTTGAGGGTCAGATTTTGTATTAATGGTGTTATCATAATAGGGCTTAAGCCATTGGCCGTTGACTTTGAAAGTGTTGTTTGTTTTAGGATCCAAAATTTCCACGGCACCATGGGTATAAGTTTGAATTACAACATAAGGACCGATCCATTTAGATTTAAGTTTACTAGGAAAGAGTCTTAACCTCGCATTAAAAAGCCACACGCGTTGATCAGATTCAAATGATTTTCGAATGATGAATCTGTCATGAAATTTCTTTGTCTGGTCTTTGTAAATGCATGCATTTTCATAAGCCATGTTGCGAAGTTCTTCAAGTTCGGTTAATTGTAATTTCCAGTGTTTTTCGGCCGCCTCCAAATTGTAATTAAATTATGTTATTGCCCAATAAGCCCTATGTTCTAGTTCAACCGCGAGGTGACATGCCTTGCCAAAAATTAGGTGGAAAGGTGACATGCTGATCGGGGTTTTGAAAGCTGTATGATAAGCCCATAATGCATCGTCAAGTTTGATTGACCTGTCTTTTCGATCGGGCTTTATCGTCTTTTGCAAAATGTTTTTAATTTCTTGGTTGGAGAGTTCAACTTGGCCATTTGTTTGAGGGTATATAGTGTAGAGATTTTATGGTTCACCCCATATTTACTGAGTAGTTGACGGAATTTGGAGTGTGTAAAATGCGATCCTCCATCACTAATAATGGCCTAAGGATCACCAAAATGCAAAAAAACATTTTTCTTGATAAAATCCACGACAACCCGATGGTCATTAGTGCGTGTGGGTATCGCTTTGATCCACTTTGAAACGTAGTTGATAGCGACTAAAATGAACCGGTACCCAAAAGAAGTGACAAACGATCCCATGAAATTGATGCCCCACAGATCAAAGATCTCAACTTCGAAAATTGGGTTGAGGGGCATCATATCCTTATGGCTCATGTTGCTGATACTTTGGCAACACATACAGGACTGTGAAAATTCATGAGCATCTTTGTATGCTAGGCTAAGAAAATTTGGCATTTAAAACCTTAGCCACCGTTTTCTTCCTCGAAAAATGTCCACTGCAAGCCATTGAATGATAGTGGTTCAGAATATCATGTGTTTCTGAATCGGGAACACACTGTCTAATGGCTTGGTCGGCACAGATGCGGAACAGATCGGGGTCCTCCCAAAAGTAGTATTTGATCTTGGCAAAGAACTTATCCCTTTATTGTTTAGGCCAGTCAGAAGGGAATAGTCTAGTGGCGAGATAATTATCATAATTAGCATACCAAGGGAGGGATTTCAATGTCAAGAGCATTTCATCCAGAAAAATGTCTATTTGGGTTAATACCTCACTAGTCTCAAGTCTCGATAGGTGATCTGCCATGACATTTTGCGAATCCACTTTATCTTTGATCTCCAAATCAAATTCTTGTAATAATAAAATCCATCGAATTAAGCAGGGTTTCACATATATCTTGTTAAGAAAATATTTCAAGGCCAAGTGATCAGTGTAGATGGTGATGTGTGACCCCAACAAATATGAATGAAAATTTTCAAGGGCAAAAATGATCGCAAGAAGTTCTTTTTCAGTAACAGTGTAATTTCATTGTGTTTCGTCAAGAGTTTTACTGAAGTAATAAATCACAACGGGTTCTTGTCGATTCCTTGCCCTAGGATGGCTCCTACTGCATAATTTCAGGCATCTGTCGTTAGCTCAAATGGATGACCCCAGTCGGCTGCTTGCAAAATGGGTGCCTCAGTAATCACTTGTTTTAAAATATTAAAACTCTCCAAGCAACTGTCATCAAAATCAAAAGGTTGGTCTTTAGTTAAAAGGTGGCTTAAGGGTCAGGGATTCTAGAGAAATCCTTAATGAATCATCGGTATAATCCAACATGCCCCAGAAAAGATTGTATTTGTTTCATCTAACTAAGCAGGGGAAGTTTGGAGATTATATCAACCTTAGCCTTATCTACCGAGATTCCCTTTCCAGAAATAACATGGCCCAAGACAATGCCTTCCTGAGCCATTGATGGGAACACCATCATGAGCCCTAACTAGTCCAATTTAGTCTAATAAAGTTGACAAAAGCTCCTACATAACCATCAGAGGGTCATATATGCATAATGTTCTATTTTGAGATGATAAGAAACCAGGGTTATTTCTGCAATTTTAACTGCATTTCATAAGTACAGAATAACCACGGGGAATTCTAAGGGTTAATTAAAGGTTAAATGGTCATTAATGTCTAATAAGAGGGTCTATGCAGATAGAAATGGGTTTTCACGCATTTCAAGAATTAATGGACATCCGAAACTTAGGTTTTGGTTGGTATAAAATTCACTTAAATATTCTAAAAATCATATTAAAGTATTCTATAAGGTTTGGTATCATTATTGTGACCATTTGAACCCATTTTGACCTAAAATAGAGTCTCAGATAGGAAGTTGCCCTAATTTGAGTTTCTTTATAAATTACCTAGTCAAAATTGGTCAAAACCAAAATCCAACTTCCCCATTAGATTCCTTGAGTCCAAATTAGGTTTGCAACAAAATTTAGGTTCAATCAGAGATCATTTTGACTTAATTTGCATTTTGGTCCATTCACACTCTTTTTTTCTCGCATACACCCCTAACTTTTGAAAATCCTTACAAAGACCCCCTAACTTTATTGTCTTCTTCATATTTGGGCCCCTGCCACCATGGCAGGTGAGAACCCATCAGACCCGAGCTTCAATCACTGATTTTGCCTTGATTGATTGACCAATCCCTTCCAAATTTGGAAGGGATGGTCATGAGGAGTTTCTTGATCAATTAAACCTAATCCTAAACTCCAAATCTCCTTGTGGAGCTCATGTGAACTCCTTGAACTGCCAATTCCCACTCCCTAATTTCTGAGCTTTCAAGCTTGGTTTCCAAGCTTGGAAGCTCGTCCAATGGCTTACATATGACCTTGTTGAATCAGAAAATTTGCGCAAATGGAGTTAAGTTTTGGAAACCCATCGTTGTAGTGCGAATTGTGAGAGAAGCTGTCAACAGATAAATTTAAGTGAAACTTGAAAAGAATTCTGGGTCGAACATAGGGAGGCAGACGTTTGATTAAAAATCACATTTGTTTTATTGTCACGAAGTAGATTAACTGGTCGAATTGAATCTAAACTAGCTATCTACTTAAAGAATAAATAATAAAAGAAAGAGAGAGAGCATTACAAATAAAGAGAAAATAGAGATAGAATAAACATGGATTTCATTACCATAGAGCAATGTTCATTACAACTACTTGCTACTACTCGCCACACTAGAAAGCAGGAAATCTACACTAGAAAGTGATAAAAGAAGGTGGAGAGAAGTTATCCTTCTCGACGATTGCTTGGAGGACGAGCCGCAATGACGAAGTACCTGCTCAAAGGTGGTGAGATGTGGGACGAAGGAGAATGGTGAAGGACAACGGAGAACGGGGTAGGACGATGTCGTAGTGGGATTCACTTCACGAACGGCAGTGAGAGGACAACCGCGGAGTGCTCCACGAATGGGGTGAGAAGGTGGAAAAGTTGTATTTTTAGCTCTAATGGAGCATCTCGAGTTTAGGACAAGCTCTTAGAGCTTTGGAGGGGGTGAGAGAAGAGAGGAAGCGATGAGAAATTCGAGTGGTAGGGGTCTCTTTTTATAGTTGTAGGGATTGAGGGCAATTTGTACATTTTATACTTGAAAACATTAATTCAGGGTCTTTAGTAACAGATTTAAGCATCACTAAAGCCCCTGAACGTGGGCGTAGGTCGTGCGCACGAGCCACCCTCTCCTCTCCCCGAGCACTCAACGCATGCGCACGTACGTGAATCCTTAGCCATCCGATCCTCGCATCCAACGACTTAAGATTGCGCACGTCTCATGTGGTAGGAGGTGGCGCGACCTCTTTCATCGCCTTTGGATTAAGGATCAACGGCCCAGAATCATGCTCTCACGCCTTCAGAAATCGCACCTCCTGCACGTCTGATCTTATGTGAGATCTAGCGTCATCTTGCACGTCTGACCGATCGGTTGATTTGCGCCGTTGATGCTCAATCGAATGGCTTGATTTCATGCTCACGCACGAGGAGGAAGGGTGCGTGCTCGATTTTAATGCGCGCCTCTTGCATGAATAGTGCCCTGACCGCTGTGCTACACAGCGGTTTGAGGCGCGTTCTTGAATCCTTCCATACGCTCTCTCGACCGTTGGATTTCAATCTAACAATTGAGATCATTTGAGCCTTCGCCTTCAGAAGATGTGAGTGCAGCTTGGTGAGCAATGTGGCATGTTCTCAGCTGTTGGATGGGCATCTAATGGCTGGGATTCATCAAGCGGATGAGGAAGGGATGCTGCGGTCGGTGCAGGGCGGTTGTGATGGTGCCACATGGCACCATCATGGCCGTCCATCTTCTCTGACTTGTAAATGGTGCCACGGATGTCGGATTAGATCGATTTTCGTGTTTTTGGACTACAATCGTTGATCCAAACCCATCCGTGTGGTCAGATTTGTCATCTGAGGTACTGATTTGCACCACCTGGCCCCTTGACCTTTGATCTTTCTCGAACTGCATCTGATGCTACAAAAGTCCGATCGGGGTGATCTTGGAGTTGAACTCCAATCGTCACCCTGATCAAATTCATACGATTGGATCTTCAATCAGAGGCCTCGATTAAATGTTGCCCCATCACCTAAACATAAAAAGGAGAAATTAACCTAAATTTTATACAATTTATCCTAAATGCGTCATGATTCATGTTACTCAATATTTACAATGTATAATGCAACTATATGCCTAAGAACGTGCAAAAATAGACGGTTTATGTGATATAAACATGTTTACATCATGCTCCCATGCCTATCTTTTGCTAGTCCCTAGCAAAACTACATTCTATTTATAAAAGAATTAGGTTGGATTTCTTAGGCAATAGTTATTTTTCTACACTTAGAGATTTCAACTATGACTTGAACTATAGGGACACAACAGTGCCCAGGTGTTTGCTAAAATGCAGACTGCCTTAAGTCCTCATCTTATTCAAAGAAGGATCTTTTTCTTCTTTTCCTCTTTTCTATTTTTTTTTTATTTTGAGTTTAGGGTTTCGGAGCAGCTTTCTACAGTCACTCAACCCACCCAAGACTCGAAGAAAATCCTAAGTTCTAAGCATCTTTGTGTGAAATGTGATAGACTTACTGATCGGTGATTAGAACGGACTTCGGGTTTCTACGTCCCTAGGTGACCTTGAAAAGAAATTTTGCCTAAAGGTGTATCTATTCGACCGGTAGCTTTCTCCCTACTTTTATTTTTATGGGTCAACATAAGGGCAAACCCAGTGTATATCTCCCCGGCTTATTGTACTTCTCCGCTTCCTCATAAGTGCTTTGGAATTATATGTGCATTTCTTGAGTTGGGTTCTAGACAACCTACCAATGGGTTGTTACCCACGATAACTTGCCAGCCATACTAGTGCGGTGAAGTGTGGCTTATTATTACTTTTTTCTTTTCCTTTCTCCTTTTCTATTTTTTTGTTTTCTTTTTGGATATTTTTCTTTTCCGTTTTCTTTCTTTAAGTAGGTAGCTTCCCGGATCTAAGATTTACCTAAAGGCAGTAGGAAAAGAATGGTCATGTGACTGAGCTCTGGAAAACCTACCAATGGGCTATTACCCACGATAACTTGCCAGCCATACCACCGTAGAAGGTTCATTAGCTACCCAATTTCCATTAAAATCACTGAAAAGCAAGTCAGTGTCAATAGTGTGTAGATGCTTAGACTTAAAATCCCCTCAAATCAGAGGGTAGGTTGATAAGTCATGTACTTATCACCCCATCTTATTTAACAAAATTAGAGATAAATTTACAATGGCGAGGACTCGATAAACAAATCCACATTTTAGTGGACACCTAGGCTGATTAAACCCGAAGACCTGAAGGGTCTAAGTGTTCAAGACATATAGTTTTATTTCCTAAGATTGAAAATTTTCTAAGGCCCAAGTTCTCTTTCCTAATTCCATAAATTATTTTTTTAATAATAAAGAGAAAATAAAATGAATCTATGGAGCTAGAAAGATAATTCAGAGATGAATATCCACCCCCCCATGCCTATCTAATGTAATGTCCTCATTGTATTAAAAAGACATGAAACAAAGTGGAGTAGAGTAGAAAGCATCTAAATTGCGTGAATAACAGGTCGGCTCTGAGATGAAAAGAAACTGTATACATATTGAATTTAGTGCCTTCAGCTAGGCACACTATATAAAGAAGAAGAAATAAAGAATTTATAGGTGCAGGTCATCATCAGAATAAGAAAATCTAGCTTTGGACTTGCCAGGAGAAGATGTCCACAGATATGGACCAAATTGTGGTGCAGTCCCATGACCCATGGTCGAGTATATCTAAGGTTCTGGATAAAAATTATCCAAAACCTAAAATCAGTATGCAAGCGGGGTCGGGCCTACGATTTGTGAGGATGCAACCCAAGTCCAAAGAGTCGAATAACAAAGAAATCAAGCTCAAAAGGATAATCAATGGATGTGCACTTGGGTTGGACATCCTTTGAATCAAAGATGTCACAAGGGTCTTGGTAGAGAGTTGGTGGTTTCAAACAAATAGGAACCCTTAGACTCAATCTTCTGCTTCCTCCAGAATTAACTTCCCAAAGCTTCATTTCCCAATTCCTTTCATCCTCAATCAAAATTTTGAATTCTGGGACCTCTTGCATGATAATCACCCCATTTAAAATTTCCAAATCTAAAAGATGCAATTGAGTTAGAATTGACTTGGGTCTAGTGATCTCAAAATCAAATTTGTTAGTAAACTCTATGGGGTATGATTTAGGAGCGGGGCTATGAATTGAATCCTTCATAAAGTTAGGATCTGAATCTGCCATATGAGCCCCAACAGGATCAATTTCCTCAATTATTGGTCCATCATATGATTCATCGAATTCCTTAGGTCCAGTCGTCTCGCAGAAATCGTGTGCTGTTAACTCAGGTGAGACTTCGCATAATGATTCTTCACCTTCAGAATCATAGAAATCTAAATCCGTATTGATGTATGTCTCAAAATCAATCACTTCCTGATTCATGGAGGCATACGTTTCCTCATTCCTTGGCTCAGGACTCTCAGGTAAAGAAATCAAATCATCTTTATTTGATTGCTCTAGAATAACCTGGTCGACCCTGGTCTCGTAAATCATGTTTCCCCTACAGTTGCCTGAGCAGATTCTGACATCAACTCTCCCGTTAGGGGTTCATTCTAGGAATCCTCCCAAGATTGGACTAAAGCAATCACAAATCTCATCCTCAATTTAGATAACTTCCTTAGTAAAAACTCACCTGGGCCCTTATCCTTAACATCTTGGAGCCAATCCAGTAGATACTTGTTAAGATTGTCAATCATTTCAATTAGGGGCTCCAATTCTTCAGGGCAAGGTGTTGGCTGAGCTTCTAAAGATTGTATGGTATTCCTCAAGTTAGCCAACACCTTATCTTGGACCTGGTTCACCTGAACGAAATGGTTTGATTTAGGGTTGGGCGGGTTTAGGTTCAGTGCAAGGGAGTTAACGAATTAAGATTCTTGATACCCTCCCTTATAATAGGTCATTTCAGGTTGTTCAAATAGGGGTGATGACCTATACATAGTATAATATGGGGAAGGGCAAGGATCAACATATCCTTCTTGATTGTAGATCATATTAGGTTGTCTAAATGAGGGCGGTGATCTATAATCGATGTAGCTCGGAGAAGGGTAAGAATCAAGATCATGGTGTCCAAGGTTAGAACATGGAGGTTTGGAACTATATCCCAAATTAGGATTATCCCAACTAAAATATGGATGAGAATAAGTCTAGTTGGAATAATAATCATTTTGGGAATAAGTAGAGGTAGGAGGGTAGGAGTGGAAGTGCAAATAGGATGTGGAAGGATCCATGACAGAACAGGAGGAAGAAAGTGCCCTGCAATACAAACAAACAAACCTATCCTTAAGTGGGCTAGCCTAAAAACCTACAGACTCCCAGAACCCATCTTGAGATAAAGAAACAATTTGATCTTCTTCTTTCCAGTCAATCCAACCAGTTAGAGGGAGGGATTGGGGAGAAGGTTTTTCCTTTGGTTTGCACCTCTAGTTCTTAGTGTACCCCCAGCCTCAATTGTTTGATTCTGCTCCCCTAGCTAGACATCAGATTGAACAGTAGAAACAGACTAATAGAAAATAATCTCAGTCTGGGCTCTGAAGAGTGAGTCCAATCCTTAAGGCCAACGTCTACCCTATTTTAATTAGGGTTAGGTCTGAATGTGCTTTGGAATGTGATGGGTCATTTATCTAGGTTGTGCCCTTAATGATTGATTGATATGTGTGTGCGTGCACAACCAAAGGTTTTCAAGCAAGATTATTTTTTGGATGTGGTGAAATTTAGGGTTTAAATCTTGCTTAGTAGCTTTTAGGATTTAACTTTAGATGTATTAAATCAAGTTCAGTTGACACACCAAGTTTTGAAAGCACATGTGAGGATGTTTTCCTTTAAAGCTTAAAAGAATGTGGAGTGCCTGGTAAATCCCTAGAAGTTGAACCTATGTGGTAGCTACTTGATGAGTTGAATTTAATTGAAGTGGTGTGGCCCAAACAACTCAAACAATTAGCCTGATGCACCACTTAGTTAGGCACACAAGTGGTTACCTAATCTGATTTCTACTCGATTATGTGTTTAGGTGTGTGTACTGGTTCCAAAGATCTATTTACTGGTTGAGTTTGAAAATCAGAAGAGGTTGTGTACCTCTGTGAGATTTTTAAAAAATTTTTCTTTTATATGTGGAGGGTGAGGTGGGTGGAGGTGATAAACAAACAATCAAAAACTAACCTTAGAGTTTATAAGAACACCTAGGTTGATTTGTGTTTGTGTTATTACATGGTGGAATGAAAACTAGTGGGTGGGAGGTGGGGGTGAACTTACAAACCCTTCAACAGTACTTTACTCCAATCTATTGCTTTTTCCTGTCTCGAGAGAGTACCTACAATCACAATAAGAAAGGAGAGAAGTGAGGTAAAAGATAAGGTAAGAAAATGCAAAAAATCAAAGAGCATCGCCTCCTTGGCAACGATGCCAAGATGTTGAAGCGGAACATCGTCGCAACGGAAGTTGAGTTTGGAAACTCATTGTTGTAATGCGATTTGCGAGAAAAATTATCAACAAATAAATTTAACTGAAACTCAAAAAGAATTCCGAGTCGAACACAGGGAGGTAGATGTTTTATTAAAAATCGCATTTGTTTTATTGTCATGAAGCAAATTAACTGGTCGAATTGAGTCTAAACTAGCTATCTACTTAAAGAATAAATAATAGAAGAAAGAGAGAGTATTACAAATAAAGAGAAAACAGAGATAGAATAAACATGGATTTCATTACCATAGAGCAATGTTTATTACAACTACTTGCTACAACTACTCGCTACACTAGAAAACAGGAAATCTACACTAGAAGCGGTAAAAGAAGGTGGAGAGAAGTTATCCTCCTCGACGGCTACTTGGAGGACGAGTCGCAACGAAGGAGCACCTGGATGAAGGTGGTGAGATGTGGGACGAAGGAGAACGATGAAGGACGATGGAGAACTAGGTAGGATGACGTCGTAGCAGGATCTGCTTCACAAATGGCGGTGAGAGGACAACCATGGAATGCTCCACGAACGGGGTGAGAAGGTGGGAAAATTGTATTTTTAACTCTAATGGAGCATCCCGGGTTCGGGACAAGCTCTTAGAGTTTTAGAGGGGGTGAGAGAAGAGAGGAAGGGATGAGAAATTCGAGTGGTAGGGGTCTCCTTTTATTGTTGTAGGGATTGAGGGCAATTTGGACATTTTACACTTGAAAACATTAATTCAGGGTCTTTAGTGATGGATTTAAGCATCACTAAAGCCCCTGAACATGGGTGTAGGTTGCGCGCATGCTCCGCCCTCTCCTCTCCCTGTGCGCTCAATGCATGCGCACATACGCGCATCCTCAACCATCCGATCCTCGCATTCGACGGCTTAAGATCGCGTGTGCCACATGCATTAAGAGGTGACATGGCCTCTTTCATCACCTTTGGATCAATGGCCCAAAATCACACTTGCACACATTCACAAATCACGCCTCCCCACGTGTCTGATCTCGCGTGAGATCGGGCGTCATCTTGCGCATCTGGCCGATCGGATGATCTATGCTGTTGGCTCTCAATCGAACGGCTCGATTTCACGCTCACGTGCGAGGAAGGGTGCCACGCTCGATTCGAATGCACGTCTCTTGCGTGAACAGTGCCCCGACCGCTATGCTACAGAGCAGTTTGAGGTGCGTTCTTGAATTCTTCATACACTCTCTCAGCTGTTGGATTTCAATATAATGGTCGAGATCATCTGAGCCTTTGCCTTCAGAGGATGAGAGTGCCGCTTGGTCCACGATGTGGCTTGTTCTCAGCCGTTTGGTGGGCATCTAAAGCTGGGATTCATCAAGCGAGCAAAGAGGAGATGTTGCGGTCGGTGTTGGGCAGCTGTGATGGTGCCATGTGGTACCATCATGGCCGTCCATCTTCTCTGACTGGTAGATGGTGCTACAGATGTCGGATTGGATCGATTTTAGCACCTTGGGCTACGATCGTCTATCCGAACCCCTCCGTGTGGTTAGATTTGTCATCTGAGGTACTGATTTGCACCACATGGCCCCTTGACCTCTGATCTTTCTCAGACTGCATCTGATGCTACAGAAGTCTGATTGGGGAGATCTTGGAGTTGTTGAACTCCAATTGTCTCCCTGATCAGATCAGTACGGTTGGATCTTCAGTCCGAGGCCTCAATTAAATGTTGCCCTATCAGCTGACCATGAAAAGGAGAAATTAACCTAAATTTTATATAATCTATCCTAAATGCATGATGATTCATATTATGCAATATTTATAATGTATAATGCAACTATATGCCTAAGAATGCACAAAAATATATGATTTATGTGATAGAAACATGTTTACATCTGACCCTCCTTGCCTACCTTACCTCCTTAGCAAGTTTTTGAGCCATAATTCCTCTTCTCCTACCTCCGACTCGCTCCAACTCGTCTCCGGCAACCTTCTATCTCCGGCCTCTTCGCCGGCTGCCATACAATAGGTGGTCGGTCCTCCTTCCTTGTTTCAAACCACACCTGGCCATACCTACGCGGTGTCCTATAACCCCCGTCCTCATCGCTGTTTACCTCATCGGAGTATTCACCTTCTCCGACATCGGCCATATCGCAACCAGTGCCTCCTTCATCTCCCTTCATCTAGTAGCCACTACAATTGATCCCTTGACCTCTACTGATCATCCCAACAACCTCAGACATTTGCTCGACCACCGTCACGCCTGCTCCAACCTCATCTTCCACCTCGTCGGCATACCCTCGGTGAGCTCACTCGCCTGCTCTACTCGACCAATCCGTTTGCCACTAACCTCCACACCATTGCTGTGTCCACGTGAGCAAAACCCCTCAAGAAATTTAGGGGATTGCTCCACCGAACATCGCCCCCTCAAGATCGGTTGTAGGGCATAAAAATGATGATAACCTGGTGTTTATCAATCCTCGACTTGTCCATGGTAACCTAAAATTTACAGTAAACCACTTGCAAGTTATCAAGGAATGTAGGGATGATGTGTGTATTTTAATGAAGGTTTTCATTTGATAGCCCATCTTTGAAGATTGGATCACAATGTTACTTGTTTCATGTAACCGGTGTTTGGAGAAATTTCGGCAGCATCTCTGTGTACTTCTTTAGTATACCCCTCAAGACTAATCTTAGCTACATTCCCAACAACTCCCATTTAAGGGTGCTTAAGGAATGTAGATAAGATCAGTTGGTATACCAAAGAAGAGTGAAAAGATGATACCAAAATTCCTCCTTACACTAGTCATATGTAATAAGTAACCCTAAGTTGTGATCAAATCTTTAAGTACCCTCTTTAGCCTGGTACTTCTTCGAACAAAAGATGATCGACACTTATGGTATGCTATGAAGATAAAGTATTATGCATGTAAGTATGGTATACATATACTACTACATTGTTTTGTATAACATGATCATAAGTCTCGACGGGCGAGTATTTTGACATAATTTAACTCCAACAACTTTTACCCTAGGGGTTAGGATAGCTAGTGTTTGGCATCACGTGCAACTAAATTTGAGCAAGTGTGTGTATCTAATAATTATAATAAATTATGTTTTAATTACAAAATTATTTAAATCAGTAAAACCATAACTTGCCCAACCCTATTCTTAAACCCTAACAGAACCCAATGGACTTAAACCTACCATAACCCTACTTCTAAACCCTAACACAACCCAATCGACTTAAACCTACTACAACCCAATTCATAACCATAACCCTCGCCCAACACAACCACCCTAACCCTCACCTAAACTCAAGCCCTAAACCTTAGCCCAATCACCGTATACACAACTGATGAGCCTGAATTTCGTGAGTAAAATCAGGGTTTTGGAGAACTCATCATCGTAGTCGTAAATATCACTACCAAATAAAATTTATACCGAAACTCGAAGTGAGTCCTGGGTCGAACACTAAGAGGTGAACATTTGGTTTGAAAACCACGCTTCGACTTTATTTCATCATAGTGTTTTTATCTTTTGCAATTTTTTTGTATTTTAATGGGAAAAAGAGATCAAATTGACAAAATATTTATCTAACTAATCTACTTGCAAAATAAGGGAGAAAGAGAAAGAGAGAGAAATATTTCATAAAATTGAGCCATGTCTGTTACAACTAAGTGAAATTACACTAAAACGCAATAAAAGATAGAATGGGTTGAGAAAAATCCTCCTCGACGGTCGCTTGGAGGACGACTCGGTTTGACGATGCTCAGATGACGGTGGTGAGGAGATGGAAAAAGAACAGCATCGGAGGAAGGAAGATGGGGTTGGACATTATCACGGCAAGGATCTACTTCCCAAAGGTGGTGAGAGGATGGCCAAGGGATACTCTACGAAGGGGCATGAGAAGTGGGAAAAATATTTGACTTTTTACTCTAGAGGGGCATCTCAGGCTTGGGACAAGCTCTCTTTAGAGCCTTGGAGGTGGTGAGGAAGAGAAAGGAAGAGATGAAGATGGATGGAGGGGTGTAGGTCCTTTTATAGTGGAGGAGAAGAGGCAAAAATCTGTCCATGGGCTATAGCGACATTCAAGTCATCACTGAAGATCCACGATAATTGTTGCTAAAGGGCCTACTGGCACTTGCACATGCAAGTGCGGCGCGTGTGCTCTACTGGCTTTGGCGAGGGCGATTGGCAGCCGTTGGATCGAAAGCGGACAGTTGAGATGGCGCGGGGATCACACACCTTGACTACACATTGAATGTTGTATGCAATCACATGTTATCAACTGCGTGCACGTGCCGCGCTCATCCGACGCACAAAGCTACACCACGTAGGACCTTCGAAGCCATCCAATCATATCCAATGGGTGAATTTCACCTGTGCACGCTTTGCAGCGAATTAATCTATGCGTGGGGTTTCGATCGCGGGTCCTTGCGTCGCAGGCGGGGGCGCTACCTAATGCGCCACCAGCGCTGATTGTCGAGAAGGAGATCCATGGCACAAGCGTCTGCAATCGTTGGATGAAGATCCAACAGTTCAAATTAATGGATGCTTGAGAGAAGAGGGGTGGCCCACAGAGTTGGGCGGCTATGATGGTAACACGTGATGCCATTATGGTCATCCATCTTCTTTGCTTAATAGAAGATGCCACGGATGTTGGATTGGATCGATTTTCATTCCGTTGGGCTGTGATCATTGATCTGAATCCATCCGTGTAGTTGTATTTGTCATTTGAAGCTTCAAATTGCATCACCAAGTCCCTTGGCTATTGATCTTCCTCGGACTGTATATGGTGCTATGGGACTTCGATCAAGACGGTGTTGGACTTTGATCGTCATTCTGATCAGATCCGTACGGTCGGATCATCAATCCGAGGCCCTGAAATAAATCTCCGCTCCTGGCCATAAAAACGATGCGAATTAACCTAAAATTTATATAAACTATTCTAAATATAGAATGATGCATGCTATAGAATATTTACAATATGAAATGTATATAAAAGCTTAGGAACATGCATAAATAGGCATTTTAACCTAAATGGATGTGTCTACATCATACCCCCATGCCTATCTTTTGCTAGTCCCTACCAAAATTAACCTATATGTTATTTATAAAAGTAGAATTGGGACTCGGTCGCTTAAGGCAGTAGTTGTTTATTAACAAAAGGAAATTTCAACTAAGGTCCTAGACCATGAAGACTCAACAGTGCCTAGGTGCCTGCCAAAATGCAGACCGCCCATGTCCTCGCTTTATTCATTAGCAAAGGCATGTTTTTCTTTTTCTTCTTTTTCTAATTTTTTTGGATTTTTGAGTTTAAGGTTTCGATGTAGCTTTCTACAGCTACCCAACCCACCTAAGACTCGAAGAGAACTCTAAGTACTAAGCATCTTTTTATGTGAATGTGCTAGACTCACTGATCGACGATTAGAACGGACTTCGAGTTTCTACACCTTTAGGTGACCTTGAGAGGAATTCTTCCTAAAGGTGCATCTATACGACTGGTAGCTTTCTGCTTACTTTTTATTTTTATGGGGTTAGCACAAGGGCAAACCTAGTGTATATCTCCCCAGATTATTCTACTTCCCCGCTTCTTCCTAAGTGTTTAGGAATTATACGTGCATTTCATGAGCTAGGCTCTGGACAATCGGCCGATGAGATGTTACCACCGACAACTTTCCAACCATACTCGTGCGGTGAAGTGTGGCTTATTTCTTTCTTCTTTTCTTCTTTTCTATTTCTTTTTCTTTTCTTTTTGGATATTTTTCTTCTTTTTTTTTTCCAAGTAGGTGGCTTCCTTGATCTAAGATTTACCTAGAGGCAGCAGAAAGAGAATGGTCGTGTGGTTGGGCTCCGGACAACCTACCAATGAGCTGTTACCATCGACAACTTACCAGCCATACCACCCTAGAAAGTTCATTAGCTACACAATTTTTGTTAAAATTGTCGAAAACCGCGTCAGTGCAAATAGTGTGTAGTTGCTTAGACTCAAAGTTCGCTCGAATCAGAGGGCGGGTTGATAAGTCGTGTACTTATCACCCCAACTTATTAACCATTTAGAAATGAATTTAGAATGGCGAGGACTCGAGAAACAAATCCACATTTTAATGAACACCTAGGCTGATTAAGCTCGAAGACCTGAAGGGTCTAAGTGTTCAGGTCCTATTGATAAGTTCACTTTAGTGGACCATTATTTGGCCTAAGTACCCTTTAATTAGTTCTTCTTAGTTGTTAATTGAGTAGGAGTTAAATGGGAATTCACCTTAGTCTGCGTATAATCTTATACACCAATTTTTACATTTAATATCATATGATATGATAAGATAATCATTTAGTGGATGCAAGTTAGGTGTAAGAAACATGAAGACATTATTCATACATCCAATGTCATTCTATAAGATGTCCGGAGCCTAGTTTGGACGTCTGAGAACCTCCATCGTGGACTCACTACTATCCACACCTTTTAAGATGTTTGGAGTATTGATTGGACGTCTAACGAAGAACGGCTAGAACTTATCTTTCTGTTCCAACCATATTCCATTGATAATGTCATCATCAACTATATCTTGCTTTAATTAGTCATATTTCATTGATAAATGCTCCTACATAATTGTCAAAGAACCCTATTCATTGAGTAACCATTTTGAGAGATAAATGTTAAAACAGGGGTAAAACTACAGTTTTAATATAATATCCTAATTGTACAAAAATCACAGGGTTTCCTAGGGTCTAATTAAAGGTCAAATGGTCATAAATGTCTAATAAGTGGGTTCATGTAGACAGAAACGGGCTTTCACGTGTTTCGAGAAATAAATGACATTTGTAACCCTAAAAATAGACCTGCTTAATAAACTGAGGTTTTGGTCAGGGTAAAATTCACCTAAACCTTCTAAAAATCATAGAAAAATATTCTTTAAGGTTTGGTTTGCTTACTTTGACCATTGGAACCCATTTTGACCTAAAATAGAGTCTCAGACAGACAATTGCCCTAATTTGGGTTTCTACACAATTTACCTAGTCAAATTTGATCAAAACCAAAATCCAACTTCACCATCAAATTCCCTGGATCTGAATTAGGTTTGTACCAAAATTTGGGCCCAATTAGAGATCACCTTGACCAAGTTTACATTTTGGTCCTATCTAACTCTTTTCTCACACTTACACCCCTAACTTTTGAAACCTTTGCAAAAACACCCCTAACTTCATCATCTTCTTCACATAAAGGTCCCCTCTACCTTCAACTCCAAAACCCACTTCGCTGACAACCTTCAATCAGGGATTACTCCCTGATTTCGCGGCTAAACCCTTCCAAAATTGGAAGGAAGATTCCTGAGAGGATTCTTTACGATCTAAACCTATTCTTGGTCTCCAATTCTTTTCCAATCTCCCAAGCGAATGCATGGAAGATGTGGGTTTCCTATTGCGTAAAGCTTTCAAGGTTTCAAGCTTTGTTTCCAAGCTTTAAATGATCACCTAAGCCCTATAAAAGGACCCAGGTTGTAAGGCCATGCTCCTTAGTCCGGTTTGGCCTTAAAATTCCTCAATTTTCCTCTTCCCCCAGTGACCTCCACTGCGACTCCGACGGCCTTCTCGACCTCCCTCCTTTACGCCTCCAATGACCTAATTGGAAGCGCAGCGACCTTCCCCATCTTCCTTCGCATCTCGCCAACCACCGCGAGAGCGTTCTCCCTCTCTCTTCGTTGCTATCTCCCTCACGGAGGGTTCATCTTCCCTACGTCCGGCAATCACACCGGTGTTGGAATCTCCCTCATTTCTTCCTTAAATTAGGTCCTATAGTTTCCTCTTCCTCTCTACTTCAAATTCCCCTCATTATCCCTTCATTTTGACCCACGTCCATGCGCCTCCCCTGTCGTCTTCTTCGCCTTGTCGATCTCCGACGAATTCGCACCATCATTACACACCACTAAACCACTCCGCTCCACTGGCAAAACCTCCATCGTGGCCCCTAGAACAAAAGCCCTAATCTTTCCAGGCTTATTGCCCACTCTATCTCCTCACCAAACAACCCATCATCTATCTGCCATTATCGACTTCGCATGCCCTCTACATGCACATACACACCAAGTCATTGCAACCACCACACTCCATGAATCACGACGATGCTCCAGAACCTTCTAATGTGGTCTCAAAGCCCGTATGTTGATCTTTCAGGTATCGTCAGACAGTTGCCGCCACCACCATCTTATTCGAAGGCATTTGCCGCGTTCTGTCGAGTTCAAGGCACGATTCCATCTCTAGGTGATGCGGACTCCATCTGCGTATCCAGCCGTAGCCTTAATTAAGTAGAAGAGCCCAGTTATAGCTTCAATCAAGGAGGATTTCACTACTACAAGTTTGCACGAGGCGAGACACTTGGGATAGTCCCACATTGGTGGGAGATAAGCCAACGTGCACGCATAAGTTGAATTTTCGCTTAGGCCTTGTTGCCTCAATCACACAGGGGGTGAGGTGCCCCCGCACGTGCCTCCTCGCACCTCACGCCTCGCCTGTGCACACATGCACGTGGGTCAGGCCAAACCCAATTATTTGGATTCGTATACTCGCTTATATACCTGGGTTTGAGAGAAAGAAGAAAGGAGAAATAGAGGAAAGAAATTGTGAGAGAGAGAGGGGGTGGGTTTTGCTTCTGAGTAGAAAGGCTAACCCTTGGTCGTGCCTGAGAAGAAGAGAAGGATTAAAGAAGAAAGAAGGAGAAGAGAAGAAGAAGGAAGCTGAGATCAGAGAAGAAGAGAAAAAGAAGAAGCTCTCTAAGGAGCACTGCAGCAACAACATTTAAGGCGTCTGATACACAAACCTGATGTCTGATCACTATAGCATTCAAGTTATTATTGGGTTATTTAGAATAATTGTGATATTTGTGATGCTTGCTTAGAGGGCTTATTTGGTGATCTAAATCACTAATTTTGGTCTTCTCTTTAACTTTTGTCTCTAGATACATTATCTTCATCGAATATTTAATGTGACAGGCTATTATTCACTGAAAATCTATATTGTGCTCAAATTCCTATGCTCATTTATGTTTTAATTGAAGATTAGCATATGAATTCCTATTTGCTCCCTGTGTTCGACCTTGGATTTCAAATTTGAGTTATAAATTGCATTTGTTGAAGCATATTTGTCCTATACTATAATGCATATCTTAAACAACTATGCATTCGCTTTAACAACAAGGTCACGACCATCCTCCTTGCACGTGCAAATCTCCAGCAGCCACGCACGACCATCTCCCTCGCATGCACGTGCATGCACGTGCCTATAGCACCCTGCGTCCTCCCTCAACTGCACAAGCTTTCCCACCAAGCTCACTGATGAGAACCTCATTATGAGCCATAACTAGCTCATTTTGACCTAATACAAAGGATAAAAGCTCCTACATAGCTCAAGGAAAGGCTTAACTCAGAGAATTCTGAGTTTAAGAAGAAAACAGAAACTAAGGGGTAAAAATGCAACTTTACCAGCACAATCTGCAAGCAGGGTAATTCAGGGTCCAAACACAGGTCAAACAAACCTAATAAGAAGGGAAGTGGGATGATCTGATCTGATAAGGGCTACAGCAACTCCAAGGAATTAAATGACAATCTGTAACCCTAAAACAAACCCACTTCAATTCACGAGGTTTGAGGCAAATAAAAAATCGACTAAACCCTCTAAAATTCGTAGAAAAATAATCTCTAGGGTTTAGAACCTTCAATTTGGCCTTAGGAACCCATTTTGACCTACATTGAGAACCATGCCTAATTAATGACTTAATTTGGGTTTTTACATAAATTGACCGGTCAAACAAGGTCTGATCTAGAAATAAAATTCACCATTAGAATCCTTATGCCCCATTTAGTCATGCATAAAAACTTGAGCCTAAGAAGAGACCTTCTTGACCAACTTTGCATTTTGATCCTCATTCATTACTTTTTGACCCTCAACTTTTGAAACCCTCGCATTTTTGCCCCTAACTCTTCTTCCTTCTTTGCATTTGGGTCCTCCCTGCAAAACCCTGAGAAGCGCCATGCTCCAGCGACCTTGCGCGAGGCATGGCGCTGCACAGGGTGAGGGGGACCCCCTGCCAAGTCAACCAAGGGTTCCCTGCGACGTCAGCCGTCGCAGGAACACCCCCCTGATCGCTGCAATCGCCCATACCGCCCGTGCGAACGCACGGACGGTATGGGTCTCCATCTCTGGCGTCCTCCGGCGAGGGAGGCACGTCGTCTCCCTCCGCCATCCTCTCTGTTTCTGCCTCTATAAAAACCCCCGACGCTCTGCCGCTCTCTCCAGCTCGGTTCTGACGGAGAAATCCCCCCCCTTTCCTCTCTTCCCACTCCGACAGAGGCCCCCTTGCTCCGGCGGTTCCTCCTCGTCTTCCTCGTCGCTTTGCCGCACTACCAGCAGCAGGCCTGCCTTCACCTCCTCTTCCCGCGTCGCGCCGTACCCAGCGCGCGCTCTCCCGCTATCTCCTCGCCGCCGCCCTCTCTCTCTGGCCACCTTCTTCTCCGGCGACAGTCGATACGACTGTCGCCCTTCTCCGGCCCCCCCTCGTCCCTCCGAGTAGGTACAATCTTTCCTCTTCCTCCCCTCTTTCTTTTCCTTACTGTAATTTGCATAACCACCCCTCGACCGCGTCTAATCGCCCTCACCTTCCCCATCTCCGGCCAAACTCCGGCGACTCGCTCCCGTCACTCCAGCACCCCACACGGCTCGCCGACCCTCACAGAACCTCCACCTCCTCACCCTGATCAACCTCTGCCTTTCCACTTCCCACCAATCACCCTCTGCAGACCCACTGACCAAACCCATCTCCCAACCTACAGTTTGACCTAGGACGGCCCTTAGGCTCCGCCCCGCCACCTGCAGAGCCCCCCGACCACCTTCGCCGTGCTACGGCGAAGGTCCTCCGCGTATCTGATTAGGCCGAGAGGCCGTTTCTCTGTGAGCAGGTACTTCGCTCGCCGCCGCCATTGCTGAGTGAAGAAGCTTCTTCGACCTGCTCCTCCAGGGGCGCCACGCCCAGGTCAGACTCCCAGGCTACGGGGCATCTCCGCAAAGAAGTCCCAGGCTGCAGTTGGGGCAAAGCCTTCGCGTGGAGCCTCGATTGTGCGCTGCCTCCTCCGCGCGGGCATCCAATTGGGGTGGGACATTTAGTCCCACCTTGGAAACTCACTGAGGCAAGCGGGCGCTTAAAGGAAAAAAGTGCCTTAAGCTGTTCGCCTCAGATCACGAGGTGAGGTCCCCTTCACCCGCCCGATTACCCGGCCTCATCTGCGCTCAGGCCCCGCGGACCTGGCTCGACCCGATTAGCCCGACCTGCACTCCTCGCCCACCACCGCACGCCTGTGGGCCTGGACCCGAGCGCGACCCGCGTACCCGATTAACCGGTTGCTGTGGGAGAGCTTTCCTAAGAGCGAATTCTGAGAGAGAGAGAGATGCGGGGGGAGGGGAGAATAGGTTTTGCCCTCTGATCGAACTTTGAGTGTGCAGGCACAAGTGAAGAAGAAGAAGAAGAGAAGGCAGGAAGAAGAAGAAGAAAGCCACATAGGAAAGAAGAAAAGATGCACTGTAGCAGCAGCTACTTAAGTCGTCTGATTGAGAAATCAGACGACGCTCTGAAGGCAAAGAAGGAGAAGAAAAGAGAACAGGACCGCAAGGAAGAAGAAAAAGAAAGAGACGGATAGAAAGAAGAAGAATAGAAGGAAGAAGACAAAGAAGAGAAGCAGAAGACGAAGAGAAAGAAGAACGCACTTGGCCGAGAAAAGAAAGAGCAGAAGAAGAGGAAGCAGACCGGAAGAGAAGAGAAGGAAAAAGAAGAAGAAGAAGGCCAAGAAAGAAGGACTGCGAGAAGAAGAAAGAAGAAGAAAAAAAAAGAGAAGAGAAAAGAAGACAGACGAGAAAGAAGAAGGAGAAGCCAACAAATTCTCTCTCTCTCTCTTTATTTTTGTAATAGAAATACTGTACTTCTAGAATACAACTTGCTCCCTGAGTTCGACCTCGGGAGAACTTTCATTTCCGAGTAAAAATTGTAATAATGGCAATGACTATCTGTACTACAACGTAGTTTCTATAACAAAACAACAAAACCTAGTCACAACGCCGTTATCACTTGGCGCCATTGCCGGGGAGCAACGGCTATTCTAGAAGTAATAAAATTTCTATTTGTAAGTTTCTAATAATCTCTCCTCTCTTTTGTGTAGGTACAGAAAGAAACAAAAAGACGCAGCCGCACCACAGCCACTCCAAGGACAGGTAACTTCCTATTAAACCCTAAAATTTTAAAGAAAACAAAAAGAAATAGTCATAACCTGTCTTTATACATAGTAATAGCTGCGTATTCTCAGAAACTATTATTCCTGCACACAGTTTTAAAGGTGATTAGGGGCTAACACATCCTTGCCTGAGCCCTAATTACCCAAACAAAGAGTTAAATGGACCAAGTAGAGCCAACATAAGGTCAAAAGCTAGGGTTTTTGGAGACACACCTTCTATTAACAAAGAAAAGATCTTCCCAAAAAGAGGTGTACCTAAACCTTGTTTGAAAAAAATCTACACAAGAGAAACCCTAAGCAAATGGCTCTCTAAACATTTGAACCCTAAAAAGAAAGGACCCAAAAGCTCTCAAAAGAACAAGAGGTGAAGTCAACCCCTTGGGTCAACCAACCTTAGAATTGGGCCACTTTGTTCACAAAAACACCTAAGAGTTCAAGTGAAACCTTAAGCACCCTGATCTTAAACTAAAATTGGTACACTTAAGAGGTCAAGATCCCCATTCTAGTCTACCTGGAACCGCAGTGACAAGAGAGGTCGAGTGGGGGAAACCCTGTAACCCGTGGGGACGCACTACCGTGTAGGGGTGTTTGCGGGACTCACCTTCTCTGGCTGCCCAGGTAATTCTCAGGTGGATGATCTTTCTGATCAAGGGGTCCATCTGCCCCGCACCTCTATAGTCACCCAACACATTTTTGGGTGTCTTGATTGGGTCCAGCACCTTCTGAACTCATCTCTTCCAGCAGTGCATGTACGGTAGGAGGTCCTTAAGACCACCCTTAAGACCTCCTTTAGAAATTCACTCTCGTCAAGGCCAAGCCTCGACGCTCGTGTTTGTGCAGCAACCCCCTCACATTATTCTCTCTTCTGATTCAGAACCAAGTTCTTCTTCCCCCATCATGGCTCAGCCAGTTGAGGAAGAAAATAATCTGGAACATCAGCTCCAGCGACTCAATGACCTCTTCCAAAACTTCGTGCACCCACCGCAGCGTCCTATGATGCGAGACCACTACAATCCTGCTGCGGTGACCATTGAGCCTCGGGTCAGAATCCCGACTGGAGGACCTGATTCCGAATTGAAGCCCAACATGATTCATGCTATACCTAAATTCCATGGGCTTAATTCCGAAGATCCCTTCCAGCATATCAAACAACTAAAGCATCTGGCCCAAACTTTTGGGTCAGATGTGCAAAATCGGGATATTCTTCTTATGAAGATGTTCTCCTTTTCTCTTATGGACAAGGCCGCCCATTGGTATCAGACTCAGACCCGGTCGATCAACACTTGGGAAGAACTTCAATCTGAGTTTTTGAAAAAGTTCTTTCCCATTGGTCGGACCAACGCCTTGCGCCATCAGATTACTCACTTCACTCAGCAATCAGGGGAACCTCTCCATGAGGCATGGGATCGTTTTTAGGATCTCATGAGAAAGTGCCCCCATCACGGAGTTCCTAAATGGGAACAGGTCCAATCTTTTTACCAGGGACTCCGTGAGGATATCTGTCTTTTCGTCAATGCAACCTGCGGAGGAAATATCATGGGTCAACATGAGGACACCGTGTGGGAGATTCTCGAAAACATGTGCGAGAACTCCATCAACAATGACTCCATGGGATTATTCGACAGGTCGAATACCCGCGCATCAATGAATCTTAGGGGAGCACATGAGACACAGGGCCTGTCCGCATCAGTCGACCTGGAATTAATGGCCAGTCGATTGGACAAGGTCTCGATTATTGAAAAGAAGGTGGATGAACTGACTCAGCACCTGCAGCGAGCCACCTCTGCACATAACCCCTTTGCACAGCCTCCTTCCACAAGGGAAACTGTGCAAAATATTCTCCATCAATCTTCTCCTAGGATGGATCCATATCCACCATCTGATTCTCTAACCAGAGGTCCATCCGATCCTCTCTATACCAACCCGGGGAATTCCATTCCCTCTTTCTCTAACTCTCTGGAGGTTCCTCAGACCTGCGAGGGCCTCAACGCCATCCAGAACAACCCGTTCTCCAACACCTATAACCTTGGATGGCGAAACCATCCCAACTTTCAGTGGATGGGAAATTCCCAAACCCAAAGACCACTCTTTCAACCCCGCCCACAACCCCCTCGTCCTTACCAGCCACCTCAGCCTTGGCCCAAACCTACTTATCCATTAGGGCCAAATCAGGATCCAATGTCCCTAATCCTTCAGACTCTGGCTGACATTCAAAGATCGAATGCGGCTATTCAAAAGCAACACAAGGACGAGATTACAGAGGTCCGAAACCAATTGGTCCAGTTGGCAAATTCTCGCCAGCCAGGCACACTTCCTTCCCAACCTCTTCCTAATCCAAATAACGTGCCAACCCAGCGGCACGTTATGAACCCAAACCCAGGCCATGCCCATATGATTTATCAGGCCCCCTCTGTTCCTTCACCAGATGGGATAGAGGCCTCCACCTCTTTTGCAGGTTACCAGCAGCAACCCATCTTACCCAATCCCAACCAAAACCAGGCAGGACTTAATTCCGTAACAACCCGTAGTGGTAAGGAAACCCAAGACCCACCTCATCCAAACCACTCCAAGCCTGGTAGTGATCCCGAGCCTAAGACAGTAATCCAGGACATTCCCACCCCTATCCCAGATCCAAAACCTGGACCTATCCTAGAAGAACAAACCAAGATCCCGTTTCCCGAGGCCTTGACCAAGGGAAAGAAGACCACCAAGCCCGTGGCACCTGAGGAGGACCTGGTCAAGCTCTTTGAGCAGGTCCACATAAACATCCCCTTGATGGATGCAATCCACCACGTACCGGCTTACGCACGATTCTTAAAGAATGTGTGTACACCCCAGCGTAAGCCGCGAACCAAGAGCGGGAGTCCAATTGTTCTGTCAGAGCAAGCCAGCTCTATAATCCTAAGCAGACTCCCACCCAAGGCTAAAGGCCTTGGTACTCCCCTGATTTCCTGCAAGATAGGTGATACCCAATTTGATAGAGCTTTGCTAGACTTGGGCACATCCATAAATCTGATACCCACATCCTTACTTGACCATCTAGAAGAACCTGAGTTAAAACCAACCGAGGTAACATTACAATTAGCAGATCGATCTATAAAGTCACCAAAAGGGATTCTTGAGGATGTTATTGTGAGAGTGCGAGATTTTTATTTTCCTGTAGACTTTATAGTCTTAGACATGGATGCACCTAAAAACCCTAGGGATACACCAATCATTTTAGGGAGACCTTTCTTGGTTACTGCGAGAGCCAACATTAGCTGTGAGGAGGGCCAAATAGAGCTCAAATTTGGGAATCAAACTCTGAAAATTGATATATTTAAGGCCCAACAAGGAATCAATTGCGGTGTCATTGAACAAGTTTGTGACGTTAGGGCTTTGGTTGATGAAACACACTTCCAGAATGGCCTGATTATACCTCATCAACCACAGAAAGATCTTGACCCGCAAACTAAGGACTCGAATCCAGATATAAACAACCCAGTAACTTCCACCCTTGAACCTCACATCTATACTGAACCACCCGCTGCTGCTGATAACCCCACCCTCGAACTGAAGCCACTTCCTGCTCACTTGAAATACATCCTTTTGGATTCTAATCAGACCCTTCCCGTGATTATCAATTTCAACCTCAATCCCGAACAGGAATCCCGTCTGATTGCTGTCCTCCAGCAACATCGCAGAGCCATCGGGTGGACTCTCGATGATTTGAATGGAATAAGTCCCTCTTATTGTACTCATCATATCTATTCAGAAGAGGGCGCACGACCTTCTCGTGAAATGCAGAGACGCTTGAACCCCAATCTACAGGAGGTCGTGAAAAAGGAGATCATCAAGTGGTTAGATGCCGGGATCATCTACCCGATCTCCGAGAGTCGTTGGGTGAGCCCAATTCAGGTCGTGCCCAAGAAGGCAAGACTCACCACCATAACGACTGAGACTGGAGAAATCATTCCTACCCGATTAGCCAATGCGTGGAGAGTCTGTATAGATTACCGCTGACTCAATGCCTCCACGAAGAAGGATCATTTCCCACTACCTTTCATTGATCAAATTCTCGAGAAACTAGCGGGAAATAGGTTCTTCTGCTTTCTTGACGGGTACTCCGGTTGTAACCAGGTGGCAATCCATCCTGAGGACCAAGAAAAGACTACGTTCACCTGCCCCTTCGGAACTTACGCTTTCCGAAGGATGCCTTTCGGTCTTTGCAATGCACCCGCTACCTTTCAGCGGTGCATGCTTGCCATATTCTCAGATATGGTAGGTGATTTTCTAGAAGTCTTCATGGATGACTTTTCAGTTTTTGGAGAATCTTTTGATGATTGCCTCCAACACTTGGTCCAAATACTCAGGCGATGCATCGAGGTGAATTTGGTTCTTTCCTGGGAAAAGAGCCATTTCATGGTGCCTGAGGGAATTGTCCTGGGACACTCAATCTCGGAGAAAGGCATCCAAGTGGATCGAGCTAAGGTTGATCTGATCTCTCGCCTCTCTATGCCTAGCTCGATCAAGGACATCCGATCTTTTTTGGGGCACGTCGGTTTTCACCGTCGATTTATCCCTGATTTCTCAAAAATCGCGCGCCCCCTGACCACTCTTCTCTCTAAGGATGTACCTTTCGAAATTTCCAAGGAATGCACTCAAGCATTTGAGGCCCTACGTGACCGAGTCACCCAGGACCTGATCCTACAGTCCCCTGATTGGTCTCAACCCTTTGAGATCATGTGCGATGCGTCTGATTTCGCTGTAGGAGCAGTCCTGGGGCAAAAAGCTGACGGGAAACCCGTGGTCATCTACTACGCTAGCAAGACACTTGACGAGGCTCAGCGTAACTATATAGTTACGGAGAAAGAGCTGCTAGCCGTGGTATTTGCCCTTGAAAAGTTCCGATCGTATCTTCTGGGTTCCCATGTCATCATTTACTTGGATCACACAGCTGTGAGGCATCTCCTTGCAAAGAAGGACGCGAAACCTCGATTAATCTGATGGATCTTGCTGTTGCAAGAATTTGACCTTGAGATTCGCGATAAAGCGGGAAAGCAAAATGTGGTAGCTGATCACTTGTCCCGCCTTCCTTCTGAAATAATTGACCCATCCGGACCCATCACAGAGCAGTTTCCCGATGAGCACCTGCTGACTATTGGTACTAGCCTTCCATGGTTTGCTAATATAGTAAATTACTTGGCATCTCATCAGATCCCGTCTGATTGGCCGAAGGCCAAGAAAGACAAATTGCGCTCTGATGCCAAGTATTACATTTAGGAAGACCCGTACCTCTTCCGCATAGGTGCTGATCATATCATCCGAAGATGTGTCCCGGAAGAGGAATTCAACAATATCCTCTCTTTCTGCCATGACCAGGCATACGGCGGCCATTTCTCTGGGCATAAAACCGCATCAAAAGTCCTCCAGTGCGGCTTTTACTGGCCCACACTGTTCAAAGACGCGTACAATCACTGCAAGGCGTGCAGTCGTTGCCGGACTTTGGGCAACATGAGCCATCGCGACATGATGCCTATGCAGCCGATTCTCGTATGCGAAATCTTTGATGTTTGGGGGATTGATTTTATGGGCCCCTTTCCTGCTTCGGATGGTTTCGAATACATTCTGCTGGCTATGGACTACGTGTCCAAATGGATTGAAGCCATACCGACCCGAACCTGTGATCACAAAATCATTCTCAAATTCATTCATCGAAACATTTTCTCAAGGTTCGGGATTCCTCGTGCTATAATTTTTGATGGGGGGACCCATTTCACAAACGCTCAGTTTAGGTCACTGATGACCAAATATGGGGTGTCTCACCGAATCTCTACTCCTTACCACCCCCAAACCAATGGTCTAGCTGAGCTGTCTAATTTGGAGATCAAGAAAATCCTGCAAGTCACTGTTCGGCCAGACAGGAAGGACAGGTCATCCCGCCTTCCGGAAGCATTGTGGGCCTATAGGACCGCCCACAAAACCCAGTTAGGCATGTCTCCCTTTAGACTGGTGTACGGGAAGCCATGTCACCTTCCTGTAGAATTGGAGCATAAAGCCTATTGGGCAGTACGGAACTGTAATCTAGATTTTTCAAAGGCTGGAACCCACAGAAAACTTTAAATCAGCGAGATCGATGAATTACGCTTAGACGCGTATGAGAGCTCGCGAATCTACAAGGAGCGGGTTAAACCCTTCCACGACAAGCATATCTCGAGAAAAATCTTTCATCCTAGTTAGAAGGTCCTATTCTTTGATGCCCGACTCAAACTTTTCCCGAGAAAGCTGCGATCCAAGTGGGTTGGACCATATTTAGTCCGACAAGTTTTTAGAAATGGAGGTATCGAAATCAGTCTGCTCAGCCACGATTCCGAACCTTTCATCGTGAACGGTCAGAGACTCAAGCCGTTCATTGATGTGACTTCTATTGATTTGGCTGAAGCATCTTATATCCTCCATTCCCCTTGAGCTTGTTGCGCCCAGCCGATGGCGTAAAACTCAGCGCTTAACGGGAGGCAACCCGTCTTTTTCCTAAAGATCCAAAACCTTTTTCTGACACCTTTTTGCACTTAAGGTTCACCCTTGTAGACAGCCGACCCCACCTCAGATGCTTGCATCTGGGATTAGAAATCATCCGCATTCTGTCTTAAGGAATGAACTAAGTAAATAAAAAACCCCCTAAGTCACAATGAGGACATTGCAAACCTTAGGCACGGGGGGGGGGGGGGGGGGGGGAGTATAAAAGTGCAAAACTGGTAAGAAAAGTTTTCTAAAAAAAAAAAAAAAGGAGCACAAAAATATGAGGAAAAAAAAGTAGTCATTAGTAAGAAACTAAGGAATTAACCTAAGTTCTAGACCTCATTCAAGAAAAGAACTGAAAAGTGCACAAAGGGATTAGTAAGAATGCAAACCTTAGGCATTCTTGGATAGACTCTTAGTACCCATTAAGATTTGGACACTCCTCAAGAGGTTGAGGAAAATGAAAAGCTGAAGTATTAAGTCTAAGGCTTAGGGAGTATTTGACCTCATTAACTAACTTTTGGTCTACGGGACTAAGTAACCTAAGCACCCTAACCTCACACACAGCTTGGTTCAGTAAGCGTAAAAATCAAAATCACGCAGAAGCGTCGAAAAATTCTGAAAAGTACACCTAGAGTAGGAGCGGCCGATCAACACAAGTTGATTTAGACGAGTTCCCAGCGCGGAGAGGCGGGAAATCCCCTCGAAGATGCATAAGAAAATATCATCTCCTCGGTGCTTGTCTCTTAGGATATTTACATATCCTACTGGGGGCATGTAAGCACTCTGCTGGTTCAGATTCCATGGATGGCATTATCACGAAGTGTCAATTGCCAGGGTCTGGACTCGGCCACGGAACACCATGGATGGGATTATTTCGAAATCTCAATAGCCAGGGTTTCGGGGGTTGCCATGGGCGGTGCTATCTCGAAGCATCGATTGCCAGGAACCCTTGAGGATTGATGATGGGGGCAAGGAATCTGATACAGACTGTGTTGAAAAGCCAATCCTAATTTAGAATTAAAAAGAAAAAGAGAGAGAAAACTCTCCAAAATAGAAAAATTTTCTACCGCTCTCTCTTACAAAACGCACTGCGAACTGAGCCAGGGCTAAAATCATTCCAAGCACGGGTAGTTTAACCACAAAGTCCAATAGACCTTAAGTTAGTTCTTGTTGGCCTTAAAAACCTTTGCTAAAGACTGAGGCTGAGGCTAGACAGATCTGGATCTTGATTGGTATTAGAGTACCTTTTAGGCCTTTGGTCAGCATTCTAACCTAATCTGAGTTCAAAGGAAAAAGCACTTATTTAAAGCTATTAAGAACTCCATGGTCTAGAACAAAGGTTGAAACCTTAAGTTTTTTGCTAAGGGACTAGCAAAAGCTAGGCATGGGGGTATGATGAGAACCTCATCATGAGCCATAACTAGCTCATTATGACCTAATACAAAGGATAAAAGCTCCTACATAACTCAAGGAAAGGCTTAACTCAGAGAATTCTGAGTTTAAGAAGAAAATAGAAACTAAGGGGTAAAAATGCAATTTTACCAGCATAATCTGCAAGCAGGGTAATTCAGGGTCCAAACACAGGTCAAACAAACCTAATAAGAAGGGAAGTGGGATGATCTGATCTGATAAGGGCTACAGCAACTCAAGGAATTAAATGACAATCTGTAACCCTAAAACAAACCCACTTAAATTCACGAGGTTCGAGGCAAATAAAAAATCGAATAAACCCTCTAAAATTCGTAGAAAAATAATCTCTAGGGTTTAGAACCTTCAATTTGGCCTTAGGAACCCATTTTGACCTACATTGAGAAACATGCCCAATTAATGACTTAATTTGGCTTTTTACATAAATTGACCAGTCAAACAAGGTATGATCTAGAAATAAAATTCACCATTAGAATCCTTAGGCCCCATTTAGTCATGCATAAAAACTTGAGCCTAAGAAGAGACCTTCTTGACCAACTTTGCATTTTGATCCTCATTCATTACTTTTTGACCCTCAACTTTTGAAACCCTCGCATTTTGGCCCCTAACTCTTCTTCGTTCTTTGCATTTGGGTCCTCCCTGCAAAACCCTGAGCAGTGCCATGCTCCGGTGACCTTGCGCGAGGCATGGCGCCGCACAGGGTGAGGTTGACCCCCTGCCAAGTCAACCAGGGGTTCCCTGCAACGTCAGCCGTCGCAGGAACACCCCCCTGATCGCTGCAATCGCCCATACCACCCGTACGAACGCACGGACGGTATGGGTCTCCATCTCCGGCGTCCTCCGGCGAGGGAGGCACGTCGTCTCCCTCCGCCCTCCTCTCTGTTTCAGCCTCTATAAAAACCCCCGACGCTCTGCCGCTCTCTCCAGCTTGGTTCTGATGGAGAAATCCCCCCCCCCTTCCTCTCTTCCCACTCCGATAGAGGCCCCCTTGCTCCGGCGGTTCCTCCTCGTCCTCCTCGTCGCTCTGCCGCACTACCAGTAGCAGGCCTGCCTTCACCTCCTCTTCCTGCGTCGTGCCGTACCCAGTGCTCACTCTCCCGCTATCTCCTCGCCGCCGCCCTCTCTCTCTGGGAACCTTCTTCTCCGGCGACAGTCGATAGGACTGTCGCCCTGCTCCGGCCCCCCCTCGTCCCTCCGAGTAGGTACAATCTTTCCTCTTCCTCCCCTCTTTCTTTTCCTTACTGTAATTTGCATAACCACCCCTCGACCGCGCCTAATCGCCCTAACCTTCCCCATCTCTGGCCAAACTCCGACGACTCGCTCCCATCACTCCAGCACCCCACACAACTCGCCGACCCTCACAGAACCTCCACCTCCTCACCCTGATCAACCTCCGCCCTTCTACTTCCCACCAATCGCCCTCTGCAGACCCACCGACCAAACCCATCTCCCAACCTGCAGTTTGACCTAGGGCGGCCCTTAGGCTCCGCCCCGCCACCTGCAGACCCCCCGACCACCTTCGCCGTGCTACGGCGAAGGTCCTCCGCGTATCTGATTAGGCCGAGAGGCTGTTTCTCTGTGAGCAGGTACTTCGCTCGCCGCCGCCATTGCTGAGTGAAGCAGCTTCTTCGACCTGCTCCTCCAGGCTACGCGGGGCATCTCTGCAAAGAAGTCCCAGGCTGCAGTTGGGGCAAAGCCTTCGCGTGGAGCCTCGATTGTACACTGCCTCCTCCGCGCAGGAGTCCAATTGGGGTGGGACATTTAGTCCCACCTCGGAAA
Source organism: Thalassia testudinum (assembly GCA_037157565.1). Classification (NCBI taxonomy): domain Eukaryota; kingdom Viridiplantae; phylum Streptophyta; class Magnoliopsida; order Alismatales; family Hydrocharitaceae; genus Thalassia; species Thalassia testudinum. The sequence continues at coordinate 113,434,328 of JAZHRO010000003.1, read as the reverse complement.
CTCACTGAGGCAAGCGGGCGCTTAAAGGAAAAAAGTGCCTTAAGCTGTTTGCCTCAGATCATGGGGTGAGGTCCCCTTCACCCGCCTGATTACCCGGCCTCATCCGCGCTCAGGCCCCGCGGACCTGGCCCGACCCGATTAGCCCGACCTGCAGTCCTCGCCCACCACCGCACGCCGGTGGGCCTGGACCCGAGCGCGACCCACGTACCCGATTAACCGGTTGCTGTGGGAGAGCTTTCCTAAGAGCGAATTCTGAGAGAGAGAGACACGGGGGGAGGGTAGAATAGGTTTTGCCCTCTGATCGAACTTTGAGTGTGCAGGCACAGGTGAAGAAGAAGAAGAAGAGAAGGCAGGAAGAAGAAGAAGAAAGCCACAGAGGAAAGAAGAAAAGATGCACTGTAGCAGCAGCTACTTAAGTCGTCTGATTGAGAAATCAGACGACGCTCTGAAGGCAAAGAAGGAGAAGAAAAGAGAACAGGACCGCAAGGAAGAAGAAAAAGAAAGAGACGGATAGAAAGAAGAAGAATAGAAGGAAGAAGACAAAGAAGAGAAGCAGAAGACGAAGAGAAAGAAGAACGCACTTGGCCGAGAAAAGAAAGAGCAGAAGAAGAGGAAGCAGACCGCAAGAGAAGAGAAGGAAAAAGAAGAAGAAGAAGGCCAAGAAAGAAGGACTGCGAGAAGAAGAAAGAAGAAGAAAAAAAAAGAGAAGAGAAAAGAAGACAGACGAGAAAGAAGAAGGAGAAGCCAACAAATTCTCTCTCTCTCTCTCTTTATTTTTGTAATAGAAATACTGTACTTCTAGAATACAACTTGCTCCCTGAGTTCGACCTCGGGAGAACTTTCATTTCCGAGTAAAAATTGTAATAATGGCAATGACTATCTGTACTACAACGTAATTTCTATAACAAAACAACAAAACCTAGTCACAAATTGAAAAGCTTTTACTAAAAATTGAGACTGCCTTCCTGCGAACGACCCGGTACTCTCCAGTTTTATAAATATTATTTGTCATTGTGTTTTCGCACTATACTACAACTGAACAACTTTTAATTGCGATCACTCGCCGAACAAGTTGGCGCCGTTGCCAGGGAGGCAATGAAAATTTTTGAAGCTTTTCTGTACGCATATGAGATTTCTAACTTGCTACATTTTTTTGTTGATTTCGTGTGTGTAGGAAACGAAGAAATCTGAACCAAACACGACAGTGGAGGAAGTGAGAGTTTGAATTTTGGGTAAGTACCCGTAGGTTAGATTAGTTACATTTAGAAAGTTTATGATTTTCTTGAACCTTAGGATTAGTTAGAATTTTCTTGTGTAAAAAAAAAATTCTCTTGATTTTCAGGTTGAAATAAAATTTCATCTTAAAAGTTCTATTCTCATGTCCACAAATTATCAAGTTTTTAGTGGACGTGGATTTCAAGGTCAAGAACAACATTTCCAAAATTTACGCAAATCGGAGTTACATAAAATTTTTAAAAATTCACACACTGATTTGTTATCAATACGGATTTTATTCCTCATTTTTTAGAGTTCAGAATATCATAGGAATTTTTATGCAACTTCGATTGACTTAAAATTTATGGCACTGAATTTTGGACAAAGTCAAGAATTTTAGAAAAATCTGAGAAAAATATTTCTTACATGCCTGTTTACACGGATTATCTAATCATCAACTGGGGGTCAAAATAGACTACAAAACCCCCAGTACACATTAAATTAGAAACAAATAGAAAATGTGCATTAAAATTCTTGAAAAAAAAATTGTATGAGTTCCTAGTTAGTGGTGCCATAAGGACCAATTGATTTTGTTTCTTGGGTCACACCACTCATCATTTTGAACTTAAAAGAATCATTTAGAAATATCTGTGCATATGGTTTCACTCTAAGGATAGAGCACACCTGCATTTCCATAGTTAGAGGAAATCTATCAAACAAATTGGGATTTGCAAAACTTTTTTGTGCCCCATCAGAACCTTGATTGAAATTATCTAATCAAGTGAACCCTAAAATTCATTAACGAAAGCATTTGAATCTTAAAAGATACTTTATCATAAGAAATTGCTTGTGAACCCTGTTTTCCTGAGCACTTCACATCTCTGAATTCCACTTTAAGGGCAAACACCCCCCTAACGCCCATCATTTTCCAAAAGCACATCAAACCCAAACCTAAAATTGAGTATACATGCTTTAGGCAGGACTAATAGACTTGGGGGCTCGAAACTAGATTGGGCTAAGGTCAAGGCCTTGTCACTTGGAGCCATTGGTGACAAGAAAGGTCAGTGCGGTAATCGTGTTAACCTTTAGTGATGTCCCGCCGTGCGGGGTGTCCTAAGGGGTCCCACCCTTCTGGCTAGCCAAGTAATTCAAGGGTTGATCTAACCCAGTCGTGTTTTAGGGTGCTAGTATCAGGTCAAATTAGGGTTGGCACTCTAAGGACTAGTTTGATTGCTTGTATTGAAAGGGTGGGATATTCTCTCATCTGGCTTCTCTCTCTCATCTATTAACTTTCTTCTGGTACATGGATGCTAAAAGGTCTCTGAACCCTAATTTGGTACCACCTTTAGAGAGTAAACTAAAGAGAAGACCCAAGTTTTTTAAATACACTCTAATATCCAATTGCCATGAGGAAGAACTAATTGAGGAGGAAACCATGAACCCATACTCCTTTGCCTCAAACTATTCCTCCTTTTCTCCCTATTCCAACCCTTCCCTTACATCAACTTCTTCAGATTGGGAGAACTCTCCTCAATACCCAAGACTTGATTCCATTGCCTATACCTCATATTCCCCAGGTATAGCCAGGCCCATCTCGAATCCCACACGAATCTCTGGATTTCAAGGATCTATACAATCTAAAGAGACACTCTCCATACAGGACCAGCATCTGGCTGGCATGACCAGTTATCTTGACCGGTTTAGCCAAACTCATCTCTCCCCAGATCATGGATATGCCTTAGAATCCCAACAACTAGTATACCAATCCTATCCTCGAAATCACTTTTCAAATTATCCCAATCCCACCTAAACAACTTCACCTTCTCATTGGGATAACCCTAGACCAACCAACCAAGGATATGATTCTTACCCTAAGTATTCAAATGATGGATATTTTGATTTAACTGCGGTCAGAAACTCTAAAAATTATTATCCTCAACCTGATCAAATCCTTGACCATGGTGGTGATCCTGAGATCACCCAATTACTCCAAGCAGTCCAAGGGATGAGAGAAGCTAATAAAAGAAATACAGATAATCTAACAAAACAACTCAATAGAATCTGGAAAGCACAAGGTGACAAACCTGGTCCTAGTATGCCACAAGTTGGTGGTAAGCCACTCAAGGTTGAGGATCAAACCTTAAGCATGACATCCTATCCAATCCCAACATCTACATACACTGAACCCACCCACTAGTCCTATGATTATACAAAACAAATCCTTTTTGATACCCCAAAAACTGACTTTGAGGAGGAAGACTCACTTGAAGAAATACATTTTGATTTAGGCCCTGAATTGCAACCATTCTATTTTGAGGAGCTAATTCATAGTAAACTGGAGTATGAATCTTTTATATTTAAAGACACACAATTGGATTACATGGAAGATTTATGAGAATCAGGGCAAGATCAAGAAGAAAGAACGATTGTGAACAGTAATACTCCCAGCCAAGCCCGGCTGGATGGCTCTAATGAAATCTTGTTTGAGGATTACCATGATCAGATATGCTTAAATGATTCAATATCTGGATTTGGCAATACTGATCATTCCCATATAGAAGCCGAATCTGCTTTCACTTTTGTTTCAGCTAATCTGCACCTTTCTCTCCCCATCCACCAAAGTCCTAAGGAAAAACTTGGCCATTATCCCCAACATCTCGAGATTAAGGAAAATAGACAATCCCCTTATGAAAAGGATGTTCAAGAAATTGCAGAATTACTGGGGATGACTTATGAGGATCTATCTGAGGAAGCAAAGGCTTTAGCTGAATCATGGGATTTGGAAGAATTTGACTTGATTGATGAGAAACAAGAAGATATTCCCATAGAAGATATAGTCCAAAAAGGATTTGAGGTGTTGACTAATCCAAATCCTGATCTTATGGTTCTAAGGAAAAATGAATTAAAACAATATTTGGGTGACTCAAATGTGGCAGTTGATTACCCCTGGGATATTATTGAGGACTCTGATAAGTCTGGAACTACTGAGATGGACCACTGGATCTTATTTGACTCAACAACTCGACATCCATCCATATCTGATTTGACTTGTGAAGTGGTTTCTTATACCATTTCAGACTACACCTCTTGGGTTCCTCCTTTCATTTCCCATCACTTTCAAGACCCATACCATCTATTCCCCATAGACCATACTGTATCCACCCCATCCTCCTTCCTCATGCATCAATTCTTAAGGTTGCCACTATCTACTTTCTACTCTGGCACCCACACTAATATTCCTCTCTTTTGTAGCATCTGGCTACAAATAGTTTCAAGCCCATTCACTTTATTTTTCCGACCCTTTGGGCTTGGTATTCACCATCAACTGGTTCGCATTTGTGGATCACTGATCCTTGCGCAGCATGAACACATCTTTATTTTAATCCTGACCCAACCCATCAATCTGATCATTCACTTTTGGGTTTAAGTCTGGCAATTGACGTTAAACTTAGTGCTGACTGGAAGGCAACCCAGCATTCATCACAGGTAGCTCTGCATCCTCTGCATCCATGCTGACCTGGATTAAAAGAAAAGTCAGGTGATATCCACTCCTCTTGCTTATTATATTTTGATTTTCATGCATTCATTTCAATGAAGACATTGTAATGAATAGGCATGGGGGGGTGGACAGTACATGTCTTATTTTTATGTCAAAAAAAAATGCATTTAGGCATAAAGAATTTTTATTAAGGCTTTATTAGGGATTTATTCTTAAGTTGATTCTTGAGTTTAGAATCCAGTACAATTTCACACTTACACGTAAAATTTGCAATGGATCCTCTGTGAAGATCGATAAACATCTTTAGTTTGTCAAAAAGAAGCAGTGCTTCTTCTCCTAAGCCCTTGGACAGTAATTAGGGAGTTAAGCAAACTATCTTCTAACAGATTTACCAAACACGTGTGAGATGAGAGTAGAAAGTTTACTGGTGCTCTAAGGCAAGTATGAGGAATCTTAAACTCAGGATAATGAGATAATGATACTCGGATTTAGGCATAGTTTTCGCTCTTGGTTTCTACGTACAAGTTCTTAGTGAAAACATATTTTGAGAGCCACCAAATAAGGCAAAATATGCAAAGAGCTATGACTATGGTGGATGGTCACGATCGTCCTTTACGGAATCCTTAGTTGAAGGAGGGTATTAATGTCAAGGTCAGAAATACGTTGTCCTATCCATTCCCTTCCCAGTGCCGAGAATAGGCACTTCCACCAAATAAGCCACCCGATATCTTCTTGAACATCCCCTAATCCTGAATAATGCCTCATGAATAAAAGTCGTATGTGTTACTGTGTTGCATTAGTAGATGTCTGGATGCAAAAGAAAAAGAAAGAGGTATATATGTCTATGCATACAGAAAAAAAATAATATACATATACAAAAAAAAAGTAGAAAAGAAAAGAAAAGAAAATAAAAGAAAGACTTTATAAGTGTTTTTAGAGTTTATTTCAAGTGTACTGAGGCAATAGCACCCATCACCCTCACGATCCACCAAAAATAGCCTTGACCTACTTTTCTGTATTTCTGGCTGCTTAAATACAGGCTGAGGAATGCTGACTTAGTCATAGAGTTATCAGAACCTAATCAAAGTGTTAGTGTCAGGAGAGACGACCAAATATACTGATAAATCTGGTGAGATTGTGAGCTCAGAAAGACAAAAAAGAAAATGAGAGAGAAAGAAAGAGAGAGAACGTGTACAAAAGAACTAAAGAGAGCACAGTTTCTCCACCTCTCTTTCAGTTGAATTATTTAATAATCTGGACATCTAGGTTCTAAAGTACTAGTCTATATGTTGCACTAGATGAGTGTGAGCCACCAAAAATAAATCCACTTGACTCAAAAAAATCTTCTACCTAACCCAAAAGCCAGGGCTGAATTTACAAATTACTTCATAACCCTGAAGGGAGAAGTTTGCCTATCCCAATAGATTTTTACTAAGAGTCAAGTACGAGCTTTAGATGTAGATTGGCTTTTCACTTGGATCTGCTGCATAGACTACAACAAAACACATTCACGATTATCTGGATTACTAAAGTATTGGATGAAAACAAAAGACATAAATCTCTAGTCAAACTCTTGATAGAAACCTGTTATGTAGGACCACTTTGCATTTAGTCTTGCATTTGCTAGGGACTAGAAAGATTTAGGCATGGGGGTGTGATTGCACAGCAATCATGCAATCAAAAACACCAGAATTGAGCTTTCAAGTCAATGCATGCATAAGCATCATAATTTGCATACTAGTTAGTTTGAGTAATCGTATAGGTAATATCATCATTTTATGACCTAAAAGGGAGATAATTTTAATAGCAGATGATTCGAAGCTGTGGATGTCAGATCGGACCAGACAGATTTGATCAGAACAACACCGGGAGTTCAACACTTCCAAAATCATCTCGATCAGACAACTAGAGCATCGTGTGTAGTCCATAGAAGAACGGAGATCATGAAGCAAAGGACAAAAATCCAAGCCTCAGATGAAGAATCGAACCACACGGATGGATTTGGATCGATGATCGCAGTCCAATGACGCAAAAATCAACTTAATTGGAGGTCTATGTCATTAGATATAAGGAGAAGAACAACAGATGGCCACGATGGCACCACATGGCGCCATCGCAACCGCCCCTCGCCTCGCTACCAACTCCTGAAGGCACCTCTCCTCGCAGCGTAGGCTGTTGGATCTTCATCCAACGACCACGAGCGCGCCACGTCACCCAGATTAGATCAGTATAAATATAAACAAGCAAGTATATATGATAAAGAGTTTGCGTAGCGCATTGGCTTGCGGGCATGGGCGTACACGGGAGACGCGGGTTCGAGCCCTGTGCTGTGCAAAATCGATGCGACGTCAGGGGGCAGGCACGTGCAGGCACGATTGCATGGTCGGAGGGCTGAGGCACGTCCATGTGGTGTGATTAGAGTGCATTGCAGGCGGACGTGCGATCGTGCGGGTTTTTTGCGGAATTAGGAAGGTGAGAGAAGCGCATGTAGGATTTGAAAGGCACGATGAGCACGCATTTAAGCCGTTCGATTGCAAGATCGGACGACTGACGATGAGGCAATGACGAGTCAATTCTTCTCTTTTAAAGTCGTTTGTCACATAAAATGACGCGTTGTTTGTAGTTCTATGTGGTGGAAAAATTGACTAATCAACAATTAAAATAACCACTCGCAGAAGAGCGAGTCATGTCCACAGGGAGGCACTGACATATTTAAACTCGCACCGGTTAAAAACATATGTTCATAGTTAGTTTCGACGAGAATTGAACCAAATCTACCTTCAGATTAAGAAAACATCAAGAGAACATGCTGAAATGGCAATTTTGCACAACTAAAGGATATATTTTGCAATGCAGCTTAATAAAATAATAATAAAAGTTGACAATGGCATAGAATGTAAATATTAATAGAGGCTTTACTGTAGCAAAATAGTGGAACTTCTTCCCCTTGTCCATGCGCAAGGAGGAGGGAATGGTTGGAGGTGTGAAGCTTGGAGGAGGATCTCTAGATCGAGGGCTTCGTGATGGCGGTCGCAGCGAAGTGTGAGGTGCCTTGAGGTGGCCGGACGGAGGTACGGTGGAGGTGGGTTCTAGTGGTTGCAGAAGGTGGTTCACGTGGTGAACGCGTAGGTCGTGCGGATGCGCACAGGTGCAGCTGAGCTCGGTCGCAGCTGCTGCTGCGTGTTGCAGGCCGTACGCGGGGAAGCGCTGAAGGCTGCAGCTGCTGCTGTTGGATGCTACTGGCCGCACGCTGCGAGAGTCGACGGCGCGGTGCAGGGAGTGTGGTGGAAGTGCAGCGTGCTTTACGTTTGTGGTTGTAGGGCGTTTGCTGCTTCAGGTGTGCAGCAGGGGCACGTGTGGGCTGGAGTGGCGCTGTTGCAGGAGGTGAGGCACGCCGAGGGGAGCTGGTGGGCGTGCGCTAGGGACTAGAGCGTGGAGGATGGTGCACGCAACAAGGGCATGCGAGGGGATGGCGGTGCTGCAGGAGATGAGTGCACGCAGTGGAGTTGTGGACGGTGCTGCACGCTAGCGGGTAAGTGCGTGCAGTGGATTGGAGATGAAGGTGCGGGCAGGGTATGTAGGCACGGATGCGTTGAGGAACACGCGAGGCTGATGAAGAAGAAACACGGTGATGGCCAAGCCCACTGGATTGGCACGACGAGCTGTCACCTCGCCGGCCCACGGTATGGTGGAGCTTAACCTTGGAGACCACAATGAGGAGCGGGTGCACGGTGATGGGCGGGTGGTGTCTCCTCTAGCTCGGTTATCTCCTCCTCTCTCTTGTAGTTAGCTGCCCCGACCAGATCCAACACACCCACTCCTCCATGAATGGGGCCTTGACTACGGCAGCTGGAGGAAATGCTGTCGTTGCTGAAAGAAGAAGAATAAAATAATAATAAAATATTATGATTATTTATATACAAACCCTCAACTTTTATGTTAACTTAAAATAATGCATGAAATGCACCTAATTGGTTAACTAATTAAATGAATGTAATTCTAAGTTAATTCTAAATGCATTTAAATATGAATGCAATGCATGAATTATGCAATTAAATCAGAAATATAAATTAATCTATTTACATCCTAATGCATGCTAAATAAATGTTAGAATTAACTTAATATCTAGACACTTAAATACTTAAGTAACCCACAAGTATAGGCTAATCAAATACCCCCATGACTAATTTTTGCTAGTCCTTAGGAAATCCAAGCAAAACCTAGCACTCCCAGTTGACTAGCCAACCCAATCAGTCTTCCTTTAGAAACATATTAAGTTCAGACTTTAGACCTAAGGTTCCCAAGTAGTTAAGTTACAGACAAGGTCGGCTAAAGACGAGTTGTAGGCACAAGTTTCTCTGATTTCTGAGTCTACCCTAAGGTTTATGGATCCCTGAGATTAAAGCATCCGTGCATGTGCGTTGGTCTGAGTTATTTGAGTTAAAGAAAAAGGATCTTTTTTTTTAATAATGTATATATATATATATTTGATTCCTCTAAGTCTAACCTCGGATCAACTATCAACACGGTCTGTGTTGGATTCATTGTCCCCATTACCGTACCTCGAAGGGTGCCTGGCTTTCGATGCTTCGAGATAGCACCGCCCGTAGTGACCCCAAGAACTCCAGGCAATCGACACTTCGAGATAGTATTGCCCATGGATTTCTAAAGCGAATTCAGGCCTGTGGTAATCGGCACTTCGAGATAGGGTCGCCCATGGTACCTGAACTACACAATGCGCTTACATGCCCCCAGTAGGATGGATATCCTAAGAGACAAGCACCGAGGAGGTAATATGTTATCATCGCATCCTCAAGGTGAGTATATACTCCACCTCTCCTATGGCGGGAACTCTTCCAATCAAATTATGTTTTCAAGCCTCTCCTAAGTCAAAACCAAGGGAACCAAATCTCTTTTAAGAAAGGAATTAAGTTGATTACTTACTTACACCAGACCAAGTGTGTGAAATTTGGATGCTTGGGTTACAAGGACTCGTAAACCAAAAGGTAGAACAAGACTCCAGGTACTACCCCACCTTTTAACTCAAACCCTAGATTTCCTTCCTCAACCTCTTGAGGAATGGTCCGCAACTTAACTCCTACTTAAGTTTTTAAGTCCACAAAGGACCCTAAAGGTCTAAAACTAGTAGCTCTCTTAGCTTCTAAAGTTTGACCCTAGAATTAACTTAGTCTAACCTAGAGTTTTGATTTGCTTAAGAATGCAGGACCTAGCCAATTAATTATTTTTTTATTTTTATTTATTTAGATTTTTTTTTAATGCAAATGTATGCAATGAATGCACTATGCTATGTATATCCCTAAGTACACCCTCCCATGCCTAAAATCTACAATGTTCTCATTGCATAGAAGGATATTACCTGGGTCAGAGCTGGGTTGCCATTCTTTTGTTAGCAGCCGAGTAGCCAAAGAACCTGCAAATTAGGTTCAAGGATTACAGAAATAGGCCCTAAAAATGAGCAAAGTAATGTTGGCCTAGAAAATAGGTAACCTTGGATGTTGGCGAGCTGATGATGAATCCCGATAGCAAATGCTCGCCCAACCAGGATGGGAATAAAATCTTCCCAGGTCACCAGAGGAGGTTCTAAAGGATAAACTGGTATAACAACTGCCAAAGGGGTAGGGGGAGGATGACAAGGATCCTCCAAAAGGAATGGGGAAGGAATGGTGTAGAGATAAACCCCCAGGGCAATGGACTGACTAAAGAAATCATCAATCCATACCCGATACTCCACTACGGGAAATATTGGTTTATTAAGCCCCCTGGTCAGAACAAAAGTGAGCAGTTCTCTAAGGCAAGGATCGTCTAGGGTGTCCAAGTTTCGAGGTTGCAGGATGGCCATAAGATCTAGGTTGGGTTTAATCAGCTCGGTGTCCATCCCTAACACTCTTTCCAAATCCTCAATTGCATCCCTAGCATTCCTTGCACCATCACATGTATCTTCCTGCCCTTCATCAGGAGTCACAATTTCGCCTTCAAATATAAGCGAATCAGAGGATGACTTCAAAATAAATGAAGGCAGGTTGGAAGCAACAGATCTAGGGATTATCCTATCAATGCCATCCCTGGGTTTTTATTCTTTACTCAAATCTTCCCCGGAGTCTATATTTGAATCTACATAAATCTTAGAAGTTGCTTCCAAATTTTCCATCATTTCATGATGAGGAGAAATATCATCAATGGGTGTGCTAAGGAAACCTAATTTGGTTAAATTTGTGACATCCTCAGGGGCTAACTCTTCAAATAAGACATAATCACCCTTAGTGTCACTCCAAATCTTGAATGTAGGTTCCTCATATAATTCGTCTTTCTCCTCATCATATGATTCATCATATACCTAAGGTCTAGAATCATTTAATATTTCAGCAGATCCCCTAGGGTACTCTATCTGAGGTAAATGGTTTACACTAGTAACATCAGACTCCTCAGATAGGTCAATTTCTTGAGGGTTAGATTCCCTAAGGGTGGGCTTGAGTTCCATCTCATGATCAGAAGGGAGGGTAGGATTAACAACTTGACTTCGACCCACTTCATCAAATGTCACGAAAATACTATCATCTGGGTTGAGGTCTTCCAATGATACCATCATTCCCTTCTTTTGACTCTAATAAAATTCAGGTGGATACTCAACCTTATCTTCATCTTCCTCAGGTTGCCACCTTTCTTCATCCAATGCATAGCTACTTTCATATGTATCTTCCTCCCACTTAAGGCGTGGATCTCTCAAGGAAGTGTCATTTAATGGGGAGGTTTCAAAATCGATCCTCGAAAAGTAACTATTCTCCCCAAAATTTCCCTCCAACTTAAAGTGTAGCTCTCCCACGAGAGATGCATCTATTGTAGAGGGGTGTACGTCATCCTCAATGGGGTAGATTGGGTGGCTAATTTCATCTCTTTCTTGTTGGCCTGCTCTCGAAGATTCTCCTAACAATTCAATCATTTCGTTTTGCATTTTCTGTATTTCCATCTTCAAGGAGGAGAGGTCATTTTTATCATGAAAGAAGTCAGGCTCAGGCTTATAGTACCCAGGAGTGTCTGTCCAACCATTATAATTATTCAGGGAGGGTGGGTTGGGTATTTCTATGGTGTGTGGGATATTGGGCAAAGCAAATCCCGCTCCTAGGTTCTGCTCAGTGATTTGGGGCTTAACCAGGCCAATACTCTAATAATAGGAGTAAAACGGATCCCAATGATTGTCATTATGTTCATCAAGGGATGGACCATCTCGACGTATGGGATCGAGGAGTGTAGAGTGGGGGTGAGGGTGTGGGCAAGATGTGAAAGGATGAAAATCAATGTGGTCCATTCTAACTCACACCTCAATCAGAATTCCCCAAGCAAAACACAATTCAAAAAGGACTTTTTAGGTCTTTCCCAATTTAGGCTTTTGATTTAAGTTAGATTGTAGGTGACAATATAATTTGTTCAATTAATTTACGCGCTTATTGTTGACCTACGGCTCACCTAAGAAGACCTAGTTGGAGCTTAGGTGTTCTTCCCTAAATCTCAAATGGTAAAGCAACTCCAAAGACTGAAGATCGAGGGATGCAAGTAGGCCTAAGCCTTCCTTTGCAGCTGTGCTTTCGCGGTGCTTCTCAACTACCCCCAAAAAGTCGTGACAGGGTATCCCCCTCTTTGGAGTTACAAAACCTTTGATCTCAAGTTCTAAACACTTCAGAATCCAATGATAGGAGGGCTCTTGTCCTAGTATTTCCAAACCTAAGGAGTGTCTAAAAGCGTGCCGTGGTGCAAGCGAAATAAGTGTGCATACACCGCAAAAGATTTTGAATTTTGAATCGCATGCCAAGTTTGAAAATCAAATCCTTGGTTTTTAAAATGTCCCTCCTTTAATTATTCCTTTTTCTAGAAAATATGTGACCACTTGTTAGATTTATTCAATACAGATTAGGTGGTCTTCGAATTAAGTCCAAATGCAATGCGTGATCAAGAATAGGATGCAAAGTAAGAGAATGCGTACCTTGCTTCCAGCAATCAACGATGCGAGAATGCACACAATGCAGAGAAATAAATCTAGAGGCTGCTCATATAGACATAAATGGTTCGTCCTAGGGGCAGGAAGCTTCTAGCAGGCAGCTCATTTTTTTTTTTTACATACTTGTGCACAAATAAGTAGAAGATAAACAACCCACAAAAGAAAACCTAGATCTAAAGAAAAGAGGGAATAGACTCCCAAAAACTACCCAACACGGGCCTAAAACAAAATTGGGGATGGAGCGTGGAGGATGGAGCACGCAGCAAGGGCGTGCGCGGGGATGGCGGTGCTGCAGGAGATGAGTGCACACAGTGGAGTTGTGGACGATGCTGTACGCTGGCAGGTAAGTGCGTGCAGTGGATTGGAGACGAAGGTGCGGATAGGGTATGTAGGCACGGATGCGCTGAGGAACACGCGAGGCTGATGAAGAAGAAACATGGTGATGGCCAAGCCCACTGGATTGGCGAGGCGAGTTGTCACCTCGCCGGCCCACAATGTGGTGGAGCTTGGCCTTGTTGACCATAGTGAGGAGCGGGTGCATGGTGATGGGCGGGTGGTGTCTCATCTAGCTCGGCTGTCTCCTCTCTCTTGTAGTTAGCTGCCCCGACTAGATCCAGCACACCCGCTCCTCCATGAATGGGGCCTTGACTGCGGCAGCTGGAGGAAATGCAGCCGTTGCTGAAAGAAGAAGAATAAAATAATAATAAAATATTATGGTTATTTATGTACAAACCCTTAACTTAAAATAATGCATGCAATGCACCTAATTGGTTAACTAATTAAATGAATGTAATTCTAAGTTAATTCTAAATGCATTTAAATATGAATGCAATGCATGAATTATGTAATTAAATCAGAAATATGAATTAATCTATTTACATCCTAATGCATGCTAAATAAATGTTAGAATTAACTTAATATCTAGGCACTTAAATACTTAAATAGCCCACAAATATGAGCTAATCAAGCGGGATTTGAGGGCATGCGACATAGGCGAAAACACAAAGGCGTGGGTGAGTGGGAGTTGTGCGATGAGAATCTGAGGGCGCACAACGTGCCACATGTCCCACCAGGAAGAATCTGAGCATAGAAGGCCTTTTGAAGGTTATTTTTAGGCCAAATCAGAGCCGTTGATCTCCTGATCAACGGATCTGATTAGCCAAGGAGTTGTTGCACAAGGTTAAGGGCTAAAATACCCTTTTTGCCCTTCACAAAGGCTATAAAAAAATGCCCAGGGCCCCCTAGTTGAAGCATCCACTTGGAACCTCTCTCTTCCATCAACTCCAGACATATTCCGTCTTCTCTGCAACTCTCCGTCCCTCTGCAACTCTGCTCCAACTCCATCTTGATGCTTTAGATCTGAGGTGCTGCCGCATCTCACACAAGCATCCCGCAGGCGACGTCGTTTCTCTGCCACTTTCTTCTATCTCTATCTCTCTCTCTCCCTCTCTCTCTTTCTCTCTATCTATCTTTACTTTTTGCATAGCAATTTCTATTATGAAAAACTCTTTATCAGTGAAATGAAATCTGATGTAATGAATATTTGATGCATCTCTATACATATATACATATATAAATATCTTGTTAGAACTAGTTTCATTGAAAAGCTTCCGTTAAAAATTGAGATTGCCTCCCTGCGAACGACCCGGTACTCACCGATTTTATAAATATTGTTTGTCGTCATGATTTCGCGCTATTCTACAACTAAACAACTTTTAATCGCGATTACGCATCGAACAATCCTCCTCTATGCAACCACCTCCATGCACTACGAAACTCTGCACCATCGACGCCAACACGCTCCCCTCGCCTTCACCAGTGCTTCCACGTGATTCACGCGACCAAACGAGAACCCGCGTGTCGATGAGCCGTCGCCACCGCCGTCGGCCCTCCTCATCGCCGGAGAGAGCCCTGGCCACCGTTCAACGTGCCGTTACTGCCTACACGTAGCCCTCATCGTGGCCAACCTACATCAAAGTTCTCACGGCTGGCCGCAGCCTCGTCTTCACATAGTACAAAGGAAAGAAAAGCTATGTTTTAGGTCGAATTAGTATTTACGTATTATGCCATTACCGCAACACTATTGATTTATTTTATGAATTAAATTATTCAAGTGATATTTCATGCATGCCCTTAAGTTTCCACTCAATTTTTCTCATACACTTAACTCTTATATGTTGAATTTGACTTTTAACTTGCATGCATAAAGTATCAACACATGCGGACCATGATTAGAGGAGAGAGCTCAATGTCTTGGATTTTAACTATATTTACCCTACATGCAATTGTTGGAAAATTGAGCACATAACCCTCGCATGCTTAAATTATCGTGTGCATCCTTCTCACCTTATTTCGCAGCAGATTTTGGCAAAAATTCCATACCTGATTGGGTAGATACAAAGGAAAATATTTGTGAATTTATTGCATCTATTCCTCCCTGTGGATACGACATAACTTTTCATGGTTAGTTTTATTAAAATACTTTTGTTTGGGATTTTCCACCATGATTATTTACCACAACACATTATTTTTCTGGCATCATCTTTCAAGTGAAAACTCCTGTTCACCTATCGTATTATTTCTTAAAGTTGAAAAATTCTAATGCCGAAGCTCTCTTTTCCTAATTCAATTTTTATTTTTACTTTTTCAAAAATAAAAAGAATCTATGGAGCTAACAAAATGATTCAGAGATGAACATCCACCCCCCAATGCCTATCTAATGCAATGTGATCATTGTATTAAAAAGACATGAAAAAGAGAAGAGTAGAGTAGAAAACACCTAAATTTCATGATTACAGGCTAGCTCCGAGATGAAAATAGACTGTATATATGCTGAATTTAGTGACTTCAGCTAGGCACACTATACAAATAAAGAAGAAATAAATAATTCACAGGTGTAGGTTAGAATCAAAATAAATAGATTCACCTCAGGACTTGCAACAGGTATCGACAAATGTGGACTAGATGGTGGTGTAGACCCATGCCCCAGGGTCTAGTGTATCTAAGTTCCTAAATAAAAATTACCCAGAACCTAAGATCAGCATGCAAGCTGGGCTGGGCTTGCAATTTGTGAGGATGCAACCCAAGTCCAAAAAGTCAGACAATGGGAAAATCAAGATCAAAAAGATAATCAGTGAATTTGTGCTTGGGTTACACATCCTCAGAATAAAAAATGTCATAAGGGTCCTGGTAGAAGGTTGGTGGTTTCAGGTTTATACAAACCCTTAGACTCAAATTTCTACTTCCCTTGGAATTGGCTTCCCAAATTTTCATTTCCCAGCTCCTATCCTCCATAATTATAATTTTTGGGATCTCACAAATGTCATCATCCTTGTATAAAATATCCAAGTCCAATATTTGTGGCTGAATCAGAATTGACTTGGATCTAGTGATCTCAAAAACCAAATCATCAGTATGCTCAGCGGGGTGTATGTGAGGCATGGGGCTATGAATTGAATCCTTCATGTAATCAGGATCTGAATCCACCATGCTAGCCTCAACAAGATTAATTTCCTCAGTTATTGGGCCATCAAATGATCTATCAAATTCCTCAGGCCCAGCTGTCTCGCTATATTATTTCCTTCAAAGTCGGGTGAGACTTCACATAACAATTCTTCACCTTCAGAATCAAAGAATTTTGGATCCACATTTATATTTGTCTCAAAATCATTTATCATTTCCTAGTCCAAGAAGACATTTTTCCTTATACCCTGGCTCATGGATCTCAGGTGAAGAAATTAATTCATCCTCAACAGGTTGCTCTAGACCAACCTGGTCAACCCTGGTTTCGTAAAATGTGCCCCCCTACAGGTGCCTAAGCAGATTCTGACATTGGCTCTCCTGAAGGGGGTTCATCCTAGAAATCATCCCAAGATTAGACTAGAGCAATCACAAATCTCACCCATAATTTTGACAACTTCCCAAGTAAAAACTCACCTGGGTCCTTATCCTTAACATCTTGGAGCCAATCCAACAAATATTTGTTAAGATCATCAATCATTTGAATCAGAGGCAACAATTTTTCAAGGCAAGGTGTTGGTTGAGCTTCTAAAGATTGTATGGTATTCCTTAAGTTAGTCAGCACCTTACCTTGGACCTGGTTCACCTGAACTAAGTGATTTGGTGTAGGTTTGGGTGGGTTTGGGTTCAGTCCAGGGGAGTCAACGAATTGAGGTTCTTGATACCCTCCTTGATAATAGGTCATTTCGGGTTGTTCAAAGAGGGGTGGAGACTTATATGCAATGTAGTTTGGGGGAGGGTAAGAGTTGTAATCAGGATATCCTTCCTGATTGTAGATCTTATTTGGTTGTCCATAGGAGGGCAGTGATCTATAATTGATGTAGCTCAAAGTAGGATAAAAATCAAGATCATGGTGTCCAGGGTTAGAACTTGAACATAGAGGTCTAGAATTGTATCCCCAATCAAGATTATCCCAATTAGTGGATGGGTGAGAATAAGCCTGGTTGGGATAATAATCATATTGGGAATAAGATGTGCCAGGAGGGTAAGAGTGGAAATGCGAGTAGGATATGGAAGGATCCATGGTAAAGCGGGAGGAAGGAAGGTGCCTAGTAGTACAAACAATCAAATCTATCCTTAGGTGGGGTAGCCTAAAGATCTACAGACTCCCAGAACCTACCTTGAGATGAAAAGAAGGATTTGATCTACTTCTTTCCAGTCAATCCAACCAGTTAGAGGGAGGGGCTAGGGAGAAGGTTCTTCCCTTGGCTTTCACCTCAGGTTCCTTTGATACTCTCCAACCACAATCATTTGACTTTGCTCCTCTATCTAGACATCAGATTAAATGGTACAATTAAATTAATTGAAAATAATCTCTATCTAGGCCCCAAAGGGCGAGTCCAATCCTTAAGGCCAACGTCTACTCTATTTTAATTAAGCTTAGGTTTGAATGTGCTTGGAAATGTGATGGGCCCTTTATCTGGGTTGTGCCCTTAAAGATTAGTTTCGATGTATATGCATGCATAACCAATGGTTTTCAAGTAAGATTATTTTTGGATGTAGTGAATTTTATGGTTTAAATCTTTCTTAGTAGCTTTTAGGATTCAACTTCCAGGTGTATTCAGACAAGATTTTGTGAGGCACACCAAGTTTTGAAAGCACATGTGAAGATATATTCCTTTATAAATAAAAAATAATGTGGTGTGCCTAGTTCAGCCTTAAAAATTGAATCCTATGGGGCAAGCTACTGATAGATCACTTTTATCTTAAGTGGTGTGGCCCAAACAAATTAGACAAGTGGCCTGATGCACCACTAATTAAGGCACCCAATTAGTTTTAGCCTATTCTGATGTCTAATCACTTATTTGTATAAGTCATGCTGGTGTACTGGGTCCTTTGGTTGGATTTTTGATTAAGTGACTGAATCAGATCAAAGTGAGATGCCTTAAGTGTGTGGGTATATAAGGTGTGTATATTTAATAAATCCCACAAATAGATTTTTTTTTGTTTTTAATGTAGGGTGAGGTGGGTGGAAGTGACAAATAAACAATCAATCTTCCTTAGGATTTATAAGAGCACCTATGTTGATTTTCGTTTTTGTTATTATGTAGTGGAATGAAAACTAGTGGATAGGAGGTGGGGTATACTTATAGACCCTTCAATAGTACTTTACTCTAATCTATTGCTTTTAGTTCACCTCAAAAGAGTACTAGCAATCACATATCAACACATGCGGACCATGATTAGAGGAGAGAACTCAATGTCTTGGATTTTAACTATATTTACCCTACATGCCATTGTGGGAAAATTGCGCACATAACCCTTGCATGCTTAAATTATTGTGTGCATCCTTCTCACCTCGTTTCGCAGCAGATTTTGGCAAAAATTCCGTAACTAATTGGGCAAATACAAAGGGAAATATTCGTGAATTTATTGCATCTATTTCTCCCTGTGGATATGACATAACCATTTGTGGTTAGTTTTATTAAAATACTTTTGTTTGGGATTTTCCACCATGATTATTTACCACAATGCATTATTTTTCTGGCATCATCTTCCAAGCGAAAACTCCTGTTCACCTATCATATCATTTCTTAAAGTTGAAAAATTCTAATGCCCAAGCTCTCTTTTCCTAATTCAATTTTTATTTTTACTTTTTCAAAAATGAAAAGAATCTACAGAGCTAACAAAATGATTCAGAGATGAACATCCACCCCCCCATCCCTATCTAATGCAATGTGCTCGTTGTATTAAAAAGACTTGAAAAAGAGAAGAGTAGAGTAGAAAACACCTGAATTTCATTATTACAGGTCGGCTCCGAGATGAAAACAGGTTGTGTACATGCTGAATTTAGTGCCTTCTGCTAGGAACACTATACAAATAAAGAAGAAATAAATAATTCACAGGTGTAGGTTAGAATCAGAATAAATAGATTCACCTCAGGACTTGCCAGTAGGTATCGACAAATGTGGACTAGATGGTGGTGTAGACCCATGCCCCAGGGTCGAGTGTATCTAAGGTCCTAAATAAAAATTACCCAGAACCTAAGATCAGCATGCAAGTAGGGCTAGGCTTGCAATTTGTGAGGATGCAACCTAAGTCCAAAAAGTTGGACAATAGGAAAATCAAGATCGTAAAGATAATCAGTGAATTTGTGCTTGGGTTACACATCCTCAGAATAAAAAATGTCATAAGGGTCCTGGTAGAAAGTTGGTGGTTTCAGGTCTATACAAACCCTTAGACTCAAATTTCCACTTCCCCTGGAATTGGCTTCCCAAATTTTCATTTCCCAGCTCCTATCCTCCATAATTATAATTTTCGGGACCACACAAATGTCATCATCCCTGTATAAAATATCCAAGTTCAAGATTTGTGGCTGAATCAGAATTGACTTGGGTCTAGTGATCTCAAAAACCAAATCATCAATATGCTCAGCGGGGTGTATGTGAGGCATGGGGCTATAAATTGAATCCTTCATGAAATTAGGATCTGAATCCACCATGCTAACCCCAATAAGATTAATTTCCTCAGTTATTAGGCCATCAAATGATCTATCAAATTCCTTAGGCCCAGCTATCTCACTGATATTATTTCCTTCAAACTTGGGTGAGACTTCACATAACAATTCTTCACCGTCAAAATCAAAGAATTTTGGATCCGCATTTATATTTGTCTCAAAATCATTTATCATTTCCTGGTCCAAGAAGACATTTTTCCTTGTACCCTGGCTCATGGATCTCAGGTGAAGAAATTAATTCATCCTCAACAGGTTGCTCTAGACCAACCTGGCCACCCTGGTTTCGTAAAATGTGCCCCCCTACAAGTGCTTGAGTGGATTCTGACATTGGCTCTCCTGAAGGGGGTTCATCCTGGAAATCATCCCAAGATTAGACAAGAGCAATCACAAATCTCACCCATAATTTCGACAACTTCCCAAGTAAAAACTCACCCGGGTCCTTATCCTTAATATCTCAGAGCCAATCTAACAAATATTTGTTAAGATCATCAATCATTTGAATCAGAGGAACCAATTTTTCAGGGCAAGGTGTTGGTTGAGCTTCTAAAGATTGTATGGTATTCCTTAAGTTAGTCAACACCTTACCTTGGACCTGGTTCACCTGAACCAAATGATTTGGTTTAGGTTTGGGTGGGTTTGGGTTCGATCCAGGGGAGTCAACGAATTGAGGTTCTTGATATCCTCCTTGATAACAGGTCATTTCGGGTTGTTCAAAGAGGGGTGGTGACTTATATGCAATGTAGTTTGGGGGAGGGTAAGAGTTGTAATCAGGATATCCTTCTTGATTGTAGATCGTATTAGGTTGTCCATAGGAGGGCGGTGATCTATAATTGATGTAGCTCAGAGAAGGATAAAAATCAAGATCATGGTGTCCAGGGTTAGACCCTGAACACGGAGGTCCAGAATTGTATCCCCAATCAGGATTATCCCAATTAGTAGATGGGTGAGAATAAGCCCGGTTGGGTTAATAATCATATTGGGAATAAGATGTGTCAGGAGGGTAAGAGTGGAAATGCGAGTAGGATATGGAAGGATCCATGGTAAAGTGGGAGGAAGGATGGTGCCTTGTAGTACAAACAATCAAATCTATCCTTAGGTGGGGTAGTCTAAAGATCTACAGACTCCCAGAACCTATCTTGAGATGAAAAGAACGATTTGATCTACTTCTTTCCAGTCAATCCAACCAGTTAGAGGGAAGGGCTAGGGAGAAGGTTCTTCCCTTGGCTTTCACCTCAGGTTCCTTTATACCCCCCAACCACAATCCTTTGACTTTGCTCCTCTGGCTAGACATCAGATTAAACTATACAATTAGATTAATCGAAAATAATCTCATTCTAGGCCCCGAAGGGCGAGTCCAATCCTTAAGGCCAACGTCTACTCTATTTTAATTAGGCTTAGGTTTGAATGTTCTTGGAAATGTGATGGGCCCTTATATCTGGGTTGTGCCCTTAAAGATTAGTTTTGATGCGTATGCATGCATAACCAATGGTTTTCAAGTAAGATTATTTCGGATACAGTGAATTTTATGGTTTAAATCTTGCTTTGTAGCCTTTAGGATTCAACTTCCAGGTGTATTCAGACAAGATTTTGTAAGGCACACCAAGTTTTGAAAGCACATGTGAAGATATATTCCTTTACAAATCACAAATAATGTGGTGTGCCTAGTTCAACCTTAAAAATTGAATCCTATGGGGCAAGCTATTGATAGATCACTTTTATCTTAAGTGGTGTGGGCCAGACAAATTAGACAAGTGGCCTGATGCACCACTAATTAAGGCACCCAATTAGTTTTAGCCTATTCTGATGTCTAATCACTTATTTGTATAAGTCGTGCTGGTGTATCGGGTCCTTTGGTCGGATTTTTGATTAAGTGACTGAATCAGATCAAAGTAAGGTGCCTTAAGTGTGTGGGTATATAAGGTGGGTATATTTAATAAATCCCACAAATAATTTTTTTTTTGTTTTTAATGTGGGGTGAGGTGGGTGGAAGTGACAAATAAACAATCAATCTTCCTTAGGGTTTATAAGAGCCCCTACGTTTATTTTCGTTTGTGTTATTACGTGGTGGAATGAAAACTAGTTGATAGGAGGTGGGGTATACTTATAGACCCTTCAATAGCACTTTACTCTAATGTATCGCTTTTAGTTCTCCTCAAAAGAGTACCTGCAATCACAGTAGGAAAAGAGAAAAGTGAGGTAAAAGATCAACAAGGTGGAAAACATGGGAAATCAAAGGTGTTGCCTCCCTAGCAACGGTGCCAAAATGTTGAACAGGATTTCTACACTAAAAGATTGAGTTGAAAACCCTATCGTTGTAGCCGCATAAAAATCCGTCAAATGGATAATTTAACTAAAATTCAAGGTGAGTCCTGAATCGAATACTGGGAGGCGAATGTTTGATCAAAAATCACATTGGATTTATTGTCACGAAATAGATTAGTTGGTCGAATTAAATCTAAGCTAGTTATCTACTTAAAGAATAATTAATAGAAGAAAGGAAAAGAATAACACAAATAAAGAGAAAATAGGTAGAGAATAAACAAATATTTCATAACCACTGAATCAAGTTCATTGCATCTAATCATTAGACTAGAAAGTAGGATATCTATACTAGAAAGAGATAAAAGAGAAGGTGATGAGAAGTTATCTTCCTCGACGGCTACTTGGAGGATGAGCTGCATTGACAGGGTGACCGGACGAGGTTGGTGAGATGCTAGATGAGGGAGAACGAAGACAGAGGAAGGAGGATAGAGCAGGGCGACATCGCAATGAGATTCGCTTCCCAAACGACGGTGAGAGGACAACTGCGGGTGCCCACGAATGGGGTAAGGAGATGAAAAAATTATCTTTTTAAGTCTAATGGAGCATCCCGGGTTTGGGTCGAGCTCATAGAGCTTTGGAGGTGGTGAGAAAAGAGAGAAAGGGATGAAAAATGAGGTGGTAGGGTTGGTCTTTTATTGTTGTAGGAATAGGGCATTGTTAGTTGCACGAAATCGGGTTTTAAATCATTACGTTGCAGTATAGTCGAAATCTCACGAAAAACAGATAAAATTTATACTTGAAAAGTCCGAGGTCGTTCGCTGGGAGCAAGTAGAAATTCAATTTTCAAGATTGCAATTTAAACAATAGAGATAAGAAATTATTATCATAAAATGATTCAAAATAATGTTGCAATCATATCAAGTGTCAGACTGCAAAAAAATGGAGTAAAATGGTGATTTGAATCACCAATTACTCCCTACAATACTAGCAAGTGGAACTCAATAACTATGTATGAAATAAACTCAAACCAGCAGTCAGATTGAATGATCAGACGTCTTAAACATCTGGATGAATAATGCTCTGCTTCTTCTTCTTTCTCTGATTTCTTCTTCTTCATAGACACTTCTACTGCTGCTACTCTTGTTCTCTTCCTCTTATTCTTTTCTTCTTCTCCTCTGCTTAGATTCTTCCTCTTTTCTTCTTTCTCTGCTCTTTTCCTTCTTCTTCTTCTTCTTCTTCTATGCTTCTCTTCTTCATGTAGAGGGGGAAGGATCCTCAAATTTCGCTAAGTGTTATCCAATCCTTTTCAGAGCGAAACCCCCTAACCCACGTGCACTCTCTCTCCTTCTTTCTCTGGGTCACGCTCTCCTAGAGCCTTCAACAGTACTGGGTATACGGGTAATCGGACCTAGAGCACACCTAGGTCCAGGCTCATCGGCAGTGGGTGGTGAGTGAGGAGTGTATAACTTAGGCGGGTAATCGGACCAGGCCAGATTCGTGGGGGCAGTGTCATGGTCGAGGCCAAGTGAGGGGTGTGAGGGACCTCACCCCTTGTGTACGAGGCGATAAGCCTGTATCACAAATTCAATTTATGCGACACAGAGCAGTTGCCCATATCCGATGTGGGACTATCCCATAGGGCTTGTTCTTTGCGTGCACAGCTACTGATGCCTTCATCCAATTTGCGTGCAGGGAGCGGTCAACGACTCCAATTGACCCCTGGGTTACATTCCTGGAAGGATTCCGTGCTACCCGGAACGAGTGCCTGGGGCTGCAGGCGAGGAACGAGCCTTGAACCTTGCTTCAAAGGAGGTCCACTAATGGCGCTAGGGGCCGACACCTGAAAAGACAAATACGACCTAATGGCCTAGTTAGAATAGCTCAGAGGCTTCACCGTACTACGGTGAACTTGATGAGGGGGTCGATGTGGTGTGAGCGTGGTCTGTGGGTGCTGGGAGAGGCGAACTATGTGTTTGAAGGTAGGTGTGTTCGGGAGAGTGCGAGATTGATCAATAGCCCTAACTAAGTTAGGGCTTTTGATCTATGGTGAACGATGAAGGTGTGGAGTGCAGGAGCAGCCAGTTTGGTGGTGTGTGGAAGCTGCAAGGGCTCACCGGAGGTCTGCTGGAGAGATGGAAGATGGAGTTGCGGAGGGTATTGGCACGGTCAAAGCAGAGTGTTGAGGGTACTGTCGTGATGAGGGGAAACTGAGGAGTTGTTTGAGAGAGATAGCAGACGACGGGGAGCAGAGATGGCACTAGTTGCGGTATGGCTGGCGCTGGAGAAGGAAAGAGCTCTAGTGGGTAGGAAACGGTGAGGAAGACGGCGAAAGGGGCATCAACGGGTATGACTCGACGCAGAAGAAGATGAGGAAGATAGCTCTATTGCCGGTATTGCTTACGGAGGAAGAATAGAGGTAGGGAGCATCGTCGAGTGTCGAGGAGCACTTCGGCCGACAAAGGAAGAGAAGAATTGGAGGTATTTCTGGACGAATTCGAGAGTGAGATCTTCAGTCAGATCTGGGGATTCTTTTATAGGTCCTTAGAGGGCAAATAGAAATTGGGAAGCAAGCTTCCCAAGCTTAGAAGGTCGCTGGAGTTGGAAACCCAATTTTCAACGAGTTCGCATTAGGATTTTACTAAGTCTTGGAGCCCAAGATGTGGCTCAAATGGAAGGCAACTTCGTCAAGAATCTGAGTATCTATTTTGGGACTGTTTGATTGAGAATCGAGTGAGAAATCCTCACCTGATCTCAACAGTGAAGCTCAAAGTTGCCTTTAATGGTGCTAGGGACCTATTTGCGAAGATGACGACAAAGCTAGGGGCCTTTTTGTAAGGATTTTAAAATTTAAGGGCATATGTGTGATCAAACAAGACTAAGTTGAAAACTAGGTCAAGACAATCTCAAATTGGGTTCAAATTTTGGTACAATCCTAATTTTAACCTAAGGAATCCTATGGTGAAGTTGGATTTTGGTTTTGACCATGTTTGACTGAGTAATCTATGCAAAAACCTAAATTAGGGCAAATGTCTGTCTGAGACTGTTTTGGGTCAAGATGGGTTTTGATGGTCAAATTGAAGGTACCAAATCCTAGAGAATATTTTTATATGAATTTTAAAGGATTTAGGTAAATTTTATCCTAATTAGAACCTCAGTTAATTAAGTAGGTCTATTTTTAGGATTTCAGAAGTCATTTAATTCTCAAAACATGTGAAAACCCTTTTCTGTTTGTTCTAACCCACTTGTTAGCCTTTTAGGACCATTTGACCCTTAATTAGCCCCTGAGAAAATTTATGGTTATTCTGCATTCATGATATGATGGTAAAATTGTAGTTTTAACCCTAGTTTCTTGTCTTTCCCTCGGAATGATTATGTAGTGACTTAAGGTTCTCTGGCGGTTATGTAGGAGCATTTAATGACTTAATCAGATCAAATTGAGCTAGTTATGACTCATGATGGTGTTCCTATCATACCCCCATGCCTAGCTTTTGCTAGTCCCTTAGGAAAATCTCAAGGAATTTAACTGAAATTCTAGACCACATGCCTTTTTATGCTCAGATATGTGCTGTCTTTTGTAGATTAGGTCGGAATGCTGATAGTAGGCCTAGAGGTACTCAAGTACCAACCATGATTCGGACTTGACCAGCTCTAGCCTTAGTCTACCGTGAAGGTTTCTAAGGCCCACAGGAACTAACCTAAGGTTTGTTGAACTCCACGGTTAAAGCACCTGTGCTTGTTACATGTTTTAGCCCAGGTTCAGTTTGTAGTGCATTTTTGTAAGAGAGATACAGAAGAATTTTTCATTATTTTTGGAGAGTTTTATCTCTCTTTTCTTTTTATTTCTAGCTTCAGATTGGCTTTACAATGCGGTCTGTATTGAATTCCTAGTTCCCACCATCATTCCTTGCAGGGTCCCTGGCAATTGATGCTTCAAGATAGCACCACCCATGGCAACCCCCAGAACCTTGGCTTTCGAGATTTCGGGCTATTCTCACCCATGGCGTTCTGTAGCTAAATCCAGACCCTGGCAGTCGACATTTCGTGATAATTCTACCCATGGCATCTGAACCAGCACAAGGTGCTTACATGCCCTCAGTAGGATATTTAGATATCTTAGGAGACAAGCACCGAGGAGACGGTATGTTATTGCGTATCTTCGAGGGGAATTTCCCGCCTCTCCGCGCCGAGAACTTTTCCAAATCAACTTGTGTTGATCAGCCGCTCCTAATCTAGGTAGCTTTTTCTCAGGACAGATTTAATGCATTTGCGTGATTTTGATAATTACGCGCACTGAACCTAACTGTGTGTGGAGTGGGGTGCTTAGGTTACTGAGTCCTGCAAACCAAAGGTCAGTTAATGAGGTCGAATAACCCCTAAGCCTTATACCTAATACTTAAGCTTCGCAATTTCCCCAGCCACTTGAGGACTATCAAGATCTTAACGGATACTTGAATTTTTAAGCCTAAAATCACAACCCAAGAGGCCTAAGATCAGCGTTCATATTAATCGCTTTTCATCTTTTAGCACTTTTTGTCTTTCATTTTCTTTCTTTTTGATTTGGTTTAGAACTAAGTCGATTCCTTAATCTTTTACTAATGGCTATCTCTTTTTTTCTTTTCAAATTGTGTTCCTTTTTGACATTTATATCACCTCCCCTTTTCCTCTTCAAAAATGATAAGCAATTAATCTTTCCAAATTTCCTCCTTTCTCCATTTTTTTCTCTTTTTCAATTTTTTACTTTTTTTTTATTTTTGGAATATTAATTTTTTAGATGAAACCCTTTCTTGTGAAGTGATTCTCACAGTGTTTTGCACTTTAATACCCCCCATGCCTACGATTTGCAATGTCCTCATTATAAATTAGGAGGGTTCGAGTTTAGCTTAGATCGTATATTAGAATAGGTTTTGGGTGGGTGGACGGGTCGGGGTGACTGTTGCGGATGATTTCAAGCTCCGGTATGGGTACCAGAGGTGGAGTCGGCTATTCTAATGGACGAGTCATAAAGTGTAATATGAGTTCAGCATAAGATGTGTCAAGAAGGGTTTTGGGTTTTTCAAAAAGATGACAAGTTGCCTCCCGTTAAGCACTGAGTTTAACGCCATCAGTTGGGCGCAATGAGCTCAGGGAGAATGGAGAGCAAAAGATACCTCAGCCAAGTTTGTATCAGTGGGTTCAATGAACGGCTTAACTTGCTGGTCATTCACGATAAAGGGTTCAGAATCAAGGCTGGGTTGGATGATTTCGACGGCTCCATTTCCAAAAATTTGTCAGACAAGATATGGTCCAATCCATTTTGATCTGAGTTTTCCTGGGAACAGTTTGAGTTTGGCATCAAAGAGTAGAACTTTCTAACTAAGGTGAAAGATCTTTCTGGATATGTGCTTGTCGTGAAAGGCCTTAACCCATTCTTTGTAAAATTGTGAGTTCTCATACACATCATTGTGTAATTCATCGATCTTGCTCATTTGATGCTTTTTGTGGGTTCCTGCCTTAGAACAATCTAGATTACACTTTCCTACAACCCAATAGGCTTTGTGCTCTAACTCGACGGGGAGGTGACATGCCTTCCTATACACCAATCTGAAAGGAGACATTTCTAATTGGGTTTTGTGGGCAGTCCTCTAAGCCCACAAAACATCCGGAAGTCGGGATGGCCAATCTTTCCTGTTAGATCGTACAGTGACCTGAAGGATTTTCTTGATCTCCCAATTTGATAGCTCGGCTAGACTGTTGGTTTGGGGTTATAAGGAGTAGAGATTCGATGCGACACCCTGTATTTGGTCATCAGTGATCTGAACTGAGCATTCATGAAATGGGTCCCTCCATCAGAGATGATGGCTCGTGGAATCTCGAATCCAGAAAAGATGTTCTGATGAATGAATTTGATTACCACCTTATGATCGTTGGTTCGGGTCGGGATGGCTTCGATCCATTTGGACACATAGTCAACAACGAGAAGAATGTATTCGAAGCCGTCTGAAATAGGGAAGGGTCCCATGAAATCAATCCCCCAGATGTTGAAGATTTCGCATACGAGAATCCACTGTAAAGGCATCATATCATGGTGGCTCATGTTCCTTAAGGTCTGGCAACGAGTGCATTTCTTACAGTGATTGTATGCATCTTTGAAAATCGTGGGCCAATAAAAGCCACACTGGAGGACCTTTGCTAAGGTTTTTTATGTTCGGAAAACTGTCCACCATAGGCCTGGTCATGGCAGAAGGACAAAATGTCTTGAATTTTTGCTTCCAGGATGCATCGTCTGATGATCTGATCAGCACTAATGCGGAAGAGGTACGGGTCTTCCTAGATGTAGTATTTAGCATTGGAAAGCAATTTGTCTTTCTTGGCCTTCAGCCAATCGGACAGAATCTGATGTGATGCCAGGTAGTTCACTAAATTAGCAAACCAAGGAAGTCCTGTACTAATAGTCAGGAGGTGCTCATCGGGAAAATGTTCTGTGATGGGTCCGGAAGGGTCGATACTGTCAGAAGGAAGATGGGATAAGTGGTCAGCTACGACATTCTACTTTCCCACTTTATCGTGAATCTCGAGGTGAAATTATTGCAACAACAAGATCCAATGGATTAGTCGAGGTTTCGCATCCTTCTTCACAAGGAGGTGCCTCACTGTAGTGTGATCTGAGTATATGATAACACGGGAACCAAATGATATGATCTAAATTTTTCCAAGGCAAATACTACGACTAGTAGCTCTTTCTCAGTAACTGTGTAGTTACGCTGAGCCTCATAAGTGTCTTACTAGCGTAGTAGATGACCGCAAGCTTCCCATCTATTTTCTACCCAGGTACCGTAGCTACAGCATAATTAGATGCTTCGCACATGATCTCAAAGAGTTGAGACCAATCAGGGGACTACAGGATAGGTGCTTGGGTAACTCGATCACGTAGGATCTCAAATGCCTGAGTGCACTCCTTGGAAATTTCAAAGGGGGCATCCTTAGATAGAAGGTTAGTCAGGGGGAGCACGATTTTTGAAAAATCAGGAATGAATCGACGGTAGAAATTGACGTGCCCCAAAAAGGATCAGATGTCTTTGACCAAGCTAGGCATAGGGAGTTTGGAAATCAGATTCACCTTGGCTCGATAAACTTGGATACCTTTTTTAGAGATGAGGTGTCCCAGGACAATTCCCTCAGGTACCATGAAGTGGCTCTTTTCCCAGGAAAGAACCAAATTCACGTCGATGCATTGCCTGAGATTTGGACCAAGTGCAGGAGGCAATCATCAAATGATTCACCAAACACTGAGAAGTCGTCCACGAAGACTTCAAGGTATTCACCTACCATATCTGAGAACATGGCATGCATGCACCACTGAAAAGTAGCAGGTGCATTGCAGAGATCGAACGGCATCCTTCGGAATGCGTATGTTCCAAAGGGGCAGGTGAAGGTGGTCTTTTCTTGGTCCTCGGGATGGATTGCGACTTGGTTATAACTGGAGTACCCGTCCAAAAAGCAAAAGAATCGATTTCCCGCTAATTTCTCGAGGATCTGATCAATGAACGGTAGTGGGAAATGATCCTTCTTCATGGAGGAATTGAGTCTTCTGTGATCAATGTAGACTCTCCACTTGTTTGCTATACGAGTTGGTATGGTTTCACCAATTTCAGTTGTGATGACGGTGAGCCCTGCCTTCTTAGGCACAACTTGGATTGGACTCACCCACTGACTATCGGAGATCGGGTAGATGATCCCTGCATCTAACCACTTGATGATCTCCTTTTTCATGACATCCTGTAGATTTGGATTTAGGCATCTTTGCATTTCATGGGATGGTCGTGAGTCGACTTCAGTGTAGATGTGATGTGTGTAGTATGAAGGGATGATTTTAGTTAGATCATCAAGAGTCCATCCAATGGCTCTCTAATGCTGCTGGAGAATAGAAATCAGGCATGTTTCCTGATCAGGTGTGAGTCAGGAGTTGATAATCACAGGAAACGTCTGATTGGAACCCAAAAAGACATATTTTAGATGATCGGGAAGAGGATTTAATTCCATAACTGGGTTGTCAGCAGCATCAGGTGGTTTATGGTGGGTGTCGGGAGCAAAGGAAGGAGCTATGGGTGTGTCTAGATTAGGTTCAGACTCCTCTAATTGCAGGTTTTGATTTTCTTGTGGTTGATCAGAAATAATCAGATTTTCCTTGATACATAGGTCGTCAACCACAGCCTCGATATCACAAATTTGATTTATAACTCGGAAATTGATTCCTTGTAGGGCCTTAAAGATGTCAATCTTTAGTGTCTAGCTCCTAATTTTAATTCAATTTGGCCCTCCTCACAATTTATATTGTCTCTAGAAGTGGCCAGAAAGGGTCTCCCTAGTATGATCGGTGTATTCTTCACATTCCCAGGAGCATCCATGTCTAAAACAATAAAATCTACGGGAAAATAGAAATAATGTACCCTAATTATGACATCCTTGAGAATTCCTTTTGGTGACTTAATAGATCGGTCGGCTAGCTACAAAGTCATTTCTATTGGTTTAAGCTCAGATTCCTCAAAGTAGTCTAGTAGGGATGTGGGTATCAAATTTATGGAGGCTCCTTGGTCCAATAAAGCTCGGTCAAATTGTATTTCATCGATTGCGCAGGAGATCAGAGGGATGCCTGGGTCTTTTGCCTTAGGCAGGAGTTTGCTCAAAATGATGGAGCTAGCTTGCTTCGACAGTACGATCGAGTTCCCACCGTTGGTTCACGACTTACGCTTAGGTGTACACATGTCTTTCAAAAATCGTGCGGAAGATGGTACGTGGTGTATCGCATCCATCAAGGGGATGTTTATATGGATCTACTCAAAGAGCTTAACTAGGTCCTCCTTAAGTGCCACGGGTTTATTTGTCCTTTTTCCCTTAGTCAAGGCCTCGGGAAATGGAATCTTCGATGGTTCCTCTAGAATTGGCTCAGGTTCTTTATCAGGGACAGGTGTCCTAGATGACCAATCTAGGGTTAGGGTTTATGGTCTCAGGTATGTTGTGGCTAGGAAAGGGTGGGTCTTGTGTTGCTTTGCCACTATGAGTGGTGATGGAATTTAATCCTACCTGATTTTGGTTTGGGTTGGGTAAAATAGGCTTTTGCTGCTGAAATCCCGAGTATGAAGTTGAAGCATCCATCCCATCAGGTGATGGAGCAGAAGGGGACTAATAAACAAAGTGAGCTTGGCCCTGATTGGGGTTCATAACACTCCTCTAGTTTGGCACGTTATTCGAGTTTGTAAGAGGCTGAGAAGGAAGTGCACCAGGCTGGCGAGCACTTGTCAGCTGAGCCAGTTGATTTCCTAACTCAGAAATCTCCTTTTTGTGCTATTTTTGCATGTCAACCAAGGTTTGAAGAATCAAAGATGTATGATCATGTTTAGGTGGTCCAGGTTGGAAATTTTGAGTGGGCCTTGGTTGGGTGGGCTGATAAGGTTGCGGAGCCTATTGTTGGGGTTGGAATTGAGGTCTTAGATTTGGGTTATTTCCCAACCACGAAAATCTAGGATGATTACGCCACCCAGAGTTGTAAGTGTTGAAGAAAGGATTATTCTGGATGGCGTGAAGATCCTTGCAGGTCTAAGGAGCTTCGAGATAATCAGGGTACGGGGGTTTAGAGTTCGCCCAACTAAGGTGGGTTGGCTCTAAGTTGCCTTCAAAGCCATAATCAGACGGAGGTGGATATGCATCCATCCCCAGGGAGTGGTAGATGTTGTGCGTAGCCTCCCTTCCCGTGGGTAGGTGAACGTATGTTCTTTGAGGTGCAGAGGTGGATTTGTGTAAATGACGAGTGATGTCATCCACCTTTTTCTTGATAATGGAGACCTTGTCTAATTGACTGGCTACCAATTCCAGATCAACGGATGCGGAAAAGCCTTAGGATTCGTGTACCCCCCGATTATTTGCTAATGTGCAGGTGGACATCCGGTCGTATGCACCCAATGACTCATTGTCCAGGGAGTTCTTGCACATGTTTCCAAGAATTTCTTAGATCGTGTCTTCATGTTGACCCATGATGCTACCACCACAGGTTGCATTGACAAAGAGCTTGATATCTTCACGGAGTTCATAGTAAAAGGATTGGACTTGTTCCAACTTCAGAACTTTATGATGGGGGCACTTACGCATGAGATCCTAAAAGCGATCCCATGCTTTGTGTAGAGATTCTCCCACTCCTTGGGAGAACTGCGTGATTTGATGCCGCATCATGTTGGTATGACCAATGGGGTAGAATTTTTGCAGGAAGGTGGTTTGAAGTTCTCCCCATGTGTTGATCGTGTGTGGTTGAGTCTGAAACCAGTGAGCGGCTTTGTCAGCCAGGAGAATGAGAAGAGTTTTAAGAGTAATCCATCCCGATTCTATACATCTGCCCCAAAGGTGTGGGCTAGATGTTTTAGGTTTTTGATGTGGTGGAAAGGATCCTCGGAGTTCAAGCCATTAAATTTCGGGGTCATATGAAGCATGCTAGGAGTGAGATCTACCTCGGGTCCTCCCACAGGAATGTTGATTCAGGGTTCGATCTCCACCACTACAGGATTATATTGATCTCGCATTTGAGGACACGGTGGTGGGTTGATGATGGCATTGATTCAATTTTCGAAATCATGGAATTGTTGCTCAAGATTAGGTTGTTCATCTTGGTGATCCATAGCTAATGAAGGGGAAGTAGGTTCTGAATCAGAGGATATGTCAATGTGATCAGGTTGTTGCACAAACACAAAAGTCGAGGCTCGACCTCGACGAGAGTGAATACCTAATGGAGGCCTCAAGGATGGTCTTAAGGACCTCCTCCCAAGCATGCACTGATGGATTAGATGAGAGATAGAATGTGATGGACCCAATCAAGACACCTAAAAATTTTTGGATGACTATAAAGGTTCAGGGTGAATGATAGCCCTTAGTTAGAAAGCTGTCCACCTGAGAATTTCCTGGGCAGCCAAAGAGGGAGAGTCCTGCAAAGACCCCTACATGGTAGTGCGTCCCTACGAGTTACAGGGTTTCCCCCACTCGACCTCTTTTGTCACTGATGATCCAGGTAGACCAAAATGGGGACTTGACCTCTTAAGTCTACTAGTTTTTAATTAAGAGCAAGGGTGCTTATGATTTCACTTGAACTTTTAAGATGTTTTTATGCAAAGTGACCTAATTTGAAGATTGGTTAACCCAACAAGGTGGGTCAACTTTACTTGTATTGTCCTTTGAGAAATTTAGGTCCCTCTTTTAGTGTTCAAATGAATTTAAGAGCTTGATTTTAGGGTTTGCTTGTATAGATCAATTCAATCAAGGCTTAGGCACACATTGTTTGGAAAGATCAATTCTTGATTAAGCAAGTGTGTCTCTAAAATACTAAACTGAAATCCTTAATTGGCTCTGATTTGTTCCAATTTAATTTTTCCAAATGTGGTACCTAGGGCTCAAACAAGAATGTGATAGCCCTATATTCCTTAAACTTTAAGTAGGTGCACAAATCAGGGTTTGCATGTTCTCTAAACAGAATGCATCAAATTAGGCAACTTGATGATTAATCAAAGAATATAATGCAAGTAGTCCTAATTGATTTTTCTTTTTTTAGCTTTTCAGAGTTAGGGGCTTAGAAGAAGGTACATGGAGTTTACCTGCCCCTGGAATGGTTGATGTGCAACTGATCTTCTTTCAACAAGTCCCTGATATAGATCACAATCAAAAGAGATGCAGCTAGTTAGTACCAAATCTGATATTGCAATCAAGAGATCTGAATTGCATGTTGCTCCTCGGCAACGGTGCCAAAATGTTAGTCACGCGAAATTGGATTTTAAATCGTTGCGTTGTAGTATAGTTGAAATCTCGTAAAAAAGAGATAAAATTTATTCTCGAAAAGTCCAGAGCAAGTAGGAATTTAATTCTCAAGATTGCAATTTAAACAATGGAGATAAGAAATTATGATCAGAAATTGATTCAGAATAATGTAGCAATAATATCAAGTGTCATACTGCAAAAAGAATGGAGTAAAATTGTGATTTGAATCACCAATTACTCCCTACAATAATAGCAAGTGGAACTCAATAACTATGTATGAAATAAACTCAAATCAGCCATCTAATTGAATGATTAGACGTCTTAAACGTCCGGATGAACAGTGCTCTGCTTCTTCTTCTTTCTCTAATTTCTTCTTCTTCATAGACTCTTCTACTGCTACTGCTCTTCTTCTCTTCCTCTTCTTTTCCTCTGCTTAGACTCTTCCTCTTCTCTTCTTCCTTCTCTGCTCTTTTCCTTCTTCTTCTTCTCCTATGCTTCTCTTCTTCACGTAGAGGGGGAAGGATCCTCAAATTTGGCTAAGTGTCAGCTAATCCTTTTTAGAGCAAAACCCCTTAACCCCTGCGTGCTCTCTCTCCTTCTCTCTCTGGGTCACACTCTCCCAGAGCCTTCAATAGTACTAGGTATATGGGTAATTGGACCTAGAGCACACTCGGGTCCAGGCTCACCGGCAGTGGGTGGTGAGCGAGGAGTGTATAGCTTAGGCAGGTAATCGAACGAGGCCAGATCTGCGGGGGCAGTGTCGCGGAATAGGCCAAGTGAGGGGTGTGAGGGACCTCACCCCTTGTCTATGAGGCGATAAGCCCATATCACAAATTCAATTTATGCGACACAGTACAGTTGTCCGTATCTGATGTGGGACTATCCCACAAGGCTTGTTCTTCACGTGCAAAGCTACTGATGCCTTTGTCCAATTTGCATGCAAGGAGCGGTCAACAGCTCCAATTGACCCCTGGGTTACATTCCTAGAAGGATTTCATGCTGCCTGGGGCTGCAGGTGAGGAACAAGCCTTGAAGCTTGCTTCGAAGGAAGTCCGCTAATGGTGTTGGGGTTCGGCACCTGAAAAGAAAAATACGACCTAATGGCCCAGTCAAAATAGTTCAGAGGCTTTGCCGGACTATGGTGAACTTGATAAGGGGGTCGACATGGTGCGAGCGTGGTCTGTGGGTTCAGGGGAGTGTGGGATTGATCAATAGCCCTAACTAAGTTAGGGCTTTTGATATATGGTGAACAGCGAAGGCGTGGAGTGCGGGAGCGGCCGGTTTGGTGGTGTGTGGAAGCCACTAAGGCTCGCTGGAGGTCAGCTGGAGGGATGGAAGATGGAGTCACGGAGGGCGTTGGCGCAATCGAAGAGGAGTGTTTAGGGTACTGTCGTGATGAGGGGAAACTAAGGAGTTGTTTGAGAGAGGTAGCGGATGATGGGGAGAGAAGATGGCACTGATAATGAAATACGAGTGATTTGTAAAAGCAGGTTTTTAACGTTGTTGTAACACACGAATTTGCATTTGCTTTTAAATTTATAAACCTAGATAGGGGAGTATCTAGGGTCGTCCAAGGAGGCAAAAATTGCAATTCAATTCTCTTGCTAAAAATACATCTCAACTTTCTTTTTGGTATTTTAAATATGTAATTTTTTTTTATTTTGAAAAGACGAGGGCAAAATGTGAATTGTAACGGAAAATACTAACACCTACAATTGCTTAACTAAAACTTAAAAGATAGATATATCTTCTTCCTAAGCTCACTCTAGGCAAGTGGAGGCCTAGAGTAATTAGGAAGAAGAGGTGAAACAAGTGCTAGAACCAAAAGTAACAATTGCAATAAAAAGCTAAAAGAAGGCAATTTAATTAACTAGAATTAGCGTTCTTTTCAAGGACAAGTAGAGGAATGCTTCTACTAGAACTAAACAAATTTAAAAGCAAATAAAGAAACACTAATCCTCTTGCAAAATTTGGTGAAGAAGGGAGTCTTCTTGGTCCAAGCCTAGCTGCTCGGATTGAAAAGAGGGCCTCCTTCTCCTTCCTTGAGAGCTCCTCCAAGGTGGAAGCTACCACCTTTAATGCTCTCTCCAAGGGGTGGGCGTGCACCACCCTCAAAAGCTCCTCCAAGGTGGCGTGGACCACCTTCAAGATCTCCTCCAAAGATCTTCCTTGCCTGGCTTCTCCTTTGGCTGGCGTGACTCAAGAGAGAAGGGAAGAGGGGAAGGCACCAAGGGGACAGAATATCCCCTTAATCTTCTTCTTCTTCTCTCTTGGACGTGGGCTTCTAGGTGGAATATGAGAGTGAATTTTCTAGCCAAGGATGCCTTGAATGGTGGTGGGTAGTGGTCTTTTTATAGGGTAGGATGGGGGGTTAAGGTGCCCCTTGAAATGGAGGGCTAGGATGGAAGGATGGAGGTGGTTGGTGATCCTATGGCTAAGGGTATTTGGTGCCAACCCAAGAGGTGTTAAAGGGGGTGGTTATGGTAGTGTTGGTGGCTTTTGGTGGTGGAGAGACACCACCATTTTGGCGCCAACCTAGGGTCTTCTAGAAGGGGGGTTAGGTGGATGGTGGAGATGGATTTAAGGAGAGGTGTATGGTGGAGATGAAGGGAGTTTTTGGAGGGAAAAGTGGCGCCATCAAGGGGGTGGTTAGGATGGTTTTGGTGCCACTTTTAGGTGTCTTTTGGAGGTGGTGGGTAGGCTAGGTTGGTGCCAAGTAGGTTAGCTTATGTGGAGCTTAGGTGGAGCTAGTTGGGTGGAGTTGTTAGGTGGGTTTTTAGGGTGGTACAAGACAAGGAAGTTGGAGCATAGCTAAGCTAAGATAAGCTATCTTAGCTAATGGAGGAGTAGAGGAGAAGGTGTTGGAGCTAGGGTTTGGAGGGAGGAGCTGAGGAGAAGAAGTCTGGAGCTGAAACTGGAGCTGGCTGCTGCTGAAGAGGCTGGCATGGAGCTACTCTAGCTGGCTTAGCTTGCTAGTTCTTTGCTAGCTGCTAAGCCAAGCTAAAGTGAGCTAGCTTCTACCATAATGAGCTGAGGTGAGCTAGGTCAGGTGCTCCCGGGGAGGATCAAGTTGGTTGAGGCAGTTAAGGTAGCTTAGCTCAACTGAGTTGAGCTAAGCTGAATCCCTGGGAGCTAGACTTGAGCTTCT
Source organism: Thalassia testudinum (assembly GCA_037157565.1). NCBI lineage: Eukaryota > Viridiplantae > Streptophyta > Magnoliopsida > Alismatales > Hydrocharitaceae > Thalassia > Thalassia testudinum. The sequence continues at coordinate 113,397,448 of JAZHRO010000003.1, read as the reverse complement.
TGCACTGAGATGAGTTCTTCTTCATCTGGTTGGAGTTGAGTGGAGCTGGACATAGCTGGGTTTGAGCTGGGGTGAACTCCTGTCAACTCAGCTGAGCTAGCTAGAGCTCCCTGTGGTCTAGTGGAGCTTAGATGAGCTAGACTCAGCTAAGTTGAGCTGGATCTAAGCTGACTTGAGCTAGGGTGAGCTAAGATGAACTCTCTTGAGCTGCCATTCAGCTGAGATTAGCTGAATGGAGCTGGGATGAGCTAACCCTAGTTCATGTGAGCTAGGTTCCAGCTGTGGTGAGCTGGATCAAACTGAGTTCCAGCTAGTCTTAGCTTCTTCACCATTTGCCTTCTTGAGTGCTAGGGTTTTAGGGATCTGCATATCTGTTCATCCCTAACACTCATAAAAAATATATCAAAAAAGATAATAAAAAATGCAATGCATGCCTAACCTAATTTATAACTAAATGCAGCCCAAAAACCTGTTTGCGGAGTAAAATCCTAAGAGCTAGGTTTGTTTTAATGCATAAGAATGATGATAAATTGGCGTTTATCAGGCGCCAGTAGCGGTATGGCCGATGTCGAAGAAGTAAAGAGCTCCGGTGGGTAGGAAATGGAGAGGAAGACGGCGAAAGGGGCGTCGACGGGTACGGCTCGACACGGAAGAAGATGAGGAAGAAAGCTTCAATTTTGGTATTGCGTATGGAGGTAGAACAGTGGCAGGGAGAGTTGCCAGACGTGGAGGAGCACTTCGGCCGATAAAAGTAGAGAAGAATTGGAGGTATTTCTGGCCGAATTCGAGCTGAGATCTTCGATTTGATCTGGGGCGTCTTTTATAGGCCCTCAGAGGGAGAATAGAGCTTGGGAAGCTTAGAAGGTCACCGAAGTTTGAAACCCAATTTTCAACGAGTTCGCATTAGTATTTGGACAAGTCTTGGAGCCCAAGATGTGGCTTAAATGGAAGGCAACTTCGTCAAGAATCTAAGTATCTATTTTGGGACTGTTTGATTGAGAATCGAGTGAGAAATCCTCGCTTGATCTTAACGGTGAAGCTCAAAGTTGCCTTTGATGGAGCCAGGGACCTATTTGCGAAGATGATGACAAAGTTAGGGGCTTTTTTGTAATAATTTTGAAATTTAAGGGCATATGTGCGAGCAGACAAGACCAAGTTGCAAACTAGGTCAAGATAATCTCAGATTACAAATCTAATTTGAACCAAAGGAATCTAATGGTGAAGTTGGATTTTGATTTTGACCATGTTTGACTAGGTAATTTATGCAAGAACCCAAATAGGGCAAATGTCTGTCTGAGACTCTGTTTTGGGTTAAGACGGGTTTTGATGGTCAACTTGAAGGTACTAAACCCTAGAGAATATATTTATATGAATTTTAAAGGGTTTAGGTGAATTTTATCCTGACTAGAACCTTAGTTAATTAAGCGGGTCTATTTTTAGGGTTTTAGAAGTCATTTAATTCTCAAAACACACAAAAACACTTTTCTGTCTGTTCTAGCCCACTTGTTAGACTTTTAGGAGCATTTGACCCTTAATTAACCCCTGAGAAAACCTGTGGTTATTCTGCATTCTTGATATGATGGTAAAATTACAGTTTTAACCCTGGTTTCTTATCTTTCCCTCAGAATGATTATGTAGTGACTTAGGGTTCTCTGGTAGTTATGTAGGAGCATTTAATGACTTAATCAGATCAAATTGAGCTAGTTATAGCTTATGATGGTGTTCCCATCAGGCATACATGTCTTTTTACAAAGCTGAAAAAATAAATGCTGAGGTCTTTCGTGATGGATATAAATGTCACTAAAGACCCACGTCGTTAAAAAGCGTGTGCCTCTTCTTCTTCAGCCGTTCCATGCACAGCCACATTTATGCAATCTATCGATCGAATGGCTTGAAAGCCATCAACGTCGCTTCTTCTTCGACTGTTAAGTGTGCCCACGTGCGATGGCTATTCAATTGCGCGTCATCCGACGCGTGTAGTGCACAATTCATTCGGCACGTGAGGAAACACCACGTGGCTGCATCATGCCCGTTCATCTTTGATCTAGCAGTTGAATTGAGAGCAGTGTGCTCACCTCTTCGATTTGAGGTACGACGGGGCTCGAACCAGCGCCCTCCTCTTTGCGAAGGGGCGTGCAACCAACGTGTTACACCCTGCCTTGTGTCATGTTTATGGTTTAAGGTGCAAACACTCACAACTGTTGGATCTCGATCCAATGGTCGAGATCGAGTGCCCTTAGCCTTCAGTAGATGAGAGTTGGCCTGAGGAGCGACGTGGTGCGTTGTCAGCCATTGGATCGATGATCCAATGGCTGAGATGCACTGATCATCGCTTGAAGAGGTTGAGCAGGTGGCTTGAGCTGGCATTGGATGGCTGGGATGGCACCACGTGGCACCATCCTGGCTGTCCATCTACTCTGACTTGTAGGTGATGCCATGGATGTCAGATTGGATCAATTTTTATGCCGTTGGGCTGCGATTGTTGATCCAAACCCATCTGTGTGGTTAGATTTGTCATCTGAGGTATGCATTTACACCACCTTGGCCCTTAACCTCTGATCTTCCTTGGACTGCATCTGATGCTACGGAGGTTCTATTAGGGCGATCTCAGAGTCATTAAACTCCGATCATCGTCTTGATCAGATCTGTATGATTGGATCTTCAATCCAAGGCCCCGAAATGATATTGCCTTATTCCCTGACCACAAAAAGGGAAAATTAACCAATAATTTGTACAATCTCTCCTAAATGCATTATGATGCATGCTATGCAATATTTTTTTTTGAAACTGTGAGGAAAGCTATCGTGAAATGATAGCAATTCGGAGGGCATTTTATTTCAAGTTAAACAAATAAAACTAATTACATATTGGATCCCCATCTATGTATGTGGGACTAGCACTCATTTACCAATTAGCTCACACCTAACTGGTCTCAAATAACTTTTCATTTCTCGCCCTCCACGCACACCACAAGGTGGCAGCCATACACCTATATGGTCGTCCAGGTGTAGTAAACCTCTGCCAAAGGGAGTCCCAAGTAGGTGGAGGTTCCTGACATATCTTCCTCCATAACTTATCTGTGACCAAACATGAGGAAAAAATATGAGACACACTATCAATGTGTAATCCACAGAGATAGCAGGCATTTAACGTTGTCCCCATTCTTTTGTGCCTAAAGTCACCCGTAATCAAGCCTTCCCTCCTGCAAAGCCACAAGAAAATTTGCACTTTCAGTGGAATCTTCAATAGCCATATTTTCTTATCAATCGGGTCAATCTCCACATTTGTGTTTGATCTGATAATCCTTTCATAGGCCTGCTGCACTGTAAACTTCCCATTCTAGCCACATGTATCAGCTGTGCCCTGTCTAGGACAGATCTGCTGCAATGTAGATAGTAGATTCTACCTATCCTCCCACTACCGTGTACTTGCTCTGCATAATTCAGATCCTTCAAGCCTCCAGCAGTTCCCTGTAACAGACCACAGGCTGCTAACAGGGGCTTCTTTTTCTGCAGCTGCAACGTGTGCTCTTGGAATGGCATCTCTTAAAATCCCCATAGTTGACCACTGCTCATTCCACAAACTGAAATCACAGCCATCTCCAAGCTTGGGTTGCATCAAATGCCAATTAGTTTTAATTGCTAGGATGACCGATCTCCAAAAAGGGGATGGTTTGATTGGATGCAACCTCTTCAGTGCACTATTGGAACCACCATAGCAATCTCTGATTAGGTCTGTCCAGATTTCTTCCTTTCCCTCAAAGATCTTGATCGCCCATTTGATCAGAAGAGTCTCATTGAATTCCTTAAGTGCCTTAATCCCCAGTCCACCCATTTCCTTTGGCCAGCAGATCTGTTCCCATTTCACAAGCTGCATGAACCTCCCCTGATATCCTGCCCCTTTCCAAAAAAATTTCTTCCGCATTGCGTCCAGCCATTTCCAAATAGATTTTGGGGCTTTAAAGATGTTGAAGTAGAACATTGGGATAGAGGTTATCACTGAATTTAGGAGAATTAGTCTCCCACCCTTTGACAAAAATTTACTACTCCACCCTTCCAGTTTGACAGAGATCTTATTGAAAAGAACATTCCAATCATTCTTCATTTTTGCAGATCGTAATGGCAGTCCTAGATATTTAATTGGCAGCTTAGAACTAGGTGTACCCAATGTAGCTGCTAGTGTGTTCTGTTCCTGCTCATTCATGCCAAAGCATATCAAAGTAGACTTTTCCCTATTCAATTTCAGGCCTGAGATGTTTCCAAAAATCTTCACCATATGCCCTAAATCATGGGCAGCAGAATTGGACCCTTCCACAAAGAAAATCGTATCGCCTGCATACTGTAAAATAGGAGCCAAAGTCCTCCTGTTGGAAAGTGAATATCCTCTGATGACCCCCGCCTCTGTCATTTTACATGCATATCTTGCGAGCCCATCAACAGTAAGATTAAAAATCAAGGGGGCTAGAGGACATCCTTGTCTAACCCCGCATTGAGGTTGAATCCAAGCACCACATGGTTTCCCATTGATCAACGAGGAGAAGGAATTAGTTGTGATACAACGCTTCATCCACTGGATCCATATGGGGGGAAAACCTCTCCTTTTGAAAACCTCCCAAATGTATGGCCACGACACCGAGTTGTAGGCTTTTTGGAAGTCCACTTTCCACATAAATGCCTTACATTTCCTTCTATGCCATCCACTCACCATTTCTTGGGCCATAATGAAAGATTCTTGAAGGGATCTATTGGGTAGAAAGGCAGATTGTATAGGGTGAATCAAGCTTTGTAGAACAGTTCTCAATCTGTTTGCCAATATCTTACTCACCACTAAGTAGATGGAATTCGACAAGGAAATCGGTCTAAAGTCTGAAAGCTTCTCAGCTCCCATAGTCTTTGGCAATAAGAAAAGATAAGATTTATTGATCTTATTGAAACCTGCATTGCCCTACTCAAACTCTCTTATGACTTCCATTACCTCCTTGCCAATCACACTCCACATTTCTTTATGAAAGAACACTTGGATACCATTAGGTCCAGGGGAGCCTTCCATATTTAGATCTTTAATAGCATTCGTAGTTTCTTGTTCAGTGATAGTAGCTATCAATTGAGAGGCCTGATCACTTGTAACTCTTGGCGCATCATTCACAGCCATCCTCCATTCCCCTCTCTTTGTTGCCCGTGAAGACCCCCTGTAGTACCTGATAGCCTCTGCCCTTATTTCTTGCATAGAGGACAGTCTGTGCCCATCTTTGAGAATGGAAGAGATATAATTTACTCGCCTCCAAGAGCTGGCCGCAAGGTGGAAGAATTTTGTGTTGGCATCTCCCTCCTTGAGCCACAACTGTCTTGACCTCTCCCTCCAATCAATCTCCTATTTGAAATCCTCCTGCACTACCACCCCCTTCCGCATTCTTCTGTCTGCAAGCTCCTCATCAGATAGAGGGCATGCTGCTTCCTTAGAATCCAGCATTTTGATGTTGTTCAAAGCCTCTACACTCCTCTGCTACCTCAGTGTGACCACAGTATCTCCATATTCTTTTAGAACTGTATGTAGAGTTGCCAGCTTGGAGGCAAACCTGATAGTAGCTGAGCCCTCCACCTGTTTGGTCTACCACCATGAGCCAATCATCTCATGGAATCTAGGTTCTCTCAACCAAGATTTTCTAAACTTGAAGTATGAGCCTGCTTGGATCTCTTCACCACTATCCTAGACCAAAGGAGTATGGTCAGAGAAAGGGCGGTCCAGACCAGCAACACTTGACAGTTGAAATCTATCAAGGATAGTCACATTCCCAAAGAATCTATCAATCTTAGATAATAAGCCATTACCATTACGCCAAATGAACTCAACTCTTGATGATGGATATTCATTCAGGCCAAGGGATTGAACTACCAACTGAAATCCAATAGATGAACTGTCTGTAGCACCACATGGCCTATCTGTCCCTGTCAGTACACAATTGAAATCTCCTCCTGTCAGCCAAGCTTCCCCTTGCACTAGTTTAGCCGCAGCAGCCTAATCCTCCCATAGTTCTTGTCTCACAGTTGCAGCACAAGGGCCATACACAATTGTAATCCAGATAATGTCTTGCCCCTGGTGAGTTTGGAACATGCAAGTCATTAGATGTCGAGCCTTATGTACGTCCAAAATGTGTGCCCAAGCCCTTCTCCACCAAATAACAATGCCCCCTGACCTACCATGTGCACTAAGCATCACACATTCATTCACCCCCGTAGCCATCATGTCGTTCCATACTCTATCAGACTCATTCTCAATATGAGTCTCTTGTATGATCGCACAATCGATCTCCCACTCTCTTAAGTATCTCATCAAAGAAGCCCTCCGGCTTTTGTTGTGCAACCCGCGCACATTCCATGTGAGGATTCTCATCTTCCTTCATGAGATCCCTCCACCCTTTGGCTTTGACATTTACTGACCTGCATAATTGCAGCAGCCATGTTCTCATCCAAAAGCAGATTAGACTTTGGTTTCCTCTGTCTAAGTCTATAGGGTGACTTGCCCTTACTAGATTTGGTATTAGATCCAGTACCAAATTTTAGACCCTCCACCTCTTGCAACTTCTGTTGTATCTTCAAAGAGTTAGGCGAAATCTCTTTTAACACCTGCATCTCAGTGTCATCAACATCTGGTTGTGGATTCCCTGCATCTTCGATCACAAGCATCATTGTTTCCTTCCTGATTGACTCCTCCTGCTCCTCAACCATCATCTCCCCCTTTCCCCCAGATGATGGTCCTTGCACTTTTTTGTTATCGGAGCCTCTTCAGAAGAAGGCCTGCACAAGACCTGCAAGTTCACCTCTTCAACAGCTTGCAAATCAGATGGCTTATCATGCATCTTCTTCATAGCAATGTCACCCACAGTGAAACTCAATAGCTACAACCAAGAGCTACCCCCACATCTCAACATCAATCTGTTAGGGATTGACCCTAATTTGAAGACATCAACCATCACACTCAGGACCCGTCCATCGCCCTCCATCAGCCCAACTTCCGCATCTTCTGCCATTAGGGTGAATCCAGATATCATGGTCGCCACCACCTCTCTTGACCTCAGATGTAGCGGCAAACCTTTGATCTCAAGTCTCCCCGACTTGGAGCCTAATATCTGAGGTGGCATCTCCGACAAGGCTCCATAACTAACCTCCAAATCACCGTTAAACCTTCAAAAGATCCTGATTGAAAATGCGATTGTTCGACATCCATCATCCCCAAGCCAAGGAGCACAAACCGTGCTGGTGACAGAAAAGCGATTTGCCAAGAGTTGGTCGATGGAGAGAGAGAGCTTACCAAATTGTGCAGGTTTTCTAAAGATGGATTACCAGTCATTACCTCGCCGATCAGCGCCCCTCTCAGTATCAACTTTGCCGCTCTTATGTTCTCTGTCATAGGAACCTCAACGTCAACCGTGTGAACCCCATAGGTATGAGGGGGCAACGGTGGTGGTGGCTGTGCCCTAACATTCAATCTCTAGTGCACATATTTGAACGGCCCTTCATCTGCCCATCAGTTGCCTTACATGAGTCCCGCTTATGGCTGTAACCACCACACGCAAGGCACACAATGGGAGAGCGACATACAGCCGCCATATGGCCCCAACGCTAGCACCGGAAGCACACGATCTTTCTGCTTCCCCTTAAACTCCCTCTATATGTCTTCCTCATATCTGCCTCCCTTCTGCTAGTATCGTCAGATCCTCTCCTTTCCTTCCGCCTCCACGCCCTAGATCTCCATGTAGACTAGCCCTCGTCGTCCCAAGTTCTTCCACCGACCGCCCCATGGTTGCCTCCCGCCGGCATGGTTCCCCTTCTCAAGCAAGAGAAATCAGCTACCTCTTTCTGCTATGCAATATTTATAATGATGAATGCTTCTATGACACTAGAAACATGCATAAATAGACATTTTAGGTCAATTAGATGTTTGCACATCACCTGGGCCTTCACAACCACCTAATGAAAATCCTCTCATTCCTATGCAAATTGACTCTAACTCTCCAGTCAGGAAGAGAAAGAAACATAAAAATCACATGACACGACTCCCGTTCCTTTTCCCCAAGCTCTCCACTCCTCCACCAACTAGAAAGAGAAATCTGAGCCCATGATTGAAGAACTCATGGATTTATTCGGGCAAGTTTAGATCAATATCCCTCTTCTAGACATAATCAAGTATATACCTGCCTATGCCGAATTTTATAGGATATATGTACTCCCAAAGGGCAGACTAAAAACTTAGGACATGTGCATCTTTCAGAGACAATAAGCTCTATTATAAAGAGCAACTGCCTCCTAAGATGAAAGACCTGAGCGCACCTTTGATTTCAGTAATTATTGTTGATACCACTTTTAATCGTGCCCTTCTTGATCTCAGTGCCTCAGTTAATATCATCCCCACGGTTTTATTCAAAAAATTTCAAATCAGCGATTTAAAACCTGTCGAGGTTACCCAACAATTAGCCGACCGATCTACAGTCAAACCCCGTGAGATTGTTGAGGATGTCCTTGTCAAAATCTAGAATTGTGTCTTCCTCATAGCCTTTCTAGTCCTTGACATTGAGGTAGCCGAACCTCTGATTAATGCCCTAATAATTCTTCGACGACCTTTTTAGGCCACTGCAAAAGTGAATAGAAATTGCCATACAGGCAAGATGGATATCAATTGCATAGGCCAAACTAGCACTCTTGATATTTTCAAATCCTCCATGAGATTCCATGACAAAGATATTTTTTTCGAGGACTTAGATATAGAAATATCCAATTTGGTGGAGGAGGCAATGTTAATAGATACCCTTCCCGACCATAATTTTTTCAACTCTGACTCTGAATCATGGGTCGGTGAAATCTATGACTTGGAGCCTTGTCTTCCATTAAAATCTCTTCTTGATTATCCACCTAACCCACCCACTCTTCTTTCACCCCACCCTTGCACACTAACCTCACCCAACCCTCATCATTTCTCTCTTACTCCCTTTCCATTGGACCTACCACCAGACCCGCTCGAGTCCGGCATTCATCATGAACAAAAACATTGGCCGGACTCAGGTTATCCTTCCATTTTTCCATCCAATTTTGATCTCCATATTATTACCACTCATCTTTTAGGGGATCTAGAGGAAGACCTTTTTCATGCAGGCATTCAAGTGTCCAATTATTTACACGATGATTCGCCTTCTATGCATAAATTCACACTTGGCTGAATGGCATAAAAGATAGCACTGGATGGAAGGTAACCCATTATTTTTTCTCGCTTTTCATTTTTCTTTTCTTCAGAGGTTTTAACTATCCAAATTTTGACTACCTTCACCAAGGTAATCTCTTTTCCCTCCCTACTGCATGCTGACATGCAATATCTGAGGGTTGCCTATGGATCTTAAAGTATACTAGAGGGGAGGGGTAAATAGTATCGCTTAAAAGTAAATATGAATTAAAAATATATACACAATAGAATTAAGCACAGATTACACCTAGATTTATAGTGAAACCCAAATCGGGTGAAAGCCACTACCTAAGCCTCTCAGCTTAGGATTTTCCCAACTAGTCGAGACTAGTAATCCATTATCGTACCACTTGAACGAGGGTAACACAACCTCTTTACAAACACTTCTCTTTATAACCTAAAGAGAATCACAGCAACAATAACTACAACGGATCTTCCCTAATAACTTGGGATTCGTTAATCAAATCAACAATGTAAAAGAATAATGTAGAACTATGGACCCTCAATAAAAAATCAAACCAAAATTTCAGTGGAGGTTTGAAATGACGTGTTTTGAAAGGCGTGAGAAATGATGCACAGAAGCACTTAAAGAAGCATGAGAAGCTCTATTCTTTTGAGAGGATTTTTCTATTGAAAGTTGTGTGTAAAAAAGGCTGCGTACGACCTTTATTTATACTAAAAATTTAACCTAAAAAGAAAATGAAATTGGTCAATCAATTAAGGTAGATTGATTGATCAAAACAAGATTTGGTCAATCAATCTAGTTATTTGATCGATCACTGATTGGTCGATTAATTACCTTAATTGGTCGATCAAAAGGGTATTAATCAACTTCCTAAAATAGGCTAGTTTAATCAATTAACTAAGTTGGTTAGTCGATCAATTAGTATTATTAGTCGATCAAAAACCTTAGAAACTATTTTTTAGAGAAAAGCGCGAAAAACCATTTGAGTTTTATTTTGAGGTTCCTTACAATAATATCCTAGACTCAATAAAAGTAAAAGACACAGGTCTGCATCCATCTGATCTTGTTCCAAGAGAGAAGCTCTAATCTGTGATAGTCCTAAAATATTAGTCTTACAGTAAGCATAATTTTATCAAAAAAGAGGTGCTTACAATATCTTAAGCATGGGGGGGGGGGGGTTTCAAATTTTGATAATCAAATTAGGATTTTCAAAACCCAAAAACATTTAGTTTTGTTGTTTCATTTTCTTCATGCATACCCAAAAAAATAAAAATGTTGAAAACTTTTGGGGAAATTTTAAAATTAGGACCAAGGTTGAAGGATTCATTTTAAGGCACAATGAGATTTAATCTTTAACAAACTAGGGATAAGGATATAGATCTGATTGTTAGAATCTCTGAGTCTATTTTTAGACTAGATCAAGTATCCTCCTCTAAATTCCGCCTAAACTCATGATGATTCAGATGTCTTGATCTCCTTTTTTGACCTGGAAATTACCTGGCTTAGTTTCCAATCCAAAAACTTGCATCTCTTACAAAATTCTTGTGTCAAATTTCACACACAAGCCAACACCTAAAAAACATTTAGAAATTAGAAAAACTCGTTGTTTGGCCTTAGTGAAATCCAAAGCAGATCATTGGTTCGAGTTTCCACTGTCGAGGAGGAAAATGCCACCTTTGAGGTCGCGATGTCAACATGTTACCGCCTCGACGCTGCTGTATATCTGTATCTCATATCTTTAGATAGAGCATTAAGGTGTAATTTTGCAACTCAAGTGTGTTGAAGGGTGCTCTACCCACAGCATCGGAGCAAGAGCTTGAGTTTCCTTGGAGCGCCCCTTTACATCGCATTGTGTTTTGGGGTTGAGCTCCTAGGAGGTGTCTTGGATAGTGTAATTTACCACTAGGAGGGGGTGACGTAATAATTGTGGAAATAAATATAAACAATCTCACAAAATAGACAATCACACAAGTACACAAGTATTTTTAGGTGGAAACCCAAATCGGGTGAAAACCACCACCTAACCCGCGGGATTTTCAGGGATCTCAAATGGCGTCTCGCACCTGGCCCAAATCGTGAAGTCATTGGCTTGAAGCCAAGTCTTCATCCACAGCTTCCAGCAGGGGTAGTTGCTCCCATCGAAGAATGGCGGACGGGACGTGGACTGCCCCTCGGAGATTCGGATTGCAGATGTGCTCCCCTCCATGATCTTCTTGCCGGGTGTTACTTCGATCTCGCAAGAACCTGCTCTGATACCAATTGTAATTTACCACTAGGAGGGGGTGACGTAATAATTGCGGAAATAAATATAAACAATCTCACAAAATAGACAATCACACAAGTATTTTTAGTTGGAAACCCAAACCGGGTGAAAACCACCACCTAACCCTCTCGAGTTAGGATTTTCCGATCAACCAAGTTGATCAAAATCCACTAAACGAATCACTTTAAACGAGGGCGATTCAACCTCAAATACAACCACGCTACAAGTGCGAGGGTAGCGTTGCTCAACCCCTTCTCTTCACGAGAAGGATTTTGTCCCTCGAAGGAGACGGGAATTCGCAAAGCGAATACCCAACCAAATAACAAAGATAAAATAACAAATAATCCTATAGAGCCAACAAAGTAATTTTTAACCTAAGCTTCTATAGGAATTAGGAAACTCCCCTTTGCAAGGAGCGCGTCGAATCGATGACGCGGGTGCGTGAGCCACGCGATGGCGTAATGTCGCTCTCGTGAACTATGGCGGGAGAGCGGGTGCGCGAAGGCTTGATGCTCTCTAGATGAAGAATTAGAGCTTGAAGAGCAAGAGAGACACAAAATAGTTTGAAAGTGTATTGCAAGGTGTGTCTTGTGTATCTTAGGTGTATCTTTGTGTGCAAGAGGTTCCCCTCTATTTATAGAGGCCTTAGGAAGGCTTTGGATGGCTTAGGAAAGGCTCCATAGCCGTTGGGTGCAAAGCCCAAGTGAATCAACCCGAAATCAGGAACAATCATTGCACTGACAGGGTTATCAGACGTCTAATTCTGGCATCAGACGTCTGGAAGACCACTTTAAGACATCTGATTTCAAGGTCAGACGTCTGATTTCGGGCGGATTCCTTCCTGACTTGAATCAGATCTAAACAGGGTTCTTGTGCAAGTCCATCAGATGACATACAGGACGTCTGGCACTATGTTTGACCATCTGGAAACCTACTTTTTCGTGGGAATGGATTTGCAACGGCTAGAAAATCTCTGAGAAGAGATTTTCGGGTCAGTCGAGGCAAAACAGCCAATTATCAGACGTCTGGAAGAGCTTAAGGACATCTGATAAGACTCTAACGGTCATATCCTCGAGTGTTTGCTAAGAGAGCCAACGGTCCACTAATTGGACGTCTGGAAAAGTCATCAGACGTCTCCTAAGACGTCTGGTCTAATGTCTGGACATCTGATTTCATCAGACAGAACTAACTTGTCCAGCCTAACTGTTATCAGACGTCTGAATCAACAGTCAGACATCTTAAAACACTTTATCAGACGTCTGATTTGGGAATTAGACGTCTGGAAACCCTATTTGAACCCTACATTGTTTTATAAGTTCTCTACAGAAAACCTAAGTATCCTAGGGTTGTGCCGGTGTTTCTAGGACTACTGTTAGGGTACTTTGAGGCTCTTTAACATAATTTTCTAAGGAAATAAAGAGCAAGAAAATAAAGACAAAAGTACATGAAAGGAATAAAATGGAATTCTATCCTATTCTTCTTGTCCTTCCATCTTCAATCTATCACTCCTCGCGAATCCCCTTTGTTCTCCATCAAGCTCCTCCAATCCGTCCTGGATGCGAGCTCGAATTCCATCTAAACACGTCTACATTTGCAATTGACCTGAAATCTAAGACACCAAGTGCAAATGTTAAATAACACGTGTTTTGTTATCATCAAAATAAATGATCGTGGTGCTCTAGCACCAACAATCTCCCCCTTTTTGATGATGACAAAACCATAAATAAAAATGTAAAAAATCCTCCCCCTTTTTGACATTATCAAAAAGGTTTAATTGATTTCCTATAACTCCCCTTTAAAATATGCTCTTCTATAAATTTCTTTTAACAAAGGTAATGTCCTCCCGCTTTTTTTTTTTATAACAACTGGATAGCTATTATTTTTCTCCCCCTTTCTAAAGGAAATTTAGCTACCTTATATCTCCCCCTTAAAAATTGACAATTAGCTTATAATTTTTTTTGCTCCCCCTATCTAAATGCTTATCATAAAAGGATAGGGTAAAGGGTTTTACGTCACCTACCATGGCCAATAAAATGGCCCAAATGGTGGTGGTGGATGCCACATCGGATGGGGCTCCCATCCTTAGCTTGGAGGCCCGGGCATTTGCGCCGGTCTCCAATCTGGTGGTCGACGTGCGGCGGGTCCCTCGTTTGTTCGCCGTCTCGTCGGTCTTCTTGTTCTCCTCCTTGGTCTACTCCTTAGTTCTCCCAACTTGAGTTGACCAGCTTTGAGCTTGTAGGTCCAGTCCTTTGTATTGTAGTCATCCCTGAAACATACAAAACAAGATTCCAAATTTTTCTTCGGTATCCAAGAGATCCGGATCCAAGTGAGCTTGGATCCGGATCTGTTAGCGGGTCTCCTTGACGGAGATCCTTACTCAATCTTAGGGCTATATAAATCATCTACTTTGTTGATTAATTTATTAGAGTTTTCCCTAAGACATTCAATTTTTTTTTCTATAATACTCATCTTAGTCTTTAAATCGGAAATTTCTATTTTTAGACTGACATTTTCCTCAATCAATTTATTATTTTCATTGATGAGGTTATGATTTTCTAATAATAGGTTATCATTTTTAGGACTAGCTTCTAGATCCTTAAGTTTTATTTCTAACCTATCATTTTCACTTTTAAGAAAACTAAGATTCTTTTTCATGCTTTTATTTTCTATCTTAAGTGCTTTACTAACTTCAAAAAGTTCATTAAAAGCTTCTTGTAAGTCGTAACTTACCTCGTTGTCTGAGTCTCTTCCGCTTTCACTGTCGCTTCCTCTGGCCATGAAACCGAAGCAAGCGGTTTCTTCTTCTATGGACTTTTCTTCTTCTTCTTCCTCCAAGCTGGAATAGTCCCAAGTGGCTTGGAACGCCTTCTTCTTAGATTTCTTCTCCTTTTCCTTCTTCTTCTCCTTTTTGAGAAGAGGGTACTCTGGTCGCAGATGCCCTTTCTAGTTGCAATGGTAGCAACGTCTCGGTCTCTCCTTCTTCTCCTTCTTCTTTGACTCCCTACACAACTTGGAAAACTTTTTAAGTAAAATTCTAAAGTCTTCGTCGTCGGAACTTACCTCATTATCCGACACGGCTTTGAAGGCGAGAGTCTTCTTCGGTTTAGGCTCCGGTGCATCCTTCTTCTTTTGCTTCAACTTAGTCTCGTAGGCCATTAAATTGCCTAGGAGATCTTCCATGTTGAGATCCTCCACCTCGTTCGCCTCCTCGATGGCAGTGACTTTCTGTTCCCACTCCGGTCCAAGGGAACGAAGAAGCTTCCCTTGATGAAAGTCTTCCCTAATGCTTTCAAATTATTTACAATGAGAGTGAACCTAGTGTTCATCTCACTTAAAGATTCGTTAGGGTTCATAGAAAAAGATTCAAATTCTTGAGAAAGTAAATTAATTTTAGAGGTTTTTACCTTAGAGGTACCTTCGTGAGTTACCTCAAGTGTGTGCCAAATCTTGCATGCGGTGGCGCATTGGGAGATTCTGTTGAACTCCTCCGAGCTAAGCACGCAGTAGAGGGCATTCATGGTCTTCGCGTTCAAAGAGAGTTCACAAATTTGTTGTTGCGAGTAGCCTCCCGTGGGTTTTTCTGGGATCTCAAATGGCGTCTCGCACCTGGCCCAAATCGTGAAGTCATTGGATAGAAGCCAAGTCTTCATCCACAGCTTCTAGCAGGGGTAGTTGCTCCCGTCGAAGAATGGCGGACGGGACGTGGACTGCCCCTCGGAGATTCGGATTGCGGATGTGCTCCCCTCCATGATCTTCTTGCCGGGTGTTACTTCGATCTCGCAAGAACCTGCTCTGATACCAATTGTAATTTACCACTAGGAGGGGGTGACGTAATAATTGCGGAAATAAATATAAACAATCTCACAAAATAGACAATCACACAAGTACACAAGTATTTTTAGTTGGAAACCCAAACCGGGTGAAAACGACCACCTAACCCTCTCGAGTTAGGATTTTCCGATCAACCAAGTGGATCAAAATCACTAAACGAATCACTTTAAACGAGGGTGATTCAACCTCAAATACAACCACGCTACAAGTGCGAGGGTAGCGTTCCTCAACCCCTTCTCTTCACGAGAAGGATTTTGTCCCTCGAAGGAGACGGGAATTCGCAAAGCGAATGCCCAACCAAATAACAAAGACAAAATAACAAATAATCCTATAGAGCCAACAAAGTAATTTTTAACCTAAGCTTCTATAGGAATTAGGAAACTCCCCTTTGCAAGGAGCGCGTCGAATCGATGACGCGGGTGCGTGAACCACGCGACAGCGCAACGTCGCTCTCGTGAACTATGGCGGGAGAGTGGGTGCGCGAAGGCTTGATGCGCTCTAGATGAAGAATTAGAGCTTGAAGAGCAAGAGAGACACAAAATAGTTTGAAAGTGTATTGCAAGGTGTGTCTTGTGTATCTTAGGTGTATCTTTGTGTGCAAGAGGTTCCCCTCTATTTATAGAGGCCTTAGGAAGGCTTTGGATGGCTTAGGAAAGGCTCCATAGCCGTTGGGTGCAATGCCCAAGTGAATCAACCCGAAATCAGGAACAATCATTGCACTGACAGGGTTATCAGACGTCTAATTCTGGCATCAGACGTCTGGAAGACCACTTTAAGACGTCTGATTTCAAGGTCAGACGTCTGATTTCGGGCGGATTCCTTCCTGACTTGAATCAGATCTAAACAGGGTTCTTGTGCAAGTCCATCAGACGACATACAGGACGTCTGGCACTATGTTTGAACGTCTGGAAACCTACTTTTTCGTGGGAATGGATTTGCAACGGCTAGAAAATCTCTGAGAAGAGATTTTCGGGTCAGTCGAGGCAAAACAGCCAATTATCAGACGTCTGGAAGAGCTTAAGGACGTCTGATAAGACTCTAACGGTCATATCCTCGAGTGTTTGCTAAGAGAGCCAACGGTCCACTAATTGGACGTCTGGAAAAGTCATCAGACGTCTCCTAAGACGTCTGGTCTAATGTCTGGACATCTGATTTCATCAGACAGAACTAACTTGTCCAGCCTAACTGTTATCAGACGTCTGAATCAACAGTCAGACATCTTAAAACACTTTATCAGACGTCTGATTTGGGAATTAGACATCTGGAAACCCTATTTGAACCCTACATTGGTTTTCTAAGTTCTCTACAGAAAACCTAAGTATCCTAGGGTTGTGCCGGTGTTTCTAGGACTACTGTTAGGGTACTTTGAGGCTCTTTAACATAATTTTCTAAGGAAATAAAGAGCAAGAAAATAAAGACAAAAGTACATGAAAGGAATAAAATGGAATTCTATCCTATTCTTCTTGTCCTTCCATCTTCAATCTATCACTCCTCGCGAATCCCCTCTGTTCTCCATCAAGCTCCTCCAATCCGTCCTGGATGCGAGCTCGAATTCCATCTAAACACGTCTACATTTGCAATTGACCTGAAATCTAAGACACCAAGTGCAAATGTTAAATAACACGTGTTTTGTTATCATCAAAACAAATGATCGTGGTGCTTTAGCACCAACAGATAGTACTATCTCAAAGTGTTGGTGCCAGAGCCCCCTCGAGGATTGGCAATGGGAATGATGATCGCGACACATCTGTTATAGGATTAAGCTAAGGATAAGCATGGGGGAGATAAAAAAAAAGTTTTAACAAGTAACAACCTTATAAATGTTGGCATTCACAAGCACAGACACAAAGTTTTAAAGGATTATGCAAGTTGCAAATCAGATTCAAGAGCCAAAGAAATCCTAATTGCAAATTGGTTTTGGGTCATTTGAATTAACAATGTGTTAATCTGTAAATTTTTGGAGGATACATTGATCTCGATTCATCTGATTTTTGGATTCGAAAATGAATCCCGATGTTTATCTTTAACAAATCCCATGTCTCTCGTGTCTTGACCAACGAAGGTTTCGTAATTTCCTTCTCCTCAAAAGTAAGAAAATTAGTTTTCCCAAAAATCCATTTTGTAAAAATTACTTTTACTAAGAGAATAGCAAAAGATAAGTATGGGGGTGTGATAAAAGCCAATTTATCATCATTCTTATGCCCTAAAACAAACCTTGCTCTTAGGATTTTAACTTCGCAAACGGGTTTTTGGGCTGCATTTAGGCATCACTTTGGTTAGGCATGCATTGCATTATTTTTGTTGTTTTTGACATGTTTACTTGAGTGTTAGGGATGATCAGATAGCTAGACCCCTAAAACCCTAACTTTAAGGAAGGCAATAGGTGAGGAAGCTCGATCTAGCTGAGACTTATTTAAATCCAGCCCATCATAGCTGGATACCAGCTCACTTGGGTTAGGGTTAGCTCTCTTAAGCTTCATTCAGCTCATCTTAGCTAGATGACAGCTCAAGGTAGCTCAACTTAGCTCAACCTAGCTCAAGTCAGCTCAGATCCTACTCAACTTAGTTGAGACTAGCTTCACTTAGCTCTAATCAGTTCACTGGGAGCTCTAGATAGCTCACCTAAGTTGACAGGAGTCCACCTTAGGTCAGTCTAGCTACTTCCAACTCCACTCAACTCAAGTCAGCTGAAGATGACCTCAAATAGCTTAGGCTAGCTCAAGTCCAGCTCCCGGGGACTCCACTTAGCTCAACCTAGTTGAGCTAAGCTTTGAGCTAAGCTATCTTAGCTACTCTAGCTAGCTAGGTTATCTCCAGGAAGATCAGACCCAGCTCACCTTTGCTCAATTCAGTAGAAGCCAACTCATTGTAGCTTGACTTAGCAGCAAGCAAAGAACTAGCAAGCTAAGCCAGCTAAGGTAGCTTCCTGCAATTCTCTTCAGCAACTACCAGCTCTAGTTCAACTCCAGACATTTCTTCCTCAGCTCCTCTTTCCTAACCCTAGCTCCATCCTACTTTTCCACTACTCACCTACTAGCTAAGCTAGCTTAACTAACTCTGCTTAGCTAGGTCTACCTCCTTACCACCTTAACTCAACTCTAGTCCTCACCTATTTAGCTCGACCACTAACCTTAACTAGTCCACCTAGCTAACCTACTCCCATTCCCTTCTTTTTGGCACCAATCCTTGACCACCTCTTCAACCCACAACCATCAAAAGACACCACATATATGTCGCCAAAAACACCTAACCGCCCTTCCCATTTTTGGTGCCAAAACCCCCTACATACCAACCACACATCCACCAACCAACCACATCTTAACCCTCCATTCTTTCCTTCTAAAACCCTCCTTCTAGAAGCCCATAGTTGGCGCCAAGTTAAGGCAACCCTACACCCCTTGGACAGCCACGTTTTGGCCCATGATCACCTCTCTTGCATCCATTAGTTTGGTGCGAACTTATCCCATCCTTAGGATCCATCAACCACCTCCATCATGCCATCCTACCATCCAACCAAAGGCCACCAAACCCCCTTCATACCCCTTGATTTGGCGCCACCCATCCATGACCCTTAGATCATCTAACTACCACCAAAAACTTATCCTAGCCATCCATATCATACACACCTACCTACCCCCTTAACCATTCTATAAAAGACCCATAACCACCACCAAGAAGACACCTTTGGCTTCATTAATGCCACCATATTACACCTACCATAGCTGGCCAAGAGAAGAAGGAGAAGAAGAAGACTAAGGGGATACTCTGTCCCCTTGGTGCCTTCCCCTATTCCCTTCTCTCTTATGCCCACGCCAGCCAGAGGACAAGCTAGGTAGGAGGATGTCCAGGAGGAGGTCATGAGGGTGGTGCATGCCCACCCTAAGAGGAGTTCTTTTGGATGGAATTCTTCCACCCTTGGAGGAGCTTGGGCACACCCTATCTATGGCTTGCCAGGAAGGAGAAGCAGCACCTTTGGAGGAGCACTTCAAAGAAGGAGTTGGAGAGATTCTTTTCAAGCTCAGGAGCAGTTGAGCTTGGAGCAACAATCCTTCCCTCTTCGCCATCATCTTCAGGAGAAATTTTGTTTTACTTGCATTCTTTTCTTTTTGTAGTAGAAGCATTCCTCTACATTTCTTGTAAAATGACTTTTCTTCTTTTATAAAATTGCCTTCCCATAATTTGTGTTTGCATCTTTATTAGTTATTTGTTCTAGCACTTTTCACTCCCTTTCTCTAATTACCCTAGGTCTCCATGTACCTAGGGTGAGCTTAGAGAAAGGTTACTGTTGTCACCTAGATGTTAGCTTTAGCTAGTTAGGTGTAGCTCTTTTTCTTGCTCTCAATTTTGGAGTTGCCGTTATTTCAAAACCTAGAAAAAATCTTATATTCAAAAATTCCAAAAAGAAAGTTGATTTCCAAATGTCAAGCGAGAATATTTAAAAGTGCATTTTTGCCTCCTTGGATGACCCTAGATACCATTACTTTCTAGGTTTATAAATTGTAAAAGTGATTGCGAATTTGCGTGTTGCAACAACTTAAACCCTAGTTTTAACAAATTACTCATTTTTCGCACCAGGGTCCTTGTGTCGCGAGTGGGGGCGCTACTTAATGGGCCACTGGCATGGATTGTCGAGAAGTCTGATCCATGGCGCGAGCATCTGCAACCGTTGGATAAAGATCCAACGGTCTGGATTAATGGATGCTCAAGAGAAGAGGGGTGGCAGCAGTGTTGGGTGGTGATGATGGTGCCACGTGGCGCCATCATGGCTGTCCATCTTCTTTGCTTTGTAAATGATGCCACAGATGTCGGATTGGGTCGATTATCACGCTGTTGGGCTGCGATCGTCGATCCAGATCCATCTGTGTAGTTGGGTTTGTTGTTTGAAGCTCTCGATTGTGTCATCTAGCCCCTTGGCCATTGATCTTTCTCAGACTGCATATGGTGCTATAGGACTCTGATCAAGATGATTTTAGAGGAGTTGGACTTTGATCATCATCCTGATCCGATCTGTACAATTAGATAATCAATCCGAGGCCCCAAAATAAATCTCCTCTCCTGACCACAAAGAGGATGCGAATTAACCTAAAATTTATACAAACTATTCTAAATGCAGAATGATGCATGCTGTACAATATTTATAATATGAATGCTTATAAAAGCTTAGGAGTATGCATAAATCGGCATTTTAACCTAAATGGATGTGTCTACATCAACAACCCAATACCAAACACAAAGCATGCATCATCCAACAAAACCTTAACCTTAAGCCAAAACCCAACCTTCTATCCATCACCCAACTCCATCTCAATTCTAGGCATCATCCTACCTAGCATAACTTAACCATAACCCAATAAACCACCAACCAACCAATATATTGAACATTAATGAATATTAAATTTTTTTTGGCAAAGTTTCCACTTAAATTTTTAATGTTTTCCATAAACTTGCATTCCAAATAAATCACACCACACATGCAGAAATAGAAGTGGGCACACTCCACATTAAAAATGTAACAAACAAAATACATAAATGCATAACAAGGACATATATGTGGGTGCACCCCACATCTAATAAATCCTAAAATTATAATCAAAAGATAGAAATGTGGGCACACCCCACCATCAATTCACCAAAATGTAATATATATGTGGGCACACCCCACATCTAATATGGTCCTAAAACATCACAAAATTAAATTAAAAATTTAAAATTATACCTTGAAAGCCTTCAAGAATGACTATCACGAACAACCTGTAATTTCAAAAACATAAAATAAATTAAATAAGTAACTACATTGTTATTAATAACTTCAATAAATAATTTAATACAAGGAAATGAAGAGGAGATTTTGATTATGTACTACACACAATTAATTAAATCACTTTATACATAGATTGAAGGTAATCAAAGGTTATAGGTTGGCAAGGGTTTTAACATTCTAAAACCTTTTAGGCAAATGGCATTGGAGGTCATAAGCTACCAGGATCTTAAAGGTTATAACCATTGGATTGAGAGCTTTAAGGTTTTTCAGACAAATGAGTGTCACATGACTAAAGGCTTGTGTGCTTGAAGGTCATACAATGGGTGGTTCAGGAGTTGTACATTGTAGAAGACCACCAATGAAGGGTCATGGATTGATTGAGTTGCATGACCATAAGGCTTACCTTCTATTGAAGAGGGAAGATGAAGAAGAGGGTGGGGGCCAAGTACTTTGCTTCTTCACAAAGATGCCATGCTTAACAAAAATTTTACAGCATTATTTAGAAAAGTTTTCTTTCGGAGATTAAGTTGGAGTGATGTTCATGTTTTGAGTTATAAAGGGGATGCTTGAATTCCATGGTTGTCTTTGCTGGGTAGATGATCTATTTAATGTGGATTACCATGAGGTTAGTCTATTCACCATTTCAAGCCAAGTTAGGATTTTTGAATTTCTTGCAACTTGACCTTTAGAATACAGCTCACTCCTCTCCCTTAGGCATTGATGCAATAAGCGACTCCCTTGACCCTAGATTGTTGGCTCCATGAAGATCAAGTCCTCCAATAAGAGGGATGGTTCGAGCTCTAAACTTGATGATCAATTTCACTTTAGCCTCTTGATGGAGTATGGTAGGCTTATAATGTTCATTTAGGATTTTCCTTGATTCAATAAGCACATGTGGCATGAGAATGTGATCTTATGAATGTATAAACCTTAACTCTAAGCCAAAATCTAAAACTTAAACCCTAACAAATTAACACATCTCACTAACATAATATTCACATCTCACAATTCTACAAAATTAAAAAAAAACCAAGAAAATTTAGATACATTAATTTTGAAACAAAACAAACAAAATTAATAGAAAATAAGAGCATATATTAATTTTGAAAAAAAAGAATATGGAGGATGAGGGGGCAGGGGCATGTTGGGGGAAGGGGGAGGTGAAGGAGGAGGATAGGGTCAGGGGGGGGCAGCATTGGAGGAGGGGGCGGCTAAACGAAGGGGAGGGGGGTTTGACCGATGGAGGATAGGGAGATGGATGGCTGGAGGAGGGGGAGGGGGTTTGGGCCATGGAGGAATGGGAGGTAGACGGGTGGAGGAGGAGGATAGGGTCGAGAGGGAGGGGAACTGGAGGAGGGGGAGGTGGAGGAGGATATGGCGGATAAGTACAATTGAGGAGGCAATTAGAGGAGGAGAGGGCGGAGAGGGGGGCATGACTGGAGGAGGATGAGGAGATTGATGCCTAGGTTTGATGGGGAGGGCCATGCACGAAGAGGTCGGTGAGGAGGATTGCGACATACCGAGGAGGAGGTCGGCGAGGAGGAGACCGGTGATGAGGAGAGGAGTTGAGGAAGATGAGTTGAGGAGGGTGTTGAGTCACACCTTAATTTCCCCATTCGGTGACGGTTTCTAAAAAATCATTACTGAATGTGTTATAAAATTGATTTTTCTTGTGTTCGCAAATTTCTTGGCCACTATCCATGACGGTTGTTTGAAAGCATCTCCTACTTCATTAAAAAATTTCATTCTCGTGCGCGTAACACAAAATTTGAGACATTTTTAGTGATGATATTTCAATAATGGTCTTCAAAAATATTCTGCGATGGTTTTCACATTGTCTCTAATTAATTGATTTTTCCCCTCCATGCCACAGCGGGGGGTGTTTAATGCAACATTAGGCAACAATTATATAAATAACCATCGATGAAGAGGTATTTTGATGACGGTTTGAAAATCGTAGCCACAAAAGTGTCGCAAAACACACCTCTTGTAGTAGTGTTAGTTCACTAAATGTGTATATTTAAACATAGAGACGCATATCTATCACAGGTCAAGGGATACGCCTTCTTAATGACAACGATTAGAGGACTTTCGCATCTCCATTTGGTCAAGTCAACTCCTTGACTCAACTTGCGTGAGAGCTCCAAATCTTCATTCTTATGCAAAGGATGTGAATCGAGGGCATCAGTTAAGCAACAATCTCTCGAGAAGATTGTCATTATTAGTTCAACCCCTCATTAAGAATATTTTGAGGATTTTACAAAATAAAGTAAAAGAAATAAAATATGGAAATAACATATTTTTCTCTGTCATAACAAAATTGCAAGTCTTGCAGATTATTCAAGACAGATTATTAGGAGAGTGAAGTTGCATTGGGTCATAGGTCTTAGGCTTTTTATTGTACACTTTCAAGAAGTTGTAATCTTCTTTTTAATTGAGTCTAGAGATGTTGTAAAGAGCCCCAAAAGATAACATACACATAGCTAACTTATGCTCTCTACACTTAGGAAGAATTAGAAACAAAAATCTAACACAAAACACATATTAGACATCCAACACTGTTGAACGCGTGATTAGCCCATATTTGTGGGCTATTTAAGTATTTAAGTGCCTAGACATTAAGTTAATTTTAACATTTAGATAGCATACATTAGGATGTAAATAAATTAATTCATATTTTTAGCTTAACTGCATAATTCATGTGTGGCATCCATATCTAAATGCATTTAGAATTAACCTAGAATTGCATGCATTTGATTAGTTAATTTATTAGGTGCATTACATACATTGTTTTAATTAACATAGAAGTTAAGGAGTTATGTATAAATAATCCTAATTATTTTATTATTCTTCTTGTTCTCCTCCTGTAGGTAACCGCTCCGCCTCCGCCTCCTGCGCATTCACTCTTCATAGCTACCACCATTCACTCGACGGTGGATCTCCTCCTACCTATTAGGATTTCAAATCCCTGTAGCCACGCCTACAAAGGAGGAGGAATGGCTGCCATTTAGAGTGGCCTCCATCCCCACTCCTCACCATGCAGAGAACTTGTTCTCATTCGCTCCACTACCACCAGCCAACCGCGGTGGAGCTTCTCCACCGTGGGTGTGCTGGGTGATAGCCTGCACCGCCATCGCAAAGCTCCATATTACAATCGCCAGATCACTTCCCTCGACGATCGCCGCTGCGCACCTTCCCACTCAAAGTTCTCGGACGTTCAAGGTCCCTGCCTTTGTCCATGCCTCTACTGCCCGAGCGCATCTCCCATGCATACATGCACCACATGCATCACCTGAGTCCTCCTTGCAGCAACTTCGCACGCGTGCAGTAGCGCACAACCTCCTGTGCGTGCCTCCTTGCTGCATCACCATGTGCTCCTGCCTCCTTCCTCTCGGCGCGCACAGTAGCAGAGTGCCTGGCGGCTCTAGCGCACCCTCAGTTGTAGCTGTGAGCGCGACCCTCCAACGTGCTTTCATGCACTCAACAGCAGAGCGCCATCTCATCCCATGCGTGCTGAGAGCGTGCCTAGCAGCAGCTGGTGCACCACACCTATAGCAGCAGCCGGTGCACCACGCCCAGCAGCAGCCGGTGCGCCACGCCCAGAGCAGCAGTGCGAGCACTCCCCGCGCCTCCACCGTGCCGTACACCACAGGCCCTCACCAATTAGCCTCTACACCAGCGTCGTGCATGCCCAGTGACTTACGCCCCTCACGTCCGTGAGCTTTAGTAGCAAATAGAGATGCAGCCAGCTGCACCAACTGTCGACCTCTGATCTGATCTCTCATCTTTAGTCTCCATCCACTGCGCTGCGACCACCATCTGGTGCGGCCTGAGTGGGGTTACCTCCACCTGCACCCTCGCCATCCATCTCTTCTTCATCCGTGCGCACACTCCATTTGAAGGCAATGCTCTATTTTGCCTCCCATTAGTTATTACATTCATATGCCATTGCAAACTTTTATTTATTTTTTATTTTTTGAATATTGTGGTTGTTTTAGGAAAGCCCCGCTCATCTTTCATTGAAAAGCAAGTTCAGAGATTACATGCATTGTTATCCTAATTTAAAAGGGATTTTAGCTTACTTATTTAAGAAAACTAATTGTGAACATTATTATTCTCAAATTTATCGACTTTTTAATAGCCATTGCTTTCCTGTGGACATGACCCACTCTTCTACGAGTGGTTTAATTTTTATTATTTTGATTTGTGATTTTCCATCGCTTGCATACTACAACACGACATTCTTTATGTGAAACAATGAAAGCAAAAACTAACTTATCAACGTGCTTTCATCGAGTTTAAAAGATTGCATCGTAGCATTGTCAGCAAAAGTGATTTAACATTTAAATTTGTAAGCTCTAAAATAGATATGAGTCTAAGATCATTCACAGGAAGCAAATATGGCAAATCAATTCACTAATCACAGTAATTAGGAATAGTAATTGCAAGTGAATCAAACAGCCAAAATGATATGCAATATATATTAGAAATGTATCTCAAAATGTCAGGTATAAAAGTACAAAAGAAAAGGGATAAAAATGATGGTTGAAACCACAAAATTAACCCTATAATTAAGCCTTAATCAGAATCAAATAATTGAATAGTAACCTGCAACCACTAATTCCAGATTTCCACGTCAACGTCCACAGTAATCTTAGAACCAAGGCAAGCACAAGGGCTCAGATAAGCACAAGGCAAGACTCAGCAACGGCTAAGTGTGGAGTGAGGAGGGGGAGGCATGAATTCCAAAGCACTACAGTTCAAAGCCCCCTCCCTCCTCCTCAGATTTCCATCTCTCAAATCTGGGTATATGGGTGTACAGTATGGTTAATCGAATCCAGGTAAGTGGACCAGGGACCAGACCCACCGATGTGGTGTAGCGGGTGAGTAGTGAGAGGCACGTGAGATGAGTGGACCTCACCCCCGTGTCTGAGGCGAAGAGCATACGACACATTTTGCTTTTATGCGCTGCATGAGTTTTGTCCGACATGATGTGGGACTAAGATTTGCAGCTTCCTTCGCGTAAACTCCTCCCATGCTGCAGTGGAAGTCCTTAAGAAATCAAGGCAACAACTTCTATTGCTTCACTCAATTAATGACCTGGAGAGCTACGATAGATGAGTTCACGTCTACTGAGGGCAGATGCTAGATGAATGATGGTCGGAGTGGAGCGAACAACGTCGAGGAAGGTGGTGGCGGCAACGTAGCTCCGACTAGTACCTGTGAACCAAAATATGGCCTTGCAGCCCTGTCAAACATGTTCAAAAGCTTCATCAGTGTCTAGCGAAGGTGCTGGTTGTGGAAATTGGATGAGAGGGTGTGTGTGGTGAAGTAGAGAAGTTGGAGAAGGTGAGAGAAAGGTTTGGTGTTCGGTGGAGAGTTCAGGTGGTGGTGAGGTGAAATTGGTTGAGGGTGTTTGAAGATGGAGGTGTGGTGGAGCTTTTGGGCTTGATGGCAGGTCATTTGGTGGAGTGTGGTGCTAGTGCGAGCTCATCGGAGCTCGTGCCAGACGTGGGGAAGACAAGGATGGAACGGGGTGTGTGATGATCAATCCTAGAAACTAAGGGTGTAGAAGGAAGTAAGGGAGTGAGAGGAAGAGAGAGGAGAGGCATAGGGAGGGAGAGAGAGGGCGGAGTCATCTGATGATGATGGGCTGGAGTTGGAGAAGATGAGGTCGACGGTGAGGGAGAATGGTGACGACGAGGGCGGAGAGAACCTCTGCTTTGATCGATGAGAGGTAGAATGAAGAGAGGAATATAGAGGGTCACCCAATTTGATGGTTGGACGGTCGAAGGAGTATGGAGGAGGTCACTGGAGCTCGATGAGACGATGGCTGGAGGAAGAAGAAGGTGTTTTCCAGCCTGTTCTTGGCTGAGGAAGAAGTTGGGAGCACGGGGGGTCTTTATACTTTATAGATGAGGGTTTTGAGCTTCAATTGCCTAGAAACTGCAAGTTAGAGTAGTCCTTTTCGAAAACAAGGTGCTTGATTTCTTGTAGCTCGCCAGACCTCTGTTCTCAATATGGGATCCTGAGATTTGGTTCTTCTGGAAGAGGATCTCCTTGGGAATCATCCTTCCAAGTTTGGAAGCATTTGATCGTAGATTAGGGAAAAATCAACGATTGAAGTCGCCTGCTATGGGTCAGGATGATGATGTCCACACTCACTACAACAGAGACCCATTTACAAAGAATGATGAGAAAGTTAGGGACCAAATCGGAAGAAGCTTAAAATTTAGGGGTTAAGTGTAAGAAATAGAGTTTTTAAGGGTGGAAATGCAAGCTAGGTGATTGAGTCCAAATTTTGGTGTCAACCTAATTTGGATTCTAGGAATCTGATGGTGAACTTGGATTTGAGTTTTGACCACGTTTGAATGGGTAAATTATAGAGAAACCCAAATCAAGATAAATTTCCGTTTGAAATTCTGTTCTAGGTCAAAATGGTTTTAGATGATGAAACCAAAGGTGCCAAACCTCTTAGAATATTTTTCTAAGAGATTAAGGAGGTTTAGATTAATTTTATCCTAACCATAACCTCATTAATTAAAGTCGATTTGATAATTAGGGTTTTGGTACTATTTTCACCCTCGCAATGCGTAAAACCTGGTTTCAGTCTGTGTTGACCCTCTTTTTAGACTTTTATGATCATTTGACCTTTAATTCACCCCTAAGTGACCCCATGGTTATTCTGTATTTGTGATGTGCTGTTAAAATTGTAGAATTAACCCAATTTCCTTATTTTCTTAATAAATCAGAATGTTATGGAATTGTGACCTTCAGATGATTAGGTAGGAGCATTTATCATTCAAACTTAACTAATTGTGGCTAGTTAGGGCCCATGATGGTGTTACCATCAAACACATCTGTCAGACATCTGATATTCAACTTTAAGATGTCTGATCATGATTACAGATGTCCAATTACCTATAGCCTTGCCTTTGCATTATGAACATTTAGGCTCCAGTAGATGCAACCTTCAATCAGACCTCCATAGGCTTATCTAGACATCTAATACATACCTCAGATGTCCTTTTAGCCAACCGTTAGACTTCAATTATTATTTCCTTTATCATTCTTTAATCCTAATGGCTAGATACACTTTTAGACGTTTGGACATGTCTCCGGATGTCCAATAAAGGATCGTTAGCTGCTTCCTCTGTGGAGATTTATTAGAAAGCAAATCTCACTTTTTTGATTCCCCAAGCAAGATAATAATCTCTTTCCAAACATCTAGGCCTTTGACAGACGTCCACAGTAACGTCTGATCCTTAAAATCTAGAACCCTGTTTGGATCTGATCAAAATAGGAACAAATCTGCCTAAAATTAAACATCTAATTTTAGTACCAAACGTCCTATAATAGAATATCAGATGTCTGCCTAAAACCCTATTTCGATCCAATGAAAGCAGTAAGTCTGACCCATTAAATCAAATGTCTATAATTGTAGTTAGATGCCTTATAAGACATTTGACCCAAAAATCAGACATTTGATCTTGTTGTCAGGATCATAATTACCCTAATTTGAGTTGGATTTCATGCCAATCTCTTGGAACTTGCCTCCAATGGCTAGGAGCCCTCTCCCAAGCCTTCTTGAAGGTTCTAAGCTTGGCTATAAATACACTATGACCCCTCTTAGGTAAAATACACCTCTTGAGATATAATTCACATAGATTATCACTTTCTCACTTGTTCCCTTGCTTTCATTGCCCTTGTGTTGTGCAACTACTCTTTGTGGGATAAACCAACACTCCCATTATGCTTCATAATCTCATCTTCAGGGAGTTTCCTTCACCCTTAGTAGATAAGCTAATTATACATATTTTTGGGGTGCTCTATAGGGTGCATTTTACTTTTCATTTTACTTACTTGCAGTTGGGTATCCAACTTGTCGGATCCCCGTCTCTTCATTGTGAAGGGAGAAACCTCCATTTAGGGATCCGAAGTGGGATTTGTAATTGAGGTACACTACCCTCGTTGAAGTAGTGTGGTTAGTGTTAGTCTCTCTAAAATGTATTTTAAAATTGTCGCATTGTAGTATAGCTCGAATCAGTGCGAAAACATATAAAATTTATTATTCGAATGAAATCCGACGTCAAACACAGGGAGCAATATGGCAATTTAAAACTCAAGATCACAATTTGAATCAAAGATATAAAAGATTGCAATCATAATGATATAACAATAATGTCAAGTATCAATGTGCAAAAAAAATGGAGTAAAATGGTGATTTGAATCACCAATTACTCCTCACAATAATAGCAAGTAGATCAATAGTATCAATCAAGGAAATAAAGCCCCAAATGTATGCAATCAGACGGTAGAGGCTTGTATCAGATGGCTTAAACAGCTGGTTGCTATAGTGCTTCCAAGGGACTCAAGGGTCTATTCCTTCTTTCTTCTCTGCTTCTGTCTTAGCTGCTCTCCTTTTCTCTGGGTTCTTTCTTCTTCTTCTGCTCAAGCTTCCTCTCTTCTTCTTCCATCTTTACACACAAGGGGGAAGTTCTTTAAATGGCTAAGTGTTGACCGTTATTCCTGGGAGCAAAACCCCCACTTACGCCCGTGCTCTCTTCTCTCTCTAGGATCTGCCCTCCCAGGGCCACAGTCAGGATAGTCAGGTTGTCGAGTACATGCACACCCAGGACCAGGGCTGCTTATAGTGGGTAGCAGCCGAGGAGTGCGTGGCTTGGCAGGTAATTAGATGCACTAGACCTGTGTGAGCAGTGTCACGGGCAAGGTGCATGGGGTGTATGGGACCTCACCCCGTGGCTAGGAGGCGAAGAGCCTAAACAACAAAATCAATCTATGCAGGGGCAGGTGCTTGTCAACTTTCGAGGTGGGATTAATTCGACCTCCCTTCCTCTGCGTGCAACTGCAGCCGTTGCTTCAGGCGATTGCGGTCAAAGGCTCAGTCAAAGAGCCAAATTAGCTCCTTGGTTGCAATACTGGAGACGTTCCACTGTGCCTGGGGTTTCATTTGAGACCTGTAGGTGCTGGAGAGAGCTGCAAGCTTCACTCAAAGCTTCGCTAATGGCAATCTAGGTTGCGAAGACCTGAAATGAAGAACATGGCCTTGCGGCCTCGTTAGGTAGGTTCAAGAGCTTCGTAGGGATGCGGCGAATGTGATGGTGGCAGTGGTGTGTTGTGAAGGTGGTTGTAGGTGGCTGGCAAAGGTGGAAATGAAGTTTTGGAGGTGGGTTGTTTGGTGATGTGTTAGAGAGGCTAATCCCCTCAATTACTTGATTGGTTTTAGTCTCTGAGTCGAGGCGATGGTGAGGAGTGTGGAAGCGGTGGTGTAGGTGGTCTGTGGTGGCCGCTAGCGCTCGTCGGTGGTATGCCGGTGAGATGGAAGACAAAGTCACAAAGGGTGGTGCGGAAGTCGAATCAGAGTGTCAGAGGTGTTGTCGTGACGTGAAGTTGAGGAGTTGATAGAGATAGGTAGCGGACGATGGGGATTAGAGTTGGCGCCGGTTGTAGTATGGCCGGCACCAGAGATGAAGATGGCTCTGGTGGGATGACGACGACAAGGATGGAGATAGGGACATCGGCCGATATTGCACGATGTGAAGGAAGACGAGGGAGGAGTATTTGCCACTTGCATTGCAGTCAGATGATGAGGAGAGGCAGGGAGAGTCACTGGAGCTCTAGGATCCTTTTGGCTAAATTAGGAGGGAAGAATTTATGGTAGATTCGGTCGAAATTGAGCTTGAGAGGTTCAATATGAGCTGGAGGTCATTTTACAGGCCTTTGGAGGGAGTTTTGAGCTTGGGAAGCAAGCTTCCCAAGCTTGGAAAGCTTCGCCAGAGATAGGAATTCTAAGATACCCTAATCTCTCATTCGTTTGCATGAGAGATTGGGAAGGTTTTAGAGCGTGGGAATTAGCTCAAAAGGAAGGGAATTCCTTGACAAACTTCCCTTTCAAATCTGAGAGGGATTCGTCAAGGAATCAAGAACTTCCTAATTTTAGGTCACTAGAGTTTGTAGGAATAGGATTCATGGCCGCATGGACCTGTATGTGAAAATGATGAAAAAGTTAGGGGCCTTTTTTGTAAGGATTTTGAAAGTTAAGGGCATATGTGTGATCAGACAGGGCCAAATTGCAAACTAGGTCAAGACAGTCTCAAATTGGGCCCAAATTTTGATACAAACCTAATTTGATGGTAAAGTTAGATTTAGGTTTTGATCAAGTTTGACTAGGTAATTTATGCAAAAATCCAAATTTTGGCAAATGTCAGTCTGAAACTCTATTTTGGGTCAAGATGGGTTCTAATGGTCAAATTGAAGATACCAAACCTTAGAGAATATTTTTCTATGAATTTTAGAGAGTTTAGGTGAATTATATCCTAACCAAAACCTCAGTTAATTAAGTGGGTCTATTTTTAGGGTTTCAAAAGTCATTTAATTCTCAAAACTTGCAAAAACCCATTTCTGTCTGTACTAACCCACTTGTTGGACATTTAAGACCTTTTGACACTTAATTATCCCCTGAGAAAACCCACGGTTATTCTGCATTGAAGATATGATGGTAAAATTATAGTTTTAACCCTGGTTTCTTATTTTTCTCTTAGATTGATTATGCAATGAATTATGGCCCTCTGGCAATTATGTAGGAGCATTTATTCCTTGATAATGACTAAATTGAGCTAGTTATGGCTCATGATGGCATTCCCATCATATCCCCATGCCTAGCTTTTGCTAGTCCCTTAGCAAAATCTCATGGAATTAACTCAAATTCTAGACCATATGCCTTTTTATGCTCAGATTTCTGTTGTGTGCTTTCATTTGTAGATTAGATCAGAATGTCGATAGTAGGCCTAGAGGTACTCAAGTACCAACCAAGATCCAGACCTGACCAGCTCTAGCCTCAATTCGTTGTGAAGGTTTCTAAGGCCCACAGGAACTAACCTAAGGTTCATTGAACTCCGCGGTTAAAGCACCCGTGCTTGTAACATGTTTTAGCCTAGGTTCAGTTTGCAGTGCATTTTTGTAAGAGTGAGACAGAAGTTTTTCTTATTTTTGGAGAGTTTTCTCTCTCTTTTCTTTCTTTATTTCTAGCTTTGGATTGGCATTACAACATGGTCTATATCGGATTCCTAGATCCTACCATCAATCCTCGCAGGGTCCCTAGTAATCGATGCTTTGAGATAGCACCGCCCATGGCAACACCCAGAACCCTGGCTTTCGAGATTTCGGGATAATCCCGCCCATGGCATTCTGTAGCTAAATCCAATCCCTGGCAATCAACATTTCGTGATAATGCCTCCTATGGCATCTGAACCAGCACAAGGTGCTTACATACCCCCGGTAGGATATTGAGATATCCTAAGAGATAAGCACCGAGGAGACAGTATGCTATTGTGCATCTTCGAGGGAAATTTCCCACCTCTCTATGTCGAGAACCCTTCCAAATCAACTTGTGTCAATCAGCCGCTCCTAATCTAGGTAACTTTTTCATAACAGAATTAATGCATTTGCATGATTTTGATAATTAAGCGCACTGAACCAGACTGTGTGTGGATTCAGGTGCTTAAGTTACCGAGTCCCTCAAACCAGAGGTCAGTTAATGAGGCTGAATAATCCCTAAGCCTTAGACCTAATACTTAAGCTTCGCATTTTCCCTAACCTCTTAAGGACTATCCAGATATTAATGGTACTTGAATTTTTAAGCCTAAACACAAGCCCAAGAGGCCTAAGATCAGCATTCATACTAATCTCTTTTTGTCGCTTAGCACTTTTTATCTTTCATTTTCTTTCTTTTTAATTTGGTCTAGAGCTAAGTAGATTCCTTAATCTTTTACTAATGACTATATCTTTTTGTTTCAAATTATGCTCTTTGACATTTATATCACCTCCCCTTTTTCTCCTAAAAAATGATATGCAAATTGATCTTTCAAAGTTTCCTCCCTTCTCCATTTTTTTGTTCTTTTTCAGTTTTTTTTCATTTTTTAGTTTTTTGGAATATGTAATTTTTTTGATGAAACCCTTTCTTGTGAAGTGATTCTCATAGCATTTTGCACTTTAATAGCCCCCCATGCCTACGATTTGCAATGTCCTCATTGTAAATTAGGTGGGTTCGAATTCAGCTTAGATCATATATTAGAACAGGTTTTGGGTGGGTAGATGGGTTAGGGTGACTATTGCGGATGATTTCAAGCTCAGGTAAGGGTACCAGAGGTGGAGTCGATTATTCTAATGGACGAACCCTAAAGTGCAATATGAGTTCAGCATAAGATGAGGCAAGAAAGGTTTCTGGTTTTTGAAAAGGATGACAGGTTGCCTCCCGTTAAGCACTAAGTTTAATGCCATCAATCGGGCGTAATGAGCTCAGGGAGAATGGAGATCAAAAGATACCTCAGCCAAGTTCGTATCGGTGAGTTCAATGAATGACTTAAGTCGCTGGCCATTCATGATAAAGGGTTCAGAATCAAGGCTAGGTTGACCAGTTTCAATGGCTCCATTTCCAAAGATTCTTCTCACCAAGAAAGGTCCAATCCATTTGTATCTGAGTTTTCTAGGAATAGTTTGAGTTTGGCATTAAAGAGTAGGACTTTCTGACCAAGGTGAAAGATCTTTTTGGATATGCGCTTGTCGTGAAAGGCATCAACTTGCTCTTTGCAAATTTGCGAGTTCTCGTACGCATCATTGTGTAGTTCATCGATCTTGCTTATTTGAAGCTTTCTGTGGGTTCTTGCCTTAGAAAGATCTAGATTACGCTTCCATACAACCCAATAGGCTTTGTGCTCCAATTCGACGAGGTGGTGACATGCCTTCTCGTACACCAATCTGAAAGGAGACATGCCCAATTAGTTCTTGTGGGTGGTCTTATAAGCCCACAAGGCTTCCTGAAGTCGGGACAACCAATCTTTCCTGTCAGGTTGGACAGTGACCTGAAGGATTTTCATGATCTCTCGATTCGATAGCTCAGCTAGACTGTTGGTTTGGGGGTGATAAGGAGTAGAGATTCTATGTGATACCCCGTATTTGGTCATCAGTGATTTGAACTAAGCATTCGTGAAATGGGTCCCTCCATCAGAGATAATGGCACGTGGAATCCCAAACCAAGAAAAGATGTTCTGATGAATGAATTTGATTACCACTTTATGGTCGTTGGGTCGGGTGGGGATGGCTTCGATCCATTTGGACATGTAGTCAACAGCAAGAAGAATGTATTCGAAGCCATCTGAGATAGGGAAGAGTCTCATGAAATCAATCCCCCAGATATCAAAGATTTCGCATATGAGAATTAGCTGTAATGACATCATATCGCGGTGGCTCATATTGCCCAAGGTCTGGCAATGGGTGCATGCCTTACAGTGATCGTATGCATCCTTGAAAATCGTGGGCCAATAAAAGCCGCATTGGAGGACTTTTGCTGTGGTTTTATGTTCGGAGAAGTGTTCGCCGTAGGCCTGGTCATGGCAGAAGGACAAAATGTCTTGAATTTCCACTTTCAGAACACATCGTTTGATGATTTGACCAACACCAATGCGGAAGAGGTAAGATTCTTTTCAGATGTAGTACTTGGCATCGGAAAGCAATTTGTCTCTCTTGGCCTTCGGCCAATCGGATGGAATCTAATGTGATGCCAAGTAGTTTACCAAATCAGCAAACTAAGGAAGTCTCGTACTAATAGTCAGGAGGTGCTCATCGAGAAAGTGTTCTGTGATGGGTCTGGAAGGGTTAATAATGTCAGAAGGAAGGCAGGATAAGTGGTCAGCTACTACATTCTACTTTCCTGATTTATCACGAATCTCGAGATCAAATTCTTGCAACAGCAAGATCTAGCGGATTAGTCGAGGTTTTGCGTCCTTCTTTGCTAGGAGGTGCTCACTGCAGTGTGATTTGAGTATATGATAACACAGGAACTGAAAAGATATGATCTGAATTTCTCCAGGGAAAATACTACAGCTAGCAACTCTTTCTCAGTAACTGTGTAGTTACGTTGAGCCTCGTCAAGTATCTTGCTAGCATAGTAGATGACCATAGGTTTCCCATCTATTTTCTGCCCAAGTACCGCACCTACATCATAATCAGATGCATCGTACATGATCTCAAAGGGTTGAGACCAATCAAGGGACTACAGGATCGGTGCTTGGGTAACTCGATCACGTAGGATCTCGAATGCCTGAGTGCACTTCTCAGTGATTTTGAAGGGGACATCTTTAGATAGAAGAGTAGTCAGGGGGCACGTGATTTTTGAGAAATCAGGAATGAATCGACAGTAAAAACCTACGTATCCCAGAAAGGATCGGATGTCTTTTACCGAGATAGGCATAGGGACTTTGGAAATCAGATTCACCTTGGCTCGATCAACCTGGATGCCTCTTTTAGAGATGAGATGTCCCAAGACAATTCCCTTAGGTACCATGAAGTGCCTCTTTTCCTAGGAAAGAACCAAGTTCACATCGATGCATCGCCTGAAGATTTGGACCAAGTGCAAGAGGCAATCATCAAAAGATTCTCTAAATACCGAGAAGTCATCCATGAAGACCTCAAGGTATTCACCTACCAATATGGCATGCATGCACTGCTGAAAAGTAGCGAGTGCATTGTAGAGACCGAATGGCATCCTTCGGAATGCGTATGTTCTGAAGGGGCAGGTGAAGGTGGTCTTCTCTTGGTCCTCAGGATGGATTGCGACCTGATTATAACAGGAGTACTCATCCAAAAAGTAGAAGAATCTATTTCCCGCTAGTTTCTCGAGGATCTGATCAATGAATAGTAGTGGGAAATGATCCTTCTTTGTGGAGGAATTGAGTCTTCTGTAATCAATGTAGACTCTCCACAAGTTTGCTATACAGGTTGGTATGGTTTCTCCGATTTCAGTTGTGATGACGGTGAGCCCTGCCTTCTTAGGCATAACTTGAATTGGACTCACCCATTGACTGTTGGAGATCGGATAGATGATCCCTGCATCTAACCACTTGATGATCTCCTTTTCCATGACATCCTATAGGTTTGGATTTAGGAGTCTTTGCGTTTCATGAGATGGTCGTGAGCCCTCTTCAGTATAGATGTGATGTGTGCAGTATGAAGGGCTGATACCAGTCAGATCATCGAGAGTCCATCCAATGGCTCTCCAATGCTGCTGGAGAATAGAAATTAGGCATGTTTCTTGATCAGGTGTGAGTCGGGAGTTGATAATCACAGGAAACGTCTGATTGGAACCCAAAAAGACGTATTTCAAATGATCGGGAAGAGGCTTAAATTCCATAATTGGGTTGTCAGCAGCAGCAGGTAGTTCAGGGTGGGTGTCGGGAGCAAAGGAAGGAGCTATGGGAGTATCTAGGTTAGATTTAGGCTCCTCAAATTGCAGGTTTTGATCTTCTTGTGGTTGATCAGAAATAGTCGGGTTTCCCTCGATACATAGCATCAACCACAGCTTCGATATCACAAATTTGTTCTATAACTTTGCAATTAATTCCTTGTTGGTTCTTAAAGATGTCGATATTCAGTGTCTTGCTCCCAAATTTTAATTTAATTTGGCCCTCCTCACAATTAATATTGGCCCTAGCAGTGGTCAGAAAGGGTCTCCCTAATATGATCGGTGTATTCTTCAAGTTTTCAAGAGCATCCATGTCTAAGGCAATGAAATCCACTTGAAAGTAGAAATCATGTACCCTAACTATGACATCCTCGAGAATTCCTTTTGGTGACTTAATCGATCAATCAGCTAATTGCAAGGTCATTTCTGTTGGTTTAAGCTCAAATTCATCAAAGTAGTCTAGTAGGGATGTAGGTATCAAATTGATGGAAGCCCTTAGGTCGAATAAGGCTCGGTCGAATTGTATATCCTGATAGCACAGGAGATTAGAGGGGTGCCTGGGTGTTTTGCCTTAGGTGGGAGTTTGCTCAAAATGACGGAGCTGGCTTACTCTGACAATACGATTGGGTTTCCGCCTTTGGTTCGCGGCTTACGCTTAGGTGTAACACATCTTTCAGGAATTGTGCGTAAGCCGGTATGTGGTGTATCGCATCCATCAAGGGGATGTTTATTTGGACCTGCTCAAAGAGCTTAACTAGGTCCTCCTTAGGAGCCACGAGTTTGACTATCCTCTTTCCCTTAGTCAAGGCCTCGAGAAATGGAACCTTTGTGGGTTCCTCTAGAATTGGTCTAGGTTCTTGATCTGGGATAGAGGTATCCTAGATGACTATCCTAGGGTTATGAGTTTGCATTAACAGGCTGGGAGTGGCTTGGATAAGGTGGGTCCTGTGTTGCTTTGCCACTACGGGTAGTAACAGAATTGAGTCTTGCCTGGTTTTGGGTTGGTGCGGCTAAAAGAGGTGATTGCTACTGATAGCCCGTGTATGATGTCAAAGCCTCCATCCCATCGGGTGATGGAGCAGAAAGTGCCTGATAGACAAAGTGAGCTTGGCCCTGAGTTGGGTTCATAACGCACCTCTGGTTTGGCACGTTATTCGGATTAGGCAGAGGTTATGAAGGAAGTGCACCAGGTTGGTAGGGATTTGCCATCTGGGTAGTTGATTGTGAACCTCTGTGATCTCATCTTTATGCTATTTTTGCATAGCCGCATTCATTTTTTGAATGTCAGCCAGAGTCTAAAGGATAAGAGTCATTCGATCTACATGAGTTGGCCCGGATTGATAAGTTGGGTTTGGTCGAGGCTGAGGTAGCTGATATGGACGAGGAGCTTGTGGTCAGGGCTGAGATTGAGGTCTCTGATTTTGGTTGTTCCCTGACCACGTAAAATTAGGATGATTATGCCATCCAGGGTTGTAGGTGTTTGAGAATGGATCATTCTGAATGGCGTTGAGGTCCTCGCAAGTCTGAGGGGCCTCAGAAAAGTCAGAATATGAGGGTTCAGAGTTCCCCCAACTAGAATAGTTGGGTCCAGAGTTTCCTTTGAACCTTGAATTAGACGGGGGTCGATACGGGTCCTCCATTAAGAAGATTGATGATAGATGTTATGCACAGCCTCCATGCCAGAGGGTGGTTGCACGAATGGGTTTTGTGCAGAGGTGGCTCACTACAAGTGTCGAGTTAGCTCATCCACCTTCTTCTCAATAATAGAGACCTTGTCCAGGTGACTGGCCATCAGTTCCAAGTTGATGGAAGAGGACAGGCCCTGCGTCTCATGTGCTCCCTTTGGATTTGTCAATGCACGTGCATTCGTCTTGTCGAACATGCCCATGGATTCATTATTGATGGAGTTCTCACACATATTCTCGAGAATCTCCCACACGATGTCTTCGTGTTGACCCATGATGTTTCCTCCACAGGTCACATTAACGAATAATCGAATATCCTCACGGAGTCCCTGGTAAAAAGACTGGACTTGTTCCCATTTAGGAACTCCGTGGTGGGGGCACTTTCGCATGAGATCCAAAAAATGATCCCATGCCTCATGAAGCGGTTCTCCTGGTTGTTGCGTGAAATGCATGATCTGGTGCCGTAAAGCATTTGTCCGACCAATAGGGAAGAACTTCCTCAGAAACTCGAATTGTAGTTCCACCCAGGTGTTGATTGGATTCGTTTGGGTTTGGTACCAGTGAGCAGCCTTGTCCATGAGAGAGAAGGAGAACATTTTCATGAGTAAGACATCCCTATTTTGAGCTTCTGACCCGAAGATCTGGGCTAGATGGTTGAGTTGCTTGATATGCTGGAAAGGATCCTCTGAATTATGCTCGTGGAATTTGGGAATAGCATGAATCATGTTGGGCTTGAGTTCAATATCAGGACCTCCAGTGGGGTTTGGGACTCGAGGTTCGATTGCCACTAAAGTGGGATTGTAATGATCTTGCATCATAAGACGCTACGGTGGGTTTACAAAGGCTTGGAATAGATCATTGAGGTGCTGAAGCTGATTTTCGAGATTGTTTTCTTCTACTGGTTGCTCCATGATGATGGATGAAGGAGAATTAGGTTTAGATGAATCAGAAGAGATATCGATCGGGTTGGGTTATGGCACAAACAAGGAGGTCGAGGCTTGGCTTCGACGGGAATGAGGAGCTAATGGAGGCCACAAGGATGGTCTTAGAGACCTCCTCCCGAACATGCACCGATGGAGTAGATGAGAGGTAAAATGTGATGCACCCAATCAAGACACTCAAAAATTTTGGATGGCTATAGAGGTTCGGGGCGGATGATACCCCTTAGTTAGAAAGCCGTCCACCTGAGAATTACCTGGGCAGCTAAAGAGGGAGAGTCTTGCGAAGACCCCTACATGGTAGAGCGCTCTCATGAGTTACAGGGTTTCCCTCACCCGACCTCTCTTGTCACTAATGATCCAGGTAGACTAGAATGGGGACCTGACCTCTTAAGTCTACCTATTTTAAGTTAAGAGCAAGGGTGCTTATGATTTCTCTTCAACTTTTAAGATGTTTTTGTGCAAAGTGACTTAATTTGAAGATTGGTTAACCCAATAGGGTTGGTCAACTTCACCTGTTTTTTCCTTTGAGAAATTTAGGTCCCTCTTTTAGCGTTCAAATGAATTTAAGAGCCTGATTCTAGGGTTTGCTTGAATAGATCAATTCAATCAAGGCTTAGGCATACATTGTTTGGAAAGATCAATTCTTGATTAAGCAAGTGTGTCTCTAAAACTCTAAACTGGAAATCTTAATTGGCTCTAATTGGTCCAATTTAATTTTGTCCAAATGTGGTACCTAGGGCTTCAAGCAAGAAGGTGATAGCCCTAGATACCTTAAGCCCTAAGTAGGTGCATAAATCAGGGTTTGAATGTTGTCTAAATAGAATGTATCAAATCAGGCAACTTAATGATTAATCTAAGAATATAATGCAAGTAGCCCTAATTGATTGTTTCCCTTTTTTAGCTTTTTAGAATCAAGGGCTTAGAGGAGGGTGAATGGAGTTTATCTGCCCCTGGAGTGGCTGATGTGCGGCTGATCTTCTTTCATTATATACCCCCTGAAACAAATCACAGTAAAGAGAGATAGAGCAAGTTAGTACCAATTCAGATATTGCAATCAAGAGATCTAAATTGCGCATTGCTCCCCGGCAATAGCGCCAAAATGTTAGTCGCCCTAAAATGGGTTATAAAATCGTCATGTTGTAGTATAGCTCGAATCAATGCGAAAACATATAAAATTTATTACTCGAATGAAATCCAAGGTCTAACACATGGAGCAATATGGCAATTTAAAACTCAGGATCACAATTTGAATGAAAGATATAAAAGATTGCAATTAGAATGATATAACAATAATGTCAAGTATCAATGTGCAAAAAGAATGGAGTAAAATGGTGATTTGAATCACCAATTACTCCTCACAATAATAGCAACTAGAACAACAGTATCAATCAAGGAAATAAAGCCCCAAATGTATGCAATCAGATGGCAGAGGCTTGTATTAGACATCTTAAACAGCCGGTTGCTAAAGTGCTTCCAAGGTCTCAAAGGTCTATTCCTTCTTTCTTCTCTGCTTCTGTCTTAGCTGCTCTCCTTCTTTTCTCTAGGTTCTTTCTTCTTCTTCTGCTTAAGCTTTCTCTCTTCTTCTTTCTTCTTCATGCGTAAGGGGGAAGTTCTTTAAACGGCTAAGTGTCAGCCATTATTCCTGAGAGCAAAACCCCCTTGCCCCCGTGCTCTCTTCTTCTCTCTCTAGGATCCACCCTCCCAAGGCCACAGTTAGGTTATCAGGTACATGCGCACTTGGGACCAGGGCTGCCTACAGTGGGTAGCAGTTGGGGAGTGCGTGGATAGGCGGGTAATCAGATGCACCAGACCTGTGTGAGCAGTGTCATGGGTGAGGTGCATGGGGTGTGTGGGACCTCACCCCGTGGCTAGGAGGTGAAGAGCCTAAACAAAAAAATCAATTTATGCGGGTGCAAGAGCATGCCAACTTCTAAGGTGGGACTAATCCCACCTCCCTTCCTTTGTGCACAACTGCAGCCGTTGCTTTATGTGATTGTGGTCAAAGGCTCAGTCAAAGAGCCAAATTGGCTCCTTGGTTCCAATCCTTGAGATGTTCCGCTGCGCCTGGGGCTTCGTCTAGGGCTTGTAGGTGCTGGAGCGAGCTGTAAGCTTCGCTCGAAGCTTCGCTAATGGTGGTCGAGGCTGTGAAGACTTGAAATGAAGAACACGGGCTTGCGGCCTCGTTAAATAGGTTCAGGAGCTTCGAAGGGATGCGGCGAATGTGATGGTGGTGGTGGCGTGTTGCGAAGGTGGTCGTAGGTGGCTGGCGAAGGCAGAAATGAGGTTCTGGAGGTGGGTTGTCTGGTAAGGTGTTAGAGAGGCTAATCTCCTCAATTACTTGAGGGGTTTTAGTCTCTGAGTCGAGGCAATGGTGAGAAGTGTGGAAGCGGCAACGTAGGTGGTCTGTGGTGGCCGCTAGCGCCCGCCGGTGGTATGCTGGTGAGATGGAAGACGAAGTCACAAAGGGCAGCGCCGAAGTCAAATCGGAGTGTCGGAGGTGTTGTCATGATGTGGAGAAGCTGAGTCGATAGAGATAGGTAGCGGACGATGGGGATCAGAGTTGGCACCGGTTGCGGTATGGCCAATGCTGGAGACGAAGATGGCTTTGATGGGATGATGATAGCAAGGATGAAGGAGATAGGGACGTCGGCCGGTATTGCACGATGCTGAGGAAGACAAGGGAGGAGTATCTACCGTCAGTATTGTGGTCAGATGACGAGGAGAGGCAAGGAGAGTCATCGAAGCTCGATGAGCCTTTCGATCGAATTAGGAGGGAAGAATTTAGGGTAGATTCGATCGAAATCAAGCTTGAGAGGTTCGATATGATTTGGAGGTCTTTTATAGGCCTTTGGAGGGAGTTTTGAGCTTCAGAAGCAAGCTTCCTAAGCCTGGAGAGCTTCACTGGAGATAGGAATTCTAAGATACCCTAATCTCCCATGCGTTCGCATGAGAGACTGGGAAGGTTTTAGGGCTTGGGAATTGGTTCAAAAGGAAGAGAATTCCTTGACGAACTTCCCTTTCAAATCTGAGAGGGATTTGTCAAGGAAACAAGGAGAACTTGCCAAGTTTAGGTCATTGGAGTTTGCAGGAATAGGATTCATGGTGGTAGGGACTTGTATGTGAAAATGATGGCAAAGTTAGGGCCCATTTTGTAAGGATTTTGAAAGTTAAGGGCATATATGTGATCAGACAGGATTAAATTGCAAACTAGGTCAAGACAGTCTCAGATTAGGCCCAAATTTTGGCAAAAACCTAATTTGGACCCAACAAATCCAATGGTGAAGTTAGATTTTAGTTTTGCTCAAGTTTGACTAGATAATATTTGCAAAAACCTAAATTTGGGCAAATGTCAGTCTGAAACTCTATTTTGGGTTAAGATGGGTTCTAATGGTCAAATTGAAGTTACCAAACTCTAGAGAATATTTTTCTATGAATTTTAGAGGACTTAGGTGAATTTTATCCTGAACAGAATCTCAGTTAATTAAGTAGGTCTATTTTTAGGGTTTCAGAAGTTATTTAATTCTCAAAACTCGCAAAAACCCATTTCTGTCTGTACTAACCCACTTGTTGGACATTTAGGAACTTTTTACCTTAATTATCCCATGAGAAAACCCACGATTATTCTGCATTCAAGATATGATGGTAAAATTATAGTTTTAACCCTGATTTCTTATCTTTCTCTCAGAATGATTATGAAATGAATTATGGCTCTCTAGCAATTATGTAGGAGCATTTATTCCTTGATAATGACTAAATTGAGCTAGTTATGGCTCATGATGGTGTTCCCATCAGTTAGTGGATTGATTATTTTGTGATTGTAA
Organism: Thalassia testudinum; assembly: GCA_037157565.1. NCBI lineage: Eukaryota > Viridiplantae > Streptophyta > Magnoliopsida > Alismatales > Hydrocharitaceae > Thalassia > Thalassia testudinum. Next base: position 113,354,691 of record JAZHRO010000003.1, on the reverse strand, counting down.
ATCATAAGTCAAGGGATTAGCTTAGGTGGTGGTTTTCACCCGATTTGGATTTCAACCTAAAAATCTTGTGCCTCCATTTTTTTATTGTATTTTATCTTGTAATTATTTTTTTTTAAATTCACTATTCACCCCCCCTCTATTGCAATTTCAATCATTTCTTCTTATACTAGAGACAATAGTTGAATATCATGATGGTTTGATAACTTGTCAAAATCCTCGATCCAAACTATTTAGATCTTTGATATCTATTATCAGTATATCCAACATGACATAGTACATTATACCAATTATACTGAGAGACCCATATAACTATATTAGTGTGCCCTTGTGATCTGGCATTCAGGTCCTAATCACTAATTGAGTGATTCAACTAAGGTTGGCTTGCTTATGGTACTGATGGGGACACCATCATGAGCCATAACTAGCTCATTTTGACCCAATTAAGTCAATAAATGCTCCTACATAACTGCAGAGAGTCACAAGTCATTGCATATTTATTTTGAAAGAAAAATAAGAAACTAGGGCTAAAACTTCAATTTTACCAGCTCATCATGAATGCAGTACAACCAAGGGTTTTATCAGGGGTTGAGTGGAGGTCAATTGGTCTTAAAAAGATAACAAGTGGGATAAGACAGACATAAAAGGGTTTGCGCGTGTTCTGAGAATTAAATGACTTTTGAAATCCTAAAAACAGACTCGCTTAATTAACTGAGTTTATGATCAGGATAAAATTCATCTAAATCCCCTAAAATTCATATAAAAATATTTTGTAGGGTTTAGAACTTTCAATTTGACCATTAGAACCTATTTTGACCAAAAATAGAACCACAAACAGATATTTGCCCTAATTTGGGATTTTGCATAAATTACCCAGTCAAACATAGTCAAAACCAAAATCCAACTTCACCATTGGATTTTTTAGGTCCAAATTAGGTTTGTATCAAAATTTGGACCCAAGATGAATTTTTTTTTGGCCTAGTTTGCAAATTGGTCCTGTCTAATTTCATTTCTACCCTTAACTTTCAAAATCCTTTCAAATAGGCTCCTAACTTTGTTGTCATTTTCACAACAAGGTCCCTGACGCCATTAATCCTATTCCTACTTACTCCGACAACCTTAAAATGGAAAGAACTCTCTGATTTCTTGATGAATCCCTTTCAAAATTGAAAGGGAAGTTCGTTAAGAAATTCCATTCATTTTGAAACCAATACCAAGCCCTAAAACCTACCCAATCTCTCATGCGAATGCATGAAAGATTTGGTTATTAAGGGACTCCCAAGTTCAGTAAGGCCTTCCAAGCTTGGAAAGCTTGTTTCCCAAGCTCAAACCGCCTTTAGATCCTTACATAAGAGAGCCCAGATCCTCTCGAACTTCCTACGCTCGAAATTGGCCGGGATTCCCCATAATTCCTCTCTCTTTCACGATGGAAGGTTCCTCGACGTCCGACAACCTCTTCTACTTCTCCCCATCATCCATCCGCCATACCAGTAGCGGATTCATCTCTCTCACTTCATTTCCGCATCTCATTGTCCCTGTAGACGTCCTTTTCCATTCGTCTTCGCCGTTACTCCCTCACCAGAACCACCTTCGTCTCCAACGTCGGCAATACCTCAACTGATGCCATCTCCGCCTCACTTCATCCAACAACCTCCTAGCAAAGTCCCTTACCTTCTGTACTTCATTCTCACACTCACCCCACTTTAAATCGACCACCGACGACCCTCCGCGACTTCATCTCCTCCATCTCCGATGACCACTTCGACGAAGGATTCCTCCCGCTACACGTGACCATCCCCTTCACTGACCACCTTATAAGCTCTGCCTTACCTTCCCGCACAAAACCCGCCTCCTATTTCATCCTTTCAGTCACTCAAATTCACACCCGAACAAACCCATCATCTCCGACCGTTTCCGTCACCGTCTGGCCACCACAGCTACTCTCGCTCCACGCCCTTCCCATCTCATTCGTTGTGCTCTGGTGATCATTCCTAAACGTTTTAACATGGCCGAAAGGCCCTATTGCTTATTTTAGGTCTTCAAGTAGAGCTTGCCATTAATGCAAGCTTTGAGCATGCTTGAGAGCTGCTCTAGGACGTCTTCGCCCGAGAAGTCATCTCCAAGCGACGCAGAAAGCCTCCAGGACTTCGTCCAAGCTAACAATTGGAGGAGTCTACCTCCTCATTGCATGAATTCAATGAAGGAGCTGCTGCTGCAAACGCACGGAAAAGAAGGCGGAACAATAGTCCTACGTCATGGAACAAGGGAGGAGGAGAGTCGAATAAATTGCAAAACTGCTCTAGGTTTTCTGCCTGAGACACGAGGGTGAGGTCCTTCTTACCCATCACTCGCCTCGTCCGTGACCTCTACCCACGGATCTGGTACAGACCCGTTAACTCGCCTAAATTCACTCCCCAGTTGTGCCCCACGCACACAACCCTGGACCTGAGTACACTGAATCCGATAACCTGATTACCCGTGGCTCTGGGAGAGCGGATCCTAAAGAGAGAAGGAGAGGATAGCTGCATGAGTTGGGGAGAGTTTTGCTCCAATGAGACTCTAAAACTTAGCTGGATTTAGAAGAAAAGAGGAAGGAGCAACAGAGAAAGAAAGAAGAAGCATAAGAAAGGAAGGAACAGAGAACAAAGAAGAAATCCAAGCACTGTAGAATTAGATGTTTAAGACATCTGATCCTACCATCTGATGACACATTTGAGCATTATTTCATTTATTGATATTTGAGTTCCTTAGCTATTATTGTAAGGAGTATATGGTGGTTTAAACCACCATTTTACTCCATTATTTTTGCAAATTGATACTTGATCCTAGTGCTACATTATTTTGAAATAATTCTTGACTTCAATTCTCAAACTTTCTTGTCTTATATTGAAAATTTGAATTTTGAATTCCATATTGCTCCCTATGTTCGACTTTAGAACTTTTTCGAGAAATAAAAAATTTTATTTGTTTGAACTCTATTTCGACTATACTATAATGTGACATTTTAAACACCGATTTAGCATGCGAACATTTTGGCACCGTTGCCGAGGAGCAACGAGCAATTTAGAACTCTTGATTGCAATTCTTGATTTGATACTAACTTGCTTTATCTCTTTGTTGTTGTTTCAGGTGGGATTCATTGAAGAAAGTTCAGCCACCCATCAAACACGTCAGGGGCAGGTAAGCTCTATCTCTTCTCTCTTAAGCCCCTATTTTTGAAAAGGTTAAAAGGAAAAAAGTCAATTAGGACTACTTGCATTTTATTCTTAGATTAATCATCAAGTTGCCTGATTTGATACATTCTATTTAGAAAATAAGAAACCCTGATTTGTGCTCCCACTTAAAAGCTTAAGGTATCTAGGGCTATCACATTCTTGTTTGAGCCCTAGGTACCACATTTGGACAAATTAAAGTGGACCAAATTAGAGCCAATTAAGGATTTCAGTTTAGAGTTTTTAGAGACACACTTGCTTAATCAAGAAATCATTTTCCCAAACAATGTGTGCCTAGACCTTGTTTGAAATGATTTATTCAAGCAAAACCCTAAAATCAGTCTCTTAAAATCATTTGAACACTAAAAGAGGGACCTAAAATTTCAAGGACAATACAGGTGAAGTTGACCCACCTTGTTTGCGACAACCAATCTTCAAATTAGGTCACTCTTGCACTCAACACATCTTAAAGTTCAAGTGAAATTCTAAGCACCCTTGCCCATAATTAAAACTGGCAGACTTAAGAGGTCAAGTCCCCATTTTGGTTTACCTGGAACATCTATGACAAGAGAGGTCGGGTGGGGGAATCCCTATAACCCGTGGTGGCACTCTACCTTTAGGGGTATTTGCAGGACTCTCCCTCTCTGGCTGCCCAGGTAATTCTCAGGTGGACTGCTTTTTGACTAAGGGGTATCATTCGCCTCGAACCTCTATAGTCATCCAAAATTTTTGGGTGTCTTGATTGGGTCCATCACATTCTACCCCTCATCTACTCCACCGGTGCATGTTTAGGAGGAGGTCTCTAAGACCATCCTTGAGGCCTCCTTTAGTCACTCATTCAGGTCGAGGCCAAGCCTCGACCTCCTTGTTTGTGCAACAACCCAATCCTATTGATATCTCTTCCAACTCATTTAAAGCTGATTCTCCTTTATCCATCATCATGTTACAACTCGTAGAAGAAAATAATCTCGAAAATCAACTCCAGTGGCTCAATGATCTATTCCAAGCTTTTGTGAACCCACTGCAGCATCCAATGATGCGAGATCATTACAATCCTGCCGCAGTGGCGATCGAACCTCGAGTCCAAATCCTGGCTGGAGGCCCTGATACTGAACTCAGGCCCAACATGATTCTTGCTATTTCGAAATTTCATGGGCTCAATTCTGAGGATCCTTTCCAGCACATTAAATAGCTCAAGCATCTGGCCCAGACCTTTGGGTCAGATGTTCAGAATTGGGGTATTCTTCTCATGAAAATGTTTTCCTTTTCTCTCATGGACAAAGCGGCTCACTGGTATCAGACTCAAAGCGTCCAATCAGCACATGGGTTGAACTCCAATCCGACTTTTCGAAAAAGTTCTTCCCAGTTGGTCAAACGAATGCTTTACGACACCAGATCACACACTTCACACAACAGCCTGGAGAGCCACTTCACGAAGCATGGGATCATTTCCTGGATCTCATGCGAAAGTGCCCCCATCACGTAGATCCTAAATGGGAATAGGTCCAGTCTTTTTCCCAGGGGCTTTGTGAAGATATTCAATTATTTGTCAATGCAACTTGCAGAGGAAATATCATGGGTTAACACAAAGACACTGTATAGGAGATTCTCGAGAATATGTGTGAGAACTCCATCAATAATGACTCCATGGGCATATTCGATCGGACGAATGGCCGCGCATTGACGAATCCAAGGGGAGCACATAAGACGTAGGGCCTGTCCTCTTCTGTCAACTTGGAACTGATGGCCAATCGTTTGATGAGGTCACTATTATTGAGAAGAAGGTGGATGAGCTAACTCAACATCTGCAGTGAGCCACCTCTGTGCAAAACCCGTTCGCATAGCCGTCCTCTGGGAGGGAAGCTGTGCATAACATCTTGATGAGTCCATTAAAATGGACTAATATTAAGCCTAAGAATATTTAATCGTATAGTTTAGGTATGTTAATAATGGCAATTAAGTTATAGAATAATTGTACACCTCATGATTTAAGTTATAACATTCTATAACTTAATGATTTTATTGTTTTTATATATAGGTAATAAAATACACAAAGAGCAAAGGTGGGGGGATAATTTCCCCAAACAGCCGCAACTCTTTCCCCCCTCCCCCACCGGACATTTGGGTAATCTTCTCTTCCACCACCTTTCTCAACAACTGTGATCGGGGATTTGGGAAAATCCCTGAACTCACGCGCAAGGGAGTTAAAAAGAGGAGGCGAGGAGAGAGAAGGATCGTTCCCCCTCGCGGGGAACTGCTTCACCGTGGAAAGGGCGAACCCTGTGACCCACCGCTCGCACTGTGTGCCAAGCATCCATCCTCTAGCGCCCCCTATTGCAGGCGCTCACGCCACATCTACCTGCAATCGTTCAGAACCAGCGCCCTCTCCGCAAACGCGTGCCCCCCCTTCCCGCGCCATCAACCCATCCACCCTCCAACGCATCCCTGCACCGCCAGCCTCCACCCCGCAGGCGCACGCCCATCTGCAGGTTCTCCACCGCAGTGTTTCTCCTCTCTGCAGACCACCAGCGCCCACACCGCTTCTGCCTTTCCAGCACACCAAGCCCTCCAGCGCCCCCTGCTGCAGGCGATCATGCCACCCCACCCGCGCGCCCACCTCTGTCAAACTACAGGTGCACCTCCTTGCAGGCGCCTGCAGAGGCACAAGCGCTCCCAACCACTTCGCCCATCTGCAGGCCACAATGCCCGCACGGCCATCAGCAAGCGCGGCACCGCTCACCCGCGCCCACAGGCACTAACTGCAGACCGCCGCGCCCGCACGAGCACACCCGCGCCACAGCCGCAGCCACTGCAGCAACCTTCGCCGGTCCTCATCTCCTCCGCTGGTCGGCCGCCTCCGGCCGTCGCCGTCGACGCCGCTGCCACCATCGGAGAGCCCCCGTCCTCGCCGTCCTCCTGAGCATCGCAACTGCCCCACTGGTGCTCTCTCTCTTTCACGAGGAGGAGAGAGAGCAAATGCTCTATTTTCTCCGCCATTAAAATTTATAGAAAATGCCATTGTCAAGTTACTATTTATTTATTTTCTGAATTAATATATTGCTGCACAATTTATGTGGACACCCCTTGCTTAATTCAAAATTACATATAATTGATTTCTCCTTCTGAATGACATACAATCTGAGATATTAATTATAGTATTATTAGTTAGGAGATTAACATTAACATTGTTTGTTATTACCAAGGTCATTATTTAGAATATTATATTATGGTAATTTTGCATATGCACCCTCATCTTCTTGATTAACTATCTATATTGCAAATTTATGTGAGAAAAAGAAAAGCACAAAGTAGGATACATATCTATTGAGTTTCCTGAATAAACGTGACACTATTTATTAAATTAAATAAGCTAATTCCTCCCTGTGGAGATGACCTAACTATTCGTGGTTAGATTTTGACAATTAAAATGTTTTTGAAAAGCGATTTTCTACCACGCGATTAAATAGAACGATACATCATTTTACGATAAAGTTTTAAACGAAAACGGAGATCGCTCTTTCAAATGGTGCCGTTACCGGGGAGGAAAAATGCCGATTAATTTTTCAAGAATTTTATGTTATTTTTATGCTATTTTAAAAGCTTTTCTGAACTACTAACTGTGGATTTTCTTATGTGCAAAAACACGCGGCGAATGCGACAGGCGCGTACGGCAGAGACGATCTTTTTGGTGGACCTTGATGCCACCTGGAGGACGACAACAGGAGCATGTGGGCCTTGATCCCACACATTTAGGCTTACTGAGAAGCCTATTTCTGATTTAGGCAGTAGGTCTTAGTTAGATTTAGTTAGATAGACATTAGAATTTAAATTACTGTCTTTTGGGTCCTTGTTGGGTATTTTTGGGAACGTGTTCCCATTTATTTAGATTATAGGATTATTTGAACTATTTTAAACTGCATTTCAGTTAGTTAGTTAGATTAGGTCTGTTTGTTACTATTATTTAAAAAAAAAATTGAACTGCCTGCTAGAAGCTGCATATCTATAGGACGACCATCTAGGACTGAATGAGCAGCATCTAGTTTATTTTTATTGCACTGCATTCATTATTGCACGAAGAAAGCTGGAGTAAGGTACGTCTTCTCTTAAGCATTAATTACTTGTCATGCATATGCATTGAACCTAAATCTAAGACCACTAAAGTGCTTGAATCAAATTAATTCAATGCTCACTTTAAACAAATTGAGACTGTTAAGAGGTTGGACTTTAAAATCTGTGACTGAAAATTGTGTGCAAAAGGATCCTATTTGCAGAATTTCAAAAAATCAAAACACGATCGTATGCTTGCACACTTGAGACACTGTGCACCTCACACATAAGGTCGCTAGATAAAATTTCTACCTCTCCTCTTTTGCACCACAAGGGAAGTTAGTCGGAAATCAACAAGCCTATCCACCAAGTTACTTCTGTTCCTCGTGTGTGGGCTTGATTCGAGACTTCCATCCCTTGCGAGTAGGTTATAGGCACCAGCGAAGGTTGGCCTAGGAAGCGTAATTTCTTCAAAACTTGTTTGGCCACCAACTAAACATATAACTCTAAGACCTGCAATCTACTAAAAACAGATCCCGTTGAATTTGCGTTTGCTGTGACAATAGGACTCTTTAGAAAGTTTTCTGCTGAATCCTAAGAAAATTATTTTGCTTAAAGAAATGGATTATTCTTACTCCTATCATTCAGATTATCAGAGTCAATACTTCCCACCTTTTAATCAGGATCCCATGCTCCGAGTGTATCCATCCTTTGATGGGTACATTGATAATTCATGGGATCATTCTCATTCTTACCCTCAGAGTACTGGCTTGATAACTCCCACTTTTGAGCAGAGCCTAGGAGCGGGATTTTCCAATCCTGAAATCCCTACTTCCATGCAAACACCCAACCCTCCCACCCTTCATGATTTTCCGTATCGAGGTTGGACCGATACCCCTAGGCAACTAGAGCTTGAAATTGACTATCCTCCCCAACCTGATAATAGTAGCCTCTCCTCTTTTATGATAGAAATGCAAAAACAACAAAAGGAAATAATGGAATCAATGGGAGAGATGTTGAGGAATAGTCAACAATTAAATGAAGAAATAAGACAAGTTAGCTACACGGTTCCCAATAATCCTAATCCCTGCCCATTCGATCATGATCATGAAAATAATTCTGAGGTACTTAATGACAATAGGGATGCAATTTCATGTAGCGATCACTTAGACTCTCCCAATGAGACACGGCCACTAGAGGACAACAATCATAGTGATTATCCCCCTGAACTATATTGGAGTCAAAAGCAAGAGAAGATTATTGTTCCTATCACTTCCCCTCTTGATTATTTGGTGGAATCCCATTCTACTCTTAGTGAGCCTACTCCTGACCCTCTAATTAGGGAATCAACACCTATCATTCAATATCCTGAGGACTTAAATGCACCTAATGAAGGTGACCCTAAGGGAATGGAGGATGATCAATTCTGGTCTCAGGGATATGAAGAGTCTAATTTAGAGGATGAGGATGCCCCAACAGAGGAACATGGACTGAAAATCTGGAGTAAATCATAGCAGAATCATTTATCATTTGAGGATTTAGCTCCAGAGGATTGAAATAATATGATTAAATCTAGATTCCTCTTTTCTTTTGAGAGCCATCCTCCATCAAAACAGGAGTTGATATTAGAGGAGGACAAACAAAATAATGAGAAGTCTATGGGAGACTCTTGGGAACAAAACATGTCAATTGAGGATTTATACCCCGAGAAGAATGACGAATTCAATGATATAGGCTTCCTCCAAAATATTAAAACTGATCCTCCCTTAGAAATAATTGAGGATACTGATCCAACTCCTAAGGAATCATAGATAAACCCAGATAAATTATTTGACTGAACCAAACAAATCTGGGGATGAGCTGAATGATAATGATTCTTACATCTTGACCCTGCCATCAAAGGGTTGTAATTTGGAGTCTACCCTTGATTCAAATACAACTCCGATTATTAATGCTAGGCAGGATAACTTGAAGTTGTCTACAACTGTTAGGGAGTGTACGCAATCTAAATCATTGTTGGAATTGGACTTAACACCAACTAAGCCCTCATTGGACTTAACCATTACCTTCCAACACTACAAACAACCCTTATACTCCCTAACCGATCCTTGGCTCAGATCTCTGCTCATGTACATTCTTTCTGGAGACTATATCAGGCCAGTACATCATAGGGTAGAATGGCGAGTATGGATTGATGCTTGTACTTTTACTCTCGCCATTTAAGGGTTTGAACTAATAATGATTGTATCTTTTAAAACCCGTCTTGCTTTGGAGGACCCTTGTTATCCTCAACTTATTCCGTTTCGGGAGGTCCCTTTTCATATTCCGTTTATTATCCCTAGACCTCCCAAGGTAGCCAACGAGGTTTTTCACTTTCATATCTTCTGGCGAGCATTTGGAATTACATTACATCATCAGCTCGCCAACATCCGTAGTTACCTATTTTCTAAGCCTGCACTGTTACGCATATTCTTAGGGCCTAAACTTTTCTGTTTGGAACCTGACTTACAAGTTCCTTATAAGTCTGGCTGTTGACAGAAAATGCAGCACTTGTTGGGAGGTAACCCAGCAAATAGTGTTAGGTGATTTCTTTCCTTTCTCCTCCTATTTTAATTTTACAATGGGGACATTGTAGGATTTAGGCATGGGGGAGTGCATTTGCATTTTAGGTGCATTTATGCATTTAGGTTAGCATATAAACAAAAAAAAATTTCTCTTTCCTTGAGCTGATTGGGTTAGTCCCTAGCAGAATACCTTTGTCATTGGAGGTTTTTCTTCTTGAATTATTTCTTAAGTTTAGAATCCAGTACATTTATTTCACATGCACGTAGACTTGGTAATGGATCCTTGAGGAAAACCAATGAGTATTTGTAGTCTACTGAACCCTTGGACAGTTCATAGAGAGTCAGGCATACTATCTTCTAGTAAATCCACCTCATATTTGTGAGAAGTAGAAAGATTACTGGTGAGCTAAGTCTAGTGCAAGGACTCTTAAGTTCTGGATAATTAGATGATGATACTTCAGAGTTAGGCGTAGTTTTCACTCTCTGTTCCTGGGTGCGTACTTTGAGTGAATTCCTGAGAGTCACCAAATAAGGCAGATACATAGAGATTGAGTCTTAAGAAGGCTATAACTATGGTGGATGGTTACGACCGTCCTTCATAGAGTCCTCAGCTGAAGGAGGGTAATGGTGTCAAAGGTCAGAAATACGCCTGTCCTATCCATTCTTTCCCGGTGCCGAGAATAGGCACTTCCACCAAATAAGCCACACAACTTCCTCTTAACCGTCATCATCCCTAATAATGCCTCATAAATAAAAGTCCGTATCGTGTTGTGCTGATTGAAAAAGAAACAAAAACAAGAAGAAATAAAATAAAATAAAAAAAAAAGAAGAGAGAGAAAAGAAGAAGAAAAGGAAGAAATAGAAAGAAGAAAAAGAAAAAAATAGTTATATTAAAAAAAAAAGAAAAAAGAAAAGGGGTCCAAGTGTATGATGTAACACTATTTCTGAGGCAGCAAACACCTATCGCGTTCCACCAAATATGACCCATACCTACCTTCTAGTATTTCTTATCGCCTGAATACTGGTTGAGGACTCTAACTTAGTTATAGAGTTATTAGGACTTTAATTGAAGTGTAGATGCCATGTGAGGCAACCAAATAGTGAGTATAATTTCTAATTCTGGTGAGATTCGTGATCTCAGAAAGAAAGAAAAAAAGAGAGTGCCTAGGAACATCAGGAGAGCACAGTTATGTAGCCTCTCTCAGAGTTGACTTGTCTAATAGTCTAGAGAGCTAGAGTCTGCAGTACTAGACTATATGTAGCACCAGTTGAGTGTGTGCCACCAAATACAAATCCATTCAACTTGATATCTCCTACCTAAGCCAAACGTCAGGGTCAAGTTACAGATTATTGTCTGCTCTATCCCCGAGGGAAGTAGTTTCCTATCTCGATAGAAATTTTTGCCAAGGGTGATGTATGAACTCCCAATGCGAATCGGCTCTTTCACTTGGATCTATTACCTAGGCTATCAGCACTTCATATTTGTCTGGATTTCTAAAGTTTTGAAATAAGAAAAGAAGAAGTCTTCTTATTACTTTTATTATTCATTTTTGCTAGGGACTAGCAAATCTTAGGCATGGGGGTATTTGATGAGTCCATTAAAATGGACTAATATTAAGCCTAAGAATATTTAATCGTATAGTTTAAGTATGTTAATAATGGAAATTAAGTTATAGAATAATTGTACACCACATGATTTAAGTTATAACATTCTATAACTTAATGATTTTATTATTTTTATATGCAGGTAATAAAATACACAAAGAGCAAAGGTGGGGGGATAATTTCCCCAAACAGCCGCAACTCTTTCGCCCCTCCCCCACCGGACATTTGGGTAATCTTCTCTTCCGCCGCCTTTCTCAACAACTGTGACCGGGGATTTGGGAAAATCCCTGAACTCACGTGCAAGGGAGCAGTTAAAGAGAGGAGGCGAGGAGAGAGAAGGATCTTTCCCCCTCGTGGGGAACTGCTTCACCGTGGAAAGGGCGAACCATGTGACCCATCGCGCGCACTGTGAGCCAATCATCCATCCTCCAGCGCCCCCTGCTGCAGGCGCTCACACCACATCTGCCTGCAACCGTTCAGAATCAGCGCCCTCTCCGCAGACGCACACCCCCCTTCCCGCATCATCAACCCATCCACCCTCCAGTGCATCCCTGCACCGCCAGCCTCCACCCCGCAGGTGCACGGCCATCTGCAGGTTCTCCACCGCAGCGTTTCTCCTCTCTGCAGACCACCAGCGCCCACACCGCTTCTGCCTTTCCAGCAGACCAAGCCCTCCAGCACCCCCTGCTGCAGGCGTTCACGCCACCCCGCCCGCACGCCCACCTCCGTCAAACTACAGGCGCACCTCCCTCCAGGTGCCCTCAGACTCACTGGCACTCCCAACCACTTCGCCCATCTGTAGGCCACAGTGCCCGCATGGCCATCAGCAAGCGCGGCACCGCTCGCCCGCGCCCACAGGCGCTAACTGCAGACCACACGAGCAGACCCGCGCCACAGCCGCGGCCACTGCAGCAACCTTTACCGGTCCTCATCTCCTCCGCCGGTCGGCTGCCTCCGGCCGTCGCCATCGACGCCGCTGCCACCATCGGAGAGCCCACGTCCTCGTCGTCCTCCTGAGCATCGCAACTGCCCCGCCGGTTCTCTCTGTCTTTCGCGAGGAGGAGAGAGAGCAAATGCTCTATTTTCTCCACCATTAAAATTTATAGAAAATGCCATTGTCAAGTTATTATTTATTTATTTTCTGAATTAATATATTGCTGCACAATTTACGTGGACACCCCTTGCTTAATTCAAAATTACATATAATTGATTTCTCCTTCTGAATGACATACAATCTAAGATATTAATTATAGTATTATTAGTTAGGAGATTAACATTAACATTGTTTTTTATTACCAAGGTCATTATTTAGAATATTATATTATGGTAATTTTGCATATGCACCCTCATCTTCTTGATTAATTATCTATATTGCAAATTTATGTGAGAAAAAAAAAGCACGAAGTAGCATGCATATCTATTGAGTTTCCTGAATAAACGTGACACTATTTATTAAATTAAATAGGCTAATTCCTCCTTGTGGAGACGACCTAACTATTCGTGGTTAGATTCTGACAATTAAAATGTTTTTGAAAAGCGATTTTCTACCACGCGATTAAATACAACGATACATCATTTTATGATAAAGTTTTAAACGAAAACGGAGATCGCTCTTTCACATCTACCACCGATCTTCTCAGGGGTTGGACCCGTATCCAGCCCCATCTGACTCTAGGTCTGAAGGAAACTCTGGACCTGCCTATTCTAGTTGGGGGAACTCTGAACCCTCGTATTCTGACTTTTCTAAGGTTCCTCAGACCTATGAGGACCTCAACGCCATCCAGAACGACCCATCTATAATACCTATTACCCTGGATGGAGAAATCATCCTAATTTCCCGTGGGTGGGAAACAATTAGAATCAAAGACCACCATATCTGCCCCCATTCACAAGCTTCTCATCCATATCAGCCGCCTTAGCCTCAACCCAACCCCACCTATCAATCTGGGCCAACTCAAGGAGATCAAATGACTCTTATCCTTCAGACTTTGGTTGACAATCAAAAGATGAATGCGGCTATGCAGAAATAACGCAAAGACGAGCTCACAGAGGTCCGCAATCAACTCGCCTAGATGGCAAATTCTCGCCAACTTGGTACACTCCCTTTGCAACCTCTACCTAATCCCAATAACATGCTGAATCAGAGGCGTGTTATAAACCCAAATCAAGGCCAAGCCCACATGGTTTATCAGGCCCCTTCTGCTTCATCATCTGATGGGATGGAAGCTTCGACATTATACTCGGGATTTCAGCAGCCACCTATTTTACCTACACCAAATTAGAACCAGGTAGGACTAAATTCAATTACGATCGTAGTGGCAAAGTGATGCGTGCGTTCCACTCAACTCAGTAATTAAGTCAATTTCACTTAATTAGGAGTAGAAGAAATCACTTAGGTTAACTCGAAGTTGTGTTGGTTGTGTAGTATAGAGTCAAATTAACCTAACATTTTAGAAATTTTTACTGGTTGAGTCCAGGTCGTTCACTGGGAGGTATAATAATTTTTCTCCAAATTCACCAATTTTCTTTTATCTCTTTAAGTTTAGGAGGTATAACTAGTTTGATTTTCAAAACATGAATTTTGTCAAAATATTTAAACTATAAAGGATATACAAAATTCCATATGCAAAACATATTTACTCAAAATGTTGTACTTTATTAACAAGTAAACATGGTAGTTTTTCAATTCAATTTCATTCTAAGAAATTAAGGCAATTAAGAGTTATTCTATAAAAACATGCCTTTTTACAATTAAGAACAAAAAGATAATGATGCAAGAAAAATTCATTTATTTTCATTTATCTCTTCAGCCTCACATCTTCTTCTTTCTTTCTTTTATTTTCTTCTCCATCTTTCAAACTCTTTTTCTTCTGTTGTTCCTGCCTTCTTTTCTTCCTGTCTCTTATTCTTTTTCCCTTAGCCTCCTGCTTTGTTCCTTAGTCTCTTTTCCTTAACACTCCTTAGCGCTTGTGCCCCTTCTTTAGCTTTTAGCTTCAACACTTAGCATCCTTCAATGGCTTCTCTTTTCCTTAAACTTTCAGATGAACCGATTTTTTTTACTTTTTTAACCAAAAGTTATTTTATTTGCGGCAAGGTCCTTTCAAGGATACACAGCACCCTGAGACCAGGGTGGGACAGACCCTACTCGGTCCTCGTCTAATCTCAATTAGGTTCATTTCAGTTCATTTGTTTATCGGTTCACAGTCTCGAGCCATTTCTACTCAACCTGGCCCCCTAGGCCTCTCTCGCCCTCCTAGGGCACAATCTCATTCACACGCCCCCAAGGGGGCACACCCGCAGGCGTAAGCTCGCACGCACACACATGCAATGCTCAGATTAGATGGAATCGGTAACCAGTGAGCTGAGCGCTGACGACTGCATAGCCAGAGAAATGTTTTTATCCCCAGGCGCGTGCTCGTGAACAACCGAGGTGGGACTATCCTACCCCTTCCAGGCCCGAATTCAAATGTTCATTACTTTCTACCTAGAGCTCCAAATTGAATGATTTCAAGTTTGTTGGAAAGCTCTAAGGGTAATCTACACAATTTCAGGGTCAATTTAATGTTTTAAAGATGGTTTCCTTTTTAATTTAAAAGATGAAATCAAGGGTTCCTACGGGGTTTTTACTAGCCTGGAAATGAAATTTATGTCAGGAGGTCCTCAGATGGACTTCTCTCTTTTATTAAAAGGTCTGCACATGTTTTATAAGTGATTCCGCATCTGTTAGAATAGGTTTTAAGTTCTTAAGACCTTCAGAACCACCAGAGAAGCTTTTCACTTCTCTGAAAGCTTCAGAGTTTGATTTTCATACATCAATAAGTGCAACAGACACTTTAAAGTGTTTCTAATCAATTTAGATTAATTATAAGGGTTATAACAAATTAATCTGGGTAGGTTTTAAGTTAAATTTCATCGGAATACCTCTGTTTGTTTGGGTTTGAAAGTAACCCAAATTGGCAGAAACTAAATTCTCAAATATCCATTAACCTGAGCTCAGTTTAATCACTTTCAGATCATCAAATAAGATTTCAGAAATAATTTTCACTCCTCAAAATCTCAATTCGAGCATAGATCTCCATTATCAGACTCATATTTGACTATGGAAGCCTCAAGTTTGATTTTCTGTTTAAAATCTTCTCCCAAGAAATTAATGCCTTAATTAGAGTCTCCTCAACCTCAGAAACTCATTTAGATCTTCAGAAAGTTGTTCTAACCTTGATTCCTAGGGTTACATGCTCGCCGCCAGAACTGAAATAGGTGTTTGTTCGATAGAATTATGGGAAGATTGCTACAGTGTTCTAAAGGTTTAAATAGATTCAATGCATCTCACTGAAGCTTCTGAGCTCATTAAATGCTCTTTAGATCTTTCCTAATAGACTTCTCCAACTTGCTGGAGTTTGGGAAGATGAAGTCAAATCTATAGCTCCAGTAGTTAAATCCTCAAACAAATATCTTCAAAATAATCAGTGATCCTTATTATACTATTCTGGAGCTACTCAGCAAGTTCTAGAGGCTGAAACTCAAGAATGGCTCGCCGGAGCTCGCCAGAGCTCTGGTGAGTCCATGATTGCGCAGCAATCATAAGTCTTAATTGACCGAGATTAGGCAAGAACTAGCATAAGTTAGGGAAATTCATGCACGCATACACATTATCTGCATCTTTACTGCTTTACTTTAGCTATGCATAAAATAATGTTATAATGTGCTGATTAAGTACATTATGTCGATTGCAGGGAATAAGCTGATCAGGAGCTGGATCTGAAGCTGGATCAGGAATAACGGGAGTTGCAGAAGAGCTGCAGTAGAAGGCCAAGTTTAGATGTAGGAATAATAATGTAAGGGGATAAAGGTTTTCTATTCTATTAAGTAAAAATAAAGCAGTAAAATGTGAAGAGCTTAGGTCCATCCTAGCCTTAAGATAGCCTAGAAACTTCCCCAAGCATTAGCCACCCTTAGATTAGGTCACCTCACCCTAGGAAGCCCTAAAACCCTAGTTTCAACCCTTCTCTAGACGTCCAGATAAGTTTTAGGATGTCCAGGACCCTTAGCCAACTCCCGCATACTTCAAACTCACTTCTACAGTGTTATTGGACGTCCAGACACTTTGTGAGACATCCAATTTCTACAGAATACCCAAAGCAGAACCCGAAATCCTTCCTGACTCTGATTGGATGTCCAGACAACAAGTCTAGACTTCTGATTTTTGAGTATAAGATGTCTGACACTATTATTAGACATCCGATACTGCTCTCCAATTCCTGTTTTGAGATTTAAGCCTTGATCTTGGATCTCTAGGTCCCTAAACCCAATTCCAACCCCATAGGAACCTAAATTAAGGTGCCCTAACCCTAGTACATCACCTATAGACCTCCCTAAGGACCTAATTAGGTCCACACTAAACCTAATTGACTTGGATCTTAGTCAATTCCATCAGCCTATTCAATTGGACTCATTGAGTCCAATTGAGCCCTGATCTCAACACACACTGTCCAATTGGACTCAGTGAGAGTCCAATTGACCTAGACCTACATTAATTGAGTTGTTTTACTCTTAATTAAGTTTTTACACACCCAATTAAACTTGTATTAAGTTTAATTGCACTTTACCTTAGTGAATTAGGGTTTATAACCCTAATTTGAGACATACCTTGACCTAAACCCACTAGAACCTAACCTAATCAACCTAGCCACCTAGGTTTCGACCCAAACACACCCACACACACCACCCGCACGAAAATACCTAGCCTAGAGTTCTCTAGAACTCTCTACCATGTGTGGTTGCCTTGGTTGCCAAAAATAGCAACCAAGAGCCATTCAATTTTTAGATCCACATTTGGTGGATCTAAAAACCACCATCCACCCTCTCTCTCTCACTCTCCCACGAGCTCCCACATAGGCCTCTCTAGAGAATTCCATAATTCTCTAGAGAGCTTCCCGTAGGTCTATAAAAAGACCCAATGGGTGGCCATTTGCACCCATTCACTTCCTTGGCATCCATTCCACTTAGGCCAGCCACTTCCATCTCCACTCCACCTCCATGAGTAGAGCACCACCATGGAGGCCACCATCTCCACGCCAGGAAGCTAGATCAGCTCCCCAGCCTCTCTCCAAGGGCCGACCTAAGCTCCATTGGCTGCCCCTCCTTCTTCTCTCTGCCACTCAAAGGCCATCGGAGACCACCTCCGAATGCCCTTCCTTCTGCTAGGTTAGTAGCTTAGCTTTTTGTATACTTACTGCTTTTATTACTGCTTAGTAGTGTAGTCTTAACTTCTCCCCCAATGATGCATGCGAAATCCCCCATTGATTCTTGTATGCAGTCATTTTCTGGTAGCTAGATTTCCGTTTCAAGCATTTATGTATAAGCTTGCATCTATAATTCTGTTGCAAACAACTCTCTCACTGAATGAATAAAAAAAATGTTATATATATATATCTGTCTCCATGTTATGAAATCTCAATGTGCTTATTGATTGCTATCATATTTGCGTGATTCAAGTTGCCTGTCTTAATTGTCTATCCATTCTGCAACTAAGCATGTCATACTTAAATACGTAATAATCATGAACCGATATGCGAATCTAAATAAGGTAGAGTTGGATAAGATCGATTTCAAAAGTAAAAGCAATGCCTCCCAGAGATGAATGATCGGGACTCAAAGTCTCGTTATTTTTACAAAATAATATCTTTGTTGGATCGTATTTCGCAACTATACTACGATGCTTTTATCAAAAACGCAAGCTACGATTTCTCCCAACAAAATGGCGTCGTTGCCAGGGAGGCAATGTCATTTTTCTTGAGTTCGATCTTTTAATCTATCACTGACGAATCTGCCTCTACTTTTTTTTGATGTGCAGGACAACACAGAAGAAAAATAGAATCTGCGCACACATCGAGCACGGCGAAGAAAAATCAAGTGCACATCATCTATCTTAGATTAGGTTTATTTTTTTTTTTTGAACCTTAGGATTAGATCTACTTCTTGCAATTTCTTTCGTGAAAAATAAAAAAAAATTTTACTCATTTTCGTGAAAAAAAAAATCAAAAAGAAAAATTTTTATAAAAAAATCTAGATTAGATTTCCTTTCGAGCTTAGGTTAGTTTGAAAAAAGAAAAAGAGAAAAAAAAGGGGATATTTTCTATGAATCTTTTGAAAAATTCATTTTGAAAAAAAAATGCAAAAGTTTTGAAAAAATAAAAAAAAATCTTTTTGGTGGAAGGCTTGAATTTCAAATTCAAACATCTTTGAAAGCTTTTCCACCATCTTCTGATTTTCGATCGGATTTCAAATCTGACTTAAAAATTCTATTGCCAAAAAATTTGTTAGCAAAAAATTCTAAAATTCGGGTTGGACCTTCATTTTCAAACCATATTTCAAATACCGCCATTATTTTAAAAAAATTGCAAGTATAAAATTTTTGAAAATTCATGAAGTACATGGGGGTCAAACTGACCCAGATTCAAAATTTTTAAAATTTCCGCGATTCTGAGCAATCCACGAATCTGTTTTGACTAAAAATGGTGGGGTTTGAAAGCTGATCTCATTAGCTTTATTTTCCATATTTTTCCTGTATTTTTACAGATCATTTGGTACTGTTTCAAAGTGAAAGACTGACCAGGGGTCAATGTTCCAGATTGACCCCCTGACATTCAAAATTCCCTAAAAATTTGGTTGAAATAGTAAAAATTCCAAAAAAATATTCTATGGAAAACTAATTGAAAAAGGAATCTACTAGGAGAATTTCAAATTAATTTGATTCCAATTATTGTCAGAAAATCAACATTATTTTTGTGGTCTGCTGAAACAGAGAAAAACCCTAGAAGTGCATGCAACTTAGGTTAAATCCTTAGGGTTACAACTAGAGACCACACATTGGGCTAACTTAGACTTGATCAAGTCTAGTTAGCCAGTGAGCTTGGCCACCTTGTGGGCCACTCACCACAAACCCCACTGAAGAAAACGGGTTAAAATTAACTTTAAAATACGAAATCAACCTGAGTTCGTTGTCGTACTACTAGGTGAGTTTAATCTCTCTTGCCAAACCTGGTGACTAAGTCTGCTGGGTAGTGTCAAACGACTGTGGCTCGGGGGTCAACGAAACCGGAGGCGTAAGCCAAAAGAAGAACCTTCCCCTTAGTCCCCTCGTAACCAGACTGGCTGGGTTAGCTTGAGAGGCGGGATTCACTTTCAGTCGGTTGTACGACGAACTTATCTTCAAGAATTTAAATCCATAACGAAAAATCTGGTCACCTGATCTATAAGGACCATTTGATTGACAGGGCCTTAGCCTTGTCCTGCATGGCTACACCAACCAATGGGTTGGGCGGTGTATGCACGGAAGGAGGTCACTTCGACCTCACTTAGTTGGACCTTGGGAGCCACTCCCAAGGAGGTGAGTCACCTTGCCTGGACCATCTTCTCCCCCCATTTCTTCTACTCCAAGAGCCACCATGGCAAATCCTGGACCTGGACCTAGACCGGGTCGGGACATTGAGAATCTGGACCTGATGGCTCGTCTGGAAGCCCGGGTCGCCGAATATGAGGAGCGGCATCCGCAGAGCATGGATCGTATTCTGATGGTGCTTGACAGGATGCAGCACCCACGATGAGGAGAACAACTGCGGGATTTCTACGACCCAACCGTACCTATCGTCGCACCGCTAGTCAGAATTCCTGCAGGCGGAGATGCGTTTGAGCTCAAGCCCAATGTAATTGGGTTGATCAGCACTCATTTCTACTGGAACTCAAGCGAAGATCCATTCTAGCACCTTGAGGACCTAAGTCGACTCGCTGAAATGATCCGACCCAGGAATATTGATCTCGGGATCATTCTGATGAAGCTTTTCCCGTTCTTGCTGAGGGACAAAGCTTCATACTGGTTCAAGACTATTGGGAAGCCAATTGGAACCTGGCCGGAATGACGACATGAATTCCTGCAAAAGTTCTTCCCAATTGGTCGAACAAATGCAATGTGGTGTGCAATCATGACTTTCTCCCAGGGAGCTGGGGAGAAATTACATGAAGCATGGGATAGATTTCACGACCTTCTCCGGAAATGCCCGCATCATGGTATACCCAGATGGCACTTAGCTCAGATTTTTTACCATGGGCTGGATGACACACATCGGTATTTGGTCGATGCATCTAGCGGCAGGAATTTTCTTGCAAAAGACGAGAACAACGCATTTGAGCTGTTCGAATCATTAGTGGAGAACTCGATGAATGCCACATCTATGAACTAGTTCCAGCAGCCTGGTCAGTAACGAGTTAGTGTCCACGAGGCTCACACCGATTCTATTCGAGTCGACATGGATATCATCGTCAAGCAGCTGGATAGAATAAACCTAATTGAGAAGAAGATTGACCAGATCAGTCAAGGTTAATCTGACTCGAGCTCTGCCGCTGCAAGATCCTCCTATGCACCCTGAACCCCATCTGCTTGAGTTAATCTACTTACTCGGGATGCATCTTCTCCGTATTTATGAGATCCCACATATCAGGATCCCGTGAGTAATCCAGATCTAGCACCTTACGACCAGGGTTACGCACCACCCGTAGATTATAATGCGTATCCCCTTGACGAATATACGTCTTAGATATCTTCGGCCTATGAGGACATCAACGCTATCCAAGAATATGGGCGTAATAACCCGTACTCAGAGACGTATAACCCTGGTTGGCGCCAGCATCCGAACTTCTCCTGGTCCGGTAATTCACAGAGACCACATCAAGATCCACATTACCAGACCAGGCAATACGGGAATGTGCAAAACACGTATCCTAGGTAGCAGCCATTCCCGTTTCAGCAGCAACAACCTTGCTCATTATACCAGCCGCTACACCAAGCTGCCAACCACCCTCCAAAGCGGGCTGACCCTTTGGAGGCGCTGAAAGAGGAGCTGCAAGAATCAATAAGGAAATCTACACAAGATAGCTTGCAGATTATGAAGGCGATGGCTAATCAGATTCAGACCATACAGAACACGCAGAACCAGCTGTTGCAGGAGCATAGGACTCAGGGAGCCTTGCCCCCCCAACCCATCTCGAATCCTCGATATGTGCAGAACCAGGGTACCTCGCCTAGGTTTCAGGCACCGCAGGGACAAGCACACACCATACTACAGGTGCCTCCTGCACCACCCGGTTACGCGCAAGGCCAGCCACCTTTGCAGAATCCCACGTATTCTACCCCTTCTGCTCCCCCACCACCTCATGGACAGCAAGTCGATGCACACGTTCTTTCTTTGCGAAGTAGAAGGAAGACATTCAACCCACCACCTAGGCAAGTGGGTCCTGATTTTTCCCACCCTTCGCTGCAAGCGAGTTTGACTCCGTCTTCATCATCTCAGGAGTCACTTGCGGTAGATAAGGGTAAGAGGCCACTTAACCATGAGATTCCCATCCCTTTTCCTGAGGCTCTGACACGAAATGTAGTACGAAAAAAGGACACGTGGAATTTTGAGGACCTGAAATAGATGTTTAAGGAAGTACATATTCAGGTCCCCCTCCTCGAGGCAATCGATCACATTCCCGCTGTCGCTAGGTTCTTCAAGGACTATTGTACCTCGAAGTGACAGCCGAGAATTGGACGACAGGCAGTACTATCAAAAGAAGCTAGTGCCGTGATTCTAGCTGACCTACCGCCGAAGAAGAAAGACCCTGGCACCCCACTCATATCTTGCTTTTTGCAGGATTCTCCATTTAATCGGGTCCTTCTAGATTTGGGTTCGTCCATCAACTTAACTCCCACTACCATATTTGATTGATTTCGATTTGGGGAGTTGAAACCCATCTCGGTTACAATTTAGCTGGCTGACAAATCAGTCAAAACATCGAGGGGGTGGTTGAGAACGTGATCGTGAAAGTCCGCAGGTTTTGCTTTCCCGCAGATTTTTTCGTTCTCGATATGGAAGTTCCTCCCAATCTCCGAGATGCACCAATTATTTTGGGTTGCCCATTTCTGGCGATAGCCCGAGCGAACATCGATTGTGCATCTGGGTGTATGGAGATTGCCCTAGGCAATGAGCGACTTCGACTAGACATATTCAGGGCAGCAAAGAACTTTGACTGTGATCGAATAGAGGAGGATGGTGAAGATGAAGATTCGGCTTACTGTGGTAACATTGGGCTCCTTTGTGACGACCTAATGTCTCATTTGTCTACACTATTAGGGTTCTCAGACCTTGATCCACACGGGATTGAAACACTGCATTACACATATCTCCCCAAGGATCTGACTATTTAGGGTATGCTTCTGACCACAGCACCCCTGAATCTAGCTATCTTGATCCATATATTACTAAACCACCCCTGTTATTACATGAAGATGTGACTACAGCTAACGGGTTTCCCGTTAACGCAGTCACAACAGATTTCACAGGGAGCGACTCAGCGAGAATTCATGTGTACATGGATCAGCAGATTCCCACCCTCGATTCTGCTCCTCCCACTCTCAGTTCTAATTCTGACCCACCCGTAATTGAATTGAAGCCCTTACCTGACTCACTCAAGTACGTATTCTTGGGCAAAAGTGAGACATATCCAGTGATATTCAATGCCCACTTAACCCAAGAATAGGAGCATCAATTAATTTCTACACTTCAAGACCATAGGGTTGCTATCAGGTGGAGTGTTGCTGATCTCCACGGTATTCGCCCCTCGTATTGCACTCATCACATTTACACAGATGAGGGGGTGAAACCTTCGAGACAACTGCAAAGACAGCTAAACTCGAATATGCTAGAGGTTGTTAAGAAGGAGATCATCAAATGGCTAGATGCAGGCATTGTATATCCAATCTCAGACATCTAGTGGGTGAGTCCAATTCAGACAGTGCCCAAGAAAGCAGGACTCACCGTCATAAAAAATGATAAGGGCGAATCCATCCTGACCTGCACTGCGACATCTTGGCGGGTTTGCATTGACTACAGGAAACTGAACACGGTTACCCAGAAGGATCACTTTCCTTTGCCGTTCATCTATTAGATCTTGGAACGGTTAGCCGAATGCAATTTCTTCTGCTTTCTGGATGGATACTCTGGGTATAATCAGGTAGCAATTAGCCCGGAAAATCAGGACAAGACCACATTCACATGCCCCTTTGGAACATTCGCCTTCAGGCGGATGCCCTTTGGCCTCTGCAACGCACCAGTGACATTTCAGCGTTGTATGATGGCTATCTTCTCTGACATGATTGGGGATTATGTGGAGGTATTCATGGATGATTTCTCTATTTTCGGAGATGATTTCACGTCTTATCTTGATAACCTCACCAAGATCCTGAAATGATGTATTGAGGTAAACTTAGTACTATCTTGGGAGAAAAGCCATTTCATGGTAAGGGATGGCATAGTACTAGGGCACAGGATCTCCAAAAATGGACTCGAGGTCGACCGGGCTAAATCAGAGATTATCTCCCACTTACCGCCACCTAGCTCGGTCAAGCAGATCAGATCATTCTTGGGTCACGTCGGCTTCTATCGGAGATTTATACGCGATTTTTCAAAAATTACGTGGCCTTTGACGAATCTCCTAGTCACCGATGTCCCATTTGAATTTGATACCTCGTGTCTCAGTGCCTTCGAGACTTTACGAAGTGCTGTTTTCGACTCCTCGATTCTCCAACCACCCGACTGGTTGCTTGATTTCGAAATGATGTGCGACGCTTCTGATTTTGCCGTCGGTGCTGTTTTTGGCTAGCGTCGGGAGAAACAACCCTTTGTCATATACTATGCTAGCAAGACGCTGAATGAGGCTCAGCGCAATTATATTGTTACCGAAAAGGAACTATTAGCAGTAGTATTAGGGTTGGAGAAATTCAGATCATATTTATTAGGATCCAAGGTCATCATTTTCACTGACCACTCCGCCCTCTGGCACTTGTTGGCAAAGAAGGATGCCAAACCATGACTCATTAGATGGATCCTTCTATTGCAAGAATTTGATATTGAGATCCGCGACAAAGCCGAAAAACAAAATGTTGTGGCGGATCACCTATCCAGATTGGACCCAGACCACATTCCTTATTCCCTACCTATCCATGAACAATTTCCAGATGAATCACTTTTGGCAATTCATTCTGTTGAGTTCCCCTGGTATGCGGATTTTTCGAACTACCTTGCCGTAGGAAAAATTCCCATAAACCTATCCAAAAACCAAAAACTCAAATTCATTGCAGAAGCCAAATACTATCTCTTTGATGACCCACTGCTCTTTCACATTGGAGAGGATCAGATTATTCGCAGATGCATCCCAGACTCTAAGATCCCCAGTGTGTTATCTTTCTGCCACAATAGTGTGTGTGGTGGCCATTTCTCATGACAGAAAATCGCTGCAAAAATTTTGCAGTCGGGATTTTTCTGGCCAACCATCTTTAGAGATACACACGATTACGCCCAATGCTGCAAACGATGTCAGTCGATCGATTCTATGACTAGGAGAGACATGATGCCACTCCAACCCATCATGGTCGTAGAAGTGTTCGACGTCTGGGGCATCGATTTTATGGGTCCTTTTCCGAACTCGCATGGCTTCGAGTACATATTGCTAGCCGTTGATTATGTCTCGAAGTGGGTTGAGGCCATCCCGGCGAGACGGGCTGACCACAAGACCATCATTTCTTTCGTACAGCAAAATATTTTCGTGAGATTCGGAATACCCCGTGCTCTGATTAGCGACGGGGGAAGCCACTTCATCCATGCCCATTTCAGGTCATTGTTAAAGAAATACGGGGTACATCACTGCATAGCCACCCTGTATCACCCGTAGACCAATGGGCAGGCTGAAGTGTCTAACCATCAAATCAAGCTGATTCTCCAGAAGACGGTTAGACCAGACATGAAGGACTGGTTTGACAAATTAATCGATGCACTCTGGGCATATCGGACCGCATACAAGGCCCTACTCGGAATGTCACCATATCGCATGGTATATGGCAAGGCCTGTCACCTTCCTGTAGAGCTGGAACACTGTGCCTTTTGGCCAGTGCGAAAATGCAACCTCGACCTCGATGCAGGAGGTCGAGAACGGAAACTCCATCTCAGCGAATTAGAAGAAATCTGACGGGAGGCCTATGAGAATGCATTAATATACAAGGACATGACCAAGGCCTTTCACGACTGCCACATCTGTAGGAAAGTATTCACGCCCAACCAGCGAGTTTGGTTGTTTGATTCACGGTTGAAACTGTTCGTGGGGAAGCTCAAGTCCAAGTGGATTGGCCCATATGTTGTGATGCAGCCATACCCTAATGGGGCAGTCCAGATCAAGGACCTAAAATCTGGGCATATATTCACGGTAAACGGCCAGCGCCTCAAGCCATTTTTGGCCCAGAAACCTCCTCCACCTGACAAGACTACTCATATTAGTGAGGACGTGTGATTGAGTGCTCGCCCAGCTGGAGGCGTTAAACTCAACACGTATAGATACCATTCGCCCCACATTCCACCATCATTTATATATAACCATTTTTATACATAGCATATTTCCTTTGCATAGTGCATGCTGACAGGTTGGCTGGAGCTGAATATAATTTCAGGAGCAATTACAGGTGATTTCTACCCATTCTCTCCCTGCAGTATTTATTTTCTTTTACATTCATGCATGAGGACATGCAAGAACTTAGGCATGGGGGGTAGATACAGAAAAACTGAAAAAGTTTTATGCCAACACTTAGGAAAACCTCGGAGCTGCATGTAAAACATACTTTAGGACCTTAAATAAAAGAACAACCGACTCCACCTCCAGTGCTCGCATTGGAGCTAGAAATCGTTCGCAATAGCCACTTCCGACTCATCCGCTCACCTTTTATTCTAAATTTAGGGTCAAAATGATTGTAACCCGATACAGGAATTTCACGAAGTACAAATTATATGAGGTTACATGTCTATAGCATATATAGATATTGCATTCATGAATAAGATTATTATATTAAGAGAATGCATTAGGGATTTTATCCTTTAGTTGATTCCTGTAATCTAGAATCCAGTACAACTTTTCACACACACGTAGAATTTGTAATGGATTCACGGTGAAGGCTGATAAATGTCTTCAGTTTGTCGAGAAGAAGCAGTGCTTCTTTTCCTGAACCCTTGGACAGTGTTTTGGGAGTCAGGCAGATTTACCTCTAAAAGTCCACCAAATAGTGTGAGATGAGAGTAGAGTGCACTGGTGCTCTAAGATTAGTGCGAGGAATCTGGAATCCTAGATAATTAGGTGATGATACTCTGAGATTAGGCATAGTTTCCACTCTCGGTTCCTGCGTATACATTTTGAGTGAATTTTGAGAGCCACCAAATAAGGCAAATATGCGGAGAGTGAGTTTTCATAAAACTAGGGCTAAGGTGGATGGTTACGACCATTCTTTACAGAATCCTCGGCTGAAGGAGGGTATTGATGTCAAGGTTAGAAATACACCATCCTATCTGTCTTTCCCGATGCCGTAAGTAGGCACTTCCACCAAGTAAGCCACCCAATGTCTCTTGAGTACCACCAATCCCTAATAATGCTTCCTTAATAAAGTTCATGGATGTGTGCTAGTTGTGTTATGTTGTGGAAAAAAAAAAGAAAAAAAAATTGAAATGGAAAAAAATGATGAAAAGAAAGAAAAATTGAAAAAAAAAACTTAGAAAAAGAAGAAAAAGTAAAAAAAAAAAGAATGAATATTTAGTATTTATTTCATCGAGGCAATACCACCAAATTGAGCTCCACCAAATATGGCCTTACTTATTTTTTTTGTGTTTCTGACCGCCCAAATAATAACTGAGGAATTCCGACTTAGTGTTAGGGTTATGAGAACTCAATTAAAGTGTTAATGCCTAGTGAGACCACCAAATACAAGTCATATATGTGAATCTGGTAAAGTTGTGAGCTCTAAGAAAGAAAAAAGAAAGAAAGAAAAAAAAAGAGTAAGAGAGAATGGATACAAAGGAATCAAAGTGAGCATAGTTTTTCTCATCTTTCTCTAAGTTGAGTTACTTAGTAATCCGGGAATCAAGAATCTGTAGTACTAGTCTCTATGTAGCACCAAGTGAGATTGAGCCACCAAATATATAACCCTTTCCCCCAGAGATTCTCTACCTAAGCCTAAAGCCGGGGTGAAATTCATAGAATATCTTGAATACCCCGAGGGAAGAAGTCCGCCTATCCCGCTAGAATTTCTACTAGGGGTCAAGTACAGGCTTTAGAGGTGTATTAGTTTTCACTCGAATCCGTTGCAAAAGCTACATAGCTGCACTTTCATGATTGTCTGGATTTCTAGAGCATAGGATGACAACAAAAGGAGAAAAATCTCTGCGCATACACTTGATAAAATAATCAATCCCTTAAGAACCTTTGCTGTAAAAAATTTAGTCTTGCATTTGATAGGGACTAGCAAGATCTAGGCAAGGGGGTATGATTGCGCAGCAATCATAGGTCTTAATTGACCTAGATTAGGCTAGAACTTAGCATAAGTTAGCGAAATTCATGCACGTATAAGCATTATCTACATCTTTACTGCTTTACTTTAGCTATGCATAAAATAATGTTATAATGTGCTGATTAAGTACATTATGTCGATTGCAGGGAATAAGCTGATCAGGAGCTGGATCTGAAGCTGGATCAGGAATAACGGGAGTTGCAGAAGAGCTGCAGTAGAAGGCCAAGTTTAGATGTAGGAATAATAATGTAAGGGGCTAAAGGTTTTCTATTCTATTAAGTAAAAATAAAGCAGTAAAATGTGAAGAGCTTAGGTCCATCCTAGCCTTAAGATAGCCTTGAAACTTCCCCAAGCATTAGCCACCCTTAGATTAGGTCACCTCACCCTAGGAAGCCCTAAAACCCTAGTTTCAACCCTTCTCTAGACGTCCAGATAAGTTTTAGGATGTCCAGGACCCTTAGCCAACTCCCGCATACTTCAAACTCACTTCTACAGTGTTATTGGACGTCCAGACACTTTGTGAGACATCCAATTTCTACAGAATACCCAAAGCAGAACCCGAAATCCTTCCTGACTCTGATTGGATGTCTAGACAACAAGTCTGGACTTCTAATTTTTGAGTATAAGACGTCTGACACTATTATTAGACGTCTGATACTGCTCTCTAATTCCTGTTTTGAGATTTAAGCCTTGATCTTGGATCTCTAGGTCCCTAAACCCAATTCCAACCCCATAGGAACCTAAATTAAGGTGCCCTAATCCTAGTACATCACCTCTAGACCTCCCTAAGGACCTAATTAGGTCCTCACTAAACCTAATTGACTTGGATCTTAGTCAATTCCATCAGCCTATTCAATTGGACTCATTAAGTTCAATTGAGCCCTGATCTCAACACACACTGTCCAATTGGACTCAGTGAGAGTCCAATTGACCTAGACCTAAATTAATTGAGTTGTTTTACTCTCAATTAAGTTTTTACACACCCAATTAAACTTGTATTAAGTTGAATTGCACTTTACCTTAGTGAATTAGGGTTTATAACCCTAATTTGAGACATACCTTGACCTAAACCCACTAGAACCTAACCTAATCAACCTAGCCACCTAGGTTTCGACCCAAACACACCCACACACACCATCCGCACGAAAATACCTAGCCTAGAGTTCTCTAGAACTCTCTACCATGTGTGGTTCCCTTGGTTGCCAAAAATATCAACCAAGAGCCATTCAATTTTTAGATCCACATTTGGTAGATCTAAAAACCACCATCCACCCTCTCTCTCTCACTCTCCCACGAGCTCCCACATAGGCCTCTCTAGAGAATTCCGTAATTCTCTAGAGAGCTTCCCGTAGGTCTATAAAAAGACCCAATGGGTGGCCATTTGCACCCATTCACTTCCTTGGCATCCATTCCACTTAAGCTAGCCACTTCCATCTCCACTCCACCTCCATGAGTAGAGCACCACCATGGAGGCCACCATCTCCACGCCAGGAAGCTAGATCAGCTCCCCAACCTCTCTCCAAGGGCCGGCCTAAGCTCCATTGGCCGCCCCTCTTTCTTCTCTTAGCCACTCAAAGGCCATCGGAGACCACCTCCGAATGCCCTTCCTTCTGCTAGATTAGTAGCTTAGCTTTTCGTATACTTACTGCTTAGTAGCGTAGTCTTAACTTCTCCCCCAATGATGCATGCAAAATCCCCCCATTGATTCTTGTATGCAGTCATTTTCTGGTAGCTAGATTTTCATTTCAAGCATTTATGTATAAGCTTTCATCTATAGTTCTATTGCAAGCAACTCTCACTGAATGAATAAAAAAAATGTTATATATATATATCTGTCTCCATGTTATGAAATCACAATGAGCTTATTGATTACTATCATATTTGCGTGATTCAAGTTGCCTATCTTAATTGTCTATCCATTCTACAACTAAGCATGTCGTACTTAAATACGTAATAATCAAGAACCAATATGTGATTCTAAATAAAGTAGAGCTGGATAAGATCGATTTCAAAAGTAAAAGCAACGCCTCCCAGAGACAAACGACCAGGACTCAAAGTCTCGTTATTTTTACAAAACAATATCTTTGTTGGATCATATTTCACAACTATACTACGACGCTTTTATCAAAAATGCGAGCTACAATTTCTCCCAACAGTCCAGAAAATATAAAATTGCATGTACAAATTGTTAAAACTAACCATTTTTTATTCAAAAAGGATCCTGAGGTTACAAGGAACCTCAGTGTCACTTTTAATTCTTCATTTATCCATTAGAATTAAGATTTGACAGTGAAATTATTTTCTTAAAAGATTTGAGTGGTTAAAGCTCAGGACTTGTTTAACCACTCGGTTGAGAGGTTAAATCAAGTCAATAGATGTTATTATTCATAAATATGTATTTAATTTATAGTTTGAACTGTTCCTGAGCCGCCATGGACAACGAGCTCAGGAACTAAATTAAATTTTGGCATTTAATTATAGATGATAATAATAGGTATTATAATGTCAATTAGGGTTCATAAGTGGTGATAAGTGATGAAGGAACCCAGTGAAGGTGGAATTAAATCGACTACTGTCACCATGGACAGTGATAGTAGTCGGTGAAGGTGAGATTTGAATTAGGTGTTTAGGTGATTTAATTAATGATTAAGTGATTTAGAAATGAACATGGAAGATACAGGAAGGTGTACAATAAATTAAAAGACAAGATTGAAGCTCTGGAAAGCTCAAGGAACTCGTCGGAGTCAGAGGAGATGAAACTAAATTCTAACATTACTCTAATCTGACTAACTAAACTAAGTAACTAATCTAGCCTACTCCTACACCTACTCCTAATCTACTGTTACCTGGACAAAGGGGTCAATAGGGTTCCACCGAAGGTTCATAACGGACTACGAAATCAGAGGGTTGAAGAAAGATCTCCGGAGGGTGGATTTGTGGTGGAACGGAGGAATCCTTGGGTCGGTGCCTGTGTCAGAGGTGCGGAAGACCACGGCAGAACTCCTCGGCTACTTAAGATGGACGGAGGAAGTCGGAAGATGGAATGGGAAGTCGCCGCAGTTTTGGACGAATAGCCTATCGAAGTCGGCTACAGTGTTAGAAGAGGGAAGGGAGCCAACTTGAATAAAATCAGAGGTGTGAGGGGGTATTTATAGCAGTTTGCAGCAAAGAGAGTGACGGGGTCTGGTCGAAGAAGGAGCTCGATGAGCTTAATCTCCGTCGTCGTCTCCGACGACGGTGAGGTTATCTCCCACTGAAAAATAGGATTCTCGGTTAATCCAGACCGATGGATAAAGTGGAGGTGGTGAGCACAAGCTGCAAGAGCTTGGACAAAGAGGGATGATGTTGGCAGGGCGGTGATCGTGCAGTAGGGTGACTCTCTGCCGCAAGCCGTTCATTTGGCTGGAGAAGAAGAAGACGAAGAGGAACATAAAAGTAATAAAAATTAAGGACCTATGTGAGAAATAAGGACCCGACTATAATGAATATTAAGGACTAAAATGTAAACCCAGGTTTTAGAGGTTTATTTTAACTTAAATCTTTTTCAACTTTTTATATATGTTAGTAAATAAGGTAAATATTTTGTTTACACCTTGAATTTACATTTTTGACCTTTTTAGGTTAATTTATTAGATTAAGTAAAATCACTTAAGTTATTACTGATGTAAACACATTTACACTACTTAAAATGTCTATTTATGCATGTTCTTAAGCATAGGATTGCATTTCATGATATAAATATTGCATTACATGCATCATCTTGCATTTAGAGTAGTTTGAATAAAATGGAGGTTAATTGTCTCCTTTTATGTGCTTGGACAGGGCAAATATTTTATCGGGGCCTCGGATCAAAGATCCAACCGTATGGATATGATCAGGGCAACGATTGGAGTTCAACGACTCCAAGATCGCCCTAATCAGGCATCCGTAGCATCAGATAGAGACCGGGGAACCCTAGAAGATCAAGGGCCAGGATGGTGTAAATCCGCACTTCAGATGGAAAATCCGACCACACGGATGAATTCGGATCGACGATCGCAGCCGAACGACACAAAAATCGAGTCAATCCGACATCCGTGGCACCATCTACAACTTCCAGAAGATGGACGGCCAAGATAGCGCCACGTGGCGCCATCCCAGCCGCCCAATCGGCCGCAGGAGTCCTGTGAAGACCGCGCACCGTCTCCTCTCCGCCGTTGGATCTCGATCCAACGGCTGCGGTCGCTCGCGTTTAAAAACGTCCGCGCGACCATTTCGCCCGCGTAGCGCAGCGGCGACGCAGCCGCGGGCGAAGCGGAGGTCGCGGGTTCGAGCCGCGGTGAGGGGGTCGAAGGCGCGGGCGAGCGGGCGCGCACGAGCGTCAGATGAAGATCCAACGGCCGCGCGCGCCCGATAGCGCCGACGCGCAATTGGACGCTCTGGTGGGCGCGCGATCACACGCGGGCGGCGCGCTACGCAGCGGGTGCGGATGCGTTCAAGCCGTCCGATCTCGCGATCGGACGGCTGAGACGACGCGGACGTGCGTATGCGTTACGCGCGCAGGCCAGCCGAGCGGGCGCGCGTGGGCGCGGCGGCGACGGCGACGGCGGGGCTTTAGTGACGGTTTTATCCGTCACTAAAGACCCCTTATTTATTATTTTGAAGATGTAATGTCCATTTTGCCCCCACTCCTTGCAACTATAAAAGGAGACCCCCTCCATACGAAATTTTCATCCCTTCTCCTCTCTACCTCTCCAAAGCTCAAGAGAAGCTTGTCCCACACCCGGGATGCTTCTCGCGAGATAAAGTCCAAATTTTCGTCCCCCTTCGGAAGTGGATCCCGCGACGACGACGGCGTGCTGCTTCGTTCCCGTTCTTCTGCTTCGTCCTCCTTCGTCCCGCTTCGTTTCCCTTCGTCCAGGCGTCGTCCCGTCCGGCTCGTCCTCCAAGCGACCGTCGAGGAGGATTTCTCTCTCCCTATTCTTTTTACTGCTTTCTAGTATAGATTTACTGCTTTCTAGAGTAGTCTATTCGTCCTCCGAGCGATCGTCGAGGAGGACATTTCTCCCTCCATTCTTTTAATGCTTTCTAGAGTAATTGTTTTATGTTTTCTAGTTGTAACAAACGAACTCTTTTATGATAAATTCCTTGTCTATTCTACATCTCATTTTGATTTCCATGTATAGTATTCTTTCTCTCTCTCTTACTCCCTCTCTCTCTTTTATTTGTTGTAGATACTTAGATAGTTTAAATTGAATTTCTTCGTGACAAAATAAAAAGAAACGCGAAGTTTTTAAATCAAATGTTCGCCTCCCTGTGTTCGACCCGGAATTCTTATTTCGGTATAAATTTTATTTGTTGAACACGAATCCTTCGCTTTCGAACTACAACGACGGGTTTTCCAAAACCAAACACGTTAGCGTAGGTGCGTAAAATAATCGTTCAACATTTTGGCGCCGTTGCCGGGGAAGCAACGATCTTTGATTTCTCTTCACGTTTTGTAACTTACAAATCATTTACCTCACTTTTCTCCTTTCTTATTGTAATTGCAGGTACTCTTTTGAGGCAAGCAAAAGCGGTAGATTGGAGTAAAGTGCTGTGAAAGGTTTTGTAAGTTATCACCCATTCTTTCCCCCTCCATAGATTTCATTCGCCACATTGAATCCAAATTCCAATTAACCTAGGTGTTTGCATAAATCCTAGGAATAGTTTGGTTGTTTGGATTCTCACTCACATTCATTCCACCTTCATTTATATAAAAAAAAAAGGAAAAAGATAATTTTGTGGGGTAATTTTCAACAAATACACAATGTACACCCACATTTAAAGGCACTTAACCGAATTGATTTGTTTCTACTCAACTGGGTTCTGATCTGTGGGACCAGTACACATAAAGCAACACATAAAAGAGTAGAAATCATTCTAAGTTAACCATCTTTGTGTGCCTAACTTAGTGGTGCATTTGAGGCCAATTGTTTGAGTTGATTGGGCCGCACCACTTCAAATAAAATCAACTCATCAAGTAGCTGCCAATTAGGTTCAACTCTTAGGGATCTACCAGGCACTCCACATTCTTTTTAAACTTTAAAGGAAAATATCTTCACCTGTGCTTGCAAAACCTGGTGTGCCAATGAAACTTGATTGAAAACACCTAAAGTTGAATCCTAAAAGCTACTAAGCAAGATTTGAACCTTAAAATTCATCACATCAAAAATGATCTTGCTTGAAAACCACTGGTTGTGCACGCACACACAAAGCAATCAATCATTAAGGGCACAACCCATTTAAAGGGCCCATCACATTCCAAAGCACATTCAAACCTAGCCCTAAATAAAACAGAGTAGACGTTGGCCTTAAGGATTGGACTCGCTCTTCAGAACTCAGAACGAGATTATTTTCGATTAGTCTGTTTCTACTGTTCAATCTGATGTCTAGCTAGGGGAGCAGAGTCAAACGATCGCGGCTGGGGGGTACACTAGGAACCGGAGGCGCAAGCCGAAGGAAGAACCTTCTCCCCAGTCCCTCCTTCTAACTGGTTGGATTGAACAGACAGAAGTAGATCAAATCGTTCCTTTATCTCAAGACGGGTTTTGAGAGTCTGTAGGTCTGTAGGCTAACCCATTTAAGGACAGGTTTGATTGTTTGTATTGCAGGGCACCTTTCTTCCTCCCGTGTCTCATGAATCCTTCCACGCATTCCCGCTCTTTCCCTCCTGTTGTAAATTATCCTCAACATGACGATTATCCCAACTCGTATTGTAATCGACCATCAGTTAGTTGGGATAATTCGGATTGGGGATACAATTCCGGACCCCCGTGTTTAGGGTCTAACCCTGAACACTTTGATTCTCAATTCTATCCTTCTCAGAGTTGCATCGATTATAGATCGTCCTCCTTTCATGAACAACCTAATGCGATCTACAATCAAGAAGGATACACTGATCCTTACCCATCCTCTGATTTCACTGCCTTTAGGTCATCTCCATCTTTTGAACAATCTGAAATGACCTATTATCAGGATGGGTATAACGAATCTCAATTCGTTAATTCCTCTACATTGATGTCAAACCCGCCCAACCCTGAACCAACTCATTTGGTTCAGGTTAATCAGGTTCAAGATAAGGTTCTGGCTAACTTGAGGAATATCATTCAATCTTTAGAAGTTCAGCCAATACCTTGCATTGAGAGATTGGAGCCCCTGATTGAAATGATTGATGATTTAAACAAGTCTTTGTTGGATTGGCTCCAGGATGTTAAGGATAAGAACCCGGGTGAGTTTCTACTTGGGAAATTAGCGAAATTGAGGATGAGATTCGTGGTTGCTTTGATTCAATCTTGGAATAATTCCCAGGATGAACTCTCTTCAGGAAAGCCAATGACAGAACCCGCTCAGGCACCTGTTGGGGGGGACACGTGTTACGAAGCTGACCAGATTGAATTAAAACAACCAATTAAGGATGATTTGATTTCTTCACCTGAAATCCCTGAGCCGGGTTACGAGGAAACGTATGTCTCCTTGGAATGCAAAGTGACAAATGATTTTGGGACATACATTGATACGGATCCTGATGGTGAAGATTCAAGTTGCGAAGTCTCACACGAGTTTTCAGATCACGATTTTTGTGAGACGATTGGGCCTGAGGAATCTGATAGATCATTTGATAGCCCAATAACTGAGGAAACTGATCTTATTAGGGCACACGATACAAATCCAGAATCGCATTTTCTGGAGGAATCAATTCAATGCCCTGATTATCAGTTACACCCTGTTGAGCTTATTGATGATTTTAATTCTGAGATAATTAGACCCAAGACAATTTTGATTCTGCCACATCATTTACACTTGGAGATTCCAGACGGGGTGATGAATATACAAGATGTCCTGGAATTTGATACACTTAATGAGGAGGATAGGAGCGGGGAAGTTCTGATTTGGGAAGTCAATTTTGGAGGAAATGGAAGATTGAGTCGAAGGGTTCCTTTTAAACTGAAACCATCAAATCAGAACCCTTACGACATTTGTTTCGAGGATGTCAAACTCAAGCACACATTTAACGATTATCCTTTTGAGCTTCAATTCTCTGTAACCCGACATTTTGGCCTTGGGTTGCATCCTCACAAATCGCAGGCCCGACCCTGCTTGCATTCTGATTTTAGGTTTTGGGTAATTTTTATCCAGAACCTAAGATATTCTCGATTATGGGGTGTGGGTCTGCACCACAATCTGGTCCACATCTGTGGACCTTTGCTGACAGGTCAGAGGATTCTTCTGTTCATTCTAATTCTGACCTGCACATGTGAATTCTTCATTTCTTTTCTTTGTATAGTGTGCCTAGCTGAAGGCACTAAACTCAGCACATATACAGTTCTTTTTCATTTTCATCTCGGAGCGGACCCGATATCCACGCAATTCAGGTGCTTTCTACGCTTTTCCTCTCTATTTTATGTCTTTTTAATACAATGAGGACATTGCATTAGATAGGCATGGGGGGATGGATATTTATCTTTGAATTCATTCGTCAGCTCCGTAGATTTGTTTTATTTTATATATAAAAAAAATCAAAATTAGGAAAGAGAATTTGGGTTTAAGAAAATTTTCGATCTTAAGAAATACTATATTATGTTCTGAACACAAACACCCTTCAGGTCTTTGGACTTAATCAGCCTATGTATCCACTAAAATGTGGATTTGTTTTTCGAGTTCTCGCCAACCTGAATTTTATTATAATTGGAATAAATAAGTTTGGGTGATAAGTACACGACTTGTCAACCCGCCCTCTGATTTAAGGGAATTTTGAGTTTTAAGCATCTACACACTTTCTTTGCACTGACTCGTTGTTTGGCGATTTTAACGGAAATTGGGTAGCTAATGAACCTTC
This sequence comes from Thalassia testudinum, assembly GCA_037157565.1. Lineage (NCBI taxonomy): Eukaryota > Viridiplantae > Streptophyta > Magnoliopsida > Alismatales > Hydrocharitaceae > Thalassia > Thalassia testudinum. The sequence goes on along the minus strand of JAZHRO010000003.1, from coordinate 113,317,995 downwards.
TAGGGTGATATGGCTGGCAAGTTATCGTGGGTAACAGCCCATAGGTAGGTTGTCCAGAGCCCAGTCGCTGGACCTTTCTCTTTTTGCTGCCTTTAGGTAAATCTTAGACCAGGGAAGCCACCTACTTAAAAAAAAAAAAAAAAAAAATCAAAAAGGAGAAAAGAACAAAAAGAAATAAGCCACACTTCGCCGCACGAGTATGGCTGGCAAGTTGTCGGTGGTAACAGCTCATCGACCGGTTGTCCAGAACCCAGCTCAGAAAATGCACTAAAAATTCCCAAAACACTTAGGAAGAAGCGGAGAAGTAGAATAAACCGGGGAGATATACACTGGATTCACCCTTGTGTTGACCCCGTTAAAAAAATAAAAGTAGGGAGAAAGCTACCGGTTGTAAAGATACACCTTTAGGCAGAATTCTTTTTGAGGTCACCTAGAGGCGTAGAAATCCGAAGTCCGTTTTAATTGCCGGTCAACGAGTCTATCACAATCACAATAAGATGCTTAAAACTTAGGGTTCTCATCAAATCTTGGGTGAGTTGAATGGCCGTAGAAAGCCACTCTTAAACCCTAAAATTTGAAAATCTAAAAAAAAAAAAAAAAAAAAGAGTAAAAACAGAAAAAGAAATTTTTCTTTGAATAAGGCGAGGCTTGAGGCGGTCTGCATTTTGGCTGATACCCGGGCACTGTTGTGTCTTTGAAAGTTCAGTTCTTAAGTAGACAATTTCTTAATGATTGAAAATAACTCAGGTCCAAATAATCTAACCTAATTCTTTTATAAATAGCATATAGTTTTTGCTAGGGACTAGCAAAAGATAGGCATGGGGGTATGATGTAAACACATTTACACTACTTAAAATGTCTATTTATGCATGTTCTTAAGCATAGGATTGCATTTCATGATATAAATATTGCATTACATGCATCATCTTGCATTTAGAGTAGTTTGAATAAAATGGAGGTTAATTGTCTCCTTTTATGTGCTTGGACAGGGTAAATATTTTATCGGGGCCTCGGATCAAAGATCCAACCGTATGGATATGATCAGGGCAACGATTGGAGTTCAACGACTCCAAGATCGCCCTAATCAGGCATCCGTAGCATCAGATAGAGATCGGGGAACCCTAGAAGATCAAGGGCCAGGATGGTGTAAATCCGCACTTCAGATGGAAAATCCGACCACACGGATGAATTCGGATCGACGATCGCAGCCGAACGACACAAAAATCGAGTCAATCCGACATCCGTGGCACCATCTACAACTTCCAGAAGATGGATGGCCAAGATAGCGCCACGTGGCGCCATCCCAGCCGCCCAATCGGCCGCAGGAGTCCTGTGAAGACCGCGCACCGTCTCCTCCCCGCCGTTGGATCTCGATCCAACGGCTGCGGTCGCTCGCGTTTAAAAACGTCCGCGCGACCATTTCGCCCGCGTAGCGCAGCGGCGATGCAGCCGCGGGCGAAGCGGAGGTCGCAGGTTCGAGCCGCGGTGAGGGGGTCGAAGGCGCGGGCGAGCGGGCATGCACGAGCGTCAGATGAAGATCCAACGGCCGCGCACGCCCGATAGCGCCGACGCGCAATTGGACGCTCTGGTGGGCGCGCGATCACACGCGGGCGGCGCGCTACGCAGCGGGCGCGGATGCGTTCAAGCCGTCCGATCTCGCGATCGGACGGCTGAGACGACGCGGACGTGCGTATGCGTTACGCGCGCAGGCCAGCCGAGCGGGCGCGCGTGGGCGCGGCGGCGACGGCGACGGCGGGGCTTTAGCGACGGTTTTATCCGTCACTAAAGACCCCTTATTTATTATTTTGAAGATGTAATGTCCATTTTGCCCCCACTCCTTGCAACTATAAAAGGAGACCCCCTCCATACGAAATTTTCATCCCTTCCTTCTCCTCTCTACCTCTCCAAAGCTCAAGAGAAGCTTGTCCCACACCCGGGATGCTTCTCGCGAGATAAAGTCCAAATTTTCGTCCCCCTTCGGAAGTGGATCCCGCGACGACGACGGCGTGCTGCTTCGTTCCCGTTCTTCTGCTTCGTCCTCCTTCGTCCCGCTTCGTTTCCCTTCGTCCAGGCGTCGTCCCGTCCGGCTCGTCCTCCAAGCGACCGTCGAGGAGGATTTCTCTCTCCCTATTGTTTTTACTGCTTTCTAGTATAGATTTACTGCTTTCTAGAGTAGTCTATTCGTCCTCCGAGCGATCGTCGAGGAGGACATTTCTCCCTCCATTCTTTTAATGCTTTCTAGAGTAATTGTTTTATGTTTTCTAGTTGTAACAAACGAACTCTTTTATGATAAATTCCTTGTCTATTCTACATCTCATTTTGATTTCCATGTATAGTATTCTTTCTCTCTCTCTTACTCCCTCTCTCTCTTTTATTTGTTGTAGATACTTAGATAGTTTAAATTGAATTTCTTCGTGACAAAATAAAAAGAAACGCGAAGTTTTTAAATCAAACGTTCGCCTCCCTGTGTTCGACCCGGAATTCTTATTTCGGTATAAATTTTATTTGTTGAACACGAATCCTTCGCTTTCGAACTACAACGACGGGTTTTCCAAAACCAAACACGTTAGCGTAGGTGCGTAAAATAAGTTCAACAATTACATACTTAGGTATACATTATATTTAAGTTACTTATCTTATTAATTAAGAGAATGATTAATAGGATTTCGAGTCCAATTGTTATCTAAATTATTAATAATGTGAATTAAATGATAAAATGTCATTTTTAACTTATTTTAAAGGTCCTTGACTAAATTATTTTATAATTAACCCTTATATATTCATAACCTTAGCTAATTAACTAGGAAGACTAGTTAATTAAGGGTAATTAGATATCATGATGAGTGTCTCATCACAAAGCAACATAGGACCCACCTTACCCAAGCCACTTTCACCCTAGTAATGCTAACCCAAACCCTAGGATAGTATCCAGGATACCCTTATCCCAGATCAAGAACCTGGATCTATTCCAGAGGAACCATCTAAGGTTCCATTTCCCGAGGCCTTGACCAAGGGAAAGTGGACAACCAAACCCATGGCACCTAAAGAGAACCTGATCAAGCTCTTTGAACAAGTCCATATAAACATCCCCTTGATGGATGCAATTCGCCATGTACCGGCTTACGCACGATTTCTGAAAGACGTGTGTACACCTAAGCATAAGCTGCGAACCAAAAGTAGGAGCCCAATCGTATTGTCGGAACAAGCCAACTCCATCATTTTAAGTTGGCTCCCACCTAAGGCAAAAGACCCAAGTACTCCCCTGATTTCCTGTACAATTGGTGATATCCAATTTGATAGAGCATTATTAGATCTAGGAGCCTCCATAAACCTAATACCTACACCCCTACTTGTGCATCTTGAGGAATCTGAGCTCAAACCAACAGAGGTGACATTACAATTGTCAAATCGATCTATTAAGTCACCTAAAGGAGTTCTTGAGGATGTCATTATTAGGGTTCGGGATTTCTATTTCCCGGTGGATTTCATAGTCTTGGATATGGATGCTGCAGAGAATCTGAAAAACACACCGATCATACTAGGGAGACCCTTTCTGGCCACTGCTAGGGCCAACATTAATTGTGAGGAGGGCCAAATTGAACTAAAATTTGGGAACTAGACACTAAAGATCAACATCTTTAAGGCCCAACAAGGGATTAATTGCGGGGTTATAGAACAAATATTTGATATCGAGGTTGTGGTTGATGATCGGGATATCGAGGAAAACTTGACTACTTATGATCAACCACAAGAGGATCAAAACCCACAATTAGAGGAGTCCGAACTCAACCTAGACACACCCATAGCTCCTTCCCTTGCTCCCGACACCCACCCTGAACCACCCGCTGTTGCTGATAACCCTGTTTTAGAACTAAAGCCTCTTCCCAATCATCTAAAGTACGTCTTTTTGGGTTCCAATTAGACGTTTCCTATAATTATGAGCTCCCGACTCACACCTGATCAGGAAACACACCTGATTTCTATTCTCCAGCAACATTGAAGAGCCATTGGATGGACTCTCGACAATCTCACTGGTATCAGCCCCTCATACTACACACACGAAATCTACATTGAAGAGAGCACACGACCTTCCCCTGAAATGAAGATACACTTGAATCCTAATCTGTAGGATGTCGAGAAAAAGGAGATTATCAAGTGGTTAGATGCAAGGATCATCTACCCGATCTCTGACAGTCAGTGGGTGAGTCCAATCTAGGTTGTGCCTAAAAAGGCAAGGCTCACTGTCATCACGACTGAAATGGAGAAGCCATAACGACCCGTATAGCAAACTCATGGAGAGTCTGCATTGATTAAAGAAGACTCAATTCCTCCACGAAGAAGGATCATTTCCCACTACCGTTCATTGATTAGATTCTCGAGAAACTAGTGGGAAATTGATTCTTCTGCTTTCTGGACGGGTACTCCGGTTATAGCCAGGTCGCAATCTATCCTAAGGACCAAGAGAAGACCACTTTCATCTGCCTCTTCGGGACATACGCGTTTCAAAGGATGCCTTTCGGTTTCTGCAATGCACCCACTACTTTTCAGCGGTGCATGCTTTCCATATTCTCAGATATGGTAGGTGAGTATCTTGAAGTCTTCATGGATGACTTCTCCGTATTTGGTGAATCATTTGACGATTGCCTCCTACACTTGGTCCAGATCCGCAGGCGGTGCATCGACGTAAACTTTGTTCTTTCCTGGGAAAAGAGCCACTTCATGGTACCTGAGGGAATTGTCCTAGGACATCTCATCTCTGAGAAAGGCATCTAGGTTGATCGAGACAAGGTAAATCTGATTTCCAAACTCCCTATGCCTAGCTCGGTCAAAGACATCCGATCCTTCCTGGGGCACGTCGATTTTTACTGTTGATTCATTCCTGATTTCTCGAAAATCACGTGCCCCCTGACTAATCTTCTATCTAAGGATGTCCCTTTTGAAATCACCAAGGAATGCACTCAAGCATTTGAGATCTTGCGTGATCAAGCTATCCAAGCACCTATCCTGCAGCCCCCTGATTGGTCTCAACACTTTGAGATCATGTGCGATGCATCTGATTACACTGTAGGTGCAGTACTTGGGTAGAAAATAGATGGGAAACCCGTGGTCATTTACTACACAAGGATGACACTTGAGGAGGCTCAGCGTAACTACACAGTTACTGAGAAAGAGTTGCTAGCTGTAGTATTTTCCTTGGAAAAGTTCAGATCGTATCTTGTGGGTAACCGTATTATCATTTACTCAGACCACACTGCTGTGAGGCATCTCCTTGCGAAGAAGGATGAGAAACCTCGACTAATCTGCTGGATCTTGCTGCTGCAAGAATTTAATCTCGAGATTCATGACAAGGTGGGGAAATAGAATGTGGTAGCTGATCACTTATCCAGCCTTCCTTCTGATATTATCAACCCTTCCGGATCCATTACTGAACATTTTCCCAATGAGCACCTCCTGACTATCAGTACAGGGCTTCCATGGTTTGCTGATCTAGTGAACTACTTAGCATCACATCAGATCCCATCCAATTGGCCAAAAGCCAAGAAGGACAAATTACTTTCTGATGCCAAGTACTACTTTTGGGATGACCTGTATCTCTTCTGCATCAGTGCTGATCAAATCATCTAACGGTGTGTTCTAGAAGCGAAAATTTAGGACATTTTGTCCTTTTGTCATGACCAGGCATGCGGTGGACACTTCTCTAGTCATAAAACTGCAGCAAAAATCCTTCAATGTGGCTTTTACTGGCCCACGATTTTCAAAGATACATACAATCACTGTAAGGCATGCACTCGTTGCCAGACCTTGGGCAACATGAGCCATTGAGATATGATGCCTCTACAGTCAATTCTCGTATGCGAAATCTTCGATATCTGGGGGATCGATTTCATGGGACCCTTCCCTGTTTCGGACGGCTTCGACTAAATTTTGCTTGCTGTTGATTACGTGTCTAAATGGATCAAAGCCATTCCGACCTGAACCAACGATCATAAGGTGGTTATCAAATTTTTTCATTAGAACATCATTTCTCGGTTCGGGATTCCATGTGACATAATCTCTGATGGAGGGACCCATTTCACGAATGCTCAGTTCAAATCACTGATGACCAAATACAGGGTGTCACACCGAATCTCTACTCCTTATCACCCCCAAACTAACGGTCTAGCTGAGCTATCGAATCGGGAGATCAAGAAAATCCTCCAGGTCACTTTTCGACTTGACAGGAAAGACTGGTCATCCCGACTTCTGGAAGCTTTATGGGCTTATAGGACTGCCCACAAAACCCAACTAGGCATGTCTCCCTTCAGATTAGTGTACGGGAAGGCATGTCACCTCCCCGTCGAACTGGAGCACAAAGCCTATTGGGCAGTACGGAACTGCAATCTTGATCTTTCTAAGGCAGGAACCCACAGAAAGCTTCAAATGAGCGAGATCAATGAATTGTGCCATGATGCGTATGAGAACTCGCAAATTTACAAAGAGTGGGTTAAGGACTTTCATGACAAGCACATATCCAGAAAGATCTTTTTCCCTGGTCAAAAAGTCCTACTCTTTGATGCCAAACTCAAACTGTTCCCAGGAAAACGTAGATCAAAATGGATTGGACCTTACCTTGTCTGACGAATCTTTGGAAATGGAGTTGTCGAAATCAGTCAACTCTGCCATGATTCAGAACCTTTTATCGTAAACGGTCAGAGACTCAAACCATTCATTGAACTCAATGATACAAATTTGGCTGAGATATCTTTTACCTCCCATTCTCCCTGAGCTCATTGCGCCTGGCTGATGGTGTTAAACTCAACGCTTAACGGTAGGCAACCCGTCATTTTCGAAAAACCTGAAACCCTTCTTGACACATCCTATGCTGAACTCATATTACACTTAAGGGTTCATCCACTAGAACAGTTGATTCCACCAGCTTGAAATCATCCACAACAGTCATCCTGACCTATTCACCCACCCACACCTGTTCTAATGAATGATCTAAGCTGAACTCGAACCCACTTAATTTACAATGAGGACATTGCAAATTGTAGGCATGGGGGGGTATTAAAGTGAAAAGCACCGTAAAAATCACATATTCCAAAAATGCCAGAAAAAAAATAAAAAATTCTTGAAAAAGAACAAAAATATGAGAGGAGAGGAAATTTTGATGGCATATCAGATTTTGAGGAGAAAAAGGGGAGGAGATAAAAATGTCAAAAAGGAGCACAATTTGAAAAGAAAAGGGAAAGAGGTAGTCATTAGTAAAAGATTAAGGAATTGACTTAGTTCTAGACCATATCAAAAGAAGGAAAATGAAAGGCAAAAAGTGCTAATAAAATAGAGAAGAGATTAGTAGGAACGTTGATTTTAGGCCTCTTGGGCAGGAATCATAGGCTTAACAATTCAAGCACCCACTAAGATCTGGATAGTCGTCAAGAGGTTGGGGAAAATGCGAAGCTTAGGTATCAGATCTAAGGCTTAGGGATTATTCAGCCTCATTAACTAACCTTTGGTTTGCGGGACTCGGTAACCTAAGCGCCCCAATCCACACCCAGTCTGATTCAGTACACCTAAGTATCAAAATCACGTAAATGCATTTAAATTGTTCTGAAAAAATCACCTAGATTAGGAGCAGCTGATCAACACAAGTTGATTTGGATGAGTTCTCGGCACGAAGAGGCGGGAAATTCCCATCGAAGATGCGCAATAACATGTCATCTCCTCGGTGCTTGTCTCCTAGGATATCTACATATCTTACTGGGGGCATGTAAGTGCCCTGTGCTGGTTCAGATGCCATGAGTGGCATTATCTTGAAATGTTGATTGTTAGGGTCTGGATTTAGCTACAGAATACCATGGGCGGGATTATCTCAAAATCTCGAAAGCCAGGGAGATAATCCTAGTTATGTAGCTATAGAATACCATGAGCTAGTTATGGCTCATTATGGGTCAAATGGTGCTATGAGTCAATAAATGCTCCTACATAACTGTCAGAGAGTCACAAGTCATTGCATATTCATTTTGAAAGAAAAATAAGAAACTAGGGCTAAAACTACAATTTTACCAAGTCATCATCAATGCAGTACAACCAAGGGTTTTCTTAAGGGTTGAATGAAGGTAAATTGGTCTTAAAATGATAACAAGTGGGATAAGACAAACAGAAAGGGTTTGCACGTGTTCTGAGAATTAAATGACTTTTGAAATCCTAAAAATAGACCTACTTAATTAACTGAGGTTATGATCAGAATAAAATTCACCTAAACTCTCTAACATTCATATAAAAATATTTTATAAGGTTTAGAACTTTCAATTTGACCATTAGAACCTGTTTTGACCCAAAATAGAACCACAGATAGACATTTTCCCTAATTTAGGTTTTTGGATAAATTAACCTGTCAAACATAGTCAATCCCAAAATCCAACTTCACCATTCGATTCCTTAGGTCTAAATTATGTTTGTATCAAAATTTGGACCCAAGATGAATTTGTCTTCACCTAGTTTGCAAATTGGTCTTGTCTAATTTTATTTCTGCCCTTAACTTTCAAAATCCTTTCAAATAGGCCCCTAACTTTGTCATCATTTTTACAAAAATGTCCATACCGCCATTAATCCTATTCCTACTTGCTCCGGTTACCTTAAAATGAAAAGAACTACCTGCTTTCTTGACGAATCCCTTTCAAAATTAAAAGGGAAGTTCATCAAGAAATTTCCTTCCTTTTGAAGCCAATCCCAAGCCCTAAAACCTACCCAATCTCGAGATTTGAGTATCAAGGAACTCCCAAGTCCGTCAAGGCTTTCCAAGCTTGGAAAGCTTGTTTCCCAAGCTCAAACTGCCTCAAGATCCTTATATAAGAGAGCCCAGATCCTCCCGAACTTCCTATGCTCGAAATCGATCGAGATTCCCCATAATTCCTCTCACTTTCACGGTCGAAGGATCCTCAATGTCCGGAGACCTCTGCTGCTTCTCTTCGTCATCCGTCTGCCATACCAGCGGCGGATTCATCTCCCTTACTTCATTTCTGTGTCTTGCCATACTAGTAGAGGTCCTTTTTCCATTCGTCTTCGTCGTTTCTCCCTCACCAGAACCACCTTCGTCTCCGACGCCGACAATACCTCAACCGACGCCATCTCCACCTCGCTTCGTCCAACAACCTTCTAGCTAAGTCCCTTACCTTCTATACATCATTCTCACACTCACCCCACTTTAAATCGAGCACCGATGACCCTCCACGACTTCATCTCCTTCATCTCCAGCAACCACTCCGATGAGGGATTCCGCCCGTTACACGCAACCATCCCCTTAGCTGACCACCCTATAAGCTCCACCTCACCTTCCTACACAAAACCCACCTCCTATTTCATCCTCTCACCCACTCAAACTCACACCCGAACAAACCCATCATCTCCGACTGTTTCTGTCACCGTCCAGCCACCACATCTACTCTCGCTCCATGCCACCACCCCCATCATGTTCGCCGTGCTCCAGTGATCATTCCTAAATGCTTTAACGTGACTGAAAAGCCCTATTGCTGATTTCAGGTCTTCAGGTGGAGCTCGCCATTAATGCAAGCTTCGAGCTTGCTTGAGAGCTCGTCCAGGACGTCTTCGCCCCAGAAGTCACCTCCAGGCGACACGGAAAGCCTCCAGGACTTCGTCTGGGCTGACAATTGGAGGAGCCTACCTCCTCATTGCACGAATTCGACGAAGGAGCTGCTACTGTAGATGTGCGGAAAAGAAGGCGGAACAATAGTCCCACATAGTTGAACGTCAGAGCAGGAGAGTCAAATAAATTGCAAAAGTGCTCTAGGCTTTCTGCCTCTGTTGAATGTGGATAACTAAGCATTCACAATTGGATTCGAAAACCCATCGTTATAGCATGAGTCATGAAGAAATCCGTTCAACAGATAAAATTTATACCGAAAAATCCATAAAGAAGTTCCGGGTCAAACACAGGGAGGTGGACATTTGATTAAAGATACGCGTTTGTTTTGTTTGTCATGAAATAGAATAGCTGGTCGAAAACTAGCTATCTATTTAACAAATTATAAATTGAAGAGAGAGAGAATATTACAAATAAAAGCAAAAGGGATGTAGAATAAACATGGATTTCATTATAAGAAGTTATTCATTACACTACTCTTTACGACTAGAAAGCGCAAAATCTATACTAGAAAGTGGAAAATCTACTCTAGAAAGTAGTAAAAAGAATGGAGAAAGAAGTATCCTCCTCGATGATCGCTTGGAGGATGAGCTGGATGGGACGACGCCTGGAAGATGGGGAACGGAGTAGGAAGGAGGACGAAGCGGGAGGAACGAGAACGAAGCAGCACGCCGTCGTCGTCGCGGGATCCGCTTCCCGAATGTAGAGAGAGGACAATCGCAGGATGCTTCAGAAGGGGGACGAAGGTGAAAAAATTATGATTTCTGCTCTAGAGGAGCATCCCGGGTGTGGGACAAGCTCTTAGAGCTTTGGAAGGGGTGAGAGAAGTGAAGAAGGGATGAGAAATTCGTAGGGTAGGGGTCTTCTTTTATAGTTGCAAGGAGTGGGGGCATTTTGGACATTTTAATTTCAAAAACATTAATTCAGGACCTTTAGTGATGGATTTATCCGTCACTAAAGGCTTAAACGTGGCCAACGTGCGCGTGCCATGCGTGCCCCCTCACCTTCGACTGCCTCAACGCCCGCGCACGTTCACGCATGCTCAGCCATCTGATCTCAAGATTGAATGGCTTACAACGCTCCTTGCCAGCACCTTCGTCTGCGCCTTCACCACGCTCCCACGTGCAATCGGGCGTGCGCACTATGCGTCAGATCGCACATGGGCACTATTGGCTGATCCGCGCCGCTCGCTACTGATCAAGCGGTTATGGTGGCGAGCCCGCACGTGAGAAGGGGATGCCTCCCTGCGATTAGAATCCTCGTCCCCCACCTATGTAGTGCCTTGACAACTGCGCTACGCGTGCGGTTGAGGCGCATTGGTGATTTTGTGCATGGCCGATCTCGGCCGTTGGATCTTCATCCAACAATCGAGATCAGGCATTGATTATGCTTTCTGATGAGGAGAGGCACTGGATGAGCGACGATGTGGCACATTCTCAACAGTTGGATGGGCATCCGACGACAGAGATTTGTTGAGTGGTTGAAGAAGAGAAGCGGAGGTAGGTCCTTGGTGCTGATAGGGCAACTGAAATGGCACCACGTGGCACCCTCTTGGCTGCCCATCTTTTAAGTGTTGTAGACAGTGCCATGGGTGTCAGATTGGACCGATTTTCGTGACATTAGGGTGCGATCATCGATCCGAACCCATCTGTATGGTCGGATTTGTCATCTGAGGTGTGGATTAACACCATCTTTGCCCTTGATCTTTAGGGTTCCTCGATTTCTATCTGGTGCTACAGATGTTCGATCAGGGTGATCTTGGAGTCGTTGAACTCCAATTGTCGCCCTAACCAGATCTGTACGGTTGGATCTTTGATCCGAGACCCAATAAAAAGTCGCCTTATCCCTGACCAAAAATGGAGGCAATTACTATACAATTTATACAACTTGACCTAAATGCATGATTATGCATGTTATGCAATATTTACAATGTATGATGCTAATATGGTACTAAGAGCATGAATTAATAGACATTTTAGGTTAATCAGATGTATGCACATCAGCCTTAGACACTAGGGTGAGGCCCTCCTTACCCCTTACTCGCCTCGTCCGTGACCTCTGGCTGCAAACCTGGTACAGACCCATTAACTCACCTAAACCTCACTCCTCGGCAGTGCCCCACGCACACAACCCTGTATCCAGGTACACTGAATCCGATAACCTAATTACCTGTGGTTCTGGGAGAGAGGATCTAAAAGAAAGAAGGAGAGGATAGCTGCGCTGGTTAGGGAGGGTTTTGCTCCAATGAGAATCTGACACTTAGTCGGATTTAAAAGAAGAAAAGGAGCAGCAGAGAAAGAAAGAAGAAGAAGCAGAAGAAAGGAAGGAACAGAGAACGAAGAAGAAATCCAAGCACTATAGAATCAGACATTTAAGCATTATTTCATATATTGATATTTGAGTTCCTTAGCTATTACTCCATTATTTTTGCAAATTGATACTTGATCCTAGTGCTACATTATTTTGAAATAATTCTTGATTTCAATTCTATAGCTTTCTTGTCTTATATTGCAATTTTGAATTTTGAATTCCATATTGCTCCCTATGTTTGACATTGAAAATTTTTAGAGTAATAAAAAATTTTATTTGTTTGAACACTATTTCGACTATACTATAATGCGACATTTTAAACATCGATGTAGTGTGCGAACAGGTACATAACTTCAACAGACTCCTACTTTCCCTAAGAGTCAATCTTGAACTACCTCTTCGACCCATAATGCCCACCCAACACTCAAGAGCTTTACCATAAATCCTTGATTGACTATAGTGCAAGCTATTAGCTGATGTATTGCATATGACAACTATTGTATCATATACAGCATCAAACTTATGATGAGGACTTTGCCCCCTGCACACATGCTCTATGCTATAAGAAACTATTCCATAACAAGAGTGATGTTGCTGTCATTATAGTAATGGGAGTTTCAGTAAAGGAAACTACGTCAAGTCCTTTCAAAGGCCTTATGTATCAACATCATTCATGTGACAGCTTCATAACCTGCAACATATTTTACTTTAGCATTTGAGTTGTAGTGCATATGCTTCCAAGCCAAATAGTACACCACACTAAACATAAGTTGATCCTTTGTAGACAATCCACATTAGATTGCCGATGTCACATCTTAACTACTTATGATTGATTAAATTAATGCATCTCAACTCATTGAGATCACCTTTCACCATTTCATTTACAAGGAATGCTAGGGACAACTCATCATTTTATCTAAAGTGTTTTGTGGGTTGATAACATCTTATCCTCTCACAACATTAGACATCTCTATTTGAAATTGTGCTTGATATGTGTGCCTCGCACACATGCACCTTGTTGTTTCTCTCAACCCCTTGACTTGACATCTTCATAAGGAGATATCAGAAAACATGTGCCTTGACTTTCATCATATGAAAATTTACTAAAGCACTTCATGTTGTAGAGTTTAATTTTTTTCATTGAAAATAATTTTCAATCAAACTCTTAAATTTCATCTTTTGGATATTGTTGTATCATCTTATGAGCACAATAGTTATCTATATATGGTACTATTAATATGCCTCCACTTTTTCTCATGAGTCAAGGCATCATTGAATGCATCCATAACACTTTATTAATCATTCAAGTTTTAGTGCCTATTTGGATTTTGATTGGATTAAATCCTATGGCCTTTACCTAATCTCTTATGCCATGTTCCTCAATGCTTCATCACATTAAGGTGGATCATACCCAAACTCATTTAAGTCTTGAGATCCAGAGAATCATGAGTGGGTTTTACTATCTTAAAACCTTTTCAAGTAGTTGAGCATATATGTTGAAATTGATTCCTTCATATTTGATTTGCGATCCTGACAAGGTTTTAGTAACCTTACAAGATTCCTTATTTCATTTCATTTGATTCTTATTGTAAGTATCAATCTCATGAAATCTGATATTCCACAAGTTTAATACTTCTTGAGCATTCCCATTTGGGAATAGGAACATTTCCATATCCCTTTTGACCATTGAAACTTTTAATTCCTTATATATTCCATTAGCTTGGATATATTATAGACCCAACAATTTGATTTGCATGGCTTGATCATTTCTGCCTCTGTTGAATTCGGATAACTATGCATTCACAATTGGATTCGAAAACCTGCCATTATAGTTCGAGTAGTGAAGAAATCTGTTCAACAGATAAAATTTATACTGAAAAATCCATAATGAAGTTCCGGGTCGAACACAGGGAGGCGGACGTTTGATTAAAAATGCACATTTATTTTGTTTGTCACGAAACAAAATAGCTGGTCAAAAACTAGCTATCTATTTAACAAATAATAAATAGAAGAGAGAGAGAATATTACAAAAAAAGCAAAAGGGATGTAGAATAAACATGGATTTCATTATAAGAAGTTGTTCATTACACTACTCATTATGACTAGAAAGCTGGAAATCTATACTAGAAAGCGGTAAATCTACTATTGAAAGTAGTAAAAAGAATGGAGAGAGAAGTATCCTCCTCGATGATTGCTTGGAGGATGAGCTGGACGTGACGACGCTTGTAAGATGGGGAACGGAGCAGGAAGGAGGATGAAGCGGGAGGAACGGGAACGAAGCAGTGCGTCGTCGTCGTCGCGGGATCCGCTTCCTGAATGCTGAGAGAAGACAACCGCAGGATGCTCCACGAAGGGGGACGAAGGTGGAAAAATTATGATTTTTACTCTAGAGGAGCTTCCCAGGTGTGGGATAAGCTCTTAGAGCTTTGGAAGGGGTGAGAGAAGGGAAGAAGGGATGAGAAATTCATAGGGTAGGGGTTACCTTTTATAGTTGCAAGGAGTGGGGGCATTTTGGACATTTTCATTTCAAAAACATTAATTCAGGACCTTTAGTGACGGATTTATCTATCACTAAATGTCTGAATGTGGCCTACGTGCTTTGCGTACGCTACCTTGCCTTCGGCTGCCTCAATGCCCAGGCACGTTCGTGCATGCTCAGCCATTCGATTTGAAGATCGGATGGCTTAAAACGCCCCTTGCCAGTGCCTTCATCCGTGCCTTCACCATGCGACCGCGTGCGATCGGGCATGTGTGCTATGCGTCAGATCATGCGTGGGCGCTATTGGCTGATCCGTGCCGCTCGGTACTGATCGAGCGGTTGTGATGGCGCACCCACACGCGAGAAGGGGACGCCGCTCTGCGATTTGAACCCTCGTCTCCCACCTATGCTGTGCCTTAATCGTTACGCTACGCGTGCGGTTGAGGCGCATTGGTGATTTTGTGCACGGCTGATCTCGGCCATTGGATCTTCATCCGATGGTTGAGATTAGGCGTTGATTATGCTTTCAAATGAGGAGAGGCGCTAGATGAGCGACATCGTGGCACATTCTCAGCCGTTGGATGGGCATCCAACGGAAGAGGTTTGTTGAGCGATTGAAGAAGAGAAGTAGAGGCGGGTCCTTAGGGCTTGTTGGGCGGTTGAGATGGTGCCACGTGGCGCCCTCTTGGCCATCCATCTTCTGAGTGTTGTAGATAGTGCCACGAATGTCGGATTGGATCAATTTTCACGCAGTTAGGCTACGATTGTCAACTGAACCCATCCGTGTGATCAGATTTGTCGTCTGAGGTGCGGATTAACACCATCCTGGCCCTTGATCTTTAGGGTTCCTCGGTCTCTATTTGGTGCTACGGATGTCTGATCAGGGCGATCTTGGAGTCGTTGAACTCCAATCGTTACCCTGATCAGATCCGTACGGTTGGATCTTCGATCCAAGGCATCGATAAAAAGTCACCTTGTCCCTGACCATAAAAGGAGACGATTACTATACAATTTATACAACTTGACCTAAATGCATGATTATGCATGTTATGCAATATTTACAATGTATGATGCTAGTATGGTACTAAGAACATGCATTAATAGACATTTTAGGTTAATTAGATGTATGCACATCACACCCCCATGCCTATCTTTTACTAGTCCTAGCAAAAACTATATGCTATTTATAAAAGAATTAGGTTGGATTACTCGGGCACAAGTCATTTTCAACATTAAGAAATTTTTACTTAGGACCCGAACTTTCAAAGACACAACAGCGCCTGGGTATCTGCCAAAATGCAGACCGCCTCAAGCTCTCGCCTTATTCAAAGAAAGATCTCTTTTTCTCTTTTTCTTCTTTTCTAATTTCTTTTTGGATTTTTGAGTTAGGGTTATAGAGTGGCTTTCTACAGCCACTCAACCCACCCAAGATTTGATGAGAACCCTAACTTCTAAGCAACTTTTTGTTAATGTGATAGACTCATTGGTCGGCAATCAAAACAGACTTCAGATTTCTACACCCCTAGGTGACCTTAGAAAGAAATCTGCTTGAAGGTGTATCTATACGACCGGTAGCTTTCTCCCTACTTTTATTTTTTATGAGGTCAACACAAGGGTGAGTCCAGTGTATATCTCCTTGGCTTATTCTACTTCTCTACTTCTTCCTAAGTGTTTTAGGAATTTTTATGTGCATTTTTTGAGCTGGGTTCTGGACAACCGGTCGATGAGCTGTTACCACCGACAACTTGCCAGCCATACTCGTGCGGCGAAGTGTGGCTTATTTCTTTTTATTTCTTTTTCTTTCTTTTCTCCTTTTCTTTTTCTTTTTCTTTTCGTTTTGAACTTTCTTTTTTTCTTTTTAAGTAGGTGGCTTCCCTGGTCTAAGATTTACCTAAAGGCAGCAAGAAGAGAGTGGTCTAGTGACTGGGCTCTGGACAACCTACCTATGGGCTATTACCCACGATAACTTGCTAGCCATATCACCCTAGAAGGTTCATTAGCTACCCAATTTCCATTAAGACTGTCGAACAATGAGTCAGTGACGAATAGTGTGTAGATGCTTAGTCTTAAAGTTCCCTCAAATAAGAGGGCGGGTTGATAAGTTGTGTACTTATCACCCCAACTTATTTAATCAAATTGAAATCAAATTCAGGATGGCGATGACTCGATAAACAAATCCACATTTTAGTGGATACCCAGGCTGATTATGTCCGAAGACCTGAAGGGTCTTCGTGTTCAAATCATACAACTTTATTTCCTAAAATTGAAAATTTTCTAAATCCCAAGTTTTCTTTCCTAATTCCAAATTTTTTTAAATAAAAAGAAAACAAAATGAATCTATGGAGCTGGCGAAATAATTCAGAGATGAATATCCACCCCCCATGCCTATCTAATGCAATGTCCTCATTGTATTAAAAAGGCATAAAACACAGTGGAGTAAAGTAGAAAGCACTTGAATTGTGTGAATAATGGGTCTGCTCCGAGATGAACAAAGACTGTATAGGTGCTGAATTTAGTACCTTTAGCTAGGCACACTATACAAAGAAGAAGAAATAACAAATTCACATGTGTAGGTTAGAATCAGAATAAAAAGATTCAACCTAAGACCTGCCAGCAGATGTCCACAGATGTGGACCAGATTGTGATGTAGACCCATACCCCATGGTTGAGTATATCTAAGGTTCTGGATAAAAATTACCCAGAACTTGAAATCAGTATGCAAGTGGGGTCGGGCTTGCGATTTATGAGGATGCAACCCAAGACCAAAAAGTCGGGTTATAGAGAAATCAAGCTCAAAAGGATAATCAATGAATATGTGCTTGGGTTGGACATCCTCAGAATAAATGCTGTAAGGGTCCTGGTTTGATGGCTTCAGATTAATTGGAACCCTTAGACTCGATCTACTTCCTCCGAAGCTTGCTTCTCAAATCAAAATTTTCCAACTCCTATCCTCCTCATTCAGAATGTCAAATTCCGGGACCTCTTGCATATTAATCACCCCATATGAAATTTCCAAGTCTAAAAGATGCGACTAAATCAAAATTGACTTGGGTCTAGTTGCCTCAAAAATAAAATCGTCAGTAAGGTCAATGAGGTGTAACTGACAATTGGGGCATTGAATTGAATCTTTTAGAAAATGTGATTTTGAATCCATCATGTAAGCCCCAATAATATCAATTTCCTCAGTTATTGGGCTATCAAATGATTTAACTGATTCCACAGGCCCAATCTTCTCACAAAAATCGTGTTCTGTAAACTCACGTGAGATTTTGCAAATTGAATCTTCACCCTCAGAATCAAAGAAATCTAAATCTGTATTAATGTATGTCCCAAAATCATCCATCACTTTCTGATCCATGGAGACATACATTTCCTCGAACCTCGGCTCAAGGATCTCAAGTGAAGAAATCAGATCATCCTTAATTGGTTGCTCTAAATCAATCTAGTTAGCCTCATAACATGTGTCCCCCCCAACAGGTGCCTGAGTGGGTTCTGACATTGGCTCTCCTGAAGGGGGTTCATCCTGGGAATCATCTCAAGATTGAACTAAAGCAACCACAAATCTCATTCTCAGTTTCGATAACTTCCTATGTAGAAACTCACCCGGGTTCTTATCCTTAGCATCCTGGAGCCAATCCAACAAATACTTTCTCAGATCATCAATCATTTCAATCAGGGGCTCCAATTCTTCAGTGGAAGGTATTGGCTGAACTTCTAAAAATTATATAGTATTCCTCAAATTAGCTAAAACCTTATCTTGAACCTAGTTAACCTGAACCAAATGACTTCGTTCAGGGTTGGGCGGGTTTGGGATCAGTGCAGAGGAGTTAACGAATTGAGATTCGTGATACCCTTCCTAATAATAGGTCATTTTGGATTGTTCAAAAGGTGGTGATGACCTAAAGGCATTGTATTCAGAGGATGGGTAAGGACTAGTGTATCCTTCTGTTACGAACGCGCGGCTTCAGACATTTTTAAGACGTCTGGGAGGTGTCCCAGACGTCTGACCAGATGTCTGGAACCCCTTCCAGACGTCTGGGATGCGGTTATTTTCGGCACGCGTGTTTCGTCTGCGCGCTTGAGCGCACAGACCTGCGAGCATCTCTCTCTCCCTCTTTTTCCCTCTCCCTCCTGCGCCCTCTGTCCCGCTCTCTCTCTCCTCCTCGCGCGGCCTTAAAAGGCCACTCCCTCCCCCTCACTCCCATCACCTCCGCCCTTCCTCTTCTCCTTCCAGCCGGTGTGCGAGAGCGAGCGCGAGTGAGCAGCGGTAGCGACAGCCACGGTGAGCATGGGAGGAGGTGCTGTGCGTGGGAAGAGGCGCTCGACCATGAGGGCGAGCTCGCCGGGGCTGCTAGGGCCGGCCGGCGGGGGAAGCAACGGGCGCGGGGTGGCGCAGGAGGCCTGCTGCGGCTCGAGCAGCAGGCGGACGAGTCACGGCGTGGGCGAACGTCGCGAGCGGAGGGCGAGTTGCACCCTGGTTCTGGAATTTTCTCTAGAATCAGACGTCTGGGCTAACAACCAGACGGCTGGGAGGACGTCTGGAGGACTATCCAGACGTCTGAAAGGTGAGTTATTCCGTCTTTCTTCCTCTTCTTCGACTGACCGTACTAAGAGAGAGAGGAAATGGGTACACGCAGGTTCTGAGATTCGCATCCAACGTGAATCAGATGTCTGGCTGCAGTGACAGACGACGGGAACGACTTCCAGACGTCCGGGGTGACCATCGGACGTTTGGGAACTAGGCAAGACACCCCCGCAGGCTTCTGGACGTCTGAGAGACCATGCAGAGTAAAGGTAACCTCTGATCCACTTTTTAAGATGTCTGGAAGGGGTTCCAGACGTCTGGTCAGACGTCTGGGACACCTCCCAGACATCTTAAAAATGTCTGAAGCCGCGCGTTTGTAATAATATAACAAACTCAAAGGAAGTTTCGTCCCCGAAACTTGCGCTAACTAGGGTGCAGGAAAGACGTCAAAATAACCATAACAAACTCAAAGAGGACCGAAGCCGGTCCGAAAAGATGTACCCGCGAAGAGTTCCGGGTACCGCTCCCACATTGCCGCCTCAGGCTCCCAGGTAGCCTCCTCGTACCGCTGGCTCCTCCATAAAACCTTTACTAGGGGTACTTACTTTTGTCTCAAACTGCGGACGGCTCGGTCTAGAATCTGCACTGGCCGTTCGGGGTAGGTCAGGTCGTCGCCCACCTCGACGCTCTCGTGACTCAGTATGTGACTGGGATCGGCTACGTACTTCCTGAGGTTGGACACGTGGAACACGTCGTGCACACCAGAAAGCTGCGGGGGGAGGGCAAGCCTGTAAGCAACGGGTCCAACCCGCTCCAGGACCTCAAAGGGCCCCACAAACCTCGGCGCGAGCTTCCCTCTCACCCCAAACTGCTGCAGGCCCTTCATGGGCAAAATACGAAGAAAGATGTGATCCCCAACCTCGAACTGCACCTCTCTGCATCTCCGATTCGCGTAGCTCTTCTGTCTGCTCCTGACAGTGCGGAGTCGCCTATGGACTTGCTCGACTACCTCCTGACTCTGCCGGATCAACCTGGGGCCAACCTCCCACTTGGTCCCCACCTCAACCCAACTCAAGGGTGCCGTACACCTCCGTCCGTACAGAGCCTCGTAGGGAGCCATGCCGATGCTCGAGTGGTAACTGTTGTTGTATGCGAACTCCGCCGGGGCAGGTGTTCCTCCCAAGAGCCCCTCCAGTCCAGCACACAGGCACGTAAAAGGTCCTCAAGTGTCTGTATCGTGCGCTCGGACTATCCGTCTGTCTGGGGGTGGTAAGCTCTACTAAACCTCAACCGCGTCCCCAGGGCCTGCTGAAACTCAGCCCAAAACTGGGACGTAAAGTGGGTATCCCGGTCGGATACGATCTCCTGCGGAACTCCGTGTAGTCGTACCACGTCGCGGATGTACCTCTCTGCCAACTGTGCTGGTCCCAAAGTGACTCGGATCGGCAGGAATCGTGCCGTCTTCGTCAGTCTATCCATAATTACCCAGACAGCGTCGTGCCCTCGCTGGGTAATAGGTAAGCCCACCGCCAAGTCCATGGTGATGCTCTCCCACTTCCACTCTGGCACTGGAAGCGGCTGTAGCGGCCCTGCAGGCCTTTGATGCTCGGCTTTCACCTGCTGGCACACTAAGCACTGCTGCACGAATTCACCCACATCTTGCTTCATCCCCCTCCACCAAAACTCGCATCTCAAGTCGTGGTACATCTTCGTGTTTCCAGGATGTATGGTGAACCTGGAACCGTGTGCCTCAGTCAGGAGCTCTCTCAACAGCTCCTCGCCTCTAGGAACGCACAACCATCCCCTCAGGCGCAGCACCTGGTCTGTGAAAGAGAAGTCCCCTGGGTCTCCTGACAGTACTCTGTCGTGCAAGGACTGCAAGTACGGATCGACCATCTGTCCTGTGATTATGCGGTCTATCAGCTCTGGCCTAGTCTGTCGTGTCACCGTCATTGCCCCACAGTGCCCCTGTAACTCCAGGGGTCACCAACTGCCCACCTCCTCCAAAAGGCTCCAACTCTGTAACTGTAAACTGGCCAAGTGTGCGGATGCCTTATGGTTCAAGGCGTCAGCCACCACATTGGCCTTTCCCGGGCGGTAGGAGATGTTTCAGTCATAGTCCTTCAGGAGCTCCAACCAACGTCTCTGTCTCATGTTGAGCTCCTTCTGATCAAAAAGGTATTTGAGGCTCTTGTGATCCGTGAAAATCTCGAAGGTCTCACCGTACAAGTAGTGCCTCCAGGTCTTTAGCGCGAAGACAACCGCTGCCAACTCTAGGTCGTGGGTAGGGTAGGTATGCTCATGGGGCTTCAGTTGCCACGAAGTGTAAGCGACAACGTGACCCCTCTGCATGAGCACACCTCCTAACCCCTGCAAGGAGGCATCCGTGTACACAACAAACCTGCCACTACTGTCAGGGATGGTGAGCACGGGAGCCGAGGTCAACCTCTCCTTCAGCTCCAGAAAACATGCCTCACAGGCGTTTGTCCAAGCGAAGGGCACGTCCTTCTGGGTCAACTGTGTCATAGGACGCGCAATCTGTGAAAAACCTCTGATGAATCGTTTGTAGTAGCCTGCCAGTCCCAGGAAACTGCGAATCTCAGTGACTGAACGCAGTCTCTCCCACCTGAGTACTGCCTCGACCTTGGCTGGGTCCACCGCCAAGCCATCTCCAGAGATCACATGACCTAAGAAGGTCACCTCCCTCAACCAGAACTCGCACTTGCTGTATTTGGTGTACAGCCTACGTCGTCTCAGAGTGTCCAGAACCATCCGCAAGTGTTGTCCGTGCTGCGTCTGATCCCTAGAATAGATGAGTACATCATCTATGAAAACCACCACGAACTGGTCCAAGTACGGCCTAAACACCCGGTTCATTAGATCCATGAAGGCAGCGGGGGCATTGGTCAGCCCAAACGGCATGACCAAAAACTCGTAGTGTCCGTACCGGGTGCGGAAAGCTGTCTTGGAGACGTCGGTTTCCCTGATCCTCAACTGGTGGTATCCCGACCTCAAGTCGATCTTGGAGAACACCGTGGCACCCCGCAATTGGTCAAACAAGTCGTCGATCCTCGACGGCGGATATCTGTTCTTGATGGTGACCCTATTCAGCTGCCGATAGTCCACACAAAGGCGTAGGGTACCATCCTTCTTCTTCACAAATAGTATCGGGGCTCCCCAGGGAGACGCACTGGGCCTCACGAAACCTTTCTCCAAAAGGTCCTGTAATTAAGACTTGAGCTCTCGTAGCTCAAGTGGTGCCATCCTGTATGGCACGGTGGAGATGGGGCTGGTCCCTGGTACTAGTGAGATCTCAAACTCGATCTCATGCTCGGGCGGTAGTCCTGGTAACTCGTCTAGAAACACGTTAGGGTACTCTCTGACCACCGGGATACTCTGGAAGTCTGCCACAGGGCTGGGCTCTGCCACCACACAAGCTAGGAAGCCCTCACACCCCTGGCTCAAAAGTCTCACCGCCCGAAGTGCCGAAATGCACCTAAAGCCTCCGTCCACTGGCTGTTCATGAAACTCGAACGAAGGCAACTCCGGCATGGAGAAGACAATCTTCCTCTCAAAATAGTCTACCAAGGCGTGGTAAGCGGACAGCCAGTCCAACCCCAGAATCACTCCAAAGTCCTCCATCTGTATCATAATCAGGTCAGCTGGCATGCTATGTCCCCCGACGCTGACCTCGCAATTCGTGTACACCTCCTCAGCTACAAATAGCTGACCACTTGGACCTCTAATTACGAACAGATTCTCTAACAGCGTATAATCCTGGCCCAAACTAACTGCGAAACTGGCTGCGACAAACGAGTGCATAGCGCCAGAATCGAAAAGTGTGTAAACGAGTCTGCCGGAAACTGAAACCATACCTACCACTACCGAGCTCGAAGCTCTGGCATCCCTGTGTGTCAGGGCGTTGATGCGCCCCTTAGCTCTAGGTACGAATGAAGCAGCCACACTCTGCGTCGGACGGGCAGGTGCTGGCCGGTACCCACCTCGTGACTGCTGTCCTCCTCCTCGCGCCTGGGAACCGCGGCCTCCTGCGCGCCCTCCAGTGCTCTGCGCGGGGAGTATCTATTGACCTCCTGCCCTAGACGGGCAGTCCCTCCTGATGTGGCCCGACTGGCCACACTGGTAACAGAGGGGAACAAGACTCCCGCCCTCAGTGGGTCCCTGCTGTCTGCTGGGCGGGGGTCCGGTGCTGGCGACTGGCCCCTGTCGAGGGCCCCCAAAGGCCACTGATGGCCCTACAAAACATGACGACTCTCCTGCGGACGCCACGTGTCTCCTCTCTCTCCGGCCCTGTGAAAAGTCCAGTTGAAAGGGCCTCTTCCACCTGCCGTCAGTGTCTCGCGTGGACAGGTTGGTCTCCTCATAAGTCATAGCTGCCTCTACCACCCTCGAAAACGTAGGCAGCTTCAGGGGTTTGACATACCCCCTGATCGTAGGCCAGAGCCCCTCGGTGAACCTCCAAAGGCACTCCTCGTCTGTGGCTACTGCTGTCGCTGCAAAGCGGGATAGCTCCAAGAAACGTGTGAGGTACGTGCTCACAGTCATCGTTCCTTGGCGGAGGGTGTGGAACTCCCGCCTCCTCTGGTCCTGCCACGTCTGGGGAAAGTACTGCTCGCAGAAGAGGGCGATGAACCGATCCCAGGTCGGCTCGTCCCTCTCCTGTCCCCGGACCGCCCTCCACCACCTGTGTGCCGCACTCTCCAGCTGGTACGTGGCAATGGCCACGTGGCACTCCACCGGGGGGCGAAGGGTGTCGAAGATCTTCTCCAGCTGCTCAAGCCAGTCCTCTGCCTCAGTTGGGTCCTCATCCCCCTTGAAGGAGGGGGGCTTCAACTTCCGGAACTGTCCGAAAAGCTCGAAGTGGCGCTGCAGTGGAGGTGCTGGTGCATCTCCAGGCGAAGGTGCCTCGTGCACAGAAGTGTCGAAGGAAGGTGGGGGCGGCAGCGGCCCATCCCCTCCCCCGTGTCCAGCGCCGTGTCCGTCGTGTGGTCCCACAGAGGACTCCCCCTCTGCAGCCCCAGGAAGAGGCGCTCGGGGAGGTGGGTGGAGCTCCCCTCGTACAATGTCCCGTATCAGTCGGGCGAGGTCCTGGGCCTGAATGCCCAGGAGTGGTGGCTGGTCCACCGAGACGTCGACAATGGCACACCCACCTCGCCGACCTCATCCTCGGCCGCGCCCACGTCCAGTCTCGCCAGTCCCGCGATGAGGCATCTCCTACAAGGAGACGCAAAACAAACGAAAAACGTCAGTACGGAACAGTACCTAACGAAAACATCTAAGAGTTCATGTCAAAAGATATGTTGTGGTGGCTACTCTAGTTACAGACATGTGAATTGGTTATTTTCCAGTCAGTTGATTCACTTCTCGGGACGACCTTGCTCTGATACCATCTTGTAACGACACGATTCCCGAGTCCCTACGAGACACGAGAATCGGACCGACTCAACTAATCCCAAGACCTGGTCGTCCAACGAGGAAGTAACCAAAAGAGCAGTAAAATAAACCACATTCAGCATGAATATAACTAACAGTAAGAAAATACCGCAGTAAGGAAAGAAACCACTACAGTATATACCACCACAACAGTAGAACAACATTCATAACATAATATGGAACTGCAGGTAAAGAAAAGTACAGCGGTAACAAGAACTACTCACTACAGTGGAACCAAAAAGAGGTACAAGAGAACAGTGGTAACTCTACTGGACCCTACTCGGCCCAGCGTCCTCTGCAGCCGCTGACCTTGGCTGCTCAACACCTGGCCCTGAAAGGTAACGAGTGTAACACGTCAGCAAAACGCTGAGTAGAGTGGCAACTAAAACAAAAGAAACAGTAGAGTGTACAGTAGCTGTTATGTTCTATTACTTTCTTTAATTACGTCTTTCTATTTTCCCACAATTTATCTATTTCTCAAATCCTTCACTTGATCTCGAATGTTCCTCGTGGGAACGATCTTGATTGCAGTCTTTTCCGAATAGTAGAAGTAGCACGTGGTGCTCTCCTGGCCAGGAGAGTCCCCCGTGGTGATCCTACTCTCAGTCAACCACCCCAAGGTCACGGATAGGCGTAACAGTGACTACGGCATGCACGATAAGCGCACAGGTAGCTAACACGCACTGGCACGCGGTCAGTCGTTTCCGTTAACGGGTGCACCCAAAGCACAGCACGGAACCAATACAGGGCAGAGCCCTCTCAGTAACAGGGGTCCAACCCCTCCACAGTAACCAAACAGGGGCCTTGCCACTCCACAGTCCGCGCACCCTCGCCTGACTACCCTGGTTTGCCCAGTGGGCCTAACAAGTCGGTGTAGGAGGCTAGTAGAACCCCGGGGCTTGTGGGGTAGCTAGTACCTCCCTACACTAGTAGCTCTCCTCGGTACTACATACACGAGGGCCAGCAAGTCGGTACAAAGTGGCCAGTCCTAACCCCGGGTCCCTGGGGCGACTATGCAGGAGCGATACCCGGAACTCTTCGCTGGTACGTCTTTTCGGACCGGCTTCGGTCCTCTTTGAGTTTGTTATGGTTATTTTGATGTCTTTCCCTCACCCTAGTTAGCGCAAGTTTCGGGGACAAAACTTCCTTTGAGTTTGTTATATTGTTACGAAAGCGAGGCTTCAGATGTTTTTAAGACGTCTGGGAGGTGTCCCAGACGTCTGACCAGACATCTGGAACCCCTTCCAGACGTCTGGGATGCGGTTATTTTCGGCACGCGTGTTTCGTCTGCGCGCCTGAGCTCGCAGACCTACGAGCATCTCTCTCTCCCTCTTTTTCCCTCTCCCTCCTGTGCCCTCTATCCCGCTCTCTCTCTCCTCCTCGCGCGGCCTTAAAAGGCCACGCCCTCCCCCTCACACCCGTCACCTCCACCCTTCCTCTTCTCCTTCCAGCCGATGCGCGAGAGCGAGCGTAGTGAGCAGCGGCAGCGACAGCCGCGATGAGTGTGGGAGGAGGTGCTGCGCATAGGAGGAGGCGCTCGGCCGTGAGGGCGAGCTCGCCGGGGCTGCTAGGACCCGCTGGCGGGGGAAGCAGCGGACGCGGGGTGACGTGGGAGGCCTGCTACGGCTCGAGCAGCAGGCGGACAAGTCGCGGCGCGGGCGAGCGTCGCGAGCAGAGGGCGAGTGGCGCCCTGATTCTGGAATTTTCTCCAGAATCAGACGTCTGGGCTAACAACCAGACGGCTGGGAGGATGTCTGGAGGACTGTCCAGACATCTGAAAGGTGAGTTATTCCGTCTTTCTTCCTCTTCTTCAACTGACCGTACTAAGAGAGAGAGGAAATGGGTGCGTGCAGGTTCTAAGATTCGCATCCAACGCGAATCAGACGTCTGGCTGCAGTGACAGATGACGGGAACGACTTCCAGACGTCCGGGGTGACCATCGGACGTCTGGGAACTAGGCCAGATGCCCCCGCAGGCTTCTGGACGTCTGAGAGACCACGCAGAGCAAAGGTAACCTCTGATCCACTTTTTAAGACATCTGGAAGAGGTTCCAGACGTCTGATTTTGCACTGTTTCGTCGTTTTCAACCCGTTTAGGGCCCGTTCAGAGTCCGTTTTCCGCGTTTCGAGTTGCGTGCTTTTCAGAATTACATCCTCTACCCGTCTACAGTAGTTGTATACTGTTTTGAGAAACTCCTTATGTTTGATCCTTGTGATAGGACCCCATTCCGTTGCGGTCTCGGGGGTTGCAGAGGCACGCGGGATTCCCGACCACGCCCCTTGTACTCCTGTTATAACTGGTAGAGTGGCTTTTAAGTTTATTAGTATAATCTGTTAATTATGGAACCATAAATAGAACCTAGGACATTGCATGAATCCAACTAGAATGAATGATAGATCCTAGGGTGTTGCATGAATCCTAGGGCTGGAAAACTAGATTGTATGATAGATCCTAGGGTATGGCATGAATCCTAGGATGGGAAGAACTAGTGGAATGTATTAATAACTGCAGTCTTGGAAAATGTGGAAAGGAAATAATAGCTACCTCTAAATTGGTTTAACAGCTGCCTGTTATGAATAAATGAGCATGTCTGGGAATATGGGATGTATGAATGTGAAACTAGGAAGGTGAAACCTGAATGTGCTGAGTTAAAAGAACTGGAACCCTACGGGGAATTAGGAGTGGAACTCCTAGAAAGAGGAAGGAATGGAACTGAGAAAGAAAGACATGGTAGTGTGCTATCTCTTGGGTACGTAGTACCAAGGGAAGTACCTGTACCTGTTTAGTGCAGAGCAGAGCCAGCCGCCCCAGGGACCCGGGGTTAGGACTGGCCACTTTGTACCGACTTGCTGGCCCATGTGTACATAGTACCGAGGAGAGCTACTAGTGTAGGGAGGTACTAGCTACCCCACGGGCCCCAGGGTTCTGCTAGCCTCCTACACCGACTTATTAGGCCCACTGGGCAAACCAGGGTAGTTAGGTGAGGGTGCGCGGACTGTGGAGGGGCAAGGCCCCTGTTTGGTTACTGTGGAGGGGTTGGACCCCTATTACTGAGAGGGCTCTGCCCTGTACTGGTTCCGTGCTGTGCTTTGGGCGCACCCGTTAACGGAAATGACTGACCGCGTGCCAGTGTGGGTTAGCTACCTGTGCACTTATCGCGCGTGCCGTAGTCACCGTTACGCCTATCCGTGACCTTGGGGTGGTTGACTGAGAGTAGGATCACCACGGGGGACTCTCCCGGCCAGAAGAGCACCACGTGCTACTTCTACTGTTCGGAAAAGATTGCAATCAAGATCGTTCCCACGAGGAACATTCGAGATCAAGTGAAGGATATGAGAAATAGATAAATTGTGGGAAAATAGAAAGACGTAATTAAAGAAAGTAACAGAACATAATAGCTACTGTACACTCTACTATTTCTTTTGTTTTAGTTGCCACTCTACTCAGTGTTTTGCTGACGTGTTACACTCGTTACCTTTCAGGACCAGGTGTTGAGCAGCCAGGGTTAGCGGCTGCAGAGGACATTGGGCCGAGTAGGGTCCAGTAGAGTTACCACTGTTCTCTTGTACCTCATTTTGGTTCCACTGTAGTGAGTAGTTCTTGTTACCGCTGTACTTTTCTTTATCTGCAGTTCCATATTATGTTATGAATGTTGTTCTACTGTTGTGGTGGTATATACTATAGTGGTTTCTTTCCTTACTGCTGTATTTTCTTACTGTTAGTTATATTCATGCTGAATGTGGTTTATTTTACTACTCTTTTGGTTACTTCCTCGTTGGACGACCAGGTCTTGGGATTAGTCGAGTCGGTCCGGTTCTCGTGTCTCGTAGGGACTCGGGAATCGGGTCGTTACACCTTCTTTCTTATAGATCGTATTAGGTTGTCCATGAAAGCGTGGCGATCTATAATTGATGTGGCTCGAAGAAGGATAGAAATCACAATTATTGTGTTCAAGGTTTGACCCCGAACACGGAGGTTTAGAATTATATCCCCAATCTGAGTTATCCCAACTAAGAAATGGTTGATTAGAGTACGAGTCGAGATAATCGTCATGTTGAGGATAAGTCATAACAGGAGTGAAAGAGCGGGAATGCATATGAAATGTGGAAAGATTCATGATAGACGGGAGGAAGAAAGGCACCTTACAATACAAACAATCAAACCTGTCCTTAAGTGGGCTAGCCTAAAGACCTATAGACTCTCAAAACCCATCTTGAGATAAAGAAACGATTTGATCTACTTCTGTCCGTTCAATCCAACCAATTAGAGGGAGGGACGGGGGAGAAGGTTCTTCCTTCGGCTTGCGCCTCCGGTTCCTAGTGTACCCCCTAGCTGCGATTGTTTGATTCTGCTCCCCTAGCTTGACATCATATTGAACAGTAGAAACAGACTAATCGAAAATAATCTCGTTCTGAGTTCCGAAGAGCAAGTTAAATCCTTAAGGCCAACGTCTACTCTATTTTAATTAGGGTTAGGTTTGAATGTGCTTTGGAATGTGATGGGCCTTTTATCTAGGTTGTGCCCTTAATGATTGATTGATGTGTGTGTGTGTGCACAACTAGTGGTTTTCAAGCAAGATTATTTTTGATGCGGTGAATTTTATGGTTCAAATCTTACTTAGTAGCTTTTAGGATTCAACTTTAGGTATTTTCAAACAAGTTTTGTTGGCACACCAGTGTTTATCGCGCTAAATTGGGTTTTAAGAATATCATGTTGTAATATAGCTGAAAAAGCGTTCAAAACAAATACAATTTTATTACTCAAATTTTGAAGTCCGAGGTCGAACACAAGGAGCAAATTGGGTTTTAGAAATCAAGATCACAATTTAGAATATACAATAATATCAATGTCATAATGCAAAAATGTAGGAGTAAAGGTATAGCACAAAATGCAAAAGAACTCAATGTATATGAATTAAACTCAAAATTGGACATCTGATTTTTAAATCAGACATCTTAAAATGATGATGCTACAGTGCTTCTTCTGCTGGCTGCCTTTGGCTTCAGTCTTCTTCTTTCTTTCTCTTCTTCTTTATCTTCCTTCTCTGTTCTCCAGCTTCTCCTTTCTTCTTCTTTTGATTTTGGTTTCTCTCTTCAACTTTCTTACCTTACCCCTTCCTTTGGCTTCCTCTGCCTTCTTCTCTTCCTTTGGCTTTTCTCTTCTTCTCTCTCCCTCTCTGTCGGTTGCCTTTTTTCTTCCTTCTCTGCCTTAGCTTCTGCGGCTCTTTTCTTTCCTTCAGCTCCTTCCTCTTCTACTTCAACTCTTAACCTTCCCCTTCCTCTTCTTTAGCTTTGCTTCACCTCTTCTTAGCCTATAGAGCAAAACCTACCCCCTACCCGCACGAACTCACTTCTCTCTTTTCTCTCTTAGGTTCTGCTCTCCCAGAGCCACGCTTTTTCTTACGTAATCAAGTCGGGTACGTGCCCGGGACTAGGCCCACCGGCGTGCGGTGGTGGGCAAGGTGTGCTAGTCGGGTCTACCAGGTCCACAGGGTGTGGTCGCAGACGAGGCGGTCGGGTCAGGTGAGAGGGACCTCACCCCGTGAGTTGGAGACGATAAGCCTCTGATAGAAATTCACTTTATGCACGCTCGCCTGCTCGTCCAGCTCTGAGGTGAGACTACCTTCCCACCTTCTTCGCGCGCGCCTGCAACAGAGAAGATCTCTTTGATTACAGTAGCTACCACTGCCCTCGACACCAATTGAATGCCTGGAGTTGTGCCCGAAGACGTTCTGCGTAGCCTAGGACATGAGCCTGGGGCTGGCACGGACTGGAGCTTGCTGCAAGCAAGCTGCATGCCCTGATTCAATGGCGGAGCACACCTGCACCTGAAATCACCACAATGGCCTTGCAGCCACGTCAGAATGTTCAGGGAGCTTCGCCGAGGCATGGTGAGTGTACAGCGGTGGTCGGAGTGGCGTGGAAACGCCTAAGTGAGCATGCCTAGGGCACACTGTGTGCGTGTGTGTGGGTGTGTTTGGGTGATATGAGTGCGGGGTTGTGGTCAGGGCATCGGGGCGGAGCTTATGGACCTGTCGGTGAGGAGGGAGGTGGTTTGTGGTGGTGGAGCGATCTCGCTGGAGTTGGTGGCTAGAGGTGAAGGGGATGATGGTGGTGGAGTGCGGCAGTAGTCGAATGAGGGAAATAAAGAGGGGGAATGATTGTAAAGGGTGAGAGGAACTTATCTAGGCAATGAAGAGACGAAAGGGCGATGGAGATGGAGTCTGGCGCGTATTTCCAACACTGGAGACGAAGATGCTTAGAGAGGATGGTCGGCGAGGATGAAAGGGAGGCAGGGGCATCGGTGGGTGCTGTGCGACACAGATGAATGTGAGGAAAAAGAACCTGCCACTAGTATTGTGGCTAGGTGATGGAGAAGATCAGGGAGGGTCGCTAGAGCTTGATGAGCGAGTCAGCTGGAGGAGGAGAAACGAATTTGAGGGTAATTCCGACTGATTTCAAGCTTAGAGGAGTCGGGGCGAATTGAGCTTTTTTAAATAGAGGGAGGTCGGTTTTGTGCTTAGAAGCCAAGCTTCCAAGCAAGGTAGGCTTGCCGGCGATGGAAACTCGAAAGAGACCCAAATCTCTCATGCATTCACATGAGAGATTGGGTACCAAGTAGGGCATCAAATTGGGTTCACGTTGGTGGGAATTTCTCAGAGAATCTCCCTTCCAATTTTGAAGGGGATTCTCTGAGAAATTAGGGAGAAATCACCTTCTAAAGTTCGCTGGAGTAGGATTCCTCCACTATAATGGCAAAGGGACCTAATTGCAAAGAACGATGAAGAAGCTAGGGGGCCAAATGTAAGGGTTTAGAAAGATAGGGGTAGAAATGGAATCAGGCTGAAACTATTTGCAAAGTGGGTCAAGATGAGTTCCCCTTGGGTCCAAATTTTGGTATAAACCTAATTTGGACCTAAGGAATCCAATGGCGAAGTTTGATTTTAGGTTTTACCACGTTTGACTGGGTAATTTACTTAAAAACCCAGTTTAGGGCAAATGTTTGTTGAGGACCCATTTTAGGTCAAAATGGGTTCCAATGACCAAATTGAAATTTATAAACCCTAGAGAATATTTTTATATCATTTTTAGAGGGTTTAGATGAATTTTATCCTGACCAGAACCTTGTTTAATCAAGTGGGTATGTTTTAGGCTTATAAGAAGTCATTTAATTCCCAAAACACATACGAACCCTTTTTTATCTGATCCAACCCACTTTTTATCTTGTTAACACCTTTTGACTTGTGTTTAGCCCTTGATAAAATCCATTGTTGTACTGCAATGGTAAAATTGCAGTTTGACCCCTTGTTTCTTGCTTTTCTCTCAAAAAGGTTATGCAGTGAATTAAGACCTTCAGTTGGTTATGTAGGAGCTTTTATTCTTTGTTTTGGGTCAAAATGAGCTTGTTAGAGCTCATATGGTGTTCCCATCAACCAGGTTTTGAAAGCACAGGTGAAGATATTTTCCTTTGAAGCTTAAAAGAATGTAGAGTGCCTGGTAAATCCCTAAGAGTTGAACCTATGTGGTAGCTACTTAATGAGTTGATTTAGTTGAAGTGGTGCGGCCCAATCAACTCAAATAATCAGCCTATTGCACCACTCAATTAGGCACACAAGTGATTACCTAATCTGATTTCTACTCGATTATGTGTTTGGGTGTGTGTACTGGTTCCAAAGATCGATTTACCAGTTGAGTTTGAAAATCAGATGAGGTTGTGTACCTCTGTGAGATTTTTTTATATTTTTCTTTTTAAATGCGGAGGGTAAGGCAGGTGTTCGTGTCAAACAAACAATCAAAACTAACCTTAGGGTTTATAAGAATACCTAGGTTGATTTATGCTTGTGTTATTACGTGGTGGAATGAAAACTAATGGGTGGGAGGTGGGGGTAAACTTACGGAACCTTCAATAGCATTTTGCTCCAATCTACTGCTTTTGCTCGTCTCAAAAGAGTACCTGCAATCATAATAGGAAAGGAGAGAAGTGAGGTAAACGATTCATAAGTCAGAAAAATGTGAAGAATCAAAGAGCGTCGCCTCCCCGGCAAAGGTGCCAAAATGTTGAATGCGGATAACTACAGGTTCACAATTAGATTCGAAAAACCGTCAATATAATTCGAGTCACGAAGAAATCCGTTCAACAGATAAAATTTATACCGAAAAATCCATAAAGAAGTTCCGGGTCGAACACAGGGAGGCTGATGTTTGATAAAAATACATGTTTGTTTTGTTTGTCACGAAATAGAATAGCTGGTCGAAAACTAGCTATCTATTTAACAAATAATAAATAGAAGAGAGAGAGAATATTAAAAATAAAAGCAAAAGGGATGTAGAATAAACATGGATTTCATTATAAGTTGTTCATTACACTACTCATTACGACTAGAAAGCGAGAAATCTATACTAGAAAGTGGTAAATCTACTCTAGAAAGCAGTGAAAAGAATGAAGAGTGAAGTATCCTCCTCGACGATCGCTTGGAGGACAAGCCGGACGTGATGATGCTTGGAAGATGGGGAATGGAGCAGGAAGGAGGATGAAGAGGGAGGAACGGGAATGAAGCAGCATGCCATCGTCGTCGCAGGATCCGCTTCCCGAATGTAGAGAGAGGACAACCGTAGGATGCTCCATGAAAGGGGACGAAGGTGGAAAAATTATGATTTCTACTCTAGAGGAGCATTTCGGGTGTGGGACAAGCTCTTAGAGCTTTGGAAGGGGTGAGAGAAGAGAAGGGATGAGAAATTCATAGGGTAGGGGTATCCTTTTATAATTGCAAGGAGTAGGGGCATTTTGGACATTTTAATTTCAAAAACTTTAATTCAGGGCCTTTAGTGACGAATTTATCCGTCACTAAAGGCCTGAACGTGGCCAACGTGCGTGCGCTGCGCATGCCCCCTTGACTTCGGCTGCCTCAATGCCCGCACACGTTCGCACACGCTTAGTCGTCCAATCTCAAGATCGAACAGCTTACAACGCTCCTTGCCAGCTCCTTCGTCCGTGCCTTCACCGCATGCCCGCATGCGATCGGGCGTTCACGCTATGCGTTAGATCACAGTGGGCACTATTGGTTGATCCGCGCCGCTTGCTACTAATTGAGCAGTTGTGATGGTGCGCCTGCATGCAAAAAGGGGACGTCGCTTTGCAATTCGAACCCTCGTCCTCCGCCTATGTAGTGCCTTAATCGCTGCGCTGTGCGTGCAGTTGAGGCGCGTTGGTGATTTTGTGCACAGTCGATCTCGGCTGTTGGATCTTCATCCGACGGTCAAGATCAGGCGTTGATTATGCTTTCTTATGAGGAGAGGTGCTGGATGAGCGACGATGTGGCACATTCTCAGCCATTGGATGGGCATCCAACGGTAGAGATTCGTTGAGCGGTTGAAGAAGAGAAGCGGAGGTGGGTCCTTGGGGCCGGTTGGGCGGCTGAGATGGCACCATGTGGAACCCTCTTGGCCATCCATGTTCTGAGTGTTGTAGATGGTGCAACAGGTGTCGGATTGGATCGATTTTCACGTCGTTAGGCTGCGATCGTCGATC
Organism: Thalassia testudinum; assembly: GCA_037157565.1. Taxonomy (NCBI): domain Eukaryota; kingdom Viridiplantae; phylum Streptophyta; class Magnoliopsida; order Alismatales; family Hydrocharitaceae; genus Thalassia; species Thalassia testudinum. Next base: position 113,284,059 of record JAZHRO010000003.1, on the reverse strand, counting down.
CGAACCCATCCGTTTGGTCGGATTTGTCATCTGAGGTGCGGATTAACACCATCTTGGCCCTTGATCTTTAGGGTTCCTTGATCTCTATCTGGTGTTACGGATGTCCGATCATGGCGATCTTGGAATCGTTGAACTCCAATCGTCGCCCTGATCAGATCCGTACGGTTCGATCTTCGGTCCGGGGCCCCGATAAAGGTTGCCCTGTCCCTGACCATAAAAGGAGACAATTACTATGCAATTTATACAAATTGACCTAAATGCATGATTATGCATTTTATGTAATATTTACAATGTATGATGCTAATATGATACTAAGAACATGCATTAATAGACATTTTAGGTTAATCAGATGTATGCACATTAGCCTCAGACACGAGGGTGAGGTCTTCCTTACCCCTCACTCGCCTCGTCCGTGACCTCTACCCGCAGACCTGGTATAGACTCGTTAACTCGCTTAAACCTCACTCCTCGGTTGTGCCCCACGCACACAAACCTGGACCCAGGTACGTTGAATTCGATAACCCGATTACCCGTGGCTCTGGGAGAGCGGATCCTAAAGAAAGAAGGAGAGGATAGTTGCGTTGATGGGGAGGGTTTTGCTCCAATGAGACTCTGACACTTAGCCGGATTTAGAAGAAGAAAAGGAGTAGCAGAGAAAGAAAGAAGAAGCAGAAGAAAGGAAGGAACAGAGAATGAAGAAGAAATCCAAGCACTGTAGAATCAGATGTTTAAGACGTTTGATTCTACCATCAGACAACACATTTGAGCATTATTTCATATATTGATATTTGAGTTCCTTAGCTATTATTGTAAGGAGTATATGGTGGTTTAAACCACCATTTTACTCCATTATTTTTGCAAATTGATACTTGATCCTAGTGCTACATTATTTTGAAATAATTCTTGATTTCAATTCTATAGCTTTCTTGTCTTATATTGCAATTTTGAATTTTGAATTCCATATTGCTCCCTATGTTTGACATCGAAAATTTTTAGAGTAATAAAAAATTTTATTTGTTTGAACACTATTTCGACTATACTATAATGCGACATTTTAAACATCGATGTAGTGTGCGAACAGGTACATAACTTCAACAGACTCCTACTTTCCCTAAGAGTCAATCTTGAACTACCTCTTTGACCCATAATGCCCACCCAACACTCAAGAGCTTTACCATAAATCCTTGATTGACTATAGTGCAAGCTATTAGCTGATGTATTGCATATGACAACTATTGTATCATATACAGCATCAAACTTATGATGAGGACTTTGCCCCTTGCACACATGCTCTATGCTATAAGAAACTATTCCATAACAAGAGTGATGTTGCTGTCATTATAGTAATGGGAGTTTCAGTAAAGGAAACTATGTCAAGTCCTTTCAAAGGCCTTATGTATCAACATCATTCATGTGACAGCTTCATAACCTGCAACATATTTTACTTTAGCATTTGAGTTGTAGTGCATATGCTTCCAAGCCAAATAGTACACCACACTAAACATAAGTTGCTCCTTTGTAGACAATCCACATTAGATTGCCGATGTCACATCTTAACTACTTATGATTGATTAAATTAATGCATCTCAACTCATTGAGATCACCTTTCACCATTTCATTTACAAGGAATGCTAGGGACAACTCATCATTTTATCTAAAGTGTTTTGTGGGTTGATAACATCTTATCCTCTCACAACATTAGACATCTCTATTTGAAATTGTGCTTGATATGTGTGCCTCGCACACATGCACCTTGTTGTTTCTCTCAACCCCTTGACTTGACATCTTCATAAGGAGATATCAGAAAACATGTGCCTTGACTTTCATCATATGAAAATTTACTAAAGCACTTCATGTTGTAGAGTTTAATTTTTTTCATTGAAAATAATTTTCAATCAAACTCTTAAATTTCATCTTTTGGATATTGTTGTATCATCTTATGAGCACAATAGTTATCTATATATGGTACTATTAATATGCCTCCACTTTTTCTCATGAGTCAAGGCATCATTGAATGCATCCATAACACTTTATTAATCATTCATGTTTTAGTGCCTATTTGGATTTTGATTGGATTAAAGCCCATGGCCTTTATCTAATCTCTCATGCCATGTTCCTCAATGCTTCATCACATTAAGGTGGATCATACCCAAACTCATTTAAGTCTTGAGATCCGGAGAATCATGAGTGGGTTTTACTATCTTAAAACCTTTTCAAGTAGTTGAGCATATATGTTGAAATTGATTCCTTCATATTTGATTTGGGATCCTAACAAGGTTCTAGTAACCTTACAAGATTCCTTATTTCATTTCATTTGATTCTTATTGTAAGTATCAGTCTCATGCAATCTGATATTCCACAAGTTTAATACTTCTTGAGCATTCCCATTTGGGAATAGGAACATTTCCATATCCCTTTTGACCATTGAAACTTTTAATTTCTTCTATATTCCATTAGCTTGGATATATTATGGACCCAACCATTTGATTTGCATGGCTTGATAATGACATGTTCTGCAACTTTCTTGCCATGCATTATCCTTTGAATGAATCCCAGTTGGTAATTCATCATTACGGAATTTCACATTTCATATGTCAAAACTAGTCCTTTGGAATTTTTATCACATCGATGAGAATTATTATCATGTGTGAAGTCTATGAATATTTCAATTTGTCCTAAATACAACTCACCTGGATAGGACATTAGCCAAGTAGATTCAATCTTGGTGGCCTTACCATGGTCGAGTTCAAGCAACTCTATAGGAATTATTCTTTGGATTAGGTTAAGTATTCATTCTTTGATCAGAATCTAATTTTTGTAAGTCAAATTGCTTGACTAATCCACATCACAACATCAATCAATAACCATTGTCACGGTTGTGATATCCAAAGGATTATCTTAGAGCCTAACTCATTTGAACTTGGGCATAGGAAATACCAAATCTAAATATCTAGATCATTGCCCACATCATATGTGATCAAAGGAAATAGATTTGAACTTATAGAGGACATGCATTCTCTAATGCAATTCCTCAATAGATTTTGGGAATTTAACATTCATCATCATTTGAACTTTTCTAAGTTCAGTCTTATCTTAAGAAGACAACACCAAGCTGAGGTGTGCAAGAGGATTGAATTAGAAAAACATTTCTTATTCATCAAAATACTTCTTCTGAGACATCTAACTAAGATCTACAATATAAGTTAGATCTGTAAGCACCTTTTTTTTGATGCACCAAAATTATGTTTATTGCTACACTAATATTTCAGGACCATCTCAGATCAAAGCTTCTATCTTGGATCAAGTTCAGATGGTTGTTGATTTGTTTTTTTTACTTTTATTTGAGTCTAGGGCATTGTTGTAAGGAACCTCAAAAATAAAGCTTAAATGGATTTTCGCACTTCTCTTGAAAGCAATTTTTAGGGTTATTAATCGACTAATTATTCCTCTTGATCAACCAAAATTGATTGATCGACCAACCAACATAATTAATTGATCAAACCAACCCACTTTAGGAAGTTGATTAAAATCCTTTTGATCGACCAACCAAGCTACTTAATCGACCAATTAGTGATCAATCAAATAACTTAATTAATCGAACAAATAGCATTTTGATCGACCAATGTACCTTAATTGATCGACCAATTTGACTTCCTTTTTAGGCCAACTTTTTAGTATAAATAGAGGTCGTACGCAGCTCCTTTTCATAATTAACTTTCAATAGAAATACCCTCAAAAAGATCAGTGCTTCTCATGCTTCTTTCAAAGTGTTTTTATGCTTCGCTATTCACGTCATTTCGAATCTCTGTTGAAATCCTGGTTTGATTTTTTTTATTGAGGTTCCATAGATATATTTATTGTTCTTCAACATTGTTGTTTTTATTAACAGATCCCAAGGTGTTGGGAAGATCTGCATTGTTGTTGCTATTATTCTTTTGTACAAGGTTAAAAGAGAAGTGATTGTAAAGAGGTTGTGCCACCCTCGTTCAAGTGGTATGATAGTAGATTGATTAGCCTTGACTAGTCAGGAAAATCCTAAGCTGAGAGGCTTAGGTATTGATTTTCACCCGATTTGGGTTTCCACTCTAAATCCAGGTGTAACTTGTGCTTGATTTTGTTGTGAATTCATTTTTACCTTTTACTATTTGAAAAGGGTGATACTATTCACCCTTTCCCTCTAGTATACATTAGATCCACAAGCAAACCCTTACTTGGTATCAAAGCTTGGTTGTCCAAAAGATGTCAAAGTCATCTATTGACACATATGCTGAGGGCCAATCAACAGTTCGACCTCCTCTCTTTGATGGAACAAACTATGGATACTGGAAGACCAGGATGCAGATCTTCTTAGGGTCGATGGATTTTGAGGTGTGGGATGTCATTGCCTCCAAGTACACACGTCTTGAGATCAAGGAGAGAGTGGGAGCAACACTAGATCAAAAGAAGATAGCAACATATAATACAAAAGCCATGAATGCAATATTTTGAGGGCTTTCTAGAGTAGAATTCAATCACGTTTTTGCTTGCAAGATAGCCTACGAGATCTGGAGCATCCTCGAAGTCACCCATGAGGGGACATCTAAAGTAAAAGAAACTAGAGTATATTTACTAATGCAAAATTATGAGCTTTTTGGGATGAAAAAGGGAGAATCAATTAAAGAGATGTTCACGAGATTCATGAACATCATAAACTCCCTAAGGAATCTAGATCAGGTGATCAAGAATGAAGCCTTGCTATGGAAGATTCTTCGATCGCTCACCAGTGATTGGGAGACCAAGACTGCAGCTATACAAGAGTCAAAGGATTTGTCTACCTTGAAACTAGACGATCTTATTGGAAGCCTTATGGCCTATGAGGTTCAACTCCAACACATGAAGGAGCATGAAGATGAAGGAATCAAGAAGAAGACTATAGCTCTTGAAGCCAATCAACAATCGAAAGATTCCTAAAGTGAAGATAAAGAGGAAGACATAACCCTCTTCTCAAGAAAGTTCAAAAAGTTCCTCAAGAACAAAAGAAGCCAGAGAAAGCCAAAAGAAGAGGCCAAAGTAGACACCATTATCTGCTACAACTGTAAAAGAAAAGGACACATCAAGAAGGAGTCAGAAAAGAAGAAGTTTCCCAGAAGAGAAGGAAACAGAAAGGCCTTCACAGCAACTTGGGATGAATCAGACTCAAGTTTAGATGAAGAAGAAACCTCTGGAGAAGAAGCACTTCTAGGACTAATGGCAGTAGAAGATGAGGTAACCTCTTTTTCACAAGATGAACTATTAAAAGCATTTTTTGAGATGCATGACATAGCTAAGTCACTTAAATTAGAAAATAAAAACCTAGTAAAAACTTTAGGGGAAGAAAGAGCACAAGAAGATTTGCTTACTCAATGGAATAAAGAGTTATTTGATGAAATCACCTCATTAAAATCACACATAGATAATTTAAAGATAGATATAGATAAATTAAAAGAAAATTCTGCTATTCTCTTAAATGATCTAGCTAAATTTACTAAGGGAAGTAAACACTTGCATATGCTGTCAAACCCAGAGCACCACAAAATTTGGGTTAGGCTACGAACCTAAAAACGATCATGAAGCATCTAGTTCTAGCCAAAACAAAAAGAAAGGTAGCTTGTCTAAACAGGCAGCATATTACCACCATGGATCCAAACAAAAATGGGTACTAAAAATACTATTGCAGTCCTATTTTGTAGGTCAAGTAGACTATAAGAAGTGGAAAGATCAACAAATCAATGGAACATTGAAGCCACTTTATAGATCAGCCAAATAAAGACCTCACAAATGCAAACCAATGATAGGAATGAGAAGAAAGAAGATGGATCATGGATAGTGGATGTTCAAAGCACATGATTGGGGAGGAAGACCTATTCCTGCAACTTCACCGCCAGGAAGGTGGTATGGTCACATCTGGGAACAACCACAAGGGCCATATTATTGGTACTGACCAAATTGGTAATTCTTCCACCTCTTTTGATAATGTACCCTTAGTTAGTGGATTAAAACATAACCTTCTAAGTGTAAGCCAAATATGTGATAAAGGATACAAAATCACTTTCACATCAAATGGATTTAAAATACGGGATAAAGAAACGAAACAAACTCTTCTCAAAGGAAACAGGCACAAAGATATCTACACTATCAACTTCAACAAATGCGATAGTCTTGAATGTCTTGTTGTATTTGATGAAGAGGCAACACTTTTGCATAGACGACTAGATCATGTTCACATGAGAAACATTAGTAAACTTGTGAAACATGAGCTTGTCAAAGGTCTGCCACATATTAACTTCAAGAAAAGCAAAATCTGTGATTCTTATAAAGTTGGTAAACAAACTAAAAACCCTTTTAAACCAAAAAGAATGGTTAGCACTTCACAACCTCTAGAGCTACTTCACTTAGACTTATTCGGACCAACCAAATTCGAAAGCCTAAGTGGGTGCAGGTATTGTCTAGTCATAATTGAAGACTTTTCTAGATTCACTTAGGTATCTTTCTTAAAAAGTAAGGACTTAATAATTGATGCTTTTAGCAAACTAGTTAGAAGACTACAAAATGGAAAAGGATTTGAAGTGATTAAGATTAGAAGTGAACACGGCGGAGAATTTGAGAATGAATCTTTTTCCAATTTTTGTGATCAATATAGGATAAAAAAATGAATTTGTTTTCCCTAGAGCCTGACAAGCATGGAAATCACACATTTTGAAATCATCGGAAATCGTAGCATAGTCGCAAAATCCCCTTGACAAAAATATTTATAAAATTGAAACTCGATGGATATCATTCTTTTGAAAACTTGAGGCCTAGTTGTTCGTCTCTAGGAGGTGTGAAAACAAGTCAAGATTTGGATCGGCTTAATCTAACCTAAATCTAATCTAACCTAATATTTTTGCCTTTTTGTGTTTTTGATCTTTATTTTGAGACACAAAATGAAAGCATGCATCAAAGTTGTAAGCCGTGAAGATAATAGCATGCATATGAAACCATTAGACAAGAGTATCATGCATCAAAAATTAAGTCACTATAAAAATCCAGATACATGGAAATAAAGCTAAACTAAAGAAAGGGGTCAACCAAGAGAGGCTAAGGAGAAGCCTTCTTGGCCGTCCACTAAAGAGAGGAGGATGGGTGTGTGCACCCAAGTGGAGAGAGGAGGGTGTTGCACCCTTTCTCTACCAATGGCCATCCTTGAGAAGACCTTGAGGGGGGTCTTCTCTATGGCCGTCTAAGAGGAAAAGAAGATGGGGGTGTGGATCCTCTATGGTGGAAGAAGAGGGCATGCCAACAAGAAGCAAGGAGAAGGTGTTGCATCCTTATGCTCTTCCTCTTCTTGCCCCCCCTTGAAGAAGCTTGGAGGAGAGCTTCTTCCTAGCCATCCATGGAGGGAGACTTGGAGGAGGAGGACAGCCTTGAGAGGGAGAGGAGGAGGTATGGTTGCAAGTTGAGAGAGTGGAGAGAATGAATGGAGATGCAATTTCGTGGCTCTCTCTTTGCCCTTATGGAAGGCTCCATTTGGTTGCCACTTTTGGTGGCTCCAAAATTAGTTAATGCCACATTTTTAGGATCTAGGTTTGACACAAGTTTTAGGGTTTCCAAGAGAGTGTGCTTGGGTTTGGTAGGGGTAAAATAGGAAGGTGTGTGTGGGTGTGTGTTTTTCGTAGGGCTAGGTTGTGGGTTTTGGTAGGATTAGGTGCTAAATAGGTTGGGTCAATCTAGATTAAGTGGGTGTGGACCTAATTAGGCTTAGGAAAGTCTAATTGGATAGGAGTGAAGTAATTAGGTCTAGGTTAAGTCTAATTGGATGTGTGCATGTGATTAGGCTAGGATAACCCTAATAGGTATGAGTTAATTAGATCCTGGGTGAATCCAATTGGGCTCTGGTGCACCCAATGAACTGTAGATGCACCCAATTAGGTATGGGATGGTTCAATTGAGTTAGGGATAGGATAGGTAGAGCTATGGATAGTGGACTAGACTTAGGAGGTCTCTAATTAGGTTGCCTAGGGTGTTTGGTGGGGTTCCTAGGTCAAAATAGGCAAGCTAGGGCTTCCAACAACAAAATCAGGAACCAGAGAGAAGTATTAGACATCCAGGATAGTGGTCAGACGTCTTATACTACAAAATTGGATGTCTAGACATTAAATTGGATGTCCAATTCTATGTCAGTATGAGTTTTGGCTTCCTAGATTGTTATTCTGCAGCAATCAGACGTCCAGCCAGATGTCTAGACGTCCTAAAAGGTGCTGGAGAGTGGGTTTTAGGTTTTCTAAGGTGGGTTTTGGTTCCTAAGTGTTTGGGAGAGGGATAGGGTGGGTAAGAACATGGATAGTGCTATCCATGTTTGGGTTTTGAGGCTAAGGTGCCCTAATGGAGATTGTTTTGGGTTTGAGAAGGCTATCCTAGGGTTTCAAAGGATAGGGATAAGGCTATCCTCCTCACTCCTCTTATCTGGATTAGTCTTCTTCTTTCTTTATTGCTTTATTCCACTATCTCCTTCATGGATCACTTTATTACCTGCAAATAGTAATAAAAACCATTAAATAGTAGGATATCTCATCTTATTCTAAATAGACTGATGCAATGCATGATATGCAAGATATGAGTGCAATATACACAAATTAAGCTAGGTTCAAACATTATTTAGGTTAATTAGGAGCCATGATTGCTGTGCAATCAGAGCCGCACCTCAGAATGTTGTAGTTGAAAGGAAAAATAGAACCTTGCAAGAGTGTGCCCACACAATGCTATGAGAGTCAAAGCTACCTCGATATTTTTGGGTAGAGGTTGTAAACACTGCTTACTATATCCAAAATAGATCACTGATTAGACTAATCCTAAACAAAACACCTTTTGAACTCTATCATGGAAGAACACCTAGAATTTCCTACTTCAAGATATTTGGTTGTCCAAGTTTTATACTTAATACTAAGGATAATGTTGATAAGTTTGATGCTAAAAGTTTAGAAGGAATATTCTTAGGTTACTCATCCAGAAGTCAAGCCTATAGAGTTTTTAACAAGAAGAATTCAATTGTTGAGGAAACTATGCATGTATCATTTGATGAAACATTGCTCAACCTAAATCTTCTGCAAACAATGATGATGATGATCTAATAGATGACCCATCAAACATTCCAGAAGAAAATATTTCTGATGAACTACCTAGAGATATTTCCTATGTGAAAGGTCATCCAAAAGAATTGGTGATAGGAGTATTATCTAAAGGAGTTCAAACCAGTTCTTCTTTACTAGCTTTCACTGCATTTGTTTCTCAATTAGTCCCTAAAAATGTTAAGGAAGCCTTCTCTAACAATTATTGGATTATTGCAATGTAAGATGAGTTGAATCAATTCAAAAGAAATCATGTATGGAAACTTGTTCCAAAGTTTGAATCTCAGACCATTATAGGAACCAAGTGGGACTTTAGGAATAAACTTAATGAATTAGGATAAGTACTTAGAAATAAAGCTAGACTTGTGGCCCAAGGATATAATCAAGAAGAAGGAATTGATTTTGATAAACATATGCGCCTGTGGCTCACCTAGAATTCATTTGGATGCTTCTAGCCTTTGCCGCCATATGAAATTCAAACTTTTTTAAATGGACGTCAAAAGTGCCTTTTTAAATGGATTTATCAAGGAGAAAGTCTATGTTAAATAACCTCCAGGTTTTGAAGATGTTAAATATCCAGACTATGTATATAAACTAAACAAGCATTATATGGCCTATCTAATTGAAAATAAGTTTAAAATTGGTAAAATAGATCCAACTTTATTTACAAAAAGAAAACATATTCTCTTAATAATACAAATATATGTTGATGATATAAATTTTAGTGCTACTAATGATTTGTTATGCCAAGAATTTGCAAAGGTAATTCTAGATTAGTTTGAAATGAGCATGATGGGAGAACATTGGTTCTTTCTTGGACTTCAAGTTAACCAGCTATCCTCTGGAATCTTCAAATCTCAAATAAAATACACCACAGAGGTCTTGAATAAATTCTCTATGAACAAAGTGAAGGGTAAAGACACACCTATGGCAGCCTCTACACAATTAAAATTGGATGAAACAGGTAAATCTGTAGATTAGAAATTATATAGAAGTATGATAGGATCATTATTATATTTGACTGCTAGTAGACTTGATATTTTCTTTTGCACCTGTTTGTGTGCTCACTTTCAAGTAAATCCTAAAGAAATGCATTTGAATGCTGTTAAAAGAATAGTTAGATATTTAAACAACACACAAGACCTAGGACTTTTCTATCAGAAGCCAGACACATTGGAATTATATTCCATTTGTGATGCTGATTATGCAGGTAGCTTCACAGACAAAGAGTACTAGTGGAACATGTCAATTTCTCAAAAATTCCCTAGGCTCTTGGTTCTCTAGAAAACAAAATACTATTTCACTTTCACTAACCGAGGCAGAATATGTAGCTGCATCTTTAACTTGTTCACTATTATTGTAGATGAAACAAACCTTACAAGATTTTGGCCCATCCTATAAAAATAACAAAATACTAAGTGATAACACTAGTGCCATTAACTTATCTAAGAATCCAGTACAACATTCTAGGACTAAACATATTGATGTTAGGAATCACTTTTTAAGAGACTATGTCTTAAAGAGAGATATTAACCTAGAATTTGTTAAAACAGAAAATCAATTAGCTACTAATTAACCTAGAATTTGTTAAAATAGAAAATCAATTAGCTAATATTTTCACAAAACCATTGTGAAAAGAAAGATTCAACCTAATTTGTCATTCACTAGGTTTATCAAGACTAAAAGAACTTAATTGATATGCTTGATTGATCTGTTTTACACTTTTGATTGATCAATTTAAAATGATCAAAGTCATTGTTTGATCGATCAAATTTAACCTAGAATTTGTTAAAATAGAAAATCAATTAGCTAATATTTTCACAAAACCATTGTGAAAAGAAAGATTCAACCTAATTTGTCATTCACTAGGTTTATCAAGACTAAAAGAACTTAATTGATATGCTTGATTGATCTGTTTTACACTTTTGATTGATCAATTTAAAATGATCAAAGTCATTGTTTGATCGATCAAATTCATTGGCGGGAAATTTCCCTCCAAAAATTTGAGGTTTGATCGATCAACTTGGTTGTTTGATTGACCAATCCGATTGGGCGGGAATTTTTCCTCCAACCATTCAAACTCTGATTGACCAATTAATGTATTTGATCGATCATTTCGTGTTTTGATCGACCAAAAACAAGTTTTGATCAACCAAAACTGGGTAGTTTCACTTTTTGAGATTGTGATCTTTTCACCTTGAATCTAGCTCTAAATTAACCTAATCGACCTCGGTAACAGTGATTAGCTTCCTAAAATGTTTTTACCTATTTTGTTAATCAATTCTCCTATAAAAACACAAGTTTTTTATCATCTAACCTAATTTTTTTACCACCTATACCCCACCATTTGGTCCCCACATTCTATCCACCACCAAACAAAATATCCATCCGACCCCACCTCTCCTCCTCCAGCAATCGTGATCGACCAAACATCACGTCACCTCTGACCATTGCCGCAAGGAAGCCACACCATCGTCGTGCATCCTCCGTGCATTACAACAACTTGCTCAACGCCACCTTCGTGATACCTTCATGTGAACTCAACCTCCAGTCGTTCTCCACATCCTTGCCGACCTACCTTTCATCGATCATGGTACACTCTAAAACTTAGTTGGAATCCGTTCCTTTTTGGATTTTTTCTTAACTATTAGATGTCTAATATTTTTCTTGCTTCCTCATGTGATTGCTTGTGAAATCAAGTAGTATAAGTGAGCAAATTCTTCATTTACATCTCATTTTTGTTGAGTCTGACCTCTTTTGGTCAACCAAATTCCTTGGTTGATCGACCAAAAGTCGATCTTTCCAGAACCTTATTCAGGTCATTTTTGATCGACCAATTAAAATTTTGATGGACCAATGTGTTTTCAGAAACTCTGAAATGGCTCTAAAATGTGCATGTGCCTCCTCTTCTCATAGTGATGATACATTTGATTGATTTTTCATCACTGAGGCTGCTCACGATCGTTTTTCTCTTTTCACAAAATTTTCACCGCACGTTGGTAGACCTGTCAACTTTGCCTACTTTGAGTCTATATTTCCAGGGATCCACGAAAAATTTGCTTATCACCAAATTTTACGTCTTTTTGAGTGGAACTTTTACACGAGTTCTAAGAATAGCCACATACCTGGTGTTGACCCTATGTCTTGTCATCTATTTTATGCTAATTTGAAGAACATAGGTGAAGGCTTCAACATCGAGTTGACCTTGAACGTCTATGGCATAGATGTTTTGGTCAATGCAGATGTTCTTTCTGAGATTCTTGGATGTTCGTCTATTTGTCGTACTTTTCTTGAGCTCTACCAACAAACATAGACAGATACCATTAGAGAGACCTTACTTACTCCTCATTTTGACTTGGGTCATCCAGCCAAGTCACATGAGAAACCAATCATGATGGATGCCTTAGATTTCTTAATCGAGTCTTTTTATGGAATTTCATGTCTAAATCTACGTCTTTTGAGAACAGCCCTAGCATTATGCTCATCACCCTTTATGCATTTCTTAAGAATAAGCAATTCAACTGGAACCACTTGATTCTGTATTTAATGAGCAAGCAACCCACCAGTTCCTTCCAGTTTGGGACACTTCTTTCCCACATCTTCCTACATTTCAGTGTTCCCATGGACATTAATCATAAACAGTTTATCACTAGAGTGTCCATTCTTGATAGGCTCACTTATACGAAGATGGAGTAAGCTCAGGGAGCCCGTGGTGAGGATGTAGGTTAGGAGCAGCAGTAGGAACCATCAACAGTCACTCCTTTTCTACCTTATGAGCACTTTACAGTGACTTGTCCTCCTTTAGTGCGACCCTCTCCGTCCTACGAGCAGGAGTGGAGCCTCTTGGACAGACCTCTTTCAGGTAGCGACTTTGTTAGTATTCGAGATGTGACGAATGGTATTTCCTTGATGATGCATCGGCAGAGAGAGATAGACTTGGCAATGACGAGACATGGGCATTAGGTATCAGACTACTTGAATGCTCAGAGCCAGCTCTTGGATAGACTTGGAGAGTCTATCGTGACATTCAACAACAACTTCACTGACCTCCTCGACCTTGCCTATCTACTACCATGCCTCCATCCTTAGCAGCACCTCCTCCCCTCCGACCTCAGCAATAGCATTAGTAGATTAGCAGGTTACACCACCTCGTAGGACATCTAGGCAGCCGACACCGAGATCGTCAGCTCAGCGTCGCCTATGTCTTAGTCATCCTGCCTCCTCAGAGAAATCAGATTTACTGGATCTTGAGTTGGACACAGGCCTCCAGAGCACGATGGATGCCTTCATGGCATCATTAGATGATTAGATTTAGCTTTGCTTAGCTTTTGTTGGGATGTAAAACTTAATTTTTCTCAGAACTATTTTATGATATGCTTATTTAGACTCTTTTATATCTTTGTTATATGCATTAATATTATCTCTCTCAGCTAAATGTACTCTCTTTGTTAATGTTTGTTGAAATTTATCTTGCTTTATTTACATGCTTAAGGGAGGGTTAAATGAAAAACATAGCAGCATGTTTGCTGAAACAAAAAGGGGGAGATATTATGCATAACTGTTTCAATTTCATAATTATAATTTTGCTGTCATAAAAAAGGGGGAGAATGTAACCACCTCTGTTTTAATGCACCAAAATTATGTTTACTGCTACACTAATATTTCAAGACCATCTCAGATGAAAGCTTATCTCTTGGATCAAGTTCAGATGGTTGTTGATTTGTGTCTTTTACTTTTATTTGAGTTTAGGATATTGTTGTAAGGAACCTTAAAAATAAAACTCAATTGGATTTTCATGCTTCTCTTGAAATGAGTTTTTTGGGTTATTGATCGATCGATTATTCCTCTTAATCGACCAAAATTGATTGATCGACCAACCAACTTAATTAATCGATCAAACCAACCCATTTTAGGAAGTTGATTAAAATCCTTTTGATCGACCAACCAAGTTAATCAATCGACCAATTAGTGATCGATCAAATAACTTAATTGATTGACCAAATAGCATTTTGATGGATCAATATACCTTAATTGATTGATCAATTTGACTTCCTTTTCAGACCAACTTTTTAATATAAATAGAGGTTATAACAACTCATTTTTATAATTAACTTTCAATAGAAATACTGTAAAAAAGATTAGAGCTTCTCTTGCTTCTTTCAAAGTGTTTCTACGCTTCGCTATTCATGTCATTCAAAGCATGTCGTTTCGAATCTTTACTGAAATTCTGGTTTGATTTTTTTTTTTATTGAGGTTCCATAGATATATTTATTGGTCTTCAACATTGTTGTTGTGATTAACAGATCCCAAGGTGTTGGGAAGATCCGTGTTGTTGTTGTTAATATTCTTCCCTTCAGGGTAAAAAGGGAAGTGATTGTAAAGAGGTTGTGCCACCCTTGTTCAAGTGGTACGAAAGTGGATTGACTAGCCTTGACCAGTCGGGAAAATCCTAAGCTGAGAGGCTTAGGTAGTGGTTTTCACCTTGTTTGGGTTTCCACTCTAAATCTAGGTGTAACTTGTGCTTGATTTTGTTGTGAATTTATTTTTACCTTTTAATGTTTGAAAAAGGAAATACTATTCACCCTTCCCCTCTAGTATACGTTCGATCCACAGGCAAACCCTCAAGATCGAATCTCATATGATGTGTTCATGGTTCATAGAATTGACTAATTCCTTAACCAATATATGGGAGTCATCAAACCTTTCAAAAGTTCTTTATTCTTTCCACATCTAAATATCATCATAATTGGAATGATCATTAATAAATGTCACCATTTACCAAAGATTCTTTCCATAGTGTATACACCACTATGTGCCACTTTTTGAGGTATACGCCCCTTGTCCAAGGTCCTTTTCAAAAAAGGATTGCTCATGAACTATCTCTGAGTTCTTGATTATTGAGTCAGAAAAGACTATTCTCAACTATCCTTCTAATCACTCTTAGACATTCATGTCCAGGCATCAGGCATCTCATTAGAGGTTGAGTATCCTCTCTACATTCATTCAGAATTCTTATTAATGATCCTATCATTATAATAATCTGAGTATCTAAAAATAGATTTCAAATCATTCAAATATCCCGTGGCAAAACTTGCAATAAGTTATTTATCATATAAATAAGCTAATTTCAAACAATTTTTAATTGGAAACAATTTTTGTAGTTGTAAGTTTACAAGGACAATCTTTGTGATTTTGAAATCAAATCCAAAATATAAGCTTTGTATTTCTTGACGGTTCCCACTACAACAACTTGCCTTGGGTTACATTTACAAAGCTTCTTCATCCTTGGCTTCATCCAGGTCACTTGAATAATAAGCAACAATTGCAAATGTCAAGTGGATCAGAATCTTCATTTGTTATATGAATAAATAGATGATGAAGGCATGTAGTACCTTGAGGACATTTCCTTGAACCTTTTGATAAGGTCTACAAATCTCCATGGATAGATTCACATCTAATGTGAGGTCTTGTAGTCCATGTGTTAGTTGTCCTTTCTTGAGTTGCCATGGTTGAGGAATGCTTCCTCTTTCTTGAGACGTTGCAAACTCCATTAAGACAGTTGATTATGCTTGGTAGTCATTCTACCAACTCACGAATTGTCCCTTTGAAGTTTTTTTTGTTGAAGGCCCAAGTGTAAAGGTTGGGAAGAGATGTCACGATTATATCAAGCTTCTTGTCTTCAAATAAGACCCCTCGATACACTTTATATTCTAGAAACAACTCTAGCATCAAGAATAGATGTTCTTCCAAAGAACATTCCAAACTCATTTTGGAAATTTAAAGTGTAGAGAAAATTGTGTTTTGAGTGTCCAAGGTATCAAGCATAAATATAATGTCATTTGCATATTCACATTCGCTTACATGGTTTGCCAATCCCGTTGGTAGACGCTTGATGATACAATGGTTTGTAAACGCATTATCATCATGCCAAACTTCATTGTATTTCTTCATAGCCTGATTTCTTTGGTTCTCAAATGACCTAGAGCACAACACATAGCTGTTTGCTTTCAATCTATTTGCAACGATTGCAAACCATTCATCACAAATGGATTTCATCCATTTATTCAAGTCAAAGGTAGCTTTGAAAATTGTCATTTTCTATTAATAACACGAACATGGTTAGATTTTGAAGACTGCTTTATTTTGGAATTTTGAAACAAATGTCTTCTACCATGTCTAAATTGAGTGTTGTTCCTTCTGCAACTCTTAAATTAAGAAACACGTTTGTTGAATGGTCTTTTCATCAATGTTAGGAAAATACGTTGTAGTACAATTGACAAATAACTCTTCAATAAATAAAATTTATAACTCAAAAATCTAGAAATGAAGTCCGAGGTCGAACACAGGGAGCAAATATGGATTTCATGCACTATTCTTTAATTAAAATGTAAATGAGTACAGAAATAAGCCAAGAATGATATTTCAATGAATAACACTACTCAAAATTGATATTCAATACAAACATGAGTATATCAAGAGTTAACTATGACAAAAAGACACCTAAAATAAAATAATGATGATTTAGATCACCAATTATTAGTCTAAGCACATATATTTCAACTACTCAATGAATATGAAATAAATGAATAGTGATCAGATGTTTGATTTGATAATTAGATGACTTAACTGTCACTTGCTACAGTACTCTTCTTCTCTTTGCTCTTTCTTCTTCTTCTTCTTCTCTCTTTTCTTCTTTAGGCACAGCTCCTCTCTTCCTTTCTTCTCTTCTTCAATCCTTCTCCTCTCCTTCTACCTTCTGCATGAGCCTTCTCCTTCTTCTTCTCAGAGCCTTCCCTTTCTTCTCTAGGCTTTTCTTCCTTCGCAGCACAAGGGGAGCCAAGGCTCCAGCAACTAAGTGTTGGAAATTTATTCTGAAGAGCAAAACCCACCCTCCCCCACTCTCTCTTTCTTTCCTTCCTCCTCTCCTCTTTCTCAAATAGCCGGGTTAATCAGGTATTCGGGTCACGTAACTAGGTCCAGGGCTGTGTGCATGAGTGTCGCAGCCGAGGAGTGAGTAGGCATAGGCAAGGCGGTAAGTGGGTAATGTGCTGGGGACCCGACCCCCGTGTGCTTGGGCAATAGCCTATAACACAAAAACAACTTATGCGGCTACAATCGCTTATCCACACCCAATGTGGGACTAAATGTCCCTCCTTCTCACGTCTACAACAGATGGTGCTCTTACTAAATTAGGGCAGCTACAAATGCTAAAGCCTTCGATAGGGTGCCCGGGAAGACACCTGGAGAGAATCCACATGTCCTGGAGCCATGACCTAGGCCTTGCGTGGCCTAGAACACAAACAATGGGGCGGCGGCGATGGTGACGGTGGTGGAGCGACGACGAGACCTAAAATTCATGAATACGACCTCACAGCCACATTAAAATAGCTTATAAGCTTCGCCATGGTGTGGTGAGTGTGGTAGCGATGGTTTCGTGGCATGTGGAGGTGCGTGGTGGTTGGTCGGCGACGGAGATGGCGTGCAGATGATGGGTTGGTCAACGTGGGGTTTGAGTGGTCGAGAGGATGAAATAGGCAAGGGGTTTTGTTTGTGGTGATATGGCAGAGGTGTAGGAAGTGGTGGCGAGGTGTTTGGAGTTGTGTAGCGTGCGAGGGACCTTACCGAAGGTGCGACCAGAGTGGAGGATGAAGATGGCTGGCGATGGAGTCGAGGGGGTATTTTTAGATTTTGAGTAGTGAAAATTAACCTAAGGATCTAACTAACCTAAATCTAATGGACAAAAGGGAGGGATGCCCACACCAGTGGTACACCGGACAAGGGGAAGATGAATTCTCTGGTGATGGGAGTGGCAACGATGAAGAGGTCGAGATAGTGGTAGCTGATATTGTGATGCGCGGAGGAAGTCAAGGAAGAGGAATCCACTCGCTATGGTCTTTGAGAGTGGACGAGGAAGGTGGTCGAAGAAGGTCGCTGGAGCTCATGGAGCATTCAGCCGGAGAGGAGGGAAGAAGGGGATTTTCCAGGCTGATGGGGATGGAGAGGGCGATTGGGAAGGAGGGTCGTGGCGATGGAGGGGTCGATGAGGGATGGTCAACTTGGAGATTAAAGATGTGGTGTAGGAGAGAGAAGAGAGGGGATGCTTAGATGGGGAGGAAGGAGGAGAGAAGGGGCTGCACGATGATGGTGGAGTGGAAAGAGGTCAATAGAGAGATTGTCTGCTATCGATGCTGATGGCGAGGGCACATGGCAGCAATATGCTATTACCCCTTGGTGTACCTAGCTTGTGGTGGTCATGGGCACAAACGTGATTCCTGTGCGACGAGCAGAGGGAGGACAGGTGAGGGGGTCATCTTGTGCCCTAAGAGAAGATACATGGGAGGTCCGCCGGCACTGCCACCCTCCACCTACATGGGTCACACCATTGATGTGGAGGTTCCAATGTTAGATGATATTAGGGCTACGACTTGGTTCTGAGAGGGGTGTTGGTCGGAGAGGTGATGACAGAAAACCCCTCCTTGGAGCGACTTCAACGGCTGGTAAGTTCTCTATCATTGTCAGTAGAAGGTTGGAAAATCACCATGCTTTCTCCCACGTGATTTCTGGTGTTTGGTCTAGGGATGATCGATGTGGAGCACCTTAGATTTCAATCAAGCAATTTTGAGTTTATGACAATTTTATGGAGATTGATCTCGCCTTTTAATGGTGCATTGCCAAAACATTCACTGCAAAGGGTAGGTGTGCAATCTGGAAAGCTAGAAATCAAAGGGTTACCATTGCATCTAAGGTCAACGAATGTGGTTGAATCCATGGTGGCTGGGTTTACGAATTTGGTAGAAGGTGCCGAGGTAGGATTAGGGAGGGGGACGGCCGATTTCTTTGTGTCCATGTTGATGTATTTAGAGGAGGATCAATTCTCAAGAAAATCATCCTTTGGTGTGGAGGTAGCTCTTGGCTGATACATATGTGATTTGGATGTGAGGAGACACTCTTCTAGGAGCAGGAAGCGATGAAAACCTTTGTAGAGGCTGTTAAGGATAACCCCATTGTGAAACAAATGGGCTGTGACACCCCAGAGGAGGCTCCGGAACCAAAAAAGAGAAAAGACCTCCATCACATGGGAATAGAAGAAGATGAGATGGTGGATTCAAAGAATGAGAAGCAGATGGTAGAAGAGGAAAGGTCAGAGGGGGTGCTTCAAGAGATCGCTGTTAACTCTTTGAAGAATCGCTCATCCTTTCAGGCTATAGAAGGGCTGAAGTTCGAGGTGGGAACTACTTCTAAGTCTGGAGTTGGGAGATCCCCATACAAATTGAGATAGAGAAGAAATGCACATTTAGCAAGAATGGATGAAAACTCCATAGCTACTGCTTGCTTAACGCACGGGTTGCTACGCTAATGTGTTTGGTTTTGAAAACCTGTTGTTGTAGTTTGAAAGCGAAGAACTCATGTTCAACAAATAAAATTTATACCAGAATAAAAATCCCGGGTCGAACTCAGGGAGGCAGACGTTTGATTTAAAAACACGCGTTTATTTTATTTGTCACGAAGCAGAATAATTGATTAGAAACAATATAACTATTTACAATAAATAGAAGAGAGAGAGAATAAGAGAGAGAGAGAATATTACAAACAAAAACCAAAAAGAGATGTAGAATGAACATGGAATTCATTATCAGAAGGATTGTTCATTACACTAAACATTACGACTAGAAAGCGGGAAAATGATTACACTAGAAAGCAGTAAATCTACTCTAGAAAGTGGTAAATCTATTCTAGAAAGCAGTAAAAAGAATGGGGAGAGAGATATCCTCCTCGATGGTCTCTTGGAGGACGAGCCGAATGGGACGATGCTTGGATGATGGGAATGGAGTAGGATGAAGGAGGACGAAGTAGGAAGAACGGGAATGGGGCAGCACGTCGTCGCGGGATCCGCTTCCTAAAGAGGGACGAAAATTTGACTTTATCTCGCGAGAAGCATCCTGGGTGTGGGACAAGCTTCTCTTGAGCTTTGGAGAGGGAGAGAAGAGAAGGGATGAGAATTTTGTGTGGAGAGGGTCTCCTTTTATAGTTGCAAGGAGTGAGGGTAATTTGGTCATTTTAATTTGAAAAACATTAAATCAGGGGTCTTTAGTGATAGATAAAATCGTTGCTAAAGCCCCATCGTGGGTGTAGTAGGGCATCGCCCGTGCAGCTGCTCGCCTCCTCGTGCATAACACGCATTCCACGTTCAGCAGATCTCAGTCGTCCGATCGTGAGATCAGACGGCTTAAGTCGTGCCTCCGCCCGGTCCTCAGCGTGCGCCCGCCCACGTCTGATCTTGCGTGAGGCGCGGGTGTGTAATAGCACATGGGCGCTATCGAGTGCCCGCAGCTGCTCAATCCTCATCGCATGGTTGCACGCGCCCGCTCGCCACGCCCACTCACCACGCCTCTACGATTTGAACCCGTGCCAACGCCTCAGTTAAGCAATACGCTACGCGCGCGGATGGGCGAGCATTTAACTTAAGCTCAGATGCATCCCAGCCGTTGGATCTTGATCCAACGGCAGGGAAACGTTAATGCGGACACCTTCAGCGGGTGTGTGCGGATGATTGGGTAGCCGAGATGGCACCACGTGGCACCATCTTGGCCGTCCATCTTCTGGATGATGTAGATGATGCCACGGTTGTTGGATTGAGTCAATTTTCGTGCCGTTAGGTTGTGATCGTCGATCTGAATCCATCCGTGTGGTCGGATTTGTTGTTTGAAGTGTGGATTCACACCATCTTGGCCCTTGATCTTCTAGGGTTCCCTGGTCTCTATCTGATGCTACAGATGTCTGATTAGGGCGATCTTGGAGTCGTTGAACTCCAATCGTCGCCCTAATCACATCTGTATGGTTGGATCTTCTATCCAAGGCCCTGATAAAAAGTTTGCCCTGTTCATGAACATAAAAGGAGACAATTAACCTCCATTTTATTCAAACTAATCTAAATGCAAGATGATGCATGTTATGCAATATTTATAGAATGAAATGTAATTCTATGCTTAAGAACATGCATAAATAGACATTTTAAGTAGTGAAAACATGTTTACGTCACTACTCTTAAAGTTGAAAAACATCAACAGTCCAACAAAAGGGGATCCCAGGTTGAGTGATGCGAGTCCTCTCTTGGAACGTGCGTGGGTTTCATAATAGAGTGAGAAGGGCCTCGCTTATGAGGCATCTAAGGGAATGGGAGATCGATTGTGCAATTATCCAAGAAATGCACATTGCAGATGAAAATGACTATTTGTGGAGTGATCTGAAAAGAGAAGGCTTTTCTGACTGTGTGGCTTTAAACGCTCATGGGAGGTTAGGAGGTATAGCCTTTTATTGGAAAAAGGCATGCCTAAATGTGATTGAAATTATTAACTCTAGGCATGCGATATCTTGTAGATGCAAGTTGATATAAGGGGAGAAGGAATTGTTAATCATGAGCGTTTATGGACCGTGTGCTGTGAACCTCAGACCTAAATTATGGGAGGACTTATCTCAGTTGCATCTCTTGTGCAGGGGCTATCGTGGTTTGAGAGTGGTGACTTCAATTGTACTCTGACTGGGATGGATAGATCGAGTGGTTTAATGGACACAGCCTCCATTGGTTTTATGTTGACCTTACAAAATATGGGTCTTAATGAGTTCCCAACCTCTGGGTGAACTTTATGTGGCAAAACGAAAGTGGTTTGATGTCAAAGCTTGACAGATTTTTTGGAAATGTGGAACTGATGGAGAATTTCCAGCTGTCTTCTGTCGCTGGGCTTCAACGACCCTTCTTAGACCATAGTCCTTTAGTCTGGGATAGTGGTGAGAATGTGCAAACTGGCTCTTACTTCAAGTTCAGACGGTCGTGGCTTAAAGAAGTGGGTTTTTGCGAAATGTTGGAGGCCTGGTGGTGAGCTCAGCAAGTGTAGGGTATGGCTACCATCAGGGTAGCATCAAAGCTTGCATCCATGTGGCAAATGTTAAAGGAATATGGGTTAGCTGTTGCAACTTTGAGAGAACAAAAACGTCAGGAAGCTCTCTTGGAGGTGCAGCGGCTGGATGAAAAGGAATCTACTTCACCATTGTCTGACCATGAATAGGGATCTAAGAGAAGGTGGCAGGAGGTTATAGCGGAGGAGGATTTGAAACAAGAGATGGATTGGCGAGAACGCTCCAGACAATTGTGGCTTAAAGAGGGGTCGCCAACACGAAATACTTTCATTTAGCAACTAGTTCACGTAGAAGACACAACTTCATCTCCTCAATTGAGGTGGATGGTCAACGAACCTCTAGTCTATAAGAAATATGGGCTGCAGCTACCAGGTACTTCAGGGAAACCTCGCAGACAGCAACTAGGGGAGAGTGGAGAATGGCAGGATCACTTTTTCCTCGAATCTCTGAGGAACAGGCCGGCAAGTTGGCAGTTCCAATGTCTCAAAGTGAAGTATTGGAAGCTATAAATGACTTGAATAATGAAGGTGCATGATCAGAACACCATCATGAGCCCTAACTAGCTCATTTTGACCTAGAAAAGAGAATAAAAGCTTCTACATAACCTAGAGAAGGGCCTAATTCAAGGGATTACTGTTCTGAGAAGAAAATAAGAAATAAAGGGTAAAACTATAATTTTACCATTGCAGTGCATCAACAGGATTTCTCAGGGGCTAAACATAGGTCAATTGGTCTTAATAAGGTGAAAAGTGGGTTGGTTCAGTCAGAAAAGGGTTCATGTGCAAACTAAGAATTAAATGACTTCTTGTAACCTTAAAACAGACTCGCTTAATTCAACAAGGTTCTGGTCAGAATAAAAATCAACTAAACCCTCTAAAATTCATGGAAAAATATCCTCTAGGGTTTATAACCTTCAAATTGGCCTTTGGAACCTATTTTGACATAAATTGTGGTCTTAGTCAGTATTTGACCTAAATTGGGTTTTTTGTGTAAAATGTCCATTCAAACATGGTCAAACCTAAAATCCAACTTCACCATTGGATTCCTTAGGTCAAAATTAGGTTTGTACCAAAATTTGGACCTAAGGGGAGGTCACCTTGACCTACTTTGCAAAATAGTCCACCCAATTACATTTTGGCCCCTAGCTTTTAAAAATCATTACGTAGACCCCCTATCTTCCTCTCCACTCTTTGCAATTAGGTCCCTCTGCCATTACAGCAGAGGAGTCCTACTCCAGCGAGGATTCAAGGAGGATTTCTCCCTGATTCCTCAGAGATCTCTCAGATTTGAAAGGGAGATTATCTGAGAAATTCCTTATCATCTGAACGCAATTCCAAGGTCTAATTCGCACCCAATCTCTCGTTCGAACGCACGAGAGATATGGGTATCTCTCACATTCCTTCTCCGGCAAGTATTCTTGCTCTTGGAAGCTTGCCTTCTAAGCACAAGAGCCTCTGCCAGATGCTATGAAAAGACCCCCTGATCCGGTCGCTCGGAATCAGCTTGGCTTGGCCGGAGAACCACCTCCAATTTCTTCCCTTCTCCTCCGGCCAAGTGTCCAGCAGGCTCCGGCAACTCCTCCACCTCCTTATCGTCGCTCTGCCAAAATACTAGTGGCAGAGACGTCTTCACCTCCTTCCTCCGCATCACGCCATACCCGCGTACGCACCTCCAGCCCCATCGTCATCGTCGTTCTCCCTCCACTGGAATCTTCTTCTCCGACGGTGGTAGGTACGGCCAACCGCCCTCCTATCCCCCTTCGTCCCTTAAGTAGGTTAGAACTCTTCCTCACCCTCCTCTCTTTATTTGCCCTTTCTTTATTTTTACTTTTAACCCCTCGACACCACAGACCACCACCATCGTCCTCATCTCCAGCCGACCACCAGTGAAGGCGCATCCATCACTCTGTGCTTCCACATGCCTTGCTAGACCCCTCATAACCTCTGCCACCATCCACTGATCCTTATCCACATCTCCATCGATCGCCAACACCTCTACACTCACCCCTCGATCAAACCCACTTTCACGGCCACAGAGCGACCTAGGCACGCACGTCTAGGCTGCCCCATGGCTAGCCACCTACCATAGCACCTTCGCTGTGTCATGGCGAAGCTCCCTGTATGGTTTAATGAGGCCGCAAGGCCGTATTGAGTGATTGTAGGACTGAGCCTTTGCTGCCATTCTCGCCGGCTCGAAGGAGCTCGCAAGCTTCAACCTAGGTGTCGTGCTCTAGGTCTCCAGGTCCAGGTGACGCAGAAGGAGTGTGCGCACACATCCAGATAGAGAACAGTCTTGAGAGAGCACCCAGCTGCAGCAATTAGGCAGAGAACCTCCTGCGGGTGCGCAAGCAAATCGGGTGGGACTTTTAGTCCCACCTCGGAAAGTTAGGAGTGTGGTAAGTCATATAAAGTGAATTTGTGTTTCCTCCTGTTCACCTCAGATCATGGGGTGAGGTCCCCTCGCTTGTTCATCCGCCTCATCCGCGACCCACGCTCCGCGGACCTAGCCTACCCGACCTATTTTCCTAGCATTCCTCACTCACCACCCATGCCGGTGCTCCTGGACCCGGGTGCGGGCAACCTAACCCGAATACTTGATTGGCTGGCTCTGGGAGAGTGAACCCAAGAGAGAAATAGAGAGAGAGTGTACGTGGGGAGGGTAGGGGTAGGTTTTGCACTCGTGTGTATAGGGAAAGGAAGAAGGAAGAGAAGGCTGAAGCGAAGAAGGAAAAAGCTAAGGAAGAAGTTGAGGAAGCTAAGGCAAAAGAGAAAGAAGGAAAAGCAAAGGAAGCTGCAGAGGAGCTAAGGAGGAAAAGCAAAGGCAAAGTTGAAGGTAGAAATCAAGGAAGAAGGAAGGAGAAATCATGGTAGAAGACAAGGAAGGAAGAAGAAGCACTGTAGCAGAGAATGTGCGACTGAAGAAAAGGCAAAAGCAAAGCTGAAGGAAAAAAATCAAGGAAGAAGAAGCCAAGGTCAAGGAAGAAGAAGGAAGGAGAAATTAAGGCAGAAGAAGAAGACAAGGAAGAAGAAAAGGCACTATTGCAAGAGATGTCAGATAAAGAAGAAGAAAGAAGGCATTGCTAAAGTAGAAAGACCAAAGTCAGAGAAAAGAAAGTCAAAGAAGAAAAGAAAGAAGAGAAGCGAAGAAGGAGAAGATAGAAAGAAGAACCATAGAAGAAGAGAAAGAGGAAGCTGAAGAACAAGTCAAAGAGAAAAATAGTCAAAATACTCTTTATCCAATTCTTCTTAATCTCTCTATTTTGCTACATTTTATAATTTATAAACTTCTACATTATATTCTGAATTAGATTTTGAGTAGATTTAAGTGTTCAAATTACATCTATTGAGATTAGTAAATAAATTCTATTTGCTCCCTGTGTTCGACCTCAGACTCAACATTTGAGTAATAAAAATTCCTATTTGTTTACAACGCTTTTTCGACTGTACTATAACGTGACTTACTTAAAACCCAATCAACTGTTGTTAATAGTGCACCAGGTCCAAATGGAGTCCAAGTTTTTTTTTTACAAAATCTTTTGGAATGTATTGAAAGAGGAGGTGATGGAGGTACTTAAGGAACTTGAAAGGGGTAACTATGGCTTTGACAAGATAAATCGGTCTTATCTTTCTTTGCTTCCAAAGAAACAAGGAGTGGATAAATTCTCTAACTTTAGACCTATTGCATTGTCGAATTCTATTTATTTATTGGTGAGTAAAGTCCTAGCCAATAGACTTCGAAGTGTCCTGCAGGATCAGATCCTCCCAATCTAGTCCGCTTTTCTCCCCAACAGATCTCTGAAAGAGTCATTCATAATGGCTCAGGAAGTGGCGATGGGATGGCACCGGAGGAAGTGCAAAGCATTTTTATGGAAAGTAAACTTCCGAAAAGCTTATGATTCAATTTCATGGCCATATCGCTGGGAGGTATTCAAGAGGAGAGGGCTTCCTGCTATATGGCTGCAATGGATGAAAAGGTGCATCACCATTGCGTCCTTTTCTCCTCTTATCAATGGCAAACCATGTAGGGCGTGGATTCAACCTCAATGTGGGGTTCGATAAGGGTGTCCTCTTGCCCCTCTTGTCTTTAATCTTGCGGTTGACATGCTTGCAAGATATGCATGTTGACTATCAGAAGTGGGTTTGATTAGAGGTTACTCCATCTCAAATAGGAGTGCCATGGCTCTGGTCTTGCAATATGCCGACGATATAGTATTCTTTGTAGAAGGGAAAAACAGGAAGCACAAGCTCTGTTTCATTTGGTGAAGATATTCAGAGAAATATTAGGTCTGCAATTGAATGGGGACAAGTCATCATTGGTCTGTTTTGGGTTAACAGGTGGAAAGCAAATGTCCATCTCTTCCCTTTTGGGTACGCCCTTGGTCACACTCCCTATCAGGTACTTGGGTCTACCTTTGAAGTGTTCTAAACTAAAAAGCGATTGGAATGTATTGTTTGATAAAATTGCAATCAAATTGGAAGGTTGGAGCAGTCGCTATCTGTCTAAGGGGGGTAGACTCATCCTCTTGAACTCAGTGATAACCTCCATCCCTGTTTTCCTTTTCTCCCTATTTAAAGCACCTAAATCTATTTGGAAGTGCATTGATGCTTTGAGAAAATGCTTCTTTTGGAAGGGTTCAAAGCATAAGGGGTGTTTTTTTTAGCCCCTGAAGTGGGATCTACTATCCAGGCCAAAAAAACATGGTGGTTTGGGGATTAAATCTCTAAAAGAATTCAACGAAGCTCTGCTCCTTAAATGGGTAGTTAAGATTTTTAATGATGACAATAAGAACTGAGCAATCTTAATTGGTGATAGCTATGGCAAGCCACACAACTCACTGAACAGACTTCATCCTGTCAGATCGTCTCCATTCTGGGCTTCCGTGGTCCAGGCCATAAGGAACAACTGGCAGTTGTTCCACCCGGTCCTAGGTGATGGCAGTTCTTTCAAATTCTGGCAGGAGGAGTGGTCAACTCTGGGTGTGCTGAAAACTGCATATCCAAGAGCATACGTAGCTGCTGAAGACAAATGGGAACCAGTCAATTGCTGTTGGTTAGAATCTGACGCATCCTGGTAGATTGAAGGGGTAGCTTCCAATAGGGATGGCACCAGAACTTAGGAAGAGAAGGCAAGGCTGCAGCTAGAGTTGAAGGCATTTAGACTGGTGGCTGGATTGGAGGATCACTACAGATGGGAGGGGATCTTCACCTCTGCTAGAGCACATGACAAGATCAGACTTTTGTCTAACTTGGAGGAGGCAGATTTGATAGCAAGAAAGTTATGGCTCTTGAAAGTTCCAACAAAGGTCCAAATCTGCTTATGGCTGTGTAGGAGAAAAGGATTAGTTACAGGGGATCTCAGGCATAGAAGGATGGGCGTGGCACTACAGTCGTGCTTGTTTTGTGTTCTTCCTACTGACAGCTCTAGGCACATCTTCTCATCGTGTGTGGTGACGGATACAGTTTGGAGGAGAGTATGCGGGGAGCCACTACCCATGTGGGACTTGCTATGAAAAAATTCTTGACGAAGGATAAGTTGCATATACATATGGCAACAGTTATGTGGTGCATTTGGATAGCGAGAAATGAGTTTTTATTTCAGGAGAGGACAATATGTGTGGAACAAATTGTAAATGCATGCTAGTTCCTCATACGTATATGGGGATCCATTTTGTAAACTTATTTTTTTATAATTAATAAAATGCTCTCCCAGATCGCTATCGTAGTACGATAGCTTTCCTTGTTGTTTCAAAAAAAAGAAGGGGATTTTTCAGGCAAAAATAAGCGAAGGAGGGCAGTTTGTCCTCAGGGGTCCTTAAATAGGCCTCAAGAGAGCTTTTCCAAGCTTGGAGACCAAGCTTGGAGGCTTCGTGAAATAGGAGACCCGAACCTTCAAAAGGTTCACACGAGCCTTTGGATGGATTTGAAAGGTCATGACGAAGCTCAAATGGAAGAGGATCTTGTCAGGAGTCCTTCCATTTTTGGGAGAGATCTGCCAAGGAATCAGAGAGAAATCTCTGATTGAAGGTCGTCGGAGTAGGAGTTCCTTCGCGAAAATGGTGGAGGGACCTGATTGCAATGAAGATGACAAACTTAGGGACCCATTTTGATGGGAACACCATCATGAGCCATAACTAGATCAATTTGGTATAGAAAGGTTGACAAATACTCCTACATATCCATCAAAAAGTCCTAAAGGCACAATATCCTATTTTGAAAAGAAGAGGAGAATACAAGGTTATTTCTGCAAAATTAACAGCATTTCACCACTATAGAATAACCATGGGGTATTCTAAGGGCTAATTGAAGGTCATATGGTCATTAATGGCTAATAAGTGGGTCCATACAGAACATAATGGGTTTTTACACATTTCAAGAATGAATGGAATCTGAAATCCTAAAAACAGACCCGCTTAATTAATTAAGGTTATGGTCAATATAAAATTCACCTAAACCCTCTAAAATTCATAGAAAAATATTCTAAATGGTTTGGTATCTTTGATTTGACCATCAGAACCTATTTTAGCTTGAAACAGAGTCATAGATAGAAAATTGCCCTAATTTGGGTTTCTATCAATTTACCCAGTCAAACTTGGTCAAAACCTAAATCCAACTTCACCATTAGATTCCTTAGGTCAAAATTAGGTTTGTATCAAAATTTGGGCCCAATCTGAGATCATCTTGACCTAATTTGCATTTCAATCCTGATCTGACTCTTTTTCTTACAAAAAGGCCTTCAACTTTTGAAATTATTACAAAAAGCCCCCAACTTCTTCATATTATTCACAAATTGGTCCCTCCACCATTATCGCAAAGGAACTACTCTCGCGACCTTCAACCAGAGATTTCTCTCTAATTCCTTTGCAGATCTCTCCCAAAAATTGGACTCTTGACGAGATCCTCTTCCATCTAAGCTTGTTCACGACCTTCCAAACCTATCTGAAAGCTCGTGTAAATGCTTAGAAATCCCTAAACTTATATTGGAAAACCCAAGCTCTTCAAGCTTGTTTCCAAGCTTGGAGACTCGTCCTTATGCCTATAAAAGCTACCCAAGCCCTTCCTTACCTCCTTAGCAAGCTTTTGAGCCAAAATCCCTCTTCTTTTCCTAGCTCTGGCTCTCTCCAAGCTTGACTCCGGTGACATCCCTCCTCCGGCCTCTTCTCCAGCTGCCACATACCATACGTGGCTGGTTGTACTTCCCCGTCGTCTTCCACGTTTCACCATACTTGTGAGACGTCTCCTAACCCCATCTTCATCACCATCTACCTCATGGGAGCCTTCACCTTCTCCGGGGCTGGCTCATCACGGCCGATGCCTCCTCTACCCCTCATCGTCCGTTAGCTAGTCTCATCAACTTTACTCCATCTACGTATCATCACTGTGCTGCTAGAACTCCGCTTCGACCACAGACTCGCCTGCTCCGTCATCATCTTCCCCACGGTCGACATGCCTCCAGCGTGGTTGCCACACCATTACATTCCATCAAATTGACTATCACCAATCCCAAAGGCTCTACTACATCCACGTAAGCAAAACCCCTCAAGAAATTGAGGGGATTGCTTGCCCTAGCCCTCCGTCGAACACCTCCACGAACTCCGACCTTCTGTGCCTTCGCCAAGCTCACATACGCACTCGCACCGTACGCCACTGCCACCATCACCTTCGCCAAGTTTAGGCGAAGCTTCTGATCTTTCTAATCAAGGTTTAGCACCTGTATTTTGCTTTTTAGGTGCCTCACTAGACCTCTACCACTACTGTGACTTCTTCAACAAAGCCTTCAGTCCTCCGGTCACAACTCCTCCAGGTCTCACCTCCAGGTGTTGCGGCTCAGTCGCATGTCCTTTGCCAAGCCTTCAATTTACCACTATAGACCCATCTTCGACCGTAATTGGAGCTTCAGCCATTTGTTGCAACTGTGTGAGGAAGATGTGGGACATTTAGTCCCACATCATAAAGGAAAGAAGCAAAGTTGTGATATAAGTTGTTTTTGTGTTTAGGCCTCATCTCCTCGACACACTAGGGGTGAGGTCCCCGCTCACACACCTCCTCCTACTCACTCCTCACCCGTTACACCACATAGGCGGGTCTGGTCCCTGATCTGATTACCCAATTAGTTGGGTTTGATAGAAAGAAGAGAAAAGAAAGAGAGAGGGGGGGTTTTGCCTTGCTCTCCAACTCTCCAACACTTAGAAGATTTTAGGGAGGCCTTTACCTCTATTGTGTGTGGCTATTGTGCCTTTCCCTGTGACTTGAAGAGAAGAGGCCTTTGCCTCTATGCGTGACTTGAAGAGAAGAACAGAGGCCTTTTCCTCTGCTGGTTAAGGCATTTGAGGAATTAATACTGTGGTTGACATTAAGTGCTTGTAAAACTTAAAGAGTAATTTGGTGATTCAAGTCACCATTTTACTCTAATCTTTTTACACTTTCAGACTTGAATTTTCTGATATATCATTATTCCTCTTGTTATAATTGCTTATATTTGTGATTATATTGTGATCTCTGAGGTTAAATTGCTATAATTGCTCCCTATGTTCGACCTCGGATACTCTTTTGAATTTGAGCTATAAATTGTATTTGTTCACGCAATATTTCAGCTATATTGCAATGAAGTGATTTTTAAACCCCGATTTAGCACGTAACATTTTGGCACCGTTGCCGGGGAGCAACGCGCTATTTGATCTCTCTGATTACAATTTCTGATCTAGTACTAACTTGCTTTATCTCTTTAGTTGTGATATGTGCAGGGATTCATTGGAGGAAGATCAGCCGCACATCAACACTCCAAGGGTAGGTAATCTCATCTTCTTTTCTATTAAAGCCCATGGTTCTAAGAAAAGCTAAAAAAGGAAGAAATCAATTAGGATCAACTTGCATTTTCTAATTAGAATCAATCATCACAAGTTGCTTGATTTGATTTATTTCTAGAAGAAACCTTGATCTTGATTTCTGTACCTATTTAAGGTTTAAGGTATCTAGGGATACTCACCTTCTTGATTGAGCCCTAGGTACCAAATTTGGACAAAAATTGATTGGACCAATTAGAGCCAAAATTAGGGTTTCCACTTTAGGGTTGAGGTTCACACTTAAAAAAAGAATCTACTTCCCCAAATTGTGTGTTTCCTAAGCCTTGATTGAATTTACCTAATCTAGCAAACCCTAAAAGAAAGTTCTAAACATCCACTTGAATCCTAAAAATAGGGACCTAATCATTTCAAGGATAAATCAGGTGAAGTTGACCCACCTTGTGGGGTCAACCAATCTTCAAATTAGGTCACCATTCACAAATACATCTTAAAGTTCAAGTGGAATCCTAAGCACCACATCTAAACTTAAAATTGGTAGACTTAAGAGTTCAAGTTATCCATTCTGGTCTACCTGGATCCGTGGTGACAAGGAAGGTCGGGTGGGGGAAACCCTGTAACTTGTGGGGACGCTCTACTGTGTAGGGGTCTTTGCAGGACTCTCTCTTCCTAGCTGCCCAGGTAATTCTTAGGCGGACAACTTCATGATCTAGAGGTATCATCAGCCTCAAACCTCTATAGTCATCCAAAACCTTTGGGTGTCTTGATTGGGTCCATCACACCTTTTGTCCCTTGTCTATTCCATTGGTGTATGTACAGGAGGAGGTCCTTAAGACCACCCTTGAGGCCTCCACTAGTTCTTCACCCTCGTCAAGGCCAAGCCTCGTCGTCTTTTTTTGTGCAACTACCTGATTATATCGACATCTCTTCCAACTCCTCCACTTCTGAGCCTGAATCTCCTGCCACAACCATGGTTCATACAGAACAACCTAACTTTGAACCTCAACAATTCTTTGATTTTAGAGATCAAATCAATGCCTACATCAACCCACCGCCGCATCCTCAAATGCGAGATCACTACAATATTGCTGCGGTGGAAATCGAACCTTGAATCAACATTCTTGTGGGAGG
Organism: Thalassia testudinum; assembly: GCA_037157565.1. Lineage (NCBI taxonomy): Eukaryota > Viridiplantae > Streptophyta > Magnoliopsida > Alismatales > Hydrocharitaceae > Thalassia > Thalassia testudinum. Next base: position 113,252,094 of record JAZHRO010000003.1, on the reverse strand, counting down.
ACCCGAGGTGGAGCTCAAGCCAGTAAGCTTCACATGACCTTGAAATTTCATGGCTTGAATTCCGAGGATCCTTTCCGACACATCAAAAATCTGAAGCATTTGGCCCACACATTCGAGGCAGACTTGCATAATCAGGATGGTCTACTCGTGAAAATGTTCTTCTTCTCTCTAGCTGACAGCCGTTAATTGGTTTCAAACATACCCTCACCAGATCAACACATGTGAAGAACTTCAGACTACTTTCTTGCAAAAATTATATCCCATTGGCCGAACTAATGCAATGCGGCACCAAATCATGCACTTCTCGCAAGGAGCGGGAGAATCTCTGCATGAGGAATGGGATCATTTTCTGGATCTCATGAGCAAATGCCCCCATCACAGAGTCCCGAAGTGGGAACAAGTCCAATCCTTCTACCATGGGCTCCATGGCAACATCAAGATTTTTGTCAATGCAACCTGTGGTGGCAACATCATGGGTTAGCATGAAGACGAGATTTAGGGAATTCTTGAAAATATGTGTGAGAAGTCCCTAAACAATGAATTGCTGGATGTGTATGACCAGACCTTCACCTGCGCATTGACAAACAATCAGGGGGTACACGAGACCCGAGGCCTTTCCGCATCCGTTGACTTGGAGTTGGTAGCCAGTCAATTGGATAAGGTCTCTATCATTGAGAAAAAGGTGGACAACATCACTCAACATCTACACAAGACCACCACTACACCACAAAGCACATACATGCACCCGCCCTCAGGTGGGGAGGCTACACACAACATCTACCGCTCCCAGGGGATGGATGCCTATCCACCCTCATCTGATTTCGGTCTTGGAAGAAACTCTGGGCCAGCCTACCACATTTGGGGGAACTCTGAACCCTCGTATCCTGATTTTTCTAGAGTTCCTCAGACCTGCGAGGATCTCCATGTCGTCCAGAACAATCCTTTCTCAAACACCTATAACCCTGGATGGCGTAATCATACCAATTTCATGTGGTCGGGAAATAACCCAAATTTGAGACCTCAATTCCAACCTCGGCCACAGGACCTGCACCCACATCAGTTCAATCAGCCTAAACCCAACCCAAATTACCAATTAGGGCCTAACAAGGATGATCAAATGGCCTTGATCCTTCAAACTCTGGTCGGGAAATAACCCTGATTTAGGTTGCATGATTGTTGTGCAAACAATGCACACTAATAAAACTAGAGCCGGGTCTAGTAGTGGTCTGGTCCCACCCCATTGTGGTGCTGTGTATCCCATGAAAAATCCGGTTTGCCCACTAATAAACCAAATTTTTGTTAAGGTAAATAGTAAAGAGTGCTTGTGTGAGAGAGTTGTGTCCTAAAAGTTTCTAAGTGTTGGTGAGTGAATCGTGTGTGTTGATCTAAGTAAGAGGAGAGCATCTAAGTGTTGAGTACAAGTGTGGGCTTTGTGTGTGTGTTGTGTATACGTATATAGTATATGTATATGTATGTATTGTATATATATAGCATGTGCATACATATATATGTATAAGAAAAATAGTGTATGTATATAATGTATACGAGCATTTAGGTATAGTATATATATATATATATAGAGAGAGAGAGAGTATAAATAGTATTGTATATGTATGTTTGAGCCTTATGTATATATATATAGTTTTCAGGGATTTAGTGACATATATATTTATCACTGTAGGTATATATTTATGTTAGTAAATATAGTTCTTTTACCTTAAATTTGTACATACTTTTACTAAGGCTAAAGCGACATTTATATATGTTACTATATATATAGTATATGTTATTAGAGTTATTACTATATGTTAGTACATTTAGTCTAGTGTATATTGGTAGTTATTTTTGTACCTATACTTAGGTATTATTTAGAATAGTTGTACATAACTAACATAGAGTGTCATACATAGTTTTTGATGCTCGTTTAGTTGTAAATATATTTAAGGCATTGTAATAAGTATTAATTAATTATTTTGTATATAATTGACTAATTCTTTCACTCATTAATTCATTTTGTAAATATAATTGATAATTTTTGAAATAAAAGAACATTTTTGGAACATAGAAAGTGATGTATATTAATAATTGCTTCTCAGTGAACAACCTAGAATAAACTAGTAAAAATTATGTAAATAAATAAAATGATACGACATCTGTTTGCATTGTGACAACTATATGACAATAACGACACCATTAAAACACTATTTTTAACATGCAAATAGTTTTGTCCATCAAATACCCAACCAGAAAAGAAAGAGAAAAATAAATACCTATAGAGCCACAAATTAGGGATAAATCTATGCTACTATAGGCAAGAAGGACTTCCTAAATATGGAAGAGATTTGACATGAATTCGACAAAGTTTCAGTGCTCTCAGATTTGCAATGTAGAACTTGTAGAGCAAGATCTTCTCTAAGTGATTTCTCTCTTTTCTTGGACACAAAAGATGTAGAAATGGATTCTCAAGGTGTGTTTGGCCAAGGAAGGGTGCTTCTCTATTTATAGAGGTACCTAGAAGGCTTTGGGTGGCTTTGGAAGCCTCTTGTAGCCGTTGGGAACAAGGCTCAAGAGAGTGGTCCAAAATCCCACTGGAATCAGGGTTATTAAAGAGTCTGACAGGGTTTTCGAACGTCTGGATTTATAGTCAGATGTTTGGGTCATCGTCTAATCTGATGTTCGGTCATCTGATCTAGAATGGTTAATCATCTAGATTGGGTTGGATCAAGATGGATGTCTAAGAAAATATTTTAAGACATCTGGGAAACTAATTAGACATCTAATTCTAAGATGGGTTTCTTCCTATTTTTACCAGATGAAAACAGGGTTCTAGTGTTTGTTGGTCAGACGATAGATCAGACGTCTGACAAAATGTCTGGTTGTTTGGAAAGAGGATCCTCTGAGGGAATTGATATCCCGAGGTTCAAACTACTATAAGGGTCTAACAAAAGTAGATTTGAGTCAGATCTAGCCTAATGTCTATTTATCTGACGCCTGGGAATCTCTATGGACGTCTCATAATATAATTAATACAATCATAGGTGAATCCTTGAAGATATTCTCTGAGAGGCCAACGGTCCTCTAATTAGATGTTTGGCATGGTCATCGACATCTTCTGAGACATCTCGACTATGGGTTGGATGTCTGAAAAGTAAGGCATAGACTAAGGGTTCCTAGCCTAAGTGTTGAGACATTCGGACAAAAGGTTAGACGTCTTAAAGTCCAAGATCAAACGTCTGAAGTCTAGATTGTTCTTTTGATTAAGCTATTTGAAGCTTATTTTGGTTTTCAAAGTTTTCTATGAAATACCTAAGTGTTTGTCTAAGAGTCCTAGTGTAAGAATAGTGTTCCTAGGACTAAGGTATGTTACTTTGGGGTTTTTTAGTAATAATCTAAGAAAAGTAGAGAGTAAAAAAAATAAAGAATACAGATACAAAGATAAACAAGACATCTATCCTATTCTTCCTATCTTCAAGCTCTCGCTCCAAGCGAAGCTTCCATCTTCTCTTCTCCTCCATCAAGCTCCTCCAATTTGCCATGGATGCGAGCTTGAGCTCCTTCACACTTGAATCCATTTGCATTATTCTAGAAAACTCAAACTCAAATGCAAATGTCAAAAAACAAGTGTTTTGTCATCATTAAAATTAACGATCGTGATGCCTTAGCATCAACATATATCTCCCCGGGTTTCTTTATACTTCTACTTCCCCGCTGCACATTATTTAAGAGTAGTGAACATGTGAAGGCCGGGCTTTGGACAACCTGCTATTGGAGGTTACCCATGACAATTTGCCAACCATGCCTGTGCACGTGTGTGGGTATGCTCACTTTTTTATCCTTATATATTTTTCTCCCATGCACATCAAAATTTTTTCTTTTTCTTCTCTCTTTTCTTTCTATCTATATATAATTTTTTTTTTTTGTTTCTAATTTTTCTCTTAGTAGGTGACTTCCCTAATATAAGATGTACCTAAAGGTAGCAGTCAAAAGGATTAGCTCAAGTGGCTAGGGTTTGGACACCTTGTAATGGGGAGGCTCTCCTATTGCTACATGTCAGTCATACCACTCTTGTATGTTTGTTGGCTTCTTAATTTCCATTACAATTCCTATGCAATGAGTCAGTGCTTTCAAGTGTGTAGATGCTTAGACTTCTAAGACCCTTTAAATCAAAGGGTGGGTTGATAAGCAGCATACTTATCATCCCAAATTATTAATATATTCAAGTTTATTTTATAGTGGCAAGGACTCGAGAAACAGATCCACATCATAGTGGACACCTAGGTTAATTAAGTCACTAGACCTAAAGAGTCTACGCGACAAGACCCTAATTGTATTATTTCCTAGGGTTAGTGACTTCTAACACCTACTAATCCTTATCCTAACTCAACTTTATTTCTCTCTTTTTTTTCATATTTTTCTATAATTTTTTCAAAAAAAACATGCTTTATACAATGCATTTTTTTTAGTTTCTATCATTTTCAATTTTTTTCTATTTTTTTTCCAAAGAAATTCAAAAATTCTAGCTACTAGTCAAAAAATAATCAGCATATACATCTACCCACCCCCTTATGCCTAAATTTGTGTGTGTGTTCATGCATGAAAATAAATAGAGAAAAGGCAGATGTCACATGGAATAGCTTTTGATTTGGCCTTCGTACCACCAATATCTAGAAAATATCATGAAAAACAGCTATGTAAAAGGATAGAGATGTTGGTTACTAATAGATACACATTTATTCAAGATAAAATGCCTATTTATGTGTATTCCTTGGTTAGTTAGATGCACCTAGTAATGTAAATACTACATAATAGCTTCATCATGCATTTAGGATAGATTATGTAATTTGTATATTAATTTTCTTATTTTAATGGCTAAGGGATAGAGCAATACATTTCTAAGTCTCAGATTGAAGATCTAACCGTATGAATGTGATCAAGGCGACGATCGGAGTCTAATGACTTCAAACTCACCTCGATCGAACCTTCGTAACATCATTCACAATCTAGAGAAGATCACCAGATAGGAGGCAAGGTGACACGAAATGGAGCCTTAAACGATAAATCCAACTGTACGGATGGATTCAGGTCGACAATTGTAGCCCAACAACACAAAAATTGACTCGATTTGACATCCATAGTGTCACCTATGTAGAGAAGAAAATGGATGGCCCAAATAGTGTCACATGGTACCATCCATACTGTTCACAGCCACTTGGCCAAGCTAAACGCATGGCCAATGCATGATGTGGTCTGTTGGATCGTCATCCAATGGCCAACAACTTGCCACGTCACCCGCCTCACCCCTCGCTTCACAACATCTAAAGGCCAAAGTCGTACTTAATCATAGCTATTGGATTTTCATCCATTGGCCACGATCAAGCATGGCTAGCAGCAGTGCAGTGGTCCGTGCGCAACCTTCCCAACAAAGGGACGCACGATCAAGTCTTGATCCGCGTTTTCCTTTTCACAAAGGCACGGGCACAATTGAGCCACTTGATGGAGATCGAGCAGACTAGGAGGCGTCACGTCAGTGCTTATCACACCTTAGAGGAGTAGCGGGTGCACACTCACATAATCACAGTTGTGCAATCTCCACCAGGGGACGTGCAAAGCGCCACGTGGTGCCCTGGATGAAGTGGGGCGAGATCATGTGCCATTGCATGCGCTAAGGGCACGATGAAAAGCATGATCTTCATGCAATCTGGAGTATTTGATGGGCATCCAACAACCACGACTCCTCTGGTATGATTGCCAGCTGCTACTGCACGAGCGTGTGTGTTATGCATGTGGTGGCCAAGCAGATATGCATTGTGTGCATGGAAGTGTGCCTTGTGCTTGGTATTTGATGCTTGGTCAACCAATTGATGTGATAAACCCTCTCCCCTCCACTATAAATAGCCCATGACCCCTCTCCTTTATCCTCATCCCTTTCTTCAACTTTCTCTCCCTCTCCAAAGCTTTAGAACTACTTATGAGCTAGTCCCAAGCCCAGGATGCTACACTAGAGTACAAAAAATAATTTTTATCCCCCTCTCGCATCCCCATTCATGGAGTAGCCACATCCTCTCACCTCCATTCTGGAAGCGGATCCTCGCTGAGACGCCGTCCTGCCCCACACTCCCTTCCTTTGGCTTCATCCTCCTTCCTCCAGCCTCTTACCACCTTCGACCAGGCACCGTCGGAGCGAGTCATCTCCTAAGCAGCTGTCGAAGGGGATTCTCTCTCTTCTCCTTCTTTTTATCACTTTCTAGTGTAGACTTTATTCCCACACTATTTTCTGTAGTAGCCATTTGTTTAAGCATATATTGAAATTTATTTCTCTCTCTCTATTTATTTTATTTGCAAGTAGATTAGCTTAGATAATAGTTCACTTGTTATCCTATCTATATAAAAATACAAAAAAGAAAAATACAAAAGGCAAAAAATTACCAAAAAGAAATAAGCCCAAACGTGGATTCTCTATAAATCAAACGTCATTGCTTCGTGTTTGACCCGGGACTCACTGAGCCTCAGTTATTTTTATTTGATAAGCAGATTTTTGCGACTGCGATGATGAGATTTCAAAACCTCGACTTTTCTCGTGAATTTCCTACTCGTCATTTTGGTGTCATTTCCAAGGAGGCAATGGACTTTGATTTGTTTTCCACATTATTTCTACACTTATTTATTCTCTAACCTCTCTTCTCTCTAATTTACTACCTTACAGGTATCCGATCAAGGAGAGGCAAAGCAGTAGAGGTTATTTTTATTTGATAAGTAGATTTTCAAGACTGCGATGACAATGCTTTAAAACCCTGATTTTTCTCAGGAATTTCCTGCTCGTCATTTTAGTGCCTGATGGTAACACCATCATAAGTCATAACTATCTTTAATTAGTCATAATCAAATGACAAATGCTTCTACATAATCTCCTGAGAGCTATAATTCCATTCAAATCCATTCTGAGAGAACATTAAAATAGGGTTAATTCTACAGTTTTAACATCACATCATGAAATCAGAGTAACCATGGGGTTTGCTAGGGGTTAATCTAAGGTCAAACAAGCATTAAAGTATAATAAGTGGGTCCACACAGACAGAAACGAGGTTTCACGCATTTCAAGAACCAATACAGCACACAAAACCCTAATTTCAGACCTACTTAAATTACAGAAGTTATGATCATGATAAAATTAATCTAAACCTTCTAAAATTCATAGAAAAATATTCTTAGAGGTTTGGTACCATTTGATTGACCATCTAAACCTATTTTGACCTTGAACAGAGTCACAAACATATTTCTGCCCTAATGTGGTTTATGCACATATTACCCAGTCAAAATTGATCAATACTGAAATCCGACTTCACCATTATATTCCTTGAGTCAAAATTAGGTCTATACCAAAATTTACACCCAATCTGAGTCCATCTTGACCAAGTTTGTATTTTAGTCCATTTAAACTCTATTCCTTTCAATTAAGTAACTAACTTTCGAAATATTTTGCATTCAACCCCCTATCTTTGTCGTCTTCTTCACCAAATTCCCCCTGCCACTTGATTCCAATGTAGACTCATAAAACCAAAAAATCGTTGTCCTCAAAGAGGGAGAGCTCTTGCATTTGGTAACCAAATTCCTCCAAATTTGGAGGGATTGGTCCTTGAAGGATTCTCTGTTGATTGCGCCTCAAGTTTTTCCATATTGGAGATTGAAAAGCTCCATTGAGCTCTTGTTTTAGAAAGAGGAAACTCCTCTAATCCTAGAGAAAATCTTTCTCAATTTAGGAATTAAGAGCACAATGGAGCTCTATAAAAGCTTCTGGAGCTTCAAGCCTTGCTCCTTAACTCGGTTTGGCTGCACTTCCTCACAAAATCCCTCTCTCTGACCACCTCCACCACAGCTCCGATGACTCCTCTCCCTCCGACCTCCTCGCCCGCTACCACATACTATAAGCAGCAAAATCATCTTCCTCGCCTTCCTCCACTCCTCGCCAGCCATAGTAGGAGCTCCCAGACCCCCTCGTCATCGCCCCTTCCTTCACCAGAGGCTTCACCATCTCTGGCGTCGACCAATCAAAGCTGGCACCTCCCTTGCCCTTTGGTCCAGTAATTTAGTTCTTAACCTCTCCCTCTTCTCTTGAATCTCCCTATCTCCTCCCCCTATTTCAACCATCCAACTACCTATTCCCCCTCCATCTTCTTCCACTCCGACCGAACTGTGGTGAGGCCTTCGCCCTCCGCAGACCTCCAACAGCCCGCTGTCACCTTCGCAACCTCTGTCACATGTCCATGACCATAACCCCTCATCCTATTTTGTAGTTCACTCCCTCAAAACCTCCATCGACCTCCATCTCCTCTGACCACCTCCTCAACTCCGCCAAACCACCACACACCCCCTTACACCACATCATGACCACCACCGCACTCACTGCACACCAGCGAAGCTCTTGAGTTATTTTGATTGGGTTGTGAGGCCGTATTTTGCTCTTCAGGTCTTTGTTGGAGCGTCGCTGTCACCTTCGTCTTCCCCGACCATGTCCGCTTATCTTCGACTACCATATGACCAATTGCAGCATGCAATTAAAGCAACTGGAGTTCTTGAAGCTTCCCATGCCCTGAACTGGGCATTGCAGCAATAGCAGCAGCAGCAATCGATCAAGACTCCAGCAGCTACACGCACATGAAGATGCCCCAGCAGATAGTCCCACATCATGTGGGACAAACTCACAGCTGGGCATAAATTGAACTTATGACATGAGTTGTTCGCCCAAGTCACGAGGGGTTGGGTCCCTCTTACATGTGCATGCAGACCTCTCTCACCCCCACGCCCGGTGAGCCTAGTCCCATGCTCGGATCCGATTACCCTCATTTGACCTGATTAAACCCAATTCTAAGAGAGAAGAAGAGGAGAATTTGTGAGAGGAGGGGGAAGGGTTTTGCTTCGTCCTGGAATACCTTGGACATGTGCTGAAGGAAATGACTTATACTTAGCCTCTGAGAGAGTTGGCCCTGTGCTTGTGAAGGCTTAAGAGAGTTGGCTCTTGCCTTGTGCTTGAAGGAAGGTTTGGCACCCTTGTGTGCCTTCTGTGGGGTTGTACTATGAGGAAGTTAGGTTTCCTGGCTTTGATAGGCGACATCTAATTAAGCATTTGGTTCTGATACTATTGAAACATTTAAGTACCTAAGTTGATGTGGATTATCTGATTAAGAATAGTGTTGATTTATTTGAATGAATTAAATGCTTGGGATATATGCTTAATTAAGAAGAATAATTGGTGATTTAATTCACCATTGTTTTGCTTATCTATTCTTTTTTATCCCATGACTCTTTGAGATATTATTGATTGTTATTGAATATCAATCTGACAAGTTTTATTCATTGCATATCTGTTATTGTGCTCATTTATTATGAATTGGGATTAATGCATGAATTTCACATTTACTCCCAACGAATGGCCTCGGACTCCAATTAGATTATGAGTTTATAAATTTAAGTGTTTGTTGTGTGATTTAGGAGTGTACTACAGCGACCAAATCCTTAAATCTCTCATTTCGCCTACAACATTTTGGTGCCATTGTCGAGAAGCAACACGTAATTCACCATTAGTCTTATCTTTCTTGATTTATCTGAGCACTAACTTGCCCTAGCTACTTTGCTTGTGATTTTGCGAGGTACATCACAAAGAAGTCTTCCTCGCAATCAACCACTTTAGGGGCAGATAAACTTTCTCTTCTTCCCTAATCAACCTCCTAATCTTGGGAAAGAGAAAAGGAAACAAATGAATTAGGATTCACTTGCCTTATTTCTATAGTAGTTATCATTCAAAGGCAAAAGATTCCTGATTTACGAACTTAATTTCATATCTGATTGAAACTGATATGATTTTGATTAAAGATTCCTATCTTGATTTCCTTACCTATTAGGGATTTGCGCTTAAATTTTAAATAGCATGGACTACTCATTTTCTTGTCTGAATCCAAGGTATTACCCTTGAGATTAAATTGGGCTTGAAATAAAACCAATTAGGGTTTCTACTTTAGGGTTCTGAAGTGTTAGTTCACACTTTCCTGAATCAAAGAAAATTGATCTTCCTGCATTTGTGTGCTACCTAAGCCCTTGTTTGAAAAGTGCTATTCAAGGAAAACCCTAAAATCAAGCTCTAAATTCACTTGAACCCTAAAACTTTGGACCTAATAACCTGAGAGTCAATTTTGGGTTATTTTGGGTCTTGGCCCATATTTCATCTTCTATCTTTAGGGTAGGTCAGGTGAAGTTGGTCTACCTTGTGGGTCAATCAACCTTCAAATTAGGTCACAATTTGAATCAACTTTTAATCAAGTGAAATCCAAGGCACAAGTTAGGAAACTTGAATCCCAAATGAACATGAAAGAAAAGATGAACGAGGTTGCTCTTAGACATCATGGTTAGTATTACAAAACCTCATATCCAACTAGGCACATTCAGGTTAATGTTTAAAAAGCACCAACCCACATTATGAATCGTGTTGTAATGATATTGACACAAGTGATACTTGGTTTAACCCAGGATGATCTCTTATTAGAATATATTGAATTGAGGAAATAACATAGCAACGAGTATCTACAATGTTGGTCAAATCCCCCACTTTTGGAAAAACACCAACGTCTCATGGAGGAACATGGAAATTACTGAATATGATGTATGAAGCTATAAATCAAAAATACCCATATATCCCCTCAGAAACTGATAGGACATCTTAGGGCAACATTGAGGATCAATATGCTTTCCCAAGTCCTGGATTTGAAAATCAAGGTTCTTGTGGACCCCCAACCCAATTGGATTCAGATTCAAACTTTGTGCAGATTGACATACCTGATCTTGATGTTGGTTGGGTGGATCCAATTGCAGGTGTTGCTGATTCTAAACAAGCCTTAGAGAGCCATGAAGCTGGTCCATCATGCCTTAATTTCCCAAACACCTGTAATAAGCTTAAATCAGAACCTCTCAAGGATGTAATTCCCGAACCTTATCCTATTAAGGTAACCCTTAAGAGTGATTCTGGTATCCTAATAGAACCATGTCCAGATTCTAGTGATCCAATTCCTACCTTTAACCTAGAATCTAGATATGATCCTATTTGGGATGACCAAGAGGCCCAATTTAAGGAAAATCAGATTTTAGATCTGGACTGTGATTTTAGGCCCATATTTGACGATTACTCCTCTCCAAACTCCTCAAAGATATAAATTGATTTTTCAGAAGTCACACCAATTTATGATACAGAAATAGAGGAGTTGGAAGAGTTAGGATTTGATTGGGTCTACTCTAGGAGCCAAGAACCTAAGCCTAGGCCTAATAAGGATACCTCTTTGAGTTTAGAATTTGAGATTAAGTTAGATCAAAGTCAGGCTATTGATTCTAAGCATCATGATTCATTCTGTGGTGGAATTCTCGATCTGGAATCAGGTTCAGAATCTGATTTTCGCAGATTCTCCAATAATTTCAAATCATACTCTAATTTCGAAGAACCTTTGTTTCCTGACGATTTCGAGCCAATCTACGACCTCAGCATCTATGACCTGTTCTTTGATTTTGACTCTAAGGTCCCTATTCCAGAGATCATTGATTCAAAATCATGTTCCATTGAGTTGGAATCATTCTGTTATGATCTTCAAAAATCAAAAACAGTAAGTGCCAAGAGTGTCCACAATCCAGAGTAAGAATCTTTCATTGACTCAGAATTCCATGATCTTATAAATACTCTCCAGGCATTTACATCTGATTTGAATGAACATCAAGAAGACTCTGTAAATGAACCTATCTTTGAATCATTTCTATAAGAGCCCTCTCCGCACCCAGATTTTGGAAAAGCCACATCTTCCGATCCACATACAGAGCCTTCCACAATCCAATCCCAACCCTAACCCGCCAATGGAATCAACTTCTACTCTGATTCACCTCTCTCTGATCCGGTTGCATATGATTCACCTCCATCTTTTGATCGGGTATCGAACATTGATCAGACCATTAATTACGACTTATCCTTCTTTGATCTCACCCGTAGGCTTCCTACATCCTCCATCGATCCTTTCTCATTTGAGGATTCCTACTCTAATCAGGCTAAGCTGATTCAACCAAACCCCGGATTTTCATTTCTACATCTCTTTGAGCCTTAAAGTATCTAGTGGGCTCCATACCTATTGATTCACATCCATGAACCCACCAGACTGATTGGGTTTGGTCTACATCATCAGCCTGTTGATCTAAACAAGCACCTGGTTGGACCAACTAAGCAACTTATCAAGGTGCTTGTTCTACAAAATTCATTTGATTTGACCATCCCTTCTCCTTGACCACCTTCTACTCAGCTGAAGGCAGTGAATTTAGCACTTAACAGGAGGTAGCCCATCATTCCAAAAACCCAAGACCCTTATGATCGTCCTTTTATGCTACACTCCTACTGCACTTTTAAGTTCAACTTTAGAACAATCGACTCCACCTTTGGTGCTTGTATCAAAGCTTGAAATCGTCCGCAACAATTATCCCGATCCGTTCACCCACCCTTTGATCTTGTTCTAAACTTTGAACCAAACTAAATTTGTACCCTCCTAGTTTACAATGAGGACATTGCAAAACTTAGGCATGGGGGGGTATTAAAGTGCAAACATATGGAAATTCACCTCTTGATGGAGCCTTGCCTGACCGACTACCTCAAAGGGTTGGCTCTCGATCTGGGTCTCTAGAGATCAGTGGTCTGCCGCTGCATCTTAGATCATGAACTGTGGTAGCATCTATTCTTGCTGGATATGTGACCGTGGCAGAGGATGCAGAGATTGGTTTCAAGGAAGGGGATGGCAAAGTGTTATATGTTAATGTGGAGGCCTTCAGAGGAGGTTCGCTACCAGAGAAGATCATTCTCAGATGTGGTGGGAGTTTTTGAGGCTGAAATTTGGGGAGGTGGTGAATGTTGTCCATGAGTAGAAGACGCAGCGAACCTATGTGGAGATGGTTAGAGAGGAACCCTCACTGGAGCAGGTAGGGAGAGGTACACCTAAGGAGGCACCACAAGGAGAGGGAAGAGGATGAGATGGTTGTGATGGGGGATGACCAAACTATTCAGGAGGAAGAACAATCTGTGGAAGTATTGCAAGATATTCTAGTGAACTCGATGGTACATACTTCCTCTTTCAGTGCTGCCAAAGATCTGGCATATGGGCCTGGAGCTTCATCAAAACCAACCCAGGGGAGATCCCCCTATAAGCTAAGGCAAAGAAGAAAGATGTTGTTGACCAAGAAGGTGGATGAAAACTCTATTGCTTTGATAATTAAAGCTGAACGCATGCCTCAAGCAAACATAGGGGATTCTCAAAAGGGGAGATGAGAGTTCTCTCTTGGAATGTGCGTGGGTTGCGTAATAAAATTAGAAGGGCCTCACTTATGAGATATCTAAGAGAATGGGACATTGAATGTGCTCTCATTCAAGAAACGCATATTGAATGTGAGAATAGTCCATTGTGGACTGATTTGAAGAAATATGGATATGCTGGCTGTGTGGCAGTGGGAGCAAATGGAAGAGCTAGAGGGATGGCATTTTGGTGGAAGGAGGAATGCCTAGATGTGCTTAAGGTCTTTAAATCTAGGCATGCGATCTCTTGCAAATGTAAGATGATCCAAGGGGAGATGGAATGTTTAATCACAGGTGTGTATGGCCTGTGTGCTGCGAGTAGTCGATCTGAATTGTGAGAGGACCTGACAGATCTGGCGAGACACTCACAGGGACTGCCATGGTTAGTTGGGGTGACTTCAACTGCACCTTAACTGAGTTGGATAGATTGAGTGGAATTCTGGACAATGCTTCTCATTGATTTCAGTTAATAGTACAAGAACTGGGGTTGAGTGAATTCCCCACTGCTGGGGTGGATTTTACATGGAGAAGTGGGAATGGTCAGTGCTCAAAACTGGACAGATTCTTTGGGAATGCAGAGCTACTGGAAAAATTCCACTTATCCTCAGTGGCAGGAATGGTGCATCCATTTTCTGATCATACGCCGCTGGTTTGGGACTGTGGTGACAACACACATGTTGGGTGTTATTTTAAACTCAGAAAGTCTTGGCTTAGAGAGCAGGGGTTCTGTGAAATGATTGAGTCCTGGTGGAGATCCAATTAGGCTGAAGGCACTGCAATAGTCAAATTGGCTGCTAAACTGGCATCTATGCGTTCCATGTTGAAAGAATATGGCTCCACAATGGCTGTGCTAAGGAACCAAAAATGCATTGAAGCTCTGGCTGCAATACAACAGCTGGATGTAAAGGAGGAGACCACTTGTTTGACTAAGCAGGAGCTGCTGGACAAGAAGAATTAGCAGGAGATAGTGGCTGAGGAAGACTTAAAAAGAGAAATGGATTGGCGTGAGCGCTCACGACAACTTTGGCTCAAAGAGGAGGATGCCAATACCAAATTTTTCCATTTGGCGGCTAGTGCACGAAGAAGATATAATCTTATTTCCTTCATTGTTGTGGACGGTTAGGAAACTTCGTCTATACCTGAAATTAAAGATGCTTCCATTAGATACTTCAGGGACAGTTCTCAGGCAATTGGAAGGGGGATGTGGAAGATGGCAGGGTCAGTTTTTCCCTGCCTCTCTATGCGGCAAGCTGGTAGCTTGGTGACTCCCATCTCCGAAGAAGAGGTCTGGGAAGTGCTGAATGATCTAAATAATGAAGGTTCACCAGGTCTAGACGGAATACAAGTCTTTTTCAACAAAGAATTTTGGACTATGTTCAAGGGTGCGGTGATGGAAGTAGTTGGGGAATTTGAGAGGGGTAATAGTGGCTTTGACAAAATTAATAGATCCTATCTTTTTCTACTACCAAAAAAGCCAAGTGCAAACTGCTTCTTGGAGTTTAGACCAATTGCTTTGTCTAACTCCATATATTTATTGTCGAGTAAGGTTCTGGCTAATAGATTAAGGAAGGTTCTACAAGACCTCATTCTCCCAATGCAATCTGCTTTCCTCCCCAACAGGTCATTACAAGAGTCCTTTATTATGGCATAGGAGATGGTGATGGGTTGGCACAGGAGAAAGTGTAAAGCCTTCCTATGGAAGGTTGATTTTTGGAAGGTGTATAACTCGATGTCGTGGCAGTATCTATGGGAAATATTCAAGAGAAGGGGGTTTCCACCTTTATGGCTGCAATGGATGAAAAGGTGCATCACCACCACTTCTTTCTCACCTTTGATTAATGGTAGGCCTTATGGGACATGGATTCAACCTCAATGTGGTGTTAGGTAGGGATGCCCTCTTTCTCCACTTGTGTTCAGCCTCGCGGTTGACACTTTAGTGAGGTATGCTTGCCGACTATCAGAGGTTGGTGTCATTAGAGGATATTCCATCTCCAATAGGAATGCCCTGGCTCCTATTTTGCAGTTTGCTGATGATATAATTTTCTTTATAGAAGGGAATGAACAAGAAGCATAGGCATTGCTCCACATGGTAAAGATATTTAGGGAAATATTTGGTTTGAAAGCGAATGGTGATAAATCCTCTTTGGTGTGTTTTGGACTAACTAATGACGAGCAATCATCCATCTCCTTAATATTAGGTACCCCTTGGTTACTCTCCCTATCAGATATTTGGGCTTGCCTCGAAAATGTACTAAACTTAAGAAGAGCGATTGGCATGTTCTATTTGATAAAATCTCTATCAAGCTACAAGGATGGAGCAACAAATATCTCTCTAAGGGGGGCAGACTTATTCTTTTGAACTCGGTGATAACTTCCATCCCTGTTTTTTTCTTCTCTATGTTTAAATCACCTAAGTCCATCTGGAAGCATATTGATGTGATGCAGAAATGCTTCTTCTGGAAGGGAGCCAATCATGAAGGTAAATTTCTTCAGCGAGTGAAGTGGGATAGTCTTTGTATGCCAAAAAATAAAGGTGGTATGGGAATAAAATCTCTTAAAGAGTTCAATGATGCTTTGTTGCTTAAGTGGGCCATCAAATTGCTTAATGATGAGAATAAGAATTGGGTGAATCTTATTAAAGAAAACTATGGCAGCTATCATAGTTCTTTGGACCGTCACAAACCACTTAAGCCTTCTCCTTTTTGGAGATCTGTGATACAAGCCATGAAGAACAACTGGCAGATGTTTCAACCTGTTTTAGGTGATGGACGCTACTTTAAGTTTTGACAAGAGGAATGGTCTTCTTTGGGTCATCTAAAGGAAGTATATCCAAGAGCTTATGCGGCTGACATGAATAAAGGGGAATCGGTTTGCAGGTTCTGGTCTGAGGGGAATGAGTCCTGGCGGATTGGTGGGGGTGAATCTAGTAGAGAAGGCACAAGAACATGGGAGGAAAAGACTCACTCGGAGCAAGATCTGATGACTTATAGGCCACTGCCTGGTATTGAAGACAGATATAGCTGGGAGGGAATTTTCACTCCTGCAAGAGCATACGAAAAGATCATGAGGCACTCCTACTCAATGGAGGATGATGCGGTAGGGAAAAAGCTGTGGCTACTGAAGATCCCAATTAAAGTCCAGATTTTTCTTTGGCTATGTAGGAGGGATGGATTGGAGACAGGTGATCTCAGACATAGAAGATTGGGTGCTGTGTTACAATCCTGCTGTTGAACATCCGGTTGCTACGCTAATGTGTTTGGTTTTGAAAAATCTATCGTCATAGTATGAAAGCGAAGAACTCGTGTTCAACAAATAAAATTTATACCGGAATGAAAATCTCGGGTCGAACTCAGGGAGGCAGACGTTTGATTTAAAAAATACGCGTTTGTTTTATTTGTCACGAAGTAAATTAATTGATTAGAATTATCTAGCTATTTACAATAAATAGAAAAGAGAGAGAGAGAATAAGAGAGAGAATATTACAAACAAAAATCAAAAGGAGATGTAGAATGAACATGGAATTCATCATCAAAAAGATTGTTTGTTACACTAAACATTATGACTAGAAAGCGATAAAATGATTAAACTAGAAAGCAGTAAACTACTCTAGAAAGTAGTAAAAGAATGGGAAGAGAAATATCCTCCTCGACGGTCACTTGGAGGACAAGCCGGACAGGACGACGCCTGGACGAAGGAGGACGGAGCAGGACGAAGGAGAACGAAGTGGGAAGAACAGGAACGGGGCAGCACATCGTCGTCATTGCAGGATCCGCTTCCGAAAAGGGGACAAAAAATTGACTTTATCTCGCGAGAAGCATCCCAGGTGTGGGACAAGCTTCTCTTGAGCTTTGGAGAGGGAGAGAAGAGAACGAAGGGATGAGAATTTCATATGGAGGGGGTCTCCTTTTATAGTTGCAAGGAGTGGGGGCAATTTGGTCATTACAACTCTAAAAACATTAATTTAGGACCTTTAGTGACGAATAAAACTGTCGCTAAAGGTCCGAACGTGGCCTTTGTGCGCGGTGCACGCGCCCCCGCTCACCTCCTCGCGTGTAACGCACGGGCACGTCCAGCTGATCTCAGCCATCCGATCTCACGATCGGACGGCTTAAGTTGCGCCTTCGTTCGCTCCTCAGCATGCACCCGCCCGCGTGCGATCCCGCGTCATGTGCGGGCATGTAATAGCGCGTGCGCTCGATCGAGCGATTTGGGCCATCCACAACCGGTCAAGCGGTCAAATTTAATCACGTGCATGCCGCCGATCGTGAGTTGAACTCGCGTCCTGTGATCTCGCAACGACTCGCGACCGCTGCGCTGCGCAATGGATTGTGTCACGCAGATGAAATCAGGCGCGCGCATCCACAGCCGTTGCATCAAGATCCAACGGCCCAGATCGTGCATTGGATTTTCTTTGGAGAGGCAGCAGCAGTCTTGAGGGCTGGTTGGATGGCTGAGATGGTGCCACGTGGTGCCATCTTGGCCATCCATCTACTGGATGATGTAGATGGTGCCACGGGTGTTGGATTGAGTCGATTTTCACGCCGTTAGATTGCGATCGTCGATCCGAATCCATCCGTGCGGTCGGATTTGTCATTTGAAGTGTGGATTCACACCATCTTGGCCCTTGATCTTCTAGGATTCCCCGGTCACTATCTGATGCTACAGATGTCTGATTAGGGCGATCTTGGAGTCGTTGAACTCCAATCGTCGCCCTGATCACATCTGTACGGTTGGATCTTCGATCCGAGGCTCCAATAAAAAGTTTACCCTGTCCATGAACATAAAAGGAGACAATTAACCTCCATTTTATTCAAACTACTCTAAATGCAAGATAATGCATGTTATGCAATATTTATAGTATGTAATGCAATCCTATGCTTAAGAACATGCATAAATAGACATCTTAAGTAGTGTAAACATGTTTACATCATACCCCCATGCCTATCTTTTGCTAGTCCCTAGCAAAAACTATATGCTATTTATAAAAGAATCAGGTTGGATTATTTGGGCTTGAGTTATTTTCAATCATTAAGAAAATGTCTACTTAGGATCTGAACTTTCAAAGACACAACAGTGCCCGAGTATCTCCCAAAATGTAGACCGCCTCAAGCCCTCGCCTTATTCAAAGAAAATTTTCTTTTTCTCTTTTTCCTCTTTTCTAATTTTTTTGGATTTTCAAGTTTTAGGGTTTAAGAGTAGCTTTCTATGGCCATTCAACTCACCTAAGATTTGATGAGAGCCCTAAGTTCTAAGCATCTTATTGTGAATGTGATAGTCTCGTTGACCAGCAGTTAAAATGGACTTCGGATTTCTACGCCTCTAAGTGACCTAAAAAAGAATTCTGCCTAAAGGTGTATCTGTACAACCGGTAGCTTTCTCCCTACTTTTATTTTTTTACGGGGTCAACACAAGGGTGAATCCAGTGTATATCTCCTCGGTTTATTCTACTTCTCCGTTTCTTCCTAAGTGTTTTGGGATTTTTCTGTGCATTTATTGAGATGGGTTCTGGACAACCGGTCGATGAGCTGTTACCACCGACAACTTGCCAGCCATACTCGTGCGGCGAAGTGTGGCTTATTTCTTTTTTTCTTTTCTCCTTTTCTTTTTGACCCTTTTCTTTTTGAGTAGGTGGCTTCCCTGGTCTAAGATTTACCTAAAAGTAGCAAAAAGAGAAAGGTCCAATGATTGGGCTCTAGACAACTTACCTATGGGCTGTTACCCACGATAACTTGCCAGCCATATCAACCTAGAAGGTTTATTAGCTACCCAATTTCCGTTAAAATCGTTAAACAACGAGTCAGTGACAAGATAGTGTGTAGATGCTTAAAACACAAAATTCCCTCAAATCAGAGGGTGGGTTGATAAGTCATGTACTTATCACCCAAACTTATTTACTCCATTTAAAATAGAATTTAGGTTGGAGAGGACTCGAAAAATAAATCCACATTTTAGTGGATACACGGGCTGATTAAGTCCAAAGACCTGAAGGATCTTTGTGCTCAAATCATAATGTAGTATTTCCTAAGAATGAAAATTTTCTTAAACACAAGTTCTCTTTCCTAATTCCATTTTTTTTTTATAATAAAAGAAAATAAAACAAATCTACGGAGTTGACGAATAAATTCAAAGATGAATATCCACCCCCCATGCCTATCTAATGCAATGTTCTCATTGTATTAAAAAGACATAAAATAGAGTGGAATAGAGAAGAAGGCACCTGAATTGCGTGAATGTCAGGTCTGCTCTGAGATGAAAACTAAAAAGAACTGTATACGTGCTGAATTTAGTACATTCAGCTAGGCACACTATACAAAGAAGAGAAATAAAGAATTCATAGGTGCAGGTCAGAATCAGAATAAACATAAGAAACCTTTGACCTATCAGTAGAGGTCCACAAATGTGGACCAGATTGTGGTGCAGACCCGTACCCCATAATCGAGAATATCTCAGGTTCTGGATAAAAATTGCCCAAAACCTAAAATCAGTATGCAAGCAGGGTCGAGCCTGTGATTTATGAGGATGCTACCCAAGACCAAAAAGTTGGATTACAGAGAAATCAAGCTCAAAAGGATAATCATTGAATGTGTGCTTGGGTTCGACATCCTTAGAACAAATGTCATAAGGGTCCTGGTTTGATGGTTTCAGCTTAATAGGAACTTTTCGACTCAGTCTTCTACTTCCTCCAGAACTTGCTTCCCAAATCAAAATTTCCCAGCTCCTATCCTCCTCATTCAGAATGTCAAAATCCAGAACCTCCTGCATATTAATCACCCCGTCTGAAATTTCCAAGTCTAAAAGATGTGGCTGAATCAGAATTGACTTGGATCTAGTTATCTTAGAATCATCGATAAGCTCAACGGGGTGTAACTAACAATCAGGGCATTGGATTGAATCCTCCAGAAAATACGATTCTGGATCCGTAATGTAAGCCCTAATAAGATCAGTTTCCTCAGTTATTGGGCTATCAAATGATGTATTAGATTCCTCAGGCCCAATCGTCTCACAGAAATCATATTCTGTAGACTCGCGTGAGACTTCGCAACTTGAATCTTCACCATCAGAATCAAAGAAATCAAGATTCGTATTAATATTTGTCCCAAAATCATATGTCACTTTCTGTTCCAAGGAAACATACATTTCCTCGTACCCTGGCTCAGGGATCTCAGGTGAAGAAATCAGATCATCCTTAATTGGTTGCTCTAATTCAATCTAGTTAGCCTCGTAACACGTGTCCTCCCCAACAGGTGCCTGAGCGGGTTCTGAAATTGGCTCTCCTGAAGAGGGTTCATCCTGGAATCATCCCACGATTGAATCAAAGCAACCACAAATCTCATCCTCAATTTCGCTAACTTCCCAAGTAGAACTCACTTGGGTTCTTATCCTTAACATCCTGGAGCCAATCCAACAAAGACTTGTTCAAATCATCAATCATTTCAATCAGGGGCTCCAATCTCTCAATGCAAGGTATTGGCTAAACTTCTAAAGATTGTATGATATTCCTCAAGTTAGCCAGAACCTTATCTTGAACCTGGTTACCCTGAACCGAATGAGTTGGTTCAAGGTTGGGCAGGTTTGGGGTCAATGCAAGGAAATTAACGAATTGAGATTCGTTATACCCTTCCTGATAATAGGTCATTTCAGATTGTTCAAAAGGTGGTGATGACCTAAAGGTAGTGTAATCAGAGGATGGGTAAGGATCGATGTATCCTTCTTGATTGTAGATCGTATTAGGTAGTCCATGAAAGGTTGACGAACTATAATCGATGTGGCTCTGAGAAGGATAGAAATCGCAATTATAGTGTTCAGGGTTAGACCCTAAACACGAAGGCCCGGAACTGTATCCCCAATCCGAGTTATCCCAACTAACTGATGGTTGATTACAGTACAAGTCGGGATAATCATCATGTTGAGGATAATTCAAAACAGGAGGGAAAGAGAGGGAATGCATGTAATATGTGGAAGGATTCATGAGACACGGGAGGAAGAAAGGCACCCTGCAATACAAGCAATCAAGCCTGTCCTTAAGTGGGCTAGCCTAAAGACCTACAGACTCCCAAAACTCGTCTTGAGATAAAAGAAACGATTTGATCTACTTCTGTCTGTTCAATCCAACCAGTTAGAAGGAGGGACTGGGGAGAAGGTTCTTCCTTCGGCTTACGCCTCCAGTTCCTAGTGTACCCCCCAGCCACGATCGTTTGATTCTACTCCCCTAGCTAGACATCAAATTGAACAGTAAAAACAGACTAATCGAAAATAATCTCGTTTTGGGCTCTGAAGAGCGAGTCAAATCCTTAAGGCCAACATCTACTCTGTTTTATTTAGGGCTAGGCTTGAATGTGCTTTGGAATGTGATGGGCCCTTTATATGGGTTGTGCCCTTAATGATTGATTGATTTGTGTGTGCGTGCACAACCAGTGATTTTCAAGCAAGATTATTTTTGATGTGGTAAATTGTAGGGTTCAAATCTTGCTTAGTAGCTTTTAGGATTCAACTTTAGGTGTTTTCAAATAAGTTTTGTTGGCACACCAGATTTTGAAAGCACAAGTGAAGATGTTTTCCTTTAAAACTTAAAAGAATGTGGAGTGCCTGGTAAATCCCTAATAGTTGAACCTAAGTGGCAGCTAGTTGATGAGTTGATTTTAATTGAAGTGGTGCGGCCCAATCAACTTAAACAATTGGCCTATTGCACCACTTAATTAAGCACACAAGTGATTACCTAATCTGATTTCTACTCAATTATTTGTTTGGATGTGTGTACCGGCTCCAAAGATTGGTTTACCGGTTGAGTTTGAAAATCAGGTGAGGTTGTGTACCTCTGTGAGATTTTTTTTAATTTTTCTTTTCTTTTAATGTGGAGGTTGGGGTGAGTATAGGTGTCAAACAACAAACAATCTAACCTTAGAGTTTATAAGAACACCTAGGTTGATTGATGTTTGTGTTATTATGTGGTGGAATGAAATCTAATGGGTGGGAGGTGGGGGATAACTTACAAAACCTTCCACAGCACTTTACTCCAATCTACCGCTTTTGCTCGTCTCAAAAGAGTACCTACAATCACAATAAGGGGAGAAGTAAGGTAAATGATTTGTAAGTTAGAAAACGTGAAGAAAAAATCAAAGAGCGTCGCCTCCCCAGCAACGGTGCCAAAATGTTGTAGTCCCCGGTAACGGCGCCAAAATGTTGAATGCTCGAGTTGCTATGCTAACGTGTTTGGTTTTGAAAAACCTATCGTCGTAGTATGAAAGCAAAGAACTCGTGTTCAACAAATAAAATTTATACCGGAATGGAAATCCCAGGTAGAACACAGGGAGGCAGACGTTTGATTTAAAAACATACGCGTTTGTTTTATTTGTCACGAAATAAATTAATTGATTAGAATTATCTAACTATTTACAATAAATAGAAAATAGAGAGAGAATATTACAAACAAAAACCAAAAGGAGATATAGAATGAACATGGAATTCATCATCAAAAAGATTGTTACACTAAACATTATGACTAGAAAGCGAGAAAATGATTAAACTAGAAAGCAATAAATCTATTCTAGAAAGCAGTAAAACTACTCTAGAAAGCAGTAAAAGAATGGGGAGAGAAATATCCTCCTCGACGGTCGCTTGGAGGACGAGCCAGATGGGATATGAAGGAGGACAGAGCAGGACGAAGGAGAACGAGGCAGGAAGAACCGGAACGGGGTAGCACGTCGTCGTCGTCGCTAGATCCGCTTCCGAAAGGGGGACGAAAAATTGACTTTATCTCGTGAGAAGCATCCTGGGTGTGGGACAAGCTTCTCTTAAGCTTTGGAGAGGGAGAGAAGAGAAGGAAGGGATGAGAATTTCGTATGGAGGGGGTCTCCTTTTATAGTTGCAAGGAGTGGGGGCAATTTGGTCATTACAACTCTAAAAACATTAATTTAGGACCTTTAGTGACGGATAAAACCGTCTCTAAAGGTCCGAACGTGGCCTTCTTGGGTAGCGCGCGTGCGCCCGCTCACCTCCTCCCACGTAATGCACACACACTTCCAGCCGATCTCAGCCGTCCGATCGTGAGATTGGACGGCTTAAGTCGCGCCTTCATCCACTCCTTAGCGTGCACCTGCCCGCGTGCGATCCCGCGTCACGGCGAGCGTGCAATGGTACATGCACCCGATCGGGCGATTTCGGCCATCCACAGCTGATCAAGCGTTCGAATTTAATCGTCCGTGCGCCGCAGATCGTGAGTCGAACTTGCGACCGGTGATCGTGTAACGACTTGCTACTGCTGCACTACGGGGTGGATTGTGTCGCGCGGATGAAATCAGGCGCGCACATCCATAGCCGTTGGATCAAGATCCAACGGCCCAGATCGCACGTTGGATTTTCTTTGGAGAGGCAGCAGCGATCTTGAGGGCCGGTTAGATGACTGAGATGGTACCACATGGTGCCATCTTGGCCGTCCATCTGCTGGATGATGTAGATGGTGCCACGGGTGTCGGATTGAGTCGATTTTCACGCCATTAGGCTGCGATTGTTGATCCGAATCCATCCGTACGGTCGGATTTGTCATTTGAAGTATGGATTCACACCATCTTGGCCCTTGATCTTCTAGGGTTCCCCGGTCATTATCTGATGCTACAGATGTCTGATTAGGGTGATCTTGGAGTCGTTGAACTCCAATCGTTGCCCTGATCACATCTGTACGGTTGGATCTTCGATCTAAGGCCCCAATAAAATGTTTGCCCTATCCATGAACAAAAAAGGAGACAAGTAACCTCCATTTTATTCGAACTACTCTAAATGCAAGATGATGCATGTTATGCATTATTTATAGTTTGCAATGCAATCCTATGCTTAAGAACATGCATAAATAGACATCTTAAGTAGTGTAAACATGTTTACATCACCTACTTACTATGTGGTTTGCCAGCCGATAGTTGCATTCATATTTTTTCTTCATGCGCAATCATTGATGCTATGTGGAGAAGTGTATGTAGGGAACCTCTTCCCATTTTGATGATATATGGAAAAAAATTTTATTGCATGATAAACTACCCTATCATATGGCGGCAGTCATGTGGTGTATTTGGAGAGCAAGAAATGATTTTTTGTTTTAGTGGAGGCTAGTATGTGTGGAGCAAATTGTAAATGTATGCTGGTCTCCATACATATGTGGGGATCTATGTTGTAATCATGTCTTTATAGTGTTTAATAAAATGCTCTCCCAGATTACTATCGTTGCACGATAGCTTTCCTTATTGTTTCAAAAAAAAAATGAAAAAGAGAAAAAATTGGTGAAAGGGGAGGAAATTTTTAGAAATGATTGCAAATCTTTTTTGAGGAGGAAAAGAGGAGGAAATACAGAATATCAAAGAGGAGCAAAATCAAAAACAAAAATGATAGTCATAGCAATTGATTTTGGAATTTACTTAAGTTCTTGACCTAATCAAAAGAAAGATTAAGTCATGAAATACTATAGACAAGGAGATTAGTAATGAGTGCTGATCTTTGGCCTCTTGGGTTTGTTTTAGTGCTTAAACACTCACGTATTTGTTAAGATCTGGATTATTCCTCAAGAGGTTGAGGAAAGTGCGAGGCTGATGTAGTAGGTCAACTCTTAAGGATTATTTGGCCCCATTGCCTGCCTTTTGGTTTGTGGGACTTGGTAACCGAAGTATCCAAAATCACACACTAAGTCTGGTTCAGTGCGCTTAATAAAGAAAATCATGCCAAAAGTGTTCTTTTATGAAAAACCATCTCAAAGATTTAGCTTAGGAGTGGCTCGACAAGACAAGTTGATTGGACGAGTTTCCAATGTAGAGAGGTTGGAAATTCCCCTTGAAGATGCGTAATAACATATCATCTCCTCGGTGCTTGTCTCCTAGGATATCTAAATATCCTACCGGAGGCATGCAGGCACCTTGTGCTAGTTCAAGTGCCATGGGTAAGATTATCCTGAAATGTCGATTGCCAGGGCTTGAATTTAGCTACAGAATGCTGACGGAGAGATTTTCACTTTGAATAATTAATATTAAGATAATAAATCGTTGTAGCACAAAAGGTGGTGGAAAATCTCTCAATCAAAGATTAAACAGATATGAATTTAAACCACAATAATGGATGTCTTATCCATAGGGAGGAATAGACCAATAAATTCATGAGTCAAAGAATACACAGTTCGCAAACTCTTCTGCAACTTTAATGCTATTTTAAATGAAGTTTGCAATTTCCTTAAAGGTTCAAGGTTATTTATGCAGTTTTCACATCAGGAATTAAGCTCCAAAAATATGTGTATGATGCATGTGTAATGGCTTATCATGTAAATTCAACTTTCATGCAATTCTGATTTGAAATTCAAGGTAGAAACATGCACATAACACAAGTAAAATAATTTCAGGAAAATCTGAGTGCATCAGTGCAATGTGGCCTGAATAAAATATTAATATAAAATTGGCAATGGCATTGAATGTAATTATTAATGGAGATAAAAACAAAGGATTTCTCCTCTCTCCTCCTCGCATGTGCGGCCGCGCACGGTTGGCCACGATAGTCGGCAGGGAGGTGCGGCTTAACGAGGGCAACGCAACGGCGGTGACGCGGCGACCAGACGTGATCGGCGGTGGCCGGATGGAGGAGGATGGCCGCTTGCCTATTGGAGGAGGCTGCCACTGCTGCAGCCATGCACCGCGCACTGGGCACTGGTGTAGGTGCGCACCGATGGGCGCCTGTGCATGCCTGCAGAGAGCTGGTGGCGAGGGCGCGGACGTCTGCAGGCACGGCTGGTGGCTCTTCAGCATCTGTAGAGGGGAGCGCCAAGCGCTGGAGGCGCGGGCACGGTGCCTGCAGGCGTGGTGCCTACGGGGAGCGTTGGTGGCAAGGGCGGTGAGCGGTGCAACGCTTGCAGTGAAGGGCGCTGGAGGAGGGGGGCACTCTGCGGTGGATGGAGTGGCACGGGCCTAGCAGGGCAGGGGGCGCGTACAAGCGGTGGTGAAGGCGAGCGCCTACGGTGCTTGGTGTGCAGCGCCTGCGGGGGGGGCCTGTAGTGGAGAGGCGCGGGCCTGGCAGGGGCGCGGGTGGGGCGGTGCACCTGAAGGCGGGAGCTGGTGGCAGGCGCTGTGCGGGTGCGTGAGGGCAGGCTAGGGTGGTGTGAGCGCTGGAAGGGGGAAGCGCCTGCGAGCGCAGGTCGGGTATTCGTGGCTGGAGGGAGCGGTGGAAGACTTGGTGCACAGTGCACATGGTGGTTCACAGGGTCAGCCCTCTTCCACGGTGGTGAAGGTAGATCCCCGCCAGAGTGAGGAAGAAGATCCCTCCTCACCTGTGCTCCTCCTCCTCTTAACTCCTCTCTTCCGCGTTACAAGGGATTTTCAAAATCCCCTTGCTATTTTTGGCCGGCGGCTATTGAGGGTGGCCGGAGGATGGGAGAAAAACATATGTCGCCAGTTGTTTGTTGGGGAAATTTATTCCCCAACTCCTTGTTCTTTCTAAATATCATTCCTGCACATAAAAACAACAAAATCATTACATATTAAGTTATAGAATGTTATAAAATAGATGTAAACTTAAATCATGATGCATACAAATATTCTATAACTTAATGTAGTTATTAACAAACCTAAAAGGTAAGATTAAAGTTACTTAGGCGTAATACTAGTCCATTAAAATGGACTCATCAAATGCCATGGGCAGCACTATCTTGAAGTATCAAAAGCCAGCAGTTCTAGTGGTTGCCATGGGAGGTGCTATCCTGAAGCATCGAAAGCCAAGGACCCTTCGAGAATTGATGGTAGGGACAAGGAATTTGATACAGACCGTGTTTAGGACCAATTCGAGGCTAGATTTAGGGAAAAATAAAAAGAAAAGAGAGAAAACTCTCCAAATGAAAAAAATCCTTCTATCTCTCTCTCTTAAAAAAATGCACTAGCAAACTGAACCTAGACATGTTACATTCTACGCACGGGTGCTTTAACCACTGCGTTCAATGAACCTCTAGGAAATTTTTGTGGGCCTTAAAAACCTTTGCGGCAAACCCAGGCTAAAGCTAGTCAGGTTTGGATCTTGATTGATACTTGAGTACCTCTAGGCCTATTGTTGACATTCTGACCTAATTTTTAGAGAGGAACAAATCAGGCATCTGAACATCAATGCATGGTCTAGAGATCTAGTTCTTTCAATAAGATTTTGCTAGGGACTAGCAAAAGTTAAGAAAGGGGGTATGATGGTAATACCATCATGAGCCATAACTAGTTTTAATTAGTCATAATCAAATGACAAATGCTCTTACATAATCCCCTGAGAGCTATAATTCCATTCAAATCCATTATGAGAGAAGATTAAAATAGGGTTAATTCTACCATTTTAACATCACATCATGAAAGTAGAGTAACCATGGGGTTTTTTAAGGGTTAATCTAAGGACAAATGAGAATTAAAGTCTAATAAGTGTGTCCACACAAATAGAAACGAGGTTTCACGCATTTCAAGAATCAATACAGCACATAAAACCCTAATTTCAACCCTGCTTAAATTACAAAAGTTCTGGTCAAGATAGAATTAATCTAAACCTCCTAAAATTCATATAAAAATATTCATAGAGGTTTGGTACCCTTTGATTGACCATCTGAACCTATTTTGACCTTGAACAGAGTCACAGACAGATTTATACCCTAATTTGGGTTTCTACGCAAATTACCTAGTCAAACTTGGTCAAAGCTGAAATCAGACTTCACCATTAGATTTATTGGGTTCAAATTAGGTTTTTACCAAAATTTGGGCCTAATTAGAGTCCATTTTAACCTAGTTTTCATTTTAGTAAATTTAAACTCTGTTCCTTTCAATTGAACCCCTAACTTTCGAAATATTTTGCATTCAACCCCCTATCTTTGTTGAATTCTTCACCAAATGCCCCCTACCACCTGATTTCAATGTAGACTCCTAAAACCCAAAAATTGCCAACTTCAAAGAGGGAAAGCTCTTGCATTTGGTAACCAAATCCCTCCAAATTTGGAGGAATTGGTTCTTAAAGGATTCTCTATCGATTGCGCCTCAAGTTCTTCCATATAGGAGCCTAAAAAGCTCCATCGAGCTCTTGTTTCAGAAAGAGAAAGCTCCTCTATTTCCTAGAGAAAATCTCGCTCAATTTAGGAATTAAGAGCACATTGGAGCTTCAGGCCTTGCTCCATAACTCGGTTTGGCCGCACTTCCACACAAAATCCCTCTCTCCGACCACCTCCACTGTAGCTCTGGAAACTCCTCTCCGTCCGACTTCCTCGCCTGCTACCACATACTATAGGCTGCGGGATCATCTTCCTCGCCTTCCTCCGCTACTCTCCAACCATAGCAGGAGCTCCAAGACCCCCTCGCCGTCGTCACTTCTTTCACCGAAGGCTTCACCATCTTCGACGTCGGCCAATCAAAGCCGGCGCCTCCCTTGCCCTTTCGTCTAATAATTTTGGTCTTAACCTCTCCCTCTTCTTCTCTTGAATCTCCTTATCTCCTTCTCCCCCTATTTTGACCATCCAACTACCTGTTCCCCCTCTGTCTTCTTCCACTCGATCAGAACTCTGACGAGGCCTTTCATCCTCCACAGACCTCCAAATGAATTGCTATCACCTCCACAACCTCTGCCTCATCTCCATGACCACAAATCGTCATCCTACTTTGCAGTTCACGCCCTCAAAACCTCCACCGATCTCCATCTCCTCCGCACCACCTCCTTGACTTCGCCAGATCACCACATGCCTCCATACACCACATCACGATCACTACCGCACTCACCGCACACCGGCAAAGCTCTCGAGTTATTTTGATTGGACCATGAGGCCATATTTTGCTCTTCAGGTCTTTGCTGGAGCACCACTGTCGCCTTCATCTTCCCCGACCATGTCTGCTCATCTCTAATTGCCATTTGACCAATTGCAACACGTAACCAAAGTAGCTGTAATTCTTGAAGTTTCCCATGCCTTGAACTGGGCGTTGCAGGAACAGCAGTAGCAGCAATCGATCGAGACTCTAGCAACTGCACACACACAAAGATGCCCCAGCAGATAGTCCCACATCAATTGGGACAAACTCACAGCTAGGCATAAATTGATTTGTGACATTAGCTATTCACCCAAGTCACAAGGGGTCGGGCCCCTCGCACATGTGCACACACACCTCGCTCATCCCCACACCCGGTGAGCCTGGTCCCCTACCCGGATCCGATTACCTGCATTCTAACCCCATTAAACCTAGCTCTAAGAGAGAAGAAGAGGAGAATTTGTGAGAGAAGGGGGGAGGGTTTTGCTTCATCATTGAATACCTTGGACATGTGCTGAAGGAAGAGACTTATACGTAGCCTCTGAGAGAGTTGGCCCTGCGCTTGTAAAGGCTTGAGAGAGTTGGCTCTTGCCTTGTGCTTGAAGGAAGGTTTGTCACCCTTGTGTGCCTTCTGTGGGGCTATGCTATGATGAAATTATGTCGCCTAGATCTAATAGGCAACATCTAATTAAGCCTTTGGTCCTAATATTGTTGAAACATTTTAGCACCTAAGGTGATGTGGATTATCTGATTGAGAATACTATTGATTTATTTGAATGATTTAAATGCTTAGGATATATGCTTAACTAAGAAGAATAATTGGTGATTTAAATCACCATTGTTTTGCTTCTCTATTTCTTTTTATCACATGACTCTTTGAGATATTATTGATTGTTATTGAATATCAATCTGACCAGTTTTATTCATTCAATATAGGTTATTGTGCTTAATTTATTGTGCTCATTTGTTATGAATTGAGATTAATGCTGAATTTCACATTTGCTCCCTGTGAGTGACCTCAGACTCCAATTATATTCTGAGTTTATAAATTTAAGTGTTTGTTGTGCAATTTAGGAGTGCACTACAATAACCATATCCTTAAATCTCTCATTTCTCCTACAACAGTATCGTTGCTGGGTAGGCAACGGACTTTGATTTGTTTTCCACATTATTTCTACTCTTATTTATTTTCCAACCTCTCTTCTATCTAATCTATTGTCTTACAGGTATCCGATCAAGGAGAGCCAAAGCTAAATTGGAGTAAAGTGTGGGTAGATGATCTGTAAGTGTCACCACACTCCCCCACCCACTAGATTTCTCTTCGCCATATTAATAACTTAAAATTGAATCAACCTAGGAGATCGCAGAAACCCTATAATAGATTGTGGTGTTTATTTGTCACTACACCCACTTGCTTTTAAAAAAATACAAAAAATATTTATTTCTTCTTTGATTGTGGGATTAAACAGAAATATACACACTTCAAGCTCCCACAATTTCTGACTTAAGGCGCACCACCTTTGTCTGATTCAATTGCTCAACTGGGGTTCTGATATGTGGACCTAGTACACCTAAGTTGAATATGCACATAAGTGATTAGAAATCAGAATAGGCCAATTATTTGAGTTGTTTAGGCCACACTGCTTTATATAAAATTGATTCATCCAGTAGCTGCTCTATTGGGTTCAATTTTTAGGGATTAAACCAGGCACAACGCCACATTATTTTTTATTTGTAAAGGAATATATCTTCACCTGTGCTTTCAAACCTAATGTGCTTCACTAAACCCAATTGAACAAACCTAATAACTGAACCCTAAAAGTTACTAAACAAGGTTAAACCCTAAATGACACATCATCTAGTAAGCTTGTATGAAAACCCTAATTGTGTGTGCACACACATATTAACTAAATTTTAAAGGCACCACTCAACTAAAGGGCCCATCTCATTGTAGAGCACATTCAAACCTAAGCTTAATTAAAATCGAGTAGACGTTGGCCTTATGGATTGACTCGCTCTTCGGGGCTCAGACTGAGATTATTTTTTATTAATCTACTTCTATCGGTCCATCTAATGTCTAGCTAGGGAAGTATCGTCAAATGATAGTAGTTGGGGGGTATCAAAGGAACCTGAGGCATAAGCCGAAGGAGGAACCTTCTCCCCAATTCCTCCCTCTAATTGGATGGATTGACTGGATAGACGTAGATCAAATTATTTATAATCTTAAGATAGGTTCTGGGAGTCTGTAGGCCTTTAGGCTACCTACTTAAGGATAGGTTTGGATTATTTATACTATAGAGCACCTTTGTCTTATCTGTTTTCCCTCCCGTCTCTCCATATATTCTCCCACTTCACACAAACACACCCTATCTACAATATTATCCCAACCTGACCACCACCAACTAGTTGGGATAATTTTTATTGGGGATAGGGTTGTCAAACGGGTTGGGTCGGGTTGGACCCGACTCATTTAGACCAAATCCGTTTATAAATAGGTTGGGTCAAGTTGGATCCAACCTATTTATTAAATGAGTCTATATACTCCAACCCAAATCGAACTCGTTTACACTCGTTAAACCCAAACCGACCCGTTTAACCCATTTAATAATGGGTTAAATGGGTAAACATGGGAATTTTTTTTCTCATTAATCAAGTTTATAGGGTTGAGCATTTTCGTGGGGATAAACCCAAACCCAACCCATATAATAAATAGGTTAAATGGGTTTGAACCCGTTTAATGAAAGCGGGTTTGTGTCAGGTTCGGGTCCATTAATTGGGTCAGGTTCGGGTCAGGTTAGGAAGTTTTAATTTTTTTTGACAGCCCTAATTGGGTTATGATTCTAGATCTCAATGTCTAGGGTCTTGATAACACTGCATCTTGGGGTGATAATTCTGTTAAATAGGGTCCATCTTAAGAACAAAATGCACAAATAACACATCATAAATAAAATGGGAGCATTGCATGCATCATACATCAAGATTGCTTATAAAATAGTATTAATGGCCATTTGTATAAGTACTTGTCAAAGCAGGTCTCAGATGAGCAATCGGACCGCACGGATGGATTCAGAGCGACGAACGGAGCCCAATGGACTCAAAATCAGCCAAATCCGACATCCGGAGCTCCTACAATGGACCCAAGAAGTTCTGACAGTTGATCTAATGATCAACGGCCCATGGCACGCCACTTGGTGCCCGCTCGCTGCATCCAGACTGCCACCCGCTTCCACCTTCACCCGGACAACAAATCTCAGCCATCGATCTTCGATCGAACGGCTGAGAGCCGCTCGCACGCTCGCCCTCACCGCGACAAAGTAGCGGGCGCAGTGCAGCGGTCGAAGCACGCTACGCGGAAATTGCAAGGCGTAGGCGCGCACCACATGAATTCGATGACCCGATCGGCAGCAAACGGTGCAGATGTAGCCACGCGGCGCAACAGATGCGCACGGAAGCTTACGCGCGCGATAATGCAGAGACGCGTGCTCCTCAATAGCAATCCGCTAGCGCGCTCTTCGCGGGATCTCAGCCATCTGATTGGATAGCTTACGATGCGTGCATGCAGATCAGGCGCGAAGAAGCACAGTCATGGGCGAGCGACAGATGGGTAGGGGCCTTTGCTGACGTTTTGGGAAGGGTTTTAGCGACGTCCTAAAACACCTTCTTCTTTTGGAAAGCCCTTCTTCCTATTTAAACCCCTTCCAACCACCCATGGGGGGCATTCACTCCACTTGCAAGTGTTCTACCTTCCCCCTAACTACCATTAGCCCTCTTTGTAATCACCGGAGACAACGAGCCGCCGACGGAGCCCCCTCCATCGCCGTGGCTACCTTTCCATCTTCTCTCTCCCTCTCTTTCCCTCTTTATCTTAAGCTTTACTTTACTTTTGTTCAAGCATTTATCTAGTGTTGTAATTATGAACTAAAGTTGCATGTCAAATGAAGTTGTTTTCTATTCAATTGCTTGCTCTCATTTATGCTTGAATTGCATGCTGTGAATGAAGAAATTCTAACCCTATTCTCTCTCTCTCTCTTTCCCCCTCTCTCACTTGCTTTTCACCTGCGCCTTTTCGCAAGCAAAACCCCACGATTTTTGTGACATTAAGTGACAAGAAAATTTGATTTTCATGCCTCCCTGAGACCAACAGTAGGACTCACATCCGTTTCTTTATTTTAAAATCGACATTACGAGCGCAAGCTATAACGACTCTTCAAAACACATGCGTCACGCGCACATCAATTTTTGGCGCCGTTGCCGGAGAGGCAACGGATTTATTTTGTCACTTCCATTTTACATTCATGCTCACATCGTATAATGCCTTGTCTCCTTCTACTTGATGGTTGCAAGAATTCAACGCTTGGATGGTGAAGCAGTGCAACTCGTGACGGTAATGAGGGAGTAAGCGCAACAAGGAACGATTGTGAGTATTTCTTCACCCATGGTTGTTTGCTTGCTTAAAAATCTAAAAAAAATTGTAAAACTGAAAAAAATTGGCGTGGTGCATGATTGCCTGACCCACATCCTTAACACATCACCCAACAAAAAAAATACACTCTAACATTTTGAATAAATTCTTGGAGTGTTCTTTCTTTTTTAGTGGTGTTTGCGAAGCCACCTTGAATTGACTTGGGCTGCACCACTCAACCCTAAAATCGACTCATCTAATAGAAGCTACATGATCACTAGGATGAGTACATTAGGGTTTTAGAGCCTCTACACAACAAAAGGAAATCTACTTTCACCGAATTGTGTGCAAAACTTGGCGTGCCCACTGAAACTTGTCTGAAAACATTAAGACACATCAATCCTAAAAGACACTAAAGTAAGGATAAACATTAAAAGACACCACATCTTAAAAAGATCCTTGCTTGAAAACCCTATTTTGATAGAAGCACACATTATGAAATAGGAAAATTAAGAGGCACTGCCCCAATTAACGCCTCATCACATGACCCTAGCACAAGCACTATCCTAGCCCTTTTAAAATAGAGTAGATGTGACCTAGGCAGGACTGGGTTAAGTCTCAAAAGGCGAGGTTTTGTTCACTAGGCACTTGGCTTTCATTCCCTTAGTAGAATCTGGTGACTAGGCTGCGGGGTAGTGTCAAACGACCGCGGTTGTGGGGTCTATGGAACCGGCAGCGCAAGCCAAAGGAAGAACCTTCCCTGCAATCCCCTCGTAACCAACCTGGCTAGATTAGCTTTGGGAAGGGGAGTCCAGCGCTTACGGACTTAATCACCCTTTTGGAGATTTCTAGTTCCCCTAAGGAACACACCATAAGGATTAGGCTTGTTTGCTTAATTGAACACACACTTCTCGCATCTGTCGCTCTCCGCATCCCCTCCTGTTCTTCTCTAGTGTATGCACGGGAGACGCTCACTGCATCCCGAGTGGTTTGTTTTGGGACTGGAATCCAGGCGACTTGATTCTACTAGAAACATGGTTGAACCTAGGGTAGATGAGGTTGAGGACCAACCCCCACCAGACAAAATGGCCATCATCCAAGCCCAGATTAACGCAAACCATCGACTTCAGCAACAACAGATCCACACTCTCATGCAAGCCATACACCGATTGCAGAACCCACAAGGGCAACCACCACCACCTTTCCAAGGCCCACAAGGGTAGCCGCCACCTGATCTACCACCATTCCAGGACCAACCGAGGCCCCTCCGCAACTTCTACAATCCTTCCTCTATTAGGGTCGAGTCGCACCTTAGGATCCTCAAAGGGGGAGATGATTTTGAGCTAAAACTAAATGTCTTGAGTCTGATTTAGAGCCACTTCCATGGAAGCTCAAATGAAGACCCCTTCCAGCACCAAGAGGATCTTGACCGGATAACCTGAATGGTGAAACCTAGGAACATTAGACTTGACATTGTTTTGATTAAAATGTTCCCCTTCTCACTGAGAGAAGG
The DNA here is from genome assembly GCA_037157565.1 of Thalassia testudinum. NCBI lineage: Eukaryota > Viridiplantae > Streptophyta > Magnoliopsida > Alismatales > Hydrocharitaceae > Thalassia > Thalassia testudinum. The sequence continues at coordinate 113,217,052 of JAZHRO010000003.1, read as the reverse complement.
CATCTCATTGGCTTAGAACCCTAGGTAGACCCATCACCACCTGGGAAGAATTGAGGCACGCATTCTTAAAGAAATTCTTCCCCATAGGAAAGACCAATGCCCTCAGAAGAGCCATTACTACCTTTACACTCCAGGGTGGGGAATGTTTGCACCTCAAAACACGCCTATAAGAATGCCTTCTTATGCTATTTTCTAGCATTAACTATGTATATTATAATCCTGTAGTTGCATTTGTAAAAACGCTTGCATGCATGCATTTAATTGAGAGGAGAAGAGAATGGAATAAATGGCTTGCATTTTTACATTTTTCTTCAAGTGTCTCTTTGCAAAAGTCCCCTCTCCATATTTTATTTTCATCTTTCTTTCTTCTTCCCACGGTTTTTCTTCTTCCCGCGGCTGAATTTCGTCCACGCCATGCGCCTTCCCGCAGCCGCATGCAGCACTCCCGCCTCTCCCTGCTGTCCTTCCCGCGCCTCTCCCTGCAGCAGCCACTCTCCAACGCCTCTCCCTGCTGCTGCCATGCCTCCCCGCCATGCTCTCCTCCTCTATAAAGCCGCAGCTCTTCCTCGCGACGAAGGAAGGGGGGAACATTGCTGCAATACGCAGCTGCGGCGAGCTGCTGCAAAACGCCACCCTGCAGTCCACCACCTTCCTCTCCACCGTTCTCCCCTCCCATACGTCGGCCCTCCGTCGAGGAGGCACCCGATGAGCAGGAGAACCCACTGTGGTGCACACCACCACAGTGGGAGCACCACCGCCCAGCTCTTCAACGAGCCGGTGGGCGTGGTGTGTTCTTTTTTCTTCGTTTGCATCTCCACGCCATTGCTGCCGCTTCAAGGTCCGAAGCTTGAAGCAGCAGCAGCAGCAGCAGCCCAGCGTCGACAGCAGCAGCAGCAGCACCCCCGCCTCCTCCGCGACCTTCCCCGCAGGCGCGCAACCCTCCGCGCGCGCCTGCAGGCCCGTTCCCCGCCTCCGTCTCCGTTCTGTCCACGCCGCAGTTGCAGCCGCAGCAGGCCGCTGCGCGCACTGCAGCGGCCGGCCAGGCCTCCTCGCGCCGACCCCCGCGACCCTCCGCGACCACTGCAGAACCTCCCCTCGCACCTCCGCGACCTTCCCCGCAGGCGCACAGCTCTCCGCGCGCGCCTGCAGGGCACTTCCCCGTCTCCGCCTCTGCTCTGTCGCCTCTGCAATTCCACCCGCGACAGGCCGCTGCGCGCACTGCAGCGGCCGGCTACGGCCGCGCGCCGACCCCCGCGAACCTCTGCGACCCTCCGCGACCGACTGCAGATTCCCCGCCGCCCTCTCCGAGCACGCCATCACCCGCTCTCCTTCCTCGCACCCGGCCTGCAGACGCCTCACCTTCTCCACGCGAAGACGCGCCTGCATCCGCGACCATCAGACGTCGGCAGCCATCTGCAGACGACTCGACCTCCAGACGTCGGGCGCTGCCTGCAGACGACGCGGCTCCAAGACGTCTGCCGCCATCCACAGACGTCTTAACTCACGCCATCACCAGCTCTCTCGCCCGCTCTCTCTTTGCTGATCTCTCCCGCGCGCGTCCGCCCTCTCTGCCGCCCGCTCCCTCTCTGTCTGCCGCTCTCTCTCTCACGAATTCTCTATCTCTCCCTCTCTCTCTCTCTCTCTCTCTCTCTTTTTCACTTACAGCAACACACACACACCCATTCACCGACACACACACTCACACACTAATAGTAACTTATATACATACATATATATATATATATATATATATATATATATATATATATATATATATATATACATATACATATATCTATATATATATATACTTATATATACATAGTATATCTATATAGTTATGTATACATACATATAATATAATATATATATGCATATACATATATAATATATATATATATATATATATATATACACATACTCATATACATATATATATATATACATATCTATATACTTATACATATACACATATATATATACATATATATCTAGATACATATATACTTATATACATATATATATATATATCTATATAGTATTATATATATATACTTATATACATATATACATAGCTATATACATATATACATACATATATATATATATATATATATATCTATATATATCTATACATATATACTTATACATTTATATACATACATATGTACATATATTTTCACGTTATTTATTATACGCTGTATCGCGGGGATATCTGCACCAGTTGCTGATATTCCCTGATACACGCGTACAAAAAAAAGTGTGGTCCCATACATCATCCATCCTCCATCCACACTCCACGCGGCACCTAGTCGTGTTGGTTGCGTCTCTCTAGACGTCGGCTGACTCGACATAGTGCTACACTCCATCGTCACCTCCACCCCCACCCCTTTATATGTATATATATCTATAGCTACTATATTTACTTTCTATCTGATAGCTTCCTTAGTAAAAAGATAAAAAAAGGTATAAAAGTAAAAAGATAATCTTTGATTTGCAGGTACCCCCGTCTTGCAAGTAGCAAGACGTGTTTTGAAACTCTGTTTTGGCTAAAAGCCAAGGACACAATTTTGAGGGTGTGCCTCAAGAACAAGGATTACCAGAAAAAAACCTAAATAAGAAAAATACCAAAAAAATAGAATAAACGAACGGAAGAGACGCGTTTTAAGGAAAACGTAGAAACTCGACTTGAACCCCACTTCCCTGAGTTCGACCCTGGGCTTAAAAGTGACAAGATAAAATCAATTAGGCCAGGTTAAAAATTTTGTAAAGAGATGGTTAGGTCTGAATTAGGTTAACCACTATACACATTTCAACGATAAAAATATCATATTAATAACCTATCCAGGCCGACCATCAGGGAACAGTTCCATGAGGCGTGGGAAAGATTTAATGAACTCTTAAGTAAATGCCCACACCACGAAGTACCAAGATGGCAATTGGCCCAGATCTTCTACCACGGTCTGGATAGCAACCTATGGAACTTCGTCGATGCCTCATGTGGAGGGAACTTCCTGAATAAAGATGAGGAGAGCACGTTTGAGCTCTTCGAGTCTATGAGCGAAAATTCGCTCAACAATGCCTCCATGACCCAGTTTAACCGATCCAGTCAACCCCATGGTGGGATTTATGAGGTACAAGAAAATTCTGGAATGGTTGAATGGATATCATTGCCAAGAAATTAGATTGAGAGGAATTTGTGGATAAAAAGATAGATGAGCTACTAAACCAAACCAGGAACCCACCTCCCTAGCAAAGGGAGCTCACAATGTTGACCTGGTCCAGCCCTTAAGCCAACTGAACATGGAACAACCCCTGACCATGTTCCAGGGAGGGACCTTTGCTCCCTCAACCCTTGATTACTCTCTTCCCTCCCCATTGACATCTGCTATCCTTGAAGATGTACAGGCTGTCCAAGGTTTTGCTAAACCTGACCCTTTCTCCAATACTTACAACACTGGCTGGCGTAATCACCCCAACTTTGGTTGAACAAACCAAAAACCACCTCAATTCTAGAACCAGCCCAGGCCAAACCAACAGCCAAACTTACCCCCCTATCAGCAAGGATCACCAGTTAGACCCCCATATAATCAGAACAGGGCGACCCCTCCCCCATAGAACCAAATGGATACCCTGATAAAGATGATGGCTGAAATGAACCAGAAACATCAGGAGAAAATGGCCTTAGTAAAGGGACAGTTAAGCCAACTTTTGGATTGTAAACAACAATGATCCCTACCTTCGCAGCCACAATCGAATCCGCGAAACATGATTAACAGAGGCCCCAATTCGCAAGGGTTCTAGGGCAATCCCGGGTAGGCTCACATGGTCTAGCCAGCCCCACAAACACCCCCTGGGTTCGATGCTTCTTTGTCCTTGTCTTCTCAAGGATCAACCCATGGTCCCAATGCCTCTACGAATGCGGTAACCTTGAGAAGAGGCACCAAAACCCAGGATCCCAAATGGTCGACTCTTCCTGAGACTTCACCAGCTAAAACACTTGGCTCAGAAGAGGCACTGGAAAAAATCGAGGACCCAGAAATAGATCCAATCCATGTTCAGACACCCTACCCTGAGGCCTTGGAAACAATCAAGAAGAAGAAAAGAGTTGTGGAAACTTAGGAGCTTTTGGAGATCTTTAAGCAGGTTTAGATTAATATTCCGCTCCTTGAAGCCGTTAAACACATCCCAACTTATGCCAAGTTTTTAAAGGATGCCTGTACACCCAAACGTAAGTCAAGACCTCAAGCACCTAGGAAGGTTGTGCTCTCCGAGCAAGCAAGTTCCGTAATATCAAGCAGCCTTCCGCTCAAGCGAACTGACCTAGGAGCACCCTTGATATCTTGCAATATCAGGGACATGACATTTGATAGAGCGCTTCTGGACTTAGGTGCTTCCATCAATCTGATTCCAACAACCCTGTACCACCAATTTGGTTTCAGAGAGTTAACACCCACGCCTGTCACCATCCAACTGGCTGATAGATCTATGAAGACCCCGAAAGGGGTTGTCAAGGATGTGATTGTGCGAGTCAAGAACTATTTTCCGATCGACTTCTTGGTGCTCGACTTGGAAGTCCCTGAAAAACTACAGAACGCACCCAATCTTAGGCAGACCTTTCTTAGCTACGGCTAAGGCAAACATCTATTGTGACATGGGATGTATGGAAATCACCTTCGGAGACAAGAAAATGCAGTTGGATATCTTCCGGGCGACCAAGTCTTTTGATTGCGATTGTGTTGAGGAATATGATCCCATGGAACCTTTGGTCAAGGAATGCCTTACCCTTAGTTCTATCTCAGACCACCAATCCTGTAACGACTATTCTAACCCGTCACCATCGCTGCCCATGGACCTCTGTAGGGCTTATTACCATTAAACAACACCATTTGAGGAGATTGATGTTGATCAACTCCCGCCTTTCCCTTTCCCATCGACTGTTGTTCCACCCGCACCCTAACTAAAGCCACTACCTGAGAGTCTCAAGTATGTCTTCCTGGGACCTGACCAGACCTTCCCTATGATTATTAACTCTCATCTAACCAAGGATTAGGAAGTCAGGTTGACCGCGACCCTTTCGGAACATCGAGCCACCATTGGATGGACCATTTTAGACTTGAGAGGAATTAGCCCTGCCTATTGCACTCATAAGATTTATCTGGAAGATGAGGCACGACCCTCCCGCCAGATGTAGAGACGATTAAGCCCAAATATGCGGGAGGTTGTTAAGAAAGAAATTATCAAGTGGCTTGATGTCGACATTATCTATCCCATCTCTGATAGCCCCTGGGTGAGCCCCACTCAAGTGGTTCCAAAGAAAGCCGAGCTCATCGTTGTTACCAATGAGCATGGCGAATCCATCCCCACCCGCACCACCACCGCATGGTGGGTGTGTATTGATTACAGGAAGCTCAATGAAGCAACCAAGAAAGATCATTTCCCCTTGCCATTCATTGACCAGATCCTTGAAGGATTGGCGGGAAAAAGTATTTTTGCTTCCTGGATGGATATTCAGGATATAACCAAGTCGCAATTGCTCCTAAAGATCAAGAGAAGACCACATTCACTTGCCCGTACGGCACGTTTGCATTCCGTCGAATACCGTTCGGGTTATGCAACGCACCTGCTACCTTTCAGCGTTGCATGCTAGCCATTTTTTCAGAAATGGTGGGTGAATACTTGGAGTCTTTATGGATTTCTCTGTATTTGGGAATTCATTCATCCATTGTTTGAGCAACTTGGAGAAAATCCTGAAATGATGTACCGAGGTTAATCTGGTGTTAAGTTGGGAAAAGAGCCATTTTATGGTTCAAGAAGGAATCGTCCTCGGTCACATCATATCACATAGGGGCATTGAGGTGGATCGGGCTAAGGTCAATTTGATTTCCAAACTTCCTCCACCTAGCTCGGTCCGGCAGATCCATTCATTCCTGGGACATGTTGGCTTCTACCGAAGGTTCCTCAAAGACTTCTCTAAGCTTTCCAAACCCTTAGCCGACCTTCTGGCCAACGACGCCATATTCCACATGACCTCTGATTGCATCCAGGCTTATCACACCCTCTAGGATTTAGTTTCCACTACACCTGTACTTCAGCCACCGGATTGGTCCTAGGACTTTGAGATTATGTGTGATGCATCAAATTTTTCCATGGGTGCTATCCTAGGACAAAGACAAGACAAGAAACCCATGGTGATCTACTACACGAGCAAGACATTGGACAAAGCCCAACGAAATTTTACGGTCATAGAGAAAGAATTGCTCGTTGTAGTTTTCGGACTTGAGAAGTTTCGACCCTACCTACTAGGATCCCACGTGACCATCTATATTGACCATTCAGCCGTCCGGCACCTGTTGGCTAAGAAGGACGTGAAACCTAGGCTCATCAGATGGATCCTGCTTTTGTAGGAATTTGACCTGGAAATTAGCGACAAAGCTGGATCAAAGAATGTGGTGGCTGACCACTTGTCCAGACTTCACCCAAACCACATTGGACCCTCCCTGCCTTTATCTGACGCCTTCCCTGATGAACACATTTTGGTTGTGCAAGACAAGAAACTACCTTGGTATGCTGACTATGTCAACTACCTGGTTGTAGGATAGACCTCGCACAGTTGGTCCAGACAGCAACGGGACAGGTTCTTGGCCAAAGCTAAGCACTATTTCTGGGATGATCCCATGCTGTTCCTCCTCTATGCCGACCAGATCATCAGGAGGTGTATCCCTGAGAATGAAGTTTAGAGTGTGCTATCTTTTTGTCATGACCAAGCTTGTGGTGGCCACTTCTCTGGAAAGAAAACGGCTGCGAAGGTTCTGCAGTCCAGATTTTATTGGCCTTCCTTATTTAAGGATGCACACAACTTTGCCAAAACTTGCTCACGCTGCCAAACATTGGGGACCATGACCAGAAAAGATATGATGCCCCTCCAGCCCATTTTTATTGTCGAGATCTTCGACATTTGGGGTATTGATTTTATGGGCCCCTTTCCACCATCCAACAGCTTTGAGTACATCCTAGTCTCGGTAGACTATGTTTCTAAATGGATTGAAGCCATCTCCACCTGCCGATGCGATCATAAGACTGTCGTGGACTTTGTTAAGCAGAACATCTTTTCCCAGTTTGGAATACCAAAGGCCATGATTAGTGATGGTGGAAGTCATTTTATTCACTCCTAATTCCGTGCCCTACTTAGAAAATATGGGGTTAACCAACGCATTGCTACCCTGTATCATCCACAAACAAATGGGCAGACCGAGGTCTCAAATAGACAAATCAAGAACATTCTATAGAAGACTGTGAGACCTGACAGGAAAGACTGGTCCACACGACTGGATGATGCCCTGTGGGCATATAGGACCGCTTTCAAGACCCCGATAAGCATGTCACCTAATCACCTGGTCTTTGGCAAAGCTTGCTACCTTCCTGTCGAATTGGAACACCGGGCTTACTGGGCCATCAAGCAGTGTAACATGGATTCCCAGTTAGACGGTACGCAGAGGACGCTCCAACTCTCTGAGCTTGAAGAAATTCGTAGGGATGCCTTTGAGAATAGTCGACTATATAAGGAGAAAATGAAAGCCATCCACGACCGACTCATCCATAGAAAGACCTTTGAGCCTAACCAGCAAGTCTGGCTTTTTGATGCCCGCCTAAAACTCTTTCCAGGGAAGCTAAGGTCCAAGTGGACAAGACCATTTAAGGTGGTCAAGCCCCACTCTAATGGGGCGGTTGAAATTGCTGACTCGAACACTGGGCATACTTTTACAGTTAATGGACAAATATTGAAACACTTCCTAGCCCAGGTTCCCCCAAAGGAGAATGTCACCCTCATTGAGGGATGATACGAAGCACCGCCCAGCTAAAGGCATTAAACTCAACTCTTCCTAGGAGGCAACCCAAAAGATTCAGACTGATCAGGTATTCTACGTCACTCAGGTAATATCTTTTTTGAACCCCTGTTGCATCCATGTATTTACCAATGAGGACATTATCAAACTTAAGCATGGGGGGGTGGTAACTTGCATGATCCTGAGCTCATTTAATCAGTCTGAATAGAATAAAATTAAATTAAAAAAAAAAAGAAATGAATTTAGGAAGAAAAACTTAGGCATTAGAAATTTGTCAATAGTGGGAAATAATACGGAAAGAACTTGAACACTTAGACTTTTCAGGCCTTCAGGCTTAATCAGCCCTGGCAGGCTTAATCAGCCCTGGTGTCCATTAAAATATAAATTTAGCTTCAAATCCTTGCAACCTTAAGCTACTCTAATCCACTAACTAAATAAGGTGATAAGTATACGACTTATCAACTCACCCTCTAACTCAGAAGGACTTTTAGTCTAAGCATCTGCACACATTTTTGTGCAGACTCACTCCTCGGAGATTCTGACAGAAATTGGGTAGCTAATGAACTCTCTAGGGTGGTATGGCTGGCAAGTTGTCATGGGTAACAGCCCATTGGCAGGTTGTTCAGAGCCCAGCCACGGGACCACCTCTTCTTCATTGCCTCTAGGTAAATTTGAGATCAGGGAAGCCACCTACAAAATAAAAAAAAGGAGAAAAAAGAGAACAAAATAAACTACACTTCACCGCACGAGTATGACTAGCAAGTGATCGTGGGTAACAGCCCATTGGTCGGTTGTCCAGAGCCCAACTTAGTAAATGCACAAAAAGAACCAAAACACTTAAGGAAGAAGCGGGGAACTAGAGCAAGCCGGGGAGATATACACTGCAAAAATCCTTGTGTTGACCCCAATTAAAACAAACGTAGGGAGAAAGTTACCAATTGAACAAATACACCTTCAGGAAAAACACTTCCTCTTTCGGTCACCTAGGGGCATAGAAACCTGGAGTCTATCTAAATTACGTTAAGTGAGTCTATCACGATCTTCAAACCAAGAGGCTTAGCACTTAGAGTTTTGGGTGGGTTGGGTAGCCGTAAAAAGTTACCAACCCACTCTTAATTCCAAAAAAATCTCTAAAAATAAGAAAAAAAAAATATATATATATATATTTACATACCCTAAAGCAAGGATTCAGGTGATTCGTATTTTGGCAGACACCCGGGCACTGCTTACTCTTTGTAGATTAAGATCTTAGTATATTTCCTCCTATTGACAAGTGACAAAAAGTCTAAGTAGTTACTTCTTAAATTCTGACTGGAAATAAAGGCTAGAATAAACCTTGCTAGGGACTAGCAAGGAGTAAGCATGGGGGTATGATAACACTGCATCTTGGGGTGATAATTCTGTTAAATGGGGTCCATCTTAAGAACAAAATGCACAAATAACACATCATAAATAAAATGGGAGCATTGCATGCATCATACATCAAGATTGCTTATAAAATATTATTAATGGCCATTTGTATAAGTACTTGTCAAAGCAGGCCTCAGATGAGCAATCGGACTGCACGGATGGATTCAGAGCGACGAACGGAGTCCAACGTACTCAAAATCGGACAAATCTGACATTTGGAGCTCCTACAATGGGCCCAAGAAGTTCTGACCGTTGATCTGATGATCAATGGCCCACAGTGCGCCACGTGGCACTTGCTCGCTGCATCCAGACCACCGCCCGCTTCCACCTTCACCCGGAGGACAAATCTCAGCCGTCGATCTTCGATCGAACTACTGAGAGCTGCTCGTGCGCCCCCCCTTGCCGCGACAAAGCAGCGGGCGTATCACAGCGGTCGAAGTGCTCACCTGCGCTCACGCGATGCGGGTTTGAAGCGCGTTGCACGAAAATTGCAAGCTGAAAGTGCGCACCGCGTGAATTCGACTGCCCGATAGGCAGCGAACGGCGCAGATGGAACCGCGCGGCGCAACGAATGCGCACGGAAGCTCTCGCGCGTGATAACGCGGAGACGCGCATGCCTCAGCAGCAATCCGCGAGAGCACTCTTTGCGAGATCTCAGCCGTCCGATCGGATGGCTTATGACGTGCGCACGCAGATCAGGAGTGAAGAAGCATAGTCACAGGCGAGCGACCGGTGGGCAGGGGCCTTCACAGACATTTTGGGAAGGGTTTTAGCGACATCCCGGACGTCACTAAAACCCCTTCTTCATTTGGAAAGTCCTTCTTCCTATTTAAACCCCTTCCAACCACCCATGGGGGCATTCACTCCACTTGCAAGTGTTCTACCTCCCCCTAGCTACCATTAGCCCTCTTTGTAATCGTCGGAGATGACGAACCGCTGACGGAGCCCCCTCCACCGCCGTGGTTGCCTCGCCGTCTTCTCTCTCTCTCTCTTTTCCTCTTTATCTTAAGCTTTACTTTACTTATGTTCAAGCATTTATCTAGTGTTGTAATTATGAACTAAAGTTGCATGTCAAATGAAGTTGTTTTCTATTCAATTGCTTGCTCTCTTTTATGTTTGAATTGCATGCTGTGAACGAAGAAATTCTAACCCTATTCCATCTCTCTCTTTCTCTCTCTCTCTTTCCCCCTCTCTCATTCACTTTTCACCTGCACCTTTTCGCAAGCAAAGCCTCTCGATTTTCGTGACATTAAGTGACAAGAAAAATCCGATTTTCACTCCTCCCTGAGGCCGACACTTGGACTCACATCCGTTTCTTTATTTTAAAATCGACGTTGCGAGTGCAAGCTATAATGACTCTTCAAAACACATGCATCACGCGCACGTCAGGTCTAACCCTAGACATAATGACTTTGATTACTATCCTTCTCAAAGTTTCACTGCTTATAGATCTTCACCTTTCTATGAATAACCTAATATGATCTACGATCAGCAAGGATATGATCATTATAACTCCTACCCTCCCCGAGACTACACTGCAAATAGGCCACCTTCCTTTAAGGAACAACCTGAAATGACCTATTATTAGGGAGGAACAGAAGGACCTCAATTTCTTGACCCCCATGGACTAAGCCCAAACCCACCCAACCCTAAACAGAACTATTCAGCTTAGGTAAACTAAGTCCAAGATAGAGTACCGGCTAACTTGACGACAACCATAAGATCTTTAGAAGCTCAGTCAACACCCTATAATGAAGCATTGGAGCCCCTGCTTAAAATGATTGATGATCTTAACAAGTCTTTACTAGATTGGCTCCAAAACGTTAAGGATAAGAACCTGAGTGAGTTATTACTTCAGAGGTTGTCAAAATTGAGGATGAAATTTGTAGTTGCTCAAGTTCAATCTTGGGATGATTCTCAAGATGAACCTCCTTCAGGAGAACCAATGTTAGAACCCATTCAAGAACCTATAGGGGAGGACACATTTTATGACTAGGGATGGCAAGGTTGATTTAGAGCAACCAACTGAGGATGAACCAATTTCTTCACCTGAGACCCCCGAGCTAGGTTATGAGGAAAAATGTTGCCGTGGACTAAGTAATAACATATGATTATGAGACATATATAAATGAGGATCAAGAATTCATTAATACTAAGGGTGAAGAATCTCTAAGTGAAGTCTCCCTTGAAGTATTAGAGTTTAAGGAAAATGATTTTAATGAGACAAATGGGCCTAAGGAATCTGATGAATTATTTAAGGACCCTATAACGAGGAATTTGATTCAATTGGGCTAACATGGAGGATCCAAATCATAGTTTCATGGATGATTTAATTAGTAGCCCCATTCCTCAACCACACCCTGAAGAGCATAATGATGATTTTGTTTTTGAAATCACCAAACCCAAGTCAATTCTAATTCAGCCATAATTTTAGTCATGGATAATTCAGATGGGGTACATAACATGCTAGAGGTCCCAGAAATAGAATACTTGATTTTCAAGGATAGGAGCTTGGAAATTATAATTTGGGAAGATAATTTTGAGGAAAAGAGAAGTTGGGATTATAAGGTTCCTGTATGCCTTAAACCAGCAACCTTTTACTAGGACCCTTGTGATATTTTTGATTTTGAGGATAGTAAACCAAAGTAGAGAATAATGGATTATCTTTTTGAGCTGAATGCTAAATAAACAACCACACCTATTAATTTAGATCGACCCAATGTCCGACATTTTAGACTTGGGTTACATGCCCACAAACTGTAGGCCGAGCCTAATGTAGACACATCAATTTAGGATAAAATACTTATTTATGCATGTTCTTAGGTTTAGATATGCATTCCATAGTATAAATATCGCATAACATGCATCATTCTGCAGTTAGAATAGTTTGTATAAAGTTTAGGTTAATTCGTGTCTTTTTATGGCTAGGAGAGGAGAATTATTTTGGGGCCTCGAATTAATGATCTGACAGTACGAATCTGTTTAGGACAACGATCGGAGTCCAACACCTCCAAAATTGTCTTGATCGGAATCCTGTAGCACCTTATGTAGTCCAAGGAAGATCAATGGCCAAGAGACTAGGTGACGCAATTTAAAGCTTCAAATGACAAATCCAACTACACGGATGGATCCGGATCGACGATCGCAGCTCAACAGCATGAAAATCAACCCAATCCAACATCCGTGGTGCCACCTATAGAGCATAGAAGATGGACGATCATGATGGTGCCACATGGTGCCATCAGAGCCACCCAATATCAACCGTATCCCCTGCCTCACCTTGAAGGTGTTTCCATCACAAGATCAGGACCATTGGATCGACATCCAACAATCCTAAGCTCGCCACATCACCGGTCTCAACACTCTCATCAAAGTAGCCTTAATCTCGGCCGTTTGATTTCCATCCAATGGTCGAGATTAACTCCTAGCCACGCCTGCAAAAACATCTTCTTGACTGAAAAGCACCCGCAGGGCATTGGTCGCGAGAGGTGTTCTCAAGCCGCAGGTGCACGCGATTAACAGCGTGGGCGTGAGCACTAATTGGGCTGTGCGATCACCATCGAACGGTGTGGAACTCTCCACGTGGATGCACGGATGGTCGTGGATACATTAGCGCGATCCAATGCACAACCCAACGTAGTTTCTCATGCACCAACAAATGCTATCAGAGGTGAGATCTCCACACGATTCTCAGCCATGAGATGATGATCCAATGGCTGTTCGACGACCACGCCTCTGCAGCTATGAGCTAGAGGGCGCGTGCGTTGGTTGCAGATCTTCAGGGACATTTGAGGCAGAGCTACAGCAATGTATTAGATGTCGCTGTTGGCCATGGACGACCAAAGCCTCTTCTCCATTATAAAAGGACCCCTGCCCCTCCCATTCCTCTTCATCTCTTCCTTTCTCTCCCTCACCACCTCCAAGGCTCTTGAGAGAGCTTGTCCTAAGCCTAGGATGCTCCTCTAGAGTAGAAAACCAAATATTTTTCCTGCCTCTCATCCCCCTTCATGGAGCATCCTGTGGTTGTCCTCTCACCACCTTTCAAGAAGTAGATCCTCACCGTAATGTCATCTCGTCCAGTCCTCCTTCCTTCGCCATCGATCTCCTTCCTCCAGTTTCCTACCACCTCCATCTAGGCCACATCAGAGCGAGCCGTCCACCAAGTGACCATCGAGGGGGACTCTTCTCACCTCTCTCTATCATTATCGCTTTTATAGTGTAGTTTCCTGCTTTCTATCTGTAGCAAACATTTGTTTAGATAAATATATTGATGTTCTCTCTCTCTCTCTCTCCTCTCTTATTTTGCAAGTAGATTAGTTAGATAAACATTTATCGATCTAATCTCTTATTCTCTAAAAATACCAAAAAAATCATAAAAGGAAAAAACAACAAAAACAAATAAAATTGAAGTGCGGATTTCAAAACCAAACGTTCGCCTCCCTATGTTCGACCTGGGACTCCCTTGGAGTTTCAGTATAAATTTTATCTTGTGGCAGATTTCTATGCACTACAATGATGGGTTTTCTAACTCAAATCTTTTCGCGTATGGAATTATGCTCATCATTTTGGTGCCGTTGCTGGGGAAGCAACGCTCTTTGTTTTTGTTTTCCACATTTTCCGCCTTACTTAACTTTTTAGCTCACTTTGCTCCTTCTTTCTGTGATTATAGGTATCCTTCCAAGGTGAGCCAAAGTGGATAGATTGGAGTAAAGTGCGGTTAGAAGATTATGTAAGTGTATCCCCCCACCCACCCACCCACTAGATTTCCATTCCATTACCTAATAACTCAAACTCAAATCAACCTAGGTGCTTTTATAAACCCTAGTATAAATATGATTGTTTGATTGTCACTTCACCTCACCCCCCATATATATTAAAGAAAAACACTCTTTTCTTGTGCGATTAAGCTAAAAGTGACACAACTTAAACACCCACAAATTTCACGACCTAAGGCACACAATCACATTGAGTCTACCACTTAATCGGGATCTGACCTATGGACCAGGTACACTTCAACTCAATACACATAAGTGAGTAGAAATCTGATTAGGTTAAGACATTGTGTGCCTTAATCTGTGGTGTGAATAGGATAATTGATTGATTTGTTTGAGCCACACCACTCAAAATAAAAGTAATTCATCAGTAGCTTGCCCCATAGGGTTTATTTTTAGGGTTAAACCAGGCACTCCACATTATTTTTGAGTTTTAAAGGAATATATTATCATAGGTGCTTTCAAAACTTGGAGTGTTCTACTGAACCCTAATTGAATACACCTAAAGATTAAACCCTAAAAGGCACATCATAATAACCTTGTTTGAAAACCCTGGTTGTGCACACACATACATTTGAATTGATCATTAAGGGCACAACCCATCTAAAGGGCCCATCACATTCCAAGAACACAATCATCCCAAGCCTAATTAAAACTTAGTAGACGTTGGCCTTAAGGATTAACTCGCTCTTTGGGACTCCAACTGAGATTTTTTTCGATTAATCTGCTTATACTGGTCCATCTGATGTCTAGCTAGGGGAGTAGCGTCAAACAACCGCGGTTGGGCAGTATGAAAGGAATTGGAGACGCAACCCAAAGGAAGAACCTTCTCCCCAACTCCTCTCTCTAACTGGTTGGATTGATCGGATAGAAGTAGATCAAATCGTTTCTGTCATCTCAAGATTGCAATTTCCTACGGGAGGGGGTGAGATATGCATGACGTATAAAATGAAGAATTAAAATAAACAACAATCTCACAAAAATAAGTAATCACACAATGGCACAAGAGAATTTTAGGTGGAAACCCAAATTGGGTGAAAACCACCACCTAACTCTCTCGAGTTAGGATTTCTGATCGACGTAGTTGATCAAATCTACTAAACAAGTCACTTAAAATGAGGGTGATTTAACCTCTTACAACCACATTACTTTGAATGAGGGGAGTGTACCTAAAAACCCCTTCTTTTCACAAGAAGGATTTTGTCTCACAAAGGAGACGAGAATTCGCAATGCAAATACCCAACCAATAACAAAGAAAAAATACAATAGACTTATAGAGCCAACAAAGTATTTAAATGAACCTAGCTACTATAGGTGAAGAATCTTTCCTTTGGTGGGAGTGCGTCGGCGTAATGACGCGGGTGCGTGAACCACGCAGTGGTGCTTCATCGCTCTCGTAATCACGGAGAGAGAACAGGTGCGCAACTGGATTGAAGCTCTCTAGATGTGGAACAAATGCTAGGAGAGCTAGAGCTTCTACTACTTCTCTTGGACACAAAAGATGTGGAAAGTGTGTTACTTGGTGTATCTTCACAAGGTAAGGGTCCTCCTTTATTTATAGAGGGCCTAGGAAGGCTTTGGAAGGCCTTAGAAGGCTTCCATAGCCGTTGGGGTTGAACCCAAGGAAAAATAGGTCGTAATCAGAATCATTTATGATTTTGACAGAGTCATCAGACATCTAGTCCAAGTATCAGATGTCTGATTCTAGGAGGATTTCCTTTTTGACTTGGTTCAGACCTAAACAGGATTATAGTGTAAGGCCATCAGATGTCATACAAGATGTCTAGCACTAGATCTGGACATCTACAAGCCTATTATACTATGGAAATGGATTCCCAAGATAGGTTAACGACTAGAATAATCTGACAAAGGTGATTTTGGCTCACAACAAGGCTCAACGATCACATATCTGACGTCTGGGGTCCCCTACGGACGTCTGATAGAAGCTTAACGGTTATTTTCCTGAAGGGTTACTTTGTTAGCCAACGTTCCACTAATTGAACGTCTGGACTAAGGTCTAGTCATCTGATTTTATCAGACAGAATCTATTAAGTCCAGCCTAAGTTATTGGACGTCTGAGTCAATAGTCAGACATCTTAAAAGACAAGATCAGACGTCTAATATTAAGTTTAGATGTCTAAAAAGGCTGTATGAAGCCTAACTTGGTTTTCTAAATTCTCTAAGAAAAACCTAAGTATCTTAGGGTTGTGCAAGTGTTCCTAGGACTACTTTAGGGTACTTTGATTCTCTTTAACATGCTACTAAGAAATAAAATAAAGAGCAACAGAAGAACAAAGTACAAATTACAATGAACAAGAAGGGAAATCTATCAT
Source organism: Thalassia testudinum (assembly GCA_037157565.1). Taxonomy (NCBI): domain Eukaryota; kingdom Viridiplantae; phylum Streptophyta; class Magnoliopsida; order Alismatales; family Hydrocharitaceae; genus Thalassia; species Thalassia testudinum. The sequence goes on along the minus strand of JAZHRO010000003.1, from coordinate 113,200,690 downwards.
ATTCCTCGTCTCCTTTCTTCAAGCTTTTGCTCCTCGCGAAGCTCCTTCTTCTCTGTCAAGCTCCTCCAATCCACCATGGATGCGAGCTCAAACTCCATCTTTGCACTTGTCTCCATTTGCAATTTGACCTGAAAACCAGGACTCCAAAGCAAATGTTAAATAACAAGTGTTTTGTTATTATCAAAATAAATGATCATGGTGCTCTAGCACCAACAATCTCCCCTTTTTTGATGATGACAAAATCATAAATAATACATAAAATTCTTCCCCTTTTTGCATTATCAAAAAGGCTTTTATCAATTTTAATTCTCCTAAACTCCCCCTTAAAACATGCTCTTCTAGTTTTTGGGTTGAATTTCTTTTAACAAGAATAATGTTCTTCCTTTTTGTAATAACAAGATAGCTATATATTTTTCTCCCCCGTTCTAAAGGAAATATAGCTAACTTAACAAGTTCTCTCCCTTAATGATTGACAAAAACCTCCCCCTATCTACATGTTATAGATAAAAGATAGGGTTAAGAAGTTTTACCTCACCTACCATGGCTAATAGAATGGCCCAAATGGTGGTGGATGCTAAATCGGATGGGGCTCTCATCCGTAGCTTGGAGGTCTGGGCATCGGCGCCGGTCTCCAATCGGGAGGTCAACGTGCATCGATTCAATCATTTGCTCACCGTTTCGTTGGTCTTCTCATCCTCCTCCTTGATCCTCTCAACTCGAGTTGATCGTTCTTCATCTTGTAGGTCCAATCTTGAATGTTGAAATCTTTATAACCTACAAAACAAGACTCCAAATCTTTTTTCGGTATCCAAGTGAGCTTGGATCCGGATTTGTCAATTGGTCTCCTTGAAGGAGATCCTTTCTCAACCTTAGGGCTAGATAAATTTTCTATTTTATTGATCAAATTATTTGATTTCTCCCTAAGACCTGCAAGTTCATCTTCAATAGCATGTATCTTGATTTTTAAGCTAGAAATCTCAATTTTTAAACTTGTGTTTTCCTCAATCAATTTACTATTTTCATTGATTAAGTCTTTATTTTCTAATAACAAATAATTATCCTTAGGACTAGCTTCTAGATCCTTGAGTTTTATGTCTAACATTTCATTTTCATTTTTAAGAAAACTAAGATTCTTTTTAATGTGTTTATTTTCTACCTTAAGTGATTTACTAATTTCAAACAACTCATCATAGGCATCTTGGAGTTCAGAATTTACCTCATTGTCACTGTTCTCGCTGTCACTTTCTGCGATTGCCATGAAACCAATGCAAGTGGTTTCATTCTTCTTCTCAGGATTTTCTTCTTCCTCCGAGCTCGAGTCGTACCAAGTTGCTTGGAATGCCTTCTTCTTATACTTCTCCTTCTTCTTCTCCTTCTTGAGAAGAGGGCACTCAGTTCGAAGATGACCATTTTCGTTGCAGTGGTAGCAACGTCTCGGGCTATCTTTTTCCTTCTTTTCCTTCTTTTCTTTTTTTGATTCCCTAAGAAACTTAAAAAACTTTTTAAGTAAAAATCTAAAATCTTCGTTATCAGAACTTATCTCACTATCCGATGTAGTTTTGAAGGCAAGGGTCATTTTCAACTTCGACTTGGGTGTATCCTTCTTCTTCTGCTTTAGCTTTGTCTTGTAGGCCATTAGATTTCTTAGGAGATCCTCCAAGTTGAGCGCCTCCATCTCGTTTTCCTCTTCTATGGCATTGACCTTCTATTCCCACTTCAGTCCTAGGGAACGAAGAAGCTTCCCTTGAAGCTCCCCCTTGATGAAGGTCTTCCCTAATGCATTTAACCCATTCACAATGAGAGTGAACCTACTGTTCATCTCACTTAAAGATTTGTTAGGCCTCATAGAAAAAGATTCAAAATCTTGTGATAAAATATTAATCTTAAAAGCCTTTACCTTGGAGGTATCCTCGTGAGTTACCTCGAGTGCGTGCCAAATCTCTTATGCGGTGGCGCATTGCGAGATTCTGTTGAACTCCTCCAGGCTGAGCGCGCAGTAGAGGGCATTCATGGTCTTCGCATTCAAAGACAGCTCCCGAATTTGCTGCTGCGAGTATCCCGCGGTGTGTTTCTCCAGGATGTCGAAGGGGGTTTCACATCAGGCCTAGATTATGAAGTCATTGGCTTGAAGCCACGTCTTCATCCACAACTTCTAGTATGGGTAGTTGTTCCTATCAAAGAATGGTGGTCTAGTGGTAGACTGCCCTTCCAGAATCCTCGTTGTAGAATTGCTTCCCTCCATGATCTTCTTGCCTAGTTGTTATGCCAAAAAGCAAGAACCTGCTCTGATACCAATTGTAATTTCCTATGGGAGGGGGTGAGATATGCGTGATGTATAAAATACGAAATTAAAATAAACAACAATCTCACAAAAATAAGTAATCACACAATGGCACAAGAGATTTTTAGGTGGAAACCCAAATCGGGTGAAAACCACCACCTAACCCTCTCGAGTTAGGATTTCTGATCGACCTAGTCGATCAAATCCACTAAACAAGTCACTTAAAATGAGGGCAACTTAACCTCTTACAACCACACTACTTTGAACGAGGGTAGTGTACCTCAAAACCCCTTCTCTTCACAAGAAGGATTTTATTTCGTGAAGGAGATGGGAATTCATAATGCGAATACCCAGCCAATAACAAAGAAAAAATACAACTGACCTATAGAGCCAACAAAGTATATAAATGAACCTAGCTACTATGGGTGAAGAATCTTCCCTTTGGTGGGAGTGCGTCGGCATGATGGCGCGGGTGCGTGAACCACGCATGGTGCTTCATTGCTCTCATAATTACGGAGGGAGAGCGGGTGGGCAACTGGATTGAAGCTCTCTAGATGTGAAATAAATGCTAGGAGAGCTAGAGCTTTTACTACTTCTCTTAGACACAAAAGATGTGGAAAGTGTGTTACTTGGTGTATCTTCACAAGGCAAGGGTCCTCTATTTATAGAGGGCCTAGGAAGGCTTTGAAAAGCCTTAGAAGGCTTCCATAGCCGTTGGGTTTGAACCCAAGGCAAAATAGGCCGTAATCAAAATCATTTATGATTCTGATAGGGTCATCAGATGTCTAGTCCAGGTATCAGATGTACGGAAAACTAGTTGAAGGCGTCTGGGAACTAAGTCAAACGTCGATTCTAGGCAAGTTTCCTTCCTGACTTGGTTCAGACCTAAATAGGGTTCTAGTGTAAGGCCATCAGATAAAGTACAGGATGTCTGGCACTAGGTCTGGATGTTTGGAAACCTATTATACTGAGGGAATGGATTCCCAAGATAGGTTAATGGGTAGAATAATCTGACAAAGGTGATTTTTTCTCACAAAAAGGCTCAAAGGTCACATATCAGACGTCTGGGGTCCTCTACGAACGTCTGATAGAAGCCTAACGGTTATTTTCCTCAACGGTTACTTTGTTAGCCAATGTTCCACTACTTGGACATCTGGCACAACCATCAGACGTCTTCTAAGATGTCTGGACTATGGTCTGGTCATCTGATTTCATCAGACAGAACCTACTAAGTCCAGCCTAAGTTATTGGATGTCTAAGTCAATAGTCAGACGTCTTAAAAGACAAGATCAGACATCTAATATTCAGTTTAGACGTCTGAAAAGGTTGTCTAAAGCCTAACTTGGTTTTTTGAGTTCTCTAAGAAAAACCTAAGTATCCTAGGGTTATGCAAGTGTTCCTAAGACTACTTTGAGGGTACTTTGAGGCTCTTTAACATGCTACTAAGAGATAAAATAAAAAGCAACTAAAGAACAAAGTGCAAATTACAATGAACAAGAAGGGCAATCTATCCTATTCTTTATCTCCTTTCTTCAAGCTTTTGCTCCTCGTGAAGCTCCTTTTTCTCCGTCAAGCTCCTCCAATCCACCATGGATGTGAGCTCAAACTCCATCTCTACACTTGTGTCCATTTGTAATTTGACATGAAAACTAGGACTCAAAAGCAAATGTTAAATAACAAGTGTTTTGTTATCATCAAAATAAATGATCGTGGTGCTCTAGCACCAATAACGATGAGTTCTGGGACTCGGTAGGTCTTTAGGCTACCCACCTAAGGACAGGTTTGGTTGATTGTATTGTATGGCACCTTTCTCTATTCTATTTTCCCTCCTACTTCATCATGTATTCTTCCACACCATATACACAATTCCAATCCTACCCTCTTACCACTACTTATCCTCAAGATGATTATCCTGACACAACTTATGTTTACCCATCCACTAGCCGGGATAGTTTTGACTGGGGATATGATTCTGGACCTTAATGTCCAGGACCTAACCCTAGACATTATGATAATGATTATTATCCTTCCCAGAGCTACACTGATTATAGATCACCACCCTCTTATGAACAAACCAACCCAATCTACAATCAGGAAGGATATAACACCTACCCTCCCCAGGATTATACTGAATATAGGTCACCACCATTCTTTGAACAACCTAAAATGACCTGCTATCAAGGAGGACCCCAAGAACCTCAATTTATTGACTCCTTTAGTTTTAACCCAAACCCACCCAACCATGAACCGAACCATTCGGTTCAGGTGAACTAGGTCCAGGATAGGGTGTTGGCTAACTTAAGAAACACTATACAATCTTTAGAAGCTCAACCAACACCATGCACTGAAGCAATGGAACCTATGATCAAAATGATTGATGAGATTAATAGTTCTTTATTGGATTAGCTCCAAGATGTTAAGGATAGGGGCCCAGGTGAGTTTTTACTTAGGAAATTATCGAGATTGAGGATGAAATTCGAGGTTGCCTTAGTTCAATCTTGGGATGATTTCCAGAACAAACCCCCTTCGGGAGAGCCAATGTTTGAACCCGCTGAGGCACCTATCGAGGGGGACACATTTTCTGAGATCAAGGATGACTAGGTTGAGTTATAGCAACCAATCGAGGATGATGTGATTTTCTCACCCGAGATCCCTGAGCCACGGAGTGAGGAAAAATATGTCTCTATAGACCGAGGAACAATATACGATTTTGAGACATATATAAATGAGAATCAAGGATTCTTTAACTTTGAGGGTGAGGAATCTCTTAGTGAAGTCTCACTTGAAGTTAAGGAAAATGATTTTGTTGAGACAAATGGGCTCGAGGAGCATGACGAACCATTTAATAGCCTGATAACTGAAAATTAGGATCCGATTGGGGCTAACATGGAGGATTCTGATCCTATTATAATAGATGATCCAATCAGTAGCCCAATAATCTTCAAACACACCCCAAAGAGATGATTGATTTTGATTTGGAAATGATTGAATCCAAGACAATTTTGATTCAGCCACAATTGTTTGACTTGGATATCATTGAGCTGAATGCTAAATGGACAACCACACCTATTGATTTAGACCTACCCATTGTCCAGCATTTTAGACTTTGGTTACATGCCCACAAACTGTAGGCACAACCTGATGTAGACACATTCATTTATGATAAAATGCCTACTTATGCATGTTCCTAGGTTTAGATATGCATTCCATAGCAGAAATATCTCATAGCATGCTTCATTCTGCATTTAGAATAGTTTGTATAAAGTTTAGGTTAATCAGTGTCCTTTTATGGCAGGGCAAGAAGGAGAATTATTTCAGGGCCTCAGATTGATGATCTGACCATACGGATTTGATCAGGATGATGATCGAAGTCCAATGTCTCTAAAAATGTCTTGATCGGAATCCCATAGCACCTTATGCAATCTGAGGAAGATCAACGACCAAGAGACTAGGTGACATAATTCGAAGCTTCAAACGACAAATCTGACCATACGGATAAATCTGGCATCCGTGGTGCCACCTACAGAGCATAGAAGATGGATGGCCATGATGGTGCCACATGGTGCCATCACAGCTACCCAATATCAACCGCAGGCCCTACCTCATGTTGAAGGTCTTTCCACCGCAAGATTAGAACCGTTGGATCGACATACAACGGTCCTAAGCTCGCCACACCGCCGATCTCAACACTCTCACCAGAGCAGCCTTAATGTCGGCCATTGGATTTCCATCGAACGGTCAAGATCAACTCCTCTCCACGCATGTAGAAACATCTTCTCGACACAAAAGCATCTGAAGCACATTAGTCGCGAGAGGCGTTCCCAGGCCGCAGGCACATGGTCAAATCCCCGCCGGCGCACGCAATTAACAACGTAGGTGCGAGCACCAAATTGGGCTGTGTGTTCTTCATTGAACGGTGCAAAACTCTCCATGTGGACGCACGGATGGTCATGGATATGCCGATGCGATCCAATGCGCAACCTAATGCGCATTCTCATGTGCCATCCAACACAATCAAAGGCGCGATCTCTACGTGATCCTCAGCCACAAGATGATGATCCAATGGTTGTTCGACGACCACGCCTCTACAACTGTGAGCTGGTGTGTGTGTGTGTTGGCTGCGGATCTTCAGCGACATTTGAGGCTGAGCTACAACGATGTATTTGATGTCTCTATTGACCATGGACGACCAAAGCCTCTTCTCTTCCACTATAAAAGGACCCCTACCCCTCCCATTCTTCTTCATCTCTTCCTTTCTCTCCCTCACCACCTCCAAAGCTCTAGTGAAAACTTGTCCCAAGCCCGGGATACTCCTCGAGAGTAGAAAACCAAATATTTTTCCCACCTCTCATCCCCCTTCGTGGAGCATCCCGTGGTCATCCTCTCACCACCTTTCGGAAAGTAGATCCTCGCCTCAATGCCATCCCGTCCCGTCCTCCTTCCTCCATCGCCATTCTCCTTCCTCCAGCTTTCCACCACCTTCATCTAAGCGACGTCAGAGTGAGCCGTCCTCCAAGTGACCGTTGAGGGGACTCTTCTCACCTCTCTCTATCTTTATCGCTTTTGTAGTGTAGTTTTCCACTTTCTATCTGTAGCAAACATTTGTTTAGATAAATATATTGATGTTTTCTCTCTCTCTCTTATTTTGCAAGTAGATTAGTTAGATAAACATTTGTCGATCTGATCTCTTGCTTTCTAAAAATACCAAAAAAGTCATAAAAGACAAAAACAACAAAAACAATAAAATTGAAGTGTGGATTTCAAAATCAAACGTTCGCCTCCCTATGTTCGACCTAGGACTCCCTTGGAGTTTTGGTATAAATTTTATCTGGTGGTGGATTTCTATGCATTACGACGACAGGTTTCTAACTCAAATCTTTTAGTGTATAGAATTACGCTCATCACAGCCCCACAAGTAGAAAGGTCTTCGGTTCTGGGTAATTATCATTCCTGGGGCAAGGGTCTACATCATAATCTGGTCTGCATCATGGACACGCTCTTCTTACGAGACTAAAGGTCAATCTTTTTATTCTGATATTGACCCACCTCTCTTTTCTTAATTTCTTTATTTGTATAGGAGAGAAACAAATTCAGCATCCAGATATACTCTATTTTTATCTCGGAGCTGACCGAATCATCACAGAATTTAGGTGCTTTCTTGACTATTCCACTCCTTTTCATGCCTTTATTATATAATAAGGACATTGCATTAGTTGGGCATGAGGTGGTGGATACATATTTCTAAATTATTGTCAACTCCATAGATTTTTTTTATTATTTCCTCCTTATTCATTAAAAAAATTAGACTTAGGAAAAGAGAACTTAAACATTAGAAGTTTTTCGACTATAGGAAATAATACTTTAGGATCTGAATACTTAGACTCTTCAGGCCTATGGGCTTAATTGACTCAGGTGTCCACTAAAATGTGGACTCGTTTCTTGAGTCTTGCCAATTTAGAACTTATCTTAATTGGTTAAATAAGTTAGGGTGATGATGTAAACACATTTACACTACTTAAGATGTATATTTATGCATGTTCTTAAGCATAGGATTGCATTTCATGATATAAATATTGCATTACATGCATCATTTTGCATTTAGAATAGTTTGAATAAAATGGAGGTTAATTGTCTCCTTTTATGTGTTTGGACAGAGAAAATATTTTATCAGGGCTTCGGATCAAAGATCCAACTGTATGGATGTGATCAGGGCGACGATTGGAGTTCAACGACTCCAAGATCACCCTAATCAGGCATTCGTAGCATCAGATAGTGACCTGGGAACCCTAGAAGATCAAGGGCCAGGATGGTGTAAATCCGCACTTCAGATGATAAATCTGACCGCACGGATGAATTCAGATCAACGATCGCAGCCCAACGACACAAAAATCGAGTCAATCCGACATCCATGGCACCATCTACAACTTCCAGAAGATGGACGGCCAAGATAGCACCACGTGGTGCCATCTCAGCCGCCCAAACGGCCGCTTGCATCTTGTGAAAGCCCCGCGCCCGATCGCTCTCCGCCGTTGGATCTTAATCTAACGACTGTGGGCGCTCGCATTTAAAAGCGCCCGCTCGACCATCCGCGCCCCATAGCGCAGTGGTCGAGCGCGGGGCGCGGGTTCGATCCACGGCGAGGGGCTGGAGGGCACGATCAATTGAGGCGCGTGGAGTGTCAGATGGAGATCGGACGGCCGCGTGCACCCGATAGCATCGACGCGTGACTGGATGCGCAATCGGACGCGCAATCAGACGCGCGGGGGGCGCGCAACGCAATAGGCGCGGACGCATTTTAAGCCGTCCGATCTCGCGATTGAACGGCTGAAAAGCATTGGACGTGCGTGGACGTTGAGGAGCGGGCAGCCGAGGAGGTGCGCGTGGGCGCGGAGGCGACGCCCACGTCGGGGCTTTAGTGACGGATTTATCCGTCACTAAAGACCCCTCTTTTATTATTTTGAAGTTGTAATCTCCATTTTGCCCCCACTCCTTGCAACTATAAAAGGAGATCCCCTCCATACGAAATTCTGATCCCTTCTTTCTCCTCTCTACCCCTCCAAAGCTCAAAAGAAGCTTGTCCCACACCCGGGATGCTTCTTGCAAGATAAAGTCCAATTTTCGTTCCCCTTCGGAAGTGGATCCCGTGACGACGACAGCGTGCTGCTCCGTTCCCGTTCTTCTACTTCGTCCTCCTTCGTCCTGCTTCATTCTCCTTCGTCCAGGCGTCGTCCCGTCCGGCTCGTCCTCCAAGCAATCGTCGAGGAGGATAATTTCTCTCTCCCATTCTTATTTACAGCTTTCTAGTATAGAATTTTCTTGTCTATAGTGTAATTGATTTTCCGCTTTCTAGTGTAACTTTTATTTAGTTTGATTATATAAACAATTGGAATATTGAATGCATGTTCTCTTTCTCGCTCTCTCTCTCTTTCTTTTAGTCTGATAGCTCCATTGTAATTATATCGCCTTGCTTATAAAAAAATCCTAAAAAAAAATATAATTGAGAATATAGATCAACGTAGCCTCCCTGTGTTCGACTCGAAATTCTTTTTGGTATAAATTTTATTTGTTGAACATGAATTCTTCGCTTTCGAATTACAACGGCAGGTTTTCTGAAACCAAACACGTAAGCGTAGCGATTCGCAAAAACCCGTTCAACAATTTGCCGTCGTTGCTGGGGAGGCAACGATTTTTGATCTTTTCTTCGCATTTCTTGTACTTTATTTATTTTCTAACTAGCTTTCTCTTGTGTCTATTATTTTGCAGAGACCTTCATCAAGGAATCAACAAGCGGTAGACTGGAGTAAAGTGCAGTTGAAGACAACTGTAAGTGCTCCCCCATTCTTTCCCCCTCCATAGATTTCATTCGCCACATTAAATCCAAATCCCAATTAACCTAGGTGTTTGCATAAATCCTAGGAATAGTTTGGTTGTTTGGATTTTCACTCACATTCATTCCACCCTCATCCATAAAAAAAAAAAAACAAAAAGATAATCTTGTGGGGTAATTTTCAACAAACACACAACACACACCCACATTCAAGGCACTTGATCAACTTGATTTGTTTTCTACTCAACTGGGTTCTGATTTGTGGAATCGGTACACACAAAGCAACACATAACAGAGTAGAAATCATTCTAGGTTAATCATCTTTGAGTGCCTAACTTAGTGGTGCATTTGTGGCCAGTTGTTTGAGTTATTTGGGCCGCACCACTTTATTTTAAAACCAACTCATCAAGTAGCTCCTCCTTAGGGTTTTCAATCTAGGTATATTCCAGGCACTCCACTTTCTTTTTGATTTTAAAGGAAAACAATCTTCACCTATGTTTTACAGCTTGGTTTGCCTAGAAACTTGATTGCAATGCACCTAATTTGAAACCCTAAAAGCTACTTAAGCAAGATTTGAACATTAAAATTCACGCATTATCAATAATCTTGCTTGAAAACCCTGATTGTGCACTCACTTACACAAATCTCAATCAATCATTAAGGGCACAACCCATTGTAAGGGCCCATCACATTCCATAAGCACCACAATCCCAGGCCTTAATAAAATTGAGTAGACGTTGGCTTAAGGTTTGATTCGCTCTTCAGGGCCTAGTCTGAGATTATTTTTGATTAACCTACTTGTACTGATTAATCTGATGTCTAGCTAGGGGAGTAGAGTCAAATGATCGTGGCTGGGGGGTACACTAGGAACCGGAGGTGAAAGCCAAAGGAAGAACCTTCTCCCCAGTCCCTCCTTCTAACTGGTTGGATTAAACAGACGCAAGTAGAGTAAATCACTTACAGTCTTAAGGCTGGTTTTGGGAGTCAGTAGATCCTCAGGCTACCCCACTTAAGGACAGCCTTGTTTTGTTGTGCTGCAGGGTCCCTATCCCCAGTCCTTCCGACCTTCTCCTAGTTTATACTGGGAAGACGGTCATTGAATCCCCGATTGGAAGGACCGTTAGAACATTCTCGGAGGTGCAAGTTAGATTTTGGTCAATTTGATCCTATGGCCGAACAACAGCCTCCTCTGCTTGAAAATCCACAGGAAGAATTTCGAAGGCAGCTGGAACAAATGCAGAGAATGCAGGAATGGTTCTAGAGAATGCAGGGCGCTCAGCCCTTGAAGGATTTTTATGATCCTTCGAATTACGGGGAACATCCTGGCATCCAGATTCCAACCGGTGACGTAGAAATCAAGCCCCAGGTGTTAATCCTGATTAAACATTATCATGGGCTTGGCTCCAAAGATCCGTTTCAGCACTTGGAAGATTTGACCACTTTGGTCCAGACTACCAAGGCTCGAAACGTTAACAAGGAGCAAATAATCATGAGGCTCTTCCCCCACTCTCTTAGGGATAAAGCCGCGCATTGGTATAGGACAATAGGAAGACCAATTACAACTTGGAATGAGTTGAAATCGGCCTTTCTGAAGAAATTCTTCCCAGTCAGTCATACTAATGCTTTGAGACGGGCAATTACTACTTTTACCCAGCGGCCAGGGGAGCAATTTCATGTGGCCTGGGAGCAATTTCAGGACTTATTGCGGAGGTGTCCACACCACGAGGTGCTGAAATGGCAACTCGTGCAGATCTTCTATCATGGGTTGAATGAGCAACTCAGAAACCATGTGGATGCTTCTTGCGGAGGCAATTTCCTCAATAAAGATGCAGATAGTGCACATGATTTATTTGAGGAAATGAGTGAGAATTCAATTAATCATGCCTCCATGGATACTTTTAACTAGTCCCAGCAACCCAGATCAAATGTCAATGAAGTCCATGACTCTCATTCATTTGATATGGAATTGATTTGTAATAAACTTGATAAGGTGGACTTGGTTGCTAAAAGAATGGAAGAGTGGATGGCTGGCAATTCTATGAACAACTCTCAATCCACTCAATCCCAAAATTCGGGATTCCATTCCTCACGAGCTCCTTCTGGATGGGAGTTCGTGAATCAACTCAATGCGACTCAATCTATGAGTCAGCATTTCTCGGAACCCCATGGGTTCCCAACTGGAGCCTTTGATCCCAGTTTTTCTGATCCTTCCCTTTCTTTCTCTCCATCCTTACCCTATGAGGATGTCTGTGCTGTACAAGAGAATGTTAGATCCAACCCCTACTTGAATGCCTATAATCTAGGTTGAAGAAATCACCCTAACTTCTCTTGGAAAATTCCAGGGCAACAGACCCAATTCCGACCCAGCAACTATGCTCCGCAACGTCTAATGGGTCAGGGTCAAGTATATACTCAGTTGCCCCCGAATCAGGTCAATCAGCCAGCTTGGAATGCTTGTCAACCCGCAGGGCAGGCTGATTTGAACCGTCAAATGGTAGAGATGCAAGGATCTATGCTCCAGCTTATGCAGCAAATGAAAAACTCGCTGGACAACTTGCAATCTGGGCTCATTGCTAACTCTCGTCAACCCGGATCTCTACCATCCCAACCAGTACCCAACCCACGAAACATTATAAATTCGGGTAATCAAGCCCAAGGGTACGAAAATCAGAGGGACCCGCACGCACATGCTCAGGTGGTTGAGCAAGGTTCCTCATCTTATTCTTCTACTAATCAACAATTCATGGTCAATCAAGCCCCTCCAATCTTTCCTAACCCTCCCTAAGACCCAAATTCTTACGCTTCTGCAAATTCTGTCACTTTGAGGAGTGGTAAGAAGACTCAGGATCCACAACCACACTATTCTGATCTTTTGAATCCTGAAGAATCTGAGGAGAGAGAGGAGAATTCTAGAGGAGAAATCAAGGCTCAGGAACCTGATTCCAAAGATCTGACTCATGTTCCTTTTCCTGAAGTCTTAGCCAAAGCAAAGAAGAAGAAGTCTGTTGATAGCAATGAGGAGCTTCTGAATTTATTTAAGAATGTTGAGATCAATATTCCGCTCCTTGATGCTACCAAGCACATACCGGCTTACGCAAAATTTTTAAAGGAATTATGTACACAAAAGCATAAGTCGAGAGAATCTATTCCGAGGAAGGTGGTACTCTCCGAGTAGGCTAGCTCTATTATCCTGCACTACCTCCCTCAAAAAAAGAGAGATCCTGGTGCTCCTTTGATTTCTTGCGTTATCGGAGATTACATATTTGATAGAGCACTTTTGGATCTCGGTGCATCCATCAACCTAATTCCGACTTCTCTTTATGAGAAGTTTGGGTTAGGTGAACTTCGGCCAACTTCAGTAACGCTACAGTTAGCGGACCGTTCGATCACAAACCCACGAGGAGTTATTGAAGATGTTATAGTTAAGGTCAAGGATTTCTATTTTCCTGTAGATTTCCTTGTCCTTGACATGGATGTACCAGATAATCTGAGGAACACGCCCATCATTCTGGGGCGTCCGTTCCTGGCTACAGCAAAGGCCAACATTAATTGTGAAAGCGGTAGCATGGAAATCACCTTTGGGGACCGACGAAGGAAATTGGATATTTTTAAGGCGATAAACAAATTTGAGGATTGTGGATTTATTGATGAACTTGATGAGGATAATGTTAATATTGAAACTTGTTTGACAGTTTCTTCAATTGAAAGTTCCTCTTTGGTTGATGAATTTGACCTGCAACCCTCTGACCTGACATCTTCGGAAGAGGTTACTGATTTTGTTCACTCAAAACCTCTTCCTCTTGTTGAATCTTCAGCATCTACCCTACCATCAATCATTACCCCACCTCAGCTTGAATTGAAACCATTGCCTGAGAATTTAAAATATCAATTTTTAGGACCGCAGAATACGCTCCCTGTGATTATTAGTGCTAAATTGACAAAGGAGCAAGAGATTAAATTGATTATGGTCCTAAAGGATCATAAGGAGGCAATTGGTTGGACCATTCATGACCTTAGGGGGATTGAGCCATCTTCCTGTAATCATAGAATATTTTTGGAAGATGGATCCCGCCCTTCTCACCAGATGCAGAGGAGATTGAATCCAAATATGCGAGAAGTGGTCAAAAAGGAAATCATCAAGTGGCTTGATGCAGAAATTATTTATCCAATCTCTGACAGTCCCTGGGTAAGTCCCGTTCAGATTGTTCCAAAGAAAGCTGGGATTACTGTTGTGACTAATGAGAGAGGTGAATCTGTCACAACTCGTTTAGCTTCCTCTTGGAGAGTTTGTATTGATTACAGGAAGCTGAACACAGCCACTAAAAAGGATCATTTTCCCCTACCCTTCATTGATCAAATCTTGGAAAAATTAGCTGGACAGAAGTACTTCTGTTTTCTTGATGGCTACTCGTGATATAACCAAGTTCCTATCCATCCCGAGGATCAGGAAAAAACTACTTTCACCTGTCCCTACGAAACCTTTGCTTTTCGTAGGATGCCTTTTGGGTTATGCAATGCACTTGCGACTTTTCAAAGGTGTATGCTAGCCATATTTTCCGACATGGTGGGAGAGTTTATGGAAGTCTTCATGGATGATTTCTCTGTTTTCGGAGAATCATTTGACTCTTGTTTGGCTAATTTAGAAATGATTCTTAAGTGATGTATCAAGACACGACTGGTCCTTAGCTGGGAAAAGAGTCATTTCATGACCCAAGAAGGCATCGTTTTGGGTCATGTAATCTCTGAACGGGGAATTGAAGTGGACAAAGCTAAGGTTGATGCTATCGCTAAACTTCCTCATCCCACATCTATTAAACAAATCAGATCATTTCTTGGCCATGTGGGATTTTATCGAAGATTCATCAAGGATTTCTCGAAGGTTGCTCGTCCTTTGAGCAATCTTCTTGCTAAAGAAACGCCGTTTGTTTTTGACGAATCATGCCGAAAGGCATTTGATTTTCCAAAAACGGCAGTCACCTGTGCTCTAATTTTGCAAGCACCAATTTGGACAGCCCCATTTGAGATCATGACCGACGCTTCTGATTACGCGGTCGGGGCTGTCCTGGGTCAGAAAATTGACCAAAAGCCCTCTGTCATTTACTACGCTAGTAAAACTCTGGATGAAGCCTAGAGGAATTACACTGTTACTGAAAATGAATTACTAGCTGTAGTATTTGCTTTGAAAAAATTCAGGGCTTATCTCTTGGGGTCTCATGTTATTGTTTATACCGACCACTCGGCCTTGAGACATCTCTTGGCTAAAAAGGATGCTAAACCTTGGCTTATTCGTTGGATTCTTCTTCAAGAATTTGATCTTGAAATCAAGGATAAAGCCGGGGTACAAAATGTGGTAGCAGATCATTTGTCGAGACTCCTAGGTGATTCTTCTTGTTCGGACATTCCGATTGCTGACACTTTTCCGGACGAAACCATTCTTACAGTTTTAGGTGTCCACACCCCATGGTTTGCTGATATTGTTAACTATTTGGCCGTTGGTCAAATCCCCCAGGATTGGACCAAGCAACAACTAGATAGACTCAAATCTGAGGCCAAATACTACTTTTGGGAGGATCCTGAACTGTATCGCATCGGCTCTGATCAGATTATTCGCCGATGCATACCGGAGAATGAATTCAACAGTATACTCGAGTTCTGCCATGCATCTGGGTGTGGTGGACATTTCTCCGGAAGAAAGATGGCTGCAAAAATCTTGCAATCTGGCTTCTATTGGCCGTCTTTATTCAAGGATGCCCAGGACTTCTCAAGGTCATGTTCTCGATGTCAGTCACTCGGGAACATAACTAAGAGAGACATGAAGCCCCTAAACCCTATTCTTCCTGTAGAAATTTTCGATGTTTGGGGCATCGATTTCATGGGACCCTTTATCCCTTCATTTGGACATCAGTACATTCTTGTTGCTGTTGATTATGTGTCCAAATGGATTGAGGCAATTCCCACCCGAACCAATGACCACAAGGTGGTCATCAATTTTGTTAAGAAAAATATCTTTAGTAGGTTCGGGATTCCGAGGGCTATCATCAGTGATGGTGGCACTCATTTTACTAATGCCCAATTCCATAATTTATTGGCCAAATACGGGGTTAATCATCGAATTTCCACACCTTACTATCCCCAAACGAATGGACAAGCCGAGATCTCCAATCGAGAGATCAAGAACATTCTGCAAAAAATGGTTAGGCCTGATCGCAAGGATTGGACTCAAAAGCTTGAGGACGCTCTTTGGGCCTACCGTACGGCGTATAAAACGTCCATCGGCATGTCTTCATTCCGTTTGGTGTATGGAAAGGCGTGCCATCTACCCGTAGAGATTGAGCACAGGTCATTCTGGGCAATCAAACAATGCAGTTTAGATCTGAATCTAGCTGGAAAGACCAGGAAACTCCAACTATCTGAGTTGGAGGAGCTTAGAAATGATGCTTATGAGAATGCCAAGATCTACAAGGCTCGGACTAAAGCTCTACATGATCAATTGATTTCCCGCAAGAGCTTTGAGCCAAACCAGAAGGTCTGGTTATTTGATTCTAAACTTAAGCTCTTTCCTGGTAAACTTAGATCTAAATGGAATGGCCCATTCATAATTGATCAGGTTTTTCCTAATGGTGCCGTTCAGATTTCTGACCCAAAGACGGGTAACAACTTTAAAGTCAACGGTCAACGTTTAAAGCCTGTTGTTGACCGTAATCTTCCAGAACCCATCGTAGACTCTGTTGCTCTAGCCATTCTGTGACTTCTTTGGCTGGACTTCTCCTAGCTGACGGCATTAAACTCAGCAGTTGTATATATGACACAAGGCTGATACGAGCTTCATATCTAGGTGACATCTTTCATATTCTACCCTTTCTTTCATGTCTCTTTTTCAATGAGGATATTGCATCAGCTAGGCATATGGGGGTGGATTCATTCTTGAATTATTTGGTCAGCCTTGTGAAATCCATGTAAATTGTCTCTCTTCTTATTTAAAAAAAATTTTAAAAAAAATTAGGAAGGATTAGTTGGACATTAGGACTTTTCAATCCTAAGAAATTTTACATTAGGATCTGAACACAAAGACCCCTCAGGTCTTTGGACTTACTTAGCCTGTGTATCCACTAAAATGTGGATTTATTTTTGAGTCCTCGCCATCTTAATTATTTCGCAATTGGAGTAAATAAGTTTGGGTGATAAGTATACGACTTATCAACCCGCCCTTTGATTTGAGGGAATTTTAAGTCTTAAGCATCTACACACTTTCTTTGCACTGACTCGTTGTTCGGCGATTTTAACGGAAATTGGGTAGCTAATGAACCTTCTAGGGTGATATGGCTGGCAAGTTATCGTGGGTAACAGCCCATAGGTAGGTTGTCCAGAGCCCAGTCACTGGACCTGTCTTAGTTTGCTGCCTTTAGGTAAATCTTAGACTAGGGAGCCACCTACTTAAAAAAAAAAAGAAAAAAAAAGGAGAAAAGAACAAAAAGAAATAAGCCACACTTCGCCGCACGAGTATGACTGGCAAGTTGTCGGTGGTAACAGCTCATCGACCGGTTGTCCAGAACCCAGCTCAGAAATGCACTAAAAATTCCCAAAACACTTAGGAAGAAGCGGAGAAGTAGAATAAATCGGGGAGATATACACTGGATTCACCCTTGTGTTGACCCCATAAAAAAAATAAAATAAAATAAAAGTAGGGAGAAAGCTACCGGTTGTAAAGATACACTTTTAGGTAGAATTCTGGTTAGGTCACCTAGAGGCGTAGAAATTCGAAGTCCGTTCTAACTGTCGGTCAACGAGTCTATCACAATCACAATAAGATGCTTAAAGCTTAGGGTTCTCATCAAATTTTGGGTGAGTTGAATAGCCGTAGAAAGCCACTCTTAAACTCGAAAATTTGAAAATCAAAAAAATTAGAAAAGAGAAAAAGAGAAAAAGAAATTTTTCTTTTAATAAGGCGAGGGCTTGAAGCGGTCTGCATTTTGGCTAATACCCAGGCACTGTTGTGTCTTTGAAAGTTCAGTTCCTAAGTAGACAATTTCTTAATGATTGAACAATAACTCAAGTCCAAATAATCTAACCTAATTCTTTTATAAATAGCATATAGTTTTTGCTAGGGACTAGCAAAAGATAGGCATGGGTGATGATGTAAACACATTTACACTACTTAAGATGTCTATTTATGCATGTTCTTAAGCATAGGATTGCATTTCATGATATAAATATTGCATTACATGCATCATCTTGCATTTAGAATAGTTTGAATAAAATGGAGGTTAATTGTCTCCTTTTATGTGTTTGGACAGGGCAAATATTTTATCAGGGCCTCGGATCAAAGATCCAACCGTATGGATGTGATCAGGGCGACGATTGGAGTTCAACGACTCCAAGATCGTCCTAATCAGGCATTCGTAGCATCAGATAGTGACCCGGGAACCCTAGAAGATCAAGGACCAGGATGGTGTAAATCCGCACTTCAGATGATAAATCTGACCGCACGGATGAATTCGGATCGACGATCGCAGCCCAACGACACAAAAATCGAGTCAATCCGACATCCGTGGCACCATCTACAACTTCCAGAAGATGGACGGCCAAGATAGCGCCACGTGATGCCATCTCAGCCACCCAAACAGCCGCTTGCGTCTTGTGAAAGCCCCACACCCAATCGCTCTCCGCCGTTGGATCTTAATCCAATGGCTGTGGGCGCTCCCATTTAAAAACGCCCGCTCGACCATCCGTGCCCCATAGCGCAGTGGTCGAGCGCGCTATCGCAAGTGTGGGGTGCGGGTTCGATCCGCAGCGAGGGGCTGGAGGGCGCGATCAATTGAGGCACGTGGAGCGTCAGATGGAGATTGGACGGCCGCACGCGCCCGATAGCGTCGACGCGCGATTGGACGCACAATAGGATGAGCAATTAGAAGCGCAGGGGGTGCGCAACGCAGCAGGCGCGGACGCATTTTAAGCCGTCCGATCTCGCGATCGAACGGCTGAAAAGAGCTGGACGTGCGTGGACGTTGAGGAGCGGGCAACCGAGGAGGTGCGTGTGGGCGCGGAAGTGACGCCCACGTCGGGGCTTTAGTGACGGATTTATCCATCACTAAAGACCCCTCTTTTATTATTTTGAAGTTGTAATCTCCATTTTGCCCCCACTCCTTGCAACTATAAAAGGAGACCCCCTCCATACGAAATTCTGATCCCTTCTTTCTGCTCTCTACCCCTCCAAAGCTCAAAAGAAGCTTGTCCCACACCTGGGATGCTTCTTGCAAGATAAAGTCCAATTTTCGTTCCCCTTCGGAAGTGGATCCCGCGACGACGACGGTGTGCTGCTCTGTTCCCGTTCTTCTGCTTCGTCCTCCTTCGTCCTACTTCGTTCTCCTTCGTCCAGGCGTCGTCCCGTCTAGCTCGTCCTCCAAGCATTCGTCGAGGAGGATAATTTCTCTCTCCCATTCTTATTTACAGCTTTTCTAGTGTAGAATTTTCCTATTTTATAGTGTAATTGATTTTCCACTTTCTAGTGTAACTTTTATTTAGTTTGATTATATAAACAATTGGAATATTGAATGCATGTTCTCTTTCTCTCTCTCTCTCTTTCTCTCTCTCTCTCTCTCTCTCTTCCTTTTAGTCTGATAGCTCCATTGTAATTATATCGCCTTGCTTATAAAAAAATCCTAAAAAAAAATATAATTGCGAATATAGATCAATGTAGCCTCCTTGTGTTCGACTCGGAATTCTTTTCGGTATAAATTTTATTTGTTGAACATGAATTCTTCGCTTTCGAACTACAACGACAGGTTTTCCGAAACTAAACACGGAAGCGTAGCGATTCGCAAAAACCTGTTCAGCAGGTGATAAGTACTTGACTTATCAACCCACCATCTGATTTGAGGGGACTTACATTCTAAGCATCTACACACTTTTCAAACTGACTCACTTCTCAGGCGGTCCTAATGGAAATTAGGTAGCTAATACTTGGGTGGTATGGTTAGCACGTTGCTATGAGTAATAGCCTATAGTCGAGTGTCTAGAGCCCAGTCACATGACCTACTCTCTTTGACCATTGCCTTT
This sequence comes from Thalassia testudinum, assembly GCA_037157565.1. NCBI lineage: Eukaryota > Viridiplantae > Streptophyta > Magnoliopsida > Alismatales > Hydrocharitaceae > Thalassia > Thalassia testudinum. Next base: position 113,181,026 of record JAZHRO010000003.1, on the reverse strand, counting down.
AGGTAAATCTTAGATCAAAGAAGCCACCTGCTTAGAAAAAGAAAAAAAGAAAAGAAAATACTCAAAAAGAAAAAAAGAAAAATGAAAAAAGAAGAAAAAAAAATAAATAAGCCACACTTCATCGCATGGGTACGGTTGGCAAGTTGTCGTGGGTATCCCCCTATTACCGTTTGTCCAGAACCTAGCCCACAAAAATACACAAATAATCCCAAACTTAGGGATAAGTGGGGAAGTAGAATAAAGCAAGGAGATATATACCAGGCTTGGCCTTGTGTTGACCCTACAAAAATAAAAGTAGGGAGAAAGCTACCGATCTAAAAGATAAACCTCTAGGTAGAAAATTTTCATCTAGGGTCACTTAGGGTTTGTAGATACCTAAAGTCTGTCTTGATAGCTATTGAGTAAGTCAATAACCTCTGCACAATAAGATGCTTAGTACTTAGAGTCTTTTCAAGTCTTGGGTAGGTTGGGTAGTGATAACAACTTAATTTATTACCCTAATTAGCTTAATCTAGGGTTAGCTCCTTAGTAAAATCATGCATTTAGAATATAAATATTGCATTTAAAGCATGCATGCATATCATTTGCATTGTGTTTATTTTAGGCCTAATTATCTAATTCTAGTATTTTGTGAATAATGTAGGTAAATGACGTAGAATGACTTGGAGCCATGTAGAATAAAAGTAGGATAGAAGATAAAGCTACAAAGCTAGGAGTTGGTTGAAGACCAAGACTTGATTAAGGAAGAAATGAAGATCCAATTGAAGAAGAAGAGAGAGAGGGACTAGGATAACCTAACCCTACCCTTAGAACCTTAAGATACCCTTGTCCCAACTCCCATCCTTAGGGTAGCTCAAATTGAATAAGGGAGCTCAAAAGCCAAATCATAGATAGCATTATCCATGATCCTAATCCTTTATCCATAAAGTTGTCCTACTATCCAGGAACCAAACCAAACTATCCTAGAATCAATCCCTAATCCCAAAACCTATTTAGATCCATGTGCTCACTTAATTGACTTAATTTAAGTCAATTGAGTTCATGAAACCTATTTGGACCCAACCCACTAGACCTAGGGTCAACCTAGCCTAATTAGGAACCTATTCTCACAACCTATGTCTAAAAAACCTAGCCGTAACCCAACCGACATAAGACCCACGAAATTCCCAGCCTAATCCTCTTAAGTTGGTGCCAACTTAAGAAGACTTTATCCCTTACTGGTTGGCCAAGAGATAAGATCTTATCTCTTGGTAAGATTTTATCCCTTGGTAGCTACCCACCTAGGTTGCATACTTTTAGAAAACCCTCATCCTATCCTAACCCTACAACTTAGATCCTAAGGTCCCTATTTGACCAATCATAGGCATCAGTTTTGATTAAATCTAAACCATCCAAATTAGTGATCCTAAGCACTCTAGGTCAACCGATAGGAGGCCACCTACTTTTCTATAAAAGGACCTAGCCTCTACCCTTTAGAATATAACTTAGATACCGAGAGAAAGAAACAAAATAGCCACCACATAGTCCACACCCTCTCCCTCTCTCCGAGCTCTCTCTCCGGTCATCTTCCAGGCATGCTAGATCTGAAGCTCTACCAAGTTTCTACAAGCATCCTACAAGTGGCTTCAAGATCTCTCTCTCTTTCTCTCTTTCTTTTCCTCTTTCTTTCTTTCATTATGATGTTTCTATGCTAGTTGCAAGCTTTCATCTAGAGTTCTTATGTAAAACATTTCGTGATTAGCAATAAAGAGCATTACTCAATGAAAATCTTGTCTCTCTTTATGTGCTTTTGTTAAAGTAGCATAGTTAGTACGAAAAGTTTTAAGAATCTCGTTTTGCCTCCCTACGAATGACTCGAACCTACCGATTTTATAAAATTATTTATTTCGACGTATTTTACAACTACAACGACAACATAGAAATCTTTTATCGCAATTTTGTGTCGAACAAATTGGCAGTGTTGCTGGGAGGCAACAGAGTTATTCTTGCAGCTTTTCTTGTGCGTGTTTATTTGTAATTTCTAACTTGCTTTATTTCCATTGATTACGTGTGTGCAGTAAGTGCATAAATTCGAGAAGGAACACGACAATGGAAGAATTACAGGTTGGTCACCTGAGGAAGTACTCGTATCTTAAATTATGATTATAATTCCTTTCAAAAAAAAAATTATGTGCTTTAGGATTAGAAGTATGTTGCTTTCCTCATAAAAAAAAATCTCTTATTGGTGGGCATTATCATTTGAGAATCAAGAAAACCACCTCCTAGAAATTTGGATTGAAATTAATTTCGAGACTCAAAAATTATTTTCAAAATTTTTATATGCCCAAAAAATCTAAAATTTCTGCTAGATGTAGGCATTGAAGTCAGGAACAATATATACAAATTTCACTCAAATATGACCAGTATAGATTTTTGAAAAATTCATGGACTACAATACTATCAAATCTATTATTGTTCATGATTTTTTGGACTTTCAAAAATCACTAGACATTTTATATAACTCTAATTTATCTGAAATTCATTGTGTTGGGCTCCTGTGATAATATAGAATATCGAAAAAATCTAAAACAAATATTTGTCGCACGTTTGATTACACGGAATATTCAAGCTGAAAAAAATAGAAAATGTGCATTAAAATTCTTGAAAAAAAATTTATGAGTGACTAGTTGGTCATGCAATAGGATCAATTGGTTTCATTGCTTAGGTCGCACCATCTTACTTGATTTGGAATTAATTGGATCATAAAGGTAATTTTCTAACTTTAGGGTTTCAACATTAGGATAGAGCACACTTGCATCTCATATCCTTAAAGGAAATCTATCTCACAAATTTGGATTTGCAAAAACTATTTTGTGTGCTCCATTAGAACATTGATTGAATTTATCTAACTATGAAACCCTAAAATATACCTATACAAGCAATTGAACAATAAAATTCACTTCATACAAAATTGCTTGTGAACCCCCTGCTTATGCACTTCACTTGTGAAATCTATCTTTAAGGGGCACCAACCCATTAAACAATGCCCCATCACATTCCTTAAGCACATTCTACCTAACCCTAAAAAAGGAGTAGATGCACCCACTAGGTTGGATTTAATTATTCCAGTATATTTATGCTAGGTTAAACTCAAGTCAGGACCTTATCTACCTAGGGCAACCACTGCCAATATTGGACAGTGCAGTAACTACGTCAACCTTTAGTGGGGGTCCACCGTGCAGGTTCTCCTAAGGGGTTCCTCTGATTTTGTAACGACCCGGTTCCCGAGTCCCTACGAGACACGAGAACCGGACCGACTCGACTAATCCCAAGACCCAGTCGTCCAACGAGGAAGTAACCAAAAGACAGTAAAATAAACCACATTCAGCATGAATATAACTAACAGTAAAAAGTACAGCAGTAAGGAAAGAAACTACTACAGTAGGCACCACCACAACAGTAAAACAACATTTATCATATAACAAAAACTGCAGGTAAAGAAGGTACAGCGGAAACAAAACTACTCACTAGAACAGAAACAAAAGAAGGTACAAAACTGTGGCAACTCTACTGGACCCTACTCGGCCCAGCGTCCTCTGCAGCCGCCGACCCTGGCTGCTCAACACCTGGTCCTGAAAAAGGTAACGAGTGTAACACGTCAGCAAAACGCTGAGTAGAGTGGCAAACTAACTAAAGGCAACAGTAGAGTGTACAGTAGCTGTTATGTTCTATTACTTCCTTTATTTACATCTTTCAATTTTTCTCACTATTTCATTTACTTCTCAGATCCTTTACTTGATCTCGAATGTCCTCGTGGGACGATCTTGATTGCAGTCTTTTCCAACAGTAGAAGTAGCACGTGGTGCTCTCCTGGCCGGGAGAGTCCCCCGTGGTGATCCTACCCTCAGTCAACCACCCCAAGGTCACTGACAGACGTAACGGTGACTACGGCACGCGCGATAAACGCACAGGTAGCTAGCCCGTACTGGCACGCGGTCAGTCGTTTCCGTTAACGGGTGCGCCCAAAGCACAGCACGGAACCAGGGCAGAGCCCTCTCAGTAACAGGGGTCCAACCCCTCCACAGTAACCAAACCGGGGCCTTGCCCCTCCACAGTCCGCGCACCCTCGTCTGACTACCCTGGTTTGCCCTAGTGGGCCTAACAAGTCGGTGAAGGAGGCTAGCAGAACCCCGGGGCCCGTGGGGTAGCTAGTACTCTCCTAACACTACTAGCTCTCCTCGGTACTACGTACACGAGGGCCAACAAGTCGGTACAGAGCGGCCAAGCCTAACCCCGGGTCCCTGGGGCGGCTGGCCCCACTCTGCACTAAAACAGGTACAGGTACTTCCCTTGGTACTGCGTACCCAAGAGACAGTACAACTACATCTCAGTTCCATTCCTTTTCTTTCCAGGAGTTCCACTCCTAATTCCCCGTAGGGTTCCAGCCCTTTATCTCAGAACATCATATGTTTCACTTTCCAGATTCACGTTCTCAATTTCCATGATCTCAAACATGTTTCTTTGTTCATAACAGGCAGCTGTTAATTAATTTCACAGGCAGCTTATATATTCCTCTAGTTTTTCCATCCTAGGATTCATGCCATATCCTAGGATCTATCATACAATCTAGTTTTCCGGCCCTAGGATTCATGCAACACCTAGGAGCTATCATTCCATACATTTCTCATTCCTAGGGTTCATGCAATGCCCTAGGTTCTAGTTATGGTTCCATACTTTAACAGATTTTATTAATGCTTAAAACCACTCTACCAGGTACAACGGAAGTAGTGGGGGCGTGGTCGGGAATCCCGCGCGCCTCCGCGACTCTCAAGACGGCAACCGAACGAGGTCCTATCACAAGGATCAAACACAAGGAGTGTCTCAAAACAGTGTATAGCTACTGTAGGCGGGTAGAGGAATAAATTCGGAAACGAACGCAACTCGAATCGCGGAAAACGGAGCCCAAACGGGCCCTAAACGGGTCGAGAAAGACAATACTGTGCAAAATCAGACGTCTGGAACTCCTTCCAGACGTCTTAAACGGTGGATCAGAGAATTACCTGTTCGGCGGGGTTCCCCGGACGTCCAGAAGTCTGTGGCGACGTCTCCCCTAGATCCCAGACGTCCGATGGTCTCTCCGGACGTCTGGAGGTCACTCCCGCCGTCTGGTACAACTTCCAGACGTCGGATTCGCAAAGGATGACGAATCCGAACACCTGCGCACAGCCAACCCTCCTCCTTCAGTACGGTCAGTCGACAAAAGAAGAAGGAGAAAGCGGAACTCACCTTTCAGACGTCTGTATGATCACACAGACGTCGCCCTTGCCGTCTGGATATCAGTCCAGACGTCTGATTCTGGAGATTTTTCCAGAATCAGAACCTCGCTCGGCCTCCGCTCGCGACGCCGCCCGCGTCGCACCTCGCGCGTCCGCTGCTCCGCCCGCAGCAGGTCCCTCTTCGCGACGCTCTGCGCCCCCTGCGCCCTCCGCCGGCCGGCCAAGCCGCTCCCGGCGAGCTCGCCCTCACGGCAGAGTCCCGCCCTCGCACGCCGCAGCTCCTCCGCGCCTTCGCTGCGCCGCTGCCGCTGCGCCCTCGCGTCCGCTCGCTCCGCCCGCAGCAGGAGAGGAGGAAGATGGTGGAGACGGGAGGGGAGGCGCGCCCCCTCCCCCTTTTAACGCCGCGCGGAGAGGAGAGAGAGACGCCCGCAGTCGCCTGCAGCCGCAGAGAAGATGCGGATCTCAGGTCTGCGCGCACAGGCGCGCAGACGAATATACCGTGCGAGTATAACTGTTCGTCAGACGTCTGTAAACTATCCCGGACGTCTGGTCAGACGTCTGGATGTGATCCCAGACGTCTTGACAGACGTCTGGGCCACCTCCCAGACGTCTTAAAAGACGTCTGGGGTACGCGCTCGTTACAATATAACAAACTCAAAGGAAGTTTCGTCCCCGAAACTTGCGCCAACTAGGGTGCGGAAAAAGGATGTCCAAATAACCATAACAAACTCAAAGAGGACCGAAGCCGGTCCGAAAAGACGTACCCGCGAAAAGCTCTGGGTACCGCTCCCGCATTGCCGCCTCAGGCTCCCAAGTAGCCTCCTCGTACCGCTGGCTCCTCCACAAAACCTTTACCAGGGGTACTTGCTTTCGTCTCAACCTGCGGATGGCTCGGTCTAGGATCTGCACTGGCCGCTCGGGGTAGGTCAGGTCGTCGCTCACCTCGACGCTCTCGTGACTCAGTACGTGGCTGGGATCGGCTACGTACTTCCTGAGGTTGGACACGTGGAACACGTCGTGCACACCAGAAAGCTGCGGGGGAAGGGCAAGTCTGTAAGCAACGGGTCCAACCCGCTCCAGGACCTCGAAGGGCCCCACGAACCTCGGCGCGAGCTTCCCTCTCACCCCAAACCGCTGTAAGCCCTTCATGGGCGAAACACGAAGAAAGACGTGGTCCCCAACCTCGAACTGCACCTCTCTGCGTCTGCGATCTGCGTAGCTCTTCTGTCTGCTCCTGACAGTGCGGAGTCGTCTGTGGATCTGTTCAACTACCTCCTGACTCTGCCGGATCAACCTGGGGCCAACCTCCCACTTGGTCCCCACCTCAACCCAACTCAAGGGTGCCGTGCATTTCCGTCCGTACAGAGCCTCGTAGGGAGCCATGCCGATGCTCGAGTGATAACTGTTGTTGTATGCAAACTCTGCCAGGGGCAGGTGTTCCTCCCAAGAGCCCCTCCAGTCTAGTACACAGGCACGCAAAAGATCCTCAAGTGTCTGTATCGTGCGTTCCGACTGTCCGTCCGTCTGGGGGTGGTAAGCCGTGCTAAACCTCAACCTCGTCCCCAAAGCCTGCTGAAACTCAGCCCAAAACTGGGACGTAAAGCGGGTATCCCGGTCGGATACGATCTCCCGCGGAACTCCGTGTAGTCGCACCACATCACGGATGTACCTCTCTGCCAACTGTGCTGGTCCCAAAGTGACTCGGATCGGCAAGAATCGTGCCGTCTTCGTCAACCTATCCACTATTACCCAGACCGCGTCTTGTCCTCGCTGGGTAACAGGTAAACCCACCACCAAGTCCATGGTGATGCTCTCCCACTTCCACTCTGGCACTGGAAGCGGCTGAAGCGGCCCTGCAGGCCTCTGATGCTCGGCTTTCACCTGCTGGCACACTAAGCACTGCTGCACGAACTCACCCACATCCCGCTTCATCCCTCTCCACCAGAACTCGCGTCTCAAGTCATGGTACATTTTCGTGTTTCCGGGATGTATGGTGAATCTGGAACCGTGTGCCTCAGTCAGGAGCTCTCTCAACAGCTCCTCGTCTCTGGGGACGCACAGCCGTCCCCTCAAGCGTAACACCTGGTCTGTGAAAGAGAAGTCCCCTGGGTCCCCTGACAGTACTCTGTCGCGCAAAGACTGCAAGTACGGATCGGCCATCTGTCCCGTGATGATGCGGTCTATCAACTCTGGTCTGGTCTGCCGTGTCACCGTCACTGCCCCACAGTATCCTCGTAACTCTAGAGGTCGCCAACTGCCCACCTCCTCCAAAAGGCTCCAACTCTGTAACTGTAGACTGGCCAAGCGTGCGGGCGCCTTACGGCTCAAGGCGTCAGCCACCACATTGGCCTTTCCCGGGTGGTAGGAGATGCTGCAGTCGTAGTCCTTCAGGAGCTCCAACCAACGTCTCTGTCTCATGTTGAGCTCCTTCTGGTCAAAAAGATATCTGAGGCTCTTGTGATCTGTAAAAATCTCGAAGGTCTCACCGTACAAGTAGTGCCTCCATGTCTTCAGCGCGAAGACAACAGCTGCCAACTCTAGGTCGTGGGTAGGGTAGGTATGCTCATGGGGCTTCAGTTGCCGCGAAGCGTAAGCGACCACGTGACCCCTCTGCATGAGCACACCTCCTAACCCCTGCAAGGAAGCGTCCGTGTACACAACGAACCCGCCACTACTGTCAGGAATGGTGAGCACGGGAGCCGAGGTCAACCTCTCCTTCAGCTCCAGAAAACACGCCTCACAGGCGTCTGTCCAAGTGAAAGGCACATCCTTCCGAGTCAACTGTGTCATAGGACGTGCAATCTGCGAAAACCCTCTGATGAACCGTCTGTAGTAACCTGCCAGTCCCAGGAAACTGCGAATCTCAGTGACTGAACGCGGTCTCTCCCACCTGAGCACTGCCTCGACCTTGGCGGGATCCACCGCCAGGCCGTCTCCAGAGATCACATGACCCAAAAAGGTCACCTCCCTCAACCAGAACTCGCACTTGCTGTATTTGGCGTACAGCCTGCGTCGTCTCAGAGTGTCCAGAACCATCCGCAAGTGCTGTCCGTGCTGCGTCCGATCTCTAGAATAGATGAGTACATCATCTATGAAAACCACCACAAACTGGTCCAAGTACGGTCTGAACACCCGGTTCATCAGGTCCATGAAAGCAGCGGGGGCATTGGTCAGCCCAAACGGCATGACCAAAAACTCGTAGTGTCCGTACCGGGTGCGGAAAGCTGTCTTGGAGACGTCGGTCTCCCTGATCCTCAACTGGTGGTATCCAGACCTCAAGTCGATCTTGGAAAACACCGTGGCACCCCGCAACTGGTCAAACAAATCGTCAATCCTCGGCAGCGGATATCGGTTCTTGATGGTGACCCTATTCAGCTGTCTGTAGTCCACACAAAGGCGTAGGGTCCCATCCTTCTTCTTCACAAACAGTACCGGGGCTCCCCAGGGAGACGCACTGGGCCTCACGAAACCCTTCTCCAAAAGGTCCTGCAACTGAGACTTGAGCTCTCGCAGCTCAAGCGGTGCCATCCTGTATGGCGCGGTGGAGATGGGGTTGGTCCCTGGTACTAGTGAGATCTCAAACTCGATCTCACGCTCGGGCGGTAGTCCTGGTAACTCGTCTGGAAACACGTCGGGGTACTCTCTGACCACCGGGATGCTCTGGAAGTCTGCCACGGGGCTGTGCTCTGCCACCACACAAGCTAAGAAGCCCTCACACCCCTGGCTCAAAAGTCTCGCCGCCCGGAGTGCCGAAATGCACCTGAAACCTCCGTCCACTGGCTGCCCGTGAAACTCGAAGGAAGGCAACTCCGGAATGGAGAAGACAATCTTCCTCTCAAAGCAGTCCACCAATGCGTGGTAAGCGGACAGCCAATCCATCCCCAGGATCACCCCAAAGTCCTCCATCTGTATCATAATCAGGTCAGCTGGCAGGCTGTGTCCCCCGATGCTGACCCCGCAACCCGTGTACACCTCCTCAGCTACAAACAGCTGACCACTCGGACCTCTGATTACGAACGGGTTCTCTAACAATGTATAATCCTGGTCCAAACTAACTGCGAAACTGTCTGCGACAAACGAGTGCGTAGCGCCGGAATCGAAAAGCGTGTAAACGAGTCTGCCAGAAACTGAAACCATACCTGCTACCACGGATCCCGAAGCTCTGGCGTCCCTGTGTGTTAGGGCGTTGATACGCCCCTCAGCTCTAGGTGCGGACGAAGCAGCCACACTCTGCGTCGGACGGGTAGGTGCTGGCCGGTACCCTCCTCGCGACTGCGGTCCTCCTCCTCGCGCCTGGAAACCGCGGCCTCCTGCGCGCCCTCCAGTGCTCTGCGCGGGAAGTATCTGCTGACCTCCTGCCCTAGATGGGCAGTCCCTCCTGACGTGGCCCGGCTGGCCACACTGGTAGCAGAGGGGAACCCGACTCCCGCCCTCAGTGAGTCCCTGCTGTCGGCTAGGCGGGGGTCCGGTGCTGGCGACTGGCCCCTGTCGAGGGCCCCCAAAGGCCACTGATGGCCCTGCACAACGTGACGGCTCTCCTGCGGACGCCACGTGTCTCCGTTCTCGCCGGCCCTGTGAGAAGTCTGGCTGAAAGGGCCTCTTCCGCCCGCCGTCGGTCTCTCGCGCGGACGGGTTGGTCTCCTCGTAAGTCATGGCTGCCTCTACCACCCTCGAAAACGTCGGCAGCTTCAGGGGTTTGACATACCCCCGGATCGCAGGCCGGAGCCCCTCGGTGAACCTCCAAAGGCGCTCCTCCTCAGTGGCTACCGCTGTCGCTGCAAAGCGGGACAGCTCCAAGAAACGCGTGCGGTACGCGCTCACGGTCATCGTCCCTTGGCGGAGAGTGTGGAACTCCCGCCTCCTCTGGTCCTGCCACGTCTGGGGAAAGTACTGCTCGCAGAAGAGGGTGACGAACTGGTCCCACGTCGGCTCGTCCCTCTCCTGTCCCCGGACCGCCCTCCACCACCGGTGTGCCGCACTCTCTAGCTGGTACGTGGCAAAGGCCACGCGGCACTCCACCGGGGGGCGAAGGGTGTCGAAGATCTTCTCCAGCTGCTCAAGCCAGTCCTCTGCCTCGGTCGGGTCCTCATCCCCCTTGAAGGAGGGGGGCTTCAGCTTCCGGAACTGCCCGAAAAGCTCGAAGTGGTGCTGTAGGGGAGGTGCTGGTGCACCTCCAGGCGAAGGTGCCTCGTGTACAGAAGTGTCGGAGGAAGGTGGGGGCGGCAGGGGCCCATCCCCTCCCTCGTGCCCGGCGCCGCGTCCGTCGCGTGGTCCCACAGAGGACTCCCCCTCTGCAACCCCAGGAGGAGGTGCTCGGGGCGGTGGGTGGAGCTCCTCTCGCACAATATCCCGTATCAGTCTGGCGAGGTCCTGGGCCTGGATGCCAGGGAGTGGTGGCTGGTCCACTGAGACGTCAACGACAGCACGTCCACCTCGCCGACCTCGCCCTCGGCCGCGCCCGCGGCCAGTCTCGCCAGTCCCACGACGAGGCATCTCCTGCAAGGAGACGCGAAACAAAACGGAAACGTCAAAACAGACGGTACCTAACAACACTTCTAAGAGCTCATGTCAAGAGATATGTTGTGGTGGCTACTCTAGCTATAAACATGTGAATTGGTTACTTTCCAGTCAGTTGATTCACTTCTCGGGACGACCTTGCTCTGATACCATCTTGTAACGACCCGGTTCCCGAGTCCCTACGAGACACGAGAACCGGACCGACTCGACTAATCCCAAGACCCAGTCGTCCAACGAGGAAGTAACCAAAAGACAGTAAAATAAACCACATTCAGCATGAATATAACTAACAGTAAAAAGTACAGCAGTAAGGAAAGAAACTACTACAGTAGGCACCACCACAACAGTAAAACAACATTTATCATATAACAAAAACTGCAGGTAAAGAAGGTACAGCGGAAACAAAACTACTCACTAGAACAGAAACAAAAGAAGGTACAAAACTGTGGCAACTCTACTGGACCCTACTCGGCCCAGCGTCCTCTGCAGCCGCCGACCCTGGCTGCTCAACACCTGGTCCTGAAAAAGGTAACGAGTGTAACACGTCAGCAAAACGCTGAGTAGAGTGGCAAACTAACTAAAGGCAACAGTAGAGTGTACAGTAGCTGTTATGTTCTATTACTTCCTTTATTTACATCTTTCAATTTTTCTCACTATTTCATTTACTTCTCAGATCCTTTACTTGATCTCGAATGTCCTCGTGGGACGATCTTGATTGCAGTCTTTTCCAACAGTAGAAGTAGCACGTGGTGCTCTCCTGGCCGGGAGAGTCCCCCGTGGTGATCCTACCCTCAGTCAACCACCCCAAGGTCACTGACAGACGTAACGGTGACTACGGCACGCGCGATAAACGCACAGGTAGCTAGCCCGTACTGGCACGCGGTCAGTCGTTTCCGTTAACGGGTGCGCCCAAAGCACAGCACGGAACCAGGGCAGAGCCCTCTCAGTAACAGGGGTCCAACCCCTCCACAGTAACCAAACCGGGGCCTTGCCCCTCCACAGTCCGCGCACCCTCGTCTGACTACCCTGGTTTGCCCTAGTGGGCCTAACAAGTCGGTGAAGGAGGCTAGCAGAACCCCGGGGCCCGTGGGGTAGCTAGTACTCTCCTAACACTACTAGCTCTCCTCGGTACTACGTACACGAGGGCCAACAAGTCGGTACAGAGCGGCCAAGCCTAACCCCGGGTCCCTGGGGCGGCTGGCCCCACTCTGCACTAAAACAGGTACAGGTACTTCCCTTGGTACTGCGTACCCAAGAGACAGTACAACTACATCTCAGTTCCATTCCTTTTCTTTCCAGGAGTTCCACTCCTAATTCCCCGTAGGGTTCCAGCCCTTTATCTCAGAACATCATATGTTTCACTTTCCAGATTCACGTTCTCAATTTCCATGATCTCAAACATGTTTCTTTGTTCATAACAGGCAGCTGTTAATTAATTTCACAGGCAGCTTATATATTCCTCTAGTTTTTCCATCCTAGGATTCATGCCATATCCTAGGATCTATCATACAATCTAGTTTTCCGGCCCTAGGATTCATGCAACACCTAGGAGCTATCATTCCATACATTTCTCATTCCTAGGGTTCATGCAATGCCCTAGGTTCTAGTTATGGTTCCATACTTTAACAGATTTTATTAATGCTTAAAACCACTCTACCAGGTACAACGGAAGTAGTGGGGGCGTGGTCGGGAATCCCGCGCGCCTCCGCGACTCTCAAGACGGCAACCGAACGAGGTCCTATCACAAGGATCAAACACAAGGAGTGTCTCAAAACAGTGTATAGCTACTGTAGGCGGGTAGAGGAATAAATTCGGAAACGAACGCAACTCGAATCGCGGAAAACGGAGCCCAAACAGGCCCTAAACGGGTCGAGAAAGACAATACTGTGCAAAATCAGACGTCTGGAACTCCTTCCAGACGTCTTAAACGGTGGATCAGAGAATTACCTGTTCGGCGGGGTTCCCCGGACGTCCAGAAGTCTGTGGCGACGTCTCCCCTAGATCCCAGACGTCCGATGGTCTCTCCGGACGTCTGGAGGTCACTCCCGCCGTCTGGTACAACTTCCAGACGTCGGATTCGCAAAGGATGACGAATCCGAACACCTGCGCACAGCCAACCCTCCTCCTTCAGTACGGTCAGTCGACAAAAGAAGAAGGAGAAAGCGGAACTCACCTTTCAGACGTCTGTATGATCACACAGACGTCGCCCTTGCCGTCTGGATATCAGTCCAGACGTCTGATTCTGGAGATTTTTCCAGAATCAGAACCTCGCTCGGCCTCCGCTCGCGACGCCGCCCGCGTCGCACCTCGCGCGTCCGCTGCTCCGCCCGCAGCAGGTCCCTCTTCGCGACGCTCTGCGCCCCCTGCGCCCTCCGCCGGCCGGCCAAGCCGCTCCCGGCGAGCTCGCCCTCACGGCAGAGTCCCGCCCTCGCACGCCGCAGCTCCTCCGCGCCTTCGCTGCGCCGCTGCCGCTGCGCCCTCGCGTCCGCTCGCTCCGCCCGCAGCAGGAGAGGAGGAAGATGGTGGAGACGGGAGGGGAGGCGCGCCCCCTCCCCCTTTTAACGCCGCGCGGAGAGGAGAGAGAGACGCCCGCAGTCGCCTGCAGCCGCAGAGAAGATGCGGATCTCAGGTCTGTGCGCGCAGACGAATATACCGTGCGAGTATAACTGTTCGTCAGACGTCTGTAAACTATCCCGGACGTCTGGTCAGACGTCTGGATGTGATCCCAGACGTCTTGACAGACGTCTGGGCCACCTCCCAGACGTCTTAAAAGACGTCTGGGGTACGCGCTCGTTACAGATTTGGGTGGCCAGGTAATTTAAGGACTGAGCTGATTCAATCTACCTATTTGTGCTAGGATTAGATACCCTAGATGCAAGCCCCTAAGGGTAGAATTGCTTGCTTGAATTTTTTGGTTAGGGGTCAATCTAATACTCACTTCTCAATTCTTTTCTCATCCCTTTCCTCTAATTTAAATCATGGATTTCAATGCTTATCTTACCTCTTATCATAACTATCCCCAATGTGATTCCTACTCGAACCCAAGTAGACCTTAACCACAGTCTACCTGTGATAACCACTTCCCTAGTTGGGGATACGCCTCTAAATTCCTATACCTAGGATATCCATCATATTCCCAAAATCCCCTTGTTGATTATCCCAATTTCACCCAACTCACTCCACCCTCTTGTTGGGATAGCCCCAAAACACCCACATAGGGATATGATCCTTATCCTAGGTATTCAAATCTTGATTATGACCCTCCTTGTGCCAACTCTTCTTTTAGGTCCAGTCTTGATTGGAACCAATTTGGGTCTAAAGATTATGACTTAGATGATGGATATTACGATTTGTGTGAGGTTAGAAACACTGGAAATCATTATTCTTAGCCTAATCAAACTAAGCCTATGAACTCTAGACCACCCAAATCAACCAATAGGTCCAACCCAAATTCAACCCAAGGTGGAACCCAATCAAATATTTATAAACTTCAATTGGAGATGTACCAACACAATCAAAAGTTGATTGAGGATAAACAAAAATTGATTGATGCATTCCAACAATTGGATGAGGAGAGCCAAAGAGCCTTCGTTGAGGAAACTCGATTCTTAGAATTAATGAAAGAAGGCCTTATGGTGATTGATTGTACTAACTCAGATTTCCCTCAACTAGTTAAGTCCGGTTGATTTGCCCATCCCCCTAAGTTGGACAATGATTTGAAACCCTTGTACCATGATTTTGGGGAGGCTGACAAGCATAAAGATAGTGAAATGATTGAGATTGAATCACAAAATCTAAAAGTTGGGGTTGATGACTCTGGATTTAACCCAGATTCTATTGGAATTGGTTCCATTATAGAGATATTTTCGAAAGATTGGGCTTGGGAATCTGATTATGAGATTTTTGATGTCGAATTACTTGAAGACCCCTTCCCAAGTTTAGAAGAGGGCAACAGTGAAGAATTCAAGTCTGATTTAGGGGATGAGATTTTCATTGGCTCTACTTCTACATTAACTTTAGAATTGGATTCTAATTTAGAAGAGGCTGAAGACAAAGAAATCAATTTGAGGCCTAATAATATGGAGGAATCAAACATGAAAACCATGATTTGGTATGGAGGGTAGAATTTTCATTTTGAGAGAAATATGAGTTTTGACTTTAAGGTTCATGATGAGATTGTGGATTCCCTTAAGGACCCAGTGGATTTCAAGCTATTGCAACCCGAATGTGTGCTGATTTTTGACAATTTTATTGATTGGATTTTCAAAAGGCAGCAAGCTTATTATTTAACCTACTTCTATGGTGCTTGGAATTCTAGATTTGGGTTGCATCCTTTGAAACAGAACCCCCATCCACATGGCCGACGAACTATGGATGACAAGATGTGGGCATGCGTGATGCAGAAATTGCAGAGTTACCGTCCCTTAGGGATGGTTCTCCACCACCACCTAGTCCACATTTGCAGGCACATGATTTTGAGCCCTAATGATCATATCTTTACTCTAATCCCAACTCAACCCACTAATTTGATCATTCCTTTATTTCTTTTAGGGTTTTAGTTCGGCAAATGATGTTAAACTTAGCACTGGTTGGGAGGCAACCTAGTATTCTATACAGGTATCTTTCTTTGTTTTGGTCCAACCTGACTTGGATTAGCAAGCTCAATCAGCTAATATCCCCTCTTCTTGCTTACTACATTTTGATTTTCTTGCATACATTTCAATGAGGATATTGTAATGAATAAGAATGGAGGGGTGAACATTGCATGTCATATTTTTGTGTCAGCTAATCCTCTCAAAACTTATAAATAGCATTTTTGAAAAAAAACCCATTTATACATAGCATTTATACATATTACATTCATGCATAATGTGTTTTTATCAAGGAGGTTTTATTGAAGATTTTCTTCTTGAATTGTCTTTTAGTTTAGAATTTAGTACATTTATTTCACTTGCATGTAAACTTTGTAATGAATCCTTTATGAAAACCAGTAGACATTTTTAGTTTGTCAAGGAGAATCATTACTTCTTTTCCTAAACCCTTGGACAGTTACTTAAGGAGTCAGGCAAACTCTCTTTCATTAAATCCACCAAACATTTGTGAGGTGAGAGTAGAGTGTCAACTGGTGATCTAAGTCTAGTACAAGGACTCTTAAGTTCTGGATAATTGGATGATGATACCTCAGAGTTAGAAATAGTTTCGCTCTCAGTTCCTGCATGCGGACATTGTGTGTGAATTCTTGAGAGCCACCAAATAAGGGAGATACGCAAAGATTGAGTTCTAATAAAACTATGACTACGGTGAATGGTTACAATCATCCTTCATAGAATCCTTAGCTAAAGGAGGGTATTAGTGCTAAAGGTTAGAAGTACACTTGTCCTATCCATTTCTTCTTGGTGTCGAGAGCAAGTACTTCCACAAAATAAGCCACTCATTATCCTCTTGAACATCATCATTCTCTAAAAGTGCCTCATAAGTAAAGTTTGTGTTGTGTTATATTGTGTTGATAGATATGAAGAGAAAAAAAGAAAAAGAAAAAAAAAATAGTAGAAAAAGAAAGAAAAAAGAGAGAAAAGAAAGAAGGAAAAAAAATTATGAAAAAAAAGTGTTTAAGTTCATATTTATCTTCATGTGTTGATTTTATTATGTATCGATTTCATTAAGGCAAAAATACCCATTACAATCCACTAAATATGGCCCTTACCTACCTTTCATTATTTCTGACCATCTAAATATTGGCTAAAGGATTCAGACTTACTTGTAGGGTTATTAGAATTATAATTGGAGTGTTAATACCATACGAGCCCACCAAATATTGAGTGCTTCTACATACTTGGTGAGATCGTGAGCTCTCTAAATAAAAGCTCAAAAAGAAAGGAAAAGAAAAAAAAGAAAGAGAGAGAGAGTAAATGCAAAGGAACATAAAGGGAGCATAGTTTTGAGCCTCTCTCCGGGTTGACTTGTTTGATGATCTAGAGATCTAAACACTAAAGTAGTAGGCTACATGTGTATCTGATAAATGCCAGGTTATCATCATCCTTAATATCCATTCACATCTAGTTCCTAAGATTTTGTCAATTACATTGCATTATCTCACTGTATTTAGCATGAATTTGAATTTAGGGTTTAGAGCATGCATTAGCATTTATTTTACATTATCTTATGTAGTTATCATTTGATTGCCAGGGATGAATGCTTTGGAAATCATAAAAGCCCTGATAGTATGGAAGGCATAAGGAACAAGTGTGAAGATAGCTCGGGAAAGCTCCTTCTAGCTCCTCTACTTAGCTAAGCTACTAGATAGCTTAGCTAGCTCCTCCACTACTCCAGCTCTTACCCTACACTCTCTCCACCTTAATGGCCATCCACCAACATTAAAACCACTAACCATTGGCACCTAATATGCACTCCTTAGCACCCTTTCACATGGCACGAAGGAAGCTTCCTAACCACCCTCCTTGGCACCCTTTCACATGGCACCAAGGAAGCTTCCTAACCACCATCCAAGCCACCCTCCCTGGCATCCTTTCACATGGCACCAAGGAAGCTTCCTAACCACCTTCCTTGGCACCCTTTCTCACATGGTGCCAAGGAAGCTTCCTAACCACCATCCATACTAACCTATAAAAGGACCCCCCATCCTATCATTCAAACCATCCTTGGCAAGCAACAATTCTTTCTATCAAACACCTATAACTACCATACATCCCATGGCCAAGAAAGGAGGAGAGAAGAAGATTAAGGGAGCAACCTACCTACTCCCTTAGTGCCTTCTTCCTCTCTCTCCTTCCTTGTGCCACACCAAGGAGCAAGCTTCCATCTGGGGAGGATGACTAGGCGAGAGGAAAGAAGGGTGGAGGACGTCCACCTTTGAGAGGAGTAACTCAAGGAGCTAGAAGGAATTCTATTTCAAGTTTGGGAGCCACCATTCTTGGAGCGAAGGCTGCCTCAGCTATTCAGGAGAATTTTCTGTCTTTCATTTTGTTGCATTTTAATTTTTGTTAACCATTCATCTACCTTGGGATTAACTAATTGGAACCTCTGCTTAGTTGAGCTCCCTAGGTACTTTGTAAACAATTCTTCTTAATAGCAAAGTGCCTTTCTTCATTCTTGAATTTTCAATTTCAAGTAGCAACTTTATTTATTTTAGTACATCATATCTCTCTTCTAGTTATCTTAGGCGCACTTGCTGTGATGACCCGAGCCCCCCCAACCAACAAGACCCGAGTCGCCATGTGCTAACACTAGCACAAACACCCACAAGATCACAGTCACCCAATACATAATCATAAAATATAAACATAGCCAACAAACAATTCATATTACAAAATTTAAAGAAACATAATTTGAATACTAACCATAAGATTTATCGTAGGATATAAGTTCAAGGAGATGTACAATGGAAATCTCCTAGCGAACTGCCAAATACGTCAGTAAAAATTCTGTAGAGTAGAAACAATAACAGTAGAGTGCAACAGTAACCAATCATAAGAGAGAATGGGTACTATTAATCCATTTTTTAATTATCTCGTTATCCGGTTCCATTTCGTATATTGGAAGCCTAATTTATTTAGTTTACAAATTATCAATCAACGTCTGAGAGCACAAGACGATTTCGTGTAAGTTCCTATAGCACAAGACTGGTATAAGCCACCCTTCTGACCGAGAAGACTGTTTGTACCCATCAAATCGCTGCTCTCCATCACCCTGGGGTCATTGTGGAAAGGAGTGGCGGCTACATCTTATGATGTGAATACGTACACACACTATTACGTTGAGCCACAGACAGCCAATGACCCACCCACCGGTCAAAAGAACTACTGTAAACCTCGAGCTTTGCGAATCCGCTATCCCAGTTGGTCCCTAAGCCTAACCAAAGAGTCGTAGGGAGGCCAGCAACTTCCTAAACCTGGTCTGAAATGACCCAAAGCTACGGTTGGAAACCCGACAAGTAGCAAGGCTGAAAACCAGCTATCTATTGCTTTTATTTTCTGACGATTCCGTCGTATTGATTTTTTTTTTTATTATTTCCAGATAACTGTATCTTTCATTTTCATTCAAACCATCTTTAGTAATTTCACATTATCAATTCTAAAATTAACCAAAATCACATTATCCTTCAACTTATCCATTTCCAGGAAATTCCAATTTCTGATCGTGGTTCTACTCAAATCATTATTTTACCATTCAGATGATGTCAGTTTTACTAAAAATAAAGTTTCCTTTGTACATGTGATGATAAAATCATATTCAACAAGCTTAATTACTTTATAATTTATTTCATGAAAATTATCAAATAATTTATCGTTAACTCCTTTAATCTGACGGCTAAAAATATTACTCTGGTTATTTACATTCCAAATTAGTCACTTGATTTTCATCAATATTTAATATTCCAGTACCCAGAGCAACAAGAAATGCACAAACGGGTCTGATCTCAACAAGAGGTAAGAACGCACACTAAATGGTGCATACGCGAAGAAAATCATTATGTAGATAAACTACATGGAAGAGAGAGAGACTACTCAACCTAACGTCGTTGGAGGGTTACGACGACTCCAGAATGCACATCCATTATTTCTCTTTCACTGTTCTAAGGCTTTTTTATTTGTATGCGCTCTGAGGCTAGATCAATGTTACGATTATTCGTGGGGAATAAAACATCATAGGTTCCATTGAAAAATTTCACGAAAGAAAAGATTCCCGAAATCGAATTTAAAAACTTACCTTCGTGTACTTAGTAAAGAGATGATTCTAACGAGTCTTGGAACGCAAAAAATGGACCTAGTTTAACCCCCTAACGGATCAAAACACGAACCTACATTAAAATAGGAATCTCACGTGCGCCTCGAGAATCAGAGTAGAAACTGCCTGATTCGACCGTACAGATGTGTCCAACATGCTCGAGAACCCCAAGATCAACTCATGGATTGCCTAATTCCAATCTTGAAGACCCTTGATCTACGCAAAACAAATTTGACCGCCGGATCTCACCCAAGACCATAAATCCCTTCACAGGGACTGATCCACCATAATTGAAACTCTGATTTTTAAAAATGTAATTTTCCAACCTCTTCAACGTATCTTCTTCTTCGTCCTTAGGACCTCCTTCACGTCGACGCACGCATGTACGGCCATGCTGGCCATCCGTCCTCGCTTTGCCGGTTGGCCGTGCTCGACTCCGGTGACTCGCCGGCGTTTCCCCATCCTCCGGTGACCTTCCCGACGAGCTTCAACCTCCCTTTCCGACGCTCCCCGTCTCCTGCGTGTTGGGTTCCAAACCCATACACGCACCACCTCCACGACAGATCGCCTCCGCCGTCCACCGGAACCCTTTGCCGGACCCCACCAACCCTCGGCGGCCCTCCGACGAAGCCATCCTCCCTCTTCTTCCTCGCCTTGGTCTCTCCTTCAACGCCTTCTTCCTTCTCCCCCTCTACGCGTGCATGAAGGAGCCATGCATGCCCTGGCTCCAACCCCATCTCTCTCTTCGTTCTCTGTCCCTTTCTCTTGCACTCTCTCTCTTTCTCTCTTTTCCTATCTCTTCTCTTCCTCCCCCTGCACACGTTCCTATCTCTCCTCCCCCTCCCCTCTCTCTCTTTCGCTTTCTCTCTCTGTCATTCTCTCTTTCTCTCCGTCTCTGTCTTTCTATTTCGTGTGGGAAAAACGTGGGAGGGTTTGGGATCATATCGAAACGGAGAGGGAGAGGCGGTGGGGGTTTTAGGATTAGGAAAATATTTATTTATTTATTTATTTATTTGGAACAACTTACTTACGATTTTTAATAAATAAAATAAGAGTATTTTTATTTCTATTTACAACTACGTACACGTGTAGCAAGATTGAACGAGCTCTAATTTCAATCAAACATGTACCATCGGAATCGTCACAAAATAAGGAATCTGATGAAATTTTAGGATTTTAAAATGGAGATTATTTACAAAATACAATCCCTAAGGCAGATCACACGCAGGTTTATCCGTAGTTTACACACGTTTTGTACATTCGGGGTCCGATCGCCAAACGGAATATACCGTAAAAATCCTCGCGACACCAGAAAGATAACAATACTTTTGGATCGCCGATCCAAGGTTCAGATTATAAAAACGAAAAATACACGAGTTTTCAATCTGATTATGCATTTTTAATTCGTGCAAGCTTTGATTTGCATACGAAAAGTGTCAATTTGTTTGTCTTGGCATGCTTAGTCTGAAATGACTCAAAAATCTGGGTTCGGGACATTACACTTTCCTAGGGTGAGCTTAGAAGAGAAGACTTCTCTTGTCACGTAGGTTCTAGTTATTAGGCATAGTTTCTTTAACGTAGTTCTATCTTCACATTCATATCCCACTTATTTCCAAACATAAAAATTTACAAAAATCAAAATACAAAAAGAGAAGTGTTGATTTGAGAGGCGAGAGAGAGAATCACTTATTTGACTAACAAATTGGCCTCCTTAGACAACCCTAGATACCACCACTATCTAGGAATATTAATTTAAAACTCGATGGATTTTGTGCGTTGCAACGATATTAAAACCCACATTTACAAAACCATGCAAATCTTGCATCAGTATCTCTTGGCAAGATTTTATTCCTTAGTAGCCACTCACCTAGGTTGCCTATTTTTAGAAAACCCTCATCCCATTCTAGCCCTACAACTTAGATCCTAAGGTCCCTATTCCACCAATCCTAGGCATCACTTTTGATTAAATCTAAACCATCCAAATTAGTGATCTTAGGCACTCTAGATCAACCAATAGGAAGCCATCTACTTTTCTATAAAAGGACCTAGCCTTTACCCTTTGGAACATAACTTAGACACCAAGAGATAGAAAAATAGCCACCACATAGTCCACGCCCTCTCCCTCTCTCCGAGATCCCTCTTCGATCTTCTTCTCGACATGCTGGATCTGAAGTTTTGCTGAGTTTCTACAAGCATCCTACAACCGACTCCGTGATCTCTCTCTCTTTCTCTATTTCTTTTCCTCTTTCTTGCTTTCATTATGATGTTTCTATGCTAGTTGCAAGCTTTCATCTAGAGTTCTTGTGTAAAACTTTTCATGATTAGTGATAAAAAATATTTTTCAATGAAAATCTTGTCTATCTTTACGTGCTTTCGTTAGAGTAGCATAGTTAGTGCAAAAATTTTTAAGAATCTCATTTTGCCTCCCTGTGAACGACTCAGACTTACCGACTTTATAAATTTATTTATTTTGACATATTTTGCAACTACAACGACAACGTACAAATATTTTATCACAATTTCACATCGAAGAGGTAGTCATAAAAAGCTGCCCTAAAACCTTAAACAAAAAATTGTAAAAGAAATTAGAAAAGAAGAAAAAGAAAAAAATTCCTCTCTTTCTTATACGAAATAAGGCGAGGACTTGAACAATCTGCATTTTTGTAGGTACCTGGGTACTATTGAGTCTGTGGAGTTTAGGTCCTTGGTATAATTTTTCCACTATTGATAAATAACTGATGCCTTAGCATTCAATTCTTAATATTTTTTATAAATGGCATTTAGTTTAATTTTTCTAGAGACTAGCAAAAGATAGGAAGGGGATGTGATAGATACAAATTTATTCAGGATAAAATGCTTTTTTATGTGTGTTCCTAGTCTAGTTAGATGCACATAGCAATGTAAATGCAGCATAATAGCATCATTATGCATTTAAAGTAGATTAATTTATTTAAGATAAAATGCTTATTTATGTAATTTGTATATTAATTTTCTTATTTTAATGGCTAGGGGATAGGGCGATACATTTCTAAGCCTTGAATTTAAGATCTATTTGTATGAGTATGATCAGGACAACAATCGGAGCCCAACACCTCCAAAATCACCCCGATCGAACCTCCATAACATCATCCACAAGCCAGAGAAGATCAACGACCAGGAGGCAGGGTGACTGATGTGCATACATCTAAATAGCCAAAAATATCTATTAATACATGTTCTTAGTGTTATATTAGCATCATGCATTGTAGATAGTGCATAACATGCATAATCATGCATTTAGGTCAAATTGTACAAAATGTATAGTAATTGTCTCCTTTTATGGCCAGGGACAGGGTGACTTTTAATTGGGGCTTCAAATAGAAGATCCAACTGTATGGATCTAATCAGGGTGATGACAGGAGTTCAACGACTCCAAGATCGCCCTGATCGGACATCCGTAACACCAGATATAGTTCGAGGAAGCTTAGATATTAAGGGCTAAGATGGTGTCAATCCGCACCTCAGATGACAAATCTGACCACACCGATGGATTCGGATTGATGATCGTAGCCTAATGGTGCAAAAATCGATCCAATCCGACATCAATAGCACCATCTACAACACAAAGAAGATGGACGGTCAGGATGGTGCCATGTCGCATCATCCTAACCATCCTCACTCGACCGCTCCCTCCGCTCAACTCCTGAAGGAGCGCCTAACATGAGATCTCGGCCGTTGGATGAAGATCCAACGGTCAGCATTAAATGGCACAAGAATACTCATCTTGTCTATCCACACAAATAGTGTAGTGGGTAAGACTCTTTGGCGCCGCAGGTCGCCCGTTCAATTCTAGCACAGTGCACGCCTCTTTCGCATGCGAGAGTACGATTTGGGCTATCCGATCAAGCGTAGACGGGTCAAATGAAGTGATCGGGTAGATGCGTGATTCGATGCATCTTCGAACGCCTGATCTTACGTGCAGAAGAAGGCGCGAGCGAGATGAAGTTTAAGCCATCCAATCTCTTGATCGGATGGCTGAGATCCATTGAATGTGCGCTTGGCATTAAGGCGCAGGAGAGGAGGAGGCACACGTGGCGCATGCACTTCACCCACGATCAGACCTTTAGTGACGGATAAATCCGTCACTAAAGACCTAATTTTAATATTTTTGAATATGGAATGACCAAATTGCCCCCAATTCTTGCAACTATAAAAGGAGATTCCTACCCTTTGAAATTCTCATCCCTTCCTTCACCTCTCTCCCTCTCCAAAGCTTAAGAGAAGCTTGTCCCACACTTGGGATGCTACTCTAGAGCCAAATCCAATTTTCTTGCCCTCGTTCCGGAAGTGGATCCAGCGACGATGACGACGTGCTGCCTCGTTCCCACTTCTTCCTGCTTCATCCTCCTTCCCGCTTCATCCTCCGTCTTCTAGGCATCGCTCCGTCCGGCTCGTCCTCCAAGCATTCATCGAGGAGGATAACATCTCTCTCCCTTCTTTTTAATCGCTTTCTATAATAGAATTTTCCACTTTCGAGTTGTAAAAGTAGTATTATTTTATCAAGTGATTGTTCACTCTCTCTTATTATTTATATCAATTCCAATGTAATTATCTCATTTTCAAACAAAAAAATACAAAAAATATAATCGCAGATTTAAGATCGACGTAGCCTCCTTGTGTTCGACCTGGAATTTCTTTACGAATTTTGGTAAAATTTTATTTGTTGATGGATTACTTCGCAAATCGCACTACAACGACGGGTTTTTCAAATCCAACTTCTATCGCATAGCTTTCCGCTCTCAACATTTTGGCACCGTTGCTAGGGAGGTAATGATTTTCGATTTTTCTTTCCGCTTTTCGCGCACTTTATTATTTTCTAACTTGCTTTATTTCTCGTCTATTGTTTTGCAGGTTCCTTAATAGGGAATCTTCAAGTGGTAGATCAGAGTAAAGTGCAGTTGAAGATAACTGTAAGTGCTCCCCATTCTTCCCCCTCCATAGATTCCATTTCACAACATAATTCAAACCCCAATTAACCTAAGTTTTTACATAAATCCTAGGATTAGTTTAGTTGCTTGAATTTCCACTCATATACATCTCACCCTCGTATTAAAAAAAATCAACAAAAAGATATTTCATGTGGGGTAAATCAACATACACACTACATACACCCACATTCAAGGCACATAACCTAATTGATTTTTATCTACTCAACTGGATTCTGATTTGTGGAATTGGTACATGCAAATCAACATATAGAAGAGTAGAAATCAGTCTAGGTTAATTATTTTGTATGCCTGACTCAATGGTGCAATTTTGGCCAATTGTCTAAGTTGTTTGGACTGTACCACTTATCCTAAAATCAACTCACCAAGTAGCTTCCCCTTAGGGTCTTCAATTTAGGTCAATACCAGGCATTCCACTTTACTTTTTGATTTCAAAAGGAAAAAGATCGTCACCCGTGCTTGAAAATCTGGTTTGCCTCGAAACTTGATTGAATTAACCTATTTCCAAACCCTAAAAGCTACTTAAGCAAGATTTGAACCTTAAAATCCACTCATCAAAAATAATCTTACTTGAAAATCCTAGTTGTGCACGCGCTTACACATATTCAATCAATCATTACGGGCACAACTCATCTTAAGGGCCCACCACATTCCATAAGCACTACAATCCCAGGCCCAAATAAAATCAAGTAGACGTTGGCCTTAAGGATTGATTCGCTCTTCGAGGCCCAGTCTGAGATTGTTTATGATTAACCTACTTGTACTAATCAATCTGATGTCTAGCTAAGGGAGTAGCGTCAAATGACCGCGGTTGGGGGGTACACTAGGAACCGGAGGCGCAAGACGAAAGAAGAACCTTCTCCCCAGTCCCTCCTAACTGGTTGAATTGATTAGACGCAAGTAGAGTAAATCATTTATAATCTTAAGATGAATTCTGAGAGTCTGTAGATCCTTAGGCTACCCCACTTAAGGACAAGCTTGTTTTGTTGTGCTGCAGGGTTCTTATCCCCAGTCCTTCCGACCTCTTCCTAGTTTATGCTAGGAAGGAGGTCATTGAATCCTCGATTGGAAGGACCACTAGAATATTCTAGGAGGCGTAGATTGGATTTTGGCCAAATTGATCCCATGGCCAATCAACAACCTCCTCTGCCTGAGAATTCACATGAGGTATTTCAAAGGCAGCTGGAACAAATGTAGAGAATGCAGGGCGCTCATCCCTTAAAGGATTTTTATGATCATTTAAATTATAGGGAATGTCCCGATGTCTAGATTCCTATCGGAGACATAGAAATCAAGCCCCAGGTATTAAGCCTAATCAAACACTTTCATGGGCTTGGCTCTGAAGACCCGTTTCATCATTTGGAGGACTTGACCACTTTGGTCTAGACCACCAAGACGCAAAACGTGAATGAAGAGCAGATGATCATGAGGCTCATTCCCCACTCTCTTAGGGATAATGCTGCTCATTGGTATAGGACCATAGGAAGGTCAATTGCAACATGGAATGATCTAAAATTGGCTTTCCTGAAGAAATTCTTCCCTATCGGACGTACCAATGCTCTGAGACGGGCGATTACTACCTTCACCTAGCAGCTAGGGAAGCAGTTTCATGTTGCCTGGGAGCAATTCTAGGACTTATTGTGAGGTGTTCACGAGGTGCCGAAATGGCAACTCGTGCAGATCTTCTACCACGGGTTGACTGAGCAACTCAGAAATCACGTGGATGCCTCTTACGGAGGTAATTTCCTCAATAAAGATGCAGATAGCGCGCACAATTTGTTTAAAGAGATGAGTGAAAATTCAATCAATCATGCCTCCATGGATACTTTTAACTGGTCCCAACAACCCAGATCTAATGTTAATGAAGTCCACGACTCTCACTCATTTGATATGGAATTGATTTGCAATAAACTAGATAGGGTAGACTTGGTTACTAAAAGGATGGAGTGGATGGCTGGAAATTCAATGAACAATTCTCGATCCACTCAATCCCAAAATTCAGGATTCCATTTGGCGCGAGCTCCTTCTGGACGGGAGTTCCTGAATCAACTTGATGCAGCTCAACCTGTGAGGCAGCATTATTTTGAACCCTACGAGTTCCAAATTGGGGCCTTTGATCCCAGTTTCTCGGATTCCTCCCTTTCTTTTTCTCCATCCTCACCCTATGAGGATGTCTATGCTATACAGGAGAACATTAGGTCCAACCCTTACTCCAATGCTTATAATCCGGGTTGGAGGAACCACTTTAACGTCTCCTGGAAAAACCTGAAGCAGCAGACCCAATTCCAACCCAGCAATTATGCTCTGCAAAGACCAATGGGTCAGGGTCATGTTTACACTCAGCTACCCCCGAATTAGGTCAATCAGCCAGCTTGGAATGCCCGTCAACCTGTAAGGCAGGCTGATTTGAACTAACAGATGGTAGAAATGCAAGGATCCATACTCAAGCTCATGTAGCAAATGAAAACCTCACTAGATAACTTGCAAACTGGGTTCATTGCTAATTCTCGTCAGCCCGGATCTCTGTCATCTCAACCCATACCTAACCTACGTAATATCCAGAATTCGGGCAATCAAGCCCAAGGGTATGGGAATCAGAGGGACCCACACGCACATGCTCAGGTGGTTGAGCACGGTCCTTCCTCTTCTTCAAATCAAAGGTTTTTGGCTAATAAGGCCCCTCCAATCTTTCCTAACCCTCTCTAAGATCCAAACTCGTATGCATTTGCTAATTCAGTTACCTTGAGGAGTGGAAAACAAACTCAGGATCCACAACCACACTGTTCTGATCTACCAAATCCTGGAAAGCCTAAGGAGAGAAAGGAGAACTCTGAAGAAGAAATCAAGGCTCAGGAACCTAATTCCGAAGATTGGACTCATGTTCCTTTCCCTGAGGTCTTGATTAAACCTAGGAAGAAGAAGCTTGGTGATAGTAACGAGGAGCTCTTGAATATATTGAAGAATGTCGAGATTAATATCCCGCTCCTCAATGCTATCAAACACATACCGGCTTATGCTAAATTTTTAAAGGATTTATGCACATAAAAGCGTAAGTCGAGGGAATCTGTTCCGGGGAAGGTGGTACTCTCCAAGTAGGCTAGTTCTATTATCCTGCATCACCTTCCTCAGAAAAAGAGAGATCCAAGTGCTCCTTTGATTTCTTGTGTCATCGGAAATTACATCTTTGATAGCACACTTCTGGATCTAGGTGCATCTATTAACCTAATTCTGACTTCTCTTTATGAAAAGTTCAGATTAGGCGAACTTCAGCCGACTTCAGTAACGCTGAAGTTAGCTGACCGTTCTGTCACAAATTCGTGAGGCGTTATTGAAGATGTTATTGTTAAGGTTAAGGATTTCTATTTTCCTATATATTTCCTTGTCCTTGACATGGATGTACCTGAAAATTTAAGGAACATACCCATCATTCTAGGGCATCCATTCCTGGCTACCGCTAAGGCCAATATTAACTGTGAGAGCAGTAGCATGGAAATTGCCTTTGGGGATCAGAAATTAAAATTGGATATTTTTAAGGCGATTAACAAATTCGAGAATTGTGGATTTATAGAGGAACTTGAGGATGACAACTTGAATATTGAGACTTGTATGGCAGTTTCTGTAATTGAAAGTCCTATTGTGATGGATCTAACCTGCAACCCTCTATGGCAAACTTGCCACATTTTGAAGAGGTTATTGATTTTATTCACTTTCAACCTCTTCCTCTTGATGAATCCTCTTCAGCATCATCTTTACCCTCAATCCAAAACCTGCCCCAGCTCGAATTGAAACCATTGCCTGAGAATTTGAAATATCAATTTTTGGGACCTCAAAAGACACTCCCTGTGATTATCAGTGCCAGATTAACTAAGGAGCTGGAGATTAAATTGATCAAGATCCTAAAGGAACACAAGGAGGCAATTGGTTGGACCATTCATGACCTTAGGGGGATCGAGCCATCTTACTGCAATCATAGAATATTCTTGGAAGATGGGTCCCACCCTTTTTACTAAATGCAGAGGAGATTAAACCCTAATATGCGAGAAGTGGCCAAGAAGGAAATTATCAAGTGGCTCGATGTAGGAATCATTTATCCGATGATAGTCCTTGGGTAAGTCCCATGCAAATTGTTCCCAAGAAAGTCAGGATTATCGTTGTGACTAATGAGAAAGGAGAATCTGTTATAACTCGTTCATCTTCCTCTTGGAGAGTTTGTATTGATTACAGGAAGCTGAACATAACCACGAAAAAGGATCATGTCCCTTTGCCCTTTATCGATCAAATCCTTGAAAGACTAGACAGGCAGAAGTACTTCTGTTTCCTAGACAGTTACTCGGGATACAATCAAGTCCCTATCCATCCCGAGGATCAGGAAAAATCACTTTCACCTGTCCCTACGGAACCTTTACTTTTTGTAGGATGCCATCGACTTATGCAATGCACTTACGACTTTTCAAAGGTGTTTGCTAGCCATATTCTCAGACATGGTGGGATAGTTTATGGAAGTCTTCATGGACGATTTCTCTGTTTTCGAAGAATCATTTGATTCTTTCCTGGGTAATCTTGAAATGATTCTTAAAAGATGCATCAAAACAGGACTGGTCCTTAGCTGGGAAAAGAGTCATTTCATGACACAAGAAGGCATCGTCTTGGGTCATGTAATCTATGAACGGGGAATCGAAGTTGACAAAGCTAAGGTTGATGCTATCTCTAAACTTCCTCCTCCCACATTTGTCAAACAAATTCAATCATTTCTTAGTCATGTGGGGTTCTATAGGAGGTTCATCAAGGACTTCTCTAAGGTTGGTCGCCCTCTGAGCAATCTTCTCGCCAAAGATACACCGTTTAATTTCAACGAATCATGCCGTACGGCATTTGATTTTCTTAAAACGGCAGTCAATTGTTCTCCAGTGTTGCAACCACCAATTTGGACAGCACCATTTGAGATTCTGACCGACGCTTCTGATTACGTTATCGAGGCTATTTTGGGTCATAAGATTGCAAGAAGCCCTCTTTCATTTACTATGCTAGCAAAACTCAGGACAAGGCCCAGAGGAATTACACTGTTACTGAGAAGGAATTGCTAGTTGTAGTATTTGCTTTGGAGAAATTCAGGGCTTATCTTTTAAGGTCTCATGTCATAATATATACCAACCACTAGGCCTTGAGACATATCTTGGCTAGAAAGGATGCAAAACCTTGGCTTATTTGATGGATTCTTCTGCTTCAAGAATTCGATCTCGAAATCAAAGATAAATCCGAGGCACAAAATGTAGTGGCAGATCATCTTTTGAGACTTCTAAGTGATTCTTCTCGTTCGGATATTCCAATTACTGATACTTTTCTAGACGAGACTATCCTTGCAGTATCAGGTGTCTAAACTTCGTGGTTTGCAGACATTGTAAATTATTTGGCCGTTGGTCAAATGCCTCAAGATTGGACCAAGCAACAACAAGCTAGACTCAAATCTAAGGCCAAATATTACTTTTGGGAGGACCCTGAACTGTATCGCATCGGCTCTGATCAGATTATTCGCCGATGTGTTCCGGCGAATAAATTCAAAAGTATACTCTAGTTCTGTCATGCATCTGCTTGTGGTGGACATTTCTTCGGAAAAAAGACAGCTGCAAAAATTTTCCAATTTGGATTCTTTTGGCTGTATTTATTCAAGGATGCCTAGGAATTCTCGAGGTCATGTTCTCGATGCCAGACACTTGGGAGCATAACCAAGAGAGACATGATGCCCCTAAACCCGATTCTTCTCGTTGAAATCTTCGACGTTTGGGGCATCAATTTCATGGAACCCTTCCTCCCTTCATTTGGACATCAGTACATTCTCGTCGCTGTTAATTACATGTCCAAGTGGATCGAGGCTATTCCCACCCGAACCAATGACCACAAGGTGGTCATCGATTTCATTAAGAAGAACATCTTCAGTCGATTTGGGATTTCGAGGGCCATCATCAGCGATGGTGGTACTCACTTCACTAATGCCATGTTTCGTAATTTACTGGAAAAATACGGGGTAAATCACAAAATCTCCACACCTTACCATCCCCAGACGAATGGACAAGCCGAGATCTCCGATCGGAAGATCAAGAATATTCTTCAAAAAATAGTTGGGCCTAATCATAAAGACTGGACTCAGAAGCTTGAGGATGCTCTTTGGGCCTACTGTACGGTGTACAAAATGCTTATCGGCATGTCACCATTTTGTTTGGTATATGGAAAGGCGTGCCATTTAAAAGTATAAATTGAAAATAGGGCATTCTAGGCAATCAAGCAGAGTAATCTGGGTTTGAGTCTAGCTGGAACGACCAGGAAACTCCAACTATCTAAGTTGGAGGAGCTTAGAAATGACGCGTATGAGAATGCCAAGATCTACAAGGCTCGGACAAAAGCTCTTCATGACCAATTGATATCCCGCAAGAGCTTTGAGTCGAACTAGAAGGTCTGGCTCTTTGATTCTCGACATAAGCACTTTCCTAGCAAACTTAGGTTAAAATGGAACGACCTGTTCATCATCGATCAGATATTTTTAAACAGGGCCATTCAGATCTCTGACCCAAAGATGGGTAATTCATTTAAAGTCAACGGTCAACGTCTGAAGCCTTTTATTGACCATATTGTTCCAGAACCCATCTTAGACACAGTTGCTCTAATCACATTGTGATTACTTTGGCTGGACCTCACCTAGCTGATGACATTAAACTCAGCCGTTGTATAGTCTGACTCATAGCTAACCCAAGCATCATATTCAGGTGATATCTTCTACATTCTCCTTCCTTTCATGTCTTTTATTCTCAATGCGGACATTGCATCAGCTAGGCATGGGGGGGGGGGTGAATTCATTTCTGAATCATTTTGTTAGCTCTGTGGAATTGTTGTAAATTCTACTTGTTTTCTTTTATATATATATATATAAATTGAATTAGGAAAGAATACTTGGGCATTAGGACTTTTCAATCTTAGGAAATATTACAGTAGGATCTGAACACTAAGACCCTTCAGGTCTTTTGGCTTAATCAGCCCGGGTATCCACTAAAACGTGGATTTGTTTATTGAGTCCTCGCCATCCTGAATTCCATTTCAATTTGATTGAATAAGTTTGGGTGATAAGTACATGACTTATCAACCCACCCTCTGATTTGAGGGAACTTTAAGTCTAAGCATCTACACACTATTCGACACTAACTCGTTGTTCGACGATTTTAACGGAAATTGGGTAGCTAATGAACCTTTTAGGGTGGTATGGCTGGCAAGTTATCATGGGTAACAGCCCATTGGTAGGTTGTCTAGAGCCTAGCCACTAGACCATTCTTTTCTTGTTGCCTTTAGGTAAATCTTAGACCATGGAAGCCACCTACTTAAAAAAAAAGAAAAAGAAAGTCCAAAAGGAAAAAAAAAGAAAAGAAAAAGGAAAAGAAAAGGAGAAAAGAAAAAAATAATAAGCCACACTTCACCGCATGAGTATGGCTAGCAAGTTATTGTGGGTAATAACCCATTGGTAGGTTTTCCAGATCCCAGCTTAAGAAATGCACATTTAATTCCTAAGCCACTTAGGAAGAAGCGGAGAAGTGGAATAAGCCAGGGAGATATACACTAGATTCACCCTTGTGCTGACCCCATAAAAATAAAAGTAGGGAGAAAGCTACCATTCGTATAGATACACCTTTAGGTAGAATTCTTTTTAAGGTCACCTAAGGGCATAGAAACCCGAAGTCCGTTCTGATTACCGATCAACGAGTCTATCACATTCACAAAAAGATGCTTAGAACTTAGGGTTCTTATCAAGTCTTGGGTGGATTGAGTGGCTGTAGAAAGCCGTTCTGTAACCCTAAACTAAAAAAATCCAAAAAAATTAGGAAAGAAGAAAGAGGAGAAAAAGATATCCTTCTTTGAATAAGGCGAGGGCTTGAGGTGGTCTGCATTTCGACAAATACTCAGGTGATGTTGTGTCTTTGAAAGTTCAGGTCCTGGGTAAAAAATTTCTTAATGTTGAAAATGACTTTTTCCCGAGTAATCCAATCCTAATTCTTTTATAAATAGCATGTAGTTTTTGCTAGGGACTAACGAAAGATAGGCATGAGGGTGTGATGTGCATACATCTAAATAGCCAAAAATGTCTATTAATGCATGTTCATAGTGTTATATTAGCATCATGCATTGTAATAGTGCATAACATGCATAATCATGCATTTAGGTCAAATTGTACAAATTATATAGTAATTGTCTCCTTTTATGGCCAGGGATAGGGCGACTTTTAATCGGGGCTTCAGACGGAAGATCCAACCATACGGATCTGATCAGGGTGGCGACGGGAGTTCAACGACTCCAAGATCGCCTAGATCGGACATCTGTAGCACCAGATATAGTTCAAGGGAGCCCAGAGATCAAGGGCCAAGCTGGTGTCAATCCACACTTTAGATGACAAATCTGACTGCACAGATGGGTTTGAATCAACGATTGCAACCTAACGGCGCAAAAATCAATCCAATCCGACACCAGTGGCACCATCTACGACACAAAGAAGATGGATGGTCAGGATGGTGCCACGTGGCATCATCCTAATCATCTGCACCGGACCGCCCCACTCCACTCAACTCCTGAAGGAGCACCTAACGTGAGATCTCAACCGTTGGATGAAGATCCAATGGTTAACATTAAATGGCACAAGAATACTCTTCTATCTATCCATACGTATAGCGCCATGGGTAAGACTCTTTGGCGTCGTAGGTCGCCTGTTCGATTCTGCTGCAACGCATTCCTCCTTTGCATGTGAGAGCACGATTTGGGCCATCTGATTAAAAGTCGACAGGTCAGATGAAGCGATCAGCAAGACGTGCGATTCGACGCATCTTCGAATGCCTGATCTCACGTGCAGAAGAAGGCGTGAGCAAGATGAAGTTTAAGCCATCTGATCTCTTGATCGGACGATTGAGATCCATTGAACATGCGCTTGGCATTAACACGTAGGAGAGGGGAGGCACGCATGGCGCATGCACGTCGCCTACAATTAGACCTTTAGTGACGGATAAATCCGTCACTAAAGACCTGATTTTAATGTTTTTGAATATGGAATGACTAAATTGCCCACAATCCTTGCAACTATAAAAGG
This sequence comes from Thalassia testudinum, assembly GCA_037157565.1. Taxonomy (NCBI): domain Eukaryota; kingdom Viridiplantae; phylum Streptophyta; class Magnoliopsida; order Alismatales; family Hydrocharitaceae; genus Thalassia; species Thalassia testudinum. The sequence goes on along the minus strand of JAZHRO010000003.1, from coordinate 113,147,409 downwards.
AGACTCCTACCCTATGAAATTCTCATCCCTTCCTTCACCACTCTCCCTCTCCAAAGCTCAAGAGAAGCATGTCCCACACCCGGGATGCTACTCTAGAGCCAAATCCAATTTTCTCACCTCCGTTCCGAAAGTGGATCCAGCGACGACGATGACATGCTGCCTCGTTCAAGCTTCTTCCTACTTCATCCTCCTTCCCGCTTCATCCTCCGTCTTCCAGGCGTCGCTTCATCCGGCTCGTCCTCCAAGCATTCGTTGAGGAGGATAACATCTCTCTCCCTTCTTTTTAATCGCTTTCTAGAATAGAATTTCCCGCTTTCTTATTGTAATCATTTCCCGCTTTCTAGTTGTAAAAATAGTATTATTTTATCAAGTGATTGTTTTCTCTCTCTCTTATTGTTTATATCAATTCCATTGTAATTATCTCATTTTCAAACAAAAAAATATAAAAAAAATATAATCGTAGATTTAAGAACAACGTAGCCTCCCTGTGTTTGACACGGAATTTCTTTACGAATTTCGGTAAAATTTTATCTCTTGACGGATTACTTCGCAAATCACACTACAACGATGAGTTTTTCAAATCCAACTTCGATCGCGTAGTTTTTCGCTCTCAATAGTGACACGAATTGAAGCCTTAAATGACAAATCCAACTATATGGATGGATTCGAGTCAACGATCATAGCCAATGACACAAAAATTGACTAATCTGACATCCGTAGCGTCACCTACGAAGAGAAGAAAATGGACGACCCAGATGGTGCCATGTGGCACCATCCAAACCACTCATAGCCACCCGACCAAGATAAATGCACACTCAATGCATGATGTGGTTTGTTGGATCGTCTTCCAAGGGCCAACAACTTGCCACATCGCTTGTCTCTCCCCTCGGCACACATCCAAAGGTCAAAGTCGTGCTTAATTGTTGAAATGACCCGTTGCCTTTTTGCATTATTTAAGATGTCTGGATGAGCTGTTAAACATCTGTCCAGACGTCTGGATGAAGGGTCGGACGTCCATAAGTAGATGAACCGTACCTTCTTTTCCGCGTGCGTGTTGCATGTGCACTCTCTTCTCTCTCTCCTCACACTAAACCCTAAACCTCTTCTATTTAAACCCCCCCTCATGCATGCAACTCTCCACCAGCCACCGCCACCTTCATCCACCTCCGTCCTTCCTTCCTCCTTTCCTTCCAGCATGGCAAGAGGAGAGGGAGTTGAGAGAGAGAGAGACAGGACGTGGAGGAGGAGAAGAGAGCTTGAGAGGAGGAGGAGCTCGCGAGGGAGCCCGCAGGAGCTTAGAGGAGCTCATGCGGGAGGAGTTGAGGGTGCGGGCGAGGAGGAGGAGCTTGCGAGTAGGCACCTTGGTCTCCTACAGCCACTGAAGGCACTGCAACAGCTCCTGCGGCCGATGCGGAGGGTTTCACGTAGAGGAGAAGCTCGCGGAGGTTTTGCGTACTGGATATTTTCCAGTATCAGACATCTGGATCATCTCCCAAACGTATGGAGTAGTAGAAGGATGTCTGGAGCTAAAGCCAGACGTTTGAAAGCACATGCAGTGCTAAGGTACGTGCTTTTGTGCAGTTACAACAATGTAGGCCTCACCGTAGAGCTTGTCCAACCATTTCTGATGGTCTGCATGGATGTACGTAGGGGACAAGCCATTGGAAAGGTGTGGGGTACACTCTTCGAGGTGCTTTTGGACGTCTGGACACATCGCTAGATGTCTGATCGTACCTCCAGATGATTAGAAGAAGAGTCTGACATTTGGAACTCAGCTTAGATGATTGCGGAGGGGTTCAGATGTCCGAGGTAGCTGCAAGAAACCTAGGGTGAGTATTGACGTCTTTTAAGATGCCTGGGACTAGACCCAGACGTCTGTTTTTGGACATTGTGAGTGTTTTTGGGCCGTTTAGGGCCCAAACGGAATCGAATTTCCGCAAACGAACTACCGTTGTTTTTCGCTTGAGTTTCTCTACAAGTTAGTGTCACTTGTATACAGTTTTAGACTCATGTGATGTGGTTGGTTAATTGTATAGGTTTCCAGCCAGTCAAGTACGTGAGAGCTGCGGAAGTGACGAGATCTGTGATCCGAGCCCCCATTCCTCCCATGTTTGCTGGTAGAGTGGTTTACAGTAATATTATGATTTAAATAAATGAACTGCATGATTAGAATAACTTTAATGAATCCTAGGATGAGAATGAACCCTAGGGCAGAAATAGATTGTTGGGCTATATTGTATACTTGAGAAACAAGTAGAACCTTCGGATGAGAATGAACCCTATGGTAGAAACAGATGGTTGAGCTGCACTGCTTACTTGAGATGGCTGTAAATACCTTAAATGCTAGCAAATGTACTCATTATTTATGTGATGCCTTGTCAGCTAGAAAATTACGAACTGCCTGTTTTAAGAATGGAACCGAAAACGTGAATAGAGAAATCTGAAAGTTTGGATTATGAAATGAAATAAATATCAGCATGAACCCTATAGGGAATTAGGATGACTCCTGTAGACGGGAAGTGAGCTGGCCCTTGTGTATGCGGTACCAAGGAGAACCACTATCCCTTTTGTGTAGAGGGGTACTAGCCACCCGTTGGGTTGAGTCCCAGGGTCAGCCCTAGACACTCTACACCGACTCTGTTTGGCCCTCATGTACGTGGTACCGAGGTGAGCTACTTTGTGTAGGGAGGGAGCTAGCTACCCCAGGAGACCCAGGATTAGGACTAGCCACCCTACACCAACTCTTGTTAGGCCCACTGGGCAAACTGGGATAGTCGGATGAGGGTACGTGGACTATGGAGGGGCGAGACCCCTATTCTGTTCTGTTCTGAGAGGACAAGGCCCTGTACTGTTCCGTGATGTACCTTTAGGCTTATCTGCTAGTAGAAATGATTGACCGCGTACCAGTGTGGGATATCTACCCATGCATTTATCACGAGTGTCGTAGTTACCGCTATGTCGCGATTGTGACCTCGAGGTGGTTGACTGGGTGTAGGATTACCACGGGGGACTCTCCCAGCTAGGAGAGCACCACGTGTACCTCCTACATCATGGAAAAGATTGCAATCAAGATTGTTCCCATGAGGAACAGGCCAGATCCAGAAATAATTCTAAGTGAATAAAGGAACAATAAATTAGAAGCACTTGGTTGAACTAAATGAAAATGGATAGTTGTTTAATTTCATAAATTAATTACTTGTCTTAGTTACATGTAAATAGCTAAATTACCACTCTACTTAGCATTCGCTGACTCTGGAAATTTTATAACCTTGTTCAGGTTAGGGAGTTGAGTAGCCAGCACCACCGGCTGCAGAGGGAACTGGGCCCAGTTGAGCCCAGCCTTAGCTGTGTTCTTATTATTTTTCCTTAGCTCCTGTTGTTGTAGTGAGTATTTTTTGCTTTATGTAATACTGTTTCAGTACTTTCAGCTGTACTTTTCTCTGTCATAGTTGTGATGGCCTGTAACTTTGATAGACCTTTTCTCTTTGTTTCTTTTACTATCTCTTGTTTATTTTCTGCTTAGTTACATTGCATGTGTGGTTGTAATTTATTTCTTGCTTTTGGTTATTTCTCGTTGGATGACTAGGTCTTGGGATTAGTCGAGGCGGGTGGATCTCGAATCCTGTAGGGATCTGAGATTGGGTCGTAACAAGATGGTATCAGAGCAAGGTCATCCCGAAAAATGAACCAAATGGTTTGAGAATTGGTCACCCACATGCATGTGACTAGGATAGCCATCACAATGTATCGCTTTGATCTTCGCTTCGAGTCTTATCTCTTGATGTAATCTATTATCATTGACAGTTCCTACTCTTTTTCCTGTGTCTCCTTGTAGGAGATGCCTCATCGGGGAGTTCCTGAGGCCGACCGCGGACATGGCCATGGGTGAGGTCGAAGGGGCGGACGTGCCGGACCTGAGGCACCAGCCGACCCACTTCTTCTTCTGGGCATTCAGGTCCAGAATCTCACCCAAATGATCTAAGATATCGTACGGGAGGAGCTCCAACAACCTCCTCAGCCACCCCTCCTTGAGGATGTGGAGGGAGAGTCCTCCGTGGGGTAGGGGAACCGCTGCAGTGCTGTACGAGCTGTAGGGGGAGGGGGTGATCCTCCATCACCCCACCACCCTCAGACACTTTTGAGCATGAGCCCTCCTTGCCTGGAGGCATACCTGTTCCCCCATTGGAGCTCCACCACGAGCTTTTCGGCAAGTTCCAGAAACTGAAGCCCCCCTCCTTCAAGGGGGATGAGAGCCCGTCTGAGGTAGAGGACTGGCTGGAGCAAATAGAGAAGGTGTTCGACACCCTCTGCCCTCCTGCAGAGTACCGCGTGGCCTTTGCCACATACGAGCTAGAGAGTGCAGCCCACAGGTGGTGGATGGCAGTCAGAGGCCAGGAGGGGATAGAGCCAATGTGGGACCAGTTTGTGGCTCTCTTCTGCGAGCAGTACTTTCTACAGACCTGGCAGGACCAGATGAGGTGGGAGTTTCACACTCCGTCTGGGGGTGATGACAGTTAGTGCGTACCGCATGTGTTTCCTGGAGTTGTCACGTTTCACCCCGACAGCTGCGTCTACTGAGGAGGAGCACCTGTGGAGGTTTACTAAGGGGCTTCGACTTGCGATTCGGGGGTATGTAAAAGCCCTGAAGTTACCCACTTTCTCTCGTGTGGTTGAGGCGGCCATGACTTATGAGGAGACCAACTCGACCACGCGAGACATCGACGGCAGATGGAAGAGGCCCTACCAGCTAGAGTACTCACAGGACCATCGAGAGAGGAGGCATATGGTGGTCGTAATAGAGCAGTCTCGTTCTGTGGGGCCACCAGTGGCCTTTGGGAGCCCTAGACAGGGACCAACTGCTAGCACCGGACCCCCACCCAGCCACCAGTAGAGACCGATTAAGGGAGGAGGCTGTGTTCCTCTCTGCTACTAGTGTGGCCAGCCAAGCCACATTAGGAGGGACTGCCCATCTAGGGTCGGAGCACAGCAAAGGTTCCCTGCACCATGTGTTGGAGGCCGAGCTAACAGCCGCGGTCACCAAGCACGTGGGGGACGACAACAGTCATGAGGAGGGTACTAGCCAGCTGCTGCCCGCCCAACCTAGAGCGTGGCCGCTTCGTCTGCACCTAGGACTGAGGGGTACATCAATGCCTTAACCCACAGAGATGCTAGGGCTTTAGGTTCTGTGGTGGCAGGTATGGTTACTGTTTTTGGCATATTAGTATATGTTCTTTTTGATTCTGGCACCACACATTCCTTTGTCTCCTCGAGTTTTGCCATCAGTTTGGGACCGGGCAGTGTACTGTTAGAGGTTCCGTTCCTGATTAGAGGGCCAGGTGGACAACTGTTCGTCACAGAGGAGGCCTTTACAAACTGCAAGGTCATTGTAGGGGGAGATAGTCTTCCCGCTGACCTGATTGTGATCCCGATGGAGGACTTTGGCATGATTCTAGGGATGGACTGGCTGTCTACCTATCACATCTTGGTGGACTATTTTGGAAGGAAGATCGTCTTCTCCATACCAGAGTTGCTTTCTTTGAGTTTCACGGCCAGCTAGTGGACGGAGGCTTTAGGTGCATCTCCGCTTTTCGAGCAGCAAAGCTTTTGGGCCAGGGGTGTGAGGGCTTCTTGGGTTATGCCGTAGTAGAGCCTAGCCCCGTGGCCGACCTTCAGAGTATCCCAATGGTCTGCGAGTACCCCGATGTTTTCCCAGAGGAGTTGCTAGGACTACCGCTTGAGCATGAGATCGAGTTTGAGATCTCACTAGTACCGGGGACCAGCCCCATTTCTACTACACCGTACAAGATGGCACCGCTTGAGCTGTGAGAGCTCAAGTCACAGTTACAGGACCTGTTCGAGAAAGGCTTTCTGAGGCCCAATGCGTCCCCATGGGGAGCCCCCATGTTGTTTGTGAAGAAGGACGATACCCTGCGACTTTGTGTCGACTACCGACAGCTGAATCGGGTCACCGTCAAGAAGAAGTACCCGCTGCCTCATATCGATGACCCCTTCGACTAGTTGAGATATGCCACAGTGTTCTCTATGTAAGGTTAGGTTACCACCAGTTGAGGATCAAGGAGACCGACATCTTCAAGGCAGCTTTCCATACACGGTACGAGCACTACGAGTTCTTGGTCATGCCGTTTGGGCTAACCAATGCCCCCACTTCTTTCATGGACAGAATGAACCGTGTTTTCAGACCGTATTTAGACTAGTTTGTGGTGGTGTTCATTGATGGCATCCAAGTCTACTCACGGGATCCGACGCAGCATGGACAGCATTTACGTATGGTCTTGGATACCTTGAGACAACGCAGGCTGTATGCCAAGTACAGCAAGTGCGAGTTTTGGCTGAGAAAGGTGACTTTCTTGGGCCATGTGATATCGGGAGACAGATTGGCTGAGGATCCAGCCAAGGTTGATGTCGTGCTTAGGTGGGAGAGACCACGCACAGTAACAGAGGTGCGTAATTTTCTGGGACTGGCAGGCTACTATCGGCGATTTATCTGAGGGTTCTCTTAAATCATGCATCCTATGACTCAGCTGACCCAGAAGGATGTGCCCTTTTCCTGGACCGACGAGTGCGAGGTGTGTTTTCAGGAGTTGGAGAGACTGACTTCAGCTCTTATACTTACCATTCCAGACAGTAGTGGCAGGTTCGTGGTTTACACCGACGCATCATTGCAGGGGTTGGGTGGTGTGCTCATGCAGAGGGGTCACGTTATTGCTTACGCTTCGTGGCAACTGAAGCCCCATGAGCATAATTACCCCACCCATGACTTAGAGCTGGCAGCAGTTGTTTTCGTGCTGAAGACATGGAGGCATTACCTGTATGGTGAGACATTCGAGATCTTCATAGATCACAAGAGTCTCAAGTACCTACATGACTAGAAGGAGCTCAACCTGAGACAGAGGCGTTGGTTAGAGCTCCTGAAGAACTACGACTGCAGCATCTCCTACCACCCAGGGAAAGCCAATGTGGTGGCCGATGAATTGAGCCAGAAGGCACCCGACCACTTGGCTAGCTTTTAGACACAGAGTTAGAGACTCATGGAGGAGGTGGGAAGTTGGCTACCCCAGGAGTCACAGGGGTACTGCGGGGCAGTGACAATGACGCGATAGGCACGACCAGAGCTGATAGACCACATCATTGCAGGACAGATGGCAGATCTGTATTTACAGATGCTGCGAGATAGGGTGTTGACAGGGGACCCAGGAGACTTTTCCTTCTCAGACAAGGTACTGCGCATGAGGGGACGCCTATGCATTCTTAGCGACGAGGAGTTATTGAGAGAGCTCCTGATCGAGGCGCACAAGTCCCGGTTCACCATACATCCCGGAAATACAAAGATGTACCATGACTTGCTACATGACTTCTGGTGGAGGGGGATGAAGTGGGATGTTGGTGAGTTTGTCCAGCAATGCTTGGTGTGCCAGCAGGTGAAGGTCGGGTACCAGAGGCCTGCAGGGCCATTACGGCCACTTCCTGTGCCTGAGTGAAAGTGGGAGAGCATTACCATGGACCTAGTGGTGGGTCTACCAGTTACCCAGCGGGGACACGACGTAGTTTGGGTGATAGTAGACAAGTTGATGAAGACGGCATGGTTCCTACCGATCTGAGTCACTTTTGGGCCAGCACAGCTAGCAGAGAGATACGTCAGAGATGTGGTGCATCTGCACGGAGTCCTTCGCGAGATAGTATCCGACAAGGATACTCGTTTCACTTCCCAGGCAGAGTTTCAGCAAGCATTAGGGACCCGTTTGAGGTTTAGCACCGCATACCACCCCTAGACGGACGGGTAGTCAGAGCGCACCATACAAACACTCGAGGACCAGTTACGTGCTTGTGTACTAGACTAGAGAGGCTCTTGGAAGGAGCATTTGCCCCTGGCAGAGTTTGCATACAATAACAGCTATCATTCGAGCATCGACATGACACCTTGCGAGGCTCTGTATGGATGTGTTAGTTCAACCACTCATATATAATATTTTGATGATTTTACAAAATGAAGAAAATGAAATAAAAAATAAAGCGTACCATATTGTTTCTCTATGTAATAACATATTTGCAGGATTTCATAAAGTATTCCAAGACAGGAGATTAAAAGCGTGAAGATAAGTAGCATAAGTATTAGGTCTTAGGCTTTTTAATGTAAACTTTCAAAGGTTGTAATTTTCATTTTATTTGAGTCTAGAAATGTTGTAAAGAGCCCCCAAACATAACCTATAAATAGCTAACTTAGGCTCTCTACACTTAGGATAAATTAGAAACAAAAACCCAACACTTATACTCTTATCAGATGTCTAGAACAATGGTTAGACGTCTGATTTTCCACTTTAAGACGTCTGACAAGTGTATCAGACGTCTAATTTCCAAGAGTTCTGCCTTTAGTTTGTCACCTCATAAACATCAGTCGAAGCACTTCACTATCAGATGTCGATAACCTTACACAGACGTCTAATTCTTTACCTAGACATCCTCAGACTAACTGCTAGACTAAGCGTAGGCAAAAATGAATTTACAGACATCTGGACACACTTCCAGACGTCTACCTTTGGACTGTTGCCCATGATTTTTTGTGCGTATCTCATTACGGCCATAAAATCTTTTGGTAGAAGAAGTAGGGAAGTGTTTTTTGGTTTTCAGATGTTTAGTGATTTCCTCAGATGTCCATAATGACGTTTGATCCTTTAAACCTAGAACCCTATTTGGATTTGATGAAAACAGGAATGAATCCACCCTTTATTAGATGTCCAATAACATAATCAAATGTCTTATGTGAAAATATCAGACGTCCTTCTTTTGATCCAATGGAGTCAGCTTAGGATGGCCTACAGTATTAGACGACCAGAAGTATAATCAGACATCCTATAAGACATCTGATCCTAAAATTAGATGTCTGATATTACTGTCAGACTCATCATTACCCTGATTTGTGGTGGATTTCATCCTAATCTCTTGGGATTTGTCTCCAACGGCTAGAAGAGCTCTCCCAAGTGTTCTTGAAGGTTCAAAACTTTCCTATAAATAGACTACAACTCCTCTTCGGCAAGACACACCTCTTGAGATACAATTCCATTAGAAAAATCACTTGCTCAGTACTCTAAGCTCCATCTTGCCCTTGTGCTGTGCCAACACTCTGATCAAAAGGCAAATCCATACTCAGCTCACTCCGTTCTGCAAATCCTCAGCGAGCTCTTTTCATGCTTAGTAGATAAGAAAGTAATTAAAGTATTGGGGTGCTCTATAGGTATTGTTTCAATTCTTATCTTTGTACTTTAGGTATTCGGCCTGTCGGGTCCCCGTCTCTTCATTTTGAAGGGAGAAACCTCCATTTAGGGATCGAAGGTGGGATTTGTAATTGAGGTACACTACCCTCGTTTAAGTAGTGTGGTTAGTGGATTGATCACCTTGTGATTGAAAATCCTAAGTCAAGAGATTGCCTTAGGTGGTGGTTTTCACCCATCTTGGGTTTCCACCTAAAAATCTGGTGCCATCTTTTGTGATTGAATTTTTTGTATTACACTATTTTATAATTTTACTATTCACCCCCCCTCTAGTGCAATTTCATTTGGTATTAGAGGCAGGTTTTCCGCCTACAGGAGTAACATCTGCGGAAAGATCACATGGAAGGGAAGGTCATTTCCACAGGCAGATTGGAGGGACAATCCACCACTCGACCACCACTCTTCGAAGGAACAAACTACACTTATTGGAAGCTGAGAATGAAGATGTGGCTTCAAGCCAATGATTTCTCCATTTGGGAGAAATGCGAATCTGCATACATCATTCCCGAGAAACTAGAAACAAGATACACAGTGGAGCAAATTCATCACCTTAGACTAAATGCCAAGGCAATGAACTCACTCTACTGCACACTCAGCTCGGAGGAATTCAACCACATCAGCCAATGCAAAACTGCTCATGAGATCTGGAGAACCTTGGAGGTAACTCACGAAGGTACGTCTAAAGTTGAATCCTCAAAGATAAACTTGTTATCGCAAGAATTCGAAGCTTTTTCTATGAAGGAGAATGAAAGACTTGGGGACATGTACACCCGATTCACGTTAATCGTGAATAGCCTCAAGTCTTTAGGAAAGACATGTATAAAGGGAGAACTTCAAGGGAAGCTCCTTCGCTCCCTTGGACCTGAGTGGGAGCAAAAGGTAATGGCAATAGAAGAATCCAACCAAGTAGAGGATTTAGACATGGAAAATCTACTTGGGAATCTCATGGCTTACGAATCAAAAAAGGAGCAAAAGAAGAAATCAATCTCATCGGAGCCAAAGAAGAAGACCTTAGCCTTCAAAGCTACTTTGGATGATGAGGTAAGTATCGATGACGAAGAATTTGTTTTATTAGCTAAAAAGTTTAAAAAGTTTCTTAGAAATAGAAGAGAGATCAAGGGAAGGAAAAGAGAGGAAGAACCTCTAATTTGCTATAATTGCAAAAAGAGAGGTCACATAAGGAAAGATTGTCCCTTACTCAAAAGGGATGATGAGAAGAAACCCAAGAAGCCTTCCGACTACAAGAAGATCTCCAAGCCGAAAGGATTTAAGAAGAAGGCGTTTCAAGCAACGTAGGATGACTCCACCTCCGAAGAAGAAGAGGAGGAGGAAACAAATGAAGAAACGGTATGCTTGGGATTAATGGCAACAAATGATGGTTCTGAGTCTGAATTTGAGGAACCTGAGGTAAACTCCTACTCTTTAGATGAATTACAAGATGCCTTTGATTCACTATATGTAGATCTTAAGAAAACAAAAACCCAAAGCAAGGCTTTAAAAGAAGAAAACTTAGAAAATAAGAGATTAATTAATGATCTTGAAGAAAAGAATCTAATTCTTACAAAAGAAACCACTGCTTTAAATATGCAAATAAGAAATCTAATGATTGAGAAAGAGTCATTAACAAATGACTTGTATACGATAATGAATGAACAAAAATTTCTAGATAGAGAAGAATTACTCGACAAAATCCATGTGCTTGAAAAATCAAACTCCTTTAAAAAGGATGAAAATAGCTTACTTAGAGTAGAGATTAGAGCATTAGAAGATAAACTAGACATAATGAAAATAGAGATAAATCACCTCAAAGAAAAGTCAAATCTACTTCTTGAGGACCTAGCCAAATTTACAAAGGGGAAAGATAACTTGGACAAACTCATTGCCTATCAAAAACCTTCCTCAAGTAAATTTGGATTAGGCTTTTATGAACCTAGTCAAAGTGAGCCGAAAAAGGACCCTCCTCTAAAGGAGACCACTAACAAATACGAATCCACATTACAATGGATACCGAAAAGACAACTCTCACTTTGTTTTGTAAGGATGAAAGGACATCATAATGTCAAAAATTAGATATACAAAATGAAGGAGGGACGACTCAAATTAGAAAGACCTATAGAAACACCAAGTCACCATCAAAGATCTTTTGTAGGAGGAAGAAGGTCTACAAGAAAGAAGACAAGAAGACCACCGCCACCAAGGAGGCCAATGGGTGATGGACTCCGAATGCTCCAAACATATGATGGGAGACAAGTGCCTATTTATGGACCTCCAACCTATGGATGGAGGAACAGTTACATTTGGCAACAACCACAAGGGCTATATTATTGGCCTTGGTAAAATAGGTAATCCTCTCTCTCCCATTTCAAATGTTTCTCTAGTTAAAAGACTAAAACATAATCTTTTAAGTGTTAGTCAAATATGTGATAAGGGCTTTAAAGTAGTGTTTACTTCTAAAATGTTTGAAATTATGCATGCATTAACCAATGAAACCCTTCTTAAGGGAACTAGATTTAAAGATATTTATGTCGTAGAATTTGATAAAAATGGCACTTATGAATGTCTTATTGAAAATGATGAGTTAAGTATATGGCATAGAAGACTAGGACATGTTCATATGAAGCTAGTTCAAAAACTAGCTAAACATGAACTAGTCCAGGATCTTCTTAAAGGAAAATTTTTAAATGAGCCTATCTATGATTCATGTAAATTAGGTAAGATTATGAAATCTAGTTTTAAAAGCAAAGAAGTTATATCCACATCAAGACCTTTAGAACTACTTCACCTAGATCTGTTTGGACCTATAAAATATGAGAGCCTCAGTGGATGCAAATAGTGCCTTGTAATTGTAGATGATTTTTTGAGGTTTTCATGGGTCTCCTTCTTGAGATCCAAAGAAGGAGTGTTTTCCATCTTTTCTATTTTTTGTAGGAAAGTTCAAACTGAAAAAGGCTACCAAAGCACTCGTATCCATAGTGATCATGGGGGCGAGTTTGAAAATTTCTTGTTTGATGATTTTTGTCAAGAGCATGGTATTGCTCATGAGTTTTCTTTTCCTCGAACACCTCAACAAAATGGGGTGGTTGAGAGAAAGAACTGTACTCTTTAAGAGTGTGCTCGAACATTGCTCATAGACTCAGGCTTACCAAAGTACTTTTGGGCTGAGGTGGTTAACACGGCTTGTTACGTGTTAAATCGCACCTTAATTTGATCCGGATTGTGAAAAACTTATTTTTAACTATACTATGAGAAAATACCCAAAATTAGTTATTTTAATGTTTTTGGATGTTAATGTTTTGTCTTGAATACCCGCTTTAATTTAGATAAATTTGATGCCAAAGGTGAAGAAGCCATTTTTATTGGTTATTCCTCACATAGTAAAGCATATCAGGTTTTTAACAAGACCACATTAATAGTGGAGGAAACCCTCCATGTTTCCTTCGATGAATCTCCTCACTAGATGATGAATCTCCATTAACCGAGTCAATATGGATGATGAAGATGATTCTACTATTGATGTGTCTAACATTCCAAACTCTAATATCCATAATCTTCCAAAAGATTGGATATATCAAAGGGATTATGCCGAAAGTCAAGTCATTGGAAGTGTTTCTGATGGCGTTAAAACCTAATCTCGTTTTAGTTGCTCCTTTGGTCTCTCCGCCTTTATATCTCAAGTTGAACCCAAGAGTGTCGAGGAAGCATGCTCCGAAGAACCCTAGATGATGGCAATGCAGGAGGAACTCAACCAATTCCAAAGGAATGAAGTTTGGGATCTAGTACCTAAGCCTGAAGGGCAAATGGTAATAGGTACCAAATGGGTATTCCGAAACAAGTTGAATGAATCCAGTATGGTCATTCGAAACAAGGCTCGATTGGTAGCACAAGGCTACAACCAAGAAGAAGGAATTGATTTTGATCAGACCTACGCTCCCGTAGCTCGACTCGAATCAATTCGCATGCTTCTTGCTTATGCTGCCTTTCTTGGCTTTAAACTCTTTCAAATGGACGTTAAGAGTGTGTTTATTAACGGATTCATTGAGGAAGCTTTTGTAAAACAACATCCTGGTTTTGAGTCTCATGATAAGCCTCATTTTGTCTACAAATTAAACAAGGCACTATATGGTCTAAAGCAAGCTCCTAGAGCTTGGTATGAAAGGCTCAAAGACTACTTGTTAAATGCAAAATTCTCTATAGGGGAAGCTGATTCCACATTATTCATTAAAAGAAAAGGAAAAGATATTTTATTAGTTCAAATATATGTAGATGATATTATATTGGGTGCTACTAATGAATCTATGTGTAGAAAGTTTTCAGAAATTATGCAGGAAGAATTCGAAATGAGTTTGATGGGTGAACTCAAGTTTTTCTTGGGCTTACAAATCACTCAACTCGAAATTGGAACCTTTGTGTGTCAACAAAATACACAAAGGAGATGTTGAAGAAATTTGAAATGACCAAAAGTAAAGGGAAGAACACTCCTATGAGTGTCACAACTTCCCAAGACTTGGATGAATCAGGTACGCCCATAGATCAAAAGTTCTACCGTAGCATGATTAGATCTTTACTGTATTTAACTTCTAGTAGACCTGATATTTTGTTTAGTATCTGCTTATGCGCTAGGTTTCAATCAAACCCTAAACAATCACACCTAAATGCTGTAAAACGAATATTTAGATATCTAGTTGACACATCTGATTATGGCTTATTCTACCCCAAGAGTCCACAATTCAACTTAGTTACATATAGCGATGCGGACTACGCAGGTAGCCGCACCGATAGGAAGAGTACTAGTGGGACGTGCCAATTCTTGGGCGAATCACTAGTCTCTTGGTTCTCAAAGAAACAATCTAGTGTAGCCCTATCAACTATGGAAGCTGAATACATAGCCGCCGCAATAGCATGTTCCCAAGTGCTTTCGATGAAAAATACTTTGAAGGATTTTAACTTGATATTTAATAAGATAAAAATATTATGTAACAATACTAGTGATATCAACCTCTCGAAAAATCCCGTACATCACTCTCGCACAAAACATATCGATGTTCGACATCACTTTTTGAGAGATAATGTACTTAAGGGAGAAATCAAGGTTGAATTTATTTGTACTGAATTGCAATTGGCTGATATTTTCATTAAACCTTTGAATTATGATCGCTTTAATTATATACGTAGGAAACTAGGCATATGTAAGCTAAGTGATATTTGAAGAATTTAGTGATTTAATGGAACTTCCTTTGTCATGAGCATAGATGGAGCCTTGTCTTTACTAAGTTAAAAGCCTTCATTCTCAGTTCAAACATCAAAATGCACATTCTGTGCAATATCAGACATCTGATTAAACTATCAAACATCTTATACATAAAACTTTGCCGCATAAAGATCTGAGATAGACGACAATTTTATCTAACGAAAGTGCTGACAAAAGAGCTACCTCAGACGTCTGTCACCCTTCATAGACGTTTGGGGCATCGTCTAGATGTGTTTACAGACGTCTATCTATGAGTCAGAACATATACTATCAGTCGGACTTCTGATTCTGTGGTTAGACGTTGCATAGCTCATCTGACAGGAAAATCAGACGACCCTGTAACTTTAGATAAAATCCAGGAAGGTCTGTCTGCAGAAATCAGACGTCTAATTTTAGATTTAAACATCTTCTTTGTCGTCTGAGACAGAAATCAAATGACAACCTGGAGAATAAATCATTTTCCAGGGAGGGATGCCTGCAGAAATCAGACGTCTAATTTTAAAATTAGTCGTCTGATGTATCATCTGATGGATAAAATAGACGTCGCCATCAAAAGGGTTAAAATCCCTAAAGTCCAATCCCGACGTCTGACATCATCTCCAGAAGTCTGATCGGGGAAAAATCTGCGAATCGCGTCTGTTCTCTAGATGGTTTGAAATGTAAATCTCCCCAACTTCAGGGGGAGACTTGCTCCGTGACCTTGGGATATAACATCCCCTTTGCAAGGTCCCACTCTCCTCTCTCAAATCCCTACCGCTCTCCCTCACCCAACGACCCACCGTTGCAGTTGGTGAAGTTCTACTCACCGCCAAACGACCGTCGCGCCTACTCAACGACTGGTGGAGTTGCTGCTCCTCTGCACACGTCCTCCCTGCCTCTCGACCGCGCATTTGGAGGCCTCCCTCTTCCCGTGGGTATACCCTCTCAACTCTTAGGGAATCTCCACGTTCTTTTACCCACAACCTTGTTAGCCCTAGTAGCATCTTGTTCTCCTTCTTGATTCACTCGGCCTACTTACATATTTCATGACATTATTAGCCCTAGAACCCTAACCCTTGGTCAAGCCAACCTTGTTAGCCCTAGCTGCATCTTCCATGGCAAGGGTATTACCTCATGAGATTCAAGCCGACATTTTAGTGGCTTGAATCCAAAGGTATATTGCCACAACTACGTGGCAGTTGTATTGCCTTAGGGCATACTGCCACACGATTTTGATGATTGCATCTCTATTGTTTGAATATGTGTTGTTGAAGTTGTTTGGCTGAATGTTGTTTGGTTGGTTGAATGTTTTGGCATGGATGTTTTTTTTGCAGGAATTCTATCATCAAAACACCTCCCTTCTCTTCCAAAACCTAACCACCCATTCCACCAAATATGCCTCCCCATAGGAAGCAAGCTGAGGGCTCTTCCACCTCCTCCTCCACCTATTTGGCAGATCAGCTGCGGGGCAACATCGCTAGGCAGTGATTTCGTTGCTTCACGAATGCCAAAGTTAAATGCCCTAGTTTTATTGTTTGGAATGATTTTGCCCATTTAAACCTTCGAGAACACTTCCAAACTCTCCATCTCTTCCAATATTTTGACCGTCAATTCCACTTTGGCATTGGAACTCTTGGCATGTTCCCTGATCTTTGCTGTCTCTTTTATGCCAACATCATTGAGGACTACAGCAACGATGAACTTGAACTCCATACCTTCCTATTTGGTCGCGAAATCCACATCATGTCCGAAACTATTTCCGACCTTCTAGCCATCCCCAATGAGGGAAATGACTTCAATGACATTCTGAGGCAATACGACCCAGAAGTCATCAATCAAGAGTTAGTCCTCGAAAAATATGTTGAAAATCTTGGCACCCTACCGTGCAAAAATCTCAAACCCCTTCCACGTCTACTCTCTCACATTCTTGGGTGTGACCTCCTAAGCAAATCGGGAGGTTTTGATTACATCTCGCGCCAACACAAGGAGCTCCTTTTTGCGGTCGTCCGTCATATTCCTTTCAATTATTGCTGCCTCATTGTTCGTGTCATGAATGAAGACCATGGGGCATAACTTCCGTTTGGGTCTATTCTACCCAAAATCTTTTCAACCAATCGGATTTCCATAACTGACCAGGCTGTTGACAAGAAGAGTGAGCCTTACAACAGGGCCACAGCCACCAAGATGCATATACTTAGGGAGCATCTTGAGCTCGCTGATGAGCCCATTGAAGAAGAGCCCCTTCCACCCTTTCCAGACTTCCATGAACCACGACCCCTTCAAATAGAAGCTCCCTGCTCGAGCTTTGATGAAGCATGGGATCCAGCCACAGACTCCCTCTCCTCCGGCATCTCCCTCCTGCTGCGTCGAACCGGCGAGATGTACACCTACATGGGAAGCATGCGCTGCGATATTGACGAACTTAGATCAGACGTTCAAAACGTGCAGATGGGACATGGACCCGCTCGTCGCCGCCGTCACCAAGATCAAGAAGAATAGTTTAGTGCTTCTATTTTCTTTTCTTTCTTTTATTCCAAGTTTGTATAAAGGGGCCTTGACCCCGTACTTAATATTTTTGGGAGCAAATAGCTAGTCCGTGCTTAAATATTTCTGTTCCTAATCAATTTTCTTTAATGCCTTGTCATCTTTTAAACATGCAATTTTATTCATGCACTCCACTTTGTAGATATCACTCTTGTAGTTTGAATTTCAACTCCCTTTAACAACCCTTCATGATGATGTTCAAAAAGGGGGAGAAGAATGTAGGTAAGAACCTAGGGAATAATATAAAAACAAACTTCTCAAATATATATAGACTACCAAGTACAACCTTTAGGGGGAGAAAATAAGAACCTACATCTATATTTTGAAAATCATCAAAAAGGGGGAGATTGTTAGTTCAACCACTCATATATAATATTTTGATGATTTTACAAAATGAAGAAAATGAAATAAAAAATAAAACGTAGCATATTGTTTCTCTCTGTAATAACATATTTGCAGGATTTCATAAAGTTTTCCAAGACGGGAGATTAAAAGTGTGAAGACAAGTAGCATAAGTATTAGGTCTTAGGCTTTTTAATGTAAGCTTTCAAAGGTTGTAATTTTTATTTTATTTGAGTCTGGAAATGTTGTAAAGAGCCCCCAAACATAATCTATAAATAGCTAACTTAGGCTCTCTACACCTAAGATAAATTAGAAACAAAAACCCAACACCTATACTCTTATCAGAGGTCTAGAACAATGGTCAGACGTCTGATTTTCCACTTTAAGACATCTAACAAGTGTCTCAGACGTTTAATTTCCAAGAGTTCCGCCTTTAGTTTGTCACCTCATAAACATCAGTCAAAACACTTCACTATCAGACGTCGATAACCTTACACAGACGTCTGATTCTTTCCCTAGACATCCTCAGACTAACTGTTAGACTAAGCGTAGGCAAAAATGAATTTACAGATGTCTGGACACACTTCCAGACGTCTACCTTTGGACCGTTGCCCATAATTTTCTGTGCGTATCTCATTACGACCATAAAATCTTTTGGCAGAAGTAGGGAAGTGTTTTCTGGTTTTCAGACGTCTGGTGATTTCCTTAGACGTCCATAACGACGTCTGATCCTTTAAACCTAGAACCCTATTTGGATCTGATGAAAATAGGAATGAATCCACCCTTTATTAGACGTCCAATAACAGAATCAGACGTCTTATGTGAAAATATCAGACATCCTTCTTTTGATTCAATGGAGTCAGTTTAGGATGGCCTACAGTATTAGACGACCATAAGTATAATCAGACGTCCTATAAGACGTCTGATCCTAAAATGAGATGTCTAATATTGCTGTTAGACTTATCATTACCCTGATTTGTGGTGGATTTCGTCCTAATCTCTTGGGATTTGTCTCCAATGGCTAGAAGAGCTCTCCCAAGTGTTTTTGAAGGTTCCAAACTTGCCTATAAATAGGCTACAACTCCTCTTAGGCAAGACACACCTCTTGAGATACAATTCCATTATAAAAATCACTTGCTCACTACTCTAAGCTCCATCTTGCCCTTATGCTGTGCCAACACTCTGATCAAAGGGAAAATCCATACTCCCGGCTCACTCTGTTCTGCAAATCCTCAGGGAGTTCTTTTCATGCTTAGTAGATAAGAAAGTAATTAAAGTATTGGGGTGCTCTGTAGGTATTGTTTCAATTCTTATCTTTGTACTTTGGGTATCTGGCCTGTCGGGTCCCCGTCTCTTCATTTTGAAAGGAGAAACCTCCATTTGGGGACCAGAGGTGGGATTTGTAATTGAGGTACACTACCCTCATTTAAGTAGTGTGATTAGTGGATTAATCACCTTGTGATCGAAAATCCTAAGTCAAGAGATTGCCTTAGATGGTGGTTTTCACCCATCTTGGGTTCCCACCTAAAAATCTGGTGTCACCTTTTGTGATTGAATTTTTTGTATTATAATATTTTATAATTTTGCTATTCACCCCCCCTCTAGTGCAATTTCAGGATGGAGGTGTACCTCATCCTTGAGTTGGGTCGAGGTGGGGACCAAGTGGGAGGTTGGCCCCAGGCTAATCTGGCAGAGTCAGGAGGTGATAGAGGAGATTCACAGGTGACTCTGTACTGTCAGGAGCAGATAGAAGAGCTACACCAACAGGAAGCGCAAAGAGGTACAGTTCAAGGTTGGGGATCACGCCTTTCTCCATGTTTCGCCCATGAAGGGCTTGCAGCATTTTGGGGTGAAAGGGAAGCTTGCGTCGAGGTTTGTAGGGCCCTTCTAGGTTTTGGAGTGGGTTGGACTCATTGCTTACCGGCTTGCCCTTCCTCCCCAGCTCTCTGGAGTGCACGATGTGTTCCACGTGTCCAACCTCAGGAAGTATGTCACCGATCTCAGCCACGTTCTAAGCCACGGGAGCGTCGAGGTGGGAGACGACCTGACCTATCCCGATAGACCAGTCCAGATATTAGACAGAGCCATCTGGAGTCTGAGACGGAAGTAGGTATCACTAGTGAAAGTCCTATGGAGAAACTAGCGATACGTGGAGGCCACTTGGGAGCCTGCGGCGGCAATGCGAGAATAATACTCGGAGCTTTTTGAGGGTAGGTCTTCTTAAATCTACTTTGATCCTCTTTAAGTTTGTTATGCGCTTTTACGCTACTTTTTCGCACCCTACTTGGCTCGAGTTTCAGGGATGAAACTTCCTTTAAGTTTGTTATGTTGAAATGACCCATTGCCTTTTTGGGTCGTTTAAGATGTCTGGATGAGCTGTCAAACGTTTATCCAAACATCTTGATGAAGGGTCGGACGTCTGAAAGTAGACGAACCGTACCTTCTTTTCCTCGTGCATGCTGCATGTGCACTCTCTCCTCTCTCTCCTCAACCCAAACCCTAAGCCTCTTCTATTTAAACCCCCCCTCCTCACCCACGCCACTCTCCACCAGCCATTGCCACCTTCATCAACCTCCGTCCTTCCTCCTTTCCTTCTAGCCCGACAAGAGGAGAGGGAGCTGAGAGAGAGAGACGGGACATGGAGGAGGAGAGGAGAGCTCGAGAGGAGGAGGAGCTCGCGAGGGAGCCAAGGGAGCTCGTACGGGAGGAGTCGAGGATGAGAGCGAGGAGGATGAGCTTGCGAGCAAGCGCCTTGGCCACCTGCAGTCGCTGAAGGCACTACTGTAGCTCCTGCGGCCAGTGTAGAGGGTTTCGTGCAGAGAAGCTCGCAGAGGTTATACATACTGGATATTTTCTAGTAGTAGACGTCTGGATCATCTCCTAGATGTCTGGAGTAGCAGAAGGACGTCCGGAGCTGAAGTCGGACGTATGAAAGCACGTGCAGTGCTAAGGTACGTGCTTTGTGTGGTTACGGCCATGCAGGCCTCACCGCAGAGTTTGTCCAGCCTTTTCTGATGGTCTGTACGGACGTACGCAGGGGACAGGCCATTGGAAAGGCACAGGGTATGCCCTTCGAGGTACTTTTGGACGTCTGGACACATCTCCAGACGTCAGATCGTACCTCTAGACGACCGGAAGAAGAGTCCAAAGTCTAGAACTCACCTCAGGTGATCGCGGAGGGGTCCGGACATCCGAGGTAGCTGCAAGAAACCCAGGGTGAGTATTGACGTCTTTTAAGACATCTACGACTAGACGTAGACGTCTAATCTTGGACAGTGTGAGTGTTTTTGGCCTATTTAGGGCCTAAACGGAATCAAGTTTCCGCAAACGAACTACTATTGTTTTCCACTTGAGTTTCTCTATGAGTTAGCATCACTTGTATATGGTTTTGGACTCGTTTGATGTAGTTGGTTAATTGTATAGGTCTCCAACCAGTCGACTACATGGGAGCCTCAAAAGCGACGGGATTTGTGATCCGAGCCCCCATTTCTCCCGTGTTTGCCGGTAGAGTGGTTTACAGTAATATTATGATTTAAATAAGTGAACTGCATGATTAGAATAACTTGAATTAATCCTAGGATGAGAATGAGCCCTATGGTAGAAATAGATGGTTGAGCTATACTGTATACTTGAGAAACATGTAGAACCCTATGATAAGGATGAACCCTAGTGTAGAAATAGATGTTGAGCTATACTACTTACTTGAGATGCCTGTAAAAACTTTAAATGCTAGCAAATGTACTGGTTATTTATGTGATGCCTTGTAAGTTAAAAAATCACGAGCTGCCTGTTTTAAGAATGGAACCAAAAACATGAATAGAGAAATCTGAAAGTCTGGATTATGAAATGAAAGAAATATCAGCATGAACCCTACAGGGAATTTGGAGGAGGACTCCTGTAGACGGGAAGTGAGCTGGCCCTTGTGTACACGGTACCAAGGAGAACCACTATCCCTTTTGTGTAGAGGGGTACTAGCTGCCCGTTGGGTTGAGGCTCGGGGTCAGGCCTAAACACTCTACACCGACTCTGTTTATCCCTCGTGTACGTGGTACCGAGGTGAGCTACTTAGTGTAGGGAGGGAGCTAGCCGTCCCAGGAGGGCCAGGGTTAGGACTAGCCGCTCGACTCTTGTTAGGCCCACTGGGCAAACCGAGATAGTCGGACGAGGGTACGCAGACTGTGGAGGAGTGAGACCCCTGTTCTGTTCTATTCTGAGAGGGCAAGGCCCTGTACTATTCCGTGCTATACCTTTAGGCGTACCCACTAGCGGAAATGACTGATCACGTGCCAGTGTGGGATAGCTTCTCGTGCGTTTATCACATGTGCCGTAGTCAGCGCTACATCGCGACTGTGACCTCAGGGTGGTTGACTGGGTGTAGGAATACCACGGGGGACTCCCTCGACTAGGAGAGCACCACGTGTACCTCCTACATCATGAAAAAGACTGCAATCAAGATCGTTCCCGTGAGGAACTGGCCAGATCTAGAAATGATTCTAACTGAATAAAGGAACAACAAATTAGAAGCACTTGGTTGTACTAAATGAAAATGGATAGTTGTTTAATTGCATAAATTAATTACTTATCTTAATTACATGTAAATGGCTAAATTACCACTCTATTCAGCATTCGCTGACTCCGAAAATTTTATAGCCTTGTTCAGGTCAGAAAGTTAAGCAGGTAGTAGCACTGACTGTAGAGGGAGCTGGGCCCAGTCGAGCCCAACCTTAGCTGCATTCTTACTGCTTTTCCTTATCTCCTGTTGTTGTAGTAAGTATTTTTTGTTCTATGTAATACTATTTCAGAACTTTCAACTATACTTTTTTCTGTTGTAGTTGTGATGGCCTGTAACTTTAATAGACCTTTTCGGTCTGTTTCTTTTACTATCTCTTGTTTATTTTCTACTTAGTTACATTGCATGTGTGGCTGCAATTTATTTTCTGCTTTTGGTTATTTCTCATTGGACGACTTGGTCTTGGGATTAGTTGAGGCGGGCCAATCTCAGATCCTGTAGGGATCTGGGATCGGGTCGTAACAATCGTAGTCATTGGATTTTCATCCAATGGCCACAATCAAGAATGGCCAACAGTAGTGCGGTGGTCCACACACAGCCTTCCCAACAAAGGGATGAGCGATTGAGTCTTGATCCATGGATCCCTTTTCAGGCTGGCGTGGGTACAATTGAGCCACTCGATGGTGATGAAGCTAACCAGGAGGCACCATTGATTGCACAACAATCATGGGTCCTAATAAACCTAAATAATGTCTAAACCTAGCATAAATT
This sequence comes from Thalassia testudinum, assembly GCA_037157565.1. NCBI lineage: Eukaryota > Viridiplantae > Streptophyta > Magnoliopsida > Alismatales > Hydrocharitaceae > Thalassia > Thalassia testudinum. Next base: position 113,124,728 of record JAZHRO010000003.1, on the reverse strand, counting down.
ACGGATATTGCATGCATATCTTGCATATCATGCATTGCATCAGTCTATTTAGAATAAGATGAGATATCCTGCTAGTTAATAGTTTTTATTGCTATTTGTAGATAATAAAGTGGTCTAGGATGAAGGAGATAGTGGAATAAAGCAATAAAGGAAGAAGAAGACTGATCCAGATTAGAGGAGCGAGGAGGAAAGACTTATCCCTACCCTTAGAAATCCTAAGACAGCCTTCCCAAACCCAAAATGACCTCCATTAGCACACCTTAGCCTCAAAACCCAAACATGGATAGCACTATCCATGTTCTTATCCACCCTATCCCCCTCCTAAATACTAGGAACCCCACTAGACACCCTAGGAAACCTAATTAGAGACCTCCTAAGGCTAGTCCACTATCCATAGCCCTACTTAACCTATCCCTAACTAGTCATGAAAATGTGATAATGATAAATCCATCATCGTAGGTGTGAAAACATGTCATTTTAAATTTATGAAACTGTCTCCGAAAAATATGAGAATAATGTTGGGAGTACGGGTTGTCTCACAGGGAGTTATGGTTATTTAGATGATTTCCAACCTGATCAAGTAAATGATTTTTTTTTTTTATTTATATTTTTTATAATAAAAGGAAATAAATTAAACAAACATGGAAACAAATACGAAGTGAACACGTAAATGCAAATAAGAACTTTATTACTACTAGAAAGTCAGAATAACATAAAATAACAAGAAGAAGAGATGGAAATCTCAGAGAGGAGTCTGGCGAGGTCGTGATAGGGGTGGAGCAAGCCATCAATGATCGTCGATGGAGAATGTGTGCGCAGGTGAGAGGTTGTAGAGAGATGTCATCGAAGTGCGGGAACACGCCGATGATCCTACCGAAAGCCTTTGACCATAGGGAGGAGGTGGCTTGTGAGCTAGAGGCGAGAACCTCATCATGAGCCATAACTAGCTCATTTTGACCTAATACAAAGGATAAAAGCTCCTACATATCTCAAGGAAAGGCTTAACTCAGAAAATCCTGAGTTTGAGAAGAAAACAAGTCATAAGGGGTAAAAATGCAATTTTACCAGTATGATCTGCATACAGGGTAATTCAGGGCCCAAACATAGGTCAAAGCAGCTTAATAAGAATAAGAGTGGGATGAAATGATCTAGCAAGGGCTACAGCAATTCCAAGAAACTAAATGATAATCTGTAACCCTAAAACAACCCACTTCAATTCACAAGGTTCGAGGCAAAGTAAAAATAGAATAAACCCTCTAAAATTCATAGAAAAATAATCTCCAGGGTTTAGAACCTTAAATTTGGCCTTCAGAACCCTTTTTGACCTACATTGAGAACCATGCCCAATTAATAACTTAATTTGGGTTTTTGCGCAAATTGACCAGTCAAACAAGGTTTAATATGGAAATGAAATTCACCATCAGATTCCTTAGGTCCTAATTAGTCATGTATAAAAACTTGAGCCTAAGAAGAAACCTCCTTGACCGACTTTACACTTTGGTCCTCATATACTTACTCTTTGGCCCTCAACTTTTGAACCCTCGCATTTTGGCCCCTAACTCTCCTTCGTTCTTTGCAATCAGGTCCCTCCTGCAAAACCTGCCAGCACCATGCTCCGGCGACCTTGCGCGGAGCATGGCGCCGCGCAGGGTGAGGTGGGGGACCTGGCAAGTAAACCGGGGGTGCCCTGCGTCGTCAGCCGTCGCAGGGACACCCCCCTGGTCGTTGTAACCCACCATACCGGCCGTGCGAACGCACGGACGGTATGGGTTCTTGTTTCCGACCATCCTCCGGCGAGGGAGACACGTCGTCTCCCTCCGCCTTCCTCCCTGTTTGATCCCTATAAATACCCCCCGTTGCTCCACCGACCGGGGCAGCCTGGATCTGACGGAGAAAATCCCCAACTTTCTTCTCTTCTTCCTCCGGCAGACGCTCACCAGCTCCGGCGGTTTCCTCCCCCTCCACCTCTTCGCTCTGCCGCAATACCAGCAGCAGAGACTTCCTCCCCTGCTCTTCCCGCGCCACGCCGCACCCAGCTGGCGCCTCTCCGGCTCTCTGCTCACCGCCGCCCCTTTCCCTGAGCATCGTCTTCTCTGGCGACAGTCGATACGACTGTCGCCCTGTTCCTCCCCCTTCGTCCCTGCAAGTAAGCTAGAGCTACTCCCCTTCTTCTCCTCTTTCTTTCCCCACTTTCAATTTATTCAATTAAGCCCTCGACCGACCCTGACCACCTTCACCCCCTTCGCCTCCGACCACCCTCCGGCGAGCCGCTCCCATCACCTCAGCGACCCACACGGCTCGCCGACCACCGCAGGACCTCCGCCTCCTCACCCTGATCAACCTCCGCCCTGCCACTCCCCCCACATCACCCTCTGCAACCCCACCGAACAGACCCATCCTCCGACCCACAGTCCGACCTAGGGCAGCCCTCGCACGCCGCCCCGCGCCTCGCCACCACCCACACGAGCTTCGCCGCACCCTGGCGAAGCTCCTGGCACTTTCTGATTAGGCCGAGAGGCCGTTTTCTTGTGAACAGGCCACCCGATCTCCGCCGCCATTGACGCACAGGAGGAACTGCTTCCGCCTGCAGCTACAGGCGCGCCACGCTCAGCGCCAAGCCCAGATTCAACTCCCAGGCCTTGCGAGGAGTTTTGGCAAAACACCAGGTTCGCAGCTAAGGAAGAAAGCTTCGCGTGACGCCGCCATCTCCTGCTGAATTCCTCGCTGCGGGCGCGCAATTGAGGTGGGCCATTTAGTCCCACCTCGGAAACGCCTGAAGAGCCGCAGCGACATAAGATGCAAAAGTGCTGAAGGCTTACTGCCTCAGCACACGGGGTGAGGTCCCCTTCACCCGCCTGGTTACCCGGTCTCGTCCGCGCTCACGCCCCGCGGACCTGACCCGAACCGACCCGACCCGACTCAAGACTGACCTGCACTCCTCGCCCACCACGCACGCCGGTGGGCCTGGACCCGGGCCTGACCCGAACCCGGTTACCCGGTAGCTCTGGGAGAGCTTTCCCAAGAGTGGTTTCAGAGAGAGAGAGAGACGCGGGGGGGGAGGGTAGAGTAGGTTTTGCCTCTTGACGAAAAAAACTCTGAAGTGTGCAGGCACAGGCGAAGAAGAAGACCCGCGGAAGAAGAAGGAAGCTAACTGTAGCAACAGGTAGTTAAGTCGTCTGATTTGGAAATCAGACGACGGCCTGAAGCAGCCAAGGAAGAAAGCTTCGCGTGACGTCCCTGGCTGAAAAAGAAAAGAAGAAGCTGACACTTAACCGCAGGGAGGAGAAACAAGAAGAAACCTTCACAGAAGAGACTGCAGAAAAAGAAGAAGAGAGGCCAAGGCAGAAACCAAGGAAGAAGAAGAAGGAGATCTGAAGAAAGAAAGAAAGAAGAACATCACGAGGAGAAAACAAAGAGAACAACAAATTCTTTCCCTCTCTCTTTCTTTATTTTGTAAAAGAAACATGTATATCTCTAGAATACAACTTGCTCCCTGAGTTCGACCTCGGGAACTCTTTTATTTTCCGAGTAAAAAAATTTATATATTTGAAATGTTGGTAATAACCGGCTATACTACAACGTTATAACAAACCAAAACCCGGTCGTCACACCAACCGATTTCATTTTGGCGCCGTTGCCGGGGAGCAACGGCTATTCTAGAGGTAAACATTCCTGTTTCTTTTAATTTCTGATAATCTCCTCTCTTTTGTGCAGCTACAGGAACTCAAGAAGACAAGCAACCACACGACAACCACTCCGAAGACAGGTAAATTTTTCCTCTCACTATTAACCCCTAAACTCTAAAGAGGAAGAAAAGAAAAGAACAAGCAATATAGGGCTAACCTGTCTTCCATACTTAGTAACCATAAAGAGTTGCATGTTTTCAACTCATCACTCCTGCACACTATTAAGGGTATTTAAGGGCTAACACATTCTTGCTTGAGCCCTAATTGCCCAACAAAGAGTTAAATGGACCAAGTAGAGCCAACATAAGGTCAAACATTAGGATTTCAGTAGAGACACACCCCTTAATCAAGAATTGAGGAAATCCAAAAGAGGTGTGCCCAAGCCATTGATTGAAAATAATTAACAAGAAAAATCCTAAACAATTGGCTCTCTCTTTAAACACTTGGACCCTAAAAGAAAGGACCCAAAAAGCTCTCAAAGAAAACAAGAGGTAAAGTTGACCCCTTTGGGTTAACCAACCTTAAATTAGGTCACTCTTTGCACTTAAAAAGACTAAAGTTCAAGTGAAACCTTAAGCACCCTGATCTTAAAATTGGTAGACTTAAGAGGTCAAGATCCCCATTCTGGTCTACCTGGAACCGCAGTGACAAGAGAGGTCGGGTGGGGGAAACCCTGTAACCCGTGGGGACGCTCTACCGTGTAGGGGTCTTCGCGGGACTCTCCCTCTCTGGCTGCCCAGGTAATTCTCAGGTGGACGATCTTTCTGATCAAGGGGTCCATCTGCCCCGCACCTCTATAGTCACCCAACACATTTTTGGGTGTCTTGATTGGGTCCAGCACCTTCTAACTTACCTCTCCCAACTGTGCATGTACGGAAGGAGGTCCCTAGGACCACCCTTAAGACCTCCATTAGAAATTCACTCTCGTCAAGGCCAAGCCTCGACGCCCGTGTGTGTGCAGCAACACCCTCACATTATTCTCTCTTCTTCTGATTCAGAACCAAGTTCTTCTTCTTCCCCCATCATGGCTCAGCCAGTTGAGGAAGAAAATAATCTGGAACACCAGCTCCAGCGACTCAATGACCTCTTCCAAAACTTCGTGCACCCACCACAGCGTCCTATGATGCGGGACCACTACAATCCTGCTGCGGTGGCCATTGAGCCTCGAGTCAGAATCCCGACTGGAGGACCTGATTCCGAACTAAAGCCCAACATGATTCATGCTATACCTAAATTCCATGGGCTTAATTCTGAAGATCCCTTCCAGCACATCAAACAGCTAAAGCATCTGGCCCACACTTTTGGATCAGATGCGCAAAATCGGGATATTCTTCTCATGAAGATGTTCTCCTTTTCTCTTATGGACAAGGCCGCCCATTGGTATCAAACTCAGACCCGGCCGATCAACACTTGGGAAGAACTTCAATCCGAATTTTTGAAAAAGTTTTTTCCCGTTGGTCGGACCAACGCCTTGCGCCATCAGATTACACACTTCACTCAACAATCAGGAGAACCTCTCCATGAGGCATGGGATCGTTTTCAGGATCTCATGAGAAAGTGCCCCCATCACGGAGTTCCTAAATGGGAACAAGTCCAATCTTTTTACCAGGGACTCCGTGAGGACATCCGCCTTTTCGTCAATGCAACTTGCGAAGGAAACATCATGGGTCAACATGAAGACACCGTATGGGAGATTCTCGAAAACATGTGCGAGAACTCCATCAACAATGACTCCATGGGATTATTCGACAGGACGAATACCCGCGCAGCGACGAATCTTAAGGGAGCACATGAGACGCAGGGCCTGTCCGCATCAGTCGACCTGGAATTAATGGCCAGTCAATTGGACAAGGTCTCAATCATTGAAAAGAAGGTGGATGAGCTGACTCAGCACTTGCAGCGAGCCACCTCTGCGCGTAACTCCTTTGCACAACCTCCTTCCACACAAGAGACTGCGCAAAACATCCTCCACCGATCCTCCCCTGGGATGGATCCATATCCATCCCCATCTGATTCTTGGACTGGAAGATCATCCGATCCTTTCTACACCAGCCGGGGGAACTCCATTCCTCCTTTCCCTGATTCTCAGGAGGTTCCTCAGACCTGCGAGGACCTCAACGCCATCCAGAACGACCCATTCTCCAACACTTACAACCCTGGATGGCGAAACCATCGCAATTTTCAGTGGGCGGGAAATTCCCAAGCCCAAAGACCACCTTTTCAGTCCCGCCCACAGCCCTCTCGTCACTACCAGCCGCCTCAGCCTCAGCCCAACCCTACTTATCCATCAGGGCCAAATCAAGATCAAATGTCCTTAATCCTTCAGACTCTGGCTGACATTCAAAAAACGAATGTGGCTATTCAAAAACAGCACAAGGACGAGCTTACAGAAGTTAAAACTCAACTGGCCCAGTTGGCAAATTCTCGCCAACCAGGCACACTCCCTTCCCAACCTCTTCCTAACCCAAATAACGTGCCAACCCAGAAGCGCGTTATGAATCCAAATTTAGGCCACGCCCAATGGATTTATCAGGCTCCTACTGCTCCATCTCCAGACGAGATGGAAGCCTCAACTTCTTATGCAGGATTTCAGCAGCAGCCACCCCTCCTACCAAACCCAAACCAAAATCAGGCCGGATTAAATTCTGTAACAACACGTAGTGGTAAGACAACTCAAGACCCGCATTATCCAAACCACTCCCAACCTGATAACCATGACCCTAGGATAGTTATCCAAGGTACCGCTGTTCCAGATCCACAACCTGAACCTATCCTAGAAGAACCAACCAAGATCCCGTTTCCCGAGGCCCTGACCAAGGGAAAGAAGACCACCAAACCCGTGGCCCCTGAGGAGGACCTGGTCAAGCTCTTTGAGCAGGTCCACATAAACATCCCCTTGATGGATGCAATCCGCCACGTACCAGCTTACGCACGATTTCTAAAGAATTTATGTACACCCCAGCGTAAGCCGCGAACCAAGGGAGGGAGCCCAATTGTTCTGTCAGAGCAAGCCAGCCCTGTAATCCTTAGTAGACTCCCACCCAAGGCAAAAGATCCTGGAACTCCCCTGATTTCCTGTAAGATAGGTGGTACCCAATTTGATAGAGCATTGTTAGACTTGGGCGCATCCATAAACCTGATACCCACATCCTTACTTGACCATCTAGAGGAATCTGAGCTGAAACCAACCGAGGTGACATTACAATTAGCAGATCGATCTATAAAGTCACCAAAAGGGATTCTCGAGGATGTTATCGTGAGAGTGCGGGATTTCTATTTTCCAGTGGACTTCATAGTCCTAGATATGGATGCACCTGAGAACCCTAGGGATACACCAATCATTCTAGGGAGACCTTTCTTGGCTACTGCTAGAGCCAACATCAGCTGTGAGGAGGGCCAAATAGAGCTTAAGTTTGGAGATCAAACACTGAAAATTGATATATTTAAGGCCCAACAAGGAATTAATTGCGGCGTCATCGAGCAAATTTGTGACATCAAGACTTTGGTTGATGAATCACACCTCCAGAGTGACTCGATTGTGCCTCATCAACCACAGAAGGATCTTGACCCGCAAACAGAGGAGTTGAATCCAGATATGAACAACCCAGTAACTCCCACCCTTGAACCTCACATCTATACTGAACCACCCGCTGCTGCTGAAAACCCCATCCTCAAACTGAAACCCCTTCCCGCTCACTTGAAATACGTATTTTTGGGTTCTAATCAGACCTTTCCTGTGATTATCAATTCCAACCTCAGTCCTGAACAGGAATCCCGTCTGATTATTGTCCTCCAGCAACATCGCAGAGCCATCGGATGGACTCTCGATGATTTGACTGGAATAAGTCCCTCTTATTGTACTCATCATATCTATTCAGAAGAGGGCACACGACCTTCTCGTGAAATGCAGAGACGCTTAAACCCCAATCTGCAGGAGGTCGTGAAAAAGGAGATCATCAAGTGGTTAGATGCCGGGATCATCTACCCGATCTCCGATAGTCGTTGGGTGAGCCCAATTCAGGTCGTGCCCAAGAAGGCAGGACTCACCACTATAACGACTGTGACCGGAGAAATCATTCCTACCCGATTAGCCAACTCGTGGAGAGTCTGTATAGATTACCGTCGACTCAATTCCTCCACGAAGAAGGATCATTTCCCACTACCCTTCATTGATCAAATTCTCGAAAAACTAGCGGGAAATAGGTTCTTCTGCTTTCTTGACGGGTACTCCGGTTATAACCAGGTGGCAATCCATCCTGAGGACCAAGAAAAGACCACGTTCACCTGCCCCTTCGGAACATACGCTTTCCGAAGGATGCCTTTCGGTCTTTGCAATGCACCCGCTACTTTTCAGCGATGCATGCTTGCCATATTCTCAGATATGGTAGGTGATTATCTGGAAGTCTTCATGGATGACTTTTCAGTTTTCGGAGCATCATTCGACGATTGCCTCCAACACTTGGTCCAGATACTCAGGCGGTGCATCGATGTGAATTTGGTTCTTTCCTGGGAAAAGAGCCATTTCATGGTGCCTGAGGGAATTGTCCTGGGACACTCAATTTCGGAAAAAGGTATCCAAGTGGATCGAGCTAAGGTTAATCTGATTTCTCACCTTCCTATGCCTAGCTCGATCAGGGACATCCGATCCTTTTTAGGGCATGTCGGTTTTTATTGATGATTTATCCCTGATTTTTCAAAAATCGCACGCCCCCTGACCACTCTTCTCTCCAAGGATGTTCCCTTCGAAATCTCCAAGGAATGCACTCAAGCATTTGAAATCCTGCGTGACCGAGTCACCCAAGCCCCGATCCTACAGTCCCCTGATTGGTCTCAACCCTTTGAGATCATGTGTGATGCATCTGACTTCGCTGTAGGAGCGGTTTTGGGGCAGAAAAATGACAAGAAACCTGTGGTCATTTACTACGCCAGCAAAACACTCGATCAGGCTCAGCGTAACTATACAGTTACTGAGAAAGAGCTGCTAGCTGTAGTATTTGCCCTAGAGAAGTTCAGATCGTACCTTCTGGGTTCCCATGTCATCATATACTCGGATCACACAGCTGTGAGGCATCTCCTTGCGAAGAAGGACGCGAAACCTCGATTAATCCGATGGATCTTGCTGTTGCAAGAATTTGACCTTGAGATTCGTGACAAAGCGGGAAAACAAAACGTGGTAGCTGATCACTTGTCCCGTCTTCCTTCTGAAATAATTGACCCTTCCGGACCCATCACTGAGCATTTTCCCGATGAGCACCTGCTGACTATTGGTACTAGCCTTCCATGGTTCGCTAATATTGTAAATTACTTGGCATCATATCAGACCCCGTCCGATTGGCCGAAGGCCAAGAAAGACAAATTACGCTCCGATGCCAAGTATTACATTTAGGAAGACCCGTACCTCTTCCGCATAGGTGCCGATCAGATCATCCGGAGATGTGTCCCGGAAGGGGAAGTCAACAATATCCTCTCTTTCTGCCATGACCAGGCATGCGGTGGCCATTTTGCCGGGCATAAAACCGCATCAAAAGTCCTTCAGTGCGGCTTTTACTGGCCCACACTGTTCAAAGATGCATACAGTCATTGCAAGGCATGCAGTCGTTGCCAGACTTTGGGCAACATGAGCCATCGCGACATGATGCCTATGCAACCAATTCTAGTATGCGAAATCTTTGATGTCTGGGGGATTGATTTTATGGGCCCCTTTCCTGTTTCGGATGGTTTCGAATACATTCTGTTGGCTGTGGACTACGTGTCCAAATGGATCGAAGCCATACCGACCCGAACCTGTGATCACAAAATCGTTCTCAAATTCATTCATCAACACATTTTCTCAAGGTTCGGGATTCCTCGTGCAATAATCTCTGATGGGGGGACCCATTTCACAAATGCTCAGTTTAGGTCACTGATGACCAAATACGGGGTGTCTCACCGAATCTCTACTCCTTACCACCCCCAAACTAATGGTCTAGCTGAGCTGTCTAATCGGGAGATCAAGAAAATCCTGCAAGTCACTGTTCGACCTGACAGGAAGGACTGGTCGTCCCGACTTCCGGAAGCATTGTGGGCCTATAGGACCGCCCACAAGACCCAATTGGGCATGTCTCCCTTTAGATTGGTGTACGGAAAGGCACTGTTCGACCTGACAGGAAGGACTGGTCGTCCCGACTTCCGGAAGCATTGTGGGCCTATAGGACCGCCCACAAGACCCAATTGGGCATGTCTCCCTTTAGATTGGTGTACGGAAAGGCATGCCACCTTCCCGTCGAACTGGAGCATAAAGCCTATTGGGCAGTACGGAACTGTAATCTGGATCTTTCCAAGGCTGGGACCCACAGAAAACTCCAAATCAGCGAGATCGATGAATTACGCATAGACGCGTACGAGAACTCGCAAATCTACAAGGAGCGGGTTAAAGCCTTCCACGACAAACACATCTCGAGAAAGATCTTTCATCCTGGTCAAAAGGTCCTACTCTTTGATGCCCGACTCAAACTCTTCCCAGGAAAACTGAGATCTAAGTGGGTCGGACCATATTTGGTCCGACAGGTTTTTGGAAATGGAGCAATCGAAATCAGTCCACTCAGCCACGATTCTGAACCGTTCATCGTGAACGGTCAGAGACTCAAGCCGTTCATTGATGTAACTTCTACTGATTTGGCTGAGGCATCTTATATCCTCCTTTCCTCTTGAGCTTATTGCGCCCAGCCGATGGCGTAAAACTCAGCGCTTAATGGGAGGCAGCCCGTCATTTTCTTTGTAAACCTGAAACTTGTTTTGACACCTTTCAGCACTCGAAGTTCACCCTTGTAGACAGCCGACCCCAACTCAGATGTTTGCATCTGGGATTTGAAATCGTCCGCAAAAATTCAACCCGACCCATCCACTCATCCAAATTTCTGTCTTAAGGAATGAACTAAGACCCCCTAGGTTACAATGAGGACATTGCAAATCTTAGGCATGGGGGGGTATGAAAGTGCAAAACTTGTAAGAAAAGGTTTCAAACAAAAAAATTCACATATGCCAAAAACACCATAAAAATTAAAAAAATTTTTCGAAAAAGAATAAGAGGAAAAGAGAAGAAAATTTTGTGAAGGAGAAAAGAAACAAAATGAAAAAGGAGCACAAAATTATGAGAAAAAGTGATAGTCATTAGTAAGGAACTAAGGAATTAACCTAAGTTCTAGACCTCATTCAAGAAAAGTGCACAATAAGATTAGTAAAAATGCAAACCTTAGGCATTCTTGAATAGACTCTTAGTACCCATTAAGATCTGGACACTCCTCAAGAGGTTGAGGAAAATGAAAAGCTGAAGTACTAGGTCTAAGGCTTAGGGAGTATTCGGCCTCGTTAACTAATTTTTGGTTTACGGGACTCAGTAACCTAAGCACCCTAATCTCACACACAGCCTGGTTCAGTAAGCGTAAAAATCAGAATCACGCAGAAGCGTCGCAAAAATCTGAAAAGAACACCTAGAATAGGAGCGGCCGATCAACACAAGTTGATTTGGACGAGTTCCCAGCGCAGAGAGGCGGGAAATCCCCTCGAAGATGCGTAACAAAATATCATCTCCTCGGTGCTTGTCTCTTAGGATATTTACATATCCTACTGGGGGCATGTAAGCACTCTGCTGGTTCAGATTCCATGGATGGCATTATCTCGAAGTGTCAATTGCCAGGGTCTGGATTCGGCCACGGAATACCATGGATGGGATTATCTCGAAATCTCAATAGCCAGGGTTCCGGGGGTTGCCATGGGCGGTGCTATCTCGAAGCATCGATCGCCAGGAACCCTTGAGGATTGATGATGGGAGCAAGGAATCTGATACAGACCGTGTTGAAAAGCCAATCCTAGGCTAGAACTAAAAAGAAAAAGAGAGAGAAAACTCTCCAAACAGAAAAACTTTCTATCTCTCTCTTACAAAACGCACTGCGAACTGAGCCGGGGCTAAAATCATTTCAAGCACGGGTGCTTTAACCACGAAGTCCAATAAACCTTAGGTTAGTTCTTGGGGGCCTTAAAAACCTTTGCTAAAAGACTGAGGCTAAGGCTAGACAGATTTGGATCTTGATTAGTACTAGAGTACCTTTTGGGCCTATGGTCAGCATTCTAACCTAATCTATGCTCAAATAAAAAAGGCACTTATCTAAAACTATTAAAAACTTCATGGTCTAGAACAAGGGTTGAAACCTTAAGTTTTTGCTAAGGGACTAGCAAAAGCTAGGCATGGGGGTATGATGAGAACCTCATCATGAGCCATAACTAGCTCATTTTGACCTAATACAAAGGATAAAAGCTCCTACATATCTCAAGGAAAGGCTTAACTTAGAAAATCCTGAGTTTGAGAAGAAAATAAGTCATAAGGGGTAAAAATGCAATTTTACCAGTATGATCTGCATACAGGGTAATTCAGGGCCCAAACATAGGTCAAAGCAGCTTAATAAGAATAAGAGTGGGATGAAATGATCTAGCAAGGGCTACAGCAATTCCAAGAAACTAAATGATAATCTGTAACCCTAAAACAACCCACTTCAATTCACAAGGTTCGAGGCAAAGTAAAAATAGAATAAACCCTCTAAAATTCATAGAAAAATAATCTCCAGGGTTTAGAACCTTCAATTTGGCCTTCAGAACCCTTTTTGACCTACATTGAGAACCATGACCAATTAATAACTTAATTTGGGTTTTTGTGCAAATTGACCGGTGAAACAAGGTTTAATATGGAAATGAAATTCACCATCAGATTCCTTAGGTCCTAATTAGTCATGTATAAAAACTTGAGCCTAAGAAGAAACCTCCTTGACCGACTTTACACTTTGGTCCTCATATACTTACTCTTTGGCCCTCAACTTTTGAACCCTCGCATTTTGGCCCCTAACTCTCCTTCGTTCTTTGCAATCAGGTCCCTCCTGCAAAACCTGCCAGCACCATGCTCCGGCGACCTTGCGCGGAGCATGGCGCCGCGTAGGGTGAGGTGGGGGACCTGGCAAGTAAACCGGGGGTGCCCTGCGTCGTCAGCCGTCGCAGGGACACCCCCCTGGTCGTTGTAACCCACCATACCGGCCGTGCGAACGCACGGACGGTATGGGTTCTTGTTTCCGACCATCCTCCGGCGAGGGAGACACGTCGTCTCCCTCCGCCTTCCTCCCTGTTTGATCCCTATAAATACCCCCCGTTGCTCCACCGACCGGGGCAGCCTGGATCTGACGGAGAAAATCCCCAACTTTCTTCTCTTCTTCCTCCGGCAGACGCTCACCAGCTCCGGCGGTTTCCTCCCCCTCCACCTCTTCGCTCTGCCGCAATACCAGCAGCAGAGACTTCCTCCCCTGCTCTTCCCGCGCCACGCTGCACCCAGCTGGCGCCTCTCCGGCTCTCTGCTCGCCGCCGCCCCTTTCCCTGAGCATCGTCTTCTCCGGCGACAGTCGATACGACTGTCGCCCTGTTCCTCCCCCTTCGTCCCTGCAAGTAAGCTAGAGCTACTCCCCTTCTTCTCCTCTTTCTTTCCCCACTTTCAATTTATTCAATTAAGCCCTCGACCGACCCTGACCACCTTCACCCCCTTCGCCTCCGACCACCCTCCGGCGAGCCGCTCCCATCACCTCAGCGACCCACACGGCTCGCCGACCACTGCAGGACCTCCGCCTCCTCACCCTGATCAACCTCCGCCCTGCCACTCCCCCCACATCACCCTCTGCAACCCCACCGAACAGACCCATCCTCCGACCCACAGTCCGACCTAGGGCAGCCCTCGCACGCCGCCCCGCGCCTCGCCACCACCCACACGAGCTTCGCCGCACCCTGGCGAAGCTCCTGGCACTTTCTGATTAGGCCGAGAGGCCGTTTTCTTGTGAACAGGCCACCCGATCTCCGCCGCCATTGACGCGCAGGAGGAACTGCTTTCGCCTGCAGCTACAGGCGCGCCACGCTCAGCGCCAAGCCCAGATTCAACTCCCAGGCCTTGCGAGGAGTTTTGGCAAAACACCAGGTTCGCAGCTAAGGAAGAAAGCTTCGCGTGACGCCGCCATCTCCTGCTGAATTCCTCGCTGCGGGCGCGCAATTGAGGTGGGCCATTTAGTCCTACCTCGGAAACGCCTGAAGAGCCGCAGCGACATAAGATGCAAAAGTGCTGAAGGCTTACTGCCTCAGCACACGGGGTGAGGTCCCCTTCACCCGCCTGGTTACCCGGTCTCGTCCGCGCTCACGCCCCGCGGACCTGACCCGAACCGACCCGACCCGACTCAAGACTGACCTGCACTCCTCGCCCACCACGCACGCCGGTGGGCCTGGACCCGGGCCTGACCCGAACCCGGTTACCCGGTAGCTCTGGGAGAGCTTTCCCAAGAGTGGTTTCAGAGAGAGAGAGAGACGCGGGGGGGGAGGGTAGAGTAGGTTTTGCCTCTTGACGAAAAAAACTCTGAAGTGTGCAGGCACAGGCGAAGAAGAAGACCCGCGGAAGAAGAAGGAAGCTAACTGTAGCAACAGGTAGTTAAGTCGTCTGATTTGGAAATCAGACGACGGCCTGAAGCAGCCAAGGAAGAAAGCTTCGCGTGACGTCCCTGGCTGAAAAAGAAAAGAAGAAGCTGACACTTAACCGCAGGGAGGAGAAACAAGAAGAAACCTTCACAGAAGAGACTGCAGAAAAAGAAGAGAGGCCAAGGCAGAAACCAAGGAAGAAGAAGAAGGAGATCTGAAGAAAGAAAGAAAGAAGAACATCACGAGGAGAAAACAAAGAGAACAACAAATTCTTTCCCTCTCTCTTTCTTTATTTTGTAAAAGAAACATGTATATCTCTAGAATACAACTTGCTCCCTGAGTTCGACCTCGGGAACTCTTTTATTTTCCGAGTAAAAAAATTTATATATTTGAAATGTTGGTAATAACCGGCTATACTACAACGTTATAACAAACCAAAACCCGGTCGTCACACCAACCGATTTCAATAGCCCTACTTAACCTATCCCTAACTAGTCATGAAAATGTGATAATGATAAATCCATCATCGTAGGTGTGAAAACATGTCATTTTAAATTTATGAAACTGTCTCCGAAAAATATGAGAATAATGTTGGGAGTACGGGTTGTCTCACAGGGAGTTATGGTTATTTAGATGATTTCCAACCTGATCAAGTAAATGATTTTTTTTTTTTATTTATATTTTTTATAATAAAAGGAAATAAATTAAACAAACATGGAAACAAATACGAAGTGAACACGTAAATGCAAATAAGAACTTTATTACTACTAGAAAGTCAGAATAACATAAAATAACAAGAAGAAGAGATGGAAATCTCAGAGAGGAGTCTGGCGAGGTCGTGATAGGGGTGGAGCAAGCCATCAATGATCGTCGATGGAGAATGTGTGCGCAGGTGAGAGGTTGTAGAGAGATGTCATCGAAGTGCGGGAACACGCCGATGATCCTACCGAAAGCCTTTGACCATAGGGAGGAGGTGGCTTGTGAGCTAGAGGCAACGTGCACATCAAGGAAGAGAATGGAAGGTCAGAGAAGAAGAATCGCAGGTGCGCTTAGCGGAGGAGACGAGGAGTGGAGCAGTGAGCGTGCATGCACTTAAGAAGAGGATGCTGGGAGGAAGCCCGTGCAACGAGTTGGAGTTGCAGATGTGCACTACATCAAGGAGAGGGTGCGCTTCGTCGTAAGGAGAGAGGAGAGGTCATGGCCTTACGTTGAGGACATGCAGATGTGCCATTTGTGAGGGCGAGTGTGGACGAGGGTTGACGTGGAGGTTGTGGTCGTGGTAGAGCCACAAGGAGAGGAGAAGGTGGTGAAGCTTCAGCAGAGAGAGAACGAGGGAGTAAGAAGGGCACGCTACATGTAGAGGGAGAGAGGAGCCAGAGGTCGGGTACTCGGAGAGAGAGAGTACGAGAAGCACAGAAGAGGACGGGGAGTGGGAGCGGTAGCTCTTGGTTGAGAGATCAAGAGAGAGAAAAAAAGAGAGAGTGGGAGTACCCCCGATGTTGATAGCCAGAGGGCTTTAAATAATTGAGAGAGAGAGGGCACATGCGTGTAGTACGTTGGGAAAGTTGTTGGAGTGTGGGATTTTGGGGAGGATTTCTTTTTTTCTTTATTGTTAAAGGAGAAATGTTAATTTGGGTGGATAGAAATCGGTGGAGAGATTTGACGTTGGACTTTTTTCGATGGAGAGGAGGGGATACGAAGGATTGGTCTTGGGATATTTGTCGGTTGTTGTGTGACAGGCGGTATGGTAGAGGAGGGCTGTGATGTTGCACGGTGGTGGTCACGTGGTCGTGGGTGAGGATCTCGACTGGACGTCTGATGGAGTGGTTGGACGGCTTAAGCCCCTCCCCTCCATCGAGTGTTGAGGGAGAGAGAGAATACAATAGTTAGGCATAAATTTGTATATAAATATGGATTTATCACACCCCCATGCCTATCTTTTGCTAGTCCTCGAGCAAATGCAAGAATGAAAAATATATGATCCATAATATGTGACTGATTTTTGAAATTTTTTTTTTTTTAAACAAGGGTTTAGCAAAAGTTTTCTTCTTTTCTTCTTTCAAAATTTTGGAGATCCAAACAACATGAAAATGTAGTAATAGTAGCATAAGTAACAGATTCAAGTGAAACTCCAACACACACTTAAAGTTTGTACTAGACCCTCGGTAAAAATTCTATCAGGATAGGCAAACTTCTTCTCTCGGGGATAACATAACTAGTACACTGTGATTTGACCCTGACTTTTTGGCTTAAGTAGAAGATATCTGAGTCAAATGATTTTATATTTGGTGGCTCATACTCATCTGGTGCTACATATAGACTAGTACTATAGACTCTCGATCTCTAGACTATCAAATAAGTCACCCCAAAGAGACACTCAAAACTGTGCTCCCTTTTTGGTTCCTTTGCACTCTCTCTCTATTTTTTTTTTTTCGAGCTCACAATTCACCAGATTGTGTAAACACACTCAATATTTGATGGCCTCACGTGGCATTAATACTTTAATAAAGTTCTGATAACCTTACAAGTAAGTCAGAATTCTTTAGCTAGTATTCATGCAGCCAGAAATACAGAAAAGTAGGTATGGGTCTTATTTGGTGGATCACAAATGGTAGTGGGTATTGTTGCCTTAATAAAATTTATTCATAACAAATCAACACATAAACATAACTATGAACTCAAATAGTTTTTTTTTTTTCATAACAACATAACACCATACATCACAACTTTCATTTATGAGGCATTATTTGGGAAATGAGGGTGTTCAAGAGGATATTGTGTGGCTTATTTGGTGGAAGTGCCTACTCTTGACATCAGGAAGGAATGGATAGGATAATGTATTTTTGACCTTTGACACTGATACCCTCCTTCAGCTGACGATTCCATAAAGGACGGTCTTAACCATCCACCTTAGTCATAATTTTATTAGAACTCGATTTCTATGTATTTGCCTTATTTGGTGGCTCTCAAAATTTCATACAAAATTCATACGCGGGAACCGAGAGTGGAAAACTATGCATAACTCTGAGGTATCATTATTCAATTATCCAAAATTTAAAAGTCCTCGCACTAGACTTAGAGCACCAGTAGACACTCTACTCTCACCTCACAAATATTTGGTGGATCTAATGAAAGATAGTTTGCCTGACTCCTTAACTAACTATCCAAGGGTTCAAGAAAAGAAGCAAATGCTTTTCCTCGACAAACTAAAGATGTCTATTGGTTTTCATAATGAATCCATTACAAAGTCTACATGTAAGTGAAATGGATGTACTGAATTCTAAACTAAGAAATAATTTAAGAAAAAAATTCTCATTAAAACCTCCTTGATAAAAATATTTTTGATTTTTTTGAATAAATGCTATATATAAGTGGTTTTTTTTTTTGAATAAATGCTATATATGAGTGGTTTCTTTAATGCAAATGCATATATGTAAGACTAATGGAAACTAGATATAGGTGACTCAACAAAAATTTTACCTACACCCCTACCTATTTCAAGCAATGTCCTCATTGTATGCTGATGAATAGAAAGTAAGCATGAGAAGGGGAAGATATCACCTGAATAGCTCTGAATTATTCTCGTTAAAACACCAGCTCCAACCTGAAAAGAAATTAATCTATTACGTATAAGCAAAATTGGGTTGGGTTGCCTCCCAACAAGCGCTAAGTTTAATGCCTTTAGTTGGGCATGCACCTCTCAGCAGTCTAAAAGTGCTGCCTTCTCTGGGACAGGTCCAGGTTCAATGTTCTCAATGTAAGGTTTCAGTCTCTAATCATTCACAGTGAAAGTTTGACTTGTCTTTGGGTCTGTGATCTCAACGGCACCATGTGAAAAGATATGTGTAATAATATAAGGGTCGTTCCATCTCGACCTGAGCTTTCCTGGGAATAAACGTAACTTGGCATCAAACAACCAAACCCTTTGATTAGGTTCAAAGCTTTTTCTAGATATATGCATGTCATGGAAAGCTTTGGCTTTCTCCTTGTAAATCCGGTCATTCTCATAAGCATCATTATGAATCTCCTCGAGCTTAGTCAACTGCAACTTCCTATGCTTTCCTGCTTTATCCAGATGATAGTTGCATTCCTTAATTGCCCAATAAGCCCTGTGTTCTATTTCTAAGAGGAGGTGATAGCCCTTACCAGACACTAAACAGTACTGTGACATTCCAATGGGGGTTTTATAGGTTGTACGGTAAGCCCAAAGTGCATCATTGAGCTTGGTATCCCAATCCCTCCTATCGGGCTTAACCATCTTCTGCAATATATTCTTGATCTCCCTATTTGAAACCTCAGCCTGGCCATTTATTTGTGGATGGTAGGGTGTAGAAATCTTGTGTGTAACCCCATTTTTAGCAAGAAGGTTCCTAAACTGATTATGTGTGAAATGGGTCCCTCCATCACTGATTATAGCTCTTGGCATCCTGAATCGACTAAAGATGTTCTTCTTAATAAACTCCATAACGATCTTGTGATCATTTGTTTTAGTTGGGATTGCCTCAATCCATTTAGACACATAATCTACAGCTACGAGGACATACTGATATCCAAAGGATGGTGTGAAGGGTCCCATAAAGTCAATATCCCAAACATCAAAAATCTCAACCACTAATATGAGGTTCAAGGGCATCATGTCTCTCCTAGTCATGTTTCCTATAGATTGGCATTGGGGACATGACTTAGAGAATGTGTGGGCATCTTTGTGAATGCTAGGCCAATAAAATCCACTCTATAACACTTTGGCAGCCATTTTCTTCCCTGAGATGTGTCCTCCACAAGCAGAATTATAGCAAAATGTCAAAATACTGTGGATTTCATTCTCAGGGACACATCTTTGGATAATCTGATCAGCATAAAGTCTAAATAATTCAGAATCGTCCCATAAGTAGTACTTGACCTCATAATAAAATTTATCTTTTCTCTGCTTAGACCAATCCTCAAGTATTCGTCCAATAGCCAAGTAATTCACAATATCAGCATACCAAGTGGTTTGGACCTCTGAAATAGCTAACACACTCTCATCTGGGAAACAATCAGCAATAGGTATGGTTGGATTTGGATTCTCAACTAGGATTCGAGATAAATGATCAGCCACTACATTCTGCGCTCCTGCTTTATCTCTAATTTCTAAGTCAAATTCTTGAAGCAAGAGGATCCACCTAATTAGCCTTGGTTTGGCATCTTTCTTAGCTAATAGGTGTCTCAGAGCAGAGTGGTCGGTATAGATAATCACATGGGTTCCTAGAAGGTAAGCTTTGAACTTTTCTAAAGCAAAGACAACCGCTAGCAACTCCTTTTCAGTGGTGGTGTAATTCTTTTGAGTATCATCAAGAGTCCTGCTAGCATAGTAGATCACAACAGGTTTCTTTTCTATTCTTTGACCCAAGACAGCATCAACAGTGTAATCAAAGGCATCGCACATGATCTCAAAAGGTGAGTCCCAGTCAGGTGGTTGTAAGATTGGTGCTTGAGTAACAGATTTCTTCAATGAGTCAAAGGCCTTAAGACAAAGATCATTGAAGTGGAAGGCTTGGTCTTTGGCTAGAAGGTTACTTAGAGGTCTAACAATCTTTGAGAAGTCTTTGATGAACCTCCTATAAAAACCCACATGTCCTAGAAAAGATCTTATTTGCTTGACAGATGTGGGTGGTGGGAGTTTGGTGATCAATTCAACCTTAGCTCTATCCACCTCCATTCCCCTATTAGAGACCACATGTCTTAATACAATTCATTCTTGGACCATAAAATGGCTCTTCTCCCAGCTCAGAACTAGATTTACCTCAATGCATTTCCTCAATACTCTTTGAAGGTGGGCTAAACAAGAATCAAAAGAGTCCCCAAAGACAGAGAAATCATCCATAAAAACCTCCATAAAGTCTCCAATCATCTTAGAAAATATTACCATCATGCACCGTTGAAAGGTCGCAGGTGCATTATAGAGACCAAATGACATTCTACGGAAAGCAAAGGTGCCATAGGGGCACATGAATGTGGTCTTCTCTTGATCTTCAGGACTTATGGCCACTTGATTGTATCCTGAATAGCCATCTAGAAAACAGAAGTATTTCTGACTAGCTAACTTCTCCAAAATTTGATTAATGAATGGAAAGGGAACATGATCCTTTTTAGTGGTTGAATTTAGCTTCCTATAATCAATACAAACTCTCCACGAGGAAGTTGTCCTAGTAGGTATAGACTCCCCATGCTCATTAATGATCACGATCAAACCAACCTTCTTGGGAACAATCTGAATAGGGTTAACCCAAGGGCTATCAGATATGGGGTTGATAATTCCTGCATCAAGCCACTTAATGATCTCTTTTTTTCACAACCTCTCTCATATTCGGGTTTAATCTTCTTTGTAACTGGCGAGAAGGTTTCATTCCCTCTTCAAGATAAATGTGATGAGTACAGGAGGGGTTGATTCCTTGAAGGTTAGCTATGGTCCAACCAATTGCCATTTTATGATCTTCTAGGACTTGAATGAGTTTATATTCTTATTCCCTACTTAGTTTGGCATTAATAATCACAGGGAAAGTTTGATTTGGTCCTAGGAACACATACTTCAAGGTATCGGGCAATGGTTTTAGTTCAAGCTGGGGTAGGACAAGGGTAGAGGGCAGGAGGGGTGCAGAAGGTGAATTAGGTAATCTCTCCACTTGAAAAGTCCAAGGAGGTTGTGTGTTAGATGTCATATGAACCTCTTGTGGATCCTCTTCGATTATGGGTTCTTTAACCAAATGGATCGACATAGACTCTTCAATCACTTTATCTACTTTTTCGAGTTCCTCAATCAAATCGCACTCCTCATCATCGAGAGTTCGGGATGCCTTAAAAATATTGAGTTGCATCTTTTGATCTCCAAAGGCAATCTCCATTCTTCTAGTTTCACAGTTAATATTAGCCTTGGCAGTGGCTAGGAAGGGTCTTCCTAAGATGATGGATGTGTTGTGTAGTTTCTTTGGTACTTCCATGTCAAGGATGAGAAAATCAACAAGGAAATAGAAGTCCTTGACCTTAACTATCACATCCTCCACTACCCTCAGAGGAGTTTTAATGGATCGATCAGCTAGTTACAATGTAACATCAGTGGGTTTCAAATCACCGAGTCCAAATTTCTCAAAGAGCACAGTGGGTATCAAATTTATGGATGCCCATAAGTCAAGTAGAGAGTTCTCAAAAGTCATCACCAATGACACAGAAATCAACAGGGCTCCAGGATCTTTCTTCTTAGGAGGTAGATTCTTTAGAATTATAGAACTCATGCACAGAAAGAACCACCTTCCTAGGTGACCTTTTCCTAGCCTGACGCCTTTGAGTACAAAGGTCTTTGAAGAATTTGGCATAGGTAGGGATGTGTTTGATAGCATCGAGGAGTGGGATGTTTATCTGGACCTATTTAAACAACTCAAGCAACTCCTCATTGTTAGATGGCTTCAGGGAATGGGATATGGGTGGGTATTTCAACCTCAGGTTCCTGAGCCTTCAGATTATCATCCTCAATATTAAATTTTTCATCCTCTAATTCTCCATCCTTTTGTTCAGGCTCAGAATCTTTTTGTGTTGGCCATACAGGATCCTGGGTGGTGGTCCCACTCCTTAAAGTAACAGCATTCGCCATTGCATTTGGGTTTTGAGTGGGGTTCAGTAAAATCGGTTGACCCTGTTGTGGGTTTTGGTTGAAGCTTGGTGGTGCCTAGTTCATCATATTAGCTTGGTTCTATTGGGGCATTAGATTTTGGTTAAACCTTGAGTTTGTATTATTATGGTTTTGGATGTTCCTGGGGTTTGGGATGGGTTGTGAGGGTAGAGTCCCATGTTGTCGTGAGTCAACAAGCTGACTAAGTTGCCCCTTAATTTCATTCATGCACTTCCTAGTCTTTCAATTTTGTTGATTGATTTGCTCTTGTTGCTTAGTCAGTATTTCACCCATCATTTTGATCAACTATTCTGTCTGGGTTGGTTGGGTGGGTGGAGGGAGACTTTGGACATATCTTTGCCTTGAAGATTGACCCTAATTAAAAGAGTTAGGATAAGGTTGTCTAATCTGGGTTTAGTGGGGCACTTGTCCTATCTTCTGATTCGAGCAAGAGAAGTTTGGATGATTACGCCATCCAGGATTATAATTATTAGAAAATGGATCATTCCTAGCATATTCTTGGATGGCCTGAACATCCTCGAATCCTGAGGATGGGTTGATCGAATAGAAAGAATCAGTATAGGTAGGAACAAAGGTTTCTTGTTGAGCTCCATAGGAAGGGTCCTGATAGCTTGGGCTTGCAGAGTGAGTCAGATTTAGGTTATGAGGGTGCTCTCTTGCGGGAGTTTGGGCATAACAGAGTAGAGAGGAGTATGTCCCTTAATTGGGTATGGGCTAGGTGGTCTTGATTGTATTAAGAAATTCATCAAACTTCTTAGAGACTGTGGCTCCCAACTTTTCACATAGCTTTTCTAAGTCAACCGTATTTGGGCTAGTTTGAAGTTCATACATTCCTCTTGGTTGACTAATCCTTTCAAAGGTGTTCATAGAGGCTTGGTTGAGGGAGTTTTCACTCATGCTTTCAAATAGGTCATATGTACTATCCTCATCTTTATTTAAAAGGTTACCCCCACAAGCCGCATCCACATAATTTCTCAACTGCTCATTATGTCTATGGTAAAAAATTTGCACTAGGTGCCACTTGGGTATGCCATGGTGTGGACATTTTCTGGCTAAGTCAATAAATCTTTCCCAGGCTTCATGGAGTTGTTCCCCAGATTGTTCAGTGAAGTTTGTGATGGCTCTCCTAAGGGCATTTGTTTTTTTAATAGGGAAGAATTTCCTAAGAAAGGCATTCTTTAGCTCATCCCATGTGTTGATGGGTTTCCCTATGGTTCTGTACCAATGGGCAGCTTTATCTCTTAAGGAGAAGGGGAAAAGTTTCATCATCAAGACATCAAGATTCATGTTCCTTGGTTTTATAGTTTGACCAAGGGTGGTAAGTTCCTCAATGTGTTGGAATGGGTCTTCAGTGTTAAGTCCATGGAAATGGTTTTGAATAAGACCTATCCAATGGGATTTGAGTTCAGAATCATCTTCAAGAACCCTTACATGAGGTACAACATTGTAAGTCACGGGATCGTAAAAGTCCCGTAAGGGTCGAGGTTGTGGTTGGTTTTGGTTTCTATTGTTGAACCATTGCTCAAACTGTTCATGCAATTGCTCTATTAGCTCCTCTTGGTTTGGATTGGGTTGGTCAAGAAGTGGTGGATCCATTGTTGAGGGCTCACTGGAATTAGGTTTCCTCCTAGGTTTGAATCATAAAGGTCCCTCTAACCTTGGTTTTCTTGATCTTATACCACGCATGCATAATAGCAATCAATCAAGCGCACACAAGACAAGAATGATTTTTACTTACTTTTCTAAAAAATTCAATGTTTGTATGTGATCAAGCAAGCTGTCAACCAGTTACGCACCCTAAATCAACCTAAGGAGTGCCCTAAGACCTACACTTTGCTTAAGTGGTACTCTCAAGTGATCTAGTGGGAGGTTACTCTAAGGACGGAACTAAGGGATGCAAGTAGGGCGAACCCTTCCTTTGAGGCGATGCGTATGCAGTGCCTCTTAACTACCCTTTTGTTCCTTTAAGGGATGTCCTCCTCCTTATGGTATCAAAACACTGGGTCACAAGACAATACCACTGCCACAAGGTGAAGTAGGAGGGTCTGCACCGATAAAGAGATAGGTGCCTATAGCCTTAAGGGATCGAGCCTTAGTGTAGTGCCTAATGTGCGTGCTCAGTGTTAGAAGTGTGCATCACACCATAAGTAACTTTTTATTTTGAAAATGCAGACAAGTCCCTTTGAATAAGATCAAGTGTGATTTGGTTTTAAGGTCGAATCTGATTATCAGTCCTAATTTTAGTTAAGCGACCACTAAATTAGGTTAATTCAATCAGTTTGGTGTCTTGAATTTTAATCCAAATGCAAATGCGTGAACAGGAGCTAGATGCAAAGATAGAAAAGTGTACCTGTCACCAGCAATCTTCGTGCAAACATGTACGCAATACAAGGAAAAAGATCTAACATGTTGCTCAATCATCCCTAAATGCGCACATCTAAGGGCATGCAACTCCTAAATATGAAGTTCAATTTTTTTTTGTTTTTTTTTGTTTTAGAGGTAGCAGGCAGAAATTGAATCGCATGCAGAAGAATAGCCCTAATAGCTAAAGAATGTAGGGACAGACCCCCAAAAATCAGCCCCAATTACAAGGGTGAGAAGACAGAAATAAAATTTGTGACAGAGGAGAATCCCCTATGAAAGCAGGATCCAGGTCTCCTGCATATTCTCCGACTGTGTAGGTGTCACTCAAGGTTGACGTCATTGCTCTACTGCGCCTATCACGTGCCTTGGTCACGTCCCGCCTACACGAACTCCTTTTCTGCGACTTGCTTTCGCAACCCGTCAAGATTTTGTCTCACGTAGTTGGTACCTACAAATAAATAGAGAAATATGTGAGGCTCACGAATACTATGTCAGGAAAGAAACTATCTCGAATATATGCCTCCCCAGCAACGGCGCCAAAAACTAGTCGTGAAATCGTGATAATGATAAATCCGTAGTCGTAGGTGGAAAAACACGTCGTCTTAAATTTATGAAACTGTCTCCGAAAAATATGAGAATAATGTTAGGAGTATGGGTCGTCTCATAGGGAGTAGGGATATTTAGATGATTTCCAACCTAATCAAGTAAATGAATTTTTTTTTTATTTATATTTTTTTATAATAAAAGGAAATAAATTAAACAAACAGGGAGACAAATATGAAGTGAACACGTAAATGCAAATAAGAACTTTATTACTACTAGAAAGTCAGAATAACATAAAATAATAAGAACAAGAGACAGGAATCTCAGAGAGGAGTCCGACGAGGTCGTGAAGGGAGTGGAGCAAGTCGTCGACGGTCGTCGGTGGAGAATGTGTGCACAGGTGAGAGGTTGCAGAGAGATGTCATGGAAGTAGGGAGGAGGTGGCTTGTGAGCTAGAGGCAATGTGCACGTCGAGGAAGAGAATGGAAGGTCGGAGAAGAATTGCTGGCATGATTGGCGGAGGAGACAAGGAGTGGAGCCACGAGTGTGCATGCACTTGAGAAGAGGATGCTGGGAAGAAGCCCGTGCGACGAGTTGGAGTTGCGGATGTGCACTATGTCGAGGAGAGGGTGCGCTTTGTCATAAGGAGAGAGGAGGAGAGGTCGCGGCCTTACGTTGAGGACGTGCGGATGTGCTGTTTGTGAGGGCGGGTGCAGACGAGGGTCGACGTGGAGGTTGTGGTCATGGTAGAGCCACAAGGAGAGGAGAAGATGGTGAAGCTTCAGTGGAGAGAGAATGAGGGAGTAAGAGGGGCACGCTGCATGCAGAGGGAGAGAGGAGCTGGAGGTCGGGTACTCAAAGAGAGCGAGTACGAGAAGCACAGAAGATGATGGGGAGTGGGAGTGGCAGTGCTTGGTTGAGAGATCGAGAGAGAGAAAAAAGGAGAGAGCGGGAGTACCCCCGATGTGGAGAGCCGGAGGGCTTTAAATAATTGAGAGAGAGAGGGCACATGCATGTAGTATGTTGGGAAGGTTGTTGGAGTGTGGGATTTTGGGGAGGATTTCTTTTTTTTTCGTTAAAGGAGAAAAGTTAATTCAGGTGGATAGAAATCGATGGAGGAGAGATTTGACATTGGACTTTTTTCGGTGGAGAGGAGGGGATACGAAGAATTGGTCTTGGGATATTTGTCGGTTGTTGTGTGATAGGCGGTATGGTTGAGAAGGGCCGTGAGGTTGCACGGTGGTGGTCACACGGTCGTGAGTGAGGACCTCGACTAGACGTCTGATGGAGTGGATGGACGGCTTAAGCCCCTCCCCTCCATCGGGTGTTGAGGGAGAGAGAGATGAAGGTGGATGGGGGTGGTGGTGGTTCTGTTGGGGTCTCGTAGGGATGGCCGTTCTGTTGGTGGTGGGCCCCTTCATATGTAGAAGGAAGAGAGATTTTTTGATGGAGAGATGGAGATCGTGGATGGGAGCAGATCTATGTAGAAATTGGTCGAGGAAAAAATACGGTGGAGGGATAAAAATATAGGATAAAATAATGTGGGATTTGGAAAGGTTACATAGGTGGAGAGATTTGGTGGAGGAGGTTTGATGTGGGTGGAGTATGGGACTAACGTACATAGGAAATGGTTGGGTGGGGATTTATTTAGGGAATTATTTGGTGAGATTTTTGGTAGGACTTAGAATGGGTTTTTTTTTTTTTTTGGTGTAGGAAATTGGTTCAACCCCATCAAAATAATTATTTTCTCTTTGTAAAGCTTCAATCAATTTCAAACTTAACGCCTGCACACATATAAAAAATATCAAGGAACCAGATATAAGTAGCAGCAAAAATTATAATTATACCTATAAAAATGCAATATTTACAAAATACTATAATGTGACTAATATAATCTAATCTAATGCAATGTAAACTATTTTACTCTTAAACTAACAATAGTTAGGCATAAATTATATATATAAATATGGATTTATCACTAACCCAATTGAACCATCTCATACCTAATTGGGTGCACCCGAGCCCAATTAGATCCACTCAGGATCTAATTGACTCAAACCTTTTTGGGTTACCCTAGCCTAATCACATGCACACATCCATTTAGACTTGACCTAAACCTAATTAGGTTCACTCCTATCTAATTAGACTTTCCTAAGCCTAATTAGGTCCATACCCACCTAATCTAGATTGACCCAACCTATTTAGCACCTAATCTTACCAAAACCCACAACCTAGCCCCACGAGAAACACACACCCACACACACACACACACCTTCCTATTCTACCCCTACTAAACCCATGCACACCCTCTTGTAAGCCCTAAAACTTGTGTCAAATCTAGATCCTAAAAAGGTGGCATTGGCTATTTTTGGAGCCACCAAAAGTGGCAACCAAATTGATCCTTCCCATATGAGCCATAGGGAGAGCCACGAAATGATACACTCTCCCATTCTCCTCCACTCCACACTTGCGACCACTCTCTTCCACCCTCCAACCCTAAGGCCATCCTTCTCCACCTTCTTCAAGGTGTTCCTCCTCCTCCAAACACCATGGGTGGCTAAGCAAGAAGAGGAAGAAGGCCACCATCCTCCTCTACTCTTCTTCATGAGGGCATGGCCATAGAGGGGACATTCTCCTCTTCTCCATGGTCAGTTAGAAAAGGTAGAGAAGCTTCTCTCCAAAGCTTCAAGGATGACTAGGAAGAAGAAGGGTTCTCCACCCTCTCTTCTTCTTGTGGGAGTGCTACCCTCTCTCCACTTGGGTGCACTCGCCCCCTCTCTTTCTTCTTCTTCTTGGATGGCCATGAAGGCTCACCCATAGCCTCTTGTGGCTGGCCATCTCTTTTGGTAGGCATGTAGATGAGTTTGAATACACAAGGTATAGTCTACACCCTCACACAAGGCCGATGGCCCTAGTGGAAACTTTCCGGTACAAGGGATTCTCTCTATTTATATACTTTCTAGTGTAGATGTGTTGACATTTTTATGCATAAATAATATTGTGTGATCATCATTCTATGATTGATTGTCTTTGTCTTCATGCGACTTATGTTTGTCACACCGTGCACAACCACCATGGCCTCATTTAGATGCACATAGTCACTTAAGTTTTTGCTAGTTTATCTAGATCTAGGTTTCATTTTGCTTTTCAAAATAAAAATAAAAAACACAAAAAAAAGTACAAAAGACAAAAAGACCAAAAATATTTGGTTAGATTTAGATTAGAAAAGTCGATTCAAATCTCGACTTGTTTTTACGCCTCCCTGAGACGAACGACTAGGACTCAAATTCTAAAAAGAAAAGAAATACGTGAGTTTCGTAATCAATTAAATATTTTGATTAAGGGTTTAGTGCAACTATACTACGATTTCCGACAATTTCAAAAACGTGAAAATGGACTTGTCAACCATGTCGACGCTTATCATGCCATAGAGGAGTAGCGGGTGCGCACTCGCACGATCACAGTCATGCAATCTCCATCAAGTGACACGTAGAGTACCACAAGGTGCGCTGGAAGAAGTGGCATGAGATGACACTCCATCGTACTCACTAAGAGCATGATGTGAAGTGTGATCTTCACGTGATCTAGAGCATTCGATGGGCATCCAACGGCCATGACTCCATTAGTGCGAGCGCTAGCTGCTACTGCGCGAGCGTGCACACTATCCGTTCAATGGTCGAGCAAGTATGCGTTGTGCATGATCACAGCACATGTGGAAGCATGCCTTGTGCACAACATTTGATGCTTGGCCAACCAAATGATGAGATAAATCCTCTCCCTTCCATTATAAATAGCCCATGATTGCTCTCCTTCATCCTCATCCCTTCCTTCACCTTCCTCTCCCTCTCCAAAGCTCTAAAACTACTCTTGAGCTAGTCCCAAGCCCAGGATGCTCCACTAGAGTCTAAAAATAATTTTTATCCCCCTCTCTCATCCCCATTCGTGGAGCACCCGTGGCCGTCCTCTCACCTCCATTCTAGAAGCAGATCCTTGTTGTGATGTCATCCTACCTCATCCTACCTTCCTCCAGCTTCATCCTCCTTCCTCTAGCCTCTCACCACCTTTGTCCAGGCATCGTCAAAGCGAGTTGTCCCCTAAGCAACCATTGAGGGGGATTCTCTCTCTTCTCCTTTTTATCACTTGCTAGTATAGATTTTATTTCCTACAATATTTTCTGTGGTAAACATTTGTTTAAGCATATATTGAAATTTGTTTCTCTCTCTATTGTCTCTCTATTTTTTTATTTACAAGTAGATTAGCATAGATAATAGTTCACTTGTTATCCTATCTATATAGAAGTACAAAAAAATATTACAAAGGTGAAAAATTACCAAAAAGAAATAAACTTAAATGCAGATTCTCTATAAATCAAATGTTGCCTCCCCGTGTTTGACCTAGGATTCACCAAGTCTCGGTTATTTTTATTTGATAAGTGGATTTTCACGACTACGATGACGAGGTTTTAAAACCTTGATTTTTCTCGTGAATTTCCCACTCATTAATTACCTCCTAATAAGAGCTAAATTTTACGCCCCCAATAGGGTAGAATTCATGAATTATCCCTCAATGAATTGAATTGATTCAAGCAATGCTGAGGGTTCATGGTAATATATGGTTTAATTCTTTGACCATTAACAATGAATGTATGTCCCATTTTTGGGTCCTTGATCTCCACAACCCCATTATCGTAGGGTTTCACCACTTGGTATGGGCTGACCCATTTAGACTTTAGTTTTCCCACAGAAAGCTTGAGCCTACCGTCAAACAACCTTGCAAGCCGGTTAGGCTCAAAGTAATTCCTACTAATGTGCTTATCGTGGAAGGTCGTCATTCGATCTTTGCAAATTCCCTTTTGATTTCTTCTAACTCTACCATCTAGAGTTTCCTATGTTGACCTCCTAACTTGGGGTTTAAATTACACTGCTTCACCGACTAGTAGGCACAGTGCTTCAGCTCAATGGGTAAGTGGCAAGCTTTCCCATAAATAAGGCAGTATGGTGACATTCCAATGGGTGCCTTATGAGCAATCTGATAAGCCCAAAGAGCATTAGTTAAGTGGTCAGACTAGTCTTTTCTATTGAGTCTCATAGTCTTAAGAAGGATTTGCATTATTTGTTGGGTTGAGACCTTGGCCTGCTTGTTTGTCTATGGGTGATGCAGGGTGGCTATGCAGTGATCTACCCCATATTTCCATAGAAGTGCAAGAAATTGGACGTTAGAGAAGTGACTTGCACTGTCACTGATGAAGGCTTTTGGCACTCCAGAACAAGAAAAAATATATTCCTTAACAAATTCTAAAATAGCCTTGTGGTCTCTATGTCTTGTTGCCATGGCTTTGATCCATTTAGAAACATAGTCAATAGCAACTAAAATATATTCAAAGCCATGAGATGGTGGAAAGGGGCTCATAAAATCAATACCCGAAATGTCAAAGATCTCAACCACCAAAATGGCTTGGAGGGGAATCATGTCCCTTCTAGTCATAAATCCCAATGCTTGGCAACTTGTGCAAGAGCGAGCAAAGGAGTGAGTCCTTAAAGAGAGAGGGCCAATAGAAGTCGCATTACAAAACTTTTGCAGCAATTTTTCTTCCTGGAAACTACCCTCCATAGGCTTGGTTGTGGCAAAAGGATAAGACACTTGAAAACTTGAAATCTTGGACACAAAAATCAATAATTTGATCGGCTCCTAAATGGAATAAAAGGGGTAGTCCTAGAAATAGTGCTTGGCTTTGGCCAAGAAGCAATCTCTTTGCTTCTTCGGCCACCTAGGTGGAATTCTTCCTAAAGCTAAATAATTGGCTATGTTAGCATACCAGGGAGCATCTTTGGCAAATACAACCATAAGGGTCTCGTCAAGGAAGTAATCTAAAATTGGTGGGGTGGATCCTATGTGGCTCAGGTCAAGCTGTGAGAGGTGGTTGGCTACAACATTTTGGGCTCTAGCCTTTCCTATAATTTCCAAGGTGAACTCTTGCAATAATAAGATCCATCATATACCTGGGCTTAGTATTTTTCTTGGTTAGGAGATGCCAGAGGGCCATATGATTAGTATAAACAATGATGTGGGACCCAAGCAAATATGGCTTGACTTTCTCCAATGCAAAGATAACTGCTAGTATTTCTTTTTTAGTGATCATGTAATTTTGTTGGGCTTCATCTAGTGTTTTAATTGCATAGTAAATGACAAATGGTTTTTCTATCCCGTTGTTGGCCCAAAATTGAGCCTATAGCTTGGTTGGACTATCACACATGATCTCAAAATTTAGGGACCACTCAGGGGGTTAGAGGACAAGTGCTTGAGTGATTGCATTATGCAAAGTTGCATATACCTTGAGACACTCAGGGGTCATCTCGAAAGCGGTGTCATTAGCTAAGAGCTTGAAAATAGGTGGGAAATTTTTGAAAAAATCTTGGATGAACCATCGATAGAAGCCAATATGCCCGAGGAAAGACCTTATTTGTTTTATTGAGCTAAGTGGAGGAAGTTTAGAAATCAAATCTACCATAGCTCGATCAACCTTTATGTCTCTCTCTGAAATGATGTGACCTAGTACTATTCCTTGTTGAAACACAAAATGGCTCTTTTCCCATGACAAGACTAGGTTCACACCAATACATCTACGAAGAATATGGGTAAGGTAAGCCAGGCAAGTATCAAAATCATCCCCAAAAATCAAGAAATCGTCCATGAAAACCTCAAGGAAATCACTCGCCATATCCGAGAAGATGGCTAGCATGAACTGCTGGAAGGTGGCAGGTGTGTTGCATAAGCCAAAGGGCATCCTTCGAAATGTGAAGGTATCTAACGGGTAAGTGAAAGTAGTTTTTTCTTGATCATAGGGATCAATGGCTACCTGGTTATACCCAAAATAACCATCAAGGAAGCAAAAGTAGTTGTTCCTAGCAAAATGTTCAAGAGTTTGGTCAATAAATGGCAACGGGAAATGGTCCCTTTTGGTTGTCGAATTTAGCTTCCTAAAGTTTATGCACGCTCAGCATGCTGTGGCATTGCAGGTGGGAATGCATTCTTCTTTTTCATTGGTGGTTAGGGTGAGCCCAACCTTTTTACGAACCACTTCAATGGGGCTCACCCACGAGCTATCGGATATTGGATATATAATGTTCGCATCTAACCACTTGATTAACTCTTTCTTGATGACTTCTCCTATATTCTGATTCAACCATCTTTGAGCTAGTTGATGGGAGGGTTGTACCTCATTGTTGGTATAAATCCCATGTGTGCAATATGTGGGATTAGCCTCTCAAATCAGAGATACTCCATCCTATGGCTTTCTTATTTTTTGGAGGGCATGAATCAATTTTGTTTCCTGTTCCTTAGTTCAAAATTGATAATGACTGGAAAGATCTGATTATCCCCCAAGGAAACATATTTCAAGTTGTCTGGTAGTGGTTTCAAATCAAGGGTGGGTGGAGTTGAGTCATAGGTAGAGGCTTGTGGCATATCAAGTCCATAAACTGAGATGGAGGAGGGTTCCTCAGAACCCAGATAGAAATATTCAGAGATGAGTCCCTTAGGGCCCAAGGAAGATGGGGAGCAAGAAGTAAATGATGGGGGAGAGAAGAGGGGTCACTCAAGACCCAAACTATTAGAATCAAAAGCAGGTCCCTTAGGGCTTGGGTGGAGGGGATAGGAAATTGGTGAATTCGTTAGGATAAGTAGGAAATCTATTCCCTTAAGGGCTGGTCTCCCATCTGATAGGGCAAGAGAGTCAAACTCAATTTCAACATGTGTCTAAGAATACTATGGTCATGCAATCTTCCAAATCATCCTCTTCCAAATTTTCTTCATTAATCTTACTGCAATCAAAATTCTTTTCTTCCCTAAATATATCCCTTCAAATTTTTTGATCTCCTAGGGAAATCTCGATGCATCTTTGGTGCAATCAATATTGGCTGGTGCTGTATCTAGAAAAGGTCAACCAAGGATGATGGGAGTGTCACTAAGTTTTTTAGGAACCTCTTTATCCAAGATAAAGAAATCCACTGGGCAGCAGCAATCTCTCACTTTGTTAGGCACATTCTCTACCACTCCCCGTAGCACCTTAATGGATCGATCAACTAGCTGGATAGTAACGACGGTGGGTTTAAGCTCACCAAATTGAAATCTTTGATAAATTATGGTTGGGATGAGGCTAGTGGAGGAACCTAATGAGGGTTGGAGAATATCCTATGGATCGCAACTAAATACTAGAGGGGAGGGGTGAATAGTAATGCTTTAAAAAATATAAATCAAATTAAAAAATAAGACAATAGAGATTCATGCACGGAGTACACCTACTTTATAGTGGAAACCCAATCCGGGTAAAAACCACTACCTAAGCCTCCCAGCTTAGGATTTTTCCAACTAGTACAAGCTAGTCAATCCACTATTCGTACCACTTGAACGAGGGTGGCACAACCTCTTACAAACCCTTCTCTATTATCCTAAAGAGAAGCAAAACAACAACCACGGATCTTCCAAACAGGCTTGAGATCCATAAATCAAAAGCAATAAAATAGAATAACAATAAAATGAATTCTATGGAACCTCAATAAATGATCAAATCGAATTTTCACAGAGGTTCGAGGTGTCTTGGTTTCAAAGAACGTGAAGAGCGAGACATGAAATCCTTTTGCAATAAGCACGAGAAGCTCTATTTTTTAATGGTGTTTCTCTTTCTAAAGTTATATTTGAATGGGCTGCGTACGACCTCTCTTTATACAAAAAGTTTTGCTTGAATAGGAAACAAAATTGGTCGATCAATTAAGGTTAATTGGTCGATCAAAAAGTACTTTGGTTGATCAATTAAGAATGTTGGTCGATCAATTAGCTTTGTTGGTCGATCAAGAGGATTTTTCTCAACTTCCTAAAATGGACTGATTTGATCGGTCAAGCAAGTAGGTTGGTCGATCAAAGCATTTTGGTCAATCAATTAATAAGTTTGGTTGATCAATAACCCCAAAATTTGGATTTCAAAAGATACGCGAAAAAATTATTTTTGAGTTTTATTTGAGGTTCCTTACAATAAAGTTCTAGACTCAAATAAATGAAAAAGATGCACATTAGCAACTATCTGAACTTGTGTCTTGAACAGAGGCTTCAATCCAAGATAGTTCTGAAATGTCAGTCTTAGCAATAAACATAATTTTGGTGCATCAAAACAGAGGTGATTACATTCTCTCCCTTTTTGATGACAACAAAATTATAATTATGAATTTGAAAATAACTTTTGCATAATATCTCCCCCTTTTTGTTTCAGCAAAAAGTAAACATGCTGTTGGTGTTTCACAATTAACTGCCCCTTAAACAAGTAATATAAGCATCAATATAAGATCATGCATTGAGAGAGCTAGTAAAATAAAACTGAAGGAGATAATATTCATGCAACATCATAACAAAATGTCTAGAACATATAAAAGAGCCTAGAATAAATTGATACAAGCCAAAATGAAAGAAAATATAATAATTAATCATCTAACAATGCCATAAAGGCATCCATGGTGCTCTGAAAATCAGTATCAAGCTCGAGATCCAGTGAGTCTGATCTCTCAGAAGATGCAGGCAAACTAAGGCAAAGGCATTACTGAGCTGATGAACATGGTGTCAAATGCCTGGATGTCCTGCGAGGAGTGATCTGTTGGTCAGTTGGTGGTGCTGTTGGTGAAGTTGATGTAGGAGGAGGAGGAGGAGGTGTTGCAGAAGGCATGGTAGTCGAACGACGAGGTCGAGGAGGTCGATGAAGCTGCTGCTAAATGCTATGAATAGACTCTCCAAGTCTATACAAAAACTAACTCTGAGCATTCAGGTAATCTGATACCTGATGCCCGTGCCTCATCATAACCATGTCCATCTCTCTCTACCTATGCATCATCAAAGAAATACCAACTGTCACATCTTGAATAGTGACAAAGTCCTTGCCTAAAATCTGTCTGTCTAAGAGACACCAGTCCTGGTCGTAGAAAGATGGTGATGGTCTCACTGAAGGTTGACATGTCGTAGTGAAGTGCTCGTAAGGCAGGAACGAAGGAGGTACTATCGTATGCTCCTGCTGCTGCTGCTACTCCTATGGTGCACCCTCATCATGAACTCCCTGTGCTTGCTCCATCTTCTCATAAGTGAGTTTATCAAAAATGGAGACACGAGTGATAAACTGTCTATGATTGATGTCTATGGGTACACTGAAATGGAGAAAGATACGAGACAGAAGTGTCCCAAACTGAAAGGAGCTGCTAGGTGGTTTACTCATGAGATAAAGAATCAAATGGTTCCAATTGAACCGTTTGTTCTTCATAAAGGCATAGAGGGTGATTAGCATTATACCAGGGCAGTTTTCAAAAGATGTGGACTTGGACATAAAGTTCCACAAGTAAACATGATTCAGAAATCGAGGCAAATGATGGAAACAAGGTGACTTGGCAAGATGGTGATGTAGACACAATTATTGAGGGTAAAATGCCTATTCGTGGATGTTCCTAGGCTTAGATTTTCATTTCATGTTATAAATATTGCATAGCATGCATCATTCTACATTTAGAGTAGTATATAATTTAGGTTAATTGCATCCTTTTTGTGGTTAGGAGAGAAGGATATTTATTTTAAAGCCTCAGATTGACGATTCGACCATACAGATCCGATCAAGACAACGATCGGAGTCCAACGCCTCTGAAATTGCCTCAATCAGAGTCCTGTAGCACCATATGTAATCCAAGGAAGATCAACGACCAAGGGACTAGGTGACACAATCTGGAATGTCAAATGACAAATCTGATTGCACAGATGGATTCGGGTCCACGATCACAGCCTAACGGTGCAAAAATCGACTTAATCTGACCTCTATAGCATCTCCTACAAAGGAAAGAAGATGGATGGCCTAGATTATGCCCCGTGGCACAACCCAGGCCGCCCATGCACACGCACGTGCCACCGCACTCGCACAGCAGTGTAGGCTCGCATGCAGAGGCACGTACACACAAGCACAGCACACGTGTGGAGGCAACGATAGCAGTGGCACGTATCACACGTGCATGCGCGACAAGGGCACGTACAGCGCGCGCCAGCAGTGCGGCAGCAGGGGCAAGTGTGTGGGATCTTCAATGATGTTTGTGGCAGATTCTCAGTGACATTTATGACCATCACTAAATGTCCTGTATGTGAATTTGATTCTTTTCTCCATTATAAAAGGACCCCTACCCCTCCCATTTTCTTCATCTCTTCCTTTCTTCCTCTCACCACCACCAAGGCTCTAGAGAGAGCTTGTCCCAATCCCAGGATGCTCCCCTAGAGTAGAAAATCAAATATTTTTCCCTCCCCTCACCCCCATTTGTGGAGCATCCCGTGGCTGTCCTCTCATCGCCCTTCGGGAAAAAGATCCTCGCCGAGACGTCGTCCTACCCCCTCCTCTATCCTCCGGCACCATCCTCCTTCGTCCTGCTCCTCACCACCTTCCTCCATGGGATGTCAGAGTGAGTCGTCCTCTGAGTGACTATCAAGGGGGATTTCTCTCACCTCTTTCTATCTTTTTCGCTTTCGTGGTATAGATTTTTCCATTTTCGTAGTTGTAACAAAACTTGCTTATGAATAGATGATTGTTTCTCTCTCTCGCTTTCTCCCTCTCTCTCTTATATTTTTTCAAGTAGATTAGCTAGATAAGCAATTGTCGATCTGATCTCTTTCCCTATTAAAATATCAAAAAAATTAGAAAAGATAAAAATGACAAAAACAAATAAAAGCGAAGCGCGAATTTGTATAAAACCAAATGTTCGCCTCCTCATGTTCGACCCGAGACTCACTTTTCAAGTTTCGGTTATAAATTTTATCTGATAGACGCATTTTGCGAGCTACGACGACGGGTCCTCCAAATCCCTAATACTAATTTACGAAACGCATCCTCATTAGATGGCCCAAGTCAAAATGAGAGGGAGTGAGCAGGGTCTCCCTGATAATATCAGCCTGAGTCTACTGATGCAACTCAAGAAAAGTAGGTCCAACAGAAGGAAACCAAGAATCTTTGTCAAAACATCCGCATTAACTAGAACTTCTATCTCGTAGATGTTCGAGGTCAACTCGATGTTGGAGCCTTCACTTATATCTTTGAGATTGGCATAAAATAGGTGACAGGCCATGGGATCAACACCGGGAATGAGGCTATGCTTGGAACCCGCATAAAAGTTCTGCTCAAATAAATGTAAAATTTGATGGTATTCAAATTTTTCGCGAATCCCAGGGAAGATAGACTTGAAATAGGTGAAATCAACAGGTCGTCCGACGTGCGAAGAGAACTTAGCAAACAAAGAAAATTGATCACGAGCAACCTTGGTAATAAAAAAGCGATTGAAAGTATCATCACAATGACTAGAAGAGCCTCGAGGATGTTTGGGTGCCATCGTGAGGTGATGAAAAAAATATGGTTGGTCAATCAAAAATGTCTATTGGTCAACCAAAAAAGAACCAGACGACTAGTTGATCAACCAAAGGGTTTGGTTGACCAAAAGACCTTAGACTGGAAAAAAAAGGTTTGACAGGATGATAAACTCATGTATGCTACAAGATTTTGCAAGAAAAAAAAATGAAAATAAGATCAAACAAATGAGAGTAAGTCAAAGCACATTTTAAACACAAGAAAAATCCAAAGGGATGAATGTATTCAAGGTTTAGAATGTACCGAGATCGAACCAAAGTTGGTCGATCAAAATGGAGGTCAAATGGAGGGCATGCGAGGAGGTCGAAGTCGTGCGAGCACGGAGGTGCGAGGACGCGATGATTGGGTACGCACTTGCGAGGTCCCGTGCACGAGGGGCCCATGCATGGAGGAGGCCGTGTGCGAGGAGGTTGGAGCCGGTGGCGTTGGTCGATCAACGGAGAATAGAAGTTGTGGGGTAGTGTTTGAAAGAAGTGGGGACCATTTATGAGGGTTAAAAAATAGGTTTAGGGGTAAAAACAAGGAGTTTTAAAGAGAACGTGATTAACAAATAGGTAAATGCACTTAAGGCAACTAATCACATAGGTTAGAAATGGTAAATGAAGATTATGAATGAAAAATGAGGAAACGAGATAGCAATCGCAAAGGTGAATCTGCCTAATTTTGGTCGATCAAAATTTGATTTTGGTTGATCAAAACAAAATGATCGATCAAAATAAGTATTTGGTCGATCAGAGTTTGAAAGTTTGGAGGGAAAATTCTCGTCCAAACAGTTTGGTCAATCAAAAATTTTAGTTGATCGATCAAAAAGAGAAAACAGTGGAAGAAAAATTTCCGCCAGAAAAATTCAAGTTTTGGTCGATCAAAACAATAGTTTTGATCGATCAAAGGTTGGTCAATCATTTTTTTTAAATTGATCGATCAAACCAGTAAAAGAGTCATTTTTTAGTTCACTTAATTAAGCTCTTTTAATCTAGATAAACCTCGTGAGTGGCAAATTTGATGAAACCTATCTTTTGATAAAGGTTTTGTGAATATATTAGCTAGCTATTTTTCTGTGTTAATAAATTCTAAGTTGATATCCCCTTTTAAGACATAATCTCTAATAAAGTGATGTCTAATATCAATATGTTTAGTCCTAGAGTGTTCTACTAGATTCTTGGATAAATTGATTGCACTAGTGTTGTCACACAAGATTTTGTTATTTTTAAAAGTTAATCTAAAATCTTTTAAAGTTTGTTTCATCCATAATAGTTGTGAACAAGCTAAGGATTTTGCTTCAGTTGTGGATAGATATACAGTGTTTTCTTTTCTAGAGAACCAAGAGACTAGGGAATTTCCGAGAAATTGACAAGTTCCACTAGTACTCTTTCGATCTGTGAAGCTACCCACATAGTCAGCATCACAAAAGGAATATAATTCCAATGTGTCTGACTTCAGATAAAAGAGTCCTAAGTCTTGTGTGTTGTTTAGATATCCAAGGATTCTTTTAACATCATTTAGATGTGATTCCTTAGGGTTTACTTGAAGATGAGCACATAAACATGTGCAAAATAGAATGTCAGGTTTACTTGCAATTAGGTATACTAGAGATCCTATCATGCTCCTATAAAGTTTTTGATCTACTGACTTACCTGTATCATCAATTTTTAATTGGGTAGAAGCTATCATTGGTGTTCCTTTACCTTTGACTTTGTCCATTGAGAATTTCTTCAATATTTTTGTTGTGTATTTTGTTTGAGATATGAAGATTCTGAAGGATAGTTGATCAATCTAAAGACCTAGGAAGAACTTAAGTTCTCCCATCATACTCATCTCAAATTGATCCTGCATAACCTTTGCAAATTCTCGGCAAAGTAGATTATTAGTAGCACCGAAAATAATATCATCTACATATATTTGAATTATTAGGTCATTTTATTTTCTTTTTGTAAATAAAGTTGGATCGATTAGACCAATTTTAAACTCATTGTCAATTAAGTATGTTTTTAATCTTTCATACTAGGCTCGTGGAGCTTGTTTTAAACCATACAATGCTTTGTTTAATTTGTATACGTGTATTGGATGATTTGGATCTTCAAATCTTGGAGGTTGTTTAACAAAGACTTCCTCCTTAATGAATCTATTTAAAAAGGCACTTTTGACATCCATTTGGAAAAGCTTGAATTCCATATGGGCTGCAAAAGCTAGCATCATTCTAATAGATTCAAGTCAGGCAATAGGTGCATATGTTTCGTCAAAATCTATTCCTTCCTCTTGATTATATCCTTGAGCCACAAGTCTAACTTTATTTCTAATTACATGTCCTGATTCATCAAGTTTGTTCCTAAAAATTCACTTGGTTCCAATAATAGTTTGTTGCTCAGGTTTTGGAACAAGTTCCCATACTTGATTTTTCCTGAATTAGTTTAGCTCATCATCCATAGCAATAATCCAATAATTATCTAAGAAGGCTTCCTTAATATTTTTAGCTTCTAGTTGAGATACAAAAGCTGTAAATGCTAATGTGTTAAGGGAAGATCTGGTCTGAACTCCTTTTGATAATTCTCCTATTACTAGTTCTTTAGGATGATCTTTTACAAAAGAGATATCTTTGGGTAGGTCATTAGAAATAATATCTTCTAGAATGTTTGAAGTATCATCATCATCAATCATGGGAGATTTAAGTTGAACTAATGTTTCATCAAATGATACATGATGGTTTCTTCAACAATAGAATTCTTCTTATTAAAGACCCTATAGGCTTGACTTCTAGTTGAATAACCTAGGAAAATCCCTTCTGAGGTTTTTGCATCAAACTTATCAAGATTATCCTTAGTGTTAAGTATAAAACATCGACATCCGAAAATCTTGAAGTAAGAAATTCTAGGTGTTCTTCCATGATAGAGTTCAAAGGGTGTCTTCTTTAGAATTGGTCTAATCAGGGTTCTATTTTGGATATAACAAGCAGTGTTTACAGCCTCAGCCCAAAAATATCGAGGTAGCTTTGACTCACACAGCATTGTGCAGGCACACTCTTGTAAGGTCCTATTTTTCCTCTCAACTACACCATTCTGTGGTGCAGCTCTAGGGAAGGCAAGCTCATGTTTAATTCCATATTGATCACAAAAATTTGAGAAAGATTCATTTTCAAATTCTCCACCATGATCACTTCTGATTCTACTTACTTTTGATCCTTTTTCATTCTGTAATCTTCTAACAAGTTTGCTAAAGGCATCTAAGGTTAAGTCCTTACTCTTTAAGAAAGATACCTAGGTAAATCTAGAGAAGTTGTTAATTATGACTAAACAATATCTGCACCCACTTAGGCTTTCGGATTTGGTTGGTCCGAATAAGTCTAAGCGAAGTAGCTCCAAGGGTTGAGAAGTGCTAACCATCCTTTTTGGTTTAAAAGGGTTTTTGGTTTGTTTGCTGACTTGACAAGAATCGCAGACTTTACTTTTCTTGAAGTCGATCCTTGGCAGAACTTTGACAAGTTCATGTTTCACAAGTTTACTAATGTTTCCCATGTGAACATGACCTAGTCTTTTATGCCAAAGAGTTTCTCCTTCGTCAAATATGACTAGACATTCAAAACTGTCATATTTGTCAAAGCTTATGTTGTAAATATCTTTGTGTCTATTTCCTTTAAGAATAACTTGATTTGTTTCTTCAACACGAATTTTAAAACCTTTTGATGTAAATGTAATTCTGTTCCCTTTATCACATATTTGTCTTACACTTAATAGATTGTGTTTTAAACCTTTGACTAAGTGCACATTTTCAATAGAGGTAGAAGAATTACCAATTTGGCTAGCACCAATAATATGGCTCCTATGGTTGTTCCTAACATGACCATACCACCTTCCTGAAGGTTAAGTTCTAGGAATAGGTCTTCCTCGTCTGTCATGTGCTTGGAATAGCCGTTGTCCATAATCCATCTTTTTCTTCTCTTTCCTCATCTTCTAGCACCATCAAACTGAGAAGAGCTTTCTCCCCTGATGTTTCTTCTTCTTCTGAACTTCAGTCTGACTCATCCCAAGTTGCAATAAAGGCTTTCTTCTTTCCATCTTTACTAAAGTGCTTCTTCTTCTTTTCAGAATCCTTCCTAAGAAGTGGACAATCCTTCTTAATGTGTTCCTTTCTCTTGCAGTTGTAACAGATGACTACCTCATTGTTTCTTCCTTCGTTCTTCTTCCTCCAGTTCTTCTTGTCCTTAATAAACTTTCTGAATTTTCTAGATAGGAGTGCTATGTCTTCCTCTTCTCCATTTGAAGTTTCTTCAGATTCTTGAGTGGCTTCAAGGGCCATGGCTTTCTTCTTTACTCCTTTGCCTTCATCCTTCATGTGTTGAAGTTGAACTTCATAGGCCATCAAGCTTCCAATAAGATCATCTAATTTGAGGGTAGACAGATCTTTCGACTCCTGTATCACTATGGTCTTGGTTTCCCAATCACTGGTGAGAGATCAGAGTATCTTTCTCACCAGTGCTTCATTCTTGATCTCTTGATCTAGGTTCCTTAGAGAGTTTATGATGTCCATAAACCTCATGAACATTTCCTTGATCGACTCACCTTTCTTCATCCTAAAAAACTCGTAATTTTGTATTAGTAAATTCACTCTAGTTTCCTTTACCTTTGTCGTCCCTTCATGGGTCACTTTGAGGATGTTCCAGATCTCGTAGGTTGTCTTGCAAGTAGAAATCCAGTTGAATTTTGCTCTCGAAAGTCTACAGAAGATTGCATTCATGGCTTTTGCATTGTGAGTTACCATCATCTTTTGATCCAGTGTCATAGCCACTCTTTC
This sequence comes from Thalassia testudinum, assembly GCA_037157565.1. Taxonomy (NCBI): domain Eukaryota; kingdom Viridiplantae; phylum Streptophyta; class Magnoliopsida; order Alismatales; family Hydrocharitaceae; genus Thalassia; species Thalassia testudinum. The sequence continues at coordinate 113,082,796 of JAZHRO010000003.1, read as the reverse complement.
CTTGATCTCAGGGTGAGTATACTTGGAGGCGATGATGTCCCACACCTCGAAATCCATGGACTCTAGGAAGATTTGCATCCTTGTCTTCCAATATCCGTAGTTTGTCCCATCAAAGAGTGGAGGACAAACAACAGATTGCCCCTCAACGAATGTATCCACAGACGATTTTGACATCTTCTAGACAACTTGGCTTTGATACCAAATAAGGGTTAGAGAATATCCTGTGGATCGCAACTAAATACTAGAGGGAAGGGGTGAATAGTATTATTTTAAAAAATATAAATCAGATTAAAAAATAAGACAATTGAGATTCATGCACAGAGTACACCTGATTTATAGTGGAAACCCAATCCAGGTAAAAACCAAAACCTAAGCCCCCTAGCTTAGGATTTTTTCGACTAGCACAAGCTAGTCAATCCACTATTTGCACCACTTGAACGAGGGTAGCACAACCTCTTACAAACCCTTCTCTTTTATCCTGAAGAGAAGCAAAAACAACAACCACGGATCTTCCAAACAGGCTTGGGATCTGTAAATCAAAAGCAACAAAATAGAATAATAATAAAATGAATTTTATGGAACCTCAATAAATGATCAAACTGATTTTTCGCAGAGGTTCGAGGTGTTGTGCATTCGAAAAACATGAAGAATGATACGTGAAGCCTTTTGCAATAAGCACGAGAAGCTCTATTTTTTAATGGTGTTTCTCTTTTTAAAGTTGTATTTGAATGGGCTGTGTATGACCTCTATTTATACAAAAAGTTTTAATTGAATAGGAAACAAAATTGATCAATCAATTAAGGTTAATTGGTCGATCAATTAAGAATGTTGGTTGATCACTTTTTGGTCGATCAAGAGGATTTTTCTCAACTTCCTAAAATGGACTAATTTGATCAGTCAAATAAGTAGGTTGGTCGATCAAAGTATTTTAGTCGATCAATTAATAAGTTTCGTCGATCAATAACCCTAAAATTTGGATTTCAAAAGACATGCGAAAAAATCATTTTTGAGTTTTATTTGAGGTTCCTTACAATAAAGTCCTAGACTCAAATAAATGAAAAAGATGCACATCGGCAACTATCCGAACTTATGTCTTGAATAGAGGCTTCAATCCAAGATAGTCCTGAAATGTCAGTCTTAGTAATAAACATAATTTTGGTGCATCAAAACAGAGGTTCTTACACCTAAGTACAATAACGCCCGGTCAAATTGAATATCATCAATATTGCATGAGATAAAGAGTTCTCCCAGGCTTTTTTCTTGAGTGCTAACCGTGAGTTGACCAAACTTGCTTGTTGGGAGAGTACCACCTTCCTTGAGTTCCTTGACTAACGTCTAGGGGTGCTGTAGTCCTTAAAGAATTTAGCTACAATTGAGATATGGTCTATGGTTTCTAAGAGGGGAACTTTGATGTGAATGTCCTTGAATATTTTCCTCATTTCCTTATAAGATTGAGTACCCTTCGTTTTCTTCTTGATTTCCTTTGTAAGAACCTTTGGGAAGGGCATGAATTGAGGTGATTTTCCTTTATCTTTCCTTTAGTATTGGTGATCAAAATCTGAGTCAGGTGCAGGGTCATTTTGAGGAATTGCCATTTGTAAGGATAGGTCAGGGTCCTTAGGTCAGGGTGGATCCTTAGTTGTTGTCCTACTTCTAAGGGTTACTACACTTGCACTGATGAGGAACTCATCATGGCTGCTAAAAAAGCAAAATAAGCTAGTTTACCTGACTAATTAACTAGTAAATAACATAGAAATAAGGTTAATTATACACTAAGGTAATAATATGCAAGGACCTTAAGTATGTGATAAAATACCTTAATTATTGGTTAATAAGCATTCATTTATATTTATTTAATAAATAGGACTTATATATAAGCATTTAGCTATGTATAAGTATTTATAACTAAGCTTATGTACTATGTAAAGCTTAAGTTAATAATATAAGTAGATATATAAATCATTAAATTAAATAAATCTAAAAGAGACAAAAATGTTATTCCAAGGCATATATATATTATTTAACATTTATATTAGCTTATATAAAAAGTTGAGAAAGGAATAAATTAATTTACTTGTTTAAATTAATAACTGGCATTTTAGTCCCAAGGTTTCATTGCATAGAAGTCCTTTTATTCATGATTAGGTCCTTCTCTATTTGCATTTAGGTCCTCCATATCCTTCTTCTCTTCTTCCTTTTGGAAGGCTAACGACAGCCAGTGTTGGCACCTTCTAATGACCACTCATCTGACGATAGATCACATCCACTTTGAGTGTTAAGCTTTGCCACACCACCTACTTTCCATCTAATGTCTTAGATCAGCCGTTAATTCTATTTTTCGATGAGAGTAAGCTTACCGCTGTCAAAGATGACAATGGTGGTTACACCGAATCTAGACCATTTTCTAGTCAGGTACATCCCCCTACCCTCCGTCGAACCCTATAAATACCCATTCCCACCTCTAATCTCCAATGCCAACCCCCTATCCCACATCCCCCATAATGGTTCCTAATAGGCTATTCTTTTCTTCTCTTGTGGCATCTCATCTCCCCTTCTGATGTACATACATCTAAATAGCCAAAAATGTCTATTAATGCATGTTCTTAGTGTCATAGTAGCATCATGCATTGTAAATATTGCATAACATGCATAATCATGCATTTAGGTCAAATTGTATAAATTGTATAATAATTGTCTCCTTTTATGACCAGGGACAGGGTGATTTTTAATCAGGACTTCAGACGGAAGATCCAACTGTACAGATTTGATTAGGGCAATGATGAGAGTTCAACGACTCCAAAATCGCCTTGATCGAGCATCCGTAGCACCAGATATAGTTCGAAGAAGCTTAGAGATCAAGGGCCAAGATGGTGCTAAACCACACTTTAGACGACAAATCCGACCACACGAATGGGTTCGGATCGATGATCGTAGCCTAACGGCGTGAAAATCGGCTCAATCCGACATTTGTGGCACCTACAACACACAGAAGATGGACAGCCAAGATGGCGCCACGTGGTACCATCTTAGCTGCCGAATCAACCCTAAGACCCGTTGCTGCATCTCCAAAGGATCTCCATCGCTCAATCCTAGCTGTTGGATCTTGATCCAACAGCAAGGAATGACTTAGATGCGCCACTCACATCTTCTGAAGGAGCGGCGAGGTGAGATCTGGGTTGTTGGATCTTGATCCAACGGCCGTGAGCACGCACGCTTAAAACGTAAGCACGACAAAGAAGAGCCGCTAACGCAACGGTCGAGCGGTGTTGTGCGAGCGCAAGGCGCACGTTTGACTCGCAATCTGCAGCATGTGAACGATTAATCTCGACCACGCGATTGGCTGCGGATAGCCCAGATCACCTAATCGAGCACACGCGCGATCAAACCGACTACCTTATGCCCGATTGCATGCGCAGGCAACGCAGCTGAAGCGGGCGAGGAGCAATATGAGCTGTCTGATCTCACGAGTGGATGGATGAGATTTCGAGGATGTGGGCGAGCATTAAGTGCGTAGTAGGCAAGGAGGCGGGCGCTCGCACAAGGCTGCAGTGACGTAGGGTCTTTAGTGACGTTTAAATTCGTCACTAAAGACCCCCTTATTTAATGTTTTAATTATGTAATGACCAACTTGCCCCTTATCCTTGCAACTATAAAAGGAGACCCCTACCCTATGAAATTCTCATCCCTTCATTCACCTCTCTCCGTCTACAAAGCTCAAGAGAAGCTTGTCCCACACCTGGGATGCTATTCTTGAGCCAAATCCAATTTTCTCACCCCTGTTCCGGAAGTGGATCCCTCGACGATGATGACGTGCTGCCACATTCCTTCTTCGTCCTGCTTCATCGTCCTTCCCACTCCGTCCTCCGTCTTCCAGGCATCGCTTCGTCTAACTCGTCCTCCAAGCATTCGTCGAGGAGGATAATATCTCTCTCCCTTCTTTTTAATCACTTTCTACAATAGAATTTCTTGCTTTCTAGTTGTAATCATTTTCTACTTTCTAGTTATAAAAATATTTTTATTATATCAAGTGATCATTCTCTCTCTCTTATTGTTTATATCAATTCGATTGAATTTATCTTGTTTTCAAACAAAAACACAAAAAAAATATAATTGTGGATTTAAGATCAACGTAGCCTCCCTGTGTTCAACCCGGAATTCTTAGAATTTCAGTATAAATTTATCTGTTGACGGATTTCTTCGCAAATCAAACTTCGATCACGTAGTTTTCCATTACCAACATTTTCACGCTGTTGCTGGGGAGGCAGCGATTTTTGATTTTCTTTTCGTATTTTGCTCACTTTATTATTTTCTAACTTACTTTATTTCTCGTTTATTGTTTTGCAGGTACCTTAATAGGGATTCTTCAAGCGGTAGATCGGAGTAAAGTGTAGTTGAAGACAACTGTAAGTGCTCCCCATTCTTCCCCCACCATAGATTTCAACTCACAACATTAATTCAAACTTCAATTAACCTAGGTGTTTGCATAAATCCTAAGGTTAGTTGGTTGCTTGGATTTCCACTCACATTCATCTCACCCTCATATATAAAAAAAATAACAAAAAGATATTTCTTGTGGGGTAAATCAACATACATGCTACATACACCCACATTCAAGGCACATAACCTAATTGATTTTTATCTACTTAATTAGATTCTGATCTGTGGAACCGGTACACCCAAATCAATATATAAAAGAGTATAAATCAGTCTAGGTTAATCATTTTGTGTGCGTGGTGCAAATTTGGCCTATTGTTTGAGTTGTTTGGGCCGCACCACTTAATCTAAAATCAACTCACCAAGTAGCTTCCCGTTAGGGTTTTCAATTTAGGTCAATGCCAGGCACTCCACTTTACTTTTGATTTCAAAAGGAAAAAGATCTTCACCCGTGCTTGAAAATCTAGTTTGCCTCAAAACTTGATTGAATTAACCTAATTCCAAACTCTAAAAGCTACTTAAGTAAGATTTGAACCTTAAAATCCACTCATCAAAAATAATCTTACTTGAAAACCCTAGTTGTGCACACACTCACACATACTCAATTGATCATTATGGGAACGACCCATCTTAAGGGCCCACCACATTCCATAAGCACTACAATCCCAAGCCTAAATAAAATCAAGTAGACATTGGCCTTAAGGACTGATTCGCTCTTCGGAGCCTAGTCTGAGATTGTTTACGGTTAACCTACTTGTACCAATCAATCTGATGTCTAGCTAGGGGAGTAGTGTTAAACGACCGTGGCTGGGGGTACACTAGGAATCGGAGGCACATGCCGAAGGAAGAACCTTCTCCCCAGTCCTTCCTTCTAACTAGTTGGATTGATTAGATGCAAGTAGAGTAAATCATTTATAATCTTAAGGTAGATTTGAGAGTCTGTAGATCTTTAGGCTACCCCATTTAAGGACATACTTGTTTTGTTGTGCTCCAGGGTTCTTATCCCCAGTCCTTCCGACCCATTCCTAGTTTATGCTGGGAAGGAGGTCATTGAATCCCTGATTGGAAGGACCAATAGAGTATTCTATGAGGCGTAGATTGGATTTTGGCCAAATTGATCCCATGGCCAATCAACAACCTCTACCTCAAAATCAACAGGAGGTATTTCAAAGGCAGCTGGAACAAATGCAGAGAATGCAAGAATGGTTCCAAAGAATGCAGGGTGCTCAGCCCTTAAAGGATTCTTATGTCCTTCAAATTACGGGGAATGTCCTGGCATCTAGATTCCTGTCGGAGACGTAGAAATCAAGCCCTAAGTGTTAAGCCTGATCAAACATTTCCATGGGCTTGTCTCTGAAGACCTATTTCAACACTTGGAGGACTTGACCACTTTGGTCTAGACCACCAAGGTGCGAAACATGAATGAAAAGCAAATGATCATGAGGCTCTTTCCCCACTCTCCTAGGGATAAAGTCGCTCATTGGTACAGGACCATGGGAAGGCCAATTGCAACATGGAATTATCTGAAATCGGCTTTCCTGAAGAAATTCTTCCCTATCGGACGTACCAATGCTCTGAGATGGGTGATTACTACTTTCACCCAGCGGCTAGAGGAGCAGTTTCATGTTGCCTGGGAGCAATTCCAAGACTTATTGCAGAGGTGTTCACACCACGTGGTGCCGAAATGGCAGCTCGTGTAGATCTTCTACCACGGGTTGACTGAGCAACTCAGAAATCACGTGGATGCTTCTTGTAGAGGCAATTTCCTCAACAAAGACACAGATAGCACACATGATTTGTTTAAGGAGATGAGTAAGAATTTGATAAATCATGCCTCCATGGATACTTTTAACCGATCCCAACAACCCAGATCGAATGTTATTGAAGTCGACGACTCTCATTCATTCGATATGGAATTGATTTGCAATAACTAGATAAGGTGGACTTGGTTACTAAAAGAATGGAGTGGATGGCTGGAAACTCAATGAACAATTCTCGATCCACTCAATCCCAAAATTCAGGATTCCATTCATCGTGACTCCTTCTGGATGGGAGTTCGTGAATCAACTTGATGCGGCTCAACTTGTGAGCCAGCATTATTCGCAACCCCACGGGTTCCAAATTGGTGCCTTTGATCCTAGTTTTTCTGATTCCTCCCTTTCTTTCTCTCCATGCTCACCCTATGAGGATGTTTATGCTGTATAGGAGAACGTTAGGTCCAACGCTTACTCCAATGCTTATAATCCGAGTTGGAGGAACCACCCTAACTTCTCCTGGAAAAATCTGGGGCAGTAGACCCAATTCCGACCCAGCAACTATGCTCCACAAAGAGCAATGGGTCAGGGTCATGTTTACACTCACCTGCCCTCGAATCAAGTCAATCAGCCACCTTAGAATGCCCGTCAACCCGTAGGGTAGGCTGATTTGAACGACAGATGGTAAAAATGCAAGGATCTATGCTCCAGTTCATGCAGCAAATGAAAACGTCACTGGACAACTTGTAAATTGGGTTAATTGCTAATTCTCACCAACCCAGATCTCTGCCATCTCAACCCATACCCAATCCACGTAATATCCACAATCCAGGCAATCAAGCCTAAGGGTACGGGAATTAGAGGGACCTACATGCACATGCTTAGGTGGTTGAGCAGGGTCCTTTCTCTTCTGCTTCTTCTTCAAATTAAAGGTATCTGGCTAATGAAGCCCATCCAATCTTTCCTAACCCTCCCCAAGACCCAAACCCGTATGCATCTGCTAATTCTGTTACCTTGAGGAGTGGAAAACAAACTCAGGATCCACAATCACATTATTCTGATCTACCAAATCTTAGAGAGCCTGAGGGGAGAAAAGAGAACTCTGAAGAAGAAATCAAGGCTCAGGAACCTGATTATGAAGATCGGACTCATGTTCCTTTTTCTAAGGCCTTGATTAAACCTAGGAAGAAGTGTGCTGATAGTAACGAGGAGCTCTTGAATATATTTAATCAATATCTCTCTCCTTGACGCTATCAACCACATATCGGCCTAGGATAATTTTTTGAAGGATTTATGCACACAAAAGACTAAGTCGAGGGAATCTGTTCCGAGGAAGGTGGTACTCTCTGAGTAGGCTAGTTCTGTTATCTTGCATCACCTTCCTCAAAAAAATAGAGATCCAGGTGCTCCTTTGATTTCTTGTGTTATTGGAGATTACACTTTTGATAGAGCACTTCTGGATCTAAGTGCATCTATTAACCTAATTCTGACTTCTCTTTACGAGAAGTTCGAATTAGGTGAACTTCGGTCGACTTCAGTAACGCTGCAATTAGCGGACCATTCGGTCACAAATCCACGAAGCGTTATTGAAGATGTTATTGTTAAGGTTAAGGATTTCTATTTTCCTATAGATTTCCTTGTCCTTGACATGGATGTGCCTGAAAATCTAAGGAACATGCCCATCATTCTGGGGCATTCGTTCCTGGCTACCGCTAAGGCCAATATCAATTGTAAGAGTGGTAGCATGGAAATCTCCTTTGGGGATCACAAATTGAAATTGAATACTTTTAAGGTGATAACAAAATCGAGGATTGTGGATTTATAGAGGAACTTGAGGAGGACAATTTGAACATTGAAACATTTATGGCAGTTTTTGCAATCGAAAGTTCCTCCTGCTGTGATGGATCTGACCCACAACCCTCTGTGGCAAACCTGCCACATTTTGAAGAGGTTATTGATTTTATTCACTTTCAACCTCTTCCTCTTAATGAATCTTCTTTAGCATCATCTTTACCTTCAATCCAAAACCTGCCTTAGCTTAAACTGAAACCATTGCTTGAGAATTTGAAATATTAGTTTTTGAGACCTCAAAAGACACTCCCTGTGATTATCAGTGCAAGATTAACTACGGAGTAGGAGATTAAACTGATCAAGGTCCTAAAGGAACACAATGAGGTAATTGGTTGGACCATTCATGACCTTAGGGGGATCAAGCCATTTTACTGCAATCATAGAATATTTTTGGAAGATGGATCCCGCCCTTCTCGCCAAATGCAGAGGAGATTAAACCCTAATACGCGAGAAGTGGTTAGGAAGGAAATTATCAAGTGGCTCGATGCAGGAATCATTTATCCAATCTCTGATAGTCCTTGGGTAAGTCCTATGCAAATTATTCCCAAGAAAGCCGGGATTACCGTTGTGACTAATGAGAAAGGAGAATCTGTCACAACTTGTTTAGTTTTCTCTTGGAGGGTTTGTATTGCTTACAGGAAGCTGAACACAGCCACGAAAATGGATCATTTCCCTTTTCCCTTTATCAATCAAATCCTGGAAGGTTAGCCAGGCAAAAGTACTTCTATTTCCTAGACAGTTACTTGGGATACAATCAAGTCCCTATCCATCCCGAGGATTAGGAAAAAATGACTTTCACCTATCCCTACAGAACCTTTGCTTTCTGTAGAATGTCATTCAGCTTATGCAATGCACCCACGACTGTTCAAAGGTATATGCTAGCCATTTTTCTCAAACATGGTGGGAGAGTTTATGGAAGTCTTCATGGACAATTTCTCTATTTTCGGAGAATCGTTTGATTCTTGCTTGGTTAAGCTTGAAATGATTCTTAAAAGATGCATCAAAACAAGACTGGTCCTTAGCTGTGAAAAGAGTCATTTCATGACACAAGAAGGCATCGTCTTGGGTCATGTAATCTCTGAACGGGGAATCGAAGTTGACAAAGTTAAGGTTGATGCTATCTCTAAACTTCCTCCTCCCACATCTGTCAAACAAATTCGATCATTTCTGGGTCATGTGGGATTCTATAGGAGGTTCATCAAGGACTTTTCTAAGGTTGCTCGCCCTCTGAGCAACCTTCTTGCCAAAGATACACCGTTTGATTTCAACGAATCATACCATAGGACATTTGATTTTCTTAAAACGGCAGTCACTTGTGCTCCGATGTTGCAACCACCGGTTTGGACAGCACCATTCGAGATCATGACTAACACTTCTGATTGCGCAGTCGGGGTTGTTTTGGGTCAAAAGATTGACAGGAAGCCCTCTGTCATCTACTACACTAGTAAAACTCTAGACGAGGCCCAGAGGAATTACACTGTTACTGAGAAGGAATTGTTAGCTGTAGTATTTACTTTAAATTCAGGGCTTATCTCTTAGGGTCTCATGTCATATTATATACCGACCACTCGACCTTGAGACATCTCTTGGCCAAAAAGGATGCCAAACCCCAGCTTATTCGATGAATTCTTCTACTTTAAGAATTTGATCTTGAAATCAAAGATAAATCCGGGGCACAGAATGTAGTGGCGGATCATCTTTCGAGACTTCTAAGTGATTCTTCCCGTCCAGATATTCCGATTGTCGATACTTTTCCGTACGTGACTATCCTTGCAATTTCAGGTGTCCAAACCCCGTGGTTTGCTGACATTGTAAATTATTTGGCTGTTGGTCAAATCGCTCAAGATTGGACCAAGCAACAATGAGATAGACACAAATCTGAGGCCAAATATTACTTCTGGGAGGACCTTAAACTGTATCACATCGGCTCTAATCAAATTATTCACCGATGTGTTCCGAAGAGTGAATTCAAAAGTATACTCGAGTTCTACCATGCATCTACATGTGGTGGACATTTCTCTGGAAAAAAGATGGCTGCAAAAATTTTGCAATCTTGATTCTTTTGGCTGTCTTTTGCAAGGATGCCCAGAAATTCTCAAGGTCGTGTTCTCGATGCCAGGCACTTGGGAGCATAACCAACAGAGACATGATGCCTCTAAACCCGATTCTTCCCGTCGAAATCTTCGACGTTTGGGGCATTTATTTCATAGGACCCTTCCTCACTTCATTTGGACATCAGTACATTCTCGTCGCTGTTGATTATGTGTCCAAGTGGATCGAGGCAATTCCCACCCGAACCAATGACCACAAGGTGGTCATCGATTTCATCAAGAAGAACATCTTCAACTAGTTCAGGATTCCGAGGGCTATCATCAGCGATGGTGGTTCTCACTTCACTAATGCCCAGTTCCGTAATTTACTAGCAAACTATGGGGTAAATCATAGAATCTCCACACCTTACCATCCCCAGACGAATGGACAAGCTGAGATCTCCAATCGAGAGATCAAGAATATTCTTCAGAAGACGGTTAGGCCTGATTGTAAAGACTGGACTCAAAAGCTTGAGGACACTCTTTGGGCCTACTGTACGACATACAAAATGCATATTGGCATGTCACCATTTCATCTGGTGCATGGAAAGGCGTGTCATTTACCCGTAGAAATTGAACATTGGGCATTCTGGGCAATCAAACAATGTAATCTAGATTTGAGTTTAGCCGGAAAGACCTTGAAACTCTAACTATCTGAGTTGGAGGAGCTTAGAAATGACGTGTACGAGAATGGCAAGATCTACAAGGCTTGGACCAAAGCTCTTCATGACCAATTGATATCCCGCAAGAGCTTTGAGTTGAACCAGAAGGTCTGGCTCTTTGATTCTCGACTTAAGCTCCTTCCCTGCAAACTTAGGTCAAAATGGAACGACCCATTCATCATCGATCATATTTTTCCAAATGGGGCCGTTTAGATATCTGACCCAAAGACGGGTAATTCATTTAAAGTCAATGGTCAACGTTTAAAGCCTTTTATTAACCGTATTATTCCAGAACCCATCTCAGACACGGTTGCTCTCATCATGTTGTGATTTTTTTGGCTGGACCTCACCTAGCTGACGGCATTAAACTCAACAATTGTATTGTTTGACTCAGAGCTGACCCAAGCATCACATTCAGGTGATATCTTCTACATTCTACCCTTCCTTTCATGCCTTTTATTCTCAATGCGAACATTGCATCAGCTAGGCTTGGGGGGGTGGATTCATTTTTGAATCATTTTGTCAGGTCTGTGGAATTCTTGTAAATTCTATTTGTTTTCTTTTATATATATACTAAAAAAAATGGATTAGGAAAGAATACTTGAGCATTAGGACTTTTCAATCTTAGGAAATATTACAGTAGGATCTAAACACTAAGACCCTTTAGGTCCTTAGGCTTAATCATCCTAGTTATCCACTAAAATGTGGATTTGTTTATCAAGTCCTCGCCATCCTGAATTACATTTAAATTTTATTAAATAAGTTTGGGTGATAAGTACATGACTTATCAACCCGCTGATGAGAGCCTCATCATTAGCCATAACTAGCTCATTTTGACCTAAGAAAGAGAATAAAAGCTCCTACATAACCTAGAGAAGGGCTTAATTGAAGAAATAAGTGTTCTGAGAAGAAAATATGAAATAAAGGTTAAAACTGTAATTTTACCATTGCAGTACATAAATGGGATTTCTCAGAGGCAAAACATAGGTTAAATGGTTTGAAGATAAAAAGTGGGTTGGTTCAGTCAGAAATGGGTTTATGTGTAAACCAGGAATTAAATGACATCTTGTAACCCTAAAATAGACTTGCTTAATTCAACAAGGTTCTACTCAGGATAAAAATCAACTAAACCATCTAAAATTCATGGAAAAATATCCCCTAGGGTTTAGAACCTTCAATTTGACCTTTGGAACCTATTTTGACCTAGATTAGGGTCATAGCTCATTAATTGACCTAATTTAGATTTTTATGCAGAAAGTCCAATCAAACATGGTCAAACCTAAAATCCAACTTCACCATTGGATTCCTTAGGTCCAAATTAGGTTTGTACCAAAATTTGGTCCTAAGGGGAGGTCATCTTGACCTACTTTGCAAATTAGTACACCCAATTACATTTTGACCCATATCTTTTGAAAACCATTACACAAACCCCCCTAACTTCCTCACCACTCTTACAAATAGGTCCCTTCACCATTAATGGAGAGAAATCCTACTCCGACGAGGAATGGAGGGGGAATACTCCCTGATTCCTCAGAGATCTCCCAGATTTGGAAGGGAGATTCTCTAAGGAATTCCCTTCCATCTGAGCATGATCCTACTCTCTAATTTGCACCCAATCACTCATGGGAACGCACGAGAGATTTGGGTCTCTTAACTGATTCCTTCTCTGGCGAGGACTCCCGCACTTGGAAGCTTGTCTTCCAAGCACAGGAATCCCTGCCAGTGCCTATAAAATGACCCTCAACTCCAGCCGCACCTCTTTAGCTTGACTTGGCCAGAATTTCTCCTCAATTTCTTCTTCTTCTCCTTCGGCCAAGTGGTCCAGAGAGCTCCGACAAGCCTCCCTCCTCTTTCTCATCGCTCTGCCACAATACCAGTGGCAGAGCTGTCCTCCCCATCCTCCTCCGCGTCGCGCAACACCCGCATGAAAATCCCTAGCCCTGTCGTCGCCGCAGTCTTCCTCCATTGGATGCCTTCATCTCCAGCGACAGTAGGTACTGCCAGCGCCCTCTCTCCCCCTTCGTCCACTTAATTAGGTTAGAACCACTCGTCTCTATCCCCTCTTCAATTCCCCTCAACCTATTTCAAAAAACACCCCTTGACAGCCATTGTCCACCGCCATCTTCCCCATCTCCGGCCAACCTCCTGTGAGACGCACCCGTCATTCCACAACTCCACACGTCTCGCCACCCACCTCACAACCTCCGCCACACTCCACTGAACATCTTCCACCTATCCACAAACTGCCTACACCACCACAACCGCCCCTTGACCTAACCCATAAATCTGGCCATAGAACGACCTAGGCACACATGCTAAGGCTGCCCCGTGGCCTGCCACCTACTGCCTTACCTTTCGTCGTGACATGGCGAAGGTGCTCTTGTGGTCTGATAGAGCTGCAAGGCCCCTTTTGTGTCATGTAGGATCTGAGCACCAGCCACCATTAGCGACGACTCGAGGAGGTCAAAAGCTTGCTCCAGGCTGAAGCGTTTCAAGGTCCCAGGTCCAACAGGTTTGGGGTAGTCTCACGCAGTCAGCTGTCCAAGCAATTGGCACTACGAGGCCTGCAGCTGCAGCAATTGGATGGAAGATCTCCTGCGGGCATGCGAGCAAAAGTGGGTGGAACATTAGTCCCACCTCGTGAACCTGTGAGTGAGGTGCGCGCAATAAATTGGATTTGTGATATTAGCTATTCGCCTCGAAAACACATGGGGTGAGGTCCCTCACCTATACACGCCTTGTCCGTGAATTCATCTCGCAGATCTGGCAACCCGACCCGACTATCCTCCCGAGCACTCCCCGCACACCACACCCACGTCGGTGAGCCTAGACAGGCATGCTACTCGACCCGATTACCTAGCTTTGGGAGAGCGTGCTGAAGAGTGATATACAGAGAGAGAGAGAGATGCGGGTGTGGGTAGAGGGGTAGGTTTTGCTCTCTTCGGTTTGTGCAGGGAAGGAGAAGGCGAAGTGAAGTTGACACTTAGTTGCAGAGGAAAAAGAGAAGGAAAGACAAGGCAGAAGGAAGAGGCGAAGACAAAGAAGAGGAAATCAGAGAGCAAAGGCTGAAGAAAGAAAGAAAGGGAAAGACAAGTAGAAGTAGAAGAAGAAGAAAAGCTGAAGCCAAGGGAAGCAGAGCCAAAGAAAGATAAAGAAGAAGACCCGCAGGGAAAAAGGAGAAAGACACTGCAGAAGAGAGGCAAGGCAGAAGATAGAGGAAAATAAGAAGAAGACAGGCAAGAGCAGAGAAAGGAGCTACAGAGAAGAAATAAGGAAGAAGAAGCACACGGCCAAAGAAGAACAGAAGAAAAAGAGGAAAATCAGAAGAAAGTCAGAAGAAGAAGTAGACAAGAGAAGAAAGAAAACATCTTTATAAGACTTCTAATCTCATGATCAAACGTCCAATTTCTCTACTTTTGCCACATTTGACTCTTAAACTCTTGCATTATATTCTGACTCACCTTTTGAGTAATTCTAAGTGTTCAATACATTATTGAGATTTGTGAATAAATTCCAATTGCTCCCTGTGTTCGACCTCGGATACTTATATTTTCGAGTAATAATTTTTATTTGTTAACAACGCTTGGTCACTTATACTACGACGTAATTGGCTATTAAAACACGACCAAGCAGCGTTAACACCTGCCCTCTGATTTGAGGGAACTTTAAGTCTAAGCATCTACACACTATTTGTACTGACTAATTGTTCGGTGATTTTAACAGAAATTGGGTAGCTAATGAACCTTCTAGGGTGATATGGCTGACAAGTTATCATGAGTAACAGCCCATAGGTAGGTTGTCCAGAGCCCAACCACTGGACCATTCTTTTCCTACTGCCTTTAAGTAAATCTTAGACTAGGGAAGCCACCTACTTAAAAAAAATAAAAAAAAAGAAAGTCCAAAAAGAAAAGAAAAAGAAAAAGAAAAGGAGAAAAGAAAAAAATAATAAGCACACTTCACCGCATGAGTATGGCTGGCAAGTTATCGTGGGTAACAGCCCATTGGTATGTTGTCCAGATCCCAGCTCAGGAAATACATGTAAAATTCCTAAAACACTTAGGAAGAAGCAGAGAAGTAGAATAAGCCAAGGAGATATACACTGGATGCACCCTTATATTGACCCCATAAAAAGTAAAAGTAGGGACAAAGCTACTGGTCGTATAGATACATCTTTAGGTAGAATTCTTTTTAAGGTCACCTAGGGGTGTAGAAACCAGAAGTTCATTCTGATTATCGATCAACTCTATCACATTCACAAAATGATGCTTAGAACTTAGGGTTCTCATCAAGTCTTGGGTGGGTTGAGTGGTCGTAGAAAGCCGCTCTGTAACCCTAAACTCAAAAATCCAAAAAAATTAGAAAAGAAGAAAAAGGAGAAAAAGAGATCCTTCTTTAAATAAGGTGAGGACTTGAGGTGGTTTGCATTTTGACAGATACTCGGGTGCTACTGTGTGTTTGAAAGTTCAGGTCCTAAGTAAAAATTTCTTAATGTTTTTTTTTTTTTTGAGAGGGAAAGGAATGCTATCGAATCACCGATAGCAAACCAGGAGAGCTTTTATTAATAAAAAATAATGAAACAATTACGTGGTCGAACCCCATTGATGTATGAGATTCCAGCAGCTATTGACAATCTTATCCACATTCACTAGACTCTCTTGAAAAACACACTCATTCCTGACCCTCCAAATAGACCATAAAACAGCCACCATAGATAAACATGGCTTATTCATCCTCACAAGAGAACTCCAAAGACTCTCCCACGTGGGAAGAGAATCTCTACAAACTCTCCTCCAGACATAATCTGTGATCACACATGAAGAAAAAATATGAGTGCTGGAATCGTTATGCATCCCACATAAATGGCAAAACTGGGTAGGAGTTCCCATTCTCCTATGCCTTAGATCTCCAGTGATCAATCCATCCCTTCTGCATAACCACAAAAAAAATTGTACCTTCAGTGGTACCTTCAATTTCCATAATTTTCTCCCCACCTCATCAACTTCTGCCATCCTGGATGAGTTAACCAGCTTGTCATAGGCAGCCGCTGAAGAAAAATTACCCTCCCATTTGTATGTGTCATATTCATCAGGTGTGGGTTTGAAAGTAGCAAGTTCTTGCATGAGGCGCTTATTTTCTGCTCGTGTTCTTGTTTCATGATTATTCCACATTGCATTGTTCAAAGACCACTTTTCAGAAGCCACGTCCCAATAATCAGAAACCACAGCAATCTTATCAAAAGCAGCTGCAAAAGCAAGGGGGTACTTGTCTTTAATCACCCCCCAGGCAACCAATTCTCCAGCCAGAATTTGAAGCTTTTTCCATCACCTAAAACATATTTGAACAAACTCCAATTATCTGCCAAAGCAAGCATCACAGAAGACCAAAAGGGAGAGGGTTTGTGGGGATTTAGGCGGTTCTTCTCATCATTGGCAGCCCCATAGCTATCCTGAACAATCTCTGTCCACATTTTTTTCCCCTTGCAACAGTCGAACAGCCCACTTCAACAACAGAGCATCATTAAATTCTTTGAGGGATCTAATTCCCATGCCACCAATCTTTTTTGGCCTACAGATCGAATCTCATTTTATTGGTTGAAGGAAAGCCCCTTGATGAGAGGCCCCTTTCCAGAAGAATCTCTTGCACATCACATCGAGTTTTTTCCAAATTGATTTTGGGGCTCTGAGAATAGAAAAGAAAAAAGCTAGAATCGATGTAATGATCGAGTTCAGTAAAATATACCTCCCACCTTTTGATAGGTAGTGACTACTCCAACCCTCTAATTTCGTAGCCACCTTTTCATATAGGAAGGACCAGTCTGCTTTCCTCAGTTTAGTGCACTTCAGAGGCAACCCCAGATATTTGACAGGCAATGTGACCACAGGAGTGCCTAAGATGGTGGAAATGTCATTCTGGATCAATCCATTCATACCAAAGTAGACCAAGGAAGATTTGTTTCCATTAAGTCTAAGACCAGAAATCTCACCAAAAATCTTTACCATATAAAATATCACTTGCGCTTCCCTCTTCCCCCCTTCCACAAAAAAGACAGTGTCATCTACGTATTGGAGAATGGGAGCTAAGGCCTTGTTATTAGACATGGAATACCCCCTTATTAATCCATCAGCTGCTAGTTTGCATGCATACCTTGCCAATGTATCCACTGCTAGGTTAAATATCAGAGGGGCAAGTGGACACCCTTGCCTTACCCCACGATGGGGTTGAATCCATGTTCGGCATGGTTTCCCATTTATCAAAGGGGAAAAGGAGGTAGTCGTGATACACCTCTTTACCCACTGTATCAACTAAGGGGGAAATTTTCTCCTTTTGAGGATTTCCCACAAGTACGGCCAAGAGACTGAATCATAAGCTTTGGAGAAGTTGACTTTCCATAGAAAGGCCTTGGTCTTTCGCCTATGTCATCCCATCACCATCTCTTGTGCCATAATGAAGGATTCTTGTAGCGACCTCCCAAGAAGAAAGGCAGACTGGACCAGCATTATCAAATCCTTTAGTACCTCACGCAATCTGCTAGCTATAATCTTGCTGATAATAAGATAAATAGAATTTGACAAGGCAATGGGTCTATAATCAGAGAAGTTCTCTGCATTTGATTTTTTTGGTAACAGGAACAAATAAGACTTATTCAATCTCTCAAACCCAGAGTTGCCCAATTCAAATTCATGAATAACCTTCATTACATCCATTTTGACAACACTCCACATTTCTCTATAGAAGAAAACCTGAATCCCATCCGATCTAGGGGCCCCCTCATTATTCAAGTCTTTAATTGCTTTCAATGTTTCTTGTTCAGAAATCAGAGCAACTAGCATGGCCATCTGATCACTATTGACACTTGGGAAATCAGTCAATGCCATCCTCCAAGAGCCCCTTGGTGTAGCCTTGGTGAGTTCTTTGAAATATTTGCCAACTTCACTTCTGATTTCATTGATAGAAGTAATAGTTCTCTTACCCACTTTAATTGATGAGATTAGATTGAACCTTCTCCTAGCATTGGCCGCTAGATGAAAGAACTTCATGTTAGCATCACCTTCTTTGAGCCATAGTTGTCTAGATCTTTCATGCCAGTCCACTTCTTTTTTCAAATCTTCCTCCCCAACTGCATGCTGCATCTGCTATCTTTGCTGCTGTTCTTGAGGACTCAAAGGCTACCTTCCCTCCTTTAAGTCCAGCTCTCTAATCACTACCAATGCCTCCACCCTCCTTTGTTCCCTGATCAATGCCACTGTCTATCCATATTCTTTCAACATGGAGCGCAGACCTATCAGCTTTGAAGCCAGTTGTTGTGTGGCAGATCCCTGCACTACCTTATTCAGCCACCAATGAGTTACCATCTCCACAAAGCCCTCCTCCCTAAACCATGACTTCTTGAGTTTGAAATACGATCCAATGTCAGAATTCATCCCACTGTCCCACACTAGTGGAGTGTGGTTAGAAAAGGGCCTATCAAGGCTCATAACTGCTGATAATTGATGTCTCTCCAGCAGGCTTGGACTACTAAAGAATATGTCTAACCTAGATGACTGTCCACTGCCGTTCCTCCAAGTGAATTCAACTCCACTGATAGGATACTCTGTGATACCCAGACTCTGCATAGCCATCTAGAAGCCAGCCATTGAGCTGTCAATCCTACCCCCACGTCTGTCATAACTTGATAGATGGCAATTGAAGTCACCTCCTATAAGCCAAGGTACCTCCTGCACTCTTTGATGCACTACAGACAATTCCTCCCACAGGCCTGCCCTGTCTGTAGCAGCACATGGGCCATAAATGCACGAGACATACCAATCCAAATCTCCTTGGGGGGATTGGCATCTTCAAGTAAGCACATGCCTATCACGGAAGACTTTAGTTACCATGAGATAGGACTTTCTCCACCAAATGGCCATTCCACCAGACCTTCCAGCTGCACCCTTCACCACAACATCTGCATATCCAGACTGCCTAAAAAAGTTCCATACCTGACCATTCTCCTCCACATGTGTCTCTTGAATGAGAGCACAATCAATTTCCCACTCAGAAAGGTATCTATCTACACAAGGAAGCCCTTCTCACCTTATCGTGCAACCCACGTACATTCCAAGTTAACACTCTCATTCCTTGCCTGGTTGATCCCCTTGAGCCAAACAGCTCACATACTCAACCATGATCGAGTTTGCAATGGTCTGCTCCACAATGGGGGTCAGGTTCTCCTTCCTTCTCCTTCTGAGCATGTAAGGGGATCGACCCACCCCCCTTTTCTGGTTTGATCCACTACCAAATTTTAGATCAGCTGGGGCAGTGAACTACACCTAATTCACCTCCTTGAGGGCTCTACTGTCACTGCTAAGCACAATTTCCATGCCTGACTTCCCCTCCTCTTTACTGCTAGGAACCATTGAGTCATTCTCCAAAGCATCAGTATCATCCATAGAACCAACACCTTTGGCTACTATGACTTGGCTGCACCCTCCTAAGCCCTGATGACAGTCCTTCCTCTTTTTTGACTCAGGGGCTTCATCTGATGAAGTGCAGCCCACCCTTTCATCCTGTTGCATATCCTCAGAGCTTGCCACTGACGTTTTAACATGCCCCTACTCAGGATGCACAGACACTTGTCTAGCCACTGCTAGGCGAACAAGCCATGAAGAGCCCCCACATCTGATCGTAACCTTGTCAGGAACAGAACCAGACTTAAAGACATTAGCCTCAATTCTAAGTGATCAGATATCCCCTTCTCCAATCATGACTTTAGATCCTTCACAAATGGATGCAAAGCCTGCAACCATCTTGGCAACAACTTCCTTAGATCTTAAGTGCAAAGGCAGTCCCTTGATCTCAAGAAGCACCCTCCTAGAACCCATTCTTTGTGGAGGTCGATCAGGGAGAGCCCCGTCGAAGGGGGACACCATTCTCCAGACCACATTGATATCTTCAAAGGAGCTCGATCGAAATCTCAGCCTTTCCACATCCATCATCCCCAAACCAAAGACTAGAAAGCGAGATTGAGACAACATTGCAACCTTTCAGCCCACAGACAAAGGTTGTAGGGAACATACCAGATTTTGAAATCTCTCGATTGAGGGTTTGCCTATCATAATTTCACCAATCAAAGCACCCCTCAACATGATCTCCGTAGAAGAGACCTCCTTAGATAATGGGATCTCCACTTCAATTGAATGTCTGCCAAGCGCCGACAGTGGTGACAGTCGGGGCTCCTTCATCGTTTCCCAGCCTGGATGCAGAAAGGCCATCTTTGTATGTGGCGACTTCCTCCTAGGGCAGGAGTCACGTTTGTGTCCTTCACCCCTACACGCCAGACAGATTAGAGGGTTTCTGCAGATCACAGCCAAGTGCCCGCTTTGTCGACATCTGAAGCACAAGACCTCGCCATTAGCTTTCCTCCAAAGCCTTCTTGGGTAGTCATAGGTTGTCGTACCAACATGCGCTTGCCAGACCCTCTCCCTTCTCCTCCAGTTCCTTGACCTCCATGTCTTCCATTCACCCCCTTCCTCAGCCCTAGCCGCTTCCACGCTGCCGCCGCCTGCCACTCGATGCCAACCACCCTCTCTCCCTCTCTCTCTCATTTTTTCCCAGTTCAATTAAAGAACTCAAAAATTTCTTAATGTTGAAATGACTTTTGCCCGAGTAATCCAACCCTAATTCTTTCATAAATAGCATGTAGTTTTTGCTAGGGACTAGCAAAAGATAAGCATGGGGGTGTGATGTGCACACATCTAAATAGCCAAAAATGTCTATTAATGCATGTTCTTAGTGTCATAGTAGCATCATGCATTGTAAATATTGCATAACATGCATAATCATGCATTTAGGTCAAATTGTATAAATTGTATAGTAATTGTCTCCTTTTATGGCCAAGGATAGGGTGATTTTTAATCAGGGCTTCAGACAAAAGATCCAACCATACGAATTTGATCAGGGCAACGACGGGAGTTCAACGACTCCAAGATCGCCCTAATTGGACATCCATAGAACCAGATATAGTCCGAAGAAGCCTAGAGATCAAGGGCCAAGATGGTGCTGAATCGCACTTCAGACAACAAATTCAACCGCACGGATGGGTTTGGATTGATGGTCGCAGCCTAACGGCCTGAAAATCAGCTCAATCCGACATCCGTGGCACCTTCTACAACACACAAAAGATGGACGACCAAGATGGCACCACGTGGCGCCATCTCAGCCATCCATTTAGCCCTAAGACCCACCGTTGCATCTCCAAAGGATCTCCATCGCTGCATCCTAGCTGTTGGATCCTTATCCAATGGCTAGGAATGACTCAGATGCGTCGCTCACATCTCTTCTAAAGGCGCGGTAAGGCGAGATCTGGGCTGTTGGATCTTGATCCAACGACCATGAGCATGTGTGCTTAAAACGCAAGCGTGACAAAGAAGAGCCGCTGGCACAGTAGTTGAGCAGCATTGCGCAAGCACGGGGCACACATTCAACTCGCGATCTGCAGCACGTGAGCGGTTAATCTCAATCGCGTGATCGACTGTGGATGGCCCAGATCATCCAATCGGATGCACACGCGATCAGACGACTGACTCACGCCCGATCGCATGCGCAGGCAACGTAGCTGAAGCGGGCGAGGAGCAATCTGAGCCGTTCGAGATCGCGATCGGATGGTTGAGATTTCAAGGACGTGAGCGAGCGTTAAGAGCATGCAAGGAGAGGAGGGGTCTTTAGTGTCGTTTAAATCCATCACTGAAGACCCCCTCATTTAATGTTTTAATTATGTAAAGACCAAATTGCCCCTATCCTTGCAACTATAAAAGGAGACCCCTACCCTACAAAATTCTCATCCCTTCCTTCACCTCTCTCCCTCTCCAAAGCTCAAGAGAAGCTTGTCCCACACCCGAGTGCTATTCTAGAGCCAAATCCAATTTTCTTGCCCCTATTCCGGAAGTGGATCCCACGATGATGACAACGTGCTGCCTCATTCCTACTTCTTCTTGCTTCATCCTCCTTCCCGCTCCGTCCTCCGTCTTCCAGGCATCGCTCCGTCTGACTCATCCTCTAAGCATTCGTTGAGGAGGATAACATCTCTCTCCCTTCTTTTTAATCGCTTTCTAGAATAGAATTTCCCTCTTTCTAGTTGTAATCATTTTCTACTTTCTAGTTGTAAAAATATTTTTATTATATCAAGTGATTGTTCTCTCTCTCTTTGTTTATATCAATTCCATTGAATTTATCTCATTTTCAAACAAAACACAAAAAAAAAAATATAATCACGAATTTAAGATTGACATAGCCTCCCTGTGTTTGACCCGGAATTTTTAGAATTTTGGTATAAATTTATCTATTGACAGATTTCTTCACAAATCGAACTACAATGACGGGTTTCTCAAATCCAACTTCGATTGCGTAGTTTTTTGCTACCAACACCTTTGGCACTTTTTTGACGGAGAAGCTTGTCTCCTTAACCTGCTCTTCCTCTCTGAATGTTGTGACAAAGCTGAGGAGCATCATCTTCTTCTTCTAGTTGCTTTCCTTTCTTGTCAAAGCTACTTCCCAATCCCAGCTGATTTCCTCCAATCCAACGACTCATTACTGGTTCCCTCTACCTTCTCTTATGCAGGTAACAAGTAGATTAGCATCACCATATAGTTTAGATTAGTTTAGCATAGTTAATTAGGTAGAATAGAGTAGATTAGTCTCCAATTCTTCTTCTTCTTCTCCGACTCTGGTAAGGCTAATCCAACCTTATCCAGATTTCGATTCACTAATTCCACCTCATTTTCATTTTGTTTACCTCATCATGATCACTCTTCACCTTCCCCCTACCTTGATTAAGCCTTAATTACAAAACACCCAAATTCATTACAACCTCAAACCTTCGATGTCTATGACGGTAGAGGAGTTCCTCCATTTAATTAAATTATATCCACACCTTCGCAATGCCTTAAAGAACAAAATGCCTCGAACAATTGATCGAGAGTTCTATTCTAGTGTTTTTTCAAACTCAGGATTGAATTTTGATTAATTTGAGTTTGTGTTACTAATTTAATTGTCAATGAGCCAATTAGTGACTTCTGGAGACTACTGATGGTCTTAGGAAGCGTTTAAGCTACTCCTCGAGTCGTTTCATGGAGTTTTGTGCTCTGTGGATCAATTCAACCTTCAACAGAGCTCCGACAAGCTCTGACAGAGTCAATCATGAGATATAGACTTTGAAATCTTCTAAAAAGCTCTAGATTAGTAATTTTGAATATACTGATTAGAATCCACCCATCAATTCTTTGTCTTATTTATTGTATCACTCTAATTAGCTTCATCTTCCCCAACTTAGGGGAGCTAATGATGCTGGTTCTCTCAATCTCAGAAACTCACAACAGGTCTTTAAGCTTCTTTAGAGTCTCCTGAGTTTGGATTGCACTTCAAATAGGCAGTTAGATCCTTGAGTCATCATGTCGACCAAGTCCACTTTGCATCTCAAGCGACAAATCTAGGAATCATTCATCAGTGATCAAAACTCTATTTTGATAGGCTAGAATTATTCCTTAGGTGAATTAGAGGTTATCTAGCCTGTTATTCAAAGTTAAATCCTTCTAGAATGTAAAGTCAACTCTTAGCTTGATTTAATCAACCTAAAGGAGTTCAAGAGCTCGAGGCTTCTGAACCTAGATCTAAGGTCATATTCTAGTTCCTCAAGTTGTTAGGATTAAATTAGGGTTAATTTTAGTGAGTTTTGATGATGATTTAAGATAATTTTATCATCTACACAGTTTGGGTATAAGATAAGCCCCTAAAGGTTTCGTAACCTTCTAGATGAAATTTTAAGCAAAAATTAGCTTGAATCAGTTGGTTCTGATCTCCTAAAGTCATTGAGAACTTCTTTTGAGGCTCTAATCTTTTGATTAGACCTATTGAGTCCTCATTTCTCCTATTTTGTCATTCAACATCAAGGTCTGAAGGTTCTTGAGCTTTAGGAGCTCCAGACACATTTATTTCGAGTCCAAAAAGCGCAAAATGTCTCTAGGCACTATGAGAAACATTTAGGTGCGAGAGAGAGTGATTTAATAGGTTGAATTGAAGGTGAAGCCTCAAGCTGCTGCTGTGCTACATTAATGGCACAGAGACATTCTTGAATGAAGATTTAGTGGAGATCCAGTGATTTATTCACTCAATTAACAGGTGGAATCGATAGACCTATGATGGAGCATTATAGATGTGGTTTTACATTAAAGATTGGAGCTTTGTGCTATTAGGAATCAATTGATGAAGAGACACAGGCGACACACAAAACAAAAGGGGACTTGTATAGTCCCACCTTGTGTCCATATAAGTTGAATCACGCACTTATCCCCATTGAGCGACTATGACGTGGGCCCTTTAGGTAACCTTGTGTGATATGTGAAATCCTGTGTGCTGCATGTGTATGCATCCAAGTAGGTGTGTGCGTGGCTGGTTATGGTTGTGACACATGTCCTGTGGTAAGTGGGCTTTAGTAGCAACTGCTCCAGTTAGCCAGTTGAGTCTACGTGAAAAAAGCCCAATAACATTTTAGAGTAAAAGGGAAAGAGTTAAGGTGCTAGCTGAGTTAAGTGCTTCAACACTTGGTAAGATTTGAGAAGACTATGCATGTAATGCGAAGAGTTATGTGAGGGCTAATTAAGCCTAAGTTTGAGATAAATGGATTAATTGTGTAGTTTCAAAACAACATTTTTTTAATTTTCCTTTTTACATTTCAATGCCAAATTCTTTCTTTTATTTTATGGAATGATTGCCTTGAATTAATTATCATTTGTTTCCAATTATTCATGTGGTTAACATATTATAATTATGCATCATATAGATAATTAAGTAATTAAGTTAATTATATAGCTTAAGTATTTAGGTTAATCATAATATAATTAATATATAATTATTAATTAAGTATAACTTAAGTAAGTAATAATATAGATTAAGATAGTATAATTATAACTAAGTTAAGTAATCTAGAATGTCATTAACTAAGTATCATAGGTTAATTAAAGTTAGTTAATTAGACTTATTAAAGTTAAGTAACTTAAGTATTTGTTAAGTTATAGGTTATGCATAGTAAGTAAATTATAGTAAATATATTTATAGTAGTAATGTATTCATATTTAGTAATTATGCTAAGTAACTTGTTATAAGTTATCTAAGTATTATAAACATAATTTAAAGTATATATTAATTTGTAATTATTATAATTGAGAATAAGGAATAAATTAAGAATAATTGGTGAATAAAATGCTTATTTAGCCTCCTAGTGAACAACCTAGACTTAATTAATAAAAATATTTCTAAATGTTAGGTTATCTTGCTCCCTATACTACGACACAATAACGACAAATTAATAAAGTAAAGTAGCTTAAACATCATTTTTTGGAGCCGTTGATTAAGTTAAAAACCCTAATTAATAGTGTTAAGAAATAATGTATCAATGGTTAAGGGTCATAAGGAGGAGGAGGGTTTACTATGGGAATTTGCTGATTTGGGTTGACCTGAAAACCAGGAGTGGGTGGAGCTTGCTGGACCATGTGAGTGTGTCCTTGAGGGGGTGGGTTGAACCTTTAAAGGTGGTTGCCTAGATTATGCACATTCCTTGGATTAAGGACAGGCTGTAATGGTAATGATCCATGGGTTTGGGACTCCGTCCTAATTTGACTAACCTAATTCTGCATTTCTTGGCTTTATTTGTCCATTTGAAATTGAAGGTCTTGATTTTGCCTGGCTAAAGCGCTCATGTTGTCTTGATGTCCTTTATCCATGCCGGCCAAGAGCTTAGTCAAGGCATCCATTGGAGACACATCAGGCTTGATTTCCTGGGGTGCCGGGTAAGATCTATTGTATCCTGGTTGATTAAACTATCTTTAAAAGACAGGAGTTGGGTTTCCTGTCAGCTTGGTTGGGCTTACCATGGGATTTGGTCTCTAGTTCTGGTCCGACCATGAGAACTTAGGGTGATTGCGTCGTCCAGGGTTATACGTATTTGAGTATGGATCATTCTTGGCATACCCTCAGAGTGCACTGACAACTTCAATGGAAAAGTTGGGATATGGTAGGACTAATGTCTCAGTAGGAAACGGTTCTTGGTTCAGGACATCCTCCTGTAGAATAAGAGCTCACATCTGATGTGATGTAGATGGAATTTCCCTAGTGAGAAGGTAGTCCTGAGAAGGCATCCTGTGGGAAGAAGCAGTAGCAGCAAGGTGGGTCTTCACCAGCTCGTTTAATTTCCATGTCAATATATCCACTTTATCCAACTTTTTGGTAATGATTTCCATGTCAACCCGGCTGGAGTTTGCCTAGACCTCATAGACTCTACCCTATGGTTGGTTGGAACATCCAAAAACAGTCATTAAGGCGTGATTTAGGGAGTTTTCACTCAGACTCGAATAGCTCAAGCACTTTGTCCTCGTCTTTCCTACGGAAGTTTTCTTCATAGGAAGCATCTGTGGAATTTCTTAAGGTCTCATTGAGCCTATGATAGAATATCTGGGCAAGTGATGGGAACACCATCATGAGCCATAACTAGCTCAATTTGGTCCAATAAAGTCAATAAAAGCTCCTACATAACCTTTAGAGGGTAATAAGTGCTTAATATTTTATTTTGAGAAGAAAATATGAAAATAGGGTTATTTCTGCAATTTTAACATCTTATCACAAATACAAAAAAACCACAGGGTATGCTAGAGATTTATTTAAGGTCATATGGTCATTAATGCTTAATAAGTGGGTCCATGTAGACAAAAACATGTTTTCACATATTTCAAGAATTAATGGACATCTAAAAACTTAAAAATAGAACCGCTTAATTAACTGAGGTTCTGGTCATGATAAAATTCACCTAAGCCCTCTAAAAATCATATAAAAATATTCTCTAGGGTTTTACATCCTTGATTTGATCATTAAAACCCAATTTAACCTAAAACAGAATCTCAGACAGATAGTTACCGTAATTTGTGTTTCTATGCAATTTAACCAATCAAACTTTGTCAAAACCTAAATCCAACTTCACCATCAGATTCCTTGGGTCCAAATTAGGTTTGTAGCAAAATTTGGGCCTAATAAGAGATCACCGTGACCTAGTTTACATTTCAATACTGTCTGACTCTTTTCTCTCACATTTATTCCCCTAACTTTTGAAATAATTACAAATTGCCTCCAACTTTGTCTTCACTCTTTACAAATTGGTCCCTCTGCCATTACCGCAGAGGAACTCCTACTCCAGCGACCTTTTATCACAGATTTCTCTCTGATTTCTTGACGAATCTCTCCCAATTAGAAAGTGAGATCCCTGATGAAATCCTCTTCCATTTGAGCCACGCATTGGGCTCTGAATCCTACTCAAAACCTAATGTGAAGCTTTCAAAGATTCAGGTCTCCTTGTCGTGCAAGCACCACGTGCTTCCAAGCTTGCAATGACCTTCTATGCCGTATTTAAGGACTTAGGTCGCAAGGCCAAATTCCGTATCAAGTTTTGGTGAGCCAAATACCCCTACTTCACCAACCACCGAACCTCCGCACCGGTGACCTCTCTCCATCCTACTCCTCTACACCTCCAACCATCAAATTGGAGGTGCCACCATCCTCCTCTCTTCCTCGCGCACCTCTCCATTCAAAGGGAGGGCATTTCTCTGCCTCATTCATCGTCGCTGCCTCGCCATCTCTATCTCCTTCTCTAGCTCCAGTTAGCCACAACCAGAGCTCTCCAACCTCCTTCCTCTCCTCTAAGATCCCTTATTCCTTCCTTTCTCCCTCTACATCACTTCCCCCTCACATACACTCCCAATCGACCACGCAACACACCCTGACGCCCTCGCCTTCCTCTGCTCCGGCAATGCTCCGACGACACCTATCCACTACTCCAGCACATGAAACTCGCTGCTACCACCCTCATAAGCTTCGCTGTGCCACCCTCTACAAAAGCCCTCAACCTATTTTGCGATTCACCCACCAAAACACCTCCCTGAACTCAGGCACTTTCGCTTCACTGTCTCGAGGTCGTCACACCTCCACCATCACTCGCACCACACGTTGCACCCACCGCCGCACTCATCGCTTCACAACAAAGCTTCTAAGCTCCTTTAACTTGCCCGCAAGGCTATGTTCATGCCTTCAAGTACTTCACTGGACCTCCGTCACCGCCTCGACTCCTCCGACTACGCCCTCAATCCTCTAACCACAACTGCTCCAGGCTACATTCAAAGGCACTACATTGACCTCCATACTCCTCTACAGGCGCTCAATTAGATCCAGCAGCCTCATCCTTGACCTAAATTGGAACCTTCATCATTTGCTGCTGCGCTGATAAGAAGGCAGATGGGATAGTCCCACATTGGATAGTGCAAATGCTGCGATCGCACATATTAGTAATTTATGCCTCAGCCCGGTTGCCTCTGAGAACACCGAGGTGAGGTCTCGCATGCACGTACATACGCATGCCCTCGCCCACGCTCACGCCACACGTGTTTGGGTCTTGGTCCGATTACCCGGATACCCGAGTCTGGTCCGGTTCGCCTAATTCTGAGAGAGAAAGAAGAGAAAGAAAGAGAGAGAGGAAGGGGGGTTTGCCCTCTGCTGCTCTCTACACTTACAGAAATTGAGAGGCCTTCACCTCTATGCTACTGTCTGTGCTTAAGCCTCTCCCTGAGGCTTGAAGGAGAAAAGAGGCCTTTTCCTCTGTTGCTGGTTCTAGGCCACTGTTGCATTATTGAGATACTTAACTGACGTGGAATATTTGGTTGGATTCACTGTTCATTTATTTGAAATACTTGAGCTTAATTAAAAGGGGTTAATTGGTGATTCAAATCACCATTTTAATCCATCATTTTTGCATATTGTTACTTGAAATTATTGATATATCATTTTGAAACAATTCTAGTTGCAATTGTTTATATCTCTTAGTTAGAATTTTGAATCAATTTTAGTTGCAATTGTTTATATCTCTTACTTAGAATTGTGATCTGGAGATTGATTTGCTACTTGCTCCCCACGTTAGACCTCGGATTTTCAATCGAGTATAAATTTTATTTGTTTTCACGATTTATCGGCTATACTACAACATATCAATTTTAAAACCCGATTTAGTGTAACAAACATTTTGGTGCTGTTGCCGGGGAGCAACGCGCAATTTGATCTCTTGATTACGATTCCTGACTTGATACTAACTTGATTTATCGCTTTTGATTGTGATTGTGTGGGAATTTAGCCAAGGAGCAAGATCAACCACACAACAACCACTCCAGGGGCAGGTAAACCACAAATCCATCTTCGTTAAGCCCTTGATTCTGAAAAGCTGAAAAAGGAAAGAAATCAATTAGGACCAACTTGCATTCTATTTTTAGATTCAATCATAACAAGTTGCTTGATTTGATTCATTTTTAGAAATATCCCAAAACCTGATTCTTACACCTATTTAGGGATTTAAGACACCTAGGGCTACCACCTTCTTAATTGAGCCCTAGGTGCCAGATTGGGAATTAATTGATTGACTAATTAAAGCCAATTAGGGTTTCCATTCTAAGGTTCTAGAGACATACTTTCTTAAAAAAGATTCAATCTTCTCAAACTGTGTGTGTCCTAAGCCGTGATTGAACTTACTTAAATAAACAAACCCTAAGAATCTAGCTCTAAATCTCACTTGATTCCTAAAAGTAGGACCTAATAATCAAGGACAAATCAGGTGAAGTTGACCCACCTTGCAGGGTCAACCAATCTTCAAATTAGGTCTCTACTCACAAAAACATCTTAAAGTTCAAGTGAAATCCTAAGCACCCATGCTCTAAACTTAAAATTGGTAGACTTAAGAGGTCAAGTTATCTATTCTGGTCTACCTGGACCCTCAGTGCCAAGGTCGAGTGGGGGAAACCCTGTAACCTGTCGGGGCACTCTACCGTGTAGGGGTCTTCGCTGGATTCTCCCTACCAGGCTGCCCAGGTAATTCTCAGGTGGACGACTTTCTAATCTAGGGGTATCATCCGCCCCGAACCTCTATAATCATCCAAAGATATTTGGGTGTCTTGATTGGGTCCATCACACCTTCTATCCCTCGTCTTCTCCATCGGTGCATGTTTGGGAGGAGGTCCCTAAGACCACCCTTGAGGCCTCCATTATCTATTCACTCTCAACGTGACCAAGCCTCGACTTCCCTATTTGTGCAACAACCCGACCAGATCGATATCTCTTCTGATTCATCTAAGCCTAGATCTCCTTCATCCATAATCATGGAACACCCGGCAGAAGAAGAAAACAATCTCCAAAATCAGCTTCAGTGCCTCAACGATCTATTCCAGGCGTTTATGAATCCACCACAGCATCCTTTGATGCGAGATCATTACAATCCTGCTGCAGTGGCGATCGAACCTCGAGTCCAAATCCCAGTTAGAGGTCTTGATAATGAACTAAAGCCGAACATGATTCATGCTATTCCTAAATTTGATGGGCTTAATTCTGAAGATCCCTTCCAGCATATCAGAAACTCAAGCATATGGCTGATAAACACCAATTTATCATCATTCTTATGCATTAAAACAAACCAAGCTCTTAGGATTTTACTCCGCAAATGGGTTTTTGGGTTGCATTTAGGCATAAATTAGGGTAGGCATGCATTGCATTTTTTATTGTCTTTTTGATATGTTTTTGTGAGTGTTAGGGATGAACAGATATACAGATCCCTAAAACCCTAGCACTCAAGAAGGCAAATGGTGAAGGAAAAGCTCAGACTAGCTGGAACTCAGCTTGATCCAACTCACCACAGCTGGAACCTAGCTCACTTGAACTAGGGTTAGCTCATTCCATCTCCATTCGGCTAATCTCAGCTGAATGGCAGCTCAAGAGAGTTCATCTTAGCTCACCCTAGCTCAAGTCAGCTTAGATCCAGCTCAACTTAGTTGAGTCTAGCTCATCTCAGCTCCCACTAGTCCACAGGGAGCTCTAGCTAGCTCAGCTGAGTTGACAGGAGTTCACCCCAGCTCAGACCCAGCTACATCCAGCTCCACTCAACTCCAGCCAGCTGAAGAAGAACTCATCTCATCTCAGGAAGCTCAAGTCCAGCTCCTGGGGATTCAGCTTAGCTCAACTCAGTTGAGCTAAGCTACCTTAACTGCCTCAACCAGCTTGATCCTCCCCGGGAGCACCAGACCCAGCTCACCTCAGCTCATTATGGTAGAAGCCAGTTCACTTTAGCTTGGCTTAGCATCTAGCAAAGAACTAGCAAGCTAAGCCAACTAGAGTAGCTCCATGCTAACCTCTTCAGCAGCTTCCAGCTCCAGTTCCAGCTCTAGACTACTTCTCCTCAGCTCCTCTCTTCAAACCCTAGCTCCAATACCTCCTCCTCTACTCCATAGCTAGCTAACCTAGCTTAGCTTAGCTTATCTTAGCTAGCAACCAGCTCCTTGGTCATCCACCACCTTCAAATTCAACCCTAGCTAGCTCCACCAACTTAAGCCCTACCTAAGCTAGCTATCCTACTCAAGTTGGCGCCACCTCTTCACCCCATCACCACCACCAAAAGGCACCAATTTTGGTGCCAAAACCTAACCCTAACTACCCCTCTTTTTGGCGCCAACATCCACCCCCACATCCACCATACACCTAACCCTACAACCCATCCTAGCCACCCACCGACCCCTCCTTCTAGAACCCTTCTTGGCACCACCTAAGACCCCCTTCTAGAAGCCATTTTGGCACCAACATCAAGGGGTGCCACCACCCATAACCACCCCCTAGGTGTCCCCTGGGTTAGCGCCAATTAACCTTAGCCATAGGATCCCCAACCACCTCCATCTCTCCATCTTAACCCTCCATTCCAAGAGTCACCTTAGCTCCCTTCCTATTCTATAAAATCCCACCTCCTACCACCATTCGAGAGCATCCTCCATTAGTGTATTTTGCTACCTATACCACCTACACCTACGGCCAAGGAGGAGTAGAGAAGAAGAGTAAAGGGGCACATCACCAGCCCTTTTGGTGCCTTCTTCTCTCCACTCTCTTCAACTTGGGCCACGCCAAGGAGGAGGACTTTTCTACTTCAAGGAGGACGGCCAGCAAAGGAGAAGGATCTAGGGTGGACATCCACCCTTGGAGAGAAGCTTAGGGCACGCCCCTTTAGGGCTTGCCTTGGAGGACATCACCTTGGTGGAGCATAGCAAGGAAGGAGTTGGAGGACTCTTTTCAAGCTTGGGAGCTACCAAGCTTGGAGCAAGAAGCCCTCTTCTTCACCATCTATCTAGAGGATTTTTGTTTGCTTTTATTTATTGTAATTTTTCTAGTAGTAGAAGCATTCCTCTACTAGGCTTTTTTTGTAAAATACTTTTTCATTAATCTAATTGCCTTCTTTGTAATTTCTTTATTTGCATTTCTAATTGCTTTGTTTTTAGCATTCTACACTTCGTCTCCCTAATTATTCTAGGCCTTCACTTGCCTAGAGTGAGCTTAGGGAGAGGCTCTACTTGCCACTTTAGAAGTAGTATATTGAGTTGAAGTGTAAGTCACTTTCCCGCCACAATTTTGCATGTTGCCTTAATTTCAAAAACATAAAAATGATACATTGAAAAAGACAAAAGAAAGTTGAGATTTATATTCCAAGCAAGAGAATCAATTTTGCAAACATTTGGCCTCCTTGGATGACCCTAGATACTCCCCTATCTAGGAATATAAATTTAAAAGTGAAAGCAGATTTACATGTTGCAACAATACTAAATTACCTAATTAATAAACCGTGTATTTTCGCTATCACTTTTAGGCGCCGTTGCCGGGGAGGCATGGCTTTGCATTAGTCAATTTTCTCTTGCTTGAAGTGGATCTCATCCCCTTCTCTTTCTTTTCTTTTGTGTGTGCAGGAACTATTGCAGGAAGAAAGCGGGAATCTGGAAGCAAGAGCTCAAAGATCCTTTTCTTCCCGTGAAATTCAGGTTGGTTCCCCTTCTTGTCACATTTAGGCTAAAAGACTACAAAAAAATATATTAAACTTGGCTTTCAGGACCATAAACAACTTAACTAAGTGGAGTGGTGCATTTTA
Organism: Thalassia testudinum; assembly: GCA_037157565.1. Lineage (NCBI taxonomy): Eukaryota > Viridiplantae > Streptophyta > Magnoliopsida > Alismatales > Hydrocharitaceae > Thalassia > Thalassia testudinum. Next base: position 113,049,999 of record JAZHRO010000003.1, on the reverse strand, counting down.
AAATCCATTGTTTACTTGAATGCTTCTTTAACACCACTCCATTGCAAGTATTGGTGTTCTATTTTTCGGGTCCAGATTTCTATATAGACTTGAAAAATCGATTCCTAACACCACAGGCTTCCTAAAATCATAAAATTTCATACAGTGATTTTCAATTAAGTTAGGAACATCTATTCCAAATTTCAGATCAATTGGATTTGTATTTAATTTTTAAAAATTCGTGGACTACAGAGGGGTCACACCCTCTAATCTTCCTATTTTTCTACTGTCGCATTTATCAAAGTTTACAATATAAATGTCATTATGTCTATTTCCTTTAAGAATAATTTATTTTGTTCCTTTATTATGAATTTTAAAACCTTTTGATGTGAAAGTAATTTTATAACCTTTATCACATATTTGACTTACACTTAGCAGATTATGTTTTAAGTCGCTAACTAAGTGCACATTATCAAAGGAGGTGGAAGAGTTACCAATTTGGCCAGTACCAATAATACGGCCTTGTGGTTGTTCCCAAACGTGACCATACCACCTTCCTGACAGTTGAGTTGTAGGAATAGGTCTTCCTCGCTAGTCATGTACTTGGAACAGCCGCTATCCATTATCCATCTTCTTTCTTCTCTTTCCTATCATTAGTTTGTGTTTGTGAGGCTTTTTTTGATATAATGGCTTCAATGTTCCATTTGTTTGTTGGAAAGTCCACTTCTTATAATGTACAGAACCTACAAAACAAGATCGCAATATACTTTTTGATGCCCATTTTTGTTTAGGTCCACGGTGGTTAGCTTATGTTGCCTGTTTTGGCAAGCTACCTTTCCCTTTGCTAGAACTAGATGCTTCATGATCATTTTTAGGTATATAACCCAACCCAAATTTTGTGGTGCTTTGGGTTTGTGTTCCTAACAATTTATGTAGGTTTCTACTTCCATTTGTGAACTTAGCTTGATCATTTAATAGAATAGCAGAGTTTTCTTTCTGCTTGTCTGTATCTACATTTAAATTGTTTATCTATGATTTTAATGTAGTGATCTCAATAGATAACTCTTTGTTTTTATTATCAAGTACGTCTTTTTGTGCTTTTTCTTCACCTAATGATTTTCTAGGTTTTTATTTTCTAGTTTTAATAATTCTGCTATATCATGCATCTCAAAGAAGGCTTCTAATAATTCATCCTAAGTAATGGAGGTTACCTCATCTTCTACAGCCATAAGGTCGAGAACATCTTCTCCCAAGGTTTCTTCTTCCTATGAACTTGAGTCTGACTCATCCCAAGTTGCCATGAAAGCTTTCTTCTTTCCGTCTTTTCTGAAGGGCTTCCTCTTCTTGTCTGACTCCTTTCTAAGAAGTGAACAGTCCTTCTTGATGTGTTTCTTTCTCTTGCAGTTGTAACAGGTGATTGCATCGTTCTTGATTTCTTCTTTCTTCTTCCTCCAGCTCTTCTTATCTTTGAGAAACATCCTAAATTTTCTAGAGAGGAGGGCTATGTCTTCCTCTTCTTCGCCACTTGAAGTTTCTTTGGATTCCTGAATAGCTTCAAGAGCTATAGTTTTCTTCTTAGATCCTTATCCTTCTTGATCCCTCATGTGTTGGAGTTGAACCTCATACGCCATTAGACTTCCAATAAGATCGTCCAGTTTTACGGTGGATAGATCTTTTGACTCTTGAATGGTGGTAGTCTTGGATTCTCAGTCGTTGGTGAGTGAGCGAAGGATTTTTCTGACAAGGGCTTCATTCTTAACATCTTGATCAAGATTCTGCAAAGAGTTTATGATGTCCATGAATCTTGTGAACATCTCCTTTATCGACTCCCCTTTCTTCATCCTGAAAAGCTCGCAGTTCTAGGTTAGTATATTTACCCCTGTTCCTTTTACCTTTGAAGTTCCCTCATGGGTAACTTCGAGAATGCTCCATATCTCATGCGATTTTGCGTGCAGAGACTGTTAATTTCTACCCTGGAGAGACCACAGAATATGCCATTCATGGCTTTCGCATTGTGTGTAGCCATTTTCTTTTGGTCTGGAGTGATTGCAGCCCCGTCCTTGATCTCTGGGCATGTGTATTTCAAGGCGATGACATCCCATACCTTGTAGTTCATTAGCTCTAGAAAGATCTGCATCCTGGTCTTCCAATAGCCGAAGTTCGTTCCATCAAATAGAGGAGGTCGAACCGCCAACTAACCCTTAGCATACATGTCAACATTCGACTTTGACATCTCTTGGACAACGTAGGCTCTGATACGAAATGAGAGGGTGTGCCTACGAATCTTACTTGGCCACAAACACAAGATCAAGTGTGATATCGATTGAAAAAATATGGCACAAAAACAATCCCACAATATACACAAAGATTTATAGTGGAAACCCAAACTGGGTAAAAATCACTACCTAAGCCTCCTAGCTTAGGATTTTCCTGACTACGCAACGCTAGTCAATCCACCAACGTACCACTGAATGAGGGTGACATAGCCTCTTACAATGATCCTTTCTCTTACTAACCTGAAGAGAAGCACAATAATAACAATGGATTTCTCCCAACAGCTTGGGATCCATAATCAAAGCAACAAGTAAAATAAAACAATATAATCCTATGGAACCTCAAAGAAAGTCAAATCGGATTTTTGCAGAGGTTTGAATCAACATGCTTTGGAGAACGTGAAAATAGAAGCGCAGAAGCACTTTGAGAGAAAGCACGAGAGCTCTTTTTCTATATGGATTTATCTTTGAAAGTGTTTTAAAATGAGGGATGTGGAGCCCTATTTATAGGTGAAAATGGAGCATATTTAAAATGTTGAGAAAAATCATTCGAACCAAATTGGTCGATCAATTTACTTAATTGGTCAATTAATTTTTATTTTTATCGATCAATTAACTTAATTGATTAATCAATTGCTGATGATCAAATATTAAATTGGTGATGAATTGCGGGAAAATCGGATTTGACCGTTAGGCTAATTTAGTCGGTCAATATTCTAATTTGAATCGATCAATTCTAATATTTTGGCCGATCAACACTATCTAAATGTTTCTTTTACGATTTAGAAAGGCTTTTCTTTAATCCTAAGGTTCCTTAGAGTAATTCTTAACTCAAGAAATATAAAAGAATTACTTGACTAAAGATAATCTTCACTTTGATCCACACAGAAGATAATTAACTTGATTTGTGCGAGCGTGATCCTAAAAGATTAGTTCACAATAAAACATAATTTTGTTTCATCAAAACAGAGGTACTTGGCCACAAACACAAGATCAAGTGTGATATCTACTGTAAAAATATGGCACAAAAATAATCCCACAATATACACAAAGATTTAAAGTGAAAACCCAAACTGGGTAAAAACCACTACCTAAGCCTCCTAGCTCAGGATTTTCCCAATTAGGCAACACTAGTCAATCCACTAATGTACCACTTGAACGAGGGTGGCACAACCTCCTACAATGATCCCTTCTCTTACTAACCTAAAGAGAAGCAAAAGAACAATGGATTTCTCCCAATAGCTTGGGATTCGTAATCAAAGCAACAAGTAAAATAAAACAATATAATCCTATGGAACCTCAAGGAAAGTCAAATCGGATTTTTGTAGAGGTTCAAATCAACGTGCTTTGGAAAGCATGAAAATAGAAGTGCAAAAGCACTTTGAGAGAAAGCACGAGAGCTCTTTTTCTATATGGATTGCTCTTTGAAAGTGCATTTTGAAATGAGGGATGTGGAGCCCTATTTATAAGTGAAAACGGAACATATTTGGAATGTTGAGAAAAATCATTCAAATCAAATTGGTCGATCAATTTACTTAATTAGTTGAACAATTTTCATTTTGATCGATCAATTACTGATCGATCAAATATCTAATTGGCCAATCAATTGTGGCAAAATCGGATTTGACCATTAGGCTAATTTGGTCGATCAATATTCTAATTTTGATCGATCAATTCTAATATTTTGGCCCATCAACATTATCTAAATGTTTCTTTTACGATTTAGAAAGGTTTGTCTTTAACCCTGAGGTTCCTTAGAGTAATTCTAGACCCAAGAAATATAAAAAAATTACATTGTCTAAAGATAATCTTCACTTTGATCACACGGTGGATAATTGATTTGATTTATGCAAGCATGATCCTGAAAGATTAGTTCACAATGAAACATAATTTTATTTCAACAAAACAGAGGTACTTACATTAAATGAGAAGGTGTGCCTACGGATCTTTACTTGGCCACAAACACGATCAAGTGTGATATCGATTGTAAAAATATGGCACAAAAATAATCCCACAATATACACAAAGATTTATAGTGGAAACCCAAACTGGGTAAAAATCACTACCTAAGCCTCCTAGCTTATGATTTTCTTGACTAGGAAATGCTAGTCAATCTACTAAGGTATCACTTGAACGAGGGTGGCACAGCCTCTTACAATGATCCCTTCTCTTACTAGCCTGAAGAGAAGCACAACAACAACAACAGATTTCTCCCAACAGCTTGGGATCCGTAATCAAAGCAACAAGTAAAATAAAATAATATAATCCTATGGAACCTCAAGGAAAGTCAAACTGGATTTTTGCAGAGGTTCAAATCAACGTGCTTTGGAGAGTAAAAATAGAAGCGTAGAAGCACTTTGGGAGAAAGCATGAGAGCTCTTTCTATATATGGATTTCTCTTTGAAAGTGCATTTCGAAATAAGTGATGTGGAGCCCTATTTATAGGTGAAAATGGAGAATATTTGGAATGTTAAGAAAAATCATTCGAACCAAATTAGTTGATCAATTTACTATCAATTTTCATTTTGATTGATCAATTAACTTAATTAGTCCATCAATTGTTGATCGATCAAATATTTAATTGGCCAATCAATTGGGGGAAAATCAGATTTGACCATTTGGCTAATTTGGCCTATCAATATTCTAATTTTGATCGATCAATTCTAATATTTTGGCCGATCAACACTATTTAAATGTTTCTTTTACGATTTAGAAAGATTTTTCTTTAACCCTAAGGTTCCTTAGAGTAATTCTTGACTCAAGAAATATAAATGAATTACATTGATTAAAGATAATATTCATTTTGATCCACACGAAGGATAACTGACTTGATTTGTGCGAGCATGATCCTAAAAGATTAGCTCACAATAAAACATAATTTTGTTTCATCAAAACAGAAGTACTTACATTAAATGAGATGGTGTTCTTGTGGATCTTACTTGGCCACAAACACAAGATCAAGTGTGATATCTATTATAAAAATATGGCACAAAAACAATCCCACAATATACACAGATTTAAAGCAGAAACCCAAATCGGGTAAAAACAACTACCTAAGCCTCCTAGCTTAGGATTTTCCCAATTAGGCAACACTAGTCAATCCACTAACATATCACTTGAACGAGGGTGGCACAACCTCTTACAATGATCCCTTCTCTTACTAACCTAAAGAGAAGCACAAGAACAACGAATTTCTCCCACTAGCTTGGGATTCATAATCAAAGCAACAAGTAAAATAAAACAATATAATCCTATAGAACCTCAAGGAAAGTCAAATCGGATTTTTGCAGTGGTTCGAATCAACATGCTTTGGAAAGTGTGAAAAGAAGTGCAGAAGCACTTTGAGAGAAAGCATGAGAGCCCTTTTACTATATGGATTTCTATGTGAAAGTGCATTTTGAAATGAGGGATGTGAAGCCCTATTTATAAGTGAAAATGGAGCATATTTGGAATGTTAAGAAAAATCATTCAAACCAAATTGGTCGATCGATTTACTTAATTGGTCGATCAATTTTCATTTTGATCGATCAATTAACATAATTGGTAGGTCAATTACTGATCGATCAAATATCTAATTGGCCAATCAATTGTGGGAAAATAGGATTTGACCATTAGGCTAATTTGGTTGATCAATATTCTAATTTTGATCGATCAATTCTAATATTTTGGCCAATCAACACTATCTAAATGTTTCTTTTACGATTTAGAAAGGTTTGTCTTTAATCCTGAGGTTCCTTAGAGTAATTTTAGACTCAAGAAATATAAAAGAATTACATTGTCTAAAGATAATCTTCACTTTGATCACACGGTGGATAATTGATTTGATTTATGTGAGCGTGATCCTGAAAGATTAGTTTACAATAAAATATAATTTTATTTCAACAAAACAAATGTACTTACATTAAATGAGAAGGTGTGCCTACAGATCTTACTTGGCCACAAACACGATCAAGTATGATATCGATTGTAAAAATATGACACAAAAATAATCCCACAATATACACAAAGATTTATAGTGGAAACCCAAACCAGGTAAAAACCACTACCTAAGCCTCTTAGCTTAGGATTTTCTTGACTAGGAAATGTTAGTCAATCTACTAATGTACCACTTGAATAAGGGTGGCACAACCTCTTACAATGATCCCTTCTCTTACTAACCTGAAGAGAAGCACAACAACAATAACGGATTTCTCCCAATAGCTTGGGATCCGTAATCAAAGCAACAAGTAAAATAAAATAATATAATCCTATGGAACCTCAAGGAAAGTCAAACTAGATTTTTGCAAAGGTTCAAATCAACGTGCTTTGGAGAGCGTGAAAATAGAAGCGCAGAAGCACTTTGGGAGAAAGCACGAGAGCTCTTTCTATATATGGATTTCTCTTTGAAAGTGCATTTTGAAATGAGGGATGTGGAGCCCTATTTATAGGTGAAAATGGAGCAAATTTGGAATGTTGAGAAAAATCATTCGAACCAAATTGGTCAATCAATTTACTATCAATTTTCATTTTGATTGATCAATTAACTTAATTGGTTGATCAATTGCTGATCGATCAAATATTTAATTGGCCAATCAATTGTGGGAAATTAGATTTGATCGTTTGGCTAATTTGGTCGATCAATATTCTAATTTTGATCAATCAATTGATTTGATCGACCAATTCTAATATTTTGGTCGATCAACACTATCTAAATGTTTCTTTTACAATTTAGAAAGGCTTGTCCCTAATCCTGAGGTTCCTTAGAGTAATTCTAGACTCAAGAAATCTAAAAGAATTACATTGACTAAAGATAATCTTCACTTTAATCCACACGGAGGATAATTAACTTAATTTGTGCGAGCACGATCCTGAAAGATTAGTTCACTTCAAAATATAATTTTATTTCTTCAAAACAGAGGTACTTACATTAAATGAGGTGTGCCTGCGGATCTTACGTGGCCTCAAACACAAGATCAAGTGTGATATTGATTATTAAAATACGTCACAAAAACAATCCCACAATATACACAAAGATTTACAGTGGAAATCTAAATTGGGTAAAAACCACTACTTAAGCCTCCCAGCTTAGAATTTTCCCAACTAGGCAACACTAGCCAATCCACTAACGTACCACTTGAACGAGAGTGGCACAACCTCTTACAATGATCCCTTCTCTTACTAACCTAAAGAGAAGCACAACAACAACAGCAACGGATTTCTCCCAACAGCTTGGGATCCGTAATCAAAGCAACAAGTAAAATAAAATAATATAATCCAATGGAACCTCAAGAAAAGTCAAATCGAATTTTTCCAGAGGCTTGAATCAACGTGCTTTAGAGAGCGTGAAAATAGAAGCACTTTGAGAGAAAGCACGGGAGCTCTTTTTCTATATGGATTTCTCTTTGAAAGTGCATTTTGAAATGAGGGATGTGGTCCCTATTTATAGGTGAAAACGATGCATATTTGGAATGTTGAGAAAAATCATTCCAAGTAAATTGGTCGATTAATTTACTGAATTGGTCGCTCAATTTTCTTTTTGATCAATCAATTAACTTAATTGTTCGAACAATTGCTGATCGATAGAATATTTAATTTGCCAATCAATTGCATGAAAATCAGATTTGACTAGTAGGCTAATGTGGTCAATTAATATTCAAATTTATTATCAATCAATTGATTTAATCGATCAATTCTAATATTTTTGCTGATCAACACTATCTAAATGTTTCTTTTATGATTTAGAAAGGTTTATCTTTAATCCTGAGGTTCCTTAGAGTAATTCTAGAATCAAGAAATATAAAAGAATTACATTACCTAAAGATAAGCTTAACTTTGATCCACACAGAGGATAATTGACTTGATTTATGTGAACATGATTCTGAAAGATTAGTTCACAATAAAACATAATTTTATTTCATCAAAATAGAGGTACTTACATTAAATGGGAAGGTGTCCCTGCGGATCTTATATGGCCACAAATACAAGATCAAGTGTGATATCGATTGTAAAAATATGGCACAAAAACAATCCCACAATATATACAAAGATTTATAGTGGAAACACAAACCAAGTAAAAACCACTACCTAAGCCTCCCAACTTAGGATTTTCCTAACTAGGCAGCGCCAGTCAATCCACTAACATACCACTTGGACGAGGGTGGCACAACCTCTTACAATGATCCCTTCTCTTATTAACCTGAAGAGAAGGACAACAACAACAATGGATTTCTCCTAATTGCTTGGGATTCATAATCAAAGCAACAAGTAAAATAAAATTATATAATCCTATGGAACCTCAAGGAAAGTCAAACCGGATTTTTGTAGAGGTTCGAATCAATGTTCTTTGGAGAGAGTGAAAATAGAAGCGCAGAAGCACTTTGAGAGAGCACGAGAGCTCCTTTTCTATATAGATTTTTCTTTGAAAGTGCATTTTGAAATGAGTGATGTGGAGCCCTATTTATAGGTGAAAGCAGAGCATATTTGGAATGTTGAAAAAAATCATTCGAACCAAATTGGTTGATTGATATAGACACATTTATTTAGGTTAAAATGCCTAATCATGCATGTTCCTAGGCTTAGATTTGCATTTCATGTTATAAATATTACATACCATGCATCATTCTGCATTTAGAGTAGTCGTACATATTTTAGGTTAATTAGGTCCTTTTTATGGTTAGGAGAGAAGAAGATTTATTTCAGGACCTCGAATGGGCAATCTGGCCATATGGATTTGGTGAGGATGACGATCGGAGTCTAATGCCTCTAAAATCGTCTAGAATGGAATCCCGTAGCATCATATGAAGTCTGAGGAAGATTAACGGCTAGGGGGCAATGCAACATCCTTATAGGCTTCAGATGAAAAATCCGACCATACTGATGGATCCAGAGCGTCGATCGTAGTTCGGCAGGGCGGAAATCATTTGATCCAAGTACCGTGGCATCCTCTGCAACAAAAAGAAGATGGACGGCCCAGATGGCGCCACATGGCACCATCTAGGCCGCCCAACACCGACCAGCAGCAACTGGCCAAGCCTCTCCCATCCGCACCATCAGATCTAGGCCATTGGATCTTCATCTAACAGCCATAGGCGTGCACAAGCCAGTGCAGCAGCAAAGGCAGCGGTCGTGCAATGCAAGCGCATTTGTGCACTAATCACGCACCAGCGCAGCACAGCCAACATGAGCACACAACACGGCGTGAGGAGCGTGCGGCACCAGCGAGGGTGTGTGCAATTTTTTTAGCGACATTTAGGGCAGGTCTTTAGTGACTCTTACAGCTGTCACTAATGGCCCGTACGTGCCAGCAAAGGAATTGAATGGCAGATCTTCAGTGATAGCTGCATGGATCTTTAGCGACGTTTACAAACGTCAATAATGACCCAGATGCGAATTTGTTCTTCCTCTACTATAAAATGACCTACTCACCACCATTACAAACCATCTCTTTCTTTCTTCCTCTCACCACCTCCAAGGCTTTAGAGAGAGCTTGCCCCAAGCCCAGGATGCTCCTCTAGAGTAAAAAAAAAAATAATTTTCCCTCCCCTCATCCCCATTCGTGAAGCATCCCATGGCCGTCCTCTCACCACCCTTCGGGATGAAGATCCTTGCCGCGACGCCGTCTTGCCCCATCCTCCATCCTCCAGCTTCGTCCTCCTTCGTCCCGCTCCTCACCACCTTCCTCGAGGCGATGTCAGAGCGAGTCATCCTTTGAGCAACCGTTGAGGAGGATTTTCTCATCTCCATCTATCTTTACTGCTTTTTAGTGTACTTTTTCCTACTTTCTTAGTTGTATAAAACATTAGATTCAGAAATATATGTGATTCTCTCTCTCTGTGTTATATTTTTTGCAAGTAGATAAAGTTTTCATTGACCTAATCTCTTGCTTGATAAAAATATCAAAAAAAATAGAAACGATAAAAATGACAAAATAAATAAAAGTGAAACACGGATTTTTCAAAATCAAACGTTCGCCTCCCCGTGTTCGACCTGGGACTCACTTTTCAAGTTTCGATTATAAATTTTATTTAATAGACCCATTTTGCGAGCTACGACGACGGATCCTCCAAACCCTAATTTTAATTCGTGAAACACTCATATCATTGATCAATTTACTTAATTGGTTGATCAATTTTCAATTTTATCTATCAATTAACTTAATTGATCGATCAATTGCTGATCGATTAAATATTTAATTAGTCAATCAATTGCAGGAAAATCGGATTTGACCATTAGGCTAATTTGGTCAATCAATATTCTAATTTTGATCGATCAATTGATTTAATCGATCAATTCTAATATTTGGGTCGATTAGCACTGTCTAAATGTTTCTTTTAGGATTTAGAAAGGTTTGTCTTTAATCCTAAGGTTCCTTATAGTAATTCTAGACTAAAGAAATATAAACGAATTACATTCACTAAAGATAATCTTCACTTTAATCCACACGGAGGATAATTGACTTGATTTGTGCGAGCGTGATCCTGAAAGATTAGTTCACAATAAAAGATAATTTGTTTTCATTAAAATAGATGTACTTACATTCTCCCCCTTTTTTATGATAAGAAAATTACAATTATGCATGCAAGAATAATAAATAATTACTTTGGAATTGCTCCCTCTATCAACATGCATATTTTACTCCCCCTTTTTGTTATCAACAAAAAGATATATCACAAGTGACTTGTTATTAATCATACTTAAACAAGTAAAATTCTAAGAATAAAATTTACATTTTTCTCTCCCTTTTTAAAGTAGTATTCTGTTAAGCATGATGTCAAATTAATCATATGAAAATTATCAAGTTCATGATAAAAAGATGATGAAATTCATGATAGTCTAACATAATGACAATATCAAAATAAAATGAAGTGTTGAGTAAGAGCTATACAATCCAGCATAGATAAATACGCTATCTAAATGCTATTAAGAAAGTGATCTTAATTCTTCCCCTCAAACAATGATCCCTTATCAAGGTTTGATTCTCTTTATTCTTCTCCCCCTATCAAGTTGCTATTCCAAATTAATTTATTCTACGCTTAGTCAATTTTATATTAAAAACTTATTTATAACTAAGTAGATAATAAAGATTTAGTTTTGGGAATCATACCTGCTAAGGTACAAGGAGTTATACCTAATAGAAATAGCTAGGTGGAGGGGGTCTCCACCAAAAATCTGGCATCCATTGACTTTGTCGGTTCGACCATCTTTCATAGCCAAATTGATGACTGTTGGCTTGTTGAAGGTTGCTTCTCCAATTGTAATTTCCATGTCGATCTTTTCCATAACCCACATCACAATTTTCTAGAAATTTTTTTGGTACCCATATTCTTTTAGGTCCGTGGCTGTTAATTCCTTTCAAGTCAGAGGGTCCATTAGACTCTTTTCTGTTGGCCTTTTAATATAACATGCATGCCTAATCTTCTTCTGATTCTTATTTTCAATGTCCTCATATTTTTCTACATATGTTCTAGTAGAATATTTAAGGTCATTAAGTGTGTCTTTAAAGTGAATATATTATTCCTTGAGATCTTCTACTTTCTCATGGAACTCCATGTTCACAACTCTTGTTACATCTAATTCCCTTTTCTTATTTTCTAAATCCAGAGATAAACTAAGTTTTTCATTTCAAAACTAGTGCACTTATCTTTAAGTTCCACATTTTCTTTCTTTAATCTTGTTAGCTAAATTGTATAAATCATGATATGCATTTGAGTTATTTTGAGAAGAAAAGAAGAATAAAAGGTTATTTCTACAATTTTACCAGTAATTCACAAATGCAGAATAACCATGGGGTTATTTCAGGGGTTTAATAAAGGTTAAATGTGCTTTAGAGTCTAACAAGATGGTCCATGTAGAATAAAATGGGTTTTTCACGCACTTCAAGAATTAAATGACATTTGAAACCCCTAAAACAGACCCGCTTAACTAACTGAGATTTCGATTAGGATAAAATTCATCCAAACCCTCTAAAATTCATAGAAAAATATCCTCTAGGGTTTGGTACCTTTGAAGTGACCATTAGAACCTATTTTTGACCTAAAACAGAGTCTCAGACGGACAATTACCTTAATTTGGGTAACTGTGCAATTTACCTAGTCAAACTTGGCAAAAACCTAAATCCAACCACACCATCATATTCCTTGGGTCCAAATTAGGCTTATACCAAAATTTAGACCCAATTAGAGATAATCTTGACATAGTTTGCATTTCAATCCTGTCTGATTCTTTCTATTTCACAAGTGCCCCTAGCTTTTGAAATTCATTACAAACAGGCCTCTATCTTTGTCATCACTCTTTGCAAAGAGGTCCTTCCACCATTGTCGTAGGGAATCCTACTCCAGCGACCTTCATTTGGAAAATTCTCTATGATTGCTTGACGAAACTCTCCCAAACTTGAACCAAAGATTCTTTAAGGAATTCTTTTTCCATCATACCCAGTCTTGGACCCCATAACCTTCCCAATTTCTCATGCGAACGCATGAGAGATTCAAGTATCTCTTGTGTGTCAAGCTTACCAAGCTTGAAAGCTTGTTTTCCAAGCTTCAAACCTCCCTCTAAGGCCTATATAAAAACCCATGACGCACGCCGATCTCCTTATGCTCATTTTTGGCCTAGAATACCCCTCTTTCCTCCCTCCTCTCTGGTCGAAAGGTACCACGACGTCCAACAACTCCCTCTAACCACTCTGGTCATCCACTTGCAATAGCAGTGGCGGATTCTCCTTCCTCTCCCTCTTTCGCGTCGCACCATACCAGCGGACACCCCAATCCTCGTCGTCGTCGCCACTTCTACCCCACCGGAGCAGCCTTCCTCTCCGGCACCGACCATACCAGACCGGAGGTCTCATCCGTCTCACTTCATCCGTTAGTTAGCTCTAACGATCGCTCTCTATCCCTATTCTCTGTCCACGAACTTACACAATCACACAACCATCACACCGCCCGTTCACCGTCATCCCTTCCACCTCCGGCGAGCACTCTGACGAGGATTTTCAAGCGCTATATAACTCCATCCTCCTCGCCGACACACCCGTTACCTTTGCCTCGACTCCACCAACCAAAGCCCTCTACCTATTCGCCCTATTATGCACTCACACAACCCCTCGAACAAACCCACCTTTTTCGACCTCCTTCACCTTCGCCAGCCATCTCTGACCACTCTCACCACACGCCACCGCCACCAACACCTTCACCACAATCGCACGAGCTCCTAAGCACTTCTGACGTGGCCTTTAGGCCATTTTCACTATTTCAGGTGTTCACTCCTTCATCGCCATTGACGGAAGCTTCGAGAAAAGTTGGAAGCTTGCTTTAGCACACACTCGCTTCAGGTACCAACTCCAGCAACTGCAGAATCATCCCAGGACCTCACTTGGACCACCAATTGGGAGCGTTGACCGCCCCCTTGGGAGAATCGAACGAGGATAGTCACGGTTGTAGCTACACACAAAAGAAGTTGCAGGATTAATCCCACATCGTTACTTCAGAAATCAATGCGTAGGGATAAATTGAATTTGTGTCTGTGGCTTATCACCTCAGACACGGGGTGAGGTCCCACTTACCCCTCTCACCCGATTACCCGCCTAAGCCTCCTCTCACACCTCATCCATGACCCATGCCACGTAGACTTGGTCCCGGGTATCTGCGTACTCGATTGCCTGAATACCTGCGTAATTGAGAGAGAGAAGAGGAGAACAGGAGAGAGAGCGCCCGAGGTTAAGGGGGTTTTTGCTTCAGTGAATATTGTCTAACACTTAGCCAATTTCATGAATCCCTCCCCTGTGCATGAAGAGAAAAAGCCAAAGAAGAGAAGTCAAAGAAGAAGAAGAAGAGAAGAAGAAGCAACCAAAAGAGGAACAGTGCTTACGCACTGTAGCATCAGAGAGAAGTGCACTATGCACTCATCATACATGGCATTTGGTTGATTGATACTATTGCATTATTTAAGTATACTTGTAATAGGGTAATTTGGTGATTCAAATCACCATTTTACCCTAATATTTTTGCCACATTGACTCTTGAGTTTATATTTACATCATTTGCACTTGAAATTGCTATTACATTATTATATTATTGCTTAAAATTGTGATCTTGAGATAAATTGACATATTGCTCAATGCATTCGACTTTGGATTTCTCTTGAGCTATAAATTTTAAGTGTTCTATGCGATTTATCGGCTATACTACAGTGCATTATTTTTAAAACACTGATTCAACATGTGAACAACTACAAGCGAGGGTGGAGATGACAGCGGCGACGGACAACGGCAAGAACCCTGAAAACATGAATACGGCCTTGTGACCAAGTTAAACTACTTCAAGAGCTTCGCCAAGTGTTGGCGAATGTGATGGTGGCAGTTTCGTGGTCAGTGGAGGTTCGTGGTGGTCGAACGGTGATGGAAAGGAAGTGTGAAGGTGGGTTTGTTCGAGGGGTCGCATGAGTGGATGAGAAGGTGAATAAAGATGGGGGTTTTGATGGGCGTGCTGAGGCGGAGGTGTAGAGGGTTTCGACGAGGTGTGTGGTGTGGTGGAATGACAGGAAGCCCTTGCCAGAGTGGCGGCCGAAGCGGAGGAAGATGAAGGGCGAACGTTGACATCGAGGGATGTTTTTAGGATTTTTGGATAAGAGAATTAACCTAAGGAATTAAAAGGACCTAAATACCTAGTTTAAGGGATGAAAGGGATGGAAGGAGTGGAAGGAGAATACTCCAAGGAGGGAGACGACGGCGAGGAAAGGGTTGAAGACGATGGGGCTTTGGCTGGCCACAGTCGGAGGAAGATGAGGAAGATTGCTACGCTTCCAATTTGGCTGTTGGAGGCGCAGATGAGAGAGATCGATAGGGCTGCCGAAGCATAGGTCGGAGCCGGCCGTAGGAGAGGAACAAGAGGGATTTATGGCCTTAAACCTAGCCAAGGAGGACAGTTTGTCCTCAGGGGTCCTTATATAGGTCTCAAGAGAGCTTTCCAAGCTTAGAGACCAAGCTTGGATGCTTCAAAGCTTCGTGAAATAGGAGACCCACTCCTTCAAATGATTTGCATGAGCCTTTGGATGGATTTGGAAGGCCATGAAGAGGCTCAAGTGGAAGAGGATCTCGTCAGGAGTCCTTCCATTTTTGGAAGAGATCTGCGAAGGGATCAGAGAGAAATCTCTGATTGAAGGCTGCTGGAGTAGGATTTCCTCCATGATAATGGCCGAGGGACTTGATTGTAAACAAGATGACAAACTTAGGGACCCATTTGTAAGAAATTCAAAAAGCTAGGGGTGCATATGTGATAAAAAGAGTCAGAGTGGACTGAAATGCAAACTAAGTAAATATGATCTCTGATTGGGTCCAAAGTTTGGTACAAATGTAATTTGAACCCAAGGAATCTGATGATGAATTTGGATTTAGGTTTTAAATAAGTTTGACTGGGAAATTTATGCAAAAACCTAAATTAGGGAAATTGTCTGTCTGAGATACTATTTTAGGTCAAATTGGGTTTCAATGGTCAAAGCAAGCATACCAAACCTTATAGAATATCTTTATATGATTTTTAGACGGTTTAGGTGAATTTTATTTTGACCAGAACCTTAATTAGTTAAGCATATTTTTTTCTAGGATTTCAGATGTCCATTAATTCTTGAAACACGTGAAAACCTATTTCTATCTGCACTGACCCACTTATTTGACATTTATGATCATTTGACCTTCATTTAATCCCTTGGAAACCCTATGATTGCTCTAAAATTAGGAGATTCTGTTAAAACTACAGATTTACCCTTATTTTCATGTTTATCTCTCAGAATGGATATATAGTGAATTACAGTCTTCTGGCGGTTATGTAGGAGCATTTTTTTGTGGATTCTATCTAATTAAAACTAGATATAGCTGATGATGATGCTATCATCAGTATCCAATCAGCTTGAATCCTCTGGGTTGCCTCCTAGGAATATCTGCGTTTAGTGCCTTCAGCTTGGCATAGTACACAGACAACAAAATATCAAAAAATTGAATGGTCTGGGTCAAGAAGGGGAAGACATAATCAGCTAAACCCAAGTCAAAAGTCCTCAGATGGAGACTAGATTATGGTGAAGTCCCATCCCTAAGGGACAGGAACGCTGTAAATGGTGTATCATGCATGCCCATGTGTATTCCTCTCTTAATCTATGGGCATGTAGAGAAGTTGATTTGGAAGAGTGCAACCCAAATCTAAAATGCCAGACACTAAAGATGTAGGTTTTGTAATCAGCTTGTGTCCCTTTAAAGTTGTAATCCCTCAGAGAGTATATCGATTCCAGTGAATTTGGGTTGCGAGATTTCAATTCTCATAGGGCATGTAACAAAATCAACAGTTTGACAATGAGCCTTAGGATCAGGCATGAGGTCTCTCTCCACGATACCTTCTCTACCATCTCCACGTCGACATCGAGAAACCATCGCCACCAGTCTTCCTCCTCCGCTCGGCCACTCCGACCACCATCAGCTGCGCCGCCAACGCTATTGAGAAGCTTGCACTCCAGAGCTCCTTCCTCTAGCTCCTCACCACAGGCAAGGACCTCCTCCCATGCGCAAGCCGCAACAAATGAAATCCCTTGTTTTGAGTTGAATTTGATTTTAAATGGAATGCCATTGCAACTATTATTTTAGTCAATATATTATTGTTCCATCTATGGACATGCCCATCTCTCTCTATTTCACCTATGTTACTTCCTAAACTATTGATTCATACAAAAAGCAACAACTTGATGCAAGGGCTTTGATGGATATTTATATGAAATAATTTATGCGGCATTTCAAGCAAAAATGGGAGATATGTGGGATCATTCCTAGTAGAAATATTTGTGAGTTTATTTGGTTCGTTCCTCGCTGTGATTCAACCTGATCCTCGTGGTTAGAAATAATTATCCTTGATTGAGTTTATTCCACCACATTATCCTTGATTCAACACATCTTTTTATTGCAATCATCATTTTACTTAAGCGAAAACCTCTCGGTCAAATGGTGTCGTTGCCAGGGAGGCAACGGGCCTAGTAAACTCACAAGTATTCTTTTTGTCTGCATTGAATTCTGATTGAGATTATACATCCATTGATCTATCATTTTTCTGTGCGAGGTACACTCTTGAGGAGGAGGAGCACGCAGCAGATGCTCGTCTTGGTAGACCTTGTTGCCATCTCAAGGATAATCACGAGTGCATGTGGACCTTGATCCCACGTGCAGGGAGGGAAGATTGACGATCGAAGTCTTGTTTGTTTCTTTTAGATTGAGATTAGGCTTGATAGACGTTAGACATTTAATTTCTATCCAGTTTGACCCATGTTGGGCATTTGGGGAACCTATTCTCAATGCTTTTATTGCTTATCACTATTGTATGCAGGAGTGTCATTTTTAGGAGTGTGCTCCCATTTTATTTAGATTATAGGTTTATTTGAAATTTTTAAACTGCAAGTTAGTTAGCTAGCTAGCTAAATTAGATAAGATTTATTTGATTATCATATAAAAAAAGAACAAAAGAAAAATCTAAGCTACCTACTAGAAGCTACATATCCATAGGGCAGCCATATAGGATTGAGTGAGCAGCATCTAGTTTATCCTTTCGATATTGTGAGCATTCATGCACGAAGAAATCTAGGGTAAGGTACGTCCTCTCTTTAGCATCACATCTCTATTATGCATCTACATTGGACTTAAATCCAAGACCACTAAAGTGTGTGAATCTAATTAATTCAATGGTTCCCTTAAAAAAAAGAAAATTTGGGACTGCTAAGAGGATTGATTTTTAAAAAAATCAAGTGACTCAAATTGCATGCTAAAGGACATGTTTGTGGGATTTCAAAATATAAAGTGCGTGTGTGTTGCACACTTGAAACACTGTGCACATCACACAAAAGGTCACTAGAGATTAATTTCTACTTCTCCTCTTTGCACCACAAGGGAAGTTAGCCAGAAATCAACAAGCTTATCCACCAAGTTACTTCGGTTCCGCGTAAGTGGGCTCAATTTAAGGCTTCCATCCATTGCATTGTAGGCACCAACAAAGGTCGGCCTAAGAAGCGTAATTCTTATAAAACTTGTTTGGCCACCTATTGTAACTCTATTGACCTCAACTTTCTTAGGCAAGTTTGGTTAGGGATCTCAAGGTGCACCTGACTTCTTATGCCACTTAAGTGGGAATGGAAGAGCATTGACTTGATTTCTTTGACTAACCTGTGGAATAGGATTGAGGAGACCTGCAATCTACTAAAAATAGAATCCTTTTGTAGTTGTGTTTATATTGGCAGTGGTTTATGCATGGTAAAGCTCTCTAGGAAGTTTCTATTTTTAATCTAATTTCATCTAAAAATCAATTTGGCTTCAAAGAAATGGATCACCCTTACTCCTATCATTTAGAATATCAGTATAATCTCAATCAATGGACGAACCTAGATTTGGAGTTTGGAGTAAGTCTCGAGGGAATTATGTATTCCTCGAGGACTTACCCCCCAAGGATATGAATGACTTGGTGAATTCTAGATTCCTCTCTACTTTTGATTTTGAAAATCATCCTCCCCAAAATCAAGAAGATATGGAGTTAAAGTTGGAGGAAGATGAACATAGGATTGAGGAGCCTAGGAGAGACTCTCAGGGACAATATGTATCAATTGAGGATTTATGACCTGAGGAGAGCAAAGAATTGAGAGATATAGGCTTTCTCCATTTATATAACATTGAGTTTGATCCTCCTTCAAAGTAATTGAGGATACTGAAGCAAGTCCTCCCCTTACTATAGAATCACATAAATACCCCGACAAGAAATTAAGTGAAGTAAAAGAATCTGATAATGAAATTAATGATAATGATTCAGTTTCTTCGACCTTGCCATCAAATGAATGTGATTCGGAGTCCACAATTGATTCTCATATACTTGAAGGTAAAAATATGACTCCCATTTTTAAGGAAATCATTAATGATAGGCAGCGTGACTTAAATTCCTACACAACTACTATTAGAAAAAATAATGCATAATTTGAATTACTGTTGGAACTAGACTTGCTACGGACTAAACCATCGTTAGACTTAATCAATACTTCCCAACACCACAAACAACCCTTGCACTCCCTAACCAATCCTTGGCTCAGATCTCTGCTCACATACATTCTTTCTAGGAAGAATATCTGGCCAGTGCATCCTCCAGTGGAGTGGCGAGTTTGGATTAATGCTTGCAGTTTTAGTCTCGCCATTCAAGGGTATGATATAATTTTCAATATACCCTTTAAAACCCTTCCTTCTTTGCAGGACCCTTGCTATCGTTCACTCCTTCTATTTCGAGAGGTCCCTTCTCATGCTCCTTCTGTTATTCCTAGACCTCTCCAAGTAGCCTACGAGGTTCTCTATCTTCATATCTTCTGGTGAGCACTTGGAATCATGCTGCATCATCAACTTGCCACCATCCATGACTAACTATTTTCTAGGCCTGCGCTTTTACATATATTTTTAGGGCCTAGTTCTATCTATGTGAAACCAGACTTACAGGTTCCCTATAAGTCTGGCTACCGACAGAAAATGTAGCACTTGTTGGGAGGCAACCCAATGCCTAGAATAATGCCTTCATTCAGTGATTCCCTTCCTTTCTTCCCCTATTTTAATTTTATAATGAGGACATTGTACGATTTAGGCATGGGGGGTACATTCTGCATCTTTGATCTTTTTTAATACTATTCATGCAAAAAAAAAATTCCCTTGTTTTCTTGAGCTGAATTAGTTATCCCCTAGCAAAAGACTTTTATCAAGGAT
Source organism: Thalassia testudinum (assembly GCA_037157565.1). Taxonomy (NCBI): domain Eukaryota; kingdom Viridiplantae; phylum Streptophyta; class Magnoliopsida; order Alismatales; family Hydrocharitaceae; genus Thalassia; species Thalassia testudinum. The sequence goes on along the minus strand of JAZHRO010000003.1, from coordinate 113,030,019 downwards.
GTTTTATTGAAGATTTACTTCTTGAATTATTTCTTAGTTTAGAATCCAGTACATTTATTTCACATGCATATAGACTTTGCAATGGATCTTTTAAGAAAACCAATAGACATTTTAGTTGGTTAAAGAGAAGCATTGCTTCTCTTCATGAACCCTTGGATAGTTAGTTAGGGAGTTAGGAAAACTCTCTTTTGTTAGATCCACTAAACATTTGTGAGGTGAAAGCAGAGTGTCTACTTATGCACTAAGTTTAGTGCAAGGACTCTTAATCTCTAGATAATTAAATGATGATACCTTAGAGTTAGGCATAGTTTTAACTCTCAGTTCCTACATGCAAACATTGTGTGTGAACTCCTAAGAGCCACCAAATATGGTAGATATGCAAAGATTGAGTTCTAATAAAAATATGACTATGATGGATGGTTACAACCGTCCTTCATACAATCCTCGTCTAAAGGAGGGTATTAGTGTCAAAGGTCAAAATTACGTTGTCCTATCCATTTCCCCTGGTGTCGAGAGTAGGTACTTACACCAAATAAGCCACACAATATCCTCTTTGCCATCATCTTCCCAAATAATGCCTAATGAATAAAAGTTTGCGTTGAGTTGTGTTGGTAGTTATAAAAAAAAAAAGAGAAATATAGAAAGGAAAAGAATATATATGCAAAAAAAAGGAAAAAAAAAGCATTCATAGTTATATCTTGGTGTTGATTTCATCATATGTCGATGTCATTGAGGCAAAAATATCCATTGCGATCCACCAATATGACCCATACCTACTTTTTACTATTTTTGATCGCTCGAATACTGCATGAGGAATTATAACTTAGTTATAGGGATATTTGAACTCTAATTAAAGTGTGAATGCCATGTAAGGCCACCAAATATTGAGTACATTTGCAAAATATGGTGAGATAGTGAGGTCAAAAAGGAAAGAAAAAAAAAACAAAAAAGAAAAGAAGAGTGAGCGCAAACAAATGCTAAGAAAGCATAGTTTTTAGCCTCTCTTTAGGTTGACTTGTTTGATAATCCAGAGATTTAGAGTTTGCAGTACTAGACTACATGTAGCATCAGATGAGTGTGAGCCACCAATTACAAATTTGTTTGACTCAAACATCTTCTACCTAAGCTAAAAAACTAGGGTCAAATCACATATTATTTTCTGCTTTATCCTTGAGGGAAGAAGTTGCCTAACCTAATCGAATTTGTACCAAGGGTTAAGTACAAACTTTAAATGTAGGTTGGCTTTTTACTTGGATCTGTTTCTTAGGCGACTATCACTTCATTTTCACAGTTGTCTGGATTTCTAAATTTTTGGAATAAGGAAAGAAGAAATCTTTGGTCACTCCCAGGATAGCATGCATCATACACCTTGAATTCATTTATTACTTTGACTAGAGACTAGCAAAACTTAGGCATGGAACTTTAGTGAATCACGAATTGGCCTAAGTATTTCCTAGTTGTGGTGTCTTGATTTTTAATTACCTAGATATAAGTGAAATAAAATTTACCCAGCATATATTCTTTTTATATCCACTATACATTGAATTACATGTTTTTAATAAATGCAGACAAATCGACGGTCTCTTTTGACCTATGCTTGTGGGTGTACAATTGTGGCTGCAACTAATCTGGGAAGGGAATTCAAAATTCCCTAACTGATGTTGCAGGTAGAGGGGCGACTGAGCATAAAGGGAAGGAAGGAGACCCTCTCAAGGAGGATCAATCCCATTCCCCCTTAGGGGACCTCTCTCCTGCCTCCACTATGCAACAAGCCTTCCCTGTGGCCATGGCATGCACTATGGCATAGGCATTCTCCACCATTGTCATTTGACCTCCATGCTCCATCAACAATGTGGTGTGCACAGTGACAATGTGCACACCTCTGCCGTCATGTAGGCACACCCACAGTCACGCAGACCACCAGCCAACTCCATGCACCCAACTCCTCAACCCAATACCATTGTCCACCACCATCAACATCCCCATGCCATCCACTCCATTTTCTTCTTCTCCACCCCAGCCATACCCCTGTTCACCATGTACTCCGAAAGAACCCAACTCTAGTAGCCACCACTCTGCACCGTCTGCCCTCCTCCGGCCTCCTCGAGTCACGCCGTCACCACCAGCACTCACATTGCATGCTCGCCGACAAGCCCCACCGTCCACGGTACCTTCTTGGCCATCTACACGTCGACATCGAGAAACCATCGCCGCCGGTCTTCCTCCTCTGCTCAACTACTCCAGCCACCATCGACTGCATCACCAATGCCATTGCGAAGCCTGCACTCTAAAGCTCCTTCCTTGAGCTCCTCCCCGCTGGCAAGGACCTCCTACCATGTGCAAGTCGCAACGAGTGAAATCCCCTATTTTGAGTTGAATTAGATTTTACATGGAATGCCATTGCAACTATTATTTTAATTAATATATTATTATTGCAATTATGGACTTACCCATCTCTTTCTCTCTATTTCTCCCATGCTACCTCCTAAACTATTGATTCATATAAAAGGCAACTTGATGCAAGGGATTTGATGGATATTTATATGGAATAATTTGTCGGGTATTTCAAACAAAAATGGGAGGTATGTGGGATCATTCTTAATAGAAATATTTGTGAGTTTATTTGGTTCATTCCTCCCTGTGATTCAACCTGATCCTCGTGGTTAGAAATAATTATTTTTTATTGAGAAATTTTCCACCACATTTTGTACTACGATGACACATCTTTTTATTGCAATCATCATTTTACTTAAGCAAAAGCCTCTCGGTCAACATCCTTCAAAAAGCAAAGATCCCAAAGGGGTAAGTGAATGTCATTTTCTCTTGATCCTCAAGGTGAATTGCTACCTGTTTATTTTGAAAGTAACCATCTAGAAAGCAAAAGGACTTATTAGCAGCTAATTTCTCAAGGATTTGATCGATGAATGATAGAGGGAAGTAGTCTTTCTTGGTTACGAAATTTAGTTTCCGATAAATAATACAAACCCACCACGAATTCGCAATTTGCATGGGAATGGTCTCTCTAGATTCGATTTGATTACGGTGAGCCCGACCTTTTTAGGCACTGACTGCGCAGTAATCATAGGACTTAGATGACCTGAATTAAATTAGAACTTAGCATAATTATAGCATAACTCATGCATTAGCTACATACTTTGCATCTTTACTACTTTACATACATATTTCTGCAATAATGTCTATTTTCCATACTGATTAGTGTACTATTTGGCTTTCAAGTAATAAGAAGCTCAAGAGATGATCTGAAGCTGGATAGAAGCTAGATGAGCAGAGCTATAGCAAAGCTGGAGCAGAAGCCATGGAATAAAGCTACACACAAGCTGAAGACATAATGTAAGGAAGAGGTATACTATATTACTTATGGGATTTTAATGCATAGATTAAATTATGAAGAACATACGACATCCCTACACCTATCCATGGCGTTAGGATAGCCTTAGATACCTTCCCATACCTTAGTCACACTCTAATTAGGTCAATTTAGGCTAAAACACTCTAAAACCACTTTCCAGCATAGTTCTGGACATCCAGACATTAAGTCCAGACGTCTAATTGCTACAAAATCACCCGCCATAATCCAACCTAAGTACTGACCCAGAATTGGATGTCTAATTCTCTGTCTAGGCATCTAGTTTTGACATTTAAGATGTCTAATCTTAATATCAGACATCTAGTACCCTCCTCCTTTTGTTGTTTTTAAAATCAAGCCTAGATCTTGATTCCTAAGTCCTATAAACACAATCCTACACCCTAGGAAAACTAATTTAAGATATCCTATGCCTAGTACACCACCCTAAAACTCTCCTAAGAACCTAATTAGGTTCTCACTAAGCCCAATTGACTTGGATCAAGTCAATTACACTCTACTTAGTCATTGGACTCATAAAGTCCAATTAAGCTCAATTTTCAACCAACACAAGTCTAATTGGACTCAGTGAGAGTCCAATTGGCTCAAGCCTAATCCGATTGGGAACTCTCTCTCCTAATTACACACACATTGACCCAATTAAACTTGGCTAAGTTTAATTGGATCAATCACTTTAGTCATAGGTTACATGAACCTATTTTTAGAAACCAAAATAGATCGACTACTTAGACCCACCTAGAACTTAATTGGACATGGACCAAGTGGTCCACTTGACCATCTATTGATGCACACCCACACCCACACATTCACGCACACTCTAGAGAACACTCTACAATGACCACACTTGCTCATTCTTAGATCCATAAAAAGTGGATTTAAGAAGACCTAACTTTAGCAATGTGGATAGCCACTCTAGAGAAGTCTAGAGACTTCTCTCCAAGGCCCTTCGCCATCCCCCAAGTCTATAAAAAGACTAGAGTGGACGGCCATACACCCCCATCTTGGACTCCAACAAGTAGATGCCACCATCTTCCACTCCACCTCCATTCACAAGCTCCCTCCTCCATAGCACCACCTTCCAGGTCCAAGAGCACCTCCAACACCTCTCAAGAGCTCGGCCAACACACCTTGGCTATCCCTCCTTTCTCTTCCTCCACCTCAACCAACGACTACTAGAGACCACCTTTGGTGCCCTATTTGTCGTAGCTTAGTTGTTCTTCATATTTTAGTTCATGCATTAATTTCTTGCTTAGTAGTGTAATATCATCTCCCTCCAAAGTGCATGCCTAAGTTCTCCCTGGGCTCTAGGCGTGCATCTAATTTCTGTTAGATTAGTTTTAAGTTCCTTGTACAAGCTTTCCTCGAGATGTGATTGTAAATACTTGGTTCAACGGAATGAAAATCTCTTTATGAATACTTAGATCAGATTTCTCTTTTGTGAATAAAAATGTTAGTTGAGCAAGTAGAGAGAGAACAAGAAATCAAAGATCAAAGTCGCAAAACATCCCTCCCTAAGATCGATCGGGACTCACTATCTCGTTATTAATTTTTTGTTTGAGTCGTATTTCGCACTATGATACGGCATTTTTAACGAAGTATGCAATTTATAAACTCACCAGACACTACTTGAATTGGACTCACCCAAGGGCTATTGATATGGGATAAACGATATCTACGTCTAGCCACTTGATAATCTCTTTCTTTACGACCTCCTTAAGATTAGGATTCGATCTACATTATGCTTCATAGGAAGGTCGTAGCCCATCCTTGATATAGATTCAATGAGTATAGTAATTGGGGCTAATCCCAGTTAGGTCATGAAGTGTCCACCTGATTATTATTTTATGCTCTCACAGTACCGCAATCAATTTCATCTCTTATTTTCTAGAGATATGTGAATTGATTATCATAGGATATGATTGATCAAGTTTAAGATAAACGTATTTAAGCGTATCAGGCAAGGGTTTGAGTTCGATCTTAGGTGTGGGATCAACAACAGAATCTGGGGCAGGATTCTCTTAAAGTAAAGAGGCAAAGGTGTATCAAATCATTTGACATCTTGATCGAGTGCATAATCCAAGAGTGAGTTTTCATCTTGAGGGATAATTAATTCAAAAGGTGACTCAATCAATTCTAAAGAAATGATTTCATCCTCAAGAGTCGAAACATATCTGGCTTCCTCGATCAAATTGGAATTAATTCTCCGAGAAGCTTTGAAGATATCGAGTTTTAATGTCTTCTCCCTAAACATAATTTCAATCAATCTTGATTTGCAATCTATGCTAGCTTCAGCAGTGACCAAGAAAGGTCTCCCTAAAATGATTGGGTGTCTAGGATTTGTTCAGGAACATCCATATTTAAGACAATAAAGTCGACAGGAAAGTAGAAGTCTCTAACTCTCACTATAACATCTTCCAGTACTCCCCTAGGTGACTTGATAGATCTATCAGCTAATTGCAAAGTTACATCAGAAGGCTTAAGAGTGTCAACATCAAAGTGCTCGAGTAGGGAAGTAGGAATCAGATTAATAGATGCTCCTAAATCTAGAAGGGCTCTATCAAAGTGCTAGTCCCCAATAGTACATGAGATCAAAGGAGAACCCGAATCTTTCTTCTTTGAAGGCAGCGAATTCGAGATTAACGAGCTAACTTGGTTAGAAAGTACTACAGTGCCTCCTTTCCTTAGCTTACGCTTTGAAGTCCACAAGTCCTTCAAAAATCTCTCATAAGCCAGAATGTGCTTAATAGCATCTAGGAGTGGAATGTTAATTTGAACCTATTCAAATACCTTAATTAAGTCCTCATCAATGGTAACAGGTTTCTTTTGTTTCCTAGATCTCTTATTTAAAGCTTCAGGAAAAGAAACTTGGGTTTCTTGTCCTACGAGTATGAACCTGACCAAAAGTAGTAGCGGGAATATTAGCGGGATTAGGTGAATTAGCTCTAGTAGATGTAGGAACAGAAGCAGTTCTAGACATACTAGGGTTTGTAGGATGTACACGTGGATCTATGGGATCCCTAGAAGAAGTCCCTTGGCGGGTTTTAACAGAGTTAATACTTGCATGCGAAGAAGATTGCGAAGCCGATTACATGTTTTGTAGGATCGATGGATTAGGTAGTAAATGTTGATTCATTAAATATTTTTGTTGATCTTGGTTCAAAAACTCGTATTCGAGAGGTGCAGAAGGTGGATTCTGATTTGGATTCAGATTGGCCTGATGTATGAAATTAGCTTGGCCCTAATTTGGATAGTGACCTCCTAGGTTAAACCTATGATTAGGAAGGTTCCTAGGGTTTGGAACTAGCTAGGATGGAAGGACCCCTGGCTGACAAGATTCAGCCAACTGTATGATTTAACCCCTAAGATCATCCAATTCTATCGCACATTGGATTTGAACTTCAGTGGAGCCTTAGCATTTCGTCACTGGTTCTCATTCATAGCTCGAAAAATATGATCGAGCTATGAATCTCTATTTAGCCCCAAGTAAGTCTGCATACTCTGCTAGGCATGCCTCGCTTACAGTTAGTGAAAGGCAACGTCGGTGGGTTTTGATGGGTCTGATTTGGATAGGTGTCTTTATGAATGATCGAACTAGGAGAAGTTGGGATGGTTTCTCCATTCAGGGTTATAGGTGTTGGCATACGGATTTGATCTCATGTTGTACCCCTAGATGGTGTTCAAATCATTAGCAAACATCATGTTTTCCACTACAAGGTAAGAAGGAAGTGGGGAAAAAGGAGGAAAAGATGGGACAAAGGTCCCTCCTTGGGTTGGTGCATTAGTTGGGAGATAACCTAAGGAAGATGATTCTTGCTAATCCAGATTATTCACAAACTCCCTCCCCACAGGAATTTACGAAATGGTTCTATGCGTGGGATTCGTAGCAAGTAGAGATGTAAGTGAAGATTCCTACGTGAGGGGGTGAGATTTGCGGGATATAACAATAAAGTGTGGAAGCAAAATAAAACAATCTCACAAAATGCAATCACACAATGCACAAGTATTTTTAGGTGGAAACCCAAACCGAGTGAAAACTATCACCTAACCCTCTCGAGTTAGGATTTTTCGATCGACCAAGTCGATCAAAATCCACTAACAAACTACTTTAATGAGGGTAGTTCAACCTCTTACAACCGATGCTACTTTGAACTAGAGAAACGTGCCTAAAACCCCTTCTCTTCATGAGAAGGCTTTTGCCTCACGAAGGAGACAGGAATTCGCAAAGCGAATATCGAACCAAATAACAAAGAAATATTACAACACAAGCCTATAGAGCCACAAAGTAAATGATTGAGTCTAGCTACTATAGGTGAAGAAACTTCCCTTTGCTGGGAGTGCGTCGACTAGACGATGTGGGTGCGTGAACCATGCGTAGGCACTACGTCACTCTCATAATCGCTAAGTAAGAGTAGGTGCACAGTTGGACAAAGCTCTCAGGTGTGGAACGAATGCTTGGAGAGCTAGAGCTTCTTCTCAAGATCAAAGTGACACAAAAGCGGAAATGGCATTTCTAAGTGTGTCTAAACAAGGGAGGGCTTCCCCTCTATTTATAGGTAGCCTAAGAAGGCTTTGGAAGGCCTTGGAAGGCTTCAATAGCCGTTGAAAATTATCCCAAGGCAAAATAAGCCACAATCAGAATAATTAATTATTCTGAAAAGTCATCAGACATCTGGGAAAAAGATCAGACGTCTGAAAGTCAAGTATAAGATGTTTGGAAACTAGATCAGACGTCTAATACTAGACGGGATCCCTTACTAACTTTCATCAGACCTAAATAGGGTTCTAGTGTAAATTAGTTAGATGACATATCAGAAGTCTAACACTAGGTCTGGACATCTGGAAACCTAATTTACTACGGGAATGGATTTCCCATGGTCCAAATGGCTATATTCGTCTAGGAAAATGATTTATGGTCAATCGAGGTAAAACGGCTACTTATCAGACATTTGAAGTCCTCTAAGGACATGAGATAGAAGATCAAAAGTCAAAACCTCAACAATAATTTTCTAAGCCAACGTTCCACTAATTGGACGTCTAGAAAAGTCATTAGATGTCTGCTAAGATGTCTGGAATAAGGGTCGGTTGTCTGAAATCAACAGATAGAAGGTTGTAAGACCAACCCTAAATGATTGGACGTCTGATTCAACATTCAGATGTCTTAAAGTTCACTATCTGACGTCTGATTATCAGATTAGTTATCAGATAAGGCTATCTGAAGCCTATTTAGGTTTTCTAATTTCTCTACGGAAAACCTAAGTATTCTAAGGTTGTGCAAGTGTTCCTAAGACTACTGTAAGGGTACTTTGAGGCTCTTTAACATGAATCTTAGGAAGAAAGTATAGAGCAACAAAAGAAATAAAATACAAAATCTTCATCTCCTTCCTTCTTCAAGCTTTCACTCCTCACAAAGCTCCTTCTCCGTCAAGCTCCTCCAATCTACCATGGATGTGAGCTTGAATTCCATCTTTACACTTGTATCCATTCACAATTATTCTGAAATCTTGGACTCAAAAGCAAATGTAAAATAACAAGTGTTTTGTTATCATCACAATAAACGATCGTAGTGCCTTTGCACCAATAGTAAGATTTTGACTGTGTTTCTAACCTCATCAAGATGCTTGGCTACAATATCAACCTTATCTACTTTCTCTACAATAATCTCAAGATCTCATGAATTGGATCAGCTCTCAACTTCATGAATGCCCTTGTGATGCGGATTCTAATACAGGTTTCCTCTCATGAATTACATCATGAAGGCTGATTCTTCGTCACGGTTGGTGAGTGTTAAATTCACGACAAAAATTAGGGTTTTGGAGAATCCATTGTCGTAGTTACAAAATAATGCTATCAAATAAAATTTTATCGAAACTCAAAGTGAGTTGCAGGTTGAACACAGGAAGGCGATGTTTGATTCTTTGAAATTCGCATTTCAATTTGTTTCTTTTTGGTAATTTTAGGATAATGTTATTTCTTTGCTATTTTATAGGTAAGAATAGAATATCAGAATAATCAAACTAATCAAATAAAAAGAGAGAGAATAACTAAGAGAATGAGATATATTGGCAACTAGAGTTTTATTACAAAAAAAAAATGCAATAAACAATATAAATAGAGATAAATGAGGTGAAATCTCCCAAAATGATTGTCTGGTGAGACGCTGGTGCTTGGCAGTGGCTTGGATAGAGGAATTGAGATGGTGGATGTCGGGGATGAGGTGCAGGAAGAATTCAAGTAGAGGAAACCTTCGCCAAGCAGGTAGGAATGGGGATGAGGTTGCAAAGATGATCAGCTTCCGGAATGGAGGTGAGGGGACAGCCCTTCGATCACCTATAAAGGTGGTGAGAGGTAGGATGAATATTTGGTAGATGTGAAGAATATCTACACTAATAGGTGGCCTAGGGCTTGAGAGTGACCACTTGGGAGCTTAAGTAGGCCTTTTGGAGCTCTAATCTAGGTAGGAATAGCATAGGAAGTGATGGGTAGGCAAGGGGGTGTGTAGGGGCTTAAATGGGCTTAGGAAGGGACAAGGATTGGGTGGAGAGGTTTGGTTTGTGCATTGGCTCACGCTGGACCGAGCTGTGCTCCGCTGGACCCTTGGATCATGCATTGATTGCGCCATGGCTCGCTGGCCATTGATCTAGCACATTGATCGCGTGCTTGCTGGCATACTCACCCCATACGTACGATCTCGCATTTGATCGCATGTCAGATCTCACATGCACAAATTGTGCACACCAGATGGAGCCACGTAAACAATCTCTTCGCCACTTGATGTCGATCCAACGGTCAAGATCTCCTCATGGCTTTCTTCTTTGGAGCTGAGCAGGCACGCTAAGGTGAACCTCAGCCATTAGATTGAGATCCAAAGGCTGGGATTGCTTGATGGAAACACTCTTTGAGGCAAGGCAGGCAACCTAAATCACCTGAATTAAGATAGATTCTAGCATAACTTAGGGACAATACATGCATAAGCATCGTAATTTGCATAAAGGTTAGTTTGATTAGCTGCATAGATAAAATCATCATTTTATGTACTAATGAGAGATGAATTTAATTGGTGATGATTCAAAGCAGCGAATGACAGATCATACTGTATAGATCTAATCAAGACGACAACAGGAGTCCAACGCTTCCAAAATCATCTCAATCAGACAACCACAGCATCTTGTGCAATTCATAGAAGAACAGAGACCACGGAGCCGGAGGACAAAGATCCAAGCCTCAGATGAAAGATCCAACCACACGGATGGATCTGGATCAACGATCGCAATCCAACAGTGCAAAAATCAGCCTGATTGGAGGTCTACATCACCAAATACAAGGAAAAGAAGATGGACGGTCATGATGGCGCCACATGGCACCATCACAGCTGCCCCCTCATCACCGCTCCATCTCTAAAGGCCATTTCTCACACATTGTTCGCCGTTGGATGGCCATCCAACGGCCACGATGCATCCACGTCGCCGATCTCCTCACACCTCATCAAAGGAAAGAAGATCTCGACCGTTGGATCCTCATCCAACAGCCAAGAATAAGTTGCCTTAAAATGAAAATGCAACACAAATGTGGCCTTAGCACATTGGTTAAAGTGCTCAACAGCAAGCGAAGAGTGTCAGTTCGATCCACACAATGCTCAAATCAGGAAAGCGTTGGGCATGGGCGCAATTGCGCCGTCAGATGGCAATCGAAGGATGGAGGAGCAACCACATGTCAAAATTGGAGCGAGACGCAGCAGCATGTGGGATCCCATGCGCGATACTACGCATTTTCTTCGACGCAAAGTGCAGACGGCTGAGGAGCGATGGCACAATTTAAATGTGAAACGCACGCACAAGGGGAGAGGGCGAGCATTGAAGAGGGAGAGAGGAGAATGCCAGACCATCAGATTGCGATCCTAAGGCGCAGAAGCTGTCACGTGTCGCCATCGGTTGAAGCCGAGTGTAGAGGACACATATGAGGCTATTTTGAGGCCAAATCAGAGCCGTTGATCTTCCGATCGACAGATTTGATTGGCCTAAGGTTGTTGCACGAGATGAAGGGCCAAAATACCCTTTTTGCCCTCCATAAAAACTATAAAAGAAAGCCAAAGCCCCCTTGGATGGATAATCAACTTCATACAACTCTCTCTCTCTAGACCAAGCTCTCCCTCTGCAACTCTACTCCGACCTTCATCCCGACGCTCTGGATCTGAGGTACTTTATTTAAAACCAACTCATCAAGTAGCTCCTCCTTAGGGTTTTCAATCTAGGTATATTCCAGGCACTCCACTTTCTTTCTGATTTTAAAGGAAAATAATCTTCACCCGTGTTTTACAACTTGGTTTGCCTAGAAACTTGATTGCAATTCACCTAATTTGAAACCCTAAAAGCTACGTAAGCAAGATTTGAACATTAAAATTCACACATTATAAATAATCTTGCTTGAAAACCCTGGTTGTGCACGCACTTATACAAATCTCAATCAATCATTAAGGGCACAACCCATTGTAAGGGCTAATCACATTCCATAAGCACCACAATCCCAGGCCTTAATAAAATTGAGTAGATGTTGGCCTTAAGGTTTGATTCGCTCTTCAGGGCCTAGTCTGAGATTATTTTTTATTAACCTACTTGTACTGATTAATCTAATGTCTAGCTAGGGGAGTAGCGTCAAACGACCGCGGCTGGGGGGTACACTAGGAACCGGAGGCGAAAGCCAAAGGAAGAACCTTCTCCCCAGTCCCTCCTTCTAACTGGTTGGATTAAACAGACGCAAGTAGAGTAAATCATTTACAGTCTTAAGGTGGATTTTGGGAGTCAGTAGATCCCTAAGCTACCCCACTTAAGGACAACCTTGTTTTGTTGTGCTGCAGGGTCCCTATCCCCAGTCCTTCTGACCTTCTCCTAGTTTATGCTGGGAAGACGGTCATTGAATCCCTGATTGGAAGGACCATTAGAACATTCTAGGAGGCGCAAGTTAAATTTTGGTCAATTTGATCCCATGGCCTAACAGCCTCCTCTGCTTGGAAATCCATAGGAAGAATTTCGAAGGTAGCTGGAATAAATGCAGAGAATGCAGGAATGGTTCCAGAGAATGCAGGGCGCTCAGCCCTTGAAGGATTTTTATTATCCTTCAAATTACGGGGAACGTCCCAGCATCCAGATTCCAGCCGGTGACATAGAAATCAAGCCCCAAGAGTTAAGCCTGATTAAACATTATCATGGGCTTAGCTCCGAAGATCCGTTTCAACACTTGGAGGACTTGACCACTTTGGTCCAGACCACCAAGGCTCGAAACGTAAATGAGGAGCAAATGATCATGAGGTTCTTCCCCCACTCTCTTAGTGATAAGGCCGTGCATTGGTATAGGACAATAGGAAGACCAATTACAACTTGGAATGAGTTGAAATGCCTTTCTGAAGAAATTCTTCCCAATCGGTCGTACCAATGCTTTGAGGCGGGCAATCACTACCTTTACCCAGCGGCTGGGGGAGCAGTTTCATGTGGCATGGGAGCGATTCCAGGACTTATTGCAGAGGTGTCCACACCATGAGGTGCCGAAATGGCAACTCGTGCAGATTTTCTATTATGGGTTGACTGAGCAACTCAGAAATCATGTGGATGCTTCTTGCGGAGGCAATTTCCTCAATAAAGATGCAGATAGTGCACATGATTTATTTGAGGAAATGAGTGAGAATTCAATTAATCATCCCTCCATGGATACATTTAACCGGTCCTAGCAACCCAGATCAAATGTCAATGAAGTCCATGACTCTCATTCATTTGATATGGAATTGATTTGTAATAAACTTGATAAGGTGGACTTGGTTGCTAAAAGAATGGAAGAGTGGATGGCTGGCAATTCTATGAACAACTCTCGATCCACTCAATCCCAAAATTCGGGATTCCATTCCTCACGAGCTCCTTCTAGACGGGAGTTCGTGAATCAACTCGATGCGACTCAACCTACGAGTCAGCATTTTTCGGAACCCCATGGGTTCCCAACTGGGGCCTTTGATCCCAATTTTCTGATCCTTCCCTTTCTTTCTCTCCATCCTCACCCTATGAGGATGTCTACGCTGTACAAGAGAATGTTAAATCCAACCCCTACTCAAATGCCTATAATCCAGGTTGGAGAAACCACCCTAACTTCTCTTGGAAAAATCCGGGCCAACAGACCCAATTCCGACCAGGCAATTATGCTCCGCAATGACCAATGGGCCAGGGTCAAGTATGTACTCAGTTGCCTCCGAATCCGGTCAATCAGCTAGCTTGGAATGCTCGTCAACCCGCAGGGCAGGCTGATTTGAACCGTCAAATGGTAGAGATGCAAGGATCTATGCTCCAACTCATGCAGCAAATGAAAAACTTGCTGGACAACTTGCAATCCGGGCTCATTGCTAACTCTTGTCAACCCGGATCTCTACCATCCCAACCCGTACCTAACCCGCGAAACATTATGAATTCGGGCAATCAAGTCCAAGGGTACAAAAATCAGAGGGACCCGCACGCACATGCTCAGGTGGTTGAGTAGGGTTCCTCGTCTTCTTCTTCTGCAAATCAACAATTCATGGTCAATCAAGCCCCTCCAATCTTTCCTAACCCTCCCCAAGACCCAAATTCTTACGCTTCTGCAAATTCTGTAACTTTGAGGAGTGGTAAGAAGACTTAGGATCAACAACCACACTATTATGATCTTTTGAATCCTGACGAATCTGAGAGAGGAGAATTCTAGAGGAGAAATCAAGGCTCAGGAACCTGATTCCAAAGATCTGACTGATGTTCCTTTTCCTGAAGCTTTAACCAAAGCAAAGAAGAAGTCTGTTTATAGCAATGAGGAGCTTCTGAATTTATTTAAGAATGTTGAGATCAATATTCTGCTCCTTGATGCTATCAAGTACATACCGGCTTACGCAAGATTTTTAAAGGAATTATGTACACAAAAGCGTAAGTCGAGAGAATCTGTTCCGAGGAAGGTGGTACACTCCGAGCAGGCTAGTTCTATTATCCTACACTACCTCCCTCAGAAAAAGAGAGATCCTGGTGCTCCTTTGATTTCTTGCGTTATCGAAGATTACACATTTGATAGAAAACTTTTGGATCTCGGTGCATCTATCAACCTAATTCCAACTTCTCTTTATGAGAAGTTTGGGTTAGGCGAACTTCGGCCAACTTCAGTAAAGCTACAGTTAGCGGACTGTTCGGTCACAAACCCGTGAGGCGTTATTGAAGATGCTATAGTTAAGGTCAAGGGTTTCTATTTTCCTGTAGATTTCCTTGTCCTTGACATGGATGTATCGGATAATCTGAGGAACACGCCCATCATTCTGGGGCGTCCGTTCCTGGCTACCGCAAAGGCCAACATTAATTGTGAAAGCGGTAGCATGGAAATCGCCTTTAGGGACCAACAAATGAAATTGGATATTTTTAAGGCGATCAACAAATTTGAGGATTGTGGATTTATTGAGGAACTTGATGAGGATAATGTTAATATTGAAACTTGTTTGACAGTTTCTTCAATTGAAAGTTCCTCTTTGGTTGATGAATGTGACCCGCAACCCTCTAACCCGACATCATCGGAAGAGGTTACTGATTTTGTTCACTCACAACCTCTTCCTCTTGTTGAATCTTCAGCATCTACTTTACCATCAATCATCACCCCACCCCAGCTTGAATTGAAACCATTGCCCGAGAATTTAAAATATCAATTTTTAGGACCTCAGAATACGCTCCCTGTGATTATTAGTGCTAAATTGACAAAGGAGCAAGAGATTAAATTGATTAAGGTCCTAAAGGAACATAAGGAGGCAATTGGTTGGACCATTCATGACCTCAAGGGGATCGAGCCATCTTACTCTAATCATAAAATATTTTTGGAAGATGGATCCCGCCCTTCTCGCTAGATGCAGAGGAGATTGAATCCAAATATGCGAAAAGTGGTCAAAACGGAAATCATCAAGTGGCTCGATGTAGGAATTATTTATCCAATCTCTGACAGTCCCTGGGTAAGTCCCGTTCAGATTGTTCCAAAGAAAGCCGGGATTACTGTTGTGACTAATGAGAGAGGAGAATCTGTCACAACTCGTTCAGCTTCCTCTTGGAGAGTTTGTATTGATTACAAGAAGCTGAACACAGCCACTAAAAAGGATCATTTTCCCCTGCCCTTCATTGATCAAATCATGGAAAAATTAGCCGGGCAGAAGTACTTCTGTTTTCTTGATGGCTACTCGGGATACAACCAAGTTCCTATCCATCCCGAGGATCAGGAAAAAATTACTTTCACCTATCCATATAGAACCTTTGCTTTTCGTAGGATGCTTTTCGGGTTATGCAATGCACCTGTGACTTTTCAAAGGTGTACGCTAGCCATATTTTCTGACATGGTGGGACAGTTTATGGAAGTCTTCATGGATGATTTCTCTATTTTCGGAGAATCATTTGACTCTTGTTTGGCTAATTTGGAAATGATTCTTAAGCGATGTATCAAGACACGACTGGTCCTTAGCTGGGAAAAGAGTCATTTCATGACCCAAGAGGGCATCATTTTGGGTCATGTAATCTCTGAACGGGGAATTGAAGTAGACAAAGCTAAGGTTGATGCTATTGCTAAACTTCCTCCTCCCACATCTGTTAAATAGATCAGATCATTTCTTGGCCATGTGGGATTTTATCGAAGATTCATAAAGGATTTCTCGAAGGTTGCTCGTCCTTTGAGCAATCTTCTTGCCAAAGAAATGCTGTTTGTTTTTGACGAATCATGCCGAAAGGCATTTGATTTCCTGAAAATGGCAGTCACCTGTGCTCCAATTTTGCAACCACCAATTTGGACAGCCCCTTTTGAGATCATGACCGACGCTTCTAATTACGCAGTCGAGGCTGTCCTGGGTCAGAAAATTGACCGAAAGCCCTCTGTCATTTACTATGCTAGTAAAACTCTAGATGAAGCCCAAAGGAATTACACTGCTACTGAAAATGAATTATTAGCTGTAGTATTTGCTTTGGAAAAATTCAAGGCTTATCTCTTAGGGTCTCATGTTATCATTTATACCGACCACTCGGCCTTGAGACATCTCTTGGCTAAAAAGGATGCTAAACCCCGGCTTATTCGCTGGATTCTTCTTCTTCAAGAATTTGATCTTGAAATCAAGGATAAAAGTGGGTACAAAATGTGGTGGCGGATCATTTGTCGAGACTCCTAGGTGATTCTTCTTGTTCGGACATTCCAATCGCTGACACTTTTCCGGATGAAACCATTCTTACAGTTTTAGGTGTCCACACCCCATGGCTTGCTGACATTGTTAACTATTTGGCCGTTGGTCAAATCCCCCAGGATTGGACCAAGCAGCAACCGGATAGACTCAAATCTGAGGCCAAATACTACTTTTGGGAGAACCCTGAACTGTATCGCATCGGCTCTGATCAGATTATTCGCCGATGCATATCGGAGAATGAATTCAACAGTATACTTGAGTTCTGCCATGCATCTGGGTGTGGTGGACATTTCTCCGGGAAAAAGACGGCTGCAAAAATCTTGCAATCTGGCTTCTATTGGCCATCTTTATTCAAGTATGCTCAGGACTTCTCAAGGTCATGTTCTCGATGTCAGGCACTCAGGAGCATAACTAAGAGAGACATGCCTCTAAACCCCATTCTTCCTGTCGAAATTTTCGATGTTTGGGGCATCGATTTCATGGGACCCTTTATCCCTTCATTTGGACATCAGTACATTCTTGTTGCTGTTGATTATGTATCCAAATGGATTGAGGCGATTCCTACCCGAACCAATGACCACAAGGTGGTCATCAATTTTGTCAAGAAAAATATCTTCAGTAGGTTTGGGATTCCGAGGGCTATCATTAGTGATGGTGGCACTTATTTTACTAATGCCCAATTCCAGAATTTATTGGCCAAATACGGGGTTAATCATCGAATTTCCACACCTTACCATCCCCAGACGAATAGACAAGCCGAGATCTCCAATCAAGAGATCAAGAACATTCTGCAAAAAATGGTTAAGCCTGATCACAAGGATTGGACTCAAAAGCTTGAGGACACTCTTTGGGCCTACCGTACGGCGTATAAAATGCCCATCAGCATGTCTCCATTCCGTTTGGTGTATGGAAAGGCGTGCCATCTACCCATAGAGATTGAACACAGGGCATTCTGGGCAATCAAACAATGCAATTTAGATCTGAATCTAGCTGGGAAGACCAGGAAACTCCAACTATCTGAGTTGGAGGAGCTTAGAAATGATGCTTATGAGAATGTCAAGATCTACAAGGCTCGGACCAAAGCTCTACATGATCAATTGATTTCCCGCAAGAGCTTTGAACCAAACCAAAAGGTCTGGTTATTCGTTTCTAAACTTAAGCTCTTTCCTGGCAAACTTAAATCTAAATGGAATGGCCCATTCATAATTGATCAAATTTTTTCAAATGGTGCCGTTCAGATTTCTAACCCAAAGACAGGTAACACCTTTAAAGTCAACGGTCAACGTTTGAAGCCTGTTGTTGATCGTAATCTTCCAGAACCTGTCTCAGACCCTGTTGCTCTAGCCATTCTGACTTCTTTGGCTGGACTTCGCCTAGCTGACGGCATTAAACTCAGCAGTTGTACATATGACACAAGGCTGATGCGAGCTTCATATCCAAGTGACATCTTTCATATTCTACCTTTTCTTTCATGTCTCTTTTTCAATGAGGACATTGTATCAGCTAGGCATGGGAGGTGGATTCATTTTTAAATTATTTGGTCAGCTTTGTGAAATCCATATAAATTATTTTTCTCTTCTTATTTATATAAAAAAAAAATTAGGAAGGATTAGCTGGACATTAGAACTTTTCAATCCTAAGAAATTTTACATTAGGATCTGAACACAAAGACCCTTCAGGTCTTTGGACTTAATTAGCCTGTGTATCCACTAAAATGTGGATTTGCCTTTGAGTCCTCGCCATCTTAATTCTATTATAATTAGAATAAATAAGTTTGGGTGATAAGTACAGGACTTATCAACCTATCCTCTGATTTGAGGGAATTTCTGAGTTTTAAGCATCTACACACTTTCTTTGCACTGACTAGTTGTTCGACGATTTTAACGAAAATTGGGTAGCTAATGAACCTTCTAGGGTGATATGGCTGGCAAGTTGTCGTGGGTAACAGCCCATAGGTAGGTTGTCCAGAGCCCAATCACTGAACCTTTCTCTTTTTGCTGCCTTTAGGTAAATCTTAGATCAGGGAAGCCACCTACTTAAAAAAAAAAAAGAAGAAAAAAATCAAAAAGAAAAGGAGAAAAGAACAAAGAAATAAACCACACTTCGCCGCACGAGTATGGCTGGCAAGTTGTCGGTGGTAACAACTCATCGACCGGTTGTCCAGAACCCAGCTCAATAAATGCACTAAAAATTTCCAAAATACTTAGGAAGAAGCGGAGAAGTAGAATAAATCGGGGAGATATACACTGGATTCACCCTTGTGTTGACCCCGTAAAAAAATAAAAGTAGGGAGAAAGCTACCGATTGTAAAGATACACCATTAGGCAGAATTCTTGTTAGGTCACCTAGAGGCGTAGAAATCCGAAGTCCATTCTAACTGCCGGTCAACGAGTCTATCATAATCACAATAAGATGCTTAAAGCTTAGGGTTCTCATCAAATCTTGGGTGAGTTGAATGGCTGTAGAAAGCCACTCTTAAACTCTAAAATTTGAAAATCCAAAAAAAAAAAAATAGAAAAGAGTAAAAAGAGAAAAAGAAATTTTTCTTTGAATAAGGCGAGGCTTAAGGCGGTCTGCATTTTGGCTGATACTCGGGCACTATTGTGTGTTTGAATGTTTAGTTCCTAAGTAGACAATTTCTTAATGATTGAAAATAACTCAGATCCAAATAATCCAACCTAATTCTTTTATAAATAGCATATTGTTTTTGCTAGGGACTAGCAAAAGATAGGCATGGGGGTATGATGTAAACACATTTACACTACTTAAGATGTCTATTTATGCATGTTCTTAAGCATAGGATTGCATTTCATGATATAAATATTGCATAACATGCATCATCTTGCATTTAGTGTAGTTTGAATAAAATGGAGGTTAATTGCCTCCTTTTATGTGCTTGGACAGGGAAAACATTTTATTGGAGCCTCGGATCGAAGATCTAACCGTATGGATGTAATCAGGGTGACGATTGGAGTTCAACGACTCCAAGATCGCCCTAATCAAACATCCGTAGCATCAGATAGTGATCGAGGAACCCTAGAAGATCAAGGGCCACGATGGTGTAAATCTGCTCTTCAAATGACAAATCCGACCACACGGATGAATTCGGATCGACGATCGCAGCCCAACGACGCAAAAATCAAGTCAATCCGACATCCGTGGCACCATATACAACTTCCAAAAGTTGGACGGCCAAGATGGTGCCACGTGGCACCATCCCAGTCGCCCAAATGGCCGCATGAATCTCTGAAGGCCCTGCACCCGCTCGCTCTCCATCGTTGGATCTCAATCCAACGGCTGCGGTCAGCCATGCCTAAAAGCGCCCGCTCGACCATCCGCGCCTCGTAGCGCAATGGTCGAGCGTGCTTACGCGAGCTGCGAGCGCGGGTTCGAGCTGTAGCGAAGGGGAGGAAGATGCGAGTGTTGGATCGCGATCGAACGGCCAACTGCACTCTATCGAGATCACGCGCTATTGCACGTGCAGCATGGACGGGCGATCGTACACGCCAGGCGGGCGCAGCAGCGGGCGGAGATGCGTCTTAAGCCGTTCGATCTCGCGATCGAACGGTTGAGAATCAAAGAACGTGCGTGGGCGTTGAGGAAGCGGGCAGCTGAGGAGCCGCATGTGGGCGTGGAAGCTACGCCCACGTTGGGGGCTTTAGTGTCGGATTTATCCGTCACTAAAGACCCCTCATTTATTATTTTAAAGTTGTAATGACCATTTTGCCCCCACTCCTTGCAACTATAAAAGGAGACCCCCTCCATACGAAATTCTCATCCCTACCTTCTCCTCTCTACCTCTCCAAAGCTCAAGAGAAGCTTGTCCCACACCCGGGATGCTCCTCGCGAGATAAAGTCAAAATTTTCGTCCCCCTTCGGAAGTGGATCCTGCAACGACGACGGCATGCTGCTCCGTTCCCGCTCTTCTGCTTCGTCCTCCCTCGTCCTGCTCCGTTCTCCTTTGTCCAGACGTCGTCTCGACCGGCTCGTCCTCCAAGCAATCGTCGAGGAGAATAACTTCTCTCTCCCATTTTTATTTACAGCTTTTCTAGTGTAGAATTTTCCTGCTTTATAGTGTAATTGATTTCCCGCTTTCTAGTGTAACTTTTATTTAGTTTGATTGTATAAACAGTTGAAATATTGAATGCATGTTCTCTTTCTCTCTCTCTCTCTTTCTTTTAGTCTGATAACTCCATTGTAATTATATCGCCTTGCTTATCAAAAATCCTAAAAAATATAATTGCGAATATAGATCAATGTAGCCTCCCTGTGTTCGACCCGAAATTCTTTTCGGTATAAATTTTATTTGTTGAACAAGAATTCTTCGCCTTCAATCTACAACGACAAGTTTTTCAAAACCAAACACGTTAGCGTAGCAATTCGTGTGTTCAACACTAATCCAAATAGCATGTCAACCTAAAAACACGTAAACCAAATCCAAGGTCAAGCATGTTATACCCAACCTAGCCCAGCGACTCATACCTGCGTATTTTCTCCATCCACCTCAGCTGAGACAAAGCACACCATGACTTACCCAACCCCACTTCCACATCAACGGCAAGGAACGACTTTCTCGCCTCCACCTCCACACCATGATTGTACAATGATCAATACTATAGGCAAAAAATAGAAGCCCATCCCCAAAGATAGCCAATCCACTCCCCTATCCAAGATCATTCCCCACCTCCATACTAAAGGATTGTCAGAAATTGATATAACGGGACCTTTAAGGAACACGCAAGTCACTATTTCACTACTTGACATCTCACTCTCAATCCTACCTCACCTGATTTATCCAAAAAAGGGATGGTGGTACTATCTAAAAATGTAAGTGCCATAATCCAAAACAGTCTACCTCTTAAGAAATCTGATGCAGGCACCCCGCTAATCCCCTGCAAGATTGGTGATAAAAATTTCAAGCAGGCTATACTAGACCTTGGCACTTCAGTCAACCTCATCCCTACCACCCTATTTGAAAAATTACGGATCGGATAGCTAAAACCCGCTCATGCTACTTTGCAACTAGCTGACCGAACCCTGATCGCACCGATTGGGATGGTAGAGCATGTGGTAATTAGAGTTAAGAATTTCAGCTACCTAGCTGATTTCCTAATTCTCAGCATGGATACGCCACAACAGATACAAGATATGCCCATGATTTTAAGAAGACCATTCTTGGATACTGTAGGAGCCAAAATCAATTGTTAATCAGGACATATGATGATTTCCTTAGGAGATCAATGTGTTGAGATTAATATTTTTGAAGCAACAAAAAAGAAATGCTCAGTAGAACAACTTGGTTTTATCCAAGACCTCATGACCACATCCTTTGTAGAAAACCTAGAGCCAGAATTAGAAACTTTTCACATCTTAGATGATCCTGACTTGACCAAGCATAATGACAGAAGTATAGTGGAGGCTTTCACCTTTGACCTTGAAGACATACCCAGGGATTTTGGGAAACATGATGACATACCATATTCAGATCCAATGGACAAAGAGACATTTCATTTTGAGGACCTCCAAGAATCAAGATTGGTAGACATTGAGAGTGACCTACACCAAGAATATGAATCCTTTATAGAATCGGAGTTAGGAAATCTGAAAGGCACTCTCCAAGTATTCATTTTTGATTGGGATGAGAATTATGGAGAGGAATCATTAGAGGAACCAAACTTCGAGTCATTTCTTGAAGAGATGATCTCACATTCAAATGAAAAGAATCAAGATGACTCATTGAGTATCAACTTAATAGGCCATAATGCATGAGAGGAACCACACATCTGGGATGCTAGATCCTTCTCTATTAAGTCCTGGACTCATGACAAACCTATTTCAAAATCCCATGACCACTACACCTTCTGAATGATTCCTTCGCAAGATTTCAAGGAAGATCATCCAGAAACTAATCAACTTGACCCATATCAGAGACATCCTAGAATGACTCTTCACCATGCTTTAATACATATTTGTAGCCATCAGATTCTCAACCATCATATCACTCATGTAGCCAATCACATGTCCCTGAGCTTATTGCGCCTGACTGATGGTGTTAAACTCAGCACTTAACGGGAGGTAGCCCATCATTTTTTGAAAAACCCGAAACCCTCTTGACACAATCCTTTTGCTGAACTCATATTTCACTTTAGGGTTCGTCCATTAGAACAACCAACTTCACCTCTGATACTCGTATCAGAGCTTGAAATCTTCCGCAATAGTCATCCCAACCCGTTCACCCACCCTTTAAACCTGTTCTAATGTACAACCTAAGCTGAACTCGAACCCACCTAATTTACAATGAAGACATTGCAAATCGTAGGCATGGGGGAGTATTAAAGTGCAAAACGTCAAGAGAATCAATTCACAAAAAGGGTTTCATCAATAAAGAAAAAAAAGGAGGTTGAGGAAAAAGGACCATTTGGGAGAAAAAAAAATTGAAAAGAAAAGAAAGGAGCAAAAAGATAAAGAAAGAAATTGAGTCCCTTCAAATTAATATGAAACTTACCTAACTTCTAGGTTGGATTGAATGATGAATTAAGACCTGGAAGGCTAAAACTTAAGGGATTAGTGGCGAATACCGACCTTAGGCCTCTTGGATCTAATTCGATTTAAACACTCATGTATTTGTCATAATCCAGATTAGTCCTCAAGAGATTGAGGAAAATGCAAAGCTTATGTATTAGGTCTAAGGCTTAAGGAGTATTCAGCCTCGTTAACTGACCCCTGTTTTGTGGGACTCGTTAACTTAAGCACCTTAAATCACACGCAGTCTAGTTCAGTGTGCTTCAAATACTGAAATCATGATAAAGGGCATTTCTTCTATTCTGAAAATGGTCCTAAGATCTAGATTATGAGTAGCTCGAAAACACAAATTGATTTAGACGAGTTCCCAACATGGAGAGGCTGGAAATTCCCCTTGAAGATGCGCAATAGCATATCGTCTCCTCGGTGCTTAACTCCTAAGATATCTAAATATCCTACCGGAGGCATCTAAGCACCTTGTGCTGGTTTAGATGCCATGGGTAGCATTATCACAAAATGTCGATTGCAAGGGTCTGGATTTAGCTACAAAACGCCATGGGTAGGATTATCCCAAAATCTCGAAAGCTAGGGTATTGGGGGTTGCCATGGGCGGTGCTATCTTGAAGCATCGATTGCCAGGGACCCTACGATGATTGATGGTGGGGACAAAGAATCCAATACAGACAGTGTTTAGGGCCAATCTGAAGATGGATCTAAGGAAAAATATAATGAAAAGAAAAAGAGAGAGAAAGTTCTCCACAAATCAAATTCACCTTCTATATCTCTCTCTTACAAAATGCACTAGCAAACTGAACATAGACTAACCACATTTCAAGCACGGGTGCTTTAATAGCTGGGTACAACGAACCTTAGGTTAATTCCTACGGGCCCTAGAAACCTTCACGGCAGACTGAGGCAAAGGCTAGTCAAGTCTGGATCTAGGCCAGTACTTGAGTACCTCTAGGCCTATTGTGTTAGTGCTAGAGCACCACGATCATTTTTTTTGATGATAACAAAACACGTGTTATTTAACATTTGCACTTGGAGTCTTAGATTTCAGGTCAATTGCAAATGTAGACGTGATTAGATGGAATTCGAGCTCGCATCCAGGATGGATTGGAGGAGCTTGATGGAAAATAGAGGAGATTCGCAAGGAGCGATGGCTTGAAGAAGGAAGGAGATGAAGAATAGGATAGACTTCCTTCTCTTGTACTCTTTGTATTTTTCATTTTTTTTTGTTGCTCTTTACTTTTTTTACTTAGATTCATGTTAAAGAGACTCAAAGTACCCTAACAGTAGTCCTAGGAACACCGGCACAACCCTACGATACTTATGTTTTCTGTAGAGAACTTAGAAAACCAATATATGGTTTAAACAGCATTTCCAGATGTCTAATTCCAAAATCAGACGTCTGATATTGTGTTTTAAGACGTCTGACTGTTGATTCAGACGTCTGATAAACATTCAGGTTGGACTTGGTAGTTCTGTCTGATGAAATTAAATGTCCAGACCTTAGACCAGACGTCTTAGGAGACGTCTGATGACTTTGCCAGACGTCCAATTGGTGGGCCGTTGTCTCTCTTAGCATACACTCAAGGATATGACCGTTAGAGCCTTATCAGACGTCCTTAAGCCCTTCCAGACGTCTGATAATTGACCATTTTGCCTTGACTGACCCGAAAATCTCTTCTCAGAGATTTTCTAGCCGTTGCAAATTCATTCCCACGAAAAAGTAGGTTTCCAGATGTCCAGACACAGTGCCAGACGTCCTGTATGTCGTCTGATGGACTTGCGTTAGAACCCTGTTTAGATCTGATTCAAGTCAGGAAGAGAACCGCCCAAAATCAGGCGTCTGACCTTGAAATCGGACGTCTTAAAGTGGTCTTTCAGACGTCAGATGCCAGAATCAGACGTCTGATAACCCTGTCAGTGCAATGATTGTTCCTGATTTCGGGTTGATTCACTTGGACTTTGCACCCAACGGCTATGGAGCCTTTCCTAAGCCATCCAAAGCCTTCCTAAGGCCTCTATAAATAGAGGGGAACCTCTTGCACACCAATATACACCAAGAAACACAAGACACACACCTTGCAATACACTTTCAAACCATTTTGTGTCTCTCTTGCTCTCCAAGCTCTAATTCTTCATCTTGAGAGCATCAAGCTTTGCGCACCCGCTCTCCTGCCGTAGTTCACGAGAGCGACGTAGCGCCGTCGTGTTGTTCACGCATCCGCATCGCCGACGCACTCCTTGCAAAGGGGAGTTTCTTAATTCCTATAGAAGCTTAGGTTTAAAATTACTTTGTTGGCTCTATAGGATTATTTTTTATTTTATCTTTGTTATTTGGTTGGGTATTCGCTTTGCGAATTCCCGTCTCCTTCGTGGGACAAAATCCTTCTCGTGGAGAGAAGGGGTTGAGGAACGCTACCCTCGCACTTGTAGCGTGGTTGTAATTGAGGTTGAATCACCCTCATTTAAAGTAATTCATTTAGTGGATTTTGATCAACTTGGTTGATCGGAAAATCCTAACTCGAGAGGGTTAGGTGGTGGTTTTCACCTGGTTTGGGTTTCCATCATTTTTATCAACATTTCCATTTGGTTTTGTGGGGGAGGGGCCGCCCTATTCTGATTATAGGGTGGTCTAACAGATGGACCTTGCTATTAGGAGGGAGGGTTTGGCCTGGGTTGGTTCTGAAATTGGTTTGGTTTTTGGTTTGTCCAGGCAAAATTTGGGTGGTCACGCCATCCGGCGTTGTAGGTGTTGGAGAAGGGGTCAGGTTTGGAGTAACCTTGGATGACCTGGACATCTTCAAAGATAGAAGGTGCCGAAAGGGAGGGGAGAGAGTAATCATGATTTGAGGGAGCAAAGGTCCCTCCCTAGACCATGGTCAGGGGTTGTTCCAAGTGTATTTGGTTCATTGGTTGCACCAAATCAACATTGCGAGCTCCCTTTGCTAGGGAAAGGGTCTGTAGTGGGTTTCAGGTTTGGTTCAATAGTTCATCAATCCTTTTGTCCACCAACTCAACTTGATCCAACTTTTTGGCTATAATGTCCATGTCAACCATTCTAGAATTGACTTGCACCTCATAAATCCCACAATGGGGATGACTAGATCGATTAAATTGGATCATGGAGGCATTGTTGAGCGAATTTTTGCTCATAGATTCAAAGAGTTCAAAAGTGCTCTCATCTTTGTTCAAAAAGTTGCCTCCACATGAGTCGTCAACAAAGTTCCTAAGGTTGCTGTCCGACCATGGTAGAAGATATGTGCCAATTGCCACCTTAGAACCTCATGGTGTGGGCATTTCCTCAACAATTCATTAAATCTTTCCCACACCTCATGGAATTGTTCCCCACCTTGTAGTGTGAATGTGGTAATGACTCTTCTGAGGGCATTGGTTTTACCTATGGGGAAATTTTTCTTTAAGAATGCATGCGTCAGTTCCTCCCAAGTGGAGATGGGTCTCCTTAAGGTTCTAAGCCAGTGAGGTGCTTTATCTTTTAGGGAGAAAGGGAACATCTTAATTAAAACAATATCCAAGCTTATGTTCCTTGGTTTCACAGTCTGGGCAATCCGGTCTAGGTCCTCTAGGTGTTGTAAGGGGTCCTCATTTGAGCTCCCATGAAAGTGGCTTTGAATTAAGCTCAAGACATTTGGTTTTAGCTCAAAATCATCTCCCCCTTCTGAGACCCTAAGATCTGGCTCGATCCGGATAACAAACGGATCGTAAAAATCACGGAGAGGGCTTGGTTGGCCCTCAGGAGGTTGTGGTGGGTTAGGTGGGGTTGCCCTTGTGGATTTTGCAATTGATGTATGGCTTGCATGATGGTTTGGATCTGTTGTTGTTGAAGTTGGTGGTTGGCAGAGATTTGAGCCTGAATGATGGCCATAGCATCGGGTTGAAGTTGGTCCTCAATCTCATCAATTCTTGGGTCAGCCATTTCCCTTGAAAAATCAAGTCTCCTCCTGATTTCCCTTTCTAAAACAAACAGCTCAAGATGAAGTGATCGTCTCCCATGCATACACTAGAGAAGAATGGGGAGGGATGCAAAGAGAGACAGGTGCAAGAAGTGTGTGCACAAACAAGCAAGCAAGTCTAGTCCTTATAGTGTATACCTTATGTGACCTAGAAGCCTCAAAGGGAATGATCAAATCTGCAAGTACTTAACCTCCCTTCCCGATGTTAATCTGGCCAGGTTGATTACGAGGGGATTGAGGGGAAGGTTCTTCCTTTGGGTTGCACCGTCGGTTCCATAGACCCCACAACTACGATCGCTTGACACTTCCCCACAACCTAGACACCAGATTTTACAAAGGGAATGAAGGCTAAGTTCCTAGCAAACCTAATCACATCTCAAAGACTTAGACTAGTTCCGCCTAGGACACATCTACTTCACTTTAATGAGGGCTAGGTTAGTGCTTGTGCTTAGGATATGTGATGAGGCATTGTTTGGGGTTGTGTCTCTTAGTTAGTCCAATTGAGTGTGTGCGTGCACTCAACAAAATATGATTTTCAAGCAAGGTTTTTAGGATGTGATGTCTTTTAATGATTCGTCCTTGCTTTAGTGATTTTTAGGGTTGAAATGACTTAATGTTTTCAAACAAGTTCAAATGGGCACACAGTTTTATACACAACGGGTGAAAGTTGATTTCCTTTAGAATGATGTGGCCCTAGAGAAACAACCTTAATGTATTCACCCTAATGTTCATGCGGTTCTACCAGGTGAGTTGATTTTAATTATGGTGAGTGGTGAGGCCCAAGTCAAATCATAGTGGCTTCACAAACACCACTCAAAAGAAAGAACACTCCAGAAAAATTATTTCTTCAAGAACGTTAGAGTGTATTTTTTTTTGTTGGGTGATAAGTTTGGAATGTGAGTCAAGTAGCCATTCACCACACTAATTTTAGATTTATATATTTTTTTGTTTTTTTTTTTAGGCAAGCAAACAATCAATGAGTGGAGTAATACTCACAACAATCTTCGTAGCACTTTACTCCTTGTCTACTATCTTGGATCGCGCTCCTCCATCGCCCAAGCGTCGAGTTCCTACAACCAATCAAGTAGAAAGAGAAAAATGAGTTAGAAGATGTGAATACTAATGCTGGATGAAAGCGACAAAAGAAATCCGTTGCCTCCCCAGCAACGGCGCCAAAAACTGACGCGCGCAGAATGCGTTGGTTTAATTATGTCATTGTAGCATGCACTCGCGTTGTAGATTTTAAATTAAGATATGGAGTGGAGAGTCCAAGTGTCGATCTCAAGGAAGCGTGAAATCAGATTAGTTTTAGTCACTTTGGGTGTCACAAAATGGTAGCGTGGTTTGCTTGTGAAAACGAGAGTAAAAGAGAGAGAGTAGGGTTAGAGTGTGAATTTAAATCATGACGATCACTTAAGAAGATGTGAACTATGATATAAGAAGCAACATTAACATATAGCATACAATTAAAGATCGTTTACAACTACAACAGTAGATGAAAGCTTAAAATAGTGCAACATAAAACTAGAGTAAAAGAGAGTGCGAGGAGGCGAGGCAGCCGCGGCGATGGGGGGGGCTCCATCGGCAACTCGACAACTCCGAAGGCAGATATGGAGTGTTTGGTGGAGCTAGGAGAGGGCTAGTGTTCCATGGAGAGTGAATGCGAATTGAATGCCTTTGAATGGGGTGGTTGAGGGGGTTTATATAGTAGAAGAGAGCTTCCAAAAGAGGTACAGGTCTTTAACGACATCCAGAACATTGCTAAATCCCTTCGAAAAGTGTCGCTAAAGTCCCACACCCACCGGTCTTTAGGCGCGTCTGTTCTTCTCAAGCCGCACCTACGCATCCTCAACCATCGAATCCGAGGCGCGGATCGCCATTAGACAACTGAGGACGCGCCACGCCGCCTTACGCGTGCACGCGTGCTTCTTCTCTCTCGCACAAGCCGCCTTCTTCTTCTCTAGCGATCGGCATGCTCGCACCATAAGCCGTCTGATCATGTATCAACGACTAGGATTGCACATGACCGGGTGAACTGGATCGCACCTCGCATGCGGTGAGCGTGCGTGACAGTACGCGTTGGGGCGAAAAATCATCTGGAGGCACCACATGGGCTCCATCTACGCCATTCGCGCCCGCATCGATGGTTGTAATCGACCATGCTTTCGATCTAGTGCGATTTGGTAGCATGCGAAGCTTCAAACGCTCGCCGCTTGCTTGTAAGGCCGAGGCGCTACCCACTGTGCTGCCTTCGCGAGTTGTTGCGGAGGTAAGGTCAGGTGCAAGCGCGGTCGACCATTGGATGGAAATCCAATGGTCAGGATTTCACCCTGGAGGAGCTGCGGGTGTGTTGGAGCACGATGGAGGCTGCTGCGGGTGCCACGTGGCACGACGACGACCGTTGATCATCAGATCAACGATCAGGAACTCTTGGACTTGATGTCCGAGCTACGGAGGTCGGATTGAGGTGATTCTGAGTCTGTTGGACTCCGTTCGTCAATCTAGATCCATCCGTGTGGTCTGATTGCTCATCTGAGGCCTATTTTAACATGCACTTATACAAATGGCCATTAAACATTAATTATAAGCAATCTTAACTCGTAATGCATGCAATGCTCCCAAGCCCATTATGGTATGTTAGTAACAAACATATATCTTTAAAACTAACTCTAGTTGATAAAATTATCATCATTGAATGTAGAGTTATCATCGAGCAGATCACCACCCTCAACACCTCACCCTCCCTCTCCACTCCCCCCTCACCTCTCCTCCCGCTTCCACCACTCAAGTCCCTCCTCCCCCCTCAACCACCACCACCACCACCACACACTACCCTAAACACCCCCCCCCCTTCGCTACCCCTCTTCCCCCCACAGCACAAGGCTTCCATCACCCCTGTTCCCTCCCTGCCTCGAGACCCCAAACTCTACGCTACATCCCCTTCGCCCACCCTACTGCAGCAAAGGCGGTGTTGTTGCTATAGATTCCTACGGGAGGGGGTGAGATATGCATGACGTAATAAAATGTGGAAAATAAATAGCAATCTTACAAGAAAAGCAATCACACAATATGGCACAAGAATTTTTTTGGTGGAAACCCAATCGGGTGAAAACCACCACTTAACCTTCTCGAGTTAAGATTTCCAGATCGACAAAGTCGATAAAATCCACTAACGAACTACTTTAACGAGTGTAGTTCAACCTCAATTACAACCACACTACGAGTACGAGGGTAGCGTTCCTCAACCCCTTCTCTTCATGAGAAAGATTTTATCTCACAAAGGAGACGAGAATTCGCAATGTGAATACCCAACGCAAATAACAAAGAAAGAATACAACACAACCTATAGAGCCACAAAGTGAATAATTAAATCAAGCTACTATAGGTAATGAAACTTCCCTTTGGTGGGAGTGTGTCGGCGTGATGACGCGAGTGCGTGAACTACGCAACGGCACAACGACGCTCTCGAAATCTTTGGTGGGAGAGCTGTTGCCTAAAGGATGTGGTGCTCTCAAGTGTGGGCTTGATGAACTAGGAGAGCAACAGCACTTAAGAATGATCTTCTTCCTCACTTGAACACAAAAGAAGTGGAAATGCTATTCAAGGTGTGTTTTTGCAAGGCAAGGGTTCTTTATTTATAGAGGGCCTAGGAAGGCTTTGGAAGCCCTTAAAAAGCTTCCATAGCTGTTGGGGTTGAACCCAAGGCAAAACAGGCTGTAATCAGAATCAATCATGATTCTGACAAGGTCATCAAACGTCTAATCTAGGTATCAGATGTCTGGAAAACCTGTTTAAGATATCTGGGAACTAAGTCAGACGTCTGATTCTAGGCGGGTTTCCTTCCTGACTTGACTTATACCTAAACAGGGTTCTAGTGTATGGCCATCAGACGACATATAGGACGTCTGGCACTATGTCTGGACGTCTAGAAACCAATTTGTTTTGCGGGAATGGATTCCCAGGAAGGGTAACGGCTAGAAAATCTCACAAAGGAGATTTTGGGTCAGTCGAGGCAAAACGGTCACATATCAGACGTCTGGGATCCTCCACGGATGTCTGATATAAGCCTAACGGCCATATCCCTCAGCGTTTAAGGTAGCCAACGATCCACTAATTGGACGTCTGGCACAACCATCAGACATCCTCTAAGACGTCTAGGCTAAGGTCTGGACGTCTGATTTCATCAGACAGAAGTTACAAAGTTCAGCCTAAGTTATTGGACGTCTGAGTCAACAGTCAAATGTCTTAAAAGTCACTATTAGACGTCTAATTTCTAGATTAGATGTCAGATTAGGCTGTCAGAACCCTATTTTGATTTTCTAAGCTCTCTACAAAAAACCTAAGTATCCTAGGGTAGTGCAGGTGTTCCTAGGACTACTTTAAGGGTTCTTTGAGGCTCTTTAACATATATCTAGACTCAAAGAATAAGGAGCAGAATAAAGAAATAAAATTACATAGAACAAGATAAAAGGAAATTTATCCTATTCTTGTCTTCACGCTTCTTCAGGCTATTGCTCCTCGCAAAGCTCCTCTGTTCTCCGTCAAGCTCCTCCAATTCGCCATGGATGCGAGATCGAACTCTGTCTAAACACGTCTCTATTTGCAATTAACCAGAAATCTAAGGCTTCAAGTGCAAATGTTAAATAACACGTGTTTTGTTATCATCAAAATAAACGATCGTGGTGCTTTAGCACCAATAGTTGCTTCTATTTCTCACCACATGTGGGGAGGAAGGATGGTAGCAGTTAGGCGAGAACAGAGAAGGGATGGTGGGGGACGGAGGGGGAGGAGCTGCGGGGGTTCTCCTCCTCGACAAGGGAGTAGAGGTGGAGGATGAAGGAGGTGATGAGTCCCTCCCTCAACCATCCCACCTTCCCACCACCCCACGATGACCCCTACCACCATCCTCCCTTCCCTCAACCTCCCCCTTCCCTACGACGAACCTCACCACCATCCACATATCCCTCAGCCATCCTCCCTACCCCCCTGAAATCCTCCACCACCCTCCTTCTCTCCCTCAGCCACTGCCCCTGGCACCACTACAGCACCCCAGTCACTACCTCAAGCAGCCCCATAGCGACAACCCCTAACCTATGACCACCCCTATCTGCGCCTTAACACCCATCTACCACCTCCCTTCGCTTTCTCCTGTCTCTAGCATTAAGATAATTTAGTCCATGCTTCATATTTATTGGAAAGATGAGAGATTCAAAAAGTGGTTAATAGTTAACAAGTAGTACTTTAGATGTCAATATTTATTGATTATATATTTATCAAAATTACTCTAATTACTAGTTATCTCTTTTCTGAATTATCTATATGCCATTTATACAGTGTTCTATTTTTGAAATCTTTACTGTACTAGTTGAGCAATGTGACCTTTTTTGTCCTTGTAGTGTAGTTGTGATGACAACATATTTGATGAGAAGTGAACAAAATTCTCTTGAAGGTATTGTTAATTGGACTTTTTTTTTGTGTAATAAAGATGGGAGCCAATTTTATTCATAGAACTGTTGCTAGATTTGTGTTGAGCCCATTTGTAGACTTTACATTCAAATTACTTTTTGCATGTTGTGCAGATGCACTTGAGTCATTGAGACAATGTTGTGAAAATGTTTGTCCTAATTATGATGGTCTTTTAGATCAAGTTGAGGTCTTTTAATCTCAATTTTGAGTTGAACTATTTGAGTTTGGGAGAATGATATCAAGTAGCAGTGTAAGCCTGACACACTCTTACTAGTAGTTAAAGATGTTTGAGAATATGAGCTTCAAAGTAGATCAATCCAACCCCATCTACAGGTGTTTTCCATTGAAAGTATTGGGTGAGTTATCTTGTGCCCATTTTCTTTAGATTGCTCTACAATCTTTGTTCATTCTGGTATTTACATTACCTTGAATCATCTATAAATTATCTTGGCTTACTATTGTCATTTTGAATTCTTTTTATCCCCCTTAACTAGATTTTCCTTCATTATCTTTTTACTCATGTAATATTTGTAGTTTATTCTGCTTTTGGAGACTTTATCAATATAATAAATTTGGTGGTGTATATTTTTGTCACACTATTATCTTTCTTCTCTAGTAGAATAACTATTAGTACGTTGAATCACTTGTTTACAGTTATGTTTGGGAATGTCCTTATGGATTGCACTGTAAGTTATCATATAGTCCATTTGAAAATGTTGTTCGCAGTTACCTACATCTTTGCAAAAGCACATTTGCCAAGATTTCAGTGTCAAAAGACCCTTTTGATTATGTTTATATCTTATACTCTAAAAAAAGTGAAAAATAGTTTTCTTTTCCAAAAGAAAAGGAACATGGTTTTTATAATGATGGCTAAACTTTATTTAGATTGTGCGTGGCGAGATATAATTCTCTACCTCTTTCATTCGGGAGTTTGAATTTAAATTGGTTATTGGGTTCCAAGTTAAACTAACCTATGTCAAAGTAGCATAACTAATTTCTCTCTAAGGTAATCCCTTTCCCTTGAACAGGGAAACACATCACATTGGGATAAGATATCCTGTTCCTTGCATTGGACAAGTGTTGGGCGTGTGGGTTCTTTTTGATGGCCCATCTTTTATTATGTTATAGTGGGATAGAATAAGCATTATTTTTAATTTATGAAATTTGTAAAGAATGGAGGATGAAGGAGCTGAGGAGGAGCTGCAGTGGTTCTCCTCCTCAACGAGGGAGCAGAGGAGGAGGATGAAGGAGGTGGAGAAGGCCAGTAGGGAGGCTGAGAAGTTCATGGAGCTCATCAGGCAGGTCTCTGTGAGGATGTACTTCTCCGTAGGCTTCGATGAGCTCATGTTTAGCAACGAAGAGCAGCAAGTGACGTCTGGGGGAATGCAGGCGCAAGCGATTTCGGTAATGTCCCTTTGCTTGCTTGATAGCTATAGAGATATTTAGTGATCTTTGGTTAGAATCAAGCATGTGGTTTTAGTTTTATAAATTAAGTTGCATGGTTTTGAGTGTGTTAAAGTGAAATGATGTGTTGTCATGGTATTATATGCATGGTGTTGTGGTGAAAAATTTTTTGTGCAAAGACCTGTAACAAAGTTGAGTCGACTATGTTTTAAGCAAACTGGTTTGGTGATTAAATGGTTTTGGTTGCAATTGTTTCATTTTGATACATTTCATTCATAATGAACTATGGTGCATAGGAAGATTCTTTTGTACATAATATGTATCAATATGAGCATGCATAAAGCAATTGTTACTAAATGCATTATTGTAAGGGTTGACTTGCCTAAATCCATGTGCATATGCTCCCAATCAGTTGAGCTTCTTTCTTGTCCAGCATTGCAGTTCAAATTTCCTTAAACTTAAACTGATCAGCCATGTGCATGTGCTCCTAAATAGTGAAGCTTCTTTTTTGTTGGACATTGCAGTTCAAACTGGCTAAAACTGATTATTTCCTCCAATTTATTTTATCTCAACCTGGTTTTCGAACCTTGGTATTGTTGTCAAAGGATTGCCACTGAATGGAAGCAAGTAGCCACTGAATGGGAAAAAAATTCATAGGCATGGCTTCTTTGTCAGTTGCGCTCCTGAATCTGTGGTCATCTACGTAGTTGCATTGTAGATGGTGTTCTTTATCAAATCTCATTGGATGTACTTCTTAAATATAAGGCATCTATCTATCTATGTGAGCTCGTTCATCAACTGAGTGCCTGAAGATGGAAAGGGCACTAGAAACACTGAACATTTACAACGTTGGGATGTAATGCCCATGATGATGTTTGCTCTTTAGATTACTATTCATGATTTTGGACAATGTGTATAAAGGGCCGTTGTCGTGTCCATGATTACGTTTACTCTTTAGATTACCATTCATGGTTTTGGACAGTGCGTATAAAGGGTTGTTTAAGATTGCCTTAAAATAGGTGTGATGGTGTTGGCTTTAATATAATATAAAACTAATGGTCAAAAGCATTTTGTATCTAAATGTGGTTAATTCATTTGGGTTTTTTTTTTCAAGAGGTAAAAGGATGTTCAGCTAATGGTAATCAGAATGGGTTTTTTGTACTTTCTAAGAAATGGTTGCTTGAGTTGCATGCAGCTAT
The DNA here is from genome assembly GCA_037157565.1 of Thalassia testudinum. Classification (NCBI taxonomy): domain Eukaryota; kingdom Viridiplantae; phylum Streptophyta; class Magnoliopsida; order Alismatales; family Hydrocharitaceae; genus Thalassia; species Thalassia testudinum. Next base: position 112,994,874 of record JAZHRO010000003.1, on the reverse strand, counting down.
CTAAGGTGAGATGAAATGGTGTGAAACGAGGAGAGGATGAAGCATGATGGTTGAGGAGTATTCATCAGGTGTGGTGATGGAAGGAAAAAAATTGACGGAGAGATGGCGAAAGATAAACTCATGAATTATTCTTCAAGGAAGTTAAGAAAATGAAAATTTTACTCCATAAAGGATGCACATTCCACACTTTACCTTCTTGGTTGAGCTTCCCTTGGTAAATTCTATCACATTATGCGTACTTCTTAAATTGATTTCAAAATATTTTTTCTCCAGTTCAGTTATGTGAATCACTTTGTGATGCCTGTGGTTTTCTTGGAAAGGGTGCTGGCACTTGTAGTTGTACCCTTTTATCAAGCTTATAGTTGAGCACTGAAGTTTACTGCCATAGATTTAGAGTTGCAAAGTATTTATTTGTTGATTGTTGTTTCATTTGACATTAATGAACAGGCTTTAAAGCGCAAGAGTTCTGTCTTAGATGGTGACCTAGGTTCCATTGGTCCTATATGTAGAATTCGACGAAAGTCTAGCTTGGACTCATCTTCAAAAGAATTAATTATCTCGTCAACTGAGAGGTACCTTACCACTTTCATGAATGGACTTCATAACTTTGTAGCATCGACTCAAAAGCCCTCTGCATCATATTCATCTAAATACAAGATCCTCGAAGATGCTGACAAGAGAGATAACAGATTTTCTTATGTCCCTCGTCAATCGACTCTAGTGGCTGGAAGAATATTAGAATTAGTTGATTAGTTAGTACACTCACCCAAGAAGAAAGTTTTTGAATTAAAAGTAGGCACCATGGAGGAGTCACCACCCAAAGCTCACATTTGATATGCTCAACAAACAAGCTCTCAAGAGTGTTAAGGATATTGATTCTGCAAAAGTAGTAATTATACAAGAGAATGGAAAAGCAGATGGGGGCACTAAATCCATTCCTTTCAAGGGTCTCAAGCCTGTTGCTTATCCAATCCGAGACAAGCCGGAGACAAATGGGCCCATAAGATTACCTTCCTCAGGAATGGCAAAAGCCAATGGCATGGACATTATGACGACCACTACAACAACAATAATCAAGCCTTCTCCCACATTAAGTGGGGTCGACTATATGGATTCTTTGCCTCCATACAGATCGATTTTCAACCATTTCAGGACTTAAATTAAAGTAATTGAGGTCATACTTAATAGTTTCCTTCCAACACTTATTTGGTATTCCTCGCCCCCTCTTAGCGGGTTCAGCCTCCAACTTCTCGCATCTCCTAACTGGAACATCTAGTGACCTTCTTTGTAAATGTCCAAACCATCTTAAACGTACATCTCTCATTTTATCCTCTATCGGTGCCACCCTAACCCTTTTTCTAATAAACTCATTTGAAATACGATCTTTTTTTATATGACCACACATCCATCTTAACATCTTCATTTCTGCCACAGACATCTTTTGTACATGACTATAGTTTATAGCCCAGCATTCAGAACCGAACAACATGGCTGGTCTTACCACAGCTCGATAGTATTTTCCTTTGACTTTTAAAGGAACCCTCTTATCATAGAGAACACCAGAAGTACCCCTCCATTTCAACCACCCTGCATTAATTCTACGTGTAACATCTCCATCAATTCCACCATTCATGTTGGAAAATGGATCCCAAGTACTTAAAAATATCTTTCATTAGAATGCATTATTCTCCAATTTTTACATCAATTCTTTCATTGTTCCCTCTACTACTAAACTTGCATTCCATATACTCAGTCTCTGTCCTACTTATGCGTAATCCTTTATCTTCCAGGGCTTCTCTCCAAAGCTCAACTTTTCTGTTCACTCTATCTCTTGTCTCATCAACCAACACAATGTCATCAGCAAAAAGCAAACACCAAGGCACCTCAACTTGGATATGCTTCGTCAACTCATCCATGACCAAGGCAAAAAGATAATGGCTTAAAGTCGAACCTTGATGCAGACTAATGGTGATATCAAAGTAGTCCATCAAATCATCCTTAGTTTTTACACAAGCTGCTGCTCCATAGTACATATCCTTTATGAGATTGATATATATAACTGGTACTTGTCTCTTCTCCAAAATTCTCCACAAGATATCTTTTAGGGCAGAATCATAGGCCTTTTCCAAATCAATAAAAATCATATGTAAATCTTTTTTCTTCACTTTGTATGTCTCCATTATATGTCTCAAGAGATATATTGCCTCAATAGTAGACCTACCTGGCATAAAGCCAAACTGATTTTCAGTTACCATAGAGACTTGCCTCACCTTTCTTTCAATTATTCTTTCCCAAAGTTTAATCGCATGACTCATAAACTTAATACCTCTATTGTTGGAACAATCCTGTATGTCACCTTGTTCTTGTATAAAGGTACCACAAAACTTTTCCTCCATTCCTCTGGCATCTTCTTACCTCTCCACACAGTATTAAATAAATTTGTGAACCAAGTTATACCCCGTTCTCCTATCATTCTCCAAACATCTGTAGGCATATCATCAGGCCCAACAACCCTCCTACTTTTTATCATCTTCAAAGCCTCCTCTACTTCTTTCTTTTGTATCCTTCGATAACACGCCCGATTCACATACTCTTCTGAGTTGGCTAACTCTCCTAAGATGATATCATTCTTTTATTTTTCATTAAATAGCTTATGAAAATATCTTTTCCATCTTGTCTTTATATCCTCACTAGCTATAAGTACCCTTCCTTCTTCATCCTTAATGCATCTTACATGTGTAAGGTCCTTTGTTTTCCACTCTCTTGCTTTAGCTAACTTAAAAATATCTTTTTCATCTTCTTTAGAGTCAAGTTTCTTATAAAAATGCTCCCAAGATTTTGCTTTTCCTTCACTAACTATTTTCTTTGCTTCTTTCTTTGCTCTTTTGTAGTTTTTCATATTTTCATCAGTCTTATCTCGATATAAGGCTTTAAAGCAGGCTCTTTTAATTTTAAGCTTCTATACTTCCTCACTCCACCACCAAGCCTCCTTTTGTCCTGGAACACCTCATTTAGACACGCCTAACACCTCCTTTGCCACCTTCCTAATACAGTTTGCCATATTTAGCCACATTTCATCAGCATTACCATCGAGATCCCAAGTCTTTTGTTGCATCTTCTCTTTAAATCTCACTTGCTCTTTCTTAAGATTCCACCATTTAATTCTCAAATTCTTAGCCACTAATTTTCTCTTCTTTGCCTTCTTCAAATGAACATCCAACACCAAAAGACGATGTTGAACAGTTAAACTCTCCCCTGGAATAATCTTGCAATCTTTACAAGATAAACGATCCCTTCTTCTCAAAGCAAAGTGATCGATCTGCGTTCTTACTAAGCTACTTTTATAGGTAATCAAATGCTCTTCCCATTTTTTGAAGAAGGTATTTACTATGAAAAGATCATAAGCTATAGCAAAATCAAGGAACGTCTTCCCTTTTTCATTCCTAACACCAAAACCATGATTTCCATGCACTCCTGCATACTCTAAAGCATCTTTTCCCACATGCCCATTTAAATCTCCACCCAAGAAAATCATTTCTCTCTGTGGGATTCCTTGAATTATCATATCAAGCTCTCCCCAAAATTTATTCTTTATTCTTTCCTCCAGACCAACTTAAGATGCATAAATTGAAATGACATTCAAGATCTCTTCTTCTAAGATTAATTTTATCAAAATAATTAGATCACCCAATCTCTTAACCTAGACCACACTCTCCTTCAAATCCTTATGAATTATAATGGCCACGCCGTTTCTACATATCCCTGAATACCATAGTTTGAAACCTGTTCTCTCGATTTCATTTGCTTTTTCTCCAACCCACTTAGTCTCTTGAAGGTAAAGAATTTGAATCATTCTCCTTACCATTGTATCCACAATCTCCATGAGCTTGATGGTCAAAGTACCAATATTTTAACTACCGAATCTCAGCATTCTTTGTGACACACTTCAATGGCGAAGTGGTGGAACTAGGTTCTTTACTCTCATGCATTCCTCATGCGAGAACCCTTACTCATTTTGGACTACATCCAGGCGGCGATGTAGCAGAACTAACTTCTTTACTCGCATGCGTTCCTCATGCGGGAACCTTTGCTCATTTTGGGTTACATCCGGGCGACGATGTAGCGGAACTAACTTCTTTACTTGCATGCATTTCTCATGCGAGAACCCTTGCTCATTTATCACTACACCCGGGCGTCGATGCAGCGCGTTGCAAGTAGGGAACGCCCCAACGAAATCTGAGTGTTTGCTAGAATCCATGTTTAAAGATCCGACAAATTTTACGCTGGCTGTGGACTACCTAATGCAACCCTCCTCCTTTACCCGAGTTTGGGATCGGAATGACAAGGCACACGAACCTCAACATAGGCGGAGTTGGATATTATGACGACCACTACCGAGAAAAAAAAATATGACATGTCAGTGGGTAGCCCTTCAGCTTTGGTTCCCGATGCGATCTCTGTAGAAGAAGCTTGCCTTCGGGATGCAGGCACCAGAGGTATGTAGCTAACATTTATCATAGATGAACCATCAGTCTTTTACCTTCTTGTAGAGCTTCTACTTTTAGATCTTAAGGTTGTTCAATGACCTTTTTGAAGTTGCTTATTTAATTGATTAAATCACTAATGCTGAAGGATCCAATATTCTTTTTGTTGTACAAGTGACATTAAATTAATCTTCCTAAATATTTAATTTTTATTTTTATTCTATTTACTAATTAAAGGACTATGATCCTAGTGGATGCATTTGCTCATTCGACTTTGGTAGTGATGGTCCTCATTATAAAGGTAAAAGCAATATCCATTGTCAATTTTTATATCCAGTCATTTTATCTTTTATTCTTGGATGCATCCTATTTAGTGATTGTGATTTTTTTAATACATTACCTAGTTTCATAGTTAATGTCTATAGAAAATGGCTAACAAGCATCTAATCCTACATGCATTTATTCATCTTAGACTTCATATTGATGGAAGTGTTGCTGGAGATTTTGTTAATCATGGTGCTACTTTTTAGCTCTTAATTGAAGTTTGAAATACTGCAGCTACTTGTGATAGCAACAATTTTAAGAGGTTACCTTTGGTGATCAAGTCTTCATGATTCGTTATATTTCAATTTTTCTATTTTTTTATTTCCTTCTTTGTATTGCCCTTGAGAGGGGATATTTTGGTGTTAAGGCTATTGCTACTTTTTGTATTTTTTTTAATTTTATGATGTATCCCTTTAGAGGATCCTTATTGTACTTTATTAGTAGGAGACAAATAAATTGAGGTTGCATTTATGTTTCAAACTTGTTCAAATAAAAATATTTTTTACTAAAGAATAATAATAGTGACAATTAAGTGATGTAACAAGTATCATTAAAATGAATCTAAAGTAGCAATTAAATGGTAAAAGAAAGCGTCATTAAAGTAAATCAATTATGGCAATTTAGACACAAATATTTGTTGCTAAATAATATCACCAGTGACAATTAAAAGATAAAATAATATCATTAAAGTGAATCAATAGTGATAATTTAGTGGTATAAACAAAAGTTGTTAAATAAAATATATAGCAACATTAATAGCGTTAATTAAATTATCACTAATAAATTTAATGGTGGCAAAATAGTAGCAAATACATTGCCATTAAAGATCATTAGCGACGTTATTGTGGCAATTTAAATGATACTAAATGAAGTATATAGCAACATTAATATCGTTAATTAAATTACTACTAATATAATTTAATAGTGGTGAAATAATGGCAAATAAATTACCACTAAAGGAGATCATTAGCGACGGTAATTGCTGCAATTAAAGTGCCACCAATACCGACAATTTAGCAGCGATTATACAATTGCCGCTAGCCTTTTAGTGACAACGACAGAAGTGACAATTATAATAAATGTCGCTAATTATATATAGCGACAAATAGAAGATATATAGTAATAAATATTAAAAGTCACAAAAAGTTTTTTTTTTTAGTGATAAGAGGATATTGGGTCAACGTAATTCCAATTAACTATTTAACTATGCAATTAACCTCACCAAAAGAAAATAAATAGGTCTATTCTACCTAGGATCACTGGCCCGATCACTCTGGGATACACTCGGAGGTTTCCTGAGTTCATGCACGTTTTGTGTGCCTATCTCTAATTTTGACAAGGAAGAACACATCAAACGTAAATAATAACTCAAGGGTAAAAATCATAAATAGACAAAAATATCGACATACAACATCGGAGTACGTCTCCACGCAAATCCAACTACAGTTGGCTTGTCAAAATCGGGCTTCGGTCTTTTAAAAAAAAATTCGGGCTTCGGTTGTTCCCTGAATCAATTACTCAACATGGTTACCATCAGGGACTAAGTGTGATAAACAAAACTTATAAATTTTGTTTTATAATGTTTCCAGTTATAAACCACCCACGCTCCTTTCTTCTATGTTCACATGCCCACATAGGGCACGCTCAACCCCCCCTCCGGCCACCGCCTCTCGCCACGACCAGTTGTCGCTGACACTGTCGACCTCCACCGTCCGACCGGCAACAGCTACGCGGCAACTCTAGTCTCCTTCTCTCTCTTCTTCTACTTCCTCCAACAATTGGTGCACTTGCACCCATCAACTGCCACCGGCCCTTGTGGCCATGTCGGTGGCTCGTCGACCGCTGGAGGGTTGCTACAGATGCGATCGTCCTCCCCCTCAAAGTTTGGCATGTCCACTCAACGACCCGACGTCCTTCCCTTCGCTCTCCGCCCACTCCTTCACCACTGCAACAATGGAGGAAAGAGAAAAGGAAAGAAACCTTGAGGCCGTGATCAACATTCGCGACGCCTCGAGGTCACCAATGCTGCAATCTTGCTATCAAGGAGGAAGGGAACATGACGAGGAAGGGGAGGAAGGTAGCGGCAGCAGAAGAAAAGGAGAATGAGAAGAACTCTCTTCTCTTCTTTTCCTTGCACTCTCTCTCTCTCTCCCTCTCTCCTTCGGTGGGGAAATAAATACGGGAAAGGGTGGGGTGACGACTGCTGTGGGATATAATTTGCTTTGGTTTTAGGTTTTGGTGGAGGGTATTTATAGGAGGAAAAGAGGAAACGAGGACAGAGGGAAAAACCAACTTTAACAAAATTATCCTTAAGGTTATGCGTTTTTTCTTCCTGAAATCATGTCAAATGGATTTTGATTTATGGTTCCGTTGGAAAGCTAGTGATAAAAGAATTCTAACGGTATCCTTTACAGCATCATCCGTGCATAATTTTATTAATGGTTGACCAAGGTTTACCAAGGCCTGAAATTCTTTGTTTTTGGCTACGTTAACTCAATTCAGACCGACAAGTGTCCGCAGTTTCGTTCTGACGTATCTAATCTAAAATCAGACTTGGATTTGGATTTTGGACTGTAACACAAAGCAATGAACCACTGAGGCCCTTGACTTGAAAATTCTCCAATCCAAATGTTTTAAGATTTATGCCTAGATTTAACCCCTTTGTTAAGGTTTCAATATCCACTCCATTCAAACAAGTTTCAAGTGGCAGACAAGAGGAGTTTGAAATCAAACCAACTTGATAGATTCTCCTTTAATGCATGCGCTTGATGCAATGTAATCTACGGGGTCCCTAGATGGTTGTTTCTATGGTGAATGAAGTGAATCAATTTTAATTAGTTGTGAGGGATGCCAATCATGACAACCATTGCTTCACAAACCCTTCTCACCAGGGATTAGACGACCAAGGTTTCAATCAAGCAACAATAGGGGTAACTAAATCAAGCAAGTCCTATGCGTGTACCCTACAACATGCTGCTCCTAAAGAACACTAAAATCAGTAACCTTTTAGAGTCCTAGGTGATGTGAATTGATTCAGAACTTCACCCAATGATAGGTAATGTTCACCCAATTAATAATAAGAGAGTGATGATTTTTTTTAAGATTTTAGAGGGTGTTTTAAATATTTCAAACGATTTTTCAATCAAGACAACTCAATCAGCCGGACAAAACCCTCTACTGCAAATCGATCCAAACAGCAATGCAATTCTCGCTCAAAAATTTCAGAAAAATTACTGGAACACCTAGACTTGACATGCAATCTGAAATAAATTTCACTGATTTTTGATAAGTGTACAGGTGCCAGAAAATTCACGAACCAAAAATTTTCAGTTCTGTTTCAGTGTAGACCCCTGCTCACTCAAAGAATATTTAAAAATTCTACAGAAGAAAGTTTTCAGTGAAATTTGTGGTAGACAAAATTTAGCTTAAAGAGGTACTTCCAGTTCAAATTTTAAGATTTTAGGAGGTCAGGATAAACACAGCAGATTTTTGAATCTCAAGGTGCTACTGCAGCCTATCCTCAAGAAAAACAGAGATGTGGTGTTTTTGACGTGGGTCGAGTAAACACAAACCACCCTCTTTTCAGACTGAATTTTTTTGTTGTTTTATATATTTTTTAATTTTTTTATGTTTTCAGAGTATTCGAGTTTTTTTTATGAGAGGAGGAAGGAGTATTTACCTCGAAACTCTACCTGAACTTGATGCGTGTCTGGGAATCCATTGGATGCGTGCCCACACACACAAGATAAAGATGAGACAAGCAAGTTAGCAAGATAATCAAAGAGATTAAAAATAGAGAGAAGCACATTATGTTACCTCCTCGGTAATGGTGTCAAAAAGAATATAACAAGTTACGTGAATGTTGTTAAAATAGCTTCATTGTAGTATTGCGTGTCACCAAAATTCTTTAAAATCAAGCTCAGTTGATTAGATTGGAGTTTGGGAGTCCAAGTCGATTTACAGGGAGGTGGTTTGGAATATGTTTGCTCTCTCTCTCTTAATCTCTCTGCATATGATATTTTTGGTGTTTTACTTTTACAATTTTTTTTTGTGTTTTATTCAAGAGAGGCAATAACAATTTTTTTTTTTTGTATTTTGATAAGGGAACAAACAAGTAACTAAAAGAAAGACATGAGATGACTTGAAATAGCAAATTTCGTTGAACTTGGATATTTACCGGACCATTACATCAAAACCAAAAGCTTCCATTACAACTCAAAATGTGGTGTGAACCACTTATACAACTCAAAAGAAAAGCAAGAAAAAGGGTATTTATAACACTTTAACACACACACCCAACATGATGATGAATGATATGGTGTGAGGTGTGTACAAGTGAGCTAAGTGAGGATAGTGTTGGAGTGGTGTTTTAGCGGTTGGTGGTGAGAGTGGTCATGTAAGTGGTGCAAGTGTCGTGAAATGTGGTGGTGATGATGATGGTGTTGAGTTGGACATAGAAATCAATGGTTTGATGGAGACTTTGGTTTGGGAAGGTGACAACATAGTGAATGGTGTGGGTTTCAAATGAATCTACCTGATGGGGAATGTGAAATGGGTCGAAGACAGCCATAGGTGACTTAGAGGTTAGTTTAAGCTTAAAATCAAGCACCTATGGCGTTTGGTGTAGGGAGGCTTAGGACTAGGTTTGAGGGGATCTAAGTGGAGGTGTTGGTTGTGGGATTCTATAGGTTAAGTGTAGGTGTAGGTTGAGGAAAGGTGTTTAGGATGTTGGTAGGATGGTGTCTATAGGTTTCCTAATAGGTAGAGTGAACTAGATGTTGCACGAGGAGTTTTGGACTAGGCAAAGCATATTACCAATCCAGAGACTTCTCTAGACGACACAAGTGTCAAAATTGGACGTCCAGAGAACAATTTGGATGTTTGAAAATGAAGCAGGGCAAGTGTTGTCATTCTTGGAGTTGGGCTTTGGGCTCTGTCTGTAGAAATTGGACGTCTAGAGTGTGGTTCTAGATGTCTAATGTACTGTACACTGCTCTCTGCACGCGGGCGGCGCGCAGAACCGCTCCTTCCTCTCTCTCTTCCTCACCTCCCCCGAACCCTAAACCCCACGCCCACTTATATAAACCCCCCTCCTATCTCCTCTCCACTCCACACACCAACCACCACCACCTTCAATGCTTATGCGAGAGCGACGAGAGGGGGCGAGCGAGAGGGAGGAAGGAGGAGAGCGTGGGAGGAGAAAAGAAGGCAACAAAGAAACTACAACTTAAGAATGAAAAAATCAACTTTCATTAAATGTATTTACAAGACTAAGCTACTACAACATAACACTGAGAGTTTCGTCAGTGGATAGAACGAATACTAGAGAAGAGGGATGAATAGTATCACTTTTTGAAATAGTAAAAGATAAAAACACAATAAAGTCAAGCACAATTTACAACTAGATTTAGAGTGAAAATCCAAATCGGGTGAAAGCCACTACCTAAGTCTCTCAACTTAGGATTTTTCCAACTAGTTAAAGCTAGTCAATCCACTATAGTACCACTTGAACAAGAGTGACACAACCTCTTTACAATCCCTTCTCTTTTTATCATGAAGAGAAGAATAACAACAACATAGATCTTTCCAACACATTGGAATCCATTAATTAAAGACAACAAAGTTGAATAACAAATAAATATATCTATGGAACCTCAATAAAAGATCAAACCAGAATTTTGACAGAGGTTCAAAACAACGTGCTTTGAAAAGACGTGATTAGCGAAGTGCAGAATACTTTGAAAGAAGCACAAGAAGATTTGATTTTTGAGTGTATTTCTATTGGAAGTTGTGAATTGAAAGAGTTACGTACGACCTCTATTTATACTAAAAAGTTAGCTTGAAAAGGAAATGATATTGATCGATCAATTGAGATATTTTGATCGATCAAAAAGATATTTGGTCAATCAATTAAGTTGTTTGATCAATCATAAGTTGGTCGATTAATTAACTTAATTAATCGATCAATATGATTTTAATCAACTTACTAAAGAGGATTGGTTTGATCGATTAGCAAACTTAGTTGGTCGATCAACATGTTTTGGTCAATCAAAAAGAAAGATTAGTCGATCAATAACCCTAAAAGTTTATTTTCAAAGAAGTGCGAAAAATTATTTGATTGCTTTATTTTTTAGGTTCCTTACAATGATATCCTAAACTCAAATAAAAAGGAAAATAACACTCATCAGCAACCATCTAAACTTGATCCAAAAGAGAAGCTTTAATTCGAGATGGTCCTAAAATATCAATGTAGTAATAAACATAATTTTGGTGCATCAAAATAGTGGTGCTTACATTTTCCCTCTTTTTGATGACAACAAAATTATAACTATAAAATTTAAACAATTACGCATAATGTCTCTCCCTTTTTGTTTCAGAAAAAAGTAAAACATGATGCTTTGTTTTTCATTTAACTCCCCCTTAAACATGTAAATATAATAAGATAAATTTAAACATGCATTAACCAAGAGAGTAACATTTTACTGAAAGAGATAATCATTCATGCATATATGAAGAGTCTAGATAGGCAGTGCATAAAAATAAAATTATTCTGAGAAAGAAATAATTAAGTTTTACATGCCAACAAGAAAACTAAGTAAAGATAAATCTAATCATCTAATGATGCCATGAAGGCATCCATCGTGCTCTGAAGATCTGTGTCTAACTCAAGATCCAGTGAATCTGATCTCTTAGAAGATGCAGGCTGACCAAGACAAAGTCGACGCTGAGTTGATGAAATGACCCTTCCCAAGGGTCGATAGGCTTTTTCTAGAGACTATGGGGGTTTCGTTGCAAGTTTTAACCCCTAGCTTTTTAGTGGAAGGACTTGAGGAAAATTTTAGACTCTTGGGGGATGCTTTGTGCAATTTCCCCGAGCCCACAACCATACCCCACGCACACCACCCCTCCCCTAAACCCTAACCCTAGGCTAAAACCTATAAAACCTCCCCCTTCCCTTGGAAGTCGAGCCCTACCTCTCCCCATGTTTCCTCCCTGCGACTACACTTTCCTCCCCCTTTCTTCCTGTGTCTCCTCTGCCATACAAAGAGCTGAGCTGCTAGAGCTCGAGCTCGCGTGGAGGAGTTCATGAGGAGCTGGGAACGAGTTGGGAGCTAGCTACTGTTGAAGCTCCTACATGAGGTGGGAGTGGGTAAGCACAGAGGGAGTCTGCTATGAGGGGAAAAAACCTCGCAAACGGTTTAGGGAGTCATTTTTTCCGCAGAATCGAACGTCTAAGAGGACCCTTAGACGTCTTATTTGATGTTCAGAGGTAATACCCTACTCAAGGTCAGTACATTTCGTACCGTCTCCCCTTACACCAATGTAGACCTAAATGCGTTGAGGGTTGTGCGTGTGCGGCACAAGGCAAGGTGAAGATCCCTGGGAGAAGCTTCTCCGCATATCAGACGTTTGCACCACTAGACAGACGTCCGAAGAGGAGGTTTTCAAACGGTAAAGTCCTGACCCTGTGTGATTCATGCATACGTTTTTTCGCCACTTGACTGTACAAGCCTGTGTGCCTACAGAGTCGTTGAGAAGAGGCATAGGTGTAGCTTTCCAGACGTGGAAATGACCCGTTGCCTTTTTGGGTTGTTTAAGACGTTTGGATGGAGGGCCAGACGTCTGAAAGTAGATGAACCGTACCTTGCTTTCTTTTCCGCGCGTGAGCTACATGCGTATCCCCCTCTCCTCACCCCAAACCCTAACCCCTTTACCTATTTAAACCCCTATGCCACTCCTATCATCCCCACCAGCCACTACCTTCATCCTTCCCTCCTGTCAGCTGCCACCTTCCTTCCAGCCACCAACGCGGCATGGGGCAAGGAGAAAGAGAGAGAGGGACGAGATATGGAGGAGGAGAGGGGAGCTCAAGAGGAGGAGCTCACGAGGGAGCCACAAGAGCATGGGAAGAGCTCGTGCGCAAGGAGGAGCTCACGAAGGTAGGCTTCACGGCCTCCTGAAGCTACTAGCGTAGCAGCTGCGGGCAGTGCGGAGGGGCCATGCAAAGGAGAAGGCTCACGAGAGTTCGGCATACTGGACATTTTCCAGTATCAGACATCTGGAGCATCTTCCAGATGTCTGGAGTAGCAGAAGAACGTCCGAAGCTGAAGCTGGACGTCTAAAAGCACGTTCAGTGTCAAGGTACGCGCTTCTGTACGATTTATGGCCATGCAGACCTCACTGTAGAGATTTTGTCCAGCCATTTTTAGGTCTGCACGTATGTACGCAGGGGCAAGGCATTGGAAAGGCACAGGGTGCACCCTTCGAGGTGCTTTTGGATGTCTGGACGCGTCGCCAGACATCTTACCGTACCTCCAGACGACCGAAAGGAGAGCCCGACGTCTGGGACTCACCTCAGACAATCGCGGAAGGGTCCAAACGTCTGAGGCAACCACAGGAAACCTAGGGTGAGTATTGACGTCTTTTAAGACGTCTAGGACTAGACCCAGACGTCTGATTTTGGACAGTATGAGTGTTTTCAGCCCGTTTAGGACCCAAACGGAATCGGATTTCCACAAACGAACTACCATTATTTTTCGCTTGAGTTTCTCTATGAGTTAGTGTCACTTGTATACGATGTTAGACTCGTTTCATGCGGTTGGTTAATTGTATAGGTCTCCAGCCAGTCGAGTACACGGGAGCCGCGGAGGCGACGGGATCTACGATTCGAACCCCCATTCCTCCTATGTTTGCCGATAGAGTGTTTACATTAATATTATGATTTAAATAAATGAACTGCATGTTTAAAATAACTTGAATGAACCCTAAGATGAGAATGAACCCTGAGGCAGGAACAGATGAGTATGATTTGAGCTATGTTGTATACTTAAGATACATGTACAACCCTAGAATGAGAGTGAACCCTAGGGCAGGAACAAATGAGTAAGGTTGAGCTACACTGTTTACTTAGGATGCATGTAAAACTTTAAATGCTAGCAAATGTATTGGTTATTTTAATGTGATGCCTTGTCAGTTAGAAAATCACGAGCTACCCATTTTAAGAATGTAACCGGAAATGTAAATAGAGATATCTGAAAGTTTGGAATATGAAACGCAAGGAATACCAGCATGAACCCTATGAGGAATTAAGAGAAAAACTCCTATAAACGGGAAGTGAGCTGACCCTTGTGTACGCGGTATCAATGAGAGCCATTGTCCTTTTAGTGTAGAGAAGTACTAGCCACCCATTGGGTTGAGCCCCGGGGTCAGGCCTAGACACTCTACACCAACTCTATTTGGCCCTCGTGTACGTGGTACCGAGGTGAGCTATTTAGTGTAGGGAGGGAGCTAGCCACCCTACACCGACTCTTGTTAGACCCACTGGGCAAACTGAGATAGCCGGATGAGGGTACGCGGACTGTGGAGGGGTGAGACCCCTATTCTGTTCTGTTTTGAGAGGGCAAAGCCCTGTACTGTTCCGTGTTGTACCTTTAGACATACCCACTAGCGGGAACGGTTGACCGCATGCCAGTGCGGGATAGCTACCTGCGTGTTTATCACGTGTGCCATAGTCACCGCTACGTTGCGATCGTGACCTCGAGGAGGTTGACTGGGTGTAGGATTACCACGGGGGACTCCCGGCCAAGAGAGCACCACGTGTACCTCCCACATCATGGAAAAGATTGCAATCAAGATCGTTCCCGTGAGGAATAGGTCAGATCAGAAAATGATTTAAGTAAATAAAGGAACAACAAATTAGAAGTACTCGGTTGAACTAAATGAAAATTGATAATTACTTAATTGCATTAATTAATAGCTTGTCTTAATTACATGTAAATTGCTAAATTATCACTCTACTCAACATTCGCTGACTCCGAAAATTTTTATAACCTTGTTCAGGTTAGGGAGTTGAGCAGCCAGCACCACCAACTGCAGAAGGAGTTGGACCCAGTCGAGCCCACCCTTAGCTACGTTTCTTACTATTTCCCTAGCTTCTGTTGTGCTAGTGAGTATTTTTGTTTTATGAAATACTGTTTCAATTACTTTTTCGATGTACTTCCCTCTATCGTAGTTGTGATGGCCTGTAATATTGATAGACTATTTGCTTCGTTTCTTTTACTGTCTCTTGTTTCCTTTCTGCTTAGTTATATTACATGTGTGGATGTGAATTATTTCCTGCTTTTGGTTATTTCTCGTTGGAGAACTAGGTCTTGGGATTAGTCGAGGCGGGTCGGTCTCAGGTCCTGTAGGCATCTAGGGTCGGGTCGTAACAAGATGGTATCAGAGCAAAGTCGTCCCGAAAAATGAACCAAATGGTTTGAGAAATAGTCGCTCACATGCATGTAACTAGGATAACCATCACAACGTATCGCTTTGATCTTCGCTTCGAGTCTTATCTCTTAATGTAATCTGCTATCATTGACTGTTCCTGCTCTTTTTCCTGTCTCCTTGTAGAAGATGCCTCGTAGGGGAGTTCCCAAGGCAGGCCACGGACGTGGTCGTGGGCGAGGTCGAAGGAGCTGACGTGCCGGACCTGAGGCACCAGCCGACCCACCTCTCCTTCCAGGCATCCAGGCCCAGGATCTTGCCAAGATGATCCAAGATATCATACAGGAAGAGCTCCAGCAACCTCCTCGGCCACCCCACTCTGAGGACGTGGAAGGAGTGTCCTCTATGGGACAGGGGAACCACCGCAGTGCCGTACGAGCTGGAGGGGGAGGGGGTGATCCTCCACCACCCCCACTACCCTCAAACACTTCTGAGCACGAGCCCTCTTTGCCTGGAGGCGTACCTGTTCCCCCGTTGCAGCTCCACCATGAGCTTTTCGGCCAGTTCCGAAAGTTGAAGCCCCCTCCTTCGAGGGGGATGAGAGCCCGTCTGAGGCAAATGACTGGCTGAAGCAGATAGAGAAGGTGTTCAACACCCTCCACCCTCCTGCAGAGTACCGTGTAGCCTTTGCCATGTACCAGCTGGAGAGCGCAGCCCACAGCTGGTGGAGGGCAGTCAGAGGCCAAGAGGGGAAAGAGCCAACATGGGACCAGTTCGTGGCTCTCTTTTCTGAGTAGTACTTCCCGCAGACCTGGCAAGACTAGAGGAGGCGGGAGTTCCACACTCTGTCAGGGGGTGATGACAGCACATACCGCACACATTTCCTGGAGCTGTCACTCTTCGCCCCAACAGCTACGTCTACTAAGGAGGAGCGCCTGTGGAGGTTTACTGAGGGGTTTCGACCTGTGATTCGGGGGTATGTGAAACCCCTGAAGTTACTTTCTCTCGTATGGTTGAGGCGGCCATGACTTATGAGGAGACCAACTCGGCCGCGCGAGAGACTGACGACGGACGAAAGAGGCCCTACCAGCCATAGTACTCATAGGGTCGTCGGGAGAGGAGGCACATGGTGGTCGCAGGAGAGCAGTCCCATTCTGTGGAGCCACCAGTGGCGTTCGGAAGCCCAAGGCAAGGACCAGCTGCCAACACCGGACCCCCTCTCAGCCACCAGCAGAGATCGACTAAGGGATGAGGCCGTGTTCCTCTCTACTACCAATGTGGCCAACAAGGCCACATCAGGAGGGACTGCCCATCTAGTGTCAGAGCACAGCAAATGCTCCCCGCACCGAGTGCTGGAGGCCGAGCTGACGGTCGCGGTCACCAAGCACATGGAGGAGGATAGCAGTCACGAGGAGGGTACTGACCAGCTACTGCCAGACCAACCCAAAGCGTGGCCGCTTCGTCTGCACCTAGGACTGAGGGGCGCATCAATGCCATAACACAGAGACGCCAGGGCTTTAGGTTCTATGGTAGCAGGTATGGTTACTGTTTCTGACAGATTAGTCTATGTTCCTTTTTATTCTAGTGCCACACATTCCTTTGTCTCCTCGAGTTTTGCCGTCAGTTTGGGACCAGGCAGTGTACTGTTAGAAGTTCCATCCTGATTAGAGGGCCAGGTGGACTGTTGTTCATAGCAGAGGTCTTTACAGACTGCGAGGTCGCTATAAGGGGACGTAGTCTTCCTGCCGAACTGATTGTAATCCTGATGGAGGACTTTGGCGTGATTCTAAGGATGGACTGGTTGTCTGCTTATCACACTTTGATAGACTGTTTTGGGAGGAAGATCTTCTCCATACCAGAGTTGCCTCCCTTTGAGTTTCATGGCCAACTGGTGGACGGAGGATTTAAGTGCATCTCCGCACTTTGGGCTGCAAAGCTTTTGGGACAGAGGTGTGAGGGCTTCTTGGCTTGTGTTGTAGCAGAGCCTAATTCCGTGACCGACTTTCAGAGTATTCCGGTGGTCTGTGAGTACCCTGACGTTTTTCCAGAGGAGTTGCCAGGACTACCACCTGAGCGTGAGATTGAGTTTAAGATCTCACTAGTACCGGGGACCAGCCCCATTTCTACTGCACCGTACAGGATGACGCCACTGGAGCTGCGAGAGCTAAAGTCACAGTTACAAAACCTGTTAGAGAAGTGCTTTGTGAGGCCGAGTGATCTCCATGGGGAGCGCCTGTGTTGTTTGTGAAGAAGAGAGACGGTACCTTATGACTTTGTGTCGACTACCGATAGCTGAATCGGGTCACCGTCAAGGACAAGTACTCGCTACCTCGTATCGACAACCTCTTTGACCAGTTGAGAGATGCCATAGTATTCTCTAAGATAGATCTGAAGTCAGGTTACCACCCGTTGAAGATCAAGGAGATCGACATCTCCAAGACAGCTTTCCGTACTCGGTACGGGCACTACGAGTTCTTGGTCATGCCGTTCAGGCTAACCAATGCCCCCGCTGCTTTCATGGACATGATGAGCCATGTTTTCAGACCGTACTTAGACCAGTTTATGGTGGTGTTCATCGATGACATCCTAGTCTACTCACGGGATCAGACGCAGCATGGACAACATTTATGTATGGTCCTAGATATCTTGAGACAACGCAAGCTATATGCCAAGTACAGCAAGTGTGAGTTTTGGCTGAGACAGGTGACTTTATTGGGCCACGTGATTTCGGGAGACGGATTGGCTATGGATACAGCCAAGGTTGAGGTCGTGCTCAGGTGGGAGAGACCACGCACAGTGACAGAGGTACATAGTTTTCTAGGACTGGCAGGCTACTATCTGCGGTTTATCAGAGGGTTCTCTTAGATCGCGCGTCCTATGACTCAGCTAACCGAGAAGGACATGCCCTTTACCTAGACCGACGAGTAAGAGGCATGTTTTCAAGAGTTGAAGGAAAGACTGACTTCAGCTCCTGTACTTGCCATTCCAAACAGTAGTGGCGGGTTCGTGGTTTACACCGACGCATCATTGCAGGGGTTGGGTGGTGTGCTTATGTAGAGGGGTCACGTTGTCGCTTACGCTTCGCAGCAACTGAAGCCCCATGAGCATAATTACCCTACCCATGACATAGAGCTGACAGCAGTTGTCTTCGCGCTGAAGCCATGGAGGCACTACCTGTATGGTGAGACATTCAAGATCTTCACTGATCACAAGAGATTCAGGTACCCATTTGACCAGAAGGAGCTCAACCTGAGATAGAGGCATTGGTTAGAGCTTCTAAAGGACTACGATTGCAGCATCTCCTACCACCCAAGGAAGGCTAATGTGGTGGCCGACGCCTTGAGCCGGAAGGTACCTACCCACTTGGCTACCTTGCAGGCACAGAGTTGGAGACTCATGGAGGAGGTGGGTAGCTGGCAACCACGGGAGTCACGGGGGTACTGCGAGGCAATGATAGTGACGCGACAGGCACAACCAAAGCTGATAGACCACATCATTGCAGGACAGATGGCTGATCCATACTTACAAACACTGCGAGACAAGGTGTTGACAGGGGACCCAAGAGACTTTTCCTTCTCAGATGAGGTACTACGCATGAGAGGACGCCTATGCGTTCCTAGAGATGAGTTGTTGAGAGAGCTCCTGACCGAGGCGCATGAGTCCCGATTCACCATACATCCCCGAAATACAAAGATGTACCACGATTTACGACGCGACTTCTAGTGGAGAGGGATGAAGCGAGATGTTGGTAAGTTTGTCCAGTAGTGCTTGGTATCTCAGCAGGTGAAAACTGAGCACCAGAGGCTTGTAGGGCTATTACAGCCACTTCCTGTGCTAGAGTGGAAGTGGGAGAGCATCATCATGGACTTAATGGTGGGTCTACCAGTTATCCAGCGGGGACACAACGCAGTGTGGGTGATAGTAGACTAGTTGATGAAGACGACACGGTTCCTGTCGATCCGAGTCACTTTTAAGCCAGCACAGCTAGCAAAGAGATACGTCAGAGATGTGGTTCGTCTGCACGGAGTCCCTCGTGAGATCATATCCGACAGGGATACTCGGTTCACTTCCCAGTTCTAGACAGAGTTTCAGTAGGCATTGGGGACCCATTTAAGGTTCAGCACCGCATACCACCTCCAAACCGATGAGCAGTTAGAGCGCACCATACAGACACTCGAAGACCTCCTACACGCTTGTGTACTAGACTAGAGAGGCTCCTGGGAGGAGCACTTGCCCCTAGCAGAGTTTACATACAATAACTATCATTCGAGTATCGGCATGGTACCTTACAAGGCACTGTAAGGACGGAGGTGTACCGCACCCTTGAGTTGGGTCAAGGTGGGGACCAAGTGGGAGGTTGGCCCCATGCTGATCCGATAGAGTCAGGAGGTAATAAAGCAGATTCACAGGCGACTCCACATTGTCAGGAGCAAGCAGAAGAGCTATGCTGATAGGAAGCACAGAGAGGTACAGTTCGAGGTTGGGGATCACGTTTTCCTTTATGTTTCACCCATGAAGGGTTTGCAGTGTTTTGAGGTGAAAGGGAAGCTTGCACCGAGGTTTGTGGGACCCTTTGAGGTCTTGGAGTGGGTTGAACCCGTTGCTTACCAGCTTGCCCTTCCTCCCCAACTCTCTGGAGTGCACGACGTGTTCCACATGTCCAACCTCAGGATGTACATCACCAATCCCAGTCACATTCTGAGCTACGAAAGCGTCGAGGTGGGAGGCAGCCTGACCTATCCCAAGAGACCAATACAGATATTAAACAGAGCCATCCGGAGTCTGAGACGGAAGCAAGTATCACTGATGAAAGTCCTATGGAGAAGCCAGAGTATCACTGGTGAAAGTCCTATGGAGAAGCCAACGATATGAGGAGGCCACTTGGGAACTCGAGGTTGCAATGCTAGAACAGTATCTGGAGCTTTTCAAGGATATGTCTTTTTAGATCTACTTTGATCCTCTTTAAGTTTGTTATGCGCTTTTACGCTACTTTCTCCGCACCCTACTTGGCTCAAGTTTTGGGGACGAAACTTCCTTTAAGTTTGCTATGTTGAAATGACATGTTACCTTTTTGGGTTGTTTAATACGTCTGGATGGAGGGACGGACGTCTGAAAGTAGTTGAACCGTGCCTTACTTTCTTTTCCGCACGTGCACTGCACGTGTATCCCCCTCTCTCCCCACCCCAAACCCTAACCCCTTTACCTATTTAAACCCCCATGCCACTCCTTCCATCCCCACCAGCCACCACCTTCATCCTTCCCTCCTATCAGCTGCAACCTTCCTTCCAACCACCAGCACGGTGTGGGGTGAGGAAGAAGAGAGGGATGGGACATGGAGGAGAGGGGAGCTCGAGAGGGGAGCTCAATGGAGCTGCGAAAGCGTGGGAGGAGCTCGTACGGAAGGAGGAGCTCACGAAGGTAGGCTCGCGAAGGTAGGCTTCGATCTACTCCGAGCACCGCACCTCCTCCACGTGTGCACGAGGGGAACAAAATCCCCTATTTTGCTACAGCAACACCTCAATTAGTATTTATGTTAAATGTCATTGCGGATGTTGCTATTCATTTAGTTAAGGCATTACATTATTGAGGTGAATTAACATTGCCCTCCTACTTCATCTAAATTATTTGCATATTCATATCTCACATGAATGATTTAATGCATGTCATAGATATTATGGTAAACAAGTTATATTCTAGAAATTAGTATTTACAGTATTTACCAGTATCAAAATCATTATTTTACATGATATTATATAGTGGTGATTTTGCATTTGCACACCTGTATTCTTGATTAATTATTTGAAGCAAAAAATCATGTTGAAAACACGTAAACCAGTTGTATGCATACACATTGAGATTCCTGAATAAACGAACCACAACGCACTAGTTTAAATAGGCTAATTCCTCCCTGTGGAGATGACCTAACTATTCGTGGCTAGATTCTGAAAATTAAAATGTTTTGAAAAGCGATTTTCGACCACGCGATTAAATACGACACATCATTTTATGTTAAAGTTTTCAACGAAAACGAAGATCGCGCTTTCAACGGGTCCTACTCGTTCTAAGACCTTAAAAGGCCCCACAAATCTCAGTGCAAGCTTCCCCCTCACCCTAAACTGCTGCAAGCCCTTCATGGGCGAAACACGGAGGAAGACGTGATCCCCAATCTCAAATTGTACTTCTCTATGCTTCAGATCAGCGTAGCTCTTTTACCTACTCCTGATAGTACGTAGTCGTTGATGGATCTGCTCGATCACCTCCTGACTCTAGCGTATCAGCCGGGGGCCAACCTCTCACTTGGTCCCCATATCAACCCAACTCAAGGGAGCCATACACTTCCTCCCGTATAGAGCCTCATATGGTGCCATGCCGATGATTGAGTGACAATTGTTGTATGCAAACTCTGCCAAAGGCAAATGCTCTTCCTAGGAGCCCCTCCTATCCAGTACGTAGGCACGTAGAAGGTCCTCAAGGGTCTGGATGGTGCACTCCGATCGTCTGTCTGGGGGTGATAAGTTGTACTGAATCTCAAATGAGTCCCTAAAGCCCGCTGAAACTCCACCCAGAACTGGGAAGTGAAACGAGTGTCTGTCTGAAATAATCTCACGGCGGACGCCATGAAGGCGCATCACGTCTCTAATGTATCGCTCTGCCAACTGTGCTGGTCCAAAGGTAACTCGAATCGGTAGAAACCGTGCCGTCTTTGTCAATCTATCTACAACCACCCAGACTTCATCGTGTCCCCGCTGTGTCACAGGTAATCCCACTACCATGTCCATAGTGACACTCTCCCACTTCCATTCTGGCACGGAAAGTGGCTGCAACGACCCTGCAGGTCTCTAGTGCTCGGCCTTCACCTGTTGACATATCAGACACTGCTGAATGAAAAGACACATCCCGCTTCATGCCCCTCTACCAGAAATCACATCGTAAGTCGTGATACATCTTTATGTTCCTGGGATGTATGATAAATCTGGATCCGTGTGCCTCAATCAGGAGCTCCCTCAACAGCTCCTCGTCTCTAGGAATGCACAAACGTCCCCTCATATGTAGGACTCCGTCAGTGAACGAGAACTCTCTTGGGCTCCCTGCCAATACTCGGTCTCACTGTCCGTAGGTAGGGGGTCTGTCATCTGTCCAATCACGATGCGATCCATCAGCTTTGGTCATATCCGCCTCGTCAATGTCACTGCCCCGTAGTACCCCTGTGACTCCTGGGGTCGCCAGTTGCTCAACTCCTCCATGAGTTCCAACTCTGTGCTCGTAAGCAACCCAAGTGGGCGGGCGCCTTTCGACTTAAGGCGTCAGCCATCACGTTGGCCTTCTCTGGGTGGTATGAGATGCTGCAATCGTAGTCCTTCAGGAGCTCCAACCAACGTCTCTGCCTCATGTTGAGCTCCTTCTGGTCAAACAGATATCTGAGGCTCTTATGCTCAGTGAAAATCTCGAACGTCTCTCCATACAAGTAGTGCCTCCAAGTCTTCAGTGTGAGGACAACTGCCGCCAATTCCAAGTCATGGGTAGGGTAGTTATGCTCATGGGGCTTCAGTTGTCGGGAAACGTAGATGACAATGTGACCCCACTGCATGAGCACACCCCCCAACCCCTACAACGAAGCATCTGTGTAGACGATGAATCCACCACCGCCGTCAGGGATGGTGAGTATAGGAGCTGAGGTCAGCCTCCCCTTCAGCTTCTGAAAGCAAGACTCACACTCATCTATCCAAGCAAACGGTACGTCCTTTCAAGTCAACTGAGTTAGAGACCGTGCAATCTGCGAGAATCCTCGGATAAACCATCTGTAGTAACCAACCAATCCCAAGAAACTACTAATCTCTATCACCATACGCGGCCTCTCTCACCTGAGTACTGCCTCTACTTTGGCTGGATCCACAACCAATCCATCCTCTGAGATCACATGGCCTAAGAAGTTGACCTATCTCAACCAAAACTCGCACTTGTTGTACTTGGCGTACAGCCTGTGCCGTCAAAAAGTATCCAAGACCATGTGGAGATGTTGCTCATGCTGTGTCTGATCTTGAGAGTAAATGAGTACGTCGTCAATGAAAACCACTACGAACTAATCCAGATATGGCCAAAAGATGCGGTTCATTAGGTCCATGAAAGCGGCAGGGGCATTGGTCAACCCAAACAGCATGACCAAGAACTCGTAGTGACCATATCGCATACGAAAGGTTGTCTTGGAGACATCGGTCTCCCTAATCCTCAGTTGATGGTAACCCAACCTCAGATCTATCTTGAAGAATACCGTGGCATCTCTCAGCTGGTCAAAGAGGTCATCTATGTGCGGCAACGGATACTTCTTCTTGACGGTGACTCGGTTCAACTGTCTGTAGTCGATGCACAGCCGAAGAGTATCATCCTTTTTCCTCACAAATAGAATGGGAGCTCCCCATGGGGAGGCACTTGGCCTCACAAAACCCTTCTCTAGCAGGTCCTGTAGCTGTGACTTGAGCTCTCGTAGCTCAAGTAGGGCCATCTGGTACAGTGCAGTAGAAATGGGGCTAGTCCCCAGTACCAGGGAGATCTCAAACTCGATCTCCCGCTCAGGTAGCAGTGCTGGCAGCACCTCTGGAAATACGTCGGGGTACTTTCAGACCACTGGAATACTCTATAAGCTGACCACGGTACCGAGCTCTGCTAGGACGCAAGCAAGGAAGACCTCGCACCCCTGGCTTAGTAGCTTCCCTGCCTAAAGTGCGGAGATGCATCTGAATCCTCCGTCTACCGGCTGGCCGTGGAACTCGAAGGGAGGCAACTGTGGTATGGAGAAAAAAATCTTTCGCTTAAAGCAGTCTACAAGGGCATGATATGCAGTTAACAAGTCCATCCCCAAGATCACACCAAAATCCTTCATTGGAATCATGATCAGGTCAATCGGAAGACTGTGTCTCCCTATCGTGACCTCACAGTCAGTGAAAACCTCCTCGGCAACAAACACTTGCCCTCCTAGTCCTCTAATCAGGAAGGGCTCCTCTAAAAGTACACTGCTCGACCCCATGCTGACAGTAAAATCACAGAAACAAACGAATGTGTGGCATCGGAATCGAAAAGCGTGTAAACGAGCCTGTCGGAAACAATAACCATACTTGCCACTACGGAGCCTGAAGCTCTAGCATCTCCCTGAGTTAGGGCGTTAACACGCCCCTCAGCCCTCAGTGCAGAAGCAGTCATGCTCTGGGTCGGGCAGGAGGCAGCGGGCCGGTACCCTCCTCGTGACTGCTGTCCTCCTCGGGCTTGGTAACCGCGGCTGCTAGATCGACCTCCAGTGCTCGGTGCTGGGAGTGTCGGTTGCGCTCCGATCTTAGATGGACAATTCCTCTGTATGTGGCCCGACTGGCCACACTGATTGCAGAGGGGTATGCGACCTCCTCCCTCTGCCTACTGTCCCTACTGGTAATTGAGTGGGGGTCTACTGCAGTCGATTGGTCCCTGTCGAGGACTCCCAAAGGTCCCTGGTGGACCCACAGAACGGGACAGCTCTCCTGCTGGTGCCTGGTGCCTCCTCTCCCGAAGACCCTGTGAGTGTTCCTGCGGGTAGGGCCTCTTCCGTCCTCCATCGGTGTCTCGCATGGACGGGTTGGTCTCCTCGTAGGTCATAGCAACCTCGACTACGCGAGAGAAGGTAGATAGCTTCAGGAGCTTTACATATCCTCGAATGGCAAGTCGGAGGCCCTCATTGAACCTCCACAGGCACTCCTCGGTAAATGCGGCTATCAGGGTGAAGCGCAATAGCTCCAGGAAACGTATATGGTACGCGCTAACTGTCATCCACCCCTGGTGGAGAGTGTGAAACTCCCTCCTCCTCTGATCCTATCAAGTCTGTGGGAAGTACTGCTTGCAGAAGAGCGCCACAAACCGATCCCACGACAGCTCTCCCTCCTATCCTCTGACCGCCCTCCACTACCTGTGAGCTGCACTCTCCAGCCGATATGTGGTGAAAGCCACGCGGCACTCCACAGGAGGACAGAGGGTGTCAAAGATTTTCTCCATCTACTCCAGCCAATCCTCTGCCTCATACGAGCTCTCCTCCCCCTTGAAGGAAGGGGGCTTCAGCTTCCTGAACTAGCTAAAGACCTCGTGGTGCAGCTGCAACGGGGGAATGGGTGCACCTCCAGGCAAGGAGGACTCGTGCCTCAAAGTGTCTGAAGGAGGTGGGGGTGGTGGAGGATCACCCCCTCCCCCTCCACATCCCCAGGAAGAGGAGGTTGAGGAGGCTGATGGAGCTCCTCCCTACGAGATCCCAGATCAGCTGGGCAAGGTCCGAGGCCTAAATGCCCGGAATGAGAGGTGGAGTGGCCCCGTCCTCAACCATCGCTCGCCCTCCCCTACGACCATGCGCTCAGCCACGACCACGTCCACGGCCTGCCTAAAGAGCTCCCTGGCGGGGCATCTCCTGTATGGAGATTGAAAGAAACGGGATCATCGGTGACTGTTTGATTACAGATGAGACGTAAGATTCGGAAATGACAATCTAGATAAAACGTTGTGATGGCTATCCTAGTTACATGTACAAGTGTGGTGATTTTCGACCTATTTGGTTCATTTCCCGGGACGACCATGCTCTAATACCATCTTGTCACGACCCGATCCCAAATCCCTACAGGACCCGAGATCGGCTCGCCTCGACTAATCCCAAAACCCAGTCGTCCAACAAGAAATAACCAAATAACATGCGTCAAACCACAACCACACAAGTAATGTAACTAAGCAGAGAGAAATTAGCAACAAAAGGAGAAACAGAACAGTAATATTAAAATATTACATGCCTGCAAGAACAGAAATACAACCATCACAACCAAAAATGAATACATAGATGATAGAGGATACAGCGGAAAAGTATTGGCAAGTGTAACTACAGAAACTCACTAGCAGCAGAACTACAGCTGAGCTCGACTAAGCCCAGCATCCTCACCAGCCAGTGACTTGGGTTGCTCAAATCCCTGACCTGTACAAGGTTATATATCTGGAGTCAGCTAACGCTGAGTAGAGTGGTTGCTAAAACATAAAATGAATTTAACAAGTAGTTTAACATATTACTTTGCGATATCTTATAATGGTTTTCTGTGTAGAGATCTCTAATCAGGATCCATTTCATTACGTAATCTTCTTGTTCCCTAAAGGAATGATCTTTCTTGCAATTTTCTCGTGATGTAGGATGTACACGTGGCACTCTCCTGGTCGGGAGAGTCCCTCCGTGGTAGTCCTACACCCGATCTACCACCCCGAGGTCATGGTCGTGACGTAACAGTAACTAAGGCACACGTGATAAGCACACAAGTAGCTACCCCGCACTGGCACGTAGTCAATCGGTTCCACTAGTGGGTATGCCCAAACATACAGTACAGAACAGCACAGGGCCTTGCCCTCTTAGAACAGAACAGGGGTCTCGCCCCTCCACAGTCCACGTACCCTTGTCCGACTATCCCGATTTGCCCAACGGGCTAACAAGAGTCGGTGTAGGGTGACCATGCCTAACCTCGGGCCCCCTGGGGTGGCTAGATCCCCCTACACTAAGTAGCTTACCTCAGTACCACATACGCAAGGGCCAACAGGAGTCGATGTAGAGTGGCCAACCTCACCCCGGGTCTCAACCCAAGGGCAGCAAACTCCCCTCTACACTACAAGAGATAGTTGCTCTCTTCGGTACTATGTACGTGAAGGTCAGCTCACTTCCCTTAACAGCCGCCCATGGGCGGCAATTCTAGAACCATCCGGTTCTCCGTGCTACGGTATTCTTGTCTCATTCTACATTCCCCGTAAGGTTTATACATAAATTTTTCTACATCCGATTTGATATCTATACTTAATGATTTACTCAATTATGCATTTTTCTCCAGCCCTAGTGTTCATGTCACAACCTAGGTTTCAATTGAATTGATGTATTCTAGAGCATACGTTTATTTCTTCCTAGGGTTCATCTCACATTCTAGGTTTCAATTGAATAGATGTACTCTAGAGCATACGTTTATTTCTTCCTAGGGTTCATCTCACATCTTAGGTTTAACTAATTGCATACATTGTATTAATCTTGGAAATTTACGGTCAAAACCACTCTACCAGGATAATCAGGTGGAATAGGGGCTCGTACAGTAGCTCCCGACATCTCTGCAAGTCCCGTACACTCGACGAACTGAAGACCTAAAACATGGAGTGATAGGCCAAAAGGGTTTCAAATGATATAGACAAGGTACCCTTGCGAGAAGAAATTCGTATGGAAGACAAAGGCATTTCGTTTACTAAAAATCGACATCGTTTGGACCTTGTACGGGCCAAGAAACACGAGGTCTAATAGAAATCAGATGTCTGGGAGAGATCCCAAATGTCTTAAACTAACTCGCAGGCGTACCTCTCTCGAGGCGCCTCTTTCGGACGTCTGGAACGTAGTGCCGACATCCGAGGGTTCCGTTAGACGTTTGGAGATGCTCCCGGACGTCTGAAACTACCTCGGTCCTCGCTCTGCCGCGCCTCCCAACCTCTGACACATGCACATGCATTGTCAGGATTTGGCAGAGAAAATACAAAAAAACAAATCTCTACCAAACGTCTCATACTGCCTTCAGACGTCCTCCCCGACGTCTGGAGGTCACTCCGAACGTCTGATTTCCACGAAAAATGACTTCCGCAGAACCGTTCTGGCCTTCCTTCGCCGCAGAAGCTGCAGCAGAGCAGCATGGTGCCCTCCGCTCTCGGCTCAAACTCACGATCAGCTCTCCGCTCTTCGCTCGCTCTCTCCCTCTCTGGCTCAGTGTGAGGGTGAGACGAAGAGGAGTAAAGGGAGAGGAGGTGAGAAGGGCATGGGTGAGGGAGTGGTGCAGAGTGGGCGTCGCAAGGAGGGGAGAGGCGATAAGGGAAAAAGCGTGGCGTGCGTATGGTATGTGCGAAAAAGAAGGTTACTTTCAGACGTCTGTCTCTCTCTCCAGACGTCTGGAGAACATTCCAGACGTCTTAAGCTACTAAAAGGGGTGACGGGTCATTTCAGGCGTGATCCCTCTTAATCCTAATTAGTTCAGATCCTTTTTCATTCTGTAATTTTCTAACTAATTTGCTAAAAGCATCTAAGGTTAAGTCCTTACTTTCTAGAAAAGATATCCATGTAAATCTAGAAAAGTCATCAATTGTAACTAAACAATATATGCACCCGCTTAGGCTTTCGAATTTGGTTGGTCTGAGTAAGTCTAAGTGAAGTAGCTCCAGAGGTTGTGAAGTGCTAACCATCATTTCTAGTTTGAAAGGATTTTTAATTTGTTTACGAACTTGACAAGAATCACAGATTCTGTTTTCTTGAAGTTGATATTTGGCAGACCTTTGACAAGTTCATGTTTCATGAGTTTATTAATGCTTCATGTGAACATGACCTAATCGTTTATGCCAAAGTGTTACCTCTTCATCAGAAGTGACAAGACATTTAAGATTGTCGCATTTGTTAAAGTTGACAGTGTAAATATCTTTATGCCGATTTCCTTTGAGAAGTGTTTGTTTTGTTTTTTTATCTTGTATTTTAAGACCATTTGAAGTGAAAGTGATTTTATATCATTTATCACATATTTGGCTAACACTTAAAAGGATATGTTTTAATCTACTAAGTGTACATTATCAAAAGAAGTGGAAGAGTTACCAATTTGACCAGTACCAATAATATGACCTTTGTGGTTATTCCCAAACGTGACGATAACACCATCCTGACGATGAAGTTGCAGGAATAGATCTTCTTCCCCAGTTATGTGCTTTGAGCATCCACTGTCCATGATCTATCTCTTTCCTTCTCATTCTTGTCATTGGTTTACATTTGTGAGGTCTTAGTTTGGCTAATCTATAGAATGGCTTCAATTTTCCATTGATTTATTGATATGCCCACTTCTTATAGTCTACTTGACTTACAAAATAGGATTGCAATAATGTTTTTGGTGCCCATTTTTGTCTGGGTCCACGATGGTTAGATGCGGCCTGTATAAGCAAGCTACCCTTTTTCTTTTGGCTAGAACTAGATGCTTCATTATCATTTCTAGGCATGTAACCTAATCCAAATTTTGTGGTGCTCTAGATTTGTGTTCCTAATAGTTTATGCAAGTTTCTACTTCCCTAAGTAAACTTAGCCAGATCATTTAAGAGAATCGCATAATTTTCTTTTAATTTGTCTATGTCTATCTTTAAATTATCTATGTGTATTTTTAATGAGGTGATCTCTTCAGAAAACTCTTTATTTTGTTGAGAAAACATATCTTTTTGTGCTTTTCCTTCCTCTAATGTTTTTACTAGGCTTCTATTTTCTAAGTTTAGTGACTTAACTATGTCATGCATCTCAGAAAATGCTTCTAATAATTCATCTTGTGAAAAAGAGGTTACCTCATCTTCTAGCACCATTAGTCCTAGGAAAACTTCTCCAAAGGTTTATTCTTCTTCTAAACTTGAATCTGATTCATCCCAAGTTGCTGCGAATGCCTTTTTCTTTTCTTCTCTTCTGGGAAACTTCTTTTCTGACTCCTTTTTAAGAACTTGACAATCCTTCTTGATGTGTCCCTTTTTCTTGTAATTGTAGCAGATAATTGCATCAACTTTGGCTTCTTCTTTCTTTTTTCTCCAGTTTTTTTTTGTTCTTGAGGAACTTTTTGAATTCTGTTGAAAGGATGGCTATATCTTCCTCTTCGTCTTCACTCAAGGAATCTTCTGTTGTTAATTGGCTTCAAGAGCCACAATTTTCTTCTTGATTCCTTCACCTTCATGCTCCTTCATGTGTTGGAGTTGAACTTCGTAGGCCATAAGACTTCTGATAAGATCGTCTAGCTTTAAGATAGACAGATCTTTCGATTCTTTTATGGCGGTAGTCTTGGTCTCCTAATCACTGGTGAGTGATCGAAGAATCTTTCTTACCAAAGCTTTATTCTTGATCTCCTGACCTAAATTTCTTATGGAGTTTATCATGTCCATGAATCTTGTGAAGATCTCCTTAATTGATTCTCCCTTCATCCTGAAAAGCTCATAATTCTGTGTTAGTAAATTTACCCTAATTTTTTTTACCTTCGATGTCCCCTCATGGGTGACTTTGAGGATGCTCCAGATCTCGTAGGCTATCTTGCAAGCAGAAGCACTGTTGAATTCTACTCCTGAAAGCCTGCAAAAGATTGCATTCATAGCTTTAACATTATGTGTTGCCATCTTCTTTTGATCTAGTGTCACCACCACTCCTTCCTTTATTTCAAAACGTGTGTAGTTGGAGGCAATGACATCCCACACCTTAAAATCCATAGATTCTTGGAAGATCTGCATCCTAGTCTTCCAGTATCTATAGTTCTAACAAAAAAAGGAGTTCGAAAGACTGATTACCCTTCAACATATGTGTCAACAGATGACTTTGACATCTTCTGCACAACAAGGCTCTGATATCAAATGAGAGTTTCGCTTCTGGATCGAACGGTTACTAAAAGGGAGGGGTGAATAGTATCACTTTTTGGAACAGTAAAAGATAAAAATAAATTCACAACAAAATCAAGCACAATTTACATATGGATTTAAAATGGAAACCCAAATCGAGTGAAAACCATTACCT
The DNA here is from genome assembly GCA_037157565.1 of Thalassia testudinum. NCBI lineage: Eukaryota > Viridiplantae > Streptophyta > Magnoliopsida > Alismatales > Hydrocharitaceae > Thalassia > Thalassia testudinum. The sequence goes on along the minus strand of JAZHRO010000003.1, from coordinate 112,964,289 downwards.
AAGCCTCTCAGCTTAGGATTTTTCCGACTAGTTAAGACTAGTCAATCCACTATAGTACCACTTGAATGAGAGTAACACAACCTCTTTACAACTCCTCTTTTTATCCTGAAAAGAAGAATAACATAGATCATTCCAACACCTTAGAATCTATTAATTAAAGACAACAAAGTTGAATAACAAATAAATATACCTATGGAACCTCAATAAAAGATAAAACCAAAATTTCAACAAAGGTTCAAAACGATGAGTTTTAAAAGGCATGAATAGCGAAGCGTAAAACACTTTGAAAGAAACATGAGAAGCTCTGATTTTTTAGTGTTTCTACTGAAAGTTGTGAATTGAAAGAGCTGCGTACGACCTCTATTTATACTAAAAAGTTGACTTGAAAAGAAAGTGATATTGGTTGATCAATTAAGACATTTTGATCCATCAAAAAGATATTTGGTCAATCAATTAAGTTGTTTGATCAATCATAGGTTAGCCAATTAATTAACTTAATTAGTTAATCAATAGAATTTTAAGCAACTTCCTAAAGAGGATTGGTTTGATTGATTAGCAAACTTGGTTGATCGATCAACATGTTTTAGCTGATCAAAAAGAACGATTAGTCGATCAATAGCCCTAAAAGTTGATTTTTAAAGAAGCACGAAAAAGCATTTGATGAATTATTTACTCAATTATGCATTTTTCTCTAGCTCTAGTGTTCTCAATTCTATACTTAATGATTTACTCAATTATGCATTTTTCTCTAGCCCTAGTGTTCATGTCACAACCTAGGTTTCAATTGAATTGATGTATTCTAGAGCATACGTTTATTTCTTCCTAGGGTTCATCTCACATTCTAGGTTTCAATTGAATAGATGTACTCTAGAGCATACGTTTATTTCTTCCTAGGGTTCATCTCACATCTTAGGTTTAACTAATTGCATACATTGTATTAATCTTGGAAATTTACGGTCAAAACCACTCTACCAAGATAATCGGGTGGAATAGGGGCTCGTACAGCAGCTCCCGACATCTCTGCAAGTCCCGTACACTCGACGAACTGAAGACCTAAAACATGGAGTGATAGGCCAAAAGGGTTTCAAATGATACAGACAAGGTACCCTTGCGAGAAGAAATTCATATGGAAGACAAAGGCGTTTCGTTTACTGAAAACCGACATCGTTTGGACCTTGTACGGGCCAAAAAACACGAGGTCTAATAGAAATCAGACGTCTGGGAGAGATCCCAAATGTCTTAAACTAACTCGCAGGCGTACCTCTCTCGAGGCTCCTCTTTCGGACGTCTGGAACGTAGTGCCGACATCCGAGGGTTCCGTTAGACGTTTGGAGATGCTCCCGGACGTCTGAAACTGCCTCGGTCCTCGCTCTGCCACGCTTCCCAGCCTCTGACACATGCACATGCATTGTCAGGATTTGGCAGAGAAAATACAAAAAAACAAATCTCTACCAAATGTCTCATACTACCTTCAGACGTCCTCCCCGACGTCTGGAGGTCACTCCGAACGTCTGATTTCCACGAAAAATGACTTCCGCAGAACCGTTCTGGCCTTCGAACGTCTGATTTCCACGAAAAATGACTTCCGCAGAACTTAATTGAGAGTGAAATAACTCAATTAAGTTGGGCTTAGGTCAATTAGACTTTCACTGAGCCCAATTGGACTTGTGTAGGTTGAGATCTTAGCTCAATTGGACTCTATGAGTCCAATTGACTAGGTAATGGTAATTGACTATGATCCAAGTCAATTGGGCTTAATGATAACCTAATTAGGTTCTTATAAAGGTCTAGAGGAAGTGTACTAGGGTTAGGATACCTTAATTTAGGTTCCTAGGGGATTGGAATTGGGTTTAGGGACATAGGAACTCAAGATCAAGGCTTCAATTAGAAATAGGAACTGGAAAGTAGTTCCATATGTCTAATGATAGTATTAGATGACTTATACTCAAAAATTAGAAGTCCAGACTTGTTGTCTAGATGTCTAATAACACTGCAGACATGGGTTTAAGGTGTGCAGGTTGTGGCTAAGGGTCCTGGATGTCCAATTTATTTGGACATCCAAATAAGGGCTGGAACTAGGGTTTTGAAGCTTCCTAGGCTATGGTGACCTAATCTAAAGGTGTCTAAGGCTTCGAAAGGCTTCTAGGGCTATCTGAAAGTGCGATCTTCATTTTCGATAAAAACTTAGATGTGTCGTTGTATTTAATCGTGTGGTAGAAAATCACTTTTCAAAACATTTTAATTTTCAGAATCTAACCACGAAAATAGTTAGGTCATCTCTATAGGGAGGAATTAGCCTATTTAAACTAGTTAGGTCATACTAACTGGTGCACGTGTTTTCAACATAATTTCTTGATTTAAAGAATTAACCAATAATGTAAGGGTGTATATTCAAAATCACCACCCATGAAATACCTGAATTACTATCTTAATACTGACAAGCATCATCAAATTTAATTAAATCAGAATTTGTTCCCTATAACAAATATACATGCTTGCTTATTCATGAGATGAATTTGACTGCATGCAATTCAATTAGAATTGAGGGACATGCATGCAATTCCGTCTTAATATAATAAGGAGATAAATAAATGAATAGTATTCTCTACAATGGAATTTAATGTAATTATTAATAGGAAAGGAAATAAGGGATTTCCCTTCTCTCTTGCTCGTGCACATGGAGACATTGCGGCTGGCCCACTGAAGCCCGGTGGCGATGCGTGGGAGAGAGACGGTCGCGACAGTGGTGACGGGGCAGCTGAAGGTGGCTGAATGTGGCCAGATAGTAGAGAACGTCAGCGACGACGACGGTAGGTGGTGCTTGCGGGCGTCGTGGAGGGCAGTTGGTGGGCACTTGATGGTCGTGGGCATGAGGTGAAGACAACGGCGAGGTTGACGGTGAGTTTGGCAGCCGGGAAGCTCCCCCACTGACAGTGGGTGTGCGGTGTGCTTTGGGTTCTTTTTGAAGGTTGTAGGCGGCTGTGGGCTGTTGTGGCGCGCGGGCGTGAGGAGTAGAAGCGCAGCCTATGCACGGCAGCGCGTGGATGGTGGGTGGGAGGTGCGCTGGTCACGCGATTGTAGGTGGTGTGTTGAGGAGGGGTGGCTGCACGCGATGATGGTGGCTATGGGTTCCTCCTCTCCTCTGTCGGTGGAGAAGAAGAGGATGAAGAAAATGAAGAAGACGGAGAAGAGGGCGTGGTCGTGGTGGAAGTGGAGTTGGGTTCACGCCGAGGGTGGAAAAGGGAAGAAGGAAGGAGAGGATGACGATGGTTTTAGGCGGTGGTGCTGGTAGTGGTGGAGGCATGCACGCTGTCACCGGGCATGCACGCTGTCACCGTGCATGCCGCAGAGTTGATGAAGGCATGGTGGGTTGACGGGAACAATGGAGAACGTCTATGCCACAGTGTATGCCATAGCCACAGTGTATGCCCTCGGTGCATGGTGCTCGCCTCCTTCACGGTGGAGAATGAGAATGAGCCACCATCCCCCCGCCGAGAGAGAGAAGATATCTCTTGAGGGTTGTTCTGTGGTTGGAGAAAAGATCAACGTGGAGTGGGTGGTGCGTTAGGATAAGGGATGGGGATTGTTGCGCGAGGGAAGGCGGTGCGTGAGGAAGGGGGGGCGACGGCTGGCCGTGCGCGTGCGAGAGGAGGTTTTATTTTATAAGCTAATTATTTATATACAATAAGTTATAAAATGCAATAGAATATATGTAAACTTAAGTAATGATGTATGCAATAATTCTATGACCTAATGTAGTTATTAACAAACATAAAATGTAAGAATAAAGTTAACTTAAGCGTAACAATAGTCCATTAAAATGGACTCATCAAATTCCCCCATGCCTAAGATTTGCTAGTCCCTAGCAAAAGTGAAGAATAACCGAAGTAATCAGAAGATATCTTCTTTCCTTATTCCAAAAATTTAGAGATCCAGACTCATGTAAAGTGATAGTAGCCTAAGTAACGGATTCAAGTGAAAATCCAACTTACATTTAAAGTTCACACTTAATCCTTGATAAAATTCTATCGGGATAAGCAACTACTTCCCTCGAGGATAAAGTAGAAGATAATCTGTAATTTGGCTTAGGTAGGAGATATCGAGCTGATTGGATTTGTATTTGGTGGCACACACTCATCTGGTGCTACATGTAATCTAGTACTACAAACTCTAGATCTCTAGACTATTAAACAAGTCAACTCAGAGAGAGGCTAAATAACTGTGCTCTCTTGATATTCCTTGTGCTCACTTTTTTCCTTCTTTTCTTTCTGAGATCACAAATCTCACCAGATTTAGTAAATGTACTCACTATTTGGTGGCCTCACATGGCATTCACACTTCAACTAAAGTCCTAATAACTCTACAACTAAGTTAAAGTCCTCAGCCAGTATTCGGGCGATCAGAAATACTGAAAGGTAGGTATGGGTCATATTTGGTGGATTGCGATGGGTGTTTTTGTTGCCTCAGAAACATCGTCACGAAGATAAAACTATAAACTTGGACTCTTTTCTTTTTCTTTTCTTTCTCTCTTTTTCTTCCTTTTTTTTCTTAATATAAGTGTTTCTTTCTTTTTTTTTTCTTTTTCTTTCTTTATAAATCAACATAACACGATGCAGACTTTTATTTATGATGCATTATTAGGGATGATGATGGTCAAGAGGATATTGTGTGGCTTATTTGATGGAAGTGCCTACTCTCGGCACCAGGAAGGAATGGATAGGACAAGCGTATTTCTGACCTTTGACACTATTACCCTCCTTCAGCCGAGGACTCTATGAAGGACGGTCGTAACCATCCACCATAGACATAGCTTTATTAAGACTCAATCTCTGTGTATCTGCCTTATTTGGTGACTCTCAGGAATTCACACAATGTACGCACACAAGAATAGAGAGCGAAAACTATGCCTAACTCTGAGGTATCATCATCTAATTGTCCAAAATTTAAGAGTCTTTGCACTAGACTTAGCACGACAATAATCTCTATACTTTCTTCTTACAAATATGAGGTGGATCTAATAAAAGATAGTATGCCTGACTTCCTTTTAACTGTCCAAGGGTTCAGTAGACTAAAAATGCTTATTGGTTCTCTTCAAAGATCCATTACTCAGTCTATGTGCAAGTGAATGTAACTGTACTGGATTCTAAACTTAAGAGATAATTCAAGAAGAAAAATCTTCAATGACACTTTCATGACAAAGATGTTTACTAGGGCCTAACCAATTCAGCTCAAAAAATTTTTGTTTTTCTTTTTTTTATGTTAATGCACCTAACCTAAATGCATGAATACTGCCTAAAATGCAAAATGCACCCCCCTATGCCTAAATCCTACAATGTTCTCATTGTAAAATGAAAATAGGGGGAGAAAGGAAGGAAATCACTTGAAGATGGTGTTATTCAGAACACTGGATTGCCTCCCAACAAGCGCTGCATTTTCTGTCAACAGCCAAACTTATAGGGAACCTGTAAGTCTGGTTCCAAACAGAAAAAGCTAGGCCCTAAAAATATGCATAACAGCACGGGCCTAGAAAACAGGTAGCCACTGATGATGCAGCGTGATTCCAAATGCTCGCCAGAAGTTATGAAAATAGAGAACCTCATAGGCTACCTGGGAAGGTCTAGGGATAACAAAAGGAATATGAAAAGGGACCTCCCGAAACGGAATAAGTGGAGGATAACAAAGATCCTCTAAGCAGGACGGGTTTTGAAAGAAATAAACATTATTATTTCAAACCCTTGAATGGCAAGACTAAACGTACAAGCATCAATCTAAACTCACCATTCTACTCGAGGATGTACTAGCCTGATATGCTCCCCAGAAAGAATGTATGTGAGCAGAGACTTGAGGCAAGGATCGGTTAGGGAGTGTAAGGGTTGTTTGTGGTGTTGGAAGGTAATGATTAAGTACAATGGGGGCTTAGTCGGTGTCGAGTCCAATTCTAACAACGATTTAGATTTTGTATTCTCCCTAACAATTATTTTAGAAAAATTCACGTCACCCTGCCTATCATTAATGATTGGAGTCATATTTTCACCTTCCAGTATATGTGAATCAATGGTGGACTCCAAATTAAATTCCTTTGATGGCAGGGTCGAAGCAACAGAATCATTATCATTAATTTCATCCCTGGATTCATTTGGTTCACTTGAGTTTTTGTCAAGGTGTATATGTGATTCATCAGTAAAGAGAGGAGTTGGATCAATATCCTCAATTATTTCTGAAGGAGGATCCATCTTAATGTTTTGGAGTAGGCCTATATCACTCAATTCTTTGTTCTTCTCGGGGCATAAATCCTCAATTGACGTGTATTGTCTCCGAGAGTCTCTCCTAGGCTTCTCACTATTGTGTTTGTCCTCCTCCAATATCAACTCCTGGGTATGTGGAGGATGACTCTCAAAATCGAAAGAAGGGAGGAATCCGGATTTCACCAGATTATTTATATCCTCAAGGGGCAAGTCCTCAAATAACACATAATCCCCCTGTGATTCACTCCAAATTCTTAGTCCAGGTTCCTCCATTGGGTCATCCTCGTCCTCTAAAATAGACTCTTTATATCCATGAGACCAAAATTGATCTAATTCATCCTCCATTCCCTTAGGGTCACCTTCATTGGGTGCATTTAAATCCTCAGAATACTGAATGGTAGGTGTTGATTCCCTAAGTGGAGGGTTAAGATTAGGCTCACTAAGGGTAAAATGGGGTTCCACCAGATAATTAATATGGGAAGTGATATGAACAATATGACCTTGACCCATATTATCAAGGGTAAGGAAAATACTGTCATTAGGGTCAAGGTCCTCAAGAGGTACCATCTTCCCTTTCTTTTGACTCCAATATAGCTCGGGTGGATAATTAGTAGGATCGTTCTCCTCTAGTGGCCATGTCTCATTGGGAGAGTCTAAGTGATAGCTACGTAAAATGGAATCCCTATTGTCATTGGTTTCCTCAGAATTATTTTCATGATCACGGCCGTATGGGTAGGGATCAGAATTACTAGGAAGAGTGTAGCTAAGCTGTCTAATTTCTTTATTCAATTGTTGACTTCAACATCTCTCCCATAGTTTCCATCATTTCCTTTTATTATTTTTGCATTTCTATCATAAAAGAGGATAGGCTCTACTATTAGATTGGAGAGGATAGTCAATCTCAGGCTCTGGTTGCCTAGGGGTATCGGTCCAACCTTGATACGGAAAATCATGAAGGATGGGAGGGTTGGGTGTTTGCATAGTAGTAGGGATTCTAGGGTTGGAAAATCTTGCTCCTAGGCTCTGCTCAAAAGTGGGAGTTATCGAGCAAGTACTCCCAGGATAGGAATAAGAATGATTCCATGAATTGTGAATGTACCCATCACAGGATGGATATGCTCGGGGCATGAGATCCTGGTTAAAATGATAGGAGTAAGGATAGTTCATTTCTTTCAATTAAACAAGTTAAACTCTTAGGATTTAAAAGAAATCAGAAACTTCCTAGAGAGTTCTACCACTATCAAAATAAATGTAAATACAGTGGGATCTATTTTTAGTAGATTTTAGGTCTTAGCTATTTGGTTGGTGGCTAAGCAAGTTTTGTAAGAATTACGCTTCCTAGGTCGACCTTCGTTGGTTCCTACAACCTACTCTCAAGGGATGGAAGTCTTGAATCGAGTCCACGCACGAGGAACCAAAGTAACTTGGTGGATAGGCTTATTGATTTCCGACTAACTTCCCTTGTGGTGCAAAGAGGAGAGGTAGAAATTTATCTAGTGACCTTATGTGTGAGGTGCATAGTGTTTCAGGTGTGCAATCATACGTTCGTATTTTGAGTTTTGAAATCTCGCAAACAAAATCCTTTTGCACACAATTTTAAGTCACAGATTTTAAGGTGTAACCTCTTAGCAGTCCTAATTTTTACAGTGACCACTGAATTAATTCAATTCAAGCACTTTAGTGGTCTTAGATTTAGGTTCAATGCAGATGCATGACAAGTAATTGATACTTAAGAAAAAGACGTACCTTTTCCAGCTTTCTTCAATGCAGGGATGTTTTCAATGCAAAAAGAAAAGCTAGATGCTGCTTATTCAATCCTAGATGGTCGCCTTATAAATATGCAGCTTCTAGCATGTAGTTTGAACATTTTATTATTATTATTATTATTTAATAATAATATGCAAACAAACCTAATCTAACTAACTAACCAACATGCAGTTTAAACAATTCGAATAATCTTATAATCTAAATAAAATGGGAACACTCTCCTGAAAATACACTCCTGCATACAAAAGCGACAAGAAATAAAGAAACACTGGGAACACATTCCCAAAAATGCCCAACATGGGTCCAAAAAATAGAAATTAAGTTCTAATGTCTATCTAAACTAAGATCTAATGACTAAATCAGACAAAGGCTCCTCCGTACGCTTAAATGTGTGGGATCAAGGTCCACAAGCACCCATTGCTGGCCTCCAGGTGGCGTCAAGGTCTACCAAAAATATCGCCTCCTTCATGCATGCTCGTCGCGTTCGTTGTGTGTTCTTGCATAGAAGAAGATCTACAGTTGGTAATTCAGAAAAACTTTCAAAATAGCATAAAAATAACATAAAATTCTTGAAAAAATTAACAGGCGTATTTTCTCCCCGGCAACGGCACCATTTGAAAGAGCAATCTTCGTTTTCGATAAAAACTTTAGCATGAAATGACGTGTCATTGTATCTAATCACGTGGTAGAAAATCACTTTTCAAAATATTTTAATTCTCAGAATCTAACCATGAAAATAATTAGGTCGTCTCCACAGGGAGGAATTAGCCTATTTAAACTAGTGAATCATGTCTTGTTTATTCAGGAATCTCAATGTGTATGCATACTAACTAATGCATGTGTTTTCAACATAATTTCTTGATTTAAAGAATTAACCAATAATGTAAGGGTGCACATTCAAAATCACCACCAATGAAATATCTAAATTATTATTTTAATACTGACAAGCATCATCAAATTTAATTAAATCAGAATTTGTTCCCTATAACAAATATACATGCTTGTTATTCATGAGATGAATTTGACTGCATGCAATTTAATTAGAATTGAGGGACATGCATGCAATTCCGTCTTAATATAATGAGATAAATAAATGAATAGTATTCTCTACAATGGCATTTAATGTAATTATTAATAGGAAAGGAAACAGGGGATTTCCCTTCTCTCTTGCTCGTGCACATGGAGACGTGGCAGGCAGCCCACTGAAGCCCGGTGGTGGTGCGTGGGAGAGAGATGGTCACGACGGCGGTGGTGGGGTGGCTGATGGTGTCCAGACGACGAAGGAGAATGTCAGCGATGGCGACAGCAGGTGGCACTTGCGAGCGTCATGGAGGGTAGCTAGTGGGCGCTCAATGGTCGTGGGCATGAAGTGAAGACAACGGCGAGGTTGACGGTGAGTTTGGCAGCCGGGAAGCTCCCCTACTGACAGTGGGTGTGCGGCGTGCTTTGGGTTATTTTTGAAGGTTGCAAGCGGCTGTGGGTTGTTGTGGCACGCGGGCGTGAGGAGCGAAAGCGCAGCCTGCGCATGGCAGCGCGTGGATGGTGGGTGGGAGGTGCGCTGGTCACGTAGCTGTAGGTGGTGTGTTGAGGAGGGGTGGCTGCACGCGATGATGGTGGCTATGGGTTCCTCCTCTCCTCTGTCGGTGGAGAAGAAGAGAATGAAGAAAACGAAGAAGACGGAGAAGAGGGCGTGGTCGTGGTGGAAGTGGAGTTGGGTTCACATCGAGGGTGGAAAAGGAAGAAGGAAGGAGAGGATGACGATGGTTTTAGGTGGAGGTGCTGGTAGTGGTGGAGGCATGCACACTGTCACCGTGCATGCCGCAGAGTTGATGAAGGTGCGGTGGGTTGAAGGGAATGGTGGAGAACGTCTATGCCACAATGTATGCCATAGCCATAGTGTATGCCCTCGGTGCTCGGTGCTTGCCTCCTTCACGGTGGAGAATGAGAATGAGCCACCATCCCCCCGCTGAGAGAGAGAAGATATCTCCTGAGGATTGTTCTGCGGTTGGAGAAAAGATCGGCGTGGAGTGGGCGGTGTGTTAGGATAAGGGATGGGGATTGTTGTGCGGGGGAAGGCGATGCGTGAGGAAGGGGGGCTGTGGCTAGCCACGAGCGTGCGTGAGAGGAGGTTTTATTTTATAAACTAATTATTTATATACAATAAGTTATAAAATGCAATAAAATATATGTAAACTTAAGTAATGATGTATGCAATAATTCTATGACCTAATGTAGTTATTAACAAACATAAAGTGTAAGAATAAAGTTAACTAAGTCGTAACAATAGTCCATTAAAATGGACTCGTCACTATCCTTGGGCTAGGAGTGAACCAAAGTTTTTCATAATTTAACTGCTTTACTTCTACTCAATTGAATAGCATACCTCAACCCTTTACATTATTTCTCTACTACATTTTATTCTAATCTTTTGCTTCAGCTCTGATGCAGCACTAGCTTCAGGTCCATCTTTAGATCCTCCAGATCTAGTTCCTGAGCTTCTTATTACCTGCAATTTATATAATACACTTAATTAGTACATTATATCATTATTTCATGCATAGCTAAAGGAAAGCAGTAAGGATGCAAATAATGCTTATGCATGCATGAATTACATTAGCTTATACTAAGTTCTAGCCTAATTTAGGTTATTTAAGACCTATGATTACTATGCAATCAATGATGAAATACAATCACAAAAAGAAGCACAAGATTTTTAAGGTGGAAATCCAAACCAGGTGAAAACGACCACCTAAGCCAATCCCTTGACTTAGGATTTAAGATTACAAAGTGATCAATCCACTAACCACACTACTTCAACAAGGGTAGTGTACCTCAATTACAAATCCCACCTCTGATCCCTAACCGATGTTTCTCCCTTCAAAGTGAAGAGACGAGGATCCGATAGGCCAGATACCCAACTACAATAATCAAGTAAAATGAAATGTAAAATACACCCTATAGAGTACCCCAAAATATGAATAATTTTACTTATCTATTGAGGGTGAAGGAAACTCCCTGAAGATGACAATATGTAGCACAGTGGGAGTGTTGGTTTGCCCTAAACAGAGTGATTGCACAACACAAGGGCAAAGGAAGTAATGAACAAGTGAGCAAGTGATAATCTAAGTGAATTTTATCTTAAGATGGTGTATTGTGCCTAAGAGGGGTTATAGTGTATTTATAGGCAAGTTTAGAACCTTCAAGAAGGCTTAGGAGAGGACTACTAGCCGTTGGAGGCAAGTCCCAAGAGATTGGGACGAAATCCAACTCAAATCAGGGTAATTATAATTCTGACAGTAGTATCAGACGTCTGATTTTTGGGTCAGACGTCTTGTAAGGCATCTAATTACAATTATAGATGTCTAATTTTATGAGTCAAGCTTACTATTTTCATTGGATCGAAATAGGGTTCTAGGTGGACGTCTGATATGCTACTATGAGATGTTTGATGCTAAAATTGGATGTCTAATTATAGGCGGGTTTCTTCCTATTTTTTATCAGATCCAAATAGGGTCTAGATTTTAAGGATTAGACGTCAGTGTGGACGTCTGCCTAGTTTCTTAGACATCTTGAAAGTGATCAATAACTTGCTTAGGTAATGGAAAAAGCGAGATTTGGTTTCTAACAAGTCTTCGCAAAGTAAATGGGTAACGATCCATTATTAAACGTCTGGAGACATGTCCAAACATCTAAAAGTGTATCTAATCGTTACTCTTACAAAATGATGAAGGAAATAGCAAGGGTAGTCTAACAGTTGGTTTAAAGATGTCTGAGGTATGTATTGGACATCTGGATAAGCCTATGGACGTCTGATTGGAGGTTGCATCGACTAGAGGCTAATGTTGAGAGAATGCTATAGGTAATATGACATCTGAAACTATTATCAGACATCTTAAAGTTGAATATGAGACGTCTGACATCTGTGTTGGACGTTTGATATGTGTTTTGTGTTAGGTTTTTGTTCCTAATTTTTCCTAAGTGTAGAGAACCTAAGTAAGCTAAGAGTATGGGGGCTCTTTACAATATTTCTAAACTCAACAAAAGAAAATTACAACCCTTTTGAATGTGTACATAAAAAGCCTAAGACCTATAACTTGATGCGTTGGTGTAGACCTGGATAGGTTGTGTTAATATGATGATTTAATCGTTGAAATGCGTATAGTGGTTAACCTAAATTGAGCCTAACCATCCTTTTACAAAATTTTTAACCTGGCCTACTTGATTTTATCTTGGTCACTTTTAGGCCCAGGGTCGAACTCAGGGAAGCGGGATTAGAGGTGAATAAGTTTCTACGCCTGTCCTACAATGAATCTCTTCCGTTCGTTTATTATATTTTTGGTGTTTTTCTATTTAAGATTTTTTTTTCTGATAATTTTTTGTCTTTGAGGTACACCCCCAAAATCAGGTTCTGGTCTTTGAGCCAAATTAAGGTTCCAAAACTGGTCTTGCTATTCGCAAGACTGAGTACCTGCAAGTCAAGGATTATCTTTTCTCTTTTATATATCTTTTTTATCTTTTTAATTGCAGAAAAGAGAAATAGAAATAAGATAAATATAGTATATATATATGTATATATTATATATGTATATAGCGGTGGGGGTGGAGGTGGAAATGGCATGTAGCATGGTGTCGAGTCGGTCGTCATCTAGGAAGACTCAACCAACAGGACGAAGTGCCGCGTGGAGTGTAGGATGGATGGCTGGAAGATGTGTGCGAAGACGCTTTCTGTAGCGTGTATCGGGGAATATCAGCAACTGGTGTAGATATTCCCGTGATACAACGTGTGGTAGGTGATATTAAAATATATATATATATATATATATATATATATGTATATATATAGACATGGTTATACTTATATAGGTGTGTATGTAGTTATATATGTATATATATATATATCTATATATATGTATATATATATAGATATGTAAATATATGTATGTAGATATAACTATATATATATATATTTATATATATATATATATATGTATTTATAGTTATAGATATATATGTATATATGTATCTATGTATAAATATATGTGTATATATATGTATATATATATATGTATATATACTTATACTTAGTTGTATGGGTAATAATATATGTATAGATATATATATATATATTTATACATATATAAATATATGTATATATGTAAATATATATGTGTATATATATATAGATATATATATATATATATATGTATGTGTACAAGTGAGTGGGTGTGTGTACGAGAGTGTGTGTGTGTATGTGTCTGCAGGAAGGAGTGAGAGAGAGAGAGAGTGTCTGTTGGAGTGAAGATGGCGCGGCGAGTTAAGCCGTTTGGAGGCAGCGACCGACGTCTGATGGCTAACGCGTAGGCACGCGAAGATGCGCGCACACGCTGGAGGGAGCGGGTGCGGGGAAGGTGTAGCGCAGCGCACTGTGGACCGCAGCGCACCGCGCTGCTGAGGTGAACGCGGGCGAAGAAGCAGGCGCTGAAGCGGGCGGGTGCAAATGCAAGCGCAGGCGCTAGAGTGAGCACGAGGAGAGACGCGGGTGCAGGCTGGCGACGATTGCAGTGCAGAGAGAGTGCCTGGTGACCGGATAAGTGAGAAACTTTCCAGTCACCGCACTGTAGCAGCGTGAGATCGCGGCTATAGTGCAAGGGCAAAAAGTTGACCGGCTGGCGTGCGAGAAACCGGTTGGGCCACGGGTAGGGATTTGCGACAGGGCGTGCATTGAGGGGCAAGGGCGATCTGCTGGCATGCGCAGAGCACGCGGAACAGGTGCCTGAGGAACGTGGCGGCTTGCACTACTGCTAACTGCCGCTGCTTCTGCTTGAGCTTCCGAGCTTGAAGCTCCTTTCAATGGTGGCGATGGGTTGGAACGATGAAAACAGAGAGGAGAACCACCATGCCCACCGACTCTTTGGTGAGCTGGGCGGTGGTGGGACTCACAGTGGTGGTTGTGCACCACTGTGAGCTGCTCCTGCCCGCAGCGTAGCTCTTCAGGGGGAAGAGAGGCTGCGTAAGGAGGGGAGAGGGGAGGAGACGGCCTGGAAGAAGAAGATGTTGTCTGTGTGGTGTTGGACCAGGCCCCCTTCCAAAGAAGATAGCCGTGCCCTTTTTAAAGAGGATGGAGGTAAGCACAGCCATGCCTTGGGCTATGCATGGCTGTGCAGGGCAAGCAGGCGCAGAGAGTGGCATGAAGAGCACGCCATGCCCTGCAGCCGCAGAGAAGAAATTCAAAGGCAAAATGAAAATAAAAATAAAGATGGTGAATTTGCGAGGCAGCACTTGAGGAATGCGTAAATTTCAAGGCCATTTTATTCACTCTCCTCCCCTCTCAAATAAATGCATGCATGCATTTATTTGTACAAATGCGACTATGGCTACCTAATATGCACTGGCAATGCTAGGAAATAGTATAAGATGGCACAATTGTAGGTGTATTTTTGCTGTGCAATAGTACCCCCATGCCTATCTTTTGCTAGTCTCTAGCAAAACATTTTTGTATTGTATTTAGAAATGATCTTAAGCTGAAAATTTTCTTCTGAGGCGACATAGGTGTGTTTATTTGTTGGATATTGTGAGAACCAGTTGTAGAGAAGACTACCAGTACTTTAAGTCTTATGTGACATAGACCATCTCTCGACTAACCAGAACTCTTGATATTTAAACCTTAAGTACGATTTCCAAGATCCAGGAAGTTTTTGCCGTACTCGAGAGCTCAAGAGATTATGGCTTGTGCTTAGTGAAGGATCAAGACTGACCAGATGAACATTAAGACTCAAGCCCAGGGTTTCACGAATTTTTAAGTGCAGGTTGGTCCTAGTTTCAGCTCGTGTCTTTTGATTGACCCTCAAAAAGATGACGGAGAACTCAACTCCCATTTTATTACATTTGTGGCTCGAAGAAAACAGGGTATTTGTAACTTGCCCTGAAGAACTTTTGTAGGGAGAAGACTTTACAGACATTTGTGAGATATACTGACTTATTTGCAGGTTTTTTTTTGAAACATGTGTCAGTATATCTCTTACAATATTATTTGGAGGAGCATACTTTTCTTTTGGTGGGAGAGTTCATTTTTGGTGGAAAGAGTATTTCCTAAACACAAGACTAAAGCCTGGGATAAAAAGTCTACCTAGGCGCATAGGTAAGGACTCCACCTTCCCTAATGAACACTAGGGTTGGATCTTATGTTCACCTGGTCTTTCTTGATATGTGTAGTGTGAACCAAGATTACTTAGGCTCTCGAGTAGAAGCAAACCAACAAATCCTGTACTGGTGTCTCAGGTACAAGAATACGTCCTTAGTTAGGAGAGATTCCGATCTATCTTGTCAATACTTAAGTGAATTAAGTCGAGCCTGAGCGAATCAAGCTTCTGTGACCTGGAAAGTCTTCAAAACAGTGGTTGAATATCCATAAACACTTATTGTATTTTTGTTTCGGCCTTCAGATCATTACTAAACACCTTTTTTTTTTTAACATATTTATAGATAGATGGAGACTGCATGATACCATAAAATACCCAGATCCTATGGATGCCTATCCACCCCCCCATGCCAAATGATGCTATGTCCTCATATGCATGCAAGGTAGGGTAGAGGAAGGACGAAAGATCGGGTAATGAGAGCTGAGGTGCAGGGTATACAGCAGGGTGGTAGGGTGGGTGGATGGTGGGTGGTGAAGTGAAAAGTGAAGTGATCGTGACAATGGCGACGTGTTGTTGGGGTGCCTCCCAACGAGCGCTGAATTTTAACGTCCCCAGCTGGACTCAGAATGAGGCACAACATTAGTTACCCTCCAGCAAGGCAACAGTTTCTCCAACGGGGGCAGGTTCATGAGTAAGATAGGGTTTCAAACGCTGCCCATTGACTGTAAATTTATGCCAAGATTTGGGATCTTCAATCTCAACGGCCCCGTTGGGAAATGGTCTCAAGACCAGGAAAGGACCAGTCCATTTGGACTTCAGTTTCCCAGGAAAAAATTTGAACCGAGCATTGTAGAGCCAAACTTGCTGAGATGGCTCAAATTCCTTCCGCCGAATACGACTGTCGTGAAAAGCCTTAGTGTGTTGCTTGAAAGTTAAGGCAGAGTCATAGGCTTCACGACAGAGCTCTTCCAGCTCCTGGAGTTGGAGTTTCCTTTCTCGACCACACAGGTCTGGGTCAAGGTTACATTGGCGAACAGTCCAATAAGCGTGGTGTTCCAACTCCACGGGCAAATGACAAGGCTTCCCGTAAACTATTCTATAAGGAGACATACCAAGGGGAGCCTTGAAGGCGGTCCGATACGCCCAAAGTGCGTTAATCAGCTTGTCAGATCAATCCTTACGGTCAGGTAGAACCGTTTTCTGGAGAATTTGCTTGATTTGCCGGTTCGACACCTCATCCTGGCCATTCGTCTGAGGATGATACGGGGATGTGATACGATGGTGGACTCCGTATTTCCTCAGAAGTGTCCGAACAGAAGCATGGGTAAAGTGGCTTCCTCCATCCGAGATAATGGCTCGAGGATCCCAAAGCGCGCAAAAATGTGGTCTTTGACAAATCGAGTGGATAAAATATGGTTAGCACGGTGCGTGGGAATAGCCTTGATCCATGTCGAAACATAGTCATCGTTTGCACGGCTAGATCATGTTTTAATAATTAATGCGTTGTAATATAGACGAACTTTCCACGAAAACAAATAAAGATTTTATAACTCAAAAATCGGAATATCCGAGGTCGAACACAGGGAGCAATTTAAGTACTTTCAAAACTTGAGAACACAACCTTTTAAATGAAAATAAGTGTATCCAAGTTCAATGAGAGTTATAAAAGGAAATTGCTCAGAGAAAACAAAAATGGACGTCTGATATTAAAATGAAACTCCTTTTCTTCCTGCGACCAAGGTCTGATGTTCTTCTTTCTTTTCCTTTGCCTTCTTGAAACTTCATCTGCCCCTTGTCTTCTTCTTCAGTCTTCCTTGGTTCTGTACTTCTCTGCCTTGCCTCTCTCCTTCCTTCTTTCTTCTGTTTCCCTTTGGCGTTTCTTCTTCTCTGGCTTGCCTCTCGTCCTTGGCTGCAGAGCTTCCTTCCTTCTTTCTTGCAGCGGCTAAGAACCTGTGTCCTGCACACACTAGGCACAGCAAAACCTATCCCTCTACCCGCACGTCTCTCTTTCTCTCTGTGTAAACCAATCTCAGCATGCTCTCCCAGAGACGTTGAACGGGTCGGATCGTGCGCCCGTGACCAGGCGCACCGGCGTGAGGGTGGTGCGCGAGGTGTGCTCGGGACAAGGTCGGGTCGGGTCGCGCCAGATCCGTGAGGTAAAACCACGGACGATGCACAGTGTAATGGGTGAGGGACCTCACCCCAAGTGTAACTGGAGGCGAAGACACTATTTCACAAAAACAATTTAAAGGGTGTGCGTGCGTTGTGGCTTACCGATGTGGGACTAAAGCCCATTGCTGTTCTTCGCGCGCCCGCAGCCGATCGAGCCTTCAATTCCTCAACTGTAGGCTCTGTTGGCTTCACCTGCTGGGTCAGCTCCCTTCGCACGACCTCCCCGAATTCGCAGCACCTGGAGCCTTGCGGTCCTGAAGCCTGGAGCGAGCTTGGAGCTTCGTCGAGTCATCGTCAATGGCGGTCGAAGCGTGGAATTTGTCAGACACGAAAATGGCCTCGCGGCCTAATCAGATCACTGGGAGACCTTCTCCGTATCACGACGAAGGTGATGAGCTATGCGGCAAGCCACGGGGCGGCCTAGGCGTGAGTGCCTAGGTCGCTCTGTGGCCGGACGGGTGGGTGTGTTCGGGGGGTTGCTGTGGTGGTGTGGCGGGGCTGTGGATGAGTGGAGGGTGCTCAGTGAGATGAGGCGGAGGTTATGTGATGGTCGACGAGACGTGTGGGGCTACGAAGCGACGGGAGTGTCTCGCCGGAGGGTGGCCGGAGATGAGGAAGGTGGAGGTGAACAGGAACAGTCGATGGACGATTGAGTGAAATAAAGTGAGGAAATGAAAGAGGGGAAGATGGGGGACTTATCTGGACTGTTGGGAGAGAACGGGGGCAGCGGAGTCAGACGGCTCGTAGTTGCCGTCGTCGGAGAAGATAACCCTGAGGGAGATGACAGCGATGAGGAAGAGGTTGGGGACACGTGCGCTTGGTGCGGTGCAACGCGGGAAGATGAGGCGAAGTAGACTCTGCTGCCGGTACGGCAGCAGAGAGACGAGAAGGAGGAGAGGTAGTTGCTGGAGCTTGCGGGTTCCTTGGCCGGAGAGAGGAGAGAAGAAAATTTGGAGGTTTCTACGGCTAAGACAAGTCTGAGATCTCGCAGAGGGTCCGAGGTCTTTTTATAGGTGCTGGCCGAGCTTTCTGGTGCGTGGAGGGTAGGCTTTTGGCCACCGTTGTCTCGCCGGAGAAGGAAGGTGGTTGAGATCCAAATCTCTCGTGCGTTCGCACGAGAGTTTGGAAAGAAATCAGAGATCAAGATCGGGCTTAGATGGAAGGGAATTCCTCAGAGAATCTCCCTTCCAATTCTAGGAGGAGATCTCTGAGGAATTTGAGCGTACCCCCCTTGTCAACCTCGCCGGAGAAGAATCTTCCCCAATAATGGCAAAAGGACTTGATTGCAAGATTGGCGAGAAAGATAGGGGGGTTATTGTGATGGTTTTCAAAGGATAGGGACCAAAATGTGATTGGGTGTATTAAATTGCAAAGTAGGTCAAGATGACCTCCCCTTAGGTCCAAATTTTGGTAAAAACCTAATTTTGACCTAAGGAATCCAATGGTGAAGTTGGATTTTAGGTTTGACCACGTTTGACTGGATATTTTGCGTAAAAACCTAAATTAGGTCAAATGATGAGCTAGGACCCTATTCTAGGTCAAACTAGGTTCCAAAGGTAAAATTGAATGTTCTAAACCCTAGAGGATATTTTTCCATGATTTTTAGAGGGTTTACTTGATTTTTATTTGGACCGAAACCTTGTTGAATTAAGCGGATCTATTTTAGGATTACCAAATGTCATTTAATTCCTAGATTGCACATAAACCCATTTCTGATTGATTCAACCCACTTTTTATCTCATTTAGACCATTTGACCTATGCTTTGTCTCTGAGAAATTCTGTTTATGTACTGCAATGGTAAAATTACAGTTTTAACCTTTATTTCATGCTTTCTTCACAGAACACTTATTCTTCCAATTAAGCCCTCTTCTAAGTCATGTAGGAGCTTTTATTCTCTTTATTAGGGAAAAATGAGCTAGTTATGGCTCATGATGAGGCTCTCATCAGTCAACAGCCACGAGAATGAATTCGAAGCATTACAAAGTCCGAACGGCATCCTTCTAAATGCAAAGGTGCCGAAGGGGCAGGTAAAAGTGGTTTTCTCTTGTTCCCAGGGGTCAATTGCCACCTGGTTATATCCTGAGAATCCATCCAGGAAACAGAAAAATTTATTTCCCGCTAACCGCTCCAGGATTTGGTTAATGAAAGGTAGCGGAAAGTGATCTTTCTTAGTTGCAGCATTGAGTTTCCTATAATCTACACACACTCTCCAAGATGTAGGAGTGCGTGTAGGGATGGATTCACCCCTGTCATTGACATGAATGGTGTGTCCCACCTTTTTGGGCACGACGTGAATCGGACTCACCCAGGGGCTATCGCTGATCGGGTAGATTATACCCGCATCCAGCCACTTAATAATTTCCTTCTTAACGACCTCCCGCATGTTAGGGTTGAGACGTCACTGCATCTCGCAGGAAGGTCGAGCCTCCTCCTCCGTATATATACGGTGAGTGCAGTAGGAGGGGCTAATGCCAGTTAAATCTGATAAAGACCATCCAATGGCTGCCTTGTGTTCCATAAGGACCTTCGTTAGTTTGCACTCTTGCTCCTTGGTCAATTTTGAACTGATGATTACGGAGAGCATTTCATTTGGTCCCAAGAAAACATACTTAAGTGTGCTAGGCAACTCTTTCAGCTCGGGAGTGGATGGTGAAAGATTTGGCATTTCATGGGACAAGAGTGTCCCCGACGGATTGGAAAACAAGTCAGGAGGAAGTAGTTGTCCCTCAGATTGGCTAAGAAGAGGGGGCTTCTTGGATAGATGGGTCCAAAAAGGAATAGCCCCAGTGAGTAGTATGTGGGCTCAAGGTTCCAGTGTGGAGTTGCAACTCCGCTTGATTTGGCGGGGAAGAAAGGGCAATTCGGTCTTCAAGAGTGTGGACCGACGGTGAGTAGCCCAAATATGACTCAGACCACGAGGTATGGGAAGTGGAGAAAACCTCGTCAGAAGTCTGGCCAGGAGAAGGTATGGGAATAGGGAGGGATGGGGAAATGTCACAATATGTGTCGGTCAGGCAATCGTCAGTGTTTAAAGGTAATCTGCAACAGTCAGAATATGTCCCAATTAGTCCGATACACGCGCTGACGGCCATGTCCTCATCAGACATGTCATCCTCGATGCAATCGCAATCAAAGTTCTTGGTTGCCTTGAAGATGTTAAGCTTGAGTTTCTTAGATCCAACGGCAATCTTAATACAGCCCGACTCGCAATCGATATGGGCGTGGGCTGTGGCCAAGAAAGGTCGACCAAGGATGATCGGACAATCAGAAAGTAAGCTAGGAACTTCCACATCTCAAACAAGAAAGTCAACAGGAAAACAGAGACTGTTCACCCTAACCACCACGTCCTCCACCACACCCTTCGAAATTTTGACAGAACGATCTGCCAACTGTAACGTGACAGGGGTGGGTTTCAGATTTCCCAAGGAAAATTTTTTGAGCATGATGGTTGGTATAAGATTGATGGAAGATCCTAGATCAAGTAGGGCACGGTTAAAATTGCAACCTTGGATGCTACAGGAAATAAGCGGTGTACTCGGATCTTTCTGCTTCGGTGGTAGATTTGACAGTATAGCACAACTCACATGAGGTGAGAGAACCACCGGATTTTTAGTTTTCTTTGACTATCGGCTGGGTGTTGTGTAGTCTTTGAAAAATCGAGCGACAGTAGGTATGTGGTTGATAGCCTCGAGCAAAGGTACCTTGATTTTCAACATCCCTGAACAAATTACACAGGTTATCAAAGACCTGTGTATCCTTCTTGCATTTTGGCTCCCTCAGTAGAGCCTCAGGGAATGGGACTGATTCTGGCACCAATTTGGGTGTATCATCCTCTCGCGAATGCGGTGCGCATCCCGAATGAGAGGGCGATGAAGATGGGCCAGGATCAGGTCGAGGCGGATCGATAGTCTACTTACCGCTCCTCTAGTGATAGCATTGGATGATGCGGGTCCAGTGGGATCATACGGCCGAGGAGGGTTCGCAATAGGGACATAAGAGTGAGGTGCTGCAGCGGGATTAGCCTGAAATCCCGGTGGAATGCTCGAAGCTTACAGAATTTGATGAACCTGACCCTGAGAAGGTCGTACCTGTGGTTGAGGACCACGGGGTATGAAATTTCACGAGTTTGGAATAGGTTGGGCTGGAAGAGTGCCCTGAGATCGAGTCGCCATGCATAGTTGACTGATTTCAGCATTCTGCTGCGCCAATTGGTGCTGAAGAGAGGTCATGTTCTCTTTATGGTGCTTTGACATTTCCGTCATCATTCGCATCAATTTGTCAAGAGGACTTGATGCATGTTCTGCTTGCGATACGCAAGGGCCTGATGGCGGATTCGCCATAGGATTAGACTAGACCCTTGGGATGACGGGTGTGGACGGTCGCATTGGTCCACCCACGGGGTTTTGGCACTGTGGGTTGTTAGACCATGTGAAGTTCAGATGATTTCGCCACCCTGGGTTGTAAGTGGCAGAGAACGGGTTGTTCCCCAGGGCGCAAGCGTCTTCTAAACCAAAAGATGCGTCCGCATGCAAATATGCTTCCGAGCTCACGGAGGCTTGGTCCTCCGTGTCAAAATACTGGCTCGCAGAAGCCAGATCCACATGACTTACCGAATCGCTCGCCGCGACACTCAGTAAGGAAGGTCTTACTGGGTTTCTAAGGATAAGCTTGGTATTAGAAGAATTGGGATTGTGACAAAGTGGTGAGGTGGGGGTGTTTGCCATAGAACGGGCAGGGTTGGCCAGAAGCTCGTCCAGCTTCTTATGCACGAAGGAGACTTCATCCAATTTTTGTGCGATAAGGCTGAGATCTGTGGATGAATGGAAGGGTCCCATGTCAACTTTGTGGACATTACGGGGCAGGATGGTACGATTAAAGGCGACAATTGAGGCATTGTTCATTGAGTTTTTGCTCATATTTTCAAATAATTCGAATGCTCCATTCTCGTCTTTATTCATGAAATTCCCTCCTCAGGAAGCGTCTGCAATCTACTTCAAAGTCTCATTTAGCCCATAGTAGAAAATCTGGGATATATACCACTTAGGCAGGCTGTGGTGTGGACACTTCCTGAGGAGGTCATTATATCTCTCCCATGCCTCATGAAACTGTTTGCCATTTTGTTGCGTAAATGAAGTGATAGCACGGCGAAGTGCATTGGTTTGCCCGATTGGGAAGAACTTCTTGAGAAACGCTGTTCGCATCTCTTCCCAAGAGTGGATGGTCCTTCCAAGGGTGCGTAACCACTGCGATGTTTTATCCTGCAATGAAAATGGGAACATTTTCATGAGGACTATAGGTAACCCGATATTTCTCGATTTAACTGTTTCAGCCAATCGGGTGAGGTCTTCCAGGTGGAGAAAAGGATCTTCACTTGCAAGACCATGGAAGTGAAAATTTATTAGGCCAATTATGTTAGGTTTAATTCAAAGTCGTCCCCGCCCATGGGGATCCGAATTTGTCCTATGGTCTCTATAGCAGCGGGATTCTGATAGGAGCTAAGAGACCTAGGCTCCTCTCATTCGGGAGGATTCTACTTTTCCTCTAATGTTTCCCTAATGGCTTCAATTTTTTCATTATACATTTCCATTTGGGCTTGGAGGCGGGTTATAGGATCCAAGGCTCCACCACCTGGTGGGTTTTGAGGGTGGTTTCCTCCCTCGGGATTTGGGGGTCGGCGTGCAGCCATGTTTGTGGAGGAGGATGATTCGGCTTCTTTTCTAAATTTATCAGACAATTCACACAGTTCAGGGTTTTGTGACCTCCTCCCAAACATGCACTACCGCAGGAAGAATTGGGGGGATACGAAGGGAAAAGGAGATGAGAGAAATGACGCCGCAAAGGTACACTTGATGACAAATCAATACAATCAAATTCCTAACCTCTACAGTGTGCCCTTAGACCTAAAGATCTAAGTTACCTACTATC
Source organism: Thalassia testudinum (assembly GCA_037157565.1). Taxonomy (NCBI): domain Eukaryota; kingdom Viridiplantae; phylum Streptophyta; class Magnoliopsida; order Alismatales; family Hydrocharitaceae; genus Thalassia; species Thalassia testudinum. The sequence continues at coordinate 112,941,040 of JAZHRO010000003.1, read as the reverse complement.
ATGACCTACGGAACCGAATGCGAGCACCACGGAACCATTGGGCCAGATTGAAAGGCCGTTTGCCCCAGTCTTAGACACCCGATAGCATGCGAGAACCCTCACTAGCACGTAGGCGCTACACGCAGGTAGTTAGACCTCCAATCCTTAATAAGGGTCAAGTTGCTACCAGTTTTAGTTAGAGGCTTAGGATCAAGTGCTTCTAGAATGTGAAGGGCATTATTTACGGGTAATGCCTAAGTGGTTGATTTTTAGAGAGTGTGTAAACCAAGCATGCAATGGGAAAATCTTCCTGAATTGAAGTTTTAATTGGTGAATGATTTTTAGAGTTTCAACCTTAAGTAGTATGGATTTTAGGATTTCGCTGAATTACCAATTCAACCAATCTTCGGGTTTTGAGAGAATACAAGTTTTTTTTTTTTCTATGCCCAACAAACCCTTCTTCAATGTTAGTTGGTTAATGCATGCTAAAATGCAATGGGCTTCCCTAGATAGAGATTTCTATGTGTGGATGCACGAGTCAATTTTAGATTAGTGTGAAAGGGAGCCAAAGCACTTCAATTCAAGTGCTCCCAATCACCAAAATGATTTCCACACACAAGGCTCAACCATAAGATAAAGAAAATCAAATTGTTGGGATTGAAGTACTCGGGATCGAATCTTAGGCACGTGAAAGGTCATCGTAGGGTTGGAATCAACTCAATTCCAAGTCTCCCTACCAAAAAGGTGATCCCGAATTGCAGATAAATGAGACAAAGAGGGATAGCAATCAATCTTTTTATTTTTTGCCTCAAAGAATACTTCACACGGCGAAAAATTCAAGAATCAAGATTCTTGGATCTTTGCTATGCGGAGTTTGGCGGGAAATAACAGGGCGGTGGGAGTGATGACAAACAATCAAACAAGTGATTTTTAATCTACTTGCCCCAAGAGATCCCAAGAAGTTTTTTTGTTTTTTAGTTTTTATTAAGGTGACAAGTTGACCTAAGTTGCTAAGAAAGAAAGACCTACCTGTTCAGCAACGTGGGCGAAGCTCCAGTGCGATGCCGGCGACTTCACGCTCCCATTCCCGCCTTGGATTTGTTCACGTCTCCGACTTTGTCTGCCTGTCTTCTCCTTGCAACTAGTTCACCTGCACACCAGTAAACAGAAACACCCGTGAAGAGAAGGGTGTGAGAAGAGAAAAATTAAAGGAATGGAGTAGAAACTTACCTAAATGCGCACTTCCCCGGCAACGGTGCCAGAAAAAGATTGGTGTAGACCCGGATAGGTTGTGTTAATATGATGATTTAATTGTTGAAATACGTATAGTGGTTAACCTAAATCGAGCCTAACCATCTTTTTAAAAAATTTTTAACCTGGCCTACTTGATTTTATCTTGGCCACTTTTAGGCACAGGGTCGAACTCAGGGAAGCTGGATTAGAGGTGAATAAGTTTCTACGCCTGTCCTACAACGAATCTCTTCCGTTCATTTATTATGTTTTTGGTATTTTTCTATTTAAGATTTTTTTTTCTGATAATTTTTTGTCCTTGAGGTACACCCCTAAAATCAGGTTCTTGGCTTTGAGCCAAATTAGGGTTCCAAAACTGGTCTTGCTATTCGCAAGATTGAGTACCTGCAAGTCAAGGATTATCTTTTCTCTTTTGTATATATATTTTTTATCTTTTTAATTGCAGAAAAGAGAAATAGAAATAAGATAAATATAGTATATATATATGTATATATTATATATGTATATAGGGGTGGGGGTGGAGGTGGAAATGGCGTGTAGCACGGTTTCAAGTCGGTCGTCGTCTAGGAAGATGCAACCAACAGGACGAAGTGCCGCGTGGAGTGTACGATGGATGGGTGGAAGATGTGTGCGAAGACGCTTTCTGTACACGTGTATCGGGGAATATCAGCAATTGGTGTAGATATTCCCGCAATACAATGTGTGGTAGGTGATATGAAAATATATATATATATGTATATATATAAATATATATCTATATGTATATATATAGATATGGTTATACTTATATAGGTGTGTATGTAGTTATATATGTATATATATATATATATATATGTATATATATAGATATGTAAATATATGTATAGATAAATGTATGTGTATATATATATATTTATAATTAGATATATATGTATGTAGATATAACTATATATAGATATAGATATATATATATATATAGTTATAGATATATATGTATATATGTATGTATATTTGTATATATGTATAAATATATGTGTATATATATGTATATATATACTTATACTTAGTTGTATGGGTAATAATATATGTATATATATATATATATATTTATATGTATATAAATATATGTATATATGTAAATATATATGTGTATATATATATATAGATATATATATGTATGTGTACAAGTGAGTGGGTGTGTGTACGAGAGTGTGTGTGTATGTGTCTGCAGGAAGGTGTGAGAGAGAGAGAGAGAGCGTCTGCTGGAGTGAAGATGGTGCGGCGAGTTAAGCCGTCTGGAGGCAGCGGCCGACTTCTGATGGCCAACGTGCAGGCGCAGGCGCAGGCACGTGGCGCATGAAGATGCGCGTGCATGCTGGAGGGAGCAGATGCGGGGAAGGTGTAGCGCAGCACGCTGCATACCACAGTGCACCACGTTGCTGAGGTGAACACGGGCAAAGAAGCAGGAGCTGAAGCGGGCAGGTGCAGACGTGAGCACAGGCGCTGGAGCGGGCGCGAGGAGTGGTGCGGGTGCGGGCTGGCGACGGTTGCAGTGCGGAGAGAGAGTGCCTGGTGACCGGATAAGTGAGAAACTTTTCGGTCACCGCACTGTAGCAGCGTGAGATCGCGGCTACAGCGCAAGGGCAAAAAGTTGACCGACTGGTGCATGAGAAACTGGCTGGGCCGCGGGCGGGGATTTGCGACAGGGCGCTCGTAGAGGGGCGAGGGCAACCTACTGGTGCACGCAGAGCATGCGGAACAGGCGCTTGAGGTGCATGGCAGCCTACACTGCTGCTGGCTGCCGCTGCTTCTGCTTCTGCTTGAGCTTCCGAGCTTGAAGCTCCTTTCAATGGTGGCGATGGGTTGGAACGACAAAAACAGAGAGGAGAACCACCACGCCCACCGGCTCTTTGATGAGCTAGGCGGTGGTGGGACTCACAGTGGTGGTTGTGCACCACTGTGAGCTGCTCCTGCCCGCAGCATAGCTCTTCAGGGGGAAGAGAGGTTGCATATGGAGGGGAGAGGGGAGGAGACGGCCTGGAAGAAGAAGATGCTGTCTATGTGGTGTTGGACCAGGCCCCCCTTCCAAAGAAGATAGTCGTGCCCTTTTTAAAGAGGATGGAGGCAAGCACAGCCATGCCTTGGGCTATGCATGGCTGTGCAGGGCAAGCTGGCGTAGAGAGTGGCGCTAAGAGCACGCCATGCCTTGCAGCCGCAGAGAAGAAATTCAAAGCCAAAATGAAAATAAAAATAAAGATGGTGAATTTGCGAGGCAGCACTTGATGAATACGTAAATTTCAAGGCCATTTTATTCACTCTCCTCCCCTCTCAAATAAATGCATGCATTTATTTTTACAAATGCGACTATAGCTACCTAATATGCACTGGCAATGCTAGGAAATAGCACAAGATGACACAATTGTAGGTGTATTTTTGCTGTGCAATCATGCGTCTTCACGCTCCTAGTCATCTCTCTTGAAAAATCCAAGAGACCTGCAATTATATCATGACAGAAAAATATGTTATTTCTATGTTTTATTTCTTTTTCTTTATTTTTGTAAAATCATCAAAATTTTATTTATGAGAGGTTAAACTAACACAATGTACAGTTATACCATGGTCTAATACCGCTTGATATCCAGTCACCACAGTAGATGATGCAAAATGAAAGAAGTCTATGCAATCAAAGTAGATACGTAGAGATCTTTCACCAAAATATGGATCGATTATACAAAAAGGGGGATCCAAAAAGAGAATTTTATTGATAACATGAGGTTACATGAGAGTAGCCTTATAGAATGAGGTGTTAATGAAATAGAAAAGTGAGAAATGATAGGAGAGAAGTTCCTTGTAGCCTTGACCCCTTCTTAGTTTTTCACTGGTAGCATTCTAGTCACTGTTTTCACTTCATCTGGTCACCTCCCATGAATCTGGACTTTTCTTACAATATATTCATTCATTAACTACTTACTCAACTATTAACCCTTTAACTTGTGCAGTAAATGATACCATTGACATCTTTATTACTGTAATGGGGTTGCCCATCCTATTCCTTATCTTGCGAAATATTCGAACACTGATCAGTAATAAGAGTCTATTGCAAGTTTGTTACTTGTTATTCCCATTAAATTTTTATTGCTATCATTGAATAGTTGTATATGAACACATATATTTGCATGCAAACTCATGAAAGGTGTATTTTCAACTAATAATATAACATCTTTTCCTTGTTATTAGTACTTAAACAAAGTTTGATGGAAAAGTTTGTAAGATATATATTGGGATCTACGGTGCTTATATTGAGCTCCATAAAGCTTGTATTGCTTTCCTCCTCTGATTAGGATACTTGGCTTCTTGGGTGTCCAATGATAGGCTTTTGGATTAGTTAAAATTACTTGACAACGCTTATTTATGCCTAGCACGTGAGCTCCTCACTACTTTTTATCGAGTAAAAGATATTCAAGAAATCCTTGGCCTAGAGCTATCTTAGAAATTTGATTAGGTTTTCATCAGCATCACGTTCCAAACTCGTGAGATGGGTATCAAGTTTGTTGTTGACTGATTCTCGACTTGTTGATCATGTATTGAGTCTAATAAACCACATATAATAAAATCTATCAAAATAAGATTCCTTGAATTTCTTTAGAATAAGATTCCTCAAACTTTCTATCTCGTTCAAAGAACAAATCATAGTATACTTTCTAGAACATGTCTCATCCATCTTATATTTCCTCTTTCTTCACATTGATTAAAGAATTCTTTTAGAATTTCTCAGCTCTTTCCCTTGATGCCAAGCATGTGTTCAAAATTTCTTGGTTAACTCTAAATACTTCTTGACTATTTTTATTTTGCCAAATATTTCTTACTCCTTCTTACAACATAGTAGGCCTTTAGAGATGGTTGCGGAACCGTCATGACCTTTAACAATCTCTAAAGGTCTTTAGGGTTAAAAGTGGCATTCCAAAACACTTTTTTAGATGGTTACTAAGAACCGTCCCTAAAAGATTTCTTTGGTGACGGTTGCTAATCGTTTCTAAATTTCAAACTAACATTTGAAGTAACCATTACTTTATTTTTTGTGACATTTCCAACTATCTTAAAAAATTGTCAAAAACCATCACTAAATTTCAACTAAAGTTTTAAATGGCCGATACATTTTTTTTTATGATGCTTACAACCGTCCTTAAAAATCATGACTAACATTTAGAATAACATTTGAAATGACCATTTTACTCTTTTTAGATACTTGCAACCGTCATTAAAAAGGGAATGAACCATCACTAAAAAGTTTTTCAATTATCACTAAAAGGTGATTCAAACGTCACTATACCCTCCAATAACATTTACTAGAATTGTTGGTAATACCTATGAATAAGAATAGTGTCTGCCCAAAATTTAAATTCACTTCCATTCATGCAATTCACACTTTAAGAATAAGAAAATTATAAGGAACCAAATAATAACTCATCTTGTATTCTAGAAAGTAAGTAACAAAGGTAGTCTTCTACATGCATACTAAATTCAAAAAAATCAAAGTCCCACACATGAAACTAAAAGTTACATATCTAAGCTATAACAAGGAAAACTATCATTCATTTCTTACTAAATCTAATTAAATCAAACTAAGATTGGGCGATACTTGTCCTTTAACCATACTCTTCAATTTATTCAAATTCTCCTCCATAAGTTTTTTATTGTGAAGGAGCTCTTCAATTTTTTTATTTGCTTTTACTAATTGTGTATGCTGAGATGACACTATTGTCTCGAGATTGTTATTTTCCTATGATTGTGAAAAGGATCCATGACTTCCATACCAATTGGTAGTTGTGGCTCCACAACCATCACACTTTACACATCCAAGCTGCTCATTTGGTAAGACTTTATGGAATACTTCTCTGAGAGATAGTGATTCAATAGTATGGTCTGCTTCATCATCTTCATTGGGAACTAGATTAATAAGCACCAACATCTCCTCCTATAAGACATTTAATAGGAAGGACATTTTAACATTAATGTAAAATTGTTGATTTTGTTTTAGCATTAAAAAAAATCTAGGGATAAATATAGTGAGATAAAAACATTAACCATCAACTCAATTTATTTTTGGGTATCAACAAAAGTCCAAACACCTCAATATGGCCTCAAGGTTACATCGATCAAATGGGAGGAAAGTGGCACACCCAACCATCCTTACATATTCATTTCCATTTTTCTGGATTTCATATTCATATTTTGACAATTGAAAATGGATCAAAAGAGTCTAGATGGGATTAGTGGGTGGGACATATCTTATTTTCTCAAGATATAAATGAGTCAAATAGCCATCATATGAATAAAAAAAATTCCAGTGATTACTAGTTATTTATTAGTGAATCATGGCCAACGGTGAGATGCCACCATAAATTTCAAAAAAACTCCAAATTCACCTCAAGGATAAACTTCTCATATATTTTTCTCAAATAAAATTTAGTTAGCAAATAGTGTTTGTCATATTCATTTCTCATCTCTACAGCCTTCATGTTCAAATTGACTAATCTACTATAAGTACATCAATAAATAATGAGGAATGCCTCTGGTTTAATTCTTTTTAAATGTTAAATTAAATTTTGATCTCTGACATGTACTTTTGTACCAACCAATTAAAAACATTCATAGATTTAGCATTTAATAGAACTACTTATAAACACTACAAATAATTCAGAATATATGCAACTAAAAAGGTCTTCTTTTAGTTATCCTACTATTTAACCCATAGATAATTCTATCTTGACATGAATTATGTTACAAGAAATTTACATGTAATTACAAGAAACATATATACATGAATAATAAACATAAACCTACATATTCTTGACATTTTAGATCTATCAAAGAAATACTTCCATTGTTCACCTTACTTCCTGATATAAATATACCTCCATTCGATTAAGTTAACATCCTTTCTTTTCATACTACATCAAGTAACCAATGCATATTAATAATAAATAAATGTGAAAAATAAATGAATAAAAATCTAAATTAGTAAATAGTTACTTACCAATTCATAATGCATTTGATTTAAACTTTTTCTATCCAATTGATGGATAGGTTGGATGGCCTTGGCACGATTTGCACGATTTTTTTTAGCCTCTTTCTATTTACATGTATAATCGATTATTCATTATCTATCTTAACTAATTAACAAATAAATATTACTTAATTTATATCCTCACCATGCCGGTAGTCCAATAATCAACAAGAATGTTCCAATTCGTCAATTGGACTCCTGGAAGTATATTTCGACGTATCTTCAAATCCATGTTTTTAAAGTATACTTACAAAAAAACCATAAGATATTACTAATATGATTTCAAAATAAAAAATTCAATCAACCTACTTGAAAAGGTAATTATATACCTTTTCTTTCAACTTTGGCCTATTCTTTTTATTTATGCCTCCCACCTTGCTTCAAAATATTATTATCCTTGAGTGTATTTCTCTCTCATGAATAAACAACCTACGATAAATATAGATCTTACTTCAACTTAACTTTCTTATAATATTTAAAGTTTAAATATGAGTTGGTTGTTTTTACCTCAATGTCTCGTAATTAAAAGACCATCACTTTGCACATTTGTTACATCCCTCCAATCTAATGTAGATATAGGAATGTGGAAACACATAATGGTCCCAGCCACTAGCAAATTTCTGGTGATAAGGTCCTACAACAACACCTCTCTTGTCAAACTTTAAAGGATGATGCTTTCTAAGAGCCACATACTTAAGGTCTTTTGTTAACAACTTTTCCCCTACCATGTCATACTATAAAAGAAAAAAAAGGTCAATTATTTCCATTAATGTAGCAAAAAAAGTAAAACAAAGATATTTATAAATGCAATCACATTATACATTTAGAAATAGAATCGTGAGGGTCACCACGGGTACTTACTACACGTCTTTCACGTTGAGTGCTCACCATTTGCATAGAAGTTAACATTTAATTATACAATGAAATAAATATCAGATTGCATGCAAAACAACAATAAATAAATAATAAGTAATTGAAATGACCTACCGCACTTTGGTTGGATAAGATGTCTGGAGTGTTCACCAGAAGTCTATCCAGACGTTTGGATAGATGACAGGATGTCAGAAAGTAAGAAGAACCGTATGTTCTTTTGCTTTCCGGGCGCACGTGACACGCACACCCCCCTCCTTCCTCACCAATCCCTAACCCATCTCTAGTTAAACCCCTCCACCCCACTCCATCTCCACTCCACCACCACTTCCACCACCTCCACCTCCTTCCCTGGTCTGCCGGCGAGCCACCAACAGCCTCCTCTTCTCCACTTGCAACCATGTATGGAGGAGAGGAGCTCGTGTGAGGAAGAGGAGAGAGGGAGAGAGTGTGTGTGCGTAGGAGAGCGAGGGCGTGGGAGAGAGGAGGCTCGGGGAGTTTGGGTGCGTGGCGGGAGAGCTCACGCGAGGGAAGCTTGCACAGCCGGAGAACGACCACGGAAGCTCGAGAGCTCGAGCCAAAGGAGTTCGGAGGTGCAAGGACCTTTAAGGAGCTCGGAGGTGCGAGGACCTCCGAGGAGCTCAGAGGTGCGAGGAGAGGAGTCGTGCAAGGAGGAGGAGCTAGAGAAGGGGGAGCTCCCGACCTCCTAAGGCTACTGGCGTAGCAGCTGCAGGCGATGCGGAGGAGTCCGCATGGAGAAGAAGACTCGCGGAGAGTTTTGCGGACAGACCTGCTCGATATCAGATGTCTAGAGCATCGGCCAGACGTCTGGAGTAGCAGAGGGACGTCCAGAGTTGAAGCCAGACATCTGAAAGCGTGCTTAGTGCCAAGGTACGTAATTCTTCACGGGCTCTGGACCATGCAGACCTTATCGTAGGATGACTTAGCCATTTTTGGCTCTACGCGTGCGTACACAGTTGCAGAGTGTTGGAAAGGCGTGCGATGTGCCCTTCGAGGTACTTTTGGATGTCTGAGCACATTGCCAGATGTCTGACTATACTCCCAAATGACCAGAAGGAGAGTCTGACGTCAGAGGCTCCCCTCAGAATTTTGCAGAAGGATCCAAACATCTGAAGAAGCCACAGGAAACACAGGGTAAGTTCTAACATCTTTTAAGATGTCTGGGCCTAAGTCCCAAACGTCTGATTTTGGGTAGTATGCGCATTTTTTGCCTGTTCGGGGCCCGAACAAAATCGGATTTCTGCAAACAAAGTACCGTTGTTTTTTGCTCGAGTTTCTCTACATGTTAGTGTCGAGTATATAGTATTTTGAACTCATTTGATGTGACTTAGTCACTGGTACAGGTCACCAGCTTGTAACATGTTCGGGGCCCACGGAGACGACAAGACCTACGGCTTTGGCCCCTATTCCTCACGTGTTTCCCGGTAGAGTGGTTTGCTTTAATATCAAGATTTAATTAAACAAAGTGCATGTTTAGAATAACTTAATTGAACCCTAGGATGTGAAATGAACCCTATGGCAGAAATGAACGAATATTTCTTGAGCTACACTGTTTCCTTGTGATGCATGTTAAACCAACTTGCTAACAAATGTATTAGTTAATTGATGTGATGCTTTCTCAGTTAGTAAAACATGAGCTGCCTGTTATAAGAATGAATCTCGTAATGTGAATAGTGAGATCTGAATGTTAGGAAATGGAATGAAAGGAATACAAGCATGAACCCTACGGGGAATTATGAGAAGAACTCCTGTATATGGAAAGAACTTAGTAACTAGATGGGAAGTGAGCTTGCCCTTGTGTACCTGGTACCAAGGAGAGCAACTGTCCCTTTAGTGTAGAGGGGAGCTAGCCGTACCTTTGGGTTGAGACCCGGGGTTAGGCCAAGTCACTCTACACCGACTTCTGTTTGGTCCTTGTGTACATAGTACCGAGGTGAGCTACTTAGTGTAGGGAGGGAGCTAGCCGCCCCACGGGCCTGGGGTTAGGACTAGCCGCCCTACACAGACTCTTGTTAGGCCCACTGGGCAGACCGGGATAGTTGGACGAGGGTAAGTAGACTGTGGAGGGGTGAGACCCCTGTTCTGAGAGGGCAAGGCCCTGTGTTGTTCCGTGCTGTACTTTTAGGTGTACCTGTTAGGAGAAACGACTGATCGCGTGCCAGTGAGAGGTAGCTACCCGTGTGCTTATCGCACGTGCTGTAGTCACCTCTACGTTGCGATCGTGACCTTGGGGTGGTTGACTAGGTGTAGAACTACCACGGGAGACTCGCTTGGCCACAAGAGCACCACGTGTACATCCTACATCAAAGGAAAGACTGCAGTCAAGATCGTTCCCTTGAGGAACATACAAGATCAAGAAATGGCCAGATGAATAAAAGAACAAACAAATTAGAACTACTTGGTTGAGCTAAATGAGAATGAAAAATTAATTAGTTGCTTGTTTTAATTACATGTAAATGGCTTAATTACCGCTCTACTGAACATTAGCTGACTACGAAATTTTATAACCTTGTTCAGGTCAGGTAGTTGAACAGCCAGCACCACTAGCTGCAGAGGGAGCTGGGCCCAGTCGAGCCCAGCTTTAGTTGTGTTTCCTTTTTGTTTCCTAGCTTCTTTTGTAGTAGTGAGTATTTTGTTATATGAAATACTATCTCTGTTATATTTTCGCTTTACTTTCTGCTATAGTAGTCATGATGGCCTGTACTATTATGAGACATTCCATTCTATTTCTTTTACTGTCTCTGTATTATTTTCTTCTTAGTTACATTATACTTGTGGTTGTGGAATATTTTCTGCTTTTGGTTATTTCTCATTGGATGACTAGGTCTTGGGATTAGTCGAGGCGGGTCGGTCTCGGGTCCCGTAGGGATCTGGGATTGGGTCGTAACAGTAATTAAAGGTAAGATTTTAAGTACCATGCTTCATCCACATCAATGTGTGAAGTGCCTTGAACTGAAGTAATGTCAATGTCAGTTACATTAGTTGGAGTAATCGTGTCATCAATTGCATCTTCTTGGTATGGTCACTAATTATCTACCAACTCATTAGGAATATTCACCATATCATAATAATCTCTTAGCATGATCCTAACTGGTATGATCCAATCTCGTCTGTTGTTACCTTGAATAAGGAATCCCTACTCTACCTAAGAGGCTAATTGAAATGGTTCATTTGTTCGCAATCTTGCATTTTCATTTAAGCTGAGGATCCCATTGTGCACTCGATATCTATTACTTTTCCCATAAACATCGAACCAATTACATTGCAATAAAACTATATGTTGATCTTGTGTAAAACTTATCTCAATAAGGTCAAGAAATTCACCATAGAAGCCATCACAATCTCCAAGTTGGGAGAACTTATCTTTCTTGCTACAACATTTGCACATCTTGATATTTGTGAAGAATATCCTTTGGGAAATTTAATGCTTGATAGAAACTTAAATATATTTTCTTTTACATCTCCATTTTATTGTATAAATTGCATCCTCCAAACTAAATTTCCCATTTGGTAGACTCTTTGGTTGTGACTCAGGTCATATACATATATCTTGTAAGTCTCGTCTTACCTTCAAAATATCTTTTGGGTTCTCTAAAAAGTTCAGTATTCCAAGGGTATTCTCCATTACATTTTTTTTCAATATGCATAATATCAAGATTATGGTGAATTTGAAGATCTTGCCAATATGGCAATTCTCTCAAGAAAATGCTTTCCTTCCTCCAACCATAACAATCGCTAATCTTCTCCACATGCTTTTTCAATTTCTTTTTAAAGGGCTTTCCAAGTTTAACATATCCAAGCTTTTTTTGTTTCATCCACGCGTCCTTCCCTTATAATTGTTCTTTCATCATACCTGAAATAGGTTTCCCATTGAATTTATGAAAGTAATTATTCTTTCGCCAACTATGTCATATGGGAAGGAACTTACGATGGCCCAAATAACAAAACTTCTTACTCTCTTGAAGCTAGGTACTATTTGTATCCTCCGCACAAACAGGGCATGCTTTTTTTCCTTTTGTGCTCCATCCAAAAAGGTTGGCATATGCAGAAAAATCATTAATAGTCCAAAGTAATGCTGCATGGATTGTAAACATTTGCTTCTACAATGCATCATATGTTTGCACTCCTGTGAACTATAACAACTCTACTTCATCTAACAAGGGCTGCATATAGACATTGGTTTCATTTTCAATAGCACTAGGACCTAGAATTAGCAATGTTAACATCATAAATGATGACTTCATGCACAACCATGGAGGTAAGTTATATGGAACAACCATCACTGGCCAAATTGTATAATTGACATTCGTGTTACAAAATGGATTAAAACTACCACTTGATAGCGTTAATCTTAAATTTCGAGCCTCTACTACAAAGAGTGGATGCTTAGTATTGAAATTTCTCCATTCTTCACAATCAGTTGGATGACGCATCAGTCCATTTGTATCTTCTTTCCTTCATTCTTATGCTAAGACATTACTTTTGCAGTCTTTGATGACATGAAGAGACGTTGTAGTCATGGAATAAGTGGAAAGTAATGAAGTTGTTTTTCTGGACAACGTTTCATTCCTCCACTAACATTATTGCTAAACTTGTATTTTGGTGCAAAGCATTCTGGACAATGTTCAAGCCCTTCTTTTTCCTTCCAAAATAATATGCAATCATTCTAGCAAGCACCTATCTTTTCACTTTTCAATCCCAATACATGAAGGTGTTTCTTATCATCATGCCAATTCTTAGGAAAATCCATGTGATGACTCAATAGCTCAGCAATAAAATTTAGAACATCTGACATCATTTTTGATGTTGCTCGATTCATCACCTTCATTCTAAACAATTTCAATAGAAAGCTTAAACATGACATTAAGCTGACTTCGAGACAAATTGAATAATTGGCTTTATTCAATGCGGCATAAACTGACTACTTTCATCATTTCTCTCCTCTTTATTCAATGAATCAGGTTTAGGTCTACTATCATTTAACAAATCCATTATTGGATCACCATCTTGTAAATTATTTTGTTCATAGTCCATTATATGATCATCAAGTTCATGTTGCCTTGACAATTGTCCCATTTCTTCTCATGGGCTATCCAAATTGTATAACTGGACCATATGCCATCACAAATGAGATGTTCTAACACAACTTCTCACTTATACAACCATCCATTCTTGCAATTTTTGCAAGGAAAAAAAATCAAGTTCTTTACTCAACTTCTATATGATCTTCGATCATTATGTAAAGCCCAATCTAAGAATCTCTTTACTCCGAGACTATATCTGGCGATATCAATTCGATGCAAATACATTCATGATTTATCCACTGGTACCTAAATTAATAACCAAAATGGTTAATAGCTGGAGATCATAATCAAGATCCAAGGTCCCTTCCATTAAAGAAAATGAAAAGGACATATCTTACAAATATGAGCACTACCGAGTTTTCAACTATCTATGGATTCAAAAGCACACTCATTAACCCATTATTGCTATTCCTACAAGGCTAAGGGCTTATCCCTCCTCTAAAACTTCAACTTAGGCAAACACAACTCTTTTCCCTGATAGCTTACCTTACGGAATTGTCAAAATCAACAAACTATGTTATACATGTACAACAACATGCATTTAGCTTGATCCTTTCCATCAATCATTGAAAAAGAAAGAAAAGATAAAAATGCTAAATCTGACACATGGGGCCTCTTTAATTTCTATCTTCCAAATGTGCCAGTCAAAACCTCTCCTTTATTTCTTTTGATAACAATCCACCAAGGTGAGCTTGTGAGATTGGGGTGAAGATGTGGAGAGAGAACAAAGGACCCATTCTAGTACATTCTTTCTAGTGTTTTCTTTCTTTCTCTATTCCTTTTACCATCCTAAATGTCAATCTCAAGTATATTGTCACTAGAAGAAATTTTGTTCCCATATCAAGCACATAGATGACCCAAGTAGATGTTTAGACTCATTTGTCATAGTACTTGAGATTTTCGTTGCACCGTGTGTAGCTTCTCTTCATTAATGAAGTCAAGTTTATGGCCACTTAGTTGAAAAAAAGATAACATAAGAAGGAATAGCTTGCTTCTCTCCATTAAAGCAAAACCAAAAGTACAAAGAAAAGAATGAAATTTTTGACAAAGGGAAGTGGTTAATCTAAGCACTCGATTCTTAACATGTAACTTCTAAGGTTGTCAATCGGAGAGAAATCTATATGCATGAAACATTTTGGTAGTGAAGCAAATTCCTAGACAATGTTGAAAGGGGGGAGTCCATGGGGGAGTTTGCTTTACTTTTTCCTCAATCAAATTTGAGGTTTAATTTATAGGTTTCTTTTGGGAGTTGATAACACCTAAATGGATGGAGTACGTAGTTTTTCGATGCACAAGCCATAGCTCCCAAAGGAATAGAAGATTCTTAGATTCCTAGTTCATTATTGAGCGACGACAAACCATGTTGCATAACAATGATGTTTTAATGGTGTCGTTGTCGTAGTATAATGTCACAATGTAAACAGATTGTGTCATTTTATTTATTTACATAATTTTTACTTGTTTATTCCAGGTCATTCATTGGGAAATAGTTATTGATATACGTCACTCGCTATGTTCCAAAAATGTTCTTTTATTTAAAAATTGTCAATTATATTTACAAAATAAATCAAAGAATGAATGAATTAGTCAATTATGCACAAAAAAATCAATTAACATTAACTACAATACCTTAAACATATTTACAAGTAAGCGGGCATTAAAAACTAATTAAGACTACTCTATGTTAGTTATATACATCATCCTAAATAATACCTAAGTATATGAACAAAAATAGCTATTAATATATACTATACTAAATATACTAACATATACTAATAACTTTAACAACGTATACTATATATACAGTAACATATATAAGTGTTACTATAGTCTTAGTAAAAGTATGTATAAAACATAAGGCAAAAGAACTATATTTTCTAACATATATACGCACCTACAATGACGGATATATAAGTCACTAAAGCCATAAAAAAACTTATATGTAAAACATAAGGCTTATACTACTCTACTATCCTATACTCTACCTATATATATATATACATACTATACATACGTACATATATAATATATATATACAATTTATTTATTATACCTATACTGTATACATATACATATACTATGTATACACTAGGCACACACACTACACTCAACATTGATGAATGACAATTTATCATCATTCTTATGCCCTAAAACAGATCTAGCTCTTTGATTTTTAACTTCGCAAATGAGTTTTTGGGTTGCATTTAGGCATTACCTAGGTTAGGCATGCATTGCATTCTTTTTGTGTTTTTAACATATTTATTTGAGTGTTAAGGCTATGTAACGAACGCGTGCCCTAGACGCCTTTTAAGACGTCTGGGAGGTGGCCCAAACGTCGGATCAGACGTCTTGGATCACATCCAGACGTCTGACCAGACGTCCAGGATCGTTTACAGACGTCTGGAAAACAGTTATGTTCGCACGGGAGATTCGTCTGCGCGCCTGTGCGCGCAGACCTGCGATTCCTCTCTCTCTCTCTCTGCGGCTGCAGGCGCGCTGCGACCACCTTCTCTCTCCTCCTCGCGCGGCCTTAAAAGGGCGCGCCTCCCCTCCCGTCTCCACCGTCTCCTCCTTCTTCTCCTTCCTGAGCGCGAGGGCGAGCGAGCGCGAGGGCGGCAGCGGCAGCCGCAGTGAGCGCGGAGGAGGTGCGGCGTGCGAGGGCGGGGCTCTGCCGTGAGGGCGAGCTCGCCGGAGCGGCTTGGCCTGCCGGCGGAGGGCGCAGGGGGCGCGGAGCGACGCGGAGAGGGACCTGTTGCGGGCTGAGCAGCAGACGCGCGAGGTGCGACGCGGGCGGCGTCGCGAGCGGAGGCCGAGCAGGGTTCTGATTTTGGAAAAATTTCCAGAATCAGACGTCTGGGTTGATAGCCAGACGGCAAGGTCGACGTCTGTAAGATCATACAGACGTCTGAAAGGTGAGTTTCCTCTTTCTTCTTCCTTCTTCTCGACTGACCGTACTGAGGGAGGGGGGTTGGCCGTGCGCAGGTTCGCTGATTCGCCATCCTTTGCGAATCAGACGTCTGGAAGTTGTAACAGACGGCGGGAGTGATCTACAGACGTCCGTGTGGACCATCGGACGTCTGGGGTATAGGACAGACGTCCCCGCAGACTTCTGGACGTCCGGGGAACCAAGCTGAACAGGTAATTCTCTGATCCACCGTTTAAGACGTTTGGAAGGAGTTCCAGACGTCTGATTTTGCACAGTATCGTCTTTCTCGACCCGTTTAGGGCCCGTTTGGGCTCCGTTTTCCGCGATTTGAGTTGCGTTCGTTTCAGAATTAATTCCTCTACCCGTCTACAGTAGCTATACACTATTTTGAGACACTCCTTGTGTTTGATCCTTGTGATAGGACCTCGTTCGGTTGCAGTCTTGAGAGTCGCGGAGGCACGCGGGATTCCCGATCACGCCCCCATTACTCACGTTGTACCTGGTAGAGTGGCTTTAAGTATTAATAAAATCTGTTAAAGTATGGAACCATAACTAGAACCTAGGGCATTACATGAATCCTAGGAATGAGAAATATATGGAATGATAGCTCCTAGGTGTTGCATGAATCCTAGGGCCGGAAAACTAGATTGTATGATAGATCCTAGGATATGGCATGAATCCTAGGGTGGAAAAACTAGTGGAATGTATATTACTGCAGTCTTGGGAAAATGGAAAGGAATATATATAAAGCTGCTTGTAAATTTAATTAACAGCTGCCTGTTATGAATAAAGAAACATGTTTGAGATCATGGATTTTGAGAACGTGAATCTGGAAAGTGAAACATATGATGTTCTGAGATAAAGTGCTGGAACCCTACGGGGAATTAGGAGTGGAACTCCTGGAAAGAAAAAGGAATGGAACTGAGATGTAGTTTGTACTGTCTCTTGGGTACGCAGTACCAAGGGAAGTACCTGTACCTGTTTAGTGCAGAGTGGGGCCAGCCGCCCCAGGGACCCGGGGTTAGGATTGGCCGCTCTGTACCGACTTGTTGGCCCTCGTGTACGTAGTACCGAGGAGAGCTACTAGTGTTAGGAGAGTACTAGCTACCCCACGGGCCCCGGGGTTCTGCTAGCCTCCTTCACCGACTTGTTAGGCCCATTAGGGCAAACCAGGGTAGTCAGGCGAGGGTGCGCGGACTGTGGAGGGGCAAGGCCCCTGTTTGGTTACTGTGGAGGGGTTGGACCCCTGTTACTGAGAGGGCTCTGCCCTGGTTCCATGCTGTGCTTTGGGCGCACCCGTTAACGGAAACGACTGACCGCGTGCCAGTTCGGGCTAGCTACCTATGCGTTTATCACGCGTGCCGTAGTCACCGTTACGTCTGTCAGTGACCTTGGGGTGGTTGACTGAGGGTAGGATCACCACGGGGGACTCTCCCGGCCAGGAGAGCACCACGTGCTACTTCTACTTTTGGAAAAGACTGCAATCAAGATCGTTCCCACGAGGACATTCGAGATCAAGTAAAGGATCTGAGAAATAAATGAAATAGTGAGAAAAAAATTGAAAGATGTGAATAAAGGAGGTAATAGAACATAACAGCTACTGTACACTCTACTGTTGCCTTTAGTTACTTTGCCACTCTACTCAGCGTTTTGTTGACGTGTTACACTCGTTACCTTTTTCAGGACCAGGTGTTGAGCAGCCAGGGTCGGCGGCTGCAGAGGACGCTGGGCCGAGTAGGGTCCAGTAGAGTTACCACAGCCTTTTTGTACCCCTTTTGTTTCTGTTCTAGTGAGTAGTTTTTGTTTCCGCTGTACCTTCTTTACCTGCAGTTCTTGTTATATGATAAATGCTATTTTACTGTTGTGGTGGTACCTACTGTAGTAGTTTCTTTCCTTACTGCTGTACTTTCTTACTGTTAGTTATATTCATGCTGAATGTGGTTTATTTTACTGTCTTTTGGTTACTTCCTCGTTGGACGACTAGGTCTTGGGATTAGTCAAGTCGGTCCGGTTCTCGTGTCTCGTAGGGACTCGGGAACCGGGTCGTTACAGGCTAAGAAGATGATCAGACCTTTAAAACCCTAGCACTTAAGAAGGCAGAAAGTGAAGAAGATCATATCAGCTGAACCCTAACTGGATCTAGCTCATCTCAGTTGGATATCAGCTCACTTGGGTTAGGTTTAGCTCCCACCAGCTCCATTCAACCCATCTTAGCTAGATAGTAGCGCAAGGTAGCTCAACTTAGCTTAACCCACCTCAACTCAGCTCAGATCCAGCTCAACTTGATTGAGTCTAGCTCATCCTAGCTCCAATTAGTTCACTGGAAGCTCTAGCTAGCTCAACTTAGTTGACGGGAGTTCATTCCAGCTCCAGCTCAGTTCATTTCAACTCATCCTAGCTCTACTCAGCCTACAAGAGCTCCAGTCAACTTGGCTTAGCTACTAGTCTTTAGCTAGCTAAGCTAGGTCAGCAAAGAAGTCAACAACCAGCTTCCCCAAGCTCCAGAATAGTTGAGACCAACTCAACTCAGCTCAATCTATTCAACTTAGCAACTAGCAAATAACTAGCTAGCTAAAGTTGAGTAGCTGAGCTCCCAAGATGACTTCTTCAACAACTGTCAGCTCCCGCAAGCTTCAGAACAGCTCAAAGCCACCTCCTCTCATCTAAACCCTAGCTCCTCCACTACTATGGCACTAGCTAAGCTAGTTAAGCTTAGCTCCACCTAAGCTCCCTACTCATGGCCATCCACCTAACCCTAAACTCCACCCCAAAGTAGCTCCACCATAACTCCAACCTAAGCTACCACCTAGTCCTACCCTTTTGGCACGAACCCCAACACACACAACCCTTCACACCACCACCTCCAAAAGCCACCACCTAAAGTGGCACCAACCACCCCATAACTATCTATGGTTGCTGCCACATTTTTCCCTCCAAAAAACCCCCTTCATCACAACCATACACCTAAGCCCACAAGCCATCCTAACCCTACACCTAAACCCCTCCTAGAAACCCTTAGTTGGTGCCAAAATAAACCCACCCACACCCCTTCCAAATGACGCCAACCTTCCCTCAAATCCCAACCATCCATGCCACTTTATTTCCACATCCTAACCATCTCCACCCTCCATCAACCCAATGCCTAGATTAACCCCTTAACCACACCTAAGATGGCGCCAACCCTACCCTAACTACACCTACTCACACCCTTCCAATTGGCGCCAATACTTAACCACCACTCAACACATAACTACCACTAATCCAAGCCATCTCAACCCTCCACATAACCTACACGCCACCCTACCTAGACCCCTTTCAAGTTGGCACCAACATGTGGTCTTAACCATCATGTTGGATGGCCACCAAGAGCCCCCAACTACCCTATTCAAACTTCTTCATGTGGCACCAAATTACCTTAGCCCTAGGATCATCTAACTACCCCAATAACAATGTCCTAGCCATCCACTTATGTACGCCTACCTACCCCCACTACCCATTCTATAAAAAGGCCATTAACTACCACCATTAGACCCATCCTTGGCTACACATATTCACATTCTTCCACCTTCATTCCACCATCCCAACAACCAAGGAGAAGAGGAGAAGAAGAAGAAGATTAAGGGGACACTCTGTCTCCTTGGTGCCTTCAACTTGTTCCCTTCTTCTACCTTGTGTCTTCACCAAGCCAAGGAGGAAGGCCAGACAAGGAGGACGTCTAGAGGAGGAGCAAGAAGGGTGGTCCATGCCACCCTAAGGAGGAGTTCAAGAGTGGAAACTTTCTACTCTAGGAGGACCAAGGTACACCCCACCTAGGGCTTGCAAAAAAGGAGAGCCAGGAGCAAGCTTCTTTCAATTCAGGGGCTTTTGACCACGCTAAAACAACATCAGATCATCATCAAATCCCACCAAATGTGGTGGGATTGATATTCACATGATGAGGATTTGTTTAGACTTGATTTGGGACTCAGATCTTACACGAAAAGCTCGTGTGAACGCATGAGATTCATGGGTGTTTTTTTTCCTTCAATCTCAAGTCATGAAGAGCCCTTTCCTTGTCTAGAGCTTCCCCAGAAGCTCTATATAAAGCTCTAGAACTTCAGTCCATGCTCCTTAGTTGTTTCTAGGTCGGAAATCCTCCTCTTCCCTTCTTTCCAGCCTTAAGCTCCACTGACTCCGGTGACCTCCTCGATCCCTCTCATCAGGGCCTCCAACGGACAAATTGGAGGCACCTCCTTCTTCCTCTCATCCTCCGCTCCTCTCAATACCAGCGAGAGCGTCCCAGACCCCCTCGTCATCGCCACTTCCTTCACCAGAGAATTCGTCCCCTCCAGCACTAGCCAATCAAAGTTGACACAGATCTCCTCCCCCGTCGTCCATTAGTTAGCTCAACCTCTTCCTTTCCCTCTCCTGAGTATTTCTATCTCTTTTTCTCCCTATTTCAACCACAGACCACCTTGTTCCACCTCTGTCTTCACCACGTTCGACGTACCTCTGGCGTGGCCATTTGCTCGCTACAGACCACCACCCACTCCACCAACGCTCCCAAAACCTCCGCCAATACACCATGACCAAAAGCCCTCTCATTATTCGCCCTCTTGCCCACCAGAATTGCCGACCGAACAACCCTTCATTCCACCAACCACCCAGCCACTGTGTAGCCACTACACACCATGATTCACCACATAAACCCCACCACCATCTTCGCCATCTCGAGGTGATGCTCCTGGACCTTCTGATTGGGGCATTTAGCCCATGCTATTGAATTTCAAGTTTCACCAGAACACCACCGTCACCACATCTTCTCCACCAACAGCTACAGCTCTCCAGCCGTATTCATCTTCAATACCACCTGTAGGTGTTGCAGACTTGTCTCAGGACCCTACCTAGAGCACCAATTGAACGAAGCGGGACAACAGTAGCTCCAATTGCTTGGAAATCCCAACCGCTACTCACGCAAGGAAGAGAGCTCGAGTTAGTCCCACATCGGTTGTGAATGAAGCATCTGCAACGTATAAATTAAATCATGTTCTATGCTTATCGCCCAAGAACACGAGGGGTCGAGTCCCTCCCACGCACGCACTCCTCTCTCGTGATCATGCTTGTGGGTCTGGACCATGTATGTGACCCGTTTACCCTTTTATATACCTGACGAGGCTTGGTTCTGAGAGAAATAAAAGGAGGATTTGTGAGAGGAAGGGGGAGGGTTTTGCTTAAAGGTAATCTCCCTCGAGGTACATGCCAGCTAACACTTAATCGAAAAGGAAGGAAGGTTTGCCCTTGTGAGAATTGAGAATAGGCTCTGTGCGTTGGTGAAATTTAAGTCGTCTGGCTCTATTGGGCAATGTTTGACTGAGGTCTTTGGTTCTAATATTGAAGAAACATTTAAAGTGCTTAAGTTGATGTGGATTATCTGATTGAGGCACTGTTGATTTATTTGAATGATTGGAATGCTTGGGATACATGCTTAATTAAGAGGATTTAATTGGTGATTTAAATCACCCTTGTTTTGCTTCTCTATTTCTTTTTATCCCATGACTCTTTGAGATATTGTTGATTGTTATTGAATATCAATCTGACCAATTTATTCATTGCATATCTCTTATTGTGCTTAATTTACTATACTCATTTATTCTAAATTGAGATTAGTGCGTGAATTCCATAATTGCTCCCTACGAACGACCTCAGACTCCAAACAGATTTCAAGTTTATAAATTTAAGTATTTTGTGTGATTTTTTTGACTATACTATGATGCTTATATATCTTAAACAACGATGATTTCGCTTTAAACATTGTGGCGCCATTGCCAGGGAGCAACGTGAAATTCACCACTAGTCTTATCTTATTTTATTTGAGCACTAACTTGCCTATCTATTTGCATATGATTTTGCGAGGTAGATCACAAAGAGATCTTCTACGCAATCAACCACTCTAGGGGCAGGTAAAATTTCTCTTCTTCCCTAATCAACCTCCTAATCTTGGGAAAGATAAAAAGGAAACAAAATCAATTAGGATTCACCTATCTTATTTTCTTAGTAATTATCATTTAAAGGAAAAGTTTCCTGATTTGCGAAATTAACTTCATATCTAATTGAATTAAGATGATTTGATTAGAGATTCCCCATCCTGATTTCCTATACCTACTAGGGATTTGCGCTTAAATTGTAAACATCTTAGACTACTCACTTTCTTGTTTGAGTCCAAGATGTTACATTTGAAATTAAATTGGACTTGAAATAGAACTAATTAGGGTTTCTACTTTAGGGTTTTGAAGTGTTAGTACACACTTGCATGGATTAAAGAAAATTGAACTTCCCGCATTCGTGTGCTACCCAAGCCCTTGTTTGAAAAGATCTATTCAAAGAAAATCCTAAAAATTAAGCTCTAAATTCACTTGTATCCTAAAACTTTGGACCTAATAACCTGAGAGTCAATTCAGGGTGATCTTTGGGTCTTGACCCAAATTTTATCCTCCATCTTTAGGGCAATTCAGGTGAAGTTGGTCTACTTTATGGGCCAACCAACCTCCAAATTAGGTCACAAATTGAATCAACTTCTAAATCAAGTGAAATTCAAGGCACAAATTAGGACTAAAATTGTAACGAACGCGTGTCCCAGACGTCGGTCCAGACGTCTGGGATCACATCCAGATGTCTGAACTGACGTCTGGGATCGTTTCAAGACGTCTGGAAATCCGTTATTTTCGACACACGCGAGTCGCCTGCGTGCCTGAGCGCGCAGACCGCATATTCCCTCTTTTTCTCTCTGTGGCTGCAGGCGGCCTGCCACCTCCTCTCTCCTCCTCGCGCGGCCTTAAAAGGGCCACGCCTCCCCTCCCGCCTCCACCGTCTCCTCCTTCTTCTCCTTCCTGTGCGCGAGAGCGAGCGGACGCGAGGGCGGCAGCGGCGGCCGCAGTGAGCGCGGAGGTGCGGCGTGCGAGGGCGGAGCTCTGCCGTGAGGGCGAGCTCGCCGGAGCGGCTTGGCAGGCCGGCGGAGGGCACAGCGGGCGCGGAACGACGTGGAGAGGGACCTGCTGCGGTCTGAGCAGCAGGAGCGCGAGGTGCGACGCGGGCGGCGTCGCGAGCGGAGGCCGAGCAGGGTCCTGATTCTGGAAAAATTTCCAGAATCAGACGTCTGGGTTTATAGCCAGACGGCAAGGTCGACGTCTGTAAGATCATACAGACGTCTGAAAGGTGAGTTTTCCGCCTTCTTCTTCCTTCTTGTCGACTGACCGTACTGAGGGAGGGGGTTGGCTGTGCGCAGGTTCGCTGGTTCGCCATCCTTTGCGAATCAGACGTCCGGAAGTAGTACCAGACGGCGGGAGTGACCTCCAGACTTCCTGAGTGACCACCGGAAGCCTGGGAGATAGGCCAGACGACCCCTCAGACTTCTGGACGTCTGGGAAACCACGCTGAACAGGCAATTCTCTGATCCACTGTCTAAGACGTCTGGAAGGAGTTCCAGACGTCTGATTTTGCACAGTATCGTCTTTTTCGACCCGTTTAGGGCCCGTTCGGGCTCCGTTTTCCGCGATTCGAGTTGCGTTCTTTTCAGAATTAATTCCTCTACCCGTCTACAGTAGCTATACATTGTTTTGAGACACTCCTTGTGTTTGATCCTTGTGATAGGACCTTGTTCGGTTGCAGTCTTGAGAGTCGCGGAGGCACGCGGGATTCCCGATCAGGCCCCCATTACTCCCGTTGTACCTGGTAGAGTGGCTTAAGTTTATTAATAAAATCTGTTAAAGTATGGAACCATAACTAGAAGCTAGGACATTGCATGAATCCTAGGAATGAGAAATGTATGGAATGATAGCTCCTAGGTGATGCATGAATCCTAGGGCTGGAAAACTAGTTGTATGCTAGATCCTAGGATGTGACATGAACCCTAGGATGGAAGAACTAGTGGAATGTATAATACTGCAGTCTTGTAAAAATGGAAAGGAATATAAAGCTGCCTGTAATTTGAATTAACAGCTGTCTGTTATGAATAAAGAAACATGATTGAGATCATGGATTTTGAGAACGTGAATCTGGAAAGTGAAACATATGATGTTTTGAGATAAAGAGCTGGAACCCTACGGGGAATTAGGAGTGGAACTCCTGGAAAGAAAAAGGAATGGAAACTGAGATGTAGTTTGTACTGTCTCTTGGGTACGCAGTACCAAGGGAAGTACCTGTACCTGTTTAGTGTAGAGTGGGGCCAGCCGCCCAAGGGACCCGGGGTTAGGATTGGCCGCTCTGTACCGACTTGTTGGCCCTCGTGTACGTAGTACCGAGGAGAGCTAGTAGTGTTAGGAGAGTACTAGCTACCCCACGGGCCCCGAGGTTCTACTAGCCTCCTTCACCGACTTGTTAGGCCCACTAGGGCAAACCAGGGTAGTCAGGCGAGGGTGCGCGGACTGTGGAGGGGCAAGGCCCCGGTTTGGTTACTGTGGAGGGGTTGGACCCCTGTTACTGAGAGGGCTCTGCCCTGGTTCCGTGCTGTGCTTTGGGCGCACCCGTTAACGGAAACGACTGACCGCGTGCCAGTGCGGGCTAGCTACCTGTGTGTTTATCGCGCGTGCCGTAGTCACCGTTACGTCTGTCAGTGACTTTGGGGTGGTTGACTGAGGGTAGGATCACCACGGGGGACTCTCCCGGCCAGGAGAGCACCACGTGCTACTTCTACTTTTGGAAAAGACTGCAATCAAGATCGTTCCCACGAGGACATTCGAGATTAAGTAAAGGATCTGAGAAATAAATGAAATAGTGAGAACAATTGAAAGATGTGAATAAAGGAAGTAATAGAACATAACAGCTACTGTACACTCTACTGTTGCCTTTAGTTAGTTTGCCACTCTACTCAGCGTTTTGCTGACGTGTTACACTCGTTACCTTTTTCAGGACCAGGTGTTGAGCAGCCAGGGTCGGCGGCTGCAGAGGACGCTGGGCCAAGTAAGGTCCAGTAGAGTTTACCACAGTCCTTGTACCTCTTTTGTTTCTGTTTTAGTGAGTAGTTTTTTTTTGTTTCCGCTGTACTTTCTTTACCTGCAGTCCTTGTTATATGATAAATGTTGTTTTACTGTTGTGGTGGTACCTACTGTAGTAGTTTCTTTCCTTACTGCTGTACTTTCTTGCTGTTAGTTATATTCATGTTGAATGTGGTTTATTTTACTGTCTTTTGGTTACCTCCTCGTTGGACGACTAGGTCTTGGGATTAGTCGAGTCGGTCCGGTTCTCGTGTCTCGTAGGGACTCGGGAACCGGGTCGTTACAAGATGGTATCAGAGCAAGGTCGTCCCGAGAAGTGAATCAACTGACTGGAAAATAACCAATTCACATGTTTATAGCTAGAGTAGCCACCACAACATGTCTCTTGACATGAGCTCTTAGAAGCTTTGTTAGGTACCATTTGTTTTGATGCTTTTCATTTTGTTTCGCGTCTCCATTGTAGGAGATGCCGCATCGTGGAGCTAGGAGGGTGGGCCGCAGGCGCGGCCGAGGTCAGGGCCCGGGGGACAGATGTGTCGGGCTTGGAATACATACTACCCCTCCTCTTCTCCTGAGTATACCGTCTCGGGACCTCGTCCAACTGATTCGAGAGGTGGTTCGAGAAGAATTTCAGCTTCCACCCACGTCGCCACCCCCTCCCCCTTCCGAGCGTTCGACAGGGGAGTTAGTGGTGAAACGAGATTTCCGCCGCCACACCAGGCGTGTTAGGAGAACTCAACGGAGACACGTGGCGTCCGTAGGAGAGCCGTCACATTGGGCAGGGCCATCAGTGGCCTTTGGGGGCCCTCGACAGGGGCCAGTCGCCAGCACCGGACCCCCGCCTAGCCGACCGCAGGGACTCACTGAGGGCGGGAGTCGGGTTCCCCTCTGCTACAAATGTGGCCAGCTGGGCCACATCAGGAGGGACTGCCCGTCTAGGGTAGGAGGTCAGCAGATACTTCCCGCGCAGAGCACTGGAGGGCGCGCAGGAGGCCGCGGTTCCCAGCCGCGAGGAGGAGGACAGCAGTCGCGAGGAGGGTACCGGCCAGCACCTACCCGTCCGACGCAGAGTGTGGCTGCTTCGTCCGCACCTAGGGCTGAGGGGCGTATCAACGCCCTAACACACAGGGACGCCAGAGCATCGGGATCCGTGGTAGCAGGTATGGTTTCAGTTTCTGGCAGACTCGTTTACACGCTTTTCGATTCCGGCGCTACGCACTCGTTTGTCGCAGCCAGTTTCGCAGTTAGTTTGGACCAGGATTATACACTATTAGAGAATCCGTTCGTAATCAGAGGTCCGAGTGGTCAGCTGTTTGTAGCTGAGGAGGTGTACACGGGTTGCGAGGTCAGCATCGGGGGACATAGCCTGCCAGCTGACCTGATTATGTTACAGATGGAGGACTTTGGAGTGATTCTGGGGATGGTTTGGCTGTCCGCTTACCACGCCTTGGTAGACTGTTTTGAGAGGAAGATTGTCTTCTCCATTCCGGAGTTGCCTTCTTTCGAGTTTCATGGGCAGCCAGTGGACGGAGGTTTCAGGTGCATTTCGGCACTTCGGGCGGCGAGACTTTTGAGCCAGGGGTGTGAGGGCTTCCTAGCTTGTGTGGTGGCAGAGCACAGCCCCGTGGCAGACTTCCAGAGCATCCCGGTGGTCAGAGAGTACCCCGACGTGTTTCCAGACGAGTTACCAGGACTACCGCCCGAGCGTGAGATCGAGTTTGAGATCTCACTAGTACCAGGGACCAGCCCCATCTCCACTGCGCCATACAGAATGGCACCGCTTGAGCTGCGAGAGCTCAAGTCCCAGTTGCAGGACCTTTTGGAGAAAGGTTTCGTGAGGCCCAGTGCGTCTCCCTGGGGAGCCCCAGTACTATTTGTGAAGAAGAAGGATGGGACCCTACGCCTTTGTGTGGACTACCGACAGCTGAATAGGGTCACCATCAAGAACAGATATCCGCTGCCGAGGATCGACGATTTGTTTGACCAGTTGCGGGGTGCCACGGTGTTTTCCAAGATCGACTTGAGGTCTGGATACCACCAGTTGAGGATCAGGGAGACCGACGTCTCCAAGACAGCTTTCCGCACCCGGTATGGACACTACGAGTTTTTGGTCATGCCGTTTGGGCTGACCAATGCCCCCGCTGCTTTCATGGACCTGATGAACCGGGTGTTTAGACCATACTTGGACCAGTTTGTGGTGGTTTTCATAGATGATGTACTCATCTATTCTAGAGATCAGACGCAGCACGGACAGCACTTGCGGATGGTTCTGGACACTCTGAGACGACGCAGGCTGTACGCCAAATACAGCAAGTGCGAGTTCTGGTTGAGGGAGGTGACCTTTTTGGGTCATGTGATCTCTGGAGACGGCCTGGCGGTGGACCCCGCCAAGGTCGAGGCAGTGCTCAGGTGGGAGAGACCGCGTTCAGTCACTGAGATTCGCAGTTTCCTGGGACTGGCAGGTTACTACAGACGGTTCATCAGAGGATTTTCACAGATTGCGCATCCTATGACACAGTTGACCCGGAAGGATGTGCCTTTCGCTTGGACAGACGCCTGTGAGGCGTGTTTTCTGGAGCTGAAGGAGAGGTTGACCTCGGCTCCCGTGCTCACCATCCCTGACAGTAGTGGCGGGTTCGTTGTGTACACGGACGCTTCCTTGCAGGGGTTAGGAGGTGTGCTCATGCAGAGGGGTCACGTGGTCGCTTACGCTTCGCGGCAACTGAAGCCCCATGAGCATACCTACCCTACCCATGATCTAGAGTTGGCAGCTGTTGTCTTCGCGCTGAAGACATGGAGGCACTACTTGTACGGTGAGACCTTCGAGATTTTTTTTTTACAGATCACAAGAGCCTCAGATATCTTTTTGACCAGAAGGAGCTCAACATGAGACAGAGACGTTGGTTGGAGCTCCTGAAGGACTACGACTGCAGCACCTCCTACCACCCGGGAAAGTCCAATGTGGTGGCTGACGCCTTGAGCCGTAAGGCATCCGCACGCTAGGCCAGTCTACAGTTACAGAGTTGGAGCCTTTTGGAGGAGGTGGGCAGTTGGCGACCTCTAGAGTTACGAGGGTACTGTGGGGCAGTGACGGTGACACGGCAGACCAGGCCAGAGTTGATAGACCGCATCATCACAGGATAGATGGCCGATCCGTACTTGCAGTCTTTGCGCGACAGAGTACTATCAGGGGACCCAGGGGACTTCTCTTTCATAGACCAAGTGCTACGCTTGAGGGGACGGTTGTGCGTTCCCAGAGACGAGGAGCTATTGAGAGAGCTCCTGACTGAGGCACACGGTTCCGGATTCACCATACATCCCGGAAACACGAAAATGTACCATGACTTGAGACGCGAGTTTTGGTGGAGAGGGATGAAGCGGGATGTGGGTGAGTTCGTGCAGCAGTGCTTAGTGTGCCAGCAGGTGAAAGCTGAGCATCAGAGGCCTGCAGGGCCACTTCAGCCGCTTCCAGTGCCAGAGTGGAAGTGGGAGAGCATCACCATGGACTTGGTGGTGGGCTTACCTGTTACCCAGCGTGGACACGACGCAGTCTGGGTAATAGTGGATAGATTGACGAAGACGGCACAATTCTTGCCGATCCGAGTCACTTTGGGACCAGCACAGTTGGCAGAGAGGTATATCCGTGATGTGGTGCGACTACACGAAGTTCCGCGGGAGATCGTATCCGACCGGGATACCCACTTTACGTCCCAGTTTTGGGCTGAGTTTTAGCAGGCTTTGGGGACGAGGTTGAGGTTTAGCACGGCTTACCACCCCCAGACGGACGGACAGTCGGAACGCACGATACAGACACTTGAGGACCTTTTGCGTGCCTGTGTACTAGACTGGAGGGGCTCTTGGGAGGAGCACCTGCCCCTGGCGGAGTTTGCATACAACAACAGTTATCACTCGAGTATCGGCATGGCTCCCTACGAGGCTCTGTACGGACGGAAGTGTACGGCACCCTTGAGTTGGGTTGAGGTGGGGACCAAGTGGGAGGTTGGCTCCAGGTTGATCCGGCAGAGTCAGGAGGTAGTGGAGCAGATCCACAGACGACTCCGCACTGTCAGGAGCAGACAGAAGAGCTACGCGGATCGCAGACGCAGAGAGGTGCAGTTCGAGGTTGGGGACCACGTCTTCCTTCGTGTTTCACCCATGAAGGGCTTACAGCGGTTTGGGGTGAGAGGGAAGCTCGCGCCGAGGTTCGTGGGGCCCTTTGAGGTCCTGGAGCGAGTTGGACCCGTTGCTTACAGACTTGCCCTTCCCCCGCAGCTTTCTGGTGTGCACGACGTGTTCCACGTGTCCAACCTCAGGAAGTACGTAGCCGATCCCAGCCACGTACTGAGTCACGAGAGCGTCGAGGTGAGCGACGACCTGACCTACCCCGAGCGGCCAGTGCAGATCCTAGACCGAGCCGTCCGCAGGTTGAGACGAAAGCAAGTACCCCTGGTGGAGGTTTTGTGGAGGAGCCAGCGGTACAAGGAGGCTACCTGGGAGCCTGAGGCGGCAATGCGGGGGCGGTACCCGGAGCTTTCCGCGGGTACGTCTTTTCGGACCGGCTTCGGTCCTCTTTGAGTTTGTTATGGTTATTTGGACATCTTTTTTCCGCACCCTAGTTGACACAAGTTTCGGGGACGAAACTTCCTTTGAGTTTGTTATATTGTAACGAACGCGTGCCCCAGACGTCTTTTAAGACGTCTGGGAGGAGGCCCAGACGTCGGTCCAGATGTCTGGGATCACATCCAGACGTCTGAACAGACGTCTGGGATCGTTTGAAGACGTCTGGAAATCCGTTATTTTCGACACACGCGAGTCGCCTGCGCGCCTGAGCGCGCAGACCGCATATTCCCTCTTTTTCTCTCTGTGGCTGCAGGCGGCCTGCCACCTCCTCTCTCCTCCTCGTGCGGCCTTAAAAGGGCCACGCCTCCCCTCCCGCCTCCACCGTCTCCTCCTTCTTCTCCTTCCTGTGCGCGAGAGCGAGCGGACGCGAGGGCGGCAGCGGCGGCCGCAGTGAGCGCGGAGGTGCAGCGTGCGAGGGCGGAGCTCTGCCGTGAGGGCGAGCTCGCCGGAGCGGCTTGGCAGGCCGGCGGAGGGCGCAGCGGGCGCGGAACGACGCGGAGAGGGACCTGCTGCGGTCTGAGCAGCAGGAGCGCGAGGTGCGACGCGGGCGGCGTCGCGAGCGGAGGCCGAGCAGGGTCCTGATTCTGGAAAAATTTCCAGAATCAGACGTCTGGGTTTATAGCCAGACGGCAAGGTCGACGTCTGTAAGATCATACAGACGTCTGAAAGGTGAGTTTTCCGCCTTCTTCTTCCTTCTTGTCGACTGACCGTACTGAGGGAGGGGGTTGGCTGTGCGCAGGTTCGCTGGTTCGCCATCCTTTGCGAATCAGACGTCCAGAAGTAGTACCAGACGGCGGGAGTGACCTCCAGACTTCCTGAGTGACCACCGGAAGTCTGGGAGATAGGCCAGACGACCCCTCAGACTTCTGGACGTCTGGGAAACCACGCTGAACAGGCAATTCTCTGATCCACTGTCTAAGACGTCTGGAAGGAGTTCCAGACGTCTGATTTTGCACAGTATCGTCTTTTTCGACCCGTTTAGGGCCCGTTCGGGCTCCGTTTTCCGCGATTCGAGTTGCGTTCTTTTCAGAATTAATTCCTCTACCCGTCTACAGTAGCTATACATTGTTTTGAGACACTCCTTGTGTTTGATCCTTGTGATAGGACCTTGTTCGGTTGCAGTCTTGAGAGTCGCGGAGGCACGCGGGATTCCCGATCAGGCCCCCATTACTCCCGTTGTACCTGGTAGAGTGGCTTAAGTTTATTAATAAAATCTGTTAAAGTATGGAACCATAACTAGAAGCTAGGACATTGCATGAATCCTAGGAATGAGAAATGTATGGAATGATAGCTCCTAGGTGATGCATGAATCCTAGGGCTGGAAAACTAGTTGTATGCTAGATCCTAGGATGTGACATGAACCCTAGGATGGAAGAACTAGTGGAATGTATAATACTGCAGTCTTGTAAAAATGGAAAGGAATATAAAGCTGCCTGTAATTTGAATTAACAGCTGTCTGTTATGAATAAAGAAACATGATTGAGATCATGGATTTTGAGAACGTGAATCTGGAAAGTGAAACATATGATGTTTTGAGATAAAGAGCTGGAACCCTACGGGGAATTAGGAGTGGAACTCCTGGAAAGAAAAAGGAATGGAAACTGAGATGTAGTTTGTACTGTCTCTTGGGTACGCAGTACCAAGGGAAGTACCTGTACCTGTTTAGTGCAGAGTGGGGCCAGCCGCCCAAGGGACCCGGGGTTAGGATTGGCCGCTCTGTACCGACTTGTTGGCCCTCGTGTACGTAGTACCGAGGAGAGCTAGTAGTGTTAGGAGAGTACTAGCTACCCCACGGGCCCCGAGGTTCTGCTAGCCTCCTTCACCGACTTGTTAGGCCCACTAGGGCAAACCAGGGTAGTCAGGCGAGGGTGCGCGGACTGTGGAGGGGCAAGGCCCCGGTTTGGTTACTGTGGAGGGGTTGGACCCCTGTTACTGAGAGGGCTCTGCCCTGGTTCCGTGCTGTGCTTTGGGCGCACCCATTAACGGAAACGACTGACCGCGTGCCAGTGCGGGCTAGCTACCTGTGCGTTTATCGCGCGTGCCGTAGTCACCGTTACGTCTGTCAGTGACCTTGGGGTGGTTGACTGAGGGTAGGATCACCACGGGGGACTCTCCCGGCCAGGAGAGCACCACGTGCTACTTCTACTTTTGGAAAAGACTGCAATCAAGATCGTTCCCACGAGGACATTCGAGATTAAGTAAAGGATCTGAGAAATAAATGAAATAGTGAGAACAATTGAAAGATGTGAATAAAGGAAGTAATAGAACATAACAGCTACTGCACACTCTACTGTTGCCTTTAGTTAGTTTGCCACTCTACTCAGCGTTTTGCTGACGTGTTACACTCGTTACCTTTTTCAGGACCAGGTGTTGAGCAGCCAGGGTCGGCGGCTGCAGAGGACGCTGGGCCAAGTAAGGTCCAGTAGAGTTTACCACAGTCCTTGTACCTCTTTTGTTTCTGTTTTAGTGAGTAGTTTTTTTTTGTTTCCGCTGTACTTTCTTTACCTGCAGTCCTTGTTATATGATAAATGTTGTTTTACTGTTGTGGTGGTACCTACTGTAGTAGTTTCTTTCCTTACTGCTGTACTTTCTTACTGTTAGTTATATTCATGCTGAATGTGGTTTATTTTACTGTCTTTTGGTTACCTCCTCGTTGGACGACTAGGTCTTGGGATTAGTCGAGTCGGTCCGGTTCTCGTGTCTCGTAGGGACTCGGGAACCGGGTCGTTACAAAAATTGGTAGACTTAAGGTCTCAATTCGCACATTCCGGTCTACTTGGAACCATAGTGACAAGGAAGGTCGGGTGAGGGAAACCCTGTAACTCATGGGAATGCTCTATTGTGGAGGGGTCTTTGCAGGGCTCTCCCTTCCTGGATGCCCAAATACTTCTCGGGTGTGTGGATTTCTAATTCAGAGGTATCATCCGCCTCAAAATTGCCTTAGTCATCCAAAAATCTTTGGGTGCCTTGATTGGGCCCAATTCATATCTAGTCCCTCTTCTATTCTTTAGAGCACATACACAGGAAAGGTCCTTAGGTTTTTAACCTAGAGGCCTCCATTAGAGTTGATCTTCTGTGAGATTTCTGATCTGATCTAATCAAATCAATTTAAACCTGAATTTGATTCTACATCTTGATCCACCACCTGATTTGAAAATGCAACCTGAGAATTTAGGAAGAATATTTAGGAAACTTGAATCCCAAATGAGCATGAAAGAAAAGATGATCGAGGGTACTCTTAGACATCATGATGAGTATTACAAAACCTCTAGGCACATTCAGGTTAATGTTTCAAAAACAACCCACATTATGAACCGTGTTGCAATGATATTGACACAAATGATACATGATTCAACCCGAGATGATCTCTTATTAGAATATATTGAATTGGGGAAATTACACAGCAATGAGTATCTACAATGTTGGTCAAATCCCCTACTTTTAGAAAAACACCAAGGTCTCATGGAGAAACGTGGAAAATTGCTGAATATGGCGTATGAAGCCATCAATCAAAAATACCCATATATCCCCTTAGAAACTAATGAGACACCTTAGAACAACATTAAGGATCAACATGATTTCCCAGAACCCGGGTTCGAAAATTAAGGTTGTTATGGACCCCCAACCCAAATGGAATCAGATTCAAACTTTGTGCAGATTGATATACTTGATCTTGATATGGGTTGGGCGAATCTAATTGCAGGTGTTCTTGATTCTGAACCAGACTTAGAGAGCCATGAAATTGGTCTATCATGCCTCGATTTCCCAAACACTTGTAGTAAGCTTGAATCAAAACCTCTCGAGGATGTAATTGCTGAACTCTATCCTGTTAAGGTAATCCTCGAGAGTAATTCTGACCTCCTAATAGAATCAAGTCCAGATTCTAGTGACCCAATTCCTATTTTTAACCTAGAATCTAGATCTGAACATATTTGGGTTGATCAAGAGGCCAAATTTAATGGGAATCAGATTTTAGATTTGGATCATTATTCTGGGCCCATATTTGATGATTACACCTCTCCAAACTCCTCAGAGATACAAATTGATTTTTTGCAAGTCACACCGATTTACGATACATAAATCGAGGAGTTAGAAGAGATGAGATTTGATTGGGTCTACCCAAGGCCAAGAACCTGAGCCTATGCCCAATAATGACACCTCTTTGAGCTCGAAATTTGAGATTAGGTTAGATCCAAGTCAGGTTGTTGATTCTATACATCATAATTTATCCTGTGGTGGAAATCCCAATCTGGAATCAGGTTTAGAAACTGATTTTCACAAGTTCTCCGATGATTTCGAATCATACATTGATTTCGGAGAACTTTTGTTTCCTGATGATTACGAGGCAGTTTATGATCTTAGCATCCGTGACCCGTTCTTTGACTTTGATTCTGAGGTCCTTGATCCCGAGATCATTGATTCAAAATCATGTTCCATTGAGTTGGAATCATTTTGTTATGATCTGTAGGAATCAGAAATAGTAAGTGCCGAGAGTGTCCACAATCCAAAGTTTGAATCTTTCACTAACTTAGAATTCCATGATCCTATAACCACTCTCCAGGCATTTACATTTGATTTGAATGACCATCAAGAAGACTCTCTAGATGAACCTATCTTTGAATCATTTCTAGAAGAGCCCTCTCCTCACCCAGATTTTGAGGAAGCCACACCTTCTGATCCACATACAAAGCCTTCCAAAAATCCAATCCCAACCCCGACTCACTACCGGAATCAACTTCTATTCTGATTCACCTCTCTCTGATCCGGTTGCATATGATTCACCTCGATCTTTTGATCGAGAATCAAACATTGATCAGACCGAGAATCACTTCCCATCCTTTTCCAATCCTATCAGTAGGGTTCCTATATCCTCTACAGATCCATTTTCTTTTAAGGGAACCAACTTCGATCTAGCTTAACCGATTCAGCCAAACCTGCAATTTTCATTTCCACATCTTTTTGAGCCTCAAAGTATCAGGTGGGCTACGCATTTATTGATTCATATCCATCAACCCACCAAACTGATTGGGTTTGGTCTCCATCATCAGCTTGTTGATTTGAACAAGCACCTGGTTGGACCAACCAGGCTACTTATCAAGGTGCTTGTTCTACAAAACTCCTCTGATTTGACCACCCCTTCTCCTTGATCACCTTCTGCTCGATTGAAGGCATTGAATTTAGCACTTAACAGGAGGCAACCTGTCATTCCAAAAACTCGAGACCCTTTTGATCATCTATTGAGCTACACTCCTATTGCACTTTTCGATTCAACTTTCGAACAACCAACTCTACCTTTGGTACCCGTATCAAAGCTTGAAATCGTCCGCAACAGTCATTCCGACCCATTCACTCATCCTTTGACCCTATTCTAATCCTTAACCAAGTTGACTTCATACCCTCCTACTTTACAATGAGGACATTGCAAAACTTAGGCATGGGTGGGTGTTAAATTGCAAACATATGGAAATTCAATTCTCTGAGTGATTGTCAAAAAGGAGATTAGTAATAGTCAAATGTCAAGAATGTAATTGATTTATTTGAATGATGTGATTATCTGATCGAGGCACTGTTGATTTATTTGAATGATGTGAATGCTTGGGATACATGCTTAATTAAGAGGATTTAATTGGTGATTTAAATCACCATTGTTTTGCTTCTCTATTTTTTTTGATCCCATGGATCTTTGAGATATTATTGATTGTTATTGAATATCAATCTGACCAATTTATTCATTGCATATCTCTTATTGTGCTTAATTTACTGTGCTCATTTATTCTGGATTGAGATTAGTGCGTAAATTCCACATTTGCTCCCTGTGAACGGCTTCGAACTCTAAATAGATTTTGAGTTTATAAATTTAAGTGTTTTGTGTGATTTTTTCGACTATACTA
This sequence comes from Thalassia testudinum, assembly GCA_037157565.1. Taxonomy (NCBI): domain Eukaryota; kingdom Viridiplantae; phylum Streptophyta; class Magnoliopsida; order Alismatales; family Hydrocharitaceae; genus Thalassia; species Thalassia testudinum. The sequence continues at coordinate 112,905,383 of JAZHRO010000003.1, read as the reverse complement.
CAACGCTTATATATCTTAAACAATGACGATTTCGCCTTAAGCATGTTTGAATTTTGTTGGAGATTACAAGTGGGAATCCCTCTCACTTGTGAGTTCTCTAACCCTATTGTAAAACAGTTTTTATTTCAAGAAGCATTCCTCTACCCTTTGTTTAGATATCTTGTATTGTTTCTTGTGTGTTGTTCCTCCATTACTCCAAGCCTCCCGTGCTTGGAGTGAGTTGGAGAAACAAAAGACTTGTTGCTTTATTTCTCATAGTTGTAATTCTTGTTCTCTCCACATTCATTTTTCCCTTATTCGAAAACCCAAAAAATATATATATATTTCAAAACACAAAAAGAAAGTTGATTTCCAAAATTCAAGCAAGAGTTTTTAAATTGCATTCCTACCTCCCTTAGGACGACTCGAATACTTTCCAAGTACTCGATCTTTACAAATTTTAAAAGCGATCGTAATTACGTGTTACAACGATAAAAACCTTAATTTACAAATCATGCTTTTTTCACGATCAAACACTTAGAAACTTTTTAAGTCACTCACTCTCACAACCCATACAACACACACTCAACACTTAGAATTTTTAGGCTTCTCTTCTCACACACATGCAACACTTACTGTTCACTTTACAAAAATTACAGTTTTTTTATTGGCAAACTGAGTTTTTCGTGGGATACACAGCATCCCTAAGGGTGGGACCAAACTAATACTAGACCTGATTCTGGCTTTTATCATTTATATTTTTGTGCATTCTTTCAAGCTCATTTCAGGCCCACAATAGGTCCACCACTGTACGCATGGGCTCCCAACCCACAATATCAAATCAATGCTATGCTCAGAGGAGTATCAGGGGTAATGGTTTTATTTGCGCCGTGCACTGTGTCGACTGAGAGGTCATCGCACTAAAATTAATTAATACCCTAGCGTCATCTCATTGCCACATGATGTGGCAGAATCTATGCGCCCATTTGAGCACTGTACAATGCTGCACAATGTCTAATGTTCGAGATTGAGGCCTCAATTTGATCACCCAAATTAATTCCAAATTTAAAATAAATTATATAGATGGAAAGCCCTTACATATGGCTATATATTAGATAATTAATTTACAAAAATAAGTTGTTTAATTATATATAAAATTTATTTAAAGTTAAGGAATTATACATGTTAATTTAGGGTTTAAATCCTTAATTAATGTACAAATTGATAAGTTAATCATGTAATTGACTTTTTAAATAGTTAATTAACATATTAAGGTATTTATAATACATTTTTAATTTATTTTAGAACATTTATTTTAATTATGTACATTTATATACACATTTCTAAGAGGTATATACATAATTTAGTTATAAATATTATTATACAATATAAATATATTGTAAATAGGTTGAAAATATTTAAAATTAATATATACAAATATAAAGTATAAGTTACTTCAATAATAAATTAATTTACTAATTTATTTTATTTTAACTTAATAACTTAATTACCTACAATAAATACATAAATAAATAAATATACAGGTATACATAGATATAGAATAAATACTTAAATACATATGTACAGTGTCAGACATTATTATACAAGTATACCTATTTATTTATAATTACCCTAGTATAAATACATTTACTCTAATATAAATTAATATATAATTATATAATAAAGTTATATGTATAATAGATCATCCAAAAATACTTATTTAAATATATAATACAATTATAAGTTATTTATGTGCAATAGTTATGTATACTACATTATTTACATATAGCTTAGTGTTTAATTATATTTACAAGTATAAATATAATATACAAGGTATTTTTTAGTATTTTTAGGTATTTTCAAGTTGTTATGGTATTTTTATATAATATAGAGGTAGGAGAAGAGAGAGAGAAGGTGAGATGAGAGAGAGAGAGAAGGACTCTTTTTTGTGTTTTCCAACTTGGTTCTTTTATTGAGTTTCAAAGTATACCAAACCGTTAACTGGTATGTTCTACTAAGTTGGGGGTTTAGAATACTCTATAACTTTGCAAACACCTAAAGAAATACCTGATCTTACTCAAGATAGATTTTTTTTTTATGAGTTTTATTTATTTACAAATCTCATCTAAATTAGGCCTAAATGAAATATTCAACTAATAACTAGGGCATTAAAATGGGTTTTAATGGCTGAATAGCTAGTTTATGCATTCACACACATTCAACACAAATAAAGAAATATATGTAACCATTTAAGCAAGATTTTCAATTCAATTTTCATTCCAATTTTACTTAAGACAAATTATACACTTACATGCTACTGACAGTGAATTTTAAACATCATTTACATGCTAATTTGATCAAATTTGAGTCAAGAAATCATACATGAAATCTTGTATATGATGTTTTATTAGTATACTACAACATCAGCTCATTTTGCACTTTAAACCTAGCCCAAACCATCTTCAAACTAGCCAAGACAATGGCTTCAGCAACTGATGCTGCTGCTACTATTTAATCAGCCTCTACTGATGTTGCTACAATGATCAACTCATGTTGAAGAATAGATCAGACAGTTTATCACAGAGAGTAGCAGCATCAGCTGCTTAATTGCGGCTATCTAATTCCAGCAGCTCATTACTGCTAATAAGATGAAATCATCAGTGTACGATGTTGTTATTGTCTGAGCAACAACTCAAAAGAAATCAATTAGACCTTCTTAGATCTATTTTGAATCAAACTTAAAACAACTTCCAATCTGGAAAACCAAATCCTCCAAGAATCAATTAGATCTAGAATCAAAATTCATAGAAAAGTCTTTAAATAGAGTAGTCAATCAGCTACTGATGAGAACCTCATCATGAAACCTAACTAGCACAATTTAATCTAAATAAGTGTGAAGAAGCTCCTACAAAACCTAAAGAGAGGCCTAACTCAGAGAATTTTGAGTTAAAGAATAAGACACATTATAAGGGGTAAAACTGCAATTTCACTAATGCAGTGTGCAAATTGGGAAATTAAGGTCTTAATGAAGTTCAAATGATATTAATAAGGAGGGAAGTGTGATGATCTGATTTGAAAAGGGTTATAGCAATTTCTAGGAATTAAATGACATTCTGTAACCCTAAAACAAATCCACTTTAATTCCGAGGTTTGAGGTAGGATAAAAATCAAATAAACCCTTTAAAATTCACAGAAAAATGTTCCCTAGGGTTTAGAACCTTCAATTTGGCTTTTGCAACCTATTTTGACCTAAAATGGGAACCATGCCCAATTTATGACTTCAATTAGGTTTTTGCGCAAATTGACCGGTCAAACATGCTCTAACTTAAAATCAAATTTCACCATTAAAATCCTTAGGTTCAAATTAGGTTGGTATAAAAATTTGGGCTTAAGAAAAGACCATCTTGACCGACTTTACAAATTGGTCCTCTTGAATTACTTTTTGACCCTTATCTTTTGAAACCCTTGCAAAAGGCCCCCTAAATTTCTCATCGTTCTTTGCAGAACAGTCCTCCCTGCCATTTCTGCACAGCGCCATACCTCCGGCAACCTTGCACGGAGGATGGCGTCGCGTAGGGTAAGGCACCCGTCCTCAGGAACGAGCGGGAGGTTCCCGGCGTCGTCCTCTGTCGCAGGGACCCTCCCCTGACCTCTGCAACCGACCATGCCTCTCGTGCGAATGCACAAAAGGCATGGGTGTCCATTTCCGGCCACACTCCGACAAGCACGGCATGTCGCCTCCTCGATCTCCTCTCCTCGCCAGTGCCTATATAAGGAGTGGCAGGGTCTACCGTCTCCTTCAAGCTAGTTTTGGCCGAGAGAAACCCTAGATTTCGTCTCTCCCCTCTCCGGTCAGGCAGCCCGAGCTTCCGACGATCCTCCCTCCTCCTCTTCGTCGCTCTACTGTCATACCTGCAGCAGAGCCTACTATGCTCTGTTGTCCCACGCCAGGCCACACCAGTTGGCATCTTCAGATCTCCTCGTCGCTGATAACTCCCTCCTGGGCATCTTCGTCCCCAGCTCCAGCAGGCACGAGCCGGATGCCTTCCTCTCCCCCTTCGTCGACTAAGTAGGTAGGAATCTTCCTCTCTCTCTCTCCCTTATACTTTCCCCTTCTTAATTTACCATTTTGACTCACCGACCACCACTGTCCATCACCACCTTCCCCATCTTCGGTCGCCATCTCCGGTGAGGTCGCGCCACCTCCACAGACCACCTCACCCCTCGCCGACAAGCCCAGAAGCTCCCCCTCACTCCACTCAACCGTTTCCCCCACTCCATTCACCGACCTTCACCTCCCGACCACCCCCCAAACACACCCATTTTCGTGCACACAGTCTGCCCTAGGTGCACCTCCACAGGCGCTCTCGCGCCTCGCCGACCCGTTCACTGCCTTTGCCACACTCTGGCGAGGCTCCCTGAATTGTTTGATGTGGCCCAGAGGCTATCCTTGTGATTTCAGATCTCCGCCCCCTCGCCGCCATTGATGAGCTACTGAAGCTCCTTCGCAAGCAGCTCCAGAACGCCTCCAGCACAGGTGTGAGTCCCAGGCAGCGCAGGTTGCTTCCGCGAGTGCGCCCAGGTTCGCGATTGGGGTTGTGAGCTTTCGTTGCTACCCCAATTGGCAGCGCCTTCTCGCCTGCGAGCGCGCAGACTGGAGGTGGGACTTTAGTCCCACCTCGTAAGTGTGTGGTCTCGCGCCCACACTTAAATTGAAAACGTGAATTAAGCTGTTCGCCTTCGATACATAGGGGTCAGGTCCCTTACCCACACGCCGCACGCCATGTGCTCGCACCCGCCCTTGCCCGCGCTCACACCCTGCGGGTCTGGGCCAAATCCGACTACCCGACCAAGCACTCCTCGCCTACCACCGCACGTTGGTGGGCCTGGTCCCAGGCGCGCAACCCGAACCCGATTACCCGGCTCTGGGAGAGCTTTCCTAAAGAGAGATTCAGAGAGAAAGAGAGACGCGGGGAAGGGGTAGGGGTAGGTTTTGCACTGATAGTTGTCTGTGTGTGTAGGGAAGAAGGAAGAAGTAGGCGAAGGAAGAAGAAAAGAAAGAAGAAGCAGGTGAAGGAAGAAGCAGAAAGGAAGGAGAGGAGCTAAAGAAAAGAAGAAGAGCCGCACTATAGCAAATGCATTGTTAAGTCGTCTGAGCACCGAGTCAAATGACGGAAGGGTAGAAGCTAGAGCAGAAGAAGGCAGGCTGAAGAAGAAAGAAAGAAGAAGAAAAGAAGGAAGAAGAAAGGAAGACTTAGCAGCTGAGAGGAAGACAAGGCAGAAGCCTCTGCAACCGCAAGGAAAGAAAGAAGAAAATCAGAAAGGAAGAAAGGAGAAAGAGAAAGGGTCACCACCATCGCAGCAAAGAAAAGAAAAGAGAAGAAGGCAAATTGAAGAAGAGAAGAATCAGCTGAAAGAGAAGAAGAGAGAAGTAGAAGAAGCCAAAAAAGAGAACTTTTGCTCCCTCTCTCTCTCTATCTCTTAATTTTTGTAAAATCTTATATTGTGAATTTATGTTTCTAGAATTATAGTTGCTCCCTGAGTTCGACCTCGAGAAACTTGTCCTTCCAAGTAAACAAATTTGTATTCAACTGGTAACTGTTTTGTCATATACCACAACGACTATAATAACCATAAAGACAGAACACGGATCAACTAGTTTTTGACGCCGTTGCCGGGAAGCAACAGCTATTCTAGAAGCCATTAATTCACTATTTTTGAGTTTCTATTGACCTCTTCTCTTTTGTGTGCAGGCACAGGAAATCCAAAGGACAAGCAGCCGCACAACAACCACACCTAGGATAAGTAATTTTCTATCCTCTCATTTTAACCCCTAAATTCTAAAGAGGAAGAAAAAGAAAGAAAAAGCAATTTAGGCATAACTTGTCTTCCATATTTAGTAAATCATCAAAGTGGCCTGTTTTCAATTTCAACACAGTATATCTTCACATCCATTAAGGGTATTTAGGGCTAACACCTTCTTGCTTGAGTCCTAATTACCCAAGCTAAAGGAAACTAACTGGACCAAGTAGAGCCAATGTAAGATTCAAAATTAGGATTTTAGAGACACACTTTCTAAGCAAGAATTGACAATTCCCAAAAGAAGTGTGCCCAAGCCATTGTTTGAAAGCACCTATTTAGAGAAACCCTAAGAAATTTGGCTCTTAAAAAAACATTTGAACCCTAAAAGACAAAGACCTAATAAGCTCTCAAAGGAACTAGCAGGTGAAGTTGACCCCTTGGGTCAACTAACCTTAAACTTAGGTCACTCCTTGCACTAAAAAAGCTAAAGGTCAAGTGAAAACCTAAGCACCTTGATCCTAACTAAAAGTGGTAGACTTAAGAGGTCAAGGTCCCCATTCTGGTCTACCTGGAATCTCAGTGACAAGAGAGGTCAGGTGGGGGAAACCCTGTAACTCGTGGGGGTGCTCTACCATGTAGGGGTCTTTGCGAAACTCACCCTCTCTGGCTGCCCAGGTAATTCTCAGGTGGACGATCTTTTGATCAAGGGGTCCATCTGCCCCAAACCTCTATAGTCACCCAACATTCTGGGTGTCTTGATTGGGTCCAGCACCTGCTAAACTCATCCTCTCCATCAGTGTATGTTTGGTAGGAGGTCCTTGAAACCTCCTTTAGAAATTCACTCTACTCGAGGCCGAGCCTCTATGCCCTTGTTTGTGCAACCAACACTTCACATAGACCTCTCCTCCAACTTCGAACCCAACTCACCTTCTTCTTCCACAATGGCTCAGCCAGTTGAGGAAGAGAACAATCTGGAGCAACAGCTCCAGCGACTCAATGACCTCTGCCAGAACTTCATGCACCCACCGCAATGTCCCATGATGCGGGACCATTATAATCCTGCTGCGGTGTCTATTGAGCCTCGAGTTAGAATCCCGACTGGAGGACCTGATTCTGAACTAAAGCCCAACATGATTCATGCCATACCTAAATTTCATGGGCTTAATTCTGAAGACCCCTTCCAGCACATTAAATAGCTAAAGCATCTGGCCCAGACTTTTGGGTCAGATGCATAAAATCGGGATATTCTCCTCATGAAGATGTTCTCCTTCTCCCTTATGGACAAGGCCGCCCATCGATACCAAACACAGACCTGGTCGATTAACAATTGGGAGGAACTTCAGTCCGAGTTCTTGAAGAAGTTCTTTCCCGTTGGTCGGACCAATGCCTTGCGCCATCAGATTACCCACTTCACGCAACAAACAGGAGAACCTCTCCATGAGGCATGGGATCGCTTTCAGGATCTCATGAGGAAGTGCCCCCATCACGGAGTTCCTAAATGGGAACAAGTCCAGTCTTTTTACCAGGGACTCCGTGAAGATATTAGGCTTTTCGTCAATGCAACTTGTGGAGGGAATATCATGGGTCAGCATGAGGACACCGTGTGGGAGATTCTCGAAAATATGTGCGAGAACTCCATCAATAATGACTCCATGGGATTATTCGACAGGACGAATACCCGTGCATCGACGAACCTTAGGGGAGCACATGAGGCACAGGGCCTGTCCGCATCAGTTGACCTGGAATTGATGGCCAGTCGATTGGACAAGGTCTCTATTATTGAGAAGAAGGTGGATGAGCTGACTCAGCACTTGCAGCGAGCCACCTCTGCGCATAATTCCTTTGCACAGCCTCCTTCCACATGGGAGACTATGCAAAACATTCTCCACCAACCTTCTCTTGGGATGGATCCGTATCCACCCCCATCTGATTCTCGGATCGGAGGATCCTCCGATCCTTTCTATACTAGCCGAGGGAATTCCATTCCCCCATTCTCTGACTCTTCAGAGGATCCTCAGACCTGCGAGGACCTCAACGCCATCCAGAATGATCCATTTTCCAATACCTACAATCCTGGATGGCGAAACCATCCCAACTTCCAGTGGGCGGGAAATTCCCAAACTCAAAGACCACCTTTTCAGCCCCGTCTACAACCTCGTCCGTACCAGCCGCCTCAGCCTCGGCCCAACCCTACTTATCCATCAGGGCCAAACCAAGACCAAATGTCCCTCATCCTTCAGACTCTAGCTGACATTTAGAGAATGAATGCGGCTATTCAGAAGCTACACAAGGACGAAATCACAGAGGTTTGAAACCAACTAGCCCAGTTGGCAAATTCTCGCCAACCAGGCACACTTCCTTCTCAACCTCTTCCTAACCCTAATAACGTGCCGACCCAGCGGCGCATTATGAACCCAAACCCAGGCCAAGCACACATGATTTATCGGGTTCCCTCTATTCCTTCACCTGACGGGATGGAGGCTTCCACTTCTTATGTGAGTTATCAGCAGCAACCCATCCTATCAAACCCTAACCAAAACCAGGCAGGACTAAATTCTGTGACCACCCGCAGTGGTAAGGAGACCCAAGATCCACCTTATCCAGACCACTCCAAGCCTGGTAGTGATCCAAACCCTAGGACAGTAATCTAGGACATTTTTATCGCTGTCCCAGATCAAAGACCTGGACCTATCCTAGAAGAACCAACTAAGGTTCCATTTCCCAAGGCCTTGACCAAGGAAAAGAAGACAACCAAACCCGTGGCACCTGAGGAGGACCTGGTCAAGCTCTTTGAGCAGTTCCAAATAAACATCCCCTTGATGGATGCGATTCACCACGTACCGGCTTACGCACGATTCTTGAAGAATGTATGTACACCTCAGCGTAAGCCGTGAACCAAGAGTGGGATCCCAATTGTACTGTCAGAGCAAGCCAGCTCTGTAATCCTGAGTAGACTCCCACCCAAGGCAAAAGATCCAGGAACTCCCCTGATTTCATGCAAAATAGGTGAAACCCAGTTCGACAGAGCATTGCTAGACTTGGGTGCTTCCATAAATCTGATACCCACATCCTTACGTAACCACCTAGAAGAATCTGAGCTAAAACCGACTGAGGTGACACTACAGTTAGCAGATCGATCTATAAAGTCACCTAAAGGGATTCTTGAGGATGTTATTGTAAGAGTGTGGGATTTTTATTTCCCTGTAGACTTCATAGTCTTAGACATGGACGCACCTGAAAACCCTAGGGATATACCAATCATTCTAGGGAGACCTTTCCTGGCCACTGCTAGAGCCAACATCAGCTGTGAGGAGGGCCAAATAGAACTGAAATTTGGGAATCAGACTCTCAAAATTGATATCTTCAAGGCCCAACAAGGAATCAATTGCGGTGTCATCGAACAAATCTGTGATATTAGAGCTTTGGTTGATGAAACACATTTTGAGAATAACCTGATTATGCCTCATCAACCACAGAAAGATCTTGAACCATAATTAGAGGAGTCAGACCCTGATTTAGACAAACCCATAACTCCTATCCTTGAACCTCACACTTACCCAGAACCACCCACTGCTGCTGATAACCCCATCCTTGAACTAAAACCCCTTCCCAATCATTTGAAATACATCTTTTTGGGATCTAATCAGACTTTTCCTGTGATTATAAACTCCAAGCTTACTCCTGATCAGGAATCCCGTCTGATTGCTATTCTCCAGCAACATCGCAGAGCCATTGGTTGGACTCTCGATGACTTGACTGGAATAAGTCCCTCTTATTGCACACATCGTATTTATTCAGAAGAGGGCTCACGACCTTCCCGTGAGATGCAGAGACATTTGAATCCCAATCTGCAGGAGGTCGTGAAAAAGGAGATCATTAAGTGGTTGGATGCAGGGATCATTTACCCGATTTCTGACAGTCGTTGGGTGAGCCCAATTCAGGTTGTGCCTAAAAAGGCAGGGCTCATCACCATTACGACTGAAATTGGAGAAATCATACCTACCTGAATAGCCAACTCGTGGAGAGTCTGCATAGATTACCAACGACTCAATTCCTTCACGAAGAAGGATCATTTCCCACTGCCTTTCATTGATCAGATTCTTGAGAAATTAACGGGAAATCGATTCTTTTGCTTTCTTGACGGGTACTCCGGTTATAACCAAGTGGCTATTCATCCTGAGGACCAAGAGAAGACCACGTTCACCTGCCCCTTCGGAACTTACGCATTCCGAAGGATGCCGTTTGGTATCTGCAATGCACCTGTGACTTTTCAGCGGTGCATGCTTGCCATATTCTTTGATATGGTAGGTGATTATCTGGAAGTCTTCATGGATGACTTCTCAGTTTTTGGGGCATTATTTGATGATTGCCTCCAGCACTTGGTTCATATACTCAGGCATTGTATCGATGTTAATTTGGTTCTTTCCTGGGAAAAGAGTCATTTTATGGTGCCTGAGGGGATCGTCTTAGGACATCTAATTTCTGAGAAAGGCATCCAAGTGGATTGAGCCAAGGTTGATCTAATTTCTCGGCTTCCTATGCCTAGCTCGATGAGGGACATCCGTTCTTTTCTACGGCACGTCGATTTTTACCGTCGTTTCATTCCTGATTTTTCGAAAATCGCGTGCCCTCTGACTACTCTTCTTTCTAAGAATGTACCCTTTGAGATTTCCAAGGAATGCACTCAAGCCTTTGAAAACCTCCGTGACCGAGTCACCCAGGCCCCGATCCTACGATCCCCTGATTGGTCTCAACCCTTTGAGATCATGTGCGATGCATCTGATTTCACTGTAGGAGTGGTTCTGGAGCAGAAAGTTGACGAGAAACCCGTGGTCATCTACTATGCTAGCAAGACACTTGACGAGGCTCAGCGTAACTATACAGTTACAGAGAAAGAGCTGCTAGTCGTTGTATTTTCCCTTGAAAAATTTCGATCTTATCTCTTGGGTTCCCACGTCATCATCTACTCAGATCACACAGCTGTGAGGGATCTCCTTGCTAAGAAGGACGTGAAGCCCCGACTAATTCGATGGATCTTGCTGTTGCAAGAATTCGACCTCGAGATTCGCGACAAGGCGGGAAGACAAAACGTGGTAGCTGACCATTTTTCTTGCCTTCCTTCTGAGATCATCAACCCTTCTGGACCCATCACGGAGCATTTCCCTGATGAGCACCTACTGACTATTGGTACTAGACTTCCATGGTTTGCTAATATAGTAAACTACTTGGCATCTCATCAGATCCCGTCTGATTAGCCGAAGGCCAAGAAATACAAATTGCACTATGATGCCAAGTACTACATCTAGGAAGATCCGTACCTCTTCCACATAGGTGCTGACCAAATCATCCGACGATGTGTCCTGGAAGGTGAAATCAATAATATTCTCTCCTTCTGCCATGACCAGGCATGCGGTGGCCACTTCTCTGGGCACAAAACCGCAACAAAAATCCTCCAGTGTGGCTTTTATTGGCCCACTTTATTCAAGGACACATACAATCACTGCAAGGCATGCAGTCGTTGCCAAACTTTGGGCAACATGAGCCATTGCGACATGATGCCTTTGTAGCCGATTCTCGTATGCGAAATCTTCGATATTTGGGGGATTGATTTTATGGGCCCCTTTCCTGTTTCGGATGGCTTCGAGTACATTCTGCTGGCTGTGGACTACATGTCCAAATGGATTGAAGCCATACTGACCCGAACTTGTGATCATAAAATCGTTATCAAATTCATTCATCACAATATCTTCTCACGGTTCGGGATTCCTCGTGCAATCATCTCTGATGGGGGGACCCATTTTACGAACGCTCAGTTCAGGTCACTGATGACCAAATACAGGGTGTCTCATCGAATCTCCACTCCTTATCACCCCCAGACTAATGGTCTAGCTGAACTATCAAATCGGGAGATCAAGAAAATCCTGTAGGTCACTGTTCGGCCTGATAGGAAGGATTGGTCGTCCCGACTTCTGGAAGCTTTGTGGGCTTATAGGACCGCCCACAAAACCCAATTAGGCATGTCTTCTTTTAGACTGGTGTACGGGAAGGCGTGTCACCTTCCCGTCGAACTGGAGCACAAAGCCTATTGGGTAGTACAGAGCTGTAATTTAGATCTTTCTAAGGCTGGAACCCACAGAAAGCTTCAGATAAGCAAGATCGATGAGTTACGCCTTGATGCATACGAGAACTCGCGAATCTACAAAGAGCGGGTTAAAGCCTTCCATGACAAGCACATATCTAGAAAGATCTTTCATCCTGGTCAGAAGGTCCTACTCTTTGATGCCCGACTCAAACTCTTCCCTAGGAAACTACGATCCAAGTGGGTCGGACGATACCTTGTCCGACAAGTTTTTGGAAATGGAGCCATCGAAATCAGTCTACTCAGCCATGATTCCGAACCTTTCATCGTGAACGGTTAGAGACTCAAACCGTTCATTGATATAACCTCTACAGATTTGGCCGAATCATCATTTATCCTCCATTTTCCCTGAGCATATTGTAACCAGCAGATGGCGTAAAACTCAGCGCTCAACGGGAGACAACCCGTCATGCTTTTTGAAAAAACCTGAAACCTTTTCTGACACCTCTTTGCACTTAAGGTTCACCCTTTAGGACAGTCGACTCCACCTCAAGTGCTTGCATCTGAGATTAGAAATCATCCGCAACTGTCACCCTGACCCATTCACTCATTAAAACATCTGTCCTAATGTATGAACTAAGTTAAATAAAAATCCTCCTAAGTGACAATGAGGATATTGCAAATCTTAGGCATGGAGGGGTATGAAAGTGTAAAACTCACAAGAAAAGGTTTTAAACAAAAAAATTCACATATGCCAAAAACACCATGAAAATTAAAAAAAAATGATGATGAGAGGAGGAAAGAAATTTTGTGGACTCTACAAAGGAGGAGGAGAAAAAGAACAAAATGATAAAAAGGAGCATAAAATGAAAGAAAAGAGATAATCATTAGTAAGAAATTAAGGAGTTAACCTAAGTTCTAGACCTCATTCAGGAAAAGAAATGGAAAGTGCACAGTGAGATTAGTAAGAACCTAAACCTTAGGCATTCTTGGATAGACTCTTAGTACCCATTAAGATCTAGACATTCCTCAAGAGGTTGAGGAAAATGAAAAGCTTAAGTATTAGGTCCAAGACTTAGGGAGTATTTGGCCTCATTAACTAACTTTTGGCTTACGGGACTTAGTAACCTAAGCACCCTAACTTCACACATAGCCTGGTTCAGTAAGCATAAAAATCAAAATAACGCAGAAGCGTTGCAAAAATTCTGAAAAAGACACCTAGAGTAGGGGCGGCCGATCAACACAAGTTGATTTGGATGAGTTCCCAGCGCGGAGAGGTGGCAATTCCCCTCGAAGATGCGTAACAAAATATCATCTCCTCGGTGCTTGTTTCTTAGGATATTTACATATCCTACTGGGGGCTTGTAAGCACTCTGCTGGTTCAGATTCCATGGATGGCATTATCACGAAGTGTCAATTGCCAGGGTCTGAATTCGGCCACGGAACACCATGGATGGGATTATCTCGAAATCTTAAAAGCCAGGGTTCTGGGGGTTACCATGGGCGATGCTATCTCGAAGCATCGACTGCCAAGAACCCTTGAGGATTGATGATGGGGACAAGGAATCTGATACAGACCGTGTTGAGAAGCCAATCCTAAGCTAGAATTAAAAAGAAAAAGAGAGAGAAAACTCTCCAAACACATAAATCTTCTACCTCTCTTTCTTACAAAACGCACTGCGAACTGAGCCAGGGCTAAAATTATCTCAAGCACGGGTGCTTTAACCACAAAGTCCAATAAGCCTTAGGTTAGCTCTTGTAGGCCTTAAAAACCTTTGCTAAGGAATGTGACTAAGGCTAGACAGATCTGGATCCTGGTTGGTACTAGAGTACCTTTTAGGCCTATGGTTGGCATTCTAACCTAATCAAGGTTACGAAAGAAAAAGTACTTATCTAAACTCACTAAGAACTTCATGGTCTAGAACAATAGTTGAAACCTTAAAATTTTGCTAAGGGACTAACAAAAGCTAGTAATGGGGGTATGATGAGAACCTCATCATGAACCCTAACTAGCATAATTTAATCTAAATAAGTGTGAAGAAGCTCCTACAAAACCTAAAGAGAGGCCTAACTCAGAGAATTCTAATGCATTGCGCAAACAGGGAAATTAAGGATCTTAATGAAGGTCAAATGAGCTTAATAAGGAGGGAAGTGGGATGATCTGATCTGAAAAGGGTTATAGCAACTTCTAGGAATTAAATGACATTCTGTAACCCTAAAACAAATCTACTTTAATTCACGAGGTTCGAGGTAGGATAAAAATCAAATAACCCTCTAAAATTCCTGAAAAAATGTTCCATAGGATTTAGAACCTTCAATTTGGCCTTTGCAACCTATTTTGACCTAAAATGAGAACCATGCCCAATTTATGACTTAAATTGAGTTTTTGCGCAAATTGATCGATCAAACATGGTCCAACTTAAAACCAAATTTCACCATTAAAATCCTTAGGTTCAAATTAGGTTGGTATAAAAATTTGGGCTTAAGAAAGGACCATCTTGACCGACTTTATAAATTGGTCCTCTTGAATTACTTTTTGACCTTATCTTTTGAAACCATTGCAAAAGGCCCCCTAACTTTCTCATCATTCTTTGCAGAACGGTCCTCCCTGCCATTTCTCATAGCGCCATACCTCCGGCAACCTTATGCGGAGGATGGCACCGCGCAGGGCAAGACGCCCGTCCTCAGGAACGAGCGGGGGGTTCCCTGCGTCGTCCTCTATCGTAGGGACCCTCCTCTGACCTCTGCAACCGACCATGCCTCTCGTGCGAACGCACGAAAGGCATGGGTGTCCATTTCCGGCCACACTCCGGCGAGCACGGTACGTCGCCTCCTCGATCTCCTCTCCTCGCCAGTGCTTATATAAGGAGCGGCAGGGTCTGCCGTCTCCTTCAAGCTAGTTTTGGCCGAGAGAAATCCTAGATTTTGTCTCTCCCCTCTCCGGTCAGGCAGCCCGAGCTTTCGACGATCCTCCCTCCTCGTCCTCGTCGTTTTGCTGCCATACCTGCAGCAAAGCCTACTCTGCTCCGTCGTCCCATGCCAGGCCGCACCAGCTGGCATCCGCAGATCTCCTCCTCGTTACCGATAACCCCCTCCTAGGCATATTCGTCCCTAGCTCCGGTAGGCACGAGCCGGACGCCTTCCTCTCCCCCTTCGTCGACTAAGTAGGTAGGAATCTTCCTCTCTCTCTCCCTTATATTTTCCCCTTCTTAATTTACCATTTTGACTCACCGACCGCCACTGTCCATCACCACCTTCCCCATCTCTGGTCGCCATCTCTGGCGAGGTCGCGCCACCTCCATAGACCACCTCACCCCTCGCCGAAAAGCCCAGAAGCTCCCCCTCACTCCACTCAACCGTTTCCCCCACTCCATTCACCGCCATTCACCTCCCGACCACCCCCCGAACACACCCATTTCCGCGCACACAGTCTGCCCTAGGTGCACCTCCACAGGCGCTCTCGCGCCTCACCGACCCGCGCACTGCCTTCGCCACACTCCGGCGAGGCTCCCTGCATTGTCTGATGTGGCTGAGAGGCTGTCCTTGTGATTTCAGATCTCCGCCCCCTCACCGCCATTGACGAGCTGCTGAAGCTCCTTCGCAAGCAGCTCCAGGACGCCTCCAGCCCAGGTGTGAGTCCCAGGCAGCGTGGGTTGCTTCCGCGAGTGCGCCCAGGTTCGCGATTGGGGTTGCGAGCTTTCGTTGCTGCCCCAATTGGCAGCACCTTCTCGCCTGCGGGGGCGCAAACTGGAGGTGGAACTTTAGTCCCACCTCGTAAGTATGTGGCCTCGCACCCACACTTAAATTGAAAAAGTGAATTAAGCTGTTCGCCTTCGATACACAGGGGTCAGGTCCCTCACCCACATGCCGCGCGCCCACACTTAAATTGAAAAAGTGAATTAAGCTGTTCGCCTTCGATACACAGGGGTCAGGTCCCTCACCCACACGCCGCGCGCCATGTGCTCGCACCTGCCCTTGCCCACGCTCACACCCCGTGGGTCTGGGCCGAATCCGACTACCCGACCAAGCACTCCTCACCCACCACCGCACGTCGGTTGGCCTGGTCCCGGGCGCGCAACCCGAACCCGATTACCCGACTCTGGGAGAGCTTTCCTAAAGAGAGATTCAGAGAGAAAGAGAGACGCGGGGAAGGGGTAGGGGTAGGTTTTGCACTGATAGTTGTCTGTGCCCACAGGGAAAAAGGAAGAAGCAGGCGAACGAAGAAGAAAAGAAAGAAGAAGAAGTAGGCGAAGGAAAAAGAAGAAAGGAAGGAGAGGAGCTAAAGAAAAGAAGAGTCGCACTGTAGAAAATGCATTGTTAAGTCATCTGAGCACCGAGTCAGATGATGGAAGGGTAGCAGCTAGAGCAGAAGAAGGCAGGCTGAAGAAGAAAGAAAGAAGAAGAAAAGGAAGAAGAAAGGAAGACTTAGCAGCTGAGAGGAAGACAAGGCAGAAGCCTCTGCAGCCGCAAGGAAAGAAAGAAGAAAATCAGAAAGGAAGAAAGGAGAAAGAGAAAGGGTCACCACCGTCCTAGCAAAGAAAAGAAAAGAGAAGAAGGCAGATTGAAGAAGAGAAGAATCTGCTAAAAGAGAAGAAGAGAGAAGTAGAAGCCAAAAAAGAGAACTTTTGCTCCCTCTCTCTCTCTATCTCTTAATTTTTGTAAAATCTTATATTGTGAATTTATGTTTCTAGAATTATAGTTGCTCCCTGAGTTCGACCTCGAGAAACTTGTCCTTCAGAGTAAAAAAATTTGTATTCAACTGGTAACTGTTTTGTCGTATACCACAACGACTATAATAACCATAAAGACAGAACACGGACCAACCAACTACTGCTAAGATCAACTCAGATGTGATTCAAGCTTTGAAAATCACATTTTATCAGTTATAAAACCTCAGAATTAGTTTTATAAATCATTTGAAACCAATTTTAATGTTCAACATCCATGAATCTCAAGATTTAAATTATTTTGAATTTGGAAACAATGTTACCCAAATTGGGCTTTTGATTTGGATTTATTACTGTTCAGATCATCTGATCTTCTTGAACACCATTGATTGGTGTTTAAGGTGATCTAGTGATCTTCTCAGAATCACTTGGGTCCTTATTCAACCTCAATCAATATCACTGAGTATCCTTGGTCAAACTATCCAATACAAGGCTCAAATTGGGCATATGGTCATCTAAAAATCAAATCCAAATTAGAACATATATGAGTCTTCTCATTACATGTAATTAAGTAAATAGAAACTCGAATTGCTTGATTAAATCCATTACAAATCGAATTGATTCAAAATCTTATGATTGGGCTTTAAAATACAAATACAAATCAATCGAACAAATTTAATACAATTGAATCCAAATCGGGGGGTCTTTGTGAATAGATGGGTGAATGGGAGACCCCTTAGGTGAATTTCAGGCGCAAATTCATTTCTAAGAGCCAAAACTTCCAGATCTGAATTAGGCCTTGATGAAGGGGTGAATGGTGATTAAATTGCGAGGAGAATAATGAATGCGATTTATGAGGTGTAGAGGAAGATTAATTGATGACAACGTCATCATCAGCCATAACTAGCTTTAATTTATCAAAATCAATTGATAAATGCTCCTACATAACTGCCGGAGAGTCAATTCATTGCATATCCTTTCTAAGAAGAATGCATTAAAACATGGTTAAATCTGTAGTTTTAACAGAAGATCATAAATGCAAAGTAATCATTGGGTTTCCCAGGGGTTAAACTAAGGTCAAATGAGCATTAATGACTAACAAGAGGGTTCATATAGATAGAAACGAATTTTCATGTATTTTGAGAATTAACGGATACCCGAAACCCTAATTTCAGACCGCTTAATTGACAGAGGTTCTAGTCTGGATAAAATTCACCCAAACCTTTTAAAAATCATAGAAAAATATTCCATAAGGTTTGGTTTCATTGATTTGACCATTAGAACTCATTTTAACCTAAAACAAAGTCTTAGACAAGAAGTTACCCTAATTTGGGTTTCTACCTAAATTACACAATCAAAATTGGTCAAAACCAAAATCCGACTTTACCATCAGATGCCTTAATATTAACAAATTAAGGTGTTAATTGAGGATTAATTGTGTTATATTTAAAAATAAATTATATAATCATGAAGTTAATATATAGGGCTATTAATTAGATAAGTAAGATTAGATAAATTACGTGTATAAATACATATTTACAATATTTGTACATATGTACAAGTTATGTTTAAATTAAACTTATATACACTAATGTACACTATGAATAACTATACATATTACTTAATTATGATTTAATTAAGTTAATTTATACTTTTACATGTTTAATTAAAGAATTTAAATGATTTAATTTGATTTATTCCTATTATACACATTATACTTACTATGTACAAGTCATTTATACATTATGTACATACTATTATACAATATAAACATACGTTTAAAAATAAGATTAAATTAAGTTAAAATATAAATTAGAAGAATACAATATAAATTATTATATTACTTAGTTAAATTTATTAATTTAATTGAGATTAACTTACTAATATACATTAATAACTTAAAATATTATACATATACAATATATACTTAAATAAATAGATTATAAATATGTTAATTTATATAATACATACTCTAAATACTATATTAAGATATATATATATATATATATATACATGCTTAAGTTATATACAATAGTTATATATAAATACACGTATAATTTATATATATTATATATATATATACAATAATATACAATACAGCCTACTATAAATATAAATTATAACTTAACTATATATAAATAATATTTAAATACCATATATGCATAATTTATATACAAACAACTTACTTTATGTAATTAACTTATGAATATATACATATATTTACACTATATACATATGAAATTTTTGTAGGATTTTTGAGCTTTTTTTTATTTTTATTTTGTTTTTATGTTTTAAAAGCAGAAAGAAATAAGAGAAGTTGTGAAGAGGGGAAAGAATTTCTTTTTGGTTTTTTTTTTAATTCCTTTATTTCTAAACCTGAGAAGTCTAGAACTTCTGTAGGTATGTTCTCCTAATAAGGGGACTTGAAACCTAAACCTAAGGATTCTAACACCTAAAACACATCAAACGCTCACTCAAGACGCATTTCTTTTTTTTTATTTATATTATTTTTGTATTTTTCAACCTACTTTCAGAATAAAAATTGGAAAATGGCCCATAAGTGGTTATAAATTGAAAACAGGCCAAGAAATTCATCTAAAAATGTTGGAAATAAAGATCTAAACATGGCAAACCTCCAGACATCCATTGATATAAAATTCAAACTCAAAAGATGTGACTTGGCATTAAAATGAGCATCAAAATCCAAGCAGTTAACAACATTCACTTAACTGACAATGAACTTCTAACAGGATTTACAATGAAGTACAATTGATTTCAAACCACATAAAAACCTATATCAAAAGTTGAAAGTTGTTTTTGCATCAAACTCTCTTTAGAAACTCATTGTGCCTCTATTTACATCAAGATTTGCAATTTAAAAATTCCATCCAGACTAGGCTTCATTCTGGTTCAAAACTCAATCTAAGCACATCACAACTTGTTTATGGCATAAAAACCTATAACCATCTAAGATCTAGGCTAAGGAATCCATTATAAACACTAGATCAATCAGAACTAATTTAAACTTCATAATTAAAGCTCATTCAGCATTCATATAGAATAAACAGCAGTTACTGCTATTGTCAAAAACCTCTCAGATCAAAATCCATGCTTAGAACACTGAAGTAGTTACTCAAACGTGTTGCATAAACATTAAAATCCTCTTTAAAACCTCACTCAAAGCTTTAGAGCAATAATTGAATGCTTTTCTCCCAGTTTTAATCATTAGACCTAGGCGATGGAACAAACATCCCAGATCTTATTCAAATCTTTTAAAACACCATTTTCAATTGTTGCCAACATTCACTAGAGGTCCTGGAACTCTATGAAACACAAACCATGACTCATGGATCCTTGGAAAACCCTAATCAACTCTCCTCCTTTCACTATAGACAGTGACGAAGGAGAGCTCCACTCAGGCCTTAAATCACTTTGCAAACCATTTCCAGACCTTGGTTAAAATCCATGAAACCTCATTCAAAGCTTCAGTTAATGGATAGAATGATTTAGACTCAAATAAAAATGTTGTCCAAGTGGGCATTTGATCTGAACCTACTAAGGTGATATGATCACCTAGAGATCCTGCACACTATTAATTAGTGTTCAGGATCTCTGGGTGATTCTCTTAAACCACTTAAATCATAGCTAAGGCCTCGAATCCATGCATGGATTTCCACATGTCCTTACTTTCTCAGAGAAAACTAAAAATAATATCAATGGAAGAATTTGGGCATAAGTTCCTCATGCGATTAAGAACAAATCAAATATGTTCAGGTCAATTGCATGACATTCAATTAAACAAATAAAAGCTCAATTTGACCAATTAAAATTGATTTTAACACAATTGCTCCAAAAATTCCTCAATCAACATCGAAAGTCAAATCAGACTCAATCAATTAAATTGGCTCAATTCCAAGCACAAGGAGGGTCCTTGCGATCTACTGAAATGTATGAGGAAACCCTTAAATGGATTTAGCACTCCATTGGATTTGAGAGCTACTAAGCTTCAGATCTAAGGGATGCTTTGATGGAGGGGTTAATGGCGATCAAAACATCGAAAAATTGAGTGAATGTGAGTTGGTGAAATGTAGAGGAAGGCTTATGATCAGAGTGAGTAGGTGAATTCTTCCTCTCTGATCATAATTGATCAGAGAGGGTGGAGTGGTAGATAACTACTCTAACACTAATCTACTCCTAATTTTATGCCAAATCACTAATCCAAATCTATTCTAAGCTATTTAAATTACTCTAATCTACACTAGGAAAGCATATAAATCTAATATAGAGAAAGCGATTAAGTCCTAATATAATTGGACAAAAGGGACCTCTATGCAGCTGGTCACTACAGCGACGAAATGGGGGAGACCTCAAGTTGAAGAATGGGATCCGTGGATCCACAGCGGGTTGTTGTGGCAACAAAGAGGATTAGGAGATACCACTACTGTCACTAGTGGCCGAGGAAGGGGATTTAGGAGCTAGATGGTTAGATGAAGGACCAACTCAATGGGGAGGGAGCTGGTGGGGTGCACAAGCCATTGAGGAGCTTAATATATAGGCGAGGGAGGCTATGGTGATCGGATTCAGTAGGTTAGGGTTGTTGAGGATGAAGGGCCAAGATGGGTTCTAGAGGGTGTGCGCGTGTCTGAGATGAAAATGGGTCATAGGATGTGATCTAGGTGTAGGTGCAAAACTTTTGGCACAGGTAATAGCAGGTTGGGTGGAGATCCATCGTAGGATCATTGAGGCAAGGATGGGCAGTCTAGAATGTGTGTGTTCTTCGTGTTCGAAGGGTGAGAGCTATAGGTCTTTTGGAATATTTGCATGTGAAGCCCCTGCAGTGAAATGATAGAGAAATTACTCAAGGAACCCATTAGTGATTAAAATGATTTCCGCGAGCTCCCTAGGTGTTTACAAAGAGATCCCTATGGCTTTTGTGTGAAAAGAATGTAAAGACTCAATTATAGACTAAGGACCTAAATGTAATGCATGCAATTCTAGGTCAAAATGAGGTCAAATCTCAATGAAGTTTTTATGGCACATATTTTGAACATTTTAGAGATTAATCCAGCCATTGATTTGTGAATATGTGCTAAAATTGACGTTCAATTGACATTTAACATAGCCATTTACATAGTTAAGTACATAATCTCTTAAAGATGACCTAAATATGTATTTTTAACACATTTTTGGTGTTTTAAGTCATTTTTCTTAATTCCAACACTTACCTCTTTTCTTGTGTTAATTGATAGTGTTTTAACTTAGGTTTTAGCTTAACTTGAATATTTTAGCTATGATGAGACACATTTTATCAGCGTGAGGTTGCGACGTGGATCGATTGAGAGGGGGAGTCTTATGCGACAAGAAGGGGAAGTTGATCTTGCACGACAGCAAGGGAAAGAGGAAGTCGACAAGGGAAGGGGAAGTGTCAACCAATCGTGGTTGTCCACGCGATTGGAGATGGGGAAGGGTTTTTTTAGGGTTTTTTGATTGGAGGGGGGAGCTAATGCTCACGGGGTTTTTTGGGTTTTTGGGTTTACTTTTAGGGATAGGGGGAGGATTTAGGCATGGGATTTTATTTTTGACGAGAGAACAAGGAGGGAAGGAATTGAGAGGCGTGTTGGATTTTTTTAAGGGTCTTAATCTATTTAAGATGATTCCATCTATGCATCTCAAATGCTCATCTCTAAAATCCAATTGTGTTGTAGTGTTGTTGAATTCTCAGGCTTATTTTCATAATGAATATGCTACTTCTTGTGGTATTTTTACAAATAATAGCTAGTTCTCATAATATCTTGATAATAATAATCGTTTCCCATAAAAAATACTTAGATCTTTCTTACAACTACTAGGATTTTCCTATAAATACTAAACCAAATAGGTCATTAATCTAAAGAGTTTCCATGAGGTGGTTTTACCCCCTCATAACATACCAACTTGCCTTTTTAATTATTTTTTAGGATGCAAGTTTGGAAATGTAAAAAATGATGCAAAAAATGACGTAAAGAGTTATGAACGTGATCCACACTCGATGTATCTTCTTTTTATGTAAAAAAATACTTACATGTGATGGAATCTACCACTTTTGAAACCAACAACAAACTCTTTTTATACAAGTGCAAATCACTCAAATCACCTTTGAAATAACTTTGCACCGGTGCAAAACTACCATATCACTTCACAACAATTTTGTACTGGTGTAAAATTAAATTAAAGTGCTTCTTCACTTATGAAAAGTGATTTTTCACCTTATGTTTATGGTTTAAGATTTAGGATTTAGGGTTTAACCTTAAACTCTAATTAGAGTGAAAAATCACTTCCCATTGGTGAACCATTTTCCATAAACCTAAACCTAAAATCCTAAATCCTAAACCCATAGGTCAAAATCACTTTGCACGAGTGCAAAATCATTTTGCATCGGTACAAAATCATCGGATCATATTCGAAACAATTGCACCTATGCAAAATCATCCAGAATAATTTATTATCGATACATAGTTATTTACCATCTGTGCATACATAATTTATCACATGTGTATTTTAGTTCAAAGTAGTGTGATTTTTTTCAATGTGGTGGGACTTGTCACGTAATAAATTTTACGTTCTTTTACTTTGTTACATTAAACATCAATTATCAAGTGAGGATCACGTTCACACCACTTTATGTCATAAAATACGTCATCTCATACATTTTGCTATATTTTAGTTATTTTTTTTTACCTCAATTGTAATTATTTCTATCTCTTCCCTCAATTTATTGGTTTTAATCTCCATTCTAGCTTTTTACCCACTCAAGGAGATGAAAATATAGATATCTTGTTATCATCACGATGGTATCTTTCCATGACAATTCACCCACAAACAGTACCAACGACAACTTAAATGAAATGCTTTTTTTTGTGTCGCCTATCCTTGCTTCTTGTGTGCTGAGTTAGTTTGACCAGAAAGAATGAATGAATCGAAGACATCAAGAATAAATGCAGTAGAAGGGTCAGCTTACAATTTTTTTCCGTCAGCGACAATGGTCTTTCTTTCTTCATTTAAGCAAGAGATATTTGTGGTAAATCAAATAAAAGAATATAGCTGCAAGCACTGGAAATTAATATATGTATTAAAACCCATGGATATGCTACCGTAAATGAAACCATGGCTTATCCACGGGCGGTTTATTCATAATTTTACTAATATTATACATTCACAGAAAAAAAAATGGCGTGGTGGTTACATGGACTAATGATCCATCAGAAGTGCCTGTAGATCAAGTTTTGTCATTTTGGAATCAAAATCACGGGAAATATTAGATTTCTGATAGATTGAGATGCTTATGCATATTGAATTCAAAATATATAATTAGATTTATTAATAAAAAATAACTAATATTTTGCACTTGCCATCATATATTTTCAACTTAAAATGCAGTAATATCTTATAATGATAATATAAAAAAATTACAAAATTAATCCAAGATCCATGTACACGATGCTAAATATTTGCTTAACCACAAAAGTCTAACAAAATTTAAAATCTTAATTGAACTTGTAATTGGAAATATATATATCATGGATGCCATTATACATAAGTCAACGCAATTAAAGTTTATAGACATTTTTCTAGTTCAAAGCTTCAAGAGTATTTGATCTATAATTAAGTTTATAATCCATGGATAATTGTAGGTTCTTTCCATTCAAATATAGTTGACCGATTGAGTTATAAATAGGAATGAGCATTGAGTCGGACTGGCCCAACCCAACTCGAGAACTAGTTCGATTGGGTTGACCCAAGCCTTTAAGCCTAAAATTAACTTAGGTTGGGTTTGGGTTGTAAATATGACACGTTTATTAAATGACCATGACCTTGAGTTGAGGTGGCCCAAACCCAACTTAACCCATGTGCCCATTTATGGGGTTGCCTTAAGGCCTATCTGTTGGTCCAATTATATTAATATATATCATATATATATATACTCATACTGTTTATCAAAATATTTATCATATATGCATCATACATAAAACACTAAATAAACATGAAATGCTTTTGATATTTTTTAACCAACAAAATCTTAAATCACATGCTATCTGCAACTATACGTTGTGCAATGTAATCCTACAATCCTGTTCGAGCCAAATATGAACCATTGACTTCTTGTCATAGAGAAAGCGTGGACATCCAAATTCAAACTAAATATAAACACATAAGAGGAGTACTTTTATTTTTTATTATAATTTTTCTCTACTTGATTACATTTGGTTGGCTTGTCATATGCTATACATGTTGAATATTCAAGCCAAATATTTGCAATTCAAGTAGCTAAATCATTTTGGTTGGACGTGTACTTATAAGGTTTTTGATTGGCCACTGGAGCTACTGTTGGCCATCAAAGCATTTCTAGATTTAGGGAGAGTCGTATAGCCGCATGACATCCGTTGTTAGGAGAGTATGGCCGAGCCTCCTATGAGATGGGAGGGCTCAACCTGACACATCTTAAGCAATCACAAAGGGGGAAAAGAGATTTGGTGACCCAGTTCCACCGCAAGGGGTGTACATTTGGGGGGAGGATGATGCTCCCAACATGCACTAGAGGTTGTAAGATTACATGATTTCTCTCCCTTGTGGCCCCCTGCACTAGGGGTCGCTCCTCACTATTTATAATATGGGTAGATTCCTATCCTGGTACATTTATCAGACTATGTGTCTGCTGTCAGATTGTAGGTGGTCATTTCCATTCTATCGTGATTCTAGCCTTGGCTATGCTGAATCTTCTAGTAGTTTGGGCAGGTCTTGGCTCGTGTCCGGCAAGTCGCAGGCGAGTCGAGTGGTGCCGAACTCGCCTTTTTGTCCTGTACTCAGGTAGCCGGATCTCCTGTTATGCACAGAGTTTTGGATATGAGGGTAGTTTTTGCCCCTCATTATATTCCCCCACTCTCTAGCTATTATAAGTTGCTGAGAGAGCAGTTAAAGCATTCAAAACTCCATGGTAGACAATGGCCCCAAATGTTCGGCCCACTTAGGATGAAGCAGGAAGAACATTTGTTGTGATGGAAGAGTTGTCGGATGCTTGTACATGAGTTTAGGTGGTTTGCCTCTATCTCCTGCCGACTGTATATGGTCAAGTGTAAGGAAATTTTCTTTCGATTCTTTGCCGGTGGAGGTGGCGGCATGGTTATGGGGGAACACAGGTGCATTGACTATGGATTTGACCACCCTTGAGAGGCAGTGTGTGATCCATTGGAATGCTGGACTTACGAGTCTACATTCTCGCCAGCCTTAAGATGCGATCGTATAAGGGCATGCCAGCCTGGCTTGTGCTCGATCTTAGGAGGCGGTACTTTGTGGAACGCGGGGAGTATGATCCCAAGTTCTTGCCGGCCTTAAGAGGCTATGTTTTGCTAAACATAGGGCATATGAGCCTGGGTTCTTGCCGTCCTTAAGAGGTGGCATTTTCTGAACGTAGGGCATATGAGCCTGGGTTCTTGCTATCCTTAAGAGGCGACGTTTTGGTGAACGTAGGGCATATGAGCCTGGGTTCTTGCCATCCCTAAGCGGCAGCACTATGTTGGACATGGGACATATGAGCCCGAGTCTGTGCCAGTCCTTAAGAGGTGGCACTTCGTTGGACGCAAAGCATATGAACTCGAGTCTGTGCCAACCTTTATAGGCGGCACTTCATTGGGCACGGGGCATATGAGCTCGAGTCTGTGCTAGCCTTAGAGGTGGCACTTCACTGACTATTTTGTAGCGTAGCTGGTGGAGGGCCTTAATTTTTGTTGATGTGAGAGGTCATGGCCTCGAACGTCATGCCCGCTCAATAAGGTGGCCGGCGCTTTTATAGCATCGATCCGTATGCCCTGTGTGGTATAACGGGTTGGAACCTTGACCGTCGATTTCATTAATGCGGTCAAGGTACTACAAAACCCGTGCTGTATCTCGAGGGATTTTATTTGTTGGAAATCTGTGACACGCTGAGGGGGAGGTGGAACGATGTCATAGCCCTCAGGAGACCATGGGGAGGGGGTTATAAATAAGGGTTCGCAGAGGGTCTTTGTTGATGACCTCGCATCCCCTTTACTATGCTTGGGGGTTTTGTTTGTTGTGGCGAGGAATGTTTATCTCGTTCTCACTTTTGAAAAAACTTCATCGTCAAACCTTTGCATGTTCGGCGGAGTCGGCCGAAGGGTAATTATGTGTAGTTCTTCAGATGGGAGGTGATAAGACGATTTTCGCTTTCGAATAATGTGATTAAGATGATTTGTTGTTTTAGGATTAAAGTGGTGGAAAACCGCTTAACAAAATCATTAAAATTAAGATTAAACCACTCACGGGAGAGCGGGTCGTGTCCACAAGGAGACAATGATGCAATAAATTCATGAATATTTTTCTTGTATTCGTTCAATCAAGTGAGAAATCCATAGTCAAATCTGACATGAAATGCGACGAAAAGAAGACACACAATAACTCAAAAATGTAAGGTTATATGTGTAATTTTTCCTTACTGAAATATTCAATAAATATGTGATGAATCTCTATAATTTCCCATTGACATGCATTAGAGAGAATTTGTGCACATCTTAATCCAAAACCAATGTCAAAAGATGTGAATAACAAAAGCCACGCAATTATAAGAAAGCATGAGTATGAAGTCGCAATGTCACTCAATATATCACATATTAAAATAAAAAATGACACTTTGGAAATGGCATTGAAATGTAATAACTAATTGCAAGTTTCCTGTAGGAAAACAGGGGAGAACTCCCCTTGGCGTGCGCGAGAAGAGGAAGGACCGGCTGGAGGTATGGTCACGTAAGAAGGTCGTCGGTGGTGAGGGCTGCACGTGGAGGTCGTGGTGTGGTTGTTGGTGGTCGGTGGCAGCTGGCCGGAGGAGATGAAGCTTGTCGGTGTGGAGGCCTGTTGGCGGTGAACGACAACCGGAGGTGTCGCTGCGCGAAGCCGAGGGTGGTCAGAGGATTGAGACAAGATGGATGCCGTAGAGGGTGCATGGAACAAAGGGCGGAGGAGCCGGCTGCGCGTGGAGGACCAACGGTGGTGTTTGGGTTCTTTTTGTTAATGCAGCAGGTGGCGAAGGAGGAAGAAGGAGAGGAAGTAGCGTGTGGGACTTCTGGGAAGGAAGCGTGGATGCGTCGGCGGTGGCCTCAGAGGCGTGTGCTACAGGGCGCCATGGGCCTGTCTGCAAGGGTAGCGCCTGAGGGCTAAAAAAGAGGTGTTGGCGCACAGAGGAGAGGGCGGAGGTGCACTGGCTGGAGGTGCGGGAGGTGTTGGGGCGCGAGGGGGGGAAGGTGCACTACAGCTAGAAGTGGGCGCGTGTGCCTGCTGCAGTGGAGGTGCAGCGCGTGCGGGTGCGTGTTGCAGGAAGGCATGTGGGCAGAGGTGCAGCACGCTCTGCAAGTGCTGCTGGAAGGCGAGGGGGTTGAGCTGCGGGCGCATGGTGAGTGCTGTAGGAGGTGTGTGTCGTGCGTGCGGTGGTCATGGAGGGCTGTTGCGGGTGTTCTGGATGCGCAGCAAGGGGCACGCATGGTCCTGCTGCTACGGGAATGGCGTGGCTTTTGGGTTTGTTTTTGTGGAGTAGAGGAAAAACAGAGGATGGGGAAGAAGATGAAGGTGGTGATGGTGCCTGTGGACAGGGGTAACAAGTCGTGCATTAGTAGATGCACTCACGGTAGGCGAGCTTCAAGGAGCTCATGCACGGTGGTGGTCAAGTCCATCCTCTTGGCGCGGCAGTCTGTCACCCCACCGGCCCACGGTATGACGGAGTTTGACCGTGGAGGCCCACGGTGGTGGAATGCTGCACGGTGCTGGAATGGGTGGTGGCCTCCCCTTGCCTGGTCGTCTCCTCCTCCCTTTGTAGCTCCAAGTGATAATTTGAAATCCAAAGAAGTGGGATCAGATCCTCTTCATGGCCAATGAATGCTTGCAGCTGTGTGTGAACAGTTGTGCGAGGAGAAGAAGTAGCCGTTACCTGTGGAGGAAGAGAATAAGAAAATAATAAAATATTATGGTTATTTATGCATAAATCCTTAACTTCTATGTTAAATTAAAATAATGCAAGTAATTCACCTAATTGATTAACTAATCAAATGCATGTAATTCTAAGTTAATTCTAAATGCATGCAATGAATGAATTATGCAATTAAGCTAAAAATATGAATTAATTTATTTACATCCTAATGTATGCTATCTAAATGTTATAATTAACTTAATGTTTAGGCACTTAAATACTTAAATAGCCTACAAATATGGGCTAATTAAATACCCCCATGCCTAGTTTTAGCTAGTCCCTAGCAAATCCAAGCAAAAACCTAGCACTCCAAGTAGACTAATCAACCCAATTGGTCTTCCTTTAGAAACATGTTAAGTTCAGACTTTAGACCTAGGGTTCCCAAGTAGTTGCTAAGTTACAGACTAGGTCAGCTAAAGACGAGTTGCAGGTGCAAGTTTCCCTGATTTCTTACTCTACCCTAAGGTTTATTGATCCCTGAGATTAAAGCATCTGTGCATGTGCATTGGTTTGAGTTATTTGAGGTTGGTATGATTGCCAACCTAGGAGGGAAAAAGGATTTATTATTATTATAATATATATATATTTTTTTGTTTGATTCCTCTAAGTCTAACTTTGGATCAGCTATCAACACGGTCTGTGTTGGATTCATTGTCCCCATCACCGTACCTCGAAGGGTGCCTGGCTTTCGATGCTTCAAGATAGCACCGCCCATAGCGACCCCAAGAACTCCTGGAAATCGACACTTCGAGATAGTATCGCCCATAGATTTCTTAAGCGAATTCAGGCCTATGGCAATCGGCACTTCGAGATAGGGCCGCCCATGGTATCTGAACCACACAATGCGCTTACATGCCCCTAGTAGGATGGATATCTTATGAGACAAGTGCCGAGGAGGTAACATGTTATCATCGCATCCTCAAGGTGAGTATATACTCCACCTCTCCTATGGCAGGAACTCTTCCAATCAAATTGTGTTTTCAATCTTCTCCTAAGTCAAAACTAAGAGAACCAAATTTTCTTTTAATAAAGGAATTAAGGTGATCACTTACTTACACAAGACCAAGTGTGTGTGAAATTTGGATGCTTGGGTTACAAGGACCTGTAAATCAAAAGGTAGAGCAAGACTCCAGGTACTACCCAGCCTTTTAACTCAATCCCTAGCTTTCCTTCCTCAACCTCTTGAGGAATGGTCCGCAACTTAACTCCTACTTCAATTTTTAAGTCCATAAAGGACCCTAAGGTCTAAAGCTAGTAGCTCACTTAGCTTCTAAAGTTCAACACCTAGAATCAACTTAGTCTAACCTAGAGTTCTGATCTGCTTAAGAATGCAGGGCCCAGCCAGTTAAGCTCAATAGTTACAAAATATTTTTCTCTTTGTTCTCTCTCTCTTTTTTTTTTTAATGCAAATGTATGCAATGCGGAATGCTTTAACTAAATGCATGAATGCACTATGTATAAATGCTATGTATATCCCCAAGTACACCCCCCCATGCCTAAAATATGCAATGTCCCCATTGCATAGAAGGATATTACTTGGGTCAGAGATGAGCTACCATTAATTTGCTAGTAGCCGAGTAGCCAAAGAACCTGCAAATCAGGTTCAAGGATCGTAGAAATAGGCCCTAAAAATGGGCAAAGTAATGCTGGCCTAGAAAACAGGTAACCTAGGATGTTGGCGAGCTGATGATGAATCCTAATAGAAAATGCTCGCCCAACTAAGATGGGAATGAAATCTTCCCAGGTCACCAGAGGAGGTTCTAAAGGATAAATTGGCATAACAACCTCCAAAGGGGTAGGGGGAGGATGACAAGGATCCTCCAAAAGGAATGGGGAAGGAATGGTGCAGAGACAAACCCCCAGTGTAATGGACTAACTAAAGAAATCATCAATCCATCCCCAATACTCCATTACAGGAAATATTGGTTTGTTAAGCCCCCAGTCAAAATAGTAGTGAGCATGTCTTTAAGCCAGGGATTGTCAAGGGTGTCTAAGTTTTGAGATTGCAGAGTGGCCATAAGATCTAAGTTGGGTTTAATCGGCTTGGTTCCATCCCTAACACTCTTCCTAATTCCTCAATCACATCCCTAGCATCCCTTGTACTATCACAAGTATCTTCCTGCACTTCATCAGGAGTCAAAAGTTTGCCTTTAGACATAAGCGAATTAGAGGGTGACTTCGAATCAAATGAAGGCATGTTGGAAGCAATAGATCTGGGGATTATCCTATCAACGTTATCCCGGGTTCTTGTTCTTTACTCAAATTCTCTCCGGAGTCTATATGTGAATCCACATAAATCTTAGAAGTTGCTTCCAAATTTTCCATTATTTCATCATGAGGAGAAATATCATCGATGGGTGTACTAAGGAAACCTAATTTGGTCAAATTTGCGACATCCTCAAGGGCTAACTCTTCAAATAAGACATGATCACCGTTAGTGTCACTCCAAATCTTGAATGTAGGTTCCTCATATAATTTATCCTTCTCCTCATCATACAATTCATCATATACCTGAGGTCTAAAATCATCTACAATCTCAGCAGATCCCCTAGGGTACTCTATCTGGGGTAAATGGTTTACACTGGTAACATCAGATTCCTTAGATAGGTGAATTTCTTTAGGGTTAGGTTCCCTAAGGATGGGCTTGAGTTCCATCTCGTGATCAGAAGGGAGGGCAGGATTAACAACTTGACTTTGACCCACTTCATTAAATGTCACAAAAATACTATCATTTGGGTCGAGGTCTTCCAATGGTACCATCATTCCCTTCTTTTGACTCCAATATAATTCAGGTGGATACTCAACCTTATCATCATCTTCCTCAGGTTGCCACCTTTCTTCATCCAATGCATAGCTACTTTCATATGTATCTTCCTCCCACTTAAGGCGTGGACCTCTCAAGGAAGTGTCATCTAACAAGGAGGTTTCAAAATCGATCCTCGAAAAGTAGCTATTCTCCTTACATAATCCCCAAAATTTCCCTCCAACTTAAAGTGTAGCTCTCCCACGGGAGATGCATCTAGCGTAGAGGGGTGCACGTCATCCTCAATGGGGTAGATTGGGTGGCTAATTTCATCTCTTTTTTGTTGGCTTGCTCTCGAAGATTCTCCTAACAATTCAATCATTTTATCTTGCATTTTCTGTATTTCCATCTTCAAGGAGGAGAGGTCATCATTTCTTTCAGGGGAGAAGTCACGCTCAGGCTTATAGTACCCAGGAGTGTCTGTCCAACCATTAAAATTATTTTGGGAGGGTGGGTTGGTATTTCTATGGTGTGTGGGATATTGGCCAAAGCAAATCTCGCTCCTAGGTTCTGCTCACTGATTTGGGGCTTAACCAGGCCAATACTCCTATAATAGGAGTAAAATGGATCCCAATGATTATCATTATGTCCATCAAAGGATGGGCCATCTCGGCGTATGGGATCGAAGAGTGCAGAGTGGGGGTAAGGGTGTGGGCAAGATGTGAAAGGATGAAAATCAATGTGGTAAATTCTAACTCACACCTCAATCAGAATTCCCCAAGCAAAACACAATTCAAAAAGGACTTTTTAGGTCTTTCCCAATTTAGGCTTTTGATTTTAAGTCAGATTGTAGGTGACAATACAATTTATTCAATCAATTTACTTGCTTATTGTCGACCTACGGAATGCCTACAAAGACCTAGTTGGAGCTTAGGTGTTCTTCCCTAAATCTCAAATGGTAGAGCAACTCTAAAGATGGAAGATCGAGGGATGCAAGTAGGCCTAAGCTTTCCTTTGAAGCTGTGCTTACGCGGTGCTTCTCAACTACCCCCAAAAATCCATGACAGGGTATCCCCCTCTTTGGATTTACAAAACCTTTGATCTCAAGTTCCGAACACTTCAGAATCCGATGGTAGGAGGGCTCTTATCCTAGTAGTTCCAAGACTTAGGAGTGTCTAAATGCGTGCCGTGGTGCAAGAGATATAAGTGTGCATACACCGCAAAAGATTTTGAATTTTGAATCGCACACCACGTTTGAAAATCAAGTCCTTGATTTTTAAATGTCCCTCCTTTAATTAGTCCTTTTTCAAAAATTAAATGTGACCACTTTATTAGATCACTTCAAGACAGATTATGTGGTCTAAAAATTAATCCAAATGCATTTGCATGACAGGTAGAAATGAAAAGTTAGAAGTGCATACCTGATTCCAGCATTCTTCATGCAACATGCAAGACAAGAAGTTAGATCTAGATGCTGTTCATTCAATCCTAAATGATTTGTCCTAAGGGCAGATAGCTTCTAGTAGGTAGTTCGTGTGTTTTTTTTTTAGCTACTTATGCACAAACAAATTAAGGATAAACAATCCACAAAATAAATTAAAAACCTAGATATAAAGAAAAGGGAACAGGCTCCTGAAAATCAGCCCCAATTATTATAAGGGCGAGAAAACAGAAATAAAACTTGTGACAAAGGAGAATCCCCTATGGAAGCGGGATCCAAGTCTCCTGCGTCTTCCCCGCATGTAGGCATCGCTCAAGGTCGACGTTGTTTCCCTAGATAAGCCTGTCACCTCCACAATTTCCTCGCACAGAAAAGATAATAAATGGTTAGATCACTATGCAATGAGAAATAATCATAAATAAAAATCAGGTGAAATTATTGCATTTGTTGCCTCCCCGGCAACGGTGCCATTTGATAAGATGGTTTTCGCTTTCGAATAATGTGATTAAGATGATTTTTGTTTTAGGATTAAAGTGGTGGAAAATTGCCTAACAAAATTATTAAAATTAAAATTAAACCACTCACAGGAGAGCGGGTTGTGTCCACAAGGAGACAATGATGCAATAAATTCACGAATATTATTCTCGTATTCGTTCAATCAAGTGCTAAATCTATAGTCAAATCTGACATGAAATGCGACGAAAAGAAGACACAAAATAACTCGAAAATGTAAGGTTATATGTGCAATTTTCCTCACTAAAATATTCAATAAATATGTGATGAATCTCTGTAATTTCCCATTGACATGCATTAGAGAGAATTTGTGCACATCTTAATCCAAAACCAATGTCAAAAGATGTGAATAACAAAAGCCACACAATTATAAGAAAGCATGAGTATGAAGTCGCAATTTCACTCAATATATCACATATTAAAATAGAAAATGAGACTTTGGCAATGGCATTGAAATGTAATAACTAATTGCAAGTTTCCTATAGCAAAACAGGGGAGAACTCCCCTTGGCATGCGTGAGAAGAGGAAGGATTGGCTGGAGGCATGGTCGCGCAAGAAGGTTGTCGGTGGTGAGGGCTACACGAGGAGGTTGTGGCGTGGTCGATAGTGGTTAGTGGCGGCCGGTCGGAGGAGATGAAGCTTGCTGGTGAGGAGGCTTGTCGGCAGTGAACGGCAACCGGAGGTGCCGCTACGCGAAGCCGAGGGTGGTCAGAGGATTGAGACGAGATGATTGGTGTAGAGGGCACGTGGAACGAAGGGCGGAGGAGCCAGCTACCCGTGGAGGACTGGTGGTGATGGTTGGGTTCTTTTTGTTAGTGCAGCAGCTGGCGAAGGAGGAAGAAGAAGGAGAGGAAGTCGTGTATGGGACTTCTGGGAAGGAAGCGTGGATGCGTCGGCAGTGGCCCCAGAGGCATGTGCTGCAGGGCGCCGTGGGCGTGTGTTGCAAGGGTAGCGCCTGAGGATGCGTGGAGGTGTTGACACATGGAGGAGAGGGCGGAGGCGCGCTGGCTGGAGGTGCAGGAGGCGTTGAGGCAAGGGGGGGGAGAAGGTGCACTGCGGCTGGAAGTGGGTGTGCGTGCCTGCTGCG
The DNA here is from genome assembly GCA_037157565.1 of Thalassia testudinum. Lineage (NCBI taxonomy): Eukaryota > Viridiplantae > Streptophyta > Magnoliopsida > Alismatales > Hydrocharitaceae > Thalassia > Thalassia testudinum. The sequence goes on along the minus strand of JAZHRO010000003.1, from coordinate 112,871,065 downwards.
GTGGAGGTGCAGCGCGTGTTGCAGGAAGGCGGGTGGGCAGAGGTGCAGCGCGCTCTGCGAGTGCGGCTGGAAGGCGAGGGGCTGAGCTGTTTGCACGTGGTGTGTGCTGCAGGAGGTGTGTGGCACGCACGGGGTGGTCGTGGAGGGCTGCTGCAGGTGTTCTGAAGGTGCAGCAAGGGGCGCGCATAGTCCTGCTGCTGCGGGAATGGCGTGGCTTTTGGGTTTGTTTTTATGGAGTAGAGGAAAAACAGAGGATGGGGAAGAAGATGAAGGTGGTGATGGTGCCTGTGGATAGGGGTAACAAGTCGTGCATCAGTAGATGCACTCATGGTAGGCGAGCTTCAAGGAGCTCATGCACGGTGGTGGTCAAGTCCATCTTCTTGGCGTGGCGGTCTGTCACCCTGCCGGCCCATGGTATGACGGAGTTTGATCGTGGAGGCCCACGGTGGTGGAATGCTGCATGGTGGTGGAATGGGTGGTGACCTCCCCTTGCCTGGTCGTCTCCTCCTCCCTTTGTAACTGCAAGTGATAATTTGAAATCCAAAGAAGCGGGATCAGATGCTCTTCATGGCCAATGAATGTTTGCAACCGTACGTGAACGGTTGCGCGAGGAGAAGAAGTAGCCGTTACTTGTGGAGGAAGAGAATAAGAAAATAATAAAATATTATGGTTATTTATGCATAAACCCTTAACTTCTATGTTAAATTAAAATAGTGCAAATAATTCACCTAATTGATTAACTTATCAAATGCATGCAATTCTAAGTAATTCTAAATGCATGCAATGAATGAATTATGCAATTAAGCTAAAAATATGAATTAATTTATTTACATCCCAATGTATGCTATCTAAATGTTATAATTAACTTAATATATAGGCACTTAAATACTTAAATAGCCCACAATATGGGCTAATCAGGAGGAAGCCCTTCTTAGTGCCCTTTCTCGTTGCATATGTTGAGGTGAGGGCCTCGAGGTTTTCTGTAATTGATACACCTGTTGCGGTGTTGGTTGGGTTGGGCATTATCGTTCTTCATAAAGAAGGTTTGCTTCTTGAGCTGCCTTCTTTCTTGTTTTGGTTACTCTGTTTTGTTTCTTGGCGCAGGCTCTTGGGGGTTTTCCTTGCTGGATGATTTTGGGCATCACGACGAGCTCTTTCGATATAGGACCCATCTCACGTGGGGGAGAGGCGTGGGTCAGGGTGAGAAGGGGGTCTCTCCTTATTTTGGAGCATTCATCAGGAGGGAGGGAGCAATAAAGCGGAGGCGAAATGGGCTCCCTCAAAGTGTCCACAAGGGGAGCTCAACGGGATGTTCGTTGAGAGAGAGTCAGCCGTGCCCACCCTGTTGGACTCAGTCTAGGATGGGGCGGAGGATGTTCCATTGGGGGTACTATTCCCTTTTGGTCCGCGTTGAGAACCCATCGAACGTCGGGCTGTGATCACGTCGCTGGGGGTTGGTGGAGGCTGCTCCTTTGCAGAGACTTATTGCTTCTGCCACCTTGCTCGACTCCCCTAGTGATTTCATGATGGTGGAGGAGGAGCTATTGTTGCTGGTAGCTCCTCTTGTGGGAGTGTATTTGACCGGCCAAATGTAGGGTAGGGCTCGACGGAGGCGCTAGCAGGAGCGGGTGTTTTTAGTTAGATGGTGCCTGCAGCACCGGCTTAGGCAGTTGAGCTCAATTGGGTATCCCTTGTGGAATGGCCTGCTAGAGGCCTTATGGTGTCGACTAGGTGGGGTACCTCACTGATATATTGGAGGGTACTCCACACTTCTACGCCGCTTCACCTGGATCGAGCAACCGTCGTGGCTCGCCAAAACTTGCCGGTCCGCCAGTGGGCTGCTTGTTCAGCCATTCTTCTTTTGCAGAAGGAGCTCCATGTTCTGGAAGTGGGACAATCCTTTGCTGCGGAGAGGAAGGGGGCTAGAGGGCCTATCCCACCGACACTCGAGGGTTCACTGGGGGTGTGGGCTAGGGGTGGTAGACGAAAGGAGACTCTTCTTTGCAGAGGAGTCATCCAAGGCAGGTCTATAAGTACCTTTGTTTTGATGCACCAAAATTATGTTTATTGCTACACTAATATTTCAAGACCATCCCGGATTAAAGCTTCTCTTTTGAATCAAGTCTAGATGGTTGCTGATGTGTGTCATGTTCTTTTTATTTGAGTCTAGGATATCATTGTAAGGAACCTCAAAAATAAAGCAATTACATAGTTTTTTGCACTTCTTTGAAAGCAAACTTTTAGGGTTATTGATTGACCAACATTTCTTTTTGATCGACCAAAACATGTTGATCGACCAACCAAGTTTGCTAATCAATCAAACCAATCCTTTTTAGGAAGTTGATTAAAATCCTATTGATCGACCAACCAAGCTAATTAATAAACCAACCTATGATCAATCAAACAACTTAATTGACTGACCAAATATCTTTTTAATCGACCAAAACACCTTAATTGATCCACCAATATCACTTCCTTTTCAAGCTGACTTTTTAGTATAAATAGAGGTCGTTCGCAGCCCTTTCAATTCACAACTTTCAATAGAAATACACTAAAAAATCAGAGCTTCTTATGCTTCTTTCAAAAATGTTCTATGCTTCACTATTCACATCTTTCAAAAGCACGCCATTTTGAACCTCTGTCGAAATCCTGGTTTGATCTTTTATTGAGGTTCCATAGATATTTCTATTTTGTTATTCAATTTTGTTGTCTTTGATTAACGGATTCCAAGGTGTTGGAAAGATCTGTGTTGTTATTCTTCTCTTCAGGTCAAAAAGAGAAGTGGTTGTAAAGAAGTTGTGCCACCCATGTTCAAATAATACTATAGTGGATTGACTAGTCAAAAAAATCCTAAGTCAAGAGGCTTAGGAAGTGGTTTTCACTCGATTTGGGTTTCCACTCTAAATCTAGGTGTTATTTATGCTTGATTGTTGTTGTGAATTTATTTTTCTCATTTACTATTTCAAGAAGCAATACTATTCACCTCTCCCCTCTAGTATTCGTTCGATCCACAGGTGTAATTTTCATTTGGTATCAGAGCTTCGTTGTCCAGAAGATGTCAAAGTCATACGTCGACACATGCTGAGGGACAATTCGTCATTCGACCACCCCTTTTTGATGGAACAAACTACGGATATTGGAAGACTAGGATGCAGATCTTCCTAGAATCTATGGATTTTGAGGTGTGGGATGTCATCGCCTCCAAATACACACGTCCCGAACTAAAGGAAGGAGTGGTGGTGACACTAGATCAAAAGAAGATGGCAACATACAATGCTAAAGCCATGAATGCAATATTCTGCAGACCTTCAAGAGTAGAATTCAACCACGTTTTTGCTTGCAAGACAGCCTACGAGATCTGGAGCATCCTCGAAGTCACCCACAAGGGGACATCCAAGGTAAAAGAAACTAGGGTAAATTTACTAACACAAAATTATGAGCTTTTCAGGATGAATAAGGGGGAATCAATTAAGGAGATGTTCACAAGATTCATGGACATCATAAACTCCTTAAGAAATCTAGATTAGGAGATCAAGACTGAAGCTTTGGTGAGAAAGCTTCTTCAGTCGCTCACCAGTGATTTGGAGACTAAGACCACCGCCATACAGGAGTCAAAAGATCTATCTACCCTAAAACTAGATGATCTTATCGAAAATCTTATGGCCTACGAAGTTCAACTCCAACACATGAAGGATCATGAAGGAGAAGGAATCAAGAAGAAAACTATGGCTCTTGAAGCCAATCAACAAATAGAAGATTCCTCGAGTGAAGACAAAGAGGAAGATATAGCCCTCCTTTCAAGAAAGTTTAGAAAGTTCTCAAGAACAAAAGAAGCTGGAGAAAGAAGAAAGAAGAAGCCAAAGCTGATGCAATTATCTGCTACAACTGCAAGAGAAAGGGACACATCAAGAAAGATTGTCTAGTTCTCAAAAAGGAGTCAAAAAAGAAGTTTCCCAGAAGAGAAGGAAAGAAAAAGGCATCTGTAGCAAGCTGAGATGAATCAGACTCATGTTTAGAAGAAGAAGAAACCTTCAGAGAAGAAGCTCTCCTAGGATTAATGGCGCTAGAAGATGAGGTAATCTCCTTTTCACAAGATGAACTATTAGAAGCATTTTTTGAGATGCATAACATAGCTAAATCACTAAAACTAGAAAATAAAAATCTAGTAAAAACATTAAGGGAAGGAAAGGCACAGAAAGATACGTTTTCTCAACAAAATAAAGAGTTATCTGAAGATATCATCTCATTAAAATCACACGTAGATAATTTAAAGATGGATATAGACAAATTAAAAAAAAATTCTACGATTCTCTTGAATGATCTGGCTAAGTTTACTAAGGGAAGTAGAAACTTTCATAAACTATTAGGAACACAAACCCAAAGTACCACAAAATTTAGGTTAGACTACACACCTAAAAATGATCATGAAGCATCTAGTTCTAACCAAAATAAAATGAAAGGTATCTTGCCTAAACAGGCAGCATCTAGCTACCATGGACCTAGACAAAAATGGGTACCAAAAACATTATTGCAATCCTATTTTGTAGGTCAAGTAGACTATAAGAAGTGGACATATCAACAAATCAATGGAAAATTGAAGCCACTCTATAGAACATCAAAACCAGGACCTCACAAACGCAAACCAATGACAGGAACGAGAAGAAAAGAGATGGATCATGGACAGTGGATGTTCAAAGCACATGCCGGGGAGGAATTCCTATTCCTGCAACTTCACCGCTAGGATGGTGGTACTGTCACATTTGGGAACAACTACAAAGGCCATATTATTGGTACTGGTAAAATTGGTAACTCTTCTACTTCTTATTATCCCCTCCTTATGCCACTAAGGATTGGGGGAAGGCGCTCAGGAGTGTTGCCCTGGAAGGAAAGTGTTGTCAACCTAGGGCGACGTTGACCCCGAAAATTTCCCTATCTCCTACGCTGATATTCTCAGGCGAGAGGGGGTGTTCAAGTGATGCAAGTATTGCTGCCGAGACTTGACGGCGATGTGCCATCAGACGGGGAACTAGGGTGACACCACTTAGCCTAATCGGGTAGGGTGTTATCCAGCTCGACCCTCAGCTTGCTAGGAAGATTGTGTTAGTTGAGAGCTATTGTCGGGGCTTTTCCTCAAGGTGGTCATGCGGGCCCTCCATGGGCCCGCTATCCTTCTTCGCTGCAAATTTGCTTGAAGAGGCAAGCTAGGTTCCTATGTCAGATCTGGGAACCTGAGGCGGGCTTTGGGTACATAGCTCCTAGCCCTAAGGCACCTATAGCGGGGCCTGGGGCCAGCTTTCCTTTTTTTTTGTGGAGCTCAAGGGTGGCAGTCCCTCACTCATGGGCCAGCTCCCCTTAAGAATGTCCACCTGGTTCATGGCAAGGGGAGAGTATTTCTCATGGAACTCCTCCTTGCCAAGCGAGGTCCATAATAGCAACCATCAATGAGTCGACCACTGTGGTGAGGAAGGTAGCCCTTGGCTTGTGGAAGCGACTGTTTTTGTGGACGAAGGGGGGAGCACACCTACTAGGGGCCCTCTCATCTTCTTTGGGACTGATGTTGTTGTCACATCTCGATCAATCAGTTGTAGGAACGGAAGGAGTTTCCTGGCTCCGCGATCATGAAGGCTTTGCTTAGGGGCTCGTTGGGTGCTTTGGTGCATGACCGCTGGTGCTGGGCTTGGACCTTTGAGTCAGACAGCTTGGCTCGGGGTGTTGGGTGGCCGTTACCTCACGGGGCCTGCTACCTTTGAGGTACCAAGCCTTAAACTGATCCGAGTAGGATCGAAAGGACTTGGCCTTCCACTGCCTGGCTCCTAATGGCCTATTAGGGTTGTCTCTGGCCTTCACCGCTCGACAAAATGTCGTTAGGGCTAGCCCGCTTAGTGTTGGGGAGCCGACAGCCTAGCTAGTCAGTCAGTTGATGGGTGATGAGTCGGCCCGAATAGGTTGTTAATATGATATTTTTATCGTTGAAATGTGTATAGTGGTTAACCTAATTCAGACCTAACCATCTCTTTACAAAATTTTTTAACCTGACCTAATTGATTTTATCTTGTCGCTTTTAGACCCAGGGTCGAACTCAGGGAAGTGGGGTTCAAATCGAGTTTCTACGTTTGCCTTAAAACGCGTCTCTTCCGTTCGTTTATTGTGTTTTTGGTATTTTTCTTATTTAGGTTTTTTTCTGGTAATCCTTGTTCTTGAGGCACACCCTCAAAATTGTGTCCTTGGCTTTTAGCCAAAACAGAGTTTCAAAACACGCCTTGCTACTTGCAAGACGGGGTACCTGCAAATCAAAGATTATCTTTTCACTTTTATACCTTTTTTTATCTTTTTACTAAGAAGGAAGCTAACAGATAGAAAGTAAATATAGTAGCTATAGATATATATTTATATGTAGTATATATATAAAGGGGTGGGGGTGAAGGTGACGATGGAGTGTAGCACTATGTCGAGTCAATCGACGTCTAGAGAGACGCAACCAACACGACTAGGTGCCACATGGAGTGTGGATGGAGGATGGATGATGTATGGGACCACGCTTTTTTTGCACGCGTGTATCAGGAAATATCAGCAACTGGTGCAGATATTCCCACGATACAGCGTATAGTAAATAACATGAAAATATATGTACATATGTATGTATATAAGTAAATATATCTATATATATATATATAAATGTATAAGTATATATGTATAGATATATATAGATATATATGTATATATATATATAGGTGTATATGTATATATATGTATGTATATATGTATATAGCTATGGATATTTGTATATAAGTATATATATATATAATACTATATAGATGTATATATATATATATATGTATATAAGTATATATGTATCTAGATATATATATATATGTGTATATGTATAAGTATATAGATATGTATATATATATATAGATGTATATAAGTATGTGTATATATATATATATATATATATATTATATATATATAGGTTTATATATATTATATTATATGTATGTATACATAACTATATAGATATACTATGTATATAAGTATATATATGTTACTATAAGTGAGTGAGTGTGTGTGTATGTGTCGGTATAGGTGTGTGTTGCTGTGAGTAAAAAAAAGAGAGAGAGAGAGAGAGAGAACGAAGAGAGAGAGAGAATACGTGAGAGAGAGAGAGCGGGAGAGAGAGAGAGAGAGTACGTGAGAGAGAGCGGGAGCGGGCGGGAGAGATCAGCAGAGAGAGAGAGCGGGCTGGAGAGATCGAGCGCGCGGACGATGGCAGCGAGTTAAGACGTCTGCTCGCGGCGGCGGACGTCTGGAGTCGCATCGTCTAGAGAAGGCAGCGGACGTCTGGAAACGGCCGGTGCGGGCGCGCGCCTTCGTAGGGTTCCTGCAGGCGTGCGCGAGGACGACGGGCAGGCGATGGCGTGGAGGAGGGCAGGGGGAGGTTCTGCAGTGGTCGCGTAGGGTCGCGGAGGAGGGCAGGGGGCGACGTGAGGCCGTAGCCGGCCGCTGCAGTGCGCGCGACGGTCGGCTGCGGGTGCAACTGCGGCGTGGACAGAACGGAGACTTGAGCGGGGAATGGCCCTGCAAGCGCGCGCGAAGTCGACGGGCGGCTGCGGGGACGGTCGCGGAGGAGGCGGGGGGTGCTGCTGCTGCTGCTGTCGCCGCAGTTTAGCTGCTGCTGCTGCTGCTTCAAGCTTCGGAGCTTGAAGCGGCAGCAATGGCGTGGAGACGAAAACGAAGAGAAAAGAAAACACCACGCCCACCGACTCGTTGAAGAGATGGGCGGTGGTGCTCCCACTGTGGTGGTGTGCACCACAGTGGGTTCTCCTACTCGCCAGGTGCCTCCTCGATGGAGGGCCGGCGTATGGGAGGGGAGAACGGTGGAGAGGAAGGTGGTGGCTGTGGGGTCTTTGCAGCAGCTCCCCTCCTCTTCGTCGCGAGGAAGAGCTGCGGCTTTATAGAGGAGGAGAGCGTGGCGGGGAGGCATGGCAGCAGCAGGGAGAGGCGTTGGAGAGTGGCAACCGCAGGGAGAGGTGTTGGCAGGGTATGGCATCGCATGCAGCATGGTGTGGAAGAAATGAACCGTGGGAAGAAGAGAAAAGAAGAAATCAAGAGGAAAAATAAAAAGAGGTGGATTTTGCAAGGAGGTACTTGAAGAAAAATGTTAATATGCAAGCCATTATTTCACTCCTCTTCCTCTTCTCAATAAAATGCATGAATGCAAGTGTCTTTATAAATGCGACTATAGGATCATAATATACATAGTTAATGCTAGAAAATAGCACAAGAAGGCGTTATTACAGGCGTGTTTTGAGGTGCAAACAATGGGCCCTTGGTGGGTCGTGCTAAATAGGCACAATCGAGAGCGCCTGGCGGGAGGCACCATCTGATGGGCCTTGATCGACTCCTTGAGCTCTTCTGGGGAAAGGCAGCCACTGCCTTTCTTACAAGCAAGTAGATTGCACATACGGGGGCGTATACCCAAGGCCATCGGCATCATCTCCACATCTTTTTTTCTTCTCGGTCCGCGACTCAAGGGGGAAGGTCCACTTCGGGGCTTCGGGCAGTCGGCCAGAACGTACCCGCTTGCCTTTTTTGGGACTATCGTGGTAAGGGTGTCATCGGGGCGTGTAGACGTTGAATCCCAACCAGGCCCCTTTTAGGAGGGAGGAGCCACGAGTGGGGTCATGAGTGGTTAAGACTATCGCGGAAGTTCCTGCTCGGGGAGGTTGAGGTAGGGTGCCGGAGAGGCATCTCCTCCCAGCAACTGGATGCTTAGAAGAGCAATAGCATTTTTGTTGATGTTTCCCACAGACAACGCAATTTGATGGGCCACGGGAGCCGCTGTTGGCCATCAAGGCATTTCTACATTTAGGGAGCGTCGTATAGCTACAAGACATCCATTGTTAGGAGAGTATGGCCGAGCCACCTGATGCGTAATTTCTTAACACAATTAATTAAGGTTAAGAGTCTTAATTAATTGCGTAAGAAATGACTTAGGTTAACTCAAATCATTGTCATTTAGGTATTATAGGGTCAAGTTAACCTAACATTTTAGTTTTAATTCTTTTTAGCTGGTTGAGTCCAGGTTATTTACTGGGAGGCATAATCATAATTTTAATTCACCATTTCATTCCATTGCTTAATTACTAATTACTTTATTAATTATATCAATAATTTCATATATGTTAAGCATATGAACAATTGCATAAGAAATTAAATCTGTAAAAACATGCAATTATTCCATTAATAGAGGAAAACGTACAAGAAAGATTTACAATGAATACCAAGATAAAGAAATGTTTATTACAATTTTTACAAGAATATAAGGCATAAAAACAAATTACAATGAATAAAGATGCCTTCTTTATCAATGAGCTCAAGCTCTCTCTTCTCTCAACCTTTAAAGATGTTCATTAATAATATTAGATAACTTAAAAAGTTAAACTTCTTGTCCAATTTTTCTTTTTAACTCTTCATTTAATTTCCCTCTTAAATTGTTCTCTCTGCCTTCCTTCTCTCACCTCTATCTTTTCCTTTATTCTTCTCTCTTTCTTTACTTACTCAATTTAACACTCAGCTTTTTCTCTTTACTGTGCATGAATCCACACTTAGCCAAATTTTTACACAACTTAAGCCCATCTCTCTCAATTTTAACAAAAATTTGTTAATGGTCAGCTCAGGTTTTTCGAGGATACACAGCACCCACTAGGGGTGGGACCAGACCCTACTAAGCCAAAGCCTAGTTCATATTTAGTGGATTTTTATCATTTTAAGCCAATGCACAGTCTCGGCCCATCACAGGCCCACATACACGCTCACCCACCCAGGCCCACACACACAAGCACACGCCTGCGCACACACACATATGCATGTGCACGACCTGTGCACAATCGGATCAAGCTCATTAGTTGCACCCTACGTTGACGATTGAAAAGCCTCAGTCACTTTTTGGTATTATACCAGCGCAAGTGTCCACAACTTCCCGAGGTGGGACTAATCAACCGCTCCCTCCTTCGTGCGTTGCTACATCAAGTCAATCTTCAAAAGATGATTCCAATTAACTCATTGATTCAAATCGAGCAAACAAGTGCTCGATTGAAAGCTCTTGACGTTAGCTACTTGATTTAAGCCTCAATTTGGGCTTTGCATTAGATTTGATCCATCGATTTAAACAGTGAACAGGCCACTATTGTCATGCCTTGGAAATGTACTTCAGAGAGAAGTTTCAGGTCTATCGACCTGTAGAAGGGAAATTACCCTTAATTAAGGGTCTAGAATATTTCAGGAAGGGATTCCGTAGACTTTAGAGGAAGAAGAGAGGTCAAGGAGTGCTTCAAAAAGCTCCTGAAGCTAAGAGCTTCAATTTGAAGGTTCAAAGCTTAAATTTAAGCTCAAATTTGTCCAGGAGAGAGATGAGGCCATCTAGATTCTATCTAAATGGATTCAGGGGGTCAAACACGACTGTTCTGGGCAAAATTGACCGTCAAATTTCAACGAAAATCCTAAGAACAGTGTTTGGGTTCAGAACTAACCCAAACCGTGTAGAACTTTGAATCCTACTCAATCCTCAATAAAACTCACTTGAATCAGCTTGGACTAGTTCGCAATCCTCCCAGGAACTCACATAACGCTTTATATTTGAGATTAAGATCATAAATCACCATAATCGAATTAGAGTTGACTGTGAAAACCTAAAAGTTGACTTCCCGAATTAGTGCTTCTCAGATCCAATTAAAAATCCACTTAGGCCAAAATCCAACTAAGAAATCACTTGCTCACCTCAAATTCGAGTTTTGAGCACTCTTTGAGTGGTATTAAGCATCATCGCCTAAGATGTGAAAGTGGTGAGTTCGGCAGACCAAATCAGGAGTTCCTAATCATAACTAGATCATATTCAAGCTTCCTGTAGTTCTACTGAAGCTATTATCAAGTTTTTTCCTCTAGTATTAGAGAATGCATTGTAGTATAGTCGACAAATAGCCCTCAAACAAATAAAATTTATAACTCGAAAGCAAGAAATGAAGTCTGAGGCTGAACACAGGGAGAAAGTATTGCAATTCATGCATTAATCTTAATTAGAATATAAATGAGTACAAGAAATCAGCACAATAATGATATTCAATAAATACTAATCTGTCACATTAAATATTCAATGATGCTCAATGTAACTCGAGACAAAAAGAATAAAAGAGAAGCCAAAAGTGGTGCTTTAAATCACCAACTAAGCCCTAATCATACATGCATCTCAATTATATCAAATAAATGCATGGTGTTCTCAATGCTACAATGCCTTAGACGAAGGCACCAATACCAAACGGCTTAAAGTGTAAGCCACAGCACAAGCACAAGGCTTGCGAAGCCTTTCTCTTCTTCAGGTTCTCCTTCTCTTCGGAGCTTCTCTTTTTGCTTCTTCTTCTTCTCTTCTTTCTTTTCTTCTTTCCTTTATCCTCTTCCTATTCTTCTCTTCTTTCTTTTCTTCTTTCCATTAGCCTCTTCCTCTTCTTCTCTTCTCAACAACTAAGTGTCGCACAGGGTCATGCCTCAAAGAGTAAAACCCCCTCAGCTCTCTCGCAAATCCTCCACTATTTCTCCTCTTTTCTCTCTCAAACCTGCGTATATCGAGTATAGGGATTCGGTTATTCGGGTATTCAGAAGAAGCCCACGTGCGGTGTGCATGGGCGAGGAGTGTGTGGTGAGCGAGGACCCGACCCCTGGTGTTCTTGGGAAATTGAGTAAGGGCGCAAATTCCTTTTATGTGCTGCAAATGCTTTAGTTGTTTCTAATATGGGACTAAATGTCCCCTTGCTCTTTGCATGATTGTAGCTGCTGAAGGAGCTCTCGATTGCAGGCGAGGTGAAGGTGGTTTCTCTCAATTGATGATCAGAACACACTCCTGGAATCCTTTTGCGTGGCCTGGAGGTGCAGACACGCTTGAATGGTGCTAGAACACAACTTTGAAGTCGTGTGGAGAAGCTTTGGTAGTGGCGGCTGAAGGTCCTGTACCTGAAAGCGCGAACACAGGTTAAACACCCCAGTTAAAACACTTAGGAGTATCGCAATGATGCGGAGAAGGTGTTGGTGGCGGTGGCGAGCTACGAAGGTGGTCGTAGGTGGATGGTGAAGGCGGAGTATGCTGGAGAAGGTGGTTGTGTTCGGTGGGAGTTTTAGGTGCGTGAATGGTGAAATAAAGAGAGGGCTTTTGATGGTGGAGTCGTGGCAGAACTTATGGAGTAGGTGGTGAGGTGTTTGGTATGGTGGAGCATGCGGAAGACCTCACCGGAGGAGTGGCTAGAGATGGGAACGATGACGGTGAACGGCGGTAGAGTGGGTCGATTGGGAGTTTAAAAGAGAGAACTAGAACCTAGGGAGAAAGAGAGACCTAACTAACCTAATCTAAATGGATGAAAAGGGAGGATCCACCTTGATTTTGTCAAGCCGGCGACGAAGAAGACGAAGTCTCCGATGGTGAAGGAATGATGAGGAAGATAGGGAAAGGGGTCTTCGCTGGTATTGCGTGACATGGAAGAAGACGAGGAAGTAGAATCCACCCGCTATTGTATGTGAGGGTGGATGAGGAAGGTAGTCGGAGGGCTCGTCGGAGTTGGCAGAGAAGGAGGTCGGGGAGTAGGGAAGAGGGGGTATCCGACCTCCAAACCAAGCTAAGGAGGTGAGGAATGCCATGGGCGTTCTTTTATAGGTGATAGATGGTTGTTCCAAGCTTAGAATCCAACCTTGAAACCACGACAACTTGACGAAGAAGGAAACTCAAACCCTTGAAAGGTTCGCATGAGGTTTTGAGTAGGATTCCGAGCCCAAGATGCGACTCAAATTGAAGGAAAATTTCTCAAGAATCTCCCTTCCAATTTTGGAAGGGATTCGTCAAGAAATCAGAGAGAAATCTCTGATTGAAGGTTGCCAGAGTAGGACTTCCTCCGCGATAATGGTGGAGGGACCAATCTGCAAAGAACGATGACAAACTTAGGAACCTATTTGCAAATAATTCAAAAAGCTAAGGGTGTTTGTGTATGAAAAAGAGTAAGACTGGACTGGAATGCAAACTAGGTCAAGATGATCTCTGATTGAGCCTAAATTTGGGTACAAACCTAATTTGGACCAAAGGAATTTGATGGTGAAGTTAGATTTTGGTTTTGATTAAGTTTCACTAGGTAATTTGCGTATAAACCCAAATTAGGGCAACTTTCCATCTAAAACTCTATTTTAGGTCAAAAATGGGTTCTGATGGTTAAATCAAAGGTACCAAATCTTATATATATTTCTATGATTTTTAAAAGGTTTAGGTGAATTTTTTTCTGACCGAAACCTTAGGTAATTAAGCGAGTCTATTTTTAGGGTTTCAAATGTCTATTAATTCTTGAAATGTGTGAAAACCTGCTTCTATCAGCATGAACTCTCTTATTTGTCATTAATGACCATTTGACCTTTAATAAACCCCTGAGAAAACCCCGTGATTGTTATACATTTAGGATATGATGTTAAAACTATAGATCTACCCCTGATTTAATGTATTTCTCTTAGAATGAATATGCACTGAATTATAGCTCTTCGACGGTTATGTAGGAGCATTTGTCTATTGATTATGACTAATTAAAGCTAGATATGGATGATGATGACGTTATCATCATACTCTCATGCCTAACTTTTGCTAGTCCCTTAGCAAAATCTTATGAAATTTAACTCGAATTCTAGCCCATGCCTTTGATGCTCAAATCTTTGTTTTGTGCTTTTCTCTAGAGATTAGGTTAGAATGCTAATAATAGGCCTAGAGGTACTTAAGTACCAATCAAGATCCAGACCTGACTAGCTTTAGTCTCAGTCTGTCGCGAAGGTTTCTAAGGCCCACAAAAACTATCCAAAGGTTCATTGGACCCAGTGATTAAAGCACCCGTGCTTTTAACATGGTTAGTCCAGGTTCAATTTGCAATGCTCTTTTGTAAGAGAGAGGGATAGAAGAATTTATTTGCATTTTTGGAGATCTTTCTCTCTTTTTCTTGATTATTTTTCTAGCCTCGGATTGGCCCTAAACACTATCTGTATTGGATTCCTTGTTCCCACCATCAATCCTTGCAAGGTCCCTAGCAATTGATGCTTCGAGATAGCACCGCCCATGGCAACCCCCAGAACCCTAGCTTTCGACACTTTGGGATAGTGCTGCCCATGGTGTTCTGTAGCTAAATTTAGGCCCTAGCAATCGACATTTCAGGATAATCCTGCCCATGGCACCTGAACCAGCATAAGGTGCTTACATGCCCCTGGTAGGATATTTAGATATCCTAGGAGACAAGCATCAAGGAGACGATATGTTATTGCGCATCTTTGAGGGGAATTTCCCACCTCTCCACACTGGGAACTCGTCCAAATCAACTTGTGTTTGTAAGTCACTCCTAATCTTGGTAGCTTTTTCAGAATAGACTAAATGCTTTTGCGTGATTTTCATTATTAAGCGCACTGAATCAGACTAGTGTATGGATTAGGGTGCTTAGGTTACTGAGTCTTGTAAACCAAAGGTTAGATAACGAGGTCGAATACTACCTAAGCCTTAGACCTAATACATAAGCTTTGCATTTCCCTCAACCTCTTGAGGACTATCCAGATCTTAATGGATACATGAGTGTTTAAGCCTAAACAACAAGCCCAAAAGGCCTAAGATCAGCATTCATACTAATCTAGTGTCTCTTTAGCACTTTTTGACTTTTATTTCTTTCTTTTAATTTGGTCTAGAACTTTAAGTAGATTCCATAATCATTTACTAACACTTTTTATTTCAAATTGTGGCTCCTTTTTGACATATAAATCACCTCCTCTTTTCCTTCTCAAAATGATTTGCAATTATCTCTCAAAATTTCCTCCCCTTTCTCCATTTTTTGTTTTTATTTTTATTTTTTCAAAATTTGTTATTTTTTGGTTTTTTTTGGAATAAGTTTTTTTTGTGAGAATCCCTCAGAAACTTGAATTTTGTGTGTTTGCACTTTAACACCCTCCATGCCTAAGTTTTGCAATGTCCTCATTGTAAACTGGAGAGTATGAAGTCAATTGGGTTCATGGGTTAGAATAGGGTCAACGGGTGGATGAATCGGTTGAGATGACTATTGCGGATGATTTCAAGCTCTGGTACATGTACCAAAGGTTGGATTGGTTGTTCTAACTCTGAACTCTAAGTGCAGTAGATGTGAAGCTTAAAAGGATAATCAGAAGGGTCTCGAGTTTTTAGAATTATGGGTTGCCTCCCATTAAACGCTAAATTCAATGGCTTTATCTGAGCAGAAGATGATCATGGAGGAGTGGTCAAATCAGTGAAATTTTGAAGAACAAGCACCTTGATCAATAGCCTGGTTGATCCAACCAGGTGCTTGTTCAGATCAACAAGCTGATGATGTAGCCCAAACCCAATCAATCTGGTGGGTTGATAGATGTAAATCAATAGATGTGGTGCCCACCAGATGCTTTGAAGCTCAGAAAGATACGATAGTGCGAATCGCAGGTTTGGCTGAGTCGATTCAGCTTGATAAAAGTAGGGATCCTCAAAAGAGAACGGATCTTTGGAGGATGTAGGAACCCTACAAGAGTGATCAGAAAAGGATGGGATGTGATTAGTAATCTGATCGATGTCTGAAACCCGATTGAAAGATGTAGGTGAATCATATGCCACCGAATCAGAGAGAGGTGAATCAAAGTAGAAGTTGATTCTATTGGCGAGTCGGGGTTGAGAACGAGTTTTGGAAGGGTCTGTATGTGGATCAGAAGAGGTGGCTTTAATGAAAACTGTGTGCGTTGAGGGCTCCTCTAGAAAGGATTCAAAGGTTGGTTCAGCTAAAGCATCCTCATAATGCTCATCAAAATCAAATGTAAATGCCTGGAGAGTGCTTATAGGATCATGGAAATCTGAGTAAATTAAAGATTCAAATTTTGGATTATAAACACTCTCGGCACTTGTTTCTGATTCCTCCAGATCAAAAAGGAATGATTCCATCTCAATGGAACCTGATTTTGAATCAATGATCTCTGGATCAGGGACCTTAGAGTTAGAGTCGAAGAATGGATTATGGATGTTGAGGTCGTAAATTGGTTTGTCATTTTCAAGAAACAAAGATTCTCCAAAATCAGAGTAAGATTCAAAATCATCGAAGAATTTGCGAAGATCATGTTCTGAACTTGATTCTAGATGGGGAGTTCCACCATAGAATGAATCATGATGTGAAGAAGCAACAACCTGACTTGGATCTAACCTAATTTCATATTCGGAGCTTAAAAAGGTGTTGTTATTTGGCATGGGCTCAGGTTCTTGGCTCCTAGGGTAGATCCAATTGAATCTGAATTCTTCCATCTCCTCGGTTTCTATATCGTAATTTGCCATGTTTTTTGAAAAATCAACTTGTTTTTCATAGGAGTCTGGAGAGGTGTATTTATCAAATATAGGCCATGAATCATAATTCAAATTCAAAATATGTATTTCATCACATGGGGCCTCATAATCATCCTAATTAGGCTCAGATGTAGATTCTAGGTCAAAGGTAGGCATTGGGTCACTAGAATCTAGGCTGGGCTCTACTGAGGTGTTAGAATTGCTCTCAAGAGTCACCTCATCAGAATAAGGGGCGGAATTTACACCCTTAAGAGGTTCTGTTTCAATTTCATCATCACAGGTGTTTGGGAAATCTAAGCTAGATGGACCAGCTTCCTAGTTTCCTAGGGCTGGTTCAAAATCGTGATCACTTATAATCGGGTCCTCCCAACCCATCTCAAGATCAGGCGTATCAATCTGTAAGTAATTTGAATCAAATTCCATTTGGGTTGGGAGTCTACAACAACCTCGATCATCAAACCTGGGATTTGGGAAATTATGTAGATCACTAGAATTACTCCAAGATGTCTTATTAACATCTGACGGTATTTTTGATCAATGGTTTTATATAACGTATTCTGCAATTTTCCTTATCTCTCCGAAAGATTCTGGAGTTCTTCCAAAAATGAAGGATTTGACCAATATTGCAAACAATCATTGTTGTGTAATTTTACTAATTTGATGTGTTCTGTTAAGAGATTGCCCAGGGTTGAACTATGGTTTATTTGTGTCAGTATTATCTCGGTATGGTTCATAATGTGGTTTGCTGTTTTTGCAAAAATGTCCCTATCTAAGGCTCCATAATATTCTTCATGGTGTCTATAGGCAGCCTCAATCATCTTATCTTTGATAGTCATTTGGGACACAGGTTTTCTAATTACTTTGCCTAAAATGTCAGGATGCATTTTCGAATTAGGTGGTGGAAACAAGATGTAGAATCAAACTCAAGTTCAGATTGGGATTGATCAGATTGGGATTCCTAAGAAGATTTAATGAGGCCTCTTAGATCAAAAACCTAATGACTTTCCTGTGTATGTGCTCTAGAGAAAAGATGAGGGACTGGATATGAATTGGACCCAATCAAGGCACCCCAAGATTTTTGGATGACTAAGGTTGTTTCGAGGCGGATGATACCTCTGAATTAAAAATTCGTACACCCAAGAATTACTTGAGCAGCCAGGAAGGGAGAGCCCCGCAAAGACCCTGATGATAATGTCATCATCAGCCATATCTAGCTTTATTTAGTCATATTTCATCATTAAATGCTCCTACATAACTGCCAAAGGACCATAATTCATTGCACATCCTTTCTAAGAGAATAGCAAGAAACCAAGGTTAAAACTGTAATTTTACTATCCTATCATGAATGCAGAATAACTGCAAAGTTTCCTAGGGATTTATTGAAGGTCAAATGGTCATAAATGTCTAATTAGTGGGTTAATGCAAACATGAACGAGTTTTCATGCATTTCAAGAATTAAATGACATCTTAAATCCTAAAAATAGACCTACTTAATTAAATGAGGTTCTAGTTAGGATAAAATTCATCTAAACCCTCTAAAAATCATATAAAAATATTCTCTAGGGTTTGGCATCCTTGATTTGACCATCTAAATCCATTTTGACCTAAAATAGAGTTTCAGACAGACAGTTGCCCTAATTTGGATTTTTGTGCAATTTAACCCATAAAACTTGGTCAAAACCTAAATCCAACTTCACCATTGGATTCCTTAGGTCCAAATTAGGTTTGTACCAAAAGTTGGGCCCAATCAGAGATCATCTTGACCTAGTTTGCATTTTGGTCTAGTCTGAGTCCTTTCTCTCACACACATGCCCCTTACTTTCAAATTCTTTGCAAATAGCCCACCAGCTTTGTCGTCTTCTTCACCAATAGGTCCCTGTCGCATTCAACTCCTAAACCTACTTCACCGGTGACCCCTGATTGAAGAATTATCCCTGATTGATTGATGATTCTCTCCCAAAATAGAAAGGGGAATTCCTGAGGAAGTTGCCTTCCATTTGAGCCATGTACGAGGCTCTGAATCCTACTCCAAAGCTCGTGCAAACCTTTTGAAGGTTCGGGTCTCCTACTTGTGCATAAGCTCCAAGCTTGGTTTCCAAGCTTGGAAGGCCTCCTTGAGCCATATAAATAGACCCCTATTGCACGGCCGAGTTCTTTAGCTTGTTCTTGACCAGTATCTCACCTTCTTCCCTCCTCTCTAGCCGAGATCCTCCATGAGCTCCGGTGAGCCTCTCTGACCTCCTTCCTCATCCTTTGTCATGGACAATAACCATCGGATTCCTCTTCGTCTCATTCATCAGCATCTCTCAACACCGGTGAGTGCTCCTTAGAACCCCTCTTCCTTGCCATCCACCTCAACGGAGATTTCATCTTCTCCGTCATTGGCATGCTAAAACTGACGCAGATTCCTCCCTTTCATCCAATTAGAATAGGTTATCTAGGTCTCCTTAGTTTCCTAGGTTAAATCCTATATCCAAAAACCTAAAAACATCCCTCGACGACCGTCGCAACCCACCTTTGTCCTCCACTCTAGCTGAACCTTCTGCAAGGTCCTTCGCATGCTCCACACCTCCAAAAGCCTTGCTGATGCTCCCAAAAGCTCCACTACATCACACTCACCAAAACCCCTCACCTATTCCACCCTTTCACCCACTCACAATCACCACCGAACAAACCCACCTTCACGCTTCACCTCCGTCACCGACACACATCCTTCGGCCACCACACACTCGCTAACCAACACCACTGAGTTCGCCTCGCCACGGCGAATCTTTTGAGCACTCTAACTGGGGCTTAGCACCCGTATTCTTGATTTCAGGTCCCCTACCGGAGCTCCACTGCCACGTCACCTTCTCCGACTGTATTCATCAAGTTGCGACCCTGTTCTTCACCAAGAGCTACGCCCAAGTGGTGCGGAATTAACACCTCCAGGAGTCCAGGTTCTCAATTGGAAGGAAGAGGTGTAGCTACACTCGCAATTGGGAGAAATTTCATCTCTATAGAATCATGTGAGGAAAGGGAACTCAATAGTCCCACATCGTGAGATTTGGAGCGAATGAAGCGACATAAATTATTTTTGTGCTGAGGGTTGTTTGCCTCAGAACACGAGGGTGAGGTCCTCCTTACCCTTCTCACCTGACCTGTATACTTGCCTTCACTCCTTGGCTACGATCCACACCCGCAGCCCTGGACCTAGGTACACGCTTGACTCGAATACCCGATTCGATTACCTGGTTTCTGTGAAAGAGAAGAGGAGGAAGAGAGAGAGAGAGCGGGGGAGGGTAGGTTTTACTCCTTTGTGCGTTGGCTGGACACTTAGCTATGTGGAAGGAAGGAAACCTAAGGAAGAGAGAAAGAGCAGCGAAAGCTAAGAAAATAAGAAGAAGACACTGAAGAGAAGAAGCTTCTTTGAGGCACTATAGCAGAACTGAACTTAAGTCGTCTGGTCATCTGACCTGACGTCTGACTTGGTTGAAAACACTGTGGCACTATTTAAGGCACTATGCATTTATTTAGATCATTAGGTAATTATTATATATATATATCTATGCTAATAATTGGTGATTCAAATCACCATTATTTTGCCTTAGATGTCTTTTTGCCTTATTAGACTCTTGATATACTCATGTGCTACACTGAAAATTAGCTTTGAGTAATCGTTATTCATTGCAAATCATTGATTGTGCTCATTTATATTATTTATTGAGATTAACATGTGAATTCCATATTTGCTCCATGTGCTCGACCTCATACTTATATTCGAGTAATAAATTATATTTGTTGACGAGCAATTTTGGTCTATACTACAACGTATTAATCTTAAACACCGATTTCGCATGTTAAACAAACCCCTACATGGTAGAGTGTCCCCATGGTTGCAGGGTTTCCCCCACCCGACTTTCCTTGTCACTGCGGTTCCAAGTAGACTGGAATGTACGAATTATGACCTTAAGTCTACCAATTTTAGCCTAATTTGTGCCTTGGATTTCACTTGATTTAAAAATTGATTTGACTTGTGACCTAATTTGGAGGTTGATTGACCCACAATGTAGGTCAACTTCACCTAACCTGCCTTAAAAGATGGAGAATGAAATCTAGGTCAAGACCCAGAAACCACCTTGAATTGACTCTCAAGTTATTATGTCCACAATTTTTAAGGTTAAAGTGAAATCAGAGCCTGATTTTAGGGTTTTTCTTAATTAGATCTTTTCAGACAAGGGTATGGGTGGCACACAAATGTTGGAGTGTTTATTCTCTTTAATGCAAGCAAATGTGTATTAACACTTCAAACCTTAATGTTGAAAAAAAACCTAATTGGCTCTATTTCCATGTCCAATTTGATCTCAAAACATGTTCACCTTGGACTTTAAGCAAGAAGTGTGTTAGCCTAAGGTGATTTAGAAATTAAGCGTAGTCCCTAATAGGTACAGAAAATCAAGTTAGGGATTTCTAAACAGAATCACCTCAAGCTTCAATCAAATATGAAAATTTTTCGCAAATCAGGAAACTTGACTCTTTAATGATAATTACTATGAAAATAAGGCAGGTGGTTCCTAATTGATTTGTTTCCATTTTTATCTTCCCAAGATTAGAAGGTTGATTAGGGAACAAAAGAGAATTTACCTGCCTTGGGAGTGGTTGAATTGGGCGGAAGATCGTCTTGTGAGATACCTCGCAAAAATCATAAGAAACAAACAGGGTAAGTTAGCGCTTGATATAATAAAATAGAACAAAGAGTAGCAGTGAATTAAGCATCGTTCCCTAGCAACGGTGGCAAAATGTTATCAAGCTTTCTCGTCGAGTATTAGGGAATGCGTTATAGTATAGTCGACAAATAGCCTTCAAACAAATAAAATTTATAACTTGAAATCAAGAAATGAAGTCCGAGGTCAAACACAGGGAGCAAGTATTGCAATTCATGCGCTAATCTTAATTAAAATATTAATGAGCACAGAAAATCAAGCACAATAATGATATTCAATAAATACTAATCTGTCACATTAAATATTCAATGATACTCAATGTATCTCGAGACAAAAAGAATAAAAGAGAAGCCAAAAGTGGTGATTTAAATCACTAACTAAGCCTTAATCAAACATGCATCTCAATTATAACAAATAAATGCACAGTGTTCTCAATGCTACAATGCCTTAGATGACAGGCACCAATACCAGACGGCTTAAAATGTAAGCCACAGCACAAGCACAAGGCTTGCAAAGCCTTTCTCTTCTTCAGGTTCTCCTCTTCAGAGCTTCTCTTTTTCCTACTTTTTCTTCTTCTCTTCTTTCTTTTCTTCTTTCCTTTAGCCTCTTCCTCTTCTTCTCTTCTTAGTGACTAAGTGTCGCATAGGGTCATGCCTCAAAGAGCAAACCCCCCCGGCTCTATCACAAATCCTCCTCTATTTCTCCTCTTTTCTCTCTCAAACCTGGGTATATTGGGCATAGGGATCCGGTTAATCGGGTATTTGGACTAGGTCTGCATGTAGTGTGCATGGGCGAGGAGTGCGCGGTGAGCGGGGACCTGACCCCCGGTGTTCTTAGGTAATCGGGTAAGGGCGCAAAGTCCTCTTATACACTGTGGATGCTTCAGCTATTTTCGATATGGGACTAAATGTCCCCTTGCTCTTCACATAAAGCTAGCTGCTGAAGGAGCTCTCAATTGCAGGAGAGGTGAAGGTGGTTTCTCTAAATTGACGACCTGAACACGCTCTTGGAATCCTTCTGCGTGGCCTGGAGGTGCATACGCAGTTGAATGTTGCTAGAACACAGCTTCGAAGTCATGCGGAGAAGCTTTGGTAATGGCAGCCAAAGGTCTTGTACTTGAAAGCATGAACTAAACGCCCTAGTTAAAATGCTCAGAAGTATTGCAATGATGCGGCGAAGGTGTTGGTGGTGGTGGCGAGCTGCGAAGGTGGTCGTAGGTGGTTGGCAAAGGCGGAGTATGGCGAAGAAGGTGGTTGTGTTCGGTGGGAGTTTTAGGTGCGTGGATGGTGAAATAAAGAGAGGGCTTTTGATGGTGGAGTCGCGGCAGAACTTATGGAGTAGGTGGCAAGGTGTTTGTAAGTTGGAGCGTATGGAAGACCTTGCTAGAGGAGTGGCCGGAGTTGGGAACGATGACGGTGAACAACAACAGTGTGGGTCGATTGGGAGTTTAAAAGAGAGAACTAGAACCTAGGGAGAAAGAGAGACCTAACTAACCTAATCAAAATGAACAAAAAAGGAGGATCTGCGTCGGTTTTGTCAAGTCAGAAATGGAGAAGACGAAATCTCCGATGGCGAAGGAACGAGGAAGACAGGGAAAGGGACATCCGCTAGTATTGCGCGATGTGGAAGAAGATGAGGAAGTAGAATCCACCCACTATTGTCTGTGAAAGTGGAAGAAGAAGGTAGTTGGAGGGCTCACTGGAGTTGGCGAAGAAGGAGGTCAGGGAGAAGGGAAGAGGGGGTATCCAGCCTCCAAACCAAGTTGAGGTGAGGAATGCCATGGGCGTGCTTTTATAGGTGCTAGATGGCCGTTCCAAGCTTGGAATCCAAGCTTGAAACCACGACAACTCAACGAAGAAGGAAAATCGAACCTTTGAAAGGTTTGCATGAGGTTTTGAGTATGATTTCGAGCCCAAGATGCGGCTCAGATTGAAGGAAATTTTCTCAAGAATCTCCCTTCCAATTTTGCAAGGGATTCGTCAAGAAATCAAAGAAGGTTGCCGAAGTAGGAATTCCTCCATGATATTGGTGGAGGGACCAATATGCAAAGAATGAGGACAAAATTTGGGACCTATTCGCAAATAATTCAAAAAGCTAGGGGTGTGTGTGTAAGAAAAAGAGTCAAACTGGACTGGAATGCAAACTAGGTCAATATGATATCTGATTGAGCCCAAATTTTGGTACGAACTTAATCTGGACCCAAGGAATTTGATGGTGAAGTCAAATTTTGGTTTTGACCAAGTTTGACTAGGTAATTTGCACAGAAACTCAAATTAGGATAACTTTCTGTCCAAGACTCTATTTTAGGTCAAAAATGGATTCTGATGGTGAAATCAAATGTACCAAACCTTATAGAATATTTTTCTATGATTTTTAGAAGGTTTAGGTGAATTTTATCCTGACCAAAACCGCAGTTAATTAAGCAGGTCAGTTTTTAGGGTCTTAGATGTCCATTAATTCTTGAAATGCATGAAAATCCATTTTTGTTTGCATGAACCCTCTTATTAGTTATTAATGATCATTTGACCTTTAATAAACCCCTGGGAAAAGCTTGTGATTGTTCTGCATTTAGGATATGATGTTAAAACTACATATTTACCCCTGATTTGATGCATTTCTCTCAGAATGAATATGCACTAAATTATGGCTCTTCGACGGTTATGTAGAAGCATTTGTCTGCTGATTATGACTAATTAAAGCAAGATATGGCTGATGATGATGTTATCATCAGAAGCTTCTAGACCTATCGCTAGGATTAGAAGTAGTCTAATTAGGTCTCCTCAGCTCTACCGGAGTCGAGGAAGATGATGTCCAACAGAGAATATTACTCATTAAAATACAAATTTAATCACTGATTCATGATCCAATGATCATATAGAAGCATTTTGGAGCTTCTCAAAGAGTTCTAGAGGTTGAGGCTCGATTTTGGTTCATCGGAACTCGTCGGAGCTCCAGTGAATGCCATTCAGATTTGCTAGAACTGAAATATCCATTAAATAGACCAAGATGGTCTCAAATGACTCCTGAGGTCACAAGAAACCTCAGGATCATGTCAATTGATCCAATTATAGATCAGATACATATATTGATAAAAAATTCAATAAAGGCATCTATTGCGTTTGCCTGAACTCCATAGTGACCCTCTCACTCGATTGAGTGAGGAGAAACACTTAGGGGAGTCTGGCGATGGTGTAGGAGTGATTGATTAGGTGCAAGAACTCCTCCGGAGCTGCCATTGACATTGAACTTAGGAGGTTGGGGTGAATTTAAGTGTTTTATATGTAGGTGTTAATTTATCTAATTAAAGGCAAGATTAGGGCCTTATAGTTGTGGAGAAGTAATGGAAGGCCCCTGATGGAGGTGATTTAAGTCGTGAGACCTCCGCCATGGATAGTGGAGGTCTCTAGTGGAGGTGTAGTGGATTAGTCGTATAGGTGATCAAACTGAGGAAGGAGAAGATGAAATGGAGTCGTGATAAGGTCAGGAGTATGAACAAATGGATAAAAACACGAATCCAAGTCTAATGAGGCCAAATTTGACCTCACCGGAGTCGAGGAAGAAAGAGTTGAGGATAGACTTATACTAAGCTAATTAACTACCTAACTAACTAATCTATGATTACCTAGATGAAGGGGATAAGGAGAACTCCGTCGATGGTGCGTAACGGAGGAAGAAATTGATTGCACCGCAAAAATACTTCTACAATTGCGCCATCTTGTGCTATTTTCTAGCATTACTAGTGCATATTAGGGTTCCATAGTCGCATTTGTAAAAATACATGCATGCATGCATTTAATTGAGAGGGGAGGAAAGTGAATAAAATGGCCTCGCAATTACATTTTTCCTTAAGTGCATCTTTGCAAAATTCACCATCTCTTTATTTTTTATTTCTATTTGATTTCTCAAACTCTTCCCGCGGCTGCATGGCAACTTCTTCTCCTCCGCGCCATGTCCTGCTCCCCCTCTCCCTGCGCCAGCGTCTCCCTGCCATGAGCCATGCATGAGCATGCACAGCCAGGGCATGGCTATGCATGCTCTCCTCTTCCTCTATAAAAAAGCCACGGCTCCTCCTTTGCAAAAGCCAGCCTGGTCTAGGCAAAAAAAAGCCCAGCACTTCTCCTTCCAGGCCACCGTCCTCCCCTCTCCCTCCACACGTCGGCCCTCCTCCTCCGAGGAGACACCCGACGGACAGGAGCACCTCACGGTGGTGCACAACCACCACCGTGAGTCCACCACCGCCCAGCTCACCATAGAGTCGGTGGGCGTGGTGGCTCTTCCCTGATTTCTTCACCTTCCAACACTTCAGCCATTACCACCAATCTTCAGCTGTGAAGCTCAACCGGCCACCGCACGCCCTGCAGCAGCCGACCGAGCCCCACAGCAGCAGCAGCCGCCCAGCCCTTTCCATGCAAGCCTGTAGGCCGCCCTCACCTTTCCGCGCGTGCCTGCAGGCACCATCGCCTCCTGCTTCTCCGCCCTGTCGCGCTCTCTCTTCTGCCGACAACCGGCCACTGTGCTCCTCTGCAGCGGCCGGCCAAGCACCCCAGCGCACCCCAGCAGCACCCGCAAGCCACCACGCAAGCAGCAGGTCGCCCTCGCCCTCCACTGCGCATGCCAACTCCCTCTCCGTGCACTCTGTCGCGAACTTCTCCATGCTCGCAACCGGCCAGCGCAGACCTTCTTCCTCGCGCGCCAGCCCGCGTGCGCCAGCCGCGAGCCGGCCGCACTCACAGCTCCTATAACGCCCGGTTGCGCGGCTCGCCTGACCACAGTAGCCACTGTTCACGCATTTCTGCGGAACACTGTGGCTACAGTGGGGTGACCAGTGAGTTTCTCACTTAACCGGTCACCTGGCGCACCGCTACAGCCGTTTGCCTGTGAGTAGGTCTCGCCTCGCGTTCTACCAGCACTCGCTCGCGCATCTGCCAGCCCCTGCACCCGCCTGCGTCACCTGCTCTCTTCGGCCACGCGCACCTGCCAGCGCCCGCTCTAGCCCTTCACGCAGCGCGGTGCGCTGCGGCCTCCTCTCCGCACCCCTCGCCCTCCAGCGCGCACGTCCTCGCGCGCATACACGCCTACGCATGCGCTTGAGGACCTCCGGACGACTCCCACTGGTCTGCGGACACCTTAACCCTCCAGCAGCGCTCTCTCTCTCTCTCACTCTCTCTCACAACACTCTCTCACTCTCTCTTTATCGACGCTCACACACACATACACTCACACTTCCATACACACTCACACACCTATACACTATTATATACATATATATATATATATATATATATATATATATACGTATACATATATATGTTGATATATATATACATATATTTATATACATATATATATACATATATATATATATATACTTATATTTATACATATAGTAGTACCTATATACTTATGTATTAGTATACATACATACATACATATATATATATATCTATATACTTATACATATACATATATATATATACATATACTTATATGCATATACATATATATATATATACTTATATCTATATATATAGTAGTATTTATATAACTAAGTATTAGTATACATATATATATATATATACACACACACATATATATATATATATACATATATATTTATATATATATACATATCTATCTACATATATCTATATACTTATATATATATATACATATATAATTACATATATACATATACTTATATACATATATATATATATATATATATATATTTATACATATATCTATACATATATTAGTACTTATATAAATATGTATTAGTCTATATACATACACACACACATATATATATATATACATCTATATACTTATATATATATATAAATATACATACATATATATATATATCTATCTACATATATCTATATACATATATTACCATATATATATATATATATATATATACATACTTATACATATATATATACATATATATATATATATATATATCTATACATATATCTATCTATACATATACTTATATATATATATATAACTACATATATATATCTATATATTTATAACCATATAAATATATAGATATATTTACATATATACATATCTGCACCAGTTGCTGATATTCCCCGATACACTCATACAAAAAGCATGTTTGCATTCATCTTCCACCATCCATCCTACACTTCACGCGGCACCTCGTCCTGTTCGTTGCGTCTTTCTAGACGATGACCGACTCGACACCGTACTACACTCCATCGTTGCCTCCACCCCCACCGCTTTATACATATATAGTATAGACATATATATATATACTATAGTTACTTTACTTCTATTTCTCTTGCATGCCCATAAAAAGATAAAAAAAAATATAAAAGAGAAAAGATAATCTTCGACTTGCAGGTACTCCGTCTTGCGAATAGCAAGACCCATTTTGGAACCCTATTTTGGCTCAAAGCCAAGAACTTAATTTTAAGGGTGTGCCTCAAGGACAAAGATTACCAAAAAAAAAAAATCTAAGTAGAAAAACACCAAAAACACAATAAACGAACGGAAGAGATTTGTTGTAGGAAGGGCATAGAAACTTGACTCGTAACCCCACTTCCCTGAGTTCGACCCTGGGCCTAAAAGTAACCAAGATAAAATCAAGTAGGCCAGGTTAAAAATTTTGTAAAGAGATGGTTAGGTCCAATTTAGGTTAACCACTATACACACCAACGATAAAATCACCATATTAACAACCTAATCGGGTCGACACCACATCCTTTTCTGGCGCTGTTGCCAGGGAGGTGTGCCTACAAGTAAGTTTCTATTCCATTCCTTTCATTTTTCTCTTCTCTCTTCACGGGTGTTTTTGTTTTTTGCTGTGCAGGTGAACCTGTTGCAAGGAGAAGATAGGTAGACGAAGTCAGGAACGTGGGCAGATCCAAGGCGGGAACGAGAGCGTGAAGACGTCGACACCGCATTGGAGCTTCGTACACGCTACCGAACAGGTAGGTTTTCTTTTCTTAGCAACCTAGGTTAACTTGTAACCACAATAAAAAAAACTAAAAACTAAAAAAAAACTAGAAAAACTTCTTGGGATCTCTTGGGGCAAGTGGATTAAAATTCACTTGTTTGATTGATTGCCCTTACTCCCACCGCCCGGGGATTTCCCACCCTACTTCGTATAGCGAAAATCCAAGAATCTTGATTCTTGAATTTTTCATCGTGTGAAGTATTCTTTGAGGCAAATAAAAAGATTGATTGCCACACCTCTTTGCCTCATTTACCTGCAATTCGGGATCACCTTTTTGGTTGGGAGACTTGGAATTGAGTTGATTCCAACCCCACCATGAATTTTTCAACTTGCCTAAGATTTAATCCCGAATATTTCAACACCAACAATTTTAGTTTCTTTATCTGTTGATTGAGCGTTGTGTGTGGAAATCTTTTTGGTGATTGGGAGCACTTGAATTGAAGTGCTTTGGCTCCCTTTTACATAAATCTAAAACTGATTCGTGCATCCACACATAGAAATCTCAATTTAGGGTAGCCCATTGCATTTTAGCATGCATTAACCAACTAATATTGAAGAAGGGTTTGTTGGGCTTAGAAGAAAACCTGTATTCTCACAAAACCCGGAGATTGGTTGAATTGGTATTTCAGCGAAATCCTAAAATCCATACTACTTAAGGCTGAACTCTGAAAATCATTCACCAATAAAAACTTCAATTCGAGGAGATTTCCCCATTGCATGCTTGTTTTACACACTCTAAAAATCAATCACTTGGGCATTACTCGTAAACAACACCCTTCACATTCTAAAAGCACTTGACCCTAAGCCTCTAACTAAAATTGGTAGTAACTTGACCCTTCTTAAGGATTGGAGGTCTAACTACCTACGTGTAGCGTCTACGTGCTGGTGAGGGTTCCCGCATGCTATCGGGTATCTAAGACTGGGGTAAATGGCCTTTCAATCAGGCCCGGTGGTTCCGCGGTGCTCGCATTCGGTTCCATAGTTCGTGATAGTAGGTAACTTAAATCTTTAGGTCTAAGGGCACACTGTAGAGGTTAGGAATTTGATTGAATTGATTTGTCATCAAGTGTACCTTTACGGCGTCATTTCTCTCATCTCTTTTCCCTTCTCATCTCCCCAATTCTTCCTGCGGTAGTGCATGTTTGGGAGGAGGTCACAAAACCCTGAACTGTGTGAATTGCCTGATAAATTTAGAAAAGAAGTCGAATCGTCCTCCTCCTCCACAAACATGGCTGCACGCCCACCCCCAAATCCCGAGGGAGGAAACCGCCCTCAGAACCCACCAGGTGGTGGAGCCTTAGATCCCATAACCCGCCTCCAAGCCCAAATGGAAATGTATAATGAGCAAATTGAAGCCATTCGGGAAACATTGGAGGAAATGCAGAACCCTCCCAAACGGGACGAGCCTAGGTCTCTTAGCTCCTATCAGAATCCAGCTGCTACAGAGACCATAGGGCAAATTCAGGTCCCCATGGGCGGGGACGACTTTGAACTGAAACCGAACATAATTGGCCTAATAAATTTTCATTTCCATGGTCTTGCAAGTGAAGATCCTTTTCTCCACTTGCAAGACTTAACCCGATTGGCTGAAACCGTTAAACCAAGAAATATCGGGTTACCTATAGTCCTCATGAAAATGTTCCCGTTTTCATTGCAGGATAAAGCGTCGTAGTGGCTACACACCCTTGGAAGAACCATCCACTCTTGGGAAGAGATGCGAATAGCGTTTCTCAAGAAGTTCTTCCCAATCGGGTGAACCAATGCACTTCTCTGTGCTATCACTTCTTTTACGCAACAAAACGACGAACAATTTCATGAGGCATGGGAGAGGTATAATGACCTCCTCAGGAAGTGTCTACACCATGGTCTGCCTAAGTGGCATATAGCCCAGATTTTCTACTATGGGCTAAATGAGACTTTGAAGTAGATTGCAGACGCTTCCTGTGGAGGGAACTTTATGAATAAAGACGAAAATGGAGCATTTGAATTGTTGGAAAATATGAGTGAAAACTCAATGAACAATGTCTCCATTGTTGCCTTTAATCGTACTAGCCAGCCCCGAAATGTCCACGAAGTTGACACGGGACCCTCCCATTCATCCACTGATCTCAGCCTTATAGCACAGAAATTGGATGAAGTCTCCGTCGTGCACAAGAAGCTGGACAAGCTTCTGGCCAACCCCGCCCGTTCTATGGCAAACACCCCCACTTCACCACTTCGTCACAATCCCAACTCTTCCAACACCAAGCTTATCCCAAGAAACCCCATAAGACCTTCCTTACCGAGTATCGCGCCGAGCGACTCAGTCGGTCATGTGGAACTTGCTTCTGTGAGCCAGTATTTCGACACGGAGGACCAAGCCTCCGTGTGCTCGGACGCATACTTACATGCGGACGCATCTTCTGGCATCGAAGATGCTTGCGCCCTGGGGAACAACCCGTTCTCTGCCACGTATAACCCAGGGTGGAGAAATCATCTAAACTTCGCATGGTCCAACAACCCGCAGCGCCAAAACCCCGCGGGTGGACCAATGCGACCGTCCGCACCCATCATCCCAAGGGCCCAGTCTAATCCTATGGCGAATCCACCATCAGGCCCTTGCGTACCGTAAATCGAACATGCATCAAGTCCTCTTGACAAATTGATGCGAATGATGACGGAAATGTGAAAGCGCCATGAAGAGAACATGACCTCTCTTTAGCTCCAATTGGCGCAGCAGAATGCTAAGATCAGTCAACTACGCATGGCAACTCGATCTCAGGGCACTCTTCCCGCCCAACCTATTCCAAACCCGTGAAATTTCGTACCCCGTGGTCCTCAACCATAGGTACGACCTTCTCAGGGGCAGGTTAATCAGATTCTACAGGCTCCGAGCATTCCACCGGGATTTTATGCTAATCCCGCTGCAGCACCGCACTCTTATGTCCCTATTGCAAACCCTCCTCCGCAGTATGATCCCACTGGACCCGCATCGTCCAATGCTATCACTACGAGGAGCAGTAAGCAGACCGTCGATCCGCCTCAACTTGATCCTGGCCCGTCTTCTTCATCGCCCTCTCATTCGGGATGCGCACCGCATTCGCGAGAGGACGATACACCCAAATTGGTGCCAAAATCAGTTCCATTCCTTGAGGCTCTATTGAGGGAGCCAAAAGGCAAAAAGAAAGACACGCAGGCCTTTGATAACCTGCGTAATTTGTTCAGGGATGTAGAAATCATGGTACCCCTGCTCGAGGCTATCGACCACATACCTACTATCGCCCGATTTTTCAAAGACTACATAACACCCAGGCGACAGTCAAAGAAAACCAAGAATCCAGTGGTTCTCTCGCCTCATGCGAGTTGTGCTATACTGTCAAACCTACCACCGAAGCAGAAAGATCCGGACACACCGCTTATTTCCTGTAGCATCCAAGGCTGCAATTTTAACTGTGCCCTGCTTGATCTAGGATCTTCCATAAATCTTATACCGACCATCATGCTCGAAAAATTTTCCTTGGGAAATCTGAAACCCACCCCTGTCACGTTACAGTTGGAAGATCGTTCTGTCAAAATCCTGAAGGGTGTGGTGGAAGATGTGGTGGTTAGGGTCAACAGTCTCTGTTTTCCTGTTGACTTTCTTGTTTTAGATATGGAAGTTCCTAGCTCACTTTCTGATTGTCCGATCATCCTTGGTCGACCTTTCTTGGCCATAACCCACGCCTATATCAACTGCGAATCGGGCTGTATTGAGATTGCCGTCGGATCTAAAAAGCTCAAGCTTAACATCTTCAAGGCAGCCAAGAACTTTGATTAATATTGCATCGAGGATGATACGTTTGACGAGGACATGGCCGTCAGCGCGTGTATCGGACTAATTGGGACCTATTCGGATTGCTGCGGATTACCTATAAACACTGATGACTGCTTGACCAACACATATTGTGACGTTCCCCCATCCCTCCCCTGTCCCGTACCTTCTTCTGCCTAGACTTCTGACGAGATTTTCTCTGCTTCCCATACCTCGTGGTCTAAGTCATATCCAGGCTACTCACAGCCGGTCCACACTCTTGAAGATTGGATTGCCCTTTCTTCCCTGCCAAATCAGGTGGATTTGCAAATCCACACTGGGACCTTGAGCCCATATACTTCTCACTGGGGCTATTCCTTTTTGGATCCATCTATCCAAGAAGCCCCTCTTCTTGGCCAATCTGAAGGCCAATTCCTTCCTCCTGACTTGTTCTCCAACCCGCCTGGGACACTCTCGTCCCAAGAAATGCCAGATCTTTCACCATGCACTCCCGAGCTGAAAAAGTTGCCTAGTACACTTAAGTATGTTTTTCTAGGGCCAAATGAAACGCACCCTGTAATCATCAGTTCAAAATTGACCAGCGAGCAAGAGTGCAAACTAACTCAGGTCCTCATAGAACACAAGGCAGCTATTGGATGGCCTTTATCAGACTTATCTGGCATTAGCCCCTCCTATTGCACTCACCGTATATATACGGAGGAGGAGGCTCGACCTTCCCGCGAGATGCAGCAACGTCTCAACCCTAACATGTGGGAGGTCGTTAAGAAAGAAATTATTAAGTGGCTGGATGCGGGTATAATCTACCCGATCAGCGATAGCCCCTGGGTGAGTCCGATTCACGTTGTGCCCAAGAAGGCAAGACTCACCATCCGTGTCAATGACAGGGACGAATCCATCCCTACATGCACTCCTACATCTTGGAGAGTGTGTGTAGATTATAGGAAACTCAATGCTGCAACCGAGAAAGATCACTTTCTGCTACCTTTCATTGACCAAATCTTGGAGTGGTTAACGGGAAATAAAATTTTCTGTTTCCTGGATGGATTCTCAGGATATAACCAGGTGGCAATTGACCCCCGAGACCAAGAGAAAACCACTTTTACCTACCCTTTTGGCACCTTCGCATTTAGAAGGATGCCGTTCGGACTTTGCAACACGCCAGCAACTTTCCAGAGATGTATGCTGGCAATATTCCATGACATGGTGGGTGACTTTCTCGAGGTCTTCATGGATGACTTTTCGATCTTTGGACCATCTTTCGACGAATGTCTTGCCAACCTGACTCGTATCCTTAGGAGATGTATTGATGTAAACCTCATGCTTTCTTGGGAAAAAAGTCATTTTATGGTGCACGAGGGAATTGTTCTCGGACATATCATCTCCGATAGGGGTATCAGGTTGACAGAGCTAAGCTCGATGTCATTGCTGATTTACCTGTGCCTGGATCTGTCAAGCAGATCTGCTCCTTCCTGGGACACGTCGGTTTCTATAGGAGATTCATCAAAGACTTCTCCAAAATTTCTCGACCCTTAACTCATCTCCTATCAACCGACGTACCCTTCGATATGGGCCCCGACTGTATACTGTATACAAGCATTCACGCAGCTGCGTAATGCTGTCACCAAGGCCCCTGTTCTCCAGCTGCCTGATTGGTCCCTCGACTTTGAACTCATGTGTGACGCTTTCGACCTTATAGTCGGAGCCATCCTGGGACAAAGACGCGATAGACACCCCTTCGTGGTGTACTACGCCAGTAAGACGTTGGACGAGGCCCAGCGTAATTATACTACCACTGAAAAAGAACTACTGGCGGTCTTCTTTGGGCTAGAGAAATTCCGCTCGTACCTTTTGGGCTCTCACATTATTATTTTCACTGATCACGCGGCCATTCGCCATCTCATGCAGAAGAAGGATGCCAAGCCTAGACTGATTTGTTGGATCCTTCTGCTCCAGGAATTTGACATTGAGATCTGCGATAAGGCCGGAGCCCAGAATGTTGTGGTTGATCACCTTTCCAGACTGGACCCTGACCATATTGGACTTACTCTGCCGATCAATGAAATTTTTCCTTATGAGCACCTATTGGCAATAAATGTGGCAAGTGGACCGTGGTATGCCGACATTGCCAATTACCTTGCTTCTGGATCCCTTCCACGTGGCTGGCCTAAAAACCAACACGAGCGTCTCATGGTAGAAGCAAAGTATTATTTCTGGGATAATCCACTTCTTTTTCAGATAGGTGCTGATCAAATCATCCATCGCTGTATTCCTGACAACAAGTTCCCCAGTGTGATATCCTTCTACCACGATCAGGCCTGCGGAGGCCATTTCTCTGGGAGGAAAACTGTAGCCAAGGTGTTGTAGTGCGATTCCTTTTGGCCCTCCCTTCACTAGGATGCACACAATTATGCCAAGCATTGCACTAGGTGCCAGTCATTAGGGTCAATGTCACGTCATGACATGATGCCCTTACAACCCATCCTAGCTACAGAAATCTTCGACATCTGGGGAATTGATTTCATGGGTCCCTTTCCTCCTTCCAACAGCTTCGAATTCATCCTTGTCGCCGTTGACTATGTTTCAAAATGGATTGAGGCTATTCCAGCGCGCCGTACTGACCATGTTATTTCCACCCGATTTGTCAAAGACCACATCTTTGCGCGCTTTGGGATCCCTCGAGCCATTATCTCAGATGGAGGAAGCCACTTCACCCATGCTTCTTTTCGGGCACTTCTGAGGAAATATGGAGTCCACTATCGTATCGCATCCCCATATCATCCTCAGACGAACGGCCAGGCAGAGGTGTCGAACCGGCAAATCAAGCAGATTCTCCAAAAAATGGTTTGGCCTGACCGTAAGGATTGGTCCGACAAGCTGATTGACGCACTTTGGGCGTATCGAACCGGCTTCAAGGCTCCCCTTGGTATGTTTCCGTATAGAATCGTTTACGGGAAGCCTTGTCATTTGCCCGTGGAGTTGGAGCACCGCGCTTATTGGGCGGTTCGCCAATGTAACCTCGACCCAGACCTGTGTGGTCGAGAAAGGAAACTCCAACTCCAGGAACTGGAAGAGCTCCGTCGTGAAGCCTATGATTCTGCTTTAACCTTCAAACAACGCACTAAGGCTTTTCACGACAGCTATATTCGGCAGAAAGAATTTGAGCCATCTCAGCAAGTTTGGCTCTATAATGCCCGACTCAAATTCTTTCCTGGGAAATTGAAGTCCAAATGGACTGGTCCTTTCCTGGTCTCAAGACCATTCCCCAACGGGGCCGTCGAGATCAAAGATCCCAAATCTGGGCGTAAATTTACGGTCAACGGGCAGCGTTTGAAACCCTATCTGACTCATGAACCTGCCCCCGTCGGAGAAACCGTTGCCCTGCTGGAGGGTAACTAATTCTTTGCCTCATTCTGAGTCCAGCTGGGGACGTTAAATTCAGCGCTCGTTGGAAGGCACCCCAACAACACTCACCATCCACCATCACTTTTCACTTCATTGTCACGATCACTTCACTTTTCACTTCACCACCCACCATCCACCCACCCTACCACCCTGCTGTATACCCTGCACTTCAACTCTCGTTTCCCAATCTTTCTTCCTTTCTCTAACCTTCCCTGCATACATATGAGGACATAGCATCGTTTGGCATGGGGGGGTGGATAGGCATCCTTAGGATCTGGGTATTTTAGGGTATCATGCAGTTTCTATATATATATATATATATAATGAAAAATGAAAATGGTGTTTAGTAATGATCTAAAGGATGAAACAAAAATACAATAAGTGTTTATGGATATTCAACCTCTGTTTTGAAGACTTTCCAGGCCACAGAAGCTTGATTCGCTCAGGCTCAGGCTTAATTCACTTGAGCATTGACAAAATAGATCAAAATCTCTCCTAACTAAGGACGTATTCTTGTACCTGAGACACCAGTACAGGATCCGTTGGTTTGCTTTTACTTGAGAGCTTAAGTAAACTTGGTTCACACTACACATATCAGGAAAGACCAGGTGAACATAAGATCCAACCCTAGTGTTCATTAGGGAAGGTGGAGTCCTTACCTGTGCGGGCAGGTAGACTTTTTATTCCAGGCTTTAGTCTTGTGTTTAGAAGAGACTCTTTCCACCAAAAAGAAACTCTCCCACCAAAAAGAAAAATGTGCTCCTCCAAATAATGTAGTAAGAGATATACTGACACATGTTTCTAAAAAAAAAAAAAGGGGTTGCAAATAAGTCGGTATATCTCGCAAATGTCTGTAAAGTCTCTACCCTAAAAAAGTTCTTCAAGGCAAGTCACAAATACCCTGTTTTCCTGTGAGCCACAAATGTCAGAAAATGGGAGTTGAGTTTCCATCATCTTTTTAAGGGTCAATCTGAAGACACGAGCTGAAACTGGGACCAACCTGTACTTAAAGATTCATGAAACCCTGGGCTTGAGTCTAAATGTTCATCTGGTTAGTCTTGATCCTTCACTAAGCACAAGCCATAACCTCTTGAGCTCTCGAGTTTGGCAAAAACCTCCTGGGTCCTGGAAATAGTACTTAAGGTTTAAATATCAAGAGTCCTGGTTAGTCGAGAGATGATCTATGTCATGTGAGACTTAAAATATTGGTAGTCTTCTCTACAATTGGTTCTCACAATATCCAACAATAAACACACCTATGTTGCCTCAGGAGAAAATCTTCAGCTTAAAGATCATTTCTAAATACAATACAAAAAATATTTTGCTAGGGACGAGCAAAAGATAGGCATGGGGGTATGATTACACCGCAAAAATACACCTGCAATTGCGCCATCTTGTGCTATTTCCTAGCATTACCAATGCATATTAGGGTTCCATAGTCGCATTTGTAAAAATACATGCATGCATGCATTTAATTGAGAGGGGAGGAAAGTGAATAAAATGGCCTTGAAATTACATTTTTCCTCAAGTGCATCTTTACAAAATTCACCATCTTTATTTTTTATTTCTATTTGATTTCTCAAACTCTTCCCCAGTTGCATGCAACTTCTTCTCCTCCACGCCATGTCCTGCTCCCCCTCTCCCTACGCCAGCCTCTCCCTGCCATGAGCCATGCATGAGCATGCACAGCTAGGGCATGGCTGTGCATGCTCTCCTCTTCCTCTATAAAAAAGCCACGGCTCCTCCTTTGCAAAAGCCAGCCTGGTCCAGCCAAAAAAAAGCCCAGCACTTCTCCTTCCAGGCCACCATCCTCCCCTCTCCCTCCACACGTCAGCCCTCCTCCTCCGAGGAGACACCCGGCGGACAGGAGCACCTCACGGTGGTGCACAACCACCATCGTGAGTCCACCATCGCCCAGCTCAACATAGAGCCGGTGGGCGTGGTGGCTCTTCCCTGATTTCTTCACTTTCCAGCACTTCAGCCATTACCACCAAGCTTCAGCTGTGAAGCTCAACCGGCCATCGCATGCCCTGCAACAGCTGGCTGAGCCCCACAGAGTAGCAGCATGGCAGTAGTAGCCGCCCAGCCCTTTCCGCAAAAGCCTGCAGGCCGCCCTCGCCTTTCTGCGCACGCCTGCAGGCACCATCTCCTCCCGCTTCTCCGTCCTGTTGCGCTCTCTCTTTTGCCCGCAACCGGCCACTGCGCGCCTCTGCAGCGACCGGCCAAGCACCCCAGCACTCCCCGACAGCACTTGCAAGCCACCGCGCAAGCAGAAGGTCGCCCTCGCCCTCCACCGCGCATGCCAACTCCCTCTCCGCGCGCTCTGTCGCGAACTTCTCCATGCCCACAACCGGCCAGCGTAGACCTTCTTCCTCGTGCGCCAGCCCACGCGCACCAGCCGCGAGCCGGCCGCACTCACAGCACCTGCAGCTCTCGGTTGCACTGCTCGCCCGACCACTGTAGCCATCTGTGGCTACAGTGGGGTGACCGGTGAGTTTCTCACTTAACCGGTCACCCGGTGCATTGCTATCGCCATTCGCCCGTGCGCGCGTCTCGCCTCGCGTTCTGCCAGAGCTCGCTCGCGTGTCTGCCAGCCCCCGCACCCGCTCTCTTTGCCCACGCACGCCTGGCAGCTCCCGCTCTAGCCCTTTGCACAGCGCGTTGCGCTGCGGCCTCCTCTCCGCGCCCCTCGCCCTCTAGCGCGCACATCCTCGCGCGCATATGCACCTGCAAGTGCGCTTGAGGACCTCCAGACAACGCCCACTGGTCTGCAGACAACTTAACCCTCCAGCAGCTCTCTCTCTCTCTCTCACTCTCTCTCACAACACTCTCTCACTCTCTCTTTACCGACTCTCACACACACATACACTCACACTTCCATACACACACACACCTATACACTATTATATACATATATATATATATACGTATACTTATATATATTGATATATATATACATATATTTATATACATACATACATACATACATATATATATATACATATATCTATATACTTATATATATATATACATATATCTATACATATATTAGTACTTATATAAATATGTATTAGTCTATATACATACACACACACACACATATATATATACATCTATATACTTATATATATATATATATATATATATATACATATATATACACATATACCTATACATACATATATATACATATATTTATACATATATATATATAAATATACATACATATATATATATATATATACTTATATCTATATATATGGTAGTATTTATATAACTAAGTATTAGTATACATATATATATATATACATATATCTATATACCTATATATATATATATATACATATATATTTACATATATACATATACTTATATACTTACATATATATATATATATATATCTATAATTATATATACATATATATATATATATATATCTACATATATCTATATACATATATTACCATATATAGATATATATATATATTTACACCTATATAGTTATATATAAATACTTATACATATATATATACATATATATATATCTATACATATATCTATCTATACATATACTTATATATATATATATATATATATATATATATATACATATACATATATACATATATAACTACATATATATACCTATATATTTATAACCATATAAATATATAGATATATTTACATATATACATATATATATATTTTTTCACGTTACTTATCATACGTGGTATCGCGAGAATATCTGCACCAGTTGCTGATATTCCCCGATACACTTGTACAAAAAGTGTGTTTGCATTCATCTTCCACCATCCATCCTACACTCCACGTGGCACCTCGTCCTGTTGGTTGCGTCTTTCTAGACAATGACCGACTCGACACAGTGCTACACTCCATCGTTGCCTCCACCCCCACCCCTTTATACATATATAGTATAGACATATATATATATATATACTATAGTTACTTTACTTCTATTTCTCTTGCATGCCCATAACAAGATAAAAAAATATATAAAAGAGAAAAGATAATCTTCGACTTGCAGGTACTCCGTCTTGCGAATAGCAAGACCCGCTTTGGAACCCTGTTTTAGCTCAAAGCCAAGACTTAATTTTGAGGGTGTGCCTCAAGGACAAAGATTACCAAAAAAAAAAAATCTAAGTGGAAAAACACCAAAAACACAATAAACGAACGGAAGAGATTCGTTGTAGGAAAGGCGTAGAAACTTGACTCGTAACCCCACTTCCCTGAGTTTGACCCTGGGCCTAAAAGTGACCAAGATAAAATCAAGTAGGCCAGGTTAAAAATTTTGTAAAGAGATGGTTAGGTCCGATTTAGGTTAACCACTATACACACTTCAAGATCAAAATCACCATATTAACAACCTAACCAGGTCTGACACCAGAAATCCAATGAGGTTGGATCATACTCCGACGAGAAAGGAAGCAGAGTAGAAGGGAAGATGGTGCACTCCCAAGCTCTATCATAGCTGCTGGAGAGGAAGAGGAATTGAGAGAGGCGAATGCCTTCGCCGGAGGTGCTTCGAAAGAGGGGTGCGAGGTCGCCAGAGGGAAGGGAATAGCTTATCGTCGGTCTACAGTTGGGAAAGAGGGAAGGGACCTGACCCCTCAAATCGAAGGTGGCCATGGCTATTTATAGGTGGCAGATGGGGGTCTAGGGGAGGAGCCTGGACGGAAAAGCGTCTAGATGCATCCTAACTCACCGATATCGTCTCTGACGCTAGTGAGCTTCTTTAACAGTCCTAAATAGGATTAGGAGATCTAAGTTATTGGATGAAAGGAGGGGGTGAGCGGAAGGTCGGTGAGCATGGCGAGGTCGGAACGATGTCAGATGGGTGGTGATCGGGTGATGTGGTGATCGAACTTCCTCGACCGTCCAAGCTGAGGAAGAAGAAGACGACGAAGGCTATGCATGTAGGGGCCTCTTTGCAATAAAAACTATGGACCTAGTTGTAGGAAAAGGACTCAATTGACATAGAAGTTAGGGACCTAAATGTAAACAATTGATTTTTAGGCTTATTTTAATTTATTTCTTTTTCAACTTTTTATATATAATTATAAATTAGGTAAATATTATATTTATGCCTTGAATTTATATTTTTTTCCCTTTTTAGCTATCTTTAATTAAGTGATTAATTTACTTAAGTTAATTAAGTACTTAGCTCATAAAATTAATTAAGTTATTTTAGATATTAAATAAATAGCTAAGTGTTTAATATTTGAGTCAAACTTATTAATTAAATTATTATTAATATTAATTGATATTTAATTTAGCATTTTTAACTTATTTTAATGGTCCTTATTTATTCCATTATATTATAATTAACCACGTATTAAGTATATTCTTAGCTAATTAACTAGGGAAACCAGTTAATTAGGGGTAATTAAGAGCCATGATGGGTCTCTCATCATACTCCCAAGCCAAAGTTTTGCTAGTCCCTAGCAAACATAACCAAGAAATATGATGATTTAAGCACCAAGGTGATTAAATAATTATAAATAATTCTATAGTAGTGGAATGCTTAGTTCAGAATTTTTTTTATATTCGCATTTTTTTATTTTTTTATTTTAAATATCCATACATATACAGAGCATTAGTAGGAATCCGCTTACTATGGACTCAAAACCCTAAATACTACTCAGAAATACGTATTCATAAAAATAGAATTATAACGGGAATTTCTTTCGAATCAGAACATTGAAAACCCATTTATTCTCTATATCCACTCTAAACTCTAAAACCAAAGAAGTCAAGATGACTAAGGAAACAAAACTCAAAGGCTGGAATTTAAATTCCACTCAAAAATTCAATAAACATAGGTTAATCCTTAAGATTGTGAAATCCGATTTTTACCAACCTAGCTTTTGCAAATTAACTAGACACCCTTTATTAACCAAATTCAGAGTAAAGTAAAATCCTTAACCAACTAGCCCACAACACCAAGGACAGGCTTCTAGACCTAGGGTTTTGTCAATCTATCTCCTTTAGCCTCAATCGTGATTCTCCAAAACCTGATTTCTCAGGCTTCACTACCCAATGCAAAGGTTCAGTGCTATGATTTTAAAGTATCCATGCTCGTGAATAGACTCGTCCTAAAGGCATCCGAAGTTGCAAAAATCCAGATCTTAAGACATCAATTTCCAATCCAGGTTATTCCAATTCAAGCCTTTGGTTTGACCTTACTCAGATTTGGTTGCTTTCACATCACCATTTTTCTATCCCGAGGTTAACATTTTTTGTGTATATCTCCCCGGTGGACCACTGGGTCTCTTATTCCTATATGTTATCTCCATATTTTTTTCAATCCATTTTCTATAGGTTAAAACACCCATAAGTAGCGAGGTGTTTTTATTGATGGAGGAAGGGGTAGCATCCATTTGTAGCGAGATACTTTATTTGGTGGATAAAAACTGCATAAGCATCCATTTGTACCAAGATGCTTAACTGCAGGGTGTATATAATTTATTTATTTATTTTTTTTTTCAATAATTTATTTTTTTCCTCATTTTTCTTACTGAATAAAATACTCCAATTCCTTTTCTAGGTGAGTGGCACATCCTTCACCCTTTGAAGAGTCGCCCCACAGAAATCCTTGGACTAAAGAGGATTTAGAATCTATCTCTTAACCTTTGTGTTTTCACAATCTCAGATGCCAACAAGACAATTCTAATGTGTGAATTTTGGACACTTAGGTTACTTAGCTCTCAAACTAGAGTGTAGACAATAAAGCCTTTCACTCTTATGTCCCTTATACCATTAGCATCATCTTGCATGATTTGTCAAGATGCAACTTGCCAAGTCTAGTCGAATGCCCTCAATTGATTAAGCTAACTATAGCCTGTTAGACCTTATGGCTAAGAATTCTAGCAACTCTTTACTTAATCAACTCTAAGTATCTAGTCTTTTTACTCAACTTGGTGGTAAAAACAAATATTAAAAAATTAGAAGGATCTAAACTAGCCTTATTGACCAAGAAAGTTACAATTTAATTCCAAAATTTAAGTCTTGTATAAAGCTTAATACATCCTAGTTGCTTTGTTTCAGAATAAAGAGTAGGAAAAATAGATCCTATAGGGTTTCAAAATAAGGAGCAGGAAAAATATCCTATATTTGGGTGGCTTCTCCATCCAGGGTTATAGGTGTTTGAATATGGGTTTGATCTAGAAGTGTTCTCCTGAATGGCATACAAATTATAAGGATATGGCATGTTTTCCACAAAAGCAGGGGGTGAGGAAAAAGGTGGGAATAATGGGACAAAGGTCCTTCCTTGGGTTGGTGAATGAGTAGGGAGTAAACCCAAGGAAGAAGGATCTCTAGAATCCAAATTATTTACAAATTCCCTCCCTGCGGGAATTTGTGAAACACGTAAATGCATGGGATTCTGCATAGCGAGTAGATGTGTAAGATTTTTTATTGTGTTGCAGACCTCGTCGAGGTGCTTTGCTACGTTGCCGACCTTGTCCAATTTCTCAGCTATAATCTCTAAATCCCTTGAACTGAACGGGTTTTCGATCTTGTGAATGCCCTTTTGATGTGAGTTTTGATGTGAATTTTGGTGTGTGTTTCCTCTCGTGAATTGCAACATTGATGAGTTGTTGATCGAGTTTTCCACTATCCCATCAAACAGTTCTGAGGCGGATTCTTTGTCGTGATTCAAAAAGTTCCCTCCACAAGAGGCATCGACCAAATTGCGAATGCTCTCTTGTAATTCATAGTAGAAGATATGCATTACCTGTCAACGAGGGATGTCGTGATGTGGGCATTTCCTTTGCAATTCATGAAAGCCCTCCTACGCTTCATGAATTGGTTCTTTTTGGTTCTGAGTAAAGGTGGTGATAGCTCTCCTAAGAGCATTGGTGCGACCTATAGGGAAGAATTTCTTCAAAAATGTAGATTTGAGTTCGTTCCAAGTCGAGATAGATCGTGCGATCGTGTGGTACCAATAGGCAGCTCTATCTTTCAAACTAAAGAAGAACATTTTCATTAATAGGATTTCCCAGCTTTGATTTTGAGGTCCAAGAGTCTGAGATAGATTTTCTAGATCTTCGATATGTTGGAATGGATCCTTGGATGAATACCCATGAAAGTGTGGGTTTAGACCTATAATCTTTGGCTTTAATTTTGGGTCATTTTCCCCAATGGGAATCATAATATTAGGCTCTACTTGTGCATTAGATGGATTATAGTAGTCTTGGAGTAGAGGCGTAGGATGAGGTGGAAGAGGAAAATCAGGGGAATCAAGACCCGCCTTAGGTCAATGAGGACAGGCCTACAGATTTTGTAAGTTTTGAAGAGCAGCTGTCAACAGATTAATTTGGTGATTCTGCTCAAGCATCTGTAGGTTCTGGTTCAGGAGCACCTCATGGATATTAAAAGGCGGTGTCTCCCCCTAACTAGAAGAAGGGATCTCGGGATTCGGGTTCTGCGGTTGATCCATAGAATCAAACACAGAAAATGCAAAGAATTCTGATCGGAAAATTGGTTGCTTCAGTGCAACCGACCTGGGTAAACTTGTCAAAGGAGATATGAGAGGTTGTTTCAACGATCGCCTCCCGTGCATAAAACACAAAACATTTTCAAAGGCAAACTCACACCACTGCAAAAAATAGTGGCAAGCAAAACCTGAAAATAGTGCAACAAGTGGGTTTTTCTTCTTTTCAAAGGAAAAGAAGATCCTAAGAATATGTGTAAAATATAGTGACGCTAACAAGTAGAATATCAATTGAAAATATGCGTCCTATACGTGTCTACGTAGGTGCGTATCCTTAAACTCAAAGGTCTAAGGTCTAAGATTAAGACCGCTCACTACTGGCTCCCCGAGGCTCTAGTAGTAAGACAGACTTGTTGATCTTCAACTAATGCCCTATGAAATGACCCGTTACATTTTTAGTCGGATAAGACGTCTGGTGTTTCAGTCAGACGTTTGTCCAAACATCTGGACACGTGCCC
Source organism: Thalassia testudinum (assembly GCA_037157565.1). NCBI lineage: Eukaryota > Viridiplantae > Streptophyta > Magnoliopsida > Alismatales > Hydrocharitaceae > Thalassia > Thalassia testudinum. The sequence goes on along the minus strand of JAZHRO010000003.1, from coordinate 112,826,831 downwards.
AGACATTTGAAAGTGGGATCTTCATACTGCGCTTTGCGCTTTACGCACCGGTGATGCGCAGAGGTCTCTCTCTCCCCGCACCCTCACCCCCTCTTAAACCCTAACTCCTCTCCTATATAAACCCCTCACCTCTTCTTCTCACCCCCTCACACCACTCAAGCCACCGCCACCTCCACCTTCTTCTTGCGACGGCCACACCCTCCAGCCTCCCATCCCTGCTGCTGTAGCCGCAACAAGGAAGAGAGGAGCCAGCTAGGGAGAACGGGGAAGAGTGAGAGCGAGAGAGTGCGAGGGAGTGAGTGCGAAGGAGGAGGGAGACGATCGCGGGAGCTTGGTGGAGCTCGAGGAGGAGCTCGCGGGAGAGAGGAGGATGCCGACGAGTAGCTTCTCAAGCTCTTGCAACTGCTGGAGTAGCCACTGCGAGCGGAGGTGCGAGCGGGGTGAGCTCCGAGGAGGTTCTGGTACTGAAGTTTTTCCAGTATCAGACATCTGGCGTGACGTCCAGACGGCTGGTGAGGCACCAAGATGTTCGGAGCTGAAGCCGGATGTTTGGAAGCACATATATCGCGAGGTACGTACCTTCCTGTGCTGTTTTCCGCCATGCAAAAGTTGTCAATGCAGGAGGTGTTGGGTTAAAATTGTGCCAGCATTTTTGTACGTAGATGAAGGCTTTGGGAAGGCACGTAGTACGCTTTCCCAAGTGCTTTTGGACGTTTGACCTCATTGCCAGATGTTCGATGGCATTTCCAGACGATTGGAAGGAGAGTGAGACATCTGGAGCTGTCCCCAGACAGTCGCGGAAGGATCCAGACATCTGAACACACCGCAAGAAGCACAAGGTGAGATTTGACATTTTTTAAGACATCTGTTACTAGTCCAAGACGTTTGATTTTGGTCAGTAACTGCGTTTTGGTCTGTTTAAGGCCCAAACGGAATTGGATTTCCGCAAATGAAGTGCCGCTGTTTTCCACTAGAGTTCCTCTACGTGTTCATGTTGAGTATCTACTGTTTTAAGCTCATTTAATGTACATTGGTTGCTAGTACAGGTTACCAGTCGGTGGCGTGTTTGGGGCCCGCGGAGACGACGAGATCTACGGTGCAGGCCCCCATTCCTCCCGTGATACTTGGTAGAGTGGTTTAATTCAGTTGTTAATATTTAGATGAGAATGTACTTGGTTGGAGTAATCGAATTGAACTTTAAGATGTGGAATGAACCCTAGGGTAGAAATGAATGAGGCTGTTTGAGCTGTCCTGTTTACTTGAATGCATGGTTAAAATAAATTGCTAGAAAATGCCTTTAATATAATTACGAGATGCATGTTAAAATACGAGCTGCTTGTATGTAAATGAGAAATTGAATGGTGAAACCACACATTGCATGTTTATGATTGAGAATTGAATCATGAAAACATGAGCTGCCTGTATATGGATGAGGAACGAGTTATGAAACATGAGATCTGGATATGGATAAATGAGATGAATATGAACATGAACCCTACAGGGAATTAGGAGTAGAACTCCTGTGTATGAAAGGAATCTGGAATGTAGACGGGAAGTGTGCTGGCCCTTATGTACATGGTACCAAGGAGAGAAACTGTCCCTTTTTAATGTAGAGCGGAGCTAGCCTCCCTTGGGTTGAGACCTAGGGTTAGGATTGGCCACTCTACACCAACTCCTGTTGGCCCTCGCGTACGTGGTACCGAGGCGTGCTACTAGTGTAGGGAGGGAGCTAGCCACCCCACGGGGCCTGGGGTTCAGCTTGCCACCTTACACCGACTTTGTTAGGCCCTTTGGGCAAATCGAGGTAGTCAGACGAGGGTACGTGGACTGTGGAGGGGCGAGACCCCTTTTTGGTTCTGAGGGGCGAGACCCCTATTCTAAGAGGGCAAGGTCCTATACTGTTCCGTGATGTACTTTCGGCGTACCTGCTAGCGGAAACGACTGACCACATGTCAGTGACTGGTAGCTACACGTGAGCTTATCACACATGCCGTAGTCATCGCTACATCTCAACAGTGACCTCGGGGTGGTTGACTGGGTGTAGGACTACCACGATGGATTCTTCCGGCCTGGAGAGCACCATGTGTACCTTCTACTCTACAGAAAAAATTGCAATCAAGATCGTTCCCACGAGGAACATGCAAGATCAAGAAATACCTAGATAATTTGAGAAATAGATGAACCAGAAACACATAAATGAGATAAATAGAAATGAGAAATAAACCTGTTGTTGTTTTACTATACTTGCACTTAAATAATGTAAACACCACTCTACTTAGCGTTCCTTGACTCTGTCTTTTGGTAACCCTATTCAGGACAAGAAGTTGAGCAGCCCAAGTTTCCGGCTGTAGAGGGTGCTAGGCCCAGCCGAGCCCAGCCGTAGTCGTTCTTTCAGCTCATTCATTTTTCTACTGTTGTAGTGAGTAATGGATACATATTTTACTGTTCCTGTTACTTTCTGTTTCCTTTCCATTTTCTATTGTTGTTGTGGTGGCATGTATTATGTTTTGAGACAGTTGTTTTACTTTCTTTACTGCTTCATTCTTTTCTTCTACTTAGCTATATTGCTTGTGTGAATGTAGTTTATTTTCCTACTTTTGGTTATTTCTTGTTGGACGACTAGGTCTTGGGATTAGTCGAGGAGAGCCGGTCTCGGGTCCTGTTGGGATTCGAGAATCGAGTGGTAACAAGATGGTATCAGAGCAAGGTCGTCCCGAGAAATTAACCAATTGGTCTGAGAATAACCACTCACGTGCATATAACTAGGATAGCCACCACAACGTATCGCTTTGATATTCGTTTCTGAGCCTTTTCTTGATGTAACCCTATATCGTTGACAACTCTTATTCTATCTCTTGCATCTCCTTGTAGGAGATGCCTCATTAGGGAGTTCCCAAGGCAGGCCGTGGTCATGGCCGTGGATGAGGTTGGAGGGGTGGATGTGCCGGACCTGAGGCACCAGTTGACCCACCTCTTCTCCCAGGCGTTTAGGCCTAAGATCTCACCCAGCTGATCAGAGACATCGTACGAGAGGAGCTCCACCGGCCTCCATAGGCACCTCTCCCTGAGGACGTGGAGGGGGAGTCCTCGGTGGGACAGAGAGACCGTCGCAGTGCCGGACGAGCAGGATGGGGAGGGGGTGGTCCTCTACCACCCCCACCACACTCTGACACTTCCTAGCACGAGCCTTCCTTGCCTAGAGGCGTGCCCGTTCCCCCACTGCAGCTACACTACGAGCTTTTCGGATAGTTCCGGAAGCTGAAGCTCCCCTCCTTCAAGGGGGATGAGGACCCGTCTGAGGCAGAGAATTGGCTGGAGCAGATAGAGAAGGTGTTTGACACCCTTCGCCCTCTTGCGGAGTGCCGCATGGCCTTTGCCACGTACCAGCTAGAGAGTGCAACACATAGGTGGTGGAGGGTAGTTAGAGGCCAAGAAGGGAGAGAGCCGACATGGCACCAGTTCATGGCTTTCTTCTTCGAGCAATACTTTTCGCAGACCTGGCAGGACCAGAGGAGGTGGGAGTTCCATACTCTTTGCCAGGGGATGATGACGGTTAGCGCGTACCGCACGTGTTTTTTGGAGCTATCATGTTTCGCCTAGACAGCTGTGTCTGCTAAGGAGGAGCACCTGTGGAGGTTTATTGAGGGGCTCCAACCTGCTATTCAAGGGTATGTCAAACCCCTGAAGCTACCCACTTTCTCTCGTGTGGTTGAGGCAACCATGACTTACGAGGAGACCAACCCGGCCGTGTGGGATACTGACAGCGGACGGAAGAGGCCCTACCAGCCAGAGTACTCTCAGGGCCGTTAGGAGAGGAGGCACATGGCGCCTGCAGGAGAGCCGTCTCGTTCTGTGGGGCCATCATTGGCCTTTAGGGGCCCCAGATAGGGGCCAGTTGCCAGCACCAGTCCTCCGCCCAACTGCCAGTAGGGACCTATAGAGGGAGGAGGTTGTGTACCCCTCTGCTACCAGTGTGGCCAGCCGAGCCACATCAAGAGGGACTGCCCATCTAGGGCCGGAGCACAGCAGATGCTCCCCGCACCGAGTGCTGGAGGCCGAGCTGGCGGTCGAGGTCACCAGGCGCGTAGGGGAGGACAGCAGTCATGAGGAGGGTACCGGCCTGCTGCTGCTCACCTGACCCAGAGTTTAGTTGCTTCGTCTGCACTGCGAGCTGAAGGGCATATCAACGCCCTGACACACAGAGATGCCAGGGCTTCGGGTTCTATGGTGGCAGGTATGGTTATTATTTCTGGCAGATTAGTGTACGTACTTTTGATTCCGGTGCCACACACTCCTTCGTCACTACGAGTTTTGTCATCAGTTGGAGGTAGGGTAGTGTAGTATTAGAGGATCCATTTGTGATCAGAGGCCTAGGTGGCCAGTTGTTTGTAGCCGAGGGAGTCTACATGGACTACGAGGTCAGTATCGGGCGACACAACCTCCCCGCTGACCTGATTGTGATCCAGATGGAGGACCTTGGCGTGATCCTAGGGATGGACTGGTTGTCTGCCTATCACACCCTAGTGGACTATTTCGGATGGAAGATCGTCTTCTCCATACCGGAGTTGCCTTCCTTTGAGTTTCACGGACAATCGATGGACGGAGGTTTCAGATGCATCTCCATGCTTCAGGCAGCCAGGCTTTTGAGCCAGGGGTGTGAGGGCTTTTTGGCTTGTGTAGTGGCAGAGCCTAGCCCTATGGCTGACTTTCAAAGTATCCCAGTGGTTTGCGAGTACCCTGACATTTTTTCAGAGGAGCTACCAGGACTACAGCTTGAGCATGAGATCGAGTTTGAGATCTCATTGGTATCGGGGACTAGCCCCACTTCTACTGCAGCATATTGGATGGCACTGCTTGAGCTATGAGAGCTCAAGTCACAGCTACAAGACCTGTTGGAGAAGGGCTTTGTGAGGCCCAGTGCATCCCCGTGGGGAACCCCTGTGCTATTTGTGAAGAAGGACGGTACCTTGCGACTTTGTGTCGACTACCAATAGATGAATAGGGTCACTGTCAAGAACAAGTATCTGTAGTCGAGGATTGACGACCTCTTCGACTAGTTGCGAGATGCCAAAGTGTTCTCCAAGATAGATTTGAGGTCAGGTTACCACCAGTTGAGGATCAGGGAGACCGACGTCTCCAAGATAGCTTTCTGTACCCGATACGGGAACTACGAGTTCTTGGTCATGAAGTTTGGGCTGACCAATGCCCCCGCTGCCTGCATGGACTTGATGAATCGTGTTTTCTAGCCATACTTAGACCAGTTTGTAGTGGTGTTCATCGATGACGTACTCGCTTACTTGAGGTATCAGGCGCAACATGGATAACATTTATGTATGATCCTGGATACCTTGAGGCAACACAGGCTGTATTCCAAGTACAGCAAGTATGAGCTTTAGTTGAGGCAGGTGACCTTCTTGGGCTACATGATTTTAGGAGATGGATTGGCTGTGGATCCAGCCAAGGTAGAGGCCGTACTCAGGTGAGAGAGGCCATGCACAATGATAGAGATACATAGCTTTTTGGGACTGGCAGGTTACTACCAGCGATTTATCAGAGGATTCTCTCAGAATGCACATCCTATGACATAGTTGACCTGGAAGGACGTGCCCTTTGCCTGGACAGATGAGTGCGAGGCATGCTTTCAGGAGTTGAAGGAGAGACTGACTTCAGCTCCTGTACTTACCATCCCGAACAGCAGTGGTGGTTTCGTGGTTTGCACCAACGCTTCGTTGCAAGGGTTAAAGGGTGTGCTCATGTAGCGGAGTCACGTTGTCGCTTACGCTTTGCGGCAACTGAGGCCCCATGACCATAGCTAAACTACCCATGACATAGGGCTAGCAGCAGTTGTCTTCGCACTAAAGATATGGAGGCACTACCTTTACGGTGAGACTTTCGAGATTTTCACAGATCATAAGAGCCTCAAGTACTTGTTTGACCAAAAGGAGCTTAACATGTGTAAAGACCCGTTCTGTTCTGACCCTTTTAAGATGTCTGGACTATCAGTCAGACGTCTGGATCCCTTCCCAGACATCTTGAAATTGAAAATTTTGTATGCAACTTCGCGTTTGTGCGTTGGCTGTGCATAGACTGCCTTCCTCCCTTTTCTATCTCTTCTTTTCTTTCACACAAAACCCTAGACGCTCCCTCTATATAACCCCTCTCCCCCCTTCCTCTCTTCTCCACTCGACCACCACCACCTTCCTTCTTCCTCTCCACTACAGCGAGAGGGACGAGCGTGAGAGAGGGCGTGAGAGCGAGGAGCGAGGAGGAGAAGCAGCGTGAAGAGAGAAGGAGGAGCTTGAGCTCGCGATCTCGTAGGAGCTCGCCAGAGGACACATGGCCGAAGCAGTGCGTGTGGGAGGAGGAGTGCGTCGGAGGAGACGTCCCCGACACTCTGCTGCAGCCGAAGCTGCAAGCGAGGAGGAGAAGCCACGGTGGTGTGCGGCGAGGGGAGCGGGAGGTCGGTCTGGTTCTGGGTTTTTCCTAGAATCAGATGTTTGGCGTGTCGTCCAGATGATGGGTTGGACATCTGGTGACGACATCGGACGTCTGAATGTAGAGTTTCATGAAGGTACGCTCCTCTTACGATTACGACCATGCAGGCCGCACTGTAAAGCCAATCTGTATGGCCAAAAGTAGGCGATATTGTCTATTGCATGCAGGGTTAGCTTTGGGAAGGCATGAGGCATGCCCTCCCACGCATTTTGGACGTCTGGACAGCTTACCAGATGACTGGAAGCACCCCCAGACGACTAGAGGAGAGGTAGAATGTTTGAAGCTAGGTCCAGACAATCAAGTAGGGGTTCTAGACATATGAAGTCGATGCAGGAACCTGAGGTGAGACCCTGGTGACTTTTAAGACGTTTAGACCCTATCGAGAGTGGTGGAGGCAGCTATGATGTGCGAGGAGACCAACCCGACCGAACGAGACACCGACAGTGGACGGAAGAGGCCATACTAGCCAGAGTACTCACAGGCTGATGAGAGAGGAGGCACGCAGCACCCGCAGGAGAGCCATCTCATTTTGCGGGGCCGTCAGTGGCCTTTGGGGGCCCCGACAGGGGCCAGCTGTCAGCACTGGACCCCTACCCAACCGTCAGTAGGGACCTATCGAGGGAGGGAGTTGAGTCCCCCTCTGGTACCAGTGTGGCCAACCGGGCCACATCAGGAGGGACTACCTGTCTAGGGTTGGAGCGCAACAGATGCTCCTCGCACTGAGCGTTGGAGGCCAAGTAGGTGGTTGTGGTTCTAGGCGCATGGGGGAGGACAGTAGTCACGCGGAGGGTACCGGCCAGCGGCTACTTGTTCGACGTAGAGTGTGGCTACTTCTTCTGCACTGAGAGCTGAGGGGCGTATCAATGCCCTGCCACACAGAGATGCCAAGGCATCAGGTTTAGTGGTGGAAGGTATGGTTACAGTTTCTGGCAGATTAGTTTACGTACTTTTGATTCCAACACCACACACTCGTTTATTGCTGCGAGTTTTGCTGTCAGTTTGGGACTGGACTGCGTGTTGTTAGAGGATCTGTTTGTGATCAGAGGTCCGAGTGGTCAGTTGTTTGTAGCTGAGGAGATCTACATAGACTGTGAGGTCAGTATTGGGGGACACAGCCTCCCTGCTGACTTGATCGTGATACCGATGAAGGATTTTAGCGTGATTCTGTAGATTGATTGGTTGTCCGCTTACCACGCCTTGGTGGACTGTTTTGGGAGGAAGATAGTCTTCTTCATACCGGAGATGCCTTCCTTTGAGTTTCAAGGACAGCCGGTGGACGGAGGTTTCAGGTGCACTTCTACACTTCGGGCAGCGAGACTTTTGGGTCAGGGGTGTGAGGGCTTTCTAGCCTGTGTGGTGGAGGAGCCCAGCCCCGTGGCAGACTTTCAGAGCATCCTGATGGTCAGAGAGTATCCCGACGTGTTTCCAGAGGAGTTGCTAGGACTACTGCCTGAGTGTGAGATCGATTTTGAGATCTCACTGGTACCGGGGACCAACCCCATTTCTATGGCACCATACCGGATGCACCACTTGAGCTACGAGAGCTCAAGTCACAGCTGTAGGACCTATTAGAGAAGGGCTTTGTGAGGCCCAGTGCGTCCCCGTGAGAAGCCCCTGTGTTATTTGTGAAGAAGGATGGTACCCTGCGCCTTTCTGTTGACTACAGATAGCTGAATAGGGTCACCATCAAGAACAGGTATCCGCTACCGAGGATTGATGATCTATTTGACCAGTTGCGAGGTGCCACGGTATTCTCCAAGATAGATCTGAGATTAGGCTACCACCAGTTGAGGATCGGGGAGACTGACGTCTCCAAACAGCTTTTCGCACCTGGTACGGACACTACGAGTTTTTGGTCATGCCGTTTGGGCTAACCAACGCCCCCGCTGCCTTCATGGATTTGATGAACCGGGTGTTCAGACCGTATCTGGATTAGTTTGTGGTGGTATTTATTGATGACGTGCTCATTTACTCGCAGGATCAGGCACAGCACGAACAACACTTGTGGATGGTTCTGGACACTTTGAGACGGCGCAAGCTATATGCCAAATATAGCAAGTGCAAGTTTTGGTTGAGACAGGTGACTTTCTTGGGCCATGTGATTTCAGGGGATGGCTTGGCTGTGGATCCAGCCAAGGTTGAGGCTGTACTCAGGTGGGAGAGGCCATGTACAGTGACAGAGATATGCAGTTTCTTGGGATTGGCAAGTTACTACCGATGGTTTATCAGGGGTTTCTCATAGATTGCGCATCCTATGACTCAGTTGACTCGGAAGGACGTGCCCTTTGCTTGGACAGACACTTGTGAGGCATGTTTTCAGGAGTTGAAGGAGAGGTTGACTTTGGCTCCTGTGCTTACCATCCCAGATAATAGTGGCAGTTTTGTGGTCTACACGGACACTTCATTGCAAGGGTTAGGGGGTATATTCATGCAGCGGGGTCACGTTGTCGCTTATGCTTTGCAGCAACTGAAGCCCCATGAGCATAGCTACCCTACCCATGACTTAGAGCCGGCAGCTGTTGTCTTCGTGCTGAAGACATGGAGGCACTACCTTTACGGTGAGACCTTTGAGATTTACATGGATCATAAGAGCCTCAGGTACTTGTTTGATCAGAAGGAGCTTAACATGAGACAACGACGTTGGTTAGATCTCCTGAAGAACTATGACTGCAGCATCTCCTACCATCCAGGGAAGGCCAACGTGGTGGCTGACGCCTTGAGCCGGAAGGTACTTGCCCACCTGGCCAGTTTATAGGCACAGAGTTGGAGACTTATGAAGGAGTTGGTAGTTGGCGACCCCTAGAGTTACAGGGGCATTGTGGGGTAGTGACGGTGACATGGCAGACGAGACCAGAGCTGATAGATCGCATCATCACGGGACAGATGATGGATCCGTACCTGCAGTCGTTGCGAGACAGAGTAATGTCAGGGGACCCAGGAGACTTCTCTTTTACAGACGAGGTGCTGCGCATGAGGGGACATTTGTGCGTTCCCAGGGATGAGGAGTTGTTGAGAAAGTTCCTGATTGAGGCGCATGGGTCCAGATTCACCATACATCCCGGGAACACAAAGATGTATCATGATCTGAGATGTGACTTTTGGTGGAGAGGGATGAAGCGGGATGTAGGTGAGTTTGGTGTGCCAGCAGGTGAAGGATGAGCATTAGAGGCTTGCTGGGCCATTGCAGCCACTTCCTATGCCAGAGTGGAAGTGGGAAAGCATCACCATGGACTTAGTGGTGGGCTTACCCATTACCCAGCGAGGACACGACGCAGTCTGGGTGATAATAGACAGATTGACGAAGATGGCATGCTTCTTGCCGATCCGAGTCACTTTAGAACCAACGCAGTTGGCAGAGAGGTATATTCGTGATGTGGTACGTCTACACGGAGTTTCATGTGAGATTGTATCCGATCGGGATACCCATTTTACTTCCCAGTTTTGGCCTGAGTTTCAGCAGGCCTTGGGGACACGGTTGAGATTCAGTACGGCATACCACCCCCAGACGGACGGACAGTCAGAGCGCACTATACAGACACTTGAGGACCTTTTGCATGCCTGTGTACTAGACTGGAGGGGCTCTTGGGAGGAGCAATTACCCTTGGCAGAGTTTTCATATAATAACAACTATCACTCGAGTATCAGCATGGCACCCTATGAGGTTCTGTATGGACGGAGGTGTACTGCGCCCTTGAGTTGGGTTGAGGTGGGGACCAAGTGGGAGGTTGGCCCTAGGCTGATTCGGCAGAGTCAGGAGATGATAGAGCAGATTCATAGATGACTTCGCATTGTTAGGAGCAGACAGAAGAGTTATGCCGATCGGAAGCGTAGAGAGGTGCAGTTCGAGGTTGGAGATCACGTTTTTCTTCGCATTTCGCCCATGAAGGGCCAGCAGCATTTTGGGGTGAAAGGGATGCTTACGCTGAGGTTTGTAGGGCCCTTTGAGGTCCTGGAGTGGGTGGGACCCATTGCTTACCGGCTTGCCCTTCCTCCCCAACTTTCTGGTGTGCACGAGGTGCTCCACGTGTCCAACCTCAGGAAGTACGACACCGATCCCAATCATGTTTTGAGCCATGAGAGTGTCGAGGTGGGTGACGACCTGACCTACCCTGAGAGATCAGTGCAGTTACTAGACAGAGCCGTCCGGAGTTTGAGACGGAAGCAGGTACCCCTGGTGAAGGTCTTGTGGAGGAGCCAGCGGTACAAGGAGGCTACCTGGGAGCCTGAGGCGGTGATGCGAGAGCAGTACTCAGAACTTTTTGAGGGTACGTCTTTTCGGACCGACTTCGATCCTCTTTAAGTTTGTTATGCGTGTATATTTTCCTTTTCCACACCCTAGCTAGCTCAAGTTTCAGGGATGAAACTTCCTTTAAGTTTGTTATGATGTAAACACCCGTTCTATTCTGAGCCTTTTAAGACGTCTGGACTGTTAGTCAGACGTCTGGACCCCTTCCCAGATGTCTTGAAATTGAAAATTTCGTACGCAACTTTGCATTTGCGCGCTGGCTGTGCGCAGACTGCCGTCCTCCCTTTTCTCTTCTTTTCTTTCTCATAGAACCATAGCTGCTCCCTCTATATAACCCCTCTCCCCCTTTCCTCTCTTCTCCACTCCACCACCACCACCTTCCTTCTTCCTCTCCAATGCAGCAAAAGGGATGAGCACGAGAGCGGGTGAGAGAGCGAGGAGCGAGGAGGAGTGGTGTCGTGAAGAGAGAAGGAGGAGCTTGAGCTCGCGAGCTCGTGGGAGCTTGATGCGTGCATTCCACTCAACTCAGTAATTAAGTTAATTTTACTTAATTAAGAGTAGAAGAAATCACTTAGGTTAACTCGAAATTGTGTCGGTTGTGTAGTATAAGGTCGAATTAACCTAACATTTTAAAAATTTTTACTGGTTGAGTCCAGGTCGTTCACTGGGAGGTATAATAATTTTTCTCCAAATTCACCAATTTTCTTTAATTTCTCTATAAGTTTAGGAGGTATAACTAGTTTGATTTTCAAAACATGAATTTTGTCAAAATATTTAAACTATAAAGGATATACAAAATTCCATATGCAAAACATATTTACTCAAAATGATCTACTTTATTAACAAGTAAACATGCTAGTTTTTCAATTTTATTTCATTCCAAGAAATTAAGGCAATTAAAAGTTATCCTATTAAAACATGCCTTTTTACAATTAAGAACAAAAAGATAATGATGCAAGAAAAATTCACTTATTTTCCAAAGTATTGATGCCTTTTTATTTTCTTCAGCCTCTTATCTTCTTCTTTCTTTCTTTTATTTTCTTCTCTCGAGCTCTCTTTTCTTACCTTTCTTCTGTTGTTCCTGCCTTCTCCTGCCTTCTCTTCTTCCCTTAGTTTTCTCCTTTCGTTCCTTAGTCTCTTTTCCTTTCTTAGTGCTTATGCTTTTTCTTTCCTTAACCTTTCAGCTTCAACACTTAGCATTTTAACTTAACATCCTTCAGCAACTTCTCTTTTCCTTAAGTACTTCAACTGAACCGGGTTTTTTTATTTTTTTAAGAAAAAGTTATTTTATTTGCGGTGAGGTCCTTTCGAGGATACACAACACCTTGAGACCAGGGTGGGACCAGACCCTACTCAGTCCTCGCCTAATCTCAATTAGGTTCATTTCGATTCATTTTTATCGGTTCACAATCTTGAGCCATTTCGGCTCAACCCGGCCTCCCAGGCCACTCTCACCCTCCCAGGGCACAATCTCATTCACACGCCCCCAAGGGTGCACACCCGCAGGCATAAGCCTGCACACACACACATGCAATGTTCAGATCAGATCAGATGGAATCAGTAACCGGTGCGCCGAGCGCTGACGACTGCAGAGGCCATGCAATGAATTACTTTTATCCCCAAGCACGAGCTCATGAACAACTGAGGTGGGACTAACTTACCCCTTTCAGACCCGAATTCAAGTTATCATAACTTTCTACCCAGAGCTCCAAATTGAATGATTTCAAGTTTGTTGGAAAGCTCTAAGGTTAATCTACACAATTTCAGGGTCAATTTAATGTTTTAATGATGTTTTGCTCTTCAATTTAAAAGATGAAATCAGGAGTTCCTACGGGGTTTTTACTAGCTTGGAAGTGAAATTAAATCAGGAGAGTCCTCAGATGGACTTCTCTCTTTTATTTAAAGGTCTATACATGTTTTATAAGTGATTCTGCATCTGTTAGAATAGGTTTTAAGCTCTTAAGACCTTTAGAACCTGCAGAGAAGCTCTTCACTTCTCTGAAAGCTTCAGAGTTCAATTTTTAGACATCAAAATGTGCAACAGACACTTAAATGTGTTTCTAATCAATTTAGATTAATTCTAAGGGTTATAACAGATCAATCTGGGTAGGTTTTAGGTTTAAATTTCAACAGAATAGTACTCCTATTGGTTTGGGTTCGAAAGTAACCCAAATTGACAGAAACTAAATTCTCAAATAATAACTCAACTGAGCTCACTTTAATTTCTTTCAGATTATCAAATAAGATCCCAGAAATAGTTTTCACTCCTCAAAAGCTCAATTCAAGCTCAGATCTCCATTATCAGACTCATGTTTGACTGTGGAAGCACGAAAATTGACTTTCTGTTTAAAGTCTTCTCCCAAGAAATTAATGCCTCAAATAGAGTCTTCTCATCATTAGAAATTTATTTAGATCTTCAGGAAGTTGTTCTAACCTTGATTCCTAGGGTTACAGGCTCGCCGCCTGAACTAAAAAAGGTGTGTGTTCGACAGAATTAATGGAAGGTTGTTACAGTGTTCTGAGGGTTTAAATAGCTTCAATGCGATGCACTGAAGCTTCTGAGCTACTCAACAAGTTTTAGAGGCTGTAACACAAGATGGTGAGCTCCGGAAAATATATTATTGTATATACAGATTGATAAAACTAACCATTTTTTATTCAAAAAGGATCCTGAGGTTACAAGGAACCTCATTATTACTTTTAATTCTTCATTTGTCCATTAGAATTAAGGTTTGACAGTGAAATTATTTTCTTAAAAGATCTGAGTGGTTAAAGCTCATGACTTGTTTAACCGCTCGGTTGAGAGGTTAAATCAAGTCAACAGGTGTTAATATTCATAAATATATATTTAATTTATAGTTTGAACTGTTCTTGAGCCTCCATGGACAGCGAGCTCAGGAACTAAATTAAATTTTGGGCATTTAATTATAGATGATAATAATAGGTATTATAATGTCGATTAGGGTTCATAAGTGGTGATAGGTGATGAAAGAACCCAGTGAAGGTGAAATTAACTCGACTACTGTCACCATGGACAGTGATAGTAGTCGGTGAAGGTGAGATTTGAATTAGGCGATTAGGTGATTCAATTAAACGATTAAATGATTTAGAAGTGGTCATGGAAGATACAGGAAGGTGGACAGTGAATTAAAAGACAAGATTGAATCTCTGGCGAGCTCAAGGAACTCGCCGGAGTCGGAGGAGATGAAACTAAAATATGAAATTACTCTAATCTAATTAACTAAACTAACTAACTAAGCTATCCTACTCCTACTCCTAGTCTACTGTTACCTGGACGAAGGGGTCAATAGGGTTCCGCCGAAGGTTCATAGCGGATGTCGAAATCAGAGGGTTGAAGAAAGATCTCCGGCGGGTGGATTTGAGGTGTAGCGGAGGAATCCTTGGGTCGGTGCCTGTGTCAGAGGTGTGGAAGACCACGGCGGATCTCCTTGGCTGCTTAAGATGGAGGAAGGAAGTCGAAAAATGGAATGGGATATCGCCGGAGTTTTCGATGAATAGCCTATCGAAGTCGGCTACAGTGTTAGAAGAGGGAAGGGAGCCAACTTAAATGAAATTAGAGGTGTGAGGGGGTATTTATAGCAGTTTGCGGCGAAGAGAGTGGTGGGGTTCGGCCGAAGAGGGAGCTCGAGGAGCTTAACCTCCATCGTCGTCTGCGACGCGGTGAGGTTATTTCCCACTGAAAAATAGGATTCTTGGTTAATCCAAACCAATGGATGAAGTGGAGGTGGTGAGTGTAAACTGCAAGAGCTTGGACAAAGAGGAATGATGTCGGCAGTGCGATGATCGTGCGATGGGGTGACTCTCTGCCGCCAGCCGTTCATTCGGTAGAAGAAGAAGAAGAAGATGAAGAGGGACTAAAATGAAATAAAACTTAAGGACCTGTGTGAGAAATAAGGACCCGACTATAATGAATATTAAGGACTAAAATGTAAACCCAGGTTTTGAAGGTTTATTTTAACTTAAATCTTTTTCAACTTTTTATATATGTTAGTAAATAAGGTAAATATTATGTTTACACCTTGAATTTACATTTTTGACCTTTTTAGGTTAATTTATTAGATTAAGTAAAATCACTTAAGTTATTACATACTTAGTTATACATTAAGTTTAAGTTACTTATCTTATTAATTAAAGGAATGATTAATAGGATTTCGAGTCCAATTATTAACTGAATTATTAACAATGTTAATTGAATGATAAAATGTCATTTTAAACTTATTTTAAGGTCCTTGACTAAATATCCCTTATTCTATAATTAACCCTTATATATTCATAACCTTAGCTAATTAACTAGGAAGACTAGTTAATTAGGGGTAATTAGAGATCATGATGAGTGTCTCATTAGAGCTCGTTGGAGGACACACGGCCGAAGCGACGCATGTGGGAGGAGGAGCGTGTCAGGGGAGACGTCCTCGACACTCTGCTGCAGCCGGAGCTGCAGACGAGGAGGAGAGGTTGCGGCGGCGTGCAGCGAGGGGAGCGGGAGGTCGATCTGGTTCTAGGTTTTTCCCAGAATCAGACGTCTAGCGTGTCGTCTAGACGACAAGTTGGACGTCTGGTGATGACACCGGACATTTGAAAGCAGAGTTTCGTGAAGGTACGTTCCTCTTGCGGTTACGGCCATGCAGGCTGCACCGCAAAGCCAATCTGTATGTCTAAAAGTAGGCGATATTGTCTGTTGCGTGCAGGGATAGCTTTGGGAAGGCGCAGGGCATGCCCTCCCACATGTTTCGGACATCTGGACAGTTACCCAGTGGGGACACGATGCAGTTTGGGTGATCGTGGACCAGTTGACAAAGATGGCATGGTTCCTGTCGATCCGAGTCACTTTTGGGCCAGCACAGTTAGCAGAGAGAAACATCCGAGGTGTGGTGCGCCTACATGGAGTCCCATGTGAGACTATATCCAACAGGGATACTCATTTTACTTCCCAGTTCTGGGCTGAGTTTCAACATGCTTTGGGGACATGTTTGAGGTTCAGTACCGCTTATCACCCTCAGATGGACGGACAGTTAGAGCACACCATACAGACACTTAAGGACCTTCTACATGCCTGTGTGCTAGACTGGAGAGGCTCTTGGGAGGAGCATTTGCCCCTGGCAGAATTTGCATATAATAACAGTTACCACTCGAGCATCGACATGGCACCTTACGAGGCTCTGTACAGACAGAGGTGTACTGCACCCTTGAGTTGGGTCG
This sequence comes from Thalassia testudinum, assembly GCA_037157565.1. NCBI lineage: Eukaryota > Viridiplantae > Streptophyta > Magnoliopsida > Alismatales > Hydrocharitaceae > Thalassia > Thalassia testudinum. The sequence goes on along the minus strand of JAZHRO010000003.1, from coordinate 112,810,870 downwards.
AGGTGGGGACCAAGTGGGAGGTTGGTCCTAGGCTGATCCGGTAGAGTCAGGAGGTGATAGAGCAGATTCACAGACGACTCTGCACTGTCAGGAGCAGGCAGAAGAGCTACGCTGACCGGAGGCGCAAAGAGGTGCAGTTCGAGGTTGGGGACCACGTCTTTCTCCATGTTTCACCCATGAAGGACCTGCAGTGTTTTGGGGTGAAAGGGAAGCTCGCGTTGAGGTTTGTGGGGCCCTTTGAGGTCCTGGAGCGGGTAGGATCCATTGCTTACCGACTTGCCCTTCCTCCTCAGCTTTATGGAGTGCACGGCGTGTTCCATGTGTCCAACCTCAGGAAGTACGTCGCCGATCCCAGTCACGTTCTGAGCCACGAGAGAATCGAGATGGGTGACGACCTGACCTATCTCGAGAGGCTAGTACAGATACTAGATAGAGCTGTCCAGAGTCTGAGACGGAAGCAGGTACCACTGGTGAAGGTCCAATGGAGAAGCCAGCAGTATGAGGAGGCGACTTAGGAGCCTGAGGCAGGGATGCGAGAGCGCCACCCAGAGATTTTTGAGGGTACATCTTTTCAGACCTACTTCGATCCTCTTTAAGTTTGTTATGCGCTTTTATGTTCCTTTTCTCGCACCCTAGCTACCTCAAGTTTTGGGGACGAAACTTCCTTTAAGTTTGTTATGATGAATTGACCCGTTACATTTTTAGTCGGATAAGACGTCTGGAGTTTCAGTTAGAAGTTTGTCCAGATGTCTGGACACATGCCTAGACATCTGAAAGTGGGATTTTCGTACTGCGTTGTGCGCTTTGCACTCGGGCAGCGCGTAGAGGTCTCTCTCTCCTCTCACCCACACCCCCCTTAAATCCTAACTCCCCTCCTATATAAACCCCTCACCTCTTCTTCTCACCCCCTCACACCACTCAATCCACCGCCACCTCCACCTTCTCCTTACGACGGCCGCGCCCTCCAACCTCCCATCCCTGCTCTTGCAGCCGCAGCAAGGAAGAGAGGAGTCGGCAAGGGAGAACGGGGAAGAGCGAAAGTGAGAGAGTGAGAGGGAGTGAGGGCAGGGGAGGAGGGAGATGACCGCGTGAGCTCAGTGGAGCTCGAGGAGGAGCTCGTAGGAGAGAGGAGGATGCTAACGAGGAGCTTCTCAAGCTCCTACAGCTGCTGGAGCTACTGTTGCGGGCGGAGGTGCAAGCGGGGTGAGCTATGAGGAGGTTCTGGTACTGAAGTTGTTCCAGTATCAAACGTTTGGCGTGACGTCCAGACAGTTGGCGAGGCACCAGGACGTCTGGAGCTAAAGCTGGACATCTGGAAGCACGTATATCGTGAGGTATGTACCTTCCTGCACTACTTTTCGCCATGTAGAAGTTGCCAGTGCAGGAGGTGTTGGGATAAAATTGTGCTTGCATTTTTGTACGCAGGTGAAGGCTTTGGGAAGGTGCGTGGTACACTTTCCCAAGTGCTTTTGGACATCTGATCACATTGCCAGATGTCCGACGGCATTTCCAGACGATTGGAAGAAGGGTTAGACGTCTGGAGCTGCCCCCAGACGGTCGCGGAGGGATCCACAAGGTGAGATCTGACATCTTTTAAGACGTCTGGGATTAGTCCCAGGCGTCTGATTTTTGTCAGTAACTGCGTTTTTGGTCTGTTTAAGGCCCAAACGAAATCGGATTTCCGCAAACAAAGTACCGCTGTTTCCACTAGAGTTCCTCTACGTGTTCATGTTGAGTATCTACCGTTTTGAGCTTGTCTAATGTACATTGGTTGCTGGTACAGGTTACCAACCGGTGGCGTGTTCAGGGCCCGCAGAGACAACGAGATCTACGGTGCAGGCCCCCATTCCTCCCGTGATACCGGGTAGAGTGTTTTAATTCAGTTGTTAATATTTAAATGAGAATGTACTTGGTTGGAATAATCGGATTGAACTCTAGGATGTGGAATGAACCCTAGGGTAGAAATGAATGAGATTGTTTGAGCTATCCTATTTGCTTGAATGCATGGTCAAAATAAATTGCTAGCAAATGCCTTTAATAAAATTACGAGATGCATGTCAAAATACGAGCTGCCTGTATGTAAATGAGAAATTGAATGGTGAAATCACAAGTTGCATGTTTATGATTGAGAACTGAATCATGAAAACACGAGCTGCCAGTATATGGATGAGGAACGAGTTATGAAACATGAGATCTAGATATGGATAAATGAGATGAATATGAGCATGAACCCTACGGAGAATTAGGAGTAGAACTTTTATGTATGAAAGGAATTTGGAATGTAGACGGGAAGTGTGCTGGCCCTTGTGTACGCGGTACCAAGGAGAGCAATTGTCCCTTTTTAGTGTAGAGCGGAGCTAGCCTCCCTTGGGTTGAGACCTGGGGTTAGGATTGGCCACTCTACACCGACTCCTATTGGCCCTCGTGTACGTGGTACTGAGGTATGCTACTAGTGTAGGGAGGGAGCTAGCCACCCCACGGGGCTTGAGGTTCAGCTAGACACCCTACATCGACTTTGCTAGGCCCTTTGGGCAAACCGAAGTAGTCAGACGAGGGTACGTAAATTGTAGAGGGGAGAGACTCTTGTTTGGTTTTGAGGGGCGAGACCCCTGTTCTGAGAGGGCAAGGGCCTATATTGTTCCATGCTGCACTTTGGGCATACCCGCTAGCGGAAATGACTGACCAAGTGTCAATGAGGGGTAGCTACCCGTGCGCTTATCATGCGTGCTGTAGTCACCGCTACGTCTCGACAGTGACCTCGTGGTGGTTGACTGGGTGTAGGACTACCACGGGGGACTCTCCCCGCCAAGAGGGCACCACGTGTACCTTCTACTCTACAGAAAAGATTGTAATTAAGATCGTTCCCACGAGGAGCATTGTAACGACCCGATTCCCGAGTCCCTACGAGACACGAGAACCGGACCGACTCGACTAATCCCAAGACCTAGTCATCCAACGAGGAAGTAACCAAAAGAGCAGTAAAATAAACCACATTCAGCATGAATATAACTAACAGTAAGGAAATACAGCAGTAAGGAAAGAAGCCACTACAGCATATACCACCACAACAGTAGAACAACATTCATAACATAATATGAACTGCAGGTAAAGAAAAGTATAGCGGAAACAAGAACTACTCACTATAGTGGAACAGAAGAGGTACAAGAGAACAGTGTAACTCTACTGGACCCTACTCGGCCCAGCGTCCTCTGCAGCCGCTGACCCTGGCTGCTCAACACCTGGTCCTGAAAGGTAACGAGTGTAACACGTCAGCAAAAGGCTGAGTAGAGTGGAAACTAAAACTAAAGAAATAGTTGAGTGTACAGTAGCTGTTATGTTCTGTTACTTTCTTTATTTACATCTTTCAATTGTCTCACGATTTCATTTATTTCTCATATCCCTTTCTTGATCTCGAATGTCCCTCGTGGGAACGATCTTGATTGCAGTCTTTTCCAAATAGTAGAAGTAGCACGTGGTGCTCTCCTGGCCGGGAGAGTCCCCCGTGGTGATCCTACTCTCAGTCAACCACCCTAAGGTCTCGGACAGACGTAACGGTGACTACGGCACGCGCGATAAACACACAGGTAGCTAACCCGCACTGGCACGCAGTCAGTCGTTTCCGTTAACGGGTGCGCCCAAAGCACAGCACAGAACCAGTACAGGGTAGAGCCCTCTCAGGGGTCCAACCCCTCCACAGTAACCAAACAGGGGCCTTGCCCCTCCACAGTCCGCGCACCCTCGCCTGACTACCCTGGTTTGCCCAGTGGGCCTAACAAGTCGGTGTAGGAGGCTAGCAGAACCCCTGGGCCCGTGGGGTAGCTAGTGCTCTCCCTACACTAGTAGCTCCCCTCGGTACTACGTACACGAGGGCCAGCAAGTTGGTACAAAGTGGCCAGTCCTAACCCTAGGTCCTTGGGGCGGCTGGCTCCGCTCTGCACTAAACAGGTACAGGTACTTCCCTTGGTACTACGTACCCAAGAGACAGCACACTACCACGTCTTTCTTTCTCAGTTTCATTCCTTTCTCTTTCCAGGAGTTCCACTCCTAATTCCCCGTAGGGTTCCAGCTCTTTTAACTCAGAACATCTAGGTTTCACTTTCCAGTTTCACGTTCTTACAATCCATGTTTTCAATCACGTTTATTTATTCATAGCAGGTAGTTGTTAATTCAATTCACAGGCAGCTATTTGTTCCTTTCCATTTTTCCATGACTGCAGTATTCGTATATTCCGCTAGTTTTCCCATTCTAGGATTCATGCCATATCCTAGGATCTATCATACAATCTAGTTTTCCAGCCCTAGGATTCATGCAACACCTAGGATCTATCATCCAATATATTTCTCATTCCTAGGATTCATGTAATGTCCTAGGTTCTATTTATGGTTCCATAATTTAACAGATTATACTAGTAAACTTAAAAGCCACTCTACCGGTTACGACAGGCGTACTGGGGGCGTGGTCGGGAATCCCGTGCTCCTCCGCAACCCCCGAGACTGCAACGGAACGGGGTCCTATCACAAGGATCAAACAGAAGGAGTTTCTCAAAATAGTATACAACTACTGTAGACGGGTAGAGGATTTAATTCCGAAGAGCACGCAACTTGAAACGCGAAAAATGGACTTCGAACGGGCCCTAAACAGGTCGAAAACGACGAAACAGTGGAAAATCAGACGTCTGGAACCTCTTCCAGATGTCTTAAAGAGTGGATCAGAGGTTACCTTTGCTCTGCATGGTCTCTCAGACGTCTAGAAGCCTACGGGGGCGTCTGTCCTAGTTCCCAGATGTCCGATGGTCACCCCGGACGTCTCGAAGTCGCTCCCGTCGTCTGGCACTGCAGCCAAATGTCTGATTCGCGTTGGATGCGAATCTCAGAACCTGCGCGTACCCATCCTCGTGCTCAGTATGGACGGCCGAAGGAAAGGAAGAAGGTACGAAAAAATAACTTACTTACCAGACGTCTGGACAATCCTCCAGATGTCTTCCCCGTCGTCTGATTTTGGAAAAACTTCCAGAATCAGAGCGCGACTCGCCCTCCGCTCGCGACACATGGCCGCACCGCGCCTCGTCCGCCTGCTGCTCGAGCTGCAGCAGGCCTCCCGCGTCACCCCGGACGTCTGCTGCTCCCCCCGCCGGCCGGCTCGAGACATCCCTGCAAGAAGACAAAAACAAAACAAAAACTAGTTAAAAAGAAATTATTTACAAACTAATAATTAAAAATGATAATGGTGAATATATTTTACAGTTACCTCCCTTGCAACGGTGCCATTAAAATGATGCATAATTTCTCAACACAGTTAATAAGGTTAAGAGTCTTAATTAATCGTGTAAGAAATGACTTAGGTTAACTCAAATCATTGTCGTTTAGGTAGTATAGGGTTAAGTTAACCTAACATTTTAGTTTTAATTCTTTTTAATTGGTTCAGTCCAAGTCGTTCACTAGGAAGCATAATCATAATTTTAATTCACCATTTCAATCTAATGCTTAATTACTAATTACTTAATTAATAAGATCAATAATTTCATATATGTTAAGCATATGAACAATTGCACAAGAAATTAAATCTCTAAAATCATGCAATTATTCCATTAATAGAAAAAAATGTACAAGAAAGATTTACAATGAATACCAAGGTAAAGAAATGTTTATTACAATTTTCACAATAATATAAGGCATAAAAAGAAATTACAATGAATAAAAATGCCTTCTTTATCAATGAGCTCAAGCTCTCTCTTCTCTCAGCCTTGAAAGATGTTCTCTCTGCCTTCCTTCTCTCGCCTCTTTATCTTTTCCTTTGTTCTCTCTTTCTTTACTTAGTCAGTTTTTAACACTCAGCCTTTTCTCTTTACTGTGCATGAATCCACACTTAGCCAAATTTTTACACAACTTAAGCCCATCTCTCTCAATTTTAACAAAAATTTGTTAATGGGCGGCTTAGGCTTTTCGGGGATACACAGCGCCCACTAGGGGTAGGACCAGACTCTATTAAGCCCAAGCCTAGTTCATATTAGGTGGATTTTTATCATTTTAAGCCAATGTACAGTCTCAACCCATCACAAGCCCACATACACGCTCACCCACTCGGGCCCATGCACACAGGCACATGCCTGTGCACACACACACATGCACGTGCACGACACGCGCACAATCGGATCAAGCTCATTAGTTGCACCCTGCGCTGATGACTGAGCAACCTCAGTCACTTTTTGGTATTATACCAATGCAAGTGTCCACAACTTCCCGAGGTGGGACTAATTAGCTGCTCCCTCCTTCGTGCGTTGCTGCATCAGGTCGATCTTTAGAAGATGATTCCAATTGACTCACTGATTCAAATCGAGCAAACAAAGGCTCGATCAAAAGCTCTCGATGTCAGCTACTTGATTTAAGCCTCAATTTGGGCTTTGCATTAGATTTGATCCACTAATTTAAACAATGAGTAGGCACTATCATTATGCCTTGGAAATGTACTTCAGAGAGAAGTTTCAGGTCTATCGACCTGAAGAAGGGAAATTACCCTTAATTAAGGTCTATAATATTTTAGGAAGGGATTTCACAGGCTTTAGAGGAAGAAGAGAGGTTAGGGAGTGCTTCAGAAAGCTCCATAAGCTAAGAGCTTCAATATGAAGGTTGAGCTTAAAATTAAGCTTAAATTCATCCAGGAGAGACATGAGATCATCTAGATTCCATCTGAATGGATTCAGAGCATCAAACATGACTATTCTAGGCAGAATTGACCTTTAAATTTCAACAGAAATCCTAAGAACAGTGTTTGGGTTCAGAACTAACCCAAACTGTGCAGAACTTTGAATCCTACTCAATCCTCAATAAAACTCACTTGAATTATCTTGGACTAGTTCGTAATCCTCCCAGGAACTCACATAACCCTTTAGTTCTGAGATTAAGATCATAAATCACCACAATCAAATTAGAGTTGACCGTGAAAACCTCAAATTTGACTTTCCAAATTAGAGCTTCTCAGATTCAATTAAAAATCCAATTAGTCTAAAATCCAACTAAGAAATCACTTGCTCACCTCAAATTCAAGTTTTGAGCACTCTTTGAGTGGTATCAAGCATCATTTCCTAAGATGTGAAAGTGGTGAGTTTAACAGACCAATCAGGAGTTCCTAATCATAACTGAATCTAATTCAAGCTTCCTGTAGTCCTATTGAAGATTCTAGACCTATCGCTAGGATTAGAAGTGGTCTGATTAGGTCTCCTCAGCTCCACTGGAGTTGAGAAAGGTGATGTCCAACAGAGAATATTACTCATTAAAATAAAAATTTAATCATTGATTCATGATCCAATGATCATAGAGAAACATTCTGGAGAAGCCTCTGGATCAAAGAGTTCCAGAGGTTAAGGCTCGATTTTGGTTCACCAGAGCACCGGTGAACGCCGTTCAGATTCGCTAGAACTAAAACGTCCATTAAACAGACCAAGAATGGTCTCAAATGACTCATAAGGTCTCAAGAAACCTCAGGATCATGCTAATTGATCCAATTATAGATCAGATACATAGATTGATAAAAAATTCAATAAAGGCATCTATTGAGTTTGCCTGAACTCAATAGTGACCCTTTCACTCGATTGAGTGAGGGGAAAGACTCTGGGGAGTCTTGTGATAGTGTAGGAGTGATTGATTAGGCGTAAGAACTCCTGAGCTGCCATTGACAGCGAGCTCAAGAGGTTTGGGTGATTTTAGGCATTTTATATGTAGGTGTTAATTTATCTAATTAAAGGCAAGATCGAGGCCCTATAGTTGTGGAGAAGTGATGGAGGGCCCTTGATGGAGGTGATTTAAGCCGTGAGACCTCTGCCATGGATAGCGGAGGTCTCTGGTGGAGGTGTAGTGGATTAGTCATATAGGTGATCAAATTGAGGAAGGAGAAGGTGAAATGGAGTCATGATAAGGTCAAGAGTATGAATAAATGGATAAAAACACCAATCGAAGTCTGGTGAGGCCGGATTTGACCTCACCAGAGTCAGGGACGAAAGAGTTGCAGATAGACTTATACTAAGCTAATTAACTACCTAACTAACTAAATCTAATCTAGACTAAAAACTAAGCTAATCTACGATTACCTGGACGAAGGGGATAAGGAGAACTCTGTCGATGGTGCATAACGGTGGAAGAAATATGATGAGGTCAAATCAGACTCCGGTGTGAGAGGAATTGGAGTAGAAGGGAAGATGGCGCGTTCCCAAGCTCTGTCACAGCTATAGGAGAGGAATAGGAGTTGAGAGAGGCGAATGCCTCTGCTGGAGGTGCTTTGAAAGAGGGGTGAGAGGTCGCCAGAGGGGAGGGAATAGCATATCGTCGGTCTACAGTTGGAGAAGAGGGAAGGGAGCTGACCCCTCAAATCGGAGGTGGTCGTGGCTATTTATAGGTAACGGATGGAGGTTTAGGGGATGAGCTTGGACGGAAAAGCGTCTAGATGCATCCTAACTCATCGGCATCATCTCCAACGCCGGTGAGCTTCTTCGCCAATCCTAAATAGGATTAGGAGGAGATCCGAGTCGTCGGATGAATAGGGGTTAAGCAGAAGGTCGACGACCATGGCTAGGTCGGAATGATGTCAGATGGGCGGTGATTGAGTGATGTGGTGATCGGACTTCCTTGACTGTCCATGCTGAGGAAGAAGAAGACGACGAAGGCTATGCATGTAGGGGCCTCTTTGTAATAAAAACTAAGGACCTAGTTGTAGGAAAAGGACTCAACTGACATAGAAGTTAAGGACTTAAATGTAAACAGTTGGTTTTTAGGCTTATTTTAATTTATTTCTTTTTCACCTTTTTATATATAATAATAAATTAGGTAAATATTATATTTACGCCTTGAATTTATGTTTTTGTCCCTTTTTAGCTATATTTAATTAAGTGATTAATTTACTTAAGTTAATTATGTACTTAGGTCATAAAATTAATTTAGTTTAGATATTAAATAAATAGCTAAGTGTTTAATATTTATTAATTAAATTATTATTAATATTAATTGATATTTAATTTACTATTTTAAACTTCTTTTAATGGGCCTTCTTATTTATTCCCTTATATTATAATTAACCTTATATTAAGTATATTTTAGCTAATTAACTAGGTGATTAGTCTCTCATCACCTCCTACATAATGGGAAGGCTCGACTTGACACATCTCAAGCAATTGCAAAGGGGGAAAAGAGATTTAATAACCCAGTTCCATCGTAAGGGATGTATATCTGAGGGGAGGATGGTGCTCCCAACTATGCAATAGAGCTTGTAAGATTACAGGATTTCTCTCCCTTGTAGCCCCCTGCACTGGGGGTCGCTCCTCACTATTTATAATACGGGAAGATTCCTATCTTGGTACATTTGTCAGACTATGTGTTTGTTTTCAGATTGTACATGGTCATTTTCATCCTGTCGTAATTCTGGCCTTGGTTGCGTCGAATCTTCTAATAGTTTGGGCAGGTCTTGGCCCGTGTCTAGCAAGTCGCAAGCGAGTTAGGTGGTGCTGGGCTCGCCTGTTTGTCTTATACTCGAGTAGCCAGACCTCCTGTTACGTGCGGAGTGTTGGATCCGTGAGTGGTTTTCACCCCTCATTAGTTTTAAAGATCTTTTAATATATACAAAAGGTAAATATAATAACCCAACCATTTACATAACTGAAAAGATAATTATCATTTATAAGGTATATTTTTTTACTTGTACAAGATTATATTGCTATCTATACTTTTAAAATAATTATTGATATGAAACTTTCACTTACATATTATTTTACAGATATAAATAAAATAAATAATTAGATCATAAATAAATTAATAAATTTGACCAAACTCGAGTCTATTATTTTTGAGTCGAACTGAGTTTGAGTTAAAAAAAAAATTCTTTCAAATTAAATCTCGAGCTATCTTTTCAATCCATCTTTTAGTGAGACAAAACTTATCCTGCAAGAACAATAAACAAAATTTAATCACATTTGCAATATGTGAAGAATGATTTATTATTTACTATATTCTCGCACACTGGATGGGTGGTCCCACACTGGTTACTATGGTGCGGTGAGCCGATCCACGGCTTCCGTGTATAGCGCACGTGGACTGCTCCGCCATCTAACATGGAGAGGGAGTAATGGAGAACGCGGCGTCGTGTATTTGCTTTGGTAGAACATGGCTTGTCCAAGTTGGACTGGAATTTATCATTGTTTCAAACTTTTTTGTTTCTTTGTAGGGGAGGTGGCCTGACGTGAGAACCTTCCCAGCATCTCTCCATTTGGCCCATCAGCGACCCCCGATACGAGGGAGAGGTGTAGGGTCATTCCACGTTAGAGGTGCCGGGGACAACGGGAAACGAGGCCTGGGTTTTCGTTGTCGGTGGGCCAACCGTAAAAAAAAAAAATTCCTATTTTAACATATTATCGAGAGATATATTATTCATTGTCTTGACTTGGGTACTTACCTTGCCTTGATGTTAAATATTTTTGAAATTATACAGGGTAATATTTAAGCCTTAGTTTAGGACAAGGGATAAAATTATGTGCGATAGGGACTTTTAGAAGGATTATTGATGAGGTGCTTCTCATTATATCTAAAATACTTAAATTAAATTAGAAATTAGGTTAAATATTATATTCTTAATGTAATAAGTGAGTTAAAGATGAGAATTAATGAAAATGACCAAAAACATCAAATTTGGGTTAAAAATACATAATTAGGTTAATATTTGAGATGTTTTATATAAAAATACAAATTAATGATCCAAATGTAAATTGAACACATATTTAAGCTTAAAAGTATAAATAAGAGTTAAATCATATTCTAATATGTTCAATTAACATTCCGTCAAAATCTTATACCATTTGGACATCATTAGGGCCTTGCATTCATGACATTACACTTAGGTTCTTATATCATCACATTCTTTTTACAAACAAAGCCGCAAGGGCCTCTTTACAAGCCTTTAAGGACCATTTGGTTACCATTTTCACTACTAATGGGCCTTTTCATAATTGTTCTACCCCTTCAATATAAGGGTTTCTTACGTAATTAGCCCAATTAGACTTGCAGCCACTCGTGCACTGTTCTTCGAGAGAAGAACTCAAGACACCATAGCCGTCCATCTCTACTCCTTTGATCCAAGGGCTGATTCTTCTCCATCCTCATTGCACCTTTGCGTGCAACACGGTTACCCTCTTTAGATCCCATCCTACAGTGGGATTTCATCCTAATCTTTCCCTTGCGCGTCCCCTTCTCAGATCCATCGTTGGTGCCCTTAGTGCCTAATCTCACAATCCGGTGCTCATATCGCTCCCTCACCTATTTAAGCAGCTCTTAAGAGAGCCTTGGATCCTTTACCAGCTCCCTCCCCACTGAGCCTGGTCGTCGTCCACATCTCTAGCTCCTCTTCCTCCTTCATCAGTCTTCTGTGATAGAGGCAACCACTTCTTCCCCAATTCATCGCCACAACCACTAGTTGTGGATCTAGGGACCTCATTCACTTCGCTGGAGATCCTTTCCTCCCCCTTCGTCGCTATAGTGACCAGCTGCAGCTCAGGAATCCCATTCCTCTACTAGCTAGATTTACCTGCTTTCCTAGTGTAGTTTACTACTTTCTAGGTAGTTTTTTTGCTTTTTAGATTAGTTAAGAATAGAAGTAGATCGTGAATTCATCTTGTGTTAGCTTATGTTAGGAGTAGATAGATTAGCTCCAATTTTGCCCTCTCTGATCAATTCAAATCAGAGAGGTGTTTTTGCATGATTCCATTGATTCATTGATCTTCCTCCACACTTCACCATCCGCATTCACTGATTTCCTCGTGTTTTTAATCCATAATCCACCCCATCCATTAGAGTTGATTCGGATCTGAAGTTCACCAACTTTCAGATCCAAATCGCTCTCAAAATCACCTGGCGTCTCTCCATCCAAGTCATGTGTTCACAAGGATGCCCGATCTAGTTTGGATTGGATCGATTCACTCGATTGCTTTGTATTTGGATTTTACGCCCAATCGCAAGATTTAGAGTCAATTTGGTTTGAAATGGATTTAATTGAGCGATTCGAGTTTTTATTCACTTAATTAGGTGCAATGCAAGGATTCTATGGTATTTTGATTTAGTTTTATTTTCATATGAGCATAAGCCCAATTTGAGTTGTATTTTGGGTAGTTTAGCCAAGGAGAATCAGTCGTACTGATTTGGGGCCAAAGCAATGACCCAATGGATTTGAGAGCATCACTAGATCATCCTGAACAACAATTAATGGCGTGTAGGATGATCAGGTGATCAGGTCACCTGAGTGAATCTAAAAGAAAAGCCCAATTTGGACAACATTTTGATCTTATGAAAAATGATTTCAATCTGATATCCAGGGTTTGAATGATTTTTTAAGGACTTTTACGAAGGTTCCGATTCATGTTGCAGGTGAATTTGATGCTTAGTTTGATTTATTACCTCCACATTATCTATAATGTAAGGTAATGGTCAAACTAAAGTTCTTAAGGTTTTGGGACTTGTGATTTGATTTCAATTGAATTCCAAGTCTTTCAAAGAGGTTTTGCAACAGTGAAATTTGGATTTTATTGATTGCATTTAGATTTGAGAACTACAATAGCTACTGCGCTGTTCTCTAATTTGAAGAGATTATTGTGGGTTTTAATCTTTGATTGTAAGTGTATTTTGGGACGAATTCATTTTCTAAGGATTCATTGATCTCAAATCTAGTTTTCTAGATTTGACATGGGATTTTTGTTCAGCAAATTTGGTTGCTAATCTTGCGGCAACAGCAGCAGATCTGAGCTACTGGATAGCAGCTGATAGCAATAGCCACTGTACAGTTGGGTTCTATTGGGTTTTACGGATTTAATTGAGCTGGCAATGTGTTTTACTTACAGAACTTCATGTAACAAGCATTTCTGTATTGTTGAATCTTAAAATTTGATGTGAATTGCTTGTAAATTCAATTTAAAAGTCATAGTCAGCATCCTTGTAAGCTGTCAACCGTCCAAGGTATGGATTCAATGAAAGTCATGGTGAAAATCATGTTTAATCTTTCTTGTGATGTGTTGAATGCGTTTGAGTGCTCATCCTCCTGTTACAGTCAGTAGAACTCATTTCTAGGCCTTATGTTCTTAGTTCAACACTCGTTTAGGCCTCATTTAGGTGAGATTGAAAATACTTAAAAAAATATAAAAAATTTTTAAAATAAAATAAAGGTTTCTTGAGTAGGATTAGATATTTTTATAGGTGTGTGTAAATTATGAGAGTATTTTGAACTCTCTGGCTGGTAGAACATACCAGCAGACAGTTTAGTCTACTTTAATACTGAATAAAAGAATTCAAATTCAAAAATACAAAAAGAAACCTTCTCTCTCTCTTCTCTTACTTCTATAAAACATAAAAATACCATAAAAACTTGAAAAAGTCCAAAAATACACAAAAATACCATGTATATAATATTTATACTTGTAAATATAACTTAATACTAAGCTAAATGTAAATAATAACTTATATATCTATAATGTATAGAAATGACTTATATATTTATTATATCTTTTTAAATTAGTATTTATGATGTGTTAAACTATACATACTGTATTTACATAATTATCTATTTATTTAGTTAGATTATGTGTATATATATTTATGTAATTCTAACTGATTATGTATACACATATAACCATATTTACAACTATACATATAGATTAATGTAATTATAATCTACTGTAATATACCTGTATATTTATTTATTGAAGTATTTATAGTATATATTTATGTTATTAAGTTAAATAGCTAAGTTGTTAAGTTAAAATAAATTAAATTAGTAAATTAAGTTATTACTGAAGTAACTTATACTATATACATGTATATTAATATTTTAAATATTTTCAGTATGTTTATGATGTATTTAAACTGTACAGTGGTAATTATATTATATATTAGTATATATATGTAAAACATGTGCAAAAATTAAAATAAATGATTAAAAATAAATTTAAAATGTGTAATAAATAATTTATTATGTATATTAACTAATTTATAACTTAATTGAGTGGTTACATCATTAATTTGTGCATTAATTAAGTAATTAAGCATTAAATTAATTTGTATAATTCATTAACTGTAACTAATTTTTAAAATATAATTACATAATTAATTGTCGTAAATTGAATACACCAATAGGTAGTCCTATGTATAGGCTTTAAGATTATTTAATTTATTTTGAGAACAAATATAAATAGAGCACTCAAATTGAGGCTCGAATGTAGCAATTTCACACGATTTTGAACTGAAATCCTCGCCTAGATTGCGGCAAAGATAGTGCCACATTGTGTGGCAACAAGATAAGCTAGCCAAATATAAACATTCAGCTATCCTTAGGGGTACACTGAAATGAGAAAGAAAACCAAACATATAGATACCTTCTGAGCATATTGGGCACGTGTGTGCATGCCTGCATGCATGTACGTGCAAACGCATGTGTGTGGGTGCATAGGCGTGGGGTTGTGGGCCTGAATGGGTCGTAAAAATGGACAAAATATACCTAATAACAAGTTAAGGCCTGGTCAAATAGTGGTCTAATCTAACCCTGAGAGGGACTACCGATCTTGTGAAAAACCAGGCCCGTTAACTAATAATTTTGGTATAAGTTTAGGTTTAACGATAGTTAAGTTAAAGTATATACTTAGTGTGTGCGTGAGTTAAGTGTGTTGAGTGTGTGTGTGTGTGTGTATATATATATATATATATATATATATATATATATAATGTATAAGTATAGTAGATATTTTTGCCTTAGTTTGTAAATATGTTTGTAAGGCTTTAGCAATGTTTATGATCTGCCACTATAGGTATATTATATGTAAGTATAGATATCATATGTGTTAGTATAGAGTATGCTTACTCTTCTTTTTGTGCTTATGTTTAGGCATTGCATAGTATAGTTGTAAATAACTGACATAAAGTAGTTTAGATGATTTTTTATGCCTTTCCATTTGTAAATATTCTTGAGACATTTTAATTAGCATTAATTGATTCTTTTTTTACATAATTAACCTAATTCATTAATTCTTTCATTCTTTGATTTATTTGTAAATGAAGTTAACATGTTTGGAATAAAAGAGCAATTTTGGATAATAGAGAGTGATGTATATTAATAATTGCCTCCTAGTGAATGACCTGGAATAAACCAGTAAAAATTATGTAAATAAATGAAATATTTGAGCATCCATTTAGATTACATCTATACTACAACCTAACAATGACATAATTAACCTGCGATCTAGAATGGGGCTCATCAATTTTTGGCATTGTTGCTGGGGACAAAAACGTGACAATAGCGCATTCATATGATTGAGGATGGTTATCAATTAATTATCTTATTGGATTAACCACTGACTGTTTATAATGTAATGGGATAATATAAAGGGTTATCTTGTTTGTGCAATGAGATAACCATGACTTGCTTCATTTCTGTGAGATGAGGGATGGTGAGGGTTAAGCCATATATAGGATAACTTATCTCGCTTCAGGCCTTGGACAAGTTATCATGGGTTAACCTCTTGTAACCCAAATTAACCTAGCTTGGCAACCAAACTGAGTTATCCCTATTTTGAAGGGATAATCTACCAAACAAACTAGGACTAAAGATTTAATGGAAAAAAGTCAAACTTGTTGAGTTTTTCCTAATATGCTATTAGAGATTTGTTGGATAATTAAATAAAAAGGTGAATAACTTAAAATTAAAGAGAAAATTTAAAAGTTCCTAACTATTCTTGCATGCTTGAAACTACTTTCTCACAGGACAACCAATTGCTAGGTCATTGGTGTCCAAGACTCTAAAGAATTGTTAATGGTACTTAGGCTTGTCAAACAAGTTCGGTCGGGTTGGACCCAACATGTTAAGCTCATACTCTATTATAAATGGGTCGTGTCAAGCTCAACTTATTTAATTAATGGGTCTAGAAATCCTAACTTGGACCCATCTTACTTAAACCCATCTAAACTCGACCCAACCCTTTTAAGTAAATGGGTGAGATGGGTTAGGCAGGTTTGAGTAGGTAAATGGGTGGCTAAGGGAGAGGAGATGGTCATTGCTAGGAGAGTCATTTGAGAAGGATGAGTGACTTGATGAGGAGGGATGAGGAAGAGGGAGGAGCACTTGGCAGCCGGTGGTACCATTGGTGGCAGTAAGGGATTGGTGGAGGTTCACGCGTGGTTGAGGGAAAGGGAGAGATGATGAGGGATTGGTGAAGGCTAGCATGCGGTGGCAAAGTTGGAGAGGTTATAGGTTGAAGGGGAGGGGCAGCGTTTGCATCGTCTTGCATGCTAAGGAGTTCCTCCATCCAACTACTCCTTGTAGGAGGTAAGGAAGAACCAACGCACGATCATCGGGGGAGGTCCAGAGGAGAAGGGGAAGAAGGAGCCGTCACCACTACCTGGAGTGGATAGGGAGAGTTTGGTGATCATTGTTTGGAGTAGAGGTAAGGGGAGGATGGGAATGAAGGGTTTAGGGTTAGGTTTGGGGGCGTGTGTAGGATAGTGGGGTGGTGTGGTCTTGTGGGACAGTGGGGTTTGGATGATTTTTTTGTTAATTGGGTCGATTGGGTTGGGTGGGTTCGTGGGACTAAACCCACATCCAACCCATTTCTATAATGGCTTAATCAGGTTTCAACTTGTTTAAGGTAAATTGGTTCGAGTTAAGTTCGTGTGGATTGATTGGGTCTAAAACGAGTTGGGTTTAGTAGGTTGATTTTGACTTGAGAACCCTATTGGTGCTTGATTGTTGGTGCTATCTAAATAGTGAGAGATAGCCTAATAATGCTCTTGTTGGCTCGACTAATGACAAGTGATTCCATGATTTGGTTGTGTAGCTTCATTTAGTCATTGCTCACATGTATCTATAGATGTCATTGTGGTCAGGAATTGGTTGATTGAGCCCAGGATCCTTTGTTTGACTGAGCTTTCAAAAATCCCAAGGGAGAAGGTACCTCCTAGGGTTAAGCTACTAATGATTGCACAACAATCATAGGACTTAAATGACCTAAATTAAGTTAGAACTTGGCATAATTGTAGTGCAATTCATGCGTAAATAGCATACATTGCATCTCTTCTGCTTTACTTAAATAATTATGAAATAATGTACTAATTAGTGCACTATTTGGATTGTAGGTAATAAGAAGCTCAGGAGATGGCCTAAAGCTAGACTTGAAGAAGGGAAGAAGCTAGAGCTGCAGCATTGCTGGAGTAGAAGCCCTAGAATAAAGATGAAGACATAATGTAGTGAAGAGGCATACTACCTTATCAGTAGAATTTTAATGCATAAGTTAAATTAAGAAGAACATAGGATCTTTCCTAGCCTTAGCATAGCCTTAGATACCTTCCCAAACCCTAGCCACCCTTAGATTAGGTCACCCTATTGTAGAATACCTTAAAACTCATCCTCCAACCCATATCTGGATGTCTAGGTAGGTTGTTGGATGTCCAGAACCCTTAAACACCACCTGCAGACCTAGAACCCATTCTGCTAGAATAATTGGACGTCCAGACAAGGTGTTAGACATTCAATTTCTGTAGAATTCCAAGATAAAACCTCAAATTCACCCTGACTCAACAATGGACGTCCAGAATAGAGACTTAGACTTCTGGTTTTGAAGTATAAGTCGTCTGATCACTAAATCAGATATTTGGAACCCCTCTCCAGTTACTGTTTTTGAAATCAAGCTTAGATCTTGATTTCTTAAGACCCTAAACTCAATCCTACACCTTAGGGAACCTAAATTAAGGTGCCCTAAGCCTAGTACACTACCCTAAGACCCTCTTAAGAACCTAATTAGCTTCTCACTAAGCTCAATTGACTTGGATCTACTCAATTACATTCCACCTAGTCAATTGGACTCATAGAGTCCAATTGAGTTCAAACCTCAACCAACACAAGTCCAACTGTATTTAGTGAGAGTCCAAAGACTTACGCTTGACCTAATTGGGTACTTTCTCTCCTCCCAATTACACACACATCCACTCAATTAAACTTGTAGTGAGTTTAATTGCACTTATCACATTAGTATTAGGGTTTATAAACCTATTCCTAGAGACCTACCTAAACCCAATTCCTAGACCTATAGGACTTGACCTAAACCACCTAGTCACCACCCATACTCACGCATGCGTGCACACACACACACACACACACACACACCACCACCACCACCACCACCACCACTTGACCGTCCACTCTAGAATTCTCTAGAATGGCCTCCAAGTGGTGCCACCTTGAAACACTTTCATGGAGTCCACAACTCCTTCCCATGAAAAGTGGATCTAGAGGACCCACTTTAAATTGGTTGGACGGCCACCTTGGGAGCTCTTCTAGAGAGTTCCACACTTCGATGAGCCACCCCTTGGTCTATTTAAAGACTCCCTTGGACGGCCATGCACCCAAGCTAGATCTTGGATACCACCTCCACTAATCACTTCATCCACAAGCTCCATCACTTCCATCACCACCATCTTCATGTCCAAGAGCTAGAGCACCTCCACCACCCTCTCAAGAGGCTGGCCGTCCACCATGGCCACCCCTCTTTCCCCTCCCACCACCTCAAGCCACACAGCCATTGGAGACCACCTCCAATGTCCTGATTTCTATTAGATAGTTTCATGTTCTTCTTGTTTAATTCTTGCATTATTATTTGCTAGTGATAGTAGTAATCTTCCATCTCTAAGAATGCATGCATAATCTATCCTAGATCCATGCATGGATAACTTTTCTATTAGCAAGAAATAGTGTTTTCAATCTTTTATGTACAAGCCTTCCTCTAAACTTGATTGTAATGACAATATTTTTTGAGGAAATGAAATCACCAATTGCCTGATATCTGATTCATATATATATTGCAATAAAATGTGGATTCTAGAGGATGTGAATGATTTAGCGATAGACTTATTTTCTACTAGTTGCCATCGTGTAGTAAAAGTCACACGAACGCAAACGCACACGTTCACTTTTGTGATATACCTGATGCATGCACATGTTTTCATGTTAACAATGTGATTAACGCATCTTTCACTTGCACCATTGAAAGTGGAGTCCAATTCTAAGCAAGTAAAGAACTCTAAAATCAAAATTAATTTCTTTTTCACATGCGTCCCTGAGATTGACTGAATTTCTTTTTCACATGCATCCCTGAGATTGACTGAGACTCACCATCTCGATATTAAAATTTTTGTTGGAATCGTGATTCACGCTATATTGCAACACTTTTCTAAATCAACTACGCATTTCACGACTGCCAAACAACTATCTAGAACAAGTTTTTAAAAATTGGACTGGACATCGAATTGGAAAAACTCTGATTGAGGTTTAATGCAGTTGGAGAAGTGATTCAAGTTAGTAAAATCAATGATGGCATCTTAATGACATCATCATTCATATAGATCAAGAAAAATTTGAACCACTTATTTTAATGTAATTGGATCAATCATATTGGATTTTGAACCAAATAGAAGTGCACAATAGAAAGTTTAAAACACACATAATCTTTCATAAATCATATATTTACTAAAATTCAAGATATAACCAATAAATATGTAAGTAACATTACGAATACACAAGTATAATAACTAAACGACCTTGAATTAGTCTGAAAAAGAATTAACCCAAGTTCCTTAGTCAAAACATGTTTATTATATCTAATTGAAAGATGACCTATCGATCGTTTATTTGATACTATCAAATTCTTTGAGGACCAAATCCACTATTGTTGTGAAATCTATAGATTAAACAGATGTATTTATACTTTGATCGATATAACAAAGAACTTTGGACATGAATCAAATGCTATTATTATGATAATTGTATGCAATATCATAAAGAATCTATAGATTCAAAAGATTTATTAAGTAAACATTTTACTTAACTTTTAGGCGAATCTAGACTAAGATTGATATAAAGCATACAACCATCTCATGTTGGAGATTGGGTTAAGTAGAAATGGATATGTGATTAAAAAATAATGACTTTATGTCTTCAATTAACTGGATTAATTGCAAATAAAATAGGTCTAAATCAAAAATACAAAAAGGAATAGATCAATAGAATCGATAAAAGTCATTGATGGAGTCTGGAGCAACATGATCCTGAATGGAAGGAGAACCACTAAGAAATTACACAAACAAAAGAGAGCTAGTGACTCAGTTTCACCATAATGGTGTATGTTTGGAGTGAGGATCTAATCATCAAATATGGACTATTTTCTGTATTATAGCTTTTTAGGATGCTTAGCTAGGGTCCGATACCCATTTAGAAAGAAAATTCCATCCTTTTTATAGCTGATGAGAACCTCATCATGAGCCATAACTAGCTCATTTTGACCCAATACAAAGGATAAAAGCTCCTACATATCTCAAGGAAAGGCTTAACTCAGAGAATTCTGAGTTTGAGAAGAAAACCAGTCATAAGGGGTAAAAAGTGCAATTTTACCAGTATAATCTGCATACAGGGTAATTCAGGGCCCAAACACAGGTCAAAACAGCTTAATAAGAATAAAAGTGGGATGAGATGATCTAGCAAAGGCTACAGCACTTCCAAGGAACCAAATGATAATCTGTAACCCTAAAACAACCCACTTCAATTCACAAGGTTCGAGGCAAAGTAAAAATAGAATAAACCCTCTAAAATTCATAGAAAAATAATCTCTAGGGTTTAGAACCTTCAATTTGGCCTTTAGAACCCATTTTGACCTACATTGAGAACCATGCCCAATTAATAACTTAATTTGGGTCTTTACGCAAATTGACCGGTCAAACAAGGTTTAATATGAAAATGAAATTTACCATCAGATTCCTTAGGTTCTAATTAGTCATGTATAAAAACTTGAGCCTAAGAAGAAACCTCCTTGACCGACTTTACACTTTGGTCCTCATATATTTACTCTTTGGCCCTCAACTTTTGAACCCTCGCATTTAGGCCCCT
Source organism: Thalassia testudinum (assembly GCA_037157565.1). Taxonomy (NCBI): domain Eukaryota; kingdom Viridiplantae; phylum Streptophyta; class Magnoliopsida; order Alismatales; family Hydrocharitaceae; genus Thalassia; species Thalassia testudinum. The sequence goes on along the minus strand of JAZHRO010000003.1, from coordinate 112,789,930 downwards.
AACTCTCCTTCGTTCTTTGCAAACAGGTCCCTCCTGCAAAACCCTGCCAGCACCATGCTCCGGCGACCTTGCGCGGAGCATGGCGCCGCACAGGGTGAGGTGGAGGACCTGGCATGTGTACCGGGGGTGCCCTGCGTCGTCAGCCGTCGCAGGAGCACCCCCATGGTCCTTGCAGCCCCCCATACCGGCCGTGCGAACGCATGGACGGTATGGGTTCGAATTCCGACCATGCTCCGGCGAGGGAGACACGTCGTCTCCCTCCGCCTTCCTCCCTGCTTCAACCCTATAAATACCCCCCGCCGCTCCACCGACCAAGGCAGCCTGGATCTGACGGAGAAAACCCCCAATTTTCCTCTCTTCTCACTCCGGCAGACGCCCACCAGCTCCGGCGGTTCTTCCTCCTCCTCCTCTTCGCTCTGCCGCAATACCAGCAGCAGAGATTTCTTCCCCTGCTCTTTCCGCGTCGCGCAATACCGGCGCGCGCTGCCTCTGCCCCGTCGTCACCGCCGTCCTCCCCCCACTGGGCATCGTCTTCTCCGGCGACAGTCGATACGACTGTCGCCCTGTTCCTCCCCCCTTCGTCCCTGCAGTTAAGTTAGACTTACTCCCCTTCTCCTCCTCTTTCTTTCCCCGCTTTCGATTTAGTCAATTAAGCCCTCTACCGACCCTGTTCACCCTCATCCTCTCCGCCTCCGACCACCCTCCGGCGAGCCGCTCCCATCACCTCAGCGACCCACACGGCTCGCCGACTACCGCAGAACCTCCGCCTCCTCACCCTGATCCTCTTCCGCCCCTCCACTTTCCACCAAACACCCTCTGCAGACCCACCGAACACACCCACTCCCTCGCTCACAGTCTGACCTAGGACGACCTAACAGCTCCATCTCGCCCCCTGCAGACCCCCTGACCACCTTCGCCGTGCCACGGCGAAGGTCCCCCGCCTGTCTGATTTGGCCGAGAGGCCGTGCCATTGGTTTCAGGTTCCAGGCCTTGACCGCCATTGGCGAGGAAGCTCGAAGCCTGCTCGAGGTTGCTCCAAGCCGAGATATCCCAGATTGAATAGCCACGGCCAGCGCGGAAGAGTCTCACGCACACACCCTGGCCCTCGATTGGAGCTGTACGCCTCAACAGCCGATGCAATTGGGAGCACCATCCCTGCTGCAGGCGTAAGAGAATTGGGGTGGGACATTTAGTCCCACCTCGGAATCTCTCAAAGGCGCGCGGATGCATAAAGGCAAAAACTGCCTTATGCTGTTTGCCTCAGTTACCACGGGGTGAGGTCCCTCTCACCCGACCCGACCCGACTCGGCCTCGTCCGTGACCACGCTCCGCGGACCTGGCCCGACCCGATTAGACTGACCTGCACTCCTCGCCCACCACGCACGCCGGTGGGCCTGGACCCGGGCTTGACCCGAACCCGATTACCCGGTAGCGCTCTGGGAGAGCTTCCGAAGAGTGATTTCAGAGAGAGAGATACGCGGGGGAGGGGGGTAGAGTAGGTTTTTGCCTCTTGACGAATAAACTCTGAAGTGTGCAGGCCAAAGAAGAAGAAGCAAACCCGCTGAAGAAGAAGGAGCTGCTGCACTGTAGCGAAGGCATTGTTAAGTCGTCTCAGCACCGGGGCAGACGACGGAAGGTCAGCAGCCAAAGAAGAAGAAGACCCGCTGAAGAAGAAGGAAGAGCAACGGCCATCGCGAAAGAAGAAAAAGAGAGGTCAAGGCAGGTGAAGACAAAGAAGAAGAAGGAATGAAGAGAAGCAAGAAGCAAGAAAAGAAGAAGACGATCTGACGAAAAAAGAAAGAAAGGAAACAAGGAAGAACAGAAGAAGAAGAGCACGAGGGGAAGATCTGAAGAAAGCAGAAGAAGAAGAAGAAGAACAGGAAGAACCAAAGACAAAGAGGAAGAAAGAAGAAAAGAAGAAGAAGCCAATTTTTCATCTCTCTCTCTCTCTCTCTTTATTTTTGTAATAGAACTTGTATATCTCTAGAATACAACTTGCTCCCTGAGTTCGACCTCGGGAACTCTTTCAGTTTTCCGAGTAATAAAAATTTTATATGAAACGTTGGTGACAACCGGCTTCACTACAACGATATAACCGAAACCGGTCGACGAACCGACGCTTTCATCAATAGCGTTTAGGAAGAGTAACATGTGGTAATCATTTCCTTGATCATTGTCCGATGTCTTCATGGCGGTAATCATTCCCTTGAACGTTGTTCGATGCTAACCTTTCCTCTCCTCGAGAGGCTTTTAGCATCATTTCGCATCTCAAGCGATTCTACGCCGCCCAACTGGTACGACCCTCAATTATGCCAAGGTATGGTAGTTTGTTAAGTCAATTGCCGAGTCCCACCAGCCTAGCCTTAGCCACGACAACCCCTGGTTGCTCGGATTAATGACGACTTGGGTCAAGTTTTTTGATGGCCACGTAGCCTGAAGCTTCAATGTGTATTCAAGATGGGGTCCTTGGAAAGAACTTGATCCTTAACCTTTGGCAGGAATCTCGACTCGGGCCTTTGGTAGTTACCTAGGTCATCTAGACTTGACATGAGGTGGGCCCACTAGCTTTAAAGTCCTTTTGTAGGCTTGTTCTGGGCTTTTCTTTTATGGGCCTATTATTCTTGGGCCCACTATTAATTTTCTTCCCTCATCAGTTGCCCCCACTCTTATAATTTGGCTATATCAACTATAAGAGCATAGTCATGGAGTCTTTTGAATCCCCTTTTCTTTCTTTCTTTGTTTTTTCTTTTTTTCGCTTTGAGAGTCCCCTTTCTCCTAGTGCCCAACCTCTAATAAGTTGGATGGGTGGGCGTTGACAAGGTGTCTCAAGTGGGTGGCCCTTAATGGATTTCTTTAGAGGATGCCCCTTTGTACCCATGTCAAGGTTGCCCCTTATACTATATCAGCTTTGGTGTGTTTTCTTTGTTTTTTGATGATGATTAAGCCAATTTTTTCCTCGCTCGAGAGCTTATATTGGTAGGACCGTCAGTGCTCTTGGTCGGGTGCTCTTAAGAGTTTGGCCACTTATCGGGGAGCTACCTCTCGTTATGTCCAGACGTGGTGGTTTGAGACCATCCTAGTTTCAATTAGGGTAGGGTTCCAAGGTCATGGCGGTATGTCTACCTAGAATTTTGGGCAAGTGGTGGCTAGCCACCGTCTTAATCTTCCTATCAATCAGGGAGTTTGAAAGGATGCATAATGATTATGTCTAATGTCAACCTCCACTACAATAAAATAGGCTTAAGATGGCATTTAATTAAATTTAACATTTTATCTTTGACGACGTTAATAAATTAATGTAACCAAAATAATAAGAACAACATAGATTCTGGTGTTGACATTTTTTCTATTAAACATCATCGAAAGAAATTTAATGTAAATGTTTAAAAATAATATCATCAAATTTATCCCTATCTCACCCTTTCACTTCTCTTAAAACCTCGTTAAAATAAGATAAAAATAACAACACACCCTTCCCTTCTTGCACCTTTGATTCCAACACAAAAAAGCTAAGAAAAAGCAAATATTTTTCGTCTGCTCTCCCTTCCCTCCATTGTCAAAAAAAATTTCACACACCCTCCCACCCACGAAAATTTTGTTCCTCGGGCGATCCTCAGCCCTCCCCTTCCTCGGCAAGCATAAAACCCTCTGCTACCCTCGATCTCTCTTCTCTTAGCATCATCCCCCTCGTCGATCTCCTCACCTCGTCGACCTCCTTGTCGATCTCCTCGCCTCGTCAATCTCCTTGTCTGCTTCATTGTCGGCATGCTCAACCTCCTTCGCCTCGCCCTAATTCCTCTCCGACGAGTTCCGCTCTGCCACCCTCTGCGAGGCCTTCAAGGTAAGTCCTCTCAACTCCTCCGACGATGCCCCTCTTCACCCTCATTCCCTTAGCCACGATCCTCGATGACCCCCCGCTCTCCCTTCTCTTTGATGACCCCCCTCTCTCTACGTTCCCTCCTTCCAAAGTAATGTGATGGTGGTGCGATCCACCTCCTCTTCCTCTTCCTTCCTTCCTCCCTTGACTTCGTCGTTGGCCAACGATCTTCGCCGTTGTTTCTGCTCCCACGATCTCCTCCAACATGCATCCTCTCTTCCTCCAGACACACCCTTCTCCGATCAACCTAATCACTATCTCCACTCCCTCCTTATACAGGCAGAGGACTCCCTCCAGGGGCATGCCGCTAGCCTGTTGCCCTTCCTAGGACAACTCAACCCCTCCAAGCATCCCCTTGGCTATCTCTTCCTTCTAGAAGCTTATCCTTATGGTCCAAGTGTCAATGAACAAGGTGATAAGTTTTGTCAATGCACAGTTAGATTTAAAATAAAATTAAGATTTTGCAAGGCAACATTCAAGAGAAGCTACACAGAAGACTTTCACTCTCTTACATGATTTTCAATGTTAAGATTTTGGGGAGACATTTCTTGAGAAATCTTTTAGTTTACAGATTCCAGGGAGAAAGCTCTTTGACAAGTTGAAGATTTGCATTTTGGACATGTTTCCTATCTAAAAATATTATTCTAATATTTTAGATTTTTTAGAAACTTACCCTAACCAATTCATAGCAGTCATGACTCATGTTGAATATCATATACCATTATTTAACTATACTATTGGTTTGCAGAGATTACTTACGTTATTACATTCCAACACATTCATATTTTTTTTAGAGGGATGATGAACCATCAATGAGAGGGATTCAAACTGTTGGAAAAGAGTTGTCGCTTTATGGCTTGTAGTTCTAAACCATTGAGTTGTTTACCACCTTTGGAAAATGCAAAGGTTTAAGGAAGCTTGTTTTGGATTTATCACACATCAATCTAATTCTTTGTATAGGGTATGTTAGGTAACTCTGATGGTGGGTTTTGTGGTTGGGTGTCGTGGAAAAGTTCTGAAGTGTGAAGTCTTAGGTAGTGGAATGACTGGAAAGAGGAACCATTTTGAATATCTTGTGGTTTAGATGTAATGTAGTTGAATGATTATTACTCTAATGATATAAACTATGGTTACTGAATAAGATAGCTTATGATTATGCAAAGAATTAAACTACATTAACCAATTCTCTTTGGAGCTATAAGAAATAGCTACTCACCTTCCTCTAGTACTTTGCCATCTTTACAACCAACAATAAAAATAAAAAAAGACAAACAACGAAGATCAAATCCCTCAAACTTAGAATCCAAGTTGTGTAATCCAAAGAAAAGGGAAGATATTTCAATTTATTATACATCAAACAAGAAATAAACATATAACAGTTACCAAATGGGCAAGCATCATTCCAGTTGGACTAATGTGATATCAAATCAAGAAACTAATGCCAAAGAGAGCTGTCATCATTGGTCTAAGACATTGGTGCCACGGAAAAAGGTATAGTAGGCTTCACAAGTCTTAAAAGGGAACTCTAGTATTGACAGGTAATAAATGCCACTACACTTAAAACCCTTACCTACCAAAGTCATCTTCTTCATTCTCTAAGAATCTTGGAGTTCAAAATGATTACAACCCAACAATGGAGGAACCTAGTAAGGTGGCTAATGGATGAAAGATTTAATTTAGATAGAGGAGCAAGTGAGACATCAATTATAGCCAACAAAAAAGTGATTTGAATGTCCTTGGGGTATTAACTAGAACAAGGCTCATTTACCTCTTAACAAGAGTAACAAACTTGGCTAGAGAATATTTTTGAAAAGAGAAAAGGATGATCACATAAGGATAGTGATCTACTTCATCAATGCATGTGGACTTTCAACAACAAATACATCATGTTACAAGGACCATACCCTTTCAAAGAATCAACTTGCCTACTCACATTCTCAACAAAAGGTGTCTCCCCTTGAAAATTGATCCCATTCCTCTGAAGCTATAATGCCAAAAGAATTGACAAGGGCCAGATTGCTCGATTTTGCTTATGAAAAGACCTTTGTCAAAACTTTGCTAAAGAACAGACAAGGAAGCTATGTTCATCCACTGCAACCCCATTCTCACCCATGCCTCCTTAGAAATGGACAAGAAAAAATAGATGTGCATAATCCTTTTCCTCTTCACTACATATAGAGCACATGGCATCAAAATTAGGGGATAGTATTTCATCATCGGTCTTGCTCTTTACAGCAACCAAGCAAAAATTTTGACTCTAAACAATCTAAAAGGTTATGTTTTAAGCTACTGATTTAGTATGGACAAACATCTTTATGCCATCTTCATAGAAAATGAATCATCTTCCCAAAGCCATCCATCTAAACCATCCTCCTTTAGGGGTAGATTTGATAGCTCCTGGAAATGCAAAAAAATCCACTTGCCAAAAATCCTCCAGCCTCTGCTTAGAAAATTCCCAAGGAAAACCAAGGACCAAACATTACAAATCCTATGCCAAGAATCTACATCCAATGCCTACATGTCTGAAGAGAGTGCAAGTTTGAAAGAGGGATCTTTCTGTAAGTTTTTTGCTCAGAGCAAGAAATCTAATCCATCTCCTAACTTGGCCAACAAAAAAGGAATCACCTTAGGTGCCACTTTTGCAAAGTCTTCTTGGAGTAGGATTGCGTGGATTGCTTCCAAATGATGTAGTCTTTGCAATTTCAGAGCTCGGCTTAATATTTTGTAAACTTCGTAGGCAGAAGGTTAAAGTTGACGAGATGAGAAAAATGTAGATAGAGATGATTTTATTAATGTGTAAACTTGAGATGATTTTCCTACTAGCATTCTTCGATATAATGGTACATCTTGCGATCCACCTACCAAGAGAGGTACTACTTGCTGGACCGGTAGTATTTGGCTAGATGTATCTTATCGAAAGGTATAATAATTACATTCTTTAAGTCGAATGCTTCTTCTATTACATTTATAGTAACTTGATAGTGTTTAAATTTGTTTTCATAGGTTCTTGTCTACTTTAAAACAATTCATACGTAATAGAGCTCATCCTGAAGGCTCAATTGCTAAAGCATATGTTGTGCACGAATGCTTGACATGGTGTTCTATGCATATTGGAGACATGGAGACAATGTTTAATTGACAAGAAAGGAACTTTGATGTGGAAACAATTGACCCTTTATATATATTCAGTCACAAGATAAGGGTCATTGGGGCAACATATTATAATGTGCAATTAACGAATGTAGAGAAGCAATCTGCCACATGGTTCGTACTAAGTAATTCCGAAGAAGTACATGAATATATGGAGTGAGTTGTTTGACAAAAATTCGTACTTATATTAGCTCAATTGCTTAAGTTGTAATCACTTCTAATTTAAATAAGGAGCATCGATGCATCTTCAACAACAAAGTACTTCGAACATTGATGCCCATCAAAAGCAACAATTTACAGAATGGTTTAAGTCTAAGGTAATTTAAGTCACATTATTTTGTAGTTTATATATATATTATTAATAACTGCAGGTAATGTGTATTGTAGATGAAATCGATATATAATGTGTCAGGTGGTGAAGCAAGCGATGTAATAAGATCATTGTATGCATTAGTTTATGGTCCAGATATATGCATTAAGAGTTACATTGGTTGCATTGTCAATGGAGTACGATATCACACAGAACTACGTGATCATAGACGAAAGTGTCAAAATAGTTCAATCATGTGTCAGGGCAATCATGAAGGTTGCATGATCGAGTTTTGTGGCATCCTTGTTGACATTCTTGAATTTCAATACATTTTTGCAAACAGATATATCTCTTTAACTGCAAATGGTGGGATTTAGGTCGTTGCTTGTCAAATGTCAAGACTGAAGGTCACCTCATGTCGATTAAGGTGAATGGTACCTGGTACAAGGATGATTTGTTTTCATTAGCTTTGCAAGTGCAACAAGTCTACTATCTTGAAGGCATGAGGAATGGTTTGCAGTGGCGTATGGTGCAAAAACATGAACACCATCATATATATGATGTTCCCATCCAACTTATAGAGAAAAGTGAGTTATCAAATGATGTAACACAATCACCGAATGAAGAAGAATTTGATTATGAGGAAGATGGACTAATTTTAGAAATCAGTGAAGACAAGATTCACAATTTGAATCGAGATGTTGTTCAGCCTAAGTTCGTTGATGGAGATGAGGTCGATGACAATGCATTTGAGATTAAAATAGATGAAAGTGAAGGAGAGGATGAAACTTTATTTGAATACATCAGTTCCAGTGATGAATTGCTCTTAAGCATATATATTAGATATGAAACTTGGTAGATATTTTTTGTAACTAATTGCATGGCATTAAGATACAATGTTAACCATGGTTATTCAATTAATTCATATTTTTGCGTGTGTGCTTTCACCAATATTACTAATTTAGATACTTCTCATGCACGTGTTCATTTTATTAGAATAACATAGCAAACGACCATAAAACTATTGGAACAAGGGATTCAAATTCTACGAAAAAGGTTAAATTCATATATTTTTCTTTTTTTCATTTCCTTATTTTATTTTTGAGGTAAATTATCAAATGATTGAAAATCTGGATTCATTGAAAGACAACTTCAATTAATGGGATATTAATGAGGGTAAAGATGACATTTAACTCTGATAAGGTATATGTATATATTTTTTTTTCTGGTTTGCATGCATAGGTTCTTGTTACAGGTACAAGAATTTGGAAAATGTCCCATAAATAGGGGAAACTCTACCAAATTTTTGGTAGAATTAAACCCATAGATTCAATGGAATTTGTTGCTCCAAATTATATCTTTTTGAATGAACTATGCATTTAACCATTCATGTAATGTCTTTTTAGCAGTTTATAAGGGCTATATCTTTTCCCATTTCTTGGTAATATATGTTTGTCCTTTGCTTTATGGGGCATTTATGCTTCTATTTTATCTTTTTTATTGAAAACAAACTTTAATGATTTTAGAAAAAGTAGAACATCAAGTATTAACATAGAAAACAAACAATTTCAATAGTAGGGTTCTGGAAACAAGGGTAAGTAACAGAAAGAAACATTTGAATTGTAGAAATACAATCAAACCTACATTCTACAATTTCACATCCCAGCTGGGCCACGAAGTGAAATTTTTGAGGGACTAGAGTACCATTATCATCTTGGTCTTCCTAAAAGATTGCTATTTATTTCAAATCATTGCAAATTCTAGTCAACTACTTGACCAGATACTCCACACTAGGTGCACTAGTACTAAACAAATTAAGTTTATTTCTCTTGGGAATAGATATATTATAAGAATTAGGAGATAAGCAAAATTTGTTAGAATTTAATTGGACCAAAAACCATCAAGACGTGAATGTATTTTCTAAAAAACAATCAAATTCAATCTCAAATCAAGGTAGTTTAACTGATCATCTTTGGTGAAGTTGTTAGAAATTCCTGAGATCGATCAAAACCTCAACTCATCCACATCAAATTTTTTTCAAAAAGGGAGCAATCCATAGCCAATTTAAGTAAAAAAAACCCTCGCTCATTAGCACTCTATTCCACTTCATCACGAACTTGGCAATGTTGAAAGAAATTATATAGATGAAACAACTAGAAAACCATCCTCTCTTCAAAAATTTATCCTGAAACACGTAGACCATCTAACTCCTCAAGCCCTTAATATAAATTACAAATATCAACCCCACAGATATCATCATCACATCTTATTGAAAATATAGAACAACCATCCTCTTATCAAAAGGAGATCACACACTACTCTTATAACTAGCATATCTTTTTTGTTTTAAATTATTTAATGGATTATTATGTTTGTTTTAAATAATGTAAATATGTAAGGTATCATCTTAGATGTAAAATGTGTAGACATTAGTAGTTTAACTTTATAGTTACTATTTGTTGTTATATATTTTGTCTGCAGTTATGGTATTCATGATATAATGATATGAATGTTTGGTGGTCCCTTTCCCTTCTCGATAAACAAGGGGAACAAAAGCAAAAAGGTGCCTATTAGCTCCCAATGACATTCGCCTCAAGTTCTTGTAACAAATATGATGGACCATGTGTCTTAAACTCAAGAAGTAGGTAATTTTAAATTTATATTTATTAATTTTAAATAAAAGAAGACAATTGCATTACTTTTTAATAATGTAATTTTTTTTGCATAGGGACATCACCCATAATTTCAACTCATTGCGGAGGTCCTACAAGACTATTTCCTTCAGAGAAGAGGACTTTAACAGTGAATCAGAATATACTTAACACGAGCAGAGTTACTCGAGCAGTAAGTACATTGAATACTACTCGACTAGTTACCCCCGAAGAACAAGAGGTTGCAATAAATATAGTTGATAATGTCTTGCAAACTCAAGAACCATGTAATTTAAAATTTACATATATTAACTTAAAATGTAATAAGATAGCTTTATTAACTTTTAATCGTTTGCTTTTTTTCAATAGGGTTACTAGTCATGGCTTCAACTCATTCCAGAGGTCCCAGTAGGCTGTTAAACTTAGAGAAGAGGACTTTAGCAATGAGTCAAAAGATGTCGATCAATATTGACAATAGAGTAGGAGGTCCAACTATAAGAGAGCAAGCTACGACTCTTGCCTCTATTTCTGGTGTTGTTGCAAGGCACAATTCCCTGTATGTCTCTGATGCTAGAAAGATGGCTTCATCTGATATTCAAATATGTTTAGATTGTATTTAGGTAATGTGTATTATAATATATCAATTTATTTCAAATGCTAATGTATAAATTTTATTTGTAATTCAATATTTCCTTTTCTTATAGAGTAAGGTTAGCGTAATTGGACTTGATTCAAATCATAATAAGGTTAATTAGGTCATGTCAGGAGTTGAAAGAAAAATGAGAAATCATAGATATAAGGTAAGGAAGGCCTATCGTTTAAAAGGGAATGATGCCAAGCCTCCTGAGTGGACTAATGCAGAATGGGAGAAGACAAAGACAGATTGGAATGATCATATATATTTGGTAATATCATCTAGTAAAAAAGCATCACAAATAAATATTTTCCCTTTTCATATTTGATATATATATAATGATTTCTTTTTTTTTACTTTTAGGAAAAGTGGGCGAAGAATACAGACTCAGAGAAATGCTTTGAAAAATCTCCATAGTAGTGGGTTGATACCTTTCCAAGTGCAGAGAACTGAGTAGGTGCAGGTATGCAACACTTTGGGATCATTAAAGTATAGGTACGCAACACTTAGATGGTGCAGAGTGCGGGAGGATATTTCTTTTTTGTGAGACCCACTTTCGACCCACTCCAATGAGTTCGGCTAATCCGGACTCGATTACAGGATTGGTTGGTAAATGGTCTAGTGAAACAGCTAAGGCAAATTATGTAATTATTATTAATTTATAGAAATATATATAACTATTATATTTTTGATATTTGTAGTGTGAGATGGTATTAGTACATGATAAGGCCATTCAAAATGGCCAACTTGTAGATGAGAATGATATTTGCAATACCATCTTAAAAACTAAACACTGATTAGATTATATAATTGGACTTGGATATGGGTCGAAGCCTATTCACACTCCTCAAGGTAGTAAAACATGAAATGAGTTGGAAGATGAACTTCATGAAACCCAGTCGCAATTGGGGAGGATTGAGGAGGAACGTAGAAGGGATGTAGAGGAGAGTAAAAGACAAGTAGAGGAATTTAAAAGACAAGCAAATGCATATAAAAGGGACGCATAGGAATATAGAAGATTTTTGGAGGAAATGGTGAAGAAGTTTGAGTCAATTATTAATTTCTCTGATTCACTTGATCTGGATTCAGGTAATTACTAATTATAATATTTATCTAAATTTTATTTATAAATTACATTATTAAATTGGTAATTTCGTTGTGAACAACGTTATTTGCAACACAATCTCAGCGGCATCAGAAGAAGGGATTTGTAGGTTCAAACGACAAAATAAAAGAGTCGTGATTATAATAGTTTTAAGTTAGGTTAGTATAGTGCTAGATTAAGAAAATTTTTGGTATTAAACAGATATATTTATGGTGGTCTTTTATAATGTTCTTTTTTACAGTAATACTTTTTTTGTTTAGTAAGTTTTTTTATGTAAAAACTTGATTTCAATATCTTTTTTTAATTTTGAGTGACATATATTAGATGTGATTTTATTAAGAAATCTATTTTTTTTCTAAGTGTTGTGGTTATAGTTGCAAACATATTTATTAAATATAAATAGTATTAATCGAAAATGAAGGACATTTTATAAGTTCTAAGATGATTATTAAGTTTCTTTTAAAGCAAGTTAAAGTAACATTTAAATATTATAGTAAAATGTATTAGGAGCTGTTTAAATGTCATTTAAAATAATATAAATTGACATTTAAACATCACAGTAATTGCACACTTTTAACATCATTAAACTAAGTCACGTTTTATCGTCATTAAAAGAGATATAACATGATGTTTAAATGCCTTCAAAATCTATACCTAGGATAACATTTAAATGTCAATATAGAATGCATAAGAAGATGTTAAAATGTTGTTAAAAGTTACATGAGATGATGTTTAAGCATCGGTGGTAATTACCTAAAATGATGCTTAAATGTCATATTGGGATAAATAAGGTGACGTTTAAACATCATGTCTTCAAAAGATAGGTAAGGTAACATTTAAACATCAATATAAAATATATAAGAGGATGTTTAAACGTTGTTAAAAGTTACACAAGGTGACATTTAATCGTCGGTGAAAGTTACCTAAAATGACACTTAAATGCCATAATATGATAACTAAGCTAACATTTTAATGTCACTAAAAGGGATATAACATGGTGTTTAAATGTCTTCAAAAGCTACCTAAGGTAACATTTAAACGTCAGTATAGAATACGTAAGAGGACGTTTAAATGTTATTAAAAATTACATAAGATGACATTTAAACGTAGGTGAAAGCTATCTAAAATGACACTTAAATGTCATAGTAGGATAAATAAGTTGACGTTTTAACGCCATTAAAAGGGATATAACGCCATTAAAAGGGATAAATAAGGTGACGTTTAAATATCTTCGAAATGTACATAAGATAACATCTAAACGTCAATATAAAATATATAAGAGGATGTTTAAACGTTGTTAAAAATTACATAAGGTGATGTTTAAGTGTTGGTGAAAGTTACCTAAAATGATAGTTAAATGTCATAATATAATAACTAAGGTAACGTTTTAATGTCGCTAAAAGGGATATAACATGACGTTTAAATGTCTTCAAAAGTTATATTAGGTAACAATTAAATGTCAATATAGAATACGTAAGAGGACGTTTAAACACTATTAAAAATTACATAAGATGACTTTTAAACGTTGATGAAAGTTGCCTAAAATGATGCTTAAACATCATAGTAGGATAAATAAGGTGAAGTTTTAACGTCATTAAAAGGGATATAACATGACGTTTAAATGTCTTCAAAAGGTACATAAGGTAACATTTAAACATAAATATAGAATACATAAGAGGATGCTTAAACGTTGTTAAAAGTTATATAAGATGACACTTAAAGTAACATTTAAACATCACACTAGGATACATAAGGAGTCGTTTAAACGTTCCTAAAGATTTTGAAGAAACTTAAGGAAAAGTTAAAGCAATGTTTAAACATCTCCTTAGTTATTCTTTGGCAATGTTTTAATGTCGTCGAAAGATATCTAAGATGATGTTTGCATATGTTTGGTTATGTGGTGGGACTTTTAAGAGACATTTAAATGTCACCACAGAGGTTATAGGTGACGTTTATTTAACATCAATAGAATTCTTTTAGGTGACGTTTGATTTTCGACGTTGATATAGACCTAAGACAATGCACCTAAAGTGACATTTATGGTGACATTTTTTTAACGTCTACAAAAATTTATGGCGACGTTTATTTCACTTGTGGTTACGCTAAATAAACGTCACCTTAGGTCATTTTTGTTGTAGTGCTCATTAGCGAGCCATGTGTCATGTTGTGCTTGGGGAATCCCAAGTGGTTGTGTTATCACATTAATTGTTATGTGATGGGATTAGGTAGCAAAAACATGCCACTTCCTCTCCCTTCAGGGGTATAAATAGGGGTTGTAGGGGTAGTAGATGCCTTTTACTGTGAAGTGAAACTCTACTTGAGATTCCAGACCATTTTTTGTGGGTTGGTTGATTGCTTGAGCAAGACCTTTTCTGTCGAGAAGTTCTTTAGTGTTGTTTAGTTTTGCTAGCTAATGGTGAGTGACTTGAATTGAGGTGAGGGTCTTTCCTCCTCAAGTTGCCTTAGTGAATCCATGATGGATCTTTATCAATTTTGGTTGATGTTAGAGAAAGTAAGGTCTCATTGTTTCTTTGTATTCACTCCCTCGTAGATGTTAAGTTCTCCCTAGCGGGTGATTATGAGAGGCTGTGTTCACCTGAGTGGGATAATTATTTGTTCATTTGTAGATATGCTATCGAGCACAGGTTTAGGATCCCACTTAAGCCTATTATAGTTTCCTTTCTCTATTTTTATAACTTGGTGCGGGCTTAGCTTGGGCTTAATTACTAGCTGGTGCTTAATGCTTTCATGCTGGTTTGCTACAAATTGGGGATTTCTCCCCATTTGAACGTCTTCCGCCAACTCTTTAGGCTTATTCCCTAAAAGGTCAAGAAGGGGAGCCTACCCAATAGGACGTACACGCTTTGTCCCAATTCACCTGGCTATTAGATCATTGATTGTCGGACAGTCTGAAGGGGCTTGATTATCTATTCTTCATAGTGGACAATAAAGAGGCACTCCAAGTTCCTAAAAGCTGGCAAGGTCCACCTAAAAGGGACCTCCTCTTGACGGACATAGACAACCAAACTCTTATGAACATCGAGGCAATAAAGAACTTCGACCAACTTGCTTGGTCTAAGTTAAGGAAACCTGGCCTTTAGTTTGTTATCATGGGTGGCAGATGATTACTTGAAGGCTGGTAAGAGTGTCTTTGGGCTTAATCTAACTTGTATTTCTTGTGTACCTATCCTTCTCTTAAAGAAAGTGGCCTTACTTACCAAGAAGAGGGAGGCTACCTTGTCTTTAGGTGGGGATGCCAGTGTTGGGTCCTCGAGCTAGGTGCTCAAAGGGAGTCACTTACCATTATCCTACCTTAACCGATCACTGTTGAAGTCTTCCAACCCTAGCCTTAGTGCTTGCAAGCAAGTGCCTATTCGTTGCAGTTGGGGGTTGCTTGGAGAAAGTGGGTGATGGGAACACCATCATGAGCCCTAATTAGCTCATTTTGATCCAAAGAAAAGAACAAAAGCTCCTACATAACCAACTGGAGGTCCTAACTCAATGAATAACCATTCTGAGAGAAAAGTAAGAAACATGGGGGAAAACTGTAATTTTACCATTGCAGTACAACAACGAGTTTTCTCATGAGCTAAACACAGGTCAAATGGTCTTAACAAGATAAAAAGTGGGTTGGTTCAAACAAAAAAGGGTTCATGTGAATTCTGAGAATTAAATGACTTATTGTAACCCTAAAACAGACCCACTTGATTTAACAAGGTTATGATCATGATAAAATTCACCTAAACCCTCTAAAAATCATAGAAAAATATTCTATAGGGTTTAGAATCCTCAATTTGGCCCTTGGAACCTATTTTGACCTAGAATGGGGTCTCAGAAAAATATTTACCGTAAATTGGGTTTTTACGTAAATTTCCTAGTCAAACGTGGTAAAACCCAAAATCCAACTTCACCATTGGATTCCTTAGGTCCAAATTAGGTTTGTACCAAAATTTGGACCTAAGAGGAATTCATCTTGACCCACTTTGCAAATAGGTCCAGCCCAATTACATTTCTACCCCTATCTTTTGAAAACCTTTGTAGAAACCCCCCTAGCTTATTCTTCATTCTTTGCAATTGGGTCCCTCTGCTATAATCCTACTCCGATGAGATTGTAAGGGCAAGTTCTCCCTGATCTCTCAGAGAATCCCCTTCAAAATTGAAAGGGAGATTCTCTGAGAAATCTCCTCCAATGTGAACCTAATTCGAGGCCTTGTTTGGTACCCAATCTCTTATGCGAATGCATGAGAGATTCGGGTCTCTTTCCAGTTGCCATCTCCGACGAACCTCCCTTTCGTAGAAGCTTAACTTCCAAGCACAAATTCATCCTTAGAGGCCTATTTAAGAAAACCCAAATCACCCCGCATCTCCCAAGCTTGAAATTGACCGGAAAAACCCCTAAAATTCGTCTCTCCCCCTTTGACCAGTTCTCTCATCAAGCTCAGGTGACTTCCCTCAGTCTCCCTCATCGCCTAGCCACAATATCGGTGGCAGGTTCCTCTTCCTCTTGCTCGTCCGCGTCACGCCGCACCACTGACGCCTTTGTATCCCCTTCGTCCTCGCCGACCTCCCTCACTGAGCGCCTTCATCTTCAGCGTCGGCGATACAAGCCGGCTGCCATCCCTGCCTCCCTCTTCATCTTTTTATGCTCAGATAAGTTCCCTCTCCCTTCTACTCCTTTTTCCCCTCTTTATCTCTCAAAAACACCCCTCGACGCACTCCACCACCATTATCCCCTTCACCTCCAGCCACCACTCTGGCGAGTTTGCCCCACCTCCATAGACCATCTCCCTCCTCGCTGACCGATCCATAAGCTCTGCCCCGACTCACTTAACGTAACCCCTCACTCTATACACTAAGCCACTCACCTAGAAGTGCCCCCGAACACACCTACACACACGACCAAAGGGTTCCCTAGGCACACGCACTCAGGCAGTCCCACGCCACGCTGACCACTGCAACATACTCGCCGTGCCTTGGCGAAGCCTCTTGAACATTTTGACGTGGCCGCGAGGCTATTTGCGTGATTGCAAGTCTAGGGGGTCATCGCCATTATCGAACAGCAAGGAGATTGCTTGCAAGCTTCTTCAGGTACGCCCGCTCCAGGTTCATAGTCCCAGGCTGCACGGGGCATACTCGAGAACACTTCTATTACGACCTGATTCTCGAATCCCTACAGGACCCGAGACTGGCTTGACTCGAGTAATCCCAAGAGCCAGTCATCTAACAAGAAATAATCGAAAAGCAGAAAAATAAACCACATTCACTTTGCAAGGCAACTAACAGTAAAAGCGTACAAGCAGTAAAGGAAGTAAAAGCTGCTAAACAGTACATACCACCACCACAACAGGAAAGTAGAACAAAAGCACAGTAATAGGAACAATAAACAAAGTCTGAAACTCGCTAACAGAAGGAAGTACTACAACAGTGAGAGACTACTACTGGGCTCGACTGGGCCCAGCACCCTCTGCAGCCGGTGACTTGGGCTGCTCAACTCCTGGACCTATAAAGGGGTTATGAGAAAACGAAGTCAGCGAACACTGAGTAGAGTGGTAACCAAACTATCTAAAGTAGTAAAAGCTAATAGGTACACTTATCTTTTCCAATTATTTTATTTTACAAGTAATTCCTTTCCACCCATTGGTTTACTTTCAGATTTCTTTCTTGATCTCGAATGTTCCTAATGGGAACGATCTTGATTAAAGTCTTTTCCGAAGAGTAGAAGGCATAGGTGGTGCTCTCTTGGCTGGGAGAGTACCTCGTGGTAATCCTACACCCAGTCAACCACCTCGAGGTCACAGATAGACGTAGCGGTGACTGCAGCACGTGAGATAAGCGCACAGGTAGCTACCTCTCACTGGCACACGATCGGCCGTTTCTGCTAGCAGGTACGCCCAAAGTGCAGCACGGAACAGTATAGGGCCTAGCCCTCTCAGTAATAGGGGTCTAGCCCCTCAGAATCAAACAGGGGTCTCGCCCCTCCACAGTCCGTGCACCCTCGTCTGACTATCCTGGTTTGCCTAGTGGTCCTAACAAGTCTGTGTAGGGTGGCTAGCTGAACCCCGGGCCCCATGGGGTGGCTAGCTCCCTCCCTACACTAGTAGCTCTCCCCGGTATAGTGTATGCGAGGGCCAACAGAAGTCAGTGTAGAGTGGCCAATCCTAACCCTGGGTCCCAACCCAAGGGCGGCTAGCTCCGCTCTACACTAAGAAGGGGACTGTCGCTCTCCTTGGTACCACGTACTCAAGGGCCAGCACACTTCCCACTCACATTTTGAAACCTTTCCATTCATCCACAAGAGCTCTACTCCTAACTCCCCGTAGGGTTCATGCTCATATCCACCATATTATTCCATACCAGGTTTCATCATTCACAATTCTATTCTCGTATTATACACATGCAGCTCGTATTTCCACAATTTAATATATGCAACAAGTGATATCACAGGTAACTGTTTAGTTATCTCAGGTATTTCATATTCTAACAGGTAGCTCATATTTATTAACAGGCAATTGGTTACAATTCAGCTCATTCATTTATGACTGCAATCTCAATCACGCATACAAATAGTGTAGCTATTTCTCCTCCTAGGATTCATGCCACATCCTAGGTTACTAGTTATCTAATTTCATGGATGCATTCATATTTTATAAGTAGAACAGAGGGAAACCACTTTACCAGACAATCCGAGAGTACTGGGGGCTCGAAGGGCAGACTCACGTGCCTCTGCAAGCCCTAGACACGTAACAGGTCAAAGTCCTATACCAAGAAAATATCACAATGGAACATTCAGAATAGTATATAAAGGTTTCTAACATGTAGAGGAACTCACAAGGAAACCACATATATTTCATTTGCGTAAAACGAACTCCGATCGGACCCTAAACGGGTCAAAAACAAATCTGTAGAACCAAATCAGACGTTTGGAACTAAGTCTAGACGTCTTAAAAGTTACTAGAGTCTCACCTCAAGTCCCTGCGTCGACCTCAGACATCTAGGACTCCTACTTGACCATCTGGACTCAGCTCCAGACGTCCGACCTATCCTCTAGTCGTCTGGGAATGCCTCCGGTCATCTGGTAAGCTGTCCAGACATCCGAAACGCGTGGGAGGGCATGTCGTGCGCCTTCCCAAAGTTGCTCTTGCGCACGACAGAGTAGCAGATCCCCTCTTAGCCCAATAAATCGACTCTACGGTGCGACCTGCATGGCCGTAACTGTAAGAAGGACGTACCTGCGTGAAAACCTACTTTCAGACATCCGATGTCGTCACCAGACATCCAGCTTGTCATCTGGAAGGCACTCCGAACGTCTGATATTGGAAAAATTCCAGTATTAGAATGAGCTCCCGCTCCTCTCGTCGCACTCCACCATGGCTCCTCCCCCTCAGCTGCAGCTCCGGCCGCTGTAGGAAGTCGGGGACGGCTCCTCGACGCACTCCTCCTCCACGCGTTGCGGCGGCCATGTGCACTCCGGTGAGCCTCTTCGAGCTCGCGAGCTCAACCTCCTCCTCCTCTCTTCATGCCGCTCCTCCTCCTCGCTGTTGCTCCCTTTCTCTCACTCGTCTTTCTCTCATGGCGGTGGAGAGGAAGTAAGGTGGTGGTGGTGGAGTGGAGGGGAGAGGAAGGGGGAGAGGGCTCTTATATAGATAGGGGATTAGGGTTTGGTGAGGGGGAGAAAGAGAAGAGGAGAGAGAAGAAAAGCAGCCTGCGCGCTGGCTACGTGCAGGAGAAACCTCACATATAGATTTTTCAATTTCCAGACATTTGGGAAGGGGTCCAGACATTTGACTGATAGTCCAGACGTCTTAAAAGGCTCAGATAGAACGGGTCTTTACAACTTCCAGCGCGATCACAGGAGCTGCAATTGAATGAAGTTCCCTAACGTTTGCATGCGTGAGGAGGGTGGGCAGATAGTCCCACCTCGGAACTGGATGAAGTGCCGCACCCGCATAAATTATTTCTGCATTAGGCTCTTCGCCTCCTACACACGGGGTGAGGTCCCTCTCACTTGACCTGACGCCTCATCCCCAACCACCCCCCACAGACCTAGTGATCCAACCCAACCCAGCACACCTCGCCCACCACCACACGCCGGTGGGCCTGGTCCCGGGCACGTACCCGACCCGATTACTTGAGAAGGTGGCTTTGGGAGAGAAAACCTAAGAGAGAAAGAGGAGAAGAGAGCGCACGCGGGTAGGGGTAGGTTTTGCTCTGCAGGGAAAGGAGAAGAAGAGGAAGCTAAGGGCTGAAGCCAAGGAAGAAGAAGGAGGAGGTCGAAGAGGAAGCTAAGGAGAAGACAAGGCTGAAGAGGAAGCTAAGGAGCTGAAGAGCTGAAGCAGAGAGAGGAAGGAAAAGGATGAAGGAAAAAGAAGAAGAAGCTGAAGGAAGAAGAAGGCTAAAGCTTGAGATAGAGAAGAAGGCAGAGGAAGAGAAAGGCTAAGGCAAGGAATCAGAAGAAGAGAAAGAAAGAAGAAGAAGAAAGAAAGCAGCTGCCAGAGAAGAGAAGAAAGAAGATCAAGCACTGTAGCATCCACATATTTAAGGCATCTGATTCACAAATTAGACGTCCAATTTTGTGCTTCTTCACATACATTGATTTCTTTAATCTTCTGTGCTTACATTTATCTTTTTGCACTATAACTTTGATTTTTACTGCATATTACATTCAAATTCTCAAGTTGTGATCTTGATTTCTAGACCCTAATCTGCTCTCTATGTTCAACCTTAGACTTAAACTTCGAGTAATAAATTGTATTTGTTTCGAACGCTTTTTCGACTGAACTACAACGTGACTTTCCTAAACTTGATCAAGCGTCCCAAACATTTTGGCGCCATTATCGGGGATCAAACCTGGGTCACCCTCATGACAGGCAGGAATACTTACCACTATACTACAATGATGCGTTTGATTGGATGCATTTGAGTCTGATATTAGTGAGCTGCTTTGTCCATGAGAGAGAAGGAGAACATCTTCATGAGAAGAATATCCTGATTTTAAACATCTGACCTGAAGGTCTGGGCCAGATGTTTGAGTTGTTTGATGTGCTGGAAGGGATCTTTAGAATTAAGCCCATGAAACTTTGGAATAGAATGAATCATGTTGGACTTGAGTTCAGAATCAGGACCTCCAGCTGGGATTTGGACTCGAGGTTCGATCGCCACCGCAGCAGGATAATAGAATGTGGTAGCTGATCACTTGTCCCGCCTTCCTTCTGAGATCATCGACCCTTCCGAACCCATCACGGAACATTTTCCTGATGAGCACCTCCTGACTATCAATACAGGGCTTCCATGGTTTGCTGATATACTAAACTACCTGGCATCACATCAGATCTTGTCTGATTGGCCGAAAGCCAAGAAGAACAAATTGCTTTCCGATGCCAAGTATTACTTCTCGGAAGACCCATATCTTGTCCGCATCAATGCTGATCAGATCATTCGATAATGTGTCGCGGAAGCGAAAATTTAGGACATATTGTCCTTTTGCCATGACCAGGCATGCGGTGGACATTTCTCAGGTCATAAAACTGTAGCGAAAGTACTCCAGTGTGGCTTCTATTGGCCCACAATTTTCAAAGATGCATACAATCACTATAGGGCATGCACTCGTTGCTAGACCTTAGGCAACATGAGCCATCGTGATATGATGCCCTTACAGCCTATTCTTGTATGCGAAATCTTCGACGTGTGGGGGATTGATTTTGTGGGACCCTTTCCTATTTTGGATGACTTCAAGTACATTCTACTCACTGTTGACTACGTGTTCAAATGGATCGAAGCCATTCCGACCTAAACCAATGATCATAAGTTGGTTATCAAATTCATTCATCAGAACATCTTTTCGCGGTTCGGGATTCCACGTGCTATAATCTCTAATGGAGGGACCCATTTCACTAACGCTCAGTTTAGGTCACTGATGACCAAATATGGGGTGTCACACTGAGTCTCTACTCCTTACCACCCCCAAACTAATGGTCTAGCTGAGCTATTAAATTGGGAGATCAAGAAAATCCTCCAGGTTACTGTTCGACCTGATAGGAAGGACTAGTCATCCCGACTTTCGGAAGCTTTGTGGTCTTATAGGACCACCCACAAAACCCAATTAGGTATGTCTCCCTTCAAATTGGTGTACAGGAAGGCATGTCATCTCCCCATCGAATTGGAGCACAAGGCCTATTGGGTAGTACGGAACTGCAACCTAGATCTTTCCAAGGCAAGAACCCATAGAAAGCTTCAAATGAGTGAGATCGATGAATTACGCCACAACGTGTATGAAAACTCGCGAATTTACAAAGAGTGAGTTAAGGCCTTTCACGACAAGCACATATCCAGAAAGATCTTCCACCCTAGTCAAAAAGTCCTACTCTTTGATGCTAAGCTTAAACTATTCCTAGGAAAACTACGATCAAAATGGATTGGACCCTACCTCGTCCGACGAATTTTTGGAAATGGAGCCATCGAGATCAGTCCACTCAGCCATGATTCAGAACCTTTTGTCGTGAACAGTCAAAGACTCAAACCATTCATTGACTTGACCGATACAAATTTGGCTAAGATATCCTTTACCCTCCATTCTCCTTGAGCTCATTACGCCCAGCCGATGGCGTAAAACTCAGCACTTAACGGGAGGCAACCCATCATTTTTGAAAAACCTGAAACCTTTCTTGACACTCCAACGCTGAATTCATATTGCACTTTAGGGTTCATCAATTAGAACAGCCAACCCCACCTCAAGTACCTGTACCCGAGTTTGAAATCGTTTGCAATAGTCACCTCGACTCGTTCGCCCACCCAAAACTTGTTCTAATGAATGATCTAAGTTGAACTCGAACCCACCTAATTTACAATGGGGACATTGCAAATCGTAGGCATGGGGGGTATGAAAGTGCAAAATGTCATGAAAACTCATCTCACAAGAAAATGTTTCAACAAAAAAATCACATATCACAAAAACATCAAAAAAATGAAAAAAGTTCTTGAAAAAGAATAAAAAATTATGAGGGGAGGGAAAATTTTGAGGCCATACAAATCATGAGGAGAATAAGGGAAAAAGTGAAAAATGTCAAAAAAGGAGCACAAACTGAAAAGAAAAAGAAAAGATAGTCATTAGTAAGAAATTAAGGGATTAACTGAGTTCTTGACCATATCAATAAAAAGAAAACGAAAATAAAAGTGCTAATGAGACACAAAGGAGATTAGTAGGAATGCTGATCTTAGGCCTCTTGGGCTAGACTCGTAGGCTTAAAAATTCAAGTATCTGCTAAGATCTGGAGTCCTCAAGAGGTTGGGGAAAATCAAAGCTTAAGTATTAGGTCTAAGGCTTAGGGAGTATTCGACCTTGTTAACTGACCTCTGGTTTGCGAGACTCGGTAACCTAAGCACCCTGATCCACACACAATCAGGTTCAGTGAGCATAAGTATCAAAATCATGCAAAAGCATTTAAATTATTCTGAAAAAGTTGCCTAGATTAGGAGTGGCCGATCAACACAAGTTGATTTGGACGAGTTCTCAATGCGGAGAGGTAGGAAATTCCCCTCGAAGATGCGCAATAACATATCGTCTCCTCGGTGCTTGTCTCCTAGGATATTTACATATCCTACTGGGGGCATGTAAGCACCCTGTGCTGGTTCAGATGCCATGGGCGGCATTATCACGAATTGTCGGTTGCCAAGATCTGGATTTAGCTACATAACACTATGGACAGCATTATCTCGAAATCTCGAAAGCCAGGGTTCTGGGGGTTGTCATGGGTGGTGCTATCACGAAGCATCGATTGCCAGGGACCCTTCGAGGATTGATGATGGGGACTAGGAATCCGATACAGATCATGTTGAGAAGCCAATCCGAAGCTAGAAATAAAAAGAAAAGAGAGAGAAAACTCTCCAAACAAAGAAAATCCTTTGTCACTCTCTTACAAAAATGCACTGCAAACTGAACCAAGGCTAAAATATGTTACAAGCATGGGTACTTTAACCGTAGAGTCCAACGAACCTTAGGATAGTTCCGTGGGCCTTAAAAACCTTCGCAGCTGACTGAGGCTAGAGCTGGTCAGGTCCGGATCTTGGTTGGTACTTGAGTACCTCTAGGCTTACTATCGGCATTCTAACCTAATCAAAAAGAAAAAAAGCACTCATCATAATTTCTGAATATCAAGGAACTCATGGTTTAGAATCGAAGTTAAAACCTTAAAATTTTGCTAAGGGACTAGAAAAAGCTAAGCATGGGGGTATGATGGGAACACCATCATGAGCCCTAACTAGCTCATTTTGACCCAAAGAAAAAAACAAAAGCTCCTACATAACCAACTGGAGGTCCTAACTCAATGAATAATCATTTTAAGGAAAAAGCAAGAAATAAGGGGTAAAATTGTAATTTTACCATTGCAGTACAACAACGGGTTTTATCATGAGCTAAACACAGGTCAAATGGCCTTAACAAGATAAAAAGTGGTTTGGTTCAAACAGAAAGGGTTCATGTGAATTTTGGGAATTAAATGACTTCTTGTAATCCTAAAATAGACCCACTTGATTTAACAAGGTTCTGGTCAAGATAAAATTCACCTAAATCCTCTAAAAATCATAGAAAATATCCTCTAGGGTTTAGAACCTTCAATTTGACCCTTGGAACCTATTTTGACCTAGAATGGGGTCTCAGAAAAATATTTGCCCAAATTGGGTTTTTGCATAAATTTTCCAGTAAAACGTGGTAAAAACCAAAATCTAACTTCACCATTGGATTCCTTAGGTCCAAATTAGGTTTGTACCAAAATTTGGACATAAGAGGAATTCATCTTGACCCACTTTGCAAATAAGTCCAGCTCAATTACATTTCTACCCCTATCTTTCAAAAACCTCTGCAGAAACCCCCCTAGCTTCTTCTTTATTCTTTGCAATTAGGTCCCTCCACTATAATCCTACTTCGGCGAGATTGCAAGGGCAAGTTCTCCCTGATCTCTCAAAGAATCCCCTTCAAAATTGAAAGGGAGATTCTCTGAGAAATATCCTCCAATGTGAACCTAATTTAAGACCCTGTTTGGTACCCAATCTCTTATGCGAATGCATGAGAGGTTCGAGTCTCTTTCGAGTTGTCATCCCCAACGAACCTCCCTTTCTTGAAAGCTTGGCTTCCAAGCACAAATCCATCCTCAGAGGCCTATTTAAGCAAACCCAAATCACCCCCCATCTCCCAAGCTTGAATTGACCGGGAAAACCCCTCAAATTCGTCTCTCCCCCTCCGGCCAGTTCTCTCATCAAGCTCCGGTGACTTCCCTCACTCTCCCTCGTCGCCTAGCCATAATACCGGTGGCAGGTTCCTTTTCCTCTTGCTCGTCCACGTCGCGCCGCAACCGCTGACACCTTTACATCCCCTTCATCCTCGCCAACCTCCCTCACTGAGCGCCTTCCTCTCCGGCGTCAGTGATATGAGCCGACCGCTATCCCTGCCTCCCTCTTCATCTCTTTATGCTCAGATAAGTTCCCTCTCCCTTCTACTCCTTTTTCCCCTCTTTATCTCTCAAAAACACCCCTTGACGCACTCCACCACCATCATCCCCTTCACCTCCAGCCACCACTCCAGCGAGCTTGCCCCACCTCCACATACCATCTCCCTCCTCACCGACTGGTGCATAAGCTCTGCCCTGACTCACTGAACGTAACCCCTCACTCCATACACTCCGCCACTCACCCACAAGCGCCCCCGAACACACCCACACACACGGCCACAGGGTGCCCTAAGCAAGTGCACTCAGGTAGTCCCATGCCATGCCGACCACCGCAGCATACTCGTCATGCCTTGACGAAGCCTCCTGAGCATTCTGACGTGGTTGCGAGGCTATTTGCGTGATTGCAGGTCCAAGGGGTCGTCGCCATTGATGAATAGCAAGGAGCTTGCTTGCAAGCTTCTTCAGGTCTGCCCGCACTAGGTTCATAGTCCCAGGCTGCACGGGGCATACTCGAGAACACTTCCAGGCATCTAATTGAGGCCAAGTGCGATCACAGCAGCTGCAATCGAACGAAGTTCCTTGACGAAGGCGTGCGCGAGTTGGGTGGGCAGATAGTCCCACCTCGGAACTAGATGAAGCGCTACGCCCACATAAATTATTTTTCTGCATTAGGCTCTTTGCCTCCTATTCACGGGGTGAGGTCCCTCTCACTCGACCTGATGCCTCGTTTGCGACCACCCCTCGCAGACCTGGTGATCCAACCCGACGCCTTGTCTGCGACCACCCCTCACGGACCTAGTGATCCAACCCGACCCAGCACACCTAGCCCACCACCGCATGCCGGTGGTTCTGGTCTCGGGCACGTACTCGACCCGATTACCCGAGAAGGTGGCTCTGGGAGAGCAAACCTAAGAGAGAAAGAGGAGAAGAGAGCACATGTGGGTAGGGGTAGGTTTTGCTCTGCAAGGAAAGGAGAAGTGGAAGCTAAGGGATGAAGCCAAGGAAGAAGAAGGAGGAGGCCGAAGAGGAAGCTAAGGAAGGAGAGGACAAGGCTGAAGAGGAAGCTAAGGAGCTGAAGAGCTAAAGCAGAGAGAGGAAGGAAAAGGCTGAAGGCAAAAGACGAAGCAGAAGGAAGAAGAAGGCTAAAGCTCGAGACAGAGAAGAAGGTAGAGGAAGAGAAAGGCTAAGGCAAGGAATCAGAAGAAGAGAAAGAAAGAAGAAGAAAGAAAGCAACCACCAGAGATAGAGAAGAGAAGAAAGAAGATCAAGCACTATAGCATCCACATATTTAAGATGTCTGATTCACAAATCAAACGTCCAATTTTGTGCTTCTTCACATACATTGATTTCTTTAATCTTCTATACTTACATTTATCTTTTTGCACTATAACTTTGATTTTTACTGCATATTACATCCAAATTCTCAAGTTGTGATCTTGATTCTAAACCCTAATTTGCTCCCTGTGTTCGACCTTGGACTTAAACTTCGAGTAATAAATTGTATTTGTTTCGAATGCTTTTTCGACTATACTACAACGTGACTTTTCTAAACTCGATCAAGCATCCCAAATAGTGGGGATGCCAGTTCACTTTCCCCTCTAGTGATCATGGTCGACGACAGAAGCGCCTCTCTACTAATCGCTAGAACACGTGCTACTATTGAAGTTCCTCTTCATGACTTGCCCAGCCCAGTAGTAGGGGTGAGCCAATGACTACTAAGGGGTGTAGTGGGGAGGAGCCAGTGATGGAGAGGCTTGTTGGTGAGCAAGAAGTTGAACAGGAGAGGGTTGTGGAGCATCCTGCAATGGCTGAGGTGGAGGCGGGGTATGTCAACCCATCTAGTTCCCTTTACTAACACCAGGCAAGGAGCTAAGGCCCACCACATTTGATGAATTTTCATTATTTTATAATTTATACCTAGATTTGTTAGTCTTTAGTAAATATTTATGTGCGTATATTGTATTTATAATAACACATATTTTACATTTTGTAAATATTCATACATTTATGCATTATTTTGTGCTCTCATAGTCAATATTGGTCTTAAATAAAAGAACATGGGATGAGGAGGCTAGTGGCCAAGACAAAAATAAAAAAAAAGAAGTGTGTGTACAAAATGCTGGAAAGTAAATAAGAAAAAGGGAGAAAAAGAAATGAGAGAGAGAGAGAGAGAGAGAGAGAGAGAGAGAACAAGGTAAAAAAAGGCTTTAAGGCCAAGTTTATGGTAAGGGATATCCCCTCTTTTTAAGGGATATCCCCCATTTACCATGAGGGATAACTTATCCCCTGATTGGGCATTTAACCCAGAATAGGCAATCCTGTGTTACCACAGGGGATAAGTTATCCCCCAACTTATCCTGTGTGCAGCACAAAGGGCTTCGTTTTGCCACTGCCTCAGCTCTTTCGATCTAGCCCTTGGTTTCGCCCTTCGGTCTCCTACTACCCCTTACGAGAGATTGGAAGTTGTGGAATTGTGCTTTGCACCTTTGTTTCCACTTTCACGCATTGTAATGCAACTGCAACCTTCCTTCTCCCTCAGCTATGCAACAAGCTATGTTTTGAATGTGATTTTTACTAGAGAAAGGTTAGTTGGCCATTACTCCTTCCCTTTTTCCAAGGGCTTTTCTTCCAGATGGCTGTGAGGCTCTGTGGCTGGAGTTGATGTAGCTTTAGCTTTATCTTGTCCATGCGCAAATCCTATTGCTATTTCTCGTGATTGCATGGTCTGTGCTTGCTTTGTCGTGTTGTTGGTTTGTGTTGGTTGGATGAATTCATGGCTTTTTATTCCCTTAGTTCTATAAGAAGGGGCCCTATTTACACTTATTCTTCACACTTTCCACAAACCTTACCTGGTGCATTCAACTCCTTTGTGTTAGCAGCATATTCTCATCTTCATCTTTGTTGTGTGTTTGAAATGTGTTCCTGTGTAGTTACGAAGGTGCTTTTTAACTGTGGCAGCAGGTTGCTTTGCCTTTTGATTTCTGTGAGGTATAGCTTTGTTCTTGTGGAATTTCTGTGGGCATCTTTATGGATTAGTTTCTGTGAGTAGATTTGGGAAAGAATAATGCTTTTTTAATTGCTTTCCTTGAGCTTTGTTGTGTAATTTTTGTGGGCATCTACATGGAAATACTATTCTTAATGCTGATTTTAATCTGCTTTCCTTGAGCTTTTACTCTCATTCCAGATGATTTTGACTTCTTTGATTTAGGCATTTTGATCAAGAATCACTCTTTCTTTGTCTTTGATTTTAACTTTGTCTATGATTTTCTTTTTGTCTGAAGTGGTCATCAGTTGGATGTGAACGGAGGGAAACTACCTGATTATGTTGTTTTCTATGGGCATCTTCGTGGATTAGTTTCTGTGATTTTCTTTTCGTCTCTAATGTTAACTGCCTGATTATGTTGTTAGGCTTGCTTTTGGAAAGATTAATAGTGTTTTTGGAAATACTGTTCTTAATACTAATTTTGGAAATATTGCCTGATAATGCTATTTTGAAATACTAACTAATGTGTTCCATTAGGAGTGGTTGTTTGGTTCATGCACATGTACATTTGGCTGATATGTTCCAGCCCTTTCCAAGGAACCAACCAATTTAAATAACCATCCCCTTTCGTTCTAATATATTGGCAAAAATTCTAGTGGAGTTTTCAGTGTGCAAATAGAAGTTTAATCTGCTTTCCTTGAGCTTTTACTCTCATTCGAATTGATTTTAACTTCATCTTTGATTTGGGCATTTTAATCAAGAATCACTCTTTCTTTGTCTTTGGTTTTAATTTCGTCTATGATTTTAACTTCGCCTCTGATTTTCTTTTTGTCTGAAGTGGTCATCAGTTGGATGTGAACCAACAAAAACTGCCTGATTATGTTGTTTTCTGTGGGCATCTTTGTGGATTAGTTTCTGTAATTTTCTTTTCATCTTGGATGTTAACTACCTGATTATGTTATTAGGTTTGCTTTTCGAAAGATTAACATTGCTTTTGGAAATATTGCCTGATTATGCTATTTTGAAATACTAATTGATGTGTTCCACTAGGAGTGGTTGTTTGTTTCACGCACATGTACATTTGGCTGCTATGTTCCAGCCCTTTCTAAGGAAACAACAAATTTAGATAACTATCCCCTTTCTTTCTAATATATATTGGCAAAAATTCCAACCAAAATTTTGGGGTTGCAATTTACATTTTATTCAAATATTTGCATATTAGATTGTATATTGTGACTTTCTCATTATATTTATTTATATGCACTTGTTGATTAAAGAGTTTAGATTGTGATATTACATGTTATAAAACCAATTAATCTCCAATTATATGCCCGATGTAAACACGTTTATATCACATAAACCATCTATTTTTGTGCGTTCTTAGACATAGAGTTGCATCATATATTATAAATATTGCATAACATGCATCATCTTGCATTTAGGTTAGGTTATATAAAGTTTAGGTTAATTTTCCTTTTTTGTGGTCAGGTAACAAGGCAACATTTAATTGGGGTCTCGAATCGAAGATCCAACCATACAGATCTGATCAGGGTGAGGATCAGAGTTCAATGACTCCAAGATCGTCCCGATAGGACTTCCATAGCATCAGATATAGTTCGAGGAAAATTAGAGGTGAAGGGCCAAGATGGTGTCAATCTGCACTTTAGATGACAAATCCAACCATACGGATGGGTTCGGATCAACGATCGCAGCCCAACGGCGTGAAAATCGGTTCAATCCGACATCCGTGACACCACCTACAACTCATAGAAGATGGACGGTCTAGATGGTGCCATGTGGTGCCATCTAGACCCTCCAAATCACTCTCTGCCCTACCTTCTCATCTAACAGTTGAGAGTTGATCAGGTTGCCTCCCTCAAGCCACATCTCATGTGAGAAGAATTCCACATCTAATCTCAATCGTCGAATCAAGATCCAACGGTCAGCATTAAATGGTACAAGAATACTCTTCTTGTCTATCCACATGCGTAGCACTGTGGATAACATCCTTCAGAGCATAAGGTCGCGGGATTGAATCCTTGCAGCGCACCTCCTGAGCGCAGATCCAATTTGAATCAGGATCGCCCAATCTCGTGTTGACAGCCCTGATTCGTCTGCGTCATGCACTCAACGGTTGAAGCAGGCACGTGATGAGGTGCAGATGTGCATCTTAAGTCCAATCTCATGATCGAACGGCTAAGATCTCGAGATCGTGGGCTTTAAGTGTTGTGGAAGAGAAGATGAAGGTGTGGGCATGATGCGATCCAAGTCGTCGGATGCGAGATGGATGACTGAGATCACGCAATCGTGGATGAGCGTTGCATGGGTTGAAATCAAAGGAAGAAGAAGAGGCGCGGCCGGGGCACGCATGTTGTCCACGTTCAGGCCTTTAGTGATGAAAAAATCCGCCACTAAAGACCTTGAAATTAATTTTTAAAGTGTAAAGACCTATTTGCCCCCTCCAATCTACACCTATATATAGCCCTACGACTCCCACACTTTTTTCATCCCTTCCTCTCTTCTCTCACCCCCACCAAAGCTCTAAGAGCTTATCCCAAACCCGGGATGCTCCATTAGAGTTAAAATTATAATTTTTCCACCTCATCACCTTCGTGGAGCATTGCACGGTTGTCCTCTCACTATCATTCGGGAAGCGGATCCCATTGTGATGCAATCCCACCCCATTCTCCATCGTCCTTCATCATTCTCCTTCGTCCTGCATCTCACCACCTTCGTCCGGGTGCTCCATCATTGCTGCTCGTCCTCCAAGAAGCCGTCGAGGAGGATAACTTCTCTTCACCTTCTCTTTTACTACTTTCTAGTGGAGATTTGTCGCTTTCTAATATAGATTTTCTGCTTTCTAGTATAGATTTCCTGCTTTCTAGTATGGTGAGTAGTTGTAATTGTAATGAACATCAGCTTGTGGTTATGAGATCCATGATTATTCTATCTCTGTTTTCACTTTATTTGTAATATTCTCTATCTATCTTCTATTCTTTATTCTTTAAGTAGATAGCTAGTTTAGATTCAACCCAACCAGCTAATCTGCTTCATGACAAATAAAACAAATGTTGTTTTTAATCAAATGTTCGCCTCCCTGTGTTCAGCCCGAAATTCTTTTCGAGTTTCGGTTAAATTTATCTGTTGACGATTTTTCTCGCAAATCACACTACAATGACGGGTTTTCAAAACTCAACTTCCGTTTGCGTAGATTTTCTGCTACAACATTTTGGCGCTATTACCGGGGAGGCGACGCTCTTTGATTCTTTGCATTTTCCCCCCTTACTTATCTTTTACCTCACTTCTCTCCTTTCTTATTGTGATTGCAGGTACTCTCTCGAGATGGGCAAGAGTGGTAGATTGGAGTAAAGTGTTGTTGAAAGGTCTGTAAGTTTACCCCCACCTCCCACCCACTAGTTTTCATTTCACCACATAATAACACAAACAAAAATCAACCTAGGTGTTCTTATAAACTCTAAAGTTAGTTTTTGATTGTTTGTTTGTCACCTCTACCCACCTTACCCTCCACATATAAAAGAAAAATTTTAAAAAATCTCACAGTGGTACACAACCTCTTCTGTTTTTCATATTCAACCGGTAACCCGATCTTTGGGACCGGCACACTTACCAACACATAATTGAGTAGAAATCAGATTAGGTAATCATTTGTAAGCCTAATTAAGTGGTGCATCAGGTCAATTGTTTGAGTTGTTTGGGTCGTACCACTTCAATTAAAATCAACTCATCAAGTAGCCGTCACATAGGTTCGACTTTTAGGGATGTACCAAGCACTCCACATTCTTTTAAGCTTTAAAGGAAAACATCTTCACCTGTGCTTTCAAAACCTAGTGTGCCAACTGAACTTGATTGAATACATCTAAAGTTGAATCCTAAAAGCTATTAAGCAAGATTTAAACCCTAAAATTCACCACATCCAAAAAAATAATCTTACTTGAAAACCACTGGTTGTGCACACACACATATATCAATCAAT
This sequence comes from Thalassia testudinum, assembly GCA_037157565.1. NCBI lineage: Eukaryota > Viridiplantae > Streptophyta > Magnoliopsida > Alismatales > Hydrocharitaceae > Thalassia > Thalassia testudinum. Next base: position 112,757,787 of record JAZHRO010000003.1, on the reverse strand, counting down.
CATTAAAGGCACAACCTAGATAAAGGGCTCATCACATTCCAAAGCACATTCAAACCTAACCCTAATTAAAACAGAGTAGATGTTGGCCTTAAGGATTGGACTCGCTCTTTGGAGCCTAGACCGAGATTATTTTCGATTAGTCTATTTCTATCGTTCAATCTGATGTCTAGCTAGGGGGTAGAATCAAACAATCGTGGCCTGGGGGTTACACTAGGAACCTGAGGCGCAAGCCAAAGGGAGAACCTTCTCCCCAATCCTTCCCTCTAACTGGTTGGATTGACCAGAAAGAAGTAGATCAAATTGTTTCTTTACCTCAAGACGAGTTCTAGGAGTCTGTAGGTCTTTAGGCTAGCCCACTTAAGGACAGGCTTGTTTGTTTGTATTGTAGGGCACCTTTCTTCCTCCCATTCTGTCATGGATCCTTCCACATCCTATTCGCACTTCCACTCCTACCCTACTACCACTACTTATTCCCAAAATGATTATTATTCTAACCAGAATTATTCTTATCCATCTTCTAGTTGGGATAATCCTGATTGGGGATATAGTTCCGGACCTCCGTGTTCAGGGTCTAACCTTGGACACCATGATTTTGATTCTTATCCTTCTCCGAGTTACATCGATTATAGATCACCACCCTCATTTGGACAACCTAATATGATCTATAATCAAGAAGGATATGTCGATCCTTACCCTTCCTCAGATTACAATGCATATAGGTCACCACCCCTCTTTAAACAACTTGAAATGACCTATTATCAGAGAGGGTAGCAAGAACCTCAATTCGTTAACTCCCCTACACTAAACCCAAACCCGCCCAACCCTGAACCAAACCATTTGGTTTAGGTTAACCAGGTCCAAGAGAAGGTGTTGGCTAACTTGAGGAATACTATACAATCTCTAGAAGCTCAGTTAACACCTTGCACTGAAGAATTGGAGCCCCTGATTGAAATGATTGATGATCTGAATAAGTATTTGTTGGATTGGCTCCAGGATGTTAAGGATAAGGGCCCAGGTGAGTTTTTACTTGGGAAGTTATCTAAATTGAGGATGAGATTTGTGATTGCTCTAGTCCAATCTTGGGAGGATTCCTAGGATGAACCCCCTTTAGGAGATCCAATGTCAGAACCTGCTCAAGCACTTGTTGGGGGGGACACGTGTTACGAGATTGGGATTGACCAGATTGGTCTAGAGCAACCAATTAAAGATGAACTGATATCTTCACCTGAGATTTCTAAGCCAGGGTACGAGGAAACGTATGTCTCCATGGATCAAAAAGTGATTAATGATTTTGAGACACATTAATGCAGATTTAGATTTCTTTGATTCTAAAGGTGAAGAATCATTATGCGAAGTCTCAACCGAGTTTACAGCACACGATTTCTGTGAGATGACTGGGTCTGAGGAATTTGATGAATCATATGACGGCCCGATAATTGAAGAAATTGATCTTATTGGGGCTCACATGGTAGATTCTGATCCTTACTTTCTGAAGGATTCAATTCAAAGCCTTGATCCTCAATCACACTCCATTGAGCTTACTAAAGATTTTGATTTTAAAATCACTAAACCCAAGTCCATTCTGATTCAATCACATGTTTTAGACTTGGAAAATTCAGATGGGGTGATTAATATACAGGAGGTCCTGGAATTTGAAAGTCTGAATGAGGAGGATAGGAGTTGGGAAATATTGATATGGGAAGTCAATTTCGGAGGAAGAAAAATACCCAGTCTAAGGGTTCCAATTTGTCTAAAACTCCCAACCTTCCCTTATGACATCTTTTTAGAGGATGCCCAACCCAAGTGCATATTCATTGATTACCCTTTTGAGCTTGATTTCTCTGTAACCTGACTTTTTGGTCTTGGGTTGCACCCTCATAAATCGCAAGCCTGACCCCGCTTGAATACTAATCTTAGGTTCTAAGTAATTTTTATCCAGAGTCTTAGATATACTCGACCATGGGGCATGGGTCTGCATCACAATCTGGTCCACATCTGTGGATATCTATTAGCAAGTCTTGAGGTGAATCTTTTTATTCTTATTCCAACCTACACCTGTGAATTCTTTATTTCTTCTTCTTTGTATATTGTGCCTAGCTGAAGGCACTAAATTCAGCACGTATATAGTTTCTTTTCATCTCGGAGTGGACCTGTTATTTACGCAATTCAGGTGCTTTCTACTTTACTCCACTCTGTTTCATACCTTTTTAATACAATGACGACATTGCATTAGATAGGCATGGGGGGATGGATATTCATCTCTGAATTATTTCATCAGCTTCGTAGATTTTTTTTGTTTTCTTTTTATTTATTAAAAAGAAAGTTGAATTAGGAAAGACAACTTGAGCTTTAGAAAATTTTCAATCTTTGAGAATAAAACTGTAGGATCTTAGACCCTTCAGGTCTTCGAGCTTAATCAGCCTGGGTGTTTACTAATGTGGATTTGTTTATCGAGTCCTCACCATTATGAATTTATTTCAATTTGGTTAAATAAGTTGGGGTGATAAGTACACAACATATCAGCCCACCCTCAGATTTGAGGGGATTTTAAGTCTAAGCATCTACACACTTTTCGCACTCACTCACTTTTCAGCAGTTTTAACGAAAATTTGGTAGCTAATGAACCTTCTAGGGTGGTATGGCTGGCAAGTTATCATGGATAACAATCCATTGGTAGGTTGTCCAGAGCCCAATCACATGACCATTCTTTTTCTACTTTCTTTAGTTAGCTCTTAGACCAGGGAATCCACCTACTTAAAAAAAAAAAATCCAAAAAGAAAAGAAAAAAATAGAAAAGGAGAAAAGAAAAAGAAAAAAAGGCCACACTTCACCGCACAAGTATGGGTGGCAAGTTATTGTGGGTAACAGCCCATTGGTAGGTTGTCCAGAACCCAGCTCAAGAAATGCACATATAATTCCAAAACACTTAGGAAGAAGTGGAGAAGTAGAATAAGTCGGGAAAATATACACTGGGTTCGCCTTTGTGTTGACCCCATAAGAATAAAAGTAGGGAGAAAGCTACAGGTTGAATAGATACATCTTAAGGCAGAATTTCTTTTCAAGGTCACCTAGGAGTGTAAAAATCCGAAGTCCGTTCTATTCGTCGATCAGTGAGTCTATCACATTTCACACAAAGATGCTTAGAACTTAGGGTTCTCTTCGAGTCTTGGGTGGGTTAAGTCACCGTAGAAAGCTGCTCCGAAACCCTAAACTCAAAAATCCAAAAAAATTAGAAAAGAAGAAAAGACGAAAAAGATCCTTCTTTGAATAAGGCGAGGGCTTGAGGCAGTTTGTATTTTGGTAGACATCTGAGCACTGTTGTGTCTCTGTAGTTCAGTTCGTAGTTGAAATTCATAAGTGTTGAAAAATAACTATTGCCTAAGAAATCTAACCTAATTCTCTTATAAATAGCATGTAGTTTTGCTAGGGACTAGCAAAAGATAGGCATGAGGGTGTGATGTAGACACGTTTATATCACATAAACCATCTATTTTTGCATGTTCTTAAACATAGAGTTGCATCATATATTATAAATATTACATAACATGCATCATCTTGCATTTAGGTTAGGTTGTGTAAAGTTTAGGTTAATTTTTCCTTTTGTGGTCAGGTAACAGGGCAACATTTAATTGGGGCCTCGGATCAAAGATCCAACCGTACGGATCTGATCAGGGCGATGATCAATGCTCAACGACTCCAAGATCACCCCGATCGGACTTCCGTAGCATCAGATATAATCTGAGGAAGATCAGAGGTCAAGGGCCAAGATAGTATCAATCTGCACTTCAGATGACAAATCCGACCATATGGATGGGTTTGGATCGACGATCGTAGCCCAACGATGTAAAAATCAATTCAATCCGACAACCGTGGCACCATCTACAACTCATAGAAGATGGATGGTCCAGATAATGCCATGTGGCTCCATTCAGACCCTCCAAATTGCTCGCTGCCCTTCCTTCTCATCAAACGTCTTAGAGTTGATCAGGTTGCCTCCCTTAAGCCACATCTCATGTGAGAAGAATTCCACATCTAATCTCAACCATCGAATCAAGATCCAATGGTTAGCATTAAATGGTATAAGAATACTCTTCTTGTATATCCACACGCGTAGCGCAATGGATAACATCCTTCAGCGTGTGAGGTCGCAGGATCGAATCCCTGCAGCACACCTCCTGAGTGCAGATCCAATTTGAATCAGGATCGCCCGATTTCATGTGGACGACCCTGATTCGTTCGCATCATGCGCTCAACAGCTGAAGCAGGCTCACGATGAGGTGTGGATGTGCATCTTAAGTCATCCGATCTTGCGATCGAACGGCTGAGATCGTGAGATTGTGGGCTTTAAGCGTTGAGGAAGAGAAGATGAAGGCATAGGCATGATGCAATCTAAACCGTCGGATGCGAGATGGATGGTTGAGATCACGCAATCGTGGATGAGCGTTGCATGCATTGAAATCAAAGGAGGAAGAAGATGTGCAGTCGAGGCATGCATGTTGTCCACGTTCAGGCCTTTAGTGATGGATAAATCTGTCACTAAAGACCCTAAAATTAATTTTTAAAGTGTAAAGAGCTATTTGCCCTCTCCAATCTACCCCTATATATGCCCTATGACCCCCACACTTTCTTCATCCCTTCCTCTCTTTTCTCACCCCCTCTAAAGCTCTAAGAGCTTATCCCAAACCTGAGATGCTCTATTAGAGTTAAAATTATAATTTTGCCACCTTCTCATCCCCTTCATGGAGCATTCTGTGGTTGTCCTCTCACTGCCATTCGGGAAGCGGATCCCATTGCAATGCCATCCTTCCTCATGCTCCGTCATCCTTCGTCGTTCTCCTTCGTCCCGCATCTCACCACCATCATCCGGGCACTCCGTCATTGCGGCTCGTCCTCCAAGCAATTGTCGAGGAGGATAACTTCTCTCCACCTTCTCTTTTACCGCTTTCTAGTGTAGATTTTCCTCTTTCTAATATAGATTTCCTGCTTTCTAGTATAGTGAGAGTTGTAATTGTAATGAACATTAGCTTGGGGTTATGAGATACATGTTTATTCTATCTCTATTTTCTCTTTATTTGTAATATTCTCTATCTGTCTTCGATTCTTTATTTTTTAAGTAGATAGTTAGTTTAGATTCAATTTGACCAGCTAATCTACTTTGTGACAAATAAAATAAACGTAATTTTTAATCAAACGTCCGCCTCCCTGTGTTCGACTCGGAACTCTTTTCGAGTTTCGGTTAAATTTATCCATTGACAGTTTTTCTCGCAAATCGTACTACAATGGGTTTTCAAAACTCAACTTCCATTTGCATAGATTTTCCGCTACAACAATGCCCATATACCATATGGGACGGTTACCAATGTGTGTTGGATTGTACTTCTATTTTCAAGCTTTTGCTTGTTTGAGATATCATTGTGTTTTGGTGAGTTTTATCAGTTAAATCAGTTTGCATGTAGGATGTCAGTGCACTCTTCTAATTTGCTTGATGGTGGTTTACAGGTTCTAGAACATTTTTCTTAATGATATAGTTTGAGATGTTCTATTTTATGTGAATAATTCTTGTTTGACACATTGTGTTTGTTGGAATAATTCTTCAATGACTTATGCCTAGCTTCTCAATCCAGCCTTGCTAGAAAATGTGGTAACTATACTACTTAATTGCGATTCCTGGGCTAGGCCTCAACCTTTTGTTGGGTTTTTTGTTCCCTTTTTCAGCAGCAGGCAGTTCTCTTGGGCTTAAGGGTTTTGGGCTTAAGGTTAGTTGAATGATCTGTGGGCTAAGAGGAAGTGGAGAGTGTTACTATCCACATGAAGTATGTGGAATCTGATCAATTACTATATCAACATGGCAGTCACTAGGATCTGATAAATTAATATATCAATCTATGGAATCGCTCTTTGTTTTCATCAGTTTAGACTAACCATCCCCCTCCTTTGAAAACAACTTGAGACTTTCATCATGTGGAGTGTTATATTTTGGCTTTCATTTCCATCTTATAAGGCTAAGATTAACTGCCTGATTATGTTGGTAGGTTTGCTTTTGGAAAGATTAATAGTGCTTTTGGAAATATTGTTCTTAATGTTGATTTTAATTTGCTTTCCTTGAGCTTTAACTTTTATCATAATTTTGATTAAAATTCTTTCATTCCTTTGTATGTTACGTTATGTGGGGATGGATGGAGTCCATTTCATGGATTTCGAGTTTCTAACTTTCGTACATGGCTATGCAATTAGGTATTGAAACAACAATCCTCCCAATTATGTTATTCACTGAATTTCTTTATTTCACGAAAATTTTGTACTATAATAACAAAACCTAGTAAACGATTATTTTGTAGTTATGGAATTCACACACTAAACTTAGCAATTAATGCAAATTGAACACATAATATTACTAAAAAACTGAATAGGAATGTAAATCATGAGTATGTCAAGAGTAAAAAGAATTGTAGACCAAATAATAGTTACTCAAATTAACTAACGAAGAAAGAAGAATTCAGACGTCTGATTGCAATGACTTTGCTACATTATCCCTCTTCTTTTGTTCTTCTAATTTCTCTGATTCTACCTTCTTCTTTTTCTCTGTCTCTGTGTCCTCTTCCTCTCTTCTTCTTCAGCTTCTTCCTTCTTCTTTTTCCTTCTTCCTTTGCCTTTGCAGGCCCTTTTCCTATGGCCTTCTCTTCTTCTTCAACTTCTTCCTTCTTCTCTTTCTCTGCCGTCTGCCTTCTCTTTTGAGGTCCTTCTCTTTCTCTTCTTCGCTTCTTCTTCCTGACCTCCTCTTCTTCCTCTAAATTGGCAAGTGTTGGGGCCAATCTCTTCAAGGCAAAAAGCCCCTAACCCCGTTCAACTCTCCTCTCTCTTTCTCTATTTCTATATCAGCTTCGCTCTCCCAGAGCCTTAACCGGTCGGGCAATCGAACCTAACGCATACCCGGGTCCAGGTTCACCAGCATGTGTGGTGAGCGAGGAGTGAAGTCGGGTCAGCCAGGTCCACGTATTAGGTGTCGCGGACGAGTCCGGTGAAGGGGGGGAGGAGGACCTCACCCTCAATGTTGGAGGTGAAGAGCCTCTTTCACTTTTACAATTTATGTGCACGAAGGCGCCTTTCCATTTTCGAGGTGGGACTAAATGTCCCACCTTCCTTTCGCACACTGCAGTAGTAGTGTGTTGGCAAAATTAGCGAGGTTGCGGAGGCTGAAGCCTTTGTTTGATGGCTTGGATGCGTGCGGGCTTCGATTGCGCACAGCCTGGGGCTATCCCCTGGAGCAAAGTAGGACCTGGAGCAACAGTAGCAAGCTCGAAGCTTTGGCAGTGATAACACTACATTTTCTGACGATAATTCAGCCAAATGGGGTCGGTCTTAAGGATAAAATGCACAGATAACACATCATAAATGGGCAAGGGAGCATTGCATGCATCGCACATCGAGATTGCTTATAATGCATTATTAATGGCCATTTGTACAAGTGCATGTCAGAATAGGCCTCAGATGATCAATCAGACTGCACAGATGGACTCAGAACAACGAACGGAGTCCAACAGACTCAAAATCGACCAAATCCGACATCCGGAGCTCCCACAATTGACCCAAGAAGTCCTGGCCGTTGATCTGATGATCAACAACCCACAACGTGCCATGTGGCACCCGATCAGCACCTGCCAGCCAATGCTCAGCCTCCACTATCCACCGTAGGATGAATCTCAGCCGTCGATCTTCGATCGGACGGCCGAGAATATCCACCGCAACACCTGCGCACATTCCCTTCATCACCCGCTGGGACGCTCTCAGCTGTTCGATCTGCGATTGAACGGCTCAGAGTAGATCTCGCGCCATCCATCCAACGGTTGAAACTCCCGTGCACCTGCCTCCTCTCCGCGACCATCTGCCTTCACAGTGCAGCGGTCGTGCCCCTGCTACATGCGCAGGGGGCGCACGTTCGAATCGTGGAAGTGCTAAATCTGGCAACAGAGGCGCGATCTGAAATTCAGCCATTCAACTCTGATCTGACGGCCCGAAAGTGGGCGACGTGACGCGATCGTGTGCATACAACCCAAACGCGCGCAATGACACGTGCACAACACCCGCAAGGTGCAATCCTGAAGTGTTGTCATCGTGCGATATCGACCATCCGATCTATGATTGGACAGTCCTCAGCGGTTGCACGCGGATCGCCAAGAGGAGGAAGCATAGAGTGCGCGGATGATCGACGGGTAGAGGAGCTTCATCGACGTTTCAGGAAGGGTTTTAGCAACGTCCCGGACGTCGCTAAAGCCCCTTCTTCATTTAGAAAGCCCTTCTTCCTATATAAACCCCTTCCAACCACCCATGTAAGGCATTCAATACACTTGCAAGTGCTCTACCCCACTCCTAGCCACCATTAGCACACTTTTGTAATCACCGGAGTTGACGGGCTGCCGACGGAGCCCTCCTCCACCGCCGTGGCTACCTCGTCATCTTCTTTCTCTTTCCCCCTCTCTCTAGCTTAGCTTTACTTGTGCTTAAGCATTTATCTAGTGTTGTAATTGTAAAACTTGAGTTGCATGTTACATATAGTATTGATGTTGTTTTCATCTTGATCTTAGTGAATGCCATGACTTAAAAGAACTCTAACCCTACTCTCTCTCTCTTTCTCTCTCTCTTACTCTCTTTTCTCCCACATTTTCTCGTGCAAGAAAAAACCTGCCATTTCCGTGACAACTAAGTGGCAGAAAAACCTGATTTCATGCCTCCTTGTGTACAACACTCGGACTCAAATCCATTTCTATATTTAAAACCGACGCAGCGAACGCGAGCTACAATGACACTCTTAAACAAACGCGTCCGTAGCACGTCAGTTTTTGGCGCCGTTGTCGGGGAGGCAACAGATTTATTTGGTCACTTCCACTTTGCATCCATGCTCACATCATCTAATGCATTTTCTCCCTCTACTTAATGGCTGCAGGAACTCGACTCTTGGACGGCGAAGGAGCGCAACTCGTGACGGTGGAGATGGAGTAAGCGCAACAAGGACTGGTTGTGAGTAGTTCTCTACCTGTGGTTGTTTGCTTGCCTAAAAAAAAACCTAAAAAAATTTAAAATCAGAAAAAAAATTGACATGGTGAATGATTGCCTGATCCTCATCCGTAACCCATCACCCAACAAAAAAATACATTCTAACATTCTTAAAGACCTCATCTTTTTGAATGTTCTTTTTCTTTGAGTGGTGTTTGCGAAGCCACCGTGGTTTGACTTGGGCCGCACCACTCACCATGTAGAAATTGCATGAACACTAGGATGAGCACATTAGGATTTTAGAGCCTCATCACATTAAAGGAAATCCACTCTCACCGATTGTGTGCAAAACTTGGCGTGTCCACTTGAAACTTGCCTGAAAACATTAAGACACGTCAACCCTAAAAGACACGAAAGTAAGGACAAACATTAAAAGACACCACATCTTAAATCCTTGCTTGAAAATCATGTCTTGTTAGGAGCGCACACACTTGAATTGGATAACTAAGAGGCACCACCCTAATCAATGCCTTATCACATAACTCGAGCACAAGCACTGTCCTAGCCCCATTAAAATAGAGTAGACGTGCCCTAGGTAGGAGTGGGTTAAGTCTCAAGAGGCGTGGTTTTGTTTGCTGGGCACTTGGCCTTCATTCCTTTAGTAGAATCTGGTAACTAGGCTGCGGGGAAGTGTCAAACGACCACGGTTGTGGGGTTTATGGAATTGGCGGTGCAAGCCAAAGGAAGAACCTTCCCCACAATCCCCTCGTAATCAACCTGGCCAGATTAGCTTTGGGAAGGGCGGTCCCGTGCCTACGGACTTGATCATTCCTTTGGAGATTTCTAGATCCCCTAAGGAATACACTGTACGGACTAGGCTTGCCTGCTTGGTTGTGCACACACACTTCTCGCATTTGTCGCTCTCCGCATCCCCTCCTGTTCTTCTCTAGTGTATGCACGGGAGACGATCACTTCATCCTGAGTTGTTTGTTTTGAGATGGGAATCCAGGAGACTTGATCGTGCTAGATACATGGTTGAACCTAGAGTAGATGAGGTTGAGGACCAACCTCCACCAGATACGATGGCCATCATCCAGGCCCAGATCAATGCAAACCACCGGCTTCAGCAACAACAGATCCTCACTATCATGCAAGCCATACACCGGTTGCAGAACCTGTAGGGGCAACCACCACCACCTTTGCAGGACCCGCAAGGGCAACCACCACTTGATCCACCACAATTCTAGGACCAACCTAGTCCCCTCCACGACTTCTACAATCCTTCTGTTATTCGGATTGAACCACACCTTAGGATCCTCGAGGGGGGAGATGATTTTGAGCTGAAACCAAACATCCTGAGCCTGATTCAGAGCCACTTCCATGGAAGCTCAAATGAGGACCCCTTCCACTACCTAGAGGATCTTGACCGGATTGCCCAGACTGTAAAACCCAAGAACATTAGACTAGACATTGTTTTGATCAAGATGTTCCCCTTCTCACTGAGAGACAAAGCGTCTCACTGGCTTAGGACTTTAAGAAGACTCATGTCCACCTGGGAAGAACTGAGGCATGCATTCTTAAAGAAATTCTTCCCCATAGGAAAGACCAATGCCCTCAGAAGAGCCATTACCAACTTTACACTCTAGGGCGGGGAACAGTTCCATGAGGTGTGGGAGAGATTTAATGAACTATTAAGGAAATGCCCACACCACAAAGTACCAAGGTGGCAATTGGCCTAGACCTTCTACCACGGTCTGGACAGCAACCTTCGAAACTTCGTCGATGCCTCATGCGGAGGAAACTTCCTGAACAAAGATGAGGAGAGCGCGTTGAGCTCTTTGAGTCTATGAGCGAAAATTCGCTCAACAATGCCTCCATGACCCAGTTTAGTCGATCCAGTCAACCCCGTGGTGGGATCTATGAGGTACAAGCAAATTCTAGAACGGTTGACATAGATATCATTGCTAAGAAATTAGATTGAGTGGAATTGGTAGATTAGAAAATAGATGAACTATTGAACCAAACCAAAAACCCGCTACTGATCCTCTCCCTAGCAAAGAGAGCTCACAATGTTGACCTGGTCCAGCCACTAAGCTAGATGCACCTGAAACAACCCCTAACCATGTTCCAGGGAGGGACCTTTGCTCTCTCAACCCCTGATTATTCTCTTTCCTCTCCCTCGACACCTTCTATCTTTGAAGATGTCCAGGCTATCCAAGGTTATTCCAAACCTGACCCCTTCTCCAACACCTATAACGTCGGATGGCGTAATCACCCAAACTTTGCTTGGACAAACCAGAAATCACCTCAATTCCAGAACCAGCCCATGCCAAACCACCAGCCAAACCCACCCTCTTATCAGCAAGGTCCACCAGTTAGACCCCCTTATAACCCAAATAGGGCAGGCGACTCCTCCCCCACAAAAACAAATGGACACCCTAATAAAAATGATGGCTGAAATGAACCAAAAACACCAGGAGGAAATGGCTTTAGTGAAGGGACAGTTGAGCCAGCTATTGGATTGTAAATAATAGTGATCCCTTCCTTCTTAGCCGCAACTAAACCCGCAAAACGTGATTAATAGAGGCCCCAATTTGCAAGGGTTCCAAGGCAATCCCGGGCAGACCCACATGGTCCAGCCAGCCCCACAAACACCCCCTGGGTTTGGTTCTTCTTCTTCTTCCTCGTCTTCTCAAGGATCGTCCCATGGTCCCAATGCCTCTGCAAATGCGGTGACCTTGAGAAGCGGCACCAAGACCTAGGATCCTAAATGGTCGACTCCTCTCGTGACTTCACCCCCTGAAATGCCCAACTCTAAAGAGGTGCAGGAAAAACCCAAGGACCCAGAAATAGACCCTATTCACATTCAGACACCATATCTCGAGGCCTTGGAGAAGATCAAGAAAAAGAAAAGTGTTATGGAGAATGAGGAGCTTTTGGAGATCTTTAAGCAGGTTCAGATTAATATCCCTCTCCTCGAAGCCATCAAGCACATTTTGGCTTATGCTAAGTTCCTGAAGGATGCCTATACACCGAAGCGTAAGTCATGACCTCAAGCACCTAGGAAGGTTGTGCGCTCAGAGCAAGCGAGTTCCGTGATATCGAGCAACGTTTCGCTCAAACGAACTGACCCAGGAGCACCCCTGATATCCTGCAATATTGGGGACATGACATTTGATAGAGCACTCCTGGACTTAGGTGCTTCCATCAATCTAATTTCGACGACCCTGTACCACCAATTTGGATTCGGAGAATTGATGTCCACACCTATGACCATCCAGTTGGTCAATAAAACTATGAAGACTCCGAAGGGGGTTGTCGAGGACGTGATTGTACGGGTCAAGGACTTCTATTTCCCAGTCGACTTCTTAGTGCTTGACATGGAAGTCCCTGAACAGCTACAGAACACACCCATCATCCTAGGCTGACCTTTCTTAGCTACGGCTAAGGTGAACATCGATTGTGACACGGGATGCATGGAAATCACCTTCGGAGACAGGAAGATGTAGTTGGATATATTTCGGGCAACCAAGTCTTTTGAATGCGACTGGGTTGAGGAACACGATCCCGTGGAGCCTTTGGTCGAGGAATGCCTCACCCTTAGTTCTGTCTCAGACTACCAGACCCAATCTTGTGACGACTGTTCTGACTCGTCACCATCTGTGCACGCAGACCTTTGTAGGGCTGATTACCATCAACCAGCATCGTTTGAGGAGATTGATGTTGATCAACTCCCGCCTTTCCCCTTTCCATCAAACATTGTTCCACCCACACCCAAACTAAAGCCGCTACCCGAGAATCTCAAGTATGTCTTCCTAGGACCTAACCAGACCTTCCCAGTGATTATCAACACCAACCTAACCAAGGATCAGGAACTTAGGTTGACCGCGACCCTATCAGAACATAGGGTTGCCATTGGGTGGACTATTTCAGACTTGAGAGGAATTAGCCCCACCTATTGCACCGACAAGATTTACCTGGAAGATGGGGACCGACCTTCCCGTCAGATGCAGAGACGATTAAACCTGAAAATGCAGGAGGTCGTCAAGAAGGAGATCATCAAGTGGCTTGATGCTGACATCATTTACCTAATCTCCGATAGCCCCTAGGTGAGCCTCACTCAAGTGGTTCCTAAGAAAGCCGGGCTCACCGTTGTCACCAATGAGCATGGCGAATCCATCCCCACTTGCACCACCACCGCATGGCGGGTGTGATTGATTATAGGAAGCTCAATGAGGCGACCAAGAAAGATCATTTCCCCTTGCCATTCATTGATCAGATTCTCGAGTGATTGGTAGGGCAGAAATATTTTTGCTTCCTGGATGGATATTCAGGATATAACCAAGTCGCAGTTGCTCCTGAAGATCAAGAGAAGACCACATTCACTTGCCCATATGGCATGTTCGCATTTCGTCGTATGCCATTCGGGTTGTGCAACGCACCAGCCACCTTTCAGCGTTGCATGCTAACCATCTTTTCAGAGATGATGGGTGAATACCTGGTGGTCTTTATGGATGATTTCTTAGTATTTGGGAACTCATTCGACCATTGTTTGAGCAACTTGGAGAAAACCCTGAAGCGATGTATCGAGGTTAACTTGTTGTTAAGTTGGGAAAAGAGCCATTTCATAGTTCAAGAAGGAATTGTCCTCGGTCACATAGTATCGCATAGGGGCATTGAGGTGGATCGAGCTAAAGTTGATTTGATTTCCAAGCTTCCCCCACCTATCTCGATCCGGCAAATCCGCTCATTCCTTCGACATGTTGGCTTCTACTGAAGGTTCATCAAAGACTTCTCCAAGCCCTCCAAACCCTTGACCGACCTTTTGGCCAATGATGCCTTATTCCACATGACCTCTAATTGCATCCAGGCTTACCACACCCTCAGGGGCTTAGTCTCCACCGCACCTATACTTCAGCCCTCGGACTGGTCCTTGGATTTTGAAATCCTGTGTGATGCATCAGACTTTGCCATCGACACAGTCCTGGGATAGAGATGAGATAAGAAGCCCGTGGTGATCTACTACATGAGAAAGACGTTGGATGAGGCCCAATGGAATTATACGGTCACAGAAAAAGAGCTGCTTGCTGTAGTTTTTGGACTCGAGAAGTTTAGATCATACCTTTTGGGATCCCACGTGATCATCTATACAGACTACTCGGCCATCCGGCATTTGTTGGACAAGAAAGACGCTAAACCCAGGCTCATCAAATGGATCTTGCTCTTCCAGGAATTTGACCTGGAAATTCGCGACAAAGCTGGGTCAAAGAATGTTGTGGCCGATCACCTGTCCAAACTCCACCCGAACCACATTGGGCCCTCCTTGCCCTTATCTGACACCTTTCCCGATGAGCAAATTTTGGCTGTGCAAGACAGGAAACTACCTTGGTATGCCTACTTCGTCAACTACCTGGTAGTAGGATAGACCCTGCACAGCTGGTCCAGACAGCAATGGGATAAGTTCTTGGCTGAAGCCAAGCACTATTTCTGGGATGATCCCATGTCGTTTCACCTCTGTGCTGACCAGATCATCAGGAGGTGTATTCCGGAGGATGAAGTTCAAAGTGTGCTATCCTTTTGTCACGACCAAGCTTGTGGTGGCCACTTTTTAGGGAAGAAGATGGCTACAAAAGTTTTGCAGTCTAGATTTTATTGGCCTTCATTATTCAAGGATGCACACAGCTTTGTGAAGACTTACTCCCACTGCCAGACTCTGGGGACCATGACTAGGAAAGACATGATGCCCCTCCAGCCCATTCTGATCGTCGAGATCTTCGACGTTTGGGGCATTGATTTTATGGGCCCCTTTCCACCATCTAACAGCTTTGAGTACATCTTAGTCTCTGTAGACTATGTCTCCAAATGGATTGAAGCTGTCGTCACCCGTCGTTGCAATCATAAGGCTGTCATAGACTTTGTTAAGCAAAACATCTTTTCTCGATTTGGAATACCAAAGGCTATGATCAGTGATGGTGGAAGTCACTTCATCCATGCCCAATTCCGTGCTTTGCTCAGAAAATACAGGGTTACTCACCACCTTGCCACCCCGTATCATCTGCAAATGAATGGGTAGACCGAGGTCTCAAATAGGCAAATTAAGAACAATCTACAGAAGACCGTGAGACCTGATAGGAAGGACTGGTCCACAAGATTTGATGATGCCCTTTGGGCATGCAGGACCGCTTTCAAGACCTCGATAGGCATGTCGCCTTATCACCTGGTCTTTGGCAAAGCCTGCCACCTTCCTGTCGAGTTGGAACACTGGGCTTACTGGGCTGTTGAGCAATGTAACATGGATTCCCAGTTAGCCGGTGCATAGAGGACGCTCCAACTCTCCAAGCTGGAGGAGATTCGTTGGGACTCCTTTGAGAATAATCGGTTGTGCAAGGAAAAGATGAAAGTCATCCATGATCGACTCATCCATAGAAAGACCTTCGAGCCCAATCAGCAAGTCTGGCTTTTTGACGCCCGACTCAAACTCTTTCTCGGGAAACTCAAATCCAAGTGGACAGGAGTGTATAGGGTAGTCAAACCCTATTCCAATGGGGTGGTTGAAATCGCAGATCCGAACACTGGGCACACTTTCACGGTAAACGAACAGAGATTGAAACACTTCCTCGCTCAGGTTCCCCCAAAGGAGGTTGTCACCCTCATTGAGGGCTGACACGAAGCATCGCCCAGCTGGAGACATTAAACTCAGTGCTTCCTGGGAGGCAGCTCGGAAGATTCAAACTGATTAGGTATACTGCATCGCTTAGGTGGTTTCTTTCTGAACCCCCATTGCATCAATTTAATTGTCAATGAGGAGATTGTCCAACTTAAGCATGGGGGGTGGTAATTTGCATATTCTGAGTTCATTTTAATCATTCTGAATAAAATTAAAAAAAATGACGAATTTAGGAAGAAAAACTTAAGCATGAAGAACTTGTCAACAGTGGAAAATAATAGGAAATGAACCTGAACACTTAGACTTTTCAGGCCTTTAGGCTTAATCAGCCCTGGTATCCATTAAAATATGTATTTAGCTTCAAATCCTTGCAACCTTAATTTATTTTAATCCACCAATAAAATAAGGTGATAAGTATACGACTGATCAACCCGCCCTTTGACTTGGAGGGACTTTTAGTCTAAGCATCTACACACATTTTTGCATTGACTCACTCCTTGGAGATTCTGACAGAAATTGGGTAGCTAATGAACCTTCTAGGGTGGTATGGCTAGCAAGTTGTCGTGGGTAACAGCCTATTGGCCAGTTGTCCAGAACCTAGCCATAGGACCACTTTCTTCTTATTGCCTCTAGGTAAATTTGAGATCAGGGAAGCCACCTACTAAAATAATAATAATAATAATAATAATAATAAAAGATGTAGAAAAGAAGAAAAAAGAGAACAAAATAAGCCACACTTCACCGCACGAGTATGGCTGGCAAGGGTCGTGGGTAACGGCCCATTGGTCGGTTGTCTAGAACCCAGCTCATTAAATGCACGAAAAGACCCAAAACACTTAAGGAAGAAGCGGGGAAGTAGAGCAATCCAGGGTGATATATACTGGAAACACCCTTGTGTTAACCTAAAATAAAATAAAAGTAGGGAGAAAGTTACTGATCGGGCAAATGCACCTTCAAGCAAAACACTTCCTTTTTCGGTCACCTAGAGGCATAGAAACCCAAAGTCTATCTGAATTACCGCTGAGTGAGTCTATCACGATCTTCACACTAAGATACTTAGTACTTAGAGTCTTTTTCAAGTTTTGGGAGGGTTGGGTAGCCGTAAAAAGTTACTAACACACTCTCAACTCCAAAAATCCATAAAAATGAGAAAAGATGAAAAAGAAAAAAATATATATGCCTTAAAGCGAGGATTTAGGTGATTCACATTTTGGCAGACACCCAGGCATTGTTTAGTCTCTGTAGATTAGGATCTTAGTATATTTCCTCCTATTGACAAGTAACAGAATGTCTAAGTAATCACTTCCTGAATTCTGACTGAGAATAACGGTTAGGATGAACTGTGCTAGGGACTAGCAATGAGTGAGCATGGGGGTATGACAACGCTACATTTTATGATGATAATTCTGCCAAACGGGGTCGGTCTTAAGGATAAAATGCACAGATAACACATCATAAATTGACATGGGAGCATTGCATGCATCGCACATCGAGATTGCTTATAATGCATTATTAATGGCCATTTGTACAAGTGCAAGTCAAAATAGGCCTCAGATGAGCAATCAAACCACATGGATGGATTCAGAATGACGAACGAAGTCCAACGGACTCAAAATCGACCAAATCCGACATTCGAAGCTCCCGCAATTGACCCAAGAAGTTATGGCCGTTGATCTGATGATCAACGGCCCACAACATGCCACGTGGCACCCGATCAGCACCTGCCAGTTAATGTTCAGCCTCCTTTATCCACCGCAAGATGAATCTCAGTCGTCGATCATCGAACGAACGACCGAGAATATCCACCGCAGCACCTGCGCACATTCCCTTCATCACCCACAGGGACGCGCAGATCGAACGGCTAAGAGTAGATCTTGCGCCATCCACCCAACGGCTGAAACGCCCGCGCACCCGCCTCCTCTCTGCGACCATCTGCCTTCACAGGGCAGCAATCGTTCCCCCGCTACACGCGCAGGGGGTGCACATTCGAATCGCGGAAGAGCTGAATCCGGCAACAGAGGCGCGAGCTGCTAAAATTCAGCTGTTCATCTATGATCTGATGGACAGAAAGCAGGTGATGTGGCGTGATCGCGCACATCCAACGCAGACGCGCGCGATGACGTGCGCACAACGCCCGCGCGGCGCGATCCTGAAGTGCTCTCACCGTGCGATATCGACCGTCCGATCTACGATCGAATGGTCATCACGGCTGCATGTGAATCGCCAAGAGGAGGAAGCACAGAGCACGCTGATGACCGGTGGGCAGAGGGGCTTCATCGACGTTTCAGGAAGGGTTTTAACGACGTCCCAGACATCGGGACGTCGCTAAAGCCCCTTCTTCATTTAGAAAGCCCTTCTTCCTATATAAACCCCTTCCAACCACCCATGTAAGGCATGCAATACACGCTTTTGTAATCACTGGAGTCGACGAGCCACCGACAAAGCCATCCTCCACCGCTGTGGCCACCTTGTCGTCTCCTTTCTCTTTCCCTCTCTCTCTCTAGCTTAGCTTTCTTTACTTGTGCTTAAGCATTTATCTAGTGTTGTAATTGTAAAACTTGAGTTGCATGTTAAATATAGTATTGATGTTGTTTTCATTTTGATCTAAGTGAATGACATGACTTAAAAGAACTCTAACCCTACTCTCTCTCTTTCTCTCTCTTACTCACTTTTCTCCCGCATTTTCTCACACAAGAAAAAATCTGCCATTTCCATGACAACTAAGTGACAGAAAAACCTGATTTCATGCCTCCCTGTGTATGACACTCAGACTCAAATATGTTTATATATTTAAAACCGACGCAGCGAACGTGAGCTACAACAACACTCATAAACAAACTCATCCGTAGCATGTCAGGCAGCAATGGCGGCCGTCGTCCTGCTACCTGAAATCAAGAACAAGGGCCTTATGGATGCATCATAATGTTCAGCATGGTCGTCGTGGCACGGTGAATGTAACGGTGACCTTGGCGTTGAGCGAGGGTGGTTGTGGTGGCGTACCTAGGGCACACTATGTGCATGTGAGTGGGTGTGTTCAGTGAGGTGTTTGGGTGAGTGGCGCGGTGAGTGGAGTGACGGGAAGTGATCAGGGAGATGAGGCAGAGATCGTAGGGTGGTCGACGAGGTGGATGAAGGTGTGTAGCGACGGAAACTCCTCGCCGGAGGTATCGCCAGAGCTAGAGGAGGTGAAGGTGTTCAGTGGCGTCGGTGGTTGGTTTTGGGAAATAATGAGAGGGGGAGAAAGTGAGAGAGAGGGAATCTAAGAGCTACCTCTAAGGGATGAAAAGGACAAGAATCCCACATCGGTATGGTTGCCGGATGTGGGGAAGACGAAGCCTCCGTAGATGAGACGGCAGCGAAGATAGGGCAGAGACGACGTCGGCCGGTATTGTGCGACGTAGAAGATGGAGAGGGAGGTAACCCCACCACTGGTATTGTGGTTGGGCAACGAGAGAGTGAAGAAAAGGCCGCCAGAGCTTGCGGAGGGATATGGCCAGCAAGGGAGAGAGGAATAGAGGGGGAACCGACCTAATTTCAAGCTAAGGAGACGGTTGAGCCTTGGGGATTCTTTTATAGGTCATTGGAGAGGGATTTGTGCTTGGAAGGCAAGCTTCCAAGCAAGGAAAACTCATCGGAGATGGAAGCTCTCAAGAGACCCAAATCTCTCATGCATTCGCATGAGAGATTGGGAAAGAATCAAGGATCAAAGATGGGTTCAGGTTGGAGGGAATTACTCAGAGAATCTCCCTTCCAATTTTGGAAGGGATTCTCCAAGTAATCAAGGAGAAATCTCCTTTCAAAGCTCGCCGGAGTAGGATTCCTCTGCCATAATGGTAGAGGGACCTATTTGTGAAGACGATGAGAAAGTTAGGGGGCTGATTGTAAGGGTTTTTGAAAGTTAGGGGTAGAAATGTAATCAGATAGGACCTTTTTGTAAACTAGGTCAAGATGAGTTCCCCTTAGGTCCAAATTTTGGTACAAACCTAATTTGAACCTAAGGAATCTAATGGTGAAGTTGGATTTTGGGTTTGACTACGTTTGATTGGAAAATTTATGCAAAAATCTAAATTAGGGTAAATATTTGTCTGAGACCCCATTCTAGGTCAAGATGGGTTCCAATGGTCAAATTGAAGGTACTAAACCATAAAGGATATTTTTATATAATTTTTAAAGGGTTTAAGTAAATTTTATCCTAACCAGAACCTTGGTAAGTTAAGTGGGTCTATTTTTAGGGTTTCAAGAAGTCATTTAATTCACAGAACACACACAAACCCTCTTCTGTCAAATCCAACCCACTTGTTATCTTATTAAGATAATTTGACCTTTGTTTAGTCCTTGAGAAAACTTGTGGTTGTACTGTATTGGTAAAATTATAATTTTACCCCTTGTTTCTTATTTTCCTCTCAGAAAGTTTATGCAGTGAATTATAACCTTTAGTTGGTTGTGTAGGAGAATTTATTCTCTTCATTGGGTCAAAATGAGCTAGTTAGGGCTCATGATGGTGTTCCCATCATACCCCCATGCCTACCTTTTGCTAGTCCGTTAGCAAAATTTTATTGTTTTAACTTTGATTCTAGACCATGAAATCCTTTGATGCTCAAAACTTGTGATGTGTGATAATAGGCCTAAAGGTACTCAAGTACTAACCAAGATCCGAACCTGACCAGCTCTAGCCTCAGTCTACCGCGAAGGTTTTTAAGGCCCACATGAACTCCGTGGTTCGTTGAACTCCGTGGTTAAAGCACCCATGCTTGTAACATGTTTGAGCCTTGGTTCAGTTTGCAGTGTGTTTTTGTCAAAGAGAGACAGAGGAATTTTCTTTATTTTTGGAGAGTTTTCTCTCTCTTTTCTTTTTATTTCTAGCTTTGGATTGGCTTCACAACATGATTTGTATCGGATTCCTAGTCCCCATCATCAATCCTCGAAGGGTCTCTGGCAATTGATGCTTTAAGATAGCACCGCCCATGCCAACCCCTAGAACCCTGGCTTTCGAGATTTTGAGATAATCTCGCCTATGGCATTTTGTAGCTAAATCCAGACCCTAGCAATCGATATTTTGTAATAATGCCACCCATGGCATCTGAACTAATATAGGGTGCTTACATGCCCCCGGTAGGATATGTAGATATCCTAGGAGACAAGCATTGAGGAGACAATATGTTATTGCGCACCTTCGAGGGGAATTTCCTACCTCTCTGCATGGGGAACTCGTCCAAATCAACTTGTGTTGATTAGTCGCTCCTAATCTAGGTGACTTTTTCAAAACGATTTAATGCATTTGTGTGATTTTGATATTTAAGTGCACTGAACCAGACTGTGTGTGGATTGGGGTGCTTAGGTTACCGAGTCCCGCAAACTAGAGGTTAGTTAACGAGGCTGAATACTCCCTAAGCCTTAGACCTAATACTTTAGCTTCGCATTTTCCCTAACCTCTTGAGGACTATCCAGATCTTAGCAGGTACTTGATTTTTTAAGCCTATGATCATAGCCCAAAAGGCCTAAAATTAGTATTCCTACTAATCTCTTCTGTGTTTCATTAGCACTTTTTGCCTTTCATTTTCTTTTTCTTGATATGGTCTAGAACTAAGTTAATTTCTTAATTTCTTACTAATGATTATCTCATTTTCTTTTCTTTTCAAATTGTACTCCTTTATGACATTTTTATCTCCTCCCCTTTTTCTCCTCAAAACTGATGTGTCATCAAAATTTTCTCTCCTCTCATTTTTTTGTTCTTTTCCAAGAATTTTTTCAATTTTTTGGTATTTTTGGAATATGTGATTTTTTGTAAGAACCCTTCCGAACTTTGATTTTTGTATGCTTGCACTTTACCACCCCCCATGCCTAAGTTTTGCAATGTCTTCATTGTAAACAGAGGGTGTGAAACAGTTTTGGGTTCAGGAATTAGAACAGGATTATCGGGTGGGCGAACGGGTCAGGATGACTGTTGCAGTCGATTTCAAGCCCTGGAATGTGTGCCAGAGTTGGGATCGACTGTTCTAAAACTGAACTCATGGTGCAATAGACCTGAAGTACAGAAGGATAATCAGAAGGATCTCGGGTTTTTTTTGAATGACAAGTTGCCTCTCGTTAAGTGCTAAATTCAATGCCTTCAGCTGAGCAGGAAATGATCTGGAGAAGGAGTGGTCAAATCAGCTGAGTATTACAGCACAAGCACCTTGATCAAGAGCTTGGTTGGTCCAACTAGGTGTTTGTTCAGATCAGCAGGCTGATGATGCAGCCCAAACGCAATCACTATGGTGGGTTGATAAATGTAGATCAAGAGATGTGGAACCCACCATATACTTTGGAACTCAAAAGGGTATGGAAGTGTATAGCTAGGGTTTGGCTAAGTCGAATTAACCTGATCAGAGTAGGGATCCGTAAATGAAAAAGAATTAGTGGTGGATGTAGGAACCCTACAGGAGTGATCAGAGAAGGATGGGGCTTGATTTGTAGTCTGATCAATGTCTGAAACCCAATAAAAATGTGGAGGCGAATCATCTGCAATCGGCTCAGTAAGAGGAGAATCAGAATAGAAATTGAGTCCGGTTACGGGTCGGGGTTGAAAACGGGTTTGAATAGGTTCTGTATATGTAGAGGAGGTGACATCAAAAAGAATTGTGTATGAGGGCTCTTCTAGTAAGGGTTCAAAGGTGGGTTCATTTAGAGAGTCCTCATAGTAGCCATCAAATTCAAAGGTAAATGCCTGAAGAGTGTTTATAGGATGAGGAAAATATGTGTTAAGAAAAGATTCAAATTTTGGGTTGTAGTCACTCTAGGCACTTTTTGGTTTTGATTCCTGAGGATCGAAAAGACATGATTCCATCTCAATGGAACTTGAATTTAAATCAATGATCTCGGGATTAGGGACCTCAGAGTCGGAGTCGAAGAATGGATCATGTGTGCTGAGGTCATATATTGGTTCATAGTCGTTAGGAAATAATGGCTCTCCATAATCATAGTAAGATTCGAAATCGTCGGAGAAGTTGCGAGAATCAAGTTCTGAATTTGATTCAAGATCAGAGGTTCCACCATAGAGTAAATCACAAGATGTAGACTTAGCAACCTAACTTAGGTCTAGCCTTTTCGTAGATTCCGAGCTTAAATAGGTGTCCCTATTGGATCTGGGCTTAGGCTTTTGGTTTGTAGGGAAGACCCAATCAAAACCCCACTCTTCCAACTCCATGGTTTCTGTATCATAGATTGGTGTGACTTACGAAAAATCAATATGTATCTATGAGGATGTTCGAGAGGTACATTCATCAAATAAAGGCCCAGAATCATCATCCCAATTCAAACTTTGATTGTCATCATACGGGGCCTTGTACTCATCCCAATAAGATTCAGATCCAGATTCTAGGCTAAGGATGTGGGTTGAATTACTAGAATCTAGATCATAATTGCCTTCGAGGGTCACCTTATTAGAATAAGGGGCAGGATTTACACCCTCGAAAGGTTCTAATTCAATTTCATCATTACAGGAGTCTAGGAATTCTATGCTTGGTGAACCAGTGTTGGTTTTCTAGGGCTGGTGCAAAATCGTGTTCTCCTGCAATTAGGATCTCCCAGCCTAATTCAAGATCAGGCATATCATATTTCATCTTGGTTGGGGATCCACAACAACCATGTATCTCAAACCCGGGATTTGGAAAATCAGATTGATCCTCAATATTATTCCAAGATGTTTCATTAACTGTTTGGGACATGTACGGGTATTTTTTGTCGATAACTTGTTTGAACAATTTCATCATCTCTTCCCATTTTTCAAGATCATATTGGTGTTTTTTCCAAAGTACAGAATTTTTCATGCATTGGAGATATTCAAAGTGATGCAGTTTTTCTATCTCGATGTATCCTGTTATGAGAATATCCCAGGTTGATCCCTTTGTTGCTTCTGTTAATAATAATTAGGCACAGTTTATGATGAAAGTTATTGTTGATACATCAACCTGAATGTCTTCAATTGGTTTTGAGGTTTTGTAATCCATTTCATAAAATTTAAGGGTATCCTCAACCATTCTATCTCTCATGGATCTTTGTGATTTAGGTTTTATTAAAGGTTTTCCTAAGTAACCAGGCTGCATATTTGAATCAAATGGTGGAATCAAGATGTAGAATCAAAATTCGTGTTTAGAATGAAGTAATTTGATCTGAAAGAGATTCCCAATGAAAATGTGTGTGTGCTCTAAATAGAAGGGATGAGGGATTGGATGTGATGTTGACCCAATCAAGGCACTCAAAGATTTTTGGATGACTATAAAGGTTCGGGGTGGATGATACCCCTGGATCAGAAAGTCATCCACCTGAGAATTACCTAGGCAGCCATGAAGGGACAGTCCCGCAAAGACCTCTACACGGTAGAGCACCCCCATGGGTTACAGGGTTTCCCCCACCCGTCCTTCCTTGTCACTGAGGGTCCAAGTAGACTAGAATGGATAACTTGACCTCTTAAGTCTGCCAGTTTTATGTCCTAATTTGTGCCTTTGTTTTCACTTGAATTAGCAGCTAATTTGACTTGTGACCTAATTTGGAGGTTGGCTAGCCTACAATGTAGTCCAACTTTACCTGACCTGCCCTAAAGATGGCAGAATGACTCTAGGTCAAGACCTAGAAATCACCCTGATTTGACTCCCAGGTTATTAGGTCAAAGGATTTTAGGTTTCAAGTGAGTTTAGAGCCTGATTTTAGGATTTGTCTTGATTAGATCTTTTCAATCAAGGGCTTGGGTAGCACACAAATGCAGGTGGGTTTGTTTCCTTTTATGCAGGCAAGTGTGAACTAGCACTTCAAAACCCTAAAAATTGAAAACCTAATTAGTTCTATTTCCAAGTCCACTTTGATCTTCAAATATGTTCTCCTTAGACTTCAAACAAGAAGTGCGTAGTCTAAGAAGATTAGAAATTAAGCGTAGTCCCTAATAGGCATAGGAAATTTGGGGTAGGATCTCTAACTAGAATCGCTTCAACTTCAATGAGATTTGAAAAAAATTTCGCAAATCAGGAAACTTGCCTTTTAAATAATAATTACTATGAAAAATAAGGCAGGTGATTCCTAATGAATTGTTTCCTTTTTGTCTTCCCAAGATTAGGAGGTTGATTAGGGAATAATAGAGAAGTTACCTACTCTGAAGTGGTTGATTTACGAGGAAGATCTCCTCGTGAAGTACCTCACAAAATCATAATAAAGTAAATAGGGTAAATTAGTGCTCAAATATAATCAAATAATGCAGAGAATAGTGGTGAATTGCACGTTGCTCCCTAGCAACGGCGCCAAAATGTGAGTCACTGAATCAGGTTTTAAAAGTGTTGCATTGTAGTACAGCCGAAATAGCGTTCAAAACAAATATAATTTTATTATTTGAATATATTCCAAGGTCGAACACAGGGAGCAAATGGAATTCACACACTAAACTTAGCAATTAATGTAAATTGAACACATAATATTACTCAAAAACTGAATAGGAATGTAAAGCATATGAGTATGTCAAGAGTAAAAAGAATTGTTGACCAAATAATAGTTACTAAAATTAACTAAAGAAGAAATAAGAATTCAGACGTCTGATTTTGCAATCAGACGTCTTAAAATGACTTTGCTACAGTATCCCTCTTCTTTTGTTCTTCTGATTTCTCTGATTTTGTCTTTCTTCTTCTTTTTCTCTGTCTCTATGTACTTTTCTTCCTCTCTTCTTCTTCTTCAGTTTCTTCCTTCTTTTTCCTTCTTATTCCTTTGCCTTTGCAAGCCTTCTGCCTATGGCCTTCTCTTCTTATTCTTCAACTTCTTCCTTCTTCTCTTTCTCTACCGTCTGCCTTCTCTTCTGAAGTCCTTCTCTTTCTCTTCTTCTCTTCTTCTTCTTGACCTACTCTTCTTCCACTGAATTGGCTAAGTGTTGAGGCCAATCTCTTCAGGGCAAATACCTCACCTCAGTGTTGGAGGCGAAGAGCCTCTTTCACTTTTACAATTTATGCGCACGAAGGCACCTTTCCACTTCCGAGGTGGGACTAAATGTCCCACCTTCCTTTCATGCACCGCAACAGCAGGGTGTTGGCAAAATTGGTGAGGCTGCCGATGCTGAAGCCTTTTCTTGATGACTTGGATGCATGCGGGCTTCGATTGTGCATAGCCTAGGGCTATCCCCTGGAGCAGAGCAGGACCTGGAGCAACAGCAGCAAGCTTGAAGCTTTGGCAGCAATGGCGGCCGTCGTCCTGCTACTTGAAATCAATAACAAGGGCCTTATGGCTGCATCAGAACATTCAGCATGGTCGTCGTGGCAAGGCGAATGTAACTGTGACCTTGGAGTTGAGTGAGGGTGGCTGTGGTGGCATGCCTAGGGCACACTGTGTGCGTGTGTTCAGTGAGGTGTTTGGGTGAGTGGCGCGGTGAGTGGAGTGAGGGGAAGTGATCAGAGAGATGAGGTGGAGGTTGTAGGGTGGTCGACGAGGTGGATGGAGGTGTGTAGCGACGGAAACACCTCGTCGGAGGTATCGCCGGAGATGGAGGAGGTGAAGGTGTTCGGTGGCGTCGGTGGTTGGTTTTAGGAAATAAAGAGAGGGGGAGAAAGTGTGAGAGAGAGGGAATCTAAGACCTACCTCTAAGGGAGGAAAAGGACAAGAATCCTACACCGGTATGGTTGCTGGAAGTGGGGAAGACGAAGCCCTCGTAGATGAGGCGGCGGCGAAGATGGGGTAGAGATGACGTCGGCCGGTATTGCGCGACGTGGAAGATGGAGAGGGAGGTAACCCCGCCACTGGTATTGTGGTTGGGTGACAAGAGAGTGAAGAAAAGGCCATGGGAGCTTGTGGAGGATTGTGGCCGGCAAGGGAGAGAGGAATAGAGGGGGAACCAGCCCAATTTCAAGCTAAGGAGATGGTTGAGCCTTGGGGATTCTTTTATAGGTCATTGGAGAGGGATTTGTGCTTGGAAGGCAAGCTTGTAAGCAAGGAAAACTTGCCAGAGATGGAAGCTCTCAAGAGTCCCAAATCTCTCATGCGTTCGCATGAGAGATTGGGAAAAAATCAATGATCAAAGATGGGTTCAGATTGGAGGGAATTACTAAGAGAATCTCCCTTCCAATTTTGGAAGGGATTCTCCAAGTAATTAAGGAGAAATCTCCTTTCAAAGCTCGTCAGAGTAGAATTCCTCTGCTATAATGGTAGAGGGACCTATTTATGAATATGACGAGAAAGCTAGGGGGTTGATTGTAAGGATTTTTGAAAGTTAGGCATAGTAATGTAATCAGACAGGACCTTTTTGTAAACTAGGTCAAGATGAGTTCCCTTTAGGTCCAAATTTTGGTACAAACCTACTTTAGACCTAAGGAATCCAATGGTAAAGTTGGATTTTGGGTTTAACCACATTTTGCTAGAAAATTTATGCAAAAACCCAAATTAAGGTAAATATCTAAGACCCCATTATAGGTCAAGATGGGTTCCAATGGCCAAATTAAAGGTACTAAATCCTAGAGGATATTTTCCTATGATTTTTAAAGGATTTAAGTGAATTTTATCCTGACCAGAACCTTGGTAAATTAAGTGGGTTTGCTTTTAGGATTTCAAGAAGTCATTTAATTCATATAACACACACAAATCCTTTTCTGTCAAATCCAACCCACTTGTTATCTTATTAAGACCATTTGACCTTTGTTTAGCCCTTGAGAAAACTCGTCGTTATACTATATTGGTAAAATTATAGTTTTACCCCTTGTTTCTTTTTTTCCTCTCAGAAAGGTTATGCAGTGAATTATGACCTTCAGTTGGTTATGTAGGAGCATTTATTCTCTTCATTAGGTCAAAATGAGATAGTCAGGGCTCATGATGGTGTTCTCATCAGTAGTAATTGGTCATTTCTCACCTCAACTCAGTTAATTAAGTTAATTTTACTTAATTAAGAGTAGAGAAAAGTAACTTAGGTTAACTCGAGGTTATGTCGGTTAGTAGTACATGGTCGAATTAACCTAACATTTTAGAATTTTTAACTAGTTAAGTCCAGGTCGTTCGTTGGGTGGTATAAGTTATTTTAAATTCACTAATTAACTCTATTTATCTTATAAGTATAGGAGGTATAGTTATGTTAATTGTAAAACACGAATTTTGGAAAAATTGATTTAGATTGAAGAAATTGTAGTTTGCCCTTCGAAGAGGGGTGACGTAATAAATGCGGAAATAAAATATAAAGCAATCTCACCAAAGAAAACCAATCACACAAAAAGACAATCACACAAAGAACACAAGAATTTTTAGGTGGAAACCCAAACCGATTGAAAACCACCACCTAACCCTCTCGAGTTAGGATTTTCCGATCAACCTAGTTGATCAAATCCACTAACCGAATCACTTTAAAACGAGGGTGATTCAACCTCAGTACAACCACGCTACAAGTACGAGGGTAATGTTCCTCAACCCCTTCTCTCCACAAGAAGGATTTTGTCCCACGAAGGAGACGGGAATTCGCAAAGTGAATACCCAACCAAACGACAAAGATAAAATAAAACAAGTAATCCTATAGAGCCAACAAAGGAATTTAAACCTAGCTTCTATAGGAAATAGGAAACTCCCCTTTGCAAGGAGTGCATCGAGTTGATGACGCGGTGCGTGTGCCACGCGACGGCGCAACGTCGCTCTCGTAGACAACGGCGGGAGAGCGGGTGCGCGAAGCTTGATGTTCTCAAGAGAATGGAGCTTGAGCTTGGAGAGCAAGAGCTATAAAGGACACAAGAGAGTGGAACTATGTTGCTTAAGTGTGTCTTGTGTTTCTCTTAGTGTGTCTCTTGTATATCTAGGTGTGTAAAGGCTCCCCTCTATTTATAGAGGCCTTAAGAAGGCTTTGGAAGGCTTAGAAAAGCTTCCATAGCCGTTGGGTACAAAGCCCAAGTGAATCAGCCCGAAATCAGGAACAATCATTGTTCTGACAGGCTTATCAGACGTCTAATTCTATCATCAGACGTCTGGAAGTTCACTTTAAGACGTCTGATTCCAAGGTCAGACGTCTGATTTTGGGCGTGTCTCTCCCTGACTTGGATCAGATCTAAACAGGGTTTTTGCGCAAGTCCATCAGACGACATACAGGACGTCTGGCACTATGTCTGGACGTTTGGAAACCTACTTTTACTGTGGGAATTGATTTCCAATCGTTGCAACGGCTAGAAAATCTCTGAGAAGAGATTTTGGGTCAGCCGAGGCAAAACGGTTAATTATCAGACGTCTGGACAGTCCTATGGACGTCTGATAAGGCTCTAACGGTCGTATCCTTGAGTGTCTGCTAAGCCAGCCAACGGTCCACTAATTGGACGTCTGGCAAAGTCATCAGACGTCTCCTAAGACGTCTGGTCTAAGGTCTGGATGTCTGATTTCATCAGACAGAACTAACTATGTCCAGCCTAACAGTTATCAGACGTCTGAAACAACAGTCAGACGTCTTAAAATACTTTATCAGACGTCTGGAAGTGCTGTTTGAACCCTATATTGGTTTTCTAAGTATTCTACAGAAAACCTAAGCATCCTAGGGTTGTGCTGGTGTTCCTAGGACTACTGTTAGGGTACTTTGAGGCTCTTTAACATAATATTCTAAGGAAAATAAGAGCAAGAAAATAAAGACAAGAGATACAAGAAAGGATTAAAAAGAATCTATCCTATTCTTCTTGTCTTCTATCTTCAATTTGTCGCTCCACGCGAACCTCCTCTGTTCTTCATTGAGCTCCTCCAATCCATCCTGGATGCGAGCTCGAGTTCCGTCTAAACACGTCCACATTTGCAATTGACCTGAAATCTAGGACTCAAATTGCAAATGTTAAATAGCACGTGTTTTGTTATCATCAAAACAAATGATCGTGGTGCTCTAGCACCAACAGAAATATGCAAAATCCCATATGAAATTTCATTTACAACATTTATTTCAAAAGATTAAAGGCAAATAAGAGTTTATCTATTCAAAACATGCCTTATTACAACAATTAAATGCAATTCTTATTACAACAAATTCAAACAAAAAGAAATTAAACTCCTTTTCTTTAGCCTCTCTTTCTTTTCTTTTCTTCTCTATTCTTTCTCTTTTCTTCTTTATTTCCTTCTCTCTTTATTGTATTTATCGTTTATTTTTCTCTCTCTGTTTATTTCTCTCTTATTCTCTCGAGCTCTTTCTTTCTTTTTTCTCTATTGCTCCTACCTCTGCCTCTCTCTTCTGTTAGTCTTTTTCTTCTTTCTTTCTTTGCTTTACTGCGAGTCCTTCTGTTCCCTCTCTTCCTTTCCTTAGCCTTTTCTTATTCTCTTTAGTATTTCTCCTTAGTTCCCTTGGCTTCTTCAGCTTCAACACTTAGCCTTCTTCAGCACTTAACCTTCAGCTCTTTCTTTCCTTAATTTCTTCAGCTGAACCAGGTTTTCCTTCTCAACCAAAAATTAGTGTTTAGTTTGCGACGAGGTCCTTTCGAGGATACACAGCACCCTTCTCAGGGTGGGACCAGACCCTACTCGGTCCTTGCCTGATTTGAGCTATGGTTTATTTTCAGTTTATTTTCTTTCAAGCCAAATTGGCCCAACCGCCTCTCAGGCCTCGCCCTCCCAGGGCCAACATCACACACGCCCACTCTGGCGCACACCTGCAGGCACACACATGCTTGCACACACACACAGATCAGATGCTCAGATGTTCAGGTTCAGATTTTGTGCCGAGCACTTGATGACTAGTAAGCCACAATAACAAAATAGTTTTATACCAAGGCACGCGCTCAACAGTTTCCGATGTGGGACTTTGTTTTCCCCTTCTAGACCCGACTTCAAGTGAAGATATCTCCCGACTCAGAGCTCCAAATCAAGTGATACAAAGCTTGATGGAAAGCTCTAAGGTAGCTCTACAAGATTATGTAATCAATTTTAGGTTAAGGGGATGTTTTCCTCTTCAATTTGAAGAGCGAATCTAAGGGGTTCCTACGGGGTATTTAATGCCTGGAAATGGAATAATGCTCACAGGGTCTTCAAATTGGATTTTCTAACTTAGCTAAAGGTTTAATCATGTTCTGTAGGTCTTCCTGTAGCTATTGGAGTGGGTCCTTAAGTTCTTTAAGCTTCAGGAGCTACAGAGAAGCTTCAAGCTTCTCTGAAAGCTTCAAAGAACGAATTTCAAACTTCAAATAAGTGCAACAGATAGCTAAGAACATTCTTAATCGATTTCAACAAATTCTAAGGGTTAAAACAAACTAATATGGGTAGGAATTGAGATCAAATCTCATCAAAATACCACTGCTATCAGTTTGGGTTCGAAAATAACCCAAACTGACAGTGAATGAATTCCAACCGAATTACAAGTCTGAGCTCAATTAAATCATTCTAAAACTTTTCAATAGAATCTCAGAGTCAATTTAAGCTCCTTAATTCCTCAGATCGAGCTCAGATCAAGATATCCTCCTTAGGTTTGACTTTGAAGCTCAAAATTTTGACTTTCTGTTTAATACCTCTTCACAAGAAATTAACGCCTAGATTAGCATCTCCTCAACATCAGAAATCTATCCAATCTCTTAAACAGGTGTGTAAACCCTAGAAATTAGGGTTCTAGGCTCATCTCCTGAACTCCTAAGGTGCTTTGTTCGTCAGAGTGATTGGAAGGTTTCTACAAAGATCTGAGGTCAGGCACAACTTCAGTGCACTATACTGAAGCTTCTAGATTCACTAAATGCTTCTCAGACCTATCTGTCAAACTTCTCCAACTTCGCCGGAGTTGGAGAAGAAGATACCTCAATCTGTGCTCCAGTTATCAAAATTCTAATTAAACTTCCTCAAATTGATCAGTGATCATCATTTCATCATTCTGGAGCTCTTCATCAATTTCTGTAGGCTGAAGAACAGATAATGACTTGCCGGAGCTCTGGTGAGTCCAGAAAAAGTGAAAAGTGTGTACAGAATAGTGAATTGCACCATTTTCAATTTGAAAAAGTTCCTGAGGTCACAAGGAACCTCAGGATCACATTTAATTCCTCTTTAATTCATTAGATGAATGATTAATCAGTAAAATTCAAGTTTTGAAATATTTGAGTTGATTGAGGCTCAGGACTTGGTCTTTCACTCAGATGAGTGGAGAAATCAAGTCAACAGATATCTATGATCATAATTATATAAATAATTTATAATTTAAACTGCTCCTGAGCTGCCATTGACAGCGAGCTCAGGAGCTTAATTAAAATTGGGCATTTACATTATAGATGGTAATTACTCATATTAAGGTGTGGAATAGGGTCCTTAGGTGATGAATAGATGGTGAAGGACCTTGTGAAGGTAAAATTAGCTTAGCTATTGCCGCAATGGACAACAACAGTAGTCATTGAAGGTGGATATGATTTAGGCGATTTAGTGATAGAATTAGTGGTTAAATGATTTAGAAATGATTATGAGTGAAAGAGGAAGGTGAACAGTGGATTCAAAAGACCAAATTAAGGCTCCAGCAAGCTCAAGAAGCTCGTTGGAGTCGAAGAGGATGAACATTGAAATCTGACATTATGCTACATTACCTACCTAACTAACTATCTAGACTACTCCTACTCCTACTCCTACTCCTACCTACTGTTACCTAGACGAAGTAGGTAGAGAGACTCCGTCGAAGGCTCATGACGGAGGACGAAATCAGAGGGCATTGAGGAAGATCTCTGGCGGGCGAAAATGGATGGAGCAGAGGCACTCCTCGGTTGATGCCTTTGTCCAAGGACGCAGCAGACCTCAGTGAAGTCCCTAAGTTAATCAAGATGGACGGAGGAAGTCGGAAGATGATGTGGAAGGTCGCTGAAGTTTTGGAAGAATAGCCTATTGGGTCGGCAGCAGTGAAGAAGAGGGAAGGGAGCCAACTTAAGAAAAATCGAGGGGGTCAGGAGCTATTTATAGTTGATGGCAATGAAGAGGGTGGCGGAGTCTGGACGTGTGACGAGCTAGAGGAGGTTAACCACCGGCGTCGTCTTCGACGACGGTGAGGTTAACTCCCACCTAAAATTAGGATAAAAGTATCATCTAGATCGATGGATGAAAATGGAATGGTGAGTGCAAGCTCCAGGAGCTTGGAGAAGGTGGAGCAACGTCGGACGTGCGGTGATCAAGCGGTGGAAGCACCCTCAGTTGTTAGCCGTTCAACCGGCTAAAGGAAGAAGAAGAAGAAGAAGAGGACAGGGACTTTTATGCAATGAAACCTAAGGACTTATATGAGAATTAAGGACCCGATTGAAATGAATTATAAGGATTTAAATGTAAACTCAGGTTTCTAATGTTTATTTCAATTTAGATCTTTTTCAACTTTTTATATATGATTATAAATAAGGTAATTATTATGTTTAGACCTTGAATTTACATTTTTGACCTTTTTAGGTTAATTTATTTAATTAGGTAAAGTTACTTAAGTTATTACATACTTATGTATACATTATGCTTAAGTTAATTAACTTATTAATTAGAGGAATGATTATTAAAATCTCGAGTCCAATTATTAATCAGATTATTAATAATATTATTTGAATGATAAAATAGCATTTTTAACTTATTTTAAGGTCCTTTACTATATATCCCTTATTTTATAATTAACCCATATATACTCATATCCTTAGCTAATTAACTAGGAAGACTAGTTAATTAGGGGTAATTAGAGATCGTGATGAGTCTCTCATCAGTAATCGACTGCGAAAGTACTCCACAAGTAACCAATATTTCATTACATTCAGTAGTTATATTGTCTAACTTGAATGTCAGTAACTGATTCTTCTTATCAATGAAAACAAGTTATTGTTGTACTTGTATAACTCACACAATGTTGAATGCATAAATAGTATATGACAACCATGTGGAAATCGATTACATTTAAACTCATTTATCTAAAATGGCAATCTGTGCCGAAAGATGAGTCATGAGGTAATTGCCAACTAAGGTAGAAATTCATTTCCTGGGTGGTGTCAATGGATATCAGTCCTGAAATTTTGAGATGGGAAATGGTTGACACAAGTAGTCATGTCAGCCATTATGTATATCCATAAAGAAAGAGATGGAGAGTTCGAAATGTACAAAATTTAGTCATTGAAATCATTGTAGCAATTGCTAAAATGATTATTGAGTTGGAGATGGAAGATAATGACATGGATGATGTTGACAAAAAATTCTGGCAAGCAAGGTATAGACTAAACCATTGCTTGCAGGATTTAGAAGCGTTTCAAAGAAAAAAATAGTATAAATTTTCCATAACAACATCAGATGAGTAATTAAGTTATGTATGTAGGATGAATGGAGAGGGTTCGAGTCGGGGGATGGGTGCCTGACAAGGGAGTAAGAAGGGACTTCCATGCGCAAGCAATTGGACAAGTGAAAAGGATAAGTTGCTGATTAGACTTCTCAGTGACCACTACGAGAATGACTTCGTTAATGGGTCATTCACTAGAACAGGATGGATTGACATTGTCTAGGAGTTCAACTCTGAGAGTGGTCTCACCTACAACAAAGACCAATTGTAGAACCGCTTCAAGACTTTGAAGAGGGAATACAACGCTTTTGTTGCACTCTTCAACAAGAGTGGGTGGGGTTGGGTTGACAGAAGGAAATGTCCCATCCCTTACGATGACAGTGCTTGGGATGAGGTTGGTAAAGTGTACAATTTAATTGTCATTTTTTTCAATCAGAGATGATGTTCTACGTGAAATATGTTATATAATTGCAGCTTCCAGAGCATCTTAAGAAGCTTCGTAGACGGTCATTCCCTTACTACAAGGAATTCGAGATTATTGTTGGTAGAGATATTACTAGGGGAGTGAATGCTACATCCAGTCTTAGGCAAGTAGATGGAGAGGATTTTGTTGATAACAAAGGTGAAGGTGGAGTGAATTTGTCTCAAATGGATATCTCCATGAACGAAATGCATCAATGCCCTTGCAAGCTGCCAACGTGAGGAACTACATTTCCTCCCAACGAGCACCAACCAAACCAACCATGTCACAAGTTGTTGAAGAGGGAGTACATGTTATGGCAAACTTGTCGTCAATGATAGGAAAGGGAAAGGCTATCGCATGCACATTCGGTAGCAGTGGGAAGCGACGTTGTAGCTTGACCTCCAATTCAGAAGGAGTTGAGAAGGTTGCGATAATGATGGATGAGTAATTGCAATTTAGAGCAAATGACTTTGGGAAGTTGAAAGAGGTGAGATTGATGAATGTGCTAATGGCTTGGTGTCAATGCTATTGGACCTTGGGGTTCGTGAGAGGGCTGCAATGATTGCCCAGTTAAAGGATGCATCGTTTAGAGATATCATGAGAGTTTTCTTGTGTGGTACTTCGGAGGATATGCTCGAGTTAGTCCGGATGGTCATGAATGGGGATATGTGATTGTGTGGTACTCTCCTTGGTATGTGCTTTATGAGTGTAATGGAGGTAGTTAGTAGTTGATCATCTTTTCTGTCATCCTATTTTAGCTTGGTTGTCCTCTATCGTAGATGGATAGTATCTTTCTCGTTGTTGGATGTATGACGATATTTTCGTTCTTTATGTTGAATTGCTTTATGATTTCTTATTACTATATTTATCATGAAATTGTATGAATAGTAACTTCATAATAGATGAGTTATTCAATCTTATTATGTTTTCTGTAACTTATTAATAGATGGAAGACTCTTCTTGTTCATTGGATAATGATGAGATTGGAGATGCAATAATGGGTGCCATGTTCGAAGAAATAATGCATTATGTTGTTGATGAATTGGAACATAATACACCTGTACCACGTGTACGTAAACACACAGGTGATTTGAAGGGATTGCGGTGGGTAAATGGTATTCCAGAAGGCCACCATGACCAACCAATTGATATCTTTCAAATGAAGAGTCTTCAATTTATCAAGTTATGAGACATGTTACTTGATAAAAAGTACTTAAAATCCACTAAGATGCATCCAAACGAGGCACTCGCAATTTTCCTATATGGGGTGGGTTAGGGAGCTACAAATTGAAATATGCAGGCACGATTCAAAAGATCTTCAAGAACATTAAGTAATTATTATAAAGGAGTTGCACGAGCTATCAAGAAGCTCCAATTTTAGTTCATTTCCTTTCCCGATCATTTCGCACCAGTTTCGTCTAAGATAAGGAGGAACAGGGAGCTTTACCCATTTTTCAAGGTAACCCCCTATATTTCCTAATTTAACATGGTGCGATTGTTCATTTACAATATATCACATGCTTGTCCTCACCTCATTGTAGAATGTCATTGGGGCAATTGATGGAACACATGTTGAGTTATGTGTGAACCCAATAGATGCTGGTAGGTATCGAAACTGGCATGGTTGGTGCTCTTTGAATGTTATGTGCATTGCATCATTAGATCTATCGATACAGTACGTTGCTAGTGGTTGGGAAGGAGCTGTTGCTGACATGATGATGCTTAGATGGGTTGTTCAAGAAGATAATATTCCTGTACCACTAGGTTGGGTGTATTTAGTGGATTGTGGATATGCAAATACCGATCAATTTCTCACACCATATAGAAATGTCTCTTACTACATCACCAAATACAACTCAAGGGGTTCATGAAACATATATCGAAATAAGAAAGAGTTGTTCAACCATTGTCACCGAAGATTAGGAACTGCATTGAGAGGTGTTTTGGTGTCTTGAAGAAGATATTTCTATCTTCGAAGTATCCTTCGTTCTATTCAGATGAAGTCTACTGAGATGTCGTCATTGCATGTTGTGTCATTCACAACTTCCTATTAAGAGATGTACGATGCGATGAATTTTATAACAAGAACATTGAAGCAACATCGTACGAAGATCATATACTTGGCAGTTGACCAATCCCTAGGATAGATAACCCTGTTGACACAACTCCTGAGCCTTTAGTTACGTTAAGTCAGGCAGATATACGACTAGGGGGACAAATAAGGGACTCAATTGCCGATATCATGTGGGAGGAATTCCAAATGAGAAATGCATGTGTTTAATGGGCTCTCAAAGATGTCATAGAATTGCATCGTCTTCATTACACTGTACTCACCATATATAATTTATATATGTAATATATGGGAATGTTATGTATCCCATATGACATGGGAGCATGAGTTCAATGGGTATTTCTTATTCTATCTTTACATCTTCATGATTTATTCTGCACCCCCATGGCCTTTGTATCATATTATTGATATTTTAGGGATGGAAACCACTCCTTACCAAGGAGAAGATTGGTATCACGACTGTGGATGCCTTTTCTATGAACCATGCAAGCTTATTTTTGAGAAACATAATCCAACAAATAAGGAAGCTTTAGACCGTCTATTTTACATGTGCCCTCGGGGAAAAGAGGTTAATGTCTACACGAGTACATCCATCATCAGCTAATCCCGTCCATAGGATTAACATACTACACTTAATCCATTTCATACAGGGATGCAACCTTAAATAAGTTGCAAGGTCATATTTTGCAAATTTCTCATCAATGAAGGCTGAGAGAAACTTCCTGAGCCTCTTATATGATAAGCTCAAGGCAGCATGCTGTTGTCCCCACAACATGATGGTGGATAGTGCGTAAGCGGAGTTAGATCAAGTTAAGTTCGAGTTGGCGCAAATGAAGGCAAAAGCTAATAAATTGGAGACTAAATGCCATGATTTGCTAGCTCGCATCAAAAACATCCATTTATCTTAGTTCAAATGTCATATGTAGCGTTTTACTTTTAGCATGGATTGTTACTGCTGTAGGTTATGAACGCATTACTTATCAGTACTTCTTTTTTATGTTTATGAACTAACACATCAGGACAATGTTATATGCAGACTTGTAGGGTTGTATTACGAAATTATTGTTCTATCGTTGCAAATTTCTTACCATACAGGCATATCTATATCTCAAGGGATGTCGACACATGCAAGGAGCTACCTCTGTGGACTTCCCTACGAGCTTGTCTTAGAGGAAGATGGAAGAAAAGTAGATGTAAACTTAGATAGTCTCTACTACAAATGCCCTTATGGAAAGAGTGTAAGAGAAACATTCTCTTCCAATATTTCATTTATTTATACCACGTAAAAAATAACGTTAATTTAGGGATGTCGTTTTTGTAAGTCTCCTCTCTAGTTTCAGCCAACTATAAAATCATGGGAGGTGGAGTTAAATTCATAGCATGCATGTATTACGATGTATGCGACGAGCTAGTACAGGAGAAGAAGAAAAGGATGGAATTGCAACAGCAATATAATACTTCCCAGGAATATATTTATATATCGTTTCACGAAAAATCTGTAGGATTTGCAATAACATTTTCCTTCATGTACTCTAAACAATCGATGGAGTAAATGTGTACACGCATGTACACATTGATCAATGTAGGGTAACATGAACATTACATGAGATATCTTATATTTATGTGAGAGTTGATCAATGTAGGGTAACATGAACATTACATCAGATCTTATATTGAAATGAATAATGTCTTTACGTTGCAAGAACTTCTTCTGCCATACCATTGAAATCATTTTTTAACAGTTCTAACTACTCTTAAAAAATTTAGAATGACACCAAGGGCATGGATTGAGGAAGAAGACGAATGCCTTCTGAGGACCTTGAGGAACCTAAAACTTAATGGGGAGTATATTCAGGATTCATTCACGACGACTGCTTGGTTCATCACTAAAGAACACATGGAATTTTATTTCGAGGAGGCCATTCCAATGCATCTAATTCAATGTCGGTGGAGGTTTCTTAGAAATATGTACAGGTTGATCATCAATCTATTGGGAGATCCAAGTTAGCACTGGGTCGATGCACGCAATGTCATGTTCCAGTTGATTCTATCCAATGGATTATGTACGATATCATCTACTCAAATTTTGTCATTTAATCAATATCATGTAAAGCTTCTAAATTTTTTTTATCTCGTAGGTTGGAGTGAAGTACAAAAGGTTGCGTGATCACCAATTCCTTTTCATGGAATTATTCGAGGACCTGATAGATTAATGTTTTGTGTATGTGTTATTTAGTAGTATGTCTATTGATAGTTCTTCTCTATGTTGGTCGTTGTTGGTATTATGTTGAACTGTATGGCTATTTCATAACTATGTCGTACTTCATGTCAGTACTTATCAATGTATGACACTACTTATGAATGGTTATATTAACTACTTAGATATTTCTAAATTTGTTTCTTATGAATTTCATGTTATTACTACCATTTTTAAGTTATTCTTTCGAACATAAAGATAATTGAATTCTAATGTAATTTTCTTTACTACCAATTACATGTACAGGATGCATTACAAAGAGGGTTTAATTCATATAGGTAATGTGAAAGCTTCAAACACTTGAGGGAAAAGATATTATACAGTTGAATGGTTTTGGTTTGGCTGCCTAGTGAGTAAATAAGGCAACCCCAAGAAAATGTGTTCACATAGTTTGGACGGCTATGTTATAGTAATCCTATGCAACACTATATTAGAGGGTAAATTATGTTTTCATGGCAAGGATGGCTGCTATGTAGCAACCCTATGCAAACCAATTTTCGAGGGATAACTGATTTACACCATC
Organism: Thalassia testudinum; assembly: GCA_037157565.1. NCBI lineage: Eukaryota > Viridiplantae > Streptophyta > Magnoliopsida > Alismatales > Hydrocharitaceae > Thalassia > Thalassia testudinum. The sequence goes on along the minus strand of JAZHRO010000003.1, from coordinate 112,718,625 downwards.
CATTATTAATACTCTGCCAAATGACAAGCATTAACTTAAGCAACTTGAGCCTAACACATTACTCAATATACGTTGCACTTCCATGGAATATTACATACCGAAATGTAACAAGTTAGACAAATTTTATTTATTGATATTACCTTTTTAAAATCGTTCATCATTACATAATGGCCTTCATTTTTCAATGCAGCCTCAGTTTAGGAATTTTAGCATTGAACAACAAAACCATTAAGCGGTACGTTAATTGTTATATCTATATCCCTCAATTATTATTTTTATAATTTTTACTTTCCTCTTATTCATTATATTTCATTACTATGATATTTTTTAATTTTATCATGTATGTTATGACAATATCTTTCAACACACGTAATTATTATTAAAGTTTTCATGCAATTAGAGATAATTTTACCCTTATAAAAAATTAATTAATACTTCAAATCCATTAATTACTACAACTTACTTAAATTAAATTGACAATAATTCATTAAATGAGATCAATACCATCCTAAAATTAATACTTAATTATATTTGTAATTAATACAATGCCTAATCATAATTTGGTATATTAACATATTCTACTTAATTCAATTGTACTCACTATTTAATTATAAAATACATTACCACAATAAATAAATATAATAAAAAATATTATCACCAACTAACTTACTTACTGCCATAAGAGGTAAAGTAGTCATTTCTCACTTTATTCCCCATTCTAACCCCTATTCCCAGGTAAATGCCTCCTGTTATATAATAGGATAACCTCCATTCCTATCCCCCTTCAGTAAATATAAACACAGGTTATCCCCCCCTCTAAAGTAAACAACTTTGGAGGATATCCCTTATTTCAAATAAGTTATCTCCTCTTCTAAGGTAAACAACTTTAGGAGATATCCCTTATTGCAAATAAGTTACCCCAGGCTAGCTATCCTATGTGGTAAATTAGTCCCAAGTGGGGAATGAATCTCCTGTGAGGAAGATAAATGGGTTCTGCTATGTGGGCCAGCTACTGGGCACGTGGAGCAGGTCCATATGGGCAATTCGAGTGGGCTAGCGACAAAAATAATAAATAAATAAATAAAATAAACCCATTTGGGCTAATTTAGTGGCCAGAACTCGATTCAACAAGGAAATGGGGCCAAAAAATACCATATATAATGAGATTTCAAGAGTTTTAATCCCAACGAAACTCTATCTCTTCGTGGCTACAAAATTCCAATTTTCCTCAACAAATTTTGGCATCTCAAATTCTATAAATAAACCTCAAGAGCAAAGGGGAGGGGATCCATCATTCATTCCCTCTCAATATCCCCTCCATCTCAAGTGTCATCTCACATCTCTCTGCTTCAGGTTCTCCTCCTCCTCTGAGCCGGTGTCCTTTGGCAGCTGTTGACATCACCCTCCACCTCCGTCCTCCAACTCTAAACGTATCCATCACCGTTGTTCACTACGCTCGTCATCCCTCTTGAATTTTAGTTTTAGCATCTCATTTGACATTTTTGAGTTGCAGTAGTTAATTCTTGAGACTTTTGCTTTAGTTATTAATAAAAAAATATCTTTTATGCAATAACTCTTTTTATTTCTTAGTTGTTAGAATGTCTGTTTTGTTTCTATTATGTACTTGTTTAATTTGCATTTGCATTAATTGTTAAAAAATTACATTTACTTTCCAAATTTTATGATAATTTATGTTTGTCAAACACTTTCAAAAGTTTTTTTTGTTACATTTCTGTATTTTAGTTTAGAATACCCACTAAATTTTGTGCAAAAATTCCTCATAGGAAAAAAATATTTATGTTTGAGTCCTTAACTTGTTACAATTTAATCCTACAAATTATTTACGAATTTATTCCGTGCATTTTACAAGTCAATTTTGCAAGAAAATTTGTAGGAACATTAGTTAGGGTGTTAGTTATGCCAACTAATCTTATTAAAATTTTTACAATTTCAAAAAACTAATTTCATGCTAATTACATTTAGGTCCCTATTACTGCATTTTAATCTATGTCCTTAGTTTCCATAAGCTTATCCTCTTTTAAAAACACCAAAAAAATCTAAATACTAAATAATAACAAAAATGCATTAGTTTAAGTTAATAGGAAGCAACTTGAACATTTTCCCTCCATGTGACATGACTTGAACTCTCATATTTACTCAATTTTAATCACTTTTACGAGTTTGAAAAATTTTGAACAGTTGTAATTTTGTACTACAACGATGATCATATCATCTTATGAATTTTATGATCAATTTTAGCACTATTATCGTAAAGATATGGATGGATTTAAGTTACCTTCTACTACGTTTGTTTTGGTTGCATTTAGTTTGCATTCTAGAATGCTAACTTGCTTGCATTTGTTTGTTCATACATTTTGTAGGAGAAGACCTTAGGACAATCCATACTAACTTAGCAATTAAGTCGACTCATCTTATCTCTTAATTAGATTAGGATAGTTATCTTTCAAATGACAAAAAAAAAATCGCCAAGTAAGTTCATAATTCCTGCTTTATTATCATCTCTTATCTCTTATAAAAAAATAAAAAAAATTATCATAATTTGTCTCATTAGGATTTATTTTGTGAATATCTGCATCATTATCTTTTCAAAAAAAAAACTTGCTTAGTTAGTTAATTAGTTTTAGTTCCATTATCTCCTAAACAAATAAAAGAAAATTCTACTTAGTTATTTAGTGAACTTGTTCTATTATCTTGTCAAAAAAAATGTTTCATATAGTTAGTTAATTTATTGTATTCTTGCCATACAACCTCTACTTCATTAAAAGATAATTTGTTATTAGGGCACTTATTCTAGGATTTATTTGCCTCTGGAGGCTTTTACTATTTTGTGATTAAATTTCCTAAAGTTGGGTACGCATGTGCATTGAACCTTAATTAAAGGATAAGATATCACCAACAACAACATTATGTGAAATCCTAAAAGTGACAAGAGGAACCCTAAATCATATTTAATCAAGTCTGAACTTTAAAGTCAATTTCAAAATTAAAGGCATTATTTACTTGGCTGTTGCACCACACTTCATAACTAACTGAACTTTAAGGGCAACCATCCCCTCAATGCCCATCATATCTTAAGCACGAAAATCATAAGACTAAAATTAAGTAGACATGCCTCTAGGTTAGATTAATTTTCTTAGTACTTTGGGATCTAAGTTGAATCAACTTGAAGCTTTCTCCAGTTAAAACCCTCGATAACAGGGTAGGACGATGCGGTAATCGTGTTAACCACTTAGGTGAGCCGTCACCCAGATTGTCCAAGTGGGTCCCTCTTGCCTAGTCAGCCAAGTAATTCAGAGGTTGTGAAGACTCGATTTGAATCTCAAGGGTGGTAGGATTAGGTCCAGTAGGGTCAAACCTTCTAAAGCTAGGTTTGTTTGATTGATTGTATAGTTAAGGAACTTTCTTCTCTCATTTGTCTCTCCTTGCTTCTCCATATTTCTTTTCATTATACATGCACATGAGATAGCTTATCCTTACTGTAATCAAGACCAACCAAACCTTTAGTATGAATACTACTCATCTACTAGTTCCTTTGGAAGTAATGTAACTCTCAATCCTTTTATCTCACTGCTCACTTTCATGAGTTTATGATGTAGGACTATCTTTGGGGATGTTACAACCTCCCCCACTTAAAATCTTGACGTCCTCTTTTGGGTTCAATCAATCAATGTACCAGGCAATGTGGAATTCTAGAGGTGGCTTATACAGGTTCTAAAGGTGGCTCCCACCATTACTTTTATGGTGTATCACTTAGTCCTGCATAACACTTAGTTCCCACATTTTTAGCTAGTTTGTGACTCTCATATCATTTGTAACGATCCGAGCTTAGACTAGAGTCTAATTGAGAAAAACTAGGCATAACTTGTTGGGTACATGCCTAATGGACCTAAGCAACCATAAAAAAATGCTTAAGCCCAAGTTGTCAAGTAGTAATTCTCAATCCTTATATCCCATTGCTTACTTTCATGAGTTTACTATGTAGCACTATTTTTGGGAGTGTTACAAGTAACTCCTCATATGAAACTTATGGATCATCATCCTTACATATATTGATTTGACAGATACATGTAGACATAATTTGCTTTCTGGAGATCATTCAAATTCACTAGAACCTTCTTATGCTAACTCATCTCCCAAGTATCTCCAAAACTCTAACCTGACTTAGGGCCAAATTTCTCTTTGTTAGAAACTTCTTACCAAATGTCAACACTAACCCCTATATCCTTTATGATTCATCAAATCAAGGTTGCACCAGTGGCCCTAATATTGACTCAACCTCATATAGCTCATCCAACTATGGATTTAACTAGACTACATCTTCCTACAATCATAGTTGGATAAGTGAAGATTCTTGTTCCTAAGAACCATATGTGACTCAAGCCGTCTCAAATGGATCGCATTGTGATAGTGTCTAGACAAGTAACCCCAATGGAGATGGGCTCGTGTATATGAACTATTTATATCCTGAATTTCAACCTCAACATACAAATAGAGAGTCAAATTATGATCAATCTCAATTTTTTATGTCCACATCTTGATCTACAAATCAAAACCCACAGTATGGATGTGATTCTAATCTTATCAATCCTTCTCTACATTATTGCAACTTAAACTCATTTGATTTCTTAGGCTTACCTAAAGATGACCAATCCGCTTTTGACATTCCTGTTGAACCTGAACTTTTCTGGAGCACAACAAAGGGTACATCAATGCCTTTTGAGGAATTAGACCTAGAAAATGATCGCATCATAATTATGTAAGGTCTCGATGGTCTTGCCCTTGAAAGTTTACTTGTAGAGCGAAACTTTAATCCAGAATTAACTGTGGATCCAAATTTGGAATATGATTCATGGCAAGAATGATTAGGGTCCCAATCAGCTAAAAAGTTCAAAAAAGGTGGTATACGGCATCAATAAAAAATTGTTGTAGCATTTTATGGATATGTTGAAAGAAGAAGAATGACAAATTAGGATTGAGCTGAAGAAGATCAATAAGGCTAGCCCAGACAAAAATGTAGGAAGCGTTGAAATTGAGGCAAATGACAAGAAACCTAATGAAATTACAATTGAATCATACAAAACACTTTGGTTTTAATCAATGGAATCAAAGGAAAGGAAAATCAAAGTCTTGGAGAACAATCATACCATGTTAAAGATGGCTTGCCTAAATCTTCTAAGAGAGCTTATTCTAATGATCCAATGGTTGTTGAGGTTAATCCTCATGTAAACTTTATACCCAAATCTGATATGAGTTATGATTTACCTGAATTGATGGCAACTGTATCTATTGATATTACTTCTGTTGAAATCAAAATAACTTGTTTCACAATGATAAAAAAAGTCGAGAGTTGAAAATCTTAGAGAATGTTGAAATCACCTAACAACTTGATTTCTCTCATGACCTTAAGATCTTATTAGAAGAACAGGTTTTTACTACTAAGGATCACGATCACAATGAAGATGTAGAAAATGAAAAGATCATTTTGAACTTTAGAGAAAATAAGTTTGAAAACTCCCTTTGGATGGAACCTGAAATTGAAAAATTCTACATTGATTTAAATGATATGTGATAACTACATAGTTAATATAGTTAATATGTCTAAATTGGGCTAATTCCTAGGTAAACATAGCATATTTAGGTTGTAAATAGTGCATCATTGCTATAGTATGTATATTAAGAGCACAATTGCATTTATACATAATTTGTACATATTATAATAATCCTAGTTTGTGCAGGAATAAAATGCAGAGTGGAAGAAAGAGGCTGGAAGATTAGAACTAAAGATACACATTTTAAGAGGGGCAAAATGTAGATTTACCAAAATTTAGGGCCTTTAGTGAAATATGCCCTCGAATACCAAGGTCCAACTATAATGCACCTAAGTTTCTTTGGGATCACAAGAAAATTCCAAGGGAATGCGGGTATATTGCAAATTTCACAAGAAAAGGACGCATGCCTTTAATTTCCAACTTTAAGGACAATTGGCATGTAAGCGATGCACCAATCATGTGCTCCATAGGCGTTGCACACGAAGGTCATGCGCAGCTCTAGCGTGCCCTATCTAGCCAGCTTGTGCATGCACAGAACATGCGAAGAATCCCCACACCAGTGCAGTGTGCAGAACGAGTGCCCACGCCAACTGCTCGCACTCCACCACTTAGCTGCCTACACCTTCACTGTGCACATGGGGTGTATGCTAGCTACGATGCCAGCTCCCCTCCATGCGTGTCAGGTGATAAACACTAGTTTATCATCATTCTTAGGCTAAAAATCACATCTAGTTCCTAGGTTTTCTGCATTACATTGTGGTATTGGCTGGCATTTAGCATTTCATACATTCTAAGGTTTAAGCATGCATTAGAATTATTTCTTATCATTTCATGTTCTCATTTGTTCCATTTGCTTCCCAAGGATGTGAAGATAGTAGAAATTACCTAAACCATAGCGATATGAAAGGCACAATGTCACGCCCCAAAAATCATTCTAATGGATTACTGAGGGTGAAGGTGGAAAAATGGCCCAGCAACAAGATGGTTAGGATCAAAAGTAGTTCACGACAAGTCGAAATGCACTTAATTCAATCAAAATAAGTAAAATAAAATGAAACAGAGAAAAGTAACATTGGCAAAGGATCCTTGTTGGAGGGGAGGTTTCCAAACTCCCCCACTTGCAAGAAGAACCTGTAATCGTACCATCTTAGTATCCTGAAGACAAAGAAAAAACCATGCAAGTAGAACATCATTCACTATAAAGACACACAGAGTTCCCTGATACATACTATCATCCACACACACATACCTATACATATTTATACAAGCCTTGTTCTTTCCCCTACCACAAAAGTAACAACATCAACTAGAAGGAAGGACCACAAAAAGAAAGAGATGGCTTGCATAAGAAGACTCCAAGTGAATAGGAGGAACCAGTCACTCAAAAGTCCTCCCATGTCCTCCTGGGTCGAAAACCCGCAAAACAAATTGGCTGCTTTAGCTAATAGGCAACCTACACAAATTCTGTAGCAACACTTTGAAGGGACTCAGTAGGTGGGTTCACCCACCTTCTTGAGTATTGGGCTTCCACTATCGCCCTCTCCAAGCGTATGAGTGTCATCATGAATAGCTGATCCGCCGCCGCTAGGTGCTGGCGTTGCAAGCGGGTAAGGCAAAATTTGTGAGCCCATGGCATCGGAACTTGAAATGGGTCACAAGAAAATAGCGATGAGCTATACAGCTCAGTGGGGATTGGGCTACATGAGAAATCCAGTAAGAAGAGGTGATATAGAGGGTTCTTTTACTTTTTGTTTTCCTTTTTATATACATTCTCCACCACTTTCCATCATAACATTCTAGTTGGATTCATAAGATGGGTTATTTAAGTGCTAACATTTATTCTCACCCTCGCCACATGTGTCAGAATTAGAAGATCATACCTCTCTATTTAGAGGAGATTTCAATGTATCCTTCCCTTAGATCCTCGCCTGGTGGCCTCTCCCTGATCAGGGGAGGGGCTAACAGGATGAGCGACCCTTGTGAAAGGCGTACCCATTCTCAACGTATCGAGAATGTTGCTAACCTCCGTCAGAAGAGTCGGGTCCCTTAGGAGCTACCTAGGCCAGTGCCTCGTGTCGGCAAAGAGCCACCCCATTCGCTGTCAGTAAGGCCTAGTAATAATCTACATGGATCGTGTTGTAGGGTTTGTTAGAATTGTCGATCCATACTATCGCTCCCGTTAGGAGCATAACCATGGGGTGTGCCCTCTCAGTCCGCCGTCGGACGAGATCTCAACTAGACCCATCATGGTACCCTCAACAATCTTTGTAGATGCAGGTGCCTGATGAGCCTCTCGCTCGAGTACCTTTTTTTTTTTGCAATGAGTCAGATTCGGGTAAGCTTAGGTACCTTCTTTTGATGATGACCCAGGGCTCACCACCACTCCTAGGAACTTCTCAAGTTCCAAGGTAGATCCCTAGGTAGCTCTTAGCTACCTAGTAATATCTCGAGTTTTTTTCCTGAGTAATGAACCCAGTTCACCAAATCTAAGGCTCAACCTTACGGGCCCACCTAGCAGACCTACTATATTTTTATTTCATTTGGTTATGAGTCTGGAATAACATCCTAAGGACCTAGTGGATTTCCTAGGGTCTGACTGTTGACCTTTGGAATGCAAGTGGGTTTTTTCATTTAGATCTTATCAGAAACAACTTTTTCATATATTGTATATTTACCATACACTTGATTCATTCATCTAGGTTTCATTTGTACCCTCCTAGGATTGATTCATCACCTCCTTTATCTGGTGATCTTTCAAGTATTAGCTGATTTACACATTCTTCTTCACCTTGTATCGCATATCAAGGCTTGCACATCTTTCACACTTATGCAAGTGTTGAAGCTGGAGCATGCTCACTCAGGCCAATACCGGTATTGACCCTCAGTACAGGTACTGGGCTGGTTTTGCCTCAACTATAGCTAAATCATAGCACTTCAGACTAGTATTGATACTAATCATTAGTACCGGTACTGGACCGGTTCTGTATAGTTGTCCCATTTAGGCCAGTACCAGCACTAATCATCAGTACCGGTATTGGGTGGTTCCAGGCCCTACTCCAGCATGTTTTTAGTCTTACATCACAACCTGAAGTTTCCTTATATAGATTCCATTATCCTAATAATGCTAGGTATAAAACAAGCATTTAGTGCCCAGTGAAACCTCGCAAGCAACACGATGAGGTTCTGAATCCTCCCAACGTGTCTCCAACCCCCCCCCCTCCTTTTTTATTCATCCACCAACCCTAGGCATGTATTCCATTATACCTCTGGCCCCCATTAACTTGAAATCCAAAGAGGCACTCAAAGGAAAAGAAGCTAACATCCCTACCTTAAGCTTTTTGCTGCAGCTCTTGCCTTCTACTCCTTCCCATCTACTGAAATCAAAGTAACGACCACCACACAGCAAGAACAAGTGTAGCAGTTGCTCCTGCACTTCAACCTCTTCTCCTGTTCTTCCCCCCATGTTAGCAACATCAGCAACAAGGCACTGGTAGCAGCTGGAACAGCCACCAAGGGAGGATGGTGATGGTTTCTCCTCCTCTTACAAAAAGGTGGAGCCAAGAGCAGTCGGTGGCTTTCCAAGGAAGCCAACACCTAAATATCTAAAGGTCATTTTGCCAATGCCCCCTCTCACTTTTTACCTGAGGGGCAAGCAAGTTCCTCAAACCATCTTCTCTTGTAAAGGGCCCCTCATCACCACAAAAGAAGTAAAGTCTTAGTTGACAAAATGAATGTCATGGTTTTAAGGGTTCTTTAACTCATTAAACATCCTACTTAACTAGGTTAAAAAATTTTACCCAAAATTTTTGGGTCATTACACCCTAACCCCCTTAAAAGGATTTCACCCACGAAATCAAGCGTACCTTAAACCCCGAAGAGGTGGGGGTAATGGATCTGCATCATAGCTTCGGGTTCCCAGGTGGCCTCCTCAAATTTCTGATTATGCCACAAAACCTTTACCAAGGGCATGCTTTGCTGCGTAGTCTCCTCACCGAACGATCCAGGATTTGACTAGGTGATCCTCATAACTGAGATCTGGTTCAATTTGCAAGTTGTTATATCACACAACATGGCTTTCATCAGCAATATATTTTCTTAGCATGGATACATGAAAAACGTCATGTATGGTTGATAGGTGTGGAGGTAAGGCAAGGCGATACGTTACATGGCCAACTCTTTCCACAATTTCAAAAGGGTTTACATACCGGGGGCTCAGCTTTCCCCTAATTCCAAAATGGTAAATGCCTTTCATCGGTGATATGCATAGAAGCACTCTATCTTCGACTTGAAATTGCAAATCCTGTCATCGATGGTCACTATAACTTTTCTGTCTGGACTGGGAGGCCAACAACTTCCTCTTGATAGATGCAACCTTCTCTGACATCAACTGGATCAGCTCAGGGCCTTGCATGAATTTCTCCCCTGTTTCCACCCAGCTTAAAAGCGAAGGACACTTCTACCCATACAAAGCTTCAAACGGTGCCATGCCTATACTGGCATGGTAACTATTATTGTGAAAAAATTAAGCTAATGGCAAATGGTCCTCCCAAGATCCTTTCCATTCAAGAACACAGGACCTCAACAGGTCTTCCAAAGTCTGGATAGTCCACTCAGACTGTCCATCAGTTTGGGGGTGATATGCCGAGCTGAACTTCAGTTTAGTGCCCAAAGCTTCCTATAAACTGATCCAGAAATGCGATACAAGTCCCTGTCAAAGGTGTCCTTAGGGATGTCGTGAAGTCTAATAATCTCTTTAACATAAATCACAGCAAGTTTGCTCGGTTTAAAGGTGGTTTTTATTGCCACAAAATGAGCTGACTTAGATAATCGGTCAACAATGACCCAAATAGCGTCATGCCCACGAGATGTTGATAAACAATCATGAATTCATGATGAAATGCTTATTTATGATAGTTCCTAGGCCTAGCATTGCATATCATAGTATAAATATTGCATAACATTCATTGCATTGCATTTAGGATAGTTGTATATTCTGTACATTAATTCAAACATTTTATATGGCCAGGAGGTAGTACGACATCTTTATAGGCTTCAAATGAAGAATCTGATCGTATGGATGGATCCAGAGTGACGATCACAGTCTGTCAGCGCAAAAATCACACTGATCAGAGCTCTATAGCATCCACTACAAGAAGAAGAAGATGGACGACCTAGATGGTGCCACATGGCACCATCCAGGTCACCCTACATGAGCCGTAGCCTCCCCAGCTTCACGCAAGAAGTGATCCCAGCTGTTGGATCTCAATCCAATAGCTGAGAAGCGCTCTACATCGCCCGACCTCAAGCATCTCAAGGAAGAATTCATATTGACTGTTGGATTTGCATCCAACGGTCGAGGAGCATGGCCGCACCTCATCTCCATGTGACCAAGCAACTCCTTGGCCAAACGGTAATGTGCCTGCTCTACAAAAGAGAGGTGCAGGTTCGAGCCTCTATCCTCTACGCTCGCTCCAACATCGACTAAATTGGATCACTCAATCTTTGATCCAGCGGTCGAGATGACACATGTGCAATCAGACGCTGGACGACAACGTGCAACCATATGCCAAGGCAAACACGTGCCATCTAGAGCTCTCATTTAAGTCGACCGGGAGCGTTATCTGTCGTTCGATCGTCGCGATTGCGCAATGAGTGTGATTCAAATCAACGAAGGTGCGATCTGCGGGCGCTTCCTAGCCGTGCGATGAAGGATCCGACAACTGCCGTTGCAGATGCCAGCGGGTGTGGGATTCAAATGCCAGCAGTGCATGCTTCCTCCTTGCGATCTCAGCCATCCACGCCTGATCCAACAATTGAAGCACTCCGTGCACTGTGCCAGCTGCAGCCGTGCCTCCTCACGCCAGCAGAGGTGCATGAATGTTTAACAACACCCCGATGGGTCTTTAGCGACGTTTTAAATGTCGCTGAAGACCTGTGAGCGCAAAACACCTCTACTCCACCACTATATAAACCCCATTACCCCTTCCCTTCCAAACCATCTCTACCTATGCTACTCCCACCTACTCCATAGCTCTAGAAGCCCATCAAAGCTCCCAAGAGTTCATTCCCAAGCTCTAAAGGTCCCCTACTAGTGTAGTTGTCCCCTTGCCCCACCAAATATTCCTCCTCCTTTTCACCATCTTCATAGGGAGCCTTGGAGCCATCCTCCCACCTCCATTCTGGTAGAAGATCATCTCCACCTCCTCATCCCCATTCCGTGCCTTGGTGAAGCATTCCTTTACTTAGCGTCCTCCGGCATCTCATCCCCATCATCTAGCCTCTCACCTCCTCCATCCAAGCTGCCACCAAGCGCTGTCGTCTTGTCGAACAGCCGATTCAGGAGATTTCTTCTCACCCCTATCTCTTTTATATTTTAACATATTGTAATAGACATTTGAATGACATTATGATATATCATATTTGTTTTCTCCACTTGGTGAAGTTGTTTTGCTTGTCCTTCTATTACAAAAACACCAAAAAGAAACAAAAAGCACGGATTTCAACAAAAGTAAACGTCCCCTCCCTGTGTTCGACCCTAGACTCATCTCGAGTTTCGGTAAAAAATTGTACTTGATAACATGCTTTGCGACTACAGCGACGGGTTTCTCCTAACCCCAACTTTCCCTCGTGAAAACTTGTTAATCATTTTGGCGTTGTTGCCGGAAGGCAATGGAATTTGCTTTCTTATTTTCGTGTTTCTTTGCATTCACTTATTATTAGCCCTGCTTGCCTTTGATTTACTGTCTTGCAGGTACCCAAGCAAGGAGATCCGAGTGCAGTAGACCAGAGTAAAGTGCGGGTAGAGTAATTTGTAAGTGCCCCCACATTTCCCCCCACTAGTTTCACTTTCGCCACATCCATAATCAAGACCTAATCTACTTAGGTGTTTGCATAAACCCTAGGATAGAATTTGATTGTCTTGTATGTCACCTCCACTCATCTCACCCTCACATATTATAAAAAAAAAAAAAAAGATACTTCTTATGGGACAAATCAACATACACTACGAACACCCACATTTGAGGCACATAACCTATCTTGATTTTATCTACTCAACCGGGATTCCGACCTGTGGAACTGGTACACCAACTCAACACATAAAGGAGTAGAAATCAGGATAGGTTAATCACCTTTTTGTGTGCCCTAATTGGTGGTGCATTTGGGCCAGTTTATTGAGTTGTTTGGGCCGCACCACCTAATCTAAAAGGAATTCATTTTGTAGATGCCCCATAGGATTCAATAATTAGGTTAAGCTAAGCACTCCATATTTTCTTGATTTGTAATGGAAAATACTTGAACTTGTGATTTCAAACTTGGTTTGCCTCCTGGAAATTTAGTTGATATACCTAATATTTGAACCCTAAAAGCTACTAAGATTCAAACCCTAAAACTCACTTTATCATCAAAAATCTTGCTTGAAAACTTTTCGGTTGTGCACATACACACATTTTCAACAAACCATTAAGGGCACAACCTATTAAGGGCCCATTACATTCCAAAAGCACTAAATATCCCAAGCTTAACTAAAATTGATTAGATGTTGGCCGTAAGGACTGATTCACTCTTTGGGACCCAGATTGCGATTGTTCTTGATTAACCCGCTTATATTAGTTAATCTAATGTCTAGCTAAGGGAGTAGCGTCAAACGACCATGGTTGGGGGGTATCAAAGGAACCAGAGCTGCAAGCCAAAGGAAGAACATTCTCCCCAGCCCTTCCTTCTAACTGGTTGGATTGATCAGATAAAAGTAGAGTAAATCATTTATAATCTTAAGATGGATTCTGAGAGCCCGTAGATCTTTAGGCCACCCAACCTAAGGACAGACTTGCATTTTTGTGCTGCAGGGTTCCTTCTTGTCCCGTCGTTCTGACTTCCTTCCAGTGTATGCTTGGAAGGAGGTCCTTGAACCCTCATTTGGAAGGACCTTTAGACCATTCCCAGAGGCAGAGGTTGAGTTATAGCCAAGCAGATCCCATGGTTGATCAACAACCACCTCCCCCGCCCCTGAACTAGTAGGAGCTAATTCAGAGGCAGTTGGAAGAATTGTAGTTGATGCAGCAATGGTTCCAACAAATAAATGGTTAGGGTCTCAGCCCTTGAAGGATTTTTATGATCCTTCAAATTATGAGGATCTTCCTGGCATTGTAATCCCCGCCGGTGATGTTGAGATCAAGCCCCAAGTTTTGAGTTTAATTGAACACTTTCACAGGCTTGGCTCAGAGGGCCCATTCCAACATTTGAAGGACCTGATCACTCTGGTTTAGACCACCAAATCGCGGAATGTGGATGAACAGATGCTCATGAGGATTTTTCCCCATTCACTTAGGGATAAGGCCACACATTGGTATCGTACCATTGGAAGACCGATTGCTACCTGGACAACTTTGAAATTGGCCTTCCCGAAGAAATTCTTCCCAACTGGACGAACCAATGCGTTGCGATGGGCAATTACCACTTTTGCCCAGCAACCAGGGAACCGTTTCATGGGGCCTGGTAGTAATTCCAGGATCTGTTGTGGAAGTGTCCACACCACGAGGTGCCTAAATGGCAACTTGTGCAGATTTTTTATACGGGTTGAATGATCAACTCTGTAATCATGTGGATGCTTCTTGCAGAGGCAATTTCCTCAACAATGACGCAGATAGCACGTATGATTTGTTTGAGGAAATGAGCGAAAACTCTTTAAACTAAGCCTCCATGGAAACCTTCAACCAATTGTAACAAGCTAGATCAAATGCCAATGAGGTCCAAGATTCTCATACATTTGATATGGAATTGATCTGCAATAAATTAGATAAGGTGTATCTAGTTGCTAAATGAATGGAAGAGTGAATGTCCAAAAACTCTAATTTTTCTCAATCCCAGGGCTTGGGATTCCATTCTTTGCAAGCTCCTACGAGATGGAAGTTTGTGAACCAGCTAGAGTCGGCTCGACCTTTGGGCCAGCTCTTCTCGGAACCTTATGGGTTCCAAACTGGGGCCTTTGATATCAATTTTTCTTATCCTTCTTCATCCTCATCTTATGAGGATGTTCATGCTGTACAAGAGAATGTTAGGTCCAGCCCTCACTCAAATTCCTACAATCTTGGTTAGAAAAATCACCCTAACTTCTCTTGGAAAGATCAGGGGCAGCAGGCCCAATATCGACGCAACAATTATGTACCGCAAAAACCAATGGGTCAGGGTCATGTATATACTCAGTTGCACCCGAATCAGGTAATCAGTCCATGTGGAATGTTGAACAACTCGTCGGGCAGACTGATTTAAACCTGAAGATGATAAAAATGCAAGGGTCAATGCTCCAGCTCATGCAACAAATGAAATCTTCGCTGGACACCTTGTAATCTGGACTTAGTGCAAACAACCAATAGCCTGGATCTTTACCATCACAACCTGTACCAAACCTAAGGAATGTATAGAACTGAGCCACTGGGCCTCAAGAGTTTGGTAATGGTGGGGAGTCACATGCTCAAGCTCATGCTATCTATGAGGCTACCCTAACGCCTCCCGGAGTGAACCAAGTTCCCACCATAATCAATCGGGAGCCTTCTGTTTTTCCCAACCCTCCCCAAGGCACTAACCAACAGCATTTTGCCACTGCAAATACCATCACCTTGAGAAGTAGTAGCAGACACAAGGGACCCACCCAACCCCATGTTAACACCATTAGGGCCCGTAGTAAGAATTCTAGACTCCCAACTAAGAATGTGATCAACAAAACATCAGAGTCTGATTTGGGAGTATGTTGTTGTTGTATAGGCAAAGAGAACAAGTCAGAGGAGGAATTGGAGGAAAGGATGTCGTTACTTCAAGCTTTCAAATTGATAATCATTTTAGTCCTCATAGTTATCGGATCAATCCCTACCTACGCCATAGGTTTACTGAATTCATATAAAGAAAGGCGCAGAGTGGAATATGAAAACAATAAGAGAGTAGTCTTGTCTGATAACACAAGCACACTAATCTTAAATAAGATACACCCTAAGAAGCAGGACTCAGAGCCCCGCTAATTTCCTGCACAATAGGAAATGTTACTTTTGATTGGGCCCTCCTTGACTTGGGTGCTTCCATTAATGTGATCCCCACCTCACTGCATATGGAACTGGGTCTAGGCTACCTAAAACACATTGACATAACCTTGCAGTTAGCCGATGGATCCATTACAAAACCAAGGGGTCTTTTGGAGGATGTTTTAGTTAAGGTTAATGATTTGCATTACCTTGCTGATTTCATGGTCCTAGACATGGAAGCACCAAAACAGCTCAACCACACCCTGATTATTTTGGGAAGACCTTTCTTGGCTACCACCAAGGAAAGGATTGATTGTAAATAGGGAAATATAGAAATGGCCTTCGGGAATAAAATAAATCGATTTAATATTTTTGAGGTCTCAAAGAAGGATAAAATTAAGTGTGGTTTGATGGAGGAGCTTAGCAGGATAGAGGAGGTAATGGACATACATACCTTAGACAACCTTTTAATGTTTAATTCAACCCAAACTCAGGAAGAAAATCATGCAGTTGCAGGGATAATTGAGGACAATAAAGACATACAACCAACTATGGCAACCCAGGATGAGGAAGATTTTCATAAAATTGGAAATTTGTTGGATGATGATGTAAACACATTTACACTACTTAAAATGTCTATTTATGCATGTTATTAAGCATAGGATTGCATTTCATGATATAAATATTGCATTACATGCATCATCTTGCATTTAGGGTAGTTTGAATAAAATGGAGGTTAATTGTCTCCTTTTATGTGCTTGGGCAGGGCAAACATTTTATCAGGGCATCGGATCAAAGATCCAACCGTATGGATGTGATCAGGGCGACGATTGGAGTTCAACGACTCTAAGATCGCCCTAATCAGGCATCCGTAGCATCAGATAGTGACCTGGGAACCCTAGAAATCAAGGGCCAGGATGGTGTAAATCCGCACTTCAGATGATAAATCCGACCACACGGATGAATTTGGATCGACGACGCAGCCCAACGACATAAAAATCGAGTCAATCCGACATCCGTGGCACCATCTACAACTTCCAGAAGATGGACGGCCAAGATAGCACCACGTGGTGCCATCTCAGCTGCCCAAATGGTCGCTTGCATCTTGTGAAGGCCCTGCGCCTGCTCGCTCTCCACCTTTGGATCTTAATCCAACGGCTACGGGCGCTCGCGCTTAAAAGCGTCTGCTCGACCATCCGCACCCCATAGCGCAGTGGTCGAGCCGTGGCGAGGAGTGGCAGGCGCGGGCGATTGGGCGCGGGTGGAGCGTCAGATGGAGATCGAACGGCCGTGCACGCCCGATAGCATCGACGCGCGATTAGACGCGTAATCGGACGCGCAATCAGACGCGTGAGCGGGCGCGCAACGCAGCGGGCGGAGATGCATCTTAAGCCGTCCGATCTCGCGATCGGACGGCTGAAAAGCGGCGAACATGCACAAGCCGTTGAGCGTGTGAGCAGGCGAGGAGGCACGCGCAAGCTGGCCATGACGCCCACGTTGAGGGCTTTAGTGACGGATTTATCCATCACTAAAGACCCCTCTTTTATTATTTTGAAGTTGTAATGTCCATTTTGCCCCCACTCGTTGCAACTATAAAAGGAGACCCCCTCCATACGAAATTCTCATCCCTTCTTTCTCCTCTCTACCCCTCCAAAGCTCAAGAGAAGCTTGTCCCACACCCGGGATGCTTCTTGCTAGATAAAGTCCAATTTTCGTTCCCCTTCGGAAGTGGATCCCGCGACGACGACGGCGTGCTGCTCCGTTCCCATTCTTCTGCTTCGTCCTCCTTCGTCCTGCTTCATCCTCCTTCATCCTACTTCGTTCTCCTTCGTCCAGGCGTCGTCCCGTTCGGCTTGTCCTCCAAGCAATCGTTGAGGAGGATAACTTCTCTCTCCCATTCTTATTTACAGCTTTTCTAGTGTAGAATTTTCCTGCTTTATAGTGTAATTGATTTTCTGCTTTCTAGTGTAACTTTTATTTAGTTTGATTATATAAACAATTGGAATATTGAATGCATGTTCTCTCTCTCTCTTTCTCTCTCTCTCTTAGTTTGATAGCTCCATTGTAATTATATCGCCTTGCTTAACAAAAATCCTAAAAAAATATAATTGCGAATATAGTTGAACGTAGCCTTGCTGTGTTCGACCCGGAATTCTTTTCGGTATAAATTTTATTTGTTGAACACGAATTCTTCGCTTTCGAACTACAACGACAGGTTTTCCGAAACCAAACACGTAAGCGTAGCGTTCGCAAAACGTTTCAACATTTTGGCGCCGTTGCCGGGGAGGCAGCGATTTTCGATCTTTCCTTCGCATTTCTTGCACTTTATTTGTTTTCTAACAAGCTTTCTCTTGTGTCTATTGTTTTGCAGAGACCTCCATCAAGGAATCAACAAGCGGTAGATTGGAGTAAAGTGCAGTTGAAGACAACTGTAAGTGCTCCCCCATTCTTTCCCCCTCCATAGATTTCATTTGCCACATTAAATCCAAATCCCAATTAACCTAGGTTTTTGCATAAATCCTAGGAATAGTTTGGTTGTTTGGATTTTCACTCACATTCATTCCACCCTCATCCATAAAAAAAAAAAAATACAACAAAAAGATAATCTTGTGGGGTAATTTTCAACAAACACACAACACACACTCACATTCAAGGCACTTGATCAACTTGATTTGTTTTCTACTCAACCAGGTTCTGATCTGTGGAACCGGTACACACAAAGCAACATATAACAAAGAAGAAATTATTCTTGGTTAACCATTTTTGAGTGCCTAACTTAGTGGTGCATTTGTGGCCAATTGTTTGAGTTGTTTGGGCCGCATCACTTTATTTAAAACCAACTCATCAAGTAGCTCCTCCTTAGGGTTTTCAATCTAGGTATATTCCAGGCACTCCACTTTCTTTCTGATTTTAAAGGAAAACAATCTTCACCCGTGTTTTACAATTTGGTTTGCCTAGAAACTTGATTGCAATTCACCTAATTTGAAACCCTAAAAGCTACTTAAGCAAGATTTGAACACTAAAATTCACACATTATCAATAATCTTGCTTGAAAACCCTGGTTGTGCACGCACTTACACAAATTTCAATCAATCATTAAGGGCACAACCCATTGTAAGGGCCCATCACATTCCATAAGCACCACAATCCCAGGCCTTAATAAAATTGAGTAGATGTTGGCCTTAACGTTTGATTCGCTCTTCAGGGCCTAGTCTGAGATTATTTTTGATTAACCTACTTATACTGATTAATCTGATGTCTAGCTAGGGGAGTAGCATCAAACGACCGCGGCTGGGGGGTACACTAGGAACCGGAGGCGAAAGCCAAAGGAAGAACCTTCTCCCCAGTCCCTCCTTCTAACTGGTTGGATTAAATAGACATAAGTAGAGTAAATCACTTACAGTCTTAAGGCTGGTTTTGGGAGTCAGTAGATCCTTAGGCTACCCCACTTAAGGACAGCCTTGTTTTGTTGTGCTGCAGGGTCCCTATCCCTAGTCCTTCCGACCTTCTCCTAGTTTATGTTGGGAAGACTGTCATTGAATCCCTGATTGGAAGGACCGTTAGAACATTCTAGGAGGCGCAAGTTAGATTTTGGTCAATTTGATCCCTTGGCCGAACAACAGCCTCCTCTGCTTGAAAATCCACAGGAACAATTTCGAAGGCAGCTGGAACAAATGCAGAGAATGCAGGAATGGTTCCAGAGAATGCAGGGCGCTCAACCCTTGAAGGATTTTTATGATCCTTCAAATTACGGGGAACGTCCCGGTGTCCAGATTCCAGCCGGTGACGTAGAAATCAAGCCCCAGGTGTTAAGCCTGATTAAACATTATCATGGGCTTGGCTCCGAAGATCCATTTCAGCACTTGGAAGATTTGACCACTTTGGTCCAGACCACCAAGGCTCGAAACGTTAACGAGGAGCAAATGATCATGAGGCTCTTCCCCCACTCTCTTAGGGATAAAGCCGCGCATTGGTATAGGACAATAGGAAGACCAATTATAACTTGGAATGAGTTGAAATCGACCTTTCTGAAGAAATTCTTCCCAGTTGGTCATACCAATGCTTTGAGACGGGCAATCACTACCTTTACCCAGTGGCCAGGGGAGCAGTTTCATGTGGCCTAGGAGCGATTCCAGGATTTATTGCGGAGGTGTCCACACCACGAGGTGCCGAAATGGCAACTCGTGCAAATCTTCTATCATGAGTTGAATGAGCAACTCAGAAACCATGTGGATGCTTCTTGCGGAGGCAATTTCCTCAATAAAGATGCAGATAGTGCACATGATTTATTTGAGGAAATGAGTGAGAATTCAATTAATCATGCCTCCATGGATACTTTTAACCGGTCCCAGCAACCCAGATCAAATGTCAATGAAGTCCATGACTCTCATTCATTTGATATGGAATTAATTTGTAATAAACTTGATAAAGTGGACTTGGTTGCTAAAAGAATGGAAGAGTGGATGGCTGGCAATTCTATGAACAACTCTCAATCCACTCAATCCCAAAATTCGGGATTCCATTCCTCACGAGCTCCTTCCGGACTGGTGTTCGTGAATCAACTCGATGCGACTCAACCTATGAGTCAGCATTTTTCGAAACCCCATGGGTTCCCAAATGGGGCCTTTGATCCCAGTTTTTCTGATCCTTCCCTTTCTTTCTCTCCATCCTCACCCTATGAGGATGCCTGTGCTGTACAAGAGAATGTTAGATCCAACCCCTACTCGAATGCCTATAATCCAGGTTGGAGAAACCACCCTAACTTCTCTTGGAAAAATCCGAGGCAACAGACCCAATTCCGACCCAGCAACTACACTCCGCAACAACCAATGGGTCAGGGTCAAGTATATACTCAGTTGCCTCCGAATCAGGTCAATCAGCCAGCTTGGAATGCCCGTCAACCCGCAGGGCAGGCTGATTTGAACCGTCAAATTGTAGAGATGCAAGGATCTATGCTCCAGCTCATGCAGCAAATGAAAAACTCGCTAGACAACTTGCAATCCAGGCTCATTGCTAACTCTCGTCAACCTGGATCTCTACCATCCCAACCCGTACCCAACCCGCGAAACATTATAAATTTGGGCAATCAAGCCCATGGGTACAGAAATCAGAGGGACCCGCATGCACATGCTCAGGTGGTTGAGCAGGGTTCCTCGTCTTCTTCTTCTGCTAATCAACAATTCATGGTCAATCAAGCCCCTCCAATCTTTCCTAACCCTCCCCAAGACCCAAATTCTTACGCTTCTGCAAATTCTGTCACTTTGAGGAGTGGTAAGAAGACTTAGGATCCACAACTACACTATTCTGATCTTTTGAATCCTGAAGAATCTAAGGAAAGAGAGGAGAATTATAGAGGAGAAATCAAGGCTCAGGAACCTGATTCCAAAGATCTGACTCATGTTCCTTTTCCAGAAGCCTTAGCCAAAGCAAAGAAGAAGTCTGTTGATAGCAATGAGGAGCTTTTGAATTTATTTAAGAATGTTGAGATCAATATTCCGCTCCTTGATGCTATCAAGCACATACCGGCTTACGCAAAATTTTTAAAGGAATTATGTACACAAAAGCATAAGTCGAGAGAATCTGTTCCGAGGAAGGTGGTACTCTCCGAGCAGGCTAGCTCTGTTTTCCTGCACTACCTCCCTCAGAAAAAGAGAGATCCTGGTGCTCCTTTGATTTCTTGCGTTATCGGAGATTACACATTTGATAGAGCACTTTTGGATCTCGGTGCATCCATCAACCTAATTCCGACTTCTCTCAACGAGAAGTTTGGGTTAGGTGAACTTCGACCAACTTCAGTAACGCTACAGTTAGCGGACCGTTCGGTCATAAACCCGCGAGGCGTTATTGAAGATGTTATAGTTAAGGTCAAGGATTTCTATTTCCTGTAGATTTCCTTGTCCTTGACATGGATGTACCAGATAATCTGAGGAACACGCCCATCATTCTGGGGCGTCCATTCCTGGCTACCGCAAAGGCCAACATTAATTGTGAAAACGGTAGCATGGAAATCGCCTTTGGGGACCAACGAATGAAATTGGATATTTTTAAGGGGATCAATAAATTTGAGGATTGTGGATTTATTGAGGAACTTGATGAGGATAATGTTAATATTGAAACTTGTTTGACTGTTTCTTCAACTGAAAGTTCCTCTTTGGTTGATGAATTTGACCCGCAACCCTCTGACTTGACATCTTCGGAAGAGGTTACTGATTTTGTTCACTCAAAACCTCTTCCTCTTGTTGAATCTTCAGCATCTACCCTACCATCAATCATTACCCCACCCTAGCTTGAATTGAAACCATTGCCCGAGAATTTAAAATATCAATTTTTAGGATCGCAAAATACGCTCCCTGTGATTATTAGTGCTAAATTGACAAAGGAGCAAGAGATTAAATTGATTAAGGTTCTAAAGGAACATAAGGAGGCAATTGGTTGGACCATTCATGACCTCAGGGGGATCGAGCCATCTTATTGTAATCATAGAATATTTTTGGAAGATGGATCCCGCCCTTCTCGCCAAATGCAGAGGAGATTGAATCCAAATATGCGAGAAGTGGTCAAAAAGGAAATCATCAAGTGGCTCAATGCAGGAATTATTTATCCAATCTCTGACAGTCCCTGGGTAAGTCCCGTTCAGATTGTTCCAAAGAAAGCCGGGATTACTGTTGTGACTAATGAGAGAGGTGAATCTGTCACAACTCGTTCAGCTTCCTCTTGGAGAGTTTGTATTGATTACAGGAAGCTGAACATAGCCACTAAAAAGGATCATTTTCCCCTACCCTTCATTGATCAAATCTTGGAAAAATTAGCCGGGCAGAAGTACTTCTGTTTTCTTGATGGCTACTCGAGATACAACCAAGTTCCTATCCATCCCGAGGATCAGGAAAAAACTACTTTCACCTGTCCCTACGGAACCTTTGCTTTTCGTAGGATGCCTTTTGGGTTATGCAATGCACCTGCGACTTTTCAAAGGTATATGCTAGCCATATTTTCCGACATGATGGGAGAATTTATGGAAGTCTTCATGGATGATTTCTCTATTTTCGGAGAATCATTTGACTCTTGTTTGGCTAATTTAGAAATGATTCTTAAGCGATGTATCAAGACACGACTGGTCCTTAGCTGGGAAAAGAGTCATTTCATGACTCAAGAAGGCATCGTTTTGGGTCATGTAATCTCTGAATGGGGAATTGAAGTGGACAAAGCTAAAGTTGATGCTATCGCTAAACTTCCTCCTCCCACATCTATTAAACAAATCAGATCATTTCTTTGCCATGTGGGATTTTATCGAAGATTCATCAAGGATTTCTCGAAGGTTGCTCGTCCTTTGAGCAATCTTCTTGCCAAAGAAACGCCGTTTGTTTTTGACGAATCATGCCGAAAGGCATTTGATTTTCTGAAAACGGTAGTCACCTGTGCTCCAATTTTGCAACCACCAATTTGGACAGCCCCATTTGAGATCATGACCGATGCTTCTGATTACGCGGTCGGGGCTATCCTGGGTCAGAAAATTGACCGAAAGCCCTCTGTCATTTACTATGCTAGTAAAACTCTGGATGAAGCCCAGAGGAATTACACTGTTACTGAAAAGGAATTACTAGCTGTAGTATTTGCGTTGGAAAAATTCAGGGCTTATCTCTTGGGGTCTCATGTTATTGTTTATACCGACCACTCGGCCTTGAGACATCTCTTGGCTAAAAAGGATGCTAAACCCCAGCTTATTCGTTGGATTCTTCTTCAAGAATTTGATCTTGAAATCAAGGATAAAGTCGGGGTGCAAAATGTGGTAGCAGATCATTTGTCGAGACTCCTAGATGATTCTTCTTGTCCGGACATTCTGATTGCTGACACTTTTCCGGACGAAACCATTCTTACAGTTTTAGGTGTTCACTCCCCATGGTTTGCTGACATTGTTAACTATTTGGTTGTTGGTCAAATCCCCCAGGATTGGACCAAGCAACAACGAGATAGACTCAAATCTGAGGCCAAATACTACTTTTGGGAGGATCCTAAACTGTATTGCATCAGCTCTGATCAGATTATTCGCCGATGCATACCGGAGAATGAATTCAACAGTATACTCAAGTTCTGCCATGCATCTGGTTGTGGTGGACATTTCTCCAGGAGAAAGACGGCTGCAAAAATCTTGCAATCTGGCTTCTATTGGCCGTCTTTATTCAAGGATGCCCAGGACTTCTCAAGGTCATGTTCTCGATGTCAGTCACTCGGGAACATAACTAAGAGAGACATGATGCCCTTAAACCCTATTCTTCCTGTAGAAATTTTCGATGTTTGGGGCATCGATTTCATGGGGCCCTTTATCCCCTCATTTGGACATCAGTACATTCTTGTTGCTGTTGATTATGTGTCCAAATGGATTGAGGCAATTCCCACCCGAACCAATAACCACAAGGTGGTCATCAATTTTGTCAAGAAAAATATCTTTAGTAGGTTCGGGATTCTGAAGGCTATCATCAGTGATGGTGGCACTCATTTTACTAATGCCCAATTCCAAAATTTATTGGCCAAATACGGGGTTAATCATCGAATTTCCACACCTTACCATCCCCAAACGAATGGACAAGCCGAGATCTCCAATCGAGGGATCAAGAACATTCTGCAAAAAATGGTTAGGCCTGATCGCAAGGATTGGACTCAAAAGCTTGAGGATGCTCTTTGGGCCTACTGTACGGCGTATAAAATGCCCATCAGCATGTCTCCATTCCGTTTGGTGTATGGAAAGGCGTGCCATCTACCCGTAGAGATTGAACACAGGGCATTCTGGGCAATCAAACAATGCAATTTAGATTTGAATCTAGCTAGAAAGACCAGGAAACTCCGACTATCTGAGTTGGAGGAGCTTAGAAATGATGCTTATGAGAATGTCAAGATCTACAAGGCTCGGACCAAAGCTCTACATGATCAATTGATTTCCCGCAAGAGCTTTGAGCCAAACCAGAAGGTCTGGTTATTTGATTCTAAACTTAAGCTCTTTCCTGGTAAACTTAGATCTAAATGGAATGGCCCATTCATAATTGATCAGATTTTTCCTAATGGTGCCGTTCAGATTTCTGACCCAAAGACGGGTAACACCTTTAAAGTTAACGGTCAAAGTTTGAAGCCTGTTGTTGACCGTAATCTTCCAGAACCCGTCTCAGACTCTGTTGCTCTAGCCATTCTGTGACTTCTTTGGCTGGACTTTGCCTAGCTGACGGCATTAAACTCAGCAGTTGTACATATGACACAAGCCTGATATGAGCTTCATATCCAGGTGACATCTTTCATATTCTACCCTTTCTTTCATGTCTCTTTTTCAATGAGGACATTGCATCAGTTAGGCATGGGGGGGTGGATTCATTCTTGAATTATTTGGTCAGCCTTGTGAAATCCATGTAAATTGTCTCTCTTCTTATTTAAAAAAAAAAGAAATTAGGAAGGATTAGTTGGACATTAGGACTTTTCAATCCTAAGAAATTTTACATTAGGATCTGAACACAAAGACCCCTCAGGTCTTTGGACTTAATTAGCCTGTGTATCCACTAGAATGTTGATTTGTTTTTGAGTCCTCGCCATCTTAATTCTATTATAATTGGAATAAATAAGTTTGGGTGATAAGTACACGACTTACCAACCCGCCCTCTGATTTGAGGGAATTTTGAGTTTTAATCATCTATACACTTTCTTTGCACTGACTCGTTGTTCGGTGATTCTAACAGAAGTTGGGTAGCTAATGAACCTTCTAGGGTGTTATGGCTGGCAAGTTATCGTGGGTAACAACCCATGGGTAGGTTGTCCAGAGCCCAGTCACTGGACCTTTCTTAGTTTGCTGCCTTTAGGTAAATCTTAGACTAGGGAAGCCACCTACTTAAAAAAAAAAAAAAATCAAAAAGAAAAGGAGAAAAGAACAAAAAGAAATAAGCCACACTTCGCCGCATGAGTATGGCTGGCAAGTTGTCGGTGGTAGCAGCTCATCGACCGGTTGTCCAGAACCCAGCTCAGTAAATGCACTAAAAAAATTCCCAAAACACTTAGGAAGAAGCAGAGAAGTAGAATAAATCGGGGAGATATACACTGGATTCACCCTTGTGTTGACCTCGTAAAAAATAAAAGTAGGGAGAAAGCTACCGGTTGTAAAGATACACGTTTAGGCAGAAGTCTTTTTGAGGTCACCTAGAGGCGTAGAAATCCGAAGTCCGTTTTAATTACCGGTCAAGGAGTCTATCACAATCACAATAAGATGCTTAAAACTTAGGGTTCTCATCAAATCTTGGGTGAGGTGAATGGCTGTAGAAAGGCACTCTTAAACCCTAAAATTTGAAAATCCAAAAAAATTAGAAAAGAGTAAAAAGAGAAAAAGAAATTTTTCTTTTAATAAGGCGAGGGCTTGAGGCGGTCTGCATTTTGGCTGATACTCGGGCACTGTTGTGTCTTTGAAAGTTCAGTTCCTAAGTAGACAATTTCTTAATGATTGAAAATAACTCAAGTCCAAATAGTCCAACCTAATTCTTTTATAAATAGCATATAGTTTTTGCTAGGGACTAGCAAAAGATAGGCATGGGGGTATGATGTAAACACATTTACACTACTTAAAATGTCTATTTATGCATGTTCTTAAGCATAGGATTGCATTTCATGATATAAATATTGCATTACATGCATCATCTTGCATTTAGAGTAGTTTGAATAAAATGGAGGTTAATTGTCTCCTTTTATGTGCTTAGGCAGGGCAAACATTTTATCAGGGCCTCGGATCAAAGATCCAACCGTATGGATGTGATCAGGGCGATGATTGGAGTTCAACGACTCCAAGATCACCCTAATCAGGCATCCGTAGCATCAGATAGTGACCCGGGAACCCTAGAAGATCAAGGGCCAGGATGGTGTAAATCTACACTTTAGATGATAAATCTGACTGACGGATGAATTCGGATCGACGATCGCAGCCCAACGACACAAAAATCGAGTCAATCCGACATCCGTGGCACCATCTACGACTTCCAGAAGATGGACGGCCAAGATAGTGCCACGTGGTGCCATGTCAGCCGCCCAAACGGCCGCTTGCATCTTGTGAAGGTCCCGCACCCGCTCGCTCTCCGCCGTTGGATCTTAATCCAACGGCTGTGGGCGGTCGCGCTTAAAAGTGTCCGTTCGACCATCTGCGCCCCGTAGCGCAGTGGTCGAGCACGCTATTGCGAGTGCCGGGCGCGGGTTCGAGCCGTGGCGAGGAGCGGCAGGCGCGGGCGATTGGGCGCGGGTGGAGCGTCAGATGGAGATCGGACGGCCGTGCGCACCCGATAGCGTCGACACGCGATTGGACGCGCAATCGGATGCGCAATCAGACGTGCGGGCGGGCGCGCAACGCAGCGGGCGGAGACGCATCTTAAGCCGTCGATCTCGCTATCGGACAGCTAAAAAGCGGCGAATGTGCTCAAGCCATTAAGCGCGCGAGCAGGCGAGGAGGTGCACGCGAGCTAGCCACGACGCCCACGTTGAGGGCTTTAGTGACAGATTTATCCGTCACTAAAGACCCCTCTTTTATTATTTTGAAGTTGTAATGTCCATTTTTCCCCCACTCCTTGCAACTATAAAAGGAGACCCCCTCCATACTAAATTCTCATCCCTTCTTTCTCCTCTCTACCCCTCCAAAGCTCAAGAGAAGCTTGTCCCACACCCGGGATGCTTCTTGCGAGATAAAGTCCAATTTTCGTTCCCCTTTGGAAGTGGATCCCGCGACGACGATGGCGTGCTGCTCCATTCCCATTCTTCTGCTTCGTCCTCCTTCGTCCTGCTTCATTCTCCTTCGTCCAGGCATCGTCCCGTCCGGCTCGTCCTCTAAGCAATCGTTGAGGAGGATAACTTCTCTCTCCCATTCTTATTTACAGCTTTTCTAGTGTAGAATTTTCCTGCTTTATAGTGTAATTGATTTTCCGCTTTTTAGTGTAACTTTTATTTAGTTTGATTATATAAACAATTGGAATATTGAATGCATGTTCTCTCTCTCTCTCTCTTTCTCTCTCTCTCTCTCTTAGTTTGATAGCTTCATTATAATTATATCGCCTTGCTTAACAAAAATCCTAAAAAAATATAATTGCAAATATAGTTCAACATAGCCTCCCTGTGTTCAACCTGGAATTCTTTTCGGTATAAATTTTATTTGTTGAACACGAATTCTTCACTTTCGAACTACAACGACAGGTTTTCCAAAACCAAACACGTAAGCGTAGCATTCGCAAAAACCGTTCAACAGATGATTCACATGATCAAGTTAAAGCCCAATAATGTCCTCATCCTGAATTTTTAGAGTTTGAGGTTCAACTTTTGCATGGGAATCATGAGGATCAGGATGGTTGGATTAAGCACCATGATTGTGAGGATGAAATTGAACTTTGGGGAGAAACTCTTGAAATGTTAAGTATTCTAGAGTTCCCACAAACCCCCAACACATCACAAAACCCTCATCGTCCTTGTTCACCCAACCATTGCATAATTTCTTTATCCACCCACACCTCCTCTGTATTGAATCAACAAAACTCCTATTGGAGACCATTTAGGCTCTCTCTACACCACCATCTTAGCACTTTCATTGATCATTGATCTGCGAAAGACGTGTTTGCTTAAAAGGATCGTTATAGTTCGAGCTTGCAACATCGATTTTAAAAGAAGAAACGGACGTGAGTCCGAGTGTCGATCACACGGAGGCGTGAAAATCGGATTTTCTTTGTCACTTAATGTCATGGAGATAACGGATGTTTGCTTGCGAGAAGATGTGGTAGAAAAAATGAGTGAGAGAGAGAAAGAGAGAGAGAGAGGGGGAGAGAGAGAAAGTAGGGTTAGAGTCTTTTAAGTCATAGCAATTACTCAAAGCAAGATGGAGAACAACATCAACACTATATTAAACATGCAAATCAAGTTTTACAAATACAATGGTAGCTAAATGCTTGAATAAAAGGGAAGTAAAGCTAGATTAAAGGGAGAGAGAGAGAGAGGGGAGATGGCGAGGCGACCACGACGGTGGAAGAAGGCTCCGTCGGTGGCTCGTCGACTCCGTTGACTACAAGAGAGGCTAAATGGGGCTAGGAGGGTGTTACAACACTTGCAAGGTGAATTGAATGCTTTTCATGGGTGGTTGGGAGGGGTTTATATAGGGAGAAGAGGTTTCCATTTTAAGTATGGGCTTTAGCGACATCTGGGACGTCGCTAAACCAATGCTAAAAGTGTTGGTGAAGCCCCTTGCCCAACGGTCTTTCACGCGTGCCGTTCTTCATGCGTGATCCATGCACGCGCACTGTGGGCCGTCCGATTGAAGATCGGACAGTTGAGATTGCTCGTGGGGTACGCCTTTGGATCGCGCCTGCTGCGCTCACGCCCGCGTGTCATCGCGGGTGTCTGCATCGGATGCGTGAGATTGTGCCGTGTTGCCTGCTGCCGAGTAGCTTGATCGTGCATTGATGGCCGAAATCGCGTGCCTCGATCCCACCTTGATTTTGCGTTGCGGAGGGCACCTTGAACTCGCGCCCTACTGTGTGGGGGTGAGGCGTGTACCACTGCGCTATGGTCGTAGCTTTGTCACGGAGGTGAAACGCTGGTGTGGTGCGAGCGACCGTTGGATGAAGATCCAATGGTTGTGATCTACTACAGCTGAGGACGCTGCGGTTGTGGGGCGCGCGCTTCTCAGCCGTCCGATCGAAGATCAATGGCTGAGATTCATCTTGCGGTTGAGGCGGTGGTGTTATGCTGCGGTTGAGGAGCGCGGGGATGCTAACATGTGGCAGCCTTACGACCGTTGATCATCAGATCAACGGTCAGAACTTCTTGGGCCAATTGTGGGAGCTCTGGATGTCAGATTTAGCTGATTTCGAGTCCGTTGGACTCCGTTCGTCACTCTGAGTCCATCCGTGTGGTTCGATCGCTCATCTGAGGCCTGTTTTGACATGTACTTGTACACATGGACATTAATAATGCATTATAAGCAATATTGATGTGCAATGCATGCGATGCTCCTATTCCTATTTATGATGTATCCTTTGTGCATTTTACCTTTAAGACCGTCCCCTTTTGGCAGATTAACTTTGTAAAATGCAGTGCTATTAATCATCTCTTTGGCAAAGCCATTTTCACTCTCCGAGACCCATATCTAGGGGCCTAGAAACTGTGTTATTGCAGCATCAATGTTAGTTATTCTTGATTGAGGACATCACCTAGCTGAAGGCACTAAACTCAGCATGTGTAAAGACTATTTGGAGTTGACTGGAATCTCACGGAAATTAGGTGTTATTCTTCCAATTCTACCCTCCTATATGCTTTTATCTTTACAATGAGGACATTACATTAGCTAAGCATGGGGGGGTGGATATTTTGTGGAATGATCATTTTGTCAGCCCATAACAGTAATTTCCTATTATTAAAAAAAAAACTAGGATCAAGAGAAGAGAACTTAGGCGTTAGGAGTTGTGAACTTTAGGAATTGATACTTTAGGGCCTGAACACTTAGACTCTTCAGGTCATCGGGCTTAATTAGCTTGGGTGTCCACTCGAATGTGGACTTAGTCTCGAGTCCTCACCAAGTAATTATATTTCAATTTGGTCAACAACTTGGGGTGATAGGTACACAACTTATCAACCTACCCTCTGATTTGAGAGGACTTCAAGCCTAAGCATCTACACAATATTTGCACTGACTCACTTTTCAACGATTTTTACGGAAATTGGGTAGTTAATGAACCATCTAGGGTGGTATGGCTGGCAAGTTGTTGTGGGTAACAACCCATTGGCTAGTTATCTAGAGCCTAGCTATATGACCATACTCATTTTACTGCTTTTAGGTAAATCTTAGATCAAGGAAGCCACCTACTCAGAAAAAGGAAAAAAATGATACTCAAAACTAAAAAGAAAAAAATAAAAAAGTAGAAAAAGGTGAAAATAAAAAAATAAAACCACACTTCATTGCATGAGTATGGCTGACAAGTTACCATGGGTAACAGCCCATTGGCTGGTTGTCTAGAGCCCAGCTCACAAAAATGCATAATAATTCCCAAAACACTTAGAGAAGAAGCGAGGAAGTACAATAAACCGAGGAGATATACACTGGGTTAGCCCTTGTGTTGACCCCATAAAAAAATAAAGTAGGAAGAAAGCTACTGTTCGAAAAGACAAACCTTTAGGCAGAAACTCTTAAGGTCACCTAGGGTCGTAGAAACCTGAAGTCCTTTTCTTTTTTTTTTGAAACAGTGAGGAAAGCTATCGTTAAATGATAGCAATCCAGAGGGTAATATATTTCACATCAAACAAAACATTACAAAATAGATCCCCAACTGTGTATGAGGGACTAGCATTCATTTACAATTTTCTCACATCTAACCGGTCTCTCCTAAAAAAACTTTTCATTTCACACCCTCCACACACACCACAAGGTGGCAGCCATACACCTGTACGGCCATCCAGGATCGTCGAACCTCTGCCAAAGGGAGTCCCAGGAAGGTAGAGGTTCCAGGCACATCTTCCTCCAAAGCTTGTCTGTGACCAAGCATGAAGAAAAAATATGCGAAGCACTGTCAGTGTGTAAACCACAGAGATGACAGGCATTCAAAGTAGTCCCCATTCTTTTGTATCTAAGGTCGCTAGTGATCAAGCCTTCCCGCCTACAGAGCCACAAGAAAATTTGAACCTTCAAAGGGATCTTCAATAGCCATATTTTCCTGCCAATTGGATCACTCTCCATATCTGTGTTTGATTTGATGATCCTCTCATAGGCCTGCTGCACTGAGAAGACCCCATTTCAGCCATACATATCAACCATATTCTGCCTAGGATGCATCTGTTGCAGTGCAACCAACAAATTCTGCCTATCCTCCCATAGCCGAGTGCCAGATCTGCTTTGCTCATGACCTTCCAGCCTCCAGCACCCCTTTGCAGCAGACCACAAATTGCTGACAGTGGCCTCCTTATCTACAGCAGCTGCATATGCCCTCGGATATGTATCTTTTAGAATCCCCAAACCTGACCATTGCTCATTCCACAGACTAAAATCATAGCCATCACCAAGCCTAGGCTGCAGCAGATGCTAGTTGCTGCTAATTGCACGAGTAACTGATCGCCAAAAATTGGATGGCTTCACTGGTTGTAGCCTCTTCAGTGTGCTATTAGAATCACCATAACTATCTTTGATCAAGTCTGCCATTATATCATCCGTGCAGTCCAAAATCTTGATGGCCCACTTGATCAGGAAGCTTCATTGAACTGCTTGAGCACCTTAATCGCCATACCACCTGTCTCCTTTAGCCTGCATATCTTTTCCCATCGATGGGTTGCATAAAACCTCCCTCATGGCCAGCTCCTTTCCAAAAAAATCTTCTCCGCATAACATCCAATCGTTTCCAAATAGATTTCGGGGCCTTAAAGATGCTGAAATAGAAGACCGAGATGGATGTTATGACTAAGTTAAGGAGGATTAATCTCCCACCCTTCGATAAGAATTTACTACTCCATCCTTTCAACTTGCCAGAAACTTTATCAAACAAAATATTCTAATCATTTTTCTTCAGCTTTGCAGCTCTCAATGGCAGTCCTAGGTACTTCATTGGTAACTTAGCTCGAGGTGATCCCAATGTATTCTCCAACTCCTTCTGTTCCTGCTCATTCATGACAAAACATATCAGAGTAGATTTTTCCTTGTTCAATTTTAGGCCTGAGATGTCCCCAAAGATCTTTACCATAAGCCCCAGAGCATGTGCAGTAGGATTGGCCCCTTCCACAAAGAAGACCGTGTCATCTGCATATTGCAAAATGGGAGCCAAGGTTCTTCTGTTGGACAGTGAATACCCTCTAAAGACCCCCACCTCTGCCAATCTTCATGCATATCTTGCAAGCCCATCCACTGCAAGGTTAAAGATCAAGGGGGCTAGAGGACTTCCTTGTCTAACCCCACGTTTAGGTTGAATCCAAGCACCACATGGCTTCCCATTGATCAACGGAGAAAAGGAGGCAGTTGTGATGCAACGTTTCATCCACTGGATCCAAAGAGGAGGGAATCCTCTCCTTTTAAATACCTCCCAGGTATAAGACCAAGAAATCGAATCATATGCCTTTTGGAAGTCAACTTTCCACATGAAAGCCTTGCACTTCCTTCTATGACATCCACTCACCATTTCTTGAGCTAATATGAAGGATTCTTGGAGTGATCTATTGGGCAAAAAAGCAGACTACACAGGGTGGATTAGGCTCTGAAGAACAATTCTCAGTCGATTTGCTAATATCTTGCTCACTACAAGGTAGATGGAATTTGATAATGAGATCGGATTGAAGTCTGAAAACTTCTCTGCTCCCAATGTCTTTGGCAGTAGGAAGAGATATGATTTGTCGATCTTATCAAAGCCAGCATTCCCCTTCTCAAACTCTCTAATGACTTCCATCACCTCATTGCCCACCACACTCCACATTTCTCTATAAAAGAATACTTGTATCCCATCAGGGCCTAGGGAACCTTCCATATTAAGCTCTTTAATTGCCTGCAGGGTCTCTTGTTCAGAGATGGCTACTGTCAGTTGAGAAGCCTGTTCTTTTGTCACACCAGGTGCATCATTCCCTGCCATTCTCCATTCCCCTCTCTTAATTGCCCGAGAGGATCCCCTATAGTATTTGATAGCTTCTGACCTTATTCCTGAATGAAAGAGATCCTATGTTCATCTTTTAAAATAGAAGAAATAAAGTTTGCACGCCTCCTAGAGCTAGCCGCAAGATGGAAGAATTTCATGTTGGCATCTCCCTCCTTAAGCCACAATTGTCTTGATCTCTCCCTCCAATCAATCTCCTGTTTGAGATCCGCTTCCATTATCACACCCTGCCACATCTTCCTATCTGCAAGTTCCTCCTCTGATAGAAGACCTGCTGCTTCCTTAAAGTCCAACTCCTGGATGTTACTCAAAGCCTCTACCCGCCTTTGATGCCTTAAAGTGTTCATAGTAGCACCATACTCTTTCAAGATTGTGCGCAAGGCTGCCAGCTTGGATGCCAATCTGACAGTAGCAAAACCCTCCACCTTTTTAGCTTGCCACCATGAATTGATCATCTGATGGAACCCCAGTTCATTCATCCATGATCTTCTAAGTTTGAAGTATGAGCCGACTTGGATCTCTTCCCCACTATCCCAAACCAAAGGGGTATGGTCAGAGAAAGGTCGGTCCAAGCCAGCAACACTCGACAACTGGAATCTTTCAAGGATGTTCACATTCCCAAAAAATCTGTCAATTTTGGAGAGCAACCCATTACCATTGCGCCAAGTAAATTCAACACTTGAAGAAGGGTACTCATTCAGTTCAAGAGATTGAACCACCAGCTGGAAACCAATAGCTGAGCTGTTTGTGTCACTAAAAGGCCTGTCTGCCCCTGTCAGCACATAGTTGAAGTCTCCTCCTGTCAGCCAGGCTTCCCCTTGCACCAATTCAACCATATCCACCCAATCCTCCCACAATTCCTGCCTTGCAGATGCAACACAGGGGCCATACACCCCAGTAACCCAGATAGTGTCATGCCCCTGGTGAGTTTGGAATTTGCAAGTCAGTAAGTGTCTGGCCTTGTGAACTTCCAGACAATGTGCCCAAACCTTTCTCCACCAAATAGTAATGCCCCTCGATCTACCATGTGCATTAACCTTCACACATTCATTCGCCCCTGCAGCCAATAAGTCACTCCATAGTCTATCCGAGTCATTCTCAATGTGCGTCTCTTGAATGATCACACACTCAATCCCCCACTCTCTTATCGTGCAACCTGCACACATTCCAAGTGAGGATTCTCATCTATCCTCATGAGATCCCTTCCCCCTATGGTTCTGACATTTTCAAACCTGCATAAGCTCTGCAATCTTGTCTTCTTCCAGTAGTATGTCAGCCTTTGATTTCCTTTGCCTGAGACTATAAGGTGATCTGCCCTTAGCAGATTTAGAGCAAGATCCAACACCAAATTTGAGACCTCCATCTCTTGCAGATTCTGCTGATCCTTCAGGGAGTTAGGCCAAGCCTCTTGTACCCCCTGCACCTCAATATC
Source organism: Thalassia testudinum (assembly GCA_037157565.1). NCBI lineage: Eukaryota > Viridiplantae > Streptophyta > Magnoliopsida > Alismatales > Hydrocharitaceae > Thalassia > Thalassia testudinum. Next base: position 112,684,004 of record JAZHRO010000003.1, on the reverse strand, counting down.
CTCACTATCTGGCAGCATAGTCCATGCTTCCTCAAACATTGGCCTCGTTTCTTCCATCCTAACCGATTCCTCCTTCTCTTTATCCATTGTCTCCCCCCTCTCCCCCAAGTGAAGGTCCTTGTGTTTTTTGATAGAGGGGGATTCTTCAGGAGAAGCCCTACACCCACCCTGCGCAACCGCCACTTCAACAGCTTCAGAATCAAACGACTTATCTTGCCTCGTTACAGTGTCACCCACTGTGAACCTTAGCATAAGCAACCATGAGCTTCCACCACATCTTAAAATCAATCTGTCAGGGACCGAACCTGCTTTAAACACATCGACCATCACATTCAGCGAGCGCCCATCTCCCTCCAACAGTCCTACAACCGCATCTTCTGCCAATGAGGCAAACCCAGATATCATGGATGCCACAACCTCCTTCGACCTCAGGTGTAAAGGTAAACCCTTGATCTCAAGTCTCCCCGACCTGGATCCCAATCTATGGGGTGGCCTCTCCAGCAGGGCTCCATCAAAGGGAGAAATCAATCTCCAAATCACCGTTAGGCCATCATTGAAGGACGTTTGAAATCGCAGTCTCTCGACATCCATCATCTCCAATCCAAATAGAACAAACCGTGTATGCGACAGAGAGGCGAACTGCCAGGAATTGGTCGATGGGGAAAGAGAGCTTACCAGCTTGCGCAAGTTCTCCGACGTCGGTCTCCCGATCATAACCTCTCTGATCAATGCCCCTCTATTATTCCCACCTTCATGGACACAATCTGCATGGGGCTAACCTAGGGACTATTAGAGATCAGGTAAATTATTCCTACATCGAGCCACTTTATGATTTCCTTTTTAACCACTTCTCGCATATTTAGGTTTAATCTCCTCTGCATCTCACGAGAAGGGTAGGATCCATCTTCCATATAAATGCAGTGATTACAATAAAATGACTCGATCCCTCTAAGGTCATGGATGGTCCAACCAATTACCTCCTTATTTGTTTTAAGGACCTTAATCAATTTCAATTCTTGCTCAATAGCTAATTTAGCACTAATAATCACAGGAAGCATCCTTTTGGGTCCCAAAAACTCATACTTCAAAGTCTCAGGAAATGGTTTTAGTTCAAGCTAAGGCAGGTTAAGTATAAAAGGTAGGAAAGATGCTGATGAAGGCTCATCAGGGCGATCTAGAGGAAGAGGTTGTGAATGAATAAAATCAACAATATCTTTAGGGTGCAGCGAGTCTACCACGGAGGCTTTGGGTTATGCTCGCCTGTGCTAGTAGAATCCTTGAGAACATTAGCCGCCATACAAGTCCCCACATTATAATCTATATCCTCGGGTCCTGAATAAATCAATAATCCTCGAATTTATTAATCGCCTTAAAAATATCAAGTTTTAGGTTCCTATCTCTAAAGATGATCTCTCGGCTACTGCTTTCATAGTTTATATTGGCCTTAGTGATAGCTAGGAACAAATGCCCCAGAATGATGGGCATGTTCCTTAACTCTTTAGGTAATCCATATAAAGGATTAAGAAATCTATAAGAAAATACAAATCCTTGACCTTGACAATAACATCCTCAATAATGCCTTTCGAGGTGGTGATCGAATGGTATACTAACTGTAACATTACTAAGGTCGACCTGAGTTCACCTAACCTGAACTTTTCATGTAGAGAAGTCGGGATTAGGTTAATAGATGCACCTAAATCCAACAATGCCCAATCAAAAGTGTAATCCCCGATAACACATGAAATCAATGGACACTTGGATCTCTTTTCTTCTAAGGAAGGTGTTGCAGGATAACAGAACTAGCTTGCTCGGAGAGTATCACCTTTCTTGGGGTGGGTTTTTCTTCTTACGCTTTTGAGTACATAAATCTTTCAAAATCTTCGTGTATGATAGGATATGCTTAATGGCATCGAGGAGTGGGATATTGATTTCTACGCTTCTAAAAGTATTCAAAAGCTCCTTGTTGCTATCTATACTTTTCTTCTTACTAGATTTTAGTAAGGCATCAGGAAATGGGATATGGGTAGTATCATCTGTGTTAGGTTCCTGAGCCTTATTCTTTTCGTTGATTATCTCCATTTCTTCCTCAAGCTCACCATGATTTTGTTTACCGGAAGAGAGTAGTTTAGGGTCTCGAGTTTGCTTTCTACTCCTCAAGGTGACAGAATTTGCAGATGCATATGGGTTCGGGTCTTGGGGAGGGTTGGGAAAGATAGGAAGGGCTTGTTAGCCAGATAACTAGGAGTAGAAGAAGAAGAAGGAGGGCCCTGCTCAACCCCCTAAGCATGTGTGTGTGGGTCTCTCTGATTTCCATACGCTTGGCCCCTATTGCCTTGATTTTGTACATTTCAAGGGTTGGGTACGGGTTAAGATGGTAGAGATCAGGGTTATTGGGTATTAGCAATGAGCCCGGAATGCAAGTTGTCCAATGTGGTTTTCATCTGTTTCATAAGCTAAAGCATGGATCCTTTCATCTCTACCATTTGTCGGTTCAAATCAACCTACCCTGCAGGTTGTTGGTTGTTCCAAGATGGCTAATTGACTTGCCTCAGGGGCAGCTAAGTGTATACATGACTCTGAACCAAAGGTCTCTGAGGTGCATAGTTGCTGGGTCACATCTGGGTCGTTGCCAGTGCTTTTTCTAGGAGAAGTTAGGGTGGTTCCTCCAACCAGAGTTACAAGTGTTCGAATACGGGTTGGACCTAGAATTCTCCTATACAGCATGCACATACTCATAGGGTGACAATGGTGAGAAGGAAGGATCATAACAACTAGGATCAAAGGCCCCAGTTTGGAACCCATAAGGTTCTGAGAGGTGTTGGCTCATAGGTTGAGCCGACTCGAGCTGATTCATAAACACCCATTTCGTGGAAGCTTGTGAAGAATGGAATCCCAAGCTCTGGGATTGAGTGGATCTAGAGCTACTAGAGTTTCTGGGCATCTACTCTTCCATTCTTTTCGCAACCAGATCCACCTTATCTAACTTGTTACAAATCAATTCCATCTCAAATGAATGAGAGTCCTAGACCTTATTAGCATTTGACCTGGGTTGCTGGGATCGGTTGAAAGTCTCCATGGAGATGTGGTTTACTGAGTTCTCATTCATTTCCTCAAATAAGTCATATGTGCTATCTGCATCGTTATTGAGGAAATTTCCTCCACAGGAAGCATCCACATGATTATGGAGTTGATCCATCAACCCATGATAGAATATGTGCATGAGTTTCCATTTCAACACCTCATGGTGTGGACACTTCCACAATAGGTCCTAGAATCACTCTAGGCACCATGAAGCAGTTCCCTCGGCTGCTGAGCAAAAGTGGTAATCGCCCGTCGCAAAGCATTGGTATGTCCAATTGGGAAGAATTTCTTCAAGAAGGTTAATTTAAGATTAGTCCAAGTAACTATCGACCTTCCAATAGTCCGCTTCCAATGTGCAGCCTTATCCCTAAGAGAGTAGAGGAAAAGCCTGATGATCATTTGCTTCTCATTGACATTCCGAGCCTTGGTGATTTGAACCAAGGTGGTTAACTTCTCCAAGTGCTAGAATGGGTCTTCAAAGCCAAGACCATGAAAGTCTTTAATCAGGCTTAGTACCTAGGGCTTGATTTCTACATCTCCTATAGGGATCATAACACCGAGATAATCCTCGTAGTTTGAAGGATTATAGAAATCCTTCATGGGTTGAGTGCCCTAACCATTCATATGCTAAAACCAATCTTGCATCTGCTGCAATTGGTCCAACTACCTCTAAATCAGCTCCTGCTGGCTTGAAGGTGGGGGAGGCGATTGTTGGTCAACCATGGGATTTGCTTGGCTAAAACTTAATCTGCGCCTTCGAGAATGGTCTAAAGGTTCTTCAAATCTCGAATTCAGTGACCTCCTTCCAAGAATGCATTGGAAGGAAATTAGAAAGATAGGAAAATGGAGCTCTACAACACAAGAATACAGGCCTATCCTTAAGATGGGTAGCCTAAGGACCTTTGTTCCGAGATAAACCCTAACCATAAACGAATAATGTGTTGTCCTTAATCGAAAAGCCAGTTAAGTTGGGCCGACGAAGTAGGGGGTGAGTGTCCCAACAACTGCTAATTATGCCAAACCCCTACTTATTTAAGTCATTTGACAATTAGGCTCCCCAACTTAGCACCTTCTACAAAAAGCAAACGTGACTAATTAGAGTTAGGGTATGGAGAATACCCTGAAATGGACTTAATGAATTCTTAGGGCCAAAGTCTATTCAGTTTTAATTAAGTCCTGGGATAATAGTGCATTTGGAATGTGATGAGCACTTAAATGGGTTGTGCCCTTAATGATCAATTCAAGAGTGTGTGTATGCATAACCATGGGTTTTCAAGTAAGATTATTAACGATGAAGTGAATTTTAGGATTCAAATCTTGCTTAGTAGCTTTTTAGGGTTCAAATTCTGGTTGATTCAATCAAGTTTAATGAGGCAAGCCTTGCTGTTAAAGCACAAGTGTAGATATATTCCTTTAGAAATCACAAAGAATATGGAGTGCCTGGTTCTATTCTTGAATTTGAATCTTACTGAGCAAGCTACTGAATGAGTCTGTTTTAATTAAAGTGGTATGGCCTAGACAAATCAGACAAGTGACCAGATCCACCACTAATTAAGGCACATAAGAGTTGTTAACCTAATATGATTTCTACTCACTTATTTGTGTAGTCAATGTAGGTGTATCAGGTCCACAGATCGGAATTTTGGTTAAGTGATTGAATCAGAAAATGATGTGCCATAAGTGTGTAGGTGTTTAAAGTGTGTACATTTTAGCTTAATCCCACAATCAAGAAAGTAACTTTTTTTTTATAGATGATGGGTGAGGCAGGTGAAGTGATGAACAACAAATAATCTAGCCTAAGGTTTATGCGAACACCTAAGTCGAGTCAGCATTGAATTATTTAGTGGCGAAATGGATCTAATATGTGGGGAAGTGGGGGTGAACTTACAAATTTTGTAAACCCACAATTTACTCTCATCTATCACCTTTCGTGTCCTTGATCGGGTTCCTGCATGATAGTAAAGGCCAAGTCTATCATGATCTTGATCAAGGAAACCACCGATCGCTTTTCATTTCGTTGATTGGGTTCCTGCAGGACCACCACCGCTTCTCGTCTATGGCAAATCCATCACCGTGGTCGGTGGTGACAGCAACAACACTCGCAACCGCGTCTGCAACTGCGTCTTTGACTTCACGACCATGCTCCTCCTCGATGACAACTGCCACTATGCTACCACCAACCAACAGGGAGGACACGCCCCTCTCCTTTTTAGTTAAGACGTCCAAGAACCTTCCCGAATGTCCAAGGACCAACACCCTCAAGCTCTCCCTCTAAGTTCTCCTTCATGCCCACAAACAACCAGCACATGAAGGGGCCTCTTCTTCCTTCAACAGGCCCCCCCTTCCGCCATCGCCTTCGCGTGCCAACCGTAGCAGCACCCACAGCCACACGCGCGGCTTCCTCCACTTCATCTTCTTCTTTCTTCAACCTCTGCAACCAAGGAGGAACCCAACACCTTCTCCGCACCACCACTCCTCCTAGGCATCATCGACTCATTGACACCACCAGCTACCACGCACTATCACACCACGCATGGTTAGCTCGCATGCACCCTCGCGCCTGCCCTCACATCGCTGCAGCCACTCCAAGTGTGGCAGCAACAGAGTAGCCTACCGCTAGCTCTTCCTTCCCTGCCAACAACACTCTTGCCATCACCCCCTCACCCATAAGAAACCACCATGGAATAGCTGGCCACACCCTTGTGCGACCAACCGCACATCTGGCCACCGCAGCCACAGACCACGCGCTCGACTTCTCTTCTTCTACGTCGATAGAGAAGAAGAACCCAAAGTTGCCGATCTCCTCCTCCTCACAGCCACCTCATCTAGCATTGAAGCTTTGTGCCATCGATGCCAACGACCTCGCCTTGGCCCTACGAGGATAGCCACGCCCTCAGAACCGCCCACAACAGTCGTGTGTCTCAGCGAGCCACCACCACCGCCGTTGACCTTCCTTGTTGCCAGGAGCATCTCCGACCACTCCATGTCTCTATTCCACCACCGGAGCATTCCTCTCCTCCGGCCCTACTCCGACGAGTCTTGCCTCCAGCTGTCCCTCCACGTGTGCGCACGAGCAAGAGAACACCCTCATTCCACATGCTCCTTTTTAAATAGTAAGAAGGGTATTAATTTTTTTTGGAATTTCGATTGAGGAAGGCTATTGATTTATTTTTGATAATATTTTATTACATTAGAATTGCATGCCAGGCCCTTTAACTTCATCCCCCTCTCTCCTTTTATATCATGGATTGATTGGAATGATAGATAAAGATTTGGTTTAACGCAAAAGAATAATCTTGCTAATTATTTTTCTGGAAACAAGATTCCATGTACTACAAATATGGGTGATTTATTGGTTTACGCCTCCCCGTGGATACGGCCTGATTTTGTGATTCAATGTCAATATATTTTTAATAATCTTTGATCGGGGGTTTTCCACCACATTACATATTGCGACAACAAATTTTTCTGATTATTTATGCAAAGCAAAAAACACCCAAGCAGTCATCACTCTGATAACATTAGTATAGTCAGATTTACAATTTGAAGCTAATTAGAAATATGTCACCCTATTCCATGGTGATAAAAAATGTGTAAATTAGTATACAATTTATTGAAATCCTCCCAGATGCATGATTACACTATTAATGCAATATTTACAAATCTAAATGCACCTAAGTTGCTACGGAACCCACATAATAGGTATTTTTGCATGAAATAATGTAGGTTTATCAGTGGGATTTTAGGGTATGGTAGCCAGCCATCTAAGGGTCTTAGGATTAGTTATGGCTAGCCAAAGGAAGTAGATAGGAGGGTGGAGATTATGGCTAGAGTTAGGTAGAGAAGATAAGGGTGTAGGTTGGTATAGGGTTTTTAGGTTTATGGGCTTGCTTAGCCATCCATATGGGATGGAAATTAAGGTGCATGGTCGGCCAAGAGGGTGATCAATTAGGTTAGGTAGATGGGTGCTAGGTTAGGCTAATTGGGTTCCTAATTGGGCTAAGGTTTAAGGCTAAATTGGGTTACGAAATAGGTTCACCAACTTGACTTAGCATTCCTCTCTAAGTGAGCTTAATCCCAACTCTTCCTCTTGCCAATGTCCAGTCAACTTGAAACCTAGCAACTACACACATATGAACAAGAATATCAAGGCACCGGATATAGCTAAGGGAAATAATGCATAAAAACCTAAACTTATGCATTCTTCACAGAATGCACTAAATGACTAATCTATCCAAAATAAATGCATTCTAACCTAATTTACCCTCCAAATAGCATTAATTAAGCATAAATTATTGTAAATAAATATGAAATTATTAGAGCCCTCTTGAAACATGCAACACTCCGATGTCCAACCATAAGGCAGCAGTAATAATTAAGGGTCTCAGCAGTTGCTCGTGAGATGCTCATGCCCATGCAACAATGCCATCACCCCCTAAGGCCCTCGCATGGTCGTCGGACATCCTCTCTCCTCACATCATCATCGTCATGTGGTCGGTGTTGCCTATTACACACAATTGTCCACCCATCGTCATTGCCTCTCCTCTCATTTGTAGCATTTTGTCTAGCTATCTCGCAAAAAAATGTGAATCTTTTGGTACTGCTAGCATGTTGCACTAGGTATGCTCCACAGATGAAGAATGTCTAGACCCTAGCCTAGCTTGCATCTTTAGCTTTTCGTGACACTATTTAGGAAATGTTCCTGAATGAGATTAGGAGAAAGCCACCTACCTAAAAAATTGCGTGAAAAATGAAAAACCAGAAAAATATAGGAGGAAGAAAAAAATAAAAAGTGTGTCAAAATATTCCCAAAACCCAAAAAGAGTGAGGTGTTCCAATAAGAAACCAAATGGTTTGGCTAAGGAGTTACACCTTCGAGGTTGACCCCAGGATGTAAAAGGGTAGGGAGAAAGTTACCAGTCCTTAGTAAGGCAGATTTAAAAACAAAGGCTAATAGAGTGGAGAGGTAGTCTTGGTCTTGTTGAAAACTTAGATTTCAGTAAGGTTTCCCAATTGATGAATTAGTTTTTTCTTCACAGATGGAAAGCTTAAAATTCGAGTTCAATTCAAACCTTAGGTGGGTTGATAGAGCTATAAAAAGTTGCTCTTGAGACCCAAGTCTTAGTCTAATAAAAGTCTCTAATTAGGCTTAGGAAATTTTATGTAATTCGATACTCTAGAACTATTGAGTCTTTGTTAGTAAGATTTTGTATACGATTTCCTTTGCATTGGTGCAAAATCATATCAATGTTCTAAATCTAACTTAGCTTAAAGACGTTTTTTGATTTCTGCATGATTCCCATACTCAGTTTTGCTTGAGGACTATGATGGTAACACCATCATGGACCCTAACTAACAATAATTAGTCAGGTTCAAATGGTAAATGCTACTATTTGATCAACTGAGGGTCACAATTCCACATTGATCCAATTTGACAAGAAAATAAGAAAATAGGGTTAATTATGTTATTTTAATAGTACATCACAAATGCAAATTAACCACAAGGTTACTCAAGGGTTAATTAAAGGTCAATTGAGCATAAAAGACTAAAAAAGTGGGTTTACATTGACTGAATTACGATTTCACTTATTTCGAGGGCCAAAATAGTATCAAAAATCCTAATTATCAAACCCACTTAAATTGAAAAGGTTTTGATCAAGATAAAATTAATCTAAACCTCCTAAAAATTATTATTCAAAGAGGTTTGGTACCTTCACTTTGATCATCTGAACCCATTTTGACCTAGAATAGAGTTTCAGATGGGAATTTGCCTTGATTTTGGCTTTTGTGCACTTAGTCAAACATTGTTAAAACTCAAATCCAAGTTCACCATTAGATTTCTTACATTCGAATTAGGTTAACACAAAAATTTGCATTTCAGCTCCTAAAACTCTATTTCTCACATTTACACCCCTAAGTTTCATGTTTCTTACAATTACCCCCCTATCTTTATCATCTTCTTTGTATTTGGTCCCTGCCGCCAATGAAGGTGTGGACAAAACCTAACCCATGGCCGACAAGATTCGCGAGTCAATTTGACCCATCAAACCTTCACTAATGTACACCAAAATTGATGTGAACATCAATCAAAGCATGGGCAATCTTTTGGGCCATGTCTCAGGATCAATCAATGCCAGAATCTAGTCAGTGAAGCTTGAAATTTATAAGCTTGAAAATCGACCCTGAAGCAAGTTGAAATTACTTAAATTGGCCCTTTGAAGGTCGGAAGAGGTTATATCTAAACCCCCCGAAGTCCCATGATCCAGATCAACCAAGAATTAGTTGGAATCACCCTTCTTCCTCCTCCTTCGACCATCGCATCTTGAGCTTTGGCAACTGCCTCTAACCTCCTCCTCCAGCCGTCCAACCATCAAATTAGACGACCCTCCATCTTCCTTTCTCTTTTCTGCCTCTCGCCAGTCAAAGCAGAGGTCCCTTCCACCTTTGATGTCACCGTACTCGCTCGTCATTGCCATCGTCTTCCTCGTGTACTGATGTAAACATGTTTACATTACATAAGATGTTTATTTATGCATGTTCTTAAGCATAGAATTGCATTACATACTATAAATATTGCATAGCATGCATCATCTTGCATTTAGATCAGTTTGAATAAAATGGAGGTTAATTGTCCCCTTTTATGTTTAGGGACATGGCGACTGTTTATCGGGACCTCAGATCAAAGATCCAACCATATAGATCAGATTAGGGAGATGATTAGAGTTCAATGACTCCAAGATCACCCTAATCAGACATTTGTAGCATCAGATAGAGACCGAGGAACCCTAGAAGATCAAGGGCCAAGATGGTGTGAATCCACACTTCAAACAACAAATCTGATCGCATGGATGGATTCGGATCGACGATCACAGCCTAACGGCACAAAAATCGACTCAATCCGACAACTGTGGCACCATCTACATCATCCAGAAGATGGATGGCCAAGATGGTGCCACGTGGAGCCATCTCAGCTGCCCAACCGGCCGCTGCACCTACCGCTCCTCTTCTTCAATCTGATCGCTGCTTCTCCACCGTTGGATGATCATCCAACGGCTGTGGGGCACGTGCGCACAACTCATAAGCGTGACACAAACACGCTTGTAGCGTGTTGGTTGAACACGCTTGCGAGAAGGCGAGGCGCGCGTTCGAGCCTTGAGCAGCGACAACTGATTCGCAGCGAGGAGGCGCAATTGAGTGCTTGATCGCGATTGAGCAGCTGCATACGCTCGATAGTGCTCACACTCCATCAGACGCTTGCCGTAGTGTGGGATCAGACGTGGGCAAGCGCACGGTTGAGGAGTGGCGGGGAGCGAGTTAATCGGATGGCTAAGATCTAAAGAACATGGAGCACGCATTTCATGCGTAGGAGGCGAGTGGGTGCGCAAGCACCGCCACTACACCCACGTTTGGACCTTTAGCGACGGATTTATCCATCACTAAAATTCCTAAATTAATGATTTTCAATTTAAAAAGACCAAATTGCCCTCACTCCTTGCAACTATAAAAGGAGACCCCCTCTACACGAAATTCTCATCCCTTCTTTCTTTTCTCTCCCTCTCCAAAGCTCAAGAGAAGCTTGTCCCACACCCGGAATGCTTCTTAAGAGATAAAGTCAAATTTTCGCCCTCATTTTGGAAGTGGATCCCACGACGATGACGACGTGCTGCCCCGTTCCCGTTCTTCTCACTTCATACTCCTTCTTCCTGCTCCGTTCCCCATCTTCCAAGTGTCGTCCCATCCAGCTTGTCCTCCAAGCGACCGTCGAGGAGGATATTTCTCTCTCCATTCTTTTTAATGCTTTCTAGAGTAGATTTACTGCTTTTTAGTGTAATCATTTCTGCTTTCTAGTCGAAATGAGTAGTGTAGCGAACAATCTCTTTGATAATAAATTCCATGTTCATTCTACATTACTTTTTATTTTTTGTTTGTAATATTCTCTCTCTTCTATTTATTTTAAATAGATAGATAGTTTCTAATCAATTATTCTGCTTCATGACAAATAAAACAAACGAGTATTTTTAATCAAATGTCCACCTCCCTGAGTTCAACCTGAGATTTCTATTCCGGTATAAATTTTATTTGTTGAACACGGGTTCTTCACTTTCAAACTACAACGACAGGTTTTCAAAACCAAATCCGATAGCGTGGTACTTCGACTTTTCAACATGTACGACCGGTGAACGTCGGATGCATCCGTCTCTCTCTCACCCACAAAGTCTCCTAAATCTCTTCCTCTCCCTCTCTAGGTTATAGTTAGAGCCTTAAGACCTACTTTTGATCACCAAACCACCTGCTCCCCCACCATCTTCCCTGCGGCCGGTACGAGCTCCAGTAAGCTCACGCCGGTGCCACATAGACACAAACACCACACCATCACTTTCAGAAGCACCGCCACACCTCACGGAACAAAATCCCTAAACTTATTTAGGGCTTTAGCTCCTTCCCCCCGATGATCACCACACCTCACGGCCATTGTCTCCGACGTCGGACAACTGCCACACACACACACACACACACACCAAGTCATGTCCACCTTCACACCCGCTACCCTCTAGTGAAGCTTGTAAGCTATTCTAGTTGGGCAGCGAGGCCATATTGTGCATTTTAGTTCTTTGCCAGAGCACTACTACAGTCGTCGTCATCTTCAACTCTATCTGCTGCACTCCAATCACCTCCGTCCATGACTCCGCAACCAACAGCTACAAACTCATCCCCTGAAGGCAACGACACCTTCAATTGAGCTCAAGCGAAGCAATAGCAGCACCAATTCGACAAAGGACCACCTACTGTTACACGTGAAGGAAGCTCTCCAGATAGTCCCACCTCGGGGACTTTTGATTTTTTTTCATACATATAAGGTTTTGCTGCCGTAGCCATATCTCCTTGACATTGAGGGGGTGAGGTCCCCTCACTCCTCGCACGCAATCACGTGCACGCAGGCCTGGTCACTGTTCTAAACTCGATTACTATTACCTGTATACCTTATACCCAGATCTGAGGAAAGAGAGAAGGAAATCTGAGGAGGGAAGGGGTGGTTTTACACTGTTGCTCCTCGAGATATGTGCCTTTGCCTAATACTTAGGTAAATTTCTAAAAGGTGCTGAGGCTTTGAACATTTAGGGCATTTGCCCTTTGTGCCCGACGTCTGACCTGGGTTGAGATTATTGTGAAATTATTTGAGACTTGTGCTGACATGGATAAGTGGTTTGCAGGTTACTATGGAGACATTGAGTACTATTGGATCCTTGGGAATAGTGCTTAATTGTATGGCTTAGTTAGTTGTTTCAAACACCATTTTTTATTACTTTATTTATATTTTTGTTCCTAACTCTTGAGGCACATTATTGCTTTTATTGAATACCATTTTTGTTATTTGATTCACTTGCATTATTTTTACCAATTATTGTGATTAGTGAATTGATTTGTTACACTTGCTCCTTGTGAACGAACTCAGAACTTACAATTTTTCAAGCATTATAAACTCAAATGTCATATCAATTTTCGTCGCTATACTACAACGCAATATTTTTTTAAATACGATGATTTTCGACTACAACATTTTGGTGCCATTGTCGGAGAGCAACACCCATTCATTAACTAATCACAATATTTGATCTGATTCTAACTTGCTTTATCTGATTTACTGTGTTGTTGCAGGTGAATCTGAAAATTGACCGCACAAGCAACCACACTAGGGGTAGGTAATCTAATTTCCTTCTTCTTTAAGCCCCTCATCTCTTGGAAAGATTGAAAAAAGATTATCAATTAGGATAAACTTGCTTTATCTACATTGTAATCATCACTCAAGTTGCCTAATTTGATTTGATTTGTTTAAAGATCCCCATCCTGATACTTGCACCTATTAGTGACTTAAGGTGCCTTGGGCTACTTGCCTTCTTGATTGAGCCCAGAGTACCAACATTTGAAAAAGATTGGACTTGGAAATAGAGCTAATCTAGGTTTTCCACAATAAGGTTCTAGGAGTATGCACTCGAATTAAAGAGAATATATCTCTCGCATCGTGTCTTGCCTAAACCTTAGCTGAATTGATCTAATCAAGTGGACCCTAAAATCAAGGTTCTAGCAATCACTTGAATCTTTAAAATTTGGTACCTAATAACCTATTTTCAAACCACTTCAGGTTGATTTGGGTTCTTGACCCAACTCATACTCAACTTTAGGGCAGGTCAGGTGAAGTTGGTCCACTTGGTCGATGTTGGGAGTCGCAAATCACATTTTTGATAGAAAAGGCATCGTAGTATAGTTGCGAAGTATGATCCAACAAAGATATTATTTTGTAAAAATTACAAGACTTGAGTCTCGGTCGTTCGTCTCTGGGAGGCGTTTGATTTTACCCTTGAAATCAATCTTTTTGCCGTTCTACTTTGTTCAAAGATGCACGCCGGTTTCCAATCTCCTAACTAAAACTTCACCACTTCTGTTATGAACTCGGATTACGTGCGCGTGCATCAAATAAATTACGAAGGTGAACGTGTGAGTTTCTTTGCACACGATTTTGGTGAGGTGGTGACTATTTATGGAGAAGGCATCTATCGTTAGATTTTCAATATCCTTGGGAAACAACATGCTTGTTGCAAATAGATAAACTGTTGAAAAATAGGCAACTTGAATCACGTGAAAAGAATGACAGTTATTAAGCTAATGGTGATTTCAAACATATATATATATATATATATATATATATATATATATATATATATGCATTTTCATTCATTTCATTGGAGAGTTGTTTGCACAAGAAATTTAGAGGAAAACTTATACATAAATGCTTGAAATGGAAATCTAGCTACCAAAAAATGACTGCATACAAGAATCTACAGGGGGATTTTGCATGCATCATTGGGGGAGAAGTTAAGACTACGCTACTAAGTAGTAATAAAAGTAGTAAAAATTGTGGAGAGCATAAACTAAATCTAGCAGAATAAAGGGCATTCAGCGGTGGTCCTCGATGGCCTTGGAGTGGTCGGGAGGAGAATGAGGGGCGGACAATGTAGCTTTGGCCGACCCTCGAAGAGAGGGAGGAGTGATCCAGCATCTCGGCATGATGTCCTCCATGGTGGAGGTAGTGAGCTCATGAAGGTGGAGTGACTAGCTAAGTGGAAGTGGGTGTGAATGGCACCAGTGGAGTCAAGAGTGTGAATTTGCCAAGGAGGTGAATGGGTCACTTGGCCGCCCATGGGGTCTTTTTATAGACCCAATGGTTTCTCTCTAGAGAGGTGTGGAACTCTATAGAGAGAGTCCAAGAGTGGCTGGCCAAGAGGTTATGAGATCCAAAAATTATGGATCTCATTTTGAATGCCTGATGAGAACCTCATCATGAGCCATAACTAGCTCATTTTGACCCAATACAAAGGATAAAAGCTCCTACATATCTCAAGGAAAGGCTTAACTCAGAGAATTCTGAGTTTGAGAAGAAAACCAGTCATAAGGGGTAAAAGTGCAATTTTACCAGTATAATCTGCATACAGGGTAATTCAGGGCCCAAACACAGGTCAGAACAGCTTAATAAGAATAAAAGTGGGACGAGATGATCTAGCAAGGGCTACAGCACTTTCAAGGAACCAAATGATAATCTGTAACCCTAAAACAACCCACTTCAATTCACAAGGTTCGAGGCAAAGTAAAAATAGAATAAACCCTCTAAAATTCATAGAAAAATAATCTCTAGGGTTTAGAACCTTCAATTTGGCCTTTAGAACCCATTTTGACCTACATTGAGAACCATGCCCAATTAATAACTTAATTTGGGTTTTTGCGCAAATTTACCGGTCAAACAAGGTTTAATATGAAAATAAAATTCACCATCAGATTCCTTAGGTCCTAATTTGTCATGTATAAAAACTTGAGCCTAAGAAGAAACCTCCTTGACCGACTTTACACTTTGGTCCTCATATATTTACTCTTTGGCCCTCAACTTTTGAACCCTCGCATTTAGGCCCCTAACTCTCCTTCGTTCTTTGCAAACAGGTCCCTCCTGCAAAACCCTGCCAGCACCATGCTCCGGCGACCTTGCGCGGAGCATGGCGCCGCGCAGGGTAAGGTGGAGGACCTGGCATGTGTACCGGAGGGTGCCCTACGTCGTCAGCCGTCGCAGGAGCACCCCCATGGTCCTTGCAGCCCCCCATACCGGCCGTGCGAACGCACGGACGGTATGGGTTCGAATTCCGACCATGCTCCGGCGAGGGAGACACGTCGTCTCCCTCCGCCTTCCTCCCTGCTTCAACCCTATAAATACCCCCCGCCGCTCCGCCGACCAAGGCAGCCTGGATCTGACGGAGAAAACCCCCAATTTTCCTCTCTTCTCACTCCGGCAGACGCCCACCAGCTCCGGCGGTTCTTCCTCCTCCTCCTCTTCGCTCTGCCGCAATACCAGCAGCAGAGATTTCTTCCCCTGCTCTTTCCGCGTCGCGCAATACCGGCGCGCGCTGCCTCTGCCCCGTCGTCACCGCCGTCCTTCCCCACTGGGCATCGTCTTCTCCGGCGACAGTCGATACGACTGTCGCCCTGTTCCTCCCCCTTCGTCCCTGCAGTTAAGTTAGACTTACTCCCCTTCTCCTCCTCTTTCTTTCCCTGCTCTCGATTTAGTCAATTAAGCCCTCTACCGACCCTGTTCACCCTCATCCTCTCCGCCTCCGACCACCCTCCGGCGAGCCGCTCCCATCACCTCAGCGACCCACACGGCTCGCCGACCACCGCAGAACTTCCGCCTCCTCACCCTGATCCTCTTCTGCCCCTCCACTTCCCACCAAACACCCTCTGCAGACCCACCGAACACACCCACTCCCTCGCTCACAGTCTGACCTAGGACGACCCAACAGCTCCATCTCGCCCCCTGCAGACCCCCTGACCACCTTCGCCGTGCCACGGCGAAGGTCCTCCGCCTGTCTGATTTGGCCGAGAGGCCGCGCCCATTGGTTTCAGGTTCCAGGCCTTGACCGCCATTGGCGAGGAAGCTCGAAGCCTGCTCGAGGTTGCTCCAGGCCGAGATATCCCAGATTGAATAGCCACGGCCAGCGCGGAAGAATCTCACGCACACACCCTGGCCCTCGATTGGAGCTGTACGCCTCAACAGCCGATGCAATTGGGAGCACCGTCCCTGCTGCAGGCGTAAGAGAATTGGGGTGGGACATTTAGTCCCACCTCGGAATCTCTCAACGGCGCGCGGACACATAAATTAAAAAACTGCCGTATGCTGTTTGCCTCAGTTACCACGGGGTGAGGTCCCTCTCACCCGACCCGACCCGACTCGGCCTCGTCCGTGACCACGCTCCGCGGACCTGGCCCGACCCGATTAGACTGACCTGCACTCCTCGCCCACCACGCACGCCGGTGGGCCTGGACCCGGGCCTGACCCGAACCCGATTACCCGATAGCGCTCTGGGAGAGCTTCCGAGGAGTGATTTCAGAGAGAGAGATACGCGGGGGAGGGGGGTAGAGTAGGTTTTTGTCTTGACGAATAAACTCTGAAGTGTGCAGGCCAAAGAAGAAGAAGCAGACCCGCTGAAGAAGAAGGAGCTGCTGCACTGTAGCGAAGGCATTGTTAAGTCGTCTCAGCACCGGGGCAGACGACGGAAGGTCAGCAGCCAAAGAAGAAGAAGACCCGCTGAAGAAGAAGGAAGAGCAACGGCCATCGCGAGAGAAGAAAAAGAGAAGTCAAGGCAGGTGAAGACAAAGAAGAAGAAGGAATGAAGAGAAGCAAGAAGCAAGAAAAGAAGAAGATGATCTGACGAAAAAGAAAGAAAGGAAACAAGAAGAAGAGCACGAGGGGAAAATCTGAAGAAAGAAGAAGAACAGGAAGAACCAAAGACAAAGAGGAAGAAAGAAGAAAAGAAGAAGAAGCCAATTTTTCCTCTCTCTCTCTCTCTCTTTATTTTTGTAATAGAACTTGTATATCTCTAGAATACAACTTGCTCCCTGAGTTCGACCTCGGGAACTCTTTCAGTTTTCCGAGTAATAAAAATTTTATATGAAACGTTGGTGACAACCGGCTTTACTACAACGATATAACACAAACCGACTGTCTCACCAACAATGCCTCTAGGTTGCTAATTTTGTCAACGAAGAGGTGGCGCCACTTCAAGGAGAGTTCTAGAGAACTCTAGAGAAGTGGGTGTGCATGAATGGGTGTGTGTGTGTGTGTGTGTGTGTGTGTGTAGCCATGCTCTATGTGGCTAGGTGGCTTAGGTTAGGTCCTAAGGGGTTTGGGTAGCTTTAGGTTTTGAATTAGGGTTACAAACCCTAATTCCTAAGGGGAAAATGCAATTAAACTTAACCTAAGTTTAATTGAATGAGTGTGAAAGTAATTGAGAGTGAAATAACTCAATTAGGTTGGGTTTAGGTCAATTGGACTCTCACCAAGTCCAATTGAACTTGTGTGGGTTGAGATCTAAGCTCAATTGGACTCAATGAGTCCAATTGACTTAGACGAAGGTAATTAACTTTGATCTAAGCCAATTGGGTTTGGTGAGGACCTCATTAGGTCCTTAGGTAGGTCTAGAGGTGATGTACTAGGGTTAAGACACCTTAATTTAGGCTCCTATGGGGTTGGGATTAGGTCAAGGGAGCTAGAGATCCAAGATCAAGACTTGAATCTCAAAATAGGGGCAAGAGACCAGTATCAGACGTCCAATAATGTGATCAGACGACTTATATTCAAAAATCTGATGTCCATACTTCAGTTCTGGACGTCCAATCTTAGTCAGGGGGAAATCAAGGTTCTGTTTTGGGTGTTCTGCAGAAATTGGACGTCTGACAATGTGTCTGGATGTCCAATAACACTATAGAAGTGGGTTTGAGGTGTGTGGGAGGTGGGTAAGGGTCCTGGACGTCCAGATAAGGGTTGGAACTAGGGTTTTAGGGCCTCCTAGGGTGTTATGACCTAATATAAGGGTGGCTAAGGCTTGGGGAAGTCTCTAGGCTATCCTAGGGCTAGGATGGACCTATGCTCTTCACATTTTACTATTTTATTTCTACTTAATGGAGTAGAAAACCTTTAACTCCCTTACATTATTATTCCTACATCTAAACTAAGCCTTCTGCTCCAACTCTGCTGCTACTCCTGTTATTCCTGATCCAGCTTCAGATCCAACTACGGATCAAGCTCCTGATCAGCTTATTCCCTGCAATCGACATAATGTACTTAATCAGCACATTATAACATTATTTCATGCGTAGCTGAAGAAGAGCAGTAAAGATGCAGATAATGCGTATGTATGCACGAATAACCCTAACTTATGCTAAGTCCTAGCTTAATCTAGGTCGATTAAGACCTATGATTGCTACGCAATCATACCTCCATGCCTAAATCTTGCTAGTCCCTAGCAAATGCAAGACTAAATTATTTACAGCAAAGGTCCTTAAGGGATTGATTACTTTATCAAGTGTATGCCTAGAGATTTGTCTCCTTTTTGTTTTCATCCTATGCTCTAGAAATCCAGACAATCGTGAAAGTGAGGCTATGTAGCTTTTGCAATGGATTCGAGTGAAAACTAATACACCTCTAAAGCCTGTACTTGACCCCTAGTAAAAATTCTAGTAGGATAGGCGAACTTCTTCCCTCGGGGTATTCAAGATATTCTATGAATTTCACCCTGGCTTTTGGCTTAGGTAGAGAATCTCTGAGGGAAAGGATTATATATTTGGTGGCTCACTCTCACTTGGTGCTACATAGAGACTAGTACTACAGAATTTAGATTCCTAGATTACTAAGTAACTCAACTCAGAGAAAGATGAGAAAAACTATGCTCCCTTTTGAGTCCTTTGTAATCATTCTCTCTTTTTCTTTTTCGTAGAGCTCACTATCTCACTAGATTCACGCATAGGATCTTTACTTGGTGGTCTCACTAGGCATTAACACTTTAATTGAGTTCTCATAACCTTAACACTAAGTCAGAATTCCTCAGCCAGTATTTGGGCGGTCAGAAACAAAAGAAAAATAGGTTAGGGCCATATTTGGTGGATCTCAATTTTATTTGGTGGTATTGCCTCGATGAAGTAAACAATAAATATTCATTCTTTTCTTTGCTTTTTCTTCTTTTTCTAATTTTTTTCAGTTTTTCTTTCTTTTCAATGCTTTTTTTTTTTAACATAACACAGCTAGCATACATCCATGAACTTTATTAAGGAGGCATTATTAAGGATTGATGGTACTCAAGAGACATTGGGTGGCTTATTTGGTGGGAGTGCCTACTCATGGCACCGGGAGAGACAGATAGGATGGTGCATTTCTGACCTTGACATCAATACTGTTGAACGATTACGAACCTACGCTAACGTGTTTGGTTTTGGAAAACCCGTCGTTGTAGTTCGAAAGCGAAGGATTCGAGTTCAACAAATAAAATTTATACCGAAATAAGAATTCCGGGTCGAACTCAGGGAGGCTACGTTGATCTATATTCGCAATTATGTTTTTTTTAGGATTTTTGACAAACAAGGCGAAATAATTACAACGGAGCTATCAAACTGAGAGAGAGAGAGAGAAAGAGAACATGCATTCAATATTTCAATTGTTTATACAAGCAAACGAAATGAAAGTTACACTAGAAAGCGGGAAATCAATTACACTATAAAGCAGGAAAATTCTACACTAGAAAAGCTGTAAATAAGAATGGGAGAGAGAAGTTATCCTCCTTGACGGTCGCTTGGAGGATGAGCCGAACGAGACGACTTCTGGACGAACGAGAACGGAGAAGGACGAGGGAGGACGAAGCAGAAGAGCGGGAACGGAGCAGCACGCCGTCGTCGTCGCGGGATCCACTTCCGAAGGGGGACGAAAATTTGGACTTTATCTCGTGAGAAGCATCCCGGGTGTGGGACAAGCTTCTCTTGAGCTTTGGAGAGGTAGAGAGGAGAAGGAAGGGATGAAAATTTTGTATGGAGGGGGTCTCCTTTTATAGTTGCAAGGAGTGGGGGCAAAATGGACATTACATCTTCAAAATAATAAATAAGGGTCTTTAGTGACAGATAAAACCGTCGCTAAAGCCCCGACGTCGCCGTCGCCGCCGCGCCCACGCGCGCCCGCTCGGCTGGCCGCGCGCGTAACGCCTACGCACGTCGCTTGATTTTCAGCCGTTCGATCGCGAGATCGGACGGCTTAGATCGCGTCCGCGCCCGCTGCGTAGCGCACCGCCCGCGTGTGATCGCGCGTTACGCCCGGCGTCCAATCGTGCGTCGTCCTGATTGAGCGCGCGCAGCCGTTGGATCTTCATCTAACGCTCGTGCGCGCCCGCTCGCCCGCGCCTTCCACCCCCTCACCGCGGCTCGAACCTGCGACCTCCGCTTCGCCCGCAGCTGCGTCGCCGCTGCGCTACGCGGGCGAAATGGTCGCGGGGACGTTTTTAAGCGCGAGCGACCGCAGCCGTTGGATCGAGATCCAACGGCGGAGAGGAGACGGTGCGCGGTCTTCACCAGACGCATGCGGCCGATTGGGCGGCTGAGATGGCGCCACATGGCGCCATCTCAGCCGTCCATCTTCTGGAAGTTGTAGATGGTGCCACGGATGTCGGATTGACTCGATTTTTGTGTCGTTGAGCTGCGATCGTCGATCCGAATTCATCCGTGTGGTTGGATTTGCCATCTGAAGTGCGGATTTACACCATCCTGGCCCTTGATCTTCTAGGGTTCCCCGGTCTCTATCTGATGCTACGGATGCCTGATTAGGGCGATCTTGGAGTCGTTGAACTCCAATTGTCACCCTAATCATATCCATATGGTTGGATTTTTGATCCGAGGCCCCGATAAAATATTTGCCCTGTCCAAGCACATAAAAGGAGACAATTAACCTCCATTTTATTCAAACTACTCTAAATGCAAGATGATGCATGTAATGCAATATTTATATCATAAAATGCAATCCTATGCTTAAGAACATGCATAAATAGACATTTTAAGTAGTGTAAATGTGTTTACATCATACCCCCATGCCTATCTTTTGCTAGTCCCTAGCAAAAACTATATGCTATTTATAAAAGAATTAGGTTAGATTATTTGGACCTGAGTTATTTTCAATCATTAAGAAATTGTCTACTTAAGAACTAAACTTTCAAAGACACAACAGTGCCCGGGTATCAGCCAAAATGCAGACCGCTTCAAGCCTCGCCTTATTCAAAGAAAAATTTCTTTTTCTGTTTTTACTCTCTTTTTTTTTTTTTTTTTTTTTCAAATTTTAGGGTTTAAGAGTGGCTTTCTACGGCCATTCAACTCACCCAAAATTTGATGAGAACCCTATGTTTTAAGCATCTTATTGTGATTGTGATAGACTCGTTGACCGGCAATTCGAACGGACTTCGGATTTCTACGCCTCTAGGTGACCTCAAAAGGAATTCTGCCTAAAGGTGTATCTTTACAACCGGTAGCTTTCTCCCTACTTTTATTTTTTTTTAACGGGGTCAACACAAGGGTGAATCCAGTGTATATCTCCCCGGTTTATTCTACTTCTCCGCTTCTTCCTAAGTGTTTTGGGAATTTTTAGTGCATTTTCTGAGCTGGGTTCTGGACAACCGGTCGATGAGCTGTTACCACCGACAACTTGCCAGCCATACTCGTGTGGCGAAGTGTGGCTTATTTCTTTTTTTTTTTTTTTGTTCTTTTCTCCTTTTTGATTTTTTTTTTTCTTCTTTTTTTTTTTTTTTTTAAGTAGGTGGCTTCCCTGGTCTAAGATTTACCTAAAGGCAGCAAAGAGAAAGGTCCAGTGACTGGGCTCTGGACAACCTACCTATGGGCTGTTACCCACGATAACTTGCCAGCCATATCACCCTAGAAGGTTCATTAGCTACCCAATTTCCATTAAAATCGCCGAACAACGAGTCAGTGCAAAGAAAGTGTGTAGATGCTTAAAACTCAAAATTCCCTTAAATCAGAGGGTGGGTTGACAAGTCGTGTACTTATCACCCAAACTTATTTATTCCAATTATAATAGAATTAAGATGGCGAGAACTTAAAGACAAATCCTCATTTTAGTAGATACACAGGCTAATTAAGTCCAAAGACCTGAGGGGTCTTTGTGTTCAGATCCTAATGTAAAATTTCTTAGGATTGAAAAGTCCTAATGTCCAACTAATCCTTCCTAATTGTCTTTTTTTTTTTTTTTTTTTTTTAGAAAGAGAGCAATTTATATGGATTTCACAAAGCTGACCAACTAATTCAAAAATGAATCCACCCCCCCATGCCTAGCTGATGCAATGTCCTCATTGAAAAAGAGACATGAAAGAAAGGGTATAATATGAAAGATGTCACCTGGATATGAAGCTCGTATCAGCCTTGTGTTATATGTACAACTGCTGAGTTTAATGCCGTCAGCTAGGCGAAGTCCAGCCAAAGAAGTCACAGAATGGCTAGAGCAACAGAGTCTGAAACGGGTTCTGGAAGATTATGGTCAACAACAGGCTTCAGACGTTGACCGTTGACTTTATAGGTGTTACCCGTCTTTGGGTCAGAAATCTGAACGGCACCATTTAGAAAAATCTGATCAATTATGAATGGGCCACTCCATTTAGATCTAAGTTTACCAGGAAAGAGCTTAAGTTTAGAATCGAATAACCAGACCTTCTGGTTTGGCTCAAAGCTCTTGCGGGAAATCATTTGATCATGTAGAGCTTTGGTCTGAGCCTTGTAGATCTTAGCATTCTCATAAGCATCATTTCTAAGCTCCTCCAACTCAGATAGTTGGAGTTTCCTGGTCTTCCCAGCTAGATTTAGATCTAGATTGCATTGTTTGATTGCCCAGAATGCCCTGTGTTCAATCTCTACGGGTAGATGACACGCCTTTCCATACACCAGACGGAATGGAGACATGCCGATAGGTGTTTTATACGCCGTACGGTAGGCCCAAAGAGCGTCCTCAAGCTTTTGAGTCCAATCCTTGCGATCGGGCCTAACCGTTTTTTGCAGAATGTTTTTGATCGCTCGATTAGAGATCTCGGCTTGTCCATTCGTTTGGGGATGGTAAGGTGTGGAAATTCGATGATTAACCCCGTATTTGGCCAATAAACTCCGGAATTGGGCATTAGTAAAATGAGTGCCACCATCACTGATGATAGCCCTCGGAATCCCGAATCTACTGAAGATATTTTTCTTGACAAAGTTGATGACCACCTTGTGGTCATTGGTTCGGGTGGGAATTGCCTCAATCCATTTAGACACATAATCAACAGCGACAAGAATGTACTGATGTCCAAATGAAGGGATAAAGGGTCCCATAAAATCAATGCCCCAAACATCGAAAATTTCGATAGGAAGAATAGGGTTTAAGGGCATCATGTCTCTCTTAGTTATGCTCCCGAGTGCCTGGCATCGAGGGCATGACCGTGAGAAATCCTGGGCATCCTTGAATAAAGACGGCCAATAGAAGCCAGATTGCAAAATTTTTGCAGCTGTCTTTTTCCCGGAGAAATGTCCACCACACCCAGATGCATGGCAGAACTCAAGTATACTGTTGAATTCATTCTCCGGTATGCATCGGTGAATAATCTGATCAGAGCCGATGCGATACAGTTCAGGGTCCTCCCAAAAGTAGTATTTGGCCTCAGATTTGAGTCTATCCCGTTGTTTCTTGGTCCAATCCTGGGGGATTTGACCAACGGCCAAATAGTTAACAATGTCAGCAAACCATGGGGTGTGGACACCTAAAACTGTAAGAATGGTTTCGTCCGGAAAAGTGTCAGCAATCGGAATGTCCGGACAAGAAGAATCACCTAGGAGTCTCGACAAATGATCCGCCACCACATTTTGTACCCCGATTTTATCCTTGATTTCAAGATCAAATTCTTGAAGAAGAAGAATCCAATGAATAAGCCAGGGTTTAGCATCCTTTTTAGCCAAGAGATGTCTCAAGGCCGAGTGGTCGGTATAAACAATAACATGAGACCCCAAGAGATAAGCCCTGAATTTTTCCAACGCAAATACTACAGCTAGTAATTCCTTTTCAGTAACAGTGTAATTCCTCTGGGCTTCATCCAAAGTTTTACTAGTGTAGTAAATGACAAAGGGCTTTCGGTCAATTTTCTGACCCAGGACAGCCCCGACCGCGTAATCAGAAGCATCGGTCATGATCTCAAATGGGGTTGTCCAAATAGGTGGTTGCAAAATTGGTGCACAGGTGACTGCCGTTTTTAGGAAATCAAATGCCTTTTGGCATGATTCGTCAAAAACAAACGGTGTTTCTTTGGCAAGAAGATTGCTCAAAGGGCGGGCAACCTTCGAGAAGTCCTTGATGAATCTTCGATAAAATCCCACATGGCCAAGAAATGATCTGATTTGTTTAACTGAAGTGGGAGGAGGAAGTTTAGCAATAGCATCAACCTTAGCTTTGTCCACTTCAATTCCCCATTCAGAGATTACATGACCCAAAATGATGCCCTCTTGGGTCATGAAATGACTCTTTTCCCAGCTAAGGACCAATCGTGTCTTGATACATCGCTTAAGAATCATTTCCAAATTAACCAAACAAGAGTCAAATGATTCTCCGAAAATGGAGAAATCATCCATGAAGACTTCCATAAACTCTCCCACCATGTCGGAAAATATGGCTAGCATACACCTTTGAAAAGTCGCAGGTGCATTGCATAACCCGAAAGGCATCCTACGAAAAGCAAAGGTTCCGTAGGGACAGGTGAAAGTAGTTTTTTCCTGATCCTCGGGATGGATAGGAACTTGGTTGTATCCCGAGTAGCCATCAAGAAAACAAAAGTACTTCTACCCGGCTAATTTTTCCAGGATTTGATCAATGAAGGGCAGGGGAAAATGATCCTTTTTAGTGGCAGTGTTCAGCTTCCTGTAATCAATACAAACTCTCCAAGATGAAGCTGAACGAGTTGTGACAGATTCTCCTTTCTCATTAGTCACAACAGTAATCCCGACTTTCTTTGGAACAATCTGAACGGGACTTACCCAGGGACTGTCAGAGATTGGATAAATAATTCCTGCATCGAGCCACTTGATGATTTCCTTTTTGACCACTTCTCGCATATTTGGATTCAATCTCCTCTGCATCTGGCGAGAAGGGCGGGATCCATCTTCCAAGAATATTCTATGATTGCAGTAAGATGGCTCGATCCCCCTAAGGTCATGAATGGTCCAACCAATTGCCTCCTTATGTTCCTTTAGGACCTTAATCAATTTAATCTCTTGCTCCTTTGTCAATTTAGCACTAATAATTACAGGGAGCGTATTCTGAGGTCCTAAAAATTGATATTTCAAATTCTCGGGCAATGGTTTCAATTCGAGCTGGGGTGGGGTGATGATTGATGGTCGGGTGGATGCTGAAGATTCAACAAGAGGGAGAGGTTGTGAGTGGAAAAAATCAGTAACCTCTTCCAAAGATGTTAAGTCAGAGGGTTGCGGGTCAAATTCATCAACCAAAGAGGAACTTTCAATTGAAGAAACTGTCAAACAAGTTTCAATATTAACATTATCCTCATCAAGTTCCTCAATAACTCCACAATCCTCAAATTTATTGATCGCCTTAAAAATATCTAATTTCATACGTTGGTCCCGAAAGGCGATTTCCATGCTACCGCTTTCACAATTAATGTTGGCCTTTGCGGTAGCCAGGAACGGACGCCCCAGAATGATGGGCGTGTTCCTCAGATTATCTGGTACATCCATGTCAAGGACAAGGAAATCTACAGGAAAATAGAAATCCTTGACCTTAACTATAACATCTTCAATAACGCCTCGCGGGTTTGTGACCGAACGATCCGCTAACTGTAGCGTTACTGAAGTTGGCCGAAGTTCGCCTAACCCAAACTTCTCGTAAAGAGAAGTCGAAATTAGGTTGATGGATGCACCGAGATCCAAAAGTGCTCTATCAAATGTGTAATCTCCGATAACGTAAGAAATCAAAGGAGCACCAGGATCTCTCTTTTTCTGAGGGAGGTAGTGCAGGATAACAGAACTAGCCTGCTCGGAGAGTACCACCTTCCTCGGAACAGATTCTCCCGACTTACGCTTTTGTGTACATAATTCCTTTAAAAATCTTGCGTAAGTCGGTATGTGCTTGATAGCATCAAGGAGCGGGATATTGATCTCAACATTCTTAAATAAATTCAGAAGCTCCTCATTGCTATCAACAGACTTCTTCTTCTTTGCTTTGGTTAAGGCTTCAGGAAAAGGAACACGAGTCAGATCTTTGGAATCGGATTCCTGAGCCTTGATTTCTCCATTAGAATTCTCTTCTCTCTCCTCAGATTCTTCAGGATTCAAAAGATTAGAATAATGTGGTTGTGGATCCTGAGTCTTCTTACCACTTCACAAAGTGACAGAATTTGCAGAAGCGTAAGAATTTGGGTCTTGAGGAGGGTTAGGAAAGATTGGAGGGGCTTGATTGACCATGAATTGTTGATTTACAGAAGAAGAAGACGAGGAACCCTGCTCAACCACCTGAGCATGCCCGTGTGGGTCCCTCTGATTTCCGTACCCTTGGGCTTGATTGCCCGAATTTGTAATGTTTCGTGGGTTGGGTACGGGTTGGGATGGTAGAGATCCGGGTTGGCGAGAGTTAGCAATGAGCCCGGATTGTAAGTTGTCCAGTGAGTTTTTCATTTGTTGCATGAGCTGGAGCATAGATCCTTGCATCTCTACTATTTGATGGTTCAAATCAGCCTGCCCTGCGGGTTGACGGGCATTCCAAGCTGGCTGATTGACCTGATTCGGAGGCAACTGAGTATATACTTGACCCTGACCCATTGGTCGTTGCGGAGCATAATTGCTGGGTCGGAATTGGGTCTGTTGCCCCGGATTTTTCCAAGAGAAGTTAGGGTGGTTTCTCCAACCTGGATTATAGGCATTCTAGTAGGGGTTGGATCTAACATTCTCTTGTACAGCACAGACATCCTCATAAAGTGAGGATGGAGAGAAAGAAAAGGAAGGATTAGAAAAATTGGGATCAAAGGCCCCAGTTGGGAACCCATGGGGTTCTGAAAAATGTTGACTCATAGGTTGAGCCGCATCGAGTTGATTCACGAACTCCCGTCCAGAAAGAGCTCGTGAAGAATGGAATCCCGAATTTTGGGATTGAGTGGATTGAGAGTTGTTCATAGAATTGCCAGCCATCCACTCTTCCATTCTTTTAGCAACCAAGTCCACTTTGTCAAGTTTATTACAAATCAATTCCATATCAAATGAATGAGAGTCATGGACTTCATTGACATTTGATCTGGGTTGTTGGGACCGGTTAAAAGTATCCATGGAGGCATGATTTATTGAATTCTCACTCATTTCCTCAAATAAATCATGTGCACTATCTGCATCTTTATTAAGGAAATTGCCTCCGCAAGAAGCATCCACATGGTTTCTGAGTTGCTCAGTCAACCCATGATAAAAAATCTGCACGAGTTGCCATTTCGGCACCTCGTGGTGTGGACACCTCCGCAATAAGTCCTGGAATCGCTCCCAGGCCACATGAAACTGCTCCCCCGGCCACTGGTTAAAAGTAGTGATTGCCCGTCTCAAAGCATTGGTACGACCGACTGGGAAAAATTTCTTCAGAAAGGCCGATTTCAACTCATTCCAAGTTGTAATTGGTCTTCCTATTGTCCTATACCAATGCGCGGCCTTATCCCTAAGAGAGTGGGGGAAGAGCCTCATGACCATTTGCTCCTCGTTTACGTTTCGAGACTTGGTGGTCTGGACCAAAGTGGTCAAGTCCTCCAAGTGTTGAAACGGATCTTCGGAGCCAAGCCCATGATAATGTTTAATCAGGCTTAACACCTGGGGCTTGATTTCTACGTCACCGGCTGGAATCTGGACGTCGGAACGTTCCCCGTAATTTGAAGGATCATAAAAATCCTTCAAGGGCTGACCGCCCTGCATTCTCTGGAACCATTCTTGCATTCTCTGCATTTGTTCCAGCTGCCTTCGAAATTCTTCCTGTGGATTTCCAGGCAGAAGAGGCTGTTGTTCGGCCATGGGATCAAATTGACCAAAATCTAACTTGCGCCTCCTAGAATGTTCTAATGGTCCTTCTAATCGGGGATTCAATGACCGTCTTCCCAGCATAAACTAGGAGTAGGTCGGAAGGACCGGGGATAGGGACCCTGCAGTACAACAAAACAAGGCTGTCCTTAAGTGAGGTAGCCTAAGGATCTACTGACTCCCAACACCAGCCTTAAGACTGTAACTGATTTACTCTACTTGCGTCTGTATAATCCAACCAGTTAGAAGGAGGGACTGGGGAGAAGGTTCTTCCTTTGGCTTTCGCCTCTGGTTCCTAGTGTACCCCCCAGCCGCGGTCGTTTGACGCTACTCCCCTAGCTAGACATCAGATTAATCAGTACAAGTAGGTTAATCAAAAACAATCTCAGACTAGGCCTTGAAGAGCGAATCAAACCTTAGGGCCAACGTCTACTCAATTTTATTACGGCCTGGGATTGTGGTACTTATGGAATGTGATGGGCCCTTACAATGGGTTGTGCCCTTAATGATTGATTGAAATTTGTGTAAGTGCGTGCACAACCAGGGTTTTCAAGCAAGATTATTTATAATGTGTGAATTTTAATGTTCAAATCCTGCTTAAGTAGCTTTTAGGGTTTCAAATTAGGTGAATTGCAATCAAATTTCTAGGCAAACCAAGTTGTAAAACACGGGTGAAGATAGTTTTCCTTTAAAATCAGAAAGAAAGCGGAGTGCCTAGAATATACCTAGATTGAAAACCCTAAGGAGGAGCTACTTGATGAGTTGGTTTTAAATAAAGTGGTGCGGCCCAAACAACTCAAACAATTGGCCACAATTGCACCACTAAGTTAGGCACTCAAAGATGGTTAACCTAGAATGATTTCTACTCTGTTATGTGTTGCTCTGTGTGTACCGGTTCCACAGATCAGAACCCGGTTGAGTAGAAAACAAATCAAGTTAATCAAGTGCCTTGAATATGGGTGTGTGTTGTGTGTTTGTTGAAAGTTACCCCACAAAATTATCTTTTTGTTATTATTTCTTTTTTTATGAATGAGGGTGAAATGAGTGTGAGTAGAAATCCAAACAACCAAACTATACCTAGGATTTATGCAAACACCTAGGTTAATTGAAATTTGGATTTAATGTGCCGAATGAAATCTATGGAGGGGGAAAGAATGGGGGAGCACTTACAGTTGTCTTCAACTGCACTTTACTCCAGTCTACCGCTTGTTGATTCCTTGATGGAGGTCTCTGTAGAACAATAGACACAAGAGAAAGCTTAGTTAGAAAACAAATAAAGTGCAAGAGATGCGAAGAAAAGATCAGAAATCGTTGCCTCCCCGGCAGCGGCGCCAAAATGTTGAACGATTACGAACCTACGCTAACGTGTTTGGTTTTGGAAAACCCGTCATTGTAGTTCGAAAGCGAAGGATTCGAGTTCAACAAATAAAATTTATACCGAAATAAGAATTCCGGGTCGAACTCAGGGAGGCTACATTGATCTATATTCGCAATTATGTTTTTTTTAGGATTTTTGATAAACAAGGCGAAATAATTACAACGGAGCTATCAAACTGAGAGAGAGAGAGAGAGAAAGAGAACATGCATTCAATATTTCAATTGTTTATACAAGCAAACGAAATGAAAGTTACACTAGAAAGCGGGAAATCAATTACACTATAAAGCAGGAAAATTCTACACTAGAAAAGCTGTAAATAAGAATGGGAGAGAGAAGTTATCCTCCTTGACGGTCGCTTGGAGGATGAGCCGAACGAGACGACGTCTGGACGAACGAGAACGGAGAAGGACGAGGGAGGACGAAGCAGAAGAGCGGGAACGGAGCAGCACGCCGTCGTCGTCGCGGGATCCACTTCCGAAGGGGGACGAAAATTTGGACTTTATCTCGTGAGAAGCATCCCGGGTGTGGGACAAGCTTCTCTTGAGCTTTGGAGAGGTAGAGAGGAGAAGGAAGGGATGAAAATTTCGTATGGAGGGGGTCTCCTTTTATAGTTGCAAGGAGTGGGGGCAAAATGGACATTACATCTTCAAAATAATAAATAAGGGGTCTTTAGTGACGGATAAAACCGTCGCTAAAGCCCCGACGTCGCCGTCGCCGCCGCGCCCACGCGCGCCCGCTCGGCTGGCTGCGCGCGTAACGCCTACGCACGTCGCTTGATTTTCAGCCGTTCGATCGCGAGATCGGACGGCTTAGATCGCGTCCGCGCCCGCTGCGTAGCACACCGCCCGCGTGTGATCGCGCGCTACGCCCGGCGTCCAATCGCGCGTCGTCCTGATTGAGCGCGCGCAGCCGTTGGATCTTCATCTGACGCTCGTGCGCGCCCGCTCGCCCGCGCCTTCCACCCCCTCACCGCGGCTCGAACCCGCGACCTCCGCTTCGCCCGCAGCTGCGTCGCCGCTGCGCTACGCGGGCGAAATGGTCGCGGGGACGTTTTTAAGCGCGAGCGACCGCAGCCGTTGGATCGTGATCCAACGGTGGAGAGGAGACGGTGCGCGGTCTTCACCAGATGCATGCGGCCGATTGGGCGGCTGAGATGGCGCCACGTGGCGCCATCTCAGCCGTCCATCTTCTGGAAGTTGTAGATGGTGCCACGGATGTCGGATTGACTCAATTTTTGTGTCGTTGGGCTGCGATCGTCGATCCGAATTCATCCATGTGGTTGGATTTGCCATCTGAAGTGCGGATTTACACCATCCTGGCCCTTGATCTTCTAGGGTTCCCCGGTCTCTATCTGATGCTACGGATGCCTGATTAGGGCGATCTTGGAGTCGTTGAACTCCAATTGTCACCCTAATCATATCCATATGGTTGGATTTTTGATCCGAGGCCCCGATAAAATATTTGCCCTGTCCAAGCACATAAAAGGAGACAATTAACCTCCATTTTATTCAAACTACTCTAAATGCAAGATGATGCATGTAATGCAATATTTATATCATGAAATGCAATCCTATGCTTAAGAACATGCATAAATAGACATTTTAAGTAGTGTAAATGTGTTTACATCAAATACCCTCCTTCAGCTGAGGATTCCGTAGAGAATGGTCGTAACCATCCACCTTAGCCCTAGTTTTATGAAGACTCGCTCTCCGCGTATTTGCCTTGTTCGGTGGCTCTCAAAATTTTGCACAAAATGCATATGCAGGAACCGAGAGCGAAAACTATGTCTAAACTCAAAGTATCATCACCTAATTATCTAGGATTATAGATTCCTTGCACTAATCTTAGAGCACCAGTACACTCTACTCTCATCTCACACTATTTGGTGGATTTTTGGAAGAACATCAGCCTGACTCCCAAAACACTGTACAGGGGTTCAGGAAAAGAAGCACTGCTTCTTCTCGATAGACTGAAGACATTTATTAGCCTTCACCATGAATCCATTGCAAATTCTACTTGTGTATGTAAAGTTGTATTGGATTCCAAATTATAGGAATCAACTAAAGGATAAAATCCCTAATGCATTCTCTTAATAAAATAATCTTATTCATGAATGCAATATGTATATATGCTATAAACATGTAACCTCATATAATTTGTACTTCGTGAATTTCCCGTATCGGGTTACAATCAGCTTGACCCTAAATTTAGAACAAAAATTGAGCGGGTGAGTCGAAAGTGGCTATTGCGAACGATTTCTAGCTCCAATGCGAGCATTGGAGGTGGAGTCGGTTGTTCTTTTATTTGAGGTCCTAAAGTACGTTTTACATGCAGCTCGGAGGTTTTCCTAAGTGTTGGCATAAAATTTTTTTTCAATTTTTCTGTATCTACTCCCCATGCCTAAGTTCTTGCATGTCCTCATGCATGAATATAAAAGAAAATAAATACTGTAGAGAGAGAATGCGTAGAAATCACCTGTAATTGCTCCTAAAATTATATTCAGCACCGACCAACCAGTTAGCATGCTATATATGCAAAGGAAATATGCTAAAGAAAAATATGCTATGTATAAAAATGGTTATATATAAATGATGGTAGAATGTGGAGTGAATGGTATCTATATGTGCTGAGTTTAATGCCTCCAGCAGGCGAGCACTCAATCACACGTCCTCACTAAGATGAACAGTCTTGTTAGGTGGAGGAGGTTCCTGGGCCAAAAATGGCTTGAGGTGCTGGCCATTTACTGTGAATATATGCCTAGATTTTAGGTCCTTGATCTGGATTGCTCCATTAGGATATGGCTGCATCACAACATACGGGCCAGTCCATTTGGACTTGAGCTTCCCCGCGAATAGTTTTAGCCGTGAATCAAACAACCAAACTCGCTGGTTGGGCGTGAATACTTTCCTCCAAATGTGGTGGTCATGAAAGGCCTTGGTCTTGTCCTTGTATATTAATGCATTCTCATAGGCCTCTCGCTGGATCTCTTCTAATTCGCTGAGCTGGAGTTTCCGTTCTCGACCTCCTGCATCGAGGTCAAGGTTGCATTTTTGCACTGCCCAAAAGGCGCAGTGTTCCAGCTCTACAAGAAGGTGATAGGCCTTGCCATATACCATGTGATATGGTGACATTCCGAGTGGGGCCTTGTATGCGGTTCGATATGCCCAGGGTGCATCGATTAATTTGTCAGACCAGTCCTTCCTGTCTGGTCTAACTGTCTTCTGGAGAATCAGCTTGATCTGATGGTTAGACACTTCATCCTGCCCATTGGTCTGCGAGTGATACAGGGTAGCTATGCGGTGATGTACCCTGTATTTCTTTAATAACGACCTGAAATGGGCGTGAATGAAGCGGCTTCCCTCGTCGCTAATCAGAGCATAGGGTATTTCGAATCTCGCAAAAATATTCTTCCGTACAAAAGAAATGATGATCTTGTGGTCAGCCCGTCTCACCGGGATGGCCTTGGCCCACTTCGAGACATAGTCAACAGCTAGCAATATGTACTCGAAGCCATGCGAGTTCGGAAAAGGTCCCATAAAATTGATGCCCCAGAGGTCGAACACTTCTACGACCATGATGGTTGGAGTGGCATCATGTCTCTCCTGGTCATAGAACAGACCGATTGACATCGTTTGCAGTGTTGGGCATATTTGTGTGTATCTCTGAAGATGGTTGGCCAGAAAAATCCAGACTACAAAATTTTTGCAACGGTTTTCCATCCCAAGAAATGGCCACCACACGCATCATTGTGGCAAAAAGATAACACATTGGGGATCTCAGAGTCTAGGATGCATCTTCGGATAATTTGGTCCGCTCCAATGTGGAAGAGCAGTGGATCATCCCAGAGGTAGTATTTGGCCTCGGCAGTGAATTTGAATTTCTGGTCCTTGGATAGGTTTACAGGAATTTTGCCTGCGGCAAGGTAGTTCGCAAAATCCGCATACCAGGGGAACTCAATAGAATGAACTGCCAAAAGGGATTCATCCAAAAATTGTTCGTGGATAGGCAAGGAATAAGGAATGTGATCCGGGTCCAATCTCGATAGGTGATCCGCCACAACATTCTATTTTCTAGCTTTGTCACGGATTTCAATATCAAATTCCTGCAATAGAAGGATCCATCTAATGAGCCGTGGTTTGGCATCCTTCTTTGCCAACAAATGCCAGAGGGCGGAGTGGTCAGTGAAAATGATGACCTTGGACCCTAATAAATATGATATGAATTTCTCCAACCCGAATACTATCACTAGCAGTTCCTTTTCGGTGACAGTGTAATTGCACTGAGCCTCATTCAGCATCTTGCAAGCATAGTATATGACGAAAGGTTGTTTTTCCCGATGCTGGACTAAAATAGCACCGACGGCAAAATCAGAAGAGTCGCACATCATTTCGAAATCAAGTGACCAGTCGGGTGGTTGGAGAAGCAGGGAGTCGGAAACAGCACTTCATAAAGTCTCAAAGGCGCTGAGACACGAGGTATCAAATTCAAATGGGACATTGGTAACCAGGAGATTCATCAAAGGCTGCGCAATTTTTGA
This sequence comes from Thalassia testudinum, assembly GCA_037157565.1. Classification (NCBI taxonomy): domain Eukaryota; kingdom Viridiplantae; phylum Streptophyta; class Magnoliopsida; order Alismatales; family Hydrocharitaceae; genus Thalassia; species Thalassia testudinum. The sequence continues at coordinate 112,650,078 of JAZHRO010000003.1, read as the reverse complement.
GAAATCGCATATAAATCTCTGATAGAAGCTGACGTGACCCAAGAATGATCTAATCTGCTTGACCGAGCTAGGTGGCGGTAAGTGGGAGATAATCTCTGATTTAGCTCGGTCGACCTCGAGTCCATTTTTAGAGATCCTATGCCCTAGTACTATGCCATCCCTCACCATGAAATGGATTTTCTCCAAGGATGGTACTAGGTTTTATCTCAATACACTGTTTCAGGATCTTGGCGAGGTTATCAAGACAAGACTCGAAATCATCTCCGAAAATGGAGAAGTCATCCATGAATACCTCCACATAATCCCCAATCATATTAGAGAAGATAGCCATCATACAACGCTGAAATGTCGATGGTGCATTGCAGAGGCCAAAGGGCATCCGCTTGAAGGCGAATGTTCCAAAGGGGCATGTGAATGTGGTCTTGTCTTGATCTTCTGGGCTAATCGACACCTGATTATACCTAGAGTATCCATCTAGAAAGCAGAAGAAACTGCGTCCGGCTAACCGTTCCAAGATCTGGTCAATGAATGGCAAAGGAAAGTGATCCTTCTGGGTTGCCATGTTCAGTTTCCTGTAGTTAATGCAGACCCTCCAAGATGTTGCAGTGCAGGTCGGGATGGATTTGCCCTTATCATTCTTCATGACTGTGAGTCCTGCTTTCTTGGGCACTATCTGAATAGGACTCACCCACTGGCTATCTGAGATTGGATATACAATGCCTGCATCCAGCCATTTGATGATCTCCTTCTTAACAACCTCTAGCATATTTGGGTTAAGCCGTCTTTGAGGTTGTCTCGAAGGTTTCACCCGCTCATCTGTCTAAATGTGATGAGTGCAATACGAGGGGCAAATACCGCGGAGATCAGCAATACTCCACCCGATAGCAGCCTTATGATCTTGAAGCATAGAAATCAATTGATGCTCCTATTCTTGGGTTAAGTGGGCATTGATAATGACTGGATATGTCTCACTTTTGCCCAAGAACACGTACTTGAGTGAGTCAGGTAAGGGCTTCAATTCAATCACGGGTGGGTTAGAATAAGATATGAGAGTGGGAGGAGTAGAATCGAGGGTGGGAATCAGCTGATCCATGTGCTCGTGAATTCCTACTGAGTCACTCCTTGTAAAATCGGTTGTGACTAAGTTAATGGAAAGCCCGTTAGCTTTAGTCAGGTCTTTCTGCAATAACAAGGGCGGTTCAGTAATATATGGATCAGGATAGCCGGGTTCAAGGGTGCTATGGTCAGAAGCACACCCTAAACAGTCAGATCCTCAGGGAGATATGTGTAATGCAGTGGTTTTAGTCCCATGTGGATTGAGGTCCGAGAACCTTGGTAGTGTAGACGAATGAGACATTGGGTTGTCACAAAGGAGCCCAATGTTACCACAGTATGCCGAATCTTCATCTTCACCATCCTCCTCTATTCGATCACAGTCGAAGTTCTTTGCTGCCCTGAATATGTCTAGTCGAAGTCGCTCATTGCCTAGGGCAATCTGCATACACCCGGATGCATAATCGATGTTCTCTCGGGCTATCGCCAGAAATGGGCGACCCAAAATAATTGGCGCATCTCGGAGATTAGGAGGAACTTCCATATCGAGAACGAAAAAATCTGCGAAAAAACAGAACCCACGGACTTTCACGATCACATTCTCAACCACCCCCCTCGGTGTTTTGACTGATCTGTCTGCTAGCTGAATTGTGACTGAGGTGGGCTTCAACTCCCCAAATCGAAATCGATCAAATACAACATTGGGAGTTAGGTTGATGGGCGAACCCAAATCTAGAAGGGCCCGATCAAATGGAGAATCCTGTATGAAGTATGATATGAGTGGGGTACCAGGGTCTTTCTTCTTCGACGATAAGTCAGCTAGAATCACGGTGCTAGCCTCTTTTGACAATACCGCCTGTCGTCCAATTCTCGAGTATCACTTCGGGGTACAGTAGTCCTTGAAGAACCTAGCGACAGCAAGAATGTGATCGATTGCCTCGAGGAGGGGGACCTGAATATGTACTTCCTTAAACATCAATTTCATGTCCTCAAAATTTCGCGTGTCCTTTTCTCGTATTGCATTTTGTGTCAGAGCCTCAGGAAAATGGACGGGAATCTCAGGGTTAAGTGGCCTCTTACCCTTATCTACCGTAGGTGGCTCCTAGGATGAAGATGGAGTCAAACTTGCCTGCGGCAATGGGTGGGAAAAATTAGGACCCGCCTACTTAGGTGGTGGGTCGAATGTCATTCTTCCGCTTCGCAAAGAGACAACGTGTGCATCGGCTTGCTGTCCATGAGGTGGTGGGGGAGCGGAAGGGGCAGAATACGTGGGATTCTGCAAAGGCGGTTGGCCTTGTGCGTAACCGGATGGTGCAGGAGGTGCCTGTAGTATGGCCTGTGCCTGTCCCTGCGGTGCTTGAAACCTAGGCGGGGCACCCTAGTTCTGCACATATCAAGGATTCGGAACGGGTTGGGAGGGTATGACTCCCTGAATCCTATGCTCCTGCAATAGCTGGTTCTGCATGTTCTGTATGGTCTGTATCTGATCAGCCATCGCCTTAATAATCTGTAAGCTATCTTGTGTAGACTTCCTCATCGATTCTTGCGGCTCCTCTTTCAGCACCTCCAAAGGGTCAGCTTGCTTTGGAGGGTGGTTGGCAGCTTGGTGCAGCGACTGGTATAACGAGTGGGGTTGCTGCTGCTAAGACGGGAATGGCTGCTGCCTAGGATACGTGTTTTGCGCATTCCCGTATTGCCTGGTCTGGTAGTGTGGTTCTTGATGTGGTCTCTATGAATTGCCAGACCAGGAGAAGTTCGGATGTTGGTGCCAACCAGGGTTATACGTCTCTAAATACGGGTTATTACGCCCGTATCCTTGGATAGTGCTGATGTCCTCGTAGGCTGAAGATGTTTGAGGCATATATCTGTCAAGGGGATACGCATTATAATCTGCAGGTGGTGTGTAACCTTGGTCGTAAGGTGCCCGATCTGGATTATTTATGGGATCCTGATATCCGGGATCTCGTAAATACGAAGAAGATGCATCCTGAGTGAGTAGATTAACTTGAGCAGGTGTGGCTCGGGGTGCATAGGAGGGTCGTGAGGTAGCAGAGCTCAAGTCAGATTGACCCTGACTAATCTGGTCAATCTTCTTCTTGATTAAGTTTATTCTATCCAGCTGCTTGACGATGATATCCATGTCGGCTCAAATAGACTCGGTGTGAGCCTCGTGGACACCAACCCGCTACTGACCAGGCCATTGGAACTCCGCTAATGATTCGAACAACTCAAATGCGTTGTTCTCATCTTTTGCAAGAAAATTCCTACCGCTAGATGCATCGGCCAGATACCGATGTGTGTCATCCAGCCCATGGTAAAAAATCTGAGCTAAGTGCCATCTGGGTATACCATGATGCGGGCATTTTCGGAGAAGGTCGTGAAATCTGTCCCATGGTTTGTGTAATTTCTCCCCAGATCCTTGGGAGAAAGTCGTGATTGCACGCCGCATTGCATTTGTTCGAGTGATTGGGAAGAACTTTTTCAGGAATTCACGTCGTAATTCTGGCCAGGTTCCAATTGGCTTCCCAATAGTCTTGAACCAGTATGAAGCTTTGTCCCTCAGAGAGAACAGAAAAAGCTTCATCAGAATAATCTCGAGATCAATATTTCTAGGTCGAATCGTTTCAGCGAGTGGACTCAGATCCTCAAGGTGCTGGAACGGATCTTCCCTTGAGTTCCCATAGAAATGAGTGCTGATCAACCTAATTACATTGGGCTTGAGCTCAAACGCATCTCCGCTTGTGGGAATTCTGACAAGAGGTGCGACGATTTGTGCGGCTGGGTTGTAGAAATCCCGCAGTTGTTCTCCTCGCGGCGGGTGCTGCATCCTGTCAAGTGCTGTCAGAATGCGATCCATGCTTTGCTGATGCCACTCCTCAGATTCGGCGACCCGGGCTTCCAGACGAGCCATCGGGTCCAGATTCTTGATATCCTGATGCGGTTTAGATCTAGGTCCAGGATTTGCCATGGTGGCTCTAGGAATGGAAGATATGGGGGGAGAAGATGGTCCGGGCGAGGTGACTCGCCTCCTTGGGAGTGGCTCCCAAGGTCCAACCAAGCGAGGTCAAAGTGACCTCCTTCCTTGCATACACCACCCAACCCCTAGGTTGGTGTAGCCAAGCAAGACAAGGCTAAGGTCCTGTCAATCAAATGGTCCTTATAGATCAGGTGACCAGATTCTTCGTTAGAAATTTGAATTCCTGAAGATAAGTTTGTCGTTCAACCAACTGAAAGTGATTCCCGCCTCTCAAGGTAACCTAGCCAGTCTGGTTACGAGGGGACTAAGGGGAAGGTTCTTCCTTTGGCTTACGCCTCCTATTCCGTTGACCCCCGAGCCGCGGTCGTTTGACACTACCCCGCAGACTTAGTCACCAGGTTTGGCAAGAGAGATTAAAAACACCCAGTAGTATGACAACGAACTCGGGTTGATTTCGTGTTTTAAAATTAATTTTTAACCCATTTTCTTCAGTGGGATTTGTGGTGAGTGGCCCACAAGGTGACCAAACTTACCGACTAACTAGACTTGATTAAGTCTAGGTTAGCCCAAAGTGTGGCTCTAGTAGTAACCATAAAGATTCAACCTAAGTTGCATGCACTTCAAGGGTTTTTCTTTTTCTATTTCAGCAGACCACAAAAGTAAAGTTTTTCTCCAATAATAATTGGAATCCAATTAACTTGAAATTTTGCAAGTAGATTCCTTCTTCAATTAGCTTTCCAGAGAATTTTTTTTGGAATTTTTACTATTTCAATCGAATTTTTAGGGATTTTTGAATATCAGGGGGTTAGAATTGGAATTTTGACCCCTAGTCGATTTTTCATTTTGAAATAGTATCAATTGACCTTCAAAAATTTAGAAAAAATATGAAAAATAAAGCCAATTAGATCTGCTTTCAAACCCCACCATTTTTAGTCAAAACATATTCTCTGATTGTTCGGAATCGCTTTATGAAATTTGAAAAATTTTGAATCTGGCTCAGTCTGACCCCCGTGCACTTCGTGAATTTTTAAAAATTGTACACTTGTAATTTTTTAAAATAACGGTAGCAATTGAAAGATGGTTTGAAAATAAAGGTTTAACCCGAATTTCAGAATTTTTTGCTAACTAGTTTTTCAGCAATCAAATTTTTAAATCAAGCTTGAAATCTGGCCAAAAATCAGAAGATGGTGGAAAAGCTCTTTAACGAGGTTTGAATTTGAAATCTAAGCTTTCCACCAAAAATGCTTTTTTTTTTCAAAACTTTTGCACGCTTTTTTTTTCTGCAAAGAATTTTTCAAAAGATTCAAAGAAAATATCTCTGTTTTTTTTTTCAACTTTACCACTTCTATTATGAACTCGGATTACGTGCACGTGCATCAAATAAATTACGAAGGTGAACGTATGATTTTCTGTGCGTACGATTCTGGTGAGTTGGTGACTATTTATGGAGAAAGCATCTATCGTTAGATTTTCAATATCCTCAGGAAACGACATGCTTGTTGCGAATAGATAAACAGTTGAAAAATAGGCAACTTGAATCACGCGAAAAGAATGACAGTTATTAAGCTCATGGCGATTTCAAACATGTATGGGTGTGTGTGTGTGTGTGTGTGGGAGGAGGTCCTTAAGACTAAACTTGAGGCCCCCATTAGCATTTCACTCTCGTCTGGGTCAAGCCCTGACCCAATTGTTTGTGTTCGCATCTGATCAAATTGAGATCTCTTAAGACACTTCCACATCTAAGCCCACTTCTCCATCATCTGCATCTATGGAGAATCCAGAAGAAGAAACGCCCAATGATCAAAGTTAGGTGTAGCATCTCGCTGATCTACTTCACTCATTCATGAACCCTCCACCACTCCTCACTACAATCTAATAGCGGTAGTAATCAAACACAAGGTACAAATCTCGGCTGGAGGACCTGATATAGAATTAAAGCTGAATCTTATTAGTGCAATCCCCAAATTCCATGGAATAAATGTTGAATATCCCTTCCAGCACATCAAACAGCTGAAACATCTGGCCTAAACCTTTGGTCCACCTATTCAGAATCGAGACATCTTGCTCATGAAGATGTTCGCCTTCTCTCTTATGGATAAGGATGCCCATTGGTATTAAACCTTGACTCAATTAATCAACATATGGGAGGAACTTCAATCTGAATTCCTGAAGAACTTCTTCCCAGTTTGTTGCACCAATGCCTTAATGAACCAGATCATGCATTTCACGCAGAATATGTGAGAGCCATTTCATGAGTCATGGGACCGCTTTTTGGATCTCATGCAGAAATGCCCCCATCATAGAGTTCCTAAATGGGAATAAGTCCAGTCTTTTTACTAGGGATTCTGTAAGGGTATCAAGTTATTTGTCAATGCATCCTGTGGTGGCAACATCATGGATCAGCATGAAGACACTATTTGGGGGATTCTCGAGAACATGTGCGAGAACTCCATAAGCAATGAACCAATGGGTGTGTTCGACCGGACGACTAGCCATACATTAACAAACATGTGAGGGGCACAGGAGACTTGAGACCTATTTGCATCCGTCAATCTGGACTTGGTGGCCAATCGCTTGGTAAGGTCTCCATCATAGAGAAGATGGATGAATTGGCTCGACATCTACAGAGAACCACCTCTGCACAGCAGGACACGTATGCACACCACCCTCAGGTAGGGAGGCCATGCATAACATTCACCACCACTCATATTAGGGGTTGGACACATATCCACTCTTGTCTAATCCTGGTTTCGAAGGAAACTCCTGACCAACCTACTCTAGTTGAAGGAACTCTAAACCCTTATACTCTAATTACTCTGGAGTTCCTCAGACCTACGAGGATCTCCACTTCATCTAGAATGATCCATTCTCCAAGACATATAACCTTAGATTGTGCAATCATCCGAAATTCATGTGGTCGAGAAATAATCAAAACCCACAACCTCAATTCCAACCTCAACCACAAGCTCTGCGACCATATCAACTCGCTCAGCCTAGGCCCAACCCAAATTACCAATCCGAGCCTACCAAGGAAGATCAGTTTAACTTGATTTTGCAAGCCCTGGGTGACATCCAAAAGACCAATGTGGCTATGCATAAACAACACAAAGAAGAGATCATAGCAGTTCAAAATCAACTCGCACAGATGGCTGGGACTCGCCAACCTGGTGGACTCCCTTCCCAACCTCTGTAGAATTTGAATAACATGCCAAACTAGAGGCGCGTTGTTAACCCGAAATAGGGCCAAGCTCAATATGTTTATTGGGCCCCTTTTGGTCCATCACCAAATAGGATGGAGGCTTCCACATCGTATGTGGGATATCAGTAGCAACAACCACTTTTGTCGACTTCAAACCCAAACCAAGCTGGCCTAAATGCTCTTACTACATGTAGTGGCAAATTGACTAAGGATCCACCTTATCCTACCCACTCTATCCCTGCTAATTTAGACCATGCCCTTAGGATGGTCATCCAGGACACACACCTATCCCTGATCGAGAGCCTAAACCAATCCTAGAGGAACCTACAGAGGTTCCATTTCCCGAGGCCTTGACCAAAGGAAAAAGGAAACCCAAACTCGTGGTACTTAAGGAAGACTTGGTCAAGCTCTTTGAACAAGTCCAAATAAACACCCCCTTGATGGATGTAATCTGCTACGTATCGGCTTATGCATGATTTCTGAAGGACTTATGAACACCAAAGCGTAAGCCGTGAAACAAAGTCGAGAGTCATATCGTTTTCTCTGAGCAAGCCAGCTCTATCATCCTGAGTAAACTCCCGCATAAAGTAAAAAATCCTAACACCCCTCTAATCTCCTGTAAGATTGGCAATCTAGAATTTGATCGAGCTTTATTAGATTTAGGAGCATCCATAAATCTGATCCCTACGTCCTTACTAGATCATTTAAGGAAATTGAGATCAAACTGACTGAGGTGACCCTACAGTTAGCTAACAGATTAATTAAGTCACCAAGAGGAATTCTTGAGGATGTTCTAGTTAGGATACGAGATTTTTACTTCTTGGTGGACTTTATTATATTAGACATGGATACTCCTGAAAATCTGAGAGACACGTCAATCATCTTAGGGAGATCATTCCTAGCCACAACTATGGCGAACATCAATTGCGAAGAGGGTCAGATCGAGTTGAAATTCATGAATAAAAGATTAAGGATTGATATTTTTAAGGCCTAAAAAGGAATAAATTATGGGGCAATCAAAGAAGTTTGTGACAACAGTTCCTTGGTTGAGGACCTTATTACAGTGGAAAACCCGATTCTCCTAGAGCCTCAACCATAAGAAGATCTTGACCCAGAGATAGAGAAGCCTAAAGCTGATCCAAACCTACCCATAGCTTCCACCTTATCTTCTGAGGCCCATCCCGAACCTCCACCCACTACTGATAACCCGATACATGAATTAAAGCTCCTCCTGGATCATCTGATGTATGTCTTTTTAGGTTCAAATCAAACATTTCCTGTGATTACCAATTCCCGACTCACATCTGATTAGGAAACAAAGCTGATTTCTGTCATCTAGCTGCATTGAAGATCCATTTGATGGACTCTAGATGGCCTGACTAGGATAAGTCCCTTGTATTGCACACATAGTATCTATACTGAAGAGGGTTCACGACCATCTCGAGAAATGCAAAGATGACTAATTCCAAATCTACAAGGGATCATGAAAAAGGAGATCATCAAGTGGCTCAACGGTGGAATCATTTACCCGATCTCTAATAGTCACTAGGTGAGCCCCATCTAAATTGTGCCTAAGAAGGCAAGGCTCACCGTAATTACGATCAAATATGGAGAAACCATCCCGACTTGATTTGTGAACTCGTGGAGAGTCCGCATAAACTATCAGAAACTAAATACCTCCATAAAGAAGGATCATTTCCTGCTACCGTTCATTGATCAGATTCTCGAGAAACTGACGAGAAATCGATTTTTATATTTTCTGGATGGGTACTCCGGATATAGTTAGCTGGCAATCCATCCCGAAGATTAAGAAAAGACCACCTTTACCTACCCCTATACTACGTACGAGTTCTGCAGGATGCCATTTGGGCTTTGCAACATACCTACCACCTTTCAACGGTGCATGCTAGCCATATTCTCTGATATGGTACGTAAATACCTTAATGTCTTCATGGACGACTTCTCGATTTTCGATGAATCTTTCGATGATTTCCTCCTACACTTGGTCTAGATCCTTCGAAGGTGCGTCGAAGTGAACCTGGTTCTCTCCTAGGAACAGAGCCACTTTATGGTTCCTAATGGCATCTTGGTTGGACACCTTGTCTTTGAGAGAGGGATCCAAGTTGACCAGGCTAAGGTGAATTTGATTTTCAAGCTACTTGTGCCTTCCTCAGTCAAAGATATCGGATTGTTTTTCGGGTACATTGGATTATATCATCGATTCATATCTAATTTTCCAAGATCATGCACACCTTAATGAATCTTCTCTCAAAGGATGCACCTTTTGAGATGACAAGTGAGTGTATTTACGCATTCAAAATGTTGCATGACTGAGTCACTCAAGCACCAATCCTATAATCTCTTAACTGGTTTCAACCCTTTGAGATCATGTGTGATGAGTCTGACTACGCAGTAGGAATGGTGTTGGGGTAGAAAATCAATGGGAAATTGGTGGTTATATATTACACCAGTAAGACACTGGATGAGGCTTAGTGTAATTACATAATTACATAGAAAGAGCTGTTGGCTATAGTATTTGGTCTAGAGAAATTCAGATCACACCTCCTGGGATCCCATGTCATCATTTACTTGGATCACACTGTGATGAGGCATTTGCTTATGAAGAATGAAAAACCTAGATTAATCCGCTGGATTTTGCTATTGTAAGAATTTGATCTCGAAATTCACAACAAGGCGGGAAAGCAGAATGTGGTACCTGACCATTTGTCTTACCTTCCTTCTTCGATTATTGACCCATCGGGACCTATCACCGAGCATTTTCCAGATGAGCATCTCTTGGCCATTAATGGACTTCCCTGGTTCACTGATATCGTGAATTACTTGGTTATGAGGAAAGTTTCACTTAATTGGGCAACCTCTCAGTGGGACAAGCTAATTTCCGATGCGAAGTACTATATTTGGGAAGATCCTTATCTATTCCACATTGGTAATGACCAAGTGATCTGCAGATGCATTCTCAATGATGAGGTCAATGATGTCTTCTCATTCTGCCATGACCAGGCCTGCGGTGGTTATTACTCTGGGCATGAAACCGCAGCGAAGATCCTCTAGTGTGGGTTTTTCTATCCCACAATGTTCAAAGACACACAATCCTACTGTAGGACATGTGCCCATTGTCAGGCGCTCGGCAACATGGGCCCACGTGATAAGATGCACTTGAATCCGATTATCGTGTGTGAGATCTTAGACATCTGGGGAATTAATTTTATGGGACCCTTTATAGGATCGAACAACTTCGAGTACATCTTACTTGCTGTTGATTACGTATTGAAATGGATCGAAGTCATCCGTACTAGAACGAACAATCATAAAGTTGTTCTCTGGTTCATTAAGGAGATCTTTTCTAAATTTGGGGTTCCTAAAGCCATCATCAGCGATGGCAGGTCTCATTTCGTAAATGTGCACTACCTATCCCTAATGAAAAATTATGGGGTGTCACATCTTATCTCGACTCCTTATCACCCCCAGACTAACGAATTGGCTGAACAATCCAATCGGGAGATCAAGAAAATCCTTCGAGTCACCGTTCGTCCTGACAGGAAAGATTGGTTTACCTGACTTCCGGAAGCCTTGTTGGCCTATAAGATTGCCCATGAGATGTAGCTGGGAATGTTTCCCTTCAGACTCGTGTACAAGAAGGCATGTTATCTCCCTGTAGAGATGGAGCACAAAGACTAGTGGGCAGTACAAAAATGCAATCTAGATCTCAAGAAGGCTGGAATCCACCATCGGTTGCAAATGAGTGAGATCGAGGAGTTACGCAATGATGCATACGAGAACTCGCGTATCTAGAAAGAACGAGTCAAAGCCTTCCATGACAGACACATTGTGAAAATCATTCCACTTTGGTCAGAAAGTGCTCCTATTTGATGCCAAGCTCAAGCTCTTCCCAGGGAAGCTAAGATCAAAATGGATCAGACCCTTTCTCATCTACCAAATCTTCGAAAATGGAGCTGTAGAAATTAGTGAACACTGCTGTGACTCAGACAATTTGTTGTGAATAGTCAGAGACTCAAACCGTTCCACGAACTCACCAATTCGAATTTGGCTGCAGTATCTTTTTATTTCAGTTCTCCTTGAGCCACATTACACCCAGTTGATGGCGTTAAACTTAGTGCTTAATGGGAGGCAACCCGTCATTTTGAAAAACCTGAGACCCTTCTGACCTATCTCTGAGTTGAAGTCATATTACACTTTAGGATTTGTCCATTAGAACAACCAACTCTACCATTGATACTTGCATCAGAGCTTGAAATCGTCCGCAACAGTCATCCTAACCCGTTCGACACATACCAAACCTGTTCTAATGTAAGATCTAAGCTGAACTAGATCCCACCTAATTAACAATAAAGACATTGTAAATCTTAATCATGAGGGGTATTAAAGTGCAAAATGGTGTGAAATTTTATTCATGAAGGGGTTTCATAAAAAAAATAGAGAGGAGAAAAAGATTGGACAATTTTGAGAGCTAAATTGAAAAATTGAGGAAGAAGAGGAGAAAAGAAAAGAGAGCAAGGAGCAAACAAAAGAAAAAATGTGATAGTCCCTGTAATTGAGTATGGAACTCACCTAAGTTCTAGGCTGGATCAGATGATGAATTAAGACTAGAAAGGCTAAAACTTAGGAGGTTAGTGACAAATACTGTAACGACCCGATTCCCAAGTCCCTACGAGACACGAGAACCGGACCGACTCGACTAATCCCAAGACCTAGTCATCCAACGAGGAAGTAACCAAAAGTGCAGTAAAATAAACTACATTCAGCATGAATATAACTAACAGTAAGAAAGTACAACAGTAAGGAAAGAAACTACTACAGTAGATACCACCACAACAGTAGAACAACATTTATCATATAACACGAACTGCAGGTAAAGAAAGTACAGCGGAAACAAGAACTACTCACTATAACAGAAACAAAAGAGGTACAAAAGACTGTGGTAAACTCTACTGGACCCTACTCGGCCCAGCGTCCTCTGCAGCCGCTGACCCTGGCTGCTCAACACCTGGTCCTGAAAAAGGTAACGAGAGTAACACGTTAGCAAAACGCTGAGTAGAGTGGCAACTAAAACTAAGACAACAGTAGAGCATACAGTAGCTGTTATGTTCTATTACTTTCTTTATTTACATTTTTCAATTGTCTCACTATTTCATTTATTCCTTAAATCTTTTACTTGATCTCGAATGTTCCTCGTGGGAACGATCTTGATTACAGTCTTTTCCAAAAAGTAGAAGTAGCACGTGGTGCTCTCCTGGCCGGGAGAGTCCCCCGTGGTGATCCTACCCTCAGTCAACCACCCCAAGGTCACTGACAGACGTAACGGTGACTACGGCACGCGCGATAAACGCACAGGTAGCTTACCCGTACTGGCACGCGGTCAGTCATTTCCGTTAACTGGTGCGCCCAAAGCACAGCACGGAACCAGTACAGGGCAGAGCCCTCTCAGTAACACGGGGTCCAACCCCTCCACAGTAACCAAATCGGGGCCTTGCCCCTCCACAGTCTGCGCACCCTCGCCTGACTACCCTGGTTTGCCCCAGTGGGCCTAACAAGTCGGTGAAGGAGGCTAGCAGAACCCCGGGAACCGTGGGGTAGCTAGTACTCTCCTAACACTAGTAGCTCTCCTGGTACTACGTACACGAGGGCCAGCAAGTCGGCACAGAGCGGCCAATCCTAACCCCAGGTCCCTGGGGTGGCTGGCCCCACTCTGCACTAAACAGGTACAGGTACTTCCCTTGGTACTGCGTACCCAAGAGACAGTACGAACAACATCTCAGTTCCATTCCTTTCTCTTTCCAGGAGTTCCACTCCTAATTCCCCGTAGGGTTCCATCCTTTTAACTCAAACATCCAAGTTTCACTTTCCAGTTTCACATTCTTACAATCCATGTTCTCACCCACGTTTCTTTATTCATAACAGGCAGCTGTTAATTCAATTTACAGGGAACTTTATATTCCTTTTCATTTTTCCAAGACTGCAGTATTATACATTCCGCTAGTTTTCCATCCTAGGATTCATGCCATATCCTAGGATCTATCATACAATCTAATTTTCCAGCCCTAGGATTCATGCAACACCTAGGAGCTATCATTCCATACATTTCCCATTCCTAGGATTCATGCAATGTCCTAGATTCTAGTTAAGGTTCCATACTTTAACAGATTTTAATAACTTAAGCCACTCTACCAGGTACAACGGGAGTAATGGGGGCGTGATCGGGAATCCCGTGTGCCTCCGCAACTCCCAAGACTGCAACTGAATGAGGTCCTATCACAAGGATCAAACACAAGGAGTGTCTCAAAACAGTGTATAGCTACTGTAGATGGGTAGAGGAATTAATTCTGAAAAGAGCGTAACTCGAATCGCGAAAAACGGAGCCCGAACGGGCCCTAAACGGGTCGAAAAAGACGATACTGTGCAAAATCAGACGTCTGGAACTTCTTCCAGATGTCTTAAACAGTGGATCAGAGAATTACCTGTTCAGCGTGGTTTCCCAGACGTCCAGAAGTCTGCGGGGACGTCTGGCCTAGCTCCCAGACGTCCGATGGTCACCCAGGACGTCTGGAGGTCACTCCCGCCGTCTGGTACAACTTCCAGACGTCTGATTCGCAAAGGATGGCGAATCAGCGAACCTGCGCACAACCAACTGCCTCCCTCAGTACGGTCAGTCGACAGGAAGGAAGAAGAAGGCGGAATACTCACCTTTCAGACGTCTGTATGAGCTTCCAGACGTCTGATTCTGGAAATTTTTCCAGAATCAGGGCGCTACTCGGCCTCCGCTCGCGACGCCGCCCGCGTCGTACCTCGCGCGTCTGCTGCTCTGACCGCAGCAGGTCCCTCTCCGCGTCGCTCCGCGCCCCCTGCGCCCTCCGCTGGCCGGCCAAGCCGCTCCGGCGAGCTCGCCCTCACGGCAGAGCTCCGCTCTCGCACGCCGCACCTCCTCCGCGCTCACTGCGGCCGCCGCTGCCGCCCTCGCGCTCGCGCTCACGCTCACACTCACGCTCACTGGCTGAAGGAGAAGAAGGAGGAGACGGTGGAGACGGGAGGGGAGGCGTGGCCTTTTAAGGTCGCGCGAGGAGGAGGGAGAGAGAGCGCGGCAGGTCTGCAGCCGCAGAGAGAGAGGGAAAAAGAGAGAGAGAGGGGAATTGCGGGTCTGCGCGCACAGGCGCGCAGACGAATCTTTCGTGGAAAAAAAAGCTATTTTCTAGACGTCTGGAAACGATCCCAGACGTCTGGATTTGATCCCAGACGTCTGGTCAGACGTCTGGGTCACCTCCCAGACGTCTTTTAACAATATAACAAACTCAAAGGAAGTTTCGTCCAAACTTGCGCCAAATAGGGTGCAGGAAAAAGATGTCCAAATAACCATAACAAACTCAAAGAGGACCGAAGCCGGTCCGAAAAGACGTACCCGCGAAAAGCTCCGGGTACCGCTCCCGCATTGCCGCCTCAGGCTCCCAGGTAGCCTCCTCGTACCGCTGGCTCCTCCACAAAACCATTACCAGGGGTACTTGCTTTCGTGTCAACCTGCGGACGGCTCGGTCTAGGATCTGCACTGGCCGCTCGGGGTAGGTCAGGTCGTCGCTCACCTCGACGCTCTCGTGGCTCAGTACGTGACTGGAATCGGCTACGTACTTCCTGAAGTTGGACATGTGGAACACGTCGTGCACACCAGAAAGCTGCGGGGGAAGGGCAAGTCTGTAAGCAACGGGTCCAACCCGCTCCAGGACCTCAAAGGGCCCCACGAACCTCGACGCGAGCTTCCCTCTCACCCCAAACCGCTGTAAGCCCTTCATGGGCGAAACACGAAGGAAGACGTGGTCCCCAACCTCGAACTGCACCTCTCTGCGTCTGTGATCCACGTAGCTCTTCTGTCTGCTCCTGACAGTGCGGAGTCGTCTGTGGATCTGCTCAACTACCTCCTGACTCTGCCTGATCAACCTGGGGCCAACCTCCCACTTGGTCCCCACCTCAACCCAACTCAAGGGTGCCGTACAGTTCCGTCCGTACAGAGCCTCGTAGGGAGCCATGCCGATGCTCGAGTGATAACTGTTGTTGTATGCGAACTCCGCCAGGGGCAGGTGCTCCTCCCAAAAGCCCCTCCAGTCCAGTACATAGGCACGCAAAAGGTCCTCAAGTGTCTGTATCGTGCGCTCCGACTGTCCGGCCGTCTGGGGGTGGTAAGCCGTGCTAAACCTCAACCTCGTCCCCAAAGCTTGCTGAAACTCAGCCCAAAATTGGGATGTAAAGCGGGTATCCCGGTCGGATACGATCTCCCGCGGAACTCCGTGTAGTCGCACCACATCACGGATATACCTCTCTGCCAACTGCGCTGGTCCCAAAGTGACTCAGATCGGCAAGAATCGCGCCGTCTTCGTCAATCTATCCACTATTACCCAGACTGCGTCGTGTCCCCGCTGGGTAACAGGTGTTTGCACCTCAAAACACGCCTATAATAACACCTTCTTGTGCTATTTTCTAGTATTAACTATGTATATTATAATCCTGTAGTTGCATTTGTAAAAATGCATGCATGCATGCATTTAATCATGAGAGGAGGAGAAATGAATAAATGGCTTCGTAATTCACATTTTATCTCAAGTGCCTCCTTGCAAATTCCACCTTTTTATTTTTCCTCTTGATTTCTTCCTTTTTCTCATTCCCGCAGCTGCCTTCTTCTTCCCGCATCCACATGCACGCCATGCCTCCTGCAGCAGCCATTCCCTGCGACTGCCACTCCCACGCCATCCCCCCTGCTGCAGCCATGCTTGCAGCCACGCTCTCCTCCTCTATTTAAAGCTACAACCTCTTCCTCGCGAAGGGGGAGGAGACACGCAGTTGCTGCACCAAAACCCGCAGTCCACCTCCTTCCTCCACCGTTTTCCCCTCCCATACGTCGGCCCTCCTTCGAGGAGACACCCGACGAGCAGGAGAACCCACTGTGGTGCTCACCACCACAGTGGGAACACCACCGCCCAGCTCTTCAACGAGCAGGTGGGCGTGGTGTCTTCTTTTCTTTTCGTTTTCATCTCCACGCCATTGCTGCCGCTTCAAGGTCCGAAGCTTGAAGTAGCAGTAGCAGCAGCCAAACCGCGGTGGCGGCAGCAGCAGCTCCCCTCGCTCCTCCGCGACCTTCCCCGCAGGCGCTCAGCCCTCCCCGCGCGCCTGCAGGGCACTTCTCTGCTCCGTCCTCTGCTCGGTCGCCTCTGCCATTGCACCCGCGACCTGCCGCTGCGCGTACTGCAGCGGCCGACCAGGCCCTCTCGCCGCCCCCTGCCAACCTCTGCAACCCTCCGCGACCGACTGCAGACTCCCCGCCGCCCTCTCTGAGCACGCCATCGCCCGCTCTCCTTCCTCGCACCTGGCTTGTAGACGCCTCACCTTCTCCGCGCGAAGACGCGCCTGCATCCGCGACCATCAGACGTTGGCAGTCATCTGCAGACGACTCGACCTCCAGACGTCGGGCGCCGCCTGCAGACGACGCGGATCCAGACGTCTTCCGCCATCCACAGACGTCTTAACTCACGCCATCACCAGCTCTCTCGCCCTCTCTCTCTCTGGCGCGATTACTCCCGCGCGCGTCCGCCCTCTCTGCCGCCCGCTCTCTCTCTCTCTCTTTTTTTTACTCACAGCAACACACACACCTATACCAACACATACACACACACTCACACACTTATAGTAACATATATATAAATATATATATATATATACATACATATATATATATATATACATAGTATATCTATATAGTTATGTATACATACATATATATATATTATACATACATATATATATAATATATATATATATATCTACTTATATATACATCTATATACTTATACATGCACTTATATATATATAGACATATATACTTATATACATATATATATATATACATATCTATATACATATATACATACATATATATATATATATCTATATAGTAATATATATATATACTTATATACATATATATATACTTATATACATATATATATATATATATATATATATATATATATATATATATATATATATATCTATACACCTATATATATAAACACATATATATCTATATATATATATATCTATACATATATAACTATACATTTATATATATATATATAGATATATTTACTTATATACATACATATGTACATATATTTTCACGTTATTTACTATACGCTGTATCGCGGGAATATCTGCACCAGTTGCTGATATTTCCTGATACATGCGTACAAAAAAAGCGTGGTCCCATACATCATCCATCCTCCATCCACACTCCACGCGGCACCTAGTCGTGTTGGTTGCGTCTCTCTAGACGTCGACTGACTCGACATAGTGCCACACTCCATGGCCACCTCCACCCCCACCCCTTTATATATATACTACATATATATATATATATACTATATTTACTTTCTGTCTATTTGCTTTTCTGTTAGTAATAAGATAAAAAAAATACATAAAAAAGAAAAGATAATCTTTGACTTGCAGGTACCTCGTCTTGCGAGTAGCAAGACTTGTTTTGGGACTCTATTTGGCTAAAAGCCAAGGACACAATTTTGAGGGTGTGCCTCAAGAACAAGGATTACCATAAAAAACCTAAATAAGAAAATACACCAAAAACACAATAAACGAATGGAAGAGACGCGTTTTAAGGAAAACGTAGAAACTCGACTTTAACCCCACTTCCCTGTGTTCGACCCTGGGCCTAAAAGTGACAAGATAAAATCAATTAGACCAGGTTAAAAATTTTGTAAAGAGATGGCTAGGTCTGAATTAGGTTAACCACTATACACATTTCAACGATAAAATCCCCATATTAACAACCTATCCGGGCCGACCCATCAAACTTTTCTGGCACCGTTGCCTGGGAGGTGCGCTTTTGAGTAAGTCTCTATCCAATTCCTTTAAATTTGTCTCTTCTCTCTTCACGGGTATTTTTGTTTTTGATGTGCAGGTGAATCTGGTTGTAAGGAGAAGACAGGCAGACGAAGTCGGGAACGAGGGCGGATCTAAGGCGGGAACGAGAGCGTGAAGACGTCGACACCGCATTGGAGCTTCGCACACGTTGCCGAACAAGTAAGTTTTCCTTTTCTTAGCAAACCAAGATTAACTTGCCACCTCAATAAAAAAAAAAACTAGAAAAACTTCTTGGGATTTCTTGGGGCAAGTGGATTAAAATTCACTTGTTTGATTGGTTGTCTTCACTCCCACTGCCCCGGGATTTCTCGCCTTACTTCGCATAGCGAAAATCCGAGAATCTTGATTCTTAGATTTTTCACCGTGGGAAGTATTCTTTGAGGCAAAGAAAAAGATTGCTTGTATCCCTCTTTTGCCTCACTTATCTTTAATTCAGGATCACATTTTTGGTGGGGAGACTTGGAATTGAGTTGATTCCAACCCCACCACGACTTTTCAAACTTGCCTGTGATTCGATCCTGAATACTTCAACCCCAACAATTTTATTTTCTTTATCTTTTGGTTGAAGCCTTATGTGTGGAAATCATTTCTGGTGATTGGGAGCACTTGAATTGAAGTACTTTGGCTCCCTGTCACATTTATATAAAACTGATTCGTGCATCCACACTTAGAAATCTCCATTTAGGGTAGCCCATTGCATTTTAGCATGCATTAACTAACTGATAATTGAAGAAGGGTTTCTTGGGTTTTAGAAGGAAAACTTGTATTTTTGCAAAAACCCGGAGATTGGTTGAATTGGTAATTCAGCAAAACCCTAAAATTCATACTACTTAAGGCTGAACTCTAAAAACCATTCGCCAATAAAAGCTTCAATTCGAGGAGATTTCCCCGTTGCATGCTTGTTCTTACACACTCTTAAAATCAATCACTTGGGCATTACCCGTAAACAACGCCCTTCACATTCCAAAAGCACTTGACCCTAAGCCTCTAATTAAAACTGGTAGTAACTTGACCCTTACTAAGGATTGGAGGTCTAACTACCTGCGTGTAGCGACTATGTGCTGGTGAGAGCTCCCGCGTGCTATCGGGTGTCTAAGACTGGGGCAAACGGCCTTTCAATCTGGCCCGGTGGTTCCGCGGTGCTCGCATTCGGTTCCGTAGTTCGTGATAGTAGGTAACTTAGATCTTTAGGTCTAAGGGCACACTGTAGAGGTTAGGAACTTGACTGTATTGATTTGTAATCAAGTGTACCTTTGCGGCGTCATTTCTCTCATTCCTTTTCCCTTCTCATCTCCCCAATTCTTCC
Source organism: Thalassia testudinum (assembly GCA_037157565.1). NCBI lineage: Eukaryota > Viridiplantae > Streptophyta > Magnoliopsida > Alismatales > Hydrocharitaceae > Thalassia > Thalassia testudinum. The sequence goes on along the minus strand of JAZHRO010000003.1, from coordinate 112,630,593 downwards.
TGTGGTAGTGCATGTTTGGGAGGAGGTCACAAAACCCTGAACTATTTGAATTGACTGATAAATCTAGAAAACAAGTCGAATCGTCCTCCTCCTCCACAAACATGGCTGCACGCCCACCCCCAAATCCCGAGGGAGGAAACCGCCCTCAGAATCCACCAGGTGGTGGAGCCGTAGATCCCATAACCCACCTCCAAGCCCAAATGGAAATGTATAATGAGCAAATCGAAGCCATTCGGGAAACATTGGAGGAAATGCAGAACCCTCCTGAACGGGAGGAGCCTAGGTCTCTTAGCTCTTATCAGAATCCCGTTGCTACAGAGACCATAGGACAAATTCAGCTCCCCATGGGCGGGGACGACTTTGAATTAAAACCAAACATAATTGGCCTAATCAATTTTCACTTTCATGGTCTTGCAAGTGAAGACCCATTTCTCCACTTGGAAGACCTAACCTGACTTGCTGAAACCGTTAAACCAAGAAATGTCGGGTTATCTATAGTCCTCATGAAGATGTTCCCGTTTTCATTACGCGATAAAGCGTCACAATGGTTACGCACCCTTGGGAGAACCATCCATTCTTGGGAAGAGATGCGAACAGCGTTTCTCAAGAAGTTCTTCCCAATCGGGCGGACCAATGCGCTTCGCCGTGCTATCACTTCATTTACACAACAAAATGGTGAACAATTTCATGAGGCATGGGAGAGGTATAACGACCTCCTCAGGAAGTGTCCGCACCATGGTCTGCCTAAGTGGCATATAGCCCAGATTTTCTACTATGGGCTAAATGAGACTTTGAAGCAAATTGAAGACGCTTCCTGCGGAGGGAACTTTATAAATAAAGACGAGACTGGAGCATTCGAACTGTTTGAAAATATGAGTGAAAACTCGATGAACAATGCTTCCATTGTTGCCTTTAATCATACCAGCCAGCCCCGAAATGTCCACGAAGTTGACACGGGACCCTCCCATTCATCCACCGATCTAAGCCTTATTGCACAAAAACTGGATGAAGTCTCCGTCGTGCACAAGAAGCTGGACGAGCTTCTGGCCAACCCCGCCCGATCTATGGCAAACACCACCTCTTCACTACTTCGTCACAATCCAAGTTCTTCTAATACCAGGCTTATCCAGAGAAACCCGGTTAGACATTCCTTACCGAGTGTCGCGCCAAGCGACTCAGTAAGTCATGTGGAACTGGCTTCTGCGAGCCAGTATTTCGACATGGAGGACCAAGCCTCCGTGTGCTCGGACGCATATCTACATGCGGATGCATCTTCTGGCATAGAAGACGCTTGCGCCCTGGGGAACAACCCGTTCTTTGCCACTTATAACCCAGGATGGCGTAATCATCCGAACTTCGCATGGTCCAACAACCCGCAGCGCCAAAACCCTGCAGGTGGACCAATGCGATCGTCCGCAGCCGTCATCCCAAGGGTCCAGTTTAATCCTATGGCAAATCCGCCATCAGGCCCTTGCGTACCACAAACTGAACACGCATCAAGCCCTCTTGACAAATTGATGCGAATGATGACGAAAATGTCAAAGCGCCATGAAGAGAACATGACCTCTCTTCAGCACCAATTGGCGCAGCAGAATGCCGAGATCAGTCAACTACGCATGGCGACTCGATCTCAGGGCACTCATCCCGCCCAACCTGTTCCAAACCCGCAAAATTTCGTACCCCGTGGTTCTCAACCACAGGTACGACCTTCTCAGGGACAGGTTAATCAAGTTCTACAAGCTCCGAGCATTCCACCGGGATTTCAGGCTAATCCTGCTGCAGCACCACACTCTTATGTCCCCATTGCAAACCCTCCTCCACCGTATGATCCCACTGGACCCGCATCGTCCAATGCTATCACTACGAGGAGCGGTAAGCAGACCGTCGATCCGCCTCGACCTGATCCTGGCCCGTCTTCTTCTTCGCCCTCTCATTCGGGATGCATACCGCATTTGCGAGAGGATGATGCACCAAAACTTGTGCCAGAATCAGTCCCATTCCCTGAGGCTCTACTAAGGGAGCCAAAAGGCAAAAAGAAAAATATGCAGGCCTTTGACAACCTACGTAATTTGTTCAGCGATGTAGAAATCAAGGTACCCCTGCTCGAGGCAATCGACCACATACCTACTGTCGCTCGATTTTTTAAAGACTACACAACACCCAGGCGACAGTCAAAGAAGACTAAGAATCTGGTGGTTCTCTCGCCTCATGCGAGTTGTGCTATACTGTCAAACTTACCACCGAAGCAGAAAAATCCGGGCACACCACTGATTTCCTGTAGCATCCAAGGCTGCAGTTTTAACCGTGCCCTGCTTGATCTAGGATCTTCCATCAATCTCATACCGACCATCATGCTCGAAAAATTTTCCTTGGGAAATCTGAAACCCACCCCTGTCACGTTACAGTTGGCAGATCGTTCTGTCAAAATCCCGAAGGGTGTGGTGGAAGACGTGGTGGTTAGGGTCAACAGTCTCTGTTTTCCTGTTGACTTTCTTATTTTAGATATGGAAGTTCCTAGTTCACTTTCTGATTGTCCGATCATCCTCGGTCGACCTTTCTTGGCTACAGCCCGCGCCCACATCGACTGCGAGTCGGGCTGTATTGAGATTGCCATTGGATCTGAGAAGCTCAAGCTTAACATATTCAAGGCAGCCAAGAACTTTGATTGCGATTGCATTGAGGATGACACGTCTGACGAGGACATGGCCGTCAGCGCGTGTATCGGACTAATTGGGACCTATTCGGACTGCTGCGGATTACCTATAAACACTGATAACTGCCTGACCAACACATACTGTGACGTTCCCCAATCCCTCCCTTGTCCAGTACCTTCTCCTGGCCAGACTTCTGATGAGGTTTTCTCCGCTTCCCATACCTCGTGGTCTGAGTCATATCCGGGCTACTCACTGTCGGTCCACACTCATGAAGACCGAATTGCCCTTTCTTCCCCGCCAAATCAGGCGGATTTACAAATCCACACTGGGACCTTGAGCCCATATACTTCTCACTGGGGCTATTCATTTTTTGATCCATCTATCCAAGAAGCCCCTCTTCTTGGCCAATCTGAAGGCCAGTTTCTTCCTCCTAACTTGTTCTCCTACCCGTCTGGGACACTCTCGTCCCAAGAAATGCCAGATCCTTCCCCATCCACTCCCGAGCTAAAAGTGCTGCCTAATACACTCAAGTATGTTTTCCTGGGACCAAATGAAACGCTCCCTGTAATCATCAGTTCAAAATTAACCATGGAGCAGGAGTGCAAACTAACTAAGGTCCTCCTAGAACACAAGGCAGCTATTGGATGGTCTTTATCAGACTTGTCTGGTATTAGCCCCTCCTACTGCACTCATCGTATATATACGGAGGAGGAGGCTCGACCTTCTCGCGAGATGCAGCGACGTCTCAACCCTAACATGCGGGAGGTCGTTAAGAATGAAATCATTAAGTAGCTGGATGCAGGTATAATCTACCCGGTCAGCGATAGCCCCTGGGTGAGTCCGATTCACGTTGTGCCCAAAAAGGCAGGACTCACCATCCGTGTCAATGACAGGGGCGAATCCATCCCTACACACACTCCTACATCTTGGAGAGTGTGTGTAGATTATAGGAAACTCAATGCTGCAACCAAGAAAGATCACTTCCCGCTACCATTTATTGACCAAATCCTGGAGCGGTTAGCGGGAAATAAATTTTTCTGCTTCCTGGATGGATTCTCTGGATATAACCAGGTGGCAATAGACCCCCGAGACCAAGAGAAAACCACTTTTACCTACCTTTTCGGCACCTTCACCTTTAGAAGGATGCCGTTCGGACTTTGTAACGCGCCAGCAACTTTCCAGAGATGCATGCTGGCGATATTTCATGACATGGTGGGTGACTTTCTCGAGGTCTTCATGGATGACTTTTCAGTCTTTGGACCATCTTTCGACGAATGTCTTGCCAACCTGACTCGCATCCTTAGGAGATGTATTGATGTAAACCTCGTGCTTTCCTGGGAAAAAAGTCATTTTATGGTGCACGAGGGAATTGTTCTTGGACATATCATCTCCGATAGGGGTATCGAGGTTGACAGAGCTAAGCTCGATGTCATTGCTGATTTACCTGTGCCTGGTTCTGTCAAACAAATCCGCTCCTTCTTGGGACACGTCGGTTTCTATAGGAGATTCATCAAAGACTTCTCCAAAATTTCTCGACCCTTAACTCATCTCCTATCAACCGACGTGCCCTTCGACATGGGCCCTGACTGTATACAAGCATTCACGCAGCTGCGTAATGCTGTCACCAAGGCCCCTGTTCTCCAGCCGCCAGATTGGTCCCTCAACTTTGAACTTATGTGTGACGCTTCAGACCTTGCAGTTGGAGCCATCCTGGGACAAAGACGCGATAGACACCCCTTCGTGGTATACTACGCTAGTAAGACGTTGGACGAGGCCCAGCGTAATTATACTACCACTGAAAAGGAACTACTAGCGGTTGTCTTTGGGCTGGAGAAATTCCGCTCTTACCTTCTGGGCTCTCACGTTATTGTTTTCACTGATCATGCGGCCATTCGCCATCTCATGCACAAGAAGGATGCCAAGCCTAGACTGATTCGTTGGATCCTTCTGCTCCAGGAATTTGACATTGAGATTCGTGATAAGGCCGGAGCCCAGAATGTTGTGGTTGATCACCTTTCCAGACTGGACCCTGACTGAAACGTCGGTTTTGTATTTGTTATAACGTTGTAGTAAGGCCGGTTATTGCCAACATTTCAAATATAAAATTTTTTTACTCGGAAAATGAAAGAGTTCCCGAGGTCGAACTCAGGGAGCAAGTCGTATTCTAGAGATATACATGTTTCTTTTACAAAATAAAGAGAGAGGGAAAGGATTTGTTGTGATGTTCTTCTTTCTTTCTCTTTCTTCAGATCTCCTTCTTCTTCCTTGGTTTCTGCTACGGTGATAATCTTCTTCTGCAATGGTGATGCTCTTCTTCTTCTTCCTGCTGTTCCTGCGTTGGTGATGTTTTTCTTTCTTCAGAGCTCCTTGTTCTTCTTCTTCTTTGGTTTTCTGCCTTGATCTCTCTTCTTCTTCTTCTGCAATCGTGGTGACCCTTTCTCTTTCCCCTTTTTTTTTTATGGCTACAGAGCTTCTGCCTTCAGCTACTAAGTCTTCCTTCCTTCTTCTTCTGCTTCGGCCGTTGCTCTTCCTTCTTCTTCAGCCTGCCTTCTTTCCTGCTCTGGCTGCTGATTTTCCGTCGTCTGACCCGGTGCTTCGACGACTTAACTGAGCATTTGCTACAGTGCAGCTCCTTCTTCTTCGCCTGCACTTCTTCTTTTGCCTGCACACTTCTTTTGCCTGCACACTTCAGAGTTTTTTTTTGTCAAGAGGCAAAACCTACTCTACCCCCCTCCCTCGCGTCTCTCTTTCTCTCTGAAATCACTCTTCGGAAGCTCTCCCAGAGCTACTACCGGGTAATCGGGTTCGGGTCAGGCCCGGGTCCAGGCCCACCGGCGTGCGTGGTGGGCGAGGAGTGCAGGTCAGTCGGGTCGGGTCAGGTCCGCGAGGCGTGAGCGCGGACGAGACCGGGTAACCGGGCGGGTGAAGGGGACCTCACCCCGTGGTCAGGAGGCAAACAGCATAAGGCACTTTTTGCCTTTATGCGTCCGCGCGCCTCCGCGAAGTTCCGAGGTGGGACTAAATGTCCCACCCCAATTGAGCGCCCGTCGCGGAGGGAGCAGTGGGCGATCGTGTCTTCACGCGCGGCTTTCGCCCCGTCTGCGAGCCTGGGACGTTTCGCGGAGACTCCCTGCGCAACCTAGGAGTCGAACCTGGGCGAAGGCGTGCCTGCACCTGCAGGTGAAGGAGCTCTGCCTGCTCAGTAATGGCGACGGCGCGCGAGTCACCTGGTCACAGAAGAACGGCCTCTCGGCCAAATCAGACAGGCGGGGGACCTTCGCCGTGGCACGGCGAAGGTGGTCAGGGGGTCTGCAGGGGGCGAGATGGAGCCAACAGGTTGTCCTAGGTCAAACTGTGAGCGAAGAAGTGGGTGTGTTCGGTGGATCTGCAGAGGGCGTTTGGTGGGAAGTGGAGGGGCGGAAGAGGATCAGGGTGAGGAGGCGGAGGTTCTGCGGTGGTCGGCGAGCCGTGTGGGTCGCTGAGGTGATGGGCGCGGCTCGCCGGAGGGTGGTCGGAGGCGGAGAGGATGAGGGTGAACAGGAGCGGTCGAGGGTTTAATTGACTAAATTGAAAGCGGGGAAAGAAAGAGGAGAAGAAGGGGAGTAGTTCTAACTTAACTGCAGGGACGAAGGGGGAGGAACAGGGCGACAGTCGTATCGACTGTCGCCGGAGAAGACGATGCTCAGGGAGAGGGGCGGCGGCGAGCAGAGAGCCGGAGAGGCGCCAGCTGGGTGCGGCGTGGCGCGGGAAGAGCAGGGGAGGAAGTCTCTGCTGCTGGTATTGCGGCAGAGCGAAGAGGTGGAGGGGGAGGAAGTCGCCGGAGCTGGTGAGCGTCTGCCGGAGGAAGAAGAGAAGAAAGCTGGGGGTTTTCTCCGTCAGATCCAGGCTGCCCTGGTCGGTGGAGCAGCGGGGGGTATTTATAGGGATGAAACAGGGAGGAAGGCGGAGGGAGACGACGTGTCTCCCTCGCCGGAGAATGGTCGGAATACGAACCCATACCGTCCGTGCGTTCGCACGGCCGGTATGGTGGGCTACAATGACCAGGGGGGTGCCCCTGCGACGGCTGACGACGCAGGGCACCCCTGGTATACTTGCCAGGTCCCCCACCTCACCCTGCGCGGCGCCATGCTCCGCGCAAGGTCGCCGGAGCATGGTGCTGGCAGGGTTATGCAGGAGGGACCTGATTGCAAAGAACGAAGGAGAGTTAGGGGCCAAAATGCGAGGGTTTAAAAGTTGAGGGCCAAAGAGTAAATATATGAGGACCAAAGTGTAAAGTCGGTCAAGGAGGTTTCTTCTTAGGCTCAAGTTTTTATACATGACTAATTAGGACCTAAGGAATCTGATGGTGAATTTCATTTTCATATTAAACCTTGTTTGACCGGTCAATTTGCGTAAAGACCCAAATTAAGTTATTAATTGGGCATGGTTCTCAATGTAGGTCAAAATGGGTTCTAAAGGCCAAATTGAAGGTTCTAAACCCTAGAGATTATTTTTCTATGAATTTTAGAGGGTTTATTCTATTTTTACTTTGCCCCGAACCTTGTGAATTGAAGCGGGTTGTTTTAGGGTTACAGGTTATCATTTGGTTCCTTGGAAGTGCTGTAGCCCTTGCTAGATCATCTCATCCCACTTTTATTCTTATTAAGCTGTTTTGACCTGTGTTTGGGCCCTGAATTACCCTGTATGCAGATTATACTGGTAAAATTGGACTTTTACCCCTTATGACTGGTTTTCTTCTCAAACTCAGAATTCTCTGAGTTAAGCCTTTCCTTGAGATATGTAGGAGCTTTTATCCTTTGTATTGGGTCAAAATGAGCTAGTTATGGCTCATGATGAGGTTCTCATCATACCCCCATGCCTAGCTTTTGCTAGTCCCTTAGCAAAAACTTAAGGTTTCAACCCTTGTTCTAGACCATGAAGTTTTTAATGGTTTTAGATAAGTGCCTCTTTTTTTTTTTTTTTTTTTTTTATTTGAGCATAGATTCTGTTAGAATGCTGACCATATGCCTAAAAGGTACTCTAGTACCAATCAAGATCCAAATCTGTCTAGCCTTAGCCTCAGTCTTTTAGCAAAGGTTTTTAAGGCCCGCAAGAACTAACCTAAGGTTTATTGGACTTCGTGGTTAAAGCACCCGTGCTTGAAATGATTTTAGCCCTGGCTCAGTTCGCAGTGCGTTTTGTAAGAGAGAGATAGAAAGTTTTTCTGTTTGGAGAGTTTTCTCTCTCTTTTTCTTTTTAGTTCTAGCCTAGGATTGGCATTTCAACACGGTCTGTATCAGATTCCTTGCTCCCATCATCAATCCTCAAGGGTTCCTGGCGATCGATGCTTCGAGATAGCACCGCCCATGGCAACCCCCGGAACCCTGGCTATTGAGATTTCGAGATAATCCCATCCATGGTATTCCGTGGCTGAATCCAGACCCTGGCAATTGACACTTCGAGATAATGCCATCCATGGAATCTAAACCAGCAGAGTGCTTACATGCCCCCCGTAGGATATGTAAATATCCTAAGAGACAAGCACCGAGGAGATGATATTTTGTTACGCATCTTCGAGGGGATTTCCCGCCTCTCCGCGCTGGGAACTCGTCCAAATCAACTTGTGTTGATCGGCCGTTCCTATTCTAGGTGTTTTTTTTTCAGATTTTTGCGACGCTTCTGCGTGATTCTGATTTTTACGCTTACTGAACCAGGCTGTGTGTGAGATTAGGGTGCTTAGGTTACTGAGTCCCGTAAACCAAAAATTAGTTAACGAGGCCGAATACTTCCTAAGCCTTAGACCTAATACTTCAGCTTTTCATTTTCCTCAACCTCTTGAGGAGTGTCCAGATCTTAATGGGTAGTAAGAGTCTATTCAAGAATGCCTAAGGTTTGCATTCTTACTAATCTCATTGTGCACTTTTCAGTTATTTTCTTGAATGAGGTCTAGAACTTAGGTTAATTCCTTAGTTCCTTACTAATGACTATCACTTTTTCTCATAATTTTGTGCTCCTTTTTCATTTTGTTTCTTTTCTCCTTCACAAAATTTTCCTTCTCCTCTTCTCCTCTTATTCTTTTTCGAAGAATTTTTTTTTTTTTTTTTTTTTTTAATTTTTATGGTATTTTTTTGGCATATGTGAATTTTTTGTTTGAAACCTTTTCTTACACGTTTTTGCACTTTCCTACCCCCCCATGCCTAAGATTTGCAATGTCCTCATTGTAACCTAGGGGGTCTTAGTTCATTCCTTAAGACAGAAATTTGGATGAGTGAATGGGTCGGGTTGAATTTTTGCGGACGATTTCAAATCCCAGATGCAAACATCTGAGTTGGGGTCGGCTGTCTACAAGGGTGAACTTCGAGTGCTGAAAGGTGTCAGAACAAGTTTCAGGTTTTCAAAGAGAATGACGGGCTGCCTCCCGTTAAGCGCTGAGTTTTACGCCATCGGCTGGGCGCAATAAGCTCAAGGGGAAAGGAGGATATAAGATGCCTCAGCCAAATCAGTAGAAGTTACATCAATGAACGGCTTGAGTCTTTGACCATTCACGATGAAAGGTTCAGAATCGTGGCTGAGTGGACTGATTTCGATTGCTCCATTTCCAAAAACCTGTCGGACCAAATATGGTCCGACCCACTTAGATCTCAGTTTTCCTGGGAAGAGTTTGAGTCGGGCATCAAAGAGTAGGACCTTTTGACCAGGATGAAAGATCTTTCTTGAGATGTGTTTGTCGTGGAAGGCTTTAACCCGCTCCTTGTAGATTTGCGAGTTCTCGTACGCGTCTATGCGCAATTCATCGATCTCGCTGATTTGGAGTTTTCTGCGGGTCCCATCCTTAGAAAGATCTAGATTACAGTTCCGTACTGCCCAATAGGCTTTGTGCTCCAGTTCGACGGGAAGGTGGCATGCCTTTCCGTACACCAGTCTAAAGGGAGACATGCCTAATTGGGTCTTGTGGGCGGTCCTATAGGCCCACAATGCTTCCGGAAGTCGGGACGACCAGTCCTTCCTGTCAGGTCGAACAGTGACTTGCAGGATTTTCTTGATCTCCCGATTAGACAGCTCAGCTAGACCATTAGTTTGGGGGTGGTAAGGAGTAGAGATTCGGTGAGACACCCCGTATTTGGTCATCAGTGACCTAAACTGAGCATTTGTGAAATGGGTTCCCCCATCAGAGATTATTGCACGAGGAATCCCGAACCTTGAGAAAATGTGTTGATGAATGAATTTGAGAACGATTTTGTGATCACAGGTTCGGGTCGGTATGGCTTCGATCCATTTGGACACGTAGTCCACAGCCAACAGAATGTATTCGAAACCATCCGAAACAGGAAAGGGGCCCATAAAATCAATCCCCCAAACATCAAAGATTTCGCATACTAGAATCGGTTGCATAGGCATCATGTCGCGATGGCTCATGTTGCCCAAAGTCTGGCAACGACTGCATGCCTTGCAATGACTGTATGCGTCTTTGAACAGTGTGGGCCAGTAAAAGCCGCACTGGAGGACTTTTGATGCGATTTTATGCCCGGCAAAATGGCCACCGCATGCCTGGTCATGGCAGAAAGAGAGGATATTGTTGACTTCCCCTTCCGGGACACATCTCCGGATGATCTGATCGGCACCTATGCGGAAGAGGTACGGGTCTTCCCAAATGTAATACTTGGCATCGGAGCGTAATTTGTCTTTCTTGGCCTTCGGCCAATCGGACGGGGTCTGATGAGATGCCAAGTAATTTACAATATTAGCAAACCATGGAAGGCTAGTACCAATAGTCAGCAGGTGCTCATCGGGAAAATGCTCAGTGATGGGTCCGGAAGGGTCTATCATTTCAGAAGGAAGACGGGACAAGTGATCAGCTACCACGTTTTGTTTTCCCGCTTTATCGCGAATCTCGAGGTCAAATTCTTGCAACAGCAAGATCCATCGGATCAATCGAGGTTTCGCGTCCTTCTTTGCAAGGAGATGCCTCACAGCCGTGTGATCCGAGTATATGATGACATGGGAACCCAGAAGGTATGATCTGAACTTCTCTAGGGCAAATACTACAGCTAGCAGCTCTTTCTCAGTAACTGTATAGTTACGCTGAGCCTCATCGAGTGTTTTGCTGGCGTAGTAAATGACCACAGGTTTCTTGTCATTTTTCTGCCCCAAAACCGCTCCTACAGCGAAGTCGGATGCATCACACATGATCTCAAAGGGTTGAGACCAATCAGGGGACTGTAGGATCGGGGCTTGGGTGACTCGGTCACGCAGGATTTCAAATGCTTGAGTGCATTCCTTGGAGATTTCGAAGGGAACATCCTTGGAGAGAAGAGTGGTCAGGGGGCGTGCGATTTTTGAAAAATCAGGGATAAATCGTCGATAAAAACCGACATGCCCTAAAAAGGATCGGATGTCCCTGATCGAGCTAGGCATAGGAAGGTGAGAAATCAGATTAACCTTAGCTCGATCCACTTGGATACCTTTCTCCGAAATTGAGTGTCCCAGGACAATTCCCTCAGGCACCATGAAATGGCTCTTTTCCCAGGAAAGAACCAAATTCACGTTGATGCACCGCCTGAGTATCTGGACCAAGTGTTGGAGGCAATCGTCGAATGATGCTCCGAAAACTGAAAAGTCATCCATGAAGACTTCCAGATAATCACCTACCATATCTGAGAATATGGCAAGCATGCATCGCTGAAAAGTAGCGGGTGCATTGCAAAGACCGAAAGGCATCCTTCGGAAAGCGTATGTTCCGAAGGGGCAGGTGAATGTGGTCTTTTCTTGGTCCTCAGGATGGATTGCCACCTGGTTATAACCGGAGTACCCGTCAAGAAAGCAGAAGAACCTATTTCCTGCTAGTTTTTCGAGAATTTGATCAATGAAGGGTAGTGGGAAATGATCCTTCTTCGTGGAGGAATTGAGTCGACGGTAATCTATACAGACTCTCCACGAGTTGGCTAATCGGGTAGGAATGATTTCTCCGGTCTCAGTCGTTATAGTGGTGAGTCCTGCCTTCTTAGGCACGACCTGAATTGGGCTCACCCAACGACTATCGGAGATCGGGTAGATGATCCCGGCATCTAACCACTTGATGATCTCCTTTTTCACGACCTCCTGCAGATTGGGGTTTAAGCGTCTCTGCATTTCACGAGAAGGTCGTGTGCCCTCTTCTGAATAGATATGATGAGTACAATAAGAGGGACTTATTCCAGTCAAATCATCGAGGGTCCATCCGATGGCTCTGCGATGTTGCTGGAGGACAACAATCAGACGGGATTCCTGTTCAGGACTGAGGTTGGAATTGATGATCACAGGAAGTGTCTGATTAGAACCCAAAAAGATGTATTTCAAATGAGCAGGAAGGGGTTTCAGTTCGAGGATGGGGTTTTCAGCAGCAGCGGGTGGTTCAGTATAGATGTGAGGTTCAAGGGTGGGAGTTACTGGGTTGTTCACATCTGGATTTGACTCCTCTGTTTGCGGGTCAAGATCCTTCTGTGGTTGATGAGGAATACTCAAGTCATTCTGGAGGTGTGATTCATCAACCAAAGTCTTGATGTCACAAATTTGCTCGATGACGCCGCAATTAATTCCTTGTTGGGCCTTAAATATATCAATTTTCAGTGTTTGATCTCCAAACTTAAGCTCTATTTGGCCCTCCTCACAGCTGATGTTGGCTCTAGCAGTAGCCAAGAAAGGTCTCCCTAGAATGATTGGTGTATCCCTAGGGTTCTCAGGTGCATCCATGTCTAAGACTATAAAGTCTACTGGAAAATAGAAATCCCGCACTCTCACGATAACATCCTCGAGAATCCCTTTTGGTGACTTTATAGATCGATCTGCTAATTGTAATGTCACCTCGGTTGGTTTCAGCTCAGATTCTTCCAGATGGTCAAGTAAGGATGTGGGTATCAGATTTATAGATGCACCTAAGTCTAACAATGCTCTATCAAATTGGGTACCACCTATCTTACAGGAGATCAGGGGAGTTCCAGGATCTTTTGCCTTGGGTGGGAGTCTACTAAGGATTACAGAGCTGGCTTGCTCTGACAGAACAATTGGGCTCCCTCCCTTGGTTCGCGGCTTACGCTGGGGTGTACATATATTCTTTAGAAATCATGCGTAAGCTGGTACGTGGTGGATTGCATCCATCAAGGGGATGTTTATGTGGACCTGCTCAAAGAGCTTGACCAGGTCCTCCTCAGGGGCCACGGGTTTGGTGGTCTTCTTTCCCTTGGTCAGGGCCTCGGGGAACGGGATCTTGGTTGGTTCCTCTAGGATAGGTCCAGGTTGTGGGTCTGGGATAGCGGTACCTTGGCTAACTATCCTAGGGTCATGGTTATCAGGCTGGGAGTGGTTTGGATAATGCGGGTCCTGAGTTGTCTTACCACTACGTGTTGTTACAGAATTTAATCCGGCCTGATTTTGGTTTGGGTTTGGTAGGAGGGGTGGCTGCTGCTGAAATCTCGCACTAGAAGTTGAGGCATCCATCTCGTCTGGAGATGGAGCAGTGGGGGCCTGATAAATCCATTGAGCGTGGCCTAAATTTGGATTCATAACGCGCTTCTGGGTTGGCACGTTATTTGGGTTAGGAAGGGGTTGGGAAGGGAGTGTGCCTGGCTGGCGAGAATTTGCCAACTGGGCCAGTTGAGTTTTAACTTCAGTAAGCTCGTCCTTGTGCTGTTTTTGAATGGCCGCATTCGATTTTTGAATGTCAGCTAGAGTCTGAAGGATTAAGGACATTTGATCTTGATTTGGCCCTGATGGATAAGTAGGGTTGGGCCGAGGCTGAGGCAGCTGGTAGTGATGAGAGGGCTGTGGGCGGGACTGAAAAGGTGGTCTTTGGGTTTGGGGATTTCCCGCCCACTGAAAATTGGGATGGTTTCGCCATCCAGGGTTGTAAGTGTTGGAGAATGGGTCGTTCTGGATGGCGTTGAGGTCCTCGCAGGTCTGAGGAACCTCCTGAGAATCAGGGAAAGGAGGAATGGAGTTCCCCCGGCTGGTGAAGAAAGGATCGGATGATCTTCCAGTCCAAGAATCAGATGGGGATGGATATGGATCCATCCCAGGGGAGGATCGGTGGAGGATGTTTTGCACAGTCTCCTGTGTGGAAGGAGGTTGTGCAAAGGAGTTACGCGCAGAAGTGGCTCGCTGCAAGTGCTGAGTCAGCTCATCCACCTTCTTTTCAATGATTGAGACCTTGTCCAATCGACTGGCCATTAATTCCAAGTCGACTGATGCGGACAGGTCCTGCGTCTCATGTGCTCCCTTAAGATTCGTCGCTGCGCGGGTATTCGTCCTGTCGAATAATCCCATGGAGTCATTGTTGATGGAGTTCTCGCACATGTTTTCGAGAATCTCCCACACGGTGTCTTCATGTTGACCCATGATGTTTCCTCCGCAGGTTGCATTGACGAAAAGGCGGATGTCCTCACGGAGTCCTTGGTAAAAAGATTGGACTTGTTCCCATTTAGGAACTCCGTGATGGGGGCACTTCCTCATGAGATCCTGAAAACGATCCCATGCCTCATGGAGAGGTTCTCCTGATTGTTGAGTGAAGTGTGTAATCTGATGGCGCAAGGCATTGGTCCGACCAACGGGAAAGAACTTTTTCAAGAACTCGGATTGAAGTTCTTCCCAAGTGTTGATCGGCCGGGTCTGAGTTTGATACCAATGGGCAGCCTTATCCATAAGAGAAAAGGAGAACATCTTCATGAGAAGAATATCCCGATTTTGCGCATCTGATCCAAAAGTGTGGGCCAGATGCTTTAGCTGTTTGATGTGCTGGAAGGGATCTTCAGAATTAAGCCCATGGAATTTAGGTATAGCATGAATCATGTTGGGCTTTAGTTCGGAATCAGGTCCTCCAATCGGGATTCTGACTCGAGGCTCAATGGCCACCGCAGCAGGATTGTAGTGGTCCCGCATCATAGGACGCTGTGGTGGGTGCACGAAGTTTTGGAAGAGGTCATTGAGTCGCTGGAGCTGGTGTTCCAGATTATTTTCTTCCTCAACTGGCTGAGCCATGATGGGGGAAGAAGAAGAACTTGGTTCTGAATCAGAAGAGAGAATAATGTGAGGGTGTTGCTGCACAAATACGGGCGTCGAGGCTTGGCCTTGACGAGAGCGAATTTCTAATGGAGGTCTTAAGGGTGGTCTTAGAGACCTCCTTCCGTACATGCACAGTTGGGAGAGGTAAGTTTAGAAGGTGCTGGACCCAATCAAGACACCCAAAAATGTGTTGGGTGACTATAGAGGTGCGGGGCAGATGGACCCCTTGATCAGAAAGATCGTCCACCTGAGAATTACCTGGGCAGCCAGAGAGGGAGAGTCCCGCGAAGACCCCTACACGGTAGAGCGTCCCCACGGGTTACAGGGTTTCCCCCACCCGACCTCTCTTGTCACTGCGGTTCCAGGTAGACCAGAATGGGGATCTTGACCTCTTAAGTCTACCAATTTTAAGATCAGGGTGCTTAAGGTTTCACTTGAATTTTAGTCTTTTTAAGTGCAAAGAGTGACCTAATTTAAGGTTGGTTAACCCAAAGGGGTCAACTTTACCTCTTGTTTTCTTTGAGAGCTTTTTGGGTCCTTTCTTTTAGGGTTCAAGTGTTTAGAGAGAGCCAATTGTTTAGGATTTTTTTTTTTGTTAATTATTTTCAATCAATGGCTTGGGCACACCTCTTTTGGATTTCCTCAATTCTTGATTAAGGGGTGTGTCTCTACTGAAATCCTAATGTTTGACCTTATGTTGGCTCTACTTGGTCCATTTAACTTTTTGTTGGGCAATTAGGGCTCAAGCAAGAATGTGTTAGCCCTTAAATACCCTTAATAGTGTGCAGGAGTGATGAGTTGAAAACATGCAACTTTTTATGGTTACTAAGTATGGAAGACAGGTTAGCCCTATATTGCTTGTTCTTTTCTTTTCTTCCTCTTTAGAGTGTAGGGGTTAATAGTGAGAGAAAAGATTTACCTGCCTTCGGAGTGGTTGTGTGGTTGCTTGTCTTCTTGAGTTCCTGTAGCTGCACAAAAGAGAGGAGATTATCAGAACTTAAAAGAAACAGGAATGTTTACCTCTAGAATAGCCGTTGCTCCCCGGCAGCGGCGCCAAAATGAAACGTCGGTTTTGTATTTGTTATAACGTTGTAGTAAGGCCGGTTATTGCCAACATTTCAAATATAAAATTTTTTTACTCGGAAAATGAAAGAGTTCCCGAGGTCGAACTCAGGGAGCAAGTCGTATTCTAGAGATATACATGTTTCTTTTACAAAATAAAGAGAGAGGGAAAGGATTTGTTGTGATGTTCTTCTTTCTTTCTCTTTCTTCAGATCTCCTTCTTCTTCTTCCTTGGTTTCTGCTACGGTGATAATCTTCTTCTGCAATGGTGATGCTCTTCTTCTTCTTCCTGCTGTTCCTGCGTTGGTGATGTTTTTCTTTCTTCAGAGCTCCTTGTTCTTCTTCTTCTTTGGTTTTCTGCCTTGATCTCTCTTCTTCTTCTTCTGCAATCGTGGTGACCCTTTCTCTTTCCCCTTTTTTTTTATGGCTGCAGAGCTTCTGCCTTCAGCTACTAAGTCTTCCTTCCTTCTTCTTCTGCTTCAGCCGTTGCTCTTCCTTCTTCTTCAGCCTGCCTTCTTTCCTGCTCTGGCTGCTGATTTTCCGTCGTCTGACCCGGTGCTTCGACGACTTAACTGAGCATTTGCTACAGTGCAGCTCCTTCTTCTTCGCCTGCACTTCTTCTTTTGCCTGCACACTTCTTTTGCCTGCACACTTCAGAGTTTTTTTTTGTCAAGAGGCAAAACCTACTCTACCCCCCTCCCCCGCGTCTCTCTTTCTCTCTGAAATCACTCTTCGGAAGCTCTCCCAGAGCTACTACCGGGTAATCGGGTTCGGGTCAGGCCCGGGTCCAGGCCCACCGGCGTGCGTGGTGGGCGAGGAGTGCAGGTCAGTCGGGTCGGGTCAGGTCCGCGAGGCGTGAGCGCGGATGAGACCGGGTAACCGGGCGGGTGAAGGGGACCTCACCCCGTGGTCAGGAGGCAAACAGCATAAGGCACTTTTTGCCTCTATGCGTCCGCACGCCTCCGCGAAGTTCCGAGGTGGGACTAAATGTCCCACCCCAATTGAGCGCCCGTCGCGGAGGGAGCAGTGGGCGATCGTGTCTTCACGCGCGGCTTTCGCCCCGTCTGCGAGCCTGGGACGTTTCGCGGAGACTCCCTGCGCAACCTGGGAGTCGAACCTGGGCGAAGGCGTTCCTGCACCTGCAGGTGAAGGAGCTCTGCCTGCTCAGTAATGGCGACGGCGCGCGAGTCACCTGGTCACAGAAGAACGGCCTCTCGGCCAAATCAGACAGGCGGGGGACCTTCGCCGTGGCACGGCGAAGGTGGTCAGGGGGTCTGCAGGGGGCGAGATGGAGCCAACAGGTTGTCCTAGGTCAAACTGTGAGCGAAGAAGTGGGTGTGTTCGGTGGATCTGCAGAGGGCGTTTGGTGGGAAGTGGAGGGGCGGAAGAGGATCAGGGTGAGGAGGCGGAGGTTCTGCGGTGGTCGGCGAGCCGTGTGGGTCGCTGAGGTGATGGGCGCGGCTCACCGGAGGGTGGTCGGAGGCGGAGAGGATGAGGGTGAACAGGAGCGGTCGAGGGTTTAATTGACTAAATTGAAAGCGGGGAAAGAAAGAGGAGAAGAAGGGGAGTAGTTCTAACTTAACTGCAGGGACGAAGGGGGAGGAACAGGGCGACAGTCGTATCGACTGTCGCCGGAGAAGACGATGCTCAGGGAGAGGGGCGGCGGCGAGCAGAGAGCCGGAGAGGCGCCAGCTGGGTGCGGCGTGGCGCGGGAAGAGCAGGGGAGGAAGTCTCTGCTGCTGGTATTGCGGCAGAGCGAAGAGGTGGAGGGGGAGGAAGTCGCCGGAGCTGGTGAGCGTCTGCCGGAGGAAGAAGAGAAGAAAGCTGGGGGTTTTCTCCGTCAGATCCAGGCTGCCCTGGTCGGTGGAGCAGCGGGGGGTATTTATAGGGATGAAACAGGGAGGAAGGCGGAGGGAGACGACGTGTCTCCCTCGCCGGAGAATGGTCGGAATACGAACCCATACCGTCCGTGCGTTCGCACGGCCGGTATGGTGGGCTACAATGACCAGGGGGGTGCCCCTGCGACGGCTGACGACGCAGGGCACCCCCGGTATACTTGCCAGGTCCCCCACCTCACCCTGCGCGGCGCCATGCTCCGCGCAAGGTCGCCGGAGCATGGTGCTGGCAGGGTTATGCAGGAGGGACCTGATTGCAAATAACGAAGGAGAGTTAGGGGCCAAAATGCGAGGGTTTAAAAGTTGAGGGCCAAAGAGTAAATATATGAGGACCAAAGTGTAAAGTCGGTCAAGGAGGTTTCTTCTTAGGCTCAAGTTTTTATACATGACTAATTAGGACCTAAGGAATCTGATGGTGAATTTCATTTTCATATTAAACCTTGTTTGACCGGTCAATTTGCGTAAAGACCCAAATTAAGTTATTAATTGGGCATGGTTCTCAATGTAGGTCAAAATGGGTTCTAAAGGCCAAATTGAAGGTTCTAAACCCTAGAGATTATTTTTCTATGAATTTTAGAGGGTTTATTCTATTTTTACTTTGCCCCGAACCTTGTGAATTGAAGCGGGTTGTTTTAGGGTTACAGGTTATCATTTGGTTCCTTGGAAGTGCTGTAGCCCTTGCTAGATCATCTCATCCCACTTTTATTCTTATTAAACTGTTTTGACCTGTGTTTGGGCCCTGAATTACCCTGTATGCAGATTATACTGGTAAAATTACACTTTTACCCCTTATGACTGGTTTTCTTCTCAAACTCAGAATTCTCTGAGTTAAGCCTTTCCTTGAGATATGTAGGAGCTTTTATCCTTTGTATTGGGTCAAAATGAGCTAGTTATGGCTCATGATGAGGTTCTCATCATTGACCATATTGGACTTACTCTGCCAATTAATGAAATTTTTCCTAATGAGCACCTATTGGCAATAAATGTGGCAAGTGGACCGTGGTATGCCGACATTGCCAATTACCTTGCTTCTGGATCTCTTCCACGTGGCTGGCCTAAAAACCAGCGCGAGCGTCTCATGGCAGAAGTAAAGTATTATTTCTGGGA
Organism: Thalassia testudinum; assembly: GCA_037157565.1. NCBI lineage: Eukaryota > Viridiplantae > Streptophyta > Magnoliopsida > Alismatales > Hydrocharitaceae > Thalassia > Thalassia testudinum. The sequence continues at coordinate 112,611,863 of JAZHRO010000003.1, read as the reverse complement.
TAATCCACTTCTTTTTCGGATAGGTGCTGATCAAATCATCCGTCGCTGTATTCCTGACAGTGAGTTCCCCAGTGTGCTATCCTTCTGCCACGATCAGGCCTGTGGAGGCCATTTCTCTGGGAGGAAAACTGCAGCCAAGGTGTTGCAGTGCGGTTTCTTTTGGCCCTCCCTTCACCAGGATGCACACACTTATGCCAAGCATTGCACTAGGTGCCAGTCATTAGGGTCAATGGCACGTCATGACATGATGCCCTTGCAACACATCCTAGCTGCGGAAATCTTCGACATCTGGGGAATTGACTTCATGGGTCCCTTTCCTCCATCCAACGGCTTTGAATTCATCCTCGTGGTCGTCGACTATGTTTCGAAATGGATCGAGGCTATTCCCGCGTGCTGTGCTGACCATGTTATCTCCACCCGATTCGTCAAGGACCATATCTTTGCGCGTTTTGGGATCCCTCGGGCCATTATCTCGGATGGAGGAAGCCACTTTACCCATGCTTCTTTTCGGGCACTTCTGAGGAGGTACGGAGTCCACCATCGTATCGCATCCCCATATCATCCTTAGACGAACGGCCAGGCGGAAGTGTCGAACTGGCAAATCAAGCAGATTCTCTAGAAAACAGTTCGGCCTGACCGTAAGGATTGGTCCGACAAGCTGACTGACGCACTTTAGGCGTATCGGACCGCCTTCAAGGCTCCCCTTGGTATGTCTCCATATAGAATCGTTTTCGGGAAGCCTTGTCATTTGCTTGTGGAGTTGGAGCACCGTGCTTATTGGGCGGTTCGCCAATGTAACCTCGACCCAGACTTGTGTGAACGAGAAAGAAACTCCAACTCCAAGAGCTAGAAGAGCTCCGTCGTGAAGCCTATGATTCTGCTCTAACCTTTAAACAGCGCACTAAGGCTTTTCACGACAGCCATGTTCGGCGGAAGGAATTTGAGCCATCTCAGCAAGTTTGGCTCTATAATGCTCGACTCAAATTCTTTCCTGGGAAATTGAAGTCCAAATGGACTGGTCCTTTCCTGGTCTCAAGACCATTCCCCAATGGGGCTGTCGAGATCGAAGATCCCAAATCTGGGCGTAAATTTACGGTCAACGGGCAGCGTTTGAAACCCTATCTGACTCATGAACCTGCCCCCGTTGGAGAAACCGTTGCCCTGCTAGAGGGTAACTAATTCTCTCCTCATTCTGAGTCCAGCTGGGGACGTTAAATTCAGCTCTTGTTGGGAGGCACCCTAACAGCACTCACCATCCACCATCATTTTTCACACCTCTATCGCGATCACTTCACAACCCACCATCCACCCACCCTACCACCCTGATCCATACCTTGCACTTCAGCTCTCGCTACTCGATCTTTCGTCCTTTCTCTACCCTTCCCTGCATGCATATGAGGACATAGCATTGTTTAGCATGGGGGGGTGGATAGGCATCCTTAGGATCTGGGTATTTTAGGGTATCATGCAGTTTCTATATATACATAAAAAAAAAAAAAATAGAGAGGGAAAATTGTCTTTAGTAATGATCTAAAGCTGAAACAAAAAAATACAATAAGTGTTTATGGATATTCAACCTCTGTTTTGAAGAATTTCCTGGCCACAAAAGCTTGATTCGCTCAGGCTCGGCTTAATTCACTTAAAGCATTGACAAAATAGATCAAGATCTCTCCTAACTAAGGATGTATTCTTGTACCTGAGACACAAGTACAAGATCCGTTGGTTTACTTTTACTTGAGAGCTTAAGTAAATGTGGTTCACACTACACATATCAGGAAAGGCCAGGTGAACATAAGATCCAACCCTTGTGTTCATTAGGGAAGGTGGAGTCCTTACCTGTGCGCGCAGGTAGACTTTTTATCCCAGGCTTTAGTCTTGTGTTTAGGAGTGACTCTTTCCACCAAAAAGAAACTCTCCCACCGAAAAGAAAAAAAGTGTGCTCCTTCTGAATGTGTTGTAAGAGATATACTGACACGTGTTTCAAAAAAAAAAAAAAATCAAAAGAGTCAGCATATCTCATAAATGTCTATAAAGTCTTTGCCCTACAAGAAGTTCGTCAGGGCAGGTTACAAATCCGTTGTTTTCATGTGAGCAAAAAAAAAAAAAAAATCAGAAAATGGGAGTTGAGTTTTCCATCATCATCTTAAGGGTCAATCCGAAGACATGAGCTGAAATTGGGACCAACCTGTACTTAAAAATTCGTGAAACCCTGGGATTGAGTGTTAATGTTCATCTGGTCAGTCTTGATCCTTCACTATGCACAAACCATAACCTCTTGAGCTCTCGAGTACGGCAAAACCTCCTGGGTCCTGGAAATTGTACTTAAGGTTTAAATATCAAGAGTCCTGGTTAGTTGAGAGATAATCTTTGTCATGTAAGACTTAAAGTACTGGTAATCTTCTCTACAATTGGTCCTCACAATATCCGATAATAAACACACCGATATCATCTCAGAAGAAAATCTTTTGCTTAAGATCATTTCTAAATACGGTTTTGCTAGGGACTAGCAAAAGATAGGCATGGGGGTATATGTTTGCACCTCAAAACACGCCTATAATAACGCCTTCTTGTGCTATTTTCTAGCATTAACTATGTATATTATAATCCTGTAGTTGCATTTGTAAAAATGCTTGCATGCATGCATTTAATCATGAGAGGAGGAGAAATGAATAAATGGCTTCGTAATTCACATTTTATCTCAAGTGTCTCCTTGCAAATTCCACCTTTTTATTTTTCCTCTTGATTTCTTCCTTTTTCTCATTCCCGCGGCTGCCTTCTTCTTCCCGCGCCCACATGCACGCCATGCCTCCTGCAGTAGCCATTCCCTGCGACGGCCACTCCCACGCCATCCCCCCTGCTGCAGCCATGCTTGCAGCCACGCTCTCCTCCTCTATTTAAAGCCACAACCTCTTCCTCGCGAAGGGGGAGGAGACACGCAGTTGCTGCACCAAAACCCGCAGTCCACCTCCTTCCTCCACCGTTTTCCCCTCCCATACGTCGGCCCTCCTTCGAGGAGACACCCGACGAGTAGGAGAACCCACTGTGGTGCTCACCACCACAGTGGGAACACCACCGCCCAGCTCTTCAACGAGCAGGTGGGCGTGGTGTCTTATTTTCTTTTCGTTTTCATCTCCACGCCATTGCTGCCGCTTCAAGGTCCGAAGCTTGAAGCAGCAGCAGCAGCAGCCAAACCGCGGCGGCGACAGCAGCAGCTCCCCTCGCTCCTCCGCGACCTTCCCCGCAGGCGCTCAGCCCTCCGCGCGCGCCTGCAGGGCACTTCTCCGCTCCGTCCTCTGCTCTATCGCCTCTGCCATTGCACCCTCGATTGGCCACTGCGCGCACTGCAGCGGCCAACCAGGCCCTCTCGCCGCCCCCTGCCAACCTCTGCAACCCTCCGCGACCGACTGCAGACTCCCCGCCGCCCTCTCCGAGCACGCCATCGCCCGCTCTCCTTCCTCGCACCCGGCCTGCAGACGCCTCACCTTCTCCGCGCGAAGACGCGCCTGCATCCGCGACCATCAGACGTCGGCAGCCATCTGCAGACGACTCGACCTCCAGACGTCGGGCGCCGCCTGCAGACGACGCGGATCCAGACGTCTGCCGCCATCCACAGACGTCTTAACTCACGCCATCACCAGCTCTCTCGCCCTCTCTCTCTCTGGCGCGATTACTCCCGCGCGCGTCCGCCCTCTCTGCCGCCCGCTCTCTCTCTCTCTCTCTTTTTTACTCACAGCAACACACACACCTATACCAACACATACACACACACTCACACACTTATAGTAACATATATATAAATATATATATACATAGTATATCTATATAGTTATGTATACATACATATATATATATTATACATACATATATATATATATAATATATATATATATATATCTACTTATATATACATCTATATACTTATACATATACATATATATATATATAGACATATATACTTATATACATATATATATATATACATATCTATATACATATATACATACATATATATATATATATCTATATAGTAATATATATATATACTTATATACATATATACATACTTATATACATATATATATATATATATATCTATACACCTATATATATAAACACATATATATCTATACATATATAACTATACATTTATATATATATATAGATATATTTACTTATATACATACATATGTACATATATTTTCACGTTATTTACTATACGCTGTATCGCGGGAATATCTGCACCAGTTGCTGATATTTCCTGATACACGCGTACAAAAAAAGCGTGGTCCCATACATCATCCATCCTCCATCCACACTCCACGCGGCACCTAGTCGTGTTGGTTGCGTCTCTCTAGACGTCGACTGACTCGACATAATGCTATACTCCATCGCTACCTCCACCCCCACCCCTTTATATATATACTACATATATATATATATACTATATTTACTTTCTGTCTATTTGCTTTTCTGTTAGTAATAAGATAAAAAAAATACATAAAAAAGAAAAGATAATCTTTGACTTGCAGGTACCTCGTCTTGCGAGTAGCAAGACTTGTTTTGGGACTCTGTTTGGCTAAAAGCCAAGGACACAATTTTGAGGGTGTGCCTCAAGAACAAGGATTACCATAAAAAACCTAAATAAGAAAAAACACCAAAAACACAATAAACGAACGGAAGAGACGCGTTTTAAGGAAAACGTAGAAACTCGACTTTAACCCCACTTCCCTGTGTTCGACCCTGGGCCTAAAAGTGACAAGATAAAATCAATTAGACCAGGTTAAAAATTTTGTAAAGAGATGGCTAGGTCTGAATTAGGTTAACCACTATACACATTTCAACGATAAAATCCCCATATTAACAACCTATCCGGGTCGACCCATCAACAGTTAAGCTCACCACCAAGTCCATGGTGATGCTCTCCCACTTCCACTCTGGCACTGGAAGCGGCTGAAGCAGCCTTGCAGGCCTCTGATGTTCGGCTTTCACCTGCTGGCACACTAAACACTGCTGCACGAACTCACCCACATCCCGCTTCATCCTTCTCCACCAAAACTCGCGTCTCAAGTCGTGGTACATTTTCGTGTTTTCGGGATGTATGGTGAATCTGGAACCGTGTGCCTCAGTCAGGAGCTCTCTCAACAGCTCCTCGTCTCTGGGAACATACAACCGTCCCCTCAAGCGTAGCACCTGGTCTGTGAAAGGGAAGTCCCCTAGGTCTCCTGACAGTACTCTGTCGCGCAAAGACTGCAAGTAAGGATCGGCCATCTGTCCTGTGATGATGCGGTCCATCAGCTCTGGCCTAGTCTGCCGTGTCACCGTTACTGCCCCACAGTACCCTCGTAACTCTAGGGGTCGCCAACTGCCCACCTCCTCCAAAAGGCTCCAACTTTGTAACTGTAGACTGGCCAAGCGTGCGGGTGCCTTACGGCTCAAGGTGTCAGCCACCACATTGGCCTTTCCCGGGTGGTAGGAGATGCTGCAGTCGTAATCCTTCAGGAGCTCCAACCAACTTCTCTGTCTCTTGTTGAGCTCCTTCTGGTCAAAAAGATATCTGAGGCTCTTGTGATCTGTAAAAAAAATCTCGAAGGTCTCACTGTACAAGTAGTGCCTCCATGTCTTCAGCGCGAAGACAACAGCTGCCAACTCTAGGTCGTGGGTAGGGTAGGTATGCTCATGGGGCTTCAGTTGCCGTGAAGCGTAAGCGACCACGTGACCCCTCTGCATGAGCACACCTCCTAACCCTTGCAATGAACCGTCCGTGTACACAACGAACCCGCCACTACTGTCAGGGATGGTGAGCACGGGAGCCGAGGTCAACCTCTCCTTCAGCTCCAGAAAACACGCCTCACAGGCGTCTGTCCAAGCGAAAGGCACGTCCTTCCGGGTCAACTGTGTCATAGGACACGCAATCTGTGAAAATCCTCTGATGAACCATCTGTAGTAACCTGCCAGTCCCAGGAAACTGCGAATCTCAAAGACTGAACGCGGTCTCTCCCACCTAAGCACTGCCTCGACCTTGGCGGGGTCCACCGCCAGGCCGTCACCAGAGATCACATGACCCAAGAAGGTCACCTCCCTCAACCAGAACTCACACTTGCTGTATTTGGCGTACAGCCTGCGTCGTCTCAGAGTGTCCAGAACCATCCACAAGTGCTGTCCATGCTGCGTCCGATCTCTAGAATAGATGAGTACATCATCTATGAAAACCACCACGAACTGATCCAAGTACGGTCTAAACACCCAGTTCATCAGGTCCATGAAAGCAGCGGGGGCATTGGTCAGCCCAAACGGCATGACCAAAAACTCGTAGTGTCCGTACCGGGTGCGGAAAGCTGTCTTGGAGACGTCGGTCTCCCTGATCCTCAACTGGTGGTATCCAGATCTCAAGTCTATCTTGGAAAACACCGTGGCACCCCGCAACTGGTCAAACAAATCGTCGATCCTCGGCAGCGGGTATCTGTTCTTGATGGTGACCTTATTCAGCTGTCGGTAGTCCACACAAAGATGTAGTGTCCCATCCTTCTTCTTCACAAACAGTACCGGGGCTCCCCAGGGAGACGCACTGGGCCTCACGAAACCTTTCTCCAAGAGGTCCTGCAACTGAGACTTGAGCTCTCGTAGCTCAAGCGGTGCCATCCTGTATGGCGCGGTGGAGATGGGGCTAGTCCGTGGTACTAGTGAGATCTCAAACTCGATCTCACGCTCGGGCAGTAGTCCTTGTAACTCGTCTGGAAACACGTCAGGGTACTCTCTGACCACCGGGATGCTCTGGAAGTCTGCCACAGGGCTGGGCTCTGCCACCACACAAGCTTGGAAGCCCTCACACCCCTGGCTCAAAAGTCTCGCCGCTCGAAGTGCCGAAATGCACCTGAAACCTCCATCCACTGGCTGTCCGTGAAACTCGAAAGAAGGCAACTCCGGAATGGAGAAGACAATCTTCCTCTCAAAATAGTCCACCAAGGCGTGGTAAGCGGACAGCCAATCCATCCCCAAAATCACTCCAAAGTCTTCCATCTGCAACATAATCAGGTCAGCTGGCAGGCTATGTCCCCCGATGCTGACCTCGCAATCCGTGTACAACTCAGCTACAAACAGCTGACCACTCGGACCTCTGATTATGAACGCATTCTCTAACAGTGTACAATCCTGGTCCAAACTAACTGCGAAACTGGCTGCGACAAACGAGTGTGTAGCGCTGGAATCGAAAAGCGTGTAAACGAGTCTGCCAGAAACTGAAACCATACCTGCTACCACCGATCCCGAAGCTCTGGTGTCCCTGTGTGTTAGGGCGTTGATACGCCCCTCAGCTCCAGGTGCGGACGAAGCAGCCATACTCTGCGTCGGACGGGTAGGTGTTGGCCGGTACCCTCCTCGCGACTGCTGTCCTCCTCGCGCCTGGGAACCGCGGCCTCCTGCGTGCCCCCCAGTGCTCTACGCGGGGAGTATCTGCTGACCTCCTGCCCTAGATGGGCAGTCCCTCCTGACGTGGCCCGGCTGGCCACACTGGTAGCAGAGGGGAACCCGACTCCCGCCCTCAGTGAGTCCCTGCTGTCGGCTAGGCGGGGGTCCGGTGCTGGCAACTGGCCCCTGTCGAGGGCCCCCAAAGGCCACTAATGGCCCTGCAAAACGTGATGGCTCTCCTGCGGACGCCACTTGTCTCCTTTGAGTTCTAACATGCCTACTGTGGTGGCGAAAATCTCGTTCCACCACTAACTCCCCTGTCGTACGCTCGGAAGGGGGATGAGGGGGTGGTGACGTGGGTGGAAGCTGAAATTCTTCTCGAACCACCTCTCGAATCAATTGGATGAGGTCCGGAGACGGTATGCTCAGGAGAAGAGGAGGGGTAGCATGTACTCCAAGCCCGACACATCTGTTCCTCGGGCCCCGACCTCGGCCGCGCCTGCGGCCCACCCTCCTAGCTCCACGACGAGGCATCTCCTACAATGGAGACGCGAAACAAAACGAAAACGTCAAAACCGACGGTACCTAACGAAACTTCTAAGAGCTCATGTCAAGAGATATGTTGTGGTGGCTACTCTAGTTATAAACATGTGAATTGGTTATTTTCCAGTCAGTTGATTCACTTCTCGGGATGACCTTGCTCTGATACCATCTTGTAATGACCCGATTCCCAAGTCCCTACGAGACACGAGAACCGGACCGACTCGACTAATCCCAAGACCTAGTCGTCCAACGAGGAAGTAACCAAAAGAGCAGTAAAATAAACCACATTCAGCATGAATATAACTAACAGTAAGAAAGTACAGCAGTAAGGAAAGAAACTACTACAGTAGATACCACCACAACAGTAGAACAACATTTATCATATAACACGAACTGCAGGTAAAGAAAGTACAGCGGAAACAAGAACTACTCACTATAATAGAAACAAAAGAGGTACAAAAGACTGTGGTAAACTCTATTGGACCCTACTCGGCCCAGCGTCCTCTGCAGCCGCTGACCCTGGCTGCTCAACACCTGGTCCTAAAAAAGGTAACGAGAGTAACACGTCAACAAAACGCTGAGTAGAGTGGCAACTAAAACTAAGACAACAGTAGAGCATACAGTAGCTGTTATGTTCTATTACTTTCTTTATTTACATTTCAATTTTCTCACTATTTCATTTATTCCTCAAATCTTTTACTTGATCTCGAATGTTCCTCGTGGGAACGATCTTGATTGCAATCTTTTCCAAAAAGTAGAAGTAGCACGTAGTGCTCTCCTGGCCGGGAGAGTCCCCCGTGGTGATCCTACCCTCAGTCAACCACCCCAAGGTCACTGACAGACGTAACGGTGACTATGGCACGCGCGATAAACGCATAGGTAGCTAACCCGTACTGGCATGCGGTCAGTCGTTTCCGTTAACGGGTGCGCCCAAAGCACAGCATGGAACCAGTATAGGGCAGAGACCTCTCAGTAACACGGGGTCCAACCCCTCCACAGTAACCAAACCGGGGCCTTGCCCCTCCACAGTCCGCGCACCCTCGCCTGACTACCCTGGTTTGCCCCAGTGGGCCTAATAAGTCGGTGAAGGAGGCTAGCAGAACCCCGGGGCCCGTGGGGTAGCTAGTACTCTCCTAACACTAGTAGCTCTCCTCGGTACTACATACACGAGGGCCAGCAAGTCGGTACAGAGCGTACAGAGTGGCCAATCCTCACCCCGGGTCCCTGGGGTGGCTGGCCCCACTCTACACTAAATAGGTATAGGTACTTCCCTTGGTACTGCGTACCCAAGAGACAGTACGAACAACATCTCAGTTCCATTCCTTTCTCTTTCCAGGAGTTCTACTCCTAATTCCCCGTAGGGTTCCATCCTTTTAACTCAAACATCCAGGTTTCACTTTCCAGTTTCACATTCTTACAATCCATGTTCTCACCCACGTTTCTTTATTCATAACAGGCAGCTGTTAATTCAATTTACAGGCAACTTTATATTCCTTTTCATTTTTCCAAGACTACAGTATTAGACATTCCGCTAGTTTTCCATCCTAGGATTCATGCCCTATCCTAGGATCTATCATACAATCTAATTTTCCAGCCCTAGGATTCATGCAATACCTAGGAGCTATCATTCCATACATTTCTCATTCTTAGGATTCATGCAATGTCGTAGATTCTAGTTAAGGTTCCATACTTTAACAGATTTTAATAACTTAAGCCACTCTACCAGGTACAACGGGAGTAATGGGGGTGTGATCGGGAATCCCGCGTGCCTCCGCGACTCCCAAGACTGCAACTGAATGAGGTCCTATCACAAGGATCAAACACAAGGAGTGTCTCAAAATAGTGTATAGCTACTGTAGATGGGTAGAGGAATTAATTCTGAAAAGAGCGCAACTCGAATCGCGGAAAACGGAGCCCGAACGGGCCCTAAACGTGTCGAAAAAGACGATACTGTGCAAAATCAGATGTCTGGAACTTCTTCTAGACGCCTTAAACAGTGGATCAGAGAATTACCTGTTCAGCGTGGTTTCCTAGACGTCCAGAAGTCTGCGGGGACGTCTGGCCTAGCTCCCAGACGTCCGATGGTCACCCAGGACGTCTGGAGGTCACTCCCGCCATCTGGTACAACTTCCAGACGTTTGATTCGCAAAGGATGGCGAATCAACGAACCTGCGCACAGCCAACTGCCTCCCTCAGTACGGTCAGTCGACAGGAAGGAAGAAGAAGGCGGAATACTCACCTTTCAGACGTCTGTATGAGCTTCCAGACGTCGCCCTCGCCGTCTGACTATCAACCCAGACGTTTGATTCTGGAAATTTTTCCAGAATCAGGGCGCTGCACGACCTCCGCTAGCGACGCCGCCTGCGTCGTACCTCGTGCGTCTGCTGCTCAGATCGCAGCAGGTCCCTCTCCGCGTCGCTCCGCTCCCCCTGCACCCTCCGCCAGCCGGCCAAGCCGCTCCGGCGAGCTCGCCCTCACGGCAGAGCTCCGCTCTCGCACGCCGCACCTCCTCCACGCTCACTGCGGCCGCCGCTGCCGCCCTCGCGCTCACGCTCACTGGCTGAAGGAGAAGAAGGAGGAGACGGTGGAGACGGGAGGGGAGGCGTGGCCTTTTAAGGCCGCGCGAGGAGGAGGGAGAGAGAGCGCGGCAGGTCTGCTGCCGCAGAGAGAGAGGGAAAAAGAGAGAGAGAGGGGAATCGCGAGTCTGCGCGCACAGGCGTGCAGACGAATCGTTCGTGCGAAAAAAAAAACTATTTTCCAGACGGCTGGAAACGATCCCAGACGTCTGGTCAGACGTCTGGATTTGATCCCAGACGTCTGGTCAGACATCTGGGTCACCTCCCAGACGTCTTAAAAGACGTCTGGGGCACGCGTTCGTAACAAATACTGACCATAGGCCTCTTGAGCCTATTCTAGGGTATAAACACTCATGTATTTGTTAAGATCTAGATTGATCCTCATGAGGTTGAGGAATGTGCGAGGCTGATGTATTTAGTTTAAGGCTTAAGGATTATTCAGTCCCATTGCCTGTCCTTTGGTTTGCGGGACTTGGTAATCTAGGCACCCAAAACTCATGCACTGGTCTGGTTCAATGCACTTAATGAAGAAAAATGCCAAAAGTATTCTACTCTGAAAAGGTTTTCCTGAAGATCTGGCTTAAGAGTGGCTTGAAGACACAAGTTGATTGGATGAGTTCCTGACGTGGAGTGGTAGAATGAAAATACTCCCCTCGAAGATGCGTAATAACATATTGTCTCGGTGCTTGTCTCTTCAGATATCTAAATATCCTACCGAGGGCATTAAGCACCCTGTGCTGGTTCAGGTGCCATGGGAGGGATTATCTTGAAATGTCAATTGCCAGGGCCTGAATTTAGCTACAAAATGTGATGGGCAGCACTATCTTGAAGTGTCAAAAGCTAGGGTTCTGGGGGTTGCCATGGGCAGTGTCTCCCTAAGCATCGAAAGCCAAGGGCCCTTCGAGGATTGATGATGGGGACAAGGAATCCGATATAGATCGTGTTTAGGGACAATCCAATGCTGGGTTTTGAGGAATGTAAAAAAAAAAAAAAGAGAAAACTCTCAAAATAAATATCCCTCTCTATCTCTCTTACAAAAAATGCATTGACAAACTGAACCTGGTCCTACTACATATATGCATGGGTGCTTTAATTGCTGGGGTTAACGAACCTCTTGGCACTTTTTGTGGACCTTAGAGACCTTTGGAGTAGACCCAAGGCTGAGGCTAGTGATGTCTGGATCTAGGTTGGTACTTGAGTACCTCTAGGCCTATTGTTGGTATTTTGATCTGATTTCTAGAGATGCAGCTTAGTAAAGTATCCTGATGGTTACATCCGACTTAGAGATCTAGTTCGGTCCATAGGATTTTGCTAAGGACTAGCAAAAGCTAGGCATGGGGATATAATGGTAACACCATCATGGGCTCTAACTAGTCACAATTAGTCAGGTTCAAATGGGAAATGCTCCTACTTGATCATCTAAGGGTCACAATTCTACATTGATCTAATTTAAGAGGAAAACAAGAAAACATAGCTAATTTTGCTGTTTTAATAGCACATCACAAATGCAGGTTAACCATGGGGTTACTTGACAGTTAATTAAAGGTCAATTGAGCATAAAAGAATAAAAAGTGGGTTCACACTGACTAAATCAAGGTTTCACTCATTTTGAGGGCAAAAATAGTATTGAAAACCCTAATTATTAACCCCACTTAAATTGAAAAAGTTTTGGTTAGGATAAAACTAATCTAAACCTCCTAAAAATCATTGCAACATATTCTAAGAGGTTTGATACCTTCACTTTGACCATTTGAATTTATTTTGACTTGAAATAGAATTTCATATGGGAATTTGCCTTGATTTGGGCTTCTTTGCAATTTACCTTAGCAAACGTGGTCAAAACTCAGATCCAAGCTCACCACTAAATTTCTTGGGTCCAAATTAAGTTAGCATCAAAATTTGTAACTAATCAGAGTTCGTCTTGACCTCGTTTGCATTTCAGCTCCTAAAATCTCTATTTCTCACATTTGTACCCCTAAGTTTCTAGTTTCTTACAATTACCCCTTATCTTGATTGTCTTCTTTGTATTCAGGTCCCTGCCACCATTGAAGGTGTGAATAAAACCTAACCCATTGTCGATGAGATTCGCAAAACAATTTAACCCATTAAACCTTCACTAATCTACACCAAAGTTGGTGTGAACATCAATCAGAGCATAGCCAATCTTTTGGGCCATTTCTCAAGATCAATCAATGCCAGAATCTCATGGCAAACCTTGAAATTTCCAAGCTTGAAAATCGACCTTGAAGCAAGTTGAACTTGCTTAAATTGGCCCTTTGAGGGGTAGAAGAGGTTCTATATAAACCCCACAAAGTTACGCTCCAGATCAGCCAGGAATCAGACAGAATCACCATTCTTCCTCCTCTTACCACCCCATCTTGAGCTCTGGTGACTCCCTCTGACCTCCTCCTCCGGCCATCCAACCATCAAATTGGACTGCCCTTTGTCTTCCTCTCTCTCTTCCGCCTCTTGCCGGATAAAGCAAAGGTCCCCCCTACCTTCGACATCGCCATACTCCCTCACCATCGCCTTCATCTTCCTCTCATCCGACCGATCAATGCTGGAAGCATCCATCCCTCTCTGACCCCCTAAGTCTCCTCTATCTCTTCCTCTCCCTCTCTAGGTTAGATTTAGCACCTTAGGACCTACATTCAACCGCCGTACCACTTGCTCCCCTACTGTCTTCCTTGCAGGCGGCACGAGCTCTGGCGAGCTTGTGTCGATGCTGCACACACGTAAACACCATGCCATCACTTCCAAAAGCACTGCCACACCTCACGGAACAAAACCCCTAAACTTATTTAGGGTTTTAGCTCCTTCCCCTTGACGAACATCACACCCCATGGCCACCATCTCCAACGTCAGACAACTGGCACACATATGCACATTGTAAATCATGACCATCTCAACACACGCTGCCCTCTGGCGAAGCTTCTGAGTTATTCTAATTGGGCTACGAGGCTATATTATTCATTTCAAGTCTTTGCCAGAGCATTGCTGTCACCATCGTCATCTTCAGCTCCATTCGCCTCACTCTGAGCACCTCCGACCATGACTCTACAACCAACAGCTATGGACTCATCCACTGAAGGCAACTTCTCCTTCAATTGAGCTCAAGCGAAGCAACAACAGCACCAATTCGACGAAGGACCACCTACGATTACATGCGAAGGAAGCTCTCCAGATAGTCCTACCTTGGGGACTTTTGATTTGTTTTCATGCATATAAGTTTTGCTTCCATAGCCATATCACCTCGACACTGAGGGGTTGAGGTCCCCTCACACACTCGCCCTCACTCCTCACTTGCGGTCATGTGCACGCGGGCTTGGTCATTGTTCTCGACCTAATTACCTGGTAAGTGTTACCCGTATACCCTATACTCAGATCTGAGGAAAGAGAGAAGAAGCAAATTTGAGGGAGGGTGTGGTTTTGCATTGTTGCTTTTCGAGATTTGTGCATTCGTATAACACTTAGGAGAATTTCTGAAAGGTGCTGAGGCTTTGAACATTTAGGGCATTGCCCTTTGTGCTTGACGTCTGACTTGGGTTGAGATTACTGTTGGATTATTTGAGACTTATGCTGACGTGGATAAGTGGTTTGCAGGTTATTGTGGAGACATTGAGTACTATTTGATCCTTGGGAATAGTGCTTAACTGTAGGTCTTAATTAGTGGTCTCAACCACCATTTTTAGTGCTTTATTTATATTTTTGTTTCTAACTCTTGAGGCACATTATTGCTTTTATTGAATATCATTTTAGTTGTTTGATTCACATGCATTATTATTACTAATTATTGTGATTAGTGAATTGATTTGTTACACTTGCTCCCTACGAACGACCTCGGAACTTACGATTCTTTTGGAATTATAAATTCAAATGTCATATTGATTTTCGTTGCTATACTACAATGCGATATTTTCCTAAATGCGATGATTTTCGATTGCAACAGACTAGCAAAGGATAAGCATGGGGTATGATATTTCCATATTTATTGACATAACTTATGCCTAACTATTTTTAGTTTAAGGGTAAATTAGGTCAGACTAATCATTTAGCAGCATTTTGTAAATAGTGCATTCTTTTGGATTTTTATGTAATATTTCCCTTATCTTTATCTGGTGCCTTGATATCCTTATTTATATGTGTGCAGGTGCTAGGAATGAGATTTATTGGAGCATTGTAGAAAGAAGAAATCAGATTGAGTTAAATTGTGCAAAACAGATTAAGTCAATTCCCATCATAAACCCTAGCTCAATTTGACCTTAACCCTAGCCTATTTAGGATCTTAATTTTCTTACCATAGAACCTACCTAACCTAACCCAATTCCTCACAATCTACGGTCGTTCTTAAGCCTAATTGGCCCACCTAATGGTCAGCCAACCTGTTTAACCTATGCCCAACCAATTAACCCAATTAACCTATACCTATTATAATACTATAACCCAATCCAACAAACCCAGATTTTTCTACCTTAATTAGTCGCTACCTACACCTTAACTAAGGGCCTATTTGGATAGCTAATTAAACCACTCTTAGATCTACATCCTATGGTCCTATTTAATCCCTACCTAAAAACCTACTTGATTATCCTATTAACCTAACTTATCCTTACCCTACCTTATCCCATAGGTGGCACCACATATCTTCTCCATCCTAAGCATCTAAGGCCGACCAACCTAAGCCAAATCCCCACCATCAAATCCATATCCTAAGGCTAGATTAATACTCCAAAAATCCAACCTATTCTCTACCTAAATGCACCTTAGCCATCCACATCACAAACCTAAATCTAAGCCTTCTAACCCACATCTACGGGCTCCCATCCAACCACCTATTAACTGGCCCTAAGAATCCCAACAAAACACTTAAGTGCCACCCCCTATCCTTAATCTTAACCCTTAATCATTCTTCCAAATCCATCTCCACCCTTAATTAAAATCCCAACAAATCCTAAGCCTAACCTAATCCCAAGCCAACCCTACAACACATCCTAACCATCCATTATTTTTAGACCTAATCTTGACTTTTCATTTTGGTGATCCAAACTGAACTCTCTCAACCAATCACAACCCTCCACCCTCTCTATAAATAACCTAGTGCCACCACCCCTTCTCATATTCATACCTCCATTGTCTCTACCTCTCACAACTTCAAGATCTTCTCAACTCACGCCACCTTTGGTGTGACTCTCCTAGTGTGCCTTCGCATCTACTTCCGTGCTATTCTCCATCTTCTGGGCTTTGTCTCTGTAATCATCTAGCAGTATTTCTTTTTTCCTTCATTTGTAGTTTTTCATTATTAGTTGTAGTTGTAGTTGTAGTAGCAATACTTTTTCTAGTTAGTCTTTATTTCCAAGAATTCCTCTAGTTGTAGTTGAATTGTTTCATTAATAAAAGTTCTAGTTCTATTTATATCTTGTCTCTAGTTGCTCTTAATTTATTGCATTAGTTCTAGTTCCATATTCAATTGCTTTCGTAGTTAGGCTTCAGTTGCCAATTTCCATAAGTTTTAGCATTAGTATTTCGTAGTTATTTTGACATTGTATTTGTTTCTATATTCAAAAAACACAAAAAAATTGTATATATGAAAAACAAAAAAAATTCTAGTTCGTAGAGTGCGAATATCCGGTTGCCTCCCTATGAGATGACTCGAACTCAAAATTCAAAACATCAAAATTTATATTCTCGAGTTCGAAAACAATTTCTTTCTGAAGTATCTATGCAATTAGCTACGATGTACACACTTTTACGCATGAATCTTTGCATTAGATCAGAACCTCCACCAAACAAACCCTCTTCCATCCCTTTTCTTTACACACTCACAACCTCCCTTTGGAGAGGACCATCGACTACCCTCCTCCTCCCTTGTGGGGGTCAGTCACCATCTCTCTTCCTCTTCATCCCTCTTGCCAATCTCCATCACCACCTCGAGGAGGGGTGATCTCCTCACCTCCATCTCTGACCACCCTTGGAGGACGACTTCATCTCCATGTTGACCACCTCAAGGCAAGGTGATCTCCATCATCGCCATCTCACTGCCACCATGCACAACCTTGTGGAGAGGAGATCCCCGTCCGTCTACTTCCTCGAATGCAAGCATAATTACAAGATGCATGGTCCAAGCTTCTTCCACCTCTTAAAATTTTTCCCTTTGTATGTTTCCAATGCTCTCACAGGTGTAAAAATGCACTTTTGAGATGAATAAAATTGAGATTTGTTTCGCTTTCCCTATGGACAACAACCATGATCTATACATGGCTTTATCATTCTCTTTATTTTGATCCGCATTTCGCTAGCCAACCAATGACATACATATTTGTGTATAGCGAACTACACACTTAGATGGTGCCATTGCTGGGGAAGGCTCAAGCACATCTAGGTTTTATTTCATATATTATACATAGGATTTGGTGGCATTATTTTGACTTTAGGTGCTAGTTTCAAGTTTTCGCGTTCGAACCCGCATACTTAATCTATAAGCCAACTTTAAATTTTTGTTCTCACCTTTCTATTGTGCCAAAAGTCACTAATTTTTTTATGGTGATAGATAGTCAAATATGATTTCTAGGGATATAAATTAGGCTAGCTAACTCCATGTATAAAAAGGGATAAAAATCAAATACTGAAGAGGGTTTAATTTGGATTTGTGGTACTATTTTGGTAACTTACAAGAATTTTTAAAATTCACACATAAATTGTATTTGGATGAGATTTTTTCTAGATTCCTTATTTAATCTAGATTCCTGTGAAAAATTGGCAACAAATTTGGAATTGATCATGGCTAAGGTTGACACATTTTACCATCGGGGAATCAAATCTAGTAGATTGACCTTCCTTAGTTAGAAATTCGATTTAAATATTTTACAGCCCTATAAAAATTTAAAAAAGAAATGTGGGTGTTATACGTTTAATATGTTATCTTCATGCCAATTTTTGCTAATATAGGAGCATGTTTGAACCCTGATCAACCTTTCCCTTTGTGATTCCTTATTGTTGTAGGTTCTGTTGGAGCTCCTTAGCTCACACCAAGGAAGGAAGCTTAGGAATCCTCTTGTCTCATGACCAAGAGATTTGGAAACAACATCATCCATGACCTTAGGGAAGAAAGAAAAAAAAGAGGGTAGTAAACTCTTGGTTTAGTCTAGGTTGAATCTTAGGTTGAGTCCAGATTAGTTAGAACATTAGATTTTAATTTACTGTTTTATCATGCCCTTGTATTTAGATTGTTTTGGGGGTTTGTCCTATATTTGTTATTATCACGCCTTCTATGTGGGGCGTTCTTTTGGGGGCATGTACCTATTTTGTTTAGTTAGAACTTGATCATTGTGGTGATGTGGATGCATCTCTAGGTAGCTCGTTGATTCTTAATTGTTTACTTGATGTGATATTCAAAGAAAGCCAAATTAAAAGATGTGAGCTACTTGTTTTTAGAAGTACATATCATTAGGAACATGTATGATAAGAAGTGATTGCCTCTAGAAACATTAATTCATACATTATATCCATGTGTAGGAAGAGAGCAGGAGTAAAATATGTCTATCTGAGTTATCGTTCTTGCTTGCCATGACTTGCATCTTGATTTAAAAGAATGACCACCAAAGTGTTTGAATCAAATTAACAAGTGGTCAACCTTAAAAATTGGGACTACGTAAAGAGGTTGGACCCTAAAATCAAGTGGTTTAATTGGTGTGAAAAGGGACTTGGTTGCTAGATTTCAAAACTAAAAATTCATGCATGTATGCACATATCACACCAAAGCACCTCATCTGTGGACCACTAAAGACTCTTGTTCTACCTTTCCTTCTTCCACCACAAGGTGAATAGACCTTACGTCATTAGGCTACTCTCACCATGAGGCCCACGGTGACAGTGAGGATAGTCTCGACCAAGGTTAACCCACCTTGGTACTTGATCCTTAGGCACTGTTATAGGTCGGCCTAGGGTGCGTAATGCATGTGTAACTTGTTTGACCATAAATTGCAAAACCAATTAAGGACCTAAATCAATTACAAGAAAGTCCCTTGTTTTGTGTTTGTACTCGTGTTTGGTTAGAAATGGACAACTCTTACCCATATAACTCGACCCCTCACCTAGTGCTATCATTACTCTTAATTCAAATAAGCACACCAATCTAAATTCTGAATTAACAAAATACATAGTCAAGTGCAACTCAGGTCAAACCATGATAAGGAGTGTATGTATTTAAATAGAAGTGCTCGTGAATTTTTCCAGAATTTTAGAGGGTTTTTAGATAATTGTTTGGGAATTAATATTCAGATTAATGTTAATGTTTAGAAATGACCCTCCAATGGATTTCAGATTGGACCATGTGTCAAACCTAGTCAGGAATTTTTTAGAATTTTATTCAGGAAACTAGGTTTGTCTAAAAATTGATACAACAAATTTTGCCCAAATCTGAGTTCCATACAATTTTATAAAATTCATACAAGGGTAGAATTCAAATTTTGAAAATCAGATAGATGCACTTACAATTTGAGATTTTTGTCTTTTTTTTGTATAAAGGACTAGTGAATCTACATTATATCGATAGAAAGCTTATTTGAAGAGCTACGTGCATGCAGAATCATAGATTTTTCGGGTGAATTTTATGATGCAAAATAGATTAAGGAAGAATAAGCAGAAAATCTAAAATTGGAAAAAATGGTACGACAAAAGTGAAACATGACCCTAATGAATGAAAACCCAATAAATGCAACGTGTGGTTTGAAAAGGCTTCCCTGAGGAATTTAGAGACTCTTATAGGATGGAATAACCTTGAGAAATGTCCCCCTAGGCTTGGCCTATCATCCCTCCAATCTAAGGCATAACCCAACTTGGAGCCATGTCCTAGGCTCAGGTTATCTCCAAATTTGTGGATGTATAAACCAACTTGCGTTTAGATCTTCCTAGGCTATTTGTTGATCGAGCAAAATCAATGTTGTAAAAGCTGCGTCATAGTATAGGTTGAAATCGCTTGAAAACAAATAAAATTTATACTCGAATGGAAGTCTGAGGTTGTTCGCTGGGAGCAAATAGGAATTCAATCGCTAATCTTGATTAACAAGTAAATGACCACAAGAAATAAGCCAATAAATTACATAGAAATGATAATCAACATAAAGAATGAGTTTAACAATAAGTATGCATGGCAAAAAGAATCTCAAAGCAAAAACAATGGTGATTTAGATCACCAATTATTCAATTTAAGCATATATGCATTGATTTCAAATAATGCAACAGTGCCATCAACCATTCAAACTTAGGTACTTAAATAACCAGATAAAGCCTCAAGTATCAGATGGTTGAGTCATTTAATCAGATGGCTTAACCAACGGATGTTACAGTGCAAGGGAAGCATTGTTCTTCTTCTTCCTTTTCTCTTCTTTCTCTTGTCTGGCTTCCTCTCCTCTTCACGCATAAGGGGAAGGGTTCCTTCTTTAAACGGCTAAGTGTCAGTACTTGAACCTTAGAGCAAAACCCTCCCTTCCCCTGCGTGCTCTCTCTCTTTCTCTCTGGGATCCTCTTCCTCGCCTTCTCAAGGCCTTTCACAGTATCAGGCTATCAGGTTAATGGGCACACGCGCACCCAGGACCAGGCTCCCCGGCAGTGGGTGGTGAGTGAGGTGTCCTTAGACTAGGCAGGTAATCGGATCAACGCCAGGCCCACAGGGGACAAGTCACGGGCGAGGTGTAGGTGAAGGGTGAGTAGGGACCTCACCCCCTATGCGTGCTGAGGCAATAAACCGTAAGCACAAAAGCAATTTATCCGGTGCCGCCTCTTAACTCGTTTTCGAGATGGAACTAAATGTCCCACCCTCCTTGCGCACACTACTGTGGCTGGATTGCACGCTCAATCGAGGTAGCTGCTAAGGATGTAGCATCTAATCGAGGACTCATAATGAGACCTGGAGCGTAGCTGTGTCTCTTGGATATGTCGCCTGGAGCTACAGGTGTTGAAGATAGCTTCAAGCTTCCTTCGAAGCTTTGCGGTAATGGCGCGGTACTTGGAGACTTGAAACTCAAGAAAAGGGGCCTCGCGGCTGCGTCAGATAGCTCAGTAGGTTCATTGTGGGGTGGCGAGTGTGGTGTGAGTGAGGGTGGAGACCTGACGGTGATAGAGATGGCCGTGCGAAGGTGAGGTGTTCGATGGATGATGTGGGTGAGTGGAGTGGCAAATAGGAAGAGGGGTTTTGTAGAGGGTGGTGTGGTGAAGGTCATGAGGTGGTTGGCGAGGCAGATGGACGGTTGTAGTGGCTTATACGCCTCGCTGAAGGAGTGGTTGGAGGCAGAGAAGATGAGGGTGAGCAACGTAGTCGAGGGCTTATTTTTAGGGTTTTTAGGTATAAAACTAACTAAAGAATCTAAACTAACTAATCTAACCTAATCTAATCAGACAAAAGGGGGATAACGGCACCGACGTTGGTAAGCTAGCGCGGGGGAAGAAGACGCTCCGGTAGAAGGGGACGGCGACGTTGACGAAGAACGGGCGACAACGGCTAGTATTGCACAACAAGGAGGAAGGTGAGGAAGAACAATCTACCACTGGTATTGTCGTTAGACAATGAGAGGAGCCAGAGGGAGTCACCGGAGCTCGAGGAGCTATTCGACCGAAATAGGAGAGAGGAAATTAGGAATTTTCTGGCTGAAATTGAGTATGGGATCTTCGGTCTGATCTAGGGGGTCTTTTATAGGTCTCTAGAGGATGTTTTGATCTTGCGAAGTAAGCTTCCCAAGTTTGAAAAGCTCACCGGGGATAGAAACCTAAAGATATCCAAATCTTTCATGCATTCGCATGAGATATTGGGACGGTTTTAGGGCTTAGGATCTGGCTCAAAACGAAGGGAATTCCTTGACGAACTTGCCTTTTAAATTTGAGAGGGATTTGTCAAGGGATCAGGGAGAACATACCAAAACAAGCTCGCCGGAGTTGTAGGATTAGGATTTCATGGTGGTAGGGACCTTTTTGTGAAGAAGATGATAAATATAGGGACCGAAATGCAAAAGATTCAAAAGTTAGGTGCATGTGTGTGAGATAAAAGAATCAAATAGGACCAAATTGCAAACTAGGTCAAGATGATCTCAAATTGGGCCCAAATTTTCGAGCAAACCTAATTTGGACCTAAGGAACCGAATATTGAAGTTGGATTTTGGTTTTGACCATGTTTGGCTGGAGAAATAGCATAATTACCCAAATTAGGGCAAAAGTCTATCTGAGTCTATTTTATGTCAAGACAGGTTCTGATGGTCAAATTGAAGGTACCAAACCCTAGAGAATATTTTTCTATGATTTTTAGATGGTTTAGATGAATTTTATCCTGATCAGAACCTCAGTTAATTAAGCAAGTCTGTTTTTAGCATTTTGAAATTCTTTTAATTCTCAAAACACACGAAAACCCTTTTCTGTTTGTTCTAACCCATTTGTTAAAATCTTAAGATCATTTGACCTTTAGCTAACCCCTAGAGAAACCTACGGTTATTCTGTATTTCTTGATATGATGGTAAAATTGAAGTTTTACCCTTATTTTCTTGTCCTTCTCTCAGAATGGATTTGTAGCGAATTACGTCTCTCTAGCAGTTATGTAGGAGCATTTAATGACTTTATCAGATTAAATTAAGCTAGTTATGGCTTATGATGGTGTTCCCATCATACCCCCATGCTTAGCTTTTGCTAGTCCCTTAGCAAAATCTCATGGAATTAACTCAAATTCTAGATCATGCATTTTAATGCTTAGATTTCTACTGTGTGCTTTCTTTTGTAGATTGGGTCAGAATACCCATAGTAGGCGTAGAGGTACTCAGTACCAACCAAGATCCGGACCTAACCAGCTCTAGCCTCAGTTCACCGCGAAGGTTTCTAAGGCCAACAGGAACTAACCTAAGGTTTGTTGAACTCCGTGGTTAAAGCACCTGTGCTTAAAACATGTTTAGCCCAGATTCAGTTTACAGGGTGCTTTTGTGAGAGATAGAAGATTTTTTTTGTATTTTTGGAGAGTTTTCTCTCTATTTTTCTTCGTTATTTCTAGCTCTAGATTAGCTTTACAACATGATCTGTATCGGATTCCTAGCTCCCACTGTCAATCCTCATAGGGTCCCTGGCTTTTGATCCTTTGAGATAACACTGCCCATGGCAACCCCCAGAACCCTAGCTTTCGACACTTCGAGATAGTACCTCCCATGGCATTCTATAGCTAAGTTCAGGCTATGGCAATCGACATTTCAGGATAATCCTACCCATGGCACCTGAATTAGCACAAGGTGCTTACGTGCCCCCGGTAGGATATTTTGATATCCTAGGAGACAAGCACCGGGGAGACGGTATGTTATTGTGCATCTTCGAGGGGAATTTCCTACCTCTCTACGCTGGGAACTCTTCCAAATTAACTTGTGTTGATAAGCCGCTTCTAATCTAGGTAGCATTTTAAGAATAGAATTAACGCTTTTGCATGATTTTGATTATTAAGCGCACTGAACCAGACTGTGTGTGAATTAGGGTGCTTAGGTTACCGAGTCCTACCAACCAGAGGTCAGTTAATGAGGCCGAATAATCCCTAAGCCTTAGACATAATACGTAAGCTTCGTATTTTCCTCAACCTCTTGAGGACTATCTAGATCTTAATGGATACTTGAATTTTTAAGCCTAAAATAAGCCCAAGAGGCCAAAGATCAGTGTTCATACTAATCTCTATATCTCTTAGCACTTTTGTCTTTTATTCTTCTTTCTTTTGATTTGGTCTAGAACTAAGTAGTTTCCTTAATCTTTTACTAATGACTAACTGTTGAAAGGTAACGAATGCTACGCTAACGTGTTCGGTTTTGGAAAACCTGTCGTTGTAGTTTGAGAGCGAAGAATTCATGTTCAACAAATAAAATTTATACCGAAATGAATTCCGGGTCGAACACAGGGAGGCTACGTTGATCTATATTCGTAATTATATTTTTTAGGATTTTTGATAAGCAAGGCGATATAATTACAATGGAGCTATCAGACTAAAAGAAAGAGAGAGAGAGAAAGAGAGAGAAAGAGAACATGCATTCAATATTCCAATTGTTTATATAATCAAACTAAATAAAAGTTACACTAGAAAGCGGAAAATCAATTACACTATAAAGCAGGAAAATTCTACACTAGAAAAGCTGTAAATAAGAATGGGAGAGAGAAGTTATCCTCCTCGACGATTGCTTAGAGAACGAGCCGGACGGGACGACGCCTGGACGAAGGAGAACGAAGCAGGATGAAGGAGGATGAAACAGAAGAACAAGAACGGAGCAGCACGCCGTCGTCGTCACGGGATCCACTTCTGAAGGGGAACGAAAATTGGACTTTATCTTGCGAGAAGCATCCCGGGTGTGGGACAAGCTTCTTTTGAGCTTTGGAGGGGTAGAGAGGAGAAAGAAGGGATGAAAATTTCGTATGGAGGGGGTCTCCTTTTATAGTTGCAAGGAGTGGGGGCAAAATGGACATTACAAGTTCAAAATAATAAATGAGGGGTCTTTAGTGACGGATAAATCCGTCACTAAAGCCTCCTTTGTGGGAGTCGTGGGCGGCTCGCGCGCGCCTCCTCGCCTGCTCGCGCGCTCAACAGCTTGCGCACGTTCGTCGATTCTCAGCCGTCCGATCGCGAGATCGGACGGCTTAGGTTGCGTCTCTGCCCGCTCGTTGTGCGCCCGCCTGGCACGTGCGATCATGCGTCCACGCCGCGCGTTCAATCGCGCGTGAACGCAATCGGGCACGCGCGGCCGTCCGATCTCCATCTGACGCTCCACGCGCCTCAATTGCCCGCGCCTTCTAGCCCTCGCCGCGGCTCGAACCCGCGCCCGGCATTCGCTAAAGCGCGCTCGACCACTACGCTATGGGGCGCGGATGGTCGAGCGGACGCTTTTAAGCGCGAGCGACCACAGCTGTTGGATTAAGATCCAACGGCGGAGAGCGATCAGGCGTAGGGCCTTCACAAAATGCAAGCGGCCGTTTGGGCAGCTGAGATGGCACCACGTGGCGCCATCTTGGCCGTCCATCTTCTAGAAGTTGTAGATGGTGCCACGGATGTTGGATTGACTCGATTTTTGTGTCGTTTGGATGCGATCGTCGATCCGAATTCATCTGTGCGGTCGGATTTATCATCTGAAGTGCGGATTTACACCATCCTGGCCCTTGATCTTCTAGGGTTCCTGGGTCACTATCTGATGCTACGGATGTCTGATTAGGGCGATCTTGGAGTCGTTGAAGTCCAATCGTCGCCCTGATCACATCCATACGGTTGGATCTTTGATCCGAGGTCCCGATAAAATGTTTGCCATGTCCAAGAACATAAAAGGAGACAATTAACCTCCATTTTATTCAAACTACTCTAAATGAAAGATGATGCATGTTATGCAATATTTATATCATGAAATGCAATCCTTTGCTTAAGAACATGCGTAAATAGGCATCTTAAGTAGTGTAAATGTGTTTACATCATACCCCCATGCCTATCTTTTGCTAGTCCCTAGCAAAAACTATATGCTATTTATAAAGGAATTAGTTTGGATTATTTGGACTTGAGTTATTTTCAATCATTAAGAAATTGTCTACTTAGGAACTGAACTTTCAAAGACACAACAGTGCCCGGGTATCATCCAAAATGCAGACCGCCTCAAGCCCTCGCCTTATTCAAAGAAAAATTTCTTTTTCTCTTTTTACTCTTTTCTAATTTTTTTGGATTTTCAAATTTTAGGGTTTAAGAGTGGCTTTCTACGGCCATTCAACTCACCTAAGATTTGATGAGAGCCCTAAGTTTTAAGCATCTTATTGTGATTGTGATAGACTCGTTGACCGGCAATTAAAACGGACTTCGGATTTCTACGCCTCTAGGTGACCTCAAAAAGACTTCTGCCTAAAGGTGTATCTTTACAACCGGTAGCTTTCTCCCTACTTTTACTTTTTACGGGGTCAACACAAGGGTGAATCCAGTGTATATCTCCCCGGTTTATTCTACTTCTCTGCTTCTTCCTAAGTGTTTTGGAAATTTTTTAGTGCATTTACTGAGCTGGGTTCTGGACAACCGGTCGATGAGCTGTTACTACCGACAACTTGCCAGCCATACTCGTGCGGTGAAGTGTGGCTTATTTCTTTTTGTTCTTTTCTCCTTTTCTTTTTGATTTTTTTTTTTAAATAGGTGGCTTCCCTGGTCTAAGATTTACCTAAGGGTAGGAAAAAGAGAAAGGTCCAGTGACTAGGCTCTGGACAACCTACCTATGGGCTGTACCCACGATAACTTGCCAGCCATATCACCCTAGAAGGTTCATTAGCTACCCAATTTTCGTTAAAATTGCCGAATAACGAGTCAGTGCAAAGAAAGTGTGTAGATGCTTAAGACTCAAAATTCCCTCAAATCAGAGGGCGGGTTGATAAGTCGTGTACTTATCATCCAAACTTTATTTACTCTAATTAAAATAAAATTCAAGTTGGCGAGAACTCGAAAAACAAATCCACATTTTAGTGGATACATGGGCTGATTAAGTTTAAAGACCTGAAGGGTCTTTGTGTTCAGATCTTAATGTAGTTTTTCCTAAGATTGAAAATTTTCTTAAACCCAAATTCTCTTTCCTAATTTCGATTTTTTTTTAATCAAAATAAAACAAATCTACGGAGTTGACGAATGAATTCAGAGATAAATATCCACCCCCCCATGCCTATCTAATGCAATGTCCTCATTGTATTAAAAAGACATAACACAGACTGGAAAAGCGAAGAAAGCACCTGAATTGCGTGAATGTCAGGTCCGCTCCGAGATGAAAAATTAAAAAGAACTGTATATGTGCTGAGTTTAGTGCCTTCAGCTAGGCGCACTATACAAAGAAAAGAAATGAAGAATTCACAAGTGCAGGTCAGAATTAGAATAAATAGAAGAATCCTCCGACCTGTCAACAGAGGTCCACAGATGTGGACCAGATTGTGGTCCAGACCCACACCCCATAATCGAGAATATCTTAGGTTCTGGATAAAAGTTACTCAAAACCTAAAATCAGAATGTAAGCCAGGTCGAGCCTGCGATTTATGAGAATGCAACCCAAGACCAAAAAATCGGGTTACAGAGAATTGAAGCTCAAAAGGATAATCGTTGAATGTGTGCTTGAGTTGAACATCCTCGAAACAAATGTCGTAAGGGTTCTGATTTGATGTTTCAGCTTAAAAGGAACCCTTCGACTCAATCTTCTATTTCCTCCAAAATTAACTTCCCAAATTAGAACTTCCCAGCTCCTATTCTCCTCATTCAGCATATCAAATTCCAGGACCTCTTGTATATTCATCACCCCATCTGAAATCTCCAAGTCTAAATGATGTGGCAGAATCAAAATTGACTTGGTCTAATTATCTCGGAATTAGAATCATCAATAAGCTTAACAGGGTTAACTGATAATTAGGGCATTGAATTGATTCCTCCAGAAAATGCGATTCTGGATCCGAAATGTGTGCCCTAATAAGATCAGTTTCCTCAGTTATTGGGCTATCAAATGATCTATCAGATTCCTCAGGCTCAATTGTCTCACAGAAATCGTGTTCAGAAAACTCGCGTGAGACTTTGCAACTTGAATCTTCACCATCAGTATTCGTATCAATGTATGTCCCAAAATCATTTGTCACTTTCTGTTCCAAGGAGACATACGTTTCCTCGTAACCCGGCTTAGGGATCTCAAGTGAAGAAATCAGATCATCCTTAATTGGTTATTTTAATTCAATCTAATCAGCCTCGTAACACGTGTGCCCCCCAACAGGTGCTTGAGTGGGTTCTGTCATTGGCTTTCCTGAAGAGGGTTCATCCTGGGAATTATTCCAAGATTGAATCAAAGCAACCACGAATCTCATCCTCAATTTCACTAATTTCCCAAGTAGAAACTCACCCGGGTTCTTATCCTTAACATCCTGGAGCCAATCCAACAAAGACTTATTCAAATCATCAATCATTTCAATCAGGGGCTCCAATCTCTCAATGCAAGGTATTGGCTGAACTTCTAAAGATTGTATGATATTCCTCAAGTTAGCCAGAACCTTATCTTGAACCTGGTTAACTTGAACAAAATAAGTTGGTTCAGGGTTAGGCGGGTTTGGGCTCAATGCAGGGGAATTAACGAATTGAGATTCGTTATACCCTTCTTGATAATAGGTCATTTCAGATTGTTGAAAAGATGGTGAGTACCTAAAGGCAGTGAAATCAGAGGATGGGTAAGGATCGGTGTGTCCTTCTTGATTGTAGATCATATTAGGTTGCTCATGAAAGGAAGACGATCTATAATCGATGTAGCTCTGAGAAGGATAGAAATCAGAATCAAAGTGTTCAGGGTTAGACCCTAAACACGGGGGTCCAGAATTGTATCCCCAATCCGAATTATCCCAACTAACTGATGGTTGATTACAATACGAGTTGGGATAATCGTCATGTTGAGGATAATTCACAACAGGAGAGAAAGAGCGGGAATGCGTGAAATATGTGGAAGGATTCATGAGACACGGGAGGAAGAAAGGTGCCCTGCAATACAAACAATCAAACCTGTCCTTAAATGGGTTAGCCTACAGACTTACAGACTCCCAAAACCCGTCTTGAGATAAAAGAATGATTTGATCTACTTTCGTCTGTTCAATCCAACCAGTTAGAAGGAGGGACTGGGGAGAAGGTTCTTCCTTCGGCATGCGCCTCCGGTTCCTAGTGTACCCCCCAGCCGTGATCGTTTGACTCTGCTCCCCTAGCTAGACATCAGATTGAACAGTAGAAACAGACGAATCGAAAATAACCTCGTTCTGGGTTCTGAAGAGCGAGTTCAATCTTTAAGGCCAACGTCTACTCTGTTTTATTTAGGGCTAGGTTTGAATGTGCTTTGGAATGTGATGGGCCCTTTAAATGGGTTGTGCCCTTAATGATTGATTGATTTGTGTGTGCGTGCACAACCAGTGGTTTTCAAGCAAGATTATTTTTGATGTGGTGAATTTTAAGGTTCAAATCTTGCTTAGTAGCTTTTAGGATTCAACTTTAGGTGTTTTCAAACAGGTTTCGTTGGCACACCAGGTTTTGCAAGCATAGGTGAAGATGTTTTCCTTTAAAGTTTAAAAAGAATGTGGAGTGCCTGGTAAATCCCTAAGAGTTGAACCTAATTGGTAGCTACTTGATGAGTTGATTTTAATTGAAGTGGTGCGGGCCAAACAACTCAAACAACTGGCCACAGATACACCACTAAGTTAGGCACTCAAAAAAAAAAAATGGTTAACCTAGAATGATTTCTACTCTGTTATGTTTTGCTTTGTGTGTACCGGTTCCACAGATCAGAACTCGGTTGAGTAGAAACAAATCAATTTGGTTAAGTGTACACCAGGAATATAGATCAATGTGGGTGTACGTTATGTGTTTGTTGAAAATTACCCCACAAAATATCTTTTTATTTTTTATTTTTTTAAATGAAGGTGGAATGAATGTGAGTGAGAATCCAAACAACCAAAATATTCCTAGGATTTATGCAAACACCTAGGTTAATTGGAATTTGGATTCAATGTGGCGAATGAAATCTATGGAGGGGGAAAGAATGGGGGATAACTTACAAAACCTTCCACAGCACTTTACTCCAATCTACCGCTTTTGCTCGTCTCAAAAGAGTACCTGCAATTACAATAAGAGAGGAGAAAATTGAAGTAAATGATTTGTAAGTTACAAAACATGAAGAGAAATCAAAGAGCGTCGCCTCCCCAGTAACGACGCCAAAATGTTGAACGGTAACGAACGCTACGCTAACGTGTTCGGTTTTGGAAAACCTGTCGTTGTAGTTCGAGAGAGAAGAATTCATGTTCAATAAATAAAATTTATACCGAAATGAATTCCAGGTCTAACACAGGGAGGCTACGTTGATCTATATTTGCAATTATATTTTTTTAGGATTTTTGATAAGCAAGGCGATATAATTACAATGGAGCTATCAGACTAAAAGAAAGAGAGAGAGAGAGAGAGAAAGAGAACATGCATTCAATATTCCAATTGTTTATATAATCAAACTAAATAAAAGTTACACTAGAAAGCAGAAAATCAATTACACTATAAAGCAGGAAAATTCTACACTAGAAAAGCTGTATATAAGAATGGGAGAGAGAAGTTATCCTCCTCGACGATTGCTTGGAGGATGAGCCGGACGGGACGACGCCTGGACGAAGGAGAACAAAGCAGGACGAAGGAGGATGAAGCAGAAGAACGGGAACGGAGCAGCACGCCGTCATCGTCACGGGATCCACTTCCGAAGGGGAACGAAAATTGGACTTTATCTCGCGAGAAGCATCCCGGGTGTGGGACAAGCTTCTTTTGAGCTTTGGAGGGGTAGAGAGGAGAAAGAAGGGATGAAAATTTCGTATGGAGGGGTCTCCTTTTATAGTTGCAAGGAGTGGGGGCAAAATGGACATTACAAGTTCAAAATAATAAATGAGGGGTTTTTAGTGACGGATAAATCCGTCACTAAAGCCTCCTTCGTGGGCATCGTGGGCGGCTCTCGCACGCCTCCTCGCCTGCTCGCGCGCTCAACAGCTTACGTACGTTCGTCGATTCTCAGCTGTCCGATCGCGAGATCGGACGGCTTAGGTTGTGTCTCTGCCCGCTCGTTGTGCGCCCGCCTGGTGCATGCGATCTGCGTCCACGTCGTGCGTTCAATCGCGCGTGAACGCAATCGGGCGCGCGCAGCCATCCGATCTCCATCTGACGCTCCACGCGCCTCAATTGCCCGTGCCTCAATTGCCTGCACCTTCCAGCCCCTCGCCGCGGCTCGAACCTACGCCCAGTGTTCGCGAAAGCGCACTCGACCACTGCGCTATGGGGTGCGGATGGTCGAGCGGACGCTTTTAAGCGCGAGCGACCACTGCCGTTGGATTAAGATCCAACGGCGGAGAGCGATCGGGCGCGGGGCCTTCACAAAATGCAAGCGACCGTTTGGGCAGCTGAGGTGGCCCTGATCACATCCATATGGTTGGATCTTTGATCCGAGGTCCCGATAAAATGTTTGCCCTGTCCAAGCACATAAAAGGAGACAATTAACCTCCATTTTATCCAAACTACTCTAAATGCAAGATGATGCATGTTATGCAATATTTATATCATGAAATGCAATCCTATGCTTAAGAACATGTATAAATAGACATCTTAAGTAGTGTAAATGTGTTTACATCACTAACTCTTTTTTTCTTTTTAATTGTTGCTCCTTTTTGACATTTGAAAATCTCCTCCTCTCTTTTTCCTCCTAAAAAATGATATGCATTCAATTCATTCAAAATTTCCTCTCTTCTCATTTTTCGTTCTTTTTCAATTTTCTATTTTTTTTGGCTTTTTTTTAGAATATGTATTTTTTTATGAGAACCCTTTTGAACTTTGAATTTTTGTATGTTTGCACTTTAACACCCCCCCATGCCTAAGTTTTGCAATGTCCTCATTGTAAATGGAGGGCATGAAGCAGTTAGGGTTCAAGCATTAAAATAGGATTATCGGGTGAGTGAATGGGTCGAGATGATTATTGTTGATGATTTCAAGCTCTGATACGAGTACCAGAGGTGGGATCGACTCTTCTAAAAATTGAACTCAGAGTGCAATATATGTGAAGTATAGAAAGGATAATCAGAAGTATCTCGAGCTTTTTGGATTGATAGGTTGCCTCCTATTAAGTGCTAAATTTAATACCTTCAGCTGAGTAGGAAATGGTATGGAGAAGGAGTAGTCAAATCAGATGAGTTTTGTAGAACAAGCACCTTAATCAATAGCCTGGTTGGTCTGACTAGGTGCTTGTTCAAGTCAGCAGGCTGATGATGCAGCCCAAACCCAATCAATTTGGCAGGTTGATGAATGTGGATCAAGAGATACGGTACCCACCAGATGCTGTGGAGTTCAAAAGGATGTGGAAGTCTATAGCTAGGGTTTGGCTGAGTCGAATTAGCTAAATCAGAGTAGGGCTCCTAAATTGAAAAAGAATTAGTGGAAGATGTAGGAACCCTACGAAAGTGATCAGAGAAGGATGGGGTGGGATTTGTAGTCTAATCGATGTTCGAAAGCCGATAAAGATCTGGAGGAGAATTATGTGCACCCAGCTCATTGAGAGGAGAATCAGGGTAGAAATTGAGTCTGGTTACGAGTCAGGGTTGAAAATAGGTTTTGGAAGGCTCTGTATATGTTGCGAAAGGGTTGTTTTCTTTAAAATCATTGACCTGAGTGTAAGAATCAAAGGATGGGTCGTAGTTGCTGAGGTCGTAAATTGCCTTAGAGTTGTCAGGAAACAATGGTTCTCCGAAATTAGAGTAAGATTCGAAATCATCGGAGAACTTGCAAGAATCAAGTTCTGAATCTAATTCGGGATTAGAGGTTCCACCACAGAATAAATGAAAAGATGTAGACTCAACAACCTAACTTGGATCTAACCTATTTTCAGATTCCGAGCTCAAAAAGGTGCCCTTATTAGGCCTAGGCTTGGGTTCTTGGCTTGTATGGAAGACCCAATCAAAACCCAACTCTTCCAACTCCTCAGTTTCTGTATCGTAGATTGGCATGACTTCTGAAAAATAATTCTGTATCTCTGAGGAGTTTAGAGAGGTGCATTCATCAAATAAAGGCCCAGAATCATAATCCAGATTCAAAATCTGATTTTCATAATACGGGGCCTTGTAATCATCCCAACAAGGCTCAGATCCAGATTCTTGGTTAAGGGTGTGGGTTGGATCACTAGAATCTAGGTTGGGCTCTACAGGGATGTTAGAGTTGCTCTAGAGAGTCACCTTACCAGAATAAGGGATGGAATTTACACCCTCAAGAGGTTATGATTCAATCTCATTATCACAGGTGTCTAGGGAATCTGAGCTTGGTGAACCAAGTTCTTGATTTTCTAGGGCTGGCTCAAAATCGTGATCACTTGCAATCGGATCCTCCCAACTCGTCTCAAGATCAGGGATGTCAATTGCTATGAAATTTGAATCGGAATTCATTTGGGCTGGGGATCCACACTTATCATCATTGAATCTGGGATTTG
Source organism: Thalassia testudinum (assembly GCA_037157565.1). Taxonomy (NCBI): domain Eukaryota; kingdom Viridiplantae; phylum Streptophyta; class Magnoliopsida; order Alismatales; family Hydrocharitaceae; genus Thalassia; species Thalassia testudinum. The sequence goes on along the minus strand of JAZHRO010000003.1, from coordinate 112,579,333 downwards.
GGAAACTGTGTTGGTCACTAGTTTCATTCCAAGATGTTTTGTTAGTTTTTAATGGGTATTTTTGATCAATTGTTCTATATAACTTATTCAGCAATTCTCCCCATTCTTCTAAAAATTCCTAGAATTTTTCTGGAAGTGAAGGGTTGGACAAACATTGCATACAATCATTGTTGTGTAATTTCACCAATTCACTATGTTCTACTAATAAGTGAGCTTAGGTTGAACTGTGTTCCATTTATGTCCATATTATCTTCATACGATACAAAATGTGGTTCATTTATTTCACAAATTTTTATTGAATGTCCCTTTTACAATATTCTTCAAGGTCATTGTAGGCATTCTCAAGTATCTTTTCTTTCAAGCTCATTTGGGACTCAGGTTTTCTAAATAGTCTTCCTATATAGTCTGGCTACATTTTTGAATCAAAATGGTGAAATCAAGATGTAGAATCAAAACTCAGGTTCAGATTGGAGTTGATCAGATCTGAAAGAAATCCCTAAGATAATTTGTGTATGTGTTCTAAATAGAAGGGACGAGGGACTGGATGTGGATTTTTGACCTAATCAAGTCACCTAAAGATTTTTGGATAAGGCAATTTCAAGGTAGATGATACCTTTGAATCAAAAATTTGCACACCTGAGACGTACCTGGGCAGCTAGGAAGGGAGAACCCACAAAGACCCCTACACGTAGAGTGTCTGCATGGGTTACAAGGTTTCCCCCACCCAACCCTCAATGTCACTGAGGGTCTAGGTAGACTGGAATGTACAAACTTAAGTCCTCAAGTCTACCAATTTTATGTCCTAATTTGTGCCTTAAGTTCACTTGATTAGAAGTTATTTCAACCTATGACCTATTTGGAGGCTGGTTGGCCTATAATGTAGACCAACTTCACTTGACTTGCCATAAAGATGGCAGAATGAGATCTAGGTCAAGACCTAGAAATCACCCTAATTTGACTCTCTGATTATTAGGTCCTAGGGTTTTAAGATTCTAATGAAATTAGAGCTTGATTTTAGGATTTTTGTTGATTAGATCTTTTCAACCAAGGGTTTGGATAGAACAGAAATGCGGGTGGGTTTGTTTCCTTTTATGCAGGAAAGTATGAACTAGCACTCTAAAAACCTAAAATTGAAACCCTAATTGGCTCTATTCTGCATCCAATTTGATCTTTACTTGTTCACCTTGGGCTTCAAGCAAGAAATGTGTTAGCCCAAAGTGATTTAGAATTTAAGCATGGTCCCTAATAGGCATAAGAAATTTGGGTAGGGTATGCTAAACAAAATCGTCTCAATCTTTGATTAGATTTGAAAAAAAAAAAATCACAAATTAGGAAACTTGCCCTTTAAATAATAATTACTGTGAAAAATAAGGCGAGTGATTCCTAATTGATTGTTTTCTTCTTTGTCTTCCCAAGATTAGAAGGTTGATTAGGGAAGAATAGAGAAGTTACCTACCCTGGAGTGGTTGATTTGCGCAGAAGATTTCCTTGTGAAGTACCTCTTAAAATCACAATAAAGCAAATAGGGCAAGTCAGTGCTCAAATACAATCAAATGATGTAGAGAATAGCGGTGAATTACGCGTTGCTCCAAGGCAACGACGCCAAAATGTTAACTGGGCTATTGCTGAGGAATCTATCCCCGGCAACGGTGCCAAAATGTTAATCGCTCTGAAATGGGTTTTAGAATCATTGCATTGTAGTATAGTTCGAATCAGCACAAAAAAAAAATAATTTATACTCAAATGGAAGTCCGAGGTTGTTCGTTGGGAGCAAATAGGAATTCAATCACTAATCTTGATTAACAAGTAAATGAGCACAAGAAATAAGCCAATAAATTACTCAGAAATGATAATCAATGTAAAGCATGAGTTTAAAAATAAGTATGCATGGCAAAAAGAATCTTAAAGCAAAAACAATGGTGATTTAGATCACCAATTATTCAATTTAAGCATATATGCATTGAGTTCAAATAATGCAATAGTGCCATCAACCATTCAAACTTAGGTACTTAAATAACCAATAATGCCTCAAGTATCAGACGGTCGAGTCATTTAATCAGACGGCCTAACCAACAGATGCTACAGTGCTAGGGAGGCATTGTTCTTCTTCTTCCTCTTCTCTTCTTTCTCTTGTCTGGCTTCCTCTCCTTCTTCCTTCTCTTCATGCACAAGGGGAAGGGTTCCTTCTTCAAACGGCTAGGTGTCAGCCGTTGAACCTCAGAGCAAAACCCCCCTTCCCCCATGCACTCTGTCTCTTTCTTTCTAGGATCCTCTTCCGTGCCTTCTCAAGGCCCTTCACAGTATCAGGTTATCAGGTTAACAGGCACATGCGCACCTGGGACCAGGCTCACCGGCAGTGGGTGGTGAGAGAGGTGAGCTTAGATTAGGCGAGTAATCAGATCAGTGCCAGGCCCGCAGGGAATAGGTCACGGGCGAGGCGTAGGTGAAGGGTGAACGAGGACGTCACCCCCATGCATGCTGAGGTGATAAGCCATAAGCACAAAAATAATTTATGCGGTGTCGCCTCTTCACTCATTTTCGAGGTGGGATTAAATGTCCAACTTTCCTTGCGTACACTATTGTGCTGGATTGCATGCTCAATCAGGGCAGCTACTGAGGACGTAGCATCTAATCGAGGCCTTGGAACGAGACCTGGAGTGTAGCCGCATCTCCTAGAGATGTCGACTGGAGTTGCAGGTGCTGAAGTTAGCTTCAAGCTTCCTTCAAAGCTTTGAGGTAATGGCGTGGTACCTAGAGACCTAAACCTCAAGAAAAGGGGCCTTGCAGCCATGTCAAATAGCTTAGTAGGTTCACCGTGGAGTGGCGAGTGTGGTGGTGGGTGCAGCATGTGGTGCAAGTATGGGTGGAGGCCTGATGGTGATGGAGATAGTCGTGTGAAGGTGGGGTGTTTGGTGGATGATGTGGGCAAGTGGAGTGGCAAATAGGGAGAGGGGTTTTGTAGAGGGTGGTGTGGTGAAGGTCATGAGGTGGTCGGCGAGGCAGATGGAGGGATGTAACAGCGTATATGCCTCACCAGAGGAGCGGTCGGAGACGAAGAAGGTAAGGGTGAGCGGCGTAGTTGAGGGCTTATTTTTGGGGTTTTTGGGTATAAAACTAACCTAAGAATCTAAACTAACTAATCTAACCTAATCTAATTTAGACGAAAGGGGGAGAACGACAACGACATTGGTAGGCCAGTGCCGGGGAAGAAGATGCACCGGTAAAGGGGCACGGCGACGATGACGGAGAATGGGCAACGGCAGCTGGTATTGCACGACATGGAGGAAGGTGAGGAAGAAGAATCTGGCACTGGTATTGTGGTCAGATGACGAGAGGAGTTGGAGGGATTCGCCGGAGCTCGAGGAGCTATTCTACCAAAATAGGAGAGAGGAAATTGGGGATTTTCTGGCCAAAATTGAGTCTAGGATCTTGGTTTGATCTAGGGGGCATTTATAGGTCTCTGGAGGATGTTTTGAGCTTGGAAAGCTCATCGGAGATAGAAACCTAAAGATACCCAAATCTCTCATGCATTCGCATGAGATATTGGGACAGTTTTAGGGCTTAGGATCTGGCTCAAAAGGAAGGGAATTCCTTGACGAACTTCCTTTTTAAATCTGAGAGGGATTCATCAAGGGATCAGGGAGAACATACCAAAACAGGCTCGCCAGAGTTGTAGGATTAGGATTTCATGGTAGCAACAACCTTTTTGTGGAGATGATAAAGATAGGGAACGAAATGCAAAATATTCAAAAGTTAGGGGCATGTGTGTGAGATAAAAGAACCAGACATGACCAAATTGTAAACTAGGTCAAGATGATCTCAGATTGGGCCCAAATTTTGGTACAAACTTAATTTGGACATAAGGAATACAATGGTGAAGTTGTATTTTAGTTTTGACCATGTTTGACTTTAGAAATTGCACAATTACCCAAATTAGGGCAAAAGTCTGTCTGAGACTCTATTTTAGGTCAAGACAGGTTCTGATGGTTAAATTGAAGGTACCAAATCCTAGAGAATATTTTTATATAATTTTTAGAGGGTTTAGATGAATTTTTTCCTGACCAAAACCTCATTTAATTAAGCAGGTATATTTTTAGGATTTTAGAAGTCATTTAATTCTCAAAACACGTGAAAACCCTTTTCCGTCTATTCTAACCCACTTGTTAGACACTTAAGATCATTTAACCCTTAATTAGACCCTAGAGAAACCCATGGTTATTCTCCATTTCATGATATGATGGTGAAATTGCAGTTTTACCCCTATTTTCTTATCTTTCTCTTAGAATGGATTTGCGGTGAATTATGTCTCTCTGACGATTATGTAGGAGAATTTAGTGACTTTATCAGATCAAATTGAGCTAGTTATGGCTCATGATGGTGTTCCCATAACTATTCTAACCCCTAGGAACTCTAGTTGCCTTAGTTAACCCACATTCCTCCCATACCACGAAGAAATCAACCACGCAGCGCCATCTCTTCACCACCAAGATCATTCAATAAGAAAATAAACATGCTTCTTATTAAATCAATTTAAGAGTTTCCATAAGATATATAATGATTCAAAAACAACTAAAAAACCCCTATGGTAATACAATGATGATGATTGCGGTGAAGATCCCCTCGCTGTAGTGGCAGTTGGTTGGAGATGGACGGCGACTGTCGACAATGGTGATCTTCCTCCTCCTTCCTTCTCCCTACTCTCCCTTCAAGATAGTTGAGAGTAGTGATTGTTGGTGGATATGGTCACTGGTGGTGGAGAGTATGGCGACATGGGAGGCATTGGCTAGAATGGTGGAGTGGTAGTGATCTATCGTGAAGATTAGAGGAATGGGGAAATGAAAGGAGCTCTGGATGAGAGGGAGAATCTAGTGAAGTGGAAGGGTAGGGCTTGCGAGCATTGGTTGGAATGTGGAGTGGTGGCGGTCTATTGAGAGATATTAAGGTTGCAAGAGTGAGGTAGGGATTGTTGCTCCCTTGTGTGTGTGATGGGGAGTGTGGTGTCCTAGAGATGGGAGTCAGGTTAGTGTGTCCTACGTAAGGTATTTTTGGGAGGAGCCTTTGAGTGTTGTGTGATGGAAAAATTATATCAAGAGAGTGAGGGTGTGTGGGTGTGTGATGCGGGAGTGTGCAGGAGATGGGAGTCACGAGTGTTGAGTCCTATGCGATGGTGAGAGGAGGGTGAGATGGGTTGTGTGGGTTGTGGTGAGAATGGGCTGTGGTGAGAATGGAGCGTGGTAATGGGCTAGCTGCAATGGAAAGAATGGTATAGCTGGAGAAAATTTCATGTTGTAATGGAAGTTGATTTTATAATTAGTAAGAGAGAGAGAGAGAGAATGAAGAAAGAGATCCTTGGAATAAGAGATATGAAATTATATGTTGAACTTTATGGTGAAGGAAAGATATGTTGGGATTTATTTGGAAGAGGCATACATGATATGGCCTCATCAATGTCGTTTCCACATAATACTCCTCCATCTAGCATCCTATCAACAAAGACAATCCACAAAAATTATTTATATATATACCAAGTTATGAAATGCTTGAAAATGAGTGTAATCTTAAATTATCATTCATGCAACTAACCTACCATTAAATGAGAATATTATTGTATCCTAAAATGTATATACTAACAAACTTAGGCTCGAATATAATGCACTAAAATAGACTCATCACCGCCCACATCAACGTTCCCACTCAATCAATGCTGATCCCATGCCCCGAGACAATCCATCCTTTGATGAATACTAACTACCAATGGGATCCCTTATACTCCCATTTTAGGAGTGTTTGTCTAATACACCCATAAAATGATGACCACAACCTAGGAGTAGGATATCTCACCATTAAAGTCCCAATGAGAATAGAAATACCCAACCCAACCATCCTATATGGTTTTACATATCTAGGTTGGACAAATACTTCTAGGGAACAGGAGACCCAATCCGATTCTCCTCCAAGATTTGATTACAGTCTTTTGCCCTATGATTTTAATTTCCAAAAATATCAAAATGAGCCAAATGATCTTAAGGACAAATTTTCAAGGAAGAATCACACTTGGGAGAAAGAATACAATTTTAGCTACCCATTTAGGCTTAATTATGGTCCCTCCCTCTATAATGAAAATTTCCAAAATCATCTTAATGAAATAAATGGAAATAGGGACCCATTGTTGAGGAGTAGCTACCTTTTGGACTCCATTCCTTGAATGTGGCCACCAAAGGATGAGGAGGATAACATTGAGTACCCACCTAAGCTCTATTGGATTTAGCAAATGGGAAAGATGGTACCACTAAAAGAACTTGACCCTAAGGACAACATCTTCTTTACTTCTGATGAACAGGATCAGAGTCAAGTTGTCAACCCCACTTCCTTTACTAATCAGTAGGTGGGACCTAAACCCATCCTAAGGGAGCCTGAACCAGAACTGAATCTATTTGAGGAGTTGAATACTTCATCTAAGGATATTAAGGAACCATCACCTTGGATAGATCTACTTAAGGGGTTAAAAGTAAAATTTGAAACTTGTGAGGAATCACAGTCTTAGGTAGTGGAGGAGTCTAATTTAAAAGAGGATCAAGAAATAATTAAGGAACCCAGAATTAGAATCTATAGTAACTCTAAGGATGAATATGTCTTATTTGAGGATTTACTCCCTAAAAATGTCACAGATCTAGTGAATTCAAGATTCCTCCCTGCTTCTAGTTTTGAGAGCCATCCTCTACATGAATTTATGGAAAATGATGAAGAAAATATTGCAACAAATGAAGAATCACATGAATACCCAGGGGAGGAATCAATAAAATATAAAGAACTTGGGATGATTTCATGATGATTCTGATAGGTTAGTTGCTTCTAACAGAACCCAACTATTGCCGTATGATCGTGATCAAAATGTAATGCTTGATAATGTGTAGTTAGACTTTAAATAGATAACCAAGTTTGGTAGGGATGATCTTAAGGAATTGGAAATGTTGTTCAGGATTGAATCTAAGTAGACTAAGCTATCAGTGGACTTGATTACTAGCCATCAGCAACCAAAGGATATAAATTCCCTAACCAACCCCTGGTTAAAATCTATGCTCAAACACATTTTGTTGCAGGAAAATATCAGACCAATACATCCTAGAGTGGAGTGGCAGGTGTGGATTAATGCACGTACGTATCGTGCTATCGTCTCGGGGGAGTTTTCATCCTCTACTTACTTGGAGGATCCTTGCCATCCTCTCTTTGTGTACTCGGAGGTCACTATTCATGCATATCACATGAGACCTCCTAAGGTGGCTCGAGAGAATCTCATTCTCACCCTTGTTCAGTGAGCATTGGACATAACTTTCCATCGTCAGCTCGCCAACATCTTAGGTTACCTATTCTCTAGGCCTGATTTGTTACGCATATTTGTTAGGCCAATTCAACTATGCCTGGAACTGGATTTGCAGGGCTTTCTTGTCTAGCTACTGACAATAAATGCAGCACTTGTTGGTAGATATCTTAACATAAATAACCACCCCCATATGCACCAAGTGCTTTCTTCTCCCTTATTCCTTTATCTATGCTTTACAATGAGGGCATTGTAAGATTTAGGCATGGGGTGAAGATTACATCTTGTGTTTTCATTTTTCTACTTTTATTTGAATTAATAATAAAGAAAAGAAAAGCAATTAACATTGTGAACATGAGCACTGCAATGTGATGAGTGTTATGCCCTATTTACAGTGTAGAATGCATCTATGCACTTAGGAACTTGCATAAATAGACAATTTAAGATAAGTAAATGTATCTACATCACACCCCTATGCCTATATTTTGCTAGTCCCTAGCAAAACTAAATGCTATGTACAAGACAGAATCAGGTTCCGATTACTTAGGCATAAGTTGCTAATCAACAAAAGAAATTTCTACTCAAGACCTAACTACAAAGACTTAACAACACCCGAGTGTAAGTACCTTTGTTTTGATGTACCAAAATTATTATATCTGCAAAACTAATCTTTCAAGACTCTCTTATGGTTTAAAGCTAGAAGATTGCTAACTTTGCCTCAGTGTCTTTTTTATGTTTATTGAGTCTAGATTATTTTGTAAGGAACCTCAAAATAAGTTTCAAATGGATTTTAGCACTTCTCATAAAAGAATAAGTTTTTATGGTTATTAATCGAACAAATAATAAAATTGATCGACCAAAGAAATTGATCGATAAACCAACTTAATTAATCGATCAAATCAATCTATTTTAGGAAGTTGATAAATACCTCTTTGATCAACCATTTAGGTTAATTAATCAACCAATTGTTGATTGATAAAATAACTAGTTTGACTAACAAAAATTCATTTTGATCGACCAAACTACCTTAATTGATCAACCAATTTGATTTCCTTTCCTGGTCGATTTGTTAGTATAAATAGAGGTCATACGTAGCCTTTTTCAAACACACTCTCAAGAAGAATTCCATCTAAAACAAAAAGCTTTTCATGCTTCCCTCTAAGTACTTCTACACTTCTACTTTCTCAACTTTCAAAGTACATCGATTCAAACCTCTACTAAAATCTGGTTTGACTTTCCTTGAGGTTCCATAGATTTATACTTTTTTATATTACTTGCTTTTAATTACAAATCCCAAGATATTAGGAGAAATCTGTTGTTGTTGTTGTGCTTCTCTTTAGGTTGTTAAGAGAAGGGATCATTGTAAGAGGTTGTGCCACCCTCATTTCAAGTGATGCGTAAGTGGATTGACTAGCCTCGGCTAGTTAGGAAAATCCTAAGCTGAGAGCCTTAAGTAGGGGTTTTCACCTAGGAAGGGTTTCCACTATAAATCCAATTGTCTTCTGTGCCTGAATTTTTGTGGTTTGATTTGTCTTTACTACTACAATATTTAAGTTTATAAAAGACAATACTATCCACCCTTCCCCTCTAGCATCCATTAAGATCTACAGGAACCCTCATTTGGTGTCAGAGCCAGGGCATGCAAAAGATTTCATAGTCATCTGTTGACACATATGTTGAGGGGAAATTAGCAGTTCGGCCACCACCTTTGATGGAATGTACTACTGCTACTAGAAGACCTGGATGCAAATATTCTTGAAATCTATGGACTAGGAAGTATGGGACGTCATCGCATCCAAATACACAAGACCAAAAATCAAGGAAGGAGTAGCAGCAACCCCAGATCAAAAGAAACTGGCAATGCACAATGCAAAAGCCATGAGTGCAATCTTCTATGGACTCTCTAAGGAAGAGTTCAACTGTGTATCTGCATGCAAGACCACTCACGAGATCTAGAGCATCCTAGAAGTCACCCACGAGGGAACATCAAAGATAAAAGAAGCTCGTATAAATTTACTAACTCAAAAATACGAGCTTTTCAGGATGAAGAAGGATGAATCCATAAAGGAGATGTTTACAAGATTTACAGATATTATAAACTCTACGAAATCTGGATCAAGACATGAAGAATGAAGACTTGGTAGAGAAGATCCTCTGGTCACTGGTATGGATTTTACGTGGTTTGTAAAATGCAGGTTTTAGATATCGTTGCAACATGTAAAATCGATCGCTTTTAAAATTTATATTCCAAGATAGTGGAGTATCTACGGTTTTCCAAGGAGGCCAAATTGTTAATCACAAGAATCGATTCTCTCTCTCGGCTCTCAAATCCACACTTATGTTTTTGTGATTTTGATTTATATTGATTTTAGGGTTTTTAGAAACAACCAGGTATTTTGATGTGAAGATGAACTAAAGATTAAGCCTATCACTAAACCTAAGTGACAAGAAGAAATCTTCTCTTCTAAGCTTACCTTAGGCAAGTGCGCCTAGGGTAACTAGAAGAGAAGAGTGTGCTCAACTAATTAACTACAAGCATGAAATACACACTGATTGGAAAACTCAAATTAGAAAGGAAAGTGAAATTTGTATTGCTAGTAAATGGAGTACATGTAGAGGAATGCTTCCTAACAAAAGAATAAGAAACTAAACTAGCTACTACAAATATAAAATAAAGATGAAGAAGAGAGGGATCCTCCGATAGAAGTTTTAGATGGCTCTTGCTCCAAGTGTGGTTGGCCTAGACATGAAAAGAGTTCTCCTTGGCTTCTTCTTCTAGTAGTCCTCCTCCAAGCTGTCCTTCAAGGTGAGTGTCAACCACCTTTCTCCTCCTCTTTCCTAGCCATCCCTTCTAGCAGAAGTTCTCTTCCTTTTTTGGCGTGGTAAAAGTGATAGGAAGATCGAGAAAGAAGGCACCAAAGGGGCTGGTGGTTGCCCCCTTAATCTTCTTCTCCTCTTCTTCTCCTTGGCCATAGGTTTAGGTAGTGTAGGGTGGAACTTAACTAATGGAAGAGATGGGATTTAGGTGGTGGTTAGGGTAGGTATTTACAGAAGTGGAGAGGGGGATAGTTGGCATGGACATGTGGATGGCTAAGATTAGGTTTGGTGGGTAGTTAAGGGATCCTGAGTGATGATAACATCATCATCAGCCATATCAAGCTTTAATTAGTCATAATCAAGGAATAAATGCTTGTACATAATTGATAAACACCAGTTTATCATCATTCTTATGCATTAAAACAAACCTAGCTCTTAGGATCTTACTCCGCAAACGGGTTTTTGGGCTGCATTTAGGCATAAATTAGGTTAGGAATGCATTGCATTTTTTATTTGTCTTTTTAATATGTTTTTGTGAGTGTTAGGGATGTACAGATATGCAATTCCTTAAAACCCTAACACTCAAGAAGGCAAATGGTGAAGGAGAAGCCCAGACTAGTTGGAACTCAGCTCGATCCAGCTCACCACAGCTGGAACCTAGCTCACTTGAACTAGGGTTAGCTCATCCCAGCTCCATTCAGCTAATCTCAGCTGAATGGTAGCTCAAGAGAGTTCATCTTAGCTCACCCTAGCTCAAGTCAGCTCAGATCCAGCTCAACTTAGCTGAGTCTAGCTCATCTCAGCTCCCACTAGTTCACAGGGAGCTCCAGCTAGCTCAACTGAGTTGACAGGAGTTCACCCTAGCTCAAATCCAGCTACATCCAGCTACACTCAACTCCAGCCAGCTGAAAAAGAACTCATCCTAGCTCAGGAAGCTCAAGTCCAGCTCCCGGGGACTTAGCTTAGCTCAGCTCAGTTGAGCTAAGCTACCTTAGCTGCCTCAACCAGCTTGATTCTCCCCGGGAGCACCAGCCTAGCTCACCTCAGCTCATTATGGTATAAGATAGCTTACTTTAGCTCGGCTTAGTATCTAGCAAAGAACTAGCAAGCTAAGCCATCTAGAGTAGCTCCATGCCAGCCTCTTCAGCAGTAGCCAGCTCCAATTTCAGCTCCAGACTTCTCCTCCTCAGCTCCTCCCTCTAAACCCTAGCTCCAACACCTTCTCCTCTACTCCTCCATTAGCTAAGCTAGCTTAGCTTAGCTTAGCTTAGCTTAGCTATGCTCCAACTTCCTTGGCTTATACCACCCCAAAAATCCACCTAACAACTCCACCCAACTAGCTCCACCTAAGCTCCACATAAGCTAAACCTACTTGGCACCAACCTAACCTACCCACAACCTCCAAAAGACACCTAAAAGTGGCGCCAAAAACTACCCCTAACCACCCCCTTAATGGCGCCACTTTTCCCTCCAAAATTCCCCCTCATCTCCACCACACAATTCCCCTTGAATACATCTCCACCATCCACCTAACCCCCCTTCTAGAAGACCCCATGTTGGCGCCAAAATGGTGGTGTCTCTCCACCACCAAAAGACACCAACACCACCATAACCACCCCCTTTAACACCCCTTGGGTTGGCGCCAACTCACCTTAGCCATAGGATCACCAACCACCTCCATCCTTCCATCCTAGCCCTCCATTTCAAGGGGCACCTTAACCCCCCATCCTACCCTATAAAAAGACCACTACCCACCACCATTCAAGTCATCCTTGGCTAGCAAATTCACTCTCATATTCCACCTAGAAGCCCACATCCAAGAGAGAAGAAGAAGAAGAAGAAGATTAAGGGGATATTCTGTCCCCTTGGTGCCTTCCCCTCTTCCCTTCTCTCTTGGGTCACGCCAGCCAAAGGAGAAGCCAGGCAAGGAAGATCTTTGGAGGAGATCTTGAAGGTGGTCCACGCCACCTTGGAGGAGATTTTGAGGGTGGTGCACACCCACCCCTTGGAGAGAGCATTGAAGGTGGAAGCTTCCACCTTGGAGGAGCTCTCAAGGAAGGAGAAGAAGGAGGCCCTCTTTTCAAGCCAAGGAGCAGCTAGGCTTCGAGCAAGAAGACTCCCTTCTTCACCATTTTTGCAAGAGGATTTGTGTTTCTTTTCTTGCTTTTAGATTTGTTTAGTTATAGTAGAAGCATTCCTCTACTTGTCCTTAAAAAGAACACTCATTCTAATCAATCAAATTACCTTCTTTTAGATTTTTATTGCAGTTGTTACTTTTGGTTCTAGCACTTGCTCACCTCTTCTTCCTAATTACTCTAGGCCTCCACTTTCCTAGAGTGAGCTTAGGAAGAAGATATTTCTATCTTTTAAATTTTAGTTAAGCATTTGTAGGTGTTAGTACTTTTCGTTACAATTCGCATTTTGCCCTCGTCTTTTCAAAACAAAAAAAAATACATATTGAAAAATATCAAAAAGAAAGTTGAAATCTATCTGTAAGCAAGAGGATTAATTTTGCAATTTTTGCCTCCTTGGACGACCCTAGATACTCCCCTATCTAGGATATAAATTTAAAAGCGAAAGTGGATTCGCATGTTACAGCGACGTTAAAAACCCGCTTTTACAAATCACGCGTATTTCACTATTAATAATAGCCAGAGGACCATAATAAATTGCAAATCCATTCTAAGGGAAAGATAGTAAAATAGGGGTAAAACTACAGTTTTAACAGCATATCTCAGTTACAGAACAATCACGAGATTTCTTATGGGTTAATTAAAGGTCAAATGGTCTTAAATATCTAACAAGTAGGTCTGTGTAGAAAAAAATGGGTTTTCGCATGTTTCGAGAATTAAATGACTTCTGAAATCCTAAAAATAGACCTGCTTAATCTACTGAGGTTTTGGTCAAGATAAAATTCACCTAAATCCTCTAAAATTCATAGAAAAATATTATCTACGATTTAGCATCTTTAATTTGACCATCAGAACCTATTTTGACCTAAAACAGAGTCTCGGATAGAAAATTGCCCTAATTTAGGTAATTGTGCAATTTCTCTAGTCAAACATGGTCAAAACCTAATCCAACTTCACCATCAAATTCCTTGGGTCGAAATTAGGTTTGTACCAAAATTTGGGCCCAATCAGAGATCGACTTGACTAAGTTTGCATTTTAGTCCAGTCTGATTCTTTCTCTCACACCTGTAACCCTAGCTTTTGAAAGGATTTACATTTACCCCCCTAACTTCATCTCCTTCTTCACAATTAGGTCCCCACCGCCTACAGTTTCATAAATCCTACTCCGACGACCTTCAAACAGGAAGATCTCCCTAATTTCTCGCTCAATCCCTTCCAAGATTGGAAGGGAGATTCCTAAGAAGATCTACAATTTGAGCCATGCATTGGGCCTTGATTCACACTAGAATCCTCATGCGAATTCTTCAAAGAGTTGGGTTTCCAACTCCAATGAGCCTTCCAAGCTTGTAAGCTTGCTTTCTAAGCTCCAATCGACCTCTACTGCTTATATAAGGACCCCCATGGCCTTCCTATCCTCTCCATGCTTGAATTTGGCTGGAAAACCCTCTACTTCATCCGACCTCCCTCATCGGCCGTCCGCAATACTGGTGGCGGATTCTCCTTCCTTGTCTTCCTCCGCATCATGTCGTACCAGCTGACGCCTCTCCCGCCATCTTCCTCGCCATTTCCTACTCACCGGAGCATCTTCTTCCCCAGTGTTGATGTACCCCCGGCACGATCATTCTCCCCCTTTCATCTTGTAGTTCTAGGTTAGATTAATTCCCCTAGCTCAGTAGATTAGATTCCCCTCCTTCTATCCTTGTTTTGACCCTCGACACACGTGACCACCTTCATCTTCTCCATCTCTGGCCGCTCCTTCGACTAGGCGTCTCTGCCGCTACACCCCTCCATTCACCTCGCTGAAACCCTTGACACCTCCACCTCGACTTCACGAACAAAAGCCCTGACCTAGTTAGGTTGATTGCCCCTCCAAACTCCTCACCCAACTCATGCACTTCCGGCCATCTCCCTCGAGGTCGTCAGACCTCCACGATGCTCCTCGCCTCACACTACACCCACCACCAAGTTTGCCATCCCACGACGATCCTGCTGAACTATTTGATGCAGCTGTAAGGCTCTTTTCTTGATTTTCAAGTGTCGAGTTCCTCCACGCCATTAGTGATGAGCTCGAGCGAAGCTTGAAGCTCTCTTCACCTATTGAAGCCCCAAGAGACACCCCCAGGTTGAGCAAAAGGCACCCAGGCATCCACCTAGGTGCACACTTGGGAATGTCTTGCATTTGCTGACTTCAATTGGAAGACATCCTAGCAGTTGCATATGTGAAGAAGGTGGGACATTTAGTCCCACCTCAGAAACCAGTGGAGTTGTAGCCGCGCATAAAAGGAAAAAGTGTCTACGGCTGTTTGCCTCTACACTTGGTAGGTGAGGTCCCTCTCACCGCTTACATGCCTCTCCTGTGACACTGTCCATGTGGGCCTAGTCCAACTTGTATACCCGCCTATGCCTACACACACCTCAGCTGTGACCACGCCTGCAGCCCTAGTGCTGGGTGCGCTCGTGCCTAATACCCGACTACCCGATTATCCTTGAGAAGAGGAGAAGAAGAAAGACAGAGAGCACGTGGGCTTAAGGGGGTTTTGCTCTATTGTGTATTGGCTAACACTTAGCCAATTTCGAATGGTGCTCCCCAGTGCACAAGAGACAGAGACAAGTGAAGAAGAAAGAAAAGGCAAAGTTCAGAGAAGAGAAAGAGAAGCCGTAGAAGAACAGGCAAGGCAAGGAAGAAAGAGGAAGAGAAAGAGGACTGTAGAAGAAGAGAAGGAAGAAGAGACAACCAAAGAAGAATAGCAGCAGCAAAAGAAAAGACGAATCACTATAGCAACGCCTTTTAAGATGTCTGATTTCTGATTATCTGCTCCTTCATTTGATTATATTTGAGTAATTGTTCTATATGTTAGACTTATAATTGGTGATCCAAATCACCATTATTTTGTCTAGAATTCCTTTTTTGGATTCTTCATATACTCATGTCATACATTGCATATTAGATTTTGAGTAATTAATTGTGCTTATTTATATTATATGTTGAGATTAGCATGTGAATTCCATATTTGCTCCCAGTGAACAAGCTCAGACATCATTTCTGACATTCGAGTTATAAATTTTATCCGTTGTTCGAGCTATTTTTGAGGAATTATTCCTACAACGAATGCATCTTTTAAATCCCCTCAATCTTGTGATACAACACTAAGGTGGGGGTGTAATGGCGCAAAGTAGGGTGGTGCATAGGTGGTGGATCTGTGTGGAAGAGCACCTAAAGGTGGCATAAAAAATGAAGAGAAGCCTCCATTTTGGTGCCACCAAGGAGGGTTTTAGAAGGGGGTTATGTGTAGGGTAGGGATGGCTTATATGGGTAGATGTATGGTGGTGATGAGGGAGATTTTCGAGGGAAAAGTGGCACCAACTTGGAGTTGGTTATGAAGGATTTGGCGCCACTTTTGTGGTGTCCCTTGGTGGTGGTGCTTGAGGGGGTGTGTTAGGGTTGGCGCCAAAATGGGTAGGAGTAGGGGTAGCTTAGGTGGACTAGGTTTAGGGCTAGTTGGTGGAGCATAGGTAGGTGGGTTTAAGGGTTATGTAGGGATGCCAAGGAGGTGACTAGCTAAGCTAAGGTAGCCTAGCTAGTAGGGAGTAGGGAAGAAAGGTAGAGGGAGCTAGGGTTTTGGAGGTGATGAGATGGAGGGAGCTACCTTGAGTTGCGTTGGAGCTGGTGGTTGCTGAAGAGAACTGCATGGAGCTATCTTAGCTGGTTTTGCTTGCTAGTTCTTTGCTAGTTACTAAGCCAAGCCAATATGAGTTGGCTTCTGCTGATATGAGCTAAGGTGAGTTGGGTCTGGTTTTCCCAGAGATTACCTAGCTAGCTGGATTAGCTAGCTTAGGTCAAGTAGCTCAGCTCAACTATGTTGAGTTGAGTTGAGTCTCTGGGAGCTAGACTTGAGCTTCTTGAGCTAGTTGAGGTCATCTTCAGCTGATTAGCTCTAGCTAGTTGATGGCCGTAGCTAGTAGTAGTCAGGTTGAGCTTCCAGTAAACTATTCTGAGCTGGAGGAGTTGGAATGGATCTAGGATCAACTGACTTGAGCTTGTTTGAGCTACCATCAAGCTAAGGTGAGCTGAATGGAGATGAGGTGAACTAACTAGAGCTACCATTCAGCTGAGATGAGTTGAATGGTGCTAAGGATGGGTTGATCTGATTAAAAGGAGCTGGGATCCAGTTGGGACGAGTTGGATCTAGTTGGGATCCAACTGATAGGAACCTTTTCATCTTCTACCTTCCGAGTGCCAAGGTATGCGGGATCTGACTTTCTATCCCTGACACTCAAATGATTTGTTAAAAATACAATAAAATGCAATGCATGCCTAACCTACGTGAATGCCTAAATGCAGCCCAAAAACCTGTTTACAAAGTTAAAACCCTAAGAGCTAGATTAATTTTAGGGCATAAGAATAATGATAATGTGGCATTTATCACACCCTCATTCTTATCTTTTGTTGGTCTCTCAGAAAAACTAAATTCACAAAATGGATTTTTGGGAAAAATTAATTTTTTTACTTTTGAGGTGAAAAAGATTACAGGGCCTTGGTTGATTGAAAACACGAAAGGTATGGGACTTGCTAAAGATAAAACATTAGGATTTGTCTTTGGAAGAGTTAGAAGAATCGGGATCAATGTATCTTTCAAAAATTCAAAAGTTAACTCCTTGTTAATTCAAATGACCCGAAATCATTTTGCAGCTAGGATTACCTTAGCTCTTGAATCTGACTTGCAACTTGCATGAATTTTAAAACCTTGTGTCGGTGCTTTGTGAATGCCGACATTTATTGGGATATTTACAAGGTCATGCTTTTGAAACCTTTTTTTTTTTGTTTTGTCTCCCCCATGCTTACTCCTAGCTTAATCCTACTTCAGATGTGTCGGGATCATCAATCTCATTACCAATCCTCGAGGGGCTTTGGTGCCAACACTTCGAGATAGTACTATCCAAGACACCACCTAGGAGCTCACAACCCCAAAACATAATGCAATGTAAAGGAGCGCTCCAAGCAAACTTAATATCTTGCTCTAACGCTATGGTAGAGCACCGTCCAAGACACTTGAGCTGCAAAACGTGCCTTAATGCTTTGTCTAAAGATATGAAATATAGACATAGAGCAACATTGAGGCGATAACATGCTAACTTCGCATCCTCGAAGGAGGCATTTTCCTCCTCGGCGGTGGGAACTGAAACCAATCATCTACTTCATATTTTACTAAGATTAAACAAAGGACTTTTCTAATTTTTCTAATTTATTTTTAGGTGTTGGCTATGTGTGAAATTGGACACAAGATTTTTTGGAAGAGATGCAAGTTTTGGGATGAAAATTAAGCCAATTAATTTCCAGGTCACAAAAAGAGATCAAGTCACTTGAATCATCACGAGCTCGATGGAATTTGGAGAAAGATACTTGATCTAGCTTAAGAATAGACCTAGAAGTTCTAAAAATTGGATCCGCATTCTAGTGCCTAGTTTATTAAAGATTAAATGTCATTGTACCTTGAAATGATTCTTCAAGCTTAGTCTTGATTTTCAAAAATTTTCCTCAAAGAATTTTATGATTTTTCTATTATGAAGATGCATGCAAAAGAAAAAATGCATATTTTTACTTTTTGAAAATCCAAAAATGATTGTCAAATTTAAAAACACCCCCCCATGCTTATGACATGCAATGTCCTCATTCATTGGGAGGGAAAAGAGATCACCTTAGTGAAAAGCGGTCAGGTTCAGGATGGTCAAGACCTAGAAAAAGAAAGAGAAAAGGAAAGTAGGAAAAATGATTGGTTACCTTCCACCAGTGCTATCTTTTACACCATTCAGTTGGGCGTGAAGTGATGCACGGAGGATGGACAGTCATGTAAATAATTGGACACTTGAATGTCCTTAAGAAATATGTCTTCTTCTGGATCCCCTAAAAGTTGATTGGTAAAAATTTAGGGATCAAAATGAGATGGAAAAATGGAAGAATGACACGAGTCTGGCCATGGTTTGAGTTCATGATGAAAGCCAAACTTGGGTGGGTCGGGTGGTAGGTCTAATGGTAAGGGAGTGGAAGAGAAGTCAATGTAATGAAGGGTGGGTGAAGTTAGTGTGGATGTTTTTGGTGATAAATTAGGAAGATTAGGAGGGGAAAAGTTAAACCCTAGTTAATTTGAAATGTCTTGGACCCATTTATCAAAATCTAAATCAGAGAAATCAGGTTTAATGGTGGTCAAAGCAGAGCAAGAGTTGATCATCATAGAGTCCTCAAGTACTACTTCCATTTCATTATCAAAGTCCTCAAAAAATTCATGATCAAGGGACCTCTTGGAAGCGTTAAAAATATCTAAAGGGATAGTTTGGTTACCACAAGTTATATCAATTTTTCCGGAATGACAATTGATATTAGCTTTTGCAGTAGCCAAAAAAAATCTTCCAAGGATGATAAGGGCATTTTTGAGAGCCTCAGGTACCTCAATGTCAAGGACCAGAAAATCAACCAGAAATAGACAATTCTGACCCTTGCCAATAATATCCTCAACAACTCCCTAGGGTTTAATGGCAGATTGGTCTGCCAACTGTAATTGAACTTGAATAGGTTTTAATTTACCGATGGAATTCCTCGAATAAGACCGTCGGGATGAGATTAATAAAGGCACCTAAGTCGAGAGGGGTGCGATAAAATGTGATGTCATTTATGACAACTGAAATGAGTGGTACAATCGAGTCCTTTTTCTTGAAAGGCATCTTGCTCCGTACAACTAAGCTTACTATCTCGGAATGGACCACCCGTCTTAGATTTTGGGCTTGTCGCTTTAAAGTACACATTTCCTTCAAAAATCTATCATAGGTAGGATAGCAGCTAGGAGGGGGATGTTAGTCTTGACATGCCCAAATAAGTCCAAAAGATCTTGGTGAGAGGGCGTTGATTTCTTTTCCTTAGAAGGATTAGATTGCAGTGCTTGAGGGTAAGGAATAGGATTTGAATCTTGTGTTGTTTGTCTATCTTCTTCTTTAGTGGGGGAATGAGAGTCAATTTGGATAGGAATAATGTGGGTTTCATCAGGTTATTGTGAAGGCCCAGGATCAATTGTAGTTTTCCCACTCCTCAGTGTAACTACATGTACAATTTGGTTATTCCTGGGAGGAGGTGGGGGGGCCTATTATTGATAGAAATCGGGTTGGTGTTGAGGCATTGGGTTAATGGGAGGCTAATTAGTGTGGTTTAGATTTAAATTTCCACCCTGATATTGGTTCCTTTGATTGACAGGGTTGGGTATGGGTTAGGATAGTAAATGTCCTGTAGGTCTTTGAGTTGGAGTAACCCCAACTTGATTATGGAGATTGTTAATAACACGGGTTATTTCTGACTTTTTACTTTGCATTCCCTACAGGGTTTTCACCATCTGGCACTGATGTCTGCTTGAGATGGCCCAGGTTGATGGAAAGTCTAATTTGGCCCATACCCTCCAAACGAGTTTTGTTTTTGGTGAGGAACCGGATTGGTCTAGGAGTGAGTCAGGTAATTCATCCAATTAGAGAAATTTTTATATTGCTTCTAGAGGGTGAAGATATTTTTAGTGGGGCTATGATTTGGATATGTGTAATTCTCCAGTGAACCATAAAAAGCCTTAGAATATTGATTATACTCAGCAAAGGCAATATTTAAATTATGCAAATTTTCTCTCTTGAGGATGTTAAGTGGAGTTAGATGTGGAGCCTGTGGAGCTTGGGTAGGTGCGGCAAGTCTCCCTTGGTTGGCTAGGTTTGTTATAGTCCTAGTCAATTGTTGTTGATTAGCTTGTAGCGAGTCATCTGCTTAGCTTTCATGGAGTAGAGATTAGGCAAGGGGCTTGATTAGGTAGCTCCAGGGTGGGTAGATGGGGGATGGAAAAATCAGTATCCAGATTAGATTGTGGGTTAGAGGCAGGTTGAGATGGGTTAGGGGACCTCTTTTGTTTTTCCATTTTTTTTTTAGAATGCAAGTGAGGGGAAGAATGCAGAAAAAAGGTCTTTTTGTGCGGGGGGCAGAATCAAGTGGTCCCTCCAAGTATGGAGTTTGGGACCACCGCCCATTCAATAATGAAAGAAACGAGGACGAGAGGAGGGGGAGATGAGAGAAGTGTGCAATCAAGCAACAAAATTGTAGACCTAACTTAAATGTGACTCCCTAAAAATTAACCTAAGACTTGGTCTACTAAAGTAGTAAGAAATCAATAGTGAAGACCTGTTCCTTCAACAAATCTGGCTAGGCTGAATAAGAGGAGAGTTGGGCCCAAGCATGTCCCAGGAAAATCACTAGGGGCTTGTAGAAAACCTACGCCTAGTCGTTTGACACGGCCCCTCGACTTGGCACCAGATATAGATGAAGGAATTGATTCCAACTAAAGAAAACATAAAACCTAGGTAGCAAGTCTAAGTTTGATGAAACGTTAGGAGTCAAATTGTTACAAAATTTTAATTAGATATAAGAGCTTAAAGTGCACAAGGAATGTGATGGGCATTGTTTGGGTTAATGCCTGATTATTTCTTTTTTTTATGTGTGTGTGTGTATTGGGAAGGAAGTGGTGCCTAAGCCAAATCAAAAGGATTTGCAAACAAGGATTTTTGGTTGAATTGTTTTAGGGTTTTAATCAAGATTTAATGTCTTTTAAGATTCTCTCTTGTTAATTGTTCAAACAAGGTTTTGATGTTCCACAAAATAACAGCAAACAAGTTATTGTTGGTGGAGGTCAATTCCTCTAAAATTTGATGTGACTAAGAGAGAAAATTAAAAGCCCTGAAGTTGGAAAATCATATGTATGCAGCTCCTAAATGAATCTCATTTTGAAAATCCTTAAAAAGTGGTGATCCAAATAGGAAACCAGCACCACCACATGATGTAAAGTCAAACAAGGATTCCAAAGATTATTTTTTTGTGATTTTATAAAATTTTTTGCTTTTTTTTTGAAATTTTTCTTCTTACTGGTGTCAAAAGTTAGAATTGATAGATTCAAGAAATTGAATCTGCAGAAACCTCAAATGACCTCAAATATTTTTGAGAATTTTATATGATGTAGATAATTTCTTAAATTTTTCAGAAATATAAAGTTTACCTAAATCTGATGAGTATAAAAATTTAGAAAATTCAAAGATAGTAAGAAGACAATAAGGAAACAAGGTCTGACCTCTATTCAGTTCGTGAATTTTTCAATTTTTTCTATTTAGTAAAATTGCATGAAAATTGGACTAAAAGTTCTTGACTCAAAGGGACTTCTTTGGATGAAACTTTGTGATTTTAGAAAGCTCCTAAGTGCCCGAAGCTGATTTTTGAAAATGAAGGCAAAAGTTTGGATTTTCAAAAATAAAACACTAATAAGGCAAGGGTGGTGGAAAAATGAGGCAAACAAGCAACACAAAGAGTTTTAGGGTTCCACCACCCTCAATTTTTATTATCTTTTTATTTTTTTGATAATTTAAAGATTTTTTAGAGATTTTTTTTTGTTTTTGTTTTTGATAAGAAAGGCTTGGGATACTAACATGAAGTATGTTGGAAGAAAAGATACTTGAAGCTTTAGCTCCAAGTGCTCCAAATCCCCTTCTAACTCCTAGTTCACACCTAAAATCAAGACAAACAAAATTTTGTGAAGATCAAGCAAGAGAGAGATAAATGATGTGATTAAGTCGTGTCTCTCAGGAAACGATACGAAAAAATGATATGAATTTTACGCAGTTTATAAAATGCAGGTTTTAGATGTCATTACAATGCATAAAATTGATCGCTTTAAAAATTTATATTCCTAGATAGTGGAGTATCTAGGGTTGTCCAAGGAGGCCAAATTCTCTCTCTCACCTCTCAAATCCACACTTATGCCTTTGTGATTTTGATTTATATTATTTTTAGGGTTTTCAGAAACAATCAAGTATTTTGATGGGAAAATGAACTAGAGATTAAGCCTATCACTAAACCTAAGTGACAAGAAGAAGTCTTCTCTTCTAAGCTTACCCTAAGCAAGTGCACTTAAGATAATTAGAAGTGAAGAGTGTGCTCTACTAATTAACTACAAGCATGAAATACACACTTACTAGAAAACTTAAATTAGAAAGCAATGTGAAATTTGTACTACTAGTAAGTGGAGTACATGTAGAGGAATGCTTCATAACAAAAAAAATGAGAAACTAAACTAGCTAATACAAAGATAAAAATAAAGATGAAGAAGAGAGGGATCCTCTGGTAGAAGTTCTAGATGGCTCTTGCTCCAAGTGTGGTTGCCCATACTTGAAAAGAGTTCTCTTTGGTTTCTTCTTCTAGTAGTCCTCCTCCAAGCTCTCCTCCAAGGTGGGTGTCAACCACCTTGCTCCTCCTCTTTCCTAGCCATGCTCTCTAGTAGAAGTTCTCCTCCTTTGGCATGGCACAAGTTATTGGAAGATGGACAAAGAATGCACCAAGGAGGTGGGTGGTTGCCCCCTTAATCTTCTCCTCTTCCTCTCCTTGGTTGTGGGTTTAGGTAGTGTAGGAGGGAACTTAACTAATGGAAGAGATGGGATTTAGGTGGTAGTTAAGGTGGGTATATATAGAGGTGGAGAGGGGGATAGTTGGCGTGGACATATGGATGTCTAAGATTAGGTTTGGTGGGTAGTTAAGGGATCCTAAGGTGAGGGTTTAACTGTACCAAGTAGGGGGTGCACAGGTGGTGGTTATGTGGTTGAAGGGCACCTAAAGGTGGTACCAAAAATGAAGAGAAGCCTCCACTTTGGTACCATGAAGGAGGGTTGTAGAGGGTGGTTATGTGTAGGATAGGGATGGCTTGTAACGGTAGGTGTATGGTGGTGATGAGGGAGATTTTGGAGGGAAAAGTGGCGCCAACATGGAGTTGGTTATAAAGGGTTATGGTGCCACTTTTGCGGTCTCCCTTGGTGGTGGTGGTGGGTTAAGGGGGTGTGTTAGGGTTGGCGCCAAAATGGGTAGGAGTAGGGGGAGCTTAGGTGGACTAGGTTTAGGGCTAGTTAGTGGAGCTTAGGTAGGTGGGTTCAAGGGTTATCTTGGATGCCAAGGAGGTGACTAGCTAAGCTATGCTAGCATAGCTACTAGGGAGTAGCCTAGAGAGGTAGAGGGAGCTAGGGTTTTGGAGTTTATGAGCTGGAGGTAGCTGCCTTGAGCTGCATGGGAGCTGGGGGTTGCTGAAGAGAACTGTAGGGAGCTACCTTAGCTGGCTTAGCTTGCTAGTTCTATAGTAGCTGCTAAGCCAAGGCAAGATGAGTTAGCTTCTGCTGATATGAGTTGAGGTGAGCTGGGTCTGGTCTTCTCGGAGATTACCAATCTAGTTGGACTAAAAAGCTTAGGTCAAGTAGCTCAACTCAATTATGTTGTGTTGAGTTGAGTGTCCGGGAGCTAGACTTGAGCTAGCCTGAGCTGGTTGAGGTCATCTTTAGCTGACTAGGTCTAGCTGGTTGAGGTCATCTTTAGCTGACTAGGTCTAGCTAGTCCTAGTGAGGTTTAGCTTCCAGTGAACTATTCTGAGCTGGAGGAGTTGGAATGGAGCTGGGATTAACTGGCTTGAGCTAATTTGAGCTACCATCCAGCTGAGGTGAGCTGGATGGAGCTGTGGTGAACCAGCTAGAGCTACCATTCAGCTGAGATGAGCTGAATGGAGCTAGGGATGAGTTGATCCAGCTAGAAGGAGCTGGGATCCAGCTGGGATGAACTAGATCTAGCTAGGATCCAATTGATAGGAAATTCTTCATTTTATACCTTCCTAAGTGCCATGGTATGCAGGATCTGACTTTCTATCTATCCCTGACACTGGAATAGATGCAATTGAAAATAACAATAAAATGGAATGCATGCCTAACCTTGGTGAATGCCTAAATGTAGCCCGAAAACCCATTTATAGAGTTAAAACCCAAGGAATTAGATTACTTTTAGGGCATAAGAATGATGATAATTGGCGTTTATCAGTTACTCACCAGCATCTTGGAGACGAAGACCACAGCCATACATGAATAAAAGGATCTATCTACTTTGAAACTAGACGATCATGTTGGAATTCTGATGGCTTACGAGGTCCAGCTTTAACACATGGAGAATGAGAATGGAGTGAAGAAGAAAACTGTAGCACTTGAAGCCAATGTTTAGTCTGAAGATTCATTAGGCAAAGATGAAGAAGAAGACATAGCTATTCTCTCATGGAAGTTCAAGAAGTTCCTCAAAAATAAGGCAAGTTGAAGAAAGAATAAAGAAGAATTCAAGGCAAATACTATCATCTACTACAACTGCAAACGGAAGGGACACATCAAAAAGGATTGCCCACTTCTCACAAAGGAATCAGAGAAGAAGAAATTCCCAAGAAGGGATGGGAAGAAGGCTCTTCATGCCACTCGAGATGAATCAGACTCATGCTTAGAGGAAAAAGAGACCTCCAGTGAAGAAGCTCTTCTAGGACTCATAGCCCTACAAGATGAGGTAACATCTTTTTCACAAGATGAATTATTAGAAGCTTTCTTTGAAATGCATGACATAGCTAAATCACTAAAGATAAAAAATAAAAGCTTAGTAAAAGCCTTAGGTGAAGAGAAAGCACAAAAGATACACTTGCTTCGCAAAATAAGGAGCTATTTGTTGAAATTAATTCACTAAGATCACAGGTAGATAATCTAAAAATGGATATAGACAAACTAAAAGAGCACTCTGCTATTCTTCTAAATGATCTAACTAAATTCACCAAAGGTAGTCAAAATTTGCATAAACTCTTAGGAACACAAACCAGAGCACCACAAAATTTGGGTTAGGATACATACCTAAAAATGATCATGAAGCATCTAGTTCTAGTCAAAGAAAAGAGAAAGGTATCATGCCTAAACAAGTAGCACCAGCTAATCATCATGGGCCTATGCAAAAGTGGGTACCAAAAGCACTCTTGAAATCTTATTTTGTAGGTCAAGTAGATTATAAGAGGTGGACACATCGAAAAACAAATGGAAACCTAAAGCGAATTTATAGATCCAACGATCCATGTCCTCACAAATGCAGACAAATGACAAGATGGAGAAGAAAGAAGATGGATCATAGATAACAGTTGTTCCAAGCATATGACAAGAGAGGAAGGTCTATTCCTGCAACTCCACCACTAGGAAGGTGGTACAATCACGTTTGGGAACAACCACAAAGGCTGTATTATTGGTACTGGCCAAGTTAGTAACTCCTCTACTTCTTTTGATAATGTGCATCTAGTTAGTGGATTAAAACATAATCTTCTTAGTGTAAGTCAAATATGTGATAAATGATATAAAATTACTTTCACCTCAAATGATTTTACAATAAGAGATAAAGAAACCAAACAAATTCTTCTTAAAGGAAATTGTCATAAAGATATTTATATTGTCAACTTTGACAAATGTGGCAACCTTGAATGTCTTGTCGCATCTGATGAAGAGGCAATACTTTCGCACAAACAGTTAAGTCATGTTAACATGGAGAACATCAATAGACTTGTGAAATATGAGCTTGTCAAAGGCCTGCCAAAGATCAACTTCAAGAAAAGCAAAGTATGCGATTCTTGCAAGTTAGTAAACAAACCAAAAATCCCTTTAAACCAAAAAGGATGGTTAACACCTCTTGACCCTTGGAGTTACTTCACTTAGACTTGTTCAGGCTAACCAAATCCGAAAGCTTGAGCAGGTGCAGATTTTGTTTATTCATAATAAACAATTTTTCAAGATTTACCTGGGTATTCTTCTTGAGAAGTAAAGATATGACTATTAAAGTTTTTAGTAAACTAGTAAGAAGACTACAAAATGAGAAATGATCTGAAGTCACTAGGATTAGAAGTAATCACGGTGGAGAATTTGAGAATCAATCTTTTTTTGATTTTTTGTGATCAATATGGGATAAAACATGAGTTTGAGTTTCCTAGAGTCGCACCTCAAAATGGAGTAGTTGAAAGGGAAAATAGGGCCTTGCAAGAGTGCACCCGCACAATGTTGTGCGAGTCAAAGTTACCTTGATATTTTTGGGTTGAGGCTGTAAACACTGCTTGCTATATCCAAAATAGATCCTTGATTAGACCAATTCTAAACAAAACACCCTTTGAACTCTATCATGGAAGAACACCTAGAATTTCCTATTTCAAGATATTTGATTGTAGATGCTTTATACTTAATACAAAGGATAATCTTGATAAATTTGATGCTAGGAGCTCAAAAAGACTCTTCTTAGGTCATTCGAACAGAAGTAAAGCCTATAGAGTATTCAACAAGAAGAATTCTGTCGTTAAGGAAACTATGCATGTATCATTTGATGAGACACTAGCTCAACCTTAATCTTCTTTAAATGATGATGATGTCCAAGTAGAAGATCCTTCAAACATCCTTTAAACATACCAAAGGAAAACATTTCAGAGGAATTACCAAAAGATATATCTTATATGAAGGATCATCCAAAAGAAATGGTGATAGGAGAACTATCCAAAGGAGATCAGACCAAATCTTCCATCAATACCTTAGCTTTCACAGCTTTTGTTTCTCAGTTAAAACCTAAATATGTCAAGGATGCCTTTTTTGATAATTGTTGGATTATTGGAATGAAAGATGAGTTAACCAATTTAAAAGAAATCAAGTATCGAAACTTGTTCCAAAACCTGACTCTCAGACCATCATAAAAACCAAATGGCTCTTTAGGAATAAACTGAATGAATAAGTAGTTAGAAAAAAAGCTAGACTTGTGGTCCAAGGGTATAATCAAGAAGAAAGAATAGATTTTGATGAAACATATGCGCCTGTAGCTCGCCTAGAATCCATTAGAATGCTGTTTGCGTTTGCTGCGTGCATGGAGTTTACACTCTTTCATATGGACATCAAAAGCACCTTTCCAAATGGATTTATCAAGGAGGAAGTCTATGTTAGACAACCTCTAGGTTTTGAAGGTGCAAACCATCCAGAACACATATATAAACTAAACAAAGCATTGTATGGTTTAAAACAAGCTCCACGAGCTTGGTATGACAAACTAAAAACTTACCTAGTTGAAAATGATTTTAAAATTGGTAAAATTGATCTAGCTCTATTTACAAAAGAAAGGAAAATGATCTTCTAATAATACAAATTTATGTAAACAACGTCAATTTTGGTGCTATTAATGATCTTTTATGCAAAGAATTCGCAAAGGTAATGTAGGATCAGTTTGAGATGAGTATGATGGGAGAACCTCGGTTCTTTCTTGGACTTTAAGTTGACAAGCTATCCTTAAGAATATTCATATCTCAAACCAAGTACATCACAAAGATCTTGAAGAAATTTTCCATGGACAAGGTAAAAGGAAAAGTCACGCCTATGGTAGCTTCTACATAGCTCAAAACTGATGAGACAGGTAAGTCTGTAGATCAGAAGTTGTACAGAATCGTGATAGGTTCGTTATTGTATTTAATTGGTAGTAGACCTGATATTCTCTTTAGCACCAGCTTGTGTGTTTGTTTTCAAGTTGACCCTAAATAAGTACACCTAAATGCAATTAAAAGAATACTTAAATACTTAAACCACACACTAGATCTAGGACTTTTCTATCCAAAATCAGCCACATTGGATCTTTATTCCTTTTGTAATGGTGTTTATACGGGTAGCTTTACTGACCGAAAGAGTACTAGTGGAATGTGTGAATTTCTCAAAAATTCCCTAGTCTCCTAGTTCTCTAGAAAACAACACACTATTTCATTACCAACAACAGAAGCCAAATATGTAGCAACATCTTTAGCTTGTTCCCAATTCTTATGGATGAAATAAGCACTAGAAGATTTTGGCATATCCTATTAAAAACAAAATACTTTGTGACAACACTAGTGCCATCAATCTATCTAGAAACCCTGTTAAATATTCTAGGACTAAACACAATGATGTTAGTCATCATGTCTTAAGGGATTATGTCCTAAAAGGTGAAATCAACTTAGAATTTGTTAAAATTGAAGATCAGTTAGCTAATATCTTTACAAACCTTTACCAAAAGAAGAAATTAACCTTATCTGCTATGCACTAGGATTATCTAGGTTGAAAAGCTAATTTGATAATTTTAATTGCATTATTTTCAACCTTTGATCGATCAAAATTTTAAAATTAATTGACCAAATTGTTTGATTATCCAATATTCCTTGATTGATCAACCAAAATCTTTGGTGGGAATTTTCCCTCCAAATGTTGGAACCCTGATCAACCAATGAGCTTAATTGATAGATCAATTTCTGTTCTGATCGACCAAAACTGGGATGATTTGCTTTTCATGTTTGTGATTCTAGTCTCCTCTAATTTTGCTCCTAATTAAGTAAACCTAACCTAATCTACTAGATTACCTACCCTAAATGTATTTACCTTTTTTATCAACACAACTTTGTATAAAACATCATCAATTTTACCACTTAATCTTTTTTTCTTACAAACACTAAACCCCACTTTGGTCCCCACATCTTTTCTCCACCACCAACCAAACAACCTCGACCCACATCTCTCTTCCTCTAGCTGCCGTGATCAATCAATGACCTTCGGCACCACTAACCACCATCACCCGTCGCAAGAGTATGTCATGCCGCCCTCATCGGCGCTGCACTCAACCTTGCCGTCGACACCATCGACTGACTGCATGGACCACCAACCTCATCGACCGTGCATCCTCCTCGCCAAGTGTCCTCTCTTCATGGTCTCCTTACCATGCATCCTCCCTCGCCAACCGTGCTCGCCGTCGCCGACGACCATGTCGACTCCCTTTTGATCGATCATGGTAACAGTCTAAACTTATTTTAAATCCATTCTTGTGTGGATTTTTCATAAGTTTCTATGTTGCATGTATTTATCTTGTTGATCTTGTGATTGTTTGCAATATTTGGTAGTATTTGTAAGTATTTGTAAGCAAATCATCTGTGGAACTGTCATCTTGTTCGAGTCTGAATGGTTTTGGTCAACCAATTAACCTGGTTGATTGACCAAAAGTCATTTTTCCAGAACACATACAAACCCACTTTTGATCGACCAAAAACCCCCGTTTGATCAACCAATGTGTCTTTTCAAATCTGCTATGTCTCTAAAATGTGCACTTGTCTCCTCCTAGGGTTCTCATGATGGCAAATTCAATTGCTTTTTCATTACCAAGGCCTTCCGTGAGCCTTTCTCCATATTCGCCAAACTTGCTACCTATGTCGGTCATCTTGTTCATTTCCCATATTTTGAGACTATCTTTCCAGGAATTCGTGAGAAGTTTTCCAATCACCAGATTCTTTATCTTTTTGAGCTGAAATTTTATGCGGGTTCAAAGAACAATCGCATTCCTGGTGTTGACCCCATGGCTTGTCACCTATTTTATGGCAATCTCAAGAATATAGGTGGGGGGTTCAACATTGAGCTTACCTCGAATGTCTACGGCATTAAGGTTTTGGTTAATGTAGATGTCATCTCTGAGATTCTTGGTTGTCCGTTTGTTGGACCTACTTTTCTTGAGTTTCACCAACAAACATAGACAAAGTCTATTTGGGAGACCTTACTTACTCTGAATCGTTATGACTTAGGCCATCCTACCAAGTCTCCATATTTTTCCATCTTCCACATTTTCTTAATAGAGTTTTTATATAGAATTTTATGTCTATGTCTACATCCTTTGAGAATTTCCCTGGTATTATGCTCATCACCCTCTACGCATTTCTTAAGAACAAGCGATTCAATTGGAACCACTTGATTCTTTATTTGATGAGTAAGCAACCCACCAGCTCCTAGTTTGGGATACTCCTCTCTCACATCTTCCTACCTTTTAATGTCCCAATGGATATTAACCATAAATTCACTTATACCAAGATGGAGCAAGCTCAGGCAGCCCATAGTGAGGATGCACACAAGCAGCAGCAGCAACCTCAGGAGCTAGATAGACCCTCTTCTGTAGTACCGCCTCCTTTCTCGTCGTATGAGCATTTCACAATGACCTATCCTCCTCTAGTGTGACATACTTCATTCTACGACCAGGAGTGGGGCCTTCTCGACAACCTCCTGTTTGGTCAAATTTTCGTGTTTTTGGATATGAAAGTTCGTTGTTGTCTATTGTAGTGTAGCACGAAATTTGATCGAAACAAAAATATTTCTAAATTAACGAGACGATGAGTCCCAGACGAACTCAGGTAGGCATTTTAGAAATGCGAAATCTAATTCCAATCTCTCACTCTCTATTTGCTAGAACTCATGTCGATTTATAATTACTTTACGTATTAATGCACAACATGCTGTTGCTACAGATATGCGAGATTAAAATAGGCAACTTTAATCACAATAAAATATGACAATGAAGCTAATGGTGGTTTTTGCAACACATACATATATATATATAAGGATGATTTTCATTGAGTTCAAGATGGTTGCTACAAAACGAAGCTTGAGGAAAGCTTGTATAGGAAAGCTTAAACAAAACAACTAGCTAGCAAAAAATGAGTGCATGAGTGGATCTACAGGGAGATTACACATGCATCATTGAGGGGGAAGAGAGAGCTAAACTACTAAGCAGAAAATAAAGTAGATGAAAGTTATGAAGAACTACTACTTATCTAGTAGAAAGAAGGGCATTGGAGGTGGTCTCCAATGGCCTTTGAGGTTGAGGTGGTAGGGAGAAGAAGGAGGGGTGGCCAATGGTGCTTAGGTCGACCCTTGGAGAGGGTCAGAGAGATGATCTATCTAGCCTTGATGTGAAGGTGGAGTAGCCACGGTGGACGTGGAGGTGGAGGTTCTTGATATAGACACATCTATTTAGGTTAAAATGCCTATTCATGCATGTTCTTAGGCTTAGATTTGCATTTCATGTTATAAATATTGCATAGCATGCATCATTCTGCATCTAGAGTAGTATATATTTTAGATTAATTAGGTCCTTTTCATGGTCAGGAGAGAAGAAGATTTATTTCAGGGCCTCGGATGGATGATCGGACCGTATGGATCTGCTTAAGATGACGATGGGAGCCTAACGCCTCTGAAATCATCTAGATCGGAGAACCAAAGCATCATACGAAGTCCAAGGAAGTTCAATGGCTAGGGGGCAATGTGACATCCATACACATTTCGGATGGAAAATTTGACTATACGGATGGATTCGGACCAATGATCGCAGTCCAGCAGTGTAGGAATCATCTCGATCTGAGCATCGTGGCAACCTTTACAAAAGAAAGAAGAATGGATGGCCCAGATGGTGCCACGTGGCGCCATCCAGGCCACCCAATGCCGACCAGCAGCAGCGGCACACAGCGCACCACGCATAGCCACAGTCGTAGCCACACATCACGCACAACGCAGCTTCCTGCAGCAGCAGCCCAACACATGCCAACGTGCGCACGTGTGCGCGTCGCTTAGGGAGCATGGGTGCATGAGCGCGCAGCACGTGATGCACGTGCCAGCGGGGCGGGCGCCAGCGGTGTAGGCACGGATCTTCAACGATGCAAGCCTTTAGTGACGCTTGCAGTTGTCACTAATGGTCTATGCGCACCAGCAAGAGGATTTGGAAGGCGAATCTTCAGCGATAGCTGCAGTGATGTTTATGGACGTCAGTAATGACCCAGATGCGAATTTGTTCTTCCTCCTCCACTATTAAAGGACCTACCCACCACCATTCCAAACCATCTCTTCGTTTCTTCCTCTCACCACCTCCAAGGGTCTAGAGAGAGCTTGTCCTAAGCCTCGGATGCTCCTCTAGAGTAGAAAATCAAATAGTTTTCCCACCCCTTATCCCTATTCATGGAGCATCCCGTGGTCGTCCTCTCACCGCCCTTCAGGAAGAAGATCCTCGTCGCGACGCCATCCTGCCCCATCCTCCATCCTCCGACTCCGTCCTCCTTTGTCCTACTCCTCACCATGTTCCTCCAAGCGACATCAGAGTGAGTCATCCTCCAAGCAATCGTCGAGGGGGTTTCTCTCACCTCATTCTATCCTTTTACGATTTTGTAGTGTAGTTTTCCTACTTTCGTAGTTGTAACAAATAATTCTTGATAAATAAATGATTGTCTCTCTCTTTCTCTATCTTTCTCCCTCTCTCTCTTATATTTTTGCAAGTAGATAAAGTCTTCATCGATCTAATCTCTTGTTTGTTAAAAATACCAAACAAATTAGAAAGGACAAAAATGAAATAAACAAATAAAAGTGAAGCGCGGATTTCATAATGCTAAACATTCGCCTCCCCGTGTTCGACCTGAGACTCACTTTTTGAGTTTCGATTATAAATTTTATTTGGCCATGAGTTTTGCAACTACGACGACGGTTTACTAGTAACTCTGATTTCAAACTCGTGAAACATGTGCCACCATTTTGGCACCGTTGTCGAGGAGGCATCGGAATTTACTTTATTGTTTTCTGCACTTGTTTGCATTTACATAACACTAACCCCATTTATCTCTGATCTATTGCCTTGCAGGTACCCTAGCATGTAGATCCAAGTGCAGTAGACCGGAGTAAAGTGTGGGTAGAATGTTTTGTAAGTGTCCCCCACACCACCCCCACCATAGTTTTCATTCTATAATCTAATAACTCAAACCCAAATCAACTTAGGTGCTTTGCATAAACCTTAGGGTATATCTTGGTTGTTTGATTGTCACTCCACTCACCTCACCCACCTGCATATATAAAAAAAAATTAAAAAAAAAATTCTTCTCTTGTGGGATTTAACTGAAAGCTACACACTTAACACCTACAACTTCTTATCATAAGGTGCACAATCACTTTGATTCTACCACTTAACCAATATCTGACCTATGGACCCGGTACACTTCAACTCAATACACATAAGTGAGTAGAAATCTGAATAGGTTAAACATTCTTGTGTGCCTTAACTAAGTGGTGCAACAGGCCAATTGATTGAGCTGTTTGGGCCGCACCACTCAATCTAAAACTAATCCATCAAGTAGCTTGCCGCTTAGGGTTGATTCTTTGGGCTAAACCAGGCACTCCACATTATTTTTGATTTTTAACGGAACATATCATCACCCGTGCTTTCAAAACTTGGAGTGGTCTACTAAAACTTGATTGAATATACCTATGATTAAACCCTAAAAGCTACTAAACAAGGTTAAACTCTAAGAGACACATTATCAAAAAACCTTGTTTGCAAACCTTAGTTGTGCACGCACACACATTTTAACCTATCATTAAGGGCACAACCCATCTAAAGGGCCCATCACATTCCAAGAGCACAATCATCCCAAGCATAATTAAAATTGAGTAGACATTGGCCTTAAGGATTGATTCTCTCTTCGAGTCTCAGACTTAGATTTTTTTTTATTAATCTGCTTCTGC
Source organism: Thalassia testudinum (assembly GCA_037157565.1). Taxonomy (NCBI): domain Eukaryota; kingdom Viridiplantae; phylum Streptophyta; class Magnoliopsida; order Alismatales; family Hydrocharitaceae; genus Thalassia; species Thalassia testudinum. The sequence continues at coordinate 112,545,829 of JAZHRO010000003.1, read as the reverse complement.
TGGTCCATCTGATGTCTAGCTAGGGGAGTAGCATCAAATGACCATGGCTGGGGGGTACACTAGGAACCGGAGGAGTAAGCCAAAGGAAGAACCTTCTCCCTAGTCCCTCCTTCTAACTGGTTGGATTGACCAGATAAAAGTAGACTAAATCTTTTATAATCTCAAGATGGGTCTTGGGAGTCTGTAGGTCTTTAGGCTACCCACATAAGGACAAGGTTGATTAACTGTACTACAGGGCACCTTTCTCTCTTCTGATTTCCCTCCTTACTTCACCATGTATCCTTCCACTTCTTACACGCATTTTCCATCCTTTCCTCCTATCACCACTTATCCCCAAGATGATTACCATTCCGACTTGACTTGTAATTACCCATCCACTAGCTGGGATGACTTTGATTGGGGATACGAATCCATACCTCAATGTCCAGGGCCTAACCTTGGACAACAAGACTATGATTACTATCCTTCCCAGAGCTATAATGATTATAGATCTCCATCCTTTAATGATCAACCTAACCAGATCTACAAACATGAAGGATATGCAGATTATAACACTTACCCTCCCCAGAATTATGCTGAATATAGGCCTCCAACAACCTTTAAGCAACTTGAAACGACCTACTATCATGGAGGGACCCAAGAACCTCGACATCTTGACTCCCTTAGATTTAACCCAAACCCACCCAAACCTGAATCGAACCAGTCGGTTCAAGTGAACTAGATCAAGGATAGGGTGTTGGCTAATTTGAGGAACACTATACATTCTTTAGAAGCTCAGCCAACACCATGCACTGAAGCACTAGATCCTATGATCAAAATGATTGATGAACTTAATAGTTCTTTATTGGATTTGCTTCAAAGTGTTAGGGATAGGGACCTGGGTGAGTTTCTTCTTGGGAAATTGTTGAGGTTGAGGATGAAATTTGTGGTTGCCCTAGTCAAATCTTGGGATGATTCTTAAGATGAACCCCCTTTAGGAGAGCCAATGTTTGAAACCGATCAAGCACTTGTCTGGGGGGATACATATTCTGAGATTGGAGATGACCAGGTTGGGCTAGAGCAACCCTTTGAGGATGAATCGAGTTTCTCACCGAAGATCCTAGAGCCAGGGAATGACAAAAAATATGTCTCCATCGATCATGAAATGACATATGATTTTGAGACATATATAAATGAGGATCATGGATTCTTTGACTCTAAGGGTGAAGTCTCACTTGAACTTAAGGAAGAGGATTTTAGTGAGACAAATGGGCTTGAGGAATCTGATGAACCAGTTGATAGCCCAATTATTGAAGATTTAGATTCGGTTGGGACTAACGTGGAGGATTCAAGTCCTCATTTACTAGAAGATTCAATCAATAGCCCCATTCCTCATCTGCACCCTAAAGAGCTGACTTTTGAGATCATTGTGCCCAAGTCAATCCTGATTCAGCCACGATTACTAGACTTGGGAGAATCATATGGGGTGAATGATATGCTAGGGGTCCTCGAGCCTGAGTTCTTGATGTTGGAGGATAGAATTGTTGAAATAAAAATTTGGGAGGCTAATTCTGTGGGAAGTTTGATTTTGGATCTAAGGGTACCTATTGACCCGAAACTACCTACTTTCTACCAAGACCCTTACGATATCTTTGTCATGCAACCCAAGCTCGAAATAACTGATTATTTTTTTGGGCTGCACTATATGTGGACACCCAATTTTAATGAATCAGATCAACCCGTTGTCCGACACTTTGGTCATGGGTTGCACACCACTAAACCTCAAGCCTGGCCTCGCAAACACAACAACCATCGGTTTTAGGTGATTTTCATCCAGAAACTGAGAACCACTCGACCCTGGAACATGGGTCTGCATCATAATCTAGTCCATGTCTGTGGACATCTTCTGCTAGCGAGTTTTAGGATTAATATTTTTATTTTGATTCTAACCCGCACTTGTGAATTCTCAATTTCTTCCTTATATGTACTTTATGCCTAGCTGAAGGCATTAAATTTAGCACGTGTTTATATTTCACGTTCTCTGCGGAGCTGACAGGATTTTCACGACCCTTAGGTGATATTCTATTTACTCCACCCTTTCCATGTCTTTATTTTTACAATGAGGACACTACATCATTTAGGCATGGGGGGTAGATACTTAATCCTGAAATCATTTTGTTAACTTCGTAGAATTTCTTTTAGTTTCTTTAAAAAAAATTAGAACTTTGAAAAGATAAAAAAAAGAAGAATTGGGAGAAGAGAACCTAGGCATTTGGAAGTTATTAACTTTAGGAAATGATATGATATGACCTAAATACTTAGACTCTTCAGGTCTTCGGACTTAATTATCCCGGATGTCCACTCGAATGTGGACCTAGTCTCGAGTCCTCAAAAAGTCAATCTAATTTTAATTTAGTAAATAAATTGGGGTGATAAGTATACGAATTACCAAGCCGCCCTCTGATTTAGGGGGACTTTAAGCCTAAGCATCTACACACATTTTTTGCACTGACTCACTTTTCTGCAGTTTCTTCAGAAATTGGGTAGCTAATGAACTATCTAGGGTGGTATGGCTGGTAAGTTGTCAGTGGTAACAGCTCATTGGCCAGGTGTCCAGCGCCCAGTCATAAGACCACTTTCATTGTCCTACCTTTAGGTAAATCTTAGACTAGGAAAGCCACCTACTTAAAAAAAAAGAGAAAAAAAAAATAGAAAAAGGAGAAAAAAATAAAAAATAAACAAAACCACACTTCACCGCATGAGTATGGCTGGCAAGTTGCCGTGGGTAACAGCCCATTGGCTGGTTGTTCAGAACCTAGCTCACAAAAAAATGCGTAATAATTCCCAAAACACTTAGGGAAAAAGCAAGGAAGTAGAATATACCGAGGAGATATATACTGGGTTCGCGCTTGTGTTGACTCCATAAACATAAGAAGTAGGGAGAAAGCTACCATTCGAAAAGATAAACCTCTAGGTAAGGTCACCTAAGGTCGTAGAAACCCGAAGTCCGTTTTAACGGCCACCTAGTGAGTCTTTCACTATTTTCACAAGATGCTTAGTACTTAGAGTCCTTTTCGAGTCTAGGGCAGGTCGGGTAGCCGTAAAAAGTTATCCTAGAACTCTCAAACTCCAAAAGTACAAAAAAAGGTGAGGACTTGGGTGGTCTGCATTCTGGCAAGCACACGGGTACTGTTGAGTTTTCATTGTTTAGGACCTTAGTTGAAATTTTCTATTGTTAATAAACGACTTAGGCCTAAGAGATCTAATCCTAATTTTGCTAGGGACTAGCAAAAGATAGGCATGGGGGTATGATATAGACACATATATTTAGGTTAAAATGCCAATTCATGCCTGTTCCTAGGCTTAGATTTGCATTTCATGTTATAAATATTGCATAGCATGCATCATTCTGCATTTAGAGTAGTTGTATATATTTTAGGTTTATTAGATCCTTTTCATGGTCAGGAGAGAAGAGGACCTATTTCAGGGCCTCAGATAGATGATCTGACCATACGGATCTGATTAAGATGACGATCGGAGTCCAACGCCTCTAAAATCACCTATATTAGAGAGCCGTAGCATCATATGAAGTTCGAGGAAGATCAACGGCTAGGGGGAAATGAGACATCCATACAGGTTTCAGATGGAAAATCCAACCATACAGATGGATCTGGAGAGACGATCGCAATCCAGCAGTGCAGGAATCATCTTGATCCGAGCACCGTAGCAACCTCTAAAAAAGAAAGAAGAATGGACGACCCAGATGGCACCATGTGGCACCATCCAGGCCACCCAATGTCGGCCAGTAGCAGCACACGCGCACACCTACAACCTCGCGCAGCGCATCGCACACAGCCACAGCCACAGTCGCACACCGTGCACAGTGCAGCCACACACAACAGCAGCCCAGCGCATGCCAACGCATGTGATCGCACTTGGCGCTGAGAGCATGGGCACATGAAGCGAGCAGTGCGTGGTAGCGGGGCAGGTGCGGATCTTCAGCGACGCGTGCCTTTAGTGATGCTTGCAGCTGTCACTAATGGTTTGCACGTGCCAACAGGAGGATTTGGAGGATGAATCTTCAGCAGCAGTTGCAGCGACATTTATGGACGTCAATAAAGACCCAGATGTGAATTTGTTTTTCCTCCACTATAAAAGGACCTACCCACCACCATTCCAAACCATCTCTTCCTTTCCTCCTCTCACCACCTCCAAGGCTCTAGAGAGAGCTTGTCCTAAGATCGGGATGCTCCTCTAGAGTAGAAAATCAAATAGTTTTTCCTCCCCTCATCCCAATTCGTGGAGCATCTCATGATTTCCTCTCACCACCCTTTAGGAAGAAGATCCTTGCCGCGACGCCATCCTGCCCCACCCTCCATCCCTTCACTCCGTCCTCCTTCGTCCTACTCCTCACCACCTTCCTCCAGGCGACGTCAAAGCGAGTCATCCTCCGAGCAACCGTCGAGGGGATTTCTCTTACCTCTTTCTATCATTTTACGCTTTCGTAGTGTAGTTTTCCTGCTTTCGTAGTTGTAACAAACAATTCTTGATAAATAGATGATTGTTTCTCTCTCTCTCTCTCTCCCTCTCTCTTATATTTTTGAAAGTAGATAATGTTTTCATCGATCTAATCTCCTGCTTGTTAAACATACCAAAAAAATTAGAAAGGACAAAAATGAAATAAATAAATAAAAGTGAAGGGTGGATTTCATAAAACCAAATGTTTGCCTCCCTATGTTTGACCACGGACGTACTTTTCAAGTTTCGGTTATAAATTTTATTTGCCTACGAGTTTTGCAACTACGACGATGGGTTACTCGTAACCCTAATTTCAAACTCGTGAAACACGTGCGATCAGTTCTCATGAAGGTGGAGGTGAATGGTGGCCAAGCTAATGGGAGACTAGTTGGCTAGATGGGGGCATGTGGCCATCCAAGGGGTCTTTAAATAGACCCTTGTCAATCTTTCTAGAGAGGTGTAGAACTCTCTAGAGAGGGCTCTATGTGGCCAGCCAAGGGAGGTTGGAAGTGGTTTTTAGATCCATAAGCAGAGAAAATTTGAATTACTCTTGGTTGCTATATTTAGCAACCAAGGTAACACACTTGGATAAGAGTTCTAGAGAACTCATAGTGTATTTTCAGCTAGGTGAGGGTGTGTGTGTGACTAAGTGGTCTAGTGGTCTAGGTTAGGTCCTAAGGGTTTGGGTTTGGTTAAGTCATAGAATTAGGGTTGGAAACCCTAATTACTAATGTAGATGCACAATTAAACTTGACACAAGTTTAATTGAATGAGTGCAACCTAATTGAGAGTGAGATTACTCAATTAGGTTAGGCTTAGGTCAATTGGATTTGCACTGAGTCTAATCAGACTTGTGTGGGTTGAGATCAAAGCTCAAGTATTCTATGAGTCCAATTGACTAGGCAATTGTAATTGACTCTGATCCAAGTCAATTTGTCTTAGTGAGAACCTAATTAAGTTCTTAGGAGGGTCTAGGGGTAGCTAATTGAATTAAGTAGATCCAATTGGGTTTCCATGGGTTGATTTGAATCAATCAGATTCAGGTCCAACCCTAATTAGGTTCTACTGAGCCTAATTAGACTTGAATAGGTAGGGATGGGTCAATTGGATCCTGGGTAGACCCAATTGGATTTAGGTGCACCTAATCAGGTAGGAATGCACCCAATTGGCTGTAGGTTAGGTAATTGGGTTTAGGCTAAGTCTAATTGGACTAGTCTAAGCCTAATTAGATTAGGGTTAGCCTAATCAGGTTTATATGGACCTAATTAGAATAAGGCTGACCCAATTACCTCCAATTGAGCTAATTGGGATATCAAGGGATCTAAGTGGGATTCTAAGGTGGGAATTGGGTTAGGGATAAGAGGATTGAGTATAGGGATAGTGGATAGTGGGCATATGGATAGTGTTATCTAGATTTTGGCTAAAGTAGGGAAATTGAGGTTTAGGGATAAGGGTATCTTGGAAGGGGGATAAGAGTTGGGATAATGTGGATAAGGGCATGGATAACACTATCCATGTTTTGGTTTTTCAGCTAAATTAGCCTAAGATGGAGGTGGCTTAGGGATAGGGACATGGATAGGGTTATCCTAAAGACTAAGGATTGGGATAGGGTTGTCCTAATGTTCTTCATAATTTAATCTAAGCATTAATTTCTACTTAGTAGAGTAGCATATCTCAACACTACATTATTTCTTCTACTATTTAGTCCTAGGTCTACTACTCTGGCTCTGCTGCTGCTCCAACTTCTCCTTATTCTTCAAATCGATCTTTAGATCCAACTTTAGATCCAGCTTCAGATCTAGCTTCAGATCTTCTTATTACCTACAATCCACACAATGCACTTAATCAGCACATTATAACATTATTTTATGCATAGCTAAAATAAAGCAAGAAGGATGCAAAGTATGCTCATGTATGCATGGATTACACTAAGTTATGTTAAGTTTTAACTTAATTTAGGTCATTTAAGACCTATGATTACTGCGCAATTAGGGACTACATCAGTATTTAGGATGTTACTGATGGTATTTCTTTGATGATGCACCGATAGCGAGAGACAGATTTAGTGATGATGGGACATGGGCATCAGGTATTTGAATACCTGAATGCTCAAGGCTAGTTTTTTGGATAGAATTGGAGAGTCTATTCATGGGATTTAGCAGCAGCTTCATAGGCCTCCTCGTCCTTGCAGATCTACTACAGTGCCTCCCTCATCAGTAGCACCTCCTCCTCCTACTACTATAGTAGCGACAGACCAGCAGGTGACACCTCCTCACCAAACATGTAGGCAGCCAAGACACAGATCATCAGCACAAAGATGCCTTAAGTAGAGAATCCTAACTCAATGGACCTCAAGTTAGATACAGACCTCCAGAGCACGATGGGTGCCTTTATGGCTTTTTTGGAGTAGTTTTACTTAGTTTCTTTCTATTTTGGATAGTATTTTTATAGTTTTTTGGTCTGTAGTACTCTTTATATCATGTGGACTATTTAATCTTGCTTCTCATCTCTATTTATACATCAGATGCATGGTTATCTTTTCTTATATCAGTTGCATGTTAAAAATTACTAGCTTCAATTGCATGTTTAAGGGGGAGATAATTAAGGTTGATAGCTGTATGTTTACTTTTTCCTGAAACAAAAAGGGGGAGATATTATGCATAACTCTTTATATTTCTATCTCTCTACATAATTATAATTTTGTTGTCATAAAAAAGGAAGAGACTGTAAGTACCTTTATTCTGATGCACCAAAATTATGCTATCTGTGAAACTAATCTTTTAGGACTCTCTCATATATTAAAGCTAAAAGATTGCTGACTTTGTCTCAGTGTCTTTTTTATCTTTATTGAGTCTAGATTATTTTGTAAGAAATCTTAAAATAAGTTTCAAACGGATTTTCACACTTATAAAAAAATAAGTTTTTAGGGTTATTGATCGACCAAACGGATTGGTCGACCAACCAACTTAATTATTTGATCAAATCATCCCATTTTAGGAAGTTGATAAATACCCCTTTGATTGGCCATTTAGGTTAATTAATCTACCAATCTTCAATCGATCAGATAACTAGTTTGACTAACCAAAACTCATTTTGATTGACCAAACTACCTTAATTGATCAACCAATTTGATTTCCTTTTCTGGTCGATTTGTTAGTATAAATAGAGGTCGTACGTAGCCTTTTTGAAACACACTCTAAAGAAGAATTTCATCTAAAAGAAAGAGCTTTTCATGCTTCCCTATAAGTGCTTCTATGCTTCTGCTTTCTTGACTTTCAAAGCACATCGATTCAAACCTCTACTGAAATCTGGTTTGACTTTCCTTGAGGTTCCATAGGTTTAAACTTTTTTATATTACTTGTTGCTTTTGATTACAGATCCCAAGTTGTTGCAAGAAATCCATTGTTGTTGCGCTTTTCTTCAAGTTGTTAGGAGAAGGGATCATTGTAAGAGGTTGTGCCACCTTCATTTCAAGTGGTGCATTAGTGCATTGACTAGCCTCAACTAGTCGAGAAAATCCTAAGCTATGAGGATTATGTAGTGGTTTTCACCCGAGAAGGGTTTCCACTATAAATCCAGGTGTCTTCTGTGCTTGAATTTTTGTGGTTTAATTTGTCTTCGCCATTATGATATTTTAGTTTATAAAAGAAGATACTAGTCACCCCTCCCCTTTAGTATCCATTAAGATCCACAGGAACCCTCACTGGGTGTTTGCCAAAATGCAAATCTTCCAAGTCCTTAACTTATTCCGTGCAAAAGCAAATCCATTTTTCTTCTTTTTCTTCTTTTCTAATTTTTTTTTTATTTTTGAGTTTAGAGTTTCAGGGCAACTTTCTACGGCTACTTAGCCCACCCAAGACTCGAAAGAACTCTAAGTGCTAAGTATCTTTTTCGAAAACTGATAGACTCATTAATTGGCAACTAAAATGGACTTTAGGTTTCTATAACCCTAGGTGACCCTTAAAGATTTTGCCTAAAGGTTTACCTTTTCGACCGGTAGCTTTCTCCCTACTTTTATTTTTTTTAGATCAACACAAGGGCGAACTCAGTGTATATCACCTTAATTTATTCTACTTCCCTCTTCTTCTGAAGTGTTTAGGAATTAAACATGCATTTTGTGATCTAGGTTCAGGACAACCGGCCAATGGGGTGTCAAACTCATGGTAACTTACCAACCATACTCGTGTGGTGAAGTGTGGCTTATTTATTCTTTTCTTCTTTTCTATTTTTCTGTTCCTTTTATTTTCTTTTTGAGATTTTTCTTTGAGTAGGTGACTTCCTTTATCGAAGATTTACCTTAAGGAAGCAGTAAAAGAAAATGGTCATGTGGTTGGACTCTGGGCAACCAGTAAATGGGGTATCAAACCCATGACAACTTGCTAGTCATACCACCCTAGAAGGTTCCTTGACAACCTAATTTCTGTTAAAATTGTCGAGAAGTGAGTCAGTGCAAATAGTGTGCAGATGCTTTAGACTTAGGTTCCCCTCAAATCAGAGAGCAGGTTGATAAGTCGGATACTTATCAACCTAATTTGTTAGCCAAATAAAATTAATGTGGCGACGACTCGAGAAACAAGTCCACATTTTATTAAACACCCGGGATAATTTAGTTTAGAGACCTAAGGAGTCTAAGTGTTTAGGTCCTATTGTATCATTTCCTAAGGTTGAAAAACTCCTAATGCCAATGTTTTCTTTTCCTAATTCAATTCTCTTTTTCATAATTTTTTTCCATAAAGAGAAAATAAATAAAAGGAATCTGTGGAACTAAAAAAATAATTCAGATATGAATATCCACCCCCCATGCCTAGACGATGCAATGTCCTCATTGTAAAAATATAGGCATGAAAAGAAGCGGAGTAGACAAAATATCACTTTAATTTTCATGATAGATCCGATCAGTTTTGAGATAAAATAGACTGTATAAGTGCTAACTTTAATGCCTTTAGCTAGGCACAGTGTTACATGAGAAATAGATGTTTTAAAATCGTTGCGTTACAGTGTAGTTGAAATCACATGAAAACAAATACAATTTATAACTTGAAAGATCGTTAAGAAAGTCCGAGGTCGTTCACTAGCAAGTATTGCAATCAATACAAAGATGAGCAATTTATAAAAAAAATCCATGCAAGAATCATATATATATGAGAGCAAATGTCAATGATGAGAAAAGATTAGGGTAAAATGGTGATTTGAATCACCAATTACACTATTTACAATAATAGCAAATATTTGAATAATATTAAGCAAGTTTAATCCATTCAAACTCAAGTGCACAGTGCCTATTAGAGATATCAGATGACAAAGCACCAGATCAAAGGGCTTAAACTCCTCTTTGCTGCAGTGCAACAACACTGTTCTCTACTTCTTCTTTCTCAGCCCTTTCCCTTCTTCTCTTCATGCACAAGGGCTTCGCAAAGCTCTTTCAACAACCAAGTGTTGAGACTTCACTCTATAGAGAAAACCCCCCTTCCACTCTCTTTCCTTCTCTTCTTTCTCTCAAAGACCCGAGGTTAACCAAGTAATCGAGTAGGAATAGTAATCAGATCTAGGGACTAGGCTTGTGGGCGTGGGTCACAAGTGAGGAGTGAAAGGGGTCATGACCGGGGGACCTCACCCCCCGTGTGTCGAGGCGATAAAGCCTCAGCATAAATTCAATTTATCTGCTATTGAAGGTGCGCCTCTCTATGATGTGGGACTAATTCCACCCTTGTCCTTCACGTGCGAGTAGCAATTGAGGGCTGGTGAAATTGAGGGTGAGAGAGCAGTCAAAGCTCCCAATCGAGAGCCTGGATCTACACCTAGGTGAATTCCACGTTGTTTGACGGTCTCACTTGGAGCAGTTGAGCCAAGAACATGGCTTCAAGGTATCTTGAAGCTGCTTGTTAATGGCGGCGGAGGCTGCAAACCTGAAACATGAAACATGACTTCAAGGCCACGTCAGAACAGCTTAGTAGGTGTGCAAGAGTGCGGCGATGTCAATGGTGGTGGTGGCATGCTATTTATGTAGTAAGAGAGGCCTAACGACCTCGAGGAAGGTGGACGGAGGTGCGTGAGTCAGTTGAGGAGATAGAGAGAGCTAAGCCCCAAATTTCTTTGGGGCTTTACTTAGTGAGGCGAGGTGATGCTCGCGGATACTGTGGCGGGCAGAGAGATGATCTATAGCTGCTGGGATGTCTCACCAGAGATACTTCGACGAGGTCGAAGACGGAGGTGTGGAGGGCGCGATGATGGTCGATTCGAAGTGGCGATGATACTATGGCTAAAGGAGTATTGATTGAGGTAGAAGTCAGATGAAGGGGGATGGAGATGGCGCCGAGTTTAGTTTGGCCGACGCCGTAGATGAAGGGTGCTCCAGTGAGAGATATCGACGACGACGACAGAGGGGTAGAGGGCACCTCGCCGGTATTGCAAGGTACGGAAAGATGAGAGGAAGGAGAACTGACAACCTATTGTGCATGGAGGTCGGCAAAGAGACCGGAGGTTGAGAGTCACCGGAGCGAGCTTGGAGCGACCCAGTGGTTGAGGAAGAAGAGATGTTTTTGGCTCAAATTCTCGCTAAGGAGGTGAGGAATGTCATGGGTGAGTTTAAATAGGCCAAGAGCGAGTCTTCAAGCTTGGAAACAAGCTTGAAGACCTTGAGGATCTCAGGTTTGGTCTAGAACTTCTAAGAGTTTGCATGAACTCTTAGCTTGATTAGGAAGGCCGTGGAATATCTCAAATGGAAGGAGATCTCTTCAAGAGTCCTCCTTCCATTTTTGGGAGAGTTTTATTCAAGATTCGAGGAGAAATCCTTGATTGAAACTTACCATATATGCATGAAAGCTTTTCCATGGTGGCAAGGACCACTTCATGAAGAAGGTGAAGAAGTTAGGGGGGTTTCTGTAAGATATTCAAAAGCTGAGGGTCTATTTGCAAGAGAAAGAGTCAAATTAGGATTGAAATGCAAACTAGGTCAAGATGATCTCAGATTAGGCCCAAATTTTGGTACAAACTTAATTTGGACAAAAGGAATCTAATAGTGATGTCGAATTTAGGTTTTGACCAAGTTTGATTAGGTAAATTTTGTAGAAACCCAATTTAGGGCAACTGTTTGTTTGAGACTCTATTTTAGGTCAAATTAGGTTTCAATGGTTAAATCAAGAGTACCAATCCTTAAGGAATATTTTTATATGAATTTTGAAGGGTTTACATGAATTTTATCCTGACCAAAACCTTAGTTAATTAAGCAGGTCTGTTTTAGATGCCCAATAATTCTTGAAACGCGTAAAAACCCATTTTTATCTGCATGCATCTACTTATTAGACATTAATGACCATATGACCTTTAATAAATCCTAGAAATACCCCATGGTTATTTTGAATTTGTGAAATACAAGTAAAATTGCATAAATAACCCTATATTCTTCTCTTCTTCTCAAAATAGCTCAAAGTGCCCATAAAACCTTCTGATGGATAAGTAGGAGCTTTTATTGACCTTCTTAGACCAAATTGAGCTAGTTATGGCTCATGATGGTGTTCCCATCACACCCCCATGCCTAGCTTTTGCTAGTCCCTTAGCAAAACCTTATGGATCAAACCAATTATCTAGGTCGGATGTAACCGTCAGGATGCCCTACTAAGCCATATCTCTAGGGATCAGTTCTTAATACCAACTAATAAGCACACATGAATTCATGATAAAATACTTATTTATGATATTTCCTAGGCTTATCATTGCATATCATGTTATAAATTCTACATAACATCCATTGCATGGCATTTAGGATAGTTGTGTATTATGTACATTAATTCTTCCATTTTATATGGCTAGGAGGTAGTGAGACATCTTTACAGGATTCAAATGAAGAATCCAATCGTACGGATGAATCCGGAGTGACAATCGCAGTCCATCAACGTTAAAATCACCCCGATCAGAGCTTCGTAGCACCCTCTACAAGAAGATGAAGACGGACGACCCAGATGGCACAACGTGGCACCATCTAGGATGCCCCTCACCTGAGCCATCGCGCCCAGCATCAAGCAAGGACTGAACTTGACCATTGGATCTTCATCCAACGGTCAAGGCGCACGCGACTATAACGCCCTCCACTCAACAAAATGCCGCTTTGGTGCAACAGTGAAGACAAGCGCTCGCAAACCACAAGCGTGAGTTTGAGCTGCAATCCGCTACACTGGCTACAGTGCCAACCGAAATAGGGCCGCTCGATCTCGATCGAATGATCGAGATTCTCTACGCACGATCTAACGCCACCCACCGATGAGAGGACACATGCTAGATTGTACACACGCAATCGAAGGTGCTCATTTAAGTTGAGCGGATGTGCTTTCAATCATCAGATCTCTACGAGGGCACGAGGCGCGCGATTCAAATCAAGGCACGCGTGATTTGTGGGCAAGTCTCGGCTGTGAGATGCATCATCCGACGGTTGCTAACGAATGCTCTAGCGGTGCAGATTTCAAATGCGGGCGAGTGTGCATTCTCTTCTCATGGTCACAGCCGTCCACGCCTGATCCAACGGCCAACGATTGTCGCGCCCTACGCCAGCTGCGGCCAAGCCTCCAAGCGCCAGCCAAGGCACGTGAATGCTTTAGCGACGTCTCTAGCTATTCTTTAGTGACATCTTAAATGTCACTAAAGGCCCGTGCATGCAAACCACCTCCATTCGATCACTATATAAACAGCCCTACACCCCCTACACCCCCCATTCCTCTTCATCTCTACCTACTGTACTCCCACCTACTCCTAAGCTCTAGTAGCCTACCAAAGCTCCATTAGAGCTTACTCTCAAGCTCCAAAGGCCTCCTATTAGTGTAGCATTCCTTTATCCAACCAAATATTTATCCCTCGTACCATCACCTTCGTAGGTTACCTTGGAGTCGTCCTTCCACCTCCATTCCGGTAATAGATCACCTCCGCCCCCTCACCTCCATTCCAGGGCCTCGGTGAAGCATTCCTCTACCCGACATCCTCCTGCATCTCACCTTTGTCATCCCGCTCCTCAACTCCTTCATCCAAGGTTTCGCCAGGAACCGTCATCTCACCAAACAGCCGATTCGGGAGATTCCTTCTCACCTCTCTCTTTTTTATGCTTTCATAGATTATTGTAAAAGAAATTTGTGCAATATATCATATTTTATTCTATCTATATTGTGATCCATCATTTTTACATCCTTTATAGAAGTAAAAGAAAAAATATAGCAAAACACCAAAAAGAAACAAAACGAAGCACGATTTTCAAACAAAGTAAATGTTGCCTCCCTGTGTTCAACCCGGGACTCCCTTGGAGTTTCAGTAAAATTGTATTTGATAATGAGTTTTGCGACTATGATGACGGGTTCCTCGAAACCCCAATTTCTATGATGCGAGACACATCGATCATTTTGGCACCTTTGCCGGGGAGGCAATGGAGTTTACTTTCTTGTTTTCTGTGCTTCTTTGCATTTACACATTATTAACCCCACTTGTCTCTGATTTACTATCTTGCAGGTACCCTAGCATGGAGATCCAAGTGCGGTAGGCTGGGGTAAAGTGCGGGTAGAGTAATCTGTAGGTGCCCCCCACATTCCCCCTACTAGTTTCATTTCGCCACATGCATAACCAAGACCTAATCTACTTAGGTGTTTGTAAAAGCCCTAGGATAGAATTATTTGTCTTGCTTGCCACCTCCACTCATCTCACCCTTGCATATTATAAAAAATAAAAATAGAAAGATACTTTCTGTGGGACGAATCAATATACACACTTTATACACCCACATTTGAGCCACATAACCATACTTGATTTTCATCTACTCAATTGGGATTCCGACCTGTGGAACCGGTACACCAATTCAACACATAACGGAGTAGAAATCATATTAGGGTAATCACCTTTCCATGTGCCTTAATCGGTGGTGCATTTGGATTGCACCACCTAATTTAAAAGAGATTCATTTTCTAGCTGCCCCATAGGATTCAATATTTAGGTCAAGCTAGGCACTCCATAATTTCTTAATTTATAAAGGAAAAACACTTGAACTAGTGCTTTCAAAACTTGGTTTGCCTCACAAAACTTTGTTGAATACACCTAATATTTGAATCCTAAAAGCTACTAAGCAAGATTCGAACCCTAAAACTCACCTCATCATTAATAATCTTGCTTGAAAACCTCTTGGTTGTGCACATTAACACATTCTCAAACAAATCATTAAGTGCACAACCCATTAAGGGCCCATCACATTCCAGAAGCACCAATATCCCAAGCCTAACTAAAATTGATTAGACATTGGCCCTAAGGACTGATTCGCTCGTTGGGATCCAGATTGAGATTGTTCACAATTAACCTGCTTATACTAGTCAATCGAATGTCTAGCTAGGGGAGTAGCATCAAACGACCATGGTTGGGGGGTACACTAGGAACCGGAGGCGCAAGCCAAAGGAAGAACCATCTCCCTATTCCCTCCTTCAATTGGTTGGATTGCTTGGATATAAGTAGAGTAAATCGTCCATAATCTTACGATGGATTCTGAGAGTCTGTACACCTTTAGGCTACCCAACCTAAGGACAGGCTTGTATTTTTTGTGCTGCAGGGTTCCTTCTCTTCCCTGTCCTTCCGTCTTCCTTCCAGTGTATGCTTGGAAGGAGGTCATTAAACCTTAGATTTGAAGGACCTTTAGACCATTCCCGGAGGTAGAGGTTGAGTTATAGCCAAGCAGATCCCATGGCTGATAAAAAACCACCTCCCTCGCCCCTGAACGAGTAGGAGCTGATTCAAAGGTAGTTGGAAGAATTGCAGCAGATGCAGCAATGGTTCCAACGAATGAATGGTCAGGGTGCTCAGCCATTGAAGGATTTCTCTGATCCTTCAAACTATGGGGAACATCCCGGTGTCATGATTCCCTACCGGAGACATAGAAATCAAGCCCCAAGTCTTAAGTTTGTTAAGCATTTCTATGAGCTTGGTTCGGAGGACCCATTCCAGCACTTGGAGGATCTGACCACTTTGGTTCAGACCACCAGAGCAAGGATTGTGAATGAAGAGCAAATGATCATGAGGCTCTTTCCCCATTCTCTCAGGGATAAGGCCACACATTGGTACCATACCATCGGAAGGCCGATAGAAACATGGGTTGATCTTAAGTCAGCTTTCCTGAAGAAATTCTTCCCAATCGGATGGATCAATGCCTTGCGACGGGCAATTACCACTTTTGCCCAGCGGCTAGGGGATCCGTTTCATGGTGCCTGGGAGCAATTCTAGGAACTTTTGAGGAAGTGTCCTCACCATGAGGTGCCCAAATGGCAACTCATGCAAATTTTCGATCACGGGTTGGTTGAACAACTCTATAATCACATGGACTCCTCCTGCGGAGGTAATTTCCTCAACATGGATGCAGATAGCGCATACGACCTATTTGAGGAAATGAGCAAGAACTCAATTAATCATTCCTCCATGGATGCATCCAACCAGTCCCAACAACCCAGGTCAACTGCTAATGAGATCCAGGATTCTCATTCATTTGACAAGGAATTGATTTGTAATAAGCTTGATAAGATGGACTTGGTTGCTAAAAGAATGGAAGAATGAATGTCTGGGAATTCAGGAAACACATCTACACCCACTCAATCCCAGAATTTAGAATTTCATTCCTCACGAGCTCCCACGGGGTGGGAGTTTGTGAACCAACTTGAATCGGCTCAACTTATGAGCTAGGATTTCTTGGAACCTTGTGGGTTCCAAACTAGGGCCTTTGATCCTAGTTTTCTGATCCTTCCTACTCTCCATCCTCATCCTATGAGGATGCGTATGCAATGAAGGAGAATGCTAGGTCCAACCTGTAGTCCAATACTTATAACTCGGGTTGGAGGAACCACCCTAACTTCTCCTGGAAAAGTCAAGGGCAACTGACCCAAACACGACCCAACAACTATGCATCTCGAAGACCAATGGGTTAGAGTCAAGTATACACCTAGTTGCCCTCAAGATCGGTTACTCAGCCATCTTGGAATGCCCAACAATCTGTAGGGCAAGTTGATTTAAACTGGCAGATGGTGGAAATGCAAGGGTCCATGCTTCAGCTTATGTAGCAAATGAAAACATCATTGGATAACTTGCAATCCAGGTTAATTGCTAACACCGGACAACCCAGATCTCTACCATCCCAAACCGTACCCAAGCCGCACAATGTACAAAATTAGGGCAATAGAGCCCAAGGGTACGGGAATCAAAGGGACTCGCACGCACATGCTCAGGTGGTTGAGAAGGGTCCCTCCTCTTTTTCTTCTAGTTACATGACCAATCAAGGCCCTCCAATCTTCACTAACCCACCTCAAGACCCAAACCCATATGCCTCTGCAAAATCTGTCACCTTGAGAAGTGGAAAGTAGACCCAGAACCCTGAATTACCTTCTAGAAGCCAAAACCCTAGGGAGCTTAAGAGAGAGAAGGAGGAGATTGAAGAAGACAATAAGGCCCAGGGACCGAAAATTGAAAATACCACCCACATCCCATTCCCTGAAGCCCTATTAAAAACCAAGAAGAAGAAAACCTTAGATAGCAATGAGGAACTCTTGAATTTATTCAAGAGCGTAGAGATCTAGGTGTATCTATTAACCTAATCCTGACTTCTCTTTATGAGAGGTTTGGGTTAGGTGAACTTAAGCTAACCTCAGTAACGCTACAATTAGTAGGCTGCTCGATCACCACACCGAAGGCGTTATTGAGGATGTAATCATCAAGGTCAACGATTTCTATTTTGAAGTAGATTTCCTGGTCCTTGACATGGATGTACCTAATGATTTAAGGAGCACACTCATCATTCTGGGGTGCCTGCTCCTAGCTACCGCCAAGGCCAACATAAATTGTGAGACCAGTAGTATGGAGATCGCCTTTGGGGATAGGAAGCTAACTCTTGATATCTTTAAGGCGATAAGAGGATTTGAGGATTGTGGATTCATTATGGAGCTTGAGGATCATGATTTTGAGACTTGTATGACGATCAGTGCACTCGAGGACCCCACCAGCTTTAGCGAACCCAACCCACAACCCTTTGTGGCAAACCTACCACATCTCGAAGAGGCTATTGATTTAGTTCATTCCCAGCCTCTTCCACTAGATCGTCCTATTGAATCTTCATCGGCATCCTCCCTACCTTCTATACTAAACCCACCTAAGCTTGAATTGAAACCATTGCCTAAAAATTTGAAATACGAATTCTTAGGACCTGAGAACATGCTCCCTGTGATTATTAGTGATGATTTAACTAAGGAGCAAGAATTGAGGTTGATTAAGGTCCTTAATAACAATAAGGAGGCAATTGGTTGGACCATCCACGACCTTAAGGGGATTGAGCAATCTTATTGTAATCATTGTATTTTCATAGAAGATGGATCTCGCCCTTCTCGTGAAATGCAAAGGAGACTAAACCTGAATATGGGAGAAGTGGTCAAGAAGGAGATAATCAAGTGGCTTGATGCTAGAATTATATACCCAATCTCAGATAGTACAAGGGTTAGCCCCATTCAGATTGTACCCAAGAAGGCGGGAATAACCATTATGACTAACGAGAAAGGGGAAACCTTCACCACTCGTTCAACTTCTGCTTGGAGAGTCAGTATTGACTATAGGAAGCTGAACACAGCCACCAAAAAGGATCACTTTCCCTTGCCATTCATCGATCAAATCCTAAAATTGTTAGCTGGGAAAAAATACTTTTGCTACTTGGAATGTTATTTGGGATATAACCAAGTCCCTATCCATCCCGAAGGCCAGAAAAAGACAACTTTCATCTATCCCTATGGAACCTTTGCATTCCGTAGAATGTCCTTCGAGCTTTGCAATGCACCCGAGACTTTTCAAAGGTGCATGCTTCTGACTTGGTGGGAGATTGTCTTTAGGTGTTCATGGATGATTTCTCTGTTTTCAAAGATTCTTTTGAGTCCTACCTTACTAACTTGCAATTGATCCTCCAGAGATGCATCAGGACACGACTGGTCCTTAGCTGAGAAAGGAGCCATTTTATGACTCAGGAAGGCATTGTCCTAGGTCATGTGGTTTCTAATCGGGGTATTGAGGTTGATAAGGCTAAGGTGGATGCTATCTTTAGACTTCGTCCACCCACATCCATGAAATAGGTCCGCACTTTCCTTGGGCAAGTGGGTTTTTATGGAAGATTCATCAAGGACTTGTCAAAGGTGACTCAACCCTTGAGTAACCTTCTGGCCAAAGACACGCCGTTCGAGTTTGATGAATCATGCCGTAAGGCATTTGATTTGTTAAAAATGGCAGTCACCTATGCCCTGGTGTTGCAACCACTGGCCTGGACAGCCCTATTTGATATTATGGCTGGCACATCTGATTATGCTATCGAGGCTATCTTGGGTCAGAAGATTGAGAAAAGGCCCTCTGTGATTTACTATGTTGGCAAGACATTGGACGAGGCCCAGAGGAACTACACCGTTATTAGAAAAAGAATTGCTAGCTGTAGTTTTCACTTTAGAAAAATTTAGGGCTTATCTTTTAGGTTCTCATGTAATCATTTATACCGACCACTCGGCCTTGAAACATCTCTTTGCCAAAAAGGATGCTAAGCCCCAGCTTATTCGCTGGATTTTGTTACTTCAAGATTTTGATCTTGAAATCAGGGGTAAAGTCGAGGCACAAAATGTAGTGGCGGATCACCTCTCGAGAATCCTAATTGATTCTCCTCATTCAGATATCCTTATTTCGTGCACCTTTTTGGATCAGACTATCCTTACAGTCTCAAGTATCCGAACCCCCTTGTTTGTGGATATCGTCAATTATTTAGCCGTTGGTCAAATCCCCTAGGATTGGACGAAACAACAATGGGACAGACTTGTGTCTAAGGCCAAATATTATTTTTGGAACGATCCTGAGCTATACCGCATTGGCGTAGACCAGATTATTCTTTGATGCATCCCGAAAATTGAGTTCCATAGTATACTTGAGTTCTGCCATACATCTGCATGTGGTGGACACTTTTCACAGGAAAAAATGGTAGTAAAAGTCTTGCAATCTGGATTCTATTGGCCATAATTATTTAAGGATGCCCAAGAATTCTCAAAGTTATGCACCCAATGCGAGACACTCAGGAACATGGCTAAGAGAGATATGATGCACCTAAACCCAATACCTTCCGTCGAAATTTTTGACATTTGGCGCATCGACTTCATGGGACCTTTTCCTCCTTCATTTGGACACCAGTATATTCTGGTCATTGTTGATTACATGTACAAATGGATTAAGGCAATCCCCACCCGGACCAATGACCACAAGGTGGTCATCAATTTTATGAAGAAGAATATCTTCAGTCGGTTCGGGATTCCTCGGTCGATTATCAGTGATGATGGCATGCATTTCACTCATGCCCAATTTCAGAATTTAGTAGGGAAATACAAGGTGAATCATCAGATTCCCACACCCTACCATCCTCAGACGAACGGACAGGCCAAGGTCTCCAATCGGGAGATCAAAAATATTTTGCAGAAAATCGTAAGGCCTGATAAGAAGGATTGGACCCAAAAGCTAGATGATGCCCTTTGGGCCTACCGTATGGTGTACAAAATGCCTATTGGTATGTCTTTGTTCCGTCTGATGTTTTGTAAGGCATGGCACTTACCCGTAGAGCTAGAACACCGGGCATTTTGGTCCATTAGAAAATGTAATTTTGACCTAGAGTTGGCTGGGAAGACCAGGAAACTCCAACTATCTGAGTTGGAGGAGCTTAGAAATGATGCTTATGAAAATGCCAGAATCTATAAGGCAAGGACCAAAGCTCTTCATGACCAGATGATTTCACGTAAGAGCTTTAAGTCGAACTAGAAGGTCTGGCTTTTCGATTCTCGACTAAAGCTCTTCCCTAGAAAGCTTTGGTCTAAGTGGGATGGCCCGTTCGTTATCGAGCAGATTTTCCCTAATGGGGCTGTCGAAATCTCTAACCCAAAGATGGGTAATTTCTTCAAGGTCAATGGATAGCGTCTCAAACCTTTTGTTGACCATGTGCTCACTGAACCCGTCTCGGACAAGGTTGCTCTTACCTTGGCCTAACCACCGTGAGCCGATCCTCGCCTAGTTGAAGGCACTAAACTCAACACTTGTAAAGACTGTTCCGAGCTGACTAGAATCTCACAGAAACCAGCTGCTATTCTTCCACTTCTGCTCTCCTGCATGGTTTCATTTTTAATAATGAGGACATTGCATTAGCTAAGCATGGGGGGCAAATATTTCCTATGAATCCTTTTGTCAGCCATAACAGTAATTTTCCTATTTTTCATCTTTAAAAAAAAAAAGGAGATGAGAACTTAGGCATTAGGAGTTGCAAACTTTAGGAATTGATACTTTGGGACCTGAATACGTAGACTCTTCAGGTCTTCAGTCTTACTTAGCCTGGGTGTCCACTCGAATGTGGACTTAATCTCGAGTCCTCACCAAGTAATTCTATTTTAAACTGGTCAACAAATTGGGGTGAAAAATTTGACTTATCAACCTGCCCTTTGATTTGAGGGGACTTTAAGCTTAAGCATCTACACACTTTTTGCACTGACTCACTTTTCGACGGTTTCTTCAAAATTTGGGTAGCTAATGAACCATCTAGGGTGGTATGGCTGGCAAGTTGTCGATGGTAACAGCTTATCGGTCGATTGTCTAGAGCCCCGCCACAAGACTATTTTCTTTGTACTTCCTTTAGGTAAATCTTAGATTAGGGAAGTCACCTATGTAAAAAAAAATAGAAAGAAAAAATAATAGAAAAAGGAGAAAATAAAAAATAAATAAATAAAACCATGTGTATGGCTGGCAAGTTACCGTGGGTAACAGCCCATAGGACAATTGTCCAGTGCCCAGCTCACAAAAATGCACAATAATTCCCAAAACACTTAAGGAAGAAGCGGGGAAGTAGAATAAACTAAGGAGATATACACTAGGTTCACCCTTGTGTTGACCCCATAAATAAAAGTAGGGAGAAAGCTACCGTTCAAAAAGACAAACCTCTAGGCAAGGTCACCTAGGGTGGTAGAAACCCGAAGTCCATTTTAACGCCGACCTAGTGAGTCCTTCACTCCTCTCACCAGATGCTTAGGACTTAGATTCTTTTTCGAGTCTTGGGTGGGTCAGGTAGCCGTAAAAAGTTATCTTGGAACTCTTAAACTCCAAAAGTCCAAAAAAATTAGAAAAGAAGGAAAACAAAAAAAAATTATGTATCTTCTCTTTTCAAAAAAGGCGAGGGCTTGGGCGATCTTCATTCTCGTAGACACCCGAGCACTGTTGAGTTTTTGTAATTAGGTCTTACGGCTGAAATTTTCTAAAGCAATCGACAAATTTTGCCTACATAATCGAATCCTAGTTCTACTTTTATACATAGCATTTAGGTTGATTTTGCTAGGGACTAGCAAAAAGTAAGCATTGGGGTATGATAAACACACATGAATTCATGATAAAATGCTTATTTATGATAGTTCCTAGGCTTAGCATTGCATATCATGTTATAAATACTGCATAACATCCATTGAATGGCATTTAGGATAGTTGTGTATTATGTACATTAATTCTTCCATTTTATATGGCCAAGAGGTAGTGTGACATCTTTACGGGCTTCAGATGAAGAATCTGACTATACAGATGAATCCAGAGTGACGATCACAGTCTGTCAATGCAAAAATCACCCTAATCAGAGCTCTGTAGCACCCTCTACAAGATGAAGATGGACAACCCAGATCGTGCCACCATGTGGCGCCACCCAGGCCGCCCCACACTTGAGCCATTGCGCCCAGCCTCAAGCAAGGACTCACCTCGATCGTTGGATGTTCATCCAACAGTCAAGGCGTGCAGGACTGCAACACCCTCCACTCGATAAAGCATCGCTTTAGCGCAACAGTAAAGACAAGCGCTCGCAAACCGCAAGTGCGAGTTTGAGCCACAATCTGCTGCACCTGCTACAATGCTATCTGAAATAGGGCCACTGGACCTCGATCGAGTGGTTAGGATTCTCCACTCACGATCTGACGCTGCTCACTGACGCGAGGACGCATGCCAGATTGCACACACACAATCAAAGGCGCTCATTTAAGTCGAGCGAATGCGCTGTCGACCATCGAATCTCCGCAAGGGCGTGAGGTGCACAATTCAAATCAAGGCACGAGCGAGTCTCGGTCGTGTGATGCATCATCTGACGGTTGCCAACCACATGCCAGTGGTGTGGATTTCAAATGCGGGCGAGCGTGCGTTCTCTTCTCACGATCACAGCCATCCATGCCTGATCCAATGGTCAACGATCGTCACACCCTACGCCAGTTGTGGCCAAGCCTCCAAGTGCTAGCCAAGGCGTGTGCATGCTTTAGTGACATCTTAAATGTTACTAAAGGCCCCTGCAAGCAAACCACCACTATATAAACACCCCTACACCCCCCATTCCTCCTCATCTCTAGCTACTCTACTCCCACCAACTCCTAAGCTCTAGTAGCCTACCAAAGGTCCATTAGAGCTTACTCTGAAGCTCCAAAGGCTTCCTATTAGTGTAGCATTTCTTTATCCCACCAAATATTCGTCCCTCATTCCATAACCTTCATAAGTTGCCTTGGAGCCATCCTCCCACCTCCATTCCGATAGCAGATCGCCTCCGCCTCCTCACCTCCATTCCAGAGCCTCGGTGAAGCATTCCTCTACCTGACGTCCTTTTGCATCTCACCTCCGTTGTCTTACTCCTCAACTCCTTCGTCCAAGCTTCCACCAGTTGTCGTCATCTCGCCGAATAGCCATTTCGAGAGATTCCTTCTCACCTCTATCTCTCTTATGCTTTCGTAGATTATTGTAATAGACATTTGTGCAATATATCATATTTGATTCCATTTATATTGTGATCCATCTTGTTTGCGTCCTTTATAAAAATAAAAAATATATAACAAAACACCAAAAAGAAACAAAACGAAGCATGGTTTTCAAACAAAGTAAACGTTGCCACCCTGTGTTTAACTCGGGACTCCCTTAGAGTTTCGGTAAAATTGTATTTGATAGTGAGTTTGCGACTACGATGACGGGTTCCTCCAAACCTCAATTTCACCACGTGAAACACATCAATCACCAACAATAGGCCTAGAGGTACTCAGGTACTAGCCAAGATCCTGACCTGACTAGCTTTCGCCTCAGTCTTCCGGGAAGGTTTCTAAGGCTCGTAGGAACTATCTTAAGGTTTGTTTGACCCAACGATTAAAGCACCCATCCGTGTAATTTGGTTATCCCAGGTTTAGTTTGCCAGTGTATTTTTTATAAGAGAGAGATAGAAGAATATTTTCATTTGTGGAGAGCTTCCTCTCTCTTTTTCCTTTCATTTTATTTTTCCTCAGATCCAACCTTGGATTGGCCCTAAACACATTCTGTATCAGATTCCTTGTCCCCACCATCAATCCTCACAGGATCCCTAGTAGTCGATGCTTCGGGATAGCACCGCCCATTGCAACCCACAGAACCCTGGCTTTTGACACTTCGGGATAGTGCCTCCCATGGCGTTCTGTAGCTAAATCCAGATCCTAGCAATCAACATTTCGTTATAATGCCTCCCACGACATCTGAACCAGCATAAGGTGCTTACGTGCCCCCGGTAGGGTATTTAGATATCCTAGGAGACAAGCACTAAGGAGATGATATGTTATTGCGCATTTTCGAGGGGAATTTCTTGCCTCTCCGCATCGGGAGCTCGTCCAAATCAACTTGTGTTTTTGTGGTGCTTCATATAGACACATCAATCTAGGTTAAAATGCCTATTTATGATGTTCCTAGGCTTAGACTTGCATTTCATATTATAAATATTACATAGCATGCATCATTTTGCATTTAGAGTAGTTGTATATAATTTAGGTTAATTGCGTCCTTTTTATGGTTAGGAGAGAAGAGGATTTATTTTAGGGCCTCGGATGGACGATCAGACCATACGGATCTAATCAGGATAATGATTGAATCCTAACACTCATGAAATTGTTTAGATCGGAGTCCCATAGCATCATATGAAGTCTAAGGAAGATCAACGGCAGGAGGGAAATGCAACATCCTTACGAGCTTTGGATGAAAAATTTGACCGTACAAATGGATCCAAAGTAACGATCGCAGTCCAGCAGCATGGAAATCAACTCGATCCAAGCACCGTGGCATTGTTTGCAACAAAAAGAAGAAATGGATGGCCCAGATGGCTCCATGTGGCACCATCCAGGCCACCCAACATGAACCACGGCCACCCTAGCCTCACGCATGGAGAGATCTCAGCCGTTGGATCTCAATCCAATGGCTGAGGGGCATTCTACATCGCCTTACCTTCCAACGGATGGATTCATCCAACGGTTACAATATAATCTTGAGCTCTTCTCTTATGAAGGTGAGGCGATGTAGAGTGCCCCTCAACCATTGGATAGAGATCCAATAGCTGAGATCTCTCCAATCATGAGGGTGAGGCGGTCGAGGTTCATGTTGGGCAGCTTGGATGGTTCCACGTGGCACCATCTGGGCCGTCTATTCTTCTTTCTTTTGCAGAGGGTGCCATAGTGCTTAGATCGAGTTGATTTCTGCGTTGCCAGACTGTGATCACCGCTCTGGATCCATCTGTATGGTTGGATTTTTCTTTAGAAGCCCGTAAGGATGTCGCATTGCCCTCCTGGCCATTAATCTTCCTCGGACTTCATATTATGTATAAGACTCCAATCTAGATGATTACGAGGGCATTAGCCTCTGATCGTCATCCTGATCAGATTCGTACGGTCCAATCGTCCATTCGAGGCAATGAAAATAATCCTCTTCTCTCCTAACAATAAAAAGGATGCAATTAACCTAAATTATATACAACTACTCTAAATGCAGAATGATGCATGCTATGCAATATTTATAATATGAAATGCAAGTCTAAGCCTAGGAATATGCATAAATAAGCATTTTAACCTAAATAGATGTGTCTACATCATACCCCCATGCCTATCTTTTGCTAGTCCCTAGCAAAGTTAAAGTACATGTTATGTATGAAATCAAAATTAGGATTAGATCACTTAGGCCTAAGTCATTTATTAACAATAGAAAATTTCAACTAAGGTCCTAAACTACAAAGACTCAACATTACCCGAGTGTCTGCTAGAATGTAGACGGCCCAAGTCCTCACCTTATTTGAAAAGGGAAGATACATTTTTTTGCTTTTCTTCTTTTCTTTCTTTTTTTTTGGACTTTTGGAGTTTGAGAGTGTCAGGATAACTTTTTACAGCTACCCGACCCACCCAAGACTCAAAATGGACTCTAAGTGCTAAGCATCTAGTGGAAAGAGTTAAAGACTCACTAGGTGGTGGTTAAAACAGACTTCGGGTTTCTACCACCCTAGGTGACCTTGCCTAGAGGTTTATCTTTTTGAACAGTAGCTTTCTCCCTACTTTTATTTATTGGGTCAACACAAGGGTGAACCCAGTGTATATCTCCCCGATTTATTCTACTTCCCCACTTCTTCCCTAACTATTTTGGGAATTATTGTGCATTTTTGTGAGCTGGGCTCTGGACAATCAGCCAATGGGTTGTTACCCATGACAACTTGCCAGCCATACTTGAGCGGTGAAGTGTGGTTTTATTTTTTTTGATTTTCTCCTTTTTTATTTTTTTTCTATATTTTTTTCTTTTTCTTCTTTTTTTTTTAAGTAGGTGGCTTCCCTGATCTAAGATTTACCTAAAGGTAGTATGACGAAAATGGTCTTGTGGCTGGGCTCTGGACAACCAGCCGATGAGCTGTTACCACCGACAACTTGCCAGCCATACCACCCTATATAGTTCATTAGCTACCAATTTCCAAGAAAACTGCTGAAAAGTGAGTTAGTGCAAAAAGTGCGTAGATGCTTAGACGTAAATCCCCTCAAATCAGAGGGCAGGTTGATAAGTATCATACTTATCATCCCAAATTATTTATCGAATTAAAACAAGATTAACTTGGTGAGGACTCGAGACTAAGTCTACATTCGAGTGGACACCCGAGCTAATTAAGTCCAAAGACTTGAAGAGTCTAAGTATTCAGGTCCTATCGTATCATTTCCTAAAGTTAATAACTTCCAAATGACTAAGTTCTCTTCAACTAATTCTTCTTTTTTTTATCTTTTTGAATTTTCAATTTTTTTTTAAAGAAACTAAAAGAAATTCTACAGAGTTAACAAAATGATTTCAGGAATTAATTATCCACCCCCCATGCCTAAATGATGCAATCTCCTCATTGTAAGAATAAAGACATGAAAAGGGTGGAGTAAATAGAATATCACCTGAGTATCGTGAAAATCCGGTCAGCTCCACAAAGAGAAGAGAGTATACATACGCACTAAGTTTATTGCCTTCAACTAGGCATAACATACATACAAGAAAGAAATTGAGAATTCACAAGTGTAGGATGGAATCAAAATAAAAATATTGATCCTCATACCCACCAACAGAATATGTCCACAAATGTGGATCAAGTTATGGTGCAAACCCATGCCCTAAGGTTGAGTGGTTCTAAGTTCTGGATGAAACTCACCCAGAACCGAAGATTGTTATATTTACAGGGTTGAGCTTAAGGTTTGGTGGTGTGCAACCCAAGACCAAAGTGTTGGACAACGGGTAAAGATAGTTCCATAGGTTCAGATGTCCACTTAACATTCATCTCAGAAAGATAGTCAATTATTCCAGGCTTGGGTCGCACGTGAAAGATATCGTAAGGGTCCTGGTAGAAAGTAAGTGGTTTTAGGTCAACAGGAACCCTTAAATCCAAACTTGTTTTTCCCTCAAAATTAACCTCCCAAATTTTCATTTCATCATTTAATCCTTCAACATCAAGTGCTCAGGTTCTGGGACCTCTAGCATACTGCTCACCCCATAAGATTTACCCAAGTCCAGAAATCGTGGCTGAATCAAGATTGACTTGGGCATAATGATCTCAGAAGTCAGCTCTTTGGGATGTAGATGACGAATGGGGTCAGTGATTGAATCATTAAGATTTGGATTCCTCAATAGTCGGGCTATCAAATGATTTATCAGATTCCTCAAGCCCGTTTGTCTCACTAAAATCATTTTCCTTATGCTCAAGTGAGACTTCACTAAGAGATTTTTCACCCTCAGAGTCAAAGAATTTACGATCCTCATTTATATATGTCTTAAAATCATATATCACTTCATGATCCAAAGAGAAATCATTTTCTTTATTTCTTGACATGGGGATCTCGGGTGAATCAATCGGTTCATCCTCAAATGGTTGCTCTAGACTAATCTGGTCAACTTTAGCCTTAGACTATGTATCCCCCCCGATAGGCACCTAAGTGGGTTCAAACATTGGCTCTCCTGAAGAGGGTTCATCTTGAGAATCATCCCATGATTTGACTAGTGCAACCACAAATTTAATCCTCAACCTTGACAACTTCCTAAGAAGAAACTCACCCAAGTCTCTATCCCTAACACTTTGGAGCAAATCCAATAAAAAGCTATTCAGCTCATCAATAATTTTTATCATAGGCTCCAATGCCTCAGTGCATGGTGTTGCCTGAGCTTGTAAAGATTGGATGGTGTTCCTCAATTTAGCCAACACCCTGTCCTGGATCTGGTTCAACTGAACCAACTTGTTCAGTTCAAGTTTGAGTGGGCTTGGGTTAAATCTAGGGAAGTCAAGATATCGAGGTTCTGAGGTCCCTCCCTGATGGTAAGTCATTTCAAGTTCTTCAAAGAATGGTGATGACCTATTTTCAGTGGAATACTGGGGAGGGTAGGTGTTATAATCAACATATCCTTCATGGTTGTAGACCTGATTAGGTTGGTCATCAAAGGGTGGAGATCTATAATCTTCGTAGCTCTAGGAAGGATAGTAATCATAGTCTTATTATCCAGGGTTAGACCCAGGACACTGAGGCTTGGATCTGTATCCCCAATCAAAGTTTTCTTGGCTAGTGGATGGGTAGTTACAAATCAAGTCGGGATAGTAATCATCTTGGTGATAAGTGGTGATAGGATGATAGGATTGGAAATGTGTGTAAGATGTGGAAGGGTACATGGTGAAGTAAGGAGGGAAATCAGAAGAGAAAGAAGGAGCCCTGCAATACAAAAATACAAGCCTATCCTTAGGTTGGGTAGCCTAAAGGTCTATAGACTCTCAAAATCTGCCCTAAGATTATGGACAATTTACTCTACTTATGTCCCGGCAATCCAACCAGTTAGAAAGAGGGACTGGGGAGAAGGTTTTTCCTTTGGCTTGTGCCTCCGGTTCCTAGTGTACCCCCCAACTACGGTCGTTTGACCCTACTCCCCTGGCTAGACATCAGATTGACTAGTATAAGCAGGTTAATCGTGAACAATCTTAATTTGGATCCCGATGAGCGAACCAGCCCTTAGGGCCAACGTCTACTCAATTTTAGTTAGGCTTAGGATATTGGTGCTTCTGGAATGTGATGGGCCCTTAATGGGTTGTGCCCTTAATGATTTTTTTGAGAATGTGTGAATGTGCACAACCAAGAAGTTTTCAAGCAAGATTATTAATGATGAGGTGAGTTTTAGGGTTCGAATCTTGCTTAGTACCTTTTAGGATTCAAAGATTAGGTGTATTCAATAAAGTTTTGCAAGACAAACCAAGTTTTAAAAGCATGAGTTCAAGTATTTTTCCTTTATAAATCAAAAGAATATGGAGTGCCTGACTTGACCTAAATATTGAATCCTATGGGACAGCTACAAAATGAATTTATTTTAAATTAGGTGGTGCGGCCTAAACAATTCAATCAATCGGCTCAAATGCACCACCGATTAAGGCACACAGAAAGGTGATTAACCTAATATGATTTCTACTCTTTTATGTGTTGAATTGGTGTACCGGGTCCACAGGTCAAAATTTCAGTTGAGTAGATGAAAATCAAGTCAGGTTATGTGCCTCCGATGTGGGTGTATAAAATGTGTAAATTGATTTGTCCCACAAAAAATATCTTTTTGTTTTTTTTTTTTATAAAATGCGGGGGCAAGATGGGTGAAGGTGGCAACCAAGACACACAAAGTCTATCCTAGGGTTTATGTAAGCACCTAAGTAGATTTGGTCTTGGTTATGAGTGTGGCAAAATGAAATTAGTGGGGGGATGTGGGGGACACTTACAAATTACTTTACCTGCACTTTACTCTGGTCTACCTCACTTGGATCTCCATGCTAAGGTACCTGTAAGATAGTAAATCAAAGAAAAGTGGGGTTAATAATATGTAAATGCAAAGAAGTGCAGAAAAAAGAAAGTAAATTCTATTGCCTCCCCAACAACGGTGCCAAAATGATCGACGTGTTTCACATGTTTGAAATTGGGGTTAAGAGTAACCCGTCATTGTAGTCGCAAAACTCGTTTATCAAATAAAATTTTACTGAAACTCCAAGGGAGTCCCGGGTCGAACACAGGGATGCGACATTTACTTTAATTGAAAATCGTGCTTCATTTTGTTTGTTTTTGGTGTTTTAGTTTTTGTTATTTTTTTGTGTTTTTGAAATAAGAAGACAAGTAGAGTAAATTCTCAAGAGAGATGGAACAATTATGATATATATCACTCCAATGTCAATTACAATGATCTATGAAAGCATAAAAGAGAAAGAAGTGAGAAGGAATCTCTCGAATTGGCTGTTCGGCGAGACGACGTTGCTTGGTGGAAGCTTGGATGAAGGAGGTAAGGAGCGGGATGACGGAGGTGAGATGTAGGAGCACGTCGAGTAGAGGAAAGCTTCAGCGTGGCTCCGGAATGGAGGTGTGGAGGCGGAGATGATCTGCTAGCGAAATGGAGGTGAGAGAACAGCTCCAAGGCGACCTATGAATGGGGATGGGAAGATGGAGGAATATTTGGTAGGGCAAAGGTTCGTTACACTAATAGGAGCCTTGGGAGCTTGAGAGTAAGCTCTAATGGAGAGTTGGTAGGCTTTCTAGAGCTTAGGAGTAGGTAGGAGTAGAGTAGGTAGAGATGAAGAGGAATGGGGGGTGTAGGGGTGTTTATATAGTGGAGGGAAGAAGAAGAAATTTGCATAGAGGCCTGTAGTGACAATTGCAAGCATCACTAAAGACCCCATGCATTTGTCGCTGAAGATCGCACCTTGACCGCTCACACTCGCAACTGGCCTTGCACCTACAAGCAATTAGTGATGGCTGTAAGTGTCACTAAAGATCCTTACAGGCTGTCGTTGAAAGTCCACGCCAACCTATGCCCGCTGCTGGTGTGCTTGAGTGCCCATCACGTGCCGTGTCGCACACATACGCATTGGTGTTGCACTACTGCATGCTGCTACGCTGGCGCTGTGGTCCAGGCACGTAAGCTTTTGCGTGCGCATCTGCGCGCATGCGCTGGCTGGTGCACTAGCACTGCCTCAATTGAACAATTGGAGGGGCTCAGCAGGTTTCGAACCCGTGCGACTCCTTCGAGAAGCGGGCACCTCACCGTTGCACTAAAGCGGTGGATGGTCGAGTGGAGAGTGCGGTGGCATCCTCTAATCGTGCAATATTGGTCGTTGGATTCTAATCCAACGGTCACGATATAATCTTAAGCTCTTGTCTTGTGAAGGTGAGGCGATGCAGAGCGCCCCTCAACCATTGGATTGAGATCCAACAACTGAGATCTCTCCATGCGTGAGGCTGGGGCAGCCATGGTTCATGTTGGGCAGCCTGGATGGCATCACGTGGCGCCATCTGGGCCATCCATTCTTCTTTTTGTTGCAGAGGGTGCCACGATGCTTGGATCGAGTTGATTTCCACATTGTAGGACTGCGATCGTCGTTTCGGATCCATCCAGATGGTTGGATTTTTCATCTGAAGCCCATAAGGATGTCGCATTGCCCTGCTGGCCATTGATCTTCCTTGGACTTCATATGATGCTACGAGACTCCGATCTAGATGATTTCAGGGGTGTTCGCCTCCGATCGTCGTCCTGCATCTCACCTCCGTTGTCCTGCACCTCATCTCTTTTTTCCAAGCTTCCTTTAGGTGCCATCATCCTGCTGAATAGCCGATTCGGGAGATTCCTTCTCACCCCCTCTCTTTTTATGCTTTCGTAGATTATTGTAATAGACAATTATGAAATATATCATATTTGTTCCATCTCTCTTGTGAATTTATTTTGCTTGTCTTCTTATTCCAAAAACACAAAAAAAAATAAAAACTAAAGCACCAAAAATAAACAAAACGAAGCGTGGTTTTCAAGCTAAGTAAACGTCGCCCCCTTGTGTTCGACCCGGGACTCCCTTAGAGTTTCGGTAAAATTTTATTCGATAAACGAGTTTTGCAACTACAACGACGAGTTACTCTTAACCCCGATTTCGAACACGCAAAACACGTTGCATCACTGCTCCTAATCTAGATCTTAGGACCATTTTCAGAACAACAAAAATGCTTTTTGGCAAGATTTCATATTTAAGCGGACTGAACCAGACTGTGTGTGATTTAGGGTGCTTGAGTTACTGAATCCCACAAACTAGAGGTCAATAAACAAGGTCGAATAATCCCTAAGCCTTAGACCTAATACATAAGCATTGCATTTTCCTTAACTTCTTGAGGATTAATCCGGATCTTGACAAGTATGTGAGTGTTTAAATCTCAGAATTGATCCAAGAGGCTAAGGTCGGTATTCGCCACTAATCCCTTAAGTTTTAGCCTTCCAGGTCTTAATTCATCATTCAATCCAACCTAGAAGTTAGGTAAGTTCCATATTATTTTGAAGGGACTCAATTTTTTTCTTTCTTTATCTTTTTGCTCCTTTCTTTTCTCTTCAATTTTTCATCCTTTTTTTTCATTTTTCTCTCAAATGGATCTTCTTTTTCCTCAACCTCCAAATTTTTTTTTTATACGAAATCCTTTTGTGATTTGATTTTCATGGCGTTTTGCACTTTAATACCCCCCATGCCAACAATTTGTAATGTCCTCATTGTAAATTAGGTGGGTTCAAGTTTAGCTTAGATCGTACATTAGAACAGGGTCAAAGGGTTGGTGGACAGGTCAGGGTGACTATTGCGGACGATTTTAAGCTCCAGTACAGGTACCTAAGTTGGAGTTGGCTGTTCTAATGGACAAACCCTAAAGTGCAATGTGAGTTCAGCAAAGAGTTATGTTAAAAAGATTTTGGGTTTTTTAGAAAGATGACAGGTTGCCTCCCGTTAAGCACTAAGTTTGACACCATCAGCTGGGCATAATAAGCTCAGGGAGATGTGATTGGCTGCATGAGTGATCAGATGGTTGAGAATCTGATGGCCACAGATAAGTATTAAAGCATGGTGAAGAGTCATTCCAAGATGTCTTTGATATGGATCAAGTTGATTCGTTTCTAGATGGTCTTCTTTGAAATCTTGCGGTGGAATCATTTGGAAGGTGTAGTGGTCATGGAATTTTGAAATAGGTTTGTCATGAGTCTAGGACTCAACAGAGAATGATCTAGTATCCCAGATGTGTGGTTCCTCTCGTGCATTATGGCCTATTAAATCAATACTCAATGAGTCATCTTGATTCTTTTCATTTGAATGTGTGATCGCCTCCTCAAGAAATGCCTCAAATATTGGTTCTTCTAATGATTCCTCTCCATAATTCTCATCCCAATCGAAAATGAATGCTTAGAGAGTGCCTTTCGGATTGTCTAACTCTAATTCTGTAAAGGATTCATACTCTGGGTGTAGGTCACTATCAATATCTTCCAATATTGACTCCTAGAGATCCTCAAAATGAAATGTCTCTATGTCCATAGGATCTGAATATGATATGTCACCATGTTTCCCAAATTCTCAGGGTATGTCTTCAAGGTCAAAGGTGAAAGCCTCCACTGTGCTTCTGTCATTGTGCTCAGTCAAGTCAGGATCATCCAAGATGTGAGAAGTTTCTAATTCTAGCTCTAGGTTTTCTACCAAGGATATGGTCATGAGGTCCTGAATAAAACCTAGTTATTCTATCAAATATTTTCCTTTTGTTGCCTCGAAGATATTAATCTCAGCATGTTGATCTCCTGAGGCAATCACCATGTGCCCTGATTCGCAATTGATTATGGCTCTTACAATAGCCAAGAATGGTCATCCCAAAATCATAGGCATATCTTATATCTGTTGTGGCATATCTGTTAACGCGGCTAGATCGTGTTTTAACAAATATTGCATTGTAATATAGACGAACTTTCCGTGAAAACAAATAAAGATTTATAACTCGAAGATCAGAGTATCTGAGGTTGAACACAGGGAGCAATCTAAGTATTCCAAAACTTGAGAATACAACTTTTTAAATAAGAAGAAATGACTAGTTCAATAGAAGTGACATGAGAGTGATATAGAAAGAAATTGCTCAAGAAAAAAAATGGACGTTTGATGCAATATCAGACGTCTTAAAGTATTTCCCAGACTCTTCTTTTGGTGATTTGCTCTGCTTTAGCTCCTTTTCTTCTCTTCCTTTGCTACTTCTGTTCCTCTTCTTTTTCCTTCTCTTCTTGATTTGTGGCCAAGGCCTGGCTTGCCTCTTCTTAAGTGGTCTTCTCTTTCTTCTTCCTCTTCTTTTCCTTCGCTTTCTTGCTTCTTTATCTGCCCCTTGATCTCTTTCTTCTTCCTTCTTTTCTTTTCTCTTTGGCTTCGCTTCTTCTCTACCTTGCCTTACTTTTTCCTCTGCAGAGCCTCCTTCCTTCTTTTATTTTGCTTGCAGCGGCTAACTCCCTGCTTTCTGCACACAAGCACCACGCAGCAAAACCTACTCCCCTACCCTTCCCGCGCATCTCTCTCTCTCTCAATCTCTCTCTGGTACGCTCTCCCAGAGCCGGGTTATCGGGTCGGATCGTGTGCCTAGGTCCAGGCGCACCGGCGTGGGTGTGGTGCGCGAGGAGTGCTCAGGAGTGGGGGTAGTCAGGTCGGGGCACCAGATCCGCGTGATGAGCTCGCGGATGAGGCGCTGTGGATAGGTGAGGAGGGACCTCACCCTAGTGTATTCGAGGCAACAAGGCAATAACACAAAATCAATATAAACGACTCACGCGCTTTGTGACTTATAGACGTGGGACTAATGCCCACCGCTCTTTCTTCCGTGCCCACAGCAGACCGTGCCTCCAATTGCCACAACTGCTAGTCTCGCGGCATCACTTGCTGGGACAACTGGATTCACAAGACCTTCCCAAGTTTGCTGCACCTGGAACCCTGAAGTCTTGCAACCTGGAGCAAGCGTGTAGCTTCCTCGAGTCACCGCTAATGGTGGTCGGAGCTCAAAACCTGCCTGACACAAAACGGGCCTTGTGGCTCAATCAGATCACAGGGGGACCTTCGCCGTGTCACGGCGAAGGTGAGGCAGTAGGTGGCAGGCCGTGGGGTGGCCTAGGCGTGCGTGCCTAGGTCGCTCTGTGGCTAGATGGATGGGTTTGATCGGGGGGTAGTTGTGGTGGCGTAGAGGGTCTGTGGATGAGTGGAGGTTATTCAGTGGAGTATGGCGGAGGTTATGCGGTGGTTGGCGAGACGTGTGGGGCTGCGAAGTAACGGGAGCGTCTCGCCGGAGGGTGGCTGGAGATGAGGAAGGTGGCGGTGGACAGTGACGGTCAAGGGGCAGTTGTGTGAAATAAAGTGAGGGAAATGAAAGAGTGGAAGAGGGGGAACTTATTTGGATTGTTGGGAGTGAAAGGGGGCAGTGGAGACAAATGGCTCGTTTGTGTCGTCATCGGAGAAGACAACCTTGAGGGAGATAACGGCGACGAGGAGGTCAGGAGGCGTGCGCTTGGTGCGGCACGATGCGGGAGGATGAGGCGGAGTGAAGTCTGCTGCTGGTATGGCAGCAAAGCGATGAGAGGGTGGAGAGGTAATAGCCAGAGCTTGTGAGCTTTTTGGCTGGAGAGAGGAGAGATGAAGTTTGGAGGGTTCTACGTCCAAAGCAAGTCTCAGAGATTCGTAGAGGGTCGGGGATCCTTTTATAAGTGCTGGCCGAGCTTCTAGTGCATGGATGGCAAGCCTTCTGCCACCGTTGTCTCATCGGAGAAGGAAGGTAGTTGGGATCCCAAATCTTTCGTGCGTTCGCACGAGAGATTAGACAAAAATCAAAGATTGTGATCGGGCTCAGATGGTAGGGGATTCCTCAGAGAATCTCCCTTCCAATTCTGGGAGGAGATCTCTGATGGATGAAAGAGTATCCCCCTGCCTTCCTCGACAGAGAAGGATTCCTCCCCATTAATGGCGGAGGGACCTGATTGTAAGATTAGCGAGGAAGCTAGCGAGGTTTATGTGATGGTTTTCAAAAGATAAGGGTTAAAATGTAATTGGGTGTACTAATTTGCAAAGTAGGTCAAGATGACCTCCCCTAAGGTTCAAATTTTGGTAGAAACCTAATTTTGACCTAAGGAATCAATGGTGAATTTGGATTTTAGGTTTGACTACGGTTGACTGGACATTTTGCGTAGAAACCCAAATTAGGTCAATTAATGAGTTAGGACCCTAATCTAGGCAAACTAGGTTCCAAAGGCAAAATTGAATGTTATAAACCATAAGGGATATTTTTTCATGAATTTTAGAGGGTTTAATTGATTTTTATCCTGACCGAAACCTTGTTGAATTAAGCAGGTCTGTTTTAGGGTTACCAGTTGTCATTTAATTCCTGGATTGCACATGAACCCATTTATGATTGAATCAACCCACTTTTTATCTTATTTAGACCATTTTACCTATGTTTTGTTTTTGAGAAATCCCGTTTATGTACTGCAATGGTAAAATTGCAGTTTTACCCTTTATTTCATATTTTTTTCTCAGAACACTTATTCCTCCAATTAAGCCTTCTTCTAAGTTATGCAGGAGCTTTTATTCTCTTTCTTGGATCAAAATGAGCTAGTTAGGGCTCATGATGAGGCTCTAATCATACCCCCATGCCTAGCTTTTGCTAGTCCCTTAGCAAAATTTCAAGGTTTTAACTTCTGTTCTAGACCCTGAGTGTCTGTCATCAGTTATGATAAGTGCTTTTCTTTTTCTTTTGTGATTAGGTCAGAATGCTGATAATAGGCCTAGAGGTACTCAAGTATCAACCAAAATCTAGACCTGACTCGCTTTAGCCTTAGTCCTCTACAAAGGTTTTTAAGGCCCACAGAAACTAATCTAGGGTTTGTTGGACTCCGCGGTTAAAGCACCCGTGCTTGAGACATTTTTAGCCTAGGTTCAGTTTGCAGTGCATTTTTTGTAAGAGAGAGACAAAAAATTTATTTGTTTGGAGAGTTTTCTCTCTCTTATCTTTTTATTTCTAGCTTCGGATTGGCTTCTCAACACGGTCTGTATCAGATTCCTCATCCCCATCATCAATCCTCAAGGGTCCCTGGCTATCAATGCTTCGAGATAGCACCGCCCATGGCAACCCCCAGAACCCTGGCTTTTGAGATTTCGAGATAATCCCACCCATGGCATTCCGTCGCCGAATTCAGACCCTGGCAATTGACATTTCGTGATAATGCCGCCCATGATATCTGAACCAGCAGAGTGCTTACATGCCCCCGGTAGGATATTTAAATATCCTAGGAGACAAGCACCGAGGAGATGATATGTTGTTACGCATCTTCGAGGGGAATTTCCCACCTCTCCGTGCCAGGAACTTGTCCAAATCAACTTATGTTGATCGGCCACTCCTAATCTAGGTGACTTTTTCAAAACATTGAAATGCTTTTTGTGTGGTTTTGATATTTATGTGCAGTGAACCAGACTATGTGTGAATTGGAGTGCTTAGGTTACCGAATCCTGCAAACTGAAGGTCAGTTAACGAGGCCGAATACTTCCTAAGCCTTAGACCTAATACTTAAGCTTCGCATTTTCCCCAACCTCTTGAGGATTATCCGAATTTTAGCTGATACGTGAATTTTTAAGCTAAAGAATCTAGCCCAAGAGGCCTAAGACCAGCGTTCCCGCTAATCTCTTGTTATGTCTGCTTAGCACTTTTCTCTTTTTCTCCTTTCTTGACCTGGTCTAGAACTTCAGTTAATCCCTTAATCTTTTACTAATGACTATTTCATTTTCTTTTTCATTTTGTGCTCCTTTTCTTTTCTTTTTTTTGGCATTTTATTCTTTTCCCCCTCTCATTTTGTATGGCCCGAATTGTTTCTCCCCCCTACTTTTTTTTTTTTTTGAATTCAAACCCTTTCTTGATATGAATTTTCCTGACATTTTGCACTTTCATACCCCCCCCATACCTAAGATTTGCAATGTCCCCATTGTAAATTAGGTGAGTTCAATTTCAGCTTAGTTCATGCATTAGGATAGGTGTTGGGTGAGTGAATGGGTCAAAGTGACTTGTGGCGAACGATTTCTAATCTCGGGTAGGGGTACCTGAGGTGAAGTCGGCTGTTCTAATGGATGAACCCTAAAGTGCAATCTGAATTCCGCGTAGAAATGTCAGAAAAGGTTTCGGGTTTTTCAAAGAATGATGGGTTGCCTCCCGTTAAGCGCTAAGTTTTACGCCATCGGCTGGGCGCAATGAGATCAAGGGGAATGGAGGGTAAAGGATGACTCAGCCAAATTTGTATCGGTCATGTCAATGAACGGTTTGAGTCTCTGACCGTTCACAACAAAGGGTTCAGAATCGTGGCTGAGTGGGCTGATTTCAATGGCTCCATTTCCAAAGATTTGTCGAACTAGGTACGGTCTGACCCACTTAGATCGTAGCTTTCCTGGGAATAATTTGAGTCGGGCATCAAAGAGTAAAACCTTTTGACCAGGATGAAAGATCCTTCTAGAAATGTGTTTGTCAAGAAAAGCTTTAACCTGTTCTTTGTAAATTCATGAGTTCTCATACGCGTCGTGGCGTAATTCATCGATCTCGATTATTTGAAGCCTTCTGTGGGTTCCAGCCTTAGAAAGATCTAAATTACAATTCCGTACTGCCCAATAGGCTTTATGCTCCAATTCGACGGGGAGGTGACATGCCTTCCCATACACTAGTCTGAAGGGAGACATTCCTAATTGGGTCTTGTGGGCAGTCTTATAGGCCCACAATGCTTTCGGAAGTCGAGAAGACCAATCCTTTCTGTCAGGTCGAACAGTAACCTGAAGGATTTTCTTGATCTCTTGGTTTGATAGCTCAGCTAGACCATTAGTTTGGGGGTGGTAAGGAGTAGAGATTCGGTGTGACACCCCGTATTTGGTCATCAGTGACCTGAACTGAGCATTTGTGAAATGGGTCCCTCTGTCGGAAATTATTTCTCGTGGAATCCCAAACCTTGAGAAGATGTTTTGATGAATGAATTTGATAACAACTTTATGATTGTTGGTTCGGGTCGGAATGGCTTCTATCCACTTGGACACGTAGTCAACTGCGAGTAAGATGTATTCGAAGCCATCCGAGATCGGAAAGGGTCCCATG
Organism: Thalassia testudinum; assembly: GCA_037157565.1. Lineage (NCBI taxonomy): Eukaryota > Viridiplantae > Streptophyta > Magnoliopsida > Alismatales > Hydrocharitaceae > Thalassia > Thalassia testudinum. The sequence goes on along the minus strand of JAZHRO010000003.1, from coordinate 112,507,046 downwards.
AAATCGATCCCCTAGATGTCAAAAATTTTGCATACCAGGATTGGCTATAGAGGCATCATGTCTCGATGGCTCATGTTGCCCAAAGTCTGGCAACGAGTACATGCCTTACAGTGATCGTATGCATCCTTGAAAATTGTGGGCTAGTAAAAGCCACACTGGAGGACTTTTGATGCAGTTTTGTGTCCTGAGAAATGTCCACCGCATGCCTGGTCATGGCAAAAGGAGAGTATGTCTTTGATTTCTACTTCCGCGACACACCGTCGAATTATCTGATCAGCACCACTGCGAAATAGATACGGGTCTTCCCATAGGTAATACTTGGCATCGGAACGCAATTTGTCCTTCTTGGCTTTCGGCCAATCGGACGGAATCTGATGTGATGCCAGGTAATTCACTATAGCTGCTAACCATGGAAGGCCTGTATTGATAGTCAAGAGGTGCTCATCAGGAAAGTGTTCTTTGATGGGTTCGGAAGGGTTAATTATTTCAAAAGGAAGGCGGGCAAGTGATCAGCTACCACATTTTGCTTTCCCACTTTGTCGCGAATCTCAAGGTCAAATTCTTGCAACAGCAAGATCCATCGGATTAATTGAGGTTTCGCGTCCTTCTTTGCAAGGAGATGCCTCACAGTTGTGTGATCCGAGTATATGATAACACAAGAACCCAGAAGGTATGATCTGAATTTTTCTAGGGCAAATACTACATCTAGCAGCTCTTTCTCAGTAACCGTGTAGTTACGCTGAGCCTCATCCAGTGTTTTGCTAGCGTAGTAAATGACCACAGGTTTCCCGTCAATTTTCTGCCCCAAAACCACTCCTACAACGAAGTCAAATGCATCGCACATGATCTCAAAGGGTTGAGACCAATCATGGGACTGTAGGATCGGGGCTTGGGTGACTTGGTCACGACGGATCTTGAATGCTTGAGTGCATTCCTTTGAAATTTTGAAAGGCACATCCTTAGAGAGAAGAGTAGTCAGAGGACACGCGATTTTTGAAAAATCAGGGATAAATCGACGGTAAAAATCGACGTGCCACAAAAAAGATCGGATGTCCTTAATTGAGCTAGGCATAGGGAGCTTGGAAATCAGGTTAACCTTAGCTCGATCGACTTGGATGCCTTTCTCCGAGATTAGATGTCCAGGACAATTCCCTCAGGCACCATGAAACAAATTCGCATCGATGCACTGCCTGAGTATTTGGGCCCAGTGTTGGAGGCAATCGTCAAATGATGCTCTAAAAACTGAAAAGTCATCTATGAAGACTTCCAGATAGTCACCTACCATATCTGAGAATATGGCAAGCATGCACCGCTGAAAGGTTGCAGGTGCATTGCAGAGACCAAAAGGCATCCTTCGAAACGCGTACGTCCCGAAGGGGCAGGTGAATGTGGTCTTTTCTTGATCTTCTGGATAGATTGCCACTTGGTTGTAATCGGAGTACCCGTCAAGAAAGCAGAAGAACCTATTTCCCGCTAGTTTCTCAAGGATCTGATCAATAAACGGTAGTGGGAAATGGTCCTTCTTCGTGGAGGAATTGAGTCTTCTGTAATCAATGCAAACTCTCCACGAGTTAGCTATTTGGGTAGGAATGACTTCTCCGATTTCAGTCGTGATGATGGTAAGTCCGGCCTTTTTAGGCACCACCTATATTGGACTCACCCAACGACTATCGGAGATCGGGTAGATGATCCCTGCATCTAACCACTTTATGATCTCCTTTTTCACAACCTCCTGCAGGTTAGGGTTTAAGCATCTCTGCATTTCTCTTGAAGGTCGTGCGCCTTCTTCTGTGTAGATTTGATGTGTGCAGTACAAAGGGCATATGCTAGTCAAATCATCGAGAGTCCATCTAATGGCTTTATGATGTTGCTGGAGAATAGTAATCAAACGGAGTTCCTGATCAGGTGTGAGTCAAGAGTTGATAATCATAGGAAACGTCTGATTGGAACACAAAAAGACGTACTTCAGATGCTCGAGAAGGGGCTTGAGTTCCATGACAGGATTGTCAGCAGCAGCGGGTGGTTCGGGGTTTGTATCAGGTACAAGGGTCAGAGTCATAGGTGTGTCTAGATCTTGTTCGCACTCCTCTGTTGGCAGGTTTTGATCTTCTAGTGGTTGATCAGGGATAATCAGGTTGTCCTCTATATACGATTCATCAACCACGGCTCTGATATCACATATTTGCTCTATAACCCCGCAATTAATCCCTTGTTGGGCCTTAAAAATGTCAATCTTCAGAGTTTGATTCCCAAATTTTAATTTTATCTGGCCCTCTTAGGAGTTTATGTTGGCCCTAGCAGTGGCCAAAAAGGGTCTCCCTAATATGATTGGTGTGTCCCTTGGGTTCTCAAGTGCATCCATGTCTAGAACTATGAAGTCCACTGGGAAGTAGAAATCCCGTACCCTAACAATGATATCCTCGAGTATTCCTTTAGGTGACTTGATGGATCGATCGGCTAACTGCAATGTCACCTCAGTTGGTTTAAGTTCGGACTCTTCAAGGTGGTCAAGGAGGGATGTAGGTATTAGATTTATGGAGGCACCTAGATCTAGTAAGGCTATGTCAAATTGGGTTTCACCAATTTTACAAGAAATCAGGGGGGTTCCTGGGTCTTTAGCCTTGGGTGGGAGTTTACTCAAGATGACAGAGCTGGCTTGCTCTGACAGTATGATTGGATTCCCATCCTTGGTTCGCGACTTACGTTTAGGTGTACATACGTCTTTCAAGAATCTTGTGTAAGTCGGTACGTGGTGAATTGCATCCATCAAGGGGATGTTTATCTGGACCTGTTCAAAGAGCTTGACCAGATCCTCCTCGGGGGCCACGGGTTTGGTTATCCTTTTTTCTTTGGTCAAGGCCTCAGGAACTGGAATCCTAGTTGGTTCCTCTAGCATAGGTCCAGGTTCTTGATCTGGGACAGTGGTATCCTGGATAACTATCCTAGGGTCTTGGCTACTACAAGGCTTGGAGTGGTTCGGATAATGTGGGTCTTGGGTTGTTTTACCACTACGTGTTGTTACAGAGTTTAATCCGACCTGGTTTTGGTTTGGGTTTGGTAAGAGGGGTGGCTGCTGCTGAAATCCCGCATAAGATGTCGAAGCTTCCATCCTATCTGGTGATGGAGCAGCAGGGGCCTGATAAATCAAATGTGCGTGGCCTAAATTTGGGTTCATAACGTGCCTCTGGGTCGACACGTTATTTGGGTTTGGCAGAGGTTGCGAAGGAAGGGTGCTAGGTTGGCAGGAATTTGCCATCTGGGCCAGTTGGTTGCGAACCTTTGTGATCTCATCCTTGTGCTATTTTCACATTACCGCATTTGTCTTTTGAATGTCAGCCAGTGCTTGAAGGATAAGAGTCATTTAATCCTGGTGTGGCCCGGATTGGTAGGTGGGATTGGGTCGAGGCTGAGGCGGCTGATATGGACGAGGGGCTTGTGGACGGGGCTGATATGGTTGTCTTTGAGTCTAAGAATTTCCCGTCCACTGAAAGTTAGGATGATTTCACCATCCAAGGTTGTAGGTATTGGAGAATGGGTCATTCTGAATGGCGTTGAGGTCCTCGGAGTTCTAAGGAACCTCAGGAAAGTCAGAATACGAGGGTTCAAAGCTCCCCCAACTCGAGTAGAATGGATCGGAGGTCACTCCGGTCTGAGAGGCAGATGGGGGTGGATATGGGTCCATCCCCTTAGCAGATTGGTGGTAGATGTTTTGCACAGTTTCCCTCGCCAGAGGTGGTCGTGAAAAAGAGTTCTGCACAGAGGTGGCTTGCTGCAAATGCCGAGTTAGCTTGTCCACCTTCTTTTCTACGATAGAAACCTTGTCCAACCGACTGAACATCAGTTCCAAGTCGACAAATGTGGACAGGTCCTGTGTCTCATGTGCCCCTCTCAGATTCGTCGATGCGTGGGCATTCGTCCTGTCGAATAAGCCCATGGAGTCATTATTTATGGAGTTCTCGCACATGTTTTCGAGAATCTCCCACACCGCGTTCTCATGTTGACCCATGATGTTTCCTTTGCACGTTGCATTAATGAATAATCGAATGCCTTCACGGAGTCCCTGGTAAAAAGACTAGACTTGTTCCCATTTAGGAACTCCATGATGGGGGCACTTTCGCATGAGATTTAAGAATCGATCCCATGCTTCGTGAAGAGGTTCTCCCAGTTGTCGAGTGAAATGGGTGATCTGGTGGTGCGAGGCATTCGTCTGGCCAACGGGGAAGAACTTTTTCAAGAATTCAGACTGAAGTTCCTCCCATGTGTTGATCGGACGGGTCTGAGTTTGATACCAATGGGAGGCCTTGTCCAGGAGGGAGAAAGAAAACATTTTCATGAGTAGGATATCCCGATTTTGTGGATCTAACCCGAAGGTCTGGGCCAGATGCTTGAGTTGTTTAATGTGTTCGAATGGATTCTCAGAGTTAAGCCCATGAAACTTTGGTATGGCATGAATCATATTAGGCTTCAGTTCAGAATCAGGACCTCCAATCGAGATTCGGACTCGAGGTTTGATAGCCACCGCAGCAGGATTATAGTGATCTCGCATCATTGGCCGCTGCGGTGGGTTTACAAAGTTTTGAAAGAGATCATTCAGGCATTGAAGTTGGTGCTCAAGGTTGTTCTCCTCTTCAATGGGTTGTGCCATGATGGGAGAAGAAGGAGAACTTGGTTCTAAATCAGATGAAAGATTTATGTGGTGGGGTTGCTGCACAAACAAGGGCGTCGATGCTTGGCCTCGACGAGAGTGAATTTCTAAAGGAGGTCTTAAGGATGGTCTTAAGGACCTCCTACCGAACATGCACCGAAGGAGGTGATGAGATTAGAAGGTGCTGGACCCAATCGAGACACCAGAAAATTGTTGGGTGACTATAGAGGTTCGGGGAGGATGATACCCCTTAGTCAGAAAGGTCGTCCACTTGAGAAGTACCTGGGCAGCTAGAAAGGGAGAGTCCCGCAAAGGCCCCTACACAGTAGAGTGTCCCCACGAGTTATAGGGTTTCCCCCACCCGACCTCTCTTGTCACTGCAGTTCCAGGTAGACCAGAATGGGGACCTTGACCTCTTAAGTCTACCTTTTTTACTTTAAGATCAAGGTGCTTAAGGTTCCACTTGAACTTTTAGATCTTTTGAGTGAAAAAGTGACCTAATTTTAAGGTTGGTTGACCCAAAGGATCAACTTCACCTCTTGTTCCTTTGAGAGCCTTTGGGTCCTTTCTTTTAGGGTTCAAATGGATTTAAAAGCCTGATTTGCTCAGGGTTTCTCTTGTATAGATATTTTCAAACAAGGTTTAGGCACACCTCTTTTTTGGAAAAACTTTTTTCTTTGTTTAAGAGTAGATGTGTCTCTAAAAACGCTAGCTTTGCAATCCTTAAGTTGGCTCTAGTTGGTCCAATTTAGTTGCCTCAAAATTTGGTATCTAGGGTTCAATCAAGAAAGTTTTAGCCCTAGTTACCTTAGTTGGATGAGCAGTTAAAGATGTGTTGAAATGAAAATCAGGAAACTTTGATGAATTACTAAGTATGAAACAGGTAGCCATAGGTTAATTCTTCTTTGTTCCTTTTTAGACTTTGAGGGGGTTAAGAGAGAGGGCTAATGAAAATTACCTGTTCCTTGGTGTGTCTGTTGTGCAGCTGCTCTTCTTTTCTCTGCTTTCCCTGAGACAAGGACAACAAAAGAGAAGAATTAAGTTAATATTGGGTCAGAAGTCATGATCAAAAGCTTTAGAAGTGCCTCTTGCTCCCCGGCAACGGTGCCAAAATGTTAACGCGGTTAGATCATGTTTTAACAAATATTGCATTATAATATAGACAAACTTTCCGCGAAAACAAATAAAGATTTATAACTCGAAGATCAAAGTATCCGAGGTCAAACACAGGGAGCAATCTAAGTATTCCAAAACTTGAGAACACAACTTTTTAAATAAGAAGAAATGACTAGTTCAATAGAAGTGACATGAGAGTGATATAGAAAGTAATTGCTCAAGGAAAAAATGGACGTCTGATGCAATATTAGACGTCTTAAAGTATTTCCCAGACTCTTTTTTTGGTGATTTGCTCTGCTTCAGCTCCTTTTCTTCTCTTCCTTTGCTGCTTCTGTTCCTCTTCTTTTTCCTTCTCTTCTTGATTTGCGGCCAAGGCCTGGCTTGCCTCTTCTTAAATGGTATTCTCTTTCTTCTTCCTCTTCTTTTCCTTTTCTTTCTTGCTTCTTTGTCTGTCCCTTGATCTCTTTCTTCTTCCTTCTTCCTTTCTTTTCTCTTTGGCTTCACTTCTTCTTCTCTGCCTTGCCTTTCTTTTTCCTCTGCGGAGCCTCCTTCCCTCTTCTTTTCTTTCGCTTGCAGAGGCTAAGACCCTGCTTCCTGCACACAAGCACCACACAGCAAAACCTTCTCCCCTACCCTTCCCGCACATCTCTCTCTCTCTCAATCTCCCTCCAGTACGCTCTCCCAGAGTCGGGTTATCGGGTCAAATCGTGCGCCTGGGCCCAGGCACACCGACGTGGGTGTGGTGCGCGAGGAGTGCTCAGGAGTGGGGGTAGTCAGGTCAGGGCACCAGATCCGCGTGATGAGCTCGAGGATGAGGCACTGTGGATAGGTGAGGAGGGACATCACCCCATTGTATTCGAGGCAACAAGGCAATAACACAAAATCAATATAAAGGACTCACGCACTTTGTGACATACCGAGGTGGGACTAATACCCACCGCTCTTTCTCGCGTGCCCGCAACAGACCGTGCCTGCAATTGCCACAACTGCTGATCTCGCGGCATCACTTGCTAGGACAACTGGATTCGCAAGACCTTCCCAAGTTTGCGGCACCTGGAACCCTGAAGTCTTGCAACCTAGAGAAAGCGTGCAGCTTCCTCGAGTCACCGCTAATGGCGGCCGAAGCTCGAAACCTGCTTGACACAAAAAGGGCCTTGCGGCTCAACCAGATCACAGGGGGACCTTCACCGTGTCACGGTGAAGGTAAGGCAGTAGGTGGCAGGCCACGAGGTAGCCTAGGCGTGCGTTCCTAGGTCGCTCTGTGGCCGGAGGGATGGGTTTGATCAGGGGGCAGTTGTGGTGGCATAGAGGGTCTGTGGATGAGTGGAGGTTATTCAGTGGAGTATGGCAAAGGTTATGTGGTGGTTGGCGAGATGTGTGGGGCTGCGGAGTGACGGGAGCATCTCGTCGGAGGGTGGCCGGAGATGAGGAAGGTGGTGGTGGACAGTGACGGCCGAGGGGCGGTTGTGTGAAATAAAGTGAGGGAAACGAAAGAGTGGAAGAGGGGGAACTTATATGGATTATTGGGAGTGAAAGGGGGCAGCGGAGACAGATGGCTTGTTTGTGTCATCGTCGGAGAAGACAACCCTGAAGGAGATAATGGCGACGAGGAGGACGTCAGGGAGGCGTGAGCTTGGTGCGACGCGACTCGGGAGGATGAGGCAAAGTGAACTCTGCTGCTGGTATGGCAGCAGAGCGACGAGAGGGAGGAGAGGTAATCGCCGGAGCTTGCGGGATTTTTGGCCAGAGAGAGGAGAGATGAAGTTTGGAGGGTTCTACGACCAAAGCAAGTCTCAGAGATTCGTAGAGGGTCGGGGATCCTTGTATAAGTGCTGGCCGAGCTTCTGGTGAGTGGAGGGAAAGCCTTCAGCCACCATCGTCTCACCGGAGAAGGAAGGTAGTTGGGATCCCAAATCTTTCATGCATTCGTACGAGAGATTGGATAGAAATCAAAGATTGTGATCGGGCTCAGATGGAAGGGGATTCCTCAGAGAATCTCCCTTCCAATTCTGGGAGATCTCTGAGGGATCAGAGAGTATGCCCCTGCCTTCCTCACCGGAGAAGGATTCCTCCCCATTAATGGTGGAGGGACCTGATTGTAATATTGGCGAGGAAGCTAGGGGGGTTTATGTGATGGTTTTCAAAAGATAAGGGTCAAAATGTAATTGGGTGTACTAATTTGCAAAGTAGGTCAAGATGACCTCCTCTTAGGTCTAAATTTTGGTAAAAACCTAATTTGGACCTAAGAAATCCAATGGTGAAGTTGTATTTAGGTTTGACCACGTTTGATTGGACATTTTGCGTAGAAACCCAAATTAGGTCAATTAATGAGTTAGGACCCTAATCCAAGTCAAACTAGGTTCCAAAGGCCAAATTGAATGTTCTAAACCCTAGGGGATATTTTTTCATGAATTTTAGAGGGTTTACTTGATTTTTATCCTGACCAGAACCTTGTTGAATTAAGCGGGTCTGTTTTAGGGTTACCAGATGTCATTTAATTCCTAGATTGCACATGAACCCATTTCTGATTGAATCAACCCACTTTTTTTCTTATTTAGAAAATTTGACCTATGTTTTGTTTCTGAGAAATCCCATTTATGTACTGCAATGGTAAAATTACAGTTTTACCCTTTATTTCATGTTTTCTTCTCAGAACACTTATTCCTCCAATTAAGCCTTCTTCTAAGTTATGCAGGAGCTTTTATTCTCTTTCCTAGATCCAAATGAACTAGTTAGGGCTCATGATGAGGCTCTCATCAATATCCATGTTGAGAATTAAGAAATCAGCTAGCTAGCTGAAATCCTTAATTCTAATTACCACATCCTCTACCATCCCAATCGATGTGATCAGGGTTCGGTCAACTAGTTGCAAAGTAACATGAGTGGGTTTTAGCTATCCGATCTGTAATTTTTCAAATAGGGTGGTAGGATGAGGTTGCTGAAGCGCCAAGGTCTAGTACAGCACGCTTGAAATTTGTATCACCAATATTGCAAGGGATTAGCGAGGTCCCTGGATCAAATTTCTTAGGAGGTAGACTATTTTGGATTATGGCACTTACATTTTAGGACAATACTACGTTCCCTTGCGTTAGTTCTTCTACCTCTTTTTTGGATAAGTCAGATGAGGTAGGATTGAAAGTGAGGATATCAAGTAATGGAATATGGTGACTTGTGCATTCCTTAAAGGTCTCGTTATATCAATTTCTGATAATCCTCTAGTGTGGAGGTGGGATAAGATCTGGGATAAAGGAATGGATTGGCAGTCTTTGGGGATGGGTTTCTAATCTTTGCTTATAGTATTGATCATGGCACAATCATGGTTTGGAGGTAGGGGGGAGAAAGTCGTTCCATGCTATTGATGTGGAAGTGGGGTCGGCTAAGTCATGATGTGTTTCAGCTTAGTTGAGGTGGATGGAGAAAATAGGTAGGGATGAGTCATTGGGCCAGGTTGGGTATAGCATGCTTGGCCATAAATTTGGTTCACAATGTGTTTTTGGGTTGACACGCTGTTTGGATTAGGCAGAGGATGGGAAGTGCACCCAGCTAGAGAGAATTCGCCATCCGTGCAAGCTAATTACGGACCTCTATGATCTCATCTTTGTGTTGTTTTTGAATGTCATCTAGGGTTTGAAGAATCAGAGCCATATGATCATCCTTGTTAGGCCCTAATTGGTAATTTGGGTTAAGCCTAGGCTGATTGGGTTGATATGGGTGCGGGGCTTGTGGCTAAGGTTGGAATTGAGGTCTCGAATTTGGGTTATTTCCCAACCACATAAAATTGGGATGATTATGCCATCCAGGGTTATAGGTGTTTGAGAAAGGATTGTTCTGGATGGTGTGGAGATCCTTGCAAGTCTGAGGAACATCAGAAAAATCAGGATACGAGGGTTCAGAGTTCCCCTAACTAGAGTAGGTTGGTCCGGAGTTTCCTCCAAGACCGAAATCAGATGGGGGTGGATAAGCATCCATCCCTGAGAGTGAAAGTTGTTATGCGCAGCCTCCCTTCCTGAGGGCGAGTGAGTGTATGTGCTTTGCTGTGCAGCGGTGGTCTTGTGTAGATGTCGAGTGTTGTCGTCCACCTTTCTCTCAATGATAGAGACCTTATCCAATTGACTAGCTACCAACTCCAAGTCAACGGATGTGAAAAGGCCTTGGGATTCATGTACCCCCTATTGTTTGTCAATGCGCGGGTGGTCATCCGGTCGTACACACCCAGTGACTCATTGTTTAGGGAGTTGTTGCACATATTTTTGAGGATTCCCCAAATCTCATCTTCATGTTGACCCATGATGTTGACACCACAAGTTGAATTGACGAAAAGCTTGATGTTTTCACGGAGCCTGTGGTAAAAGGATTGGACTTGTTCCCACATCGAGACTTCGTAATGGGGGCATTTGCGCATGAGATCCAGAAGACGATCACATGCCTTATGTAGAAATTCTCCCACTCCTTGCGAGAAGTGCGTGATTTGGTGCCGCATTGCATTTTTTCGACCATTGGGATAGAATTTTTGTAAGAAAGTAGTCTGAAGTTCTTCCCATTTGTTGATCTGGTAAGAGTATGTTTCAAACCAATTGGCAGCTTTGTTAGCTAGAGAGAAGGAGAAGATTTTCAAGAGTAGACCGTCTTAATTATGCAAGTCTGCCCCGAATGTGTGGGCCAGATGTTTTAGATTCTTGATGTGTTGGAAAGGATCCTCAGAGTTCATGCCATGAAATTTCAGAGTCATGTGAAGCATACTAGGCTTGAGCTCCACTTCGGGTCCTCCTGTGGGAATGTTGATTCGAGTTTCAATCTCCACCGTAGTGGGATTGTAGTGATCTCGCATTTGAGGACGCGGTGGTGGGTTGATGTAGGCATTGATCCAATCTCTGAAATCAATGAATTGTTGAGGTTCAAAGTTAGGTTGTTCTCTTTGATGATCCATGATTGTGGTTGGAGATTCAAGTTCAGAAGTGAAGGAGTTGGAAGAGATGTCGATGTGATCAGGTAGTTGCACAAACAAAGAAGTCGAGGCTTGGGCTCAAAGAGAGTGAAAAACTAGTGGAGGCCTCAAGGGTGCTCTTCAGGACCCCCTCCCATACATACACCAATGGAATAGACGAGGGACAAAAGGTGTGATGGACCCAATCAAGGCACCTAAAGATTTTTGGATGACTATAGAGGTTTGAGGTAGATGATACCTCTAGATCACAAAGTTTTCCACCTGAGAAATACCAGGGCAGCCAGGAAGGGAGAGTCCCGCAAAGATCCCTATACGGTAGAGCATCCCCACAGGTTACAAGGTTTCCCCCACCCAACCTTCCTTGTCACCGCGGATCTAGGTAGACCAGAATGGATAACTTGACTTCTTAAGTCTACCAATTTTAAGTTTAGATGAGGTGCTTAGGATTTCACTTGAACCTTAGAATGAATTTGTGAGTGGTGACCTAATTTGAAGTTTGGTTGACCTTGCAAGGTGGATCAACTTCACTTGTATTTATCCTTGGTTATTAGGTTCCAATTTTAGGATTCAAGTTATGTTTAGTGCTTTGATTTTAGGGTTTGCTTGATTAGATAATTTCAACCAAGGCTTAGGAAACACAAGTTTTGGGGAAGTAGATTCCTTTTTTAAGCAAGTGTGATCCTCAACCCTAAAGTGGAAACCCTGATTTTGGATCTAATTGGTCTAATCAATTTTTATCCAAATTTGGCACCTAGGGCTTAATCAAGAAGGTGAGTAGCCCTATATACCTTAAACCCTAAATAGGTTCAGAAATCAGGATCAGGGTTTTTTCTAGAAATGCATCAAATTAGGCAACTTGTGATAATTGATTCTAAATAGGAAAAGCAAGTTGATCCTAATTGATTTTTTCTCCTCTTTTATCTCTTCTCAGGATCAGGGGCTTTTAAGGAAAAAAGGGAATGAAATTTACCTGCCTCTGGAGTGTTTCATGTGTGGTTGTTCTCCTTGAATGAATTTCTCCCTTGCACAAATCACAGCCAAACAAATAGAGCAAGTTAGTATCAAGGAAAGATTGTAACCAAGAGATCAAATTGCACGTTCCTCCCTGGCAAGGCGACAAAAAGTTATGTGCAAAATTGATGTTATAAAATTGTTGCATTGTAGTATAGTCACAATCACATGAAAACAAATACAATTTATAACTCGAAAGATCGTTAAGAAAGTTCAAGGTCATTCACTGGGAGCAAGTATTGCAATTAATCTCAAGATCACAATATAACCACAAAGATGAACAATTTATAATGAAAAATCCATGCAAGAATGAGATATATATGAGAGAAAATGTCAATGATGCAAAAAGATTAGGGTAAAACGGTGAGTTGAATCACCAATTACCCTATTTACAATAATAGCAAATATTTGAATACTATCAAGCAAGTTTAGTCCATGCAAACTCAAGTGCACAATGCACTATCAGAAATATCAGACGACAAGGCTCCAGATCAGACGAATTAAACTCCTCCTTCCTACAATGCAAATGCACTGTTTCCTGCTTCTTCTCCTTCTCTTCTTCTTTCTCAACCCTTTCTCTTCTTATTCTTTCTCAACCCTTTCTCTTCTTCTCTTCATGAACAAGGGCTTCGCAAAGCTCTTTCAACAACCAAGTGTTGAGGCTTCACTCTGTAGAGCAAAACCCCCCTCTTCTCTCTTTCCTTCTCTTCTTTCTCTCAAAGACTTGGGGTTAATTGGGTAATCGGGTAGGAATAGTAACTGGGTCTAGGGACTAGGCTTGAGGGCGTGGGTTGCAAGCAAGGAGTGAAAGGGGTCATGAGTGGGGGACCTCATCCCCCATGTGTCGAGGCGATAAAGCCTCGACACAAATTCAATTTGTCTACTGTTGAAGGAACGCCTCTTTACAATGTGGGACTAATCCCACCCTTATCCTTCGCGTGTGAGCAATGACTGAGGGCTAGTCAAATTTACGGTGAGGGAGTAGTCAAAGATCACAATTGAGAGCCTGGATCTCTGCACCTGGGTGAATTCCGCATTGTCTAAAGGTCTCGCCTGAAGCAGTTGAGGCAAGAACACGGCTTAAAGGTTTCTTGAAGCTGCTTAATGGCGACGAAGGCTGTGAACCTGAAACATGAAACACGGCTTCAAGGCCACGTCAAAACAGCTCAGTAGTTGTGCTAGAGTGTGGTGAAGTTGATGGTGGCAGTGGCATGCTGCATATGTAGTTGGAGAGGCCTGACAACCTTGAGGAAGGTGGATAGAGGTGCGTAAGTCGAGTGAGGAGATAGAGAGAGCTAAGCCCCATATTTCTTTAGGGCTTTTACTCAGTGAGGCGAGGCAATGCTTGTGGACGCTATAGCGGGCGGAGAGATGATCTATAGCAGCTATAATGTCTCATCAGAGGTACTCCGACGAGGTGGAAGACGAAGGTGTGGAGGGTATGACGATGGTCAATTCGAGGTGGCGATGATACTTGATGGGGGCGTGTTTCACGAATTAAAATCGAGGTTGGGAGGTCCCATCGTCGTAGCTCGCAAAACGCATCTATCTAATAAAATTTATAATCGAAACTCGAAAAGTGAGTCCCAAGTAGAACACGGGGAGGTGAACGTTTGATTTTATAAAAATCCATGCTTCGCTTTTATTTGTTTTTGGTCATTTTTATCTTTTCTAGTTTTTTTGGTATTTTTAGCAAGCAAGATATTAGGTCGATGAATTCTAGTTAATCTACTTGCAAAAATTTAAGAGAGAGAGGGAGAAAGAGAGAGAGAAACAATCATCTATTTATAAAGAATTATTTGTTACAACTACGAAAATGGAAAATCTACACTACGAAAGCAAAAGAAGGATAGAAGGAGGTGAGAGAAATCCCCCTCGATGGTTGCTTGGTGGATGACTCGCTCTGATGTCGCCTGGTGGAAGGTGGTAAGGAGCAGGACGAACTGGGATGGAGCCGGAGGACAGAGGATGGGGTAGGACGGCGTCGTGGCGAGGATCTTCTTCTCGAAGGGAGGTGAAGAGATGGCCATGAGATGCTCCACAAAGGGGGGTGAGAGGCAGGGAAAAGTTTGGTTCTACTCTAAAGGAGCATCTTGGGCTTGGGACAAGCTCTCTCTAGAGCCTTGGAGGTGGTGAGGTGAAGGAAGGAAGAGATGGTTTGGAATGGTGGTGGGTAGGTCCTTTCATTGTGGAGGAGGAAGAATAAATTCGTATATGGGTCATTACTGACGTCCATAAACCTTGCTACAGATCCGCTCTTTCTATTGCTGAAGATCTGCACTCGACCCCTCGTCTACTGGGCGAGGGGTCAATAGCACAAAAGCCTTTATGTGCAGTCGAGAGGTTCAATGCTATCGATGTGGGACTAATCCCACAGCTTCTTCGCTTGCTGCTGCCATGAAGTGATCTCGCTCAATTGTGCTCAAGGGTGGTCAAACATGCCAATTGACTGGGCAAAGACATTTGTGCTTTGATTCCGCATCGCCTGGGCTTGTACCTAGAGTTGACGTCTCAAGAACGCAGCTGGAGCTTGCTCAAAGCTGCTTTAGTAATGGTGTCGAAGGTCTAGAACCTAAAATCCAAAGAATGGTCCTTCGACACTATTAAACCATCTCAATAGTGTCGCCAGACGATGAAAAACTTGACAGTCGCCGTGCGGTGGTGTTTGGCAGGGTGAGGAGGTCGTATGACCTCAAAACATGGGTGCGGTGAGTGTGGAGTTTGGTAGAGGGTAAGAGTAAGCAATAGGCCTAGCTAGGTTAGGGCTTTTGCTGGTGTGGGTGAGGTGAAGGTTGTAGGCTTGTCGGCAAATATTTTGGAGCAGTGGAGTGAGCGGAGAGCTTCGGCGGAGGAGTGGCCGGAGAGGAGGTCGAAGGTGGCTTGCGTAAGAGTCGAGGGATGTTTTTAGGTTTTTGGATATGGGATTTAATCGAGGAAACTAAGTAGACCTATATAACCTATTCTAATTGGATGAAAGGGAGGAATCCACGCTGATTTTGGCTCATCGACGATGGAGAAGATGAAACCTCTATTAAGGTGGACAACGAGGAAGAGGGGGTCAGAGAGGTGCTCCTGGTGTTGCGAGACGCGAATGAATGAGACAAAGATGAATCCTCTAGCTATTTTCCATGACAACAGATGAGGAAGGAGGTTGGAGAGGCTCGTCGGAGTTTGCGGAGGATCTCGGCCGGAGAGGAGGGAAGAAGGTGAGATACCGGCCAAGAACAAGCTAAGGATGTACGGTTTAAATTGGGGGTCCTTTTATAGGGCTCAAGGAGGCCTTCCAAGCTTGGAAACCAAGCTTGGAAGCTTCCAACCTTCGAAATCTATGGAGATTGAATCCTTTCAAAGGTTCGCATGAGAGATTGGGCGAGATCCTTGTCCTCTTTTTAAAACTATTTTTCTCACATAAGTGGGAAAACACAAGAAAACCCGTGTAGATCCCTATCCTCTGAGAATTAAAAAGACCACATATTTTTGTTTGAAAAGATATAAAAAGTGGCCATTGTAGTTTAATTGATATATTTTTGAAAAAAACTAACTAAAAAGAGGAAGTAAAATTGGTGACTTAAAATCTGTTTACAGAATGTATGTGGGTTTTTATATCGCTATCGTCTGTTGCATGCTATCGTGCACACAGCGCGATCACTAGAGTCACACGAGTCTATTTTTCTATCTCTCCTCTTTGCACCTCTTAGGGCTTTGGTCGAAGATCAACAAGTCTGTCTCACTACTAGAGCCCCGGGGAGCCAGTAGTGAGCGGTCTCGATCCTAGACCTGAGACCTTTGAGCTTTAAGGTACGCACCTGCGTAGACATGAATTAGGACGTGTATTTTGATACTGTTACTCTATTTGTTTGTGTTAAATTACTTTGCGTATCTTAAGAATTTCTTCTTTCCTTTGAAAGAAGAGCAAAACCCGCGTCTTTTGCACTGTTTTGCAGTTTTTTTTGTGCCACTGTTTTCTTATCAGTGGTGTGCATGTGCCTTTGCACATTATTTTCCATTTATGGATGGGAGGCGATCCTTACATCTGCCTCTTGCACCACCGTTGACAGGTGATCCTAGGCCGATTGCAAATAAGCAACCAATGGTTTTCCCGTCTGATCCATCTACTTCCATGGATCCAATGCAGAATCTTAATCCTGAGATCCCTTCTTCTTCTGGTTAGGGGGAGATGCCACCTTTTGATGTTTATGAGGCACTCCTGAACCAGAATCTTAGGATGCTAGAGCAAACAAGACAAATCAATTTATTAACAGCAGCCTTAAATAATCTACAAACTCTTCAAACCCGTTCTTCACCTCGACCTACGGCGGGTTTTGAAAATCCTTATTTACCGATCAATCATCCAAGGCCTCTACTTAGAGATTATTATAACCCATCTAATGCACAACTAGAGCCTAATGTTAGGATTCCTATTGGGGAGAATGATCCAGAATTAAAGCCAAACATTATAGGTTTAATCCCCCACTTTCACAGATTTGCATTCGAGGATCCATTTCAACATATTGAAGATCTTAAAAATTTATCCCAAAGTCTTGGTCCTCGAAATCAAAATAGGGAAATCCTACTAATGAAAATGTTCTCTTTTAGCCTTAAAGATAAAGAGCTTATTGGTATATAACTATAGCAAGACCAATCTCAACTTGGGCTGAACTCGAATCTGCATTGTTGAAGAAATTCTTTCCTATTGGTCGAACCAATGCTTTAGGGCGAGCTATTACTACTTTCAATCAAAATCAAGTAGAACCAATTCATGAAGCGTGGGAACGTTTTCATGAATTGCAAAGAAAATGCCCACATCATGACATCCCTCGTTGGCAACTCATGCATATCTTTTATTATGGTTTACAAGAGGGCATTCGCAATCTAGTCGATGCCTCTTGTGGAGGGAATTTTCTAAATCGCAACGCAGAATCTTCTTCAGAATTATTTGAAGGGATGGCGGAAAACTCGATCAATAATGCATCAATGTCGTAATTTTTGCGGGGAGCGAATACAAATCATCAAAATCCGCATAAGGGCATTCATGAGATCGGTAATCCGTCCAATTCAAAGGATTTAGAGATTATTGCAGAAAAAATGGACAAAGTAGATATCGTAGCAAAGCATCTTGACGAGGTTAGAAACACAATGAAGACTTTTATGCCTCTACTTGCTACGAATCCCGCGTATTTACCTGTTTCGTAAATTCCTGCGGGGAGGGAATTTGTGAATAATCTGGATTCTAGAGATCCATCTTCCTTGGG
This sequence comes from Thalassia testudinum, assembly GCA_037157565.1. Taxonomy (NCBI): domain Eukaryota; kingdom Viridiplantae; phylum Streptophyta; class Magnoliopsida; order Alismatales; family Hydrocharitaceae; genus Thalassia; species Thalassia testudinum. The sequence continues at coordinate 112,490,077 of JAZHRO010000003.1, read as the reverse complement.
TTTCCTATCTACTCCTTCATCAACCCAAGGAGGGACCTTTCTCCCACAATCTTACCCACCCTTTTCCCCACCCTTTACTGTTGTAGAAAACATGCCATATCTTTTAGGATTACACACCATCCAGGAAAATATTCCAAGACCAAACCTTTATTCAAATACCTATAATCATGGATGGAGAAGCCACCCAAATTTTTCTTGGGCTGATCCAAATCAAAATCAAAGACCAAATTAGTCAAATAAGACTCATTTTAACCCACCTCCTTTGCCTTCTCATCAATCAAATTTAAGGCCTAGCCTGATGACTATGTAGAATTACTCTAGGCCTAATAGAGATACACAGCTAGACCAGATTTTAAGAGCTGTGTCAGAGAGTCAGTGACAAAATGCTGAAGCTCTCACTGAGATCCATAAGCAATGTAAGGTAGAGTTGGCTGATTTACGAAATCAGATCACACTTTTGGTTGAATCTCGTCAGCCAGGTACTCTTCCATCTCAGCCAATTCTGAATCCTAGGAATCTGCCAAATTCTAGGCAAAATCAAGGCCAAGTCCATTTCATTAATCAGGCCTTTGATTCTAATCATAATCCATCCTCTATATTATCTGAAAATAACCCATCAAACTCGCATCAGCAACCTATTTTGTATCAAAATGACCCACCTATTATTGAGAACTAAAACTAATTTTGCTGATCTTCTGAACTTGGTGGAAACATTTCTTAAATTGCCTTAATTTTGAACATTTTACATCTCAACCTAAATCAGATCTATTCTTCATAAGATTCACTCTGATCTTTCTGAGATTTTCATGAGAATCTAATTCTAGGATCTGCGAGATCTATTTTAGGCAATTTCAGGATGAGATTTGATTGGGTGGTTTAATCTGTTTTCTAATTTTTGATTCAATTCTTTCATAACTCCTCTATTTTTACCATATACCTATTCTTTTTAGGAGTTCTTTACTAGGGTTTACGCCTAACTTAAAGTGTAAAACTTAGCACTTGTACATAGTTGTTTCCTATTTTTACCCTTTTTGATTTTCTTATACACTTTAAAAGTTTCACTTCATATCATATTGATTACCTTTATTTAGTCCAATTGACCACTCTGACCTTTGATCAGACACGAAATCGTCCGCATAGACATTTTTAATTTTCTCTATTCAACTCCTTCCATCACCTTATACTAAATGAAGTGTAATATTTTTCACCCTTCTTGTAATGAGGACATTGTAAAATTTCGGCTTGGGGGTGTTGAAGTGAAATTTTCACTTTAAGTGTGGGTTAAAAAATAAAAATACATAAAAATTAAATATCCACAAAATTTAAAAAAATAGAAAATCTAAAAAATGATAAAATTTTAAAAAAATTCAAAAATTTCATAAAAATTTGAAAATTTTTGAAAAAAATCATAAAAATTGGAAAAATCTTATATACATAAAAATAAAATAAATAAATACAAAAATAAAAAAATTTCATAAAAATAATAAGAGGGGTTTATTCATTATTAATAAAGAAGAAAAGAAGAAGAATGTATATATATATTATAATTAAGAGCTTAATTTTCTTTTAGGTCAGAAGTTTAAAATGTATATAGAATATATAAGTATTTAAGAGCATTCAATTCTTAATTAGATTTTACTTAAACATTTTGTAAAAATACACTTTTGTGTTTAAAATCTTTAAAATGAGATTTTATTTGAATTAAGGAATCTTTTAAATCTTTTTAAGATTTGTTTTTCTATTCTTACCTTGAATTAAGAAACTAAGTGTGTTAAGATTTAAACTTAAGTTTTGGAATTGAATTATAACTTTTTAAATTAGATTAAGTAATCTTTTTGCTTTTTGAAAATTTGATTTTATCATAAAGTTAAGTAAAAGGCCAGATATTCAAAGTTAATTAAATAGAGAGTTGGTAGAATTTTAGTTTACAAAACTTACAAGCTAGAGATAAATAACTAGACTTAGTAAATTTTGTCTTGACGGATCCTATAGGAGGAAACTAAGAATTTGAAGAACCTGAGAGTAAAGGGCTTTGTTGTCCAAGCTCTGGTTTGAGAGCTAAGTAACCTAAACATCTAAATTCACTCACATAGAATTGTCTTGTTGACATCTGAGATCGTGAAAACACAGAGGTTAAGAGATCAATTCTGAATCCTCTTTAGTCCAAGGATGTCCGCAGGGCAGTTCTTGAAAGGGTGAAGGATGTGCCACTCATCTAGAAAAAGGATTTGGAGAATAATGGTAGTAAGAAAAATGAGAAGGGGGAAAAGGAAAAAAAAAAAGTAAAGTAAATAAAACACCCTGCAGTTAAGTGACTTGTTTTTTTTCCATAATAAATAAAAGCATCTTGTTACAAATGGATGCTACCCTTCCTTCCATCAAATAAAAGAACACCTCGCTACAAATGGGTCTTCTAACCTATAGAAAAAGAGAAAAAAAAATATGGAGAAAAAAATATTAGGAATAAGAGACCCAGTGGTCCACCGGGGAGATATACACAAAAAGTGTTGACCTCGGGATAGAAAACTGGTGAGGAGAAAGTAACCAAACCTGAGTAAGGCTAAGCCAAAGGCTTGAATTGGAATAATTGGGATTGGAAAGTGATGTCTTTAGGACAATTCTCTTCACTGAGCACAGATGTTTTAAAATCATACCTAATGAACTTTGGTATTGGGCAATGAAGCCTAAGAAATTGGGTTTTGAAGATTTTAAGTTGAAACCTAAAGGAGAAGAATTGACAGAATCCTAGGTCTAGAAGTTAATCTTTAGTGTTGTAGGCTAGTAAATTAGAGTTTTACTACTCTAAGTTTGATTAATAATGGGTATCTGGTTATTTTGCTTAAACTTATATTGATAAAAGTCAAATATCATAAACAAAGCATTAACTTAAATCTATTTGAGTTTTTGAGTTAAAATTTAATTCTCAATTCTTAAGTTTTGTTTTTCTTAAAACACTTTGTATTCTAGTTTGAGTTAAGAATAGTTACAAAGATTAAGAGATTTTTGAAGAATTCTAATTTAGAGTAAAATTCTTGTTTACAAATTGTTTTGTTTACAAATTGTTTTAAGTATGTTTTGAAAATGTTATAAGTATAAGTCTAAGTAAGAAAATTTTCACATATGCTCTATACATTAATCATTTATATTAACCTTAAAAATTTATGACCTAAGCTTTCTTCTACATAGTTACTATTTATAATAATTTAAACCCAAGTACTTTAAATCATCATAGTCTTAGTTAATTTTGCTAGGGACTAGCAAAACTTTGGCTTGTGGGTATGATGAGACACTCATCATGATCTCTAATTACCCCTAATTAACTAGTCTTCCTAGTTAATTAGCTAAGGTTATGAATATAGAAGGGTTAATTATAGAATAAAGGATATTTAGTAAAGGACCTTCAAATAAGTTAAAAATATCATTTTATCATTCAATTAACATTATTAATAATTTAGTTGATAATTGGACTCGAAATCCTATTAATAAGATAAGTAACTTAAACTTAATATATACCTAAGTATATAATAACTTAAGTGATTTTACTTAATCTAATAAATTAACCTAAAAAGGTCAAAAATGTAAATTCAAGGTGAAAACATAACATTTACCTTATTTACTAACATATATAAAAAGTTGAAAAAGATCTAAGTTAAAATAAACCTTCAAAACCTGGGTTTACATTTTGGTCCTTAATATTCATTACAGTCGGGTCCTTGTTTCTCACATAGGTTCTTAAGTTTTATTTCATTTAAGTCCCTCTTCGTCTTCTTCTTCTTCTTCTTCTTCAGCCGAATGAACGGCTGGCGGCAAACAGTCACCCTACCATGCGATCACCGCCCTGCCGACATCATCCTTCTTTGTCCAAGCTCTTGCAGCTTGCGCTCACCACCTCCACTTCATCCACCGGTCTAGATTAACTGGGAATCCTATTTTTCAGTGGTAGATAACCTCACCGTCGTCAGAGACGACGATGGTGGTTAAGCTCCTCAAGCTCCTTCTTCGGCCAGACCCCACCACTCTCTTCGCCGCAAACTGCTATAAATACCCCCTCACACCTTTGATTTTATTCAAGTTGGCTCCCTTCCCTCTTCTAACACTGTAGCCAACTTCGATAGGCTATTCATCCAAAACTCCGGTGACTTTCCATTACATTTTCGGACTGCTTCCGTCCATCTTAAGCAGCCGAGGAGATCCGCCGTGGTCTTCCATGTCTCTGACACAGGCGCCAACCCAAGGAATCCTCCGCTCCACCTCAAATCTGCCCACTGGAGATCTTTCTTCCACCCTCTGATTTCGTCATCCGCTATGAACCTTCGGTGGAACCCTATTGACCCCTTCGTCCAAGTAACAGTAGATTAGGAGCAGGAGTAGGAGTAGGCTAGCTTAGTTAGTTAGTTTAGGTAGTTAGATTGGAGTAATTTTAGATTTTAGTTTCATCTTCTCCGACTCCGACGAGTTCCTTGAGCTCGCCAGAGCTTTAATTTTGTCCTTTTAAATCACTGTACACCTTCCTTTAACTTCCATGACCACTTCTAAATCATTTAATCGTTTAATTGAATCACCTAATCGCCTAATTCAAATTCCACCCTCACCGACTACTGACACTGTCTATGGTGACAGTAATCGAGACAATTTCACCTCCACTGGGTTTTTTCATCATCTATCACCACTATGAACCCTAATCGACACTATAGTACATATTATTATCATCTATAAATTAAACACCCAAATCTTAATTAAGTTTCTGAGCTCGCTGTCCATGGCGGCTCAGGAGCAGTTCAAACTATTAATTAACTATATAATTATAACTGCTAACAACTGTTGACTTGATTTAACCTCTCAATTGAGTGGTTAAACAAGTCCTAAGCTTATTTCAAATCAAATCCTTTAAGAAAATGAATTCACGATCAAATCTTAATTCTAATGGATAAATGAGGAATTAAATGTGATAATGAGGTTCCTTGAAACCTCAGGATCTTTTCTAAATCAAAAAATGGAAAGTTTTATCAATCTGTGCACACTTTTCCTATTTTCTGGACTCACCGAAGCTCCGGCGAGCTCCGGCAAGTCAAATTTGTGTTTCAGCCTCTAGAACTTGTTGAGAAGCTCCAGAATGATAAAATATGGATCATTGATTGTTTTAAGGATATTTGTTTGAGGATTTAGCCACTGGAGCTGTAGAATAAACTTCATCTTCCCCAACTCCGATGGAGTTGGAGAAGTCTGTTAGGAGAGACATATGAGCAATTAATGATCTCAGAAGCTTCAGTGCAATGCACTGAAGCTATTTAAACCTTTAAAACACTGTAACAACTTCTGAATGATTCTGTCGAGCAAACATGTTTTCAAGTTCAAGCGGCAAGCCTGAAACCCTAGGAATCGAAGTCAGTACACCATCCTGAAGATTTTAATAAGTTTCTAATGTTGAGGAGACTCTAATTCAGGTTTTAATTTCCTGTGGAAAAGCTTTGAACAGAAAGTAAATTTTTGTGCTTCCCTAGTCAAACATGAGTCTGTTAATGGAGATCTGAGCTCGAATTGAGATATTGAGGAGATTAAACTGTTTCTGGGATCTTGTTTGATGATTTGAAAGTGATTAAAGTGAGCTCAGATGATTTATTTAGTGAGAATTTAGTTCTTGTCAATTTGGGTTACTTTCGAACTCAAACCAACAGGAGAAGCATTTTGTTGAAATTTAAACTTGAATCCTGCCCAGATTAATCTGTTATAACCCTTAGAATTAGTTTAAATCAATTAGAAACACTTTGAAGTGTCTGTTGCACATATTGAAGTCTGAAAATATGAACTCTGAAGCTTTTAGAGAAGTAAAGAGCTTCTCTGCTGGTCCTGAAGGTTTTAAAAGTTTGAAACCTATTCTAATAGATGCAGAATCACTTATATAACATGTATAGACCTTTAAATAAGAAGGAGAAGTCCATCTGAGGACTCTACTGATTTAATTTCACTTCCAGGCTAGCAATAACCTGTAGGAACCCCTGATTTCATCTTTCAAATTAAAGAGGAAATGTTACGACCCGGTTCCTGAATCCCTACAGGACACGAGAATCGGACCGACTCGACTGATCCCAAGACCCAGCCGTCCAACGAGAAAGTAACCAAAAAGCAGTAAAATAAACCACATTCACCTTGCAAGTAACTAACAGTAACAGAAGTACAGCAGTAACGAACGGAGCTACTACAGTACACACCACTACAACAGTAGAGAATTAAAAACAGGTACAGAAATATGAAGTTCATAATAAAAGAGTATAAGGTGTAACAAAAATACTCACTACTACAGAAAATGGGTACAACAAAAGTACAACTACTGGGCTCTACTAGGCCCAGCACCCTTCGCAGCCGTAGGCTCTGGCTGCTCAACACCTGGTCCTGAAAAAGGTGACAAATATGACACGTCAGTGAAACGCTGAGTAGAGTGGCAACCAGCTAGCTAAGAAAAACAGTAAAGGTGGACAAGTAGCTGTTGTTTTTAATTTCTTTCTTTATCTCTCTATTTACTCTTTCTTGATTTATTTCTCAGGTCTTTCTCTTGATCTCAAATGTTCCTCGTGGGAACGATCTTGATTGCAGTCTTTTCCGAAAAGTAGAAGTAGCACGTGGTGCTCTCCTGGCCGGTAGAGTCCCCCGTGGTGGTCCTACCTTTAGTCAACCACCCCAAGGTCACTGACAGACGTAACGGTGACTACGACATGCGTGATAAATGCACAAGGAAGCTACCCCGCACTAGCACGCCGTCAGTCGTTTCCGTTAACGGGTGTGCCCAAAGCACAGCACGGAACCAGTATAGGGTAGAGCCCTCTCAGTAATAGGGGTCCAGCCCCTCCACAGTAACCAAACAGGGGTCTTGCCCCTCCACAGTCTGCGCACCTCGCCTGACTAACCTGGTTGGCCCAGTGGGCCTAATAAGTCGGTGTAGGATGGCTAGCAAAACCCCGGGGCTTGTGGGGTGGCTAGCTCTCTCCCTACACTAGTAGCTCTTCCCGGTACTGTGTACGCGAGGGCCAAAAGTCAGTACAAAGTGGCAAGACCTAACCCCAGGTCCATGGGGTGGCTAGCTCCGCTCTGCACTAAATAGGGGGACAGTCGCTCTCCTTGGTACTTCGTACTCAAGGGCCAGCTCACTTTCCCATCCACTTTCCCAATTCCATTCTATTTATTTTCCAGGAGCTCTACTCCTAATTCCCCGTAGGGTTCATGCTCATATTTCTCAGGCCAAGCCATACTAGGTTTCATCATTTCAGTTTTATTCACATATAGCTCATGTTTCCAACATTTAATCACAATTTATATACAAGCAGCTCGAATTTAGTTTCCACACAACTGGAATTTCATGTAGCAGTTACTAGCAAACATACTCTACATTTCACCGACAGCTGTTATCCAATTACAGGCAATTATCATTATTCTATCTACTAATCCAAGACTGCAATTCAGGTATTCAAGACATTCGTTTCAGTGTTTCTGTTCCTAGGATTCATGCTACACCCTAGGATCTATCATTCAATCTAGTTTTCAGGTCCTAGGATTCACGCCATACCTTAGTATCTATCATTCAATCTAGTTTTCAGGTCCTAGGATTCATGCCATACCCTAGAATCTATCATTCAATTTAGTTTTCAGGTCCTAGGATTCATGCCATACCCTAGGATCTATCATTTATTTCAGAGATGTATTAATGTTTGTAATTAACTAAGGGGAGCCACTCTACCCGCAAAATCAGGAGTGATGGGGGCGTGATCGGCAGGTCCACGTGCCTCCGCAACCCCCAAAGTCGCAACAGAACGAGGTCCTAACACAAGGATCAATCACAAAGAACCACTCAGAAAGGATACAAGTATTTCAAACAAGTAGAGGAACTAATTCTGAAAAAAATGAAATCTTAAACGTGGAAATCGGACCTCCAACGGACCCTAAACGGGTCAAAAACAACAACTCTGACTCAAATCAGACATCTGGAACACCTTCCAGATGTCTTAAAAAGTGGTCCAGGTCATACCTCACTCTGCGCTACTCCTCAGATGTCCAAGGATCCTGCTGAACCGTCTGGACCCAGTTCCAGACGTCCGACCACCTCTCTGGATGTCTGGAGACGATCTCCGTCGTCTGGTGCCTTGCCCAGACGTCTGAACTGCGTGGGAGGGTGTATCCCTGCACCTTCCCGGAATGAATCCTGCATGCGCGATGAAAACCTTCTCAACATGACACGTCTCAGAACCTCAACGAAACAGCTTGCATGGCCGTATCCGCAAAAGGAGGTGTAGGAGGAAATACGTACCTCTCAGTCGTCTGGAGCTCCCTCCAGACGTCGCCTACGTCGTCTGGATGTAGGCCCAGATGTTTGATTCTGGGAAAAATTCCCAGAATCAGAACCTCCTTAGCTCCTTCCCGCTACGCACGGTCGCGCCACGCTCGTCCACCTGTTGCTTAAGCTGCAGTAGCACCGGGGGAACCTCCCCAGCACCACTCTCCTTCGCGCGCACGCCGGCCGGCCTCTAGCTGCTCTGGCGGGCTCTCTCTCTTTCTCACGCTCTCTCCCTCTTCTTCCCTCTCACTGTACCTCTCCTCTCTGCGTTGCACCCGACAGCAGCTGCTGCCCTCGCTCTCGCTCTCGCGCTCACGTTGGAGGAAGGAGAAGACGAGTGGAGTGGTAAATGAGGGAGATGGGAGAGGGGTATTTGAAGGTGGGGGGGGGAGAAAAGGCGTCTGCAGGTCGGCGGGTTTCAGTCTGCGCGTGGCACGTGCATAGACTTGCGATCGTACGCAAGCAAAAGTTTATTTCCAGACGTCTGGGAAGGCGTCCAGATGTCTGACCAGACGTCTGGACCAACTCCCAGATGTCTTAAAGTGTTTTTTGATGCCTCGGGTCTTAACAACATAACAAACTCAAAGGAAGTTTCGTCCCCGAAACTTATGCTAACTACGGTGCGGAAAAAGAACATTATACGCCTAACAAACTCAAAGAGGACTGAAGCCGGTCCGAAAAGACGTACCCTCAAAGAGCTCTGGGTACCGCTCCCGGATCGCCACCTCAGGCTCCTAGGTAGCCTCCTCGTACCGCTGGCTCCTCCACAAGACCTTCACTAGGGGTACTTGCTTCCATCTCAGACTCCGGACGGCTCTGTCGAGAATCTGCACTGGCCGCTCGAGGTAGGTCAGGTCGTCACCCACCTCGACGCTCTCGTGGCTCAGGACGTGACTGGGATCGGCGACGTACTTCCTGAGGTTGGACACATGGAACACGTCGTGCACACCAGAAAGCTGAGGAGGAAGGGCAAGCCTGTAAGCAATGGGTCCAACCCGCTCCAGGACCTCAAAGGGTCCCACGAACCTCGGCGCGAGCTTCCCTCTCACCCCAAACTACTGTAGGCCCTTCATGGGTGAAACACGAAGGAAGATGTGGTCCCCAACCTCAAACTACACTTCTCTGCGTTTCCGATCTGCATAGCTCTTCTGTCTACTCCTGACAGTGCGGAGTCGCTTGTGAATCTGCTCGATCACCTCCTGACTCTGCTGGATCAGCTTGGGGCCAACCTCCCACTTGGTCCCCACTTCAACCCAACTCAAGGGTGTCGTACACCTCCGTCCGTACAGAGCCCCATAGGGTGCCATGCCGATGCTCTAGTGATAACTGTTATTATATCCAAACTCTGCTAGGGGCATGTGTTCCTCCCAAGAGCTCCTCCAGTCCAATACACAAGCACGCAAAAGGTCCTCAATTGTCTGTATCGTGTGCTCAGACTGTCCGTCCATCTGGGGGTGGTATGCTATACTGAACCTCAACCACGTCCCCAGGGCCTACTGAAACTCAGCCCAAAACTGGGATGTAAAATGGGTATCCCGGTCAGATACGATCTCCCGCAGAACTCCGTGTAGACGTACCACGTCACAGATATACCTCTTTGCCAACTGTGTTGGTCCCAAGGTGACTCGGATTGGCAAGAAACGTGCCATCTTCATCAATCTGTCAATGATCACCCAGACTGCGTCGTGTCCTTGCTGAGTAATGGGCAAGCCCACCACCAAGTCTGTGGTGATGCTCTCCCACTTCCACTTTGGCACTGGAAGTGGCTGCAACGGTCCCGCAGGCCTCTGATGCTCTGCCTTCACCTGCTAGCACACTAAACACTACTGTACGAATTCACCTACATCCCGCTTCATTCCCCTCCACCAAAAGTTGAATCTCAAATTATGGTACATCTTTGTGTTTCTGGGATGTATGGTGAACCTGGAACCTTGTGCCTCAGTCAGGAGCTCTCTCAACAGCTATCGTCCCTGGGAACGCACAAACGTCCCCTCATGCGTAGTACCTGATCTATAAAAGAGAAGTCCCCAGGGTCTCCTGATAGTACCCTGTCATGCAATGACTGCAAGTACGGGTCGGCCATCTGTCCAGTAATGATGTGGTCTATCATCTCTGGCCTCGTCTGTCGTGTCACAATCACTGCCCCACAGTGCCCCAGTAACTCTAGGGGTCGCCAATTGCCAAGTGGGTGGGCGCCTTCCGACCAAGGCATCAGCCACCACGTTGGCCTTTCCCGGGTGGTAGGAAATGCTGCAGTCATAGTCCTTCAGGAGCTCCAACCAACGTTGCTGTCTCATGTTGAGCTCCTTCTGATCAAGTAAGTATCTGAGGCTCTTATGATCTGTGAAAATCTCAAATGTCTCACCGTATAAGTAGTGCCTCCAAGTCTTCAGTGCGAAGACGACAACTGCTAGATCCAGGTTGTGGGTAGGGTAGCTATGCTCATGGGGCTTTAGTTTCCGTGAAGCGTAAGTGACAACGTGACCCCTCTGCATGAGCACACGCCCTAATCCCTGTAAAGAGGCATCCGTGTACACAATGAACCCGCCACTACTATCTGGGATGGTGAGCACGGGAGCTAAAGTCAGCCTCTCCTTTAGCTCCTGAAAACATGTCTCACAAGTGTCTGTCCAAGTAAAGGGCACGTCCTTTCGGGTCAGCTGTGTCATAGGACGTGCAATCTGCGAGAAGCCTCTAATAAATCGCCTGTAGTAACCTGCCAGTCCCAAGAAACTGCAGATCTCAGTAACTGTACGTGGTCTCTCCCACCTGAGCACTGCCTCAACCTTGGCTGGGTCCACAGCCAAGCCATCCCCGAAGATCACATGACCCAAGAAGCTCACCTCCCTCAACCAGAACTCACACTAGCTGTATTTGGCGTATAGCCTATGTCGTCTCAGTGTGTCCAAAATCATCCGCAAGTGCTCTCCATGCTGCGCCTGATCTCGAGAATAGATGAGCACATCATCAATGAATACCACCACGAACTAGTCCAAGTACGATCTAAACACCTGCTTCATCAAGTCCATAAAGGCAGTGGGGGCATTGGTCAGCCCAAACGGCATGACCAAAAACTCGTAGTGTCCGTACCGGGTGCGGAAAGCTGTCTTGGAGACGTCTGCCTCCTTGATCCTCAACTGGTGGTATCCAGACCTCAAGTCTATCTTGGAGAATACTGTGGCACCTCGCAGCTGGTCAAACAAGTCATTAATCCTCGACAGCAGATACCTGTTCTTGATGGTAACCCTATTCAACTGTCTGTAGTCCACACAAAGGCGTAGGGTACCATCCTTCTTCTTTACGAACAATACCGGGGCTCCCCATGGAGATGCATTGGGCCTCACAAAGCCCTTCTCTAGAAGATCTTGTAACTAAGACTTGAGCTCTCGCAGCTCAAGTGGTGCCATCCTGTACGGTGTTGTAGAAATGGGGCTGGTCCCCGGTACCAGTGAGATCTTAAACTCGATCTCACGCTCGGGCGGTAGTCCTGGCAACTCATCTGGGAACATGTCGGGGTACTCTCTGGCCACCGGGATACTCTGGAAGTCTGCCACAGGGCTGGGCTCCACTACCAAACAAGCTAGGAAGCCCTCACACCCTTGGCCCAAAAGTCTCACCACCTGAAGTGTAGAAATGCACCTGAAGCCTCCGTCCACTGGCTGCCCGTGGAACTCGAAAGAAGGCAACTCCAGTATGGAGAAGACGATCTTCCTCTCAGAGCAGTCCACCAAGACGTGGTAAGCAGACAGCCAGTCCATCCCCAGAATTACGCCAATGTCCTCCATCTGTATCATAATCAGGTCAGCAGGAAGGCTGTGTCCCCCAACAGTGACCTCACAACCTGTGTACACCTCCTCAGCCACAAATAGCTGACCACCTAGACCTCTGATAATGAACGGATCCTCTAACAACATACAGTCCTACCCCAAGCTAGCAGCAAAACTGGCAGCGACAAACGAGTGCGTAGCGTCGGAATTGAAAAGCGTGTAAACAAGTCTGCTGGAAACTGAAACCATACCTACCACCACTGATCCTGAAGCTGTGGCATCCCTGTGTGTCAGAGCATTGATATGCCCTCAGCCCTAGGTGCGGACAAAGCAGCCACACTCTAAGTCGAACGGGTAGCCACCGGCCGGTACCCTCCCCACAACTGCTGTCCTCCTCCTCGTGCCTGGAAACCGCAGCCTCCTGCTCGCCCTCTAGTGCTTGGTGCGGGAAGCATCTACTGACCTCCAACCTTAGATGGGTAGTCCTCCTGATGTGGCCCGGTTGGCCACATTGGTAGCAAAGGGGGACTCGACTCCCACCCTCAGTGGGTCCATGCTGACGGCTGGGCGGGTGTCCAATGCTAGCAGCTGGCCCCTGTCGGGGGCCCCCAAAGGCCACTGACAGCTTTGCAAAGCGTGACGACTCTCCTGCGGGCGCCATGTGCCTCCTCTCTCGTCAACCCTGTGAGAAGTCTGGCTGGTAGGGCCGCTTCCGCCCGCTGTCAGTGTCACGTGCGGACAAGTTTGTTTCTTCATATCTCATAGCTGCCTCCACCACCCTCAAGAACGTAGGCAACTTCAGGGGTTTGACATACCCCTGAATAGCAGGCCGGAGCCCCTCGGTGAACCTCCAAAGGTGCTCCTCCTCGGTAGCCATGGCTGTCGCTGCAAAACGAGACAGCTCCAGGAAACGTGTGCGGTACGCACTCACGGTCATCATCCCCTGGCGGAGAGTGTGGAACTCCTGCCTCCTCTGGTCCTGCCACATCTGGACGAAGTACTGCTCCCATAAGAGGGTGACAAACTGGTCCCAAGTCGGCTCGTCCCTCTCCTGACCTCTGACCGCCCTCCACCACCTGTGTGCCGCGCTCTCCAGCTGGTACGTGGCAAAGGCCACGCGACACTCCACAGGGGGGCGAAGGGTGTCAAATACCTTCTCGATCTGCTCGAGCTAGTCCTCCTCCTCGGTTGAGTCCTCATCCCCCTTGAAAGAGGGGGGCTTCAGCTTCCAGAACTGTCCGAAAAGCTCATAGTGGAGCTGAAGTGGAGAAGCTGGTACGCCTCCAGGTAAAGAAGCCTCGTGCTTGGAAGTGCCGGAGGAAGGTGGGGGTGGTGGAGGCCCACCCTCTCCCCCACGTCCAGTGTCATGTCCGTATCGTGGTCCCACAGAGGACTCCCCCTCCGCAGCCCCAGGGAGAGGCGCTCGTGGCGGCGGGTGAAGCTCCTCTCGCACAATGTCCCATATCAACTGGGCGAGGTCCTGGGCCTGAATGCCCGGGAGCAGTGGCTGGTCCACTGAGGCATCGGGCACAACCCGCCCGCCCCTCTGACCTTGTCCTCGGCCACGTCTGCGGCCCGCCTCGCTACCTCCTCGTCGAGGCATCTCCTGCAAGGAGATGCGAACACAGAACAGAAAAGACGTCAATACTAATCGATATTCAACGAGGGAACCTTAAAACAGATGTCAAAAGATACGTTGTGGTGGCTACTCTAGTTACAAGCACGTGAATTGGTTATTTTTCAACCAGTTGGTTCACTTCTCGGGACGACCTTGCTCTGATACCATCTTATTACGACCCGGTTCCTGAATCCCTACAGGACACGAGAATCGGACCGACTCGACTGATCCCAAGACCCAGTCGTCTAACGAGAAAGTAACCAAAATGCAGTAAAATAAACCACATCACCATGCAAGTAACTAATAGTAATAGAAGTACAGCAGTAAAGAACAGAGCTACTACAGTACATACTACCACAATAGTAGAGAATTAAAAATAGGTACAGAAATATGAAGTTCACAATAAAAGAGTACAAGGTGTGATAGAAATACTCACTACTACAGAAAATGGGTACAGCAAAAGTATAACTACTGGGCTCTACTAGGCCTAACACCCTCCACAGTCGTAGGCTCTGGCTGCTCATCACCTGGTCCTAAAAAGGGCGAGAAATATGACGCGTCAGCGAAACACTAAGTAGAGTGGCAACTATCTAGCTAAGAAAAACAGTAAAGGTGGACAAGTAGCTATTATTTTTAATTTCTTTCTTTATCTCTCTATTTACTCTTTCTTGATTTATTTCTCAGGTCTCTCTCTTAATCTCAAATGTTCCTCGTGGGAACGATCTTGATTGTAGTCTTTTCCGAAAAGTAGAAGTAGCACGTGGTGCTCTCCTGGCCGGGAGAGTCCCCCGTGGTGGTCCTAACCTTACTCAACCACCACAAGGTCGCTGACAGACGTAACGGTGACTACGACATGAGCGATAAACGCACAGGTAGCTACCCCGCACTAGCACGCCGTCAGTCGTTTCCATTAACGGGTGTACCCAAAGCACAGCACGGAACCAGTATAGGGCAGAGCCCTCTCAGTAACAGGGGTTCAGCCCCTCCACAGTAACCAAACAGGGGTCCAGCCCCTCCACAGTAACCAAACAGAGGTCTTGCCCCTCCACAGTCTGCACACCCTCGCCTGACTACCCTGGTTTGCCCAGTGGGCCTAACAAGTCGGTGTAGGATGGCTAGCAGAACCCCGGGGCCCGTAGGGTGGCTAGCTCTCTCCCTACACTAGTAGCTCTCCCTGATACTGTGTACGCGAGGGCCAAAAGTCGATACAAAGTGGCCAGACCTAACCCCAAGTCCCTGGGGCGGCTAGCTTCGCTCTGCACTAAACAGGGGGATAGTCGCTCTCCTTGGTACTCCATACTCAAGGGCCAGCTCACTTCCCCATCCACTTTCCCAGTTCCATTCTATTTATTTTCCAGGAGCTCTTCTCCTAATTCCCCGTAGGGTTCATGCTCATATTTCTCAGGCCAAGCCATACTAGGTTTCATCATTTCAATTTTATTCGCATATAGACCGTGTTTCCAACATTTAATCTCAATTTATATACAAGCAGCTCGAATTTAGTTTCCAAACAACCGAAATTTCATGTAGCAGTTACTAGCAAACATACTCTACATTTCACCGGCAGCTGTTATCCAATTACAGGCAATTATCATTATTCTATCTACTTATCCAAGACTGTAATTTAGGTATTCAAGACATTCATTTTAGTGTTTCTGCTCCTAGGATTCAAGCTACACCCTAGGATCTATCATTCAATCTAATTTTCAGGTCCTAGGATTCATGCCATACCCTAGGATCTATCATTCAATCTAGTTTTCAGGTCCTAGGATTCATGCCATGCCCTAGGATCTATCATTTATTTCAGAGATATATTAATGTTTGTAATTAAATAACGGGAGCCACTCTACCTGCAAAATCAGGAGTGATGGGGGCATGATCAGCAGGTCCACGTGCCTCCACAACCCCCAAAGCCGCAATAGAACAAGGTCCTAACACAAGGATCAATCACAAGGAACCACTAATAGGATACAAGTATTTCAAACAAGTAGAGGAACTAATTCAGAGAAGAACGGAATCTTAAACGCGGAAATCCGACCTCGAATGGACCCTAAATGGGTCAAAAACGACAACTCTGACTCAAATCAGACGTCTGGAACACCTTCTAGATGTCTTAAAAAGTGGTTCAGGTCATACCTCACTCTACGCTGCTCCTCAGACGTCCAGGGATCCTGCTGAACCGTCTAGACCCAGTTCCAAACATCCGACCACCTCTCCGGATGTCTGGAGATGCTCTCTGCTGTCTGGTGCCATGCCCAGACGTCTGAACTACGTGGGAGGGCGTGTCCCCATGCCTTCCCGAAATGAAGCCTGCTCGCACGACAAAAGCCTTCTCAACATGACACGTCTCAGAACCTCGGTAGAACGGCCTGCATGGCCGTATCCGCAAAAGGAGGTGCAGGAGGAAATATGTACCTCTCAGTCGTCTGGAGCTCCCTCCAGATGTCACCTACGTCGTCTGGATGTAGGTCCAAACGTCTGATTCTGGGAAAAATTCCCAGAATCAGAACCTCCTTCGCTCCTTCCCTCTGTGCGCGACCACACCGCACTCGTCCGCTTGCTACCTGAGCTGCAGCAGCTCCGGGGGAACCTCCCCAACACCACGCTCCTCCGCGCGCATGCTGGCCGGCCTCGAGCTACTCCAACGGGCTCTCTCTCTTTCTCGTGCGCTCTCCCTCTTCTTCCCTCTCGCTGCATGATAACACCACGCAAGGGGGTAGTAATTAGGTTGAATATGGCCCATCTTTAGAATAAAAGGCACAACATAAAGTAGAATAGGAGCATTGCATGCATCAAGTACCAAGATTGCTTATAAACTGTATTAATGGCCACTTGTGTAAAGCATTTGTCAAAGCAGGCCTCAGATGAGCAATCGGACCGCACGGATGGATTCAGGACGACGAACGGAGTCTAACGGACTCAAAAGCGGCCAAATCCGACATCCGGAGCTCCCACAATGGGCCCAAGAAATCCTGACCGTTGATCTGGAGATCAACGGCCTAGAACGCGCCACGTCGCCCCGCCCCTGCCGCCCGCACGCCCCCAAGCCAGCCAAGGACGCATCTCGGCCGTTGATCTTCGATCGAACGGCCGAGATCCGCGCGCTCGCCCGCGGTCGCCGCGACAAAGCGCGGGCGTGGCGCAACGGTTAGCGCGCACGCCTACGTTGCGGCGACGCGCGTTCGATTCGCGCGGAGCGAAAATCATCTGCGGGCGAAGGGCGCGGCAAAATTGAGCCGCGCGATCAGAAGCGAGCGGATAGGATCGCGCCACGCGGCGCGACGACAGCGCCACACCTCCCACGCGCGCGCGCACGCCGGGCGGAAACGCGCGCGCGCATTCACGCCCGAAGCGCGATCCTAGCGCAGGCGCGGGAGGATCTCAGCCGTCCGATCATCAATCGGACGGCTCTCGTTCGACGTCCACGGATCGCGCCTGAAGAGAGAGAGGGGCGGGCGGCTGACCGGCGGCAGAAGGCCTTCACCGACGTATATGGAAGCGGTTTTAGCGACGTTCTGGATGTCGCTAAAGCACATTCTTCTTTTAGGAAGCCCTTAACTCTATTTAAACCCCCTTCTACCACCATTCAAGGCATCCTCTCCCACTTGCAACTACTCCACTCCTCTCCTAGCTAGTCTTAGGCACTCTTGTAATCACCGGAGACGACGAGCCGCCGACGGAGCCTCCTCCACCGCCGTGGCTGCCTCGTCGCTCTCCACTCTCTCTCTACCTCTCTCTCTCTCTTTTAAAGCTTTCATTTACTTTTGTTGAAGCATGTATTTAATATTGTAAACCATGAACTATGAATGCATGTTCAATGAAATTATTTTTCATTTAGTTGCCTTTTTAATTTCTGTTTAAAGTGCATGATCAAAACCAAAGAGCTTTCTAACCCTAAACTCTCTCTATCTCTCGCTTTTCAAAACCGTTTCTTTCGCAAGCAAAACTCTGCCTTTTTCGTGACAACAAGTGGTAAACAAAATCCGATTTCCACGCCTCCCTGAGATCGACACTCGGACTCCCTCCGTTTACTTCTTTTAAAACCGACGTATCAAGTGCAACTATAACGACACCTCTTAACACACACGCACGAAGGCACGTCAGTTTTTGGCGCCGCTGCCGGGGAGGCAACGGATTTGTTTTATCACCTCCATTCCACCTTCATTCTCATATCGTCTAATGCCCTATTTTCCTTTTTACTTGACGGATGCAGGAATTCGGCGCATGGACGGCGAAGCGACGCATTCCACTATGGTAGCAAGGAAGTAGACGCCTCGAGGACCGATAGTGAGTACTCTCTCTCTCTCATTGTTTGCTTGCGTGAAAATCTAAAAAAAAATCATAAAAATTGAAAAAAATTGGCGTGGCGAATGATTGCTTGACCCACATTCTTAACACACCACCCTACAAAAAAATGTACACTCTAATATACTGGACAAATTCTTGGAGTGTTCTTTTCTTTCTCTCTTGAGTGGTGTTTGCGAAGCCACCGTGAGTTGACCTGGGCCGCACCACTCAACCCTAAAACTAACTCATCTAATAGAAGCTGCACGATCTTTAGGATGAGTACACTAGGGTTTTTAGAGCCTCTACAAAATAAAAGGAAATCTACTTTCACTAAGTTGTGTGCAGAACTTGACGTGCCCACTGAAACTTGTTTGAAAAGTTTAAGACACGTCAACCCTAAAAAGTACTTAAGTAAGGATGAAACACTAAAAAGACACTATATCTTAACAAATCCTTGCTTGAAAATCATGTTTTGCTAGAAGCACACACTTTGAAAGTAGAACATTAAGAGGCACCACCCCAATCAACGCCTCATCACATCACCCTAAGCACAAGCACTATCCTAGCCCTTTAAAACTGAGTAGACGTGCCCTAGGCAGGACTGAGTTAAGTCTCAAAAGGTGAGGTTTTGTCTGCTAGGCACTTGGCTTTCATTCCCTTGGTAGAATCTGGTGACTAGGCTGCGGGGCAGTGTCAAACGACCGTGGTTGTGGGGTCTATGGAACCGGAGGCGCAAGCCAAAGGAAGAACCTTCCCTGCAATCCCCTCGTAATCAACCTGGCCAGATTAGCCTTGGGAAGGGGAGTCCAGTGTTTACGGACTTAATCAACCTTTGTGAGATTTCTAGGTCTCCTAAGGAATACACCATAAGGATTAGGCTTGTTTGTTTGATTGAGTGCACAACTCTCTCTCATCTGTTCTTCCCGCATCCCTCCATTTCTTCCATGGATTTCAATGCCTATCCATCTTACCCAAATTACCCCCAACAGGATTTGTATGCTAACCCAAGTAGACCATACCCACAGCCGACTTGGGCTAACCAACCACCAAGTTGGGGATGCAACCTGGAATATCCCTCTTGGCCCAACTATGACCAAACCACACCAACCTCTTATTGGAATACACCCAACATAGCCACCCAAGGGTACGATTCAAATCATGGGGCTCCATATCTCGATTGTCCTCACGATGCCTCCTCATTTAGGTCCGACCCGCTCTACTGTGATAGGACCTACACTTTAGGAGAACACCAAGAACCCTACCCATCTCACGATAATAACCAAGAAAGGTCATCTGAATTCAACAACCTTGCCTACTTGGCCTTTGGATTAGAAGGAGTTCTAGACAAATGGAAATCAGAAAATGATCAGAAATCTAGGCAAGCCCAGGATCATCAACCTCTGATTTGGTCCCCTGATGAAGAATCTGACTGGGAGGAAGACTTAGAACCTCAACTATTCTGGAGTAGGACCAAACAGAGAATGGTTCCTCTTGAAGAACTGGACCCTGAACATGACAGAATAGAGGACCCACCCAAGAACCTAAACACCAATATGGATTCTGATCCACAACCTCAACCATACTCTCTTAACCTGGATTTCAAGGAGGAAATCCAAAGGACACGAAATGACACCATGTCAATTCTTGATAACCTCCAGTTAGAACTACACAGACAGAATCAAGAATTGGTTAAAGGGCAACATGCCATGTTGGAGTTGTTCCAACAATTGGGGGAAGAAGGCCAAAGAAAGCTGTTGCATACAACGCCATTCATGGAATTCATAAAGCAAGGACCTACCATGATCAATTGGACTACACCTAGTCATCCTGATTTGGTTCAGTCCACCATTGATACCCCTCAGGAGTTGGATAGCTCAGTGGATAAGGAAAGTAAGGATTCCTTGGAGCACAATTTGGGGAGCATTGAGAACAAACATCAGGAGGAAACTGAGAAGGTAAGGGGAGAGACCTTGGAATCTGAATCTAATCAGCTCAAGACAAGTAATCCGGTGGGAGTAGCAGCCAACGTCGGAAATGGAGAATGGAGTTACAATTTCAAAGAAATTGATTATGAATTGGTTAGAATCCCCATCACAAATTTGGAGGAGGGCCGAGAGAAAGAATATGATCTAGAGGGTGAAATTGACCCTACCTCTAATGCAACCCCAAACAGTGAATCTGATACAAAGGAGGTTGAAGAAAATATTCTTGAGATCAAGGGCTTGGAGGGAATGAGCAATGAAATCATAGTTGCGGAAGAGATGGATTCGTCTTTGAAGAGAAGACTGATGCTTGGTTGTAGGGCTCAGTATGAAACTCTGGACTTTGTTACTTGCCCTACCAGAATAAAGATCCCGCAACCCGAATGCACTAGAATTGATACACTTTCGATGGATTACAATTTTATGGGGACACAAGCTGAATATAAGACCTACATCTTTAGTGTTTGGCATGTCATATTTGGGGTGCGTTCGTCCACAGCAACTTGTTTGCATGCCCACAAACTAAGAGAGGATCTGACACGGGCATGCATGATATATCTGTTACAGAATTCCCGCCCCTTAGGAACAGGACTCCACCACAACCTTATCCGCATCTGTGGACTTCTGATTTTGGGTCTGGTTAATTTTGAACATACCTTCTTGACCCAAGTCATTCCCGTTTGTGCACCGCCCAGCTGGAGGCGTTAAACTCAGCGCTTCCTGGGAGGCAACCCAGCGGATTCAGACTGATCTGGTAGTTTACGTCACTCAGGTACTACCTTTTTGAACCCTTTTGCATCCATGCATCTGCCAATGAGGACATTGTCCAACTTAAGCATGGGGGGGATGGTAAACTGCATAATCCTGAGCTTAATTAATCAGTCTGAATGATTAAATTAATTGATTAAAAAAAAAAAAAAAATGAATTTAGGAAGAAAAACTTAGGCATTAGAAACTTGTCAACAGTGGGAAATATACAAAAAGAACTTAAACACTTAGACTTTTCAGGCCTTCAAGCTTAATTAGCCCTGGTGTCCATTAAAATATGGATTTAGCGGCGAACCCTTGCAACTTTAAGCTATTCTAATCCACCTAATAAATAAGGTAATAAGTATACGACTTATCAACTCACCCTCTAACTCAGGAAAACTTTGAGTCTAAGCATCTACACACATTTTTGCACAGACTCACTTCTCGGAGATTTTGACAGAAATGGGGTAGCTAATGAACTCTCTAGGGTGGTATGGCTGGCAAGTTGTCGTGGGTAACAGCCCATTGGCAGGTTGTCCAGAACCCAGTCACAGGCCATTTCTTTTTCACTGCCTCTAGGTACATTTGAGATTAGGGAAGCCACCTACGTAAAAAAAAAAAAAAAAAAAAAAAAAAAAAAAAAAAAAAAAACCACACTTCACCGCACAAGTATGGCTGGCAAGTGATCGTGGGTAACAGCCCATTGGTCGGTTGTCCAGAGCCCAGCTCAATAATTGCACAAAAAAAAAAAGAAGACCAAAAACACCTAAGGAAGAAGCGGGGAAGTAGTACAAGCCGGGGAGATATACACTGGAAAATCCTTATGTTGACCCCAAGTAAAATGAACGCAGGGAGAAAGCTACCAATCGAACAAATACACCTTCAGGCAAAAATTTATTTTCTTTTCCGGTCACCTAGAGGCGTAGAAACTCGAAGTCTGTCTCAATTACCGTTAAGTGAGTCTATCACAACATTCACACCAAGATGCTTAGCACTTAGGGTTTTGACCGAGTTTTGGGTGGGTTGGGTAGCCGTAAAAAGTTACCAACCCACACTGAATTTTAAAAATTCTAAAAAGACATATATAGATATATACGTATACATAAGTATAGTTATATATACAAAGCAAGGATTCGGGCGATTCATATTTTGGCAGACACCCGGGCGCTGCTTAGTCTTTGTAGATTAAGATCTTCGTATAGTTCCTCTTATTAACAAGTAACGAAGTGCCTAAGCAATTACTTCTTGAATTCGCCAAAGAAATAAAGGCTAGAATAAACCTTGCTAGGGACTAGCAAGGAGTAAGCATGGGGGTATGATAACACCACGCAAGGGGGTAGTAATTAGGTTGAATATGGCCCATCTTTAGAATAAAAGGCACAACATAAAGTAGAATAGGAGCATTGCATGCATCAAGTACCAAGATTGCTTATAAACTGTATTAATGGCCACTTGTGTAAAGCATTTGTCAAAGCAGGCCTCAGATGAGCAATCGGACCGCACGGATGGATTCAAAACGACGAACGGAGTCTAACGGACTCAAAAGCGGTCAAATCCGACATCCGGAGCTCCCACAATGGGCCCAAGAAATCCTGACCATTGATCTGGAGATCAACGGCCTAGAACGCGCCACGTCGCCCCGCCCCCGCCGCCCGCACGCCCCCAAGCCAGCCAAGGACGCATCTCGGCCGTTGATCTTCGATCGAACGGCCGAGATCCGCGCGCTCGCCCGCGGTCGCCGCGACAAAGCGCGGGCGTGGCGCAACGGTTAGCGCGCACGCCCACGTTGCGGCGACGCGCGTTCGATTCGCGCGGAGCGAAAATCATCTGCGGGCGAAGGGCGCGGCAAAATTGAGCCGCGCGATCAGAAGCGAGCGGATAGGATCGCGCCACGCGGCGCGACGACAGCGCCCCACCTCCCACGCGCGCGCGCACGCCGGGCGGAAATGCGCGCGCGCACGCACGCCCGAAGCGCGATCCTAGCGCAGGCGCGGGAGGATCTCAGCCGTCCGATCATCAATCGGACGGCTCTCGTTCGACGTCCACGGATCGCGCCTGAAGAGAGAGAGGGGCGGGCGGCTGACCGGCGGCAGAAGGCCTTCACCGACGTATATGGAAGCGGTTTTAACGACGTTCTGGATGTCGCTAAAGCACATTCTTCTTTTAGGAAGCCCTTAACTCTATTTAAACCCCCTTCTACCACCATTCAAGGCATCCTCTCCCACTTGCAACTACTCCACTCCTCTCCTAGCTAGTCTTAGGCACTCTTGTAATCGCCGGAGACGACGAGCTGCCGACGGAGCCTCCTCCACCGCCGTGGCTGCCTCGTCGCTCTCCACTCTCTCTCTACCTCTCTCTCTCTCTTTTAAAGCTTTCATTTACTTTTGTTGAAGCATGTATTTAATATTGTAAACCATGAACTATGAATGCATGTTCAATGAAATTATTTTTCATTTAGTTGCCTTTTTAATTTCTGTTTAAAGTGCATGATCAAAACCAAAGAGCTTTCTAACCCTAAACTCTCTCTATCTCTCGCTTTTCAAAACCGTTTCTTTCGCAAGCAAAACTCCGCCTTTTTCGTGACAACAAGTGGTAAACAAAATCCGATTTCCACACCTCCCTGAGATCAACACTCGGACTCCCTCCGTTTACTTCTTTTAAAACCGACGTATCAAGTGCAACTATAACGACACCTCTTAACACACACGCACGAAGGCACGTCACTGCACCTTGCTCTCACAGCTGCTGCCCTCACTCTCAGTCTCGCGCTCACATTGAAGGAAGGAGAAGACGGGTGGAGTGGTGAACGAGGGAGAGGGGTATTTGAAGGCGTGGGGGCGAGAGAAAAGGTGTCTACAAGTCGGCGGGTTTCAGTCTATGCGCGGCACGTGTGTAGACTTGCGATCGTATGCACGCAAAAATTTATTTCCAGATGTCTGGGAAGGTGTCCAGACGTCTGACCAGACGTCTGGACCAACTCCCAGACGTCTTAAAGTGTTTCTTGATGCCTCAAGTCTTAACAAGAAAACATTATCAAAACATTAAATTGACCCTGCAATTGCGTAGATCAACTTTAGAGCTTTCTAACAAACTTGAAATCACTCGATTTGGAGCTCTGGGTAGAAAGTTATGATCATTTGAAGTTAGGTCTTGAAGGGGTAGGTTAGTCCCACATCGCTTGTCCACGAGCGCGCTCCTGGGGATAAAAGTAATTCGTTGCATGGCCTATGCAGTCATCAACGCTCGTCGCACCGGTTACCGATTTGATCTGATTTGAGCATGTGTGTGTGTGTGCGGGCTTATGCCTGAGGGTGTGCGCCCTTGGGGGCGTGAGAGAGAATGTGCCCTGGGAGGGCAAGAGAAGCCTGGGAGGTCGGGTTGAGCCGAATTGGCTCGAGACTGTGAACCAATAAGAAAAAAATTGAAAACGAACCTAATTGAGATTAGGCGAGGATCGAGTAGAGTCTGGTCCCACCCTGGTCTCATGGTGCTATGTATCCTCGAAAAGACCTCATCGCAAATAAAATAACTTTTGGTTAAAAGAGTAAAAAAAACCCGGTTCAGCTGAAGAACTTAAGCAAAAGAGAAGCTGATGGTTGTTAAGCTAAGTGTTAAAGCACAGGCACTAAGGAAGGAAAAGAGACTAAGGAGCAGAGGAGAAAACTAAGGGAAGAAGAGAAGGCAGGAGAAGACTCAGGGAAGAGGAGAAGGCAGGAAGTAAAGAAGAAAGGTAAGAAAAAGAACTCGAGAGAGAGGAGAAAATAAAACAAAGAAAAGGAGAAGAAGATGAGAGGTTGAAGAAGATAAATGAAGGATATTATCTTTTCTTGCATTACTTTTTGTTCTTAATTGTAAAAAGGCATGTTTTAATAGGATAACTTTTAATTGCCTTAATTTCTTGAAATGAAATTGAATTGAAAAACTAACATGTTTACTTGTTAATAAAGTAGAACATTTTGAGTAAATATGTTTTGCATATGAAATTTTGTATATCCTTTATAGTTTAAATATTTTGACAAAATTCATGTTTTAAAAATCAACCTAGTTATACCTCCTAAAATTATAGGGAAATAAAGGAGAATTGGTGAATTTGGAGAAAATTATTATACCTCCTAGTGAACGACCTGGACTCAGCCAGTAAAAATTTCTAAAATGTTAGGTTAATTCGACCCTATACTACACAATCGACACAACTTCGAGTTAACCTAAGTGATTTCTTCTACTCTTAATTAAGTGAAATTAACTTAATTACTGAGTTGAGTGGAATCGCATGATCACCTAACACTAAGATTTTTTGGTGTGTACCTGATTTTTCTTCAACTATGCCTAATGTGTGTGCAAAATCTGCTTTTTCCTATTCCTGCACACTAAAAGCGTGGGGAAGCAAATATTTTAGGCTTTTGCACAGAAATGAAAAACCAAAATTGCATTGCCTCCGTAGCAACAACGCCATTTGTTGAGTTTGTAAAATGTGGATTTGATTATGAAAAAGTCATACTATAGCCCAAATTACGATTCAAACAAAACTTTTTGTAATAAGATGGTGAACCCCAGTTGATCACAGGGAAGCAGATAATGGAGAAATTGATTTTTAACTTCTTTTCTCTACTAGCCTAAAATTGGATTCCAATTTCAAGAGTGTGAGTATAAGATGCACCGGTCGTGTTATTGACACATAAAACATGTTTGTGAGTCAGAAAAAATCACAAATGTGAAAGTGTGTGTTTCGGTCCATACAACTTCTATTATGCGATGGCGATTAGTAGAAAATGAGTCTATCGCTAGATCATTAATATCTTCTGGAGTCGACATATTTTTATTACAACAAAATATAAGATGATGATAATAGGATATTTTATTCCATCAATTGATCAAATCATTACAATCATCTGTAGAGGAAAGCTTGTACAAGGAATTTGAAATCTACTAAACTATCAAAAAAGAAATGCACACATGGATCTCGGAAAGATTATGCACACATTCTAGTAGGGAGATATTACAACACTACTAGTAAGAAAATAATGCAAGAATTAAACTGCGAAGAACAACTACGCTAAGAGCAATCAGGGCACCAGAGGCGGTGTTCTAGTAATAAATCGGTGTTTTAAAATAGCTTTGTTGTAATATAGCCAAAATAGCACTCAAACAAATAATTTTATTAATCAAATGAAAGTCCGAGGTTGAACACAGGGAGCAATATGGCAATTTGAAACTCAAGATCACAATTTGAATAAAAAATATTGCAATAATAATAATGTCAAACATCAATGTGCAAAATGAATGGAGTAAAATGATGATTTGAATCACCAATTACACCTCACAGTAATAGTAACTAAGTCAACAGTATTAGGGAAATAAAGCCTCAAATATATGTAATCAGATGATCTAGGCTTGTATCAGACGGCTTAAACAGCCGGTTGCTACAGGGCTTCCAAGAGACTCAAGGGTCTCTTTTCTCTGCTGTTCTCTTTCGCTTCTCCTTTCTTCTTCTTCAGACACTTTTCTTCTTTGCCTATCTATCTAGCTTCTCTTTTCTTCTTCTTCCTTCTTTCTTTCTTTCTGTGCTTTCTTCTTTCTTCAGAGGCCTTCTTCTTTCTCCTTTCTTTCTTCTGTCCTCTGCTTCTCCTGCCTTGTCTTCTCTTCTACCTTCTGTTCTTCTTCTTCATTGGCCCTTCAGATGTACAGGGGGAAAGGCTTATGCAAATTCAGCTAAGTGTGGAGAACACTGACGAGCAGAACCCTCCCTACCCCCACACACGCTCTCTTTCCTTCTCTCGCTGGGATCCGCCCTCCCAGGGCCAATATCAGGATAGTCAGGTTATCGGGTAGGCACACACCCGGGTCTAGACTAACTGGCAGTGGGTGGTGAGCGACGAGTGAAGGCTTAGGTGGGTCGGGTGCACCAGGTCCGTGGGGTAAATGTCGTGGACGAGGCATGTGAGGGGTGTGAGGGACCTCACCCCTTGTGTCTGAGGCGATAAACCCCGGACACAAATTAAATATATGCGGGAACAACCTCTCCTTCACTTTCGAGGAGGGACTAAAGTCCCACCCCTCTTGGCGTAGCACAGCAGCAAGGTCATTCCTTAAATTTCCATAGCTCATGAGGTCAAGGCATCCAATTGACCACCTGGGGTAGTGCCTGAAGCGAATTTGCACAACCTGGGACTTCCACCTATGGCTATCAAGACCTGGAGTAAGCTTGAAGCTTCCTTCAAGCTCTTCATTAATGGAGACTAAGGGGTATACCTGAAATCAAAGAATACAGGTGCTAAGCCCAAGTTAAAATGTTCTAGAGGATCGTTGGTGGATGAGGAATGCAATGGTGGCAATTTTGTAGCATGGGAGTAGGTGTAGTGGCTGGACAAGGTCAGGAACGACGACAGAAAGGTGGGCTGCTCGGGGCTGAGTTTGGGTGAGTGAGAGGATGAAATAGGAGAGGGTTTTTGTGCGAGAAGGTGAGGCAGAGCTTTTGGGCTTGTCGGCGAGGTGGATGGAGGTGTGTAGCGGTGGAAACACCTTGCTGGAGGAGTGTCCATAGCGGAGGACGAAGAGGGTGGTCAATGCGATACGGTAGTCGAAATGAAGTGTAGTTGGTGTGGTTGTGAAGTAGAGATGCTAGGGAACTTATCTAGGTGATTGGTGGACGAAGAGAGGTAGGAGCGATGTCGGTTGCGATTTGGCTGAGTTGGAGAAGAAGATGACTTTGGTGAGAAGGAAACAACGAGGAAGATGGAGGGAGAGATGCCCGTTGGTATGGCGTGATGCAGAGGAAGACGAGGAAAATGAATCCATCGCTAGTGTTGTGGATAGATGACGAGGGAGGTCGGAGGGGATCGCCGGAGCTTGAGGAGCCTTTTGGCCAGATTAGGAGAGAGGAATTTAGGGTAGATCCAGTCGAAATCGAGCATCAAGAGAATGGTTCGATCTAGAGGTCTTTTTCTAGGCCTTTAAAGGAGGTTTTGGGCTTAGGAAGAAAGCTTCCTAAGCTTGGAAAGATTCGCCAGAGTTGTGAATTTTTTGATATGCAAATCTCCCATGCATTCGCATGAGAGATTAGGAAGGTTTTGGGGAATGGGATTTGGTTCAAAAGGAAGGGAATTCCATGACGAACTTTCCTTTCAAATTTGAAAGGAATTTGTCAAGGAATCAAGGTGTTCTTCCCAATTTTAGGTCATCGGTGCTTGTAGGAATAGGATTAATGGCAGTAGGGACCTATTTATTGAAATGATTATAAAGTTTGGGCTCTCTTTGTAAATATTTTAAAAGTTAAGGGCATAAATGTAATCAGATAGGAACAAGTTGAAAACTAGGTTAAGACAATTTCAGCTTGGGTCCAAATTTTGGTAAAAACCTAATTTGGATCTAAGAAATTCATTGGTGAAGTTGGATTTTGGTTTTTATCACGTTTGACTGGGTAATTTATGCAAAATCAAAATTAAGGTAAATGTCTGTCTGAGACTCTATTTTGGGCCAAAATAGCATCTGATGGTCAATTTGAAGGTACCAAACCCTAGAGAATATTTTTCTATGAATTTTAGAGGGTTTAGGTGAATTTTATCTTGACCAAAACTTCAGTTAATTAAGCAGGTCAGTTTTTAGGGTTTCAAAAGTCATTTAATTCTCAAAACACATGCAAACCCTTTTCTATCTGTTCTAACCCACTTATTATCCTTTTAAGACCATTTGACCCTTAATTAACTCCTAGGAAAACCCATGGTTGTACTGTATTCATGTTATGATGGAAAAATTATAGTTTTAACCTTGGTTTCTTGCCTTTCCCTCAGAATGCTAATGCAATGAATTATGACCTTCTAAAGGTTATGTAGGAGCATTTAAAGACTTAATCAAATCAAATTGAGTTAGTTTATGGCTTATGATGGTGTTCTCATCAGGTGGTCTCCAGTGGTCATGTGGCTTGAGGTGGTAGGAGGGAATAAAGGGACGACTAGGGTGGTGTGGTCGACCTCTTGATAAAGGTGGTGGAGTAGCTCCCTTAGACCTTGGATGAGTGAAAATGTGGAGGTGCTTGTGAATGGAGGTGCAAGTGGCATGGAGGGGGGAGTCTAAGCATCCAAGAAATAGGGCACTTGGCTGTCTAACCTAGTCTTTTTATAGTCTTCTTGGACAGCCAAGGTGCTCTCAAGAGAAGTCTTTAGACTTCACTAGAGTGGTCATGGCCTATGGCTATTTTTAGTCTTCTTAGATCCACTCTTTGTGGATCTAAGAATGACCATGTGTAGTGATTCTAGTGTATTCTCTAGAGTGTGTGTGACTATGTAGGTGTAGGTGTGCATGAATGTGTGGCTAAGTGTGTGTGTGAATAGGTGGTCAAGTGGACCACTTGGTCCACTTCTAATTAGGTTTAGGTTGGTCACATCAAGGTGTCTAAAAATAGGTCTAATTGTGACCTATTACTAAATGGTTAACTCAATTAAACTTAACCAGGTTAAATTGGGTTAATATGTGTTCAATTGGGATTGAGTCAATTAGACTTTTATTGAGTCCAATTAGACTTGCGTTGGTTGAGATTTGAGCTCAATTAGACTCTGAGTCCAATTGACTAGGTCAGGTGTAACTGACTTAGATCCAAGTCAATTGGACTTAGTGAGACCCTAAGTAAGTTCTTAGGAGAGTCTTAGGGTAATGTACTAGGCTTAGGATACCTTAATTTAGGTTTCCAAGGGTGTAGGATTGGGTTTAGGGGCCTTAGAAATCAGGATCTAGGCTTGAATCCAAAAACACCAATAGGAGAAGGGTTCCAGACGTCTGATCGTAGGATCAGACGACTTATACTTCAAAATCAAAAGTCTAAGTCTTTAGTCTAGACATCCAATACTTAATAAGTATGGAGTTTAGGTTTCTATAGAAATTGGGCGTCTGACAACTTGTCTAGATGTCCAATTTTGTAGCAGATTAGGTTTTGAGTCTTGTGGGTGGAATCTAAGGATCCTCGACATCCAGCATTTTACCTGGACGTCCAGAGGTGGGATGGAATGTGGTTTTGAGGTGTTTTAGGCTAAGGTGACCAAATGGGAAGGTGTCTAAGGTTTATGAAGGTGTCTAATTTTATCCTAGTGTTAATGATAAGTTTAGCGATGTCCTATGTTCTTCATAATTCAACTCAAACGTTAAAATCCTACAAGTAATGTAGTATACCTCCTCCCTACATTATGTCTTCAACTTGAGCAGCTTTATTCCAAGGCATTTACTCCAGCTCTACTACATCACTATCTTCTATCTTGCTTCAGATCTAGCTTCAGACCGTCTCCTAAGCTTTTACTACCTAGAAACCAAATAATACACTAATCAGTACATTATTATAGCATTATTTCATGAATATCTAAGTAAAGAGGGAAAGATGCAAGGTATGCTATTAATGCATGAATTATGCTACAATTATGCTAAGTTCTAACTCAATTCAAGTCTTTTAAGTCCTATGATTGCTGTGCAATCAAGGTTGTGCCCTTAATAATTCATTGAAATGTGTGTATGTGCGCAAGAAGGATTATTAAGAATGAGGTGATTTTTAGGGTTCGAATCTTGCTTCGTAGCTTTTTGGGTTAGAATTTAGGTTTGTTCAATCAAGTTTAATGAGACAAACCACTTTTTGAAAGAATGGGCGTGGATATATTCCTTTTGAAGTAAAAAATAATGTGGAGTGCCTGGTTAGTTCCTAAAAATTGAACCCTATAGAGCATGCTACTAGATGAGTGAATTTTATAGTCAATGGTGTAGACCAAACAGATCAAATAATTGGCTACTTGCACCACTAAGCAATGCACACAAAAAAAGTCACAAGTGTGTTATTTAGTTTGAGTGTAATAGGTCGACAGGTCAGAGTCTTGGTTAGTGACTAAATCAAATAAGAGTGGTGTGCCTTAAGCCAAAAATTGTGGGTGTTTATTGTGTGTAAATTTCAATTTATGTCCCATAATCAAAGAAAGAAATTTTTTTGTATTTTTTATGCGGAGCGGGGAGGTGGGTGTGGTGGCAAACAAGACAAACAATTTCTATCCTACGGTTCGTCTAAACACATAAGTAGATTAGGTCTGGCTATTTACATGGTGAAATGTAGTGGGGGAAGTGTGGGTGAACTTGCAAATTCTCTACCCGTATTTTACTCCAATCTACCTCCTTCGGCTCCTCGATCGGGTTCTTGCAAGACAATGAATTATAGAAAAGAGAAGTTATAAAAATATGTAAGTGGTGCAGAAAAACGTGGAAATTCGAAGCCAAAATGATGAATGGAAGATCGTACGAAGAAAAGTTAGAGTTTGGAAAACTCGAGTCATTATAAATTTGTAAGATAATCTGATCATCAAAGAATATATATAAACAAAGCTCGAGGTGAGCCTCGGGTCCAACACTGAGAGGCTACACTTGATTTTGAAGAAAAACCTCTCTTCAATTTGTTTCTTTTTGGTTTTTTTATATTTGCTATTTTTTTGGTATTTTATGATGGTGAAGAGAAGGCAAGAGTATTACATAGACTAGGTTATTCTAGAAAGCAAAAAAGAACTATTCTACTTGCATATTATAAAGAGAGAGAGGATCAAAAATTACTTCTAGATATATGCTTGAAAGATATAATGTTTACTACAATAAAATCTACACTAGGAAAGCCGAAAAGATAAAGATGGGAGAAATCCTCATTGTCAGCTACTTGGAGGATGAGGCTACGTTGACGGAGCCCAGGGCGAAGATGATGAGGAGTTGGATGAAGGAGAATGGCGTCGGAAGATAATGTGAGGAAGAACGGCATCGTGGCATGATCCGCTTCCTAGAATGGGGTTGAGGAGATGGCCGGTGAGAGCTCGACGAATGGTGGTGAGATGGTGGAAAAAATATTTACTTTTCTTTAGTGGAGCATCCCAAGGGCTTGGGACACAAGCTCAAGAAAGTTTTGAGCTCTAGAGTAGGTGAAGAGAGCATAGGAAGGGTTGAAGTTGAAGGAAGGGGTGTAGGGAAGTATTTATTGGGTGGATGAGACTGTGGCAAATCATTTGGCCTCACCAAGCCTTCAATGCGTGCACACATGTGCCCATGCATGCAGCTCTCACAATCCATGCATATCGCGCTCGGCCATCGCTTGCGCCCACTGGCACTCGCGCACACATGGCTGTCGCGAGGTTGTAGAAACTCACGCACGCATGGCTGGCACTCACGCACTCTTGAGATCGTGCTCTCCCCACGTGTTCTCCTACGCGTACGATGGTGTGTTCATCTGCGCGTGGTTGCACGTGGCCAGGCTACTGGCCATCATGCGGCCACGTTACCGCCTCCATCACCGTTCGCTCGTGCATTAATAGTTGAATTTCATCCTCCTCATATCTTTGCAAATGAAATTCTCTCTGCACGGCTCGATCTCGAGTCTGCATGTTGTGGGCACTCCTCCTAACCATTGTGCTACTGGCGAGATTGTCTCGTGGAAGAATTTGTTGCTGAGGGCACGAAGGCTTTCGAACCATTGGATCTTGATCCAATGACTGAGGTGTGAGGGTGCAGATGTTGGGGGTGCTTGCAGTAGGCCTTGGGCAGTTTGGATGATGCCACGTGGCATCATCTGGACCATCCATCTTTAAATGCTCCTAGAAAGTGCTATGGATATCAGATTGGGTCGATTTTTATGCTGGTGGGTTGCGATCATCGATCCAGATCCAACCCTACAGTTGGATTCTTCATTTGGAGCCTAGAAATATGCTTCCCTGTCTCCTAGCCACAAAAGTGCGTAGATTAATATACAAATCATACAATTAATTCTAAATGCAATGTGATTTATGTTATGGCCTATTTACAATGTAGAATGCATCTATGCACTTAGGAACATGCATAAATAGGCAAGTTAAGATAAGTAAGTGTGTCTACATTGATAAGAGGCTCATCATGGCTTCTAATTACCCCTAATTAACTAGTTTCCCTAGTTAATTAGCTAGGAATATGCATATATAAGGGTTAATTATGTAATAAGTGACAAATCATTAAAGGACCTTAAAATATGTTAAAAATGATAAATTATTAGCCAATTAATATTATTAATAATTTAATTAATAAATGGACTCAAAATACCATTAATTAATTACTTAATTAATATCTTATTTAACTTAAGTATAACTTAAGACGTAAGTTCTTAAATAACTTAAGTGTTAATAGAGCGAGATCGATGTTTATAAATGCTACGTTGTAGTGTAGCCGAAATCACTTTGAAAGCAAATAAACTTTATTACTCGAATTTGAAGTTTGAGGTCGAACATAGGGAGCAAATAGAAATTCACACACTAATCTCAATAGATAATATAAATGAGCACAATTAATTACTTAAAAACTAATATGTAATGTATAACATGAGTATATGAAGAGATAAAAAGAATTCTGGACAAAATAATGGTGATTTGGATCACCAATTATTAGCCTAACACATATATAGTATTTACTGAATATAATCAAATGAAGGAACAGATAATCAGACATCTATGCGTTGCTTTTTTTTTTTTGAAATAGTGAGGACTGCTATCGTAGATCGATAGCAATCCGGAGGGTATTGTATTGCATATCAAAAAAGTATTACAAAAAGGTTGCCCAACTGTGTGTGAGAGACCAAGCTTCCTTTACAACATTCTCACATCTCACCAGTCTCCCCTGAAACAGCTTATCATTCCGCGCCCTCCACACACACCATAGAACGGCTACCATAGCCCCTAATGGTCTAACAGGATTGGTGAACCTCTGCCATATAATATCCCAGGGAGGAAGGGGTTCAAAGCACACCAACCTCCAGATTTTATCCGTGACCAAGCAAGAGGAGAAGATGTGTGTTGCACTATCAGAGTGCAATCCACAAAGAGGGCAGGCATTCAGATCAATCCCCATTCTTTTGTGCCTAAGATCGCCAGTGATCAGCCCTTCCCATCTACAAAGCCACAGGAAAATTTGGACCTTCAGAGGAATTCTTAGAAGCCAAATCTTTTTGTTGATAGGATCCTACTCCACATCATTGTTGGATCTAGTAATTTTTTCATATGCTTGCTTCACAGAGAAGACCCCCTGCCAGCAGTAAGTGTCCTTCACATTTGTCATAAGATATAACTGCTGTAGTTTCTCCATCAGATTCTGCTTCTCCTCCCAAAGTTGAGTGCTCGGCCTGCACTGTTGTAGCCTTTCCAGCTGGCAGCAGCCTTCAGCCATGGACCACAGAGTGCTAACTGTGGCATTTCTGTCAGCAGCAGCCCCATACACCCTTGGGAAGGTCTCTTTCATCTAACCCAGTTCAGACCACCTCTCATTCCAAAAGCTAAAGCATCTGCCGTCTCCAAGCTTAGGCTATAGCAGATGCCAGTAGCAGGAGATTGCAGAAATCACAGATCTCCAAAAGGGTGAGGGCCTCTTCGGCTGAAGCCTTTGCAGACAGTTGTTGGATCCCCCAGTGCCCCTTTCTTTTTCTTCAGCCATTCTTCTTCTTCCTTCCTTTGATTTCTTCCCTTTCTCTTCTTTAGCTTCTCTTCTTCTTCTTCCTCTTCTTTTCTTTCCTTCTTCTCTTTCTCTTCACGCACGAGCCTCCTTCCTTTATTTCCTCTTCAGCCTTCTTTTTCAGGGCTTCTTCCTTCCTTCACTACATGGCTCTTCTTCTCTTCTTCAAGCACAGGGGAGAGGGTTCAAATTTTGGCTAAGTGTTAGCCAATGCACAGAAGAAGAAAACCCCCCTTCCCCCACTCTCTTCCTCTCCTTCACTCTATAGGATCCACCCTCCTAGGGCCACGCACATTGGGTTATTGGGTATGTGCACACCTGAGTCCAAGGTCACCAGGCATGGTGTAGTGATCGAGGAGTGAGGCTTAGGCAGGTAGTCGGGTACACCAGGTCTGCAGGGGAAGTGTCATGAACGAAGCATGTGTGAGGGTGTGGGGGACCTCACCCCCCAAGTGATTTGAGGCGATAAGCCTTTGTCACTTTTTCAGTTTATGTGGGCACGGGCTCTTATTAGCTTTTGAGGTGGGACTAAAGTCCCACCCTTCCTTTGTGTGCTCTGCTACAGCTGTTGCTTCATTTAATTGGGTAGTTGTAGAGGTTGGCGCCCCCAATTGGAGACCTGGGCACATGCGTTGAGCCAAACCACATGACCTAGAGATGCAACCTGGGTCGTGCGTGACCGTGAACTTGAAGAACACGGTGGCGACAGGTGGATGGTGACGGAGACATGGCAAACACCTGAAAGGAGAAGCATGGCCTTTCGACCCAATTAAACTTTCTCAAGAGGTTCACCGGACGTTGGCGAATGTATTGGTTGTGGTGGCATAGTGTAAGGAGGTGTGTGTGCGTGTGGCGAAGTCAGCGAAGGTGTTGCAATGGTGGGTTGGTAGGTGGAGAGCTAGGGCGAGCAAGAGAGCGAAATAGGAGAGGGCTTTTGATGGTGGAGTCGTGGAGGAGCTTAGGGACTAGTTGGCGAAGGGGATGGATGTGTGTAGTGGACGGAAGCCCTCGCCAGAGTGGGCACCGGAGATGGAGGAGATGAGGGTGAATGGCGGTAGCGGAGGTCGAATTGAATGATAGAAGAAAGGAAGAGGAAGTAGTGGGGAAGAGGGAGTTAAAGGACCTAGTCTAAGGATGAACGGGGGAGATATTCCCACACCGGTGTGATGGCCGAACGTGGGGAAGACGAGCCTCCAAAAGGGAGAGATGGCGACGAAGAAGGGGTCTGAATGCCTTCGCTTTGGCCGGCAAGAGGTGAAGGAAAGAGGAGAGAATAGCGGTGCCTCCAATTTGACAGTTGGGGCCGCGGATGAAGGAAACGAAGAGGAATACTGGAGCTTAGGTCGGAGCTAGCCATGGGAGAGGAAGAAGAGGGTTTTGTGGACTTAAACCTAGCTGGGGAAGTTCGACCTGATCTGGGCTTGCTTTTATAGGGTTCAAGAGGTCGGTTTCAACTTGGAAGCCAAGCTTCCAAGCTTAGGAAATGTTGCCGGAGATGGAAGCTTTAAGGTACCTGATTAGCCCATATTTGTGGGCTATTTAAGTATCTAAATGTCTAGTCATTAAGTTAATTTTAACATTTAGATAGCATACATTAGGATGTAAATAAATTAATTCATATTTTTAACTTAAGTACATAATTCATGGATTTAGAATTAACCTAGGGTTGCATACATTTAATTAGTTAATTAATTAGGTGCACTATGTTAATTAACATAGAAGTTAAGGAGTTATGTATAAATAACCCTAATTATTTTATTCTTTTATTCTTCTTCTCCTTTGCATAGGTAACTCCTCCGGCTCCGCCTCCTCCTCCTGCGCATCACATTCATTCTACGGTGTTT
Source organism: Thalassia testudinum (assembly GCA_037157565.1). Classification (NCBI taxonomy): domain Eukaryota; kingdom Viridiplantae; phylum Streptophyta; class Magnoliopsida; order Alismatales; family Hydrocharitaceae; genus Thalassia; species Thalassia testudinum. The sequence goes on along the minus strand of JAZHRO010000003.1, from coordinate 112,454,039 downwards.
CGAATTCCAAATCAGTGTGGCCGTGGCTACAAAAGAAGGAAGAGTTGCCGTTGAGGAGGAGGCCCCCACCCCTATTCATTACTGTGAAGAGAGTGCACCACTCTTATCCACTCCACCACCACCGGCCTCAACCGTGGCGATAAGCCTCCACCACCGTGGGCGTGTGGTGTGACAGGCCACACCGCCATTCGAAGCTTGCTTGCATCACCGTGAATGCACGCTGCTCCACCATAAGCAGACACAGGCATGCATGCTACCATCTTCACTGCCATCACCAACATCCACCTCCATCTTTTCCCCATCCTCTGTTTTTCCTCCACTCCACCAAAAGGAACCCAAAAACCACGCCACTTCCACGTGCAGCTCCTAGCTATTGCACACACCTGCCTGCTCCTCACCGCAGCCACCTTCAACCCTGCCAAGCGAACCACCGCGCATCCATCCTCCAGTGCACACTCCAACACTGCACGCCATCTGCACGCATGCGCCCTCACCAGCAGCACCAGCACCCTCCAGTAGCGCCTGCAAGCCATCACGTGCTCTCACTTCATCTCCAGTGCACCCTGCCAAGCTCCCCAACCACTGCATGCACCCGCGTCATCACCTACAGCGCCCTCTGCAGCACTTGCAGCGGAGCCAACAGAACAACCATGCACTCCTGTGCACCCTGCAGAGCCCACACCTCCACCTGCCTTCGCTACAGCACTCGTGCGTCGGCCACTGCACCGCCTGCAACCGCACGGCCACAAGCAGCCTACAGAGCACCCACGCGCCCATGCGCCCACGCATCCGCATGCCTGCAGCGCCCCCAGCACCCGTGCTCGCTGCCTTCCTTGCGCCTGCAGCATGCACGGCCAGCAGAAGCCTCCTCCACCACCGCCACTTCTTTCCTCTGGCAGGCCAGCTCCGGCCATCTCACAACACACCACCACCACCACCGCGAAGGCCTCGCTTCAACCGATCTCTTGTAGGAGTAGCTCCTCGAATGAGCCTCTCTCCCATGCGCGAGGAGGAGAGAGGTAGAATCCTCTGCTTTTATTCTAATTAATAATTACATTTGAATGCCATTGCCAAACTTTCATTTTTCTTTTAATATTTGAAATATTGAGTGAAATTGCGAGTTCATACTTAAGCTTTCTTATAATTACGTGGCTTTTGTGATTCACATCTTTTGGCATTGGTTTTGGATTAAGATGTGCATAAATTTTCTCTAATGCATGTCAATTGGAAATTACATAGATTCATCACATATTTATTGACTATTTCAGTGAGGAAAAATTACACATCTACCCTTACATTTTCGAGTTATTGTGCATCTTCTTTTCGTCGCATTTCATATCAGATTTGACTATGGATTTCGCACTTGATTGAACAAATACGAGAAAAAATATTCGAGATTTTATTGCATCATTGCCTCCCTGTGGATACTAATCGCTCTTCTGTGAGTGGTTAATTTTTATTGTAATTATTTTGTTAAGCGATTTTCCACCACTTTGTTACTAAAACTACAAATCATCTTAATACATAATTCGAAAGCGAAAACTGTCCTATCAAATGGCGTTGTTGCTGGGGAGGCAACAGACGCAATAATTTCACCTGATTTTATTTCTGATTATTTCTCATTACATGGTGATTTGACCATTCATTATCTTTTTTGTGTGAGGAATTTGAGAGAGGTGACAGGCACATCTGGGAGAAGATGTCGACCTTGAGCGATGCTTACACACGGTGAAGACGAAGGAGACCTGGATTCTGCCTCTGTAGGAGATTCTCTATTTCATAAGTTTTATTTCTGTTTTCTCACCCTTGTAGTAATTGGGGCTGATTTTTGGGAGCCTGTTCCCTTTTCTTTAGATTTAGGTTTTTAATTTATTTTGTGGATTATTTACCCTTAATTTTCTTGTGCATAAGTAGCTATAAAAAAAAAAATGAGCTACCTGCTAGAAGCTGTCAGCCCTTAGGTCGAATCATTTAAGACTGAATAAGCAGCATCTAAATCTAATTCTTTCTTGCATATTGCATGAAGAATGCTAGAATCAGGTATGCATTTCTAACTTTGCATTTCTACCTGTCATGCAAATGCATTTGAATTAATTTTTAGAACATATAATCTGTCTTGAAGCGATCTAACAAGTGGTCACATATATTCTTGAAAAAAGGACTAATTAAAGGAGGGACATTTAAAAAAAACCAAGAACTTGATTTTCAAATGTGGCATGCGATTCAAAATTCAAAATCTTTTTGCGGTGTATGAACACTTATATATTTTTCACCACGGCACGCATTTAGACACTCCTAAGTCTTGGAACTACTAGGACAAGAGCCCTCCTACCGTTGGATTCTGAAGTGTTCGAAACTTGAGACCAAAAGTTTTGTAAATCCAAAGAGAGGGATACCCTGTCATGGATTTTTGGGGGTAGTTAAGAAGCACCGTGAAAGCACAGCTTCAAAGGAAGGCTTAAGCCTACTTGCATCCCTCGATCTTCCATCTTTGGATTTTCTCTACCATTTGAGATTTAGGGAAGAACACCTAAGCTCCAACTAGGCCTTTTTAGGCATTTTGAAGGTTGACAATAGGCACGTAATTGATTGGGCAACTTGCTTTGTCACCTACAATTTGAACTAAAGTCAAAAGCCTAAATTTGTAAAGACCGAACAAGTCCTTTTGAATTGTGTTTGTAGTGCATGCTTGGTAGGCATTCTCTTAGGAGACAACTTGTGTTTGACCCTGAACCTGAAAGAATCTTAAGAAGAAACCTTCCAAGGATAGAAATGGCCGGTCAAAGGAGCCTTAAGGAATATTTCATTCTAGCCAATCAAGCTAGCCCTACACTATGTAGACTTGGAGGGGATAATCCTTATGAGATCAAAAGCAGTACCATATCCTTGCTGCCCTCCTTTTATGGTACTGCTAGGGAAGACCCTTACAGGCATATATAGGAATTCACCGAGGTATGTTCCACGGTGAAGTTGCAGGGCGTTACTGATGACACTCAAATGCGGACCCTCTTTCCCTTCTCCCTTAAGGACAAAGCCAAGTATTGGTATCACACCCTTGATGATATTAACACTTGAGATGTCCTGAAGGAGTTTTTGAAGAAGTACTTCCCCATGAGAAAAACCAATCACTTTAGGAGGGAAATTATGAGTTTTGTTCAAAAGGATGGGGAAGCTTTCCATGATCTGTGGGAGCACTTTAATGATTTGCTAAGACTTTGCCCATATCACCAGGTGCCTAAGTGGCAACTGGTTGAAAGGTTCTATACCAAACTTAATGATTCGCACAGGCAAACTGTGGATGGTGCCTGTGTAGGAACCTTTCTATCTAAGACTGAGGATGAAGCTTGGAACCTTTTTGATACTTTGAGTGAGAATTCTATTCACTTGAATTCTGCCTACATGGATAGAAAGCCCACTCTCATGCAAAGAAAGTTAGAGGCGAATGAGGCAAGGGACACCCAGAATTTAGCCTATCAAATTCAATTATTGAATCAAAACTTGGAAAGGCTTATGTCGAACCTGAGTCCATTCGTATCTAACACCTCCACATCCCAAGCTTCCGAATGCGAAATTTGCCAAGGCAATACACATGCCACTGTGGATTACCACTTGGCCCCCCAATTCCCTGAGCTTGTACAAGCGGATCTGAATGCCGCTCAAGGGTTCCGTCATAGACCTCATAATGACCCTTTTTCCAACACTTATAATGAGGGATGGAGGAACCACCCAAACTTTTCATGGAGACAAGGAAATGTCTCAAATTCAGGGAATTATAAACCACAATCCTTTCAAAACCATCAAATGAACCAACCTCAGACCTTTGCCCAACCTAAGATGCCTGAGATGGATGAATTGAAGGCAATGTTGAAAACTATGCAAGAAAGTCAAAGTGTCATCATCCAATCTCATGACAAGGCTATACATGAGATGAAATCACAAATAAGACACCTTGTTGAGGCCTTTAGACAGAGGGAAACTGGGAAAATCCCCAGTGCTGCTGAGGAGAATCCTAAAGGAAAAGGGATTGTCTTTAGGGAGCATGCTCAGGCGGTGACTATTCTAAGGAGTGGGAAAGAAATTTCCAAACCCGATGCTCCTATAGTCTCACCCCCTAAAAAACCATCCACCCTGACTTTCACCCCCACCGAAGAAGACTTGCCCAAATCTTCTCCGCTTGAAATCACCTCACCGGAAGAAGTTGCCCCCGTTCCACCCCTTACTCGACATGACAACCATTCCACCCAGAGATCGAGAGTGCCCTTTCCAAAGCGCTTATCCACCTATGGGCAGACTTCTGTTGGCTCATCTGGAGCCAAAGATAAGATGGATGAGATCATGGAAACTTTCAAGCAAGTGCAGATTAACCTGCCTTTGCTTGAATCTATTAGGCAGATTCCATCCTATGCCTGCTTCTTAAAGGACCTGTGGATGAAAAAACAGCAATCTAGGAAATAGGTCCAATCAAAAGTTGTCTTGCCTGATTCTGTTAGCTCAATTGTTCAACATGGCACACCCCCGAAACTTAAGGACCCACGAGCCCCATACATCTTAGTGGTTATTGGTGACTTACAGATTAGTGAGGCTCTACTTGATCTGGGTGCGAGGGTGAACATCCTTCTGATCTACGTGTATGAACAACTTGGGGGAGGCAATTTGAAGCCTAGCCCTGTAATCCTTCAAGTTGCAGATCGATCACTTAAGATACCACGGGGAATTTTGGAAGATGTCCTCGTAAGAGTGGAGGATTTCTTCTTTCCCATTGACTTCTTAGTTTTGGACACTGACCCTACCAACAAGCCAACCAAACCCTCCATCATTTTAGGCCACCCCTTCCTTGCAACTTTGCATGCCTCAATCAATTGCAATACTGGGGCATTGAAAATGGGCTTTGGGAATAGGAAAATCCAGCTTAACGTGTTTGATGCTTACAAACAAGCTGGACTTGAGGATTGTTCTCAAGTTGAGGTGATAGATGACCTGATTGAAGAGGCAACCCTGCAATGTTATGTGATGACCCCCTTCAGCATGTCATGCTAAATGAGCATTCCCATCTCTTGGAGGAATGTGAAGGGGATATACTAGAACCTGAGGAATTGCTAGGTTTTTCTGCTGAGTCTCTTCCCCCATTATCTCTGCCTAAGGTAGATCTGCTACCTGAGATGGGGACATCTATTATGAAACCCTCAACCATACAAGCCCCCGACCTTGAGTTGAAACCCCTCCCTGACACTCTCAAGTACGTCTTCCTAGGTGCCAATGATACGCTCCCCATTATCATTTCTATTGTGTTATCTGAGGCACAGGAGAGAGCCCTGATTGAATGCTTGTCTAGGCACAAGGAAGCTATTGCTTGGAGCATTGCTGACATTAAGGGTATAGACTCTACACTCTGTGATTAGCCCATATTTGTGGGTTATTTAAGTATTTAAGTGCCTAGACATTAAGTTAATTCTAACATTTATTTAGCATAAATTAGGATGTAAATAGATTAATTCATATTTCTAATTTAATTACATAATTCATGCATTGCATTCATATTTAAATGCATTTAGAATGAACTTAGAATTGCATTCACTTAATTAGTTAACCAATTAGGTGCATTGCATGCATTAATTTAAGTTAACATAAAAGTTGAGGTTTTGTACATAAATAACCATAATATTTTATCATTATTTTTTATTCTTCTTCTTTCAGCAACGGTTGCATTTCCTTCAGCTGCTGCAGTCAAGGCCCCATTCATGGAGGGGCGGATGTGTTGGATCTGGTCGGGGCAGCTGACTTCAAAGGAGAGGAGGAGGCAGCCGAGCTCGGGGAGACACTGCCCCACTCCACCACCATGTACTCCATTCCACCATCATGGTCTCCAAGGTCGAGTTCCACCACACCGTGGGTCGGTGAGGTGACAGCTCACCGCGCCAAGCTGGTGGACTCGTGCCAACATCGTGAGCATGTGTCCCTGGCCACGCTTCCATCACTGTGCCTCACCAGAATCAACATCACAACCTTCACTGCCATCACCAGCAACCACCACCGCAGCCGCTGCAACTCCATGCCCTGCATTTTCATCTCCTCCGTCAATTAATACATTCGGGAAATTTCCTGGATGTCTGAAGCTTCGTCCCCACGCACAATAGCAATTGACATCTTCTCTAGCCCGCGCCATCACCAGCAGCTTCTTCCCGCTCCATCAAATCCACCCTCGCCTCCAGCCACGCACGCAACTGGCACGCCCGCCAGTGTGCAGCACCGACCACCAGCTCCTCACCTGTGCGGGTACGCACCTCCTGTAGCAGCACCTCCCACACCCACTGCTATGGTGTGCGCACGCCGCCTACAGTAAAGCACCTGCACACCCAAGCGGCCTGCCAGCACTCACACGCCCGCGCGCCTAGCAGCAACACTTCACCTCGCCACTAGCAGCGCATGCACAGCGTGCTTCACTCCAGCCGGCTTCTTCTTCTTCTTCTTCTTTGTTGACGAAGGTACCCAAAGCACCCACAATGCAGCCACCTCATCTAGCCTCGGAGCTTCGTGCCACCAACATCAATGAACTCACCTCGACCTCAGAAACTCGGTCGCACCCTTTGAAGGCCGACAGCAGCTGCCCATGCCGGCGAGCCGCCGCCACCATTGCCGACCTTCCTCGTTGTCAGCGAGGCCTCCAGTGGCTGTTCGAAGCACTGTTACCGCCAACGTGTAGTCCTCGTCATAGTCAACTACCTCCGAGCTCCACACACCCGACCGCGGCCTCCTCCTCGCGCACGGACAAGGGGAATAAGTTCCCCTATTTTGCTACAAAAAAAGCTATATTGATATTTACATTCTATGCCATTGTCAACTTTTATTATTATTTTATTAAGCTGCATTGCAAAAAATATCCTTTAGTTGTTTAAAATTGCCATTTCAGTATGTTCTCTTGATGTTTTCTTAATCTGAAGGTAGATTTGGCTCGATTCTTGTTGAAACTAACTGTGAACATACGTTTTTAATCGGTGCGAGTTTAAATACATCATTGCCTCCCTGTGGACATGACTTGCTCTTCTGTGAGTGGTTATTTTAATTATTGATTAGTCGATTTTTCCACCACATAGAACTACAAACGACTTTAAAAGTGAAGAATCGACTCCTCAAATGGCGCCATTGCCGAGGAGGCAACAGACGCAATAATTTCACCTGATTTTATTTTTTATTATTTCTCATTGCACAGTGATCTGACCATTTATTATTTTTTCTGTGCGAGGAATTAGAGAGAGGCGAGTGCAATGATCTGCGACACATATTCTATGACTCACAATCACATAAGCCATCATGAGAGGTGACCCTTGACGTCGCCAGAGGAGAAATTGATCGAGCTACCTTACAAAGGAGGGGAAGGACGAGGATGAAACAATCATCTTTGTACATTTAGTCGTTGATTTGATTAGAGTAGGATTAAGACTTTAGACTTAATTTTTCATTGCACATTTGGCTTGAAACCCTTATTCTGGGGTATATTTTGAGGGGTTTGTTCCCCGATTTTGTTTTAGGCCCATGTTGGATAATTTTTGGGAGCCTGTTCCCTTTTCTTTAGATTTAGGTTTTTAATTTATTTTGTGGATTGTTTACCTTTATTTGCTTGTGCATAAGTAGCTTAAAAAAAAAAAAATAATAATAGTAAAATGAGCTGCCTGGTAGAAGCTTCCTGCCCCTAGGATGAACCATTTAGGTCTATATGAGTAGCCTCTAGATTTATTTCCCTGCATTGCATGCATTCTTGCATCATTGATTGCTGGAAACAAGGTACACATTCTCTTACTTTGCATCCTATTCTTGATCACGCATTGCATTTGGACTTAATTCGAAGACCACCTAATCTGTATTGAATAAATCTAACAAGTGGTCACATATTTTCTAGAAAAAAGGACTAATTAGAGGAGGGACATTTTAAAAACCAAGGATTTGATTTTCAAACTTGGCGTGCGATTCAAAATTCAAAATCTTTTGGGGTGCATGTACACTTATTTCGCTTGCACCATGGCACGCTTTTAGACACTCCTTAGGTTTGGGAATACTAGGACAAGAGCCCTCCTATCGTTGGATTCTGAAGTGTTTGGAACTTGAGATCAAAGGTTTTGTAAATCCAAAGAGGGGGATACCCTGTCATGGATTTTTGGGGGTAGTTGAGAAGCACCGCGAAAGCACAGCTTCAAAGGAAGGCTTAGGCCTACTTGCATCCCTCGATCTTCCATCTTTGGAGTTGCTTTACCATTTGAGATTTAAGGAAGAACACCTAAGCTCCAACTTGGTCTTCTAAGGCGAGCCATAGGTCGACAATAAGCACGTAAATTGACTGAACAAATTGTATTGTCACCTACAATCTGACTTAAATCAAAAGCCTAAATTGGGAAAGACCTAAAAAGTCCTTTTTGAATTGTGTTTTGCTTGGGGAATTCTGATTGAGGTGTGAGTTAGAATGGACCACATTGATTTTCATCCTTTCACATCTTGCCCACACCCTCATCCCCACTCTGCATTCTTTAATCCCATACGTCGAGATGGTCCATCCCTTAATGGACATAATGACAATCATTGGGATCTATTTTACTCCTATTATAGAGTATTGGCCTAGTTAAGCCCCAAATCAGTGAGCAGAACCTAGGAGCAGGATTTGCTTTGCCTAATATCCCACACACCATGGAAAAACCCAACCCACCCTCCCTGAATAATTATAATGGTTGGATAGACACTCCTGGGTACTATAAGCCTGAGCCTAACTTCTCTCATGACAGAAATGACCCCTCCTCCTTGAAGATGGAAATACAGAAAAAGCAAAATGAAATGATTGAATTGTTAGGAGAATCTTCGAGAGCAGGCCAAGAAGAAAGAGATGAAATTAGCCACCAAATCTACCCCATTGAGGATGACGTACACCCCTCTACAATAGATGCATCTCCCGTGGGAGAGCTACAGTTTAAGTTGGAGGGAAATTTTGGGGATTATGTAAGGGAGAATAGCTACTTTTCGAGGTTCGATTTGAAACCTCCCCATTAAATGACACTTCCTTGAGAGATCCACGCCTTAAGTGGGAGGAAGATACATATGAAAGTAGCTATGCATTGGATGAAGAAAGGTGGCAACCCGAGGAAGATGATGATAAGGTTGAGTATCCACTTGAATTATATTGGAGTCAAAAGAAGGGAATGATGGTACCATTGGAAGACCTTGACCTAGATGATAGTATTTTCGTGACATTTGATGAAGTGGGTCGAAGTCAAGTTGTTAATCCTACCCTCCCTTCTGATCAAGAGATGGAACTCAAGCCCACCCTTAGGGACCTAACCCTGAAGAAATTGACCTATCTGAGGAGTCCAATGTTACCAGTGTAAACCATTTACCTCAGATAGAGCACCCTATGGGATCTGCTGAGATATTAAATGATTCTAGACCTTGGGTATATGATGAATCATATGATGAGGAGAAAGATGAATTATATGAGGAACCTACATTCAAGATTTGGAGTGACTCTAAGGGTGATTATGTCTTATTTGAAGAGTTAGCCCCTGAGGATGTAACAAATTTGACCAAATTAGGTTTCCTTAGCACACCCATTGATGATATTTCTCCTCATGATGAAATGATAGAAAATTTGGAAGCAACTTCTAAGATTTATGTGGATTCACATATAGACTCCGAGGAAGATTTGAGTAAAGAACAAAAACCTGGGGATGACATTGATAGGATAATCCCTAGATCTGTTGCTTCCAACCTGCCTTCATTTATTTCGAAGTCACCCTCTGATTCGCTTATGTCTGAAGGCGAAATTGTGACTCCTGATGAAGGGCAGGAAGATACATGTGATGGTGCAAGGAATGCTAGGGATGCAATTGAGGATTTGGAAAGAGTGTTAGGGATGGACACCGAGCTGATTAAACCCAACTTAGATCTTATGGCCATCCCGCAACCTCGAAACTTGGACACCCTAGACGATCCTTGCCTTAGAGAATTGCTCACTTTTGTTCTGACCGGGGGGCTTAACAAACCAATATTTCCCGTAATGGAGTATCGGGTATGGATTGATGATTTCTTTAGTCAGTCCATTGCCCTGGGGGTTTATCTCTGCACCATTCCTTCACCATTCCTTTTGGAGGATCCTTGTCATCCTCCCCCTACCCCTTTGGAGGTTGTTATACTAGTTTATCCTTTAGAACCTCCTCTGTTGACCTGGGTAGATTTCATTCTCATCTTAGTTGGGCGAGCATTTGCTATTGTGATTCATCATCAGCTCATCAACATCCTAGGTTACCTATTTTCTAAGCCAGCATTACTTTGCTCATTTTTAGGGCCTATTTCTGCAATCCTTGAACCTGATTTGCAGGTTTGTTGACCCAGGTAATATCCTTCTATGCAATGAGGACATTGCAGATTTTAGGCATGGAGGGGTGTACTTGGGGATATACATAGCATAGTGCATTCGTTGCATACACTTGCATTAAAAAAAAAAAAAGAAATCTAAATTAAAAAAAAAGGTTTTGAGCTTAACTGGCTAGGTCTTGCATTCTTAAGCAAATCAAAACTCTAGGGTAGACTAAGTTCAAACTTTAGAGGCTAAATGAGCTACTAGCTTTAGACCTTTAGGGTCCTTTGTGGACTTAAAAACTTAAGTAGGAGTTAAGTTGCGGACCATTCCTCAAGAGGTTGAGGAAGGAAAGCTAGGGTTTGAGTTAAAAGGTGGGGTAGTACCTGGAGTCTTGTTCTACCTTTTGGTTTACGGGTCCTTGTAACTCAAGCATCCAAATTTCACACACTTGGTCTGGTAATCAACTTAATTTCTTTCTTTCTTAAAAGAGATTTGGTTCTCTTAGTTTTGACTTAGTAGAGGCTTGAAAACACAATTTGATTGGAAGAGTTCCTGCTGCAGGAGAGGTGGAGTATATACTCACCTTGAGGATGCGATGATAACATATTGCCTCCTCGGTGCTTGTCTCTTAGGATATCCATCCTATTGGGGGCATGTAAGCGTATTGTGTGGTTCAGGTACCATGGGCGGCCCTATCTCGAAGTGCCGATTGCCATAGGCTTGAATTCGCTTAAGAAATCCATGGGTGATACTATCTTAAAGTGTCGATTGCCAGGAGTTCTTGGGGTCGTTATGGGCGGTGCTATCTCGAAGCATCGAAAGCCAGGCACCCTTTGAGGTATGGTAATGGGGACAATGAATTCGACACAGACCGTGTCGATAGTTGATCCGAGGTTAGACTTAGAGGAATCAAACAAATATATATATTATTAAAAAAAATCCTTTTTCCTTTAACTCAAATAACTCAGACCAATGCACATGCACGGATGCTTAAGTCTCAGGGATCAATAAACCTTAAGGTAGAGTTAGAAATCAAGGAAACTCATGCTTGCAACTCGTCTTTAGCCGATCTAGTCTGTAACTTAGCAACTACTTGGGAACCTTAGATCTAGAGTCTGAACTTAATATGTTTCTAAAGGAAGACCGATGGGGTTGACTAGTTTACTTGGAGTGCAAGGTTTTGCTTGGATTTGCTAGGGACTAGCAAAAACTAGGCATGGGGGTATTTGATTAGCCCATATTTGTGGGCTATTTAAGTATTTAAGTGCCTAGACATTAAGTTAATTCTAACATTTATTTAGCATAAATTATGATGTAAATAGATTAATTCATATTTCTAGTTTAATTACATAATTCATGCATTGCATTCATATTTAAATGTATTTAGAATTAACTTAAAATTACATTCATTTAATTAGTTAACCAATTAGGTGCATTGCATGCATTAATTTAAGTTAACATAAAAGTTGGGGGTTTGTATATAAATAACCATAATAATTTATAATTATTTTTTATTCTTCTTCTTTCAGCAATGGCTGCATTTCCTTCAGCTGCTGCAGTCAAGTCCCCATTCATGGAGGAGCGGATGTGTTGGATCTGGTTGGGGCAGCTGACATCAAAGGAGAGGAGGAGGCAGCCGAGCTCGGGGAGACACTGCCCCACTCCACCACCGTGTACTCCATTCCACCACCGTGGTATCCAAGGCCGAGTTCCACCACACCGTGGGCCGGCGAGGTGACAGCTCGCCGCGCCAAGCCGGTGGACTCGTGCCAACACCGTGAGCGTGTGTCCCTGGCCATGCTTCCATCACTATGCCTCACCAGAATCAACATCACCACCTTCACCGCCATCACCAGCAACCACCACCGTAGCCGCTGCAACTCCATGCCCTGGATTTTCATCTCCTCCGTCAGTTAAGACATCTAGGAAATTTCCTGAACGTCTGAAGCTTCGTCCCCACGCACAACAGCAACCGGCCTCTTCTCTAGCCCGCGCCATCACTAGCAGCTTCTCCCTGCTCCATCGGATCCACCCTCGCCTCCAAGCACGCACGCCGCCAGCGTGCCCGCCAGCATGCAGCACTGGCCACCAGCTCCTCACCCGCGCACGTACGCACCTCCTGCAGCAGCACCTCCAACACCTCCCGTGCCCGCTGCTATGGTGTGCGCACGCCGCCTACAGTAAAGCGCACGCCGCCTACAGTAAAGCACCCGCACGCCCAAGCGGCCTGCCAGCACTCACGCACCTGCGTGCCCAGCAGCAGCGCTTCGCCTCGCCACCAGCAGCGTACGCATAGCATGCTTCACTCCAGCCAGCTTCTTCTTCTTCTTCTTCTCTATTGAGGAAGGTGCCCAAAGCACCCACAATGCAGCCACCTCATCTAGCCTCGGAGCTTCGCGCCACCAACATCAATGAACTTGCCTCGACCTCAGAAACTCGGCCACACCCTCTAAAGGCCGACAGCAGTCGCCCACGCCGGCGAGCCGCCACCACCATTGCCGGCCTTCCTCGTCACCCGCGAGACCTCTGGTGGCCGTTCGACGCGCCATCACTGCCAACGCGTAGTCCTCGTCATGGCCAACTACCTCTGAGCTCCTCACACCCGACCGCGGCCTCCTCCTCGTGCACGAACAAGGGGAAGAAGTTCCCCCATTTTGCTACAGTAAAAGCTATATTAATATTTACATTCTATGCCATTGTCAACTTTTATTATTATTTTACTAAGCTGCATTGCAAAAAATATCCTTTAGTTGTTCAAAATTGTCATTTCAGCATGTTCTCTTGATGTTTTCTTAATCTGAAGGCAGATTTGGCTCGATTCTCGTCGAAACTAACTGTGAACATACGTTTTTAACTGGTGTGACCTCCCTATGGACACGACTCGCTCTTCTGCGAGTGATTATTTTAATTATTGATTAGTCGATTTTTCCACCACATAGAACTACAAATGACTTTAAAAGTGAAGAATCGACTCGTCACTCTGCATGCACCACATTTATACTGATGATACCATCAAGCCATTTAGGGATATGCAGAGATGTCTGAACCCTAATATGAGGGAGGTGGTTAAAAAGGAAATCCTGAAGTGGTTGGATGCTGGGATCATATATCCCATTGCAGATAGTAAATGGGTAAGTCCTATTCATGTGGTGCCAAAGAAGGCAGGCTTTACTGTGGAATTCAATGACCAAGGTGAACAAGTTGTCACTAGACCCTCAACTGGATGGAGGGTATGTATTGATTACCGCAAGCTGAACACCGCTACCTAGAAGGATCACTTTCCCTTGCCTTTTATTGATCAGATTCTCAAGAAATTGGTAGGGAATAAGTACTGCTGCTTTCTTGATGGATATTCTGGGTACAACCAGGTTGCAGTCTTCCCTGATGACCAGGAGAAGACAACATTCACGAGTCCTTACGGTACTTTTGCATTCAAGCGTATGCCATTTGGATTATGTAATGCCCCTGCAACCTTCCAACGGTGTATGATGTCTATTTTTTCGAACATGATTGACGAGTGTGTTGAAGTGTTTATGGATGACTTCTCCATTTATGGCTTGTCTTTCGACCAGTGTCTCCTGCACCTGGAGAATGTGTTGAAGCAATGTAAGGAGACTGGTTTAGTCCTCAGCTGAGAGAAAAGTCATTTCATGGTACAGAAAGGAATAGTACTTTGGCATGTTGTGTCTGAGCGAGGTTTGGAAGTAGATAAAGCCAAGATTGATTCTATCTCCAAACTCCCATTGCCCATGAATGTCAAACAGATTAGATCCTTTATGGGCCATGCTGGCTTTTATAAGTGCTTTATTAAAAATTTTAGTAAAATATCTAGGCCACTTTGTGACTTGTTGGCGGAGGAATCTTCCTTCAATTTTGATTCAAAGTGTGCCGAGGCCTTTCAAACTCTAAAGGAGGTCTTGATCTCTACACCTATTCTCTGAGCTCCTGATTGGACACTCCCATTTGAGCTTATGTATGATGCTTCGGATTATGCAGTGGGAGCAGTTCTTGGACAAAGGGTTGAGGGAAGACCTCATGTGCCACATTATGCAAGTAAGACTTTAACTGAACCTCAGCAAAACTACACCGTCACTGAAAAAGAATTACTTGCTGTAGTTTTTGCTCTGGAGAAGTTTAGGTCTTATTTGCTTGGGTCTAAGGTGGTTATTTTTACTGATCATGCAGCAGTGAAACATCTCATTGCTAAGAAAGATTCTAAGACACGTCTGATTAGGTGGATCTTACTCCTTCAAGAATTTGACTTGGAAATACGTGAAAAGAAAGGAGTAGAAAATGTTGTGGCTGACCACCTGTCTCGCCTTCCACTTAATGACTCTCTTTTTGGAGACATCCGCGAGACATTTCCTAATGAAACCTTATGGCGGTAACACCAACTTTACCTTGGTATGCTGATACCGTAAATTACTTGATCACTAGAGAAACTCTTGACTCTTGGGATGAGCAGAAAAGAAAGAGATTCATTTCCCAAGCAAGATATTTTCATTGGAAAGAGCCTAAATTATTTAGAATTGGACAAGACCAAGTATTGAGACGTTGTGTACCTGAAGAGGAACAACAAAGTGTGCTGAGTTTTTTCCATGAACTTCATTGTGGAGGACACTTTGGTGCTAAGAAAACTACTTTTAAGGTTCTCCAGTCCGATTTTTGGTGGCCTTCGTTATTTAAGGATTCTCATAATTTTGTTAAGGCCTGTATTAGATGTCAACGGACTGGAACGATTGGGAAGAGGAATGAAATGCCTTAACACCCTATTCAATTTGTTGAAATTTTTGATGTGTGGGGAATTGACTTTATGGGCCCCTTCCCATCGTACCTTGGTTATGAATATATCTTGGTGGTAGTTGATTATATCTCGAAATGGATAGAGGCCATTCCTACGTGCACAAATGACCACTCTATGGTTTTGAAATTTGTGAAGGCTAATATCATATCTCGTTTTGGCTGCCCCAAGACCATTATAAGTGATGGGGGACCTCATTTCTGAAACCACCACTTCAATCGGCTAATTAGGAGTCTGGGAGTGACTCACAAGGTCGCTACCCCTTACCATCCTCAGACGAGTGGCCAGGTTGAAGTGTCGAATAGGGAGATAAAAAATATTTTAGAAAAGACCATTAGACCTGATAGGAAAGATTGGTCCCAAAAGCTCGATGATGCTTTGTGGGCGTATCGAATGGCCTATAAGACCCCTTTGGGTACTTCTCCCTTTCAGATTGTGTATGGGAGAGCGTGCCATTTACCTGTTGAGTTGGAACATAGGGCACTTTGGGCTATTCGAATTGTTAACATGGATTTAGAGAAGGCGGGTAAGGCACGACTTCTGGAATTAAGTGAGCTTGAGGAGCTGAGGAATGATGCTTATGACACCTCTCAAGCTTATAAAGAAAGAACTAAGGTATTTCATGATAAGTATATACTTCGAAGACCTTTGAGCCCAACCAACAAGTCTGGCTTTTCAATTCCAGACTTAAGTTTTTTTCCTAGGAAGTTAAAATCTCGTTGGGATGGGCCTTACATAATCACTAAAGTGTTTCCGCATGGAGCTATGGAGATTAAAAGCCCTTCCTCTTCAACAACTTCCTTTATCGTCAACGGTCAACAGTTAAAACCATACATTAATTTGGATAGCCATCTGGTTGATGAGGTCACTCTTGAGGAGCCTTAGCTCCTACCATTCTCCACCTCAAGTAATATCTTCCTTTAACTGTTTTTCCAATGAGGACATTGTTTACACCAGGCATAGGGGAGAGGACCTACGGCATTTTGTTTATAGCATGTTTACATTTTGCATTCATTCATGCATATTGCAACTTCAAAAAAAAAAAAAAAGTTTTGAGATTAACTAGCTAGTCCCTGCATTCTTAAGCAAATCAGAACTCTAGGTTAAACTAAGTTGATTCTAGGGTTGAACTTTAGAAGCTAAGTGAGCAACTAGCTTTAGACCTTTAGGGTCCTTTGTGGACTTAAAAACTTAAGTAGGGGTTAAGTTACGGACCATTCCTCAAGCGGTTGAGGAAGGAAAGCTAGGGATTGAGTTAAAAGGTGGGGTAGTACCTGGAGTCTTGTTCTACCTTTTGATTTACGGGTCCTTGTAACCCAAGCATCCAAATTTCACACACTTGGTCTTGTGTAAGTAAGTAATCACCTTAATTCATTTCTTAAAAGAAATTTGGTTCTCTTAGTTTTGACTTAGGAGAGGCTTGAAAACACAATTTGAGTGGAAGAGTTCCTACCGCAAGAGAGGTGGAGTATATACTCACCTTGAGGATGCGATGATAACATATTACCTCCTCGACGCTTGTCTCTTAGGATATCCATCCTACTGGAGGTATGTAAGCGCATTGTGCTGTTCAGGTACCATGGGTGGCCCTTGATTAGCCCATAGTTGTGGGTTATTTAAGTATTTAAGTGCCTACACATTAGGTTAATTCTAACATTTATTTAGCATAAATTAGGATGTAAATAGATTAATTCATAGTTTTAATTTAATTACATAATCCATACATTGCATTCATATCTTAAGTGCATTTAGAATTAGCTTAGAATAGCATTCATCTAATTAGACAACCAATTAGGTATATTGTTTTCATTAACATAGAAGTTGAGGGTCTGTATATAAATGACCCTAATATTTTAACATTATTTTCTTTACTCTTGTCCTTGCAGGAACGGCTGGCTGCCACTCCAACGTCGAACGGCCGCAGTGAAGACCCATTCAAGGGGGAGCGGATGTGGTGGATCTGGTCGGGCGGCTGATTTCAAACTTGTGCAGGCCACTACAAAAGGAGGAGGGAGGCAGCCGAGCTCGGAGGGCCTCCGCCACCGACCCACCACTGTGCAGAGAGAACTTCTCTCTTCCACTCCACACTGTCGGCCTCTACTGTGGTGACGAGTCTTCATCACCGTGGGCGTGTGGTGTGACAGGCCACACCGCCATCCGGAGCTCGCCGTATCACCGTAAGCACCTTAGCGTGCATTTCCCTCGCCGTCGTCGCCGACCACCACCACCAAGCTACTGATTCAGCCACCCTTTCAGCAACTTAAGATGTCCAAAAAATTTCCCAGACGTCTGAAGCTACCCGCATGCTTCCACCCACTCGCCTGTGTACCCATCTGCACTCCACCCGCTCACCTCCAACAGCCACGCCTTCCTCAGCCTGCTGCATCCTTCAAATGCACACGCGCCCATCAACCTTCAGCTCAACCGCGCCTGCACCTTCCAACCGCACCCACTCTCCACGCGCCTGTAGCTCACGCCATCTCCACACACTCACCGGCTGCAGTGCCCTCCTCCAATCGTGCCTGCAGACCCGCACAACCGAGCACGCATTCTCCTATGCCTGCCGCTTGCAAGTGCCATTCACCCGCGCCTGCAGAGCCCTTCGCCCACGCGGCTGCACCCTCCAACAGCACCTGCAGTCCACGCCATTCACCCCCGCGCCTGCAGAACCGCCAGCAGTGCCCTCCGCCTGCGCTTGCTGCAGCCTACGCACCCCCGCCAGCTGCAGTCGCACCCGCTCAACCGCCTGCAGACCCGTCCTCCCGCACCTGCAGAGCCGTCAGCAGCAGCGCGCGAGCAGATCTCACGCCAACAGCCACGCAAGCTCACCAGCTACAGTACCTCCGACCGCCTCGCGACCGCCGCCACCACCAATTCGAAGCCCTCGGTCTAAGGGACCTCCTCCGAGCTTCCCGCGCCCGGCCATCCGCTCCTCGTCGCGCAAGACAAAGGGGAAAAATTCCCCTGTTTTGCTACAGTAAACCATCAATTAGAAATTACATTTTCTACCATTGTCACTTTTTAATGATATTTTATTTATTCTACATTGCGGAAAATATCCTCTAGTTTCTCATAATTGCCATTTCAGCATTGTTTCTTGCTTAAACCTTAATCTAAAGGCAATCTTGGCTTGATTCTTATCCAAACTAACTACGAACGAACGTTTTTAATTGGTGCGAATTTTAATACGTCATTACCTCCCTGTGGATACGACCCACTCCTCTGCGAGTGGTTATTTCTTGTTAAATATTGATTAGTCGATTTTTCCACCACATTAAACTACAAACGACTTTAAAGCGAAAATCGATCAGTCAAATGGTGCCGTTGCCGAGGAGGCAACAGACGCAATAATTTCACCTAATTTTATTTTGATTATTTGTCAATTGCACAGAGATTTGACCATTTATTATTTTCTTTTCTGTGCGAGAAATTTTGTGCAAGAATCAGCCTGTGTGGGAGGCGACCCTTGACGTTGCCAGACGAGAAGTGGACGAGCAATTTTGAAAGGAGGAGAAGGACGAGGACGCGACGGACACCATTGTATTTAGTCGCTAGTTTAATTAGAATAGAATTAAGACTGTAAACTTAATTTTTCATTGCAATTAGTTTGAAACCCTTGTTCTAGGGCGTATTTTGAGGGGTTTGTTCCCCGATTTTGTTTTGGGCCCGTGTTGGGTAATTTTTGGGAGTCTGTTCCCTTTTCGTTAGATTTAGGTTTATTTTTTTTATTATTACTTTTATTTGCTTGTGCATAAGTAGTTCTAAAAAAAAATAAAATAAAAAAAAACGAGCTGCCTGTTAGAAGCTGCCTTCCCTAGGATGAACCATTTAGGTCTGTATGAGCAGCCTCTAGATTTACTTTTCTGCGTTGCGTGCATTTTTGTATCGAAGATCGTTGGAGGCAAGGTACGTATTCTCTTACTTTGCATCCTATTTTTGATCACGCATTGCATTTAGGATTTAATGCAAAGACCACAAAGTTTGTCTTGAAGCGATCTAACAAGTGGTCACATATATTCGAAAAAAGGACTAATTAAAGGAGGGACATCTAAAAATCAAGGACTTGATTGTAAAACGTGGTGTGCGATTCAAAATTCAAAATCATTTTGCGGTGAATGCACACTTATATCTGTTGCACCATAGCACTCATTTAGACACTCCTAAGTCTTGAAACGACTAGGACAAGAGCCCTCCTATCGTTGGATTCTGAAGTGTTCGGAACTGGAAATCAAAGGTTTTGTAAATCCAAAGAGGGGGATGCCCTGTCACGGATTTTTGGGGGTAGTTGAGGAGCACCGCGAAAGCACATCTTCAAAGGAAGGCTTAGGCCTACTTGCATCCCTCGATCTTCCGTCTTTGGATTTACTTGACCATTTGAGATCTAGGGAAGAATACCTAAGTTCCAACTAGGTCTTTTTAGGCATTTCAAAGGTTGACAATAGGCGCGTAATTGATTGGGCAACTTGTTTTGTCACCTACTGGCGAAACGGTGGCACCAACTAGCTTTTCTTAAGTCGTTGTAGTACAGATAGTTATTTCCATCATTTGCTAATATATAATTTTTTACTCGGAAAATAAAGAGTTCCCGAGGTCGAACTCAGGGAGCAAGTTGTATTCTAGAGATATACATGTTCTATTACAAAAATAAAGAGAGAGAGAGAGATGAAGGTTTGGCTTCTTCTTCTTTTCTTCTTTCTTTCTCTTTGTCTTCTCTTTAGCTTTTGTTCTTCCTGTTCTTCTTTTCTTGCTTCAGATCTCCCTTCCGTGCTCTTCTTCTTCTTTTCTTCTTGCTTCTCTTCTTCTTCTGCTTGGCTGCTCCATCTCTCTTCTTTTCTTCTTTCTTCACCTGTCTTCAGGACGTCGTCTGATTTTCCAATCAGACGACTTAACCCGCAGATGCTACAGTGTTGCTTCAGTTCTTCTTCCTCAGTCCTCTGCTTCGAGCAGCCCTGGCTGCTCTTCTTCCTTCAGTCTTCTTCTCCTTCTCTATTCAGCGGGCGAATTTCTTCTTCTTCTCTGCCTGCACACTTGCACAGCTTGATCAGAGGGGCAAAACCTAATTCTACCCTCTCCCCTGCATTTCTCTCTTACGGAAGCCGCTCTTAGGAAAGCTCTCCCAGAGCTGCCGGGTATTCGGGTACGGGTCGTGCCCGGGTCCAGGCCCACCGGCGTGCGTGGTGGGCGAGGAGTGCAGGTCGGGCTTAGTCGGGTCGGGCCAGGTCCGCGGGGCGTGGTCGCGGACGAGGCCGGGTCGAGCGGGTAAGTGAGAGGGACCTCACCCCGTGCTCAGGAGGCAACGAACCTAAGGCACTTTTTGCCTTTATGCAGGCGCGCTCCTCTGAAAAGTTCCGAGGTGGGACTAAATGTCCCACCCCAATCGGGCGCCCGCAGCTGAAGACGCTGCAGGAGTTCGCGGTTGCACGTGAGGCCTTTGCCCCAGCTGCAAGCCTGGGACGCTTTGCGGAGATGCCCCGCGCAGCCTGGGAGTCGAACCTGGGCGAATCGCACCTGGAGCTGCAGGTTGAAGGTGCTCCTTCCACGCAGCAATGGCGACGGCGGTCGAGATTCCTGTCCACAGAGGAACGGCCTCTCGGCCTAATCAGATACGCGGAGAACCTTCGCCGTGGCACGGCGAAGGTGGTGGGGGGTCTGGCAGGCGGTGGGGCGGAGCATGAGGGTCGCCCTAGGTCAAACTGCGGACGGAGAAGTGGGTTTGTTCGGGGGGTCTGCAGAGGGCGAGTGGCGGGAAGTGGAAGGGCGGAGGTTGATCAGGGTGAGGAGGCGGAGGTTCTGTGAGGGTCGGCGAGGCGTATGGGGCCGTGGAGCGACGGGGGCGTCTCGCCGGAGTTTGGCCGGAGACGAAGGGGGTGACGGTGGACAGGAGCGGTCGAGGGTTTAATCAAATAAAAGACAGTGAGGAAAAGAAAGAGGGGGAGATGGGGAGAAGTTCTGACCTAGCTACGGAGACAAAAGGGGCTGGAGCAAGGCGGCAGTCGTATCGACTGTCGCCGGAGAAGAAGACGCCCATGGGAAGGGGCGGCGGCGAGGAGAGGGCCGGAGAGGCGCCAGCTGGGTGCGGCGTGGCGCGGGAAGAGCGAAGGAGGGCAATCCTGCAGCTGGTAGTGTGGCAAAGCGACAAGGAGGAAGAGGAGAGGCCGCCGGAGCTGGAGGGCTTCCTGTCGGAGTGGGAAGAGAGGAAGTGGGGGTCTTTCTCCGTCAGGACCGAGCTGCTCAGAACGGCGGAGCGACGGGGGTATTTATAGAGGTGGAATCAGAGAGGAGGGCGGAGGGAGACGACGTGTCTCCCTCGTTGGAGGACATCGGAGATGGAGACCCATACCGTCCGTGCGTTCGCACGGCCGGTATGGTGGGTTGTAGCGACCAGGGGGTTGTTCCTGCGACGGCTGACGACGCAGGGCACCCCCGGTTGTCTTGCCAGACCCTCCCCCTTACCCTGCACGGTGCCATGCTCCGCGCAAGGTCGCCGGAGCATGGTGCTGGTCAGGTTTTGGCAGGAGGGACCTGAATGCAAAGAACGAAGGAGAGTTAGGGGCCGAAATGTGAGTGTTCGAAAGTTGAGGGCCAACAAGTACATATATGAGGACCAAAGTGTAAAGTTGGTCAAGAAGGTTTCTTCTTAGGCTCAAGTTTTTATACATGACTAATTAGGACCTAAGGAATATGATGGTGAATTTTATTTCTAGATTAAACCTTGTTTGACCGGTCAATTTATGCAAAAATCCAAATTAAGTTATTAATTGGGCATGGTTCTCAATGTAGGTCAAAAAGGGTTCCGAAGGCCAAATTGAAGGTTCTAAACCTTAGAGATTATTTTTCTATGAATTTTAGAGGGTTTATTCTATTTTTACTTTGCCTCGAACCTCGCGAATTGAAGTGGGTTTGTTTTAAGGTTACAGATTATCATTTAGTTCCTTGGAATTGCTGTAGCCCTTATCAGATCATCCTACTTTCCTTCTTATTTGGTTTGTTTGACCTATGTTTGGACCTGTATGCAGATTATACTGGTAAAATTGCATTTTTACCCCTTATGACTTATTTTCTTCTTAAACTCAGAATTCTCTGAGTTAAGCCTTTCCTTGAGTTATGTAGGAGCTTTTATCCTTTGTATTAGGTCAAAATGAGCTAGTTATGGCTCATGATGAGGTTCTCATCATATCCCCATGCCTAGCTTTTGCTAGTCCCTTAGCAAAAACTTAAGGTTTCAACCCTTGTTCTAGACCATGAAGTTCTTAATAGCTTCAGATAGGTGCTTTTTCATTTGAGCTTAGATTAGGTTAGAATGCTGACCATAGGCCTAAAAGGTACTCTAGTACCAATCAAGATCCAAATCTGTCTAGCCTTAGCCTCAGTCCTTAGCAAAGGTTTTTAAGGCCCACAAGAACTAACCTAAGGTTTATTGGACTTTGTGGTTAAAGCACCCGTGCTTGAAATGATTTTAGCCCTGGCTCAGTTCGCAGTGCGTTTTGTAAGAGAGAGAGATAGAAAATTTTTCTATTTGGAGAGTTTTCTCTCTTTTTCTTTTTAATTCTAGCTTAGGATTGGCTTTTCAACACGGTCTATATCAGATTCCTTGCTCCCATCATCAATCCTCAAGGGTTCCTGGCAGTCGATGCTTCTAGATAGCACCGCCCATGGCAACCCCCGGAACCCTGGCTATTGAGATTTCTAGATAATCCCATCCATGGTGTTCCGTGGCCGAATCCAGACCCTGGCAATTGACACTTCGAGATAATGCCATCCATGGAATCTGAACCAGCAGAGTGCTTACATGCCCCCAGTAGGATATGTGAATATCCTAAGAGACAAGCACCGAGGAGATGATATTTTGTTACGCATCTTTGAGGGGATTTCCCGCCTCTCTGCGCTGGGAACTCGTCCAAATCAACTTGTGTTGATCGGCCGTTCCTACTCTAGGTGTTCTTTTAAGAATTTTGCGACGCTTCTGCGTGATTTTGATTTTTACGCTTACTGAACTAGGCTGTGTGTGAGGTTAGGGTGCTTAGGTTACTGAGTCCCGTAAACCAAAAATTAGTTAATGAGGCCAAATACTCCCTAAGCCTTAGACCTAATACTTCAGCTTTTCATTTTCCTCAACCTCTTGAGGAGTGTCCAGATCTTAATGGGTACTAAGAGTCTATTCAAGAATGCCTAAGGTTTGCGTTCTTACTAATCTCATTATGCACTTTTCAGTTATTTTCTTGAATGAGGTCTAGAACTTAGGTTAATTCCATAGTTCCTTACTAATGACTATCACCTTTTCTCATAATTTTGTGCTTCTTTTTCATTTTGTTTCTTTTCTCCTTCTCCTTCACAAAATTTCCTTCTCCTCTTTTCCTCTTATTCTTTTTCGAAAATTTTTAATTTTTATGGTGTTTTTGGCATATGTGAATTTTTTTGTTTGAAACCTTTTCTTACAAGTTTTGCACTTTCATACCCCCCCATGCCTAAGATTTGCAATGTCCTCATTGTAACCTAGGGGGTTTTTATTTAACTTAGTTCATTCCTTAAGACAGAAATTTGGATGAGTGAATGGGTCGAGTTGAATTTTGCGGACGATTTCTAATCCCAGATGCAAGCATCTGAGGTGGGGTCGGCTGTCTACAAGGGTGAACCTTAAGTGCAAAAAGGTGTCAGAAAAAGGTTTTGGATTTTTAGGAAAATGACGGGTTGCCTCCCGTTAAGCGCTGAGTTTTACGCCATCGGCTGGGCGCAATAAGCTCAAGGGGAATGGAGGATATAAGATGCTTCAACCAAATCAGTAGAAGTCACATCAATGAACGGCTTGAGTCTCTGACCGTTCACGATGAAAGGTTCGGAATCGTGGCTGAGTGGACTGATTTCGATTGCTCCATTTCCAAAAACCTGTCGGACCAAATATGGTCCGACCCACTTGGATCTCAGTTTTCCTGGGAAGAGTTTTAGTCGGGCATCAAAGAGTAGGACCTTTTGACCAGGATGAAAGATCTTTCTTGAGATATGCTTGTCATGGAAGGCTTTAACCCGCTCCTTGTAGATTCGCGAGTTCTCATACGCGTCTAAGCTAATTCATCGATCTCGCTGATTTGGAGTTTTCTGTGGGTTCCAGCCTTGGAAAGATCTAGATTACAGTTCCGTACTGCCCAATAGGCTTTATGCTCTAGTTCGACGGGAAGTTGACACGCCTTTCCGTACACCAGTCTAAAGGGAGACATGCCTAATTGGGTTTTGTGGGCGGTCCTATAGGCCCACAACGCTTCCGGAAGTCGGGACGACCAGTCCTTCCTGTCAGGCCGAACAGTGACTTGCAGGATTTTCTTGATCTCCCGATTAGACAGATCAGCTAGACCATTAGTTTGGGGGTGATAAGGAGTAGAGATTCGGTGAGACACCCCGTATTTGGTCATCAGTGACCTAAACTGAGCATTTGTGAAATGGGTCCCCCCATCAGAGATTATTGCATGAGGAATCCCGAATCTTGAGAAAATGTTTTGATGAATGAATTTGAGAACGACTTTGTAATCACAGGTTCGGGTCGGTATGGCTTCGATCCATTTGGACACGTAGTCCACAGCCAACAGAATGTATTCGAAACCATCCGAAACAGGAAAGGGGCCCATAAAATCAATCCCCCAAACATCAAAGATTTCGCATACTAGAATCAGTTGCATAGGCATCATGTCGCGATGGCTCATGTTGCCCAAAGTCTGGCAACGACTGCATGCCTTGCAGTGACTGTACGCGTCTTTGAACAGTGTGGGCTAGTAAAAGCCACACTGGAGGACTTTTGATGTGGTTTTATTCCCGGCGAAATGGCCACCGCATGCCTGGTCATGGCAGAAAGAGAGGACATTGCTGATTTCCTCTTCCAGGACACATCTTCGAATGATCTGATCAGCACCCATGCGGAAGAGGTACGGGTCTTCCCAAATGTAATACTTGGCATCGGAGCGTAATTTGTCCTTCTTGGCCTTCGGCCAATCGGACGGGATCTGATGAGATGCCAAGTAATTTACTACATTAGCAAACCATGGAAGGCTAGTACTGATAGTCAGCAGGTGCTCATCGGGAAAATGCTCAGTGATGGGTCCGGAAGGGTCAATTAATTCAGAAGGAAGACGGGACAAGTGATCAGCTACCACATTTTGCTTTCCCGCTTTGTCGCGAATCTCAAGGTCAAATTCTTGCAACAGCAAGATCCATCGGATTAATCGAGGTTTCGCGTCCTTCTTTGCAAGGAGATGCCTCACAGCTGTGTGATCCGAGTATATGATGACACGGGAACCCAGAAGGTACGATCTGAATTTTTCTAGGGAAAATACTACAGCTAGCAGCTCTTTCTCAGTAACCGTATAGTTACGCTGAGCCTCATCGAGTGTTTTGCTGGCGTAGTAAATGACCACAGGTTTCCCGTCAATTTTCTACCCCAAAATCGCTCCTACAACGAAGTCGGATGCATCGCACATGATCTCAAAGGGTTGAGACCAATCAGGGGACTGTAGGATCGGGGCTTGGGTGACTCGGTCACGCAGGATTTCAAATGCTTGAGTGCATTCCTTGGAAATTTCGAAAGGTACATCCTTGGAGAGAAGAGTGGTCAGGGGGCGCGCGATTTTTGAAAAATCAGGGATAAATCATCGATAAAAATCGACATGCCCCAAAAAAGATCGGATGTCCTTGATTGAGCTAGGCATAGGAAGGTGAGAAATCAGATCAACCTTAGCTCGATCCACCTGGATGCCTTTTTCCGAAATTGAGTGTCCCAGGACAATTCCCTCAGGCACCATGAAATGGCTCTTTTCCCAGGAAAGAACCAAATTCACATTGATGCACCGCCTGAGTATCTGCACCAAGTGTTGGAGGCAATCGTCGAATGATGCTCCGAAAACTGAAAAGTCATCCATGAAGACTTCCAGATAATCACCTACCATATCTGAGAATATGGCAAGCATGCATCACTGAAAAGTAGCGGGTGCATTGCAAAGACCGAAAGGCATCCTTCGGAAAGCGTATGTTCCGAAGGGGCAGGTGAACGTGGTCTTTTCTTGGTCCTCAGGATGGATTGCCACCTAGTTATAACCGGAGTACCCGTAAAGAAAGCAGAAGAACCTATTTCCCGCAAGTTTTTTGAGAATTTGATCAATGAAGGGTAGTGGGAAATGATCCTTCTTCGTGGAGGAATTGAGTCGGCGGTAATCTATACAGACTCTCCACGAGTTGGCTAGTCGGGTAGGAATGATTTCTCCGGTCTTAGTCGTTATAGTGGTGAGTCCTGCCTTCTTGGGCACGACCTGAATTGGGCTCACCCAACGACTATCGAAAATCGGGTAGATAATTCTGGCATCTAACCACTTGATGATCTCCTTTTTCACGACCTCCTGCAGATTGGGGTTTAAGCATCTCTGCATTTCACGAGGAGGTCGTGTGCCCTCTTCTGAATAGATATGATGAGTACAATAGGAGGGACTTATTCCAGTCAAATCATCGAGAGTCCACCCGATGGCTCTGCGATGTTGCTGGAGAACAGTAATCAGATGGGATTCCTGTTCGGGATTGAGGTTGGCATTGATAATCACAGGAAGGGTCTGATCAGAACCCAAAAAGATGTATTTCAAGTGAGCAGGAAGAGGCTTTAACTCGAGGACAGGGTTTTCAGCAGCAGCGGGTGGTTCAATGTAGATGTGAGGTTCAAGGGTAGGAGTTATTGGGTTGTGTATGTCTGGATTCGACTCCTCTGTTTGCGGGTCAAGATCCTTCTGTGGTTGATGAGGCATAATCGAGTCATTCTGGAAGTGTGATTCATCAACCAAAGTCCTGACGTCACAAATTTGTTCGATGACACCGCAATTAATTTCTTGTTGGGCCTTAAATATATCAATTTTTAGGATTTGATCTCCAAACTTAAGCTCTATTTGGCCCTCCTCACAGCTGATGTTGGCTCTAGCAGTAGCCAAGAAAGGTCTCCCTAGAATGATTGGTGTATCCCTAGGGTTCTCAGGTGCATCCATATCTAAGACTATAAAGTCCACTGGGAAATAGAAATCCCGCACTCTTACGATAACATCCTCGAGAATCCCTTTTGGTGACTTTATAGATCGATCTGCTAATTGTAATGTCACCTCAGTTGGTTTTAGCTCAGATTCTTCTAGATGGTCAAGTAAGGATGTGGGTATCAGGTTTATGGATGCACCCAAGTCTAGCAATGCTCTATCAAATTGGGTACCACCTATCTTGCAGGAAATCAGGGGAGTACCAGGATCTTTTGCCTTGGGTGGGAGTCTATTGAGGATTACAGAGCTGGCTTGCTCTGACAGAACAATTGGGCTCCCTCCCTTGGTTCGTGGCTTACGCTGGGGTGTACATATATTCTTTAGAAATCGTGCGTAAGCTGGTACGTGGTGGATTGCATACATCAAGGGGATGTTTATGTGGACCTGTTCAAAGAGCTTGACCAGGTCCTCCTCAGGAGCCACGGGTTTGGTAGTCTTCTTTCCCTTGGTCAAGGCCTCGGGAAACGGGACCTTAGGTGGTTCTTCTAGGATAGGTCCAGGTTGTGGATCCGGGATAGGGGTGGGGACGTCCTGGATTACTGTCCTAGGCTTGGGATCAATACCCGGCTTGGAGTGGTTCGGATGAGGTGGGTCTTGGGTTTCCTTACCACTACGGGTCGTTACGGAATTAAGTCCTGCCTGGTTTTGGTTGGGATTGGGTAAGATAGCTTGCTGCTGGTAACCTGCAAAAGAAGTGGAGGCCTCTATCCCGTCAGGTGAAGGAACAGAGGGGGCCTGATAAATCATATGGGCATGGCCCAGGTTTGGGTTCATAACGCGCCACTGGGTTGGCACGTTATTAGGATTAGGCAGAGGTTGGGAGGGAAGAGTACCTGGCTGGCGAGAGTTTGCCAACTGGGTCAATTGGTTATGGACCTCTGTAAGTTCGTCCTTGTGTTGTTTCTGGATAGCCGCATTCGTTCTTTGAATGTCAGCCAGGGTCTGAAGGATAAGGGACATTTGATCCTGATTCGGCCCAGATGGGTAAGTAGGGTTGGGTCGAGGCTGAGGCGGCTGGTAAGGATGAGGAGGTTATGGGCGGGGTTGGAAGGATGATCTTTGGGTTTGGGAATTTCCCGCCCACTGAAAGTTAGGATGGTTTCTCCATCCAGGGTTATAGGTGTTGGAGAATGGGTCGTTCTGGATAGCGTGGAGGTCCTCGCAGGTCTGAGGAACCTCCAGAGAGTCAGGGAAAGAGGGAATGGAATTCCCCTGGTAGGTGTAGAAGGAATTGGAAGGACCACCGGGCAAAGATTCGGATGATGGGTCCATCCTAGGAGAAGGTCGATGGAGAATGTTTTGCACAGTTTCCCTTGTCGAAGGAGGCTGTGTGAAAGGGTTATGCGCAGAGGTGGCTCACTGCAAATGCTGAGTCAGCTCGTCCACCTTCTTTTCGATAATTGAGACCTTGTCCAATCGACTGGCCATTAATTCCAGGTCGACTGATGCGGACAGGCCCTGCGTCTCATGTGCTCCCCTAAGATTCGTCGATGCTCGGGTATTCGTCCTGTCGAATAATCCCATGGAGTCATTGTTGATGGAGTTCTCGCACATGTTTTCGAGAATCTCCCACACGGTGTCTTCATGTTGACCCATGATATTTCCTCTGCAGGTTGCATTGACGAAAAGACGGATGTCCTCACGGAGTCCCTGGTAAAAAGACTGGACTTGTTCCCATTTAGGAACTCCGTGATGGGGGCACTTTCTCATGAGATCCTGGAAACGATCCCATGCCTCATGGAGAGGTTCTCCTGATTGTTGAGTGAAGTGCGTAATCTGATGGCGCAAGGCATTGGTCCGACCAACGGGAAAAAACTTCTTCAAAAACTCGGATTGAAGTTCTTCTCAAGTGTTGATCGGCCGGGTCTGAGTTTGATACCAATGGGCGGCCTTGTCCATAAGAGAAAAGGAGAACATCTTCATGAGAAGAATATCCCGATTTTGCGCATCTGACCCAAAAGTTTGGGCCAGATGCATTAGCTGTTTGATGTGCTGGAAGGGATCTTCGGAATTAAGCCCATGGAATTTAGGTATAGCATGAATCATGTTGGGCTTCAATTCGGAATCAGGTCCTCCAGTCGAGATTCTGACTCGAGGCTCAATAGCCACCGCAGCAGGATTGTAGTGGTCCCGCATCATAAGACGCTGTGGTGGGTGCGCGAAGTTTTGGAAGAGGTCATTGAGTCGCTGGAGCTGGTGCTCCAGATTGTTTTCTTCCTCAACTGGCTGAGCCATGATGGGGGAAGAAGAAGAACTTGGTTCTGAATCAGAAGAGAGAATAATGTGAGGGGGTTGCTGCACAAACACGGGCGTCGAGGCTTGGCCTTGACGAGAGTGAATTTCTAAAGGAGGTCTTAAGGGTGGTCTTAAGGACCTCCTACCGTACATGCACTATTGGAAGAGATGAGTTTAGAAGGTGCTGGACCCAATCAAGACACCCAAAAATGTGTTGGGTGACTATAGAGGTGCGGGGCAGATGGACCCCTTGATCAGAAAGATCGTCCACCTGAGAATTACCTGGGCAGCCAGAGAGGGAGAGTCCCGCAAAGACCCCTACACGGTAGAGCATCCCCACGGGTTACAGGGTTTCCCCCACCCGACCTCTCTTGTCACTGCGGTTCCAGGTAGACCAGAATGGGGATCTTGACCTCTTAATTCTACCAATTTTAGGTTAAGATTAGGGTGCTTAAAGTTGCACTTGAACTTTAGTTCTTTGAGTGCAAAGAGTGACCTAATTTAAGGTTGGCTGACCCAAGGGGGCAACTTTACCTCTTGTTTCCTTTGAGAGTTTTTGGGTCTTGTCTTTTAGGGTTCAAGTGTTTAGAGAGCCAATTGTTTTAGGTTTTCTTTGAATAGGTATTTTCAGACAAGGGCTTGGGCACACTTCATTTGGTTTTCTCAATTCTTGCTTAAGGAGTGTGTCTCTAAATCCCTAGTGTTGGATCCTAGGTTGGCTCTACTTGGTCCAGTTAGCTCTTTGTTGGGTAATTAGGGCTCAAGAAAGAATGTGTTAGCCTTTAAATACCCTTAATAGTGTGCAGTAATAATGGGTTGAAAACATGCAACTTTTGATGGTTTACTGAGTATAGAAGACAGGTTAGCCCTATATTGCTTGTTCTTTCCTTGTCTTCCTCTTTAGAGTTTAGGGGTTAATAGCGAGAGGAAGAAAAATTACCTGTCCTCGGAGTGGTTGTCGTGCGGTTGCTTGTCTTCTTGATTTCCTGTAGCTGCACAAAAGAGAGGAGATTATCAGAAACTAAAAGAAACAGGAATGTTTACCTCTAGAATAGCCGTTGCTCCCCGGCAATGGCGCCAAACTGGCGAAACAGTGGCAGCAACTAGCTTTTCTTAAGTCGTTGTAGTACAGATAGTTATTGCCATCATTTGCTAATATATAATTTTTTACTCAGAAAATAAAGAGTTCCCGAGGTCGAACTCAGGGAGCAAGTTGTATTCTAGAGATATACATGTTCTATTACAAAAATAAAGAGAGAGAGAGAGATGAAGGTTTGGCTTCTTCTTCTTTTCTTCATTCTTTCTCTTTGTCTTCTCTTTAGCTTTTGTTCTTCCCGTTCTTCTTTTCTTGCTTCAGATCTCCCTTCCGTGCTCTTCTTCTTCTTTTCTTCTTGCTTCTCTTCTTCTTCTGCTTGGCTGCTCCGTCTCTCTTCTTTTCTTCTTTCTTCACCTATCTTCAGGACGTCGTCTGATTTTCCAATCAGACGACTTAACCCGCGGATGCTACAGTGTTGCTTCAGTTCTTCTTCCTCAGTCCTCTGCTTCGGGCAGCCCTGGCTGCTCTTCTTCCTTCAGTCTTCTCCTTCTCTATTCAGTGGGCGTCTTTCTTCTTCTTCTCTTCCTGCACACTTGCACAGCTTGATCAGAGGGGCAAAACCTAATTCTACCCTCTCCCCCGCGTTTCTCTCTCACGGAAGCCGCTCTTAGGAAAGCTCTCCCAGAGCTGCCGGGTATTCGGGTACGGGTCGTTCCCGGGTCCAGGCCCACCGGCGTGCGTGGTGGGCGACGAGTGCAGGTCGGGCTTAGTCGGGTCGGGCCAGGTCCGTGGGGCGTGGTCGCGGACGAGGCTGTGTCCAGCGGGTAAGTGAGAGGGACCTCACCCCGTGCTCAGGAGGCAACGAACCTAAGGCAGTTTTTGCCTTTATGCGGGCGCGCTCCTCTGAAAAGTTCTGAGGTGGGACTAAATGTCCCACCCCAATCGGGCGCCCGCAGCTGAAGACGCTGCAGGAGTTCACGGTTGCACGCGAGGCCTTTGCCCCAGCTGCAAGCCTGGGACGCTTCGCGGAGATGCCCCGCGCAGCCTGGGAGTCGAACCTGGGCGAATCGCACCTGGAGCTGCAAGTTGAAGGTGCTCCTTCCACGCAGCAATGGCGACGGCGGTCGAGATACCTGTCCATAGAGGAACGGCCTCTCGGCCTAATCAGATACGCGGAGAACCTTCGCCGTGGCATGGCGAAGGTGGTGGGGGGTCTGGCAGGCGACGGGGAGGAGCGTGAGGGTCGCCCTAGGTCAAACTGCGGGCAGAGAAGTGGGTTTGTTCGGGGGGTCTGCAGAGGGCAAGTGGCGGGAAGTGGAAGGGCGGAGGTTGATCAGGGTGAGGAGGCGGAGGTTCTGTGAGGGTCGGCGAGGTGTATGGGGCTGTGGAGCGATGGGGGCGTCTCGCCGGAGTTTGGCCGGAGACGAAGGGGGTGACGGTGGACAGGAGCGGTCGAGGGTTTAATCAAATAAAAGACAGTGAGGAAAAGAAAGAGGGGGAGATGGGGAGAAGTTCTGACATATCTACGGAGACGAAAGGGGCTGGAGCAAGGCGGCAGTCATATCGACTGTCGCCGGAGAAGAAGATGCCCAGGGGAAGGGGCGGCAGCGAGGAGAGGGCCAGAGAGGCGCCAGCTGGGTGCGGCGTGGCGCGGGAAGAGAGAGGGAGGGCAACCCTGCAGCTGGTAGTGCGGCAGAGCGACGAGGAGGAAGAGGAGAGGCCACTGGAGCTGGAGGGCTTCCTGTCGGAGTGGGAAGAGAGGAAGTGGTGGTCTTTCTCCGTCAGGACCGAGCTACTCAGAACGGCGGAGCGACGGGGGTATTTATAGAGGCGGAATCAGAGAGGAGGGCGGAGGGAGACGATGTGTCTCCCTCGCCAGAGGACGCCGGAGATGGAGACCCATACCGTCCGTGCGTTCGCACGGCAGGTATGGTCGGTTGCAGCGACCAGGGGGTGTTCCTGCGACGGCTGACGACGTAGGGCACCCCCGGTTGTCTTGCCAGACCCTCCCCCTTACCCTGCACGGCGCCATGCTCCGCGCAAGGTCGCCGGAGCATGGTGCTGGTCAGGTTTTGGCAGGAGGGACCTGAATGCAAAGAACGAAGGAGAGTTAGGGGTAGAAATGTGAGGGTTCGAAAGTTGAGGGCCAACAAGTAAATATATAAGGACCAAAGTGTAAAGTTGGTCAAGAAGGTTTCTTCTTAGGCTCAAGTTTTTGTACATGACTAATTAGGACCTAAGAAATCTGATGGTAAATTTTATTTCTAGATTAAACCTTGTTTGACCGGTCAATTTACACAAAAACCCAAATTAAGTTATTAATTGGGCATGGTTCTCAACGTAGGTCAAAAAGGATTCCGAAGGCCAAATTGATGGTTCTAAACCTTAGAGATTATTTTTATATGAATTTTAGAGGGTTTATTCTATTTTTACTTTGCCTCAAACCTCGCAAATTGAAGTGGATTTGTTTTAAGGTTACAGATTATCATTTAGTTCCTTGGAATTGTTGTAGCCCTTATCAGATCATCCCACTTTCCTTCTTATTTGGTTTGTTTGACCTATGTTTGGGCCTGTATGCAGATTATACTGGTAAAATTGCATTTTTACCCCTTATGACTTATTTTCTTCTTAAGCTCAGAATTCTCTGAGTTAAGCCTTTCCTTGAGTTATGTAGGAGGTTTTATCCTTTGTATTAGGTCAAAATGAGCTAGTTATGGCTCATGATGAGGTTCTCATCACCTACAATTTGAACTAAATTCAAACGCCTAAAATCTGTAAAGACCAAACAAGTTCGTTTGAATTGTGTTTGTAGTGCATGCTTGGTAGGCGTTCTCTTAGGAGACAACTTGTATTTGATCCTGAACCTGAAAGAATCCTAAGAAAAGACCTCCCAAGGGTAGAAATGGCCGGTCAAAGGAGCCTCAAGGAATATTTCATCCCAACCAACCAAGCTGGCCCAGCACTACGTAGACCTGGAGGGGACAATCCATATGAGATCAAAAGTAGTACCATATCCTTGTTACCCTCCTTCTATGGTACTACTAGGGAAGACCCTTACAGGCATATCGAGGAATTCACCGAGGTCTGTTCCATGGTGAAGCTGCAGGGCGTTACTGATGACGCTCAAATATGGACCCTCTTTCCCTTCTCCCTAAAGGACAAAGCCAAGTATTGGTATCACACCCTTGATAATATAAATACTTGGGATGCCCTGAAGAAGGAGTTTTTGAGGAAGTACTTCCCCATGAGCAAAACAAATCACTTTAGGAGGGAAATTATGAGTTTTGCTCAAAAGGATGGGGAAGCATTCCATGATGCGTGGGAGCGCTTTAACAATTTGCTGAGACTTTGCCCACATCACCAGGTGCCTAAATGGCAACTGGTTGAAAGGTTCTACACCGGACTTAATGATTCGCATAGGCAAACTGTGGATGGTGCCTGTGCAGGAACCTTTCTATCTAAGACTGAGGACGAAGCTTGGAACTTATTTGATACTTTGAGTGAGAATTCTATTCACTTGAATTCTGCCTACATGGATAGAAAGCCCACTGATGAGAACCTCATCATGAGCCATAACTAGCTCATTTTGACCTAATACAAAGGATAAAAGCTCCTACATAACTCAAGGAAAGGCTTAACTCAGAGAGATTCTGAGTTCGCAAAGAAAATAGAAACTAAGGGGTAAAAATGTAATTTCACCAATCCAATCTGAAAATAGGGTAACTCAGGGTCCAAACATAGGTCAAAGCAACCTAATAAGAAGAAAAGTGGGATGAGATGATTCAATAAGGGCTACAGCAACTCCAAGGAATTAAATGACATCCTGTAACCCTAAAAACAAACCCACTTAAAAACACGAGGTTCGAGGTAGATAAAAAAATCAACTAAACCCTCTAAAATTCATAGAAAAATAATCTCTAGGGTTTAGAACCTTCAATTTGGCCTTAGGAACCCATTTTGACCTACATTGAGAACCATGCCCAATTAACAACTTAATTTGGGTTTTTGCATAAATTGATCGGTCAAACAAGGTTTAATCTGGAAATAAAATTCACCATCATAATCCTTAGGTCCCAATTAGTCATGTATAAAAACTTGAGCCTAAGAGGAAACACTCTTGACCAACTTTACACTTTGGTCCTCATTTATTTACTTTTTGGCCCTCAACTTTTGAACCCTCACATTGCTGCCCCTACCTCTCCTTCGTTCTTTGCATTCAGGTCCTCCTGCCAAAACCTGCATGGCACCATACTCCGGCGACCTTCGCGGAGTATGGCGCCGCGTAGGGTGAGGGAGGGACTCTGGCAAGTCAATGGGGGGTGCCCTGCGTCGTCAGCCACTGCAGGGACACCCCCCCTGTACACTGTACCCACCCATACCGGCCGTGCGAACGCACGGATGGTATGGGTATGTTAACTCCGGCGTCCTCCGGCGAGGGAGACACGTCGTCTCCCTCCGCCCTCCTCTCTGTTTCGGCCCCTATAAATATCCCCCGTCGCTCCGCCGTTCGGGGCAGCTCGGTCCTGACGGAGAAAGACCCCCACTTCCTCTCTTCCCACTCCGACAGGCGCCCCCCCTTGCTCCGGCGGCCTCTCCTCTTCCTCCTCGTCGCTTTGCCGCACTACCAGCTGCAGGGTTGCCCTCCTTCGCTCTTCCCGTTCCACGCCACACCCAGCTGGCGCCTCTCCGGCCCTCTCCTCGCCGCCGCCCCTTCCCCTGGGCATCTTCTTCTCTGGCGACAGTCGATACGACTGTCGCCCTGCTCCTCCCCCTTCGTCCCTGCAAGTAAGTTAGAACTACTTCCCTTCCTCTCCTCTTTCTTTTCCCTATTTCAATTTGTTCAATTAAGCCCTCGACCGACCCTGACCACCGTCACCCCCTTCGTCTCCGGCTACCCTCCGGCGAGACGCCCCCATCGCTCCACAGCCTCACACGCCTCGCCGACCCTCACCGAACCTCCGCCTCATCACACTGAACGCCCCCCACCCCTCCACTGCCACTCCAGACCTCCATAACGCTCCCCCAAACAAACCCATTTCTCCGGTTGCAGTCCGACCTAGGGCTGCCGCCAGACACCGCCTTGCGGCTTGCCGCACAGCTCAACACCTTCGCCGTGCCACGGCGAAGGTTCCCCAGTAGTTTGGTTAGGCCGAGAGGCCATATTCGTGTTCGACAGGTTCTGAGGCTCGACCGCCATTGACGCCACATTGAAGCAGCTTCTCCCGCGCTCCAGGCTTGAGGACTCCAGGTTTCCAGCTGCTGCGGATTAAGGAGACTCCTGCTAAGGCAGCCAGCCAGCAACCGACGAAAATCGAAGCTGCAGCTGCAGAAGCAAGGCCGCGGTCTTCCAGCAGGCGCACGCGAGGAGAGGCATCAGTTTAGTCCCACATCGGTAAGCCTCGCAACGCTTTCACCGTTTAAATTATTTTTGTGAATAAGCCTTATCGCCTCCAAACGCACCGGGGTGAGGTCCCGTGCCCACTCACCCGCCCGATACGCGAGCTCACCACGCGGATCCGGCGGACCCGACTCGACACCCCACCTACGCACTCCTCGTGTACCACTCACACCGGTACACCTGGTCACGGGTACGAAGCCCGACCCGATTATCCGGCGACTCTGGGAGAGCTATCCTACGAGTGAAGTCTGAGAAAGAGAGAGACATGCGGGTAGAGGGAAAGGGGTAGGTTTTTGCGTTGGCTGTGGTGTGTGCAGGAACAAGCCGAGGCAGGGAAGAAGAAGACCGACGAAGAAAGATTGAAGGAAGAAGGAGGAGCACCAAGGACGCACTGTAGCAGTGGGTTACATAAGTCGTTTGATTGAACAATCAGACGACGCTCTGAGGACGAAGAAGAAGGAGAAGAAAAGACGAGCAGGACCGCAACGAAGAAGAAAAGAAGACAGAAAGAAAAAGAAGAAAGAAGGAGAGACAATGTCCTGACAGCAAAAGCAGAAGAAGAGCACGAGAAGGAGATCAGTAGAAAGGAGTAAAAAGAAGATCTGAAGAACAAAAAGTAGAAGAGAGAAGACAAGAAGAACAGGAAGAGAAGAAAGAAGAGACAAAGTGGAAGAAAAAAGAGGAGAAGAAGAAGCCAAATTTTCATCTCTCTCCCTCTCTCTCTCTCTTTATTTTTGTTATAAGAATATGTACCCCTAGAATACAACTTGCTCCCTGAGTTCGACCTCGGGAGAACTGTATTTTCCGAGTAACAAATATTAGCAAATGATGGCAATAACTATCTGTACTACAACGACTTAAGAAAAGCTAGTTTCTGCCACCGTTTCGCCAGTTGGCGCCGTTGCCGGGGAGCAACGGCTATTCTAGAGGTAAACATTCCTGTTTCTTTTAGTTTCTGATAATCTCCTCTCTTTTGTGCAGCTACAGGAAATCAAGAAGACAAGCAACCGCACGACAACCACTCCGAGGACAGGTAATTTTTTTCCTCTCGCTATTAACCCCTAAACTCTAAAGAGGAGGAAAAGAAAAGAACAAGCAATATAGGGCTAACCTGTCTTCCATACTTAGTAACCTTAAAAAGTTGCATGTTTTCAACCCATTATTGCTGCACACTATTAAGGGTATTTAAGGGCTAACACATTCTTGCTTGAGCCCTAATTACCCAACAAAGAGCTAACTGGACCAAGTAGAGCCAACCTAGGATCCAACACTAGGGACTTAGAGACACACTCCTTAAGCAAGACTTGAGAAAACCAAATGAAGTGTGCCCAAGACCTTGTCTGAAAATACCTATTCAAAGAAAACCTAAAACAATTGGCTCTCTAAACACTTGAACCCTAAAAGACAAGACCCAAAAACTCTCAAAGGAAACAAGAGGTAAAGTTGCCCCCTTGGGTCAACCAACCTTAAATTAGGTCACTCTTTGCACTCAAAGAACTAAAAGTTCAAGTGAAACCTTAAGCACCCTGATCTTAAAGTAAAAATTGGTAGACTTAAGAGGTCAAGATCCCCATTCTGGTCTACCTGGAACCGCAGTGACAAGAGAGGTCGGGTGGGGGAAACCCTGTAACCCGTGGGGACGCTCTACCGTGTAGGGGTCTTCGCGGGACTCACCCTCTCTGGCTGCCCAGGTCATTCTCAGGTGGACGATCTTTCTGATCAAGGGGTCCATCTGCCCCGAACCTCTATAGTCACCCAACATTTTTTTTTTGGGTGTCTTGATTGGGTCCAGCACCTGCTTATCTCATCCAGTCCTTCAGTATTTTGCAGGAAGTCCATGAAACCCCCTATAGAAATTCACTCTCTCCGAGGCTAAGCCTCGGCTCCCTTATTTTTGCAGAAATCATTCACATAGCCCCTCTTTCCTCTGATTCTGAACAAAGTCCCCTTCTTCCATTGATTCAAACTTCTGATTCTATATCTTGATTCCACCACCTGATTCAAAGATGCAGCCTAATTACCTAGCAAGACTACCATGTAAAAAACCTGAATATCTGAGATCCATGAAAGATAAGATGATTGAGGATGCCCTTGAATTCTATGAAATCAAATATAAACCCTCAATACCAATAGAAAACATTCAGGTTGATGTCCCAACAACCACAGCTTTCATCATAAACTGTGCCCAAATTCTATTGACAGAAGTTACGAAAGGATCAACCCGAGATATGCTCATGACAGGATACATTGAGATAGAAAAATTACACCAATCTGAATACCTTCAATGCTTGACAAATCCTGTACTTTGGGAACAACACCAAGATGCCCTTATAAAAAGGGTAGAAATGATGAAATCAGTAGAACAAATTATCAACTAGAAATACCCGTATATACCAGAAATAGAGGATGAACCATCTTGGAACAGTATTAAGGAACAATCCAGTTTCCCAGATCTCGGGACTGAGGCACAAAGTGGTTGTGGAATCCCAACCCAGATAGAAGACAATGTTGAATTAGGTTGGGATATTGCAGGAGAACACAATGATGAGCCAAACTTAGACCATGAATTGCCAAGCCTAGAATTCCAAAACTCCTGCAATAATGAGATCAGAATGGAACCTTTTGAGGGTATAAATTCCGCCCCTTATTTTGATAAGGTGGCCCTCGAAGGTTATTCGGACTTAGGTTCTAATAATTCTACCCACATCCTAGGCCTAGAACCTAGATCTGAAACTTATTGGGAAGATTATGAGGCCCCTTATGAGAAAGATCAAATTTTTACAGAATATGATTCCGGGCCTCTATTTGATGAATACCCCTCTCCAACATCTTCAGGAAATCTGATCGATTTTTCGAAAGTCATGCCAATTTATGATACAGAGACTGAGGAGTTGGACGAGTTGGATTTCAATTGGGTCTATCCTACCAGCTTTGAGCTTGAGCTTAGACAGAATACCTTTTTAAACCCAGAATTAACATACAGGCTAGACCCCAGTCAGGCTGATGATTCCACATCTGATAATTTTTGCTGTGGTGGAATTCATGATCATGAATCTCATTTTCGCCAACTCTCCGACAATTTCAGATTTGACTATAATTGCGGAGAGACTTTCCTTCCTGAACACGCCAGGCCCATCTACGACCTCAGTTCTCATGACTCTGACTCCGACTCTGAGGTCCTGATTCCCGAGATCACTGATAACACAGAATCATTCCTTTTTGATCCTCAGGAACCAAAAACAGAAAATGCCAAGAGTGATTGCAACCCAGAATTCAAATCTTTTCTCAATTCA
The DNA here is from genome assembly GCA_037157565.1 of Thalassia testudinum. Taxonomy (NCBI): domain Eukaryota; kingdom Viridiplantae; phylum Streptophyta; class Magnoliopsida; order Alismatales; family Hydrocharitaceae; genus Thalassia; species Thalassia testudinum. Next base: position 112,414,893 of record JAZHRO010000003.1, on the reverse strand, counting down.
GATTTCCTTCATCCTATAGACACTCTTCAGGCATTTAATAGTTACCCAGAGGACTATCTACAGAAAACCACCTGTCATTCCTTTCTAGAAGAGCCCTCATGCACAGTTGCCACCTCGTCTGCACACACAGAACTAATCAAAACCTCTTCCCAACCCCAACCCGCAACCGGACTCAATTTCTATTCAGATTCACCTCTCACCGAGCCGATTGCATTTCCACATCGGGTTTCGAACATTGATCAGACTACATACCATGCTCTATCATTCTCTAATCACCCCTGTAGGGTTCCTGCATCAATCACTGATTATTCTACGGGTCCCTACTCTGACCAGGCTGATTCGACTCAGCCAAACCCTGCATTCACACTTCCACATCCATTTGAGCTTCATAGTATATGGTGGGTTCCACACCTTTTGATCTACATCTATCAACCCACCAGATTGATTGGGTTTGGGCTGCATCATCAGCCTGTCGATCTGAACAAGCACCTGGTTGGACCAACCAGGCTCTTAATCAAGGTGCTTGTCTTACAAAACTCTGTTGATTTGATCATCCCCTCTCCATCGCATTTCCTGCTTGGCTGAAGGCATCAAATTTAGCGCTCAACAGGAGGCAGCCCGTCATTCTCTTTGAAAACCTAAAACCTTTTCTGACACCTTGCTGCACTTAAAGTTCACACTTTAGGACAGTCGACTCCACCTCAGATGCTTGCATCTGAGATTAAAAATCGTCCGCAACAGTCACCCCGACTCATTCACTCATCAAAACATCTGTCCTAATGTATGAACTAAGTTGAATAAAAACCCCCTAGGTTACAATGAGGACATTGCAAATCTTAGGCATGGGGTGGTATGAAAGTGCAAAACCTTGTAAGAAAAGGTTTCAAACAAAAAAATTCACATATGCCAAAAACACCATAAAAATTAAAAAATTTTCGAAAAAGAATAAGAGGAAAAGAGGAGAAGGAAATTTTGTGAAGGAGAAGGAGAAAAGAAACAAAATGAAAAAGGAGCACAAAATTATGAGAAAAGGTGATAGTCATTAGTAAGGAACTAAGGAATTAACCTAAGTTCTAGACCTCATTCAAGAAAATAACTGAAAAGTGCATAATGAGATTAGTAAGAATGCAAACCTTAGGCATTCTTGAATAGACTCTTAGTACCCATTAAGATCTGGACACTCCTCAAGAGGTTGAGGAAAATGAAAAGCTGAAGTATTAGGTCTAAGGCTTAGGGAGTATTTGGCCTCGTTAACTAATTTTTGGTTTACGGGACTTAGTAACCTAAGCACCCTAACCTCACACACATCCTGGCTCAGTAAGCGTAAAAATCAAAATCACGTAGAAGCGTCGCAAAATTCTGAAAAGAACACCTAGAGTAGGAGCGGCCGATCAACACAAGTTGATTTGGACGAGTTCCCAGCGCGGAGAGGTGGGAAATCCCCTCGAAGATGCGTAACAAAATATCATCTCCTCGGTACTTGTCTCTTAGGATATTTACTTATCCTACTGGGGGCATGTAAGCACTCTGCTGGTTCAGATTCCATGGATGTCATTATCTCGAAGTGTCAATTGCCAGGGTCTGGATTTGGCCATGGAACACCATGGATGGGATTATCTCGAAATGTCAATAGCCAGGGTTCCGGGGGTTGCCATGGGCGGTGCTATCTCGAAGCATCGATTGCCAGGAACCCTTGAGGATTGATGATGGGAGCAAGGAATCTGATACAGATCGTGTTGAAAAGCCAATCCTAGGCTAGAACTAAAAAGAAAAAGAGAGAGAAAACTCTCCAAACAGAAAAATTTTCTATCTCTCTCTCTTACAAAATGCACTGCGAACTGAGCCAGGGCTAAAATCATTTCAAGCACGGGTGCTTGAACCACAAAGTCCAATAAACCTTAGGTTAGTTCTTGTGGGCCTTAAAAACCTTTGCTAAGGACTAAAGCTGAGGCTAGACAGATTTGGATCTTGATTGGTACTAGAGTACCTTTTAGGCCTATGGTCAGCATTCTAACCTAATCTAAGCTCAAATGAAAAAGCACTTATCTGAAGCTATTAAGAACTTCATGGTCTAGAACAAGGGTTGAAACCTTAAGTTTTTGCTAAGGGACTAGCAAAAGCTAGGCATGGGGGTATGATGAGAACCTCATCATGAGCCATAACTAGCTCATTTTGACCTAATACAAAGGATAAAAGCTCCTACATAACTCAAGGAAAGGCTTAACTCAGAGAGATTCTGAGTTCGCAAAGAAAATAGAAACTAAGGGGTAAAAGTGCAATTTCACCAATCCAATCTGAAAACAGGGTAACTCAGGGTCCAAACATAGGTCAAAGAAACCTAATAAGAAGAAAAGTGGGATGAGATGATTCAATAAGGGCTACATCAACACCAAGGAATTAAATGACATCCTGTAACCCTAAAAACAAACCCACTTAAAAACATGAGGTTCGAGGCAGAGAAAAAAATCAAATAAACCCTCTAAAATTCATATAAAAATAATCTCTAGGGTTTAGAACCTTCAATTTGGCCTTAGGAACCCATTTTGACCTACATTGAGAACCACGCCCAATTAACAACTTAATTTGGGTTTTTGCGTAAATTGACCGGTCAAACAAGGTTTAATCTGGAAATAAAATTCACCATCATAATCCTTAGGTCCCAATTAGTCATGTATAAAAACTTGAGCCTAAGAGGAAACCTTCTTGAGCAACTTTATAGTTTGGTCCTCATTTATTTACTTTTTGGCCCTCAACTTTTGAACCCTCACATTTCTGCCCCTAACTCTCCTTCGTTCTTTGCATTCAGGTCCCTCCTGCCAAAACCTGCACGGCACCATACTCTGGCGACCTTGCGCGGAGTATGGCGCCGTGCAGGGTGAGGGAGGGACTCTGGCAAGTCAATGGGGGGTGCCCTACGTCGTCAGCCACTGCAGGGACACCCCCCCTGTACACTGTACCCACCCATACCGGCCGTGCGAACGCACAGATGGTATGGGTATGTTAACTCCAGCGTCCTCCGGCGAGGGAGACACGTCGTCTCCCTCCGCCCTCCTCTCTGTTTCGGCCCCTATAAATATCCCCCGTCGCTCCGCCGTTCGGGGCAGCTCGGTCCTGACGGAGAAAGACCCCCACTTCCTCTCTTCCCACTCCGACAGGCGCCCCCCCTTGCTCCGACGGCCTCTCCTCTTCCTCCTCGTCGCTTTGCCGCACTACCAGCTGCAGGGTTGCCCTCCTTCGCTCTTCCCGTGCCACGCCGCACCCAGCTGGCGCCTCTCCGGCCCTCTCCTCGCCGCCGCCCCTTCCCCTGGGCATCTTCTTCTCCGGCGACAGTCGATACGACTGTCGCCCTGCTCCTCCCCCTTCGTCCCTGCAAGTAAGTTAGAACTACTTCCCTTCCTCTCCTCTTTCTTTTCCCTATTTCAATTTGTTCAATTAAGCCCTCGACCGACCCTGACCACCGTCACCCCCTTCGTCTCCGGCTACCCTCCGGCGAGACGCCCCCATCGCTCCACAGCCTCACACGCCTCGCCGACCCTCACCGAACCTCCGCCTCATCACACTGAACGCCCCCCACCCCTCCACTGCCAGTCCAGACCTCCATAACGCTCCCCCAAACAAACCCATTTCTCCGGTTGCAGTCCGACCTAGGGCTACCGCTAGACACCGCCTTGCGGCTTGCCGCACAGCTCAACACCTTCGCCGTGCCACGGCGAAGGTTCCCCAGTAGTTTGATTAGGCCGAGAGGCCATATTCGTGTCCGACAGGTTCTGAGGCTCGACCGCCATTGACGCCACATTGAAGCAGCTTCTCCCGCGCTCCAGGCTTGAGGACTCCAGGTTTCCAGCTGCTGCGGATTAAGGAGACTCCTACGAAGGCAGCCAGCCAGCAACCGACGAAAATCGAAGTTGCAGCTGCAGAAGCAAGGCCGCGGTCTTCCAGCAGGCGCACGCGAGGAGAGGCATCAGTTTAGTCCCACATCGGTAAGCCTCGCAACGCTTTCACCATTTAAATTCTTTTTGTGAATAAGCCTTATCGCCTCCTAATGCACCGGGGTGAGGTCCCGCTTCCACTCACCCGCCCGATACGCGAGCTCACCACGCGGATCCGGCGGACCCGACTCGACACCCCACCTACGCACTCCTCGTGTACCACTCACACCGGTACACCTGGTCACGAGTACGAAGCCCGACCCGATTATCCGGCGACTCTGGGAGAGCTATCCTACGAGCGAAGTCTGAGAAAGAGAGAGACGTGCGGGTAGAGGGAAAGGGGTAGGTTTTTGCATTGGCTGTGGTGTGTGCAGGAACAAGCCGAGGCAGGGAAGAAGAAGACCGACGAAGAAAGACTGAAGGAAGAAGGAGGAGCACCAAGGACACACTGTAGCAGTGGGTTGCATAAGTCGTCTGATTGAACAATCAGACGACGCTCTGAGGACGAAGAAGAAGGAGAAGAAAAGACGAGCAGGACCGCAACGAAGAAGAAAAGAAGACAGAAAGAAAAAGAAGAAAGAAGGAGAGACAACGTCCTGACAGCAAAAGCAGAAGAAGAGCACGAGAAGGAGATCAGTAGAAAGGAGTAAAAAGAAGATCTGAAGAACAAAAAGTAGAAGAGAGAAGACAAGAAGAACAGGAAGAGAAGAAAGAAGAGACAAAGTGGAAGAAAAAAAGGAGAAGAAGAAGCCAAATTTTCATCTCTCTCCCTCTCTCTCTCTCTTTATTTTTGTAATAAGAATATGTACCCCTAGAATACAACTTGCTCCCTGAGTTCGACCTCGGGAGAACTGTATTTTCCGAGTAACAAATATTAGCAAATGATGGCAATAACTATCTGTACTACAACGACTTAAGAAAAGCTAGTTGCTACCATCGTTTCGCCACCCACTCTCATGCAAAGAAAGTTGGAGGCGAATGAAGCAAGGGACACCCAGAATTTAGCCTATCAAATTCAATTACTGAATCAAAACATGGAAAGGCTTATGTCGAACCCGAGTTCATTCGTACCTAACACCTCCACATCCCAAGCTTCCAAATGCGTAATTTGTCAAGGCAATACACACGCCACTGTGGATTGCCACTTGGCCTCCCAATTCCCTGAGCTTGTACAAGCGGATTTGAATGCCGCTCAAGGGTTCCGTCCAAGACCTCGAATGATCCTTTCTCCAACACTTATAATGAGGGATGGAGGAACCACCCAAACTTTTCATGGAGACAAGGAAATGTCTCAAATTCATGGAATTACAAACCACAATCCTTTCAAAACCATCAAATGAACCAACCTCAGACCTTTGCCCAACCTAAAACCTCTGAGATGGATGAATTGAAGGCAATGTTGAAAACTATGCAAGAAAGTCAAAGTGCCATCATCCAATCTCATGACAAGGCTATACATGAGATGAAATCACAAATTGGACACCTTGTTGAGGCCGTTAGACAGAGGGAGACTGGGAAGTTTCCCAGTGCTGCTGAGGAAAATCCTAAAGGAAAAGGGATTGTCTTTAGGGAGCATGCTCAGGCGGTGACTATTCTGAGGAGTAGGAAAGAAATTTCCAAACTCGATGCTCCTATAGTCTCACCCCCTAACAAACCATCCACCCCGACTTTCACCCCCACTGGAGAAGATTTGCTTAAATCTTCTCCACTTGAAATCACCTCACCGGAAGAAGTTGCCCCCGTTCCACCCCTTACTCGACATGACAACCCTTCCACCTAGAGATCGAGAGTACGTTTTCCAGAGCGCTTATCCACCTCTGGGCAGACTTCTGCTGGCTCATCTGGAGCCAAAGATAAGACGGATGAGATTATGGAAACTTTCAAGCAAGTTTAGATTAACCTACCTTTGCTTGAAGCTATCAGGCAGATTCCGTCTTATGCCCGCTTCTTAAAGGACTTGTGCACGAAAAAGCGGCAATCTAGAAAACAGGTCCAATCTAAAGTTGTCCTGCCTGATTCTGTTAGCTCAATTGTTCAACATGGCACACCCCCGAAACTTAAGGACCCAGGAGCCCCATACATCTCTGTAGTTATTGGTGACTTACAAATTGATGAGGCTCTACTTGATCTGGGTGCGGGGGTGAACATCCTTCCGAGCTACGTGTATGAACAACTTGGGGGAGGCAATCTGAAGCCTAGCCCTGTAATCCTTCAAGTTGCTGATCGATCACTTAAGACACCACGGGGAATTTTGGAAGATCTCCTCGTAAGAGTGGAGGATTTCTTCTTTCCCGTTGACTTCTTAGTTTTGGACACTGACCCTACCAACAAGCCAACCAAACCCTCCATCATTTTGGGCCGCCCCTTCCTTGCAACTTCCCATGCTTCAATTAATCGCAATACTGTGGCATTGAAAATGGGCTTTGGGAACAGGAAAATCCGGCTTAATGTGTTTGATGCTTACAAACAAGCTGGACTTGAGGATTGTTCTCAAGTTGAGGTGATAGATGACCTGATTGAAGAGGCAACTCCTGCAATGTTATGTGATGACCCCCTTCAGCATGTCATGCTAAATGAGCATTCCCATCTCTTGGAGGAATGTGAAGGGGATATACTAGAACTAGAGGAATTGCTAGGAGTTTCTGCTGAGTCACTTCCCCCATCATTTCCGCCGAAAGCAGATTTGCTACCTGAGATGGGGACATCTATTATGAAACCCTCAACCATACAAGCCCCCAACCTTGAGTTGAAACCCCTCCCTGACACTCTCAAGTATGTTTTCCTAGGTGCCAATGATATGCTCCCCATTATCATTTCGGCTGTGCTGTCTGAGGCACAGGAGGGAGCCTTGATTGAATGCTTGTCTAGGCACAAGGAAGCTATTGCTTGGAGCATTGCTGACATTAAGGGTATAGACTCTACACTCTGCATGCACCACATTTATACTGATGATTCCATCAAGCCTTTTAGGGACATGCAGAGACGTCTGAACCCTAATATGAGGGAGGTTGTAGAAAAGGAAATCCTGAAGTGGTTGGATGCTGGGATCATATATCCCATTGCTGATAGTAAATGGGTCAGTCCCATTCATGTGGTGCCAAAGAAGGCAGGCTTTACTGTGGAACTCAACGACCAAGGTGAACAAGTTGTCACTAGACCCTCAACTGGATGGAGGATCTGTATTGATTACCGCAAGCTGAACACCGCTACCCAGAAGGATCACTTTCCTTTGCCTTTTATTGATCAAATTCTCGAAAAATTGGCAGGGAATAAGTATTATTGCTTTCTCGATGGATATTTTGGGTACAATCAGGTGTCAGTCTTTCCTGATGACCAGGAAAAGACGGCATTCACGAGTCCTTACGGTACTTTTGCATTCAGGCGTATGCCGTTTGGATTATGTAATGCCCCTGCAACTTTCCAGCGATGTATGATGTCTATCTTTTCGGACATGATTGACGAGTGTGTTGAAGTATTTATGGATGACTTCTCTATTTATGGCTTGTCTTTCGACCAGTGTCTCCTGCACCTGGAGAATGTGTTGAAACGATATAAGGAGACTGGTTTAGTCCTCAGCTGGGAGAAAAGTCACTTCATGGTACAGAAAGGAATTGTACTTGGGCATGTTGTATCCGAGCAAGGTTTGGAAGTAGATAAGGCCAAGATTGATTCTATTTCCAAGCTTCCATTGCCTACGAATGTCAAACAGATTAGATCCTTTCTGGGCCATGCTGGCTTTTACAGGCGCTTTATTAAAAATTTTAGTAAGATTTCTAGGCCACTTTGTGACTTATTGGCGAAGGAATCTTCCTTCAGTTTTGATTCAATGTGTGCCCAGGCCTTTCAAACTCTAAAGGAGGCCTTGATCTCTGCACCTGTTCTCCAAGCTCCTGATTGGACACTCCCATTTGAGCTTATGTGTGATGCTTCGGATTATGCAGTGGGAGCAGTTCTTGGACAAAGGGTTGAGGGAAGACCTCATGTGCTACATTATGCAAGCAAGACTTTAACTGAACCTCAGCAAAACTACACCGTCACTGAAAAAGAATTACTTGCTGTAGTTTTTGCTCTGGAGAAGTTTAGGTCTTATTTACTTAGGTCTAGGTGGTTATTTTTACTGATCATGCAGCAGTGAAACATCTCATTGCTAAGAAAGATTATAAGACACGTCTGATTAGGTGGATCTTACTCCTTCAAGAATTTGACTTGGAAATACGTGAAAAGAAAGGAGTAGAAAATGTTGTGGCTGACCACCTGTCTCGCCTTCCTCTTAATGACTCTATTTCTGAAGACATTCGCGCGACATTTCCCGATTGTTACGAACGCGCGCTTCAGACGTATTTTAAGACGTCTGGGAAGTGACCCAGACGTCTTACCAGACGTATGGAACCACTTCCATACATCTGGAAATCGGTTATTTTTGGCACCAACGGCTTCGTCTGCGCGCCTGAGCACGCAGACCTGCGAACGCTGTCTCTCTCTCTCTTTTTCCCTCTCTCCTGCGGCTGCAGGCTGTCTGTTCGCTCTCACTCTCCTCCTCGCGCGACCTTAAAAGGCCACGCCCTCCCCCTCACTCCCGTCACCTCCGCCCCCTTCCTCTTCTCCTTCCAGTCGGTGTGCTAGAGCGAGCGCGACTGAGCGGCGGCGGCGACAGCCGCGGCGGGTGCGGGAGGAGGTGCTGCGCGGGGGAGGAGGCATCGGCCATGAGGGCTCGAGCCTGCCGGGGCAACGGGAGCCGGCCGGCGGGGGCGCAGCAGACGCGGGGTGGCGCGGGAGGCCTGCTGCAGCCGAGCAGCAGGCGGAGCACTCACAGCGCGGCCGTGCGTCGTGAGCTGAGGGTGAGTGGCACCCTGATTCTGGAAAATTTTCCAGAATCAAACGTCTGTGATTCCAACCAGACGATGGGGAAGACGTCTGGAAGACTGTCCAGACGTCTGAAAGGTGAGTTATTTCCGTCTCCTTCCTTTTCTTCGACTGACCGTACTAAGAGAGAGAGATGGGTACGCGCAGGTTCTGAGATTCGCATCCAACGCGAATCAGACGTCTGGCTGCAGTGCCAGACGACTGGAGAGACTTACAGACGTCCGGAGTGACCATCGGACTTCTGGGAACTAGGCCAGACGCCCCCGTAGGCTTCTGGACGTCTGAGAGACCACGCAGAGCAAGGTAACCCCTGATCCACTTTTTAAGACATCTGGAATAAGTTCCAGACGTCTGATTTTGCACTGTTTCATCATTTTCGACCCGTTTAGGGCCCGTTCAGGTTCCGTTTTCCACGTTTCGTCGGAATTACATCCTATACCCGTCTACAGTAGCTGTATACTGTTTTGAGAAATTCCTTGTGTTTGATCCTTGTGATAGGACCCCGTTCCATTGCAGTCTCGGGGGTTGCGGAGGCATGCGGGATTCCCGACCACGCCCCCAGTTCGCCTGTTGTAACCGGTAGAGTGGCTTTAAGTACAATCTGTTAAATTATGAAACATAAATAGAACCTAGGACATTGCATGAATCCTAGGAATGAGAAATAGATTGAATGGTAGATCCTAGGGTGTTGCATGAATCCTAGGGTTGGAAAACTAGATTGTATGATAGATCCTAGGATACGGCATGAATCCTAGGATGGGAAAACTAGTGGAATGTATAAATACTGCAATCTTGGAAAATGTGGAAAGGAAATAATAGCTACCTGTGAATTGAATTAACAGCTGTCTGTTATGAATAAATAAACGTGATTGAGAATATGGATTGTAAGAACGTGAAACTAGAAAGTGAAACCTGGATGTTATGAGCTAAAAGAGCTGGAACCCTACGGGGAATTAGGAGTAGAACTCCTGGAAAGTGAATGGAATAGAATTGGGGAAGTGAGCTGGCCCTTGAGTACGGAGTACCAAGGAGAGTGACTGTCCCCCTGTTTAGTGCAAAGCGAAGCTAGCCGCCCCAGGGACCCGGGGTTAGGACTGGCCACTCTGTACCGACTTGCTGGCCCTCGTGTACGTAGTACCGAGGAGAGCTACTAGTGTAGGGAGGAACTAGCTACCCCACGGGCCCCGGGGTTCTGCTAGCCTCCTACACCGACTTGCTAGGCCCACTGGGGCAAACCAGGGTAGTCAGGTGAAGGTGCGCAGACTGTGGAGGGGCAAGGCCCCTGTTTGGTTACTGTGGAGGGGTTGGACCCCTGTTACTGAGAGGGCTCTTCCCTGTACTGGTTCCATGCTGTGCTTTAGGCACACCCGTTAACGGAAACGACTGACCGCATGCCAGTGCGGGTTAGCTACCCGTGCGTTTACCGCGCGTGCCGTAGTCACCGTTACATCTGTCAGTGACCTTGGGGTGGTTGACTGAGAGTAGGATCACCACGGGGGAACTCTCCCGGCCAGGAGAGCACCACGTGCTACTTCTACTGTTCGGAAAAGACTGCAATCAAGATCGTTCCCATGAGGAACATTCGAGATCAAGGAAGGATCTGAGAAATAAATAAATTGTGAAACAATAGAAAGACGTAAATAAAGGAAGAAAGAAAATTAAAACAACTACTGTACACATTACTGTTGCTTTAGTTTAGCTGCCACTCTACTCAGCGTTTTGCTGACGTGTTACACTCGTTACCTTTCAGGACCAGGTGTTGAGCAGCCAGGGTCAACGGCTGCAGAGGACACTGGGCTGAGTAGGGTCCAGTAGAGTTACCATTGTTCTCTTGTACCTCTTTTTGGTTCCACTGTAGTGAGTAGTTGTTTCCGCTGTACTTTTCTTTACCTGCAGTTCATATTATGTTATGAATGTTGTTCTACTGTTGTGGTGGTACATACTGTACTAGTTTCTTTCCTTACTGCTGTATTTTCTTACTATTAGTTATATTCATGTTGAATGTGGTTTATTTTACTGCTCTTTTGGTTACTTCCTCGTTGGACGACCAGGTCTTGGGTTTAGTCGAGTCGGTCCGGTTCTCGTGTCTCGTAGGGACTTGGGAATCGGGTCGTTACACCGATGAAACTCTGATGGCGGTAACATCAACTTTACCTTGGTATGCAGACATTGCAAATTACTTAGTCACTGGACAAACTCCTGGCTCTTGGGATGAGCAGAAAAGAAAGAGATTCATTTCTCAAGCAAGATATTTTCATTGGGAAGAGCCAGAATTATTCAGAATTGGACAAGACCAAGTATTGAGACGTTGTGTGCCTGAAGAGGAACAACAAAGTGTGCTGACATTTTGCCATGAACTTCATTGTGGAGGACACTTTGGTGCTAAGAAAACTGCTTTTAAGGTTCTCCAGTCCGATTGGGAAGAAGAATGAAATGCCTCAACATCCTATTCAACCTGTTGAAATTTTTGATGTGTGGGGAATTGACTTTATGGGCCCCTTCCCGTTGTCCCATGATTTTGAATATATCTTGGTGGCAATTGATTATGTCTCTAAATGGATAGAGGCCATTCCTACGCGCACAAATGACCACTCTGTGGTTTTGAAATTTGTGAAGGCCAATATCATATCCCGTTTCGGCTGCCCCAAGACTATTATAAGTGATGGGGGACCTCATTTCCGAAACCACCACTTCAATCGGTTAATTAAGAGTTTGGGAGTGACTCACAAGGTTGCTACCCCTTACCACCCTCAGACAAGTGGCCAGGTTGAAGTATCAAATAGGGAGATAAAAAATATTTTGGAAAAGACCGTTAGACCTGATAGGAAAGATTAGTCCCAAAAGCTCGATGATGCTTTGTGGGCTTATCGAACGGCCTATAAGACCCCTTTGGGTACTTCTCCCTTTCGGATTGTGTATGGAAAAGCGTGCCATTTACCTGTTGAGTTGGAACATAAAGCACTTTGGGCTATTCGAAGTGTTAACATGGATTTAGAGAAGGCAGGTAAGGCACGATTTCTAGAATTAAGTGAGCTTGAGGAGCTGAGGAATGATGCTTATGACACCTCTCAAGCTTATAAAGAAAGAACTAAGGTCTTGCATGACAAGTTTCTTCTTCGAAAGACCTTTGAACCCAACCAACAAGTCTGGCTTTTCAATTCCAGACTTAAGCTTTTTCCTGGGAAATTAAAATCTCGTTGGGATGGGCCTTACATAATCACCAATGTATTCCCCCATGGAGCTGTGGAGATCAAAAATCCTTCCTCTTCAGCAACTCCCTTTATCGTCAACGGTCAACGGTTAAAACCGTACATAACTTTAGATGGCCATCTGGTTGACGAAGTCACTCTTGAGGAGCCTTAGCTCCTACCTTTCTCCGCCTCAGGTAATATCTTCCTTTAGCTATTTTTTTTGTTTTCAATGAGGACATTGTTTGAACCAGGCATGGGGGAGAGGACCTGAGACATTTTGTTTATATCCTATAAAAAAAAAAAAGAAGAGAGAAAAAGAAAAAAAAAAAAAGATTTTGAGCTTAACTGGCTAGATCTTGCAGTCTTAAGCAAATCAGAACTCTAGGGTAGACTAAGTTAATTCTATGGTCAAACTTTAGAAGCTAAATGAGCTACTAGCTTTAGACCTTTAGGGTCCTTTCTGGACTTAAAAACTTAAGTAGGAGTTAAGTTGCGGACCATTCCTCAAGAGGTTGAGGAAGGGAAGCTAGGGTTTGAGTTAAAAGGTGGGGTAGTACCTGGAGTCTTATTCTACCTTTTGGTTTATGGGTCCTTGTAACCCAGGCATCCAAATTTCACACACTTGGTCTGGTAATCAACTTAATTTCTGTCTTTCTGAAAAGAGATTTGGTTCTCTTAGTTTTGACTTAAGAGAGGCTTGAAAACACATTTTGATTGGAAGAGTTCCCGCCGCAGGAGAGGTGGAGTATATACTCACCTTGAGGATGCGATGATAACATATTACCTCCTCGGCACTTGTCTCTTAGGATATCCATCCTACTGGGGGCATGTAAGTGCATTGCGCGGTTCAGGTACCATGGGTGGCCCTATCTCGAAGTGCCGATTGCCATAGGCCTGAATTCGCTTAAGAAATCCATGGGTGATACTATCTCGAAGTGTCGATTGCCAGGAGTTCTTGGGGTCGTTATGGGCGGTGCTATCTCGAACCATCGAAAGCCAGGCACCCTTCGAGGTATGGTAATGGGGATAATGAATCTGACATAGACCGTGTTGATAGCTGATCTGAGGTTAGACTTAGAAGAATCAAACAAAAAAAAAAAGTATATATATATATAAAAAAAAAATCCTTTAACTCAAATAACTCAGACCAATACACAGGCACGGATGCTTTAATCTCAGGGATCAATAAACTTTAGGGTAGAGTCAGAAATCAGGGAAATTTGTGCCTGCAACTTGTTTTTAGCCGACCTAGTCTGTAACTTAGCAACTACTTAGGAACCTTGGGTCTAGAGCCTGAACTTAATATGCTTCTGAAGGAAGACTAAGTGAGTTGACTAGTCTACTTAGAGTGCTAGGTTTCGCTTAATTTTGCTAGGGACTAGCAAAAACTAGGCATGGGGGTATTTGATTAGCCCATAGTTGTGGGTTATTTAAGTATTTAAGTGCCTACACATTAAGTTAATCCTAACATTTATTTAGCATAAATTAGATGTAAATAGATTAATTCATAGTTTTAATTTAATTACATAATCCATACATTGCATTCATATCTTAAGTGCATTTAGAATTAGCTTAGAATAGCATTCATCTAATTAGACAACCAATTAGGTATATTATTTTCATTAACATAGAAGTTGAGGGTCTGTATATAAATGACCCTAATATTTTAACATTATTTTCTTTACTCTTCTCCTTGCAGGAACGGCTGGCTGCCGCTCCAACGTCTAACGGCCGCAGTGAAGACCCATTCAAGGGGGAGCGGATGTGGTGGATCTGGTCGGGCGGCTGATTTCAAACTTGTGCAGGCCACTACAAAAGGAGGAGGGAGGCAGCCGAGCTCGGAGGGCCTCTGCCACTGACCCACCACTGTGCAGAGAGAAGTTCTCTCTTCCACTCCACACTGCCGGCCTCTACTGTGGCAACGAGTCTTCATCACCGTGGGCGTGTGGTGTGACAGGCCACACAGCCATCCGGAGCTCGCCGCATCACCGTGAGCACCTTAGCGTGCATCTCCCTCGCCGTCGTCACTGACCACCACCACCGAGCTACTGATTCAGCCACCCTTTCAGCAACTTAAGACGTCCGGAAAATTTCCCAGACGTCTGAAGCTACCTGCACGCTTCCACCCACTCGCCTGCGTACCCATCTGCACTCCACCCGCTCACCTCCAACAGCCATGCCTTCCTCAGCCTGCTGCATCCTTCAAACGCACACGCGCCCATCAACCTTCAGCTCAACCGTGCCTGCACCCTCCAACCGCACCTGCTCTCCACGCACCTGTAGCTCACGCCATCTCCACACACTCACCGACTGCAGCGCCCTCCTCCAACCGTGCCTGCAGACCTGCACAACCGAGCACGCCTCTGCCCGCGCCTGCCGCTTGCAATCGCCATTCACCCGCGCCTGCAGAGCCCTTCACCCACGCGCCTGCACCCTCCAACAGCGCCTGCAGTCCACGCCATTCACCCCCGCGCCTGCAGAACCGCCAGCAGCGGCCTCCGCCCGTGCTTGCTGCAGCCTGCGCACCCCCGCCAGCTACAGCCGCACCCGCTCAACCGCCTGCAAACCCGTCCTCCCGCACCTGCAGAGCCATCAGCAGCAGCAAGCGAGCAGATCTCATGCCAACAGCCGCGCAAGCTCACCGGCTACAGCACCTCCTCCAGAGCTCGTCCGGCCACCGCACGACTCGCCGCCACCACCGATTCGAAGCCCTCGGTCTAAGGGACCTCCTCCGAGCTTCCCGCGCCCGGCCATCTGCTCCTCGTCGCGCAAGACAAAGGGGAAAAATTCCGTTGTTTTGCTACAGTAAACCATCAATTAGAAATTACATTTTCTGCCATTGTCACTTTTTAATGATATTTTATTTATTCTGCATTGCGGAAAATATCCTCTAGTTTCTCATAATTGCCATTTCAGCATTGTTTCTTGCTTAAACCTTAATCTAAAGGCAATCTTGGCTTGATTCTTGTCCAAACTAACTACGAACGAACATTTTTAATTGGTGCGAATTTTAATACATCATTACCTCCCTGTGGATACGACCCGCTCCTCTGTGAGTGGTTATTTCTTGTTAAATATTGATTAGTCGATTTTTCCACCACATTAAACTACAAACGACTTTAAAGCGAAAATCGAACAGTCAGCCCTATCTCGAAGTGCCGATTGCCACAGTCCTGAATTCACTTAAGAAATCCATGGGCGATACTATCTCAAAGTGTCGATTGCCAGGAGTTCTTGGGGTCACTATGGGTGGTGCTATCTCGAGGCATCGAAAGCAAGGCACCCTTCGAGGTATGGTGATGGGGACAATGAATTTGACATAGACCGTGTTGATTGCTGATCTGAGGTTAGACTTAGAGGAATCAAACAAAAAAGAAAAAAAAAAAATATATATATATATAATATATATATCCTTTTTCCTTTCTACGTTGGCAGTCATACCAACCTCAAATAACTTAGACCAATGCACATGCACGGATGCATTAATTTCAGGGATCAATAAACCTTAGGGTAGAGTCAGAAATCAAGGAAACTTGTGCCTGCAACTCGTCTTTAGCCGACCAAGTCTGTAACTTAGCAACTACTTGGGAACCTTAGGTCTAAAGTCTGAACTTAATATGTTTCAAAAGGAAGACCGATTGGGTTGGCTAGTTTACTTGGAGTGATAGGTTTTGCTTGCATTTGCTAGGGACTACAAAAACTAGGCATGGGGGTATTTGATTAGCCCATATTTGTGGGCTATTTAAGTATCTAAATGTCTAGACATTAAGTTAATTTTAATATTTAGATAGCATACATTAGGACGTAAATAAATTAATTCATATTTTTAGCTTAAGTACATAATTCATGCATTTAGAATTAACCTAGGGTTGCATATATTTAATTAGTTAATTAATTAGGTGCACTATTTTAATTAACATAGAAGTTAAGGAGTTATGTATAAATAACCCTAATTATTTTATTCTTTTATTCTTCTTCTCCTTTGCATAGGTAACTCCTCCGGCTCCGCCTCCTCCTCCTGCGCATCACATTCATTCTACGGTGTTTCGAATTCCAAATCAGTGTGGCCATGGCTACAAAAGGAGAAGGAAGAGTTGCCGTTGAGGAGGAGGCCCCCACCCCTATTCATCACTGTGAAGGGAGTGCACCACTCTCATCCACTCCACCACCACCGGCCTCAACCGTGGCGGTAAGCCTCCACCACCGTGGGTGTGTGGTGTGACAGGCCACACCGCCATTCGAATCTTGCTTGCATCACCATGAATGCACGCTGCTCCACCATAAGCACACACAGGCATGCATGCTACCATCTTCACTTCCATCACTAGCATCCACCTCCATCTTTTCCCCATCCTCTGTTTTTCCTCCACTCCACCAAAAGGAACCCAAAAACCACGCCACTTCTACGCGCAGCTCCCAGCTGTTGCACACACCTGCCCGCTCCTCACCGCAGCCACCTTCAGCCCTGCCAAGCGAACCACCGTGCATCCATCCTCCAGCGCACACGCCAACACCGCGCGCCATCTACCCGTGCACGCCTTCACCAGCAGCACCAGTGCCCTCCAGCAGTGCCTGCAAGCCATCGCATGCCCTCACTTCATCTCCAATGCACCCTACCAAGTGCCCTAGCCACTACACGCACCTGTGCCATCACCTACAGCGCCCCCTGCAGCACCTGCAGCCGCGCCAAAAACAACCACCAGGCACGCCTGTGCGCCTTGCAGAGCCCGCACCTCCACCCACCCCCGCTACAGCACCCGCGCATCGCCCACTGCAGTGCCTGCAACAGCAAGGCCACAAGTGCCCGCGTGCCCAAGCAGCCTGCAGAGCGCCCATGCACCCACACCCCCATGCCTCCGCACGTCTGCAGCACCCCCAGCACTTGCGTGCGCTGCCTTCCTTGCGCCTACAGCAAGCGCGGCCAGCAGCAGCCTCCTCCACCGCCGCCACTTCTTTCCTCCGATAGGCTGGCTCCGGCCATCTCATGACGCACCACCACCACCACCGCAAATGGCTCGCTTCAGCCAACCTCTTATAGGAGTAGCTCCTCGAATGAGCCTCTCTCCCGTGCGTGAGGAGGAGAGAGGTAGAATCCTCTTCTTTTACTCTAATTAATAATTACATTTGAATGCCATTGGCAAACTATCATTTTTGTTTTAATATGTGAAATATTGAGTGAAATTGGAACTTCATACTCAAGCTTTCTTATAATTACATGGCTTTTGTGATTCACATCTTTTGACGTTAGTTTTGGAATAAGATGTGCACAAATTTTCTCTAATGCATGTCAATTGGAAATTACATAGATTCATCACATATTTATTGAATATTTTAGTGAGGAAAACTTTCACATCTACCCTTACATTTTCGAGTTATTATGCATCTTCTTTTCGTCGCATTTCATATCAGATTTGACTGTAGATTTTGCACTTGATTGAACGAATACGAGAAAAAGTATTCGAGATTTTATTGCATCATTGCCTCCCTGTGGATACGACCCACTCTTCTGTGAGTGGTTAATTTTTACTGTAATTGTTTTGTTAAGCGATTTTCCACAACTTTGTTACTAAAATGACAAACCATCTCAATACATAATTTGAAAGCAAAAAATCATCTTATCAGTACACTAATCTCTCATTTGTTCGCATGAGAGATTGGGAAGGCTTTTAGACTCATGATCGGATTCATTGGAGAGAGGGCTCCTCAAGGAATCTCCCTTCCAATTTTGGAAGGGATTGATCGAGAAATCAGGGAGATCTTCCCATTTGAAGGCCGCTGGAGTTGTAGAAATAGGATTTTGGTGTGGTGAGGTCCTATTAATGAAGAACACAACAAAGTTGGGGGGCTATTTGTAAGATAATTCAAAGTTAAGGGTCGAAATGAGATAGAAAGAGTCTGACTGGACCAAAATGTAAACTTGGTCAAGATGATGTCAGATTGAGCCCAAATTTTGATACAAACCTAATTTGGGCCTAAGGAACCTAATGGTAAATTTTTATTTTTGTTTTGACCAAGTTTGACTGGGTAATTTATGCAAAAACCCAAATTAATGCAAATGTCAGTCTGAGACTCTATTTTCAGTCAAGACGGGTTCTAATGATCAAATTGAAGGTACCAAACCCTAGAGAATATTTTTATATGAATTTTAGAGGGTTTAGGTGAATTTTATATTGACCAAAACCTTAGTTATTTAAGCGAGTCTATTTTTAGGGTTTTAGAATTCATTTAATTCTCAAAACATGGAAAAACCCTTTTTTGTCTATTCTAACCCACTTGTTAGCCTTTTAAGATCATTTGACCCTTAATTAACCCTTGAGAAAACTCATGGTTATTCTACATTCAAGATATGATGGTAAAATTACAGTTTTAACCCTATTTTCTTATCTTTCCCTCAATGATTATGCAGTGACTTAGGGCTCTCTGGCGGTTATGTAGGAGCCTTCAATGACTTAATCAAATCAAATTGAGCTAGTTATAGCTCATGATAGTGTTGCCATCAGTAATTTAATAAGTAAATAAATATAAATAAATGGGTCAAAAATGTGAATACAAGACTTTAATATAATATTTAGCCAAGTTATAAATATATATAAAAAAGTTAGAAAATAAAATAATTTACATTAACCTTAAAAGTCTCTGTTTGCATTTCGGTCCTTGGAATTCATTGCATTTGAGTCCTTTCCTTTCACCTAGGTCCTTAGCTTTCCTCTCATTCAGGTCCCTATGTACACTCTTCTTCTTCTTCGTTTCTTCTTCAGTCGCTTCAACGGCTGACGAACGGTGGTGAAGACACCTCACGATCACCTTCCATCTAATGCCATTCCACCGTCGCCAAGCTCTTGGAGCTTGTGCTCACCCTCTTCATTTCATCCCATGGTCTGGATGATCCTTGAATCCTATTTAGGGTTAGTGAGTAACCTCACTGGCATCAGAGACGACGCCAATGGTTACCTTGACCTAGACCTTCTAGCATCCAGATTCAGCCACCTTCACAGCCACCACAACCTATAAATACCCCTCGACCCATCCGATTTCAAAGGTCGATCCCCTATCCTTCTTCCCCAACTACGGCTGATGATAGGCTATTCCTCCGCTACCTCCGGTGACCTCTCATCCCCCTATCGAAGCTCTTCCGTGCGAGGGACTTGCCTCTCTCACCTCTTCTTCCTCTTCAAACGACTGTGATAGGGCCAAGGAGCACCACTTCCTCTCTATCACCGCTTTCAATTTCTCACCAGAGCTCTATCCCCTACCTTATGATTTCATCCTCTGTTACTTACCTTTTGACGGAGATTCTCCCCCCTCTTTTCATCCAAGTAATCGTAGATTACTTAGTGTAGCTTAGATTAGTGCAATTAGTTTAGTTAGATTAGTTTAGTTAGACTTCCAGTACTTCCTTCCTCAGCTCCGGTGAGGCCAAGTCCGATCTCGCTGGGCCTTCGTTCGCATTTCCAAGTAATATTTCACTCTCCTTATCTCTCCACCATCCATTATCACCTTGTTTCCTTCACTGATACCACCTATACCTCCTAATACATCTCACCATCACCGACGACCTCCACTGTCTATGGAGGAGTTCGCCGAGCATTATACACCTCCATTAGGGTCTTCCATCTCTAAAACACCAGCCTAAGACCCTTCCTGGCCACAGATCTACCTTAAGTATCCATCTAATCACCTAAACCACCTCACACACACCTGGAAAATTCATTGTCCATGGTAAAGTGTCCAAAAGCTTTCTCACACCCAATTAAGGTCCATCATCACCTCCCTAACACCTAAAGACCTTAGCAATTCCATTAATTGCTCCTATAGAGATTCCTACTAAAAATGCCTAAATTCCTTCTCCACTCTGAGCTCCATGTCAATGGTAGCTCAGAGATGAGTTAATCACCTAATCAATTAGTCCATTAGTATCACTCACCCCTTAAAATACTTTCCCTCACTCAATTGAGTGAAAGGAAGCATTCTGAGTTCTGTCGAGCTCAGAATGCTCAATTTTTGAATTCCATGATGAATCTTAAGTTCTTATCATTCCTTGAGCCAATTAGAGAGTTCTTAAGATTTACTTAGGTCCTAGGAATCTCCATGAGTCAGTAATGGCCTCATTAACTGAGGTTTTCAACTCTGTATATCAGAATTGGACTCACCGGAGCTCCGACGAGCTCTGATGAGCCAAAATCACACTTCAGCACTTTTGAGGAGTTCCAGACTGCAACAATGAGGCTTAAGGATCATGAATTGGTGATTAGATCAGTGTTTTAATGTCTAGAGCTTGTAGATGACCTCTATCTTCTCCAACTTCGATGGAGTTAGTGAGTCATTTCTGTTAGAGTTTAGGTCACTGTAAGAGGTCCGGGAGCAAGAATGAAGTCTGCTGAGTTCATCTTAGCTGGTCAATTTGTTAGGAAAGTCTTGGTTTGCTCTGCCGAATAAACCCATTTCAGATCTCAGGCAACGAAGTTGGATAACCCTAGTAGGATCTTCAAAACATGATTCTAAGGTTCTAGACCAATTCCTAATAAAGAATTAAGTTGATTTAAGGATTCAATTTGATATGAGGAAGCTTAGAGCAGAAAGTCAACTCTAAGCTCACCTTGGTCAGCCCCAAGTTCAATTTAAGGATTAAGTGTTTAATTTTGTGGTTTAATTGGTTGGAATGTTTTCTGGAATGACGTGGAGAGTAATAGAGTTGATTTCATTAAGTTTAATTAAGGAATTTGTGAGATTCAAGTTACTGTTAGTATGGGTTCATTTGAACCCATTACTGTGTTCCTTGAGTTTTTGGTGAGATTTGAATGCCAGAACTAGCCAAATTGAATCTTGGCAACCTGTAGAGGTTGTTTAGTTCTCTTCGTAAGGTTGTTACCTCTCTGTCGAGCTGTTCAAAGCTCAAAATAGAGCTCTGAAGCTCCTGAACGAGGATTAGAAGCTCATATCTCTTTTTGCATTTTCTCGAAGCTCTCCTTCTTAACCATTAGATGCAAAATCACCTACTGAATAGAGGTTGGACCTCATCTGGAGGTCAGAATCCCCTTCTGCAGATCCTTAGACTTGATTTCATTTGCTGCAGACCATTTTGGCCGTGCAAACCTCCCTGCTTCACGCTTTGAATCAAAGTGTCAGATTAGATTTGAACACCAAATTGGTGTTACAATCATGTAGAGCATCCAAAGGGGTTTCAATCAAGCCTTTGCTCGATCGAAATCATCCAGTGAGTCGCCCAGAATCGTCGGTCGAAGATCGGCTAGAACTTGGGAAAGATAGTCCCACCTCAGAAAACCACGACGCGAAATGGAAATGGCTTGGGTGTAGGGAGTGCAATGCACATGTGTTGTATGCGGAAAACTACATGATCGGAGTTGGATTTGAAAACCCATCGTTGTAGTTTAATTTGTGAAGCAATCTGTCAACAGATAAAATTTAACTAAAATTCGTAAAGAAATTCTGGGTTGAACATAGGGAGGCGGACGTTCGATTAAAAATATGCATTTGTTTTGTTTGTCACGAAATAGATTAGCTGGTCGAAAACTAGATATCTATTTAACAAATAATAAATAGAAGAGAGAGAGAATATTACAAATAAAGACAAAAGAGAGGTAGAATAAGCATGGATTCCATCATCAAATGTTGTTCATTACACTAATCATTACAACTAGAAAGTAGGAAATCAACGCTAGAAAGTAGTAAATCTACTCTAGAAAGCAGTAAATCTACTCTAGAAAGTTGTAAAGAGAATGGAGAGAGAAGTATCCTCCTTGACGATTGCTTGGAGGATGAGCCAGACGGGGCGACGCATGGAAGATGGAGGATGGAGTGGGAAGAAGGAGGACGAAGTAGGAGGAACTGGGGACGAGGCAAGACGTTGTCATCGTCGCAGGATCCGCTTCCTGAATGGAGTGAGAGGACAACCACAGGATGCTCCTCGAAGGGGGGAGATGGTGGAAAAATTCTAATTTTTACTCTAGAGGAGCATCTTGGGTTTGGCACAAGCTCTTAGAGCTTTGGAGATCGTGAGAGAAGAGAAGGGATGTGAATTTCCCTTGCTCTCTCAATGCAAAAGCCACATTCTTGCTCTCTCATCTATTCGATCAAGAGATCGGATGACTTGGTGCACTCGAACTCTTCTTCTTCAGTAGTTGAGAATTAGTGCTTGCCTCTTCTCAGCCATTGGATCCTCGCATTCAACAGCTCAGATCGTGCATACCCCCTGCATCTAATCGGGTGTTTGGATCCACGTAGGATCACGCATGCACGTTCCGCACCCATCCGTTGTGCCATGTTGCACCTCCATCACCATTTGATCTCCATTTGACGGTCGGGATCAATGCACCCCGGTCCCCGGCTAAATTGTGGCGCTCGAAGAGGCTCAAACCTGTGACCTCTACTCCTGAGCATAACGTGCGACCAATGTGCCAAGGCCGAGAGTTGGTTGTGTCTTCATCCAAGGCACTCATGCTTGTGGTCGTTGGATCAAGATCCAACGACCCATATTTTCTCTTGCGTTGAGGGGAGAGTAAGAGCGTGACGGGTCTTTAGACTTCTGCTGGGCCAGTTTGGGCAGTCGTGATGGCACCACATGGCACCATCTTGGCCATCCATCTTCAGTGTGTTGTCGATGGTGCCACGAATGTCGGATTGGATCGATTTTCGCACCGTTAGGCTATGATCGTCGATCCAAATCCATCTGTGTGGTTGGATTTTTCATCTGAAGTGCTGATTGGAACCATCTCTACCCTTGATTTCTGAGCTTCCTCGGACTATATCTGGTGCTATGGATGTTCGATCGAGGCATTCTTGGAGACGTTGAACTCTAGTCGTTGCCTTTATCAGATCCATATAGTTGGATCCTTGGTCTAAGACCCTGATGAAAATTCGCCCTGTCCTTGGCCATAAAAGGAGACAATTACTATACAATTTGACTTAAATGCATGATTATGCATGTTATGCAATATTTACAATGCATGATGCTAATATGACACTAAGAACATGCATTAATAAACATTTTTGGCTATTTAGATGTATGCACATCACACCCCCATGCATATCTTTTGCTAGTCCCTAGCAAAAACTACATGCTATTTATAAAAGAATTATGATTGGATTACTTGAGCAAAAGCCATTTTCAACATTAAGAAATTTTTACTTAGGACCAGAACTTCAAAGACACAATAGTGCCTGAATATCTGCTAACATGCAGACTGCCTCAAGCCCTAGCCTTATTTAAAGAAGGATCTCTTTTTCTTATTTTCTTTTTTTCTTTTTTTTGGATTTTTGAGTTTAGGGTTTCAAAATGGCTTTCTACAGCCACGCAACCCACCTATGACTTGATGAGAACCTTAAGTTCTAAGCATTTTTTTGTGAATGTCATAGACTCTTTGATCGGAAATTAGAACTGACTTCGGGTTCCTACGCCCCTAGGTGACCTTAAAAAGAATTCTTCCTAAAGGTGTATCTATACAACTGGTAGTTTTCTCCCTACTTTTATTTTTATGGGATCAACACAAGGGTGAATCTAGTGTATATCTCCCCGGCTTATTCTACTTCTCCGCTTCTTCCTAAGTGTTTTAGGAATTAGACTTACATTTCTTAAACTGGGATTTGGACAACCTACCAATGGGCTGTTACCCACGATAACTTGCTAGCCATACTTGTGCGGGGAAGTGTGGCTTATTTCTTTTGTTTCTTTTTTCTTTTCTTTTCTCCTTTTCTTTTTCTTTTTCTTTTTTTTTTGGGCTATCTTTTTTTTTCGCTAAGTAGGTGGCTTCCCTGGTTTAAGATGTACCTAAAGGCAGCAGGAAAAGAATGGTCCTGTGGCTGGGCTCTGGACAACATACTAATAGGTTGTTACCCACGATAACTTGCTAGTCATACCACTCTAGAAGGTTCATTAGCTATGCAATTTCCATTAAAGCCGTCGAACAATGAGTCAGTGCGAATAGTGTGTAGATGCTTAGACTTAAAGTTCCCTCAAATCAGAGGGCAGCTTGATAAGTCATGTGCTTATCACCCAAACTTATTTAATAAAATTGAAATAGAATTCAGGATGGCGAGGACTTGATAAACAAATCCACATTTTATTGGATACCCAGGCTGATTAAGCCCAAAGACCTGAAGGGTCTTAGTGTTCAGATCCTACTGTATTATTTTCTAAGATTAAAAGGTCCTAATGTCCAAGTACTCTTTCCTAATTCAAATTTTTTTTTTCAAAAGTAAATAAAATGAATCAATGGACCTAAGAAGATGATTAAGAAATGGATATCCACCCCCCATGCCTATCTAATGCAATGTCCTCATTGTATTAAAAGACTTGAAATAGAGTGGAATAGAGTAGAAAACACCTAAATTGCATGAATAATAGGTCCGCTCTGAGATGAAAAGAACCTATATATGTGCTAAAGTTAGTGCCTTCAGCTAGGCACACTATACAAATAAAGAAGAAACAAATAATTCACAGGTGCAGGTCAGAATCAGAATAAAATGATTCACCTCAAGACCTGCCAGCAGATGCCCACAGATGTGGACTAGATTATGGTGTAGACCCATACCCCATGGTCGAGTATATCTAAGGTTCTGGATAAAAATTACCCAGAACTGAAATCAGTATGCAAGCGGGGTCGAGCCTACGATTTGTGAGAATGCAACCCAAGACCAAAATGTCGGGTTATAGAAAGATTAATCTCAAAAGGATAAGCAATGAATTTGTGCTTGGGTTGGACATCCTCTAAATCAAAGATGTCATAATGTTCCTGGTAGAAGGTTAGGAGTTTTAGACAAATTGGAACCCTTAGACTTGGTTTTCTACTTCCTCCGAAATTGACTTCCCAAATCAACATTTCCCACTTTCTATCCTCCACAATCAAGATTTCAAATTCTGGGACCTCTTGCATATTAATCACCCCATCTGAAATTTCCAAGTCTAAAATATGAGACTGAATCATAATTGACTTGGGTCTAGTGATCTCAAAAATAGAATCGTCAGTAAGCTCAAAGGGGTGTAATTGAGGAATGGGGCTTTGAATTAAATCCTTCATGAAATCAGGATCTGAATCCACCATGCGAGCCCCAACAAGATCAAGTTCTTCAATTTCAGGGCCATCAAATGATTTATCAAATTCCTTAGGCCCAATTGTCTCACTAAAATTGTGTTCTGTAAACTCATGTGAGACTTCGCATAATGATTCTTCACCTTCAAAATCAAAGAAATCTGAATCCGCATTAATGTATGTCTCAAAATTATCAATCACTTTCTGATCCATGAACACATACGTTTCCTCGTACCCTATCTCAGGGATCTTAGGTGAAGAAATCAGTTCATCCTTAATTGGTTTCTTTAGACAAATCTGGTCAATCCTAGTCTCGTAACATGTGTCCCCCCAAACAGGTGCCTGAGCCGGTTCTGACATTGGCTCGCCTGAAGGGGATTCATCTTGAGAATCATCCCAAGATTGAACTAAAGCAACCACAAATTTCATCCTTAATTTTGATAATTTCCCAAGTAAAAACTCACCCGGGCCTTTATCCTTAACATATTGGAGCCAACCCAACAAATACTTGTTTAGATCATCAATCATTTCAATCAGGGGCTCCAATTCTTCAGTTCAAGGTGCTGGCTGAGCTTCTAAAGGTTGTATGGTGTTCCTCAAGTTAGCCAACACCTTTTCTTAGACCTAGTTAACCTAAACCAAATGGTTTGGTTCAGGGTTGGGTAGGTTTGGGTTTAATGCAGGGGAGTCAATGAATTGAGGATCTTGATACCCTCCCTGATAATAGGTCATTTCAGGTTGTTCATAAGGTGCTAATGACCTAAAGGCAATGTATTCTAGGGAGGGGTAACGATCAGTGTATCCTTCTTGATTATTGTTAAGACCTGTTACATCAAACACTTTTTAAGACTTCTGGGAGTTGGTCCAGATGTCTGGTCAGACGTCTGGATGCCTTCCCAGAAGTATGGAAATAAATTTTGGCATGCGTACGATCGCGAGTCTGCGCGCGTGCTGTGCGCAGACTGCAAACTGCCGCCCTCTCCTTTCTCTCTTTTCCCTCGCCAACCTGCAGACAACTCTCCCACGCCTTCAAATACCCCTCCCCTCTCCCTCGTTCACCACCCCACAGACTCCTTCTTCCAGCGTGAGCATGAGAGAGAGAGCGAGGGCAGCTGCTGCTGCCGGGTGCGGTGCGGAGAGGAAGAGGTGCAGCGAGAGGGAAGAAGAGGGAGAGCGCGCAAGGAAGAGAGAGCGAGCCCGTCGGAGCAGCTCGAGGCCGGCCGATGTGCACGCAGAGGGGCGTCGTGCAAGGGAGATCTCCCCTGGTGCTGTTGCAGCTCGAGCAGTAGATGAGCGGCTGCGTGGCAAGCTCACGCGCAGCGGGAAGAAGGCAAGGAGGTTCTGATTCTGGGAAAATTTCCCAGAATCAGACGTCTGGACCTACGTCTAGACGATGCGGGTAATGTCTAGAGGGAGCTCCAGACGTCTGAGAGGTATGAAATTTCTCCTCTACCTCCTTTTTGCGGATACAGCCATGCAGGCCGATCCGCCAAAGTGCTGAGACGTGTCGTGATAAGGAGGCTTTCGTCGTGCATGCAGGTTTCATTTCGGGAAGCCGCAAGGACATGCCCTCCCATGCAAATCAGACGTCTAGGCACAACACCAGACGACAGAGAGTGTCTCCAGACGTCCGGAGAGGTGATCAGACGTCTGGAACTGGGTCCAGATGATTCAGCAGGATCCCTGGACATCTGAGGAGCAGTGCAGAGTGAGGTATGACCTGGACCACTTTTTAAGACGTTTGGAAGGTGCTCTAGACGTCTGATTTGAGTTAGAATTATCATTTTTGACCCATTTAGGGTCTGTTCGAGGTCCAATTTCCACATTTAAGATTTTGTTCTTCTCAGAATTAGTTCCTCTACTTGTTAAAATACTTGTATCCTATTCTAAGTGGTTCTTTGTGATTGATCCTTGTGTTAAGACCTCGTTCTGTTGCGGCTTTGGGGTTTGCGGAGGCACGAGGACCGGCCGATCATGCCCCCATTACTCCCGGTTTTGCAGGTAGAGTGGCTCCCTTTAGTTATTTACCAACATTAATGCATCTTGAGATGAATAATAGATCCAAGGGTATAACATGAATCCTAGGTCCTGAAAACTAGATTGAATGATAGATCCTAGGGTATGGCATGAATCCTAGGACTTGAAAACTAGATTGAATGATAGATCCTAGGGTGTGGCATGAATCCTAGGAACAGAAACACTGAAATGAATGTCGTGAATAGCTAAATTGCAGTCTTGGATAAGTAGATAGAATAATGATAATTGCCTATAATTGGATAACAGTTTCCTGTGAAATGTAGAGTACTGTTGCTAGTAACTGCTACATGTGATTCCTGTTGTTGAAAACTAAATTTGAGCTACTTGTATATAAATTGATATTAAATGTTGGAAACACGGGCTATATGAGAATGAAACTGAAATGATGAAACCTAGAATGGCTTAGCCAGAGAAATATGAGCATGAACCCTATGGGGAATTAGGAGTAGAGCTCCTGGAAGATAAATAGAATGGAACTGGGAAAGTGGATGGGGAAGTGAGCTGGCCCTTGAGTACGGAGTACCAAGGAGAGCGACTGCCCCCTGTTTAGTGCAGAGTGGAGATAGCTGCCTCAGGGACCCGGGGTTAGGTCTGGCAACTTTGTACCAACTTTTGGCCCTCGCGTACACAGTACTGGGGAGAGCTACTAGTTTAGAGAGAGAGCTAGCCACCCCACGGGCCCCGGGGTTCAGCTATCCATCCTACACCGACTTATTAGGCCCACTGGGCAAACCAGGATAGTCAGGTGAGGGTGTGCGGACTGTGGAGGGGTAAGACCCCTGTTTGGTTACTGTGGAGGGGCTAGACCCCTCTTATAGAGAGGGCTCTACCCTATACTAGTTTCGTGCTATGCTTTGGGCTCACCCATTAATGGAAACGACTGACCATGTGCCAGTGCGGGGTAGCTACCTGTGCATTTATCGTGCGTGCCGTAGTCACCGTTACATCTGTCAGTGACCTTGGGGTGGTTGACTAAGGGTAAGACCACCACGGGGGACTCTCTCGGCTAGGAGAGCACCACGTGCTACTTCTGCTTTTCGGAAAAGACTGCAATCAAGATCATTCCCACGAGGAACATTCGAGATCAAGAGAAAGATCTGAGAAATAATTCAAGAAAGAGTAAATAGAGAAATAAAGAAAGAAATTAAAAACAACAGCTACTTGTCCACCTTTACTATTTTCTTAGCTAGCTGGTTGCCACTCTACTCAGCGTTTCGCTGACGTATCATATTTGTCACCTTTTTTAGGACCAGGTGTTGAGCAGCCAGAGCCTACAGCTGCAGAGGGTGCTGGGCCTAGTAGAGCCCAGTAGTTATACTTTTATTGTACCATCTTTCTATAGTTGTGAGTATTTCTGTTTCACCTTGTACTCTTTATTGTAAACTTCATATTTCTGTATATGTTTTTAAATTCTCTACTGTTGTGGTGGTATGTACTGTAGTAATTCTTTTCTTTACTGCTGTACTTTTGTTACTGTTAGTTACTTGCATGGTGAATGTGGTTTATTTTACTGCTTTTTGGTTACTTTCTCATTGGACAACTAGGTCTTAGGATCAGTCGAGTCAGTCCGATTCTCGTGTCCTGTAGGGATTCGGGAATTGGGTCGTAACAAGATAGTATCAGAGCAAGGTCATCCCGAGAAGTGGACCAACTGGCTGGAAAATAACCAATTCACGTGCGTGTAACTAGAGTAGCCACCACAACATACCTTTTGACATCTATTTTAAGGCTTCTTCATTGAATATCGATTAGTTTTGACGTCTTTTCAGTTCCGTGTTCGCGCCTCCTTGCGGGGGATGCCTCGACGAGGAGGTAGCGAGGCGGGCCGCGAACGTGGCCGAGGATGAGGTTAGAGGGGCGAGCGCCTTGATCCCGATGCCTCAGTGGACCAGCCACTGTTTCCGGGCATTCAGGCCCAGGACCTCGCCCAGCTGATACGGGACATCGTGCGAGAGGAGCTTCACCTGCCGCCACGAGCACCTCTCCTTAGGGCTGCAGAGGGGGAGTCCTCTGTGGGACCACGAGACGGACGCGGCACTGGACGCGGGGGAGAGGGTGGCCCTCCACCACCCCCACCTTCCTCCGGCACTTTCGAGCACGAGGCTTCTTTACCTGGAGGCACACCAGCATCCCCACTTCAGCGCCACTTTGAGCTTTTCGGACAGTTCCGGAAGCTGAAGCCCCCTCCTTCAAGGGGGATGAGGACCCGACCGAGGCGGAGGACTGGCTCGAGCAGATCAAGAAGGTTTTTGACACCCTTCGCCCCCCTATGGAGTGCCACGTGGCCTTTGCCACGTACCAGCTGGAGAGCACGGCACACAGGTGGTGGAGGGCGGTCAGGGGTCAGGAGAGGGACGAGCCGACTTGGGACTAGTTTGTCGCCCTCTTCTACGAGCAGTACTTCCCCCAGACGTGGCTGGACTAGAGGAGGCGGGAGTTCCACACTCTCCACCAGGGGACGATGACCATGAGCGCGTACCGTACGTGTTTCCTGGAGCTGTCTCATTTCGCAGCGACAGCCGTGGCAACTGAGAAGGAGCGCCTTTGGAGGTTCACTGAGGGGCTCCAACCTACTATTCAGGGGTATGTCAAACCCCTGAAGCTGCCGACGTTCTCGAGGGTGGTGGAGGTAGCTATGACGTATGAAGAGACCAACCTGTCCGCACGCGACACTGATAGCGGGCAGAAGAAGCCCTACCAGCCAGACTTCTCATAGGGCCGACGAGAGAGGAGGCACGTGGTGCCCACAGGAGAGCCGTCATGTTTTTGCGAGGCCGTTAGTGGCCTTTGGGGGCCCCCGCCAGGGGCAAGCTGCTAGCACCAGACCCCCGCCCAACCGTCAGAAGGGACCCGCTATGGGCAGGAGTCGAGTCCCCCTTTGCTACCAGTGTGGCCAACCAGGCCACATCAGGAGGGACAGCCCATCTAGGGCTAGAGGTCAGCAGATGCTTCCCGTGCCGAGCACTAGAGGGCTAGCAGGAGGCCATGGTTTCCAGGCACGAGGAGGAGGATAGCAGTCGCGGGGAGGGTACTGGCCAGCGACTACCCGTTCGACGTAGAGTGTGGCTGCTTCATTCGCACCTAGGGCTTAAGGGCGTATCAACGCCCTGACACATAGGGATGTTAGAGCTTCAGGATCAGTGGTGGCAGGTATGGTTTCAGTTTCCGGCAGAATTGTTTACATGCTTTTCGATTCTGACGCTACGCACTCGTTTGTTGCTGCCAATTTTGCTATTAGTTTGAGGTAGGACTGTATGTTGTTAGAGGATCCGTTCGTGATTAGAGGTCCGAGTGGTCAGCTGTTTGTAGCTGATGAGGTGTACACAGGTTGTGAGGTCAGTGTTGGGGGACGCAACCTTCCCGCTGACCTGATTATGATATAGATGGACGACTTTAGCGTGATTCTAGGGATGGACTGGCTGTCCGCTTACCATGCATTGGTGGACTGCTTTGAGAGGAAGATCGTTTTCTCCATACCGGAGTTGCCTTCCTTCGAGTTCCACGGGTAGCCAGTGGACGGAGGCTTCAGGTGCATTTTTGCACTTCGGGCGGTGAGACTTTTGAGCTAAGGGTGTGACGGCTTCCTAGCTTGTGTGGTGGCAAAGCCTAGCCCTGTGGCAGACTTCCAGCGTATCCTGGTGGTCAGAGAGTACCCCGACGTGTTCCCAGATGAGTTGCCAGGACTATCGCCCAAGCGTGAGATCGAGTTTGAAATCTCATTGGTACTGGGGACCAGCCCCATCTCCACAGCACCGTACAGGATGGCACCACTTAAGCTGCGAGAGCTCAAGTCTCAGTTGCAAGATCTTCTGGAGAAGGGCTTTGTGAGGCCCAGTGCGTCTCCATGGGGAGCCCCGGTATTTTTCGTAAAGAAGAAGGATGGTACCCTACGCCTTTGTGTGGACTACAGACAGCTGAATAGGGTTACCATCAAGAATAGGTATCCACGCCTAGGATTGATGACTTGTTTGACCAGCTACGAGGTGCCACAGTATTCTCCAAGATAGACTTGACGTCTGGATACCACCAATGGAGGATCAAGGAGGCAGACATCTCCAAGACAGCTTTCTACACCCGATACGGACACTACGAGTTTTTGGTCATACCATTTAGGCTGACCAATGCCCCCACTGCTTTCATGGATTTGATGAACCGGGTATTCAAGCCGTACTTGGACCAGTTCGTGGTGGTATTTATTGATGATGTGCTCATCTACTCTCGAGATCAGACGCAGCACGAACAACACTTGCGGATGGTTTTGGACACACTGAGACGATGT
This sequence comes from Thalassia testudinum, assembly GCA_037157565.1. Lineage (NCBI taxonomy): Eukaryota > Viridiplantae > Streptophyta > Magnoliopsida > Alismatales > Hydrocharitaceae > Thalassia > Thalassia testudinum. The sequence continues at coordinate 112,383,548 of JAZHRO010000003.1, read as the reverse complement.
AGGCTTACGCCAAATACAGCAAGTGCGAGTTCTAGTTGAGGGAGGTGACCTTCTCGGGTCATGTGATCTCCGGGGATGGCTTGGCTGTGGACCGAGCCAAGGTTGAGGCAGTGCTCAGGTGGGATAGACCGCGTACGGTTACTGATATCCACAGTTTCTTGGGACTGGCAGGCTACTACAGGCGGTTTATCAGGGGCTTCTTGCAGATTGCACGTCCTATGACACAGCTGACCCGGAAGGATGTGCCCTTTACTTGGATAGACGCTTGTGAGGTGTGTTTTCAGGAGCTGAAGGAGAGGCTGACTTCGGCTCCCGTGCTCACCATCCCAAACAGTAGTGGCGGGTTCGTTGTGTACACGAACGCTTCTTTGTAGGGGTTAGGGGGTGTGCTCATGCAGAGGGGTCACGTTGTTGCTTACGCTTCGTGGCAACTGAAGCCCCATGAGCATAGCTTCCCTACCCACGACCTGGAGCTGGCAGCTGTCGTCTTCGCAATGAAGGCTTGGAGGCACTACTTGTACGGTGAGACCTTTGAGATTTTCGCAGATCATAAGAGCCTCCGATACTTGTTTGATCAGAAGGAGCTCAACATGAGACAGAGGCGTTGGTTGGAGCTCCTGAAGGACGATGACTGCAACATTTCCTACCACCCAGGAAAGGCCAATGTGGTGGCTGACGCCTTGAGCCGGAAGGCGCCCGCTCACTTGGCCAATTTACAGGCGCAGAGTTGGAGCCTCATGGAGGAGATGGGTAGTTGGCGGCCCCTAGAGTTACTGGGGCACTGTGGGGTAGTGACGGTGACACGACAGACGAGGCCAGAGCTGATAGACCGCATCATCACTAGACAAATGGTTGACCCATACTTACAGGCATTGCATGACAGAGTGCTGTCAGGAGACCCTGGGGACTTCTCTTTTACAGACCAGGTACTACGCATAAGGGGATGTTTGTGCGTTCCTAGGGACGAGGAGCTATTAAGAGAGCTCCTGACTGAGGCACACGGTTCCAGGTTCACCATACATCCCGGAAATACAAAGATGTACCATGATTTGAGATGGGACTTTTGGTGGAGGGGGATGAAGCGGGATGTAGGTGAATTTGTATAGCAGTGTTTAGTGTGCCAGCAGGTGAAGGCCGAGCATCAATGGCCTGCAGGGCCGTTGCAGCCACTTCCAATGCTAGAGTGGAAGTGGGAGAGCATCACCATGGACTTGGTGGTGGGCTTGCCCGTTACCCAGCGAGGACACGACGCAGTCTGGGTGATCGTTGATAGATTGACGAAGACGGCACGTTCCTTGCCGATCCGAGTCACCTTGGGACCAGCACAGTTGGTAGAGAGGTATATCCGTGACGTGGTACGTCTACACGGAGTTCCGTGGGAGATCATATCCGACCGGGATACCCATTTTACATCCCAGTTTTGGGCTAAGTTTTAGCAGGCTCTGGGGATGCGGTTGAGGTTCGGTATAGCATACCACCCCCAGATGGACGGATAGTCTGAGCACACGATACAGACACTTGAGGACCTTTTGCGTGCTTGTGTACTGGACTAGAGGGGCTCTTGGGAGGAGCACTTGCCCCTGGCAGAGTTTGCATATAATAGCAGTTATCACTCAAGCATTGGCATGGCACCCTACGAGGCTCTGTACGGACGGAGGTGTATGGCACCCTTGAGTTGGGTTGAGGTGGGGACCAAGTTGGAGGTTGGCCCCAGGCTAATCCGGCAGAGTCAGGAAGTAATCGAGCAGATTGCTACTCCGCACTGTCAGGAGCAGACAGAAGAGCTATGCAGATCGAAAACGCAAAGAGGTGCAGTTTGAGGTTGGGGACCACGTCTTCCTTCGTGTTTCGCCCATGAAGGGCCTGCAGCGGTTTGGGGTGAGAGGGAAGCTCGCGCCGAGGTTCATGGGACCCTTTGAGGTCCTGGAGTGGGTTGGACCTGTTACTTACAGGCTTGCCCTCCCTCCCCAGCTTTCTGGTGTGCACGACGTGTTCCACGTGTCCAACCTCAGGAAGTACGTCGCCGATCCTAGTCACGTCCTGAGCCACGAGAGCATCGAGGTGGGTGACGACCTGACCTACCCCGAGCGGCCAGTGTAGATTCTCGATAGAGCCGTCCAGAGTCTGAGATGGAAGCAAAAACCCCTGGTGAAGGTTCTGTGGAGGAGCCAGCAGTACGAGGAGGCTACCTGGGAGATTGAGGCGGTGATGTGGGAGCGGTACCCGGAGCTCCTTGAGGGTATGTCCTTTCAGACTGGCTTCGGTCCTCTTTGAGTTTGTTATGCATATTTTGTTCTTTTTCTGTACCCTAGTTAGCGCAAGTTTCGGGGACGAAACTTCCTTTAAGTTTGTTATGTTGTTAAGACCCGTTATAACAAACACTTTTCAAGATGTCTGGGAGTTGGTCCAGACGTCTGGTCAGATGTCTGGACGCCTTCCCAGACATCTGGAAATAAATTTTGGCATGCATACGATCGCGAGTTTGCGCATGTCCCGCGCGCAGACTGTAACCCGCCGCCCTCTCCTTTCTCTCTCTTCCCTCGCCGACCTGCAGACACCTCTCCGACGCCTTCAAATACCCCTCCCCTCTCCCTCGTTAACCACCCCACTGACTCCTTCTTCCAGCGTGAGCGTGAGAGAGAGAGAGAGACAGAGAGGGCAGCAGCTGCTACTGGGTGCGATGCGGAGAGGAAGAGGTGCAGCAAGAGGGAAGAAGAGGGAGAGCGAGCCCACCGAAGCAGCTTGAGGCCGGCCGACGTGCGCGCGGAGGGGCGTCGTGCAGGGGCGATCTCCCCTGGTGCTGCTGTAGCTTGAGCAGCGGACGAGCGGCTGCATGGCGAGCTCGTGCGCAGCGGGAAGAAGGCGAGGAGGTTCTGATTCTGGGAAATTTTCCCAAAATCAGATGTCTGGACCTATGTCCAGACGATGCGGGCGACGTCTGGAGGGAGCTCCAGACGTCTGAGAGGTACGAAATTTCTCCTCTACCTCCTTCTTGCGGATACAGCCATGCAGGCTGATCCACCGAAGTGCTGAGATGTGTCGTGATGAGGAGGCTTTCGTCGCGCATGCAGGTTTCATTTCGGGAAGGCGCGAGGACACACCCTCCCACGTAAATTAGACATCTGGGCACAGCACCAAACAGCGGAGAGCATCTCTAGACGTCCGGAGAGGTGGTCGGACGTCTGGAACTAGGTCCAGATGATTCTGCAGGATCCCTGGACGTCTGGGGAGTAGCGTAGAGTGAGGTATGACCTGGACCACTTTTTAAGACGTCTGGAAGGTGCTCCAGATGTCTGATTTGAGTCAGAATTGTCATTTTTAACCCGTTTAGGGTTCGTTCGAGGTTCGATTTTCGTGTTTAAGATTTCGTTCTTCTCAGAATTAGTTCCTCTACTTGTTAAAATACTTGTATCCTGTTCTAAGTGGTTCTTTGTGATTGATCCTTGTGTTACGACCTCGTTCTATTGCGGCTTTGGGGGTTGCGGAGGCACGAGGACCTGCCGATCACACCCACATTACTCCCAGTTTTGCGGGTAGAGTGGCTCCCTTTAGTTATTTACCAACATTAATGCATCTTGAGATGAATAATAGATCCTAGGGTATGACATGAATCCTAGGACCTGAAAACTAGATTGAATGATAGATCCTAGGGTATGGCATGAATCCTAAGACTTGAAAACTAGAGTGAATGATAGATCCTAGGGTGTGGCATGAATCCTAGGAACAGAAACACTGAAACGAATGTCGTGAATACCTGAATTGCAGTCTTGGATATGTAGATAGAATAATGATAATTGCCTGTAATTGGATAACAGCTGCCTGTAAAATGTAGAGTACTATTGCTAGCAACTGCTACATGTGATTTCTGTTGTTGAAAACTAAATTTGAGCTGCTTGTATATAAATTGATATTAAATGTTGGAAACACGGGCTATATGAGAATGAAACTGAAATGATGAAACCAAGAATGCCTTGGCCAAAGAAATATGAGTATGAACTCTACGGGGAATTAGGAGTAGAGCTCCTGGAAGATAAATAGTATGGAACTGGGAAAGTGGATGGGGAAGTGATCTGGCCCTTGAGTACAGAGTACCAAGGAGAGCGACTGTCACCCTGTTTAGTGCAAAGCGAAGCTAGCTGCCCCAGGCACCCAGGGTAAGGTCTGGCCACTTTGTACCGACATTTGGCCCTCGTGTACATAGTACCAGGGAGAGCTACTAGTGTAGGGAGAGACCTAGCCACCCCACGGGCCCCGGGGTTCAGCTAGCCATCGTACACCGACTTATTAAGCCCATTGGGCAAACCAGGGTAGTCAGGCGATGGTGCGTGGACTGTGGAGGGGCAAGACCCCTGTTTGGTTACTGTGGAGGGGCTGGACCCCTGTTATAGAGAGGGCTCTGCCCTATGCTGGTTTCGTGTTGTGCTTTGGGCGCACCCGTTAATGAAAATGACTGACCGCATGCCAGTACGGGGTAGCTACCCGTGTGTTTATCGCTCATGCCATAGTCACCGTTACGTCTGTCAGTGACCTTGGGGTGGTTGCCTGAGGGTTGGTCCACCACAGGGGACTCTCCCGACCAGGAGAGCACCTCGTGCTACTTCTACTTTTCGGAAAAGACTGCAATCAAGACTGTTCCCATGAGGAACATTCGAGATCAAGAGAAAGATCTGAGAAATAATTCAAGAAAGAGTAAATAGAGAAATAAAGAAAGAAATTAAAAACAACAGCTACTTGTCTACCTTTACTATTTTCTTAGCTATCTGGTTGCCACTCTACTAAGCGTTTCGCTGACGTGTCATATTTGTCACCTTTTTCAGGACCAGGTGTTGAGCAGCCGGAGCCTGTAGCTGCAGAGGGTGCGGGGCCTAGTAGAGCCCAGTAGTTGTACTTTTGTTGTACCATCTTTCTGTAGTAGTGAGTATTTCTGTTTCACCTTGTACTCTTTATTGTAAACTTCATATTTCTATACATGTTTTTAAATTCTCTACTGTTGTGGTGGTATGTACTATAGTAATTCTTTTCTTTACTGCTGTACTTTTGTTACTATTAGTTACTTGCATGGTGAATGTGATTTATTTTACCGCTTTTTGGTTACTTTCTCGTTGAACGATTGGGTCTTGGGATCAGTCGAGTCGGTCCGATTCTCATGTCCTGTAGGGGTTCGAGAACCGGGTCGTAACAATTGTAGATCATATTAGGCTGTCCAAATGAGGGTGGTGATCTATAATTGATGTAGCTTGGAGAAAGATAAAAATCAAGATTATGGTGTCCAGGGTTAGACCCTGAACACAGAGGTTCGGAACTGTATCCCCAATCAAGATTATCCCAACTAGAAGATGTATGAGAATAAGTCTAGTTGGAATAATAATCATTTTGGGAATAAGATGTATTAGGAGGACAGGAATGCATGTAGAATGTGGAAGGATCCATGACAGAACGGGAGGAAGAAAGGTGCCCTGCAATACAAACAGACAAACCTATCCTTAGGTGGGCTAACCTAAAGATCTACAAACTCCCAAAACCTGTCTTGAGATAAAGAATCGATTTGATCTACTTCTTTCCGGTCAATCCAACCAGTTAGAGGGAGGGACTGGGTAGAAGGTTCTTCCTTTGGCTTGCGTCTCAAGTTCCTAGTGTAATCCCCCAGCCGCGATTGTTTGATTCTGCTCCCCTAGCTAGACATCAGATTGAATGGTAGAAACAGACTGATTGAAAATCATCTTGGTTTGGGCTCCGAAGAGCGAGTCCAATCCTTAAGGCCAACGTCTACTCTATTTTAATTAGGGTTAGGTTTGAATGTGCTTTGGAATCTGATGGGCCCTTTATCTAGGTTGTGTCCTTAATGATTGATTGATATGTGTGTGCATGCACAACCAGTGGTTTTCAAGCAAGATTATTTTTGGATGCAGTGAATTTTTTGGTTCAAATCTTGCTTAGTAGCTTTTAGGATTCAACTTTAGGTATATTCAATCAAGTTCAGTTGTCACACCATATTTTGAAAGCACAGGTGAAGATATTTTCCTTTGAAACTTAAAAGAATGTGGAGTGCCTGGTAAATCCCTAAAAGTTGAACCTATGTGGCAGCTACTTGATGAGTTGATTTTAGTTGAAGTGGTGTGGCCCAATCAACTCAAACAATTGGCCTGTTGTACCACTTAATTAGGCACACAAGTGATTACCTAATTTGATTTCTACTCGATTATGTGTTTGGGTGAGTGTACCGATTCCAAAGATCGTTTACCAGTTGAGTTTAAAAATCAGAAGAGCTTGTGTACCTCTATGAGAGATTTTTAAATTTTTTTTTTATATGCGGAGGGTGAGGTGGGTGTAGGTGTCAAACAACAATCAAAACTAACCTTAGAGTTTATAAGAACACCTAGGTTGATTTTTATTCATGTTATTACATGGTGGAATGAAAACTAGTGGGTGGATGGTGGGGGTACACTTACAGACCCTTCAACAGCACTTTACTCCAAACTACCGCTTTTGCTCATCCCGAGAGAGTACCTGCAATCACAATAAGAAAGGAGAGAAGTGAGGTAAGAGATAAGTAAGGCAAGAAAATGCAAAGAATCAAAGAGCGTTACCTCCCCGACAATGGCGCCAAAATGTTGTATGCGGAAAACTACGCGATCGGAGTTGGATTTGAAAACCTGTCATTGTAGTTTGATTTGCAAAGCAATCCATCAACAGATAAAATTTAATCGAAATTCGTAAAGAAATTCCCAGTCGAACACAAGGAGGCAGACATTTGATTAAAAATGCGCATTCGTTTTGTTTGTCACGAAATAGATTAGCTGGTCAAAAACTAGCTATCTATTTAACAAATAATAAATAGAAGAGAGAGAGAATATTACAAATAAAGACAGAAGAGAGGTAGAATAAACATAGATTCCATCATCAAATGTTGTTCATTACACTAATCATTACAACTAGAAAGTAGGAAATCTATGCTAGAAATCATAAACTACTTTAGAAAGTGGTAAAAGGAATGGAGAGAGAAGTATCCTCCTCGACGATTACTTGGAGGACGAGCCGGATAGGGCAACGCCTGGAAGATGGAGGACGGAGTGGGAAGGAGAATGAAGCAGGAGGAACCGAGGGCGAGGCAGAACATCATCGTCGACGTGGGATTCGCTTCTCGAATGGAGTGAGAGGACAACCGTGGGATGCTCCACGAAGGGGGGAGATAGTGGAAAAATTATAATTTTTACTCTAAAGCAACATCTCAAGTTTGGGACAAGATCTTAGAGCTTTGGAGGGGGTGAGAGAAGAGAAGGGACCAGAATTTCATAGGGTAGGGGTCTCCTTTTATAGTTACAAGGATTGGGGGTAATTTGGTCATTACATATTCAAAATATTAAATGAGGGAGTCTTTAGTGACGGAATTAAGCGTCACTAAAGACCCGATCGTGGCCTTACCTGCACACCTGCCCGCACCCTCTCTCTTGAACTCTTCTTCTTCAGTCGTTGAGAGTCAGCGCTTGCCTCTCCTCAGCCATTGGATCCTTGCATCCAACGGCTCAAATCGCGCACACCCCCCACATCCGATCGAGCGTTTGGATCCACGTAGGATCACGCACACGTAATCTGCGTGCATCCGTGGTGCCACGTCGCACCTCCATCACCATCTGATCTCCATCTGATGGTTGGAATCAACGTGCCCCGCTCCCCAGCTGAATTGAGGTGCTCGAAGAGGCTCAAACCCGTGACCTCTGCTCTCAAGCATAAGGCGCGACCAATGTGCCAGGGTCGAGAGTTGGTTGCATCTTCATCTAAGGTGCACGTGCTTACGGCCATTAGATCAAGATACAACGACCCAGATTTGATCTTGCATTGAGGAGAGAGTGAGAGCATGGTGGGTATTCAGACTTCTGCTGGGTCAGTTTGGTCGATCGAGATGGCGCCACATGGTGCCATCTTGGCCATTCATCTTCTGTGCATTGTCGATGGTGTCACGGATGTCGAATTAGACCGATTTTCATGCCGTTAGGCTATGATCGTCGATCCGAACCCATCTATGCAGTTGGATTTGTCATCTGAAGTGCAGATTGACACCATCTTGGCCCTTGATTTCTAAGCTTCCTTAGACTATATCTGGTGCTACGAATGTCCAATTGGGGTGATCTTGGAGTTGTTGAACTCCAGTCGTCGCCCTGATCAGATCCGTACAGTTGGATCCTCGATCCGAGGCTCTGATTAAAAGTCACCCTATCCCTAGCCATAAAAGGAAACAATTACAATACAATTTGTACAATTTGACCTAAATGCATAGTTATGCATGTTATGCAATATTTAAATTGCAAGATGCTAATATGACACTAGGAACATGCATTAATAGACATTTTTGGCTATTTAGATGTATGCACATCAACGTGCCTGCACATGTGTGTGTGTGCCTGTGCCTGTGGCGTGAGCGTGGGCCTGTGAGTGGGCAAGTGGGCCTGGGAGGCCGGATTCTGTGCATGGCTAATTGAAATGAATCCACTTAAGTTAAACTAGGCTCGAACCCAGTAGGGTTTGGTCCCACCCTCTAGGGGATGCTATGTATCCCTGACCAGTCTGAGCCGCCAATTAGAAAACCAAATTTTTGTAATCGGAGGCTTAATGGGCTTAAGAATGCTAGAATTTGGCTAAGTGTGGAATTCGTTATGCATAGTAAAGAAGTTAAGGTTAAGGAAAGGAATGAGTTAGAGGAAAAGATAAGGGGAAGATATAAGGGAATGAAGCTAAAAGAGTCAAGGAAAAGAGAGATTGAGAGAGAAAGGAATGATAGGGCAGTAATGAGGTATAAAGGAGAAGAAAAATAAACAGAGAGGGCTAAACATTAAGAAGAAAGACAAATGGAGAAAGTTAGATGTTTGTATATTCTTTTAGACTTCTAATTTTACTTTTAGGATGACCAATAATATTTTTAGACATCTGATTCGTGCCTTTATTGCTATAACATGTCTCTACTTGCTATTTTGAGCTTAATTGATGTAATAAGACATTTGTACTCAGTTGTATAGCATTTTCTTACCTTAATCTCTTGTAATAAGAAGTAATTGATATAATAAACATGTTTACTTGATTCTTAATGACAAATTACATGTGTAAATATGTTCTCTATTCATGGAATGTTGCATGACCTAATTTGACTAATTCTATTGAAATGTTCACAGGCTTAAAGTATTCTAATTTAACATTTAGTCAATTAATTAGATCTTAATTATTCCTTAGCAAGTATTGGTGAATTAAGATTAAGTTATGCCTCCCAGTGAATGAGCTGGACTCAACCAGTTAAAAGAAACTTAAAATCTAAAATTTTAGGTTAACTTGACCCTATACTACACTCACAACATTAATTCAAGTTAATCTAAGTTACCTTCTCATGCAATTAATTAAGCCTAAATAAATTAATTAACTGTGTTGAGGATTAAACGATCATTTTAATGGCATCGTTACTGGGGAGGTAATAGTAATGTATATTCTCCATTATTTTTAGTTTGTAAATAATTCTTTTTAATAATTACTTTTGTTTTGTATGTTTTCTGTCTTCTTTTTAGGGTTACCTTTGCGGCTATTATCAGGAAAAAGGTGGGAATTTTTTGTGTTGTTTTCTATTGGCCATTATACATACCATTGTGAGTATTTTCTTACTTAGTCTTTAGTGTAGTTTGTTTGTTGCATTTAGGTTAGGGAAAAGTTAAAAAAATACAAAAATATGCATACCTATCTGACTAGCAGCAGCATGTTTTAGGCATACACTCTTAGGAGTACATTATCTTCTAGTATATGAAATCTGACTCGGGATTTTTCTTCTGTTTTTCTCGCATCAGCAGGAAAAGACGTGCAAAACCCACGTAGATCCCTGTCATTGGATAATAAACAAGACCATATTTTTGTTCGAAAGGATCTAAAAAGCAGTCACCTTGCTTCTTTCTATCATTTTGTGAAAAGATTAAGTAAAAAGAGGACAATTAAAACTTGTGACTCAATCTGTTTGCAAAATGCATGCGAGTTTTTACACTCTCATCTGGTGCATGCTATCACGCACATAGCGCAACGACTAGAGTACATGAGTTTGATTTTTCTACCTCTCCTCTTTGCACCTCTTAGGACTTTGGTAAAAGATCAACAAGTCTGTCTCACTACTAAGTCCCGGGGAGCTTATAGTGAGCGGTCTCAATCCTAAACCTTAGACCTTTGAGCCTTAAGGATATGCACTTGCGTAGACATGGGTTTAGGATGCATATTTCGATACTGACATTATACTTGTTTGCATCCAAATTATTTTTGCGTATTCTAGGACTCTCTTCGTTCCTTTGAAAGAAGAGAAAAACCCACTTTTTGCACTATTTTTGAGTCTTGGTTGCCATTGTTTTCAGTTTTGTGAGTGTGACTTTGCACATTCTTTTGGTTTATGTACGGGAGGTGATCCCTAAAACCTCCTCTCGTATCTCCATTGACAAGTATTCCTAAGCTGGTTGCATTGAAGCAACCAATAATTTTCCCATCTGATACATCTGCTTTTTCTGCATTTGATCCTATGGACCAAATGCAGAACTAGAATCCTAAGATCCCTTCCTTTTCTGGTCAGGGGGAGATGCCGCCTTTTGATGCCCATGAGGTGCTCCTGAACCAAAATCTTCAGATGCTCGAGCAGAATCGTCAAATCAATATGTTGATGGCTGCTCTTCAGGATTTGTAGAGCCTACAAACCCATCCTCCATGTCGACCTGAGGCGATTTTGAAAACCTTTATTTACCAATCCCTCATCCTAGGCCTTTACTTCGCAACTATTATAATCCATCTAGTGCACAAGTAGAGCCTAATGTTAGGATTCCCGTTGGAGAAAATAACCTAGAATTAAAGCCAAATATTATAGGCCTAATCCCACACTTTCACGGATTTGCATTCGAGGATCCATTCCAACATATTAAAGATCTAAAAACTCTATCTCAAACTCTTTGTCCTAGAAATCAAAGCTGGGAAATCCTATTGATGAAGATGTTCTCCTTTAACCTTATGGACAAGGCTGCCTATTGGTATAGAACTATAGCACGACCAATCTCGACTTTGGCTGAACTCGAATCTGCATTTTTGAAGAAATTCTTCCCTATTGGTTGGACCAAAATATGCCTCTTGTGGAGGGAATTTCTTGAATCGCATCGCAAAATCCACCTCAGAACTATTTGAAGGGATGGCGGAGAACTCGATCAACAACGCATCAATGTTGCAATTCATGCAGAGCATCAATACAGCTCATCAAAATCCGTAAGAGGGCATTCACGAGATCGAGAATCTATCCAGTTCTAATGATTTGGAGATCATGGAAGAGAAACTGGACAAAGCCGATATCGTAGCGAAGCATCTCGACGAGGTTTGAAACATGATAAAATCTCTTACGCCTCTTCTCACTACACAAAATCCCACGTGCTTACCTTTTTTGTAAATTCCAGTGAGGAGCGAGTTTGTGAATAATCTGGATTCGAGAGATCCATCTTCCTTCGGTTTTCTATCTACTCCTTCACCAACCCAAGGAGGAACCTTTGTCCCACAATCTTTCCCACCCTTTTCGCCACCCTTTCCTGTTGCAGAAAACACGCCATATCTTTTTGATTTACACGCCATCTAGGACAACACTCCAAGACAAATCCTTATTCTAATACCTATAATTCTGGATGGAGAAGCCACCCAAATTTCTCTTAGGTTGATCAAAATCAAAGACCATCATATCCAAAGCAGACCCATCAAAACCCACCTTCGTGGCCTTCTCAACAATCGAATGTGAGGCCCAATCCAGCAAGTATGCAGAATTACTTTAGGCCGAATAGAGATATGTAGTTCGATCAGATTTTGCGAGCTGTTAAAGAAAGTCAGCAACAAAATGCTGAAGCTCTCGCTGAGATTCAAAGGTAATGCAAGATAGAATTAGCTAATTTACGAAATCAGATTACGCTTTTGGCTAAGTCTCATCAGCTAGGTACTCTTCCATCTTGGCTAATTCCAAATCCTAGGAATCTACAAAACCCTAGGCAACATCAGGGCCAAGTAACTTTCATCAATCAAGCCTTTGATTCTAATCAAAACCCATCCTCTATACTTCCTGAAAATAATCCACCAAACCCGCATCAACAGCCTTTGTTATATCAAAATGACCCACCTATTATTGAGAATTAGAATTGACTCTGCTAATCTCTTGAAATTGGTTGGAATCACTTCTCTAATTGCCTCAATCTTTAATATTTTACATCTCAACTTAAATCAGATATATTTTTCACGAGATCCACTTTGATCTTTCTGAGATTTTTCACGGGAATCTTATTTTGGTTCTGTGAGATCTATTTTAGGCAATCTCAGGATGAGTTTTACCCAGGTGGTTTTATTTATTTTCCCATTTTCTTGAACTAATTCTTCCATAACTCCTTTGATTTTACCATACATATTCTTTATAGGAGTTCTTTACTAGGGTTTATGCCTAGCTGAAGGCGTAAAACATAGCACTCTGTAAATAGCTGTTTCCTATTTTCTACACTTTTCTCTACACATACACTCAAGTCTGTACCGGAATTGTCACTTATTTCACACTGATTACCTTCACTTAGTCTGACTGACCACTCTGACCTTTGGTTAGAATAGAAATCATCCACACAGAGATCTTTGATCTCCTCTATCCAACTCCTTTCGTCACCCTACACTAAGTGAACTGTAATATTCTTTTCCACCCTTCTTACAATGAGGACATTTTAATATTTTGGCTTGGGGGGTGTGAAGTGACAATTTTCACTTCAATTGTATTTGTAGATAAAAGTAAAAATATAAAACATAAAAAAAAATTAAATACCCACGAAATTTCAAAAATAGAAATACTCAAAAATTAAAAAATTTAGAAAAGTCAAAAATACCGTAAAATTTTTGAAATATTCCTAAAAATTTGAAAATTTTATAAAACATAAAAACAAAAATATATAAATATAGAAATAATAAAGGGGTTTTACATTTATAATCAAGAAGAAAGAGAAGATACCAAAAAAATATTTATATTTAATTATATTAGTAATTAAGAGCTTAATTTTACTTTTAGGTCAGAAACCAAATATATATATATATATTCTATAAATAGTATTTTATAAGAGAATTGAATCCTTATTTAGATTTTTACTTAAATAATCTTTTCAAAACACGCATCTATTTGTGAAATTTTGAACGAGATTTTGTTTAAGTTAGAGTCTGAAACCCTGAGGATCTACTTTTCCCATTCTTTACCCTGAAATTAAGTAACTAAGGTGTACTAAGTTTAAAACTTGAGTTTTGGAATTAAATTGTAACTTTCTTAGTCAATTAGACTAAGTAAGTCCTTTTGCTTTTTGACCATCTATTTTTGCTACCAAGTTAAGTAAAAGGGCTAGATATTCAAAGTTAATTAAGTAAAAAGTTGATAGAATCTTAGTCTTAAGGTCTATCAGGCTATAGTTAGCTTAATCAACTAAGGACATTCGTCTAGACTTGGCGAGTTGTGTCTTGACAGATCCTGCAGGAGGAAACTAAGAGTTTAAAGGACCTGAGAGTGAATGGCTTTGTTGTCCAAGCTCTGGTTTGAGAGCTAACCTAAGCATCCAAAATTCACACACATAGAGTTGTCTTGTTGGCATCTGAGACTGTGAAAGCACAGAGGTTAAGAGATCGATTCTAAATCCTCTTTAGTCCAAGGATTTCCGCAAGGCAGCTTTTGAAAGGATGAAGGATGTGCCACTCACCTAGAAAAAGGAATTGGAGTATTATGTTAGTAAGAAAAATGAGGAGAAAAGAAAAAAATAAAAAAATAATAAAAAGAAGAATAAAACACCTTGCAGTTAAGCACCTCGCTACAAATGGGTGCTTATGTAGTTTATCCACCAAATAAAGCATCTCGGTACAAATTGATGCTACCCTTCTTTCCATAAAATAAACAAACACCTTGGTACATATGGGTTATTTATCCTATAGAAAAGAGCTGAAAAAAATATGGAGATAAAAATTAGGAATAAGAGACCTAGTGGTCCACCGAGGAGATATACATAAGAAGTGTTGACCTCGGGATAGAAAACTGGTGAGGAGAAAGCAACCGAATCTGAGTAAGGCTAAGCCAAAGGCTTGAATTTGAATAACCTAGATTGGAAATTGATGTCTTAAGAGATAGATTTTTGTAACTTTGGATGCCTTTAGGACAATTCTCTTCACAAGCGTGGATGCTTTAAAATCATAGCTACTGAACCTTTGTATTAGGCAGTGAAGCCTAAGAAATCAGGTTTTGAGGACTTGTAGTTGAGGCCTAAAGGAGAAAGATTGACAAAACCCCAAGTTTAGAAGTCTGTCCTTGGTGCTGTGGGCTAGCGGATTAGGGTTTTACCACTTTCAGTTTGGTTAATAATGAGTGTCTGGCTAATTTACTAAAACTTGTGTTGATAAAAATTAGATTTCATAAACTTAAGGATTAACTTAAGTCTATTGAGTTTTTGAGTTAAAATTTAATTTCCAAGTCTTGAGCTTTGTTTTCTTAAACCACTTTGAACTCTGAGTTTCTAGGGTTTAGAGTGATTACAGAGAATAAGTGGGTTTTCCATATTCTGATTTTGAATAAAATTCCCATCAAAAACTCTATATTTAATAGTGTGTTTTGAGAAGGTTATTTACGTTTTTAAGTCTAAGTAATGAGATTTAATAGTGTGTTTTGAGAAGGTTATTTATGTTTTTAAGTCTAAGTAATGAGATTTTCGTAGAATGCTCTGCATATTTATGGATATTTATTTATATATACATAAAAATTTTAAAAAAGTTAAATATCCAAAATTATGACTTATGCTTTCCTCTATTTAGTTTTTATTTATAATATAATAATTTAATCCGTAGTGTTTAAATCATCATATTTTTGGTTAATTTTGCTAGGGACTAGCAAAACTTTAGCTTGGGGGTATGATGAGAGACTCATCATGGTTTCTAATTATCCCTAATTAACTAGTTTCCCAAGTTAATTAGCTAGGACTATACATATATAAAGGTTAATTATGTAATAAGGGACAAATCATTAAAGGACCTTAAAATAAGTTAAAAATGTTAATTATCAGCCAATTAATATTATTAATAATTTAATTAATAAATAGACTCAAAATGCCATTAATTAGTTACCTAATTAATATCTTATTTAACTTAAGTATAACTTACGACCTAAGTTCTTAAATAACTTAAGTAAGTTAATAAGTAAATAAATATAAATAAATGGGTCAAAATTGTGAAAACAAGGCTTTAATATATAAATATATATAAAGAGTTAGAAAATATAATAATTTAAATTAACCTTAAAAGCCTCTGTTTGCATTTCGATCCTTGGAATTCATTGCATTTGAGTCCTTTCCTTTCACCTAAGTCCTTAGCTTTCCTTGCATTCAGGTCCTTTTGTACACACTTCTTTGTTTCTTCTTCAGCCACTTCAACGACTGACGAACGGCAGTGAAGACACCTCACAATCACCTTCTATCTGACGCCATTCCACCCTCGCTAAGCTCCTGGAGCTTACGCTCACCATCTTCATTTCATCCCATGGTCTGGATAATCCTTCAATCCTATTTAGGGTTAGAGAGTAACCTCAACAATGTCGAAGACGATGCTGGTGGTTACCTTGAACCTAGACCTTCTAGCATCAAGATTCAGCCAACTTCACAGCTGTCGTAACTTATAAATACCCCTCAACCCCTCCGATTTCAAAGGTTGGTCCCCTATCCTTCTTCCCCAACTGCGGCCAACGATAGGCTATTCCTCCGCTACCCCCAGCGACCTCTCATCCCCCTATCAGAGCTCCTCTATGCGAGGGACTCACCTCTCTCACCTCATTTTCCTCTCCGGACGGCTATGACAGTGCCAAGGAGTGTCACTTCCTCTCTATCACCGCTTTCAATTTCTTACCGGAGCTCTATCCCCTACCCTCTAATTTCATCCTCCGTTACGCACCTTTCAATGGAGATTCTCCCCCTCTTTTCGTCCAGGTAATCATAGATTACTTAGTGTAGCTTAGATTAGTGTAACTAGCTTAGTTAGATTAGTTTAGTTAGACATCCAATACTTCCTCAACTCCAGCGAGGCCAGGTCCGAAATTGTTGGGCCTTCGTTCACACTTCTAGATAATATTTCACTCTCCATATCTCCCCACGATCCATTATCACCTTCTTTCCCTCACCAATACAACCTATACCACTTAATACATCTCACCATCACCGGTGACCTCCGCTGTCTATGGGGGAGTTCCCCGAGCCTTCTACACCTCCATTAGGGTCTTCCATTACTCCTGGACCCTAACACCACCCTAAGACCCTTCCTGACCACAGATCTATCGTAATTGTTCACATAATCACCTAAACCACTTCACACACACCTGGACACTTCACTATCCATGGTGAAGTGTCCAAAAGCTTTCTCACACCCAATTAATGTCCACCATCACCTCCCTAACACCTAAGAACCTTAGAAATTCCATTAATTGCTCCTATAGAGCTTCATACTAAAAACACCTAAATTCCTTCTCCTCTCTGAGCTCCCTGTCAATGGCGGCTCAGAGATGAGTTAATCACCTAATTAATTAGTCCATTAGTATCGCCTCACCACTTAAAATACTTTCCCTCACTTAGTTGAGTGAAAGGAAGCATTCTTAGTTTTGTCGAGCTCAGAATGCTCAATTTTTGAATTCTATGATGAAACCTAAGTTCTGATCATTCTTTGGGCCAATTAGGGAGTTCTTAGGATCTGTCTAGGTCTTAGGAATTTCCACGGGTTAGTAATGGCCTCATTTACTATGGTTTTCAACTATGTATATCGTAATTGGAGTCACCGGAGCTCCGACGAGCTCTAGTGAGCCAAAATCACACTTCAGCCCTTGATAAGTTCTGAGGAGTTCCAGTCTGCAACATTGAGCTTCAGGATCATGAATTGGTGATTGGATTAGTGTTTTAATGTCTGGAGCTTGTAGATGACCTCTGTCTTCTCCAACTCTGGCAGAGTTGGTGAGTCATTTCTGTTATGGTTTAGGTCGCTGTAAGAGGTCTGGAAGTAAGAACGAAGTCTACTGAGTTCATCTTAGCTGGTCAATTGCTCTACCGAACAAACCCATTTCAGATCTCAGGTGACCAAGTCTGATAACCCTACTAGGAGCTTCAAAACTGATTCTGATGTTCTAGACCAATTCCTGATAAAGAATTAAGTTGATTTAAGGATTCAATTTGATCTGAGGAAGCTTAGAGCAGAAAGCCAACTCTGAGCTTGCCTTGGCCAACCCCAGGTTCAATTTGAGGATTAAGTGTTTAATTTTGTGGTTTAATTGGTTGAAATGATTTCTAGAATGACTTGGAGAGTACTAGAGTTGATTTCATTAAGTTTAATTAAGGAATTTGTGAGATTCAATTTATTGTTAGTATGGGTTCATTTAAACCCGTTACTGTGTTCCTTGAGTTTTTGGTGAGGTTTGAATGCCAAAATCGGCCAAATTGAATCTTAGCAACCTATAGAGGTTGTCTAATTCTCTTTGTAAGGTTGTTAGCTTTCTGTCGAGCTGTTCAGAGCTCAAAATAGAGCTCTGAAGCTTCTAAACGAGGATTAGAAGCTCATATCTCTTTCTGGAGCTTCTCGAAGCTCTCCTTCTTAACCATTAGATGTGGAACCACCTACTGAATAGAGCTTGGACCACATCTAGAGGTCAGAAGCCTCTTCTGTAGATCCTTAGACCTGATTTCATATGCTACAGGCCATTTTGGTCGAGCAAACCTCCCTGCTTCACCCTTCTAATCGAAGGGTCAGATTAGATTTGAACACCAAATTGGTGTTACAATCATGCAGAGCATCCAAAGGGCTTTCAATCGAGCCTTTGCTTGATCGAAATCATCCAGTGAGTTGCCTAGAATCGCTGGCCGAAGATCGGCCAGAACTTAGGAAAGATAGTCCCACCTCGGAAAACCACAGCTGCACGACAAGCTATATTATGATTTTTTGCACTAGATGTTTCGGTCATCAGTGCAGGACGAGAAATGGAAATGGCTTCGATGCGGGTGCATGCAATGCACATGCCTGCACATGTGTGTGTGTGCCTGCACCTGTGGGCGTGAGCATGGGCCCGTGACTGGGCGAGTGGGTCTGGGAGGTCAGATATTGTGCATGGCTAATTGAAATGAATCCACTTCAGCAAAACTAGGCTCGGACCCAGTAGGGTCTGGTCCCACCCTCTAGGGGGTGCTGTGTATCGTCGGCCAGTCTGAGCTGCCAATTAGAAAATCAAATTTTTGCAATCGAAGGCTTAATGGGCTTAAGAATTCTAGAATTTGGTTAAGTGTGGAATTCATTAAGCACAGTAATGAAGTTAAGGTTAAGGAAAGGAATGAGCTCGAGGAAAAGATAAAGGGAAGAGATAAGGGAATGAAGCTAAGGAAGAGAGTAAAGGAAAGGAGAGATTGAGAGAGAAAGTAATGACAGAGCAGTAGTTAAGTATAAAAGAGAAGAAAAAGAAATAGAGAGGGCTGAAGATCAAGAAGAAAGAAAAATGGAGAAAGTTAGACAATTGTATATTCTTTTAGACTTCTAATTTTACTTTTAAGATGACCAATAATATTTTAAGACGTCTGATTTGTGCTTTTATTGCTATAACATGTCTCCTTTTGCTATTTTGAGCTTAATTGATGCAATAAGGCATTTGTACTCAATTGGATAGCATTTTCTTGACTTAATCTCTTGTAATAATAAGTAATTCACATAATAAACATGTTTACTTGATTCTTAATGACAAATTACATGTGTAAATATGTTGTCTATTCATGGAATGTTGCATGAGCTAATTTGACCAATTCTCATGCAATGTTCATAGGCTTAAAGTATTTTAATTTAATAGTTAGTCAATTAATTAGATCTTAATTATTCCTTAGCAATTAATGGCGAATTAAGATTAAGTTATGCCTCCCAGGAATGACCTGGACTCAACCAGTTAAAAAAAACTTAAAATCTAAAATGTTAGGTTAACTTGACCCTATACTACACTCACGACATTAATTCGAGTTAACCTAAGTTACCTTCTCATGCAATTAATTAAGCCTAAATAACTTAATTAATTGTGTGGAGGATTAAACGATCATTTTAATGGCACCGTTGCTAGGAAGGTAACAGTAATTTATATTCGCCATTATTTTTAGTTTGTAAATAATTCTTTTTACTAATTTGTTTTGTTTTGTATGTTTTCTATCTTCTTTTCAGTATTACGTTTGCGAGTATTCTCAGGAAAGGAGGTGGGAATTTTTCGTGCTATTTTCTATAGGCCATTATACATACCATTGTGAGTATTTTCTTACTTAGTCTTTAGTGTAGTTTGTTTGTTGCATTTAGGTTAGAAAAAAGTTAAAAAAATACAAAAATACGCATACCTATCTAACTTGCAGCAGCATGTTTTAGGCATACACTCTTAGGAGTGCATTATCTTCTAGTATACAAATTCTGACTCGAGATTTTTCTACTATTTTCTCCCATCAGCGGGAAAACATGCGCAAAACCCATGTAGATTCCCGTCATTAGATAATAAACAAGACCATATTTTTGTTTGAAAAGATCTATAAAGCGATCACCATACTTCTTTCTATCATTTTTTTGAAAAGATTAAGTAAAAAGAGGAAAATTAAAATTTGTGACTCAATCCATTTGCAAAATGCATGCGGGTTTTTACGCTCTCGTCTGTTGCATACTATCGCACACACAGTGCGATCACTAGAGTCACACGAGTTTGATTTTTCTACCTCTCCTCTTTGCACCTCATAGGACTTTGGTCAAAGATCAACAAGTCTGTCTGACTACTAGGCCCCAAGGAGCTTTTAGTGAGCGGTCTCGATCCTAAACCTTAGACCTTTGAACCTTAAGGATACGCACTTGCGTAGACATGGGTTTAGGACGTGTATTTTGATACTGATATTATACTTGTTTGCATCCAAATTATTTTTGCGTATTCTACGACTCTCTTCTTTCCTTTGAAAGAAGAGAAAAGCCTGCTTTTTGTGCTATTTTTGGGTCTTGGTTGCTGCTATTTCCAGTGCTGTGAGTGTGCCTTTGCACATTCTTTTGGTTTATGCATGGGAGGCAATCCCTGAAACCTCCTCTCGTATCTTTGTTGACAGGTATTCCTAAGCCAGTGCATTAAAGCAACCAATAATTTTCTCGTCAGATATATCTGCTTTTTCTGCATTTGATCCTATGGACCAAATACAGAACTAGAATCTCGAGATCCCTTCCTCTTCTGGTCAGGGGGAGATGCCTCCTTTTAATGTGCATGAGGCACTCCTGAACCAAAATCTTTAGATGCTTGAGCAAAATCGTCAAATCAATCTGTTTACGGCTGCTCTTCAGAATTTGCAGAACCTACAAACCCATCCTCTACCTCGACCTGAGGTGGGTTTTGAAAACCCTGATTTACTGATCCCTTGTCCTAGGTGATGGGAACACCATCATGAGCCATAACTAGCTCATTTTGACCCAATTAAGTCAGTATATGATCCTACATAACTGTTAGAGAGTCACAAGTCACTGCATTATCATTCTAAGGGAAAAATAAGAAACTACCGTTAAAAATGCAATTTTTTCAGCTTATCATGAATGTAGTACAACCATGGATTTTCTCAGGGGTTGAGTAAAGGTCAAATGGTCTTAAAAAGATAACAAGTGAGTTAGAACAATCAGAAAAGGGTTTGCATGTGTTCTGAGAATTAAGTGACCTTTTGAAACCCTAAAAATAGACCTGCTTAATTAACTGAGGTTATAATCAGGATAAAATTCACCTAAACCCTCTAAAATTCATTAAAAAATATTTTCTAGGGTTTGGGACCTTCAATTTGACTATCAGAACCCGTTTTGACCCAGAATAGAGTCATAGACAGACATTTGCCTCAATTTGGATTTCTGCATAAATTACCTTATCAAACATGGTAAAAACCAAAATCGAACTTCACCATTGGATTCCTTAGGTCTGAATTAGGTTTGTAAACAAATTTGGACCCAAGATGTGTTTGTCTTGACCTAGTTTGCAAATTGATCCTATCTAATTACATTTCTGCCTTTAACTTTCAAAATCTTTTCAAATAGACCCCTAACTTTGTGGTCATTCTCACAAAAAGGTCCATGCCACCATTAAACCTATTCCTACTTGCTCTGGAAACCTTAAATTGGAAAGAACTCCCTGATTTCTTGACGAATTCCTTTCAAATTTGAAAGGGAAGTTCGTCAAGAAATTACCTTCCTTTTGAACCCGATCCTACGCCCTAAAACCTACCCAATCTCTCATGCGAATGCATGAGAGATTTGGGTATCAAAGAATTCCAAAGCTTTTCCAAGCTTTCCAAGCTTGGGAAGCTTGATTCCCAAGCTCTAACCGCCCTCTAATGACCTATAAAAGAAAGCCCAGGCCAAGCCGAACCCCTCAAGCTTGAATTCGACCAGAGTAACCCTCAAATTCTTCTGTCCTCCTCCGGTCGAATTGCTCTTCAAGCTCCGGTGACCATCCTTGCCTCCCATTGTCTTCTGACCGCAATACCAGTGGCAGATTCTCCTTCCTTACCTTCTTCCATGTCGAGCAGCACCAGTCAGCGTCCCTATCTCCATCCTCACCGTCCACCCCTTATCAGAGTAGCTTCGTTTCCGGCGTCGGCCATACCTCAATCGGCGCAACTCCGCTCCCCGTCGTCTGCCACCTCTCCTAAATGACTCCTTATCTTCCACTCTTCATTTCCAAACATTCTCCACTTTGTTTTGACCGCTACTAGCCCGACCGCCCTTCGTCTTCCACCTCACTGGCAGACCTCTGGCGAGTCCTAGCGGCTTCCACACTAGCCCAACCATGCCGCTTCCATGCTCCACACCTCCGCCTCGACCTCAGGAGTAAAAGCCCTAACTTCGTTAGGTCAATTGCTCCTCCAGAATTTGCACCAAACTCACGCACCTCCGGCCACCCTTCTCGAGGTCTTCAGACCTCCTCACACACTATCACAGCTCACAACCACCACCATTACACTCGCTAATCCATGGTGAATCTGCTGAACCTTCTAATGCAACTATGAGGTCCTTATTCTTGGATTTCAAGTTCCAGCCTCCTCTACCATTGACGCAGCAGCTACGAGCTTGCTTGAAGCTTTAATCAGGCCTGCAGCTCTAGGATCTCGTCTCCAAGCTATGCGGAATAGCCTCAGCACCACTTCCAGGTGGTCAATTGAAGCCCCTGCCCTTAGCAGCTACACCAATCAGAGGAACCTCCTTGCTGCAGATGCACGTGAAGAAAGGGGCATGGTTTAGTCCCACATCAGAAGCAGCAAAGCAGTTGAAGGTGCATAAATTGAAAAAGTGATACAGCCTTGTCGCCTCGACACATAGGGGAGTGAGGTCCCCCACACGATCCCCTCACATGCACCTCATCCGCGACACCTAATCCCGCGGACATGGTGCATCCGACCCGCCTAAGCCCTTCACTCCTTGGCTGTGACCATGCCTGCAGCCCTAGACCTGGGTTTGCGCCTACCCGATTACCCGATTACCTACTAAGAGGCCTTGGGAGGGTGAAGCCTAAGAGAGAAAGAGAAGGAGAGATCGTGTAGGGTAGGGGGAGGGTTTTGCTGCAGAGAGAATTGGCTAACACTTAGCCAATTCAATAAGTTTCCCCCTCTGTGCGAAGTAGCTAAATAGAGAAAGAAGAAGAATAAGTCTTGAGCAGTAGAGGAAGAAAGAAAGAGGAAGAAGAAACAAAGAAGAAGAAGAGAAGGACCCACACAAGAAGAAGAGGAGCACAAGAAGAAACAGAGAAGCAGAAGAAGAAGAAGAAGAAGAAGAATCAGAAGGAGAAGAAAAGCAAAAACACCATATATTGATACTTTAATTGCATATATTTGAGACTTGATTTAAGTATTATTTGTGAGGAGTAATTGGTGATTTAAATCACCATTTTACTCCATTCTTTTTGCATATTGATCCTAACATTATCTTTATTGCAATCTTTATTCTTGATTTAAATTGTGATCTCAAGCTTTAAATTCATATTGCTCCTTGTGTTCGACCTCGGAACCTTTTCGAGTAATAAAATTTATTTGTTTGAGTACTATTTTGGCTATACTACAACACGACAATCTTAAAACATCGATTTAGCACGCAAGCATTAGGCCTCTACTCTACGACTATTATAATCCATTTAATGCACAAATAGAGCCTAATGTTAGGATTCCCATTGGGGAAAATGACATAAATTAAAACCAAATATTATAGGTCTAATCCCACACTTTCACAGATTTGCATCCGAGGATCCATTCCAACATATTGAAGATCTAAAAGATCTATCTTAGACTCTTGGTCCTCGAAATCAAAGCAGGAAATCCTATTGATGAAGATGTTCTCCTTCAACCTTAAGGACAAGGCTGCCTACTGGTATGAACTATAGCACGACCAATCTCGACTTGGGCTAAACTCGAATCCACATTTCTGAAGAAATTCTTCCCTATTGGTTGCACCAATGCATTAAGGCGAGCCATCACTACCTTCTCTCAAAATCAAGGAGAACCAATTGATGAAGTGTGGGAACGCTTTCATGAATTGCAAAGGAAATGCCCATATCACGACATCCCTCGTTGGCAACTAATGCACATCTTTTATTATGGATTGCAAGAGGGCATTCACAATATGGTCAATGCCTCTTGTGGAGGGAATTTCTTGAATCACGATGTAGAATCCACCTCAGAACTCTTTGAAGGGATGGCAGAGAACTCGATCAACAATGCATCAATGTAGCAATTCACACGGGGCACCAATACAGTGCATCAAAACCAGCAGAAGGGCATTCACGAGATCGAGAATCTATCCAGTTCCAAGGATTTGGAGATCATAGCAAAGAATCTGGACAAAGTCGATATCGTAGTGAAGCATCTCAATGAGGTCTGAAACACGATGAAATCTCTTACGCCTCTTCTCACTACGCAAAATCCCATGCATTTACCTATTTCGCAAATTCCTGCGAGGAGGGAGATTGTGAATAATCTGGATTCGAGAGTGATTGTGCAGCAATCATAGGTCTTAATTGTCCAGCGTTAGGTTAGGACTTAGCATAAGTTAGGGTAGTTCATGCATGCATAAGCATTATTTGCATCTTTACTATTCCTCCTATAGCTATGCATAGAATAATGCTATAATATACTAATTAGGTGCATTATATAAATTGCAGGAAATAAGAAGCTCAGGAGCTGGATCTGAGACTGGATCTGAAGATGGACCTGAAGCCAGAGTTACAGTAGAGCAGGAGCAGAAGACCAAGAATAAGATGTAGTAGACAATAATGTAAGGGGTTGAGGTGTGCTATTATGTTAAGTAGGAATAAAGTAGTAAAATATGAAGAACTTAGGTCCATCCTAGTCCTAGGATAGCCTAGAAGCTTCCCCAAGACTTAGCCACCCTTAGATTAGGTCACTGTGCCCTAGGAAGCCCTAAAACCCTATTTCCAGCCTCTATCTAGACATCCAGATGAGCTACAGGACATCCAGATCCCTTAGCCGCAACCCACTCACCTAAAACCCACTTCTGTAGCATTATAAGACATCTAGACACTTGGTCTGGATGTCCAATTTCTGCAGATAGAACCTTAATTCTTCCCTTTCTCTGTTTGGACATCTAGACAACAAGTCTGGATGTCTAACTTTTCATTTTAAGACGTCTAACACTATTGTCAGACGTCTGGAACTGCTCTCTAGTTCCTATTTTTGATTTCAAGCTTTGATCTTGAATTCCTAGGTCCCTAAACCCAATTCCAACTCCATAAGCACCTAAATTAAAGTATCCTAACCCTAGTACATCACCTCTAGACCTCCGTAAGAACCTAATTAAGTCCTCACTAAACCTAATTGGCTTAGATCTTAGTCCATTCCATCAGCCTATTCAATTGTACTCATTAAGTCCAATTGGGTCCTAATCTCAGCACATACTGTCCAATTGGACTCAGTGAGAGTCCAATTGACCTAGACCTACCTAAATTGAGTTGTTTTACTCTCAATTAGGGTTCCACACATCCAATTAAACTTTTATCAAGTTTAATTGCATTTTACCTTAATGAATTAAGGTTTACAACCCTAATTTGAGACCTACCTTGACATAACCCACTAGAACCTAACCTAATCAATCTAGCCACCTAGGTTTTGACCCACACACAACCACACACACCCACACATACCATATACACGAAAATACCTAGCCTAGAGTTCTCTAGAACTCTCTACCATGTGTTGTTGCCTTGGTTGCTAAAAATAGCAACAAAGATGCATTCAATTTTTAGATCGACCAAATGTGGATCTAAAAACCACCCATCCATCCTCTCCCTCATTTTCTCATGAGCTCCCACCATAGGCCTCTCTAGAGAGTTCCACACTCCTCTAGAGTGGCTCCCTTGGGTCAACTTAAAGGACCTTTAGGTGGCCATTTGCACCCATCTAGCCTTCCATCTAGTTTTAGCTTCATTCCACCTCCATTACTCCACCTCCATCTCCACGAGCACACCATGTTATCCGCATCACCTCCATGCCAGGCCTAGATCACCTCCAACCTCTCTCCAAGGGCTGACCTATGCCCCTCCTTCTCCTCTCAACCAAGTCAAAGGCCATCGGAGCTACCTTCGAATGCCCTTCATTCTGTTAGCTAGATAAGTAGAGTAGTTCTTTGTAGATTAATGCTTTATTATTGCTTATCAGTGTAGCTCCATATTCTCCCCCAATGTTGCATGCATAATCCCCCCATAGTTCAAGTATGCAGTCGTTTTCTATTAGCTAGTTTATTGTTTTCAAGCTTTCTTGTACAAGCTTTCCGCGAGCTTCACTCTGTAGCCACCATGATGCAATCAATGAAATCATCTTTTATATATCTCTATGTCTATGTGTGAAAATCACCATGAGCTGATTGCCATATTTCCTTGTGATTAAAGTTGCATGCGTGAAATTTGTATTCTGTTGCAACTAAGCATGTCGTACATACAAATTATTGTAAACTGGCATGCATCTCTACATAAGTAGAGTGAGTTAGATTGAATTCAAATCTGCATTTTCTAAATGCCTCCTAGAGATGGACGACCGGGACTCAAGTCTCGTTATTTTATAAATTATTTTTTACGAGCATTTTCGCGCACTATACTATGATGAGATCTCTGTTTTCAAAACACACGTGAGAACTGCCCTCTTGTCAAATGACACCATTGCCAGGGAGGCAACGAAATTGATTTCGATCTTTTGTGCTTTTAGTTATAAATATTCTTATGCTTGTTTCTTGGATGTGCAGGAAAGTAGGTAAATGGGATCTAGGCACATATCGGGCGTAGAAAATTCATCAGGTTCACATCTCCTCTTAGATTAGAATTTCCCTTTTTTTAACCCTAGGTTAGATTTCCTTCTAGCAATTTCATTTTAAAAAAAGCCTACTTATTTTCGTGAAAAGAAATCAAAAAAGAAAGTCAAGGTAGTTAGATTAGGTTTTTGTTTGAATCTTAGGTTAGTTTGCTTGAAAAAAAAGGGAATTTTTTTTTTGAAAAAAGAGCTTTTCCCTTCAAAAAAAGAAAATAAAAAATTTTTGAAAAAAAAATCATTTTGGTGGAAAGTTTGAATTTTGAATTCAAACACCTTTTAAAAGCTTTCCCACCATTCTCTGATTTTCGGCTAGATTTCAATTTTCGTATTAAAAATTCAATTGCTAAAAAATTAATGAGAGAAAAATTTTGAAATTTGTGCTATACCTTCATTTTCAAACCATCTTTTAAATGGCATCATTTAGTTTATGAAATTCAAAGTGGAAAATTTTTAAAAATTTGTAAAGTGAAAGGGGGTCAGAGTGACCAAGATTTAAAAATTTTCAAAATTCAAAAATAAATTTCGAGCAATCCACGAATCTATTTTGACTAAAAATTATGGTGTTTGAAAGCCAATTTCATTAGCTTTAATTTTCATATTTTGTTTGAATTTTTGAAGATCATTTGATACCGTTTCACAGCGGAAAATTGACCAGGGGTTAAAATTCCAAATATGACCCCCAGACATTTAAAAATCTCTATAAATTTAGTTGAAATAGTAAAAATTATAAAAAATAGTCTTTGAAAATATAATTGAAAGAGGAATCTACTTGCCAAATTTCAACTTATTTTGATTCCAATTTTTATCAGAGAATTATTCTTATTTTCATGGTCTGCTGAAGAAGAAAAAAAATACCCTAGAATTGCATGAACCCTAGGTTACACCTTTAGGGTTACACTATAGAGACCATACATTTGGGCTAGACTAGACTTAATCAAGTCTAAGGTTTAGTCGGTGAGCTTGGTCACCTTGTGGTTCACTCACCATAAACCCCAGCTAAAGAAAAAAGGGCTAAAATTAATTTTAAAACATGAAATCAACCGGAATTCATTATCATACTGCTGGGTGCTTTCAACCTCTCTGGCTAAACTTGGTGGCTAAGTCCGCAGGGTAGTGTCAAATGACCATGGATCGGGGGTCAATAGAACCAGAGGCATGAGTCGAATGAAGAACCTTCCCCTTAGTCCCCTCATAACCAGACTGGCTGGGTTAGCTTGAGAGGCAGGAATTACTTTCAATCAGTTGAACAACAAATTTCCTCTTCAGAAATTAGAATTTTAAATGAAAAATCTGGTCATCTGATCATAAGGACCATCTAATTGACAGGGCCTTAGCGTTTTCTGGCTGGCTGCACCAACCTAGGGGTTGGTTGGTGCATGGGAGGAAGGAGGTCACTCAGACCTCAATTAGTTGGACCTTGGGAGCCACTCCCATGGAGGCGAGTCACTTCACCCGAGCCATCTTCTCCCCCACCCTCTTCTTCTATCTGCTTAGCCGCAATGGCTAACCTTGGATCTGGACCTAATCAGGATCCAGAAGAGCTGGACCCACGAGCTTATCTGAGAGCCTGGGTCACTAGATAAGGTCAACCTTGGGATCTGAACCCAAGATGGCGAAGATGACTTTTCGCTTCGCCTGATCCTTCTCCTCGGGTTACTGAAATGGTTAACCCATATCCTAACCTTGGATATTATGACCCATACCAGCCGGTCCCTCAAAGGACTGCATCTTATAACCTAGGATATGGATTTCATACTCCTGCTTCTCACCCATGGAATATGGGTAGACCTAATTCACCCCCTGGAACCCCTGAAGAACTACCAGCACATATGCGACTGCCTTACAGAATACAGAGAGCCATAGTTAGTGCTAAGGAGAAGGCCACATTCTATCTAAACAAAATCCAAGCTACCACTGATCCAAACCAAAGACAAAATTGGATTCCATATCAAGTAGCTTTGATGGAGCTCCTTCAAGGAACAACAAGGATAACAAGGCTAATTGGACAAAATTGGGAAACTCAAGAATTACTGCTTTTGAGATATCAAGTGGAAAATAGCCGTTAAGACCTCGAAGAATCTGAAACAACTACGTCGGATGGACACACAGGAGATTCTTGGGAGCAGATGCCGGAAGATAATTCAGGGGAAGAAGAATCCAACTTGGATATGAGACAGGAGCAGGAAATATTCAAAATGGGTTCGTCTGAGAAGTCCATTTAGGAAACTTAGGAGGAAAGGACTGATATGTCTAGGATTGAGCCATAATTGGATTATCCTGAATCCTGGAAGATGCCTCTTGGGTTAGATAACCCAACCATGACAGGGGAAGTAGATCCATTTGAGGATATGGATCTTGAGGCAAATGTTACATGTGACGCTACTGATCAGCCTAGGCCACTTCCCATTGTAGGTGAACCTGTGCTAAGGCCAACATCTTCTGATCTGCACTCTTCTTCTTTTACCTACATCCCTAATGCGAATGCTAGAGATTTTGAGATGACACTTTCTATCCCTGATCCTGACATCTGAATACCAGAAGTAGCTATGGATGACTTGACTGAAGAAATAAATATGCTACCTGAGGTAGAAATTACTGAGGAGCCCAATGCATATGAGGGTGAAGCTTTGAGCATAATGAGCCGGAGATGCACCTACCATCCTAGTCAATTTAATAGATGGCTCGACTCTGAGCCTGAAGTGTCAGCCTCCGATGAATCAGAGATGAGTACTAATGAGGACAAAGTAATTTCTGACGAGGATTTTAGTGACCTCCCCGCAAATCTTCTACTTTCACGGATACCCCCATATGATCTAGAGCCTGGAGAGGGCATGATCTTTGATGTCAATTATCATTATGAGGATCCCTATGACTCAGATTTGGTTCTGAGATACATGTTGATCTACTCCCTCAGCAACTTCCTGCTGAGTTGTGGAACATGATAAATCAGCTGAATCAACATCATGACCCCCCCTCTGATTATCCTCTATTTTCCACCACCACTCCACACTTTCTTATAGCTAGACTTTTTGGAGTAGGGATGCACAATCAGTTGGTTTGCATCTCCGGACCACTGATTCTAGGAGCATACAAGCACATCTTTCTCTTAATCTTGACTAACTCCTATTCTAGAACTGATATATCTGATTGAGTTTTCGCCCAGCTGGAGGCGTTAAACTCAGCATATACCTCACATTCTACCATCACCCTATACATACTCGCTTTATACATGGCATATTTTTCTTTTAAGCATATTTCCTTTTCGCATATTGCATACTGTTAGGTTGGCCAATGTTGAATGTTAAAATTTAGGAGTAATTCCAGGTGATTTCTACCCATTTACTCCCTGCTGTATTTATTTTCTTTTATATTCATGCATGATAACATGAAAGAACTTAGGCATTAGGGGGTAGATACGACAAAACTGAAAATTTTTATGCCAACATTTAGGAAAACCTCGAAGCTATATGTCAAACGTACTTTAGGGCCCTAAATAAAAGAACAACCGACTCCACCTCCAATGCTGGCATTGGAGCTAAAAATTGTCCGCAACAACCACTTTCAACTCACCTGCTCACCTTTTATTCTAAATTTAGGGTCAAGCTGAATGTAACCCAAAAGGGAAATTTCATGAAGTACGAATATAAGAGGTTACTTGTTTATAGCATATATACATAGTGCATCCATGGATAAGATTATTTTATTAAGAGAATGTATTAGGAATTTTATCGTCTAATTGATTCCTATAATCTAGAATCCAGTACAACTTTTCACACACACATGTAGAATTTTCAATGGATTCACGGTAATGGCTGATAAATGTCTTTAGTCTGTCGAGAAGAAGCAGTGCTTCTTTTCTTGAACCCTTGGATAGTGCTTTGGAATCTAGGCAGATTTTCTTCCAAAAATCCACCAAATAGAGTACATGTGCTCTAAGATTAGTGCAAGGAATATGGAATCCTAGATAATTAGGTGATGATACTTAAAGATTAGGTATAGTTTTCGCTCTCAGTTCCTACATATACATTTTTGTGCAAAATTTTGAGAGCCACCAAATAAGGTAATTACGCGGAGAGCGAGTTTTCATAAAACTAGGGCTACGGTAGATGGTTATGACAATTCTTTACAGAATCCTCTGCTGAAGGAGGGTATTGATGTCAAGGTCAGAAATACACCGTCCTATCCATCTCTCTTGGTGCCGTGAGTAGGCACTTCCACCAAATAAGCCACCCAATGTCTCTTGAGTACCACCAATCCCTAATAATGCCTCCTCAATAAAGTTCATGAATGTGTGCTAGCTTGTGTTGTGTTAAAAAAAATTATACATAAAAAAAAAGGGAAGAAAAAAAATGAAAAAAAAATTGAAAAAGAAAAAAGTTAGAAAAATAAGAAAAAGTAAAGAGAAAGAGTGTGTGAATATTTAGTGTTTATTTCAGTTGCATTGAGGCAATACCACCAAATAAATTTGAGATCTACCAAATAAGACCTTAGCCTATCTTTTTGTGTTCCTAACCGCCAAAATACAAGCTGAGGAATTCCAACTTAGTGTTAGGGTTATGGAACTCAATTAAAGTGTTAATGCCAAGTGAGACCACCAAATACGGTTCATACGTAAGAATCTGGTGAGATTGTGAGCTGTAAGAAAAAAAAATAGAGAGAGTAAGAGAGAATGAATACAAAGGAACCAGAAAAGAGCATAGTTTTTCTCGTCTTTCATTGAGTTGAGTTACTTGATAATCTGGGAATCTAGATTCTGAAGTACTAATCTCTATGTAGCACCAACTAAGAATGAGCCACCAAATAAACACCTATATCCCTCAAACATTCTCTACCCAAGCTTAAAGCTGGGGTGGAATTCAAAGAACATCTTGAATACCCCGAGGGAAGAAGTCCACCTATCCCAATAGAATTTTTTTCTTTTACTAGGGGTCAAGTACAGGCTTTAGAGGTGAATCAGGTCTTTCACTCAAATCCATTGCAAAAGCTATGTAGCTGCACTTTCACATTTGGCTGGATTTCTAGATCATAGGATGAAAGCAAAAAGGAGAAAAATCTCTAGGCATACACTTGATAAAATAATCAATCCCTTAGGGACCCTTCTGTGAATAATTTTGTTTTACATTTGCTAGGGACTAGTAAGATTTAGGCATGGGGGTATGATTGCGTAGCAATCATAGGTCTTAGTTATCCAAAATTAGGCTAGGACTTAGCATAAGTTAGGGTAGTTCATGCATGCATAAGCATTATTTACATCTTTACTGTTCTTCCTATAGTTATGCATAGAATAATGCTATAATATACTATTAGGTGCATTATATAAATTGCAGGAAATAAGAAGCTTAGGAGCTGGAACTGAGACTAGATATGATCTGAGACTAGATCTGAAGCTGGACCTGAAGCCAGAGTTGCAGCAGAGCAGGAGTAGAAGACCAAGAATAAGATGTAGTAGACAATAATGTAAGGGGTTGAGGTATGCTATTCTATTAAGTGGGAATAAAGTAGTAAACTACGAAGAACTTAGGTCCATCCTAGCCCTAGGATAAACTAGAAGCTTCCCCAAGCCTTAGCCACCCTTAGATTAGGTCACTGTACCCTAGGAAGCCATAAAACCCTATTTCCAGCCTCTATCTGGACATCCAGATGAGTTACAAGACGTCCAAAACCCTTAGCCACAATGCATGCACCTAAAACCCACTTCTACAGCATTTTAAGACATCTAGACACTTGGTCTGGATGTCCCATTTCTGTAGATAGAACCTTAATTCCTCCTTGCCTCTGTTTGGACGTCCATACAACAACTCTGGACGTCTAACTTTTCATTTTAAGACATTTGACAATATTGTCAGACGTCTGGAACTGCTCTCTAGTTTCTGTTTTTGAATTCAAGCTTGGATCTTGAATTCCTAGGTCCCTAAACTCAATTCCAATCCCATAGGAACCTAAATTAAGGTACCCTAAACCTAGTACATCACCTCTAGACCTCCCTAAGAAGCTAATTAAGTCATCATTAAACCTAATTGACTTGGATCTTAGTAAATTTCATCAGCCTATTCAATTGGACTCATTGAGTCCAATTGAGCCCTGATCTCAGCACACACTATCCAATTAGACTCAGTGAGAGTCCAATTGACCTAGACCTACCATAATTGAGTTGTTTTACTCTCAATTAGGGTTTCACACATCCAATTAAACTTGTATCAAGTTTAATTGCATTTTAGCTTAATGAATTAGGGTTTACAACCCTAATTTGAGACCTACCTTGACCTAAACCCATTAGAACCTAACCTAATCAACCTAGCCACCTAGGTTTCGACCCACACACACCATCTACACAAAAATACCTAGCCTAGAGTTCTCTAGAACTCTCTCCCATGTGTTGTTGCCTTGGTTGCCAAAAGTAGCAACCAAGATGCATTCAATTTTTAGATCCACCAAATGTGGATCTTAAAACCACCCATCCATCCTCTCTCTCACTCTCTCACAAGCTCCCACCATAGGCCTCTCTAGAGAGTTCCACACTTCTCTAGAGAGGCTCCCTTGGGTCTACTTAAAGGACCTTTGGGTGGCCATTTGCACCCATCTAGCCTTCCATCTAGTTTTAGTTTCGTTCAACCTCCATTACACCACCTCCAACTCCTCGAGCACACCATGGCATCCCCATCACCTCCATGCCAGGCCTAGATCGCCTCCAACCTCTCTCCAAGGGTTGACCTAAGCACCATTGGCCTTTCCTCCTTCTCCTCTCATCCAAGTCAAAGGCCATCGGAGCTACCTCCGAATGCCCTTCATTCTATTTGCTAGATAAGTAGTGTAGTTCTTCGTAGATTAATGCTTTATTATTGCTTAGTAGTGTATCTCCATATTCTCCCCCAATGATGCATACATAATCCCCTCATAGATTCATATATGCAGTCATTTTCTATTAGCTAGTTTATTGCTTTCAAGCTTTCCTGTACAAGCTTTCCACGAGCTTCACTATGTAGCCACCATGATGCAATCAATGAAATCATATTTTTTATATCTCTATGTCTATGTGTGAAAATCACCATGTGATGATTGCCATATTTCCTTGTAAATAAAGTTGTCACTATGTAGCCACCATGATGCAATCAATGAAATCATATTTTTTATATCTCTATGTCTATGTGTGAAAATCACCATGTGATGATTGCCATATTTCCTTGTAAATTAAGTTGCATGCACGAAATTTGTATTCTCTTGCAGCTAAGCATGTTGTGCATCAATACAAATTATTGTAAGCTGGCATGCATTTCTGAATAAGTAGAGTGAGCTTGATTGAATTCAAATCTACATTTTCTAAATGCCTCCCAGAGACGAACGACCGGGACTCAAGTCTCATTATTTTATAAATTATCTTTCATGAGCGTTTTCGTGCACTATACTATGAAGAGATCTCTCCTTTCAAAACACGCGCAAGAACCGCCCTCCTGTCAGAGAGATCCATCTTCCTTGGGTTTTCTATCTACTCCTACACTAACCCAAGGAGGGACCTTTGTCCCACAATCTTTCCTACCCTTTTCCCCACCCTTTCCTATTGCATAAAACACGCCATACATTTTTAATTTACATGCCATCCAGGACAACACTCCAAGATCAAATCCTTATTCTAATACCTATAATTTTGGATGGGGAGGCCACCCAAATTTCTCTTGGGCTGATCAAAATCAAAGACCATCATATCCAAATCAGACCCATCAAAACCCACCTTCGTTGCCTTCTCAGCAATAGAATGAGAGGCCCAGTCCCGCGAGTATGCAGAATTACTCTGGGTTGAATTGAGATATGTAACTCGATCAGATTTTCTGACCTGTTACAGAGAGTTAGCGACAGAATGTTGTAGCTCTCATTGAGATTTAAAGGCAAGGCAAGGTAGAATTGGCGGATTTGCGAAATCAGATTATGCTTTTGGCTGAGTCTCGTCAGCCAGTACTCTTCCATCTCAACCAATTCCAAATCCTAGGATTATGCAAAACCCTAGGCAACATTAGGGCTAAGTACATTTCATCAATCAGGCCTTTGATTCTAATCAAAACCCATCCTCTATACTTCCTGAAAATAATCCACCAAACCTGCATCAGTAGCCTTTGTTATATCAAAATGACCCACCTATTATTGAGAATCAGAATTGACTTTGCTGATCTCCTGAAATTGGTTGGAATCACTTCTTAGATTGCCTCAATCTTTAATATTTTACATCTCAACTTAAATCAGATATATTTTTCACGAGATCCACTTTGATCTTTCTGAGATTTTTCATGGGAATCTGATTTTGGTTCTATGAGATCTATTTTAGGCAATCTCAGGACAAGTTTTACCTGGGTGGTTTTATCTGTTTTCCTTTTTTCTTGAACTAATTCTTCCATAACTCCTTTGATTTTACCATACATATTCTTTATAGGAGTTCCTTACTAGGGTTTACGCCTAGCTGAAGGCATAAAACTTGGCACTCTGTATATAGCTGTTTCCTGTATTCTACACTTTTCTATACACATACACTCGAGTCTGTACTTGAATTGTCACTTATTTTACACTGATTACCTTCACTTAGTCTAATTGACCACTCTGACGTTTGGTCAGAATAGAAATCGTCCACATAGAGATCTTTGATCTCCTCTACCCGACTCCTTCCGTCATCCTACGCTAAGTGAAGTGTAATATTCTTTTCCATCCTTCTTACAATGAGAACATTGTAATATTTTGGCTTGGGGGGGTGTGAAGTGACAATTTTCACTTCAAGTGTATTTGTAGATAAAAGTAAAAATATAAAACACAAAAAAAATTTAAATACCCACAAAATTTAAAAAAATAAAAATTCCCAAAAATTTAAAAAATTTAGAAAAGTCAAAATTACCCTAAAAATTTTGAAATATTTTGAAAATTTATAAAAATTTGAAAATTTTATAAAACATAAAAATAAAAATATATAAATATAAAATTTGAAAAATTACAAAATCATAAAAATAATAAAGGGGTTTTACATTTATAATAAAGAAGAAAAAGAAGATACAAGAAAAGAATATTTATATTTAATTAAATTAGTAATTAAGAGCTTAATTTTGCTTTTAGGTCAGAAACAAATATATATATATATATATATTGTAAATAGTATTTTATAAGAGAATTGAATCCTTATTTAGATTTTTACTTAAGTAATGTTTTCAAAACATGCATTTGTTTGCAAAATTTTGAACGAGATTTTGTTTAGGTTAGAGTCTGAAACCCTAAGGATCTGTTTCTCCTACTCTTTACCCTGAAATAAAGAAACTAAGGTGTATTAAGTTTGAAACTTGAGTTTTGGAATTAAATTGTAACTTTCTTGGTCAATTAGACTAAGTCCTTTTGCTTTTTGAACATTTGTTTTTACTACCAAGGTAAGTAAAAAGGCTAGATATTCAAAGTTAATTAAGTAGAGAGTTGGTAAAATCTTAGTTTTAAGATCTATCAGGCTATAGTTGGCTTAATCAACTAAGGACATTCGTCTAGACTTGGCATGTTGTGTCTTGACAGATCCTGCCAGAGGAAACTAAGAGTTTAAAGGACCAGAGAGTGAATGGCTTTGGTGTCCAAGCTCTGGTTTGAGAGCTAAGTAACCTAAGCGTCCAAAATTCACACACATAGAGTTGTCTTGTTGGCATCTGAGACCGTGAAAACAAAGAGGTTAAGAGATCGATTCTAATTCCTCTTTAGTCCAAGGATTTCCGCGGGGCGGCTCTTGAAAGGGTGAAGGATGTGCCACTCACCTAGAAAAAGGAATTGGAGTATTATGTTAGTAAGAAAAATAAGGAGGAGAAAAGAAAAAATAAATAAAATAAGAAAAGAATAAAACACCCTGCAGTTAAGCACCTCGTTACAAATGGGTGCATATGTAGTTTATCCACCAAATAAAGCATCTTGGTACAAATGGATGCCACCCTTCCTTCCATCAAATTAAAGAACACCTCGCTACATATGGGTGTCTTATCCTATAGAAAAGAGTTGAAAAAAATATGGAGATAAAAAT
Organism: Thalassia testudinum; assembly: GCA_037157565.1. NCBI lineage: Eukaryota > Viridiplantae > Streptophyta > Magnoliopsida > Alismatales > Hydrocharitaceae > Thalassia > Thalassia testudinum. Next base: position 112,347,143 of record JAZHRO010000003.1, on the reverse strand, counting down.
TAGGAATAAGAGACCTAGTGGTCCACCGGGAAGATATACACAAGTGTTGACCTCAGGATAGAAAACTGGTGAGGAGAAAGCAACCAAATCTGAGTAAGGCTAAGCCAAAGGCTTGAATTAGAATAACCTGGATTGGAAATTGATGTCTTAAGATCTAGATTTTTACAACTTTGGATGCCTTTAGGACAATTCTCTTCACATGCACGGATGCTTTAAAATCATAGCTACTGAGACTTTGTATTGGGCAATGAAGCCTAAGAAATTGGGTTTTAAGGACTTGCAGTTGAGGCCCGAAGGACAAAGATTGACAAAACCCTAGGTCTAAAAGTCTGTCCTTGGTGCTGTGGGATGGCAAATTAGGGTTTTGCCACTCTGAGTTTGGTTAATAATGAGTGTCTAGCTAATTTACTAAAACTTGGGTTGATAAAAATCAGATTTCAGAAACTTAAGGATTAACTTAATTCTATTAAGTTTTTGAATTAAAATTTAATTTCCAACTCTTCAGTTTTGTTTTCTTAAAACACTTTGAACTCTGAGTTTCTAGGGTTTAGAGTGATTACATAGAATAAGTAGGTTTTCTGTATTCTGATTTTTAATAAAATTCTCGTCAAAATTTCTATTTTTAATATAGTGTGTTTTGAAAAGGTTATTTGAGTTTTTAAGTCTAGGTAATGAGATTTCCGTAGAATGCTATGCATATTTATGGATACTTATTTATATATACATAAAAAATTAAAAAAAATTGAATATCTGAAATTCTAACCTATGCATTCCTCTACTTAGTTTTTATTTATAATATAATAATTTAAACCCTGGTATTTAAATCATCATATTTCTAGTTAATTTTGCTAGGCACTAGCAAAACTTTGGCTTGGGGTTATGATGAGAGGCTTATCATGGCTTCTAATTACCCCTCATTAACTAGTTTCCCTAGTTAATTAGCTAGGAATAAGCATATATAAGGGTTAATTATGTAATAAGGGATAAATCATTAAAGGACCTTAAAATAAGTTTAAAATGCTGAATTATCAGCCAATTAATATTGTTAATAATTAAATTAATAAATGGACTCAAAATACCAATAATTAGTTACCTAATTAATATCTTATTTAACTTAAGTATAATTTAAGACATAAGTACTTAAATAATTTAAGTAAGTTAATAAGTAAATAAATATAAATAAATGGGTCAAAAATGTGAATACAAGGCTTTAATATAATATTTGGCTAAGTTATAAATATATATAAAATGTTAGGAAAGAAAAAAATTTAAATTAACCTTAGAAGCCTCTGTTTGAATTTCGGTCCTTGGAATTCATTGCATTTGAGCCCTTTCCTTTCACCTAGGTCCTTAGCTTTCCTCGCATACAGGTCCCTATGTACTCTCTTCTTCTTTGTTTCTTCTTCAGCCACTTCAACGGCTGACGAACGGCGGTGAAGACACCTCACGATCACCTTCCATCTGACTCCATTCCACCCTCGCCATGCTCCTGGAGCTTGTGCTCACCCTCTTCATTTCATCCCATGGTCTGGATGATCCTTGAATCCTATTTACGGTTAGTGAGTAACCTCACCGACGTCGGAGACAACGCCGATGGTTACCTTGAACCTAGACCTTCTAGCGTCCAGATTCAGCCGCCGCAACCTATAAATACCCCTTGACCCCTTCAATTTCAAAGGTCGGTCCCCTATCCTTCTTCCCCAACTGCGGCCGACGATAGGCTATTCCTTCGCTACCTCTGGAGACCTCTCATCCCCCTATCAGAGCTCTTCTGTGTGAGGGACTCGCCTCTCTCACCTCTTCTTCCTCTCCAGACGACTGTGATAGGGCCAAGGAGCACCACTTCCTCTCTATCACCACTTTCAATTTCTCGCTAGAGCTCTATCCCCTACCCTCTGAGTTCATCCTCCATTACTCACCTTTCGACGAAGATTCTTCCCCCCCTTTTCATCCAGGTAATCGTAGATTACTTTGTGTAGCTTAGATTAGTGTAATTAGCTTAGTTAGATTAGTTTAGTTAGACTTCCAATACTTCCTTCCTTAGCTCCGGCGAGGCCAAGTCCAGCCTCGCTGGGCCTTTGTTCGCATTTCCAAGTAATATTTCACTCTCCTTATCTCTCCACTATCCATTATCACCTTCTTTCCCTCACTGATACCACCTATACTGCCTAATACATCTCACCGTCACCGATGACCTCTGCTATCTATGACGGAGTTCCCCGACCCTTATACACCTCCATTAGGGTCTTCCACCTCTAGAACACCAGCCTAAGACCCTTCCCAACCACAGATCTACCTTAATTGTCCACCTAATCACCTAAGCCACTTCACACACACCTGGACACTTCACTGTCCATGGTGAAGTGTCCAAAAGCTTTCTCACACCCAATTAAGGTCCATCATCATCTCCCTAACACCTAAGGACCTTAGCAATTCCATTAATTGCTCCTATAGAGCTTCCTACTAAAAATGCCTAAATTCCTTCTCCTCTCTGAGCTCGCTATCAATGGCAGCTCAGAGATGAGTTAATCACCTAACTAATTAGTCCATTAGTATCGCCTCACCCCTTAAAATACTTTCCCTCACTCAATTGAATGAAAGGAAGCATTCTGAGTTCTGTCAAGCTTAGAATGCTTAATTTTCGAATTCCATGATGAATCCTAAGTTTTGATCATTCTTTCAGCCAATTAGGGAGTTGTTAAAATCTGTCTAGGTCCTAGGAATCTCCACAGGCCAGTAATGGCCTCATTTACTATGGTTTTCAACTATGTATATCAAAATTGGACTCACCGGAGCTCCAACGAGCTCCGGTGAGCCAAAATCACACTTCAGCCCTTGATAAGTTCTGAGGAGTTCCAGACTGCATCATTAAGGCTTAAGGATCATGAATTGGTGATTGGATTAGTGTTTTAATGTCTGGAGCTTGTAGATGACCTCTGTCTTCTCCAACTCCGACGGAGTTGGTGAGTCATTTCTGTTGGGGTTTAGGTCGCTGTAAGAGGTCCAGAAGCAAGAACGAAGTCTGCTAAGTTCATCTTAGCTGGTCAATTGGTCAAGAAAGTCTTGGTTTGCTCTACTGAACAAACCCATTTCAGATCTCAGGCAACAAAGTCTAATAACCCTACTAGGAGCTTCAAAACATGATTCTGATGTTCTAGACCAATTCTTGATAAAGAATTAAGTTGATTTAAGGACTCAATTTGATCTGTTTGGCTATGTGCACAAAAAATCAAACACAAAATCAATAATAACAAGATAATTTGCACAATCAATCAAACCACAGAAATTTGGCAGAATATGTATAGTGGTTCCCCTCCCTTGGGTACTCCACTACCTAAGCCTCCCAGCTTAGGGTTTTTAACTCGATTCTCTCAACCCCAAGAGAATCAATTTATTAAATCGAGGTAATTAATGAGTTACCTCAACCCAAGTACAAAAATGGGTTTGTTACAACCCAACGAGCAAATTCTCAAGAACAAATGAAATACAGGTGTAAGAAAGAAAGATCTTACAACTAAGTTCCTAAGCCTCTCAACAAATGTAAAAATAATGTTATCGATTTGAGAGCCTAGATGAGCGTGAATGCCTTGACAATGCATGAAGAAATCACGTCGAAGTGTTTGCAAAAGCGTAGAGAAATTGATAACAACAAACTATTCCTTCTTCTTCAAAAATATTGTGAGAATATGAAATATAGCTCTAGAATTTTTCTTCTCTATCTCTCTATGCAAACTAAGGGTCCAAGGGTTTATTTATAGAGTTAGGACCTTAGTGGGTCATCTCCTAGACGTTGGGGTTTAAATCCCAATGTTCACATAACCTAAATAAATTTTCTAGCCGTTCAGTTTTGAGCCAACAGCTGCGTGGTACTGGTACTAAAGTATGGGTACCGGTACTCATTGCTTCCAGATTTGGGTTTCAAACTCTTAACACAAATCTGTAACCCACTTTTACCGGTACTGATTATTAGTACCGGTACTGATCATGAGTACCAGTACTTGCAGGGTACAGGTTTGTTTCTTGACAAAACCCAAACCTGTAACTCACATGTAATGGTACTAAACTTTAGTACCGGTACTTGTGGGTTAACAAGTACCTTTTTTAAGTGATTTAATCAATTACGTTCTTTGAAAATGATCGCAATATAAATCCTAATTTATCTCTAATTATTTTTACGATCTAAATTATATTCCTTTGTTAAGAGGCATATACAATCTATAAATAAAAAATCTAAACTAGAAACACTAAAGGTCGAAGATGATCTTCTCCTCCTCAATTCTTCCTTTTCATCTTGTCTCCTTCTTATCATGATCTTCTCCTTTTCATCAACCTCTATCATTTTCTGTTTGCCTTGATCTTCACCTAAATCTGAAAGAACTCAATTGCAAACATTAATCCATAATAATTTTGTTAGCACCAAAATAAGATGTGGAACAAGGTTCCAACATGGTGATCCAATTAAAAATTGAACACACAATTGAGTTTAAAAGTTCAAATCAAAAGTATAATAAACTTCTTAAATGTTCAATTAAGCTTATATAAAAGCTTGGATGCATTTGGACATCATTAAGGCCTTGAAATTAAAGATTTACATTTAAGTCCTTAGTGCATTACATATCATTCATTAGAAAACCTCCTAGGACCTATTTGTAACCTATAGGGACCTTTCGATAAGCCCAAAAGCATCTCTCTGTAACCATTCTTTATCACTTATGGGTCTGTCTACAATTGTTCTACCGCTTCGCTGAGGGGTGTTCCCTGCAATTTCACCAACACAGCCTGTAGCTCCCGTGCGAACACTGTTCACATGAGGAACTCACATGACCTTGGTTGTCCATTCTCTTGATCGCTTGATCTGTAGCTTGATCTGATTTGAACCTTCACGCGATTTGGCACGTGTGGTCACCTTTTCACCCATATCCCATCCAACGATCGCTTTTTGATTTGGTAGCCGCATGCACTCTCTCTTCTCATCCTCGCCACCCATGCCCTTTTCGCCTAACTTCACCCACGCGGTGCTTGGATTCACTCTTCCATCGACTTAAGGTGTTCCATAGTAATGCGCGCAAGAGATCGCTCCCTCCTACACCTCTTAGCAATCATTCTTCCTCTCCAGTTTACTCTCCCCACCTCTCCCCATTTTCACGGCCACCGGCTGTGAAATCCACCTTCTCTCCGACACTCCTTGTCGCTAAGCACTTCGTAGCACTTGAGGGAGACCCTAAACTCCACTAGAGGGTTTTCACTCTGCTGGAGCATCTCCTCCCTCCTTTCTTCCTCTCCATCCATCGGGTGGAGATCTAAAGGTCTCATTCTTCCTGTTAGATTAGGTTTATTATTTTTTTTAGATTAGTTGTAGTATTACTTAGAGTAGTTAGCAGTAGAAGTTAGATTTAGAGTAGTTCTGATCTGTGAATGAATGCTAGAGTAAGTTAGGAGTAGCTGTAGCATAGAGATCCCACAATTTCTCCTCCTCTGATCACTTCATACCAGAGGAGATGAATTCCCCCATTCATTGATCACTGTTTTCTCCCCCTACATGTTTCCATTTCACTTCTAATTTACTCACATTTTAATCTACAATTCACCCATGCATTTGGAGTCAAATCCCCATCTCTTTGCTTTCGAGCTTTGAGATGAGTAATTGTACTCAAATCCATTTTAGGGGCCTCTCACTCACTTCATTTTGTTCACAAAGGCCCTTGATCTGAGCTGAAAATGGAATCAGTTTGCTTGATTTACTTTGAATTTGGATTTAACACAAAATCACAAGATTTTGAATCAATTGGGTTTTGAATGGTTTTGATCGAGCAAACTGAGGTATTTTTGTAATTCACTGAATGGCTGTGAATCTGAGATGTTTCTAATGTCAGAATTCTTCTCAAATGAACCATAATCAAATATGTTCTTTTTGAGGGTTTTAATGTTTTGAAAGCTTTGTAGAGCCAAGGAAGACCAACTATGTTGATTGGAGGCTCTATTAAGGATTTCAGCCATGGATTTATTTTTTGAGATCTAATTTTCACTTAAAAGATTTTTAGTATCCCTCAATGTTTTTAACACATTGGGATTCAAATTGAATTTAATGGACCAATTTCAACACCTCCTACATATTGTCTATAGCATTAGGAAGGTGTTAAATCAGTAGATTTAGCTCTGATTTGGAAAGAAAAATGTTGACGAGGGTCTTTGATTTAAAGTTGCATTTCTGAGAGAAGTTTTTATGTGAATTTTAGCCCTTGTCAGAATGTGTTTTAGAGATTTGTTTTTGTGTTTTTGAATCCCAGCAGCCATATCAAATTGCTGCATGATGCAGCTACATTTCATTCCAGATTCATCTTTTATCTATTGATCAAGTTATTTTACATCTCTAATCAGTCTTTCTTAAGTTTGATTTAAGCTGTAAATGACTGAATCAGAAGATAAAAGAAAATCTGTGAGTTCCAAATCTGCTGCAGATGATTTCTCTGAATTTTGAATACTGCAGCAAGGTGCTGTGAACATGTAGAATGTCTGGAGTTGCTGCTATTGTTTAGTGGCTACTGCTGCTGATCTATTGGTTTCCAACAGCAGCATAGCTGCTATTCTTGCTGCCATTCTGCTGTAGCTGATGTTGATTTGAAATGTCTTGACAGTAGGCTTAGATTTAAGTTTTGCAATTGGCTGATATGTATTATAAGGTGCATTGTACTTATACAAGCTTTCATGTATTGTAATTGACCTTAAACCTCATTTAGAATGCTTGTAATCTGATTAAGCGTTTCCTGTCAACTAAAAACTTTGCCTAACTGTCCATATTCAAACATGTAATGAAATTGAGTGAAATATCATGTTTAATCATTTAAGCATCTTATGTGTGGTTCGATGAATGTGTTTGACTGTACATTCTTCCTATCAAGCCTTTAGAGTCCCATTCTAGGCCTTAGGCTCACTTATAATACTCTTCAAAGGCCTAGATGTGTTAACTTTGTAAATAAATAAAACTTTATAAAAAATCCAAAAAAATAAAATAAACCTATCTTGGTGAAGATTAGGTATAATTTTAAGTTTATACCAAGTTTCATGGTATTTTGAACCCCTAGCTTGGTAGAACATATCAGCCGATGATTCAGTATACCATAGAACTTAATAAAAGAAATTAACTATACAAACACCACAAACACTCCCTCTTTCTCATCTAGTTCTTTCTCTCTCACCTCCTACCTCCACAAAATATATAAAACCCATAAAAGGTGAGAAAAAACCTGAGAATACCTAAAAACCCATTGTATACTATGTTTATACTTGTAGATATAAGCTATATAGTAAGCTATATGTGTAAATATTGTAAAATATATATATATTAAGTATAAATAACTTATGTAAATGATATATAATGTAACTTAAGTATACAAATTAACTCAAACTGTACATAGCTCATTTATATAACTATTTATCAATTATACTAATTTATATGTACTATAAGATATATAAATTAATAAACCCTGTAAATAAACATATTTAGAATTGATACTATACATATGTATTTATATGTATATAATGAACATAATAAACTTTGTACCATAATTTAATTATATATACATAATAAATAATTAATTTATTAAGTTATTAGTTAAGTATTTAGATTAAATTAAAATAAATTAGTAATTTAAGTTAAAACTAAACTAACTTAAACTGTATATTTGTACTAATGTATTTTAAGTAAATTAGGCTAATATAATTGTATTTATAATGTATTATATTAGTTGTATCTAATTTATATATAAAATAGTTAAAAAAGGAGCTATTTAATTGTAAATAAAATCAAAATAAAGCCTATAAAATGCAATAAAAATCGGTAATAAATACTTTAACATGTACATTAACTCTGTATAAGGTCAATTAGACCATACATTAACTAATCTATATGTAATTAAGAAATCAAAGCTAAAATTCAATATGTGTAAACTGAAAAATTTACCTAATTTATTTATATAATAAACGTAATTAATTTTATAAATTAATTATACAATTATAAAGTACTATGTAAATACTTTAATTCCCCATCATTTATTTTTAATTTATAATAAATTATGGCCCTCAAATTGAGGGCCAAAAACCTCAAATCAGCATAGTTGCACTGAATTCCAGCGCTCAGACTTGGCGCAAATAGCGCCACATCGTTCAGCTTGAGCGATTGTAGTGCTATAAGTTGAATTTGTGTTATGCCCTCTTCAGTCGTCATGCGTTTGGCGCACAACATTACCTTATCCCTTGAGCATTGATCAGGCATGGTTCTGTGATGGTTTGTGAGCGGTGTGCGGTGTAGGTCGGGGGTTTGACACTATGCAAGGGCATGATTAAGCTTGGTTCTAAGCATAAAACATGATTAAGAGGCCTAATTAAAGAATTAGGGTGGCTCTTAATAGAGGTCAGGTCCCACCCGCCTCGAGTGTTGTGTATCCCTCGAAAAGAGCTACCCGCCAACCTCAAAATAATTTTTAAACTAAGTAAAGGCCTAAGGAGGGGTTAAGAAGAGAGAAAAGGGTGTTCTGTGCCTAAGTGTTGAAGCCCTCAGTGAGTAATCAAGAAGAGAGAATGAGAGTCGTAAGTAGAAAAGAAGTAGAAGAACAAAAGAGGAAGAAGAAACAACTAAGTTAACATATAAGAGAGAGGAGTAATAATAGAGAAGAAGAATGAGTTAAGTATATATGTACGTATGTATATATGTAATATATATATGTATATAGAATAAATATAACATGTATATAAGTGTATATTGTAAATACTTAGTATAAGTATAATACGTATATGTATTATGGATTTGTTTGAGCTATATATGTACATAAATAACCATATAGCTTTACTGACAGAATAAACTATCACTATAGATGTCGCTACAGATCCCAGTTTCTACCTTAGATTTTGTACATAGTTTTTCTAGGGTGTAGCGACGTTTATATCTGTTGCTGTAGATATTATATATGTTACTGTATATGTTAGTATATTAAGTTAGGTTAGTATAGTATATATTATTGTTATTATTGTATATATATGTAAGTATTAGTATTATAAGTTATAAATAGATAGTATATAGTATATAAGTATAATGTTTTATGCTTGTTTGTATATATTTGTTTGCAAGCATTTTTAGTTCATTTGTTTGTACATAAATGAGTTCATTATTTCATTCATTAATTCATTCATTCATAATTGTATATAAAATTGATCTTTTTGGGATTAAAGAATAATGTTGGACCTAGAGAGTGATGTATATCAATAACTATCTCCCAGTGAACAACCTAGAATAAACCAGTAAAAATTATGTAAATAAAAAAAATTGACACGATAATGGTTTGTATTTGTGACATATACTACAACTACAACAACGACAATTTTTATACGAACTGCGATCGCGCATCATATTGGCATCCTCTCAATAGAACTAGCCAAATAGTTAATTTTGGCGATAGTGTCCTACATGGTGTAGATGTTATAGAATGTGCATGTGTGTGGATGTGTCTCAGCCCACTCCCAACATTAGGGATGTGAGATGTCCTCTGGATAATAATCATATAGGTAGGATGGATCATGAGAGCTCCCACCTGCCTCTCCTTGATCATCCTCATCCATGTCATTGTCGTAATCGTCGTCATCATCATCATCATCCTCCGCCTCCTCCTCCTCCTCATCATCAACATCCATGATATGCATTTTCCTTGTTGTGGTGACATTGAGGCAATCATGCATCTAGATCTTGGTGCACTAGAGGGACTCAAGTCGAACACCATAGTGCAAAGCGATGTGCGCTATGATATTGGAGAAGGGTAGGAAATTGACTAGTTCTTTTATCATCTGATCAAAAATGATCTTAGCCCAATAAAGTGGTTTCTTGGTGAGCACAACATAGGTGACAAAGGCTGAGTCAGAAAAAATGTAATTAAATTCGCTTGATTGCTTTTTAGGAAAGAGACTATAATAAAGAATCCTAGCAATCAAATTAGGGAGAGGATACATAGTGTTAGGTGCCAAGCGGTAGTTACCTACAATAGCACTTTCTAAGGGTCTTAAGTCCCTTAGGATGCTATGGTAACCAAGTTCATGGGAGAGAGTTTGAATTGTATAACTAGAGTGAGGGACCCCAAAAATCTTGGAAAGTTGAACTGAATCAAGAATGATGCTTTTGCCAAAAGGATTAGTCTTAAGAATTTTTTCAGATGAGGGATGGCTAGACTAGGTCATATTGGCATACCAAACTTTGGCAAAAAATGGGTAGTGGATGCCATTTTGATTATAATCAAAGTAGGTTGAAAAGCTATTCACATCAAACATCAATTTTAAATCAAATTTTCAGAAATCATCATAAATGATGGACTAAATGGGATAAGCAGTAAAAGTTTGAAATTTTGTAAGATGCTCCTTTGCCTCATTAGAATGGGTATACCTAAGGAGCTTCGATTGGAACGGGTCAGAGGACACATCACTAGAGGATGCCGATCCCTTCCCCTTGTTCATTTGGGATTTAGGTTCCATTAGAAGAAAATAGATGACAAATTGGAGTATGGAAATAAATAAAAAAAGCTTGAACTAGTCAAGATAGACTGACTAACATTAGGTCAATATAATCTAACGTTAGCTCTAATAGCTGCTGCAGTTTGGTAGAACAGATGTGACATAACGTTAGGTGAATAAGATCTAATGTTAGCTAAAGGGTAGAATGTAGGTCACGACTAGAAAACAAGGATTTTATGGGCCAAATCAAAGATTGTTGGTGAAATGATGATGCAAACCTGCAAGAAACATCACATACAACATCCCACACAATTCTAAACATCAATCCAAACAAAAGCCTTAATTTTTGACCTAAATCAAGATTGAAATCACAAGAGATTGAGAGAAAGGGGAGTATACCTCAAGTGCTCTCCTTGGAAGATCTAGATCTAATGTTAGATCTTTCCAAAAACAAGATTAACTCCTTCAAAGATGGAGAGGAGAGGGTGGACGTGGAGGAGCTCTTGGGTATATCTTTGGGTTCTTTCTTGATGGAAGGTGAAGATGAAATGAGGTGAAGTTGATGAAATGAGATGGGTTGCAAAGGTTAAGAGTGAAAAAAAAATAATATGCTGAAATAATTGCAACCACATACTCAAGGAATCTCAAAATCAAATGTAACAAAACCAAGGTGCCATATCTCCAACTTATGCCTAATGATGCTATTTAAAGTATATTTCTAGGTTGAATGCTATCCTATTAGGCCTTGATGTTACTAATCTTACATAGACCCAATTTTTTTCCTAATTTCACCAAATCTCTCATAATTGAGCGGTTTAGTGAATATATCTAGTAATTGATATTCCATAGAGATAAATTCTAATTTAATTTCATTTTTAGGCACATTATCTTAAAGAAAGTGGTGCCTAACATCAATATGTTTTATCCTAGAATGATTTACCGGATTCTTAGAGAGGTTTATTGCACTTGTATTATCACAATTAATGGTTGGGCAATTTAAGTTTAAATCAAAATCATTAAGAGTTTGTTCCATCCAAAGTACTTGTGAACAAGCCAAGGCAGTAGCCATATATTCTACTTCGGAAGTTGATGGGGCAACACAATTTTGTTTCTTGGAAAACCAAGAGACTAGTGAATCACTTAAGAACTGACTGGTGCCACTAGCACTCTTACGATCCACTCTAGAGCCTGCATAATCCACATCACTATAGGATGTGAGATCCAAGATTGTGGATTTGGGGTAAAATAACCCAACATCACAAGTATCAAATAAATATCTAAAAATTCTTTTGACAGCATTTAAATGTGATTCTTAGGACAAGGTTGAAATCTATCACAAAGATATTTTGAGAATAAAATATCTGGCCTACTTGCTGCTAAATAAAAAAGAGAGCTGATCATACCTCGATCTTTCTTTTGATCAATACTCATACCATTTTCATCCCCGTCCAATTGAGTAGTGGTATTCATTTGTGTGTTCTTCCCTTTTGATCCATCCATTCCAAATTTCTTGAGCATCTCCCTTGTGTATTTGTGTTGGCTCAAGAAAATTCCTTCATCCAATTGAGCAATTTGGAGACCTAAGATACTTGAGTTCTCCCATCATGCTCATCTCAAAGTTCTCCTATATTACTTGACAAAATTCTTGCACAAACTTGTTTAGTAGAACAAAAAATTATGTCATCCACATAAATTTGCACAAGAAGTATGCCCTTGTTTTTTCTTTTAATAAAAAGAGTGGGATCAACATGGCCAACCTCAAACTTAGAATCCAACAAGAAGGTTCTTAGTTTCTTATACCAAGCTCTAGGACCTTCCTTATGACCATAAAGAGCCTTCTTGAGTTTATAGACATAGTCTGGATGCTTTAGACACTCAAATCTAGGTGGTTGCTTCATAAACACCTCTTCTTTAAGAACCCCATTTAAAAAGACACTCTTCACATCCATTTGGAAAAGCCTAAAATCTAAAAAAGAGGCAAAAGTGAGAAGCATTCTAATTGATTCGAGCCTAGCAACTAGATCATAGATCTCATGAAAGTCTAGCCCTCCTCTTGGTTATAACCTTGGTTAAAATCTCATATCTTTTTTTACTAACTACCTTTTCAAACTCGTCCAATTTATTCTAAATGACCCATTTTGTACCAATAATGGCATGGTCTTTAGGCTTAGGAACCAAATCTAAAACCTCATTCCTCTCAAATTGGTTTAAATTCTTCTTGCAAAGATAAAATCCAAGACTCATAACCACAAGCCTCTTCAATAGACTTAGGTTCTAATTGAGAAACAAAGACGTCAAAAATAAACAAAATCCTAAAATTCGATCTTGTTTGAACACTTATTGATATATCAACTAAAATGAGATCTTTGGGATGATCTCTTTGAAATGTCCAATCCTTTGGCAAGTCATGAACATTCCAGGTGTCTGGAATGTTAGAAGCATCAATAGAAGAGGGTGCCTCCTTATCATCATCAACTATGGAAGAGGAAGTTGATGTGAATGATTCATCAAAAGACACTTGTAATGTCTCCTCTATGGTTGATATCTTCTTATTGAAAACCTGGTATGCCTTGCTACGTAAGGAATACCCAACAAAAACTCCATCATCCACTTAGGATCAAACTTATCCAAGTTGTCCTTAGTGTTAAGGATGATGCAACGACAACCAAAAACTCTAAAATAAGAAATCAAAGGAACATGATTGTGAAACAACTCAAATGGGGTTTTCTTAAGAATGGGTCTAAGAAGCACACGATTTAACAAATAGTAAGCTGTATTAATCACTTCTACCTAGAAATAATTAAGAAGACCCAATTCTATTAACCTTGTTTGAGTGCATTCTTGGAGTGTGCAGTTTTTATGCTCAACAACCCCATTTTATTATGCTACTCTTGGAAATGCGAATTCATGGTGGATCTCGAAAACTCGATAAAACTCTCATTCTCAAATTCTCCACCATGATTTCTCCTAACCCGAGAAATATAAACGCTCTAACTAGTTTGTATTCACTTAGCTAACTTAGAGAATTCTAGAAAGGCCTAATCCTTGGACATAAGGAAAATCACCAACGTAAAACGTGAGAAATCATCAACAATAACAAAACAAAAATGAAAACTATTAAAACTTTCATGTCTAGTTTGTCCAAATAAGTCTAAATGGAGCAGTTCAAGTGATCTAGTAGTTGACACAACTCCCTCACTCTTAAAAGAGGCCTTAGTTAGTTTTCCTTTTTCACGTGCATTACAAATATGATCCTTTTTATAACTAAATTTTGGCAAGCCAATAACAAGTTCTTTTCTAATAATTTTATCAATGAGTCTCATATTGAGATGGCCTAATCTTCTATGCCATAAATTGTTTGCTTCACTAAAGGCAAGCAAGCAATCAACTATTTCTTCCTTATCAAATTCAAGAACATAAATATCTTTTTCTCTTCTTCCTATCAAAAGAACTTCTAAAGTTTCTTTATCAATAATTTCAAAATCATCTTTATCAAATACAACCTTACATCCTCTATCACAAATTTGGCTAACACTAAAAAGATTATGTTTTAAGCCATCAACTAAAGCGACATTTTTAACTTTCTTAAATGAATTACCTATCGTACCCTTGCCAATAATACGGCTTTTTGGTTGTTTCCCATAGCCACATCCCTTTGTCGGCTTTCTTGAGCTTTAAGAATTGCATGGAGTCTCCCATCATATACCTTGAACACCCACTATCCATAATCCACTTGTTCATCTTCTTTGAAGCCTATAAAATAAAAGTTGAGAACAGTTTTAGGTACCCATGCCTTCTTTGGTCCTTGAGTGTTAGAATACCTTTCCTAGAAATAGTTCCTTTAGGGAATCCATTTATTCATGGCCTTGTGGCTAAAGGCATATGCATGGTGACGTTGTTTTTGAGTCTTATGGTTGAAAACATATGCATAGTGAGGTTGTTTTTTAGCCTTATGACTATACAAGTATGCATGATAAGTTAGTTTTTGAGACTTGGGTGGCACAAAGGTGTTTTTACCTTTGGGCTTCACAAAATTCGTTGGTTTCTTGGTTGTAGAGGAAGATTCAATGTAACCATGACCATGCCCAGAAGTAGATTGCAATTGACTTGCAAGCATCTTTTGTAAGTTGTTGCTACCATTAGTAAATTTAGCCAAGCCATTAATCAACCTATTTGTATTTAACCTAAGCTCATCCACATCATTCTCTAACTAGACAATTTTATTTTTCAATTCAATAGTCTCTTCCATCAATATGTCTTTTTCGATAAGCTAGTGTTAGAAGCAATAAGATTTTCATTCAATCTAGTCAAGTTCAAACATTCAGTTTTCAATTTTACATTTTCCTTCTCTAGATCTAAGTTCTCATTGACAAGAAGCTCATAATTGTTTAATGATGAACGCGTTTCACGTGTAGAAATCGGGGTTTGGAGAAACCCATTGTCGTAGTCACAAAACTCATTATCAAATACAAGTTTACCAAAACTCCAAGGGAGTCCTAGGTCGAACATAGGGAGGTGACATTACCTTGCTCGAAAACCATGCTTCGTTTTGTTTCTTTTTTGGTATTTTTAGGTTTTGTTTTTTTTTGTGTTTTTGAAAAAAAAGGACAAGCAGAATTAATTCACAAGAGAGATGGAATCAAATATGATATATTGCACAAATGTTTATTAAAATATTCTACAAAAGCATAAAAGAGAGGGAGGTGAGAAGGAATCTCCAGAATAGGCTGTTCGAAGAAACGACATTGCTTAGCGGAAGCTTGGATGAAGGAGTTAAGGAGTAGGACAATGGAGGTGAGATGTAGGAGGACGTTAGGTAGAGGAATGCTTCACCGAATGGAGGTGATCTGCTACTGGTATGGAGGTGGGAAGACGGCTCCAAGGCAACCTATGAAGGTGATGGGATGAGGGACGAATATTTAGTGGGATAAAGGAATGCTACACTAATAGGAGGCCTTTGGTGCTTGAGAGTAAGCTCTAATAGAGCTTTGGTAGGATACTTGAGCTTAGGAGTAGGTGGGAGTAGAGTAGGAAGAGATGGTTTGGAATGGGGGGTGTAGGGGTGTTTATATAGTGCTGGAATGGAGGTAGTTTGCGTGCATGGGCCTTTAGTGACATTTAAGATGTTGCTAAAGACCCACCAGAGACGTCACTAAAGCATTCACGCAGCTTGGTTGGCGCTTGATGCTTGGCTGTAGCTGTCGTAGGGCATGGTGATTGTTGACCATTGGATCAGGCGTGGAGGGCTGTGATCGCGAGATGAGAACACGCGCTCGCAGCAGTTTGAAATCTGCACTGCTGTCGCATGCGTTGGTAGCCATCGGATGAGGCATCGCACGGCCGATGCTCGCTTGCAGATCGTGTGCACTTTGATTTGAATCACATGACTCATGCGATTGCGAGGATAGGACGGCGGGCGCCGCTCCCGATCGTCTTAAATGCACGCCCCAGATCGCGCGTGTGTGATTTGGCGTGCACCGTCGTGTCGGTGGGTAGCGTCAAATCATGCATGGAGAATCTCGACCACTCAATTGAGATCGAGTAGCCCTATTGCAGCTGACACTATAGCGGGTGGTCGCGTCATGCTTCGCATGTTAGAAATTGGGGTTACAAGTAACCCATCGTCGTAGTTGCAAAACACGTCGATCAGATAAAATTTATACCGAAACTCCAAGGGAGTCCCGGATCGAACACAGGGAGGCGACGTTTACTTTACTTGGAAATCGTGCTTCATTTTGTTTCTTTTTGGTATTTTGGGGTTTTGTTATTTTTTTGTGTTTTTGAAATAAAAGACAAGAAAATGATTCACAAGATAGAGATGTGGAATAAATATGATATATGTATCAATTCAATGTTGATTACAATGAACTATAAAAGCATAAAAACAAATGGAGGTGAGAGGAAATCTCTCGAATCGGCTGTTCGGCGAGACGACGGCACCTGGTAGAAGCTCGGGCGAAGGAGGTGAGGAGCGGGACGACGGAGGTGAGATGTTGGAGGACGTCGGGTTGAGGAAAGCTTCGGCATAGCTTCGGAATGGAGGTGAGAAGACGGAGTTGATCTGCTACCGGAATGGAGGTGAGAGGACTGCTCCAAGGTGGCCTATGAAGGGAGATGGGAAGTTGGAGGAGTATTTTGTGGAGTAGAGGTTTGCTAAACTAATAAGCACCTTGGGAGCTTGAGAACAAGCTCTAATGGAGCGTTGGTAGGCTTGCTAGAGCTTGGGTGTAGGTGGGAGTAGAGTAGGTAGAGATGGCTTGGAAGGGAGGGGGTGTAGGTCCTTTTATAGTAGTGGAGAAGAGGCAAAAATCGGTATGGGACCATTAGTGGCATCCAGGCCATCACTGGAAACGTCGCTGTAGGCAGCTCATGCCTGTTGGCGCCCACAGCTAGCTTTGTTGGCATGCGATGAATTACCGACGGCTGTAAGCATCGCTGTAAGTCTAGCTCATGCATTGCTGTAGTCTACCTCACGTTGTGCTCACGCCGCTCCAGCCTTGCCGCACGTGCACGCACCCACCGCTGGCGCTGTGCGCATGTGCACCTGCGCTGCTGCACACGTGCAGTGCTGCGTGTGTGTGCTGGCAGCCTAGGCTGCCCCACGTGGCGCAATTTGGGTCGTCCATCTTCTTCTTGTTGTAGGGGCTGCTACAGAGGTCGGATTGAGTCAATTTTTGCACCGTTAGGCTGCGATCGTCGACCCGAATCCATCCGCATGATCGGATTTATCATTTGAAGCTCTGAATTATGTCTCCTAGTCCCTTGGCCATTGATCTTCCTCGAACTGCATATGGTGCTACGGGACTCCAATCGAGGCGATTTCAGAGGCGTTGGACTCCGATCGTCGTCTCGATCAGATCCGAACGGTTGGATCGTCAATTCGAGTCTCCGAAATAAATATGCTTCTCTCCTAACCACAAAAAGGATGCAATTATCCTAAATTATATACAACTACTCTAAATGCAGAATGATACATGCTATGCAATATTTATAATATTAAATGCAAATCTAAGCCTAGGAACATGCATGAATAGGCATTTTACCCTCAACAAATGTGTTTACATCATACTCCCATGCCCATCTTTTTCTAGTCCCTAGCAAAATTAAACTATATGCTTTGTATAAAAGTAGAATTAGGATTAGATCACTTAAGCCTAAGTCATTTATTAACGATAGAAAATTTTGAACTATGGTCTTAAACTACGAAAACTCAATAGTACCCGGGTGTCTGCCAGAATGCAAACCGCCCAAGTTCTCACCTTATTTGAGATTGGAGGATATATATATTTTTTTATTTTTCTTCTTTTCTAATTTTTTTGTATTTTTGGAGTTTGAGAATTCTGAGATAACTTTTTACGGCTACCCGACCCACCCAAGACTCGAAAAGGACTCTAAGTGCTAAGCATCTTTGTGGAAAAGTGATAGACTCACAAAACGACCGTTAAGACAGACTTCGGGTTTCTACGACCTTAGGTGACCTTGCCTAAAGGTTTATCTTTACGATCGGTAGCTTTCTCCCTACTTCTTTTATTTATGGGGTCAACACAAGGTTGAATCTAGTGTATATCTCCCCGGTTTATTCTACTTCCCCGCTTCTTGCCTAAGTGTTTTGGGAATTATTGTGCAATTTTTTTGTGAGCTGAGTTCTGGACAACCGGCCGATGAGCTATTACTACCGACAACTTGCCAGCCATACTCATGCGGTGAAGTGTGGTTTTATTTTTTTATTATTTTTTTCTCTTTTTTTTTGAGTTTTTTTTTAAATAGGTGGCTTCCCTAATCTAAGATTTACCTAAAGGTAGTACAATGAAAATGGTCTTGTCGCTAGGCTCTGGACAATCGGCCGATGAGCTGTTATCACCGACAACTTACCAGTCATACCACCCAAGTCGGTCCATTAGCTACCCAATTTTCGTAAAAACTGCCGGAAAGTGAGTCAGTGCAAAATATTGTGTGTAGATGCTTAGGCTTAAAGTCCCCCCAAATCAGAAGGTGGGTCGATAAGTCGCATACTTATCATCCCAAATTATTTACCAAATTAAAATAAATTTTAATTGGTGATGACTTGAGACTAAATTCACATTCGAGTGGACACCTGGTCTAATTAAGCCCGAAGACCTGAAGAGTTTAAGTGTTTAGGTCATCTCGTATCATTTCCTAAAGTTAATAACTTCCAAATGTCTAAGTTCTCTTTTCCTAATTTCTTTCTTTTTTAAATTTTTTTTAAATTTTCAAAAATTTTTTTTAATTCTAAAAGAAATTCTACGGAGTTAACATAATGATCTCAGGAATCGATTATCCACCCCCCCATGCCTAAATGATGCAATGTCCTCATTGTAAAAATAAAGACATGAAAAGGGCGAAGTAAACAGAATATCACCTGACTGTCGTGAAAATCCGGTCAGCTCCGCAGAGAGAAGAGTGTATACACACGTGCTAAGTTTAATGCCTTCAGCTAGGCATAACATACATACAAAGAAGAAATTGAGAATTCACAAGTGCAGGTCAGAGTCAAAATAAAAAGGTTGATCCTGAAACCCGTTTGCAAAAGATGCCCACAGACTTGGACGAGATTATGGTGTAGACCCATGCCCCAGGGTCGAGTGGTTCTCAAGTTCTGGATGAAAATCACCCAGAACCGAAGGTTGTTGTGTTTGCAGGGCTGGGCCTGCAGTTTAGTGGTGTGCAACCCAAGACCAAAGTGTCGGACAACGGGTAAAGATGGTTCAATAGGTGTGGTTGTCCACTTAACATCTAGCTCAGAAAAATAATCAGTTATTTTGAGCTTGGGTTACACGTGAAAGATATCGTAAGGGTCCTAGTAGAAAGTAGGTGGTTTGAGGTCAATAGGTACTCTTAGATCCAAAATCAAACTTCCCTCAGAATTAGCCTCCCAAATCTTTATTTCAACAATTCTATCCTCCAACATCAAAAGCTCAGGCTTTGGGACCTCTAGCATATTATTCGCCCCATATGATTCTCCCAAGTCCAGAAATCGTGGCTGAATCAAGATTGACTTGGGCATAAAGATCTCAGAAGTCAGTTCTTCAGGGTGCAGATGAGGACTGGGGTCACTGATTGAATCATCAAGATTCAGATCCTCCAAGTTAACCCCAACCGAATCCAAATCTTCAATAATTGGGCTATCAATTGGTTTGTCAGATTCCCCAAGCCCATTTGTCTCACTAAAATCCTCTTCCTTAATTTCAAGTGAGACTTCACCAAAAGATTGTCTCAAAATCATATGTCATTTCATGGTCCGTGGAGGCATATTTTTCCTCGCTCCCTGGCTCGAGGATCTCAGGTGAATCAATCGGTTCATCCTCAAATGGTTGCTCTAGCCCAACCTGGTCATCCCCGGTCTCAGAAAATGTATCCCCCCCGATAGGCACCTAAGCAAGTTCAGACATTGGCTCTCCTGAAGAGGGTTCATCTTGAGAATCATCCCAAGATTTCACTAGGGCAACCGCAAATTTCATCCTTAACCTCGACAACTTCCCAAGTAGAAACTCACCCAGGTCCCTATCCTTAACACTTTGGAGCAAATCCAATAGAAAACTATTAAGTTCATCAATCATTTTGATCATAGGCTCCAGTGCTTCAGTGCATGGTGTTGGCTAGGCTTCTAAATTTTGTATAGTGTTCCTCAAATTAGCCAACACTCTATCTTGGATCTGGTTCACCTAAACCGACTAGTTCAATTCAGGTTTGGGTGGGTTTGGGTTGAATCTAGGGGAGTCAAGATGTCGAGGTTCTCGGGCCCCTCCCTGAAAGTAGGTCATTCTAGGTTGTTCAGAGGATGGTGATGACCTATATTCAGTGGAATACTGGGGAGGGTAGGTGTTATAATCATGATATCCTTCTTGATTGTAGATCAGGTTGGTTTGGTCATCAAAGGATGGAGATCCATAATCATTATAGCTCTGGGAAGGATAATAATCATAGTCTTGTTGTCCAGGGTTAGGCCCTGGACACTGAGGTCCGGATTCATGTCCCCAAGCAAACTCATCCTGGCTAGTGTATGGGTAATTACAAGTCAAGTCGGGATAGTAATCATCTTGGGGATAAGTCGTGGTAGGAGGATAGGATGTGAAATGTGTGTAGGATGTGGAAGGGTGCATGGTGAAGTAAGGAGGGAAATCAGAAGAGAAAGGAGCCCTGCAATACAAAAATACAAGCTTGTCCTTAGTTTGGGTAGCCTAAACATCTACAGACTCTCAGAATCCATCCTGAGATTATAGACGATTTACTCTACTTATGTCCAGGCAATCCAACCAGTTAGAAGGAGGGACTGGGGAGAAGGTTCTTCCTTTGGCTTGCGCCTCTGGTTCCTAGTGTACCCCCCAACCGCAGTCGTTTGATGCTACTCCCCTAGCTAGACATCATATTGACTAGCATAAGTAGGTTAATCGTGAACAATCTCAATCTGGATCCTGACGAGCGAACCAGTCCTTAGGGCCAACGTCTAATCAATTTTAGTTAGGCTTAGGACAATGGTGCTTCAGGAATGTGATGGGCCCTTTAGATGGGTTGTGCCCTTAATGATCAGTTAAAATGTGTGTGTGTGCACAACCAGGGTTTGCAAACAAAGTTATTTGATGATGTGTCTTTTAGAGTTCAACCTTGTTTAGTAGCTTTTAGGGTTTAATCTTAGGTATATTCAATCAAGTTTAGGAAAACACTCCAAGTTTTGCAAGCACTGGTGATGATATATTCCTTTAGAAATCAAAGAAAAAAATGTGGAGTGCCAGGTTCAGCCCTAAGAATCAACCCTAAATGGCAAGCTACTTGATGAATCGCTTTTATCTTAAGTGGTGCGGCCCAAACAGTTCAATCAATTGGTCTATTGCACCACTTAGTTAAGGCACACAGAAAATTTTTACCTATTCAGATTTCTACTCACTTATTTGTGTGTTGAATTAAGTGTACCGGATCCACTGGTTAGATCCTGGTTAAGTGGTAGAATCGATGTGATTGTGCGCCGTAGGGTGAGAAGTTGTGGGTGTTAAGTGTGTAGCTTACAGAAAATCCCACAATCAGATAACACTTTTTTTATTTTTTTATTTTTCTTTATGTGGATGGTGAGGTGAGTGCAGGTGGAAAACAAACAACCAAATCTATCCTAGGGTTCATAAAAAGCACCTAAGTTGATTTCGGTTTGAGTTATTCGGTTATGGAATGAAAACTAAGGTGGGGGTGGTGTGGGGGACACTTACAAAACACTCTACCCGCACTTTACTCCGGTCTACCGCACTTGGATCTCCATGCTAGGGTACCTGCAAGATAGTAGATCAAAGACAAGTAGGGTTAATGCTATGTAAATGCAAAGAAACGCAATAAACAATAAAGTAAACTCCGTTGCCTCCTCGGCAACGGCGCCAAAATGGTCGCGTCGTGTTTCGCGTGTTAGAAATTGGGGTTACAAGTAACCCATCATCGTAGTTGCAAAACACACCGATCAGATAAAATTTACACCGAAACTCCAAGGGAGTCCCAGGTCGAACACAGGGAGGTGATGTTTACTTTACTTGAAAACCGCGCTTCATTTTGTTTCTTTTTGGTATTTTGGGGTTTTGTTATTTTTTGTGTTTTTGAAATAAAAGACAAGCAAATGATTCACAAGATAGAGATGTGGAACAAATATGATATATGTATCAATTCAATGTCAATTACAATGAACTATAAAAGCATAAAAAGAAAGGAAGGTGAGAGGAAATCTCCCGAATCGACTGTTCGACGAGACAACGGTGCCTGGCAGAAGATCGGATGAAGGAGGTGAGGAGCAAGACAACGGAGGTGAGATGCTGAAGGACGTCGGGTTGAGGAAAGCTTAGACGTAGCTCCGAAATGGAGGTGAGAAGACGGAGTTGATCTACTACCGGAATGGAGGTGAGAGGATGGCTCCAAGGTGGCCTATGAAGGGAGATGGGAAGTTGGAGGAGTATTTGGTGGAGTAGAGGTTCGCTAAACTAATAGGCACCTTGGGAGCTTGAGAACAAGCTCTAATGGAGCGTTGGTAGGCTTGCTAGATCTTGGGAGTAGGTGGGAGTAGAGTAGGTAGAGATGGCTTGGAAGGGAGGGGGTGTAGGTCCTTTTATAGTAGTGGAGAAGAGGCAAAAATCAGTATGGGACCATTAGTGACATCCAGGCTGTCGCTGGAAACGTCGCTGTAGGCAGCTCATGCCTGCTGGCGCCCACGACTGGCTTTGCAGGCATGCAATGAATTATCGATGGCTGTAAGCGTTGCAGTAAGTCCAGCTCATACGTCGTTGTAGTCCACCTCACGCTGTGCTGGCACCGCTCAAGCCTTGCCGCGTGCGTGCGTGCCCACGCACTGGCGCTACATGCATGCACGCCTGCGTGCCCGCGTGTGCACTTGCGCTGCTGCGTGCGTGCGGTGCTGCGTGCGTGTGCTAGCATCCTAGGCTGCGCCACGTGGCGCAGTCTAGGCCGTCCATCTTCTTCTTATTGTAGGGGCAACTACAGTGGTCGGATTGAGTCGATTTTCGCGCCATTAGGCTGCAATCGTCGACTCGAATCCATCCGCATGGTCGAATTTATCATTTGAAGCTCAAAATTATGTCTCCTAGTCCCTTGGCCGTTGATCTTCCTCAGACTGCATATGGTGCTACGGGACTCCGATCAAGGCGATTTCAGCGGCATTGGACTCCAATCGTCGTCTCGAACAGATCTGTACGGTTGGATCATCAATCTGAGTCTCCGAAATAAATATGCTTCTCTCCTAACCACAAAAAAGACTCAATTAACCTAAATTATAGACAACTACTTTAAATGCAGAATGATGCATGCTATGCAATATTTATAACATGAAATGCAAATCTAAGCCTAGGAACATGAATGAATAGGCATTTTACCCTCAACAAATGTGTTTACATCAGCGGATGCAGCGAATCGTAGCTCGAACTTGCACTCGCTGTTTAAGAGTGCTCATCCTCACCGTTGTGCCAAAGCAACGCTTTGTCGAGTGGAGGGCGGTGCGGTCACATGTGCCTTGGCCGTTGGATGAAGATCCAACGGTCGAGATGCACCCTTGTTTGAGGCTGGTGCGGTGGCTCAGGTGGGGGGGCAGTCTGGATGGCACCATCTAGATCGTCTGTCTTCATCTTCTTGTAAAGGGTGCTACAGAGCTCTGATCAAGGTGATTTTCGAGTTGAGGGACTGCGAAGGTCGCTCCGGATTCATTCATACAGTCGAATTCTTCATCCAAATTCTGTAAAGATGTCGCACCACTTCCTGGCCATGTAAAATGGAAGAATTAATATACATAATATACAACTATCCTAAATGCCATGCATTGGATGTTATGCAGTATTTATAACATAATATGTAATGCTAAGCCTAGGATCTATCATAAATAAGCATTTTATCATGAATTCATGTGTGTTTATCATACCCCCATGCTTACTTTTTGCTAGTCCCTAGCAAAATTAACCTAAATGCTATGTATAAAAGTAGAATTAGGATTCGATTATTTAGGCAAAATTCGTCAATTGCTTTAGAAAATCTCAACCCCAAGACCTAATCATAAAAACTCAACAGTGGCCGAGTGTCTACTAGAATGCAGAATGTTCAAGCCCTCGCCTTATTTGAAAAGGGAAGATACACAATTTTTTTTCCTTCTTTTCATTTTTTTTCTTTGAACTTTTTTTGAACTTTTAGAGTTTGAGAGTTCCGGGATAACTTTTAACAGCTACCCGACTCGCCCAAGACACGAAAGGGACTCTAAGTGCTAAGCATCTAGTGGAAAGAGTGAAAGACTCACTAGGCAGCTGTTAAAATGGACTTCAGGTTTCTATAAACCTAGGTGACCTTGCCTAGAGGTTTATCTTTTTGAACGGTAGCTTTCTCCCTACATCTTTTATTTATGGGGTCAACACAAGGGCAAATCCAATGTATATCTCCCTGGTTTATTCTACTTCCTCACTTCTTCCCTATGTATTTTGGGAATTATTATGCATTTTTGTGAGCTGGGCTCTGGATAACCAGCCAATGGGCTATTACCCATGACAACTTGCCAGCCATGCTCGTGCGGTGAAGTGTGGTTTTATTTGTTTATTTTTATTTTCTCCCTTTTCAATTCTTTTTTTTTTTTAAGTAGGTGGCTTCCCTGATCAAAGATTTACCTAAAGGCAGTACAGAGAAAATGGTCTTGTGGCTGAGGTTTGGACAACCGATCGATGAGCTATTACCATCGACAACTTGCCAGCCATACCACCCTAGACAGTTCATTAGCTACCCAATTTTCGATGAAACCATTGAAAAGTGAGTTACTGCAAAAGGTGTGTAGATGCTATGATTAAAGTCCCCTCAAATCAGAGGGTGGGTTGATAAGTCGTATACTTATCACCCCAATTTATTGACCAGTTTAAAATAAAATTACTTGGTGAGGACCCGAGACTAAGTCCACATTCGAGTGAACAACCAGGCTAATTAAGCCCAAAGACCTGAAGAGTCTAAGTATTCAGGTCCTAAAGTATCAATTCCTAAAGTTTGCAACTCTGAATGCCTAAGTTCTCGTCTCCTAATTTTTTTTTTTAAGATGAAAAATAGGAAATTATTGTTATAGCTGACAAAGAGATTCATAAGAAATATCCACTCCCCCATGCTTAGCTAATGCAATGTCCTCATTGTTAAAAATGAAAGCATGCAGGAGAGTAGAAGTGGAAGAATAGCACCTAGTTTCCG
This sequence comes from Thalassia testudinum, assembly GCA_037157565.1. NCBI lineage: Eukaryota > Viridiplantae > Streptophyta > Magnoliopsida > Alismatales > Hydrocharitaceae > Thalassia > Thalassia testudinum. The sequence continues at coordinate 112,321,946 of JAZHRO010000003.1, read as the reverse complement.
TGAGATTTTGGTCAGCTTAGAGCAGTCTTTACACGTGCTGAGTTTAGTGCCTTCATCTAGGCAATGATCGGCCCGTGGTGGTTAAGGCAAGGTAAGAGCAACCTTGTCCAAGAAGGGTTTAGGGAGCACATGGTCAACAAAGGGTTTGAGACACTGTCCGTTGACCTTGAAGAAATTACCCATCTTTGGGTCAGAGATTTCAATGGCCCAATTAGGCAAAATCCACTCAATGACAAACGAGCTGTCCCACTTAGACCTAAGCTTACCAGGGAAAAGCTTTAGTCGAGAATTGAAAAGCCTAACCTTCTGGTTCGGCTCAAAGCTCTTACATGAAATCATCTGGTCATGGAGAGCTTTGGTCCTTGCCTTATAGATTCTACCATTTTCATAAGCATCATTTCTAAGCTCCTCCAACTCAGATAGTTGGAGTTTCCTGGTCTTCCTGGCCAACTCTAGGTCAAAATTACATTTCCTGATGGCCCAAAATACCTGATATTCTAGCTCTACGGGTAAGTGACACACCTTACCAAACACCAGATGGAACAGAGACATACCGATAGGCGTTTTGTACACCGTATGGTAGTCTCAAAGAGCTTCATCTAGCTTTTGGGTCCAATCCTTCCTATCATGCCTTACAGTTTTCTGCAAAATGTTTTTGATCTTCCGATTGGAGACCTCGGCCTGCCCATTCGTCTGACGGTGGTAGGGTGTGGAAATTCGATGATTCACCTTGTATTTCCCTAATAAATTCTAAAATTGGGCATGAGCAAAATGCATGCCACCGTCATTGATAATTGCCCTAAGAATCTCTAACTGACTGAAGATATTCTTCTTCACAAAATCGATAACCACCTTATGGTAATTGGTACGGGTGGGGCTGCCTCAATCCATTTGGACACATAATCAACAGTGACCAGAATATACTGGTGTCCAAATGGAGGAAAAGGCCCCATGAAGTCAATGCCCCAAATGTCAAAAATTTCGACGGAAAGTATTGGGTTAAGGCGCATCATATCTCTCTTAGCCATATTCCCGAGTATCTGGCATCGGGTGCACGACTTTGAGAATTCTTGGGCATCCTTAAATAATGACGGCCAATAGAATCCAGGTTGTAAGACTTTTATTGCCATCTTTTTCTTGGAAAAGTGTCCACCACACACAGATGTATGGCAGAACTCAAGTATATTATGGAACTTAATTTCTTGGATGCATTGATAAGTAATCTGGTCTGCATCAATGCAATACAGCTCCGGATCGTCTAAAAAATAATATTTGGCCTCAGACACAAGTTTGTCCCATTGTTGTTTCATCTAATCTTGGGGGATTTGACCAACGGCCAAATAATTGATGATATCCATAAACCAGGGGGTTCGAATACATGAGACTGTAAGGATAGTCTCATCCGAAAAAGTGTCTAAAATAGGGATGTCCAGATGAGGAGAATCAATTAGGATTCTCGAGAGGTGATCCGCCACTACATTTTATGCCTTGGCTTTATCCCTGATTTCAAGATCAAATTCATGAAGTAACAGAATCCAGCAAATAAGCTGAGGCTTGGCATCCTTTTTGGCCAAGAGATGTTTTAAGGCCGAGTGGTCGGTGTAAATGATTACACGAGAACCTAAAAGATAAGCCCTGAATTTTTCCAAAGCAAAAACTATAGCTAGCAATTCTTTTTGAGTAACGGTGTAGTTCTTCTAGGCCTCGTCCAAAGTCTTGCTATCATAGTAAATCACAGAGGGCTCTTTCTCAATCTTCTGACCCAAGACAACCCCGACGGCATAATCAGATGCATCAGCCATAACCTTAAATGGGGCAGTCCAGACCAGTGGTTGCAACACCGGGGCATTGGTGACTGTCGTTTTAACAAATCAAATGCCTTATGGCATGATTCATCAAACTCGATCGACATGTCTTTGGCCAGAAGGTTACTCAAGGGTCGAGCAACCTTCGAGAAATCCGTGATGAATCTTCTATAGAAACCCACATGCCCAAGGAAAGAGCGAACCTGTTTCGCCGATGTGGGTGGAGGAAGTCTAGAGATAGCATCCACCTTAGCCTTATCAACCTCAATACCCCGATTAGAGACCACATGACCCAGGACAATGCCTTCCCGAGTCATAAAGTGGCTCTTTTCCCAGCTAAGGACCAGCCATGTCTTGATGCATCTCTGGAGGATCAATTCCAAGTTAACTAGGCAAGACTCAAAGGAATCTCCGAAAATGGAGAACTCATCCATGAACACCTCAAGACAATCTCCCACCATGTCGAAAAGATGGCCATCATGCACCTTTGAAAAGTCGCAAGTGCGTTGCAAAGCCCGAACGACATTCCATGGAATGCAAAGGTTCCATAGGGACATGTGAAAGTTGTCTTTTCTTAGTCTTCATGATGGATAGGGACTTGGTTATATCCTAAATAACAATCCAGGAAGCAAAAGTATTTTTGCCCAGCTAATCTTTCTAAGATTTGATCGATGAATGGCAAGGGAAAGTGATCCTTTTTGGTGGCTGTGTTCAGCTTCCTATAGTCAATGCAGACTCTCCAAGCAAAAGTTGAATGAGTGGTGAAGGTTTCCCCTTTCTCGTTAGTCATAATGGTTATTCCCTCCTTCTTGGGTACAAACTGAACAGAGCTAACCCACAGACTATCCGAGATTGGGTATATAATTCTAGCATCGAGCCACTTGATTATCTCCTTCTTGACCACTTCTCGCATATTCGAGTTTAGTCGCCTTTGCATTTCGCTAGAAGGGCAGGATCCATCTTCCATGAAAATATGATGATTACAATAAGATGGCTCAATCCCCCTAAGGTCGTGGATGGTCCAACCAATTACCTCCTTGTTGTTCTTAAGGACATTAATCAACCTCGATTCTTGTTCCTTAGTCAAATTAGCACTAATAATCACAGGGAGTGTGTTCTCAGGTCCTAAGAATTCATATTTCAAATTTTTAGGCAATGGTTTCAATTCAAGCTGAGGTGAGTTTAGTAAAGAAGGTAGAGAGGATGCTGATGAAGATTCATCAGGATAATCCAGTGGAAGAGGCTGGGAATGAACAAAATCAACAGCTTCTTCAGAATGTGGTAGCTCTTCCATGGAGGGTTGTGGGTTGGGCTCGCTAAAGCTAGTGGAGTCCTCAAGTGCACTGATCGTCATACAAGTTTCAAAATCATGATCCTTGAGCTCCTTAATGGATCCACAATCCTTAAATCCTCTTATTGCCTTAAAAATATCAAGAGTTAGCTTCCTATTCCCAAAGGCAATCTCCATACTACCACTTTCACAATTTATGTTGGCCTTGGCGGTAGCTAGGAACAGGCACCCTAGAATGATGGGTGTGTTCCTCAAATCGTTAGGTGCATCCATGTCAAGGACTAGGAAATCTACAGGAAAATAGAAATCCTTGACCTTGACGATTACATCCTTAATAATGCCCTTCGGTGTGGTGACCGAGTGGTCTGCTAATTGTAGAGTTACTGAGGTTGGCCTAAGTTCGCCTAATCCAAACCTCTCCTAAAGAGAGGTCAAAATTAGGTTGATGGATGCACCTAGATCCAATAGTGCCCTATCAAAAGTGTATTCCCTAATAATGTATGAAATCAAGGGGGCACCAGGATCTTTCTTCTTTTGAGGAAGGTGATGTAGGATGACAGAACTTGCCTGCTCAAAGAGAATTACCTTCCTCGAAGTGGGTTCTCTCGGCTTACGCTTTTGGGTACATAGTTCTTTCAGAAATTTAGCGTAAGCTGGGATGTGCTCAAAAGAATCGAGGAGCGAAATATTAATCTCTATGCTCTTGAGTAAATCCAGGAGCTCCTCGTTGCTATCTAGGGTTTTCTTCTTCTTGGTTTTCAATAGGGCTTCAGGGAATGGGATATGGGTGGTATTTTCAATTTTTGATCCCTAGCCCTTATTGTCTTCTTCAATCTCCTCCTTTTCTCTCTCAAGCTCTTTAAGGTTTTGGCATCTAGAAGGTAATTCAGGGTTCTGGGTCTGCTTTCCACTTCTCAAGGTGACGGAGTTTGCAGAGGCATATGGGTTCAGGTCTTAAGGTGGGTTAGTGAAGATTAGACGGCCTTGATTGGTCATGTAACCAGAAGAAGAAGAAGAGGAGGGACCCTTCTCAACCACCTAAGCATGTATGTGTGGGTCCCTTTGATTCCTGTACCCTTGGGCTCTATTGCCCTAATTTTGCATATTGCGTGGGTTGGGTATGGGTTGGGATGGTAGAGATTCAGGTTGTCGAGTGTTAGCAATTAACCCGAATTGCAAGTTATCCAATGATGTCTTCATTTGCTGCATCAGCTGAAGCATGGACCCTTGCATTTCCATCATCTGCTGGTTTAAATCAGCCTGCCCTGCAAATTGTTGGGCATTCCAAGATGGCTTAGTAACCGGTCTCAGGGGCAACTAGGTGTATACTTAACCCTGACCCATAGTTCTTTGAGATGCATAGTTGCTGGGTTGAGTTTGGGTCTGTTGCCCCTAACTTTTCTAGGAGAAGTTAGGGTGGTTCCTCCAACTCGAGTTATAAGTGTTGGAATACGGGTTGGACCTAACATTCTCTTGCATTGCATATGCATTCTCATAGAATGAGGATGGAGAGAAGGAAGGATCAGAGAAACTGGGATCAAAGGCCTCAGTTTGGAACCCATAAGGTTCCAAGAAATCCTAGCTCACAGGTTGAGCCGATTCAAGTTGGTTCACGAACTCCCACCCCGTGGGAGCTTACGAGGAATGGAATCTTGAATTCTGGGATTGAGTAAGTGTAGAAGTGTTTTCCGAATTCCCAAACATCCATTCTTCCATTCTTTTAGCAACCAAGTCCATTTTATCAAGCTTATTATAAATCAATTCCATGTCAAATGAATGAGAATCCTGTATCTCATTAGCATTTGACCTGGGTTGTTGAGACTAGTTGAATGCATCATGGAGGAATGATTAATTGAGTTCTCACTCATTACCTCAAATAGATCATATGCACTATCTGCATCCCTATTGAGGAAATTACCTCAGTAGGAGGTGTCCACGTGATTACGAAGTTGTTAAACCAACCCGTGATAGAAAATCTACACGAGTTGCCATTTCGACACCTCTTGGTGTGGACACTTCCTCAAAAGTTTGTGGAAACACTTCCAAGCACCATGAAACGGTTCCCCCGGCCGTTGGGCAAAAGTGGTAATCGCCCGTCGCAAAGCATTGGTCCATTCGATTGGGAAGAATTTCTTTAGGAAAGCTGACTTAAGAGCAGCCCATGTTTCTATCGGCCTTCCGATGGTCCGATACCATGTGTGGCCTTATCCATGAGAGAGTGGGGAAAGATTCTCATGATCATTTTCTCTTCGTTCACATTCCTTGCTTTGGTGGTCTGAACTAAAGTGGTCAGATCCTCCAAGTGCTGGAATGGGTCCTCTGAGCCAAGCCCACGGAAATGCTTAATCAAACTTAAGACTTGGGGCTTAATTTCTATGTCTCCGGCAGGAATCATGATGTTGGGATGTTCCCTATAGTTTGAAGGATCATAGAAATCCTTCAAGGGCCAAGCACCCTAACCATTCATTTGTTGGAACCATTGCTGCATCTGCTGCAATTCTTCTAATTGCCTTTGAATTAGCTCCTACTGGTTCGGGGGCGAGGGACATGGTTGTTGATCATCCATGGGATCTGCATGGCTATAGATCAACCTCTGCCTCTGGGAATGGTCTAAAGGTCCTTCCAATCTAGGGTTCAATGACCTCCTTCCAAGCATACACTGGAAGGAAGTCAGAAGGACGAGGAAAAGGAGCCCTATAGCACAAAAATATAAGCCTGTCCTTAGGTTGGGTAGCCTAAAGGTCTACAGACTCTCAAAATCTGTCCTAACATTATGGACGATTTACTCTACTTATGTCCAGGCAATCCAACTAGTTAGAAGGAGGGATTGGGGAGAAGGTTCTTCCTTTAGCTTACGCCTCTGGTTCCTAGTGTACCCCCTGCCACGGTCGTTTGATGCTACTCCCCTAGCTATACATCCAATTGACTAGTATAAGCAGGTTAATCATGAACAATCACAATCTGGATCTCGACGAGCGAACCAGTCTTTAGGGCCAACATCTAATCGATTTTATTTAGGCTTGGGACATTGGTGCTTCAGGAATGTGATGGGCCCTTAATGATGTAATGATTTGTTTGAGAATGTGTGAATGTGCTCAACCAAAAAGTTTCAAGCAAGATTATTAATGATGAGGTGAGTTTTAGGGTTTGAATCTTGCTTAGTAGCTTTTAGGATTCAAATATTAGGTGTGTTCAACAAAGTTTTGTGAGGCAAACCAAGTTTTGAAAGCACGAGTTCAAGTGTTTTTCCTTTATAAATCAAGAAAATATGGAGTTCTTGGCTTGACCTAAATATTGAATCCTATGGGGCACCTACAAAATGAATTTCTTTTAAATTAGGTGGTGTGTCCCAAACAATTCAGTCAATCGGGCCAAATGCACCACCGGTTAAGGCACACAGAAAGGTGATTAACCTAATATGATTTCTACTCCTTTATGTGTTGAATTGGTGTACTGGTTCCACAGGTTGGAATCCTGGTTGAGTAGATGAAACTCAAGTTACGTTATGTGCCTCAAATGTGGATGTAGAAAGTATGTATATTGATTCATCCCACAGAAAGAATCTTTTTGCTTTTTTTTTTTATAAAATGTGAGGTTGAAATGTGTGGAGGTGGCAAACAAGACAAACAATTATATCCTAGGGTTTGTGCAGGCACCTAAGTAGATTTGGTCTTGGTTATGAGTGTGGCAAAATGAAAGTAGTGGGGGCAAATGTGGGGGACACTTACAAAGTACTCTACCCACACTTTACTCTGATCTACTGCACTTAGATCTCCATGCTAGGGTACCTGCAAGATAATAGATCAGAGATAAGAGGGGTTAGTAATATGTAAATGAAAAGAAGCACAGAAAAGAAGAAAATAAATTCCATTGCTTCCAAGGTAACAGCGCCAAAATGATGAACACGTTTCGTGTGGTAGAAATCAGGGTTAGGAGAAACCTGTCGTCGTAGTCGCAAAACTCATTATCAAATATAATTTTACCGAAACTCCAAGGGAGTCCTAAGTCAAACACTGGGAGGCGACGTTTACCTTGCCTGAAAACCACGCTTCGTTCTGTTTTTTCTTTGGTATTTTTAGGTTTTGTTTTTCTTTTGTGTGTTTTTTAAATAAAAAGACAAGCAGAATAAATTCACAAGAGAGATGGAATCAAACATGATATATTGCACAAATGTCTATTACAATATTCTACAAAAGCATAAAAGAGATGGAGGTGAGAAGGAATCTCCCGAATCGACTGTTCGGCGAGACGACGGTGCCTAGCGGAAGCCTGGATGAAGGAGTTGAGGAGTAAGACAATGGAGCTGAGATGCAAGAGGATGACAGGTAGAGGAATGCTTCACCGAGGCTCTGGAATGGAGGTGAGGAGGCGAAGGTGATCTACTACCGGAATGGAGGTGGGAGGATGGCTCCAAGGCGACCTGTGAAGGTGATGGGATGAGGGATGACTATTTGGTGGGATAAAGGAATGCTACACTAATAGGAGGCCTTTGGAGCTTGAGAGTAAGCTCTAATGGAGCTTTGGTAGGCTACTAGAGCTTAGGAGTAGGTGGGAGTAGAGTAGGTAGAGATGGTTTGGAATGGGGGGTGTAGGGGTGTTTATATAGTGGTGGAATGGAGGTAGTTTGCATGCACGGGCCTTTAGTGACATTTAAGACATCGCTAAAGACCCACTAGGGATGTCACTAAAGCATTCTCGTGGCTTGGCTGGTGCTTGGATGCTTTGCTATAACCGTCGTATGGCACGGCGATCATCGACTGTTGGATCTGGCATGGATGACTATGATTGCAAGAGAATGCATGCTCGCAGCCGTTTGAAATCCGCATCGTTGGCGCATGCAATGGCAGCCGTCAGATGAGGCATCGTATGGCCAACGCTTGCCCGTAGATTACAAGCACTTTGATTTGAGTCACGTGCCTCACGCAATTGCGTGGATCGGACGGTGGGCACCACTCCCGGTCATCTTAAATGCACACCCCAGATGGCACGCATATGATCTGGTGTGCGCCCTCGCATCGATGGGCGGCGTTAGATAGCGCATGGAGAATCTCTACCACTCGATCAATATCGAGTGGCTCTATTGCAGCTGGCATTGTAGCGGGTGCGGCGAATTGTGGCTCGAACTCGCACTCGCTATTTTAGAGCGCTCGTCCTCACCGTTGCATCAAAGCGATGCTTTATTGAGCAAAGGGCGGTGGGGTTGCTTGCGCCTTGGCCATTGGATGATGATCCAACAGTCGAGGTGCACCCTTGCTTAAGGTTGGCACGATGGCTCAGGTGGGGGGGTGGTTTGGATGGCGCCACATGGCGCCATCTGGGCCATCCATCTTCATCTTCTTGTAGAGGGTGCTATGGAGCTCTGATCAAGGTTATTTACACATTGACAGACTATGATCATTAATCTAGATTCATCCATATGGTCGGATTTTTCATCCAAAGCCCATAGAGATGTTGCACTACCTCCTGGCCATGTAAAATGGAGGAATTAATATACATAATATGCAACTATCCTAAATGTCATGCAATGAATGTTATGCAGTATTTATAACATGATATACAATGCTAAGCCTAGGAACTATCATAAATAATCATTTTATCATGAATTCATGTGTGTTTATCATTTAGCAAGTCATTCTCTTCTACTTTAAGTTTTTCAAGGCTCTATTTTCATGTTTAATTTTCTTGCATTCATGAAAAATCTCATCATATGCATCAAGTAGCTCATCAAGAGAAGTAGAGTCTTTTACCTCGTGCTCATTTGCCATGGGACACACGTGTGCAACTTCCTCCTTGCTTGAGTCGGAGGTGGAGTTGGAGTCGGTGTTGCCACTTGCACTTTAATCTGAGTCATCCCAAGTTGCCGCAAATGCCTTCTTCTTCTTCTTGAAAAACTTCCTTCTTAATTTGTCATCCGTCCTTCTCTCCTTTTCTTTCCTTTCCTTTGTTTCCTTCTCGTCTTTCTTATCCGCATTGAGTAGAGGACAATCCTTCCTTATTTGGCCTTTCTTCTTGCATCCATAGCAAGTAGGGATCTTATCATCTTTTCTCTTTTTGAATTGCTTCCTCATTCTCACAAAATTTTCAAATCTTCTATAGAACATGTCCATCTCTTCAACATCTTCATTTTTATCCTTGTCGTCAAGATCCAAATCACCCTCAATTTTGACATTGAATGCCAAACTCTTCTTCTTGGAGCTAGAAGCTTCATTTTACTCCTTAGATATCTCAAGCTTTACTTCATGAGTCATTAAACCTTCAAGTATTTCATCCATGCTAGTACTCTTTAAGTCCTTAGCTTTCTAAATTGCGGTGACCCTTGGCTCCCATTCCTTGGTTAGAGCCCTTAAGAATTTAGACACCATCTCATTTGAGGGATAACTCTTCCCAAGCCCCTAGAGAGGGTTGATGATGTTGGTGAACCATGTGCTCAATTCCTTTATGCTTTCACTCGACTTCATCTTGAACATATCATACTCTTAGGTTAAGAGACCAATTACTAGCTTCTTCACCCTTGAGGTTCCTTTATGGGTCACTTCAAGGCATTTCCAAATCTCATGTGTCTTCTCAAGCTGTGAAATTTTATTAAACTCATCATTAGAGAGGGCACAATATAGTATGCTTATAACCTTACAATTGATTGATATCTTCTTCTCATCTTCCAGCTTGTAGTCTCCAACGGTGGCATATACTTCCAGCATCTTGAATTCCTTTTCTACCACCTTCCATAGTGAGAGATCTCTGATGACTGATTTGAGGTAGATTGCCATCTTCCGTCTCCAATGTGTGTAGCAATTTTCATCAAAGCAAGGAGGTTGGTGGATCGACAATCCCTCGATCCTCATGTTGCTTGGTCCAATGTTAAGAGTGTTGAATCAGGTTTTAAAAGTATTGCGTTGTAGTACAGCCGAAATAGCGTTCAAAATAGATATAATTTTATTACTCGAAAAGATTTTCGAGGTCGAACACAGGGAGCAAATTGGTATTTAGAAATCAAGATCATAATTTAAACTAAAAGAAATTGCAATAGTAGTAGTGGCAGAGTGCAAAAATATGGGAGTAAAATGGTGATGTAGATCATCAAATACTCCTACAATATCACCAAATAATTCAATATATAAATATGCAATGGAGACTAGAATCTATCATCCGATTCCTTAATCAGATGACTTAAAGTGTCTGATCTCTTTTCTCCTTCTCTTCTCTATCTTCTCTTTCTTCTTCTTCTTTGGCTTCTATCTGACTTCCTTTGTCTTTGTCTTCACGATTCTTCTCTTTCTCTTTAGCTTTCTCTATCTTCTTGCCTTTTCCTTTGTGATACCTTGGCTTCTCCTTCTTCCTTCTTTAGCTCCTACCTTTGGCCTTCAGCTTTGGCCTTCTTCTTCTTTAGCCTTCTGCCTTCCTCTTCCTTTCTTCTTCTTCTAGCGTCCTCTTCCTCTTCAGATTGCGGCTAAGTGTTCCCACTTAGGTAAAAAAATTGGACCTGTTCCCATTTAGGAACTCCGTGATGGGGGCACTTCTGCATGAGATCCAGGAAACGATCCCATGCTTCGTGAAGTGGTTCTCCTGGCTACTGCGTGAAGTGTGTGATCTAGTGTCATAAAGCATTCGTCTGACCAACTGGGAAGAACATTTTCAAAAATTCGGATTGTAGTTCAACCCATGTGTTGATTGGACGCATTTGAGTCTGATACCAGTGAGCTGCTTTGTCCATGAGAGAGAAGGCGAACATCTTCATGAGAAGAATGTCCCGATTTTGGACATATGACCCGAAGGTCTGGGCCAGATGCTTGAGTTGTTTGATGTGCTGAAAAAGATCCTCGGAATTGAGCCCATGGAACTTTGGAATATCATGAATCATGTTGGGCTTGAGTTAAGAATCAGGACCTCCAACTGGGATTTGGACTCGAGGTTCGATTGCCACCACAGTGAGATTGTAATGATCTCGCATCATAGGATGCTGTGGTGGATTCACAAAGGCTTGGAATAAATCATTAAGGCACTGAAGTTGGTTCTCAAGGTTATTCTCTTCTACAGGTTGTGCCATGATGATGGATGAAGGAGAATTTGGTTCAGATGAATTAGAGGAGATGTCTATGTGATGGGGTTGCTGCACACACACGGAAGTCGAGGCCCGGCCTTGACGGGAGTGAATAACTAAAGGAGGCCTCAAGGATGGCCTTAAGGACCACCTACCGAACATGCATTGATGGTCTGGATGAGAGCAGATTGTGATGGACCCAATCAAGACACGTAAAAATTTGGATGACTATAGAGGTTCGGCGCGGATGATACTCCTTTGTCAGAAAGCCGTCCACCTGATAAATACCTGGGCAGCCAAAGAGGGAGAGTCTGGCAAAGATCCCTACACGGTAGAGCGCCCCCACGGGTTAAAGGGTTTCCCCCACCCGACCTCTCTTGTCACTGATGTTCTAGGTAGACCAGAATGGGGACTTGACCTCTTAAGTCTACCAATTTTATTAAAGAGCAAGGGTGCTTAAGATTTCACTTGAACTTTAGATGTATTGAGTGCAAAAAGTGACCTAATTTCAAGGTTGGTTGACCGAACAAGGTGGGTCAACTTCACCTATTTGTCCTTTGAGAAGTTTTAGGTCCCTTTCTTAGGATTCAAGTAAGATTAAGAGCCTAAATTTTAGGGTTTGCTTGCATAAATCACTTCAACCAAGGCTTAAGCACACGTCATTTTGGAGAGTTGATTCTTGCTTATTGAAAGTGTGTCTCTAAAACCCTAAATTGAAATCCTTAATTGGCTTTAATTTTGGTCGAATTTAATTTGCCAAATGTGGTATCTAGGGCACAAACAAGAATGTGGTAGCCCTAGTTATCTTAAGTGGGTGCACAAATTAGATTTTGTTGTCGAAATCAAATCAGGCAACATGATGAATTAGCTAAGATTGGAAAGCAAGGAGCTCTAATTGATTTTATCATTTTTTCCTTTTCAGAATGAGGGGCTTAAGAGAGAGAGTAATCAGAAATTACCTACCCCTGGTGTGTTTGATGTGCGGCTGTCTTGCTTTGAATCTTCTCCCTGAAACAACCACAACAAAAGAGTTATAGCAAGTTAGTACCAAATCAGGAATTGTAATCAAGAATTCTAAATTGCATGTTGCTCCCCAACAACGACGCTAAAATGTTAAGAGTGCTAAATCAGGTTTTAAAAGTATTGTGTTGTAGTACATCCGAAATAGCGTTCAAAACAGATATAATTTTATTACTCGAAAAGATTTCCAAGGTCGAACACAGGGAGCAAATTGGTATTTAGAAATCAATGTCACAATTTGAACTAAAAGAAATTACAATAGTAGTAGTGTCAGAGTGCAAACATATGGGAGTAAAATGGTGATGTAGATAACTAAACTCTCCTACAATATCACCAAATGATTCCATATATAAATATGCAATGGAGACTAGAATCTGTTGTCTGATTCCTTAATCAGACGACTTAATGTGTCTGATCTCTTTTCTCCTTCTCTTCTCTGTCTTCTCCTTCCTTCTTCTTCTTTGGTTTCTATCTGACATCCTTTGTCTTTGTCTTCACGATTCTTCTCTTTCTCTTTAGCTTTCTCTATCTTCTTGCCTTTACCTTTGTTCTGCCTTGGCTTCTCCATCTTCCTTCTTCAGCTCGTGCCTTTTGCCTTCAGCTTTGGCTTTCTTCTTCTTCAGCCTTCTACCTTCCTCTTCCTTTCTTCTTCTTCTGGTCTCCTCTTCCTCTTCAAATTGAGGCTAAGTGTTGGCCGGAGGACCCTATAGCAAAACCTAGCCCTACCTACGCACATCTCTCCTCACTTTCTCTCTTAGGATACGCTCTCCCAGAGCCACATAGACAGTCAGGTAATCGAGTCGGTTGCGTACCCAGGTCCATGCCCACCGGCGTGCGGCAGTGGGCAAGGAGTGCAGCGGGTCAGGTCAGGCCAGGTCCACGGGGTGTGTTCGCAAATGAGACTGGGTCGAGTGAGTGGGACCTCACCCCGTGGATCTGAGGCAACAAGGCTACTGCACTTTTTCCTCTTATGTAGGTGCAGGCGGTCTCTTACTTCCGAGGTGGGACTAAATGTCCCATCTTCCTTTTGCATGCGCCCGCAGAGGTTGATCGCTCAATTGTAGCTGCTGCGAAGGCCTTTGACTCCAATCGAGGGTCTGAGTGCATGTGCGAGGGGCTTTCGCATGTCCTGGGGTTGCAGCCTGGGCCTGGAGTACTTGGAGCTGCAGCAAGCCTTCTTCAAGCTTGCTCACTAATGGCGGATGGGCGATGAACTTGAAAACACACGAACGGCCTCGCGGCCAATTCAAAATGTTCAAAGTGTTTCGCTGGAGCACTGCAAAGATACTGGGGGTGTTGGCATGTCGCGAGGGTGCCTGTGCATTCGTGCCGAGGGCACACTGTGTGCAAATGTGTGGGTGTGTTCGGTGAGGTGCTTGGGTGAGTGGCACAATGCGTGGAATGAGGGGAAGTGATCAGGGAGATGAGGGGAAGCTTATGGGCTTGTTGGCGAGGGTTGGGGTGGCTTGTGGAGGTGGGATGGCCTTGCCGGAGTCGATGGTCGGAGGTGGCACGGATGGAGGTGATGGAGGTCGGTAGTGGTCGATTTTGGAGAATAAGGGATGGAGAAGAAAATAGAGGGGAGAGGGAGCTTATCTGGGAGGTCAAGAGACGAAGGGGGAGAGTGGAGGCATCGGGTCTGGTGTGGCCGACGTTGGAGATGAAGGTGGCTTCGGTGAGTGGAGATCGACGAGGATGAAGAGAGGGAAGTGCCTGCTGGTATGGCGAGACGTGGACGAAGTTAGGGAAGAAGGATCCGCCACAGGTATGGTGGTCGGACGACTAGGAGGAGCAAGGAAGGTTGTAGGACATCGAAGAGCCTACGGCCGTGAGGAGAAGATAGGAATTAGGGGTGTTCACGGCCAAATTCGTGCATGAAGAGATCGGAGAGGTCCGGGCTCCTTTAAATATAGCTCTAAAGGTCAGTTAGGGCTTGGGAAGCAAGCTTCCCAAGCAAGGAAAGCTCGCTGGTGATGAAATCATTGAGATACCCACATCTCTCATGCTTTCGCATGAGAGATTGGGAGAGAATCAGATCTCAAATAAGGGTTCAGACGAGAAAGAATTTCTTAGAGGATCTCCCTTCCAATTTTGGAGGAGATCCTCCAAGCAATCAAGGAGATTTGCCCTGTCAAAGTTCGCCAGAGTAGGTTTCCTCTGCTATAATGGTAGAGGGACCTAATTGCAAAAATGATGAAGAAGCTAGAGGGCTATTTGTAAGGGTTTTTGAAAGATAGGGGAAAAATGTAATTAGACTGGACCTTTTTGCAAACTAGGTCAAGACAAACTCATCTAGGGTCCAAATTTTGGTACAAACCTAATTTGGACCTAAGAAATCCAATGGTCAAGTTGGATTTTGGGTTTGACCACGGTTGACTAGGAAATTTATGTAAAAAGCCAATTTAGGTCAAATATCTATTTGAAACCCCATTCTAGGTCAAGATGGGTTCCAATGGCCAAATTGAAGGTACTAAACCCTATAGGATATTTTTATATGATTTTTAGAGGGTTTAAGTGAATTTTATCCTGACCAGAACCTTGGTTAATCAAGTGGGTCTGTTTTAGGATTTCAAGAAGTCATTTAACTCACAGAACTCACACAAACCCTTTTCCGTCTGATCCAACCCACTTGTTGTCATGTTAAGATCATTTGACCTTTAGGATTTCAAGAAGTCATTTAACTCACAGAACTCACACAAACCCTTTTCCGTCTGATCCAACCCACTTGTTGTCATGTTAAGATCATTTGACCTTTGTTTAGCGCTTGAGAAAACCTGTGTGTTGCAACACTTTGTCGGGCTTTTTAAGTTAGTCCCGTTGTAGTATAGGTGACCAAGCATTGACAATAAATAAAAATTTATTACTCGAAAACCTAAGTATCCAAGGTCAAACACAGGGAGCAAATGGAATTGATTCACTAATCTCAATAATGTAATTGAACACTTAGAGTTACTCAAAACCTAATTCAGAATATAAATGCAAGATTTTGAGTCAATTGTAGCAAAAATAGAGAAATTAGATGTCTAATTTCATGATCAGACGTCTTAAAAAGATATTTTATCTTTAAGCTTTTATGTTATTTCCTTCTCCTTTCTGCTTTATCTTCTTCTTCCTCTTTCTTTCTTTCTCTGATTTTGCTCTTTCCTTAGCTCTTTTTCTTCTTCTTCTCTTTGACTTTGGCCATCTGCTTCTTCTCCCTTGGCTCTTCTTTGCAGCTTCCTTTCTTTGCTCTTCTTCCTTCTTCTCTTGCATAGTGCCTTTGTCCTTCTTCTTCCTTTGCGGTCTTCTTCTTCTTTCTACCTCAACCTTGCCTCTGCTACAGTGCTGCTCCCTCCCTTGACTTCACCCTTTGTTCTTCTTCGTTGGCTTCTGCCATGATTTCCTTTAGCCTTAGCTCTCCCCTAACTTTCTCTTCTCTTTGGCCTTCCTTCCTTCTTCTTCCTTTTGTAGCTAAGTCTTTCCTTCCCTGCTTAGCCTTCGCTTCACCATGCCTTAGCTTCAGCTACACCTTCCTCTTCCTTCTTCATCCCTGCACACACTGAAGAGCAAAACCTACCCCTACCCTCTCCCGCATCTCTCTCTATTTCTCTCTTCGGTACGCTCATCCAGAGCCGAGTAATCGGGTCAGGTGCGCACTAGGGTCCAGGCGCACCGGTGTGGGTGTGATGTGCGAGGAGTGCTTGGATAGGTAATCGGGTCGGGTGCTAGGTCCATGGGGGACTGTCGCAGACGAGGCATGGCGAGTGAGGACGAAGGACCTCACCCCTGTGTTCTCGAGGTAGACAACATAAAACACAAATCCAATTTATCCTACGCATCGCGCTCTTGCATTCACGAGGTGGGACTAAATGTCCCACCCGCTTCTGTGCTCGCACTCGCAGGAACTCCTCCTTCAATTGCTGCTACTAGGTTGCTTGCCAAACCAATTGCTCGGTTGTATGAGTTCGCGCATTCATCTGCTTCCTCTGGGACTCTGATGCCTGGAGTGCGCAGCCTGGGATGAAGCTTGCGACCTTCTCGCTTTGTGCTTCAATGGCGGCAGGTGGTGAGGTATGACACACACAAACACGACCTTTCGGCCCCATTAAAACAAATGGGAAGCTTCGCCGTGTCAAGGTGAAGGTGGGATGGTAGGTGGCAGGCCACGGGGTGGCCTAGGCATGCATGCCTAGGTCACCCTGTGGTTGTGCTTATGGGTGAGGTCGATGGGTGTTTAGGGTGGTGATGGCGGTCAATGGATGGGTGGAAGGTGATTAGTGGACTGTGGTGGAGGTAGTGAGGTATCTAGCAAGGTGTGTGCAGGTGTGGAGCGGTGGAAGCACCTTGCCGGTGGGTGGCTGGAGATGGAGAAGATGGCGATGGACAGTGGCTGCGAGGGGTCGAAAGGGAAAATAGAGAGAGGAGAATTGAAGAGGGGATAGAGAGGAGTAAGTCTAACCTAACTAAGTGGACGAAGGGGGAGAGGTGGCAGCTGGCTGTTCCTACTGTTGCCGTAGAAGAAGGTGTCCAGTGGAGGGAGATGACGACGACGGGGCAAGAGGTGCTCGCGCAGGTGTTGTGCGACACGGAGGAAGATGGTGAGGGCAGATCTGCCACTGATATGGTAGTAGAGCGAAGAGAAAGAGGAGGGAGGGTCGTCGGAGCTCGCTGGACTTCTTGACCAGAGGGGAAGATGAAATTGGGGTGGATCTCAGGCCAAGTCGAGCTGAAGAGATGCGGCCGGAGGTGGTGGTGCTTTTATAGTCGCTGGCAAGGACTCTTATGCTTGGAAGACAAGCCTCCAAGCACAAGAGACCTCGCCAGAGATGGAAACTGTTGGAGACCCAAATCTCTCGTGCGTTTGCACAAAAGATTGGGTGCAAATCAGAGATTAGGACCACGCTCAGATGGAAGGGAATTCCTTAGAGAATCTCCCTTCCAAATCTAGGAGGAGATCTCTGAGGAATCAGGGAGTACTCCCCCTCCATTCCTTGCCAGTGTAGGATTTCTCTCCATTAATGGCAGAGGGACCTATTTGTAAGAGTGGCGAGGAAGTTAGGGGGTCTGTGTAATGATTTTCAAAAGATAGGGGCCAAAATGTAATTGGGTGTACCATTTTGCAAAGTAGTTCAAGATGACCTCCCCTTAGGTCCAAATTTTGGTAAAAACCTAATTTTGGCCTAAGGAATCCAATAGTGAAGTTGGATTTTAGGTTTGACCACATTTGACTGGTCATTTTGCATAAAACCCCAAATTAGGTCAATTAATGAGCTAAGATCCCAATCTAGGTCAAAAGAGGATCCCAAGGCCAATTTGAAGGTTCTAAACCCTTGAGGATATTTTTCCATGAATTTTAGAGGGTTTAATTGATTTTTATCTTGACCAAAACCTTGTTGAATTGAGCGGGTCTATTTCGAGGTTACGGAATGTCATTTAATTCTTGGATTGCACAATAACCCATTTCTGACTGAACCAACCCACTTTTTATCTTATTCAGACCATTTGACCTATGTTTTACCTCTGAGAAATCCTGTCTATGTACTGCAATGGTAAAATTACAGTTTTACCCTTTGTTTCATGTTTTCATCTTAAAACACTTATTCCTTGAATTAGGTCCTTCTCTAGGCTATGTAGGAGCTCTTATTCTCTTTCTTAGGTAAGCTAGTTAGGGCTCATGATGAGGCTCTCATCATACCCCCATGCCAAGCTTTTGCTAGTCCCTTAGCAAAATTTTAAGGTTTTAACTTCTATTCTAGACCCTGATTGTCTGTCATCAGTTATGATAAGTGCTTTTCTTCTTTTGATTAGGTTAAGAATGCTGACAATAGGCCTAGAGGTACTCAGGTATCAACCAAAATCCAGACTTGACCCGCTCTAGCCTCAGTCCTCTGCGAGGGTTTTTAAGGCCCGCAGAAACTATCCTACAGTTTACTGGACTCTACGGTTAAAGCACCTGTGCTTTAGACATTTTTAGCCTAGGTTTAGTTTGCTATGCGTTTTTTTAAGAGAGAGACGGAGGATTTAGTTGTTTGGAGAGTTTTCTTTTTCTTTTCTTTTTTTTTCTAGCTTCGAATTGACTTCTCAACACGGTCTGTATCGGATTCCTCGTCCCCATCATCAATCCTCAAGGGTCCCTGGTAATCGATGCTTTGTGATAACACCACCCATGGCAACCCCCAGAACCCTGGCTTTCGAGATTTCAAGATAATCCCGCCCATGGCATTCCGTGGCCGAATTCAGACCCTGGCAATCGTCATTTCGTGATAATGCCGCTCATGGTATCTGAACTAGTAGAGTGCTTACATGCCCCCGGTAGGATATTTAAATATCCTAAGAGATAAGAACCGAGGAGACGATATGTTGTTACGCATCTTCGAGGGGAATTTCCCACCTCTTCATGTCGGGAACTCGTCCAAATCAACTTGTGTTGATCGGCCACTCCTAATCTAAGCAACTTTTTCAGAGCATTAAAACTCTTTTGTATGATTTTGATAGTTATGCGCACTGAACCAGGTTGTGTGTGGATTGGGGTGCTTAGGTTACCGAATCCTGCAAATTAAAGGTCAGTTAACGAGGCTGAATACTTCCTAAGCCTTAGACCTAATACTTAAGCTTTGCATTTTCCCCAACCTCTTGAGGATTATCCATATCTTAGTAGGTACGTGAATTCTTAAGCTTACGAGTCTAGCCCAGAAGGCCTAAGATCAGCGTTCCTGCTAATCTCTTTTTGTGTCTCCTTAGCACTTTTCTTCATTTTTCTCTTTTCTTGATGTGGTCTAGAATTTCGGTTAATTCCTTAATCTCTTACTAATGACTATCTCTTTCTCTTTTTCATTTTGTGCTCCTTTTTGTCATTTTGCTCCTATTCTCCTCCTTATGATTACGTGGCTTACAAAATTTCCTCCCTCCATTTTTTGTTCTTTTTCATAATTTTTCAATTTTTTTGTGTTTTTGACATATGTGAAAATTTTTTTTGTGAGAATCCTTCTAACTTTTTCTTGGTTCTGTATGTATGCACTTTATCACCCCTCCATGCCTAAGGTTTGGAATGTCCTCATTGTAAACAGAGGGTGTGAGATAGTGTGAGGTCAGGGACTTAGAACAGGATACATCAGGTGGGTGAATAGGTCAGAATTGACTGATGCGGATGATTTCAAGCTCTGGTACATGTACCAGAGGTGGGATCAACTGTCTAAAGCTGAACTCAAGGTGCAATGGATGTGGAGAATAGATAGATTATCAGACAGGTCTCTATTTTTGGAATGACAGGTTGCCTCCCGTTAAGTGCTAAAATCAACTCCTTCAGCCGAGCGGAAAATGGGGTGGAGAGGGAGTGGTCAAATTAGTGGAATTTTGTAAAACAAGCACCTTGATTAAGAGCCTGGTTGGTCTAACCAAGTGCTTGTTAGGATCAACAGGTTGATGATGCAGCCCAAAACCATCAGTCTGGTGGGTTGATAGATGTAGATCAACAGAAGCGGAACCCACCATATGCAATGTGGCTCAGATGGATATGGAAGTGAAAACTTGGGTTTAGGCTGAGTCGAATTAGCCTAGTCAGGGTAGGGTTCCGAAAAATAATCAGTGCATGGTGTGGAAACCCTACAGGGGTGATCAGAGAATGATGGATCATGTTGTTCAGCCTAATCGATACCCAATGCCCGGTATAGATGTGGAGTTGAATCATCTGCAAATGGCTTAGTGAGAGGTGAATCAGAATAGAAATTGAGTCCGGTTGCGTGTCGGGGTAGAGAACAGGTTTGATTAGTTCTGTATGTGTGGGAGAGGTGGCTTTAATGAGAATTGTGTATGAGGGCTCTTCTCGAAAGGAATGACAGGTGGTCTCATGTAAAGACTCCTCATAGTAACTTTCAAAATCAAAGCGAATTCCTAGAGAGTGTCTATGGGATACTGGAAATCGATGTCGAGAAAAGATTCGTATTCTGGGTCGTAATCACTCTCGGCATTTGTTGGTTCTGATTCCTGAGGATCGAAAAGAAATGATTCCATGTTACTGGAACCTGAATTGAAATCAGTGATCTCGGGAATCGGGACCTCAGAATTGGAGTTAGAGAATGAGTTATGTGAGCTGAGGTCATAGATTGGCTTGTTATAATCAGGAAGCAGATTTTCTCCGATGTTATGGTCAGATTCGAAATCGTTGGAGAGTTTGCGAAAATCAAAATCTGAATGAGATTCAAGATCATGAGTTCCACCATAGAATAAATCATATGCTGTAGATTCAGCAGCCTGACTGGTGTCTAGCCTAGATGTCACTTTTGAGCTTAAAAAGATGTCCTTATCGGGTAGAGGCTCAGGTTCCAAGCTGGTAGGACAGACCCAATTGAAACCCCGCTCGTCCAACTTAGTTTCTGTATTACAAATTGGCATGACTTCCAAAAAATCGATTGGTTTCTCTGAGGATGTTGGCGAGGAATATTCATCAAATAGAGGCCCAAAATCATATTCTTCATTGAAAAATTGATCTTCCTCATATGGGACCTCGAAATCTTCCCAATAAGTTTCAGATTTAGATTCTGGGCTTAGGATGTGGGTTGAATCACTAGAATCTAGGTCCGAATAACCTTCAAGGGTCACCTTATCAGAATAAGGGGCGGAATTTACACCCTCGAGAGGTTCAGTTCTGATCTCATTATTGTAGGAGTTTTGGGATTCTAAGCCTAGTGATTCATGGTCTAGAGTTGGCTCAACATTGTGTTCTCCTGCAATTGGAACTTCCCAACCTTCTTCAATATCAGGCACATTGTACTCCATCTGGGTTCAGAATCCACAACCTTTTTGTGCCTCAAACTTGAGATCAGATTGATCCTCGATGTTGTCCCAAGATGGTTCATCCTCAGTTTGTGGCATATACGGGTATTTCTGGTCGATAATTTATTTTAATAATCTCATTATCTCTTCCCATTTTTCAAGATCATCTTGGTGTTGCTCCCAAAGTAGAGGATTTGTCATGCATTGAAGGCATTCAAGATTGTGCAATTTTTCTATCTCAATGTATCCTGTGATGAGCATGTCTTGGGTTGATCCTTTTGTGGCTTCTGCCAATAGCAATTGGGCACAAGTTATGATGAAGGTTGTGGTTGTTGGGACATCAACCTGAATGTTTCGTACTGGTGTTGAGGTTTTATCTTCTTTTTCATAGAATTTCAGGGCATCCTCAATCATCCTATCTCTCATGGATCTCCGATATTCAGGTTTCTTGAATGGTAGTCCTAAGTGGTTTGGCAGCATATTTAGATTAGGTGGTGGAACCAAGATGTAGAATCAGAGTTTGAATCAAGATGTAGAATCAAGTTATGAAGCGATTAGATCTGAATAAAGAGTCCCACTGAAAATGTATGTGTGTGCTCTAAAGAGAAAAGATGAGGGACTGGAGATGTTTTTGACCCAATCAAGGCACCCAAAAAATGTTGGATGACTATGGAGGTTTGGGGTGGATTATACCCCTGGATCAGAAGGTCGTCCATCTGAGAATTACCTGGGCAGCCAGAGAGGGAGAGTCCCGTAAAGACCCCTACATGGTAGAGCATCCCCACGGGTTACAGGGTTTCCCCCACCCGACCTCTCTTGTCACTGAGATTCTAGGTAGACCAGAATGGGGACCTTGACCTCTTAAGTCTACCACTTTTATTTCAAAGGTGCTTTAGGGCTTTCACTTGAACTTTAGATGTTTTGATGTTGCGACCTAATTTGGAGGTTGGTTGACCCAAGGGGTCAACTTCACCTGACCTGTCCTAAATATGATAGAATGATTCTAGGCTTAGGACCTAGAGATCACCCTGATTTGACTCCCAGTTTATTAGGTCCAAGATTTTTTTTTTTAGGATTCAAGTACTGTTAGAGCTCAATTTTTAGGATTTGTCTTATTTAGATCTCTTCAATCAAGGGCTTGGGTAGCACACTAATGCGGGAGGGTTCATTTCCTTTTAAACAAGCACGTGTGAACTAGCACTCCAAGACCCTACTGTAGAAACCCTAATTTGGTTCTATTTCCAATCCTCTTTTCCACAAAAATTCTCTTTGGACTCAAAAACAAGAAGTGTGTTGTCCGTGGAGATTAAGCATGATTTCTATTAGGAACAGGAATTTTGTGGGATAGGATCTCTAAGAAATCACTTCCACTTCAATAAGTTTTTTAAAAAAATTTTGCAAAATCAGGAAACCTTTGCATTAAATATGGTGATTACTATAGAAAGAAGGCAATTGATTCCTAAATTAATTGCTTCCTTTTGTCTTTCAAGGATTAGGGGATGGATTAAGGAAGAAAAGAGATTACCTGCCTTGGAGTAGCTGACTTGCGGGAGGGATCTTTTCTTCAAATACCTTGCAAGATTACAACAAATCAAAGTAGGGCAAGTTAGTGTCCAATATGATCAAAAAGAATGCAGAGATTAATGATAAATTACACGTTCTCCCCGACAACGGTGCCAAAATGTTGTAATGCTTTGTTGGGCTTTTTAAGTCAGTTGTGTTGTAGTATAGGTGACCAAGCGTTGACAATAAAAAAAATTTTTTACTTAAAAACCTAAGTATCCGAGGTCGAACACAGGGAGCAAATGGAATTTATTCACTAATCTCAATAATGTAATTGAACACTTAGAGTTACTCAAAACCTAATTCAGAATATAAATGCAAGATTTTTAGTCAATTATAGCAAAAATAGAGAAATTAGACGTCTGATTTCATGATCAGACATCTTAGAAAGATATTTTCCCTTTAAGCTTTTATCTTACTTCCTTCTTTCTGCTTTCTCTTCTTCTTCCTCTTTCTTTCTTTCTCTGATTTTCCTCTTTCCTTAGCTCTTTTTCTTCTACTCCTCTTTGACTTTGGCTGTCTGCTTCTTCTCCCTTTGCTCTTCTTTGTAGCTTCCTTTCTTTGCTCTTCTTCCTTCTTCTCTTGCACAGTGCCTTTATCCTTCTTCTTCCTTTGTGGTCTTCTTCTTCTTTCTTCCTCAACCTTGCCTCTCTATAATGCTACTCCCTCCCTTGACTTCAGCCTTTGTTCTTCTTCCATGGCTTCTGCCTTGATTTCCTTCAGCCATAGCTCTCCTCTGACTTTCTTTTCTATTTGGCCTTCCTTCCTTCTTCCTTTTGCAGCTAAGTCTTTCCTTCCCTGCTTAGCCTTTGCTTCACCGTGCCTTAGCTTCAGCTATGCCTTCCTCTTCCTTCTTCTTCCCTGCACACACTAAAGAGAAAAACCTACCCCTACCCTCTCCCGTGTCTTCCAGAGCCGGGTAATCGGGTCAGGTGCACGCTCGGGTCCAGGTGCACCGGTGTGGGTGTGATGCGCGAGGAGTGCTCGAATAAGTAATCGGGTCAGGTGCCAGGTCCGCGGGGGACTGTCGCGGACGAGGCGTAGCGAGTGAGGGCAAGGGACCTAAACCTTGTGTTCTCCAGGCAGACAGCATAAAACACAAATCCAATTTATCCTACTCGCAGCGCTCTTGCGTTCACGAGGTGGGACTAAATGTCCTATCCGCTTCTGCGCTCACGCCAGCAGGAACTCCTTCTTCAATTACTGCTACTAGGTTGCTTGCCAAACCAATTGCTCGGCTGTATGAGTTTGCACATTCATCTGCTTCCTCCTGGACTCTGACGCCTGGAGTGCGCAGCCTGGGATGAAGCTCGCGACCTTCTTGCCGTGTGCTTCAATGGCGGCAGGTGGTGAGGTCTGATACACACAAACATGGCCTTGCAGCCCCATTAAAACACATGGGAAGCTTCACCGTGTCAAGGCGAAGGTGGGACAGTAAGTGGCAGGCCGCGGGGTGACCTAGGCGTGCGTGCCTAGGTCACCCTGTGGCCGTGCTTATGGGTTAGGTCGATGGATGTTTAGGGTGATGTTGGCGGTTAGTGGATGGGTGGAAGGTGATCAGTGGATTGTGGCAGATGTAGTGAGGTATCTGGTGAGGTGTGTGGAGGTGTGGAACGATGGAGGCACCTCGCCGGTGGGTGGCTAGAGATGGAGAAGATGGCGATGGACAGTGGCTGCGAGGGGTCGAATGGGAAAATAGAGAGAGGGGAATTGAAGAGGGGATAGAGAGGAGTAAGTCTAACCTAACTAAGTGGATGAAGGGGGAGAGGTGGCGGCTGGCTGTTCCTGCTATCGCTGGAGAAGAAGGTGTCCGGTGGAGGGAGACGGCAACGACGACGGAGCTAGAGGTGCTCGCATGGGTGTTGCTCTACATGGAGGAAGATGGTGAGGGTGGCTCTGCCACTGGTATGGTGGCAGAGCGACGAGAAAGAGGAGGGAGGCTCGTCAGAGCTCGCTGGACTTCTTGACCGGAGGAGAAGAAGATGAAATTCGGGTGGATCTCTGGCCAAGTCGAGCTGAAGAGATGCGGCCGGAGGTGGTGGTGCTTTTATAGTCGCTGGCAAGGACTCTTATGCTTGGAAGACAAGCCTCCAAGCACAAGAGACCTCACCAGAGATGGAAACTGTTGGAGACCCAAATCTCCTGTGCGTTCGCACGAAAGATTGGGTGTAAATCAGAGATTAGGACCACGCTCAGATGGAAGGGAATTCCTTAGAGAATCTCCCTTCCAAATCTGGGAGGAGATCTCTGAGGAATCAGGGAGTACTCCCCCTCCATTCCTCGCCAGTGTAGGATTTCTCCCCATTAATGGTGGAGGGACCTATTTGTAAGAGTGGCGAGGAAGTTAGGGGGTTTGTGTAATGATTTTCAAAAGATAGGAGCCAAAATGTAATTGGGTGTACTATTTTGCAAAGTAGTTCAAGATGACCTCCCCTTAGGTCCAAATTTTGGTACAAACCTAATTTGGACCTAAGGAATCTAATAGTGAAGTTGGATTTTAGGTTTGACCACATTTGACTAGTCATTTTGCATAGAAACCCAAATTAGGTCAATTAATGAGCTAAGATCCCAATCTAGGTCAAAAGAGGTTCCCAAGGCCAATTTGAAGGTTATAAACCCTTGAGGATATTTTTCCATGAATTTTAGAGGGTTTACTTGATTTTTATCTTGACGAAAACCTTGTTGAATTGAGCGGGTCTATTTCAGGGTTATAGAATGTCATTTAATTCTTGGATTGCACAATAACCCATTTCTGACTGAACCAACCAACTTTTTATCTTATTCAGACCATTTGACCTATGTTTTACCTCTGAGAAATCCCATCTATGTACTGCAATGGTAAAATTACAGTTTTACCCTTTGTTTCATGTTTTCTTCTTAGAACACTTATTCCTTGAATTAGGTCCTTCTCTAGATTATGTAGGAGCTCTTATTCTCTTTCTTAGGTAAGCTAGTTAGGGCTCATGATGAGGCTCTCATCACTATGGTTATACTGTAATGGTAAAATTATAGTTTTGCCCCTAGTTTCTTTTTTTTCTCTCAAAAAGTTTATGTAGTAAATTAGGACCTTCAGTTGGTTATGTAGGAGCATTTATTCTCTCAATTGGATCAAAATGAGCTAGTTATGTTTCATGATGGTGTTCCCATCATATCCCCATGCCTAGCTTTTGCTAGTCCCTTAGCAAAATTTTAAGGTTCTAACTTTGATTCTAAACCATGGAATCCTTTAATGCTCAAAACTTGTGATGTGTGCTTTCTTCTGAAGATTAAGTTAGAATGCCGATAGTAGGCCTAGAGGTACTCAAGTACCAACCAAGATCCAGACCTGACCAGCTCTATCCTCAGTCTGCTGTGAAGATTTTTAAAGCACCCATGGTTGTAACATATTTTAGCCTTGGTTCAGTTTGCAATGTGTTTTTGTAAGAGAGAGACAGAGGAATTTTCATTGTTTGGAGAGTTTTCTCTCTCTTTTCTTTTTATTTCTAGCTTCAGATTGTCTTCACAACATGGTCTATATCAGATTCCCAGTCCCCATCATCAATCATCGAAGGGTCCCTAGCAATCGATGCTTTGAGATAGCATCGCCCATGGCAACCCCCAGAACCCTGGCTTTCGAGATTTTGAGATAATCCCGCCCATGGTGTTCTGTAGCTAAATCCAGACCCTGGCAATCGACATTTCGAGATAATACCGCCAAAGGCATCAGAACCAGCACAGGGTGCTTACATGCCCCCAGTAGGATATGTAAATATCCTAGGAGACAAGCACCGAGGAGACGATATGTTATTGCGCATCTTCAAGGGGAATTTCCTACCTCTCCATGCTGGGAACTCGTCCAAATAAACTTGTGTTGATCAGCCGCTCCTAATCTAGGCAACTTTTTCAGAATAATTTAAACGCATTTGCATGATTTTGATACTTATACGCACTGAACCAGACTGTGTGTGGATTGGGGTGCTTAGGTTACTGAGTCCCGCAAACCAGAGGTTAGTTAACGAGGTCGAATACCCCTAAGCCTAAGATCTAATACTTAAGCTTTGCATTTTTCCTAACCTCTTAAGGATTATCCAGATCTTAGCGAGTACTTAAACTTTTAAGCCTAGGATTACAGCCCAAGAGGCCTAAAATTATCGTTCATACTAATCTCTTCTGTGTTTTCATTAGTACATTTTGCCTTTCTTTCGATATGGTCTAGAACTAAGTCAATTCCTTAATTTTTTACTAATGACTATCTCTTTTTCTTTTTCTTTTCAACTTGTGCTCCTTTTTAACATTTTTCACTTCTCCCCTTTTTCTCCTCAAAATTGATATGCCCTCAAAATTTTCTTTCCTCCCATTCTTTTGTTCTTTTATAGGAATTTTTTCATTTTTTTATTATTTTTGGGGTATGTGATTTTTTTGATAAAACATTTTCTTGTGAGATGATTTTCACGGTGTTTTGCACTTTCATACCCCCCATGCCTACGATTTGCAATGTCCCCATTGTAAATTAGGTGGGTTCGAGTTCAGCTTAAATCATACATTAAAACAGGTTCGAGGTAGGCGAACGGGTCAAGATGACTGTTGCGGACAATTTCAAGCTTGGATATGGGTACCTGAGGTGGGGTCGGCTGTTCTAATGGATGAACCCTAACGTGCAATATGAATTCAACATAGGAATGTCAAGAAAGGTTTCAGGTTTTTCAAGAATGACGGGTTGCCTCCCGTTAAGTGCTGAGTTTTACGCCATCAGCTGGGCGAAATGAGCTCAGGGAGAATGGAGGGTAAAAGATGTCTCAGCGAAATTTGTATCAGTAAGGTCAATGAACGGCTTAAGTCTTTGACCGTTCACGATGAAAGGTTCTGAATCGTGGCTGAGTTGACTAATCTCGACAGCTTCATTTCCAAAGATTCATCGGATGAGTTAAGGTCTGATCCATTTTGATCTTAGTTTTCCTGGGAATAGCTTGAGTTTAGCATCAAAGAGTAGGACTTTTTGACCAGGGTAAAAGATCTTTCTGGATATGTGCTTGTCATGAAAGGCTTTAACCCATTCTTTGTAAATTCACAAGTTCTCATATGAGTCATGGCATAATTCATCAATCTCGCTCATTTAAAGCTTTCTATGGGTTCCAGCCTTAGAAAGATTTAGATTGCAGTTCCGTACTGCCCAATAGGCTTTGTGCTCCAATTTGACGAGGAGGTGACATGCCTTCCGGTACACTAATTTGAAGGGAGACAAACCTAATTGCATTTCGTGGGCAGTCCTATAAGCCCACAAAGCTTCCAGAAGTCAGGATGACCAGTCTTTCTATTAGGTTGAACAGTAACCTGGAGGATTTTCTTGATCTTCCGATTTGATAGCTTAGCTAGACCACTAGCTTGGGGGTGATATGGAGTAAAGATTTGGTGTGGCACCCCGTATTTGGTCATCCGTGACCTGAATTGAGCATTAGTGAAATGGGTCCCTCCATCAGAGATTATAGTACATGGAATCCCAAATCGAGAAAAGAAGTTTTGATGAATGAATTTGATAACCACCTTATGATCATTGGTTCGGGTCGGAATGGCTTCGATCCATTTGGACACATATTCAATAGCGAGTAGAATGTACTCGAAGCCGTTCGAAATAGGAAAGGGTCCCATAAAATCAATCCCCCAGACGACGAAGATTTCGCATACGAGAATCGACTGTAAGGGCATCATATCACGATGGCTCATGTTGCCTAAGGTCTGGCAACGAGTGCATGCCTTACAATGATTGTATGCGTCTTTGAAAATCATGGGCCAATAGAAGCCATACTAGAGGACTTTCGCTATGGTTTTATGATCAGAGAAGTGTCCACCGCATGCCTGGTCATGGCAGAAGGATAAGATGCCTTGAATTTCCGCTTTCGAGACACATTGTCGAATGATTTGGTCAGCACCGATGCGGAAAAGATACGGGTCTTCCCAAAAGTAATACTTGGCATTAGAAAGCAATTTGTCCTTCTTGGCCTTCGACCAATCGGACAGGATTTGATGTGATGCCAGGTAGTTTACTAGATCAGCAATCCATGGAAGCCCTATACTAATAGTCAGGAGGTGCTCATCCGAAAAATGTTCTGTAATGGGTCTGGAAGGGTCGATAATATTAGAAGGAAGGCAGGACAAGTGATTAGCTATCGTGTTATATTTTCCCACCTTGTCGCGAATCTCGAGGTCAAACTCTTGCAATAGCAAGATCCAACGGATTAATCGAGGCTTTGAATCCTTCTTCACAAGGAGATGCCTTACAGCTGTGTGATTAGAGTAAATGATAACATGGGAACATAGAAGATATTATCTAAACTTTTCTAGGGCAAATACTACGGCTAGCAACTCTTTCTCAGTAACTGTGTAGTTACATTGAGCCTGGTCAAGTGTGTTGCTAGCGTAGTAAATGACCACGGGTTTCCCATCAGTTTTCTGCCCAAGTACAGCTCCTACAACGAAATCATAAGCATTGCACATGATCTCAAAGGGTTGAGACCAATCAGGGGACTGTAGGATTGGAGCTTGAGTAACTCGATCACGTAGGATCTCAAATGCTTGAGTGCATTCCTTGGATATTTCAAAAGGAACATCCTTAGAAAGTAGAGTGGTCAAGGGGCGTGTGATCTTTGAGAAATCAGGAATGAATCGACAGTAAAAGCCGACGTGCCCCAGAAAAGATCGGATGTCCTTGATCGAGCTAGGCATAGGGAGTTTAGAAATCAGATTCACCTTGGCTCGATCAACTTGGATGCCATTTTCTGATATGAGATGTCCCAGGACAATTCCTTTAAGCACCATGAAATCGCTCTTTTCCCAGGAAAGAACCAGATTCACGTCAATGCACCGCCTGAGGATCTGGACCAAGTGCAGGAGGCAATCGTCAAATGATTCACCAAACACTGAGAACTCATCCATGAAGACTTCCAGATAATCACCTACCATATCTAAGAATATGGCAAGCATGCACCGCTGAAAAGTAGCAAGTGCATTGCAGAGATCGAACGGCATCCTTTGGAACAGTACGTCCCGAAGGGGCAGGTGAAAGTGGTCTTTTCTTGGTCCTCAGGATGGATTGCCACCTGGTTATAATCGGAGTACCCGTCCAAAAAGCAGAAGAACCTATTTCTTATTAGTTTCTCGAGGATCTAATCAATAAATGGTAGTGGGAAATGATCCTTCTTTGTGGAGCTATTAAGTCTTCTGTAATCAATGTAGACTCTCCACGCATTCGCCACACGGGTTGGTATGATTTCTCTGGCTTCAATCATGATCACAGTGAGTCCTGCCTTTTTAGGCACAACTTGGATTGGACTCACCCATCGACTGTCGGAGATCGGGTAGATGATCCCAGC
Source organism: Thalassia testudinum (assembly GCA_037157565.1). Classification (NCBI taxonomy): domain Eukaryota; kingdom Viridiplantae; phylum Streptophyta; class Magnoliopsida; order Alismatales; family Hydrocharitaceae; genus Thalassia; species Thalassia testudinum. Next base: position 112,292,132 of record JAZHRO010000003.1, on the reverse strand, counting down.
ATCTAACCACTTGATGATCTCCTTTTTCACGACCTCCTGCAGATTAGGATTCAGACATCTCTGCATTTCATGGGAAGGTTGTGTGCCCTCTTCAGTATAGATGCGGTGTGTGTAGTAAGAGGGGTTGATGCCAATCAAATCATCGAGAGTCCATCCAATGGCTCTTCGATGTTGCTGGAGAACAATAATCAGACGGGATTCTTGATCAGGTGTGAGTCTGGAGTTGATAATCTGCCAACTGTAATGTCACCTCTGTCGGTTTGAGCTCGGATTACACAAGATGGTCAAGTAGGGATGTACGTATTAGGTTTATGGAGGCTCCTAGATCTAATAAAGCTCTATCAAATTGGATATCACTAATTGTACAGGAAATCAGGGGAGTACCTGGGCCTTTTTCCTTAGGTGGGAGTTTGCTCAAAATTATAGAGCTGGCTTGCTCTGATAATACGATTGGGCTCCCACTTTTGGTTCGCATCTTACTCTTAGGTGTACACACGTCTTTCAGGAATCGTGCGTAAGCCGGAACGTTGCGAATTGCATCCATCAAGGGGATGTTTATATGGACCTGTTCAAAGAGCTTGACTAAATCCTCCTCAGGTGACACGGGTTTGGTTTTCCTCTTTCCCTTGGTCAAGGCTTCGGGAAATGGAACCTTGGCTGGTTCCTCTAGAATAGGTTCAGGTTCTTGATCTGGTACAAGGGTATCCTGGATGACTATCCTAGGGCTTGGGTTCGCACTACCGGGCTATAAGTGGCTTGGGTATGGTGGGTCTTGTGTTGCTTTGCCACTACAGGTTGTAACTGAATTTAGTCATGCCTGGTTCTGGTTCGGTGTCGGTAAAATAGGTGGCTGCTGCTAAAATCTTGAGTATGAAGTCGAAGCTTCCATCCCTTCGGGTGATGGAGTAGAAGGGACCTGATAAATCTTGTGGGCTTGGCCTAGATTTGGGTTCATAACGCGCCTCTGGTTTGGAACGTTATTCGAATTTGGTAGAGGTTGCGAAGGGAGTGTTCCAGGTTGGCGAGAAATTTTCCATCTGGCGAGTTGATTGCGAACCTTTGTGATCTCATCTTTATGCTATTTTTGCATAGTCGCATTTGTCATTTGAATGTTAGCCAGAGTCTGAAGGATGAGAGTCATTTGATCTATCTGAGTTGGCCCAGATTAATAGGTAAGGTTGGGCCGAGGCTGAGACGGCTGATATGGACAAGGAGCTTTTGGACAAGGTTGATATGGTGGTCTCTGATTCTGATTATTTCCCGCCCACAGGAAATTGGGATGATTCTACCATCCAGGGTTATAGGTATTAGAGAATGGGTCATTCTGGATGGCATTGAGGTCCTCGCAGGTCTGAGGAACCTCAGAAAAGTCAGAGTGCGAGGGTTCAGAGTTCCCACAACTAGAGTAGGTAGGGTTGGAGTTTCCTCCAGTCCTAGAGTAAGACGGGGGTGGATACGGGTCCATCCCCTGAGAAGAGCGATGATAGATGTTATGCATAGCTTCCCTCCCAGAGGACGGTTGTGCAAATGGGTTTTGCACAGAGGTGGCTCGCTACAGATGTAGAGTTAGCTCATCCACCTTCTTCTCAATGATAGAGACCTTGTCCAAATGACTGGCCATCAATTCCAAATGACTGGACAGGCCCTGCGTCTCGTGTGCTCCCCTTGGATTCGTCGATGCACGGGCATTCATCCAGTCAAATAAGCCCATGGAGTCAATATTGATGGAGTTCTCCCACATATTCTCAAGAATCTCCCACACAGTGTCTTCGTGTTGACCCATGATATTTCCTCCGCAAGTTGCATTGACGAATAAATGGATATCTTCAGGGAGTTCCTGGTAAAAATACTGGACTTGTTCCCTTTCATGAACTCCGTGATGGGGGAACTTCCGCATGAGATTCAGGAAACGATCCCATGCTTTGTGAAGTGGTTCTCCAAACTATTGTGTGAAGTGTGTGATCTAGTGTCGTAAAGCATTCATCTGACCAACTGGGAAGAACATTTTTAGAAATTTGAATTATAGTTCAACCCATATGTTGATTGGACGCGTTTGAGTCTGATACCAGTGAGCTGCTTCGTTCATGAGAGAGAACGAGAACATCTTCATGAGAAGAATGTTCCGATTTTGGACATCTGACCTGAAGGTCTAGGCCAGATGCTTGAGTTGTTTGATGTGCTGAAAAGGATCCTCAGAATTGAGCCCATGGAACTTTGGAATAGTATGAATCATGTTGGGCTTGAGTTCAGAATTAGGACCTCCAGCTGGGATTTGGACTCAAGGTTCGATCGCCACCACAACGGGATTGTAATGATCTCGCATCATAGGATGCTACGGTGGATTCACAAAGGCTTGGAATAAATCTTTAAGGTGCTGAAGTTGGTTCTCAAGGTTATTCTCTTCTTCTATAGATTGTGCCATGATGATGGATGAAGGAGAATTTGGTTCAGATGAATCAGAGGAGATGTGCATGTGATGGTGTTGTTGCACACACACGAAAGTCGAGGCTCAGCCTCGACGGGAATGAATAACTAAAGGAGGCCTTAAGGATGGTCTTAAGGACCTCCTATCGAACATGCACTGATGGTCTGGATGAGAGTAGAATGTGATGGACCCAATCAAGATACCGAAAAAATTTGGATGACTATAGAGGTTCGGGGTGGACGATACCCCTTAGTCAGAAAGCCGTCCACCTGAGAAATACTTGGCTAGCCAAAGAGGGAGAGTCCCGCAAAGACCCCTACACGATAGAGTGCCCCCATCGGTTACAGGGTTTCCCCCACCCGACCTCACTTGTCACTGAAGTTCCAGGTAGACCAGAATGGGGACTTGACCTCTTAAGTCTACCAATTTTATTAAAGAGCAAGGGTGCTTAAGATTTCACTTGAACTTTAGATGTATTGAGTGCAAAAAGTGATCTAATTTCAAGGTTGGTTGACCAAACAAGGTGGGTCAACTTCACCTATTTGTCCTTTGAGAAGTTTTAGGTCCCTTTCTTCAGGATTCAAGTGAGAATAAAAGCCTAAATTTTAGGGTTTGCTTGAATAAATCATTTCAACCAAGGCTTAGGCACACCTCATTTTGGAGAGTTGATTCTTGCTTATTGAAAGTGTGTCTCTAAAACCCTAAATTGAAATCCTTAATTGGCTCTAATTTTGGTCCAATTTAATTTGCCAAATGTGGCATCTAGGCCACAAACAAGAATGTGCTAGCCCTAGTTACCATAAGTGGGTGCACAAATCAGATTTTGTTGTTGAAATTAAATCGGGCAACTTGATGAATTAGCTAAGAATGGAAAGCAAGGAGCCCTAATTGATTTTATCCTTTTTTCCTTTTCAGAATGAGGGGCTTAAGCGAGAGAGTAATCAGAAATTACCTGCCCTAGTGTGTTTGATGTGCGGCTGTCTTTCTTTGAATCTTCTCCCTGAAACAACCACAACAAAAGAGTTATAGCAAGTTAGTACCAAATCAGGAATTGTAATCAAGAATTCTAAATTGCCCGTTGCTCCCTGGCAACAGTGCCAAAATGTTAAGAGCGTTGAATCAGGTTTTAAAAGTATTCCGTTGTAGTACAGCCGAAATAGCATTCAAAACAGATATAATTTTATTACTCGAAAAGATTTCCAAGGTCAAACACAGGGAGCAAATTGGTATTTAGAAATCATGATCACAATTTAAACTAAAAGAAATTACAATAGTAGTAGTGTCAGAGTGCAAAAATATGAGAGTAAAATGGTGATGTAGATCACCAAATACTCCTACAATATCACCAAATGATTCAATATATAAATATGCAATGGAGACTAGAATCTGTCATCTGATTCCTTAATCAGACAACTTAAAGTGTCTGATCTCTTTTCTCCTTCTCTTCTCTGTCTTCTCCTTCCTTTTTCCTTGGCTTCTATCTAACTTCCTTTGTTTTTGTCTTCACGATTCTTCTCTTTCTCTTTAGCTTTCTCTGTCTTCTTGCCTTTGCCTTTCTCCTACCTTGGCTTCTCCTTCTTCTTCCTTCTTCAGCTCCTGCCTTTGGCTTTCAGCTTTGGCCTTCTTCTTCTTCAGCCTTCTACCTTCCTCTTCCTTTCTTCTTCTTCTAGCCTCCTCTTCCTCTTCAAATTGCAGCTAAGTGTTGGCCGGAGGACCCTGTAGCAAAACCTACCCCTACTCGCACGTAACTCTCCTCACTTTCTCTCTTAGGATACGCTCTCCCAGAGCCACACAAACAGTTCGGTAATCGGGTTGGCTGCGTACCCAAGACCAAGCCCACCGGCATGCGGTAGTGGTCAAGGAGTGCTGTCGGGTTGGGTCAGGCCAAGTCTGCGGGGCATGTTCGTGGATGAGACCGGGTCAGGTGAGTGGGACCTCATCCCGTGGATCTGAGCGACAAGGCTACTGCACTTTTTCCTCTTATGCAGGTGCGGTCGGTCTCTCACTTCCGAGGTGGGGCTAAATGTCCCACCTTCCTTTTGCGTGCACCCGCAGAGGTTGAGCGCTCAATTGCAACTGAAGTGAAGGCCTTTGACTCAAATCGAGGGTCTGAGTGTGTGCGCGAGGGGCTTTCACGTGTCCTGGGATAGTAGCCTTGGCCTAACATACCTGGAGCTGCAGCAAGCTTCATTCAACCTTGCTCGCTACTGGCGGATGGGTAACGAACCTAAGAACACACGAACAGCCTCACGACCACGTCAAAACATTCAAAGAGGTTTACCAGAGCACAGCGAAGATGCTGGGGGTGTTGGTGTGGCTCAGGGGTGCCTGTGCGTTCGTGCCTTGGGCAAATTGTGTGCGAATGTGTGGGTGTGTTCGGTGAGGTGCTTGGGTGAGTGGCGCGGTGCGTGGAATGAGGAGAAGTGAACAGAGAGATGAGGGGAAGCTTATGGGCTTGTCGACGAGGGTTGGGGTGGCCTGTGGAGGTGGGATGGCCTCGCCGAAGTCGTTGGTCGAAGGTGGCACGAATGGAGGTGATGGAGGTTAGTAGTGGTCGATTTTGTAGAATAAGGGGTGGAGAATAAAATAGAGGGGAGAGGGAGCTTATCTGGGAGGTCAAGAGACGAAGGGGGCGAGCGGAGGTGTTGGGTCTGGTGTGGCTGACGCCATAGATGAAGGTGGCTCCGGTGAGTGGAGATTGGCAATGACGAAGAGAGGGAAGCACCTACTAGTACGGTGAGATGCGGACGAAGTCAGGGATGAAGGATCCACTGTAGGTTTGGCAGTCGGACAACGACAAGGAGCAAGGAAGGTCGTCGGATGTCGAAGAGCCTATGGCCATGAGGAGAAGAGAGGAATTAGGGGTGTTCGCAGCAGAATTCTAGCGTGAAGAGATCGGAGAGGTTTGGGCTCCTTTAAATAGAGCTCTGAAGGTCGGTTAGAGATTGGGAAGCAAGCTTCCCAAGCAAGGAAAGCTCGCTGGAGATGGAAATCGTTGAGATACCCACATCTCTCATGCGTTCACATGAGAGATTGGGAGGGAATAAGGGTTCAAATGAGAGAGAATTTCTCTGAGGATCTCCCTTCCAATTTTGTAGGAGATCCTCCAAGCAATCAAGGAGATTTGCCCTATCAAAGTTCGTCGGAGTAGGTTTATTCCACTACAATGGTGGAGGGATCTAATTGCGAAAATGATGAAGAAGCTAGGGGGCTATTTGTAAGGGTTTTTGAAATATAGGGGTATAAATGTAATCAGACTAGACCTTTTTGCAAACTAGGTCAAGGAAAACTCATTTTGGGTCCAAATTTTGGTACAAACCTAATTTAGATCTAAGAAATCTAATGGTGAAGTTGGATTTTGGGTTTAACCACGTTTGGTTGGAAAATTTATGCAAAAACCCAATTTAGGGCAAGTATCTATCTGAGACCCCATTCTAGGTCAAGATGGATTCCAATGGCCAAATTGAAGGTAGTAAACCCTAGAGGATATTTTTATATGATTTTTAGAGGGTTTATGTGAATTTTATCCTAACCAAAACCTTGGTTAATCAAGTGGGTCTGTTTTAGGATTTCAAGATGTCATTTAATTCATAGAACTCACACAAACCTTTTTCTATTTGATCTAACCCACTTGTTGTCTTGTTAAGATCATTTGACCTTTGTTTAGATTTTGAGAAAACCCACGGTTGTACTGCAATGGTAAAGTTGCAGTTTTACCCCTATTTTTCTATTTTTCTCTCAGAAAGGTTATGTAGTGAATTAGGACCTTTAGTTGGCTATGTAGGAGCATTTATTCTCTCAATTGGATCAAAATGAGCTATTTATGGCTCATGATAATATTCTCATCAGTGCAAGGAGGTTACTCCAAAGTACACCAACTTAAGCTCTGATATCAAATGAAAGCACAAGAGGAGAAGTGATTAATGCTAAAGGCAGTAAAATAATGCTAAGTGAAATTAATACAGAAAAAAAATATAATCAAGCAATCTACAAGTACACCAACTACAACACAAGAATGTATAGTGGAAACCCAAATCTTGGTAAAAACCACTACCAGATCTCCCAATCGAGGATTTTACTCCGAGTTAAACTCGGAAACTAATAAGTATTTATGGGGTATCAAACCCATTTACATGGCCTCTTGATTTCCTAATCAAGACTAACCCCCCTCACTCAAGAGAAGAGGAACCCACAACTCGGGTCCTCAGATTACAAGTAGATGATAGAATAAGACTGAAATAAAATAGAATTTAGCTCATATGGATAGCCCCAACAAGATATGCAATAGTTCTTTTGAAATAGCTATCAAAGAGACTAAGAAGAACTCCCTTAGTGATTGTATGAAGGTGACAAAACATGGAGTTAAGGTGGCTGAGCTCCAAGGAAGGTGGACTTCAAGAACATGAGCTCAAGTCACCTCCAATGAACACTAAATGCTTGAAGTAGCAGAATGTGAGCTTGAATGAGCTTTAGAGTGTGTTATGAGGTGTTCCTTAATCATCAAAGAGTGGGAAATGCTCTCATATATATAGAGGGGTATTTGCACTACTTTGGGTGTGCCTAAGGCCTTCAACGGCTAAAATGTTTCCTAATTTGATTTGCCAATAGTTAATGAGTTTGGTCAAAAAGTGCTTTAATTAACGTTAGGTACTCAGTTTGGTGCAAAGTTTGTTATCTCCTGGAGTCACTCAATTTGGCCCAAAATGGCCTATCTAATGTTAGGTATATCTTTCTAACATTAGGTCAACTACCTAACGTTAAATGCTTAGTTCAATGGAAAGTTCACAATCTCCTAGTTCTTCCAAACCAACCTTAGACCAACTACCTAACATTAGGTAAGTTCTACCTAACATTAGATGGACTATAAAAGGTCTTTTAACTATCCAAATCAGTTTTGTTAAACTTTGGGGTTCTAGGATGATCCACTAACATCTAAGAATAAGTTTTATCATATTCTTGACTTAATTAGCTAGAGTGCTGTGAATTTTCATAACTTATGCAAGTGGTGCCTTAGAAATGTAATTTGATGCTAATCTAATTAGGGCTTTCCTTACATTCTAAAAAATATAAAATTATAACTCAATTCTTAGATACAAAGTGACCTAAACTTGATCTCCTCCTTCTTGGCTTCGAATTTCGTTAAGAGAGCTTCAACATGAAAATCAATCTTGCAATATTTATGCATAAGTTCCAATTTTAATCTCAATTACTTGATATGCATGTTATCATCGAAACCAACATTAAACGCTAATGTGGTGCCTAATTGCTTATGCACCTACAATCTTCACCCGTATGCTTCCCCAACTGCATGCGTAGTGACAGCACGCATGCTCTAGTCTTCTTCCACCTCTTAAATTTTTTTTGTCTCTTTGTATGTTTTCAATGTTCTCTCATTTGTAAAAATGCACTTTCGAGATGAGTAAAATCAAGATTTGCTTCACCATTCCTATGGATGACAATCTTGATCTATACGTGGCTTTATCATTCTCTTTATTTTGATTTGCATTTCGCTAGGCAACTACTCGTACGTAGGATCACGCTTTAAAGATGATTACATCATAGTATAGTGTGAAAATACGTCGAAGCAAATAAAACATAATGAGATGGTAAGTCCCATTCAAACTTAGGGAGGTAGAAGAATGACTTGATTTTAACTTCGATCTAGAACTAACTATAACTAAGTACTAATCATGATAGATATAAAGTAAATCCACTTTAAATTAGGCAATTATTTCATCAATTGATAGGAATTGCAAATAGAAATAAAACTAAATAACTAAAACATGTATTACTTAGAACTAGAATTACCAAAAATAACTCTCTAACCTACTAGAACAAGGCCACCAAGGGTGATCCTTGGTGGCCTTTGGAGAGGTTGGGGAAAGCAGCAGTGGTGCACCAAGGTGATCTTGATGGATGCCTCAGAGGAAGAGGGAGCAGGAGAAGCTTGGAGATGTCTGAAGGGAGAGATGGAGGAAGAGATCCCTTCAAATGCGAGCTCTGGGGTCCATTTTATAGTTAAAATAAGTGGCAAAATTGGTATTTGGATCCCAAAACTGTGCATCAACCTTGGATTGATCAGACCCATCAATTGGGAAATCAATGAATCAGATCGCATCCCAAAGTAGCCTCCAATGTGCCTTATATGCGCGCATTGTCTCAGATGCTGCCAAGTGTCGACTTCTAGACCACTCGATCCACTGCCTCACGCCCTTCATGTGTTTCTTACACACACGAGTTTAATCTTGGTCGTTCAATCATGGAGATCAACAGCTGAGGATGCGTGCTGCACCACATTTGAGATGTGCATATAGTCGCATGTTCACACATGCGACATCACGTGTGTGCATCGCACCACCTGATCAAATGCACATTACACGGCACGTGTTTACCTCTGCACCACCCGATTGCCATTGCACGGCCCAATTTATTCCTTCGTGCACTGCCTCTTCAATTCCCCCTCGACGTGTTCAAACACTCGACACCCGCTTGATTTCAAGCACACTGACCAGTGTGCTGCGCACACAGATGGCCACACCTTTGCTTTTCCATGCATGCTGGCTCAGTTGTTGGATGAAGATCTAATGGCTGGGATGGATCCTCTTTAATGATGAGTGTAGGTATAGGTGACATGGCACTCTTGTGGCCATTGGATGGCGATCCAACAGCCCATGAGGCACGTAGAATTCCCTTAGTGGATGGGGCCAGCGGCATTGGGCGGCTAGCATGGCACCACATGGCACCATCATAGTCCATCTTCTTTACTTTGTAGATGGTGTTGTAGGGCTCTGATTGAGTTGATTTTTGTGCCGTTGGACTGCGATCATTGATCTGGATCCATCTGTGTGGTTAGATTTTGCCATTGAGGTTCGTATTTATGCAACCTTACTTCTAGGCCTTTTTCCTTCTATGAACTTCATAAGATGATACGGAAGACGATCTCAGAAGCGTAGGACTCCCGTCCTCATCCTAAACAGATTGTACGGTCAGATTTATCATCTGCAGCCCTGAATTACCTGCAATTATTGTTGCCTCTCAATTAGAACATAAAATAGCATTATTATTTACAAAGGTAACAAATCAAGTATGATGCAAAATATGCTACTCATGCATGCATTATTCCTAAGTTAAGCTAGGATCTAACTTAATTCAGGTAAAGTAGGTCCTATGATTGCTTTCTAATTATCCTAGGCTCTTTAACAAATGATCTAAGGAAATAAAAAGCTAAGACCAAAAAGATAAATACATAGAAGAAGAAGAAAGAACTTCTATCCTATTCTTCGTCTTCAAGATCTTGCTCCACGCGAAGCTCCTTCTCCTCTAACAAGCTCCTTCAATTCACCATGGATGCGAGCTTGAGCTCCTTCACACTTGTATCCATTTGCAATTATCCTAAAACTCATAAACTCAAATGAAAATGTTAAATAACAAGTGTTTTATTATCATCAAAATTAACGATCGTGGTACCCTTGCACCAGCAATCTCCCCCTTTTTGATTATGACAAAACCATAAATATTAATAAAATTCTCCCCCTTTTTGACATTATCAAAAAGATTTAGTCAATTTTATTTATCTTATACTCCCCCTTAAAGCATGCCCTTCTAATTCCTTCCTTTTCATATAACAAGATAGCTATGTAATTATCTCCCCCTTTCTATTGACAATATATCTATGTTATCTTTTGAGATTTTGCCCTATCTAAAGGAAATCTTTCTCCCCCTTTAAAGATGGACAAATAGTATCTAAATTTTATCTCCCCCTATCTAGAAGCTATAGATGAAAAGGTAGGGTAAAGGGTGTACCTCACTTACCATGGCCAGTAGCATGGCCCAAATGGAGGTTGACTCCACAATGGATGGGGCTCCCATCAGTAGCTTGGAGGTCTGGGCATTGGAGCTAGTCTCCAATTTAGAGATTGATGTGCGGTTGTTCGATCACCTGTCAGTTTTCTCATGGATCTTCTTGTCTTCCTCGTTAGTCTTGACGTTGGTCCACCTAGTTTGAGTAGACCGTCCTTCATCTTGTAGGTCCATTCATTTATGTTGAAGTCTCCTTTGAAACCTACAAAATAATTTTAAAGTTGATCTTTTGGTATCCAAGTTAGCTTGGATCCGGATATGTTAGTTGGTCTCCTTGAAGGAGATCCTTTGTCAACTCTATGTCTAGTGCTAACTTTATCATTAGAGAAATTATCTAATTTATTCATCAAATTATCAGAATTTTACCTATGACATCTAAGTTCTTTTTCTATAACATGCATCTTAGTTTTTAAACTAGAAATTTCTATTTTTAAACAAGTATTCTCCTCAATCAATATACTATTTTCATTGATTATATTTTTATTTTCTAACAACAAATTATCATTTTCAGAATTGTTACTAGAACTACTTCCTAGATCCTTAATTTTAATATCTAATATTTCATTTTTGGAGTTTAGAAAACTAAGATTCTTTTTAATATTTTTGTTTTCTACTTTTAATGACTTACTAATTTCATAAAGTTCACCAAAAGCATCTGGTAATTCAGAGTTTACCTTGTTGTCATCTTCATCCTCGCTATCGCTTATGATGGCCATGAAGCCCATGCAAGCGACTTCATTCTTCTCTTCGGGATCTTCTTCTTCTAAGCTTGACTCGTCCCATGTAGCTTGGAATGCCTTTTTATTGTATTTCTTCTCCTTCTTGAGAAGAAGATAATCGGGTAAAAGATGCCCTTTCTCGTTTTAATGATAGCAACATCTTGGGCTATATTGCTCCTTCTTTTCCTTTTTCTCTTTCTTTGAATTCCTACAAAACTTAGAAAAGCTCTTAAATAAAATCGTAAGGTTTTAGTCGTCGGAACTTACCTCGCTATCCAAGCAGCTTTGAAGGCGAGGGTCTTCCTTGGCTTCGGCACCGATGTGTCCTTCTTCTACTTCATCTTTGCCTCATAGGCCATGAGATTGCCTAAGAGATCCTCCATGTTGAGCTCCTCAACTTCATTCGCCTCCTCAATGGCGGTGACTTTTTGTTCCCATTATAGTCTAAGGGAACGGAGTAGCTTTCCTTGAAGCTCCCCTTTTATGAAGGTCTTCCGTAAAGCTTTCAAATTGTTTACTATGAGAGTGAACCTAGTGTTCATCCCACTTAAGGACTCACTAGGTTTCATAGAGAAAGATTCAAAATTTTGAGATAAAACATTAATTTTAGAGGCTTTTACCTTGGAGGTACCTTCGTTAATTACCTCTAGAGTGTGCCTTACCTCATATGCAGTGGCACATTGAGATATCCGGTTGAACTCTTCCGAGCTTAGCACATAGTACAACACTTTCATTGCTTTCGCATTGAGGGAAAGCTCACGGGTTTGCTACTACGAGTTGCCTACTTGGGGTCTTGCCGAGACTTCGTATGGGGTTGCACGTCATCCCATAGTGCAAAGTCGGTGGCTTTAAGCCACATCCTCATCCTTGCCTTCCAATAGCTATAGTTGCTTCTAGTGAAGTAGGGCGGTCAGACAGTAGATTGCCCCTCCGACTGTCATGTAGCGAAAATGCTTCCCTCCATAGAATCCTTGCTGGGTTGTAACGTCGATATACAAGACCTACTCTGATACCAAATGTAGGTTATAATGGTGTGGGGTGAGATTTGTGTGATAAACAAAATAAAGCAAAAGAATAATAAATAATCTCACAAAATCAACAATCACAAGTATACAAGAGATTTTTAGGTGGAAACCCAAACCCGAGTAAAAACCACCACCTAAACCTCTCGACCTAGGATTTCCTAATCGACATAGTCGATCAAATCCACTATCCAAGTTACTTAAAATGAGGGTGACTCAACTACTGTTATAATTGTATTTTTTGATAATGACAAATGAGTTATTTCTTAGAAAAGATTAACATGTTGCAGGAAGGATTTAAAGTGTAGGAAGGACTTAAAGATAAGGATAGAGGAAAAGGAAGGACAAAAGATTTTATCTTTTAGTTTTTAGAATGTAAAAAGCCTTGACGTTTTTTCATCTTTCCTATTCTTACTTGCATTTTGTAAAGTCTTACTTCTGTTGGATTTTCAGATGTCTCTCTTTACCTTTAGACATCTAAATCTGTTTCTTAAGATGTCTAATGCATTTTTCCAGACATCCAGGATCATGTCCAAAACCTATATTCATTGCTAAATCTTGCAACCTCTATCATATGAGTTTTTTAGACATCTACTATTTGTTTCAGACGTCTGGTTTATTGATTTTCGGATGCCTCCTTAACTTTTAGATGCCTCCTTGAGATTTTGATAATCTCTTTAACTCTTTAGAACAGTCATAATCTTAGGAGTTATTCAGTCATCTGATGTTGTCTTGAGCCATCTAAGTCCCTCCAATGTTCACTTTCTTTCCAACATTTATATTGATTGTAATTATGTCCGTTATATTTTGATTTTGGAAGGTTGAAGGCCATCAAATGTCCTTAAGTTTTTTCAGACGTCTGCTGGTTCTTTTTAAGATGTCTGACCATATATGTCTAGATCCCTGTTTGGATCTAATTTCATTTCAGTAACGAGCACTCTATCCCTGATGCTTTTTCGGACGTCCAATTTCATTTTCAGACGTCTGAACAATTATATTCAGATGTCTAACTTTTGTTTAGAAGTCCCTGTATTTGATCTAGTAACCACTTTACCTTCCTGGAGTTTTGTTAGACGTCTTGGTTTATTTTCAGATGCCTGGAATAGTATTTTAAGATGTCTGTCCTTATTTTTCAGACATCTGATATAGTCAAAATCTGAATTAATGCTTTATAGCCATTCTATCACAATTTATTCCAATTCAATTCAAATTCCAACGACTACCTAAGCTCAAATATGACCTCCTACACCTATATATACCTCCCATAGGTAGCCTTAAGAATTTACAACAAAGAAATTCACATTCTACTCATTTGAAAGCTCTTGATCTCATTTGTGCTCTCTTGTGTGCTTCACTTGTGCTACTACTTTTTAGAGCAACTCTTCTTCCTACTGCTCATAGGTTTGAAGAAGGAAGTATTCTTATTCTTTCATTCAAGGCTTATAGATTTATATTGCTTTTTGTTAGCTTATTTGGGTACTCGATTTGTGGGTTTCCCATTTCCTCTTAGTAGAGGGGCAAAACTCTTCTTGGGGTTTGTCCAGGAAGAAGGGTTTTGTAAGATTACTTGTTGTTAGTAATTCCTACTTGGGTAGGGGAAAAATCCTAGATTGAGAGATCTAGGTAGAGGTCTTTCCCACAAGAGTTTCCTCTCTAAATACCTGTGTTCTTATTGCGATTGTTTGAATTTAATTTTGTTGCACAATTCAACCCCCCTTCTTATGCCACTAACATCAATCTCTTACAATCACGCTACTATGTACAAAGGTAGCATTCCTCAAAACCCCTCCTCTTCACAAGGAGTATTTTGTCTCGTGAGGGAGACCGGAATTCACAAGGCAAATATCCAACAAAGACAATGTAACAATATCCTATAGAGCCACAAAGTAAGTAAAAGTAGCTACTATAGACAAAGGATACTTCCCTTTGATGGAAGTGTGTTGGCCTAGCAACACGGGTGCATGATCCACGTAAGGCACGACAACGATCTCGTATGCAACGGGGAGAGCAGGTGCATAGCGAATATGGTGCTCTTTTGTGTGGGCTAGAGCATCTTGGAAAGCAATAACACTTCTAGGTGATTCCTTTCTTCTCTTGGACACAATATGAGTGGAAGTAGTATTCCTAGGTGTATGTTGCAAAAGGAAGGGTCCCCCTCTATTTATAGAGACCCTATGAAGGGTTTAGAAGCTAGTTCTAGTCAATGGAAGGCTTCTATAGTTGTTGGAAATAATCCCAAGGCAAATTAGGACAAAATCAGGGTCATTAATGATTCTGATAGAGTTATCTGACGTCTGAATCTATTATCAGACATCTGATCTAGGGATTGGTCGTCTGATTTAGAAGGGTAGAAGATTTAGGCTGGGTTAGTTTAAGACATACGTCTAAAGAAGTGTTTTAAGACATCTGGGAATCGTATCAAACGTCTACTTCTAAATGGGTTTCTTTCCTATTTTGTCAAGAACGAAATAGGGTTCTAGTGTTTATTTGCTCAGATGACAAATCAGACGACTGGAAACATAAATCACTGCGGGAGTGGATTTACTGAGGCTCAAAAGACTATAAGGTCTGATATGAAGTAATTAGGGTCAGATCTTAGCCTAACGTCTATTTATCAGACGGCTAGGATGAACTACGGATGTCTAAAAGTAAATGTGAATCATATTAAGGGTTAATCCTCAACGATTACATTTGTCAAGCCAATGGTCCCCTAGTTGGATGTCTAGCAAGGTCCTCAAACGTCTTCTAGGACGTCTGGACATCTGAAACTGGTAGACAGAGAGTGGGTTTCCAACCTAAGTGTTTTGGACGTCCGATCAAACAGTCAGTCATCTTAAAGTCTAAGATCAAACATCTAATGTCTAGATTGGATGTCTGATCAGGCTGCTTGATACCTACTTTGATTTTCTAAGTTCTCTAAGAGTTTATCTAAGTATCCTAGGGTTGAGTATGTGATCGTAGGACTACTATTTTGTTACTTTGAGGCTCTTTAATAAATGATCTAAGAAAATTAAAAGCAAAGACCAAAAAGACAAATACGTAGAAGAAACAGAAAGAACTTCTATCATATTCTTCTTCTTCAAGCTCTCGCTCCATGCAAAGCTCCTTCTCCTCCAACGAGCTCCCCCAGTCCACCACGGACACGAGCTTGAGCTTCTTCACACTTGTATCCATTTGCAATTATCCTGAAACTCATAAACTCAAATGCAAATGTTAAATAACAAGTGTTTTGTTATCATCAAAATTAATGATCATGGTGCTCCTGCACCAACAGAGACCATCCAATAGTTAAAAGACAAATGTAGGTTATTAAGATATTCTTTACGACTTTTTTTAACCTTTTCTTTAATTTGGGTGTGTGGTGAGTGATCCATAAGGTGACTCAACTCACTGACTAATCATTGGACTCGATTGAGTCTAGGCTAGTCCAATGTGGTCTCTAAATGTGACCCTAAAGGTTAAACCTAAGGTTTATGCAATCTAACTAACCTGACCATAGTTAGATTCAAAATACTCTTTGATGAGAGCCTCATCATGAGCCCTAACTAGCTCATTTTGACCTAAGAAAGAGAATAAGCGCTCCTACATAACCTGGAGAAGGGCTTAATTCAAGGAATAAGTGTTCTGAGAAGAAAACATGAAATAAAGGTTAAAACTGTAATTTTACCATTGCAGCATATAAACGAGATTTATCAGAGGCAAAACATATGTCAAATGATCTGAATAAGATAAAAAGTGGGTTGGTTCAGTCAGAAATGGGTTCATGTGTAATCTAGGAATTAAATGACATCTTGTAACCCTAAAACAGACCTGCTTAAATCAACAAGGTTCTGATCAGGATAAAAATCAATTAAACCCTATAAAATTCATGGAAAAATATCTCCTAGGGTTTAGAACCTTCAATTTGGCCTTTGGAACCTATTTTGACCTAGATTAGGGTCCTAACTCATTAGTTGACCTAATTTGGGTTTTTATGCAAAACATTCAGTCAAACATGGTCAAACATAAAATCCAACTTCACCATTGGATTCCTTAGGTCAAAATTAGGTTTGTACCAAAATTTGGACCTAAGGGGAGGTCATCTTGACCTACTTCGCAAAATAGTACACCTAATTACATTTTGGTCCCTATCTTTCGAAAACCGTTGCACAGACCCCCTTAACTTCCTCGCCACTCTTACAAACAGGTCCCTCCACCAGTAATGGGGAGAAATCCTACTCCAACAAGGAAAGGAGGGGGAGTACTCCCTGATTCCTCAGAGATCTCCCAGATTTGGAAGGGAGATTCTCTGAGGAATTCCCTTCCATCTGAGCGTGGTCCTAATCCCTAATTCACACCCAATCTCTCATGCGAATGCACGATAGATTTGGGTATCCCACAGAATTCCTACTCAGATGAGGACTCTTGCATTTGAAAGCTTGTCTTCCAAGCACAGGAGCCCCTACCAGCATCTATAAAAGGATCCTCAACCCCGGTCGCACCTCTTCAGCTCGACTTGGCCAGAGATCCACCCCAATTTCATCCTCTTCTCCTCCGATCAAGTGGTCAAGTGAGCTCCGACGAGCCTCCCTCCTCTTTCTCATCGCTCTGCCACAATACCAGTGGCAGAGCTGTCCTCACCATCTTCCTCCGCATCGTGCAACACCCGCGCGAGCATCTCTAGCCCCGTCGTCGTCACCGTCTCCCTCCACTGGGCACCGTCTTCTCCGGCGATAGCAAGTACTGCCAGTCGCCATCTCTCCCCCTTCGTCCACTTAATTAGCTTAGACTTACTCCTCTCTATTCCCTCTTCAATTCCCCTCAATCTATTTCACAAATTACCCCTCGACAGCCACTATCCACCGCCATCTTCCCCATCTTCGGCCAACCTCCGGCGAGATGCATCCATCACTCCACACCTCCACACGTCTCGCCACCAACCTCTTCACCTCCGCCATCGACCACTGAACATCTTCCAGCCATCCATCGACCGCCTACACCTCCCTAAACACCCCCCAACCTAACCCATAAGCACGGCCACAGGGTGACCTAGGCACGCACGCCTAGGCCACCCTGCGGCCTGCCACTTACCGTCCCACCTTCACCTTCGCACGGTGAAGCTTCCCATGTATTTTAATGTGGCCACCAGGCCGTATTCATATGTAACAGATCAGAGCTCCCATCCGCCATTAACAAGCACACGAGCTTTCTTGTTCTCCAGTTTCAAGCCGCAAGCTTCAGGATTCAGGCTCCCAGGCTGTGTGGGTTGAGAGTGTGCGCAAGTCCAGCCTGAGAGCAATTACCGCGAGACCTTCTGCTACGACAATTGTGTGAAGTCATCCGCCTGCAGGTGCGCACAAAAGTTGGTGGGACATTAGTCCCACCTAGTGAATGTAGGAGTGAGGCACATGCGATAAATTGATTTTGTGCTTTACTCTATTCACCTCGAGACACACATGGGGTGAGGTCCCTCACCCTTATCACGCCTCATCCGCAGTACTCCCCCGCGGACCTAGCACCCGACTCGTTAACCCTAAACTATGCACTCCTCGCACACCACACTCACGCCGGTGCGCCTGAACCTGGGCATGCGACCGACCCGATTACCTGGCTCTGGGAGAGCGAACCAAAGAGGGATACAATGAGAGAGAAAGATGCGTGGGTGGGTAGAAGGGTAGGTTTTGCTCTTCAGTGTGTGCAGGGAAGAAGAAGGAGATGGAAGAGGTGCAGCAGGGAAAGCTAAGGATAAGGAAGAAGAAAGAGGAAGGCACAGCTGAGGTGAAAGTAAGGATACTTAGCTGCAGAAGGGAAGAAGGAAGGATGGCCAAAGAGAAGAGGAAGTCAGAGGAGAGTTAAGACTGAAGGAAGCTAAGGCAGAAGCCAAGGAAGAAGAAGAAGAAAGGTTGAAGCCAAAGGAAGTAAAGCTAAGGAAGGCTAAAGGAGGAAGAAGCAAGAAAGAAGAAGAAGACCTACAGAGGAAGAAGTGAAGCTAACACTTAGCGGCAGATAGACAGCAGAAAAGAGAAGACTTAAGAAGGAAAGGCAGAAGACAGAGGAGAATAAGAAGAAGGAAGAAGAAAGGAAAAGTTAGAAAGGAGCTACAGAGAAGAAACAAGCAAGATGAAGTAGACGGCCAAAGAATAAAGAAGAATAGAAGAAAAAGAATCAGAGAAAGAAAGAAAATCAAAGAATATCATTTTAAGACGCCTGATCATGGAATCAGACATCCAATTTCTCTATTTTTGCCACAATTGACTTCTAAACTCTTGCATTTATATTATGAATTAAGTTTTGAGTAATTCTAAGTGTTCAATTACATTATTAAGATTAGTGAATAAATTCCATTTGCTCCCTGTGCTTGACCTTGGATACTTAGGTTTTCAAGTAATAAATTCTTATTTGTTGTCAACGCTTGATCACGTATACTACAATGCAACTGACTGTTAAAAAGCATGATCAAGCACTGCAAAATGGAATCCTAATGATTTAAAATTGGCAAGAAGATTGCTTTTTCAATAAGACTTTTAGAGAATATTTTTTCAGAATTTTTACTATCTCAAATAAATATATATGAATTTTTAACTAATAAGGGGTTAAATCTAAGATTTTGACCCCATGTTGGTTTTTCTTTTTGAAATAGTACTAACGTTATCCAAAATTTTGGGAAAAATAAGGGAATGAAATCTAACTTGATTATCTTTCAAACCCCACCATTTTTGAGTCAATCATATTCGTGTGCTATTCGGAATGGATTATTAAAGTTAACAAAAATCTAGATTTCAATCTATTTGACCCTTGTGAACTCCGTAAATTTTTTAAAATTTAAAAAATTAACTATTTTTGAGGGAATAGTGGCATTGGAAAGATAATTTGAAAATCTAGTACCTGCCCGAATTTCAAAATTTTTGGACCACTAAAAACATGACATATGAATCTTCAAATTTGTATCCGATTTTTGGCTGAATTTCTAAAAATAGTAGTAAATATTTTTTTTTTTCAAAGCAAAGCAAATCCGAACTGGTTAACAAATCAAATCCAAATAATAATATTTTCTTTATTTTTTTTTCAAATAACTCCTATCCTAATATCAAATCCTAATTTAAATTCTTACTGATGTGCACCTGATTTTCTTCACCTGTACTCGATGCATGCCAAGATCCATGTTTCATACCTGTACATCAATGAAAGATACACTAAATCATATATTAAATCAAGATTTGTCGTGCCTCCTGGCAACGGCGCCAATTTGTTCGTACACAAGATCTCATTTTAAAGATGATTACATCACAGTATAGTGTGAAAATATGTCAAAGCAAATAAAATACGAGATAGTGAGTCCCGGTCGAACATAGGGCAGAAAAAGAACAACTTGACTTTAACACCAATCTAGAACTAACTAGAACTAAGTACTAATCAAGATAGATATAAAGCAAATCCATTTTAAATTAGGCAATTGTTTCCTCAGCTGACATGAATTCCAAATAGAACTAAAACTAAATAACTAGAGCGTGTATTACTTAGAACTAGAATTACTAAAAATAACTCTCTAAGCTACAAAAACAAGGTCACCAAGGGTGATCCTTGGTGGCCTTTGGAGAGGTTGGGGAGAGCAAGAATGGTGCACCAAGGTAATCTTGATGGATGCCTCAGAGGAAGAGGGAGCAAGAGAAGCTTCGAGATGTCTGGAGGGAGAGATGGAGGAAGAGATGCCTTCAAATGGGAGCTATGGGGTACTTTTTATAGTGAAAATGAGGGGTAAAGCTGGTATTTGGATCCCAAATGGTGCATCAACCTTGGACCTTGCACACGTGCATGATCGTTTAATCTCAATCATTTGATCGCAGAGATCAACGACTGATGATGCGTACCACACCGCCTTTGAGATGCACATATAGTCGCACCTTCACATGCACGTCATCACATGCATGCATAGTACCACCTGATCAGACGTACGATCGCACGCCACACGTTCGTCTCCATGCCGCCCATTTGCCATTGCACGACCCAATTTCTTCCGACGCGCACTGCCTCTTTGATTTCCCCCTCTGCGCGATTCGAATGTTTGACACCCGCTTGATTTCAAGAGCACTGACCAATGCGCTATGCGAGGGAATGGTCCTGCCATTTCTTTTCCATGCATGTTGCCTCAGCCATTCGATGAAGATCCAACGGCTTGGATGGATCCTCTTTGATGATGAGAGTGGGTATGGGCGACTGGCACTCTTGTGGCCATTGGATAGCAATCCAATGGCCCATAAGGCGCATAGAATTCCCTTAGTGGATGGGACCTGTGACATTGGGTAGCTAGGATGGCACCATGTTACACCATTGTAGCCGTTCATCCTCTTTTCTTTGTAGGTGGTGCTATAAGGCTCCGATCGAGTTGATTTTTGTGTTGTTGGACTGTGATCATTGATCCAGATCCATCTATTCTATCGGATTTGGTCTTTGAGGTTTGGATTTGAGCCACCTTGTTTCTAGGACTTTGCTTTTCCGCGGACTTCATAAGATGCTACTGAAGATGATCTCGAATGTGTTGGACTCGTGTCGTCGTCCTGAATAGATCCGTACGGTCGGATTTCTCATTTACAACCCTGAATTACCTACAATTATTATGGCCTCTCAATTAGAACATAAAATAGCATTATTATTTACAAAGCTAACAAATCAACTATGATGCAAAAATGCTGCTTATGAGTGCATTATTCCTAAGTTAAGCTAAGATATAACTTAATTCAGGTAAATTAGGTCCTATGATTGCTGTGCAATCACCAATCAATGACATACATATTTGTATATAGTGAATTGTGCGATCACATACCTCCCAGATCAGCTAGGTCATCGTGCTCAGGTGGCGAGCTTGGCTGAATAGGGTTAGAGCCTCCATGGGTGGCATTTGTCGACTTGGATATTATCTATAATGAAGACGACCATTCTTCTAGGCCAAATGCTTGTCATAAGACATTTTCCTATGTTTTTGGGCCTACTTTTTTGTAATTCTACGACCTTATTCTGTCTTGGTGTAGGCTTGACAACAATTTCAATCATAGTGAAAAATAATTTTGTGCCCTTGTTGTGTTTCCTTGATGTGGAATGATTGCATACTATTACTTGTGTCATTCCTCTTTCTTCTATTATGAGGGAAACAAGACCTTTTGAAAAAAGGAGCGGGGGTCCTCCTTTGGTGGTTGATTGTGGCTTTGCAGTGGTTCAGTGCCATGTTAACTTGGTCTGCATGTTGGCCCACCTCGGCGATGTAGAGAGAGAAAGAGAGATGATGATGAGGTCCTCCTCCACCAGTTCACAATTTTTCCTTTGGCATCAACAAGGGATCTTTCCTAGGTAGCTCTCTCAACATGTGCAGGGATCTTTCCTAGCACTTTCTCTCACTCCCCACAATACGTCGAGGGGTTTGGGGTTCTACTGATAATGCATTGAAGGGCGAGCGGTTGCATAGGTGCTTCATAGGGTGTATTGGCACCAGCGAGTGTTGGTTAGCCCTTGAGGTGTGGGTTATCTCCAAGTGGTGTAGTCTATGTGGGGGTGTTGGGTGGGCCCTCCATGTCCGACTCAATTGGTCACCTCACCGTCACCCTTGGGGCAATCCTCGAAGTCTCTTGGTTCGGTATGCCCATTCTTTCTTATCGTGGAGCATCAGGTAGTTGGGCTAGGGGCTTCTCAACTGAGGAATGCTTGGGCCTTATCAGGCGGCCAGCTCTACCGGGTGACCCTCATGGGAAGGGGGATGGAAAGTGTCTCAAAAGGGATGGAGTATGGGAGGACCCTACCTCTTTAGGTTTGGTAGTGACCAAGGGTTCTCTTGGGTGCCTACTAGGTCAGGGCAGCTGAGTTGCATGGTGCTCTGTAGGGTGATTCAAGATCAGGGGACTTGGTAGCCTCATCCTGGTGTACGACTAAACGGAGGAAAAGAGGGAGTGAGCATCTACTCCTTACCTCCTGAGCATCTAGTTTCCAAAAGCTGTTGTTGATGGGAGGTAAGATTATAATGTTTCCCTTTTTCCTACAAGTGAGTTCCGTTGTTTCCTCCTCAAAGGGAGGGGATGGGTTTTTCTGATCATTGGTGTTGAGCCATCGATGCATGTTCAACGCTTGTTCGCCTGTGATGACTCTACAATTACAAGTGTTAATAACATCAATTAGAGTCAATTTCGAGGGTACTTGTGCGATAATGTCAAACTATAATGGGTTTGGAAGCATTGCATGCATATTGTATGATCTTCACATTTTAATCGCTTAGAATCAATGTTTAATGACCATATGCACAAGTCCATTTTGAAACAGGTCTCAGATGAGCGATTAGACTATATGGATGGACCCGAACCAATGAACAGAGTCCAACAAACTCAAAATCATCTCAATTTGACCCTCATAGCTCCCACAACAAGCTCAAGAAATGCTGACCAATGATCTGATCATCAATGGCTCATGACGCGACACGTGGTGCACCTGTTGCTCTCTATCGCATGCCAGCAGCACCTGTAGCCTCATCATCGCATGAGATCCACCATTGGATTACAATCCAATGATTAGCCCACGCGCGCTCATCACGATGGCTTCACGACAATCCGCACCAACAGTTCAGCATTCGGACATCTTCTCCACTTCAGTAGGCATGGGTTCGAATCACTAGAGGTGCCTCCCATCGCACGCTCCAATTGGAATTCAATCGTTTGATCATATCTACAACTGAGGAGTGGCCTCATCGCGCACCTTTAGCCGTTCGCTACTCACACATGTGATCACGTCGGAGCATACACCCTATCTGACGTGGGCACAAGACGTGACCGCAAGTAGCAGTCGAGGCTTGATTTCAACTGTCCGATCTTCGATCGGAAGGCTTAAGCAGAGCACACATGGATCGCATGGCAGCTGTGCGTGCATTAAAGGCACGACGGAGGAGGCAAGGGAGACGGATGCGGTGAGTCTTTAGCAACATTTTGAATGTCGCTATTGACCCAATGATGAATTTGAGCCATTTCTGCAACTATAAAAAAGTCCCTACCCCGCCCATTTGCATCCATCATCTACCTAAGCAACTCCACCACTCTTAGAACTCCCAAGCAAGGTTGTGATGACGTCGAGCTGCCGATGGAAGCTCCTCCACCACCATAGCTACCTCGATGCTTTCTTGTTCCTTATTCTTAGTTTAATTTTATGTGATAGTGTAGTTCATTTCTTTCATTTAAGCATTCCTCTATATTTTCTAGATTACAACATTTGATAATTAATAGACTAGATCTTTTATATATTGTCCTCATATCTTATCATGGATTTCTAACCCTACTTTCTTCTCACTTTCTCTCTCTCTCTTTCCCTTTCTTTCTCGTTCTATCTGGTTTGCAAGCGAAACAAAAGACAAATTTTTGTGACACGAAGCGAGTATTTGATCCAATTTCGTGTCTGACTGTGTTTGACATGGACTCATGTTCGTTTATTCTTATTTAAAATTGATGTCGTAAAACACGCTACAATGAATGATTTAACGCAAACACGTCCAGCGAATGCCAGTTTTTAGCGTCGTTGCCTGAGAGGCAACAGATCTCCTATTCGCTTTCATTTTCTTGGTCATTATTTATACTTGTGTTATCTAACTTGCTCTTCTCTCTCTTCTTGTTGCAGGAACCTTGTGCATCAGCAATGGGAGGAGAATGAGTCGGGTTGGATCAAAAGGAAGTGCAAGAAGAAGATCACCATCGACCGGAAGGCTTGATCTTGTCTTCCCACGATCCAAAGGTAACTTTCCATCCTTGGACCAAGAAATGGTGGTGTTATAAAAAGAAACTCTCTTTGTTTGTAAAAGAAAAATGCCACCACTAAGTCTTCAACCCGTTAACTTCTAAAAAAAAATCATTTTCTGGACTCAGGTTGAGGACATGATTAAATGACACTCTACACCTCTAAAAATTTGCGAAAAATCTCAGAGGTGCCCAATCTAGTAGGAGAACTCCCCTTCATATTTCAAAGCCAAACTCCTTGTGGTTTGGTCGTGAGAAATTTGTTACTGGAAGTATGCAAGGTTGTCCTAAGTTCTGAAGATCTGTAAGGTGTTCTTATAGCTGCAAACTCCACGTAGCTCGGATTTGTGAGAAATTTATATTTATAGAAAGATCTTGAAATCCTATACACTTCATCTAAATAACACTTTTGCATTTAAAATTGATTAGTGATTGTTCTAATCAATTTATTAAACTTGCGCACTAATCTAGAGGTTCTGGATAGATTGACCCCCTCTTGGAAAAACGTGAATTTGGGTGGTCTACTGTCCTCAAAAAATTCTGAAATTGATTTTGTTGAAAAGCTCATTTGATTTTTGTCAAGATAGGGTCATTGCTTGCTTTGATTGGACCCTTCTTGATAAAATCTTAGAAAAGACTCATTGAATAGAAGCTGCACACCCTAGGATCTTCTACACTAGGGAGTTTTGATTTTATATAGTCACACAAAAGGCCTTAAAGAAAGTTAATTTTCACCAACCGTGTGCCTATACATTTGTGTCATGTTTGAAGGTGTAAACAAGTGAGAACTTTAAAATACATTAAAGAAAGATTTAAATCCTAAAAATCACACATCTTAATCTTGCCTGTGAAGGAACACTTGTTTCGGCATTGGGTCCTTGCACCAAATTGTGCCACACTTCTCGCATATGTTTCCCTTCGCATCTCTCCTTATTCTTCTTCGGTGTATGCACGAAAGGTGATCACTTCATCTTGAATTGGTTGCTTTAGATAAACTAGGAGAAAACTTGATTTTTCTAGGGTAGGACTGAAGACATGGCTGACCCACGAGTTGAGGAGGCTGAGGATCAACCTCAACCCGATGCCATGGCCATGATTCAGGCTCAGATTACCGCCAACAACCAACTTCAGCAACAACAGATTCACACCATCATGCAAGCCATACACTGACTACAGAACCCTCAGGGGTAGAAACAAGGACAGAACTCTCAAGGACAACCCCCACTGAACCCACCTAACCCACCACCACCCCTTGAGGGCCAACCAAGGCCTCTCCGTGAATTTTATGATCTGTCTGCCATTCGAGTAGAGCCATACCTTAGGGTCCCCGAAGAGGGAGATGATTTTGAGCTAAAACCCAACGTCCTTAGCTTGATTCAAAGCCATTTCCATGGGAGCTTAAATGAAGACCCTTTCCAACACCTAATGACTTAGAGCGGATTGCTCGGACCGTAAAACCTAGGAACATCAGTTTAGATATTTTTTTAATCAAAATGTTCCTGTTCTCCCTAAGAGACAAAGTGTCTCATTGGCTTAGGACTTTAAGGAGACCCATCTCCACTTAGGCGGAATTAAGGCATGCTTTCCTTAAGAAGTTTTTCCCCATAGGAAGGACTAATGCCCTTAAGAGAGCCATTACTACTTTCACCCTGCAAAATGGAGAGCAATTTCATGAGGCGTGGGAGAGATTTAATGAATTATTGAGGAAATGCCCATGCTACAAGGTTCCAAGGTGGCAATTGGCCTAGATTTTCTACCATGGTCTAGATAGCAACTTAAAGAATTTTGTGTATGCTTCATGTGGAGGAAACTTTTTGAATAACGATGAGGAGAGCTCATTTGAGTTCTTTGAATCAATGAGCGAGAATTCACATAACAATGCCTCCATGACCTAATTTAATCAGTCCAGTCAACTCCATGGTGGGGTTTATGAGGTGCAAACCAATTCTGGAATGGTTGACATGGAAATTATAGCCAAGAAGTTGGATTGGTTGATTTGGTGGGTAAAAAGATTGATGAGTTGTTGAACCAAACCCGAACCCTATTACAGACCTTCGCCCTAGCGAAGGGAGCTCACAATGTGGACTTGGTTCAATCAATGAACCAAATGCACCTGGAACAACCCTTGACCATGTTCCCGGGAGGGACCTTTGATCCCTCAAACTCTGATTACTCTTTCCCCTCCCCTTCCGTACCTTCTACCTTTGAAGATGCCTAGGCCATCCAAAGATTTTTTACGCTAGACCCTTTCTCCAACACTTACAACCCTAGATGGCACAACCACCCAAACTTTGCCTGGTCGAATCAAAAATAGAATCAATTTTAGAACCAACCTAGGCAAAACCCTCCCTTCTATCAGCAAGGTCCACCTACTAGACCCCCCTATAACTAGAAAAGGGCGGCCCCTACACAGAGCCAAATGGACACTCTGATTAAAATGATGGCTGATATGAATCAAAAACATCAGAAGGACATGGCATTAGTGAAGGGACAGTTGAGCCAGCTGTTGGATAACAAACAACAGGGGTCCCTTCCTTCTCAGGCACAACCGAACCTAAGGAATGTAATGAACAGAGGCCACAATCATCAAGGGTTCCAATCAAATCAGGGGCATGCCCACATGATCCAACAAGCCCTATAGACACCTCTTGGGTTTAATGCTTCTTCTTCTTCTCAAGGATCTAACCATGGTTCCAATGCCTCAGCCAATGCAGTTACCATGAGAAGAGGCACTCAAACCTAGGACCCCAAATGTCCAACCCCACCTGTGACTTCACTACCTAAGATGCTTGATTCAAAGGATGAGCGGGAGGAACCCAACGATCAGGAGCCTGAACCAATTCAAACCCAAATACCATACCCTAAAGCCATGGAGAAAATAAAGAAAAAGAGAAATGTGGCTGAGAGCGAGGAGTTGTTGGAGATTTTTAAACAAGTACAGATTAATATACCTCTCCTTGATGCAATCAAGCATATCCCAGCTTACTCTAAATTTTTGAAGGAAGTATGTACACCTAAGCGTAAGCTGAGAACCCAAGCAGCTAGGAAGGTAGTGCTCTCGGAATAAGCTAGTTCAGTGATATTGAGCAGCCTACCTCCAAAAAGAACTGACCCTGGAGCACCTCTGATATCTTGCAATTTTGGTGACATGATGTTTGATAAAGCACTCTTGGACTTAGGTGCTTCAATTAACTTAATCCCGACTACCCTTTATTACCAGTTAAGATTTGGGGAATTAAAGCCCACACCTGTGACTATCCAACTGGCCGACTGATCCATGAAAACCCTAAAAGGGGTAGTCGAGGATGTAATTGTTTGTGTTAAGGACTTCTACTTCCCAGTTGACTTTTTAGTCCTTGACATGGAAGTCCTCGAACAACTACAAGACACACCCATCATCCTGGACAGACCCTTCTTGGCTACGGCCAAGGCAAACATTGATTGTGACACCGGATGTATGAAAATCGCCTTCGTAGATAAGAGGATGCAATTGGATATCTTCAAGGCGGCTAAGTCTTTTGATTGCGGTTGGGTTAAGGAGTATGATCCCATGGAAACCCTGGTTGAAGAATGCCTCACGGTTAGCTTTTAAGAAAACCATATGATTCAACCAGTTGATGACTACCCTGACTCATCCCAGTCTTTGGAGGTTGAAATTTGTGGAGCTGATTACCAACAACAACCTCCATTTGAGGAGATTGATGTTAATCAACTCCTGCCCTTCCCTTACCCGTCAAACATTGTCCTACCTACACCTGAATTGAAACCTTTGCCCAACAACCTTAAGTATGTCTTCCTAGGACCTGATCAGACTTTCCTTGTGATTATCAATGCACACCTAACTAGGGACCAAGAACTTTGGTTGACTACTACCCTTTTTGAACATCGGGCAGCTATTGGGTGGATAATTTCTAACTTAAGGGGAATTAGCCCTACTTATTACACTCACAAGATCTATTTGGAAGATGGGGCTCAACCTTCTCGCCAGATGCAAAGGCGATTGAACCCAAATATGCGAGAGGTCGTTAAAATAGAAATAATCAAGTGGCTTGATGTAGAAATCATCTACCCGATTTCTGACAACCCCTGTGTGAGCCCTACTCAAGTAGTACCAAAGAAGGCCAGGCTCACTGTGGTCACAAATGACCAGGGCGAATCCATCCCCACCCGCACCACAACTGCATGGCGGGTATGCATTGATTATAGGAAGCTTAATGAGGACACTAGAAAGGAGCAGTTTCCCCTACCATTCATTGACCAGATTCTCGGATGATTGGCAGGGTAGAAATATTTTTGCTTCCTGGATGGATATTCAGGACATAGCCAGGTTGCTATTGCACCAGAGGACCAAGAGAAGACCACATTCACTTACCCGTTTGTCATGTTTGCATTCCGTCATATGCCACTCGGGTTATGCAACTCACCCGCTACCTTTCAGTGTTGCATGTTAGCCATCATTTCAGAGATGGTAGGTGAATATTTGGAGGTCTTTATGGATGATTTCTCCATTTTTGGAGACTCATTCGACCATTGTCTTAGCAACCTAGAAAAACCCCTGAAGTGATGTATTGAGGTCAACCTTGTTTTAAGCTAAGAAAAGAGCTATTTCATGGTTCAAGAAGGGATTGTCCTCAGTTACATCATCTCGCATAGGGGCACTGAAGTTGATCAAGATAAGGTTGATTTAATTTCCAAACTTCCACCTCCTAGCTCGGTCAAACAAATCCGATCTATCCTAGGACATGTTGGCTTCTATAGAAGGTTCATTAAGGATTTTTCTAAATTTTCAGAGCCTTTGACTGACCTTCTAGCCAATGACATACTTTATGAAATGACATTTGATTGCATTAATGCCTACAACACCCTTAGGGATATAGTCTCAACTGCACCTGTTTTACAACCCCTAGACTGGTCCCAAGACTTTGAGATAATGTGCAATGCATCAGATTTTGCTATTGGAGAATTCCTAGGACAATGAAAAGAGAAAAAACCCGTGGTGATCTACTATGCGAGCAAAACTTTGGATAAGGCTCAACGGAATTATATTTTCGGGTAAAAAGAACTGCTTGCTATAGTTTTCAGATTAGAAAAGTTTAGAACATACCTTTTAGGATCCCACGAGATTATTTACATTGACCACTCGGCTATCCGACATTTATTAGCCAAAAAGGATGCTAAACCCAGGCTAATCAGATGGATCCTACTCTTGTAAGAATTTGACCTGGAAATATGTGACAAAGCCTGGTCCAAGAACGTTGTAGCCGACCACTTATCCAGACTTCACCTGGAACACATTGGATCCTCATTAACCTTAACCAACACTTTCCCTGATGAACAACTTCTTACTGTGCATGGAAGGAGTCTACCTTGGCATGAAAACTTAGTCAACTATTTAGTGGTAGGGTAGACTCTGCATGGCTGGTCTAGATAGCAACAGGATAAGTTCTTGGCTGGGGCCAAGCATTATTTTTGGGATGATCCTATGCTGTTTAGACTTTGTGCTGACCAAATCATTAGGAGGTGTATTCCTGAAGAGGAAGTTCAAAGTATGCTATCCTTCTGTCATGACCAAGCCTGTGGTGGCCGCTTCTCTAGGAAGTAGACGGCTGTAAAGGTTTTGTAGTCCAGTTTTTACTGGCCATCACTTTTCAAGGATGCACATAACTTTGCAAAGACTTGCACTAGATACCAGACCTTAGGGATTATGACCAGGAAAGATATGATGCCTCTACAGCCCATCTTGATCATCAAAATTTTCGATGTCTGGTGCATCAATTTTTTGGGTCCCTTCCCACCATCAAATGGTTTCAAGTATATACTAATCTCAGTGGACTACCTCTTGAAATGGATCAAAGTCGTACCTACCCAAAAATGTGACTATAAGGCTATCATGGACTTTGTTAAGAAAAATATCTTTTCCCGATTTGGGATACCGAAGCTATGATCAGTGATGGTGGAAGTCACTTCATTAATGCCCAATTTCACGCCTGACTTAAGAAATACGTGGTCACTCACCAAATTGCCACCCCGTATCACCTGCATACGAATGGGCAAACTGAGGTCTCAAATAGGCAGATTAAAAATATTCTACAAAAGACTGTGAGACATGACAAGAAGGATTGGTCCACACGATTGTATGATGCAATTTGGCCACACAAGATCGCTTTTAAAACCCCGATAGGCATGTCGCCCTATCGATTGGTCTTTGGCAAAGCTTGACACCTTCTAGTTGAGTTGGAGCACTGATGAGTCCATTTTAATGGACTACTGTTATGCTTAAGTACTTAATTCTAACATAGTATGTTTATTAATAATTACATTAGGTCATTAAATAAGTACATGCATCATTACTTGAGTTTTTATCTATTTTATTGCATTCAATAATTTAGTATGTAATTATTTTATGTTTTGCTGTTGTAGGAATAAATTGCAAGAGATGAGGGGGGTGAATTAAATTCTCCCCTCCCCAACAGCTGCCGGCCTCAACTGAGTCTTTTGGCCAGCCTCAACAGCTCCTCAACAGCTGCTGGCCAAAATTAGTCAAGGGATTTGAAAATCCCTTGAGAGGCAGGGAGAGGAGATAAAAGCCTTTGGCAAAGTTGGATCGGGCTTCATCTTCTTCCTCCCCCTGGCGAGGAATTATCTCCACCTTCTCCACCGTGGAGAGGGTGGACCCTGTGAATTAAGTGTGCACTGTGCACACCCACGCCCTCATCAGCCCAAGCAGCCTGCAGGCGCCACCTTCCACCGCCTGCGCACGTTCACCCTTGCATTACCCACAGCTAAGCCTTCCAGCCTGCACGGCACACCCATCTCCACTCTACTGCCAGATGCCCGCAAGCGCAGCCCCCTCCAGCTCCTTCACGCGCCCACACCGTGCCTTTCCAGCCTTACCGCCCTTGCACGCCTGCGCCATCGCCTTCCACCTCCAGTGCCTTACGCGCACTCTGCAGGCACTACAGGCCAACCTTCCTTCACCGCAGGCACTGCACCGCACTCGGTAGGCGCTACACCACTCCCCGTAGGCTCTCACCGCCCTTCCACGTCCACAGGCGCTCACTGCCCTTACGCGTCCTTTATAGGTGCGCACCTGCACCATTGCCTCACTCCAAGCGCCCGTAGGCAGCAGTGTGCCATCACCTGTAGGTGCACACCACAAGCTTGCAGGAGACCCATGCCCGCAGGTGCCGCAGCCAGCGACCAACCCCACAGGTGCTGCAGGCCACTCCCGCACTCGCCCTGCACGCCTTGAGCATGTGCGCGCCCAGCGCGCTACAGCAGCAGGCCACCTGCACATCCATGCGCGGGTACTTCTTCCAACAACCAACAGGCCGGCGACCCTTCTACGCCCGGCCACCACGTCACCACTGTTGCGTAGCCTTCGTCGAGGCACACCTCCCCATCGACTCTCGCCGCCAATCGTGCATGACAGCCCATGCGAGGAAGAGAGAGGAGAAATCCTCTATTTTTGTCTCAATTAATATTTACATTCATTGCCATTGCCAATTATATATTCATATTTTATTCAGGCCACATTGCATTGATGCACTCAGACCTTCCTGAAATTATTTTACTTGTGTTATGTGCATGATTCTACATTGAATTTCAAATCAAATTCGCATGCAAGTTGAATTTATATGATATGCCATTACACATGCATCATATGCATATTTTTGGAGCTTAATTCCTGATGTGAAAATTGCATAACTAACCTTGAACTTTTAAGGAAACTTGCAAGCTCCGTTTAAATTAGCATATTCCTTGCAATAAAGTCGAGAAAGTGTCTGCGAACATTATATTCCTCTTCTTGTAAATTTATGAGTCTATTCCTCCCTGTGGATATGACATCTTTATTGTGGTTAAAATTGATATTTAGTTTTGATTGAGAGATTTCCACCACATTAATTACAACGACATATCCTCTATTGATATCATAAAAAAGCGAAACTCTCTCCATCAAAATGGTGCCGTTTCCGGGGAGGAAATGGATATAATAGATTCACGTTATTAATTTTTGAATATTCTGAGTTGTGTACTTATCTGATTTTTTTTTTTTTGTGCGAGGAATCTGACACGACGACAGGCACAACAGAGTGACGACATTGAACTTGAATGATGTGCATGGCGGAGATGATCTTTTTGGTGGACCTTGACGCCACCTGGAGGCCAGCAACAGGAACACGTGGGCCTTGATCCCACACGCATAGGCTTATGGAGAAGCCTGTTTTTGATTTAGTCAGTAGATCTTAGTTTAGATTTAGTTTAGATAGACATTAGAATTTAATTACTATCTTTTGGACCCTTGTCGGGTATTTTTGGGAACATGTTCCCAGTTCTTCTTTATTTCTTATCGCTCTTGTATGCGGGAGTGTATTTTCGGGAGCATGTTCCCATTTATTTAGATTATAGGATTATTTGAATTATTTGAACTGCATGATTGTCAGTTAGTTAGATTAGGTATGTTTGCTTATTATTATTATTATTAAAAAAAAAAATCGAACTGCCTGCTAGAAGCTGCATATCTATAGGATGACCATCTAGGACTGAATGAGCATCATCTAGTTTATTTTTACTGCATTGCATTCATTATTGCACGAAGAAAGCTGGAGTAAGGTACGTCTTCTCTTGAGCATCAATTACCTGTCATGCATCTGCATTGAACCTAAATCTAAGACCACTAAAGTGTTTGAATTGAATTAATTCAGTGATCACTTTAAAAATTTGGACTGTTAAGAGGTTGGACCTTAAAATCTGTGACTTAAAATTATGTGCAAAAGGATCTTGTTTGCGATATTTCAAAACTCAAAATGCGATCGTATATTTGCACACCTGAGACACTGTGCACCTCACACATAAGGTCACTAGATAAATTTCCACCTCTCCTCTTTTGCACCACAAGGGAAGTTAGTCAGAAATCAACAAGCCTATCCACCAAGTTACTTCGGTTCCTCGTATGTGGGCTCGATTCGAGACTTCCATCCCTTGCAAGTAGGTTATAGGCACCAGCGAAGGTTGACCTAGGAAGCGTAATTTGTGCAAAACTTGTTTGGCCACCAACTGAACATTTAATTCTAAGACCTACAATCTACTAAAAACAGATCCCATTGAATTTGCGTTTGCTTTGACAATAGAACTCTCTAGGAAGTTTCTACTTGTGTTCTGAATTCTTTTAAATCCTAAGTGGGTTAGAACTGTTTTGCTTAAAGAAATGGATCACCCTTATTCCTATCATTTTGATTATCAGAGTCAATACTTCCCATCTTTTAACCAGGATCCCATGCCCCGAGCATATCCATCCTTTGATGGGTACATTGACAATTCATGGGATCATTCATATTCCTATCCTGGGAGTACTGGCTTGATAACTCCCACTTTTGAGCATAGCCTAGGAAAGGGATTTTCCAACCCTGAAATCCCTACTTCCATGGAAACACCCAACCCTCCCACCCTTCATGATTTTCCGTTCGAGGTTGGACCGATACCTTTAAGCAACCAGAGCCTGAAATTGACTATCCTCCCTAACTTGAGAATAGTAGCCTCTCCTCTTTTATGATAGAAATGCAAACACAGCAAAAGGAAATGATGGAATCCATGGGAGAGATGTTGAGGAATAGTCAATAGTTAAATGAAGAAATAAGACAGCATAACTACATGCTTCCCAGTAATTCTGATCCCTACCCATACGACCATGATCATGCAAATAATTCTAAGGAACCCAATGACAATAGGGATCCAGTTTTATGTAGCTATCACTTAGACTCTCCCAATGAGACACGGCCACTAGAGGACAACGATCATAGTGATTATCCACCTGAGCTTTATTGGAGTCAAAAGCAAGGGAAGATGGTACCTCTTGAGGACCTTGACCCTAATGATAGTATTCTCCTTACCCCTACCAACCTGGGTCAAGGTTGTATTGTTCCTATCACTTCCCCTATTGATTATCTGGTGGAATCATATTCTACCCTTAGTGAGCCTACTCCTGACCCTCCACTTAGGGAATCAACACCTATCATTCAGTATCCTGAGGATTTAAATGCACCCAATGAAGGTGACCCTGAGGGAATGGAGGATGAATTAGATCAATTTTGGTCTCAGTGATATGAAGAGTCTATTTTAGAGGATAAGGATGCCCCAATAGAGGAACTTGGACTAAAAATTTAGAGTAAATCACAAGGGAATTATTTATTATTTGAGGATTTACCTCCAGAGGATATAAATAATATGGTGAAATCCAGATTCCTCCCTTCTCTTGAGAGTCATCCTCCATCAAAACAGGAGTTGCTATTAGAGGAGGAAAAACAAAATAGTGAGAAGTCTATGGGAGACTCAGGGACAAAACACGTCAATTGAGGATTTATACCCCGAGAAGAATAACGAATTCAATGATATAAGCTTGCTCCAAAATATTAAGACTGATCCTCCTTTAGGAATAATTAAGGATACTGATCCAACTCCTGTCTTCACTAATGAATCACATATACACCCCGACAAAAATTTGAGTGAACCAAACGAATCCGAGGATGAACTTAATGATAATGATTCAGATATTTTGACCCTGCCATCAAAGAGTTGTAATTTGGACTCTACCCTTAATTCAAATATGACTCCGATCATTAATGCTAGGCAGGGTAATGTGCAATTGTCTACAACTGTTAGGGAGTGTACACAATCTGAATCATTGTTGGAATTGGACCTGACATCGACTAAGCCCTCATTGGACTTAAGCATTACCTCTCAACACTACAAACAACCCTTATACTCCCTAACCGATCCTTGGCTCAGATCTTTGCTCATGTACATTCTTTCTAGAGAACATATCAGGCTAGTACATCCTCAGGTAGAATGGAGAGTATGGATTGATGCTTGTACTTTTACTCTCGCCATTCAAGGGTTTGAACTATTAATGTTTATATCTTTTAAAACCCATCCTGCTTTGGAGGATCCTTGTTATCCTCCATTTATTCCATTTCAGGAGGTCCCTTTTCATATTCCTTTTATTATTGCTAGACCTCCTAAGGTAGCCAAAGAGGTTCTTCGCTTTCATATCTTCTGGTGAGCATTTGGTATTACATTGCATCATCATCTCGCCAACATCCGTGGCTACCTATTTTCTAGGCCCGCACTGTTACGCATATTTTTAGGGCCTAACCTTTTCTGTCTGGAACCAGACTTATAGGTTCCTTCTAAGTCTAGCCGCTGACAGAAAATGCAGCACTTGTTGGGAGGCAACCCAGCAGTCTGAATAACAACGTCATCAGGAGATTTCTTTCCTTTCTCCTCTTGTTTTAATTTTACAATAGGGACATTATAGGATTTAGGCATGGGGGGGTGCATTTTGCATCTTAGGAAGTATTCATGCATTTAGGTTAGCATATAAAAAAAAAATTCTTTTCTTGAGCTAATTGGGTTAGTCCCTAGCAAAATACCTTTGTCATTGGAGGTTTTTCTTCTTGAATTATTTCTTAAGTTTAGAATCCAGTACATTTATTTCACTTGCACGTAGACTGGGTAATGGATCCTTGAGGAAAACTAATAAGCACTTGTAGTCTACTAAACCCTTGGACAGTTAATAGGGAGTCAGGCATATTATCTTCTAGTAGATCCACCTCATATTTATGAGATGAAAGTAGAGAGATTCTTGGTGCGCTAAGTCTAGTGCAAGGACTCTTAAGTTTTGGACAATTAGATAATGATACTTCAAAGTTTGGCATAGTCTTCGCTCTCTGTTCCTGTGTGCATACTTTATGTGAATTCCTGAGAGTCACCAAATAAGGCAGATACACAGAGATTGAGTCTTAATAAAGCTATGACTATGGTGGATGGTTACAACCGTCCTTCATAGAGTTCTCGGCTGAAGGAGGGTAATAGTGTTAAAGGTCAGAAATACGCCTATCCTATCCATTCCTTCCTGGTGCCGAGAATAGACACTTTCACCAAATAAGCCACACAATTTCCTCTTGACCATCATCATCCCTAATAAAGCCTCATAAATAAAAGTCTATATCGTGTTGTGTTGATTGAAAAAGAAACAAAAACAAAAGAAAAAGAGAAGAAGAAGAACAAACAATAATAAAAAAAAAGAAAGAAAACAAAATGAAGAAAAGAGAGAAAAGAAAAAGAAAAGAGTCCAGGGTTATCGTTGTAACATTGTTTCTAAGGCAACAAAACACCTATCGCGTTTCACCAAATATGACCCATACCTACCTTTCAATATTTCTGATCGCCCAAATACTGGTTGAGAACTCTAACTTAGTTGTAGAGTTATTGGGACTTTAATTGAAGTGTGGATGCCATGTGAGGCCACAAAACAGTGAGTACAATTACTAAATCTGGCGAGATTTGTGATCTCAGAAAGAAAAGAAAGGAAAGAGTGAGAACCCAGGAACATCAAGAGAGCACACAGTTGTTTAGCCTCTCTTTGAGTTGACTTGTCTAATAGTCTAGAGATCTAGAGTCTGTAGTACTAGACTACATGTAGCGTCAGATGAGTGTGTTCCACCAAATACAAATCCATTCAACTCGATATCTCCTACCTAAGCCAAAAGCCGGGGTCAAATTACAGATTATCTTCTGCTTTATCCTTGAGGGAAGTAGTTGCCTATCCCGACAGAAATATTTACCAAGGGTAAAGTATGAACTCCTAATGTGAATGGGTTTTTCACATTGATCTGTTACTTAGGCTATTATCATGTCACATTTGCCTGGATCTCTAAAGTTTTGAAATAAGAAAAGAAGGAATCTTCTGATTACCTCTATTATTTTTCATTTTTGCTAGGGACTAGCAAATCTTAGGCATGGGGGTATTTGATGAGTTCATTTTAATGGACTATTGTTACGCCTAAGTACTTAATTCTAACATAGTATGTTTACTAATAATTACATTAGGTCACTAAAAAAGTACATGCATCATTACTTGAGTTTTTATCTATTTTATTGCATTCTATAATTTAGTATGTAATTATTTTATGTTTTGTTGTTGTAGGAATAAATTGCAAGAGATGAGGGGGGTGAATTAAATTCTCCCCTCCCCAACAGCCGCTAGCCTCAACTGAGTCTTCCGACCGGCCTCAACAGCTCAACAACCACCGGCCAAAATTAGTAAACGGATTTGAAAATCCCTTGAGAGGCGGGGAGAGGAGATAAAAACGTTTGGCAAAGTTGGATCGGGCTTCATCTTCTTCGTCCCCCTGGCGGGGAATTATCTCCACCTTCTCCATCGTGGAGAGGGTGGACCCTGTGAACCAAGTGTGCACTGTTCACACCCACGCCCTCATCAGCCCAAGCAGCCTGTAGGCGCCACCTTCCACCACCTGTGCGCATGCGCCCTTGCATTGCCCACAGCCAAGCCTTCCACCTGCACCGCACACCCATCTCCACTCTACTGCCAGACGCCCGCAGGCCTTCGCCATGCCATCGCCTTCCACCTCCAGCACCTTGCACACCCTCTGTAGGGGCTACTGGCCAACCTTCCTTCACCGCAGGTGCTGCATCGCACCCGGCAGGCACTGCACCGCTCCCCGCAAGCATTCATCGCCCTTCCACATCTGCAGGCGCTCACCGCCCTTGCGCGTCCTCTGCAGGCGCACACCCATGCGCACCTGCACCATCGCCTCACTCCAAGCACCCGCAGGCAGTAGCGCGCCATCACCAGCAGGTGCACACCACAAGCTTGCAGGCGACCCATGCCCCCAGGTGCCACAGCCAGCGACCAGCCCCATAAGCGCTGCAGGCCACTCCCGCACTCGCCCTGCACTCCTTGAGCACGCGTGCACCCAGTGCGCAGCAGCAGCAAGCCACCCACGCATCCCCGCACGGCTGTCTTCTTCTAATAGCCAATAGGCCGGCGGCCCTTCTCCTCCACCCGGCCGCCACTGGCCACCTCCGGCTGCCGCGTCACCACCGTTGCATAGCCCTCGTCGAGGTGCACCTCCTCGTCGACTCTCGCCACCAACCGTGAACGGCCGCCCACGCGACGAAGAGAGAGGTGAAATCCTCTATTTTTGTCTAAATTAATATTTACATTCAATGCCATTTCCAATTATATATTCATATTTTATTCAGGCCACATTGCATTGTTGCACTCAGACTTTCCTGAAATTATTTTACTTGTGTTATGTGCATTATTCTACATTGAATTTCAAATCAAATTTGTGTGCAAGTTGAATTTATATGATATTCCATTACACATGCATCATATGCATATTTTTGAAGCTTAATTCCTAACGTGAAAATTGCATAACTAACCCTGAACTTTTAAGAAAACTTGCAAGCTCGGTTTAAATTAGCATATTCCTCGCATTAAAGTCGAGTAAGTGTCTGCGAACATTATATTCCTCTTCTTGTGAATTTATTGATCTATTCCTCCCTGTGGATACGACATCTTTACTGTGGTTAAAATTGATATTTAGTTTTGATTGAGGGATTTCCACCACATTAATTACAACGACATATCCTCTATTGATATCATAAGAAAGTGAAACTCTCTCCGTCAAGCACCGGCCATACTGGCCTGCTAAGCAGTTCAATATGGATTCCTAGATGGTCAAAACTCAAAGGAAGCTCCAACTCTCCGATCTCGAGGAAATCCATCAAAATGCTTACGAGAACAATAGACTTTATATGGAGAAGATGAAAGCTATCCATGAAAAACACATTAATAGAAAAACCTCAAGCCAAATCAGCAAGTCTGGCTATTTGATTCAAGACTTAAACTCTTCCACAGGAAACTGAGATCTAAGTGGACAGGACCATATCAAGTGGTCAGACCTTATCCCAACGGGGCAGTTGAAATTGCCAATCCTAAGACAGGGCAAACCTTCATTGTTAATGGTCAATGACTAAAACACTTTCTTGCCCAGATTCCCCCAAAGGAAGTTGTGACCCTCATTGAGGGTTAAGTTGGAACTGTGCCCAGCTGGAGGCACAAAACTCAACACTTCCTGGGAGGCAACCCAGAGGTTTCAAGCTGACTGGATTCACAATTACAACTCAGGTAATTTCTTTCCCTACTCTCTTGCATACATTTACTTTTCCAATGAGGACATTGTCCAACTTAGGTGGTAATTCATAGTATCTACGTACAAAATTTGTCAGCTTGAACTAATTTTATTTCTTTTTATGAAAAAAATTTAAAATTAAGTAAAGAAAATTAGGTATTAGAAGCTTGTTGACTTTAGGAAATGGTATGTTAGGAACCTAATTGCTTAGACCCTTCAGGCTTTTAGACTTAATTAGTCCGGGTGTCCACTAAAATGTGGAGTTGGTCTCGAGTCCTTGCCACCTTAATTTATTTTAATCTGGTCAATAAAATAGGGTGATAAGTATACGACTTATCAACCCATCCTCTGATTTGAGAGGGATTTTTAGTCTAAGCATCTACATACATTTTGCACTAACTAACTGATTGGCGGTTCTAACGGAAATTGGGTAGCTAATGAACATTCTAGGGTGGTATGGCTGGCAAGCTATCGTGGATAACAGCCCATTGGCAGGTTGTCCAGAGCCCAACCACAGGGCCATTCTCTTTCACTACTGCCTTTTGGTAAATCTTAGATTAGGAAAGCCACCTACTTAAAAAAAAAAGGAGAAGAGAAGAAAACAGAAAAGAAAAAAGCCATACTTCACTGCATGAGTATGGCTGGCAAGTTGTCGTGGGTAACAGCCTATTGGCTGGTTGTCTAGATCCCAGCTCATAAAATGCACAGGAATTCCAAAACACTTAAGGAAGAAACAGGGAAGTAGCATAATCAAGGGAGATATATATTGGGTTTGCCCTTTTGTTGACCCCACAAAAGTAAAAAGTAGGGTGAAAGCTACCGATCAAATAGATATACCTTTAGGCAACATTTTTTCTTTCTGGTCACCTAGGGCCATAGAAACCCAAAGTTCGCTTTAATTGCTGTTGAGTGAGCCTATCACTTTCAGAATAAGATGCTTAGTACCAAGAATCCTTTTCGAGTCTTGGGTGGATTGGGTAGCCATAAAAAGTTACCCTGAAATCCTCAATACTAAAAATCCAAAAAAAAATAAAGGAAAGATGAAAAAGAAAAAAGTATGTATTTGCTTCTATATAGAACAAGGCGAGGACTCGGGCGGTCAGCATTTTAGCAGGCAACCTAGGCATTGTTGATTCTTAGCGAGTTAGGTTCTTAGTAAAAATTTCCTCTTGTTGACAAGCAAGTTCTATCTAAGCGATCAATTCTTAATTTTAGTTGTAAGTAGCATTTAGGTCAAACCTTGCTAGGGACTAGTAAGGGGTGGGCATGGGGGTATGATGACTCTACAATTATAAGTGTTAATAACATCAATTAGTGTCAATTTCGAGGGTACTTGTGTGATAATGTCATATTATATTAGGTTTAGGAGCATTGCATGCATATTGCATAATCTTTACATTTTAATCGCTTAGAATCAATGTTTAATGACCATGTGCACAAGTCCATTTTGAAACAGGTCTCACATGAGCGATCAGACCATACAGATAGATCCAGACCAACAAATGGAGTCCAACAGACTTAAAATCATTCCAATCCGACCTCCATAGCTCCTACAACAAGCACAAGAAATGCTGACCGTTGATCTGATGATCAACGACTCACAGCGTGACATGTGGTGCACCTGTGGCTCTCCATCATATAAGATCCACCATTGAATTATCATACAACGATCATCCCACGTGCACTCGTCGCGATGGTGATCGCACGTGTTTTGCATGTTTGAAATTGGGATTACAAGTAACCCATCATCGTAGTTGCAAAACTCGTAGTCAAATAAAATTTATACCGAAACTCCAAGTGAGTCCCGGGTCGAACACAGGGAGGCAACATTTACTTTAATTGAAAACCGCACTTCGATTTTATTTATTTTCGGTTGTTTTTATCTTTTCTAATTTTTTTGGTATTTTTAGCAAGCAAGAGATTCGATCGATGAAAACTTTATCTACTTGCAAAAATAAGAGAGAGGGAGAAAGAGAGAGAGAGAGAGAGAAACAATCATCTATTCATGAAAAATTGTTTGTTACGCTATGAAAGCAGGAAATCTACACAACGAAAGCATAAAAAGATAGAATGAGGTGAGACAAGTCCCCCTCGATGGTTGCTCGGAGGATGACTCACTCTGACGTCGCCTGGAGGAAGGTGGTGAGGAGCGGGACGAAGGAGGATGAAGCTAGAGGACAGAGGATGGGGTAGGATGGCGTCGTGGCGAGGATCTTCTTCCCGAAGGGTGGTGATAGGACGGCCACGGGATGCTCCACGAATGGGGATGAGGGGAGGGAAAACTATTTGATTTTCTACTCTAAAGGAGCATCCGGGCTTGAGACAAGCTTTCTCTACAGTCATGGAGGTGGTGGGAGGAATAAAGGAAGAGATGGATTGGAATGGTGGTGGGTAGGTCCTTTTATAGTGGAGGAGGAAGAATAAATTCATATTTGGGTCATTAGTGACAGCTGTAAACGTTGCTACAACCGTCACTGAAGATCCATCCCATTCAATACTCCCGTTGGCTTACGCACCATGCGTCGCGTTGCACGCGCGCATGCACTATGCACCCACGCTAGCTACGCTCGCAGCCGCTGCTGCGCTTGCTACCGCTGCCGTTATTGCGTGCGCGTATGCGCTGAGCACTACGCTGCTGCGCTCACCGCGGTGCTTGGGTGCGCGCATGCCTCTGCACGTGCGCGTGTGCCCATGCTATTGTGCGTGTGCGGCGGTGCATGTGTGTGCGTGGGTGGCCTGGGTCGCGTCACGTGGCGCAACCTGGGCCATCCATCTTCTTTCCTTTGTAGAGGGTGCCACCGTGCTTGGATCAAATTAATTTCCACGTTGCCAGACTATAATCGTTGCTCCGGATCCATCCATAAGGTTGGATTTTTTAATCCGAAACCCGTAAGGATGTCGCATTTCCCCCTGGCCATTAATCTTCCTCGGGCTTCATTTGATGCTACGGGACTCCGATCTGGATGATTTCGGAGGCGTTAGACTCTGATCATCATCCTAATCAGATATGTACGGTCTGATCATCCATCCAAGGCCCTGAAATAAATCTCCTTCCTTCCTGTCCATAAAAAGAACCTAATTAA
Organism: Thalassia testudinum; assembly: GCA_037157565.1. Taxonomy (NCBI): domain Eukaryota; kingdom Viridiplantae; phylum Streptophyta; class Magnoliopsida; order Alismatales; family Hydrocharitaceae; genus Thalassia; species Thalassia testudinum. The sequence goes on along the minus strand of JAZHRO010000003.1, from coordinate 112,250,289 downwards.
CCTAAAATATATACAACTATTCTAAATGCAAAATGATGCATGCTATGAAATATTTATAACATGAAATGCAAATCTAAGCCTAGGAACATGCATGAATAGGCATTTTAACTTAAATGGATGTGTCTATATCATACCCTCATGCCTATCTTTTGCTAGTACCTAGCAAAATTAAACTACATGTTATGTATAAAAACAAAATTAGGACTTGATCGCTTAGGCCTAAGTTGTTTATTAACAATAGAAAATTTCAACTAAGGTCCTAAACCACGGAGTCTCAACAGTACCCAGGTATCTACCAGAATGCAAACCGCCCAAGTCCTCGCCTTATTTGAAAAGGGAAGGTACTTTTTTTTTATTTTTCTTCTTTTCTAATTATTTTGTACTTTTGGAGTTTGAAAGTTCCGAGATAACTTTTTACAACTACCCGACTAGCCCAAGACTCGAAAAGGACTCTAAGTACTAAGCATCTTTGTGAAAAAGTGATAGACTCACAAAATGACCGTTAAGATGGACTTCGGGTTTCTACAACCCTAGGTGACCTTGCCTAAAGGTTTATCTTTACGATCAGTAGCTTTCCCCCTACTTTTATTTATGGGGTCAACACAACAGTGAACCTAGTGTATATCTCCCCAGTTTATTCTACTTCCCCACTTCTTCCCTACGTGTTTTAGGAATTATTATGCATTTTTATGAGCCTGGCTCTGGACAATCGGCCAATGGGCTGTTACTCATGACCACTTGCTAGCCATACTCATGCGGTGAAGTGTGGCTTTATTATTTTCTTTTTTTTTCTCCTTTTTCTATTTTTTTTCTTTTCTTTTTGGGTGTTTCCTTTTTTTTATCTTTTTCTTTTTTCTTAAGTAGGTGGCTTCCCTAATCTAAGATTTACCTAAAGGCAATACAACAAAAATGATCTTGTGCCTGAGCTCTGGACAACCGGCCGATGGGCTGTTACCACCGATAACTTGCCAGCCATACCACCTAGGTCGGTCCATTAGCTACCCAATTTTCGTAAATCTGCCGGAAACTGAGTTAGTGCGAATAGTGTGTAGATGCTTAGCCTTAAAATCCCCCCAAATCAGAGGGCATGTTGATAAGTCGTATACTTATCATCCCAATTTATTTACCAAATTAAAATAAATTTGGATTGGTGAGGACTTGAGACTAAGTCCACATTCGAGTGAACACCCGGGCTAATTAAGACTGAAGACTTGAAGAGTCTAAGTATTCAGGTCCTATTGTATCATTTTCTAATGTTAATAACTTCCAAATGCCTAAGTTCTCTTCTCCTAATTTCTTTCCTTTTTTATCTTTTTCAAATTTTTAATTTTTTTTTAGATAAGAAACTAAAAGAAATTTACGGAGTTAACAAAATGACTTCAAGAATTGATTATCATCCCCCCATGCCTAAATGATGCAATGTCCTCATTGTACAAATAAAGACATGAAAAGGCGGAGTAAACAGAATATCGCCTGAATAACGTGAGGAATCCGGTCAGCTCTGCAAAGAACGTGAAATATAAACACGGGCTAAATTTAATGCCTTCAGCTAGGCATAATATACATACAAAGAAGAATTTAAGAATTCACAAGTGCAGGTCAGAATCAAAATAAAAATATTGATCCTGAAACCCACCAGCAGAAGATGTTCACAGACATGGACTAGATTATGGTGTAGACCCATGCCCCATTGTCGAGTGGTTCTAAGGTTCTGGATGAAAATCACCCAGAATCGAAGGTTGTTAAGCTTATGGAGTCGGGCTTGCGGTTTTGTGGTGTACAACCTAAGACCAAAATGTCGAACAACGGGTAAAGATGGTTCAATAGGTGCGGTTATCCACTTAACATCTAGTTCAGAAAAATAATCAGTTATTTCGAGCTTGGGTTGCACGTGAAGATATCATAAGGGTCCTAGTAAAAAGTTGGTGGCTTTAGGTCAATAGGAACCCTTAGATCCAAACTTATTTTCCCTCAAAATTAACCTCCCAAACTTTCATTTCAACATTCCTATCCTCCAACATCAAGTGCTCAGGTTCCGGGACCTCTAGCATACCATTCACCCCATAAGATTTACCCAAGTCCAGAAATCGTGGCTGACTCAAAATTGACTTGGGTACAACGATTTCCAAATCAAAATCAATCCCTTTGTGGTGTGGTCGAGGAATGGGGCTATTGATTGAATCTTCTGGTAAATGAGGATTTGAATCCTCTAAGTTAGCCCCAACCGAATCCAAATCTTCAATAATTGGGCTATCAAACGATTCGTTAATTCCTCAAGCCTGTTTGTCTCACTAAAATCATCTTCCTTACGCTCAAGTGAGATTTCACTAAGAGATTCTTCACCCTCAAAATCAAAGAATCCATGATCCTCATTTATATATGTCTCAAAATCTATTGCCATTTCCTAGTTCAAAGAGACATATTTTTCCTTGCTCCCTGGCTCGGGGATCTCAGGTGAATCAATTGGTTCATCCTCAATGGGTTGCTCTAGCCCAACCTGGTCATCCCCGGTCACAGAAAATGTATCCCCCCCGACAGGCGCCTGAGCAGGTTCAAACATTGGCTCTCTTGAAGGGGGTTCATCTTGAGAATCATCCAAAGATTTGACTAGGGCAACCACAAATTTCATCCTCATCCTCGATAATTTCCTAGGAAGAAACTCACCCAGGTCCCTATCCCTAACATTTTGGAGCAAGTCCAATAGAGAACTATTAAGTTCATCAATCATTTTGATCATAGGCTCCAATGCTTCAGTGCAAGGTGTTGGCTGAGCTTCTATACATTGTATAGTGTTCCTCAAATTAGCCAACACCCTATCCTGGATCTAGTTCACCTGAACCGACTGGTTCGATTCAGGGTTGGGTGGTTTCGAGTTAAATCTAGGAGAGTCAAGATATCGAGGTTCATGGTTCCATCCATGATAGTAGGTCATTTCAGGTTGTTTAAAGGATGGTGGTGACCTATATTCAGTGGAATACTGGGGAGGGTAGGTGTTATAATCATTATATCCTTCCTGATTGTAGATCGAGTTGGTTTGGTGATCAAAGGATGAAGGTCTATAATCATTATAGCTCTCGGAAGGATAATAATCATAGTCTTGTTGTCTAGGGTTAGGCCCTGAACATTGAGGTCCGGATTTGTATCCCCAATCAAAGTTATCCCAGCTAGTGGATGGGTAATTACAAGTTAAGTCGGGATAAGAGTCATCTTGGGGATAAGTGGTGGTAGGAGAATAGGATTGGAAATGTGTGTAAGATGTGGAAGGGTACATGGTGAAGTAAGGAGGGAAATCAGAAGAGAAAGGAGCCCTGCAATACAAAAATACAAGCCTGTCCTTAGGTTGGGTAGCCTAAAGGTCTACTGAGTCTCAGAATCCATCCTAAGATTATGGACGATTTACTCTACTTATGTCCAGGAAATCCAACCAGTTAGAAAGAGGGACTAGGGAAAAGGTTCTTCCTTTGACTTGCACCTCCGGTTCCTAGTGTACCCCCCAGCCGTGGTCGTTTGATGCTACTCTCCTAACTAGACATCAGATTGACTACTATAAGTAGGTTAATCATGAACAATCTCAATCTGGATCCCGATGAGCGAACCAGTCCTTAGGGCCAACGTCTAATCAATTTTAGTTAGGCTTGGGACAATAGTGCTTCAGGAATGTGATGGGCCCTTTAGATGGGTTGTGCCCTTAATGATCAGTTAAAATGTGGGTGCATGCACAACCAGGATTTTCAAACAAGGTTATTTGATGATGTGTCTTTTAGGATTTAACCTTGTTTAGTAGCTTTTAGGGTTTAATTCTTAGGTTAGTCCAATCAAGGTTTAGTAGAACACTCCAAGTTTTGAAAACACAGGTGATGATATATTCCTTTAAAAATAAAAAATAATGTGGAGTGCCTGGTTCAGCCCTAAGAATCAACATTAAGTGTCAAGCTACTGATGAATCGCTTTTAATTTAAGTGGTGCGGCCCAAACAAATCAATCAATTGGCCTATTCGCACCACAAATTAAGGCACACAATGTCTTAGCAAAATCAGATTTCTACTCACTTATGTGTTTTGAGTTGAAGTGTATCGGATCCACAGGTCAAATCCCGGTTAAGTGGTAGAATCAAAGTGCTTGTGCACCTTATGATAAGAAATTGTGGGTGTTAAGTGTGCAGCTTTCAATTAAATCCCACAAGAGAAGAATATATTTTTTTATTTTTTTATATATGCGGGTCGGTGAGGTGAGTGGAGTGACAATCAAACAACCAAAATCTACCTTAGGGTTTATGCAAAGCACCTAACTTGATTTGGGTGTGAGCTATTAGGTTATGGAATGAAAACTAAGGTGGGGGTGGTGTCAGGGACACTTACAAAACACTCTACCCGCAATTTACTCTAGTATACTGCACTTGGATCTCCATGCTAGGGTACCTGCAAGACAATAGATCAAAGATAAGCAGGGTTAGTGTTATGTAAATGCAAAGAAGTGCAGAAAATAATAAAGTAAATTCCGTTGCCTCCCCGACAATGGTGCCAAAATGATCACACGTGTTTCGCATGTTTGAAATCGAGGTTACAAGTAACCCATCATAGTTGCAAAACTTGTGGTCAAATAAAATTTATACCAAAACTCCAAGTGACTTGCAAGTCGAACACAGGGAGGTGACGTTTACTTTAATTGAAAACAGGGCTTTGATTTTATTTGTTTTTAGTTGTTTTTATCTTTTCTAATTTTTTTGGTATTTTTAGCAAGCAAGAGATACGGTCAATGAAAACTTCATCTACTTGCAAAAATAAGAGAGAGAGAGAGAAACAATCATCTATTCGTGAAAAATTATTTGTTACACTATGAAAGTGGAAAATCTACACTACGAAAGCATAAAAAGATAGAATGAGGTAAGAGAAATACCCCTCGATGGTTGCTCGGAGGACGACTCACTCTGACGTCGCCTAGAGGAAGGTGGTGAGCAGTGGGATGAAGGAGGATGGAGCCGGAGGATGGAGGATGGGGCAGGATGGTGTCGGGGTGAGGATCTTCTTCCAGAAGGGCGGTGAGAGGATGGCCATGGGATGCTCCACGAATGGGGATGAGGGGGAGGGAAAACTATTTGATTTTCTACTCTAGAGGAGCATCTCGAGCTTGGGACAAGCTCTCTCTAGAGCCTTGGAGGTGGTGAGAGGAAGAAAGGGAGAGATGGATTGGAATGGTGGTGGGTAGGTCCTTTTATAGTGGAGGAGGAAAAACAAATTCATATTTGGGTCATTAGTGATGGCCGTAAACATCGCTATAGCCGTCGCTGAAGATCCGTGCCATTAAATACTCCCATTGGCTCGCACATCACAAGCCGTGTTGCACGTGCGCACGCGATATGTGCCCACGCTAGCTACGCTCACGCCCACTGCTGCGCCTACTGTCGCTGCCGCTATTGCGCACGCATACGCACTGTGCACTACACTGCTACGCACGCACACCCACGCTACTGTGTGTGCGCGGCGATGCGTGTGTGTGCGTGGGCGGCCTAGGTTGCACCACGTGGTGCAACCTGGGCCCATCCGTACAGTCGGATTTTTTCATCCGAAACCCGTAAGGATGTCTCATTGCCCCCTAGCCGTTAATCTTCCTCAGGCTTCATATGATGCTACGGGACTCCGATCTAGACGATTTTGGAGGCGTTAGACTCTGATTGTTGTCCTAATTAGATCTGTACTGTCTAATCATCCATCTGAGGCCCTGAAATAAATCTCCTTTCTTCCTGTCCATAAAAAGGACCTAATTAACCTAAAATATATACAACTATTCTAAATGCAGAATGATGCATGCTATGCAATATTTATAACATGAAATGCAAATCTAAGCCTAGGAACATGCACGAATAGTCATTTTAACCTAAATGGATGTGTCTATATCAGATGGCTTCACGATAATCCGTGCCAGCAGCTCAGCGATCGAATGCCTTCTTCACTTCAGCAGGTGCGGGTTCGAAACACTAGAGGTGCCTCCCATCACATGCTCCAATTGGAATTCGATCGTTCGATCAAATCTACGATCGAGGAGTGGCCTCATCATGCACCTTTAGTCGTTCGCTACTTATGCATGCAATCACACCGGAGCATACACCCCATTTGACATGGGCGTAAGGTGCGATTGCAAGTAGCAGTCAAGGTTTGATTTCAGTCATCCGATCTTCGATTGAATGGCTTAAGCCGAGCGCATGTGGATCGCATGGCAACTGTGAGTGCATTGAAGGCACGAGGGAGGAGGCAAGGGCGATGGATGCGGTGGGTCTTTAGCGACATTTTGAATGTCGCTTTTGCCCGAATTACAAATTTGAGCCATTTCCTCAACTATAAAAAGGGCTCCTCCTTAAGGCAAGGCTAGGGCTACGGCTCGTGTAGTGCAGCCTGGATGGTGCCATGTGGCACTATCTGGGCCATCCATCTCCTTCTTGTAGACAATGCTACATCGGGGTGATTTTCGCATTGACAAACTACGATCGTCACTCCAGATCCATCCGTACGGTCAGATTCTTCATCTGAAGCCCCTAAAGATGTCACACTACCTCCTAGCCATATAAAATGTTGGAATTAATATACAGAATATACAAACTATCCTAAATGCAATGTTGTGAATGTTATGCAATATTTATACTATGATTTGCAATGCTAGGCCTAAGAACTATCATAAATAAGCATTTTATCATGAATTCATTTGTGTTTATCAGTTGGGTATGGGCTAGGAAGGCATATGTGTTGTAGGTCTCTAAGTCGAAGTAACCCCATTCTGGTTATGGAGATTTGTAACAACATGGGTTACCTCCGACATCTGACTTTGCATTAGTTGCATGGTTTTCATAACTGGGGCATTGATGTCTTCTTGGTATGGCATAGGTTGGTAAAAAGTCTAAATCTACCTATACCCTCCAAATTGGTTTTGTTTCTGAGAGGGAATCTGATTGGGCCTAGAGTGAGTCAGGTAGTCCTCCAATTTGAGTTGGAGGGATTTCTAAAGTGCTCCTGGAGGGCGAAAATATTTTCTATGGCTGGGGTGGGATTCGAATAATTGTAAGTCCCAGAAGAACCATATAAAGCCTCGGAATATTGATTATATTCATCAGGGATAATATTGAGATTATGCAAGTTTTCTCTCTTCAGAATGTTAAGCGAGGTTATATGTGGAGCCTGGGTAGGTGTGGCAAGTCTTTCCTCGATTTTCTTCTGATTTAATTGCATCTAGTCAAGTCTATGTGCAATCATTTGATGATTGTCTTGGGTAATGGGAATGGATTGAGCGCCTATCTCATGAACACTGAACAACAGGTTGGTAGTTCTGCCAAAGGTGTTCATGGAAGCCTGGATAAATAATTTTTCACTCATTTCTACAAAAAGATCATAGGCACTCTCAACATCTTCGTTCAAGAAGTTACCGCCACACGAGGCATTGACAAAATTTCGAAGTTGATCTTCTAATCCATGATAGAAGATCTACATAAGCTGCCATAAAGGAGCCTCGTGATGCAGGCAACTTCTTAAAAGATCCTGGAATCATTCCCAAGTATCCTATAAAGTCTTGCTAGATTTTGTTGAAAGGTTGTGATGGATCGTCTTAGGGAATTTATACGACTAATGGGGAAGAACTTTTTTAGGAAAGCACTTTTTAGCTAAGGCCATGTGTTAATAGGTTTGCCAATAGTTCTAAACCAATAAGCGGCCTTATCCTTGGGAGACAGTGGGAATAACCGCATCAACCATAGATCTTCTCGCACATTGCGAAAACAGGTTGTCTGTGCGAGGAGAATGAGTTCCTCAAGGTGGTTGAATGGGTCTTTCCTTGGAAGGCCATGGACGTGCTTGATTAAGTTTAGAACAACTGGTTTAATCTCAAAGTCCCCTTCTGGTATGACCACCCCCGATCTATCCTTGTAATTAGAAGGATCATAAAAATCCTTAAGAGGAATTACAGGCTGCTGAGGGGGTGGCGGGTTTTGCCCTTGGTTGGCTAGGTTCACGACAACCCTACTCAACTGTTGTTGGTTTTCTTGAAGTTAAGAAAGTTGCTCAACCATCATGGCTAAAGGATTGGGTGGGGGGCCTTGGTTTTGATCTTGGGGCATCTCAAGTAATTCCAGTCCAGGCAAGTTAGGAATGGGTAAGTCAAAGATAGAGTTAAATTGTGGATTTTGGGTGGAAGGGTTAGAGCTGGGATTAGAAGTGGGACTAGAGGGATTTTGTGGGTGAGAGTGGAAGCAGTAGTGGACCTATTTTGCATGTTTTCCATTTTTGAAGAATGTAGGTGAGAAGAAGAGGATATTTTTGTGCGGCAGGTAGAATCAAGAGGTCCCTCCAAGTGTGGATTCTGGGACCACTACCCTTGCATGTAATGGAAGAACGAAGAGGAGAGGAAGGAAAGATGAGAAGAAGTGTGCAACTAAGCAAACAAATTCTAAGCCTAGATTAAGGTAGATTTCTTAAGAACGTAAGACTTGGGAACTCAAAAAATCAAGAAATCAATAACTAGACCTACTTCCGAGAATTAACCCGGCTAGACTATAGAGGTGGCTTGGGCCCAAGCACATCTTGGGAAAATCACTAATGGCTTGTGTAAACCCATACCCTCCGTTTGAGTTCCCTCCTAGTTTGACACCACATTTAAGGGAGTTAGGAATAATTAAAGATAACTTGAAATTCGAATATCAAGCCTAGAATGAAATGAAGTCCTTAGTAGTCAAATGACTACCAATTTTAATTTAAGCTTAAGAACTTAAAGTGCATGAGAATGTGATGGACGTTAGTTGGGGTAATGCCCAATTATTTCTTTTCTTTTATATGTGCGAATTTGGGTAGGAATGTGATGCCCAAAGACAAAACAAGGAGGTTTGTAGACAAGGATTAATATTAAAGGAATTTAGGGTTTGATAAGATTTAATCAAAATTTTAAGACTCTCTCTTGTTAATGATTCAAACAAGTTTGAAATGCTTCACACAATATTGCAATCAAGTTTTGGAGTTGGTGAGAGCGAATACCTTTAATGGGATTGTGTGACTAAGAAAAAATCAAAACCCTAAAGTAGAAAATCCTAAGTCCGTAACTCCTAAATGAATCTCTTTTTATCAAAATCTTTAAAAGTGGTGGTCTAAACAAGAAAACAACACCACCACCTGATGGAAAATCAAAGAGGGAATTTAAAAATAATTTTTTAAAGATTTTTTAAAATTTATTTATATTTGTTTGGAATTTCTCCTTTTACTAGTGTCAAAAGGTAGAAATGATAGATTCGGAAGAAGCATTCCGAATGATAGAAATGATAGATTCTGCAGAAACCTCATAAGACCTCAAAAATTTTTGAGAATTTTATATGATGTATAGAATTTCTAAAGGTTTTGAGAAATATAAAGTTTGCCCAAATCTGATGAGCAAGACAATTTATATAATTCACGAACTGTAAAAAATAGTAAGGAAACAAGGTTTTACCCTTGTTTTGTGCACGAGTTTTTTAATTTTTTCTACTTTTCAAAATCTTTTGAAATTTGGACTCAAGGTTCCTAACTCAAAGGACCTTCTTTGAGTGAAATTTGGTGATTTTAGGAAGCTCCTAAGTACCAAACTTGATTTTTGAAAATCAAGATAAAAGTTTGTATTTTCAAAAATCAAACACCAATAAGAACAAGGTGGTGGAGAATCAATGCAAACAAGTACACAATTGGTTTTTAAGGTTCCAACACCCTAAAATTCTCTTGTATTTGTGATTTTAGATCTTTGAAGATTTTTTGGTGATTTTTGAAGAGAGTTCTAAAGGTGTTTTGGCGGGTACTTGCCTAAAGATCATGGGAAGAAAAGGAAACTTGAAGCTTCCGCTCCAAGTTGATCTGATTCTTGCTCCCGCTCCTGTTTCACACCCTAAATCAAAACAAACAAAATTTTTTGATGATCCAATTAACCAAGAGAGAGACTAAAAAAGACTAAGCCATGCCTCCCCCGTAACAGCACTAAAAAGTGATGCAAGTTTACGTGCTTTGTTAAATATGTAAAATAGTGTCGTTGTAATGCGTAAGTTCGCAATCAACTTTTATAATTTATAACCTAGATAGGATAAGTATATATGGTCATCCAAGGAGGGAACTTTTTGTCAAATAGCTTGTCCTCTTTTCTCGCCTCTCAAATCAACACTTCTCTTTTTGTAGTTTTGATTTTTGTTGCATTTATGTTTTGAAATAACGAGCACAATTACGAAGATGACTACACTAAAGAAGACTACGCCAATCAACTAGACCGAAGTGATAGAAATTACTTCCTCTTTCTAAGCTCACCCTAGGCAAGTGCACCTAGGAGAATTAGAAAGATGGAAAAGTGGGTGCTCAACAAATTTAAATCTACTAATTAAAAGCACATAAAAGAGCAACACACAATATGAATAGAATGCCTGATTGATTAACAAGTATGCAACTACTTGGAATGCTCACTTGTGTGGATAGGAACCACACAAGTAATCTCCAAGTAGAGGAATGCTTCTTCTATAGAACAAAGTACAAAATATAGAAAAAAGATAGAAGAATATTCATGTAGATGGAAATCGCCTTCGCTCCAAGCTCAGTAGCTTCTGAACTTGAAGAAGGGTCCTTCCTTCTCCTTGATAGCTTCTCCTTCAAGTCTTGCAATGGTGGACATCCTCCACCTTATTTCTCCTCTATCTGGCCATCCTTTAAGTGTGCTGCCAAGCCTTGTGTCACAAGAGAAAAGAGAGGAAGAAGAAGGCACCAAGAGAGCAAGGAGGTGCTCCCTTAATCTTCTTCTCTCCTCCTTGTATGAATAGAATAGGTGATATGGGTAGAGATAATGTAGATTGGGATGGGGTTTTAGTGGTGGTTAGATGGGGTATTAATAGGAGGGGAAGGGGGTAGGTTGGCGTGGGATTAGGTGGTCGGTTTGGATTGAATTTAGGCGATGGTTGTAGGATCCAAGGGAGGAGATTAGTGGCACCACCTAAGGGATGATAGTGGTGGTGGTTATGATGGTTTGTGGTGCCCCTTGGTGACCATCCTCCATGGAAGGGAATCAGGGTTTGGTGCCAACTTTGAAGCCTTCTATGTGGAAAAGTGGAGGGAAAATGGAGGGTGGATGTGGCATGTAGGGGTGGATGAGTGGTGGAGATGATGGGGGTTTCAGAGGGAAAAGATGGTGCCAACTTTGGGTGGTCATGGGTGGTAGTTGGTGCCACTTTTTGGTGGCTCTTGGTAGTGGTTGTGGTGTGAAGGGGTGGCTTGTGGTGATGCCAAAAGAGAAGAGTGGAGGTAGCTTAGGTGGAGTTAAGTGGAGAGCTAAGTAAGTGGGATTTAGGGTTAGGGTTGGATGGCCATGGAGGTGGAGCTAGGTATAACTACGCTAAGCAGCTAAGTCAAGTGGAGCTTCAGTGAACTAGCTGTAGCTGGAATGGAGCTGGGATCAACTGAATTGAGCTAGTTTGAGGTGCAATCTAGCTGAGGTGAGCTAAACAGAGTTGAGAATAGGTTGATCTAGCTAGAATGAGTTGGGATCCAGTTGCTATGAGTTTCTTCTTCATCTTCTGCCTTTCTGAGTGCTAGGGTTTGGGGGATCTGACTCTCTGCTTATTAATGGAGCTGGGATCAACTGAATTGAGCTAGTTTGAGGTGCAATCCAATTGAGGTGAGCTGAATGGAGTTGAGAATAGGTTGATCTAGCTAGAATGAGCTGGGATCCAGTTGCTATGAGTTTCTTCTTCATCTTCTGTCTTTCTGAGTGCTAGGGTTTGGGGGATCTGACTCTCTGCTTATCCCTAACACTCAAATAAACAAATTAAAAATACAAAAACAATGCAATGCATGCCTAACCTAAAAAATGCCTAAATGCAGCCCAAAAACCCAATTGCGAAGTTAAAATCCTAAGAGCTAGGTCTATTTTAGGGCATAAGAATGATGATAAACTGGCACTTATCAATGCGCCACTTAAGGATCAATTCAAGATTAGATAGGAAGGAATCAAATGAGTCACTAAAGACTAAAAGGTCATCCATGAATACTTCTAAACAATCCCCCACCATATCAGAGAAAATTGAGAGCATGCACCTTTGAAAGGTCGCAGGTGTATTGCATAGTTGAAACAGCATCCTATGCAATGCAAAGGTTTCCTAGGGACATGTGAAGGTTGTCTTTTCCTGGACTTCAGGATGAATAGCAACTTGAATATATCTCGAATATCTATTTTAGAAACAAAACTATTTCTGCCTAGCCAACTTTTCTAAGATTTGATCGATAAAAGGCAAGGGGATATGATCCATTTTAGTGGTTGCATTCAATTTCCAATGATCAATACAAACTCGCCAAGAGGAAATTGCATGGGTTGTTATATATATGCCTTTCCCATTAGTCACCATGGTTAGCCTAGTTTTGTTAGGTAACTATTTTCACGAGGCTAACCCAAGGATTATCTGACTACTTCTCACATATTTAGGTTGTCTCCTCTGCATTTCACGAGAAGGGAGGGATCCTTCTTCCAAATAAATCTTGTGATTACAATATGAGGGTTCGATCCCTTTTAAATCATGAAAGGTCTAGACAATTGCCTCTTTATTTTTCTTCAGAACCTCAACCAATTTCATCTCTTGTTTCTTGGTCAATTTGGCACTTATAATCACTGGGAGTGTCTTCTTAGGTCTTAGGAATTCATTCTTCAAGTACTTAGGCATTGGTTACAACTCAGGCTGGGGTGGGTTTTGAATTAATGGTGCAAATGAAGATTCTTTGGGGAAATCAAGGAGAATAGGTTGGGAATAGACTGAATCAACTACCTATCTAGGGTGTGGCGAGTTTTCCACAGAGGGTTATGGGTTGGGGCTGCATGTGTCACTTAGTTCCTTAATCACATTAATCAACATGCATTCCTCAAAAATATAATTAGTATCATCAAGTTGATCTACATATCCACAATCCTCAAATTTATTCTTCTCCTTAAAGATCTCAAGTTGTAACTGTCTATCCCCAAAGGCAACCTCCATGCTACCTGATGTAGACACATTTAATTAGGATAAACTGCCTATTTATGCATGTTCCTAGGCTTAGATATGCATTCCATATTATAAATATTGCATAGCAAGAATCAATTTGCATTTAGAGTAGTCTATATAAATTTTAGGATAATTGCATCCTTCTATGGCCAGGAGAGGAGATTTAATTTAGAGCCTCGGATTGACAATCTAACCATACGAATCTGAACAGGACAACGATTGGAGTCCAATGCCTCCGAAATCGTCTTGATTGGAGTCCTATAGCACCTTATGCAGTCCAAAGAAGATCAATGGCCAAGGGACTAGGAGACGCAATTTGAAGCTTCAAACTACAAATCTGACCGCACAGATGGATTTGGATTGACGATCTCAGCCCAACGACGTGGAAATCGACTCAATCCGACTTCTGTAGCAACCCCTACAAAGGAAAGAACATAGACGACCCAGATTATGCCACGTGGTACTATCCAGGTTGCCCATGGGCACGCATGCAAAGGCACACAAAGCAGTGGGCACACCCGGTGCGCATAGCATGTGGAGGCAGTTAGCGCCAGTAGGTGTGCGTGACATAGGCGGGCGGAGTGTGCGCACAATAGGGTGAGTGAGCTGGAGCTTTAGCGATGCTTGCGGTAGAGCGTCAATGACATTTATGGTTATCACTGAATGTCTTTTGTAGGAAATAGATCCTTTCCACTACTCTAAAAGGACCCCTACCCCTCCCATTCTTCTTCATCTCCTCTTTTCTTTCCCTCACCACCCTTAAGGCTCTAAAGAGAGCTTGTCCCAAGCCTAGGATGCTCCTCTAGAGTAGAAAACCAAATATTTTTCCTGCCTCACATCCCCATTCATGGAGCATCCCGTGGCCATCCTCTCATCACTTCGGGAAGTAGATCCTCACCACAACGCCATTTCATCCCACCCTCCATCCTCCGATGTCGTTCTCCTTCTTCCTCCTCCTCACCACCTTCATCCAGGTGCCGTCAAAGCAAGCCGTCCTCCAAGCGACCGTTGAGGGCGATTCTTCTCACAAGTCTCTATCTTTTCGCTTTCTAGTGTAGTTTTTCACTTTCTATCTGTAGCAAACATTTGTTTAGATAAAAATATTGATATTTTCTCTCTCTCTTTCTTTCTTACTTTGCAAGTAGATTAGCTAGATAATTATGTTGTCGACCTGATCTCTTGTCATATAAAAATTCCATAAAAACAACAAAAGATAAAAAGCAACAAAAACAAATAAAAGCAAAATGTGGATTTCAAAACCAAACATTTTCCTCCCCATGTTCAACTCGGGACTCCCTTTCAAGTTTCGATTATAAATTTTATCTAGTTAGCGGATTTCTACACACTACGATGACGTGTTTCCAACTCAAATCTTTTCGCATATGAAATTCCACTAATCATTTTAGCTTCGTTCTCGGGGAGGCAACATTCTTTATTTTTTTTTCACGTTTTTCCACCTTAAATTTTTCGCTCACTTTGCTCCTTTCTTTTTGTGATTATAGGTACCCTTCCAAGGCGAGCCAAAGTGGAATAGATCAAAGTAAAGTGTGGTTAAAAGGTTTTGTAGGTGTATCCCCACCACCCCTACCCTAGATTCCATTCCATCACTTAAGAACTCAAACTCAAATCAACTTAGGTGCTTGCACAAACCCTAGGTTAGATCTTCATTGTTTGATTGTCACTTCACCTCACCTCACCCATCCATATAAACTAAATATACAAAAAAAAATTACTCCTCTTCTTGTGGATTAAATTGAAAGTTACACACTTAACACCCACAAGGGCACACAATCACTTTGATTCTACCATTTAACTGAGATCTGACCTATGGATCTGGTACACTTTAACTCAACACACACCAAAGTGAGTAGAAATCTGATTTGGTTAAGACTTTTTACGTGCCTTAATCAAGTGGTGCAGCATGCCAATTGCTTGAACTGTTTGGGTCATAACACTCAAATTAAAAGTGATTCATCAAGTAGCTTTCCATTTAGGGTTGATTATTAGGGCTAAACCAGGCACTCCACATTATTTCTCATTTTTAAAGGAATATATATACACCCATGTTTTCAAAACTTGGAGTGTTCTACTGAACCTTGATTGAACCAACCTAAGGATTAAACCCTAAAAGCTACTAAACAAGGTTAAACCATAAAAGGCACATCATCAAAACCTTGTTTGAAAACCATTGGTTGTTCACGCACACACATATCAACTGATTTTTAAGGGCACAACCCATCTAAAGGGCCCATCACATTCCAAGAGCATGATCATCCTAAGCCTAACTAAAACTGAGTAGACGTTGCCTTAAGCATTAACTTGTTCTTTGGGACTCCAACTGATATTTTTTTTCGATTAATCTGCTTCTACCGGTCCATCCATTGCCTAGCTAAGGAAGTAGCATCAAATGACCGCAGTTGGGGGGTATCAAAGGAACCTGAGGCAGAAGCTAAGGGAAGAACCTTCTCCCCAACCCCTCCCTCTAACTAGTTGGATTGACCTGATAGAAGTTGACCAAATCATTTATTTCATCTCAAGACAGGTCTTAGGAGTCTGTAGGTCTTTAGGCTACCCACTTAAGGGCAGGTTTGGTTGATTGTACTGCAAGGCACCTTTCTCTGTTCTATTTTCCCTCCTACTTCACCATGTATCCTTCCACATCGTACACACAATTCCAATCCTACCCTCCTACCACAACTTATCCTCAAGATGATTACTATCCTAACTCAACTTATGATTTCCAATCTCCTAGTCAGGATAACTTTGATTGGGGATATGATTCTGGACCTCAATGTCTAGGACCTAACCCTAGACATCATGACTATGATTATTATCCTTCTCATGCCTACAAGGATTATAGATCTCCACCCTTTGATGATCAACCTAACCCGATCTACAATCAAGAAGGATATAATGATTATAACTCTTACCTTCCCCAGGATTATAATGAATATAAGTCACCACCTCTCTTTGAACAATCTAAAATGACTTACTATCAAGGAGGAACCCAAGAACCTCAATTTCTTGACTACCATAGTTTTAACCTAAACCCACCCAACCCTGAACCGGACCATTCAGTTCAGGTGAACCAGGTCCAAGATAGGGTGTTGGCTAACTTGAGGAATACTATACAATCTTTAGAAGCTCAGCCAACACCATGCACTAAAGCATTAGAGCCTATGATCAAAATGACTAATAAGCTTAATGGTTCTTTATTGGATTGGCTCCAAGATGTTAAGGATAGGGGATCGGGTGAGTTTCTACTTGGAAAATTGTCGAGATTGAGGATGAAGTTTGTGGTTGCCCTAGTCCAATCTTGGGATGATTCTAAAGATGACCCCCCTTCAGGTGAGCCAATGTTAGAACCTGCTAAGGCACCTGTAGGGGGGACATTTTTTATGAAACCAGGGATGACCAGGTTGGTTTAGAGCAACCCATTGAGGATAAACTGATTTTCTCACCTTAGATCCCCGAGCCAGGGAGGAGGGAAAAATGTCCCTATAAACCAAGGAACAACATATGATTTTGAGACATATATAAATGAGGATCCAGAATTGTTTCATTCTGAGGGTGAGGAATCATTAGGTGAAGTCTCACTTGAGCCTAACGAAAATGATTTTAGTGAGAAAAAAGGCCCAAAGGAACCTGATCGATCATTTGATAGCTCGATAATTGAAGATTGTGATCCTGTTGGGGCTAACTTGGAGGATCCGAATCCTGATTTATTGGATGATTCAATCAGTAGCCCCATTCCTCAACCACACCCCAAAGAACTGAATGATGATATTTTTGAAATCAATGTACCCAAGTCAATTTTGATTCAGCCATGATGTTTGGACTTGGGTAAATCACATGGGGTGAATAATATGCTAGAGGTCTTGGAAACCAAACACTTAATTTTAGAGGAGAGGAGTTTGCAAGTTAAATTATGGGAAGTGAATTTCGAGGGAATTGGAATTTTGGATTTAAGGGTTCCTATTGGCTTGAAACCACCTGCCTTCTACCAGGACCCTTATTATAATTTTGACATTGAGGATGTGCAACCCAAGTACATAACAATTGACTATCTTTTTGAGATAAACTCTAAGTGGACATATGAACCTAGTAAATCAAATCTACCCATTGTCTGACATTTCAGACTTGGGTTGCACACCACCAAACCACAGGCCCAACCCCGCAAGCACAATAATCTCCAGTTCTGGGTGATTTTCATCTAGAACCTTAGAACTACTCGACCATGGAGCATGGGTCTTCACCATAATCTGGTCCACATATGTGGACACTTGCTGGCAGGTCCTGAGATCAATATTATTATTTTGATTTTGACCTGCACCTGTGAATTCTTAACCTCTTCTTTGTTTGTATAATATGCCTAGCTGAAGGCATTAAACTTAACACGTGTGGATATTCCATTTTCTTTGTGAAGCTGACCGAAGTTTCATGAAATTCAGGTGATATTCTATTTATTCCGCCCTTTTCATGTCTTTATTTCTACAATGAGGATATTGCATCGTTTAGGCATGGGGGTGGATACTTAGTCCTGAAAATATTTTGTTAACTTCATGGAATTTCTTTTAGTTTTTTTAAAAAAAAATTAGAATTAGGAGAAGAGAACTTAGGCATTAGGAGTTGTTAACTTTAGAAAATGATACTTTAGGACCTGAACACTTAGACTCTTCAGGTCTTCGGGCTTAATCAGCCCGAGTGTCCACTTGAATGTGGACTTGGTCTCGAGTCCTTGCCAAGTAATTCTATTCTAATTTGGCCAATAAATTGCGGTGATAAGTACACAACTTATCAACCAACCCTTTGATTTGAGGGGACTTTAAGTTTAAGCATCTACACACTATTTGCGCTAACTTTTCGGTGGTTTTTAGGTAGCTAATGAACTTTCTAGGGTAGTATGGCTGGCAAGCTGTGGGTGATTAGCCCATATTTATGGGCTATTTAAGTATTTAAGTGCCAAGACATTAAGTTAATTTTAACATTTAGATAGCATACATTAGGATGTAAATAAATTAATTCATATTTTTAGCTTAATTGCATAATTCATGTGTGGCATTCATATCTAAATGCATTTAGAATTAACTTAGAATTGCATGATTTGATTAGTTAACCAATTAGGTGCATTACATACATTGTTTTAATTAACATAGAAGTTAAGGAGTTATGTATAAATAATCCTAATTATTTTATTAATATTATTATTATTATTCTACAGGTAACTGCTCCACCTCCTCCTCTTGCGCCCATTCATTCATCACAGCTGCTAGCATTTACAAGGATATGCTCCTGCCTCTTGTGATTTCAAATGTATTGGCTGCAGCTACAAGAGGGGGAAGGAGATACTGTGTTCGAGAGGCCTTCATTCCCTTTCCTCACTGTGCAGAGAGTGCACGACTCTCATCCGCTCTACCACCACCAGCCTCAACTATGGCGACAAGCCTCCACCACAGTGGGCGTGTGGCGTGACAAGCCACACCGCCATCTGGAGTTTGTTTGCATTACCATGAGCACCTAAGCATGCAATACCCTCACCGCCATCACCAGCAACCACCACCGCAGCCGCTGCAACTCCACACCCTACATCTTCATCTCCCCTGCCAGTTAAGACATCCGGGAAGTTTCTCGGACATCTGAAGCCCAGCCCCATATCTTCTTCTTCCTCTATTTCTCTTCACCTCAAAAACAAACCCAATGCCACACCATCCCTACGCACAGTAGCATCCACCTCCTACTACCCGAGCGCATCTTCCCTTCCATGCACACCTCGTGCAACAGCCCTCCAACTCCACCGCACGTAGACACGCGATGCCATCGCTGCGCTCCCTCGCCATTCCAGTGCACACACAGCTCGTAGACGCACAACGTGAGTCCTCCAACTGCACCTTCACAGCACGCATCACGCCCTCAGCGATGCGACCCCTCGCTGCACATCCGCCACGCTCGCAGCCAGCAATCCGCGCGTGCAGTGGCCTCTTCAAGTAGAAGCCATGTGTGCAACGGCTTCCTCTGGCACGTGCTACGCACATCCATGTGTGGTGCCCAACTACCCACGCAGATGCAGTAGCCACCGCTGCTACACCTGTAGCATGCAGCAACAGCAGCTGCGCTCCGCCAGCTCCTCACCCCACACGGCCAGCAAATAGCAACAGCAACGTTCGCCATGCCTCCTCGCGTGCAAGTGCGCGCCTCCACAGCAACACCTCCAGCAGGCCGCCAAGCACCCACTCTGACCTCCACTCTGACCGGCCACCTCCGGCCATGTCGTGCCCCACCGCCACCTCCAAAAGAAGCAGCCTAGCAGCAGCTACTTCCAACGAGAAGCTTCACTCCGATCTCCACCTCCTCCATGCATGGAGGAGCTCAAAGCAAACTCCCCTATTTTTGCACAATAACTCCTCTATTAGTTTTTATGATTCATGCCATTGTGAACTTTCATTTTTCCGCTTTCATTATCATGGTGAATCTATGAGAACCTCCTTCATTGTTTAGCTTATTAAGCAAATCAATTTCTTAACCCTAATTTAAGTGAATTTCCATTCAAATCTTGGAAGACTCTTGCTATAGGAGAAGCATAATTTGTATTTACATTTAAGTGCCATTGTGAGGATTTTATTCTTATTATATTGTGGTAAATATTACATTAAACCCCCTCCTATTTGGCTTAAATGCAATTTCAACTTGCACTTTTATTTAAACTCATATCTATGTGATTTTTTGACAAAATTTCTTGAGGAAATCATTTGTAAATAGTATTTTATTTAATTATCGCAAGTTTGTAATAGCCATTGCCTCCTTGTGGACATGATCTGCTCTTCTGCAAGTGGTTTAATTTTCATTGTTTTGATTTACGATTTTCCATTACTTGCATACTACAACATGACATTCTATATGCGAAACAACGAAAGCAAAAATCAACTTTTCAAATGGCGCCAGTGTCGGGGAGGCAACAGGCTTAATTAAATTGCATTCATTCATTTGTTCACATTGATTCAAATTTTTTGAAGCACATTTAACTTTGTATCATGTTCTAGTGCGAGTGAATACGTTCTGTGACACACATTCTACGACTCGCCATCACACCAACCATCGTGAGAGGTGTCTCTTGACATCACCAAACGAGAAATTGCTTGAGCCATTTTGCAAGGAACCAGATTGCCAGGAGGGGAAGAATAAGGACGTGACAATCATCTCCTCACATTTAGTCTCTGATTTAATTAGAGTAGGATTAAGACTTTAGACTTAATTTTCCTTGCACATTTTGGTTGAGACCCTTGTTCTGAGGTATAGTTGAGGGGTTTGTTCCCCGACTTTCTTTTAGGCCCATGTTGGGTAACTTTTTGGGAGCCTGTTCCCTTTTCTTTAATTTTTACTTTCTTTTGTGGATTGATTTTATTTTTCTTGCATGTGCAAAAGTAGCTAAGAAAAAAAAATGAAAACAAAAAAACATGAGCTGCCTAATAGAAGCTGCCAGCCTTAGGATGACCATTTAGGTGTGAATGAGCAGCCTCTAGATTTTATTTTGCATTTGCGTGCATCTCATTGAAGATTGCGGGAGGCAAGGTACATTCTCTTTTACTTTGCATCCATATATTGTTCAAGCATTTGCATCTGGATGTAAAGACAAGACCACCTAAATTATTTTGAAAGAATTAACAAGTGGTCACATATTTTCTTGAAAAGGGACTTTAAGTTAAGGAGGAACACTTAAAACCAAGGACTTGAATTGAGACATTGTGCTACGGTTCAAAATTCAAAACTCAAAAATTTTACGGTGTATGCACACCTGTATCTCTTGAACCACGGCATGCATTTGGACATTCCTAGGTCTTGGAACTACTAGGACAAGAGCCATCGTATCGTTGGATTCTGAAGTGTTCTGAACTTGAGATTAAAGGTTTTGTAACTCTAAAGAGGGGGATACCCTGTCACGAATTTTTGGGGGTAGTTAAGAAGCACCAAAAAAGCACAGCTTCAAAGGAAGGCTTAGACCTACTTGCATCCCTAGATCTTCCGTCTCTAGAGTTGCTCTACCATTTGAGATTTAGGGAAGAACACTTAAGCTCCAACTAGGTCTTTTTAGGCCTTTCGTAGGTTGACAATAGACAAGTAATTGATTGGGCAACTTGCTTTGTCACCTACAATTTTGAATTAAAGTCAAAAGCCTAAATTTATAAAGACCTAACAAGTCCTTTTGAATTGTGTTTGTAGTGCATGCTTGGTAGGCGATCTCTTAGGAGATAACTTGTGTTTGATCCTGAACCTGAAAGAAATCCTAAGAAGGGACCACCCAAGGGAAGAAATGGCTGGTTAAAGGAGCCTTAAGGAATATTTCATACCGACCAATCAAAATAGCCCTGCACTACGTAGACCTGGAGGGGACAATCCTTATGAGATCAAAAGCAATACCATATCCTTGCTGCCCTCCTTTTATGGTACTGCTAGGGAAGACCCTTACAGGCATATAGAGGAATTCACCAAGGTTTGTTCCACGGTGAAGCTGCAGGGTGTTATTGATGATGCCCAAATGTGGATCCTCTTTCCTTTCTCCCTCAAAGACAAAGCCAAGTATTGGTATCATACCCTAGATGATATTAACACTTGGGATGCCTTGAAGAAGGATTTTCTGAAAAAGTACTTCCCCATGAGCAAAACTAATCACTTTAGGAAGGAAATTATGAGTTTTGTTCAAAAGGATTGGGAAGCTTTCCATGATGCGTGGGAGCGCTTTAATGACCTGTTGAGACTTTGCCCACATCACCAGGTGCCCAAGTGGTAACTGGTTGAAAGGTTCTACACCGGACTTAATGATTCGCATAGGTAGACTGTGGATGGTGCCTATGCAAGAACCTTTCTATCTAAGACTGAGGATGAAGCTTGGAATCTTTTTGATACTTTGAGTGAGAATTCTATTCACTTGAATTCTGCCTTCATGGATAGAAAACCCACTCTCATGCAAAGAAAGCTAGAGGTAAATGAGGTAAGGGACACCCAGAATTTAGCCTATCAGATTCAATTGTTGAATCAAAATATGGAAAAGCTCATGTTGAGCCCGGGCCAATTCACATCTAGCACCTCCACATCCCAAGCTTCAGAATGCTCCATTTGCCAAGGCAATACACATGCCACTGTGGATTGCCACTTGGCCTCCCAATTCCCTAAGCTTATACAGGCGGATCTGAATGCCGCTCAAGGGTTCCATCCTAGACCTCGTAATGACCCTTTTTCCAACACTTATAATGAGGGATGGAGGAATCACCCAAACGTTTCTTGGAGACAAGGGAATGTTTCAAATTCAGGGTATTACAAACCCTTTCAAAATCAACAAATGAACCAACCTCAGACCTTTGCCCAACCAAAGACCTCTGGGATGGATGAATTGAAGGCAATGTTGAGAACTATGCAAGAAAGTCAAAGTGCCATCATCTAATCTCATGACAAGGCTACACATGAAATAAAATCGCAGATAGGACACCTTGTTGAGGCCGTCAGACAGAGGGAAACTGGGAAGCTTCCCAGTGCTACTGAGGAGAATCCTAAAGGGAAAGGGATTGTCTTTAGGGAGCATTCCCAGGCGGTGACTATTCTGAGGAGTGGGAAAGAAATTTCCAAACCCGATGCTCCTATAGTCTTACCTTCTGTAAAACCATCCACCCTGACTTTCACCCCCACCGGAGAAGACTTGCCCAACATTCCTCCACTTGAAATCACCTCATCGGAAGAGGTTGCCCCTGTTCCACCCCTTACTCGACATGACAACCCTTCCACCCAAAGACTGAGAGTGCCCTTTCCAAAGTGCTTATCCACCTTTGGTCAGACTTCTACTAGCTGATCTGGAGCCAAAGATAAGATAGATGAGATCATGAAAACTTTCAAGCAAGTGCAAATTAACCTACCTTTACTTGAGGCTATCAGGCAGATTCCGTCTAATGCCCACTTTGTAAAGGACCTGTGCATGAAAAAGCGGCAATCTAGGAAACAGGTCCAATCAAAAGTTGTCCTACCTGATTCTGTTAGCTCAATTGTTCAACATGGAACACCCTTGAAACTTAAGGACCCAGGAGCCCCGTACATCTCAGTGGTTATTGGTGACTTACAGATTGATGAGCTCTACTTGATCTGAGTGCGGGGGTGAACATCCTTCCGAGCTACATGTATGAACAACTTGGGGAGGCAATCTGAAGCCTAGCCTGGTAATCCTCCAAGTTGCTGATTGATCACTCAAGACACCACGGGGAATTCTGGAAGATGTCCTTGTGAGAGTAGAAGATTTCTTCTTCCCCGTTGACTTCTTAGTTTTGGACACTAACCCTACCAACAAGCCAACCAAGCCCTCCATCATTTTAGGCCGCCCCTTCCTTTCAACTTCACATGCTTCAATCAATTGCAATATTGGGGCATTAAAATGGGCTTTGGAAATAGGAAAATCAGGCTTAATGTGTTTGATGCTTATAAACAAGCCAGGCTTAAGGATTGTTCCCAAGTTGAGGTGATAGATGACCTGATTGAAGAGACAACCCCTGCAATGTTATGTGATGACTCCCTTCAGCATGTCATGGTAAATGAGCATTCCCATCTCTTGGCGGAATGTAAAGGGGATATACTAGAACTTGAGGAGTTGCTGGGTGTTTCTGCTGAGTCTCTTTCCCCATCATCTTTGCCCAAGGTAGATTTGCTACCTGAGATGGGGACATCTATTATGAAACCCTCAACCACATAAGCCCCCGACCTTGAGTTGAAACCCCTCCCGAACACTCTCAAGTACATCTCCTTGGGTGCCAATGATACGCCTCCTATTATCATTTCGGTTGTGCTATCTGAGGCATGATCGTGTGATTCCACTCAACTCAGTAATTAAGTTAATTTCACTTAATTAAGAGTAGAAGAAATCACTTAGGTTAACTCGAAGTTGTGTCAGTTGTGTAGTATAGGGTCGAATTAACCTAACATTTTAGAAATTTTTTACTGGTTGAGTCTAGGTCGTTCATTAGGAGGTATAATAATTTTCTCCAAATTCACCAATTCTCTTTTATTTCTCTATAAGTTTAGGAGGTGTAACTAGGTTGATTTTTAAAACATGAATTTTGTCAAAATATTTAAACTATAAAGGATATACAAAATTCCATATGCAAAACATATTTACTCAAAATGTTCTACTTTATTAACAAGTAAACATGCTAGTTTCTCAATTCAATTTCATTCCAAGAAGTTAAGGCAATTAAAAGTTATTCTATTAAAACATGCCTTTTTACAATTAAGAACAAAAAGTAATTAAAAATGATGCAAGAAAAACATTTTCTTCATTTATTTCTTCAGCCTCTCATCTTCTTCTTTCTTTCTTTTATTTTCTTCTCTATCTCTCGAACTCTTTTCTTACCTTTCTTCTTTTCTTCCTGTCTTCTCCACTTCTTGACTCTTATTCTCTTTCCCTTAGTCTTCTCCTACCTTCTCTTCTTCCGTTAGTTTTCTCCTTTATTTCTTAGTCTCTTTTCCTTAATACACCTTAGCGCCTATGCTCCTTTGTTCCTTAGCCTTTGCTCAACACTTGGCATTTTAACTTAACATCCTTCAGCGGCTTCTCTTTCAATTCCATTAAACTTTCAGCAGAACCAGGTTTTTTTTACTTTTTTAACCAAAAGTTATTTTATTTGCGGCGAGCTCCTTTCGAGGATACACAGCACCCTGAGACCAGGGTGGGACCAGACCCTACTCGGTCCTCGCCTAATCTAAATTAGGTTCATTTTTGATTTATTTCTTATCGGTTCACAGTCTCGAGCCAATTCGGCTCAAACCGGCCTCCCAGGCCTCTCTTGCCCTCCCAAGGCACATTCTCTCTCACACCCCCAAGGGCGCACACCCGCAGGCATAAGCCCGCACACACACACATGCTTAAATCAGATCAGATCAGTAACCGGTGTGCCGAGTGCTGACGACTAAAGAGGCCATGCAACAAATTCATTTTATCCCCAGACGCACGCTCGTGAACAAGCGATGTGGGATTATCCTACCCCTTCCAGACCTAACTTCAAATGATCATAACTTTCTACCCAGAACTCCAAATCGAGTGATTTCAAGATTGTTAGAAAGCTCTAAGGGTAATCTACACAATTGCAAGGTCAATTTAATGTTTTGATGATGTTTTCCTCATTAATTTGAAAGATGAAATCAGGGGTTCCTTCAAGTTATTTTTACGCCTGGAAGTGAAATTATATTTACAGAGTCCTCAAATGGACTTCTCTCTTTTATTTAAAGGTCTGTACATGTTTTATAAGTGATTCCACATCTATTAGAGTAGGTTTTAAGCTTTTAAGACCTTCAGGACCAGCAGAGAAGCTCTTCACTTCTCTGAAAGCTTCAGAGTTCATATTTCAGACTTCATAATGTGCAACAGACACTTAAAAGTGTTTCTAATTGACTTAGATTAATTCTAAGGGTTATAACAAATTAATTTGGGCAGGATTTAAATTCAAATTTCATCAAAATGCTTCTCCTGTTGGTTTGGGTTCGAAAGTAACTGACAGGAACTAAATTCTCACTAAATAAATCATCTGAGCTCACTTTAATCACTTTCAGATCATCAAACAAGTTCCCAGAAATAATTTACACTCCTCAATACCTCAATTCAAGCTTAGATCTCCATTAACAGACTCATGTTTGACTATGGAAGCACAAAAAGTTGCCTTTCTGTTCAAAGCTTTTCCACAAGAAATCAAAGCTTTAATTAAAGTCTCCTCAACATTAGAAATTTATTCAAATCTTCAGGAAGGTGTTCGGACTTTGATTTCTAGGGTTTCAAGCTTGCCACTTGAACTGAAAAAGGTGTGAGTTCGACAGGATCATTTAGAAGTTGTTACAATGTTTTAAAGGTTTAAACAACTTCAGTGCATTGCACTGAAGCTTCTGAGTTCATTAAATGTTTCTTAAATCTTTTTAAACAGACTTCTCCAACCCCGTTGGAGTTGGGGAAGATGAAGTTAAATCTACAGCTCCAGTGGCTAAATCCTCAAACAAATATCCTCAAGACAATCAGTAATCCTCATTTTATCATTCTGGAGCTTCTCAACAAATTTCAGAGGCTAAAACACAATTTAAGCTTGTCGGAGCTTGCCGGAGCTCCGGTGAGTCCAGAAAATGTAAAAAGTGTGTACAGATTGATAAAACTTACCATTTTTGATTTAGAAAAGATCCTAAGGTTGCAAGGAACCTCAGTATCACTTTTAATTCTTCATTTGTCTCTTTAAATGTAATATTTGACAGTGAGTTTGTTTCTTAAAGGATCTGAGTGGTTAAAGCTCAGGACTTGTTTAACCACTCAATTGAGAGGTTAAAACAAGTCAATAGGTATTTATATTCATAAATATGTATTTAATTTAAGATTTGAACTGTTCCTGAGCTGCCATGGACAGCGAGCTCAGAAACTTAATTAAAATTTGGGTGTTTAATTTATAGATGATAATAATATGTATATACTGTCGATTAGGATTCATAAGTGGTGGATAGTTGATGAAGAACCCAATGGAGGTGAAATTATCTCGATTACTGTCACCATAGACAATGATAGTAGTCGGTGGAGGTGAAATTTGAATTAGGCGGTTAGGTGATCAATTAAGCAATTAAGTGATTTAGAAGTGACTATGGAAGATACAGGAAGGTGTACAGTGAATTAAAAAGATGAAATTAAGTCTCTGGCGAGCTCAAGGAACTCGCCGGAGTCAGAGAAGATGAAACTAAATTCTGACATTACTCTAATCTAACTAACTAAACTAACTAACTAAGCTAGCCTACTCCTACTCCTAATCTACTGTTACCTGGACAAAGGGGTCAATAGGGTTCCGCTGAAGGTTCATAGTGGACGACGAAATCAGAGGGTTGAAGAAATATCTTCGGTGGGCAGATTTGAGGTGGAGCGAAGGATTCCTTGAGTCGGCGCCTGTGTCAGAGATGCGGAAGACCACGGCAGATCTCCTCGGTTGATTAAGATGGACAGAGGAAGTCGAAAAATGGAATGGGAAGTCGACAGGGTGGTGATCGCGCGGTGGGGTGACTCTCTGCCGCTAACCGTTCGTTCGGCTGAAGAAGAAGAAGATGAAGAGGGACTTAAATGAAATAAAACTTAAGGACCTATGTGAGAAATAAGGACCCGACTATAATGAAAAGTAAGGACTAAAATGTAAACCCAGGTTTTGAAGGTTTATTTTAACTTAAATCTTTTTCAACTTTTTATATATGTTAGTAAATAAGGTAAATTTTATGTTTACACCTTGAATTTACATTTTTGACCTTTTTAGGTTAATTTATTAGATTAATTAAAATCACTTAAGTTATTATATACTTAGGTTTACATTAAGTTTAATTTACTTATCTTATTAATTAAGGGAATGATTAATAAGATTTCGAGTCCAATTATTATCTAAATTATTAATAATGTTAATTGAATGATAAAATATCATTTTAAACTTATATTAAGGTCCTTTACTAAATATCCCTTATTCTATAATTAACCCTTATATGTTCATAACCTTAGCTAATTAGCTAGGAAGACTAGTTAATTAGGGGTAATTAGAGATCATGATGAGTGTCTCATCATAGGCACAGGAGGGAGCCCTGATTGAATGCTTGTCTAGGCACAAGGAAGCTATTGCTTGGAGCATTGCTGACATTAAGGGTATAGACTCTACACTCTGCATGCACCACATTTATACTAATGATTCCATCAAGCCATTTAGGGACATGTGAGACACCTTAACCCTAATATGAGGGAGGTGGTTAAAAAGGAAATTCTGAAGTGGTTGGATGCTGGGATCATATATCCCATTGCAGATAGTAAATGGGTAAGTCCTATTCATGTGGTGCCAAAGAAGGCAAGCTTTATTGTCGAATTTAATGACCATGGTGAACAAGTTGTAACTAGACCCTCAACTAGATGGAGGGTCTGTATTGATTACCGCAAGCTGAACATTGCTACCCAGAAGGATCACTTTCCCTTGCCTTTTATTCACCAAATTCTTGAAAAATTGACAGGGATAAGTACTATTGGTTTCTCGATGGATATTCTGGGTATAACCTGGTTGCAGTCTTCCCTGATGACCAGGAGAAGACAATGTTTACGAGTCCTTACGGTACCTTTGCATTCAGGCGTATGTCATTTGGTCTATGTAATGCACCTGCAACCTTCCAGCGGTGTATGATGTCCATTTTCTTGAACATAATTGATGACTGTGTTGAAGTGTTTATGGATGACTTCTCCATTTACGTCTCATCTTTCGACCAGTGTCTCCTGCACCTAGAGAATGTGCTGAAGCGATGTAAGGAGAATGGTTTAGTCCTCAGCTGGGAGAAAAGCCACTTCAGGGTACAGAAAGGAATTGTACTTGGGCATGTTGTGTCTGAGCAAGGCTTGGAAGTAGATAAAGCCAAGGTTGATTCTATTTTCAAACTTCCATTTCCCATAAATGTCAAACAAATTAGATCCTATCTAGGCCATGTCGGCTTTTATAGGCACTTTATTAAAAATTTAAGTAAAATTTTTAGGCCAATTTGTGACCTGTTAGCAAAGAAATCGTCCTTCAATTTTGATTCAAAGTGTGCCGAGGCCCTTCAAACTCTGAAGGAGGCCTTGATCTCTGCACCTATTCTCCGAGCTCCTGATTGGATACTCCCATTTGAGCTGATGTGTGATGCTTCAGATTATGCAGTGGGAGTAGTCCTTGGACAAAGGTTTAAGGGAAGACCTCATGTGCTGCACTATGCCAGCAAGACTTTAACCAAACCACAGCAAAACTACACCGTCACTGAAAAGGAATCACTTGCTGTAGTTTTTACTCTGGAGAAGTTTAGGTCTTATCTTCTTGGGTCTAAGGTGGTTATTTTCACTGATCATGTGACAGTGAAACATCTCATTGCTAAGAAGGATTCTAAGCCACGTCTGATTAGGTGGATCTTACTCCTTCAAGAATTTGACTTGGAGGTACGTGAAAAAAAAGGAGTAGAAAATGTTGTGGCTGACCACCTATCTCACCTTCCACTTGATGACTCTCCATCTGGAGACATCCGCGAGACATTTCTTGATGAAACCCTTATGGCGGTAACACCAACTTCACCTTGGTATGCTGATACCATCAATTACTTGGTCACTAGAGAAACTCCTGAATCTTTGGATGAGCAGAAAAGAAAGAGATTCATTTCCCAAGCTAGATACTTTCATTGGGAAGAGCCTGAATTATTTAGAATTGGACAAGACCAAGTATTGAGACGATGCGTGCCTAAAGAGGAGCAACAAAGTGTGCTGAGTTTTTGCCATGAACTTCATTGTGGAGGACACTTTGGTACTAAGAAAACTGCCTTTAAGGTTCTCCAGTTAGATTTTTGGTGGTCTTCGTTATTTAAGGATTCACATAATTTTGTTAAGGCCTATATTAGATGTCAATGGACTGGAATGATAGGGAAGAGGAATGAGATGCCTCAACACCCTATTCAACCTATTGAAATTTTTGATGTTTAGGGAATTGACTTTATGGGCCCCTTCCCTTCATCCCATGGTTATGAGTATATCTTGGTGGTAGTTGATTGTCTCTACATGGATAGAGGCCATTCCTACACGTACAAATGACCACTCTATGGTCTTCAAATTTGTGAAGGCCAATATCATATCTTGTTTTGCTGCCCCAAGACCATTATAAGTGATAGGGGACCTCATTTCCGAAACCACCACTTCAATCGGCTACTCAGGAGTCTGGGAGTGACTCACAAGGTTGCTACCCCTTACCATCCTCAGACGAGTGGCCAAGTTGAAGCGTTGAATAGGGAGATAAAGAACATTTTAGAAAAGACCTTTAGACCTAATAGGAAGGAATAGTCCTAAAAGCTCAATGATGCTTTGTGGGCATATCGAACGGCCTATAAGACCCCTTTGGGGACATCTCCCTTTCGGATTGTGTATGGGAAAGCATGCCATTTACCTGTTGAGCTGGAACATAGGGCACTTTGGGCTATCCGAAGTGTCAACATGGATTTAGAAAAGGTAGGTAAGGCACGACTTCTGGAATTAAGTGAGCTTGTGGAATTGAAGAATGATGTTTATGACACCTCTCAAGCTTATAAAGAGAGAACTGAGGTCTTGCATGATAAGTATATCCTTAGAAAGACCTTTGAGCCCAACCAACAAGTCTGGCTTTTCAATTCCAGACTTAACCTTTTTCCAGGGAAATTAAAATCTTGTTGGGATGGGCCTTACATAATCACTAAAGTGTTTCCGCATGGAGCTGTGGAGATCAAGAGCCATTCCTCTTCGGCAACTCCCTTTATCATCAACGGCCAACGGTTAAAACCATACATTACTTTGGATGGCCATCTGGTTGACGAGGTCACTCTTGAGGAGCCTTAGCTCCTGTCAATCTCTGCCTCAAGTAATATCTTGCTTTAACTGTTTTGTTTCCAATGAGGACATTGTTTGAACCAGGCATGGGGGGATAGGACCTAAGGCATCTGTTTATAGCATGTCTACATTTTGCATTCATTTATGCATATTGCATTCAAAAAAAAAGAAAAAAGAAAAACATTTTGTATTATTGTGCTTAACTAGCTGGGCCCTGCATTCTTAAGCAGACCAGAACTTTAGGTTAGATTAAGTTGACTCTAGGTGTCAAACTTTAGAGGCTAAGTGAGCTACTAGCTTTAGACCTTTAGGGTCCTTTGTGGACTTAAAAACTTAAGTAGGAGTTAAGTTGCGGACCATTCCTTCAGAGGTTGAAGAAGGAAAGCTAGGGATTGAGTTAAAGGCTAGGTAGTACCTGGTGTTTTTTTCTACCTTTCAGTTTACAGGTCCTCGTAACCTAAGCATCCACATCTCACACACACTTGGTCTTATGTAAATAGTGATCACCCTAATTCATTTCTTAAAGAAAAGTTGTCTCTCTTAGTTTTGACTAAGGAGAAGCTTGAAAACACAATTTGATTGGAAGAGTTCCTAACACAGGAGAGGTGGAGTATATACTCACCTTGAGGATGTGATGATAACATATCACCTCGTTGGTGCTTGTCTCTTAGGATATCCATCCTACTGGGAGCATGTAAGCGCATTGTGCGATTCAGGTACCATGGGTGGCCCTATCTCAAAGTGTCGATTGCCACAGACTTGAATTCTCTCAAGAAATCCTTAGGTGATACTATCTCGAAGTGTCGATTGCCAGGAGTTCTTGGGGTCACTATGGGTGGTGCTATCTCGAAGCATTGAAAGCCAGGCACCCTTCGAGGATTGGTGATGGGAATAATGAATCCGACACAGACCGTGTTGATGGCTGATCCATGGTTAAACTTAGAGGAATCAAACAAAAATACATGTATTACAAAAAAAAAACTCGCTTTCTAGGTTGGCAATCATACTAACCTCAAATAACTCAGATCGATGCACATGCACGAATGTTTAATATCTGGGACAAATAAACCCTAGGGTAGAGTTAGAAATCAGGGAAACTTGTGCCAGCAACTTGTCTTTCGCTGAACTAGTTTGTAACTTAGCAACTACTTGGGAACCTTAGGTTTAAAGTCTGAACTTAGCATGTTTCTAAAGGAAGACTGATTGGGTTGGCTAGCCTACTTGGAGTGCTAGGCTATTGCTTGGATTTGCTAGGGACTAGCAAAAACTAGGCAAGGGGGTATGATGTAAACACATTTACACTACTTAAGATGTCTATTTATGCATGTTCTTAAGCATAGGATTGCATTTCATGATATAAAAATTGCATAACATGCATCATCTTGCATTTAGAGTAGTTTGAATAAAATGGAGGTTAATTATCTCCTTTTATGTGCTTAGATAGGGCAAACATTTTATCAGGGCCTCGGATCGAAGATCCAACCATACAGATGTGATCAGGGCGACGATTGGAGTTCAACGACTCCAAGATCGCCCTCATCAGGCATCTATAGCATCAAATAGTGATCGGGGAACCCTACAAGATCAAGGGCCAGGATGGTGTAAATCCGCACTTCAAATGACAAATCCGCTTGCACAGATGAATTCGGATCGATGATCGCAGCCTAACAATGCAAAATCAAGTCAATCCGACACCCGTGGCACCATCTACAACATCCAAAAGATGGATGGCCAAGATGGCACCACGTGGCGCCATCTCGGCTGACCAAATGCCCGCATGCAACCGATGAAGCCTCCACATCCACCCCTCTCCGCCGTTGGATCTCGATCCAACGGTTGTGAACGGCTGTGCCTCAAATCGTCCGCGCGACCATCCACGCTCCGCAGCGCAGTGGGCGAGGGCGTTATCGTGAGGAACGAACGCGGGTTCAAGTGGCAGCGAGGAGGCAAAGGGAGCGGGCGAGCGGGCATGGGCATGCGTCGGATCTTGATCGGGCAGCCGTCCACGCTCAATAACGTTGACACGCTATCGCACGCCCGCGCCTCACACGGCATCGCACGCGTTGGGGCAGGCGCGCAATAAGCGGGCGAAGGCACAATCACAACCATCCGATCACGCTATCGGACGGCTGTGGATTGCTAAACATGCGACAGGCGTTGAGAGCGAGCAGCCGGGCAGGCGCGCGTGGGCAGCGGCCACTACGCCCACGTTGGGGCTTTAGCGACGATTTTATCCATCACTAAAGACCCCTTATTTAATGTTTTAAAGATGTAATGACCAATTTGCCCCCATTCCTTGCAACTATAAAAGGATACCCCTCCACACAAAATTCTCATCCCTTCCTTCTCTTCTCTACCTCTCCAAAGCTCAAGAGAAGCTTGTCCCACACTCGGGATGCTCCTCGCGAGATAAAGTCCAAATTTTCATCCCCATTCGGAAGTGGATCCCGCGATGACGACAACGTGCCGCTCCGTTCCCGTTCTTCTGCTTCGTCCTCCTTCGTCCTGCTCCGTCCTCCTTCATCCAGGCGTCGTCCCGTCCGGTTCATCCACCAAGCAATCGTCGAGGAGGATAACTCCTCTCTCCCATTCTTCTTTACAGCTTTTCTAGTGTAGAATTTTCTGACTTTCTAGTGTAATTTTTATTTGGTTTGATTGTATAAACATTTTGAAATATTGAATGCATGTTCTCTCTCTCTCTCTCTCTTTCTCTCTCTCTCTCTCTTCCTTTTAGTCTGATAGCTTCATTGTAATTATATCGCCTCGCTTTTCAAAAATTTAAAAAAAAATATAATTACGAATATAGATCGACGTAGCCTCCATATGTTCGACCTGGAATTCAAATTTTGGTATAAATTTTATTTGTTGAACACGAATTTTTCACTTTCAAGCTACAACAACAAGGTTTTAAAACCAAACACGTTAGCGTAGCGAATCGTACGTTCAACATTTTGGCGCCGTTGCCGGGGATGCAACGATTTCTGATCTTCTTTTCACATTTCTTGCACTTTATTGTTTTCTAACTTGCTTTCTCTTGTGTCTATTATTTTGCAGAGACCTCCATCAAGGAATCAACAAGCGGTAGACTGGAGTAAAGTGTAGTTGAAGACAACTGTAAGTGCTCCCCTTTCTTCCCTCCTCCATAGATTTCATTCGCCACATTAAATCCAAATTCCAATTAACCTAGGTGTTTGCATAAATCCTAGGAATAGTTTGGTTGTTTGGATTCTCACTCACATTCATTCCACCCTCATTTATAAGAAAAACAACAAAAAGATAATCTTGTGGGGTAATTTTCAACAAACACAGAACATACACCCACATCCAAGGCACTTAATCAAATTGATTTGTTTCTACTCAACCGGGTTCTGATCTGTGGAATCGGTACACACAAAGCAACACATAAAAGAGTAGAAATCATTCTAGGTTAACCATCTTTGAGTGCCTAACTTAGTGGTGCATTTGAGTCCATTTGTTTGAGTTGTTTGGGCCGCACCACTCTATTTAAAACCAACTCATCTAGTATCTCCTCCTTAGGGTTTTCAATCTAGGTCTATTCCAGGCACTCCACTTTCTTTCTGGTTTTAAAGGAAAATAATCTTCACCCGTGTTTTACAACTTAGTTTGCCTAGAAACTTGATTGCAATCTACCTAATTTGAAACCCCAAAAGCTACTTAAGCAAGATTTGAACATTAAAATTCACGCATCACAAATAATCTTGCTTGAAAACCCTGGTTGTGCATGCACTTACACAAATCTCAATCAATCATTAAGGGCACAACCCCTTTTAAGGGCCCATCACATTCCATAAGCACCACAATCCCAGGCCTTAATAAAATTGAGTAGACGTTGGCCTTAAGGTCTGATTCGCTCTTCAGGGCTTAGTCTGAGATTGTTTTTGATTAACCTACTTGTACTAATTAATCTGATGTCTAGCTAGGGGAGTAGTGTCAAACAACCACGGCTAGGGGGTACACTAGGAACCTGAGGCGAAAGCCAAAGGAAGAACCTTCTCCCCAATCCCTCCTTCTAACT
Organism: Thalassia testudinum; assembly: GCA_037157565.1. Classification (NCBI taxonomy): domain Eukaryota; kingdom Viridiplantae; phylum Streptophyta; class Magnoliopsida; order Alismatales; family Hydrocharitaceae; genus Thalassia; species Thalassia testudinum. The sequence continues at coordinate 112,215,873 of JAZHRO010000003.1, read as the reverse complement.
GGTTGGATTAAACAGACATAAGTAGAGTAAATCATTTAAAGTCTTAAGGCGGGTTTTGGGAGTCAGTAGATCCTTTGGCTACCCCACTTAAGGACAGCCTTGTTTCGTTGTGCTGCAGGGTCCCTATCCCCAGTCCTTCCGACCTTCTCCTAGTTTATGCTAGGAAGACGATCATTGAATCCCCGATTGGAAGGACCATTAGAACATTCTAGGAGGCGCAAATTGGATTTTGGTCAATTTGATCCCATGGCCGAACAACAGCCTCCTCTGCTTGGAAATCCACAGGAAGAATTTCGAAGGCAGCTGGAACAAATGCAAAGAATGCAGGAATGGTTCCAGAGAATGCAGGGCGCTCATCCCTTAAAGGATTTTTATGATCCTTCAAATTACGGGGAACGTCCCGACGTCCAGATTCCAGCCGGTGACATAGAAATCAAGCCCCAAATGTTAAGCCTGATTAAATATTATCATGGGCTTGGCTCCAAAGATCTGTTTCAACACTTGGAGGACTTGACCACTTTGGTCCAGACCACTAAAGCACGAAATGTAAACGAGGAGCAAATGATCATGAGGCTCTTCCCCCACTCTCTTAGGGATAAGGCCGCGCATTGGTATAGGACAATAGGAAGACCAATTACAACTTGGAATGAGTTGAAATCGGCCTTTCTAAAGAAATTCTTCTCAGTCGAACATACCAATGCTTTGAAACGGGCAATCACTACCTTTACCCAGCGGCTGGGGGAGTAGTTTCATGTGGCCTGGGAGCAATTCCAGGACTTATTGCGGAGGTGTCCACACCACGAGGTGCCGAAATGGCAATTCGTGCAGATCTTCTATCATGGGTTGACTGAGCAACTCAGAAATCATGTGGATACTTCTTGTGGAAGCAATTTCCTCAATAAAGATGTAGATAGTGCACATTATTTATTTGAGGAAATGAGTGAGAATTCAATTAATCATGCCTCCATGGATACTTTTAACCAGTCCCAGTAGCCCAGATCAAATGTCAATGAAGTCCATGACTCTCATTCATTTGATATGGAATTGATTTGTAACAAACTTGATAAGGTGGACTTGGTTGCTAAAAGAATGGAAGAGTGGATGGCTGGCAATTCTATGAACAACTCTCGATCCACTCAATCCCAAAATTTGGGATTCCATTCCTCACGAGCTCCTTCTGGATGGGAGTTCGTGAATCAACTCGATGCGGCTCAACCTGTGAGTCAGCATTTTTTGGAACCCCACGGGTTCCAAACTGGGGCCTTTGATCCCAGTTTTTCTGATACTTCCCTTTCTTTCTCTTTATCCTCACCCTATGAGGATGTCTGTGCTGCACAAGAGAATGTTAGATCCAACCCCTACTCGAATGCCTATAATCCAGGTTGGAGAAACCACCCTAACTTCTCTTGGAAAAATCCGGGGCAAAAGACCCAATTCCTACCCGACAACTATGCTCCGCAACGACCAATGGGTCAGGGTCAAGTATATACTCAGTTGCCTCCGAATCAGGTCAATCAGCCAGCTTGGAATGCCCGTCAACCCGTAGGGCAGGCTGATTTGAACCGTCAAATGGTAGAGATGCAAGGATCCATGCTCCACCTCATGCAGCAAATGAAAAACTCGCTGGACAACTTGCAATCCGGGCTCATTGCTAACTCTCATCAACCCAAATCTCTACCATCCCAACCTGTACTCAACCCGCGAAATATTATGAATTCGGGCAATCAAGCCCATGGGTACGAAAATCAGAGGGACCCACATGCACATGCTCAGGTGGTTGAGTAGGGTTCCTCATCTTCTTCTTCTGCAAATCAACAATTCATGGTTAATCAAGCCCCTCCAATCTTTCCTAACCCTCCCCAAGACCCAAATTCTTATGCTTCTACAAAATCTATAACTTTGAGTGGTAAGAAGACTCAAGATCCACAACCACACTATGATGATCTTTTGAATCCTGAAAAACCTGAGGAGAGATAGGAGAATCCTGAAGGAGAAATCAAGGCTCAGGAACCTGATTCCAAAGATCTGACTCATGTTCCTTTTCCTGAAGCCTTAACCAAATCAAAGAAGAAGTCTGCTGATAGCAATGAGGAGCTTCTGAATCTATTTAAGAATGTTGAGATCAATATCCAACTCCTTGATGCTATCAAGCACATACCGGCTTACGCAAGATTTTTAAAGGAATTTTATACACAAAAGCGTAATTCGAGAGAATCTATTCCGAGGAAGGTGGTACTCTCCGAGCAGGTGATATGAAATGGTTGAATGACAATGATAACAATGACACCGATGATCCCCGACAACGGCACCAAAAAAATGATATGAAAAATGGTTGTATGATGATGAATGATTATTGTTATGATCATGTCGTTGTAGTATAGGGTGTATAATATAACATTAAGAATGTCGTATAGTGGTGAGTATGGGTGAGTACCAGTCATTACAACCATTATTATCATTTGCTTATTTATCTAATTTTTACTGGTTTTGTTCCAGGTCGTTCACTGGGAGGCAATTTATTGAATTACATCGGTCACTCTTTGATCTCAAAATTATCCTCTAATTCCAAAAAGAAACTTTACATCTTATTAAAGAATGAATGAATGTGTGTTTATTTACCTAATTACTAAGAAATGCTTGCAAAAATACAAACTATGAACAAGCATCAAACAATCTATTATTATACTCTAAACTATGTATTTACAAGTTATCCTATTAGTACTAACATAATAGTATATAATACCTTAGGATGCAATGGTGTAGAGACTTAACTTATCAGTTTGTTATTTATAGTAACATATACAGCAGTTTCAGTGACAGATATAAGCGTCGCTAAATCTCAGAAAACACTATATACAACCTAAAGAAGCAAACTGAGGTCTTTAGCGACGTTTATAGTGTCATTTTATTCTGTTAGTAATTATATGGGTTTATTTATACAAATGTAATGGGCTATAGTAGTGTTTCTTCTTCTCTTTTCTTTCTACGTTATGTTTCGGCCTTAACAGAGTTTTCCAGTGCTGCGGCGAAGGGGATTAAGCAACCGTCATTAGCTTTTATTATTCAGTTCAAAATGTGTTAAATTTGCGGGTGCGCTTTTCGAGGGATATGTTGCACCCAGAGGGCGGGACCTAACCTCTATTAGGCACGCCCTAATCTTCAATTAGGTGGCTTAATTACGTTTCCATATTAAGCGTTGGGCCTCAGCCATGCGCCGCACACACACACACTCGGGCCCCTGGCCCCGCACATAATCGTATACTCATCACATCTCAGACAGAATGCTCACATCATATGCTCAATGGTAATCGGATCCGGTATAGGTATACTTTCTTTCGAGCGCCAGCGCCCGTGACGACTGGCTAACATAGAACACAAATTCTTAATAAGGCGCTGCGCTTGATTTGCAGCGCACGATGTGGTGCTATTCCAGTGCCACATCGTGCGTTGGAAATCAGGCGCAGCTGCGTCAGTACGTGCTTTTGGCCCTCGATTTGGGGGCCATAAATTATTAAAACAAATAAAATAAAATATGGTTAATAAAGTATTTACATAATACTACATAATTGATTAATTAATTTTGACTTTTAATTATGTTTACTATACAAATAAATTTTTAGGTGATTAAATAGTTAATTACTTATAAAATAATTAGTAAATGGTCTAATTGACCTTATACAGATTTAATTTACATACTTAAGTATTTTATATATATTTTTATTGTATTTTTACAAATTTATTTCTATTTTATTTAAGTTAAGCTAGCTATTCTGGGCTGTTTAAATTAAAACTAAGCTAATAGTAACTACAATAGATATAAATATACTTTAACTAACTTAAATTACTTACTATATATATATTAACCTAAGTCTATAGATTATTTACTTAATTATAGCTCTAAATTATTAATTTAGCTAATTTATTCTATAGTATAGCTACTAACTAAGTAAATATAAATCTGTACATATATAAACATAATTAAGTGAATATATACATAATAATTCAATACTTATACATATATTTACATAGATTACATATGTATATAGATTTATATACAAGTTCATGCAGTATTGACAATATATCTATGTATGTATACTTACATAATCAGGCTGTATATTATAGTTATAATAGTATGGATATGTATATTTACAGTGTGAGAATTAAGTATATATAAGTAGGCTTTAGTAGGAAGTTAGGAAGAAGGGTTAATTAAGTTTTTATTTCATTTTAAACAACAGCTAAGCTACTGTCAGAGAAGATGGGAAGAGAAGAGAATGTGCTATTCAGGGTGTTTTGTTTAGCAGCAACAGTGGCCTAAGCCACTGTCAAATGGGCTAACTGCTACTGTAGTTAGTCCATTTGAAGAGGGGGATGTATTCACAGATGAGAGGGGAATTGTAGAGAAGAGGAGAATTTAGAGATGGAGGGAAATGTAGCTGCAAGTTGCAGCTCGTTACTGTATAACTGGGAATAAGAGAAAATTCAAAACAAACTAAAAATTTTGAGAGTTGAAATCCAAATCTGATAAGGGTTTAAATCTCACGAAAATCACATAAGAATTCAGTTCAAATACCCAACAAGGAAAAGCCCTTATCAAAAGCATCATTTCTGATCAAAACAACAAATGGCATTGAGTTAGCTCTTCCTAATGCAATAGACAGCATGAAGGAGAACTTAACTCAATCAATTAAAACCAAAAAACATACAATCCCAGTTTCTTGCAACCTTAAGGAGTATGGAGAACTCCTTAGGTTAGGAAATCACCATACAAAAATAATCATCAAAATAGGTGGTGTATGGCAGTTCTGAAATGGCAAAACAGACTAAGAATGCATTAAAGGAATTTATAAAAGCTTGCGAATGCATTCAGATCAAGGTAGAAACAGATTCATGAAAGGCTCTTCTGAGTTGTTCTCTGTCACCAGAGAACTTCTCAGAGTCCTTGCCCACAAGGAAAACCAAAATCCCTTCAATTTGTCAGATCTGTCAAGGCAATCCAGAGAGCAAAATGATTTAAAATCCATGTTAAAGTGAATCTGACAAACTGAGGCAATCAATCTAAAATAAAAGGGGCTTTTGTGAACACAAATGGGGTGAGTGAGAACCCCCAAATGGTGCTTGTGATGCCAATTTCAGATCTGATGTTGTAAACCACTAGATCTGAAATTGGATCCGGATGTGTGGGTGAATGATGAAAAATTCGTCGTTAAAAGAAACATAAATCAGAATTGGATGGTGGAAAAACAAAACATGAAGAGGGAGATAAATTGAACAATGAACAGATGATTCTTCCCCTCTGATCTGGACTGATCAGAGGAGGTGAGGGAGGGGATCTAATGCTAATTCTACTCCTAAGACTAATCTAAACTACAGCTAACATTAAACATTAACAATTAAAGCTAAATCTATTCTAAACTACTGTAAACTACAACTAACACTAATTGTGCAGAATTAAAAACCTAAACTAAAAGGAAGAATGGGACCTATGGGTCCTTAGCCGACGGCTAAGGAGGAAGAAAGGAGGAAGGTGACTCCAGCGGAGGGAAGAGTCTGCTAGTGAGACTCCAGGGTCATCCTCAGGTGCTACGAGGTCCTTAGCGACGAGGAGGGTCGAGAGTAGGCGATGATTCCACAGCCGGTGGCTGTGAAATCAGGGGCTAGATGAGGAGGAGAGACTAGAGTGGACGAACTGATCGCTAAGAGATGTAGGAGGGAGCGATCCCTTGTGCGTGACACCACTGAGGTGCTTAAGTAGCAGCTCAGTGATTGGAATCACCGCAAGGGTGAGGTTAATCAAAATTAAGTCGGCGGTGCGGATGAGATGGGTAGAGCGCGCGGCGAGTCAAGAGAGAGATCTGACCATCAGATGAGATCTGGGAAGAGAGGTGAACGCACGCACCGAATCACGTGAAGGTTCCATTTGAATCCAGCCGCAGATCGAGATCAAAAGTGCGATGGACGATCGAGAATGGCTATGTTCTTCGCGTGCTACAGTGCGCGTGAAGAACACAGGCTTCTCTCTGAAATGAGGGAAAAATTTCAGGAAGACCCTTGAACGAAGGGGTAGAAGAATAGCGTGCAGGTCCAAAAGTGAAAAGAACTATAACTGGAAGGGCCTTGCAGTCATACAGAAGGGTCCCTGCGGCTTGCAAAAAGGTCCAAGAAGGAGTTTTGAAGGGTAGAAATGTAATGCATGAAGGACCTAATTGTAATCTATTTATTTCTAAGCCTAAATGATGTCCAATTGCTTTCAAATTTTTACATGTGCTTAATTGAACATTTAAGACATTGATTTTACTTCTGATTTGTCTTTTCAAACTTGTTTATGTGTTCAATTGATGCATGGATCATCATTTGTTCTTTAGTTTTCAGAATATCTCATTTTTGTGACCTAATTAGGAGGTTTTAACACACATTAAAAGTTTTAGGTCTTTTCTTTAATTCCCACACTTAACCCTTTTTATATGTTAATTTGATATTGTTTTGCTTAGTGTCTAGCTTAATTTCGGCCTTTTAGCCATGATGAGTAGCCACTCATCAGCAGGCTAGTTCTGTTATCCTGCACTACCTCCCTCAGAAAAAGAGAGATCCTGGTGCTCCATTGATTTCTTGCGTTATCGGAGATTACACATTTGATAGAGCACTTTTGGATCTAGGTGCATCCATCAACCTAATTCCGACTTCTCTCTATGAGAAGTTTGGGTTAGGTGAACTTCGGCCAACTTCAGTAACGCTACAGTTAGAAAACCGCTTGGTCACAAATCCGCGAGGTGTTATTGAAGATGTTATAGTTAAGGTCAAGGATTTCTATTTTCCTGTAAATTTCCTTGTCCTTGACATGGATGTACCTGATAATCTGAAGAACACGCCCATCATTCTGGGGCATCCGTTCCTGGCTACCGCTAAGGCCAACATTAATTGTGAAAGCAGTAGTATGGAAATCACCTTTGGGGACCAACGAATGAAATTGGATATTTTTAAGGCGATCAACAAATTTGAGGATTGTGGATTTATTGAGGAACTTGATGAGGATAATGATAATATTGAAACTTGTTTGACAGTTTCTTCAATCGAAAGTTCCTCTTTGGATGATGAATTTGACCTGCAACCCTCTATGGCTGACCTGACATCTTTGGAAGAGGTTATTGATTTTGTTCACCCACAACCTCTTCCTCTTGTTGAATCTTCAGCATCTACCCTACCATCAATCATCAACCCACCCCAGCTTGAATTGAAACCATTGCCTGAGAATTTGAAATATCAATTTTTAGGACCTCAGAATACGCTCCCTGTGATTATCAGTGCTAAATTGACAAAGGAGCAAGAGATTCAATTGATCAAGGTCCTAAAGGAACATAAGGAGGCAATTGGTTGGACCATTCATGACCTCAAGGGGATCGAGCCATCTTACTGCAATAATATAATATTCTTGGAAGATGGATCTCGCCCTTCTCGCCAGATGTAGAGGAGATTGAATCCAAATATGTGAGAAGTGGTCAAAAAGGAAATCATCAAGTGGCTCGATGCAAGAATTATTTATCCAATCTCTGATAGTCCCTGGGTAAGTCCCATTCAGATTGTTCCGAAGAAAGCCGGGATTACCGTTGTGACTAACGAGCGAGGAGAATCTATCACAACTCGTTCAGCTTCCTCTTGGAGGGTTTGTATTGATTACAGGAAGCTGAACACAGCCACTAAAAAGGATCATTTTCCCCTGCCCTTCATTGATCAAATCTTGGAAAAATTAGCCCGGCAGAGGTACTTCTATTTTCTTGATGGCTATTCGGGATACAACCAAGTTCCTATCCATCCCAAGGATCAGGAAAAAACTACTTTCACCTGTCCCTATGGAACCTTTGCTTTTCGTAGGATGCCTTTCGGGTTATGCAATGCACCTGCGACTTTTCAAAGGTGTATGCTAGCCATATTTTCTGACATGGTGGGAGAGTTTATGGAAGTCTTCATGGATGATTTCTCTATTTTCGGGGAATCATTTGACTCTTATTTGGCTAATTTGGAAATGATTCTTAAGCGATGTATCAAGACACGACTGGTCCTTAGCTGGGAAAAGAGTCATTTCATGACCCAAGAGGGCATCGTTCTGGGTCATGTAATCTCTGAACGGGGAATTGAAGTGGATAAAGCTAAGGTTGATGCTATCGCTAAACTTCCTCCTCCCACATCTGTTAAACAAATCCGATCATTTCTTGGCCATGTGGGATTTTATCGAAGATTCATCAAGGATTTCTCGAAGGTTGCTTGTCCTTTGAGCAATCTTCTTGCCAAAGAAATGCCGTCTGTTTTTGAAAAATCATGCAGAAAGGCATTTGATTTCCTGAAAACGGCAGTCACCTGTGCTCCAGTTTTGCAACCACCAATTTGGATAGCCCCTTTTGAGATCATGACTGACACTTCTGATTACGCGGTCAGGGCTGTCATGGGTCAGAAAATTGATCGAAAGCCCTCTGTCATCTACTACGCTAGTAAAACTCTGGATGAAGCCCAGAGGAATTACACTGTTACTGAAAAGGAATTACTAGTTGTAGTGTTTGCTTTGGAAAAATTCAGGGCTTATCTCTTAGGGTCTCATGTTATCATCTATACCGACCACTCGGCCTTGAGACATCTCTTGGCTAAAAAGGATGCTAAACCCCAGCTTGTTCGTTGGATTCTTCTTCTTCAAGAATTTGATCTTGAAATCAAGGATAAAACTGGGGTACAAAATGTGGTAGCGGATCATTTGTCGAGACTCCTAGGTGATTCTTCTTGTCCGGACATTCCGATTGCTGACACTTTTCTGGACGAAACTATGCTCACAGTTTTAGGTGTCCACACCCCATGGTTTGCTGACATTGTTAACTATTTGGCCGTTGGTAAAATCCCCCAGGATTGGACCAAGCAGCAACGGAATAGACTCAAATCTGAGGCCAAATACTATTTCTGGGAGGACCCTGAACTGTATCGCATCGGCTCTGATCAGATTATTCGCCGATGCATACCGAAGAATGAATTCAATAGTATACTCGAGTTCTGCCATGCATCTGGGTGTGGTGGACATTTCTCTAGGAAAAAGACGGCTGCAAAAATTTTGCAATCTGGCTTCTATTGGCCGTCTTTATTCAAAGATGCCCAGGAATTCCCAAGGTCATGTTCTCGATGTCAGGCAATCGGGAGCATAACTAAGAGAGACATGATGCGCCTAAACCCTATTCTTCTTGTCGAAATTTTCGATGTTTGGGGCATTGATTTCATGGGACCCTTTATCCCTTCATTTGGACATCAATAAATTCTTGTTGCTGTTGATTATGTGTCCAAATGGATTGAGGCAATTCCCACCCGAACCAATGACCACAAGGTGGTCATCAATTTTGTCAAGAAAAATATCTTCAGTAGGTTCGGGATTTTGAGGACTATCATCAGTGATGGTGGCACTCATTTTACTAATGCCCAATTCCAAAATTTATTGGCCAAATACGGGGTTAATCACCAAATTTCCACACCTTACCATCCCCAGACGAATGGACAAGTCGAGATCTCCAATCATGAGATCAAGAACATTCTGCAGAAAACGGTTAGGCCTGATCGCAAGGATTGGACTCAAAAGCTTGAGGACGCTCTTTGGGCCTACCGTACGGTGTATAAAACGCCCATCAGCATGTCTCCATTCCGTTTGGTGTATGGAAGGGCATGCCATCTACCCGTAGAGATTGAACACAGGGCATTCTAGGCAATAAAACAATGCAATTTAGATCTGAATCTAGCTGGGAAGACCAGGAAACTCCAATTATCTGAGTTGGAGGAGCTTAGAAATGATGCTTATGAGAATGCCAAGATCTACAAGGCTCGGACCAAAGCTTTACATGATCAATTGATTTCCTACAAGAGCTTTGAGCTAAACCAGAAGGTCTGGTTATTCGATTCTAAACTTAAGCTCTTTCCTGACAAACTTAGATCTAAATGGAATGGCCCATTCATAATTGACCAGATTTTTCCAAATGGAGCCATTCAGATTTTTGACCCAAAAATGGGTAACACATTTAAAGTCAACAGTCAACGTCTGAAGCCTGTTGTTGACCGTATTCTTCCAAAACCTATCTCAGACTCAGTTGCTCTAGCCATTCTGTGACTTCTTTGGCTGGACTTCGCCTAGCTGACGGCATTAAACACAGCAGTTGTACATATGACACAAGGCTGATACGAGCTTCATATTCAGGTGACATCTTTCATATTCTACCCTTTCTTTCATGTCTCTTTTTCAAGGAGGACATTACATCAGCTAGGCATAGGGGGTGGATTCATTTTTGAATCATTTGGTCAGCTTTGTGGAATTCATGTAAATTATTTTTCTCTTCTTATTTACATATAAAATAATAATAATAAAAATAAAAATAATCAAAATTAGGAAGGATTAGTTGGACATTAGGACTTTTCAATCCTAAGAAATTTTACATTAGGATCTGAATACAAAGACCCTTTAGGTCTTTGGACTTAATTAGCCCGTGTATCCACTAAAATGTGGATTTGTCTTTCGAGTCCTCGCCATCTTAATTCTATCGTAATTGGGATAAATAAGTTTGGGTGATAAGTACACGACTTATCAACCCACCCTCTGATTTGAGGAAATTTTTGAGTTTTAAGCATCTACACACTTTCTTTGCACTGACTCGCTCGGCGATTCTAACGGAAATTGGGTAGCTAATAAACCTTCTAGGGTGATATGGCTGGCAAGTTATCGTGGGTAACAACCCATAGGTAGGTTGTCCAGAGCCCAGTCACTGGACCTTTCTCTTTTTGCTGCCTTTAGGTAAATCTTAGACCAGGGAAGCCACCTACTTAAAAAAAAAAAATCAAAAAGAAAAGGAGAAAAGAAATAAGCCACACTTCGCCGCACGAGTATGGCTGGCAAGTTATCGGTGGTAACAGCTCATCGACCGGTTGTCTAGAACCTAGCTCAGTAATGCACTAAAAAAATTCCCAAAACACTTAGGAAGAAGCGAAGAAGTAGAATAAAATAGGGAGATACACTGGATTTACCCTTGTGTTGACCCCGTAAAAAAAATAAAAGTAGGGAGAAAGCTACCAGTTGTAAAGATACACCTTTAGGTAGAATTCTTTTTAGGTCACCTAGCGGCGTAGAAATCCGAAGTTCATTTTAATTGCCGGTCAACGAGTCTATCACATTCACAATAAGATGCTTAAAACTTAGGGTTCTCATCAAATCTTGGGTGAGTTGAATGGCCGTAGAAAGCCACTCTTAAACCCTAAAATTTGAAAATCCAAAAAAAATTAGAAAAGAGGAAAAAGAGAAAAAGAAATTTTTCTTTGAATAAGGCGAGGGTTTGAGGCGGTCTACATTTTGGCAGATACTCGGACACTGTTGTGTCTTTGAAAGTTCAGATCCTAAGTGGACAATTTCTTAATGATTGAAAATAACTCATGCCCAAATAATCCAACCCAATTCTTTTATAAATAGCATATAGTTTTTGCTAGGGACTAGCAAAAGATAGGCATGGAGGTATGATGTAAACACATTTACACTACTTAAGATGTCTATTTATGCATGTTCTTAAGCATAGGATTGCATTGCATGATATAAAAATTGCATAATGATTAGCCCATAGTTGTGGGCTATTTAAGTATTTAAGTGCCTACACATTAGGATAATTCTAACATTTATTTAGTATAAATTAGGATGTAAATAGATTAACTCATAGTTTTAATTTAATTACATAATCCATGCATTGCATTCATACTTTAAGTACATTTAGAATTAGTTTAGAATGGCATTTATCTAATTAGATAACCAATTAGGTATATTGTTTTTATTAACATAAAAGTTGAGGGTCTCTATATAAATGGCCCTAATATTTTAACATTATTTTATTTTCTTCTTGCAAGAACGGCTGGCTGTGCTCCAACGACGAACGACTGGTGCAGTGAAGAACCCATTCAAGTGGGAGCGGATGTGATGGATCTGGTCGGGTGGATGATTTCAAATGTGTGCAAGTCACTACAAAAGGAGGAGGGAGGCAGCCGAGCTCGGGAGGCCTCCGCCACCGACCCACCACTGTGCAGAGAGAACCCCTCTCTTCCACTCCACACTGCCGGCCTCTACTGTGGCGACGAGTCTCCATCACCGTGGGCGTGTGGTGTGACAGGCCACACCGCCATCCGAAGCTCGCCGCATCACCGTGAGCACCTTAGCGTGCATCCTCCTCGCCGTCATCGCCGACCACCATCACCGAGCTACTGATTCAGCCACCCTCTCAGTAACTTAAGAATTCCCCAGACTGAAGCTACCCGCTCACCTGCGATCACCCGCTTGCGTACCCGTCTGAACTCCACCCGCACCCGCACAGCCACATCCGCCCATCTCACCGTTCACGCCCGCACCACCACCCCCGCGCCTGCGCCTTCATCCGTGCGCGCCCATGCCTGCAGCGTCACCCACCAGCCTCCAACGCAACTGCGCCCACCATCAGCCATCGCCATCTCCACGCCCTCTAGACCACGCATGCACTCCTCAGCCTGCAGCACCCACCTCCCGCGCCTGCAGAACTCCAACAGCGCCTGTAATCCACGCCGTTCACCCCCGCGCCTGCAGAACCGTCAGCAGTGCACCCCCGCCCGCGCTTGCTGCAGCTTGCGCACCCCCGCCAGCTGCAGCCGCACCCGCTCAACCGTCTGCAGACCCGTCCTCCCGCACCTGCAGAGCCGTCAGCAGCAGTGCGCGAGCAGATCTCACGCCAACAGCCGCGCGAGCTCACCGACTGCAGCACCTCCGCCGGAGCTCGTCCGGCCACCTCCGGCCGCCGCGTGACTCACCACCACCACCAATTCGAAGATCTTGGTCCAAGGGACCTCCTCCGAGCTTCCCGCGCCCGGTCATCGGCTCCTCGTCGAGCAAGACAACGGGGAAAAATTCCCCTGTTTTACTACAGGAAACCTTCAATTAAAATTTACATTTTCTGCCATTGCCAAATTTTAATCATATTTTATTAACTCTGCATTACGGAAAATATCCTATAGTTTCTCATAATTGCCATTTCAGCATTATTTCTTGCTTAAACCTTAATCTAAAGGCAATCTTGGCTTGGTTCTTGTCCAAATTGACTACGGACAAACATTTTTAAGTGGCGCGAATTTTAATACGTTATTGCCTCCCTGTGGATACGACCCACTCCTCTGCGAGTGGTTATTTCTTGTTAAAAATTGATTAGTCGATTTTTCAACCACATTAAACTACAAACGACTTAAAAGCGAAAGATAGACCAGTCACATAACATGCATCATCTTGCATTTAGAGTAGTTTGAATAAAATGGAGGTTAATTGTCTCCTTTTATGTGCTTGGACAGGGCAAACTTTTATCAGGGCCTCGAATCGAAGATCCAACCGTACAGATGTGATCAAGGCGATGATTGGAGTTCAACGACTCCAAGATCACCCTAATCAAGCATCTGTAGCAACAAATAGTGACCAGGGAACCCTAGAAGATCAAGGGCCAGGATGGTGTAAATTTGCACTTTAAATGACAAATCCACCTGCACGGATGAATTTGGATCGACGATCGCTGCCTAACGACGCAAAAATCGAGTCAATCCGACACTCGTGGCACCATCTACAACATCCAAAAGATGGACGGCCAAGATGGCGCAACGTGGTGCCATCTCGGCTACCCAAACGCCTGCATGCAACCGCTGAAGCCTCCGCATCTGCCCCTCTCCGTCGTTGGATCTCGATCCAACGGCTGTGAACGGTTGCGCCTCAAATCGACCGCGCGACCATCCACCCTCCGTAGCGTAGTGGGCGAGGGCGTTATCGCGAGCAGCGGACGCGGGTTCGAGCCGCAACGTGGAGACGAAGGGCGCGGGCGTGCGTCGGATCTTGATCGGGCGGCCATCCGCGCTAAATAGCGTTGACGCACTATCACACGCCCGCGCCTCACGTGGCATCGCATGCGTTGGGGCAGGCGCGCAACGAGCGGGCGAAGGCACAATCACAGCCATCCGATCGCGGATGGCTGAAAGTGCGGCAGGCATTGAGAGTGAGCAGCCGAGCAGGCGCGCATGGGCAACGGCCACTACGCCCACATTGGGGCTTTAGCGACGGTTTTATCCGTCACTAAAGACCCTTATTTAATGTTTTAAAGATGTAATGACCAATTTTCCCCCACTCCTTGCAACTATAAAAGGAGACCCCCTCCACACGAAATTCTCATCCCTTCCTTCTCTTCTCTACCTCTCCAAAGCTCAAGAGAAGCTTGTCCCACACCTGGGATGCTCCTTGCGAGATAAAGTCCAAATTTTCGTCCCCTTTCGAAAGTGGATCCCATGACGACGACGACGTGTTGCACTGTTCCCGTTCTTCTGCTTCGTCCTCCTTCATCTTGCTCCTTCCTCCTTCGTCCAGGCATTGTCCCATCCAGCTCATCCTCCAAGCGATCGTCGAGGAGGATAACTTCTCGCTCCCATTCTTCTTTACAGCTTTTCTAGTGTAGAATTTTCCTATTTTCTAGTGTTGCTGATTTTCCGCTTTCTAGTGTAATTTTATTTGGTTTGATTGTATAAACATTTTGAAATATTGAATGCATGTTCTCTCTCTCTCTCTTTCTCTCTTTCTCTCTCTCTCTCTTCCTTTTAGTATGATAGCTTCATTGTAATTATATCGCCTCACTTTTCAAAAATTCTAAAAAAATTATAATTGCGAATATAGATCGACGTAGCCTCCCTGTGTTCGACCTGAAATTCAAATTTCGGTATAAATTTTATTTGTTGAACACGAATTCTTCGCTTTCAAGCTACAACGACAAGGTTTTGAAACCAAACACGTTAGCGTAGCGAATCGTACGTTCAACAGGGTATTTGATTAGCCCATATTTATGGGCTATTTAAGTATTTAAGTGCCAAGACATTAAGTTAATTTTAATATTTAGATAGCATACATTAGGATGTAAATAAATTAATTCATATTTTTAGCTTAATTGCATAATTCATGTGTGGCATTCATATCTAAATGCATTTAGAATTAACTTAGAATTGCATGATTTGATTAGTTAACTAATTAGGTGCATTACATACATTGTTTTAATTAACATAGAAGTTAAGGAGTTATGTATAAATAATCCAAATTATTTTATTATTATTATTCTTCTTCTTCTGCAGGTAACTGCTCCGCCTCCTCCTCCTGTGCCCATTCATTCCTTACAGCTGCTAGCATTTACGAGGATATGCTTCTACCCCCTGTGATTTCAAATGTATTGGCTACAGCTACAAGAGGGGGGAGGAGACGACTGTGTTCGGGAGGCCTTCATTCCCTTTCCTCACTATGCAAGAGTGCACCACTCTCATCTTCTCCACCACCACCGGCCTCAATTGTGGCGACAAGCCTCCACCACCATGAGCGTCTGGTGTGACAGGCCACACCACCATCTAGAGTTTGTTTGCATTACCGTGAGCACCTCAGCATGCAATACCCTCACCGCCATCACCAGCAACAACAATCGCAACCGTCGCAACTCCACGCCCTGCATCTTCATCTCCCCCATCAGTTAAGACATTCCAGAAGTTTCCCTGACGTCTGAAGCCCGACCCCATTTGTTCTTCTTCTTTCTTCTTCTTAATTTTTTTCTCTTCACCTCAAAAACAAACCCAACACCGTGCCATCTCCACGCACAGCAGCAGCCACCTCCTACTGCCCAAGTGCATCTTCCCTTCCACAAACAGCTTGCGCGACCACCCTCCAACTCCACTGCGTGCAGGCATGCGACGCCCTCGCTGCACTCCCTCGCCATTCCCTCGCATACATAGCCCATAGACGCAGCAGCGTGCATCCTCCAACTGTACCCTCGCAGCACACATCACGCCCTCAGCATTGCGCCCCCTCACTGTGCCTCCAACTGTACCCTCGCAGCACACATCACGCCCTCAGCATTGCGCCCCCTCACTGTGCCTCTGCCACACTCACAGCCAGCAGTCCACGCATGCAGTGGCCTCTTCCTGCAGAAGCCGTGCATGCAACGGCTTCCTCTCCCACGTAGTGTGAACGTCCACACACGGTGCCAGGCTGCCCACGCAGACGCAGCAACCACCACCATCATGCCTGTAGCGTGCAGTAGTAGCTACTGCGCTTCACCAACTCCTCACCTCATGTAGCTAGCAATAGCAGCAGCTACATTCGCCGTGTCTCCCCACGTGCGCCTCCACAGCAACACCTCCAGCAGGCCACTGGGCACCCACTCCAACCTCCTCTCCGATTGGCCACCTCCGACCACGTCGTGCCCCGCCGCCACCTCCAAAAGAAGCAGTCCAACAACAGCTACCTCTGATGAGAAGCTCCACTCCAATCTCCACCTTCTCCATGCGTGGAGGAGCTCAAAGTAAACTCCCTTGTTTTTGCATAGTAAGTCCTCTATTAGTTTTTATGACTCATGCCATTGTGAAGTTTCATTTTTTCGATTTCATTATCATGGTGAATTTATGAGAACCTCCTCCATTATTTAGCTTATTAAGTAAATCAATTTCTTAACCCTAATCTAAATGGATTTCCATTCAAATATTGGAAGACTCTAGTTATAGGAGAAACTTAATTTGCATTTACATTTAAGTGCCATTGTGAGGATTTTATTCTTATTATAATGTGGTACATATTACATTGAACCCCCTCCTATTTGGTTTAAATTCAATCTCAACTTGAGCTTTTATTTAAACTCATATCCACGCGATTTTTCAACACAATTTCTTGAGGAAATCATTTGTGAACAGTAATTTTTTTTAATTATCGCGAGTTTGTAATAGCCATTGTTTCCCTATGGACACGACTGGCTCTTCTACAAGTGGTTTAATTTTTATTATTTTGATTTGCGATTTTCCATCAATTGCATACTACAACACAACATTCTATATGCGAAACAACGAAAGCGAAAATCAACTTTTCAATGGGTAAAAGAACATTGGCCTGTTGTCCAAAGCCTAGCTTAGAAAAATGCATAAATAATTCTCAAAACACTTAGGGAAGAAGCAGGGAAGTAGAATAAGCTGGGAAGATATACAATAGGTTCTCCCTTGTGTTGACCCCATAAAAAAATAAAAAAAGTAGGGAGAAAGCTACCGATCGGAAAGATAAACCTTTAGGCAAAAACTCTTAAGGTCACCTAGGGTCGTAGAAACTTGAAGTCCGTTCTAATGGCCGCCTAGTAAGTCTATCACCCTTTCACAAGATTCTTAGCACTTAGAGTCATTTTCGAGTCTTGGGCAGGTCAAGTAGCCATAAAAAGTTATCCCGAAACTCTCAACTCAAAAATTCCAAAAAAAATTAGAAAAGAAGAAAAAGCAAAAAAAAGTATCCTCCCTTTTCAAATAAGGAGAGGACTTGGGAGATCTGTATTTTGGCAGATACCCAAGCATTGTTGAGTTTTTGTAATTAACTCCTTAGTTGAAATTTTCTAATGTAATCAACAAATCTTCCCTAAGTAATTAGATCCTAATTCTATTTTTATACATAGCATTTAGTTTGATTTTGCTAGGAACTAGCAAAAGCTGGGCATAGGGGTATGATGTAGACACATTTAGTTAGGATAAACTGCCTTTTATGCATGTTCTTAGGCTTAGATATGCATTCCATATTATAAATATTGCATAGCATGCATTATTCTGCATTTAGAGTAGTCTGTAGAAATTTTAGGTTAATTGCATCCTTTTATGGCGAGGAGAGGAGATTTAATTTGGAGCCTCAGATTGACGATCTGACTATACAGATCTGATCAGGACGATGATCGGAGTCCAACACCTCCGAAATTGTCTTGATTGGAGTCCCGTAGCACCTTATGCAATCCGAGGAAGATCAACGGCCAAAGGACTAGGTGATGTAATTTGGAGCTTCAAATGACAAATCCGACCACACAGATGGATTCGGGTCGATGATCGCAGCCCAACAGTGCAAAAATCGACTCAATCCGACTTCCGTAGCTGGAAAGAAGATAGACGATCCAGATCATGCCACGTGGCACTATCTAGGCCGCCCATGGATGCATACGCACTAAGGCACACAGCAGTGCACCGCGCAGCACATGAGCGTGCACAGTAACGGGTTGATAAACGCCAATTTATCATCATTCTTATGCATTAAAACAAACCTAGCTCTTAGGATTTTGCTCCACAAATAGGTTCTTGGGTTGCATTTAGGCATAAATTAGGTTAAGCATGCATTTTATTTTTTATTATCTTTTTGATGTATTTTTGTGAGTGTTAGGGATATGCAAATTGACAGATCCCTAAAACCTTAGCACTCAAGAAGGCAACTGGTGAAGGAGAAACCCAAACCAGCTGGAATCTAGCTAACCATAGCTGGAATCCAGCTCAGTTGAACTAGGGTTAGCTCATCCTAGCTCCATTCAGCTCATATCAGCTAAATGGCAGCTCAGGAGAGCTCATCTTAGCTCACCTTAGCTCAAGTCAGCTCAGATCCAGCTCAACTTAGCTGAGTCTAGCTCATCTCAGCTCCCATCAGTTCATTCGGAGCTCTAGCTAGCTCAGCTGAGTTGACTGGAGTTCACCTCAGCTCAGGACCAGCTACATCCAGCTCCACTAAACTCTAGCTAGCTGAAGATGACTTCATCTTAGCTCAGGAAGCTCAAGTCCAGCTCCTCACCTCGCGTAGCTCAACTTAGTTGAGCTAAGCTACCTTAGCTACTCCAACTAGCTAGGTCATCCCCAGGAGCATCAGACCCAACTCACCTCAGCTCCTTTCAGCAGAAGCCAGCTTCCTTTAGCTTGGCTTAGCAGCTAGCAAAGAACTAGCAAGCTAACCTAGCTAAAGTAGCTACATGCCACCCTCTTCAGCAACTACCAGCTCCAGTTCAACTCCAGACTTCTTCTTTCCAGCTCCTCTCCTAAAACCCTAGCTCCATATGCCTCCTCCTCTACTCTATAACTAGCTAAGATAACTTAGCTTAGCTTAGCTATGCTCTAGTTCCCTTGGGCAACCATCAACCCAACCTAACCCTAACTCCACCTACATAAGCTCCCACTTCAAGTCCACCTAGCTACCTACTCCTAATCCAAGATGGCGCTACCACCATAGCCATCCTTTCACCCCTCAACTTCCTCCAAAAGACACTTAAGGTTGCCGCCAAAACCACCCTTCTAAAATCCTTCCTTTTGGCACCAACCTAAGACCCCATCATGGCCATCCATCCATCCACCAAATACATCCCAACCCTTCCTTACATGGCACCTCCTAACCCCCTTCTAGAAGACCCATTTTGGTGCCAACTCAAGGGGTACCTAGGGTGGTAACCACCACCCTTAAGTTGGCGCCAAACCCTAGTAGCCTTAGGATCTCTTAACTATCCTAGAATCCTATCCTAGCCATCCATTCCAAAATCCACCTATACCTCCCATCCTACTCTATAAAATGACCCTTAACCACCACCATTTTTCCCATCCTCCATTTTTAGTTTAGTCTACCATAAACCCACCATAATTCAAGCCCAAGGAAGAGGAAGAAGAGAAGAAGATTAAGGGGTCATCCTACCCGCCCCCTTGGTGCCTTCTTCCCCTTCTCTCTTTATCCTTGTACCACACCAAGGAGGAGCATTCTTCAACATGGAGGATGGCCAGGCATAGGAGGAGAAGGGTGGTTCACGCCCACCCTTGGAGGAGCATCTAGGGTGGATGTCCATTCTTGGAGAGCAAGTGCACACCCACCCCTAGGGCTTGCCTTGGAAAGCCACACCTTGGAGGAAGAAAGCCAAGAAAAGAAGGTGCCCTTTTTAACTACGGGAGCATCCATAATTGGAGCAAGAGCTTCGTCTTCTTCACAGACATTTTCAGAGGATAATTATTTTTATTTTATACATTTTTATTTCTAGTAGTAGAAGAATGCCTCTACTAAGGTTTCTCATGTAAAGCAATTCCTCTTTTCTATAAAAAATTGCCTTCTTCTTAAATAGCTTTTGTAGTATCTTTATTGCAATTATTTTTGCTTTATCTTTAGTGAACTTACACCCCTTTCTTTCTAATTACCCTGGGCCTTCACATGCCTAGGGTGAGTTTAGAAAGAAAGCGTTTCTATCACTTAGGTTTTAGCTATTAGGTGCAATTCGCTTTCCACCTTCAAACTCATGTTGCCATTATTTCAAAACATAAAAATCATATATTCAAAAACAACAAAAAGAAAGTTGATTTCCATTTTGAAGTAAGAGATTTGATTTCGCAAAAAGTTGCCTCCTTGGACAACCCTAGATACTTCCCTATCTAGGATTCCAAATTTAAGAGTGAAAGCGGATTTACGCGTTATGACACTAAATGGCCTAATTAACAAACCACGCATTTTCATGACCACGAGTGCACAACAGCGGGCATGCACAGAGCGAGTAGCGCGCGAAGGCATTCAATGCCAGTAGGCATGTGTTCCAGCACCACGTGTGGGGCACATGAGCTAGATCTTTAGCGACACTTGTGGCAGATCTTCAGTGACATTTATGGTTGTCACTAAATGTCCTACGTACAAAATGGATCCTTTCCTCCACTATAAAAGGATTCCTATCCCTCCTATTCTTCTTCATCTCTTCCTTTCTTTCCTTCACCACCTCTAAGTCTAAGCTCTAGAGAGAGCTTGTCCCAAGCCCGGGATGCTCCTCTAGAGTAGAAAACCAAATATTTTTCTCGCCTCTCATCCCCATTCGTAGAGCATCCCATGTCCATCCTTTCATCACTTCGGGAAGTAGATCCTCACTTCGATGCCATCCCATCCCACCCTCTATCCTCCGACACCGTTCTCCTTCATCCTGCTCCTCACCCCCTTCATTCGGGCACCGTCAAAGCGAGCCATCCTCCAAGCAACCGTCGAGGGAGATTCTTCTCACCACTCTATCTTTTCACTTTCTAGTGTAGTTTTTCACTTTCTATTTGTAGCAAACATTTGTTAAATAAAAATATTGATATTTTCTCTCTCTCTCTTTCTTACTTTGGAAGTAGATTAGCTAGATAATTATGTTGTTGACCTGATCGCCTGTCTTATAAAAATTCCAAAAAAACAACAAAAGATAAAAAATTAACAAAAACAAATAAAAGCGAAACGTGGATTTAAAAACCAAATGTTCGCCTCCTTGTGTTCGACCCGAGACTCCCCTTCGAGTTTCGATTATAAATTTTATCTGGTTAGCGAATTTCTACGCACTACAACGATGGGTTTCCAACTCAAATCTTTTCGCATATGAAATTCCCCTAATCATTGCCATTTTCACAGTTGTTGTTAGCCTTTGCAGTAACTAGAAATGAATGCCCCAGAATAATGGGTGTGTTTTTCAACTCCTCCAGTACATCCAAATCAAGGACTAGAAAATCGACAAGAAAATAAAAGTCCTTGATCTTAACAATCACATCCTCAATAATGCCCCTTGGAGTTGTGACCAAATGGTTGGCTAATTGGAGCGTCACTAAGGTGGGCTTAAGCTCACATAAACTGATCTTCTCAACCAGAATGGTTTGGATTAGCTTAATGGATGCACCAAGATCTAGTAGTGCTTGATCAAAAGTATAATCCCCAATAACACAAGAATTAAAGGGGGCACCTGGATCTCTTTTCTTTGGAGAAAGGTGATGCAAGATTACAGAACTAGCCTACTCAAAGAGTATTACCTTCCTCAAGGTAAGTTCCTTTGCCTTAATGTTCTAAATAAATAAATCCTTTAAGAATTTCACATAAGTTGAGATGTGTTTTGTAGGGTTAAGGAGTAGTATGTTTATCTCCACTTGTTTAAATAGATTTATGAGCGCCTCGTTGCTATTAGTTTGCTTCTTTTTTCTTGGATTTGGTTAAGGCTTCCAGGAACAAGATGTGTATTGAGTCATCTTTTTCGGGTTCCTGACCTCAATCTCTTCTTCATTATTTTCCATTTTATGCTCTGGCTTACCGGAAGTTTGCTTTTTAGATGAAGGTCTATCTGAGTCCTAGGTTTGCCTACCACTCCTCAAGGTAATTGAATTAGCTGAAGCATTTGGGAGCTAGTCTTAACAAGGGTTAAAGAAGATAGGCAAAACTTGTTTTGCCATGTATTGATATCTAGGATAAGAAAATGAGGGAACCTAGTCACCACTTGAGTATTTTTGTGTGGTTCCCTCATATTACCATACCCCTAGGCATAGTTCCCCTAATTATAGACATTCCTTGGGTTGGGTGTGGGTTGGGATGGTAGAGATCCAAGTTGTTGGTTATTGAGAGTGCTGGATCGGAATTTAAAAGTATTGCATTGTAGTATAGCCGAAATAGTATTCAAAACAAATATAATTTTATTACTCGAATATATTCCGAGGTCGAACACAAGGAGCAAATGGAATTCACACACTAATCTCAACCATAAATGCAATTTGAACACATAATACTACTCAAAAATTAATTAGGAATGTAGCGAATGAGTATATGAAGAGTTTTAGGCAAACTAAAAATTACTTAAATGTACTTAAAGAAGAAAATATGAATTCAGACATCTGATTGCAAAATCAAACGTCTTAAATGAATTGTGCTACAGTACTTCTCCTTTTCTTCTGATTTCTCTTTTCTTCTTCTTCTTCTCTTGCCTTTGTGAGCCCTCACTTCTTCTTTCTCTTCTTTCTTTCCTTAGCTTTCTCTGTCTTCTCCTTCCTTCTTCTTCTCTTTCTCTGTCTTTGGCCTTTAACTTCGTTCTTCTTTCTCTTCTGCTTGGCCTTCTCTTCTTCAGCTTCTTCCTTCTTCTCTATCATCTGCCTTCTCTTCTTCTTCCCTTCCTCCTTCTCTGGCTTTTCTTCTCTCAGAATTGGATAAGTGTGGTGCTAAACTCCTCAAAGCAAAACCCCCCCTTCCCCTACGTAGCTCTCTCTCTTTCTCTCTTTTTTATTTCACAATCGCTCTTCCAAAGCCTTTACCAGTCGGGTAATCGGACCAAATGCATACCTGGGTCCAGGCTCACCGGCATGTGTGGTGAGCGAGGAGTGAAGGGTAACCGGGTAGTCGAGTTCGGCCAGGTCCACGTATTAGGTCTCACGGATGAGTCCGGTGAGAGGGGGGAGGAGGTCCTCACCCACATTGTTGGAGGCAAAGAGCCTACAACACTTTTACAATTTATGCAACCTCGGGTGGCTTTCCACTTCTGAGGTGGGACTAAATGTCCCACCTCCCTTTGCGCATCTGCCGCAGAGAGTGCTTGGCCAAATTGAAGGGGCTGCAGCTGCTGGAGTCTTTGCATGAGGGCTTGGATGTGTGTGCACCTCAAGTTCGCATAGCCTGGGGGTCTCACCTGGAGTAGCACAAGGCCTGGGACCGCAACACACAAGCTTCAAGCTTGGTAGCAATGGCGGACCATGGCTAGATACCTGAAATCAAGAACAAGGGCCTTATGGCCACATCAGAACATTCAGCAGTATCACCGAGGCACGGCGAATGTGACGGTGCCCGTGGCGTGGAGCTAGGGTGGTTGTAGTGGCTGGACGGTGAAGGTGGGTCTATTCGGGGAGGTATTTGGATGGTCGATGGAGTGATTAGATTGAGGGGAAATGATCAGGGAGTCGCGGTGGAGGTTGTAGGGTGGTCAGCGAGGTGGATGGAGGTGCGAAGCGATGGGAGCACCTCACCAAAGGTATCGCCAGAGGTGGAGAAGGTGACGGTGGTCAGTGGCATCAGTGGATGGTTTAGGGAAAGAAAGAGAGGGAAAGAGAGTGTGGAGGAAAGGGAACTTGAGAAACCTAATATAAGGGACGAAAGGGAAGAGAATCCCACACCGGTATGGGTGCCGGACGTGGGGAAGATGAATACCTCCGTAGGTGAGGCGGTGGTGAAGACGAGGCAGAGGTGACGTCGGCCGGTATTGCATGACGCAGAGGACTGTGGCGAAGTTAACCCAACCACTGGTATTGTGGTTGGGCGACGAGAGAGCGAGGCAGAAGCTGCCGGAGCTTGTGGAGGATTGTGGCTGGCGAGGGAGAGAGGAATGTAGGGAG
Source organism: Thalassia testudinum (assembly GCA_037157565.1). Lineage (NCBI taxonomy): Eukaryota > Viridiplantae > Streptophyta > Magnoliopsida > Alismatales > Hydrocharitaceae > Thalassia > Thalassia testudinum. Next base: position 112,191,900 of record JAZHRO010000003.1, on the reverse strand, counting down.
AACCGGCTCAATTTCAAGCTGAGGAGACTCGGTTGGATTTGGGGAGTCTTTAAATAGGTCTCTGAGGAGGTTTTGTGCTTGGAAGCCAAGCTTCCAAGCAAGGCAAACTTGCCGGAGATGGAAGTTCTCAAATGACCCAAATCTCTCATGCGTTCGCATGAGAGATTGGGAAACAATCAGGGATCAAAGATGGGTTCAGATTGGAGGGGATTACTCGGAGAATCTCCCTTCCAATTTTGAAAGGGATTCTCTGAGCAATCAAGGAGAAACCTCCTTTCAAAGCTCGCTGGAGTAGGATTCCTCCGCTATAATGGCAGAGGGACTAATTTGTGAAAATGATGAAGCTAGGGGGCTAATTGTAAGGGTTTTTGAAAGTTAGGGGTAGAAATGTAATCAAACAAGATCGTTTGCAAATTAGGTCAAGATGAGTTCCCCTTAGGTCCAAATTTTGGTACAAACCTAATTTGGACCTAAGGAATCCAATGGTGAAGTTGGACCACGTTTGTACCAAAATTGTAAAGACCCCTTACATCCAATTGGGAAAATTTTCTTATAGAAGACGCTCTTCAACTCAGTCCAATTGTCAATTATTCTTCCAATGGTTATGTACCAATAGGCAGCTTCATCTCTAAGGGAATGAGGGAAAAGTCTCATCAACAACACTTCTTCCACATTTCGACCCTTAGAAGTTTGTACTAAGGTGGTAATGTCCTCCAAGTCCTAGAATGGGTCTTCACTAGCAAGCCCAAGAAAGTGTTTAATGAAGCTCAAAACTTAGGGCTTGATTTCAATATCCCTAATGGGGATTATTACTCCTGATCTCTCCTCATAATGTGAAGGATCATAGAAATCCTTCAAAGTCCCAGCTTATTGCCGATTCATTCTTTCGAACAAAGCTTGCATTTGTTGCAGCTACTTTACTTACCTCTAGATAAGATCAACTTGGTTAGGAAGAGGTGGTGGTGGTTGGTTATCGGCCATTGGATTTGCATGGCTAAAACTCAGCCTCCTTCTCCTAGTACGATGGTCCAAGGGTCCTTCCAGACATGGGTTCAGTGACCTCCTATCAAGCATGCACAAGAAGGGAGTCGAAAGGACAAATGATATGCCTTGCAACACAAAAATACAAGCTTGTGCTTAAGTTGAGTAGCCTAGATGCCTACTAACTCCAAGTGCTTGTCTCAAGATCAAGAGCGATTTGATTTACTATTATCCAGCCAATCCAACTAGTTAGGAGGAAGAATTGGAGAGGAGGTTCTTCCCTTAGCTTTCACCTTAGGTTCCTTTGATACCCCCCAATTGCTGTTGTTTGACGCTATCCCCCTAGCTAGACATCGGATGGACCAGTTGGAATAAATTAATCATAACTAATCTTAATCCAGACCTTGAAGAGCGAGCCCAATCCTAAGGCCAACGTTTACTCACTTTTAAATATTGCATTAATACTATAATCATGCATCTAGAAGGATTTGTATGAATTTATACTAATTTACACATTTTTATGGCTAACGGACAAGGTGACACAAATCCAAGCTTCAAATGAGAAATCCAACCATATGGATGGACTCAGAGCGACGATCGCAGTCCAACAATGTGAGAATCGTCTCAATTAGAGCTCTGTAACACCCGATATGAAGAGAAGAAGATGGAAGGCCATGATGGCACCACGTGGTGCCATCCTAGCTGCCCAACGTCGCCTATCCTTCCTCTTCTCACCCACACCCCTTAATCTAGGTAGTTGGATTCTCATCCAATGGTTGAGATGAGCCCCAACGCCGACCTTCACATTTTAAAAGGGGTTGCCCTCGCGAGATCTGGGCCATTGGATGGAATCCAATGGCCACCGCACGACCATGTCCCCTCTTCATAGCTAAGGGAAATGCCAATTCTTAATCTCAATTGTTGCATCTCCATCTAATGGTTGAGATCTCACACCACCAAATGTAACAACTCAATGATCCAATGGCACAACACAGCCGTAGAGAGCAGCTCTCTCAAACAAGCACCGCGGATTCCAACCCCCCGTGCGCCCCTTAATTCTTAGCACAAGAGGCATGCCAAAATTGGGACTCTTAATCGGAGATGGGCAATGCTGAAGGTAGCCATGAAGTGTGATGGATGGGCAGCAATCTACATGCCTGTGATGATGCATGATCGTACACACCTTTGCAATCTTAGAGCATGGTCTTTGCGCAATCGTGGCCCTCCGATGACAGTCTGACGATGATGACATGCGCTATGCGTGCTTCCTCAATGAAAGTTGTGGGCCAGCGGACCCATCTCAGCTACCCAATGAAGATCGGACGATCCTCAGTGCTCCTCACGTGATAGCATGCAACTCAGCACGCAAAGCATGCACGATCAAGACCCCATCTCAACCATTGATCTCTGCTCAGACGGCCCTTGGAGTGCCTTACCCAAGTCTCACGCGATTAGAGCGCACACAACGTGCGATCAGGCTAAATTTGAGTTGCATGATCTGAGATCAACGACCCCCATTCCTTCCAACTAAAGCCTGCAGTTAAAGGCTCTAAATGGCCATTTTTCCCCCATGTTTTCACTATATAAAGGGCCATAGACCCTCCCATTCATCCTCATCCCTTTCTACTCCATTCTTTACCTCTGTAGAGCTCAAGAATCCTCTCAAAAGAGTTCCATGCCTAAGACGCTCCACTAGAGTTCTAAAATTAATTTTTTCCACCTTCTCATCCCTCATTCATGGAGTTTCTATTAGCCGTCCTCTCATCCCCATTCCAGGAAGTGGATCACACCATGACGACACCCTGCCTCTCTCCATTCTTCTTCCAGGCGTCATCTACGTAGCTCGTCCTCTAAGCAACCATTGAGGAGGATAACTTCCCTTCCCCTCTCTCTAACTTCTCTTCCCCTCTCTCTTTACTACTTTTTATTTCCAGCAGCAGTTCTATAGCGAATAGTTTGTAATATACATTTTAATCAGATTTATAGAAGTAATCTCTCTCTCTTTCTCTTTATTTTTCTGCAAAATAGAATAGTTTTCTTGCTTAGTAGATTAGAGAGCTTAGTTCATATTCCTTTGCTTTCCTGCTTTGATTTTTTATGAGTAGATTAGTTAGTCTAGAATTATTCATCTGCTATTCAACCTTAGAAAAAAATACCAAAAAAATTTTTTAGCCACAAAACCCCAAAAAGAAATAAAATTAATGTGGATTTCCCTCATAATCAAACATCGGCTCCCTGTGTTCGACATGACTCACCTAAGTTTCGGTAAAATTATTTGGTCTTGGTTTCATTCTGCAACTACGACAGCTTGGGTTTCTCTTTCCGGAAACCCTAACTATTTTCACACAAATTTTCCGACGGTCATTTTGGTGTCGTTGCCAGGGAGGCAATGGATTTTGATTCTTCCGTGCTTCTTGCCTTACGTATTTTTCTAACCTCTTCTGTGATTTACTATCTTGCAGGAACCCAATCAAGGAGACTAAAAGTGGTAGATCGGAGTAAAGGGTGGGTTTGTGAAAATATGTAAGTCTACCCCCGCTTCCCCACCCATTAGATCCATTTCGCCATCAAATAACTTAGTTCTGAATCAACTTAGGTGTTCGCATAAACCCTAGGTCGGATTTTTATGTTGTTTGTCACTGAACCCACTGACTTATAAAAAAAAACACTTTCTCTATTTATGGGATTAAGTAAAAAAAATAAACACCTACACACTCAAGGCACATCACTTTGGATTTGATTGAATCACTCAATCGAGGATCTGACCTACAAACCCGGTACACTTGGACGGATTACACAAATAAGTGAGTAGTAATTAGATTAGGCTAACCACTCTTGTATGCCTTAATTAGTGGTGCATCAAGCCACTTGTCTAATTTGTTTGGTCCACACCACTTTAATTAAAACAAACTCATTCAATAGCTTGCCCATTAGGATTCAAATTCTAGGACTGAACCAAGCACTCCATATTCGTTGTGATTTCTAAAGGAATATATCTACACCCATACTTTCACAACTTGGTTTGCCTCATTAACTTGATTAAATCAACATAAATTTGAACCCCAAAAGCAACTAAGAAAGAACTGAATCCTAAAATTCTCTTCATCATTAATAATCTTGCTTGAAAACCCCTAGTTGTGTACACACACACTCTTGAATTGATCATTAAGGGCACAACCCATTTAAGACCCCATCGCATTCCATGAGCACTATTATCCCAGGCCTCAATTGAAACTGAGTAGACATTGGCCCTAAGGATTCATGGAGTCCATTTCAGTGTATTCTCCATACAGTAACCCAAATAAGTGACGTCTACTTTTCCGAGAAGGTGCTAAGTTGGGGGGCTTGATTGTCAAATGACTTAACTAAGCAGGGGTTTGGCATAATTAGTGGCCTTTGGGACACGCTCACCCTAATTTGCCGGCCCAACTTAACCAGCTTTTGTATTAAGGATAGCACATAATTCATCTTGTGGTTAGGATTTATCTTGGAGAATAGGTCCTTAGGCTACCCAATTTAAGGACAAGCCTATATTTTTGTGCTATAGGGCTCCTTTCTTCCCATCCTTCCAACTTCCTTCCAGTGCATGCTTGGAAGGTCACTGAATCCAAGATTGGAAGGACCTTTAAACCATTCTCAGAGATGTAGGTTGAGTTTTAGCCAAGCAGATCCCATAGATGACCAACCACCGCCTCCTACACCTCTAAACTACTAGGAGCTGATTAAGAGGCAGCTGAACCAATTGCAGCAGATGCAAGAATGGTTCCAACATATGAATGGTCAGGGTACTCGATCCTTGAAGGTTTTCCATGATCCTTTAAACTACGGGGATCGTCCCTGTGTTATGATCCCTGTAGGAGATGTGGAATCAAGCCTTAGGTACTAAGCCTGATCAAACACTTTCATGGGCTTGGCTCCAAGGACCCATTCTAGCACTTACAAGACATAACCACTTTGGTTCAGACCACCAAGGCATGGAATGTGAACAAGGAGCAAATGATCATGAGGCTTTTCCCCTACTCTCTCAGGGATAAGGCATCACATTGGTACCAGACTATTAGAAGGCTAATTGTTACTTAGACTGATCTTAAATCGACCTTCCTAAAGAAATTCTTCTCATTCAGACGTACCAATGCTCTACGACTGGCGATTACCACTTTCATCCAATGGCCAGGGGAACCGCTTCATGCTGCCTGGGAGTGATTCTAGGACCTATTGTGGAAGTGCCCACACTACGAGGTGCTGAAATGGCAACTTGTGCAGATATTCTATCACGGGTTGACAGAGCAACTCTGTAATCATGTGGATGCTTCCTGTAGAGGTAATTTCCTCAACAAGGATGTAGATAGAGCATACGACTTATTCAAGGAAATGAGTGAGAACTCAATAAACCATGCCTCCATGGAGACTTTTAACCTTTCCCAGCAACCCAGGTTAAATGCTAATGAGGTCCAAGACTCTCATTCATTGGACATGGAATTGATTTGTAACAAATTGATAAGGTAGATCTGGTTGTAAAGAGAATGGAAGAGTGGATGGCCGAAAACTCTAGCAGGTCTAGATCCACTCAATCCCAGAGCTCGGGATTCCACTCTTCACAAGCTCCCATGGGACCAGAGTTTATGAATTGGCTTGAGTCGACTCAGCCTATAAGCCAACATTTCTCAGAACCTTACAAGTTCCAAACTGGGACCTTTGATCCCAGTTGTTGTGATCCTTCCTTCTCACCATCATCACCCTATGAGGATGTGCATGTTGTATAGGAGAATTCTAGGCCCAGCCCATATTCTAACACTTATAATTCGAGTTGGAGGAACCACCCTAATTTCTTATGGAAAAACTATAGGCAGAAGACCCAGATGCAAACCAGAAACTATGCACCTCAGAGATCTATGGGTCAGGGTCATGTATACACCCAACTGCCCATAAGATAGGTCAATCAGACAGCTTGGAGTGCCCAACAACTGCTGAACAGGGCTATTGAGGGTTTTAAATATTCATTTGTTGTAGTAACACCTCAATCCCTCTTATAACAAATATAATTTATTACTTGACTTGAAGTTCGAAGTCGAACACAAGGAGCAAATATAGAATTCACATGCTAATCTCAATAAATAATGTAAATGAGCACAATCAATGATTTGCAATGAATAACAATTACTCAAAACTAATCTTCAGTGTAGCACATGAGTATAACAAGAGTCTAATGAGGCAAAAAGACATCTAAGGCAAAATAATGGTGATTTGAATCACTAATTATTACCTTAGATACAAGTATATACTAATTACTGAATGAATCAAATAAATGAACAGTTCCTCAGATGTCTGATTTATCAATTAGATGACTTAAAATGCCAGTTGCTGTAATGTTTTTCTGATTTTTTTCTTTTCTATCTTTGATCCTTCTTCTTTCTTCTCAGAGGCACGGCTTCTTCCTTTCTTCTTTCTTCTTTTTCTTCTTCCTTTCTTCCTTAACCTTTTTTTCTTCCCTCTTCTTATTAGCCCTTTCTCTTCTTCTTTCTTGCCTCTTCACACACAAGGGAGGAGCTCTCGAATTTTGTCTAAGTGTTGGAAGGTTTCAGGAGCAAAACCCCCTTTTCCCCATGCTTTCTCTCTCACTTCCTTCCCTTCCTCTTCTTTCTCTCAATTAGGCAGGTATTTGGGTATTCGGGTTCATGTACCTGGGACCAGGGCTGTGGAGCGTGAGCATAGCCAAGGTGTGAAAGGCTGAGTGAAGAGGGACCTGACCCCTCATGTACTCGACGAGGGGTCAATAGCACAAAAAACCTTTATGCATAGTTGAGAGGTTCAACGCTACTGATGTGGGACTAATCCCACAGCTTCTTTGCTTTCTGCTTCCATGAAGGGATCTCACTCAATTCATGCTCGAGGGCAGTCAAACAGGCCAATTAACCAGGCAAAGATGTTTGCACTTTGATTCCACTTCTCCTGGGGCTTGTACCTAGAGCTGAAGTCTCAAGAACGCAGCTGGAGCTTGGTCGAAGCTACTTCAGTAATGGTGGCGAAGTTCTTGAACCTAAAATCCAAAGAAAGGTCTTTCGACTCTATTAAACCAGCTCAGTAGTGTCACAGGATAATGACAAACTTGACGGTGGTCGTGCAGTGGTGTTTGGCAGGGTAAGGATGTCATACGACCTCGAAACATGGGTGCGATGAGCGTGGAGTTCGGCAGAGGGTAGGAGTGAGCAATAGGCCTAGCTAGGTTAAGGCTTTTGCTCGTGTGGCTGAGGTGGAGGTCATAGGCTTATTGACGAAGCATTTGGAGCAGTGGAGTAAGCGAAGAGCTTTGCTGGAAGAGTGGCCGGAGCGAAGGATGAAGGTGGCTTGTGTAAGCATCGAGGGATGTTTTTGGGATTTTGGATATAGGATTTAACCTAGGAAACTAAGGAGGAATTTGCACCGATTTTGGCACACCGACGACGGTTGAGGTGGACAGCGAGGAAGAAAGGGTCTGAGAGGCGCTTGCTAGTGTTACGAGACGCAGACGAATGAGACGAAGAGGAATCTGCCGGATATTTTTGGTGACAGCAGACGAGAAAGGAGGTCAAAGAGGCTCGTCGGAGCTTGCAGAGGATCTCGATCGAAGAGGAGGGAAGAAGGTGAGATACTAGCCAAGAATAAGTTGAGGATCTACAGTTTAAATTAGGGGTCCTTTTGTAAGGCTCAAGGAGGCCTTCCAAGCTCCAAAATCTATGGAGACCTTATCCTTTCAAAGGTTTGCCTGAGAGATTGGGCGAGATCTGGAGACTCAAACAAGGCTTAAAAGGAAAGAAATTACTTGACAATCTCCCTTTCAATTTTGAGAGGGATTCGTCAAATAATCAACAAGTTCTTGCCAAACGAAGCTTGTCAGAGTGGGATTCCTTCACGAAAATGGCGGAAGGACCTTTTTACAAAGAGTGACGACAAAGACAGGGGGCTTTTTGCAAGGAATTTCAAAAGCTACAGGGTTGAGTGAGAGGGAAAGTCTTACTAGACCAAATTGCAAACTAGGTAAAGATGATCTCTAATTGGACTCAAATTTTGGTACAAACCTAATTTGAACCCAAGGAATCTAATGGTGAAGTTGGATTTTGGTTTTGACCTAGTTTGACTAGGTAATTTTTGCAAAAGCCCAAATTAGGGTAATAATTTGTCTAAGACTGTTTCGGGTCAAAATGGGTTCAGATGGTCAAATCAAGGATGCCAAACCCTACAGAATATTTTTGTACGATTTTTAGAGGGTTTAGATGAATTTTATTTTGACCAGAACCTCAGTTAATTAAGTGGATCAGTTTTTAGGATTTCAGATATACATTAATTCTTGAAATGCGTGAAAACCCATTTTTGTCTGTATGGACCCACTTATTAGGCATTAATGACTAAATGACCTTTAATAAACCCTTGGCATACCCCATGGTTATTCTGTATTTGTGATAAGATGGTAAAATTACATAAATAACCTTACTTTCATGTTTTCTTCTCAAAACAACTCATGTTACTCAAGAGACCTTCTGACTGATATGTAGGAGCTTTTATTGACTTTAAAAGACCAAATTGAGCTAGTTATGGCTCATGATGGTGTTCCCATCATACCCTCATGCCTAGATTTTGCTAGTCCCTTAGCAAAATTCTATGAATCAAACCAGTTATCTAAGTCAGATGTAACCGTCAAGATGCCGTACTAAGCCGCATCTCTTGGAATCAGATCATAATATCAACAATAAGCCTAAAGGTATTCAAGTACCAGCCTAGATCCAGATCTGACTAGCTTTCACCTCAGTCTATCATGAAGGTTTCTAAGGCCTATAGGAACTAACCTAAGGTTCATTATACCCAGCAGTTAAAGCACCCGTGCTTGAAACATGGTTAGTCCAGCTTCAGTTTGCCGATGCATTTTGTAAGAGAGAGATATAGAAAGAGAATTTGATTTGTGGAGAGCTTTCTCTCTTTTTCTTTTCATTATATTTTTCCTTAGATCCATCTTTGGTTTTGCCCTAAGCACGGTCTGTATCGGATTCCTTGTCCCCACCATCAATCTTTGCAAGGTCCTTGGCAATCGATGCTTCGAGATAGCATCGCCCATGAAAACACCCAAAACCATAGCATTCGAGATTTTGGGATAATTCCACCCATGGCATTCTGTAGCTAAATCCAGACCTTAGTAATCGACATTTTGTGATAATGCCGCCTATGGCATCTGAACCAGCACAAGATGCTTAAATGCCCCCAGTAGGATATTTAGATATCCTAGGAGACAAGCGCCAAGGAGACGATATGTTATTGCGCATCTTCGAGGGGAATTTCCTACCTCTCCACACTGGGAACTCATCCAAATCAATTTGTGTTTTTGAGCCGCTCCTAATCTTAATCTTAGAACCATTTTCATAACAGAAGAATTGCCCTTTGGCATGATTTTATTATTTAAAGCACACTAAATTGGACTGTGTGTGATTTAAGGTGCTTAAGTTACCGAGTCCCGCAAACCAGAGGTCAGTTAACAAGGCTGAATACTCCTTAAGCCTTATTCCTCATACACAAGCTTTGCATTTTCCTCAACCTCTTGAGGATTAATCCAAATCATGACAAGTACGTGAATGTTTAAATCAAAATCAATCCAAGAGGCCTAAGGTCAGTATTCGCCACTAATCCCTTAAGTTTTAGCCTTCCAGGCCTTAATTCAGCACTCGATCCAACCTAGAAGGTAGGTAGGTTCCACATTACTTTGAAGGGACTCAGGTTTTTTTTTCTTTATCTTTTAGCACCTTTCTTTTTCTTTTTAATTTTCCTCCCTCCTTTTCTAAAAAATGGCTCTCCTTTTTCCTCTCAACCTCCTTTTTTAGCACATATAAAACTTTTTTTGGATGAAACCCTTTTTGTGAATTAATTCTCATGGCATTTTGCACCTTAATAACCCCCATGCCTACAATTTGCAATGTCCTCATTGTAAATTAGGTGGATTCGAGTTCAGCTTAGATTGTACATTAGAACAGGTTTAAAGGGTGGGTGGACGGATCGGTATGACTGTTGCAAATGATTTCAAGCTCTGGTACAAGTACCAGTTGTGGAGTCGACCATTCTAATGGATGAACCCTAAAGTGCAATATGAGTTCAGTAAAGGGATGTGTCAAAAGGGTTTTGGGTTTTTCAAGAAAATGACAGGTTGTCTCCCGTTAAGCGCAGAGTTTAACGCCATCAGCCATGCGCAATAAGCTTAGGGAGAATCGAGATCAAAGGATACCTCAGCCAAGTTTGTATCAGTGAGTTCAATGAATGGCTTGAGTCACTGGCCATTCACAATGAAAGGTTCAGAATCAAGGCTAAGCTGACTAATTTCGACGGCTCCATTTCCAAAGATTTATCTCACCAGGAATGGTCCAATCCGTTTAGATCTGAGTTTGCCTGGGAACAATTTTATCTTGGCATCAAAGAGTAGGACCTTCTGACCAGGATGGAAAGTTTTTCTAGATATGTGTTTATCATGAAAAGCCTTCACTCGCTCTTTGTAAATTTGCGAGTTCTCATAAGCGTCATTGCGTAGTTCCTCGATCTCGCACATTTGAAGCTGACAGTGGGTTCCGACCTTAAGCAGATCTAGATTACACTTCCGTACTGCCCAAAAGGCTTTGTGCTCCATCTCGATGGGGAGGTGTCATGCCTTCCCATACACCAATCTGAACGGAGGAATACCTAATTGGGTTTTGTGGGCGGTCCTATAAGCCCACAAAGCTTTCAGAAGCGGAGCCAACCAGTCCTTCCTGTCAGGCCGAACAGTGACCTGGAGGATTTTCTTGATCTCCCGATTAGATAGTTCAGCCAATCCATTGGTTTGGGGGTGGTAAGGAGTAGAGATTCGATGTGACACCCCATACTTGGTCATCATGGATTTGAACTGTGCATTTGTAAAATGGGTCCCTCCATCAGAGATAATGGCACGTGGGACACCAAATCGAGAAAAGATGTGTTGATGAATAAACTTGATTACCACTTTATGATCATTGGTTCAGGTCGGGATAGCTTCGATCCATTTAGGCACGTAGTCTACAGAGAGGAGAATGTATTCAAAGACATCCGATTTAGGGAAGGGTCCCATAAAATCAATCCCCCATATGTCGAAGATTTCGAATATGAGAACTAGCTATAAAGGCATCATATCACGCTGGCTCATGTTGCCCAAGGTCAGCCAACAAGTGCATGCCTTACAGTAGTCGTATGCATCCTTGAAGATCGTGGGCCAATAAAAGCCACATTAGAGGACGTTAGCTGTGGTTTTATGTCCGGAGAAGTGTCCACCGCTAGCCTAGTCATGGCAAAAGGACAGAATGTCCAGAATTTCTACTTCCGGGACACATCGTCTAATGATTTGATCAGCACCAATGCAGAAGAGGTATGGGTCTTCCCAGATATAGTACTTGGCATCAGAAAGCAACTTGTCCTTCTTGGCCTTCAGCCACTTAGATGGGATCTGATGTAACGCCAAGTAGCTAACCAAATTAACGTACCAGGGAAGTCCTGCATCGATAGTCAGGAGGTGCTCATCAGGAAAGTGTTCTGTGATTGGTCTGGAAGGGTCGATGATATCAGAAGGAAGGTGGGACAAGTGATCAGCTACCATGTTCTATTTTCCCACCTTACTCGAATCTCGAGGTCGAATTCTTGCAATAGCAAGATCCAATGAATTAGTCGAGGTTTCGCATCCTTCTTCACGAGGAGGATTTGGACCAAGTGCAGGAGGCAATCATCAAAAGATTCCCTAAATACCGAGAAGTCATCCATGAAGACTTCAAGGTATTCACCTACCATATCTGGGAATATGACAAGCATGCACCACTAAAAAGTAGCAGGTGCATTGCAGAGACCAAATGGCATCCTACGGAATGCGTACATCCCAAAGGGGCAGGTGAAGGTAGTCTTCTCTTGGTCCTCAAGATGGATTGCCACCTGGTTATAACCGAAGTACCCATCCAAGAAGAAAAAGAATCGATTCCCTGCCAATTTCTCAAGTATCTGATCAATAAATGGCAGTAGGAAATGATCATTTTTCGTGGAGGCATTTAGTCTTCGATAACCAATACAAACTCTTCACGAGTTTGCAATGCGGGCCGGTATAGTCTCTCTGGTTTCAGTTGTAATGACAGTGAGTCCTACCTTTTTGAGCACAACCTGGATTGGACTCACCCAACAACTGTCGAAGATCGAGTAGATGATGCCTGCATCTAGCCACTTGATGATTTCCTTTTTCATGGCATCCTGCAGGTTTGGATTCACATGTCTCTGCATTTCACGAGATGGTCGTGAGCCCTCTTCGGTGTAGATGTGATGCATGCAATATGAGGGGCTGATGCCAGTCAGGTTATCGAGGGTCAAACCAATGGCTCTTCGATGCTGCTGGAGGACAGAAATCAAGCAGATTTCCTAATCAGAGGTAAGGTAGGAATTGATAATCACAAGAAATGTCTGATTAAAACCCAAAAAGACATATTTGAGATGGTCCGGGAGGGCTTTCAACTCCATGATTGGATTTTCAGCAGCAGTAGGTGCTTCAAGGTGAGGTTTAGGAGCAATGGCAGGAGTTACAGGTATCTCTAAGTCTGTTTCAGGCTCCTCTGAATTTGGGGTTTGATCCTCTTGTGGTTGATCATCAGAGATAAGCAAGTTTTACTAAACATATGGGTCGTTAACCATAGACTCGATGTCACAAATTTGTTCGATAACCCCACAATTAATTCCTTTTTAGGCCTTACAGATATTGATCTTTAGTGTCCTGCTTCCAAATTTTAACTCAACTTGGCCCCCCTCACAATTGATGTTGGCCCTAGCTGTGGCCAGAAAAGGTCTCCCCAAAATGATCAATGTATTCTTCAAGTTCTCAGGATCATCCATGTCTAAAACTATAAAATCAATAGGGAAGTAGAAATCACGTACCCTAACTATGACATCCTCGAGAATTCCTTTTGGTGACTTAATAGATCGATCAGCTAACTGCAATGTCACCTCTATCAATTTGAGCTCAGATTCTTCAAGGTGGTCAAGTAGGGATGTAGGTATTAGGTTTGTGGAGACTCCTAGATCCAATAATGCATGGTCAAACTGAATATCACCGATTGTACAAGAGATCAGAGGGGTACTGGGATCTTTTGCCTTAGGTGGGAGTTTACTCAAAATGACAGAGCTGGCTTACTCCAACAATACAATCAGGCTCCCGCCTTTGGTTCACAGCTTACACTTTGGTGTACATACATCTTTCAAGAATCTTGCGTAAGTTGGTACGTGACGAATTGCATCCATCAATGGGATGGTTATTTGGACCTACTCAAAGAGCTTAACCAGGTGCTCCTCAAGAACCACAGGTTTGGGTTTCTTCTTTCCCTTAGTCAAGGGCTCGAGAAATGGAACTTCTGCAGGTTCCTCTAGAATTGGCCCAGGTTTTTGATCTAGGACAGGGGTATCCTGAATGACCAACCTAGGGCTTGGGTTTGAACTACAAAGCTGAGAGTGGCTTGGGTAAGGTGGTTCCTGAGTTGTTTTGCCCCTACAGGTGGTAAGAGAATTTAGTCCTGCCTGGTTCTAGGTTGGGGTAGTCAAAAGAGGTGGTTGCTGCTAATAACCCGCATATGATGTTGAAGCCTCCATCCTGTCGGGTGATGGAGTAAAAGGGGCCTGATAGACATAGTGAACCTGGCCTTGAGTCAATTTCATAACATGCCTCTAGTTTGGCACATTATTTGAATTGGGTAGAGGTTGCGAAGGGAGTGCACCAGGTTGGTGGGGATTTGTCATCTGGGTGAGTTGATTGCAAACCTCTGTGATCTCATCTTCATGCTATATTTGCATAGCTACATTTGTCTTCTGAATGTCAGCCAAAGTTTGAAGGATAAGAGTCATTTAATCTTCTTGAGTTGGCCCAGTTTGGTAAGTTTGGTTGGGCTGAGGCTGAGGCGGCTGATATGGACGAGAAACTTATGGTTGGGCATGATATTGAGGTCCCTGATTTTGATTATTCCCTGACCACGTGAAGTTAGGATGATTTCGCCATCCAGGGTTATAGGTGTTTGAGAAAGGATCATTTTGGATGGCGTTGAGGTCCTCGCAGGTCTGAGGAACCTCGGAGAAATCAAAAGACAAGGGTTCAGAGTTCCCCCAACTAGAGTAGGAGAATCTGGAGTTTCCTTTGAACCTTGGATTAAATGGGGGTGGGTATGGATCCGCCTCCTGAGAAGGTTGATGATAGATGTTGTGCACAGACTCTCACCCAGAGGATGCATGTGCGAACGGGTTTTACGTAGAGGTGACTCACTGCACATGTCAAGTCAGCTCATCCACCTTCTTCTCATTGATAAAGACCTTGTCCAGGCGACTAGCCATTAACTCCAACTCGACGAAAGAGGATAGGCCCTACTTCTCATGTGCTCCCCGCAAATTCATCAATGCACGGGCAGTCGTTCGATCGAACATGCCCATGGATTCATTACTGATGGAGTTCTCACACATGTTCTTGAGAATCTCCCACACGGTGTCCTCATGTTGACCCATGATGTTTCCTCCACAGGTCGCATTGACAAACAATCGAATATCCTCACAGAGTCCCCAGTAAAAAGACTGGACTTGTTCCCATTTAGGATCTCCGTGGTGTGGACACTTTCGCATGAGATCCAGAAAGCGATCCCATGTCTCATGAAGCGGTTCTCCTACTTGCTGTGTGAAATGTGTGATCTGGTGCCGTAGAGCATTTGTCCGACCAAGAGGGAAGAACTTTTTTAGAAACTCGAATTGTAGTTCGGCCCATGTGTTGATTGGACGAGTTAGGGTTTGGCACCAGTGAGCGGCCTTGTCCATGAGAGAGAACATTTTCATGAGCAAGATATCCCAATTTTGAGCTTCTGACCCAAAGGTCGGGGCCAAATGCTTGAGTTGCTTGATATGCTGGAAGGGATCTTAGGAATTAAGCCCATGAAATTTAGGAATACCATGAATCATGTTGGGCTTGAGTTCATTATTAGACCTCCAGCCGGGATTTGGACTCGAGGTTCAATCTCCACCACAACGGGATTGTAATGATCTTGCATCATAAGACGCTGCGGTGGATTAATAAAGGCTTGGAATAGATTGTTGAGGCTTTGAAGATGATTCTGGAGATTGTTTTCTTCTTCTGCTGGTTGTTCCATGAGTATGGATGAAGGTGATCTAGGCTCAGATGAATCAGAAGATATGTTGATCTGGTCAAGTGGTTGCACGGACAGAGAAGTCGAGGCTTGGCCTCGACGAGAGTGAATAGCTAATGGAGGCCTCAAGGGTGGTCTTAGGGACCTCCTCCCAAACATGCACTGATGGAGAAGACGAGGGACAGAAGGTGTGATGGACCCAATCAAGACACCCATATATCCTTGGATGACTATAGAGGTTCGGGGCGGATGATACCCCTATATCAGAAAGTCATCCACCTGAGAATTACCTGGGCAGCTAGGAAGGGAGAGTCCCACAATGACCCCTACATGATAGAGCATCCCTACGGGTTACAGGGTTTCCCCCACCCGACCTTCCTTGTCACTAAGGGTCCAAGTAGACCAGAATGGATAACTTAACCTCTTAAGTCTACCAATTTTAAGTTTAGAGCGTGGGTGCTTAGGATTTCACTTGAAGTTTAAGATGATTTTGTGAGTGGTGACCTAATTTGAAGATTGGTTGACCCCACAATGTGGGTCAACTTCACCTGATTTGTCCTTGATTATTGGGTCCCTGCTTTTAGGATTCAAGTGAGATTTAGAGCTTGATTCTTAGGGTTTGCTTCTTAGGTAAGTTCAATCGAGGCTTAGGACGCACACAGTTTGGGAAGATTGATTTTTTTTTAAGCAAGTGTGTCTCTAAAACATTAGAATGGAAACTCGAATTGGCTCTAATTGATCAATCAATTAATTCCCAATCTGGCACCTAGGGCTCAATCAAGAAGGTGGTAGCCTTAGGAGTTTTAAATCCCTAAGTAGGTGCAAGAATCAGGTTTAGGATGTTTTCTAAAAGAATGTATCAAATCAGGCAACTTGTGATGATTAATCTAAGAATAGAATGCAAGTTAGCCTTAATTGATTTTTTTCCTCTTTTAGGCTTTTCAGAATCAGCGTCTTAGGAGAAAGTGGATGGAGTTTACCTACCCCTGGAGTGTTTGGTGCTTGTCTGACTCTCCTTGATTGGATTCCCCTGCACAGATCACAACAAAATAGATAGAGCAAGTTAGTATCAAATCAGATATTGCAATCAAGAGATCAAATTACGCATTGCTCCCTAGCAACGGTGCAAAAATGTTGAACAGGGTTATTGAGGGTTTCAAGTATTCATTCATTGTAGTAACCCCTCAATCGCTCTTATAACAAATATAATTTATTACTCGAATTGAAGTCCGAGGTCGAACATAGGGAGCAAATACAGAATTCACATGCTAATCTCGATAAATAATATAAATGAGCACAATCAATGATTTGCAATAAATAACAATTATTCAAAACTAATCTTCAGTGTAGCACATGAGTATCAAGAGTCTAATGAGGCAAAAATACATCTAAGGCAAAATAATGGTGATTTGAATCACCAATTATTAGCTTAGATAAAAGTATATACGAATTATTGAATGAATCAAATAAATGAACAATTCCTCAGACGTCCGATTTATCAATTAGATGACTTAAAATGCCAGTTGCTATAGTGTTTTTCTGATTTTCTTATTTTCTGTCTTTGATCCTTCTTTCTTCTCAGAGGCACAACTTCTTCCTTTCTTCTTTCTTTTTTTTCTTTTGCCTTTCTTCCTTAAACTTTCTTTCTTCCCTCTTCTTCTTAGCCCTTTCTCTTCTTTCTTGCCTCTTCACGCACAAGGGAGGAGCTCCCAGATTTTGTCTAAGTGTTGGAAGGTTTCAGGAGCAAAACCCTTTTTTCCCCGCACTCTCTCTCACTTCCATTCCTCTTCTTTCACTCAATCAGGTGAGTATTCGAGTATTCAGGCACGTGTACCCGGGACCAAGACTGCAAAGTGTGAGTGCAACCGAGGTGTGAAAGGCTGAGTGAAGAGGGACCCGACCCCTCATGTACTAGGAGAGGGGTCAATAGCACAAAAAAACCTTTATGCACGACGAGAGGTTCAATGCTACCAATGTGGGACTAGTCACACAGCTTCTTCACTTACTGCTGCCATGAAGGGATCTCGCTCAATTCATGCTCGAGGGTAGTCAAACACTCCAATTGACCGGGTGAAGATGTTTGCCCTTTGATTCTGCGTCACCTAGGGCTTGTACCTGGAGCTGAAGTCTCAAGAACGTAGCTGGAGCTTGCTTGAAGCTACTTCAGTAATGGCAGCGAAGGTCCTGAACCTGAAATCCAAAGAATGGTCTTTCGACCCTTTTAAACCAACTCAGTAGTGTCGGCAAATGACGACAAACTTGACGGTGGCCATGCGGTGGTGTTTGGCAGGGTGAGGAGGTCGTATGACCTCGAAACGTGGGTGCGGTGAGCGTGCAGTTCAACGGAGGGTAGGAGTGAGCAATAGGACTAGCTAGGTTAGGGCTTTTGCTCATGTGGGTGAGGTGGAAATCATAGGCTTGTCGGCGAAGCATTTGGAGCAATGGAGTGAGCGGAGAGCTTCGCCAGAGCGGAGGACGAAGGTGGCTTGCGTAAGCATCGAGGGATGGTTTTGGGTTTTTGGATATGGGATTTGACCTAGGAAACTAAGGAGACCTAGCTATGATATTCTAATTGGACAAAAGGGAGGAATCCACACCGATTTTGGCACTCTAGCGATGGAGAAGATGAAACCTCCATTGAGGTGGACAACGAGGAAGAGAGGGTCTGAGAGGCGCTCATCGATGTTGCGAGACGTGGATGAATGAGACGAAGAGGAATCCGTCGGCTATTTTCTGTGACGGCGGACGAGGAAGGAGTTCGGAGAGCCTCGACGGAGCTTGTGGAGGATCTCGGTCGGAGAGGAGGGAAGAAAGTGAGATACCGGCTAAGAACAAGCCGAGGATCTAAGATTTAAATTGGGGATTCTTTTATAGGGCTCAAGGAGGCCTTCCAAGCCTAGAAACCAGGCTTGGAAGCTTCCAAGCTCCGAAATCTAAGGAGACCGAATCCATTCAAAGGTTCGCATGAGAGATTGGGTGAGATCTGGAGACTCGGACAAGGCTTAAAAGGAAGGAAATTACTTGACAAATCTCCCTTTCAATTTTGAGAGGGATTTATCAAATAATCAACAAGTTCTTACCAAACAAAGCTCACCAAAGTAGGATTCCTTCACGAAAATGGTGGAAGGACCTTTTTACAAAGAGTGATGACAAAGATAGGGGACTTTTTGCAAGGAATTTCAAAAGCTATGAGGTTGAGTGAGAGAGAAAGAGTCTTACTGGACCAAATTGCAAGCTAAGTCAAGATGATCTCTGATTGGACCCAAATTTTGGTACAAACCTAATTTGAACCTAAGGAATCCAATGGTGAAGTTGGATTTTGGTTTTGACCTAGTTTGTCTAGGTAATTTATGCAAAAATTCAAATTAGGGTAATAGTCTGTCTGAGACTCTATTTCAAGTCAAAATGAGTTCAGATGGTCAAATCAAGGATGCCAAATCCTAGATAATATTTTTCTATGATTTCTACAGGGTTTATATGAATTTTATCCTGACCATAACCTCAGTTAAATAAGCGGGTCTATTTTTAGGGTTTCAGATGTCCATTAATTCTTGAAATGCGTGAAAACCCATTTCTATCTGCATGGACCCACTTATTAGGCATTAATGAATAAATGACCTTTAATAAACCCCTAGCATGCCCCATGGTTATTCTATATTTGTGATAATATGGTAAAATTGCAGAAATAACCTTATTTTCATCTTTTCTTCTCAAAACAACTCATCTTGCTCAAGAGACCTTCCGACTGATATGTAAGAGCTTTTATTGACTTTATAAGACCAAATTAAGCTAGTTATGGCTCATGATGGTGTTCCCATCAACAACCCACAGAATAGGCTAATTTTAACCAACAAATGGTGGAGATGCAAGGATCCATGCTCCAGCTTATGTAGCAGATGAAAACCTCGCTAGACAACTTGCAATCTGGACTCATTGCTAATACCCAACAGCTCGAATCTCTACCATCTCAACCTATACCCAACCCTTGAAACTTACAAAATCAAGGCAATAGGGCCTAAGGGCATAGGAATCAGAGGGACCCACACACACATGCTCAGGTGGTTGAGCAAGGTCGTTCTTCTTGTTCTTCTACTCCTGGTTATCTGGCTAACCAAGCCCCTTTGATCTTTCCCAACCCTCCCCAAGACCCAAACCATATGCTTCTGCAAATTCTGTCACCTTAAGGAGTAGAAAGCAAACCCAGGGCCCTGAACTACCCTCTTCCAGTAAACCAAATCCTGGTAAGCCTGAGGAAGAATTGGAGAAAACTGAAGAAAAGAATAAGGCACAGGAACCTGACACGGATGACACTACCCAAATTCCATTTCCTGATGCCTTACTAAAATCCAGGAAGAAGAAAACTATAGACAGCAATGAGGAGCTTCTGAGTATTTTTAATAGTGTAGAAATTAATATCCCACTCCTCGATGCCATTAACCATATCCCGACGTATGCAAAGTTTTTGAAAGATTTATGTACTCAAAAGCGTAAGGCAAAAGAACCTACCCCGAGAAAAGTGATACTCTCTGAGCAAGCTAGTTCTATTATCTTGCATCATCTTCCTCAGAAATGGAGAGATCCAAGTGCTCCCTTGATTTCACGTGTTATTAGCGATTACAATTTTAATTGGGTACTACTGGATTTAGGTGCATCTATTAACCTAATACTTCTCTGTAGGAAATGTTCAGGTTAGGTGAACTCGACCCAACCTAAATAACACTACAGTTAGCAGGCCGTTCAATCACCACCCAGAAAGTCATTATTGAGGATGTTATTGTCAGGGTCAAGGATTTCTATTTTCCTATAGATTTCTTAGTTCTTGACATGGATGTACCTAAACACTTAAGGAATACACCCATCATTCTGGGACGTCCGTTCCTGGCTACCGCTAAGGCCAATATAAACTATGAAAGCAGTAGCATGGAGATCACCTTTGGTGATAGGAAGCCTAAAATTGATATTTTTAAGGTGATTAATAAATTCAAGCATTGTGGATTCATTGAGGAACTCGAGGATACATATTATAATGTAGAGACTTGTATGGCGATTAACGTTCTCGATGATTCTGCTAGCATAAACGAGCCTAACCCACAACCCTCCATGGTAGACCTGCCACATCCTGAAGAGCTTGTTGATTTTATTCATTCCCAACTTCTTCCTCTAAATCATCCTAATGAGCCTTCATCAGTATCTTTCCTACCCTCTATACTGAACCATTAAAGTTTGAGTTTTGGGACCCAAAAGATGCTCCTTGTGATTATTAGTGCTAAATTGACTAAGGAGCAAGAATTGAAATTGATTAGTGTCCTTAAAATAAATAAAGATGCACTTGGTTGGACCATCCATGACCTTAGAGGGATCAAGCCATCTTATTGTAATCACCGCATTTAAATAGAAGATGGATTCTGCCCTTCTCATGAGATGCAGAAGTGATTACACTCGAATATGCGAAAAGTGGTAAAAAATGAAATCATTAAGTGGTTTGATGCTAGAATAATTTATGCAATCTTCGATAGTCCCTGGGTTATCCCCATGAAGATTGTTCCCAAGAAGGTGGGAACAACCGTGGTGACCAACAAGAAAGGGGAATCCATTACGACCCATTCAGCTTCCTCTTCGAGAGTTTGTATTGATTATAGGAAGCTAAACGTTGCCAGTAAAAAGGGTCATTTCCCTCTACCCTTCATCAACCAAATTCTTGACAAGTTAGCAGGGCAAAAGTACTTTTGTTTCCTCAACGATTATTTGGGATATAACCAAGTCACTATCCATCCCGAAGAACCAGGAAAGACAACTTTCACGTGTCTCTATAGAACCTTTACATTCTATAAGATACCTTTTGGGCTTTGCAATGCACCCACAACTCTTCAAAGGTGCTTGCTAGCCATCTTCTCTGACTTGATGGGAGATTGACTTAAGGTGTTCATGGATGATTTCTCCATTTTCAGAGATTCTTTCGAGTCCTACCTGGCTAACCTAAATTTGATCCTTAAGAGATGCATAAAATCTCAGTTGGTCCTCAGCTGGAAAAAGAGTTACTTCATGACACAAGAAGCATTGTTTTGGGCCATGTGGTCTCTAGCCAAAGCATTGAAGTTGATAAAGCTAAGGTTGATGCTATCTCTAAACTTTCCCAGCCCACATCTGTTAAACAAATTCATTCATTTCTTAGTCATGTGGGTTTTTATCAGAGATTCATCAAGGACTTCTCGAAGGTTGCTCAGCCCTTGCATAATCTTCTGGCCAAAGATAAGCAGTTTGAGTTCTATGAATCATGCCGCAAGGCATTTGACTTTTCAAAAATGACAGTCACCTATGCCCTGGTGTTGGAACCACCAGTCTGGATAGCCCCATTTGAGATTATGACTGATGCTTTTGATTATGCGGTCGAGGCTATCTTGTGTCAAAAAATAAATAAGAAGCCCTCTATTATCTACTACGCTAGCAAAACTTTGGATGAGGCCCAGAGGAATTATACCATCACTAAAAAGGAGTTGCTAGCTATAGTTTTTGCTCTTAAAAAGCTTAAGCCTGATCTGTTAGGTTCTCGTGTCATAATCTATATCGACCACTCAATCTTGAGACATCTCTTGGCCAAGAAGGATGCCAAGCCCCAGCTCATCCATTGGATTCTTTTACTTCAAGAAATCAATCTTGAGATTAAAGACAAAGCCAGCACACAGAATGTAGTGGCCGATCATCTTTCGATAATCCTAATTGACTCCTTTCACCCAAATATTCCAATTTCTTATTCTTTTCTAGATGAGACTATCCTTGTACTCTTGGGTGTCCAAACCCCCTGGTTTGCGAACATCATCAACTATTTGGTCATTGGTCAAGTCCCTTAGGGCTAGACCATGCAACAACGAGATAAACTTATATTTGAGGCCAAATATTATTTTTGGGATGATCTTGAGTTATACCGCATCAACGCTGACCAAATTATTCATCGATGTGTTCCGGAAAATGAAGTCCAGAGCATACTTGAGTTCTACCATGCATCTACGTGTGGTGGACATTTTTCCATAAAGAACACAGTCCCGAAAATACTGCAATATGGGTTTTATTGGCCGTCTTTGTTTTAAAAAAAATGCCTAGCAATTCTCGAGGTCGTGTTCTCAATGCCAATCACTTGGGAGCATAGGTAAGGGTGACATGATGCCCCTAAAACTAATCCTTCCCATTGAAATCTTCGCCAATTGGGTCATCAACTTTATGGGACCCTTCCTCCATTCATTTGGACACTAGTACATTCTGGTTGCTGTCGACTACATCTCCAGATGGGTCGAGGCTATTCTCACTTGAACCAATGACAACAAGGCAGTCATCGACTTTGTAAAGAAGAATATCTTTAATCGATTCGGGATCCCTAAGGCCATCGTCAGCATTGGTGGGACCCACTTCACCAATACCCAGTTCAAGAATTTACTGGATAAATAAAGGGCAAATCATCGGATTTCTATACCTTACCATCCCCAAATGAACAAACAAGCTGAAATATTAATAGGGAGATCAAGAATATTCTTCAGAAAATGATTAGGCCCGATAGAAAAGACTAGACTCAAAAGCTTGATAATGCCCTTTCGGCCTACCATACTACATATAAGATGCCTATAGGCATGCTCTCATTTCATTTGTTGTTTGGTAAGGCATGCCATTTTCTCGTCGAAATTGAACATAGGGCATTTTAGGCAATTAAAAACTATAATTTCGACCTAGAATTGGTCAAAAAAACTAGGAAACTCCAACTATCTGAGTTGGGTGAGATTAGAAATGACACGTATGAAAATGCTAAGATCTACAAGGCTACCACCAAAGCTCTTCACGACCAAATGATTTCCTGTAAGAGCTTTGCGCTAAACTAGAAGGTCTAGCTTTTCGATTCCCAACTTAAGCACTTTCCTGACAAGCTTAAGTCTGAGTGGAATGACTCATTTGTTATTGATCGAATTTTTCCTAATAGAGCCATTGAGATTTTTGACCTGAAGATAGGTAACTCTTTTAAGGTCAATGGATAGCATCTCAAACCTTATGTTGACCGTGTTATACTTGAACCCATCTTAGATTAGGCTGCACTTATCTTGCTCCAACTTCTTTGGTTTGACTGGGCCTAGCTAACAGCACTAAACTCAGCACCTCATACAGTTTGTATAAATTCCGAGCTAACCAAATTTCTACTGAAGTTAGGGACTATCTTCTCTATTCTACCCTTTTTATGCCTTTATTTACAATGAGGACATTGCATAAGTTAGGCGTGAGGAGGTGGATTCATTTCATTCCTAAATTATTTTTTGTTAGCTCTGTAAAATTTTAGCTATCTATTTATAAAAAAAAAGAGAAGTTGTCTTGAGAATTTAAGCTAGAAAAGATCAATTATTCTCAATTTTGAAGATTCACCGACTTTAGGAAATGTGGAACAATGTCTTTCAACCTATACTCTTCAGGTCCTTACAGACTTAATTTTTTGAGAATTTACCTAAATCTGGATTTGCTTTCACAAGACTTTGAAAGGAGTTTGAAAAAGGTAGAAGTATTAAGTCAAAGGAGTGATGAGTAAATGACTTATCGCTCCACCCTGTTGTTTGGATAGTCTTGGAGTTCCAAGCATCTTTACATGCACATTGCATTGACTCATCTTTTGGCTGATTTTATTGAGTCCTTAGTGGTCAATAAGATTTAGTCTTACACTTGTAGATCTAAATGACCTTGCCGTATTTCTATCTCTTAGGACTATTCCTGTTTGTAAGGGAAAGCATTTAGAACAGATGAAGGAGAGACACTCACCTAGAAAAATGAGTTGGAGAAAAATATATATTCAGCCAAAAAAAAATAGAAGGAAAAAATTATAGATACAGAAGAAGGAAAAAAAATTCTACCAAATAAAAGCATCTCACAACATATGAATGCAATCCTTTTCCATTTCCGAATAAAAATACCTCACTACAAATGAGTGTTTATCCTATAGAAAAAATAAAAAAATACAGAGAAAAAAATTAGGAATGAGAGACCAATGGGTCTAGCTGGGGAGATATACACGTAGTGTGTTAACCTTGGGGTAGAAAAGTGGTGAGGAGAAAGCTTCCAAATCTTAGTATGGCATAATCGAAGATGGGATTGTCTCAGAAAGAGTATAGAAATATTCTAAGTTTTATTGAATGCTAGGAATCAACTAGTTTCCTATCTGATTTGTCACATAATAATCACTGTTCCTCACTCTGAATCAGGATTTTAAAAGTAATGCGTTGTAGTATAGCCGATAAATTACGAAGAACACTTAAAATTTATAGCTCAAAAGAAATCTGAGGTCTAACATAGGGAGCAAGGATCAATTGAACACTCAAGATTGCAATTCCAAGCACAATATAGCAATATAATGGAAATCTCAGGCACAAATAATATAAATATAGAAGCAAGAGTCAATGTAGCCAAAAAGATTAGGGTAAATGGTGATTTGAATCACCAAATTACCCTATTACAATTATACTAAATAATGCAATAGTACTAATCAACCAAATGCCAAGTAAATTGAGTGCACAGTGCACTCCCTGTTAGAGATCAGACAGCTGGAACTTTAGTCAGATGGGTTAATCGTCTAGATGCTACAGTGCCAAGAGGGCACTCTTCTTGGCTTCTTCTTCCTTTCCTTTCTCCTGCCTTAGGCTCTTTTCTCTTCATGCACAAGGGAGGAAACTCATGGATTTTGGCTAAGTGTTGGGGGCTTTCAAGAGCAAAACCCCCCTTTCCCCACTCTCTCTCTTTCTCTCCTTTCCTCCTCTTCTCAGACCCGAGTGTATAAGCTGGTTGGTAATTGGATAATTGGGTCAGGGCCCAGGTCTGCAGGTAGTGGTCACAAACGAGGGTGCGAAGGGTGTGCGAGGGACCTCACCCCCCAGTGTCGAGGCAGTAAGGCCCTGGTACTTTTTCCTTTTATCTGTGGTTGAGGCTTCGTTGCTTGCCGATGTGGGACTAAAGTCCCACCTTTGTTCTTCTCACAAGATAGTGAAAGTTGCAGCAGCTTCCTTCATCAAATTAGCACAAACAACTCGGTCAAAGGCCCGAATTGATCAGTGGGGAAACTTCGTGGGACTAATCTGTGTCACCTAGAGCAAGTGCCTAGGAAGTGTGTTGCAAGAACATATGCTAGAGCTCTGTCAAAGCAGCTGCATCAATGGCAACTGGTGACAACTACCTGAAAATCAAAAGAAGAGCCTCACGACTGCGTCAGAGGATTTCAAAATCATCTCCAGGTAACGATGAGTGCAATGCATGTGTTTACTTGTGGTGGCGTGGTCAGGAACCTTCGGGCGAAGGCCATGAGTGCAGGTGAAGGCATGTGTATTTGGTGACGCTATAAGGGGATCAATAGCTTTCAGTGAGTGAGGGCTTTTGATTGTCATGATGGGGCAGAGGTGTGGAGCTTGGGAGCGATGTGTTTGAGTGCATATGGAAGTTTTAGGGCACACCGAAGGTATGTCGGGAGGTGGAAGATGAAGTCGCAGGAGGCGATGAGGTGGTCGAGTCGGAGTGGCGAAGACGAAGTTGTGAAGTAGCAGAGCTAGGGAGTTATTCTGAGTAGGTAGCAGAAAACAAGGAGGAGGAGCGATGTTGGGTCTGGTATGGTCATTGCTGAAAACGAAGGTAGCTCTGGTGGAAGAGAACAGCAACGATGGAGGGGGAGGAAACACCACGGGGGTATGTCGAGGTGTGGAAGAAACTAGTGAGTCGAGATGGGCCGGCTATAGTCCATGACTGCCGATGAAGAAGCTCGGAGGAAGGGTTTGTCCGAGCGAGGCAGAGCGAGCCGAGGAGGAGAGGAAATAGGGCTAGATTTGGCTCAATTTCTCGCTGAGGTGAGGAATGACATAGGGGGGTCTTTTATAGGCTTAGGGAAGCTTTAAGAGTAGGAAACAAGCTTCAAAGTATGCTTGGGATTCAAGAAGAATCCCACTGATTTTGTGGATTCACACACACGAATTAGTGGGTTTTAGGAATTAGAATCTATCCTAATAGGTTTTCCTATGTGTGAACATCAATCCCACCAAATTTGGTGGGATTTGATTACCATTTGCTTGAGATTTGAGTCGGTCAAAGCCTACCTGGAGGTCAATTGACCTCCAATGGCAGAAAGGACTGATTTGAGAAGATGAAGAAGTTGGGAGGCTTTTTGCAAAGATTTCAAAAGTTGAGGGGTTATTTGAGAGAATAAGAGTCAGACTTGGACCAAAATGCAAACTAGGTCGAAATAATCTCATATTCAATCTAAATTTTGATATAAACCTAAATTAGACCTAAGAAATCCAATGGTGAAGTTGTATTTTGGTTTTGACCAAGTTTGACTAGGCAATTTATGCAAAAACCCAAATTAGGGCAATAGCCTGTATCAGACTCTATTTCAGGTCAAAATGGGTTAGATGGTCAAATCAAGGATGTCAAACCCTAGATAATACTTTTATATGATTTTGAGGGTTTAGATGAATTTTAACCTAACCAGAACCTTAGTTAATTAAGCAAGTCTATTTTTAGGGTTTCAGATGTCCATTAATTCTTGAAATGCATAAAAACCCATTTATGCCTGCATGGACCCACTTATTAGTCATTAATGACTAAATGACCTTTAATTAACCCCTGGAATACCCCGTGGTTATCCTATATTTGTGATAAGATGGTAAAATTGCATAAACAAGCCTGTTTTCATCTTTTCTTCTCAAAACAATTCATCCTGCTCAAGAGACCTTCTTACTGATATGTAGGAGCTTTTATTGGCTTTATAAGACCAAATTGAGCTACTTGTGGCTCATGATGTTGTTCCCATCATACCCCCATGCCTATCTTTTGCTAGTCCCTTAGCAAAATTCTATGAATCAAACCAATTATCTAGGTTGGATGTAACCATCAAGATACCCTACTAAGCCGCATCTCTAGGACTCAGATCGTAATACCAACAATAGGCCTAGAGGTACTCAAGCACCAGCCCAGATCCAGACCTGACTAGCTTTCACCTCAGTCTGCCACGAAGGTTTCTACAGCCCACAAGAACTAACCTAAGGTTTGTTGGACCTAGCGGTTAACGCATCCGTGCTTGAACATGGTTAGTCTAGGTTTAGTTTCCCAGTGCATTTTTGTAAGAGAGATGGAAGAATTTTCATTTGTGGAGAGCTTTTCTCTCTCTTTTTCTTTTCATTATATTTTTCCTTAGATCTATCTTCAGAATGGCCATAAACACGTCAGTATCGAATTCCTTGTCCCCATCATCAATCCTCACAGGGTCCCTAGCAATCGATGCTTTGAGATAGAACCACCCATGGCAACCCCCAGAACCCAAGCTTTCAAGATTTCAGGATAATCCCGCCCATGGCATTCTGAAGCTAAATCCAGACCCTGGCAATTGACATTTCTTGATAATGCCGCCCATGGCATCTGAACCAACACAAGGTGCTTACATGCCCCCGGTAGGATATTTAGATATCCTAGGAGACAAGCGCCGAGAAGACAATATGTTATTGCGCATCTTCGAGGGGAATTTCCCGCCTCTCCACGCTGGGAACTCATCCAAATCAATTTGTGTTTTCGAGCCACCCCTAATCTTGATCTTAGGACCATTTTCATAACAGAAGAAATGCCCTTTGGCATGATTTTATTATGTAAAGCACACTGAACCAAACTGTGTGTGATTTAGGATGCTTAAGTTACCAAGTCCCACAAACCAGAGGTCAGTTAACGAGGCCGAATACTCCCTAAGCCTTAGACCTAATGCACAAGCTTTGCATTTTCCTCAACCTCTTAAGGATTAATCCAGATCGTGAAAAGTACGTGAATGTTTAAATCAAAATCGATCCAAGAGAACTAAGGTCGGTATTCGCCACTAATCCCTTAAGTTTTAGCCTTTCAGGTCTTAATTCATCATTCAATCCAACCTAGAAGGTACATAGGTTCCGTATTACTTTGAAGGGACTCAAGTTTTTTTTCTTTATCTTTTAGCCCCTTTCTTTTTCTTTTTAATTTTCCTCCTTTTCTCAAAAATGGCTCTCCTTTTTCCTCAACCTCCTTTTTTTTTCAGCATATATAAAATTTTTTTTTGATGAAACCCTTTTTGTGAATTGATTCTTATGGCATTTTGCACTTTAATACCCCTCCATGCCTACAATTTGCAATGTTCTCATTGTAAATTAGGTGGGTTCGAGTTCATCTCAAATTGTACATTAGAACAAGTTCAAAGGGTGGGTGGACGAGTCGGGATGACTGTTGCGGACGATTTCAAGCTTTGGTATGAGTATCAGAGGTGGTGTCGACTGTTCTAATGGATGAACCCTAAAGTGCAATATGAGTTAAGTAATGAGATGTGTCAAAAGGGTTTCGAGTTTTTCAAAAGTTGACGGGTTGCCTCTTGTTAAGTTCAGAGTTTAACGCCAACAGCCGAGCACAATAAGCTCAGGGAGAAAGGAGATCAAAAGATACCTCAGCCAAGTTTGTATCAATGAGTTCAATGAACGGCTTAAGTCATTGGCCATTCACAATGAAGTGTTTAGAATCAAGGCTAGGTTGATTGATTTCAACGGCACCATTTCCAAAGATTCGTCTCACCAAGAATGGTCCAATCCATTTAGATCTGAGTTTTCCTGGGAAAAGTTTTAGCTTGACATCAAAGAGTAGGACCTTCTGATTAGGTTGGAAAGTTTTTCTAGATATGTGTTTGTCATGAAAAGCCTTCACTTGCTCTTTGTAGATTCGCAAGTTCTCGTACGCGTCATTGCGTAGTTCCTTATCTCGCTCATTTGAAGCTAACGGTGGGTTCCGACCTTAAGTAGATCTAGATTGAACTTCCGTACTACTCAATAGGCTTTGTGCTCCATCTTGATGAGGAGTCAACATGCCTTCTGATGTAAACACATTTACACTACTTAAAATGTCTATTTATGCATGTTCTTAAGCATAGGATTGCATTTCATGATATAAATATTGCATTACATGCATCATCTTGCATTTAGAGTAGTTTGAATAAAATGGAGGTTAATTGTCTCTTTTTATGTGCTTGGATAGGGCAAATATTTTATCGGGGCCTCGGATCAAAGATCCAACCGTATGGATATGATCAGGGCGACGATTGGAGTTCAACGACTCCAAGATCGCCCTAATCAGGCATCCGTAGCATCAGATAGAGACCGGGGAACCCTAGAAGATCAAGGGCCAGGATGGTGTAAATCCGCACTTCAGATGGAAAATCCGACCACACGGATGAATTCGGATCGACAATCGCAGCCGAACGACACAAAAATCGAGTCAATCCGACATCCGTGGCACCATCTACAACTTCCAGAAGATGGACGGCCAAGATGGCACCACGTGGCGCCATCCCAGCCGCCCAATCGGCCGCAGGAGTCCTGTGAAGACCGCGCACCGTCTCCTCTCCGCCGTTGGATCTCGATCCAACGGCTGCGGTCGCTCGCGTTTAAAAACGTCCGCGCGACCATTTCGCTCGCGTAGCGCAGCGGTGACGCAGCTGCGGGCGAAGCGGAGGTCGCGGGTTCGAGCCGCGGTGAGCGGGTGGAAGGCGCGGGCGAGCGGGCACGCACGAGCGTCGGATGAAGATCCAACGGCCGCGCGCGCCCGATAGCGCCGACGCGCAATTGGACGCTCTGGTGGACGCTCGATCGCACGCGGGCGGGCGCGGACGCGATCTAAGCCGTCCGATCTCGCGATCGGACGGCTGAGACGACGCGGACGTGCGTATGCGTATCGCGCGCAGGCCAGCCGATCGGGCGCACGTGGGCGCGGCGGCGACGGCGACGGCGGGGCTTTAGCGACGGTTTTATCCGTCACTAAAGACCCCTTATTTATTATTTTGAAGATGTAATGTCCATTTTGCCCCCACTCCTTGCAACTATAAAAGGAGACCCCCTCCATACGAAATTTTCATCCCTTCCTTCTCCTCTCTACCTCTCCAAAGCTCAAGAGAAGCTTGTCCCACACCCGGGATGCTTCTCGCGAGATAAAGTCCAAATTTTCGTCCCCCTTCGGAAGTGGATCCCGCGACGACGACGGCGTACTGCTTCGTTCCCATTCTTCTGCTTCGTCCTCCTTCGTCCCGCTTCGTTCTCCTTCGTCCAGGCGTCGTCCCGTCCGGCTCGTCCTCCAAACGACCGTCGAGGAGGATTCTCTCTCCCTATTGTTTTTACTGCTTTCTAGTATAGATTTACTGCTTTCTAGAGTAGTCTATTCGTCCTCCGAGCGATCGTCGAGGAGGACATTTCTCCCTCCATTCTTTTAATGCTTTCTAGAGTAATTGTTTTATGTTTTCTAGTTGTAAGGAACGAATTCTTTTATGATAAATTCCTTGTCTATTCTACATCTCATTTTGATTTCCATGTATAGTATTCTTTCTCTCTCTCTTACTCCCTCTCTCTCTTTTATTTGTTGTAGATACTTAGATAGTTTAAATTGAATTTCTTCGTGACAAAATAAAAAAATGAAACGCGAAGTTTTTAAATCAAACGTTCGCCTCCCTGTGTTCGACCCGGAATTCTTATTTCGGTATAAATTTTATTTGTTGAACACGAATCCTTCGCTTTCGAACTACAACGACGGGTTTTCCAAAACCAAACACGTTAGCGTAGATTCTCGTTCAACATTTTGGCACCGTTGCCGGGGAGGCAACGCTCTTTGATTTCTCTTCGCATTTTGTAACTTACAAATCATTTACCTCACTTTTTTTTTCCTTTCTTATTGTAATTGCAGGTACTCTTTCGAGACAGGCAAAAGCGGTAGATCGGAGTAAAGTGTTGTGGAAGGTTTTGTAAGTTATCCCCCACCTCCCACCCATTAGATTTCATTTCATCACATAATAATTCAAACATCAATCAACCTAGGTGTTCTTATAAACTCTAAGGTTAGATTGTTTGTTGTTTGACATCCATACTCACTCCAACACCCACATTAAAAAAAAGAAAAAAATAAAAAATCTCACAGAGGTACACAACCTCATCTGATTTTCTAACTCAACCGGTAAACCAATCTTAGGAGCCGGTACACACATCCAAACACATAATCGAGTAGAAATCAGATTGGGTAATCATTTGTGTGCCTAATTAGGTGGTGCATCAGGCCAGTTGTTTGAGTTGTTTGGGCCGCACCACTTCAAATAAAATCAACTCATCAAGTAGCTGCCAATTAGGTTCAACTCTTAGGGATCTACCAGGCACTCCACATTCTTTTTAAACTTTAAAGGAAAATATCTTCACCTGTGCTTGCAAAACCTGGTGTGCCAATGAAACTTGATTGAAAACACCTAAAGATGAATCCTAAAAGCTACTAAGCAAGATTTGAACCTTAAAATTCACCACATCAAAAATAATCTTGCTTGAAAACCACTGGTTGTGCACGCACACACAAAGCAATCAATCATTAAGGGCACAACCTATTTAAAGGGCCCATCACATTCCAAAGCACATTCAAACCTAGCCCTAAATAAAACAGAGTAGACGTTGGCCTTAAGGATTGGACTCGCTCTTCAGAACTCAGAACGAGATTATTTCGATTAGTTTGTTTCTACTGTTCAATCTGATGTCTAGCTAGGGGAGTAGAGTCAAACGATCGCGGCTGGGGGGTAGACTAGGAACCGGAGGCGCAAGCCGAAGGAAGAACCTTCTCCCCAGTTCCTCCTTCTAACTGGTTGGATTGAACAGACAGAAGTAGATCAAATCGTTCCTTTATCTCAAGACGGGTTTTGGGAGTCTGTAGGTCTGTAGGCTAACCCATTTAAGGACAGGTTTGATTGTTTGTATTGCAGGGCACCTTTCTTCCTCCCGTGTCTCATGAATCCTTCCACATATTTCACGCATTCCCGCTCTTTCCCTCCTGTTGTAAATTATCCTCAACATGACGATTATCCCAACTCGTATTGTAATCGACCATCAGTTAGTTGGGATAATTCGGATTGGGGATACAATTCCGGACCCCCGTGTTTAGGGTCTAACCCTGAACACTTTGATTCTCAATTCTATCCTTCTCAGAGTTGCATCGATTATAGATCGTCCTCCTTTCATGAACAACCTAATGCGATCTACAATCAAGAAGGATGCACTGATCCTTACCCATCCTCTGATTTCACTGCCTTTAGGTCATCTCCATCTTTTGAACAATCTGAAATGACCTATTATCAGGATGGGTATAACGAATCTCAATTCGTTAATTCCTCTACATTGATGTCAAACCCGCCCAACCCTGAACCAACTCATTTGGTTCAGGTTAATCAGGTTCAAGATAAGATAAGGTTCTGGCTAACTTGAGGAATATCATTCAATCTTTAGAAGTTCAGCCAATACCTTGCATTGAGAGATTGGAGCCCCTGATTGAAATGATTGATGATTTAAACAAGTCTTTGTTGGATTGGCTCCAGGATGTTAAGGATAAGAACCCGGGTGAGTTTCTACTTGGGAAATTAGCGAAATTGAGGATGAGATTCGTGGTTGCTTTGATTCAATCTTGGAATAATTCCCAGGATGAACTCTCTTCAGGAAAGCCAATGACAGAACCCGCTCAGGCACCTGTTGGGGGGGACACGTGTTATGAAGCTGACCAGATTGAATTAAAACAACCAATTAAGGATGATTTGATTTATTCACCTGAAATCCCTGAGCCGGGTTACGAGGAAACGTATGTCTCCTTGGAACGCAAAGTGACAAATGATTTTGGGACATACATTGATACGGATCCTGATGGTGAAGATTCAAGTTGCGAAGTCTCACACGAGTTTTCAGATCACGATTTTTGTGAGACGATTGGGCCTGAGGAATCTGATAGATCATTTGATAGCCCAATAACTGAGGAAACTAATCTTATTAGGGCACACGATACGGATCCAGAATCGCATTTTCTGGAGGAATTAATTCAATGCCCTGATTATCAGTTACACCCTGTTGAGCTTATTGATGATTCTAATTCTGAGATAATTAGACCCAAGTCAATTTTGATTTTGCCACATCATCTAGACTTGGAGATTTCAGACGGGGTGATGAATATACAAGAGGTCATGGAATTTGA
The DNA here is from genome assembly GCA_037157565.1 of Thalassia testudinum. Classification (NCBI taxonomy): domain Eukaryota; kingdom Viridiplantae; phylum Streptophyta; class Magnoliopsida; order Alismatales; family Hydrocharitaceae; genus Thalassia; species Thalassia testudinum. The sequence continues at coordinate 112,158,721 of JAZHRO010000003.1, read as the reverse complement.
TATGCCGAATGAGGAGGATAGGAGCTGGGAAATTCTGATTTGGGAAGTCAATTTTGGAGGAAATGGAAGATTGAGTCAAAGGGTTCCTTTTAAACTGAAACCATCAAATCAGAACCCTTACGACATTTGTTTCGAGGATGTCAAACTCAAGCACACATTTAACGATTATCCTTTTGAGCTTCAATTCTCTGTAACCCGACATTTTGGCCTTGGGTTGCATCCTCACAAATCGCAGGCCCGACCCTGCTTGCATTCTGATTTTAGGTTTTGGGTAATTTTTATCCAGAACCTAAGATATTCTCGATTATGGGGTGTGGGTCTACACGACAATCTAGTCCACATCTGTGGACCTTTGCTGACAGGTCAGAGGATTCTTCTGTTCATTCTAATTCTGACCTGCACATGTGAATTCTTCATTTCTTTTCTTTGTATAGTGTACCTAGCTGAAGGCACTAAACTCAGCACATATACAGTTCTTTTTCATTTTCATCTCGGAGCGGACCCGATATCCACGCAATTCAGGTGCTTTCTACGCTTTTCCACTCTGTTTTATGTCTTTTTAATACAATGAGGACATTGCATTAGATAGGCATGGGGGGATGGATATTTATCTTTGAATTCATTCGTCAGCTTCGTAGATTTGTTTTATTTTTTAAAAAAAAAAAAAAAAAATCAAAATTAGGAAAGAGAATTTGGGTTTAAGAAAATTTTCGATCTTAAGAAATACTATATTATGTTCTGAACACAAAGACCCTTCAGGTCTTTGGACTTAATCAGCCCGTATATCCACTAAAATGTGGATTTGTTTTTCGAGTTCTCGCCAACTTGAATTTTATTTTAATTGGAGTAAATAAGTTTGGGTGATAAGTACACGACTTATCAACCCGCCCTCTGATGTGAGGGAATTTTGAGTCTTAAGCATCTACACACTTTCTTTGCACTGACTCGTTGTTTGGCGATTTTAACGGAAATTGGGTAGCTAATGAACCTTCTAGGGTGATATGGTTGGCAAGTTATTGTGGGTAACAGCCCATAGGTAGGTTGTCCAGAGCCCAGTCACTGGACCTTTCTCTTTTTGCTGCCTTTAGGTAAATCTTAGACCAGGGAAGCCACCTACTTAAAAAAAAAAAAAAAGAAAAAAAAAAAATCAAAAAGGAGAAAAGAACAAAAAGAAATAAGCCACACTTCACCGCACGAGTATGGCTGGCAAGTTGTCGGTGGTAACAGCTCATCGACCGGTTGTCCAGAACCCAGCTCAGAAAATGCACTAAAAATTCCCAAAACACTTAGGAAGAAGCGGAGAAGTAGAATAAACCGGGGAGATATACACTGGATTCACCCTTGTGTTGACCCCGTTAAAAAATAAAAGTAGGGAGAAAGCTACCGGTTGTAAAGATACACCTTTAGGCAGAATTCTTTTTGAGGTCACCTAGAGGCGTAGAAATCCGAAGTCCGTTTTAATTGCCGGTCAACGAGTCTATCACAATCACAATAAGATGCTTAAAACTTAGGGTTCTCATCAAATCTTGGGTGAGTTGAATGGCCGTAGAAAGCCACTCTTAAACCCTAAAATTTGAAAATCCAAAAAAAAAAAAAAAAAAAAGAGAGTAAAAACAGAAAAAGAAATTTTTCTTTGAATAAGGCGAGGCTTGAGGCGGTCTGCATTTTGGCTGATACCCAGGCACTGTTGTGTCTTTGAAAGTTCAGTTCTTAAGTAGACAATTTCTTAATGATTGAAAATAACTCAGGTCCAAATAATCTAACCTAATTCTTTTATAAATAGCATATAGTTTTTGCTAGGGACTAGCAAAAGATAGGCATGGGGGTATGATGTAAACACATTTACACTACTTAAAATGTCTATTTACGCATGTTCTTAAGCATAGGATTGCATTTCATGATATAAATATTGCATTACATGCATCATCTTGCATTTAGAGTAGTTTGAATAAAATGGAGGTTAATTGTCTCTTTTTATGTGCTTGGATAGGGCAAATATTTTATCGGGGCCTCGGATAAAAGATCCAACCGTATGGATATGATCAGGGCGACGATTGGAGTTCAACGACTCCAAGATCGCCCTAATCAGGCATCCGTAGCATTAGATAGAGACCGGGGAACCCTAGAAGATCAAGGGCCAGGATGGTGTAAATCCGCACTTCAGATGGAAAATCCGACCACACGGATGAATTCGGATCGACGATCGCAGCCGAACGACACAAAAATCGAGTCAATCCGACATCCGTGGCACCATCTACAACTTCCAGAAGATGGACGGCCAAGATGGTGCCACGTGGCACCATCCCAGCTGCCCAATCGGCCGCAGGAGTCCTGTGAAGACCGCGCACTGTCTCCTCTCCGCCGTTGGATCTCGATCCAGCGGCTGCGGTCGCTCGCGTTTAAAAACGTCCGCGCGACCATTTCGCCCGCGTAGCGCAGCGGCGACGCAGCTGCGGGCGAAGCGGAGGTCGCGGGTTCGAGCCGCGGTGAGCGGGTGGAAGGCGCGGGCGAGCGGGCGCGCACGAGCGTCGGATGAAGATCCAACGGCCGCGCGCGCCCGATAGCGCCGACGCGCAATTGGACGCTCTGGTGGACGCTCGATCGCACGCGGGCGGGCGCGCTACGCAGCGGGCGCGGACGCGATCTAAGCCGTCCGATCTCGCGATCGGACGGCTGAGACGACGCGGACGTGCGTATGCGTTACGCGCGCAGGCCAGCCGAGCGGGCGCGCGTGGGCGCGGCGGCGACGGCGACGGCGGGGCTTTAGCGACGGTTTTATCCGTCACTAAAGACCCCTTATTTATTATTTTGAAGATGTAATGTCCATTTTGCCCCCACTCCTTGCAACTATAAAAGGAGACCCCCTCCATACGAAATTTTCATCCCTTCCTTCTCCTCTCTACCTCTCCAAAGCTCAAGAGAAGCTTGTCCCACACCCGGGATGCTTCTCGCGAGATAAAGTCCAAATTTTCGTCCCCCTTCGGAAGTGGATCCCGCGACGACGACGGCGTACTGCTTCGTTCCTGTTCTTCTGCTTCGTCCTCCTTCGTCCCGCTTCGTTCTCCTTCGTCCAGGCGTCGTCCCGTCCGGCTCGTCCTCCAAGCGACCGTCGAGGAGGATTCTCTCTCCCTATTATTTTTACTGCTTTCTAGTATAGATTTACTGCTTTCTAGAGTAGTCTATTCGTCCTCCGAGCGATCGCCGAGGAGGACATTTCTCCCTCCATTCTTTTAATGCTTTCTAGAGTAATTGTTTTATGTTTTCTAGTTGTAAGGAACGAACTCTTTTATGATAAATTCCTTGTCTATTCTACATCTCACTTTGATTTCCATGTATAGTATTCTTTCTCTCTCTCTTACTCCCTCTCTCTCTTTTATTTGTTGTAGATACTTAGATAGTTTAAATTGAATTTCTTCGTGACAAAATAAAAAAACGAAATGCGAAGTTTTTAAATCAAACGTTCGCCTCCCTGTGTTCGACCCGGAATTCTTATTTCGGTATAAATTTTATTTGTTGAACACGAATCCTTCGCTTTCGAACTACAACGACGGGTTTTCCAAAACCAAACACGTTAGCGTAGATTCTCGTTCAACACCTTCCTGTACACCAATCTGAATGGAGACAACTAATTGGGTTTTGTGGGCGGTCCCATAAGACCACAAAGCTTCTGGAAGCCAGGTTGACCAGTCCTTCCTGTCAGGCCAAACAGTGACCTAGAGGATTTTCTTTATCTCCTGATTAGACAGTTCAGCCAATACATTGGTTTGGGGGTGATAAGGAGCCGAGATTTGGTGTGACACCCCGTATTTATTCATCAGGGATCTGAACTATGCATTTGTAAATTGGGTCCCTCCATCAAACATAATGGCATGTGGGACACTGAACCGAGAAAAGATGTGTTGATGAATGAATTTGATTACCACTTTATGATCATTGGTTCAGGTTGGGATAGCTTCGATCCATTTAGACTTGTAGTCTACAACGAGGAGAATGTATTCAAAGCCGCCCGACTTAGGGAAGGGTCCCATAAAATCAATCCCCAAAATATCAAAAATTTGACATACGAGACTCAGCTATAAAGGCATCATATCACGGTGGCTCATGTTGCCCAAAGTTTGGCAACGAGTACATGCCTTACAGTAATCGTATGCATCCTTGAAGATCGTGGGTCAATAAAAGCCACACTAAAGGACTTTAGGTGTGATTTTATGTCCGAAGAAGTGTCCGTTGTAGGCTTGGTCATGGCAGAAGGACAGAATGTCCTGAATTTTCACTTCCGGGATGCATTGTCTGATGATCTGATCAGCACCAATGCAGAAGAGATACGGGTCTTCCCAGATGTAGTACTTGGCATCAGAAAGCAATTTGTCCTTCTTGGTCTTTGGCCAATCAAACGGGATCTAATGTGATGCCAAGTAGTTAACCAAATCAGCGTACCAGGGAAGTCCAGCACCAATAGTTAGGAGGTGCTCATCAGAAAAGTGCTCTGTTATTGGTCCGGAAGGGTCAATGATATCAGAAGGAAGGCAAGACAAGTGATCATCTACCACATTCTACTTTTTCGCCTTGTCGTGAATCTCGAGGTCGAATTCTTGCAACAGCAAGATCCAGCGGATTAGTTGAGGTTTTGCACCCTTCTTCACGAGGAGGTGCCTCACTATGATGTGATCCGAGTATATGATAACACGAGAACCCAAAAGATAGGAGCAAAATTTTTCGAGGCCAAAGACTACAGCTAGTAGCTTTTTCTCGATAACTGTGTAGTTACACTGAGTCTCATCAAGTGTCTTGCTAGCATAGTAGATGACCATGGGTTTCCCGTCTATTTTCTGCCCAAGTACCACACCCACTACATAGTCAGACGCATCACACATGATTTCAAATGGTAGAGACCAGTCAGGGGATTGTAAGATTGGTGCTTGGGTGACTCGATCATGTAGGCTCTCAAATGCATGAGTGCACTCCTTGGTGATTTCAAAGGGGACATCCTTTGAGAGAAGATTAGTCAGGGGGCATGCAATTTTTGAGAAATCGGGAATCAATCGACGGTAAAAATTGACTTTCCCTATAAAAGAGCAGATGTCCTTGACCGAGCCAGGTATGGGTAGTTTGAAAATCAAATTAACCTTAGCCCGATCAACCTGGATGCCTTTTTCAGAGATGAGGTGACCCAGGACAATTAACTCAGGTACCATGAAGTGGCTCTTTTCCCAAGAAAGAACTAGATTCACGTCGATACAACGCCTGAAAATTTGGACCAAGTGCAGGAGGCAATCATCAAAAGATTCCCTAAATACCGAGAAGTCATCCATGAAGGTTTCAAGGTATTCACCTACCATATCTGAGAATATGGCAAGTATGCACTTCTGAAAAGTAGCAGGTGCATTGCAGAGACCTAACGGCATCCTACGAAATGCATATGTCACAAAGGGGTAGGTGAAGGTAATCTTCTCTTGGTCCTCAGGATGGATTGCCACCTGGTTATAACCAGAGTACCCATCCAAGAAGCAAAAGAATCGATTTCCTGTAAATTTCTCAAGTATCTGATAAATAAATGGCACTGGGAAATGATCCTTTTTCGTGGAGGCATTTAGTCTTTGGTAATCAATACAGACTCTCCACGAGTTTGCAATGTGGGTTGGTATAGTCTCTTTGATTTTAGTCGTAATGACAGTGAGTCCTGCCTTTTTTGGCACAACCTGGATTGGACTCACCCAACAACTGTCGGAGATTGGGTAGATGATGCCTGCATCTAACCACTTGATGATCTCCTTTTTCACGACATCCTGCAGGTTCGGATTCAGGCATCTCTACATTTCACGGGATGGTCGTGAACCCTCTTCGGTGTAGATGTGATGCATGTAATATGGGGGGCTAATGCTAGTCAGGTCATCAAGAGTTCAACCAATGGCTCTTCGATGCTGTTGGAGGATAGAAATCAAGCAGGTTTCTGATCAGAGGTAAGGCGGGAATTGATAATCACAGGAAGTGTCTGATTAAAACCCAAGAAGACATATTCGAGATGGTCAGGGAGGGGTTTCAACTCCATGACTGAATTTTCAGCAGTAGCAGGTGGTTTCGAGTAAGGTTCAAGAGCAAGGGAAGGAGCTAAAGGTATGTCTAAGTCTGGTTCAGGCTCTTCTAAGTCTGGGGCTTGATCCTCTTATGGTTGAATATCAGGGATAAGTGGGTTTTCTTCAACAAAGGGCTCTTCAACCATGGATTCGATATCGCAGATTTGTTCAATAACCCCACAATTAATTCCTTTTTGGGCCTTAAAGATGTTGATTTTAACTCAATTTGGCCCTCCTCACAATTGATATTGGCCTCCTCACAATTGATATTGGCCCTAGATGTGGCCAAAAAAGGTCTCCCTAAAATAATTCGTGTGTTCTTCAAGTTCTCAGGAGCATCCATGTCCAAAACAATAAAATCCGTAGGGAAGTAGAAATCACATACCCTAACTATGACATCCTCGAGGATTCCTTTTGGTGACTTAATAGATCAATCAGCTAACTGCAATGTTACCTCTATCGGTTTGACCTTAGTTTCTTCAAGGTGGTCAAGTAGGGATGTAGGTATTAGGTTTATGGAAGCTCCTAGATCTAAAAAGGCTCTGTCAAACTGTATATCACCAATAGCATAGGAGATCAGAGGGGTGCCTGGGTCTTTTAGCTTAGGCGAGAGTTTGCTCAAAATGATGGAGCTAGATTGCTCCGATAGTACAATTGGGTTCCCAACTTTGGTTCGCAGCTTACATTTTGGTATACATATATCTTTTAGGAATCTTGTGTAAGCCAGTACATAGCGAATTGCATCCATCAAAGGGCTGTTTATTTGGACCTGCTCAAAGAGCTTGACCAAGTTCTCCTCGAAAGCCACGGGTTTGGGTTTTTTCTTTCCTTTGGTTAAGGCCTCGGGAAATGGAACCTCAGTTGGTTTCTCTAGAATTGGCTCAGGCTCTTTATCATGGATCGGGGTGTCCTGGATGACCAATCTAGGGTTAGGGTCAACAGTCTCAAGCGAGTTGTGGCTAGGAAAAGGTGGGTCCTGTGTTGCTTTGCCACTACGGGTGGTGATGGAATTTAATCCTGCCCGATTCTGGTTTGGGCTAGGGAGGATAGGTGTCTGCTACTGAAATCCAGAATAAGATGTTGAAGCACCCGTCCTATCATGGGATGGGGCAAAATGGGCCTAATAGACAAAGTGGGCTTGGCCCTAATTTGGATTCATAATGCACCTCTGGTTTGTCACGTTATTTGGATTCGAAAGAGGCTAAGAAGGGAGTACACGTGACTGGCAAGCCTTTACCTACTGGGCCAAATGATTTTGTAGCTCAGAGATCTCTTCTTTATGTTGTTTTTGCATGTCAACCAAGGTATGGAGAATCAAAGATGTCTAATCTTCCTTAGGTGGTCCAAATTGGGGATTTTGATTGGGCCTTGGTTGAGTGGGTTGATAGGGATGCAGGTTTTGTGGTCAGGGTTGGAATTGAGGTCTTGGTTGTGGGTTACTTCCCAACCACGCAAAGTTTGGATGATTATGCCATCTAGAGTTGTAGGTATTGGACAAAGGATTGTTCTGGATGGCATGGAGATCCTCGCAGGTCAGAGGATCCCTAGAATAATCAAGGTATGAGGGTTTGGAGTTTCCCCAACTGTGGTAGGCTGGCCCGGAGTTTCCTCCGAAGCCATAATCGGATGGGGGTGGATACGCATCCATCCCTGAAGAGTGGTAGATATTGTGTGCAGGTTCCCTATCTGAGGGTAGGGGTGTATATGTGCTTTGTGGTGTAGAGGTGGTCTTGTTTAGATGTCAAGTGATGTTATCCACCTTCTTCTCAACGATGGAGACCTTATCCAATTAACTGGCTAACTTCAAGTCAACGGATGCGGAAAGGCCTTGAGATTCATGTACCCCTTGATTGTTTGTCAATGCGCGGGTGGACATCTGATCATACGCACCCAATGACTCATTATTCAAGGAGTTCTCACACATGTTATCAAGAATTCCCTAAATCTCTTTTTCATGCTGACCCATGATGCTGCCACCACAGGTTGCATTGACAAATAGCTTAATGTCTCCACGGAGCCCGTGGTAAAAAGATTGGACTTGTTCTCACTTCAGGACTCCGTGATGGAGGCATTTGCGCATGAGATCCAGAAAATGATCCCATGCCTTGTGTAGAGATTCTCCTGCACCTTGGGAGAAGTGCGTGATTTGGTGCCGCATAGCGTTTGTGCAACCAATGGGATAGAATTTTTGTAGGATGGCGGTTTGAAGTTCTTCCCATGTGTTGATCGCGTGTGGATAAGTTTGAAACTAGTAGGCGACTTTGTTGGCCAGAGAAAAGGAGAAGATCTTTAAGAGCAAGCCATCTCGATTTTGCATGTCTGCCCCAAAGGTGTGGGCCAGATGCTTCAAATTCTTGATGTGTTGGAAAGGATCCTTGGAGTTCAAGCCATTAAATTTTGGAGTCATGTAAAGAATACTAGGCTTCAGCTCCACCTGAGGTCCTCCCGCAGGGATATTGATTCTTGGTTCGATCTCCACTGTCGTGGGATTGTAATGATATTGCATTTGAGGATGCGGCGATGGGTTGATGAAGTCATTGATCTGATCTCTGAAATCAAACAATTGTTGTAGATCAAAGTTAGGTCATTCCGATTGATCCATGGTTGTGATTGGAGGTTTGGGCTTAGAATTAGAGGAAGTGTCAATATGATCAGGTTGTTGCATAAATACAGAGGTCAAGGCTTGGCCTCGATGAGAGTGAATAGCTAATGGAGGCCTCAAGGTTAGTCTTAAGTACCTCCTCCTAAACATGCACCAATGGAGAAGATGAGAGATAGAATGTCAGACGGATCCAATCAAGGCACCCAAAGATTTTTGGATGACTATAGGGGTTTGGGGCAGATGATACCCCTGGATCAGAAAGTTGTCCACCTGAGAATTACCTGGGTAGCCAGGAAGGGAGAGTCTTGCAAAGACCCCTACACGATAGAGCATCCCCATGGGTTACAAGGTTTTCCCCACCTGACCTTCCTTGTCACTAAGAGTCCAAGTAGACCAGAATGGTGACTTGACCTCTTAAGTCTACTGATTTTAAGTTAAGAGCAAGGGTGCTTATGATTTCAATTGAACTTTTAAGATATTTTTGTGCAAGGTGACCTAATTTGAAGATTGGTTGACCCCACAAGGTGGGTCAACTTCACCTGTTTGTCCTTTGAGATTATTAGGTCCCAACTTTTTAAGATTCAAGTGGCTATTAAGAGCCTGATTTTAGGGTTTGCTTGATTAGGTCAATTGAAACAAGGCTTGGGACACACACAAGTTGGAAGAATATATTCTTGATTAAGCAAGCGGAGTCCTCAACCCTAGAATGGAAATCCTATTTTGGCTCTGATTGATCCAATTAGGTCCATCCAAATTTGGTACCTAAGGCTCAAGCAAGAAGGTAATAGCCCTAGATACCTTAAACCCTAAGTAGGTACAGAAATCAAGGTTACGGTTTGTCTACAAAAGAATCAAATTAGGAAACTTGTGAGGATTGATTCTAAGAATAGAATGCAAGTTGATCCTAATTGATTTTTTTCCTTTTTTAGCTTTTCAGAATCAGGGACTTAATGAGGATGGAAAATGAGATTACCTACCCCTGGAGTGAATGTTGTGTGGTTGATCTTGCTCCTTGGTTAAATCCCCTACACAATCATAATCAGAAGAGATAAATCAAGTTAGTATCAAGTCAAGAATTGTAATCCAGAGATCAAATTGCACGTTGCTCCCCGGCAACGGCACCAAAATGTTTCTCTCTCTGAATCGGGGTCTTAAAAGTAATGCATTGTAGTATAGTCGATAAATCACGAAGAACACTTAAAATTTATAGCTCAAAAGAAATCCGAGGTCAAACACAGGGAGCAAGGATCAATTGAACACTCAAGATTGCAATTCCAAGCATAATATAGCAATATAACGAAAATCTGAGGCACAAATAATACAAATATTGAAGCAAGAGTCAATGTAGCCAACAAGATTAGGGTAAAATGGTGATTTGAATCACCAAATTACCCTATTACAATTATACAAAATAATGCAATAGTACTAATCAACCAAAAGCCATGTAAATTGAGTGCACAATGCACTCCCTGTCACTGATCAAATAGCTGGAACTTCAGTCAGATGGCTTAATTGTCCAGAAGCTACAGTGCCAAGAGGGCACTCTTCTTCTTGTCTTCTTCTTCTTCCTTTCCTTTCTCCTGCCTTAGGCCCTTTTCTCTTCACGCACAAGGGAGGAAACTCACGAATTTTGGCTAAGTGTTGGGGGCTTTCAAGAGAAAAACCCCCCTTTCCCCCTCTCTCTCTTTCTCTCCTTTCCTCCTCTTCTCAGACGTGGGTGTATAAGTTGGTCGGTAACCAGATAATCGGGTCAGGGTCTAGGTTCGCGAGCAGAGGTCATGTACGAGAGTGCATAGGGTGTGCAAGGGACCTCACCCCCCAATGTCGAGGCAGTAAGGCTCCGGCACTTTTTCCTTCTATCTATGGTTGAGACTCTGTTGCTTGTTGATGTAGGACTAAAGTCCCACCTTTGTTCTTCGCATAAGACAGTGAAAGCTACAGTTGCTTCCTCCATTAAATTGGCATAGAGGACTTGGTCAAAGACCCAAATTGATCAGTGGGGAAACTTCTTGGGCTGGATCCTTGTCACCTGGAGTGAGTGCTTGGGAACTGTGTTGCAAGAACATATGCTGGAGCTCCGTCGAAGTAGTTACGTCAATGGCAACCAATGACGAGTACCTAAAAATCTAAAGAAGGGCCTCACGGTCGCATTAGAGGATTTCAAAAGCATCGTTGGGTGAGGACAAGTGTAGTGTAGGTGTTTAGGTGCAATGGCATTGTCAGGAACCTTCGACCGAAGGCCGTGAGTGCGAGTGAAGGCGTGTGTGTTCGGTTGCACTATAAGGGGATCAATAGCCCGCGGTGAGTGAGGGCTTTTGATTGTCGTTATAAGGCAGAGGTGTGGAGCGAGGGAGCGGCGTGTTTGAATGCGTGTTGAAGCTGCTAGTGCTCGCCAGATGTATGTCGGTGAGGTGGAAGATGAAGTTGCAGGAGGCAATGCGGTGGTCGAGTCGGAGTGGCAAAGATGAAGTTGTGAAGTAGTAGAGCTAGGGAGTTGATCTGGGTAGATAGTGGACGAGGAGGAGGAGGAGCAACGTTGGGTCTGGTATGGTCAACGCCGAAGACGAAGGGAGCTTCGGTGGAAGAGAACGGCGATGACGAAGGGGGAGGAAACACCTTGAGGGTATGTCGAGGTGCAGAAGAAGTTGGGTAGTCAAGATCGGCCGCTATAGTCCATGATGGCCGGTGAAGAAGCTTGGTGGAAGGGGTCGTCAGAGCGAGGCAGAGCGAGCCGAGGAGGAGAGGAAATAGGGCTAGATTTGGCTCAAATTCTCACTAAGGAGGTGAGGACTGCCATGGGGGGGTCTTTCCTAGGCTTAGGGAAGCTTAAAGAGTAGGAAACAACCTTCAAAGCTTGCTTAGGATTCAAGAAGAATCCCACTGATTTCGTGGATTCGCATGCTGATAGAGAGAGTTTCACTTAATTAAAATAGCAATAGAATGATATGTCATTGTAATTAATGTGGTAGAAATCTCTCAATCAAAGATTAAAATAGATATCAATTTAAACCATGAAAAGGATGTCGTATCCACAGGGAGGAACGGATTAATAAGTTCACAAAATATTTTTCCTTTGTATTTGTTCAATTAAGTGCGCAATCCGTGTTCAAATCTGATGCGAAACAAGGCAAAAAGAAGGAATACGTAAGAATTTAAAAATGCAGGGGTATGAATGTAATTTTCCTTTCATGAAATAACTTGCAATGGCATGTAACATAATTGTATTTTAAGACATGGGGCTTTCTCTTTTAGGTCATGTGAGTGTCTTGATGAGATTTTATGCATTTATCAACCTCAACATATAAGAGTTAAGAGCATGAAAGAAATAATATAACACTTAAGGGCATGATGCAATTTCACTCAAATATATTAATCAATCAATATTGAAATAGTGTTTTTGGAAATGGCACGTTTGGTAATTTGTCACCAAAAACAGAGGAAACTTCCTCTCTCCTCTTTGCACGCATGGAGGCGTGGCTACCGGCCGACTGAAGCTCGGTGACAATGCATGGGAGAGAGGTGGTCGCAACAGTGGTGGAGGCACGGTCAGAGGTGGCCGGTGGCGGTCAGCTGAAGAGCTTGACGCTAGTGGAGCTGGCCGCAAGAGAGGACGTGAGCTGCTGCTGTTGCATGCGCGCGTGGCTACGCGTCACTGCCAGCCAACTGCTGGTCGGGCAAGGAGGTGCACCGCACGTAGAGAAGATGGTTAGGCTGGAGGCGCGCACTGCTGCTGTTGGTTGCCTACTGGCTGTGCATCGAGGGGAGATGGAGGCGCGCGCTGCTACTATTGGTTGTGTGGTGTGCGTGCACCGATACTGCAGAGAAGCAGAGGAAGAAGAAGACAGAGAGGCACAGGGGCACTGCTGTGTGCGGTGTGCGCACTTGTGTGGCGGGTGAGGGTTGCACACACAAGGGTGCAGTTGCGCGCACAAGGGCTACTGCGTGCGGCCGTGGGTTGCGCTCGGGCACTCTGCTGCATTACTTGAGAGGTGAACTTGGCGTGGCTGGCACTATTGGCTGAAAGGGCCATAATGCAGGTTCTCCCCACGGTGCGCGTAGGGTCCACAGTGGTGCGTTCCAGAGATCTCCTTCGCCAAGAGCACCCCCATGCGACTTTTATCTCCTCCCCATCTGTTCTTCCTCGGCGAAAGTCAAGGGATTTTAAATCCCTTACTAAAATTGGTTGCCTGTTGAGAGGTGGGTGGCCAATTTGTTGAGGCTGGCAGACTGTTGAGAGGTCCTCGTGGTGGGGAGGGGGAATTCTTTTCAAAAGACCCTGGTTTCTCCGCAAAATTATTCCTCCTCCTCTCCCATTTTATCGGTTACTTGTTAACTCTTAAAATAGCCTGATAGAGTGGATCAAGTGAAGGAGACGGATAGGGTGCACTATGTGCGTGACCTGCATGAGAGAGTGGCACGTTGAAATATAATATAAGTTATTCCTACAATAATGAAATATAAAATAATTATTTATATACATAATAAGTTATAGAATGCAATAGAATAGATGTAAACTTAAGTAATGATGCATGCAATCATTCTATGACCTAATCTAGTTATTAACAAACATAAAATGTAAGAATAAAGTTAACTTAGGCTTAACAATAGTCCATTAAAATGGACTCATCACATGCACGAATCAGTGGGTTTTAGGAATTAGAATCGATCCGAATAGGTTTTCCTATGTGTTACATCAATCCCACTAAATTTTGTAGGATTTGATTGCCATTTGCGTGAGATTTGAGTCGATCAAATCCTACCTAGAGGTTGGTTGACCTCCAATGGTGGCAAGGACCGATTTGAGAAGAAGTAGAAGAAGTTGGGGGTCTTTTTGCTAGGAATTGAAAAGCTGAGGGGTTATTTGCGAGAATAAGAGTCAGACTTGGACCAAAATGCTAACTAGGTCTAAATAATCTCATATTGAGCCAAAATTTTGATACAAACCTAATTTGGACCTAAGGAATCCAATGGTGAAGTTGAATTTTGATTTTTACCTAGTTTGATAGGGTAATTTATGCAAAAACCTAAATTAGGGTAATAATCTGTCTGAGACTCTATTTCAGGTCAAAATGGGTTCAGATGGTTAAATCAAGGATGCCAAACCATAGATAATATTTTTCTATGATTTTTAGAGGGTTTAAAATAATTTTATCCTAACCAAAACCTCAGTTAATTAAGCAGGTCTATTTTTAGGGTTTTAGATGTCCATTAATTCTTGAAATGCGTGAAAGCCCATTTCTGTCTGCATGGACCAACTTATTAGGCATGAATGACTAAATTACCTTTAATAAACCCCTATCATACCCTATGGTTATTCTGTATTTGTGATAAGATTGTAAAATTGCAGAAATAACCATATTTTCATCTTTTCTTCTCAAAATAATTCATCCTGCTCAAGAGACCTTCTGATTGATATGTAGGAGCTTTTATTGACTTTATAAGACCAAATTGAGATAGCTATGACTCATGATGGTGTTCCCATCAATCACACACAAGTTGCCGATTTCTCACATTCGATTCAAACTTTGGGAGGGTCGACTTAGTCAAAGAAAGCTACTTTGGCAACCCAACTCTAAAGGCTAATAGGACTTCTGATTTGATTTGGGAGGTCTGGATTTGAGTTGGTACTCGAGAACTGTTGAGTCTCTGTCATTAAGTATTGGTCTACAATTTCCCCTTGTTGGTGAAAAATCTAATTGACATTTTTCATCCAAAGTTATCTTATTTCTCTAACATTTTCATAAATAAGAATAGAGTATTGCATAAAATATTTTTCTTTCAATAAAATAAAACAAAACCCACGCTCTTACTTGTCGCATTTTTCATAGGCTTCTTGCATTTCAGTTTTGCTAGGGATTAGCGAAAGAAAGGCATGGGGGTGTGATAAGTCTACATTATTTCATGTAAAAATGCCAATTATGTGAGTTCTGTAGCAAGTCGGTGCATTAGATTTGTAAATATTGTATTAATAGTGTAGTCATGCATTTAGAAGGATTTGTATGAATTTATATTAATTTACCCATTTTCATGGCCCAGGGGCAGGGCAACACAAATCCAAGCTTCAAATGAGAAATCCAACAGTACAGATGGACTCAGAGCGATGATCGCAGTACAAAAATGCAAGAATCATCTCGATTAGAGATTTGTAGCACCCGATACAGAGAGAAGAAGATGGACGGCCATGATGGCACCATGTGGCACCATCACAGCCGCCCAACACCACCTACCCGTCCTCTTCTCACCAGTGCCCCTTAATTTTCGCCTTTGTATTCTCATCCAACAGGTAAGATGATCCCCAATGTCGACCTTCAAATTTCAAAAGGGGTTGCCCTCACGAGATTTGGACCATAGGATGGAAATCCAACGGCCGCCACATGGCCATGTTGCCTTTTCACAGCTATGGGAAATGCCAACTCTTAATTTGGATGGTTAGATCTCCATCCAACGATCAAGATCTCATGCCACCAAATGCAACAACTCGACAATCTGATGGCACAGCACCGCGGCAAAGAATGGCACTTCAAACAAGCGCCGTGAGTTCAAACCCCCTGTGCACCACTTAATTCTCAATGTAAGAGGCACGCCAAAATTGGGCCGCTCTATCAGAGATGAGTGGTGCTGAAGGCGGCCACGCGACACGACGGATGGGCAGCAATCTACACATGCGTGATGACGCATGATCATACATGCCTTTGAGATCTCAGAGCATGGTCTTCATGCAATCGTGGCCCTCCGATGATGATCTGACGATGATGATGTGTGCTACGCACGCTTCCTCAACACAAGCTGCAGGCGAGCGGACTCATCTTAGTCGCCCGATGAAGATCGAATGGTCCTTAACACTCCTCACGCAATAACGTGCAATGCCTCAACATGTATAGCAGATGCAATCAAGTCCCCACCTCAACTATTGATCTTTGATTAGACGGCCGTCAAAGTGCCTCATGCAGGTCTCGCACGATCAGGCCAAACCTGAGTCGTAAGATCTAAGATTGACAGCCCTCATTCCTCCTAGCTAAAGCTCATGGTTAAAGGCTCGAAATGGCCATTTTTCCCCCATGTTTTAACTATATAAAGGGTCATAGACCCTCCCATTCATCCTCATCCCTTCCTTCTCCATTCCTCACCTCTCTAGAGCTCAAGAATCTTCTTAAGCAAGTCCCAAGCCTGGGATGTTCCACTAGAGCTATAAAAATAATTTTTTCCACCTTCTCATCCCCCGTTCGTGGATCTTCTGCTAGCCATCCTCTCATCCCCATTCTAGGAAGCGGATCACGTCACGACAATGCCCTACTATTCAGTCGTAAATCGTGAGAATAATTTAGTTTGTCATTGTAATATAGTCACGAAATCCAATTCAAACAACAATTTTATAATGATTTGGTGAGTCCCGGTCAATCTCAGGGAGGCGTGTTATTGCAAAGATAATTCTGATTTTTCTCTTTCTACTCACTTAGAATTGCAGTCCAGTATTTAAAGTGTGAATATAAGATTCTCTAGTCACATTATTAATGCGTAAAATGTGCTCGTGATTCAATTATATCACAAACGTGAATGTATGAGTTTTAGTCTGCATGACTTCTACTAAGCGATGTCAACAAATGTAAAATGAATCTATCGCTAGGTCATTAATATCTTCCGGAGCTGACATTTTTATTTGCAAAAGAAGAGACTATGATCCAATTAAAGATAATAAGAATTTCATTTCACTGAATCATGTCATTTACAATGAACTCTAAAGGAATGCTTCTACAAGGAATTAAAAAGTACTTGATCTACTCTAATAGAAGCTCATCCCGCTAGGAATGCTCGCAGGGTAATCAACACTATAGGATAAGTGAGATAAGACCTTAGGTATGATGGCCCATCTACACTGCTTAGAGAGATGCACGCATGGAACCCATGGAGAGCATATGCGCGCACTCTGGAAGGTAGTATTACTACAGAACTAAGCAGAAAAATGTAACAAATTAAAAGCACAAAGAATAATTAATCTACGGGAAAATAGGGCACCAAAGGTGGGCTTTGGTGGCCGTTTGGCTGGAGGTGGAGGGAGGGAAGGAGGATGACCACAGGTGTGGTGGTCGGCCTCTTGATGAGGTGGTGGAGGATGCTCTTGGACATGGAGGTGGTGATGCTTGGGAGCTGTGGGTGCTATGGAGGAGATGGAGTCCAAGATCAAGATGTATTGGGTGGCCACCTTAGAGGGTCTTTTATAGATGTGGGAGGCCTTTGTGTTGGCATTAGGAGAAGTCTCTAGAAGCTGGCTTAGGTTGCCTCAAAGTGGAGGAAGAGTGGGTCTTCAAGATCCACTTTTTTGTGGAGGGAATTTGGTTGGACTTAGACTAATTGGATGTGGACTGTGTTGAATAGTTGGCACCACTTGTGGGTGTGTGGATGCCAACTTTGGTGGGTGTCAGCTAGGTTGGTGGCTAAGGTAATCCTCGATCGATTCAAATAGGTATAGGTATTGGGTTTGGGTAAAGGCCCTAAAAATAGGTTCATACAACCTATTTCTAAGGTGGTAGATCCAATTAAACTCATCAAAAGTTTAATTGGGTCTGTGTGTGTACAATTGGGAGAGAGGATTCCCAATTAGGTTGTGTATGAGTCAGTTGGACTCTGACTGAGTCCAATTAGACTTGCATGGGTTGAAAATAGGGTCTAATTGGGTTCCATGAGTCCAATTAGACAAGTAGGGTTCAATTGACATCTAAGTCAATTAGGCTTAGTGAGAAGCTAATTAGGTTCTTAAGAAGGGCTAGTGATAGTGTACTAGGCTTAGGGTGTCTCTAAATAGGTTTCCTAAGGTGTATGGTAGGGTTCCTAGGCCTAAAGAAGCAAGATGTAGGTTCTAATTCCAAAACAGCAATTAGAGAAGACCTCCAGACATCCAATAAGTAAGTCAGACGACTTATACTTCAGAATTTTAAGTCGATGGATAGGTCTATATGTCCAATACTGGATCAGTATGGGCGTCAAGTTCTATTTGTGGGTTCTGCAGAAATTGGATGTCCAGCACACTATCTAGACATCCAGTACTAGGCTAGAAAGTGGTTTTTGGTTGCTTTAGGCTAAAATGACCTAATAAGAGGATGGCTTAGGTATGGGAAGGTGGATAGGGTTATCCTAAGGATGAGGAATAGGTGCAGGGATGTCTTAAGTTCTTCATACTTTAATTCTAATAGTTAAATCCTACAACTAGTCCAGTAAACCTCTTCCCTGCTCTCTGTCTTCAGCTTTATCTGCAACTTTGTTCAGGGCTTCTGCTCCAGCTCTACTACAGCTTCCAGCCTCTATCCAGCTTTTATCCAGCTTCAGGCCATCTCCTAAATTGTTACTACCTGCAAACCAAATTATTCGCTAATCAATATAGAAATATGGCACTATTTCATGAATAGTTAATTAAAGCAATAAGAATGCAAAATATGTAACTAACGTAAAAATTTCTCCTAAGTTATGCTAAGATCTAACTCAATTTAGGTCAATTAAGTCTTTGGATTGCTGTGCAATCATACCTGCATTCCTGAATTTTGCCAGTCCTTAGAAAATGCAAGAATGAATGCAAGGTGTATGAACTATGTTATTTATAATTTGGTCCTTAAAGGATTGCTTATTCTTTTTAACAATGGTTTGACTAAAGATTTCTTCTTGTTTTTATCCAAAAATCTAGAGATCTAGACATATGAAAGTGTAGTGGCAATAGCTTAAGCAACAAATCCAAATGAAAAACCAACTCGCATCTAAAGTCCGTACTTGACTCTCGGTAAAAATTTTATCGGGATAGGCAAACTTCTTCCCTCAGGGATATGTAGCAAATAATCTATAATTTCTACCCTGGGCTTTTGGCTTAGGTAGAAGATTTTTGAGTCAAGTGATTTTGTATTTAGTGGCTCACACTCATTTGGCATTACATGTATCCTAGTACTATAGACTCTAGATTTCCAAACTATCAAACAAATAAAGCCAGAGAAAGGCTAAAAATTATGCTCTCTTAGCGTTCCTTTGTACTCACACTCTCTCTTTTTCTTTCTCTTTTTCTTCTCTTTTTGAGATCACAATCTCACCAAGTTTTATAAATGCACTCAATATTTGGTAGCCTCTCATGGCATTAACACATTAATTAAAGCTCTGATAACCCTATAACTAAGTTAGAATTCCTTAGCTAGTATTCGGGTGGTCAGAAATACTAAAAAAGTAGGTATGGGTCATATTTGGTGGATTGCAAGGGGTATTTTCTTGCATGAATATAATCGACTCAAAAATGAAATCAACATATAAATACAACTATGAACTCGAACACTTTTTTTTTCAAAATTTTTTTCCTTCTATAATTTTTTTTTTTGCTTTTTCTCTTTTTCTATCAACATAACACACATAACACAAATTTTTTATTGACGAGGCATTATTGGGGAATGGTGATGTTCAAGAGGATAATGTGTTACTTATTTGGTGGAAGTGCCTACTCTCGGCACTGGGAAGGGATGGATAGGACAACATTCTTCTGACCTTCGGCACTAGTACCCTCCTTCAGCCAAAAATTCCATAAAGGATGGTCGTAACCATCCACCTTAGTCATAGTTTTATTAGAACTCGATCTCTGCGTATTTGCCTTATTTGGTGGCTCTCAAGAATTCACACTATTCGCATGCAAGAACTGAGAACAAAAACTATGCCTTACTCCAAGTATCATTATCCAATTATCCAGAACTCAAGAGTCCTTGCACTAGACTTAGAGCACCAGTAGGCACTCTACTCTCACCTCACAATTATTTGGTGGATTTAATGGAAGATAGCATTCCTGACTCCCTAACTAACTGTCCAAAGGTTCAGGAAAAGAAGCAATGCTTCTCCTCGACAAACTAAAAATGTCTATTGGTCTTCATAATGGATCCATTGCGAAATCTATGTGCAAGTGCAATAGTTATACTGGACTCTAATTTAAGGAATAATTCAAGAAGAAAAATCCTTAATAAAGCCTTAATAAATGCATGAATGCAATATGTATAAATGTTATATATAAATAACCTTTCATGGTTGCACTTTAATATTTCCCTTATTCGGGTTCACATTTAGCTTGGTCCTAAATTTAGAACAAAAAAGTGATTGGATGAGTCAAAAGTGGTTGTTGCGGATGATATTCTAGCTCCAATGCAAACATTGGAGGTGGAGTCCATTGTTCTTAAATTAGGGACCCTAAAGTGCAATTAGAGTGATGCTCAAAGGTTTTTCTAGGTGTTCTTAGAAAAGCCTTTTTCAGTGTGTGTACTACCCCCCTATGCCTGCTTTCTTACATGTCCTCGTGCATGAATATAAGGAAAATAAATACGAGGTAAGAGGTGCAAAGGATAGAAATCACCTAGAATAGCTCCTGAGCTTTTTCGTTGTGCTCGATGCAACACCTTTGAAGGGAACGAAATATGATAAAATAAAATATGTTATGTATAAAAGGGTATTTACATATTTATAACTGCTGAGTTTAATGCCTCCATCTAGGCGAAAACTCAATCACATGTCCTCCAGAAAATTAATGACTTCATCATCAGGGCGAGGTTCCTGGACCATAAATGGCTTGAGGCACTAGCCATTTACCGTAGAAACATGCCTAGTTATTGGGTCCATGATTTGGACCACCCCATTAGAATATGGGTGAATGACAACAAACGGGCCAATCCAGTTGAACTTAATTTTACCTACAAAGAATGAGTCTATAATCAAATAACCGGACTTGCTGGGTAGGCATGAAAGTTTTCCTTCGAATGTAGCAATCATGGAAGGCCTTGGTCTTATCCTTGTATATCTTTACATTCTCATAGGCCTCCCATCGGATCTCTTCTAGTTCACTGAGCTGGAGTTTCCTTTCATAACCTCTTGCATCGAGGTTAAAATTACACTTCTGCACTGCCCAATAAACGCGGTGCCCTAGTTCAACAAGAAGGGGACAAGCCTTTCCATACACCATGCGATATGGTGACATTTCGAATGGGTCCTTGTACGCGATCTGATATGCCCATAGTTCATCGATTAAACAATCAGACCAATCCTTCCTATCTGGTCTAACCATCTTTTGGAGAATGAGTTTGATCTGACAGTTGATACTTCCACCTGCCCATTGGTCTGCAGGTGATATGAGGTAGCGATGCGGTGATGTACTCTGTATTTCTTTAATAATGACCTAAAATGAGCATGGATGAAGTGACTTTCCTCGTCACTAATCAAAGCAAAGGGGACACCAAATCTCATGAAAGCAAATTCCTGAACAAAGGAAATAATAGTTTTATGATCAGCTCGCCCTGCTAGGTTGGCTACAACCCACTTTGAGACATAATTAACTGCGAGAAGAATGTACACAAATCCATGCGAGTTTGGGAAAGGGCCCATAAAATCAATGCCCCATACGTCGAACACTTCTATGACTAGAATGGGTTGGAGAGGCACCATGTCTCTCTTGGTCATAGAACTGACTGACTAGCATCATTTGCAACACTTGGCAAACTCGTGTGTATCTCAAAAATGGTTAGCTAGAAAAAACTTGACTGCAAAATCTTTGCAGCAGCTTTCCAGCAAGAAAAATGACCACCATAAGCATCACTATGGCAGAAAGATAACACACTGGAAATCTCAGAGTCGAGGACACACCTCCTGATTAACTAATCAGATCCACAGCGAAAAAGCAAGGGGTCATCCGAAAAATAAAAATTAGCTTCTGAGATGAATTTGAGTTTCTAATCCTTGGATAAACCCATGGGTATCTTGCTGGAAAAAATATAATTTGCGATATCTGTGTACCAAGGAAACTTCAATGAACCGATAGCCAAAAGCGATTCATCCAAAAAATGATCTGATATAGGTAGGGAATAGGGAATGTGGGCTGGGTCAAGCCGAGATAAGTGATCTGTCACTACATTATGTGCTCCAACTTTGTCACGAATTTCAACATCAAACTCCTGTAACAAAAGGATCCATCTGATCAGATGGGATTTTGGCATCCTTCTTTGCCAACAAAAGTCGAAGGGTGGAATGATCTATAAATATAATTACTTTTGATTCCAGAAGATAAGATCGAAATTTCTCCAACTTGAATACTACAGCTAGCAGTTCCTTTCCAGTAACCGTATAATTACACTAAGCCTCATTCAGCATCTTGCTAGTGTAGTAAATAATGAAAGGGTGGCGCTCTAATTGCTAGCCTAGAATAGCTCCGATAGTAAAATCGAAGGTGTCACTCATCATCTCGAAATCGAGAGACTAGTCGAGTGGTTGGAGAATTGGAGAATCAAAAATAGCACTTCATAAATCTCAAATGAGACCTAAGGAATCGACATTAAATGGGGCATCGGATACAAAAAGATTCATCAAAGGGCAAGTGATTCTTGAGAAATCTCAAATGAATCTTCGGTAAAATCCAACATGACCCAAGAATGATCGAATCTATTTCATCGAGCTAGGTGGAGGTAATTGGGAAATAACTTTGAATTTCGCCTGATTGACCTTAAGTCCAGTTTCTAAGATCCTATGACCTAGTACGATGCCATCCCTCACCATGAAATGGCTTTTCTCCCATGGAAGTACTAGGTAGACATCAATGCACCTCCTCAAGACATGACTGGAAATCATTTCCAAAAATAGAGAAGTCATCCATGAATACTTCCATGGATCCCAAATTATATCAGAGAATATAGCCATCATACAACGCTGAAAAGTCGCTGGTGCATTGCCGAGGCCAAAGGGCATTCTCTTAAAAGCGAATGTTCCAAAAGGACACGTGAAAGTTGTTGCAAAAATACACGTGATTTGTAATTAGGGTTTTCAAATCGTTGTAACACGTGAATTCGCAAATGCTTTTAAAATTTTTAAACCTAGATAGGGAGAGTATCTAGGGTCATCCAAAGAGGCGATATTTGCAAAATTCTAATCTCTTACTCGAAAATGAAAATCAACTTTCTTTTTGATTTTTTGAATATATAATTTTTTGGATTTTTGAATAACAAGGCGATGCAGTTTTAATGGTGGAAAAGACTAACACCCAGTAGATAAAATCTAAGTGCCAAAAATGATTTCTTCCTAAGCTCACCATAGTGATGTGCATGCATCTAAATAGCCAAAAATGTCTATTAATGCATGTTCTTAGTGTCATATTAGCATCATGCATTGTAAATATTGCATAACATGCATAATCATGCATTTAGGTCAGATTGTATCAATTGTATAGTAATTATCTCCTTTTATGGCTAGGGACAGGGCGACTTTTAATCAGGGCCTCAGATCGAAGATCCAACTGTACAGATCTGATCAGGGCTATGATTAGAGTTCAACAACTCCAAGATCTCCCTAATCGGACATTCATAACACCAGATATAGTTTGAGGAAGCCTAGAGATCAAGGGCCAAGATGGTGCCAAACCACACTTCAAACAACAAATTTGACCGCACGGATGGGTTCGGATCGATGATCGCAGCCTAACGACATGAAAATTGGCTCAATCTGACATCCGTGGCACCTTCTACATGTCACAGAAGATGGACGGCCATGATGGTGCCATGTGGTGCCATCACAACCGCCCAAACCGGTCGCAGCATCGCTTCTCATCCTCTGAAGGGGCGAGCAAGGTGAGATCTAAGCAGTTGGATCTTGATCTAACGACCGTGAGCGCACGCGCTTAAAACGTAAGCGCGATAAAGAGGAGGAGGCAGCGCAGTGGTTGAGCGGCTTTGCACGAGCATAGCGTGCGGGTTCGACTCACGATCTGCTGCACAAGCGCATTTAATCTCGACCACGTGATCGGCTACGGATGGCCTAGATCGCCCAATCGGGTGCACATGCAATCAGATGCACCGCCTTACACCCGATCGCACATGCAGGCGGCGCAACTGAAGCAGGCAAGGGGCGATCTGAGCCATCCGATCTTGTAATCGGACGGTTGAGATTTCTTGGACGTGGGCAGGCATTGAGCACACGGCAGGCGAGAAGGCGGGCGAGCACACGAGGCTGCGGCGACGTAGGGTCTTTAGTGATGCTTAAATCCATCACTAAAGACCTCCTCATTTAATGTTTTAACTATGTAATGACCAAATTGCCCCCTATCCTTGCAACTATAAAAGGAGACCCCTACCCTACGAAATTCTATCCCTTCCTTCACCTCTCCCTCTCCAAAGCTCAAGAGAAGCTTGTCCCACACTCGAGATGCTACTCTAAAGCCAAATCCAATTTTCTCACCCCCGTTCCGGAAGTGGATCCGGTGACGATGACAATGTGCTGCCTCATTCCCGCTTCTTCTTGCTTCATCCTCCTTCTTCCCACTCCACTTTCATCTTCCAGGCATCGCCCCGTCCGACTCGTCCTCCAAGCAGCCATCGAGGAGGATAACTTCTCTCTATCTTCTCTTTTACCACTTTCTAGTGTAGATTTCCTACTTTCTAGTGTAGTGCGTAGTTGTAATTGTAATGAACATCAACTTATGATAATGGAATCCATGTTTATTCTACCTCTCTTTTGTCTTTATTTGTAATATTCTCTCTCTGTCTTCTATTCTTTATTCTTTAAGTGGATAGTTAGTTTAGATTCAATTCGACTAGCTAATCTGCTTCGTGACAATTAAATAGACGCAGTTTTGACTCAAACATCTGCCTCCCTATGTTTGACCCAGAATTTCTTTATAAAGTTTAGTTAAATTTATCTGTTGACGGATTGCTTCGCAAATCAAACTACAATGACAATTTTTCAAGTCCAACTTCGATCGTGTAGTTTTCCATGCCCAACACCTAGTCACATGGAGGCCTAGGGTAATTAGAAAGAAAGAGTGTAAATGAACTAAAGAAAAAGTAACAAGAATTGTAACAAAGACTAATTGAGAAAAAGGCAACTTTAATTGATGAAAATAGTGTTTTACATAAAACCTAGTAGAGGAATGCTTCTACTATTAGCAAATAAAAAAAGAGAGAGAATGCAAAACACTAATCCTCTGAATGTTGAAGAAGAGATTCTCTTACTCCAACTGTGGCTGCTTCCTCAGTCAAAAAGAGCTCCTCCTTCTCATTGCAAAGCTCCTCCAATGGGTGGTCTCCTTGCAAGCCCAAGGGGGGGCATGCTTGATCTCATCCAAGGTGCATGGAATTCCACCTTCAAAAGCTCCTTCAAAGGTGGCATGGACCACCTTTAATTCCTCCTCCAAGGGTGGTTGTGTACCACCTTCAAATCCTCCTCCTAGGGTAGGCATGTACCCTAGGTCTCCTTCCAATGCCTGGCTTCTTCCCTTGGCTGGCGTGGGCTCAAGAGAGAAGAGAAGAAAGAGGGGAAGGCACCAATGGAATAGAGTATCCCCTTAATCTTCTTCTTCTTCTTCTTCTTCTTCTCTTGGCCTTCTGTGTAGATGGAAGTATAGGTAGAAAATATGTAGCCAAAGGTGGATGTTAATGGCGGTGGGTATGGGTATATATAGGAGTGGTAGGGGGTAAGGGTAGTTAACTATGGTTAAAGGAAAGGTGGTGTAATGGAAGGCTAGGATGTGCAAGTTGGTTGATGGATGGTGGATGAAGGTTGGAGTGGGGTTAGAGAGGTGTATGAGGTGGTGTTTATGATAGGTGGAAGAGTTGGCACGAACTCTATGTAGGTTAGGGTTAAGGGATAGGTTAGTCTGTTGTAGGGGTAGGATTAGATCATAGGGTGGTAGTTAGGAGATGGATGATTAGGGTTAGTTGGCGCCAACTTAAGGGATATGTGGGGGTGTGGTTAGGTGTTTTGGCGCCAACTATAGGAGGGTTTAGGTGGGTTAAGTGGCGTGGGTTTTAGGAAGGATTAGGATGGCTCCAAGCGGTGGTGGTTATGGGATTACGGGTAGATATAGGTGGCGCCAAAATGAGGGGGTGTGGGTGGTGCATTTTGGAACCAACTAAGGTGTAGTTTAGGGTAGTTAAGGGGGTTAAGGTTGGCACCAAACGAGGGTTTCTAGAAGGGGTTAGGTGGGTGGTAGGGATGTCTTTAGGTGGTGATGTGTAGGACTAGGATTTAGGCACATGTTGGTGCCAAAATTAAGGGGTGTGATTGGTGGTAGTTGGTGTGGGTTGGCACCAAAAGGGGATGGGTTAGGTTAGGATTAGTTATGGTTAAGGGGGAAAAGGTGGGCGGCCATGGAGGTAGAGCTAGTTGGGAGCTTAGCTAAGCTAGCTAATCTAGCTTAGCTAGTAGAGTAGAGGTGGTGGAGCTAGGGTTTCATGAAGGAGGAGCTGGAGAAAGTAAATCTGGAGCCAGTGGTTACTGCATCTAGAGCTAGATCTGATGAGGCAGCTTCATGGGGAGCTCAACTACTTAGCTAAGCTACCTAGTTCTTATGCTACTAGCTAGGATTGGGTAGTTAAGCTAAGTTGAGCAGGCCTCAACCTAGCTGGAGCTAGGTTGAGTTGGAACTGCCTCAGATGAGAACTCTAAAGCTAGTCAAACTACTAGTTGATAAGTAGTAGCTCAGCTAGCATGGAGTTCAACTGCCATGAGCTAGGTGGAGCTGGAATGAGCTGGGGCTGAGTTGAGATGTACTGCTGTCAACCCAGTTGAGCTAGCTAGAGCTCCTAGTGGACTGATGGGAGCTGAGATGTGCTAGACTCAACTAAGTTGAGCTGGATCTGAGCTAGCTTGAGCTAGGTTGAGCTGCCATGAGCTACCATTCAGCTAAGATGAGCTGAATGGAGCTAAATGGAGCTAACCCTACTCTAAGGGAGCTAGTATCCAGCCATGATGAGCTGGAATTAGCCAAGTCCTAGCCTGATTGAGCTTCCTCTTCACTAGTTGCCTTCAAGAGTGCTAGGGTTTTGGGGGTCTGTCAATCTGTTTGTCCTTAACACTCCAAGAAACACATTAAAAACATAATAACAAGTGCAATGCATGCCTAACCTAATTGATGCCTAGATGCAACCCAAAAACCCATTTGTAGATCAAAATCCGAAGAGCTAGGTCTATTTTAATGCACAAGAATGATGATAAACTAGCATTTATGAAAAGTCATCTTGCGTTGATCTTTCGCGTTAATCACGACTTGATTATACCTGGAGTATCCATCCAAAAAGCAGAAGAAGTTGCACCCAGCTAACCTTTCGAAGATTTGACGAAAAATGATCCTTCTTGGTAGCCATGTTTAGCTTCCTATAATTAATGCAAACCTGCCACAAAGTTGCGATGCAAGTCGGGATGGATTTTCCCTTTTCGTTCTTAACAACAGTGAGTCTCACTTTCTTGGGCACAATCTGGATAGGACTTAACCATTGGCCGTCGGATATGGGGTATACAATATCAACATCCAACCATTTGATGATCACCTTCTTGACAACCTCTAGTGTATTTGGGTTTAACTGTCTCTGAGGCTGTCGAGAAAGTTTCACCCCCTCATTCGTGTATATATGATGAGTACAATATGAGGGGCGAATACCGTGGAGATCAGCAATACTCCACCCAATAGCAGCCTTTTGTGCTTGGACTACAGAAATTAATTGTTGTTCCTGTTCTTGGGTTAAGTGAGCATTAATAATCACCAGATATGTCTCACATCACCTAAGAACATATATTTCAGAGAATCGGGTCAGGGCTTCAATTCAATCATGGATGGATGGGAAACAGATTCGTGGGTGTGAGAAGAAGAATCAGCAGCAAAAATTTTGTACTCCTGATACGTGTTATCGTTAGCTAATTCCCCACCTACGAAGAGGTTGGTCATGAATGCATTAACGAGAAAATTGTCTGTAGCAATCACGCCATCCTGCACTAGCAAGGGCAGATCAGGAAATGATAAATCAGGATAATCAAAATTTGGGGTGTTAACATTAGAAGGACACCCAGACAGTTAGATCCTCGAGATGAAATGTGCACTATGGTGGTCTCGGTCTCATGTGGATCAATGTCTAAAAACCCTGATGATTAGCCCATAGTTGTGGGCTATTTAAGTATTTAAGTGCCTACACATTAGGTTAATTCTAACATTTATTTAGCATAAATTAGGATGTAAATAGATTAATTCATAGTTTTAATATAATTACATAATCCATACATTGCATTCATATCTTAAGTGCATTTAGAATTAGCTTAGAATAGCATTCATCTAATTAGACAACCAATTAGGTATATTGTTTTCATTAACATAGAAGTTGAGGGTCTGTATATAAATGACCCTAATATTTTAACATTATTTTCTTTACTCTTCTCCTTGCAGGAACGGCTGGCTGCCACTCCAACGTCGAACGGCCGCAGTGAAGACCCATTCAAGGGGGAGCGGATGTGGTGGATCTGGTCAGGCAATTGATTTCAAACTTGTGCAGGCCACTACAAAAGGAGGAGGGAGGCAGCCGAGCTCGGGAGGCCTCCGCCACCGACCCACCACTGTGCAGAGAGAACTTCTCTCTTCCACTCCACACCACCGTGGGCGTGTGGTGTGACAGGCCACACCGCCATCCGGAGCTCGCCGCATCACCGTGAGCACCTTAGCGTGCATCTCCCTCGCCGTCGTCGCCGACCACCACCACCGAGCTACTGATTCAGCCACCCTTTCAGTAACTTAAGACGTCCGGGAAATTTCCCAGATGTCTGAAGCTACCCGCACGCCTCCACCTACTCGCCTGCGTACCCATCTACACTCCACCCGCTCACCTCCAACAGCCACGCCTTCCTCAGCCTGCTGCATCCTTCAAACGCACACGCCCCATCAACCTTCAGCTCAACCGCGCCTGCACCCTCCAACCGCACCCGCTCTCCACGCGCCTGCAGCTCACGCCATCTCCACACACTCACCGGCTGCAGCGCCCTCCTCCAACCGCGCCTGCAGACCCGCACAACCGAGTACGCCTCCGCCCGCACCTACCGCTTGCAAGCGCCATTCACCCGCGCCTGCAGAGCCCTTCACCCACGCGCCTGCACCCTCCAACAGTGCCTGCAGTCCACGCCATTCACCCCGGCACCTGCAAAACTGCCAGCAGTGCCCTCCTCCCACGCTTGCTGCAGCCTGCGCACCCCCCCAGCTGTAGCCGCACCCGCTCAACCACCTGCAGACCCGTCCTCCCGCGCCTGCAGAGCCGTCAGCAACAGCGCACGAGCAGATCTCGCGCCAACAGCCGCACAAGCTCACCGGCTGCAGCACCTCTGCCGGAGCTCGTCCGGCCACCTCCGGCCGTCGCACGACTCGCCGCCACCACCGATTCGAAGCCCTCGGTCCAAGGGACCTCCTCCGAGCTTCCCGCGCCCGGCCATCCGCTCCTCGTTGTGCAAGACAAAGGGGAAAAATTCCCCTGTTTTGCTACAATAAACCATCAATTAGAAATTACATTTTCTGCCATTGTCACTTTTTAATGATATTTTATTTATTCTGCATTGTGGAAAATATCCTCTAGTTTCTCATAATTGCCATTTCAGCATTGTTTCTTGCTTAAACCTTAATCTAAAGGCAATCTTGGCTTGATTCTTGTCCAAACTAACTACGAACGAATGTTTTTAATTGGTGCGAATTTTAATACATCATTACCTCCCTGTGGATACGACCCACTCCTCTGCGAGTGGTTATTTCTTGTTAAATATTGATTAGTCGATTTTTCCACCACATTAAACTACAAACGACTTTAAAGCGAAAGATCGACCAGTCAAATGGCGCTGTTGCTGGGGAGGCAAAAGATGCAATAATTTCGCCTAATTTTATTTTGATTATTTGTCAATTGCATAGAGATTTGACCATTTATTATTTTCTTTTCTGTGCGAGAAATTTTGTGCAAGAATCAGCCAGTGTGAGAGGCAACCCTTGACATCGCCAGACGAGAAGTGGACGAGCAATTTTGAAAGGAGGAGAAGGACGAGGATGCGATGGACACCTTTGTATTTAGTCACTAGTTTAATTAGAATAGAATTAAGACTGTAGACTTAATTTTTCATTGCAGTTAGTTTGAAACCCTTGTTCTGGGGTGTATTTTGAGGGGTTTGTTCCCCGATTTTGTTTTGGGCCCGTGTTGGGTAACTTTTGGGAGCCTGTCCCTTTTCTTTAGATTTAGGTTTATTTTTTTTTATTATTACTTTTATTTGCTTGTGCATAAGTAGTTCTAAAAAAAATAGAAAAAGAAAAAAATGAGCTGCCTGCTAGAAGCTGCCTGCCCTAGGGCGAACCATTTAGGTCTGTATGAGCAGCCTCTAGATTTACTTCTCTGCATTGCGTGCATTTTTGCATCGAAGATCGCTGGAGGCAAGGTACGTATTCTCCTACTTTGCATCCTAGTTTTTATCACGCATTGCATTTAGGATTTAATGCAAAGACCACAAAGTTTGTCTTGAAGCGATCTAACAAGTGGTCACATATATTCGAAAAAAGGACTAATTAAAGGAGGGACATCTAAAAATCAAGGACTTGATTGTAAAACGTGGTGTACGATTCAAAATTCAAAATCATTTTGGGGTGAATGCACACTTATATCTGTTGCACCATAGCACTCATTTTGACACTCCTAAGTCTTAAAACGACTAGGACAAGAGCCCTCCTATCGTTGGATTCTGAAGTGTTAGGAATTGGAAATCAAAGGTTTTGTAAATCCAAAGAGGGGGATACCCTGTCACGGACTTTTGGGGGTAGTTGAGGAGCACCGCGAAAGCACAGCTTCAAAGGAAGGCTTAGGCCTACTTGCATCCCTCGATCTTCCGTCTTTGGATTTACTTGACCATTTGAGATTTAGGGAAGAATACCTAAGTTCCAACTAGGTCTTTTTAGGCATTTCGAAGGTTGACAATAGGCGCGTAATTGATTGGGCAACTTGTTTTGTCACCTACAATTTGAACTAAATTCAAAAGCCTAAAATCTATAAAGACCAAACAAGTCCGTTTGAATTGTGTTTGTAGTGCATGCTTGGTAGGCGTTCTCTTAGGAGACAACTTGTATTTGATCCTAAACCTGAAAGAATCCTAAGAAAAGACCTCCCAAGGGTAGAAATGGCCGGTCAAAGGAGCCTTAAGGAATATTTCATCCCAACCAACCAAGCTGGCCCAGCACTACGTAGACCTGGAGGGGACAATCCATATGAGATCAAAAGTAGTACCATATCCTTGCTACCCTCCTTCTATGTTACTACTAGGGAAGACCCTTACAGGCATATCAAGGAATTCACCGAGGTCTGTTCCACGGTGAAGCTGCAGGGCGTTACTGATGACGCTCAAATGCGGACCCTCTTTCCCTTCTCCCTAAAGGACAAAGCCAAGTATTGGTATCACACCCTTGATAATATAAATACTTGGGATGCCCTGAAGAAGGAGTTTTTGAAGAAGTACTTCCCCATGAGCAAAACAAATCACTTTAGGAGGGAAATTATGAGTTTTGCTCAAAAGGATGGGAAAGCATTCCATGATGCCTGGGAGCGCTTTAACGATTTGCTGAGACTTTGCCCACATCACCAGGTGCCTAAATGGCAACTGGTTGAAAGGTTCTACACCGGACTTAATGATTCGCATAGGCAAACTGTGGATGGTGCCTGTGCAGGAACCTTTCTATCTAAGACTGAGGATGAAGCTTGGAACTTATTTGATACTTTGAGTGAAAATTCTATTTACTTGAATTCTGCCTACATGGATAGAAAGCCCACTCTCATGCAAAGAAAGTTGGAGGCGAATGAAGCAAGGGACACCCAGAATTTAGCCTATCAAATTCAATTACTGAATCAAAACATGGAAAGGCTTATGTCGAACCCGAGTTCATTCATACCTAACACCTCCACATCCCAAGCTTCCGAATGCGTAAGTTGTCAAGGCAATACACACGCCACTATGGATTGCCACTTGGCACCCCAATTCCCTGAGCTTGTACAAGCGGATTTGAATGCCGCTCAAGGGTTCCGTCCAAGACCTCGTAATGATCCTTTCTCCAACACTTATAATGAGGGATGGAGGAACCACCCAAACTTTTCATGGAGACAAGGAAATGTCTCAAATTTAGGGAATTACAAACCACAATCCTTTCAAAACCATCAAATGAACCAACCTCAGACCTTTGCCCAACCTAAAACCTCTGAGATGGATGAATTGAAGGCGATGTTGAAAACTATGCAAGAAAGTCAAAGTGCCATCATCCAATCTCATGACAAGGCTATACATGAGATGAAATCACAAATTGGACACCTTGTTGAGGCCGTTAGACAGAGGGAGACTGGGAAGTTTCCCAGTGCTGCTGAGGAAAATCCTAAAGGAAAAGGGATTGTCTTTAGGGAGCATGCTCAGGCGGTGACTATTCTGAGGAGTGGCAAAGAAATTTCCAAACCCGATGCTCCTATAGTCTCACCCCCTAAAAAACCATCCACCCCAACTTTCACCCCCACTGGAGAAGATTTGCCCAAATCTTCTCCACTTGAAATCACCTCACCGGAAGAAGTTGCCCCCGTTCCACCCCTTACTCGACATGACAACCCTTCCACCCAAAGATCGAGAGTGCCTTTTCCAGAGCGCTTATCCACCTCTAGCCAGACTTCTGCTGGCTCATCTGGAGCCAAAGATAAGACGGATGAGATTATGGAAACTTTCAAGCAAGTGCAGATTAACCTACCTTTGCTTGAAGCTATCAGGCAGATTCCGTCTTATGCCCGCTTCTTAAAGGACTTGTGCACGAAAAAGCGGCAATCTAGAAAACAGGTCCAATCTAAAGTTGTCCAGCCTGATTCTGTTAGCTCAATTGTTCAACATGGCATACCCCCGAAACTTAAGGACCCAGGAGCCCCATACATCTCTGTAGTTATTGGTGACTTACAAATTGATGAGACTCTACTTGATCTCGGTGCGGGGGTGAACATCCTTCCGAGCTACGTGTATGAACAACTTGGGGGAGGCAATCTGAAGCCTAGCCCTGTAATCCTTCAAGTTGCTGATCAATCACTTAAGACACCACGGGGAATTTTGGAAGATGTCCTCGTAAGAGTAGAGGATTTCTTCTTTCCCATTGACTTCTTAGTTTTGGACACTGACCCTACCAACAAGCCAACCAAACCCTCCATCATTTTGGGCCGCCCCTTCCTTGCAACTTCCCATGCTTCAATTAATTGCAATATTGGGGCATTGAAAATGGGCTTTGGGAACAGGAAAATCCGGCTTAATGTGTTTGATGCTTACAAACAAGCTGGACTTGAGGATTGTTCTCAAGTTGAGGTGATAGATGACCTGATTGAAGAGGCAACTCCTGCAATGTTATGTGATGACCCCCTTCAGCATGTCATGCTAAATGAGCATTCCCATCTCTTGGAGGAATGTGAAGGGGATATACTAGAACTAGAGGAATTGCTAGGAGTTTCTGCTGAGTCTCTTCCCCCATCATTTCCGCCGAAGGAAGATTTGCTACCTGAGATGGGGACATCTATTATGAAACCCTCAACCATACAAGCCCCCAACCTTGAGTTGAAACCCCTCCCTGACACTCTCAAGTATGTTTTCCTAGGTGCCAATGATACGCTCCCCGTTATCATTTCGGCTGTGCTGTCAGAGGCACAGGAGGGAGCCTTGATTGAATGCCTGTCTAGGCACAAGGAAGCTATTGCTTGGAGCATTGCTGACATTAAGGGTATAGACTCTACACTCTGCATGCACCACATTTATACTGATGATTCCATCAAGCCTTTTAGGGACACGCAGAGACGTCTGAACCCTAATATGAGGGAGGTTGTAAAAAAGGAAATCCTGAAGTGGTTGGACGCTGGGATCATATATCCCATTGCTGATAGTAAATGGGTCAGTCCCATTCATGTGGTGCCAAAGAAGGCAGGCTTTATTGTGGAACTCAACGACCAAGGTGAACAAGTTGTCACTAGACCCTCAACTGGATGGAGGGTCTGTATTGATTACCGCAAGCTGAACACCGCTACCCAGAAGGATCACTTTCCTTTGCCTATTATTGATCAAATTCTCGAAAAATTGGCAGGGAATAAGTATTATTGCTTTCTCGATGGATATTCTGGGTACAATCAGGTGGCAGTCTTTCCTGATGACCAGGAAAAGACGACATTCACGAGTCCTTACGGTACTTTTGCATTCAGGCGTATGCCGTTTGGATTATGTAATGCCCCTGCAACTTTCCAGTGGTGTATGATGTCTATCTTTTCGGACATGATTGACGAGTGTGTTAAAGTATTTATGGATGACTTCTCTATTTATGGCTTGTCTCTCGACTAGTGTCTCCTGCACCTGGAGAATGTGTTGAAACGATGTAAGGAGACTGGTTTAGTCCTCAGCTGGGAGAAAAGTCACTTCATGGTACAGAAAGGAATTGTACTTGGGCATGTTGTATCCGAGCAAGGTTTGGAAGTAGATAAAGCCAAGATTGATTCTATTTCCAAACTTCCATTGCCTACGAATGTCAAACAAATTAGATCCTTTCTGGGCCATGCTGGCGTTTACAGGTGCTTTATTAAAAATTTTAGTAAGATTTCTAGGCCACTTTGTGACTTATTCGCGAAGGAATCTTCCTTCAGTTTTGATTCAAAGTGTGCCGAGGCCTTTCAAACTCTAAAGGAGGCCTTGATCTCTGCGCCTGTTCTCCAAGCTCCTGATTGGACACTCCCATTTGAGCTTATGTGTGATGCTTCGGATTATGCAGTGGGAGCAGTTCTTGGACAAAGGGTTGAGGGAAGACCTCATGTGCTACATTATGCAAGCAAGACTTTAACTGAACCTCAGCAAAACTACACCATCACTGAAAAAGAATTACTTGCTGTAGTTTTTGCTCTGGAGAAGTTTAGGTCTTATTTACTTAGGTCTAAGGTGGTTATTTTTACTGATCATGCAGCAGTGAAACATCTCATTGCTAAGAAAGATTCTAAGCCACGTCTGATTAGGTGGATCTTACTCCTTCAAGAATTTGACTTGGAAATACGTGAAAAGAAAGGAGTAGAAAATGTTGTGGCTGGCCACCTGTCTCGCCTTCCTCTTAATGACTCTATTTCTGAAGACATTCGCGAGACATTTCCCGATGAAACTCTGATGGTGGTAACATCAACTTTACCCTGGTATGCAGACATTGTAAATTACTTGGTCATTGGACAAACTCCCGGCTCTTAGGATGAGCAGAAAAGAAAGAGATTCATTTCTCAAGCAAGATATTTTCATTGGGAAGAGCCAGAATTATTCAGAATTGGACAAGACCAAGTATTGAGACGTTGTGTACCTGAAGAGGAACAACAAAGTGTGCTGACATTTTGCCACGAACTTCATTGTGGAGGACACTTTGGTGCTAAGAAAACTGCTTTTAAGGTTCTCCAGTCCGATTTTTGGTGGCCTTCCTTATTTAAGGATTCTCATAATTTTGTTAAGGCCTATATTAGATGTCAACGGACTGGAACGATTGGGAAGAAGAATGAAATGCCTCAACATCCTATTCAACCTGTTGAAATTTTTGATGTGTGGGGAATTGACTTTATGGGCCCCTTCCCGTCGTCCCATGGTTTTGAATATATCTTGGTGGCAGTTGATTATGTCTCTAAATGGATAGAGGCCATTCCTACGCACATAAATGACCACTCTATGGTTTTGAAATTTGTGAAGGCCAATATCATATCCCGTTTCAGCTGCCCCAAGACTATTATAAGTGATGGGGGACCTCATTTCCGAAACCACCACTTCAATCGGTTAATTAAGAGTTTGGGAGTGACTCACAAGGTTGCTACCCCTTACCACCCTCAGACAAGTAGCCAGGTTGAAGTATCAAATAGGGAGATAAAAAATATTTTGGAAAAGACCGTTAGACCTGATAGGAAAGATTGGTCCCAAAAGCTCGATGATGCTTTGTGGGCTTATCGAACGGCCTGTAAGACCCCTTTGGGTACTTCTCCCTTTCGGATTGTGTATGGAAAAGCGTGCCATTTACCTGTTGAGTTGGAACATAAAGCACTTTGGGCTATTCGAAGTGTTAACATGGATTTAGAGAAGGCAGGTAAGGCACGATTTCTAGAATTAAGTGAGCTTGAGGAACTGAGGAGTGATGCTTATGACACCGCTCAAGCTTATAAAGAACGAACTAAGGTCTTGCATGACAAGTTTATTCTTCGAAAGACCTTTGAACCCAACCAACAAGTCTGGCTTTTCAATTCCAGACTTAAGCTTTTTCCTGGGAAATTAAAATCTCGTTGGGATGGGCCTTACATAATCACCAAAGTACTCCCCCATGGAGCTGTGGAGATCAAAAATCCTTCCTCTTCAGCAACTCCCTTTATCGTCAAAGGTCAACGGTTAAAACCGTACATAACTTTAGATGGCCATCTGGTTGATGAAGTCACTCTTGAGGAGCCTTAGCTCCTACCTTTCTCCGCCTCAGGTAATATCTTCCTTTAGCTATTTTTTCTATTTTCAATGAGGACATTGTTTGAACCAAGCATGGGGGAGAGGACCTGAGGCATTTTGTTTGTAGCATATAAAAAAAAAAAGAGAGAAAAAGAAAAGAAAAAAAAGATTTTGAGCTTAACTAGCTAGATCTTGCAGTCTTAAGCAAATCAGAACTCTAGGGTAGACTAAGTTAATTCTAGGGTCAAACTTTAGAAGCTAAATGAGCTACTAGCTTTAGACCTTTAGGGTCCTTTGTGGACTTAAAAACTTAAATAGGAGTTAAGTTGCGGACCATTCCTCAAGAGGTTGAGGAAGGGAAGCTAGGGTTTGAGTTAAAAGGTGGGGTAGTACCTGGAGTCTTATTCTACCTTTTGGTTTACGGGTCCTTGTAACCCAGGCATCCAAATTTCACACACTTGGTCTGGTAATCAACTTAATTTCTGTCTTTCTGAAAAGAGATTTGGTTCTCTTAGTTTTGACTTAAGAGAGGCTTGAAAACACATTTTGATTGGAAGAGTTCCCGCCGCAGGAGAGGTGGAGTATATACTCACCTTGAGGATGCGATGGTAACATATTACCTCCTCGGCGCTTGTCTCTTAGGATATCCATCCTACTGGGGGCATGTAAGTGCATTGCACGGTACAGGTACCATGGGCAGCCCTATCTCAAAGTGCTGATTGCCATAGGCCTGAATTCGCTTAAGAAATCCATGGGCGATACTATCTCGAAGTGTCGATTGCTAGGAGTTCTTGGGGTCGTTATGGGCGGTACTATCTCGAAGCATCGAAAGCCAGGCACCCTTCAAGGTATGGTAATGGGGACAATGAATCTGACACAGACCGTGTTGATAGCTGATCTGAGGTTAGACTTAGAAGAATCAAACAAAAAAAAAAGTATATATATATATATAAAAAAATAAGAAATCCTTTAACTCAAATAACTCAAACCAATACATAGGCACGGATGCTTTAATCTCAGGGATCAATGAACTTTAGGGTAGAGTCAGAAATCAGGGAAACTTGTGCCTGCAACTTGTCTTTAGCCGACCTAGTCTGTAACTTAGCAACTACTTAGGAACCTTGGGTCTAGAGCCTGAACTTAATATGTTTCTAAAGGAAGACTAAGTGAGTTGACTAGTCTACTTAGAGTGCTAGGTTTCGCTTAATTTTGCTAGGGACTAGCAAAAACTAGGCATCGGGGTATTTGATTAGCCCATAGTTGTGGGCTATTTAAGTATTTAAGTGCCTACACATTAGGTTAATTCTAACATTTATTTAGCATAAATTAGGATGTAAATAGATTAATTCATAGTTTTAATTTAATTACATAATCCATACATTGCATTCATATCTTAAGTGCATTTAGAATTAGCTTAGAATAGCATTCATCTAATTAGACAACCAATTAGGTATATTGTTTTCATTAACATAGAAGTTGAGGGTCTGTATATAAATGACCCTAATATTTTAACATTATTTTCTTTACTCTTCTCCTTGCAGGAACGGCTGGCTGCCACTCCAACGTCGAACGGTCGCAGTGAAGACCCATTCAAGGGGGAGAGGATGTGGTGGATCTGGTCGGGCGGTTGATTTCAAACTTGTGCAGGCCACTACAAAAGGAGGAGGGAGGCAGCCGAGCTCAGGAGGCCTCCGCCACCGACCCACCACTGTGCAGAGAGAACTTCTCTCTTCCACTCCACACCACCGTGGGCGTGTGGTGTGACAGGCCACACTGCCATCCGGAGCTCGCCGCATCACCGTGAGCACCTTAGCGTGCATCTCCCTCGCCGTCGTCGCCGACCACCACCACCGAGCTACTGATTTAGCCACCCTTTCAGTAACTTAAGACATCCGGGAAATTTCCCAGACGTCTGAAGCTACCCG
This sequence comes from Thalassia testudinum, assembly GCA_037157565.1. Classification (NCBI taxonomy): domain Eukaryota; kingdom Viridiplantae; phylum Streptophyta; class Magnoliopsida; order Alismatales; family Hydrocharitaceae; genus Thalassia; species Thalassia testudinum. Next base: position 112,120,868 of record JAZHRO010000003.1, on the reverse strand, counting down.
CACGCCTCCACCTACTCGCCTGCGTACCCATCTGCACTCCACCCGCTCACCTCCAACAGCCACTCCTTCCTCAGCCTGCTGCATCCTTCAAATGCACACGCTCCCATCAACCTTCAGCTCAACCGTGCCTGCACCCTCCAACCGCACCCGCTCTCCACGTGCCTGCAGCTCACGCCATCTCCACACACTCACCGGCTGCAGGGCCCTCCTCCAACCGCTCCTGCAGACCCGCACAACCGAGCTTGCCTCCGCCCGCGCCTGCCGCTTGCAAGCGCCATTCACCCGCGCCTGCAGAGCCCTTCACTCACGTGCCTGCACCATCCAACAGTGCCTGCAGTCCACACCATTCACCCTCGCACCTGCAGAACCGCCAGCAGCGCCCTCCGCCCGCGCTTGCTGCAGCCTGTGCACCCCCGCCAGCTGCAGCTGCACCCGCTCAACCGCCTGTAGATCCGTCCTCCCGCGCCTGCAGAGTCGTCAGCAGCAGCGCGCGAGCAGATCTCAAGCCAACAGCCGCGCAAGCTCACCGGCTGCAGCACCTCCGCCGGAGCTCGTCCGGCCACCTCCAGCCGCCGCGCGACTCGCCGTCACCACCGATTCGAAGCCCTCGGTCCAAGGGACCTCCTCCGAGCTTCCCGCGCCCGGCCATCCACTCCTCGTCGCGCAAGACAAAGGGGAAAAATTCCCCTGTTTTGCTACAGTAAACCATCAATTAGAAATTACATTTTCTACCATTGTCAATTTTTAATGATATTTTATTTATTCTGCATTGCGGAAAATATCCTCTAGTTTCTCATAATTGCCATTTCAGCATTGTTTCTTGCTTAAACCTTAATCTAAAGGCAATCTTGGCTTGATTCTTGTCCAAACTTACTACGAACGAACATTTTTAATTGGTGCGATTTTTAATACATCATTACCTCCCTGTGGATACGACCCGCTCCTCTGCGAGTGGTTATTTCTTGTTAAATATTGATTAGTCGATTTTTCCACCACATTAAACTACAAATGACTTTAAAGCGAAAGATCGACCAGTCACCTAACAATGAAGATGAATGTGACATTGGGTCACTACAGAGAAGCCCAATGTTCCCACAATAAGTTGAATTGTCATCTTCACCAACCTCCTCGACCAAATCACAATCAAAGTTCTTTGATGCCTTGAATATATCCAGTCTAAGTCTTTCATTCCCTAAGGCAATCTCCATACACCCGGATGCACAATTGATGTTCGCTCGGGCTGTTGCCAAAAATGGGCAACCCAAAATAATTGGTGCATCTCAGAGATTCGGAGGAACCTCCATATCTAAAGCAAAAACATTCGCTGGAAAGCAGAGTCCACGGACTTTGACAATAACATTCTCAACCACCCCCCTTGGTGTTTTTATTGATCTGTCGACCAACTAAATGGTAACTGAGGTGGTGTTTAACTCTCTAAATCTAAATCAATCAAATACAATGGTGGGAGTTAGGTTTATGGACAAACCCAAATCTAGAAGGGCTCAGTCAAATGGAGAATCTTGTAAGAAGCAGGAAATGAGTGGGGTACTAGGGTCTTTCTTCTTTGGCGATAAGTCGACTAGAATAATAATGCTAGCCTCTTTCTACAATACCGCCTGTCATCCTATTTTCTACTGTCGCCTCAGGGTACAGTAGTCCTTAAAGAACCTAGCGATAGGAAGGATGCGATCAATTGCGTTGAGGAGCGAGACCTGAATATGAACTTCCATGAACATGGTCTTCAGTTCCTCATAATTCCACATGCCCTTTTTCTTCGCTAAATCTTGCATAAGAGCTCCAAGAAAAGGGATGGGAATCTCAGGGTTAATAGGTCTTTTGCCCTTGTCTACATTAGGAGGCTCCTAAGAAGAAGATGATAAGCCATCCTATGGTAGGGGGTGAGAAGAATCATGACCTGCCTGCCTAAATGGTGGGTCCTCTGTGGTCTTCCTAGTCCTTAATGTGACAGCCTTCTCATCGGCATACTGTCCATGAGGTGGCCGAGGAGCGAAAGGAGCAGAATAGGTAGGGTCTAGCAAAAAAGGCAACTGACCCTACGCATAACCAGGCGGTACAAGAGGTGCCAGGAATACTGCATGTGTCTATCCCTGTGGTTCCTGGAACCTAGCCTGGGCACCTTGGTTCTACACATGCCTCAGATTCAGGGTGGGCTGGGAGGGCAATACTCCCTGTGATCTATGTTCCTACAATAGCGGATTCTGCATGTCTTGGATACTCTACATCTAGTCGGACAAGGCATTCATGATCTTCAAGTTATCATGAGCTGATTGCTGCATGGATTCTTTCAGTTCCTCTTTTAACTCTTCCAAAGGGTTGGCTCGCTTTGGAGGGTGATTAGTAGCATGGTGCAACGGCCGATAAATGGAACGTGACAGCTATTGAGACGGGAATGGTTGCTGCCTTGGGTACATGTTTTGCACATTCTCGTACTACCTGGTCTGGTGGTGTGGATCTTGATTTGGCCTCTGTGAATTACAGACCATGAGAAATTCGGATGCTGGCGCCAACTAGGGATATACGTCTTCGAGTACAGGTTATTATGCTTGTATCCTTAGATAGCGTTCACATCTTTGCAGGCAGAAGATGTCTAAGATGTATATTCATCATGAGAATGTGCACTGAAATCGTCATGAGGTGCGTAACCTTGATCATAAGGCACTAGATCCAGATTATTCACGGGTTCCTGATACTCAGGATCCTACGAAGATGGAGAAGATACATCCCAAGTGAATGATGTACTCAAACAAGAGGAACTCAAGATGCGAAGGAAGAATGGGATGCTACAGCATTGCCAAAAAATCCTAGATGACTGTGAATCAGTTCATCTAGCTTCTTATCCAGTAAATCCACCTTGTCCAACTTCTTGGTGATAATGTCCATGTTGGCTCGAGCAGACTCGACATGAGCCTCGTGGACATTAGCTCATTGTTGTTCAAGTCACTAGAACTAGTTCATAGAGGTGGCATTCATGGAGTTCTCCATTAACGAACAACTAAAAGGTGTTCTTCTCATCTTTAGTGAGGAAATTCCTGCCACTAGATGCATCAGCCAAATACTGATGTGTGTCATCTAGTCTATGGTAGAAAATCTAGGCTAACTGTCATCTGGGCACATCATGGTGTGGACATTTCCTGAGAAGATCGTCAAATCTATCCCATGCATCATGTAACTTTTCCCCTGGTCCTTGCGAAAAAGTCATGATTGCATGCCTCATCATGTTCGTTCAATCTATTAGGAAGAACTTTTGGAGGAATTTGCTACATAATTCTCCCCAGGTTTCAATCGGCCTCCGATGGTCTTGAACCAATATGAAGCTTTGTCCCTTAGCGAGAGCGGGAAAAGCTTCATGAGAACAATCCCCAGGTCTACATTTCTGGGTCGAACCATTTTCGCGACTTGACTCAGATCCTCAATGTGCTAGAATAGATCCTCATTTGAGTGTCCATAAAAATAACTCTGAATCAGACTTATTACATTCGGCTTGAGCTCAAATGCATCTCTTCCTGCTGGAATCTAAACTTGAGGTGCCACAATCATGGTCACCGGATAATAGAAATCCCGGAACTATTCTCCACAAGGTGGATGCTGCATTTTGTCCAGTGTATTCAGAATCCGATCGATGCTCTGCTAATGTCACTCCTCAGATGTAGCGATGTAGGCCTCCAGATGGACCATCGAATCCAGGTTCTTAGGACCAAGATTTAGATTTCGATTAGCCATTTCAACTAATAGAGAAGGTTGAGAATAAGAAGAAGGCGACGCGAAAAATTGCCTTCACTGCCTTGGGTTCAGCTCCCAAGATCCAACCAAAGTAGGTCTTAGAGACCTCCTCCCTTGCATACGCCAACAACAAGAGTTGGCGCAGCCAAGCCAAGAAGGCTAAGGCCTTGTAATCAAATTAGTCCTTAAAATCAGGTGACCGAATTTTTCATTAATGTTTTAATTCCTAGAGAAAATTTGTTATAAAACTGACTGAAAATAATCCCAATTTCCTAAGCTAACCCAGCCAATATGAATACAAAGGGACTAAGAGGAAGGTTCTTCCTATGGTTTACCCCTCTAAGTCCTTGATACCCCTTAGACATGACCATTTGGTACCACCCCATAGACTTGGCATTAGGTTTGACTAAAGAAGTTGTGATGACCCAGTAGTTAAATAACAAATGTAGGTTAATTAAGATTTTTCTTTACGATTTCTAACCATTCTTCAAGTTGTGTTTAGGTGAGTTGTCAACTAAGTGACTCGACTCACCGACTAGCCAATGGACTCAATTGAGTCTAAGCTAGTCAATTTTGGTCTCTACAAATAGAAACCCTAAATGTGGTTCCTAGGGTTCATGCAAATTCTATGCAATTCAGGTAGCAAACCATGCGTTCAAACTAAAACATTCTCCATGAAACAAATGGAATCCAAATGAAATGAAATTTGGTAAGAAGATTTCTTTTCAAATAAGCTTTCCAAGATTATTTTTATCAAATTTTTACTATTCCAAGTGATTTAATATTAATTTCTAACTAACCAGGGGTCAGATAAGGTAGATTGACCCTGTGTTGGCTTTTCTCTTTGGAACAGTATCAAACCAGATCCAAAAATTAATTAAAAATATGCTAATTAAAGCTTACTTGATCAACTTTCAAACCCCATTGATTTTAGGTCAATCAAATCTTTGTACCATTTGAAATCAATTTTTGAAAATCAAAATACTTTGGATTTCAGTCTGTTTGGCACCCTTGTACTTCGTGAATGTTTTAAAATTCCATAATGTGAATTTTTCAAAACAAATGATGGCATTGAAAAGCTAGTTGGAAAATTTACTTTCAAATTAAATTTCAAAATTTTTGGATCTTTAGATATACAGCAAAATAATTTCTAATCTGTAGAAAAACTTCTGGTCGAATTTCCAAAATTAGTAAAAAGGCTTTTCAAAAAGTTTTTAAAAGAGAATAAGCCTTTTACTCAAAAGATTCTTTTTTTTGAAATTTGTAGATTTTTTTTTTCAGATTTCTTTTGCGTTTTTTTCTTTCAAAAACAAACTACCTAATCTAAGGTTCATAATCAAAGCCTAAATCTATGATTTTGGTGTGGACCTAAAGGTCTTTAAGTGTACCTGACAAGTGCACAGAATCCACTGATTAGTCCATATTTGTGGGCTATTTATATATTTTAATGCCTAGACATTAAGCTTTCATTAACATTTATTTAGCATGTATTAGGATGTAAATAGATTAATTTATATTTTTGACTTAATTACATAATTCATGCATTTGGAATTGACTTAGAATGGCATGCAATTAGGTGCATTACATGCATTATTTTAATTAACATGGAAATTAAGGATTTGTGCATAAATAATCCTAATATCTTATTATATTGTTATTCTTCTTCTTCCGTAGGAACGGCTCCGCTTCCTCGGCGACCATTCACTCCAGCCACAGCTACAAGCATTCCTCCTCCGTGAAAAGTGGATCTGGAGCCTTCAATGCGCACGCTCCATTTCAAATCCTTGCAGCCACAGCTACAAAGGAGGTGGAGAGTTGCCTTCTTCTCGTAGGCCACCACCCACTCCATCACTTTCCTTCACCTCCACCACCACCAGCCTCAACCGTGGCGGCAAGCCTCCACCACTGTGGGCGTGTGGTGTGGCAGGCAGCACTACCATCCGGAGCTTGCTCGCATCACCATAAGTGTACCTACCAGTGCACAACCATTATCCTACACCACCGTACCTTCATCCTTCGTTTCCATCATCTTCCCCTGTTCACCACCACCATCACTCCATCACAGATCACCTCACCAGCCACCGTGCCTCCCTCTTCATTGCCATTTCCAGCAACCCGCTCGCTTATCTCCAACAGCACCATCTATCCAACACAACCACCACTACCATCCCCGCCACATCCTCTTCCTCTTCTTCTTCGTTCTTCTACAACTCCACCAACAAACCCAAATATCAACTAGCGCACTACTGCCCTCGGCTAAGTTCCACTCATGACTGCTGCCTGCCCCCCTCCCCTCCCCTCACCGCACATCCCTCATGCACCAGGGCAGTGCTAGCGCAATAGCTGCATGCTGTAGCAGCCTACCGTCGCGTGCAGCCCAACGCACCCACTGCCATTCTTGCGCTACGCCCAATCGAGTCGCCGCACGCACCACTGCCTGGCCGAGCCCCAATCGTGCATGCATGCTACACTTCAGCGTGCAGCAGCCACGCGTGCGTGCCCCTACGCCCTCCTCACCTCTCCACATGCACCTCTCCATTGCCAGCAACAGCAGCAACAAACCCATCACCACAACCCCTTCTCTGCTCCGTCCAGCTGACTCCGGCCATGCCACACCTCGCCGCCACCATCGCCAGATGCACGCCGGCCTCGCCCACCTCCGGTGAGGACCTCACCGTCGGCCATCACCTTCCCTCCACGTGCAAGACAATTGAAGGCAATCCCCTGTTTTGCCTTCCATTTGTTTTTACATTGATTGTCATTGCGGGATGTTGGAATTTAGGATATTAATATTATAATGCTACTATTTTATGAAGAGAACCCCTTCCTTGCTTTAATTGCTTTATCATCATAAGTGAGCTTTATTAAACAAATCTTAAAGGGGTTTCAGCTTTGTCTTCATGTAAAAAGCTTTGATGAATATTTATTTTCAATGATTGCGAGTTTTAATAAGCCATTGCCTCCATGTAGACACGACCCGCTCCTTCGTGAGTGGTTTATTTAATTAGTTTTGATTTGCGTCATTTGCCACTCGATTTCTAAACTACAACGATCTTGATTTACATTTTCAAAAACTAAAATAATGCGGTCAAAAATGGCGTAGTTGCCGGGGAAGCAACAAGCTTCATAAAATCGCATTCATTCATTTGTACATGCTAATTTAAATTGAGGCATATTTAACATGTTTTATCTGATTTGGTGAGAGGTACGTCGCACCGGCCTCAGCAACGCCGTGGTGGACCTTGTTTCCACCACTTGGAGGAGAGACTGGGCTTCGCATCTTGGTGGACCTTGACACCACCAACCCAAAGAGAAGAATTTTGAGAAAAAAAAAAAGATCATCTTTATTCTCTTCTTTTGCATTTAGATAAACTTAGACTTTAGGATTTCTTGCATTCATTATTTGGGACCCTTGTTCTGGGATACATTTTAGGGGTTTATTCCTCGACTTTCTTTTAAGCCCATGTTAGGTAATTTTTTGGGAGCCTGTTCCCCTTTCTTTAGATCTAGGTTTTCTTTTGTCGGTTGTTTATCCTTTATTTGTTTGTGCATAAGTAGCTAAAAAAAACAAAAACAAAAAAAATGAGCTACCTGCTAGAAGCTGCTTGCCTTAGGTCAATCATTTAGGTGTGAATGCTCCATTTGCCAAGGCAATACACACGCCATTATGGATTGCCACTTGGTCTCCCAATTCCCTGAGCTTGTATAAGCAGACCTGAATGCCGCTCAAGTGTCCATCCTAGACCTCGTAATGACCCTTTTTCCAACACTTATAATGAGGGATTAAGGAATCACCCAAACTTTTCATGGAGACAGGGGAATGTCTCAAATTCAAGGAATTATAAATTGCAACCCTTTCAAAGCCAACAAATGAACCAACCTCAGACCTTTGCCCAACCTAAGACCTCTGAGATGGATGAATTGAAGGCAATGTTGATAACTATGCAAGAAAGTCGAGAAGCGATGAAAATGAGAGAGCGAGGAAGAGTGGATGATCGGTGTTGGGTAGCGGGAAGTGGTGTTGCGGAGGCTCCTAGGGCTGGAGAAGGAGGCGAATGGAGGAGATGGAGGTCGAGGAATTGGAGGAGAAGGGAGCAGGTTTGGCAGGAGAGGGTGGGCAGGACGTCTAAAAATTTCCCAAGAAGGCCCTGGAGGAGGTTGAACGGCGACGTTCTTTATTTCAGATGTCAACAAAGGGGGCATTTGGCAGCGATATGCAGAAACCCTTTGATCTGCCTGGCATGCAGGGGCGAAGGGCACAAACGTGAGTCCTGCCCTAGGAGGAAACCGCAGCAGACAAAGATGGCATTCTCGTGCCCTCTCTAGATGGTGAAGAAAGAGGCCCAACTGCCACTGCCACCAACATTTGGCAAGCATTCAATTGAGGTGGAGATCTCGATTTCTGAAGAGATCTCGTCTGCAGAGATCATGATGAGGGGTGCTTTGATTGGCGAGATTATGGTAGGCAAACCATCGATTGAAAGGCTTCAAGACCTGGTATGTTCCCTAAATCTCCTGTCTGCGGGCTGGAAGATAGCTTTGATTTCCCAATCTCGATTTCTGGTATATGGTTTGGGAATTATGGATGTTGAGCAACTGAGATTTCGCTCGAGCTCATTCGAAGAATTTATTGTGATTTAGAGAATGATGTCTCCCTTTGATGGGGCACTCCCTGATCGGCCTCCTCAAAGAGTGGGTTCTAGGAGGATTCTTCTTGAGATTAATGGACTGCCGCTGCATCTGAGATCTAAGGGGGTTGTTACTAAGATGTTAGCAAGCTTTGCATCCATCAGTGAAGGGTTTGAAATCTTGATTGGAGAAGGGGACATTAGATCTCTTAGAATTGAGGCTGATGTCTTCAATGTTGGCTCAATTCTTGATGTGGTTATAATTAGATGTGGGGGCTCCTCATGGCTTGTTCGGCTAGCAATGATTCGACAGGTGCTTGGGTAGGTTGAACAAGGGCAGGTTAAGACGTCTGAAGCCAGGATTGAGGTGAGGAAACAGGATGAAAGGCTCATCCGCATTCCACCTGTTGAAGCTCCTGAGTCCAAAAAGAGGAAGGACTGCCACAAAGACTATGCTGAGGAGGACCTGATGGAAGAGGTTGATGCAGTTGGTGATTGCAGCCGAGCCCTAGTAGTCAAAGAGGATGGTTATATGGAGGTTACTGAGAATTCTGTGATAGATTCAGAGGTGCTTAGCAGCAAAGAGGAGGGCAGGACAGGAAGGGATCTGGTACTCAGAAATGACAGCAGTGTTCTCAAAGAGGCAAACTAGATGCAGCTCTCACTTCCTACTGATCTAAAATATGGCAGTGGATCCAATCAGAAAAGAGGTGTGTGTAGATCTCCCTACATGCTTAGAAGGAGAAGGAAGGCGAACTTGCCCCTATTGAGGAGCAGAATATTGTAAACCCAATTGTGGTTGAGTTTGTGGGTAGTTTGGCCCAAGGGGACCACTCTATCAAGGAATGAGAGTGATGACTTGGAATGTGCGTGGGTTGCGCAATAAGATGAGAAGGACCTCCTTGTGTAGATATCTCTCTAAGTGGGAGATTGATTGTGCTCTCATTCAAGAGACACATTTGGAGATGGAGAATGGTCAGGAATGGGATTGCTTTAAGCAATATGGTCACAGTGGTATTGTGGTAAAGGGTGCATCTGGAAGGTCTGGTGGAATGGCCTTTTGGTGGAGAAAGTCTTTCCTTTTGGTAACTGAAGTTATTCGTGACAAGTACATGCTTTCTTGCAGATGCCAATCTCCCCAAGGAGATATGGAATGGTTTGTGTCTTGCATTTATGGCCCTTGTGTGGCTGCAGACAGGGCTGGTCTGTGGGAGGATCTCTCTGCAATGCATCAAAGAGTGCAAGAGGTCCCTTGGCTTCTAGGGGGTGATTTCAATTGTTATCTCTCAAGTGATGACAATCCTGATGGAAGATTAGATAGCTCAATGGCAGGCTTTCAAATGGTCGTGCAGAATATGGAACTAACAGAATACCCCATTAGTGGAGTGGAGTTTACTTGGAGAAATGGCAGTGGACAGGTTTCTAAATTGGATAGGTTTTCTGGCAGTCCTAGCTTGTTGGAGAGGCATCAGTTATCAGCAATTATGAGCCTTGATAGGCCTTCCTCTAATCACACTCCGCTTGTATGGGACAGTGGGACGAATTCAAACATTGGATCATATTTCAAACCCAAGAGATCCTGGTTTAGGGAGGCAGGTTTTGCGCAAATGGTGTCTCAGTGGTGGCAGAACAAGGTTGTGCAAGGTTCTGCTACACAGCAGTTGGCTGCAAAACTGTCAGGCCTGCATGACATGCTTAAAGAATATGGACAGGCTGTGGCTTTGATCAGAGAATAGAAGAGAAGGGAGGCTCTGGCAGTAATCAAAGACTTGGATATGAAAGAATGCAAGCAATCTCTGAACCTCTAGGAGTAGCAGTAAAGGCAGCTGATGCAATCTGTAGTGGGGGAGGAGGATCTGAAAATAGAAATGGATTGGCGTGAAAGATCTAGATAGCTATGGCTCAAAGAGGGTGATGCAAACATGAAGTTTTTCCATCTTGCGGCCAGTGCTAGGAGGAGATTCAATCTTATCTCATTAGTTAAAGTAGAAGAGAGAACTGTTACTTCTGTTAGTGAAATCAGAACTGAAGCAGGTAAATATTTTAAAGAAATATCCAAGGCTACTCCAAAAGGCTCTTGGAGGATGGCATCGGTGGATTTCCCTTGTGTCAATGGTGATTAGAGAGACTTGTTAGTCACTCCTATATCTGAACAAGAAGTACTAAAAGCAATTAAAGATTTAAATAATGAAGGGGCTCCTGGTCCAAATGGGTTTCAGGTTTTCTTTTACAGAGAACTGTGGAGTGTTGTCAAGGTGGATGTATTGAAGGTTATTCATGAATTTGAAATGGGCAACTCTGGATTTGAGAGGTTGAACAAATCTTATCTGTTTCTACTGCCTAAGAAATCAGGTGCGGAGAGGTTTTCTGATTACAGACCCATTGCACTATCCAATTCCATCTATCTTATTATTAGTAAGGTGATAGCCAATAGATTGCGGGAGGTTTTAAAGGACTTGATAATGCCTGTCCAGTCTGCTTTTCTTCCTAGGAGATCATTACAAGAGTCTTTCATTATTGCGCAGGAAATGGTAATGGGTTGGCACAGGAGAAAGACCAAGGCCTTTCTATGGAAAGTAGATTTTTCCAAGGCCTATGATTCAGTCTCCTGGTCATATCTATGGGAGATCCTTAAAAGGAGGAAGTTTCCACCTTTATTGATACAGTGGGTGAAGAGATGCATTACGACAACCTCTTTTTCACCATTGATAAATGGGAAACCATGTCGCTCTTGGATTCAGCCCCAATGTGGAGTTAGGCAAGGATGCCCACTTGCCCCTCTGATTTTCAATCTTGCAGTGGATACTTTGGCAAGATACGCCTGCAAACTAGTAGTGGATGGTTTTATAAGGGGGCACTCAATGTCTAATAATAGGGCTTTAGCTCCAATACTCCAATATGCAAATGACATTGTTTTTTTGTGGAAGGGGGGAAGAGGGAAGCGTAAGCACTTCTACACATGGTAAAGATTTTTGGGGAGATTTCTGGTCTCAAACTAAATGGAAATAAATCCTCGCTGGTCTATTTTGGGATGAATGGAATATTACATAATGACATCTCTACCATTCTGGGTACACCTGTGGTTTCATTGCCTATTAAATATCTGGGTTTGCCTTTGAAATGTTCTAAAATGAAGCAAGCAGATTGGTCTTTCCTATATGAAAGGTGGCTATGAAATTGGAGGGCTGGAGCAATAGATACCTATCAAAAGGGGGGAGGTCTATATTACCGAATTTTGTCATCACTTCGATTCCAGTATTCTTTTTCTCTGCTCTTAAAGCCCCGAAGTCAATCTGGAAAAAACTTGATGTGATGCGCAAAAGATTCTTCTGGAAAGGGGCCTCTCACCAAGGGGCTTTTCTTCAACCTCTGAAGTGGGACTCAATTTGCAAGCCAAAAAAGATTGCAAGCATGTGTGTTAGATCCCTTAAGGAATTTAATGAAGCTTTGCTGTTGAAGTGGGCTGTTCGGTTGCTGCAGGGGGAAAAAAAATATGGACAGATATCATTCAGGATAGTTATGGGACTGCCAATGATGAGAAAAATCGTCTAAACCCCCATAAACCGTCTCCCTTTTGGTCTTCAGTGGTGCGTGCCCTGAGGGACAATTGGAATTTTTTCAAATCTGTATTAGGTGATGGGAAAAGCTTCAAATTCTGGCTAGAGAATTAGGTACCTGGGGGGGTGTTTAAAGACAGGTTCCCCCTCGCTTATGCAGTGGCTTCAGATAAAAATGCTATGGTGTCTGATTATTGGGATGTGGAATCTAAGTAGTGGTCTTTTAATAATGCTGTGTGGAATACTCATGAAACGAGAACACAAGCAGAGAATGAACGTCTCATGCAAGAACTTACTGCCTTCAAACCCATGCCTCATGAATATGACACATACAAATGGGAGGGTAAGTTTTCTACTGCGGCTTCTTATGACAAGCTAATAGTGTGTTCAGGATGGTGGATTATGACGAGATGGGGAAGAAGCTATGGAATTTAAAAATACCATTGAAGATACAAATTTTTCTATGGCTCTGCAAAAGGGATGGTCTAATTACTGGAGATCTAAGGCACAGGAGAATGGGTACTCCCACTCAGTTTTTCCACCTATGTGGGATGCATAATGATTCTAGCATTCATATCTTTTCTTCATGTGTGATCACTGATTATGTCTGGAGAAGAGTATGTAATGAGTCTCTCCCCACATGGGAGAATCTGTGGTGTTATCTAGTGGATGGGAATAAGCCATGTTTACATATGATGGCTGTGTTATGGTCTATTTGGAGGGCTAGAAATGAGTGTGTTTTTTAGGAGACCCCAGTGTATGTGGATAATATTGTAAATTTTTGCTGGAGTCGCATATAGCATTGGGGTTCGATCATGTAATTGTTTGATTTTTATTAATAAAAGCTCTCCTGGTTTGCTATTGGTGATTCGATAGCATTCCTTTCTTTCTCAAAAATAAAAAACTATGCAAGAAAGTCAAAGTGCCATCATCCAATCTCATGCCAAGGCTATACATGAAATGAAATTGCAGATAGGACACCTTGTTGAGGTCGTTAGATAGAGGGAAACTGGGAAGCTTCCCAGTGCTGCTGAGGAGAATCCTAAAGGAAAAGGGATTGTCTTTAGGGAGCATGCCTAGGCGGTGACTATTCTGAGGAGTGGGAAAGAAATTTCCAAACCTGATGCTCCTATAGTCTTACCTTCTGAAAACCCATCCACTTCGACATTCGCCCCCACCGGAGAAGAATTGCCCAACTCTCCTCTACTTGAAATCACCTCACCGGAAGAGGTTACCCCCGTTCCACCCATTACCCGACAAGACAACCCTTCCACCCAGATACCGAGAATGCCCTTTCTAGAGCGCTTATCCACCTCTTGGCAGACTTCTACTGGCTCATTTGGAGACAAAGATAAGACAGATGAGATCATGGAAACTTTCAAGCAAGTGAAGATTAACTTGCCTTTGCTTGAGGCCATCAGGCAGATTCCATCTTATGCCCGCTTTTTAAAGGACCTGTGCATGAAAAAGCGGCAATCTACGAAATAGGTCCAATCAAAAGTTGTACTGCCTGATTCCGTTAGCTCAATAGTTCAACATGGCACACACTCAAAACTTAAGGACCCAGGAGCCCCATACATCTCGATGGTCATTGGTGACTTACAGATTGATGAGGCTCTACTTGATTTGGGTGCGAGGGTGAACATCCTTCCAAGGTACATGTATAAACAACTTGGGGGAGGCAATTTGAAGCCAAGGCTGGTAATCCTTCAAGTTGTTGATTGATCACTCAAGACATCTCAGGGAATTCTGGAAGATGTCCTCATGAGAGTGGAGGAATTCTTCTTCCCTGTTGACTTCTTAGTTTTGGACACTGACCCTACCAACAAGCCAACCAAGCCCTCCATTATTTTGGGCCGCCTCTTCCTTGCAACTTCGCATGCTTCAATCAATTGTAATACTGGGGAATTAAAAATGGGCCTTGCGAATAGGAAAATCCGACTTAATGTGTTTGACGCATATAAACAAGCTGGGCTTGAGAATTGTTCCCAAGTTGAGGTGATAGATGACCTGATTGAAGAGACAACCCCTGCAATGTTATGTGATGACCCCCTTCAGCATGTCATGCTAAATGAGCATTCCCATCTCTTGGAGGAATGTGAAGGGGATATACTGGAACCTGAGGAGTTGCTGGGTGTTTCTACTGAGTCTCTTTCCCCAACATCTCTATCCAAGGTAGATCTGCTACCTGAGATGGGGACATCTACTATGAAACCCTCAACCATACAAGCCCCCGACCTTGAGTAGAAACCCCTCCCAGACACTCTCAAGTACATCTTCCTGGGTGCCAATGATACGCTCCCCCTTATCATTTCAACTGTGCTATCTGAGACATAGGAGGGAACCCTAATTGAATGTTTGTCTAGGCAAAAGGAAGCTATTGCTTGGAGCATTACTGACATTAAGGGTATAGACTCTACACTCTACATGCACCACATTTATACTGATGATTCCATCAAACCATTTGGGGACATGCTGAGACATCTTAACCCTAATATAAGGGAGGTGGTTAAAAGGGAAATTCTAAAGTGGTTGGATGCTGGGATCATATATCCCATTGCAGATAGTAAATGGGTAAGTCCTATTCATGTGGTGCCAAAGAAGGCAAGCTTTACTGTGGAATTTAATGACCAAGGTGAACAAGTTGTGACTAGACCCTCAACTGGATGGAGGGTCTGTATTGATTACCACAAGTTGAACAACACTACCTAGAAGGATCACTTTCCCTTGCCTTTTAATGATCAAATTCTCGAAAAATTGTTGGGGAATAAGTACTATTGCTTTCTCGATGGATATTCTGGGTACAACCAGGTTGCTATCTTCCCTGATGACCAGGAGAAGATGACTTTCACGAGTTCGTACGATACCTTTGCATTCAAGCGTACGCCATTTGGACTATGTAATGCACCGGCAACCTTCCAGCAGTGTACAATGTCCATTTTCTCAGACATGATTAACAAGTGTGTTGAAGTGTTTATGGATGACTTCTCCATTTACGTCTCATCTTTCGACCAGTGTCTCCTGTACGTCGAGAATGTGCTGAAGCGATGTAAGGAGACTGGTTTAGTCCTCAGCTAGGAGAAAAGCCACTTCATGGTACAGAAAGGAATTGTACTTGGGCATGTTGTGTCTGAGGGAGGCTTGGAAGTAGATAAAGCCAAAGTTGATTCTATTTCCAAACTTCCATTGCCCATGAATGTTAAATAGATTAGATCCTTTCTAGGCCTTGCCAGCTTTTACAGGTGCTTTATTAAGAATTTCAGTAAAATCTCTAGGCCACTTTGCGACCTATTGGCAAAGAAATCTTCCTTCAATTTTGATTCAAAGTGTGCCGAGGCCTTTCAAACTCTGAAGGAGGCCTTGATCTCTACGCCTATTCTCTGAGCTCCTGATTGGACACTCCCATTTGAGCTGATGTGTGATGCTTTGGATTATGCATGGGAGCCATCCTTGGACAAAAGGTTGAGGGAAGACCACATGTGCTGCACTATGCCAGCAAGACTTTAATCAAACTACACCATCACTGAAAAGGAATTACTTGTTGTAGTTTTTGCTCTGGAGAAGTTTAGGTCATATCTTCTTGGGTCTAAGGTGGCTATTTTCACTGATCATTGATAGGCTCATATTTATGAGCTAATTAAATTTCTAAATGCCTAAACATTAAGGTAACACATCCATTTATTTATCATGCATTAGGATGTAAATAGATTAATTTATATTTTTTTTTTAATTACATAATTCATGCATTGCATTCATAATTAAAGGCATTTAGAATTGATTTAGAATGACATATAATTAGGTGCATTACATGCATTGTTTTAATTAACATAGAAGTTAAAGATTTGTGCATAAATAATCCTAATATTTTATTTTATTAATTTTCTCCTTTCGCAGGTAACTACACTTCCTCCTCCTACGCCCATGCAATCTTCATAGCTGCCAGCATTCACTCGACAGAAAGAGTGGATCTCCTCCCACTTGTTTGGATTTCAAATCCTTGTAGCCACAACTACAAAGGAGGAGAAACGGCTGCCACTCACCGTAGGCCTTCATTCCCTTTCCTCACTATGTAGAGAACTTAGTTTCTCGTCCACTCCATTACCACCGGCCTCAACCGCAGTGTAGCTCCACCACCGTGGGCGTCCGGGCTAATAGCCCGCACCGCCATCACAAAAGCTCCGCATTACAACCTCACTGTGTAATCGCCAGATCACCTTCTCCGACGATAGCCACCACGCTCCATCTCCACCACTGTCCACCATTCCGCTCACTTAAGACGTCTGGGAACTTTCCCAAACGTCCAAAGCTCCTACACCACTTCTCCTTTATGCAACTGCAACAAGGAACTCATCTTCCACCTCAACAAAACCACCCACCACCATCACCAACAATTACCACCTGCAACCCCAGTGTTGTGCATCACCAGCTCCTCAACCACTTACCTCCTGCAACCCCACTCTCCTCTAGACCGCACCATAAGCCCCTGCCTCACAGACCACCGGCATGGCTCGCAAGTCCAGCGTCCTGCCCACACACATCTCCAGTGCGCACCGCCCTCCAGCTCCACCGTGTGCAAGCACGCATCACACCCAGCGACCCTCCCTCGCCATCTTCACGCAGCCACCACTTGCAGCAGAGCCATTCCACGCGCACTGCTTGCGCACAACCCCACATTGCGCACATCGGTAGCAGTGTTGCACCACAACCCGCAGACGCAGCAACGTGCGTCCTCCAGCTACACCTTCGCAGCATGCACCACCAGCCTCGCACGCCCTCCCTTCGTTGCACCTCCGCCAGCATGCAACAACGCGCTCAGTCACACGACAGCCGCACACGCCCTTTCCTCTCCGTGCGCACCTCCAGCAGCCACGTGCATTCAGCAGCTCCAACACCTCTAGCAAGCTGCCAAGCACCCACTCCGACCTCCTCTCCTACCGGCCACCTCTGGCCACACCGTGCCCCACCGCCACCACCAAAAGAAGCGGCTTAACAACAGCTACCTCCAACGAGAAGCTCCACTCCAACCTCCACCTCCTCCGTGCGTGGAGGAGCTCAAAGCAAACTCCCCTGTTTTTGCACAGTAACTCCTTTATTAGTTTTTATGACTCATGACATTGTGAACTTTCATTTTTCCGATTTCATTATCATGGTGAATTTATGAGAACCTCTTTCATTGTTTAGCTTATTAAGCAAATCAATTTCTTAACCCTAATCTAAGTGGATTTCCATTCAAATCTTGGCACTCTTGCTATAGGAGAAGCATAATTTGTATTTACATTTAAGTGCCATTGTGAGGATTTTATTTTTATTATATTGTAGTACACATTACATTGAACCCCTCCTATTTGGCTTAAATGCAATTTCAACTTGCGCTTTTATTTAAACTCATATCTACTCGATTTTTTGAAATAATTTCTTGAGGAAATCATTTCTGAAAAATAATTTTTAATTATCACAAGTTTGTAATAGCCATTGCCTCCCTGTGGACACGACTCGCTCTTCTC
Source organism: Thalassia testudinum (assembly GCA_037157565.1). Taxonomy (NCBI): domain Eukaryota; kingdom Viridiplantae; phylum Streptophyta; class Magnoliopsida; order Alismatales; family Hydrocharitaceae; genus Thalassia; species Thalassia testudinum. The sequence continues at coordinate 112,103,438 of JAZHRO010000003.1, read as the reverse complement.
GAGTAGTTAATTTTTATTATTTTGATTTATGATTTTCCACCACTTGCATACTACAACATGACATTCTATATGCGAAATAACGAAAGCAAAAATCGATTTATCAATCATGCAGCAGTGAAACATCTCATTGCCAAGAAGGATTCTAAGCCACGTTAGATTAGGTGGATCCTACTCCTTCAAGAGTTTGACTTTGAGATACATGAAAAGAAAGAAGTAGAAAATGTAGTGGTTGACCACCTATCTCGCCTTCCACTTGATGACTCTCCATCTGGAGACATCCGCGAGACATTTCCCGATGAAACCCTTATGGCGGTAACATCGACTTCACCTTGGTATGCTGATACCGTCAATTACTTGGTCACTGGAGAGACTCCTGGCTCTTGGGATGAGCAGAAAAGGAAGAGATTCATTTCCCAAGCTAGATACTTTCATTGGGAAGAGCCTGAATTATTTAGAATTGGACAAGACCAAGTACTGAGACGATGCGTGCCTGAAGAGGAGCAACAAAGTGTGCTAAGTTTTTGCATTGAACTTTATTGTGGAGGACACTCTGGTGCTAAGAAAACTACTTTGAAGGTTCTCCAATCCAATTTTTGGTGGCCTTCGTTATTTGAGGATTCTCATAATTTTGTTAAGGCCTGTATTAGATGTCAACAGACTGGAACAATTGGGAAGAGAAATGAGATGCCTCAACACCCCATTCAACTTGTCGAAATTTTCGTTGTTTGGGAAATTGACTTTATGGGCCCCTTCCCTTCATCGCATGGTTATGAATATATCTTGGTGGCAGTTGATTATGTGTCTAAATGGATAGAGGCCATTCCTACACGCATAAATGACCACTCTATGGTCTTGAAATTTTTGAAGGATAATATCATATCTCGTTTTGGTTGCCCCAAGACCATTATAAGTGATGGGGGACCTCATTTCCAGAACCACCACTTCAATTGACTACTTAGGAGTCTAGGAGTGACTCACAAGGTCGCTACCCCTTACCATCCTTAGACAAGTGGCCAGGTTGAAGTGTCAAATAGGGAGATAAAGAATATTTTAGAAAAGATCATTAGGCCTGATAGGAAAGACTAGTCCCAAAAGCTCGAAGATGCTTTATGGGCTTATCGAGCAACCTACAAGACCCCTTTGGGTACATCTCCTTTCTGGATTGTGTACGGGAAAGCATGCCATTTACCCATTGAGCTGGAACATATGGCACTTTGGGCTATCCGAAGTGTCAACATAGATTTAGAAAAGGCAGGTAAGGCATGATTTTTGGAATTAAGTGAGCTAGAGGAATTGAGGAATGATGTTTATGACACCTCTCAAGCTTATAAAGAGAGAACTAAGGTCTTGCATGATAAGTATATCCGTAAAAAGACCTTTGAGCCCAACCAACTAGCCTGGCTTTTCAATTCCAGACTTAAGCTTTTCCCAGGAAAATTGAAATCACATTGGGATGGACCATACATAATCACCAAAGTGTTTCCACATGGGGTTGTGGAGATCAAGAGCCCTTCCTCTTTAGCAATGCCCTTTACCATCAATGGCCAACGATTTAAACCATGCATTACTTTGGATGGCCATCTGGTTGACAAGGTCACTCTTGAGGAGCCTTAGCTCCTGTCATTCTCTGCCTGAGGTAATATCTTCCCTTAACTATTTTTCTTCCAATGAGGACATTGTTTGAACCAGGCATGGGGGGATAGGACCTGAGGAATTTGTTTATATTATGTCTACATTTTTCATTCATGCATGCATATTGCATTCAAAAAGAAGAAAAGAAGAAAACAAAAATGTTGTTATGTTTAACTGGCTGGGCTCTACAACTTTAGGCATGAGACTAAGACTTTAAGTTTACCTAAGCTGACTCTAGGTATCTTACTATAAGAGAAAGGGTTGAACTACTGACGTTAGAACTTCAGGGTCCATTTGGACTTAAAAACTTAAGTAGGAGTTAAGTTGTAGACCATTCCACAAGAGGTTGAGGAAGGAAAGCTAGGGATTGAGTTAAAGGCTGAGTAGAACTGTTAAGGCAATATCATCATTTTAAAATGCGCGTTGGAGTATAGTTGAAATCGCTTTAAAAACAAATAGATTTTATTACTTGAAAAAGTTCCGAGGTCGAACACAGGGAGCAATATGAGAATTTAAATCTCAAGAATTGCAATATAAGACAAGAAAGCTATAGAATTGAAATCAAGAATTATTTCAAAATAATGTAGCACTAAGATCAAGTATCAATTTGCAAAAATAAAAGAGTAAAATGGTGGTTTAAACCACCATATACTCCTTACAATAATAGCTAAGGAACTCAAATATCAATATATGAAACAATGCTCAAATGTGTCATCTGATGGTAGGATTAGACGTCTTAAACATCTGATTCTATAGTACTTGCATTTCTTCTTCGTTCTCTGTTCCTTCCTTTCTACTGCTTCTTCTTTTCTTCTTCTAAATCCGGCTAAGTGTTAGAGTCTCATTGGAGCAAAACCCTCCCCAACCCGTGTAGCTATCCTCTCCTTCTCTCTTTAGGATCCTCTCTCCCAGAGCCATGGGTAATCGAATTATCAGATCATACACACCCAGGTCCAAGCTCACCGACGTGTGGTAGTGAGCGAGGAGAGCAGGTTAGTCTAAGTAGGTAAACGGGTTGGGCCAAGTCCGCAGGGGAGATGTCGCGAATGAGGTGTAGGTGTGAGTGGGTGAGAGGGACCTCACCCCGTGTTATGAGGTGAATAGCCTCTAACACTTTTTCAATATATGTGTGCGCAGGGACTCTGCCACTTTTGAGGTGGGACTATCCCACCATCCTTTCTTTGCGTAGTCGCAGCAGTGACTTCCTTCATTGAATTGGTGCAGAGGCTCTGGCTAAAAGCTCCAATTGACCACGCGGGGATACACCTGAGTAGATTCCACAGCCGCTGGAGTTGAGTCCTAGAGTTGTAGGTGAAGAACAAGCTCTGAAGCTTGCTTTAGAGCTTTGCATCAATGGCGGAGAGTGGTTGTGCCTAAAATCAGAAATACGGCCTTTCGGCCCTATCAGAATGTTTAGGGAGGATCGTCGAACTACGACGAGTGCAACGAGGAGTTTTGTGTGGTGTCTCGTGGTCCGTGCATGCGTGTTGAGGCCGGTCTGTGTGCATGAGTGAGTGAAGTGGTGAATAAGGAGAAGGGAAATGAGCAAGAAAGTGAGGCGGAGCTTATAGGGTGGTCGGTGAAGGGGATGGTCGCATGTAGCAGGCGGAATCCTTCGCTAGAGTGGTTGCTAGAGATGGAAGAGATGAAGTCGCGGAGGGTCGTCGGTGGTCGAAACGAGGTGGGGTGAATGCAAAAATAAAGTAAAGGGAATAGAGGACTTAGTTAGGCTGGTAGTGAATGAAATAAGGCAGAGATAGCGTCGGTTGAGGTGCGGCCAATGCCGGAGACGAAGGTGGCTCCAGTGGGGAAGAAACGGCGAGGATGACGAAGAAGGAGGCGTCCGCTGGTATGGCAAGACGCGGAAGGTGGTGAAGAAGATAGATCCGCCACTAGTATTATGGACGGATGACGAGGAAAGGCATAGGGGATCACTGGAGATCGAGGAGCCTTTCGGCCAGATTAGGAGGGAAGAAATTAGGGTAGATCCAGCCAAAATCGAGCTTAGGAAGTTGGATGAGGTCTGAGGGTCCTTTTATAAGCCTTTAGAGACTGCCTGGGCTTAGGAATGAAGCTTCCCAAGAAATAGCAATTTCTTGAGACCCAAATCTCTCATGAGTTCGCATGAGAGATTGGGTAAGTTCTAGGGCTTAGGATTGGGTCCAATAAGAAGGGAATTTCTTGACAAACTTCTTTTTCAATTTTGAAAGGGATTCGTCAAGAAATCAGGGCGTTCTTTCCATTTTAAGGTCATCGAAGCAAGTAGGAAGAGGATTAATGGCGACAAGGACCTTTTTTTGAGAATGATGACAAAGTTAAGGGCCTTTTTGAAAGGATTTTGAAAGTTAAGAGTAGAAATGAAATTAGACAGGACCAATTTGCAAACTAGGTCAAGACAAATTCATCCTAGGTATAAATTTTGGTACAAACCTAATTTGGACCTAAGAAATCCAATGGTGAAGTTGGATTTTGATTTTGACCATGTTTGACTAGGTAATTTATGCAAAAACCCAAATTAGGTCAAATATCTGTCTATGGTTCTATTTTGGGTCAAACGGGTTCTGATGGTCAAATTGAAAGTTCTAAACCCTATAGAATATTTTTCTATGAATTTTAGAGGGTTTAGGTGAATTTTATCGTGATCAGAACCTCAGTTAATTAAGCGAGTCTATTTTTAGGGTTTCAAAAGTCCTTTAATTCTCAGAACACGTGCAAACCCTTTTCGGTCTGTCTTATCCCACTTATTATCTTATTAAGACCAATTGACATTCATTCAACCCCTAAGAAAACCCTTGGTTGTATTGCATTCAAGATGAGCTGGTAAAATTATAGTTTTAGCCCTAGTTTCTTATTTTTCTTCCAGAATGAATATGCAATGACTTGTGACTCTCTGCAGTTATGTAGGAGCATATATTGGCTTAATTGGGTCAAAAATGAGCTAGTTATGGCTCATGATGGTGTTCCCATCATACCCCCATGCCTAGCTTTTGCTATTCCCTTAGCAAAATTTTAAGATATTAACTTTGATTCTAGACCATAAAATCTTTCGATGCTTAAAAACTTTGTTGTGTGCTTCCTTTTGTAGATTAGGTTAGAATGTCGATAGTAGGCCTAGAGGTACTCAAGTACCAACCAAGATCCGGACCTGACCAGCTCTAGCCTCAATTTGCCATGAAGGTTTTTAAGGGCCACAGGAACTAACCTAAGGTTCGTTGAACTCCGTGGTTAAAGTACCCGTGATTGTAACATGTTTTAGCCTCGGTTCAGTTTGTAGTGTGCTTTTGTCAGAGAGAGACAGAGGAATTTTTCTTTATTTTTGGAGAGTTTTCTCTCTCTTTTCTTTTTATTCCTAGCTTTGGATTAGCTTTACAACACAGTCTGTATTGGATTCCTAGTCCCCACCATCAATCCTCGCAGGGCCCCTGGCAATCGATGCTTCGAGATAGCACTGCCCATGGCAATCCCCAGAACCCTAGCTTTTGAGATTTTGAGATAATCTCGCCCATGGCATTTTGTAGCTAAATCCAGACCCTGGCAATCAATATTTCGGGATAATGCCTCCCATGGCATCTTAACCAGCACAAGGTGCTTATATGCCCCCGGTAGTATATGTAGATATCCTAGGAGACAAGCACCGAGGAGACGATATGTTATTACGCATCTCCAAGGAGAATTTCTCACCTCTCCGCACAAGGAACTCATCCAAATCAACTTGTGTTGATCAACCGCTCCTAATCTAGGTGAATTTTTCAGAACAATTTAAATGCATTTACGTGATTTTGACAGTTAGGTGCACTGAACTAGACTGTGTGTGGATTGGGGTGCCTAGGTTACCGAGTCCTGCAAACCAGAGGTCAGTTAACGAGGCTGAATACTCCTTGAGCCTTAGACCTAATACTTAAGCTTCGCATTTTCCCCAACCTCTTGAGGACTATCCAGATCTTAGCGGGTACTTGAATCTTTAAGCCTAGAATTATAGCCCAAAAGGCCTAAAATTAGCATTCCTACTAATCTCTCTTTTTTTTGTTTCATTAGCACTTTTTTTTTCCTTTCTTTCTTTTGATATGGTCTATAACTAAGTCAATTCCTTAATCTTTTACTAATGACTATTTTTCTTTTCTTTTCAACCTGTGCTCCTTTTTGACATTTTTAACTCCTCCCCTTTTTCTCCTCAAAGTCTGATATGCCATCAAAATTTCTTCTCCTCTCATATTTTTGTTCTTTTTCAAGAATTTTTTATTTTTTTGGTATTTTTGGAATATGTGATTTTTTTTATGAAACCCTTTCTTGTGAAATGATTTTCATGGTGTTTTGCACTTTACTACTCCCCCATGCCTACAATTTGCAATGTCCTCATTATAAATTAGGTGGGTTCGAGTTCAACTTAGATCATTCATTAGAACAGGTGTTGGGTGGGTGAATGGGTCGGGATGACTATTGTGGATGATTTCAAGCTCAGGTACAGGTACCAGAGGTGGAGTTGCCTATTCTAGTGGATGAACCCTAAAGTGCAATATGAGTTCAGCATAGGATGTGTCAGGAAGGTTTTCAGGTTTTTTTCAAAAATGATGGGTTGCCTCCCGTTAAGTGATGAGTTTAACACCATCAGCCAAGCACAATGAGCTCAGGGAGAATGGAGGGTAAAAGATATCTCAGCCAAATTTGTATCGATGAGTTCAATGAACGGTTTAAGTCTTTGACCGTTACGTCAAAACGTTCTGAATCGTGGCTAAGTTGACTGATTTTGACAGCCCCATTTTCAAAGATTCGTCGAACAAGGTAAGGTCCAATCCATTTTGATCTGAGTTTTCCTAGGAACAGTTTGAGTTTAGCATCAAAGAGTAGGACTTTTTGACCAGGGAAAAAGATCTTTCTGGATATGTGCTTGTCGTGAAAGGCCTTAACCCGTACTTTGTAAATTTACGAGTTCTCATACATGTCGTGTCGTAATTCATCAATCTCACTCATTTGAAGCTTTCTGCGGGTTCTTGTCTTAGAAAGACCGAGATTGTAGTTCCTACTACCCAATAGGCTTTGTGCTCCAATTTGACGAGGAGGTGACATGCCTTCCCATACACTAATCTGAAGGGAGACATGCCTAATTGGGCTTTGTGGGTGGTCCTATAAGACCACAAAGCATCCGAAAGTCGAGATGACCAATCTTTCCTCTCAGGTCGAACAGTGACCTGGAGGATTTTCTTGATCTCTCGATTCGATAGCTCAACTAGACTGTTGGTTTGGGGGTGATAAGGAGTAGAGATTCGGTGTGACACCCCGTATTTGGTCATCAGTGATCTGAACTAAGCATTCCTGAAATGGGTCCCTCCATTAGAGATTATGGCATGTGGAATCCTGAACTGAGAAAAGTTATTTTGATGAATAAATTTGATAACCACCTTATGATCGTTGGTCGGGTTGGAATGGCTTCGATCCATTTGGACACGTAGTCAATAGTGAGAAGAATGTACTCGAAGCCGTCCAAAACAGGGAAGGGTCCCATAAAATCAATCCCCCAGACATCGAAGATTTCGCATACGAGAATCGGCTGGAGAGGCATCATATCTCGGTGGCTCATGTTGCCCAAGGTCTGGAAAAGAGTGCATGCCTTACAGTGATTGTATGTGTCTTTGAAAATCGTGGGCCAATAGAAGCCACACTGGAGGATTTTTGCTGTGGTTTTATGACCAGAGAAGTGTCCACCACATGCCTGGTCATGGCAGAAGGATAAAATGTCCTAAATTTTTTCTTTCGGAACACATCGTCGGATGATTTGATCAGCACCAATGCAAAAGAGATACGAGTCTTCCCAAAAGTAGTACTTGGCATCAGAAAGTAATTCATCCTTCTTGGCTTTTGGCCAATCAGATGGGATCTAATGTGGTGCCAGGTAGTTTACTATATCAGGAAACCATGGAAGCCCCGTACTGAAAGTTAGGAGGTGCTCATCGAGAAAATGTTCAGTAATGGGTCTGGAAGGGTTGATAATATCAGAAGGAAGGTGGGACAAGTGATCAGCTACCACGTTCTATTTTCCTACCTTATCATGAATCTCAAGGTCAAACTCTTGCAACAGCAAGATCCAGCGGATTAGTTGAGGTTTCTCATCCTTCTTCACAAGGAGGTGCCTCACAGTAGTGTGATCAGAGTAAATGATAACATGGGAACCCAGAAGATACGATCTGAACTTTTCCAGGGTAAATACTACGGTTAGTAGCTCTTTCTCAATAACTATGTACTTATGCTGAGCCTCGTCAAGTGTCTTGCTAGCATAGTAGATGACGACAGGTTTCCCACCAATTTTCTGCCCAAGTACCGCACCTACAGCGTAATCGGATGCATCTCACATGATCTCAAAGAGTTGAGACTAATCAAGGGATTGTAGGATCGGAGATTGGGTAACTAGATCACGCAGGATCTCAAATGCTTGAGTGCATTCCTTGGTGATTTCAAAAGGCACATCCTTAAATAGTAGATTAGTCAGGGGGCGTGCGATCTTCAAGAAGTCTGGAATGAATCGCCGGTAAAAATCGGCGTGCCCCAGGAAGGATCGGATGTCTTTGACCGAGCTAGGCATAGGGAGTTTGGAAATTAGATTCACCTTAGCTTGATCAACCTGGATGCCTATCTCAGAGATGAGATGTCCCAAGACTATTCCCTCAGGAACCATGAAGTGGCTCTTTTCCCAGGAAAGAACTAAATTCACGTCAATGCACCGCCTAAGGATCTAGACCAAGTGCAGGAGGAAATTGTCAAATGATTCGTCAAAAACTGAGAAGTCATTCATGAAGATTTCCAGATATTCACCTACCATATCTAAGAATATGGCAAGCATGCACCGTTGAAAAGTAGCGGGTGCATTGCAGAGACCAAAAGGCATCCTTCGGAATGTGTATGTCCCAAAGGGGCAGGTGAAAGTGGTCTTCTCTTGGTCCTCAGGATGGATTGGCACCTGGTTATAGCCGGAGTACCCATCCAAGAAGCATAAGAATTTATTTCCTGCTAGTTTTTTGTGGATCTGATCAATAAACGGTAGTGTGAAATGATCCTTCTTCGTAGAGGTATTGAGTCTTCTGTAATCAATGCAGACTCTCCACGAATTTGCTACATGGGTCGGTATGATTTCTCCAATCTCAGTTGTGATCATGGTGAGTCCTACCTTCTTAGGCACGACCTGGATTGGACTCACCCACCGACTGTCGAAGATCGGGTAGATGATCCCAGTATCTAACCACTTAATGATCTCCTTTTCCACGACCTCCTGCAGATTAGGATTCAGACATCTCTGCATTTCATGGGAAGGTTGTGTGCCTTCTTGAGTATAGATGCGATGTGCACAATAAGAGGGGCTAATACCAGTCAAATCATCAAGAGTCCATCCAATGACTTTTCAATGTTGCTGGAGAACAGAAATCAAACGGGATTTCCAATCAGGTGTGAGTCTAGAGTTGATAATCACAGGAAATGTCTGATTGGAACCCAAGAAGATGTACTTTAGATGATCAGGAAGATGCTTTAGTTCTAAAACAGGGTTATCAGTAGCAGCGGGTGGTTCAGGGTGGGTGTTGGGAGCAAGGGAAGGAGCTATGGGTGTGTCTAGGTTGAGTTCGAACTCCTATAATTGCGGGTTTTGATCCTCTTGTGGTTGATCAGAAGTAGTCAGGTTTTCCTCAATATACTAATCATCAACCACAACCTCGATATCACATATTTGTTCTATAACTCCGCAATTAATCCCTTGTTGGGCCTTAAAGATATCAATCTTTAGTGTCAGGTTCCCAAATTTTAATTCAATTTGGCCCTCCTCACAATTAATGTTGGCCCTAGCAGTGGCCAGAAAGGGTCTCCCTAGTATGATCGGTGTATTTTTTGGATTCTCTGGAGCATCCGTATCCAAGACTATGAAATCCACCGGGAAATAGAAATCCCAAACCCTAAAAATGACATCCTCAAGAACTCCTTTAGGTGACTTAATAGATCGATCTGCCAACTGTAATGTCACCTCTGTTGGTTTGAGCTCAGATTCCTCAAGATGGTCAAGTAGGGATGTAGGTATTAGGTTTATGGAGGCTCCTAGATCCAATAATGCTCTATCAAATTGGATATCACCAATTGTACAGGAAATCAGGGGAGTATCTGGGTCTTTTGCCTTAGGCGGGAGCCTACTCAAAATGATGGAGCTGGCTTGCTCCGACAATACGATTGGGCTCCCACTTTTGGTTCGCAGCTTACGCTTAGGTGTACACACATCTTTCAGAAATGTGCGTAAGATGGTACATGGCGAATTGCATCCATCAAGGGGATGTTTATATGGACCTGTTCAAAGAGCTTGACCAGGTCCTCTTCAGGTGCCATGAGTTTGGTTTTCCTCTTTCCCTTGGTCAAGGCTTCAAGAAATGGAACCTTAGATGGTTCCTCTAGAATAGGTCTAGGTTCTTGATCTGGGACAGGGGTATCCTGGATGACTATCCTAGGGTTTAGGTTAGCACTACCATGTTGAAAGTTGCTTGGGTAAGGTGGGTCCTGTGTTGCATTGCCACTACAGGTCATAACTGAATTCAGTCCTACTTGGTTCTAGTTTGGTGCAGGTAAAATAGGTGGTTGCTGCTAAAATCCCAAGTATGATGTCGAAGTTTCCATCCTGTCGGGTGATGGAGCAGAAGGGGCCTAATAAACCATGTGGGCTTGGCCTTGGTTTGGGTTTATAACACCCCTCTGATTTGGCTTGTTATTGGGATTAGGTAGAGGTTGCAAAGGGAGTGTACCAGGTTGGCAGGAATTTGCCTTCTGGGTGAGTTGATTGCGGACCTCTGTGATCTCGTCTTTGTGTTGTTTCTGCATAGCCACATTCATCTTTTGAATGTCAACTAGAGTCTGAAGGATAAGAATCATTTGATCTCCTTGAGTTGGCTGAGATTGATAGGTAGGGTTGGGTCGAGGCTGAGGCGGCTGATATGGACAAGAAGCTTGTGGACAGGGCTGATATGGTGGTCTCTAATTTTGATTGTTTCCCGCCCACATGAAATTAGGATGATTTCGCCATCTAGGGTTATAGGTATTAGAGAATGGATCGTTCTGGATGGCATTGAGGTCCTCGTAGCTCTGAGGAACCTCAGAAAACTCAGAATACGAGGGTTTAGAGTTCCCCCAACTAGAATAGGTAGGTCTAGAGTTTCCTCCGGACCTAGAGTCAAATGGGGGTGGATACGGGTACAACCCCTGAGAAGATTGGTGGTAGATGTTATGCACAATTTCCCTCCAAGAGGGAGGTTGTGCGAATGAGTTTTGCGCAGAGGTGGCTTGTTGCAGATGTCGAGTTAGCTCATCCACCTTCTTCTTAATAATAGAGACCTTGTCCAAATGGCTGGCCATCAATTCCAAGTAGATAGAAGAGGACAGGCCCTACGTCTCATTTGCTCCCCTTGGATTCGTCAATGCGCAGGCATTCGTCTGGTCGAATATGCCCATGGAGTCATTACTGATGGAGTTCTCGCACATATTCTCAAGAATCTCCCACACAGTGTCTTCATGTTGACCCATGATATTTCCTCCTCAAGTTGCATTGACGAATAATCGAATATCTTCACGGAGTCCCTGGTAAAAAGACTGGACTTGTTCCCATTTAGGAACTTCGTGGTGGGGGCACTTTCACATGAGATCCAGGAAACGATCCCATGCTTCGTGAAGTGGTTCTCCAGGCTGTTGTGTGAAGTTCGTGATCTAGTGTCGTAAAGCATTTGTCCGACCAACTGGGAAGAACTTTTACAAAAACTCGAATTGTAGTTCAACCCATGTGTTGATTGGACGCGTTTGAGTTTGATACCAGTGAGCTATTTTGTCCATGAGAGAGAAGGAGAACATTTTCATGAGAAGAATATCCCGATTCTAAGCATCTGACCTGAAGGTCTGGGCCAGATGCTTGAGCTGTTTAATGTTCTGGAAAGGATACTCGGAATTGAGCCCATGAAATTTCGAAATAGCATGAATCATGTTGGGCTTGAGTTCAATATCAGGACCCCCAACCAAGATTTGGACTCGAGGTTCGATCGCCATCGCGGCAGGATTGTAAGATCTCGCATCATAGGATGCCATGGTGGATTCACAAAGGCTTAGAATAGATCATTAAGGCACTGAAGCTAATTTTTGAGGTTGTTCTCTTCTGCTGGTTGTTCGATGATGATGGAAGGAGAGTTAGGCTCAGATGAATCAGAAGAGATGTCTATGTGATGGGGTTGCTACACAAACACAAAAGTCGAGGCCTAGCCTTGACGGGAGTGAGTAACTAATGGAGGCCTCAAGGGTGGTCTTAAGGACCTCCTACAAAACATGCACCGATGGACTGGATGAGAATAGAATGTGATGAACCCAATCAAGACACCCAAAAATTTTGGATGACTATAGAGGTTTGGGGCGGATGATACCCCTTAGTCAAAAAGCCGTCCACCTGTGAATTACCTAGGCAGCCAGAGAGGGAGAGTCCTGCGAAGACCCTTACATGGTAGAGCGTCCCTACGGGTTACAGGGTTTCCCCCACCCGACCTCTCTTATCACTGATGGTCCAGGTAGACCAGAATGGGGAGTTGACCTCTTAAGTCTACCAGCTTTAATTAAGAGCAAGGGTGCTTAGGATTTCACTTGAACTTTTAAGATGTATTGAGTGTAAGAGTGACCTAATTTAAAGATTGGTTGACCGAAAAAGGTGGGTCGACTTCACCTATTTGTCCTCTTGAGAAGTTTAGGTCCCTCTTTTAGTGTTCAAATGAATTTAAGAGCCTGATTTTAGGGTTTTGTTTGAATAGATCAGTTCAATCAAGGCTTAGGCACACTTTGTTTGGAAAGATCAATTCTTGATTAAGCAAGTGTATCTCTAAAACCTTAAACTAGAATCCTTACTTGGCTCTGATTTGGTCCAATTTAATTTGCCCAAATGTGATACCAAGGGCTCAATAAAGAATGTGGTAGCCCTAGATACCTTAAACTTTAAGTGGGTGCACAAATCAAGGTATGTTGTTTTCTAAATAGAATGTATCAAATCAGGCAACTTGATGATTAATCTAAGAATAAAATGCAAGTAGCCCTAATTGATTTTTTCCTTTTAGCCTTTTCAGAGATAGGGGCTTTAAGAGAAAGTAGATAGAGTTTACCTGCCCTTGGCGTGTTTGATGTGCGGCTGATCTTTCTTCAATGAATCTCTCCTTGAAACAAAATCACAGCAAAAGAGATAAAGCAAGTTAGTACCAAATCAAGAATTGCAATCAAGAGTTCTAAATTGCCCATTGCTCCCCGGCAATGTCACCAAAATGTTAACAAGGCAATATCGTCGTTTCAAAATGCGCTTTGGAGTATAGTCAAAATCTCTTTGAAAGCAAATAGATTTTATTACTCGAAAAAGTTTCGAGGTCGAACACAAGGAGCAATATGGGAATTTAAATCTCAAGAATTGCAATAGAAGACAAGAAAGCTATAGAATTGAAATCAAGAATTATTTCAAAATAATGTAACACTAGGATCAAGTATCAATTTGAGTAAAATGGTGGTTTAAACCATCATATACTCCTTACAATAATAGCTAAGGAACTCAAATATCAATATATGAAATAATTCTCAAATGTGTCGTCTGATGGTAGGATCAGACGTCTTAAACGTCTGATTCTACAGTGCTTGGATTTCTTCTTCGTTCTCTGCCCCTTTCTTTTTGTTGTTTCTTCTTTCTTTCTCTGTTGCTCCTTTTCTTCTAAATCCGGCTAAGTGTCAGAGTCTCATTGGAGCAAAACCCTCCCCAATCCACGCAGTTATCCTCTCCTTCTCTCTTTAGGATCCGCTCTCCCAGAGCCATGGGTAATCGGATTATCGAATCGCACACACCCGAGTCCAGGCTCACCGACGTGCAGTAGTGAGCGAGGAGTGCAGGTCAGTCTAGGAGGGTAAACGGGTCGGGCCAGGTCCGTGGGGGAGATGTCGCGGGCGAGGTGTAGGTGTGCGTGGGTGAGAGGGACCTCACCCCGTGTTATGAGGTGAATAGCCTCTAACACTTTTTCAATATATGCATGCGCAGGGACTCTGCCACTTCCGAGGTGGGACTATCCCACCCTCCTTTCTTTGAGTAGTTGCAGCAGCAACTTCCTTTGTTGAATTGGTGCAGAGGCTCTGGCAAAAAGCTCCAATTGACCACGTGGAGATACACCTAAGTCGATTCCACAACCGCTAGAGTTGAGTCCTGGAGCTGCAAGTGAAGAACAAGCTCTAAAGCTTGCTTCAGAGCTTCGTGCCAATGGTAGAGAGGGGTTGTGCCTAAAATTAGAAATACGACCTTTCGGCCCTTTTAGAATGTTCAGGGAGGGTCGTCGGACTACGGCAAGTGCGACGGGGGGTTTTGTGTGGCATCTCGTGGACCATGCATGTGTGTCGAGGTCAGTCTGTGTGCGTGAGTGAGTGAAGTGGTGAATAAGGAGAGGGGAAATGAGTGGGAAGGTGAGGCAAAGCTTATAAGGTGGTCAGCGAAGGGGATGGTCATGTGTAGCAGGCGGAATCCTTCGCCGGAGTGGTCGTTGGAAATGGAGGAGATGAAGTCGTGGAGGGTCATTGGTGGTCGAAACGTGGAGGGGTGAATGCGAAAATAAAGTAAAAGGAAAAGGAGACTTAGTTAGGCTGGTAGTGGATGAAACGAGGTAGAGATAGCATCGGTTGAGGTGCATCCGACGTCAAAGACGAAGGTGGCTCCGGTGGGGAAGAAACGGCGAGGATGACGATGAAGGAGGCGTCTGCTGGTACGGGGAGATGCGGAAGGAGGTGAGGAAGATAGATCCACCGCTGGTATTGTAGATGGATGGTGAGGAAGGCAGAGGGGATCACCAGAGCTCGAGGAGCCTTTCGGCCAAATTAGGAGGGAAGAAATTAGGGAAGATCCGGCCAAAATCGAGCTTAGGAAGTTCAGTGAGGTTTGAGGGTCCTTTTATAGGCCTTTAGAGATTTCCTGGGCTTAGGAATGAAGCTTCCCAAGCTTAGAAAGCTTCCCCAGAAATAGAAATTTCTTGAGACCCAAATCTCTCATGCGTTCGCATGAGAGATTGGATAAGTTCTAGGGCTTAGGATTGGGTCCAATAGAAAAGGAATTTCTTGACGAACTTCCCTTTCAATTTGAAAGGGATTCGTCAAGAAATCAAGGTGTTCTTTCCATTTTAAGGTCGTCGAAGCAAGTAGGAATAGGATTAATGGTGGTAGGGACCTTTTTGTGAGAACAATGACAAAGTTAAGGGCCTTTTTGAAAGGATTTTCAAAGTTAAGGGTAGAAATGAAATTAGACAAGACCAATTTGCAAACTAGGTCAAGACAAATTCATCTTGGGTCCAAATTTTGGTACAAACCTAATTTGGACCTAAGGAATCCAATAGTAAAGTTGGATTTTGATTTTCACCATGTTTGATTAGGTAATTTATGCAGAAACCCAAATTAGGGCAAATGTTTGTCTATGATTCTGTTTTGGGTCAAAACGGGTTCTAATGGTCAAATTAAAAGTTCTAAACCCTACAGAATATTTTTCTATGAATTTTAGAGGGTTTAAGTGAATTTTATCCTGATCAGAACCTCAATTAACTAAGTGGGTCTATTTTTAGGGTTTCAAAAGTCATTTAATTCTCAAAACACGTGCAAACCCTTTTTTATCTATCTTATCCACTTGTTATCTTATTAAGACCAATTGACCTTCATTCAACCCCTAAGAAATCCCTTGGTTGCACTGCATTCAAGATGAGCTAGTAAAATTACAGTTTTAGCCCTAGTTTCTTATTTTTCTTCCAGAATGAATTTGCAATGACTTGTGACTCTCTAGCAGTTATGCAGGAGAATTTATTGACTTAATTAGGTAAAAAATGAGCTAGTTATGGCTCATGATAGTGTTCCCATCAAGTACCTAGTGTCTTTTTCTACCTTTTGGTTTACGGGTCCTCGTAACATGGTCTTGTGTAAATAGTGATCACCCTAATTCATTTCTTGAAGAAAATTTAGTTCTCTTAGTTCTGGCTTAGGAGAAGATTGAAAACACAATTTGATTGGAAGAGTTCCTGACGTAGGAGAGGTGGGGTATATACTCACCATGAGGATGCGATGATAACATGTCACCTCCTCGTCACTTGTCTCTTTGGATTACCATTCTACTGGGGGCATGTAAGTGCATTGTGAGGTTCAGGTACCATGGGTAGCCCTATCTCGAAGTGTTGATTGCCACAGGCCTGAATTCGGTTAAGAAATCCATGGGCGATACTATCTTGAAGTGTCGATTGCTAGGAGTTCTTAGGATCTCTCTAGGCAGTGCTATCTCAAAGCATCGAAAGCCAAGCACCCTTCGAGGTTCGGTGATGGGGACAATGAATTCGACATAGACCGTGTTGATAGCTGATCCAAGATTTGACTTAGAGAAATCAAACAAAAAAAAATATATATATATATTACAAAAAAAAAGAAAAATCTTTCTTACTCTCTTTTCTAGGTTGGCAATCATACCAACCTCAAATAAATCAGACCAATGCACATGCACGGATGCTTTAATCTCTGGGATCAAGAAACCCTAGGGTAGAGCTAGAAATCAAGCAAACCTGTGCCTGCAACTCGTACTTAGCTAACCTAGTTTGTAACTCAACAACTACTTGGGTAGCTTATGATCTAAGGCTAGATGGTTCAACCTAATTTCTATGAAAAGGCCAATTGAGTTAGCTTGGATAACTTGGAGTGTTAAGTCATGCTTGAATTTGCTAGGGACTAGCAAAAACTAGGCTTGGGGGCAGTTGATTAGCCCATATTTGTGGGCTATTTATATATTTTAATGCCTAGACATTAAGCTTTCATTAACATTTATTTAGCATGTATTAGGATGTAAATAGATTAATTTATATTTTTGACTTAATTACATAATTCATGCATTTGGAATTGACTTAGAATGGCATGCAATTAGGTGTATTACATGCATTGTTTTAATTAACATAGAAGTTAAGGATTTGTGCATAAATAATCCTAATATTTTATTATATTGTTATTCTTCTTCTATAGGAACGGCTCCGCTTCCTCAGCGACCACTCCTGCCACAGCTGCAAGCATTCCTCCTCCGTGAAAAGTGGATTTGGAGCCTTGATTGCACCGCAAAAATACACCTACAATTGTGTCGTCTTGTGCTATTTCCTAGCATTACCAATGCATATTAGGTCTCCATAGTCGCATTGTAAAAATACACGCATGCATGCATTTAATTGAGAGGGGAGGAGAATGAAATAAGTGGCCTTGCAATTAACATTTTTCCTCAAGTGCATCTTTGCGTAATTCACCATCTTTTTATTTTTATTTCTACTTGATTTTGAAATGCTTCCCGCGGCTGCATGGATTGACTTCTTCCTCCTCGCGCCATGCTCTCCATCACCTCTCCCTACCAGCCGCATGCACACCTCTCCCTGCCAAGCCATGCATGAGCCATGCACAGCCAGGGCATGGCTGTGCATGCTCTCCTCTTCTCTAAAAAGAGGGCAGCTTCTTCCTTTGTAGCAACTTGGTCCTCCACAAAAAAAGACCCAACGTAGCTTCTTCTCCAGGCCACCATCTCCTCCCTCTCCCTCCATATGCAGGACCTCCTTCTCTAAGGAGACACCCGGTGGACAAGAGCACATCACGGTAGTGCACAACCACCACCGTGAGTCCACCACCGCCCAACTCACCAAAGAGCCGGTGGGCGTGGTGGCTCTTTCCTTATTTTTCCGTTTGAAGCCCTTCCACCATTACCAGCAAAGCTTCAAGCTGTGAAGCTCAACCGGCCACCGCACTCCCTGCAGTAGCTGGCCAAGCCCCACAGCAGCAGCAGCAAGGCGACAGCAGCGCACGCAGGCCTTCCGCGCACTTCTGCAGGTGCCCTCGCCTCCCACTCCTTCACACTGCATTTGCCTTCTCTCCCGCAAATGGCCACCGCGCACACCAGCCAACACCCGCAGGCCACCGCGTGCCCAGTCGCGCCCCTTCGCCACCGACCCAGCCTTCTCCGCGCACTCTGTCGCGAGGTCCCGCTCGCAAGCCACCGGCCGATGCAACCCTTCCTCATGCGTGCCAGCTCGCGTGTGCCAGCCCCGAGCCATCCGCACTCACAGCACCGCCCGCTCCCGGTCGCGCGGCTCGGCCATCCACTGTAGGCACTGTTCATGCATTTCTGCGGAACACTGTGGCTACAGTGGGGTGACCGGTAAGCTTCTCACTTATCCGGTCACCCAACGCACCTCAATCGACCGTCGCCCACGCGCGCATCTCGCCCCGAGTCCGCTCCAGCGCCCGCCCGTGAGTCTGCGTACGGTCCTCTGCCAGCGCCCGCTCCCTTCGCCCGCGTTCGCCCACTCCAACCCTTCCGCGCAACGCTGCGCACTGCGGTCCTCTGCGTGCGCTCACTCCCTCCCAGCGCGCGCCTCTTCGCGCGCCTACGCGTAGCACAGTGTGCTATGTGCATCAAACGTCGGCCACTGGTCTGCAGATGGCTTAACTCTTCAGCCTTCACTCCAGCAGCTCTCTCTCTCTCACACAGCACTCTCTCACTCTCTTTACCGACACTTACACACTTACACTCACACTTTCATACACACACACCTATACACTATTATATACATATATATATACATATACATATATATATATACTTATATTTATACATATAGTAGTACCTATATACTTAAGTATTAGTATACATACATACATATATATATATATTTACATATATACATATACTTATATATATATATATATACTTACATATATACATATATATATATTTACATATCTACATATACTTATATACATATACATATATATATACATATATCTATACATATATTAGTACTTATATAACTATGTATTAGTCTATATACATACATATATATATATATATATACATACATCTATATACTTATATATATATATATATACATATATATACACATATACTTATACATACATATATATATATACATATATATATATATATATCTACATCTATATAGTTATATATACATATTTATACATATATATATACATATATATATCTATACATATATATATCTATACATATATCTATCTATACATATACTTATGTATATATATATACATATACATATATATACATATACATATATATATATACATATAACTACATATATATCTATATATTTATATATATATATATATACATATATATATATGTATATATATATATTTTTTTTTTCACATTTCTTACCATACATGGTATCGCGGGAATATCTGCACCAGTTGCTGATATTCCCCTATACACGCGTACAAAAAGCGTGTTCGCATTCATCTTCCACCAATCCACCTTACACGTGACACCTCATCCTGTTGGTTACATCTTTCTAGACGACGACCAACTCGACACCGTGCTACACTCCATCTCCACCTCCACCCCCACCCCTTTATACAGATATAGTATATACATATATATCTATACTATATTTACTTTATTTCTATTTCTCTTGCATGCCCATAAAAAGATAAAAAATATATATATAAAAGAGAAAAGATAATCTTTGACTTGCAGGTACTCCGTCTTGCGAATAGCAAGAACCGTTTTGGAACCCTGATTTGGCTCAAAGCCAAGAACCTAATTTTGAGGGTGTGCCTCAAGGACCAAGATTATCAGAAAAAAGTCTAAATAGAAAAACACCAAAACACAATAAACGAACAGAAGAGATTCATTGTAGGAAAGGCGTAGAAACTTGACTTGTAACCCCACTTCCCTGAGTTCGACCTTGGGCCTAAAAGTGACCAAGATAAAATCAAGTAGGCCAGGTTAAAAAAATTTTGTAAAGAGATGGTTAGGTCCGATTTAGGTTAACCACTATACACACTTCAACGATAAAATCACCATATTAACAACCTAACCGGGTCCGACCACCATCCTTTTCTGGCGCCGTTGCTGGGGACGTGTGCCTTCAACTAAGTTTCTATTCCATTCCTCTCATTTTTTCTCTTCTTTCTTCATGGGTGTCTCTGTTTTTGGTGTGCAGGTAAACCTGTTGCAAGGAGAAGGCAGGCAGACGAAGTCAGAGACGTGGGCAGATCCAAGGCGGGAATAAGAGCATGAAGATGCCGACACTGCACTGGAGCTCCACACACGTTGCTGAACAAGTAGGTCTTTCTTTCTTAGCAACCTAGGTTAACCTGTCACCTTAATAAAAAAAAACTAAAAACTAGAAAAACTTCTTGGGATCTCTTGGGTCAAGTGGATTAAAATTCACTTGTTTGATTGATTGCCTTTACTCCCACCACCCCGAGATTTCCCGCGTTACTTCGCATAGTGAAAATCCAAGAATCTTGATTCTTGAATTTTTCACCGTGTGAAGTATTCTTTGAGGCAAACATAAAAAGATTGATTGCACCCCTCTTTGCCTCATTTACCTGCAATTCGAGATTACCTTTTTGGTGGGGAGACTTGGAATTGAGTTGATTCCAACCCCACCAAGAATTTTCAACTTGCCTAAGATTCGATCCCGAATAATTCAACCCCAACAATTAGATTTTCTTTGTCTTTTGGTTGAGCCTTGTGTGGAAATCTTTCTGGTGATTGGGAGCACTTGAATTGAAGTGCTTTGGCTCCCTTTCACACTAATCTAAAACTGATTCGTGCATCCACACATAGAAATCTCCATCTAGGGAAGCCCATTGCATTGTAGCATGCATTAACCAATTGACATTGAAGAAGGGTTTGTTGGGCTTAGAAGAAAACTTGTATTCTTGCAAAACCCGAAGATTGGTTGAATTGGTATTTCAGCGAAATCCTAAAATCCATACTACTTAAAGCTGAAACTCTAAAAGCCATTCACCAATTAAAACTTCAATTCGGGGAGATTTCCCCGTTGCATGCTTGTTTTACACACTCTGAAAATCAATCACTTGGGCATTACCCGTAAACAATGCCCTTCACATTCCAGAAGCACTTGACCCTAAGCCTCTAACTAAAATTAGTAGTAACTTGACCCTTATTAAGGATTGGAGGTCTAACTACCTGCGTGTAGTGTCTACGTGCTGGTGAGGGTTCCTGCATGCTATCGGGTGTCTAAGACTGGGGCAAACGTCCTTTCAATCTGGCCCAGTGGTTCCGCGGTGCTCGCATTCGATTTCGTAGTTCGTGATAGTAGATAAATTAGATCTTTAGGTCTAAGGGCACACTGTAGAGGTTAGGAATTTGATTGAATTGATTTGTCATCAAGTGTACCTTTGCAGCATCATTTCTCTCATCTCTTTTCCCTTCTCATCTCCCCAATTCTTCTTGCGGTAGTGCACGTTTG
Organism: Thalassia testudinum; assembly: GCA_037157565.1. NCBI lineage: Eukaryota > Viridiplantae > Streptophyta > Magnoliopsida > Alismatales > Hydrocharitaceae > Thalassia > Thalassia testudinum. Next base: position 112,082,490 of record JAZHRO010000003.1, on the reverse strand, counting down.
GGAGGAGTTCACAAAACCCTGAACTGTGTGAATTGTTTGATAATTTTAGAAAAGGAGCCGAATCGTCCTCCTCCACAAACATGGCTGCACGCCCACCCCCAAATCCCGAGGGAGGAAACCTCCCTCAAAACCCACCAGGTGGTGGAGCCTTAGATCCCATAACCCGCCTCCAAGCCCAAATGGAAATGTATAATGAGCAAATTGAAGCCATTTGGGAAACATTGGAGGAAATGCAGAACCCTCCCGAATGGGAGGAGCCTAGGTCTCTTAGCTCTTATCAGAATCCCGCTGCTACAGAGACCATAGGACAAATTCGGGTCCCCAAGGGTGGGGATGACTTTGAACTGAAACCTAACATAATTGGCCTAATTAATTTTCACTTCCATGGTCTTGAAAGTGAAGATCCTTTTCTCCACTTGGAAGACATAACCCGATTAGCTGAAACTGTTAAACCTAGAAATATCGGGTTACCTATTGTCCTCATGAAAATGTTCCCATTTTTATTGCGGGATAAAGTGTCGCAGTGGTTACGCACCCTTGGGAGAACCATCCACTCTTGAGAAGAGATGTGAACAGCATTTCTCATGAAGTTCTTCCCAATCGGGTGAACCAATGCGCTTCGTCATGCTATCACTTCATTTACGCAACAAGACAGCGAACAATTTCATGAGGCATGGGAGAGGTATAATGACCTCCTAAGGAAGTGCCCGCACCACAGTCTACCTAAGTGGCATATAGCCCAGATTTTCTACTACAGGCTAAATGAGACTTTGAAGTAGATTGCAGACGCTTCCTGCAGAGGGAATTTTATGAATAAAGATGAGAATGCAGCATTCGAACTGTTTGAAAATATGAGTGAAAACTCGATAAACAATGCTTCCATTATCTCCTTTAATCGTACCAGCCAGCCCCGTAATGTCCATGAAGTTGACACGGGACCCTCCCATTCATCCACTGATCTCAGCCTTATTGCACAAAAATTGGATGAAGTCTCCATCGTGCATAAGAAGCTGGACAAGCTTCTGGCCAACCCCGCCCGTTCTATGGCAAACACCCCCACTTCACCACTTCGTCACAATCCAAATTCTTCCAACACCAGGCTTATCCCGAGAAACCCTATAAGACCTTCCTTACCAAGTGTCGCACCGAGAGACTCGGTAAGTCATGTCGAACTGGCTTCTGCGAGCCAGTATTTCGACATGGAGGACCAAGGCTCCGTGTGCTCGGACGCATATTTACATGCGGACGCATCTTCTGGCTTAGAAGACGCTTGTGCCGTGGGGAACAACCCGTTCTCTGCCACTTATAACCCAGGGTGGCGAAATCATCAAAACCTCGCATGATCCAACAACCCGCATTGCCAAAACCCCACGGGTGGACCAATGCGACCGTCCGCACCCGTCATCCCAAGGGCCTAGTCTAATCCTATGGCAAATCTGCCATCAGGCCCTTGCGTACCACAAATCGAACACGCATCAAGTCCTCTTGACAAATTGATGCGAATGATGATGGAAATGTCAAAGCGCCATGAGGAGAACATGACCTCTCTTCAGCACCAATTGGCGCAGCAGAATGCTGAGATCAGTTACGCATGGCGACTCGATCTCAGGGCACTCTTCCCGCCCAACCTGTTCTAAACCCGCGAAACTTCGTAACCCGTGGTCCTCAACCACAGGTACGACCTTCTCAGGGGCAGGTTAATCAAATTCTGCAAGCTCCGAGCATTCCACCAGGATTTCAGGCTAATCCCGCTGCAGCACCGCACTCTTATGTCCCTATTGCAAACCCTCCTCTGCCGTATGATCCCACTGGACCCGCATCATCCAATGCTATCACTACGAGGAGCAGTAAGCAGACCGTCGATCCGCCTAGACCTGATCCTGGCCCATCTTCTTCTTCATCGCCCTCTCATTCGAGATGCGCACCGCATTCGCGAGAGGATGATACACCCAAATTGGTGCCAGAATCAGTCCCATTCCCTGAGGCTCTACTGAGGGAGCCAAAAGGCAAGAAGAAAGACACACAGTCCTTTGATAACCTGCGTAATTTGTTCAAGGATGTAGAAATCAAGGTACCCCTGCTCGAAGCTATCGACCACATACCTACTATCGCCCGATTTTTCAAAAACTACACAACACCCAGGCGACAGTCAAAGAAAACTAAGAATCCGGTGGTTCTCTCACCTAATGCAAGTTGTGCTATATTGTCAAACCTACCACCGAAGCAGAAAGATCCGGGCACACCACTGATTTCCTGTAGCATCCAAGGCTGCAATTTTAACCGTGCCCTGCTTGATCTAGGATCTTCCATAAATCTTATACCAACCATCATGCTCAAAAAATTTTCCTTGGGAAATCTGAAACCCACCCCTGTCACATTACAGTTGGCAGATCGTTCTGTCAAAATCCCGAAGGGTGTGGTGGAAGACGTGGTGGTTAGGGTCAACAGTCTCTGTTTTCCTGTTGACTTTCTTATTTTAGATATGGAAGTTCCTAGCTCACTTTCTGATTGTCCGATCATCCTTGGTCGACCTTTCTTGGCCACAGCCCGCTCCCATATCGACTATGAGTCGGGCTGTATTGAGATTGCCATTGGATCTGAAATGCTCAAGCTTAACATCTTCAAGGTAGCCAAGAACTATAATTGTGATTGTATCAAGGATGACACGTCTGACGAGGACATGGCCGTCAGTGCATGTATCGGACTAATTGGGACCTATTTGGACTGCTACGGATTACCTATAAACACTGACGACTGCCTAACCAACACATATTGTGACGTTCCCCCATCCCTCCCTTGTCCCGTACCTTCTCCTGGCCAGACTTCTGACGAGGTTTTCTCCGCTTCCCATACCTCTTGGTCTAAGTCATATCTGGGCTACTCACCGCTGGTCCACACTCCTGAAGACCGGATTGCCCTTTCTTCCTCGCCAAATCAGGTGGATTTGCAAATCCACACTGGGACCTTGAGCCCACATCCTACTCACTGGGGCTATTCCTTTTTGGATCCATCTATCCAAGAAGCCCCTTTTCCTAGCCAATCTGAGGGCCAATTTCTTCCTCCTGACCTGTTCTCCGATCCGCCTGGGACACTCTCGTCCCAAGAAATGCCATATCTTTCACCATCCACTCCTGAGCTGAAAGAGCTACCTTGTACACTTAAGTATGTTTTCCTAGGACCAAATGAAATGCTCCCTGTAATCATCAGTTCAAAATTGTCCAGGGAGCAAGAGTGCAAACTAACGAAGGTCCTCATTGAACACAAGGCAACCATTGGATGGTCTTTATCAGACTTATCTTGCATTAGCCCCTCCTACTGCACTCACCGTATATATACGGAGGAGGAGGCTCGACCTTCCTACCAGATGCAGCGACGTCTCAACCCTAACATGCGGGAGGTCGTTAAGAAAGAAATTATTAAGTGGCTGGATGTGGGTATAATCTACCCGATCAGCGATAGCCCCTAGGTGAGTCCGATTCACGTTGTACCTAAGAAGGCAGGACTCACCATCCGTGTCAATGACAGGGGCGAATCCATCCCTACATGCACTCCTACATCTTGGAGAGAGTGTGTGGATTATAGGAAACTCAATGCTGCAACTAAGAAAGATCATTTTCCGCTACCATTCATTGACCAAATCCTGGAGTGGTTAGCGGGAAATAAATTTTTCTGTTTGTTGGATGGATTCTTAGGATATAACCAGGTGGCAATTGACACCCATGACCAAGAGAAAACCACTTTTACCTGCCCCTTCGGCACCTTTGCATTTAGAAGGATGCCGGTCAGACTTTGTAACACACCAGCAACTTTCCAGAGATGTATGCTGGCGATATTTCATGACATGGTGGGTGACTTTCTCGAGGTCTTCATGGATGACTTCTTGATCTTTGGACCATCTTTCGATGACTGTCTTGCCAACCTGACCCGTATCCTTAGGAGATGTATTGATGTAAACCTCGTGCTTTCCTGGGAGAAAAGTCATTTTATGGTGCACGTGGGAATTATTCTCGGACATATCATCTCCGATAGGGGTATTGAGGCTGACAAAGCTAAGCTTGATGTCATTGCTAATTTACCTGTGCCTGGCTCTGTCAAACAAATCCACTCCTTCCTGGAACATATCGGTTTCTATAAGAGATTCATCAAAGACTTCTCCAAAATTTCTTGACCCTTAACTCATCTCCTATCGACCGACGTACCCTTCGATATGGGCCTCGACTGCATACGAGCATTCACGTAGCTGCGTAATGCTGTCACCAAGGCCCCTGTTCCCCAGCCGGCTGATTGGTCCCTCGACATTGAACTCATGTGTGACACTTCCGACCTTGCAGTCGAAGCCATCCTGGGACAAAGATGCGATAGACACCCCTTCGTGGTGTACTACGCCAATAAGACGTTGGACGAGGCCTAGCGTAATTATACTACCATTAAAAAAGAACTACTGGCGGTCGTCTTTGGGCTGGAGAAATTCCGCTCTTACCTTCTGGGCTCTCACGTTATTGTTTTCACTGATCACGCGGCCATTCACCATCTCATGCACAAGAAGGATGCCAAGCCTAGACTGATTCGTTGGATCCTTCTGCTCCAAGAATTTGACATTGAGATCCGCGATAAGGCTGGAACCTAGAATGTTGTGGCTGATCACCTTTCCAGACTGGACCCTGATCATATTGGACTTACTCTGCCAATCAATGAAATTTTTCCTGATGAGCACCTATTGGCAATAAATGTGGCAAGTAGACCGTGGTATGCTGACATTGCCAATTACTTTGCTTCTGGATCCCTTCCACGTGGCTGGCCTAAAAACTAGCACGAGCGTCTCATGGCAGAAGCAAAGTATTATTTCTAGGATAATCCACTTCTTTTTTGGATAGGTGCTGATCAAATCATCCGTCGCTGTATTCCTGACAATGAGTTCCCCAGTGTGCTATCCTTCTGCCACGATCAGGCCTGCGGAGGCCATTTCTCTAAGAGGAAAACTGCAACCAAGGTGTTGCAGTGTGGTTTCTTTTGGCCTTCCCTTCACCGAGGTGCACACAATTATGCTAAGCATTACACTAGGTGCCAGTCGTTAGGGTCAATGTCACATCGTGACATGATGCCCTTGCAACCTATCCTAACTGCGAAAATCTTTGACATTTGGGGAATTGATTTCATGGGTCCCTTTCCTCCTTCCAATGACTTCGAATTCATCCTCGTAGCCGTTGACTATGTTTCGAAATGGATCGAGGCTATTCCCGCGTGCCATGCTGACCATGTTATATCCACCCGATTTGTCAAAGACCACATCTTTGCACGCTTTGGGATCCCTCGAGCCATTATTTTGGATGGAGGAAGCCACTTTACCCATGCTTCTTTTCGGGCACTTATGAGGAAATACGGAGTCTACCATCGTATTGCATCCCCATATCATCCCCAGACGAACGGCCAGGTAGAGGTGTCGAACCGGCAAATCAAGCAAATTCTCCAGAAAACGGTTCGGCCTGATCGTAACGATTGATCCGACAAGCTGATTGACGCACTTTGGGTGTATCGGACCGCCTTCAAGGCTCCCCTTGGTATGTCTCCTTATAGAATCATTTACGGGAAGCCTTGTCATTTGCCCGTGGAGTTGGAGCACCGCGCTTATTGGGCGGTTCGCCAATGTAACCTCGACCTAGACCTGTGTGGTCGAGAAAGGAAACTCCAACTCCAGGAGCTGGAAGAGCTCCGTCGTGAAGCCTATGATTCTGCTTTAACTTTCAAACAACGCACTAAGGCTTTTCACGACAGCCGTATTCGGCAGAAAGAATTTGAGCCATCGCAGCATGTTTGGCTCTATAATGCCCGACTCAAATCCTTTCCTGGGAAATTGAAGTCCAAATGGACTGGTCCTTTCCTGGTCTCAAGACCATTCCCCAATGGGGCCGTCGAGATCGAAGATCCCAAATCTAGGCGTAAATTTACGGTCAACGAGCAGCGTTTGAAACCCTATCTGACTCATGAACCTGCCCCCGTTGGAGAAACCGTTGCCCTACTGGAGGGTAACTAATTCTTTGCCTCATTTTGAGTCCAGCTGGAGACGTTAAATTCAGCGCTCGTTGGGAGACACCCCAACAACACTCACCATCCACCATCACTTTTCACTTCACTGTCACGATCACTTCACTTTTCACTTCACCACCCACCATCCACCCACCCTACCACCCTATTGTATACCCTGCACTTCAGCTCTCGTTACCCCATCTTTCGTCCTTTCTCTACCCTTCCCTACATGCATATGAGGACATAGCATCGTTTGGCATGGGGGGTGGATAGGCATCCATAGGATCTGGGTATTTTATGGTATCATGCAGTTTCTATCTATATATATATATATAAAAATGGTGTTTAGTAATGATCTAAAGGTTGAAACAAAAATACAATAAGTGTTTATGGATATTCAACCTCTGTTTTGAAGACTTTCCAGGCCACAGAAGCTTGATTCGCTCAGGCTCAGCTTAATTCACTTGAGCATTGACAAAATAGATCAGAATCTCTCCTAACTAAGGATGTATTATTGTACCTAAGACACCAGTACAGGATCCGTTGGTTTACTTTTACTTGAGAGCTTAAGTAAACTTGGTTCACACTACACATATCAGGAAAGACCAGGTGAACATAAGATCCAACCCTAGTGTTCATTAGGGAAGGTGGAGTCCTTACCTATGCGTGCAAGTAGACTTTTTATCCCAGGCTTTAGTCTTGTGTTTAGGAGCGACTCTTTCCACCAAGAAAGAACTCTCCCACCAAAAAGAAAAGTGTGCTCCTCCAAATAATGTTGTAAGAGATATACTAACACGTGCTTAAAAAAAAATGCAAATAAGTTAGTATATCTCGCAAACGCCTGTAAAGTCTCTACCCTAAAAAAGTTCTTCAGGGCAAGTCGCAAATACCCTGTGAGCCACAAATGTCAGAAAATGGGAGTTGAGTTTTCCGTCATCTTCTTAAGGGTCAATCCGAAAACACGAGCTGAAACTGGGACCAACCTATACTTAAAGATTCATGAAACCCTGGGCTTGAGTCTTAATGTTCATTTGGTCAGTTTTGATCCTTCACTAATCACAAGCCATAATCTCTTGAGCTCTCGAGTACGGTAAAAACCTCCTGGGTCCTGGAAACCGTACTTCAGGTTTAAATATCAAGAGTCCTTGTTAGTCGAGAGATGATCTTTGTCATGTAAGACTTAAAGTACTGGTAGTCTTCTCTACAATTGGTTCTCACAATATCCAACAATAAACACACCTATGTTGCCTCGGAAGAAAATCTTCAGCTTAAGATCATTTCTAAATACTACAAAAAATGTTTTGCTAAGGACTAGCAAAAGATAGGCATGGGGGTATGATTGCACAACAAAAATACACCTGCAATTGTGCCGTCTTGTGCTATTTCTTAGCATTACCAATGCATATTAGGTCTCCATAGTCGCATTGTAAAAATACACACATGCATGCATTTAATTGAGAGGGGAGGAGAATGAAATAAGTGGCCTTGCAATTAACATTTTTCCTCAAGTGCATCTTTGCGTAATTCACCATCTTTTTATTTTTATTTCTACTTGATTTTGAAATGCTTCCCGCGGCTGCATGGATTGACTTCTTCTCCTCGCGCCATGTTCTCCATCACCTCTCCCTGCCAAGCCATGCATGAGCCATGCACAGCCAGGGCATGGCTGTGCATGCTCTTCTCTTCTTTAAAAAGAGGGCAGCTTCTTCCTTTGCAGCAGCCTGGTCCTCCACGAAAAAAGACCCAACATAGCTTCTCCAGGCCACCATCTCCTCCCTCTCCCTCCATATGCAGGACCTCCTTCTCTAAGGAGACACCTGGCGGACAGGAGCACCTCACGGTGGTGCACAACCACCACCGTGAGTCCACCACCGCTCAGCTCACCAAAGAGCCGGTGGGCGTGGTGGCTCTTTCCTTATTTTTCCGTTTGAAGCCCTTCCGCCATTACCATTAAAGCTTCAAGCTGTGAAGCTCAACCGGCCACCACATGCCCTGCAGCAACCAGCCAAGCCCCACAGCAGCAACAGCAAGGCGGCAGCAGCGCACGCAGGCATTCCGTGCGCTTCTGCAGGCACCCTCGCCTCTTGCTCCTACGCACTGCATTTGCCTTCCCGCCCGCAGTCGGCCACCGCGCGCCCTTGTAGCTGCCGGCCAAGCTTCATCGCGCACACCAGCAAACACCCACAGGCCACCGCGTGCCCTGTCGTGCCCCTTCGCCCGCAACCCAGCCGTCTCCACGCTCTCTGTCGCGAGGTCCTTCCCGCAAGCCACCGGCCGGCGCAACCCTTCCTCACACATGCCAGCTCACGCGCGCCAGCCCCGAGCTGTCCGCACTCAGCACCGTCCGCTCCCGGTCGCGCGGCTCGGCCATCCACTGTAGCCACTGTTCACGCATTTCTGCAGAACACTGTGGCTACAGTGGGGTGACCGGTAAGCTTCTCACTTATCCAGTCACCCAGCGTGCCACAACCGGCTGTCGCCCGCGCACGCATCTCGCCCCGAGTCTGCTCCAGCGCCTGCCTGCGCATTTGCGTGCGGTCCTCTACCAGTGCCCGCTCCCTTCGCCCGCGTGTGCCTGCGTGTGCCCACTCCAGCCCTTCCGCACAGCGCTGCGCACTGTGGTCCTCTACGTACACTCACTCCCTCCCAGTGCACGCCTCTTCGCTTGCCTACGGGCCGCACGGTGCGCTATGTGCATCAGATGTCGGCCATTGGTCTATAGACGGCTTAACTCTTCAGCCTTCACTCCAGCAACTCTCTCTCTCTCTCTCTCAGCACTCTCTAACTCTCTTTACCGACACATACACACTTACACTCACACTTTCATAGACACACACACACACCTATACACTATCATATAGTATACATATATATATTGATATATATGTATACATATACATATATATATTGATATATATACATATATTTATATACATATATATATATATACATATATAGATATATATACTTATATTTATACATATAGTAGTACCTATATACTTAAGTATTAGTATACATACATACATACATACATACATATATATATATGTATATGTATATAAGTATATGTAGATATGTAAATATATATTTATGTATATATCTATATACTTATATATATACATATATATATATTTACATATCTACATATACTTATATACATATACATACATACATATATATATATGTATATATATGTATATATATATACATATACATGTATATATATATACATATATATCTACATCTATATAGTTATATATACATATTTATACATATATATATACATATATATGTTTATACATATATCTTTCTATACATATACTTATATATATATACATATACATATATATATATACATATAACTACATATATACTTATATATTTATATATATATATACATATAGATATATTTACATATATACACATATATATATATATTTTCACATTTCTTACCATACGTGGTATCGCGGGAATATCTGCACTAGTTGTTGATATTCCTCGATACATGCGTACAAAAAGCATGTTCGCATTCATCTTCCACCAATCCACCTTACACGTAGCACCTCGTCCGGTTGGTTGCGCCTTTCTAGACGACGACCGACTCGACACCGTACTACATTCCATCTCCGCCTCCACCCCCACCCCTTTATACATATATAGTATATACATATATATCTATACTATATTTACTTTATTTCTATTTCTCTTGCATGCCCATAAAAAAATAAAAGAAATATATATAAAAGAGAAAAGATAATCTTTGACTTGCAGGTACTTCGTCTTGCGAATAGCAAGAACCGTTTTGGAACCCTGATCTGGCTCAAAGCCAAGAACCTAATTTTGAGGGTGTGCCTCAAGGACCAAGATTATCAGAAAAAAATCTAAATAGAAAAACACCAAAAACACAATAAACGAATGGAAGAGATTCGTTGTAGGAAAGGCGTAGAAACTTGACTTGTAACCCCACTTCCCTGAGTTCGACCCTGGGTCTAACAGTGACCAAGATAAAATCAAGTAGGCCAGGTTAAAAAAATTTTGTAAAGAGATGGTTAGGTCTGATTTAGGTTAACCACTATACACACTTCAACGATAAAATCACCATATTAACAACCTAACCAGGTCCGACCACCAAGCCTTCAATGCGCAGCTCCATTTCAAATCCTTACAGCCACAGCTACAATGGAGGTGGAGAGTCGCCTTCTTCGCGTAGGCCACCACCCACTCCATCACTTTCCTTCACCTCCACCACCACTGGCCTCAACCGTGGCGGCAAGCCTCCACCACTATGGGCGTGTGGTGTGCCAGGCCACACTGCGATCTGGAGCTTGCTCGCATCACTGTAAGTGTACCTACCAATGCATGACCATTATCCTACACCACCATGCCTTTATCCTTCGTCTCCATCATCTTCCCCTGTTCACCACCACCATCACTCCTTCATAGATCACCTCACCAACCATCGTGCCTCCCTCTTCATTGCCATTTCCAGTAGCCCACTCGCTTATCTCCAATAGCACCATCTATCCAACGCAACCACCACTACTGGCCCCACCTCATCCTCTTCTTCTTCTTCGTTCTTCTTCCGCAAATCCACCAACAAACCCAAATAGCAACTAGCGCACCACCGGCCTCTACTAAGCACCACTCATGCGCGCTACCGACCCCACTCCCCTCCACTCATCGCGCATCCCTCATGCACCAAGGTGGTGCTTGATATGTCAGCCCGAATAGGTTGTTAATATGATATTTTTATCGTTGAAATGTGTATAGTGGTTAACCTAATTCAGACCTAACCATCTCTTTACAAAATTTTTAACCTGGCCTAATTGATTTTATCTTGTCACTTTTAGGCCCAGGGTCGAACACAGGGAAGTGGGGTTAAAGTCGAGTTTCTACGTTTTCCTTAAAACGCGTCTCTTCCGTTCGTTTATTGTGTTTTTGGTGTTTTTCTTCTTTAGGTTTTTTATGGTAATCCTTGTTCTTGAGGCACACCCTCAAAATTGTGTCCTTGGCTTTTAGCCAAACAGAGTCCCAAAACAAGTCTTGCTACTCGCAAGACGAGGTACCTGCAAGTCAAAGATTATCTTTTCTTTTTTATGTATTTTTTTATCTTTTTACTAACAGAAAAGCAAATAGACAGAAAGTAAATATAGTATGTATATATATATATGTAGTATATATATAAAGGGGTGGGGGTGGAGGTGGCGATGGAGTGTAGCACTATGTCGAGTCAGTCGACGTCTAGAGAGACGCAACCAACACGACTAGGTGCCGCGTGGAGTGTGGATGGAGGATGGATGATGTATGCGACCATGCTTTTTTTGTACGCGTGTATCAGGGAATATCAGCAACTGGTGCAGATATTCCCGCGATACAGCGTATAATAAATAACATGAAAATATATGTACATATGTATGTATATAAGTAAATATATCTATATATATATATATATATATGTATAGTTATATATGTATAGATATATATATATAGATATATGTGTATATATATGTATATAAGTATATATATATATATTACTATATATATGTATATATATATGTATATAGATATGTATATATATATATATGTATATAAGTATATATGCCTATATATATATAAGTATATGTATAAGTATATAGATGTATATATAAGTAGATATATATATATATATATATATTATATATATATGTATATATATTATATATATGTGTATGTATACATAACTATATAGATATACTATGTACATATATATATATGTATGTATGTATGTATATATATATTTATATATATAATACTATAAGTGTGTGAGTGTGTGTGTGTATGTGTTGGTATAGGTGTGTGTGCATCGGTGAACGTGTGTGTGTGTGCGTTGCTGTGAGTGTGTGTCTGTTAGTGAGTAAAAAAGAGAGAGAGAGAGAGAGAATACGTGAGAGAGAGAGCGGGAGCGGGCGGGAGAGATCAGCAGAGAGAGAGAGCGGGCGAGCGAGAGATCGCGAACGCGCGAGTTAAGACGTCTACCACCTCCGGCGGACGTCTGACGCCGCGTCGTCTGAAGGCGGAGGCAGACGTCTGAAGACGGCGGGTGCGGGCGCGGCTTCGCGTAGGGTTCCTGCAGGCGTGCGCGAAGGCGACGGGCGGGCGAAGGCATGGAGGAGCGAGCGTGGAGGAGGTCTGCAGGTGGTCGTGAAGGGTCGTGGAGGAGGGCAGGGGGCTACGCGAGGCCGTAGCCGGCCGCTGCAGTGCGCGCGGCGGACGGCTACAGGTGCAACTGCGGGGACGTCAGGACGGAGGTTGAGCGGGGAATGGCCCTGCAGGCGCGCGCGAAGTCGACGGGCAGCTGCAGGGACGGTCGCGGAGGAGCGGGAGGACCTGCTGCTGCTGCTGCTGCCGTGGCTTCAAGCTTCGAAGCTTGGAGCGGCGGCAATGGCGTTAAAGAGAAAAAAAACGAAGCGAGGGAATGCACCACGCCCACCGGCTCGTCAAAGAGCTGGGCGGTGGTGCTCCCACTGTGGTGGTGTGCACCACAGTGGGTTCTCCTACTCGCCGGGTGCCTCCTCGACGGAGGGCCGACGTATGGGAGGGGAAAGCGGTGGAGAAGATGGCTGCGGGTTTTTGTTGCTACAGCCGCCTCTGTTGCGAGGATGAAGCTGCAGCTTCTTATAGAGGTGGAGAGAGTGGCGTGCCGGCTGCAGCAAGGAGAGGGTGCGCGAGTTGCAGCTATAGGGAGAGGCGTTGGCAGGGAGAAGTGACGTGGAGTAAATGCATGCGGCTGCTGCGGGAGGAAGTGCTGCGTGGGTGCTGCTGCCATGGGAAGAAGAAAAGAAGAAATCAAGAGAGAAAAAAAAAAATGAAAAGAGGTGGAATTTGCAAGGAGCCACTTGAGATAAAATGTAACTATGCAAGCCATTGTTTCACTCCTCTTCCTCTCTTGATTAAATGCATGCATGCAAGCGTTTTTACAAATGCGATTACAGGATCCTATTATGCAATGTTAATGCTAGAAAATAGCACAAGAAGGCGTTATTACAGGCGTGTTTTGAGGTGCAAACATATACCCCCATGCCTATCTTTTGCTAGTCCCTAGCAAAATAGTATTTAGAAATAATCTTAAGCTGAAGATTTTCTTCTGAGGTGATATAGGTGTGTTTATTATCGAATATTGTGAGAACCAATTGTAAAGAAGACTACCAGTACTTTAAGTCTCACATGACATAGATCATCTCTCAACTAACCAGGACTCTTGATATTTAAACCTTAAGTACGATTTCCAGGACCCAGGAGGTTTTTGCCGTACTCGAGAGCTCAAGAGGTTATGGTTTGTGCATAGTGAAGGATCAAGACTAACCAGATGAACATTAAGACTCAATCCCAGGGTTTCACGAATTTTTAAGTACAGGTTGGTCCCAGTTTCAGCTCATGTCTTCGAATTGACCCTTAAGATGATGACGGAAAACTCAACTCCCATTTTCTATTTTTTTTTTTTTTTTGCTCACCGAAAAATAAATTATACAGACATTTATGAGATATACTGACTCTTTTGCAACATCTTTTTTTTTTTTTTTTTTTTTGAAACATATGTCAGTATATCTCTTACAACACATTTTGAAAGAGCACACTTTTTTTCTTTTTGGTGGGAGAATTTCTTTTTGGTGGAAAGAGTCGCTCCTAAACACAAGACTAAAGCCTGGGATAAAAAGTCTACCTGCGCGCACAGGTAAGGACTCCACCTTCCCTAATGAACACTAGGGTTGGATCTTATGTTCACCTGGTCTTTCCTGATATGTGTAGTGTGAACCAAGTTTACTTAAGCTCTCAAGTAAAAGTAAACCAACGAATCTTGTACTTGTGTCTCAGGTACAAGAATACATCCTTAGTTAGGAGAGATCTTGATCTATTTTGTCAATGCTTTAAGTGAATTAAGCCGAGCCTGAGTGAATCAAGCTTTTGTGGCCTGGAAAGTCTTCAAAACAGAGGTTGAATATCCATAAACACTTATTGCCTTTTTGTTTCAGCTTCAAGATCATTACTAAACACCATTTATTATAATATATATATTTTTTCTTTTTCTTGCATATTTATAAATAGGTGGGAACTGTATGATACCATAACATACCCGGATCCTATGGATGCCTATCCACCCCCCCATGCCAAACAATGCTATGTCCTCATATGCATGCAGGGAAAGGCAGAGGAAGGATGGAAGATCGGATAACAAGAGCTGAGGTTCAGGGTATAGATCAGGGTGGAAGGGTGGGTGGATGGTGGGTGGTGAAGAGAAAAGTGAAGTGATTGCGATAGAGGTGTGAAAAGTGATGGTGGATGGTGAGTGCTGTTAGGGTGCCTCCCAACAAGCGCTGAATTTAATGTCCCCAGCTGGACTCAGAATTAGGCAAAGAATTACTTACCCTCCAGCAGGGCAACGGTTTCTCCAACGGGGGCAGGTTCATGAGTCAGATAGGGTTTCAAACGCTGCCCGTTGACCGTAAATTTACGCCCAAATTTGGGATCTTCGATCTCGACGGCCCCATTGGGGAGTGGTCTTGAGACCAGGAAAGGGCCAGTCCATTTGGACTTCAATTTCCCAGGAAAGAATTTGAGTCGGGCATTATAGAGCCAAACTTGCTGAGATGGCTCAAATTCCTTCCGCCGAACATGGCTGTCGTGAAAAGCCTTAGTGCGCTGTTTAAAGGTTAGAGCAGAATCATAGGCTTCACGACGGAGCTCTTCCAGCTCTTGGAGTTGGAGTTTCCTTTCTCGACCACACAAGTCTGGGTAGAGGTTACATTGGCGAACCGCCCAATAAGTGCGATGTTCCAGCTCCACGGGCAAATGACAAGGCTTCCCGTAAACGATTCTATATGGAGACATACCAAGGGGAGCCTTGAAGGCGGTCCGATACGCCCAAAGTGCGTCAGTCAGCTTGTCGGACCAATCCTTACGGTCAGGCCGAACCGTTTTCTGGAGAATCTGCTTTATTTGCCGGTTCGACACTTCCGCCTGGCCGTTCGTCTGAGGATGATATGGGGATGCGATACGATGGTGGACTCCGTACCTCCTCAGAAGTGCCCGAAAAGAAGCATGGGTAAAGTGGCTTCCTCCATCCGAGATAATGGCCCGAGGGATCCCAAAACGCGCAAAGATATGGTCCTTGACGAATCGAGTGGAGATAACATGGTCAGCACGGCGCGCGGGAATAGCCTCGATCCATTTCGAAACATAGTCGACGGCCACGAGGATGAATTCGAAGCCGTTGGATGGAGGAAAGGGACCCATGAAGTCAATTCCCCAGATGTCGAAGATTTCCGCAGCTAGGATGTGTTGCAAGGGCATCATGTCACGACGTGCCATTGACCCTAATGACTGGCACCTAGTGCAATGTTTGGCATAAGTGTGCGCGTCCTGGTGAAGGGAGGGCCAAAAGAAACCGCACTGCAACACCTTGGCTGCAGTTTTCCTCCCAGAGAAATGGCCTCCACAGGCCTGATCGTGGTAGAAGGATAGCACACTGGGAAACTCACTGTCAGGAATACAGCGACGGATGATTTGATCAGCACCTATCCGAAAAAGAAGTGGATTATCCCAGAAATAATACTTTGCTTCTGCCATGAGACGCTCGCGCTGGTTTTTAGGCCAGCCATGTGGAAGAGATCCAGAAGCAAGGTAATTGGCAATGTCGGCATACCACGGTCCACTTGCCACATTTATTGCCAATAGGTGCTCATCAGGAAAAATTTCATTAATTGGCAGAGTAAGTCCAATATGGTCAGCGTCCAGTCTGGAAAGGTGATCAGCCACAACATTCTGGGCTCCGACCTTATCACGAATCTCAATGTCAAATTCCTAGAGCAGAAGGATCCAACGAATCAGTCTAGGCTTGGCATCCTTCTTGTGCATGAGATGGCGAATGGCCGCGTGATCAGTGAAAACAATAACGTGAGAGCCCAGAAGGTAAGAACGGAATTTTTCCAGCCCAAAGATGACTGCCAGTAGTTCCTTTTCAGTGGTAGTATAATTACGCTGGGCCTCGTCCAACGTCTTACTGGCGTAGTATACCACGAAGGGGTGTCTATCGCGTCTTTGTCCCAGGATGGCTCCGACTGCAAGGTCTGAAGTGTCACACATAAGTTCAAAGTCGAGGGACCAATCAGGCGGCTGGAGAACAGGGGCCTTGGTGACAGCATTATGTAGCTGCGTGAATGCTTGTATACAGTCAGGGCCCATGTCGAAGGGCACATCGGTTGATAGGAGATGAGTTAAGGGTCGAGAAATTTTGGAGAAGTCTTTGATGAATCTCCTATAGAAACCGACGTGTCCCAAGAAGGAGCGGATTTGTTTGACAGAACTAGGCACAGGTAAATCAGCAATGACATCGAGCTTAGCTCTGTCAACCTCGATACCCCTATCGGAGATGATATGTCCAAGAATAATTCCCTCGTGCACCATAAAATGACTTTTTTCCCAGGAAAGCACGAGGTTTACATCAATACATCTCCTAAGGATGCGAGTCAGGTTGGCAAGACATTCGTCGAAAGATGGTCCAAAGACTGAAAAGTCATCCATGAAGACCTCGAGAAAGTCACCCACCATGTCATGAAATATCGCCAGCATGCATCTCTGGAAAGTTGCTGGCACGTTACAAAGTCCTAACGGCATCCTTCTAAAGGTGAAGGTGCCGAAAGGGTAGGTAAAAGTGGTTTTCTCTTGGTCTCGGGGGTCTATTGCCACCTGGTTATATCCTGAGAATCCATCGAGGAAGCAGAAAAATTTATTTCCCGCTAACCGCTCCAGGATTTGGTCAATAAATGGTAGCGGGAAGTGATCTTTCTTGGTTGCAGCATTGAGTTTCCTATAATCTACACACACTCTCCAAGATGTAGGAGTGCGTGTAGGGATGGATTCGCCCCTGTCATTGACACGGATGGTGAGTCCTGCCTTTTTGGGCACAACGTGAATCGGACTCACCCAGGGGCTATCGCTGATCGGGTAGATTATACCTGCATCCAGCCACTTAATGATTTCATTCTTAACGACCTCCCGCATGTTAGGGTTGAGACGTCGCTGCATCTCGCGAGAAGGTCGAGCCTCCTCCTCCATATATATACGATGAGTGCAGTAGGAGGGGCTAATACCAGATAAGTCTGATAAAGACCATCCAATAGCTGCCTTGTGTTCTAGGAGGACCTTAGTCAGTTTGCACTCCTGCTCCATGGTTAATTTTGAACTGATGATTACAGGGAGTGTTTCATTTGGTCCCAGGAAAACATACTTGAGTGTATTAGGCAGCACTTTTAGCTCGAGAGTGGAAGGGGAAGGATCTGGCATTTCTTGGGACGAGAGTGTCCCAGACGGGTAGGAGAACAAGTTAGGAGGAAGAAACTGGCCTTTAGATTGGCCAAGAAGAGGGGCTTCTTGGATAGATGGATCCAAAAATGAATAGCCCCAGTGAGAAGTATATGGGCTCAAGGTCCCAGTGTGGATTTGTAAATCCGCCTGATTTGGCGGGGAAGAAAGGGCAATTCGGTCTTCATGAGTGTGGACCGACAGTGAGTAGCCCGGATATGACTCAGACCACGAGGTATGGGAAGCGGAGAAAACCTCGTTAGAAGTCTGGCCAGGAGAAGGTACTGGACAAGGGAGGGATTGGGGAACGTCACAGTATGTGTTGGTCAGGCAGTTATCAGTGTTTATAGGTAATCCGCAGCAGTTCGAGTAGGTCCCAATTAGTCCGATACGCGCGCTGACGGCCATGTCCTCGTCAGACGTGTCATCCTCAATGCAATCGTAATCAAAGTTCTTGGCTGCCTTGAATATGTTAAGCTTGAGCTTCTCAGATCCAACGGCAATCTCAATACAGCTCGACTCGCAGTCGATGTGGGCGCGGGCTGTGGCCAAGAAAGGTCGACCGAGGATGATCGGACAATCAGAAAGTGAACTAGGAACTTCCATATCTAAAACAAGAAAGTCAACAGGAAAACAGAAACTGTTGACCCTAACCACCACGTCTTCCACCACACCCTTCGGGATTTTGACAGAACGATCTGCCAACTGTAACGTGACAGGGGTGGGTTTCAGATTTCCCAAGGAAAATTTTTCAAGCATGATGGTCGGTATGAGATTGATGGAAGATCCTAGATCAAGCAAGGCACGGTTAAAACTGCAGCCTTGGATGCTACAGGAAATCAGTGGTGTGCCCGGATCTTTCTGCTTCGGTGGTAAGTTTGACAGTATAGCACAACTCGCATGAGGCGAGAGAACCACCGGATTCTTAGTCTTCTTTGACTGTCGCCTGGGTGTTGTGTAGTCTTTGAAAAATCGAGCGACAGTAGGTATGTGGTCGATTGCCTCGAGCAGGGGTACCTTGATTTCTACATCCCTGAACAAATTACGTAGGTTGTCAAAGGCCTGCATATTTTTCTTTTTGCCTTTTGGCTCCCTTAGTAGAGCCTCAGGGAATGGGACTGATTCAGGCACAAGTTTTAGTGCATCATCCTCTCGCGAATGCGGTATGCATCCCGAATGAGAGGGCGAAGAAGAAGACGGGCCAGGATCAGGTCGAGGCGGATCGACGGTTTGCTTACCGCTCCTCGTAGTGATAGCATTGGACGATGCGGGTCCAGTGGGATCATACGGTGGAGGAGGGTTTGCAATGGGTACATAAGAGTGTGGTGCTGTAGCAAGATTAGCCTGAAATCCCAGTGGAATGCTCGGAGCTTGCAGAACTTGATTAACCTATCCCTGAGAAGGTCGTACCTATGGTTGAGAACCACGGGGTACGAAATTTCGTAGGTTTGGAACAGGTTGGGTGGGAAGAGTGCCCTGAGATCGAGTCGCCATGCGTAGTTGACTGATCTCGGCATTCTGCTGCGCCAATTGGTGCTGAAGAGAGGTCATGTTCTCTTCATGGCGCTTTGACATTTCCGTCATCATTCGCATCAATTTGTCAAGAGGGCTTGATGCGTGTTCAGTTTGTGGTACGCAAGGGCCTGATGGCGGATTTGCCATAGGATTAAACTGGACCCTTGGGATGACAGGTGCGGACGGTCGCATTGGTCCACCCGCGGGGTTTTGGCGCTGCGGGTTGTTGGACCATGCGAAGTTCAGATGATTACGCCACCCTGGGTTATAAGTGGCAGAGAACGGGTTGTTCCCCAGGGCGCAAGCATCTTCTATGCCAGAAGACGCGTCTGCATGTAGATATGCGTCTGAGCACACGGAGGCTTGGTCCTCCGTGTCGAAATACTGGCTCGCAGAAGCCAGTTCCACATGACTTACCGAGTCGCTTGGCGCGACACTCGGTAAGGAAGGTCTAACGGGGTTTCTCGGGATAAGCCTGGTATTAGAAGAACTTGGATTGTGACGAAGTGGTGAAGAGGTGGTGTTTGCCATAGATCGGGCGGGGTTGGCCAGAAGCTCGTCCAGCTTCTTGTGCACGACGGAGACTTCATCCAGTTTTTGTGCAATAAGGGTTAGATCAGTGGATGAATGGGAGGGTCCCGTGTCAACTTCGTGGACATTTCGGGGCTGGCTGGTACGATTAAAGGCGACAATGGAAGCATTGTTCATCGAGTTTTCACTCATATTTTCAAACAGCTCAAATGCTCCATTCTCGTCTTTATTCATAAAGTTCCCTCTGCAGGAAGCGTCTGCAATCTGCTTCAAAGTCTCATTTAGCCCATAGTAGAAAATCTGGGCTATATGCCACTTAGGCAGACCGTGGTGCGGACACTTCCTGAGGAGGTCATTATACCTCTCCCATGCCTCATGAAATTGTTCGCCGTTTTGTTGTGTAAATGAAGTGATAGCACGGCGAAGCGCATTGGTCCACCCGATTGGGAAGAACTTCTTGAGAAACGCTGTTCGCATCTCTTCCCAAGAATGGATGGTTCTCCCAAGGGTGCGTAACCATTGTGACGCTTTATCCTGCAATAAAAACGGGAACATCTTCATGAGGACTATAGATAACCCGACATTTCTTGGTTTAACGGTTTCAGCAAGTCGGGTTAGGTCTTCCAAGTGGAGAAATGGGTCTTCACTTGCAAGACCATGAAAGTGAAAATTGATTAGGCCAATTATGTTTGGTTTTAATTCAAAGTCGTCCCCGCCCATGGGGACCCGAATTTGTCCAATGGTCTCTGTAGCAGCGGGATTCTGATAAGAGCTAAGAGATCTAGGCTCCTCCCATTCGGGAGGGTTCTGCATTTCCTCCAATGTTTCCCGAATGGCTTCGATTTGCTCATTATACATTTCCATTTGGGCTTGGAGGAGGGTTATGGGATCTAAGGCTCCACCACCTGGTGGGTTCTGAGGGCGGTTTCCTCCCTCGGGCTTTGGGGGTGGGCGTGCAGCCATGTTTGTGGAGAAGGAGGACGATTCGACTTGTTTTCTAGATTTATCAGTCAATTCAAATAGTTCAGGGTTTTGTGACCTCCTCCCAAACATGCACTATCACAGGAAGAATTGGGGAGATGAGAAGGGAAAAGGGATGAGAGAAATGACGCCGCAAAGGTACACTTGATTACAAATCAATACAGTCAAGTTCCTAACCTCTACAGTGTGCCCTTAGACCTAAAGATCTGAGTTACTGATTAGCCCATAGTTGTGGGTCATTTAAGTATTTAAGTGCCTACACATTAGGTTAATTCTAACATTTATTTAGTATAAATTAGGATGTAAATAGATTAATTCATAGTTTTAATCTAATTACATAATCCATACATTGCATTCATATCTTAAGTGCATTTAGAATTAGCTTAGAATAGCATTCATCTAATTAGATAACCAATTAGGTATATTGTTTTTATTAACATAGAAGTTGAGGGTCTATACATAAATAACCCTAATATTTTAATAATATTTGCTTTATTCGTCTTCTTTCAGAACGGCTGGCTGCCGCTCCAACGCCCGGCTGCTGCAGTGATGAAGCCATTCAAGGGGGAGCGGATGTGGTGGATCTGGTCGGCGGCTGATTTCAAAATTGTTCAAGACACTATAAAAGGAGCACGGAAGCTGCCGGCTGCAGCAGGCCTCCGCCACCGACTCACCACTGTGCAGAGAGATCCTCTCTCTTCCACTCCACACTGCCGGCCTCTACCGTGGCGGCAAGTCTCCACCACCGTGGGCGTGTGGTGTGACAGGCCACACCGCCATCCGGAGCTCGCCTGCATTACCGCGAGCACCTTAGCGTGCAACTCCCTCGCCGTCGTCGCAGACCACCACCACCAACCTACTGATCAGCCACCCTCTCAGTAACTTAAGACGTCTGGGAAATTTCCCAGACGTCTGAAGTTACCCGCTCACTTCACCGCACACGTCTGAAGTCCACCCCCACTCCAGCAGCAATCTCCGTCCTCTCACATCACTTCCACCACCCACGCCGCAGCAGCCCGCTCATCTCCAACCGCATGCAAGGCGTGCACAACCTCCAGCCCTCACGCCCGCTCACGCCACCTTCCCTGCGCCTGCAGCCTTCGCCATCTCCATGCGCAACCACCGGCGCACCCATCTGAAGTCCACCCGCAGCACCTTCCCGCACCGACTGCACTGCGCGCCCCACCATCTGCAACAGCACCTGCAGAACCACCCCCCTACGCCCTCTCGCCAGCAGTCCCGTGCACGCCTCACTACACACGCCCTCTTCCCCGCGCCTGCAGACCACCGCAGCCACGCCTCCGCGCACCAGCGCCCTCAGCAGACCCTCTGCGCGCCCACGCACAGCCACCTGCAGAACCGCCAGCAACCGACCTCTGCAGCTTCCACCGCAGCCACGCCTCCTCGCGCCAGCGCCCGCCTGCAGACCACCGCAGCCACGCCTCCGCGCGCCAGCGCCCTTCCGCAGACCCTCCGCGCGCCCACGCACAACCGCCTGCAGCACCTCCGCCGGAGCTCGTCCAGCCGCCGCACGACTCGCCGTCACCACTGATTCGAAGCCCTTGATCCAAGGGACCTCCTCCGAGCTTCCCGCGCCCAGCCATCGGCTCCTCGTCGCGCAAGACAACGGGGAAAAATTCCCCTGTTTTGCTACAGTAAAGCGTTGATTAAAATTTACATTTTCTGCCATTGCCAGATTTTATTCATATTCTATTCACTCTGCATTGCGGAAAATATCCTGTAGTTTATCATAATTGCCATTTCAGCATTATTTCTTGCTTAAACCTTAATCTAAAGGCAATCTTGGCTTGGTTCTTGTCCAAATTGACTCCGAACAAACATTTTTAAGTGGCGCGAATTTTAATACGTTATTGCCTCCCTATGAAAACGACCCGCTCCTCTGCGAGTGGTTATTTCTTATTAAAAATTGATTAGTCGATTTTTCCACCACATTAAACTACAAACGACTTAAAAGCGAAAGATCGACCCGGGCAAATGGCGCCGTTGCCGGGGAGGCAACAGACGTAATAATTTCGCCTAATTTTATTTTGATTATTTGTCAATTGCACAGAGATTTGACCATTCATTATTTTCTTTTCTGTGCGAGAAATTTTGTGCAAGAATCAGCCACTGTGAGAGGCGACCCTTGACGTCGCCAGACGAGAAGTGGACAAGCAATTTTGAAAGGAGGAGAAGGACGAGGACGCGACGGACACCATTGTATTTAATCTCTAATTTAATTATAATAGAATTAAGACTGAAGACTTAATTTTTCATTACAGTTAGTTTGAAACCCTTGTTCTGGGGCATATTTTGAGGGTTTATTCCCTGATTTTATTTTGGACCCGTGTTGGGTAATTTTTGGGAGCCTGTTCCCTTTTCTTTAGATTTAGGTTTATTTTTTTTTATTATTTCTTTTATTTGCTTGTGCATAAGTAGTTCTAAAAAAAAATAGAAAAAAAGAAAAAAAAACGAGCTGCCTGCTAGAAGCTGCCTGCCCTAGGACGAACCATTTAGGTCTGTATGAGCAGCCTCTAGATTTGCTTTTCTGCATTGCGTGCATTTTTGCATCGAAGATCGCTGGAGGCAAGGTACGCATTCTCTTACTTTGCATCCTATTTTTGATCACGCATTGCATTTGGGATTTAATGCAAAGACCACCTAATCTGTACTGAATAAATCTAACAAGTGGTCACATTTTTTTTTTAGAAAAAGGACTAATTAAAGGAAGGACATTTTAAAAACCAAGGATTTCATTTTCAAACTTGGCGTGCGATTCAAAGTTTAAAATCTTTTACGGTGTATGCACACTTATTTCACTTGCACCACGACACGCTTCTAGACACTCCTTAGGTTTGGAAATACTAGGACAAGAGCCCTCCTTTCGTTGGATTCTGAAGTGTTCGGAACTTGAGATCAAAGGTTTTGTAAATCCAAAGAGGGGGATACCCTGTCACGGATTTTTGGGGGTAGTTGAGGAGCACCGCGAAAGCACAGCTTCAAAGGAAGGCTTAGGCCTACTTGCATCCCTCGATCTTCCGTCTTTGGATTTACTTGACCATTTGAGATTTAGGGAAGATTACCTAAGTTCCAACTAGGTCTTTTTAGGCGAGCCGTAGGTTGACAATAGGCGCGTAATTGATTGGGTAACTTGTTTTGTCACCTACAATTTGAATTAAATTCAAAAGCCTAAATCTGTAAAGACCAAACAAGTCCGTTTGAATTGTGTTTGTAGTGCATGCTTGGTAGGCGTTCTCTTAGGAGACAACTTGTATTTGATCCTGAACCAGAAAGAATCCTAAGAAAAGACCTCCCAAGGGTAGAAATGGCTGGTCAAAGGAGCCTTAAGGAATATTTCATCCCAACCAACCAAGCTGGCCCAGCACTACGTAGACCTGGAGGGGATAATCCATATGAGATCAAAAGTAGTACCATATCCTTGCTACCCTCCTTTTATGGTACTACTAGGGAAGATCCTTACAGGCATATTGAGGAATTCACCGAGGTCTGTTCCACGGTGAAGCTGCAGGGCGTTACTGATGACGCTCAAATGCGGACCCTTTTTCCCTTCTCCCTAAAGGACAAAGCCAAGTATTGGTATCACACCCTTGATAATTTAAATACTTGGGATGCCCTTAAAAAGGAGTTTTTGAAGAAGTACTTCCCCATGAGCAAAACAAATCACTTTAGGAGGGAAATCATGAGTTTTGCTCAAAAGGATGGGGAAGCTTTCCATGATGCGTGGGAGCACTTTAACGATTTGCTGAGACTTTGCCCACATCACCAGGTGCCTAAATGGCAACTGGTTGAAAGGTTCTACACCGGACTTAATGATTCTCATAGGCAAACTGTGGATGGTGCCTGTGCAGGAACCTTTCTATCTAAGACTGAGGATGAAGCTTGGAACTTATTTGATACTTTGAGTGAGAATTCTATTCACTTGAATTCTGCCTACATGGATAGAAAGCCCACTCTCATGCAAAGAAAGTTGGAGGCGAATGAAGCAAGGGAAACCCAGAATTTAGCTTATCAAATTCAATTACTGAATCAAAACATGGAAAGGCTTATGTCGAACCCGAGTTCATTCACACCTAACACCTCCACATCCCAAGCTTCCGAATGTGTAATTTGTCAAGGCAATACACACGCCACTGTGGATTGCCACTTAGCCTCCCAATTCCCTGAGCTTGTACAAGCAGATTTGAATGCCGCTCAAGGGTTCCGTCCAAGACCTCGTAATGATCCTTTCTCCAACACTTATAATGAGGGATGGAGGAACCACCCAAACTTTTCATGGAGACAAGGAAATGTCTCAAATTCAGGGAATTACAAACCGCAATCCTTTCAAAACCATCAAATGAACCAACCTCAGACCTTTGCCCAACCTAAAACCTCTGAGATGGATGAATTGAAGGCGATATTGAAAACTATGCAAGAAAGTCAAAGTGCCATCATCCAATCTCATGACAAGGCTATACATGAGATGAAATCACAAATTGGACACCTTGTTGAGGCCGTTAGACAGAGGGAGACTGGGAAGTTTCCAAGTGCTGCTGAGGAAAATCCTAAAGGAAAAGGGATTGTCTTTAGGGAGCATGCTCAGGCGGTGACTATTCTGAGGAGTGGGAAAGAAATTTCCAAACCCGATGCTCCTATAGTCTCACCCCCTAAAAAAACATCCACCCCGACTTTCACCCCCACCGAAGAAGATTTGCCCAAATCTCCTCCGCTTGAAATCACCTCACCGGAAGAAGTTGCCCCCGTTCCACCCCTTACTCGACATGACAACCCTTCCACCCAGAGATCTAGAGTGCCATTTCCAGAGTGCTTATCCACCTCTGGGCAGACTTCTGCTGGCTCGTCTGGAGCCAAAGATAAGACGGATGAGATTATGGAAACTTTCAAGCAAGTGCAGATTAACCTGCCTTTGCTTGAAGCTATCAGGCAGATTCCGTCTTATGCCCGCTTCTTAAAGGACTTGTGCACGAAAAAGCGGCAATCTAGAAAACAGGTCCAGTCTAAAGTTGTCCTGCCTAATTCTGTTAGCTCAATTGTTCAACATGGCACACCTCCGAAACTTAAGGACCCAGGGGCCCCATATATCTCTGTAGTTATTGGTGACTTACAAATTGATGAGGCTCTGCTTGATCTGGGTGTGGGGGTGAACATCCTTTCGAGCTATGTATATGAACAACTTGGGGGAGGCAATCTGAAGCCTAGCCCTGTAGTCCTTCAAGTTGCTGATCGATCACTTAAGACACCACGGGGAATTTTGGAAGATGTCCTCGTAAGAGTGGAGGATTTCTTTTTTCCCGTTGACTTCTTAGTTTTGGACACTGACCCTACCAACAAGCCAACCAAACCCTCCATCATTTTGGGCCGCCCCTTCCTTGCAACTTCCCATGCTTCAATTAATTGCAATACTGGGGCATTGAAAATGGGCTTTGGGAATAGGAAAATCCGGCTTAATGTGTTTGATGCTTACAAACAAGCTGGACTTGAGGATTGTTCTCAAGTTAAGGTGATAGATGACCTGATTGAAGAGGCAACTCCTGCAATGTTATGTGATGACCCCCTTCAGCATGTCATGCTAAATGAGCAATCCCATCTCTTGGAAGAATGTGAAGAGGATATACTAGAACTAGAGGAATTGCTAGGAGTTTCTGCTGAGTCTCTTCCCCCATCATTTCCGCCGAAGGCAGATTTGCTACCTGAGATGGGGACATCTATTATGAAACCCTCAACCATACAAGCCCCCAACCTTGAGTTGAAACCCCTCCCTGACACTCTCAAGTATGTTTTCCTAGGTGCCAATGATACGCTCCCAGTTATCATTTCGGCTGTGCTGTCTGAGGCACAGGAGGGAGCCTTGATTGAATGCCTGTCTAGGCATAAGGAAGCTATTGCTTGGAGCATTGCTAACATTAAGGGTATAGACTCTACACTCTGCATGCACCACATTTATACTGATGATTCCATCAAGCCTTTTAGGGACATGCAGAGACGTCTGAACCCTAATATGAGGGAGGTTGTAAAAAAGGAAATCCTGAAGTGGTTGGACGCTGGGATCATATATCCCATTGCTGATAGTAAATGGGTCAGTCCCATTCATGTGGTGCCAAAGAAGGCAGGCTTTACTGTGGAACTCAACGACCAAGGTGAACAAGTTGTCACTAGACCCTCAACTGGATGGAGGGTCTGTATTGATTACCGCAAGCTGAACACCGCTACCCAGAAGGATCACTTTCCTTTGCCTTTTATTGATCAAATTCTCGAAAAATTGGCAGGGAATAAGTATTATTGCTTTCTCGATGGATATTCTGGGTACAATCAGGTGGCAGTCTTTCCTGATGACCAGGAAAAGACGACATTCACGAGTCCTTACGGTACTTTTGCATTCAGGCGTATGCCGTTTGGATTATGTAATGCCCCTGCAACTTTCCAGCGGTGTATGATGTCTATCTTTTCGGACATGATTGACGAGTGTGTCGAAGTATTTATGGATGACTTCTCTATTTATGGCTCGTCTTTCGACCAGTGTTTCCTGCACCTGGAGAATGTGTTGAAACGATGTAAGGAGACTGGTTTAGTCCTCAGCTGGGAGAAAAGTCACTTCATGGTACAGAAAGGAATTGTACTTGGGCATGTTGTATCTGAGCAAGGTTTGGAAGTAGATAAAGCCAAGATTGATTCTATTTCCAAACTTCCATTGCCTACGAATGTCAAACAGATTAGATCCTTTCTGGGCCATGCTGGCTTTTACAGGCGCTTTATTAAAAATTTTAGTAAGATTTCTAGGCCACTTTGTGACTTATTGGCGAAGGAATCTTCCTTCAGTTTTGATTCAAAATGTGCCGAGGCCTTTCAAACTCTAAAGGAGGCCTTGATCTCTACGCCTGTTCTCCAAGCTCCTGATTGGGCACTCCCCTTTGAGCTTATGTGTGATGCTTTGGATTATGCAGTGGGAGCAGTCCTTGGACAAAGGGTTGAGGGAAGACCTCATGTGCTGCATTATGCAAGCAAGACTTTAACTGAACCTCAGCAAAACTACACCGTCACTGAAAAAGAATTACTTGCTGTAGTTTTTGCTCTGGAGAAGTTTAGGTCTTATTTACTTGGGTCTAAGGTGGTTATTTTTACTGATCATGTAGCAGTGAAACATCTCATTGCTAAGAAAGATTCTAAGCCACGTCTAATTAGGTGGATCTTACTCCTTCAAGAATTTGACTTGGAAATACGTGAAAAGAAAGGAGTAGAAAATGTTGTGGCTGACCACCTGTCTCGTCTTCCTCTTAACGACTCTATTTCTGAAGACATTCGCGAGACATTCCCCGATGAAACTCTGATGGCGGCAACACCAACTTTACCTTGGTATGCAGACATTGTAAATTACTTGGTCACTGGACAAACTCCTGGCTCTTGGGATAAGCAGAAAAGAAAGAGATTCATTTCTCAAGCAAGATATTTTCATTGGGAAGAGCCAGAATTATTTAGAATTGGACAAGACCAAGTTTTGAGACGTTGTGTGCCTGAAGAGGAACAACAAAGTGTGCTGACATTTTGCCATGCACTTCATTGTGGAGGACACTTTGGTGCTAAGAAAACTGCTTTTAAGGTTCTCCAGTCTGGTTTTTGGTGGCCTTCCTTATTTAAGGATTCTCATAATTTTGTTAAGGCCTGTATTAGATGTCAACGGACTGGAACGATTGGGAAGAAGAATGAAATGCCTCAACATCATATTCAATCTGTTGAAATTTTTGATGTGTGGGGAATTGACTTTATGGGCCCCTTCCCGTCGTCCCATGGTTTTGAATATATCTTGGTGGCAGTTGATTATGTCTCTAAATGGATAGAGGCCATTCCGACGTGCACAAATGACCACTCTGTGGTTTTGAAATTTGTGAAGGCCAATATCATATCCCGTTTCGGCTGCCCCAAGACTATTATAAGTGATGGGGGACCTCATTTCCGAAACCACCACTTCAATCGGTTAATTAAGAGTTTGGGAGTGACTCACAAGGTTGCTACCCCTTACCACCCTCAGACAAGTGGTCAGGTTGAAGTATCAAATAGGGAGATAAAAAATATTTTGGAAAAGACCGTTAGACCTGATAGGAAAGATTGGTCCCAAAAGCTCGATGATGCTTTGTGGGCTTATCGAACGGCCTATAAGACCCCTTTGGGTACTTCTCCCTTTCGGATTGTGTATGGAAAAGCGTGCCATTTACCTGTTGAGTTGGAACATAAGGCACTTTGGGCTATTCGAAGTGTTAACATGGATTTAGAGAAGGCAGGTAAGGCACGATTTCTAGAATTAAGTGAGCTTGAGGAGCTGAGGAATGATGCTTATGACACCTCTCAAGCTTATAAAGAAAGAACTAAGGTCTTGCATGACAAGTTTATTCTTCGAAAGACCTTTGAACCCAACCAACAAGTCTGGCTTTTCAATTCCAGACTTAAGCTTTTTCCTGGGAAATTAAAATCTCGTTGGGATGGGCCTTACATAATCACCAAAGTATTCCCCCATGGAGCTGTGGAGATCAAAAATCCTTCCTCTTCAGCAACTCCCTTTATCGTCAACGGTCAACGGTTAAAATCGTACATAACTTTAGATGGCCATCTAGTTGACGAAGTCACTCTTGAGGAGCCTTAGCTCCTACTATTCTCCGCCTCAGGTAATATCTTCCTTTAGCTATTTTTGATTTTCAATGAGGACATTGTTTGAACCAGGCATGGGGGAGAGGACCTGAGGCATTTTGTTTATA
This sequence comes from Thalassia testudinum, assembly GCA_037157565.1. Classification (NCBI taxonomy): domain Eukaryota; kingdom Viridiplantae; phylum Streptophyta; class Magnoliopsida; order Alismatales; family Hydrocharitaceae; genus Thalassia; species Thalassia testudinum. Next base: position 112,053,337 of record JAZHRO010000003.1, on the reverse strand, counting down.
GCATGCATTTATAAAAAAAAAAAAGAAATAAAAAAAAAAAAAGAAAATAAAAAAAAATATATATATAAAAAAAAAAAGAAAAAAAGAAAAAGAGGTTTTGAGCTTAACGGGCTAGATCTTGCCGTCTTAAGCAAATCAGAACTCTAGGGTAGACTAAGTTAATTCTAGGGTCAAACTTTAGAAGCTAAATAAGCTACTAGCTTTAGACCTTTAGGGTCCTTTGTGGACTTAAAAACTTAAGTAGGAGTTAAGTTGCGGACCATTCTTCAAGAGGTTGAGGAAGGGAAGCTAGGGTTTGAGTTAAAAGGTGGGGTAGTACCTGGAGTCTTATTCTACCTTTTGGTTTACAGGTCCTTGTAACCCAAGCATCCAAATTGTTCACACTTGGTCTGGTAATTAACTTAATTTCTGAAAAGAGATTTGGTTCTCTTAGTTTTGACTTAAGAAAGGCTTGAAAACATATTTTGATTGGAAGAGTTCCCGCCGCAGGAGAGGTCGAGTATATACTCACCTTGAGGATGCGATGGTAACATATTACCTCCTCGGCGCTTGTCTCTTAGGATATCCATCCTACTGGGGGCATGTAAGCACATTGCGCGGTTCAGGTACCATGGGCGGCCCTATCTCGAAGTGCCGATTGCCATAGGCCTGAATTCGCTTAAGAAATCCATGGGCGATACTATCTCGAAGTGTCGATTGCCAGGAGTTCTTGGGGTCGTTATGGGCGGTGCTATCTCGAAGCATCGAAAGCCAGGCACCCTTCGAGGTATGGTAATGGGGACAATGAATCCGACACAGACTGTGTTGATAGCTGATCTGAGGTTAGACTTAGAAGAATCAAACAAAAAAAAAAAGTATATATATTAAAAAAAAAAAAAAAAAAAATTTCCTTTAACTCAAATAACTCGGACCAATGCACAAGCACGGATGCTTTAATCTCAGGGATCAATAAACTTTAGGGTAGAGTCAGAAATCAGGGAAACTTGTGCTGGCAACTCGTCTTTAGCCGACCTAGTCTGTAACTTAGCAACTACTTAGGAACCTTGGGTTTAGAACCTGAACTTAATATGCTTCTGAAGGAAGACTAAGTGAGTTGACTAGTCTACTTAGAGTGCTAGGTTTCGCTTAATTTTGCTAGGGACTAGCAAAAACTAGGCATGGGGGTATTTGATTAGCCCATAGTTGTGGGTTATTTAAGTATTTAAGTGCCTACACATTAGGTTAATTCTAACATTTATTTAGTATAAATTAGGATGTAAATAGATTAATTCATAGTTTTAATCTAATTACATAATCCATACATTGCATTCATATCTTAAGTGCATTTAGAATTAGCTTAGAATAGCATTCATCTAATTAGATAACCAATTAGGTATATTGTTTTTATTAACATAGAAGTTGAGGGTCTATACATAAATAACCCTAATATTTTAATAATATTTGCTTTATTCGTCTTCTTTCAGAACGGCTGGCTGCCGCTCCAACGCCCGGCTGCTGCAGTGATGAAGCCATTCAAGGGGGAGCGGATGTGGTGGATCTGGTCGGCGGCTGATTTCAAAATTGTTCAAGACACTATAAAAGGAGCACGGAAGCTGCCGGCTGCAGCAGGCCTCCGCCACCGACTCACCACTGTGCAGAGAGATCCTCTCTCTTCCACTCCACACTGCCGGCCTCTACCGTGGCGGCGAGTCTCCACCACCGTGGGCATGTGGTGTGACAAGCCACACCGCCATCCGGAGCTCGCCTGCATTACCGTGAGCACCTTAGCGTGCAACTCCCTCGCCGTCGTCGCAGACCACCACCACCAACCTACTGATCAGCCACCCTCTCAGTAACTTAAGACGTCTGGGAAATTTCCCAGACGTCTGAAGTTACCCGCTCACTTCACCGCACACGTCTGAAGTCCACCCCCACTCCAGCAGCAATCTCCGTCCTCTCACTTCACTTCCACCACCCACGCCGCAGCAGCTCGCTCATCTCCAACCGCATGCAAGGCGTGCACAACCTCCATCCCTCACGCCCGCTCACGCCACCTTCCCTGCGCCTGCAGCCTTCGCCATCTCCACGCGCAACCACCGGCGCACCCATCTGAAGTCCACCCGCAGCACCTTCCCGCACCGACTTTACTGCGCGCCCCACCATCTGCAACAGCACCTGCAGAACCACCCCCCTACGCCCTCTCGCCAGCAGTCCCGCGCACGCCTCACTACACACGCCCTCTTCCCCGCGCCTGCAGACCACCGCAGCCACGCCTCCGCGCGCCAGCGCCCTCAGCAGACCCTCCGCGCGCCCACGCACAGCCACCTGTAGAACCGCCAGCAACCGACCTCTGCAGCTTCCACCGCAGCCACGCCTCCGCGTGCCAGCGCCCGCCTGCAGACCACCGCAGCCACGCCTCCGCGCGCCAGCGCCCTTCCGCAGACCCTCCGCGCGCCCACGCACAACCGCCTGCAGCACCTCCGCCGGAGCTCGTCCGGCCACCTCCGGCCGCCGCGTGACTCGCCGTCACCACCGATTCGAAGCCCTTGATCCAAGGGACCTCTGCCGAGCTTCCCACGCCCAGCCATTGGCTCCTCGTCGCACAAGACAACGGGGAAAAATTCCCCTGTTTTGCTACAGTAAAGCGTTGATTAAAATTTACATTTTCTGCCATTGCCAGATTTTATTCATATTCTATTCACTCTGCATTGCGGAAAATATCCTGTAGTTTATCATAATTGCCATTTCAGCATTATTTCTTGCTTAAACCTTAATCTAAAGGCAATCTTGGCTTGGTTCTTGTCCAAATTGACTCCGAACAAACATTTTTAAGTGGTGCGAATTTTAATACGTTATTGCCTCCCTGTGGAAACGACCCGCTCCTCTGCGAGTGGTTATTTCTTATTAAAAATTGATTAGTCGATTTTTCCACCACATTAAACTACAAACGACTTAAAAGTGAAAGATCGACCCGGTCAGTTACCTACTATCACGAACTACGGAATCGAATGCGAGCACCGCGGAACCACCAGGCCAGATTGAAAGGCCGTTTGCCCCAGTCTTAGACACCCGATAGCACGCGGGAACTCTCACCAGCACGTAGTCGCTACACGCAGGTAGTTAGACCTCCAATCCTTAGTAAGGGTCAAGTTACTACCAGTTTTAATTAGAGGCTTAGGGTCAAGTGCTTTTGGAATGTGAAGGGCGTTGTTTACGGGTAATGCCCAAGTGATTGATTTTAAGAGTGTGTAAGAACAAGCATGCAACGGGGAAATCTCCCTGAATTAAAGTTTTTATTGGCGAATGGTTTTTAGAGTTCAGCCTTAAGTAGTATGAATTTTAGGGTTTTGCTGAATTACCAATTCAACCAATCTCCGGGTTTTTGCAAAAATACAGGTTTTCCTTCTAAAACCCAAGAAACCCTTCTTCAATTATCAGTTAGTTAATGCATGCTAAAATGCAATGGGCTACCCTAAATGGAGATTTCTAAGTGTGGATGCACGAATCAGTTTTATATCAATGTGACAGGGAGCCAAAGCACTTCAATTCAAGTGCTCCCAATCACCAGAAATGATTTCCACACACAAGGCTTCAACCAAAAGATAAAGAAAATAAAATTGTTGGGGTTGAAGTATTCAAGATCGAATCACAGGCAAGTTTGAAAAGTCGTGGTGGGGTTGGAATCAACTCAATTCCAAGTCTCCCCACCAAAAATGTGATCCTGAATTAAAGATAAGTGAGGCAAAAGAGGGATATAAGCAATCTTTTTCTTTGCCTCAAAGAATACTTCCCTCGGAGAGAAATCCAAGAATCAAGATTCTCGGATTTTCGCTATGTGAAGTGTGGCGGGAAATCCCGGGGCAGTGGGAGTGAATACAACCAATCAAACAAGTGAATTTTAATCCACTTGCCCCAAGAAATCCCAAGAAGTTTTTCTAGTTTTTTTTTTTCTTCTTCTTTTTTTGGGTGGCAAGCTAACCCTAGTTTGCTAAGAAAGAGAAAACCTACTGGTTTGGCAACGTGTACGAAGCTCCAATGCGGTGTCGGCGTCTTCACGCTCTCGTTCCCACCTTGGATCTGCCCTCGTTCCCGACTTCGTCTGCTTTCCTTCTCCTTCCACCAAGTTCACCTGCACACCAAAAACAACAATACCCGTGAAGAGGGAAGAGAAAAATTGAAAGGATTTGGATAGAAACTTACTCGAAGGCGCACCTCCCCGGCAACGGCGCCAGAAAAGTCATGATATGTCAGCCCGAATAGGTTGTTAATATGATATTTTTATCGTTGAAATGTGTATAGTGGTTAACCTAATTCAGACCTAACCATCTCTTTACAAAATTTTTAACCTGGCCTAATTGATTTTATCTTGTCACTTTTAGGCCCAGGGTCGAATATAGGGAAGTGGGGTTAAAGTCGAGTTTCTACGTTTTCCTTAAAACGCGTCTCTTCCGTTCGTTTATTGTGTTTTTGGTGTTTTTCTTCTTTAGGTTTTTTATGGTAATCCTTGTTCTTGAGGCCCATCCCCAAAATTGTGTCCTTGGCTTTTAGCCAAACAGAGTCCCAAAACAAGTCTTGCTACTCGCAAGACGAGGTACCTGCAAGTCAAAGATTATCTTTTCTTTTTATGTATTTTTTTTATCTTTTTACTAATAGAAAAGCAAATAGACAGAAAGTAAATATAGTATGTATATATATATATATGTAGTATATATATAAAGCGGTGGGGGTGGAGGTGGCGATGGAGTGTAGCACTATGTCGAGTCAGTCGACGTCTAGAGAGACGCAACCAACACGACTAGGTGCCGCGTGGAGTGTGGATGGAGGATGGATGATGTATAGGACCACGCTTTTTTTGTACGCGTGTATCAGGGAATATCAGCAACTGGTGCAGATATTCCCGCGATACAGCGTATAATAAATAACATGAAAATATATGTACATATGTATGTATATAAGTAAATATATCTATATATATATATATATGTATAGTTATATATGTATAGATATATATATATAGATATATATGTGTATATATATGTATATAAGTATATATATATGTATTACTATATATATGTATATATATATGTATATAGATATGTATATATATATATATATGTATATAAGTATATATGCCTATATATATATAAGTATATGTATAAGTATATAGATGTATATATAAGTAGATATATATATATATATATTATATATATATATGTATATATATTATATATATGTGTATGTATACATAACTATATAGATATACTATGTATATATATATATATATATATATGTATGTATATATATATTTATATATATAGTACTATAAGTGTGTGAGTGTGTGTGTATGTGTTGGTATAGGTGTGTGTGCGTCGGTGAATGTGTGTGTGTGTGCGTTGCTGTGAGTGTGTGCCTTTTAGTGAGTAAAAAAGAGAGAGAGAGAGAGAATACGTGAGAGAGAGAGCGGGAGCGGGCGGGAGAGATCAGCAGAGAGAGAGAGAGCGAGCGAGCGAGAGATCGCGGATGCGCGAGTTAAGACGTCTGCCGCCTCCGGCGGACGTCTGAAGCCGCGTCGTCTGAAGGCGGAGGCAGACGTCTGAAGACGGCGGGTGCGGGCGCGGCTTCGCGTAGGGTTCCTGCAGGCGTGCACGAAGGCGACGGGCGGGCGAAGGCGTGGAGGAGGTCTGCAGGTGGTCGCGGAGGGTCGCGGAGGAGGGCAGGGGGCGGCGCGAGGCCGTAGCCGGCCGCTGCAGTGCGCGCGGCGGACGGCTACAGGTGCAACTGCAGGGACGTCAGGACGGAGGTTGAGCGGGGAATGGCCCTGCAGGCGCGCGCGAAGTCGACGGGCGGCTGCGGGGACAGTCGCGGAGGAGCGGGAGGACCTGCTGCTGCTGCTGCTGCTGCGTGGTTGCTGCTGCCGTGGCTTCAAGCTTCGAAGCTTGGAGCGGCGGCAATGGCGTTAAAGAGAAAAAAAATGAAGCGAGGGAATGCACCACGCCCACCGGTTCGTCGAAGAGCTGGGCGGTGGTGCTCCCACTGTGGTGGTGTGCACCACAGTGGGTTCTCCTGCTCGCCGGGTGCCTCCTCGAAGGAGGGCCGACGTATGGGAGGGAAAGCGGTGGAGAAGATGGCTGCAGGTTTTTGTTGCTGCAGCCGCCTCTGTTGCGAGGATGAAGCTGCAGCTTCTTATAGAGGAGAGAGTGGCATGCCGGCTGCAGCAGGGAGAGGGTGCGCGAGTTGCAGCTATAGGGAGAGGCGTTGGCAGGGAGAAGTGACGTGGAGTAAATGCATGCGGCTGCTGCGGGAAGAAGTGCTGCGTGGCTGCTGCTGCCGTGGGAAGAAGAAAAGAAGAAATCAAGAGAGAAAAAAAAAATGAAAAGAGGTGGAATTTGCAAGGAGGCACTTGAGATAAAATGTAACTATGCAAGCCATTGTTTCACTCCTCTTCCTCTCTTGATTAAATGCATGCATGCAAGCATTTTTACAAATGCGATTACAGGATCCTATTATGCAATGTTAATGCTAGAAAATAGCACAAGAAGGTGTTATTACAGGCGTGTTTTGAGGTGCAAACAGTGCTAGAGCAGCTGCAAGCTGTAGCAGCCTGCCGCTGCATGTAGCCCAACACGCCCATCACCATTCTTGCACTACACCCAGCCGATTTGCCGCACGTACCACCGCCTGCCCAAGCCCCAGCCGCGCACGCATGCCCCTACACCCTCCTCACCTCTTCGTGTGCGCCTCTCCTTCGCCAGCAACAGTAGCAATAGTCCCATCACCGCTGCCCCTTCTCCACCCTGTCTGGCTGATTCTGGCCATGCCACACCTCGCCGCCACCACCGCCGGATGCTCGTCGGCCTCTCCCACCTCCGATCAGGACCACACCGCCGACCATCACCTTCCCTCCGCGTGCAAGCCAATTGAAGGCAATCCCCTATTTTGCCATCCATTTGTTTTTACATTGATTGCCATTGCGGGATGCTAGAATTTAGGATATTAATATTATAATGCTACTATTTTATGGAGAGAACCCCCCTCCTTGCTTTAATTGCTTTATCAGCATAAGTAAGCATTATTGGCCTAATCTGAAAGGGGTTTCAGCTTTGTCTTCATGTAAAAACTTTGATTAATATTTATTTTCAATGATTGTGATTTTTAATAAGCGATTGCCTCCCTGTAGACATGACCAGCTCCTTTGTGAGTGTTTTATTTAATTAGTTTTAATTTGCGTTATTCGCCACTCAATTTCTAAATGGCAATGATCTTGATTTACATTTTCAAAAACTAAAATAATGCAGTCACACACCAAAGCAAGCAAATGTAAAATATGTCAGAAATCAAGAATCAAGTTCGCATTGCCTCCCCGACAACAGCGCCATTCATTCAATCGTAAATCATGAGAATAATTTAGTTTGTTGTTGTAATACAATCGCAAAATCTGATCCAAACAATAATTTTATTAGGAGACTTGGTGAGTCCCAGTCAATCTCAAGGAGCATTTTTTTGAGAATATGATTATGATTTTTCTCTTTCTACTCCCTTAGAATTATAGTCCGATAACTAAAGTGCGAATATAAGATTCGTCGATCATGTTATTAATGCGTAAAATGTGTGCGAGTCACGAATATCACAAATGTAAACATATGATTTTCAGTCCGCATGATTTCTACTACATGATGGCGAACAATGGAAAATGAATCTATCCCTAGGTCGTTAATATCTTCCAAAATCGACATTTTATTCACATAAAAAGCAACTATGATCTAATTAAAGATAATAAGAATTTCATTTCACTGAATCATGTCATTTACAATCAACTATAGCAAAATTCTTGTACAAGGAATTAAAAACTACTAGATCTACTCTAGCAGAAGCTTATGCCACTGGGAATGCTCGCAGAGCCATCGGCACTACCTGATTACAGCGGTAAGACCTTGGGTATGATGACCTACCTACACCGCTTAGAGAGATGCATGCATGGAATCCATGGAGAGCATATGCGTGGACTCTGGAAAGTAGTATTACTACACTAATAAGCAGGAAAAAATGTGAGAAATTAAAAGCACGAAGAATAATTAATCTATGGGAAAATGGGGCACCAAAGGTGGGCTCTGGTGGCCGTGTGGCTGGAGGTGGAGGGAGGGAAGGAGGATGGCCACAGGTGTGGTGGACGACCTCTTGATGAGGTGGTGGAGGATGCTCTTGGATGTAGAGGTGGTGATGCTTGGGAGCCGTGGATGCTATGGAGGAGATGGAGTCCAAGATCAAGATTGATTGGATGGCCACCTTAGAGGGTCATTTGTAGATGTGGTAGCCCTTTGAGTGGGTGCTAGAAGAAGCCTCTAGAAGTGTGATTAGGTGGCATCAAAGTGGCTAAGGAAGATGATTTTAGTGAGACAAACGAGCCAAAGGAATCTGATCAATCATTTGATGGCCCTATAATTGAGGAATTTGATTCAGCTGGGGTTGACAAGGAGGATTCAAATCTAGATTTATTGGAAGATTCAATTAATAGCCTCATTCCTGAACCACACCCCAAAGAACTAAATGATGATATTTTTGAAATAATTGTACCCAAGTCAATTCTGATTCAGCCATGATTTTTGGACCTGGGTAAATCACATGGGGTGAATAATATGTTAGAGGTCCTAGAAACCAAACACTTGATTTTAGAGGAGAGGAGTTTGGAAGTTAAATTATGGGAAGTGAATTCCAAGGGAAATGGAATTTTTGATTTAAGGGTTCCTATTGACCTGAAACCACCTACCTTCTACCAGGACCCTTATGATATTTTCAACCTTGAGGCTGTGCAACCTAAGCTCAGATTAATTGATTATCTTTTTTAGTTGAACCCTAAGTGGACATCTGAACCTATTAAACCAGATCTAGGTAGTTTAGACTTGGGTTGCACACCACAAAACCACAGGCCTAGCCCCACAAGCACAACAATCTCCAGTTCTGGGTGATTTTCATTTAGAACCTTAAAACCACTCAACCCTGGGGCATGGGTCTACACCACAATCTGGTCCACATCTGTGGACATCTCCTACTAGTGGGTTTTCGGATCAATCTTTTAATTCTGATCCTGACTCACACTTCTCAATTCTTAATTTCTTCCTTGTTTGTATATTATGCCTAGCTAAAGGCAATAAACTTAGCACGTGTGTATACTCCACTTTATCTACGGAGTCGACTGGATTTTCACAAAATTTAGGCGATATTCTATTTACTTTGCCCTTTTCATGTCTTTATTTTTACAATGAGGACGTTGATCAATTAGGCATTGGGGATGGATACTTAATCCTGAGATTATTTTGTTAGCTCTGTAGAATTTCTTTTATTTTCTTTAAAAAGAAAAATTAATTCAAAAAGACAAAAAAATTAGAATTAAGAGAAGAGAACTTAGGGATTAGGAGTCTTAACTTTAGGAAACGATACTTTAGGACCTGAACACTTAGACTCTTCAGATCTTCAGGCTTAAACAGCTTAGGTGTCCACTAAAATGTGGACTTGTTTCTTGAGTCCTCATCACATTGAAATTATTTTAACTTAACTAATAAATTGGGGTGAAAAGTACACAACTTATCAACCCGTCCTCTGAATTGAAGGGACTTTGAGTCTAAAGCATCTACACACTATTTGACTAACTCACTTTTCGACAGCTGTTACGAAAATTAGGTAGCCAATGAACTTTCTAGGGTAGTATGGCTGGCAAGTTGTCGTGGGTAACAGCCCATTGGCCAGTTGTCCAGAACCCAGCTACATGACCATACTCTTTATATTACCTCTAAGTAAATCTTAGATCATGGAAGCCACCTACTTAGGAAAAGAAATATATATATATATATACTCAAAAAAGAAAAAAAATAGAAAAAAATAAAAAAATGAGAAAAATAAATAAGCCACACTTCACCGCACGAGTATGGCCGGCAAGTTGTCATGAGTAATAGCCCATTAATCAGTTGTCCATAGCCTAACTCACAAAAATGCACAAATAATTCCCAAAATACTTAGGGAAGAAGTGGGGAAGTAGAAAAACTGGAGAGATATACACTAGGTTCGCTCTTATGTTGACCCCATAAAAGTTTAAAAGTAGTGACAAAGCTACCGATCGGAAAGATAAACCTTTAGGTAGAAACTCTTAAGGTTACCTAGGGTCATAGAAACCTAAAGTCTGTTTTAACGATCGCCTAGTGAGTCTATCACTTTTTCACATTAAGATGCTTAAAACTTGAAGGTCTTTTCGAGTCTTGGGTGGGTTGGGTAGCTGTAGAAAGCTGCCTCGAAACACTAAACTCAAAAATCCAAAAAAATAGAAAAGAAGAAAAAGCAAAAAAAATGTATCTTCCTTTTTCAAAATAAGGCAAGGATTTGGGCGGTCTGCATTTTGGCAGGCAACCAGACACTGTCGAGTCTTCATATTTGGGACCTTAGTTGAAATTTTTCTATTGTTAATAAACAACTTAGGCCTGAGTAATTGAATCCTAATTCTATTCTTTTACATAGCATTTAGTTTGATTTTGCTAGGGACTAGCAAAAGATAGGCATGGGGGTATAATGTACACACATCAATTTAGGTTAAAATGCCTTTTTATGCTTGTTCCTAAGCATAGATCTGCATTCCATATTATAAATATTGCATAGCATGCATCATTCCACATTTAGAATAGTTTGTATAAATTTTAGGTTAATTTGCGTCCTTTTGTGGCCAGGAGAGGAGATTTATTTCAAGGCCTCAGATTGATGATCCAACCATACAGATCTGATCAGGATGTCAATCGGAGTCAAACACCTCTAAAATCATCTTGATCAGAGTCCCATAGAAGATTATGCAGTCCGAGGAATATCAAAGGCCAAGGGGCTAGGTGACACAATTTAGAGCTTTAAATGGCAAATCCAACAGCACGGATGGGTTTGGATCGACAATCCCAGCCAGACAACATAAAAATCATCTTGATCCAACTTCCGTGGCATTGCCAACAAAGGAAAGAAGATGGACGGCCCAGATGGCACCACGTGGTGCCATCCAGGCCACCCAACACCAGCCGTAACCCCTGCTCTGCCTCAAAGAGCTTCTCTGCCAAGCAATCCTAGTTGTTGGATCTCAATCCAATGGCTGAGATTCACCTCAGTTGCACCGCCTAGCCCTAAAGAACACAGCCTTGATGAGATCTCGACCATTGGATCGAGATCCAACTGTCAAGAGCTCTTGGCCATGGGATTGTTAGCGCAACCATCCGCGGCCACAGCATGATGGTCAAGGATGCCACTCGCAAGCTCTGGGCACCGGTTTGAAATGCATCCAGCTCTCCAAATCTCCTAGCACGCACCACAAGTAAAATTAGACCGCCCGATCAAAGATCAGTGACATCCAAGGTGGCGACATGGCTCTATGAGTGCTGCACAATCTGCATGCACGCGATAATGCATGAATGCATTCTCAATCCAACGTGTGCCTGAGGTGCAATCTCAAGCACAATCAACATGTGTTCTAAGCCCTCCGATGCGTGATCCAACAATCAACGTTCTCCCACTCCTCGCTTGCACTAACAATCTTAGCGTGATCCTCGACCGTAAGATGAGGATCTAATGGTGCTCCAACAGCCACGCCTCGCCAACTGCTACGTGAGGAGAAGGCAGTGTGGGGACATGAGTTGGACCTTTAGCAATGCTTGCAATGGGTCTTCAGTAATGACTTGAATGTCACTAATTGTCCCATGCATGAAATGCTTCCTCTCCTCCACTATAAAAGGACCATTACGCATCCCATTCTTCTTCATCTCTTCCTTTCTCTCCCTCACCACCTCCAAGGCTCTAGAGAGAGCTTGTCCCAAGCCCAGGATGCTCCTTTAGAGTAGAAAAGAAATATTTTTTTCCCACTTCTCACCCCCCTTCATGGAGCATCCCATGGTCATCTTCTCACCACCTTTGGGAAGTAGATCCTCGCCACGACACCGTCCTGTCCTATCCTCCATCCTCCGACTCTGTTCTTCTTCATCCAACTTCCCACCACCTTCATCCAGGCACCGTCAAAACGAGTCATCCTCCAAGCAACCATCGAGGGGGATTCTTCCCATCTCTATCTTTTATCGCTTTTCTAGTGTAGTTTTAATTAGTTGTAATAGACATTGTTCAATTCTATGAAATATTTCTCTCTCTCTCTTTCTTATTCTACTAGAGTAGCTTAGAATAGATAACAAATATTTTGCTTGATACTCTATCTTATAAAAATACCAAAAATATCTCAAATGATAAAAACAACAAAAACAAATAAAATCAAAAGCATGGATTTCAAAACCAGATGTTCGCCTCCCCATGTTCGACCTGAGGCTTACCTCAAGCTTCGATTATAAATTTTATCTAGTAGCAGATTTCTACGCACTACGACGACAGGTTTTCCAACACAAAACTTTTCGCGTGAGAAATCTCGCCCACCACGCACTGTCTTATACTCAGGGCACCATGGGACAAGCACAATCAATACCAGAATAATGATCTTGCTACAAGTGTCGTCAGCAAGACCACCTTAAGAAGAACTGCTCAACCAAGGCAGGGACTCAGGGTGTCCAGAACGGAGTAGCAACTCAGACCTACCATACCCATGGGGGGGGAGGGGGGCTCCCAACAATTCCAAGGAGGTGGGGCTTCTCCAGGCCAGAAGCTTACTTAGAGCATGGCCAATTCTTTTGCACCCTCACTGGTAGGATGAGTATAAGCACTATCTTTAAGGGATGTAGAGGCTTTGCCATCTATGGTGGCAGGTATGGTGACAATTGATCATCGTTTGGTGTTTACCTTGTTTGACTCTGGCGCTTCCCATTCTTATATATCACCTGAGCTTTATATGAAACTAAAGAAACAACCAGTACCACTAGATGAGCTGTTAGTCATCAAGGGTCCAGTAGGGTGGCTTTGGGTAGCTGAGATCATTTTCAGGAGTTGTAAGGTGGACATCGAGGGCTACACTCTACTAGTTGACCTGATGGAACTCGAGATGGAGGATTTCAATGCCATTCTAGGTATGGACTGTTTGTCAGGGCACCATGCATCGGTGGATTATTTCGAGAAGAGGATTGTCTTCTCAATTCCAGGAGCACCGCAATTTGAGTACTATGGTAGATCCGAGGGCAGACCGGTTGGGTGCATCTCAACCTTGCAGGCAGCCAGGTTACTAAGGGGGGTGCAGCGGATACCTTGCCTATGTATCTGCGATCCCAGGAGAGAAACCAAAGATGGGGAGTTTACCGGTCATACAGGATTATGCCGATGTGTTTCCCAAGGATCTACCGGGACTTCCACCTGAGCGAAAGATCGAGTTTGAGATCTCTCTCATTCCGGGGACCAATCCTATGTCGATTACCCAATATCATATGGCACCAGCAGAGTTGAAGGAGCTAATGATGCAACTCTAAGAAATCCTCAAGAAGGGATTCATACAACCTAGTGCCTTACCCTGGGGTGCTCCGATGTTGTTCATGAAGAAGGATGGCACCTTACGTCTTTGTATTGATTACATACAACTAAAAAAGGTGGCCATCAAGAATAGATATCCCCTTCCACAGATCAATGACTTGATTGATCAACTTCATGGAGCCACGATATTCTCCTAGATCGATTTGCATTCAGGCTACCACCAGCTCAGAATAAAAGAAGGGGACGTGTCGAAGACGGCTTTCAGAACTCGTTATGGCCATTACAAGTTCTTGATGCCGTTTGGACTGACGAATGCTATTGCCATGTTCATGAACTTGATGAGTGTTATACACGCTTGGTCAGGCTTTTTAAAGGAGTAAATCAGTCGCGTCGTAGTATAAGTGATCAAGCGTTGATAACAACTAAGAATTTTAGTACTCGAAAACCAAAGTATCCGAGGTTGAACATAGGGAGCAAATGGAATCTATACACTAATCTCAATAATGTAATTTGAACACTTATATCTACTCAAAATCTAATTCAAAATAGAATGCAAGAGATTATGAATTAAAATGTAGCAAAATAGAAGAGAAATTGAGAGGAATAGAGTAAAAAGGTGGATTCTTTTCTTGGCTCTCTTCTTTAGCTTCTTCTTTCTTCCTTCTTTCCTTCTTCTTCTTTGGTTCTTCTCTACTTATTGGCTTCTCTTCTTCCTTCTTTCTTTCTCTGACTTTCCTCTTTCCTTAGCTTTCTTCCTTTCCTCTGCAGGCTTTCCTTGCCTTAGCCTTTCTTCTTTTCTTCTTTGATTGCCTTCTTCTTCCTTCAGCTTCTGCCTTTTCTTGGCCACACTTCTGCTACAGTGCTTCTTCTTTCCTTATCTTCTTCTTCTGCCTTCAAGTTCTTCTTCTACCTTCTCTTCTTTGTTTGCAGCTGCACCTTCCTTCTTTTCCTTAAGCTTCTACCATCAGCTTCCTTCTCCTGCCTTGCCTCTTCCTTCCTTGGCTTCTTCTGCGCTTCAGCTTCCTTTACTACTTGGCCTTAGCTTCACCTTGCCTTAGCAACTCTTCTTTTCCTTCTTCTTCTTTCCCTGCACACCGAAGAGGAAAACCTATCCCCTACCCTCCCTGCGTACTCCCTCTCTATTTCTCTCTTCAATCTGCTCTCCCAGAGCTGGGTAATCAGGCCGGGTTTCGCATATCCGGGTCTAGGCGCATCGGCGTGGGTGGTGCGTGAGGAGTGCGAGGCTAATCGAGTCGGTCAGCCAGGTCTGCAGGGCATAGGTCATGAACAAGGCGAGCGTGTGTGGGCGAGGGACCTCACCTCATGTCACTTGAGGCGAACAGATAAAAACACGAATTCAATTTAACTCACTCTACACACTCCTGGCTTTCCGAGGTGGGACTAAAAGTCCCACCTGCTTCTTCGCGCACACCCGCAGGAGGCCTTCGCCCAATTGTCGCTACTGCAGATGCTCACCAGGCTCGTTCTCTGTCTGGATGTGTTCGTGAACTCAACGTGCGTCACCTGGAGCACAGCACCTAGGTTGATGCGACCTGGAGCGATGCTTACGAGCTCCTTCAAGCCATTGCTAATGGCGGCAAGGGTCGAACCTGCACTTCACTCAATATGGCATGTCAGCCTCATTAAATCAAATGGGGAGCTTTGCCATGGCTCAGCAAAGGTGCCTAGGTGGATGGCTGGCCATGGGGTGGCCTAGGCATGAGTGCCTATGTTGCTCTATGGCTGTAAAGGTGGGTTAGGTCAAAAGGCATTTAGGGAAGTGATGGTGGTCAATGGAGGGGTGGAATGTGATTAGTGAGTGATGGCGGAGGTTCTGAGGTCAGTGGCGAGGCATGTGGAGGTGTGGAGAGATGGAAGCGCCTCGCCGGTGGTCGACCGGAGGTGGGAACGATGGTGGTGGACTGCAGTGTCGAGGGGTCGAAAGTAGAAATAAAAATAGGGGAAATAACAAGGGGAGAGAGGGGAAGAGATTTGACCTATTTAAGTGGACGAAGGGGGGTAGGAGAGAGACTGGCCGTACCTGTCGCAGCCAGAGATGAAGACTTCCAAAGGAGGGAGAACGACGACGACAAAGGGCTGGAAGCGCGTGCGGGGGTATTGCGCGATGCGGAGGAAGGAGACGAAGATGTCTCTGCCACTAGTATTGTGGCAGAGTGACGAGAAGGAGGGAGATAGGTCGCCGGAGCCTACAGGACACTTGGTCGGAGGAGAAGGGAAGAATTGGACGTGGTTCTCCGGCCAAGTCAAGCTGAATGGGAGTGGCCGGAGGTGGTGGTGCTTTTATAGGCACTAGCAGGGGCTCTTGTGCTTGGAAGACAAGCTCCCAAGCGCATGAGTCCTCACTAGAGATGGAATGTGGAAGACACCCACATCTCTCGTGCATTTGCAAGAGAGATTTGATGCAAATCAGATCCTGAAATCATGCTTAGATGGAAGGGAATTCCTCAGATAATCTCCCTTCCAAATCTTGGAGGAGATCTCTAAGGAATCAGGGAGAAATCCTCCTTGGATCCTCGCCGGAGTAGGATTCCTCTGCTTTAATGGTGGAGGGACCTAATTGTAAGAGTGGCGAGGAAGATAGGGGGTCAACGCAAGAGTTTTCAAAAGTTAGGGGCCAAAATGTAATTGGGTGGATTATTTTACAAAGTAGGTCAAGATGACCTCCCCTTAGGTCCAAATTTTGGTAAAAACCTAATTTGGACCTAAGGAATCCAATGGTTAAGTTGGATTTTAGGTTTGACTACGTTTGACTAGACATTTTACATAAAAACCCAAATTAGGTCAAATAATGAGCTAGGACCCCTATTTAGGTCCAAATAGGTTCTAAAGGCCAATTTGAATGTTCTAAACCCTAGGGGATATTTTTTAATGAATTTTAGAGGATTTATTTGATTTTTATCCTAACCACAACCTTGTTAAATTGAGTGGGTCTATTTTAGGGTTATAAAATGTCATTTAATTCTTAGATTGCACATGAACCCTTTTCTGACTGAACCAACCCACTTTTTATCTTTTTAAGATCATTTGACCTATGTTTAGCCTCTGAGAAATCTTGTTGATGTACTGCAATGGTAAAATTGCAGTTTTACCCTTTACTTCATGTTTTCTTCCCAGAACAGTAATCCCTTGAATTAGGCCCTTCTCTAGGTTATGTAGGAGCTATTATTCTCTTTTTTAGGTCAAAATGAGCTAATTAGGGCTCATGATGAGGTTCTCATCAATGAGAATTGGATCTTCAGACCCTATCTAGATCGCTTTGTGGTGGTCTTTATCGACAATGTCCTCATCTACTTCCGCGATGAGGTACAGCATGAGTAGTATTTGTGGTTGGTCTTAGAGACACTGAAGCATCAGTTGTAGGCCAAGCTCAGCAAGTGTGAGTTTTGGCTGCACCAGGTAACAAGCGATTTTGGTGCATGTTTTGAAAGATGTCAAATTTGTAGTATAGTTGTGCTAAACCCTCGATCAAAAATATTTATTTTAATGAAACTCATGTTGATTTTATTCTTTTATAACATGAGTCCCGGTCGTTCATCTCTAGGACACGTAAAATGCGAGTATTAGAATTGGATCTACTTTTCTGACCTAAATCTAACCTAACCTAAATTTTTTTTGGACTTTTTGCTTTTGCGATTCTTTTACGTTTCTGATTTTTGGAAAACGAACTTGAATACGAGAACTACCTAAGTGAAACCCTAAAACCTACATGCATCTAGGTGAGGCCATGGTGACTGTGCATGGTGTGATTAACCTAAGGGTGGACATTCCTAAGGAGACTAAGAGGGCATGCATGAAAATCATAAGAAGTGAGAATAAGAGCATGCACATAAAGCCACTAGACAAAAGAATATCATGCATCAAATATTAAGTAGCTATAAATCTGAATACATGGAAAGAAAGAAAAACAACTAAAGAACGAGATCAACAAAGAGTGGAGAAGCCTTCTTAGCTATCCACTAAGAAGACTGGAGAGAGGGCATGTGTACCCGAGTAGAGAGGAGGGTGTTGCACCCCTTCTCTACCTAAGGCCATCCTTGAGAAGACCTTGAAGAGTCTTCTCTATGGTCGTCCATGAAGAAAGAAATAGTGGCATGGATCCTCTATGGAGAGATAAGAATCACACCCACAAGAAGGAAAGAGGAGGAAGTTGATGAAGCCTTCTTCTCCTTGCTTAGCCATCCATGGTAATTCTTGGAGGAGGAAGAGCACCTTGGAGGAGGGAAGGGGACAACCATTTAAGGGTGGTAGGTGGTTGCCAATTGAGAAGTGGAGGAGATAGAATAGAATGCGCGACACCTCTTTTGGTTGGGCTTTTATGGGAGGTTCTCCTTTTGGTCGCAAGTTGGTTTTTTCCAAAGCTAGGAGTCGCCACTTTTGGTGGTTCTTAGAATTGATGACCAAAAATAAGAAGGGTAGATTAGGAAGGTCGATTTTTGGAAGGTGTGTGTGTGTGTGTAGTTTAAATTTCATAAAGTTGTGGGTTTTGGTAAATCTAGGTTGGGTCAACCTAGATTAAGTGGGTGTGGACCTAATCAAGCTTAGGTGAGTCTAGTTGGAGAGGAGTGAACCTAATTGGCTAAGGCTAGGTCTAATTGGATGTGTGTGTGATTAGGCTAAGGTAATCCTAATGGGTGTGAATCTTGAATAGGTCTAGTATGGGTAAGTATGTGTCAATTAGATCCTGGGTGGATCTAATTGAGTTTAGGTGCACCCAATCAATTGTAGATGCAACCAATTAGGTATAGGCTAGTTCAATTGGGTTAGGGATAGGATAACTAAGGGTATGGATAGTGGGATAGGCTTAGGAGGCCTCTAATTAGGTTTTCTAAGGATTTGGTGGGGTTTCCAAGTCAAAAGAGGCAAGCTCGATCTTCTAGCACCAAAAATAGGAACCAGAGAACACCTCCAGACATCCAGAAAAGTGATCAGACATCTTATACTCCAAAATTGGACATCTGGAAGTTAGGTTGGACATCTAATTCTATGTTAGTGCGAGTTTTGGCTTCCTGGATTGAGTTTCTGCAGAAATCAGATGTCCAGCCTAATAAATGGATGTCCAAAAATGTGTTGGAGAGTGGCTTTTTGGTTTTGTAAGGTAGGCTTTGATTCCTAAGTGTTTGGGAGAGGAATAAGGTGGATAAGAACATGGATAGTTCTATCCATGTTTTGGGTTCTAAGGCTAAGATATCCTAATGGAAGTGGTTTTGGTTTTAGGAAGGCTATCCTAGGGTTTCTAAGGGTAGGGATAAGGCTATCCTTGTCACTCCATTTGTCTGAATCAATCTTCTTATCTCTTTATTGCCTTATTCTACTCTATCTCACATCCTGGATCACTTTCGTACCTGCAAATAACAACAAAAACATTAAATAACAAGATATCTCATCTTATTCTATATGAAATGATGCAATTCATGATATGCATGATATGAATGCAGTATTTACAAATTAAGCTAGGTTCTAACATTATTTAGGTTGATTGGGACCTATGATTGATGCAGAATCACTAGGTAGAGTTTCTAGACATGTGGTGTCGGGTGCGAGGATTTCATAGATCCTTCCAAGGTTGAGGAAGTATTGAAGTGGGAGCAACCCAAGACAGTGATAGATATCTGCAGTTTCCTAAGTCTAGCAGGTTACTATAGGTGGTTCATTCAGGGCTTCTCATAGATTGCTCTCCCATTAACCCAGTTAACGAGGAAGGATACTCCTTTTTTCTAGACAGATGATTGTAAGACTAGTTTCCAGACACTCAAGGAGAAGTTGACTTCAACCCCTATACTCACTATCCCTAACAGCGGTGGTGGATTTATTGTTTCATAGATGCTTCACTCTAAGGACTAGGCTGTGTGCTAATGTAGTATGGGCATGTGATTGGCTACTCCTCAAACCAACTAAAGCCTTATGAGAAGAACTACCCGACGCACAATTTGGAGTTGGCATCCATAGTTTTTGCCATGAAGATTTGGCACCATTACTTGTACGGTGAGATCTTTGAGATTCACACCGATCACAAGAGCCTAAAGTACCTTTTTAATCAGAAGGAATTGAACTTGAAACAGAGATGCTGGATGGAACTCCTAAAGGATTATAACTGTTCGATAGTTTACCACCTCGGGAAGGGGAATGTCGTGGTAGATGCCCTTAGTAGAAAGCCACCAGCCAGGTTGGCAGCTCTTTAGGCACAGAGATGGACCAGTATGGTTGCGACAGCCTAGTGGAAGACTTTACGAGTGAGAGGACACTTGGTGGAGTTGATGGTGATGAGGCACACCCTCCTTGATCTGATCTCTCGTATAGTTGACCAACAGATGGAGGATGCCAAATTACAAATTCTCCATGATCAAGTACTCACGGGAGACCCCAACGAGTTGACTTTTGTAGACGGGGTGCTCAGACTTCGTGACAAATTATGTGTTCCAAGAGATGAAGCACTTCGAAAGGAGTTATTGTCCGAGGCTCATTGCAGTAGGCTCACCATCCATCCAGGGAACACTAAGATGTACCATGATCTAAAGAGGGACTTCCGGTGGCGTGGACTAAAGAAGGATGTGGGTGAGTTTGTGAGATAGTGCCTAGTATGTCAGTAGGTAAAGTGTTGTGGGGCAAATTACGAGATTTAATATGCATTCGTTGTAGTACACTCTTAAATTGCACAACAAAACATTTAAATTTGTAAACTCAGATTCTAATTGGAGTCCGAGGTTATTCACAGGGAACAAATGTGGAATTCACGCATTAATCTTCATTCAGAATAAATAAGCACAATAAATTGAGCATAATAACAGATATGTAATAAATGGATTGGTCATATTAATATTCAAATGTAAATCAAAGGATCAAGAGACAAAAGGAATAGAAAGATAAAACAATGGTGATTTGAATCACCAATTATTCATCTTAATTAAGCATATATCTCACACTCAAATTACTCAATTAATCCAACAGTACCTCAATTAGATAACTTAGGCACTTAAATAATCCAACAATATCAACATCAAAGGCTCAATTAGACATTGCCTATGAAAATCAAACTTAACTTCACATAACAGAGCCTCATAGAATGCACACAAGGGTACCAACCATTCTCAAGGCCTTTCAGGCACAAGGCTTCTCACAAGAGCCTTTCTTCTTCTTCTTCAAGCCTTTCAAGAGCAAGGCCTTCAAGCACAAGCACACGGCTAAGTGCTAGCCTTTCCTTCAGCACATGCCCAAGGCACTTCAGAGCAAAACCCTCCCCCCTCCTCTCACAGAACTCTCCACTTTCTTCTCTCTCAGACCAGGGGGTAATCGGGCATGTAAGTGAGTTATCGGATCCTGGCAGGGGACCAGGCTCACCGGGCGTAGGGGTGAGTGAGGTGTGTGAGCATAGGTGAGTAGAGACCCGACCCCCAGTGACTTGGGCAAACAGCAGATATCAGAAAATCAATTTATGTGCTGTCGCGAGTTTATCCCGCATGATGTGGAACTATCTGCTGGGGCTCCTTTGCGTAGCAGCAGCAAGTGAAGTGACCAGTCGATTGTTCGCTTTAAAGTCGTTTGCAGTTTTATGTGGTGGAAAAATTGACTAATCAATATTTAGAAAGAAATAACCACTCGCAAAGGAGCGGGTCGTATCCATAGGGAGGCAATGACGTATTTAAATTTGCACCAATTAAAAACATTTGTTCGTAGTTAGTTTGGACAAGAATCAAGCCAGATTTGCCTTCAGATTAAGGTTGAAACAAGAAACAATGCTGAAATAGAAATTTTGAGTAACTAGAGCATATTTGTTGCAATGCAGAATCAATAAAATATTAATAAAAATTGACAATGGTAGAAAATGTAATTTTTAATGGCCCGATTACTGTAGCAAAACAGGGGATTTTTTTCCCCTTTGGCGTGCGCAACGAGGAGTGGATGGCCGGACGCGGGAAGCTCGGAGGAAGTTCCTTGGACCGAGGGCTTCGAAACGGTGGTGGCGACGTGTCGCGCGACAGTCGGAGGCGGCTGGACGAGCTCTGGTGGAGGTGGCTGCAGCCGGTGCTGCAGCTACTGTTGGCGGTGAGCGCGGCAAGCGGGAGCACGCGCTGTTGGCGGAAGGCGCTGCAGGCGTGGGAGTGATTCTGCAGGTTTGGCTGGAGGGTGTGCGCGGTGAGGCGTTGGCTGCCGGCTCTGCTACTGCGTGCTGGCTGAGGCATGGGCACGCGTGGGTAGTGAGGCGTTGGCTGGAGGGCGTGGGTGCGCATGGGAATGCTAGCGGGAGGGGTGCTGCAGGCACGGGAGGGTGAGCGGGAGTGAGCGGAGAGGCGTTGCAGGCAGTGCACGCCTTGCGTGTGGCTGGAGGCGATGCGCGCGGGCTGGAGTGGATGCGGGAGTGAGCGGGTGAGGTTGCGTGCGGCTGGAGGTGAGCGGGTGGCTGCTGCGGCGTGGGTGGTGGAAGTGAAGTGGGAGGACGGAGATTGCTGCTGGAGTGGGGGGTGGACTTCAGACGTCCGGGAAATTTCCCAAACATCTTAACTGACTGAAAGGGTGATTGCACAGTGGCTGCGGCGGTGGTTGTTGGTGACGACGGCGAGGGAGATGCACGCTAAGGTGCTCACGGTAATGCGGACGAGCTTCGGATGGCAGTGTGGCTTGTCACACCACACGCCCACGATGGTGGAGACTCGCCGCCACGGTTGAGGCCGACGGTGTGGAATGGAAGAGAGGAGATCTCCCTGCACAGTGGTGGGTCGGTGGTGGAGGCCTGTCACACCACATGCCCACGGTGGTGGAGACTCGCCGCCACAGTTGAGGCCGGCAGTGTGGAATGGAAGAGAGGAGATCTCTCTGCACAGTGGTGGGTCGGTGGTGGAGGCCTCCCGATCTCGGCTGCCTCCCTCCTCCTTTTGTAGTGGCTTGCACAAATTTGAAATCAGCTGCCTGACCAGATCCAACACATCTGCTCCTCCTTGAATGGGTTCTTCACTGCAGCAGCTGGTGGCGTTGGAGCAGCAGCCAGCCGTTCCTGCAAGAAGTAGAATAAAGAAAATAATGTTAAAATATTATGGTCATTTATATACAGACCCTCAACTTTTATGTTAATGAAAACAATGTACCTAATTGGTTAACTAATTAGATGAATGTCATTCTAAGCTAATTCTAAATGCACTTAAAATATGAATGCAATGCACGGATTATGTAATTAAATTAAAAATATGAATTAATATATTTACATCTTAATTTATGCTAAATAAATGTTAGAATTAACCTAATGTCTAGGCACTTAAATACTTAAATAGCCCACAACTATGGGCTAATCAAATACCCCCATGCCTAGTTTTTGCTAGTCCCTAGCAAAATTAAGCGAAACCTAGCACTCCAAGTAGACTAGTCAATCCACTTGGTCTTCCTTCAGAAGCATATTAAGTTCAGACTCTAGACCCAAGGTTCCTAAGTAGTTGCTAAGTTACAGATTAGGTCGGCTAAAGATGAGTTGTAGGCACAAGTTTCCCTGATTTCTGACTCTACCCTAAAGTTTATTGATCCCTGAGATTAAAGCATCCGTGCTTGTGCATTGGTCTGAGTTATTTGAGTTAAAGGAATTTTTTTTTTGTTTTATATATATATATATATTTTGGTTTGATTCTTCTAAGTCTAACCTCAGATTAGCTATCAACACGGTCTGTGTCGAATTCATTGTCCCCATTACCATATCTCGAAGGGTGCTTGGCTTTCGATGCTTCGAGATAGCACCGCCCATAACGACTCCAAGAACTCCTGGCAATCGACACTTCGAGATAGTATCGCCCATGGATTTCTTAAGCAAATTCAGGCCTATGGCAATCGACACTTCGAGATAGGGCCGCCCATGGTACCTGAACCGCACAATGTGCTTACATGCCCCCAGTAGGATGGATATCCTAAGAGACAAGTGCCAAGCAGGTAATATGTTATCATCGCATCCTCAAGGTGAGTATATACTCCCCTCTCCTGCGGCGGGAACTCTTCCAATCAAAATGTGTTTTCAAGCCTCTCCTAAGTCAAAACTAAGAGAACCAAATCTCTTTTCAGAAAGACAGAAATTAAGTTGATTACCAGACCAAGTGTGTGAAATTTGGATGCTTGGGTTACAAGGACCCGTAAACCAAAAGGTAGAATAAGACTCCAAGTACTACCCCACCTTTTAACTCAAACCCTAGCTTTCCTTCCTCAACCTCTTGAGGAATGGTCCGCAACTTAACTCCTACTTAAGTTTTTAAGTCCACAAAGGACCCTAAAGGTCTAAAGCTAGCAACTCATTACCTTCTAAAGTTTGACCCTAGAATTAACTTAATCTACCCTAGAGTTCCGATTTGCTTAAGACTGCAAGATCTAGCTAGTTAAGCACAAAACTCTTTTTTTTTTTATACAAATGTATGCAATGAATGAACTATGCTATGTATATCCCCAAGTACACCCCCTCATGCCTAAAATCTGCAATGTCCTCATCGCATAGAAGGATATTACCTGGGTCAGAGCTGGGCTGAATAGCCAAAGAACCTGCAAATAAGGTTCAAGAATTATAGAAATAGGCCCTAAAAATGAGCAAAGCAATGTTGGCCTAGAAAATAGGTAACCTAGGATGTTGGCGAGCTGATGATGAATCCCGATAGCAAATGCTCGCCCAACTAAGATGGGAATGAAATCTTCCCAGGTCACCAAAGGAGGTTCTAAAGGATAAATAGGTATAACAACCTCCAAAGGGGTAGGGGGAGGATGACAAGGATCCTACAAAAAGAATGGGGAAGGAATGGTGCAGAGATAAACCCCTAGGGTAATGGACTGACTAAAGAAATCATCAATCCATACCCGATACTCCATTACAGGAAATATTGGTTTGTTAAGCCCCCTGGTCAGAACAAAAGTGAGCAATTCTCTAAGGAAAGGATCATCTAGGGTGTCCAAGTTACGAGGTTGCGGGATGACCATAAGATTTAGGTTGGGTTTAATCAGCTCAGTGTCCATCCGTAACGCTCTTTCTAAATCCTCAATTTCATCCCTAGCATTCCTTGCACCATCACATGTATCTTCCTGCTCTTCATCAGGAGTCACAATTTCGCTTTCAGATATAAGCGAATCAGAGGGTGACTTCGAAATGAAGGAAGGCAGGTTAGAAGCAACAGATCTAGGGATTATCCTATCAATGTCATCCCCGGGTTTTTGTTCTTTACTCAAATCTTCCCCGAAGTCTCTATGTGAATCCACATAAATCTTAGAAATTGCTTCCAAATTTTCCATCATTTCATCATGAGGAGAAATATCATCAATGGGTGTGCTAAGGAAACCTAATTTGGTCAAATTTGTGACATTCTCAGGGGCTAACTCTTCAAATAAGACATACTCACCCTTAGTGTCACTCCAAATCTTGAATGTAGTTTCCTCATATAATTCATCTTTCTCCTCATCACACAATTCATCATGTACCCGAGGTCGAGAATCATTTAATATCTCAGCAGATCCCCTAGGGTGCTCTATCTGAGGTAAATGGTTTACACTGGTAACATCAGACTCCTCAGATAGGTCAATTTCTTTAGGGTTAGGTTCCCTAAGGGTGGATTTGAGTTCCATATCGTGATCGGAAGGGAGGGTAGGATTAACAACATGACTTTGACCCACTTCATCAAATGTCATGAAAATACTATCATCTGGGTCGAGGTCTTCCAATGGTACCATCATTCCCTTCTTTTGACTCCAATATAATTCAGGTGGATACTCAACCTTATCATCATCTTCCTCGGGTTGCCACCTTTCTTCATCCAATGCATAGCTACTTTCATGTGTATTTTCCTCACACCTAAGGTGTGGATCTCTCAAGGAAGCGTCATCTAATGGGGAGGTTTCAAAATTGATCCTCGAAAAGTATCTATTCTCCCCAGAATTTCCCTCCAACTAAAAGTGTAGCTCTCCCACGGGATATGCATCTATTGTAGAGGGGTGTACGTCATCCTCAGTGGGGTAGATTGGGTGGCTAATTTCATCTCTTTCTTGTTGGCCTGCTCTCGAAGTTTCTCCTAACAATTCAATCATTTCGTTTTGCATTTTCTGTATTTCCATCTTCAAAGAGGAGAGGTCATTTCTATCATGAGAGAAGTCAAGCTCAGGCTTATAGTACCCAGGAGTGTTTGTCCAACCATTATAATTTTTCAGGGAGGGTGGGTTGGGTATTTCTATGGTATGTGGGATATTGGGCAAAGCAAATCCCGCTCCTAGGTTTTGCTCACTGATTTGGGGCTTAACTAGGCCAATATTCCTATAATAGGAGTAAAACGGATCCCAATGATTATCACTATGTCCATCAAGGAATGGACAATCTCGACGTCTGGGATCGAAGGATGCAGAGTGGGGGTGAGGGTGTGGGCAAGATGTGAAAGGAT
This sequence comes from Thalassia testudinum, assembly GCA_037157565.1. Lineage (NCBI taxonomy): Eukaryota > Viridiplantae > Streptophyta > Magnoliopsida > Alismatales > Hydrocharitaceae > Thalassia > Thalassia testudinum. The sequence continues at coordinate 112,027,553 of JAZHRO010000003.1, read as the reverse complement.
GAAAATCAATGTGGTCCATTCTAACTCACACCTCAATCAGAATTCCCCAAGCAAAACACAATTCAAAAAGGACCTTTTAGGTCTTTCCCAATTTAGGATTTTGATTTTAAGTCAGATTGCAGGTGATAATACAATTTGTTCAATCAATTTACGCGCCTATTGTCGACCTACGGCTCGCCTAAGAAAACCTAGTTGGAGCTTAGGTGTTCTTCCCTAAATCTCAAATGGTCAAGTAAATCCAAAGATGGAAGATCGAGGGATGCAAGTAGGCCTAAGCCTTCCTTTGAAGCTGTGCTTTCGCGATGCTTCTCAACTACCCCCAAAAATCCGTGACAGGGTATCCCCCTCTTTGGATTTACAAAACCTTTGATCTCAAGTTCTGAACACTTCAAAATCCAACAATAGGAGGGCTCTTGTCCTAGTATTTCCAAACCTAAGGAGTGTCTAGAAGCGTGCCGTGGTGCAAGTGAAATAAGTGTGCATAGACCGTAAAAAATTTTGAATTTTGAATTGCACACCAAGTTTGAAAATCAAATCCTTGGTTTTTAAAATGTCCCTCCTTTAATTAGTCCTTTTTCGAGAAAATATGTGACCACTTTTTAGATTTATTCAGTACAGATTAGGTGATCTTCGCATTAAGTCCTAATGCAATGCGTGATCAAGAATAGGATGCAAAGTAAGAAAATGTGTACCTTGCTTCCAGCAATCAACGATGCAAGAATGCACGCAATGTAGAGAAATAAATCTAGAGGCTGCTCATACAGACCTAAATGGTTCGTCCAAGGGTAGGCAGCTCATTTTTTTTTTTTAATTTTTAAACTACTTATGCACAAGCAAATAAAAGTAATCAATAAACTAAAAACCTAAATATAAAGAAAAGGGAACAGGCTCCCAAAAATTACCCAACACGGGCCCAAAATAAAATCGGGGAACAAACCCCTCAAAATATACCCCAGAACAAGGGTTTCAAACCAAATGCAATGAAAAATTAAATCTAAAGTCTTAATTCTATTAGACTAGCGACTAAACATACAATGATGTCCGTCGCATCCTCGTCCTTCTCCTCCTTTCAAAATTGCTCATCCAATTTTCCTCTGGCGACGTCAAGGGTCGCCTCTCACACTGGCTGATTCTTGCACAAATTTCTCGCACAGAAGAGAAAATAATTAATGGTCAAATCACTGTGCAATTAACAAATAATCAAAACAAAATCAGGAGAAATTATTGCGTCTGTTGCCTCCCCGGCAACGGCTCCATTTGACTAGTCGAATGTTCGCTTTAAAGTCATTTGCAGTTTTATGTGGTGGAAAAATTGACTAATCAATAATTAGAAAGAAATAACCACTCGCAGAGGAGCGGGTCGTATCCACAGGGAGGCAATGACGTATTTAAATTTGCACCAATTAAAAACGTTTGTTCATAGTTAGTTTGGACAAAAATCAAGCCAGATTTGCCTTCAGATTAAGGTTGAAACAAGAAATAATGCTGAAATAGAAATTATGAGTAACTAGAGGATATTTGTCGCAATGCAGAATCAATAAAATATTAATAAAAATTGACAATGGCAGAAAATGTAATTTTTAATGGCCCGGTTACTGTAGCAAAATAGGGGATTTTTTCCCCTTTGGCTTGTGCGACAAGGAGTGGACGGCCGGACGCGGGAAGCTCGGAGGAAGTTCCTTGGACCGAGGGCTTCGAAACGGTGGTGGCGGCCTGTCACGCGGCGACTGGACGAGCTCCGGCAGAGGTGGCTGCAGCCGGTGCTGCAGCTGCTGTTGGCGGTGAGCGCGGCAAGCAGGAGTGCGCACTGTTGACGGAAGGCACTATAGGCATGGGAGTGATTCTGCAGGTGCGACTGGAGGGCGTGCACGGTGAGGCGTTGGCTACCGGCTCTGCTGCTGTGTGCTGGCTGAGGCATGGGCACGCGTGGGCGGTGAGGCGTTGGCTGGAGGGCGTGGGTGCGCGTGGGAATGCTGGCGAGAGGGGCGCTGCAGGCATGGGAGGGTGAGGGGGAGTGAGCGGAGAGGCATTGCAGGCAGTGCATGACTTGCGTGCAGCTGGAGGCGATGTGTGCAGGCTGGAGTGGATGCGGGAGTGAGCGGGTGAGGTTGCGTGCGGCTGGAGGTGAGCAGGTGGCTGCTGCGGCATGGGTGGTGGAAGTGAAGTGAGAGGACAGAGATTGCTGCTGGAGTGGGGGGTGAACTTCAGACGTCCAGGAAATTTCCCGAACGTCTTAACTGACTGAGAGGGTGATTGCACAGTGGCTGCGGCGGTGGTTGTTGGTGACGACGACGAGGGAGATGCACGCTAAGGTGCTCACGGTAATGCGGACGAGCTCCGGATGGCAGTGTGGCCTGTCACACCACACGCCCACGGTGGTGGAGACTCGCCGCCACGGTTGAGGCCGGCGGTATGGAATGGAAGAGACGAGATCTCTCTGCATAGTGGTGGGTCGGTGGTGGAGGCCTCCCGAGCTCGGCTGCCTCCCTCCTTTTGTAGTGGCCTACACAAATTTGAAATCAGCTGCCCGACCAGATCCAACACATCCGCTCCTCCTTGAATGGGTTCTTCACTGCGGTAGCTGGTGGTGTTGGAGCGGCAGCCAGCCGTTCCTGCAAGAAGAAGAATAAAGAAAATAATGTTAAAATATTATGGTCATTTATATACAGACCCTCAACTTTTATGTTAATGAAAACAATGTACCTAATTGGTTAACTAATTAGATGAATGTCATTCTAAGCTAATTCTAAATGCACTTAAAATATGAATGCAATGCATGGATTATGTAATTAAATTAAAAATATGAATTAATCTATTTACATCTTAATTTATGCTAAATAAATGTTAGAATTAACCTAATGTCTAGGCACTTAAATACTTAAATAGCCCACAACTATGGGCTAATCATGAAGCCTGCTCTAATTGAAGGTGCTACAACTGCTGGTTCCACCAATTGCTGGTGCAGAGGTGTTCCTCATATGAAGCTACAACACCTAGGTGTGGAATGATAGCCAATGGTGGTCAAAGCAAGGCGGATGACACCGGAGATGATGGCAGCGAAGGCGAGGGAATGGAGAACTTGGAAAAGAAGAATACGGGCTCAAAAGCCCTAATTAGAAGGTCCGAGAGGATCATCGAAGGATGGCAAATGTGTTGGCGGTGGTTGCGTGGTGTGGGAGTGTGTGTGGTGACTTGGTGAAGTCAGAGTAGAGGTGCGGTGGAGGTGGTGTTCGATGGGTGGTTTTTGACTGGTCGATCTTTCGCTTTTAAGTCGTTTGTAGTTTAATGTGGTGGAAAAATCGACTAATCAATTTTTAACAAGAAATAACCACTCGCAGAGGAGCGGGTCGTATCCACAGGGAGGCAATAACGTATTAAAATTCGCGCCACGTAAAAATGTTTGTTCGTAGTCAATTTGGACAAGAACCAAGCCAAGATTGCCTTTAGATTATGGTTTAAGCAAGAAACAATGCTGAAATGGCAATTATGAGAAACTATAGGATATTTTTCGCAATGCATAGTTAATAAAATATGATTAAACTTTGGCAATGGCAGAAAATGTAAATTTTAATTGAAGGTTTCCTGTAGCAAAATAGGGGAATTTTTCCCCATTGTCTTGCTCGACGAGGAGCCGATGACCGGGCGTGGGAAGCTCGGAGGAGGTCCCTTGGACCAAGAGCTTCTAATCGGCGGTGGCGGTGAGTCACGCGGCGGCCGGAGGTGGTCGGACGAGCTCCAACGGAGGTGCTGCAGCCGGTGAGCTCGCGCGGCTGTTGGCGTGAGATCTGCTCGCGTGTTGCTGCTGACGGCTCTGCAGGTGCGGGAGGATGGGTCTGCAGGCGGTTGAGCGGGTGCGGCTGCAGCTGGCGGGGGTGCGCAAGCTGCAGCAAGCGTGGGCGGGGGGGGCGCTGCTGGCAGTTCTGCAGGCGCGAGGGTGAACGGCGTGGATTGCAGGCGTTGTTGGAGTTCTGCAGGCGCGGTTTCTGCTGCAGGCGCGGGAGGTGGGTGCTGCAGGCTGAGGAGTGCGTGCGCGGTCTAGAGGGCGTGGAGATGGTGAAGGCTGATGGTGGGCACGGTTGCACTGGAGGCTGGTGGGTGACGCTGCAGGCATGGGCGCGCACGGATGAAGGCGCAGGCGCGGGGGTGGTGGTGCGGGCGTGAACGGTGAGATGGGCGGATGTGGCTGTGCGGGTGCGGGTGGAGTTCAGACGGGTATGCAAGCAGGTGATCACAGGTGAGCGGGTAGCTACAGACGTCTGGGAAATTCCCCAGACGTCTTAAGTTACTGAGAGGGTGGCTAAATCAATAGCTCGGTGATGGTGGTCGGCGATGACGGCGAGGAGGATGCACGCTAAGGTGCTCACGGTGATGCGGCGAGCTTCGGATGGCGGTGTGGCCTGTCACACCACACGCCCACGGTGATGGAGACTCGTCGCCACAGTAGAGGCCGGCAGTGTGGAGTGGAAGAGAGAGGTTCTCTCTGCACAGTGGTGGGTCGGTGGCGGAGGCCTCCCGAGCTCGGCTGCCTCCCTCCTCCTTTTGTAGTGACCTGCACACATTTGAAATCATCCACCCGACCAGATCCATCACATCTGCTCCCACTTGAATGGGTTCTTCACTGCACCAGCCGTTCGTCGTTGGAGCGCAACCAGCCGTTCTTGCAAGAAGAAAATAAAATAATGTTAAAATATTAGGGCCATTTATATAGAGACCCTCAACTTTTATGTTAATAAAAATAATATACCTAATTGGTTATCTAATTAGATAAATGCCATTCTAAACTAATTCTAAATGTACTTAAAGTATGAATGCAATGCATGGATTATGTAATTAAATTAAAACTATGAATTAATCTATTTACATCCTAATTTATACTAAATAAATGTTAGAATTATCCTAATGTGTAGGCACTTAAATACTTAAATAGCCCACAACTATGGGCTAATCAAATACTCCTATGCCTAGCTTTTGCTAGTCCCTAGCAAAATTAAGCGAAACCTAGCACTCTAAGTAGACTAGTCAACTCACTTAGTCTTCCTTCAGAAGCATATTAAGTTCAAGTTCTAAACCCAAGGTTCCTAAGTTGTTGCTAAGTTACAGACTAGGTCGGCTAAAGACGAGTTGCAGGCACAAGTTTCCCTGATTTCTGACTCTACCCTAAAGTTTATTGATCCCTGAGATTAAAGCATCCGTGCTTGTGCATTCGTCCGAGTTATTTGAGTTAAAGGGAAAAAAATTTTTTATATATATACCCTTTTTTTTTTTTTATTCTTCTAAGTCTAACTTCAGATCAGCTATCAACATGGTCTGTGTCAGATTCATTGTCCCCATTACCATACCTCGAAGGGTGCCTGGCTTTCGATGCTTCGAGATAGCACCGCCCATAACGACCCCAAGAGCTCCTGGCAATCGACACTTCGAGATAGTATCGCCCATGGATTTCTTAAGCGAATTCAGGCCTATGGCAATCGGCACTTCGAGATAGGGCCGCCCATGGTACCTGAACCGCGCAATGCGCTTACATGCCCCCAGTAGGATGGATATCCTAAGAGACAAGCGCCGAGGAGGTAATATGTTATCATCGCATCCTCAAGGTGAGTATATGCTCGACCTCTCCTGCGGTGGGAACTCTTCCAATCAAAATGTGTTTTCAAGCCTCTCTTAAGTCAAAATTAAGAGAACCAAATCTCTTTTCAGAAAGACGAAAATTAAGTTGATTACCAGACCAAGTGTGTGAAATTTGGATGCTTGGGTTACAAGGACCCGTAAACCAAAAGGTAGAATAAGACTCCAGGTACTCCCCCACCTTTTAACTCAAACCCTAGCTTCCCTTCCTCAACCTCTTGAGGAATGGTACGCAACTTAACTCCTACTTAAGTTTTTAAGTCCACAAAGGACCCTAAAGGTCTAAAGCTAGTAGCTCATTTAGCTTCTAAAGTTTGACCCTAGAATTAACTTAATCTACCCTAGAGTTCTGATTTGCTTAAGACTGCAAGATCTAGCCAGTTAAGCTCAAAACCTTTTTTTTTTTTTATGTGTACAAATGTATGCAATTATGCTATGTATATCCCCAAGTACACCCCCCCATGCCTAAAATTTGCAATGTCCTCATTGCAAAGAAGGATATTACCTGGGTCAGAGCTGGGCTGAATAGCCAAAGAACCTGCAAATCAGGTTCAAGAATTGCAGAAATAGGCCCTAAAAATGAGCAAAGCAAAGTTGGCCTAGAAAATAGGTAACCTAGGATGTTGGTGAGCTGATGATGAATCCCGATAGCAAATGCTCGCCCAACTAAAATGGGAATGAAATCTTCCCAGGTCACCAGAAGAGATTCTAAAGGATAAACAGGTAAAATAACCTCCAAAGGGGTAGGGGGAGGATGACAAGGATCCTCCAAAAAGAATGGGGAAGGAATGGTATAGAGATAAACCCCCAGGGTAATGGACTGACTAAAGAAATCATCAATCCATACCCGATACTCCATTACAGAAAATATTGGTCTGTTAAGCCCCCTAGTCAGAACAAAAATGAGCAATTCTCTAAGGCAAGGATCGTCTAGGGTGTCCAAGTTACGAGGTTGTGGGATGGCCAAAAGATCTAGGTTGGGTTTAATCAGCTTGGTGTCCATCCCAAACACTCTTTCTAAATCCTCAATTTCATCCCTAGCATTCCTTGCACCATCACGTGGATCTTCCTGCTCTTCATCAAGAGTCACAATTTCGCTTTCAGATATAAGCGAATCAGAGGGTGACTTCGAAGTGAATGAAGGCAGGTTGGGGGCAACAGATCTAGGGATTATCCTATCAATGTCATCCCTGGGTTTTTGTTCTTTACTCAAATCTTCCCCGGAGTCTATATGTGAATCCACATAAATCTTAGAAATTGCTTCCAAATTTTCCATCATTTTATCATGAGGAGAAATATCATCAATGGGTGTGCTAAGGAAACCTAATTTGGTCAAATTTGTGACATCCTCAGGGGCTAACTCTTCAAATAAGACAAAATCACCCTTAGTGTCACTCCAAATCTTGAATGTAGGTTCCTCATATAATTTGCCCTCCTCCTCATCACATAATTCATCATGTACCCGAGGTCTAGAATCATTTAATATCTCAGCAGATCCCCTAAGGTGCTCTATCTGAGGTAAATGGTTTACACTGGTAACATCAGACTCCTCAGATAGGTCAATTTCTTTAGGGTTAGGTTCCCTAAGGGTGGGTTTGAGTTCCATATCGTGATCAGAAGGGAGGGTAGGATTAACAACTTGACTTTGACCCACTTCATCAAATGTCATGAAAATACTATCATCTGGGTCGAGGTCTTCCAATGGTACCATCATTCCCTTCTTTTGACTCCAATATAATTCAGGTGGATACTCAACCTTATCATCATCTTCCTCGGGTTGCCACCTTTCTTCATCCAATGCATAGCTACTGTCATGTGTATTTTCCTCCCACCTAAAGTGTAGATCTCTCAAGGAAGTGTCATCTAATGGGGAGGTTTCAAAATCGATCCTCGAAAAGTAGCTATTCTCCCCAGAATTTCCCTCCAACTTAAAGTGTAGCGCTTCCACGGGAGATGCATCTATTGTAGATGGGTGTATGTCATCCTCAATGGGGTAGATTGGGTGGCTAATTTCATCTCTTTCTTGTTGGCCTGCTCTCAAAGATTCTCCTAACAATTCACTCATTTCATTTTGCATTTTCTGTATTTCCATCTTCAAAGAGGAGAGGTCATTTCTATCATAAGAGAAGTCAGGCTCAGGCTTATAGTACCCAGGAGTGTTTGTCCAACCATTATAAGTTTTCAGGGAGGGTGGGTTGGGTATTTCTTTGGTATGTGGGATATTGGACAAAGCAAATCCCGCTCCTGAGTTCTGCTCACTAATTTGGGGCTTAACTAGGCCAATACTCCTATAATAGGAGTAAAACGGATCCCAATGATTGTCATTATGTCCATCAAGGAATGGACCATCTCAGCGTCTGGGATTGAAGGATGCAGAGTGGGGGTGAGGGTGTGGGTAAGATGTGAAAGGATGAAAATCAATGTGGTCCATTCTAACTCACACTTCAATCAGAATTCCCCAAGCAAGACACAATTCAAAAAGGACCTTTTAGGTCTTTCCCAATTTAGGCTTTTGATTTTAAGTCAGATTGCAGGTGACAATACAATTTGTTCAGTCAATTTACGCGCCTATTGCCAACCTACGGTTCGCCTAAGAAGACCTAGTTGGAGCTTAGGTGTTCTTCCCTAAATTTCAAATGGTCAAGTAAATCCAAAGACGGAAGATCGAGGGAAGCAAGTAGGCCTAAGCCTTCCTTTGAAGCTGTGCTTTCGCGGTGCTCCTCAACTACCCCCAAAAATCCGTGATAGGGTATCCCCCTCTTTAGATTTACAAAACCTTTGATCTCAAGTTCCGAACACTTCAGAATCCAACGAAAGGAGGGCTCTTGTCCTAGTATTTCCAAACCTAAAGAGTGTCTAGAAGCGTGCCGTGGTGCAAGTGAAATAAGTGTGCATACACCGTCAAAGATTTTGAACTTTGAATCGCACGCCAAGTTTGTAAATCAAATCCTTGGTTTTTAAAATGTCCTTCCTTTGATTAGTCCTTTTTCTAAGAAAATGTGACCACTTATTAGATTTATTCAGTACAGATTAGGTGGTCTTCGCATTAAATCCCAAATGCAATGCGTGATCAAAAATAGGATGCAAAGTAAGAGAATGCGTACCTTGCCTCCAGCGATCTACGATGCAAGAATGCACGCAATGCAGAAAAGTAAATCTAGAGGCTGCTCATACAGACCTAAATGGTTCGTCCTAGGGCAGGCAGCTTCTAGCAGGCAGCTCATTTTTTTCTTTTTCTGTCTGTTTTTTTTTAGAACTACTTATGCACAAGCAAATAAAAGAAATAATAAAAAAAATAAACCTAAATCTAAAGAAAAGGGAACAGGCTCCCAAAAATTACCCAACACGGGTCCAAAACAAAATCGGGGAACAAACCCCTCAAAATTTGCCCCAGAACAAGGGTTTCAAACTAACTGTAATGAAAAATTAAGTCTACAATCTTAATTCTATTCTAATTAAACTAATGACTAAATGGTGTCCGTCGCGTCCTTGTCCTTCTCCTCCGTTTAAAAATGGCTCGCCCAATTCTCGTCTGGCGACGTCAAGGGTCGCCTCTCACACTGGCTGATTCTTGCACAAATTTTCTCGCACAGAAAAAAATATAATGAATTGTCAAATCTCTGTGTAATTGATAAATAATCAAAATAAAATTAGGAGAAATTATTGCGTCTGTTGCCTCCCCGACAACGGCGCCATTTGACTGGTCGATCTTTCGCTTTTAAGTCGTTTGTAGTTTAATGTGGTGGAAAAATCGACTAATCAATTTTTAACAAGAAATAACCACTCGTAGAGGAGCGGGTCGTATCCACAGGGAGGCAATAACATATTAAAATTTGCGCCACTTAAAAATGTTTGTTCGTAGTCAATTTGGACAAGAACCAAGCCAAGATTGCCTTTAGATTAAGGTTTAAGCAAGACACAATGCTGAAATGGCAATTATGAGAAACTATAGGATATTTTCCGCAATGCAGAGTTAATAAAATATGATTAAAATTTGGCAATGGCAAAAAATGTAAATTTTAATTGAAGGTTTCCTGTAGCAAAACAGGGGAATTTTTCCCCGTTGTCTTGCGCGACGAGGAGCCGATGACCGGGCGTGGGAAGCTCGGAGGAGGTCCCTTGGACCAAGAGCTTCGAATCGGTGGTGGCAGCGAGTCACGCGGCGGCCGGAGGTAGCCGAACGAGCTCCGGTGGAGGTACTGCAGCCGGTGAGCTGGCGCAGCTGTTGGCGTGAGATCTGCTCGCGCGCTGCTGCTGACAGCTCTGCAGGTGCGGGAGGACGGGTCTGCAGGCGGTTGAGCGGGTGCGGCTGCAGCTGGCGGGGGTGCGCAAGCTGCAGCAAGCGCGGGCGGGGGGGGCGCTGCTGGCGGTTCTGCAGGCGCGAGGGTGAATGGCGTGGATTGCAGGCGCTGTTGGAGTTCTGTAGGCACGGTTTCTGCTGCAGGCGCGGGAGGTGGGTGCTGTAGGCTGAGGAGTGCATGTGCGGTCTAGAGGGCGTGGAGATGGCGAAGGCTGATGGTGGGCGCAGTTGCGTTGGAGGCTAGTGGGTGACGCTGCAGGCGTGGGCGCGCACGGATGAAGGCGCAGGCGCGGGGGTGGTGGTGCGGGCGTGAACGGTGAGATGGGCGGATGTGGCTGTGCGGGTGCGGGTGGAGTTCAGACGAGTACGCAAGCGGGTGATCGCAGGTGAGCGGGTAGCTTCAGACATCTGGGAAATTCCCCAAACGTCTTAAGTTACTGAGAGGGTGGCTGAATCAGTAGCTCGGTGATGGTGGTCGGCGATGACGGCGAGGAGGATGCACACTAAGGTGCGAACGGTGATGCGGCGAGCTTCGGATGGCGGTGTGGCCTGTCACACCACACGCCCATGGTGATGGAGACTCGTCGCCACAGTAGAGGCCGGCAGTGTGGAGTGGAAGAGAGAGGTTCTCTCTGCACAGTGGTGGGTCGGTGGTGGAGGCCTCCCGAGCTCGGCTGCCTCCCTCCTCCTTTTGTAGTGACCTGCACACATTTGAAATCATCCACCCGACCAGATCCATCACATCCGCTACCACTTGAATGGGTTCTTCACTGCACCAGCCGCTCGTCGTTGGAGCGCAGCCAGCCGTTCTTGCAAGAAGAAAATAAAATAATGTTAAAATATTAGGTCCATTTATATAGAGACCCTCAACTTTTATGTTAATAAAAACAATATACCTAATTGGTTATCTAATTAGATAAATGCCATTCTAAACTAATTCTAAATGTACTTAAAGTATGAATGCAATGCATGGATTATATAATTAAATTAAAACTATGAATTAATCTATTTACATCCTAATTTATACTAAATAAATGTTAGAATTATCCTAATGTGTAGGCACTTAAATACTTAAATAGCCCACAACTATGGGCTAATCAGTTTTGATGGTCAATCCCCTCAATTTCTTGAGGGGTTTTGATCGTGGAGATGAGGTAGATGTTTTAGGACCAGTGGCGTGGAGTTTGGTGGCTTGTGGAGTGCGAGAAACCTCACCGGAGTTTGGCTGGAGTGAAAGAAGACGGCAAGGGAGAGGGCGAGTTGTCGGTCGAAACAGAAGAATGATGAATTGGGGAGATTCAAGAGAAGAAGAAGGAGAAGTTAGATCTAAATTAAGGATGAAGTGGGGAGGATTTGGCATCGGCTATGCTTGGCCAATACCGGAGACTAAGAGAACTCCATTAAGAGGAAGCGACGACGACGAAGGGGTAGGTGGCCTCTGCTTTGGTCGACGAGAGGCAAAGGAAGGAGAGGAAGGTCAGGGTTGAGCCAATTTGGTTGTTGACTGGCTTGAAGAAGCTCTCGAGGATAACGGCTGAAGTCGAGCCAGAAGGCGGCCAGAGAAGGGAAGAACTGAAGGATTTATGTCCTAAACTCGACTAAGGAGTGTGGTATGAAGAGAGGAGATTTATATAGAGCTTCTGAGAAAGCTCTAGATAAGGAAAGGGCCATGATTTCTTAGGAATTAGGTTAAAGAAACCCATGGATTTTTGTGGATTCGCATGAGCTTCCTACTTCGAATTCAAGGTCGAGATTACATTTAGATGGAAGAGGATCTTGTTGCGATCATCTCCTCCAATTTTGGAGGGGATTGGATGTTGATTAAAGGAGATGCACACGGTCAAAGTCGGTGTGGTGGGGGTTGACCATGTGCATTAGGAAACCTTGAAGTTTCAGGCAGCAGGGACTATTTTGTGAAGAAGATGATAAAAGATAGCGGGCTATTTTTAATTAATTCAAAAGTTAAGGGCCTGGATGTGAGGAATAGAGATCTTGGGGACTAAATTGCAAACTAGGTCAATATGAGCCCAAATTTTGGTAAAAACCTAATTTGAACCCAAGAAATCTAGTGATAAAGTCAGATTTGAGTTTTGACTAAGTTTGATTTGGTAATTTCTGCAGAAACCCAAATTAAGATAGAAATTCGTTTGAGAGTCTATTCAAGGTCAAAATAGGTTCAAATGGTCAAATCAAGGATACCAAACCTCAAGGAATATTTTTCTATGAATTTTAGGAGATTTAGATGAATCTTATCCTGACCATAACCTCTGTAATTTAAGCGAGTCTGAAATTAGGGTTTTGGGTGTTGAATTGGTTCTCGAAATACGTGAAACCCTATTTTGTCTGTGTGGACCCTCTTATTAGACTTTAATGCTCATTAGACCTTAGATTAACCCCTGGCAAACCTCATGGTTACTCTGATTTCATAATGTAATGTTAAAACTGTAGAATTAACCCTAGTTTCCTATTTTCTTCTTAGAAAGGATATACAAGGAATTATGGCTCTCAGGCGACTATGTATGAGCATTTGTCATTCAATTTTGACTAATTAAAGATAGTTATGGCTCATGATGATGTTATCATCATGAAGGCCAAGCATCAGAGAACGATTGGTTCATTATAGCCTCTTCCAATTCCCGAGTGGAAGTAGGAGAGCATATCCATGGACTTTATGATTAGGCTACCGTTGACTCAGAGGGGACATGACGTAGTCTGGGTGGTTATGGATCATTTGACAAATTCAGTATGATTCATGCCAATCAAGGTGACTTATGGTCCTTCACAACTAGCAAAGTTATATATACAGGAGATTGTACGATCATATGGTGTGCCCAAGGATATCATTTCAAATAGAGACACCCGTTTCACTTCCCAATTTTTGGGAAGGTTTCAGCAGGCCTTGGGTACAAAGCTAAGCTTGAGTACATCTTATCACCTGTAGAGTGATGGACAGACAAAGAGGACCATTTAGACATTGAATGACTTGTTGAGGTCCTGTATACTTGAGCGGAGAGGCTCTTGGGAGGTGACGAGTCATTTTCTTTAAGAATGATTTTCACACAAAGAAACAAGTTGTTGAAGTAGAAATTAAGCAGTGGAAAACCAATCATCAACAATTAAAATTAACCACTTACGAAGGAGCAGGTCGTGTCCATAGGGAGGAATAGGCCTATTGAAACTCGCACATGTCAAAAATAGATGTTCACAATTAATTTCACCTATAAACCGAATCAAAACCACCTTTAAATCAAGATAACAATTATTAGATTAGATGATATTACACTACTTGAAAGAGGAAGGGGGTTCTCACAAAATCATCGGATTAGAATAATGTTTAATCAAAATTCCAACTCTTCCAATGGCAAGAAATGTAAATATTAATTCTCACAAAAATAGAGCAACTCCTTTGGGGAGCTACTGCATGCACAAGAGGGTGTGGTCGGCCGTGAGGAGCTCTCCGGAGCTTGTCAGCTTTGAACTGCATCCGACGATGGTGGCATCGCTGCTCGGGGTGGCCAGAGCCGACGGTGGTGAGGAGTGATCGGCGATAGGTGTTGTTAGCTGCTACAGTGGCATGTAGCATGCAGGAACCATTGTAGTAGCCTCGCAAGCATGTGCTGTGCACATGCGAGATGGGGGTGTCGGTGAGGAGGTGAGGGCACTGACAGTGGATGCGCGAGGGCGCACACAAAGAGGCAGTGATGCGCGGAGATGTGTGGAAGGTGTGGCAAGCAGGGCAGCGTAGGAGCGTGCATGGGTGGTACATGCGGTGGGGCTTGCAGTGGGGGAATGTGCGCTGATGGCTGGTCGGGGCTACTTGCTGCTGCTATACGTGTGGAGAGGCATGGCACGTGCACGAGGAGAGGTAACCTGCAGTGATGGTGATGGTGGGTTTATGTTTGGGTTCGGTGGGTTGAAGAGAAACAAGGGAGGAAGAAGAAATGGAGAAGATGAATAATGTGCATGGAGTGGGTGATATTGTGGGAGGTGAAGATGAGGGGAAAGAAGTAGGTGGCAGTGGTGCGGTTGGTGGCTGCTCTGTTGATGGTGGTGGTGAACGTGGAGGTGATGGATTGTTCAGTGAATGGCTGAGCTCGCCAGATTGGCGCAGCGGTCTGTCACCCCGCTGGCACACAGTGTGGCGATGCTTGACCAGGAGACCCATGGTGGGAGCAGAGAATGGTGATGGAGTGGGTGGTGGCCTCCCAGTGCCCGACTGCCTCCTCCTCTCCCTTGTAGCCATAGCTGCCCTAACCAAATCCACCTCTCCCGCTTGTCCTTGAATGCGAGTCTTCAGTGCAGGAAGCTGGTGGTGGAGAGGCATCATATTCACTACAGAGAAGAGAGAATAAAAATAAATAATAAAAATATTGGTTTATTTATGTACAAACCCTCAATAAAATGTTAATTCTAATATATGCATATAATGTAACCTAAAGACTAATGCATGTTATTCTAATGCATGCTAAATAATTTATATATGGAATGCATGCAAGCAAATATATATAAACTAAATTATTTATATCTTAATGCATGCTATGTATATGCTAATATTAATCTAATTCCTAGGCACTTAAGTAACTAATTGGCCCACAAATATGGGCTCATCAAGAGGAGCACCTACATCTGGTGGAGTTCACTTACAATAATAGCTATCATGCCAATATCGACATGGCCCTGTATAAGGCGTTGTATGGTCAAAAGTGCACCTCTCCTCTTGCTTGGGTTGAGGTGGGCGTGAAGTGGGAGGTAGGTCCCAAACTTATCAGGCAGATAAGAAGGTCATCGAGTAGATTCAGAAGAAACTCCTTACTACACAGAGTCAACAGAAGAGCTATGCAGATCGTCGACGGCAGGATGTACAGTTTGAGGTTGGTGACTCAGTGTCTCTCAGAGTATCACCAATGAAGGGGATTCAGAGATTTAGGGTGAAGGGTAAGTTGGCACCGAGATTCGTGGGTCCATTTGAGATATTGGAGTGGGTCAGACCAGTAGCTTACAAACTCGCCCTCAGCTAGCCAACATCCACAACATCTTCCATGTATCCAGTTTACGAAGGTACGTGTCGGATCCAAACCATGTTCTTAGCTACAAGAACATGAGGATAGAGGAGGACCAGACCTACCAGGAGAAGTCGGTGTAAATACTAGACTGTATCACTTGGAGGCTGTGGAAGAAAGAGATGCCTCTGGTGAAGATTCTTTGGAGGAGTTAGAAATACGAAGAGGTGAGTTGGGAACCAGAGGCAAAAAAAGAGAAGTACCTGGATCTTTTCACGGGTGAGCTCATAACTCCCTAGGTCTTTTCTCTTTAATGTTGTTATTCCCCTTTAAGGTTGTTATACACCTGACACGACTTTTCCTTTACCTCCACATTCGCTCGAGTTAGGGGACGAAACTCACTTTAAGGTTGTCATATTGGTAAAATCCCAAAATCCAGATTCTGAGTCATTTCAAGGTGGTCTGGGTCAATTCAAACCTGTAAACCTAGTTGTGGTTTGGTGCTGGTGTCAGCACCTCTTAAATGGCCAAAAAATGCATATTTCTAGTCAACCCCTTACCAAGCATTCTCAAAGGGGTTCCATATATGGTACCGTTAGATTTCTCTTGTCATAAGCTTTTCGACGACATTTGCTTCATGCAAATCTAGGATGTATAGCTTAAGTTATGGCCAAAACAAGTCAATAAGGACCTATATGTAAGGTGGACCCAACTCTAGGGGTATTTCAGGAATTTCAACCACTAAACCCAATCCCAACAAACCTTGGGCCTATATAAGAACCCCTTTGGGTCCTTATCTCGTCAACTTCTCTCTAATTCTTGTAATTAAGAGAGGAAGAGAGAAGGAAAAGCTTAAGCTTTTCCATCACAAAAATTAGAAGCTTTTCTCAGGGACCTAGGTGCAAATCTGTAAAACCCAGGCTTCCCATAATAAATTTTGCAAGGGCTCTAGTGGTGGCAAACGAGGATCGTCGGATATGGCTGTGCTTACCCAATTAGCAACGCGTGTCGCGTGGCGAAGCGACGTAACACGTGTGTTCACGTGAGCCAGAGGCGCGCGATTGAGCAAGGAGCATCAGATTGGAGATGTGTGTCGTGCATCGGGGGGATAAGGCGCGATGAGGTACGATCCGTGGGTGAATCAGTAGGCAACACTTGTCGCGGCATTAATCGGTTGACCGGTCCGATTGAACCAATTGGTTCAATGACCCCCTCACACTATTTCGTCCGGTTTGAGGCCTTCCTAACCTCAAATTTCGACAAATAAAGAACCGTTCAAATCGTATCGATGCATACTACGCATTGGTATAGTTTATTTTCACTTTTAAGTTCTGTTTCTTTAGTGAAAAATCAGAAATGCGACTAGGAGTCTTCGACCCTATTTTTAGTCCATGTGAACCAGGTCTTATCCCTAGTGTGTGCACGAATCCCAAGGTGGGTGTGGAGACTACCCTAAGCCCTATACACATGATTTGGAGTCACTGTGACCCTCCAGTGACATTAGGTAGAGTATTCTACCCTTCCCTCAATTCGGTTTAGTTTTCAAGTATCTGTGAACTCTTCTTGTACAGTTCTTCGCATGTACTACCTTAGTTGGGTGTGGACCTCCTTTTTGCTGAGTTGGAACCCCTCTGGTGTATTCCCTAATTTATGGAAACTTTAGTGAGAAATAATATGAATAATTAAGATTTAATGATCACATGTACCCTCATTATCGCATGCATGAGACGAATTCTGTTTTCCATAAAACAAGTTCTGTTGTCTTCAGTAATTTCTAAATAATATGGGGTCACTATCATGAACTGAAAAATTGCCTGTAAATGAATAGATTGGATGATAATGAGGATATCTGTTAATCCTGGAATTAGTAATATGAAAATTACTAAGGATTTTCTGAATTAACAAAAGTAAGAGATACAGTTATCTAGAATTGATTATATAATCAATACAATGGATATGTCGAGAATTAAAAGGATTAGATAACTAGTTTCAGCCCCGCTACTCACCAGGTTTTGGCTGTAGCTTTGGTCTCCCAGATCGGTTCCAAGGGCTAGTTTAGGGAGTTGCTAGCCTCCCTACGACTCTTTGGTTAGGCTTAGTGGCCAACTGGGATAGCAGATTGTAGGGCTCAAGGTTTGGAGTGGTTCTTCTCGACTAGTGGGTGGGTCATTGGCTATCTGTGGTTCAGCGTACATAGCACTTGTACGTGTTCATGCTACATGACGTAACCGCCACCCCTTTCTACAATGACCCTAAGGTGATGGAGTGTGGCAACTTGATGGGTATAAGCAGTCCTCCCATCCAGGAGGGTGGCTTATACCGATCTTGCACTATAGGAAGTTACACGAGATTGTCTCATTCCCGAGATGTTGGTTTATTGATTGTGAACTATAATAATATAGGCAAATTACATAAACAAAATTGGATATGAAATAAATTGTAAACGAACAAATTGGTGGTATAGTGCCCCTTTTCCTGTACTTTGTTCCTATGGTTACCTTGTAAGCACCTCTATTTTGATGCACCAAAATTATGCTTATTGCTAAACTAACATTTCAGAACTATCTTGGATTAAAGCGTCTTTCAAGCCAAGTGTAAATAGTTGCTATTGTAAGTCTTTGTATCTTTGTTTGAGTCTAGGACATTATTATAAGGAACCTCAAATAAAACTCAAAAATGGATTTTTCACGTATCTTTTCAAAACCAAGTTTTTAGGGATATTGATCGACCAAATTAGTTATTTGATCGACCAACCAACTTCATTAACCGATCAAATTAGTCCATTTTAGGAAGTTGATAAATATCCTTTTGATCGACCAACCAAGTAAATTGACCGATCAATTAGTGATCAACCAACCAACTTAATTGATGGACCAAATTGTCTTTTGATTGACTAATTAGCCTTAATTGATTAACCAATTTAACTTCCTATTCAAACAAAACTTTTACTATAAATAAAGGTCATACGCAGCCCATCTACATAACAACTTTCAAGAGAAATATCTTTCAAAAAGTAGAGCTTCTCGTGTTTATTCCAAAGGCCTCGATGCCCCGTTCTTCATGTTTTTCAAAAGCACGATGCCTCGAACCTCTGCGAAAAATTTGGTTTGATCTTTTATTGAGGTTCCATAGAAGTTATTTCTGTTATTCTATCTTGTTTCTTTAATTTTCGGATCCCAAGATTGTTGGGAAGATCCATGGTTGTAGTTTTTACTTCTCTTCAAGATAAAAAGAGAAGTGGTTGTAAGAGGTTGTAGATAGCGTGGGTTCACTCAACTCAGTAATTAAGTTAATTTCACTTAATTAAGAGTAGAAGAAATCACTTAGGTTAACTCGAAGTTATGTCGGTTATGTAGTATAGGGTTGAATTAACCTAACATTTTAGAAATTTTTACTGGTTGAGTCCAAGTCGTTCACTGGGAGACATAATAATTTTCTCCAAATTCACCAATTTTCTTTTATCTCTTTAAGTTTAGGAGGTAAAACTAATTTAATTTTCAAAACATGAATTTTGTAAAAATATTTAAACTACAAAGAACATACAAAATTCAATATGCAAACATATTTACTCAAAATGTTGTACTTTTATTAACAAGTAAACATGCTAATTTTTCAATTTTATTTCATTCTAAGAAATTAAGGCAATTAAAAAGTTATCCAATTAAAGCATGCCTTTTACAATTAAGAACAAAAAAAAAGTAATTATGTAAGAGAAATTTATTTATTTTCATCTCTCTACCACCTCTAATCTTCTTCTTTCTTTCTTTTATTTTCTTCTCTCAAGCTCTCTTTCTTTTTACCTTTCTTGTGTTGTTCCTGCCTTCTTATCTTCCTTCTCTTCTTTTTCCCTTTAATCTTCTCCTGCCTTCTCTTCTTCCCTTAGTTTTTCTCCTTTGTTCCTTAGTCTTTTTTTTTCTTAACACTTCTTAGAGCCTGTGCCTTCTTTATTGTTGTTCCTTCTCTTCTTAGCGCCTGTTCCTTAACAGCGGCTTCTCTTTCCTTAAGCTTTCAGCTGAACCGGGTTTTTTTTACTTTTTAAACCAAAAGTTTTTTAATTTGCGGCGAGGTCCTTTCGAGGATACACAGCACCCTAGTATTGTGGAACTAGACCCTACTCGGTCCTCGCCTAATCTCAATTAGGTTTGTTTCGGTTTATTTGTTAATCGATTCACAATATCGAGCCGCATCGGCCCAACCCGGCCTCCCAGGCCACACTCGCCCTCCCAGGGCACATCCACATTCGCACTCCCCCAAGGGCGCACACACCCGCAAGCATATGCCCGCACACTCAGAACAATGCTCAGATCAGAAGGAATCGGAACCGGTGCACCGAGCACTGACGACTGCATAGCCAAGGGAACAAATTAGTTTTATACCAGGCACGCACTCGTGAATATCCGAGGTGGGACAAATCTAACCCTTCCAGACCCGAATTCAATCGGTCATAACTTTCTACCCAGAGCTCCAAATTGGATGATTTAAAGTTTGTTGGAAAGCTCTAAGGGTAATCTATTCAATTTCAGGGTCAATTTAATGTTTTAATGATGTTTTGCTCTTCAATTTAAAAGATGAAATCAGGGGTTTCTACAGGTTTTAAGAAGCCTGGAAAGTGAAATTAAAGTCAAGGAAGTCCTCAGATGGACTTCTCTCATCTATTTAAAAGTTTGTATATGTTATATAAACATTTCCGCTTCTGTTAGGATAGATTTTAAATTCTTAAGACCTACAGAACCTGCAGAGAAGCTTTTCTCTTCTCTAAAAACTTCAGAGATTGATTTTCATATTTCAATAAGTGCAACAGACACTTAAAAGTGTTCCTAATCAATTTAGATTAATTCTAAGGGTTATAACTAATCAATCTGGGTAGGTTTTAGATTTGAATTTCATAAAAATAGTGCTTTTGTTGGTTTAGGTTCGAAAGTAACCCAAATTGGCAGAAACATAATCTTTACTAATTACATCATCTGAGCTTACTTTAATTGATTTCAGATCATCAAATAAGATTCCAGAAACAGTTTCCACTCCTCAAAATCTCAATCCAAGCTCAGACCACCATTATGAAATTTAGGTTTGACTATGGAAGCTCAAAGATTGACTTTCTGCTTAAAGCTTCCTCCTAAGAAATTAATGCCTGAAATAGAGTCTTCTCATCATATGGAACTCATTCAGATCTTCAGATTTGTGCTCTGTCCTTAATTCCTAGGGATTCAAGCTCACTGCCTAAACTAAAATAGGTATGTGCTCGACAGAATAAATCAGAGTTTGTTACAATGTTTTGAAAGTTTAAATAGCTTCAGTGCATCGCACTGAAGCTTCTGAGCTCCTTAAATGTTTCCTAAATCCTTCATAACAGACTTCTCCAACTCGCCAGAGTTGGGGAAGATGAAGTTACATCTAAAGCTCCAGTGGTTAAATCCTCAAATAAATTTATTTAAAATAATCAGTAATCCTTATTTTATTATTCTGGAGCCACTTAGCAAGTTTAAGAGGCTGCAACACAAAAATGGCTCGTCGGAGCTCGTCAGAGCTCCGGTAAGTCCAGAAAATGTAAAATGTTTGTACAGATTGACAAAATTAACCATTTTTGATCCAGAAATGATTCTAAGGTTACAAGAAACCTCATTATCACATTAAATTCTTTATTTGTTCATTGAAATAAAAGATTTGACAGTAAGTTTGTTTCTTAAAAGATTTGAATGGTTTAAGCTCAGGACTTGATTTAACTACTCGATTGAGAAGTTAAATCAAGTCAACAGATGTTATTATTCATAAATATATATTTAATTTATAGTTTGAAATGTTCCTGAGCAGCCATGGACAGCGAGCTCAAGAACTAAATTAAGATTTAGGCGTTTAATTATAGATGATATTAATAGGTATATAATGTCGATTAGGGTTCTAAAGTGATGATAGGTGATGAAAGAACCCAGTGAAGGTGGAATTAGGCCAACTACTGTCACCATGGACAGTGTCAGTAATCGGTGAAGATGAGATATGAATTAGGCGTTTAGGTGATTTAATTAAACGATTTAGTGAATTAGAAGTGAACATGGAAGTTAAAGGAAGGTGTATAGTGAGTTAAAAGACAAAATTGAAGCTCTGGCGAGCTCAAGGAACTCACCGGAGTTGGAGGAGATGAAGATAAATTCTAAAATTACTCTAACCTAACTAACTAAACTAACTAACTAAGCTAACCTACTCCTACTCCTCCTAGTCTACTGTTACCTGGACGAAGGGATCAATAGGGTTCTGCCGAAGGTTCATAGCGGACGACGAAATCAGAGGGTGGAAGAAAGATCTCCGACGGGCGGATTTGAAGTGGAGTGGAGGAATCCTAGGGTCGGCGCCTTTGTCAGAGGTGTAGAAGACCACAGCGAATCTCCTCGGCTACTTAAGATGGACGAAGGAAGTCGGAAGATGGAATGGGGAATCGCCGAGGGTTTGGAAGAATAGCCTATCGAAGTCGGCTACAGTGTTAGAAGAGGGAAGGGAGCCAACTTGCCTAAAATCAGAGGTGTGAGGGGGTATTTATAGAAGTTTGCGGCGAAGAGAGAGGCGGGGTCTGGCCGAAGAAGAAGCTCGAGGAGCTTAACCTCCATCGTCGTCTCCGACGATGGTGAGGTTATCTCCCACTGAAAAATAAGATTCTCGGTTAATCCAGACCGATGGATGAAGTGGAGGTGGTGAGTGCAAGCTGCAAGAGCTTGGGCAAAGAGGAATGATGTCGGCAGGGCAGTGATCGCGCGGTGGGATGACTCTCTGTCGCCAACCGTTCATTTGGCTGGAGAAGAAGAAGAAGAAGAAGACGAAGAGGGACTTAGAAGTAATAAAACTTAAGGACCTATGTGAGAAATAAGGACCTGACTGTAATGAATATTAAGGACTAAAATGTAAACCCAGGTTTTGAAGGTTTATTTTAACTTAAATCTTTTTCAACTTTTTATATATGTTAGTAAATAAGGTAAATATTATGTTTACACCTTGAATTTACATTTTTGACCTTTTTAGGTTAATTTATTAGATTAAGTAAAATCACTTAAGTTATTACATATTTAGGTATACATTATATTTAAGTTACTTATCTTATTAATTAAGGAAATGATTAATAGGATTTCGAGTCCAATTATTATCTAAATTATTAATAATGTTAATTAAATGATAAAATTCCATTTTTAACTTATTTTAAGGTCCTTAACTAAATATCCCTTATTCTATAATTAACCCTTATATATTCATAACCCTAGCTAATTAACTAGGAAGACTAGTTAATTAGGGATAATTAGAGATCATGATGAGTGTCTCATCATATGCCACCCTCATTCAAGTGGTACGGTAAGTGAATTGACTAGCTTGGACTAGTCGGAAAAATCCTAAGCTGGAAGGCTTTAGGTAGTGGTTTTCACCCGATTTGGGTTTCCACTATAAATCAGGTGTACTCTATGCTTGAATTTCTTGTGATTTATTTTTGATATGTGTATATATTTTTTAAGGCGATAATATTCACCCCTTCCCTCTCGTATATGTTGCGATCTGCAGGATATCTTGCTACTCTCATTTGGTATCAGAGCTTGTGTTGTCCAGGAGATGTCAAAGTCAAATGTTGACACGTATGCTAAGGGTCAGTCGACGGTTCGACCTCCTCTATTTGATGGAACGAACTTCGGCTATTGGAAGACCAGGATGCAGATCTTCCTAGAGTCAATGGACTACGAGGTATGGGAAGTCATTGCCTCAAAATACACACATCCAAAGATCAAGGATGGCGTTGCGATCACTCCAAACCAAAAGAAGATGGCTACACACAATGCAAAAGCCATGAATGCCATATTCTACAATCTCTCCATAGTAGAATTTAACAAAGTCTCTGCATGCAAAACTGCACAAGAGATATGGAGCATTCTCGAAGTTTCCCACGAGGGAACTTCAAAGGTAAAAGAAACAAGGGTAAATCTAGTAACCCAGAACTACGAGCTTTTCAGGATGAAGGAAGGGGAGTCGATAAATGAGATGTTCACAAGATTCATGGACATCATAAACTCTTTGCAGAATCTTGATCAAGACATCAAGAACAAAGCCCTTGTCAGAAAAATCTTTCGCTCTCTCACCAAAAACTAGGAAACCAAGACTACCGCCATTCAAGAGTCAAAAGATCTATCCACCCTGAAACTAGATGATCTTATTGGAAGTCTAATGGCATATGACATTCAACTCCAACACATGAGGGATCAAGAAGGAGAAGGATCCAAGAAGAAGACTATAGCTCTTGAAGTTATTCAGAAATTAGAAGAAACTTCCAGCGGAGAAGAAAAGGAAGACATAGCCCTCCTCTCCAGAAAATTCAGGAAGTTCCTCAAAAATAAGAAGAGCTGGAGAAAGAAGAAAGAAGAAATCAAGAACGATGCAATCACCTGTTACAACTGCAAGAGAAAGAGACACATCAAGAAGGACTGTTCGCTTCTTAGAAAGGAGTCAGACAAGAAAGAGAAGCCCTTCAGAAAATACGAAAAGAAGAAAGCTTTCACGGCAACTTGGGATGACCCAGACTCAAGTTCAGAGGAAGAAGAAACCTTGGGAGAAGAAGCTCTTCTCGATCTTATGGCTCTAGAAGATGAGGTAACCTCCATTACTCAGGATGAATTATCAGAAGCCTTCTTTGAGATGCATGATATAGCAAAATCATTAAAACTAGAAAATAAAAACCTAGCAAAGCATTAGGTGAAGAAAAAGCACAAAAAGACATACTTGATAATCAAAACAAAGAGTTATCTGTTGAGATCACTACATTAAAATCACAGATAAACATCTTAAAGGTAGATATAGATAAACTAAAAGAAAACTCTGCTATTCTATTAAATGATCTAGCAAAGTTCACAAATGGAAGTAGAAACCTGCATAAATTGTTAGGAACACAAACCCAAAGCACCACAAAATTTGGGTTAGGTTATATACCTAAAAATGATCATGAAGCATCTTGTTTTAGAAAAGGAAAATGTAGCTTACCAAAATAGGCAACACAAGCTAACCACCGTGGACCCAAACAAAAATGGGTACCAAAACACTATAATATGATTTTTCCGATGAATCTTGTTATTTTTGTATATTCATTTTTGAGGAACTAAACAAAACACTAGAGAGATCCAACTATAATATGGAGAACAAAACACTATAATATGGATAATGTTTTTACAACTAGAAAGTGGGAAATATTCCAACTAGAAAGCAGTAAATCTACTCTAGAAAGTAGTAAAGAGAAGGGAGGTGAGAAATTATCCTCCTTGTCGACTACTTGGAGGACGAGCTGGAACGGGCGATGCCAGAAGACAGAGAGCGAAGACGGAAGATAGAGAATGAAGCAGGAAGAACTGAGGGTGAGGCAAGACGTTGTCGTCGCAAGATCCACTTCTAGAATGGCGGCAAGAAGATGACCACAGGAGCTCCACAAATGGGGTGAGAAGTGGACAAAACTTTGATTTTAACTCTAGAGGAGCTTCCCAGGTTTGAGACAAGCTTCTTTAGAGCTTTGGAGAGGGAGAGAGGTGAAGGAAGGGATACTTGATATGTGGGGGGCATAGGCCTTTTTATAGGTGTAGAGGTTAGGGGAAAATAGGACATCTTAACATGAAAACATTAATATGGGGGTCTTTAGTGATAAATTTAAGCGTCACTAATGACCCTGAACGTGGTCGTAGCTCGTGCACACGCGCCGCCCCCTCCTCTTCCTTTGTTTCAATGCATAATCACATCCACGCATTGTCAGTCGTCCGATCACAAGATCGGACGACTTAAAAGCCACCGCGCCCTTCACGCACCCACATCTAATCGCACGTAAAGGGTGCGTCTGATCATGCGTGAAGGATCCGTGAGTTTTGGTTGCACCACGTCACTGCTCCATCCACTATCTGCGTCACATCCAACTGCTGAAACCGGTCGTGCCTTGCGCTACACTGAATTGAGGTGCACGGTGAGCTTTGAATCCATGCCCTCATCTCAAGCGTGGAGCGCTCAACCAATGCACCAAGGCTGAGACTTTGTCATGTTTCCAACCGAGGTGTGCACGCTCATGGCTGTTGGATCAAGATCCAATGACCCATATCTGATCATGCTTGTGAGGAGAGAGAGGGCGCGACGGATCCTCACCATTTTAGCTGGGCCGGTTTGGACAGCCGAGATGGCACCACGTGGCACCATCTTGGTCGTCCATCTTCACATGCTTGTAGTTGGTGCCACGGATGTCGGATTGGATCGATTTTCGTGTCGTTGGGTTGTGATAGTCGATCCAAACCCATCCATGCAGTCAGATTTATCGTCTGAAGAATGGATTTACACCACCTGGCCCCTTGACCTTTAATCTTTCTCAAACTGCATCTGATACTACAGAAATCCAATCGGGGCAATCTTAGAGTCGTTGAACTCCGATCGTCGCCCTAATCAGATCTGTATGGTTTGATCTTCAATCTGAGGCCCTGGTTAAATATTGCCTATCCCTGACCACCAAAAAGAGTAAATTACTATACAATTTATACACTTTGACCTAAATGCATGATGATGCATGTTATGCAATATTTACAATGCATGATGCTTCTACGACACTAAGAACATGCATAAATAGACATTTTAGGCTATTCAGATTCATACACATCACACCCCCATGCCTATCTTTTACTAGTCTCTAGCAAAAGCTATATGCTATTTATAAAAGAATTATGAATGGATTTCTTGGGCAAAAGTTATTCTTCAACACTAGAAAATTTTTACTAAGGATCTGAACTACTAAGACACAACAGAGCCTAGATGTCTGCCAAAATGTAGACCGCCTCAAGCCCTCGCCTTATTCAAAGAAGGATCTTTTTCTTCTTTTCTTCTTTTCTTTTCTTTTTTTGGATTTTTGACTTTAGGGTTTTGGAATAGCTTTCTACGACCACTCAACCCACCCAAGACTCGAAGAGAACCCTAAGTTCTAAGCATCTTTATGTGTAAAATGTGATAGACTCACTGATCAGTGATTAGAACGGACTTCGGGTTTCTACGCCCCTAAGTGACCTTAAAAAGAAATTCTACCTAAAGGTATATCTATACGACTGATAGCTTTCTCTCTAGTTTTATTTTTATGGGGTCAACACAAGGGTGAACCCAGTATATATCTCCCTGTCTTATTCTAATTCTCCTCTTCTTCCTAAGTGTTTAGGAATTATGCGTGCATTTCTTGAGCTGGGATCTGGACAACCTACCAATGGGCTGATACCCACAATAACCTGCTAGCCATACTCGTGCGGTGAAGTGTGGCTTATTTCTTTTTTTCTTTTCTTTTCACCTTTTCTATTTTTTTTCCTTTTATTGGATATTTTTCTTTTTCTTTTCTTTCTTTAAGTAGGTGGCTTCCCTGATCTAAGATTTACCTAAGGGCAACAGGAAAAGAATGGTCGTGTGGCTGGGCTTTGGACAACTGACCAATGGGCTATTACCCAGGATAACTTCCCAACCATACCACCCTAGAAGGTTCATTAGCTACCCAATTTTTGTTAAAACCACCGAAAAGTGAGTCAGTGCAAGGTGTGTGTAGATGCTTAGACTTAAAATCCCCTCACATCAGAGGGTGGGTTGATAAGTCGTGTACTTATCACCCCAACTTATTTAACCAATTTGAAACTGAATTCAGAATGGCAAGGACTCAAGAAACAAATCCACATTTTAGTGGACACCTGAGCTGATTAAGCCCAAAGACCTGAAGGGTCTAAGTGTTCAGATCCTACTATATTATTCCCTAAGATTGAAAATTCCTAATGCCCAAGTATTCTTTTCCTAATTCAATTTTTTTAAATAATAAATAAAGAGAAAAATAAGCAAAATTTATAAGAATTACACAGAGCTGACAAAATGATTCAGAAATGAATCCACCACCCCATGCCTAGCTGATGCAATGTCCTCATTGAAAATAAAGGCATGAGAAGTAGGGTAGAATGAAGAAAATATCACCTTATTCCATGATGCTCGGGTCAGCTCTGAGTCAGACTATACAAATGCTGAGTTTAATGCCAACAGCTAGGTGAAGTCCAGCCAAAGAAGTCACATTAAGGTTAAAGCAACCTTATCAAAGATGGGTTCTAGAATAACACGGTGAACATAAGGTTTCAAATGTTGTCTGTTGACCTTAAAAGAATTACCCGTCTTTTGTTCAGAGATCTCAACGGCTCCGTTGGGAAATATTCAATCGATGATGAATTGGCCATCCCACTTTGACCTAAGCTTGTTGGGAAAGAGCTTAAGTCGAGAATCAAAGAGCTTGACCTTCTGGTTCGGCTCAAAGCTCTTGCAGGAAATCAGTTTGTCATAAAGAGCTTTGGCATTCTCGTACGCATTGTTTCTAAGCTCCTCCAACCCAAATAGTTGGAGCTTCCTAGTCTTTTCGGCTAAACTTAAATCAAAGTTGCATTTCTTGATCTCCCAGAATGCCCGATGTTCAATCTCTATAGGTAAATGGCACGCCTTTCCATACACCAGACAAAATGGTGACATCCTGATAGGCATTTTGTAAGCTGTACGGTAGGCCCAAAGTGCGTCCTCAAGCTTTTGAGTCCAATCTTTTTTATCAGAGCTAACTGTCTTCTGCAGGATATTCTTGATCTCTCGATTGGAGATCTCGACCTGTCCGTTCTTCTAAGGGTGGTAAGGTGTGGAGATTCTGTGATTTACCCCATATTTTGCCAATAAACTACAGAACTGGGCATTTGTAAAGTGAGTACTACCATCACTAATGATGGCCCTTGGAATCTCGAACTGACTGAAGATGTTCTTTTTGATGAAATCGATGACCACTTTATGGTCATTGGTTCAGGTGGGAATAGCCTTGATCCACTTGGACACGTAATCAGCAGCAACGAGAATGTACTAGTGTCCAAATGAAGGAAGGAAGGGTCCCATGAAATCAATGCCCCAAACATCGAAGGTTTCAACAGGAAGGATTAGGTTTAGAATCATCATATCTCTCTTGGTTATGCTGCCAAGTGCCTGGCATTGGGAACACAACCTCGAGAATTCCTGGGCATCCTTGAATAAATACGGCCAATAGAATCCAAATTGAAGTAATTTTGCAGTTGTCTTTTTCTTGGAGAAATGTCCACCACATGCAGATGCATGGTAGAACTCAAGTATGCTTTGAAACTCATTCTCTGATACAAATCAGCAAATAATCTAATCAGAGCGGATGCAATACAGTTCAAGGTCATCCTAGAAGTAATATTTGGCTTCATATTTGAGTCTATCCCCTTGTTGCTTGGTCCAATCCTGTAAGATTTGACCAACAGCCAAATAATTTACTATGTTTGCAAACCAAGGGGTTTGGACACCTGAAACTGCTAGATTAGTCTCGTCTGGAAAAGTATCAGTAATCGAAATATCCAAATGAGAAGAATCACTTAGAAGCCTCGAAAGATGATCTGCCACCACATTCTATGCCTCGGATTTATCTTTGATTTCAAGACCGAATTCTTAAAGTAGAAGAATCCATCAAATGAGCCGAGGTTTAGCATCCTTTTTGGCTAAGAGATATCTCAAGGCCGAGTGGTCGGTGAAAATTATGACATGAGACCCTAAGAGATAAGCCCTAAATTTTTCTAAAGCAAATACTACAGCTAACAATTCCTTCTCAATAACAGTGTAATTCCTTTGGGCCTCGTCCAAACTTTTGGTAGCGTCGTAGATGACAGAAGGCTTTCTGTCGATCTTTTTACCCAAAATAGCCCTGACCGCATAATCAAAGCATCTGTCATGATCTCAAATGGGGCTGTCCAGACAGATGGTTGCAACACCGGAGCATAAGTGACTACCATTTTAAGAAATCGAATGCCTTACGGCATGATTCGTTGAAATCCAACGATGTATCTTTGGCAAGAAGGTTGCTCAAAGGGTGAGCAACCTTAGAAAAGTCCTTGATGAACCTCATATAGAATCCCACATGATCGAGAAATGATCGAATTTGTTTAACAGATGTGGGAGGAGGAAGTTTAGAATTAGCATCAACCTTAGCTTTGTTAACTTCAATTCCCCATTCAGAGATTACATGACCCAAGACAATACCTTCTTATGTCATGAAATGACTCTTTTCTCAGCTAAGGACCAATCTTATTTTGATGTTGGAGTGGAAAATCAACGCAAAAGGATTTGAGTTTTGAAAACTCGTCATTGTAGTGCAATTTGTGAGGAAAACCGTCAACAGATATTTAACCGAAACTCAAAAGGAATTCCAGGTCAAACACAGGGAGGTGAACATTTGATTAAAAATCACATTTGATTTGTTGTCATGAAGCAGATTAGCTAGTCGAATTAAATCAAAAATAGTTATCTAAAAGAATAATGAATAGAAGAGAGAGAGAGAGAATATTACAAATAAAGACAAAATAGAGATAGAATAAATAGATATTTCATAACCACAGAATAATGTCTATTACAACTAATCACTACAACTACTCGTTACACTATAAAGTAGGAAATCTACGCTAGAAAGCAACAAAAGAGAAGGTAGAGAGAAGTTATCCTCCTTGATGGCTGCTTGGAGGATGAGCCGCGTTGACGAAGCGCCTGGAAGAACGTGGTGAGATGCAGGACAAAGGAGAACGAAGATCGATGATGGAGGATGGGGTAGGGCGACATCGCAGCGGGATCCGCTTCCTAAATGGCAGTGAGAAGACAACCACAGAATGCTCCACGAATGGGATGAGAAGGTGGAAAAATTATATTTTTAACTCTAGAGGAGCATCCCAGGTTTGGGATAAGCTCTTAGAGCTTTGTAGAGGGTAAGAGAAGAGAGGAAAGGATGAGAAATTTGAGTGGTAGGGGTCTCCTTTTATATTTGTAGGGATTGAGGGCAATTTGGACATTTTATACTTGAAAACATTAATTCAGGGTCTTTAGTGACGGATTTAAGCATCACTAAAGACCCCAAACGTGGGCTTAGTGAGCGCGCCTACTACGCTTCTTCCTCTCTCGCACACAAAATGTTTACGCACGTTCTGGCATTTTCAGTCGTCCAATCACGAGATCAGACGGCTTAAAAGTTGCGAGAGCCTTCATTTGTTGAGCACGCACACGTGCGATCGTGCGTCCAATCATGCATCATCGCTTACGTGTGCGATCAACGCTCATCCTGCACACCACGTAGTCGCATCTCCCACCATATGATTAAGATCTAATGGCCCAATTTGAGCTGCACCCGCTTGCCTATGCAATTTAAGGCCGGGCGGGGCTAGATCTCGCAACCTATGCTTCACCCACAGGTGTGCAACCAACACGCCACACCGCTGCTTTGTCGCACGGTTGATTTCTCGCCAAGCCAACCTTGGCTGTTGGATCTTCATTTAACGGCCAAGATCTCTCATCGCGGAAGCCCTTTAAGAGTTGAGAAGAGATGCTGCGGTCGATTTGGGTGGCCATGATGGCACCACGTGGCACCATCATGGCTGTCCATCTTTTGTGTCTTGCAGATGGTGCCACGAATGTCGGATTGGACCAATTTTTGCACCGTTGGGCTACGATCGTCGATTCGAATCCATTTGTATGGTCAGATTTGTCATCTGAGGTACGGATTTGTACCATCTTGGCCCTTTGATCTCAGATCTTTCTCGGATTGCTTCTGATGCTACGAAAGTCCGATCAAGGTCTTCTTGGAGTTGTTGAACTCCGATAGTCACCCTGATCAGATCCGTACGGTTGGATCTTCAATCCGAGGCACCGATATGATATTTCCCTATTACCCGACCATAAAGAAGAGAAATTAACCTAAAATTTAAACCTAATCTAAATGCATGATGATACATGTTATGCAATATTTATAATGTATAATGCAACTATATGCCTAAGAACGCTCAAAAATAGATAGTTTATGTGATATAAACGTGTTTACATCAAACCCCCATGCCTATCTTTTGCTAGTCCCTAGCAAAACTACATGCTATTTATAAGAGAATTAGGTTGGATTTTTTAGGCAAAAGTTATTTTTCAACACTTAAGAATTTCAACTAAAACCTGAACTACAGAGACACAACAATGCCTAAGTGTTTGCCAAAATGCAGACCGCCTCAAGCCCTCACCTTATTCAAAGAAGGATCTTTTTTCCTTTTTTTTCTTTTCTAATTTTTTTGGATTTTTAAGTTTAAGGTTTTGGAGTAGCTTTCTATGGCCACTCAACCCACCCAAGACTCAAAGAGAACTCTAAGTTCTAAGCATCTTTTCGTGAATGTGATTGACTCATTGATCGGTAATCAAAATAGACTTCGAGTTTCTATGTCCCTAGGTAACCTCAAAAAGGAATTCTGCCTAAAGGTGTATCTATTTGACCCATAGCTTTCTCCCTACTTTTATTTTTATGGGGTCAACACAAGGGAGAACCCAATGTATATCTCCCTGGCTTATTCTACTTCTCCACTTCTTCCTAAGTGTTTGGAATTAAATGTGCATCTTGGTGAGCTGGGATCTAGACAACCTACCAATGGGTTGTTACCCACAATAACTTACCAGCTATACTCGTGCGGTGAAGTGTGGCTTATTTCTTTTTTTTACTTTTCTTTTCTCCTTTTCTATTTTTTTCTTTTCTTTTTCGATATTTTTCTTTTTCTTTTCTTTCTTTAAGTAGGTGGCTTCCCTAATCTAAGATTTACCTAAAGGCAGTAGGAAAAGAATGGTCGTGTGACTGGGCTATGGACAACTGACCAATGGGTTGTTACCCACGATAACTTGCCAGCCATACCACCCTAGAAGGTTCATTACCTACCCAATTTCCACAAAAATCGCAAAAAAGTAAGTC
Source organism: Thalassia testudinum (assembly GCA_037157565.1). Taxonomy (NCBI): domain Eukaryota; kingdom Viridiplantae; phylum Streptophyta; class Magnoliopsida; order Alismatales; family Hydrocharitaceae; genus Thalassia; species Thalassia testudinum. Next base: position 111,995,833 of record JAZHRO010000003.1, on the reverse strand, counting down.
AGTGCAAGGTGTGTGCAGATGCTTAGACTTAAAATCCCTTTAAATCAGAGGGTGGGTTGATAAGTCGTGTACTTATCACCCCAACTTATTTAACCAATTTGAAATTGAATTCAGAATGGTGAGGACTCGATAAACAAGCCCACATTTTAGTGAACACTCGGCTGATTAAGCACTAAGGCCTGAAGGGTCTAAGTGTTCAAGTCATACAGTTTTATTCTCTAAGATTAAAATTTTTCTAAAGCCCAAGTTCTCTTTCCTAATTCCATAATTTTTTTAATAAATAAAAAGAAAGAAAAAAGAATCTACGGAGCTAACAAAATAATTTAGAGATGAATATCCACTCCCCCATGCTTATCTAATGCAATGTCCTCATTGTATTAGAAAGACATGAAACAGAGTGGAGTAGAGAAGAAAGCACCTGAATTGCATGACTATCCAATCAGCTCTGAAAAAAAATAAACTATATACGTGCTGAATTTAGTGCCTTCAGTTAGTCACACTATACAAATAAAGAAACAAAGAATTCACAGGTGCAGGTCAAAATTAGGATAAAAAGATTCACCTCATGACCTGCCAGCAAATGTCCACATATGTAGACCAAATTGTGGTGCAGACCCATACCCCATGGTCGAGTATATCTAAGGTTCTGGATAAAAATTATCCAAAACCTAAGATCAGCATGCAAGTGGGGTTGGGCCTACAATTTGTGAGGATGCAACCCATGACCAAAAAGTCGAATTATAGAGAAATTAAGCTCAAAAGGATAATCAATGAAAGTACGCTTGTCTTGGACATCCTCTAAATCAATGATGTCATAAGGGTCTTGGTAGAGAGTTTGCGGTTTCAGACAAATCACTCTTTTTCTTCCTTTGGAATTGGATTCCCAAAGCTTCATTTCCAAATTCCTTGTCTCATTTAGAATTTCGAATTCCGGGACCTCCTACAAATTAATCACCCCGTTTGAAATTTCCAAGTCTAAAAGATGTGACTGAATTAGAATGGACTTGGGTTTAATGATTTCAAAATCAAAATTGTTACTAAGCTCAATGAGGTGTGATTGACGATCGGGACTATGAATTGAATCTTCCATGAAATGAGGATCTGAATCCACCTTGCAAGCCCTAACAGGATCACATTTTTCAACTTTATGGCCATCAAATGATTTATCAAATTCCTCGGGCCCAGTCGTCTCACTAAAATCATGTGAGATTTCGCATAATGATTCTTCACCTTCAGAATCAAAGAATTTTGAATCCGCATTGATGTATGTCTCAAAATCATCAATCACTTTTTATTCCATAAAGACATACACTTCCTTGTACCTCGGCTTAGAGATCTCAGGTGAAGAAATCGATTCATCCTTATGTGATTGCTCTCGAACAACCTAGTCAACCCCGATCTAGTAAAACGTGTCCCCCTATAGGTGCCTGAATGGGTTTTGACATTAGCTCTCCTGAAGAGGGTTCATCCTAGGAATCATCCCAAGATTGGACTAGGGCAATCACAAATCTCATCCTCAATTTCGATAACTTCATAAGCAAAAACTCACCTGAGTCTTTATCCTTAACATCTTGGAGCCAATCCAACAAATACTTGTTAAGATCGTCAATCATTTCAATCAAGAGCTCCAATTGTTCGATGCAAGGTGTTGGGTGAGCTTCTAAAGATTATATGGTATTCCTTAAGTTAGCCAATACCTTCTCTTGGACCTGGTTAACCTGAACCAATTGGTTTGGTTCAGGGTTAGGTGGGTTCGGTATCAGTGCAGGGGAGTCAACAAATTGAGGTTCGTGATACCCTCCTTGATAATAGGTCATTTCAGTTTGTTCAAAAGGAGGTGATGACCTATATGCAGTGTAATCTGGGGAAGGGTAAGGATCAACATATCCTTCTTAATTGTGGATCATATTAGGCTATCCAAATGAGGGTGGTGATCTATAATTGATGTAGCCCGGAGAAGGATAAGAATCAAGATCATGGTGTCCAGGGTTAGACCCTGAACATGGAAGTCTAAAATTGTATTCCCAATCAAGATTATCCCAACTAGAAGATGGATGAGAATAAGTCTGATTGGAATAATAATCATTTTGGGAATAAGTAGTGGTAGGAGGGTAGCAGTGGAAGTGCGAATAGGATGTGAAAGGATCCAAGACAGAATGGGAGGAAGAAAGGCACCATGCAATACAAACAATCAAACCTATCCTTAAGTGGGCTAGCCTAAAGACCTACAGACTCCCAAAACCCATCTTGAAATGAAGAAATGATTTAATCTACTTTCTGGTCAATCCAACCAATTAAAGGGAGGGGCTGGGGAGAAGGTTCTTCCTTTGGCTTGCGCCTTCGATTCCTAGTGTACCCCCCAACCACGATTATTTGATTATGCTCCCCTAGCTAGACATCAGATTGAACGGTAGAAAAAGAGTAATTGAAAATAATCTCGATCTAGGCTCTGACAAGCGAGTTCAATCCTTAAGGCCAACGTCTTCTCTATTTTAATTAGGGTTAGGTTTGAATGTACTTTGGAATGTGATGGGCTTTTTATCTAGGTTGTGCCCTTAATGATTGATTGATATGTGTGTGCGTACACAACCAATGATTTTCAAGCAAGATTATTTTTGGATGTGGTGAATTTTAGGGTTTAAATCTTGCTTAGTAGCTTTTAGAATTCAACTTTAGGTGTATTCAATCAAGTTTAGTTGGCACACCAGGTTTTGAAAGCATAGGTGAAGATGTCTTCCTTTAAAGCTTAAAAGAATGTGGAGTGCCTAGTAAATCCCTAAAAGTTGAACCTATTTGGTAGCTACTTGATGAGTTGTTTTTAATTAAAGTGGTGCAGCCCAAACAACTCAAACAATTGACCTAATTAGGCACACAAGTTATTACCTAATCTGATTTCTACTCAATTATGTGTTGATGAGTGTACTAGTCCCAAAGATCAGGTTACCAGTTGAGTATGAAGAATCAGAAGAGGTTGTGTACCTCTGTGAGATTTTTTAAAAATTTGCCTTTATATGCGGAGGGTGAGGCAGGTGGAGGAGACAAACAAACAATCAAAACTACCCTTAGAGTTTATGCAAGCTCCTAGGTTAATTAGGGTTTGCGTTATTAGGTGATGGAATAAAATCTAGTGGGTGGGGAGGTGGGGGTAAACTTACAGACCCTTCAACAACACTTTACTCCAATCTACTTCTTTTGTTTGCCTCGTGAGAGTACCTGCAATCACAATAAGAAAGGAGAGAAGTGAGGTAAACGATTAGTAAGTCAGAAAACATGAAAAATCAAAGAGCGTCACCTCCCCAGTAGCGGCGCCAAATGTTGGAGTGGAAAATCTACACAAAAGGATTTGAGTTTTGAAAACTCATCATTGTAGTGCGATTTGCGAGGAAAACCATCAACAGATAATTTAACCGAAACTCAAATGGAAGTCCGGGTCAAACATACGGAGGCAGACGTTTGATTAAAAATCATGTTTGATTTGTTGTCACGAAGTAGTTTAGCTGGTCGAATTAAATCAAAAATAGCTATCTACTTAAAGAATAATGAATAGAAGAGAGAGAGAGAATATTACAAATAAAGACAAATTAGAGATAGAATAAACAAATATTTCATAACTATAGAATGATGTCTATTACAACTAATCACTACATCTACTCGTTACGCTAGAAAGCAGGAAATCTACGCTAGAAAGTAACAAAAGAGAAGTTGGAGAGAAGTTATCCTCCTCGACGGCTGCTTGGAGGATGAGCCACGTTGACGAAGCACCCGAAAGAACATGGTGAGATGCGGGACAAAGGAAAATGAAGATGGATGATGGAGGATGGGGCAGGACAACATTACAGCAGGATCCACTTCCCAAACAGCGGTGAGAAGACAACCGCAGAATGCTCCACGAACGGGATGAGAAGGTGGAAAAGTTATATTTTTAACTCTAGAGGAGCATCCCAAGTTTGGGACAAGCTCCTAGAGCTTTTGAGGGGGTGAGAGAAGAGAGGAAGGGATGAGAAATTCGAGTGGTAAGGGTCTCCTTTTATAGTTGTAGGGGTTGAGGGCAATTTGGACATTTTATACTTGAAAACATTAATTCAGGGTCTTTAGTGACGAATTTAAGCGTCACCAATGACCCCAAATGTGGGCTTAGTGTGTGCACCTATCGCTCCTATTCCTCTCCCACACACAAAATGCTTACACATGTTCTGGCATTTTCAGCCATCCGATCGCAAGATCGAACGACTTAAAAGCTGCAAGAGCCTTCATCTGTTGAGTGCGCATGCGTGCGATCGCACTTCCGATCGCGCGTCATCACGTGTGTGCATGATCAACTCCCATTCCACATGTCATGTAGCCACATCTCCAGCCACTTGATCAAGATCTAACGGCCCAATTTGAGTTGCACCTGCTCACCCACGCAATTTGAGGGGGGCAGGCCTCGATCTCGCAACCTGTGCTTCGCCCATAGGCATGCAACCAACACGCCACGCCGCTGCTTTGTCGCACGGTGGATTTCTCGCCTAGCCAACCTTGGCCATTGGATCTTCATCCAACGACCAAGATCTCTCATTGCAGAAGCCCTTCAGGAGTTGAGAAGAGATGCTACGGCCGGTTTAGGAGGCCGTGATGGCGCCACGTGGTGCCATCATGGCCATCCATCTTTTGTGTCTTCATATGGTGCCATGAATGTCTGATTGGACCAATTTTTACACCATTAAGCTATGATCGTCGATCCGAATCCATCCATGTGGTTGGATTTGTCATCTGAGATACGAATTTACACCATCTTGGACCTTTGATCTCAGATCTTTCTTAGACTGCATCTGATGCTACGGAAGTCTGATCCGGGCGATATTGGAGTCATTGAACTCCGATAGTCTCCTTGATTAGATCCGTATGGTTGGATCTTCAATTCGAGGCCCTGATATGATATTGCCCTATTACCTGACCATAAAGAGGAGAAATTAACCTAAAATTTAAACAACCTAATCTAAATGCATTATGATGCATGTTATGCAATATTTATAATGTATAATGTAACTATATGCCGAAGAACGTGCAAAAATAGACAGTTTATGTGATATAAACGTGTTTACATCACCACTCTATCAAACAAAGCCTTACAAACACAAACCAATGACAGGAAAGAGAAGAAAGAAGATGGATAATGGATAGTGGTTGTTCCAAGCACATGACCGGCGAGAATGACCTGTTCCTACAGCTCAACCATCAGGAAGGTGGTATGATCACGTTTGGGAACAACCACAAGGGTCGTATTATTGGTACTGGCCAAATTGGTAACTCTTTCACCTCCTTTAATAATGTGTACTTAGTTAACGGCTTAAAACATAATCTACTAAGTGTAAGTCAAATATGTGATAAGGTTATAAAATTACTTTCACATCAAAAGGTTTTAAAATTTGTAATAAAGAAACAAAATAAATTATTCTTAAAGGAAATAGACATAAAGACATTTATACTGTAAACTTCAACAAATGCGACAATCCTGAATGTCTGGTCGTATCTGATGAAGAAGCAACACTTTCGCATAAACGACTAGGTCATGTTCACATGCAGAACAATAGTACACTTATGAAACATAAGCTCGTCAAGGGTCTACCGAAGACCAACTTCAAGAAAAGCAAAGTTTGCGATTCTTGCCAAGTTGGTAAGAAAACTAAAAATCCCTTCAAACCAAAAAGAATGGTTAGCACTTCACAACCTTTGGAGCTACTTCACTTAGACTTGTTTGGACCAACTAGATCGGAAAGCCTAAGCAGGTGCAAATATTGTCCAGTCACAATTGACGACTTTTCAAGATTTACTTGGGTATTTTTTTTAAGAAGCAAAGACTTAACCTTTGATGCTTTTAGCAAATTAGTTAGAAGATTACAAAATGAAAAAGGGTCTGAAGTAATTAGGATTAGGAATAATCACGACGGAGAATTTGAGAATGAATCCTTTACCAATTTCTGTGATCAATATAAGATAAAACATGAATTTGCATTCCCTAGAGCCGCACCATAGAATGTAGTAGAAAGGAAAAATAGAACCTTGCAAGAGTGTGCCCGCACAATGCTGTGCGAGTCAAAGCTACCATGATATTTTTGGGCAAAGGTTGTAAACATTGCTTGCTATATCCAAAATAGATCATTGATTAGACCCATCCTAAACAAAACAACTTTTGAACTCTATCATGGAAGGACACATGGGATTTCCTACTTCAAGATATTTGGTTGTCGATGTTTTATTCTCAATACTAAGGACAATCTTGATAAGTTTGATGCTAAAAGTTCAAAAGAAATATCCTTAGGGTACTCAGCCAAAAGTAAAGCCTATAGAATTTTTAACAAGAAGAATTCGACTATTGAAGAAACTATGCATGTATCATTTGATAAAACCCTAGCTCAACCTAAAGTAATCAATGATGAGGATGAACTAGTAGATGATCCATCAAATATTCCAGAAGAAAATATTTTTGATGAACTTCCTAGAGATATTTCCTATGTAAAAGATCATCCAAAAGAATTCGTGATAGGTGAATTGTCTAAAAGAGTTCAAACTAGATCTTTCTTTAATAGTTTAGATTTCACTGCATTTGTTTCACAATTCGAACCCAAAAATGTCAAGGAAGCCTTTTCTGATAGTCACTGGATCATTGCAATAGAAGATGAATTGAGTCAATTCAAAAGAAATGATGTATGGGAACTTGTTCCAAAGCCTGATTCTCAAACCATTATAGGAACTAAGTGGATCTTTAGGAAAAAACTTAATGAATCAAGAGAAGTACTTAGAGATAAAGCTAGACTTGTGGCCCAAGGGTATAATCAAGAAGAAGGAATTGATTTTGATGAAACATATGCTCCCGTAGCTCGCCTAGAATCCATTGGGATGCTCCTAGCCTTTTCCTCCCATATGAAATTCAACCTTTTTCAAATGGATGTTAAAAGTGCCTTCCTAAACGGATTCATCAAGGAGGAAGTCTATGTTAAACAACCTATAGGTTTTGAAGATGTTAAATTTCTAGACCATGTCTATAAACTGAACAAAGCTTTATATGGACTTAAACAAGCTCGACAAGCTTAGTATGATAGATTAAAATCCTACCTAATTGAAAATGAATTTAAAATTGGTAGTATAGATCCAACTTTATTTACTAAAAGAAAAAAAGATAATCTCCTAATAATACAAATATATGTTGATGATATTATTTTCGGTGCTACTAATGATCTGTTATGCCAACAATTTGCAAAGGTAATGCAAGATCAGTTTGAGATGAGCATGATGGGAAAACTTTGATTCTTTTTCGGACTTCAAATTGATCAGCTATCCTCTGGAATCTTCATATCTCAAACAAAATACACAGTAAAGATACTGAAGAAATTCTTGATGGACAAAGTCAAAGGTAAAGAAACACCGATGGCAACTTCTACCCAATTGAAAACTGATGACAAGTAAATCAATAGATCAAACTATATAGAAGCATGATAGGATCCCTGTTATATTTAACTGTAAGTAGACCTGATATATTGTTTTGCACTTGTTTGTGTGCTAGCTTTCAAGTAAACCCTAAAGAAACACATCTAAATGTTGTTAAAAGAATACTTAGATACTTGAACAACACACAAGACCTAGGACTTTTCTATCCGAAGTCAGACACATTGGAATTATATTCCTTTTGTGATGCTGATTATGCGGGTAGCTTTACAGATAGAAAGAGTACTAGTGGAACTTGTCAATTTCTCAGAAAATCCCTAGTCTCTTAGTTCTCTAGAAAACAAAATACTGTTTCACTCTTCACAATAGAAGCAAAATACATTACTGCATCTCTAGCTTGTTCACAACTATTGTGGATGAAACAAACCTTACAAGATTTCATCCTATCCTACAAGAACAATAAAATACTATGTGACAACACTAGTGCAATCAACTTATCTAAGAATCTAGTACAACATTCTAGGACTAAACATATAGATGTTAGACATCATTTTCTTAAAGATTATGTCATAAAAGAAGATATCAATCTAGAATTTGTTAACACAGAAAATCAACTAGCTGATATTTTCACAAAACCATTACCAAAAGAGAGGTTTAATTAAATTTGTCATTCACTAGGTTTATCTAGATTAAAAGAGCTTAATTAATTTTCCTGATGAATGCAATTTTTCACTATTTGATTGATCAATTTTGCAAATTGATCAACCAAAACCTTTTGATCAATCAAAATGGACTATTTGATCAACCAAAATCTTTAGCAGGAAATCTCCCTCCAAAATTTTGACTTTTGATCAATCAATCAAAATGTTTGATCAACCAATCCTATTGGGCGGGAATCTTCCCTCCATTCTTTCAACCTTTGATCGACCAATTAACCCAATTGATCGATCACTTTTTGTTTTGATCGACCAAAAACCCTTTTTGATCAACCAAAACTAGGCAATTTCTCTTTTCAAGATTGCGATGTTTTTTTCCTCGATTTGCATTTGCAATCACTTTTTACCATGTCTAATCTACGTGATTAGTTGCCTTAAGGGTACTTACCTATTTTACTAATCACGTTCTTTATAAAACACCTCATTTTTAACCCAAATCCTATTTTTTTTACCCTACCCCACATATTTGGTCCCTACTCCACCAAGCTCAACTCCACCCGACCCCACTCCACTCCACCGGCCGTGTGATCGACCAACGATGGCGTCACCGACCATCTTGCGTGTAGCACATTCGTGCGTGTGTCCTCGCACGTGTGTGCTCCTTTAACGTCAACCTCACCCTCCATGCAACCTCCTTGCGCATCTCTCCCTTAATCGACCATTTTTGGTTCGATCTCAGTACATTCTAAACCTTGAATACATCCATTTCCTTGGATTTTTCTTGCGTTTATAATGTGCTTTGGCTTACTACTTTCATATTGATGCTTGTATGTGTTTTATTGCAAAATCTAGAAGTATATGTGAGCATATCATCCTGTCAAACACTTATTTTTTTTATCTATTACGCTTTTGGTTGACCAAAAGCATAACAGATCGAAAAAATAAGTGTTTGACCAGATGATATGCTCACAACGACCAAAATACCTTGGTTGATCAACCAAAAGGAAGTTTTTCAGTAACTCTATCCAGGTCATCTTTGATCGACCAATCACTCTGTTTGATTAACCAACATGTTTTTGCAATTTCTGAATGGCTCCAAAACGTGCACATACCTCCTCCTCATCTCATCATGATGACACCTTTGTTCATTTCTTCATCACTGAGGCCAAACATGACTGATTGCACAGTAATCATGAGACCTAAATCACCTGAATTAATCTAGATTCTAGCATAACTTAGGAACAATGCATTCATAAGCATCGTAATTCGCATAATAGTTAGTTTGTCAACTACATAGAGAACATTATCATTTTATGACCTAAAATAAAGATGAAATAAATTACTGATGATTCAAAGCCGCGGATGATAGATCAAACCATACAGATCTGATCAAGGCAATGACTGGAATCCAATGCTTCCGGAATCATCTTGATCGGACAACTAGAGCATCATGTGTAGCCCATAAAAGAATGGAGGTCAAGGAGCAAGATGACAGAGATCCAAGCCTCAGATGAAAGATTCAACTGCAAGGATGGATTTGGATCAACAATCACAGTCTAATGACGCAAAAATCAACCCGATCGAAGGCCTACATCACCAGTTACAAAGAAGAGAAGATGAATGGCCACGATGGTGCCATGTGGTGCCATCGCAGCTGCCCCTCGCTGCACCACAGCCTCTGAAGGCATCTTCCCCATGCATTATGGACTATTGGATCAACATCCAACGGTCGAGGAACCTCCACATCGCACGCCTCACCAAGCTTCAACAAAAGGAAAGAATATCTCAACCATTGGATTTGCATCCAACAACTGAGAGCAGTGAGCACCGAAGCGGAAACTCACCAATCCACACGCTTAGTACAGTGGTGACCGCGCTCAAACACAAGGGTGAGACACACGTTCGAGTGGCCCTGAGTGCTAAATTGGGAAGGAGGTCATGCGCGGGCATTATTGATCGTTGGATGGTGATCGGAAGGTGTTGGAGTGGCCACGTGGCACGATCAAAGCTCTCTGTTGCTGCACACGCTAACAGATGAGTGCTTAATGCAAGATCGCATGCACTCTTCAAAAGGCGGTGCGGGCGAGTTCTTTAAGAGAGCATTGGCGCTCGATTCAAATTCAAAGCACACGTGCAAGGGAAAGAGAGGTGATGAGCGGGTGCAAGGAGCAAGCGGGACCATCAAATCGCGAATCAAGAGCTGCGAAGCTACCACATGTCAAGCCCAGGTTCAATCCGCACGATGAAGGCACGTTTGAGGGTGTTTTGAGGCCAAATCAGAGCCGTTGATCTCCCGATCGACGAATCTGATTAGCCTAAAGTTGTTGCATGATTTTAAGGGCCAAATACCCTCTTTACCCCTCATCAAAGCTATAAAAGAAGGCCTAGGGCCCCCCAGTTGAAGAACATACTTCCAACATCTTTTCCAACTCAAAGACTCCCACCATCTATCTTCCAGACAAATCTTCTTCTCTCTCTTCCACCTTCCTCCAGAACTCTCTCCCTCTGCAACTCTGCTACGACCTTCATCCCGGCACCTAGATCCTAAGTGCTCCGGCGCTTCAAACAAGAATCCCACAAGTGGTGTCGTCTTATCTCTCTCTCTCTCTATCTCTATCTATCTATCTATCTATCTGTTTCTTAGCATAGTGAATTCTATTTTTGAAAAACTATTTCTGAATGCAATAAAATTTTGATCTTTTGGATATCTAGTCTATACATATTATATATATCTATTTAGAATGAGTTTTATTGAAAAGCTTTTGCATCAAATCGTGATTGCCTCCCTGTAAATGACCCGGTACTCCCGATTTTTATAAATTCATTTGTTCTGTCATGATTCGCACTTCGATGATAATGTCTAACCTTTCTAACGCGTCACGCGATGACGAACAGTGACTATTTTTCCTTATTTGCAAAATTTTCATCGCATGTTGGTAGACCCATCAACATTACTTACTTTGAGTCTATATTACCTGGCATCGACGAAAAATTTGCTTACCACCAGATATTACATCTTTTTTAGTGGAACTTTTAAGCGGATTCCACGAACAACCGCATACCTGGTGTTGACCCCATGGCGTGTCACCTATTTTATGCTAATCTAAAAAATATAGGTGAGGGTTTCAACATCGAGTTGACCTCGAACGTTTATGGCATAGAGGTTTGGTCAATGGGGATGTTCTTTCTGAGATTCTCAGTTGTCCATCTATTGGTCCCACGTTTCTTGAGCTCCATCAGCAGACATAGACGGATACCATTAGGGAAACCTTGCTCACGCCCTCTCACTTTGACTTGGGTCATCCGGCCAAGTCACCTTATTTTCATTGTCTTCCACGATTTCTTAATCTAGTTTTTCTATGGAATTTTATGCCTAAATCTATGTCATTTGAAAACTTCCCTGGTGTTATGCTCATCACCCTTTACGTGTTCCTTAAGAACAAGCGATTCAACTGGAACCACTTGATTATGTATCTCATGAGCAAGCGTCCCACCAACTTCCAGTTTGAGACACTTCTCTCCCATATCTTCCTACACTTTAATGTTCCCATGGATATAAACCATAAACAATTCATTACTAGAGTCTCCATTTTTGATAAGCTCACTTATACGAAGATGGAGCAAGCACAGGGAGTTCATGGTGAGGAAGAAGCCCAGGAGCAGCATGATAAGGATTTATGCGGTTTGTAAAATACGTCGTTGTAACGCGCAAAATCGATCAACTCTTAAATTTATATCCTAGATAGGGGAAGTATCTAGGGTCATCCAAGGAGGCCAAATGTTTTCAAAATTAATTTTCTTGCTTACAAAATAGATCTCAACTTTCTTTTTGGTATTTTAAATATGTAATTTTTTTTGTTTTGAAAAGATGAGGGCAAAATGCGAATTGTAGCGGAAAGTACTAACACCTATAATTGCTTAACTAAAACTTAAAAGATAGATATATCCTCTTCCTAAGCTCACTCTAGGCAAGTGGAGGCCTAGAGTAATTAGGAAGAAGAGGTGAAACAAGTGCTAGAACCAAAACAACAATTTCAATAGAAAGTAAAAAAGAAGGCAATTTGATTAACTAGAATTTGTGTCCTTTTTCCAAGACAAGTAGAGGAATGCTTCTACTAAAAAATGAAAAAATATAAAATCAAGAAAAGAAACACAAATCCTCTTGAAAAAATTGGTGAAGAAGGGAGTCTTCTTGCTCCAAGCCTAGCTGCTTCTTGGCTTGAAAAGAGGGTCTCCTTCTTCTCCTTCCTTGAGAGCTCCTCCAAGGTGGATGCTACCACCTTCAATGCTCTCCTCCAAGGGGTGGGCGTGCATGATGAGAACCTCATCATGAGCCATAACTAGCTCATTTTGACCTAATACAAAGGATAAAAGCTCCTACATAACTCAAGGAAAGGCTTAACTCAGAGAGATTCTGAGTTCGCAAAGAAAATAGAAACTAAGGGGTAAAAATGCAATTTCACCAATCCAATCTGAAAATAGGGTAACTCAGGGTCCAAACATAAGTCAAAGAAACCTAATAAGAGGAAAAGTGGGATGAGATGATTCAATAAGGGCTACAGCAACTCCAAGGAATTAAATGACATCCTGTAACCCTAAAAAAAAACCCACTTAAAAACACGAGGTTCGAGGAAGAGAAAAAAATCAGCTAAACCCTCTAAAATTCATAGAAAAATAATCTCTAGGGTTTAGAACCTTCAATTTGGTCTTAGGAACCCATTTTGACCTACATTGAGAACCATGCCCAATTAACAACTTAATTTGGGTTTTTGCATAAATTGACCGGTCAAACAAGGTTTAATTTGGAAATAAAATTCACCATCATAATCCTTAGGCCCCAATTAGTCATGTATAAAAACTTGAGCCTAGGAGGAAACCTTCTTGACCAACTTTACACTTTGGTCCTCATTTATTTACTTTTTGGCCCTCAACTTTTGAATCCTCACATTTCTGCCCCTAACTCTCCTTCGTTCTTTGCATTCAGGTCCCTCCTGCCAAAACCTGACAAGCACCATGCTCCGGCGACCTTGCGCAGAGCATGGCGCCGCGCAGGGTAAGGGGGAGGGTCTGGCAAGTAAACCGAGGGTGCCCTGCGTCGTCAGCCGTCACAGGGACACCCCCCTTGTCGCTGCAACCCACCATACCGGCCGTGCGAACGCACGGACGGTATGGGTCTCCATCTCCGGCATCCTCTGGCGAGGGAGACACATCGTCTCCCTCCGCCCTCCTCTCTGATTCTACCCTATAAGTACCCCCCATTGCTCCACTGTTCGGGGGAGCTCGGTCCTGACGGAGAAAGACCCCCACTTCCTCTCTTCCCACTCTGACAGGAAGCCCTCCAGCTCCGGCGGCCTCCCCTCTTCCTCCTCGTCGCTCTGCCGCACTACCAGCTGCAGGGTTGCTCTCCCTCGCTCTTCCCGCGCCACGCCGCACCCAGCTGGCGCCTCTCCGGCCCCCTCCTCGCCGCCGCCCCTTCCCCTGGGCAGCTTCTTCTCCGGCGACAGTCGATACGACTTTCGCCTGCTCCGGCCCCTCCTCGTCCTGCTAAGTAGGTAGAACTCCTCCTCTTCCTCCCCTCTTCCTTTTCCTCACTTTACATCTTTACTGTTACCCCGATCCGACCAATCGCCCTCACCTTCTCCACCTCCGGCCCCTGCTCCGGCGACCTGCTCCCATCACTCCAGCAACCCACACGGCTCGCCGACCACCGCAGAACCTCCGCCTCCTTACCCTGATCAACCTCCGCCCTTCCACTTCCCCCAAATCACCCTCTGCAACTCCACCGAACAAACCCATCTCCTAACCTGCAGTTTGACCTAGGGCGGCCCTTAGGCTCCGCCCCGCCGCCTGCACACCCCCTGACCACCTTCACCGTGCCACGGCGAAGGTCCTCCGCGTTTCTGATTGGGCCGAGAGGCCGTTTCTCTGTGGGCAGGTACCTGCGCTCGCCGCCGCCATTGTTGAAGCGAAGCAGCTTCTTCACCTGCTGCCCCAGGTGCGCCACGCCCAGGCCACGCTCCCAGGCTGCGCGAGGTGTCTTCGCAAAGCGTCAGGCTGCAGTTGAGGCGAAGCCCTTGCGCGAAGCCCTCGTGCGAAGCCTTGACTGCCGCTGCCTCGTCCGTGCAGGCGTCAAATTGGGGTGGGACATTTAGTCCCACCTCGGAAGGCTCTGAAGGTGCGCAGCGGTATAAAGTGAAAAAGTGCTGGAGGCTTATCGCCTCAGCACACGGGGTGAGGTCCCCTTCACCCGCCTGATTACCCGGTCTCGTCCGCGCCCACGCCTCGCGGACCTGGCCCGACCCGACTTATCCCGACTTGCACTCCTCGCCCACCATGCACGCCGGTGGGCCTGGACCCGGGCGCAACCCGTACCCGACTACCCGGCAGCTCTGGGAGAGCTTTCCTAAGAGCGGATTCTGTGAGAGAGAAACGCGGGTGGGGTAGAGTAGGTTTTTTCCAGCTGATGAGAGCTTTGAAGTGTGTAGGCATAGGCGAAGAAGAAGAAGACGAGCGAGGCAGAGAAGAAGGACGACGAAAGCTAAAGGAAGAAGGAGCACTGTAGCAGCGGCGGTTTAAGTCGTCTGATTGGAAAATCAGACGACGCTCTAAAGGCAGAAAAGAGGAAGAAGAACATCACCCACTGCTGCAGATAAAGAAGAAAGAAAAAGAAAGAGACAAGCTGAAACAAGAGCTAAAAGAAGAAGAAGAACATCAACCCACTGCTGCAGATAAAGAAGACAGAAAGAAAAAGAAGAAAGAAGGAGAGACGACGCCCTGCAGTAAAAGGACTGCAGAGAAAGAAGGAGAACGAAGAAGTCGTGCCGCTGAGCAAGGGACCGCAAGAAGAAAAGCTTTACAGCTGAGGCAGAAAGAAGAAAGAAGAAATAAGAAGAACAGAAGGCAGAAGAAGAAGACCACCAGGAGATAAACAAAGAAGAAAAACCAAAAGCCAAAGAGAAGAGAAAACAAAGAGGAAGAAAGAAGAAACCAAATTTTTATCTCTCCCTCTCTCTCTCTCTCTTTATTTTTGTAATATTTTTTGTAATAAGAATTTGTATCTCTAGAATACAACTTGCTCCCTGAGTTCGACCTTGGGAACTCTTTTATTTCCGAGTAACAAATTGTATTAAACTGGTAATCACTTCTCTATACTATACTACGACGAAATAATAGAACTATAGAGGATGGTCGTCACCAGTTTTTGGCGCCGTTGCCGGGGAGCAACGGCTATTCTAGAGATAATCAAATTCCTGTTTTTACATTGCTAACAATCTCTCCTTTGTTGTGCAGGAAAATACAAGAAAATCGAGAAGACAAGCAACCGCACGACAACCACTCCAAGGACAGGTAAAATTCTATCCTCTCAATCCCTAAACTCTAAAGAGGAAGAAAAGAAAAGAACAAGCAATATAGGTCTAACCTGTCTTCTATACTCAGTAAACCATCAAAAGTTGCATGTTTTCAACCCATTATTACTGCACACTATTAAGGGTATTTAAGGGCTAACACATTCTTGCTTGAGCCCTAATTACCCAACAAAGAGCTAACTGGACCAAGTAGAGCCAACCTAGGATCCAACACTAGGGATTTAGAGACACACTCCTTAAGCAAGAATTGAGAAAACCAAATGAAGTGTGCCCAAGCCCTTGTCTGAAAATACCTATTCAAAGAAAAACCCAAAACAATTGGCTTTCTAAACACTTGAACCCTAAAAGACAAGACCCAAAAACTCTCAAAGGAAACAAGAGGTAAAGTTGCCCCCTTGGGTCAACCAACCTTAAATTAGGTCACTCTTTGCACTCAAAGAACTAAAGTTCAAGTGTAACTTTAAGCACCCTAATCTTAACCTAAAATTGGTAGACTTAAGAGGTCAAGATCCCCATTCTGGTCTACCTGGAACCGCAGTGACAAGAGAGGTCGGGTGGGGGAAACCCTGTAACCCGTGGGGACGCTCTACCATGTAGGGGTCTTTGCGGGACTCTCCCTCTCTGGCTGCCCAGGTAATTCTCAGGTGGACGATCTTTCTGATCAAGGGGTCCATCTGCCCCGCACCTCTATAGTCACCCAACACATTTTTGGGTGTCTTGATTGGGTCCAGCACCTTCTAAACTCATCTCTTCCAACAGTGCATGTACGGTAGGAGGTCCTTAAGACCACCCTTAAGACCTCCTTTAGAAATTCACTCTCGTCAAGGCCAAGCCTCGACGCCCGTGTTTGTGCAGCAACCCCCTCACATTATTCTCTCTTCTGATTCAAAACCAAGTTCTTCTTCTTCCCCCATCATGGCTCAGCCAGTTGAGGAAGAAAACAATCTGGAGCACCAGCTCCAGCGACTCAATGACCTCTTCCAAAACTTCGTGCACCCACCACAGCGTCCTATGATGCGGGACCACTACAATCCTGCTGCGATGGCTATTGAGCCTTGAGTCAGAATCCCGACTGGAGGACCTGATTCCGAATTGAAGCCCAACATGATTCATGCTATACCTAAATTCCATGGGCTTAATTCCGAAGATCCCTTCCAGCACATCAAACAGCTAAAGCATCTGGTCCAAACTTTTGGGTCAGAGGCGCAAAATCGGGATATTCTTCTCATGAAGATGTTCTCCTTTTCTCTTATGGACAAGGCCGCCCATTGGTATCAAACTCAGACCCGGCCGATCAACACTTGGGAAGAACTTCAATCCGAGTTTTTGAAGAAGTTTTTTCCCGTTGGTCGGACCAACGCCTTGCGCCATCAGATTACGCACTTCACTCAACAATTAGGAGAACCTCTCCATGAGGCATGGGATCGTTTCCAGGATCTCATGAGAAAGTGCCCCCATCACGGAGTTCCTAAATGGGAACAAGTCCAGTCTTTTTACCAAGGACTCCGTGAGGACATCCGTCTTTTCGTCAATGCAACCTGCGGAGGAAATATCATGGGTCAACATGAAGACACCGTGTGGGAGATTCTCGAAAACATGTGCGAGAACTCCATCAACAATGACTCCATGGGATTATTCGACAGGACGAATACCCGCACATCGACGAATCTTAGGGGAGCACATGAGACGCAGGGCCTGTCCGCATCAGTCGACCTGGAATTAATGATCAGTCGATTGGACAAGGTCTCAATTATCGAAAAGAAGGTGGACGAGCTGACTCAGCATTTGCAACGAGCCACCTCTGCGCATAACCCTTTCGTACAGCCTCCTTCCACAAGGGAAACTGTGCAAAACATTCTCCATCGACCTTTTCCTAGGATGGACCCATCATCCGAATCTTCGCCCGGTGGTCCTTCCGATTCCTTCTACACCTACCAGGGGAATTCCATTCCCTCTTTCTCAGACTCTCTGGAGGTTCCTCAGACCTGCGAGGACCTCCACGCTATCCAGAACGACCCATTCTCCAACACCTATAACCCTGGATGGCGAAACCATCCTAACTTTCAGTGGGCGGGAAATTCCCAAACCCAAAGATCATCCTTCCAACCCCGCCCACAACCTCCTCGTCCTTACCAGCCGCCTCAGCCTCGGCCCAACCCTACTTACCCATCTGGGCCGAATCAGGATCAAATGTCCCTTATCCTTCAGACCCTGGCTGACATTCAAAGAATGAATGCGGCTATCCAAAAACAACACAAGGACGAACTTACAGAGGTTCGTAACCAATTGACCCAGTTGGCAAACTCTCGCCAGCCAGGTACTCTTCCCTCCCAACCTCTGCCTAATTCTAATAACGTGCCAACCCAGCAGCGCGTTATGAACCCAAACCCAGGCCATGCCCATATGAGTTATCAGGCCCCCTCTGTTCCTTCACCTGACGGGATAGAGGCCTCCACTTCTTTTGCAGGTTACCAGCAGCAAGCTATCTTACCCAATCCCAACCAAAACCAGGCAGGACTTAATTCCGTAACAACCCGTAGTGGTAAGGAAACCCAAGACCCACCTCATCCGAACCACTCCAAGCCGGGTATTGATCCCAAGCCTAGGACAGTAATCCAGGACGTCCCCACCCCTGTCACGGATCCACAACCTGGACCTATCCTAGAAGAACCACCTAAGGTCCCGTTTCCCGAGGCCTTGACCAAGGGAAAGAAGACTACCAAACCCGTGGCCCCTGAGGAGGACCTGGTCAAGCTCTTTGAACAGGTCCACATAAACATCCCCTTGATGGATGCAATCCGCCACGTACCAGCTTACGCACGATTTCTAAAGAATATATGTACACCCCAGCGTAAGCCGCGAACCAAAGGAGGGAGCCCAATTGTTCTGTCAGAGCAAGCCAGCTCTGTAATCCTCAGTAGACTCCCACCCAAGGCAAAAGATCCTGGTACTCCCCTGATTTCCTGCAAGATAGGTGGTACCCAATTTGGTAGAGCATTGCTAGACTTGGGTGCATCCATAAACCTGATACCCACATCCTTACTTGACCATCTAGAAGAATCTGAGCTAAAACCAACCGAGGTGACATTACAATTAGCAGATCGATCTATAAAGTCACCAAAAGGGATTCTCGAGGATGTTATCGTAAGAGTGCGGGATTTCTATTTCCCAGTGGACTTTATAGTCTTAGATATGGACGCACCTGAGAACCCTAGGGATACACCAATCATTCTAGGGAGACCTTTCTTGGCTACTGCTAGAGCCAACATCAGCTGTGAGGAGGGCCAAATAGAGCTTAAGTTTGGAGATCAAACATTGAAAATTGATATATTTAAGGCCCAACAAGGAATTAATTGCGGTGTCATCGAACAAATTTGTGACGTCAGGACTTTGGTTGATGAATCACACTTCCAGAATGACTCGATTATGCCTCATCAACCACAGAAGGATCTTGACCCGCAAACAGAGGAGTTGAATCCAGACATACACAACCCAGTAACTCCCACCCTTGAACCTCACATCTACATTGAACCACCCGCTGCTGCTGAAAACCCTGTCCTCGAGTTAAAGCCTCTTCCTGCTCACTTGAAATACATCTTTTTGGGTTCCGATCAGACCCTTCCTGTGATTATCAATTCCAACCTCAGTCCCGAACAGGAATCCCGTCTGATTACTGTTCTCCAGCAACATCGCAGAGCCATCGGGTGGACTCTCGATGATTTGACTGGAATAAGTCCCTCCTATTGTACTCATCATATCTATTCAGAAGAGGGCACACGACCTTCTCGTGAAATGCAGAGACGCTTAAACCCCAATCTGCAGGAGGTCGTGAAAAGGGAGATCATCAAGTGGTTAGATGCCGGAATTATCTACCCGATCTCCGATAGTCGTTGGGTGAGCCCAATTCAGGTCGTGCACAAGAAGGCAGGACTCACCACTATAACGACTGAGACCGGAGAAATCATTCCTACCCGACTAGCCAACTCGTGGAGAGTCTGTATAGATTACCGCCAACTCAATTCCTCCACGAAGAAGGATCATTTCCCACTACCCTTCATTGATCAAATTCTCGAAAAACTTGCGGGAAATAGGTTCTTCTGCTTTCTTGACGGGTACTCCGGTTATAACCAAGTGGCAATCCATCCTGAGGACCAAGAAAAGACCATGTTCACCTGCCCCTTCGGAACATACGCTTTCCGAAGGATGCCTTTCGGTCTTTGCAATGCACCCGCTACTTTTCAGCGATGCATGCTTGCCATATTCTCAGATATGGTAGGTGATTATCTGGAAGTCTTCATGGATGACTTTTCAGTTTTCGGAGCATCATTCGACGATTGCCTCCAACACTTGGTCCAGATACTCAGGCGGTGCATCGATGTGAATTTGATTCTTTCCTGGGAAAAGAGCCATTTCATGGTGCCTGAGGGAATTGTCCTGGGACACTCAATTTCGGAAAAAGGCATCCAAGTGGACCAAGCTAAGGTTGATCTGATTTCTCACCTTCCTATGCCTAGCTCGATCAGGGACATCCGTTCCTTTTTAGGGCACGTCGGTTTTTACCGCCGTTTCATTCCAGATTTCTCGAAAATCGCGCGCCCCTTAACTTCTCTTCTCTCCAAGGATGTACCTTTCGAAATTTCCAAGGAATGCACTCAAGAATTTGAGATCCTACGTGACCGAGTCACCCAAGCCCCGATCCTACAGTCCCCTGATTGGTCTCAACCCTTTGAGATCATGTGCGATGCATCCGACTTCGCTGTAGGAGCGGTTTTGGGGCAGAAAGCTGACGGGAAACCCGTGGTCATCTACTACGCTAGCAAGACACTTGACGAGGCTCAGCGTAACTATACGGTTACGGAGAAAGAGCTGCTAGCCGTAGTATTTTCCCTTGAAAAATTTCGATCGTATCTTCTGGGTTCCCATGTCATCATCTACTCGGATCACACAGCTGTGAGGCATCTCCTTGCGAAGAACTACGCGAAACCTCGATTAATCCGATGGATCTTGCTGTTGTAAGAATTCGATCTTGAGATACGCGACAAGGCGGGAAGGCAGAATGTAGTAGCCGACCATCTGTCCCGTCTTCCTTCTGAGATCATTAGCCCTTCCGGACCCATCACTGAGCATTTTCCCGATGAGCACCTGCTGACTATCGGTACTAGCCTTCCATGGTTTGCTAATGTAGTAAATTACTTGGCATCTCATCAGATCCCGTCCGATTGGCCGAAGGCCAAGAAGGACAAATTACGCTCCGATGCCAAGTATTACATTTGGGAAGACCCGTACCTCTTCCGCATAGGTGCTGATCAGATCATTCGGAGATGGGTCCCGGAAGAGGAAATCAGCAATATCCTATCCTTCTGCCATGACCAGGCATGCGGTGGCCATTTCTTAGGCCATAAAATCGCATCCAAAGTCCTCCAGTGTGGCTTCTACTGGCCTACACTATTCAAGGATGCATACATCCACTGTAAGGCATGCAGTTGTTGCCAGACTTTGGGCAACATGAACCGTCGCGACATGATGCCTTTACAGCCGATTCTCGTATACGAAATCTTCGATGTCTGGGGGATTGATTTTATGGGCCCCTTTCCTGTTTCGATTGGTTTCGAGTACATCCTGCTTGCGGTGGACTACGTGTCCAAATGGATCGTAGCCATACCGACCCGAACCTGTGATCACAAGATTGTTCTTAAGTTCATACATCAAAACATTTTCTCAAGGTTCGGGATTCCCCGTGCTATTATCTCTGATGGGGGGACCCATTTTACAAATGCTCAGTTTAGGTCACTTATGGCCAAATTTGGGGTGTCTCATCGAATCTCTACTCCTTACCACCCCCAAACAAATGGTCTAGCTGAGCTATCAAATCGGGAGATCAAGAAAATCCTGCAAGTCACTGTTCGGCCTGACAGGAAGGACTGGTCATCTCGACTTCCGGAAGCATTGTGGGCCTATAGGACCACCCACAAGACCCAATTGGGCATGTCTCCCTTTAGACTGGTGTACGGAAAGGCATGCCACCTTCCCGTAGAACTGGAGCATAAAGCCTATTGGGCAGTACGGAACTGTAATCTAGATCTTTCCAAGGCTGGGACCCACAGAAAACTCCAAATCAGCGAGATCGATGAATTACGCCTAGACGCGTACGAGAACTCGCAAATCTACAAGGAGCGGGTTAAAGCCTTCCACGACAAACACATCTCGAGAAAGATCTTTCATCCTGGTCAAAAGGTCCTACTCTTTGATGCCCGACTCAAACTTTTCCCGAGAAAGCTGAGGTCCAAGTGGGTCGGACCATATTTGGTCCGACAGATTTTTGGAAATGGAGCAATCGAAATCAGTCCACTCAGCCACGATTCTGAACCTTTCATCGTGAACGGTCAGAGACTCAAGCCATTCATTGATGTAACTTCTACTGATTTGGCTGAAGCATCTTACATCCTCCATTCCCCTTGAGCTTATTGTGCCCAGCCGATGGCGTAAAACTCAGCGCTTAACGGGAGGCAACCCGTCATTTTCCTAAAAATCCAAAACTTTTTCTGACACCTTTCTGCACTTAAGGTTCACCCTTGTAGACAGCCGACCCCACCTCAGATGCTTGCATCTGGGATTAGAAATCGTCCGCAAAAATTCAACCCGACCCATTCACTCATCCAAATTTTTGTCTTAAGGAATGAACTAAGTTAAATAAAAACCCCCTAGGTTACAATGAGGACATTGCAAATCTTAGGCATGGGGGGGGTATGAAAGTGCAAAACTTGTAAGAAAAGGTTTCAAACAAAAAATTCACATATGCCAAAAACACCATAAAAATTAAAAATTTTCTAAAAAGAATAAGAGGAAAAGAGGAGAAGGAAATTTTGTGAAGGAGAAGGAGAAAAGAAACAAAATGAAAAAGGAGCACAAAATTATGAGAAAAGGTGATAGTCATTAGTAAGGAACTAAGGAATTAACCTAAGTTCTAGACCTCATTCAAGAAAATAACTGAAAAGTGCATAATGAGATTAGTAAGAACGCAAACCTTAGGCATTCTTGAATAGACTCTTAGTACCCATTAAGATCCAGACAATCCTCAAGAGGTTGAGGAAAATGAAAAGCTTAAGTACTAGGTCCAAGGCTTAGGGAGTATTTGGCCTCGTTAACTAATTTTTGGTTTACGGGACTTAGTAACCTAAGCACCCTAGCCTCACACACAGCCTGGTTCAGTAAGCGTAAAAATCAAAATCACGCAGAAGCATCGCAAAATTCTGAAAAGTACACCTAGAGTAGGAGCGACCGACCAACACAAGTTGATTTGGACGAGTTCCCAGTGCGGAGAGGCGGGAAATCCCCTCGAAGATGCATAACAAAATATCATCTCCTCGGTGCTTGTCTCTTAGGATATTCACATATCCTACTGGGGGCATGTAAGCACTTTACTGATTCAGATTCCATGGATGGCATTATCTCGAAGTGTCAATTGCCAGGGTCTGGATTCAGCCACGGAACACCATGGATGGGATTATCTCGAAATCTCAATAGCCAGGGTTCCGGGGGTTGCCATGGGCGGTGCTATCTCGAAGCATCGATCGCCAGGAACCCTTGAGGATTGATGATGGGAGCAATGAATCTGATACAGACCGTGTTGAAAAGCCAATCCTAAGCTAGAATTAAAAAGAAAAAGAGAGAGAACTCTCCAAATAGAAAAATTTTCTATCTCTCTCTCTTACAAAACGCACTGCGAACTGAGCCAGGGCTGAAATCATTTCAAGCACGGGTGCTTTAACCACAAAGTCCAATAAACCTTAGGTTAGTTCTTGTGAACCTTAAAAACCTTTGCTAAGGACTGAGGCCAAGGCTAGACAGATTTGGATCTTGATTGGTACTAGGGTACCTTTTAGGCCTATGGTCAGCATTCTAACCTAATCTAAGCTCAAATGAAAAGGCACTTATCTGAAGCTATTAAGAACTTCATGGTCTAGAACAAGGGTTGAAACCTTAAAGTTTTTGCTAAGGGACTAGCAAAAGCTAGGCATGGGGGTATGATGAGAACCTCATCATGAGCCATAACTAGCTCATTTTGACCTAATACAAAGGATAAAAGCTCCTACATAACTCAAGGAAAGGCTTAACTCAGAGAGATTCTGAGTTCGCAAAGAAAACAGAAACTAAGGGGTAAAAATGCAATTTCACCAATCCAATCTGAAAACAGGGTAACTCAGGGTCCAAACATAAGTCAAAGAAACCTAATAAGAGGAAAAGTGGGATGAGATGATTCAATAAGGGCTACAGTAACTCCAAGGAATTAAATGACATCCTATAACCCTAAAAACAAACCCACTTAAAAACACGAGGTTCGAGGTAGAGAAAAAAATCAACTAAACCCTCTAAAATTCATATAAAAATAATCTCTAGGGTTTAGAACCTTCAATTTGGCCTTAGGAACCCATTTTGACCTACATTGAGAACCATGCCCAATTAACAACTTAATTTAGGTTTTTACGTAAATTGACCGGTCAAACAAGGTTTAATCTGGAAATAAAATTCACCACCATAATCCTTAGGCCCCAATTAGTCATGTATAAAAACTTGAGCCTAGGAGGAAACCTTCTTGACCAACTTTACACTTTGGTCCTCATTTATTAACTTTTTGGCCCTCAACTTTTGAACCCTCACATTTATACCCCTAACTCCCGTTCGTTCTTTGCATTCAGGTCCCTCCTGCCAAAACCTGACCAGCACCATGCTCCGGCGACCTTGTGCGGAGCATGGCGCCGCGCAGGGTAAGGGGGAGGGTCTGGCAAGTAAACCGGGGGTGCCCTGCGTCGTCAGCCGTCGCAGGGACACCCCCCTGGTCGCTGCAACCCACCATACCGGCCGTGCGAACGCACGGACGGTATGGGTCTCCATCTCCAGCGTCCTCCGGCGAGGGAGACACGTCGTCTCCCTCCACCCTCCTCTCTGATTCTACCCTATAAGTACCCCCCGTCGCTCCACCGTTCGGGGGAGCTCGGTCCTAACGGAGAAAGACCCCCACTTCCTCTCTTCCCACTCCGACAGGAAGCCCTCCAGCTCCGGCGGCCTCCCCTCTTCCTCCTCGTCGCTCTACCGCACTACCAGCTGCAGGGTTGCTCTCCCTCGCTCTTCCCGCGCCACGCCGCACCCAGCTGGCGCCTCTCCGGCCCTCTCCTCGCCACCGCCCCTTCCCCTGGGCAGCTTCTTCTCCGGCGACAGTCGATACGACTGTCGCCTGCTCCGACCCCTCCTCGTCCTACTAAGTAGGTAGAACTCCTCCTCTTCCTCCCCTCTTCCTTTTCCTCACTTTACATCTTTACTGTTACCCCGATCCGACCAATCGCCCTCACGTTCTCCACCTCCGGCCCCTGCTCCGGCGACCCGCTCCCATCACTCCAGCAACCCACACGGCTCGCCGACCACCGCAGAACCTCCGCCTCCTCACCCTGATCAACCTCCGCCCTTCCACTTCCCCCAAATCACACTCTGCAACTCCACCGAACAAACCCATCTCCTAACCTGCAGTTTGACCTAGGGCGGCCCTTAGGCTCCGCCCCGCTGCCTGCACACCCCCTGACCACCTTCGCCGTGCCACGGCGAAGGTCCTCCGCATTTCTGATTGGGCCGAGAGGCCGTTTCTCTATGGGCAGGTACCTGCGCTCGCCGCCGCCATTGTTGAAGCGAAGCAGCTTCTTCACCTGCTGCCCCAGGTGTGCCATGCCCAGGTCACGCTCCCAGGCTGCGCGAGGTGTCTTCGCAAAGCGTCAGGCTGCAGTTGAGGCGAAGCCCTCGTGCGAAGCCCTCGCGCGAAGCCCTCGTGCGAAGCCTCGACTGCCGCTGCCTCCTCCGCGCAGGCGTCAAATTGGGGTGGGACATTTAGTCCCACCTCGGAAGGCTCTGAAGGAGCGCAGCGGTATAAAGTGAAAAAGTGCTGGAGGCTTATCGCCTCAGCACACGGGGTGAGGTCCCCTTCACCCGCCCGATTACCCGGTCTCGTCCGCGCCCACGCCTCGCGGACCTGGCCCGACCCGACTTAGCCCGACCTGCACTCCTCGCCCACCACGCACGCCGGTGGGCCTAGACCCAGGTGCGACCCGTACCTGACTACCCGGCAGCTCTGGGAGAGCTTTCCTAAGAGCGGATTCTGCGAGAGAGAAACGCGGGTGGGGTAGAGTAGGTTTTTGCCAGCTGACGAGAGCTTTGAAGTGTGCAGGCACAGGCGAAGAAGAAGAAGACGAGCGAGGCAGAGAAGAAGGACGACGAAAGCTGAAGGAAGAAGGAGCACTGTAGCAGCGACGGTTTAAGTCATCTGATTGGAAAATCAGACGAAGCTCTAAAGGTAGAAAAGAGGAAGAAGAACATCACCCACTGCTGCAGATAAAGAAGAAAGAAAAAGAAAGAGACAAGCTGAAACAAGAGCTGAAAGAAGAAGAAGAACATCAACCCACTGCTGCAGATAAAGAAGACAGAAAGAAAAAGAAGAAAGAAGGAGAGACGACGCCCTGCAGTAAAAGGACTGCTGAGAAAGAAGGAGAACGAAGAAGCCGTGCCGCTGAGCAAGGGACCGCAAGAAGAAAAGCTTTACAGCTGAGGCAGAAAGAAGAAAGAAGAAATAAGAAGAACAGAAGGCAGAAGAAGAAGACCACCAGGAGATAAACAAAGAAGAAAAACCAAAAGCCAAAGAGAAGAGAAAACAAAGAGGAAGAAAGAAGAAACCAAATTTTTATCTCTCCCTCTCTCTCTCTCTTTATTTTTGTAATATTTTTTGTAATAAGAATTTGTATCTCTAGAATACAACTTGCTCCCTGAGTTCGACCTCGGGAACTCTTTTACTTCCGAGTAACAAATTGTATTAAACTGGTAATCACTTCTCTATACTATACTACGACGAAATAATAGAACTATAGATGAAGGTCGTCACCAGTGCACCACCCTCAAAAGCTCCTCCAAGGTGGCATGGACCGCCTTCAAGATCTCCTCCAAAGATCTTCCTTGCCTGGCTTCTTCTTTGGCTGGCGTGACTCAAGAGAGAAGGGAAGAGGGGAAGGCACCAAAGGGACAGAATATCCCTTTAATCTTCTTCTTCTTCTTCTTCTCTCTTGGGCGTGGGCTCTAAGTGGAATATGAGAGTGAATTTGCTAGCCAAGGATGGTTTGAATGGTGGTGGGTAGTGGTCTTTTTATAGGGTAGGATGAGGGGTTAAGGTGCCTCTTGAAATGGAGGGCTAAGATGGAAGGATGGAGGTGGTTAGATGATCCTAGGGTTAAGGGTTGTTGGCGCCACCTAAGGGGTGTAAGGGGGGTAGTTAGGGTTGGTCAAGAGGCACCTAAAAGTGGTGCCAACCAAGGAGAGGTGCCATGGGTTGGCACCAACTTTGAGGTTTCTAGAAGGTGGGTTATGTGGAGGGTGGAGATGGGTTTAAGGGGAGATGTGTGGTGGAGATGAAGGGGATTTTTGGAGGGAAAAGTGGCACCAACAAGGGGGTAGTTAGGGTGGTTTTGGCGCCACTTTTAGGTGTCTTTTGGAGGTGGTGGGTAGGCTAGGTTGTCGTCAAGTAGGTTTAGCTTATGCGGAGCTTAGGTGGAGCTAGTTGGTGGAGTTGTTAAGTAGGGTTTTTGGGTGGTACAAGCCAAGGAAGCTGGAGCATAGCTAATGTTACGAACGCACTCCAAGACATTTTTTTTTAAGACATTTGGGAGGTGTCCCAGATGTCTGGCCAGACGTCTGGAACCACTTCCAGATGTCTGGGATCTATTTCCGGTGGCACGTGGGACTGCATCTGACCCGCAACCGCCTTCCTCTCTCTCTTTTTCCCTCTCTCCTCCTATGACCGCAGTCTGCGTTCTCTCTCTCTTCCTCTCCCCGGGCGGCTTTAAAAAGCCTCGCCCTCTCCCTCACTCTCTTCACCTCCGCTCCTCCTTCTTGTCCTTCTTCTCCTTCCAGCCGGTGCGCGAGTGCGAGCGCGAGTGAGCGGCGGCAGCGATAGCCGCGGTGAGCGTGGGAGGAGGTGCTGCGCGAGGGAGGAGGCGCTCGGCCGTGAGGGCGAGCTTGCCGGGGCTGCTAGGGCCGGCCGCCGGGGGGAGCAGCAGACGCGGGGTGACGCGGGAGGCCTGCTGCAGCTCAAGCAGCAGGCGGATGAGACGCGGCGCAGCCGTGCGTCGCGAGCGGAGGGCGAGCCGCGCCCTGATTCTGGAATTTTTTCCAGAATCAGATGTCTGGGCTTCCAACCAGACGACGGGGAGGACGTCTGGAGGACTCTCCAGACGTCTGAAAGGTGAGTTATTTCCGTCTTTCTTTCTTTCCTTCGACTATCCGTACTGAGAGAGAGGAATGGGTACACGCAGGTTCTGTGATTCGCCATCCAACGCGAATCAGCCGTCTGGCTGCAGTGCCAGACGACGGGAACGACTTCCAGACGTCCTGGGTGACCATCGGACGTCTGGGAACTAGGCCAGATGCCCCCGCAGGCTTCTGGATGTCTGAGAGACTACGCAGAGTGAAGGTATCCTCTGAACCACTTTTTAAGACATCTGGAAGAGGTTCCAGACGTCTGATTTTGCACTGTTTCATCATTTTCGACCCGTTTAGGGCCCGTTCGGAGTCCATTTTCCGCGTTTCGAGTTGCGTGCTTTTTGGAATTAAATCCTCTACCCGTCTACAGTAGTTGTATACTATTTTGAGAAACTCCTTGTGTTTGATCCTTGTGATAGGACCCCGTTCCATTGCAGTCTCGGGGGTTGCGGAGGTACGCGGGATTCCCGACCACGCCCCTAGTACGCCTGTTGTAACCGGTAGAGTGGCTTTTAAGTTTATTAGTATAATCTGTTAAATTATGGAACCATAAATAGAACCTAGGACATTGCGTGAATCCTAGGAATGAGAAATAGATTGAATGATAGATCCTAGGTGTTGCATGAATCCTAGGCCTGGAAAACTAAATTGTATGATAGATCCTAGGATAGAGCATGAATCCTAGGACGGGGAAAACTAGTGGAATATATGAATACTGTAGTCTTGGAAAAATGGAAAGGAACAAATAGCTACCTGTAAATTGAAATAACAGCTGCCTGTTATGAATAAATAAACGTGACTGAGAGCATGGATTGTAAGAACGTGAAATTGGAAAGTGAAACCTAGATGTTCTGAGCTGGAACCCTACGGGGAATTAGGAGTGGAACTCCTAGAAAGAGAAAGGAATGGAACTGAGAAAGAAAGACGTGGTAGTGTGCTGTCTCTTGGGTACGTAGTACCAAGGGAAGTACCTGTACCTGTTTAGTGCAGAGCGGAGCCAGCCACCGCAGGGACCCGGGGTTAGGACTGGCCACTTTGTACCGACTTGCTGGCCCTCGTGTACGTAGTACCGAGGAGAGCTACTAGTGTAGGGAGGTACTAGCTACCCCACGGGCCCCGGGGTTCTGCTAGCCTCCTACACCAACTTGTTAGGCCCACTGGGGCAAACCAGGGTAGTCAGGCACGGGTGCGCGGACTGTGGAGGGGCAAGGCCCTTGTTTGGTTACTGTGAAGGGGTTGGACCCCCTGTTTCTGAGAGGGCTCTGCCCTGTACTGGTTCCGTGCTGTGCTTTGGGCGCACCCGTTAACGGAAACGACTGACTGCGTGCCAGTGCGGGTTAGCTACCTGTGCGTTTATCGCGCGTGCCGTAGTCACCGTTACGCCTATCTGTGACCTTGGAGTGGTTGACTGAGAGTAGGATCACTACGGGGGACTCTCCCGGCCAGGAGAGCATCACGTGCTACTTCTACTTTTTGGAAAAGACTGCAATCAAGATCGTTCCCACGAGGAACATTCGAGATCAAGTGAAGGATCTGAGAAATAAATGAAATTGTGAGACAATTGAAAGACGTAAATAAAGAAAGTAACGGAACATAACAGCTACTGTACACTCTACTGTTTCTTTTGTTTTAGTTGCCACTCTACTCAGCGTTTTGCTGACGTGTTACACTCGTTACCTTTCAGGACCAGGTGTTGAGCAGTCAGGGTCAGCGGCTGCAGAGGACGCTGGGCCGAGTAGGGTCCAGTAGAGTTACCACTGTTCTCTTGTACCTCTTTTTGTTTCACTGTAGTGAGTAGTTCTTGTTACTGCTGTACTTTTCTTTACCTACAGTTCATATTATGTTATGAATGTTGTTCTACTGTTGTGGTGGTATATACTGTAGTGGTTTCTTTCCTTACTGCTGTATTTTCTTACTATTAGTTATATTCATGCTGAATGTGGTTTATTTTACTGCTCTTTTGGTTACTTCCTCGTTGGACGACTAGGTCTTGGGATTAGTCGAGTCGGTCCGGTTCTCGTGTCTCGTAGGGACTCAGGAATTGAGTCGTTACAAGATGGTATCAAAGTAAGGTCGTCCCGAGAAGTGAATCAACTGATTGGAAAATAACCAATTCACATGTCTATAACTAGAGTAGCCACCACAACATATCCTTTGACATAAGCTCTTAGACGTTTCCGTTAGGTATCGTTCCATAGTGACGTGTTCCGTTTTGCTTCGCGTCTCCTTGCAGGAGATGCCTCGTCGCGGGACTGGTGAGGCGGGCTGCGGGCGCGGCCGAGGACGAGGTCGGCGAGGTGGGCGTGCCGTTGCTGACGCCTCAGTGGACCAGCCACTACTCCCGGGCGTCCAGGCCCAGGACCTCGCCCAGCTGATACGGGATATTGTGCGAGAGGAGCTCCACCCACCGCCCCAAGCGCCTCACCCTGGGGCTGCGGAGGGGGAGTCCTCTGTGGGACCACCCGACGGACGCGGTGCTGGACATGGGGGAGGGGATGGGCCGCCGCCGCCCCCACCTTCCTCCGACACTTCTGTGCACGAGGCACCTTTGCCTGGAGGTGCACCAGCATCCCCACTGCAGCGCCACTCCGAGTTCTTCGAGCAGTTCCGAAAGTTGAAGCCCCCCTCCTTCAAGGGGGATGAGGACCCGACCGAGGCAGAGGACTGGCTTGAGTAGCTGGAGAAGATCTTCGACACCCTTCACCCCCCGGTGGAGTGCCACGTGGCCTTTGCCACGTACCAGCTGGAGAGTGCGGCACACAGGTGGTGGAGGGCGGTCCGGGGACAGGAGAGGGACGAGCCGACCTGGGACCAGTTCGTCACCCTCTTCTGCGAGAAGTACTTTCCCCAGACGTGGCAGGACCAGAGGCAGGAGTTCCACACTCTCCGCCAAGGGACAATGACTGTGAGCACGTACCGCACACGTTTCATGGAGTTGTCCCGCTTTGCAGAGACAGCGGTAGCCACAGAGGAGGAGTGCCTTTGGAGGTTCACCAAGGGGCTCCGGCCTGCGATCCGGGGGTATGTCAAACCCCTGAAGCTGCCTACATTTTCGAGGGAGGTAGAGGCAGCTATGACTTATGAGGAGACCAACCCGTCCGCGCGAGACACTGACGGCGGGCGGAAGAGGCTCTTCCAGCCAGACTTTTCACAGGGCCGGCGAGAGAGGAGACACATGGCGTCTGCAGGAGAGCCGTCACGTTTTGCAGGGCCATCAGTGGCCTTTGGGGGCCCTCGACAGAGTCCAGTTGCCAGCACCGGACCCCCGCCCAGCCGACAGCAGTGACCCACTGAGGGCGGGAGTCGGTTCCCCTCTGTTACTAGTGTGGCCAGCTGGGCCACATCAGGAGGGACTGCCTGTCTAGGGCAGGAGGTCAGCAGATACTTCCCGCGTAGAGCACTGGAGGGCACGTAGGAGGTCGCCATTCCCAGGCGCGAGGAGGAGGACAGCAGTCGCGAGGAGGGTACCGGCCAGCACCTACCCGTCCGACGCAGAGTGTGGCTGCTTCGTCCGCACCTAGAGCTGAGGGGCGTATCAACGCCCTGACACACAGGGATGCCAGAGCTTCAGGATTGGTGGTAGCAGGTATGGTTTCTGTTTCCGGCAGACTCATTTACATGCTTTTCGATTCCGGCGCTATGCACTCGTTTGTCGCAGCCAATTTCGGCATTAGTTTGGACCAGGATTATACACTGTTAGAGAATCCGTTCGTAATCAGAGATCCGAGTGGTCAGCTATTTGTAGCTGAAGAGGTGTACGTGGATTGCGAGGTCAGCGTCGGGGGACATAGCCTGCCAACTGACCTGATTATGATACAGATGGAGGACTTTGGAGTGATTCTAGGGATGGATTGGCTGTCCGCTTACCACGCCTTGGTGGATTGCTTTGAGAGGAAGATCGTCTTCTCCATTCCGGAGTTTCCTTCTTTCGAGTTTCACGGACAGCCAGTGGACGAAGGTTTCAGGTGCATCTCGGCACTTCGGGCTACGAGACTTTTGAGCCAGGGGTGTGAGGGCTTCCTAGCTTGTGTGGTGGCAGAGCCCAGCCCTGTGGCAGACTTCCAGAGCATCCCGGTGGTCAGAGAGTACCCTGACGTGTTTCCAGACGAGTTACTAGGACTACTGCCCGAGCGTGAGATCGAGTTTGAGATCTCACTAGTACCAGGGACCAGCCCCATCTCCACCGCGCCATACAAGATGGCACCGCTTGAGCTGCGAGAGCTCAAGTCCCAGTTGCAGGACCTTTTGGAGAAAGGTTTCGTGAGGCCCAGTGCGTCTCCCTGGGGAGCCCCGGTACTGTTTGTGAAGAAGAAGGATGGGACCTTACGCCTTTTTGTGGACTACCGACAGCTAAATAGGGTCACCATCAAGAACAGATATCCGCTGCTGAGGATCGACGACTTGTTTGACCAGTTGCGGGGTGCCACGATGTTCTCCAAGATCGACTTGAGGTCAGGATACCACCAGTTGAGGATTAGGGAGACCGACGTCTCCAAGACAGCTTTCCGCACCCGGTACGGACACTACGAGTTTTTGGTCATGCCATTTGGGCTGACCAATGCCCCCGCTGCTTTCATGGATCTGATGAATCGGGTGTTTAGACTGTACTTGGACCAATTCGTGGTGGTTTTCATTGATGATGTACTCATCTATTCTCGAGATCGGACGCAGCACGGATAGCACTTGCGGATGGTTCTGGACACACTGAGACGACGTGGGCTGTACGCCAAATACAGCAAGTGCGAGTTCTGGTTGAGGGAGGTGACCTTCTTAGGTCATGTGATCTCTGGAGACGGCTTGGCAGTGGACCCAGCCAAGGTTGAGGCAGTGCTCAGGTGTGAGAGACCGCGTTCAGTCACTGAGATTCGCAGTTTCCTGGGACTGGTAGGCTACTACAGACGATTCATCAGAGGTTTTTCACAGATAGCGCATCCTATGACACAGTTGACCCAGATGGATGTGCCCTTCGCCTGGACAGACACCTGTGAGGCGTGTTTTCTGGAGCTGAAGGAGAGGTTGGCTTCGGCTCCCGTGCTCACCATCCCTGATAGTAGTGGCCTGTTCGTTGTGTACACGGACGCCTCCTTGCAGGGGTTAGGAGGTGTGCTCATGAAGAGGGGTCACGTTGTCGCTTACGCTTCGCGGCAACTGAAGCCCCATGAGCATACCTACCCTACCCACGACCTAGAGTTGGCAGCTGTTGTCTTCGCGCTGAAGACCTGGAGGCACTACTTGTACGGTGAGACCTTCGAAATTTTCACAGATCACAAGAGCCTCAGATACCCTTTTTGATCAGAAGGAGCTCAACATGAGATAGAGACGTTGGTTGGAGCTCCTGAAGGACTACGACTGTAGCATCTCCTACCACCCGGGAAAGGCCAATGTGGTGGCTGACGCATTGAGCCGTAAGGCGCCCGCACACTTGGCCAGTTTACAGTTATAGAGTTGGAGCCTTTTGGAGGAGGTGGGTAGTTGGCGACCTCTAGAGTTACGGGGGTACTGTGGGGCAGTGACTGTGACACGGCAGACTAGGCCAGAGCTGATAGACCGCATCATCACAGGACAGATGGCCGATCCGTACTTGCAGTCCTTGCGCGACAGGGTACTGTCGGGAGACCCAGGGGACTTCTCTTTCACAGACCAGGTGCTGCGCCTGAGGGGATGGTTGTGTGTCCCCAGAGACGAGGAGCTGTTGAGAGAGCTCCTGACTGAGGCACACGGTTCCAGATTCACCATACATCCCGGAAACACGAAGATGTACCACGACCTGAGATGTGAGTTTTGGTGGAGGGGGATGAAGCGGGATGTGGGTGAATTCGTGCAGCAGTGCTTAGTGTGCCAGCAGGTGAAAGCCGAACATCAGAAGCCTGCAGGGCCGTTATAGCCGCTTCCAGTGCCAGAGTGGAAGTGGGAGAGCATCACCATGGACTTGGTGGTGGGCTTACCTGTTACCCAGCGAGGACACGACGCAGTCTAGGTAATTGTGGATAGACTGACGAAGACGGCACGATTCTTGCCGATCCGAGTCACTTTGGGACCAGCACAGTTGGCAAAGAGGTATATTCGTGACGTGGTATGACTACACGAAGTTCCGCGGGAGATCGTATCCGACCGGGATACCCGCTTTACGTCCCAGTTTTGGGCTAAGTTTCAGCAGGCCCTGGGGACGCTGTTGAGGTTTAGTACAGCTTACCACCCCCAGACGGACGGACAGTCTGAGCGCACGATACAGACACTTGAGGACCTTTTGTGTGCCTGTGTACTGGACTGGAGGGGCTCTTGGGAGGAACACCTGCCCCTAGCGGAGTTTGCATACAACAACAGTTATCACTCGAGCATCAACATGGCTCCCTATGAGGCTCTGTAAGGACGGAGGTATACAGCACCCTTGAGTTGGGTTGAGGTGGGGACCAAGTGGGAGGTTGGCCCCAGGTTGATCTGGCAGAGTCAGGAGGTAGTCGAGCAGATCCACAGGCGACTCCGCACTGTCAGGAGCAGACAGAAGAGCTACGCGGATCGGAGACGCAGAGAGGTGCAGTTTGGGGTTGGGGACCACGTCTTCCTTCGTGTTTCGCCCATGAAGGGACTACAGCGGTTTGGGGTGAGAGGGAAGCTCGCGCCAAGGTTCGTGGGACCCTTTGAGGTCTTGGAGCAGGTTGGACCCGTTGCTTACAGACTTGCCCTCCCCCCGCAGCTTTCTGGTGTGCACGACATGTTCCACGTGTCCAACCTCAGGAAGTACGTAGCCGATCCCAGTCACGTACTTAGTCACGAGAGCATCGAGGTCGACGATGACCTGACCTACCCCGAGCGGCCAGTGTAGATTCTAGACCGAGCCATCCGCAGTTTGAGACGAAAGCAAGCACCCCTGGTAAAGGTTTTGTGGAGGAGCCAGTGGTACAAGGAGGCTACCTGGGAGCCTAAGGCGGCAATGCGGGAGCGGTACACGGAGCTCTTCGCGGGTACGTCTTTTTGGATCGGCTTCGGTCCTCTTGGAGTTTGTTATGGTTACTATGACGTTTTTCCCGCACCCTAGTTAGCGCAAGTTTCGGGGATGAAACTTCCTTTGAGTTTGTTATATTGTTACGAATGCACTCCAAGACATTTTTTTTAAGACGTCTGGGAGGTGTCCTAGACGTCTGGGATCAATTTTGGGTGGCACGCGGGACTGCGCCTGCTAGCAGGCGCACGCAGACCCGCAACCGCCTTCCTCTCTCTCTCTTTTTCCTGCTCTCCTCCTGCGACTGCAGTCTGCGTTCTCTCTCTCTTCCTCTCCCCGCGCGGCTTTAAAAAGCCTCACCCTCTCCTTCACTCTCTTCACCTCCGCTCCTCCTGCTTCTCCTTCCAGCCGGTGCGCAAGTGCGAGCGCAAGTGAGCGGCGGCAGCGACAGCCACGGTGAGCGTGGGAGGAGGTGCTGCTCGAGGGAGGAGGCGCTCGGCCGTGAGGGCGAGCTTGCCGGGGCTGCTAGGGCCGGCCGGTGGGGGGAGCAACATACGCGGGGTGACGTGGGAGGCCTACTGCAGCTCGAGCAGCAGGCGGACGAGACGCGGCACGGCCGTGCGTCGCGAGCGGAGGGCGAGCTGCGCCCTGATTCTGGAATCTTTTCCAGAATCAGACGTCTGGGCTTCCAACCAGACGACGAGGAGGACGTCTGGAGGACTCTCCAGACATCTGAAAGGTGAGTTATTTTCGTCTTTCTTCCTTTCCTTCGACTGTCCGTACTGAGAGAGAGGAATGGGTACACGCAGGTTCTGTGATTCGCCATCCAACGCGAATCAGACGTCTGGCTGCAGCCAGACGTCTGATTCGCATTGGATGGCGAATCACAGAACCTGCGTGTACCCATTCCTCTCTCTCAGTACGGACAGTCGAAGGAAAGGAAGAAAGACGTTAATAGCCAGACGACGGGAACGACTTCCAGACGTCCTGGGTGACCATCGGACGTCTGGGAACTAGGCCAGACGCCCCCGCAGGCTTTTGGACGTCTGAGAGACTACGCAGAGCGAAGGTATCCTCTGAACCACTTTTTAAGACGTCTGGAAGAGGTTCTAGACATCTGATTTTGCACTGTTTCGTCGTTTTCGACCCGTTTAGGGCCCGTTCGAAGTCTGTTTTCCGCATTTCGAGTTACGTGCTTTTCGAAATTATATCCTCTACCCGTCTACAGTAGTTATATACTATTTTGAGAAACTCCTTGTGTTTGATCCTTGTGATAGGACCCCGTTCCGTTGCAGTCTCGGGGGTTGCGGAGGTACGCGGGATTCCCGACCACGCCCCGAGTATGCCTGTTGTAACCGGTAGAGTGGCTTTTAAGTTTATTAGTATAATCTATTAAATTATGGAACCATAAATAGAACCTAGGACATTGCATGAATCCTAGGAATGAGAAATAGGTTGAATGATAGATCCTAGGTGTTGCATGAATCCAAGGGTTGGAAAACTAGATTGTATGATAGATCCTAGGATATGGCATGAATCCTAGGACGGGGAAAACTAGTGGAATATATGAATACTGTAGTCTTGGAAAAATGGAAAGGAACAAATAGCTGCCTGTAAATTGAAATAACAGCTGCCTGTTATGAATAAATAAACGTGACTGAGAACATGGATTGTAAGAACGTGAAACTGGAAAGTGAAACCTAGATGTTCTGAGCTGGAACCCTATAGGGAATTAAGAGTGGAACTCCTGGAAAGAGAAAGGAATGGAACTGAGAAAGAAAGATGTGGTAGTGTGCTGTCTCTTGGGTACGTAGTACCAAGGGAAGTACCTGTACCTATTTAGTGCAGAGCGGAGCCAGCCGCCCCAGGGACCCGGGGTTAGGACTGGCCACTTTGTACCGACTTGCTGGCCCTCGTGTACGTAGTACCGAGGAGAGCTACTAGTGTAGGGAGGTACTAGCTACCCCACAGGCCTCGGGGTTCTGCTAGCCTCCTACACCGACTTGTTAGGCCCACTGGGGCAAACCAGGGTAGTAGGCAAGGGTGCGCGGACTGTGGAGGGGCAAGGCCCCTGTTTGGTTACTGTGAAGGGGTTGGACCCCCCTGTTTCTGAGAGGGCTCTGCCCTGTACTGGTTCCGTGCTGTGCTTTGGGCGCACCTGTTAACGGAAACGACTGACTGCGTGCCAGTGCGGGTTAGCTACCTGTGCGTTTATCGCGCGTGCCGTAGTCACCGTTACGCCTATCTGTGACCTTGGAGTGGTTGACTGAGAGTAGGATCACTACGGGGGACTCTCCCGGCCAGGAGAGCATCACGTGCTACTTCTACTTTTTGGAAAAGACTGCAATCAAGATCGTTCCCACGAGGAACATTCGAGATCAAGTGAAGGATCTGAGAAATAAATGAAATTGTGAGACAATTGAAAGACGTAAATAAAGAAAGTAACGGAACATAACAGCTACTGTACACTCTACTGTTTCTTTTGTTTTAGTTGCCACTCTACTCAGCGTTTTGCTGACGTGTTACACTCGTTACCTTTCAGGACCAGGTGTTGAGCAGCCAGGGTCAGCGGCTGCAGAGGACGCTGGGCCGAGTAGGGTCCAGTAGAGTTACCACTGTTCTCTTGTACCTCTTCTTGTTCCACTGTAGTGAGTAGTTCTTGTTACCACTGTACTTTTCTTTACCTGCAGTTCATATTATGTTATGAATGTTGTTCTACTGTTGTGGTGGTATATACTGTAGTGGTTTCTTTCCTTACTGCTGTATTTTCTTACTGTTAGTTATATTCATGCTGAATGTGGTTTATTTTACTGCTCTTTTGGTTACTTCCTCGTTGGACGACTAGGTCTTGGGATTAGTCGAGTCGGTCCGGTTGTCGTGTCTCGTCGGGACTCGGGTCGTTACAGCTAAGCTAAGCTAAGCTAAGCTATGCTAAGCTAGCTTAGCTAATGGAGGAGTAGAGGAGGAGGTGTTGGAGCTAGGGTTTGGAGGGAGGAGCTGGTTCTGAAGAATCTGGAGCTGAAGTGGAGCAGGAAGTGCTGAAGAGGTCAACATGGGGCTACTCTAGCTAGCTTAGCTTGCTAGTTCTTTGCTAGCTACTAAGCCAAGCTAAAGTGAGCTGGCTTCTATTGAATGGAGCTGAGGTGAGCTGGGTCCGGTGCTCCCGGGGAGGATTGAACTGGTTGAGACAGCTAAGGTAGCTTAGCTCAATTAGCTTGAGCTAAGCTAGGTCCCCGGGAGCTGGACTTGAGCTTCCTGAGCTGGGATGAGTTCTTCTTCAACTGGCTGGAGTTGAGTGGAGCTGGATGTAGTTGGATCTGAGCTGGGGTGAACTCCAGTCAACTCAGCTGAGCTAGCTAGAGCTCCCTGTGGACTAGTGGGAGCTGAGATTGGCTAGACTCAGCTAAGTTGAGCTGGATCTAAGCTAACCTGAGCTAAGGTGAGCTAAGGTGAGCTCTCTTGAGATGCCATTCAGCTGAGATTAGCTGAATGGAGCTGGGATGAGCTAACCCTAATCCACGTGAGCTAGGTTCCAGCTGTGGTGAGCTGGATCAAGTTGAGTTCCAGCTAGGCTGAGCTCCTTCTTCACCAATTGCCTTCTTGAGTGCTAGGGTTTTAAGGATATGTATATCTATTCATCCCTAACACTCACAGAAACACATTAAAACAACAAAAGAAAATGCAATGCATGCCTATCCTAGTTAATGCCTAAATGCAGCCCAAAAACCCGTTTGTAGAGTAAAATCCTAAGAGCTAGGTTTGTTTTAATGCATAAGAATGATGATAAACTGGCATTTATCACAGCAGCAGCAGCAGGAATCATCAGCAGTTCCTCCTCCTTTCCCGCCATATGAGCACTTTACAACGACATGTCCTCCAGTGCGACCGTCTCCATCCTTCTACGACTAGGATTGGAGCCTCTTGGATCGACAGCTCTCAGGCAGGGACTTTGTGAGTATTCAGGATGTGATAAATGGTATCTCATTAATGATGCCTTGGTAGAGGGAGACAGATTTGATGATGATGCACCATGGGCATCAGGTATCAGACTACCTGAATGCTTAGAGTCAGTTCTTGGACAGACTTGGAGAGTCTGTTCATGACATTCAGCAGCAGCTTCACCAACCTCCTCGACCTCGCTAATCTACTACCATGCCTCCATCCTTTGTAGCACGTCCTCCACCTACTACTTCAATAGCACCACCAGCAAATTAGCAGGTTACACCACCACGTAAGACATCTAGACAGTCGACACCCAGGTCATCAGCTCAGTGCCGCCTTTGTCTTGGTCATCCTGCATCTTCTGAAAGATCAAATTCACTGGACCTCAAGTTGGACACTGATCTTCAGAGCATGATGGATGCCTTCATGGCATCATTAGATATTAGATTATCTTTACTTAGTTCTTGTTGTTGGCATGTATAACTTAATTTTTCTCAAAACATTTATATTTTTACGCACTACTTATCTAGACTCTTTTCATTATGAAAATGCATGAAGATTATCTCCTTTAGTTCTATATTTCTCTTTAGCTCTCTTATACTACATGATATTTCTGATGCTTAAATTACATGTTTATGGGGGAGTTAAATGTAAAATCAACAACAACATGTTTTACTTTTTGTTGAAACAAAAATGGGGAGATATTATGCAAAACTATTTTCAATTTCATAATTATAATTTTGTTGTCATAAAAAGGGGGGAGAATGTAAGCACCTCTCAAGAATAAAATAATGTAATAGCAATTTCAAGCACAAATGATATAAATATAAAATCAAGAGTCAATGTGGCAAAAAGATTAAGGTAAAATGATGATTTGAATCACCTACTTGCCCTATTACAATTATACTCAAATAATACTACAGTATCAATCAACCAAATGCCATGTCAACTTAAGTGTCTCAATAGTGCAACAGTGACTCAGAATCGGCAACAGAGGCAAAGGCCTCTCTTTTTCCTTCAGGCCTCAGGGAGAGGCACAAGCACAGAACACACCAACAGAGGCGAAGGCCTCTTCAAATTTCTCTAAGTGTAGAGAGTAGTAGAGGGTAAACCCCCCCTCTCTCTCTCTGATACTCGAGACTAATCAAGTCGGTAACCGGGTATAAGGTTAGGGGTCCAAATCCGCAGGCTGTGAGCATGAATGAGGGTGTGCAGGTGTGCGGGGGACCTCACCCCCCGTGTGTCTCCTAAGGAGAACAACTGTAGACATAAATTCAATTTCTATGCTGTGCTCGCTTCTGTGTTCCACGATGTGGGACTATCCACCCGCCTTCGTTGCATGCATAGTAGTAGCAGGTTTTGCTTTCAATTGAGATAGAGGAAGATGCTATTGATCGCAATTGTATGCTTAGGGAGACTCCTGGAGATAGCTCGCAGCACCTGGAGTAGCTGCTGCGAGAATACTTGCTTCAAGCTCTTCGAAGGAGCTCTATCAATGGCGATGGCAGCTGAATACCTGAAACGAAGAAAACAGCTTAATGGCCTCGTCAGAATAGCTCAGTAGATGCGCACAAGTGTGGAAAAGGTGGTGGCGGCGGTGGCATGCTATGCGAGTGGTTGGAAGTGGCTGGCAAAGGTGGAGAACAGTGATGGAAATTGGGGTGTTCGACCAGGCGAATAAGAGATCAAAACCCCAAATTTATTTAGGGCTTTTGATTAGTGGAGTGAGGCGATGCTCGCTGACTTGGTGGCGGGTGAAGAGATGGTCCATAGTGGCTGGAATATCTCGCCGGAGATACACCGGTGAGGTGGAAGATGAAGTCGTGGGAGGCGATGCGGTGGTCGAGTTGGAGTGGCGAAGACGGAGTCCTGAAGTAGCAAAGCTAGGGAGTTGATCTGAGTAGGTAGCGAACGAGGAGGAGAAGGAGCGACGTCGGGTCTAGTATGGCCGGTGCCAAAGATGAAGGTTGCTCCGGTGGGGTAGAAGCGGCGACGACGATGAGGATTAGGGCATCCGCTAGCATAGCGCGACGCGGAAGAGGGAGAGGAAGGAGAATCCGCCGTTGGTATTGCGAGCGGATGACGAGAGTGGTCGAAGGGAGTCATCGGATGTCGTGGAACCCTTTGGTTGGAGAAGAGGGCGGAGAAAGGGGTACTCCAGGCCAAAAATGAGCGTAGGGAGATCGGAGTGCATCATCGGTCTTTATATAGGC
The DNA here is from genome assembly GCA_037157565.1 of Thalassia testudinum. Classification (NCBI taxonomy): domain Eukaryota; kingdom Viridiplantae; phylum Streptophyta; class Magnoliopsida; order Alismatales; family Hydrocharitaceae; genus Thalassia; species Thalassia testudinum. The sequence continues at coordinate 111,955,002 of JAZHRO010000003.1, read as the reverse complement.
CTTAGAGGGAGGTTTGAAGCTTGGAAACCAAGCTTTCAAGCTTTGTAAGCTTGACGCATAAGAGATGCCCAAATCTCTCATGCATTCACATTAGAGATTAGAAAGGTTATGGGATCCAAGACCGGGTGCAATGGAAAGAGAATTCCTTAAGGAATCTCTGGTTCAAGTTTGGAAGAGTTTCGTCAAGCAATCATAGAGAACTTTCCAAAAGAAGGTCGCTGGAGTAGGATTCCTCCACGACAATGGTGGAAGGACCTCCTTGCAAAGAGTGACGACAAAGATAGGGGCCTATTTGTAATGAATTTCAAAAGCTAGGGGCACTTGTGAAATAGAAAGAATCAGACAGGACTGAAATGCAAACTAGGTCAAGATGATCTCTGATTGAGCCCAAATTTTGGTATAAACCTAATTTGAACCCAAGGAATCTAATGGTAAAGTTGGATTTTAGTTTTGACCTAGTTTGACTAGGTAATTTATGCAAAAAGTCAAATTAAGGCAATAGTCTGTCTGTGACTCTATTTTTAGTCAAAAATAGGTTCTGATGGTCACTTCAAAGGTACCAAATCCTAGAGGATATTTTTCTATGAATTTTAGAAGGTTTGGATGAATTTTATCCTGATCAAAACATCGGTTAGTTAAGCGGATTTATTTTTAGGGTTTCAAATGTCATTTAATTCTTGAAGTGCATGAAAAACATGTGTTTGTTCTTCATGGACCATCTTGTTAGACTCTAGCACATTTGACCTTTTGTAAACCCTTGAAATAACCCCATGGTTATTCTATATTTGTGGATTACTGGTAAAATTGCAAAAATAAACTTTTATTCTTATTTTCTTCTCAAAACAACTCAACTTGCCCAAGAGACCTTCTGACTTATATGTAGGAATTTTTATTGACTTTATCAGATCAAATTGAGCTAGTTATGGCTCATGATGGTGTTTCCATCAGGATTTTTCACGTATCTTTTCAAAACCAAGTTTTTAGGGATATTGATGAACCAAATTAGTTATTTGATCGACCAAAATACATTAATTGACCAACCAACATCATTAACTAATCAAATCAGCCCATTTTAGGAAGTTGATAAATATCCTTTTGATCGACCAACCAAGTAAATTGACCGATCAATTAGTGATCGACCAAATTACCTTTTAATAGACTAATTAACCTTAATTGATCGATCAATTTAACTTCCTATTTAGGCAAAACTTTTAGTATAAATAGAAGTCGTACGCAACCCATCTACATAACAACTTTCAAGAGATATACCTTTCAAAAAGTAGAGCTTCTCGTGTTTATTCCAAAGGCCTCTGTGCCTCATTCTTCACGCTCTTCAAAAGCACGGTGCCTTGAACCTCTGTGGAAAATTCGGTTTGATCTTTTATTGAAGTCCATAGAAGTTATTTCTGTTATTCTATCTTGTTGCTTTGATTTACGGATCCCAAGATTGTTCGGAAGATCGGTGGTTGTTCTTTTTGCTTCTCTTTAGGATAAAAAGAGAAGTGGTTGTAAGAGATTTTGCCACCCTCATTCAAGTAGTACAGTTAGTGGATTGACTAGCTTGGACTAGTCAAAAAAATCCTAAGCTGGGAGGCTTAGGTAATGGTCTTCACCCGGTTTGGGTTTCCACTATAAATCAGGCGTACTCTATGCTTGAATATCTTGTGATTTATTTTTGATCTGTGTATATATTTTTTAAGGTGATACTATTCACCCCTCCCCTCTAGTATACGTTGCGATCCGCAAGATATCCTCCTACTCTCATTCCTATCTAGTTGTTCTACTCTACTCAGTTTTCACTAACGTTTTGTATCGAGTTCCATACTCAAGTGCTGCTGAGCAGTCGGTTGCAACAGTTGTTGTTGGTCAAACTTCTGTGGAAGCGGGTCCTACCTGAGAAGACGATCCATACAGAGCTAGTAGCTCGTAGTAGTAGGTTTATTTCCGCTGTTAGGTTTTACTTTTTGTCCTTTTGGTGATTGTACGAGACTATATAATTTTGGCTTTAGGTTGAATTTTTTTTATATTATCAACATTTTAGTTTTTCTTTCATTAATGCATTATGAATGAACATTGGCTATTGATGTTTTATGGCTATATGTTAGGTGACTGCGATCTTGTGAGTGTTCGCGCTAGCTGTTAGCACACGGTGACCCAGGTTTCGTCACTTGGCGAGACTCGGGTCATCACAGAATGGGCCAGTGATTTCTCTACATTTACTAAAAATATGTGTAACGAACGCGTGAACCGGACGTATTTTAAGACGTCTGGGAGGTGGCCCAGACGTCTTGGATCACATCCAGACGTCTTGCCAGACGTCTGGGATGGTTTACAGACGTCTGAAAAACTGTTATCGTCCACACCCACGAGTTGTCTGCGCGCCTGCGCGCGCAGACCGCATATTCGTTATTCTCTCTTTTTCCCTCTCTCTCTGCGGCTGCAGGCGGCCTGCCACCTCCTCTCTCCTCCTCGCGCGGCCTTAAAAGGGCCACGCCTCCCCTCCCGTCTCCATCGTCTCCTCCTTCTTCTCCTTCCTGTGCGCGAGAGCGAGAGGACGCGAGGACGGCAGCGGCAGCCGCAGTGAGCGCGGAGGTGCGGCGTGCGAAGGCGGAGCTCTGCCGTGAAGGCGAGCTCGCCGGAGCGGTTTGGCCGGCCGGCGGAGGGCGCAGGGGGCACGGAGCGACGCGGAGAGGGACCTGCTGCGGGCTGAGTAGCAGACGCGCGAGGTGCGACGCGGGCGGCGTCGCGAGCGGAGGCCAAGCAGCACCCTGATTCTGGAAAAATTTCCAGAATCAGACGTCTGGGTTGATATCCAGACGGCAAGGCCGACGTCTGGAATCTCATACAGACGTCTGAAAGGTGAGTTTTCCGCCTTCTTCTTCCTTCCTGTCGACTGACCGTACTGAGGGAGGGGTTGGCTGTGCGCAGGTTCGCTAATTCGCCATCCTTTGCGAATCAGACGTCTGGAGGTTGTACCAGACGGCGGTAGTGACCTCCAGATGTCCGGGGTGACCATCGGACGTCTCGGAGATAGGCCAGACGACCCCTCAGACCAATGGACGTCTGGGAAACCACGCTGAACAGGTAATTCTCTGATCCACTGTCTAAGACGTCTGGAAGGAGTTCCAGACGTCTGATTTTGCACAGTATCGTCTTTTTCGACCCGTTTAGGGCCCGTTCGGGCTCCGTTTTCCGCGATTCGAGTTGCGTTCTTTTCAGATTTAATTCCTCTACCCGTCTACAGTAGCTATACACTATTTTGAGACACTCCTTGTGTTTGATCCTTGTGATAGGAACTCGTTCGGTTGCAGTCTTGAGAGTCGCGGAGGCACGCGGGATTCCCGATCACGCCCCCATTACTCCCGTTGTACCTGGTTGAGTGGCTTAAGTTTATTATTAAAATCTGTTAAAGTATGGAACCATAACTAGAATCTAGGACATTGCATGAATCCTAGGAATGAGAAATGTATGGAATGACAGCTCCTAGGTGATGCATGAATCCTAGGGCTGGAAAACTAGTTGTATGCTAGATCCTAGGATGTATCATGAAACCTAGGATGGAAAAACTAGCGGAATGTATAATATTGCAGTCTTGGAAAAATGGAAAGGAATATAAAGCTGCCTGTAAATTGAATTAATAGCTGCCTGTTATGAATAAAGAAACATCATTGAGATCATGGATTGTGAGAACGTGAAACTGGAAAGTGAAACCTAGATGTTCTGAGATAAAGAGCTGGAACCCTACGGGGAATTAGGAGTGGAACTCCTGGAAAGAAAAAGGAATGGAACTGAGATGTAGTTGTACTGTCTCTTGAGTACGCGGTACCAAGGGAAGTACCTGTACCTGTTTAGTGCAGAGTGGGGCCAGCCGCCCCAGGGACCCGGGGGTTAGGATTGGCCGCTCTGTACCGACTTGTTGGCCCTCGTGTACGTAGTACCGAGGAGAGCTACTAGTGTTAGGAGAGTACTAGCTACCCCACGGGCCCCGGGGTTCTGCTAGCCTCCTTCACCGACTTGTTAGGCCCACTAGGGCAAACCAGGGTAGTCAGGCGAGGGTGCGCGGACTGTGGAGGGGCAAGGCCCCGGTTTGGTTACTGTGGAGGGGTTGGACCCCTGTTACTGAGAGGGCTCTGCCCTGGTTCCGTGCTGTGCTTTGGGCGCACCCGTTAACGGAAAAGACTGACCGCGTGCCAGTGCGGGCTAGCTACCTGTGCGTTTATCGCGCGTGCCGTAGTCACTGTTACGTCTGTCAGTGACCTTGGGGTGGTTGACTGAGGGTAGGATCACCACGGGGGACTCTCCCGGCCAGGAGAGCACCACGTGCTACTTCTACTTTTGGAAAAGACTGCAATCAAGATCGTTCCCACGAGGACATTCGAGATCAAGTAAAGGATCTGAGAAATAAACGAAATAGTGAGAAAATTGAAAGATGTGAATAAAGGAAGTAATAGAACATAACAGCTACTGTACACTCTACTGTTGCCTTTAGTTAGTTTGCCACTCTACTCAGCGTTTTGCTGACGTGTTACACTCGTTACCTTTTTCAGGACCAGGTGTTGAGCAGCCAGGGTCGGCGGCTGCAGAGGACGCTGGGCCAAGTAGGGTCCAGTAGAGTTTACCACAGTCCTTGTACCTCTTTTGTTTCTATTTTAGTGAGTAGTTTTTGTTTCCGCTGTACCTTATTTACCTGCAGTTCTTGTTATATGATAAATGTTGTTTTACTGTTGTGGTGGTACCTACTGTAGTAGTTTCTTTCCTTACTGCTGTACTTTCTTACTGTTAGTTATATTCATGCTGAATGTGGTTTATTTTACTGTCTTTTGGTTACTTCCTCGTTGGACGACTAGGTCTTGGGATTAGTCGAGTCGGTCCGATTCTCGTGCCTCGTAGGGACTCGGGAACCGGGTCGTTACAAGATGGTATCAGAGCAAGGTCGTCCCGAGAAGTGAATCAGCTGACTGGAAAATAACCAATTCACATGTTTATAGCTAGAGTAGCCACCACAACATGTCTCTTGACATGAGCTCCTAGAAGTTTTGTTAGGTACCGTCTGTTTTGACGTTTCCGTTTTGTTTCGCGTCTCCTTGCAGGAGATGCCTCGTCGCGGGACTGGCGAGACTGGCCGCGGGCGCGGCTGAGGGCGAGGTCGGCGAGGTGGACGTGCTGTCGTTGACGTCTCGGTGGACCAGCCACCACTCCCTGGCATCCAGGCCCAGGACCTCGCCAGACTGATACAGGATATTGTACGAGAGGAGCTCCACCCACCACCCCGAGCACCTCCTCCTGGGGTTGCAGAGGGGGAGTCCTCTGTGGGACCACGCGACGGACACGGCGCTGGACACGAGGGAGGGGATGGGCCCCTGCCGCCCCCACCTTCCTCCGACACTTCTGTACACGAGGCACCTTCGCCTGGAGGTGCACCAGCACCTCCCCTACAGCGCCACTTCGAGCTTTTCGGACAGTTCCGGAAGCTGAAGCCCCCTCCTTCAAGGGGGATGAGGACCCGACCGAGGCAGAGGACTGGCTTGAGCAGCTAGAGAAGATCTTCGACACCCTTCGCCACCCGGTGGAGTGCCGCGTGGCCTTTGCCACGTACCAGCTGGAGAGTGCAGCACACCGGTGGTGGAGGACAGTCCGGGGACAGGAGAGGGATGAGCCGACGTGGGACCAGTTCGTCACCCTCTTCTGCGAGCAGTACTTTCCCCAGACGTGGCAGGACCAGAGGAGGCGGGAGTTCCACACTCTCTGCCAAGGGACGATGACCGTGAGCGCGTACCGCATGCGTTTCTTGGAGCTGTCCCGCTTTACAGTGACAGCGGTAGCCACTGAGGAGGAGCGCCTTTGGAGGTTCACCGAGGGGCTCCGGCCTGCGATCCGGGGGTATGTCAAATCCCTGAAGCTGCCGACGTTTTCGAGGGTGGTAGAGGCAGCTATGACTTACGAGGAGGAGGACAGCAGTCGCGAGGAGGGTATCGGCCAGCACCTACCCGTCTGCGCGAGAGATCGACGGCGGGCGGAAGAGGCCCTTTCAGCCAGACTTCTCACAGGGCCGGCGAGAACGGAGACACGTGACGTCCGCAGGAGAGCCGTCACGTTGTGCAGGGCCATCAGTGGCCTTTGGGGGCCCTCGACAGGGGCCAGTCGCCAGCACCGGACCCCCGCCTAGCCGACAGCAGGGACTCACTGAGGGCGGGAGTCAGGTTCCCCTCTGCTACCAGTGTGGCCAGCCGGGCCACGTCAGGAGGGACTGCCCATCTAGGGTAGGAGGTCAGCAGATACTTCCCGTGCAGAGCACTGGAGGGCGCGCAGGAGGCCGCGGTTCCCAGGCATGAGGAGGAGGACAGCAGTCGCGAGGAGGGTACCGGCCAGCACCTACCCGTCCGACGCAGAGTGTGGCTGCTTCGTCTGCACCTAGAGCTGAGGGGCGTATCAATGCCCTAACACACAGGGACGCCAGAGCATCGGGATCCGTGGTAGCAGGTATGGTTTCAGTTTCTGGCAGACTCGTTTACACGTTTTTCGATTCCGGTGCTACGCACTCGTTTGTCGCAGCCAGTTTCGCAGTTAGTTTGGACCAGGATTATACACTGTTAGAGAATCCGTTCATAATCAGAGGTCCGAGTGGTCAGCTGTTTGTAGCTGAGGAGGTGTACACGGGTTGTAAGGTCAGCATCGGGGGACATAGCCTACCAGCTGACCTGATTATGATACAGATGGAGGACTATGGAGTGATTCTGGGGATGGATTGGCTGTCCGCTTACCACGCCTTGATAGACTGTTTTGAGAGGAAGATTGTCTTCTCCATTCCGGAGTTGCCTTCTTTCGAGTTTCACGGGCAGCCAGTGGACGGAGGTTTCAGGTGCATTTCGGCACTTCGGGCGGCGAGACTTTTGAGCCAGGGGTGTGAGGGCTTCCTAGCCTATGTAGTGGCAGAGCCCAGCCCTGTGGCAGACTTCCAGAGCATCCCGGTGGTCAGAGAGTTCCCCGACGTGTTTCCAGACGAGTTACCAGGACTACCGCCCGAGTGTGAGATCGAGTTTGAGATCTCACTAGTACCAGGGACTAGCCCCATCTCCACCGCGCCATACAGGATGGCACCACTCGAGCTGCGAGAGCTCAAGTCCCAGTTGCAGGATGATGAGAACCTCATCATGAGCCATAACTAGCTCATTTTGACCTAATACAAAGGATAAAAGCTCCTACATAACTCAAGGAAAGGCTTAACTCAGAGAATTCTGAGTTTAAGGAGAAAACAAGTCATAAGGGGTAAAAATGCAATTTTACCAGTATAATCTGCATACAGGGTAATTCAGGGTCCAAACATAGGTCAAAGCAACTTAATAAGAATAAAAGTGGGATGAGATGATCTAGCAAGGGCTACAGCAATTCCAAGGAACTAAATGATAATCTGTAACCCTAAAATAACCCACTTCAATTCACGAGGTTCGAGGAAAAGTAAAAATAGAATAAACCCTCTAAAATTCATATAAAAATATTCTCTAGGGTTTAGAACCTTCAATTTGGCCTTCAGAACCCATTTTGACCTACATTGAGAACCATGCCCAATTAATAACTTAATTTGGGTTTTCGCATAAATTGACCGGTCAAACAAGGTTTAATATAGAAATGAAATTCACCATCAGATTCCTTAGGTCCTAATTAGTCATGTATAAAAACTTGAGCCTAAGAAGAAACCTCCTTGACCAACTTTACACTTTGGTCCTCATATATTTACTTTTTGGCCCTCAACTTTTGAACCCTCGCATTTTGGCCCCTAACTCTCCTTCGTTCTTTGCGTTCAGGTCCCCCCTGCAAAACCTGCCAGCACCATGCTCCGGCGACCTTGCGCGGAGCATGGCGCCGCGCAGGGTGAGGGGGAGAGCCTGGCAAGTAAACCGGGGGTGCCCTGCATCGTCAGCCGTCGCAGGGACACCCCCCTGGTCGCTGTAACTCGCCATACCGGCCGTGCGAACGCACGGACGGTATGGGTTTCCATCTCCGGCGTCCTCCGGCGAGGGAGACACGACGTCTCCCTCCGCCTTCCTCCCTGATTCGGTCCCTATAAATACCCCCGTCGCTCCACCGTTCTTCCCAGCTCGGATCTGATGGAGAAAACCCCCAACTTTCCTCTCCTCTCACTCCGGCAGACGCCCACCAGCTCCGGCGGTTCCTCCTCCTCCTCCTCTTCGCTCTGCCGCAATACCAGCAGCAGAGACTTCTTTCCCTGCTCTTCCCGCGCCACGCCGCACCCAGCTGGCGCCTCTCCGGCTCTCTGCTCGCCGCCACCCCTTCCCCTGGGTATCTTCTTCTCCGGCGACAGTCGATACGACTGTCGCCCTGCTGCTCCCCCTTCGTCCCTGCAAGTAAGTTAGAACTACTTCCCTTCCTCTCCTCTTTCTTTCCCCGGTTTCAATTTGTTCAATTAAGCCCTCGACCGACCCTGACCATCGTCACCCCCTTCGTCTCCGGCCACCCTCCGGCGAGATGCTCCCATTGCTCCACAGCCTCACACGCCTCGCCGACCCTCACCGAACCTCCGCCTCATCACACTGAGCACCCCCCACCCCTCCACTGCCACTCCACACCTTCGTAACGCTCCCCCAAACAAACCCATTTCTCCAGTTGCAGTCCAACCTAGGGCTGCCGCCAGACACCACCTTGCGGCTTGCCGCACAGCTCCACACCTTCGCCGTGCCACGACGAAGGTTCCCCAGTAGTTTGATCAGGCCGAGAGGCCATATTCGTGTCCGACAGATTCTGAGGCTCGACCGCCATTAACGCCACATTGAAGCAACTTCTCCCGCGCTCCAGGCTTGAGGACTCCAGGACTCCAGGTCTCCTTTCGAACAGAGGTGGCAGGTCAGGGATAAAAAAGATATATATCCACCGAATGTTCTTTTAGTTTTTCTATCATTTAGGAGTTATTCTTTTCTTTTTGCTCAAATTAGTAGTCTCCATAGCAAAATATGATCATGTCTATGGGTAATTAGATCTTCATAAGAAGGTTCAGAAATCATCTTTCTTTTTTTTGTGGGGGCCAAGATATAATTTTTCTTGCAAAATGTGTGCATTTTCTATTGTCTACTTGGAGATTAGAGTTGGTTTTCTTTTCTTTTCCTTTTTTTTGCATTAATGTTTATTCCTTTGCATTCACACAGAGAATCATGCATAATGCTTTGGACAATCTCAATGAATGTTGTATGTTCTTTTTGTTATTTCCCTTATTTATTGGTAATACTCCCTTTGTTACTAAGCAAGTCTGGAGAAGAGTGGATGGTAAGAGGAACTCTATGGGTAGAAATATGGGACTTTTAAATTGTAATGCTACAAGTTGTTAGAGTTTGAGCAACAAATGAATGATGGGTAGCATCAATTCAATGGCAGAATCATATTGAAGAACAACAGGTTTTTTATGAGCAACAACAGCAACATTCTGTTCGAAAGGAGAAGATTTCATCTCTTGACAAGGAAAGAAATTCATGGTAGAGTTCTAATTCAAGGATGAATTCTCTATACATCAAACAAAACAAATTTAATAACTTTAGCAGGTCATTTTAACTTCAAGCAACACTAATGCCAAAATAAAGCTTGAATAGTCACTACAAAAAGGAGCTATATTCCTATTATTGTGTATGCATGTAGCAAAAAACAACATGTTACATATTTTAGAAGCTTGTATTTGGAAAGAATCTCTGGTTTCATGGCCATAGATCTTCAATTTATTGTAGTGCTTAGTTCAAATTGGCGACATGGCTTGAGGGGTGTGCTCTAGATCTGAAAGCTTGTGCCAAGGATGAGCAGCGATACCGGCATGAATAGCTTCTGATCAAGTGTGGCGGTGCTTGGTTGGCGGCACATCTAATCAGGCTAGATCTGTGTGGGTGCATGGTCTAAGGCCGTTGATTAGCTTTGACTCCCTAGAGCATATTTGAGAAGCAACAAGTAGATGATGAAGATCTGAAAGTGTTGCATTGAATCCAACTTTGAAGTTCAAGTATTTTCAACTGTGGTGGTTTTGCTGTGAGGAGATTGATGGTTTTTAATTGGACAATGATTGTTCAGTTTTGGTTGTTGTAATAGGTTATTGCATGAGTTTGGGAATATTTCGGATCTCTTGATTCTTGCTGTTGGAGTTGTGTTTAATGGGTTCCATGAAGAGGGCAGGGATAAGGAGATCTTTCTTACAATATTCTCTCAAGAAGCCTACTTTCATGGATCAAAGAGAGATTTGAAATTGTACGAAGCAAAAGAAAAACTTGAACAGTCTTAGGATCTAGTGTTTCTATACCTTAGCATTTGAACAACTATACGCACTTGAAAAGAAAAACTTGAACAGTCTTAGGATCTAGTGTTTCTATACCTTAGCATTTGAACAACTATACGCACTTGAAAATTTTATAGATATGGATATTATATTGATTCAAATGTGAACAAGTAAATTGAATTACCTTCTTTTTTGTTTCTTCTCAGGAATCTAGGAATCTGATAGTGAACTTCATCTTTGATGATTCTAACAAGTTAACACAAGTACTTCTGGTTGATATTCAGAACTCATATTTCCAGTCATTTATTTTTTTCACTAACATGTAGTTTCAGTCATTTTGCATTTGTTCTTCACTGAGTTGGTTGGCCTCAGGTGCTTATAAAGCAATTTTCCATGCTTCCTTGGTTCTTTAGCATGTAAGTTACAAGATGTTTAGTAGTCATGATCCATTACTTTAAAAAACTTCTATCAAATTTAATAATTTGTGTGCTTACATATTAATGAGATCATCGGATAATTGAGGTAGAGTTGACTTCTATATAATGGTTATCCATGCAACAATGTATGATATGATACATGAACCAACCTTGTGAGACACCTAATTTATAATTTTGAATGCTTACTCAACATCATTATCTAGGATATATAGTTACTACCATTTCTAGCTAGATCTTTTTTATGAAACAGGATACTTTGGATGATCTCTTTAATCAAGCAAGTTACTTTCAATTATGGCTACATTCTATTTTTTCCTTTATTTTTGTCAAGAATTATGTCTATACTAGGTATGTCAACATTTTCGTGAGACAAGGTTTAAAATTTCCTCTTTTCTATGTAAAGGATGCTAGAGCAATTAACCAACTGAATATGCTATTTTGGTTGTTAAAAGTTGAGTGCAGAGATTTCTTGACACATTGTAGAAAGATGGTATTACAAAATGTTATTTCTCCACCAAATACAATGTCTTACTATCTTCTGTTTGACTGCAGAATGTTGATGGTGTTAATTGCAGCCACATGAACGTTGCTGGATTGTTATTCGTGGCAACAAGATCTAATGTATCACCATCACTTGTTTTGGAGCTCTTACAAAGCATTGATCATACTGACTCTGATGGAGAATTTTTTGTGATGAGCTATAGGATGATCCAAGAGTTCAAGCCTCCATTCCATATAAATGCATTAATAGTAGAAGTAGGATCTTATAGGACTAAATTCACATTGAAAATGTGTTGATTTCCCTTCAAGTATCACTGTAAATTCTATTATAGTACAGATGCCACTGCCAACTTAATTACTCCACTGCAGTTAACTTTGAACTAGAGACTGGGACTGTAGAACAGACACTTGATTTAAAAGTCGGAAACAAAAAATTGGAATGGAGCTTGAAAAAGATAGTAGGTGGCTCTAAGCATACACTTCATGCAAAGCTAACATTTTTGTAGAAATTTCATATGAACCTCTTCAAGGGGCTAGTAGTTTCATCTCTAGATGATATGCTTGACATGAAGTGGACTGCACCTGATGAAGAGGTAAGTGATTTTCTTTTTCTTCTTTCTAGTTGTTTTGCACATGTGCTTTTCGAATTTAACGAATGTCATGGTTTTTATTCCATTAGGAGTAATATCATTTATTTTCCAAATCAAAAACTTTTCTTTGGAGATTGTTCTTTGTTCTAAATTCTCATGATGTCTCTAATTATTTTTATTGGTTGAAATCCTTCTTCAAGCCTGTTCCAAGCCTATCAGCACCTATTAAAAAAAAGGTACATGATTTAGTATTGTATTGAACAAGATGTTGATGCTAGTGTAGTCATCATTTTCTTATTATGCATTGTTTTTTGGGTTAAAAAGCTAATTGCATTATTAAACAACTCTATGCAGTATAGGTGCTTTGATTATGATGATTGTAATGGCATCCTACAAAGAAATGCACCAATTTTATGCTTTGACTACGAAATATAGAGATTAAAACACGAATTTTATGCTTTTGAGATGCATATTTCATTCCATTCTTAGTTGCGGATACTCCCATACCTATATGCATGCCTTGTAAGTACCCATGCAATGTCGGGTCCATTTTAGAGTTATTCCAAGGGATTGTGACAAATTAAAATTTAAATGAATTATATGATGTGCTTGATGGAAATCAGTCACTTATAAATTTCAGGTTATGGTCTTTGTGCATAGATTTTTTGATGTATCTCTTTATGCAATCTCCATTCTTTGGTATGCTTTTGTCACCTTGGATTTGCCTTCCATGTCCAAGGTATAGAAGAAAAAATAGTATCTGGTTTATAGTTTATTGAATTTGTGTTATCTTCTTTTGCCATAATTTTTAGGTTGGTGACAGAGAGGGTGTTATTGGTTGATAGAAGAATGTATATGATGGATGGGATAAACATGGGTGGTTTTATATTTTAGTTAGGATAGCTTTTTTCTATGGGTATGGGTTACCTCTTTTATGCATTAGCAAATTGTCTGTTCTTGGAATATCGCATAATTTATTGAGGACTTTTGAAGGTTGCCATGCTTAATCTTATTAGCATTTCATCCACTTGGGCACTCATTCTTGATGTTATGGACAATGAGGTTTGCATGATGCCAGATTGTTAAACATCAAAGTGTTGAAATAAATTGGATATTTATATTTATTTGAGCTACCATTTTTTACATCAGCAGTCTGATTCAAGATTGTTTGGAGTTAGTGGTGCTGGTGCAACACGTGGTCATTTTTTTGGCTCAATATTTGCTACATCACTGGATTGGCTAGGCTCATTTATGAATTTATTTCAATGCTACTTTCTATTTTATTATTCGTTAATGGCCTGCACTAGCTTGAGATTCAAGATGTGCTCCTTGTAGATTTACTCCTATGTGCAGGGAGTAACCGTGACATAGATCTTGATGCTAAAGAGTTAGTACCCATTAGGTAAGTTCAGCTATGCTTCAGATCTTACTAAATTTAATTCTCTTGACTGACTTGCCATTTGTCACCTATTACTTGAAAGTTGCTATGCATTTTTTTTGGATGTGTGTTTCATAATCATGTGCTATGTAATTTATAGCTACAAAATGGTAATATCTATCATGTACTTAATGATGTGTGTTGTTTACAATAGATGATTTATGTATTTTCCTTTCATAATTGGCTACTTTCATGGGTAATTAGGACATTTTGATTTCATTATGTCATTTTTTATTCACATGGTTGCATCAATATTATTCTTTACTTTTTGGAAAAACATCTTATGATCCTACTGGATATGCCCTTTAAAAAAAGTTCCTGCTAAATATGCTAAATATGGCCTTCACAATAGTAAACGTGTCTATTACTTTAAACTATTTTTGTATTAGTTGGATGCAACATCAGTGTTTTTAGAATCAAGTAGTACTATTCTGTGTATATAAAAAAAATCATGGAAGCATATCCAGTTAAAATTTTTCAACCCTAAATTATTGATTTTGAGATCATGGAAGGAAATTTTCATGCTTGCATTGACGTGTCTGAAACTTTGTCGTAGCTATTTATTAGGACTAGTGGTTTTCTGAGGCAGCACAAGTAATGACTCTTCAAGGTACTGAGATATTACTTTATCCCGTTGAAATTTAATTAGAATCATAGGATAAAGGGGTTGATTATCAAGGACATTAAAAGTGAGAGATGCAAGGGCATGTTGGTTCCAATTTGGTATATCCCATCCCTTCAATGAAGTCATCCATGTATTTGATTGTTTTGCATCTCATCATGGCCATGTCTTCTTTTCATAAATGTAGGATCATCTTATGGAAATTGGCTTCTAAGCAAGATTAAGTTGATCTTCTAGAGCCGGAACTGGCAGGCTTGCAAATGCCAAATCACATGGCTGAATTCAACCAAACAAAGTTTACAGGCTACAAAAGGGAAATGGTAAGGAGGCTAACAAGAGGGATGAGCTGCTTATGAAAGATATTCATTAATTGGAAAGTTGGAATTAGATCCACAGAAGATACAATATGTCATGCATGAACTCATTGTATTTTTATTTTTTCTGTATTTTCCTTTTTTCTTGTATCACCCTTAAGAGGGGAATATGTACTTTAATGATCTAGGAAGTCAATAAAAGGAACTTTGTACTCAGGCTCTTATGTTTTATGCTTGTTAAAAAAATTTATTTCTTAGTAAAGAATAAAATTAAATCGTATAAGCATCATTAAAGTGAATCAACAGTGGCAATTAAATTGCAAAAGAAAGTGTCATTAAAGTAAATAATTAGTGATGATTTAGTGGCATAAGAAAGTACCATTAAAGTAAATCAATAGTGGCGATTTAGAAACACAAATAATTGTTATTAAATAATATCAATAGAGGCAATTAAATGGCAAAATAAAGTGTCACCAAAGTAAATTAATAGTGGTAATTTAGTGAAAAAAAAGTCATTAAATGAAGTATATAACGACATTAATAGCATCAATTAAATTGCCACTAATATAAATCAATAGCAGCGAAATAGTGACAAATAAATTGCTACTAAAGAAGGTTATTAGCGACAATATTTGCGGCAATTAAAGTGTCGCTAATACAATTGATTTAGCGACGATTGTGCAATTGCCCCTAACCTTTTAGTGATACTAATGAAGGAGGTAATTAAGCGGCAATTATTTTCAGTGTCACTAATTACATATAGCAGCAAATATAATACCTATAGTGGTAAATATTAAATGTCGCTAAAGGGAGTTTTTTTGTAGTGTAAGGGAAATAAAATTGTCGTCGGTTATAAAACAACAGCTAAAGCTCCAATTCGTCTGCTAGGTCAACAATAATTCAACATCGGATTTTCTTTATAATCGACGATAAAATGAAACGACGTTATTTGTCATCACTTTTTAGCGTCGGTTTCCAACTAACAGCAAAGGTCCAGATTGTTGTAGTGGTGGTAGGGACTAAGTAGGCTTTGGTTTACTAAAATTAGGAAGGCCTTAGACTATCTTAGGACAAGATTTTTGGTAGAGAATTTTGTCTAAAAGGTGGAATAGGTTGTCTTAAGGGTCTAGGTGGAGGAAATTAGGTTGGGTCTAGTCTAATTAGGTTCCAACTAAACCCAATTGAAGTTGGATGCACCCAATTAGGTAGTGATGCACCTGATTGGACATGGCTAGGTTTATTAGGTTTAGGTTGGGTCTGATTAGAATCAAATGAGTCTACTCAACTTAGAGTTAGTGCAATGAGGTCCCATCGATCCAATTGACACATGGCTGACCTAATTGACTCAGATTGAGTTAATTAGGTGTGGTATGAACCTAAATAGGTTTCTAGGTTAGGGATAGGGTATTGGATAAGTGAATTAGGGCTAGGGATAGTAGGATAGGACTATGTATAGGATGGATAGGTTCATGGATAATGTTATCCATGTTTTTGGCTTTTGAGCTCATATATCTAATGTTGAGCTAGTTCAGGGATAGGTACTGGGATAAGGTCATCATAGGGTTTAGAGTTTTAGGGATAGGGTAGGGTTATCCTAATTCCTCTCTTTCTTTCTCTATTCTTGTGTCTTCAATCTTTCTTTATTTTAGCTTTATTACTCAATCAGCTCCTAGCTCAGTTATAGCTTTTGTTCCTATCCAACTTTGTTTCTCAGTTCTTCAGATTACTCTAAGACCTATCACATTATTCGCAAAAGACTAAAATTAGGAGATAGTTATTTGTAAGATAAATACAAAGCTCAAATATGCATGCTTGCTCTAAATGCAATACTTATAAATCTGATGCATGATTTTACTTAGGAATTAGCCCTAGATTAAGCCAATTATGCTAATAGATTAGACTGTTATCAAGCTACCTGTGAACTCAACTACTAGCTTAACTAACTAGTTCTTTACTAGTAGCTAAGTTAAGCCAACAGAGCTGAGTTAAGCTGACTTCAACTTATTTGGAGCTGAGGTGAGCTGGAACTAATCAGTTAAAAGACTTCTTAGCTAGCTTAGGTCCAATAGCTAAGCTCAACTAAGTTGAGTTGAGTTGAGTCTTCATGAGCTGGAGATGAGCTGACCTGAACTAGTTGTAGCTGAGAATGAGTTGGATCTAGCTGAGATGAGTTAGGTTGAGCTAGTATCCAACTGTGGTAAGATGGATTAAGTTGGGATTCAGTTGAAATGAGCTTCTATCTTCTTCATCTAGGGTTTGTGTGTAACGACCCGAAAATTTTGGGTAAAATTTTTTAACTCGGTTAAGTAGGGTGTTTAATGAGTTAAAGGACCCTTAAAATCATGACATTCATTTTGTCAACTAAGACTTTACTTCTTTTGTGGTGATGAGGGACCCTTTGCAAGAGAAGATGGTTTGAGGGACTTGCTTGCTCCTCAAGTAAGAAGTGGAAGGAGGTATGGGAAAAATGACCCTTTAGATGTTTAGGTGTTGGCTTCCTTGAAAAGCCAACAGCTGCTCTTGGCTCCATCTTTTGGCAAGAGGAGAGGAGAAACCATCACCATCCTCCCTTGGTGGCTGTTCCAGCTGCTGTTGGTGCTGTTGATGTGGGGGGAGGAACAGGAGAAGAGGCTGAAGTGCAGGAGCAGTTGCTGCACTTGTTCTTGCTGTGTGGTGGTCGCTGCTGTGATTTCAACAGGTGGGAAGGAGTAGAAGGTAGGAGTTGCAGCCAAAAGCTTAAGGTAGTAGGGATGTTAACTCCTTGTCCTTTGAATGCCTCCTTGGATTTCTAGTTAATGGGGGCCGGAGGTAAAATGGAATACACGCCTAGGGTTGGTGGATGAGAAAAAAAAGGCCGTTGGAGACACGTTGAGAGGATTAGGAACCCCATAGTCCTGTTTGCAGGGTTTCATTGAGCACTAAATGCTTGCTTTATACCTAGCATTATTAGGATAATGGAATCTATATAAGGAAACTTCAGGTTATGATGTAAGACTGAAAATGTGCTGGAGTGGGGCCTAGAACCACCCAGTACCGATACTGATGATCAGTACCGGTATTGGATGGTTCCCAAGACCCCCCAACGTATTTGACAGGGGGAACAGAACTGGCTCAGTACCGGTACTGATGATCAGTATCAGTACTGGCCTAAATGGGACAACTATACAAAATTAGTCCAGTACCGGTACTGATGATTAGTATCGGTACTAGTCTGAAGGGCTATGATTTGGTTGTAGCTGGGGTAGAACCAGCCCAGTACCCGTACTGAGGGTCAGTATCAGTACTGGCCTGAGTGAGCGTGATCTAGCTTCAGCACTTGGATAAATGTGAAAGATGTGCAAGCCTTGACATGCAAAATGGGGTGAAGAAGAATGTGTAAATCTACTAATACTTGATAGATCACCAGATAAAGGAGGCGATGAATCAATCTCGGGAGGGTACAAATGAAACCTAGATGAATGAATCAAGTGTATGGTAAATATACAATACATGAAAAAGTTGTTTCTGATAAGATCTAAATGAAAAAACCCACTTGGATTCCAAAGGTCTGCAATCAGACCCTAGGAAATCCACTAGGTCCTTAGGATGTTATTCCAGACTCGGAACCAAATGAAATAAAAATATAGTAGGTCTGTTAGGTGGGCCCGTAAGGTTGTGCCTTAGACTTGGTGAACTGGGTTCACTACTCGGGAAGGAATCCTGAGATACTACAGTAGCTAGGAGCTACCTAGGGATCTACCTTGGAACTTGAGAAGTTCCCAGGAGTGGTGGTGAGCCCTGGGTCATCATCAAAAGAAGGTACCTGAGCGTACCCGAATCCGACTCGCTGCAAAAAAAAAGGTACTCGAGTGAGAGGCTCATTAGGCACCCGCATGTGAGGAGATTGCCGAGGGTACCATGATGGGTCTGGTTGAGATCTCGTCCGATGGTGGACTGAGAGGGCACACCCTGTGGTTATGCTCCTAGCAGGAGTGATGGTATGGATCAACAATTCTAACCAACCCTGCGACACGATCCATGTAGATTATTACTAGGCCTTACTGACAGCGAATGGGGTGGCTCTTTGCCGACAGGAGGCACTGGCCTGGGTAGCTCCCAAGGGGTCCGACTCTTCTAATGGAGGTTAGCAACATTCTCAATATGTGGAGAATGGATATGCCTTTCGCAAGGGTCGCTCATCATGTTATCCCCTCCCTTGATCAGGGAGAGGCAATCAGGCGAGGATCTAAGGGAAGGATATGTTGAAATCTCCTCTAAATAGAGAGGTATGATCTTCCAAATCTGACACATGTGGCGAGGGTGAGAATAAATGTTAGCACTGAAATAACCCGTCTTATGAATCCAACTAGAATGTTATGATGGAAAGTGGTGGAGAATGTATATAAAAAGGAAAACAAAAAGTAAAAGAACCCTCTATATCACCTCTTCTTACTGGATTTCTCATGTAGCTCGATCCCTACTGAGTTGTATAGCTCATCCCTATTTTCTTGTGACCCATTTCAAGTTCCGATGCCGTGGGCTCACGGATTTTGCCTTACCCATGAGAAGCATCGGCGCCTAGCAACGGCGAATCAGCTATTCATGATGACACTCATATTCTTGGAGAGGGCGATAGTGGAAGCACAATACCCAAGAAGGTGGGTGGACCTACCTATTGAGTCCCTTCAGAGTGTTGCTACAGAATTTGTGTGGGCTGCCTATTAGCTAGAGCAGCTGATTTATTTTGCGATTTTTCTACTTAGGAGGACATGGGAGGACTTTTGAGTGACTGGTTCCTCCTTTTCACTTGGAGCCTTCTTATGCAAGCCATCTCTTTCTTTTTGTGGTTGTTGTCAATTTTGGCTCCCCTTTGTGGTCCTTCCCTTTGGTTGATGTTAATCTTGTGATAGGGGAAAGAACAAGGCTTGTATAAATATGTATAGGTATGTGTGTGTGTGTATGACAATATGTATCACGGAACTTTGTGTGTATTTATAGTGAAGGATGTTCTACTTGCATGGTTTTTGCTTTGTCTTCAAACTACTAAGATGGTATGGTTACAGGTTCTTCTTGCAAGTGGGGGAGTTTGGAAACCTCCCCTCCAACAGGGATCGTCTGCCGATGTTACTTTCCTCTATTTCATTTTATTTTACTTAGTTTGATTGAATTAAGCGCCTTTCGACTTGTCGTGAACTGCTTTTGATCCTAACCATCTTGTTACTGGGCCATTTTTCTGCCTTTACCCTCGGTAACCCATTGAAATGATTTTCGAGGCGTGACAAACATGGTATCAGAGCCTAGGGTTAGGGTCATAGACCAGAAATTTAATTATAGTCCATGCGCATTGCATACTATGTTGTTGACTTTCTTGCCATGTGTTAATGGAGGTTATGTTCATTTTACGATGCCTCCGAAACATAAAGGACAATCGAGAGGTGAACAGAACCCGCTTGATCCCTTCACGATCCTTGTGCAGTTCCAGGACACTATGCAACAAATGCAGGCAACTCTGTAAACTGTGACTTTTGCCATTAGTAAATCTGGTACGAGATCGGGGGATCATGGCAACGGTGAGGCTGGTGGTAGTTGGGGTGGTGATAATCCGGGTGCGTCCCCACGTGATGGAAGGTTTGTTCGAACACCATTTGTGACTCTCTCAGCCAATGTTGAATTTGAGTAATTCAAAAGGATGATGTCGCCAACATTTTCTGGTGTTGAGGATCCGTCTTCTGCTGAAGACTGGATTTTGAAGATTAAGAACATTTTTGCGCTAAAGATTACTGAGGAAAACAAGGTGGCATTGGCCACGTTCCAGTTTGAGGGTATAGCCGAGCATTGGTGGGCCACAGTGGAGACAACTGAGGCTACCCTGGTCACATGGGACAAGTTTCTGAAGCTCTTTAATGACTAGTTCTACCCGATGGATTGGAAGGCTTAGAAACGAGATGAATTTATTCGCCTTCAGCAAGGCCAGATGATTGTTACTGAGTATCGAGTAAAATTCATGGAACTCCTCCACTTCGCAGGGGAAGCTTTTGCTGGGGAAGATGTTCAAGTATGGCGATTTGTTAGCGGACTGAGGAATAATATGCAAATTAAGCTGGCAGGAACCCCGATGGATAGTTTGTCAGGAGTGGCGGAAAGAGCCATGGCAATGAAACGAGTACTCCTTAGTGTGTGCCAGTAGGAACAGGCACAAAAGAGATCTAGCAGGTCGAGTCGACGCCATAACCTCTAAGGGAGGAGATTCAATCCTACTTCAAGTGACTTACGGACATCGGAGCCTACCTCCTCCAGCCAAGTGCAAGCAATGACAGTTTCTGAGGTAGTCTCTCAAGGCACTCAAGGGCCAAAGAAGAAGCAGAGCAACCAATGGAAGAAGCGACTGGGATGCAACAACTGTGGGAAAAACCATCTAGGAGAGTGTAGGCACCAACGACTGCTTTTTGTGCCATCAGCCAGGACACCTATGGAAGGACTGCCCACTTAATAACCAATCGGTTTCAGCATCTGCGGGGCAGCCCAGTGTGAGCCAGGTAATAGGAAGAGTTAATGCCATAACACTGAAGGATGCACAGGCTTCTACTGTGGTCTGAGGTATGGTTTTGATCTGTGATACCTTGGCTAATGTCCTTTTCGAGTCAGGGGCTACACATTCATTTATATCACCTAGCTTGGCAAATACGCTGGGTAAGCCTGTGTTAGATTTGGTCACCCCCTACTAGGTCAACGGGCCTAGTGGCCAGTTATTTGTGTCCAAGCTATGGGTACCGAACTGCCCTGTTTATGTTGCCGATCACAAACTATCGGTTGACTTGATAATCCTTGATATGAAGGATTTTGATGTTATCCTGGGAATGGATTGGCTGTCCAGACATCATGCCCTCTTAGATTGTTTCGATAAGAAAGTAGTCTTCTCATTGCTGGGATGGCCACGATTTGAGATCCAAGGCCAATGTGACTTTGCCTAGAGGATCTCGATTTTAAAGGCTTGTAGACTATTATCTAGAGGATGTGATGGGTACCTAGCCTGTGTTGTTGCAACCAGAGAGGATAGGTCAGAGATTCGGGACATGCTTGTGGTCAGAAACTTTCCAAACGTCTTTCCTGAGGAATTGCCAAGGATTCCTCCACATCAAGAAATTGAGTTTGAGATCCAACTAGCACTTGGAACGGGTCCGATCTCTAGGACTCCATATAGGATGGCTCCAGCTAAGCTCAGGGAATTAAAAATCCAACTACAGGGGCTTTTGGATAAAGGTTTCATTTAACCTAATGTGTCACCGTGGGGAGCTCCCATATTGTTTGTTAAAAAGAAGGATGGTAGTCTGCGATTATGCATCGACTACAGGCAGTTGAATAAGGTCAGAATCAAGAATAAGTACCCGCTACCTCGAGTTTTGACCTATTTGACCAATGCAGGGATCCCGAGTCTTCCCAAAAATTGACTTAAGGTCAAGATATCATCAGCTGAGAATTAAAGAGGAAGATATCCCAAAATCTATTTTTCACACTCGATATGGACATTATGAGTTTTTGGTTGTGCCATTTGGACTAACCAATGCCCCTGCTGCCTTCATGGATTTGATGAATCGAGTGTTCATACCCTTCTTGGACCGGTTCATTGTGGTATTTATTGATGATGTCTTGATTTACTCGCGGAGTGCTAATCTTCATGCGGAACATTTGAGAATGGTATTGGATACCCTACGACATAATCAGCTTTACACTAGGTTCAACAAGTGTGAATTTTGTCTACCAAAGGTCATCTTTTTAGGCCATGTGATCAACGACAAGGGGGTGTCAGTGGACCCCACCAAGGTCGATGCAGCGTTAAGGTGGTCTCGACCGAGGTCGGTAACAGATATCCAGAGTTTCTTGCAGTTGGTAGGCTATTACTGACATGTTATTTAGAACTTCTCCAAAATTGTGGTTCCTTTGACAAGCCTAACAAAGAAAGGGGTCGATTTCGTGTGGACCTCGAACTGTGAGTGGAGTTTCCAAGAATTGAAGAAAAGGTTGACTTCGGGATCGATCTTAGTTCTTCCTTCAGGAGGTGGTGGATTTGTGGTGTACAATGATGCTTCACACCTTGGTCTAGGTTGTATGTTGATGCAAAATGGCAAGGTAATCGCTTATGCCTCAAGACAACTACTAAACCATGAACAGAATTATCTGACACATGATTTAGAACTAGTAGCTATTATTTTTGCCCTTAAGGTTTGGAGGCATTACCTTTATGGTGAGACCTTTGACATCTTCATCGATCACAAAAGCCTCAAGTGTATCTTCTCCCAGAAGGAACTGAATATGAGGCAACGTTGATGGTTGGACCTCTTAAAAGACTATGACTGTAGCATCCTATACCACCCAAGCAAAGGCAATATAGTGTTCGATTCATTGAGCTGTAATCCAATAGTGATGGTAGCCCAACTCCAGATCGAGGAGTGGGATTGGCTTACCAAGATTAGTAACTGAAGCCCAGCATTGGTCAGAAGTTCTTAGGCACCCTAACGCTGTCACGTAGACTACGGCCGGAGTTAATCTTTGAGATGAAAGAGATGCAGTTCATCGACTCGAAGTTAGCTCGGATTCGAGACAAGTTTCAAATGGGGCAGTTGCGGGACTTCTCCTTGCTTGGAGGGGCACTTTACTTTTGAAAATGACTTTGTGTGCCTAGAAATGAGATCTTGAAGAGACAACTGATGTACAAAATGCATAACTCTCGACTGACGATACATCCAGGTAGCACCCGCATGAGTAACGACATCTGCAAAGACTTTTGGTGGAAGGGCATGAAGCGTGATATAGCACAGTATGTCAGCAGATGTCTGACCTGCCAACAAGTTAAGGTGGAACACAAAAGCCCTGCGGGTTTGTTTCACGCTCTCCCAGTGCCAGAATGGAAGTGGGAGAGTATCTCAATGGACTTTATGGTGGGATTACCGAGGACATTTGATTAACGAGTTTTCACGAGGGAAAGTTGGGGTTAGGAGAAACTGTCGCTGTAGTTGCAAAACACATTATCAAATACAATTTTTTACCGAAACTTGAGATGAGTCCCAGGTCGAACACAAGGAGGCGACACTTACTTTTGTTGAAATCCATGCTTCATGTTGTTTCTTTTTGGTGTTTTAAGGTTTTGTGATTTGTTGTTGTTTTTGTAATAAAAAGACAAGCAAGATAACTTCACAAAGTGGAGAAAATAAATATGATATTTCACAATGTCATTCAAATGTCTATTATAATATGCTAAAATATAAAAGAAATAGGGGTGAGAAGAAATCTCCTGAATCAGCTGTTCGGTGAGACGATGGCGCTTGGCGGCAGCTTGGACGGAGGAGGTGAGAGGCTGGACGATGGGGATGAGATGCCGGAGGATGTTAGGTAAAGAATGCTTCACCAAGGCACGGAACAGGGATGAGGAGGCGGAGATGATCTTCTACCAGAATGGAGGTGGGAGGATGGGTCCAAGTCTCCCTATGAAGGTAGTAAGAAGGAGGAGGAATATTTGGTGGGGCAAGGGAACAACTACACTAGTAGGGGACCTTTGGAGCTTGTGAATGAGCTCTTGGGAGCTTTGATGGGCTTCTGGAGCTATGGAGTAGGTGGTAGTAGCATAGGTATGATGGTTTGGAAGAGAAGGGGTCATGGGGTTTATATAGTGGTGGAATGGAGGTGTTTTATGTGCACGTGTCTTCAACGACATTTAAAACATTGCTAAATACCCGCCAAGGGTGTTGCTAAGCATTCATGTGCCTTTCATAGCATGTGGAGGCACGGCTGTAGTTGGTACAGTGCACGGAGAGCTTCAACTGTTGGATCGGACGTGGATGGCTGAGATCTCAAGGAGGAAGAGCGCACTGCTGGTATTTGAATCCCTCACCCACTGGCATCTACGATGGCAGTTGTCGAATCCTTCATCGCACGGCTAGGAGGTGACGTGCTACGGACATGTTTGTTTAAAAGGATCGTTATAGTTTGCGTTCGCAACGTCGATTTTAATGAAGAAACGGACGTGAGTCCGAGTGTCGATCTCAAAGAAGCGTGAAAATTGGATTTTTCTTGTCACTTAGTGTCACGGAAATGATGGGTTTTTTGCGAGAAGACGTAGGAGAAAAGCGAGTGAAGGAGAGAGAGAGAGAGTAGAGTTAGAGTCATTTAAATCATGGCGATCACTTAAATTAAGATGGAAAACACTATATTCAACATGCAATTCAAGTTTTACAAATACAACGATAGCTAAATGCCTAAACAAAAAGTAAAGCTAGAGTAAAGGGAGAGAGAGAGAGGGGAGACGACGAGGCAGCCACGGTGGTGGAAGGAGGCTTCGTCGGTGGCTTGTCGACTCCGTTGACTACAAGAGGTGCTAAAGGAGGCTAGGAGGGTGATACAACACTTGCTAAGTGAATTGAATGCTTTACATGGGTGGTTGGGAAGGGTTTATATAGGAAGAAGGGGTTTCTAATTTAAGTATGGGCTTTAGCGATGTCCGGGACGTCGCCAAACCCATGCTAAAAGCGTCGGTGAAGCCCCTTGCCCAATGGTCTCATGCGTGCACCCGTTTTTCTTCACGCGCGATCCGTGTGCGCGCGTTGTGGGCCGTCGGATCGCAAATCGGACAGTCGAGATCGCTCATGGGTCGCGCCTCTGGATAGCCCCTGTTGAACTTGCGCCCCGCGCGTCATCACGGGCGTCTGCATCGGATGCGCGGGATTGTGCCATGTCGCCTGTTGCTAAGCCGCTTAATTGCACATCAACAGCCGTAATCACGCGCCTCGCAATCACTTGATTTTGCATTGTGGCGGGCACCTCAAACCCGCACCCCACTATGTGGGGGTAAGGCGCACACTGCTGCGCTACGCCCTCTGCTTTGTCGTGGAGATGAGGCGCTGGCGCAGTGCGGGCGACCGTTGGATGAAGATTCAACGGTTGTGAGCTGCTGCAGTTGAGGATGTTGCGGTTGTAGGGAGCGAGGGGTGTGTGCTTCCCAACTATTCGATCGAAGATTGAATGGCTTAAAGCTGCGTTGCGCGGTGCGGTTGGTCGAGGGGTGCGGTGATGTCGACATGTGGCGGCCTTATGACCGTTGATCATTAGATTAATGGTCAGAACTTCTTGGGCCAATTGTGGGAGCTCCGGATGTTGGATTTGGATGATTTTGAGTCCGTTGGACTCCGTTCATCGCTCTGAGTCCATCCGTGCAGACTGATTGCTCATCTGAGGCCTATTTTGACATGTACTTGTACAAATGGCCGTTAATAATGCACTATAAGCAATCTTGATGTGCGATGCATGCAATGCTCCCATTCTTATTTATGATGTGTCATCTGTGCATTTTACCCTTAAGATCGACCCCTATTTATTTTATTGTATTTTATTTTATTCTATTCAGACTAATTAAATGAACTCAGAATCATGCAATTTACCACCCCCCATACTTAAGTTGGACAACGTCCTCATTGAGAAATACATAGATGCAACAGGGGTCAAAAAGATATTACCTGAGTGAAGTAAAATACCAGATCAGTTTGAATCTTCTGGGTTGCCTCCCAGGAAGCGTCGAGTTTAATGTCTCCAGCTGGGCGATGCTTCATGTCATCCTTCAATGAGGGTGACAACCTCCTTTGGGGGAACTTGGGCGAGGAAGTGTTTTAATCTCTGGCCATTGACTGTGAAAGTATGCCCAGTATTCAGATCTGTAATTTCAATTGCCCCATTGGAGTAGGGCTTGACTACCCTAAATGGTCCTGTCCACTTGGACCTGAGCTTCACTGGAAAGAGTTTTAGTCGAGCATCAAAAAGCCAAACTTGCTAGTTAGGCTCGAAGGTCTTTCTATGGATGAGTCGGTTGTGGATGGCTTTTATTTTCTCCTTGTACAACCGACTATTTTCAAAGGCATCCCGACGAATTTCCTCGAGCTCGGAGAGTTGGAGCGTCCTCTGCGCACCAGCTAACTGGGAATCCATGTTACACTGCTTGACGGCCCAATAAGCTCGGTGTTCCAACTCGACAGGAAGGTGGAAGCTTTGCAAAAGACCAGGTGATAAGGTGACATGCCTATCGGGGTCTTGAAAGCTATTCGGTATGCCCGCAGGGCATCATCCAGTCGTGCGGATCAGTCCTTCCTGTCAGGTCTCACAGTCTTCTGTAAAATATTCTTGATCTGCCTGTTTGAGACCTCAGTCTACCCATTTGTTTGCGGATGATACGGGGTAGCAATGCGGTGGTTAACCTCATATTTTCTGAGTAGGACACAGAATTAGGTGTGGATAAAATGACTTCCACCGTCACTGATCATGGCCTTTGGTATTCCAAACCGGGAAAAGATGTTCTGCTTAACAAAGTCCATGACAGCCTTATGATCGCATCGGCTGGTGGCAACAGCTTCAATCCATTTGGAGACAGTCTACAGAGACTAAGATGCACTCAAAGCCGTTGGATGGTGGGAAGGGGCCCATAAAATCAATACCCCAAACGTCAAAGATCTCGACGATCAGAATGGGCTTGAGGGCATCATGTCTTTTCTGGTCATGGTCCCTAGAGTCTGGTAACGAGAGCAAGTCTTAGCAAGGTTGTGTGCATCCTTAAATAAGGAAGGCCAGTAAAATCCAGACTGCAGAACCTTTGCAGCCATTTTCTTTCCTGAGAAGTGGCCACCACAAGCTTGGTCGTGACAAAAAGATAGCACACTCTGAACTTCATCCTCAGGGATACACCTCTTGATGATCTGGTCGGCATAGAGGCGAAACAGCATGGGATCATCCCAGAAATAGTGCTTGGCCTCGGCCAAGAACTTGTCCCGTTGCTGTTTGGACCAGCTGTGCGGGATCTGTCCTACAACCAGGTAGTTGACATAGTTGGCATACCAAGGTAGTTTCCTGTCTTGCACAGCCAGAATTTTCTCATCGGGAAAGGTGTCGGATAAAGGCAGGGAGGGCCCAATGTGGTTTGGGTGGAGTCTGGATAGGTGGTCGGCCACCACATTCTTTGATCCGGCTTTGTCGTAGATTTCCAGGTCAAATTCCTGCAAGAGCAGGATCCATCTGATGAGCCTGGGCTTCGCATCCTTTTTAGCCATAGATGCCGGATGGCTGAATGGTCCGTATAGATGGTTACGTGGGATCCCAGAAGGTAAGATCTGAACTTTTCGAGTCCAAAAACTACAACGAGCAGTTCTTTCTCTTTGACTATATAATTTCGTTGGGCCTCGTCCAACGTCTTGCTCACGTAGTAGATCACCATGGGTTTCTTGTCTTATCTTTGTCCTAGGACGGCGCCTATGGCAAAGTCTGATGCGTCACACATGATCTTAAAATCCTGGGACCAGTCCGAGGGCTGAAGTACGAGTGCTGTGGAGACTAAGCCCCTGAGGGTGTGGTAAGCCTGGATGCAATCAGAGGTCATGTGGAATAGGGTGTCATTGGCTAGAAGGTCGGTCAAGGGTTTGGAAAGCTTGGAGAAGTCTTTGATGAACCTTCGGTGGAAGCCAACGTGTCCAAGGAACGAACGGATTTACCGGACCGAGCTAAGCGGAGGAAGTTTGGAAATCAAATCAACTTTAGCTCGATCCGCCTCAATGCCCCTATGTGATACGATGTGACCGAGGATGATTCCTTCTTGAACCATGAAATGGCTCTTTTCCCAACTTAACACCAAATTAACCTTGATACATCGTTTCAGGATTTTCTTGAAGTTGCTCAAATAGTGGTCGAATGAATTCCCAAATACGGAGAAATCATCCATAAAGACCTCTAGGTATTCACCCACCATCTCTGAAAAGATGGCTAGCATGCAACGCTGAAAGGTAGCGGGTGCGTTGCATAACCCGAACGGCATACGACGGAATGCAAACGTGCTGTATGGGCAAGTGAATGTGGTCTTCTCTTGATTTTCAGGAGCAATTGCGACTTGGTTATATCCTGAATATCCATCCAGGAAGCAAAAATACTTCTGCCCTGCCAATCTTTCAAGAATCTGGTCGATGAATGGCAGGGGAAATGATCTTTCTTGGTTGCTTCATTGAGTTTCCTATAATCAATACACACCCGCCATGCGGTGGTGGTGCAGTGGGGATGGATTTGCCACGCTCATTGGTGACAACGGTGAGCCTGGATTTCTTTGGAACCACTTGAGTGGGGCTCACTCAGGGGCTATCGGAGATGGGATAGATGATGTCGGTGTCAAGCCATTTGATAATTTCCTTCCTAATGACCTCCCACATATTTGGGTTTAACCGTCTCTGCATCTGATGGGAGGGTCGTGCCCCATCTTCTAGGTAGATCTTGTGGGTACAATAGGTGGGGCTAATTCCTCTCAGATCTGAAATAGTCTAGCCAATGGCAGCCCTGTGTTCTGATAGGGTCGCTGTCAATCTAAGTTCCTGATCCTTAGTTAGGTTGGCATTGATAATTACTAGGAAGGTTTGGTCATGTCCCAGGAAGAAATATTTGAGATTCTCGGGTAGCGACTTCAGTTTAGGTGTGGGTAGAACAATGTTAGATGGAAAGGGGAAAGGTGGGAGTTGATCAACATCAATTTCCTCGAATGGTGTTGGTTTATGGTAATCAAGCCTACAAAGGTCCATGGGCATAGATGGTGATGGGTCAGAACAGTCGTTATAGGATTGGTAGTCCGAGACAGAACTAAGGGTGAGGCATTCCTCGACCAAAGGCTCCACGGGATCGTGTTCCTCAATACAGTCGCAATCAAAAGACTTGGTCGCCCAGAAGATATCCAACTGCATCTTCTTGTCTCCGAAAGCGATTTCCATACATCCCGTGTCACAAGCGATGTTTGCCTTAGCTGTAGCTAAGAAGGGTCTGCCTAGGATGATGGGTGTGTTCTATAGTTGTTCAAGGACTTCCATGTTGAGCATCAAGAAGTCGACTGGAAAATAGAAGTCCTTGACTCGCATAATTACATCCTCGACAACCCCCTTTGGGGTTTTCACAAATCTATCAGTCAACTGGAAGGTAACAAGTGTGGGCGTCAACTCTCCGAATCCAAATTGGTGATACAGGGTTGTCGGAATCAGATTGATGGAAGCACCTAAATCCAGAAGCGCTCTACCAAATGTCATGCCCTCGATATTGCAGGATATCAGGGGTGCTCCTGGGTCAGTTTGCTTGAGCGGAAGGTTGCTTGATATCACGGAACTTGCTTGCTCTGAGAGCACACCTTCCTAGTTGCTTGAGGTCTTGGCTTACGTTTTGGTGTACAGGCATCCTTTAGGAACTTGGCATAAGCTGGAATGTGCTTGACGGCTTCGAGGAGTAGAATATTAATCTGAACTTGCTTAAAGATTTCCAAAAGCTCCTCAGTTTCCATAACACTTTTCTTTTTCTTGATTGTCTCCAAGGCCTCGGAATATGGTGTCTGATTGTGGATAGGGTCTATTTTTGGGTCCTTGGGTTTTTCCTGTGCTTCTGAGTCGGGTATTTCAGCGAGTGAAGTTACTGGAAGAATCAGCCATTTGGGATCCTGGGTTTTGGTGCCGCTTCTCAAGGTTACTGCATTTGCAGAGGCATTGGGACCATGGGTTGATCCTTGAGAAGACGAGGACGAAGAAGCACCAAACCCAGGGGGTGTTTGTGGGGCTGGCTGGACCATGTGAGCCTACTCGGGATTGCCTTGGAACCCTTGCGAATTGGGGCCTCTGTTAATCATGTTTCGCGGGTTCGGTTGTGGCTGGGAAGGCAGCGATCCTTGTTGTTTACAGTCCAACAGCTGGCTTAACTGTCCCTTTACTAAAGTCATTTCCTCCTGGTGTTTTTGGTTCATTTCAGCCATCATTTTTATCAGGGTGTCCATTTGATTTTGTGGGGTAGGGGCCGCCCTATTCAGATTATATGGGGGTCTAACTGGTGGTCCTTGCTGATAGGGGGCAGGTTTGGTTGTTGGTTTGGCCTGGGCTGGTTCTGAAATTGAGGCGGTTTCTGGTTTGTCCAAGCAAAGTTGGGGTGATTACGCCAGTTGGTGTTGTAAGTGTTGGAGAAAGGGCCAGGTTTGGAATAACCTTGGATAGCCTGTACGTCTTCAAAGATAGCAGATGTCGAGGGGGAGGGAAGAGAGTAATCAATGGTTGAGGGAGCAAAGGTCCCTCCCTAGAACATGCTCAGGGGTTGTTCCAGGTTCATTTGGCTTTGCGATTGGACCAGGTCAACATTGTGAGCTCCCTTTGCTAGGGAGAAGGTCTGCAACAGGCTCCTGGCCTGGCTCAGTAGTTCATCTATCTTTTTATCTACCAATTCCACTCGATCTAATTTCTTAGCAATGATATCCATGTCAATCGTTCCAGAATTTGCTTATACCTAATAGATCCCACCACGGGGTTGACTGGATTGACTAAACTAGGTCATGCAGGCATTGTTGAGCAAATTTTCGCTCATAGACTCAAAGCGCACAAATGCGTTCTCCTCGTCTTAGTTCAGGAAGTTCCCCCCGCATGAGGCATCGACAAAGTTCCGAAGGTTGCTGTCCAGACCATGGTAGAAGATCTGGGCCAATTGCCACCTTGGTACTTCATGGTGTGGGAATTTCCTCAATAGTTCATTAAATCTTTCCCATGCCTCATGGAACCATTCCCCGCCCTGGAGTGTAAAGGCAGTAATGACTCTTCTGAGGGCATTGGTTTTTCCTATGAGGAAGAATTTCTTTAAGAATGCATGCCTCAGTTCTTCCCAGGTGGTGATGGGTCTACCTAAGGTTCTAAGCCAGTGAGATGCTTTGTCTCTCAGCGAGAAGGGGAACATCTTAATCAACATAATGTCTAGGCTAATGTTCCTAGGTTTTACAGTTCGGGCGATCCGGTCAAGATCCTCTAGGTGCTGGAAGGGGTCATCATTTGAGCTTCCATGGAAGTGGCTCTGAATTAGACTCAGGACGTTTGGTTTAAGCTCAAAATCATCTCCCCCTTCGAGGATCCTAAGGTGTGTCTCGATTCGAATCGCAGAAGGATTGTAGAAGTCACGGAGGAGCCTAGGTTGGTCTTGGAATGGTGGTGGACCAAGTGGTGGTTGTCCTTGCGGGCCTTGGAAAGGTGGTGGTGGTTGCCCCTGTGGGTTCTGCAATCGATGTATGGCTTGCATGATAGTGTGGATTTGTTGCTACTGAAGCTGGTGATTTGCGTTGATTTGGGCCTGGATGATAGCCATTGTGTCTTGTGGGGGTTGGTCCTTAACCTCATAAACTCTAGGATCGGCCATGTTTCTAGTAAAGTCAGGTCTCCTGGATTCCCATCCCAAAACAAACAACTCGGGATAAAGTGATTGTCTCCCATGCATACACTAGAGAAGAACAGGAGGGGATGCGGAGAGCGACAGATGCGAGAAGTGTGTGTGCACAACCAAGCAAACAAGCCTAGTTCTTATAGTGTATTCCTTAGGGGACCTAGAAATCTCCAAAAGGGGCAATCAAGTCCGTAAGCACTAGACTACCCTTCCCAAAGCTAATCTGACCAAGTTGATTACGAGGGGATTGTAGAGAAGGTTCTTCCTTTGGCTTGCACTGTTGGTTCCGTAGACCCCACAACCATGGTCGTTTGACACTTCCCCGTAGCCTAGTCACCAGATTGTACAAAACCACGCCTCTTGAGACTTAACCCAGTCCTGCCTAGGGTACGTTTACTCTATTTTAATGGGGCTAGGACAATGCTTATGCTTGAGTTATGTGATGAGGCATTGATTGGGGTGGTGCCTCTTAGTTTTCCAATTCCAATGTGTGTGCTCCTATCAAAACATGATTTTCATGCAAGGATTTTATGATGTGGTATCTTTTAATGTTTGTCCTTACTTTTGTATCTTTTAGGGTTGACGTGTCTTAATATTTTCAGACAAGTTTCAAGTGGGCACGCCAAGTTTTGCACACAATTGGTGATAGTAGATTTCCTTTGATGTGAAGAGGCTCTAAAACCCTAAAGTGCTCGTCCTAGTGTTCGTGCAACTTCTATTAGATGAGTTGATTTTAGGGGTGAGTGGTGCGGCCCATGTCAATTCGTGGTGGCTTCGAAAACACCACTAAAAAAGAAAGAACACTCCAAAAAGGTTAGGTCATTAAGAATGTTAGACTGTATATTTTTTTGTTGGGTGATGCATTGAGGATGTGGATTAGGCAATCATGCACCATGCTAATTTTTTTTTATTTTACAATATTTTTTTTAGATTTTTTTTAGGCAATCAAACAACCATGGGTGAAGAATTACTCACAATCGGTCCTTGCAGTGCTTACTCAATCTCTACTATCACGAGTTGCACTACTTTGCCGTCCAAGTGTCGAATTCCTGCAACCATCATGTAGAAGGAGAAAATGTGTTAGATGGTGAGTATGGAAGTAAAATGGAAGTGATAAAATAAATCTGTTGCCTCTCCGACAACGGTGCCAAAAACTGACGTGCTATGGACATGTTTGTTTAAAAGGATCGTTATAGTTTGTGTTCGCAACGTCGATGTTAATGAAGAAATGGACGTGAGTCCAAGTGTCGATCTCAGGGAGGCATGAAAATCAGATTTTTCTTATCACTTAGTGTCATGGAAATGACGGGTTTTTGCTTGTGAGAAGACGTGGGAGAAAAGCGAGTGGAGAGGGAGAGAGAGAGTAGGGTTAGAGTCTTTTAAATCATGGCGATTGTTGTCGACGTTTTGTGCGGGTTTAAAGGATGTCACGTTGTAGTATAACCGACAAAACGTCTAAACAAATATAAAGAATTTTATTACTCGAAGATCGGAGTATCCGAGGTCGATCACAGGGAGCAAATGGAATTTACTACTAGTCAAAATGTAATTGAACACTCTAATTTACTCAAAATATCAATTCAAATGTGAATGTATGCAATTAAAAATAATTAGGACAAAAATATGAAATTGGACGTCTGATCACAAGATCAGACGTCTTAAAAGTATTTCTCCTTTTCTTCTTCTTCTGCAGTCTCTCATTTTCTTCTTCGTTTGCTTCTTTCTTGTCTTGCGAAGCCTTCTTCTTCTTCTTCTTCTTCTTCTGCTTTTCTTCTTCTCCTGCGAAGGCTTCTTTCTTTCTTCTTCTTCTCTGTCTTGCTCCTTCTTTCTTTTCTTCTTTGGCTTGCCTTTCCTTCTTCTTCTTCTGTAGCGGCCAAGTCCTTCTCCTGCGTTCAGCCTGCCTGCACAGGAGCAAAACCTAACCCTTCTCCCTCTACCCGCGCGTCTCTCTCTTAAGCAGTTCACTCATGGACGCTCTCCCAGAGCCACAGCCATAATCGGGTTGGATCGTACCCGGGAACAGGCGCACTCGCAGGTGGTGTGATGCGTGAGGAGTGCGTTAGCTTAGGTCGGGTCGGATCCGCCAGATCCGCATGGTCAAGCCGCGGACGAGGCGGGTGTGGGGTCAGTGAGGGACCTCACCCCTGTGCTTACGGAGGCAACCAGCTTAAAGCACAAATACAATTTATAGCGTACCTGAGTGTTGCAATCCCACGATGTGGGACTAAATGTTCCACCCTGATTTCACGCGCGCCCGCAGACTCTCGTATGCAATTGCCCAAGCGGTTGGCTCTGCTGGCGCTCCGTGTTGGGCTCACTCACCTCGCGACACTCGCGTGAGTCTCCTGCATCTGCAGCTTGGGAAGCTTGATGCCTGGAGCTTCGTTGGAGCTTCATCAGAGGTCGTCCATGGCGGCAGGAGCTCAAACACTGTCATGCACAAAACGAGCCTCTCGGCCCAATCAGATCAGCTAGAGACCTTCGCCGTGGCACGGCGAAGGTGGTGGACGATGCTGCAGGCCGCAGGTCGGCCTAGGCGTGCGTGCCTAGGTCAACCTGTGGTCGGAGATGGTGGGTTGTTCGGGGGGTGATTATGGAGGTCTGGAGTGGAAGTTGTAGGGTGGAGCGAGTTCCTGGTGCTGAGGAGGAGCTCTCGAAGTGGTTGGCGAGCCGTGTGGGGGGCTGGAATGGTGGAAGCGGCTCGCCGGAGGTCGGTCGGTGATGTGGAAGATGAGGGTGGTCAGCGTCGGTCGAGGGGTAATCAGATGAGATAACAGGGGGAAAAGAGAGAGGAGAGGATGGAGAGGAGTTATAACCTAATTGTAAGGATGAAAGGGGATGGAAGGCGGACAGCAGTACCTGCTGTCGCCGGAGAAGATGATGCCCAGTGGGGGAGAACGGCGGCGACGACGGGGCTGAGGCGGCGTGCGCGGGTACTGCGTGACGCGGAGGGAAGTCAGGAAGCTAACTCTGCCACTGGTTTTGTGGCAGAGCGAAGAGGGAGGGGAGGGGGGCTCGTCGGAGCTTGCTGGGACTTTCGGTCGGGCAGGAGGAGACGAATTGGGGGTGGACACTCGGCCAAATCAAGCTCTGGTCCTGCGGCAGGGTCTGGGGGGTGTTTTATAGGTGCTGGCCGCTCCTATCAGCGCGTGGAGAGCGTGCAATTAGGTCTGCCGGCTTGCCGGAGTTGGAAGGAAGGTGGATACCCAAATCTCTCGTGCGTTCGCACGAGAGATTGGGTTCACACCAGCGATTGTAATTAGCTTTAGAAGGAAGGGAATTCCTCAGAGAATCCCCCTTCCATTTCTGGGAGGGAATCTCTGAGGGATTAGAGAGCAATCCCTCTCCGAACCTCGCCGGAGCTCGGTTCTGCCCTAGCAATGGCGGCAGGACCGGTTTGCAAAGGAGGCGAAGAACCTAGGGGGCTCTCTGCAAAGGCATTCAAAAGATAGGGACCAATTTGTGATTTGGGTGTACTAAATTGCAAAGTAGGTCAAGATGACCTCTCCTTAGGTCCAAATTTTGGTATAAACCTAATTTGGACCTAAGGAATCCAATGGAGAAGTTGGATTTCAGGTTTGACCTCGTTTGAGTGGACATTTTGCGTAAAAACCCAAATTAGGTTAATTGAAGAGCTAGGACCCTAATCTAGGTCAAACTAGGTTCCAAAGGCCAAATTAAGTGTTCTAAACCCTAGAGGATGCTTTTCCATGATTTTTAGAGGGTTTACTTGCTTTTTTTTCTGACCGGAACCTTGTTAATTTAAGCGGGTCTGTTTTAGGGTTACCAAGTGTCATTTAGTTCTTAGATTGCACATGAACCCATTTTTGATTGACTCAACCCTCTTTTTATTTCATTTATACCATTTGACCTATGTTTTGCCTCTGAGAAATCCCGTTTACGTACTGCAATTTTAAAATTATAGTTTTAACCTTTATTTCATGTTTTCTTCTCAAGGCACTTGTTCCTTCAGTTAGGCCTTCTTCTAGGTTATGTAGGAGCTTTTATCTTCTTTATTGGGTCAAAATGAGCTAGTTATGGCTCATGATGAGGCTCTCATCATACCCCCATGCCTAACTTTTGCTAGTCCCTTAGCAAAATTTCAATGTTTTAACTTCCCTTCTAGACCCTGAGTGTCTATCAACAACTCTGAAAAGTGCTTCTCTTTTTATTTTGTGATTTAGGTAGGAATGCTGATAATAGGCCTAGAGGTACTCAAGTACCAACCAAAATCCAGACCTGTTCCGCTTTAGCTCAATCCTCCGCAAAGGTTTTTACGGCCCACAGAAACTAACCTAGGGCTTGTTGGACTCCGCGGTTAAAGCACCCGTGCTTGAGACATTTTTAACCTAAGTTCAGTTTGTAGTGCGTTTTTTTGTAAGAGCGAGATAGAAGATTTATTTGTTTGGAGAGCTTTTCTCTCTCTTTTCTTTTTATTTCTAGCTTCAGATTAGCTTCTCAACACGGCCTGTATCGGATTCCTCGTCCCCATCATCAATCCTCAAGGGTCCCTGGCTTTCGAGATTTCGAGATAATCCCGCCCATGGCAACCCCCGGAACCCTGGCTTTCGAGATAATCCCGCCCATGGCATTCCGTGGCCGAATCCAGACCCTGGCGATCGACATTTTGTGATAATGCCGCCCATGGTATCTAAACCAACAGAGTGCTTACATGCCCCCGGTAGGATATTTAAATATCCTAAGAGACAAGCACCGAGGAGACGATATGTTGTTACACATCTTCGAGGGGAATTTCCCGCCTCTCCGCGCTGGGAATTCGTCCAAATCAATTTGTGTTGATTGACCGCTCCTAATCTAGGTGACTTTTTCAGAACATTAAATGCTTTTCGCGTGATTTGGATGTTTATGGCATTGAACCAGACTGTGTGTGAATTTGGGTGCTTAGGTTACCGAATCCCGCAAATCGGAGGTCAGTTAACGAGGCTGGATACTTCCTAAGCCTTAGACCTAATACTCAAGCTTCGCATTTTCCTCAACCTCTTGAGGATTATCCAGATTTTAACGGATACGCGAATTTTTAAGCTAACGGTACTAGCCCAAAAGGCCTAAGACCAGCGTTCCTGCTAATCTCTTGTTATAACTCCGTAGCACTTTTCTTTTCTTTTTCTTGATTCGGTCTAGAACTTCAGTTAACCCCTTAATCTTTTACTAATGACTATTTCTTTTCATTTTCATTTTGTGCTCCTTTTTGTCATTTTTCTTCTTTTTCTCCTCCTTATGCTTAAGTGGCTCACAAAATTTCCTCCCTCCCCCCATTTTTTTGTTCTTTTTCTTAATTTTTTTCATTTTTTTTTTTTGCGTTTTTGACATATGCAAATTTTTTTGTGTGTGAGACTCCTGATTTTTTTCTTGGTTCTGTATGTATGCACTTTATCACCCCCCCATGCCTAAGTTTTGCAATGTCCTCATTGTAAACTGAGGGTGGGAATTAGTGTTGAGGTCAGGGGCTTAGGATAGGATACATCGGGTGGGTGAATGGGTCGTAAATGACTGATGCGGATGATTTCAAGCTCTGATACGTGTACCAGAGGTGGGATCCTCTGTCTAAGGATGGTCTCAAGGTGCAATAGACGTGG
Source organism: Thalassia testudinum (assembly GCA_037157565.1). NCBI lineage: Eukaryota > Viridiplantae > Streptophyta > Magnoliopsida > Alismatales > Hydrocharitaceae > Thalassia > Thalassia testudinum. Next base: position 111,918,028 of record JAZHRO010000003.1, on the reverse strand, counting down.
AGTCCAGATGGATAATCAGATGGGTCTCTGTGTTTGGGATGACGGGTTGCCTCCCGTTAAGCGCTAAATTTAATGCCTTTAGCCGAGCAGAAAATGGGGTGGAGAGGGAGTGGTCAAATCAATGGAGTTTTGGAAAACAAACACCTTGATTAAGAGCCTGGTTGGTCCAACCAGGTGCTTGTTGCGATCAGTGGGCTGATGATGCAGCCCGAACCCAATAAGTCTGGTGGGTTGATAGATGTAGATCAGCAGATGTGGAACCCACCATATGCAGTGACGTTCTGATGGATATGGAAGTGAAAACTCGGGTTCAGGCTGAGTCGAATCAGCCTGGTCAAAGTAGGGTTCCGAAAAATTATTCATGTATGGTGTGGAATCCCTACAGAGGTGATCAAAGGATGAAGGCTCCTGATTTGTGGTCTGATCAGTACCCGATACCTGGTCTAGATATGGAGTTGTATCATCTGCAAAAGGCTCAGTGAGAGGTGAATCGGAATAGAAATTGAGTCCGGTTGCAGGTCGGGGTGGGGAACGGGTTTTGATTGGTTCTGTATATGTGGAGCAGGTGGCTTCAAAGAAGATTAACATGTTATAATCAGGAGGCAGATTTTCTCCGATGTTATGGTCAGATTCGAGAACGTCGGAGAGTTTGCGAAAATCAAAGTTTGAATGAGATTCTAGATCATGAGTTCCACCATAGAATAAATCATATGTTGTATATTCAGCAGCCTGACTGGGATCTAGCCTAAATGTTAATTCTGAGCTTAAAAGGGTATCCTTATCTGGTAGAGGCTCAGATTCTAAGCTAGTAGGGCAGACCCAATTGAAACCCTGCTCGTCCAACTCCTCGGTTTCTGTGTCATAGATTGGCATGACTTCCGCAAAATCTATTCGTTCCTCTGAGGAGGTTGACGAGTGATATTCATCAAATCGAGGCCCAAAATCATATTCTTCATTAAGAGATTGATTTTCTTCATCTGGGGCCTTGAAATCTTCAAAATATGTTTCAGATCTAGGTTCTAGGCTTAGGATGTGGGTTGAATTACTAGAATTTAGGTCTGAATAACCTTCGAGGGCCACCTTATCAGAATAAGGGACGGAATTTACACCCTCAAGAGGTTCAGTTCTACTCTCATACTTGCAGGAGTCTTGGGATTCTAAAATGGGCTCATCATTGTCTTTTCCTGCATTTGGAGCTTCCCAACCTTTTTCAATATCAGGTGCATTATATTCCATCTGGGTTGGGAATCCACAACCATTTTGTGCCTCAAACCAGAGGTCAGATTTATCCTCGATGTTGTTCCAAGATAGCTCATCCTCTGTTGGTGGTATGTACGGGTATTTCTGATCAATCACTTGTTTTATTAATCTCATTATCTCTTCCCATTTTTCAAGACTATCTTGGTGTTGCTTCCAAATTCGAGGATTTGTCATACATTGAAGGTATTCACTATTGTGCAATCTTTCTATCTCAATGTATGCAGTAATGAGCAAGTCACGGGTTGATCCTTTGTTGGCTTCTGCTAATAATACTTGGGCACAAGTTATGACAAAGGTTGTGGTTGTTGGGACATCAACCTGAATGTTTCCTACTGTTGTTGAGGTTTCTTCATTTTCATAAAATCTCATGGCATCCTCAATCATTTTATCTCTCATGGATCTCTGGTATTCAGGTTTCTTGAATGGTAGTCCTAGGTGGTTCGGCTGCATATTTGGATTAGGTGGTGGAATCAAGATTAGAGTTTGACTCAAGATGTCTTATGAAGCGATCAGATCTGAAGAACAAGTCCCACTAAAAATGAGTGTGTGTGCTCTAAAGAGAAAAGATGTAGGACTGGAGATGTTCTTGACCCAATCAAGACACCCAAAAGATGTTTGGATGACTATGGAGGTTCGGGCCAGATGGACCCTTGGATCCGAAGATCGTCCACCTGAGAATTACCTGGGCAGCCAGAGAGGGAGAGTCCCGCAAAGACCCCTACACGGTAGAGCGTCCCTACGGGTTACAGGGTTTCCCCCACCCGACCTCTCTTGTCACTGAAATTCCAGGTAAACCAGAATGGGGACCTTGACCTCTTAAGTCTATCACTTTTTATTTCAAAGGTGCTTTTAGGGTTCTCACTTGAACTTTAGATGTTTTTGGTATTGTGACCTAATTTAGAGGTTGGTTGACCCAAGGAGTCAACTTCACCTGACCTGTCCTATAGATGGCAGAATAATTCTAAACTCGGAGCCTAGAGATCACCCTGATTTGACTCCCAGGTTATTAGGTCAAAAAATTTTAAGATTCAAGTGATTTTAGAGCTCAATTTTAGGGTTTGTCTTATTTAGCTTTCTTCAATCAAGGGCTTGGGTAGCACTCTGATGCGGGAGGGTTTATTTCCTTTTACACAGGCAGGTGTGACTAGCGCTTCAAGACCCTAATGTGGAAACCCTAATTTGGTTCTATTTCCAATCCTCTTTTTCTTTTTCAAAAGTTCTCTTTGGACTTATAAACAAGAAGTGTGTGGTCCGCCGAGATTAAGTGTTATTTCAATTAGGCACAAGAATTTGTGGGATGGGAAAAAAATCACTCCAACTTCAAGAATATTTGTAGAAATTTTCGCAAAATCAGGAAATGTTTTGCCTTAGAGATGGTGATTACTATATAAAGAAGGCAATTGATTCCTAAATTGATTTTCTTCCTTTTGTCTTTCAAAGATTAGGGGATGATTAAGGAAGAAAAGAAATTACCTACCCTGGAGTGGTTGACTTGCGGGAGAGATTTTCTCATGAAGTACCTGCAAGATCACATCAAAGTAAGGTAGGGCAAGTTAGTGTTCAATATGATAAAAAGAATGTAGAGACTAGTGGTAAATTGCGCATTGCTCCCCAGCAACGGCGCCAAAATTGTTGTCGACGTTTTGTGCGGGTTTAAAGGATGTCACGTTGTAGTATAACCGACAAAACGTCTAAACAAATATAAAGAATTTTATTACTCGAAAATCGGAGTATCCGAGGTCGATCACAGGGAGCAAATGGAATTTACTACTAGTCAAAATGTAATTGAACACTCTAATTTACTCAAAATATCAATTCAAATGTGAATGTATGCAATTAAAAATAATTAGGACAAAAATATGAAATTGGATGTCTGATCACAAGATCAGACGTCTTAAAAGTATTTCTCCTTTTCTTCTTCTTCTGCAGTCACTCATTTTCTTCTTCGTTTGCTTCTTTCTTGTCTTGTGAAGCCTTCTTCTTCTTCTTCTTCTTCTTCTTCTTCTTCTTCTGCTTTTCTTCTTCTCCTGCGAAGGCTTCTTTCTTTCTTCTTCTCTGTCTTGCTCCTTCTTTCTTTTCTTCTTTGGCTTGCCTTTCCTTCTTCTTCTTCGGTAGCGGCCAAGTCCTTCTCCTGCGTTCAGCCTGCCTGCACAGGAGCAAAACCTAACCCTTCTCCCTCTACCCGCGCGTCTCTCTCTTAAGCAGTTCACTCATGGACGCTCTCCTAGAGCCACAGCCATAATCGGGTCGGATCGTACCCGGGACCAGGCGCACCCGCAGGTGGTGTGATGCGCGAGGAGTGCGTTAGCTTAGGTCGGGTCGGATCCGCCAGATCCGCGCGGTCAAGCCGCGGACGAGGCAGGTGTGGGGTCAGTGAGGGACCTCACCCCTGTGCTTACGGAGGCAACCAGCTTAAAGCACAAATACAATTTATAGCGTACCTGAGTGTTGCAATCCCACGATGTGGGACTAAAGGTTCCGCCCTGATTTCACGCGCGCCCGCAGACTCTCGTATGCAATTGCCCAAGCGGTTGGCTCTGCTGGCGCTCCGTGCTGGGCTCACTCACCTCGCGACACTCGCGTGAGTCTCCTGCATCTGCAGCTTGGGAAGCTTGATGCCTGGAGCTTCGTTGGAGCTTCATCAGAGGTTGTCCATGGCGGCAGGAGGTCAAACACTGTCATGCACAAAACGAGCCTCTCGGCCCAATCAGATCAGCTAGAGACCTTCGCCGTGGCACGGCGAAGGCGGTGGACGATGCTGCAGGCCGCAGGTCGGCCTAGGCGTGCGTGCCTAGGTCAACCTGTGGCCGGAGATGGTGGGTTGTTCGGGGGGTGATTATGGAGGTCTGGAGTGGCAGTTGTAGGGTGGAGCGAGTTCCTGGTGGTGAGGCGGAGCTCTCGAAGTGGTTGGCGAGCCGTGTGGGGGGCTAGAATGGTGGAAGCGGCTCGCCGGAGGTCGGTCGATGATGTGGAAGATGAGGGTGGTCAGCGTCGGTCGAGGGGTAATCAGATGAGATAAAAGGGGAAAAGGAAGAGGAGAGGATGGAGAGGAGTTCTAACCTAATTTTAAGGACGAAAGGGGATGGAAGGCGGACAGCAGTACCTGCTGTCGCCGGAGAAGATGATGCCCAGTGGGGGAGAATGGCGGCGACGACGGGGCTGAGGCGGCGTGCGCGCGTACTGCGTGACTCGGAGGGAAGTCAGGAAGCTAACTCTGCCACTGGTTTTGTGGCAGAGCGAAGAGGGAGGGGAGGGGGGCTCGCCGGAGCTTGCTTGGACTTTCGGTCGGGCAGGAGGAGACGAATTGGGGGTGGACACTCGGCCAAATCAAGCTCTAGTCCTGCGGTAGGGTCTGGGGGGTGTTTTATAGGTGCTGGCCGCTCCTATCAGCGCGTGGAGAGCGTGCAATTAGGTCTGCCGGCTCGCCGGAGTTGGAAGGAAGGTGGATACCCAAATCTCTCCTGCATTCCCACGAGAGATTGGGTTCACACCAGTGATTGTAATTGGCTTTAGAAGGAAGGGAATTCCTCAGAGAATCCCCCTTCCATTTCTGGGAGGGAATCTCTTGAGGGATTAGAGAGCAATCCCTCTCCGAACCTTGCCGAAGCTCGGTTCTGCCCTAGCAATGGCGGCAGGACCGGTTTGCAAAGGAGGCGAAGAACCTAGGGGGCTCTCTGCAAAGGTATTCAAAAGATAGGGACCAATTTGTGATTTGGGTGTACTAAATTGCAAAGTAGGTCAAGATGACCTCTCCTTAAGTCCAAATTTTGGTATAAACCTAATTTGGACCTATGGAGTCCAATGGCGAAGTTGGATTTCAGGTTTGACCTCGTTTGAGTGGACATTTTGCGTAAAAACCCAAATTAGGTTAATTGAAGAGTTAGGACCCTAATCTAGGTCAAACTAGGTTCCAAAGGCCAAATTAAGTGTTCTAAACCCTAGAGGATGTTTTTACATGATTTTTAGAGGGTTTACTTACTTTTTTTTCTGATCGGAACCTTGTTAATTTAAGCGGGTCTGTTTTAGGGTTACCAAGTGTCATTTAGTTCTTAGATTGCACATGAACCCATTTCTGATTGACTCAACCCTCTTTTTATTTCATTTATACCATTTGACCTATGTTTTGCCTCTGAGAAATCCCATTTACGTACTACAATTTTAAAATTACAGTTTTAACCTTTATTTCATGTTTTCTTCTCAAGGCACTTGTTCCTTCAGTTAGGCCTTCTTCTAGGTTATGTAGGAGCTTTTATCTTCTTTATTGGGTCAAAATGAGCTAGTTATGGCTCATGATGAGGCTCTCATCAGCGATCACTTAAATTCAGATGGAAAACACTATATTCAAATGCAATTCAAGTTTTACAAATACAATGATAGCTAAATGCTTAAAAAAAAGAAAGTAAAGATAGAGTAAAGGAAGAGAGAGAGAGAGAGAGGGGAGATGGTGAGGCGGCCACGGCGGTAGAAGGAGGCTCTGTCGGCAGCTCGTCGACTCCATTGACTACAAGAGGTGCTAAAAGAGGCTAGGAGGGTGATAGAACACTTGCTAAGTGAATTGAATGCTTTACATGGGTGGTTGGGAGGGGTTTATATAGGAAGAAGGGGTTTCTAATTTATGTTTGGGCTTTAGCGACATCCGGGATGTTGCTAAACCTATGCTAAAAGCGTCAATGAAGCCCCCTACCCAACGGTCTCACGCGTGCGCTTGTTCTTCTTCACGCGCGATTCGTGTGCATGCGTTGTGGGCCATCCGATCGCAAATCGGACGGTCAAGATAGCTTGCAGGTCGCGCCTCTGGATCGCGCCTGCTGAGCTCGTGCCCCGCGCTTCATCGCGGGCATCTGCATCGGATGCATGGGATTGTGCCGTGTTGCCTGCTGCTGAGTCGCTTGATCGTACATCAACGGCCGTAATCGCGTGCCTCACGATTGCTTGATTTTGCGCTGCGGTGGGCGCCTCGAACCCGTGCCCCACTATGGGGGGGTGAGGCACGTACCGCTACGCTACGCCCTCTGCTTTGTCGTGGAGATGAGGCACTGGCGTAGTGCAGGCGACTGTTGGATGAAGATCCAACAGTTGTGAGCTGCTGTAGTTGAGGATGTTGCAGCTATGGGGAGCGAGGGGCGCGCGCTTCCCAGCCGTCCGATTGAAGATCGGATGGCTTAAAGTTGCGTTGCACGGTGCGGTTGGTCAAGGGGCACGGTGATGTCGACACGTGGCGGCCTTATGACCGTTGATTATCAGATCAATGGTCAAACTTCTTGGGTCAATTGTGGGAGCTCCAGATGTCAGATTTGGCTGATTTCGAGTCCGTTGGACTCCGTTCGTCGCTCTGAGTCCATCCGTGCAGTCTGATCACTCATCTAAGACCTGTTTTGACATGTACTTGTACAAATGGCTGTTAATAATGCACTATAAGCAATCTTCATGTGCGATGCATGTAATGCTCCCATTCCTATTTATGATGTGTTATCTATGCATTTTACCCTTAAGACTGACCCCTATTGGTAGAATTAACATTGTAAAATGTAGTGTTATCAAGAGGCACCCATAGATCGCGCCTTCGTTGATTTGAATCACGCTCATCGCGCGATCATGACGATTGGACAACAGATAACACGACCGGTTGACTTAAATGAGCGCTCCAGATGGCGCGCGTCTGCCTTGGCGTGTGGTTGCATGTCGTCATCCAGTGTTTGATCGCGCGTGCGTCGTCTCAACCACTCGATCAAGATGAGCGATCCAATTTAGCTGATGCTGGAGCGGGTGTGGAGGATCGAGGCTCAAACCCACACCTCTCATTTGCGGAGCGGGAAAGTTAGAGTTTGGCCAAGGAGTTGCTTGGTTGCATGGAGATGGGGTGTGGTCGTGGTTTTCGACTGTTGGATGATGATCCAATGGTCGAGATTAATTCTTCCTTGAGATGCTTGAGGCCGAGTGATGAAGAGCGCTTCTTTGCCATTGGATTGAGATCCAATGACTGGGATCACTCCTTGCATGAAGCTGGGGAGGCTACGGCTCGTGTAGGGTGGCCTGGATGGCACCACATGGTGCCATCTGGGCCGTCCATCTTCTTATTCTTGTAGAGGATGCTACCGAGCTCTGATCGGGGTGATTTCTACGCTGATGAACTATGATTGTCGCTCCGGATCCATCTGTACGATCGAATTCTTTATCCGAAGCCTGTAAAGATTTTGCACTGCCTCCTGGCCATATGAAGTGTTTGAATTAATGTATAGAATATACAACTATCCTAAATGCAATGCAATGACTGTTATGCAATATTTATATTATGATATGCAATGCTAGGCCTAGGAACTATTATAAATAGGCATTTATAACGAATTCAGGTGAGTTTATCATACCCTCATGCTTACTTTTTACTAGTCCCTAGCAAAATTAACCTAAATGCTATGTATAAAAGTAGAAACAGGGTTTGATTACTTAGGCGAGATTTACTGGTTGCTTTAGAAAATTTCAACCCAAGACCTAGTTACAAAAACTCGACAGTGCCTAGGTGTCTGCCAAAATGCAGACCGCCTAAGCCCTCGCCTTATTTCAAAAGGGAAGATACATTTTTTTTTTGCTTTTTCTTCTTTTTTAATTTTTTGGACTTTTGGAGTTTGAGAGTTTTGGGATAACTTTTTGCAGCTATCCGACCCGCCCAAGACTCGGAAAGGACTCTAAGTGCTAAGCATCTTGTGAAAAGAGTAAAAGACTCACTAGGCAGCCGTTAAAACGGACTTCGGGTTAGGGCATGGAGGCGGAAGGAGAGGAGAGACTCTGATATACATGGTAAAAGGGTGATGGAGGCGAGGTGGATTGATAGAGGGAGCACAAGGGAGAGTAGAAGGATCGTGTGCTTCCGGTGCCGGCGATGGGCTCATATGGCGGCTATCTGCCGATCTCCCATTGTGTGTCTAGCGTGCGGAGGATTTGGTCACAAGCGGGATTCGTGCAGAGTTCTTGATGGGCAGATGAAAGGCTGCCTTTTCCCGCGCTCTGAAATTTTGAATTCTAGGGCTCAGCCGACGCCACCATCGCCACCACCCCCCTCGTACCTTTAGGGGGCATATGGTTGATGTGGAGATCCCTATGACAGAGAACATCAGAGTGGCAGAGTTGATATGACTAATGAGAAAGAGGAATCCATTATGACTCATTCAACTTCCTCTTGGAGACTTTATAATGATTATAGGAAGCTGAACATAGCCACCAAAGAGAATCATTTCCCTTTACCTTTCATTGACCAAATCCTTTAAAGCCGGACAGAAGTATTTTTGTTTCCTAGATAGTTATTCATGATATAATCAAGTTGCTATCCACCTAGAAGACTAGGAAAAGACAACTTCACCTGTCTCTACGGAACCTTTGCATTCCATAGAATGCCTCTTGGGCTTTGAGATGCACCTGCGACTTTTCAAAGGTGCATGCTAGCCATCTTCGTTGACATGGTGGGAAATTGTCTTGAAATATTCATGGATGATATCTCTATTTTCGGAGATTCTTTCGAGTCCTACCTGGCTAACTTAGAAATGATCCTTATGAGATGCATTAAAATTCGGTTGGTCCTTAGTTGGGAAAAGAGCCACTTTATGACACAAGAAGGCAATGTCTTAGGTCATGTGGTCTCTAGTCGGGGCATTAAAGTCGATAAAGGTAAGGTTAATGCTATCTCTAAACTTTCCTCACCTAGATCTATTAAACAAATTCGTTCATTTCTTGGTCGTGTGGGTTTCTATTAGAGGTTCATCAAGGACTTCTCGAAGGTTGCTCGGCCCTTGAGCAATCTTCTGGACAAAGATAAGTTGCTTGAGTTCGATGAATCATGCCGCAAGGCATTTGATTTACTAAAATTGGCAGTCACCTATGCCTCGGTGTTGCAACCACTGGCTAGATAGCCCCATTTGAGATTATGACTGACGGTTCTAATTATGCAGTCGAAGCTATCTAGGGTGGCAAAATAGAAAAAAAACCCTCTGTTATCTACTGCACTAGCAAAACTCTGGACGAGAAATAATTGCTAGCCATATGTTGAATGGGCGAGATCGACATTTTAAAATCATTGTGTTGCAGTATAGTTGAAATCGCTTATCAACAAATATAATTTATAACTTGAATATCTAAATGAAGTCTGAGGTTTAACATAGGGAGCAAATAGGAATTCACATGCTAATCTCAATGAATATATAAATGAACATAAGAAATTAAATCAAGAATGATGATATTTAATGAATATTAATCTGTCACATTAGATATTCAATGATGATCAATGTATTTCAAGAGTTAAAGAGGATAAAAGGATATCTAGGATAAAATAATGGTGATTTAGATCACCAATTATTATTCTAAGCACATATATATCAAATACTCATTAATGTCAAATGAATGAACACTGATCAGATGTCTAGATATCAAGTCAGATAACTTAAATGTCGCCCGCTACAGTGCCTACAATATTCTGTTCTTCTTCTCTACTCTCTTCTTCCTTCAGCCTCTTCAGCTCTTCACAGCAACCTTCTCCTTCTTCCTCGGCTCTTCTCCTCTTCTCTTCTTTCCTTTCCAGCGACTAAGTGTTGCTCAAATCCTTTAGGAGCAAAACCCTCTCCTCCCCTGCTCTTTCTCTTTCCTTCCTCCTCTCTTTCAGATAATCAAACCTTAACTGGATAATCGGATATGCATAACCGGGTTTAGGGCTGCGAGCGTGGGGTCGTAGCCGAGGAGTGAAAGGCTAGTCGGGTCAGGTATGTGCAGGTGAGAGGGACCTCACCCCATGTGTTTGAGGTGAACAGCCACAATGACAAAATCACTTTATTCGCTATTGGGCAGTTGTATTCTCACAATGTGGGACTATCCCCACCCCTTCTGCTCGTGCGTGCCTGCAAATGAAGAAGCCTCCAATTGAGGCAGTTCCAAAGGGCGTGATCTTCGTTTGACCACTCGGGATGATACCTGGAGCCAAACCGCATGGCCTAGGACCAAGACTTGAAGCGAATGCAGCCAGACAACGCGAAGCGTGTCGGAGAACTCAAGGGTGGTGGTGGAGCTCTGACGAAAGACCTGAAAATAATAATAAGACCTCATGGCCACATTAGAATATCTCAGGGGGATCGTCGATTGATGGTGGATGTGGTGGTGACAGTTTCATAGCGTGTTGAGGTGTTTGGTGGTCAGATGGAGTCGGGGACAGAGGCGAGAAGGTGGGTTGTTCGATGGAACTTTTTCGTGGGTGGAGTGGCGAATAGGTAGAAGGGTTTTGTTTGTGGTGTTGTGGTGAAGGTGTGGAGATGTTGGCAAGGTGGGTGGACGGGTGTAGCGAGCGGATAACCTCATCGGAGAAGTGGTCGAACCGGAGGAAGATGATGGTGTGCGTGTCCGTTGTGGGGTATTTTTTGGATTTTGGATAAGAAAACTAACCTAGAACTCTGAAAGAACCTATCAAAATTAACTTAGTTTGATGAAAGGGGGGTTGGCACCGGTTGTGCTATGGCTAGCACTGTGGAAAGTGAAACCTCCGATGAGGGAGAACGACGAGGAAGAGAGGGGAAGGTAGCCCTCGTTGGTATTGTGAGCAGCGGAGGAGCTTGAGGGTAGACCGATCGGCTATGGTTTCTGACGGTTGGCGAAGAATGCAGAACAAGAAGCTCGTTGGAGCTCGTGGAGCTTTCGGCCAGAGAGAGGAGAAGAAGGTGGAGACACTGACCAAAACGAGCTAAGGAGGTAAGGCATGCCCTGGGTGTGCTTTTATAGGCCCTAAGGAGGAGTTTCAAGCTTGGAAACAAGCATGTAACTCCATGACTTTTGCAAGTAGGACATGCAAATTCAAGGAGTTTGCACAAGCTTTTGGACAGATTTGGAAGGTAATGAACAAGCTCAAATGGAAGAGGAAGGTCTCAAGATCCTCCCTTCCAATTTTGGAAGGGATTGGCTATGGAATCAGGGAGTTATCCCTGATTGGAGGTCAAAACAAGATGGTTTAGGAGTTCAGCAACGATGGAGGCGGCAGGGACCTACTTGTAAAGAAGACAACAAAGTTAGGGGGTATTTGTAAAGATTTCAAAAGTTAGGGGCATATGTGTAAGGAAAAGAGTAAGTCTAGACTAGAATGCAACTAGGTCAAGATGATTTCAAATTGAGCCCAAATTTTGCTACAAACCTAATTTGGACCCAAGGAATCTGATGGTGAAGTCTAATTTAGGTTTTGACCAAGTTTTACTAGGTAATTTATGCAAAAACCCAAATTAGGGCAATTGTCCAACTAAGACCTGTTTTTGGTCAAATTAGGCTCCAATGGTCAAAGCAAGCATACCAAACCTTAAGGAATATTTTTCTATGATTTTTAGAAGGTTTAGGTGAATTTTATCCTTACCAAAACCTCATTTAACTAAGCAGGTCTACTTTTAGGATTTCAGATGTCCATTAATTCTCAAACGAGTGAAAAGCTGTTTCTACTTGCATGAACCCACTTATTAGGCATTTATGACCATTTGACCTTTAATTAACCTTTGGGAAATCCCATGATTGTTATTCATTTAGGATATTTTGTTAACATTGCAGATTTACCCCTGTTTTCATGTTTATCTCTTAGAATGGATATGCAGTGAATTATTGTTCTTTGGCGATTATGTAGGAGCATTTATCAATGGATTATGACTAATTAAAGCTAGATATGGCTAATGATGATATTATCATCACCGTAGTCTTTGCTCTTGAGAGATTTAGAGCTTATTTGTTAGGTTCTCATGTAATCATCTTTATTGGCCACTCAACCTTGAAGCACCTCTCTGCCAAAAAGGACACCAAGCCCTGACTCATTAGATGGATTCTTTTACTTTAAGAATTTATTCTTGAGATTAAAGACAAAGTCGGAGCACAAAATGTAGTAACGGATCATCTCTCAAGAATCCTAATTGACTCTCCTTGTCAAGATATTCAGATTTCTAATACTTTTCTACACGAGACTATCCTTGTAGTTTCGGGTGTCCAAACCCCCTAGTTTGTGGACATCAACAACTATTTAGTCGTTGGTCAAGTCCCCCAGAACTCGACAAAGAAATAAGATAAACTCATATCTGGGGCCAAATATTATTTATGGGACGATCTTGAGTTGTATTGCATCAGCGCTGGCCAGATTATTTGCTAATGCGTTTCGAAAAATGAATTCTAGAGCATACTTGAGTTATGCCTGCATCTATGTATAGTGGACATTTTTCTAGAAAGAAGACGGCTGCAAAACTTTGCAATCTGGGTTTTATTGGTCATCTTTATTCAAAGATGCCCAACAATTCTCGAGGTCATGTTACCAATGCTAGGCACTTGGGAGCCTAGCTAAGCGAGATATGATTCCCTTAAACCCGATCCTTTTCGTTGAAATCTTTGAAGTTTGGGGCATTGACTTAATGAGACCCTTCCTCCCTTCATTTGAACACTAGTATATTCTAGTTGTTGTCGACTATGTGTTCAAGTGGATCGAGCCTATTCCTACCTGGATGAATGACCAGAAGGTGGTCATCGACTTTGTAAAGGAAAATATCATTAGTCCATTCGGGATTCCTTCGGCCATCATCAATGATGGTGCTACCCACTTCACCAATGCCTAGTTCAAGAACTTATTGGCTACATACGGGGTTAATCATCAGATTTCCACACCTTACCACCCGTAGACAAACGAACAGGCTGAGGTCTCTAATTGGGAGATCAAGAATTTCATTAAAAAAATGGTTAGGCCTGATAGAAAAGACTACACTCAAAAGCTTGATGATGCTCTTTGGGCCTACCGTACCGCATATAAGGCACCTATAGGCATGTCTCTGTTTTGTCTGGTGTTTGGTAAGGCATGTCATTTGCCTATTGAAACTGAACATAAGGCATTTTAGTCAATTTAAAAATTGTATTTTCAACCTAGACTTTGCCAGAAAGACCTGGAAACTCTAACTATCTGAGTTGAAGGAGCTTTGAAATGATGCATATGAAAACACTAAGGTCTATAAGGCAAGGACTAAAGCTCTTCATGACCAAATGATTTCCCATAGGAGCTTTGAGCAGAACCAGAAGGTCTGGCTTTTTGATTCCCAACTTAAGCTCTTTCCTGGCAAGCTTAGGTCTAAATGGAGCGACCTATTTGTCATTAATCAAATTTTTCCTAACGAAGCCATTGAGATTTCGGACTTGAATAGAGGTAACTCTTTTAAGGTCAAGGGATAGTGTCTTAAACCTTATGTTGACCACGTTATACCTAAACACAACTCAGATGAGGTTGCTCTTACCTTGGCAGAACTTCTTGGGTTGAATTGCACCTAGCTAACAACACTAACCTCAGCATCTTGTACAATCTATGCATATATTCCAAGCTAACAGGATTTTGATTGAATTCAGGTACTATCTTCTCTATTATGCCCTTTTCATGCCATTATCTACAATGAGGACATTGCATAAGCTTGGCATGGATGGTGGATTCATTTCATTTCTGAATTTCGTCAGCAATATAAAATATTTACTGTCTACGTTGCTCTTAAAAAAAAACAAAAAACTAAAACAAAGAGAAAATGAAGAAAAAGAAATAAAAGTGTTGTTTTGAAAATTTAAGCTAGAAAAGATTAATTATTCTCAATTTTGACAATTCTACCTTAGGAAATATAAAACAAAGTTTTTCTGCCTAGACTCTTCAGGTCTTAATAGGCTTAATTATCTCAAGTATTTACCTAAATTTGGATTTGTTTCCCGAGTCTTTGAAGGGATCCGAAAAATCTAAAAGTATTAAGTTAAAAGGATAATAAGTGAACGACTTATCTTCCCACCCTGTGATTTGAATAGTCGTTAAGTCTCAAGCACCTTAAATTATACTATGCACTGACTTGTCTATTGGATGACGTTATTGAGTCCTTAAGTGGTCAATCAAATTTAGTCTTAGGACAAAAGATACAAAGGAATTTTGCCATGTTTCTAATTTTTAAGACTATTCTTGTTGGTAAGAGATGCATTTAGATTGAATGGAGAGCCACTCACCTAGAAGAAAGATTTGGAGAAAATAAAAAATGAGAAAATGGAAAAAGAGAAGAAGGAAAAGATATATATATTAACCTGATCCCATGAAACCCACCAAATAAAATGGAACTTGTTACAAATGAGTGCAGAATTTTCCACTAAATAAATAAAGTATCCCGCTACATATGGATGCTACCCATTTTTTCGTCACATATGACAATAAAAACACCTCTCTACAAATGGGTGTTCACCTATAGATTTGAAAAAATACAGAGATATTAGGAAGTTCACTAGGGAGATATACACCTAGAGTGTTGACATCGGGGTAAAAAAGTGGTGAGGAGAAAGGTGCCAAATCCTAGTATGGCTTAACCAAAGATAGGATTGTCCGAGAAAGAATATAGAAATATTCTAAGTTTTATTGAATATTACGAGTCAATTTAGTTGTACCTTATGGCAACTCAAACAATTTCACACACAAGATGCTTGGTTCTCGCATTCGCTTCAAATCTTGGGTGGGATGACCAAGTCGAAGAAAGTTATCTTCACAACTTAAGTCTAATGACTAATAAGGTTCATGATTCGATTTAAGCGATCTGAATTTGAGTTGGTAATTGAGAACTGTTGAGACTTTTTCGTTAAGGATTTGTCTACAATTTCCCCTCCTTAGTGATAAATCTGATTGAGGTCTTTGACCTGAGGTTAGCTTAATTCTCTAATGTTTTTATAAGAATAAGATCTTTCGTAAAATGTTTTGCTTTCAAGAAAATAAAACAAAAAGCCATGCTCTCAATCATCGCATTTTCCGTAGGCTTTTCACGTTTCAATTTTGCTAGGGACTAGCAAAAGATATGCATAGGGTTGTGATAAGTCTACATTATTTCATGTAAAAATGCCTATTATGTGGGTTTTGTTGCAACTTAGGTGCACTTAGATTTGTAAATGTTGCATTAATAGTGTAATCATGCATCTAGAAGGATATGTATAAATTGTGTACTATTTACACATTTTTTATGGCTAGGAAATAAGGCAAAACATATTTCTGGGCTTCGAATTGCAGATTTGATTGTACGGATGTGATTAGAGTGATGATCGAAGTGTAACGCTTACAAATTCACCCCAATCAAACATTTGTAGCATTCCCTAAAAGCCACAAAAGATCGACAACCATGGGGTGGGATGACACAAATTTGGACCTCAAACAAAGAATCCAACCGTATGGATGGATTCGGGTCGATGATCACAACCCAACAGTGTGAAGATCAACCAAATTCGACATCTGTAGCATCACCTATGAAGAGATAAAGTTGGATGACCAAGATTGCACCATGTGGCTCCATCTTAGCCATCCAAGCCACCTAAGCATCCCCAGCCATCCTTAATGGCATTTCCATCGTGCGATCATAGCCGTTGGACCGCCATCCAACAGCTGAGATCCAATCCCATGTGCCCTTCTTCTTGCCAAGGAGGTCCTCATCTCCCAACCCGTGAATCCAACGGTCAAGAATTCACCACGGCACCCCCTGAAATAAACATCTTTGCAACATAAAGGCATGCACAACACAACAGTTGAGCGCCCGATCCCCAAATGTGTGACTGGTTGCACAACAATCATCGGTCCTAATCAACCTAAATAATGTTTGAACCTAGCTTAATTTATGGATATTGCACTCATATCTTGCATATCATGCATTGCATCAGTTTATTCAGAATAAGATGAGATATCTTGCTATTTAATGGTTTTTATTACTATTTGCAGGTAATAAGGTGATCCAGGATGAAGGAGATAGTGGAATAAAGCAATAAAGGAAGAAGAAGATTGATCTAGATAAGAGGAGTGAGGAGGATAGCCCGAACCCTTAGAAACCCTAGGATAGCCTTCCCAAACACAAAACAACCTCCACTAGGGCACCTTAGCCTCAAAACCCAAACATGGATAGCACTATCCATGTTTTTATCCACGCTATCCCTCTCCCAAACACTTAGGAACCAAAACACACCTTAGAAAACCTAAAACCCACTCTTCAGCACCTTTTAGGACGTCCAGACATTTGGTTGGACATTTGATTTCTGTAGAATAACAATTCAGGAAGCCAAAACTCATACTGATACAGAATTGGACATCCAATTTATTGTTGAGACGTCCAATTTTGTAGTATAAGACGTCTGACCACAATCCTGGATGTCCGATACTGCTGTCTGGTTCCTGATTTTGGTGCTAGAAGCCTAATTTGCCTATTTTAACCTAGGAACCCCACCGAACACCCTAGAAAACCTAATTAGGGACCTCCTAAGACTAGTCCACTATTCATAGCCCTACGTATCCTATCCCTAACCCAATTGAACCATCCCATACCTAATTGGGTGCATCTACAGTTGATTGGGTGCACCCAAGCCCAATTAGATCCACCGAGGATCTAATTAACTCATACCTATTAGGGTTACCCTAGCCTAATCACATGCACACATCCAATTGAACTTGACCTAGACCTAATTAGGTTCTGATGAGTCCATTTTAATGGACTAATATTACGCCTAAGTAACTTTAATTGTATCTTTTAGGTTTGTTAATAACTATATTAAGTTATAGAATGTTTGCATGCATCATGATTTAGGTTTACATCTATTCTATAACTTAATATGTTCTTTTTATGTGCAGGAAAAATAATTGGTAAAAGAATGAGGAGGAAAGGGTAAATTACCCTTTCAAATAACTGGTGGCTGTTCTTTTCCCCATCCTCCGGGCACCCTCAACAGCCGCCGGCCAGAAATAGTTAAGGGATTTGAAAATCCCTTAACTCACGCACGCTTAAAGGAGAGGAGTTAAAAGAAGAGGCGGAGAAAGGGGAGGGAAGATCATCCAGAGAGTGGGTAACTCCAATGTGCACTGTGGTTCTGCATCTTCCCCGCGCACCCAAAGCTGTAGGCTCCCCACCGCGTGCTTGCAGTCGTGCCCTAGCAAGCCTTTCCGCAGCCTGCAAGCATCGCTCGCGCCCTCACCTCTGCCTGCTCCAGCCCTCCTGCAGGTGCTAGCATCGCGCACACCACAACACTTTAGCCCTCTTGCAGGCGCTAGCACCGCGCACACCACAGCGCCCCCTCCTGAAGGCACCGCCCTCACTCCTTAGTGCCTGTAGACACTACTTCGCACCGCCACCTACGCCCGCAAGCACGCCCGCCTTCATCCTTCGGCCGCGCCTGCAAACGCGTCCACCCTCCAGCGCCTCCCCGCAGGCGCACCCCCTACTACACGAGCATACCTCACCGCAGCATCTCCACCGCCCGCCTTTTGCCAGGCCATGCCCTACTGCAGTGCGCGGATGCCCACTCACGCACCTGCTCCAGCGCACGCGTTCCTCCCCTCCAGCGCTCTCCACTGTAGAGCGACCCGCAGACACCCCACCGCGCCCTCCTTCCAGCAAGGCGTGCCCCTCTCCAGCGCCAGCACCCTCCGCGCTCACCGGCCACCGCCACGCCACTGCAGGCGCTTCACAGCAGCAGCAGCCTCCACTGGCGTTCTTCTCCTTCGCTGGCCGGCCACCTCTGGCCATCTCCGTTGACGCCGCGACCTCCATCGGATAGGCCTCATCCTTGCCAACCTCCCTAACGCATCCACAGCCCGCCGGTGCTCTCTCTCTCGCGAGGAGAGAGAGCAAATGCTCTGTTTTCTATGATATTAAAAATTACATGCACTGCCATTTCCACCAGAATTTGATTTTTATTTATTATTATTTTATTGTGGCAAAATTGCACATGCACACTCAAATTTTTCTGATAATTGCACGTTATTGATATTCAACTATTTCAAGATTGGTTTTGGGCTTAACTTATGCACTAATTTTTTCTAGTATATGTCAAGTGAAAATTACATAAAATCATCATATATTTATTGAATATTTCAGTGAGGGAAAACTGCACATATACCCTTATCTTTTTAAGTTATTGTGAATCGACTTTCCATCGCATTTTATGTCAAATTTGAATAGGGATTTCGCACTTAACCAAAAGAATATAAAATAATCGAGAGTTTATTGCATAATTGCCTCCCTGTGGACACGATCCGCTCTTCTACGAGTGGTTATTTTTATTATTTTTTTTGATTAGTCGATTTTTCCACCACTTAAATACTACAACGCAAAGCGGAAAGTCGACTTGTCAAATTGGTACCGTTGCCAGGGAGGCAATAGACGCAATAGATTTACTTCATTGTTTTTAAATATTCTGAGTTGTGAAATTATCTGATCACCTTTTTTTTACTATGCGAGGAATCTGAAGAGGCGACGAGGCGCAACAGAGCGGCGACAGCAACCACGAGTTAAGCCATACGAGGAAAAGACGAAGGAGACCAAGATCCTGTTTTCGCAGAGGATTCTCCGTCGTCACAAATTTATTTCTGTCTTTTCTCCCTTGTAGTAATTGGGGCTGAATTTTTGGGGGTTTGTCCCTGCATTCTTTAGCTACTAAGGTTTACAGTATTTTTGGTGAGTGCGTGATTCTATTTTCTGCTTGCTTGCTTTTAAAACCAACAAAGAAAATATCGAGCTGCCTATTTAGAAGTTGCATGCCCTTAGGTGCACGCATTTAGGGGTGATTGAGTAGCACATTAGATCTTATTACTGCATTGCAAGCTTATTAGCACGAATATTGCTGGAGACAGGGACATCTTTCTAACTTTTGCATCCAGCTCCTATTCACGCATTTGCATTAAAATTTAAATTCAAGATCACCAAGTTGTTTGAATTTACTAATTCAGTGGTCACATAACTAAAAGTGGAACTAATAATCAGATTCAACCCTAAAAGCAATTCACATTTGATCTGATTCTAAGGGACTTGTCTGCAATTTCAAAAGAAATTACAAAGATTTGTGGTGTGTTGCACACTTCTGACACTGAGCACACACATTAGGCACCGCACTAAGGCTCGATCCCTTAAGGCTATAGGCACCAATCTCTTTATCGGTGCAGACCCTCCTATTGTGCTTTGTGGTGGTGGTGATACTATCTTTTGACCAAGTGTTTTGATACTCCATGGAGGGAGACACCCCTTAAAGGAACAAAAGCGTAGTTAAGGGGCACCGCATACGCATTGCCTCAAAGGAAGGGTTCGCTCTACTTGCATCCCTTTGTTCGTCCTTGGAGTAACTTCTCAATTGATCCCCTGGGAGTATCATCCAAGCAAAGTATAGGTCCTAGGGCACTCGAAGGTTGAATTAAGGCAGATAATTGCAGTGAAAAACTTATTTGGCCATTTATATTAACTAATTTGACCTCCGCAATAAAGAAGGTTAAGATTTCAAGTCCACACCCCTCTTATACCACTTACGTGGGAACGGAGGGATAAGTCTTGATCTTTTGACTTATCTTTGGAGTGGAGGTTTAACTTAATAAAAAACCTGAATTGTGTTTTGTATGCTTGGTAGACGCTCTCTTGAGGGTAGTCTAGTATTTGATCCTGAGCCTAAGAGAATTCTTAGGAGAGCTCACCTAGGAGAAGAAAAAGAAGGAATGGCTGAGCAAGGTGCAAATCAATAAAGGACCCTAAGGGACTATTTTATTCCTACTAACCAACTTGCACAAGCACTAAGACGACCGGTAGGGGATAATCCGTATGAGATCAAGAGCAGTACCATATCTTTATTGCCCTCTTTTTATGGTACTACTAGGGAGGACCCCTATCGGCATTTGGAGGAATTCATCGAGGTCTGTTCCACGGTGAAGCTCCAGGGCTTTACTGATGAAGCTTTGATGAGGATTCTATTTCCTTTCTCCCTAAAGGATAAGGCCAAGCATTGGTATCATACCCTCGATGCAAGGGTAAATGATTGGGCCACCCTTAAGGGAGAATTTTTAAAAAAGTATTTTCCTATGAGTAAAACTAACCATTACAGAAGAGAGATTATGGGTTTTACTCAACAGGAAGGGGAGCAAGTTCATGAGACTTGGGAGCGCTTTAATGACCTTCTTAGGTTATGCCCCCACCATCAAGTGCCAAGATGACAGTTGGTCGAAAGGTTCTATAAGGGATTATCTGAAAGGCATAGGCAAACCATTGATGCAGCTTGTGCAGGAACCTTCATGACCAGAACTGAGGATGAAGCCTGGGCATTATTTGAAACATTAAGCGACAACTCCATACATCTGTCCTCTACCTATCAAGAAAGAAAACCATCAATCTTGCAGAGGAAGATAGAGGCCCATGAAGCTGGGGCTTCTCAGGATTTGGCTTATCAGATTCAACTATTGAATAAAAACTTTGATAGGCTTTTAGCAAACCCTGGCATGAACTCGCAAGCAGCCTCTATTTTTCAGGCTTCAAGAGAATGCTCTATTTGCCAAAGCACAATGCACACCACTGCGGAGTGCCATCAGGCAAACCAATTCCTTGAGTTGAATCAGGCAGACTTGAACGTGGCCCAAGGTTTCTGCCCCCTCGCAATAACCCTTACTCCAACACTTATAATCCAGGGTGATGGAACCATCTAAACTTCTCTTGGAAGCAAGGTGATGCTTTTAACTCAGGGAATACTAGACCCTTACCTCCCCAGCCCACATACCAACCTTCATATGAAAATCCTCCTCCGAATAAGCCCTCTGAGATGGATGAACTGAAGGCCATGATGAAAGCAATGCAAGAGCATCAGAATATGGTTATCCAATCTCAGAATAAAATGATTACTGATATGCAATCCCAAATTGGTCATCTTATTGAGGTAGTTAGGCAACGTGATCCAGGGAAGCTGCTTAGCTCTTCTGAGGAGAGCCCTAAGGGCAAGGTGGTTGAATTCAGGGAGCACGCCCAAGGAGTGACCGTGTTGAGGAGTGGAAAGAAGATTGATAAGCCTGCTAACACTCCTACGGTTACATCTTGGAATTCCCCTTCCACACCTGACCTGACTTCCATCTCACCTGAGGAAGAGCCACACCACTCTCCCTCGCTCAAAATCACCCACAATGAGGATGTCATCCTTCCACCACCCCTTTCCCGCCATGACGACCCCTCTACCCAGAAGCCGAGGGTGCCCTATCCAGAGCGCCTATCTACTCTTGGGGAATTTCTGTTGGCTCGTCTGGAGCCAAGGATAGGACGGAAGAGATTATGGATACTTTTAGGCAAGTCCAGATTAACTTGCCTCTGTTGGAAGCGATTAAACAGATTCCGTCCTATGCCAAGTTTCTGAAGGACCTGTGCACCCAGAAGCACCGATCTAGGAAACAGGTCCAAACCAAGGTCATCCTGCTTGACAATGTTAGCTCGGTTCTTCAGCATGGAACACTCCCCAAAATGAAAGACCAAGGGGCCCCGTATATTTCAGTGGTTATAGGTAACCAACACATTGACGAGGCTCTGCTCGATCTGGGTGTGGGGGTAAACCTTCTACCAAGCTCTGTCTATGACCTTTAGGGAGGAGGAAAGCTGAAGCCTAGTCCAGTAATCCTCCAGGTTGTAGACAAATCACTTAAGACACCACAGGGATTGTTGGAAGATGTCTTCGTGAGAGTGGAGGATTTCTTCTTCCCCGTTGACTTTCTGGTACTTGATACTGACCCATCTAATAAGCCCACAAAGTCGTCCATTATTCTGGGACGCCCCTTCTTGGCCACAGCCAATGCCTCTATAAATTGTAGATCTGGGGCACTTAAAATGGGCTTTGGGAACAAGAAGATCCGGTTGAATGTTTTTGATACTTACAAGCAACCCGGATTTGAAAATTGTTCTCAGATTTAGGTCGTTGATGAAATAATTGAAGAGACTACTCCAGCACTCTTATATAGAGATCCCCTTCAGAAGGTCATATCTCAAGACCATCCCTCGATTATTAAAGAAACTGAAAGGAAAGTGCCCGAACTAGAAGAGTTACTGGGGATACACATTGAGTCTCTGTCCCCACCCTGGACTGTGAAGGTAGATCTGCTGCCTGAGGCGGGGACATCTCAACTAAAACCCTCAATCTAAAAGGCTCCTGAATTGGAGTTGAAACCCCTCCCGAGCACATTGAAATATTCTTTCCTTGGCCCTAATAACACGCTCCCCGTTATTATCTCGTCTGCATTATCTGAATTGCAGGAGGGAGCTCTGCTTGAGTGTTTACAAAGGCACAAGGAAGCAATTGCTTGGACAATTGCTGATATTAAGGGTGTTGATCCCTCTCTTTGCATGCATCATATATACATGGATGAGTCCGTGAAGCCTTTTCGAGATATGCAGAGAAGGCTCAATCCAAATATGCGAGAGGTTGTTAAAAAGGAGATTCTGAAATGGCTGGATGCAGGGATTATCTATCCCATTTCAGATAGTAAATGGGTCAGTCCTATTCACGTAGTTCCGAAGAAGGCAGGAATCACTATGGAGGAGAATGACTAAGGAGAACTGGTGACCACTAGACCCTCAAATGGTTGGAGGATCTGCATTGATTATCGCCGTTTAAACATGGCTACCCAGAAAGATCATTTCCCCTTACCATTTATCGATCAAATTCTAGAACGATTGGCAGGGAACAAATACTTTTGTTTTCTTGACGGGTACTCTGGGTACAATCAGATAGCCATTTTTCCCAATGATCAGGAGCGTACCACCTTCACGAGTCCGTATGGCACTTTTGCGTTCCGCTGAATGCCATTTGGGTTATGTAATGCTCTTGCCACTTTCCCACGTTGTATGATGGCTATCTTTTCTGATATGATCGACGAGTTTGTTGAAATTTTCATGGATGACTTCTCCATTTATGGCTCATCATTTGACCTATGCCTTTCGCACCTTGATAAAGTCTTAACCCGTTGCGAAGAGGCAAGGCTGGTGCTTAGTTGGGAGAAAAGCCACTTTATGGTCTAGCAGGACATTGTGTTAGGGCATATAGTTTTCGAAAGAGTATTAGAGGTGGACATTGCAAAAATCGATTCCATCTTTAAGCTTCCATTGCCCGCCAATGTTCGTCAGGTTAGATCTTTCCTTGGCCATGCTGGATTTTATTGGCGCTTCATTAGAGATTTCAATAAAATCTCTAAGCCACTCTGTGACCTGTTAGCGAAGGATGTCTCCTTCGATTTTGATGATAGATGTGGTGAGGCTTTCCAAGTTTTGAAGAAAGCCCTCATTATCGCGTCGATTCTCCAAGCACCAGATTGGACCCTCCCGTTTGAGCTTATGTGCGATGCTTCTGATTTTGCAGTGGGAGCGGTCTTAGGTCAAAGGGTTGATGGCAAACCTCATGTGCTGCATTATGCCAGCAAGACCCTAACGGATCCTCTGCAAAACTACACGGTCACTGAAAAGGAATTACTTGCTATAGTATTTACTTTGGAAAAGTTTTGGTCTTATCTTTTGGGATCCAAGGTTGTGGTGTTCACTAATCATTCAACCCTTAAGCATCTTCTGGCTAAAAAGGATACCAAACCTCGCCTAATTCATTGGATTCTGCTACTCCAAGAATTTGACCTAGAAATTAAAGACAAGAAAGGAGTTGAGAATGTGGTAGCTGACCATTTATCTAGGATCCCTATTGAGGCATCAAACCCTGCTGGCGGCATTCAAGAGACTTTCCTTGATGAGTCTCTAATGGCCATGGAAGCTAAAACTCCTTGGTTCGCTGACATAGTGAACTTCTGGTCACGGGCATTACCTCCAGTACTTGGGACAAGCAGAAGCGAGACAGGTTTCTTGCCAATGCTAAATTTTATCATTGGGAGGAACCTGAGCTTTTTAGAATAGGCCCTGACTAAGCTGTTTCGCCGTTGTGTCCCTGATGAAGAACAAAGAAATGTTCTTAGTTTCTGCCATGACCTCCACTGTGGGGGACATTTTAGTGGGAAGAAGATTGCCTATAAGGTTCTTCAGTTTGGTTTTTGGTGGCCCACATTATTCCGAGATGCATTTACGTTTGTGGGCACATGTCTACGTTGCCAGCAGACGGGAACCATTGGAAAAAGGGATGAGATGCCCCAACAACCTATCCTCTTTGTTGAAATCTTTGATATTTGGGGCATTGACTTCATGGGTCCCTTTCCTGTGTCCTTTGGATTTGAATACATGCTTGTGGCTGTTGACTTTGTATCAAAATGGATAGAAGCCATACCCACGCGAACCAATGACCATTCCGTGGTCTTGGGCTTTGTTAAGGCTAATATCATTTCTCGGTATAGGTGCCCAAGGACAATCATAAGTGATGGAAGACCTCACTTTAAGAATGTACACTTCACAAGACTACTCCAAAATTTAGGAGTCAACCACATGATAGCCACACCTTATCATCCCCAAACGAGTGGACAAGTTGAAGTGTCCAATAGGGAGATTAAGCGAATTTTAGAAAAAACTGTCAGGCCTGATCTGAAGGATTGGTCTAAAAAACTAAATGATACTCTTTGGGCCTACAGAACTACGTATAAGACTCCCTTGGGCATGTCTCCTTTCCGTCTTGTCTACGGAAAAGCGTGCCACCTTCCCGTTGAAATCCAACATAAAGCTTATTGGGCTATTAAAAATGTTAACTTGAATCTGGATAAAGCGGGAAAAGCACGTATGTTAGAATTAAGTGAGCTTGAGGAGCTTTGTAAGGAAGCTTATGAAACTTCTCAAGCTTACAAGTAACGCACAAAAGTCTTCCATGACAAGCACATCATTAGAAAGACTTTTGAGCCCAACCAGTGGGTCTGGCTTTTCAATTCTAGACTTAAATTATTTCCTGGAAAGCTCAAGTCCCGCTGGGATGGGCCATACGTTGTTATCAATACTTTCCCTTATGGAGCTGTAGAGATTAGGGATCCTATTTCAGGCGAGAGCTTTAAAGTAAATGGCCAGCGACTTAAATTGTATATTACTCTTTCAGATGGCCAGGTTTTGGACACACTTCGGCTTGAGGAGCCTTAGCTCCTCCCACTCTCCTCCTCAGGTGATATTCTTCTATATCTGTATTTTTCCAATGAGGACATTGTCAGTCTTAGGCATGGGGGGGTATAACCTGAGAATGTTTATAGCATTTATAAATATTTGCATACATACATACATACATACATACATACATATATATATATATATATATATATATATATATATATATATATAAAGTTCTCTTTTCTTGAGCTGAATGGGTTAGTCCCTAGCAGAATACCTTTGTCATTGGAGGTTTTTCTTCTTAAAATTATTTCTTAAGTTTAGAATCCAGTACATTTATTTCACGTGCACGTAGACTTGGTAATAGATCCTTGAAGAAAACCAATAAGCATTTATGGTCTACTAAACCCTTGGACAGTTCATAGGGAGTCAGGCATACTATCTTCTAGTAGATCCTCCTCATATTTGTGAGAAGAAAGTAGAGAGATTACTAGTGCGCTAAGTCTAGTGCAAGGACTCTTAAGTTTTGGACAATTAGATGATGATACTTCAGAGTTAGGCATAGTTTTTCGCTCTCTGTTCCTGTGTACGTACTTTGTGTGAATTTTTTAGAGTCACTAAATAAGGCAGATACATAGAGATGGGGTCTTAATAAAGCTATAACTATGGTGGATGGTTACGATCGTCCTTCATAGAGTCCTCAGCTGAAGGAGGGTAATAGTGTCAAA
Source organism: Thalassia testudinum (assembly GCA_037157565.1). Taxonomy (NCBI): domain Eukaryota; kingdom Viridiplantae; phylum Streptophyta; class Magnoliopsida; order Alismatales; family Hydrocharitaceae; genus Thalassia; species Thalassia testudinum. The sequence continues at coordinate 111,892,230 of JAZHRO010000003.1, read as the reverse complement.
GGTCAGAAATACGCCTGTCCTATCCATTCCTTCCTGGTGCCAAGAATAGGCACTTCCACCAAATAAGCCACACATATCCTGTTGACCATCATCATCCCAAATAATGCCTCATAAATAAAAGTCTGTGTCGTATTATGTTGATTTATATTAAAAAAAAAAGAAGAAGAAAAATAAGAAACAGAAAGAACAAAAAGAAGACATAGTTATACTACAAAAAAAAAAGGGTCCAAGTTTATGATGTAACACTATTTCTGAGGCAACAGAACACCTATCGCGTTCCACCAAATATGACCCATACCTATCTTCTAGTATTTCTGATCGCCCGAATACTGTTGAGGACTCTAACTTAGTTGTAGACTTATTAGGACTTTAATTGAAATGTGTATGCCATGTGAGGCCACCAAATAGTGAGTACAATTTCTAAATCTGGCGAGATTCGTGATCTCAGAAAGAAAGAAAAGAGGGAGTGCCCAGGAACATCAAGAGAGCACAATTGCGTAGCCTCTCTCAGAGTTGACTTGTCAAATAGTCTAGAGATCTAGAGTCTGCAGTACTATACTATTTGTAGCACCAGATGAGTGTGTGCCACCAAATACAAATCAATTCAACTCGATATCTCCTACCTAAGCCAAACGTCGGGGTCAAATTACAGATTATCGTCTGCTTTATCCCCGAGGGAAGTAGTTGCCTATCCCGGTAGAAATATTTACCAAGGGTGAAGTACGAACTCCTAATGCGAATTGGCTTTTTCACTTGGATCTGTTACCTAGGCTACCAGTATATCACATTTGTTTGGATTTCTAAAGTTTTGAAGTAAGAAAAGAATAAATCTTCTGATTACTTCTATTATTTTTGCTAGGGACTAGCAAATCTTAGGTATGGGGGTATTTGATGAGTCCATTTTAATGGACTAATATTACGCCTAAGTAACTTTAATTGTATCTTTTAGTTTTGTTAATAACTATATTAAGTTATAGAATGTTTGCATGCATCATGATTTAGTTTTACATCTATTCTATAACTTAATATGTTCTTTTTATGTGCAGGAAAAGTAATTGGCAAAAGAATGAGGAGGAAAGGGTAAATTACCCTTTCAAATAACCGGCGACTGTTCTTTTCCCTATCCTCCGGGCACCCTCAACAGCCGCTGGCCAGAAATAGTTAAGGGATTTGAAAATCCCTTAACTCACGCACGTGCAAAGGAGAGGAGTTAAAAGAAGAGGCGGAGAAAGGGGAGGGAAGATCATCCAGAGAGTGGGTAACTCCAGCGTGCAATGTGGTTCTGCATCTTCCCCGCGCACCCAAAGCTGCAGGCTCCGCACCGTGCGCCTACAGCCACGCCCTAGCAAGCCTCTCCGTAGCCTGTAAGCACTGCTCGAACCCTCACCTCTGCCTGCTCTAGCCCTCCTGCAGGTGCTAGCACCGTGCACACCACAGTGTTTTAGCCCTCCTGCAGGCACTAGCACCGCGCACACCACAGTGCCCCCCTCCTGTAGGCACCGCCTTCGCTCCTCAGCGCCCGCAGACGCTGCTCCGCACCGCCACCTGCGCCCGCAAGCACGCCCACCTTCATCCTCCGGCTGCGCCTGCAAGCGCGTCCACCCTCCAGCGCCTCCCCGCAGGCGCGCCCCCTACTGCAGGTGCACACCTCGCCGTAGCGTCTCCCCCACCCACCTTCACCTGCCAGGTCGCGTCCTATTGCAGTGCGCTGACTCCCGCTCACGCACCCGCTCCAGCGCATGCGTTCCTCCTCCTCCAGCGCTCTCCACTGCAGAGCGACCCGCAGACACCCCACCGCGCCCTCCTTCCAGCAAGGTGCGCCCCTCTCCAGCGCCAGCACCCTACGCGCTCACCGGCCACTGCCGCGCCACCGCAGGTGCTTCACAGTCGCAGCACCGCCCGCTGGCGCGCGCTATCTGTAGCGTGCATCTCTCTCAAGTAGCACATTCACGACAACAGCAGCCTCCTCCGACGTTCTTCTCCTCTGCCAGCCAGCCACCTCCGGCCATCTCCATCGATGCCGCGGCCTCCATCGGATAGGCCTCAACCTCGCCAACCTCCCTAGCGCGTCCACAGCCCATCGGTGCTCTCTCCCTCGCGAGGAGGAGAGAGAGCAAATGTTCTGTTTTCTATGATATTAAAAATTACATGCACTGCCATTGCCACCAGAATTTGATTTTTATTTATTATTATTTTATTATGGCGACATTGCGCATGCACACTCATATTTTCTGATAATTGCACGTTATTGATATTCAACTATTTCAAGATTGGTTTTGGGGTTAACTTGTGCATTAATTTTTTCTAGTATATGTCAAGTGAAAATTACATAAAATCATCATATATTTATTGAATATTTTAGTGAGGGAAAAGTGCACATATACCCTTATCTTTTTAAGTTATTGTGAATCGACTTTCCATCGCATTTTATGTCAAATTTGAATAGGGATTTTGCACTTAACCAAAAGAATATAAAATAATCGAGAGTTTATTGCATAATTGCCTCCCTGTGGACACGACCCGCTCTTCTACGAGTGGTTATTTTTATTATTTTTTTTATTAGTCGATTTTTCCACCACTTAAATACTCAACGCAAAGCGGAAAGTCGACTCGCCAGGTTCACTCCTATCCAATTAGACTTTCCTAAGCCTAATTAGGTCCACCTCCACTTCATGTAGGTCAACCTAACCTAGAATTACCAAAACCCACACAACATCACTCTTCGAAATTCAAATCATACACACACACCTTCCTAAGTCCTACCTTCCTATTTTACCCCTACCAAACCGCGCATACCCACTCTTGGAAACCCTAAAATGTCATGCGTCAACTCTAGATCCTACATTGATGGAAATTCTATTTTTGGAGCCACCAAAAGTGGCAACCAAATGGAGCCTTCCCATAAGGACAAAGAGAGCCACGAAATTGACTACCAATCTCCACCACTCTCTTCCACTCTCAACTTGCAACCACACCTTCTCCTCTCCCTCTCAAGGCTGTCCTCCTCCTCCTCCTCCAAGGCTCCCTCCATGGATGGCTAGGAAGAAGCTCTCCTCCAAGCTTCTCCAAGGGTGGCAAGAAGAAGAAGAGCATAAGGATGCAACACCTTCTCCTTTCTTCTTATGGGTGTGCCCTCTTCTTCCACCATAGAGGATCCACGCCCCCATTTTCTTTTCCTATTAGATGGCCATAGAGAAGACACCCCTCAAGGTCTTCTCAAGGATGGCCATTGGTAGAGAAAGGGTGCAACACCCTCCTCTCACCACTTGGGTGCACACACCCATCCTCTCTTTAGTGGACAGCCAAGAAGGATTCTCCTTAGCCTCTCTTGGTTGTCCCTTTCTTTAGTTTAGCTTGATTTCCATGTATCTGGATTTTATAGTGACTTAATTTTTGATGCATGATACTCTTGTCTAATAGTTTTATATGCATGTTATTATCTTCATGGCTTACAACTTTGATGCATGCTTTCATTTCGTGTTTCAAAATAATGATCAAAAGCACAAAAAGACAAAAATATTTGGTTAGATTAGATTTAGGTTAGATTAAGCCGATCCACTTCTTGACTTATTTTCATGACTCCCAGAGACGTACGACCGGGACTTAAGTTTTCAAAAGAATGAAATCCATCGAGTTTTGATATTATAAATATTTTTGTCAAGGGGATTTCATGACCATACTACGATTTCCGACGATTTCAAAATGCGTGATTTCCACACTTGTCAAATGGCGCCGTTGCCGGGGAGGCAACGCGTGAGTTTAGATTTGGATTTGCTTAACTTCTATTTGTTTTGATTATAGGGTGTCAAGACGAGCATCCATGCTTGCATCGACCCATGGTGTTGACCACAGGTATTTTCTTCATCCTCAATTTTGTTGGTTTGTTAAGTTAAAAAAAAATTATATATATAAAAAATTCAAATTTTAGGTTTTTAATTTACAAAAAAAAAAATTTCTTTCTTTGGTGTGTAATTTAACTTGGAAACTATTTAAATACACCAAAGTCAAATTTGGAAATCTGACTAGCAAATATTGACGATTTCAAAAATTTATTGCCATCAAATTAGGAGTCCAAAAATCTTGGCATTTGGTCTCATATTAGGTTTTCAAACTAGCTTTCCAACGCCACCTTTTATTTGAAAAAATTTGCACTGTACAAATTTTAAAAATTTGTACAGTGGAAAGGGGTCAGAACAGTCTACACTCAGATTTTATAAAACTTTAAATGTTAATTCGGACCTCTACATAAGTCAGATCTCTTTGAAATTTGTGGGTTGGAAAGCCACTGAAATCTAATCTTTTCTATAAATTTTCAAGAATTTTTGGATTTCCTTTGATACTGTTTCAAACTACACTTCTCGTAGGAGGTCCATCTGGTTTATTTGACCCTCTAGAACATAAAAATTCATGAAAAAATTGCATAAAATAGTAAAAATCTTAAAAAAATATTTCCTGAAAAACTGATTGAAAAAGAAGATCTCTAACAAATTTCATCTTATTTTTACTTACTGATTTGGGGAGTGATTTCAAGTCAGACTAAGGTCTGACTGTAGATTTTTAGAAGCACAAACCCTAGGTATTTTACATTAGAGTTTAAATTTAGAGACCCAAAACAAACCCATCTGAGCCTGATTTGTGTGTGATTGCATGTGAGGGGATTTGCTTTGATTGGTTGTCTACCCCCTTCACCAACTTAAATTGAATTTAATTTACATTTCAACCTAGGCAACCAATTAGGTCTATTTCACTTAGTGGTGGTGCATTAGGACCATTGTTTTCCTTGATTGGGTCGCACCACTTCTATGTTGTTGGACTTAAAAGCAGCATATAGACTTATTTGATATTAGGGTTTCCAAACTAAGGTAGAGCACATTTGCATGCCATACTAAAAGGAAATTCATATAACAATTGGCACTTACAAAAACTGTTGCATGCTCCACCACAACCATGTTTAAATTGACTTAAACAAGGAAACCCTAAAAGATAAAAATTAATACAAGCACCTGAACAATAAAAACCACTACACCAATTAAAGCTTGTATTGCAAACCCTTTGTCTATGCACTTCACACTTCAAATCTAATTTTAAGGGCAACACCCCCAATCGCCAAATCACATTCCAAGAGCACTCTAAGCCCAAGCCTAAAACTAAGTAGATGTGCCCTAGGCAGGGCTAAATTACTTGGTAACTGAAATTTAATTGGGTAAAAAATAAGGCCTTATCTATTTGGACCAACTGGTGACAAGAAAGGTTGGTGCAGTAACTGCGTTAACCTTTAGTGGTGTCCCGTCGTGAGAGGTGTCCTAGGGGGTCCCACCATTTTGGCCATCCAAGTAATTCAAGGGTTGGTTTAACCCAGTTCCATCTCAGGATACCAGGTTTAGATCCAATTAGAGTATACAATTTAAGGCTAGCTTGCTTGCTTGATTTGGGGCTCTCTCATCTTTCTTCCTAGGCCTTTGCCTTAATTCCACCAGCCCCTTGTAGCTAGTTGTGTCTTCCTAAGGAAGACTATCTCTTATCTCTATCAGTGTCTTTTCTTAAATATCCATGAACCCATATCATTCTTTTGACCCTCAGGGTCCTCCATCTCCCAACCTAACCATGATTTCGACTGCTCCTGGTTGGGAGACTCATCCTAACCAGTTGGGATATGATCATCCTTATCCCCTAGCTTATTTAGAGCTTGAACCTCATGGATCCGACCCTTATCTAGATCATAACCAATTGAAAGCCATAGTTGCTGAATTCCAGGAATATAACAAGGATTATACAAATCAATGTGCTAAGCTTCTGGGGCAAATTAGATGATCTTAGGCACAATCTCAATGTTATCACTCCTCCATAGAACAAGAGATTTGGAACAACCAGCCTAGTGGGTCTAGTGACCCATATTTTTGATCCACTAGCTACTCTACTGATTCTTGCTACCATGGAGAGGTATCCTGGACTCAGCCAACCCAAAAGGCACCTTTGGACCTAATTCGTGATTTGGATAGATCATTTGAGGAATGCATCGTTTTTGATACACCTGTACCTGATGATATATCACTAAGGAATTGGAATAATGGATCAAAAGTACAAGACCACATAACAGGTTCTCAATCAACTCCCTTTATAGTCAACCCCACTCAGGGTGACACACCTATTGATTCATATCCAAATTCATATAGTCCTGAGTGGAGAAACAATCCTGATCTTTCATGGCCACCACAAAGACCGACTCAGACTGAACATCAATCTAGGCCAACCGAATATTCCACTCAAACCACTTTAGGGCAACCATCTAGTCCAGCACAACCCGCAACCACCCTTGAAGATATCATGAACATTTTGTTGGACTTTGACAAGAAAAATGAAGAAAGGCTGACTAAGTTGGAAAATCACGTGAAATCTCAAGGGGATCAAATCAAGATACTTCAAGAATCACTTTATCCCCAGATGCAAATGCCTTTTCACTCCTATTCTCCACCAATTCTTCCGACCCCTCCTCCATTCTATCATACATGCCATTGTACGGGGGCCAAATCTGTGGCCTCTAAAAGGAAGAGAAAAGCTAAGAGCCCACCCAAATGATCTAATTCGGGCTCAACCAAAAATCATAAGACCAAACCCACATACAGCTCTGACTCAAACTCTAGGGACAAAAAGAAGAAAAAGGCTTCTGAAGTTGATTTGACCTATTTACCCTTTCCTGAGGCCTTAAAGAATGAGTCACAAAAGAAGAAAAAGACTTGCACACCTAAAGAGGTGGTTTTATTAGCTAACATAAGTGCATTTGTTTCTGGTACTCTACCACCCAAAATGATTGACCCTGGAAAACCCTTCATATCTTGTGCCATCAAGGGATTCACCTTCAACAAAGCCCTTGTGGATCTAGGGTCTTCCATTAGCTTGATTCCTACCACCTTTTTGACCGCACCAAACTTGGAAATCTGCACCACACATCTGTCACCATTAGAATGGCAGATGGCTCCATCAAAACACCTAAGGGGGTAGTTCAGGATGTGATCATCAAAGTGCAAGGTCTTAGCTTTCCAGTTGATCTTATTGTTTTGGACATGAATATACTGGAGAAGCTAAGAAATTCACCCATTATTTTGGGTCGACCTTTCTTGGCTATGGCCAATGCACGGATTGATTGTTACTCAAGATGTATGGAGATGACTAACGGCAATGAGAAGATTCACTTTGATATTTATGCAGCTGCTAAGAAAACGAAGTTAGGGTATTTTCTGGATGACACGGAAAGTGATTTAGACGACAATTTGGAAGAAACCATGGCAATTGACACCTAGGTAGACCCACATGACCCAAATCAACAATACACTAGAACACATAAGTCACCCTCAATACCAGATCAAATCATTGATAGTATGGTTGACTATCTTGATCGACCTAGCCCAATTCAAACCCTACCCCTTGCAATGAATCCTAGATTACTCAATTGATCAAAATGATTCATGAAATAAAAGAAGCTAGTGCAAGAGAATATGATGATATAAGAAAAGAGCTTCATAGAATCCCGGACGAGCAATAAAAATAAGAAATGTTTGAATTTGGGTTAGGTGTGTCACAACCGATTTGTGATTCGGTGGTGGTCATGCAGGATTTTGTTAATCAAACACCCAAGGTGGATGATATTGATAACCCTATTGAAGTTGAGAATGGAGATTTATTCGAGAATCTTGATCTTGATTTAGGGCCTGAGTACCAATCATTTCATTTTGAGGAACCAAGTATTAAGGGATCTGAATACGATTTTGTTGTATTTGAGAATACTCATGGAGTCATTGATGAATTAATTCAAATGATCACATACACGGAGCAACGAAATCAAAAAGACTGCAACAACTCCTCAATCAATGATTCAACCCATTCCACTTTCATGGAGGGACTCACTACTGAATCTAATGACCAATTTCATCTAAGTGAGAAGGAAATATCCCCCTATGAAAAGGATATTCAAGGGATTGAAAGATTATTGGGGATAACATATGATGAGTTATTGGAGGAAGCTAAAAATTTTGGGAAATCATGTGATAATTGGGAATTAGAATTGAAAATTTTTGAGGAGATAAAAGAAGAAGATGATACCCAAACATCTTTGGTAGAGACAGAGATTGATCACTAGACCTTGATTTCCAGATCTGACCACACTACTTGGGTCATGCCTTCCATTCATCACCATTATCAGGACCCATATGATTTCACCCCACACGACTCCACCCATACCCCTACCACCTACATTCTCCATCACCTCTTCGGGATGCCTTCATATTCATTTCTTCCAGGCACCCGTAATTATCCGTCTTTCTTCTGTAGCATCTGGCTGCAGATAATCCCAAGCCCCATCTACATATTTTTCTGATTATTTGGACTTCGAATTCATGGACAGCTAGTCGACATTTGCGGCCTACTATTGGCAAACAAGATTAAAATTCTTATCATTTTACTCGCCATTCGCAATAGTGTATTGACATATCCTTTTTGAGTGTATGCCCAGCTGGAGGCGTTAATCTCAACACTTATATATAGCATATTTTATTTAGCATATTTTCCTGCATATTCAATTTCAAGTGTTGGAATGAGTGGAACGTCAAAATTCAGGAGCCATTCCAGGTGAATTCTACCGATTTACTCCCTGTCTTAATTTATTTTTCGTTGTATTCATGCATGAGGACATGCAAGAAAGTAGACATAGGGGGGGGAAGTAATTGTAAACTGAAAATTTTTCTGCCAACACCTAGGAAAAACCTTTCATACATCATGCTAATTGCACTTTAGGGCCCTTAAATTAAGAATAATCGACTCCACCTCCAATGTTTGCACTGGAGCTAAAAATCATTCACAACAGCCACTTTCGACTCATCCATTCACCTTTTTGTTCTAAATTTAGGGTCAAGCTGAATATAACCCGAATTAGGGAAATTTTCGAAGTGCAACTTTTGAAAGGTTACAAATAACATTTATATATATTGCATTCATGAATAAGATTTTTATCAAGAGAATGTATTAAGGATTTCATCCTCTAGTTGATTCCTGTAATATGGAATTCAGTACAATTTTCACACACACGTAGAATTTGCAATGGATTCACAGTGAAGGTTGCTAAACATCTTTAGTCTGTCAAGAAGAAGCAATGCTTCTTTTCCTGAACCCTTGGACAGTGTTTTGGGAGGTAGGTAGATTTTCCTCCAAAAATCCACCAAATAGTGTGAGATGAGAGTAGAGTGTACTGGTGCTCTAAGATTAGTGCAAGGAATCTGGATTCCTAGATAATTAGGTAATGATACTGAGAGATTAGGCATAGTTTTCACTCTCGGATCCTGCGTATACATTTTTGAGTGAAATTTTAAGAGCCACCAAATAAGGCAAATATGCAGAGAGTGAGTTTTAATAAAACTAGGGCTAAGGTGAATGATTACAACCATTCTTTACAGAATCCTCGGCTGAAGAAGGGTATTGATGTCAAGGTCAGAAATACATCGTCCTATCCATCTCTCCCGATGCCGTAAGTAGGCACTTCCACCAAATAAGCCACCCAATGTCTCTTAAGTACCATCAATCCCTAATAATGTCTCCTCAATAAAGTTCATGGATGTGTGCTTGTTATGTTGTGTTGAAAAAAAAAATGAGAAAAAATGAAAAAAAGAGAAAAGAAAATGATGAAAAAAAAAATTTAGAAAAAGAAGAAAAAGAAAAGAAAAAGAGTGTGTGAATATTTAGTATTTATTTCAGTTGCATTGAGGCAATACCACCAAATAAATTTGAGATCCACCAAATAAGGCCTTAACCTATTTTTCTATGTTTCTGACTGCCCAAATACTGGCTGAGAAATTCTGACTTAGTGTTAAGGTTATGAGAACTCAATTAAAGTGTTAATGCCAAGTGAGGCCACTAAATATGGATCATACGTGAGAATCTGGTGAGATTGTGAGTTCTAAGAAAAAGAAAAGAAAAAGAAAAAAAAGAGAGAAAAAGAGAGAATGGATACAAAGGAACCAAAAGAGAGCATAGTTTTTCTCATTTTTCTCTGAGTTGAGTACCTAATAATTTGGGAATCTAGATTCTATAGTACTAATTTCTATGTAGCACCAAGTGAGAGTGGGCCACCAAATAAACAACCATTTCCCTCTAAAATTCTCTACCTAAGCTTAAAGTTGGGGTGGAATTCATAGAATATCTTAAATATCCCGTGGGAAGAAGCCCGCCCATACTGCTAGAATTTTACTAGGGGTCAAGCACAGACTTTAGAAGTGAATAAGGTTTTTCACTCGAATCCGTTCCGAAAGCTACATAGCTGCACTTTCACGTATCTGGATTTCAAGAATTTCGGATGAAACAAAAGGAGAAAAATCTTTAGTCAAGCTCTTTCATAAAAAGAATAAGCGGTCCTTTAGGGATTAAATTTGTAAATAACTTAGTCATACATTTATTTAGTCTTCCATTAGCTAGGGACTAGCAAAGTTTAGGCATGGGGGCATGATTGCATAGCAATCATGGGTCATAATCAGCCTAAATAATGTTTGAACCTAACTTAATTTGTGGATATTGCACTCATATCTTGCATATCATGCATTGTATCAGTCTATTTAGAATAAGATGAGATATCCTACTATTTAATGATTTTTATTACTATTTGCAGGTAATAAAGTGATCCAGGATGAAGGAGATAGTGGAATAAAGCAATAAAGGAAGAAGAAGACTGATCTAGATAAGAGGATGAGGAGGATAGCCCTACCCTTAGAAACCCTAGGATAGCCTTCCCAAACACAAAACAACCTCCATTAGGCACCTTAGCCTCAAAACTCAAACATGGATAGCACTATCCATGTTCTTATCCACCCTATCCCTCTCCCAAACACTTAGGAACCAAAACCTAGCTTAGAAAACCTAAAACCCACTCTCCAGCACCTTTTAGGATGTCCAGACATTTGGCTAGACGTCTGATTTCTACAGAATATCAATCTAGGAAGCCAAAACTCATACTAACACAGAATTGGACGTCCAATTTATTGTCCATACATCCAATTTTGTAGTATAAGACGTCTGACCATAGTCTTGGACGTTTGATACTGCTGTCTGGTTCCTGATTTTGGTGCTAGAAGCCTAATCTTGCCTATTTTGACTTAGGAACCCCATCGGACACCCCAGAAAACCTAATTAGAGACCTCCTAGGCCTAGTACACTATTCATAGACCTACTTATCCTATCCCTAACCCAGTTGAATCATCCCATACCTAATTGGGTGCATCTATAGTTGATTGTGTGCACCTGAGCCCAATTAGATCCACCGAGGATCTAATTAACTCATACCTATTAGTGTTACCATAGCCTAATCACATGCACACATCCAATTAGACTTGACCTAGACCTAATTAGGTTCACTCCTATCAATTAGACTTTCCTAAGCCTAATTAGGTTCACACCCACTTCATGTAGGTCAACCTAACCTAGAATTACCAAAATCCACACAACATCACTCTACGAAATTCAAATCATACACACACACCTTCCTAAATCCTACCTTCCTATTCTACCCCTACCAACCCATGGAAACCCACTCTTAGAAACCCTAAAACACTATGCGTCAACTCTAGATCCTACATTGATGGAAATTCTATTTTTGGAGAGACCAAAAGTGGCAACCAAATGGAGCCTTCCCATAAGGACAAAGAGAGCCACGAAATTGACTACCAATCTCCACCACTCTCTTCCTCTCTCAACTTGTGACCACACCTCCTCCTCTCCCATTCAAGGCCATCCACCTCCTCCTCCAAGGCTCCCTCCATGGACGGCTAGGAACAAGCTCTCCTCCAAGCTTCTTCAAGGGTGGCAAGAAGAAGAAGAGCATAAGGATGCAACACCTTCTCCTTTCTTCTTGTGGGCGTGCCCTCTTCTTCCACCTTAGAGGATCCACACCCCCATTTTCTTTTCCTCTTAGACGGCCATAAAGAAGACCCCCCTCAAGGTCTTCTCAAGGACGGCTATTGGTAGAGAAAGGGTGCAACACCCTCCTCTCCACTTGGGTGCACACACCCATCCTCCTCTCGTTAGTGGACGGTCAAGAAGGCTTCTCCTTAGCCTCTCTTAGTTGATCACTTTCTTTAGTTTAGCTTTATTTCCATGTATCCGGATTTTATAGTGACTTAATTTTTGATGCATGATACTCTTGTCTAATGATTTTATATGCATGCTATTATCTTCATGGCTTAAAACTTTGATGCATGCTTTCATTCCGTGTTTCAAAATAAAGATCAAAAACACAAAAAGACAAAAATATTAGGTTAGACTAGATTTAGGTTAGATTAAGCCGATCCAAATCTAGACTTGTTTTCATGCCTCCCAGAGATGAACGATCGGGACTCAAGTTTTCGAAAGAATGAAATCCATCGAGTTTTGATATTATAAACATTTTTGTCAAGGGGATTTCGCGACTATACTATGATTTTCGATGATTTCAAAATGCACGATTTCCACGCTTGTTAGCGATGCACATTTGAGATGTGATGAGCGTACCTCCTCACGGGCATAAGTAAAATTCAGCCACTCGATCAAACATCAACACCTCGGATCATGTCACATCCTGATCGCATGCATGATGATACATGCTCCTTAGCACGCACCCATGGGCGATCATGGCCATTCATTTCAGATCCAACGATGATGATGTGCTCAGTGCAAGTCTCCTCAATGTGAACATCATGCGATTAGATGCGTTCTCATACACAAGATCAAGATCGGATGGTCTTTTGTGATCCTCACGTGGTTAGGTGCGATTCCCTAGCGCAAGCAATGCACAGTCAGATTCGATCTTAGCCATGCGATAGGAGATGGACGACTCTCATCTCTCCACGTGTCGCAAGCGTGGTGAAGACATGTAGAGCTTACAATGAAGGCCAAATCTTAGTCGTACGGTCAAGATCAAACGACTTCCGCTTGCCCTCACTGAGATGCATGGTTGAGGGGCCTTAAATTCCCATTTTGCCTCCATTTATCCACTATAAAAGGCCATAGACCCCCCCTTCATCTTCATCCCTTCCTACTCCACTCACTTCTCTAGAGCTCAAGAAGCAATTCTAAGCTTTATTCTAGTGTTCCTAAGCCATTGGGATGCTCCTACTAACAAAAATAATTTTCCACCTCATCCCCCATTCATGGATCTCCTACTGGTTGTATCCTCATCTCCCATTCTAGGAAGCAAATCATGCCATGAAGATGCTGATAGGTACACTTTAGTGGACTAAATTAGAGCCAAAGTACATTATTATTGGAATGAGAATTTAATTTAAAGCATGCATTATATTCATAAAATTATTTTATCTTTAGAATTATCATTCCATGCATTAATTTCATTACTCTTTATATAAGTTGATTAATTACTTATTTTGGATGCAGGATCATTCTGGGAAGGACAATCTTGACGATTTTACACCATACTTGAATTTGGAAGCCCATTTTGAGGGGCTTATTTTTAGCAAGAGAAAGAATGGAAGGAGATATTTTTTATTTTTGGAAAACCATTATTTTGCTCCTTATTTGGCTGCTGAGGGGCTTACCAAAGAGGACCCTTCGTTCTTCACCTTAGAAGGGAACACAGGCACACACAAAAGCCACCCACCATCTTCATCTCCTTCCCCTCACTGCTCCTCCACCCAAGAGAGCCCACTAGAACCCCTCACCACTCACCGACCTAAGAGGATCACCAAACACCACCTATCCCCTCCACTCCTCCTCCTTGTGCTAATTAAAGGACCCACCTATGATCCCTACCGACCTCATCACGACAGCACCATCGCGACCTCACCCTCAGCTCGACTCACTGTGACCGCGATGACTCCTCACCACTTTAACCACAACTAAGCCTCCATTGTCCTCAACTCCACCTTTGTTCTCCACCTTCCCTCTCAGAACAAAGCACCTCCTTCTCTCCCCTCTACTTCCTCCTCTCTCTCGAAGCATGCAAAGGATCATGGCCACTCCATCTCAGGCTCTCCGCCTCTCTCGACCTTGTTTGCAAATGAACATAGAGGCACTCTGTCCCCGACCTCCTCGCTCTGAAACTCAGCACCTCATTTTCTCTCCCCGTGCTCACAACACCGACTCTCACCACCATGATTGCACCCACAACTCTCTCTCACTGACTACACCCAATGACCTTACATTCCTCCACTTGTTCTGCCCTCATGAGCAGTAGCTGCAGACAAGCAAACTACTACCTCCACCATGTCTACACAACCGTGCCTTGATGTTCATCTGCATCGACATAACAGATAGTGCGACCACCACTGTGTGAGGTGCCACCACCCATTGTCCTCAACTCCACCTTTGTTCTCCACCTTCCCTCTCAGAACAAAGCACCTCCTTCTCTCCCCTCTACTTCCTCCTCTCTCTCGAAGCATGCAAAGGATCATGGCCACTCCATCTCAGGCTCTCCGCCTCTCTCGACCTTGTTTGCAAATGAACATAGAGGCACTCTGTCCCCGACCTCCTCGCTCTGAAACTCAGCACCTCATTTTCTCTCCCCGTGCTCACAACACCGACTCTCACCACCATGATTGCACCCACAACTCTCTCTCACTGACTACACCCAATGACCTTACATTCCTCCACTTGTTCTGCCCTCATGAGCAGTAGCTGCAGACAAGAAAACTACTACCTCCACCATGTCTACACAACCGTGCCTTGATGTTCATCTTCATCGACATAACAGATAGTGCGACCACCACTGTGTGAGGTGCCACCACCCATTGCATCCATGACTGCACCTTCCCTCAACTACGAGCATCCTCTACCGTGACCCCCATCCTCGCCACTGCAGCCTCCACGACATCCACAACTATTCTCTTCGTCGACCGTGATGACCACAATCGTGTCATCTCGTGGGGAAGAGTGGTGACAGAATGCTCAACCCACGACACCGTGTCTGCTACCGCGTCTTCGACCTCTGTAATCTCACCACCACATTTTCGCACCATGATTCCATATTGCGACCGTGCCCCTCTTAGTCGTCTTCTCCGACGAGCGTGCTGATAGCATGCCCATCTCCATTATACCATGTCCGCAATTGTGTGCTTCCACTGTGACTTACTGTCTTTGCTTTGGTTTTAGTAGTTCATTGATTTTTCTTTAATTATTGAAATCATTGTTTATCATTTGTATATTCATATACTGAACCTGTTTGGGTATTATTGTCTCCCTGTGGAGATGACCTTACATTATTCATGCTTATTTAATATTATGCATGCTTGAATTAATTACATCTTGGATTCATGCATATCTAATTATTTGTTGATCTGGGGTTTTTCCACCTCGAGTTATATTGCGACATATTATTATCACTATTATTATTTGCAAAGTGAAAATTTCCCATATCAAATGGCATAGTTGTTGGGGAGGCAACAAACGCAATAGGTCTATATGGCTATATTTCTGATTCACTCTGAGGTACACCTTGACTTGACTATTGTATATTTTATTGTGCGAGGAAATCGATTTGTTTGGATGACAAGTATAATTGGGCCATGGCGTGGACCTTAAGCCGCACCCACAGGAAGATGCAAGGAAAAGGAAGGATACCTAGATCCTACAGCAAAGGGATTCTCCTTCAGCATTGATTTGATTTGGTGATTTACAAACTTAGCCTACTACTTTCATGTTTCAGTTTTCTTGCCCTTGTAGAATCGAGGCTAGTTTTCGAGGGTGTGTCCCCACTTTATTTTAGGCCTTGTTCAGGGGCAATTTTTCTGGAACTTGTTCCCAATTTCTTTAGCGATTAGGGTTATTCATCTTTCGTGTGGACTATCATGTGGTAGACTTAGGATTAGTTAGTATAATCATTTGCTTGACTTATATATCAAGAAAAAAATTCTCAAGCTGTATGGTTAAATGTTGCATACCCTTAGGTGTGTGTATTTTAGGAGTAATTGAGCAACACATTAGATCTACTTTACCTACATTGTGTACATTACTTGCACGGAGATTGCTGGAGTCAGGTATATTCTCTCATCTTTGCATCCAGCTCCTATCCACGCATTGCATCTAGGTTAAATTCCAAGACCACTAAATTGATTGAAGCTATTACTAAGTGGTCACCTTCTAAGAAATTGGGATTACTAATCAGATTAGGCCTTAAAAGCAAAAATCACACCTAATTTTATTAAACGACATGTGTGAAATTCTTTTCAAAGCAAATTGATTTTCGGTGTGATGCACACGAGCACCACATAAGCACTTCACTAAGAGACACTAGAGACTTCTTTCTATCTCATCCCCTTGCACCACAAAGAAAGTTAGCCAACAATCAACAAGTTTGTCTCATCACACAACCCTAGGGAGTTCATGGTGAGCAGTCACGATTTGAGGCTAGATCTCTTTGCAAGTAGGTCTTAAGGCACTAATGAAGGTTAGCCTAGGACACGTAATTGATTGTGTAACCTATTTGGCCACCACTAGATAATGTAACTGGCTTGTTTTCTTCTCCAAAGAGCGTATCAGGAATCTCAAGTCACATTCGCCCTGTTATACCACTAAAGTGGGAACAGAAAGGCCTGAACTTGACTCTATTTGACAACTCTCAAGGATAATTTAGGATTTGGCTTAAAGACCTAATCGATCTTTAAACAAGAAGAGAGTCGCATTGCTCTGTGTTTGATTGGGGGTGTGTTTTTCAAGAGTTATTGTTCAAATAGATTACAACTGTGTCACTTCTTACCCTCACCACTGAACACCTTACTCCGGTCCCATGACCTGCAGTTATCCATCCTCTGATGGATATCTTGTTGAACAATGGGATCTTTTCTACTCCTACTATAGGAGCATTGGTCTAGTTAATCCCCAATCGTGTGGTTATGAGCAAAACCTAGGAGTGGGATACACCTTCCCTGATATGCCACACAGCTTAGACATACCCAACCCACCCTCCCTAGCTGATTTTAATTCCAATGGTTGTATAGAAACTCCTAGGTATTATAACCTTGAGCTTGACTTTCCTACTAAAAAGAATGATAACCTCTCTACGTTCAAGTTTGAAATGCAAAAACAACATATGAAAATGATGGAATCTTTACGAGAGTCTTTAAGGACAAGTCACCAATTAAAAGAATAAATTAGTCACCTGATTTACTCCCTTAAGGTTAATTCTAACCCCTCCATGCTAAATGCATCTCCCTTAAGAGAGCCACCCCATAAGATGGAAGGGGGCATTAGGGACTCAATCATAGAGTATAGCTACCCTCTTGAGGATAACGTAGACCCCTCCATACTTGATAATCCTTCTTTGAGAAGTCCTTGCATTAAGGGGGAGGGGGGCTACATGGATACACTGGAAATTGAAAGGAGTAGCCACTCAATGAATTGTGATGTAGAATGGTGGCAACTAGAAGAGGAGGATCCCTTAGACTTTCCACTTGAGCTTTATTGGAACCAATCAAAGGGGAAGATGGTCCCATTAGATGAACTCATCCCGAATGATAGTATCTTTGTTACATTTGATGAAAAGGGTCATAGTCAAATAATCAACCCAACTCTCATTTTCTATTTTGAGGTGAAATCTACACCCCAACCTATGAATTTTGAGCCTACATCGTATCCCTTTGAGGACCTTGCACCTCAGTTACATTTCATTAAGGATTGTGATTTTAAAGTTAATAAATCTCATGACTCTTGGGTGTCTGAGAGAATCATATTAGGATTCAATAATAAAAACGTTGACCCTTCACTTAGGGAACCAACAACAGCCACACAACAATATGAGAATTTACATGTGCCCAAAATAGGTGCCCCCAATGAGGTTAATACTGAATTAGATAACTTGGATCAATTTTTGTCTCAGGGACATGAAGATTTTATTTTTGAGGAGAAGGAAACATTTAAAGTACTTAATTCTGGCATTAAGGATTTTCCTGAGTCTAAGGGGCAAGAGGGAAGAAAAATAGAGGAGGATGACGATGAGTTTGAGGGGCCCAGACTTAGAGTATGGAGTGACTCAAGGGGGGAGTATGTTTTGCTTGAAGACTTACCCTCTTAGGATCATACTGATTTAGTCGAACCAAGATTCTTGCCTACTTCTGATTATAAGGATCATCCTCTCAAAAATTGTGAAGAAATGGAAGAAATTGATACTCCTAATGAGAGAATCTACACACCCTAGGGGCATGATCTTAGAATCAAACAAGAACTTGAGGATGTCATTGTTGAGAATAGTCCCACTCCTATTGCTTCCAACCTACCTTCACATGATAGTGAAATGGGAGCCACCCTTGATCCATCCAATTTGGAAGGTGAACACTTCGCTCCATTCTAGGATGAGAAACCCAAGGATAGGAATGATGAAATTCAATTATTTACTAAGGCTGCTAGGGATGACATGCAGAAATTGGAATGATTGTTAGGGATGAATGATGAACCTCTCAAGCCCTCTTTGACCCTCTTCACCACCCTGCACCTTAAAGACTTAAACTCTTTAAGAACTAGCTTCCTGAAGTTTCTCCTTGCATTTCTACATTACGAGGGGATAACCAGACAAATACATCCTGTAGTGGAGTGGCAAGTATGGATTGACACTTGTCTAAGTCAGTCCGTCATCCTTAGGGTGTTCCTCTTAGCACCCTCTCTTTCCTACCCACCTCTGCTTGAGGAGCCATCCCCTCATCTTACTGCTCTCCCTAAGGTCATGACCTAGGTATATTATTTGAGACCTCTAAAGGTGGCTCAAGAATATCCCATTCTCACCTATGTCTGGTGGGCATTTGGTATCAATCGTCATCACCAGCTTGCTAGCATCTTGGGTTACCTATTCGTATGTATCTTTTTTGGGTTTCTCTCTACTTCTTTCCTAGACCCCAATTTGCAAGAATTGCCTATCTGGCTCATTGGGAGGAAGACCAACTCTTCTTTAAGTACTATCTACCCTTTTGCATGTAATGAGGACATTGCACATTTTAAGCAAGGGGGGTAATGGTAATACTTGGGGATAGGAATTGCATACTTGTAAAGTTCATGGATAGTTCCATCAAAAAGGAAGAAAAAAAAAGAGAGGAGAAAGAATGACAGAGATAGAAAAGCAACAAAATTGTGTTAGTTCTAACATTTGATTATAGAAGAGTTTACTTAAGTTATGAGCTGGAATGAAAGATGAATTAAGACCTGAAGTGCTAAACTTTAGGAGATAAGTGAGATATAATGACTTTAGGCCTTTAGAGCCTATTTGGCTCAAAAATTCGAGTGTTTGTTAAGATATGGATTATTCTTCAAGTGGTTGAGGAAGTTGAGAAGTTGATATATTAAATCTATGGCTTAGGGAGTACCTAGCATCTTTGTTTGCCCTTTGGTTTGCGGGTCATAATAATCTAAGCATCGACATCTCACACTGATCTAGTTCAACACACTTGATGAAGAAAAATTTCAAAAATTCATTCATCTAATAAAATGGTTTCTAGAAAATCTAACTTAGGAAAGGCTCAAAAATACAAGTTGATTAAAAGAGTTCCCACTACATGAGAGGAGTAAATACTTCCCTTGAGGATGCATTATAACATGCCATCTCCATGGCACTTGTCTCTTAGGATATTTAAACATCCTACCAGGGGCACATAAGTACATTGTGTTGTTTAGGTACCATGGGCGGCATTATCCCAAAATGTCGATTGTCAGGGCTTGGTTAGCTAAAGAATGCCATGGGCAACACTATCACGAAGTGTCGATTGCCAGGGTTTTGGGGGTTGCCATCGGTGGTGTTATCTCGAAGCAACGAATACCAAGGACCCTTAGAGGATTGATGATGGGAACAACGAATCTAACACAGACCAAGTTGAGGGCTAATCCGAGGTTAGATTTAGAGGATTCACAAAAATTACAAAAAGAGAAAAATATCAAAAATATCTCCATCTCTGTTCTGAAGAAATGCGATGGCAAGTTGAATCTGGACCATATGCACGAATGCACGGGTGCTTTAATCTCTAGGGTCAACAAACCCTTGGGTAGGCTTTGGGGCCTCAAAAACCCTTTTCGAAGACCCAAGGCTAAAGCTGATCAGGTATGTATCTTGACCAATACTTGAGTACCTTAAGGCTTAGGATAAGGCATCTTGACGGCAAAATCTGATCTAGAGATCTAGTTTTGCTTCATATGATTTTGCTTGAAATTAGCAAAACTTAGGTATGGGGAAATTTGATAGGTCCACTTTAGTGGACTAAAATAGAGCCTAAGTACATTATTATTGGAATGAGAATTTAATTTAAAGCATGCCTTATAGTGATAAAATTATTTAAGCTTCATAATTAACATTCCATGCATTAATTTCATTAATCATTATATAAGTTAATTAATTACTTATTTTGGATGGAGGACCATTCTGGGAAGGACAATCATGATGATTTTACATCATAATGACTTTGGAAGGCCATCTTGAGGGGCTTGATTTTTACCAAGAGAATGAATGCAAGAAGATATTTTTTTTTTTTTGAGAACCATTATTATGCTCCTTATTTGGCCACTGAGGGGCTTACCAAAGAGGGCCCTTCATTCTTCATCTCAAAAGGGAGCACAAGCACACACAAAAGCAACCCACCACTCATCAGCCAATTGTCCAAAACCCAGCCACTGGACCATTCTCTTTCATTGCCTTTACGTAAATCTTAAATCAGGGAAGCCACCAACGAAAAAGAAAAAGAAAAAGAAAAGAAGAGAGATAGAAAAATAGAAAAAGAAGAAAAAGGAAAAAGGAAATAAGCCATACTTGACCGCACGAGTATGACTGGCAAGTGGTCGGTGGTAATAGCTCATTAGCCGGTTGTCTAGAACCTAGCTCATAAAATGCACGTAAAAGTCCAAAACACTTAAAGAAGAAGCAAGGAAGTAGAACAATCCGGGGAGATATACACTGGGAGCACCCTTGTGTTGACCCCACACAAAATAAAAGTAGGGAGAAAGCTACTGGTCAAATAGATACACCTTTAGGCAACGTCTTCTTTTCGGGTCACCTAGGGGCGTACAAACCCGAAGTCTATTTTAATTACCGTTGAGTGAGTCTATCACAATTTTCACACCAAGATGCTTAGCACTTAGCATCATTTCTATGTTTTAGGTGGGTTGGGTAGCCGGAAAAAGGTACCTCGAAAGTCTCAAAATCCAAAAAAAAATTGGAAGAAAATGAAAGGAAAAAAAATATTTTGCTTCTATATAGAATAAGGAGAGGACTTGGGTGGTTTGCATTTTGGCAGACACTCGGGCGCTGTTTAGTCTCTGTGGATTAGGTTAGTATGAATTTCCTCTTGATTGACAAGTAACTTATGCCTGAGTAGTCGATTACTAATTCTAGCTGAAAATAAGGTCTAGGAAAACCTTGCTAGGGGCAAGCAAGGGATGAGCATGGGGTTATATGACTACATATAATGAAGGTAATTCTGTCATTCTCGAGGGTATATGTGCATTAATGAAATATCATAACGGGCTTGGGAGCATTGCATGCATACTACATTATCTTGGCATTTAACATACTTATAATCAATATTTAATGTCCATATGTACAAGTGCATATTGAAAGAGGTCTCAAATGAGAATCGGACCACACGGATGGATCCAGATTGACGAACGGAGTCCAACAGGCTCAAAATCACCTCAATCCCACCTCCGTAGCTCCCACAACAAGCCCGAGAAGTTCTGGACGTTGATATAAGGATCAACGGCCACAAACGTGCCACGTGTCACATGATCATGCATTTACAGCCATCGCCCTCTCTCCAGCATGCCTTCATCAAGTAATCTTGATCGTCCATTCTCCTTCCAACGACTGAGATGCCTTCATGCCCTCCGCAACAACGACCCTCCGTGCGACCATCCACGCTCATGTGGTGGAGTGTGCCTCAACCCATGCGCAAAGGATGCATGGTCGAAACCTCATGGGGGTGGAAGCACTGTGCAAATCAAGCGGCGACAAAATTGGACCGTTGATCAAAGATTGGGGGACCATCACAGCAGCTATGCAGCACACTCTTACGCACCCGTTGCTCATGCACCAAATGACGCGCACTCAAAGCGTGAAAGGTGCAATCTGAATCTACGCACGAAGCATGATCTTAGTCGTCTGATCGTTGATTGGATGGCCTAAGTTGCACTCACATGGATTGCATGAAGGAAGATGCACGCTTGCATGCACGGATTGACAGGAAGGAGGCTTCAATGGCACTTTTGGAAGGGGGATAGAGACATCCTGGATGTTGTTAAAACCCCTGCCTGATTTAGAAACCCCTTCTCCACTATAAAATCCCCCACAACCACTCCATTTAAGACCATCCCTTCCTAGCTTCCTCTTAGCAGACACCTAGCATAGCTCACACACCCTAAGAGTTGTTGAGCCACCGACGGAAGCCCCTCCACTGCCGTGGCCACCTCACCTCTCCATTTCCCTCATCTTTACTTTAGTTTAATGGTCATGTTATTTCAAGCTTTCCCCTAGCATTGTAATTTTGAAACAATTCTACTTGTACAATATATTACCATCTTGTTTCATCATGTTATGTTTCATGCATAGCTAAGTATTCACCATGCTATCATAATCGATTTCAAACTCTCTCTCTCTTGTTTTTCGCAAGGAAACTAAACAATCATTTTGTGACACCTCAAAGTGATAATTTGATCCGATTTCACACCTCGTGTTCGACACTTGGACTCACCTAATCCATATCTTCATTTAAAATTGATGTCATAAACGCATGCTATAACGATGAATTAAACTTAACGTGTTTCCCGATGTTAGTTTTGTCGTCGTTGCCAGGGAGGCAATGGATTTCTTTTGTCGCTTTTATCTAGCATTGGTACTCACATTTTCTGACTCACTTTTCTCTCGCTATTAGTTGGTTGCAGGAACTCGATGCCTGGTCGACGGAGGAGCGTGATCTAAGATAGTAGATATTGAGTAAAGCATTGTGAAGACCTTTGTGAGTATCACTCCACCTGAGTATAACTTGATTGCTTGCTTGCTTAAAAATCCAAAAAAATATATAATTTCAAAAATGGAGTGGTGAATGATTACTTGACCCACATCCCAAACTCATCACCCAAGAAAAAAAATAATGCACTCTAATATTCTTAAAGAAAAGAATCTTTCTGGAGTGTTTTTTCTTCTTTTGAGTGGTGTTCGAGAAGCCACCATGTGTTGTATTTGGCCGCACCACTCAACCTAAAATCAATTCGCCCACTAGAATTGCATAAACCTTAGGGTGAATACATTAGGGTTGCTCATTTCTAGGGTCACATTGATATTAAAGGAAATCAACCATCACCTGTTTTATGCAAAAACCTTGTGTGCCCACATGAAAATTGTCTGAAAACATTAACAAATTTCAACCCTAAAAATTACTAAAACAAGGCCGAATCATTAAAAGGCATCACATCCTAAAAATCTTGCTTGAAAACCATGTTTTGTTAAGTGCACACACACGCTCAATTGAACTAACTAAGAGGCACAACCCCCAACAACGTCTCATCACATATCTTGAGTACAAGCACTAACCTAGCCCCACATTAAAATGGAGTTGACGTGCCCTAGGTAGGACTAATCTAAGTCTTGGAAGAGTAATTGGGTTTGTTAAGTGCCTGGCCTTAATTCCCATCGTCAAATCTGGTGTCTAGGCTATGGGGAAGTGTCAAACGATCGCGGTTGAGAGGTATAAAGGAACCAGCGGCGCAAGCCAAAGGTCGAACCTTCCCCTCAATCCCCTCATACTGAACCTATCTAGATTAACCTTTGGAAGGGAGGTTTAAGTGCTTGTAGATTGGATTATTCTTTCCAAGGCTTTTAGGTCACCTAGGTCTACACTAGAGGGACTAGACTTGTTTGCTTGATTGTGCACACACTTTCCTCGCACCTGTCTCTCTTTGCACCCCTCCCTATTCTTGTCTATTGCATGCACGGAAGATGATCACTTCATCCTGAGTTGTTTGTTTTAGAAAGGGAGATCAGAAGGAGAATTGATTTTCCGAGGGATAGGATTGAGGAAATGGCTGACCCAAGGGTTGAGGAGGTTGAGGACCAACCTCAACCCAATGCTATGGCCATCATTCAGACCCAAATCCCTGTCAACCACCAACTCCAACAACAACAAATCCAAACCATCATGCAGGCCATACATCAATTGTAGAACCCTCAAGGGCAACCACCAAACCCATGTAACCCACCACAACCCCTGAAGGCCAACCAAGGCCTCTTTGTGATTTTTACAATCCGTTTGCTATCTAGATCGAGCCACATCTTAGGGTCTCCGAAGGAGGAGATGATTTTTAGCTAAAACTTAATTTCTTTAATTCAAAGCTGCTTTCATGGGAGCTCAAATGAGGACCCCTACCAAATGTTCAGGTCGTAGATCGCGTAAAAGATAAATACGTCGTAGTATAGTGTGAAATACATCTCGACAAATAAAATTAACAGAACTGGGAGGCCCGGTTAATCACAGGGAGGTAGAAAGCACTTTTGATTTCATGCACTTATTCTAAATCTAATTACTAAGTAGTAGAGACAATGAATTGCAATATATATCATGTAGAAAGTTTGAACATTAATTGCATATCATACATGTATTTGAATAAAACATAAAGTAAATAAACTACTACTATAACAGAACGAGGGCACCACGGGTGGTCCGTGGTGGCCTTTTGAAGAGGTTGAGAGAAGCAGCGGCAATCCGACAGGGTGGACCAGCGGATTTTGCGGACAGAAATGTAGAAACGATGGGAAAGGAAGAAGAGAGAGAGGTAGAAGAAGGAAGAAGAAGAAGTGAATGAGAGAGTTGAGAGAGAGTTGTTTTCCAAGGAGGGGCCCTTATGTCCTTTTATAAGCTTTTTTTCTCATGCAAATCCTTCCCCAAATCCTTCTTCTTGGTTGGTTTATTTTGGTGCTACCAGGTGGTGCATTTTGCGCCCTTAGATCCGCATCGCACGACTCCTATGATCCCACACCGCTTCTTAGCATTTTCGTCTTCAAATCCCACCTCATCATCTTAGCCGTCCGATCTTGCAATCAGACGGCTTAAACGCATGCTCACTGTGCCATTCAAATCCTACACGCGGTTCTCACAACAACCCACGCGATCACACCAGTTGGACGCCTCTGGGATGTCCAATCGCACATGCCCACCTGACCACGCCCACCCGCATACACGTGCATCAATTTTGCTTAGCGTCGGGCTCAAACCTGCTCCCAGCGCATATGCTCACGTGCGCACGAGCCAATGCACTGCGCAAAGCCTTTACCATAAATGCTTACTTAATTATATTTATATTAATCTATTTTGGGTGGCGATGTGGCACGTTCGTGGCTGTTGGATGAAGATCCAATGGCCCACGCTACGAGGCAAGGAGCCTTTAGGGGTTGGGGGCGTGGCAAGGGGTGGCTGCGATGGTGCCACGTGGCGCCATCATGGCTATCTGTTCTTCTTCTATTTATTTCAGATGACGTTGGCCTCCAATTAAGTTGATTTCTACACCGTTGGACTGCAAACGTCGATCCGAATCCATCTGTATGATTGGATTTTTCATCTGAGGTCCGAATCTTCTTCAATTCGCTCGTTGTCTCTTGTTCTTCTATGGACTCCCTAGGGTGCTACGGAAGTCTGATTGATGCGATCTTGGATGCGTTGGACTCCTGTTGTTATTCCGAACAAATCCATAAGGTTGGATTGGTCATCTGCAGCCATGGATTACCTATCATCATTAATACCTCTCAAACAACATAGTTTAATACATAACACAATCTATCAACTACGATGTAGAATACGATGCGTATGCATGCATAATGTTCATGTTAAGCTAAGTTATAGCTTAGTTCAGGCGAGTTAGGGCCAATGATTGTTGTGCAATCATACCTCCATGCCTAAATCTTGCCAGTCCCTAGCAAGTTCAAGACTAAATACATTTTACCAAGAGTTAAACTAATGATTTAGTTCTTTTTGCTGCATCAAAAAATTCAGAATCCAGATAACTATGAATATATAATGTTGTATCTTCTACAACCGATCCAAGCGAAGACTCGATATACATTTAAAGCTTGTACTTGACCCCTAATAAAATTCTGCCGGGATAGGCGAACCTATTCTCTCGGGGTTATAAAATATTTTCTGATTTTGGCCCCGGTGTTTGGTTTTGGTGGGAGATGTTTGAGTTAACTGGTTTGTATTTGGTGGCTCACTCTCTTCTGGTGCTTCTTAGAGGCTAGTATTTCAGAATTTAGATTTCTAGATTATTGAATAAATCAACTTAGAGAGGGGTTGGAAAAACTGTGCTCTCTTTAATCTTTTGTACTCTTCTCTCTTTTTTTCTTTTTCTTCCTGAGCTCACATCTCACCAGATTTGCAATGTATTTGGTGGTCTCACACGGCATGACACTTTAATTAGGTTCTGATAACCCTATGACTAAGTTAGAAGCCCTTAGCCCATATTCAGGTGGTCGAAAATACAGAAGAAGTGGGTTAAGGCTGTATTTGGTGGTTCGTGAGGGTGGTAGGTGTTTTTGCCTCAAAACATTTAACTTGACTCACATTATGCAACTGTTTCACATAATATTTTTTTCTTTTATTATTTTTTTTCTTTTGTTTTTTTTTCTGCTTCTTCTTTTTCCTTTTTTTTTCTAGCAAACAACTCTTTTGTATGCAATTCTATAGGCACAATGCCACAACACGACATACTGCCATATTTATCAGCTCAGCATAACACGACATACGTACTTTTATATGTGAGGCATTCTTGGGGATTTTTGGGATGACCAAGAGGATCTCGGGTGGCTTATTTGGTGGCAGTGCCTATTCTCGGCACCGGGTAGGGAACAGATAGGACGACATATTTCTAACCTTGACATCAGTACCCTCCTTCAGCTGAGGATTCCATAGAGGATGGTCATGACCATCCACCTCAGTCCCAGTTTTATCAGAACCTACTCTCTATGTTTCTGCCTTATTTGGTGGCTCTCGTATGGAATTTCTCACAGATTTAGTAAGCAAGAACTGAAAGCGAAAACTATGCCCAACTCCAAGTGTCGTTATTCAATTATTAAAGATTCCTTACACTAGCCTTAGAGCATCAGTAAACTCTCTACTCTCACCTCACATATATTTTGGTGGAGCTACTAGAAGATACTTCACCTGACTCCCTGATTGCTGTCCAAGGGTTTAGGAGAAGAAGCGATGCTTCTTCTTGACAAACTAGAGATGTCTATCGATTTTTCCAAAGGATCCATTGCAAAATATACAAGCAAGTATGAAATTATACTGGATTCTAAGTCTAGGAATCTACTAAAGAATAAATCTTTAATAAAACCTCTTGATAAAATAATCTAATCCCCCCAATCATTGGCAGAAAATATTAAGTTTTCATGAACTACCCCCTCATGCCTAAGTGTTTACATGTCCTCATGCAAGAATAAAAGAAATTGGAATAAGGCTGGGTGTATGTGGATAAAAATCACCTGGAAATGCTTCTGAGTTATCATTCAGCTCACGCCAATGCTACAATGCTATACACAATATGTAGAATAATATGCAAAACATTATGCGAAAATGAAATATGCTATGTATATATGGTATGTATATATGTATACATGCTGAGTTTAATGCCTCCAGTTGGGCAAGTCATCAGTCATACATCCTCAAGAAGATGTATCGTTTCATTAGTAGGAGGAGGTTCCTGGGCAAAGAATGGTTTGAGGTGCTAGCCATTAACCGTAAAAACATGCCCAGATTTTGGGTCTGTAATTTGGACCGCCCCGTTAGGATACGGGTGGACCACTAGAAATGGCCCAGTCCACTTGGACTTGAGCTTTTCTACAAAGAATTTGAGTCGGGAGTCAAACAACCAAACCTGCTGGTTAGGTGCGAACTCCTTCCGGATGTGTTGATCATGGAAAGCTTTTGTCTTTTCCTTGTATATTTTTGCATTCTCATATGCTTTCCGCCTAATCTCCTCTAACTCACTGAGTTGGAGCTTCCTTTCATAACCTCCGGCCTCGAGGTTAAAATTACACTTCTGCACCACCCAAAAGGCACGATGCTCCAGTTCCACAGGAAGGTGACAGGCCTTTCCAAACACCATGCAGTATGGTGACATTCCGAGCAAGGCCTTGTACGTAGTCCGATATGCCCATAGTGCATCGATCAACCAATCGGACCAATCCTTCCTATCAGGTTTAACCATCTTTTGAAGGATAAGTTTGATTTGACGGTTTGATACTTCAACTTGCCCATTAGTCTGTGGGTGATACGGGGAGTAATGCGGTGCTGCACCCTGTATTTCTTCAATAATGA
This sequence comes from Thalassia testudinum, assembly GCA_037157565.1. Classification (NCBI taxonomy): domain Eukaryota; kingdom Viridiplantae; phylum Streptophyta; class Magnoliopsida; order Alismatales; family Hydrocharitaceae; genus Thalassia; species Thalassia testudinum. Next base: position 111,863,938 of record JAZHRO010000003.1, on the reverse strand, counting down.
TCTAAAATGGGCATGGATGAAGTGGCTTCCCCCATCACTTATCAGGGTGCGGGGAACTCCGAATCTCACAAAAATAAATTCCCGGACAAAGGATATAACAGTCTTATGATCAACTCGTCTTGTCGGGATATCTTCTACCCACTTTGTGACATAGTCTACTGTGAGGAGTATGTACTCAAAGCCATGTGAGTTCAGGAAGGGGCCCATAAAGTCGATGCCCTAGACGTCAAACACTTCTACGACCAGAATGGATTGGAGAGGCATCATGTCTCTTTGGGTCGTATAATCGACTGCTTGGCATCGCTTACAACACTTGGCAAACTCGTGTGTATCTCTGAAAATGGTCAGTCAGAAAAATCCCGACTGCAAAATCTTTGGAGAGGTTTTTTGGCCCGAGAAATGAACCCCACAAGCGTCACTGTGGCAGAAGGATAGCACACTAGAGATTTCTGAATCAGGGATGCATCTACAGATGATTTGATCAGCCCCAATGTGAAAGAGCAATGGGTCATCCCAAAAATAGAACTTAGCCTCTGATATAAATTTGAGCTTTTGATCCTTGGATAATCCTGCAGGAAGCCTGTGTGCGACAAGATAGTTTGCTATATCAGCATACCAAGGAAACTCCACAGAGTTGATAGATAGTAGAGACTCATCTGGAAATTGGTTTGATATCGGCGGGGATTACAGAATGTAGTCTGGGTCTAGTCGAGACAAGTGGTTCGCCACAACATTATGTGCTACGGCTTTGTCGCGGATCTCGACATCAAACTCTTGCAAAAGAAGGATCTATCGGATAAGGCGAGGTTTGGCATCCTTCTTTGCCAACAAATGCCAGAGGGCAGAATGGTTAATGTAGATGATAACTTCAGATCCAAAGTAAGTATGACCTAAATTTCTCCAACTTGAGTACTATGGCTAGCAATTCTTTCTCAGTGACTGTATAGTTACGCTGAGCCTCGTTCAGCATTTTGCTGGCGTAGTATATTACAAATGGATGGTGCTCCTGACAATAGCTAAGAATAGCTCCGACAGCGAAGTCGGAGGTGTCACACATCATCTCGAAGTCGAGTACCAGTCGAAGGGTTGGAGAATAGGTGCACTAGAGACAGCATTTCTCAAGTTCTGGAAAGTGCTGAGACACGAGGAGTTGAATTCAAAAGGCATGTCGGTTACCAGAAGATTCGTTAATGGACAAGCAATTTTTGAGAAATCTCGAATGAATCTTCGATAAAATCCGACAAGCCCTAAGAATGATCTGATTTGCTTGACAGAGCTAGGTGGAGGTAATCATGCAGATTTCAAACTTAGCTCGGTAGACCTTGAGTCCATTAGAGGAGATCCTGTAACCTAGTATGATGCCATCCCTCACCATAAAATGGCTTTTTTCCCATGAATGTACTAGGTTAACTTCTATACATCTCCTCAGAATCTTTGTGAGGTTATCGAGACAAGACGAGAAATCGTCTCCAAACACGAAGAAGTCGTCCATCAACACTTCTACGCAATCCCCGATAATGTCTGAAAAGATGGCCATCATGCATCGTTGAAAAGTAGCTGGTGCGTTGTAGAGGCCGAAAGGCATCTGCTTGAAAGCGAATGTTCCAAAGGGACATGTAAAAGTTGTCTTGTCTTGGCCTTCCAGGTTGATTGCGACTTGATTGTACCCAGAGTATCCATCCAAAAAGTAGAAGAAACTACGCCTGGCTAGCCATTCTAGAATCTGATCAATGAAGGGCAAAGGAAAATGATCCTTTTTGGTAGCCGAGTTTAGCTTCCTGTAGTCAATGTAGACTCGCCAAGAAGTCGTGGTGCGGATCGGGATGGATTCTCTCAATTCATTTCTGATTACGGTGAGTCCAACCTTTTTGGGCACTATCTGAATGGGGCTCACCCACTGGCTATCGGAAATCGGATAGATAATGTCTGCGTCCAGCCATTTAATGACCTCCTCTTGACAACCTCCAACATATTTGGATTTAGGCATCTCTGAGGTTGTCTCGACGGTCGCACCCCTTCATCATTGTAGATATGGTGAGTGCAATACGAGGGGTAAATTCCATGGAGATCAGCAATGCACCACCCGATAGCAGCCCTATGTGCTTGCAAAATGGAGATCAACCGATGTTCTTGATCTGGAGTCAAGTGAGCATTGATAATCACTGGATATGTCTCACTTTCTCCTAGAAACACGTATTTGAGTGAATCAGGTAAGGGCAGTAGCTCTAGTAGCAGAGGGTGGGGAGGGTGGGGAGGAGGGTTATGTAGGGGAGGAGAGGAAACAATAGCAGAAATTTGCTGATCCTGATTAATGAAGAATCCACCTGTAGTGGTCATGTAATCCTGTCTTAAGATATCAGTTTTGTTAGGACAGGATAGTCAGGATCAGGGGTGTTAGGAGCAGATGAACAACCATGACAACCAGATCCATGGGATGAAATGTGTACATCAGTAGTCTCTGTCCCGTGTGGATCATGATCAAAGATCCTCGATAGTGGGATGAATGTGCCATTGGGTCACTGCAGAGGAGCCCAATGTTTCCACAGAAAGCTGAATCTTGATTGTCACAATCAAAGTTCTTTGATGCCCTGAAAATGTCCAGTTTGAAATTTCGTTTCCAAGGGCAATCTCCATGCACCTTGATGCACTGTCAATGTTTGCACGGGCGATTGCCAGAAACGGGCGACCTAGAATAATTGGTGCATCACATAGATTAGGAGGAACCTCCATATCAAGAACAAGAAAGTCCACTGGAAAGTAGAATCCTTGGAGTTTTAAGATCACATTTTCAATCACCCCCCTCGGTGTTTTTATAGATCAGTCGGCCAACTGTATGGTAACCGAGGTGGGCTTTAACTCCCCGAATCGAAATCGATCAAATACTACAATGGGAGTTAGGTTGATGGACGACCCCAAGTCAAGAAGGGCCCTATCAAAAGGGGAATCCTACAACAAGCATGAAATCAATGGTGTGCCCGGGTCCTTCTTGGGCGGTAAGTCAGCTAAAATAACTATGCTGGCTTCCTCAGATAATATCGCTTGTCGTTCGATCCTCTACTACCGCTTTGGTGTACAGTAGTCCTTAAGGAACCTAGCGATAGCTAGGATGTGATCTATCGCTTTGAGGAGAGGGACCTAAATTTGAACTTCCTTGAACATAGATTTCAGGTCCTCGAAATTCCATATGTCCTTTTTCCGTGTTGAATCTCGTGTTAGGGCCGTGGCAAAAGGGATGGGAATTTCAGGGTCTAAAGGCTTCTTTCCTTTGTCTAATGAAGATGGCTTGTGAGAGGAAGAGGGTTGTGAGCCATCTCATGGTATAGAGCAGGAAAAATCATTACCCGCTTGCCTAGGTAGCGGGTCCTGTGTAGTCTTTCCGCTCCTTAAGGTAACAGCTTTTGCATCGGCATGCTATCCATGCAGGGGCAGAGAAACTGGTTGGTCTGGATACATAGGGTTTGGCAACAGAGGTGGCTGGCCGAGCCTATAACCAGGAGGTGCGGGATGTGCTTGCATAACCAAATGTGCTTGCCCCTATGGTGCTTGGAATCTAGGTGGGGCACCCTGATTCTGCACATATCTCAGGTTTGGGATAGGTTGGGAGGGTAAAGCTCCCTGTGATCTATGCTCCTGCATTATCTGGTTCTACGTGTTCTATATGCTTTGTATTTGGTCAGCCATTGCCTTCATTATTTGGAGGTTGTCATGAGTAGATTTCCGAATAGATGCCTGCAGTTCTTCCTTCAGCGACTCCAAAAGGTCGGCCCGCTTTGGAGGGTAGTTGGCAGCTTGGTGTAGCAGTTGATAGATAGAGCATGTCTATTGCTGCTAAGATGGGAATGGCTGCTGCCTAGGATACGTGTTCTACACATTCCCATATTGTCTGGTCTAGTAGTGTGAAACTTGACTCGGTCTCTGTGGATTACCAAACCAGGCGAAATTGGGATGCTGGTGCCAATTAGGGTTATATGTTTCAGAATACAGGTTGTTACACCTGTATCCCTGAATGGCATTGACATCTTCGTAAGCTGAAGATGTCTCAGATGTGAATTCATCAAAAGAATATGCACTTGCATCATCATGTGGTGCGAAACCCTGATTTTACGGTGCCAGATCCATATTGTTCATGGGTTCCTGGTATGCAGGATCCCACAAAGATGGAGAGAAAACATCCCGAATAATCGGATATGTATGAGTAGAGGGGGCTCAGGATGCTTTAGAGGAGTAAGATAGAGCAGTGCTGCTAGAAGATCTGGATCTCGCTCGCATCAATTCATCGAGCTTCTTATCGAGCAGATCCACCTTATCCAGCTTTTTGGTGATAATGTCCTTGTCGGCTCAGGCAGATTCGGCTTGAGCTTCACGGACATTAACTCGTTGCTGTCCAAGTCGATGGAACTGGTTCATTGAGGCAGCGTTCATCGAGTTCTCTGCTATGGACTCGAATAGTTTTAATGTGTTATTCTCATCCTTCGCGAGAAAATTTCCACCGCTAGATTCATTGGCTAGGTACTGATGTTGTCATCTAGCCCATGGTAAAATACTTGCTCAAGGTGCCATTTGGGTACACCATGATGTGGCACTTCGTGAGAAGATCATGAAATATGTCCCAGGCATCATGTAGCTTCTCTCCAGGGCATTGAGCAAAAGTCATGATTGCGCGCCTCATGGCATTTGTTCAACTGATCGGGAAGAACTTTTGGAGGAATTAACGATGTAATTCCTCCCATGTTCCAATTGGCCTCTTGATGGTCTTGAACCAATAAGAAGCTTTATCCTTGAGAGAAAAAGGAAAAAGCTTCATGAGTTCGATTCCAATATCAATATTCTTGGGTTGAACTGACTCTGCAATCCGACTCAGGTCTTCGAGGTGTTGGAAGGGATCCTCATTAGAGTTTCCATGGAAATGAGTTTGAATTAGACTTATGATATTCAGTTTTAACTCGAATGCATCTCTGCCTACGGGAATTCAGACCTGAGGTGCTATGATTGTTGTCGTCGGATAATAGAAGTCCCGCAGTTGTTCTCCACGTGGTGGGTGCTGCATCCTATCGAGTGTCGTGAGAATCCGATCGATGCTCTACTCATATTTCTATTCCGTTTCCTCAACCCTAGCTTCCAGATGAGCCATTGGGTCCTAATTTTCAAGGTCCTGACAAATTCGAGGACCAGGATTAGCCATCTCAGCTAATAGGGTGGAAGAAGGTTGAGATGAGAGGTTGGGCAAAAATCACCTCTGTCGCCTTGGGTTTGGCTCCCAAGGTCCTGCGAGGTTATGTCTTAATGACCTTCCTTGCATACACCAACTCAAAGGGTTGGTGTAGTCAAGCAGAACAAGGCTAAGGCCTTGTTAATTAGAGTGGTCCTTAAAATCAGTTGACCAAATTTTTCGTTCAAGTTCAAGTTGAAGAAAATTCGGCGAGAGACCGGCTGTAAGGAATTCCCACCTCTCAGGCTAACCCAGCCAGGCTAGTTACGAGGGGACTACAAGGAAGGTTCTTCCTTCAGCTTTTGCCTCCGGTTCCGTTACCTCGTAGTCGCGGTCATTTGATGCTACTCTGCATCCTTAGACACCAGGTTTTGCAAGAGAGGTTGAAACTACTTAGTAGTTTCAAGCCAAATAGCAGGTTATTTGATGTATTTTCATGAATTCCTAACCTGTCTCTTCAATGCAGTAGATGGTGGGTGGTCCACAAGGTGACTCCCCTCACTAACTAACTTTTGGGCTCATTGGAGTCCAAGTTAGTCCAATGTGGTCCTATTGTCTCATGTGCTTTTAAGTTGTTTCAAATTAAAAACCCCAAATCAAATATAAATTCTCAGGTAAATATGGAATTCAAATGATTTGAAACTTGGTAAGAAGATTCCACTTGTAATAAACTTTTTAGAGAGTATTTTTTTAGAATTTTCACTATTTCCAACAAATAGTTATGAATTTTTAACTAGAAAGTGGTCAAATATGGGATTTAGACCCCGTGTTGGTTTTTCTATTGAAAATGATATCAAATATGCTCCAAAAATTTTGTAAAAATATGATATTGAAGTATAATTTGATTATCTTTCACACCCCATAAATTTTGAGTCAATTTGATTTGTATGTTTGTCAGAATTGATTTTCAAATTTCATAAAAGCTTTATTTTTAAGTAATCTAACACATATATACTCCAAGAATTTTTAAAAATTCCACAGATGAAATTTCTTTCTAGGAATGGTGGCATTCGAAAGATAACTTGAAAATCTAGTTCCAGTTCAAATTTCAGGATTTTTGGAGCATTAGAAACATGGTTATTGACACTTTCTCGCCAAATTTCCAAATAGGATTGTGTGCACTTGATTTCCGCAATGCCCGCTTCGATTCGTTCACCGCTTCTTTGGTTTAATCTGCACACAACAATAATCTATTAGAGATAAAATCAAAAGTCACCTTGCCTTCCTAGAAACGACGCCAATTTGTTTGGGGCGTAGATCACGCTAAAGATAAATACGTCATAGTATAGCACGAAATACGTCTCGACAAATAAAATTAACGGAACTGGGAGTCTTGGTTGATCACAGGGAGGTAGAAAGCACTTTTGATTTCATGCACTTATACTAAATCTAATTAATAAGTAGTAGAGACAATGAATTGCAATATATATCATGCAGAAATTTTGAACATTAATTGCATATCATACATGTATTTGAATAAAACATACAGTAAATAAACTACTACTGTAACAGAACGAGGGCACCACGGGTGGTCCGTGGTGGCCTTTTGAAGAGGTTGAGAGAAGCAGCGGCAATCCGACAGGGTGGACCAACGGATTTTGGGGACAGAAATGTAGAAACGATGGGAAGAGGGAGAAGAGAGAGAGGTTGAAGAACGAAGAAGAAGAGAATGAGAGAGTTGTTTTTCAAGGGGGGCCCTTATGTCCTTTTATAAGCTTTTTTTCTCATGCATATCCTTCCCCAAATCCTTCTTCTTGGTTGGTTTATTCTGGTGCTACCATGTGGCGCATTCTATGCCCTCACATCCGCATCGCACGGTTCCCGCGATCCCACACCTCTTCTTCGCGTTTTCGTCTTCAAATCCCACCTCATCATCTCAGCCATTTGATCTTGCAATCAGGTGGCTTAAACGTGTGCTCATCACGCCATTCAAATCCTATGGCAGTTCTCACAACAACCCATGCGATCGTGCCACGTGGACACCTCTAGGCCCTCTAATCGCGGGTGCTTGCTTGCCCGTGCCCGGTCACATACACGCGCATCAATTTTGTGTAGCGTCGGGCTCGAACCCGCACCCCATGCATACACACATGCACATGCGAGCCAACGCACTGCGTAAAGCCTTTATCATATATGCTTACTTAATTATATTTATAATAATCTGTTCTAGGTGGCGATGTGGCGTGCTCGTGGCTGTTGGATGAAGATCCAACGGCCCACGCTGCGAGGTGAGGCCCTTCAGGGGTTGTGGGCGGGGCGAGAGGTGGCTACAATGGTGCCACGTGGCGCCATCGTGGCCATCTACTCTTCTCTTTATTTCAGATGATGTTGGCCTCCAATTAAATTGATTTCTACACCGTTGGACTGCAAACATCGATCCGAATCCATCCGTATGATTGGATTTTTCATCTAAGGTCCGGATCTTCTTCAATTCGCTCGTTGTCTCTTATTCTTCTGCAGACTCCCTAGGGTGCTACGAAAGTCTGATTGATGCGATCTTGGATGTGTTGGACTCCCGTTGTTATTCCGAACAAATTCATAAGATTGGATTTGTCATCTGCAGCCTTGGATTACCTGCCAGCATTAATACCTCTTAAATAACACAGTTTAATGCATAAAACACATCTATCAAGTACGATGCAGAATACGATGCGTATGCATGCAGAATGTTCATGTTAAGCTAAGTTATAGATTAATTCAGGGGAGTTAGGGCCTATGATTGTTGTGCAATCACCAAGACCTAGAGAACCTAGATCGGATTACCCGAACTGTAAAACTAAGGAACATCAGCTTAGATATCGTTTTGATTAAGATGTTCACTTTCTCCCTAAAGGACAAAGCTTCTCACTTGCTTAGAACCTTAGGGAAACCCATCTCCACCTGGGAGGAACTGAGGCATGCAATCTTGAAGAAATTTTTTCCCATAGGGAAAACCAATGCCCTCAGAAGAGCCATTACCACATTCACACTAAAAGGTGGGGAACAATTTCATGAGGCATGGAAATGATTTAATGAATTATAGAGGAAATGCCCACACCATGAGGTTTCAAGGTTGCAATTTGCCCAGATCTTCTACCATGGTTTGGACAGCAACCTTAGGAATTTTGTTGATGCCTCATGTGGAGGCAATTTTTTGAAAAAAGACGAGGAAAGCGCATTCAAACTCTTTGAGTCCATGAGTGAGAATTCACTTAATAATGCCTCCACAACCCAATTCAATAGGTCCATTCAACCGTGTGGTGTGATTGAAGTTTAAACTAATTTAGGGACGGTTGACATGGACATCATAGCAAAGAAGCTGGATCGAGTTGAGATGGTAGACAAGAAAATTGACAAGCTTCTGAATCAATCCCGAACCCCCTGCAAACCTTCTCCCTAGCAAAGGGAGCTCACAATGTTGACCTAGTTCAGTCTATGAACCAAACACACCTGGAACAACCCTTGACTATGTTCCAAGTAGGGACCTTTTATCCCTCAAACATTGACTATTCTTTCCCCTCCCCTTCGGCACCTTCTACCTTGGAAGATGCCAATGCCATCTAGGGTTACTCCAAACCTAACCCTTTCTCTAACACTTACAATGACGGATGGCACAATCACCCAAATTTTGCTTGGACAAACCAAAAATCGAGCCGATTCCAGAACCAACCCAGGCCAAACCTTCCCTCCTATCAGCAAGGTCCACCTGTTAAACCACTCTTTAATTAGAATAGGGTGGATCCTACACAACAAAATCAAATGGACACCCTGATCGATACGATGGCTGATATGAATCAGAAACATCAGGAGGAGATGGTTTTAGTAAAGGGACAATTGAGCCAACTGTTGGATAATAAACAACAGGGGGCCCTTCCATCTCAGCCATAGTCGAACCCAAGGAATATAATGAACAGAGGCCACAATCCTCAAGGGTTCCAACAAAATCAAGGGCAAACCCACGTGATTTTGCAAGAGCCACAGACACCCCCTAGGTTTACTACTTCTTCCTCTTCTCAAGGACCTAACCTGGCTCCAATGCCTCAGCCAATGCGGTTACCTTGAGTGGTGGCATGCAAACCTAAGATCCCAAAAGGCCGACCCCTCCTATGACTACACCAGCCGAGATAATTGATTCTGAGGATGAATGGGAGGAACCCAAGGATGAGGAACCTGAATCGGTTCAAATCCAAATCCCATACCATATTGCTTTGGTTAAGGTCAAGAAGAAGAAAACTTTGGCTTAGAACAAGGAGTTGCTAGAAATATTCAAACAAGTACAGATCAATATACCCCTCATCAAGGCAATCAAACATATCCCAACTTACGCAAAGTTCTTGAAAGATATCTGCATACCCATGCGTAAGCCAAGAACCCATGCACCAAGGAAGGTAAGGATATCTAAGCATGCTAGTTCGGCAATATTAAGTAGCCTACCTCCTAAAAGGGCTGACCTGGAGCACCTTTGATCTCAAGTAATATTGGGGATTTGACTTTTGATCGAGCGCTCTTGGATCTAGGTACTTCGATAAACTTGATCCCAACTGCCCTTTACCACCAGTTTGGATTTGGAGAACTAAAGCCTACACCTGTGACTATCCAACTGGCCAACCGATCTATGAGGACCTCGAAAGTGGTTATTGAGGATGTAATTATTCAGGTTAAGAACTTCTACTTCCTAGTTGATTTCTTGGTCCATGACATGGAGGTCCCTGAACAATTACAGAACACGTCCATCATCCTAGGCAAACCCTTTTTGGCTACTGCCAAGGCTAACATTGACTGTGATATGGGATGTATGGAAATTGCCTTTGGAGATAAGAAGATGCAATTGGATATCTTCAAGGCAACAAAGTCTTTTGATTGCAGTTGAGTTGAGGTATGCAATATCATGGAAACCCTGGTTGAGGAATGCCTGATAGCAAGCTCTTTAGAGGACCATCTAACTCAACCAACTGTAGACTACCCTGACCCACCCCAATCTCCAAAGGTTGCAGAACTTTGCAGAACTGATTTCCGCCAGCAACCCCTATTTGAGGAGATTGATGTCACTCAACTCCCTCCTTTCCCTTACCCATCAAATATTGTTCCACCTACTCCTAAATTGAAACCTCTGCCCGACAACCTCAAGTATGTCTTCCTAGGACCTGATCATACTTTCCCTGTGATTATCAATTCACACCTGATCATGATCGGGTGGCCATCACAGCAGCTATGCAGCACACTCTAATGCGCCTGTTGTGCACGTGCCAAATGATGCATGCCCAAAGCGCGCAAGGCACGATCTGAAGCTATGTGCGAAGTGCAATCTCAGTCATTCGATCTTTGATTGTATGGCCTATGTTACACGCACACGGATCGCGCGAAGGAAGATGCACACGCGCGTGCATGGATCGATGGGAAGGAGGCTTCAATGACATTTTTGGAAGGGGTATAGCGATGTCTTGGACATTGGTAAAATCCTTGCCTGATTTAGAAACCCCTTCTCCACTATAAAAACCCCACAACTACTCTATTTAAGACCATCCCTTCCTAGCTTCCTCTTAGCATACACCTAGCAAACTTCACACCACCCCGGAGTTGTCCAGTCACCGACGGAAGCCCCTCCACTATCGTGGCTGCCTCACCTCTCCATTTTGTGCATCTTTACTTTAGTTTAATGTTCATGTTATTTTAAGCTTTCCCCTAGCATTGTAATTATGAAATAATTCTACTTGTGCAATATATTACCATCCTGTTTCATCATGTTGTGTTTCATTCATAACTAGGTATTCACCATGCTATCATAATCAATTTCTAACTCTCTCTCTCTCTCTTTTTTCACAAGCAAACTAAACAATCATTTTATGACACCTCAAAGTGATAATCTGATCCGATTTCATGCCTCCTCATGTTTGACACTTGGACTCACCTAATCCATATCTTTATTTAATATTGATGTCGTAAACACATGCTATAACGATGAATTAAACGTAACACATTTCTTGATGTCACTTAGCTCCTCTCACCGTGACCGTGACGACTCCTCGCCACATAGACCTCAGCTAGGCAACCATTGTCCTCAACTCCCCTTCATTATTCACCTTCTATCTTAGAACATAGCACCTTATCTACTCCCCTCTGCTTTCTCCTCTTGCTCGAAGCACGCAGAGGACCACGACCACTCCCTCTCGGGCTCTCTTCCTCTCTAAACCTTGTCTGCAAACAAACGCAAAGCACTACATCCCTGACCTCTCCTCTCCGGATCTCAGCACTGTGTTCTCTCCCTTGCACTTACAACATCAGCCCTCACCGCCATGACCGCACCTACAACTATCTCTCACTGATTACACTCGACGGACTCACATTCCTCCGCTCATTTTGCCCTCATGAGTAGTAGGTGTAGACAATTAGACTACAACCTCCACCGCATCTACACAACCATGTCTCGGTGTCCAACAACCATGTGAGGCACTACAACCCACCGCACCCATTATCGTACCTTCCGTCAACTGTGAGCATCCTTGACCATGATCCCTGTCCTCGCCACTATGACCTCCACAACATTTGTAACCGTTCTTTCCGCCGACTGTGACGACCACAACCGTGTCATCTCGTGGGGAATCATGGTGACAGCACACTCAACCCATGACATCACGTCTACTACCGCGTCTTCGACTCTACAATCTCGCCACTGCATTTCCGCATCGTGATTCAATACTATGATCGTGCCCCTCTCAGTAGTCTTTTTCAATGAGCGTGGTGATAGCATGCTCACCTCCGTCATCACACCACATCCGCAACTGTGTGCTTCCACTACGACTTACTATGTTTGCTTTGCTTTTAGTAGTTCATTATTTTTTCTCTAATTATTGAAATCATTGTTTATCATATTTATATTCGTATATTGAACTTATTTGCGTATTATTGCCTCCCTATGGAGACGACATTACATTATTCGTTGTTATTTAGTATTATGTATGCTTGAATTAACTACATCTTGAATTCATGCATATCGGATTATTTGTTGATTTGGAATTTTTCCACCATGAGTTATACAGCGATGTATTATTATCACTGTTATTATTTACAAAGCAAAAATTTCACATATCAGATGCCTTGCCTCTCCTCCGGCTTTGTCCTCTGTCTTCCAGGCGCCGTCTATGCAACTCATCCTCCAAGCAGCTATCAAGGAGGATAATGATGTAAACACATTTATTAAGGGTAAAATGCCTATACATGCATGTTCCTAGGCCTATATTTGCATTTCATGTTATAAATATTGCATAGCATGCATCATTCTGCATTTAGAGTAGTATATAATTTAGGTTAATTGCGTCCTTTCTGTGGTTAAGAGAAAAATATTTATTTCGAAGCCTCGGATTGACGATCCAACCATACGGATTTGATCAAGACGATGATAGAAGTCCAACGCCTCTGAAATTGCCTCGATTGGAGTCCTGTAGCACATATGCAGTCTGAGGAAGATCAACGGCCAATGGACTAGGAGACATAATTCAGAGCTTCAAATTGACAAATCCGACCGCACGGATGGATTTGGGTCGACGATCGTAGCCTAACAGCATGAAAATTGACTTAATCCGACCTCTGTAGCAGCCCTTATAACAAAAAGAAGATGGACGGCCCAGACTACGCCGTGTGGCGTAGCCCAGGCCGCCCAGCGCACGCACGCGGCACCGCACATGCATAGTAGCCTAGTTGCACGCACGCGTGCTGGCGCACATGCGCACAGTGCAGTGAAAGCGCGGGTGCGCGCACGCAGCATGGTGGGGGAGCAACGCCAGCTATGCGTGAGCTGGACCTACAGCAACTCATGAGTTGGACTTATAGTGACGCTTACAGCCATCGCTAATTCTTTGCGTGCTAGCAAAGCCAGCTTCGGGTGTGAGCAGGCATGAGCTGCCTACAGCGACGCTTCCAGTTATGGCCTGGATGTCACTAATGGTCCGATACCTATTTTTGACTCTTCTCCACTATAAAAGGACCTACACCCCCTCCCTTCCAAGCCATCTCTACCTACTCTACTCCCACCTACTCCCAAGCTCTACCAAGCCTACCAATGCTCCATTAGAGCTTGTTCTCAAGCTCCTAAGGAACCTATTAGTGTAGCGAACCTTTGCCTTACCAAATATTCCTCCATCTTCCCATCTGCCTTCATAGGTCACCTTGGAGCTATCCTCCCACCTCCATTCCTGTAGCAGATCACCTTTGTCTTCTCACCTCCATTCCGGAGCCACACCGAAGCTTTCCTCAACTTGACGTCCTTTTACATCTCACCTCTGTCGTCCCACTCCTCACCTCCTTCGGCCGAGCTTCCACCAGGCACCATCATCTCGCCGAACAGCCGATTTGGGAGATTTCCTCTCACCTCCCTCTCTTTTTATGTTTTTATAGTTCATTGTAATCGACATTGGATTGATATATATATCATATTTGTTCCATTTCCATCTTGTGATTCATTCTTCTTGTCTTTTATTTCAAAAACACAAAAAAATAACAAAACCCTAAAATACCAAAAAGAAATGAATAGAAGCACAGTTTTCACGTAAAGTAAACGTTGCCTCCTTGTGTTCGACCCGGGACTCCCTTGGAGTTTCGATATAAATTTTATCTGATCGACGTGTTTTGCAACTACAGCGACGGGTTACTCATAACCCCGATTTCTAACACGCGAAACACGCTCGACCAGATAACTTATTTCCCTTTGTCTCTTTACTACTTTTTAGTTTAGATTTCTTCCAATTGTTGCTATAAAAACATTATTGAAGCTTTCATATAAAAAAATAGTTCTCTGTCTCTCTCTCTTAATTATTTGTTGAGTAGATTTGTTCTTCATTCTGATTCCTACTTAGTAGAAGTAGATTAGCTTAGAATTAATGCAAATTTTAGAAGAATCGAATGTTTGCCACGTTGTGTTCGACCCGAGACTCACCAAGTCTCGGTAAAAATTTATTTGATCAGTTAGATTTCCCTGTGAAAGTATGACGACATGGGTTTCTCTTTTTTGAAACCCTAAACCTGATTTCTTTGCAACGAATTCCCACTAATCACCCATCGCTTGATTCTAGATCCTACATCTATCCATTGCTAATCCTAGAACCTAACTCTACCAACAACCTAAGTAGGCACCATCTTTTAAACTAAAACACTAAGCCCTTTCCCACCACTTGCAAGCCACCAAAAGCCACAAAGTTTCCTGCCATACATCCTTGGAACATATCTCTTCGTGATCGGTCCCCTTAGGTAATCAAAGCCCTACAACCTTAGCCTCCATCTTAACCCTCCATATCCAGTCCAATGCTCCCTAAATCTACCTATCATAGTTGTCCCCTTAGAAAATCCTAGTTGTCCATATTGGTGATCCAAGGCTACTTGGATCAACCAATCATACACCTCCATTATCTCTATAAAATGCATAGCCCATGCCCACTTAGAGATGATTCTGTTCAGGGTGTAGATCGCGTAGAAAATTAGCATGTTGTAGCATAGCACAAAATACGTCTCGAGCAAATAAATTAATAGAACTTAGTGAGTCCCGGTCGATCACAGGGAGGTAGAAAGCACTTTTGATTTAATGCATTTGTTCTCAATATGATTACTAAATACAACCACTTCCTTCTCTCCACTGATCAATGGGAAACCCTGTGGAGCTTGGATTCAACCTCAGTGTGGGGTTAGACAAGGGTGTCCATTAGCCCCTTTGATATTTAATCTTGCAGTTGATGGGCTCGCTAGATATGCATGTAAACTAATAGAGGCTAGTGTTATAAGGGGTTATTCTCTATCCAATAGGAGGGCCATATTTTACAATATGCAGACGACATGGTCTTCTTTGTGGAGGGGACAATTGCTGCAGCTCATGCTCTAGGTCATATGGTGAAGATCTTCAGAGACATATCAAGTCTAAAATTAAATAGGGAGAAATCTACTTTGATATGCTTTGGCCTGAATGAATAGGAGAAAGAAACACTATCAGCTATGTTGGCAATGCCTCGCTCAAAATTGCCAATTAAATACCTGGGACTGCCACTGCGGTGCTCGAAATTGAGGAAGAGTGTCTGGAATAATATTTTTGACAAGATCTCTATTAAGTTGGATGGATGGAGTAGCAAATTTTTGTCAAAAGGGGGAAGACTGATCCTATTAAACTCTGTTACTACTTCTATCCCAATTTTCTATTTCTCCCTCTTCAAAGCCCCAAAGTCTATTTGGAAATGTGTAGATGTAATGCGAAAGAAATTCTTTTGGAAAGGGGCTCAACATGAGGGGAGATTCATGCAGCCTATGAAGTGGGAACACATATGCCGGCCAAAGGAAGAGGGTGGATTGGGGATCAAGGCTCTTAAAGAATTCAATGAGGCCTTTTTAATCAAATGGGCGATCAAGATTTTTGATGGCAAGGAAAAGCTATGGACTGAACTTGTTAAGGACTGTTACGGCTTCTGTAACAGTATGTTAAAGAGACTATTCCTAGTCAGATCATCCCCTTTTTGGAGATCGATTATTCAAGCCGTCAAAAGCAATTAGCATTTGGTGCAGCCGAAGCTTGGAGATGGCCATGAGTTTAGCTTCTGGAATGAACGATGGTCACCGCCGGGCATTTTGAAAGACCCCTATCCAAGAGCATACTCAACTACAATAGATAAAGATGCTTCAGTCAGCAGCTTTTGGTTTGAAACTAGTGGTTGCTGGACTCTGGATGAAACTGAAACCAGCAGAGAGGGTACCCGTCTATGGGAGGAAAGGCAAAATTTGATTTTAGTTTTGCAGAACTTCAGTCCAAGGCCTGGTGTGGAGGACACATATGTTTGGAATGGCAATTGCACTGCCTATTGGCCATATGGAGAAATAATCAGATCCAGTAGGAGTATGGAAAGTGACCTTGTCGACAGGAAGCTATGGCTATTGAAGATCCTACTCAAAGTACAAATTCTTTTATGGTTGTGCAGGAGGGAAGGTTTGATCATGGGAGATCTTAGACACAAAAGAATGGGGCAACATTAAATGAATGCTATCTATGCGAGTTGCACACTGATAGCTTATCTCACATATTCTCTTCATGCTTGGTCATGGATATGATATGGAGAAAAATGTGTTAGGAACCTTTACCCTCGTGGGACTCCCCATGGCAGAGGTTTGCAACACCTGGAAGACCACATATGCGCATGGCTGTGACTTTTTGGTGTGTATGGAGGGTGAGAAATGAGAAGTTATTTCAGGAGAGACTAGTATGCTGTGTGCAAATTGTAAATGAGTGCTGGTCCCTCAAATATAGATGGGGATCCAATGTGTAGTTCTCTATATTTCTTTTTAAATAGTTTGAAATAAAATTCCCTTCGGATTGCTATCGTAGCACGATAGCTTTCCTCTCAGTTTCAAAAGAAAAATATGATTACTAAATAGTATAGACACAATATCGTAGTATATATATATCAATCAAAGAGTTTGAACATAAATTGCATACATCTACTAAACAAATTCTAACATAAACATAAACTACTTAAGTAATAGAATGAGGGCACCACGAGTGGTTCGTGGTGGCCTTCTGGAGAGGTTGGGAAGAGCAGCAATGATCTGTCGGGGTGGCCCAACGGACTCTTCAGACGGAGATGCAGAGACAGAGGAAGAGAAGACGGGAAGAAGAAGAGAGAGAGAGGGGTTGTAGGAGGAAGAAGAAGAAACTAAGAGAATGATTTCAAAGGGGACCCTTAGGCCTCTTTTTATAGCTTTTGTGAAAGGCATTTAGGGTGTTTGAGCCCTTAATCACATGGAAAGGCTTTTGATTAATCAGATCTATTGATTGGGATATCAACGGTCCTCATTAGGCCTTCCAAATCCTTCTTCCATCCATGATTTATTCTGCTATTGCCACATTGAGCTCTTTACGCCCTTCGATCTAGATCCGATGGCTCCTGCTCGACTGCTGCTTCACCCGCACGCCCGTCGCATAGTGCTTAAACGCATCACAAATCCTAATGCTCTTCAGCTGTCCGATCTCTCGATTGGATGGCTTAAAAAGACTGTGCAGTGCTTGCTAAATCCTAAGGCACGCGTCTGCATCCAATGCTCCTGCACCCGCCACTCATTCGCCACTGATCCGCCTGATGAAGATTCGACAGTGGAATTTCATCTACAGGCACCGAACTCCCAATCGTGCTTTGATCCTACGTCAAGCATTGGCTGTTAGGCATGCTCTCCACTGCACTGTGTGCATGGATTGTCGCGCTTTCCAAATCCTGTGCAGCCGAACTCTGCCAATGGATGGGAATCCAACGGTCAAGATCTCTCCCTTGCTTGATGAGGTGGCTGGAGATGGGTGACGTGGATGCATCGCGGCCATTGGATGATGATCCAATAACCCACGACTCTCCTTCCCAGATTGGGGTGTGATGGAGGGTGGCTACGATGGTGCCAAATGGTGCCATCATGGCTGTCCATCTTCTTCTCCATGTATCTGATGATGTAGGCCTTAGATTGAGTTGATTTCTACGCTGTTGGATTGCGAACATCGATCCAAATCCATCCGTACAGTTGGATTTGTCATCTGAGGTCTAGATATTCCTCAATTTGCCACTTGGCTCCAGCTTCTTCTGTAGACTCTCTAGGGTGCTACGGGAGTCTGATTGATACACTCTTGGAAGCGTTGGACTCCCGTTGTCATTCCAAATAGATCCATAAGGTTGGATCGGTCATCTGCAGTCCTGGATTACCTGCAATTATTAATACCTCTCAGATAGTACATTATTTCATATAAAACATATAAATCATCTAAGATGCAAAGTACAATGTGTATGCATGCTAAATGCCCATGTTAAGCTAGGTTTTACTTTAATTCAGGTGAAGTAGGGCATATGATTGCTGCGCAATCATACCCCCATGCCTAAATCTTGCTAGTCCCTAGCAAGTGCAAGACTAAATACATTTTATCAAGAATTTAACTAAAGGTTTATTTCTTTTTGTTTCATCCAAAAATTCAGAATCTAGATAACCATGAATATGTAATGTTGTAGCTTCTGCAATGGATCCAAGCAAAGAGTCGATATACATTTAAAGCTTGTACTTGAACCCTAGTAAAATTTTGTTGGGATAGGCAAACCTTTTCTGTCGAGGATATAAACTATTCTCTGATTTTAGCCCCGACATTAGCTTAGGTAGAAGATGTCTGAGTTAACTGGATTTGTATTTGGTGGCTCACTCTCTTTTGGTGCTGCATAGAGATTAGTATTTTATAATCTAGATTTCTAGATTATTGAATAAATTAACTTAGAAAAAGGCTGGAAAACTATGCTCTCTTTAATCTTATGTACTTTTTCTTTCTCTCTTTCTCTCTCTCTCTCTCTTTTTCCTTTTCCTTTTTCTTTTTCTTCCTGAGCTCACATCTTACTGAATTTGCAATTGTATTTGGTGGTCATACATGGCATCACACTTTAATTAGGTTCTAATAACCCTACGACTAAGTCAGATTCCTCAGCTTGTATTCAGGAGGTCAGAAATATAGAAAAATAGGTTATGGCTATATTTGGTGGTTTATGGGGATGGTAGGTGTTTTTGCCTCAAAACACTTTGATTTACATAACTCAAAATTCTTAACATAATACTTTTTTTTCCCTTTTTTTTCTCTTTTTTTTAAGCAAATACCTCTTTTGTATGCTTTTTTTTTTTTTCAAATTTACTGGCACAACGCCGTTACCAACATGACATAATGCAAAATGTACACGACATAGGTACTTTTATTTATGAGGCATTATTTGGGATTTTTGGGGATGACGAAGAGAATCTCGGGTGGCTTATTTGGTGGAAGTGCCTACTCTCAGTGCCTGGTAAGGAATGGATAGGATGATGTATTTCTAGCCTTGACATCATTACCCTCCTTTAGCTAAGGATTCCACAGAGGACGATTGTGACCATCCACCTCAGTCCTAGTTTTATCAGAACCCACTCTCTGTGTTTTTGCTTTATTTGGTGGCTCTCGTATGGAATTTCTCACAAAATTAGTACGTAAGAACTGAGAGCGAAAACTATGCCCATCTCTAAGTATTATTCAATTATTAAAGATTAAAGATTCCTTACACCAGCCTTAGAGCACCAGTAGACTCTCTACTCTCATCTCACGTATGTTTTGGTTGATCTACTAGAAGATGGTTCAGCTGACTCCCTGATTGCTGTCCAAGGGTTCAGGAGAAGAAGCAATGCTTCTTCTTGGCAAACTAGAGATGTCTATCTGTTTTCACGGTGGATCCATTGCAAATTCTACATGCAGATTCTAAGCTTAGGAATCTACTAAAGAATAAATTTTTAATAAAACCTCTTGATAAAATGATCTAATCCCCCACTTGTTGGCAAAAAAATTTCAGTTTTTATGGACTACCCCCCCATGCCTATGTGTTTGCATGTCCTCATGCATGAATAAAAGAAATAAGGCAGGGTGTATCTGGATAGAAATCACCTGAAACTACTTCTGAGTTGTCATTTAGCTTATTCCATCACTGCAATGCCATACACAATATGTAAAACAATATGTGAAGCAATATGCGAAAATGAAATATGCTATGTATATATGGTATGTATAAATGTATTCATGCCAAGTATAATGCCTCCAATTGGGCAACTCATCAGTCACACGTCCTCAAAAAGATGTATTTTTTCGTCAGCAGGAGGTTCCTAGGCAAAGAATGGTTTGAGGCACTGACCATTAACTGTAAAAACATGCCCAGATTTCGGGTCTCTAATTTGGACCGCCCCATTAGGATATAGGTGGACCACCAGAAATAGCCTAGTCCACTTGGACTTGAGCTTTCCCATAAAGAATTTGAGTCAAGAGTCAAACAAGCAGACCTGCTGGTTAGGTGCAAACTCCTTCCTCTGGATGTGTTGATCATGGAAAGCCTTTGTCTTGTCTTTGTATATTTTTGCATTCTCATATGCTTCCAGCCTAATCTCCTCTAACTTACTGAGTTGGAGCTTCCTTTCATAACCTCCAGCCTCAAGGTTAAAATTATACTTCTGCACTGCCCAAAAGACACGGTGCTTTAGCTCCACAGGAAGATGACAGGCCTTTCCATACATCATGTGATATGGCAGCATTCTGAGCAGGGCCTTGTACGCTGTCCGATATGCCCATAGTGCATCAATTAATCGATCGGACCAATCCTTCCTATCATGTCTAACCATCTTTTGAAGGGTAAGCTTGATTTGACGGTTTGATACTTTAGCCTGCCCATTAGTCTGTGGGTGATACAGGATGGCAATGCGGTGCTGCACCCTGTATTTCTTCAATAATGACCTGAAATGGGCATGGATGAAGTGACTACCCCCATCGCTTATCAGGGTGCGGGGAACTGCGAATCTCGCAAAAATGAATTCCCGGACGAAGGATATAACAGTTTTATGATCGGCTTATCTTGTTGGGATAGCTTCTACCCACTTTGAGACAAAGTCTACTGCGATGAGTATGTACTCAAAGCCATGAGAGTTTGGGAAGGGGGCTATAAAGTCGATGACCTAGACGTCGAACACTTCTACGACAAGAATAGATTGGAGAGGCATCATATTTCTCCCGGTCTTAGAACTGACCGCCTGGCATTGGTTACAACACATGGCAAATTCATGTGTATCTCTGAAAATGGTTGGCCAGAAAAATCCAGACTGCAAAATCTCTGTAGTGGTCTTTCGACCTGAGAAATGACCTCCACACGCATCGCTGTGGAAGAAGGATAACACACGAGAGATTTCTGAATCAGGGATGCATCTATGGATGATTTGATCAACCCTAATGCGAAAGAGCAGTGGGTCATCCCAAAAATAGAACTTAACCTCTGATATAAATTTGAGTTTTTGATCCTAGGATAACCCCGCAGGTAGCCTGCCTGCAATGAGATAGTTTACTATATCAACGTACCAAGGAAACTGAACAGAGTTAATAGACAGCAGAGACTCATCCAGAAATCGGTCTGATATCTGTGGGGAGTACAAAATGTAGTCTAGGTCTAGTTAAGACAAGTGATCCGCCACAACATTATGGGCTCTGGCTTTGTCGTGGATTTTGACATTAAACTTTTACTAAAGAAGGATCCATCTGATAAGGCGGGGTTTGGCATCCTTCTTTGCCAACAAATGTCGGAGGGTAGAATGGTCAGTGTAGATGATAACTTTGGACCCGAGTAAGTATGACCTCAATTTCTCCAACCCGAATACCACAGCTAGCAATTCTTTTTCCGTGGCTGTATAGTTACGCTGAGCATTGTTCAGCATTTTGCTAGCGTAGTATATTACAAATGGATGGCACTCCCGACACTGACCAAGAACGGCTCCGATATAGAAGTCGGAGGCATCACACATCATCTCGAAGTTGAGGGACTAGTCTGGAGGTTGGAGAATAAGTGCACATGAAACAGTGCTTCGCAAGGTCTCGAAAGCACTGAGGCATGAGGAGCCGAAATCAAAGGGAGTGTCAGTTACTAGAAGATTCGTTCATGGATGAGCAATTTTTGAGAAATCACAAATGAATCTTCGATAAAATCCGACATGCCCTAAGAATGATCTAATTTTCCTAACAGAGCTAGGTGAAGGTAATCGTTAAATGATTTCAGATTACCCCAGCAACGACGCCAATTTATTCGAGGCATAGATCACGTAGAAAATTAGCACATTGTAGTATAGTGTGAAATATGTCTCGAGCAAATAAATTAATGGAACTTGGTGAGTCCCAGTCGATCACAGGAAGGCAGAAAGCACTTTTGATTTCATGCATTTGTTCTCAATATGATTACTAAATAGTATAGACACAATATCGTAGTATATATATATCAATCAAAGAGTTTGAACATGAATTGCATACATCTACTAAACAAATTCTAACATAAATGTAAACTACTTATGTAATAGAACGGGGGCACCACGGGTGGTTCATGGTGGCCTTCTGGAGAGGTTGGGAAGAGCAGCAACGATTCGTCGAGGTGGCCCAACGGACGCTTCGGACGAAGATGCAGAGATGGAGGCAGAGAAGACGGGAAGAAGAAGAGAGAGGGGTTGTAGATAGTGGAAGAAGAAGAAACTAAGAGAATGCTTTCAATGGGGACCCTTGGGCCGCTTTTTATGGATGGATTCGAGTCGATGATCGTAGCCTAACGACATGGAAATCACCTCGATCCAACATCTTTAGCATCATTGATGAGTAGAAAATTCACGAGGAAAATCAGGGTTTTAAGAAATGCATTGTCGCAGTTGCAAAAATCCGCTTATCAAATCCCAGGGCGAACATGAAGAGGCGACATTCAATTTAGAAATCCACATTTGATTTTAATTTCTTTTTGGTATTTTATGCTTTTCTATTTTTTTTGTATTTTAAATAAGACAGAAATTGGGTCAGTATAATTCTAGCTACCTAACTCTTCTATTAGTAGAATAAAAATATATATATTATATAGGAAATTCAAATGTTTTTTACAAGCTAGATGTAGAAATTAAAATCTACTCTACAAAGCAAAAAAAAAAGAGAGAGAATCCTGATAAACGTCAATTTATCATCATTCTTAGGCTATTATTACACTTAGTTCCTAAGGTTTCAACATTTACATTAGGGTATTAGGCTACATTTAGGCATTCACTTGCATTTAGGGTTTAGGCTTGCATTGTTAGGATTTGTTTTTATTTTACATATTGATACACTTCATTTTGAATATCAGGAATAAATACACCATAGAAACTAGTTAAACCCTAACAATATGGAAGGTAGAACATCAGAAAAAAGATGGCAGCTCATTTTCAACTCAACTACTTCAATCTTGGCTACCTATTGTGAACTAGCTAGCTAAGCTAGCTAAGGAGTCCACAGGCAGCTTAGTCTCAGCTCATCTTAGCACCAAGCCAGCTCAGTCAAGCTCTATCCAACTCAAGGAAGCTCGACTTAGCTCTTCATAGCTACTAGCTCTAACTAGCTAAGTTGAGCTATAAAGTTCAAAGAAGCTACATGTCAGCTCCTTTCAGCTTCCAACAACTCTAGACTAGCTATTGGCTATTCCATGCAACTCTCCTTAGCTACTAGCTTTCAAAAGCTAGCTAAGCTATCTACCAAGTCCTCCTACATGGCTTCCACCTAGCTTTCTACTCCACCAAACTCCACCTAAATAGCCATCCATTTTTCCCTCAAAAAATCCCATAACTACCACCCTAAGCACCCCTTCATTTCTCCTCCACAAACATCCCCTTCACATCCCTTCACTTTCCCTCTAAAAACATCCACACACCGCTTCATTTTCCTCCATAAACACCATAACCACCCCCCTTCCCATCTTTTAAATACCCTACCCTACCACCACATAATTCCCATTTTTAGTTACACATTCTCTCCACTATCATACACCTACAACCATCATTTGAAGAGAAGTGTGGTGGAATCAAGAGGGATATCCCATTCCCTTTTGGTATCTACTTCTACTTCAATATATCATGGAGAGGAGCTACAGATCATCATCTTGGCAGACGGCTAAGCAAAGGTGGATGCTCACCACCTTGGAGGAGTAAGACAGGAGCACCCCAAGGAAGAAGAAGAAGCCTTCTTCAAGTTCGGGAACAACCGCACTTGAAGTGGGGGCGACTCCATCTTTTGGGAGACTTTTCTATCTTCTTTTTCTTTGTATTTATTTTCGATACTAGAAGCATTCCTTGATTTGGGGATTAATTGTGCGGAATTATTCCACACAATTGAGCTCCCCAAGTCCTTGTAGGCATCATCTCTTCTAAATCAATTTGTTATCTTCTTTATGTCTTTAATTGAAGATTTGGTTGGTTGCTTTATAACGTTCATTGGATGCATTTGCGTAAAACTGTTCGTTGTCGTGCACTTACAACGTCAATTTTAAATAAAGAATCAGAGGTGAGTCTGAGTGTCGAACACAAGGAGGTAGTAATTAGATCAACTACTCACTTTCATGTCAACGTAAATATGTCGTTTGTGCACTTGAAAATCAATTTGAGAAAATGAGAGATAGAGAGAAAGATAGAGAGAAAAGGGTTAGAGAACCATATCATAAGATCAATGTGCCAACAATTTCTTATCAAATGTGTAATCAAACATAATGTAGATGAATGCTTTAACAAAATCAAGACATGAACTACACTACAAAATAAAATAACACTAAGACAAGGAAGAAGAAGGCGTTGAGATAGCTATGACGGTGGAGGGGCTTTTGTCGATTGCTCGGTTGCTTCGAGACCTTGCTTGGAACTCTAGAAGGTGGTGGTATCTTGTGGGTGGAAGCTTTGGTAGATGATGAGCAAAAGTGGAGGGGTGTAGGCCCCTTTATAAAGGAGGGAGAAGGCCAAAAATTATCCATGGGTCAACAGTGACAGCTGCAAGCATCACTGAAGACCCGCTGCATGCATTGCCCTTGCCCCCGCCCTCGCTCCTTCAATGCTCCAGCTACCTCTGCACGCCCCGCCACATGCGCATGCGCTGGCATGCGCTGTGCCACGTGCACGCACCTTGCTACCCTGTGCCTGCTCTGCTGCACTGCTACGCACATGCCCACGCACGATGTGCATGCTCTACTCACTCTATCGCATGCCTTGCTCAACTGCCCAATTGAGGGGCAACGGGTTTCAATCCCGTGCCTTATCTTTGAGAGGCGGCTTCACGTCCGATTTACCAAGGCCATTCTTTATCATAAAGAAGAATTATGGGTGCGCGGTGGAGATGATCTCTTAGCCGTTGGATCAAGATACAACGGCTAAGAGTGGATGATGCCTAAATGAAGAGTGGGTGCTGGCTAGTGTTGGGCGTCCTAGATGGTGCCACGTGGAGCCATCTGGGATGTCCATCTCCTTTCTGTTGTATGAGATTCCATGGTGCTCAGATCGCGATGATTCCTACGCTGCCGACTGCGATCGTCGCTTTGGATCCATCTGTATAGTCAAAATTTTCATCCGAGGCCTATAAGGATGTCGCATTGCCCCCTGGCAATTGATCTTTCTCGAGCTTGTTGTGGGAGCTACAGAGGCCAGATTGAAATGATTTCGAGTACGTTGGACTCCGTTCGTCTATCTAGATCCATCTGTACAGTCGATCGCTCATCTGAGACCTATTTCAAAATGGACTTGTGCACATGGTCATTAAACATTGATTCTAAGCTATTAAAATGTAAAGATCATGCAATATGCATTCAATGCTCCCAAGTCCATTATAATCTAACATTATCGCACAAGTACCCTCGAAATTGACTCTAATTGATGTTATGAACACTTGTAATTGTAGAGTCATCATACCCCCATGCCCACCCTTTGCTAGTCCCTAGCAAGGTTTGACCTAAATGCTATTTACAACTAAAATTTGGAATTGATCGATTAGGTAGAAGTTGCTTTTCAACAGGAGGAAATTTTTACTAAGAACCTAACTCGCTAAGACTCAATAGTGCCCAGGTTCTTGCCAAAATGACAACCGCCTGAGGCCTCGCCTTATTCTATATAGAAGCAAATACATATTTTTTTCTTTTTCATCTTTTCTAATATTTTTGGATTTTTGGCGTTGAGGATTTCAGGGTAACTTTTTACGGCTACCCAATCCACCCAAGACTTAAAAAAGGATTCTTAGTACTAAGCATCTTATTGTGATAGTGATAGACTTAACAACAATTAAAATAGACCTCGGGTTTTTACGCCCCTAGGTGATTGGAAAGAAAAAAAATGTTGCCTAAATGTGTATCTATCTGACTGGTAGCTTTCTCCCTACTTTTTATTTTTGTGGGGTCAACACAAGGGTGAACCCAGTGTATATCTCCCTGGATTATGCTACTTCCCCACTTCTTCCTTAAGTGTTTTGGAATTCTTGTGCATTTTATGAGCTGGGATCTGGACAACCAGCCAATGGGCTATTACCAATGGCAACTTGCTAGCCATACTTGTGTGATGAAGTATGGCTTATTTCTTATTTCTTTTCTCCTTTTCGATTTTCTTTTTTTTTTTTTCTTAAGTAGGTGGCTTTTTTAATCTAAGATTTACCTAAAGGTAGTAGTGAAAGAGAATGGTCCTGTAGCTGGGCTTTGGATAACTTGCTAATGGGATGTTACCCATGACAGCTTGCTAGCCATACCACCCTAGAAGGTTCATTAGTTGCCTAATTTCCATTAGAACCATCGATGAGTGAGTTAATGCAAAACGTGTGTAGATGTATAGACTAAAAATCCACCCAAATCAGAGGGTGGGTTGATAAGTCGTACACCTATCACCCTACTTTATTGACTAGATTAATATACATTTAGGTGGTGAGGACTCGAGACCAAGTCCACATTTTAGTGGACACCCAGAATGATTAGGTTCGAAGACATGAAGGGTCTTAGTGATTAGGTCCCTAACGTATCATTTCCTAATGTCGACGAGCTTCTAATGCCTAAGGTTTCGTTTCCTAATTTTATTTTATTTGTCTTTTTCTTTATAAAAAAAATAAAATTAGTTCAAGCTGATAATTTTTGTACTTAGATCCTATGAATTACCACACCCCCATGCCTAAGTTGGACAATGTCCTCATTGGAGAAATAAATGTATGTAAGGGAGTAGGGAAAGAAATCACTTGAGTTGTAATCGTGAATCCGGCCAGCTTGAAACCTCTGGGTTGCCTCCCAGAAAGCGATGAGTTTTGTGCCTCCAGCTTGGCATACTTACACTTTAACCCTCAATAAGGGTCAGGGGATCTGGACAAGAAACTGTTTTAGTCATTGACCATTAACAATGAAGGTTTGCCCAGACTTGGGATTGGCAATTTCAACCACCCAGTTGGGATAAGGTCTGACCACTTGATATGGTCCTGTCCACTTAGATCTCAGTTTCCCAAGGAAGAGTTTAAGTCTTGCATCAAATAGCCAGACTTGCTGATTTGGCTTGAAGGTTTTTCAATTAATGTGTTTGTCATGGATGGCTTTCATCTTCTCCCTATAAGGTCTATTGTTCTCGTAAGTGTTCCGATGGATTTCCTCTAGCTCGAAGAGTTGGAGCTTCCTTTGAGTTCCGGCCATTTGAGAATCCATATTGCACTTCTTAACAGCCTAGTATGCTCGGTGCTCCAACTTGACTAGAAGGTGGCAAGCTTTGCCAAAGATCAATCGGTAAGGCGACATGCCTATCGGAGTCTTAAAGGCAGTCCTGTATGCCCAAAGGGCATTGTCCAATCGTGTGGACCAATCCTTTCGGTCAAGTCTCACAGTTTTTTGTAGAATATTTTTAATCTACCTATTTGAGACCTCAGTTTGCCCATTCGTTTGCGGGTGATATGGGGTAGCAATGCGGTGAGTGACCTCGTATTTCTTAAGTAGGTCATGAAATTGGGCATTAATGAAGTGACTCCCACCATCGCTGATCATGGCTTTCGGTATCCCAAATCGAGAAAATATATTTTTCTTAATAAAGTCCATGAAAGCCTATGGTTACATTTTCAGGTGGGTATGACTTCGATCCATTTCGAGACGTAGTCCACTGAAACTAGTATATACTCGAAACCGTTTGATGGTGGGAAGGGACCCATAAAATCGATGCCCTAGATATCAAAAATTTCGATGATCAAGATGGGCTATAGAGGCATCATATTTTTCCTGGTCATAGTCCCTAAGGTCTGGCATCTAGTGCATGTCTTTGCAAAGTTATGTGCATCCTTGAAAAGTGATGGCCAGTAAAAATTGGACTGCAAAAGTTTTGCAGCCGTCTGCTTCCCAGAGAAGTGGCCACCACAGGCTTGGTCATGATAGAAGGATAGCACACTTTGGTCTTCCTCTACTGGAATACACCTCCTAATGATTTAGTTAGCACAAAGTTTAAACAGCATAGGATCATCCCAAAAATAATGCTTGGCCTCAGCCAAGAACTTATCTTGCTGTTGTCTAGACTAGTCATGTGGAGTCTACCTTACCACTAAGTAGTTGACTAAGTCCGCATGCTAGGGTAGACTCCTTCCATGCATAGTAAGAAGTTGTTCATCAGGGAATGTGTAGGTTAGGGGTAATGAGGGTCCAATGTGTTCTAGGTGACGTCTGGATAAGTGGTCGGCTACAACGTTCTTGGTCCTGTCTTTGTCACATATTTCCAGGTCAAATTCTTGCAAGAATAGGATCCATCTGATTAGCCTGGGTTTAGAATCCTTTTGCTCTAACAAATGCCCGATAGCCAAGTGGTCAGTGTAAATAATCACGTGGGATCCTAGAAGGTATGATCTGAATTTTTCTATAACAAAAACTATAGTGAGTAGTTCTTTTCCATGACATTATAATTCCATTGAGCCTCATCCAAAGTTTTACTCAAATAGTAGATCACCACAGGTTTTTTCTCTCTTCTTTGTCTAAGGACTGCTCTAACAGTAAAATCTGATGCATCGCACATTATCTCAAAGTGCTGGGACCAATTTGGGGGTTGTAAAATAGATGCAATTAATACTGTATCCCTAAGGGTGTTGTAGGCATTGATGTAATCAGGTGTCATGTCAAAAAGTACGTCGTTGGCTAGAAGGTCAGTCAAAGGCATGGAAAGTTTGGAAAAATCCTTAATGAACCTTCTATAGAAGCCAACATGTCCTAGGGAAGATTGGATTTGCTTGACAGAGCTAGGAGGTGGAAGTTTGGAAATTAAATCAACCTTAACTCGATCAACTTCAATGCCCATCTGCAAGACAAGGTGACCGAGGACAATCCCTTCTTGAACCATAAAATGGCTCTTTTCCCAACATAAAACTAGGTTGGCCTTGATACATCTCTTCAGGATTTTTTCTAGGTTGCTAAGACAATAGTCAAATGAGTCTCTGAACACGGAGAAATCATCCATAAAGACCTCCAAATATTCACCTACCACCTCTGAAAAGATGGCTAACATGCAACACTGAAAGGTAGTGGGTGCGTTGCATAACTCGAATGGCATACGGCGGAATGCAAATGGGCCATATGGGAAAGTGAATGTGGTCTTCTCTTAGTTCTCTGGTGCAATAGCAACCTGGTTATATCCTGAATATCCTTCTAGGAAGAAAAAATATTTCTGCCTTGCCAATCGTTCGAGAATCTGGTCAATGAATTGCAGGGGAAAGAGGTCCTTTTTAGTGGCCTCATTAAGCTTCTTATAATCAATGCACACCCACCACGTTGTTGTGGTGCGGGTAGGGATGGATTCACCCAGGTAATTCGTGATTGTGGTGAGCTTGGCCTTCTTTGGTACTACTTGAGTAGGGCTGATAATGAATTTTACGTGGATTGTAAAATACGTTGTTGTAACATGCAAAATCGATCAACTCTTAAATTTATAAACTTAGATATTGGGGTATCTAGGGTCATCCAAAGAGGTAATATGTTTGCAAAATTCAGGTCTCTTGCTTGGTAATAGAAATCACCTTTCTTTTTGGTCTTTTCAACTATATCATTTTTTTAGGGTTTTCAAATAACGAGCATTCACAAAGTTGTTGACAAAGAAAAAGGTGATCTAAACCTAATTCACTAAACTATTGCTAGAGTAACATGAAAGGCCTCTCCCTACGCTCACTTTAGGCACGTGGGGGCCTAGAGTAATTAGGGAGAGGGAGTGAAAAAGTGCTAGATCAAGATAAAAAAAAAACAAATGTGACAAGAATTTAAAAGAAGGCAACTTTAACTGAATTGAACTTATTCTACACAAAACACATAGAGGAAAGCTTCTAATCTACTTGAAATGCAAGAAGATAAAAACACAAATCCTCTAAATGAAATGGTGATGAAGATGATGGCTTCTTGCTCCAAGCCTGGTAGCTCCCGAGCTTGAAAAGGGTCCTCCAACTCCTTCCTTGCTATGCTCCTCCAAGATGGTGTCCTCCAAGGTGGAAGCTTCCACCTTAACTTTCCTCCTCCAAGGGTGGGCGTGCACCACCTTGCTCCTCCTTGCCTGGCCATCCTCCTAGTGGGGGAGTGCTCCTCCTCCTTGGCGTGGCATAAGCGAGAAGAAAAAGGGGAAGAAGGCACCAAGGGGGCGGGTAGGATGCCCCCTTAATCTTCTTTTCTTCTTCCTTGGCCTTGAATAATGGTGGGTATATGGTAGACTAAACCAATGGAGGATGGGAATTATGTGGTTGTAGGGTAGGGTATTTATAAGATGGGAAGGGGGTGGTTATGGCTTTTTTTGGAGGAAAATGAAGGGTGATTGGATATTTTTGGAAGGAAAAATGGGAGGGAAATGAAGAGGTGCCTTGGTTTTCCATCCAAAAGTACCTTCTAGAAGGTATTGTTTTTGGAGGGAAAAAATGGAGGTGGAGATGGGTTTTGATGGTGGATGTATGGTGGTGATGGAAGGGATAGTTGGCACCAAAATAAAGTAGGAGTAGGTAGTATTTTTGCTGGAGCTTAGGTAGTAGGGTAGTAGGTTTTGGTGTCATGGAGGTGGACTAGCTAAGCTAAGCTAGCTTAGCTAGCTTGGCTAGTAGGGAGTAGGTTTGAAGGCATTTGGAGCTAGGGTTTTCAGGGAGAAGAGCTGGAGGTAGTCATCTTGAGCTACACTGGAGATGGTGGTTACTGAAGAGAGCTACAAGGAGCTACCCTAGCTGGCTTAGCTTGCTAGTTCTTTGCTAGCTACTAAGCCATGCTAAAGCAAGCTGGCTTCTACTAAAAGGAGCTGAGGTGAGTTGGGTCTGATGCTCCCGGGGAGGACCTAGCTAGTTGAGGTAACCAAGGTTGCTTAAGTCAACTAGGTTGAGCTAAGCTGAGTCCCCGGGAGCTGGACTTGAGCTTTGTGAGCTAAGATGAAGTCATCTTCACCTGGTTGGAGTTGAGTGGAGCTAGATGTAGTTGGTCCTGAGCTGAGGTGAACTCTAGTCAACTAACTGAGCTAGCTAGAGCTCCCTGTGAACTAATGGGAGTTGAGATGAGCTAGATTCAGCTAAGTTGAGCTGGATCTGAGTTGACCTGAGATAGGGTGAGCTAAGATGAGCTCTCTTGAGCTGCCATTCAGCTAAGATGAGATGAATGGAGCTAAGATGAGCTAACCCTAGTTGAAGTGAGCTAGAATCCAGCTGTGGTGAACTAGATCAAGCCGAGTTCTAGCTAGTCTGAGCTTCTTCTTCACCAGTTGCCTTCTTAAGTGTTAGGGTTTCGGAGTTCTGACAATCTGTATATCCATAACACTCACAAAAACACATTAAAAAGACAATAAAAAGTGCAATGCATGCCTAACCTAATTGATGCCTAAATGCAGCCTAAAAACCCATTTGCGGAGCAAAATCCTAAAAGCAAGATTAGTTTTAATGAATAAAAATGATGATAAACTGGCCTTTATCACACCCCCATGCTTATCTTTTGGTAGTCTCTTAGCAAAACTTAAATTTTTACAAAATGAAATTTTTAGGAAATCTGATTTTTTCGGCTTTTGAGGAGAAAAAGATTAAGGAACGTTGGTTGGTTTAAACACAGGAGGTACGGGATTTGTTAAAGGTAAACATCAGGATTTGTTTTTGGATGAAAAAATGAGACAAAATGGGATCAATATATCCTCCAGAAAATTCCTTGATTAACCCCTTGTTAAGTCAGATGGCTTAAAATTTCTGCTTTTAGGATTTTTCTGGCTCTTGAATCTAATTTGCAACTTGCAATAACTTTTGAAACCTTGTATCCGTGCTTGTGAAAAGGCAACATTTATAAGGGCATGTTTTTGGTTTAAAACCCTTTTTTTTTGTCTCCCATGCTTATTTTTAGCTTAGTCTTGCAACAGATGTGTTAGGATCATTATTCCTGTTACCAATCCTCGAGGGGGTTCTGGTGCCAATACTTTGAGATAGTACTGTCCATGACACCACCTAGGAGCTCACAACCCCAAAACACAATGTGGTGTAAAGGGGTGCTCCAAGCAAACTCAAGTTCTTGCTCTGACACGATAGGTAGAGCACTTGCCAAGACACTTGAGCTGCTAAAATGAGCTTTAATGCTCCGTCTAAAGATATGAAATATAGATATGGAGTAGTGCCAAGGTGGTAACATGTTGGCATTGCGTCCTCAAAGGAGGCATTTTCCTCCTTCTCGGTAGTGGGAACTCAAACCAATGATCTACTTCAGTCTTTTACTAAGGAAAAAAATGGGGTTTTTCTGATTTTTAGTAGTTTTTTAGGTGTTGGCTTGTGTGTGAAATTTGACACAGGAAGTTTCATAAGAAAAGAAAGTTTTTGAATAAGAAACTAAGCCATATACTTTCCATATTACAAAAGAGGATCAAGTCACCTGAACTATCATGAGTTCAGGTGGAATTTTAGAGAAGGATATCTAATCTAGTCTAAAAGTAGATCCTAAAATTCTATGATCAGATCCGTATCCTCATCCCTAGTTTGTTAAAGATAAAATCCCATTGTACCAAAAGTGAGTTGTCAACCATAGTCTTGATTTCAAAATATTCCTCAAAAAGATTTTTTAGTATTTTTATTTTATTTGTTATGCATGCAAGAAAATAAAAATGACTAAAGAAAAATGCTTGTTTTTAGGTTTTGAAAATCTTAAATCGATCATCAAAATTTTAAAAACAACCCCCCATGCTTATGATATGCAATGTCCTCATGCATTAGGAGGGAAAAGGGATCACCTCAGTGAAGGGTAGTCAGGTTTAGGATGGTCGAAACCTGGAAAAAGAAAGGAAAAAGGAAAGTAGGAAAACTGATGGGTTACCTCCCATCCAGTGCTATCTTTTACGCCATTCAGCCGGGCGTGAAGGTATGCACGGAAAACGTACAATCATGTAAATAATTGGACACTTAGATGTTCTCAAGAAATGCATTTTCCTCAAGATCACTGAAAAGAAGCATGGTAAAGAAATTAGGATTAAAATGAAACGGAAAAATGGAAGAATGACCCGGATCTGGCCATGGTTTAAGTGCATGTAAAATGCCAGACTCTGGTGGGTCGGGTGATAGGTCCAATGGAAAGGGAGGGGGAAAGGAGTCAATGAGATGTAGGGTGAGTGAAGTTAGTGTGGATGTTTTTGGTGAAAAATTAGGAAGATTGAAAGAGTAAAAGTCAAACCCTAGTTGAACTAAAATGTCTCGGACCACAAAATCATCCTTAGAATAGGAATCAATAAAATCTTGATCCATGGTGGTCAAAGCTGAGTAGGATTTGATCAATAAAGATTTCTCACAAATTGCTTCCATTGTATTATCAGTGTCCTCGAAAATTTTATGATCAATGGAGCTCTTGGAAGCTTGAAATAAATCTAATGAGAAAATCTGGTTACTGCAACTTATATTCATTTTCCTAGAATGAGAGTTGATATTAGCTGTTGCAGTAATCAGAAGGGGTCTTCCAAGAATGGTATTAGTGAGAGTTGCAGGTACCTCTATGTCAAGGACCGGAAAATTTACTTGATTTAGACAATTCTGGACCTTGACAATATGATCCTCAATAATTCCCTGTGGTTGAATGGTAGATTGATCTCACAATTGAAATTAAGCCTTAGTAGGTTTAATATCACCGAATCGAGATTCGTCGAATATGACCAGGGGAATGATATTAATGGAGGTACCTAAGTCGAGAGGGGCACGAAAAAAGGTAGTGTCATTTATGACAACCGAGATGAGAGATGTGCCCAGGTCCTTTTTTGTGAGAGGCAGCTTGCTCTAAACAACTGAGCTTGCTGTCTTAGAAAGGACCACCCTTCCTAGATTCTGAGCCTCCCTTGTTGGAGTAAACTTTTCTTTCAAAAATTTAGCAAAGGCAGGGGTGGCATCTAGGAGGGGGATATTCCTCTCAACTTGCTCAAATAAGTCCAAAAGATCTTGGTGAGAGGGCTCTGATTTTTTAATAAAAAGATTGGATTGTAGTGTTTGAGAGTAAGAAGTAGGATTTGAATCAAGTGTTTTTGGGATTTCTTTTTCTTCTTCCTGTGTGGGGTTAGGAGAGTTGATTTGCATAGGCTGAGAGTGGGTTTCATCAATTTGATTTGAAGGACCTAAATTAGTGGTGGTGTTCCCACTCAACATATCTGCATATGCAGTTTGGTCATCACTGGGAGGAGGTAGGGGGCCTGATGTTGATAGAAACCAAGTTGGTACTGAGATATTGGGTTCATACGAGGATGAACAGTGTGGTTCTGATGTTGATGTCCACCCGGGTGTTGGTTCCTTTGATTGACAAAGTTTGGTGTGGGCTGGGATGGTGAATGTTCTGCAGGTCCTTGAGTCAGAATAACCCTTATTTGATCATTGAGATTGTTAATAACACTGGTGATTTTCATAGTTTTTCTTTGCATCTCCTACAGGGTTTTCATCATTTGGGCATTGATGTCTTCTAGAGATGGCCCAAATTGATAAGTTTGATTTGAACCATACCCTCCAAATGGGTTTTGTTGTTGGTGAGGAACTGGATTAGTCCAGGAGTGAGTCAGATAATTCCTCAAATTAGAGGAATTTTGCAATTTCTCTTGGAAGGTGGAGACATTTTGAGTGGGGTAATGATTTGGATAAGTAAAATTCCTTGCTGAACCATAGAAAGACTCAGAATAGTTATTATACTCAGCACGTGTCGTAAGCAAATTTTGTCTCTTTGGGATGTGAGAAGGGGTGAGATGTGGAATGTGTGGAGCTTGGGTAGGTGTGGCAGGACTCCCTTGGTTGGCTAGGTTTGTTAAATCCTTATGCAACTGTTGTTGCTTAACTTGTAGCTGAGCCATTTTGGAGTAGAAATTAGGTGGAGAGGCCTGATTAAGAAGCTCCTGGGTGGAAAGATTGGGGAAAGAATAATTAGCATGCAAGTTAGAGGACCAATTTTTATTTTCCATTTTTAAAGAAGAGGAAGAATGCAGGAAAAGTCTTTTTAGGGAGGCAAAATCAAGTGGTCCCTCCAAGTGTGGAGTTTTGGACCGCCGCTCGTGCAAAATGGAAGAAATGGTAAGGGAGGAGAAGAGATGGAGATGAGAGAAAGTGTGCAATCAATCAATCAAAATTCGAGACCTAACTTAAATTCGACTCCCTAAAAATTAACCTAAGACTTGATCTACCTAGGAAATAAGTAATCACTAGTGAATTCTTGTTCTGTCAACAAGTCTACTGATGGTGGCCATTTTCGCGCATTTTAAAGTCATTAGAAATTGTAGTATAGTCGCACTAAAATGTTCTTCAAAAAATGATTTTGTAAAGATAACGAGAGTTGAGTCCCAGTCATTCATCTTTGGGAGGCGTTTATGCAATTCCAAAATCGATCTCTTTCGCTCTACCTGCTAAAAATCGCATGACAGTTTATGGTTATTACGTATTTAAGCACGACATGCTTAGTTGCAAAAATATCAGGAATTAAAAGCAGGCAACCTTAATCACACAAAATATATTACAATCAATAAGCTCATGGTGATTCTCAACACAGAGATATATATATATAAAATATTTCTTTCATTCATTCAGGAGGGTGTTTGCAACATGGAATTAGAGGAAAGCTTGAAAACATAAATCTAGCTAACAGAAAATGATCGCATACATAAATCTATGGGGGAATTTTGCATGCATCATTGGGGGAGAATAAAGAGCTACACTACTAAGCAGTAAATACAAGCATGTAAATTATGAAGAACTAGCTACTAATCTAGCAGAAATAAGGGCATTCGGAGGTGGGCTTCGATGGCCTTTAAATGGTTGAGAGGAGGAGGGGTGGCCGATGATGCTTAGGCTGACCCTTGGAGAAAGGTCGGAAAGGTGATCGAGCATCTTGGCGTGGAGATGATGGTAGCCATGGTAAGCAACTCATGGAGGTGGCGTGGAAGTGAATGTAGCTAACCTAAATGGAAGTGAATAATGCCAAGAGATGGATAGGTGCAAATGGCCACCCCTTAGGTCTTTTTATAGACCTAAGAGAGTCTCTCTAGAGAAGTGTGGAACTCTCTAGAGAGAGCCCCATAAGTGGCTGGCCATGGAGAGAGAGGGTAGTTCTTAGATCCATAAAAAGTGGATCTAAGAATTGAATGAGTCTTGGTTGCTAAATTTGTCAACCAAGGGTGGCACCACTTGAAGTGAGTTCTAGAGAACTCTAGATGGGCGTGTGTGCATGAATGGGTGTGTGTGTGTGGGTGTGTGGCTGTGCCCTAGGTGGCTAAGTGGTCTAGGTTAGGTCTTAAGGGGTTTAGGTAGGTGTAGGCCTTAAATTAGGATTGCAAACCTTAGTTGCTAAGGGGGAATTGCAGTTAAACTTAACCCAAGTTTAATTGAATGAGTGTGAACCTAATTGAGAGTGAAATAACTCAATTAGGTTGGGCTTAGGTCAATTGGGCTCTCACTAAGTCCAATTGGATTTGTGTGGGTTGAGATCTGAGCTCAATTGGACCCTATGAGTCCAATTGACTTAGGTAATGGTAATTGACTGTGATCCTAGTCAATTAGGTTTAGTGAGGACCTAATTAGGTCCTTGGGGAGGTTTAGAGGTGGTGTACTAGGGTTAGGGTACCTTAATTTAGGTTCTTATGGGGTTTGAATTGGGTTTAGGGACCTAGAGATCCAAGATCAAGGCTTGAATCTCAAAACAGGAACTGGAGAGCAGTTCCAGATGTCCAAAAATGGAATCAGACATCTTATACTCAAAAATCAGAAGTCCAGATTTGTTGTCTGGACGTCCAATCGGAGTCAGGAAGAATTCAAGGTTCTGTCTTGGGTATTCTGCAGAAATTGGATGTTTAACCAAGCATCTGGACTTCTAATAACACTATAGAAGTGGGTTTAAGTTGTGCAGTGGTTGGCTAAGGGTTCTAGATGTCCTATAATTCATCTAGATGTCCAGATAAAGGTTGGAATTAGGGTTTTAAGGTTTCTTAGGGAGCAGTGACCTAATCTAAGGGTGGCTAAGGCTTGGGGAAGTCTCTGGGCTATCTTAGGGCTAGGATGGACCTAAGTTCTTCACATTTTACTGCTTTATTCCTACTTAATAGAGTAGCATACCTTAACCCCCTTACATTATTATCTATTACATCTAATCTATGTCTTCTGCTCTAACTCTGCTGCAACACCCATTATTCCTGATCCGGCTCAGATCCAGCTTCAGATCCAGCTTATTACCTGTAATTGACATAATGCACTTAATCAGCACATTATAACATTATTTTATGCATTGCTAAAAGAAAGCAGTAAAGATGCAGATAATGCTTATGCATGCATGAATTGCCCTAACTTATGCTAAGTCTTAGCCTAATTTAGGCCAATTAAGACCTATGATTGCTATGCAATCATCTAGCCAAGTTGTTTAAAGGGAGGTTTGGGCCCAAGCATTTCCCAGGAAATCCCTAGGTGCTTGTAAAAACCCACGCCTGATCGTTTGACATGGCCCCTTAGCCTGAACACCAGAGATAGATGACAGAATTGATATTAACTAAAGAAAACTTAAGACCTAGATAGCAAGCCTAAGTTGATGAAACCTTAGGGGTCAAGTTGCTATGGATTTTAATTATGTCTAGGATACTAAATTGCACGCGGAATGTAGAGGGCGTTGATTGGATTATTGCCCTGTTATTTCAAATTTTATAGTGAGTGCAAGAATTGGAAAGTGGTCCAATTTCAAACAAATTGTCACACAATTTCTTGTATTTTTATCTTTTAGGATTTGATTTAATTCAATGTGTTTTAGGGTTTCTCTTTTTAAATTTTCAAAAAAGTTTGAAACTCCACAATCAAATGAAAAATAAGTTGTATTGGTGATGGTTAAATACCCTCAATGTGAGTCTCTAAAAAGAAAGAAGGGAACCCTAAGCCAATTGTCCCTATGACAAAAAATTATTACTAATGAATTATGTTTCGGCTTTCTGTATTATGTAGTGGTCTAAACAAGTCAAACAACACCACTACATTAAAGGAAATCTAACAAGAATTTTAGAAAAGATTTTTTTAAGATTTTACAAATTTGTTTGGTATTTGTTTTGAATTTTTATTTGTGCTGGTGTCAAAGTGTAGAAATGATATCAGTGGGTATTTTAGACTTTTCAGTATTGCCATCGACTTCAAAAAATTTTGGTGATTTTAGATGATGTGTAGAATTTCACAAGGATTCCAGAAAGCTAAATTTCAAAAAAATTTGATGACTATAGAAATTATAAAAATTCATAGACAGTAGCAAAATAGGAAGATTAGAGGGTAAGACCCCTCTATAGTCCACTAATTTTAAAAATTTATATACAAACCCAATTAGTCTGAAATTTGGAACAGATGTTCCCAACTTGATTTGAAATCTTTGCGTAAAATTTCAGGATTTTAGAAGGCCTGTGGTGATCGAAATTTATTTTTCAAATCCAGACAAAATTCTAGATCTAAAATAGTAGAATACCAATACTTGAAATGGAGTGGTGTTAATGGTGCAAACAAGTAATCAATGAGTTTTAAAATGCACCACTCCAGTTAATTAAGTTGTTTAGGGTCTTGAAAGCTAAGTTTAGTGTATTTTGGTAGACTTTTAGTTTAGGTGTGACAAGAGGAAGGGAACCAACCTGAATCCACGGGAAGACAAGGGATTTGAGTTCTTTCCAGAATTCCTACTTGCTTCCTGTAGTTCTTACACACACGAGTGATTGCACCGCAAAAATACACCTGCAATTGTGCCGTCTTGTGCTATTTCCTAGCATTACCAATGCATATTAGGT
Organism: Thalassia testudinum; assembly: GCA_037157565.1. Lineage (NCBI taxonomy): Eukaryota > Viridiplantae > Streptophyta > Magnoliopsida > Alismatales > Hydrocharitaceae > Thalassia > Thalassia testudinum. The sequence goes on along the minus strand of JAZHRO010000003.1, from coordinate 111,825,186 downwards.
TTCCATAATCGCATTTGTGAAAATACATGCATGCATGCATTTAATTGAGAGGGGAGGAGAGTAAATAAAATGGCCTCGCAATTCACGTATTCCTCAAGTGATGCTTTGCAAAATTCACCATCTTTTTATTTTTAATTTTATTTTTATTTGACTTGGAATTCTTCCTGCAGCTGCAAGGAAGAGTTCTTCTTCTTTGCACCTTGTCCTGACTCAGCCATTCCTTGCTCGCCACTCCCTACAGCCGCATGTAGCCTCTCCCTGCTAAGCCTTGCACAACCAGGGCATGGCTGTGTATGACTTCTTCCTCAATAAAATAGTCATGGCTCCTCTTTTGCAAGAGAGCCTGGTCCCCAGCCAACTTCAAAAATCCAACTGCAGCTTCTCCAGGCCACCGTCCCCTCCCCTCTCCCTCCATACGCAAGCCCTCCTCGTCTGAGGAGACACCTGGCGGACAGGAGCAATTCACGATGGTGCACAACAACCACCGTGAGTCCACCATCGCCCAACTCACCAAAGAGCCGGTGGGCGTGGTGGCTCTTTCCTTGTTTTTTTCATTCGAAGCCCTTCAGCCATTGGAGCAAAGCTTCAGCTTTGAAGCTCAACCGGCCACCGCACGCTCTTCAGCAGCCGGCCGAGCCCCACAGCAGCAGCAGCAAGGTGGAAGCAGTGCACGCAGGCCTTCCATGCGTGCCTGCAGGCACCCTCGCCTCCAGCTTCTTCGCGCAAGCACCCTATCGCGCTCTCTCTTCCACCTGCAACCGGCCACCGCGCGCCCCTGCAGCGGCCGGCCAAGCTTCACCGCACCCACCAGACACACCCGCAGGCCACCGCGCGCCCTATCGTGCCCCTTCGCCGCAACCCAGCCCTCACCGCATGCTTTGTCGTGACGTTCCGCTCTCAAGCCACTGGCCGGCGTAACCCTTCCACGCGCGCGCTAGCCGCAAGCCGCCCGCACTGACAACACCTATAGCAAGCGGTCGTGCTGCTCGGCCATACATTGTAGCCACTGTTCACGCCAGTCTGCGGAACACTGTGGCTACAGTGGGGTGACCAGTAAGCTTCTCACTTATTCGGTCACCCGGCGTGCCGCTACCGGCCACTGCACGCGCATGCATTCAGCCCCGTGCCCGTTCCAGCGCCCATCTGTGCGCCTGCGTCGCCTGCACCAGCCCGCTCCCTTCCGCGTCTTCGCCCACGTGCACCTGCCAACACCCGCTCCAGCCCTTCGCGCAGCACGATGCGCTACGTTCCCCCTCCATGCTCACTCCCTCCCAATGTGCACGCCCTCCCGCGCATATGCGCCTGTGCGCGTGTGTGGAAGACTCAGACGTCGGCCCTGAAGCTCAGACGGCTTAACCCGCCTCTTCTTCACTCCAACAGGACCGATCACTCTCTCTCTCTCTCTCTCTTTCTCACAGCACTCTCTCCCTATCTCTTTACCGATACTTACACACATACACTCACACTTTCATACACACACACACACACCTATACACTATTATATACATATATATATATGCGTATACATATATATATTGATATATATACATATATTTATATACATATCTACATATATATATATACTTATATCTATGTATATAGTAGTACCTATATAACTAAGTATTATTATACATATATACATATATATATATACATATCTATATACTTATATATGTAGATACATACATACATATATATATATATACACACACACACATATATATCTACATATATACATATACTTATATACGTATACATATATATATATACATATATATACACATATACTTATATATATATATATATATATATATATATATATATATATATATATATATATAAATATACATACATATATACATATCTATATATATATATATCTATCTACATATATCTATACATACATATATTACTATATACATACACATATATATATTTACATCTATATAGTTATATATACATACTTATACATATATATATATCTATACATATACTTATATATATATCTACATATATATATACACATATATATATACATATATAACTACATATATACCTATATATTTATGACCATATATATATATATACATATAGATATATTTACATATATACATATATATATATTTTCACATTACTTACCATACGTGGTATCGCGGGAATATCTGCACCGGTTGCTGATATTCCTCGATACATGCGTACAAAAAGGGTGTTCGCATACATCTTCCACCATCCATCTTACACTCCACGCGGCACCTCGTCCTGTTGGTTGTGTTTTTCTAGACGACGATCGACTCGACACTGTGCTACACTCCATCTTCGCCTCCACCCACACCCCTTTATACATATATAATATATACATATATATATGTACTATATCTACTTTATTTCTTCTTCTCTTTCCTACCAATAAAAAGATAAAAAAAATATATAAAAGAGAAAAGATAATCCTTGACTTGCAGGTACTCCGTCTTGCGAATAGCAAGACCCATTTTGGAACCCTGATTTGGCTCAAAGCCAAGAACCTAATTTTGAGGGTCTGCCTCAAGGACCAAGATTATCAGAAAAAAAATTCTTAAATAGAAAAACACCAAAAACACAATAAACGAATGGAAGAGATTTGTTGTAGGAAAGGCGTAGAAACTTGACTTGTAACCCCACTTCCCTGAGTTAGACCCTGGGCCTAAAAGTGACCAAGATAAAATCAAGTAGGCCAGGCTAAAAAATTTTGCAAAGAGATGGTTAGGTCCGATTTAGGTTAACCACTATACACACTTCAACGATAAAATCACCATATTAACAACTTAACCGGGTCCGACCACCATCCTTTTTCTGGCGCCGTTGCCAGGGATGTGCGCCTTCAAGTAAGCTTTTACTCCGTTCCTGTAATTTTTTCTCTTCTTACACCCTTCTCTTCATGGGTGTCTCTATTTTTGGTGTGCAGGTAAACCTGTTGCAAGGAGAAGACAGGCAGACGAAGTCAGAGACGTGGGCAGATCCAAGGTGGGAACGACAGCGTGAAGACGTCAACACCGCATTGGAGCTCCGCACATGTTGCTGCACAAGTAAGTCTTTCTTTCTTAGCAACCTAGGTTAACTTGTAACCTTAGTAAAAAGAAAAAAAACTAAAAAACTAAAAACTAGAAAAACTTCTTGGGATCTCTTGGGGAAAGTGGATTAAAATTCACTTGTTTGATTGATTGCCTTTACTCCCACCGCCCTAGGAGTTCCCGCCTTACTTCGCATAGTGAAAATCCAAGAATCTTGATTCTTGAATTTTTCGCCATGTGAAGTACTCTTTGAGGCAAATAAAAAGATTGATTGCCAACGAGATAGAAGAAAAGAGAAGGGGATGAGATCCACTTCAAGCAAGAGAAAAGTGATAAAAGCAAAGTCGTGACTCCCCGACAATGGCACTAAAAAGTGATAATGAATTTATGTAGTTTGTAAAATACGTTGTTGTAACGTGCAAAACTGATCAACTCTTAAATTTATAAATCTAGATAGTGGGGTATCTAGGGTCGTCCAAGGAGGCAATATGTTTGCAAAATTCAGGTCTCTTGCTTGGAAAGAGAAATCACCTTTCTTTTTGGTCTTTTCAACTATATCATTTTTTTTAGGGTTTTGAAATAACGAGCATTCGCAAAGTTGTTAACAAAGAGAAAGGCGATCTAAACCTAACCCACCAAACTATTGCTAGAGTGACAAGAAAGGCCTCTCCCTAAGCTCTCTTTAGGCACGTTGGCGCCTAGAGTAATTAGGGAGAGGGTGTGAAAAAGTGCTAGATCAAGATAAAAGAAAACAAATGTGACAAGAATTTAAAAGAAGGCAACTTGAATTGAATTGAAGTTATTCTACACAAAACACATAGAGGAAAGCTTCTAATCTACTTGAAATGCAAGAAGATAAAAACACAAATCCTCTAAATGAAATGGTGAAGAAGATGATGGCTTCTTGCTCCAAGCCTAGTAGCTCTCGAGCTTGAAAAGAGTCCTCCAACTCCTTCCTTGCTATGCTCCTCCAAGATGGTGTCCTCCCCTTCCACCTTAACTTTCCCCCTCCAAGGCTGGCCATGCACCACCCTTGCTCCTCCTTTCCTAGCCATCCTCCTAGTGGGGGAGTGCTCCTCCTCCTTGGAGTGGCACAAGGGAGAAGAAAAAGGGGAAGAAGGCACCAAGGGGGTGGGTAGGATGCCCCCTTAATCTTCTTTTCTTCTTCTTCTTCCTTGGCCTTGAATTATGGTGGGTATATGGTAGACTAAACCAATGGAGGATGGGAATTATGTGGTGGTAGGGTAGGGTATTTATAGGATGAGAAGGGGGTGGTTATGGTGTTTTTTTGTAGGGAAATGAAGGGGTGCTTGGATATTTTTGGAGGGAAAAATGGGAGGGAAATGAAGTGGTGCCTTGGTTTTCCCTCCAAAAATACTTTTTAGAAGGTATTGACTTTGGAGGGCAAAAATGGAGGGTGGAGATGAGTTTCGATGGTGGATGTAGGGTGGTGATGGAAGGGATAGTTGGCACCAAAATAAAGTAGGAGTAGGTGGTCTTTTTGCTGGAGCTTAGGTAGTAGGGTAATAGGTTTTGGTGCCATGGAGGTGGACTAGCAAAGCTAAGCTAGCTTGGCCAGTAGGGAGTAGGTTTGAAGGCATTTGGATCTAGAGTTTTTAGGGAGAAGAGTTGGAGGTAGTCATCTTGAGCTGCACTGGAGCTGGTGGCTGCTGAAGAGTGCTACAAGGAGCTACCTTAGTTGGCTTAGCTTGCTAGTTCTTTGTTAGCTGCTAAGCCATGCTAAGGCAAGCTGGCTTCTACTGAAAGGAGCTGAGGTGAGCTGGGTCTGATGCTCCTAGGGAGGACCAAGCTAGTTGAGGTAACCAAGGTAGCTTAAGTCAACTAAGTTGAGCTAAGCTGAGTCCCCAGGAGCTGGACTTGAGCTTCCTGAGCTAAGATGAAGCCATCTTCAGCTGGTTAGAGTTGAGTGGAGCTCGATGTAGCTAGTCCTGAGCTGAGGTGAACTCCAGTCAACTTAACTAAGCTAGCTAGAGCTCCCTGTGAACTAATGGGAGCTAAGATGAGCTAGATTCAGCTAAGTTGAGCTAGATTTGAGCTAACTTGAGATAGGGTGAGCTAAGATGAGCTCTCTTGAGCTGCCATTCAGCTGAGATGAGATGAATGGAGCTAAGATGAGCTAACCCTAGTTCAAGTGAGCTGAAATCTAGCTATAGTGAGCTGGATCAAGCTGAGTTCTAGCTAGTCGGAGCTTCTTCTTCACCAGTTGCCTTCCTGAGTGCTAGGGTTTTGGAGTTCTGACAATCTGTATATCCCTAACACTCACAGAAACACATTAGAAAGACAATAAAAAGTGCAATGCATGCCTAACCTAATTGATGCCTAAATGCATCCCAAAAACCCATTTGCGGAGCAAAATCCTAAGAGTCAGGTTTGTTTTAATGCATAAAAATGATGATAAATTGGCATTTATCAAGGGCTCACCCAGGGGCTGTCGGAAATCAGGTAGATGATTTTTGCATCAAGCCACTTGATTATTTCCTTTTTAACGACCTCTCTCATATTCGGGTTCAATCACCTTTACATTTGGTGAGAAGGTCGAGCACCATCTTCCAAATAGATCTTGTGAGTACAATAAGTAGGGCTAATTCCCCTTAAGTCAGAAATTGTCCACCCAATAGTTGCCTGATGTTCAAAAAGGGTAGTAGTCAACCTAAGTTCTTGGTCCCTAGTTAGATGTGCATTGATAATCATTGGGAAAGTCTGATGAGGTACTAGGAAGACATACTTAAGGTTGTTGGGCAAAGGTTTCAATTTAGGTGTAGGTGGGACAATGTTTGACGAGCAAGGGAAGGGTGGGAGTTGTTTAACATCAATCTCCTCAAATGGAGGTTGTTGGTGGTAATCTGCTCTACAGATTTCAACCTCCAAAGACTGGGATGGGTCAGGGTAGTCATCAACTGGTTGAATAAGATGGTTTTCTAAAGAGCTAACCATGAGGCATTCTTCAACCAGGGTTTCCAAGGGATCATATTCCTCAACCCAACCACAATCAAAAGACTTAGTCGCCTTGAAGATATCCAATTGCATCTTTTTATCTCCGAAGGTGATTTCCATACATCCTGTGTCACAATCAATGTTTGCCTTGGCCGTAGCCAAGAAGGGTTTTCCTAGGATGATGGGTGTGTTCTGTAGTTGTTCGGGGACTTCTATGTCAAGGATTAAAAAGTCAACTGGGAAGTAGAAGTCCTTAACCCGAACAATTACATCCTCAACTACCCCTTTTGGGGTTTTCACAGATCGGTCATCCAATTGGATAGTCACAGGTGTGGGCTTTAATTCCCCAAATCAGAATAGGTGATAAAGGGTAGTTGGGATTAAGTTAATTGACGCACCTAAGTCTAACAGTGCTCTATCAAACGTCCTATCACCAATATTGCAAGATATCAAAGGCATTACAGGGTTAGTTCTTTTCGTAGGTAGGCTACTCAATATCATTGAACTAGCTTATTCCGAGAGTACTACCTTCCTAGGTGCTTGGGTTCTCAGCTTACGCTTAGGTGTACGGACATCCTTCAAAATTTTAGCATAAGTTGGGATATGCTTGATTGCATCGAGGAGAGGTACATTAATCTATACTTGTTTAAAAATCTCCAACAGCTCCTCGTTCTTGGCCACATTTCTCTTTTTCTTTATTTTCTCTGAGGCTTCAGGGTATGGTATTTGGGTTTGAATTGGTTCAGGCTCCTGATCCTTAGGTTCCTCCTGCTGATCCTTAGAATTAAGATTCTCAGGTAGTGAAGTCACAGGAGGGGTTAGCCATTTGGGGTTCTAGGTTTGAGAGACACTTCTCAAGGTAACCGCATTGGCTGAGGCATTGGAACCATGGTTAGATCCTTGAGAAGAAGAAGAAGCATTAAACACAGGAGGTGTCTGTGGTGCTTGTTGGATCATGTCGGCATGCCCCCAATTTGATTTGAACCCTTGAGGATTGTGGCCTCTGTTCATTACATTCCTCGGGTTTGATTGTGGCTGAGAAGGAAGGGACCCCAGTTGTTTGTTATCCAACAACTGGCTCAACTGTCCCTTCACTAATGCCATCTCCTCCTGATGTTTTTGATTCATAGCAACCATCATTTTAATCAGAGTGTCCATTTGGTTCTGTGTAAGGGCCACCCTATTCTGGTTACAGGGGGTCTAGTAGGTGGACCTTGCTAATAGGAGGGAGGGTTATGCCTAGGTTGGTTCTGGAATTGATTCGGTTTTTAATTCAACCAGGCAAAGTTTGGGTGGTTGCACAATCCAAGGATGTAAGTGTTGGAGAAAGGGTTTGGCTTAGAAAATCCCTAGATGGCCTAGTCATCTTCAAAGGTAGAAGGTGCCAAAGGAGTGGGGAAAGAGTAATCAGAGTTTGAGGGATCAAAGGTCCCTCCTTAGAACAGGGTCAAGGGTTGTTCTAGGTGCATTTGGTCCATAGATTGAACCAAGTCCACATTGTGAGCTCCCTTCACTAGGGAGAACATTTGTAATGGGGTTCGGGTTTGGTTCAACAGCTCATCAATCTTTTTATCCACCAACTCAACCCGATCCAACTTCTTGGCTATAACGTCCATGTCAACCATTCTAGAATTGGTTTGCACCTCATAAATCCCACCACAAGGTTGACTGGACTGATTAAATTGGGTCATGGAGGCATTGTTAAGTGAATTCTCACTCATTGATTCAAAGAGCTCAAACGTGCTCTCCTCATCCTTATTCAAAAAGTTGCCTCCACATGAAGCATCCATAAAATTCCTAAAGTTGCTGTCCAGACCATGGTAGAAAATCTAGGCCAATTGCCACCTTGTGGTGTGGGCATTTCCTCAATAACTCATTAAATCTCTCCAACGCCTCATGAAATTGCTCTCCACTTTGCAGAGAAAAAGTAGTAATGGCTCTCCTAAGGGCATTAGTCTTTCCTATGGGGAAAAATTTCTTAAGAAAAGCATGCCTTAATTCTGCCCAAGTGGAGATGGGTCTCCCTAAAGTCCTAAGCCAATGAGACACTTTGTCTCTTAGGGAGAATGGGAACATCTTGATTAAAATAATATCTAAACTACTGTTCCTAGGTTTTACGGTTCGGGCAATCCACTTTAAGTCCTCTAGGTGTTGGAAAGGGTCTTCATTTGAGCTCCCATGGAAATGGCTTTGAATCAAGCTAAGTACATTGGGTTTTAACTCAAAATCATCTCCCCCTTCGGGGACCCTAAGGTATGGCTCTACCCGGATGGCAGATGAATCATAAAAATCACGGAGAGGCCTTGGTTGGCCCTCAAGGGGTGGTGATGGGTTTAGCGGGGGTTGTTCTTGAGGGTTCTATCCTTGATTCTACCCCTAAGGGTTCTGTAGTCGGTGTATGGCCTACATGATGGTGTGAATTTGTAACAAGTTGGTGGTTGGCGGTAATCTAAGCCTGAATCATGGCCATGGCATTGGGTTGAGGTTGATCCTCAGCCTCCTCAACTTGTGGGTGAGCCATGTCCTCAGTTCTACCCTAGAAAAATCAAGTTTTCTCCTAGTTTCTCTATCAAAAGCAACCAATTCGGAATGAAGTGATCGCCTTCTGTGCATACACTGGAGAAGAACCACGAGATGAGAATGGAAATAGATGCGAGAAGTGTGTGCACAGTTGGGTGCAAGGACCCAATGCCAAAACAAGTGTTCCTTCACAGGCAAGATTAAGATGTGTGTTTTTAGGATTTAAATCTTGCTTTAATGGCTTTTAAAGTTCTCACTTGTTTACACCTTCAAACATGGAGAGACCTACCTTCCTGAAGTTTCTCCTTGCATTTCTACATTACGAGGGGATAACCAGACAAATACATCCTGTAGTGGAGTGGCAAGTATGGATTGACACTTGTCTAAGTCAGTCCGTCATCCTTAGGGTGTTCCTCTTAGCACCCTCTCTTTCCTACCCACCTCTGCTTGAGGAGCCGTCCCCTCATCTTACTGCTCTCCCTAAGGTCATGACCTAGGTATATTATTTGAGACCTCTAAAGATGGCTCAAGAATATCCCATTCTCACCTATGTCTGGTGGGCATTTGGTATCAATCGTCATCACCAGCTTGCTAGCATCTTGGGTTACCTATTCGTATGTATCTTTTTTGGGTTTCTCTCTACTTCTTTCCTAGACCCCAATTTGCAAGAATTGCCTATCTGGCTCATTGGGAGGAAGACCAACTCTTCTTCAAGTACTATCTACCCTTTTGCATGTAATGAGGACATTGCACATTTTAAGCAAGGGGGGTAATGGTAATACTTGGGGATAGGAATTGCATACTTGTAAAGTTCATGGATAGTTCCATCAAAAAGGAAGAAAAAAAAAGAGAGGAGAAAGAATGACAGAGATAGAAAAGCAACAAAATTGTGTTAGTTCTAACATTTGATTATAGAAGAGTTTACCTAAGTTATGGGCTGGAATGAAAGATGAATTAAGACCTGAAGTGCTAAACTTTAGGAGATAAGTGAGATATAATGAATTTAGGCCTTTAGAGCCTATTTGGCTCAAAAATTCGAGTGTTTGTTAAGATATGGATTATTCTTCAAGTGGTTGAGGAAGTTGAGAAGTTGATATATTAAATCTATGGCTTAGGGAGTACCTAGCATCTTTGTTTGCCCTTTGGTTTGCGGGTCATAATAATCTAAGCATCGACATCTCACACTGATCTAGTTCAACACACTTGATGAAGAAAAAATTCGAAAATTCATTCATCTAATAAAATGGTTTCTAGAAAATCTAACTTAGGAAAGGCTCAAAAATAAAAGTTGATTAAAAGAGTTCCCACTACATGAGAGGAGTAAATACTTCCCTTGAGGATGCATTATAACATGGGATCTCCATGGCACTTGTCTCTTAGGATATTTAAACATCCTACCAGGGGCACATAAGTACATTGTGTTGTTTAGGTACCATGGGCGGCATTATCCCAAAATGTCGATTGCCAGGGCTTGGATTAGCTAAAGAATGCCATGGGAGACACTATCACGAAGTGTCGATTGCCAGGGTTTTGGGGGTTGCCATCGGTGGTGTTATCTCGAAGCATCGAATACCAAGGACCCTTGGAGGATCGATGATGGGAACAAGGAATCTAACACAGACCAAGTTGAGGGCTAATTCGAGGTTAGATTTAGAGGATTCACAAAAATTACAAAAAGAGAAAAATATCAAAAATATCTCCATCTCTGTTCTGAAGAAATGCGATGGCAAGTTGAATCTGGACCATATGCACGAATGCACGGGTGCTTTAATCTCTAGGGTCAACAAACCCTTGGGTAGGCTTTGGGGCCTCAAAAACCCTTTTCGAAGACCCAAGGCTAAAGCTGATCAGGTATGTATCTTGACCAATACTTGAGTACCTTAAGGCTTAGGATAAGGCATCTTGACGGCAAAATCTGATCTAGAGATCTAGTTTTGCTTCATATGATTTTGCTTGAAATTAGCAAAACTTAGGTATGGGGAAATTTGATAGGTCCACTTTAGTGGACTAAAATAGAGCCTAATTACATTATTATTGGAATGAGAATTTAATTTAAAGCATGCCTTATAGTGATAAAATTATTTAAGCTTCATAATTAACATTCCATGCATTAATTTCATTAATCATTATATAAGTTAATTAATTACTTATTTTGGATGGAGGACCATTCTGGGAAGGACAATCATGATGATTTTACATCATAATGACTTTGGAAGGCCATCTTGAGGGGCTTGATTTTTACCAAGAGAATGAATGCAAGAAGATATTTTTTATTTTTTGAGAACCATTATTATGCTCCTTATTTGGCCACTGTGGGGCTTACCAAAGAGGGCCCTTCATTCTTCATCTCAAAAGGGAGCACAAGCACACACAAAAGCAACCCACCACTCATCAGCCAGTTGTCCAAAACCCAGCCACTGGACCATTCTCTTTCATTGCCTTTACGTAAATCTTAAATCAGGGAAGCCACCAACTAAAAAGAAAAAGAAAAAGAAAAGAAGAGAGATAGAAAAATAGAAAAAGAAGAAAAAGGAAAAAGGAAATAAGCCATACTTGACCGCACGAGTATGACTGGCAAGTGGTCAGTGGTAATAGCTCATTAGCTGGTTGTCTAGAACCTAGCTCATAAAATGCACGTAAAAGTCCAAAACACTTAAAGAAGAAGCAAGGAAGTAGAACAATACGGGGAGATATACACTGGGAGCACCCTTGTGTTGACCCCACACAAAATAAAAGTAGGGAGAAAGCTACTGGTCAGATAGATACACCTTTAGGCAACGTCTTCTTTTCGGGTCACCTAGGGGCGTACAAACCCGAAGTCTATTTTAATTACCGTTGAGTGAGTCTATCACAATTTTCACACCAAGATGCTTAGCACTTAGCATCATTTCTAAGTTTTAGGTGGGTTGGGTAGCCGGAAAAAGTTACCTCGAAAGTCTCAAAATCCAAAAAAAAATTGGAAAAAAATGAAAGGAAAAAAAATATTTTGCTTCTATATAGAATAAGGAGAGGACTTGGGTGGTTTACATTTTGGCAGACACTCGGGCACTGTTTAGTCTCTGTGGATTAGGTTCTTAGTATGAATTTCCTCTTGATTGACAAGTAACTTATGCCTGAGTAGTCGATTACTAATTCTAGCTGAAAATAACGTCTAGGAAAACCTTGCTAGGGGCAAGCAAGGGATGAGCATGGGGTTATGATGACTACATATAATGAAGGTAATTCTGTCATTCTCGAGGGTATATGTGCATTAATGACATATCATAACGGGCTTGGGAGCATTGCTTGCATACTACATTATCTTGGCATTTAACATACTTATAATCAATATTTAATGTCCATATGTACAAGTGCATATTGAAAGAGGTCTCAAATGAGAATCGGACCACACGGATGGATCCAGATTGACGAACGGAGTCCAACAGGCTCAAAATCACCTCAATCCCACCTCCGTAGCTCCCACAACAAGCTCGAGAAGTTCTGGACGTTGATATAAGGATCAACGGCCACAAACGTGCCACGTGTCGCATGATCATGCATTTGCAGCCATCTCCCTCTCTCCAGCATGCCTTCATCAAGTAATCTTGATCGTCCATTCTCCTTCCAACGACTGAGATGCCTTCATGCCCTCCGCAACAACGACCCTCCATGCGACCATCCACGCTCACAACGTGGTGGAGAGTGCCTCAACCCATGCGCAAAGGATGCATGGTCGAAACCTCATGGGGGTGGAAGCACTGTGCAAATCAAGCGGCGACAAAATTGGACCGTTGATCAAAGATTGGGGGACCATCATAGCGGCTATGCAGCACACTCTTACGCACCCGTTGCTCATGCACCAAATGACGCGCACTCAAAGCGTGAAAGGTGCAATCTGAATCTACGCACGAAGCATGATCTTAGTCGTCTGATCTTTGATTGGACGACCTAGGTTGCACTCACATGGATTGCATGAAGGAAGATGCACGCTTGCATGCACGGATTGATAGGAAGGAGGCTTCAATGGTACTTTTGGAAGGGGGATAGCGACATCCTGGATGTTGTTAAAACCCCTGCCTGATTTAGAAACCCCTTCTCCACTATAAAATCCCCCACAACCACTCCATTTAAGACCATCCCTTCCTAGCTTCCTCTTAGCAGACACCTAGCATAGCTCACACACCCTCAGAGTTGTTGAGCCACCGACGGAAGCCCCTCCACTGCCATGGCCACCTCACCTCTCCATTTCCCTCATCTTTACTTTAGTTTAATGGTCATGTTATTTCAAGCTTTCCCCTAGCATTGTAATTTTGAAACAATTCTACTTGTACAATATATTACCATCTTGTTTCATCATGTTATGTTTCATGCATAGCTAAGTATTCACCATGCTATCATAATCGATTTCAAACTCTCTCTCTTGTTTTTCGCAAGGAAACTAAACAATCATTTTGTGACACCTCAAAGCGATAATTTGATCCGATTTCACACCTCGTGTTCGACACTTGGACTCACCTAATCCATATCTTCATTTAAAATTGATGTCATAAACGCATGCTATAACGATGAATTAAACTTAACGTGTTTCTCGACGTTAGTTTTTGTCGCCGTTGCCAGGGAGGCATTGGATTTCTTTTGTCGCTTTTATCTAGCATTGGTACTCACATTTTCTGACTCACTTTTCTCTCGCTATTAGTTGGTTGCAGGAACTCGATGCCTGGTCGACGGAGGAGCGTGATCTAAGATAGTAGATATTGAGTAAAGCATTGTGAAGACCTTTGTGAGTATCACTCCACCTGAGTATAACTTGATTGCTTGCTTGCTTAAAAATCCAAAAAAATATATAATTTCAAAAATGGCGTGGTGAATGATTACTTGACCCACATCCCAAACTCATCACCCAAGAAAAAAAATAATGCACTCTAATATTCTTAAAGAAAAGAATCTTTTTGGAGTGTTTTTTCTTCTTTTGAGTGGTGTTCGAGAAGCCACCATGTGTTGTATTTGGCCGCACCACTCAACCTAAAATCAATTTGCCCACTAGAATTGCATAAACCTTAGGGTGAATACATTAGGGTTGCTCATTTCTAGGGCCACATTGATATTAAAGGAAATCAACCATCACCTGTTTTATGCAAAAACCTTGTGTGCCCACATGAAAATTGTCTGAAAACATTAACAAATTTCAACCCTAAAAATCACTAAAACAAGGCCGAATCATTAAAAGGCATCACATCCTAAAAATCTTGCTTCAAAACCATGTTTTGTTAAGTGCACACACACGCTCAATTGAACTGACTAAGAGGCACAACCCCCAACAACGTCTCATCACATATCTTGAGTACAAGCACTAACCTAACCCCACATTAAAATGGAGTTGACGTGCCCTAGGTAGGACTAATCTAAGTCTTGGAAGAGTAATTGGGTTTGTTAAGTGCCTGGCCTTAATTCCCATCGTCACATCTGGTGTCTAGGCTATGGGGAAGTGTCAAACGATTGCGGTTGAGAGGTATAAAGGAACCAGCGGCGCAAGCCAAAGGTCGAACCTTCCCCTCAATCCCCTCATACTGAACCTATCTAGATTAACCTTTGGAAGGGAGGTTTAAGTGCTTGTAGATTGGATTATTCTTTCCAAGGCTTTTAGGTCACCTAGGTCTACACTAGAGGGACTAAACTTGTTTGCTTGATTGTGCACACACTTTCCTCGCACCTGTCTCTCTTTGCACCCCTCCCTATTCTTCTCTATTGTATGCACGGAAGATGATCACTTCATCCTGAGTTGTTTGTTTTAGAAAGGGAGATCAGGAGGAGAATTGATTTTTCGAGGGATAGGATTGAGGAAATGGCTGACCCAAGGGTTGAGGAGGTTGAGGACCAACCTCAACCCAATGCTATGGACATCATTCAGGCCCAAATCCCTGTCAACCACCAACTCCAACAACAACAAATCCAAACCATCATGCAGGCCATACATCGATTGTGGAACCCTCAAGGGCAACCGCCAAACCCACGTAATCCACCACAACCCCTAAAGGCCAACCAAGGCCTCTTTGTGATTTTTACAATCCGTTTGCTATCTGGATCGAGCCACATCTTAGGGTCTCCAAAGGAGGAGATGATTTTTAGCTAAAACTTAATTTCTTTAATTCAAAGCCACTTTCATGGGAGCTCAAATGAGGACCCCTACCAAATGTTCAGGTCGTAGATCGCGTAAAAGATAAATACGTCTTAGTATAGTGTGAAATACATCTCGACAAATAAAATTAACGGAACTGGGAGGCCCGGTTAATCACAGGGAGGTAGAAAGCACTTTTGATTTCATGCAGTTATTCTAAATCTAATTACTAAGTAGTAGAGATAATGAATTGCAATATATATCATGTAGAAAGTTTGAACATTAATTGCATATCATACATGTATTTGAATAAAACATAAAGTAAATAAACTACTACTATAACAGAACGAGGGCACCACGGGTGGTCCGTGGTGGCCTTTTGAAGAGGTTGAGAGAAGCAGTGGCAATCCGACAGGGTGGACCAACGGATTTTGCGGACAGAAATGTAGAAATGATGGGAAGAGGAAGAAGAGAGAGAGGTAGAAGAAGGAAGAAGAAGAAGAGAATGAGAGAGTTGAGAGAAAGTTGTTTTCCAAGGAGGGGCCCTTATGTCCTTTTATAAGCTTTTTTTCTCATGCAAATCCTTCCCCAAATCCTTCTTCTTGGTTGGTTTATTCTGGTGCTACCACGTGGTGCATTTTGCGCCCTTAGATCCTCATCGCACGACTCCTATGATCCCACACCGCTTCTTAGCATTTTCATCTTCAAATCCCACCTCATCATCTTAGCCGTCCGATCTTGCAATCGGACGGCTTAAACGCATGCTCACTGTGCCATTCAAATCCTACACGCGATTCTCACAACAACCCACGCGATCGCACCAGTTGGACGCCTCTGGGATGTCAAATCGCACATGCCCACCTGACCACGCCCACCCGCATACACGTGCATCAATTTTGCGTAGCGTCGGGCTCAAACCTGCTCCCAGCGCATATGCTCACGTGCGCACGAGCCAATGCACTGCGCAAAGCCTTTACCATAAATGCTTACTTAATTATATTTATATTAATCTATTTTGGGTGGCGATGTGGCACGTTCGTGGCTGTTGGATGAAGATCCAATGGCCCACGCTACGAGGCGAGGAGCCTTTAGGGGTTGGGGGCGTGGCAAGGGGTGGCTGCGATGGTGCCACGTGGCGCCATCATGGCTATCTGTTCTTCTTCTCTTTATTTCAGATGACGTTGGCCTCCAATTAAGTTGATTTCTACACCGTTGGACTGCAAACGTCGATCCGAATCCATCTGTACGATTGGATTTGTCATCTGAGGTCTGAATCTTCTTCAATTCGCTCGTTGTCTCTTATTCTTCTACGGACTCCCTAGGGTGCTACGGAAGTCTGATTGATGCGATCTTGGATGCGTTGGACTCCTGTTGTTATTCCGAACAAATCCATAAGGTTGGATTGGTCATCTACTGCCATGGATTACCTATCATCATTAATACCTCTCAAACAACATAGATTAATACATAACACACATCTATCAACTACGATGTAGAATACGATGCGTATGCATGCATAATGTTCATGTTAAGCTAAGTTATAGCTTAATTCAGGCGAGTTAGGGCCTATGATTGTTGTGCAATCATACCTCCATGCCTAAATCTTGCCAGTCCCTAGCAAGTTCAAGACTAAATACATTTTACCAAGAGTTAAACTAATGATTTAGTTCTTTTTACTGCATCAAAAAATTCAGAATCCAGATAACTATGAATATATAATGTTGTATCTTCTGCAACTGATCCAAGCAAAGACTCGATATACATTTAAAGCTTGTACTTGACCCCTAATAAAATTCTGAAGGGATAGGCGAACCTATTCTCTCGGGGTTATAAAATATTTTCTGATTTTGGCCCCGATGTTTGGTTTTGGTAGGAGATGTTTGAGTTAACTGGTTTGTATTTGGTGGCTCACTCTCTTCTGGTGCTTTTTAGAGGCTAGTATTTCAGAATTTAGATTTCTAGATTATTGAATAAATCAACTTAGAGAGGGGTTGGAAAAACTGTGCTCTCTTTAATCTTTTGTACTCTTCTCTCTTTTTTTATTTTTCTTCCTAAGCTCACATCTCACCAGATTTGCAATGTATTTGGTGGTCTCACATGGCATGACACTTTAATTAGGTTCTGATAACCCTATGACTAAGTTAGAAGCCCTTAGCCCATATTCAGGTGGTCGAAAATACAGAAGAAGTGGGTTAAGGCTGTATTTGGTGGTTCGTGAGGGTGGTAGGTGTTTTTGCCTCAAAACATTTGACTTGACTCATATTATGCAACTGTTTCACATAATATTTTTTTCTTTTATTATTTTTTTTTCTTTTGTTTTTTTTTCTGCTTCTTCTTTTTCCTTTTTTTTTTCTAGCAAACAACTCTTTTGTATGCAATTCTATAGGCACAATGCCACAACACGACATACTGCCATATTTATCAGCTCAGCATAACACGACGTACGTACTTTTATACGTGAGGCATTCTTGGGGATTTTTGGGATGACCAAGAGGATCTCGGGTGGCTTATTTGGTGGCAGTGCCTATTCTCGGCACTGGGTAGGGAACAGATAGGACGACATATTTCTAACCTTGACATCAGTACCCTCCTTCAGCTGAGGATTCCGTAGAGGATGGTCATGACCATCCACCTCAGTCCCAGTTTTATCAGAACCTACTCTCTGTGTTTCTGCCTTATTTGGTGGCTCTCGTATGGAATTTCTCACAGATTTAGTAAGCAAGAATTGAAAGCGAAAACTATGCCCAACTCCAAGTGTCGTTATTCAATTATTAAAGATTCCTTACACTAGCCTTAGAGCATCAGTAAACTCTCTACTCTCACCTCACATATATTTTGGTGGAGCTACTAGAAGATACTTCACCTGACTCCCTGATTGCTGTCCAAGGGTTTAGGAGAAGAAGCGATGCTTCTTCTCGACAAACTAGAGATGTCTATCGATTTTTCCAAAGGATCCATTGCAAAATATACAAGCAAGTATGAAATTATACTGGATTCTAAGTCAAGGAATCTACTAAAGAATAAATCTTTAATAAAACCTCTTGATAAAATAATCTAATCCCCCCAATCATTGGCAGGAAATATTAAGTTTTCATGAACTACCCCCTCATGCCTAAGTGTTTGATGTCCTCATGCAAGAATAAAAGAAATTGGAATAAGGCTGGGTGTATGTGGATAGAAATCACCTGGAAATGCTTCTGAGTTATCATTCGGCTCACGCCAATGCTACAATGCTATACACAATATGTAGAATAATAGGCAAAACATTATGCAAAAATGAAATATGCTATGTATATATGGTATGTATATATGTATACATGCTGAGTTTAATGCCTCCAGCTGGGCAAGTCATCAGTCATACATCCTCAAGAAGATGTATCATTTCATCAATAGGAGGAGGTTCCTGGGCAAAGAATGGTTTGAGGTGCTAGCCATTAACTGTAAAAACATGCCCAGATTTTGGGTCTGTAATTTGGACCGCCCCGTTAGGATACGGGTGGACCACTAGAAATGGCCCAGTCCACTTGGACTTGAGCTTTTCTACAAAGAATTTGAGTCGGGAGTCAAACAACCAAACCTACTGGTTAGGTGCGAACTCCTTCTTCCGGATGTGTTGATCATGGAAAGCTTTTGTCTTTTCCTTGTATATTTTTGCATTCTCATATGCTTCCCGCCTAATCTCCTCTAACTCACTGAGTTGGAGCTTCCTTTCATAACCTCTGGCCTCGAGGTTAAAATTACACTTCTGCACCACCCAAAAGGCACGATGCTCCAGCTCCACAGGAAGGTGACAGGCCTTTCCAAACACCATGCAGTATGGTGACATTCCGAGCAAGGCCTTGTACGCAGTCCGATATGCCCATAGTGCATCGATCAACCGATCGGACCAATCCTTCCTATCAGGTTTAACAATCTTTTGAAGGATAAGTTTGATTTGACGGTTTGATACTTCAACTTGCCCATTAGTCTGTGGGTGATACGGGGAGTAATGCGGTGCTGCACCCTGTATTTCTTCAATAATGATCTAAAATGGGCATGGATGAAGTGGCTTCCCCCATCACTTATCAGGGTGCGGGGAACTCCGAATCTCGCAAAAATAAATTCCCGGACAAAGGATATAACAGTCTTATGATCAACTCGTCTTGTCGGGATAGCTTCTACCCACTTTGTGACATAGTCTACTGTGAGGAGTATGTACTCAAAGCCATGTGAGTTCAGGAAGGGGCCCATAAAGTCGATGCCCTAGACGTCAAACACTTCTACTACCAGAATGGATTGGAGAGGCATCATGTCTCTTTGGGTCGTATAACCGACTGCTTGGCATCACTTACAACACTTGGCAAACTCGTGTGTATCTCTGAAAATGGTCAGTCAGAAAAATCCCGACTACAAAATCTTTGGAGAGGTTTTTTGGCCGAGAAATGAACCCCACAAGCGTCACTGTGGCAGAAGGATAGCACACTAGAGATTTCTGAATCAGGGATGCATCTACGGATGATTTGATCAGCCCCAATGTGAAAGAGCAATGGGTCATCCCAAAAATAGAACTTATCCTATGATATAAATTTGAGCTTTTGATCCTTGGATAATCCCGTAGGAAGCCTGCGTGCAACAAGATAGTTTGCTATATCAGCATACCAAGGAAACTCCACAGAGTTGATAGATAGTAGAGACTCATCTGGAAATTGGTTTGATATCGGCGGGGATTACAGAATGTAGTCTGGGTCTAGTCGAGACAAGTGGTCCGCCCCAACATTATGTGCTACGGCTTTTTCGTGGATCTCGACATCAAACTCTTGCAAAAGAAGGATCTATCGGATAAGGCGAGGTTTGGCATCCTTCTTTGCCAACAAATGCCAGAGGACGGAATGGTTAATGTAGATGATAACTTCAGATCCAAAGTAAGTATTGTTGGTGCTAGAGCACCACGATCATTTGTTTTGATGATAACAAAACACGTGTTATTTAACATTTGCAATTTGAGTCCTAGATTTCAGGTCAATTGCAAATGTGGACGTGCTTAAACGGAGTTCGAGCTCGCATCCAGGACGGATTGGAGGAGCTTGACGAAAAATAGAGGAGGTTCGCGTGGAGCGACAGATTGAAGATAGAAGACAAGAAGAATAGGATAGATTCTTTTTAATCCTTTCTTGTATCTCTTGTCTTTATTTTCTTTCTCTTTTTATTTTTCTTAGAATATTATGTTAAAGAGCCTCAAAGTACCCTAACAGTAGTCCTAGGAACACCTGCACAACCCTAGGATACTTAGATTTTCTGTAGAACACTTAGAAAACCAATGTAGGGTTCAAACAGCACTTACAGACGTCTAATTCCAAAATCAGACGTCTGATAAAGTATTTTAAGACGTCCGACTGTTGTTTCAAACGTCTGATAACTATTAGGCTGGAGTTAGTATTCTGTCTGATGAAATCAGACGTCCAGACCTTAGACCAGACGTCTTAGGAGACGTCTGATGGACTTACCAGATGTCCAGATAGTGGACCGTTGGCTAGCTTAGCAGGCACAGCAGAATATGACCGTTAGAGCCTTATCAGATTTCCTTAGGCCTTTCCAGACGTCTGATAAATGACCGTTTTGCCTCGGCTGACCTAAAATCTCTTCTCAGAGATTTTCTAGCCGTTGCAACATTTGGAAAATCCATTACCACAGTAAAAGTAGGTTTCTAGACGTCCAGACATAGTGCCAGACGTCTTGTATGTCGTCTGATGGACTTGCGCAAAAATCCTGTTTAGATCTGGTCCAAGTCAGGGAGAGACCCGCCCAAAATCAGACGTCTGACCTTGAAATCAGACGTCTTAAAGTGAACTTCCAGATGTCTGATGCTAGAATTAGACGTCTGATAAGCATGTCAGAACAATGATTGTTCCTGATTTCGGGCTGATTCACTTGGGCTTTGTACCCAACGGTTATGGAAGCTTTTCCAAGCCTTCCAAAGCCTTCCTAAGGCCTCTATAAATAGAGGGGAACCTTTGCAACACAAACGTACACTAAGAGACACACTTGGATACACTTAGCTACACACTTTCACACTCTTTTGTGTCCAGAAAAGATCTTGCTCTCTAAGCTCAAGTTCTACATCTTGAGAGCATCAAGCTTCGCGCACCTGCTCTCCCACCGTTGTTTACGAGAGCGACATTGCGCCATCGCGTGGCACACGCACCGCATCATCAACTCGACACACTCCTTACAAAGGGGAGTTTCCTATTTCCTATAGAAGCTAGGTTTAAATTCCTTTGTTGGCTCTATAGGATTACTTGTTTTATTTTATCTTTGTCTTTTGGTTGGGTATTCGCTTTGCGAATTCCCGTCTCCTTCGTGGGACAAAATCCTTCTCGTGGAGAGAAGGGGTTGAGGAACGCTACCCTCGTACTTGTAGCGTGGTTGTATTGAGGTTGAATCACCCTCGTTTAAAGTGATTCGGTTAGTGGATTTGATCAACTAGGTTGATCGGAAAATCCTAACTCGAGAGGGTTAGGTGGTGGTTTTCACCCGATTTGGGTTTCCACCTAAAAATCTTTGTGTACTTGTGCGATTGACTTTTTGTGAGATTGCTTTATATTTTATTTCCGCATTTATTACGTCACCCCCTCCTAGTAGGGAAAAACCTACATTTGGTATCAGAGCAGGTTCTTGCGAGTTTGGAGTAACACCCGGCAAGTAGACCATGGAGGGAAGCATAGCCGCAATCAGAATCTCTGAG
The DNA here is from genome assembly GCA_037157565.1 of Thalassia testudinum. Classification (NCBI taxonomy): domain Eukaryota; kingdom Viridiplantae; phylum Streptophyta; class Magnoliopsida; order Alismatales; family Hydrocharitaceae; genus Thalassia; species Thalassia testudinum. The sequence goes on along the minus strand of JAZHRO010000003.1, from coordinate 111,803,849 downwards.
GGGCAGTCCACCTTCCGACCACCCTACTTTGACGGGAACAACTACAGCTATTGGAAGTTGAGGATGAAGACGTGGCTCCAAGCCACTAAATTCGAGATATGGGGATGTTGCGAAACCCCATACGAGATCTCGAAGCGACCCCAAGGAGGCTACTCGCAACTGCAGATTCGAGAGCTTTCACTCAACGCAAAGGTAATGAATGCCTTGTATTGCGCATTGAGTTTGAAGGAGTTCGAGAAAATCAAAGAGTGCACCACCACCCACGAGATATGGAGGAGGTTGGAAGGCACTCATGAGGAGACAAGCTCGGAAGAAGATCACGAGAAGGAGGAAACCGCTTGCTTTGGTTTCATGGCCAGAGGAAGCAATAGCGACAATGAAAGTGGAAGCGACTCCGACAACGAGGTAAATCTCGATCTACAAGAAGCTTTTAATGAAGTCGGAGGTGTCACACATCATCTCGAAGTCGAGTACCAGTCGAAGGGTGGAGAATAGGTGCACTGGAGACAGCATTTCTCAAGTTCTGGAAAGTGCTGAGACACGAGGAGTTGAATTCAAAAGGCATGTCGGTTACCAGAAGATTCGTTAATGGACGAGCAATTTTTGATAAATCTTGAATGAATCTTCGATAAAATCCGACAAGCCCTAAGAATGATCTGATTTGCTTGACAGAGCTAGGAGGAGGTAATCATGCAGATTTCAAACTTAGCTCGGTAGACCTTGAGTCCATTAGAGGAGATCCTGTAACCTAGTATGATGCCATCCCTCACCATAAAATGGCTTTTTTCCCATGAATGTACTAGGTTAACTTCTATACATCTCCTCAGAATCTTTGTGAGGTTATCGAGACAAGACGAGAAATCGTCTCCAAACACGAAGAAGTCGTCCATCAACACTTCTACGCAATCCCCGATAATGTCTGAAAAGATGGCCATCATGCATCGTTGAAAAGTAGCTGGTGCGTTGTAGAGGCCGAAAGGCATCTGGTTGAAAGTGAATGTTCCAAAGGGACATGTAAAAGTTGTCTTGTCTTGGCCTTCCAGGTTGATTGCGACTTGATTGTACCCAGAGTATCCATCCAAAAAGTAGAAGAAACTACGCCTGGCTAGCCATTCTAGAATCTGATCAATGAAGGGCAAAGGAAAATGATCCTTTTTGGTAGCCGAGTTTAGCTTCCTGTAGTCAATGTAGACTCGCCAAGAAGTCGTGGTGCGGATCGGGATGGATTCTCTCAATTCATTTCTGATTACAGTGAGTCCAACCTTTTTGGGCACTATCTGAATGGGGCTCACCCACTGGCTATCGGAAATCGGATAGATAATGTCTGCGTCCAGCCATTTAATGATCTCCTCTTGACAACCTCCAACATATTTGGATTTAGGCATCTCTGAGGTTGTCTCGACGGTCTCACCCCTTCATCAGTGTAGATATGGTGAGTGCAATACGAGGGGCAAATAGCATGGAGATCAGCAATGCACCACCTGATAGCAGCCCTATGTGCTTGCAAAATGGAGATCAACCGATGTTCTCGATCTGGAGTCAAGTGAGCATTGATAATCACTGGATATGTCTCACTTTCTCCTAGAAACATGTATTTGAGTGAATCAGGTAAGGGCAGTAGCTCTAGTAGCAGAGGGTGGGGAGGGTGGGGAGGAGGGTTATGTAGGGGAGGAGAGGAAACAATAGCAGAAATTTGCTGATCCTGATTAATGAAGAATCCACCTGTAGTGGTCATGTAATCCTGTCTTAAGATATCAGTTTTGTTAGGATAGGATAGTCAGGATCAGGGGTGTTAGGAGCAGATGAACAACCATGACAACCAGATCCATGGGATGAAATGTGTACATCAGTAGTCTCTGTCCCGTGTGGATCATGATCAAAGATCCTCGATAGTGGGATGAATGTGCCATTGGGTCGCTGCAGAGGAGCCCAATGTTTCCACAGAAAGCTGAATCTTCATTGTCACTATCCTCCTCTATCAAGTCACAATCAAAGTTCTTTGATGCCCTGAAAATGTCCAGTTTGAAATTTCGTTTCCAAGGGCAATCTCCATGCACCTTGATGCACAGTCAATGTTTGCACGGGCGATTGCCAGAAACGGGTGACCTAGAATAATTGGTGCATCACAGAGATTAGGAGGAACCTCCATATCAAGAACAAGAAAGTCCACTGGAAAGTAGAATCCTTGGACTTTTAAGATCACATTTTCAATCACCCCCCTCGGTGTTTTTATAGATCAGTCAGCCAACTGTATGGTAACCGAGGTGGGCTTTAACTCCCCGAATCGAAATCGATCAAATACTACAATGGGAGTTAGGTTGATGGATGACCCTAAGTCAAGAAGGGCCCTATCAAAAGGGGAATCCTACAACAAGCATGAAATCAATGGTGTGCCTGGGTCCTTCTTGGGCGGTAAGTCAGCTAAAATAACTATGCTGGCTTCCTCAGATAATACCGCTTGTCGTCCGATCCTCTACTACGGCTTTGGTGTACAGTAGTCCTTAAGGAACCTAGCGACAGCTAGGATGTGATCTATCGCTTTGAGGAGAGGGACCTAAATGTGAACTTCCTTGAACATAGATTTCAGGTCCTCGAAATTCCAGATGTCCTTTTTCCGTGCTGAATCTCGTGTTAGGGCTGTGGCAAAAGGAATGGGAATTTCAGGGTCTAAAGGCTTCTTTCCTTTGTCTAATGAAGATGGCTTGTGAGAGGAAGAGGGTTGTGAGCCATCTCGTGGTATAGAGCAGGAAAATCGTTACCCGCTTACCTAGGTAGCGGGTCCTGTGTAGTCTTTCTACTCCTTAAGGTAACAGCTTTTGCATCGGCATGCTATCCATGCAGGGGCAGAGAAACTGGTTGGTCTGGATACATAGGGTTTGGCAACAGAGGTGGCTGGCCGAGCCTATAACCAGGAGGTGCGGGATGTGCTTGCATAACCAAATGTGCCTGCCCCTGTGGTGCTTGGAATCTAGGTGGGGCACCCTGATTCTGCACATATCTCAGGTTTGGGATAGGTTGGGAGGGTAAAGCTCCCTGTGATCTATGCTCCTGCATTATCTGGTTTTGCGTGTTCTATATGCTTTGTATTTGGTCAGCCATTGCCTTCATTATTTGGAGGTTGTCATGAGTAGATTTCCGAATAGATGCTTACAGTTCTTCCTTCAGCGACTCCAAAGGGTCGGCCCGCTTTGGAGGGTAGTTGGCAGCTTGGTGTAGCGGTTGATAGATAGAGCATGTCTATTGCTGCTAGGATGGGAATGGCTACTACCTAGGATACGTGTTCCACACATTCCCATATTGTCTGGTCTAGTAGTGTGAAACTTGACTCGGTCTCTGTGGATTACCAAACCAGGCGAAATTGGGATGCTGGTGCCAATTAGGGTTATATGTTTCAGAATACAGGTTGTTACACCTGTATCCCTGAATGGCATTGACATCTTCGTAAGCTGAAGATGTCTCAGATGCGAATTCATCAAAAGAATACGCACTTGCATCATCATGTGGTGCGAAACCCTGATTGTACGATGCCAGATCCATATTGTTCATGGGTTCCTGGTATGCAGGATCCCACAAAGATGGAGAGAAAACATCCCAAATATTCGGATATGTATGAGCAGAGGGGGCTCAGGATGCTTTAGTGGAGTTAGATAGAGCAGTGTTGCTAGAAGATCTGGATCTCGCTCGCATCAATTCATCGAGCTTCTTATCGAGCAGATCCACCTTATCCAGCTTTTTGGTGATAATGTCCTTGTCGGCTCGGGTAGATTCGGCTTGAGCTTCACGGACATTAACTCGTTGCTGTCCAAGTCGCTGGAACTGGTTCATTGAGGCAGCGTTCATCGAGTTCTCTGCTAAGGACTCGAATAGTTCAAATGTGCTATTCTCATCCTTCGCGAGAAAATTTCCACCGCTAGATTCATTGGCTAGGTACTGATGTGTGTCATCTAGCCCATGGTAAAATACTTGTGCAAGGTGCCATTTGGGTACACCATGTTGTGGGCACTTCGTGAGAAGATCGTGAAATATGTCCTAGGCATCATGTAGCTTCTCTCCAGGGCCTTGAGCAAAAGTCATGATTGCGCGCCTCATGGCATTTGTTCGACTGATCGGGAAGAACTTTTGGAGGAATTAACGATGTAATTCCTCCCATGTTCCAATTGGCCTCTTGATGGTCTTGAACCAATAAGAAGCTTTATCCTTGAGAGAAAAAGGAAAAAGCTTCATGAGTTCGATTCCAATATCAATATTCTTGGGTTGAACTGACTCTGCAATCTAACTCAGGTCTTCGAGGTGTTGGAAGGGATCCTCATTCGAGTTTCCATGGAAATGAGTTTGAATTAGACTTATGATATTCAGTTTTAACTCGAATGCATCTCCGCCTGCGGGAATTCAGACCTGAGGTGCTATGATTGTTGCCACCGGATAATAGAAGTCCCGCAGTTGTTCACCACGTGGTGGGTGCTGCATCCTATCGAGTGTCGTGAGAATCCGATCGATGCTCTACTCATATTTCTATTCCGTTTCCTCAACCCTAGCTTCCAGATGAGCCATTGGGTCCTGATTTTCAAGGTCCTGACAAATTCGAGGACCAGGATTAGCCATCTCAGCTAATAGGGTGGAAGAAGGTTGAGATGAGAGGTTGGGCAAAAATCACCTCTGTCGCCTTGGGTTTGGCTCCCAAGGTCCTGCGAGGTTATGTCTTAATGACCTTCCTTGCATACACCAACTCAAAGGGTTGGTGTAGTCAAGCATAACAAGGCTAAGGCCTTGTTAATTAGAGTGGTCCTTAAAATCAGTTGACCAAATTTTTCGTTCAAGTTCAAGTTGAAGAAAATTCGGCGAGAGACCGGCTGTAAGGAATTCCCGCCTCTCAGGCTAACCCAGCCAGGCTAGTTACGAGGGGACTACAAGGAAGGTTCTTCCTTCAGCTTTCGCCTTCGGTTCCGTTACCTCGTAGTCGCGGTCATTTGATGCTACTCTGCATCCTTAGACACCAGGTTTTGCAAGAGAGGTTGAAACTACTTAGTAGTTTCAAGCCAAATAGCAGGTTATTTGATGTATTTTCATGAATTCCTAACCTGTCTCTTCAATGCAGTAGATGGTGGGTGGTCCACAAGGTGACTCCCCTCATTGACTAACTTTTGGGCTCGTTGGAGTCCAAGTTAGTCCAATGTGGTCCTATTGTCTCATGTGCTTCTAAGTTGTTTCAAATTAAAGACCCCAAATCAAATATAAATTCTCAGGTAAATATGGAATTCAAATGATTTGAAACTTGGTAAGAAGATTCCACTTGTAATAAACTTTTTAGAGAGTTTTTTTAGAATTTTCACTATTTCCAACAAATAGTTATGAATTTTTAACTAGAAAGTGGTCAAATATGGGATTTAGACCCCGTGTTGGTTTTTCTATTGAAAATGATATCAAATATGCTCCAAAAATTTTGTAAAAATATGATATTGAAGTCTAATTTGATTATCTTTCACACCCCATAAATTTTGAGTCAATTTGATTTGTATGTTTGTCAGAATTGATTTTCAAATTTCATAAAAGCTTTATTTTTAAGTAATCTGACACATATGTACTCCAAGAATTTTTAAAAATTCCACAGATGAAATTTCTTTTTAGGAATGGTGGCATTCGAAAGATAACTTGAAAATCTAGTTCCAGTTCAAATTTCAGGATTTTTGGAGCATTAGAAACATGGTTATTGACACTTTCTCGCCAAATTTCCAAATAGTATTGTGTGCACTTGATTTCCGCAATGCCCGCTTCGATTCGTTCACCGCTTCTTTGGTTTAATCTGCACACAACAATAATCTATTAGAGATAAAATCAAAAGTCACCTTGCCTTCCTGGAAACGGCGCCAATTTGTTCGGGGCGTAGATCACGTAAAAGATAAATACGTCATAGTATAGCACGAAATACGTCATAGTATAGCACGAACTGGGAGTCCTGGTTGATCACAGGGAGGTAGAAAGCACTTTTGATTTCATGCACTTATACTAAATCTAATTAATAAGTAGTAGAGACAATGAATTTCAATATATATCATGTAGAAAGTTTGAACATTAATTGCATATCATACATGTATTTGAATAAAACATACAATAAATAAACTACCACTGTAACAGAACGAGGGCACCATGGGTGGTCCGTGGTGGCCTTTTGAAGAGGTTGAGAGAAGCAGCGGCAATCCGACAGGGTGGACCAACAGATTTTGGGGACAGAAATGTAGAAACGATGGGAAGAGGGAGAAGAGAGAGAGGTAGAAGAAGGAAGAAGAAGAGAATGGGAGAGTTGAGAGAGAGTTGTTTTCCAAGGGGGGGCCCTTATGTCCTTTTATAAGCTTTTTTTCTCGTGCATATCCTTCCCCAAATCCTTCTTCTTGGTTGGTTTATTCTGGTGCTACCATGTGGCGCATTCTATGCCCTCACATCCGCATCACACGGCTCCCACGATCCCACACCTCTTCTTCGCGTTTTCATCTTCAAATCCCACCTCATCATCTCAGCCATTTGATCTTGCAATCAGGTGGCTTAAACGTGTGCTCATCACGCCATTCAAATCCTATGCGCAGTTCTCACAACAACCCATGCGATCGTGCCACGTGGACACCTCTAGGCCCTCTAATCGCGGATGCTTGCCTGCCCGTGCCCGGTCACATACACGCCCATCAATTTTGTGTAGCGTCGGGCTCGAACCCGCACCCCATGCATACGCACATGCAAATGCTAGCCAACGCACTGCGTAAAGCCTTTATCATATATGCTTACTTAATTATATTTATAATAATCTGTTCTAGGTGGCGATGTGGCGTGTTCGTGGCTGTTGGATGAAGATCCAACGGCCCACGCTGCGAGGTGAGGCCCTTCATGGGTTGTGGGCGGGGCGAGAGGTGGCTACAATGGTGCCACGTGGCACCATCGTGGCCATTTACTCTTCTCTTTATTTCAGATGACGTTGGCCTCCAATTAAATTGATTTCTACACCGTTGGACTGCAAACGTCGATCCGAATCCATCCGTATGATTGGATTTTTCATCTAAGGTCTGGATCTTCTTCAATTCGCTCGTTGTCTCTTGTTCTTCTGCAGACTCCCTAGGGTGCTACGAAAGTCTGATTGATGCGATCTTGGATGTGTTGGACTCCTGTCGTTATTCCGAACAAATTCATAAGATTAGATTTGTCATCAGCAGCCTTGGATTACCTGCCAGCATTAATACCTCTTAAATAACACAGTTTAATGCATAAAACACATCTATCAAGTACGATGCAGAATACGATGCGTATGCATGCAGAATGTTCATGTTAAGCTAAGTTATAGATTAATTCAGGCAAGTTAGGGCCTATGATTGTTGTGCAATCACCAAGACCTAGAGAACCTAGATCGGATTACCCGGACTGTAAAACTAAGGAACATCAGCTTAGATATCGTTTTGATTAAGATGTTCACTTTCTCCCTAAAGGACAAAGCTTCTCACTTGCTTAGAACCTTTGGGAAACCCATCTCCACCTGGGAGGAACTGAGGCATGCAATCTTGAAGAAATTTTTTCCCGTAGTGAAAACCAATGCCCTCAGAAGAGCCATTACCACATTCACACTAAAAGGTGGGGAACAATTTCATGAGGCATGGGAATGATTTAATGAATTATAGAGGAAATGCCCACACCATGAGGTTTCAAGGTGGCAATTTGCCGAGATCTTCTACCATGGTTTGGACAGCAACCTTAGGAATTTTGTTGATGCCTCATGTGGAGGCAATTTTTTGAAAAAAGACGAGGAAAGCGCATTCAAACTGTTTGAGTCCATGAGTGAGAATTCACTTAATAATGCCTCCACGACCCAATTCAATAGGTCCATTCAACCGTGTGGTGTGATTTACGAAGTTTAAACTAATTTAGGGACGGTTGACATGGACATCATAGCAAAGAAGCTGGATCGAGTTGAGATGGTAGACAAGAAAATTGACAAGCTTCTGAATCAATCCTGAACCCCCTGCAAACCTTCTCCCTAGCAAAGGGAGGTCACAATGTTGACCTAGTTCAGTCTATGAACCAAACACACCTGGAACAACCCTTGACTATGTTCCAAGTAGGGACCTTTTCTCCCTCAAACATTGACTATTCTTTCCCCTCCCCTTCGGCACCTTCTACCTTGGAAGATGCCAATGCCATCTAGGGTTACTCCAAACCTAACCCTTTCTCTAACACTTACAATGCCGGATGGCACAATCACCCAAATTTTGCTTGGACAAACCAAAAATCGAACTGATTCCAGAACCAACCCAGGCCAAACCTTCCCTCCTATCAGCAAGGTCCACCTGTTAAACCACTCTTTAATTAGAATAGGGTGGCTCCTACACAACAAAATCAAATGGACACCCTGATCGATACGATGGCTGATATGAATCAGAAACATCAGGAGGAGATGGTTTTAGTAAAGGGACAATTGAGCCAACTGTTGGATAATAAACAACAGGGGGCCCTTCCATCTCAGCCATAGTCGAACCCAAGGAATATAATGAACAGAGGCCACAATCCTCAAGGGTTCCAACAAAATCAGGGGCAAACCCACATGATTTTGCAAGAGCCACAGACACCCCCTAGGTTTACTACTTCTTCCTCTTCTCAAGGACCTAACCTGGCTCCAATGCCTCAGCCAATGCGGTTACCTTAAGTAGTGGCATGCAAACCTAAGATCCCAAAAGGCCGACCCCTCCTATGACTACACCAGCCGAGATAATTGATTCTGAGGATGAATGGGAGGAACCCAAGGATGAGGAACCTGAATCGGTTCAAATCCAAATCCCATACCCTATTGCTTTGGTTAAGGTCAAGAAGAAGAAAACTTTGGCTGAGAACAAGGAGTTGCTAGAAATATTCAAACAAGTACAGATTAATATACCCCTCATCGAGGCAATCAAACATATCCCAACTTACGCAAGGTTCTTGAAAGATATCTGCATACCCATGCATAAGCCAAGAACCCAAGCACCAAGGAAGGTAATGATATCTGAGCCTGCTAGTTCGGCAATATTAAGTAGCCTACCTCCTAAAAGGGCTGACCTGGAGCACCTTTGATCTCAAGTAATATTGGGGATTTGACTTTTGATCGAGCGCTCTTGGATCTAGGTGCTTCGATAAACTTGATACCAACTACCCTTTACCACCAGTTTGGATTTGGAGAACTAAAGCCTACACCTGTGACTATCCAACTGGCCAACCGATCTATGAGAACCTCGAAAGTGGTTGTTGAGGATGTAATTATTCAGGTTAAGAACTTCTACTTCCCAGTTGATTTCTTGGTCCATGACATGGAGGTCCCTGAACAATTACAGAACACGTCCATCATCCTAGGCAAACCCTTTTTGGCTACTGCCAAGGCTAACATTGACTGTGATATGGGATGTATGGAAATTGCCTTTGGAGATAAGAAGATGCAATTGGATATCTTCAAGGCAACAAAGTCTTTTGATTGCGGTTGAGTTGAGGTATGCAATATCATGGAAACCCTGGTTGAGGAATGCCTGATAGCAAGCTCTTTAGAGGACCATCTAACTCAACCAACTGTAGACTACCCTGACCCACCCCAATCTCCAAAGGTTGCAGAACTTTGCAGAACTGATTTCCGCCAGCAACCCCTATTTGAGGAGATTGATGTCACTCAACTCCCTCCTTTCCCTTACCCATCAAATATTGTTCCACCTACTCCTAAATTGAAACCTCTGCCCGACAACCTCAAGTAAGTCTTCCTAGGACCTGATCATACTTTCCCTGTGATTATCAATTCACACCTGATCATGATCGGGTGGCCATCACAGTAGCTATGCAACACACTCTAATGCGCCTGTTGTGCACGTGCCAAATGATGCATGCCCAAAGCACGCAAGGCACGATCTGAAGCTACGTGCGAAGTGCAATCTCAGTCATTCGATCTTTGATCGCATGGCCTATGTTACACGCACACGGATCGCGCGAAGGAAGATGCACACGCGCGTGCATGGATCGATGGGAAGGAGGCTTCAATGACATTTTTGGAAGGGGTATAGCGATGTCTTGGACATTGCTAAAATCCTTGCCTGATTTAGAAACCCCTTCTCCACTATAAAAACCCCACAACTACTCTATTTAAGACCATCCCTTCCTAGCTTCCTCTTAGCATACACCTAGCAAACTTCACACCTCCCCGGAGTTGTCCAGTCACCGACGGAAGCCCCTCCACTACCGTGGCTGCCTCACCTCTCCATTTTGTGCATCTTTACTTTAGTTTAATGTTCATGTTATTTTAAGCTTTCCCCTAGCATTGTAATTATGAAACAATTCTACTTGTGCAATATATTACCATCCTGTTTCATCATGTTGTGTTTCATTCATAACTAGGTATTCACCATGCTATCATAATCAATTTCTAACTCTCTCTCTCTCATTTTTCACAAGCAAACTAAACAATCATTTTATGACACCTCAAAGCGATAAACTGATCCGATTTCATGCCTCCTCATGTTTGACACTTGGACTCACCTAATCCATATCTTTATTTAATATTGATGTCGTAAACACATGCTATAACGATGAATTAAACGTAACACATTTCTTGACATCACTCAGCTCCTCTCACCGTGACCGTGACGACTCCTCGCTACATAGACCTCAGCTAGGCAACCATTGTCCTCAAGTCCCCCATTGTCCTCAACTCCCCTTCATTCTTCACCTTCTATCTTAGAACATAGCACCTTATCTACTCCCCTCTGCTTTCTCCTCTTGCTCGAAGCACGCAGAGGACCACAACCACTCCCTCTTGAGCTCTCTTCCTCTCTAAACCTTGTCTGCAAACAAACGCAAAGCACTACATCCCTGACCTCTCCGCTCCGGATCTCAGCACTGCGTTCTCTCCCTTGCACTTACAACATCAGCCCTCACCGCCATGACCGCACCTACAACTCTCTCTCACCGATTACACTCGACGGACTCACATTCCTCCGCTCATTTTGCCCTCATGAGTAGTAGGTGTAGACAATTAGACTACAACCTCCACCGCATCTACACAACCATGTCTCGGTGTCCAACAACCATGTGAGGCACTACAACCCACCGCACCCATTATCGTACCTTCCGTCAACTGCGAGCATCCTTGACCATGATCCCTGTCCTCGCCACTATGACCTCCACAACATTTGCAACCGTTCTTTCCGCCGACTGTGACGACCACAACCGTGTCATCTCGTGGGGAATCATGGTGACAGCACACTCAACCCATGACATCACGTCTACTACCGCGTCTTCGACTCTACAATCTCGCCACTGCATTTCCGCATCGTGATTCAATACTAAGATCGTGCCCCTCTCAGCAGTCTTTTTCAATGAGCGTGGTGATAGCATGCTCACCTCCGTCATCACACCACATCCGCAACTGTGTGCTTCCACTGTGACTTACTACGTTTGCTTTGCTTTTAGTAGTTCATTATTTTTTCTTTAATTATTGAAATCATTGTTTATCATATTTATATCCGTATATTGAACTTATTTGCGTATTATTGCCTCCCTATGGAGACGACATTACATTATTCGTTGTTATTTAGTATTATGTATGCTTGAATTAATTACATCTTGAATTCATGCATATCGGATTATTTGTTGATTTGGAATTTTTCCACCATGAGTTATACAGCGATGTATTATTATCACTGTTATTATTTACAAAGCAAAAATTTCACATATCAGATGCCTTGCCTCTCCTCCGACTTTGTCCTCTGTCTTCCAGGCGCCGTCTATGCAACTCATCCTCCAAGCAGCTATCAAGGAGGATAATGATGTAAACACATTTATTAAGGGTAAAATGCCTATACATGCATGTTCCTAGGCCTAGATTTGCATTTCATGTTATAAATATTGCATAGCATGCATCATTCTGCATTTAGAGTAGTATATAATTTAGGTTAATTGCGTCCTTTCTGTGGTTAGGAGAGAAAAATATTTATTTCGAAGCCTCGGATTGACGATCCAACCATACGGATTTGATCAAGATGATGATCGAAGTCCAACACCTTTGAAATCGCCTCGATTGGAGTCCTGTAGCACCATATGCAGTCTGAGGAAGATCAACGGCCAATGGACTAGGAGACATAATTCAGAGCTTCAAATTGACAAATCCGACCGCACGGATGGATTTGGGTCGACGATCGTAGCCTAACAGCCTGAAAATTGACTTAATCCGACCTCTGTAGCAGCCCTTACAACAAAAAGAAGATGGACGGCCCAGACTGCGCCGTGTGGCGTAGCCCAGGCCGCCCAGCGCACGCACGCGGCACCGCACATGCATAGTAGCCTAGTTGCACGCACGCGTGCTGGCGCACATGCGCACAATGCAGTGAAAGCGCGGGTGCGCGCACGCAGCATGGTGGGGGAGCAACGCCAGCTATGCGTGAGCTGGACCTACAGCAACTCATGAGTTGGACTTATAGTGACGCTTACAGCCATCGCTAATTCTTTGCGTGCTAGCAAAGCCAGCTTCGGGTGTGAGCAGGCATGAGCTGCCTATAGCGACGCTTCCAGTTATGGCCTGGATGTCACTAATGGTCCGATACCTATTTTTGACTCTTCTCCACTATAAAAGGACCTACACCCCCTCCCTTCCAAGCCATCTCTACCTACTCTACTCCCACCTACTCCCAAGCTCTACCAAGCTTACCAATGCTCCATTAGAGCTTGTTCTCAAGCTCCTAAGGAACCTATTAGTGTAGCGAACCTTTGCCTTACCAAATATTCCTCCATCTTCCCATCTGCCTTCATAGGTCGCCTTGGAGCTGTCCTCCCACCTCCATTCCTGTAGCAGATCACCTTTGTCTTCTCACCTCCATTCCGGAGCCACACCGAAGCTTTCCTCAACTTGACGTCCTTTTGCATCTCACCTCTGTCGTCCCACTCCTCACCTCCTTCGGCTGAGCTTCCACCAGGCACCGTCATCTCGCCGAACAGCCGATTTGGGAGATTTCCTCTCACCTCCCTCTCTTTTTATGTTTTTGTAGTTCATTGTAATCGACATTGGATTGATATATATATCATATTTGTTCCATTTCCATCTTGTGATTCATTCTTCTTGTCTTTTATTTCAAAAACACAAAAAAATAACAAAACCCTAAAATACCAAAAAGAAATGAATCGAAGCACAGTTTTCACGTAAAGTAAACGTTGCCTCCTTGTGTTCGACCCGGGACTCCCTTGGAGTTTCGATATAAATTTTATCTGATCGACGTGTTTTGCAACTACAGCGACGGGTTACTCATAACCCCGATTTCTAACACGCGAAACACGCTCGACCAGATAACTTATTTCCCTTTCTCTCTTTACTACTTTTTAGTTTAGATTTCTTCCAATTGTTGCTATAAAAACATTATTGAAGCTTTCATATATAAAAATAGTTCTTTGTCTCTCTCTCTTAATTATTTATTGAGTAGATTTGTTCTTCATTCTGATTCCTACTTAGTAGAAGTAGATTAGCTTAGAATTAATGCGAATTTTAGAAGAATCGAATGTTTGCCACGTTGTGTTCGACCCGAGACTCACCAAGTCTCGGTAAAAATTTATTTGATCAGTTAAATTTCCCTGTGAAAGTATGACGACATGGGTTTCTCTTTTTTGAAACCCTAAACCTGATTTCTTTGCAACGAATTCCCACTAATCACCCATCCCTTGATTCTAGATCCTACATCTATCCATTGCTAATCCTAGAACCTAACTCTACCAACAACCTAAGTAGGCACCATCTTTTAAACTAAAACACTAAGCCCTTTCCCACCACTTGCAAGCCACCAAAAGCCACAAAGTTTCCTGCCATACATCCTTGGAACATATCTCTTCGTGGTAGGTCCCCTTAGGTAATCAAAGCCCTACAACCTTAGCCTCCATCTTAACCCTCCATATCCAGTCCAATGCTCCCTAAATCTACCTATCATAGTTGTCCCCTTAGTAAAATCCTAGTTGTCCATATTGGTGATCCAAGGCTACTTGGATCAACCAATCATACACCTCCATTATCTCTATAAAATGCATAGCCCATGCCCACTTAGAGATGATTCTGTTCAGGGTCTAGATCGCGTAGAAAATTAGCGTGTTGTAGCATAACACGAAATATGTCTCGAGCAAATAAATTAATAGAACTTAGTGAGTCCCGGTCGATCACAGGGAGGTAGAAAGCACTTTTGATTTAATGCATTTGTTCTCAATATGATTACTAAATACAACCACTTCCTTCTCTCCACTGATCAATGGGAAACCCTGTGGAGCTTGGATTCAACCTCAGTGTGGGGTTAGACAAGGGTGTCCATTAGCCCCTTTGATATTTAATCTTGCAGTTGATGGGCTCGCTAGATATGCATGTAAACTAATAGAGGCTAGTGTTATAAGGGGTTATTCTCTATCCAATAGGAGGGCCATATTTTACAATATGCAGACGACATGGTCTTCTTTGTGGAGGGGACAATTGCTGTAGCTCATGCTCTAGGTCACATGGTGAAGATCTTCAGAGACATATCAAGTCTAAAATTAAATAGGGAGAAATCTACTTTGATATGCTTTGGCCTGAATGAATAGGAGAAAGAAACACTATCAGCTATGTTGGCAATGCCTCTCTCAAAATTGCCAATTACATACCTGGGATTGCCACTGCGGTGCTCGAAATTGAGGAAGAGTGACTGGAATAATATTTTTGACAAGATCTCTATTAAGTTGGATGGATGGAGTAGCAAATTTTTGTCAAAAGGGGAAGACTGATCCTATTAAACTCTGTTACTACTTCTATCCCAATTTTCTATTTCTCCCTCTTCAAGCCCCAAAGTCTATTTGGAAATGTGTAGATGTAATGCGAAAGAAATTCTTTTGGAAAGGGGCTCAACATGAGGGGAGATTCATGCAGCCTATGAAGTGGGAACACATATGCCGGCCAACGGAAGAGGGTGGATTGGGGATCAAGGCTCTTAAAGAATTCAATGAGGCCTTTTTAATCAAATGGGCGATCAAGATTTTTGATGGCAAGGAAAAGCTATGGACTGAACTTGTTAAGGACTGTTACGGCTTCTGTAACAGTTTGTTAAAGAGACTATTCCCAGTCAGATCATCCCCTTTTTGGAGATCGATTATTCAAGCCGTCAAAAACAATTAGCATTTGGTGCAGCCGAAGCTTGGAGATGGCCATGAGTTTAGCTTCTGGAATGAACGATGGTCACCGCCGGGCATTTTGAAAGACTCCTATCCAAGAGCATACTCAACTACAGTAGATAAAGATGCTTCAGTCAGCAGCTTTTGGTTTGAAACTAGTGGTTGCTGGACTCTGGATGAAACTGAAACCAGCAGAGAGGGTACCCGTCTATGGGAGGAAAAGCAAAATTTGATTTCAGTTTTGCAGAACTTCAGTCCAAGGCCTGGTGTGGAGGACACATATGTTTGGAATGGCAATTGCACTGCCTATTGGCCATATGGAGAAATAATCAGATCCAGTAGGAGTATGGAAAGTGACCTTGTCGACAGGAAGTTATGGCTATTGAAGATCCTACTCAAAGTACAAATTCTTTTATGGTTGTGCAGGAGGGAAGGTTTGATCATGGGAGATCTTAGACACAAAAGAATGGGGCAACATTAAATGAATGCTATCTATGAGAGTTGCACACTGATAGCTTATCTCACATATTCTCTTCATGCTTGGTCATGGATATGATATGGAGAAAAATGTGTTAGGAACCTTTACCCTCGTGGGACTTCCTATGGCAGAGGTTTGCAACACCTGGAAACCACATATGCGCATGGCTGTGACTTTTTGGTGTGTATGGAGGGTGAGAAATGAGAAGTTATTTCAGGAGAGACTAGTATGCTGTGTGCAAATTGTAAATGAGTGCTGGTCCCTCAAATATAGATGGGGATTCAATGTGTAGTTCTCTATATTTCTTTTTAAATAGTTTGAAATAAAATTCCCTCCGGATTGCTATCGTAGCACGATAGCTTTCCTCTCAGTTTCAAAAGAAAAATATGATTACTAAATAGTATAGACACAATATCGTAGTATATATATATCAATCAAAGAGTTTGAACATAAATTGCATACATCTACTAAACAAATTCTAACATAAACATAAACTACTTAAGTAATAGAATGAGGGCACCATGAGTGGTTCATGGTGGCCTTCTGGAGAGGTTGGGAAGAGCAGCAATGATCTGTCGGGGTGGCCCAACGGACGCTTCAGACGGAGATGCAGAGACAGAGGAAGAGAAGACGGGAAGAAGAAGAGAGAGAGAGAGGGGTTGTAGGAGGAAGAAGAAGAAACTAAGAGAATGATTTCAAAGGGGACCCTTAGGCCTCTTTTTATAGCTTTTGTGAAAGGCATTTAGGGTGTTTGAGCCCTTAATCACAAGGAAAGGCTTCTGATTAATCAGATCTGTTGATTGGGATATCAACGGTCCTCATTAGGCCTTCCAAATCCTTCTTCCATCCATTATTTATTCTGTTGTTGCCACATTGAGCTCTTTACGCCCTTCGATCTAGATCCGATGGCTCCTGCTCGACTGCTGCTTCACCCGCACGCCGGTCGCATAGTGCTTAAACACATCACAAATCCTAATGCTCTTCAACTGTCCGATCTCTCGATCGGACGGCTTAAAAAGACTGTGCAGTGCCCGCTAAATCCTAAGGCATGCGTCTGCATCCAATGCTCCTGCACCCGCCACTCATTCGCCACTGATCCGCGTGATGAAGATTCGGCTGTGGAATTTCATCTACAGGCACCGAACTCCCAATCGTGCTTTGATCCTACGTCAAGCGTTGGCTATTAGGCACGCTCTCCACTGCACTGTGTGCATGGATTGTCGCGCTTTCCAAATCTTGTGCAGCCGAACTCTGCCAATGGATGGGAATCCAACGGTTAAGATCTCTCCCTTGCTTGATGAGGTGGCTGGAGGTGGGTGACGTGGATGCATCGCGGCCATTGGATGATGATCCAATAACCCACGACTCTCCTTCCCAGATTGGGGTGTGGTGGAGGGCAGCTACGATGGTGCAAAATGGTGCCATCGTGGCCGTCCATCTTCTTCTCCATGTATCTGATGATGTAGGCCTTCGATTGAGTTGATTTCTACGCTGTTGGATTGCGAACATCGATCCAAATCCATCCGTACAGTTGGATTTGTCATCTGAGGTCTAGATATTCCTCAATTTGCCACTTGGCTCCTGCTTCTTCTGTAGACTCTCTGGGGTGCTACGGGAGTCTGATTGATGCACTCTTGGAAGCGTTGGACTCCCGTTGTCATTCCAAATATATCCATAAGGTTGGATCGGTCATCTGCAGTCTTGGATTACCTACAATTATTAATACCTCTCAGATAGTACATTATTTCATATAAAACATATAAATCATCTAAGATGCAAAATACAATGTGTATGCATGATAAATGCCCATGTTAAGCTAGGTTTTACTTTAATTCAGGTGAAGTAGGGCATATGATTGCTGCACAATCATACCCCCATGCCTAAATCTTGCTAGTCCCTAGCAAGTGCAAGACTAAATGCATTTTATCAAGAATTTAACTAAAGGTTTATTTCTTTTTGTTTCATCCAAAAATTCAGAATCTAGATAACCATGAATATGTAATGTTGTAGCTTCTGCAATGGATCCAAGCAAAGAGTCGATATACATTTAAAGCTTGTACTTGAACCCTAGTAAAATTTTGTTGGGATAGGCAAACCTCTTCTGTCGAGGATATTAACTATTCTCTGATTTTAGCCCCGACATTAGCTTAGGTAGAAGTTGTCTGAGTTAACTGGATTTGTATTTGGTGGCTCACTCTCTTTTGGTGCTGCATAGAGATTAGTATTTTAGAATCTAGATTTCTAGATTATTGAATAAATTAATTTAGAGAAAGGCTGGAAAACTATGCTCTCTTTAATCTTATGTACTTTTTCTTTTCTCTCTTTCTCTCTCTCTCTCTCTTTTTCCTTTTCCTTTTTCTTTTTCTTCCTGAGCTCACATCTTACTGAATTTGCAATTGTATTTGGTGGTCATACATGGCATCACACTTTAATTAGGTTCTAATAACCCTACGACTAAGTCAGATTCCTCAGCTTGTATTCAGGAGGTGAGAAATATAGAAAAATAGGTTATGGCTGTATTTGGTGGTTTATGGGGATGGTAGGTGTTTTTGCCTCAAAACACTTTGATTTACATAACTCAAACTTCTTAACATAATACTTTTTTTTCCCTTTTTTTTCTCTTTTTTTTAAGCAAATACCTATTTTGTATGCTTTTTTTTTTTTCAAATTTACTGGCACAATGCCGTTACCAACATGACATAATGCAAAATGTACACGACATAGGTACTTTTATTTATGAGGCATTATTTGGGATTTTTGGGGATGACGAAGAGAATCTCGGGTGGCTTATTTGGTGGAAGTGCCTACTCTCAGTGCCTGGTAAGGAATGGATAGGATGATGTATTTCTAGCCTTGACATCATTACCCTCCTTTAGCTAAGGATTCCACAGAGGACGATTGTGACCATCCACCTCAGTCCTAGTTTTATCAGAACCCACTCTCTGTGTTTTTGCTTTATTTGGTGGCTCTCGTATGGAATTTCTCACAAAATTAGTACGTAAGAACTGAGAGCGAAAACTATGCCCATCTCTAAGTATTATTCAATTATTAAAGATTAAAGATTCCTTACACTAGCCTTAGAGCACCAGTAGACTCTCTACTCTCATCTCACGTATGTTTTGGTTGATCTACTAGAAGATGGTTCAGCTGACTCCCTGATTGCTGTCCAAGGGTTTAGGAGAAGAAGCAATGCTTCTTCTTGGCAAACTAGAGATGTCTATCGGTTTTCACGGTGGATCCATTGCAAATTCTACATGCAGATGTGAGGTTATACTGGATTCTAAGCTTAGGAATCTACTAAAGAATAAATTTTTAATAAAACCTCTTGATAAAATGATCTAATCCCCTACTTGTTGGCAAAAAAATTTCAGTTTTTATGGACTACCCCCCCATGCCTATGTGTTTGCATGTCCTCATGCATGAATAAAAGAAATAAGGCAGGGTGTATCTGGATAGAAATCACCTGAATCTACTTCTGAGTTGTCATTTAGCTTATTCCATCACTGCAATGCCATACACAATATGCAAAACAATATGTGAAGCAATATGCGAAAATGAAATATGCTATGTATATATGGTATGTATAAATGTATTCGTGCTAATTATAATGCCTCCAATTGGGCAACTCATCAGTCACACGTCCTCAAAAAGATGTATTGTTTCGTCAGTAGGAGGTTCCTAGGCAAAGAATGGTTTGAGGCACTGACCATTAACTGTAAAAACATGCCCAGATTTTGGGTCTCTAATTTGGACCGCCCCATTAGGATATAGGTGGACCACCAGAAACAGCCTGGTCCACTTGCACTTGAGCTTTCCCATAAAGAATTTGAGTCGAGAGTCAAACAAGCAGACCTGCTGGTTAGGTGCAAACTCCTTCCTCCGGATGTGTTGATCATGGAAAGCCTTTGTCTTGTCTTTGTATATTTTTGCATTCTCATATGCTTCCAGCCTAATCTCCTCTAACTTACTGAGCTGGAGCTTCCTTTCAAAACCTCCAGCCTCAAGGTTAAAATTATACTTCTGCACTGCCCAAAAGACACGGTGCTTTAGCTCCACAGGGAGATGACAGGCCTTTCCATACACCATGCGATATGGCAGCATTCTGAGCAGGGCCTTGTACGCTGTCTGATATGCCCATAGTGCATCAATTAATCG
Organism: Thalassia testudinum; assembly: GCA_037157565.1. Taxonomy (NCBI): domain Eukaryota; kingdom Viridiplantae; phylum Streptophyta; class Magnoliopsida; order Alismatales; family Hydrocharitaceae; genus Thalassia; species Thalassia testudinum. The sequence continues at coordinate 111,784,063 of JAZHRO010000003.1, read as the reverse complement.
ATCGGACCAATCCTTCCTATCATGTCTAACCATCTTTTGAAGGGTAAGCTTGATTTGACGGTTTGATACTTTAGCCTGCCCATTAGTCTGTGGGTGATACAGGATGGCAATGCGGTGCTGCACCCCATATTTCTTCAATAATGACCTGAAATGGGCATGGATGAAGTGACTACCCCCATCGCTTATCAGGGTGCGGGGAACTGCGAATCTCGCAAAAATGAATTCCCGGACGAAGGATATAACAGTTTTATGATCGGCTTGTCTTGTTGGGATAGCTTCTACCCACTTTGAGACAAAGTCTACTGCGATGAGTATGTACTCAAAGCCATGAGAGTTTGGGAAGGGGGCTATAAAGTCGATGACCTAGACGTCGAACACTTCTACGACAATAATAGATTGGAGAGGCATCATATTTCTCCAGGTCTTATAACTGACCGCCTGGCATTGGTTACAACACTTGGCAAATTCATGTGTATCTCTGAAAATGGTTGGCCAGAAAAATCCAGACTGCAAAATCTCTGTAGTGGTCTTTCGACCTGAGAAATGACCTCCACACGCATCGCTGTGGAAGAAGGATAACGCACGAGAGATTTCTGAATCGGGGATGCATCTATGGATGATTTGATCAACCCTAATGCGAAAGAGCAGTGGGTCGTCCCAAAAATAGAACTTAACCTCTGATGTAAATTTGAGTTTTTGATCCTAGGATAACCCCGCAGGTAGCCTGCCTGCAATGAGATAGTTTACTATATCAACGTACCAAGGAAACTGAACAGAGTTAATAGACAACAGAGACTCATCCAGAAATCGGTCTGATATCTGTGGGGAGTACAAAATGTAGTCTAGGTCTAGTTGAGACAAGTGATCCGCCACAACATTATGGGCTCTGGCTTTGTCGTGGATTTTGACATTAAACTTTTACTAAAGAAGGATCCATCTGATAAGGCGGGGTTTGGCATCCTTCTTTGCCAACAAATGTCGGAGGGTAGAATGGTCAGTGTAGATGATAACTTTGGACCCGAGTAAGTATGACCTCAATTTCTCCAACCCGAATACCACAGCTAGCAATTCTTTTTCCATGGCTATATAGTTACGCTAAGCATTGTTCAGCATTTTGCTAGCGTAGTATATTACAAATGGATGGCACTCCCGACACTGACCAAGAACGGCTCCGATATAGAAGTCGGAGGCATCACACATCATCTCGAAGTTGAGGGACTAGTCTGGAGGTTGGAGAATAAGTGCACATGAAACAGTGCTTTGCAAGGTCTTGAAAGCACTGAGACATGAGGAGCCGAAATCAAAGGGAGTGTCAGTTACTAGAAGATTCGTTCATGGATGAGCAATTTTTGAGAAATCACAAATGAATCTTCGATAAAATCCGACATGCCCTAAGAATGATCTAATTTTCCTAACAGAGCTAGGTGAAGGTAATCGTTAAATGATTTCAGATTACCCCAGCAACGACGCCAATTTGTTCGAGGCATAGATCATGTAGAAAATTAGCACATTGTAGTATAGTGTGAAATATGTCTCGAGCAAATAAATTAATGGAACTTGGTGAGTCCCAGTCGATCACAGGAAGGTAGAAAGCACTTTTGATTTCATGCATTTGTTCTCAATATGATTACTAAATAGTATAGACACAATATCGTAGTATATATATCAATCAAAGAGTTTGAACATGAATTGCATACATCTACTAAACAAATTCTAACATAAATGTAAACTACTTATGTAACAGAACGGGGGCACCACGGGTGGTTCATGGTGTCCTTCTGGAGAGGTTGGGAAGAGCAGCAACGATTCGTCGAGGTGGCCCAACGGACGCTTCGGACGAAGATGCAGAGATGGAGGCAGAGAAGATGGGAAGAAGAAGAGAGAGGGGTTGTAGATAGTGGAAGAAGAAGAAACTAAGAGAATGCTTTCAAAGGGGACCCTTGGGCCTCTTTTTATGGCTTTTCTGAAGGGCATTTAGGGTATTTGAGGCCTTAATCCCATGCAAAAGCTTCAGACTAACTAGATCCATTGATCGAGAGATCGATGGTCCTGATTAAGCCTTCCAAATCCTTCTTCCATCCACGGTTTATTCTGGTTCTTCCACGTGGCGCTCTGTGCGCCCTTGGATCTGGATCCGACGAGATCTCTCCCTTGCTTGAGAAGGCGGCTGGAGACAGGCGACGTGGATGCATCGCAGTCGTTAGATGACGATTCAACAGCCCACGACTCTCCTTCCCAGATTGGGGTGGATGAGTGGCAGTTGCGATGGCACCACGTGGTGCCATCGTGGCCATCCATCTTCTTCTCCTTGTATCTGATGATGTAGGCCTTTGATTGACTTGATTTCTACGTCGTTGGGCTACGAACATCGATCCGGATCCATCTGTGCAGTTGGATTTGTCATCTGAGGTCCAAATATTCTTCAATTTGCCCCTTGGCTCCTGCTTCTTCTGTAGACTCCTTAGGGTGCTAGGGAAGTCTAATTGATGCACTCTTGGAAGCGTTGGACCCCCGTCATCATTCCAAATAAATCCATAATGTTGGATCAGTCATGTGCAGCCCTAGATTACTTGCAATTATTAATACCTCTCAGATAGCACATTATTATGCATAAAACATATAAATCATCTAAGATGCAAAGTACGATGTGTATGCATGTAGAATGCCCATGTTAAGCTAGGTTCTACCTTAATTCAGGCGAATTAGGGCCTATGATTGCTGTGCAATCAGATTTTACTTCTAAAAAAATCACCAACTAGAACTCTAGCCTCCCCTCTACCTTACACCCTCCTCTTGGAGATTCATGGATGCGCCTTTGCATCTACTACTGCTACTCTACTCCGGACTTCATCTTTGAAGCCCTTAGATTCTTCTTTTTCAATTCTAGTTCTAGTTAGATTTGTTTCTAAACATTCTACTAGTTGTAATCTTACTTCTACTTATTTAAACATTGATTTGCAATAAAAGTTCCAGTTGCTTTTTATCGTACTTGTTTGCAAGTATTTAGTTTATTTATAGCATTTGTTCTAACTACTAGTATTGCTTGCTAATAGTTATAGTTGATTCTACTTTAATTGTAGTTGCTCTGGTCCATCCTGATTTCACATCTATCTTAGTTGTTAAATCATAGATCTTAGGAAAGCGAATTAGTCCATTTGCTTCCTTGCGAATGACTCATACTTCATTTGGAAAATCTTGCTTTCATTATTTTCGAGTTCAATTTGAATAAAAATTTAAGAGTTTCTACATGCATTTACTACGACGCATGCACTTTTGCGTATCTATTTCGTGAGTAGAGCAGGCACAATGATCGACGAAGAAGTGCTGAAGATACATTTATTTAGCATAAAATGCCTATTTATACATATTCCTAGCTTCTAGATGGATTCAACATAGTAAATATCGCATAACATCATCACAATGCATTTAGAGTAGATTTTATAATTTGAATAATAATTTTCTTATTTTAATGGCTAGGGGATAAGGAGACATCTTTATGGGCTTTAGATCGAAGATTTGACCATATGGATGTGGTCAAGGTGATGATCGGAGTCCAACGCCTTTGAAATCACCCCAATCAAACATCCATAGCATCCCCTACAAGCCTTAGAAGATCAAGGGACAGGTTGACATAAATCCGAGCATCAAACGAAAAATCCAACCATATAGATGGATTCAAGTCGATGATCGTAGCCTAACGACATGGAAATCACCTCGATCCAACATCTTTAGCATCACTGATGAGTAGAAAATTCACGAGGAAAATCAGGGTTTTAAGAAATGCATTGTCGCAGTTGCAAAAATCCGCTTATCAAATCCCAGGGCGAACATGAAGAGGGGACATTCAATTTAGAAATCCACATTTGATTTTAATTTCTTTTTGGTATTTTATGCTTTTCTATTTTTTTTGTATTTTAAATAAGACAGAAATTGGGTCAGTATAATTCTAGCTACCTAACTCTTCTATTAGTAGAATAAAAATATATATATTATATAGGAAATTCAAATGGTTTTTACAAGCTAGATGTAGAAATTAAAATCTACTCTAGAAAGCAAAAAAAAAAGAGAGAGAATCCTGATAAACGTCAATTTATCATCATTCTTAGGCTATTATTACACTTAGTTCCTAAGGTTTCAACATTTGCAGAAGGGTATTAGGCTACATTTAGGCCTTCACTTGCATTTAGGGTTTAGGCTTGCATTGTTAGGATTTCTTTTTATTTTACGTATTGATACACTTCATTTTGAATATCAGGAATAAATACACCATAGAAACTAGTTAAACCCTAACAATATGAAAGGTAGAACATCAGAAAAAAGATGGCAGCTCATTTTCAACTCAACTACTTCAATCTTGGCTACCTATTGTGAACTAGCTAGCTAAGCTAGCTAAGGAGTCCACAGGAAGCTTAGTCTCAGCTCATCTTAGCACCAAGCCAGCTCAGTCAAGCTCTATCCAACTCAAGGAAGCTCAACTTAGCTCTTCATAGCTACTAGCTCTAACTAGCTAAGTTGAGCTATAAAGTTCAAAGAAGCAACATGTCAGCTCCTTTCAGCTTCCAACAACTCTAGACTAGCTATTGGCTGTTCCATGCAACTCTACTTAGCTACTAGCTTTCAAAAGCTAGCTAAGCTATCTACCAAGTCCTCCTACATGCCTTCCACCTAGCTTTCTACTCCACCAAACTCCACCTAAATAGCCATCCATTTTTCCCTCAAAAAATCCCATAACTACCACCCTAAGCACCCCTTCATTTCTCCTCCACAAACATCCCCTTCACATCCCTTCACTTTCCCTCTAAAAACATCCACACACCGCTTCATTTTCCTCCATAAACACCATAACCACCCCCTTCCCATCTTTTAAATACCCTACCCTACCACCACATAATTCCCATTTTTAGTTACACATTCTCTCCACTATCATACACCTACAACCATCATTTGAAGAGAAGTGTGGTGGAATCAAGAGGGATATCCCATTCCCTTTTGGTATCTACTTCTACTTCAATATATCATGGAGAGGAGCTACAGATCATCATCTTGGCAGATGGCTAAGCAAAGGTGGATGCTCACCACCTTGGAGGAGTAAGACAGGAGCACCTCAAGGAAGAAGAAGCCTTCTTCAAGTTCGGGAACAACCGCACTTGAAGTGGGGGTGACTCCATCTTTTGGGAGACTTTTCTATCTTCTTTTTCTTTGTATTTATTTTCGGTACTAGAAGCATTCCTAGATTTGGGGATTAATTGCGCGGAATTATTCCACACAATTGAGCTCCCCAAGTCCTTGTAGGCATCATCTCTTCTAAATCAATTTGTTATCTTCTTTATGTCTTTAATTGAAGATTTGGTTGGTTGCTTTATAACGTTCGTTGGATGCATTTGCGTAAAACTGTTCGTTGTCGTGCACTTACAATGTCAATTTTAAATAAAGAATCAGAGGTGAGTCTGAGTGTCGAACACAAGGAGGTAGTAATTAGATCAACTACTCACTTTCATGTCACGTAAATATGTCGTTTGTGCACTTGAAAATCAATTTGAGAAAATGAGAGATAGAGAATTAGAGAGAGAGAAAGATAGAGAGAAAAGGGTTAGAGAACCATATCATAAGATCAATGTGCCAACAATTTCTTATCAAATGTGTAATCAAACATAATGTAGATGAATGCTTTAACAAAATCAAGACATGAACTACACTACAAAATAAAATAACACTAAGACAAGGAAGAAGAAGGCGTTGAGATAGCTATGACGGTGGAGGGGCTTTTGTCGATTGCTCGGTTGCTTCGAGACCTTACTTGGACTCTAGAAGGTGGTGGTATCTTGTGGGTGGAAGCTTAGGTAGATGATGAGCAAAAGTGGAGGGGTGTAGGCCCCTTTATAAAGGAGGGAGAAGGCCAAAAATTATCCACGGGTCAACAGTGACAGCCGCAAGCGTCACTGAAGATCCGCTGCATGCATTGCCCTTGCCCCCGCCCTCGCTCCTTCAATGCTCCAGCTGTCTCTGCACGCCCCGCCGCATGCGCATGCGCTGGCATGCACTGTGCCACGCGCACGCACCTTGCTGCCCCGTGCCTGCTCTGCTGCGCTACTGCGCACATGCCCACGCATGATGTGCACGCTCTACTCACTCTATCGCATGCCTTGCTCAAGTGCCCAATTGAGGGGCAATGGGTTTCAATCCCGTGCCTTATCTTTGAGAGGCGGCTTCACGTCCGATTTACCAAGGCCATTCTTTATCGTAAAGAAGAATTATGGGTGCGCGGTGGAGATGATCTCTTAGTCGTTGGATCAAGATACAACGGCTAAGAGTGGATGATGCTTAAATGAAGAGTGGGTGCTGGCTAGTGTTGGGCGGCCTAGATGGTGCCACGTGGAGCCATCTGGGATGTCCATCTCCTTTCTGTTGTATGAGATTCCACGGTGCTCAGATTGCGATGATTCCCACGTTGCCGACTGCGATCGTCACATTGGATCCATCTGTACAGTCAAAATTTTCATCCGAGGCCTATAAGGATGTCGCATTGCCCCCTGGCAATTGATCTTTCTCGAGCTTGTTGTGGGAGCTATAGAGGCCAGATTGAAATGATTTCGAGTCCGTTGGACTCCGTTCGTCTATCTAGATCCATCTGTACGGTCTGATCGCTCATCTGAGACCTATTTCAAAATGGACTTGTGCACATGGTCATTAAACATTGATTCTAAGCTATTAAAATGTAAAGATCATGCAATATGCATTCAATGCTCCCAAGTCCATTATAGTCTGACATTATCGCACATGTACCCTCGAAATTGACTCTAATTGATGTTATTAACACTTGTAATTGTAGAGTCATCATACCCCCATGCCCACCCCTTGCTAGTCCCTAGCAAGGTTTGACCTAAATGCTATTTACAACTAAAGTTAGGAATTGATCGCTTAGGTAGAAGTTGCTTTTCAACAGGAGGAAATTTCTACTAAGAACCTAACTCGCTAAGACTCAATAGTGCCCGGGTTCTTGCCAAAATGACAACCGCCTGAGGCCTCGCCTTATTCTATATAGAAGCAAATACATATTTTTTTCTTTTTCATCTTTTCTAATATTTTTGGATTTTTGGCGTTGAGGATTTCAGGGTAACTTTTTATAGCTACCCAATCCACCCAAGACTTAAAAAAGGATTCTTAGTACTAAGCATCTTATTGTGATAGTGATAGACTCAACAACAATTAAAATAGACCTCGGGTTTTTACGCCCCTAGGTGATCAGAAAGAAAAAAAATGTTGCCTAAAGGTGTATCTATCTGACCGGTAGCTTTCTCCCTACTTTTTATTTTTGTGGGGTCAACACAAGGGTGAACCTAGTGTATATCTCCCTGGATTATGCTACTTCCCCACTTCTTCCTTAAGTGTTTTGGAATTCTTGTGCATTTTATGAGCTGGGATCTGGACAACCAGCCAATGGGCTATTACCAACGGCAACTTGCTAGCCATACTTGTGTGATAAGTATGGCTTATTTTTTATTTCTTTTCTCCTTTTCGATTTTCTTTTTCTTTTTTCTTAAGTAGGTGGCTTTTTTAATCTAAGATTTACCTAAAGGTAGTAGTGAAAGAGAATGGTCCTGCAGCTGGGCTTTGGATAACTTGCCAATGGGATGTTACCCATGACAGCTTGCTAGCCATACCACCCTAGAAGGTTCATTAGTTGCCCAATTTCCATTAGAACCATCGATGAGTGAGTTAATGCAAAACGTGTGTAGATGTCTAGACTAAAAATCCACCCAAATCAGAGGGTGGGTTGATAAGTCGTACACCTATCACCCTACTTTATTGACTAGATTAATATACATTAAGGTGGTGAGGACTCGAGACCAAGTCCACATTTTAGTGGATACCCAGAATGATTAGGTTCGAAGACATGAAGGGTCTTAGTGATTAGGTCCCTAACGTATCATTTCCTAATGTCAACGAGCTTCTAATGCCTAAGGTTTCGTTTCCTAATTTTATTTTATTTTTCTTTTTATTTATAAAAAAATAAAATTAGTTCAAGCTGATAATTTTTGTACTTAGATCCTATGAATTACCATACCCCCATGCCTAAGTTGGACAATGTCCTCATTGGAGAAATAAATGTATGTAAGGGAGTAGGGAAAGAAATCACCTGAGTTGTAATCGTGAATCCGGCCAGCTTGAAACCTCTGGGTTGCCTCCCAGGAAGCGATGAGTTTTGTGCCTCCAGCTTGGCATACTTACACTTTAACCCTCAATAAGGGTCAGGGGATCTGGACAAGAAAGTGTTTTAGTCATTGACCATTAACAATGAAGGTTTGCCCAGACTTGGGATTGGAAATTTCAACCACCCAGTTGGGATAAGGTCTGACCACTTGATATGGTCCTGCCCACTTAGATCTCAGTTTCCCAAGGAAGAGTTTAAGTCTTGCATCAAATAGCCAGACTTGCTGATTTGGCTTGAAGGTTTTTCTATTAATGTGTTTGTCATGGATGGCTTTCATCTTCTCCCTATAAGGTCTATTGTTCTCGTAAGTGTTCCGATGGATTTCCTCTAGCTCGAAGAGTTGGAGCTTCCTTTGAGTTCCGGCCATTTGAGAATCCATATTGCACTTCTTAACATCCTAGTATGCTCGGTGCTCCAACTTGACTAGAAGGTGGCAAGCTTTGCCAAAGATCAATCGGTAAGGCGACATGCCTATCGGAGTCTTAAAGGCAGTCCTGTATGCACAAAGGGCATTGTCCAATCGTGTGGACCAATCCTTTCGGTCAAGTCTCACAGTTTTTTGTAGAATATTTTTAATCTACCTATTTGAGACCTCAGTTTGCCCATTCGTTTGCGGGTGATATGGGGTAGCAATGCGGTGAGTGACCTCGTATTTCTTAAGTAGGTCATGAAATTGGGCATTAATGAAGTGACTCCCACCATCGCTGATCATGGCTTTCGGTATCCCAAATCAAGAAAATATATTTTTCTTAATAAAGTCCATGAAAGCCTATGGTTACATTTTCAGGTGGGTATGACTTCGATCCATTTCGAGACGTAGTCCACTGAAACTAGTATATACTCGAAACCGTTTGATGGTGGGAAGGGACCCATAAAATCGATGCCCTAGATATCAAAAATTTCGATGATCAAGATGGGCTATAGAGGCATCATATTTTTCCTGGTCATAGTCCCTAAGGTCTGGCATCTAGCGCATGTCTTTGCAAAGTTATGTGCATCCTTGAAAAGTGATGGCCAGTAAAAATTGGACTGCAAAAGTTTTGCAGCCATCTGCTTCCTAGAGAAGTGGCCACCACAGGCTTGGTCATGATAGAAGGATAGCACACTTTGGACTTCCTCTACTGGAATATACCTCCTAATGATTTAGTCAGCACAAAGTTTAAATAGCATAGGATCATCCCAAAAATAATGCTTGGCCTCAGCCAAGAACTTATCCTGTTGTTGTCTAGACTAGTCATGTGGAGTCTACCCTACCACTAAATAGTTGACTAAGTCCGCATGCTAGGGTAGACTCCTTCCATGCATAGTAAGAAGTTGTTCATCACGGAATGTGTAGGTTAGGGGTAATGAGGGTCCAATGTGTTCTAGGTGACGTCTGGATAAGTGGTCGGCTACAACGTTCTTGGTCCTGGCTTTGTCACGTATTTCCAGGTCAAATTCTTGCAAGAGTAGGATCCATCTGATTAGCCTGGGTTTAGCATCCTTTTGCTCTAACAAATGCCCGATAGCCAAGTGGTCAGTGTAAATAATCACGTGGGATCCTAGAAGGTATGATCTGAATTTTTCTATTCCTAAAACTACAGTGAGTAGTTCTTTTTCCATGACATTATAATTCCATTGAGCCTCATCCAAAGTTTTACTCAAATAGTAGATCACCACAGGTTTTTTCTCTCTTCTTTGTCTAAGGACTGCTCTAACAGCAAAATCTGATGCATCGCACATTATCTCAAAGTGCTGGGACCAATTTGGGGGTTGTAAAATAGGTGCAATTAATACTGTATCCCTAAGGGTGTTGTAGGCATTGATGTAATCAGGTGTCATGTCAAAAAGTACGTCATTGGCTAGAAGGTCAGTCAAAGGCATGGAAAGTTTGGAAAAATCCTTAATGAACCTTCTATAGAAGCCAACATGTCCTAGGGAAGATTGGATTTGCTTGACAGAGCTAGGAGGTGGAAGTTTGGAAATTAAATCAACCTTAACTCGATCAACTTCAATGCCCATCTGCAAGACAAGGTGACTGAGGACAATCCCTTCTTGAACCATAAAATGGCTCTTTTCCCAGCATAAAACCAGGTTGGCCTTGATACATCTCTTCAGGATTTTTTTAGGTTGCTAAGACAATAGTCAAATGAGTCTCTGAACATGGAGAAATCATCCATAAAGACCTCCAAATATTCACCTACCACCTCTGAAAAGATGGCTAACATGCAACACTGAAAGGTAGTGGGTGCGTTGCATAACTCGAATGGCATACGGCGGAATGCAAATGGGCCATATGGGAAAGTGAATGTGGTCTTCTCTTAGTTCTCTGGTGCAATAGCAACCTGGTTATATCCTGAATATCCTTCCAGGAAGAAAAAATATTTCTGCCTTGCCAATCGTTCGAGAATCTAGTCAATGAATTGCAGGGGAAAGAGGTCCTTTTTAGTGGCCTCATTAAGCTTCTTATAATCAATGCACACCCACCACGTTGTTGTGGTGCGGGTAGGGATGGATTCACCCAGGTAATTCATGATTGTGGTGAGCTTGGCCTTCTTTGGTACTACTTGAGTAGGGTTGATAATGAATTTTACGTGGATTGTAAAATACGTTGTTGTAACGTGCAAAATTGATCAACTCTTAAATTTATAAACCTAGATATTGGGGTATCTAGGGTCGTCCAAAGAGGTAATATGTTTGCAAAATTCAGGTCTCTTGCTTGGTAATAGAAATCACCTTTCTTTTTGGTCTTTTCAACTATATCATTTTTTAGGGTTTTCAAATAATGAGCATTCACAAAGTTGTTGACAAAGAAAAAGGTGATCTAAACCTAATTCACTAAACTATTGCTAGAGTAACATGAAAGGCCTCTCCCTACGCTCACTTTAGGCACGTGGGGGCCTAGAGTAATTAGGGAGAGGGAGTGAAAAAGTGCTAGATCAAGATAGAAAGGAAACAAATGTGACAAGAATTTAAAAGAAGGCAACTTTAACTGAATTGAACTTATTCTACACAAAACACATAGAGGAAAGCTTCTAATCTACTTGAAATGCAAGAAGATAAAAACACAAATCCTCTAAATGAAATGGTGATGAAGATGATGGCTTCTTGCTCCAAGCCTGGTAGCTCCCGAGCTTGAAAAGAGTCCTCCAACTCCTTCCTTGCTATGCTCCTCCAAGATGGTGTCCTCCAAGGTGGAAGCTTCCACCTTAACTTTCCTCCTCCAAGGGTGGGCGTGCACCACCTTGCTCCTCCTTGCCTGGCCATCCTCCTAGTGGGGGAGTGCTCCTCCTCCTTGGCATGGCATAAGCAAGAAGAAAAAGGGGAAGAAGGCACCAAGGGGGCGGGTAGGATGCCCCCTTAATCTTCTTTTCTTCTTCTTCCTTGGCCTTGAATAATGGTGGGTATATGGTAGACTAAACCAATGGAGGATGGGAATTATGTGGTTGTAGGGTAGGGTATTTATAAGATGGGAAGGGGGTGGTTATGGTTTTTTTTGGAGGAAAATGAAGGGGTGCTTGGATATTTTTGGAAGGAAAAATGGGAGGGAAATGAAGAGGTGCCTTGGTTTTCCATCCAAAAGTACCTTCTAGAAGGTATTATTTTTGGAGGGAAAAAATGGAGGTGGAGATGGGTTTTGATGGTGGATGTATGGTGGTGATGGAAGGGATAGTTGGCACCAAAATAAAGTAGGAGTAGGTAGTCTTTTTGCTGGAGCTTAGGTACTAGGGTAGTAGGTTTTGGTGTCATGGAGGTGGACTAGCTAAGCTAAGCTAGCTTAGCTAGCTTGGCTAGTAGGGAGTAGGTTTGAAGGCATTTGGAGCTAGGGTTTTCAGGGAGAAGAGCTGGAGGTAGTCATCTTGAGCTACACTGGAGATGGTGGCTACTGAAGAGAGCTGCAAGGAGCTACCCTAGCTGGCTTAGCTTGCTAGTTCTTTGCTAGCTACTAAGCCATGCTAAAGCAAGCTAGCTTCTACTAAAAGGAGCTGAGGTGAGTTGGGTCTGATGCTCCCGGGGAGGACCTAGCTAGTTGAGGTAACCAAGGTTGCTTAAGTCAACTAAGTTGAGCTAAGCTGAGTCCCCGGGAGCTGGACTTGAGCTTTGTGAGCTAAGATGAAGTCATCTTCTGCTGGCTGGAGTTGAGTGGAGCTAGATGTAGCTGGTCCTGAGCTGAGGTGAACTCTAGTCAACTCAACTGAGCTAGCTACAGCTCCCTGTGAACTAATGGGAGTTGAGATGAGCTAGATTCAGCTAAGTTGAGCTGGATCTGAGTTGTCCTGAGATAGGGTGAGCTAAGATGAGCTCTCGTGAGCTGCCATTCAGCTAAGATGAGATGAATGGAGCTAAGATGAGCTAACCCTAGTTGAAGTGACTTGGAATCCAGCTGTGGTGAGCTAGATCAAGCCGAGTTCTAGCTAGTCTGAGCTTCTTCTTCACCAGTTGCCTTCTTAAGTGTTAGGGTTTCAGAGTTCTGACAATCTGTATATCCATAACACTCACAAAAACACATTAAAAAGATAATAAAAAGTGCAATGCATGCCTAACCTAATTGATGCCTAAATGCAGCCTAAAAACCCATTTGCGGAGCAAAATCCTAAAAGCAAGATTAGTTTTAATGAATAAAAATGATGATAAACTGGCCTTTATCACACCCCCATGCTTATCTTTTGCTAGTCTCTTAGCAAAACTTAAATTTTTACAAAATGAAATTTTTAGGAAATCTGATTTTTTCGGCTTTTGAGGAGAAAAAGATTAAGGAACTTTGGTTGGTTTAAACACAGGAGGTACCGGATTTGTTAAAGGTAAACATCAGGATTTGTTTTTGGATGAAAAAATGAGACAAAATGGGATCAATATATCCTCCAGAAAATTCCTTGATTAACCCCTTGTTAAGTCAGATGACTTAAAATTTCTGCTTTTAGGATTTTTCTGGCTCTTGAATCTAATTTGCAACTTGCAATAACTTTTGAAACCTTGTATCCGTGCTTGTGAAAAGGCAAAATTTATAAGGGCATGTTTTTGGTTTAAAACCCTTTTTTTTTTGTCCCCCATGCTTATTTTTAGCTTAGTCTTGCAACAGATGTGTTAGGATTATTATTCCTGTTACCAATCCTCGAGGGGGTTCTGGTGCCAATACTTTGAGATAGTACTGTCCATGACACCACCTAGGAGCTCACAACCCCAAAACACAATGTGGTGTAAAGGGGTGCTCCAAGCAAACTCAAGTTCTTGCTCTGACATGATAGGTAGAGCACTTGCCAAGACACTTGAGCTACTAAAATGTGCTTTAATGCTCCGTCTAAAGATATGAAATATAGATATGGAGTAGTGCCGAGGTGGTAACATGTTGGCATTGCATCCTCAAAGGAGGCATTTTCCTCCTCGGCAGTGGGAACTCAAACCAATGATCTACTTCAGTCTTTTACTAAGGGCAAAAATGGGGTTTTTCTGATTTTTAGTAGTTTTTTAGGTGTTGGCTTGTGTGTGAAATTTGACACAGGAAGTTCCATAAGAAAAGAAAGTTTTTGAATAAGAAACTAAGCCATATACTTTCAATATTACAAAAGAGGATCAAGTCACCTGAACTATCATGAGTTCAGGTGGAATTTTAGAGAAGGATATCTAATCTAGTCTAAAAGTAGATCCTAAAATTCTATGATCTGATCCGTATCCTCATCCCTAGTTTGTTAAAGATAAAATCCCATTGTACCAAAAGTGAGTTGTCAACCTTAGTCTTGATTTCAAAATATTCCTCAAAAAGTTTTTTTTAGTATTTTTATTTTATTTGTTATGCATGCAAGAAAATAAAAATGACTAAAGAAAAATGCTTGTTTTTAGGTTTTGAAAATCTTAAATCGATCATCAAAATTTTAAAAACACCCCCCCATGCTTATGATATGCAATGTCCTCATGCATTAGGAGGGAAAAGGGATCACCTTAGTGAAGGGCAGTCAGGTTTAGGATGGTCGAAACCTGGAAAAAGAAAGGAAAAAGGAAAGTAGGAAAACTGATGGGTTACCTCCCATCCAGTGCTATCTTTTATGCCATTCAGCCGGGCGTGAAGGTATGCACGGAAAACATACAATCATGTAAATAATTGGACACTTAGATGTCCTCAAGAAATGCATTTTCCTCAAGATCACTGAAAAGAAGCATGGTAAAGAAATTAGGATTAAAATGAAACAGAAAAATGGAAGAATGACCCGGATCTGGCCATGGTTTAAGTGCATGTAAAATGCCAGACTCTGGTGGGTCGGGTGATAGGTCCAATGGAAAGGGAGGGGAAAAGGAGTCAATGAGATGTAGGGTGAGTGAAGTTAGTGTGGATGTTTTTGGTGAAAAATTAGGAAGATTGAAAGAGTAAAAGTCAAACCCTAGTTGAACTAAAATGTCTCGGACCACAAAATCATCCTTAGAATAGGAATCAATAAAATCTTGATCCATGGTGGTCAAAGCTGAGTAGGATTTGATCAATAAAGATTTCTCACAAATTGCTTCCATTGTATTATCAGTGTCCTCGAAAATTTTATGATCAATGGAGCTCTTGGAAGGTTGAAATAAATCTAATGAGAAAATCTGGTTACTGCAACTTATATTCATTTTCCTAGAATGAGAGTTGATATTAGCTGTTGCAGTAATCAGAAGGGGTCTTCCAAGAATGGTATTAGTGAGAGTTGCAGGTACCTCTATGTCAAAGACCAGAAAATTTACTTGATTTAGACAATTCTGGACCTTGACAATATGATCCTCAATAATTCCCTGTGGTTGAATGGTAGATTGATCTCCCAATTGAAATTAAACCTTAGTAGGTTTAATATCACCGAATCGAGATTCCTCAAATATGACCAGGGGAATGATATTAATGGAGGTACCTAAGTCGAGAGGGGCACGAAAAAAGGTGGTGTCATATATGACAACCGAGATGAGAGATGCGCCCAGGTCCTTTTTTGTGAGAGGCAGCTTGCTCTAAACAACTGAGCTTGCTGTCTTAGAAAGGACCACCCTTCTTAGATTCTGAGCCTCCCTTGTTGGAGTAAACTTTTCTTTCAAAAATTTAGCAAAGGCAGGGGTGGCATCTAGGAGGGGGATATTCCTCTCAACTTGCTCAAATAAGTCCAAAAGATCTTGGTGAGAGGGCTCTGATTTTTTAATAAAAAGATTGGATTGTAGTGTTTGAGAGTAAGAAGTAGGATTTGAATCAAGTGTTTTTGGGATTTCTTTTTCTTCTTCCTGTGTGGGGTTGGAGAGTTGATTTGCATAGGCTGACAGTGGGTTTCATCAATTTGATTTGAAGGACCTAAATTAGTGGCGGTGTTCCCACTCAACATATCTGCATATGCAGTTTGGTCATCACTGGGAGGAGGTAGGGGGGCCTGATGTTGATAGAAACCAAGTTGGTACTGAGATATTGGGTTCATACGAGGATGAACAGTGTGGTTCTGATGTTGATGTCCACCCGGGTGTTGGTTCCTTTGATTGACAAAGTTTGGTGTGGGCTGGGATGGTGAATGTTCTGCAAGTCCTTGAGTCAGAATAACCCTTATTTGATCATTGAGATTGTTAATAACACTGGTGATTTTCATAGTTTTTCTTTGCATCTCCTACAGGGTTTTCATCATTTGGGCATTGATGTCTTCTAGAGATGGCCCAAATTGATAAGTTTGATTTGAACCATACCCTCCAAATGAGTTTTGTTGTTGGTGAGGAACTGGATTAGTCCAGGAGTGAGTCAGATAATTCCTCAAATTAGAGGAATTTTGCAATTTCTCTTGGAAGGTGGAGAGATTTTGAGTGGGGTAATGATTTGGATAAGTAAAATTCCCTGCTGAACCATAGAAAGACTCAAAATAATTATTATACTCAGCACGTGTCGTATGCAAATTTTGTCTCTTTGGGATGTGAGAAGGGGTGAGATGTGGAATGTGTGGAGCTTGGGTAGGTGTGGCAGGACTCCCTTGGTTGGCTAGGTTTGTTAAATCCTTATGCAACTGTTGTTGCTTAACTTGTAGCTGAGCCATTTTGGAGTAGAAATTAGGTGGAGGGGCCTAATTAAGAAGCTCCTGGGTGGAAAGATTGGGGAAAGAATAATTAGCATGCAAGTTAGAGGACCAATTTTTATTTTCCATTTTTAAAGAAGAGGAAGAATGCAGGAAAAGTCTTTTTAGGGAGGCAAAATCAAGTGGTCCCTCCAAGTGTGGAGTTTTGGACCGCCGCTCGTGCAAAATGGAAGAAATGGTAAGGGAGGAGAAGAGATGGAGATGAGAGAAAGTGTGCAATCAATCAATCAAAATTCGAGACCTAACTTAAATTCGACTCCCTAAAAATTAACCTAAGACTTGATCTACCTAGGAAATAAGTAATCACTAGTGAATTCTTGTTCTGTCAACAAGTCTAGTGATGGTGGCCATTTTCGCGCATTTTAAAGTCGTTAGAAATTGTAGTATAGTCGCACTAAAACGTTCTTCAAAAAATGATTTTGTAAAGATAACAAGACTTGAGTCCCAATCATTCATCTTTGGGAGGCGTTTATGCAATTCCAAAATCGATCTCTTTCGCTCTACCTGCTAAAAATCGCATGACAGTTTATGGTTATTACGTATTTAAGCACGACTTGCTTAGTTGCAAAAATATCAGGAATTAAAAGCAGGCAACCTTAATCACACAAAATATATTACAATCAATAAGCTCTTGGTGATTCTCAACACAGAGATATATATATATATATATATATAAAATATTTCTTTCATTCATTCAGGAGGGTGTTTGCAACATGGAATTAGAGGAAAGCTTGAAAACATAAATCTAGCTAACAGAAAATGATCGCATACATAAATCTATGGGGGAATTTTGCATGCATCATTGGGGGAGAATAAAGAGCTACACTACTAAGCAGTAAATACAAGCATGTAAATTATGAAGAACTAGCTACTAATCTAGCAGAAATAAGGGCATTCGGAGGTGGGCTTCGATGGCCTTTAAATGGTTGAGAGGAGGAGGGGTGGCCGATGATGCTTAGGCTGACCCTTGGAGAAAGGTCGGAAAGGTGATCCAGCATCCTGGCGTGGAGATGGTGGTAGCCATGGTAAGCAACTCGTGGAGGTGGCGTGGAAGTGAATGTAGCTAACCTAAATGGAAGTGAATAATGCCAAGAGATGGATGGGTGCAAATGGCCACCCCTTAGGTCTTTTTATAGACCTAAGAGAGTCTCTCTAGAGAAGTGTGGAACTCTCTAGAGAGAGCCCCATAAGTGGCCGGCCATGGAGAGAGAGGGTAGTTCTTAGATCCATAAAAAGTGGATCTAAGAATTGAATGAGTCTTGGTTGCTAAATTTGGCAACCAAGAGTGGCACCACTTGAAGTGAGTTCTAGAGAACTCTAGATGGGTGTGTGTGCATGAATGGGTGTGTGTGTGTGGGTGTGCCCTAGGTGGCTAAGTGGTTTAGGTTAGGTCCTAAGGGGATTAGGTAGGTGTAGGCCTTAAATTAGGATTGCAAACCTTAACTGCTAAGGGGGAATTGCAGTTAAACTTAACCCAAGTTTAATTGAATGAGTGTGAACCTAATTGAGAGTGAAATAACTCAATTAGGTTGGGCTTAGGTCAATTGGGCTCTCACTAACTCCAATTGGATTTGTGTGGGTTGAGATCTGAGCTCAATTGGACCCTATGAGTCCAATTGACTTAGGTAATGGTAATTGACTGTGATCCTAGTCAATTAGGTTTAGTGAGGACCTAATTAGGTCCTTGGGGAGGTTTAGAGGTGGTGTACTAGGGTTAGGGTACCTTAATTTAGGTTCTTATGGGGTTTGAATTGGGTTTAGGGACCTAGAGATCCAAGATCAAGGCTTGAATCTCAAAACAGGAACTGGAGAGCAGTTCCAGATGTCCAAAAATGGAATCAGACATCTTATACTCAAAAATCAGAAGTCCATATTTGTTGTCTGGACGTCCAATCGGAGTAAGGAAGAATTCAAGGTTCTGTCTTGGGTATTCTGCAGAAATTGGATGTTTGACCAAGCATCTGGACTTCTAATAACACTGTAGAAGTGGGTTTAAGTTGTGCAGTGGTTGGCTAAGGGTTCTAGATGTCCTATAATTCATCTGGATGTCCAGATAAAGGTTAGAATTAGGGTTTTAAGGTTTCCTAGGGAGTAGTGACCTAATCTAAGGGTGGCTAAGGCTTGGGGAAGTCTCTGGGCTATCTTAGGGCTCGGATGGACCTAAGTTCTTCACATTTTACTGCTTTATTCCTACTTAATAGAGTAGCATACCTTAACCCCCTTACATTATTATCTATTACATCTAATCTATGTCTTCTACTCTAACTCTGCTGTAACACCCATTATTCCTGATCCGGCTCAGATCCAGCTTCAGATCCAGCTTATTACCTGTAATTGACATAATCCACTTAATCAGCACATTATAACATTATTTTCTGCATAGCTAAAAGAAAGCAGTAAAGATGCAGATAATGCTTATGCATGCATGAATTGCCCTAACTTATGCTAAGTCTTAGCCTAATTTAGGCTAATTAAGACCTATGATTGCTGTGCAATCATCTAGCCAAGTTGTTTAAGGGGAGGTTTGGGCCCAAGCATTTCCCAGGAAATCCCTAGGTGCTTGTAAAAACCCACGCCTGATCGTTTGACACGGCCCCTTAGCCTGAACACCAGATATAGATGACAGAATTGATATTAACTAAAGAAAACTTAAGACCTAGATAGCAAGCCTAAGTTGATGAAACCTTAGGGGTCAAGTTGCTATGGATTTTAATTATGTCTAGGATACTAAATTGCACGCGGAATGTAGAGGGCGTTGATTGGATTATTGCCCTGTTATTTCAAATTTTATAGTACGTGCAAGAATTGGAAAGTGGTTCCAATTTCAAACAAATTGTCACACAATTTCTTGTATTTTTATCTTTTAGGATTTGATTTAATTCAATGTGTTTTAGGGTTTCTCTTTTTAAATTTTCAAACAAGTTTGAAACTCCACAATCAAATGAAAAACAAGTTGTATTGGTGATGGTTAATTTCCCTCAATGTGAGTCTCTAAAAAGAAAGAAGGGAACCCTAAGCCAATTGTCCCTATGACAAAAAATTATTACTAATGAATTATGTTTAGGCTTTCTGTATTATGTAGTGGTCTAAACAAGTCAAACAACACCACTACATTAAAGGAAATATAACAAGGATTTTAGAAAAGATTTTTTTAAGATTTTACAAATTTGTTTGGTATTTGTTTTGAATTTTTATTTGTGCTGGTGTCAAAGTGTAGAAATGATATCAGTGGATATTTTAGACTTTTCAGTATTACCATCGACTTTAGAAAATTTTGGTGATTTTATATGATGTGTAGAATTTCACAAGTATTCCAGAAAACTAAATTTCACAAAAATTTGATGACTATAGAAATTATAAAAATTCATAGACAGTAGCAAAATAGGAATATTAGAGGGTAAGACCCCTCTATAGTCCACTAATTTTAAAAAATTATATACAAACCCAATTAGTCTGAAATTTGGAACAGATGTTCCCAACTTGATTTGAAATCTTTGTGTAAAATTTCAGGATTTTAGAAGGCCTGTGGTGATCTAAATTTATTTTTCAGATCCAGACAAAATTCTAGATCTGAAATAGTAGAATACCAATACTTGAAATGAAGTGGTGTTAATGGTGCAAACAAGCAATCAATGAGTTTTAAAATGCACCACTCCAGTTAATTAAGTTGTTTAGGGTCTTGAAAGCCAAGTTTAGTGTATTTTGGTAGACTTTTAGTTTAGGTGTGACAAGTGAAAGGGAACCAACCTGAATCCACGGGAAGACAAGGGATTTGATTTCTTTCCAGAATTCCTGCTTGCTTCCTGTAGTTCTTACACACACGAGTGATTGCACCGCAAAAATACACTTGCAATTGTGCCGTCTTGTGCTATTTCCTAGCATTACTAATGCATATTAGGTTTCCATAATCGCATTTGTGAAAATACATGCATGCATGCATTTAATTGAGAGGGGAGGAGAGTAAATAAAATGGCCTCGCAATTCACGTATTCCTCAAGTGATGCTTTGCAAAATTCACCATCTTTTTATTTTTAATTTTATTTTTATTTGACTTGGAATTCTTCCTGCAGCTGCAAGGAAGAGTTCTTCTTCTTTGCACCTTGTCCTGACTCAACCATTCTTTGCTTGCCACTCCCTACAGCCGCATGCAGCCACTCCCTGCCAAGCCATGCACAACCAGGGCATGGCTGTGTATGACTTCTTCCTCAATAAAATAGTCACGGCTCCTCCTATGCAAGAGAGCTTGGTCCCCAGCCAACTTAAAAAATCCAACTGCAGCTTCTCCAGGCCACCGTCCCCTCCCCTCTCCCTCCATACGCAAGCCCTCCTCGTCTGAGGAGACACCCGGCGGACAGGAGCAATTCACGGTCTTGCACAACAACCACCGTGAGTCCACCATCGCCCAGCTCACCAAAGAGCCGGTGGGCGTGGTGGCTCTTTCCTTTTTTTTTCATTCGAAGCCCTTCATCCATTGGAGCAAAGCTTCAGCTTTGAAGCTCAACCGGCCACCGCACGCTCTTCAGCAGCCGGCCGAGCCCCACAGCAGCAGCAGCAAGGCCGAAGCAGTGCATGCAGGCATTCCATGCGTGCCTACAGGCACCCTCGCCTCCAGCTTCTTCGCGCAAGCACCCTATCGCGCTCTCTCTTCCACCTGCAACCGGCAACCGCGCGCCCCTGCAGCGGCCGGCCAAGCTTCACCGCACCCACCAGACACACCCGCAGGCCACCGCGCGCCCTATCGTGCCCCTTCGCCGCAACCCAGCCCTCACCGCATGCTTTGTCGCGACGTTTCGCTCTCAGGCCACCGGCCGGCGTAACCCTTCCATGCGCGCGCTAGCCGCATGCCGCCCGCACTGACAACACCAGTAGCAAGCGGTCGTGCGGCTCGGCCACACACTGTAGCCACTGTTCACGCCAGTCTGCGGAACACTGTGGCTACAGTGGGCAGACCAGTAAGCTTCTCACTTATCCGGTCACCTGACGTGCCGCTCCGGCCACTGCACGCGCATGCATTCAACCCTGCGCCCGCACCAGCACCCATCCGTGCGTCTGCGTGCGCCTGCGTCGCCTGCACCAGCCCGCACCCTTCCGCATCTTCGCCCACGTGCACCTGCCAACACCCGCTCCAGCCCTTCGCGCAGCACGATGCGCTACGTTCCCCCTCCGCGCTCACTCCCTCCCAATGCGCACGCCCTCGCGCGCATATGCGCCTGTGCGCGTGTGTGGAAGACTCAGACGTCGGCCCTGAAGCTCAGACGGCTTAACCCGCCTCTTCTTCACTCCAGCAGGACCGATCACTCTCTCACTCTCTCTCTCTCTCTTTCTCACAGCACTCTCTCCCTATCTCTTTACCGACACTTACACACATACACTCACACTTTCATACACACACACACACACACCTATACACTATTATATACATATATATATATGCGTATACATATATATATTGATATATATACATATATTTATATACATATCTACATATATATATATGCTTATATCTATGTATATAGTAGTACCTATATAACTAAGTATTATTATACATATATACATATATATATATACATATCTATATACTTATATATATAGATACATACATACATATATATATATATACACACACACATATATATCTACATATATACATATACTTATATACGTATACATATATATATATACATATATATACACATATACTTATATATATATATATATAAATATACATACATATATACATATCTATATATATATATATCTATCTACATATATCTATACATACATATATTACTATATACATACACATATATATATTTACATCTATATAGTTATATATACATACTTATACATATATATATATCTATACATATATCTATCTATACATATGCTTATATATATATCTACATATATATATACACACATATATATACATATATAACTACATATATACCTATATATTTATGACCATATATATATATATACATATAGATATATTTACATATATACATATATATATTTTTTCACATTACTTACCATACGTGGTATCGTGGGAATATTTGCACCAGTTGCTGATATTCCTCGATACACGCGTACAAAAAGGGTGTTCGCATACATCTTCCACCATCCATCTTACACTCCATGCGGCACCTCGTCCTGTTGGTTGCATTTTTCTAGACGACGACTGACTTGACACTGTGCTACACTCCATCTTCACCTCCACCCACACCCCTTTATACATATATAATATATACATATATATATGTACTATATCTACTTTATTTCTTCTTCTCTTTCCTGCCAATAAAAAGATAAAAAAAATATATAAAAGAGAAAAGATAATCCTTGACTTGCAGGTACTTCGTCTTGCGAATAGCAAGACCTGTTTTGGAACCCTGATTTGGCTCAAAGCCAAGAACCTAATTTTGAGGGTGTGCCTCAAGGACCATGATTATCAGAAAAAAAATTCTTAAATAGAAAAACACCAAAAACACAATAAACGAACGGAAGAGATTTGTTGTAGGAAAGGCGTAGAAACTTGACTTGTAACCCCACTTCCCTGAGTTAGACCCTGGGCCTAAAAGTGACCAAGATAAAATCAAGTAGGCCAGGCTAAAAAATTTTGCAAAGAGATGGTTAGGTCCGATTTAGGTTAACCACTATACACACTTCAACGATAAAATCACCATATTAACAACCTAACCGGGTCCGACCACCATCCTTTTTCTGGCACCGTTGCCGGGGATGTGCGCCTTCAAGTAAGCTTTTACTCCGTTCCTGTAATTTTTTCTCTTCTTACACCCTTCTCTTCATGGGTGTCTCTGTTTTTGGTGTGCAGGTAAACCTGTTGCAAGGAGAAGACAGGCAGACGAAGTCAGAGACGTGGGCAGATCCAAGGCGGGAACGAGAGCGTGAAGACGTCGACACCGCACTGGAGCTCCGCACATGTTGCTGCACAAGTAAGTCTTTCTTTCTTAGCAACCTAGGTTAACTTGTAACCTTAGTAAAAAAAAAAAAACTAAAAAACTAAAAACTAGAAAAACTTCTTGGGATCTCTTGGGGAAAGTGGATTAAAATTCACTTGTTTGATTGATTTCCTTTACTCCCACCGCCCTGGGAGTTCCCGCCTTACTTCGCATAGTGAAAATCCAAGAATCTTGATTCTTGAATTTTTCGCCATGTGAAGTACTCTTTGAGGCAAATAAAAAGATTGATTGCCAACGAGATAGAAGAAAAGAGAAGGGGATGAGATCCACTTCAAGCAAGAGAAAAGTGATAAAAGCAAAGTCGTGACTCCCCTACAATGGCGCTAAAAAGTGATAATGAATTTATGTAGTTTGTAAAATATGTTGTTGTAACGTGCAAAACTGATCAACTCTTAAATTTATAAATCTAGATAGTGGGGTATCTAGGGTCATCCAAAGAGGCAATATGTTTGCAAAATTCAGGTCTCTTGCTTGGAAAGAGAAATCACCTTTCTTTTTGGTCTTTTCAACTATATCATATTTTTTAGGGTTTTGAAATAACGAGCATTCACAAAGTTGTTGACAAAGAGAAAGGCGATCTAAACCTAACCCACCAAACTATTGCTAGAGTGACAAGAAAGGCCTCTCCCTAAGCTCTCTTTAGGCACGTGGGCGCCTAGAGTAATTAGGGAGAGGGTGTGAAAAAGTGCTAGATCAAGATAAAAGAAAACAAATGTGACAAGAATTTAAAATAAGGCAACTTGAATTGAATTGAAGTTATTCTACACAAAACACATAGAGGAAAGCTTCTAATCTACTTGAAATGGAAGAAGATAAAAACACAAATCCTTTAAATGAAATGGTGAAGAAGATGATGGCTTCTTGCTCCAAGCCTAGTAGCTCTCGAGCTTGAAAAGAGTCCTCCAACTCCTTCCTTGATATGCTCCTCCAAGATGGTGTCCTCCCCTTCCACCTTAACTTTCCCCCTCCAAGGGTGGCCATGCACCACCCTTGCTCCTCCTTTCCTAGCCGTCCTCCTAGTGGGGGAGTGCTCCTCCTCCTTGGCATGGCACAAGGGAGAAGAAAAAGGGGAAGAAGGCACCAAGGGGGTGGGTAGGATGCCCCCTTAATCTTCTTTTCTTCTTCTTCCTTGGCCTTGAATTATGGTGGGTATATGGTAGACTAAACCAATGGATGATGGGAATTATGTGGTGGTAGGGTAGGGTATTTATAGGATGAGAAGGGGGTGGTTATGGTGTTTTTTTGTAGGGAAATGAAGGGGTGCTTGGATATTTTTGGAGGGAAAAATGGGAGGGAAATGAAGTGGTGCCTTGGTTTTCCCTCCAAAAATTCTTTTTAGAAGGTATTGACTTTGGAGGGAAAAAATGGAGGGTGGAGATGAGTTTCGATGGTGGATGTAGGGTGGTGATGGAAGCGATAGTTGGCACCAAAATAAAGTAGGAGTAGGTGGTCTTTTTGCTGGAGCTTAGGTAGTAGGGTAGTAGGGTAATAGGTTTTGGTGCCATGGAGGTGGACTAGCAAAGCTAAGCTAGCTTAGCTATCTTGGCTAGTAGGGAGTAGGTTTGAAGGCATTTGGATCTAGAGTTTTTAGGGAGAAGAGTTGGAGGTAGTCATCTTGAGCTGCACTGGAGCTGGTGGCTGCTGAAGAGAGCTACAAGGAGCTACCTTAGCTGGCTTAGCTTGCTAGTTCTTTGTTAGCTGCTAAGCCATGCTAAGGCAAGCTGGCTTCTGCTGAAAGGAGCTGAGGTGAGCTGGGTCTGATGCTCCTAGGGAGGACCAAGCTAGTTGAGGTAACCAAGGTAGCTTAAGTCAACTAAGTTGAGCTAAGCTGAGTCCCCAGGAGCTGGACTTGAGCTTCCTGAGCTAAGATGAAGCCATCTTCAGCTAGTTGGAGTTGAGTGGAGCTCGATGTAGCTGGTCCTGAGCTGAGGCGAACTCCAGTCAACTTAACTGAGCTAGCTAGAGCTCCCTATGAACTAATGGGAGCTAAGATGAGCTAGATTCAGCTAAGTTGAGCTAGATTTGAGCTAACTTGAGATAGGGTGAGCTAAGATGAGCTCTCTTGAGCTGCCATTCAGCTGAGATGAGATGAATGGACCTAAGATGAGCTAACCCTAGTTCAAGTGAGCTGAAATCCAGCTATGGTGAGCTGGATCAAGCTGAGTTCTAGCTAGTCGGAGCTTCTTCTTCACCAGTTGCCTTCCTGAGTGCTAGGGTTTTGGAGTTCTGACAATCTGTATATCCCTAACACTCACAGAAACACATTAAAAAGACAATAAAAGGTGCAATGCATGCCTAACCTAATTGATGCCTAAATGCATCCCAAAAACCCATTTGCGGAGCAAAATCCTAAGAGTCAGGTTTGTTTTAATGCATAAAAATGATGATAAGCTGGCATTTATCAAGGGCTCACCCAGGGGCTGTTGGAAATCAGGTAGATGATTTTTGCATCAAGCCACTTGATTATTTCCTTTTTAACGACCTCTCTCATATTCGGGTTCAATCACCTTTGCATCTGGTGAGAAGGTCGAGCACCATCTTCCAAATAGATCTTGTGAGTACAATAAGTAGGGCTAATTCCCCTTAAGTCAGAAATTGTCCACCCAATAGCTGCCTGATGTTCAAAAAGGGTAGTAGTCAACCTAAGTTCTTGGTCCCTAGTTAGATGTGCATTGATAATCATTGGGAAAGTCTAATGAGGTACTAGGAAGACATACTTAAGGTTGTTGGGCAAAGGTTTCAATTTAGGTGTAGGTGGGACAATGTTTGACGAGCAAGGGAAGGGTGGGAGTTGTTTAACATCAATCTCCTCAAATGGAGGTTGTTGGTGGTAATCTGCTCTACAGATTTCAACCTCCAAAGACTGGGATGGGTCAGGGTAGTCATCAACTGGTTGAATAAGATGGTTTTCTAAAGAGCTAACCATGAGGCATTCTTCAACCAGGGTTTCCACGGGATCATATTCCTCAACCCAACCACAATCAAAAGACTTAGTCGCCTTGAAGATATCCAATTGCATCTTTTTATCTCCGAAGGTGATTTCCATACATCCTGTGTCATAATCAATGTTTGCCTTGGCCATAGCCAAGAAGGGCTTGCCTAGGATGATGGGTGTGTTCTGTAGTTGTTCGGGGACTTCTATGTCAAGGATTAAAAAGTCAACTGGGAAGTAGAAGTCCTTAACCCGAACAATTACATCCGCAACTACCCCTTTCGGGATTTTCACAGATCGGTCATCCAATTGGAGTCACAGGTGTGGGCTTTAATTCCCCAAATCCGAATAGGTGATAAAGGGTAGTTGGGATTAAGTTAATTGACGCACCTAAGTCTAAGAGTGCTCTATCAAACGTCTTATCACCAATATTGCAAGATATCAGAGGCATTACAGGGTTAGTTCTTTTTGGAGGTAGGCTACTCAATATCATTGAACTAGCTTATTCTGAGAGTACTACCTTCCTAGGTGCTTGGGTTCTCAGCTTACGCTTAGGTGTACGGACATCCTTCAAAATTTTAGCATAAGTTGGGATATGCTTGATTGCATCGAGGAGAGGTACATTAATCTCTACTTGTTTAAAAATCTCCAACAGCTCCTCGTTCTTGGCCACATTTCTCTTTTTCTTTATTTTCTCTGAGGCTTCAGGGTATGGTATTTGGGTTTGAATTGGTTCAGGCTCCTGATCCTTAGGTTCCTCCTGCTGATCCTTAGAATTAAGATTCTCAGGTAGTGAAGTCACGGGAGGGGTTAGCCATTTGGGGTTCTAGGTTTGAGAGCCACTTCTCAAGGTAACCGCATTGGTTGAGGCATTGGAACCATGGTTAGATCCTTGAGAAGAAGAAGAAGCATTAAACACAGGAGGTGTCTGTGGGGCTTGTTGGATCATGTCGGCATGCCCCCAATTTGATTTGAACCCTTGAGGATTGTGGCCTCTATTCATTACATTCCTCGGGTTTGATTGTGGCTGAGAAGGAAGGGACCCCAGTTGTTTGTTATCCAACAACTGGCTCAACTGTCCCTTCACTAATGCCATCTCCTCCTGATGTTTTTCATTCATAGCAACCATCATTTTAATCAGAGTGTCCATTTGGTTCTGTGTAAGGGCCACCCTATTCTGGTTATAGGGGGTCTAGTAGGTGGACCTTGCTAATAGGAGGGAGGGTTTTGCCTAGGTTGGTTCTGGAATTGATTCAGTTTTTAATTCAACCAGGCAAAGTTTGGGTGGTTGCACAATCCAAGGTTGTAAGTGTTGGAGAAAGGGTTTGGCTTAGAAAATCCCTAGATGGCCTAGTCATCTTCAAAGGTAGAAGGTGCCAAAGGAGTGGGGAAAGAGTAATCAGAGTTTGAGGGATCAAAGGTCCCTCCTTAGAACATGGTCAAGGGTTGTTCTAGGTGCATTTGGTCCATAGATTGAACCAAGTCCACATTGTGAGCTCCCTTCACTAGGGAGAAGGTTTGTAATGGGGTTCGGGTTTGGTTCAACAGCTCATCAATCTTTTTATCCACCAACTCAACCCGATCCAACTTCTTGGCTATAATGTCCATGTCAACCATTCTAGAATTGGTTTGCACCTCATAAATCCCACCACAAGGTTGACTGGACTGATTAAATTGGGTCATGGAGGCATTGTTAAGTGAATTCTCACTCATTGATTCAAAGAGCTCAAACGTGCTCTCCTCATCCTTATTCAAAAAGTTGCCTCCACATGAAGCATCCATAAAATTCCTAAAGTTGCTGTCCAGACCATGGTAGAAAATCTAGGCCAATTGCCACCTTGTGGTGTGGGCATTTCCTCAATAACTCATTAAATCTCTCCAACGCCTCATGAAATTGCTCTCCACTTTGCAGAGAAAAAGTAGTAATGGCTTTCCTAAGGGCATTAGTCTTTCCTATGGGGAAAAATTTCTTAAGAAAAGCATGCCTTAATTCTGCCCAAGTGGAGATGGGTCTCCCTAAAGTCCTAAGCTAATGAGACACTTTGTCTCTTAGGGAGAATGGGAACATCTTGATTAAAATAATATCTAAACTACTGTTCCTAGGTTTTACGGTTCGGGCAATCCACTTTAAGTCCTCTAGGTGTTGGAAAGGGTCTTCATTTGAGCTCCCATGGAAATGGCTTTGAATTAAGCTAAGTACATTGGGTTTTAGCTCAAAATCATCTCCCCCTTCGGGGACCCTAAGGTATGGCTCTACCCGGATGGCAGATGAATCATAAAAATCACGGAGAGGCCTTGGTTGGCCCTCAAGGGGTGGTGATGGGTTTAGCGGGGGTTGTCCTTGAGGATTCTATCCTTGATTCTACCCCTAAGGGTTCTGTAGTCGGTGTATGGCCTACATGATGGTGTGAATTTGTAACAAGTTGGTGGTTGGCGGTAATCTAAGCCTGAATCATGGCCATGGCATTGGGTTGAGGTTGATCCTCAGCCTCCTCAACTTGTGGGTGAGCCATGTCCTCAGTTCTACCCCTAGAAAAATCAAGTTTTCTCCTAGTTTCTCTATCAAAAGCAACCAATTCGGAATGAAGTGATCACCTTCCGTGCATACACTGGAGAAGAACCACGAGATGAGAATGGAAATAGATGCGAGAAGTGTGTGCACAGTTGGGTGCAAGGACCCAATGCCAAAACAAGTGTTCCTTCACAGGCAAGATTAAGATGTGTGTTTTTAGGATTTAAATCTTGCTTTAATGGCTTTTAAAGTTCTCACTTGTTTACACCTTCAAACATGGAAAAAATGTACAAGCACACTAATAAGCTCATATTTGTGAGCTAATTAAATGTCTAGATGCCTAAACATTAAGGTAACACATCCATTTATTTAGCATGCATTAGGATGTAAATAGATTAATTTATATTTTTGACTTAATTACATAATTCATGCATTGCATTCATAATTAAAGGCATTTGGAATTGACTTAGAATGACATGTAATTAGGCATTACATGCATTGTTTTAATTAACATAGAACTTAAGGATTTGTACATAAATAATCCTAATATTTTATTTTATTAACCTTCTCCTTCTTCCGCAGGTAATCACTCTACTTCCTCCTCCTGCTCCCATTCAATCTTCAAAGCTGCCAGCATTCACTCGACAGAAAGAGTGGATCTCCTCCCGCCTGTTTGGATTTCAAATCCTTGTTGCCATAGCTACAAAGGAGGAGGAACGGCTACCATTCCAAGGAGGCCTCCATCCCCACTCCTCATCGTGCAGAGAACTTTGTCTCATCTGCTCCACTACCACCGGTCTCAATCGCGGCGAAGCTTCGCCACCGTGGGTGTGCGGGGTGACAGCCTGCACCACCATCGCAAAGCTCCATATTACAATCACTAGATCACCTCCCCGGACAACCACCACTGTGCACCTTCCCACTCACTTAAGATGTCTGGGAACTTTCCCAAACGTCAAAAGTCCCTGCCTTTGTCCACACCATCACACCTCTACTGCCTGAGCGCATCTCCGGCGCATCACGTGCACCACCAGCATCGCCCACGTCCTCCTCGCAGCAACTCCACCCGCAGATGCAATAGCACGCGTCCTCCAGCTGCACCTTCAACCTCACCACAGCTAGCAGCATGCCAACATATTTCCTTCTATGCATAGCCAGCAGTGCGTCCACGCGTACAGCAGCACACAACCTCCTACGCGTGCCTCCTTGCTGCATCCCCAGTGCACCCTTTACTCCTCTCCGCACGACCACCCTCCAGCTCCACCACGTGCAGGCACACGCATGCCGTCACTACGGTCCCTTGCCATTCTCGCGCACACATCGCTCGCAGCAGCAGCACCGTGCGCAACCCCTTGCTGCACCTCTGCCACGCCCGTAGTAGCAGCACCTGTGGCCGCACTCCTCCTGCAGCTTCCCCACACGCGCCCGTGTGTTCTTCGCGCACGTGCGGCCCTTCAGTAGCTCCACGCAGTGCACAAAAGCAGCAGGCCAACACACGACCGTCGGCCTCCCCACCTGTGGGCAACCACTGCCAGACACCTCTGGCAACACCTCATACGCCATCGCAAAGGCCTCGCTCTGGCTGACCTTTTCTCTAAGCAGCTCCTCGAACGAACCTCTCTCCCGTGCACGAGGAGGAGGAAGAATCCCCTATTTTGGTTTGCATTATATTTTATGGGAATTGCCATTATCAAAAGTCTTTTTTCTGATTTCTTAGATTAATTAAATTGAGGTGAAATTACAACCTTATGCTTATTCTTCTATATAATTGTTAAGCCCTTATGATTAATCTCAATATGCATTACATTTAAATTTTAATTACATTTTAGTATGCATGCAAGTGAAAAGTACATGATATACCCCTGCACATGAACTATTTTCTTATGTGAAAATTACATCAACAACCCTTAACTTCTCCATAAATTCAAGGTTTAGATTCAAAATGACATATGCATTGTTTGATTTAACGAACATTTCTGCGAACTTGATTTCTACCTAGATGTGCTTTTAATAGGCTTCTACCTCCCTATGGATACTACCTACTCTCCTATGAGTGTTTATTTTAATTATTTTGTTAAGCGATTTTCCACCACTTTGATACTAAAACGATGCGTCATTTTATTTGTGAAACTTAATTGAAAGCGAAAATTGACTTATCGCACACGGTTGGTGAAAATTGATTTTCTTTAAAGCCTTTCATGTCACTATATGAAATCAAAACTCCCTAGTGTAGAGGATCCTAGGGTGTGCAACTTCTATTCAATGAATCATTTTTAAGATTTTGTCAAGAAGTGTCCAATCAAAGCAAGCAATGACCCTATCCTGAACAAAATCGAATGAGATTTTCAACAAAATCAATTTCAGAATATTTTGAGGATAGTAGACCACCCAAATTTACATTTTTCCAAGAAGAGGTCAATCTGTCCAGAACCTCTAGATCAGTGCGCAAGTTTAATATCTTGATTAGAACAAACACTAATCAATTTTAAATGCGAAAGTGTTCTTCAGATGAAGTGTAGAGAATCTCAAGATCTTTCTAGAAATATAAATCTCTCACAAATCTAAGCTATGTGGAGTTCACAACAGTAAGAACACCCTACAGATCTCCAAAACTTAGGACAACCTTGTGCACTTCCGATAGAGAATTTCTCACGGCCAAACCACAAGGAGTTTAGCTCTGATATTTGAAGGGGAGTTCGCCTACTAAGATTTTTTTCAAAATTTTTAGAGGTGTAGAGGGTCCTTTAATCATGTCCTCAACCTGAGTCTAGACAATGATTTTTTTATCGAAGTTAATGGGTTGAAGACTTACTGGTGGTATTTTTAGTCATCAAACAAAAGAGAGTCTTTTTATAACACCATAATTTCTTGGTCCAAGGATGGAAAGTTACCTTTGGCTCGTGGGACGACAAGATCAAGCCTTCGAGTCGATGGCGGTCTTCTTCTTGCGCTTCCTTTCGATCCAACCCGACCTATTCTCCTCTAGTTGTCAATGCACAAGGTTCCTACAACTAGAGGAAGAGAGAGAAGAGCAAGTTAGACAACACAAGTATAAATAATGACCAAGAAATTGAAAGCGAATAAGAGATCCGTTGCCTCCCTGGAAACGACACCAAAAACTGACGTTCGCTGGACGCGTTTGCATAAAATCGTTCATTGTATTGCGCTTACGACGTCAATTTTAAATAAAGAATCAGAGGTGAGTCTGAGTGTCAAACACAAGGAGGCGGTAATTAGATCAAATACTTGCTTTCGTGTCATGTAAATATGTCGTTTGTGTGCTTGAAAATCAATTTGAGAAAATGAGACAGAAATAGATATATATATATATATATAGAGAGAGAGAGAGAGAGAGAGAGAAAAGGGTTAGAGAACCATATAAGATCAATGTGCCAACAATTTCTTATCAAATGTGTAATCAAACATATTGTAGATGAATGCTTTAACAAAATCATGACATGGACAACATTACAAAATAAAATAACACTAAGGCAAGGAAGAAGAATGTGTCGAGACAGCCACGGCGGTGGAGGGGCTTCTGTCAGTGGCTCGGTGGCTTCGAGACATTGCTTGGAACTCTAGAAGGTGGTGGTATCTCGTGGGTAGAAGCTTAGGTAGATGATGAGAAAAAGTGAAGGGGGGTAGGCCCTTTTATAATGGAGGGAGAAGGCCAAAAATCATCCTCGGGTCAACACTGACAGCTGCAAGTGTCACTGAAGACCTGTCGCATGCATCGCCCTTGCCCCCACCATTGCACCTTCAGTGCTGCAGCTACCTCCACGCACCCCACCACGTGCGCATGCACTGGCATGCACTATGTTGCGCGCATGCACCTTGTTGCCCTGCGCTTGCGCTGTTGCGCTACCGCGCACATGCCCACGCACGCATGCGCCTACTGGTCGCTCTGCTGAGTGCCTTGCTCAAGGGCCTAATTAAGGGGCAGCGGGTTTTGAACCCATGCCCTCTTTTTGAGAAGCACCTTCACGTCCGATAAGGCAAGGTTGTTCTTTATCGCAAAGAAGAATTATGGGCATGCAGTGGAGATGATTTCTCTGCCATTGGATCAAGATCCAACTGTTGAGAATGGATGATGCCTTGATGAGGAGTGGGTTCTGCTAGGTGTTGGGCAGCCTAGATGGTGCCATGTGGCGCCATCTGGGCCATCCATTTTTCTTCTATTGTAGGAGATGCCACAGTGCTCGGATTGTGATGATTCCGGCATTGTCAAACTGCGATCGTCGCTTTGTATCCATCCGTACAGTCGAATTTTTCATCTGAAGCCCGTAAGGATGTCATGTTGCCCCCTAGCTGTTGATCTTTCTCGAGGTTGTTGTGGGAGCTACAGAGGCCGGATAGAAGTGATTTCTAGTCCGTTGGACTCCGTTTGTCGAAACAGATCCATCTATATGGTTCGATCACTCATCTGAGTCCTATTTCAAAATGGACTTGTGCACATGATCATTAAACATT
The DNA here is from genome assembly GCA_037157565.1 of Thalassia testudinum. NCBI lineage: Eukaryota > Viridiplantae > Streptophyta > Magnoliopsida > Alismatales > Hydrocharitaceae > Thalassia > Thalassia testudinum. Next base: position 111,750,918 of record JAZHRO010000003.1, on the reverse strand, counting down.
GATATAAGTGATTAAAATGTAAAGATCATGCAATATGCATTCAATGCTCCCATGCCCATTATAATATGACATTATCACACAAGTATCCTCGGAATTGACTCTAATTGATGTTATTAGCACTTGTAATTGTAGACTCATCACTTTAGTGCACTTCACTCTACCTTTTTAGTTATCCTAAGTGCACTTGACTAGGGTGAGCTTAGAAAGGTAGGGTTTACTTCTTTGCAATTATTTAGGTGTAGTTCGCATTTCGTTGCCCCAAATTTGAAAATCCTAAAAATTATAAATTCACAAAAACCAAAAAAAAAACAAAAGAGGATTTGAGAGAGTTAGAGTGAGAGTTTAATCAACCAATATTGCTTCCTTGGATGACCCTAGATACTCCCACTATCTAGGCTTATAAATTTAAAAGTTGGTCGGATTTGGGTGTTACGACATTAAAAACCTGTTTTAATAAATCACACATTTTCCACATCAAACCCCCCTCGGCAATTGCTTAGGGGACAAGCTGCATTGATGTGACGTCCAGAAGAAGGTGATGAGGAGCTAGAGGAGGGAGGATGAAGCTGAAAGAATTGAGGACGAGGTGGGATGGGGTTGTAACTGGATCCACTTCCAAAAGGGGGTGAGAAGATGGCCACGGGTGCTCCATGAATGGGGATGCAAGAGAGGGGAAAATAATTATTCTTACACACTAGTGGAGCATCCCAAGTTTGAGACTAGCTTAACAGTGATTTTAGAGCTTAGGAGAGGGTTACAGAGATGAAGGAAGGGATGAAGTGGAAACACGGAGTAGGGGCAATTTATAGGGTCGTTGGTAAATCATTTGACATAAGAGGCAAGAAATGCTACATGCATAGCATGTTCCACGCAGGCCACACCAACACTTAGCCACCGTGAACATAGCGCGAGTGCTTACGCATGCATAGTTGTGTGCTTTGTTGGCAAGTGCGAGGGTCCCCAACAAACGTTAGATGGCCATCGTATGGCTCAATGCACACCTCACTCATGCCTTCACATTGCACGTATGATCGCACATGATGACGTGCATATCCCAGTCAAGCCATACGTAGTGTCGTGTGGCTCTATCTCTGCCCTTTGCATGGCTATCAACGCGCCAACGCATGCCTACTGTTCCCCTGAGACGCGATAAGGTGCTAATGTGGCTGCATCACGATCGTCCGTCCGCCATCGTGTAGTCGAATTCATTGAGGAGTGCGCAGTGCATCGTGACTCGAACTTGTGTCATGTGCCTGAGGGATGCACTCCTCCTCTGCTATGCTGCAGTGCATAAGGGCAAACGTGAACCATTGTTGCGATGAAGTGGTGGCATCCCTCCTTTAGATCCTAAGGTGCAATCGAGGACCTAATTAGAGCTGTTAGATTGTGATCCGACGACTGTCATCCTGAGCTGGCATGGCGCATGCGCCACCATTGGATTTCCATCCAATGGCAGTGGAATTTCATCTGATAGGCCTTCAGAGGGTAAGGGTGGGGTGTGGTGATGGCTGGTTGGGATGGCACCACATGGTGCTAGCCTAGCCATCCATCTTTCTTCATAGGTGGCACTACTGATGTCGGATTGGGTCAATTTTTGCATTGTTGGGCTGCGATCGTCAACCCAAACCCATTCGTACAGTTGGATTTGTTATTTGAGGCTCCGAATCATGTCACCTTGCCTCTTGGCTGTTCAACTTCTTTAGACTATATATGATACTGCAAAGGTCCAATCAGGGTGATTTCAGAGGTTTTGGACTCCAGTCCTCTCCCTGATTAGATCCGTATGATTGGATCTTCAATTCAATGCCCCAAAATGTATTGCCTTCTCCCCTAGCCATAAAAATAGGAAAATTAATCTATAATTTACAGAAATTGTACTAAATGTAAAGTGATGCATGTTATGCAATGTTTATAATTTTGAATGCTTCTATGAGCCTAAGAACACACCTAAATGGACAATTTAAGCTAGATAAATGTGTACACCACACTCACATGCCTATCTTTTGCTAGTCCCTAGCAAAATTACTCTAAATGCTATTTATAAATAGAATTAGGATTTGATCACTAAGGCACTTGTTATTTAACAACAATAAGAATTTTCAACCAAAAACCTAAGCTACAAAGGCTTAATAGTGCCCAAGTGACTACCAAATTGCAGACCGCTTAAGTCATCTCCTTATTTCATACGAAGGATAATACAATTCTTTTTTCTTTTTCTTCTTTTCTAATGCTTTTTGGAATTTTCAAGTTTAGAGTTTCTGGGCAGCTTTCTACTACTACCCAACCCACCAAAGACTCTAAGTGCTAAGTACGTTATTGTGCAAATGTGTTTGACTCACAACACAACGAAACAGAATTGACCCTAGGTATCTACAAACCCTAAAGAAAAATTTTACTTAAAGGTGTATCTTTTTGACTGGTAGCTTCTCCCTACTTTTATTTTTTTGAGGTCAATACAACGGCGAACCCAGTGTATATCTCCTCGGATTATTCTACTTCCCCGATTCTTCCTAGATTTCAGGATTATTCCTGCATTTGTGGGCTGGGCTTTGGACAAACAACAAAGGGAGGTTACCCACGGCAACTTTGCAGCCATACTCATATGGTGAAGTGTGACTTCTTTGCTTTTTTTATCTTTTTTTTATTTTTCATTTTTTTCCTTTTGGGTATTTTGTTCTCTTTTTTTAAGCAAGTGGCTTCTTTGATCTAAGATTTGGCTAAAGGCAATGGTGAAAGAGATTGGGTCAGGTGGCTGGGCTCTAGACACCTAGCTATGAGCTGTTACTCACAGCAACGTGTCAGGCATACCACACTAGTAAATTTATTAGCTACCTAATTCCTTTATGATTGCTTGAGAAGTGAGCCAGTGTGAAAAGTGTGTAGAAGCTTAGACTATAAGTCCTCTCAAATTAAAGGGCGGATTGATAATTCGTGTACTTATCACCCCAACTTATTAACCAATTAAAATAGACTTAACATTGGCGAGGACTCAAGAAATAGGACCACATTTTAGTGGACACTTAGGCTAATTAAGCCCGTAGACCTGAAGAGCCTAAATGTTCAAGTGCTATCATATTGTTTCCTAAAGTTGAAAAACTCCTAATGCCTAAGCTCTCTTTTCGTAATTCTCAATATTTTTTTTGTATTTTTGAATTTTTTTATAAAGAGAAAGTAAGTAAAAGTAATCTATGGAGCTGACAAAATAATTCGAATATGAATATCCACCCCCCATGCCTAGTTAATGTAATGTCCTCTTGGTATAAAAAGGCATGAAAAATGGCAGAATAAAGAAGATATCACCTAAATTTCCTTGATGAACTAGACATCTTCGAGATAAAAGCAGAGTATACATAAGTGGTAAGTTTATTGCCTTCAGCTAGGCATAGTACACCAATATGAATTATAAACACTGAGGCTACAAGAATAGAGTTTCTGGGTCCCAAGATATGGGTTCCGGAGGGTGTGAGTGGGCTTACCAAAGAGATGATCAATGAAAGTGGCAAGCTGGTGGCGTAGGGAAAGCCTAAATGCTCTCCAATAGTAGTTTTTTTGGATTAGTACAAAAGAGGTTTGGGTGGGTGCAGTAATTTGTAATGGTTGGGAGGAAGAGGATTGTGAAGCTTTTATGAGGTTTTGGTGGTTTGTAATAGTGTTGTGTGTGCGTACTCTAGGATGCTTATGTTGATGTTTGTAATTAGACTAGGCTTCCTATGAGTTTCTCTCCAAATCTCGATCTCCACCTCAAAATTAGAGTTCTGATCGAACCATTTTTCTCTTCGTATTTTTTGACCACTAATTGAACCTCAAACTCCAAAAATTTGGGATAAGGGTCTTGTTGGGTTTTAATTGATCAAGAGAAATATCTTCCTTGTAAGTAAACTCCTCATCCCAGAATTCTATAGTTGGTTGCACATTGTCATTATCCTTAATTATTATTGCAACCCTATGATTTTCTTCCCGAGTTTGGGTTGAGTTAGCCATTATGGGCTTTTTTATTATGTGTATGGCCATCACCTCCTCTATTCTGCCAAGCTCCTCAATCAAACCACACTTAAGTTGATTCTTCTTTGATGCCTCAAAAATATTAAATAATTTATTTTATTCCCAGAGGCAATCTCTATATCTCCCAATACACAATTAATCTTAGCCTTTGCAATGGCTAGGAATGGTTTTCCTCAAATGATCAAGGTGTGGTTAAGTTGTTTTGGTACTTGTATGTCAAGGACCATGAAATCAACAAGATAATGCAAATCATTGACCTTTATTAAAACATCTTCCAAAAGACCCCTAGGCTTTGTAATTGATCTATCGGTGAACTGTAAGGTTATGTCAGTGCATTTTTGGTGGCCTAGACCTAGTTTCCTATAAAGTGTGGTAGGGATCACATTAACATAAGCACCCAAGTCAAGGAGAGCCCGATCAAAAGCAATGTTTCCTATTGTGTAGGAAATCAATAGGGCTCCCAGGTCCTGCTTCTTAAGAGGTAGCTTGTTTTAGAATATTGCACTTATGTTATCTAACAAGACTATCCTCCTAGTATTTTCAGATTTCGCCTTATGCTTTTCCTTATATGAATTCAGTAAAGTTCTAGCATAGGCGAGAATTGATATAATAGCCATGAGGAGTAAAATGATTGTCAATTTGAAAGCTTGCAACAAAGATATTCTTTCCTCCAATTTATCCTCTGACTTTTTCTATTTTCTCATACAACAACATACTCCCGAATCAAACTCTGATTTTCTATTGATAACATTCTTAGTTGGGAGATTATATTTCTTATTATGGGTCCTAATGGTATTAACTAGGGGTTGGGTGGGACCCTTGTGTCTACTACCGCTCCTCAAGGTGATGGTGTTTGTAGCGACAAAGTGTTGTTGGTTTGTGCCTAGGTGAGAGTTGGGCAAAACAGGAGACTCCCGGTTAATTATGGTGGGCTTTTGGTTAGCTCCAGGAGGGACTAGGGTAGCCTGATAGATAGCATGAGCTTGAGCGTGTTAGTCCCCACCATTACCAAACCCTTGAGGCCCAATGCCTCGATTCTGCACATTTCTAGGGTTTGGTACTAGTTGAGATGGAAGAGATCCGGACTATCAATTGTTTGCATTAAGTCTGGATTGCAAGGTGTCAATCAAATTTTTCATTTGTTGCATGAGCTGGAGCATTGACCCTCGCATTTCTACTATCTTCAGGTTCAAATCAGCCTACCCTATGGGTTGTTAGGCATTCCACATGGGCTGATTGATCTGATTTAGGGGCAGCTGATTATATACATGACCCTGACCCATGGATTTTTGCAGTACATAGTTGTTGGGTCCAGATTGGGTCTATTGCCCATGATCTTTCCAAGAAAAGTTAGGGTGATTTCTCCAACCAAAATTATAGGAGTTCGAGCATGGGTTTGACCTAATGTTGTAGCGGAAAACGTACGCAAATGGGATTGAGTTTTGAAAACTCATCGTTGTAATAAATTTATACCAATATTCATATGGAGATTCCGAGTAGAACACAGGGAGGCTACATTGATCTAAAATCCACGATTATATTTTTTTGGTATTTTTGTTTTGAAAGCGAGGTAATCACAATGAAGTTGATATTAACACTAAGAGAGAGAAAGAGAGAGAGAGAACAATCACTTTGTAATTGAATATTGTTTTTACAACTAGAAAGTAGAAAATGATTACAGCTAGAAAGTGAGAAATTCTATTCTAGAAAGCGATAAAGAAGGGAGAGAGATGTTATCATCCTCGACGATTGCTTGGAGGATGAGCCAAACGGGGCGATGCTTGGAAGATGGGGGACAAAGAAGGAAGAAGAAGAACGGAGAGGGATGAACCAGGGGCCAGGCAGGGCATCATCGTCATTGTGGGATCCACATCCGGAACGAGGGAGAGAAAACTTTAATTTTGACTCTAGAGGAGCATCTCGGGTTTGGGACAAGAATCTTTAGAGCTTTGGATAGGGAGAGAGGTGAAGGAAAGGATAATTGAAACGTGGGGGGTGTAGCCCTTTTTATAGGTGTAGAGGTTGCGGGCAAAATTGACATTTCAAGCATAAAACATTAAACGAGGGGGTCTTTAGTGACGAATTTATGTGTCACTAAAGGCCCCACGTCATTGAAGCTCTACGCGTACGCCCGCCTCCTTACCTTCTGTGCACTCAACACTTGCCCACGTCCTCACGATAACAGCCATTCGATCTCAAGATCGGATGGCTTAAAACGCTCCTCGCTCCCTTCAGCTTCGCGCGTGCATAACCGCGTCCGATTGTGCATTTATCTGATTGGAAGATCCCAACCATGTAGAGCTGATCGCATGGTCGAGATCGCGCTTATCTGGTCAAGGAGAGGCGCATGTGGGTGGCTCGAACTTGCACTCCTTACGTGAGCAGCACCTTAACCACTGTGCTACGCAGGAGTTTGAGGTGTGGTGCTGATTTTAGGTGCAACCTCTCTCAGCCGTTTGATCTTGATCCAACGGCTGAGATTGTCTGCATGGTTGAGGAGAGTGAGGGCAACGGTGGGTCCTTGGGCTGGTTGGGCAGCTAGGATGGCACCACATGGCACCATCTTAACTGTCTATCTTCTATGTCTTGTAGATGATGCCACTGATGTCAGATTGGACCGATTTTCACACTGTTGGGCTGCGATCGTCAATCCGAACCCATTCGTGCAGTTGGATTTGTCATTTGAAGTATGGATTTATGCCATCTTGGCCCTTGATCTCTGACTTTCCTCAGATTATATCTGATGCTATGGAAGTCCGATCATGGTGATGTTGAACACCAATCGTCGCCCTAATCTGATCTGTACGGTTGGATCTTCAGTCTGAGGCACCGATTAAAAGTCACCTTGTCTCTGGCCACCAAAAAGAAGAAATTACTATTTAATTTATACAATTTGACCTAAATGCAAGATGATGCATGTTATGCAATATTTACAATGCATGATGCTGATATGATAGTATGAACATGCATTAATAGACATTTTTGGCTATTCAGATGTATGCACATATCACCCCCATGCCTATCTTTTGCTAGTCCCTAGCAAAAACTATATGTTATTTATAAAAGAATTAGGTCAGATTTCTTGGGCAAAGGTTGTTCTTCAACACTAGGAGATTTTTACTAAGAACCTGAACTACAAAGACACAACAACACCCAGGTGTCTACCAAAACGCGAACTGCCTCAAGCCCTCGCTTTATTCAAAGAAGGATCTTTTTCTTCTTTTTTACTTTTCTAGTTTTTTTGGATTTTTGAGTTTAGGGTTTCGGAGTAGCTTTCTACGGCCACTCAACCCATTGAAGAGTCGAAGAAAACCCTAAGTTCTAAGCATCTTTATGTGAAATGTGATAGACTTGCTGATCGGTGATTAGAATGGAGTTCGGGTTTCTACGCCCCTAGGTGACCTTGAAAAGAAATTCTGCCTGAAGGTGTATCTATTTGATCGATAGCTTTCACCCTACTTATATTTTTATGGGGTCAACACAAGGGCGAACCCAGTATATATCTTCCTGACTTATTCTACTTCTCTGCTTCTTCCTAAGTGTTTTGAAATTATACATGCATTTCATGAGTTGGGTTTTGGACAACCTACCAATGGGCTGTTACCCACGATAACTTGCTAGCCATACTTGTGTGGTGAAGTGTCGCTTATTTCTTTTTTTTTTCTTTTCTTTTCTCCTTTTCTTCTTTTTAAAAGTAGGTGGCTTCCCTGATCTAAGATTACCTAAATGCAGTAGGAAAAGAATGGTCGTGTGACTGGGCTCTGGACAACCTACCAATGGGTTGTTACCCACGATAACTTGCCAACCATACCACCCTAGAAGGTTCATTAGCTACCTAATTTCCATTAAAATCATCTAAAAGTGAGTCAGTGCAAATAGTGTGTGGATGCTTAGACTTAAAATCCCCTCAAATTAGAGGGCAGGTTGATAAGTCGTGTACTTATCACCCCAACTTATTTAAGCAAATTGAAGTAAATTTAGAATGGCGAGGACTCGATAAGAAAATCCACATTTTAGTGGACACCCAGGCTGATTAAGCCCGAAGACCTAAAGGGTCTAGGTGTTCAGATCCTACTGTATTATTCCCTAAGGTTGAAAAATCCTAATGCCCATTTATACTTTCCTAATTTAATTCATTTTTTCAATTTTTTCCTTTTTTTTAATAAATAAAAGAAAAAATAAGTAGAATTTACAAGAATTCAACAGTGCTGACAAAATGATACAGAAATGAATCCACCCCTCCCATGCCTAGTTGATGCAATGTCTTCATTGAAAATAAAAGGACATGAAACAGAGTGGGGTAGAGTAGAAAGCACCTAAATTGCGTGAATAACAAGTCCACTCTGTGATGAAAAGAAACTGTATACTTGTTGAATTTAGTGCCTTCAGCTAGGCACACTATACAAAGAAGAAGAAATAAAGAAGTCACAGGTACAGGTTAGAATCAGAATAAAAAGATTCACCTCAGGACCTGCCAGCAGATGTCCAAAGATGTGGACCAGATTGTGATGTTGACCCATACCCCATGGTCGAGTATATCTAAGGTTCTGGATAAAAATTATCCAAAACCTGAGATCAGTATGCAAGCGAGGTCGGGTCTGCGATTTGTGAGGATGCAACCCATGACCAAAAGGTCAAGTTACAGAGAAATCAAGCTCAAAAGGATAATCAATTAATGTGCGCTTGGGTCAGACATCCTCTGAATCAAAGATGTCATAAGGGTCTTGGTAGAAGGTTGGGAGTTTTAGACACATTGGAACCCTTAGACTCGGTCTTTTGCTTCCTCCAGAATTAACTTCCCATGTCATCATTTCCCACTTTCTATCCACTGCAATCAGGATTTCGAATTCTGGGACCTCCTGCATATTAATCACCCTGTCTGAAATTTCCAATTCTAAAAGATGTGACTGAATTAGAATGGACTTGGGTTTAGTGATTTCAAAATCAAAATTGTTAGTAAACTCTATGGGGTGTGATTAAGGATCGGGGTTATGAATTTAATCCTTCATAACAGGATCTGAATCTGCCATGCGACCCCCAACAAGATCAAATTCCTCAATTTTAGGGCCATCAAATGATTTATCAAATTCCTCAAGCCTAGTCGTCTCACTAAAATCGTGTTTTGTAAACTCAAGTGAGACTTCGCATAATGACTCTTCACCTTCAGAATCAAAGAAATCTAAATCCTCATTAATGTGTGTCTCAAAATCATCAATCACTTTCTAATCCATGGAGTCATACATTTCCTCGTACCCCGGCTCAGGGATCCCAGGTGAAATAATCAATTCATCCTTAGTTGATTACTCTAGACCAATCTGGTCAATCCCAATCTCGTAACACGTGTCCCCCCCCAATCGGTGCCTGAGCGGGTTCTAACATTGGCTCTTCTGAAGGGGGTTCATCCTGGGAATCATCCCAAGATTGAACTAAAGCAACCACAAATCTCATCCTCAGTTTTGATAATTTCCCAAGTAAAAACTCACCTGGGCCCTTATCTTTAACATCCTGGAGCCAATCCAACAAATACTTGTTTAGATCATCAATCATTTCAATCAGAGGCTCCAATTCTTCAATGCAAGGTGTTGGTTGAGCTTCTAAAGATTGTATAGTATTCCTCAAGTTAGCCAACACATTCTCTTGGACCTGGTTAACCTGAACCACATGGTTTGGTTTAGGGTTGGGTGGGTTTGGGTTCAGTGCAGGGGAGTTAACGAATTGAGGATCTTGATACCCTCCTTGATAATATGTCATTTTAGGTTGTTCATAAGGTAGTGATGACCAAAAGGCAGTGTATTCAATGGAGGGGTAAGGATCAGTGTATCCTTCTTAATTGTAGATCATATTAGGTTGTCCAAATGAGGGTGATGATCTATAATCGGTGTAGCTCGAAGAAGGATAAGAATCAAGATCATGGTGTCCAGGGTTAAACCTTAAACATGGAGGTCTGAAACTGTATCCCTAATCATAATTATCCCAATAAGAAGAAGAATGAGAATAAGTCTAGTTGGAATAATAATCATTTTGGGAATAAGTAGTGGTAGGAGGGTGATTACGCAGCAATCATAGGTCTTAATTGACCAAAATTAGGCTAGGACTTAGCATAAGTTAGGGTAGTTCATGCAAGCATAAGCATTATTTTCATCTTTACTGCTTTCTTTAAGCTATGCATAAAATAATGCTATAATGTCTGATTAGGTGCATTATGTCAATTGCAGGTAATCAGCTGATCGGAAGTTAGATCCGAAGTTGGATCTAAAGCTGGATCTAAAGAATAAAGAATAACTGGTGTTGCAGCAGAGCTGGAGTGGAAGACCTAGATTAGATGTAGTAGATAATAATGTAAGGGAGTTAAGGTACGCTATTTTATTAAGTAGGAATAAAGCACTAAATTGTGAAGAACTTAGGTCCATCCTAGACCTAGGACAGCCTAGAAGCCTCCCCAAGCCTTAGCCACCCTTAGATTTGGTCACCGTACCCTAGGAAACCTTAAAACCCTAATTCCAACCTCTATCTAGACATCCAGATGAGTTATAGGATGTCCAAAACCCTTAGCTAACAGCCACACACCTTAAACCCACTTCTACAGTGTTATTGGACGTCCAATTTCTACAGAATACCCAAGACAGAACCTAGAAACCCTCCTGACTCTGATTAGACATCCAGACAACAAGTCTGGACTTCTGATTTTTCACTATAAGACATCTGACAACTTTATTAGACGTCTGGAACTGCTCTCTAGTTCTTTTTTTTGAATTCAAGCTTGGATCTTGAATTCCTAGGTTCGTAAACCCAATTCCAACCCACAGGAACCTAAATTAAGGTGCCCCAACCCTAGTACATCACCTCTAGACCTCCTTAAGGACCTAATTAGGTCCTCACTAAACCTAATTGACTTAGATCATAGTCAATTTCATCAACCTATTCAATTGGACTCATTGAGTCCAATTGAGCCCTAATCTCAGCACACACTGTCCAATTGGATTCAGTGACACGAAAATACCTAGCCTAGAGTTCTCTAGAACTCTCTACCATGTGTTGTTGCTGACGAAGAGAGTCTTGCTTATTTATGACAGCAATAGAATGATATGTCGTGTTTTTTGTGGTGGAAAATCTCTCAATCAAAAATTAACGTAGATATGAATTTAAACCACGAAAAGGATGTCGCATCAACAAAGAGGAATAGACCAATAAATTCACAAGAAGAGGAATATACTGTTCGCAGACACCTTCGCGACTTTAATGCGAGGAATATGCTATTTTAAATGGAGCTTGCAATTTCTTTAAAAGTTTAGGGTTAGTTATGCAACTTTCACATCAGGAATTAAGCTCCAAAAATATGCATATGATGCATGTGTAATGGAATATCATGTAAATTTAACTTGCATGCAAATCTGATTTGAAATTCAAAGTTAAATCAAGCACATAATACAAGTGAAGTAATTTCAGGAAAGTATGAGTGCATCAATACAATGTGGCCTGAATAAAATATTATTATCTAAGTGGCAATGGCATTGAATGTAAATATTAATTGAGGAGAAAATAGAGGATTTCTCCTCCCTCTTCCTCACGAGGACGGCCTTGCACGGTTGGCGACGAGAGTCGACGGGGTGGTGTGCCTCGACGAGGGCTACGCAACGGTGGTGACGCGGCGGCCGGAGGTGGTCGGTAGCAGCAGGATGGAGGAGAATGGCTGCCGGCCTGTTGGAGGAAAAGGCCGCGCTTGGAGAAGAACAATGCTGCTGTAGCCCACACGGCCATGCGCTAGGCATGTGCGTGCAAGGCGTGCTAGGGCGCGGTTGGAGTGGCCTGCGGGCGTGGCGCCTGCAGGTATGGGCATCTGCTACCTGCAGTGCAGCACTTTCGGGCGCTTGGCGTGCTAGTGCCTGCGGGCACTTGGTGCGAGGGTGCCTACGGGGTGTGGTGCTTTGGCGTAAGTGCTTGTATGGCGCTTGGCTGTAGTGGTGGAGGGCGATGGAAGGTGGCACGCAAGGGCGCTAAGCACCTGCGGGTGCTTGGCAGTAGAGCGGGACAGGGTGCGGCAAGGGCAGGTTGGCCTACGCCTACAGAGGGCGTGAGAGCACGGTGGGGTTGCGCCTGTAGAGGGCGTGGGTGCGGGCGATGGAAGGCTTGGCACGGAGAAGGTAGTGCGTGGCTGGACAGGCGGTCGAGGGCAATAGCATAAGGCACCTGCGGGTGTGTGGTGCAGCGCCTGCAGGCGCTTGGGCTGCAGTGCGTGCGGTTGGGACGTGGGGGCTGTGCCTGTAGGGCTGCAAGGGGCGGTGATGCGCACTACTGTTAGGAGCGTTGCTTGGCACGATGAGGTTGTGGTGCAAGCTGCAGTGGCAGGGCGCACAAGGGCAGGCTGGGGGTGGTGTTGGTGCATAGTGCATGCTTGGTTCCACAGTGTCCTTTCTCTCCATGGTGGGGAAGGTGGAGATAATTCCTCGCCAGGGGAAGAAGAAGATGAAGATCACCGATCCTTTGCCAAGCCTCCTCCTTTATCTCCTCTCTTCGTGCGATTTAAGGGATTTTCAAAATCCCTTACTAAACATGGCCAACGCTTGTTGGGTTCTGTTGGCCATAGGTGGAGATATTTGGGGGGGGGGGATATCTTTCCTCCCCCTGTTCTTTTCCATAATTGATCCTCCTCCCTCTTCTTCACGATTATTAGCCTGATAGAGTAGATTGATTGGAGAAGATGAGTGCGCTATTAAATGTAATTACATGAAATATAATTACATAATAAGCAATAGAAGAAATGTAAACTTAAATAATGACACATGCAATCATTTAATGAACAAATGTGATTATTAACCAACATACAATGTTAGAATTGAATTACTTAGGCGTAACAATAGTCCATTAAAATGGACTCATCAAATACCCCCATGCCTAAGATTTGCTAGTCCCTAGCAAAAATGAATAATAGATGTAATCAGAAGATTTCTTCTTTTCTTATTTCAAAACTTTAGAGATCCAGACAAATGTGACGTGATAATAGCCTAAGTAACAGATCTAAGTGAAAGAGCCAATTCTCATTGGGAGTTTATACTTCACCCTTGGTAAATTTTGCTGTCAGGATAGGCAACTACTTCCCTCAGGGATAAAGCAGAAGATAATATGTAATTTGACCCTGGCATTTGGCTTTGGTAGGTGATATCGAGTTGAATGGATTTGTATTTGGTGGCACACACTCTTATGGTACTACATGTAGTCTAGTACTACAGACTCTAGATCTCTAGACTATTAGACAAGTCAACTCTGAGAGAGGCTAAACAAATGTGCTCTCTTGATGTTCCTGGGTGCTCACTCTTTTCTTTCTTTTCTTTCTGAGATCACAAATCTTGCCAGATTTAGTAATTGTACTCACTATTTGGTGGCCTCACATGGCATCCACACTTCAATTAAAGTCCTAACAATTCTACAATTAAGTTAGGTCCTCAACCAGTATTCGGGCGATCAGAAATACTGAAAGGTAGGTATGGGTCATATTTGGTGGAACGTGATAAGTGTTTTTGTTTCCTCGAAACAATGTTAAAATTATAATCTTGGACTTTTTTCTTTTTCTTTTCTCTCTCTCTTTTCTCTTTCTTTCCTTTTTTTTTTCTTTTTTTCACTTTTTTTTTCTCTTTTTGTTTCTTTTTCTCTTTATTTTTCTTCTTCTTTTTCTTTTTCTTTCTTTATTAATCAACACAACATGATACAGACTTTTATATATGAGGCATTATTAGGGATGATGATGGTCAAGAGGATATTGTGTGGCTTATTTGGTGGAAGTGCCTATTCTCGGCACCGGGAAGGAATGGATAGGACAGGTGTATTTTTGACCTTTGACACTATTACCCTCCTTCAGTCGAGGACTCTAAGAAGGACGGTCGTAACCATCCACAATAGTCATGGCTTTATTAAGACTCCTGATTAGCCCATATTTGTTGGCTATTTAAGTATTTAAGTGCCTAGACATTAGGTTAATTCTAACATCTATTTAGCATAAATTAGGATGTAAATAGATTAATTCATATTTCTAATTTAATTACATAATTCATGCATTGCATTCATATTTTAAATGCATTTAGAATTAACTTATAATTGCATTCATTTAATTAGTTAACCAATTAGGTGCATTGCATGCATTAATTTAAGTTAACATAAAAGTTGAGGGTTTGTATATAAATAACAATAATATTTTAACATTATCTTTTATTATTCTTCTTTTCAGCAACGGCTGCATCTCCTTCGGCTGCTGCTGCAATGCCACCAGCTGCCGCACTAAAGCCTACATTCATGACTAGAGGAGAAGGTGGATCTGCTCCCCCCTCTCCATTCAAATTCATGCAGGCAGCTACAAAAAGAGGAAGAGACAGTCGAGCGCAAGAGGCCTCCACCCCTGACCCACCACTATGCAGAGAGTTTATCTCTCTTCCATTCCACATTGCCGGCCTCAACTGTGGCGACAAGCCTCCACCACCGTGGGCGTGTGGTGTGACAGGCCACACCGCCATCCGAAGCTCATCCACATTACCGTGAGCACCTTAGCGTGCACCACCCTTGCCGTCGTCACCAACAACCACCGCCGCAGCCATTGCATTTTCATCTTCTCAGTCAGTTAAGACGTATGGGAAATTTCCCGGACGTTTGAAGCGTCGACCCCCCACTCTAACAACAACCGGCCGCTCACTTCACACCCGCACCTCTAGTTGCACACTTGCGCCGCACCTCCTGCAGCATCCACGGCGCAAGCCCTTGTTGCACAAGACCACCTTCACGCCCGCTACACCGCACTCCCCTTCCATCTCCAGCCTACAGCGTGCCCATTCTAGCACGCGCCTGCTAGCACACCTGCAGTAGCAACCGCCTTCACTCCCGCACCACCCACGCACGCACCCTGAAGCGCCTCTTCACGCACGCAGCAGGCACGCATTCTTCTCCACGCACACATCCGGCTGCACATGCCATCCAGCATTCGCGCTAGCTTGCAGCACTTCTCCAACACGCTTCCGCCTATCCGCCATGCACCCGCCTTGCAGCAGTGCGGCCCGTAGTACGCTCCAGCAGTGTGTGCGGCCTCATTGTGTGCAACAGCAACCTCCACGCACACCACCTACAGCAACCTCCGCATGCGCCTATCCGCGCTTCCTCCAGCAGGTGCAGCCATCGTCGAAACCCACCTTCACCGGAGCTCCGTCCGGCAGAGTCCAGCCACCTCGCAACTCGCCGCCACCATCGCTATGTAGCCCTCGGTCCAGAGAACTTCCTCCGAGCTTCACGCCTCCGGCCGTTCCTTCCTCTTCGTGCACGGCCAAGGGGAAGAAATCCCCTGTTTTGCTACAGTAAAAGGCCCATTAATATTTACATTTTCTACCATTGTCATCTTTTATTAATATTTTATTAAATCTGCATTGCAGAAAATATCCATTAGTTGTTCAAAATTGCCATTTCATCATGTTCTCTTGATACTCTCTTAATCTGAAGGTAGATTTGGCTCGATTCTCGTCGAAACTAACTACGAACAGATGTTTTTAACCGGCACGAATTTAAATACGTCATTGCCTCCCTATGGACACGACCCACTCTTCTGCGAGTGGTTATTTTTAATTATTGATTAGTCAATTTTTCCACCACATAAAACTACAAACGACTTTTAAAGCGAACAATCGACTCGTCAAATGGTGCCGTTGCCAGGGATGCAACAGTCGCAATAATTTCACCTGAGTTTATTTGTTATTATTTGTCATTGCACAGTGATCTGACCGTTTATTATTTTTTTTTCTGTGCGAGAAATTTGTGCAAGAATCAGTCGTCATGAGAGGCGACCCTTGATGTCGCTAGAGAAAAAATTGGTCGAGCTACCTTGCAAAGGAGGGGAAGGATGAGGATGCGAGGATCATCTTTGTACATTTAGTCGTTGATTTAATTAGAGTAGGATTAAGACTTTAGACTTAATTTTTCATTGCACATTTGGTTTTAAACCCTTGTTCTGGGGTATATTTTGAGGGGTTTGTTCCCCAATTTTGTTTTAGGCCTGTGTTGGGTAATTTTTGGGAGTATGTTCCCTTTTCTTTAGATTTAATTTTTTTTTAATTTATTTTGTGGATTGTTTACTTTTATTTGTTTGTGCATAAGTAGTTAAAAAAATAAATAAATAAAAAAAAATGAGCTGCCTGCTAGAAGCTGCCTGCCCTAGGACGAACCATTTAGGTCTGTGTGAGCAGCCTCTAGATTTACTTCTTTGCATTGCATGCATTCTCGCATCGTTGATTGCTGGAAGCAAGGTACGCATTCTCTTACTTTGCATCCTATTCTTGATCACGCATTGCATGTGGACTTAATGCGAAGACCACCTAACCTGTATTGAATAAATCTAACAAGTGGTCACATATATTCTTGAAAAAGGACTAATTAAAGGAGGGACATCTAAAAAACCAAGGATTTGATTTTCAAACTTGGTGTGCGATTCAAAATTCAAAATCTTTTGCGGTGTATGCACACTTATTTCGCTTGCACCACGGCACACTCTTAGACACTCCTTAGGTTTGGAAATACTAGGACAAGAGCCCTCCTACCATTGGATTTTGAAGTGTTCGGAACTTGAGATCAAAGGTTTTGTAAATCCAAAAAGGGGGATACCCTGTCACAGATTTTTGGGGGTAGTTGAGAAGCACCACGAAAGCACAACTTCAAAGGAAGGCTTAGGCCTACTTGCATCCCTCGATTTTTTTGTCTTTGGAGTTACTTTACCATTTGAGATTTAGGGAAGAACACCTAAGCTCCAACTAGGTCTTCTTAGGCGAGCCGTAGGTCGACAATAAGCGTGTAAATTGACTGAACAAATTGTATTGTCACCTACAATTTGACTTAAATCGAAAGCCTAAATTGGGAAAGACCTAAAAAGTCCTTTTTGAATTGTGTTTTGCTTGGGGAATTCTGATTGAGGTGTGAGTTAGAATGGACCACATTGATTTTCATCCTTTCACATCTTGCCCACACCCTCACCCCCACTCTGCATTCTTCGATCCCATACGCCGAGATGGTCCATCCCTTGATGGACATAATGACAATCATTGGGATCCGTTTTACTCCTATTATTGGAGTATTAGCCTAGTTAAGCCCCAAATCAGTGAGCAGAACCTAGGAGCAGGATTTGCTTTGCCCAATACCCCACACACCATGGAAATACCCAACCCACCCTCCCTAAAAAATTATAATGGTTGGACAGACACTCCTGGGTACTATAAGCCTGAGCCTGACTTCTCTCATGATAGAAATGACTTCTCCTCCTTGAAGATGGAAATACAGAAAATGCAAAAAGAAATGATTGAATTGTTAGGAGAATCTTCGAGAGCAGGCCAACAAGAAAGAGATAAAATTAGCCACCCAATCTACCCCATTTAGGATGACGTACACCCCTCTACAATAGATGCATCTCCCGTGGAAGAGCTACACTTTAAGCTGGAGGGAAATTTTGGGGATTATGTAAGGGAGAATAGCTACTTTTCGAGGTTCGATTTTGAAACCTCCCCATTAGATGACACTTCCTTGAGAGATCCATGCCTTAGGTGGGAGGAAGATACACATGAAAGTAGCTATGCATTGGATGAAGAAAGGTGGCAACCCGAGGAAGATGATGATAAGGTTGAGTATCCACCTGAATTATATTGGAGTCAAAAGAAGGGAATGATGGTACCATTCATGACATTTGATGAAGTGAGTCGAAGTCAAGTTGTTAATCCTACCCTCCCATCTGATCACGAGATGGAACTCAAGCCCACCCTTAGGGAAGCTAACCCTGAAGAAATTGACTTATCTGAGGAGTCCAATGTTATCAGTGTAAACCATTTACCTCAGATAGAGTACCCTGGGGGATCTGCTGAGATATTAAATGATTCTAAACCTCGGGTATATGATGAATTGTGTGATGAGAAGAAAGATGAATTATATGAGGAACCTACATTCAAAATTTGGAGTGACACTAAGGGTGATTATTTCTTATTTGAAGAGTTAGCCCCCGAGGATGTCACAAATTTGACCAAATTAGGTTTCCTTAGCACAATTATTTATGATATTTCTCCTCATGATGAAATGATGGAAAATTTGGAAGCAACTTCTAAGATTTATGTGGATTCACATATAGACTCTAGGGAAGATTTGAGTAAAGAACAAGAACCCGGGGATGACAATGATAGGATAATCCCTAGATCTGTTGCTTCCAACCTGCCTTCATTCATTTCGAAGTCACCCTCTGATTCGCTTATATCTGAAAGCGAAATTGTGACTCCTGATGAAGAGCAGGAAGATACATGTGATGGTGCAAGGAATGCTAAGGATGCAATTGAGGATTTAGAAAGAGTTAGGGATGGACACCGAGTTGATTAAACCCAACCTTGATCTTATGGCCATCCCGCAACCTCGTAACTTGGACACCCTAGACGATCCTTGCCGTAGAGAATTGCTCACTTTCATTCTGATCGGGGGGCTTAACAGACCAATATTTCCCATAATGGAGTATCGGATATGGATTGATGATTCCTTTAGTCAGTCCATTGCCTTGGGGGTTTATCTTTGCACCATTCCTTCCCCGTTCTTTTTGGAGGATCCTTGTAATCCTCCCCCTACCCCTTTGGAGGTTGTTATACCTGTTTATCCTTTAGAACCTCCTCTGGTGACCTGGGAAGATTTCATTCCCATCTTAGTTGGGCGAGCATTTGCTATCGGGATTCATCATTAGCTCGCCAACATCCTAGGTTACCTATTTTCTAGGCCAACATTGCTTTGGTCATTTTTAGGGCCTATTTCTGTAATCCTTGAGCCTGATTTGCAGGTTCTTTGGCTATTCAGCCCAGCTCTAACCCAGGTAATATCCTTCTATGCAATGAGGACATTGTAGATTTTAGGCATGGGGGGGTGTACTTGGGGATATACATAGCATAGTGCATTCATTGCATACTTTTGCATAAAAAAAGAGGTTTTGAGCTTAACTGGCTAGATCTTGCAGTCTTAAGCAAATCAGAACTCTAGGGTAGACTGAGTTAATTCTAGGGTCAAACTTTAGAAGTTAAATGAGCTACTAGCTTTAGACCTTTAGGGTCCTTTGTGGACTTAAAAACTTAAGTAGGAGTTAAGTTGTGGACCATTCCTCAAGAGGTTGAGGAAGGAAAGCTAGGGTTTGAGTTAAAAGGTGGGGTAGTACCTGGAGTCTTATTCTACCTTTTGGTTTATGGGTCCTTGTAACCTAAGCATCCAAATTTCACACACTTGGTCTGGTAATCAACTTAATTTCTTTCTTTCTTAAAAGAGATTTGGTTCTCTTAGTTTTGACTTAGGAGAGGCTTGAAAACACAATTTGATTGGAAGAGTTCCGGCCGTAGGAGAGATGGAGTATATACTCTCCTTGAGGATGCGAT
The DNA here is from genome assembly GCA_037157565.1 of Thalassia testudinum. Taxonomy (NCBI): domain Eukaryota; kingdom Viridiplantae; phylum Streptophyta; class Magnoliopsida; order Alismatales; family Hydrocharitaceae; genus Thalassia; species Thalassia testudinum. Next base: position 111,731,515 of record JAZHRO010000003.1, on the reverse strand, counting down.
GATAACATATTACCTCCTCGGTGCTTGTCTCTTAGGATATCCATCCTACTGGGGGCATGTAAGCGCATTGTGCGGTTCAGGTACCATGGGCGACCTTATCTCGAAGTACCGATTGCCATAGGCCTGAATTCGCTTAAGAAATCCATGGGCGATACTTATCTCGAAGTGTCGATTGCCAACAGTTCTTAGGGTCGCTATGGGCGGTGCAATCTCAAAGCATTGAAAGCCAGGCACCCTTCAAGGTACGGTAATGGGGACAATGAATCTGACACAGACCGTGTTGATAGCTGATCTGAGGTTAGACTTAGAGGAATCAAAAAAAAAAAACTTATTTTATAGCCTAAAGAGGATACTGTCACCTATGGGGTAAGGAGAATACTGTCATTGGGGTCAAGGTCCTCAAGAGATACCATCTTCCCTTGCTTTTGACTCCAATATAGCTCGGGTGGATAATCACAATGATCGTTTTCCTCTAGTGGCCATGTCTCATTGGGAAAGTATAAGTGATAGCTACATAAAACTGTATCCCTATTGTCATTGGTTTCCTCAGAATTATTTACATGATCATGGTCGTCTGGGTAGGGATCAGAATTAGTGGGAAGCACGTAGCTAAGCTATCTCATTTCTTCATTTAACTGTTGACTATTCCTCAACATCTCTCCCATGGAGTCAATCATTTCCTTTTGTTGTTGTTGCATTTCTATCATAAAAGAGGAGAGGCTACTATTATCAGGTTGGGGAGGATAGTCAATTTCAGGCTCTGGTTGCCTAGGTGTATCGGTCCAACCTCGATACGGAAAATCATGAAGGGTGGGAGGGTTGGGTGTTTGCATAGAAGTAGGGATTTCAGGGTTGGAAAATCCCACTCCTAGGCTCTGCTCAAAAGTAGGAGTTATCGGGCCAGTACTCCCAGGATAAGAATAAGGATGATCCCATGAATTGTCAATATACCCATCAAAGGATGGATATGCTCGGGCATGGGATCCTAATTAAAAGACGGGAAGTATTGACTCTAATAATCTAAATGATAGGAATAAGGGTGATCCATTTCTTTAAGCCAAACAGTTTTAACTCTCTTAGGATTTAGAAGAATTCAGAACATAAGCAGAAACTTCCTAGAGAGTTCTACTATCATAGTAAACGCAAATGCAGTGGGATCTGTTTTTAGTAGATTGCAGGTCTTAGAATTAAATGTTCAGTTGGTGGCCAAACAAGTTTTGCACAAATTACACTTTCTAGGACAACCTTCGCTGGTGCCTATAACCTACTTGCAAGGGATGGAAGTCTCGAATCGAGCCCACACACGTGGAACTGAAGTAACTTGGTGGATAGGCTTGTTGATTTCTGACTAACTTCCCTTGTGGTGCAAAAGAGGAGAGGTAGAAATTTATCTAGTGACCTTATGTGTGAGGTGCATAGTGTCTCAGGTGTGCAAATATACGATCGTGTTTTGAGTTTTGAAATTTCGCAAACAAGGTCCTTTTGCACACAATTTTAAGTCACAGATTTTAAAGTCCAACCTCTTAGCAGTCCCAATTTTTAAAGTGACCACTGAATTAATTTGATTCAAGCACTTTAGTGGTCTTAGATTTATGTTCAATGCAGATTCATAACAAGTAATTGATGCTCAAGAGAAGACATACCGTACTCCAGCTTTCTTCGTGCAATAATGTATGTAATACAGTAAAAATAAACTTGATGCTGCTCATTCAGTCCTAGATGGTTGTCCTATAGATATGCAACTTCTAGCAGATAGTTATAATTTTTTTTTTCAATAATAATAATAAGAAAGTAGACCTAATCTAACTAACTAATCGACATGCAGTTCAAACAATTCAAATAGTTCTATAATCTAAATAAATGGGAACATGCTCCCGAAAATACGCTCCCGCATACAAAAGCGATAAGAAATAAAGAAGCCTGGTGATAGCGATTTTACGCGGTTTGTTAATTAGGTCGTTGTAACGCGTAAATCCGCTTTCGCTCTTAAATTTATAATCCTAGATAGGGAAGTATCTAGGGTCGTCCAAGGAGGCAATGTGGTTTCAAAATTGATTCTCTTGCTAGGAATATAAATCTCAACTTCTTTTTGGTATTTTTTTTTCAATATATCATTTCTTTTGTTTTTAAGCTAAGGCAACATGTGAACTGATGGCGGGAAAAGTGATTTACACTTCAATTTAAATACTACTTCTATGTGGCAAGTAGAGCCTCTCCCTAAGCTCACTCTAGGCAAGTGGAGGCCTAGAATAATTAGGGAGAGGGAGTGAAGAATGCTGAAAATAAGCTAATAGAAATGCAAACAAGAAATGCAAAGAAGGCAACTAGATAATTGATAAAGTGTTTTAAAAAAGGCCTAGTAGAGGAAAGCTTGTACTACTAGAAAAATGCAAATAAGAAAAGAAAACACAAATCCTCTAGATAGATGGTGAAGAAGAGGGCTTCTTGCTCTAAGGTTGGTGGCTCCCAATCTTGAAAAGAGTCCTTCAACTCCTTCCTTACAGTGCTCCGCCAAGGTGATGTCCTCTAAGGCAAGCCCTAGGGGGCGTGCCATAAGCTTCTCTCCAAGGGTGGACGTCCACCCTAGGTCCTTCTCCCTTGCCTGGCCATCCTTCTTGAAGTGGAAGAGTCCTCCTCCTTGGCGTGGCCCAAGTTGAAGAGAGTGGGGAGAAGAAGGCACCAAAAGGGCTGGTGATGTGTCCCTTTAATCTCCTTCTCTACTCCTTCTCCTTGGGCGTAGGTATAGGTGGATGTAGGTAGAAAAATACACTAATGGAGGATGCCCCCAAATGGTGGTAGGTGGTGGGTTTTTATAGAATAGGAAGGGCGCTAAGGTGTCCCTTGAAATGGAGGGCCAAGGTGGAATGATGGAGGTGGTTAAGGATCCAATGGCCAAGGGTGTTTGGCGCCACCTTAAGAGGCACCAAGGGGGTAGTTATGGGGGTTGACACCCCTTGATATTGGCGCCAAAATGGCTTCTAGAAGAGGGTCTAAGTTGGCGCCAAGAAGGATTCTAGAAGGGGGGTTAGGTGGATGGCTAGGATGGCTTATGTGGGTAGGTGTAGGGTGGATTAAGGGCTGAAAGGTGGCACCAATATAGAGGTGGTTAGGGGTAGTTTTTGGTGCCAACTTAAGGTGTCTTTTGGTGGAGATAATGGGGTGAAGGGATGGCTAGGAGGTGGCGCCAACTTGAGTAGAGTAGCTATCTTAAGTAGGCTTAAGTTGGTGAAGCTAGCTAGGGTTGACTTTGAAGGTGGTGGATGGCCAAGGAGCTGGTTGTTAGCTAAGCTAAGCTAAGATAAGCTAACCTAGCTAATGGAGGAGTAGAGGAGAAGGTGTTGGAGCTAGGGTTTGGAGGGAGGAGCTGAGGAGGAGAAGTCGGAAGCTGGAGCTGGCAGCTGCTGAAGAGGCTGGCATGGGGCTACTCTAGCTGGCTTAGCTTGCTAGTTCTTTGCTAGTTGCTAAGCCAAGCTAAAGTGAGCTAGCTTCTACCAAAGTAAGCTGAGGTGAGCTAGGTCTGGTGCTCCCGGGGAGAATCAAGCTGGTTGAGGCAGCTAAGGTAGCTTAGCTCAACTAAGTTGAGCTAAGCTGAGTCCCCGGGAGCTGGACTTGAGCTTCCTGAACTGGGATGAATTCTTCTTCAGCTGGCTGGAGCTGAGTGGAGCTGGATGTAGCTGGATCTGAGCTGGGGTGAACTCCTGCCAACTTAGCTGAGCTAGCTAGAGCTCCCTGTGGACTAGTGGGAGTTGAGATGAGCTAGACTCAGCTAAGTTGAGCTGGATCTGAGTTGACTTGAGCTAGGGTGAGCTAAGGTGAACTCTCTTGAGCTGCCATCCAGCTGAGATTAGTTGAATGGAGCTGGGATGAGCTAACCCTAGTTCAAGTAAGCTAGGTTCCAGCTGCGGTGAGCTGGATCAAGCTGACTTCCAGCTAGTCTGGGCTTCTCCTTCACCATTTGCCTTCTTGAGTGCTAGGGTTTTAGAGATCTATATATCTGTACATCCCTAACACTCACAAAAACATATTAAAAAGATAATAAAAAAATGCAATGCATGCCTAACCTATTTTATGCCTAAATGCAGCCCAAAAACCCGTTTGCGGAGTAAAATCCAAAGAGCTAGGTTTGTTTTAATGCATAAGAATGATGATAAACTGGCATTTGTCACCTGGGAGCACATTCCCAAAAATACCTGACAAGGGTCCAAAAGACAGAAATTAAATTCTAATGTCTATTTAAACTAAATCTAACTAAGATCTACTGAATAAATCAAAAACAGGCTTCTTCGTAAGCCTATGTGAGTGGGATCAAGGCCCACGTGTTCCTGTTGTTGGCCTCCAGGTGGCGTCAAGGTCTACCAAAAAGATTGTCACTGCCGTGCACATCGTTCCAAGTCAATGTCGTCGCTCTGCTGCGCCTGTCGCCTCGTCAAATTCCTTGCACAATAAAAAAAAATATGATCAGATAATTGCGCATCTCAAAATATTCAAAAATAATATTAAAAAATAAATGAACGTAATTCGGAGGATCTGATGGTGATAGTGGCAGGCGATCTCAGGGCAGCAACAGGCAGTAGTAGGGCGGCGACTGGCGGTAGAATCAGGGAAGACGAAGGATGGACAACTTGGAAGTCGAGGGCATGGAGGCGGAAGGAGAGGAGAGACTTCGATATACATGGTAAGAGGGTGATGGAGGGAGATGTATTGATAGAGGGAACATAAGGGGGAACAGAAGGATTGTGTGTTTCCGATGCCGGAGATGGGGCCATGTGGCAGCCACCTGCCAATGCCGTTGTGTATTTAGCGTGTCGGGGATTTGGTCACAAGCGGGATTCCTGTAGAGTTCTTGATGGGCAGATGAAAGGCTGCCTTTTCCCGCGCTCTGAAATTTTGAATTCTAGGGCACAGCCGATGCCACTGCCCCCACCCCCCTATACCTTTGGGGGGCATACGGTCGATGTGGAGGGCCCTATGATAGAGAACATCAAAGCAGCAGAGCTAACACTGCTAGAGGCGCTAATCGGAGAGGATATGATTGGGAGACCAACGTCGGAGAATGTGCACAATTTGGTAAGCTCTCTCTCTCCCTCGACCAATTCCTGGCAGTTCGCCTTTCTGTCACCTACACGATTTGTTCTATTTGGGTTGGGGATGATGGATGTTGAGGGGCTACGATTTCAAATGTCTTTCAATGATGGTCTTACGGTGATCTGGAGATTGGTTTCTCCTTTTGATGGAGCTCTGCCGGAGAGGCTTCCATAGAGAGTGGGATCCAGGTCGGGGAAACTTGAGATCAAGGGGTTACCTTTACACTTGAGGTCGAAGGAGGTAGTGGCGTCCATGATATCTGGGTTTGCCTATATGGTTGAATATGCAGTTGTAGGACTGTTGGAGGGCGATGGATGTTCATTAAATGTGATGGTCGATGTGTTTAAAGCTGGTTCGGTCCTTGACAGATTGATTTTAAGATGTGGTGGAAGTTCATGGCTGCTACTGCTGAGGTTCATGGTAGGTGACACTGTAGTGAGACAAGATAAGTCATCTTAATCTGACATTGTTGAAGAGGCGGTTGTGCAGGATGTGTGTAGGGCTTCTTTTGAAGAATCCCCCTCTTTCAAAAATTGCAATGACCATCACGTGGGGAAAGGGAGGAGACAATGGCTGAAGAGAAGGAGGAATCGATTAGGAGGGAAGCATCGAGGCCAACGGTTGAGGAAGCAGGGAGTGTGCTGCCAGACGGTGAGGATGTTGAGGGGTAGGGGATACAAGAGACTCGGCTTGAATCCCTGGAGGATCAGCAGAATCTGCAAGAGATGGAGGGTCTCAATTTCGGTGTTAGATCTTGCTCTAAATCTATTAAGAGCAGATCACCTTATAGCCTCAGGCAGAGGAAATCAAAGGCTGACCCAATGATGGATGAAGACAATATTGCAGAGATTATGCAGGTTTGCAAGTGTCAGAACCTCAGGGGGGAGGGATCTCGCGAGGATAGATGAGAATCCTCACTTGGAATGTGCATAGGCTAGGCGATAAGAGCCAGAGGGCTTCTTTGATGAGGTACTTGAGAGAGTGGGGGATTGAGTGTGCGATCATTCAAGAGACACACATTGAGAATGATTTTGGTAAACTATGGAATGACTTATTGGCTGCGGGGGTAAATGAATGTGTAAAGGTAGATGCACATGGTAGAACGGGGGGCATTGCTATTTGGTGGAGAAAGGTTTAGGCACACTGTTTGGGAGTTCACAAGGCCAGACATGTACTGAGTTGCAAATTCCAAACTCATAAGGGCCCTGACACTATCTGGGTTACAGGGGTGTATGGCCCCTATGTTGCATCTACAAGGCAGGAATTGTCAGAGGATTGGGCAGCTACGGCTGAATTGGTGCAAGGGGAAGCTTGGCTGACAGGAGGTGACTTCAACTATGTGCTAACAGGGGCAGACAGTCTTTTGGTGACACAAATAGCTCAGCTATTGGCTTCTAGCTGGTGGTTCAATCTCTTGAACTAAATGAGTACCCTTCTTTTGGTGTTGAGTTTACTTGGTGCAATGGTAATGGGTTGCTTTCCAAAATTGATAGATTTTTTGGGAATGTGAACATCCTTGAAAGATTTTAGCTGTCAACTGTTACTGGCTGGGATCGACCCTTCTTTGACCATACCCCTTTGGTTTGGGATATTGGGGAAGAGATCCAAGTCGGTTCATACTTCAAACTCAGAATATCATGGCTGAATGAACCGGGGTTCCATCAAATGATCAGTTCATGGTGGCAAACTAAAAGGGTGGAGGGTTCTGCTACTGTCAGATTGGCATCCAAGATGGTATCCTTGCATACAATCTTAAAAGAGTATGGTGCTACTGTGAACACCTTAAGACAACAAAGGCGGATAGAGGCTTTGAGTAACATCCAGGAGCTAGACTCTAAGGAAGCAGCAGGTCCTCTATCAGAGGATGAACTTGTAGACAGGAAGATGTGGCAGGGTGTGATACTGGAAGAGGATCTTAAACAGGAGATTGATTGGAGGGAGAGATCAAGACAATTGTGGCTTAAGGAGGGAGATGCTAACACAAAATTCTTCCATCTTGCGGCTAGTTATAGGAGGCGTGCAAACTTGATCTCCTCTATTCTCAAAGATGGACATAGGATTTCTTCCATTTAGGAGATAAGATCAGAAGCTATCAAATACTATAGGGGAGCCTCTCGGGCAGTTAATAGAGGGGAATGGAGAATGGTAGGGAATGATGCACCAGGTGTGACAAGAGAACAGGCTTCTCAACTGACAGCAGCCATATCTGAACATGAGACCCTGCAGGCAATCAAAGCACTTGATATGGAAGGGTCCCCAGGCCCTGATGGGATACAAGTGTTCTTTTACAAAGAAATGTGGAATGTGGTTGGCAATGAAGTGTTGGAAGTCATTAGAGAGTTTGAGAAGGGAAATGTTGGCTTTGAAAAGATCAACAGATCATATCTCTTCTTATTGCCAAAGACATTGGGAGTAGAGAAGTTTCCAGACTTCAGGCCGATCTCTTTATCAAATTCCAACTACATTATTGTGAGCAAGATACTAGCAAATCTATTGAGAACTGTTCTTTAGAGCCTAATCCATCCTGTGCAATCTGCTTTTCTGCCCGATAGATCTCTCCAAGAATCCTTCATATTGGCTCAAGAAATGGTGTGTGGATGGCACAGAAGGAAATGCAAGGCATTCATGTGGAAAGTAGACTTTCAAAAGGCATATGATTCGATTTCTTGGTCTTATATCTGGGAGGTTTTTAAAAGGAGAGGATTCCCTCCTATTTGGATCCAATGGATGAAACATTGTATCACAACTGCCTCCTCTCCGTTGATCAATGGGAAGCCATGTGGTGCTTGGATTCAACCTCAACGTGGGGTTAGACAAGGATGTCCTTTAGCCCCCTTGATTTTCAACGTTGCAATGGATGGGCTTGCAAGGTATGCATGCAGATTGGTAGAGGTGGGGGTCGACAGAGGGTATTCACTATCTAACAGGAGATCCTTGGCTTCCATTTTGCAATATGCAGACGACATGGTTTTCTTTGTAGAAGGGACCAATCTGGCTGCACATGCTTTGGGGCTTATGGTAAAGATCTTTGGGGACATCTCAAGCCTGAAATTGAATAAGGACAAGTCTACTCTAATATGTTTTGGCATGAATGAGTAGGAACGGAAGGAATTGGAGAATACATTGGGTTCACCTAGAGCTAAGCTACCAATGAGGTACCTAGGACTACCATTGAGAGCTGCAAAGCTGAAGAAAAATGATTGGAATATTTTATTTGATAAAGTCTCTAGCAAGTTGAAAGGATGGAGTAGTAAATTCCTATTGAAGGGTGGGAGATTAATCCTCCTTAATTCAGTCATAACATCCATCCCGGTCTTCTATTTTAGCATCTTTAAGGCCCCGAATGTTATGCGGAGAAGATTTTTCTGGAAAGGAGCTAGCCATGAGGGAGGTTTTATGTAGCCCATTAGATGGGAAAAGATTTGCAGGCCAAAGGAGATAGGTGGTTTGGGGATTAAGGCGCTCAAGGAGTTCAATGAGGATCTCCTGATCAAATGGGCCATCAAGATTCTGGACTGCAAGGAGGGGTTAGTGACAGACTTGATCAAAGACAGCTATGGTGGTTCTAATAGTGCACTGAACAGGCTACAACCAGTGAAGCCTTCAACTTTTTGGCAGTCTATTACCCTTGCAATCAGTAGCAATTGGCATCTACTGCAGCCTAGACTTGGAGATGGCCGTGATTTCAGTTTGTGGAATGAGCATTAGTCAGGTTCGGGGATTCTGAAAGATGCATACCCAAGGGCATATGCTGCTGCTGTAGATAAGGAGGCCAATGTCAGCAGTGTGTGGTCTGCTGCAGACAAATGTTGGAGGCTGGAAGATCATGAGCAATGCAGATCAGGCACTCGGTTATGGGAGGATAGGTAGAAGTTGTTGGATGCACTGCAGCATATGCATCCTAGGAAGAATGTGGCTGATACTTATGGCTGGAACAGGGCCTTCTCAGTGCAGCAGGCCTATGAGAAGATCATTAGATCAAATACTGAGATGGAGAGTGATCCAATTGACAGGAAAATATGGCTATTGAAAATCCCCATGAAGGTTCAAATTTTATTGTGGCTTTGCAGGTGGGAAGGCCTGATCACTAGCAATCACAAACACAGAAGAATGGGGACCACTTTGAATGCCTATCATCTATGTGGTTTACACAATGACAATGCGTCACATATTTTTTCTTCTTGCTTGGTCACAGACAAGCTTTGGAGGAAGATTTGTCTGGAACCTCTACCTACTTGGGACTCCCTCTGGCAGAGGTTCAACACTCCTGGACGGCTGTATAGATGTATGGCTGCCACCTTGTGGTGTGTGTGGAGGGCACGAAACAAAAAGTTGTTTCAGGAGAGACCTGTTATATGTGAAAAAATTGTAAATGAGTGCTAGTCCCTCACACACAGTTGGGGATCTATTTTGTAATGGTTTGTTTGTTTTGAAATATATTGCTCTCTGGATTGCTATCGTCTAACGATAGCTTTCCTCACTATTTCAAAAAAAAAATTCAAAAATAATGAAGTGAATCTATTGCGTCTGTTGCCTCCCCGGCAACAGCATCATTTTGACAGAGAGTCTCGCTAATTTATGATAGCAATAGAATGATATGTTGTTGTGTTTTATGTGGTGGAAAATCTCTCAATCAAAAATTAACATAGATATGAATTTAAACAATGAAAAGGATGTCGCATCCACAAGGAGGAATAGACCAATAAATTCACGAGAAGAGAAAAATACTGTTCGCAGACACCTTCGCGACTTTAATGTGAGAAATATGCTACTTTAAATTGAGCTTGCAATTTCTTTAAAAGTTCAGGGTTAGTTATGCAATTTTCATGTTAGGAATTAAGCTCCAAAAATATGCATATGATGCATGTGTAATGGCATATCATGTAAATTTAACTTGCATGCAAATCTGATTTGAAATTCAAAGTTAAATCAAGCACATAACACAAGTGAAGTAATTTTAGGAAAGTATGAGTGCATCAATGCAATGTGGCCTGAATAAAATATTATTATCTAAATGGTAATGGCTTTGAATGTAAATATTATTTGAGGAGAAAATAGAGGATTTATCCTCTCTCTTCCTCGCGAGGATGGCCATGCATGATTGGCGGCGAGAGTCGATGGGGTGGTGCACCTCGACGAGGGCTACGCAACAGTGGTGACGCGGCAGCCAGAGGTGACTGGCGGCGGCCGGACGGAGGAGAATGGCTGCTGGCCTGTTGGAGTAGGAGACCGCTGTTGGAGAAGAAGAACAGTGGTGTTGCAGCCCACGTGGCTACGTGCTAGGTGCGTGTGTGCAAGGCGTGCTAGGGCGCGGCTGGAGTGGCCTGCAGGCGTAGGCGTCTGCTGCCTGTGGTGTAGTGCCTGTGGGCACTTGCCGTGCTGCTGCCTGCGAGAACTTGGTGTGGGGGCGCCTGCGGGGCGCGGTGCTTTGGCGTGAGTGCTTGCAAGGCGCTTGGCAGTAGTGGTGGAGGGCAATGGAAGGTGGCGTGTAAGGGCACTGAGCGACTGCAGGCAGTTGGCAGTAGAGCAGGGCTGGGTGCGGTGAGGGCAGGTTGGCATGCGCCTGCAAAGGGCGTGAGAGTGCGGTGGGGCTGCATTGGAAGATGGCGCGGGTGCAGGCGGTGGACGGCTTAGCGTGGAGAAGGAGTGCGTGGCTAGATAAGCGGTGGAGGGCGATAGCGTATGGCGCTTGCAGGCGTGTGGTGCAGTGCCTGCAGGCACTTGGGCTGTAATGCGCGCGGTTGGGATGTGGGGGCAGTGCCTGCAGGGCTGCAAGGGGCGGAGATGCACGCTGCTGCTATGAGCATTGCTTGGTGCGGTGAGGCTATGGTGCAAGCCGCAGAGGCGGGGAGCGCAAGGGCAGGCTGCGGGTGGCATTGGTGCACAGTGCACGCTTGGTTCCACAGTGTCCTTTCTCTCCACGGTGGGGAAGGTGGAGATAATTCCCTGATAACGCCACGCAAGGGGGTAGTAATTAGGTTGAATATGGCCCATCTTTAGAATAAAAGGCACAACATAAAGTAGAATAGGAGCATTGCATGCATCAAGTATCAAGATTGCTTATAAACTGTATTAATGGCCATTTGTGTAAAGCATTTGTCAAAGCAGGCCTCAGATGAGCAATCGGACCGCACGGATGGATTCAGGACGACGAACGGAGTCTAACGGACTCAAGATCGGCCAAATCCGACATCCGAAGCTCCCACAATGGGCCCAAGAAATCCTGACCGTTGATCTAGAGATCAATGGCCTAGAACGCGCCACGTCGCCCTGCCCCCGCCGCTCGCACGCCCCCAAGCCAGCCAAGGACGCATCTCGGCCGTTGATCTTCGATCGAACGGCCGAGATCAGCGCGCTCGCCCGCGGTCGCCGCGACAAAGCGCGGGCGTGGCGCAACGGTTAGCGCGCACGCCCGCGTCGCGGCGATGCGCGTTCGAATCGCGCAGAGCGGAAATCACTTGCGGGCGAAGGGCGCGGCAAAATTGAGCCGCGCGATCTGAAGCGAGCGGCTAGGATTGCGCCACGCGGCGCGACGACAGCGCCCCACCTCCCACGCGCACGCGCACGTCGGGCGGAAACGCGCGCGCGCACGCGCGCCCGAAGCGCGATCCTAGCGCAGGCGCGGGAGGATCTCAGCCGTCCGATCATCAATCGGACGGCTCTCGTTCGACATCCACGGATCGCGCCTGAAGAGAGAGAGGGGCGGGCGGCTGACCGGCGGCAGAAGGCCTTCACCGACGTATCTGGAAGCGGTTTTAGCGACGTTCTGGATGTCGCTAAAGCACATTCTTCTTTTAGGAAGCCCTTAACCCTATTTAAACCCCCTTCTACCACCATTCAAGGAATCCTCTCCCACTTGCAACTACTCCACTCCTCTCCTAGCTAGTCTTAGGCACTCTTGTAATCGCCGGAGACGACGAGCCGCCGATGGAGCCTCCTCCACCGCCGTGGCTGCCTCGTCGCTCTCCACTCTCTCTCTACCTCTCTCTCTCTCTTTTAAGCTTTCATTTACTTTTGTTGAAGCATGTATTTAATATTGTAAACCATGAACTATGAATGCATGTTTAATGAAGTTATTTTCCATTTAGTTGCCACTTTAATTTCTGTTTAAAGTGCATGATCAAAACCAAGAGCCTTCTAACCCTAAACTCTCTCTATCTCTCGCTTTTCAAAACCGTCTCTTTCGCAAGCAAAACTCCGCCTTTTTCGTGACAAGTGGTAAACAAAATCCGATTTCCACGCCTCCCTGAGATCGACACTCAGACTCACCTCCGTTTACTTCTTTTAAAATCGACGTATCAAGTGCAACTATAACGACACCTCTTAACACACGCACGAAGGCACGTCAGTTTTTGGCGCCGTTGCCGGGGAGGCAACGGATTTGTTTTATCACCTCCATTCCACCTTCATTCTCATATCGTCTAATGCCCTATTTTCCTTTTTACTTGACGGTTGCAGGAATTCGGCGCATGGACGGCGAAGCGACACATTCCACTATGGTAGCAAGGAAGTAGGCGCCTCGAGGACCGATAGTGAGTACTCTCTCTCTCATTGTTTGCTTGCGTGAAAAAGCTAAAAAAAATCATAAAAACTAAAAAAAATTGGCGTGGTGAATGATTGCTTGACCCACATTCTTAACACATCACCCTACAAAAAAATGTACACTCTAATATGCTGGATAAATTCTTGGAGTGTTCTTCTCTTTCTCTTGAGTGGTGTTTGCGAAGCTACCGTGAGTTGACCTGGGCCGCACCACTCAACCCTAAAACTGAATCATCTAATAGAAGCTGCATGATTATCAGGATGAGTACACTAGGGTTTTAGAGCCTCTACAAAATAAAAGGAAATCTACTTTCACTAAGTTGTGTGCAGAACTTGACGTGCCCACTGAAACTTTGAAAATATTAAGACACGTCAACCCTAAAAAGTACTTAAGTAAGGATGAAACACTAAAAGACACTATATCTTAACAAATCCTTGCTTGAAAATCATGTTTTGCTAGAAGCACACACTCTGAAAGTGGAACATTAAGAGGCACCACCCCAATCAACGCCTCATCACATCACCCTAAGCACAAGCACTGTCCTAACCCTTTAAAACTGAGTAGACGTGCCCTAGGCAGGACTGAGTTAAGTCTCAAAAGGCGAGGTTTTGTTTGCTAGGCACTTGGCTTTCATTCCCTTGGTAGAATCTGGTGACTAGGCTGCGGGGCAGTGTCAAACGACCGCGGTTGTGGGGTCTATGGAACCGAAGGCGCAAGCCAAAGGAAGAACCTTCCCTGCAATCCCCTCGTAATCAACCTGGCCAGATTAACCTTGGGAAGGGGAGTCCAGTGCTTACGGACTTAATCAACCTTTGTGAGATTTCTAGGTCTTCTAGGGAATACACCATAAGGACTAGGCTTGTTTGCTTGGTTGAGGACACAACTCTCTCGCATCTGTTCTGCCCACATCCCTCCATTTCTTCCAAACCATGGATTTCAATACCTATCCATCTTACCCAAACTACCCCCAACAGGATTTGTATGCTAACCCAAGTGGACCATACCCACAGCCTACTTGGGCTAACCAACCACCAAGTTGGGGGTACAACCTTGAATATCCCTCTTGGCCCAACTATGACCAAACCGCACCAACTTCTTATTGGAATACAACCAACATAGCCACCCAAGGGTACAATTCAAATCATGGGGCTCCATATCTCGATTGTCCTCACGATGCCTCCTCATTTAGGTCTGACCCGCTCTACTGTGATAGGACCTACACTTTAGGAGAACACCAAGAACCCTACCCATCTCAGGATAATAACCAAGAAAGGTCATCTAAATTCAACAACCTTGCCTACTTGACCTTTGGATTAGAAGGAGTTCTAGACAAATGGAAATCAGAAAATGATCAGAAATCTAGGCAAGCCCAGGATCATCAACCTCTGATTTGGTCCCCTGATGAAGAATCTGACTGGGAGGAGGACTTAGAACCTCAACTATTCTGGAGTAGGACCAAACAGAGAATGGTTCCTCTTGAAGAACTGGACCCTGAACATGATAGAATAGAGGACCCACCCAAGAACCTAAACACCAATATGGATTCTGATCCACAACCTCAACCATACTCTCTTAACCTGGATTTCAAGGAGGAAATCCAAAGGACACCAAATGACACCATGTCAATTCTTGATAACCTCCAGTTAGAACTACACAGACAGAATCAAGAATTGGTTAAAGGGCAACATGCCATGTTGGAGTTGTTCCAACAATTGGGGGAAGAAGGCCAAAGAAAGCTGTTGCATACAACGCCATTCATGGAATTCATAAAGCAAGGACCTACCATGATCAATTGGACTACACCTAGTCATCCTGATTTGGTTCAGTCCACCATTGATACCCCTCAGGAGTTGGACAGCTCAGTGAATAAGGACAGTAAGGATTCCTTGGAACACAATTTGAGGGGCATTAAGAATGAACATCAGGAGGAAACTGAGAATGTAAGGGGAGAGGCCTTGGAATCTGAATCTAATCGGCCCAAGAGAAGCAATCCGGTGGGAGCAACAGCCACCATCATAGATGGAGAATGGAGTTACAATTTTAAAGAAATTGATTATGAATCAGTTGGAATCCCCATCACAAAGTTGGAGGAAGGCCGAGAGAAAGAAGATGATCTAGAGGATGAAATTGACCCTACCTCTAATATAACCTCAAATAATGAATCTGATACAAAGAAGGTGGCAGAAAATATTCTTGAGATCAAGGGCTTGGAAGGAATGAGCGATGAAACCATAGTTGCGGAAGAGATGGATTCGTCTTTGGAGAGAAGCTTCATGCTTGATTGTAAGGCTCATTCTGAAACTCTGGACCTTATTACTTGCCCTACCAGAATAAAGATCCCCACTGGAATTGATACACTTTCGATGGATTACAACTTTATGGGGACACAAGCTGAATATCAGACCTACATCTTTAGTGTCTGGCATGTCATATTTGGGGTGCGTTCGTCCACAGCAACTTGTTTGCATGACCACAAACTAAGAGAGGATCTGACACAGGCATGCATGATATATCTGTTACAGAATTCCCGCCCCTTTGGAATGGGACTCCACCACAACCTTATTCGCATCTGTGGACTTCTGATTTTGGGTCTGGTAAATTTTGAACATATCTTCTTGACCCAAGCCATTCCTGTTTGTGCACCGCCCAGCTGGAGGTGTTAAACTCAGCGCTTCCTGGGAGGCAACCCAGCGGATTCAGACTGATCTGGTAGTCTACGTCACTCAGGTACTATCTTTTTAAACCCTTCTGCATCCATGAATCTGCCAATGAGGACATTGTCCAACTTAAGCATGGGGGGGATGGTAAATTGCATAATCCTGAGCTTAATTAATCAGTCTGAATGAATAAAAAAAAAAAAAATTTGAATTTAGGAAGAAAAACTTAGGTATTAGAAACTTGTCAATAGTGGGAAATAATACACAAAGAACTTAAACACTTAGACTTTTCAGGCCTTCAGGCTTAATCAGCCCTGGTGTCCGTTAAAATATAGATTTAGCGGCGAGTCCTGGCAACTTTAAGCTATTCTAATCCACCTACTAAATAAGGTGATAAGTATACGACTTATCAACTCATCCTCTAACTCAGGAAAACTTTGAGTCTAAGCATCTGCACACATTTCTGCACAGACTCACTTCTCGGAGATTTTGACAGAAATTGGGTAGCTAATGAACTCTCTAGGGTGGTATGGCTGGCAAGTTGTCGTGGGTAACAGCCCATTGGCAGGTTGTCCAGAACCCAGCCACAGGCCATTTCTTTTTCACTGCCTCTAGGTACATTTGAGATTAGGGAAGCCACCTACGTAAAAAAAATAATAATTAAAAAAAAAAAAAAGAAAAAGGGAAAAGAAGAAAAGAAAATAAACCACACTTCACCGCACAAGTATGGCTGGCAAGTGATCGTGGGTAACAGCCCATTGGTCGGTTGTCCAGAGCCCAGCTCAATAATTGCACAAAAAAAGAAGACCAAAAACACCTAAGGAAGAAGCGGGGAAGTAGTACAAGCCGGGGAGATATACACTGGAAAATCCTTGTGTTGACCCCAAGCAAAATGAACGCAGGGAGAAAGCTACCAATCGAACAAATACACCTTCAGGCAAAAATTTATTTTCTTTTCCGGTCACCTAGAGGCGTAGAAACTCGAAGTCTGTCTCAATTACCGTTAAGTAAGTCTATCACAACATTCACACCAAGATGCTTAGCACTTAGGGTTTTGACCGAGTTTTGGTGGGTTGGGTAGCCGTAAAAAGTTACCAACCCACACTGAATTCTAAAAATTCTAAAAAGACATATATAGATATATACGTATACATAAGTATAGTTATATATACAAAGCAAGGATTCGGGCGATTCGTATTTTGGCAGACACCCGGGCGCTGCTTAGTCTTTGTAGATTAAGATCTTCGTATAGTTCCTCTTATTGACAAGTAACGAAGTGCCTAAGCAATTACTTCTTAAATTCGCCAAAGAAATAAAGGCTAGAATAAACCTTGCTAGGGACTAGCATGGAGTAAGCATGGGGGTATGATAACGCCACGCAAGGGGGTAGTAATTAGGTTGAATATGGCCCATCTTTAGAATAAAAGGCACAACATAAAGTAGAATAGGAGCATTGCATGCATCAAGTACCAAGATTGCTTATAAACTGTATTAATGGCCATTTGTGTAAAGCATTTGTCAAATCAGGCCTCAGATGAGCAATCGGACCGCACGGATGGATTCAGGACGACGAACGGAGCCTAACGGACTCAAGATCGGCCAAATCCGACATCCGGAGCTCCCACAATGGGCCCAAGAAATCCTGACCGTTGATCTGGAGATCAACGGCCTAGAACGCGCCACGTCGCCCCGCCCCCGCCGCTCGCACGCCCCCAAGCCAGCCAAGGACGCATCTCGGCCGTTGATCTTCGATCGAACGACCGAGATCCGCGCGCTCGCCCGCGGTCGCCGCGACAAAGCGCGGGCGTGGCGCAACGGTTAGCGCGCACGCCCGCGTCGCGGCGACGCGCGTTCGAATCGCGCGGAGCGGAAATCACTTGCGGGCGAAGGGCGCGGCAAAATTGAGCCGCGCGATCAGAAGCGAGCGGCTAGGATTGCGCCACGCGGCGCGACGACAGCGCCCCACCTCCCACGCTCACGCGCACGCCGGGCGGAAACGCGCACGCGCATGTGCGCCCGAAGCGCGATCCTAGTGCAGGCGCGGGAGGATCTCAGCCGTCCGATCATCAATCGGACGGCTCTCGTTCGACATCCACGGATCGCGCCTGAAGAGAGAGAGGGGCGGGCGGCTGACCGGCGGCAGAAGGCCTTCACCAACGTATCTGGAAGCGGTTTTAGCGACGTTCTGGATGTCGCTAAAGCACATTCTTCTTTTAGGAAGCCCTTAACTCTATTTAAACCCCCTTCTACCACCATTCAAGGCATCCTCTCCCACTTGCAACTACTCCACTCCTCTCCTAGCTAGTCTTAGGCACTCTTGTAATCGCCGGAGACGACGAGCCACCGACGGAGCCTCCTCCACCGCCGTGGCTGCCTCGTCGCTCTCCACTCTCTCTCTACCTCTCTCTCTCTCTTTTAAGCTTTCATTTACTTTTGTTGAAGCATGTATTTAATATTGTAAACCATGAACTATGAATGCATGTTTAATGAAGTTATTTTCCATTTAGTTGCCATTTTAATTTCTGTTTAAAGTGCATGATCAAAACCAAGAGCCTTCTAACCCTAAACTCTCTCTATCTCTCGCTTTTCAAAACCGTCTCTTTCGCAAGCAAAACTCCGCCTTTTTCGTGACAACAAGTGGTAAACAAAATCCGATTTCCACGCCTCCCTGAGATCGACACTCGGACTCACCTCCGCTTACTTCTTTTAAAACCGACGTATCAAGTGCAACTATAACGACACCTCTTAACACACGCATGAAGGCACGTCATTCCCCACCAGGGGAAGAAGAATATGAAGATCACCAATCCTTTGCCAAGCCTCCTCCTTTATCTCCTCTCTCCGCGCGAGTTAAGGGATTTTCAAAATCCCTTACTAAACATGGCCGACACTTGTTGGGTTCTGTTGGCCGTAGTTGGAGATATTTGTGGGGGGGGAGGAAATATCTTTCCACCCCCTGTTCTTTTCCACAATTGATCCTCCTCCCTCTTCTTCCTGATTATTAGCCTAAGAGAGTAGATTAATTGGAGAAGATGAGTGCGCTATTGCTGGACCCTGCATGAAATATAATTACATAATAAGCAATAGAAGAAATGTAAAATAATGACACATGCAATCATTTAACGAACAAATGTGATTATTAACCAACATACAATGTTAGAATTGAATTACTTAGGCATAACAATAGTCCATTAAAATGGACTCACTAGTTGCCTTGGTTGCTAAAATTAGCAACCAAGAGCCATTCAATTTTTAGATCCACATTTGGTGGATCTAAAAACCACCATCCATCCTCTCTCTCTCACTCTCCCATGAGCTCCCACCATAGGCCTCTCTAGAGAATTCCATAATTCTCTAGAGAGCTTCCCTTAGGTCTATCAAAAGACCTAAGGGGTGGCCATCTGCACCCATCCACTCTTGGTTCCATTTAGCTTAGTTTAATTCCACATCCACTCTACCTCCATGTCCACGAGTAGCTTCACCATGGCCACCTCCACCTCCACGCCATGATGCTGGATCACCTCTCTAACCTCTCTCCAAGGGCCGACCTAAGCACCATTGGCCGCCCCTCCTCCTCTCAACCAACTCAAAGGCCATCAAATCCACCTCCGAATGCCCTTATTTCTGCTAGATTAGATTATAGTTCTTCGTAGATTTACATGCTTTATTTTGCTGCTTAATAGTGTAGTTCCTTACTTCTCCCCCAATGATGCATGCAAAATCCCCTCATAGATTCATGTATGCAGTCGTTTTCAAGTAGCGAGTAGTTTTATTTCCACGTACAAGCATTCCTCTACCTGTACTCTACAACTCTGATATCATCATCATCTTTTATATATATAAATATATATGTTGAAAATCACCATGTGCCTAGTTATCATCTTTTGGTGTGATTGAAGTTGCATGTTTTAATTACTATCTTTTTGAAACTAGTATGTTCTACATCAATTCGTAAATCACCATAAACCGGCATGAGATTTTAAGCAAGTAGAGCAAAAGAGATCGATTTCAAATCTACGTTTCCATCAATGCCTCTCAGAGATGAACGACCGGGACTCCAAGTCTCGTTATCTTTATAAATATTTTTGTTGATCATATTGCGTACTATACTACGATGCTTTTTCTAATCAAATACGTGCTCTACGATTCCCAACAAATGGCGCCATTGCTGCAGAGGCAACGTCATTTTTTATTTTGATCTCTTGAATTATCACAAATAAATCTTCCTCTGCTTGTCTTTTGATGTGCAGGAAAACATGAGAAAATGGGAATCTGCTCACACATTGAGCACGTAGAAAAAATTAGGTGCACATCACCTCTTAGATTAGGATTTCTCTTTCTGAACCCTAGGTTAGATTTCAATTAATAAAAAACTATTCATTCTCGAAGAAAAAGAATAAAAAGAAATTACGTAGTAGAATTGATTTCCCTTTTTGAATCTTAGGGTTAGTTAGTTAGTTAAAAAAAAAACAAGCAAGAAAAAAAAGAAAATTTGAAATCTTTAAAAAAAAAATCATTCTTGAAAAAAAAGAAATTTTGGTGGAAAGTTTGAATTTCAAATTCAAATCCTTTCAAAAGCTTTCCCACCACCCTCTGATTTTCGTCCAGGATACAAATTTCGACTTAAAAATTCAATTGCCGAAAACTTAATGAGTGAAAAATTCTGAAATTCAGGCTAGACCTTTGTTTTTAAACCATCTTTCAAACTACATTGTTCATTTAAATGAATTCAAAGTAGAAAATATTTAAAAATTTACGAAGTGCAAGGGGGTCAAACTAACCCAGATTCAAAATTTTTTAAAATTCAAAAATTAATTTCGAGCAATCAGCAAATCTGTTTTGACTAAAAATGGTCGGGTTTAAAAGTTGATCTCATTGGCTTTAATTTCCATATTTTTCCTGAATTTTTAAAGATCATTTGACATTATTTCAATTTGAAAAATCGACCAAGGGTCAAAATTCCAAATCTGACCCCTGACATTCAAAAATATTTAGAAATTCGGTTGAAATAGTAAAATCACGAAAAAACATTCTCTGAAAAGATAATTGAAAAGAGAATCTACTTGCAAAATTTTAAGTTATTTGGATTCCAATTTTTTCCAGAAAAGTGTTTTTATTTCGTGGTCTACTGAAAAGAAGAAAAAAAAACCCCTAGAATTGCATGAACCTTAGGGTAGACCTTTAGGGTTACAATCTAGAGACCACATTTGGGCTAACCTAGACTTAGTCAAGTCTAGTGTTTAGCCGGTGAGCTTGGTCACCTTGTGGGCCACTCACCACAAACCCCAATTGAAGAAAAATGGGCTAAAATTAATTTTAAAACACGTAAGCAACCCGAATTCGTTGTCGTACTACTAGGTGGCTTCAACGTCTCTTGTTGAACCTGGTGGCTAAGTTTGCGGGGCAGTGTCAAACAACCGCGGCTCGGGGGTCAATAGAACCAGAGGCATGAGCCAAAGGAAGAACCTTCCCCTTAGTCCCCTTGTAACCAAACTGGCTGGGTTAACTTGAAAGGTGGGAATCACTTTTAGTCGGTTGAACGACGAATTTTTTTCTTCAAGAATTTGAACTTCTAACAAAAAATTTGGTCATCTGATTCATAAGGACCATCTGATTAATAGGGCCTTAGCCTTGTCTGGCTGGCTGCACTAACCCAAGGGTTGGGTGGTGTATGCAAGGAAGGAGGCCAGTTAGACCTCAACTAGTTGGACCTTGGGAGCCACTCCCTAGGAGGCGAGTCACCTCGCTCGAACCATCATCTCCCCCACCCTCTTCTTCTATCTGCTTAGCCGCAATGGCTAACCTTGGATCTGGACCTAATCAGGATCCAGAAGAGCTGGACCCACGAGCTTATCTGAGAGCCTGAGTCACTGAATCACTCAACCTTGGGATCAGAACCGAAGGTGGCGAAGATGACTTTCACTTCGCTTGATCCTTCTCCTCGGGTTACCGAAATGGTTAACCCATATCCTGGCCCTAGATATTATGACCCATACCAGTCGGTCCCTCAAAGGACCGCATCTTATAACCAAGGGTATGGATTTCACACTCCTGCTTCTCACCCTTGGAATATGGGTTGACTTGATTCACCCCCGGGAACCCTTGAAGAGCTACCAGTGCATATGCGACCGCATTATAGAATACAGAGAGCTATAGCTAGCGCTAAGGAGAATGCTGCATTCTACCTACAAGAAATCCAACCTATCACTGTGCCGAACCAAAGACAAAGCTGGATTCCGTATCAGCAAGCTGTGATGGAGCTCCTTTAGGGAATAGAAGGGATAACAATGCTAATTGGATAAAATCGGGAAACTCAAGAAATACTACTTTTGAGATATCAAGTGGAAAATAGCCTTGAAGACCTCGAAGAATCTAAAATAACTTCGCCGAAAGGACACACAGAAGATTCTTAGGAGCAGATGCTGGAAGATCATTCAGGGGGAGAAGAATCCAACTTGGATATGAGACAGGAGCAGGAGGTATTCTGAATGGGTTCATCTAAGAATTCCATTCAGGAAACTGAGGAGGAAAGGACTGATATCTCCAGGACTGAGCTACAATCAGATTATCCTGAATCATGGAAGAAACCTCATGGGTTAGAAAACCTAACTGAGATAAGGGAAGTAGATCCAATTGAGGTTATGGATCTTGAGGCAAACATTACATGTGACACTACTGATCAGTCTGGGCCACTTCCCATTGTAGGTGAACCTGTGCTAGGGCCAACATCCTCTGATCTGCACTCTTCTTCTTTCACCTTCATCCCTAATTCGGATGCTAGAGATTCTGAGATGACACTTTCTATCCCTGACCCTGACATCCGAAGACCAGAAGTAGCTATGGATGATTTAACTGAAGAAATAAATATGCTACCTGATGCAGGAATTACTGAGGAACCCAATGCATATGAGGGTGAAGCTTTGAGCAGAATGAGCTGGGGACGCACCTACCATCCTAGTCAATCTAATGGATGGCTCGACTCAAAGCCTGAAGAGTCAACCTCCGATGAATCAGGGATGAGTACTGATGAGGATGAAGTAATTTCTGATGAGGATTCCAGTGACCTCCCCATAGATCTTCTACTTTCACGGATACCCCCATATGACCCAAAGCCTAGAGAGGGCACGATCTTTGATGTCAATTATCATTATGAGGATCCCTATGACTCAGATTCAGGTTCTGAGATACATGTTGATCTACTCCCTTAGCAACTTCCTGCTGAATTGTGGGACATGATAAATCAGCTGAATCAACATCATGATCCCCCCTTTGATTATCCTCTATTTTCCACCACCACTCCACACTTTATTATAGCTAGACTTTTTGGAGTAGGGGTGTGCAATCAGTTAGTTCACATCTCCGGACCACTGATTCTGGGAGCATACGAGCATATCTTTCTCTTAATCTTGACCGGCTCCTATGTTAGAACTGATACATCTGATTGAGTTTTCGCCCAGTTAGAGGCGTTAAACTCAGCATCTACTCCACATCCATCACCCTATACATATTCATTTTTATACATAGCATATTCTTCTTTTAGCATATTTTCTTTCTGCATATTGCATACTGTCAGGTTGGCCGGTGCTGAATGTATATTTTCAAGAGCAATTCCACGTGACTTCTACCCACTCATCCTCTGTCAAATTTATTTTCTTTTTATTCATGCATGAGGACATGCAAGAACTTAGGCATGGGGGGGTAGATGCAGTAAAACTGAAAAATTTTTATGCTAACCCTTAGGAAAATCTCAGAGCTGCATGTTACACGTACTTTAGGACCCTTACTAAAAGAACAACCGACTCCACCTCCAATGCTCACATTAGAGCTAGAAATCATTTGCAATAGCCATTTCCGACTCACCCGCTCACCCTTCCTGTTCTGAAATTTAGGATTAAGCTGACTGTAACCTGATACGGGAATTTTACGAAGTAAAAATTATACAAGGTTACTTGTTTATAACATATATACATAGTGCATTCATGAATAAGATTTTTATCAAGAGAATGCACTAGGGATTTTATCCTTTAGTTGATTCCTGTAATCTGGAATCTAGTATAATTTTTCACACACACGTAGAATTTGCAATGGATTCATGATGAAGGCTGATAAACATCTTTAGTCTGTCGAGAAAAAACAGTGCTTCTTTTCTTGAACCTCTGGACAGTGTTTTGGGAGTCAGGCAGATCTTCTTCCAAAAAATCCACCAAATAGTGTGAGATGAGAGTAGAGTGTACTGGTGCTCTGATTGCGCAGCAATCATATGTCTTAATTGACATAAATTAGGCTAGGACTTAGCATAAGTTAGGGTAATTCATGCATGTATAAGCATTATTTGCATCTTTACTGCTTTCTTTTAACTATGCATAAAATAATGCTATAATGTACTGATTAGGTGCATTATGTCAATTATAGATAATAAGCTGACGAGAAGGTAGATCTGAAGATGGATCCAAAGCTGGATCTGAAGAATAAGGAATAATCGGTGTTGCAGCAGAGTTGGAGTGGAAGACCAAGATTAGATGTAGTAGATAATAATGTAAGGGAGTTAAGGTATGCTATTCTATTATGTAAGATTAAAGCAGTAAAATATGAAGAACTTAGGACCATCCTAGCCCTAGGATAGCCTAGAAGCTTCCCCAAGCCTTAGCCACCCTTAGATTAGGTCACCACACCCTAGGAAACCTTAAAACCCTAATTCTAGCCTCTATCTGGATGTCCAGATAAGTTATAGGATGTCCAGAACCCTTAGCCAACTCTTGCACACCTTAAACCCACTTCTGCAGTGTTATTGGATGCCTAGACACTTGGTCAGACGTCCAATTTCTGCAGAATTGCCAAGACATAACCTAGAATCCTTCCTGACTCTGATTAGACATCCAGAATTGAAGTTTGGACTTCTGATTTTTGAGTATAAGTCATCTGATATTATTATTGGATGTTTGGAACTGCTCTCCAGTTCCTGTTTTGAGATTCAAGCCTTGATCTTGGATCTCTAGCACCTTAAACCCAATTCTAACCCCCTAGGAACCTAAATTAAGGTACCCTAACCCTAGTACATCATCTCTAGACCTCCTTAAGGACCTAATTAGGTCCTTACTAAACCTAATTGACTTAGATCATAGTCAATTACCATTGCCTAGTCAATTGGACTCATAGAGTCCAATTTAGCTCAGATCTCAACCCATACAAGTCCAATTGGATTCAATGAAAGTCCAATTGACCTAAGCCCAATCTAATTGAGTTATTTGACTGTCAATTAGGTTCATACCCATTCAATTAAACTTGTGTTAAGTTTAATTGCATTTCCCCCTTAGCAATTAAGGTTTGCAACCCTAATTTAAGACCTACACCAACCTAAACCCCCTTAGGACCTAACCTATATCACTTAGACACATAGGGCATGACCACACACACACACACACACACCCATTCATGTACTCCCACACCACCTAGAGTGTTCTAGGTTCTTCCAAAGGTGGCGCCACTCTTGGTTGCCAGAATTAGCAACTAAGAGCCATTCAAATTGGAGATCCACAAATGATGGATCTAAAAACCACCTCTCTCTCTCTTTGGCCGACCACTCTTGGAGCTCTCTCTAGTGAGTTCCACACTTCTCTAGAGAGTCTCCCTTAGGTCTATAAAAAGACCTAAGGGGTGGCCATTTGCACCCATCCCATTTCTTGGCTTCATTCACTCTTAGTTTCCATTTAGGTTAGCTACACCCACCTCCACTCCATCTCCACGAGTAGCATCACCATGGCCACCACCACCTCCACGCCAAGATGGTGGATCACCTCTCCAACCTCTCTGCAAGGGTCGGCCTAAGCACCATTGGCCACCCCTCGTCCTCTCAACCAACTCAAAGGCCATCGGAGCCCACCTCCGAATGCCCTTATTTCTTCTAGATTAGTAGCTTAGTTCTTCATAGTTTACATGCTTTTATTACTTCTTAGTAGTGTAGCACTTTATTCTCCTCCAATGATGCATGCAAAATCCCCCTATAGATTCCTGTATGCAATCATTTTCTGTTAGCTAGATTGATGTTTTCAAGGTTTCCTCTATAAGTTTTCCACGAGTTCCATGTTGCAAACACCATGATGAATGAATGAAAGATTATTTTTTATATAGATATTTCTGTGTTGAGAATTACCATGAGTTTATTGCAATATATTTTGTGTGATTAAAGTTACCTGCTTTTAATTATTATCTATTGCAACCAGCATGTCGGTACCTCAAAATATTGAGGAT
Organism: Thalassia testudinum; assembly: GCA_037157565.1. Classification (NCBI taxonomy): domain Eukaryota; kingdom Viridiplantae; phylum Streptophyta; class Magnoliopsida; order Alismatales; family Hydrocharitaceae; genus Thalassia; species Thalassia testudinum. The sequence goes on along the minus strand of JAZHRO010000003.1, from coordinate 111,705,982 downwards.
CTAACTATTAGTGCATTTTTCATAAACAGCCACCACATAAATAGAATCATGCGTACTGAAACTCACACTTTCACATTTGTCATCTATCTAACACATGCGCACGTAATTTGGGTTCATAATGAAAGTGGCCAAACATTGATCCGACGATTAGAAACTAGCATGCGATTTTAGACAAGTAGAGTGAAAAAGATCAATTTCAGATTTGCATAAACACCTCCTAGAGACGAACGACCGGGACTCAAGTCTCGTTATCTTTACAAAATCATTTTTTGACAAGCGTTTTAGTACGACTATACTATGATTTTCGACGATTTTAAAAAGCACCAAAATGGGTCTGTCATGCTCTAAGATTAATACAAGGAATCCAAAATATTAGATAATTAGGTAATGATACTTAGAGATTAGGCATAGTTTCTGCTCTTAGTTCTTATGTATACATTTTTGTGTGAATTTTGAGAGCCACTAAATAAGGCAAATACACGAAGAGCGAGTATTCATAAAACTAGGGCTAAGGTGGATGGTTAGAATCATTCTTTACAGAATCCTCGGCTGAAGGAGGGTATTGATGTCAAGGTCAGAAATACACCATCCTATCCGTCTCTCCCGGTGCCGTGAGTAGGCACTTCTACCAAATAAGCCACTTAATGTCTCTTGAGTACCACCAATCCCTAATAATGCCTCTTGAATAAAATTCATGAATATGTTGCTAGATTGTGTTGAGCTAGAAAAATTATATATGAAAAAAAAAGAATGAAAAATGAGAAAATGAGAAAAAAAGGAAAAGAAAAAAGAAAAGAGCAGAAAAAAAGTTTGTGAATATTTAGTGTTTATTTCATTTGCATTGAGGTAATACCACCAAATAAGTTTGAGATCCACCAAATATAGCCTTAACCTATCTTTCTGTGTTTTTGACCGCTCGAATACTGGTTGAGGAATTCCAACTTAGTGTTAAGGTTATGAGAACTCAATTAAAGTGTTAATGCCAAGTGAGACCACCAAATATGGATCATACGTGAGAATCTGGTGAGATTGTGAGCTCTAAAAAAAAAAAGTGAGAGAGAAAGAGAGAATCAATATAAAGGAACTAGAAGAGAGCATAGTTTTTCTCATCTTTTTCTGATTTGAGTTACTTGAAAATCTGGGAATCTAGATTCTAAAGTACTAATCTCTATGTAGCACCAAGTGAGAGTGAGCAACCAAATAAACACCCGTATCCCTCAGACATTCTCTACCCATGCTTAAAGCCGGGGTGGAATTCATAGAATATCTTGAATACCCGAGGGAAGAAGTCCCCCTATCCCGCTTGAATTTTACTAAGAGTCAAGTACAGGCTTTAGAGGTGAATTAGTTTTTCACTTGAATCTGTTGCAAAAGCTATATAGCTACACTTTCACGATTGTGTGGATTTCTAGAGCATAGGATGAAAACAAAAGGAGAAAAATCTCTAGGCATACACTTGATAAATCCCTTAGGGACCCTTTTGTGAATGATTTAGTCTGACATTTTCTAGGGACTAGCAAGATTTAGGCATGGGGGTATGATTGCGCAGCAATCATAGGTCTTAATTGGCCTAAATTAGGCTAGGAGTTAGCATAAGTTAGGGTAGTTCATGCATGCATAAGCATCATTTGCATCTTTACTACTTTATTTTAGCTATGCATAAAATAATGCTATAATGTACTGATTAGGTGCATTATGTCAATTGCAAGTAATAAGCTGATCAGAAGCTAGATCTATAGTTGGATCTAAAGCTGGATCTAAAGAATAAAGAATAACTGGTGTTGCGACAGAGCTGGAGCGGAAGACCTAGATTAGATGTAGTAGATAATAACGTAAGGGAGTTAAGGTATGCTATTCTATTAAGTAAGAATAAAGCAATAAATTGTGAAGAACTTAATTCCATCCTAGCCCTAGGATAGCCTAGAAGCCTCCCCAAGCCTTAGCCACCCTTAGATTAGGTCATCGCACACTTGGAAACCTTAAAACCCTAATTCCAACCTCTATCTGGATGTCCAGATGAGTTATAGGATGTCCAGAACCCTTAGCTAACTCCCACACACCTTAAACCAACTTCTGTAGTGTTATTGGATGTCCAGACGCTTGGTCAGATGTCTAATTTCTACAGACTACCCAAGACAGAACCTAGAAACCCTCTTGACTCTGATTGGACGTCCAGAAAACAAGTCTAGACTTATGATTTTTCACTATAAGACGTCTGAGAACTTTATTCGACATCTGGAATTGCTCTCTAGCTCTTGTTTTTGAATTCAAGATTGGATTTTGAATTCCTAAGTCCTTAAACCCAATTCCAATCCCAGAGGAACCTAAATGAAGGTGCCATAACCCTAGTACATCACCTCTAGACCTCCCTAAGGACCTAACTAGGTCCTCACTAAGCCTAATTGACTTGGATCATAGTCAATTTCATCAGCCTATTCAATTGGACTCATTGAGTCCAATTGAGCCCTAATCTCAGCACAACTGTCCAATTGGATTCAGTGAGAGTACAATTGACCTAGACCAAACTTAATTGAGTTATTTTACTCTCAATTAGGTTTCCACGCACCCAATTAAACTTTTATTAAGTTTAATTGCACTTTACCTTAGTGAATTAGGGTTTACAACCCTAATTTGAGACCTATCTTGACCTAAACCCACTAGAACCTAACCTAATCAACCTAGCCACATAAGTTTCGACCCACACACACCATCCACATGAAAATACCTAGCATAGAGTTCTCTAGAACTCTCTACCATGCGTTGTTGCCTTGGTTGCTAAAATTAGCAACTAAGAGCCATTCAATTTTTAGATCCACATTTGGTGGATCTAAAAACCACCATCCATCCTCTCTCTCTCACTCTCCCATGAGCTCCCACCATAGGCATCTCTAGAGAATTTCGTAATTCTCTAGAGAGATTCCCTTATGTCTATCAAAAGGCCTAAGGGGTGGCCATTTGCACCCATCCACTATTGGTTCCATTTAGCTTAGTTTCATTCCACATCCACTCCACCTCCATGTCCACGAGTAGCTTCACCATGGCCACCACCACCTCCATGCCAAGATGCTGGATCACCTCTCCAACCTCTCCCCAAGGGTTGACCTATGCACCATTGGCCGCCCCTCCTCTAACCCAACTCAAAGGCCATCAAAGCCACCTCTGAATGCCCTTATTTCTGCTAGATTACATTATAGTTCTTAGATTTACATACTTTATTTATTGCTTAATAGTGTAGTTCCTTACTTCTCCCCCAATGATGCATGCAAAATCCCCACGTAGATTCATGTATGTAGTCGTTTTCTGGTAGTGAGTAGTTTTATTTCCCTGTACAAGCATTCCTCTACCTGTGCTCTGCAACTCTGATATCATCATCATCTTTTATATATATAAATATATGTGTTGAAATCACCATGTGCCTAGTTATCATCTTTTGGTGTGATTGAAGTTGCATGTTTTAATTATTATCTTTTGGCAACTAGCATGTTGTACATCAATACATAAATCACCATAAACCAGCATGGGATTTTAAGCAAGTAGAGTGAAAGAGATCGATTTCAAATTTGCATTTCCATAAATGTCTCCCAGAGACGAATGACCAGGACTCCAAGTCTCGTTATCTTTATAAATATTTTTGTTGATTGTATTGCGCACTATGATGCTTTTTCTTATCAAAAATGCACTTTACGAATCACAACAAAGGGTAGGAGTGGAAGTGTGAATTAGATGTGGAAGGATCCATGACAGAATGGGAGGAAGAAAGGTGCCCTACAATACAAACAATCAAACCTATCCTTAAGTAGGCTAGCCTAAAGACCTACAGACTCCCAGAACCTATCTTGAGATTAATAAACAATTTGATCTACTTCTTTCTAGTCAATCCAACCAGTTAGAGGAAGGGATTGGAGAGAAGGTTCTTCCTTTGGCTTGCGCCTCAGGTTCCTAGTGTACCCCCTAGCCGTAATCATTTGATTCTACTCCCCTATCTAGACATCAGATTGAACGGTAGAAACTGACTTATAAAAAATAATCTCAGTTTGGGCTCCGAAGAGCGAATCCAATCCTTAGGGGCAATGTCTACTCTATTTTAATTAGGGTTAGGTTTGAATGTACTTTGGAATGTGATGGGCTCTTTATCTGGATTGTGCCCTTAATGATTGATTGATATGTGTGTGCATGCACAACCAATGATTTTCAAGCAAGATTATTTTAATGAGTAGGTTTTAAGGTTAAAATCTTGCTTAAGTAGCTTTTAAGGTTTTGAATTAGGTGAGCTCAATCAAGTTTTAGAGGCAAACCAGATGTTCAAACACGGGTGAAGATCTTCTCCTTTTGAAATCAAGAGTAAAGTGGAGTGTCTGGTATCGACCTAAATTGAAAACCCTAAAGGGAAGCTACTTGATGAGTTGATTTTAAATGAAGTGGTGTGACCCAAACAACTCAAACAATTGGCCGAAATGCACCACTGAGTTAGACACACAAGATGATTAACCTAGACTGATTTCTACTCTCTTATGTGTTCATTTACGTGAATCAATTCCATAGGTCGGAATCCCGGTTGAATAGATAAAATTCAAGTTAGGTTATGTGCCTTGAATGTGGGTGAATGTAGTGTGTATGTTGATTTATCCCACAAGAAGTATCTTTCTATTTTTCTTCTTTTTTTATGAAGGTGAGATGAGTGGGGGTGGAAATCAAAGCATCCAAACTAATCCTAGGGTTTATGCGAACACCTAGGTTAATTGGGGTTTGAATTAAGATTGTGGAATGAAATCTATGGAGGGGGGAAGAATGGGGAGCACTTACAGTTGTCTTCAACTGCACTTAACTCCTTTCTACCACTTGAAGATTCCTTGTTGAGGTAATTGCAAAACAATAGAAGAGAAATAAAAGCAAATTAGAAAATAATAAAGTGCATGAAATGCAGAAAGAAAATCAAGAATCTTTGCCTCCTCGGCAACTGTGCCAAAATGTTGTAGAAGAAAACATATGCAAATGGGATTGAGTTTTGAAAACTCATCGTCGTAGTATGATTTGCAAAGAAATCCACCAATAAATAAATTTATACCAAAATTTGTAAAGAGATTCCGAGTCGAACACATGGAGGCTATGTTGATCTAAAATCAGCGATGATATTTTTTTTGGTATTTTCGTTTTGAAAGTGAGATAATCACAATGAAGTTGATATTAACACTAAGAGAGGGAGAGAGAGAGAGAACAATCACTTTGTAACTGAATACTAATTTTACAACTAGAAAGAAGGAAATGATTACAGCTAGAAAGCGAAAAATTCTATTCTAGAAAGTGGTAAAGAAGGGAGAGAGATGTTATCCTCCTCGATGGTTGCTTGGAGGACAAGCCAGATGGGGTGATGCCTGGAAGATGGAGGACGAAGATGGAAGAAGAAGAATGGAGTGGGAAGAACCTGGGGAGAGGTAGGGCATCGTCGTTGTCATAGGATCCACTTCCGGAACGGGGGAGAGAAAACTTTGATTTTGACTCTAGAGGTGCATCTCAGGCTTGGGATAAGTTTCTTCAGAGCTTTGGGGAGGGGGAGAGGTGAAGGAAGGGATGATTGAAATGTGGGGGGCGTAGGCCTTTTTATAGGTGTAGAGGTTGGGGGCAAATTTGACATTTCAAGCTTAAAACAATAAATGAGGGCGTCTTTAAAGTGTCACTAGAGAACCCACGTTACTGAAGCTCCGTGCGCACGCCTGCCTCCTCCCCATTTGCGTGCTCAATGCTTGCCCACGATCTCATGATATTACTCATCCGATCTTGATCGGACGGCTTGAAATGCTCCTCGCCCGCTTTAGCTTTTCTCGTTAAGCATGTGTGATGGCGCATGCATAACCGTGTCTGATTGCGGGTCAGTCTGATTGGAAAATCCCATTCATTCGCAGCTGATCGCGTGATCGACATCGTGCTCATCCTCACGAGGAGAGGCACATGCAGGCAACTCAAACTCGCGCTCCTTGCGCGAGCAGTGCCTTAACCACTGCTCTACGCAACGGTCTAAGGCACGGTGCTAATTTTAGGTGCGAGCTCTCTCATCCATTGGATCTTGATCTAATGGTTGAGATCGTCCATGCGGTTGAGGAGAGTGAGGGCAACGATGGGTTGTTGGGCTGGTTGAGCAGCTGGATGGTGCCAGGTGGCGCCATCTTGGCCATCCATCTTCTATGTCCTGTAATGATGTCACGGATGTCGGATCGGACCAATTTTTGCACTGTTGGGCTATGATCGTCGATCCGAACCCATCTGTGTGGTCGGATATGTCATCTGAAGTGAAGATTTACACCATCTTGGCCCTTGATCTATAACCTTCCTTGGATTATTTCTGATGTTACAGAAGTTCGATTAGGGTGATGTTGAACTCCGATCATCGCCCTGATCCGATCCGTACAGTTGGATTTTCAATTCGAGGCTATGATTAAAAGTGGCCTTGTCCCTGGCCACCAAAAAGAAGAAATGACTATACAATTCATACAATTTGACCTAAATGCATGATGATGCATGTTATGCAATATTTACAATGCATGATGCTAATATGATACTAAGAACATGCATTAATAGACATTTTTGTCTATTCAGATGTATGCACATCACCTAACTTTCTCCTGTAAAGTATAAACATCCTCATAAGGTGAGGATGAAGATTAAGAAGGATTAGAAAAAATGGGATCAAAGGACCCAGTTTGGAACCCATAAGGTTCCGAGAAGTGATGGCTCATAGGTTGAATTGACTTGAGTTTATTCACAAACTCCCATCCTATAGGAGTTTACGAAGAATGGAATACCGAATTGTGGGTTTGAGTGGATGTAGATGTGTTTCTAGAATTGCCAGATGATTAGCCCATAGTTGTGGGCTATTTAAGTATTTAAATGCCTAAACATTAGGATAATTCTAACATTTATTTAGCATAAATTAGGATGTAAATAGATTAATTCATATTTTTAATTTAATTACATAATTCATACATTGCATTCATATTTTAAGTGCATTTAGAATTAGCTTAGAATGCCATTCATCTAATTAGTTAACTAATTAAGTACATTATTTTAGTTAACATAAAACTTGAGGGTTTGTATATAAATAATCATAATATTTTAATAATATCCTTTATTCTTCTTCTTCTCAGCAACGGCTCGGCTGCCGCTGCAACGGCTCCGGCCTCACTAAAAGCGCATTCATGGATCGGCGGAGAAGGTGGATCTGCTCCCGCCTCTCCATTCAAATTTGTGCAGGCTGCTACAAAAGGAGGAGAGAGGATGCTGAGCGAGGCAGGCCTCCGCCACCGACCCACCACTGTGCAGAGAGAACTTCTCTCTTCCACTCCATACTGTCGGCCTCTACCGTGGCGGCGAGTCTCCACCACCGTGGGCGTGTGGTGTGACAGGCCACACCGCCATCCGGAGCTCGTCCGCATCACTGTGAGCACCTTAGCGTGCATCTCCCTCGCCGTCGTCGCCAACCACCCTCGCCGTCGTCGCCAACCACCACCACCGTAACAACCGTCAGCCACCCTTTCAGTAACTTAAGAAGTCCGGGAAATTTCCCAGACGTCTGAAGTTACCCGCTCACTTCCACTGCACACGTCTGAAGTCGCCTGCAGACCCTCTCCCGCGCCTGCAGAACCTTTAGCTCAACCTGCGCCCATCAACCTTCAGCTCAACCGCGCCTGCACCCTCCAACCACGCATGCCCTCCTCAACCGCGCCCATCTCCACGCGCTCACCGACTGCAGCGCTCTCCACTCACCTGCAGACCCGCGCAACCATTCTCCCGCACCTGCAGACTCGTCCAACCGCGCCTACAGAACTTCACCCGCTCCCACCCTCGCGCCTGCAGATCAGTACACAGCTACAGAACGCCAACCGCTCTTCCCCGCGCCTGCAGATCAGTGCTCACCACACCTGCAGATCCCTTCGCCCATGCCCCCGCCACCAGCAGCAGCCACGCCCGCACCTGCAGCTCCTACCCCCGCGCCTGCAGAGCCGCCAGCAGCAGCGCGTGGCATATCTCACGCCAGCAGGCCACGCAAGCTCACCGGCTGCAGCACCTCCGCCGGAGCTCGTCCGGCCACCTCCGACCGTCGCGCGACTCGCCGCCACCACCGATTCGAAGCCCTCGGTCCAAGGGACCTCCTCCGAGCTTCCCGCGCCCGGCCATCCGCTCCTCGTCGCGCAAGACAAAGGGGAAAAATTCCCCTATTTTGCTACAGTAAACCATCAATTAGAAATTACATTTTCTGCCATTGCCACTTTTTTATGATATTTTATTGATTCTGCATTGCGGAAAATATCCTCTAGTTTCTCATAATTGCCATTTCAGCATTGTTTCTTGCTTAAACCTTAATCTAAAGGCAATCTTGGTATGATTCTTGTCCAAACTAACTACGAACGAACGTTTTTAATTGGTGCGAATTTTAATACATCATGGCCTCCCTATGGATACGACCCGCTCCTCTGCGAGTGGTTATTTCTTGTTAAATATTGATTAGTCGATTTTTCCACCACATTAAACTACAAACGACGTTAAAGTGAAAGATCGACCAGTCACCAGACATCCACTCTTCCATTCTCTTGGAAACCTGATCAACTTTGTCTAGTTTATTGTAGATCAATTCCATGTTAAATGTAAGAGAATCTTGAACCCCATTGGCATTTGATCTGGGTTATTGGGATCGGTTGAAGGTTTCCATGTAGGTGTGGATTATAAAGATTTTTCTCTTTTCCTCAAACAAGTCGTATGAACTATCTGCATCCTTATTGAGGAAATTGCCTCCAAAAGGAGTGTCAATGTGATCATGGAGTTGATTAGTCAACCCGTGATAGAAAATTTGCACGAGCAACTATTTAGGCACCTCATGGTGTGGGCACTTCTGCAACAGATCCTGGAATCACTCTTAGGCCCCATGAAATGAGTCCTCTGATCATTTGGCGAAAGTGGTAATCACTCGTTGCAGAGCAATGGTCCATCCAATTGGGAAGAATTTCTTCAAGAAGACCAATTTCAATTCTATCCAAGTAGCAATCAATCTTCCAATGCTACAGTACCAATGTGCCGCCTTATCCTTGAGTGAGTGGGGGAAAAGCCTCATAAGCATCTGTTCCTCATCTACATTACTTGATTTGGTGGTCTGAACCAAAGTCGTTAGATCCTCCAAATGTTGTAATGGATCTTTTGAGCCAAGCCCATGAAAGTTTTTAATCAAACTCAAAACCTAGGGTATGATCTCAACATCGCCAATGGGGATCATGACGTCGGGACGATCCCTATAGTTTGAAGGATCATAAAAATCCTTTAAGGGCCAAGTTCCCTGACCATTAATTTATTCGAACCATTCTTGCATTTGTTGCAATTGGTCCAACTATCTCTGAATCAGCTCCTACTGGTTCGGAGGCGAGGGAGGTGGTTGTGGGTCAACCATGTGATCAACTTGGCTAAAACTCAACCTTCGCCTCCGTGAATGGTCTAAAGGTCTTTCCAAGTGAGGATTCAATGACCTCCTTCCAAGCATGCACTGGAAGGAAGTCAGAAGAACAGAAGGAGAAGCCCTGCAGCACAAGCAAAAAACCTTATCCTTAGGTAGGGTAGCCTCAAGACCTACAAACTCTCAAAACCTGTCTTAAGATTAAAAATGATTGTCTACTCCTGTCTGATCAATCGAACTTATTAGTGGGAGGAATTGGGGAGAAAGTTCTTCCCTTGGCTTTCGCCTCAGGTTCCTTTGATATCCCCAACTATTATCATTTGATGGTACTCCCCTAGCTAGACATTAGATGAACCGGTGGGAGCAGATTAATCATAAACAATCTCAATCTAAGCCTCAAAGAGCAAGTCAATCATTAAGGCCAACATCTACTCGATTTTAATTAGGCTTAGATATGAATGTGCGTTCGAACGATGGGCCTTGTTAATGGGTTGTGGCCTTAAAAATTAGTTTAAATGTGTATGCTTGCACAACCAGGATTTTCAAACAAGGTTATTAGATGATCTGTCTTTTAGGATTTAACCTTGTTTTGTAGCTTTTATGGTTCAATCGGTAAGATGATTCAATCAGGGTTTCCTGAGGCACACCAGGTTTTTAAAGCACAGGTGAAGATATATTCCTTGACAAATCAAAATAATGTGGCGTGCCTGGTTTAATCCCTAGAAATTGAACCCTATGGGGCAGCTATTGGATGAATCTGTTTTATATTAAGTGGTGCAGTCCAAATAGTTCAGTCAATTGGCTTGTTCCACCACTGATTAAGGCATACAAAATGATTTAGGCTATTCTGATTTCTACTCACTTATTTGTGCTGAGTTGAAGTGTACCAAGTCCATAGGTCGGACTCCAATTAAGTTGTAGAATCAAAGTGATAGTGCACCTTAGGCTTGTGGGTTTAAATGTGTGTCACTTTCAGATTGGATCCCACAATCAGAGAAGAATAATTTCTTTTAGTATTTTTAATGTATGTAGGTGGGTGAGGTAGGTGACGGTGACAAACAAACACCACAATCTATTCTAGGGTTTATAAATTTCTTAGGTTGATTAAGGTTTGAGTTATTCAAGTGGAAAAATAAATTATAGGGCAGTTGGGAAGTGGGGGAACACTTACAAATCCTCTACCCACACTTTTCTCCAATCTTATTTCTTTGGCCTGCCTCAAGAGAGTACCTGCAATCACAATAAAAATGGAGACAAGTGAGGTAAAAGCAAAGTAAGGCGGAAAATGCGGAGAAAAACAAAGATTGTTGCCTCCCCAACAACGGTGCCAAAATGAAGTGTAGGAAATTCGCGAGGAAAATCAAGGTTTGAAGAAACACATCATCGCAGTTGTAAAATTTTTCTTATTAGATAAGAATAACCGAAACTCGATGAGTCCAAAGTCTGACACGGTGAGGCGACGTTCAATTTAGAAATCCACGTTTGGTTTTTATTTCATTTTGGTATTTTATGCTTTTCTAATTTTTTCTAGTATTTTAAACAAGATAGAAATCAGGTCAGAATAATTCTACCTAACTACTCTACTAGCAGAATAAAAGCGACAGAGAGAAAAACTGATATTATTTAGGTAATTCAAATGTTTATTGCAAGATAGATGAAGAAACTAAAATCTACTCTAGAAAGCAATAAAAATGAGAAGAGAGAGAATCCCCTCATCAGTTGCTTAAGGGATGAGCCAAGTTGACGTGATGCTCGAAGAAGGTGATGAGGAGCTGGAGGAGGGAGGACAAAGCCAGAAGAATTGAGGATGAGGTAGGATGGCATCGCATCAGGATCCACTTCAAAAACGAGGGTGAGAAGACGGCCATGGGTGCTCCACAAATGTGTATGAGAGAGAAGGGAAAATAATTATTTTTACACTTTAGGTCTTGTTTGTTATGCAGGATACAACACCATATCCCATGTTTGGTGAGTTTAATCCTGGGATAAAGTTATCCTGGAGGAGAGCCCCAAAACTCAAAATAAATTTATTCTAGGTGAGAGGTAGGATAAATTTATCCCTCACCTTGTGAGACTTCAACCTCAATTATCTCGCCAAACATCCCTATTTATCCCACGATTTGACACATACCTTTCCCAAACACCAAAATCAATTTATCCTGGGTTTATCTCTCAATTTCACCACCTACAAAATTTATCCCATGAAACAAATAGGCCCTTAGTGGAGCATCCCAGGCTTGGGACAAGCTCAAGAGTGATTCTACAGCTTAAGAGATGTGAGAGAGGTGAAGGAATGGATGAAGTCAAAGGAGGGAGGGTAGGGTCTATTTATAGGGTCATAGGCAAATCATTTGACACAAGAGGCAGCAAATGCTCTACGCGCACCACACCCACACCCAGTGCATCCTTGTTCGACCACAATGTGCATGCTTACACACGCACAATTGTGTGCTCTGCTGGCAAGCACGTGGGTCCCCATCGATAGTTGGATGGCCATCGTATGGCTCTGACCACGCCTCACACATGCCTTTACATTGTGTAGATCATGCGTACGGTCACACGTGATCATGCGCATATCCTGCTTAAGCCATCCATAGCGCCGCATGGCCCTATTTTGGCCCTTTGCCAGGCATCAAACTGTTGTCAACATGTGAGCGTGTGCCTACTGTTCCTCTGAGGTGCAATAAGGCACTGACGTGGTTGCATCACGGTTATCTGTACACCATAGTGCAATCGAATTTCACTAAGGGGCACGTGGCGCATCAATACTCGAACTCGCGTTGCGCGCTTGAGGGACACACTCCTCCGCTGTGCTGCAGCCCCTGAGGACGAACGTGGACCATTGGATCAAGATCCAACTATCGCAATGGAGCGATGGCATTGCCTCTTTAGATCCTAAGGCACAATCGAGGAGCTAATTAGGGTCATTGGATTGTGATCCAACGGCCGTCGTCTTCAAGCGGCATGGTGCGTGCGCTACCATTGGATGTCTATCCAATGATGGTGGAATTTCATCTGATACACCTTTAGAGGGTGGGGCAGGGTGAGGTGCGGTAGTGGGCGGTTGGAATGGCGCCATGTGGTGCCATCCTGACCGTTCATCTTACTTTCTTCACAGGCGGTGCTATAGATGTTGGATTGGGTCGATTTTCACATCGTTGGGCTACGATTGTCAACCCAAGCCCATCTGTGTGGTTGGATTTGTCATTTGAGGCTCCGAGTCGCATCACCTTACCTCTTGGTTGTTTAACTTCTTCGAATTGCATATGATGCTAAGGAGGTCCAATCAAGGTAATTTCAGAGGCATTGGACTCCAGTGATCATCTTGATTAGATCTGTATAGCTGGATCTTCAATCCGAGGCCCTAAAATGCATCGCCTTCTCCAACCACAAAAATAGGTGAATTAACCTATAATTTACATAAATTATTCTAAATGCAAAGTGATGCATGTTATCTAATATTTATAATGTTGAATGCTTCTATGAGTCTAGGAACATGCCTAAATAGGCAAGTTAAGCTAGATAAATGTGTCTACATAAGTCACACACAAAGAGGAGAAGATGGACGGTCTAGATTTATGTTCTACAATAGTTATCTTGTAATGAACATTTTATTCACTTCTAATATAGATATTTGTTTTCTCTCACTTTCTCTTTCTATCTCTATTTAATATTCTGCAAGTAGATTAGCAGTAGCTTAGATAATACTTCAACTTGATATCTTACTTATTTAAAATACCAAAAAAATATAAAAACCCAAAATACCAAAAAGAAATAAACAAACATAGAATTTTATAATCAAATGTTCGCCTCCTCATGTTCGACTCAGGACTCATCAAGACTCAATTATTTTATTTCATCTCAGATTTTTTGCACATACTACAACGTGGGCTTCTCCAAACCCTAATCTCCATTTTCCTCGCAAATTTTTCGACAATCAAGACGTAGCCAGCGACTAAGCCACCCTGCCCATCAGCAATCGAAAAGTAAGGTGGAGGCATAATGGTCGAAGGATATGGAATGGAATGAACAGGAACTTCGGAAGCCTTTATGATGCGGACACATTTATTTAGAGAAAAATGCCTACTTATGCATGTTCCTAAGATAGTTAGATGTACATAGCACTATAAATATTGCATAATAGCATCATCATGCATTTAGAGTAGATTATAGAATTTGTATATTAATTTCCCAACTTTAATGTCTAAGGAATATGGTAGCAAAAATCCGAGCCTCGGATGAAAAATCCGACCGTACGGATGGACACAAAGCGATGATCGCAATCCAATGACGTAAGAATCAACTCCATCTGAGCTCTGTTGCACCTGATACAATGGCACCACATGGAGACACCATAGCCACCCTATGCCACACGCCTCTCTTCCTCTCTCAACGTCACACTTAATCTAGGCCGTTGGATCTTCATCCATCGGTCATGGGCGTGTGAGCCTTAATTCCTTTCCTCGACCATCCGCACTCATAGCATAGTGGGCAAGCACCCTATTGTTAAATCTAACATCGCAAAAATGGTTAATTTCATCGTAGTATAGACACGAAATCCGACTTAAACAAAGATAATAATGAGATGGTAAGACCCAATTGAACTCAAGGAAGTGTGATTACAAATGTCAAAATGAATTCCTAACTTGATTTACTAAATAAACTAACTAATATAATGCCTAAGTCTAATTACTAACATGGTAGATTTCTTGCACCGAATATTCACCGGTGACGAATTCGAAACGAAGGATCACAGTATAATTCAAGTAACAATAACATGTATACATGAATCTTTTGTTCCGATATTCTTTCAATATGTATATGTTATCAAGATCATTACAGTGCAACATATAATCGTTGATATTTGGAGAAATCGACATAATTTATGGGCTAATGAAAAAAGCTTTATTCTATTAATAGATTCTCAACAATGATTACAAAATTAATCCTAGAGACATGCTTGATGATGTATATATAATGCGGGAAGGAGAATAGAGTTTAGGATGATCAAAAAGGGGGCACTGATGATGCTACGATTGGGAGTGCAACAGTGGCCTTGGAGATTGGTGAAGAGGAGAGAGCACACCCAAGCCCTTGGAGAGGACCTTCTATCCTTGCTAGCCGTCCATGGTGGAGGACGAGTAGTACCCTTGGAGAGGGACCATGGGTTATGGGCTTGAGGAAGGGAGGAGAGCTATGGAGGTGGAGCTCTAATGGTAGAATAAGGGAGGAGGAAGATGATGATGGGAGGCTACCACAGATAGGCTTTTATAAGGTGATGGCCCTTTGAGTTGCCATTGGAAGCATCTAGAAGGGCAAGTGCTTAGGCACCATCTTTAGTATTTGAAGTGGTATTCTCAGATCCACTTTTTGGGGGGTAGTTTAGGGGGTGCATGCACTAGGTTAGGAGAGATGTGGAGTGCTCTAGAGTCTTCTAGAGTGGCCGTCCAAATGGTGGAGGTGAGGAGGTGTTGCGTTGGGTTTAGTCTTAAGTGGGTTAGGTTAGCCTATGGTCTAGTAGATTTGTTCTAGTCTAATTATGTGTATGGGTGTGTGATTGGGTTAGGAGATCCCAAATTAGGTTCTTGGATTAGGATTTGGGTGCAACCTAATTGGGTTAGGGGTAAAGGTAGTCTGATAGGCTTAGGTGGTGTCTAAATAGGCTTCCTAAGGTCTATGGTAGGGTTTTTAGGTCAAAGGAGGCAAGCTCGGGCTTCTAGTTCCAAAAATAGGAACCAAAAAAGACCTCCAGATGTCCATAAATGTGGTCAGAGGACTTATACTTCTAAGTTAGACTTCTGAAGAGTTGGTTGGACATCCAATTCTCTATTAGTATTGGAGTTGAGTTTAGGCTAGGGTTTCTACAGGAATTGGACATCTAGACACATTATCAGGACATCCAAAAGTGTGCTGGAAAGTGTGTATAGGGTTTTCTAGGGTAGGTTTAGGTTCCGAAGTACTCGGGTATCCTAAATAGGTTTTGGGCACTAGTTTCCTAGGGTTTCTATGGTCATGGATAGGGATATACTCTTCTCTCCATTGTCTTGATCCAGCTTCTTCTTCTTCCTTCTTCTCTTCTTATCTTCCTTGCCTTATTCCACTTTATTTCACATCGTAACCACTTTATTACTTGCAAATAACAATAAAAGCATTAAATAGCAAGATAATCTCACATTATTCTATGTACAACATTATAAAATGGTGCAATGCATGATATGTATGATATGAATGCAATATTTACACATTAAGCTAGGTTTTTAACATTATTTAGGTTGATTAAGACCTATGATTACTGTGTAATCATGCCCCCATTCCTAAACTTTACTAGTCCCTAGCAAATCCAGCATACGAAGTTCCCATGGAAAAATTTCTTTTATTTATAGAAGCAAAGCAAAAACGAACTCTCTTATTTATTTACAATTATCCTTTTATTGTAAAATGAATTGTTATTAAGGAATCAAGCAAGTTAGAATCAATACCTAAGTATGATTTTTCACCAACCAAAAGAAATTATGGACAAATCCTTAATGACAAAGACTTCAATAGCTCTTGAGTACTGACTCAAATTCGGACCACCCTAATCAAATCATGAACCCTATTAGCCTGTAGACTTGGGTCGTGAGGGTAACTTTCTCTAACTCAGTCGTTCCACCCATGATTCGAAGTGAATGTGAGAAATAGGTATCTTGTGTGTGAAAAAGTTTGACTCGCCCTAAAGGACAACTAAATTGACTCCAAGCATTCAATAAAACTTAGAATATTTCTAATCTCTCATCTGGACAATTATGTCTTCAGTTAAGCTATAAAAGGATTTGGCAGCTTTCTCCCCACCACTTTTCTACCCCAAGGTCAACACACTAGGTGTATATTTCCCCAGTTGGACCCATTGGTCTCTCATTCCTAATTTTTGCCTTTGTATTTTTCTCTTTTTTCTATTGAATAAACACCCATCTGTAGCGAAGTGATTTTATTAAGAAATGGAAAAGCGATAGCATCCATATGTAGCGAGATGCTTTTATTGGGTAGGATGTGTATAAATATATATTTCTTCTTCTCTCTCTCTCTCTCTCTATATATATATATATATATATTGCTTCTGATTTTTTTGGCTGAAAATGTTTTTTTCTCTCCAACCCATTTTTCAAGGTGAGTGGCTCTCTTTCATGATGGGAACACCATCATGGGCCCTAACTAACCACATTTAGTCAGGTTTGATTGATAAAAACTCCTACCTAATCATTTAAGGGTCATAATTCTATCTTAGTTTGATTAGAGAAAAGAATTGAGAATCAAGGTTAATTATGTAATTTTAGTACATCAAAAACATAGATTAATCATGAGGTCACTCAGAGAATAAATAAAGATCAAATGAGCTCAAAAGTTCAAGAAGTGGGTCTACACTGACAGAAACAGAGTTTCACACATTTCAAGAACCGAATAGATACACAAAACCATAATTATCAACCCTACTTGAAATGAAGGGGTTCTGTTCAGGATATAATTCATAGAAAAATATTCTAATAGGTTTGCTACTCTTTGTTTGACCATCTAAACCTATTTTAACCTAGAACAGAGTTTTAGATGAGATTTTACCATAATTTGTGCCTCTATGCAAATTGCCGAGGCAACATGGTCAAAATTAAAATCAAGCTCACCATCAAATTTCTTGGGTCTAAATTAGGTTATCACAAAAATTTGGGCCCAATCAAAGTTAATCTAAACTTAGTTTGTAATTTAGTCCCTAGAATCTCTATTTCTCACTATCAAGCCCCTAACTTTCAGATTTATTGCAAATGGGTCCCTAACTTTCTCGTCACTTTCTTCATTCTTGTCCCTTCCTCCATTAGTGTGAAACCAAGCTCAGTAGTGAGATTCGAGGGAGGATTCCTCCCTCAAATCAAAGCCAAATCTCTCCAAAATCGGAGAGATTGGTCCTCAAGCAATTCCCGATCATTTGAGCCCAATCAAAGACTCTGAGGAGATCTCTAGAGCCTAAGAAAACTTGAGATTTCAGAGGATCTTTTTCCTTGAAATCTCAAGAAATCCAAGCCTCTTTCCTTAATCCTAAGCTCATGCTGGAGCTCTATAAGAAGCCAACGACCCTAGATCACGCTCCTTAGCCAAGTCTGAGCCAGAATAATCTCCTCTCCTCCTCCAGCCAAATGCAACTTGGCTATGATGACCTCCTTATTCTGCCTCCTCTCGTTGTCCAACCATCAAATTGGATGACCCTTTGGTTTTCCCTCTTCATTGTGCATCTCTCCGGCCAAAGAAGGATCACTCTCCACCTCTTCTTCGTCATCGACACCTCACCGGACTCCGTCACCTTCTCCAACGTCGACTAATCAAAACCGACGTCTCTGCTTCCATCTCAACTCCTAACCTCCCTCAATCTCTTCCTCTCGCTCCCCTACTTCCTTCCACACCCTTAGTTTCTAGGATCAACCATCACACACACCATTTCACTTTTGTCTTCCCCATGTCTGGCACAAGCTTGCATCAGCACCACACACCATCAAACATACCACCACCACATCCAAAACACTCCACACCACTTCACGGTTAAAAGCCTTAACTTAATTAGGGCTATTAACCTCGAAGATGTTTGACCAACCACCACACCTCTTCGTCACCCTCTCTGACTCAGGCCAGCCATGCCACACCTCCAACCACTAATCCATAACCACCACTGCACTCGTCGATGACCGAAGAAGCTTGTGATCTTATCTGATAGGGTCATGAGGTCGTCTGTCCTATTTTATGTCCCCCACCAGAGCACTGTCACCGCCACCATCTTCTTCAACGTCGCTCGCCTGCTTCCAACCTTCAAACTATTGGTGCTAGAGCACCACGATCATTTGTTTTGATGATAACAAAACACGTGTTATTTAACATTTGCACTTGGAGACTTAGATTTCAAGTCAATTGCAAATGTAGACGTGTTTAGACGGAATTCGAGCTCGCATCCAGGATGGATTGGAGGAGCTTGATGGAGAACAGAGGAGATTCGCGAGGAGCGATAGATTGAAGAAAGAAGGAGATGAAGAATAGGATAGATTTCCTTCTCTTGTACTCCTTGTATTTTTCGTTTCTTTTGTTGCTCTTTATTTTTGTTACTTAGGTTCATGTTAAAGAGCCTCAAAGTACCCTAACAGTAGTCTTAGGAACACCGACACAACCCTAGGATACTTAGGTTTTCTGTAAAGAACTTACAAAACCAATATAGGGTTCAAACAGAGTTTCCAGACGTCTAATTCCCAAATCAGACGTCTGATAAAGTGTTTTAAGACGTCTGACTGTTGATTCAGACGTCTGATAACTATTAGGCTGGACATAGTTAGTTTTGTCTGATGAAATCAGACGTCCAGACCTTAGACCAGACGTCTGATGACTTTGCCAGACGTCCAATTAGTGGACCATTGGCTGGCTTAGCAAACAGTCAAGAATGTGACCGTTAGAGCCTTATCAGACGTCCATAGGACTTTCCAGACGTCTGATAATTGACCGTTTTGCCTCAGCTGACGTAAAATCTCTTCTCAGAGATTTTCTAGCCATTGCAACGTTTGGAAATCCATTCCCACAGAAAAAGTAGGTTTCCAGACGT
The DNA here is from genome assembly GCA_037157565.1 of Thalassia testudinum. Classification (NCBI taxonomy): domain Eukaryota; kingdom Viridiplantae; phylum Streptophyta; class Magnoliopsida; order Alismatales; family Hydrocharitaceae; genus Thalassia; species Thalassia testudinum. The sequence goes on along the minus strand of JAZHRO010000003.1, from coordinate 111,686,945 downwards.
CCAGACATAGTGCCAGACGTCCTATATGTCGTCTGATGGACTTGCACTAGAACCCTGTTTAGATCTGATCCAAGTCAGGAAGAGACCCGCCCAAAATCAGACGTCTGATAAGCCTGTCAGAGCAATGATTGTTCCTGATTTCGGGCTGATTCTCCTGGGCTTTGCACCCAACAGCTATGGAACCTTTCCTAAGCCTTCCAAAGCCTTCCTAAGGCCTCTATAAATAGAGGGGAACCTTTGCAACACAAAAACACACCAAGATACACAAGAAACACTTTGTAATACACATTCCACTCTCTTGTGTCCTAGCTAGCTCTTGCTCTCCAAGCTCAAGCTCCATTCTCTTGAGAGCATCAAGCTGTTGCGTACCCGCTCTCCCGCCGTTGTTCACGAGAGAGACGTTGCGCCGTCGCGTGGCACACGCATCCGCATTGTCGATGCACTCCTTTCAAAGGGAAGCATCCTATTTCCTATAGATGCTTAGGTTAAATATTACTTTGTTGGCTCTATAGGATTACTTGTTTTATCTTTGTTATTTGGTTGGGTATTCGCTTTGCGAATTCCCGTCTCCTTCGCGAGACAAAATCCTTCTCGTGAAGAGAAGGGGTTGAGGTACGCTACCCTCGTCTAAGTAGCGTGGTTGTAATTGAGGTTGAATCACCCTCGTTTTAAAGTGATTCGGTTTAGTGGATTTTGATCAACTTGGTTGATCGGAAAATCCTAACTCGAGAGGGTTAGGTGGTGGTTTTCACCCGGTTTGGGTTTCCACCTAAAAATACTTTGTGTACTTTGTGTGATTGCATCTTGTGAGATTGTTTATATTTTATTTCCGCAATTATTACGTCACCCCCTCCTGGTAGGGAAAATTACACAAACATCCTGCCGCGACCTACAAGCCTCGTAGTTCCAAGCCATGAAGCACTCTAGGACTCTAATCAAACGAAGGCATAAGCTCCAGCACGTCAATTCTTCAACGAAACAACTGCAGCCCACGTGAATCCTCATGCGAAGAAGAGACAATGGGTTAGTCCCACATTGTGAACGTAGAAGATCGCGAAGGTGAATAAAAGCAATTCATGCCCATAGCTCTTCACCTCAGAGAGCACAAGGTGAGGTGCCCAAGCACTCCTAAATGCACGTGGTCACCCACACACCCACTCATCTACCCTCGCCCATGATTATGCCCGTGGGCATGGGCTTGGGTCCGGTTACCAGGGTCCGACTTTAGTTTGAAGAGAGAATCTGAGAGGGAGGGAGGTTTTTGCACTGTAACAGCCTCGAGATTCGTCCCCCCTCTCTGCTCAACACTTAACCGTGTTGTACCTTGTGCAGTGCTGTTGTACCTTGGTCCTTCTATGGCCTTGAGGTTAAGGCATCCGAAGCCTTGTCTTAACGTCTGGTAGGCTACTTGCTTTGGTTCTGATACTGTAGACACATCTGCTGACGTGGAAATTGCTATTACAGGTTGAGAGTTTCTATTCATATATTTGAGATTGAATTAAAGCTTAATAATTAAGGTTAAATTGGTGGCTCAAAGCACCATTTTAACCTAATGTTTTTGCACTCTAACTCCTGATTTTATTGATATTATTCTGATATACATTGAACACCATTTTGATTCAATATCATTGTAATTAGTGGATTGATTTGCTTTAAATTGTTCCCTGCGAACAACCTCGGACTCATTTCTATTTCTCGAGTTTATAAATTTAAGTGCTATTGCGATTTTCATCATGTACTACAATGCTATACATTCTTAAAATGATGATTTTTGCTAACAACATTTTGGCATCGTTGTCGAGGAGCAACACACATTTCATTCACTGATTACAATTCTGATTTGATACTAACTTGAGTTCTTTTATTTGTTGTGATTTTGCAAGGTGAATCATGGGCTCACCGCACAACCACTCCAGGGGCAGGTAAATTCATTCCCTTCTTCTTAAGCCCCTCATTTTTGGAAAGGATTAAAAACAAAAAGCAATTTAGAGCAACTCCCATTATTTCATAGAATTAATCATATAGGTTGCTTGATTTAGTTTGATTTGATTAGAAATCCCCATCCTGATACTTGCACCTATTAGGGACTTAAGGTGCCTTAGGCTACATACCTTCTTGATTGAGCCCAAGGTGCCATTTTTGGAAAGAATTGGACTTGGAAAATAGAGCCAAATTAGGGTTTCCATTTTAGGTTTCTAGGAAAGCACACTTCCTTGATTTAAAGAAAATAGATTTCCCACATCGTGTGTTGCCTAAACCTTGGTTGAATTGACCTAATCAAGTGAAACCTTCAAGTAGGTGATTAGCCCATATTTGTGGGCTATTTAAGTATTTAAGTGCCTAGGCATTAGGTTAATTCTAACATTTATTCAGCATAAATTAGGATGTAAATAGATTAATTCATATTTCTAATTAATTACATAATTCATGCATCGCAATCATATTGTAAATGCATTTACAATTAACTTAGAATGGCATTCATTTAATTAGTTAACCAATTAGGTACATTGTTTAAGTTAACATAAAAGTTGAGGGTTTGTATATAAATAACCATAATATTTAAATAATATCCTTTATCCTTCTTTTCAGCAATGGCTTCGCTGCTGCTGCAACGCCTCCTGCCGCACTTAAGCCCCATTCATGGATTAGCGGAGGTGGATCTGCTCCTGCTTCTCCATTCAAATTTGTGCAGGCAGCTACAAAAAGAGGAGAGAGGCTGTCGAGTGGGGGAGGCCTCCACCCCCAACCCACACTGTGCAGAGAGTCCATCTCTCATCCATTCCACACCGTCGGCCTCAACCGTGGTGACGAGTCTCCACCACCGTGGGCGTGTGGTGTGACAGGCCACATCGCCATCCGGAGCTCGTCTGCATTACCGTAAGCACCTCAGCGTGCATCTCCCTCGTCGTCGTCACCAACAACCACCGCCACAGCCACTGCATTTTCATCTTCTCAGTCAGTTAAGACGTCCGGGAAATTTCCCGGACGTCTGAAGCTTCGACCCACACTCCAACAGCAATCGGCCGCTCCCTCCACGCCCGCTCCCCTCCGGTTGCACACTTGCATCACCTCCGGCAGTAGCCACGCGCACACCCTGCTGTGCCCCAGCGCGAAGCCCGCTAGCACCTCACGCTCTTCTTTGCACGTGCATCGCCTGCACACTTATGCCCCACCACCTGCAGCATCCACTCAAACGCCAACCACCAGCCCACGCACACTTGCATCATCTCCAGCCTGCAGCGGCGCCCGCTCCTTCTGCGCCTCACCGCTCATGCTTGCATCACACCACCCACGCACACAGCAGCAGGATCGGCTGCTCCTACACGCCCTGCTGCGCCCCAGCTGCACAAGACCATGCATCGCCTCCAGTGCACCACTCACGCACGCAGTAGGCGCGCACTCCTCCCTACGCAAGCATCTGGCTGGACAAGTGCGCCTGCAGACCGCGCACAGCCTGCAACACTTCTCCAACGTGCTTCCGCCTACCCGCCGTGCACCCGCCTTGCAGCAGTGCGGCCAACAGTACGCTCCAGCAATGTGCACGCCTTCCTTGCAACCTCGGCGTGCCGCACCTTCTGCAACAGCAGTCTCCGCGCGCACCTTCTGCAGCAGCCTCTACACGAGCGCCCATCTGCGCTTCCTCCAACAGGTGCGGCCATCGGCACAACCCACCTCACAGGAGCTCCAGCAGGCCGGCTCCGGCCATCACTCAACGTGCGGCTGCCACCACCGCGACGGCCTCACTTCAGCCAACTGCCTGTGCGAACCTCTCCTCGATTGAACCTCTCTCCCGATTGCGAGGAGGAGAGAGGTAAAATGCTCTGTTATGGAGTTAATTAGTTATTACATTTCATGCCATTGCCAGGAAAAAAAATTTTGGTTTATGAATATTTTATTGTGGTAAAATTTATAACTTCATACTCAAGTTCTCTTACAATTGCATGGCTTTTGTAACTAACATTGTTTGACATTGGTTTTTGGAATTGAAATGTGAATAAATTTTCTTTAATACATGTCAATGGAAAATTGCATAAAATCATCACATGCTTATTGAATATTTCAGTGAGGAAAAATTGCACATCTACCTTTATGTTTTCAAGATATTGTGCATCTTCTTTCCGTCGCATTTCATGTCAGATTTGACTACGGATTTCTCACAAGATTGAACGAATATGAAATAATTGAGATATTATTGCATCATTGCCTCCCTGTGGACATGACCCACTCTTCTGCGAGTGGTTATTTCTTTTTAAATATTGATTAGTCGATTTTTCCACCACATAAAACTACAAATGACTTTAAAGCGAAGAATTGACTCGTCAAATGGCGCCGTTGTCGGGGAGGCAACAGATGCAATAATTTCACCTGATTTTATTTTGATTATTTGTCAATTGCACAGTGATTTGACCATTCTTTTTTTTTTCTTTTGGAGAAATTTGTGCAAGAATCAGCCATTGTGAGAGGCGACCCTTGACGTCACCAGAGGAGAATTAGATGAGCTATTTTTAAAAGGAGGAGAAGGACGAGGACGCGACGGTCATCATTGTATATTTAGTCGCTAATCTGATTAGAATAGAATTAAGAATTTAGATTTAATTTTTCATTTCATTTTGTTTGAAACCCTTGTTCTGGGGTATATTTTGAGGGGTTTGTTCCCCAATTTTGTTTTGGGCCCGTGTTGGGTAATTTTTGGGAGCCTGTTCCCTTTTCTTTAGATTTAGGTTTTTAGTTTATTGATTACTTTTATTTACTTGTGCATAAATAGTTTAAAAAATAAAAAAATAAAAAAAGAGCCACCTGCTAGAAGCTGCCTGCCCTTAGGACGAACCATTTAGGTTTGTATGAGTAGCCTCTAGATTTACTTCTCTGCATTGCGTGCATTCTCGCATCGTTGATTGCTGGAAGCAAGGTATGCATTTTCTTACTTTGCATCCTATTCTTGATCACGCATTGCATTTGGAGTTAATGCGAAGACCACCTAATCTGTATTGAATAAATTAAACAAGTGATCACATATTTTCTAGAAAAAGGACTAATTAAAGGAGGGACATTTTAAAAACCAAGGATTTGATTTTCAAACTTGGCGTGCGATTCAAAATTCAAAATCTTTTGCGGTGTATGAACACTTATTTCGCTTGCACCACGGCACGCTTTTAGACACTCCTTAGGTTTGGAAATACTAGGACAAGAGCCCTCCTACCGTTGGATTCTGAAGTATTCAGAACTTGAGATCAAAGGTTTTGTAAATCCAAAGAGGGGGATACCCTGTCACGGATTTTTAGGGGTAGTTGAGAAGCACCGCGAAAGCACAGCTTCAAAGGAAGGCTTAGGCCTACTTGCATCCCTCGATCTTCCATCTTTGGAGTTGCTCTACCATTTGAGATTTAGGGAAGAACACCTAAGCTCCAACTAGGTCTTCTTAGGCGAGCCATAGGTCGACAATAGGTGCGTAAATTGATTGAACAAATTGTATTTTCACCTGCAATCTGACTTAAAATCAAAAACCTAAATTCGGAAAGACCTAAAAGGTTCTTTTTGAATTGTGTTTTGTTTGGGGAATTCTGATTGAGGTGTGAGTCAGAATGGACCACATTGATTTTCATCCTTTCACATCTTGCCCACACCTTCACCCCCACTCTACATCCTTCGATCCCAGATGCCGAGATGGTCCATCCCTTGATGGACATAATGACAATCATTGGGATCCATTTTACTCCTATTATAGGAGTATTGGCCTGGTTAAGCCACAAATCAGTGAGCAGAACCTAGGAGCGGGATTTTCTTTGCCCAATATCCCACACACCATAGAAATACCCAACCCACCCTCCCTGAAAAATTATAATGGTTGGATAGACACTCCTGGGTACTATAAGCCTGAGCCTGACTTCTCTCATGATTGAAATTGACCTCTCCTCTTTGAAGATGGAAATACAGAAAATGCAAAACGAAATGATTGAATTGTTAGGAGAATCTTCGAGAGCAGGCCAACAAGAAAGAGATGAAATTAGCCACCCAATCTACCCCATTGAGGATGACGTACACCCCCCTACAATAGATGCATCTCTCGTGGGAGAGCTACACTTTAAGTTGGAGGGAAATTCTGGGGAGAATAGCTACTTTTCGAGGATCGATTTTGAAACCTCCCCATTAGATGACACTTTCTTGAGAGATCCACACCTTAGGTGGGAGGAAGATACACATGAAAGTAGCTATGCATTGGATGAAGAAAGGTGGCAACCCGAGGAAGATGATGATAAGGTTGAGTATCCACCTGAATTATATTGGAGTCAAAAGAAGGGAATGATGGTACCATTGAAAGACCTCGATCCAAATGATAGTATTTTCGTGACATTTGATGAAGTGGGTCAAAGTCAAGTTGTTAATCCTACCCTCCCTTCTGATCACGAGATGGAACTCAAGCCCACCCTTAGGGAACCTAACCCTAAAGAAATTGACCTATCTGAGGAGTCTGATGTTACCAATGTAAACCATTTACCTCAGATAGAGCACACTAGGGGATCTGCTGATATATTAAATGATTCTAGACCTCGGGTACATGATGAATTGTGTGATGAGGAGAAAGACGAATTATATGAGGAACCTACATTCAAGATTTGGAGTGGCACTAAGGGTGATTATGTCTTATTTGAAGAGTTAGCCCCTGAGGATGTCACAAATTTGACCAAATTAGGTTTCCTTAGCACAACCATTGATGATATTTCTCCTCATGATGAAATGATGGAAAATTTGGAAGCAATTTCAAAGATTTATGTGGATTCACATATAAACTCCGGGGAAGATTTGAGTAAAGAACAAAAACCCAGGGATGACATTGATAGGATAATCCCTAGATCAGTTGCTTCCAACCTGCCTTCATTCATTTCGAAGTCACCCTCTGATTCACTTATATCTGAAAGTGAAATTGTGACTCCTGATGAAGAGTAGGAAGATACATGTGATGGTGCAAGGAATGCTAGGGAGAAATTAAGGATTTAGAAAGAGTGTTAGGGATGGACACCGAGCTGATTAAACCCAACCTAGATCTTATGGCCATCCCGCAACCTCGTAACTTGGACACCCTAGACAATCCTTGCCTTAGAGAATTGCTCACTTTTGTTCTGACCAGGGGGCTTAACAGACCAATATTTCCCGTAATGGAGTATCAGGTATGGATTGATGATTTCTTTAGTTAGTCCATTACCCTGGGGGTTTATCTTTGCACCATTCCTTCCACATTCTTTTTGGAGGATCCATCTCTTCCTCCCCCTACCCCTTTGGAGGTTGTTATACCTTTTTATCCTTTAGAACCTCCTCTGGTGACCTGGGAAGATTTCATTCCCATTTTAGTTGGGCGAGCATTTGCTATCGGGATTCATCATCAGCTCGCCAACATCCTAGGTTACCTATTTTCTAGGCCAACATTGCTTTGCTCATTTTTAGGGCCTATTTCTGCAATTCTTGAACCTGATTTGCAGGTTCTTTGGCTATTCAGCCCAGCTCTGACACAGGTAATATCCTTCTATGCAATGAGGACATTGCAGATTTTAAGCATGGGGGGTGTACTTGGGGATATACATAGCATAGTGCATTCATTGCATACATTTGCATAAAAAAAAAAAGTTTTGAGCGTAACTGGCTAGATCTTGCAGTCTTAAGCAGATCAGAACTCTAGGGTAGACTAAGTTAATTCTAGGGTCAAACTTCAAAAGCTTAATGAGTTGCTAGCTTTAGACCTTTAGGGTCCTTTGTGGACTTAAAAACTTAAGTAGGAGTTAAGTTGCTGACCATTCTTCAATAGGTTGAGGAAGGGAAGCTAGGGTTTTAGTTAAAAGGTGGGGTAGCACCTGAAGTCTTATTCTACCTTTTGGTTTACGGGTCCTTGTAACCCAAGCATCCAAATTTCACACACTTGGTCTGGTAATTAACTTAATTTCTCTCTTTCTGAAAAGAGATTTGGTTTTCTTAGTTTTGACTTAGGAGAGGCTTGAAAACACATTTTGATTGGAAGAGTTCCCGCTGCAGGAGAGGTGGAGTATATACCCATCTTGAGGATGCAATGATAACATATTACCTCCTCGGTGCTTGTCTCTTAGGATATCCATCCTACTGGGGGCATGTAAGCGCATTGTGCGGTTCAGGTACCATGGGCGACCCTATCTCGAAGTGTCAATTGCCATAGGCCTGAATTCGCTTAAGAAATCCATGGGCGATACTATCTCGAAGTGTCGATTGCCAAGAGTTCTTGGGGTCATTATGGGCGGTGCTATCTCGAAGCATCGAAGGCCAAGAACCCTTCGAGGTATGGTAATGGGGACAATGAATCCGACACAGACCATGTTGATAGTTGATCTGAGGTTAGACTTAGAAGAATAATAAAAAAAAAATATATATATATATATATATATATTAAAAAAAAAAACTTTTTCCTTTAACTCAAATAACTCAGAACAATGCATAGGCACGGATGCTTTAATCTCAGGGATCAATAAACTTTAGGGTAGAGTCAGAAATAAGGGAAACTTGTACCTACAACTCGTCTTTAGCCGACCTAGTTTGTAACTTAGCAACTACTTAGGAACCTTGGGTCTAGAGTCTGAACTTAATATGCTTCTGAAGGAAGACCAAGTGAGTTGACGAGTCTACTTGGAGTGCTAGGTTTCGCTTAATTTTGCTAGGGACTAGCAAAAACTAGGCATGGGGGTATTTGATTAGCCCATATTTATGGGCTATTTAAGTATTTAAGTGCCTAGGCATTAGGTTAATTCTAACATTTATTCAGCATAAATTAGGATGTAAATAGATTAATTCATATTTCTAATTAATTACATAATTCATGCATCGCAATCATATTGTAAATGCATTTACAATTAACTTAGAATGGCATTCATTTAATTAGTTAACCAATTAGGTACATTGTTTAAGTTAACATAAAAGTTGAGGGTTTGTATATAAATAACCATAATATTTAAATAATATCCTTTATCCTTCTTTTCAGCAATGGCTTCGCTGCTGCTGCAACGCCTCCTGCCGCACTTAAGCCCCATTCATGGATTAGCGGAGGTGGATCTGCTCCTGCTTCTCCATTCAAATTTGTGCAGGCAGCTACAAAAAGAGGAGAGAGGCTGTCGAGTGGGGGAGGCCTCCACCCCCAACCCACACTGTGCAGAGAGTCCATCTCTCATCCATTCCACACCGTCGGCCTCAACCGTGGTGACGAGTCTCCACCACCGTGGGCGTGTGGTGTGACAGGCCACATCGCCATCCGGAGCTCGTCTGCATTACCGTAAGCACCTCAGCGTGCATCTCCCTCGTCGTCGTCACCAACAACCACCGCCACAGCCACTGCATTTTCATCTTCTCAGTCAGTTAAGACGTCCGGGAAATTTCCCGGACGTCTGAAGCTTCGACCCACACTCCAACAGCAACCGGCCGCTCCCTCCACGCTCGTGCCCCTCCGGTTGCACACTTGCATCACCTCCTGCAGGAGCCACGCGCACACCCTACTGCACCCCAGCGCCAATCCTGCCAGCACCGCACGCTCTTCTCTACACGTGCATCGCCTGCACTCTTCCACCCCACCTCCTGCCGCATCCACTCAAATGCCAACCACCAGCCCATGCACACTTGCATCATCTCCAGCCTGCAGTCGTGCCCGCTCCTTCAACGCCTCACCGCTCGCGCCCGCATCACACCACCCGCGCACATAGCAGCAGGATTGACTACTCCTGCACACCCTGCTATGCTCCAGCTGCACAAGATCGCAAACCGCCTCCAATGCACCACTCACTCACACAGCAGGCACGCGCTCCTCCCTACGAGCGCATCTGGCTGCACAAGTGTGCCTGCAGATCGTGCACAGCCTACAACACTTCTCCAACATGCTTCCGCCTACCCGCCGTGCACCCGCCTTGCAGCAATGCGGCCAACAGTACGCTCCAGCAGTGCGCGCGCCTTCCTTGCAACCTCGGTGCACTGCACCTTCTGCAACAGCAGCCTCTGCGCCAGCGCCCATCTGCGCTTCCTCTAGCAGGTGCAGCCACTGGCACAACCCACCTCACCTAAGCTCCAGCAGGCTGGCTTTGGCCACCGCTAACGTGCGGCTGCCACCACCGCGACGGCCTTGCTTCAGCCAACCGCCTATGCGAACCTCTCCTCGATTGAACCTCTCTCCCGATCGCGAGGAGGAGAGAGGTAAAATGCTCTATTATGGAGTTAATTAGTTATTACATTTCATGCTATTTCTAGGAAAAAGAATTTTGGTTTATGAATATTTTATTGTGGTAAAATTTATAACTTCATACTCAAGTTCTCTTATAGTTGCGTGGCTTTTGTAGGTAACATTGTTTGACATTGGTTTTTGGAATTTAAATGTGAAAAAATTTTCTTTAATACATGTCAATGGAAAATTGCATAAAATCATCACATGTTTATTGAATATTTCAGTGAGGAAGAATTGCACATCTACCCTTATGTTTTCAAGATATTGTGCATCTTCTTTCTGTCGCATTTCATGTTAGATTTGACTACGGATTTCTCATGAGATTGAACGAATACGAAATAATTGAGATATTATTGCATCATTGCCTCCCTGTGGACACGACCCGCTCTTCTACGAGTGGTTATTTCTTTTTAAATATTGATTAGTCGATTTTTCCACCATATAAAACTACAAACAACTTTAAAGCGAAGAATCGACTCGTCAGTAGGCTTTAGTAATCACTTGAATCACTAAAATTTAGGATTTAATAACCTATTTGCAAACCACTCAAGGTGATTTTGGGTTCTTTACCCAAGTCATCCTAAAATTTATTGCAAGTTAGGTGAAGTTGACCAACTTTGTGGGTTAACCAACCTCCAAATTAAGTTACAAATCAAAATCAATTGTAAAGTTCAAGTGAAATTCAAGGCACATACTTGGGATTAAAATTGGTAGACTTAAGAGTCAAGCTTGCTCATTTCAGTCTACTTGGATTCTCAGTGACAAGGAAAGTCGGGTGGGGGGTAAACCCTATAACCCGTGGGGACAGCTCTACCATGTAGGGGTCTTTGCAAGAGTCTGCCTTCCTGGTTGCCCAACTAATTCTCAAGTGAGTGACCTTCTGATCTAGAGGTATCATCCACCTCGGACCTCCTTGTCATCCAAAGATTTTTGGCTGCCTCAATTGACTCCATCACACATTCTGTCCCTCATCTAACTCTTTTGTGCATGTTCAGGAGGAGGTCCTTAACACCACCCTTGAGGCCTCCACTAGCTATTCATTCTTGTCAAGGACAAGCCTCCATTTGTTTGTGCTGCCACCCAACCAGATGGACATCTCTTCTAACTCATCTACTTCTGAGCCCAAATCTCCATCATCTACATCCACGGAGAACCCAGAAGAAGAACCCAATCTTCAGAATCAATTACGGTGCCTCAACGATCTATTCGAGGCATTCATGAACCTGCCACAGCATCCTCAGATGCAAGGTCATTACAATGCCGCTGCAAGGGCGATCGAACTCAGGGTGGAAATCCCAACTAGAGGACCTGATACTGAACTTAAGCCAAATATGATTCATGCTATCCCAAAATTTCACGGCTTAAACTTTGAGGACCCCTTCCAGCACATCAAGCAGCTGAAACATCTGGCCCAGACCTTCAAACCTCCTATTCAGAATTGGGACATTCTACTCATGAAGATGTTCTCCTTCTCCCTTATGGATAAGGTTGTGCACTGGTATCAGACTCTGACCTGTCCAATCAACACATGGGAGGAACTCCAATCTGAATTCCTAAAGAAATTCTTCCCAGTTTGTTAGACGAATGCTTTGAGGCACTAGATCACATACTTCACGTAGGATGCAGGAGAACCACTTCATGAGGCATGGGACTGCTTTTTGGATCTCGTGCGGATATGCCCACATCATCTAGTTCCTAAATGGAAACAAGTACAGTCTTTTTACTAGGGACTTCATAAGGATATCAGGTTCTTTGTCAATGCAACCTGTGGTGGAAACATCATGGGTCAGCATGAAGATACAGTTTAGGAGATTTTCAAGAATATGTGCGAGAACTCCATAAACAATGAATCGGTGGGTGTGTTCGACCAGATGACCAACCGTGCATTGATAAACACGCGAGGGGCACATGAGACTTAAGGCCTATCCGCTACTGTCGATCTAAAGTTGGCAGCCAATCACTTGGGTAAGGTCTCTATCATTGAGAAAAAAGTGGATGAATTGGCTCGACATCTACAAAGAGCCACCACCGCACAGGAACACACGTATGCGCAACCTCCCTCAGGTAGAGAGGTTATGCATAACATTCACCACTACTGTTACCAGGGGATGGACCCGTATCCACCCCCGTCTGATCCTGGGTTCAGAGGAAACTCCGAACCTACCTACTCTAGTTGGGGGAACTCTGAACCCTCATACTCTGACTTCTCTAAAGTTTCCAGAACCTACAAGGATCTCTAAGCCATCCAGAATGATCCATTCTCTAACACCTATAACTCTGGATGGTGCAATCATCCCAACTTTGTGTGGTCAGGAAATAATCATAATGCAAGACGACAATTCTAACCCCAACCACAAGCTCCGTGCGTATATCAGCCTGCTTAGCCTAGGCCTAATCCAAATTACCAATTTGGGCCTAGCATGGAAGAATAGATGAGCATGATTCTACAAGCCTTGGCTGACATCCAGAGGACCAATACAACTATGCAGAAACAACACAAGGACGAGATCATAGAGGTTCGAAATCAACTCGCAGAAAGGGTGTGGAATCGCCAGCTTGGTGCACTTCTTTCCTAACCTCTGCCAAATCCAAACAATGTGTCAACCCAGAAACATGTGGTAAATCAAATCCAGGGCCAATCTTGCTACACTCAGCCAAGCCCATTGACTCATACCTGCATGTTTGGAGCTTCCACCTCCTCAGCTGATCCGAATCAAACCTCCATTCGATAACAAGGTCCAATCCTCACTCCTCCGCCTTTGAACCATGATTGCGTGATGATCAATGTTGCAGGCATGAGAAAAGATCACAAGATCAGGCCTCGAGGTCCATCTCCCATATCTTACCCAACCTATGATCAACAAAAGGTTGAGGGAAAAACCAAGAGGTGGAAGCAGAAACCCGTTCCCTACCCTATCGCAAATCTTATCCCACCTCCACACTAGACGATTATCTAAATCTGGCATAATAAGACTATTAAGGAATGCAGAAGTCACTATCCCATTAATTGATATCCTCACTCTCAACTCCACCTCGCCTAACTCAACCAAAAAAGAGGTGGAGGAATCCTCGTAAGGAAGGTAGCACTATTTGAAAATGTGAGTGCCATAATCCAAAATAGTCTACGTCCTAAGAAATCTGATCTAGGCACCCCACTAATCCTCTGCAAGATCGGCGGTACAAATTTTAGGCGGGTTGTACTGGATCTTGATGCTTCAATCAACCTAATACTGGCTGCCTTATTTGACAAACTACGGATAGGATAGCTAAAACCCACTAATGTTACTCTGCAATTAGCTGGCTGAATCGTAATCACCCAAATTGGGCTGGTTGAGGATGTGGTAATTAGAGTCAAGGACTTCACCTGCCTAGTTGATTTTTTGGTTCTTAACATGGATGTGTCGCAACAAATATAAGATATGCCCTTGATTTTAGGGAAACCTTTCTTTGCTACTGCAGGAGCCATAATCAATTGTGAATCAGGGCACATGATAACAGCCTCTGGAGAGAAGCGAATTGAGATCAATATTTTTGAGGCATCATCTAAAGGAAAAAGAAAATGCTTAGCAAAATAGCTTGGTTTGATTCAAGATCTCATGGCCATTTCGGTAATAGAAAACCTAGAACCAGAATTGGAAGTTTTCCGCATTGCGGAGAATCTTGATTTAGTCGAGCATGATTTCAGTAAATTGAGAGTATTAAAAGCATTCACCTTTGATCTTGAGAACATACACATGGATTTCGTGGAACAAAATAACATTCAACAGGATTCAAATTTCTATTCCATGGATCTGGAGACATTTTATTCTGAGGATTGTTTCAAGGATCTCCAGGAATTGGGAATGGTAGATACCGAGAGTGACCACAACCTAAAGTATGAATCCTTTATAGAATTGGAGTTAGATAATCCGAAAAGCACTCTCTAAATGTTCGCTTTTGATTGGGATGAAAACTATAGATAAGATTCATTGGAAGACCCAATCTTCGAGTCATTCCTTGAGGAATTGATATTGCACCTGCTTGAAAAGAATCGAGATGACTTGTTGGATAATGATCTATTAGGCCATATTGCATAAGAGGAACCAAACATTTGGGCTATGTTTATTATGTTCACCTCTGTTGGGTCCTAGACTCACCGCTATCTCACTTCAGAGCCCCATGATCAATACATCTTCCCAGTGATTCCCCCACAAAAACTCAATAAGAAGCATTGAAAAATGAATCAACTTGATCCATATCATAGACCTTTTGGATTGACTCTTCATCATGATTTAATGCTCATTTGTGGCCATCTGATTCTCATCCACCATGATCACATATTTTCTCTTGCCACTCATCATAATGTGACAGATGACATCCTTTTGAGTTACATTTGTGCCCAGCCAATGTTATTAAACTTAGCACTTAACAGGAAGCAACCCGTCATTTTGAAGAAAAACACCAAGACCCACTCCGACCAATCTTTTCACTGAAATCATTTTGCGCTTTAGGGTTTGTCCATTAGAATAGCCGACTCCACCTTTGAATCTTGTACCAGAGCTAGAAATCGTCCGCAACAGTCATCCATTCACCACCCACCAAACCTATTCTAATGTACTATCTAAGCTGAACTCAAACCCACCTAATTTACAATGGGGACATTGCAAATCTTAGGGATGGGGGGTATTAAAGTGTAAAATACTGTGAAAATCAATTCATGGAGGGGTTTCATTGATTAAAAAAAAATAGAGAAAGGAGAAAAGGAGAGGCCAATTTTGAGCTTGATTGAAAATAATTGAGGAGGAAGAAAGGAAAGAAAAAGAAAAAGAAAGGAGCACTCACAGGAAAGAAATGAGATAGTCCCTTGTGATTGAGTATGGAACTCACCTAACTTCTAAGCTGGATCGAATGATGAATTAAGATTTGGAAGGCTAAAACATAGGAGATTAGTGACAAGTACCGACCTTAGGCCTCTTGGTTCTATTTTTAGGACTTAAAGACTCACATATTTGTTAAGATCTGGATTAGTCTTCAAGAGGTTGAGAAAAGTGCGAAGCTAATGTATTAAGTCTAAGCCTTAGGGAGTACTCGACCATGTTGCCTACCCTTTGGTTTGTGGCACCTGGTAACCTAAACACCGAAAATCCACACACCATTCTGGCTCAGTATGCTTAATGAAGAAATAATGCCAAAAGTGTTCTGTTATGAAAAGGTCATCCCGAAGATCTAGCATAGGAGCGGCTCGAAGACACAAGTTGATTGGACGAGCTCCTGGAACGGAGAGTTGGAATAAAAAATACACCTCTCGAAGATGCATAATAACATATCATCTCCTCGGTGCCTGTCTCCTAGGATATCTAAATATCCTATCGAGGGCATGTCAGCACCTTGTGCTGGTTTAGGTGCCATAGGTTGGATAATCCCGAAATGTTGATTGCCAAGGCTTGAATTTAGCTATAGAATGCCATGGGTGACACTATCCTGAAGTGTCGAAAGCCATAGTTTTGGGGGTTGCCATGTGTAGTGCTATCCGAAAGCATCGAAAGCCAGGGACCCTTCCTTAATTGATGGTGGGGACAAGGACTCCGATATCTATCGTGTTTAAGGCCAATCTAAGGCTAGATTTAGGGAAATATAAAATAAAAAGAGGGAAAACTCTCAAAATGAAAAAATCCTTCTTCATCTCTCTCTTACCAAAATGCACTGGCAAACTGAACCTGGACTTGATACGTTTACGCACAAGTGCTTTAACCACTGGAATCAATGAAACTATGGCCAGTTTTTGTGGGCCTTAGAAACCTTTGCGGTAGACACAAGGTGAAGCTGGTCAGGTCTGGAACTTGGCTGTTACTTGAGCACCTCTAGGCCTATTGTTGGTATTTTGATCTGATTTCTAGAGATGCAGCCTTGTAGGGCATCCTGACGGTTACATTTGTCTTAGAGATCTGGTTTGATCCATAAGATTCTGCTAGGGACTAACAAAAGCTAGGCATAGGGGTATGATGGGAACACCATCTTGGGCCTTAACTAGGCATATTTAGTTAGGTTTGATTGATAAAAGCCCCTACCTAATCATCTGAGGGTCATAATTCCGCATTAGTCTGATTTAAGAAAAGAACTGAGAATCAGGGTTAATTCTATAATTTTAACAACACATCATAAACACAGATTAACCACGAGGTCACTCAGGGGATAAATAAAGGTCAAATGAGCTCAAAAGTCCAAGAAGTGGGTCCACATTGATTGAAATAGGGTTGCACTCATTTCAAGAATCAAATCAGTACATAAAATCCTAATTATCTGCCCTGCTTGAATTGAAGAGGTTTTGGTTAGGATAAAATTCATCTAAAACTCCTAAAATTCATAAAAACATATTCTAAGAGATTTGGTACCCTTGGTTTGACTATTTGAACCTATTTTGACCTAGAATAGAGTTTCGGACGGGATTTTACCTTAATTTTGGGCTCTGCGCAAATTTCCTAGCCAAATTTGGTCAAAATTGAAATCCATGTTCACCATCTGATTTCATGGGTTCAAATTAGGTTAGTATCAAAATTTGGGTCCAATCAGAGTCCATCTCGACCTAGTTTGCAATTTAGTCCCTAGAATTTCTATTTCTCACCATCAAGCCCCTAACTTTTAGATTTATTTCAAGTGGGTCCCTAAATTCCTCTTAATTTCATCATTTTGGTCCCTACTGCCATTAGAGTGAAACCAAGCTCAGGAGCAAGATTCATGGGAGGATTCCTCCCTCAAATCATAGCCAAATCTCTCCAAAATTGGAGAGGTTGGCCCTCAAGCAATTCCCGATCATTCGAGCCCAATCAAAGACTTCGAGGAGATCACTAAAGCCCAGGCGAGCTTGAGATTTCAGGGGATCTTTTTCCCTGAAATCTCAAGAAATTTGAGCCTCTTTCCTTAATCTTAAGCTCATGTTGGAGATCTATAAGATGCCCCCAACCCCATACTATGCTCCTTAGCTAAGTCTGAGCTAGAATAACCTCCTCTCCTCCTCTAGCCAAATGCAACTTAGCTCTGGTGACCTCCTTCTTCTGCCTCCTTCGGCCATCCAACCAACAAATTGGATGGCCCTCCGGTCTTCCCTCTTCATCGCACATTTCTCCGACCAAAGAGGTTCGCTCTCCGCCTCTTCTTTGTCACTGACACCTCACCGGACTCCAACACCTTATTCGATGCTGGCCAATTAAAGTCGACGTCTCCTCTTCCATCTCAACTCCTAGCCTCCCTCAATCTCTTCCTCTCACTCCCCTACTTCCTTCTACACCCTTAGTTTCTTAGATCAACCATCACACACCATGTTTCACTTCTGTCTTCCCCACATCTGGCATGAGCTCCGGCAAGCTCACGCCGACACCACACACCACCACCACATCCAAAACACTCCGCACCACCTCATGGTTAAAAGACCTAACCTAATTAGGGCTATTAACCTCTGAGATGTCTAGTTGACCACCGCACCTTTCCGCCACCCTCTCTGACTCAAGCTGGCCATGCCGCACCTCCAACCACCACTACACTCATCAATGACCAGCAAAGCTTGTGAACTTTTCTGAGAGGGCCACGAGTCCACCTTTCCTATTTCAGGTCCCGCACTGGAGTGGCGTCGCCACCATCATCTTTTCTGATGTCGCTCGCCTGCCTTCGACCTTCAAACATCCTGTTGTGACCTGCAAACTTCATGGTTCCAGGCCTTGAAGTGCTCCAAGCCTCCAATCAAGCGAAGGCATAAGCTCCAACACCTCAATTCTTCGATGAAACAAATGCAGCCCATGCGAAGCCTCACACGAAGAAGGGACAGTGGGTTAGTCCCACATCATGAACGTAGAAGATCACAAAGGTGAATAAAGGCAATTCGTGCCTGTAGCTCTTTGCCCCAAAAAGCATAGGGTGTGGTCCCCGTGCATGCTCGAACACACACGCTCACCCACGCTCCTTCTTATGTGCCCTTGCCCACAATTCTGATTGTCAGTCTGGGCTTGGGTTTGGTTAGCTGAGTCCGACTTTGGTTTGAGGAGAGAATTTGAGAGGGAGGCAGGGGATTTTTGCACTATAGCAGCCTTAGGATTCGTGCCCCCTGATGTGCATACATCTGATTAACCTAAAATGTCTATTAATGCTTGTTCTTAGCGTCACATTAGCATTATACATTGTAAATAGTGCATAACATGAATAATCATGCATTTAGGTCAAATTGCATAAATTGTATAGTAATCATCTCCTTTTGTGGTCAGGGACATGGCGACTTTTTAATCGAGGCCTTGGATCGAAGATCCAACCGTATGGATCTGATCGAGGCGATGATTGGAGTTCAACGACTCCAACATCGACCTAATCGGACATCCGTAGCACCAGATAGTGATTGAGGAACCTTAAAGAGCAGTGTCTAAGATGGTGTTAATCCACACCTCAGACAACAAATCGAACCACATGGATGGGTTCAGATTGACAATCGCAGCCTAACGGAGAAAAAATCGGTCCAATCCAACACCCGTGGCACCATCTACATCACTCAGAAGATGGATGGCCTAGATGGAGCCACGTGGCTCCATCATAGTCACCCAACACCGACCGCAGCTCTCCTTCACCTGCTTGACGAATCTCAGCTGTTGGATGCCCATCCAATGGCCGAGATCACGCCATGCCACCACTCATCCAACGCCATCCTCTTCTGAAGGCGCAGGCTACGTTTATCTCGACCGTTGGATGAAGATCCAATAGCCGAGATCAGCCATGCGCAAAACACGCCACGCGACACAAATGCCTGCTTAGTGCAGCGGTCGAGCACACTACGCGAGCACGCGACGCGCATACGAGCCCGCATTCACTCCGAGCGGGCACGCGATTAGAGCCACGCGATGAAGATTCAGCGGCGGGAAGCGAGCGATAGCGCCCACACGCGATCAGACGCACGGTACTTATGCGTGATCGCACGTGGGCGTGCGACGTGGGTGTAGCCACTTTAAGCCATCCGATCTCTTGATCGGACGGTTGAGAGCGTGCGAACGTGCGCGTGCGTTGAAGGGCGTGGAGGCGAGGCACGCGCGAGAGGTGCGCATGTTGGCCACGCTCAGGCCTTTAGTGATGGATAAATCCATCGCTAAAGGTCCTGAATTAATATTTTTAAGTTGTAATGTCCAAAATGCCCCCACTCCTTGCAACTATAAAAGGAGACCCCCTCCATAAGGATTTCTCATCCCTTCCTTCTCTTCTCTTCCTCTCCAAAGCTCAAGAGAAGCTTATCCCACACCCGAGATGCTCCTCAAGAGCTAAAATCAAAATTTCACCCCCATTCCGAAAGCAGATCTCGCAACAATGACGACGTGTTGCCTCATTCCCGTTTCTTCTGCTTCGACCTCCTTCTTCCCACTCCATTCCTCGTCTTCTAGTCGTTGTCTCCTTCGGCTCGTCCTCCAAGCAATCATCGAGGAGGATAACTTATCTCTCCCATTCTTTTTCCTACTCTCTAGAGTAGAATTTTCCTGCTTTATAGTTGTAATAATTTCTCGCTTTCTAGTGTAATCTTTTCTTACTTTCTTAGTTGTAAAAATATTTTACAACATCAAGTGAATGTTTTCCCTCTCTCTCTCTCTTATTGTCTATATTTATTCCATTTCATTGTGATTATTCCGCTCTTTAAACAAAAACACAAAAAAATATAATTGAGAATTTTGATTGACGTAGCCTCCCTGAGTTTGACCCAGGATTTGTTTACAGATTTCCGGTATAAATTTTATTTGTTGAGCTCGAGTTCTTCGCTACTCGAACTACAACAACAAGTTTTTAAAACCAACTCCGATATCGTAGTCCTTCGACATTCAACACCCCCCTCTCTACTCAACACATAACCGTGTTGTGCATAATGCGATGCTATTGTGCCTTGGTCCTTCTATGGTCTTGAGGTTAAGGCGTCTAAAGCCTTGTTTGGGCATTTGGTGGGCTGCTTGCTTTGGTTCTGATATTGTAGACACATCTGCTAATGTGGAAATTACTAGTAGTGGTTGAGAGTTACTGTTCATATATTTGAGATTGAATTAGAGCTTAAACAGCAGGGTAAAATTGGTGGTTCAAAGCACCATTTAAATTAATCTTTTTGCACTCTGACTCCTGATTTTATTGATATTATTCTCATATACATTGAGCACCATTTTGATTCAATTGCATTGTAATTAGTGGATTGATTTGCTTTAAATTGGTCCCTATGAACGACCTCGGACACACTTCTATTTCCTGAGTTTATAAATTTAAGTGTTGTTGTGATTTTCATGTTGTATTACAATACTATATATTCTTAAAATGACAATTTTTGCTAACACTTCATCCATTCTAAATGCATCCCCTACAAATAGGAATAGTCCTAGGAGCTAGAAATCTAGTAGGGTGATTAGATTTGCAGGCCAGGGCTAAATCCTATTGACTACTAAGGACTTAATAAGGTCATCCAAAAGACAAGTCAATGCAAATTGCAATTGAAGATGCTTAGGACTCAAAGACCATCCAAATCAAAGGGCGGAAAGATAAGTCATTCACCTATCCCCCTTTTGACTTAATACTTTAAGCATTTTTATGTCCTTTTAAAAACATGGGCAAACCAATCCAAATTTAGGTAAATAATTGAAAAATTAAGTTTATTATGACCTTAAGAGTCTAGGCAGAAAGACATTGTTCCGTATTTCTTAAAGTCAGTAAATCCTCAAAATCAAGAATTCTTGATTCTTCCTAACTTAAATTCCAAAAACTACAGTGAATTTTTTTTATATATAATAAAGTCAATATAAAAATATGTATATATCTACTTTAAAAAAAAAAAACTTATTTACAAAAATTACCGTGAGAGACTATGCAAAATGCGAAAGCAATAATGAAAATCGTAGGTGTTGGCAAAATATATTCAGCAAATGTGTACTACCCCCCATGCCTAAATTCTTGCATGTCCTCATTCATGAAAATAAACATAGCTGGATAGAATTGAAATCTGTGAAAAACATAATAAAGAGTAGAAATCACCTGAAATCGCATATGAATTTTTAGCAATCAGCATATTCCAACACCTATAAAATGAAAGAAATATGCAGAAAAATATGCTAAATAAAATGTGTTATATACAAGTGCTTAGTTTAATGCCTCCAGCTGGGCGTAAACTCGGAAAGGATATGTCAATATAGTATTGAGAATGGTGAGTAGAATGATTCAAAGTTTTAGTTCAGTTGCCAGTAGTGGGCTGCCAATGCAGACCAGTTGTCAATGAATTCCAAGCCCGAAGAGTCGAAAAAATATTATAATGGGGCTTAAAAAAATTTGCAACTAGGTGCTACAAAAGAAGCAAACATAAATATGGGTGCCTAGAAGAGATGAAGATGGAGGCATCCCAAAGAGGTGATTGTTTGGGCGAAATCATCGTTGTTTAGGAAATGCGTTGTAGTATAGGACAAAATCATTCAAATCATTTACATTTATAAGCTTAGATTCAAAAAGTAGAGTCCGAGATCATTCACAAGGAGCAAGTATGCAATTCTAGTTCACCAATCACAAGAAATATATATGCAATAAAAGTAATAGCACTCAGAATGATATTTCAATAAAATCAGAATAATAGTACAAAAGGATTGAGTTAAAATGGTGATTTGAATCACCAAATTAACCCTCAATGTTATGCTTACAGTCACTTAAATATCTCAATAGTAAATCACAGCTATTAATCCACGTCAATCAAGGTATTCAAATAATGCCACAGTAACTTCAATGATATAGTGCCCAGACGTTAGTCTTGTGTATCAGATGGCTTAAGTGTTAAGCCTCAGCAAGCACAGCACCACAAGAAGCACCAAGAGCACAAGGCTCACTCTCTCTAAAGAGCCTCGAAACCTTCCCTTTCATTCCTTTACACCTCAAGAGAGGCTCAGCATAGGCTTAAGGAATTTCGCAAAGTACTAAGAGTAGAGGGAGTGCACGAGAGCAAAACCCACCCCCTCCCTCTCAGATGTTCTTTCTCTCTCACCAAGCTCAAAATCAGACCAAACTGGGGAAGCAGGTAACCAAATCCACCACCCGAACCCACGTGGCGTGTGCACAGGGGAGGGCATGGACGAGCGCGTGAGGCGCAGTGTGTGCGAGGGCATGTGGTAGGGACCTGACCCCAGTGTTCGAAGGCAAACAGCCCAAGTGACTTTTTGCCTTTACACACTATTGGGGGCTCTTTTATTAACGATGTCGGACTATCTTCCCACAGTTCCTTTACGTAGTAGCTGAGGAGATGATGCTTCTAATGGAAGGTGAAGGCATAGCTAAAAACTTTGATTGAAGACCTGGTAAGGGACCTGGAGCTCAGTCGTGCGACCTGGGAGTGGAATCATGAAATTATTATGGTTGAAGATCTGCAGTCAAAGTCGGTGAAGACGAGGACGGTGATGGAGCGAAGGTGAGCACATGAAATAAGGAATATGGTCTGATGGCCCAATCAGAAAAATTCGGTAAGATCGCTAGACGTCGACGAGAGCGATGGTGGTTGTGGAGTCGCGTGAGGGTGTGTATGGAGGTCTGGCAACCTCGGGAAGGTGGTGCGGTGTGGGTGGTTTTAGGTGGAGACGCTGAGTGGCCAATCCCCTCAATTACTTGAAGGGTCTTCATGGGCGAGGAACGACGAAGGTGTAGGGGCCGGTGGCGGGTGGTTTGGTGCAGTGGAGAGAGCGGAGGGCTTAGCCATAGCTTGGCTGGAGTGGAGGGAGACAATGGTGGTTGTGGTTGTGTTGTTGGTCAAACCTAAGAGCTAAGGGGTTGGAAAGGATCAGTAATGAAACAGGAAGAGATAAAGGGACTCAGAGAGAGAGGTGGCAGGAGGAGGGCTTCGGTTGTGATAGATTGGAGTTGGAGAAGATGATGTTGATGGTGATACGGTAGCGATGAAGGAGAGGGAGAGGGCAATTGCTTTGGCGTGCGATGATCGCAAGAATAATGGGTAGGCCAATTTGACCGTTGGCCAGCTCGATGAAGAGGATGTAGGAGGTTATCGGAGACGAAGGTGCGAATGACCAGAGGAGGAGAAAATGAGGGATTTCCAACATTAAACTTCGCTAAAGAGCTTGGAGTCGCAAGAGGAGACTATTTAAAGGCCTTGGGGAGGGTTCCAAGCTTGGAAATAAGCTTTGCAAGCTCGAAAACTTAGAGATGAAAATTTCCTAATTTTACGAGCGTTCACATGAAGATTATAGTGCAAATCAAGGTCTAATACCTAGTCCAATCAGTAGAGAATCTCTCAAGGATTTTCTCTTTCAATTTTGGAAAGGTTTAATTGAGAATCGAGCGAGAAATCCTCGCTCGAATCTCAACAGAGCTACTGCGTTCACACTAATGGTGGAAGGGACTATTTTGCAAGAAATGATGCCAAAGTTAGGGGCTTAATTGTGAGAAATAGAGTTTAAATGGACTAAAATGCAAACTAGGTCAAGATGGACTCTGATTGGGCCTAAATTTTGGTATAAACCTAATTTTGACTTAAGGAATTTGATGGTGAAGTCGAATTTCAGTTTTGACTAAGTTTTAGTAGGAAATTT
Source organism: Thalassia testudinum (assembly GCA_037157565.1). Classification (NCBI taxonomy): domain Eukaryota; kingdom Viridiplantae; phylum Streptophyta; class Magnoliopsida; order Alismatales; family Hydrocharitaceae; genus Thalassia; species Thalassia testudinum. Next base: position 111,663,179 of record JAZHRO010000003.1, on the reverse strand, counting down.
ACACAAAAATACAAATTATGGTAGAACTCTATCTATGACTCTATTTAAGGTCAAAATAGGTACCAAAGGTTAAATTAAGAACTAGCGAATTAATCTCGGCTTTGCATCCTCCATGAGTAAGTGCAACACAGTAGTGTGATCTGATTATATGATGACATGGGAACCCAAGAGGTATGACCTGAATTTCTCCAAACCAAATACTACGGCTAGTAGCTCTTTCTCTGTAATAGTCTAATTACGTTGAGCCTCGTCCAATGTCTTGCTGGCATAATATATGACCACTTGTTTCCCATCGATTTTCGGACCCAACCCTACTACTACATAGTCAAACACATCGCACATGATCTCGAAGGGTTGAGACTAGTCAGGAGATTGTAGGATTGGTGCTTGGGTGACTTGGTCACACAGGACCTCAAATGCGTGAATGCACTCACTAGATATCTCAAAAGGTGTGTCCTTTTAGAGGAGATTCGTCATGGAGCGTACGATCTTGGAGAAACCAGGTATGAATCGACAATAAAATCCAACATGCCCCAGGAATGATCTGATATCTTTATCAAGTTAGGCACAGGTAGCTTGGAAATCAGATTTACCTTAGCCCTGTCAACCTGGATACCTCTATCAGAAATGAGGTGTCCAAGAACGATGCCATCAGGAATCATGAAGTGGCTCCAGGTTCACTTCAATGCATCTTTTAAGGATCTGGACTAAATGCAGGAGGCAATAATCAAAAGATTCACTAAATATCGAGAAGTCATCCATGAAGACCTCAAGGTAATTACCTACCATATCGGAGAATATGGCTAGCATGCACTGTTGAAAGGTGCTAGGTACATTGCGTAGACCAAATGGCATCCTGTGGAACGTGTATGTACCGTAGGAGCAGGTAAAGGTGGTCTTTTTCTGATCCTCTAGATGAATTGCCACCTGATTATATCTGAAGTAACCATCCAAGAAACAAAAAAATTGATTTCCTGCCAGTTTCTCGAGAATCTGGTCAATGAATGGAAGCGAGAAATGATCTTTCTTTGTGGAGGCATTCAATTTCCGATAGTCTATGCAGACTCCACGAATTCGCAATGTGAGTCAGGATGGTCTCTGTAGATTCAGTCATGATAACGGTGAGCCTTGCCATCTTAGGCACAACCTAAATCAGGCACACCCAATGGCTATTAGATATTGGGTAGATAATACCAGCATCTAACCACTTGATGATCTCTTTCTTCACGACCTCTTGTAGATTCGGGTTGAGTCTTCTCTACATCTCTCATGATGATTGTAAGCCCTCTTCAGTGTAGATATGATGTGTGCAATAGGAGGGACTAATACCAGTTAGATCATCAAGAGTCCATCTGATGGCTCTCTAATACTACTAGAGAACAAAAAATTAGTTTTGTTTCCTAATTAGATGTGAGTCGGGAACTGATAATTACATGAAAAGTTTGATTGAACCACAAAAATACATACTTCAGATGATCTGGGAGGGGTTTCAACTCCATAACCAGGTTATCAGCAGTGAGTGGGGGTTCGAGATGGGCCTCAGAAGATAAAGTGAGAGCTAAGGGTGAATCTAGATCAGCTCTAGGTTCCTCTATCTGTGGGTCAAAATTCTCTTGGGGTTGAGGATAAAAAATAATCAAGTTTTCCTCTGCAAGTGGATCCTCAACCATAGAACTAATGTCACATACTTCCTCGATTACCCCACAGTTTATTCCTGTCTGGGCTTTGAAGATATCAATCTTTAATGTTTGGTTCCCGAATTTTAACTCAATCTGGCCCTCTTTGCAATTGATATTTAGCCTAATTGTGTCTAGGAATGGTCTCCCTAAAATGATCGGTGTGTTCTTTAGATTTTCAGGAGTATCCATGTCTAACACTATGAAGTCCACCAGAAAGTAGAAATCACGGATCCATATAAGAACATCCTCGAGAATTCCTTTAGATTACTTGATTGATCGACCTGTTAACTGTAAAGTCACCTTAGTCGATTTGAGCTCAGTTTCCTTGAAATGGTCTAGTAGGGATGTAGGTATCAAGTTTATAGAGGCTCCTAAATCCAACAATGTTCGATCAAATTCTAGATCAGCGATTTTGTAGGAGATCAAAGGGGAGCCAGGATCTTTTTCTTTTTACAGGAGCTTGCTAAAAATGATCGAGCTGACTTGCTCAGACAATACGATCAGACTCTTGTCTTTGCTTTGTGGCTTACGCTTAGGCTGGTCATGTATTAGGAAGCAGGTAACCGGATCAACCACCCTGACCCGCCTGGCGTATGCACGAGTGAGGGCGTGGGCGAGAGCGTAAGGCGGAATGTGTGTGGTGGCATATGGTAGGGACCTAACCCCATTGTTTGAAGGAAAACAGATGAAGTGACTTTTTGCCTTCATGCGCTATTGGGGGCTCTTCTAACAATGTGGGACTATCTTCCCATGATTCCTTCTCACAGCAGTTGAGGAGATGATGCTTCCAATTAAAGGTGAAGGCATAGCAGAAGGATTTGATTGAAGACATGGGAAGGGACCTGGAGCTCAGCCATGCGACATGGGAGTGGAATCACAGATGAATGTGGTCGGAGATCTACAATTGAAGTCGGAGAATACGACGGCACTGGCGGAGCGACGATGAGCACCTGAAACAAGGAATACGACCTAATGGCCCAATCAGAGCATTTCAGAAGGATCGTAGGACGTCAACAAGTGTGATGGTGGTTGTGGCGGCGCGTGAGGGTGTGTGATGGTGGTACGATGAGGGTGGTGTCGGGTGGAGGCATTGAGTGGCCAATCCCCTTAATTACTTGAGGGGTTTTGGTGGGCAAGGAACAGTAAAGGTGTGGGGACTAGTGGTGAGTGATTTGGTGAAGTGGAACAAGCAAAGGGCTTCGCCAAAGCTTGCCTAGAGCGGAGGGAGACGATGGTGGTTGTGATCGTGTTGGTGGTCGAACCTAAGAGCTAACGGGTTGGCAAGGATCAGTAAGGGAAGTGAAAGAGATAGTTGGACTCAGAGAGAAAGATGGTGGGAAGAGGTCTTCGGTTATGATAGAGCAAAGCCAGAGAAGATGATGTCGACTGCGATACAGCGATGGTGAAGGAGAGGGAGAGGGTGGTCGTGCTTTGGCAGGCAATGATCGCGAGGATGAGGGGAGGATAATGGGGCAGCCAATTTAACCATTGGTCGACTCGATGAAGTGGATGGAGGAGCTCATCGAAGACAAAGGTGTAGACGACCGAAGGAGGAGAAAATGAGGGATTTCTGAGGTTAAACTTTGCTAAAGAGCTTGGAGTCATGAGAGAAGCCTATTTAAAGCTCTTAGGGAGGCTTCCAAGCATGGAAATAAGCTCTGCGAGCTTGTAAACTTAGGGATGAAAAATCCCTAATTTTGTGAGTGTTCGCATGAAGATTCTAGGGTAAATCAAGGTCCAATACCTGGTCCAATTGGTAGAGTATCAATTAAGGCTTCTCCTTTTCAATTTTGGAAAGGTTTGATTAAGAATCGAGCGAGAAATCCTCGCTTGAATCTCAATGGAGCTGCTATGTTCACACTAATGGAAATAGGGACCATTTTGAAAGAAATGATGACAAAGTTAGGGACCTGATTGGAAAGATTTGAAAAGTTAGGGGCTTAATTGAGAGAAACATAGTTTAAATGGACTAAAATGCAAACTAGGTCAAGATGGACTCTGATTGGTCTTAAATTTTGATAAAAATTTAATTTGGACCCAAGGAATCTGGTGGTGAAGTCGGATTTTAGTTTTGATTAAGTTTGACTGGGCAATTTACGTAAAACCCAAATTAAGGCAAAATGATGTCTTTGACCCTATTTAAGGTCAAAATGAGTTCCAAAGGTCAAATCAAGAATCAAAACCACAGGAAATATTTTTCTAAAAATTTTACGAGATTTAAATGAATTTTATCTTGATCAGAACCTTTGTAATTTAAGCAGATTTGAAATTAGGATTTTATGTGCTATATTGGTTCTCGAAATACGTGAAACCCTGTTTCTGTCTACATGGACACACTTATTAGTCTTTAATGCTTAATTGACCTTTAGTTAACCCCTAACAAATCCCATGGTTATTTTGTGTTCATGATATGCTGCTAAAATTACAGAATTAACCTTAATTTCTTATTATCTTCTCAAAATAGAATAATGTGGAGTTGTAACCCTCAGATGGTTATATAAGAGCATTTATCTTTCAATGTTGACTAAAAGTGGCCAGTTAGGGCCTATGATGGTGTTCCCATCAGTGATGGAGAATGTGGTTGGCTGGGGCATGAGCTAAGTAAAAAATGGTGGAAAAATCATATGGGTGTTAATAATGGTGATGAATGGAAGGCATGACCCAAGTCATTTGGTCAGATCTGGATTCAACTCCTACAAAGAATTTGTTAGAATAATCATTGGAGTCAAATCTAGGTGTGGAGGTTTCGAGGTGGAGTGCTTCATCTAATTTCCCATGATTCATGTTCTTGTCATCCTTCCTATGTTTCAACTCCCTTGATATCCTTGAAATATCTTGATCAAGACCATCCTCACGAATAAATCTTTCAAACATTGGGTCCTCAACAAAAATAGAGTAGGCTAGATACTTGGTTGAGGTATCCAAAAGATTTTCAAAGTCAAGGAATGCTTGTAGCTCTGGTTCTAAGTCAAGATTTTCTTAAGATTGATGTTCAATGTGAAGAATCATGTGAACCAGGCCCTCAATGTCCAAGTGGGCATCCTCGAAGAGAACAAAATCATATTCAGGCCCATCAATGCTTGGTTCCTCAAAGAAAAATGATTGATATTCTGGGCTTAAATCAAGATCTAATTCCTCGAGGGAATCGACCTCCTTAATTTTAATAGGGTTGTTTGACAAAGTGAATTTTAATCCATGAATATATGGTATCTCCCAAGAGTCAAGGTCTTCAAATAAATTAGTCTTGGGGATGTCAACCCTTTTTGTATCATTTTCTAGGATGGGGTTTTCAAACAAATCAAAAGTGAATGTGTCAAAATCAAGTCCAATTTCCCTATCTGATGTCTCTTAGAATTATTTTGTAGTTTAGAATCAGTCTTCGAGACATCAATATCATCCACCTTGGGTGTTGGATCCACATAATCCTCAATAGCAACCTCAAAATCAAAAATCTGTTGTGACACATTCGACCCAAATTCAAATGTTTCTGATTTTTGTTGCTTGTCCTCGATTCTATGAAGCTCTTTTCTTATATCACCATATTCTCTAGCACTAGGTTCTTTTATTTCCTGAACCATTTTGATCATTTGAGTAATCTGGGATTTATTGCAAGGGGCAAGGGTTGAATTGGCCTAGGTCAATCAATGTAGTCACCCGTGCTATCAAAGATTTGATCTTGTATTGAGGGTGGCTTTTGTGATCTAGTGGATTCCTAATACTGGTCATGTGGTCCTACCCATGTATCAATCATCAATGTCTCTTCAAAATTCTCCTCTGAAACACTTTCTGTATCATCCAAAAAATACCCTAACTTTGTTTTCTTAGTGGCTACATACATTTCAAATTAAATCTTCTCATTGCCGCTACTCATTTCCATGCATCCTAAGTAACAATCAATTCGTGCATTGGCCATAGCCAAGAATGTGCAACCTAGAATGATGAGTGAATCACTTAGCTTCTCTGGTATATCCATGTCCAAAATAATAAAATTAACCAGAAAGCTAAGACCTTGTACTTTGATGATCATATCATGAACTATCCCCTTAGGTGTGTTGATGGAGCCATCTGCCATTTTAATGGTGATAGGTGTGTGGTGTAGATCTCCAAGTTTAGTGTGATCAAAAAGGACGGTAGGAATCAAACTGATTGAAGACCCTAGATCCATAAGGGCTCTAGTGAAGGTGAATCCCTTGATGGCACAAGATAAAAAAGGTTTTCCAAGGTCGGTCTTTTTGGGCGATAGAGTGCCAGAAACAAATGAACTTATGTTAGCAAACAAAACCACCTCTTTAGGTGTGAAGGTATTTTTTTTTTCTTTTAACTCTTTCTTTAAGGCCCCAAGAAAGGGTAAATAGGTCAAATCAAATTTAAAAGCCTTTTTCTTCTTTTTGTCCTTATAGTATGTGTTAGAGCTTGGTGCGAGTTTGGTCTTAGGATTTTTAGGTGAGCTCGAATCAGATCATGTTGGTGGACTCTTGGCTTTTCTCTTTCCTTTAGGAGCCAAAGAATTGGCCCCTGCATAATGGTGCATGTGATAGATCAGAGGAGGGACGGAAGAATGGGTGGAGAATAAGAGTAGGGAGGAGTTTGCATATGGGGATAGAAGGATTCTTAGAGTCTTTTGATCTGATCCCCTTGAGATTTCACTTGTTTTACCAAATTAGTCAGCCTTTCTTCATTATCCTTATTAAAGTCTAATAAAAGGTTCATGATATCATCAATGGTGGTTGTGGGTTGGGTTGGACTAGATGGTTGCCCTAAAGTGGATTGAGTGGAATCCTGCGTGATGGAGAGATTTTCACTTGAATAGGAGGTCAATAAAAATAATACACCGTTGTAGTATTTTATGTGGTGGAAAATCTCTCTATCAAAAAATATAAAAATCTAACTACAAGGATCATATCATATCCATAGGGAGGAGTTGTGCCTTATAAGCTCACAAATATTTTCACATGAAATCTTGCTGCAAGAAAGAAATTAGCAAGGTTATTCTTTTCCTATTAATCAAATGTTAATCTATTTTTCAATCAATCCATTCATTTTATAAAACAGGAGAGGAAGAGAAAGTTGAAGGGTATGCATGCAATTGCTACCTAATTATGTAAGATAGTAAATATTCAAAATTTAACCTTAGTTAATACTCTTGCTCAATAAATGGAAGGAATAATAGAGACAGAGCATTTAGCAAAGAGAATGGAATAGAGTGCATGAGATAAATTACCCAAACGAGAGGGCTACTCATGCAAATTTACTCATTAAACTATTCAACGATTTAAGTTCACAATGGCATTCAATGTAAAATGTAATTGGATGGCAAATAGGAGATTCTCCCTCTCTCATCCTTGGGCATGAGAAGGAGCACCGGAGGCCGTATTGCGTGCGGTGGAGGTCAGCCAAACCTTGGTTGTCACATTGATGGTGATGGCGGGAACGAAGATAGCTGGAGCTACCGCCGACAAGGAGGAGGAGCAGTAGCGGTGGTGTCCTGTTGCTGCTGATGGAGCACGTGTATGGCGCAGATGAAGGTGTAGGCGTGCACGTGGTGTCGAGGAGAGGTCAACGATGTCGATGAAGTGGACTATGGTGCTCAAATGAGGCAGTTGTGCAGAGAGGGATGGTCGGTGACTTTGGGTTCTTCTTGGGGAAGAGGAACAGTGCATGAAGGTGGTTTCTCCCTATCGATGTCGCAGTTAGCAAGAAGTGGAGGCATAGGCACATTGATGGTCACTGGTCGTGGGAAGAGCGAGTGGTTGGAGTGTCGTTCGGAGGAGTGGCGGTGGGTGGTGGTTGTTGGGTTCACATGGCGGAGAAGAAATAGGAAAGAAAGAAGGAGAGGTTGAAGATTAGGAAATGTGTGATGGTTGTCGTGGTGGTTGGAAGGGGCAGCTGGAAGAGGGCGATGGGTCTTGGTGCGTGGGCTTGGGAAATAGAGGAGGGAGAGGATGGTGGTGCTTGTGTTGTCACCACAAGTGCTCACGACGGTGTGGTGAAGGGGGGTAGTGTGCTTCAAGCCACCATGTACGCTTTCTCCACAGTGTCCTCTCCAGTCACGGTGCCAGTGGAGGTGAGGAAGAAGGTGATTCCCCGCTAGGGGAGAGATAGATGATGATGATGAAATTTGGTCTTCTTCCTTTAGTGAATCCTATTAGTTTTCTTCGGCTGAGTGCCTCTCCAACCACTCGGCGAGGATCGCGAGTGGTTGGTACGGCAAGATAAGTTCTGGCGATTCCCATTAGATGTCTAACCTAATCTCCAGACATCTTCAAAAAAGTGTAGAATCAAGGTGCTTGTTATGGCGGTTCCCAGACGTCCATCCTGATCTCCAGACATCTTATATATGCAAAAATGGACATCTGAACTCCTGCACCTAGCCTGCATCCATCAAATAAATTATGTTACCATATCATAAGTTATTAAATGTAAAATTGACGCATAAAATTATATGCAGACTAAGGTTTATTATCATATAACTCCTAATCAATTAAAAGTAAGAATAGCTAATTAGTGAGTACTTAGGACCAATAATGATGCACTAAAGTGGACTTATCAAATGCGCCCATGCCTAAGTTTTGCTAGTCCCTAGCAAAAGAAATGAATGCAAGGTGTATGATTCTATCAAAAGACTTCTTCTCTTCTTATTCCAAACATTTGGAGATCCAGACAAATGTGAAGTGATAGTAGCCTAGGTAACAGATCCAAGTGAAAAGCCAACCTATATTTAATGTTCATACCTAACCCTTGGTAAGACCTCTATTAGGATAGGCAACTTCTTCCCTCAGGGATAAAGCAGAAAATAATTTGTAATTTGACCTTGGCTTTCTGGCTTATGTAGGAGATACAGAGTCAAATTGATTTATATTCGGTGGCTTATACTCATCTAGTGCTACATATAGTCTAGTATTGCAGACTCTAAATCTCTAGACTATCAAACGAGTCACCCAGACAGAGGCTAAACAAAACTGTGCTCTCTTGATGTTCCTTTGCACTTACTCTCTCTTTTCTTTTTCTTTTTCTTCTTTCTTTTCTGAGATCACATATCTTACAAGATTTTGTAAATGTACTCAATGTTTGGTGGCCTCACATGGCATTCACACTTCAATTAAATTCCTAATAACCTTACAACTAAGTTAGAAGTCCTCAGCCAGTATTTGGGCAATCAAAAATACTAAAAGGTAGGTATGAGTCATATTTAGTGAATTGCAATGGGTGTTTTTGTTGCCACAAAAACATTGACACATGATAAAATGACACGAAGATAAAACTATAAAACTTGAACTCTTATTTTCTTTTTCTCTTTTCTTTTCTAAATAAATAAATATATATTTTTTCTTCTTCTTCTTTTTTCTCTTTTGTTTTTTCTCTAACTACTAACACAAAATGATGTAAACTTTTATTCACGAAGCATTATTGGGGAAAATGATGTTCAAGTGGATATTGTGTGGCTTATTTGGTGGAAGTGCCAACTCTCGACATCAGGAAGGAATGGATAGGACAATCATATTTTTGACCTTTGACATTACTACCCTTCTTCAATCGAGGACTCTATGAAAGACTGTCGTAACCATCCACCATAGTCATAGCTTTATTAGAACCCAATCTCTGTGTATCTGCCTTATTTGGTGACTCCCAGGATTTCACACAATGTTTGCACGTAGGAAAAGAGAGTGAAAAGCTATGCTTAACTCTGAGGTATTATCATCTAATTATCCAGAACATAAGAGTCCTTGTACTAGACTTAGCACACCAGTAGTCTCTTTACTTTCTCCTCACAAATATTTAGTGGATCTAATAGAAGATAGTATGCCTGACTCCCTTCAAACTATCTAAAGATTCAGCAGATTAAAAATGCTTATTGGTTTTCTACAAAGATCCATTACCTAATCTATGTGCAAGTAAAGTAACTGTACTGGATTTTAAATTTAGAAATAATTTAAGAAGAAAATCTTCAATGACACCTCCTTAATAAAGATGTTTTGCTAGGGCTAACCAATTCAGCTCAAGAAAACAAAAGAGATTTTTTTTCTTTTTTTTTAATGCGCCTAACCTAAATGCATGAATACTACCTAGAAATGCAAAATGCACCCCCCAATGCCTAAATCTTACAATGTCCTTATTGTAAAATTGAAACAGGGGAGAAAGGAAGTAAATCACCTGATGAATGTGCTATTCTGGATGTTGGGTTGCCACCCAAGAAATGTTGCATTTTTTGTTGGCATCCAGACTTATAGGGAACCTGTAAGTCTAGTTCTAGACAGAAAGAGGTAGGCCCTAAAAACATACATAAAAGCATGGGCCTAAAAAATAGGTAGCAGTGGATGCTGGCGAGTTGATGATGCAACGTTATCCCAAATGCTCACCAGAACATATGATAGCAAACAATCTCGCAAGCTACCTAGAGAGGTCTAGGAAAAAGAGTAACAGAAGAAGGGACCTCCTAAAATGGAATAAGTGGAGGATAACAAGGGTCCTCCAAAATAGGAAGGGTTTAAAAGATGTATGCATAATTATTTCAAGCCCTTGAATGGCGAGATTAAAAGTACAAGCATCAATCCACATTCGCCATTCCACTTGGAGATGTACTAGCCTGATATGCTCCATAAAAGGAATGTATGTGAGCAGAAACCTGAGCCAAGGATTGGTTAGGGAGTGTAAGGGTAGTTTGTGGTGTTGGGTGGTAATGATTAAGTCCAAGGAGGGCTTAGTCTGTGTCAAGTCCAGCTCTAACAACAATTTAGATTCCGCATTATTCTCCCTAATAGTTGTTGTAGAAAAATTGAAGTTACCTTGCCTATTGTTAATAGAGTGAAATTGATGTTTATAAAAGCTGCGCTGTAGTATAGTCGCAATCGATTGAAAACAGATAAAATTTATAACTTGAATGAAAGTCTGAGGTCGAACGAAGGAACAAATAGGAATTCACACACTAATCTCAATAAATATGTAAATGAGCACAAGAAATAACTCAGAATTGATAATCAATATAAAGCATGAGTTTAACATATGGCAAAAAGAATCTCAAAATAAAAACAATGGAGATTTAAATCACCAAGTAATCAATTTAAACATATATGCAAATATTGCAACAATGCCATTAACCATTAAACTTAGGTACTTAGATAACCAGATAAAGCTTCAAATCAAACATCGGGTTATTGAATTAGACACCTTATGCAACAAGTTCTTCTGTGCTTCCCAAGCACTGTTCTTCTTCTTCCTTTTTTCCTTCCTTGGCCTGCTTCTCTTCTTCTTCCTCTTCTCTTCATGCATGAGCCTTCTTCATTAGCTTTTCTACTTCAACTGCTCTCTCCTTCCCCTTCTTTTGCTTTTTCTCCTTCTTCTTCCCTTCTTCTACAACTATACCTTCTCTTCTCTTCCTTTCTTCTTACGCACAAGGGAGGCACTCAGATTTGGCTAAGTGTTGCATAGGGAAAAACCCTCTCCTGCCCCATGCTCTCTTTCTTTCTCTCCTCTTAGGTTTCACCCTCCCTGGGCCAGTTGGGGTAATTGGGTATACGGATCGAGCGTACTCGAGACCAAGGTCATCGGCGTGGGTGGTGAGCGAGGTGTGGATGGGCTTAGGCAGGTAATCGGGTGCACCTAACCCGCATGTATGGTGTCACGGGTGAGGCACGTGAGGGCGAGGGGACCACACCCCCTGTGTTACTTCAGGAAAATACCTAGAGGCATAAAATCAATTTATGCGCCTCTTTGTGGCTGCTCGCTTCTGAGGTGGGACTAAAGTCCTGCCTCTCCTTCGCGCGCACTGCTGCAAATGCTTCTTCCTCAATTGGGGCCTGAGTGCACCTTGGCAGCTTCAATTGGATGTCTAGAAGTCTTCCTGGGAGTAAGCCGCGTTGCCTTGGCGTGGTATTGGTGAAGAACATGGCTAGAGGAGCTTGAATGCCATCACGATGGAGGCGGCGATGGGCAGAGGATAGTGTTGACCTGAAACATGAAATAGGGCCTCATGACCACATTAGAATAGCTCGTAAGCTTCTCGAAGGCATGGCAAATGTAATGGCAGTGGTTTTGTGGCATGTGGAGGTGTGTGGTGGCCTGTCAGAGTTGGGGAAGGAAACATGAAGGTGGGTTACTCGGTGGGAGTTTAAGGTGGATGATGGAGTGCAATATGTTAGGGTTTTTGTAGAGCGTGATGCTACAAAGGTTATGCAGTGTTCGACGAGGCGGATGGAGGAGTTTTGTGGCGTATACGCCTCGCCAGAGGAGTGGTTGGGGTGTTTGGGTATAAAACTAAACCTAAGGGCTAAACTAACTAATCTAACCTACTCTAAACGGATGAAAGGGGAAGAACAACATCGGCGTTAGTAGGCCGGCACTGGGGAAGAAGGTACTCCGGTGATGGGGTCGGCGATGATAATGGAGACAGAGGGGCTCCTACTGGTACAGCCAAGAGCAGACGAGAGAGAGAAAGAGAATCCGACCACTGGTATTATGGATGGATGACGAAGGAGGCCAGGAGGAGTCGCCGGAGCTTTTGGTGCTTCACAACCGGAAGAGGAAGGAAGAAAAGAGGGTTTCACGACTGGAATCAAGTCTGAAGAGCACGGCTGTGCCCTGGGGATCCTCTTTTAGGGCTCTAGAGGGGATTTTAATGTCACCGGAGTAGGAATTCTCTAAGATACCCTAATCTCTCATGTGTTCACATGAGAGATCGGGAAAGTTTTAGGGCTCATGGATGGATTCAATGGGAAGAGGACTCCACAAGGAATCTCCCTTCCAATTTTGGAAGGGATTGACTGAGCTCAGATTTCTCCACAATGGGTAGCTTTTTATGCTCAAATTTTTGCTGTGTGCTTTCTTGTGTAGATTAGATCAAAATGCCAATAGTAGGCCTAGAGGTACTTAAGTACCAACCAAGATCCGAGCCTGACCAGGTCTACCCTCAGTCCGTCGTGAAGGTTTCTAAGGCCTACAGGAACTAACCTAAGATTCGTTGAACTCCATGATTAAAGCATCCATGCTTGTAACATGTTTTAGTCTCAGTTCAGTTTGCAGTGAGTTTTTATAAGAGAGAGACATAAGAATTTTTTTTTGTTTTTGGAGAGCTTTCTCTCTCTTTTCTTTTTATTTCTAGCTTTGGATTGGCTTTACAACACGGTCTGTATCAGATTCCTAGCTCCCACCATCAATCCTCGCAGGGTCCCTAGCAATCGATGCTTTGAGATAGCACCACCCATGGCAACACCTAGAACCCTGGCTTTCGATATTTCGGGATAATCCTGCCCATGGCATTCTGTAGCTAAATTCAAGTCCTGGCAATCGACATTTCGGGATAATCCCGCCCATGGCACCTGAACCAGCATAAGGTGCTTACATGCCCCAAGTAGGATATTTAGATATCCTAGGAGACATGCACCGAGGAGATGGTATGTTATTGTGCATCTTCAAAGGGAATTTCCCATCTCTCTGCACCGAGAACTCTTCCAAATCAATTGGTGTTGATCATCCACTCCTAATCTAGGTAGCGTTTTCATAACAGAATTAACGCATTTGCGTGATTTTGGTAATTAAGCGTACTGAACCAGACTATGTGTGGATTGGGGTGCTTAGGTTACCGAGTCTCGTAAACTAAAGGTTAGTTAACGAGGTCGAATGATCCCTAAGCCTTAGACTTAATACTTAAGCTTCGCATTTTCCCTAACCTCTTGAGGACTATCCAGATCTTAACGAATACTTGAATTTTTAAGCTTAAATACAAGCCCAAGAGGCCTAAGATCAGGGTTCATACTAATCTCTTTTTTTTGGTCTCTTAGCACTTTTTGTCTTTTATTTCTTTCCTTTGATTTGGTCTAGAACTAAGTAGATTCCTTAATGTTTTACTAATGACTATCACTTTATTTCAAATTGTGCTCCTTTTTGTCATTTATATCACCTCCACTTTTCCTCCTCAAAAATGATATGCAATTAATTCACTCAAAAATTTCCTCCATTCTCCATTTTTTTATTCTTTTTCAATTTTCAATTCTTTTTTATTTTTAGGAATATGTAATTTTTTTTGTGAGAATCCTTCTAAACTTTGAATTTTTGTATGTTTGCATTTTACCACCCCCCCATGCCTAGGTTTTGCAATATCCTCATTGTAAATGGAGGGTATGAAACGGTTAAGGTTCAGGGATTAGAACAGGATAATCGGGTGGGTGAATGGGTCAGGAATGACTGTTGTGGACGATTTTAAGCTCTGGTATAAGTACTAGAGGTGGGATCGACTGTTTTAAAACTGAACTCAAAGTGCAATAGACGTGAAGTACAGAAGGATAATCTGAAGGATCTCAGGTTTTTGGAATGACGGGTTGTCTCCCGTTAAGCACTAAATTTAATGCCCTCAGCCGAGTAGAAAATGGTATGGAGAAGGAGTGGTTAAATCAAAAGAGTTTGTAAAACAACCACCTCGATTAATAGCCTAGTTGGTCTAACCAGGTGCTTGTTCAGATCAGCAGGCTAATAATGCAACCCAAACCGAATCAATCAGGTGGGTTGATAGATGTGAATCAGTAGATGTGGAACCCACCATATACTCTGAAGCTTGGAAGGATATGGAAGTGTATAGCTAGGGTTTGGTTGAGTCGAAGCAGTCTAATCTGTGTAGGAATCCTCAAATGAATAGGAATCGGTGGAGGATGTAGGAACCCTGTAAGAGTAATCAGTGAAGGATGGGTTGTGATTTGTAGTCTGATCGATGTTCGACCTGATAAAGATGTGGGGGAGAATCATATGCGCCTGGCTCATTGAGAGGAGAATCAAAGTAGAAATTGAATCCGGTTGTGGGTTGGGTTTGTGAATGGGTTTGGGAAGGTTCTGCATGTGTAGAAGAGGTGTCATCAATAAAAATTATGTGTGAGGGCTCCTCTAGAAAGGATTCAAAGGTTGGTTCATTTAGAGAGTCCTCATAGTAGCCATCAAAATCAAAGGTAAATGCCTGAAGAGTGTTTATAGGATGAAGGAAATCTGAGTCAAGAAAAGATTCGAACTCTAGATTGTAGATACACTTGGCGTGTTCTAATTCTGATTCTTGAGTATCAAAAAGAAATGATTCCATCTTAATGAGACCTGATTTTGAATCAATGATCTTAGGATCAGGGACCTCAGAGTCAGAGTCAATGAATGGATCATGTATGCTGAGGTCATAGATTGGCTTAAAGTCATCAGGAAACAAGGGTTCTCCGAAGTCAGAGTAAGATTCGAAATCATTAGAGAACTTGCGAGAATCAAGTTCTGAATCTGATTCGGGATCAGAGGTTCCACCACAGAATAAATCAAAAGACGTAGTCATAGCAGCCAGACTTGGGTTTAGCCTATTCTTAGATTCCGAGCTCAAAAAGGTGCCCCTATTAGGTTTAGGCTTGGGTTCTTGGCTTGTAGGGCAGAGCCAATCAAAACACAACTCTTCCAACTCAGTTTCTATATCGTAGATTGGCATGACTTTCGAAAAATTAATCTATGTTTCTGAGAATATTGGAGAGGTGCATTCATCAAATAAAGGCCCAAAATCATAATCTAAACTTAAAATTTGATTTTCATCCCATAGGGCCTTATAATCATCCCAAGAAGGCTCAAATCTAGATTTTAGGTTAAAGGTGTGGGTTGTATCACTAGAATCTAGTTTGGGCTCTACGGGGATGCCAGAATTGCTCGCGAGAGTCACCTTATCAGAATAAGGGAGGAAATTTACACTCTCGAGAGGTTCTGATTTAATCTCATTATTACAGGTGTCTAGGAAATCTAAGCCTGGTGAACCAATCTTTTGATTTTCTAGGTCTGGCTCAAAATCGTGATCACCAACAATCAGATCCTTCCAACCCATCTCAAGATCAGGCGTTTCAATCTGTATATTAGGTTGATCATATTCCATTTGGGTTGGGGTCCACAACAACCTTGGTTCTCGAACCCAGGATTTGGAAAATTAGATAGATCTTCAGTATTATTCCAAGATGTTTTGCTAAATGTTTGGGGAATGTACGAGTGCTTTTGATCTATAATCTGCTTTAATAATTTTATCTTCTCTTCCTATTTTTCAGGATCATCTTGGTGTCTTTCCCAAAGTACAGGATTTGTCATGCATTGGAGATATTCAAAGTTTATTGGATTTGTCATGCATTGGAGATATTCAAAGTTATGTAATTTCTCTAACTCAATGTATCCTATCATGAGAACATCCCAGGTAGATCCATTTGTTACTTGAGTTATAATTACTTGGGCATAGTTTATGATGAAGGTTGTTGTTATCGACACATTAACCAGAATGTCGTTAATTGGTTTTGAGGTTTTGTCATCAATCTCATAAAATCTAAGGGCATCCTCAATCATTCTATCTTTCATGGATATTTGAGATTCAGGATTCTTCAATGGTTTTCCTAAATTACCAGGCTACATTTTGGATCAAATAGTGGAATCAAGATGTAGAATCAAAATTCAAGATTAGATTGAAGTTGATCAAATCTGAAAGAGATTCCCAAGAAAATCTATGTGCTCTAAATAGAAGAGATGAGCGACTGGATGTGAATTTCTGACCTAATCAAGGCACCCAAAGATATTTGGATGACTAAAGTAATTTTGAGGCAGATGATATCTCTGAATCAGAAATTCGCACACTTGAGAAGTACTTGGCCAACTAGGAAGGGATAGCTACGCAAAGACCCTTACATGGTAGAGCATCCCTACGGGTTACAGGGTCTCCCCCACCTGACCTTCCTTGTCATTGAGGGTCCAGGTAGACCGGAATGTATGAACATAAGTCCTTAAGTCTACCAATTTTATGTCCTAATTTGTGCCTTGAATTTCACTTGATTAGAAGTTAATTTAACTTGTGACCTAATTTAGAGGTTGGCTGGCCTACAATGTAGGCTAACTTCACCTAACCTACCCTAAAGATGGTAGAATGAGATCTAGGTCAAGACCTAGAAATCACCCTTATTTGACTCCCAGGTTATTAGGTCCAAGTATTTTAGGGTTCAAGTGAATTTAGAGCCTGATTTTTTTTTTTTAGGGTTTTTGTTGATTAGATCTTTTCAACCAAGGGCTTGGGTAGCACACAAATGCTGGTGGGTTTGTTTCCTTTTATGCAGGCAAGTGTGAACAAGCACTCCAAAACCCTAAAAATTAAAAGCCTTATTAGCTCTATTCTATATCCAATTTGATCTTTAAAATGTTCTCCTTGGACTTCAAACAAAAAGTGCATAGTCCAAGAAGATTAGAAATTAATCATAGTCCCTAATCGGCACAGGCAATTTGGGGTAGGGAATTCTAAATAGAATCGTCTCAATCTTCATTTAAATTTTAAACTTTCGCAAATCAGGAAGCTTGCCTTGTAAATGATGATTACTATGAAAAATAGGGCAACTGATTCCTAATTGATTATTTCCCTTTTTTTTGTCTTCCCAAGATTAGGAGGTTGATTAAGGAAGAATAGAGAAGTTACCTGCCCTAGAGTGGCTATTTTGCATGAAAGATCTCGTTAAGTGCCTCGTAAAATCACAAGAAAGCAAATAGGGCAAGTCAGTGCTAAAATACAATCAAATAATGCAGAGAATAGTGGTGAATTGTACGTTGCTCCCCGGCAATGGCGCCAAAATGTTAACAGAGCGAAATCGATGTTTATAAAAGCTGCATTGTAGTATAGTCAAAATCGCTTGAAAATAGATAAAATTTATAACTCGAATGAATGTCCGTGGTCGAACACAGGGAGCAAATAGCAATTCACACACTAATCTCAATAAATATGTAAATGAGCACAAGAAATAACTCAGAATTGATAATCAATATAAAGCATAAGTTTAACATATGGCAAAAAGAATCTCAAAATAGAAGCAATGGTGATTTAGATCACCAATTATTTAATTTAAACATATATGCAAATAATGCAACAGTGCCATTAACCTTTAAACATAGGTACTTAGATAACCAGATAAAGCTTCAAATCAGACGACTTATCCAATAAGTGCTACAGTGCTTCCCTAGCACTGTTCTTCTACTTCTTCCTTTTTTCCTTCCTTGGATTGCTTCTCTTCTTCCTTTTCTTTTCATGCATGAGCCTTCTTCTTTAGCTTTTCTTCTTCAACTGCTCTCTTCTTCCTCCTCTTTTGCTTTTGCTCCTTCTTCTTCTTCCCTTCTTCTGTGACTATGCTTCTCTTTTCTTCCTTTTTTCTTACGCATAAGGGAGGCACTTAGATTTGGCTAAGTGTCGCATAGGGCAAAACCCTCCCCTACCCTACGCTTTCTTTCTTTCTCTCCTCTTAGGTTTCACCGTCCTAGGGCCAGTCAAGGTAACCAGCTATACGGATCGAGCATACCCGGGACCAGGCTCACCGGCATGGGTGGTGAGCGAGCTGTGGAAAGGCTTAGGTGGGTAATTAGGCACACCAGACCGGCATGTAAGGTGTCGCGAGTGAGGCATGCGAGGGCGCGGGGACCTCACCCCTTGTGTGTTACTTGAGGTGAATAGCTAGAGGCATAAAATTAATTTATGCGCCTCTTTATGGCTACCCGCTTTCGAGGTGGGACTAATGTCCCACATCTCCTTCGCATGCACTGCTACAGATGCTTCTTCCTCAATTGCAGCATGAGTGCACCTTGGCAACTTCAATTGGATGTCTAGGAGTCTTCCTGGGAGTAAGCTATGCTGCCTGGGCGTGGTTTTGGCGAAGAACAGGGCCGGAGGAGCTTGAATGCCATCAGCGATGTAGGCAGCGATGGGAGGAGGATGGCATTGACCTAAAACATGAAATAGAGCCTCACAAGCACGTTGGAGTAGCTTGTAATCTTCTCCAAGGCACGGCGAATGTAATAAAAGTGGTTCTGTGGCATGTGGAGGTGTGTGGTGGCCTGTCGGAGTCAAGGAAGGAAGCGTGAAGGTGGGTTACTCGATGGGAGTTTTAGGTGGATGATGGAGTGCAATATGTTAGAGTTTTTGTAGAGCGTGATGCAGCAAAGGTTATGTGGTGGTCGACGAGGCGGATAGAGGAGTGTAGTGGCGTATACGCCTCACCGGAGAAGCAGTCAGAGATGGGGAAGACGGAGGTGAGTCAAGGTGTCGAGGGGTTGTTTTTGGGTTGTTTGGGTATAAAACTAAACCTAAGGGCTAAACTAACTAATCTAGCCTCCTCTGAATGGATGAAAGGGGACGAACAACATCGGTGTTGGTAGGCCGACGATGGGGAAGAAGGTACTCCAGTGATGGGGACGATGATGATGACGGAGATAGAGGGGCTCCTGCTGGTACGTCCAAGAGCGGATGAGAGAGAGAAAGAGAATCCGGCCACTGGTATTATGGACAGACGACGAAGGAGGTCAGCAGGAGTCGTCGGAGCTTGTGGAGCTTCACAGCTCGAAGGGGAAGGAAGAAAGGAGGGTTTCATAGCCAGAATCATGTCTGAAGAGCATGGCTGTGCCCTGGGGATCCTTTTATAGGGCTTAGTAGGGGATTTTGAGCTTGGAAGCCAAGTTTCCAAGCTAGGAAATGTCATCGGAGTAGGAATTCTCTAAGATACCTTAATATCTCATGCATTCACATGAGAGATTGGGAAAGTTTTAGGACTCATGGATGGATTCAATGGGAAGAGGACTCCTCAAGGAGCTCCCTTCCAATCTTGGAAGAGATTGATTAAGCAGAGGAGTTCTCTCCAATCAAAGGTCGTCGGAGTTGTAGGAATGGGATTCATGGTGGTAGGGACCTTTTTGTGAAGAAAATAAGGAAGTTGGGGGGCTATTTGTAAGGAATTCAAAAGTTAAGGGTCTGAATGAGATAGAAAGAGTCTGATTGGACCAAAATGCAAACTTTGTCAAGATGATCTCAGATTGGGCCCAAGTTTCGTCCAGACCTAATTTGGATCCAAGGAATCAAATGGTGAAGTTAGATTTAGGTTTTGACCTTGTTGGCCTATGTAATTTATGCAAAACGCCAAATTAGGGTAAATGTCAGTTTGAGACTCTATTTTGGGTCAAGATGGGTTCTGATGGTCAAATCGAAGGTGCCAAACCCTGGAGAATATTTTTCTATGAATTTTAGAGTGTTTAAGTAAATTTTATCTTGACCAGAACCTCAGTTAATTAAGTGGGTCTTTTTTTAAGGTTTCAAAGTCATTTAATTCTCAAAATACACGAAAATCCATTTCTGTCTGTACTAACCAACTTGTTGGACATTTAAGGACATTTGACCCTTAATTACGCCCTAGAAAAACCCATGGTTATTCTGCATTCAAGATATGATGGTAAAATTATAGTTTTAACCCTATTTTCTTATCTTTCTCTCAGAATGGATTTGTAGTGACTTAGGGCTCTCTGGCAGTCATGTAGGAGCATTTATTCCTTGATAATTACTAAATTGAGCTAGTTATGGCTCATGATGGCATTCCCATCACCTATAATTAATGATTTCCTCAAGAATCGGAGCCATATTTTCACCTTTCGGTATATGTGCATCAATGGTGGACTCCAAACCACTATTATTTAATGGCAGGGTCGAAGCAATAGAATCATTATCATTAATTTCATCCCCAAATTCTTTTGGTTCACTTATATTTTTGTCAGGGTGTATATGTGATTCACCAATAAAGAGAGGAGTTGCTTCAATATCCTCAATTATTTTTCAAGGAGGATCAGTCTTAATGTTTTGGAGTAAGCCTATATCACTCAATTGTTTGTTCTCCTCAGGGCATAAATCCTCAATTGATGTGTATTGTCCCCGAGAGTCTCTCTTGGGCTTCTCACTATTGTGTTCGTCCTCCACCAACATTAACTCCTCATCTTCCTGATTTTGCGAAGGATGATTTTCAAAATCAAAAGTAAGGAGGAATCCAGATTTCACCAAATCATTAATATCCTCAGGGGTAAGTCCTCAAATAACACATAATCCCCTCGAGATTCACTCCAAACTCGAACCCAGGTTCCTCCATTGGGTTATCATCCTCCTCTAAAATAGACTCTTTGTATCCTTGAGACCAAAATTGATCCAATTCATCCTCCATTCCCTTAGGGTCACCTTCATTGGGCACATGTAAATATTTAGAATGATGAATGGTAGGTGTTGGTTCCCTAAGTGGAGGGTTGGGATTAGGCTCACTAAGGGTAGAATGGGGTTCCACAACATGATTAATAGGGGAAGTGGCATGAACAATATGACCTTGACCTAGGTTAACAAGGATAAGAAAAATACTGTCAGCAGGGTCAAGGTCCTCAAGTGGTACCATCTTCCCTTTCTTTTGACTCCAATATAGCTTGGGTGGATAATCATTAAGATAGTTCTCTAGTGGTCGTGTCTCATGGGGAGAGTCTAAGTGATAGCCATTCAAAACGGGATCCCTATTATCCATTGTTTCCTCAGAATCTTTTTTATGATCACAGTTGTATGGGTAGGAATCATAATCAATAGTTAGTGAGTAGCTAAGTTAACAAATTTGCTCATTCAATTGTTGACTATTCCTCAACATCTCACCAATAGAATCCATCATTTCTTTTTTTTGTTTTTGCATTTCTATCATAAAAGAGGAGAGGCTACTATTAGAATGGGGAGAACAGTCAATCTCAAGCTCAGGTTGCCTAGGAGTGTTAGTCCAACCTTGATAAGAAAAATCATGAAGTGTGGGAGGGTTGGGTGTTTGCAAATTAGAAAATTACGCCCCTAGGCTCTGCTTAAAAGTAGGAGATATCGGGTTAGTACTCCCAGGATAGGAATATGATTGATCCCATGAATTGTCATTATACCCATCAAAGGATGGATACACTCGGGTCATGGGATCCTGATTACAAGATGAGAAGTATTGACTCTGATAATCTAAATGATAGGAGTAAGGGTGATCCATTTCTTTAAGCGAAATAGGTTTAACTCGGGACTTAGAAGAAATCAGAATAAAAATAGAAACTTCCTAGAGAGTTCTACCACTGTTAAAACAGATACAAATATAGTGAGATCTATTTTTAGTAGATTCTAGGTCTTATAATTAAGTATTCAGTTGGTGGCCAAACAAGTTTTGCAAGAATTACGCTTCCTAGGCTGACTTTCGTTGGTGCCTACAACCTACTCGCAAGGGATGGAAGTCTTGAATCGTGGCCACACATGAGAAATCGAAGTAACTTGGTGAACAGTCTTGTTGATTTCCGACCAACTTCCCTTGTGGTGCAAAGTCGAGAGGTAGAAATTTATCTAGTGACCTTATGTGTGATACGCACAGTGTCTCAGGTGTGCAACACACGTATGTGTTTTGTATTTAAAATCTCACAATCAAGTCCTTTTGCATGCAATTTGAGGTCACTGATTTTAAGGTCCAACCTCTTAGCAATCCCAATTTCTTAAAGTGACCATTGAATTAATTAGATTCAAACACTTTACTGGTCTTAGATTTAAGTCCAATACGGATGCATGATAGGTAATTAAAGCTCAAGGAAAGACG
This sequence comes from Thalassia testudinum, assembly GCA_037157565.1. Lineage (NCBI taxonomy): Eukaryota > Viridiplantae > Streptophyta > Magnoliopsida > Alismatales > Hydrocharitaceae > Thalassia > Thalassia testudinum. Next base: position 111,641,098 of record JAZHRO010000003.1, on the reverse strand, counting down.
TACCTTACTCCAACTTTCTTCAATGCAGGATGTCTACCATGCACTTAAGATAAACAAGATGCTACTTATTCAATCCTAGATGGTTGCCCTATAGATATGCAGCTTCTTGCAAGCAATTCAAAAATTTCTTTTTCTGTACGATATGAAGCAAACAAAACCTAATCTAGTTTAGCTAACTAACTAACATACAATTCAAACAATTCAAATAAATCTATAATCTAAATAAAATGGGAACACACTCCCGAAAAGATGCTCTCACTTACAAGAGCGATAACTAATAAAATGCACTGGGAACACGTTCCCAAAAATGCCTAACACGGGTCTTCAAGATAGAAATTAAATGTCTAATGTCTATCTAGTCTAATCTAAATCTAGAAGAAGCAAACAGGTCCTCGGCTGCCAATCCTCCCTCCATGTGAGTGGGCTCAAGGCCCACGTGCATACACGATTATCCTCGAGGTGGCGACGAGGTCCACCAAGGTGATGAGTGCCCCCCGTGTGCTTCTCTTCCTCCAGAATGTACCTCGCAAAGAAGAATGATAGATCAATGAATAGCAATAAATCGGGATCCATGCAAATAGAAAAATACTTGCAAGTTTACTAGGCCTGTTGCCTCCCCGGCAACAGTGCCATTGATGGAGAGATTTTCACTTGAATAGGAGGTCAATAAATATAATAAGTCATTGTAGAATTTTATGTGGTGGAAAATGTCTCTATCGAAATTATAAAAGTTTAACCATAAGGATCAGGTCATATCCACAGGGAGGAGCTGTGCCTTATAAACTCACAAATATTTTCACATGAAATCTTATTGCAAGAAAGGTAATTAGTAAGGTTATTCTTTTCCTGTTAATCAAATGTTAATCTCTTGTTCAATCAATCCATTCATTTTATAAAATAAGAGAGGAAGAGAAAGTTGAAGGGTATGCATGCAATTGCCACCTAATTAAGATATCAAATATTGAAAATTTAACCTTAGTTCATACTCTCATTCAATAAATGGAAGGAAAAATAGAGAGAGAGCACTTAGCAAAGAGAATGGAATAGAGTGCACGAGATAAATTAAGAAAACAAGAGGGCTACTATTGCAAATTTACTCATTAAACTATTCAATGATTTAAGTTCACAATGGCATTCAATGTAAAATGTAATTGGATGGAGAACAAGGGATTCTCCCTCTCTTCTCGAGCATAAGAAGGAGCACTAGAGGCCATACTTCTTATGGTGGAGGTCAGCCAGACCTTGGCAGTCGCATTGGTGGTGACGGCGGGAACGAAGACGGCCGGAGCTGCCGCCGAAGATGAGGAGGAGTGGCAGCTCCTGTTGTCGCTGATGGAACATGTGGATGGCGCGTATGAAGGTGTAGGTGTGCATGTGGTATTGAGTCGACGAAGAGAAGTGTGGTGGTTGGACGCGGCAACTGCATGGAGAGGGATGGCCAGTGACTTTGTGTTCTTCTTGGAGAAGAACAGTGCATGAAGGTGGCATCTCCCTATTGATCGTGTGGTTAGCAAGAAGTGGAGGCATAGACACATTGATGGTCGGTGGTCGTAGGAAGAGCGAGTGGTTGGAGGTCGTTCGGAGGAGTGGTGATGGGTGGTGGTTGTTGGGTTCACATGGTGGAGAAGAAATAAGGAAGAAAGAAGGAAAGGTTGAAGATGAGGAATTGTGTCATGGTTGTGGTGGCGGTTGGAGAAGCTGGAAGAAGGCGATGGGTCTCAGTGCGTGGGCTTGGGAAACAGAGGAGGGCAAGGATGGTGGCGCTCGTGCTGTCACCACGAGTGCTCATGGTGGTGTGGTGGAGGGGGGTAGTGAGCTTCAAGCCACCATGTACACTCTGGCCACAGTGTCATCTCCAGCCACGGTGTTGGTGGAGGTGAGGAAGAAGGTGATTCCCCACCAGGGGAGAGATAGATGATGATGAAGAAGTCTGGTCTTCTCTTTAAAGACTGGTCCTGTTAGTTTTCTTCGATTGAGAGCCTCTCCAACCACTCAGCGAGGATCACAACTGGTTGGAACAGCAAGATAAGGTCTGGCAATTCCTATTAGACATTTGACATAAGCTCTAGACGTCTTGAAAAAATGTAGAATCAAGGAGCTTGTGATGGTAGTTCCTAGATGTCCATCCTGATCTTCAAACGTCTTATATAAATAGAAATGGGCATCTGAACTCCTACACCTAGCCTGCATCCATCAAACAAATTTTGTTACCATATCATAAGTTGGTAAATGTAAAATTGACGCATAAAATTATATGCAGACTAAGGTGAATTACCATATAACTCCTAATCAATTAACAACTAAGAATAGCTATTTAGAGAGTACTTAGGCCAAATAATGATCCACTAAAGTGGACTTATCACTGGGTAGGCCTAGATTGATCTTGAGTTTGATTTTGTCTTTGTGGAGGCCATGAAAGATCAGGATTGTCTCTCCACTTAGGGTTATACGAATCAATATGTGTACCACCCTGGGTGGGGCTGACCATAGAGAGAGTTGATTTAGAACCCGATGTGTGGTCCTGCACTTGTGATCCATTATTCCAATTCTTAAGTGAGATATCATCAAGTACAGGGGTATCAGAGATGGTGCATTCCCCAAATGATCTACCCAAATCATAGAGTAGGTCTAAAGGTAACTTCAGGGTAGGTTGAGTCCAAGGTGGCTACCCAGGGTAGCAAGAGTCAGTAGAGTAGCTAATGGATCCGAAATATGGGGCACTAGATCCACTTGGTTAGTTATTCCAGGTCTCTTGTACCTGGGAGGAGTGATATGATTGAAATTGTGCCTGGCATTGTCCTATATACTATAAGAGCTTGGCACATTGATCCTTCCAGCTCTTGTTATACAACTGGAATTCAACTGCTATGGCCTTCATTTGGTTCTGATCTAGATAAGGGTTGGATCCATGAGGTTCAAGATCTAAGTAAACTAAAGGATAAAGATTATGTGAATGATCATATCCCAGTTGCTGAGGATGAGTCTCCCAACAAGGAGTTGGAATCATGGCTGGGTTGGGAAAAGAAGAAACCTGAGGGTAAGAAGAATGAGATGGGTTCATGGATAATAGAGAAAAGAATGAAGAGAGGGTCTTCTTAAGGAAGACACAACAGAGGTCTTAGCAACCTCTTACTGGCTGCAAGGGGCTGGTGAAAATAAGGCAAAGGCCTTGTAAAATATGTGGTCCTTTTATTAGGTGACCAAATAATTTTGTTCAAGTTTAGAATTAGGAGTTTATTTCTTGTAAAGTAGATTGGAGGGAATCCTCGTTTCGTAAGCTAACCCAGCCATCTTGAATATGAGGGGACTAAAGGAAAGGTTCTTCCTTTGGCTTGCACCACCGGTTCCTTAATACCCCTTAGCTGCTACCGTTTGGTACTCCCTCGCAAGCTTAGACACTGGGTTTGGCCAAAGAAATTGAGACTACCTAATAGTTAAACAACAAATGTAGGTTAAGATGAAATTTATTCTAGATTTTCAATTAAGCTTACTCCTAATGTTGAGCTAATTACCTAAGTTTTCAATTGAAGTGAGCGAGGTGGTCAATCAATCAAGTCAATCTCACCCACTAGGCAACCCTTTTTTTAAAGTTCACTTAGGTCTGATATGTGGCTCTAGAAATGAAAATTAGACCCTAATGTTAGAAGCCTAGGGTTTATGCTTTTAAATATTTGGCCTCCAGACCTTATTCCTAGATAAAACACTGTTTAAATCAGTACAAAAGTCAAAACAGTATGAAATTTGGCATGCAACTTCCTTTTTCAATTGGATTTTCAGAGAATAATTTTCCAAGATTTTATTGGATCCAGAGAAATAGTTATGATTTTTATACTGTTAGGGGGTCAAACTATCTGATCAGACCCCTACTAATTACTTCAGATCACAACAGTATCAAAAGTACTTCAAAATTTCTAAAAATTTACTAGACAGACTTGGTTTTAGTGGACTTAAAATGTCACAAATTTCAAATCAATCTGATTTTTGTGGAGGTTAGAAGAATTCTTGAAAGTCAAGATAGACTTTGCAAAATTCAATCTTGGCCCCCATGCAGTGTTTGAATTTTTAAAAATTCTACAGATTGATTTTTCTCAAGTAAATGGTGGCATTTGAAAGATTATTTGATTTTCCAATTAAAGTACAAATTTAAAAATTTTTAAAGTTTGGATGTTTGGCAATAGAATTTTTAAATCAAGAATATGGTTTTAGTCAAATTTACTAAAAATAGAATCAATGGTGTTTTAAAAGATAAAATGCAAATAACACCCACCCTTGATAAAAATATCAAAAATATGGTTAAATAAACTTAAATTCAAAAATCTATGTTTATTTTTATATTTTTGATGTTTTTGAGTTTTTTTTTTCAAAAGAAAACTTCAAAGCAAATTACAACTGACTCAACTAACCTAAGGAATTTTTTTTTGGATTTTTGTTTTTTTTTTGAAATAAATTTTCAAAGCAAAAATTGTGTGCACCTACTTCTTGACCACGTTTCAACGTGTGCGAAGGTCCACACCTACTTAATTCTTGCACATAAATAATGAAACGAAGAAATCAAGTTAGAAATCAATAAGAAAAACATGTTGCCTCCCCGGCAATGGCGCCATTTGTTAAGTCTAAAATAGAGAAAATGGTTAACTTCATCGTAGTATAGATACGAAATCTGACTTAAAGAAAAATAATAACGAGATAGTAAGTCCCGGTCGAACTCAAGGAGACGTGATTGCAAATGTTAAAATAAACTTCTAACTTGATTTACTAACTAAACTAACTAATCTAAAGCCTAAGCCTATTTACTAACATGGCGGATTTCTCGCACCCAATATTCACCGATGGTGAATTCGAAACAAATGATCATGGTACAATTCAAGTAGCAATAACATGTATACATGAATCTTTCATTGCGATAGTCTTTCAATATGTATATGGTATCAAGATCGTTATGTTGCAACATAGAATCATTGATATTTGGAGAAATCGCCATAATTTATTTACTAATGAAAAAACCTTTATTCTATTAACATATTCATAATGGTGATTACAAAATTAATCCTAGAGACATGCTTGATGATATATATAGAATGCAGGAAGGACAATAAAGAATAGAGTTTAGGGATGATCAGAAAGGGGGGCACCGATGGTGCTCCAGTGGGGAGTATAATGGCATCCTTGGAGCTTAGTGAAGAAAAGAGAGCATGCCCAAGCCCTTGGAGAGGAGCTTCTTTCCTTTCTTGCCGTCCATGGAGGAGGGGGAGTACCCTTGGAGAGGAACCATTGGGGATGACCTTAAGGAAGGGAGGAGGAGAGCTATGGATGTGAAGCTGTAATGGTGGAATGAGGGAGGAGGAAGATGATGATGGGTGGCTACTAAGGAGAGGATTTTATAAGGTGATGGTCCTTTGAGTTGCAGTTGGAAGGTCAAGAAGGGGGGTGCTTAGGCACCATCTTTAAAACTTGAAGTGGTCTTCTTAGATCCACTTTTTGGGGGGTAGTTGGGGGGCTGCATGGACTAGGTTGGGAGAGATGTGGAGTGCCCTAGAGTCTTCTAGAGTGGCCATCCAAATGGTGGAGGTGAGGAGGTGTTGCATTGGGTTTGGTCCTAAGTGCGTTGGGTTAGCCTAGGGTCTAATAGGTTGGCTCTAGTCAAATTTGGTGGATGTGTGTGTGATTGGGTTATGAGATCCCTAATTAGGTTCTTGGATTAGGATTTGGGTGTAACCTAATTAGGTTAGGGTTAAAGGTAGTAGGATAGGCTTACGGGTTGTCTAAATAGTTTTGCCAAGGTGTATGACAGGGTTTTTAGGCAAAGGAGGCAACCTTAAGCTTCTAGTTCCAAAAATAGGAACTAGAGAGGACCTCCAAACATCTAGAAATGCGGTCAAATGACTTATACTTTGAACCTAGACGTCCAATTCTATATCAGTATTGGAGTTGGGTTCTGGCTAGGGTTTTTGTAAGAATTGGACGTTCAGACACTGTTTGGACATCCAGAAGTGTGCTGGAAAGTGTGTTTAGGGTTTTCTAAGATAGGTTTAGGTTCCTAAGTACTTGGGTATCCTAAATAGGTTTTGGGAACTAGTTTCCTAGGGTTTCTAAGGTCATGGATAGGGATATCCTCCTCTCTCCATTGTCTTGATCCAGCTTCTTCTTCCTTCTTCTTCTTCTCTTCTTCTCTTCCTTGCCTTATTCCACTTTATTTTACATCATAAAGCACTTTATTTCCTGCAAATAACAATAAAAGCATTAAATAGAAAGATAATCTCACATTATTCTCTGTATGGCACTATAAAATGGTACAATGCATGATATGAATGATACGAATGAAATATTTACAGATTAAGTTAGGTTTCTAACATTATTTAGGTTGATTAAGACCTATGATTGCTGTGCAATCACCTACACTGAGTAACTGGCATGCATTTGAACCACAGAGAGCGGACTTAATCGACTAAGGAGAGCACAGGTGAAATTCCTCCGTTGGATTCAAATTGAGTGGCATCGAAGATGGCCATGTGGATGCACGGATGAGAAGCATACTTCATGGGCATCATAATGTGTGATCTGAAGCATGGATGAGGCGTGATTGCAGCCATTCAATTGGGATCAAATGGTCGACGTTGATCCACGTGCATCATAGCAATGCTTCAACGCGATGGAGATCCGGTCGCGGCCGTGCAATTTGAGATTGACGCATCTCATTGCACCACACGGCGTAAGCGTGGAAAAGGTGCGCGGAGACTAACCTTAGTCGTGCGATGGACGAGTGAACAACTGATGTTGCGCCATGCATCGCAAGCGCATTGAAGGTGCACAGGAAGCATGATGAAGACCAGATCTAAACCATTTGGTCATGATCGGACGGCTCCTTCACGTCTGCATTGTGTCATACGGTTGGAGGGCCTCAAATGGTCATTTTGCCCCTACTTTTCAACTATAAAAGAGATCATAGACCCCTCCTTCCTGATTATCCCTTCCTACTTCTTTCTCTCCCACTCTAGTACTCAAGAATCCTTCTTGAGTGAGTCCCAAGTCCTAGGATGCTCCACTAGAGTAATTAAAATAAGTTTTCCACCTTCTCAATCCCCATTCGTGGAGTACTCGTTAGTCATCCTCTTACCACCCTTCCGAGAAGTGGATCCTGCTACAACATCACCTTGCCTCATCCCAATTCATCCAAGCTTCATTCTTGTTCCTTCACCTCTATCCTCATTCTTCCGAGCACCGTCCAAGCGGCTTATCTTCTAAGCAGCAGTAGAAGAGGATAACTTCTCTCCCTTCTCTCTTTTTACTACTTTTTAGTGTGGTTTTTATTTTCTGCAAATAGTGTAATGAACATTGACTTAGTTTAATAAAATAGTTGCTTTCACTCTCTCTCCTTCTCTCTCTCTATCCTCCTCTCTCCCTCACTCTCTCTTACTCTTTTATTGTGCAAGTAGAGTAGTATTAGCTAGATAATACTCTAATATGATTTCCTACTACATAAAATACCAAAAAAAGATAGAAAAGTAGAAAATCCCCAAAAACAAATAAAGCAAACGTGGTTTCCCATGTAATCAAATGTCACCTCCCTGAATTCGACCTAGGATTCACCTGAGTTTCAATTATTTTATGTGATAGATGGATTTGTGCAACTGCGGCGACTGGGTTTTCTAAACTTAGATTTTTCTAATGTAAAATTTCGTTCACCATTTTGGCACCATTTCTAGGAGGCAACGGATTTTGATTCTTCTATGTTCTTTGCCTTACTCATTTTCTAATCTCTCTTTTCTATGATTTATTGTCTTATAGAAACCTAATCTAGGAAGCAAAAAAGCGGTAGATCGGAGTAAAGTGCGGGTTTGCAAAATCTGTAAGTCTACCCTGACTTTCCCACCCACTAGTTTCATTTCACCATATTAATAAATCAAACCTAAATCAATTTAGGAGCTTTCATAACACCTATGTTAGACTTGGTTGTTTGATTGCCACTCCACCCACATCACCCCCCACATATATTAAAAATAAAAAATAAAAAAATTGTTTCTTCACTGATTATGTGACATAATTAAATATATACACATTTATACCCACATTTCTCAAACTAAGGCTGTTGCGACCCGGTTCCCGAGTCCCTACGAGACACGAGAACCGGACCGACTCGACTAATCCCAAGACCCAGTCGTCCAACGAGGAAGTAACCAAATGACAGTAAAATAAACCACATTCAGCATGAATATAACTAACAGTAAGAAGGTACAGCAGTAAGGAAAGAAACTACTACAGTAGGTACCACCACAACAGTAAAGCAACATTTATCATATAACAAAAACTGCAGGTAAAGAAGGTACAGCGGAAACAAAACTACTCACTAGAACAGAAACAAAAGAAGGTACAAAGCTGTGGTAACTCTACTGGACCCTACTTGGCCCAGCGTCCTCTGCAGCCGCCGACCCTGGCTGCTCAACACCTGGTCCTGAAAAAGGTAACGAGTGTAACACGTCAGCAAAACGCTGAGTAGAGTGGCAAACTAACTAAAGGCAACAGTAGAGTGTACAGTAGCTGTTATGTTCTATTACTTCCTTTTATTTACATCTTTCAATTTTTCTCACTATTTCATTTACTTCTCAGATCCTTTACTTGATCTCGGATGTCCTCGTGGGACGATCTTGATTGCAGTCTTTTCCAACAGTAGAAGTAGCACGTGGTGCTCTCCTGGCCGGGAGAGTCCCCCGTGGTGATCCTACCCTCAGTCAACCGCCCCAAGGTCACTGACAGACGTAACGGTGACTACGGCACGCGCGATAAACGCACAGGTAGCTAGCCCGTACTGGCACGCGGTCAGTCGTTTCCGTTAACGGGTGCGCCCAAAGCACAGCACGGAACCAGGGCAGAGCCCTCTCAGTAACAGGGGTCCAACCCCTCCACAGTAACCAAACCGGGGCCTTGCCCCTCCACAGTCCGCGCACCCTCGCCTGACTACCCTGGTTTGCCCTAGTGGGCCTAACAAGTCGGTGAAGGAGGCTAGCAGAACCCCGGGGCCCGTGGGGTAGCTAGTACTCTCCTAACACTACTAGCTCTCCTCGGTACTACGTACACGAGGGCCAACAAGTCGGTACAGAGCGGCCAGGCCTAACCCCGGGTCCCTGGGGCGGCTGGCCCCACTCTGCACTAAAACAGGTACAAGTACTTCCCTTGGTACTGCGTACCCAAGAGACAGTACAAACTACATCTCAGTTCCATTCCTTTTCTTTCCAGGAGTTCCACTCCTATTTCCCCGTAGGGTTCCAGCTCTTTATCTCAGAACATCATATGTTTCACTTTCCAGATTCTCGTTCTCACATTCCATGATCTCAACATGATTCTTTATGCATAACATGCAGCTGTTAATTAAATTTACAGGCAGCTTTATATATTCCTTTCCATTTTTCCAAGACTGCAGTAATGTACATTCCACTAGTTTTTCCATCCTAGGATTCATGCCATATCCTAGGATCTATCATACAATCTAGTTTTCCGGCCCTAGGATTCATGCAACACCTAGGAGCTATCATTCCATATACTTCTCATTCCTAGGATTCATGCAATGCCCTAGGTTCTAGTTATGGTTCCATACTTTAACAGATTTTATTAATACTTAAAACCACTCTACCAGGTACAACGGGAGTAATGGGGGCGTGGTCGGGAATCCCGCGCGCCTCCGTGACTCTCAAGACGGCAACCGAACGAGGTCCTATCACAAGGATCAAACACAAGGAGTGTCTCAAAACAGTGTATAGCTACTGTAGGCGGGTAGAGGCATAAATTCTGAAACGAACGCAACTCGAATCGTGGAAAACGGAGCCCAAACGGGCCCTAACGGGTCGAGAAAGACAATACTGTGCAAAATCAGACGTCTGGAACTCCTTCCAGACGTCTTAAACGGTGGATCAGAGAATTACCTGTTCGGCTTGGTTCCCCGGACGTCCAGAAGTCTGTCGGGACGTCTCTCCTAGATCCCAGACGTCCGATGGTCTCTCCGGACGTCTGGAGGTCACTCCCGCCATCTGGTACAACTTCCAGACGTCTGATTCGCAAAGGATGACGAATCGAACACCTGCGCACAGCCAACCCTCCTCCCTCAGTACGGTCAGTCGACAAAAAGAAGGAGAAAGCGGAACTCACCTTTCAGACGTCTGTATGATCTCACAGACGTCGACCTTGTCGTCTGGATATCAGTCCAGACGTCTGATTCTGGAGATTTTTCCAGAATCAGAACCTCGCTCGGCCTCCGCTCGCGACGCCGCCCGCGTCGCACCTCGCACGTCCGCTGCTCCGCCCGCAGCAGGTCCCTCTCCGCGACGCTCTGCGCCCCCTGCGCCCTCCGCCGGCCGGCCAAGCCGCTCCCGGCGAGCTCGCCCTCACGGCAGAGCCCCGCCCTCGCACGCCGCAGCTCCTCCGCGCCTACTGCGGCCGCCGCTGCCGCTGCGCCCTCGCGTCCGCTCGCTCTCGCGCACAGGCAGGAGAGAAGGAGGAAGATGGTGGAGACGGGAGGGGAGGCGCGCCCCCTCCCCCTTTTAACGCCGCGCGGAGAGGAGGGAGAGACGGTCGCAGTCGCCTGCAGCCGCAGAGAAGATGCGGGATCGCAGGTCTGCGCGCACAGGCGCGCAGACGAATATCCCGTGCGAGCATAACTGTTCGCCAGACGTCTGTAAACTATCCCGGACGTCTGGTCAGACGTCCGGATGTGATCCCAGACGTCTTTACAGACGTCTGGGCCACCTCCCAGACGTCTTAAAAGACGTCTGGGGCACGCGCTCGTTACAATATAACAATACTCAAAGGAAATTTCGTCCCCGAAACTTGCGCCAACTTCCTGAGGTTGGACACGTGGAACACGTCGTGTACACCAGAAAGCTGCGGGGGAAGGGCAAGTCTGTAAGCAACGGGTCCAACCCGCTCCAGGACCTCGAAGGGCCCCACAAACCTCGGCGCGAGCTTCCCTCTCACCCCAAACCGCTGTAAGCCCTTCATGGGCGAAACACGAAGAAAGACGTGGTCCCCGACCTCGAACTGCACCTCTCTGCGTCTGCGATCTGCGTAGCTCTTCTGTCTGCTCCTGACAGTGCGGAGTCGTCTGTGGATCTGCTCAACTACCTCCTGACTCTGCCGGATCAACCTGGGGCCAACCTCCCACTTGGTCCCCACCTCAACCCAACTCAAGGGTGCCGTGCATTTTCGTCCGTACAGATCCTCGTAGGGAGCCATGCCGATGCTCGAGTGATAACTGTTGTTGTATGCAAACTCTGCCAGGGGCAGGTGCTCCTCCCAAGAGCCCCTCCAGTCTAGTACACAGGCACGCAGAAGATCCTCAAGTGTCTGTATCGTGCGTTCCGACTGTCCGTCCGTCTGGGGGTGGTAAGCCGTGCTAAACCTCAACCTCGTCCCCAAAGCCTGCTGAAACTCAGCCCAAAACTGGGACGTAAAGCGGGTATCCCGGTCGGATACGATCTCCCGCGGAACTCCATGTAGTCGCACCACATCACGGATATACCTCTCTGCCAACTGTGCTGGTCCCAAAGTGACTCGGATCGGCAAGAATCGTGCCGTCTTCGTCAACCTATCCACTATTACCCAGACCGCGTCGTGTCCTCGCTGGGTAACAGGTAAACCCACCACCAAGTCCATGGTGATGCTCTCCCACTTCCACTCTGGCACTGGAAGCGGCTGAAGCGGCCCTGCTGGCCTCTGATGCTCGGCTTTCACCTGCTGGCACACTAAGCACTGCTGCACGAACTCACCCACATCCCGCTTCATCCCTCTCCACCAGAACTCGCGTCTCAAGTCATGGTACATTTTCGTGTTTCCGGGATGTATGGTGAATCTGGAACCGTGTGCCTCAGTCAGGAGCTCTCTCAACAGCTCCTCGTCTCTGGGGACGCACAGCCGTCCCCCCAAGCGTAACACCTGGTCTGTGAAAGAGAAGTCCCCTGGGTCCCCTGACAGTACTCTGTCGCGCAAAGACTGCAAGTACGGATCGGCCATCTGTCCCGTTATGATGCGGTCTATCAACTCTGGTCTGGTCTGCCGTGTCACCGTCACTGCCCCACAGTACCCTCGTAACTCTAGAGGTCGCCAACTGCCCACCTCCTCCAAAAGGCTCCAACTCTGTAACTGTAGACTGGCCAAGTGTGCGGGCGCCTTACGGCTCAAGGCGTCAGCCACCACATTGGCCTTTCCCGGGTGGTAGGAGATGCTGCAGTCGTAGTCCTTCAGGAGCTCCAACCAACGTCTCTGTCTCATGTTGAGCTCCTTCTGGTCAAAAAGATATCTGAGGCTCTTGTGATCTGTAAAAATCTCGAAGGTCTCACCGTATAAGTAATTCCTCCATGTCTTCAGCGCGAAGACAACAGCTGCCAACTCTAGGTCGTGGGTAGGGTAGGTATGCTCATGGGGCTTCAGTTGCCGCGAAGCGTAAGCGACCACGTGACCCCTCTGCATGAGCACACCTCCTAACCCCTGCAAGGAAGCGTCCGTGTACACAACGAACCCGCCACTACTGTCAGGAATGGTGAGCACGGGAGCCGAGGTCAACCTCTCCTTCAGCTCCAGAAAACACGCCTCACAGGCGTCTGTCCAAGTGAAAGGCACATCCTTCCGAGTCAACTGTGTCATAGGACGTGCAATCTGCGAAAACCCTCTGATGAACCGTCTGTAGTAACCTGCCAGTCCCAGGAAACTGCGAATCTCAGTGACGGAACGCGGTCTCTCCCACCTGAGCACTGCCTCGACCTTGGCGGGATCCACCGCCAGGCCGTCTCCAGAGATCACATGACCCAAAAAGGTCACCTCCCTCAACCAGAACTCGCACTTGCTGTATTTGGCGTACAGCCTGCGTCGTCTCAGAGTGTCCAGAACCATCCGCAAGTGCTGTCCGTGCTGCGTCCGATCTCTAGAATAGATGAGTACATCATCTATGAAAACCACCACAAACTGGTCCAAGTACGGTCTGAACACCCTGTTCATCAGGTCCATGAATGCAGCGGGGGCATTGGTCAGCCCAAACGGCATGACCAAAAACTCGTAGTGTCCGTACCAGGTGCGGAAAGCTGTCTTGGAGACGTCGGTCTCCCTGATCCTCAACTGGTGGTATCCAGACCTCAAGTCGATCTTGGAAAACACCGTGGCACCCCGCAACTGGTCAAACAAATCGTCAATCCTCGGCAGCGGATATCTGTTCTTGATGGTGACCCTATTCAGCTGTCTGTAGTCCACACAAAGGCGTAGGGTCCCATCCTTCTTCTTCACAAACAGTACCGGGGCTCCCCAGGGAGACGCACTGGGCCTCACGAAACCCTTCTCCAAAAGGTCCTGCAACTGAGACTTGAGCTCTCGCAGCTCAAGCGGTGCCATCCTGTATGGCGCGGTGGAGATGGGGTTGGTCCCTGGTACTAGTGAGATCTCAAACTCGATCTCACGCTCGGGCGGTAGTCCTGGTAACTCGTCTGGAAACACGTCGGGGTACTCTCTGACCACCGGGATGCTCTGGAAGTCTGCCACGGGGCTGTGCTCTGCCACCACACAAGCTAAGAAGCCCTCACACCCCTGGCTCAAAAGTCTCGCCGCCCGAAGTGCCGAAATGCACCTGAAACCTCCGTCCACTGGCTGCCCGTGAAACTCGAAGGAAGGCAACTCCGGAATGGAGAAGACAATCTTCCTCTCAAAGCAGTCTACCAATGCGTGGTAAGCGGACAGCCAATCCATCCCCAGGATCACCCCAAAGTCCTCCATCTGTATCATAATCAGGTCAGCTGGCAGGCTGTGTCCCCCGATGCTGACCCCGCAACCCGTGTACACCTCCTCAGCTACAAACAGCTGACCACTCGGACCTCTGATTACGAACGGGTTCTCTAGCAATGTATAATCCTGGTCCAAACTAACTGCGAAACTGTCTGCGACAAACGAGTGCGTAGCGCCGGAATCGAAAAGCGTGTAAACGAGTCTGCCAGAAACTGAAACCATACCTGCTACCACGGATCCCGAAGCTCTGGCGTCCCTGTGTGTTAGGGCGTTGATACGCCCCTCAGCTCTAGGTGCGGACGAAGCAGCCACACTCTGCGTCGGACGGGTAGGTGCTGGCCGGTACCCTCCTCGCGACTGCGGTCCTCCTCCTCGCGCCTGGAAACCGCGGCCTCCTGCGCGCCCTCCAGTGCTCTGCGCGGGAAGTATCTGCTGACCTCCTGCCCTAGATGGGCAGTCCCTCCTGACGTGGCCCGGCTGGCCACACTGGTAGCAGAGGGGAACCCGACTCCCGCCCTCAGTGAGTCCCTGCTGTCGGCTAGGCAGGGGTCCGGTGCTGGCGACTGGCCCCTGTCGAGGGCCCCCAAAGGCCACTGATGGCCCTGCACAACGTGACGGCTCTCCTGCGGACGCCACGTGTCTCCGTTCTCGCCGACCCTGTGAGAAGTCTGGCTGAAAGGGCCTCTTCCGCCTGCCGTCGGTCTCTCGCGCGGACGGGTTGGTCTCCTCGTAAGTCATGGCTGCCTCTACCACCCTCGAAAACGTCGGCAGCTTCAGGGGTTTGACATACCCCCGGATCGCAGGCCGGAGCCCCTCGGTGAACCTCCAAAGGCGCTCCTCCTCAGTGGCTACCGCTGTCGCTGCAAAGCGGGACAGCTCCAAGAAACGCGTGCGGTACGCGCTCACGGTCATCGTCCCTTGGCGGAGAGTGTGGAACTCCCGCCTCCTCTGGTCCTGCCATGTCTGGGGAAAGTACTGCTTGCAGAAGAGGGTGACGAACTGGTCCCACGTCGGCTCGTCCCTCTCCTGTCCCCGGACCGCCCTCCACCACCGGTGTGCCGCACTCTCCAGCTGGTACGTGGCAAAGGCCACGCGGCACTCCACCGGGGGGCGAAGGGTGTCGAAGATCTTCTCCAGCTGCTCAAGCCAGTCCTCTGCCTCGGTCGGGTCCTCATCCCCCTTGAAGGAGGGGGGCTTCAGCTTCCGGAACTGTCCGAAAAGCTCGAAGTGGTGCTGTAGGGGAGGTGCTGGTGCACCTCCAGGCGAAGGTGCCTCGTGTACAGAAGTGTCGGAGGAAGGTGGGGGCGGCAGGGGCCCATCCCCTCCCTCGTGTCTGGCGTCGCGTCCGTCGCGTGGTCCCACAGAGGACTCCCCCTCTGCAACCCCAGGAGGAGGTGCTCGGGGCGGTGGGTGGAGCTCCTCTCGTACAATATCCCGTATCAGTCTGGCGAGGTCCTGGGCCTGGATGCCAGGGAGTGGTGGCTGGTCCACCGAGAGATCAACGACAGCACGTCCACCTCGCCGACCTCGCCCAAGGCCGCGCCCGCGGCCAGTCTCGCCAGTCCCACGACGAGGCATCTCCTGCAAGGAGACGCGAAACAAAACGGAAACGTCAAAACAGACGGTACCTAACAACACTTCTAAGAGCTCAAGTCAAGAGATATGTTGTGGTGGCTACTCTAGCTATAAACATGTGAATTGGTTATTTTCCAGTCAGTTGATTCACTTCTCGGGACGACCTTGCTCTGATACCATCTTGTTGCGACCCGGTTCCCGAGTCCCTACTAGACACGAGAACCGGACCGACTCGACTAATCCCAAGACCCAGTCGTCCAACGAGGAAGTAACCAAAAGACAGTAAAATAAACCACATTCAGCATGAATATAACTAACAGTAAGAAGGTACAGCAGTAAGGAAAGAAACTACTACAGTAGGTACCACCACAACAGTAAAGCAACATTTATCATATAACAAAAATGGCAGGTAAAGAAGGTACAGCGGAAACAAAACTACTCACTAGAACAGAAACAAAAGAAGGTACAAAGCTGTGGTAACTCTACTGGACCCTACTTGGCCCAGCGTCCTCTGCAGCCGCTGACCCTGGCTGCTCAACACCTGGTCCTGAAAAAGGTAACAAGTGTAACACGTCAGCAAAACGCTGAGTAGAGTGGCAAACTAACTAAAGGCAACAGTAGAGTGTACAGTAGCTGTTATGTTCTATTACTTCCTTTTATTTACATCTTTCAATTTTTCTCACTATTTCATTTACTTCTCAGATCCTTTACTTGATCTCGGATGTCCTCGTGGGACGATCTTGATTGCAGTCTTTTCCAACAGTAGAAGTAGCACGTGGTGCTCTCCTGGCCGGGAGAGTCCCCCGTGGTGATCCTACCCTCAGTCAACCGCCCCAAGGTCACTGACAGACGTAACGGTGACTACGGCACGCGCGATAAACGCACAGGTAGCTAGCCCGTACTGGCACGCGGTCAGTCGTTTCCGTTAACGGGTGCGCCCAAAGCACAGCACGGAACCAGGGCAGAGCCCTCTCAGTAACAGGGGTCCAACCCCTCCACAGTAACCAAACCGGGGCCTTGCCCCTCCACAGTCCGCGCACCCTCGCCTGACTACCCTGGTTTGCCCTAGTGGGCCTAACAAGTCGGTGAAGGAGGCTAGCAGAACCCCAGGGCCCGTGGGGTAGCTAGTACTCTCCTAACACTACTAGCTCTCCTCGGTACTACGTACACGAGGGCCAACAAGTCGGTACAGAGCGGCCAAGCCTAACCCCGGGTCCCTGGGGCGGCTGGCCCCACTCTGCACTAAAACAGGTACAAGTACTTCCCTTGGTACTGCGTACCCAAGAGACAGTACAAACTACATCTCAGTTCCATTCCTTTTCTTTCCAGGAGTTCCACTCCTATTTCCCCGTAGGGTTCCAGCTCTTTATCTCAGAACATCATATGTTTCACTTTCCAGATTCTCGTTCTCACATTCCATGATCTCAACATGATTCTTTATGCATAACATGCAGCTGTTAATTAAATTTACAGGCAGCTTTATATATTCCTTTCCATTTTTCCAAGACTGCAGTAATGTACATTCCACTAGTTTTTCCATCCTAGGATTCATGCCATATCCTAGGATCTATCATACAATCTAGTTTTCCGGCCCTAGGATTCATGCAACACCTAGGAGCTATCATTCCATATATTTCTCATTCCTAGGATTCATGCAATGCCCTAGGCTCTAGTTATGGTTCCATACTTTAACAGATTTTATTAATACTTAAAACCACTCTACCAGGTACAACGGGAGTAATGGGGGCGTGGTCGGGAATCCCGCGCGCCTCCGCGACTCTCAAGACGGCAACCGAACGAGGTCCTATCACAAGGATCAAACACAAGGAGTGTCTCAAAACAGTGTATAGCTACTGTAGGCGGGTAGAGGAATAAATTCTGAAACGAACGCAACTCGAATCGCGGAAAACGGAGCCCAAACGGGCCCTAACGGGTCGAGAAAGACAATACTGTGCAAAATCAGACGTCTGGAACTCCTTCCAGACGTCTTAAACGGTGGATCAGAGAATTACCTGTTCGGCTTGGTTCCCCGGACGTCCAGAAGTCTGTGGGGATGTCTCTCCTAGATCCCAGACGTCCGATGGTCTCTCCGGACGTCTGGAGGTCACTCCCGCCGTCTGGTACAACTTCCAGACGTCTGATTCGCAAAGGATGACGAATCGAACACCTGCGCACAGCCAACCCTCCTCCCTCAGTACGGTCAGTCGACAAAAAGAAGGAGAAAGCGGAACTCACCTTTCAGACGTCTGTATGATCTCACAGACGTCGACCTTGTCGTCTGGATATCAGTCCAGACGTCTGATTCTGGAGATTTTTCCAGAATCAGAACCTCGCTCGGCCTCCGCTCGCGACGCCGCCCGCATCGCACCTCGCACGTCCGCTGCTCCGCCCGCAGCAGGTCCCTCTCCGCGACGCTCTGCGCCCCCTGCGCCCTCCGCCGGCCGGCCAAGCCGCTCCCGGCGAGCTCGCCCTCACGGCAGAGCCCCGCCCTCGCACGCCGCAGCTCCTCCGCGCCTACTGCGGCCGCCGCTGCCGCTGCGCCCTCGCGTCCGCTCGCTCTCGAGCACAGGCAGGAGAGAAGGAGGAAGATGGTGGAGACGGGAGGGGAGGCGCGCCCCCTCCCCCTTTTAACGCCGCGCGGAGAGGAGGGAGAGACGGTCGCAGTCGCCTGCAGCCGCAGAGAAGATGCGGGATCGCAGGTCTGCGCGCACAGGCGCGCAGACGAATATCCCGTGCGAGCATAACTGTTCGCCAGACGTCTGTAAACTATCCCGGACGTCTGGTCAGACGTCCGGATGTGATCCCAGACGTCTTTACAGACGTCTGGGCCACCTCCCAGACGTCTTAAAAGACGTCTGGGGCACGCGCTCGTTACAAAGGCTCACTATCACATTGATTCTACCACTTAGTTGGGATCTAACCTATGTACCTAGTGCACTCTAACTTAATACACAAATAAGTGAGTAGAAAATTTGAATAGGCTAATCAGTCTGCGTGCCTTAATTAAGTGATACTATAGGCCAATTAATTGAACTATTTAGGTTGCACCACTCTATATAAAATTGATTCATCAAGTAGCTGCCCCTTAGGATTCAATTGTTAAGACTTAACCAGGCACTCCACATTATTTTTCAATTGTAAAGGAATATATTTTCATCTGTGCATTCAAAGCCTAGTGTGCTTAAATAAACCTAATTGAACAAACCTAACAATCAAATCCTAAAAGCAACTAAACAAGGTTAAGCCTAAAAAGACAAATCATTAAATAACCATTTTTGAGAACTCTGGTTGTGCATGCACACACGAATTAATAAATTTTTAAAGGCACAACCTAGATAAAGGGTCCATCACATTCCAGAGCATAATCAAACCTAAGCCCAATTCAAATTGAGTAGATGTTGTCCTTAAGGATTGACTCGCTCTTCGAGGCTTAGATTGAGGTTGTTTACGATTAAACTGCTTCTATTGGTTCATCTGATGTCTAGCTAGGGGAGTGAGGTGAACACATTTATTTAGATAAAAATGCCTATTTATACATATTCCTAGGTTTGTTAGATGTACAGAACATTGTAAATACTGCATAATAGCATCATCTTGCATTTAAGTTAGATCATATAATTTATATATTAATTTCCTCATTTTCATTTCTAGGGAAGGAGGCGACACATTCATGGACCTCGGATTGAAGATCCAACCGTACGAATCTGATCAAGGCAATGATCAAAGTCTAATGCCTCTAAAATCACCCTGATCGGATCTCTGTAACATCATATGCAATCTGTAGAAGATTAAAGGCCAATGGACAAAGTGATTTGACTTGGAGCCTCAAACGACAAACCCAACCACACAAATGGGTGCGGATTGACGATCGTAGCTCAACGACGGGAAGATCGACCAAATTAGACATCTTTGGCACCATCTGTGAAGACAAGAAGATGGACCGTCAGGATGGCACCACGTGGCACCAACCCAATGCCCACCGCCACCTCTCAACCCCTTGAAGGCTTCTCCACGCACTTTGTGGGCCGTTGGCTCTACATCTAATGGCCACAAAAGTGACAGGTCACCCCATCCCTCTCTTCTCAAAGGCCTCCCTTAATCACAACCATTGGATCTTCATCCAACGGCTGTGAATGCATGAGCATCATTTTAAGCCCGCAACAATTCGTGGCCATAGCACAGTGCGCGAGCAGCCTATGTTGAGTGTGGAGCGCACGTTTGAGCCATGCCCAGTGGATTAAATCTGCAGAGGTGAAATTCGATTGTTGAATGATGTTCAAACGATGCTTGAAGTGGCGACGTGGCACAATGAATGGCATTCATTTTCCACTCGTGAGATGACGCATTTGTAAGCACCTCTGTTTTAATGCACCAAAATTGTTTATTGCAAAGACTAATATTTCAGGACTATCACGGATTAGAGCTTCTCTCATGGATCAGGTTTTGATTGATGCTGATCTGTGTCTTTTACTTTTATTGAGTCTAGGATATTGTTGTAAGGAACCTCAAAATAAAAATCAAACGGATTTTTGCGCTTTACTCTAAAATTAGTTTCTAGGGTTATTGATAGACCAAATTGATTGATCAACCAACCAACCCATTTTAGGAAGTTGATTAATACCCTTTTGCTCGACCAATTAAACTAATTAATCGACCAATCAATGATCAATCAAATTACTAGATTGATAGACCAATCTACTTTAGTTGATCGACCAATTTCATTTCCTTTTCAGGTTAAATTTTTAGTGTAAATAGAAGTCGTATGCAGCCCTTTTTCATATAACTTTTAATAGAGAAATCCTCCAAAAGAATAGTGCTTCTCGTGCTTCCTCAAGTGCATCTGTGCTTCATTTTTTACACCTTTCAAAGAATGTTGTTTCAAACCTCTACTGAAATTTTGGCTTGATTTTTATTGAGGTTCCATAGTTCTATATTGTTCTTTTACATTGTTGTTTTGATTAACGGATCCCAAGTTGTTGGGGAAGATCCGTTGTTGTTGTTGTTGTGCTTCTCTTCAGGTTGTACAGAGAAGTGGTTTGTAAAGAGGTTGTGCCACCCTCGTTCAACTGGTACAATAGTGGGTTGACTAGCCTGATTAGTCAGGAAAATCCTAAGCTGAGAAGCTTAGGTAGTGGGTTTCACCCGATTTAGGTTTCTACTATAAATCTAGGTGTAATCTATGGTTGATTCTATTGCAAATTTATTTTTTTTTTAATTTCTTTAGATCGATACTATTCACCCCACCCCTCTAGTATACTATTTTGATCCACAGGCAACCCTCATTTGGTATCAGAGCAAGGTTGTCCAAAAGATGTCCAAATCAACTATTGATACGTATGTAGAGGGTTAATTGCCAGTTCAACCTCCATTATTCGATGGAACAAACTATGGTTATTGGAAGACCAGGATGCAAATCTTCCTGGAGTCAGTGGACTTCAAAGTATGGGTTGTCATTGCCTCCAAGTATGCATGCCCTGAGATCAAGGAGGGTGTGGCAGTGACTCCGGATCAGAAGAAGATGGCAACGCATAACACGAAAGCCATGAAGGCAATCTTCTACGGACTTTCCAGAGTGAAATTCAACCAAGTCCAAGCCTGCAAGATAGCCTACAAGATTTGGAGCATCCTCGAAGTCACTCACGAGGGAACGTTGAAGGTGAAAGAAACCAGAGTTAATTTACTAACTCAAAATTATGAGCTTTTCAAGATGTCCGGATCAGAAGAAGATGGCAACATATAACGTAAAAGCCATGAACGTAATCTTTTATGGGCTTTCTAGAGAGGAGTTCAATTGAGTTTTAGCCTGCAAGACAGCTTACGAGATTTGGAGCATCCTCTAAGTCACTCACGAGGGAACGTCAAAGGTAAAAGAAACAAGAGTTAATTTACTAACTCAAAATTATGAGATTTTCAGAATGAAGAAGGGTCAGTCAATCAAAGAGATGTTCACATTATTCATGGACATCATAAACTCCTTATGGAATCTAGATTGGGATATAAAGAATGAAGCTCTACTGAGGAAGACCCTTCGATCGCTTACCAGCGATTGGAAGACAAAGACAACAGCCATACAAGAATCAAAAGATCTGTTCAATCTAAAACTGGATGATCTTATTGGAAGTCTGATGGCTTATGATGTCCAACTCCAACACATGAAGGAGCATGAAGATCAAGTCAACAAGAAGGCCGTAGCCCTTGAAGCAAATCAATAATCTGAAAATTCATCAAGCGAAGACAAAAAGGAAGGCATAGGCCTCCTCTCCAGAAAGTTTAGAAAGTTCCTCAAAAATAAGAGCTAGAGAAAGAAGAAAGAAGAATCCAAAGTAGATGCCATTATCTGCTACAACTACAAGAGAAAAGGTCACATCAAGAAGGATTGTCCACTTCTAAAAAGGAATTAGAAAAGAAGAGGAGATTTCCCAAAAAAGAATGGAAGAAAAAGACCTTTACAGCAACATGAGATGAATCAGATTCGAGTTCCAAAGAAGAAGAAACCTTCAAAGAAGAAGCTCTTTTAGGACTTATGGCCTTAAAAGACGAGGTAACCTCTTTTTCACAAGATGAATTATTAGAAGCAATTTTTGAGGTGCATGACTTAACTAAATTACTAAAAGTAGAAAATAAAAACCTAGCAAAAGCATTAAGGAAAGCTTACCTTACAAAATAAAGAATTATCTGCTGAAATTACTTTACTAAAGTCACATACAGATAATCTAAAAGTAGATATAGATAAGCTAAAAGTAAATTCTGCTATTCTCTTGAATGACTTGGTTAAATTCACTAAAGGTAGTAAAAATTTGCATAAGCTATTAGGAACACAAACCCAGTGCACCGCAAAGTTTGGGTTAAAATACATACCTAAAATAATAATGAAGCGTCTAGTTCTAGCAAAAACAAGAAAGTAGCTTGCCTAAACAGGAAACACAAGCTAACCACCATGGACCCAAACAAAAATGGGTACCAAAAGTACTTTTGCAATCCTATTTTGTAAGTCAAGTAGACTATAAGAGGTGGACATATCAAGAAGCGAATGGAAATATGAAGCCACTCTATAGATCAACCAAACCAAGACCTCACAAAAGCAAACCAATGACAGGATCAAGAAAAAGGAAGATGAATCATGGATAGTGGATGTTCCAAGCATATGACCAAAGAGGAAGACCTATTCCTGCAACTCCACTATTACGAAGGTGGTATGGTCACATTTGGGAACAACCACAAGGGTCGTATAGTTGGTACTAGCCCAATTGGTAATCTCTCCACATCTTTTGATAATTTACATTTATTTAGTGGACTAAAACATAATCTTCTTAGTGTAAGTCAAATATGTGATAAATGATATAAAATCACTTTCACTTTGAATGGATTTAAAATACGGGATAAGGAAACAAAACAAACTATCCTTAAAGGAAACAAACATAAAGATATCTATACTATTAACTTTGACAAATGTGACAGTCTTGAATGTCTTGCCACATCTAACGAAGAGGCAACACTTTGGCACACATGACTAGGTCATGTTCACATGGAAAACATTAGTTGACTTGTGAAACATGAAGTTGTCAAAGGTCTTCCAAAGATCAACTTCAAGAAAAGCAATGTTTGTGATTCTTGTCAAGTTGGTAAATAAACCAAAAATCCTTTCAAACCAAAAAGGATGGTAAGCACCTCTCGGCCCCTGGAGCTACTTCACTTAGACTTATTCAAACCAACCAAATCCAAAAGCCTAAGCTGGTACAAATACTATTTAGTCATAATCGATGATTTCTCTAGATTTACTTGGATATCCTTCTTAAGAAGTAAGGATTTAACTATTGATGTTTTAGAAAGCTTGCAAGAAGACTACAGAATGAAAAAGGATCTTAAGTGATTAGGATTAAAAGTGATCACGGTGGAGAATTTGATAATGAATCTTTTTCCAATTTCTATGATTAATATGGGATAAAACATGAATTTTCTTTCCCTAGAGCTGCACCTCAAAATGGTGTAGTTGAAAAGAAAAATAGAACCCTGCAAGAGTGTGCCCGCATAATGCTTTGCAAGTCAAAGCTGCCCCGATATTTTCAGGTAGATACTGTAAACACTGCTTGCTACATCCAAAATAGATCCCTGGTTAGACTAATCCTAAACCAAACACCTTTTGAACTCTATCATGGAAGAACACCTAGAATTTCCTACTTCAACAAATTTGGCTATAGATGTTTTATACTTAACACCAAAGACAATCTTGATAAGTTTGATGCTAAGAGCTTAGAAGGAATTTTTCTAGGTTACTCAACCAGAAGTAAAGCCTATAGAGTTTTCAACAAGAAGAATTCAGTTGTTGAAGAGATTATGCATGTAGCATTCGATAAAACACTATCTCAACCTAAATCTTCTGCAAATGATGATGATGACCTAATAGATGACTCATTAAATATTCCAGAAGAGAATATTTCAGATGAACTATAAAAAGATATTTCCTATATGAAAGATCATCCAAAAGAATTGGTGATAGGAGAACTATCTAAAGGACTTCAAACACGATCTTCCATCAACACCTTAGCTTTCACAACCTTTGTTTATCAGTTATAACCCAAAAATGTTAAGGAAGCCTTTTTTGACAATTGTTGGATTATTACGATGGAAGATGAGCTAAATCAATTCAAAAGAAATCAAGTATGGGAACTTGTTCCAAAGCCTGACTCTGAGACCATTATAGAAACCAAATGGGTCTTTAGGAATAAACTTAATGAATCAGGAGAAGTAGTAAGAAATAAAGCTAAACTTGTGGCCTAAGGATATAATCAAGAAGAAGGAATAGATTTTGATGAACCATATGCGCCTGTAGCTCATCTAGAATCCATTAGAATGTTGCTAGTCTTTGGCACCCATATGGAATTCAACAGATGGACATCAAAAGTGTCTTTCTTAATAGATTTATCAAGGAGGAAGTCTATGTTAAACAACATCCAGGTTTTAAAGATGCTAAATATCCAGAATATGTATACAAATTAAATAAAGCATTATATGGTCTAAAACAAGCTCCACGAGCTTGGTATGAAAGCTTAAAAACTTATATAATTGAAAATGAGTTTGAAATTAGTAAAATAGATCCAACTTTATTCACAAAAAGAAAAGAAAATTATCTCTTAATAATACAAATTTATGTAAATGATATCACTTTCAGTGCTACTAAGGATCTATTATACTAAGAATTTGCAAAGGCAATGCATGATCAGTTTGAAATGAGCATGATGGGAGAACTTCAGTTCTTTCTCAGACTTCAAATTGACCAGGTATCCTCTGGAATCTTCATATCACAAACCAAATACACCACGGAGATCTTAAAGGAATTCTCCATGGACAAAGTAAAGGGAAAAGGAACACCTATGGCAGCTTCTACGCAACTAAAATTTGATGACACAGGTAAGTCTGTAGATCAGAAATTGTATAGAAGCATGATAGGATCTTTATTATACTTAATTGCTAGTAGACCTGATATTCTCTTTTGCACTTGTTTGTGTGCTTGCTTTCAAGTAAACCCTGAGGAAATACATCTAAATGCTGTTAAAAGAATACTTAGATACTTAAACAACACATAAGACTTAGGACTTTTCTATCCGAAGTTAGACACATTGGAACTTTATTCTTTTGTGATGCTGATTATGCGGGTAACTTTACAGACAGAAAGAGTACTAGTAGAACGTGTCAATTTCTTGGAAATTCCTTAGTCTCTTGGTTCTCTAGAAAACAACGCATTGTTTCACTTTCAACAACTGAAGCAAAATATGTAGCTACAACTTTAGCATGTTCACAACTATTATGAATGAAACAAACCTTACAAGATTTGTGACAACAGTAGTGCCAAAAACTTATCTAAGAATCCAGTTCAACACTCTAGGTCTAAACATATTGATGTCAGACACCACTTTCAAAGCGACTATGTCTTAAAAGGAGAAATCAGCTTAGAATTTGTTAAAATAGAGAATCAATAATCTGATATCTTCACAAAACCCTTGCCAAAGGAAAGATTTAACCTAATCTTCCATTCCCTGGGTTTATCTAGGATAAATGAGCCTAATTGATCTGTTTCATGGATATGTTTTCAACTGTTATTCGATCAATTTTTTGAGATTGATCGACCAAATTCTTTGATCGATCAAAGTCCTTAATTGATCGACCAAATTCTTTGGCAAGAAATTTCCCTCCAAAAATTTGAGTTTTGATCAATCAAATTAGTTATTTGATCGACCAATCCGATTGGGTGGGAATTTTCCCTCCAATCATTTGAACTCTAATCGACCAATTAACGTAATTGATCGATCATTTCTTGTTTTGATCGATCAAAACACAGTTTTGATCGACCCAACTTGGCGGATTCACTTTTTGAGATTGTGATCTTTTTACCTCGAATCTTGCTCCTAATCATCCTAACTGAACCTAATCTCTCTGATTACCTTCCTAAAATGTTTTTACCTATTTTGCTAATCAACTTTTCTATAAAACACAATCTTTTTTACCACCAAAACCTACTTTTTACTACCCATACCCCACTTTTCACCCAACAAATTGTTATATGCATGGATATTATCTCCTTCAGATATATTTTACTCTCTTGAAATTACATGTTTTCATTTACATGCTTAAGGGGGAGTTAATTGAAATTGATAGTAGTATGTTTTACTTTTTGTTGAAAGAAAAAGGAGATATTATGCATAATATTTCAATTCATAATTATAATTTTGTTGTCATTAAAAGGGGGAGAATGTAAGCACCTCTGTTTTGATGCACCAAGATTATTTTTTTTGGAAAGACTCATATTTCAGGACTATCACGGATCAGAGCTTCTCTCATGGATCAAGTTCTGATGGATGCTGCTATGTGTCTTTTACTTCTATTGAGTCTAGGATATTGTTATTAAGAACCTCAAAATAAAACTCAAACGGATTTTCACGCTTCTCTCTAAAATCAGTTTCTAGGGTGATTGATCGACTAATAAGACTAATTGATCAACAAACCAACTTAGTTAATCGATCAAACCATCCCATTTTAGGAAGTTGATTAATACCCTTTTGATCGACCAATTAAACTAATTAATTGACGAATCAATGATCAATCAAATAACTAAATTGATTGACCAAATCTCATTTTGATCAGCCAATCTACCTTAATTGATCGACCAATTTTAGTTCCTTTTCATGTCAAATTTTTAGTATAAATAAAAGTCATATGCAACCCCTTTTCATATAACTTTCAATAGAAAAGTCCTTGATATGAAAAATACATGGTTTGTTAATTATACGAATAGTGTCGTTGAGACGTGTAAATAAGCAATCAACTCTTAAATTTATAATACCTAGATAATGGAGTATCTAGAGTCACCGAAGGAGGCCAATTTGTTAATCAGATGAATGGTTCTCTCTCTCACCTCTAAAATCCGCACTTTCTTTTTGTGATTTTTGATTTTGTTGTTTTTATATTTTTTAGAAACAATCGGGTTTGAGTCAATGGAATGCGAAGACTTAATTATGCTACAACTAACCCTAGGTGACAAGAATGGAGTCCTCTCTTTTAAGCTCACCCTAGGTAAGTGCACCTAGGTTAATTAGAGGAGAGTGTGTGCACTACAACTACAAAAACAACATTGAAAAACACATTAACTACAACATGAAAATTGGAAGGAAAATAACTTCTGTATTACTAGTAAAGTCAAATACAGGTAGAGCAATGCTTCTACAGGAACATTAAACTACTAGCTAACACAAAAAGTAGAGTGGAAGATAAGGAAGAAGAAAGGGAGATCCTCTAGTTGAAGTTGGGATGGCCCTTGCTCCAAGTGTAATTGCCACACACTTAAAAAGGGTCTTCCTTCTTCCTTGATGTAGTCCTCCTCCAAGCTATCCTCCAAGGTGGGAGTCAACCACCTTGCCTGGCCATCCCCTTCATGTTGAAGATGATCTCCTCCTTGGCATGGCTAACGGATAAGAAGAGAGAAGAAGAAGGCACCAAAGGGGTAGGAAGATTGCCCCCTTGATCTTCTTCCTTAGCGTGGAGATGGGGTGGAAGAATGGTGAACCTAACTAATGGAGAATAAGGGTTTTTGGTGGTGATTGTGGTGTGTATATATAGAGGTGGAGATGGGGGTTAGTTGGCATGGACATGTGGAGGGCTAGGATTAGGTTTAGTAGGTGGTTAGTTGTGGTTATGGGGATCCTAGGGTTAAGACTAGTTGGTGCCATCTTTAAGGGTGTTATGGTGGTGGAGAGGTGCATGGAGTTGGCGCCAACCATGGAGGGATGCCATGGTTTGGCACCACCTAAGGGGGGTTCTAGAAGGTGGGTAGGTAGATGCCTAGGATGGGTTGTAGATGTAGGTGTAGGGTTAGGATGTGCGGGTTTTTGGTGCCAAAGGAGATGGGTAGTTAGGGTGGTTTTTGGTGCCAAAGGAGAGGGGTCTTTTGGTGGTGGAGTGGTGTTGAAGCTATGAGTTACTACGCTATCGAATTTGGTTTTGAAAACCTATCATTGTAGTTTGAAAGTAAAGAACTCATGTTCAACAAATAAAATTTATACCGAAATAGAAATCTCGGGTCGAACTCAGGGAGGCAGACGTTTGATTAGAAATATGTGTTTGTTTTATTTGTCACGAATCAAAATAGCTGGTTAGAAACTATCTATCTATTTAATAAATAATAAATAGAAGAGAGAGAGAGAATATTACAAATAAAAGCAAAAGGGATGTAGAATAAACATGGACTTCATTATAAAAAATTATTCATTACACTACTCATTACGATTCGAAAGCGAGAAATGATTACACTAGAAAGCAGTAAATCTATTCTAGAAAGCAGTAAAAAGAATGGAGAGAGAGATATCCTCCTCGACAATTGCTTGGAGGACGAGCCGGACGGGACGATGCCTAGAAGATGGGGAATGGAGCAGGAAGAAGAAGGATGAAGTGGGAAGAATGGGAACGAAGCAGCACATTATCGTCATCACAGGATCCACTTCTCGAATGCAGAGGGAGGACAATTGCAAGATGCTCTTTGAAGGGGGATGAAGGTGGAAAAATTAAGATTTTTACTCAAGAGGAGCATCCTGGGTTTGGGACAAGCTCTTAGAGCTTTGGAGGGGGTGAGAGAAGAGAAGGGATGATAATTTTGTATGCAGGGGGTCTCCTTTTATAGTTGCAATGAGTGAGGGCAATTTAGTCATTTTATGTTGAAAATCATTAATTCAGGACCTTTAGTGATGGATAAATCTGTCACTAAAGGCCTGAACGTGGCCGTTGTGGGCAATGCGTGCATGCCCGCTCGCCTCCCCATGCCTCAATGCACGTCCATGATCTCCCAATCTCGGTCGTTCAATCATGAGATTGAACGGCTGAGAGCGCATCCTCACCCGCCTCAACCGCGCACCTCTCGCGTGTGATGCTGCATCGCCTCGCCACATCAGATGGCATGTGGATTTGATTGGGCACGCATGGCCACGCCATTGCACGGTCAAATGCGCCCACTCGCCCGCTTCATCCACGTGCTTCTCACGGCTCGAACCCGCGCCTTAATGCTGAGTTAAGTTGCTCGACCAACATGCTGTGGGTGTGTTTGCGTCGAGCACCTAACTTAAGCGTGGGCGATTCACAACCGTTGGATCTCGATCCAATGGCGGAGAGACGTGGCTGCTAAGGCTTCAGCGGTTGCGTGTGGCCGGTTGGGCGGCTGAGATGGCGCCATGTGGCACCATCTTAGCTGTCCATTTTCTAGGTGATGTAGATGGTGCCACGAGTATCAGATTGAGTCAATTTTTGCATTGTTAGGCTACGATCGTTGATCCGAATCCATCCGTGTGGTTGGATTTGTCATCTGAAGTGCGGATTAATACCATCTTGGCCCTTGATCTTCTAGGGTTCCTCAGTCTCTATCTGATGCTACAGATATCCGATTAGAGTGATCTTGGAGTCATTGATCTCCAATCGCCGCCCTGATAAGATCCATATTATTGGATCTTCGATCCAAGGCCCTGATAAAAAGTTGCCCTGTCCCTGACCATAAAAGGATACAATTAACCTCCATTTTATTCAGATTAATCTAAATGCAAGATGATGCATGCTATGCAATATTTATAGTATGTAATAAAATTCTATGCTTAAGAACATGCATAAATAGACATTTTATGTAACATAAACATGTTTACATCAAGTGTGGTGGAAGGTTGCCTATAGTTGGTGCCAAAAGTAGGGTGGACTAGGTAGCTTAGGTGGACGTAGGGCTAGGGTTATTTAGTGGAGCTATTTAGGTAGGATTTTAGGGTTAGGTGTTGGTGCCAAGGAGGTGACTAGCTAAGCTAAGCTAGTTTAGCTAGTTTAGCTAGTAGGGAGTAGGGTTGGAGGCATTTGGAGGTAGGGTTTTGAGGGAGAAGAGCTGGAGGTAGTCATCTTGAGCTGCACTGGAGCTGGTGCTGCTGAAGAGAGCTACAAGGAGCTACCTTAGCTAGCTTAGCTTTGCAGTTCTTTGCTAGCTGCTAAGCCAAGCTATGATGAGCTAGATTCTGCTGATGTGAGCTGAGGTGAGCTGGGTCTAATATTCCCGGGGAGGACCTAGCTAGCTAGAGTAGCTAAGGCAGTTAAGGTCATCTTCAATTGGCTAAGTGTAGCTAGTTTATAATAGTAGCTAGTCCTAGTCAGGTTGAACTTCTAATGAACTCTTCTGAGCAAGAAGAGTTGGAATGGAGTTGGGATCAACTATCTTCAACTAGTTTGAGCTGCCATCAAGTTGAGGTGAGCTGTATGGAGCTATGGTGAACTATCTAGAGCTACCATTCAGTTGAGATGAGTTGAATGGAGCTAAGGGTGAGTTGATCTAGCTAGAAAGAGCTGGGATGAGTTGGATCTAGTTGGGATTCAGCTGAAATGAGCTGGATCTAGCTGGGATCCAGTTGATAGGAGCTTCTTCTTCATCTTCTGCATTCCTGGGTGCCAAGATGTGTGGGATCTGACATTCTGCCTAATCCTGACACTCAAATAAATGCATTAAAAATACATTCAAATGCAATGCATGCTTATCCTAGGTAAATGCCTGAATATAGCCCAAAAACCTATTTGTGGAGTTAAAACCCTAAGAGATAGGTTAGTTTTGGGGCATAAGAATGATAATAAATTGGCGTTTATTTCACCCCTATGCTTATCTTTTGCTAGTCTCTTAGCAAAACTATTTTCACAAAATGGATTTTTTGGGAAAGACTAATTTTTTTTAGTTTTAAGGAGAGAAAGACTATGGGACCTTGGTTGATTGAGAAACTTGAAAGACATGGGATTTGCTAAAGATAAAACCTCGAGATTCGTCTTTGGATCCAATAGTTAGAAGAATCAAGATCAAAGTATCCTTTAAAAATTCATAAATCAACTCATTGTTAATTCAGATGACCTGAAATTTTTGCAGTTAGGATTTCTCTGGCTCTTGAAACCAATTTGCAACTTGCATCAACTTTTAAAACCTTACATTTGTGCATGTGAATGCCAACTTTTATGAGGTCGTGTTTTTGGTTTAAAGCTTTTTTTTTTTTTGAAACTCCCCCATGCTTATTATTAGCTTAATCCTACAACAGATGTATCGAGATCATCATTCCCGTCACCAATCCTCAAGGACCACCTAGGTGCTCACAACCCCAAAACACAATGCGGTGTAAAGGAGTGCTCCTAGCAAACTCAAGCTCTTGCTTCGATGCCATAGAGCATCGTCCAAGAAACTTGAGCTGCAAAATTGCACCTTAATGCTCCGTCTAAGGATATGGAATATAAATATGGAGTAGTGCTGAGGCGGTAACATGTTGTCATCGCATCCTCAAAGGAGGCATTTTCCTCCTTCTCAGGGGTGGGAACTCAAACTAATGATCTGTTTTGGATTTTACTAAGGAAAAATAGGGAGTTTTTCTAATTTCTAAATGTTTTTTAAGTGTTGGCTAGTGTGTGAATTGTGACAACAGAATTTTGTCAGAATTGCAAGTTTTTGATTGGAAACTAAGCCAGGTTATTTCCATGTCACAAAAAGTAGATGAAGTTATCTGAATCATCACGAGTTCAAGTGGAATTAAGAGAAAGATACTTGATCTAGTCTAGAAATTAGCCCAGGGATTCTAACAATCAGATCTTAATCTCAATCCCCAGTTTGTTAAAGATTAAATCCCTTGTACCTTAAAATGAAATTTTCAACCTTAGTTCCATTTCTCAAATTTCCACAAAAAGTTTTACGATTTTTCTGTAATGAGATGCATGCAAAAGAAAGAAAATGCATATATTTAGGTTTTGAAAATCCTAAATCGATCGTAAAAATTTAAAAACACACCCCCATGCATATGATATGCAATGACCTCATGCATTAGGAGGGTAAAGAGATCACCTTGGTGAAAAGCATTCAAGTTTAGGATGGTCAAAATCTAGAAAAAGAAAGAGAATAGGAAAGTAGGAAAGATGATGGGTTACCTCCCATCCAGTGCTATCTTTTACATTGATTCAGCCAGGCATGAAATGATGCATGAAAAATGGACAATCATGTAAATAATTGGACATTTGAATGTCCTCAAGAAATGTGTTTTCCTCAAGATCCCTAAAAGATAATTCATAAAGAAATAGAGATCAAAATGAAGTGGAAAGATGGAATAATGACCCTGGTCTTGCCATGGTTTGCATTTATGTAAAATGCCAAACTCGGGTAGGTCGAGTGGTAGGTCTAATGGAAGGGAGGGAGAAAGTAGTTAATGAGATGTAGGGTGGGTGAAGTCAGTGTGGATGTTTTTGGTGAAAACTTAGGAAGATTGAAATAATAAAAGTCAAACCCTAGTTAATCTTAATAGTCTTGGACCCCATAATCATCCTTAAAATAGGAATTAATAAAATCTAGATCCATGGTGGTTAGAGTTGAGTAGGATTTGATCAACAGACTTCTCAAATACTGCTTCCATTGTATTATCAGTGTCCTTAAAAATTTCATGATCAATGGACCTCCTGGAAGCTTGAAATAAATCTAATGGAAAGGTCTGGTTACTGCAACTTGTATTCATTTTCCCGGAATGAGAATTGATATTAGCTATTATAGTAATCAGAAAGGGTCTTCCTAGGATGACATTAATGAGAGCCTCTGGTACCTCTATGTCAAGGACCAGAAAATTAATCGGAAATAGATAATTCTAGACCTTGACAATAGTATCAACAATTCCTCACAGTTGAATTGTAGATTTATCTTCCAATTGAAATTAAACCTTAGTTGGTTTAAAATCACCGAATTAATATTTTGCGAATAAAATTGGGGGAATGATATTAATAGAGGTACCTAAGTACAGAGGGGAGCAAAAAAAGGTGGTGTAATTTAAGCCAACCGAGATGAGTGATGTGCGTGGGTCCTTTTTGTGAAAGGCATCTTGCTCTGAAAAATTGAGCTTGTTGTCTTAGAAAGAACCACCCTTCCTAGATTCCGGGCCTACCATTTTGGAATATATCTTTCTTTCAACACTTTAGCATAGGCAAGGGTGGCATCTAGGAGGGGGATATTAGTGTCACTTGCCCAAATAAGTCCAAAATATCTTGGTGAGAGGGCTTTGATTTCTTATTAGAAGGATTGGATTGCAGTGCTTGAGAGCGAGAGATAGGATTTGAATCTAGTGTTTTTGGTGCTTGTTTTTCTTCTTCCTTAGTGGGGTCAGGAGAGTTAATTTGCATAGGTTGAGAGTAGGTTTCATCAATTTGATTTGAAGGCCCTAAATCAGTGGTGGTTTTCCTACTCCTCAATGTATCTGCATATGCAGTTTGGTTGTCACTGGGAGGAAGTGGGGGGCTTGTTGTTGATGGAAACCAAGTTGGTGCTGATATCGGGTTAATAGGAGGCTGATTAGTGTGGTTCTGATGTTGGTGTCAACTTGGGTGTTGGTTCCTTTGATTGACAAAGTTTGGTGTGGGCTAGGATGGTGAATGTCCTGTAGGTCTTTGAGTCGAAATAGCACCAACTTGATCATTGAGATTATTAATAACACGAGTGATTTTCGTAGTTTTTCTTTGCATCTCCTGCAAGGTTTTCATCATCTAGGCATTCATGCCTTCTTGAGATGGACCAGATTGATAAGTTTGGTTTGAACCATACCCTCCAAATAGGTTTTGGTAAGGAATCAGATTGGTCCAAGAGTGAGCCGGATAATTCCTCCAATTAGAGAAATTTTTAAATTGCTCCTGGAAGGTGGACATTTTGGGTAGGGTGATGATTTGGATATGTATAATTCCCCGTTGAACCATAGAAAGCCTCGGAATAATGATTATACTCAGCATGGGTAGTATTTAGGTTATGCAAATTTTCTCTCTTTGGGGTGTTAGAAGGGGTGAGATGTGGAATTCGTGGAGCTTGGGTAGGTGTGGCAGGCCTCCATTGGTTGGCTAGGTTTGCTACATCCCTATTCAATTGATGTTGATTAGCTTGTAGCTGAGCCATTATGGAGTAGAAATTAGGTGGGGGGGGGGCTAATTAAGTAGCTCTTGGGTGGATTGATGGGGGAAGGAAAAGTTAGCACGCAAGTTAGAGGTCCTATTTTGATTTTCCATTTTTGAAGAAGAGGAAGAATGTAGGAAAGTCTTTTATGAGAAAGGCAAAAATTAAGTGGTCCCTCCAAGTGTGGAGTTTTGGACTGCCGCCTATGCAAAATGGAAGAAATAGTGAGGAGAGGAGGGAGAGATGAGAGAAGTGTGCAATCAAGCAATACAAAATTCTAGACCTAACTTAAATGTGACTCCCAAAAAATTAACCTAAGACTTGATCTACCTAGGAGATAAGAAATCAATAGTGGGTATCCGTTCTCTCAACAAATCTAGCTAGACTGAATAAGGGGAGGTCAGCACCTAAGCATGTCTTAGGAAATCACTGGGGGCTTATGTAAACCAGCGCTAAGTTATTTGACACAGCCCTTCAGCCTGACACCAAATATAGATGAAAGAATTTATTTCAACTAAATATGACTTAAGACCTAGATAGCAAGCTTAGGTTTAGTAAGACCTTAGGGGTCAAATTGCTACAGATTTTAATTAGGTCTAAGAGGCTAAAGTGCACAAGGAATATGATGAGCGTTAGTTGGGGTAATGCCTGATTATTTCTTCTTTTTTTGAGTGTGTGCAAATTGGGTGATGATAACGTCATCATCAGCTATATCTAGCTTTATTTAGTCAAAATCGATTGATAAATGCTCGTACATAACTGCTAGAAGACCATAATTCACTGCCTAACCATTCTGAAAGAAATACATTAAAATATTGGTAAAACTGCGATTTTAATAGAATATCCTAATTGCAGAGCAATCATGTGATTTCCCAGCAGTTAATTAATGGTCAAATGGGCATAAACGTCTAATAAGTGGGTTCATCCAGGCAGAAATGTGTTTTCACGCGTTTTGAGAATTAAATGACATCTAAAACTCTAAAAATAGATCTGCTTAATTAACTGAGATTTTGGTCAGGATAAAATTCACCTAAACCTTCTAAAAATCATAGAAAAATATTCCCTAAGGTTTCGTATGCTTGCTTTGACCATTGGAACCTAATTTAACTTAAAATAAAGTCTCGGACAGACAGTTGCCCTAATTTGAGTTTCTATGCAAATTACCTAATCAAAATTCTCAAAACCTAAATCCGATGTCACCATCAGATTCCCTGGGTCCGAATTAGTTTTGTACCAAAAATTGGGTCTAATTAGAGATCTTCTTGACCTAGTTTGCATCTCAGTCTAGTTTGATTCTTTTCTCTCACATTTATGCCCCTAACTTTTGAAATAATCGCAAATGGGTCCTAAGTTTATCATCGTTCTTCGCAAATAGGTCCCCACCCATTTTTGGAAGGTCAGAGCTCCTCCGTTGAGATTCGATTAGAGATTTCTCACTCGATTCTCAATCAAACACTCCCATAATTAAAAGCGAGATTCTTCAAGGAATTGCTTTCCAAATGAACCCATCCACGATCCTAAATCATTCCCAAATCTTCATGTGAACCTTTCAAAGGTTCTTATGTCCTATTTGCATGAGAATCATGGGGTTGCAAGATCGGTTTCCAAGCTTGAGACTCCTTCTTAGGGCTTATAAATGGACCTACGATGCATTCCTCACCTTCTTAGGTAGGCTTGGCCTAAAAAATCTTCCCTTTTCCCTATCTCCAGCCTCCTCTGACCTACGCTTCGGCGGTCCTCCTTGTTCTCCTTTGTCCACACCTCCAACCATCAAATTGGAGGCATGACTGTCCTCCTCTCCTTCCTCCGACGGTGGCCTACCAAAGCCCCGTCGTTTTCGAACATTTCCTCGTCACCGTCTCCCTAACGAAGGATTCATCTTCCCCACATCCAACAATCACACCGGCGTGGGAATCTTCCTCATTTCATCCATAATTTTTGGTCCCCTCGATCTCTGTTCCCCTCTACTTCCTCTTTCTCTTTTTAAACTCCAATTTCGACCACCATTCACGATCACCCCCTCCTTCTTCTCCAAGTCCAGCAAGGGCTCTGGTGAGCCCTTGCCACCACCACACACCACCAAACATCACACCACCATCGCCAAAACCTCTGCCATGGCCCCTAGAACAAAAGCCCTAACCTAATTTCATCTGTTGGCCACTCCAAACCCTTGCGAGCACCACATCTCTACACCTTCACCTCTGAGCTTGCCCGACCTCCTCACTCGCTCACACGCGATGCCACCGCCACCATTACAATTGTCATCCTTCGGCAATCCTCTTGAACACTTCTAATGTGACCGCAAGGCCGTTCGTTGTAGTTCAGGTCTACACCAGAGCACTGCCATAGCCACCTCCTTCTCCGGTCTCGCTCCTTGAGTTTCAGTCAAATTCGCCCTCACTTCCATGCCCAGGTGACATAGCCCAGCTCCAGACTCCTTTCCAGATGCTCTACTATGGCTACAGGGGTCATCTTCCCATCCAATTAGAGGCAGCATTGGCCACTATTTCTTGAAGAAAGAACGCGGCTCTTTAGTCCCACATGGTGGGCTAAAGTGCTTATGATTGAAGATAAAAGGCAAAAGTGCCTTTGTTGGGTTGCCTCAAGACACCGGGGGGGGGGGGGGGGGGGGGGGGGGGGGGGGGGGGGTGAGGTCCCTTGCATGAACAGCCCTCACACCCTCGTCTGTGCCCACATGCACGTGGACCTGGACTTCTGACCGTATACCTAAATACCCGGTTACAACCCAAACATTTAAGAGAATAGGAGGAAGAAAAAAAAAGAGGGGGATAGGGTTGGTTTTTGCTCCTCTGTAGGAAAACTGAACACTTAGCCATGAGGGAATTGTTATCCCTTGTGCTTTGAAGAAGAACAACAAAAAAAAGGGAAGACACTGAAGGAAAGAAGGAGGAGAGGGTTCGTATAGAAAGAAGAGAAGAGGAGAAAAGCTAAAGGCAGAAGAGAAGAAGAAAAGGCCAAAGACAGCAAAAGAAGAAGATCATATTAAAGGTACTGTAGAAGGAGATAGTTAAGTCGTCTAATTCTCAAATCAGACATCTGAACACTGTTCCTTTATTTCAGATGATTGAGTAATTGATATATACATGTACTTAGGCTAATAATTGGTGATCTAAATCACCATTATTTTGTTCTAGGCATCATTTTATCTCTAGATACATCGATCTTCATTGAATATTTAATGTGATAGATTATTATTCACTGAAAATCTATATTTTGCTCAATTTCTTGTGCTCATTTATATTTTGATTAAAGATTACTGCGTGAATTCCTATTTTCTGCCTGTATTCGACCTCGGACTTCATTTCTAGATATTCGAGCAATAAATTTTATTTTTTGATTGAGCGATTTAGAGGGTACTACAATAAACAAATATTTTATCTCCTCGAAAGCTTAACAACATTGGGAGGGAAGTGTTTTCCAAGCCAAATCAATAAGGTTTGCAAAATAAGGAATTTTAGGTGAAGTGTTTTAGGGTTTTGATTAAAATTTAGTGTCTTTTAGGATTCTCTCTTTTTAAGTATTCAAACAAGGTTTCGAAATTCCAAAAATAATAAAAATCAAGTTGTAGTTGGTGGAGTTCAATTCCTTTAGAGTTTGATGTAACTAAGAGAGAATTTAAAAATCCTAAAGTTGGAATTCTTAGTTGTGCAACATGTAAAATGAATCTCTTTTTCAAAATGTTTAAAGGTGGTGGTCCACACAAGAAAAACACCACCACCTGGTAGAAAAGCAAACAAGGAATCGAAAAATATTTTTTTTGAGATTTTCTAAAATTATTTGATACTTTTTTGGAATTTTTCTTCTTACTGGTGTCAAGTGTCAAAAATGATAGATTCGGGGAATTGATTCTGTAGAAGCCCCAAATGACTCAAAAATTTTTGATAATATTATATGTTGTAGATAATTTCTTAAGGTTTTCAGAAATATAATGTTTTCCCAAATTTAAGGAGTACAGAAATTTATAAAATTCACAGACAGTAAGAAAATAGTAAGAAAATAATATCTGACCCATGTTCAGTCCGTGAATTTTTTAATTTTTTCTATTTATTGAAATTTCTTGAAAATTGGAATCAAGGTTTCTGACTTAAAGGGCCTTCCCTGGACAAAATTTGGTGATTTTAAGAAGCTTTTATGTGCCCGAACTAGATTTTTGAAAATCAAGACAGAAGTTTGGATTTTCAAAATACACTAATAAGATGAAGGTGGTGGAAAAGTGAAGCAACAATCAACAAAATGAATTTTAGGGTTCCACCACCCTCATTTCTTTTTTGTTTTTGATTCTTTTGGATAATTTAAAATTTTTTTAAGAGATTTTATTTTTGTTTTTGAAGAGAAAAAGCCTGGGGTACCAACCTGAAGTACGCGGGAAGAAAAGAAACTTAAAGCTTCCGCTCCAAATCCCGCTCCTGCTCCTTATTCGCACCTGAAATTGAAACAATCAAAATTTCGTGAAGATCAAGAAAGCAAGAGAGAGATAATGACGTGATTAAGCCATGCCTCCCCAACAACGATGCCAAAAAGTGATGTGAAAAATACGCAATTTGTTAATTATACGAAATAGTGTCGTTGAGATGCGTAAATTTGCAATCAACTCTTAAATTTATAATGCCTAGATAGTTTAGTATCTAGGGTCGTCTAAGGAGGCCAATTTGTTAATCACATGAATGGTTCTCTCTCTCACCTCTAAAAGCTGCACTTTCTTTTTGTGATTTTTAATTTTGTTGTTTTTATATTTTTCAGAAACAATCGGGTTTGAGGCAACAGAATGCGAAGACTTAATTATACCACAACTAACCCTAGGTGACAAGAATGGAATCTTCTCTTCTAAGCTCACCCTATGCAAGTGCGCCTAGGGTAATTAGAAGAGGAGAGTGTGTGCACTACAACTACAAAAACAACATGAAAAAACACACTAACTATAACATGAAAATTGGAAGGCGAATAACTTCTATATTACTAATAAAGTCACATATAGGTACAGGAATGCTTCTACAAGAACATTAAACTACTAGCTAATACAAATAATAGAGTGCAACATAAAGAAGAAAGGGGGAT
This sequence comes from Thalassia testudinum, assembly GCA_037157565.1. Lineage (NCBI taxonomy): Eukaryota > Viridiplantae > Streptophyta > Magnoliopsida > Alismatales > Hydrocharitaceae > Thalassia > Thalassia testudinum. The sequence continues at coordinate 111,602,247 of JAZHRO010000003.1, read as the reverse complement.
CCTCTAGTTGAAGTTGGGATGGCCCTTGCTCCAAGTGAAGTTGCCCCGCACTTTAAAAGGGTCTTCCTTCTTCCTTCATGTAGTCCTCCTCCAAGATATCCTCCAAGGTGGGCGTCAACCACTTATAAATGCCAATTTATCATCATTCTTATTCATTAAAATAAACCTAACTCTTAGGATTTTGCTCTGCAAATGGGTTTTTGGGCTACATTTAGGATCAATTAGGTTAGGCATGCATTTAAATTTTTTATTGTCTTTTTGATATGTTTCTGTGAGTGTTCGAGATAAGAAGATTTCCAGATCCCTAAAACCCTAGCACTCAGGAAGGCAACTGGTGAAGGAGAAGCCTAAACCAGTTGGAACTTAGCCCGATCCAGGTCACCATAGTTGGAATCCAACTCACCTGAACTAGGGTTAGCTCATCCTAGCTCCATTCAGCTCATCTCAGCTGAATGGTAGCTCAAGAGAGCTCATCTTAGCTCACCCTAGCTCAGGTCAGCTCAGATCGAGCTCAACTTAGCTGAGTCTAGCTTATCTCAGCTCCCATTAGTTTAAGGGGAGCTCTGGCTAGCTCAGCTGAGTTGATTGAAGTTCACGTCAGCTCAGGACCAGCTTGATCTAACTCTACTCAACTCCATCCAGTTGAAAATGACTTCATTTCAGCTCAGGAAGCTCAAGTCTAGCTCCCGGGGACTTAGCTTAGCTCAACTCAGTTGAGCTAAGCTACCTTAACTGCCTCAACCAGCTTGATCCTCCCCGAGAGCACTAGACCCAACTCACCTCAGCTCCTTATGGTAAAAGCTGGCTTACTTTAGCTTGGCTTAGCAGCTAGCAAAGAACTAGCAAGCTAAGCCAGCTAGAGTAGCTCCATGCCACCCTCTTCAGCAGCTGCCAACTCCATTTCAGCTCCAGACTTCTTCCATCTAGCTCCTCTCCTTAAACCCTAGCTCCCATTGCCTACTCCTCTACTCCATTACTAGATAAGCTAGCTTAGCTTGGCCATGCTCTATCTCCCTTGGCATTTACAACCTTAAAACCCCACCTAACTTGCTCCACCAATCAACCCTAACCCTAAGTCCACCTAGTTAACCTAGTCCACCCCAAAGTTGGTGCCAACCCTAACCACCTTTTCACCCCTCACCTCCTTCCAAGAGACACCTATTTTGGCACCAACTAACCCTTCTAGAACCCATTTTGGCACCAAAATGACCTCCCATCTACACCCTACACCTACCCCTTCCAAGCCCTATCCACCCTACACCTCACCCTCCTTCTAGAAGCCTTCAAGTTGGCGCCAACCCATGGCACCCTTCCATGGTTGTCACCACTTTTAGGTGCACCTTGGTCGACCCTAACTACCCCCCCTAGCACCCCTTAGGTGGCGCCACATAACCCTAGCCCTAAGATTAACTTAACCACCCATAACCACCACCAAACTCCATCCTAGCCCTCCACCTATTCATGCCAACCCTGCCCCCATCCCTCTCTATAAAAACCCATCACCTACCACCATTTTCTTCATCCTCCCTTTAATATAATTCCACCCTACAATCACCATACCCACTGCCAAGGAAGAAGAAGAAGAGAAGAAGATTAAGGGGGCATCCTACCCGCCCCTTTGGTGCCTTCTTCCCATTTTTCTTCTCCCTTGTGCCATGCCAAGGAGGAGGAGTGCTCCCCCACTAGGAGGACGACCAGGCAAGTAGGAGCAAGGGTGGTGCACGCCCACCCTTGAAGGAGATCATTGAAGGTTGTAGCTTTCACCTTGGAGGAGCATCTCAAGGAAGGAGAAGGAGGAGCCCTTTTGCAAGCCTAGGAGCCACTAGGCTTGGAAAAAGGAGCTTCCCCTCTTCACCAACAATTCAGGAGGACTTGTGTTTTATTTTATTTGTTGCAATTATCTAGTAGTAGAAGTGATGTAAACACATTTTTTGAGGGTAAAATTCCTATTCATGCATGTTCCTAGGCTTAGATTTGCATTTCAGTTATAAATATTGCATATCATGCATCATTCTGCATTTAGAGTAGTTGTATATAATTTATGTTAATTGCGACCTTTTTGTGGTTAGGACAGAAGGATATTTATTTTGGAGCCTTGGATTGACGATTCTACCGCACGGATCTGATCAAGACGCCGATCAGAGTCCAACGCCTCTGAAATCGCCTCGATCAGAGTCTCGTAGCACCATATGTAGTCCGAGGAAGATCAATGGCCAAGAGACTAGGAGACATAATTTTGAGCTTCAAATGATAAATCCGACTATGCGGATGGATTCGGGTTGACGATTGCAGCCTAATGGCGTAAAAATCAACTCAATCCGACCTCTGTAGCAGCCCCTACAACAAGAAGATGGATGGCCCAGATTGCACCACGTGGCGCAGCCAAGGCAACTAGCACACGCACGTAGCACCGCACGCGCATAGCAGCGCGGGTGCGCGTGCGGGCGTGCATGCGCACAGTGCAGCGCTAGTGCGTGGGCACGTGCGCACGCGCGGTAAGGCAGGAGCGTGGCGCCAGCATAGTGTGAGCTAGAACTACAGCGACGCTTACAACCGTCGATAATTCATCACATGCCAGCAAAGCCAGCTGTGAGTGCCAGCGGGCATGAACTGCCTACAGCGACGTTGCCAGCGTTGGCCTGGATGCCACTAATGGTCCCATACCTATTTTTGCTTCTTCTCCTCCACTATAAAAGGACCAACACCCACTCCCTTCCAAGCCATCTCTACCTACTCTACTCCCACCTACTCCCAAGCTCTAGCAAGCCTACCAACGCTTTATTAGAGCTTGTTCTCAAGCTCCCAAGGCACCTATTAGTGTAGCGAACCTTTGCCCCACCAAATATTCCTCCATCTTCCCATCTCCCTTCATAGGTCACCTTGGAGCCGTCCTCCCACCTCCATTCCGATAGCAGATCATCTCCGTCTTCTCACCTCCATTCCGGAGCTACGCCGAAGCTTTCCTCAACCCAACATCCTCCAGCATCTCACCTCTGTCGTCTTGCTCCTCACCTCCTTCATCTGAGCTTCCGCCAGGCGCCGTCGTCCCACTGAACAGCCGATTCGGGAGATTTCCTCTCACCCCCTCTCTTTTTATGCTTTTATAGTTCATTGTAATCGACATTGGATTGATATATATATCATATTTATTCTATTTCTATCTTGTGATTCATTCTACTTGTCTTTTATTTCAAAAATACAAAAAAAAATATCAAAACCATGAAATACCAAAAAGAAACAAAAGGAAGCGCGATTTTCACGTAAAGTAAACGTCGCCTCCCTGTGTTCGACCTGGGACTAACTTGGAGTTTCGGTATAAATTTTATTTGATCAACATGTTTTGCAACTTGGACGACGGGTTACTTGTAACCACAATGTCTTACATGTGAAACACGCCCAACCATTTTGGCACCGTTGCCGGGGAGGCAACGGAATTACTTTATTATTTATTGTGTTTCTTTGCATTTACATAGCACTAACCCTACTTGTCTTTGATCTACTGTCTTGCAGGTACCCTAGCATGGAGATCCAAGTGCGATAGACTGGAGTAAAGTACGGGGAGAGTGTTTTGTAAGTGTCCCCCACACCACTCCCACCTTAGTTTTCATTCCATAACCGAATAACTCAAACCCAAATCAACTTAGGTGCTTTCTATAAACCCTAGGATAGATTTGGTTGTTTGTTTGCCACCTCCACTCACCTCTCCATCCACATAAAAAAAAAAGGTGTTATTTGATTGTGGGATTTTCTGAAAGCTACACACTTAACACCCACAACTTCTAACCCTAAGGCACACAATCACATCGATTCTACCACTTAATTGGGATCTGACCTGTGGATCTGATACACTTAATTCAACACACAAATAAGTGAGTAGAAATCTGAATAGGTCAAAAATTTCTGTGTGCCTTAACTAAGTTGTGCAATAGGCCAATTGATTGAACTATTTGGGTTGCACCACTTAAGATAAAGGCAATTCATCAAGTAGCTTGCCACTTAGGGTTGATTCTTAAGGCACTCCACATTTTTTTTTCTTTGATTTCTAATGGAATATATCATCACCAATGCTTGAAAAACTTGGAGTGTTCTCGTAAACTTGATTGAATATACCTAAGATTAAACCCTAAAAGCTACTAAACAAGGTTGAACTCTAAAAGACACATCATCAAATAACCTTGTTTGCAAACCCTGGTTGTGCACACACACACATTTTAACTGATCATTAAGGGCACAACCTATCTAAAGGGCCCATCACATTCTTGAAGCACCATTGTCCCAAGCCTAACTAAAATTGATTAGACGTTGGCCCTAAGGACTAGTTCGCTCGTCGAGATCCAGATTGAGATTGTTAATGATTAACCTGCTTATACTAGGCAATCTGATGTCTAGCTAGGGGAGTAGCGTCAAACGACTGCGGCTGGGGGGTACACTAGGAACTGAAGGCACAAGCTAAAGGAAGAACCTTCTCCCTAGTCCCTCCTTCTAACTGGTTGGATTGCCTGAACATAAGTAGAGTAAATCGTCCATAATCTTAGGATGGATTTTGAGAGTTTGTAGACCTTTAGGCTACCCAACTTAAAGACAGAATTGTATTTTTGTATTGCATGGCTCCTTTCTCTTCTGATTTCCCTCCTTACTTCACCATGTACCCTTCCACATCCTACACACATTTCACAGCCTATCCTCCTACCACCACTTATCCCCAAGATGATTACTATCCCGACTTGACTTGTAATTACCCATCCACTAGCCTGGATGACTTTTATTGGGGATATGAATCTGGACCTCAGTGTCTAGGGCCTAACACTGGACAACAAGATTATGATTATTATCCTTCTCAGAGCTATAATGATTATGGATCTCCATCCTTTGATGACCAAACCAACCCGATCTACAATCAGGAAGGATATCATGATTATAACACCTACCCTCCCTAGTATTCCATTGAATATAGGTCACCACCATCCTTTGAACAACCTAGAATGACCTACTTTCAGGGAGGGACCCGAGAACCTCGACATCTTGACTCCCCTAGATTCAACCCAAACCCACCTAAACCTGAATCGAACCAGTCGGTTCAGGTGAACTGGAACCAAGATAGAGTGTTGGCTAATTTGAGGAACACCATACAATCTTTAGAAGTCTAGCCAACACCAAGCACTGAAGCACTGGAGCCTATGATCAAAATGATTGATGAACTTAATAGTTCTCTATTGGATTTACTCCAAAGTGTTAGGGATAGGGACCTGGGTGAGTTTCTTCTTGGGAAATTGTCGAGGTTGAGGATGTAGTTTGTGGTTGCACTAGTCAAATCTTGGGATGATTCTCAAGATGAACCCTCTTCAGGAGAGCCAATGTCTGAATCCGCTCAGGTGCCTGTTAGGGGGGATACATATTAAGATTGGAGATTACAAGAATGGTCTAGAGCAACCCTTTGAAGATGAGCCGATTGATTCATCCGAGATTCCTAAGTCAAGAAACAAAGAAAATTATGTCTCCTTGGATGATGAAATGACTTGTGATGTTGAGACATATACAAATGAGGATCATGAATTCTTTGATTTTGAGTGTGAGGAATCTCTTAGTGAATTCTCACTTAAGCTTGAGGAGAATGATACATATGGGCTCGAGGAGTATGACGACCAATTTGGTAGCCCGACTACTGAAGATTCTGATTTGGTTGGGGCTAACTTGGAGAATCTAATACCCGACGACTCAATTAGTAGCCCCATTCCTAAACCACACCTCGAAGAGCTAAATGAACATACTTTTGAGATCATTATGCCCAAGTCAATCCTGATTCAGCCACAATTGTTGGACTTGGGTACTTTAGATGGGGTGTACAATGATCTGGAGGTCTCGGAAACCTTGATTTTAGAGGATAGGAAGTTGGAAATGAAAATTTGGGAGGTTAATTTTGAGGGAAAAACAAGTTTGGATATAAGGGTACCTATTGAGTTAAAAACACCTATCTTCTATATAGACCCTTATGATATCTTTCACGTGTGACCCAAGCCTGGAATAACTTATTATTTTTCTGAGTTAGATGTTAAGTGGACAACCACACCAATTGAACCATCTTTACCCATTGTCTGACACTTTGGTCTTGGGTTACACACCACTGAACCGCAAGCCCGGCCCCACAAACATAACAACCTTCTGTTCTGGGTGATTTTCATCCAAAACCTGAGAACCACTCAGCCCTAGGGCATGGGTCTGCACCATAATCTCATCCACATCTGTGGACATCTTCTGTGGACGGGTTTCAAGATCAACCTTTTGATTTTGATTCTGACCCACACTTGTGAATTCTCAATTTCTTCTTTATATGTATGTTATGCCTAGCTGAAGGTATTAAACTTAGCACTTGTGTATACACTCTTCTCTCTGTGAAGCTAACTAGATTTTCACGACACTCAGGTGATGTTCTGTTTACTCTGCCCTTTTCATGTCTTTATTTTTACAATGAGGACATTGCATCATTTAGGCATGGGAGGGTGGATAATCAATTCTTGAAATCATTATGCTAGCTCCGTAGAATTTCTTTTAGTTTCTTATAAAATTAAAAAAAGATAAAAAAAAAGAAAGAAATTAGGAAAAGAGAACTTAGGCATTTGGAAGTTATTAACTTTAGGAAATGATACGAGAGGACCTAAACACTTAAACACTTCAGGTCTTCAGCTTAATTAGCCTGGGTGTCCACTCAAATATGGATTTAGTCTCGAGTCCTCACCAATTAAAATTTATTTTAATTTGATAAATAATTTGGGATGATAAGTATGCGACTTATCAACCCGTCCTCTGATTTGGGGGGACTTTAAGTCTAAGCATCTACACACATTTTTTTGTACTGACTCACTTTCCGATGATTTTTACGGAAATTAGGTAGCTAATGGACCGACTTGGGTGGTATGGCTAGCAAGTTGTCGGTGGTAATGGCTCATCAGCCAGTTGTATAGAGCCCAGCCACAAGACCATTTTCATTATACTGCCTTTAGGTAAATCTTAGATCAGGAAAGCCACCTACTTAAAAAAAATAATAATAATAAATAAATAAAGAGAAGAAAAGAATAGAAAAAAAAAGAAAAGGGAGAAAATAAAAAAATAAATAAAACCACACTTCACCGCACGAGTATGGCTGGCAAGTTGTCGGTGGTAACAACTCATCGACTGGTTGTCTAGAACCCAGCTCACAAAAAAAAAAAATACAATAATTCCCAAAACACTTAAGGAAGAAGCGGGGAAGTAAAATAAACTGGGGAGATATACACCGGGTTCGCCCTTGTGTTGACCCCATATAAAAGAAAGTAGGGAGAAAGCTACCGATCATAAAGATAAACCTTTAGGCAAGGTCACCTAGGGTCGTAGAAACCCAAAGTCCATTTTAACAGCCGTCTAGTGAGTCTTTCACTATTTTCAAAAGGTGCTTAGTACTTAGAGTCCATTTCGAGCCTTGGGCAGGTCAGGTAGCCATAAAAAGTTATCCTGGAACTCTCAAACTCCAAAAGTATAAAAAAATTAGAAAAGAAGAAAATAAAAAAAATATAACTTCCCTTCTTATATAAGGTTAGAACTTGGGTGGTCTACATTCTGGTAGACACTCGGGTACTGTTGAGTTTTCACAGTTTAGGACCTTTGTTGAAATTTTTTATTGTTAATAAATGACTTAGGCTTAAGTGATCTAATCCTAATTCTGCTTTTATACATAGCATATAGTTTAATTTTGCTAGGGACTAGCAAAAGATAGGTAAGGGGGTATGATGTAAATACATTTATTGAGGGTAAAATGCCTATTCATGCATGTTCCTAGGCTTAGATTTGCTTTTCATATTATAAATAATGCATAGCATACATCACTCTACATTTAGAGTAGTATATAATTTAGGTTAATTGCATCCTTTTTGTGATAGGAGAGAAGGATATTTATTTCGGAGTCTCGGATTGACGATTCGAATGTACGGATCTGATCAAGACGACGATCGGAGTCCAACACCTCTGAAAGCACCTCGATCGGAGTCCCATAGCACCATATGCAGTTCGAGGAAGATCAACGGCCAAGGGACTAGGAGACATAATTCGGAGCTTCAAATGATAAATCCAACCATGTGGATGGATTCGAGTCGACGATCGCAGCCTAATGGCACGAAAATTGACTCAATCCGACCTCTGTAGTAGCCCCTATAACAAGAAGAAGATGGATGGCCCAGACTGCGCCACGTGGCGTAGTCTAGGCTTCCAGCACACGCATGCAACACTGCACGTGCCCAGCAGCACGGGTGTGCGTGCGGGCACGCAGGCGCACATGCGCACAGCATAGTGCCAGCACCTGGGCGCGTGCGCACGCAAAAAGGTAGGAGTGCGGTGCTAGTGCAGCGTAAGCTGGACCTACAGCGATGCATGAGCTGGACTTACAGCGATGCTTACAGCTATCGGTAATTCATCGCATGCCAACAAAGCTAGCTGTGGGTGTTAGCAGGCATGAGCTGTCTATAGCAACGTTTCCAACGACGGCCTTGATGCACTAATGGTCCCATACCTATTTTTGCCTCTTTTCCTCCACTATAAAAGGACCTACACTCCCTCCCTTCCAAGCCATCTCTACCTACTCTACTCCCACCTGCTCCCAAGCTCTAGCAAGCCTACCAACGCTCCATTAGAGCTTGTTCTCAAGCTCCCAAGGCCCCTATTAGTTTAGTGAACCTCTACCCCACCAACTACTCCTCCATCTTCCCATCTCCCTTCCTAGGTCACCTTGGAGCCATCCTCCCACCTCCATTCCGATAGCAGATCAACTCCGTCTTCTCACATCCATTTTGGAGCTACGCCAAGACTTTCCTCAACCCGATATCCTCTAGCATCTCACCTCCGTCATCTCACTCCTCACCTCCTTCGTTCGAGCTTCTGCCAGGCACCATCATCTCACCGAGCAACCGATTCGGGAGATTTCCTCTCACCCCCTCTCTTTTTATACTTTTATAGTTCATTGTAATCAACATTGGATTGATATATATATCATATTTGTTCCATTTCTATCTTGTGATTCATTCTACTTGTCATTCATTTCAAAAATACAAAAAAAATATCAAAACCCTAAAATACCAAAAAGAAACAAAACTAAGCACGATTTTCACATAAAGTAAACGTCGCCTCCCTATGTTTGTCCTGGGGCTTCCTTGGAGTTTCGGTATAAATTTTATCTGATCGATGTGTTTTGGAATTGCAACGACGGGTTACTTGTAACCATGATTTCTAACATGCAAAACCCGCCCGACCAAGAAGCATTCATGTACTTGGGTTTTTGTAAAGCACTTTCTCATTAATGAAGTTGCCTTCTTTGAAATTTCTTTTTAGTTGCATTTTAATTGCTGTGATGCTAGCACTCTTCACTTCCTCTTCCTAATTACTCTAGTCGTCCATGTGCCTAGAGTGAGCTTAGGGAGTGGAATTATTTGTCACTTAGGTGTTAGCTTAGTGATTGTAGTTGTTACTTACTTTCCTGCCAACAACTCATGTTTCCCTTTATTACAAAACTTTTAAAAAATATATATTTGAAAAGACCAAAAAGAAAGGTGAATTTCATTTCCAAGCAAGAGACATATATTTGCAAACAAATTGCTTCCTTGGATGACCCTAGATACTCCACTACCTAGGCTATAAGTTTAAGAGTTGATCGATTTTATGCGTTCAACGACGTATTTTTAACAAACCGCATAAAATATGCATCAACCACCTTGCTCCTCTTGTCTAGACGTCCCCTTGATGTTGAAGGTGATCTCCTCCTTGGCGTGGCTAAGGGAGAAGAAGAGAGAAGAAGAAGGCACCAAGGGGGCAGGTAGATTGCCCCCTTGATCTTCTTCCCTTCTTCTTCCTTGGTGTGGAGATGGGGTGGAAGAATGGTGAACCTAACAAATGGAGAAGATGGGTTTTTGGTGGTGATTATGGTGGGTATAGGTAGAGGTAGAGAGGGGGGTTAGTTGGCATGGACATGTGGAGAGCTAGGATTAGGTTTGCTAGGTGGTTAGTGGTGGTTATGGGGATCCTAGGCTAAAGACTAGTGGGCACCATCTTTAAGGGTGTTATGGTGGTGGAGAGGTGCATGAAATTGGCACCAACCATGGAGGGATGTCATGGTATGGCGCCACCTAAGGGGTGTTCTAGAAGGTGGGTAGGTGGATGGCTAGGATTAGTTGTTGGGGTAGGTGTAGGGTTAGGATGTTGGGGTTTTTAGAACCAATGGGAGGGGTAGTTAGGGTGTTTTTTGGCGCCAATAGAGAGGGGTCTTTTGGTGGCGGAGTGGGGTGGAAGGTTGATTATAGTTGGCACCAAAAGTAGGGTGGACTAGGCAGCTTAGGTGGGCTTAGGGTTAGGGTTATTTGGTGCAGCTATTTAGGTAGGGTTTTAGGGTTAGGTGTTGGTGCCAAGGAGGTGACTAGCTAAGCTAAGCTAGCTTAGCCAGTAGGGAGTAGGGTTGGCGGCATTTGGAGCTAGGGTTTTGAGGCAAAAGAGCTGGAGGTTGTCATCTTGAGCTGCACTAGAGCTGGTGGCTGTTGAAGAGAGCTGCAAGGAGCTACCTTAGCTGGCTTAGCTTGCTAGTTCCTTGCTTGCTACTAAGCCATGCTAAGATGAGCTGGCTTCTGCTGAAGTGAGCTGAGGCGAGCTGGGTCTGATATTCCCAGGTGGGACCTAGCTAGTTGGAGTAGTTAAGGTAGCTTAGCTCAACTAAGTTGAACTAAGTGGATGGTCGCACATGTTTCGCATGTTAGAAATCGAGGTTACTTGTAACCCGTCGTCATAGTTGCAAAACACGTCGATCAGTTAAAATTTATACCGAAACTCGATGGGAGTCCTTGGTCGAACACAGAAAGGCGACATTTACTTTAAGTGAAAACCGCACTTTGATTTATTTCTTTTTGGAGTTTTAGGGTTTTGTTATTTTTTGTGTTTTTGAAATAAAAGGCAAGCAACCACAAGATAGAAATGGAATCAAATGTGATGTATTGCATTAATGTCTATTACATTCAACTATGAAAGCATAAAAAGAGAGGGGGGTGAGAGGAAATCTCCCTAATCAGCTGTTCGGCGAGACAATGGCACCTGGCGGAAGCTCGGACGAAGGAGGTGAGGAGTGGGACGACGGAGGTGAGGTGCAAAAGGACGTCAGGTTGAGGAAAGCTTCGACGTGGCTCTTGAATGGAGGTGAGAAGACGGAGATGATCTTTTACCAGAATGAAGGTGGGAGGATGGCTCCAAGGTGACCTATGAAGGGGGATGGGAAGTTGGAGGAGTATTTAGTGGGGTAGAGGTTCGCTACACTAATAGGCACCTTAGGAGCTTGAGAACAAGCTCTAGTAGAGCATTGGTAGGCTTGCTAGAGCTTGGGAGTAGGTGGAAGCAGAGTAGGTAGAGATGGCTTGGAAGGGAGGGGGTGTAGGTCCTTTTATAGTGGAGGAGAAGAGGCAAAAATAGGTATGGGACCATTAGTGACATCCAAGCCGTCGCTGGAGGCGTCGCTGTAGGCAGCTCATGCCCACTCATGTCTGCTCAAGCCCACAGCTGGCTTTGCTGGCGTGCAAAGAATTAGTGAATGCCGTAAGCGTTGCTATAGGTCTAGCTCATGCATTGTTGTAAGCCAGCTCATGCGTCACTGGCGCTGTGCTTCCCGCCTTTGCCGCGCGTGCGCGCCAACGTGCTGGCACTGCGTTGTGCGCAGGCGAGCCTACATGCGCATGCGGTGGCGCGTGCATGTGCTGGGTGGCCTGGGCTACGCCACATCGTGCAATCTAGGCCGTCCATCTTCTTGTTGTAGGGGCTGCTGCAGAGGTTGTATTGAGTCATTTTTCATGCTATTAGGCTGCGATCGTCGACCTGAATCTATCTGCACGGTCGGATTTGTCATTTGAAGCGCCGAATTATATCACCTAGTCCCTTGGCTATTATCTTCCTCGAATTGCATATTGTGCTACGGGACTTCGATCGAGGCGATTTTAGAGGAGTTGGACTCCGATCGTCGTCTTGATCATATCCGTACGGTTGGATTGTCAATCCGAGGCTCCGAAATAAATATCCTTCTTTCCTAACCACAAATAGGACGTAATTAACCTAAATTATATACAACTATTCTAAATGCAGAATAATGCATGCTATGCAATATTTATAACATGAAATGCAAATCTAAGCCTAGGAACATGCATGAATAGGCATTTTACCCTCAATAAATGTGTTTATATCATACCCCTATGCCTATCTTTTGCTAGTCCCTAGCAAAATTAAACTATATGCTATGTATAAAAGTAGAATTACTATTAGATCGCTTAGGCGTAAGTCGTTTATTAACAATAGAAAATTTTAACTAAGGTCCTAAACTACGAAAACTCAGCAGTACTTATCCCCCCAAATCAAAGGGGGGGATAAGTCGTATACTTATCATCCAAATTTATTTACCAAATTAAAATGAATTTGGATTGGCGAGGACTTGAGACATTCCACATTCGAGTGGACACCTGGGTTAATTAAGCCTGAAGACCTGAAGAGTCTAAGTGTTTAGGTCCTCTCGTATCATTTCCTAAAGTTAACAACTTCTAAATGCCTAAGTTCTCTTTTCCTAATTTCTTTCTTTTTATATCCTTTTCAAATTTTCAAATTTTTTTTTAATTTTATAAGAATCTAAAAGAAGTTCTACGGTGTTAACATAATGATTTCAAGAATTGATTATCCACCTCTCCATGCCTAAATGATGTAGTGTCCTCATTGTAAAAATAAAGACATGAAAAGGGCAGAGTAAATAGAATATCACCTGAGTGTCGTGAAAATCTGGCCAGCTCCGCAGAGAGAAGAGTGTATACACACGTTCTAAGTTTAATGCCTTCAGCTAGGCATAGCATACATATGATGTAAACACATTTACACTACTTAAGATGTCTATTTATGCATGTTCTTAAGCATAGGATTGCATTTCATGATATAAATATTGCATAACATGCATCATCTTGCATTTAGAGTAGTTTGAATAAAATGGAGGTTAATTGTCTCCTTTTATGTGCCTGGACAGGGCAAACATTTTATCGAGACCTCAAATCAAAGATCCAACCGTATGGATGTGATCAAGGCGACAATTGGAGTTCAACGACTCCAAGATCGCCCTAATCAGACATCCATAGCATCAGATAGTGACCGGGGAACCCTAGAAGATCAAGGGCCAGGATAGTGTAAATCTACACTTCAGATGAAAAATCCGACCACACGGATGAATTCGGATCGACGATCGCAGCCCAACGACACAAAAATCGAGTCAATCAGACATCCGTGGCACCATCTACAACTTCCAAAAGATGGACGGCCAAGATGGCGCCACGTGGCGTCATCTCAGCCGCCCAAATGGCAGCTTGCATTCTATGAAGAATGCGCCCCACCCCCTCTCCACCGTTGGATCTCGATCCAACGGCTGTGGACGCGGCTCTTTAAAGTCATCCGCGCGACCTTTTGGGCAAGGTAGCGCAGTGGTCCAGCGCCTTATTGCGAGGCGCTGGTGCGCGTTCAAGCCCCGCCAAGCGATTTTTGAGGCGAGCGGGAGCGCCTTCATCAACCGTCAGATCGCAATCCAACGGCCGTGCGCACCCGATAGCGTTCACGCGCTATTGCACGCGCAGCGTCACGCGCGATCGCACACACCAGACGGGCGCAGCAGCAGGCGGAGATGCGTCTTAAGCCGTCCGATCTCGCGATTGGACGGTTGAAAATCAATGAACATGCGATGGCGTTGAGGAAGAGGGCAGCTGAGGAGGCGTGCGTGGGAGCGGGAGCTACGCCCACATTGGGGCTTTAGTGACGAATTTATCCGTCACTAAAGACCCCCCATTTATTATTTTAAAGTTGTAATGTCCATTTTGCCCCTACTCCTTGCAACTATAAAAGGAGACCCCCTCCATACGAAATTCTCATCCCTTCCTTCTCTTCTCTACCCCTCCAAAGCTCAAGAGAAGCTTGTCCCACACCCGGGATGCTTCTCGCGAGATAAAGTCCAAATTTTCGTCCCCCTTCGGAAGTGGATCCTGCGACGACGACGGCGTGCTACTCCGTTCCTGTTCTTCTACTTCATCCTCCTTCGTCTTGCTTCATTCCCCTTTGTCTAGGCGTCGTCCCGTCCAGCTCGTCCTCTAAGTAACCGTCGAGGAGGATTTCTCTCTCCCTATTCTTTTTACTGCTTTCTAATATAGATTTACTGCTTTCTAGTGTAGTTTTGCTCGTCCTCCAAGCAATCGTCGAGGAGGACATTTATCCCTCCATTCTTTTAATGCTTTCTAGAGTAAATTTATCGCTTTCTAGAGTAATTGTTTTATGCTTTGTAGTTGCAAGAGTGAAATGAACAATCTCCTTAATGATAAATTCCTTGTTTATTCTACATCTCATTTTGATTTCTCTGTGTAATATTCTCTTTCTCTCTTACTCTCTCTCTCTCTTCTATTTATTGTAAATAATTAGATAGTTTTAAATTGAATTATTTCGTGACAAATAAAAAAGAACGCGTAGTTTTTAAATCAAACGTCTACCTCCCTGTGTTCGACCCGGAATTTTAATTTTGGTATAAATTTTATTTGTTGAACACGAATTCTTCGCTTTCAAGCTACAACGATAGGTTTTCCAAAACCAAACACGTTAGTGTAGCGATTCGTATACGTCTCAACATTTTGGCGCCGTTGCCAAGGAGGCAACGCTCTTTGATTTCTCTTCACGTTTTGTAACTTACAAATCATTTACCTCACTTTTCTACTTTCTTATTGTAATGGCAGGTACTCTTTTAAGACGAGCAAAAGCGGTAGATTGGAGTAAAGTGTTGTGGAAGGTTTTGTAAGTTATCCCCTGATTAGCCCATAGTTGTGGGCTATTTAAGTATTTAAGTGCCTAGACATTAGGTTAATTCTAACATTTATTTAGCATAAATTAAGATGTAAATAGATTAATTCATATTTTTAATTTAATTACATAATCCATGCATTGCATTCTTATTTTAAGTGCATTTAGAATTAGCTTAGAATGACATTCATCTAATTAGTTAACCAATTAGGTACATTATTTTCATTAACATAAAAGTTGAGGGTCTATATATAAATGACCATAATATTTTAACATTATTTTCTTTATTCTTCTTCTTGCAGTAACGGCTGGCTGCCGCTCCAACGCCACCAGCTGCCGTAGTGAAGAACCTATTCAAGGAGGAGCGGATGTGTTGGATCTGGTCGGGCAGCAGATTTCAAATTTGTGCAGGCCACTACAAAAGGAGGAGGGAGGCAGTCGAGCTCGGGAGGTAGCCGAGCTCGGGAGGCCTCCACCACCGACCCACCACTGTGCAAAGAGATCTCCTCTCTTCCTTTCCACACCGCCGGCCTCAACCGTGGCGGCGAGTCTCCACCACCGTGGGCGTGTGGTGTGACAGGCCACACCGCCATCTGGAGCTTGTCCGCATTACCGTGAGCACCTTAGCGTGCATCTCCCTCGCCGTCATCACCAACAACCACCGCTGCAGCTACTGTGCAATCACCCTTTCAGTCAGTTAAGATATCTGGGAAATTTCCCGGACGTCTAAAGTCCACCCCCCACTCCAGCAGCAATCTCCATCCTCCCACTTCACTTCCACCACCCACGCTGCAGTAGCCACCCGCTCACCTCCAGCCGCACGCAACCTCACCCGCTCACTCCTGCATCCGCAGCAGCCCGCGCACATCGTCTCCAGCCGCACGCAAGGCGTGCACTGCCTGCAACTCCTCTCCGCTCGCTCCCACTCACCCTCCCGTGCCTACAGCGCCCCTCCCGCCAGCATTCCCACGTGCACCCACGGCCTCCAGCCAACGCCTTACCGCCCACGCACGCCCACGCCTCAGCCAGCACGCAGCAGCAGAGCCGGCAGCCAACTCCTCACCGCACACGCACTCCAGCCGCACCTGCAGAATCACTCCCATGCCTGCAGAGCGCGCGGCAATCCGCCCACGCCTCCAGCCAGCGTGCGGCACGCCCGCCAACAGTAGCTACAGCACCGGCTGCAGCCACCTCCGCCGGAGCTCGTCCGACCACCGCACGACACGCCGCCACCACCGTTTCGAAGCCCTCAGTCCAAGGAACTTCCTCCGAGCTTCCCGCGTCCGACCATCCACTCCTCGTCGCGCACGCCAAAGGGGAAAAAATCCCCTGTTTTGCTACAGTAACTGGGCCATTAAAAATTACATTTTCTACCATTGTCAATTTTTGTTAATATTTTATTGATTCTGCATTGCGACAAATATCCTCTAGATACTCATAATTGCTATTTCAGCATTGTTTCTTGTTTCAACCTTAATCTGAAGGCAAATCTGGCTTAATTCTTGTCCAAACTAACTACAAACAAACGTTTTTAACTGGTGTGAATTTAAATACGTCATTGCCTCCCTGTGGATACGACCCACTCCTCTGCGAGTGGTTATTTTTCTTTTTAAATATTGATTAGTCGATTTTTCCACCACATAAAACTGCAAACGACTTTAAAGCGAACAATCAACTAGTCAAATGGCGCCATTGACGGGGAGGCAACATACGTAATAATTTTTCCTGATTTTATTTTGATTATTTGTCAATTGCACAGTGATTTGACCATTAATTATTTTCTCTTCTATGCGAGAAATTTGTGCAAGAATCTGCAAGTGTGAGAGGCGACCCTTGACGTCGCCAGAGGAGAATTGGATGAGCTATTTTGGAAAGGAGAAGGACGAGGACGTGGAGGACATCATTGTTTATTTAGTCGCTAATTTGATAGAATTAAGACTTTAGATTTAATTTTTCATTACATTTTGTTTGAAACCCTTGTTCTGGGGTATATTTTGAGGGGTTTGTTCTCCAATTTTGTTTTGGGCCTGTGTTGGGTAATTTTTGGGAGCATGTTCCCTTTTCTTTAGATTTAGGTTTTTAGTTTATTGATTACTTTTATTTGCTTGTGCATAAGTAGTTTAAAAATAAAAAAAATAAAAAAAATGAGCTACCTGCCCTAGGACGAACCATTTAGGTCTATATGAGCATCCTCTAGATTTATTTCTCTGCATTGTGTGCATTCTTGCATCGTTGATTGCTGGAAGTAAGGTACGCATTCTCTTACTTTGCATCCTATTCTTGATCACGCATTGCATTTGGATTTAATTCAAAGACCACAAAGTTTGTCTTGAAGCGATCTAACAAGTGGTCACATATATTCAAAAAAAAAAAGGACTAATTAAAGGGGGGACATCTAAAAATCAAGGACTTGATTGTAAACCGTGGTGTACGATTCAAAATTCAAAATCCTTTTGCAGTGAATGCACACTTATATCTGTTGCACCACAGCACTCATTTAGACACCCCTAAGTCTTGAAACGACTAGGACAAGAGCCCTCCTACTGTTGGATTCTGAAGTATTCGGAACTTGAGATCAAAGGTTTTGTAAATCTAAAGAGGGGGATACTCTGTCACGGATTTTTAGGGGTAGTTGAGAAGCACCGCGAAAGCACAACTTCAAAGGAAGGCTTAGGCCTACTTGCATCCCTCGATCTTCCGTCTTTGGATTTACTTGACCATTTGAGATTTAGAGAAGAATACCTAAGCTCCAACTAGGTCTTTTCAGGCATTTCGAAGGTTAACAATAGGCGCGTAATTGATTGGGCAACTTGTTTTGTCACCTACAATTTGAACTAAAGTCAAAAGCCTAAATCTGTAAAGACCAAATAAGTCCTTTTGAATTGTGTTTGTAGTGCATGCTTGGTAGGTGTTCTCTTAGGAGACAACTTGTATTTGATCCTGAACCTGAAAGAATCCTAAGAAGAGACCTTCCAAGGGTAGAAATGGCCGGTCAAAGGAGCCTTAAGGAATATTTCATCCCAACCAATCAAGCTGGCCCAGCACTACGTAGACCTGGAGGGGACAATCCGTATGAGATCAAAAGTAGTACCATATCCTTGCTACCCTCCTTTTATGGTACTACTAGGGAAGACCCTTACAGGCATATTGAGGAATTCACCGAGGTCTGTTCCACGGTGAAGCTGCAAGGCGTTACTGATGACGCTCAAATGCGGACCCTCTTTCCCTTCTCCCTAAAGGACAAAGCCAAGTATTAGTATCATACCCTTGATAATATAAATACTTGGGATGCCCTGAAGAAGGAGTTTTTGAAGAAGTACTTCCCCATGAGCAAAACAAATCACTTTAGGAGGGAAATTATGAGTTTTGTTCAAAAGGATGGGGAAGCATTCCATAATGCGTGGGAGCGCTTTAACAATTTGCTGAGACTTTGCCCACATCACTAGGTGCCTAAATGGCAACTGGTTGAAATGTTCTACACCGGACTTAATGATTCGCATAGGCAAACTGTGGATGGTGCCTATGCAGGAACCTTTCTATCAAAGACTGAGGATGAAGCTTGGAACTTATTTGATACTTTGAGTGAGAATTCTATTCACTTGAATTCTACCTACATGGATAGAAAGCCCACTCTCATGCAAAGAAAGTTGGAGGTGAATGAAGCAAGGGACACCCAGAATTTAGCCTATCAGATTTAATTATTGAATCAAAATATGGAAAGGCTTATGTCGAACCCGAGTTCATTCGTACCTAACACCTCCACATCTCAAGCTTCTAAATGTGTAATTTGTCAAGGCAATACACACACCACTATGGATTGCCACTTGGCCTCCCAATTCCCTGAGCTTGTACAAGCGGATTTGAATGCCGCTCAAGGGTTCCGTCCAAGACCTCGTAATGACCCTTTCTCCAACACTTATATTGAGGGATGGAGGAACCACCCAAACTTTTCATGGAGATAAGGAAATGTCTCAAATTCAGGGAATTACAAACCACAATCTTTTCAAAACCATCAAATGAACCAACCTCAGACCTTTTCCCAACCTAAAACCTCTGAGATGGATAAATTGAAGGAGATGTTGAAAACTATGCAAGAAAGTCAAAGTGCCATCATCCAATCTCATGACAAGGCTATACATGAGATGAAATCACAAATTGGACACCTTGTTGAGGCCGTTAGACAGAGGGCGACTGGGAAGTTCCCCAGTGCTGCTGAGGAAAATCCTAAAGGAAAAGGGATTGTCTTTAGGGAGCATGCTCAGGCGGTGACTATTCTGAGGAGTGGGAAAGAAATTTCCAAACCCGATGCTCCTATAGTCTCACCCCCTAAAAAACCGTCCACCCTTACTTTCACCCCCACCGGAGAAGACTTGCCCAAATCTTCTCCGCTTGAAATCACCTCACCGGAAGAAGTTGCCCCCGTTCCACCCCTTACTCGACATGACAACCCTTCCACCCAGAGATCGAGAGTGCCTTTCCCAGAGCGCTTATCCACCTCTGGGCAGACTTCTTCTGGCTCATCTGGAGCCAAAGATAAGACGGATGATATTATGGAAACTTTCAAGCAACTGCAGATTAACCTGCCTTTGCTTGAAGCTATCAGGCAGATTCCATCTTATGCCTGCTTCTCAAAGGACCTGTGCACGAAAAAGCGGCAATCTTGAAAATAGGTCCAATCAAAAGTTGTCCTGCCTGATTCTGTTAGCTTAATTGTTCAACATGGCACACCCTCGAAACTTAAGGACCCAGGAGCCCCATACATCTCTGTAGTTATTGGTGACTTACAAATTGATGAGGCTCTACTTGATCTGGGTGTGGGGTGAACATCCTTCCGAGATACGTGTATGAACAACTTGGGGGAGGCAATCTGAAGCCTAGCCCTGTAATCCTTCAAGTTGCTGATCGATCACTTAAGACACCACGGGGAATTTTGGAAGATGTCCTCATAAGAGTGGTGGATTTCTTCTTTCCCGTTGACTTCTTAGTTTTGGACACTGACCCTACAAACAAGCCAACCAAACCCTCCATTTTGGGCCGCCCCTTCCTTGCAACTTCGCATGCTTCAATTAATTGCAATACTGGGGCATTGAAAATGGGCTTTGGGAACAGGAAAATCCAGCTTAATGTGTTTGATGCTTACAAACAAGCCAGACTTGAGGATTGTTCTCAAGTTGAGGTGATAGATGACCTGATTGAAGAGGCAACTCCTGCAATGTTATGTGATGACCCCCTTCAGCATGTCATGCTAAATGAGCATTCCCATCTCTTGGAGGAATGTGAAGGGGATATACTAGAACTAGAGGAATTGCTAGGAGTTTCTGCTGAGTCTCTTCCCCCATCATTTCCGCCGAAGGTAGATTTGCTACCTGAGATGGGGACATCTATTATGAAACCCTCAACCATACAAGCCCCCGACCTTGAGTTGAAACCCCTCCCTGACACTCTCAAGTATGTTTTCCTAGGTGCCAATGATACGCTCCCCATTATCATTTCGGCTGTGCTATCTGAGGCACAGGAGGGAGCCTTGATTGAATGCTTGTCTAGGCACAAGGAAGCTATTGCTTGGAGCATTGCTAACATTAAGGGTATAGACTCTACACTTTGCATGCACCACATTTATACTGATGATTCCATCAAGCCTTTTAGGGACATGCAGAGACGTCTGAACCCTAATATGAGGGAGGTTGTAAAAAAGGAAATCCTGAAGTGGTTGGACGCCAGGATCATATATCCCATTGCTGACAGTAAATGGGTCAGTCCCATTCATGTGGTGCCAAAGAAGGTAGGCTTTACTGTGGAACTCAACGACCAAGGTGAACAAGTTGTCACTAGACCCTCAACTGGATGGAGGGTCTGTATTGATTACCACAAGCTAAACATCGCTACCCAGAAGGATCACTTTCCTTTGCCTTTTATTGATCAAATTCTCAAAAAATTGGCAGGGAATAAGTATTATTTCTTTCTCGATGGATATTCTGGGTACAATCAGGTTGCAGTCTTTCCTGATGACCAGGAAAAGACGACATTCACGAGTCCTTACGGTACTTTTGCATTCAGGAGTATGCCGTTTGGATTATGTAATGCCCCTGCAACTTTCTAGCGGTGTATGATGTCTATCTTTTCAGACATGATTGACGAGTGTGTTAAAGTATTTATGGATGACTTCTCTATTTATGGCTCGTCTTTCAACCAGTGTCTCCTGCACCTAGAGAATGTGTTGAAATGATGTAAGGAGACTAGTTTAGTCCTCAGCTGGGAGAAAAGTCACTTCATGGTACAGAAAGGAATTATACTTGGGCATGTTGTATCCGAGCAAGGTTTGGAAGTAGATAAAGCCAAGATTGATTCTATTTCCAAACTTCCATTGCCTACGAATGTCAAACAGATTAGATCCTTTCTGGGCCATGCTGGCTTTTATAGGCGCTTTATTAAAAATTTTAGTAAGATTTCTAGGCCACTTTGTGACTTGTTGGCGAAGGAATCTTCCTTCAGTTTTGATTCAAAGTGTGCCGAGGCCTCTCAAACTCTAAAGGAGGCCTTGATCTCTGCGCTTATTCTCCAAGTTCCTGATTGGACACTCCCATTTGAGCTTATGTGTGATGCTTCGGATTATGCAGTGGGAGCAGTCCTTGGACAAAGGGTTGAGGGAAGACCTCATGTGCTGCATTATGCAAGCAAGACTTTAACAGAACCTCAGCAAAACTACACCGTCACTGAAAAAGAATTACTTGCTGTAGTTTTTGTTCTGGAGAAGTTTAGGTCTTATCTACTTGGGTCTAAGGTGGTTATTTTTACTAATCATGCAGCAGTGAAACATCTCATTGCCAAGAAAGATTCTAAGCCACATCTGATTAGGTGGATCTTACTCCTTCAAGAATTTGACTTGGAAATACGTGAAAAGAAAGGAGTAGAAAATGTTGTGGCTGACCACCTGTCTCACCTTCCTCTTAATGACTCTCTTTTTGGAGACATTCGCGAGACATTTCCCGATGAAACTCTGATGGCGGTAACACCAACTTTACCTTGGTATGCAGACACTGTAAATTACTTGGTCACTGGACAAACTCCTGGCTCTTGGGATGAGCAAAAAAGAAAGAGATTCATTTCTCAAGCAAGATATTTTCATTGGGAAGAGCCAGAATTATTTAGAATTGGACAAGACCAAGTATTGAGACGTTGTGTGCCTGAAGAGGAACAACAAAGTGTGCTGAGTTTTTGCCATGAACTTCATTGTGGAGGACACTTTGGTGCTAAGAAAACTGCTTTTAAGGTTCTCCAGTCCGATTTTTGGTGGCCTTCCTTATTTAAGGATTCTCATAATTTTGTTAAGGCCTGTATTAGATGTCAACAGACTAGAATGATTGGGAAGAAGATTGAAATGCCTCAACATCCTATTCAATCTGTTGAAATTTTTGATGTGTGGAGAATTGACTTTATGGGCCCCTTCCCGTCGTCCCATGGTTTTGAATATATCTTGGTGGCAGTTGATTATGTCTCTAAATGGATAGAGGCTATTCCTACGCACACAAATGACCACTCTGTGGTTTTAAAATTTGTGAAGACCAATATCATATCCCGTTTTGGCTGCCCCAAGACTATTATAAGTGATGGGGGACCTTATTTTCGAAACCACCACTTCAATCGGTTAATCAAGAGTTTGGGAGTAACTCACAAGGTTGTTACCCCTTACCACCCTCAGACAAGTGGCCAGGTTGAAGTATCAAATAGGGAGATAAAAAATATTTTGGAAAAGACCGTTAGACCTGATAGGAAAGCTGGTCCCAAAAGCTCGATGATGCTTTGTGGGCTTATCGAACGGCCTATAAAACCCCTTTGGGTACTTCTCCCTTTCAGATTGTGTATGGAAAAGCGTGCCATTTACCTGTTGAGTTGGAACATAAAGCACTTTGGGCTATTCGAAGTGTTAACATGGATTTAGAGAAGGCAGGTAAGGCACGACTTCTAGAATTAAGTGAGCTTGAGGAGCTGAGGAATGATGCTTATGACACCTCTCAAGCTTATAAAGAAAGAACTAAGGTCTTGCATGATAAGTTTGTTCTTCGAAAGACCTTTGAGCCCGACCAACAAGTCTGGCTTTTCAATTCTAGACTTAAGCTTTTTCCTAGGAAGTTAAAATCTCGTTGGGATGGGCCTTACATAATCACCAAAGTATTTCTGCATGGAGCTGTGGAGATCAAAAATCCTTCCTCTTCAGCAACTCCCTTTATCATCAACGGTCAACGGTTAAAATCGTACATAACTTTAGATGGCCATCTGGTTGACGAAGTCACTCTTGAGGAGCCTTAGCTCCTACCATTCTCCGCCTTAGGTAACATCTTCCTTTAGCTATTTTTTTTTTCAATGAGGACATTGTTTGAACCACTCATGGGGTAGAGGACTTGAGGCATTTTGTTTATAGCATGCATATAAAAAAAAAGAAGAGAAAATGAAAAAAAAAAAGAAAAGTTTTGAGCTTAACTGGCTAAGTTCTACAGTCTTAAGCAAATCAAAACACTAGGGTAGACTAAGTTAATTCTAGGGTCAAACTTTAGAAGCTAAATGAGCTACTAGCATTAGACCTTTAGGGTCCTTTATAGACTTAAAAACTTAAGTAGGAGTTAAGTTGTGGACTGATGAGAACCTCATCATGAGCCATAACTAGCTCATTTTGACCTAATATAAAGGATAAAAGCTCCTACATAACTCAAGGAAAGGCTTAACTCAGAGAATTCTGAGTTTAAGGAGGAAACAAGTCATAAGGGGTAAAAATGCAATTTTACCAGTATAATCTGCATACAGGGTAATTCAGGGTTCAAACACAGGTCAAGCAAACCGAATAAGAAGGAAAGTGGGATGATCTGACAAGGGCTACAGCAATTCCAAGGAACTAAATAATAATCTGTAACCTTAAAACAAACCCACTTCAATTCACGAGGTTCGAGGCAAATTAAAAATAGAATAAACCCTCTAAAATTCATAGAAAAATAATCTCTAGGGTTTAGAACCATCAATTTGGCCTTCAGATCCCATTTTGACCTACATTGAGAACCATGCCCAATTAATAACTTAATTTGGGTTTTTGCATAAATTGACCGATCAAACAAGGTTTAATCTAGAAATAAAATTCACCATCAAATTCCTTAGGTCCTAATTAGTCATGTATAAAAACTTGAGCCTAAGAAGAAACCTTCTTGACCAACTTTGCACTTTGGTCCTCATATATTTACTTTTTGGCCCTCAACTTTTGAACCCTCACATTTCTGCCCCTAACTCTCCTTCGTTCTTTGCATTCAGGTCCCTCCTGCCAAAACCTGCCAGCACCATGCTCCGGCGACCTTGCGCGGAGCATGGCGCCGCGCAGGGTGAGGGGGAGGGGCTGGCAAGTCAACCGGGGGTGCCCTGCGTCGTCAGCCGTCGCAGGAACACCCCCCTGGTCGCTGCAACCCACCATACCGGCCGTGCGAACGCACGGACGGTATGGGTTTCCATCTCCGGCGTCCTCCGGCGAGGGAGACACTTCGTCTCCCTCCGCCCTCCTCTCTGATTCCGCCTCTATAAATACCCCCGTCGCTCCGCCGTTCTGAGGAGCTCGGTCCTGATGGAGAAAGACCCCCACTTCCTCTCTTCCCACTCCGACAGGAAGCCCTCCAGCTCCGGCGGCCTCCCCTCTTCCTCCTCGTCGCTCTGCCTCACTACCAGCTGCAGGGTTGCTCTCCCTCGCTCTTCCCGCGCCACGCCGCACCCAGCTGGCGCCTCTCCGGCCCTCTGCTCGCCGCCGCCCCTTCCCTCGGGCATCTTCTTCTCCGGCGACAGTCGATACGACTGTCGCCGGCTCCGGCCCCTCCTCCTCCTACTAAGTAGGTAGAACTCCTCCTCTTCCTCCCCTCTTCCTTTTCCTCATTTTACATCTTTACTGTTACCTCGATTCCGACCAATCACCCTCACCTTCTCCGCCTCCGGCCATCCTCCGGCGAGCCGCTCCCATCACTCCAGCAACCCACACGGCTCGCCGACCACCGCAGAACCTCCGCCTCCTCACCCTGATCAACCTCCTCCCTTCCACTTCCCCCACATCACCCTCTGCAACTCCACCGAACAAACCCATCTTCCGACCCACAGTCCCACCTAGGGCAGCTCTTGGGCTCCGCCCCGCCGCCTGCACACCCCCCGACCACCTTCGCCGTGCCACGGCGAAGGTCCTCCGCGTTTCTGATTGGGCCGAGAGGCCGTTTTTCTGTGGGCAGGTACCTGCGCTCGTCGCCGCCATTGTTGAAGCAAAGCAGCTTCATCACCTGCTGCCCCAGGTGCGAAGCGCCCAGGTCACCCTCCCAGGCTGTGCGGGGGCACTTCGGCAAAACGTTAGGCTGCAGTTGAGGCGAAGCTCTCGCGCGAAGACCCCGCGCTTCGCCTCGACTGCCGCTGCTTCCTCCGCGCAGGCACCCAAATTGGGGTGGGACATTTAGTCCCACCTCGTAACCTTTCAGAGGAGAGCGCCTTATGCTCGTTGCCTCCTGAGCACGGGGTGAGGTCCCTCTCACTCACTCGCTCGCTCCACCCGGTCTCGCCCGCGCTCACCCCTCGCGGACCTGGCCCGACCCGACTTAGACTGACCTGCACTCCTCGCCCACCACTCACGCCGGTGGGCCTGGACCCGGGCGCGACCCGTACCCGGCAACCCGGCAGCTCTGGGAGAGCTTTCCTAAGAGCGGCTTCTGTGAGAGAGAGACGCGGGGGAGGGTAGAGATAGGTTTTGCCCCTCTGATCAAGCGGTGCAAGTTTGCAGGCATAGGTGAAGAAGAAGAACCGGAGAAGAAGACTGACGGAGGAAGAGCAGCCAGGACTGCTCGAAGCAAAGAGGAAAAGGTGAAGAAGAAGAAGACGAGCGAGGCAGAGAAGAAGGACGACGAAAGCTGAAGGAAGGAGCACCGAGCGGCACTGTAGCAGCGGCGGTTTAAGTCGTCTGATTGGAAAATCAGATTACGCTCTGAAGGCAGAAAAGAGGAAGAAGAACAGGACAAGGACCGCTCTGCAGAAAAAGAAAGAGACAAAGCAGAAACAAGAGCTGAAAGACGAAGAAGAACATCACCCACTGCTGCAGATAAAGAAGACAGAAAGAAGAGGAAGACCACAAGGAGATAAAGGAACCAAAAGCCAAAGAGAAGAGAAAAGAAAGAAGAAGAAAGACGAGAAAGAAGCCAACAAATTTTCATCTCTCTATCTATCTATATTTTTGTAAAAGAAACTTTGTACCCCTAGAATACAACTTGCTCCCTGAGTTCGACCTCGGGAACTCTTTTATTTTCCGAGTAAAAAATTATTATTTGAAATGATGGCAATAACTGGCTATACTACAACGACATAACAATAAAACCCGGTTATCTCTTCACGCCATCGCTATCAATTTGGCGCCGTTGCCGGGGAGCAACGGCTATTCTAGAGGTAAACATTCCTGTTTCTTTTTAATTTCTGATAATCTCCTCTCTTTTGTGCAGCTACAGGAAATCAAGAAGACAAGCAACCGCACGACAACCACTCCGAGGACAGGTAAATTTTTCCTCTCGCTATTAACCCCTAAACTCTAAAGAGGAAGAAAAGAAAAGAACAAGCAATATAGGGCTAACCTGTCTTCCATACTTAGTAACCATAAAGAGTTGCATGTTTTCAACTCATTAGTCCTGCACACTATTAAGGGTATTTAAGGGCTAACACATTCTTGCTTGAGCCCTAATTACCCAACAAAGAACTAACTGGACCAAGTAGAGCCAACATAAGATTCAACATTAGGGTTTTAGAGACACACTACTTAAATCAAGAATGGAGAAAATCCAAAAGAAGTGTGCCTAAACCATTGATTGAAAATACCTATTCAAAGAAAACCTAAAACAATTGGCTCTCTAAATACTTGAACCCTAAAAGACAAGACCTAAAAGCTCTCAAAGAAAACAAGAGGTAAAGTTGACCCCTTGGGTCAACCAACCTTAAATTAGGTCACTCTTTGCACTTAAAAGACTAAAGTTCAAGTGAAACCTTAAGCACCCTGATCTTAAAATTGGTAGACTTAAGAGGTCAAGATCCCCATTCTGGTCTACCTGGAACCGCAGTGACAAGAGAGGTCGGGTGGGGGAAACCCTGTAACCCGTGGGGACGCTCTACCGTGTAGGGGTCTTCGCGGGACTCTCCCTCTCTGGCTGCCCAGGTAATTCTCAGGTGGACGATCTTTCTGATCAAGGGGTCCATCTGCCCCGCACCTCTATAGTCACCCAACACATTTTTGGGTGTCTTGATTGGGTCCAGCACCTTCTAAACTTACCTCTTCCAACAGTGCATGTACGGAAGGTGGTCCTTAAGACCACCCTTAAGACCTCCTTTAGAAATTCGCTCTCGTCAAGGCCAAGCCTCGACGCCCATGTTTGTGCAGCAACACCCTCACATTATTCTCTCTTCTGATTCAGAACCAAGTTCTTCTTCTTCCCCCATCATGGCTCAGCCAGTTGAGGAAGAAAATAATCTGGAACACCAGCTCCAGCGACTCAATTACCTCTTCCAAAACTTCGTGCACCCACCACAGCGTCCTATGATGCGGGACCACTACAATCCTGCTGCGGTGGCCATTGAGCCTCGAGTCAGAATCCCGACTGGAGGACCTGATTCCGAATTAAAGCCCAACATGATTCATGCTATACCTAAATTCCATGGGCTTAATTCTGAAGATCCCTTCCAGCACATCAAACAGCTAAAGCATCTGGCCCACACTTTTGGATCAGATGCGCAAAATCGGGATATTCTTCTCATGAAGATGTTCTCCTTTTCTCTTATGGACAAGGCCGCCCATTGGTATCAAACTCAGACCCGGCCGATCAACACTTGGGAAGAACTTCAATCCGAGTTTTTGAAAAAGTTTTTTCCCATTGGTCGGACCAACGCCTTGCGCCATCAGATTACACACTTCACTCAACAATCAGGAGAACCTCTCCATGAGGCATGGGATCGTTTTCAGGATCTCATGAGAAAGTGCCCCCATCACTGAGTTCCTAAATGGGAGCAAGTCCAATCTTTTTACCAGGGACTCCGTGAGGACATCCGCCTTTTCGTCAATGCAACTTGCGGAGGAAACATCATGGGTCAACATGAAGACACCGTATGGGAGATTCTCGAAAACATGTGCGAGAACTCCATCAACAATGACTCCATGGGATTATTCGACAGGAAGAATACCCGCGCAGCGACGAATCTTAAGGGAGCACATGAGACGCAGGGCCTGTCCGCATCAGTCGACCTGGAATTAATGGCCAGTCGATTGGACAAGGTCTCAATCATTGAGAAGAAGGTGGATGAGCTGACTCAGCACTTGCAGCGAGCCACCTCCGCACGTAACTCCTTTGCACAACCTCCTTCCACACAGGAGACTGTGCAAAACATCCTCCACCGATCTTCCCCTAGGATGGATCCATATCCATCCCCATCTGATTCTCGGATCGGAGGATCATCCGATCCTTTCTACACCAGCCCGGGGAACTCCATTCCCCCTTTCCCTGATTCTCAGGAGGTTCCTCAGACCTGCGAGGACCTCAACGCCATCCAGAACGACCCATTCTCCAACACTTACAACCCTGGATGGTGAAACCATCCCAATTTTCAGTGGGCGGGAAATTCCCAAACCCAAAGACCACCTTTTCAGTCCTGCCCACAACCCTCTCGTCATTACCAGCCGCCTCAGCCTCGGCCCAACCCTACTTATCCATCAGGGCCAAATCAGGATCAAATGTCCCTAATCCTTCAGACTCTGGCTGACATTCAAAGAACGAATGCGGCTATTCAAAAACAGCACATGGACGAACTTACAGAGGTTAAAACTCAACTGGCCCAGTTGGCAAATTCTCGCCAGCCAGGCACACTCCCTTCCCAACCTCTTCCTAACCCAAATAACGTGCCAACCCAGAAGCGCGTTATGAATCCTAATTTAGGCCACGCACAATGGATTTATCAGGCCCCTACTGCTCCATCTCCAGACGAGATGGAAGCCTCAACTTCTTATGCGGGATTTCAGCAGCAGCCACCCCTCTTACCAAACCCAAACCAAAATCAGGCCGGATTAAATTCTGTAACAACACGTAGTGGTAAAACAACTCAAGACCCGCATTATCCAAACCACTCCAAGCCTGATAACCATGACCCTAGGATAGTTATCCAAGATACCGCTGTTCCGGATCCACAACCTGGACCTATCCTAGAAGAACCAACCAAGATCCCGTTTCCCGAGGCCTTGACCAAGGGAAAGAAGACCACCAAACCCGTGGCCCCTGAGGAGGACCTGGTCAAGCTCTTTGAGCAGGTCCACATAAACATCCCCTTGATGGATGCAATCCGCCACGTACTAGCTTACGCACGATTTCTAAAGAATATATGTACACCCCAGCGTAAGCCGCGAACCAAGGGAGGGAGCCCAATTGTTCTGTCAGAGCAAGCCAGCTCTGTAATCCTCAGTAGACTCCCACCCAAGGCAAAAGATCCTGGTACTCCCCTGATTTCCTGCAAGATAGGTGGTACCCAATTTGATAGAGCATTGTTAGACTTGGGTGCATCCATAAACCTGATACCCACATCCTTACTTGACCATCTAGAAGAATCTGAGCTAAAACCAACCGAGGTGACATTACAATTAGCAGATCGATCTATAAAGTCACCAAAAGGGATTCTCGAGGATGTTATCGTAAGAGTGCGGGATTTCTATTTTCCAGTGGACTTTATAGTCTTAGATATGGACGCACCTGAGAACCCTAGGGATACACCAATCATTCTAGGGAGACCTTTCTTGGCTACTGCTAGAGCCAACATCAGCTGTGAGGAGGGCCAAATAGAGCTTAAGTTTTGAGATCAAACACTGAAAATTGATATATTTAAGGCCCAACAAGGAATTAATTGCGGTGTCATCGAACAAATTTGTGACATCAGGACTTTGGTTGATGAATCACACTTCCAGAATGACTCGATTATGCCTCATCAACCACAGAAGGATCTTGACCCGCAAACAGAGGAGTCGAATCTTGATATGAACAACCCAGTAACTCCCACCCTTGAACCTCACATCTATACTGAACCACCCGCTGCTGCTGATAACCCCATCCTCGAACTGAAACCCTTCCTGCTCACTTGAAATACATCTTTTTGGGTTCTAATCAGACCCTTCCTGTGATTATCAATTCCAACCTCAGTCCTGAACAGGAATCCCGTCTGATTGTTGTCCTCCAGCAACATCGCAGAGCCATCGGATGGACTCTCGATGATTTGACTGGAATAAGTCCCTCTTATTGTACTCATCATATCTATTCAGAAGAGGGCACACGACCTTCTCGTGAAATGCAGAGACGCTTAAACCCCAATCTGCAGGAGGTCGTGAAAAAGGAGATCATCAAGTGGTTAGATGCCAGAATCATCTACCCGATCTCCGATAGTCGTTGGGTGAGCCCAATTCAGGTCGTGCCCAAGAAGGCAGGACTCACCACTATAACGACTGAGACCGGAGAAATCATTCCTACCCAATTAGCCAACTCGTGGAGAGTCTGTATAGATTACCGCCGACTCAATTCCTCCACGAAGAAGGATCATTTCCCACTACCCTTCATTGATCAAATTCTCGAAAAACTTGCGGGAAATAGGTTCTTCTGCTTTCTTGACGGGTACTCCGGTTATAACCAGGTGGCAATCCATCCTGAGGACCAAGAAAAGACCACGTTCACCTGCCCCTTCGGAACATACGCTTTCCGAAGGATGCCTTTCAGTCTTTGCAATGCACCCGCTACTTTTCAGCGATGCATGCTTGCCATATTCTCAGATATGGTAGGTGATTATCTGGAAGTCTTCATGGATGACTTTTCAGTTTTCGGAGCATCATTCGACGATTGCCTCCAGCACTTGGTCCAGATACTCAGGCGGTGCATCAATGTGAATTTGGTTCTTTCCTGGGAAAAGAGCCATTTCATGGTGCCTGAGGGAATTGTCCTAGGACACTCAATTTCGGAAAAGGGTATCCAAGTGGATCGAGCTAAGGTTAATTTGATTTCTCACCTTCCTATGCCTAGCTCGATCAGGGACATCCGTTCCTTTTTAGGGCATGTCGGTTTTTATCGACGATTTATCCCTGATTTTTCAAAAATCGCGCGCCCCCTGACCACTCTTCTCTCCAAGGATGTTCCTTTCGAAATTTCCAAGGAATGCACTCAAGTATTTGAAATCCTGCGTGACCGAGTCACCCAAGCCCCGATCCTACAGTCCCCTGATTGGTCTCAACCCTTTGAGATCATGTGCGATGCATCCGACTTCGCTGTAGGAGCGGTTTTGGGGCAGAAAATTGACGGGAAACCTGTGGTCATTTACTACGCCAGCAAAACACTCGATGAGGCTCAGCGTAACTATACGGTTACTGAGAAAGAGCTGCTAGCTGTAGTATTTGCCCTAGAAAAATTCAGATCGTACCTTCTGGGTTCCCGTGTCATCATATACTCGGATCACACAGCTGTGAGGCATCTCCTTGCAAAGAAGGACGCGAAACCTCGATTAATCCGATGGATCTTGCTGTTGCAAGAATTTGACCTTGAGATTCGCGACAAGGCGGGAAAGCAAAATGTGGTAGCTGATCACTTGTCCCGTCTTCCTTCTGAAATAATTGACCCTTCCGGACCCATCACTGAGCATTTTCCCGATGAGCACCTGCTGACTATTGGTACTAGCCTTCCATGGTTTGCTAATGTAGTAAATTACTTGGCATCTCATCAGATCCCGTCCGATTGGCCGAAGGCCAAGAAGGACAAATTACGCTCCGATGCCAAGTATTACATTTGGGAAGACCCGTACCTCTTCCGCATAGGTGCCGATCAGATCATCCGGAGATGTGTCCCGGAAGGGGAATTCAACAATATCCTCTCTTTCTGCCATGACCAGGCATGCGGTGGCCATTTCACCGGGCATAAAACCGCATCAAAAGTCCTCCAGTGCAGCTTTTACTGGCCCACACTGTTCAAAGACGCGTACAGTCACTGCAAGGCATGCAGTCGTTGCCAGACTTTGGGCAACATGAGCCATCGCGGCATGATGCCTATGCAACCGATTCTAGTATGCGAAATCTTTGATGTTTGGGGGATTGATTTTATGGGCCCCTTTCCTGTTTCGGATGGTTTCGAATACATTCTGTTGGCTGTGGACTACGTGTCCAAATGGATCGAAGCCATACCGACCCGAACCTGTGATCACAAAATCGTTCTCAAATTCATTCATCAAAACATTTTCTCAAGGTTCGGGATTCCTCGTGCAATAATCTCTGATGGGGGGACCCATTTCACAAATGCTCAGTTTAGGTCACTGATGACCAAATATGGGGTGTCTCACCGAATCTCTACTCCTTACCACCCCCAAACTAATGGTCTAGCTGAGCTGTCTAATCGGGAAATCAAGAAAATCCTGCAAGTCACTGTTCGACCTGACAGGAAGGACTGGTTGTCCCGACTTCCGGAAGCATTGTGGGCCTATAGGACCGCCCACAAGACCCAATTGGGCATGTCTCCCTTTAGACTGGTGTACGGAAAGGCATGCCACCTTCCCATAGAACTGGAGCATAAAGCCTATTGGGCAGTACGGAACTGTAATCTAGATCTTTCCAAGGCTGGGACCCACAGAAAACTCCAAATCAGCGAGATCGATGAATTACGCCTAGACACGTACGAGAACTCGCAAATCTACAAGGAGCGGGTTAAAGCCTTCCACGACAAACACATCTCGAGAAAGATCTTTCATCCTGGTCAAAAGGTCCTACTCTTTGATGCCCGACTAAAACTCTTCCCAGGAAAACTGAGATCCAAGTGGGTCGGACCATATTTGGTCCGACAGGTTTTTGGAAATGGAGCAATCGAAATCAGTCCACTCAGCCACGATTCTGAACCTTTCATCGTGAACGGTCAGAGACTCAAGCCGTTCATTGATGTAACTTCTACTGATTTGGCTGAAGCATCTTATATCCTCCATTCCCCTTGAGCTTATTGCACCCAGCTGATGGCATAAAACTCAGCGCTTAACGGGAGGCAACCCGTCATTTTCCTAAAAATCCAAAACTTTTTCTGACACCTTTTTGCACTTAATGTTCACCCTTGTAGACAGCCGACCCCACCTCAGATGCTTGCATCTGGGATTAGAAATCGTCCGCAAAAATTCAACCCGACCCATTCACTCATTCAAATTTCTATCTTAAGGAATGAACTAAGTTAAATAAAAACCCCCTAGGTTACAATGAGGGCATTGCAAATCTTAGGCATGGGGGGGTATGAAAGTGCAAAACTTGTAAGAAAAGGTTTCAAACAAAGAAATTCACATATGCCAAAAACACCATAAAAATTAAAAATTTTTGAAAAAGAATAAGAGGAAAAGAGGAGAAGGAAATTTTGTGAAGGAGAAGGAGAAAAGAAACAAAATGAAAAAGGAGCACAAAATTATGAGAAAAGGTGATAGTCATTAGTAAGGAACTAAGGAATTAACCTAAGTTCTAGACCTCATTCAAGAAAATAACTGAAAAGTGCATAATGAGATTAGTAAGAACGCAAACCTTAGGCATTCTTGAATAGACTCTTAGTACCCATTAAGATCTAGACAATCCTCAAGAGGTTGAGGAAAATGAAAAGCTTAAGTACTAGGTCCAAGGCTTAGGGAGTATTTGGCCTCGTTAACTAATTTTTGGCTTACGGGACTCAGTAACCTAAGCACCCTAACCTCACACACAGCCTGGTTCAGTAAGCGTAAAAATCAAAATCATGCAGAAGCGTCGCAAAATTCTAAAAGGAACACCTAGAATAGGAGTGGCCGATCAACACAAGTTGATTTGGACGAGTTCCCAGCGCGGAGAGGTGGGAAATCCCCTCGAAGATGCGTAAAAAAATATCATCTCCTCGGTGCTCGTCTCTTAGGATATTTACATATCCTACTGGGGGCATGTAAGCACTCTGCTGGTTCAGATTCCATGGATGGCATTATCTCGAAGTGTCAATTGCCAGGGTCTGGATTCGGCCACGGAACACCATGGATGGGATTATCTCGAAATCTCAATAGCCAGGGTTCCGGGGGTTGCCATGGGCGGTGCTATCTCGAAGCATCGATCGCCAGGAACCCTTGAGGATTGATGATGGGAGCAAGGAATCTGATACAGACCGTGTTGAAAAGCCAATCCTAGGCGAGAACTAAAAAGAAAAAGAGAGAGAAAACTCTCCAAACAGAAAAACTTTCTATCTCTCTCTTATAAAACGCACTGCAAACTGAGCCAGGGCTAAAATCATTTCAAGCACGGGTGCTTTAACCACAAATTCCAATAAACCTTAGGTTAGTTCTTATGGGCCTTAAAAACCTTTGCTAAAGACTGAGGCTAAGGTTAGACAGATTTGGATCTTGATTGGTATAGAGTACCTTTTAGGCCTATGGTCAGCATTCTAACCTAATCTATGCTCAAATAAAAAAGCACTTATCTAAAGCTATTAAGAACTTCATGGTCTAGAACAAGGGTTGAAACCTTAAGTTTTTGCTAAGGGACTAGCAAAAGCTAGGCATGGGGGTATGATGAGAACCTCATCATGAGCCATAACTAGCTCATTTTGACCCAATACAAAGGATAAAAGCTCCTACATAACTCAAGGAAAGGCTTAACTCAGAGAATTATGAGTTTAAGGAGAAAACAAGTCATAAGGGGTAAAAATGCAATTTTACCAGTATAATCTGCATACAGGGTAATTCAGGGTCCAAACACAGGTCAAGCAAACCGAATAAGAAGGAAAGTGGGATGATCTGACAAGGGCTACAGCAATTCCAAGGAACTAAATGATAATCTGTAACCTTAAAACAAACCCACTTCATTTCACGAGGTTCGAGGAAAAGTAAAAATAGAATAAACCCTCTAAAATTCATAGAAAAATAATCTCTAGGGTTTAGAACCTTCAATTTGGCCTTCAGATCCCATTTTGACCTACATTGAGAACCATGCCCAATTAATAACTTAATTTGGGTTTTTGCATAAATTGACCGGTCAAACAAGGTTTAATCTAGAAATAAAATTCACCATCAAATTCCTTAGGTCCTAATTAGTCATGTATAAAAACTTGAGCCTAAGAAGAAACCTTCTTGACCAACTTTGCACTTTGGTCCTCATATATTTACTTTTTGGCCCTCAACTTTTGAACCCTCACATTTCTGCCCCTAACTCTCCTTCGTTCTTTGCATTCAGGTCCCTCCTGCCAAAACCTGCCAGCACCATGCTCCGGCGACCTTGCGCGGAGCATGGCGCCGCGCAGGGTGAGGGGGAGGGGCTGGCAAGTCAACCGGGGGTGCCCTGCGTCATCAGCCATCGCAGGAACACCCCCCTGGCCGCTGCAACCCACCATACCGGCCGTGTGAACGCACGGACGGTATGGGTTTCCATCTCCGGCGTCCTCCGGCGAGGGAGACACGTCGTCTCCCTCCGCCCTCCTCTCTGATTCCGCCTCTATAAATACCCCCGTCGCTCCGCCGTTCTGAGGAGCTCGGTCCTGACGGAGAAAGACCCCCACTTCCTCTCTTCCCACTCTGACAGGAAGCCCTCCAGCTCCGGCGGCCTCCCCTCTTCCTCCTCGTCGCTCTGCCGCACTACCAGCTGCAGGGTTGCTCTCCCTCGCTCTTCCCGCGCCACGCCGCACCCAGCTGGCGCCTCTCCGGCCCTCTGCTCGCCGCTGCCCCTTCCCCCGGGCATCTTCTTCTCCGGCGACAGTCGATACGACTGTCGCCCACTCCGGCCCCTCCTCCTCCTGCTAAGTAGGTAGAACTCCTCTTCCACCCCTCTTCCTTTTCCTCATTTTACATCTTTACTGTTACCTCGATTCCGACCAATCACCCTCACCTTCCCCGCCTCCGGCCATCCTCCGGCGAGCCGCTCCCATCACTCCAGCAACCCACACGGCTCGCCGACCACCGCAGAACCTCCGCCTCCTCACCCTGATCAACCTCCGCCCTTCCACTTCCCCCACATCACCCTCTGCAACTCCACCGAACAAACCCATCTTCCGACCCACAGTCCGACCTAGGGCAGCTCTTGGGCTCCGCCCCGCCGCCTGCACACCCCCCGACCACCTTCGCTGTGCCACGGCGAAGGTCCTCCGCGTTTCTGATTGGGCTGAGAGGCCGTTTTTCTGTGGGCAGGTACCTGCGCTCGTCGCCGCCATTGTTGAAGTGAAGCAGCTGCTTCACCTGCTACCCCTGGTGCGAAGTGCCCAGGTCACCCTCCCAGGCTGTGCGGGGGCGCTTCGGCAAAACGTTAGGCTGCAGTTGAGGCGAAGCTCTCGCGCGAAGCCCCCGCGCTTCGCCTCGACTGCCGCTGCTTCCTCCGCGCAGGCACCCAAATTGGGGTGGGACATTTAGTCCCACCTCGTAACCTTTCAGAGGAGAGCGCCTGCATAAAGGCAAAAAGCGCCTTGTGCTCGTTGCCTCCTGAGCACGGGGTGAGGTCCCTCTCACTCACTCGCTCGCTCAACCCGGTCTCGTTCGCGCTCACGCCTCGCAGACCTGGCCCGACCCGACTTAGACTGACCTGCACTCCTCGCCCACCACTCACGCCGGTGGGCCTGGACCCGGGCGCGACCCGTACCCGGCAACCCGGCAGCTCTGGGAGAGCTTTCCTAAGAGCGACTTCTGTGAGAGAGAGATGCGGGGGAGGGTAGAGATAGGTTTTGCCCCTCTGATCAAGCGGTGCAAGTTTGCAGGCACAGGTGAAGAAGAAGAACCGGAGAAGAAGACTGACGGAAGAAGAGCAGCCAGGACTGCTCGAAGCAAAGAGGAAAAGGCGAAGAAGAAGAAGACGAGTGAGGCAGAGAAGAAGGATGACGAAAGCTGAAGGAAGGAGCACCGAGCGGCACTGTAGCAGCGGCGGTTTAAGTCGTCTGATTGGAAAATCAGACGACGCTCTGAAGGCAGAAAAGAGGAAGAAGAACAGGACAAGGACCGCTCTGTAGAAAAAGAAAGAGACAAAGCAGAAACAAGAGCTGAAAGACGAAGAAGAACATCACCCACTGCTGCAGATAAAGAAGACAGAAAGAAGAGGAAGACCACAAGGAGATAAAGGAACCAAAAGCCAAAGAGAAGAGAAAAGAAAGAAGAAGACAGACGAGAAAGAAGAAGCCAACAAATTTTCATCTCTCTCTATCTATCTATATTTTTGTAAAAGAAACTTTGTACCCCTAGAATACAACTTGCTCCCTGAGTTCGACCTCGGGAACTCTTTTATTTTCCGAGTAAAAAATTATTATTTGAAATGATGGCAATAACTGGCTATACTACAACGACATAACAATAAAACCCGGTTATCTCTTCACGCCATCGCTATCATGGACCATTCCTCAAGAGGTTGAGGAAGGGAAGCTAGGGTTTGAGTTAAAAGGTGGGGTAGTACCTGGAGTCTTATTCTACCTTTTGGTTTACAGGTCCTTGTAACCCAAGCATCCAAATTTCACACACATGGTCTGGTAATTAACTTAATTTCTATCTTTCTGAAAAGAGATTTGGTTCTCTTAGTTTTGACTTAGGAGAGGCTTGAAAACACATTTTGATTGGAAGAGTTCCCGCCGTAGGAGAGGTGGAGTATATACTCACCTTGAGGATGCGATGATAACATATTACCTCTTCGGCGCTTGTCTCTTAGGATATCCATCCTACTGGGGGCATGTAAGCGCATTGTGCGGTTCAGGTACCATGGGCGGCCCTATCTCGAAGTGCCGATTGCCATAGGCCTGATTCGCTTAAGAAATCCATGGGCGATACTAACTCGAAGTGTCGATTGCCAGGAGTTCTTGGGGTCGTTATGGGCGGTGCTATCTTGAAGCATCGAAAGCCAGGCACCCTTCGAGGTATGGTAATGGGGACAACGAATCCGACACAGACCGTGTTGATAGCTGATCTGAGGTTAGACTTAGGAGAATAAAAAAAAAAAAAATATATATATATATAATATATAAAAAAAAAGAATTTTCTTTAACTTAAATAACTCAGACCATTACACAAGCACGGATGCTTTAATCTCAGGGATCAATAAACTTTAGGGTAGAGTCAGAAATCAGGAAAACTTGTGCCTGCAACTCGTCTTTAGCCGACCTAGTCTGTAACTTAGCAACTACTTATGAACCTTGGGTCTAGAGTCTGAATTTAATATGCTTCTGAAGGAAGACCAAGTGGGTTGACTAGTCTACTTGGAGTGCTAGGTTTCGCTTAATTTTGCTAGGGACAAGCAAAAACTAGGCATGGGGGTATTTGATTAGCCCATAGTTGTGGGCTATTTAAGTATTTAAGTGCCTAGACATTACGTTAATTCTAACATTTATTTAGCATAAATTAAGATGTAAATAGATAAATTCATATTTTAAATTTAATTATATAATCCATGCATTGCATTCATATTTTAAGTGCATTTAGAATTAGCTTAGAATGACATTCATCTAATTAGTTAACCAATTAGGTACATTGTTTTCATTAACATAAAAGTTGAGGGTCTGTATATAAATGACCATAATATTTTAACATTATTTTCTTTATTCTTCTTCTTGCAGTAACGGCTGGCTGCCGCTCCAACGCCACCAGCTGCCGCAGTGAAGAACCCATTCAAGGAGGAGCGGATGTGTTGGATCTGGTCAGGCAGCTGATTTCAAATTTGTGCAGGCCACTACAAAAGGAGGGAGGCAGCTGAGCTCGGGAGGCCTCCACCACTGACCCACCACTGTGCAGAGAGATCTCCTCTCTTCCATTCCACACCGCTGGCCTCAACCGTGGCAGTGAGTCTCCACCACCGTGGGCGTGTGGTGTGACAGGCCACACCGCCATCTGGAGCTCGTCCGCATTACCGTGAGCACTTTACCGTGCATCTCCCTCGCCGTCGTCACCAACAACAACCGCCGCAGCTACTGTGTAATCACCCTTTCAGTCAGTTAAGACGTCCAGGAAATTTCCCGGACGTCTGAAGTCCACCCCCCACTCCAGCAGCAATCTCCATCCTCCCACTTCACTTCCACCACCCACGCTGCTGCAGCCACCCGCTCACCTCCAGCCACACGCAACCTCACCCGCTCACTCCCTAATCCGCAGCAGCCCGCGCGCATCGCCTCCAGCCGCACGCAAGGCGTGCACTGCCTGCAACGCCTCTCCGCTCACTCCCGCTCACCCTCCCGTGCTTGTAGCGCCCCTCCTGCCAGCATTCCCACGTGCACCCACACCCTCCAGCCAACGCCTCACCGCCCACGCGCGCCCACGCCTCAGCCAGCATGCAGCAGCAGAGCCGGCAGCCAACGCCTCACCATGCATGCCCTCCAGCCGCACCTACAAAATCACTCGCACGCCTGTAGAGCGCGTGGCAGTCCGCCTACGCCTCCAGCCAGCGCGCGCCACGCCTGCCAACAGCAGCTGTAGCATCGGCTGCAGCCACCTCCGCCAGAGCTCGTTCGACCACCTCCAGCTGCCGTGCGACACGCCACCACCACCATTTCGAAGCCCTCGGTCAAAAGAACTTCCTCCGAGCTTCCCGTGTCCGGCCGTCCACTCCTCGTCGCGCACGCTAAAAGGGAAAAAATCCCCTGTTTTGCTACAGTAACCGAGCCATTAAAAATTACATTTTCTGCCATTATCAATTTTTATTAATATTTTATTGATTTTGCATTGTGACAAATGTCCTCTAGTTACTCATAATTGCTATTTCAGCATTGTTTCTTGTTTCAACCTTAATCTGAAGGCAAATCTGGCTTGATTCTTGTCTAAACTAACTATGAACAAACGTTTTTAGCTGGTGCAAATTTAAATACGTCATTGCCTCCCTGTGGATACGACCCTCTCCTCTGCGAGTGGTTATTTTTCTTTTTAAATATTGATTAGTCGATTTTTCCACCACATAAAACTGCAAACGACTTTAAAGCAAACAATCGACTAGTCATCCCCCACCTCCCACCCATTAGATTTCATTCCACAACATAATAATTCAAACATCAATCAACCTAGGTGTTTTTATAAACTCTAAGGTTAGATTGTTTGTTGTTTGACACCCATACTCACCCCAACCCCCACACTAGAAAAATTTAAAAAATTAAAAAAAAAAAATCTCACAGAGGTACACAACCTCATCTGATTTTCTAACTCAACTGGTAAACCGATCTTAGGAGCTGGTACACACATTCAAACACATAATTGAGTAGAAATCAGATTAGGTAATCATTTGTGTGCCTAATTAAGTTGTGCAACAGGCCAATTGTTTGAGTTGATTGGGTCGCACTACTTCAAATAAAATTAACTTATCAAGTAGCTGCCAATTAGGTTCAACTTTTAGGGATTTACCAGGTACTCCACATTCTTTTTAAGCTTTAAAGGAAAATATTTTCACCCGTGCTTTCAAAACCTGGTGTGCCAATGAAACTTGTTTGAAAACACCTAAAGTTGAATCCTAAAAGCTACTAAGTAAGATTTGAACCTTAAAATTCACCACATCAAAAATAATCTTACTTGAAAATAATTGGTTGTGCACGCACACACAAATCAATCAATCATTAAGGGCATAACCCATTTAAAGGGCCCATCACATTCCAATGCACATTCAAAACTAGCCCTAAATAAAACAGAGTAGATGTTGGCCTTAAGGATTGGACTCGCTCTTCAGAACTTAGAACGAGATTATTTTCGATTAGTCTGTTTCTACTGTTCAATATGATGTCTAGCTAGGAGAGCAGAGTCAAACAATTGTGGCTGGGGGGTACACTAGGAACTGGAGGCGCAAGCCGAAGGAAGAACCTTCTCCCTAGTCCCTCCTTCTAACTGGTTGGATTAAACAGATGGAAGTAGATCAAATCGTTCCTTTATCTCAAGATGGGTTTTGAGAGTCTGTAGGTCTTTGGCTAACCCATTTAAGGACAGGTTTGATTGTTTATATTGCAGGGCGCCTTTCTTCCTCTCGTGTCTCATGAATCCTTCCACATATTTCACGCATTCCTGCTCTTTCCCTCCTGCTGTGAATTATCCTCAACATGACGATTATCCCAACTCGTATTATAATCAACCATCAGTTAGTTGGGATAATTCATATTGGGGATACAATTTTGAACCCCCGTGTTTAGGGTCTAACCCTGAATACTTTGATTCTGATTTCTATCCTTCTTAGAGCAACATCGATTATAGATCGTCTTCTTTTCATGCACAACCTAATACGATTTACAATCAAGAAGGATACACCGATCCTTACCCATCCTCTGATTTCACTGCCTTTAGGTCATCACCATCTTTTCAACAATCTGAAATGACCTATTATCAGGAAGGGTATAACGAATCTCAATTCGTTAATTCCCCTGCATTGAGCCCAAACCCGCCCAACCCTGAACCAACTCATTTGGTTCAGGTTAACCAAGTTCAAGATAAGGTTCTGGCTAACTTGAGGAATATCATTCAATCTTTAGAAGTTCAACAAATACCTTGCATTGAGAGATTGGAGCCCCTGATTGAAATGATTGATGATTTGAATAAATCTTTGTTGGATTGGCTCCATGACGTTAAGGATAAGAACCCAGGTGAGTTTCTACTTGGGAAATTAGCGAAATTGACGATGAGATTCGTGGTTGCTTTGATTCAATCTTGGGATGATTCCCAGGATGAACCCTCTTCAGGAAAGCCAATGACAGAACCCGTTAAGGCACCTGTTGGGGGGACATGTGTTACGAGGCTGACCAGATTGAATTAAAGCAACCAATTAAGGATGATCTGATTTCTTCACCTAACATCCCTGAGCCGAGTTACGAGGAAACGTATGTCTCCTTGGAACAGAAAGTAACAAATGATTTTGGGACATACATTGATACGGATCCTGATTTCTTCGATGGTGAAGATTTAAGTTGCGAAGTCTCACGTGAGTTTTCTGAACACGATTTCTATGAGACGATTGGGCTTGAGGAATCTGATAGATAATTTGATAGCCCAATAACTGAGGAAACTGATCTTAGGGCACACATTACAGATCCAGGATTACATTTTCTGGATGAATCAATTCAATGCCCTGATTATTAGTTACACCCCGTTGAGCTTATCGATAATTCTGTTTCTGAAATAATTAGACCCAAGTCAATTCTGATTCTGCCACATCATTTAGACTTGGAGATTTCAGACGGGGTGATTAACATGCAAGAGGTCTTGAAATTTAACATTCGGAATGAGGAGGCTAGGAGCTGGGAAGTCCTGATTTGGGAAGTTAATTTTGGAGGAAATGGAAGATTGAGTTGAAGGGTTCCTTTTAAGCTGAAACCATCAAATCAGAACCCTTACAACATTTGTTTCGAGGATGTCAAACTCAAGCACACATTCAACGATTATCCTTTTAAACTTCAATTCTCTGTAACCTGACTTTTGGTCTTGGGTTGCATCCTCATAAATCGCAGGCCCGACCCCGCTTGCATTCTGATTTCAGGTTTTGGATAATTTTTATCCAGAACCTAAGATATTCTCGATTATGGGGTGTGGGTCTGCACCATAATCTGGTCCACATCTGTGGACCTCTGCTGATAGGTCAGAGGATTCTTCTGTTCATTCTGATTCTGACCTGCACTTGTGATTTCTTCATTTCTTTTCTTTGTATAATGTGCCTAGCTGAAGGCACTAAATTTAGCATATATACAGTTTTTCTTAGTTTTCATCTCGGAGCGGACCTGACATTCACGTAATTCAGGTGCTTTCTTCGCTTTTCCACTCTGTTTTATGTCTTTTTAATACAATGAGGACATTGCATTAGATAGGCATGAGGGGTGGATATTCATCTCTGAATTCATTCGTCAGCTCCGTAGATTTGTTTTATTTTCTTTTATATATAAAAAAAAATTTTGGAATTAGGAAAGAGAATTTGGGTTTAAGAAAATTTTCAATCTTAGGAAATACTACATTATGATTTGAGCACAAAGACCCTTCAGGTCTTTGGACTTAATCAGCCCGTGTATCCACTAAAATGTGGATTTGTCTTTCGAGTCCTCGCCATCTTAATTCTTTTGTAATTGGAGTAAATAAGTTTGGGTGATAAGTACACGACTTATCAACCCGCCCTCTGATTTGAGGAAATTTTGAGTCTTAAGCATCTACACACT
The DNA here is from genome assembly GCA_037157565.1 of Thalassia testudinum. Classification (NCBI taxonomy): domain Eukaryota; kingdom Viridiplantae; phylum Streptophyta; class Magnoliopsida; order Alismatales; family Hydrocharitaceae; genus Thalassia; species Thalassia testudinum. Next base: position 111,559,258 of record JAZHRO010000003.1, on the reverse strand, counting down.
TTCTTTGCACTGACTCGTTGTTTGGCGATTTTAACGGAAATTGGGTAGCTAATGAACCTTCTAGGGTGATATGGCTGGCAAGTGATCGTGGGTAACAGCCTATAGGTAAGTTGTCTAGAGCCCAATCACTGGACCTTTCTCTTTTTCCTGCCCTTAGGTAAATCTTAGACCAGGGAAGCCACCTACTTAAAAAAAAAAAATCAAAAAGAAAAGGAGAAAAGAACAAAAAGAAATAAGCCACACTTCGCCGCACGAGTATGGCTGGCAAGTTGTCGGTGGTAACAGCTCATCGACCGGTTGTCCAGAACCCAGCTCAGTAAATGCACTAAAAATTTCCAAAACACTTAGGAAGAAGCGGAGAAGTAGAATAAACCGGAGAGATATACACTAGCTTCACCCTTGTGTTGACCCCGTAAAAAAATAAAAGTAGAGAGAAAGCTACCGGTTGTAAAGATACACCTTTAGGCAGAAGCCTTTTTGAGGTCACCTAGAGGCGTAAAAATCTGAAGTCCGTTTTAATTACCGGTCAACGAGTCTATCACAATCACAATAAGATGCTTAAAACTTAGGGTTCTCATCAAATCTTGGGTGAGTTGAATGGCCGTAGAAAGCCACTCTTAAACCCTAAAATTTGAAAATTCAAAAAAAATTAGAAAAGAGTAAAAAGAAAAAGAAAATTTTCTTTGAATAAGGCGAGGGCTTGAGGCGGTCTGCATTTTGGCTGATACCCGGACACTGTTGTGTCTTTGAAAGTTCAGTTCCTAAGTAGACAATTTCTTAATGATTGAAAATAACTCAGGTCCAAATAATCCAACCTAATTCTTTTATAAATAACATATAGTTTTTGCTAGGGACTAGCAAAAGATAGGCATGGGGGTATGATGTAAACACATTTACACTACTTAAGATGTCTATTTATGCATGTTCTTAAGCATAGGATTGCATTTCATGATATAAATATTGCATAACATGCATCATCTTGCATTTAGAGTAGTTTCAATAAAATGGAGGTTAATTGTCTCCTTTTATGTTCTTGGACAGGGCAAACATTTTATCGGGGCCTTGGATCAAAGATACAACCGTATGGATGTGATCAGGGCGACGATTGGAGTTCAACGACTCCAACATCGCCCTAATCAGACATCCGTAGCATCAGATAGTGACCGGGGAACCCTAGAATATCAAGGGCTAGGATAGTGTAAATTTACACTTCAGATGACAAATCTGACCGCACGGATGAATTCGGATCGACGATCGCAGCCCAACGACACAAAAATCGAGTCTATCCGACATCCGTGGCACCATCTACAACTTCCAGAAGATGGATGGCCAAGACGGCGCCACGTGGCGCCATCTCAGCTGCCCAAATGGCTTCCTGCATTCTATGAAGACCGTGCACTCACCCCCTCTCCGCCGTTGGATCTCAATCCAACGGCTGTGGACACGGCTCTTTAAAGTCATCCGCGTGACCTTTTCGGCGAGGCAGCGCAGCGGTCCAGCGCCTTATCGCGAGGTGCTGGCGCGTGTTTGAGCCCCACGAAGCGATTTCTAAGGCGAGCGGGCGCGCCTTCATCAACCGTCAGATCGCAATCCAACGACTGCGCGCACCCGATAGCATTCACGCACTATTGCACACGCGACGTCACACGCGATCGCACTCGCCAGGCGGGCGCAGCAGCAGGCGGAGATGCGTCTTAAGCCATCCGATCACATGATCGGACGGCTGAGAATAAATGAACGTGCGATGGCATTAAGGAAGCAGGCAGTTGAGGAGGTGCGCGTGGGTGCGGGTACTACGCCCATGTTGGGGCTTTAGTGACGGATTTATTCGTCACTAAAGACCTCTCATTTATTATTTTAAAGTTGTTATGTCCATTTTGCCCCCACTCCTTGCAACTATAAAAGGAGACCCCCTACATACGAAATTCTCATCCCTTCCTTCTCTTCTCTACCCCTTCAAAGCTCAAGAGAAGCTTATCCCACACTCGGGATCCTTCTCGCGAGATAAAGTCCAAATTTTCGTCCCCCTTCGGAAGTGGATCCTACGATGACGACGGCGTGCTGCTCCGTTCCCGTTCTTCTGCTTCATCCTCCTTCGTCTTGCTTCGTTCCCCTTCATCCAGGCGTCGTCCCGTCCGGCTCGTCCTCCAAGCAACCGTCGAGGTGGATTTCTCTCTCCCTATTCTTTTTACTGCTTTCTAGTATAGATTTACTGCTTTCTAGTGTAGTTTTGCTCGTCCTCCAAGCAATCGTCGAGGAGGACATTTCTCCCTACATTCTTTTAATGCTTTCTAGAGTAAATTTATCGCTTTCTAGAGTAATTATTTTATGCTTTGTAGTTGTAAGAGTGAAATGAACAATCTCCTTAATGATAAATTCCTTGTTTATTCTACATCTTATTTTGATTTCTCTATGTAATATTCTCTTTCTCTCTTACTCTCTCTCTCTTCTATTTATTGTAAATAATTAGATAGTTTTAAATTGAATTATTCCGTGACAAATAAAAAGGAACGTGTAGTTTTTAAATCAAACATCCGCCTCCCTGTGTTCGACCCGGAATTTTAATTTCGGTATAAATTTTATTTGTTGAACACGAATTCTTCGCTTTCAAGGTACAACGATAGGTTTTTCAAAACCAAACACGTTAGCGGAGCGATTCGAACGTTCAACAACATACAAAGAAGAAATTGAGAATTCACAAGTACAGTTCAGAATCAAAATCAAAAGGTTGATCCTGAAACCCGTCTGAAGAAGATGTCCACAGATGTGGATTAGATTATGGTGCAGAACCATGCCCTAGGGTCGAGTGGTTCTCAGGTTTTGGATGAAAATCACCTAGAATAGAAAATTGTTGTGTTTGCGAGGCTAGGCCTATGGTTTAGTAGTGTGTAACCCAAGACCAAAGTGTCGGACAACAGGTAAAGATGGTTCAATAGGTGCGGTTGTCCACTTAACATCTACCTCAGAAAAATAATCAGCTATTTCGATCTTGGGTTGCACATGAAAGATATCATATGGGTCCTGGTAGAAAGTAGGTGGTTTCAGGTCAACAGGAATCTTCAGGTCCAAAATCAATGTTCCCTTAGAATTAGCTTCCCAGATTTTTAATTGCAACTTCCTATCCTCTGAAATCGATGTTTGCTGGACCTCCAAATCGTTGTACACCCCATCTAAAGTACCTAAGTCCAACAATTGTGGTTGAATCAGGATTGACTTGGCTTTGGTGATCTCAAAAATATCATCATTAAATTCTTTAGGGTGTGTTTGAGGAATGGGGCTACTGATTGAATCATTAGGATTCGAATCGTCCAAGTTAGCCCCAACATGATCATAATCTTCAATGATCGGGCTATCAAATAGTTCGTCATACTCCTCGAGCCCAATTGTCTCACTAGAATCCTCTTCCTTGAGTTCAAATGAGACTTCACCTGCATATTCTTCACCCTCAGAATCAAAGAATTCATGATCCTCATTTATATATGTCTCAAAATCATGTCATGTCATGGTTTGTGGAGACAGATTTTTCGTCATTCCCTGGCTCTAGGATCTCGGGTGAGAAACTCGATCCATCCTTAAAGGGTTGCTCTAGCCCAACCTGGTCATCTCCAATCTCAGAATATGTATCCCCCCCGATAGGCACCTGGGCGGGTTCAGACATTGGCTTTCTTGAAGGGGGTTCATCTTGAGAATCATCCCAAGATTTGACTAGGGCAACCAAAAATTTCATCCTCAACCTTGACAATTTCCCAAGAAGAAACTCACCCAAGTCCCTATCCCTAACACTTTGGAGCAAATCCAATAAAGAATTATTAAGTTCATCAATCATTTTGATTATAGGCTCCAGTGCTTTAGTGCATGGTGTTGGCTGAGCTTCTAACGATTGTATAGTGTTCCTTAAGTTAGCCAACACCCTATCTTGGATCTGGTTCACCTGAACTGATTGGTTCGGTTCAGGGTTGGGTGGGTTTAGGTTCCTTCTAGGGGAGTCAAGATATTGAGGTTCTCGGGTTCCTCCCTGATAGTAGGTCATCTCGGGTTGTTCAAAGAATGGTGGTGACCTATATTCAGCATAATTCAGGGGAGGGTAAGTGTTATAATCAGCATATCCTTCATGGTTGTAGATTTGGTTAGGTTGATCATAAAAAGATGGAGATCTGTAATCATTGTAGCTCTAGGAAGGATAGTAATCATAGTCTTGTTGTTCGGGGTTAGGCCTGTTGGTGCTAGAGCACCACGATCGTTTGTTTTGATGATAACAAAACACGTGTCATTTAACATTTGCACTTGAAATCTTAGATTTCAGGTCAATTGCAAATGGAGACGTGATTAGATGGAGTTCGAGCTTGCATCCAGGATGGATTGGAGGAGCTTGATCGAGAACAGAAGAGATTCGCGAGGAGCGATGGCTTGAAGAAGGAAGGAGATGAAGAATAGGATAGATTTCCTTCTCTTGTACTCTTTGTATTTTTCGTTTCTTTTGTTACTTGTTATTTTTGTTACTTAGATTCATGTTAAAGAGCCTCAAAGTACCCTTACAGTAGTCCTAGGAACATCAGCACAACCTTAGGATACTTAGGTTTTCTGTAGAAAACTTAGAAAACTAATATAGGGTTCAAACAGCTTTTCCAGATGTCTAATTCCCAAATAAGACGTCTGATAATGTGTTTTAAGACGTCTGACTGTTGATTCAGACGTCTGATAACATTTAGGCTGGACTTGTTAGCTCTGTCTGATGAAATCAGACATCCAGACCTTAGTCCAGACGTCATAGAAGATGTCTGACGGACTTGCCAGACATCCAATTAGTGGACCGTTCGCTGGCTTAACAAACACTGGAGGATATGACCGTGAGAGCCTTATCAGACGTCCTTAAGCCTTTCCAGATGTCTGATAGATGATCGTTTTGCCTCGGCTGACCAAAAATCTCTTTTTAGAGATTTTCTAGCCGTTGGAACTCTTGGAAATCCATTCCCGCAGAAAAGTAGGTTTCCAGATGTCCAGACATAGTGCCAGACGTCCTGTATGTCGTCTGATGGACTTGCACTAGAACCCTATTTAGATCTGAGTCAAGTCAGGAAGAAACCCGCCTAAAATCAAACGCCTGACCTTATTTTTAGACGTCTTAAACTGGTTTCCCAGACGTCTGATGCCAGGATCAGATGTCTGATAACCCTGTCAGTGCAATCATTGTTCCTGATTTCGGCCTGATTCTCTTGGGCTTTGCTCCCAACGGCTATGGAAGCCTTCCAAAGCCTTCCAAAGCTTTACTAAGGCCTCTATAAATAGAGAGGAACCTCTTGCACACAAACACACACCTAGACACACCTAGACACACCAAGAATAAGCATTTCCACTCTTTTGTGTCCAAAAAGAAGCTCTTGCTCTCCATGCTCAAGTTCTACATCTTGAGAGCACCAAGCCTTTGCGCACCTGCTCTCCTGCCGTAGTTCACGAGAGCGACGTTGCGCCATCACGTGGCTCACGCACCCACGTCATCAATTCGACGCACTCCTTGCAAAGGGGAGTTTCCTAATTCGTATAGAAGCTAGGTTTAAATCTTTGTTGGCTCTATAGGACTATATTTGTTATTTTACTTTGTTATTTGGTTGGGTATTCGCTTTGCGAATTCCCATCTCCTTCGTGGGACAAAATCCTTCTCGTGAAGAGAAGGGGTTGAGGAACGCTACCCTCACACTTGTAGCGTGGTTGTAATTGAGGTTGAATCACCCTTATTTAAGTGATTCGTTTAGTGGATTTGATCAACTTGGTTGATCAGAAAATCCTAACTCGAGAGGGTTAGGTGGTGGTTTTCACTCGATTTGGGTTTTCACCTAAAAATAATTGTGTACTTTGTGTGATTGTTTATTTTGTTAGATTGGTATATTTTCAATTCCATATTTTTTACGTCACGCTGCTCTCACCCCCTCCAAGTAGGGAATTACAAGGCCCTGGACACTGAGGTCTGGATTCATATCCCCAATCAAATTCATCCTAGCTAGTGGATGGGTAAGTACAAGTCAAGTCAGAATAGTAATCATCTTGGGGATAAGTGATGGTAGGAGGATAGGATGTGAAATATGTGTAGGATGTGGAAGGGTACATGGTAGATAAGGAGGGAAAATGGAGAAGAGAAAAGGTGCCTTACAATACAATTAACCAAACCTCTCCTTATGTGGGTAGCCTAAAGACCTACAGACTCCTAGGACCCATCTTGAGATTATAAATGATTTAGTCTACTTTTATCTGGTCAATCCAACCAGTTCTGAGGAGGGATTGGGGAGAAGTTTCTTCCTTTGGCTTACGCCTCCGGTTCCTAGTGTAACCCCCAGCTGTGGTCATTTGACGCTACTCCCTTAGCTAGACATCAGATGGACCAGTAGAAGTAGATTAATCAAAAAAAAATCTCAGTTTAAGCCCCAAAGAGCAAATCAATCCTTAAGGCCAATGTCTACTCAATTTTAGTTAGGCTTGGGATGATCATGCTCTTGGAATGTGTTGGGCCCTTTAAATGGGTTGTGCCCTTAATGATTAGTTAAAATGTCTGCGTGCACAACCAGGGTTTGCAAATAAGGTTATTTGATGATGTGTCTTCCAGGGTAGATATATTCCTTTAAAAATCAGAAATAAAATGTGGAGTGCCTTGATGAGAGCCTCATCATGAGCTATAACTAGCTCATTTTGACCTAATAAAGAGAATAAAAGCTCCTACATGACTTAGAAGATGGCTTAAGTGGAGGAATAAGTGTTCTGAGAAGAAAACATGAAATAAAGGTTAAAACTGTAATTTTACCATTGCAGTAAATAAACGAAATTTCTTAGAGACAGAACATAGGTCAAATGGTCCAAATAAGATAAAAAGAGGGTTGAATCAATCTAGGAATTAAATGACATTTGGTAACCCTAAAACAGACCCGCTTAATTCAACAAGGTTCTGGTCAGGATAAAAATCAAATAAATCCTCTAAAAATCATGAAAAAATATCCCCTAGGGTTTAGAACATTCAAATTGGCCTCTGGAACCTAGTTTGACCTAAATTAGGGTCCTAGCTCATCAATTAACCTAAATTGGATTTTTACGCAAAATATCTAATCAAACGTGGTCAAACCTAATATCTAACTTCACCATTGGATTCCTTAGGTCTAAATTAGGTTTGTACCAAAATTTGGACCTAAGGGAAGGTCATCTTGACCTACTTTGCAAAATAGTCTACCCAATTACATTCTGGCACCTAACTTTTGAAAACCCTTGCGAAAACCCCCCCAACTTTTGTTGTCACTTTCTGCATTCCGGTCCCTCTACCAATGCAGCAGGAGACCCATACTCCGGTGAAGTTTCAAGGAAGATTTCTCCTCGCTTCCCCAGGGAGCTGCTCTCTGATGTGAAAGGAGGGTTCCCTAAGAAGTCCCTTACCGCTTGAGCAGCTCCCCATGCCCTGATTCGCACCATACCTCTCGTGCGAACGCTGGAGAGGTATGGGTGTTGTACCTGCGGCGACCTCCGGTGAGAGCTTTGCTCACCCTCCATGCATCTGACCCGCTGCTTGTGCCTATAAAAGAAACCCCAGGACCAGTCGCTTAAAGCAGACTTGTCTTGGCGGAGAATCCCTCAAAATTTCCTCTGTTCCATCTCCGGCAGGAAACCCGCAAGCTCTGGCGGCCACTCCTCCTCCTTCTCGTCGCTCTGTTGCCATACCTGCAGCAGAGTCTGCTTCGTCTCGTCTTCCTGCGTCGTGCCGTACCAAGCGCATGCTTCCCTGCCCACTTCCTCATCGCCGCTCTCTCCCTCTGGGTACTTCTTCTCCGGCGACAGTCGATACGACTGCCCGCCTCTCCGGCCCCCTTCGTCCCTGCAAGTAGGTTACAATTACTCCCCATCTTCCCCTCTTTCTTTTCCCCACATTATTTCATTCAAACCGACCCTCGACTGTCCTTGATCACCATCACCTTCCCCGTATCCGGCCAACCTCCGGCGAGTCACCCCTGTCATTCCGCAATTCCATACGACTCACCGACCGTCGCAAAAGCTCCACCTCATCACATGGAACATCCTCTGCCCATCCACTGCCACTCTACACCTCCACAACACGCCACCGAACACACCCATCTTTCCGGCCACAGGACGACCTAGGCATGCACGCCTAGGCCGCCCCACGGCCTACTGCACAGCTCAACACCTTCGCCGTGCCACGGCAAAGGTTTCCCAGTGGCTTGATTAGGCCGAGAGGCCCTTTTAGTGCTTGACAGTTCTGCTGCCCCGGCCGCCATTGTCGACGATTCGAGAAGCTCCCAAGCAGGCTCCAGGCTTCAAGACAGCTGTGCTCTAGGTGTTGCAGATTGGGGAGACTTCTGTAAAGACTTTTGCCCCAGCAATTGACACTAGCAGGGGCTGCAGCTAAGGAGATTGCGAAGAGGTCTTCCTGCGGGCGCACGCGAGGAGAGGCGCCAGGATAGTCCCACATCAGTAAGCCTCAAAGTGCCACACTGGTTTAAATTGATTTTGTGCATACGGCTAATCGCCTCCGAATCCACTGGGGTGAGGTCCCTCGCCCATCACACCTGCCTCGTCCGCGGATTCACCTCGCGAACTTGGTAGGATCCGACCCGACACCACCGAGCACACCTCACGCACCATATCACGCCGGTGCGCCTGATTCTGGCTATGCAACCCGACCTGTTAACCCGACTCTGGGAAAGCTTCCTGTGAGTGGTTTGCAGAGAGAGAGAAATACATGTGGGTAGAGGGAAGGGTTAGGTTTTGTTGTGCCTTGTGTGCAGGAAGGAGAAGGAAGAAGCTCTAAAGAGAGGCTGAGCAGAGGAAAAGGCAAGGCAGAGAAGAAGCAGAAGAAGAGAAGCCGTGCAGAAGAAAAGAGAACTCAGAAGAAGAAGGCTCACCAAGGAAGAAGAAGAAGATACTGTAGGGAAATAGAAAGAGGCAAAGGCAGAAGAAGAAGAAGAACAATGAAGAAGAAGATCAGAGGCACACAACAGCAAAAGAAGAAAAAGACTTTCATTTTAAGACGTCTAATATAGAAATCAGACATCCAATTCTATTCTTTTTATCAATTCATTTTTATAATTCTCTCATTGAACCAATTATTTTCTCAAGTTTTTAAAAGTACCTAGATTGCTCCCTGTGTTCGACCTCGGATACTCCGATTTTCGAGTAATAAAATCTTTATTTGTTTTGAACGTTTTGTCGGCTATACTACAACGTGACATCCTTTAAAAACCTGATAAAACGTCTCTGAAACATGCCTGGTTCAGTCCTAAAAATCAACCCTAAATGGCAAGCTACTTAATGAATCGCTTTTATCTTAAGTGGTGCGGCCTAAACAGTTCAATCAATTGTTCTATTACACCACTTAGTTAAGGCACACAGAAATGTTTGATCTACTCAGATTTCTATTCACTTATTCATGTGCTAAATTAAGTGTACTGGGTCCACAGGTTAGATCCCAGTTAAGTGGTAAAATAGATGTGATTGTGCGCCTTAGGGTAAGAAGTTGTGGGTGTTAAGGTGTGTCCCTTTCAGAAAATCCCACGATCAGATAACACTTTTTTTATTTTTTGATTTATGCGGATGGTGAGGTGAGTGGGGGTGGCAAACAAACAACCAAATCTATCCTAGGGTTTATAAAAAGCACCTAAGTTGATTTAGGTGTGAGTTATTAGGTTATGGAATGAAAACTAAGGTGGGGGTGGTGTGGGGGACACTTACAATACACTCTGCCCACACTTTACTCCGGTCTACCACACTTGGTTCTCCATGCTAGGGTACCTGCAAGACAATAGATCAGATATAAGTGGGGTTAGTGTTACATAAATGCAAAGAAATGCAATAAACAATAAAGTAAATTTCGTTGCCTCCCCGGCAACGGTGCCAAAATGGTCGCACATGTTTTGCGTGTTAGAAATCGAGGTTACTTGTAACCTATCATCGTAGTTGAAAAACACATCGATCAAATAAAATTTATACCGAAACTCTTAGGGAGTCTTGGGACGAACACAGGGAGGCGACGTTTACTTTAAGTGAAAATTGCGCTTCGATTTGTTTCTTTTTGGAGTTTTAGGGTTTTGTTATTTTTTTGTGTTTTGAAATAAAAGACAAGCAATCACAAGATAGAAATGGAATCCAATGTGATGTATTGCATTAATGTCTATTACAATCAACTATGCAAGCATAAAAAGAGAGGGGGTGAGAGGAAATCTCCCGAATCGGCTGTTCGGCGAGACGACGATGCCTGGCAGAAGCTCGGATGAAAGGGGTGAGGAGCAGGACGACCGAGGTGAGGTGTAGGAGGATGTCAGGTTGAGGAAAGCTTTAGCGTGGCTCCGGAATGGAGGTGAGAAGACTGAGATGATTTGCTACCGGAATGGAGGTGGGAGGATGGCTCCAAGGCGACCTATGAAGCGGGATGGGAAGTTTGAGGAGTATTTGGTGGGGTAGAGGTTCGCTACACTAATAGGTGCCTTGGGAGCTTGAGAATAAGCTCTAATGGAGCATTGGTAGGCTTGCTAGAGCTTGGGAGTAGGTGGGAGTAGAGTAGGTAGAGATGGCTTGGAAGGAAGGGGGTGTAGGTCCTTCTATAGTGGAGGAGAAGAGGTAAAAATAGGTATGGGACCATTAGTGACATTTAGGCCGTCACTGGAAGTGTCGTTGTAGGTAGCTCATGCCCGCTCACGCCCATAGTTGGCTTTGCTGGTACTTGAAGAATTAGCGACGGCCGTAAACGTCGCTGTAGGTCTAGCTCATGCGTCTTTGTAGGCTAGCTCATGCGTCGCTGGCACTATGCTCCTTGCCTTTGCCACGTGCATGTGCTACGCGCTAGCATTGTGCTAGCCTTGCAATGTGCGCATGTGCCTTCCCACGTGCATGCGCACCGGCGCTACTGTGCACATGCGCTGGCATGTACGTGCGCTAGGCGGCCTGGGTTGCGCCACGTGGTGCAGTATGGGCCGTCCATCTTCTTATTGTAAGGGCTGCTATAGAGGTCGGATTGAGTCAATTTTCATGCCTTTAGGCTGCGATCGTTAACCCAAATCCATCCATGTGGTCAGATTTGTCATTTGAAGCGTTGAATTATGTCACTTAGTCCCTTGGTCGTTGATTTTCCTCGGACTGCATATGGTGCTATGGGACTCTAATTGAGGCGATTTCAGAGGCGTTAGACTCCGATCGTCATCTTGATCAGATTCGTATGGTTAGATCATCAATTTAAGGCGCTGAAATAAATATCCTTCTCTCGTAACACAAAAAGGATGCAATTAACCTAAATTACATACAACTATTCTAAATGCAGAATAATGCATGATATGCAATATTTATAACATAAAATGCAAATCTAGACCTAGGAACATGCATGAATAGGCATTTACCCTCAATAAATGTGTTTATATCGGTGGAGTCCTTGAAAGTTGGACTTGAGCTGGCCAGAGCTAGTTAAGGTCATCTTCAGCTTACCAGGTCTAGCTAGTTGATAGTAGTAGCTAGCCCTAGTCTGGTTGAACTTACAGTGAACTCTTCTGAGTTAGAAGAGCTAGAATGGAGCTGGGATCAACTCTCTTCAGCAAGTTTGAGCTGCCGTCTAGCTGAGGTGAGTTGAATGGAGCTATGGTGAACTAGTTAGAGCTACCATTCAGCTGAGATGAGCTGAATGGAGCTAAGGGTGAGCTGATCCAGCTAGAAGGAGCTAGGATCAAGCTGGGACGAGCTGGATCTAGCTGGGATTCAGTTGAAATGAGTTGGATCTAGCTGGGATCCAACTGATAGGAGCTTCTTCTTCATCTTTTACCTTCCTGGGTGCCAAGATGTGTTAGATCCGACATTCTGCCTAATCTTGGCACTTAGATAAATGCATCAAACATACATTAAAATGCAATGCATGCCTATCCTAGGCAAATGCCTAAATGCAACCCAAAAAATCATTTGTTGAGTTAAAACCCTAAGAGCTAGGTTAGTTTTGGGGCATAAGAATGATGATAAACTGGCATTTATCAATCCTCCAAAAGAATAGGGCTTCTTGTCCTTCCTCAAGTGCTTCTATGCTTCATTTCTCATGCCTTTCAAAGCACATCGTTTCAAACCTCTGTTGAAATTCTAGTTTGATTTTTATTGAGGTTCCATAGTTCTATATTATTCTTTTATGTTGTTGCTTTGATTTACGGATCTCAAGTTATTGGGGAAGATCTATTGCAGTTGTTGTAGTTGTGCTTTTCTTCAGGTTGTATAGAGAAGTTATTTTTAAAGAGGTTATGTCACCCTTGTTCAAGTGGTACGATAGTGGATTGACTAGCATTGACTAGTCGGGAAATCATAAGCTGAGAGGCTCAGGTAGTGGTTTTCACTCGGTTTGAGTTTCCACTATAAATCCAGGTGTAATATGTGATTAATACTATTGTGAATTAATTTTTGATTTAAATTTCTTTAGATCGATACTATTCACCCATATCCTCTAGTATACTATTTAGATCCACAAGCATCCCTTAGCGTTGGTGCATGCGACCATCACGCAACCAATGTGTGCTCATCGAGCGATCTCGACCATTCAAATAAGATCGAGTGGTCCCCATCATGCCTAACTTAACCTCTCAACGCGTGATGTGCACACAAGGGAGGTGCACGCTTGGCTATGCAATAAGAGATGGTCGCTCCTCAGCTTGCCACATGGCGCGTACGTGATAAGGGTGAGTTGGGCATGAGATTGAGATGCAATTTGAGTCGTTTGATCGTGATCGGACTACCCCTGCATGTCCATGATTTGTCATATAATTCAAGGGCCTCAAATGCCCATTTTTCTCCTATTTTACCATTATATAAAGGGCCTGAGATCCCCTCTTCCCCTTCATCCCTTCTATTCTTCTCTCCCCCTCTCTAGAGCTCAAGAATCCCCTTGAGTGAATCCCAAGCCTAGGATGCTCCACTAGAGTTCTAAAAATAATTTTTTCCACCTTCTCATCCCCCATTCGTGGAATTCCTACTGGCCATCCTCTCATCCCCATTCTAGGAAGCAGATTGATTGAGAGAATTTTCACTTTTAAGAGAATATCAAGAAATAATGCATCGTAGTAAATCGTGTGGTGGAAAATCCTTAATCAAAAATAAATAAAAATATATTGAAATTATACTGCAACTTCAGATTGTTTCACAGGGAGGCACAAATGCAAGAAAATAACACATGTGTATCATTCACAGACAGAAATTCGCAATCAGTATAACAATCGGGTGCGGAATGAGATGGATATGAAAAAGCTACGTAACAACTCAAAAGTGTAGGGTCATGCAAGCAATTCCATCTTAATAAAATAATCAAAACCCAAATTGAAACCCCACTAATAGCATTGAGTGTAAATTTTAATTAAACCCAAAATAAAGGATCTTGTCCTCTTGAGCATGTGCACTCTCGAGGCCACGGTTGACGGTGAGAAGCTTTGTGGAGGTCGGCCAAAGAGAGGGGATTCCGATGGTGGTTACAACATTGATGGAGGTGGCCAAAATTGGGTGGATGGCGAGGAGGTGATCCCCGGGGGTGGGTGTGTCCACGCACGCACGTAGGTTGTAGACGGCATGTGGTGTCAAGGTGAGGTTGATGGCATCAATAAAGTGGAAAACGAAGGTCGGTGGTGGCTGCTGTGTGGTGATGGCGTTGGGGTCTTCGGTGGGTGTCGTTGCAATCGGTGGAGATGGAGTCCCGCGGTCACAGTGGCAGAGATCGGTTGATGCTAGGAAGAGTGGAGGGTGGTGACCGATCGATGGCACGGTGGCTGTCTCAAGGTGGTGGATAGCACGGTCGTGGTTTTGGGCCTGGGTGTCGAGGAGGAGGAGGCTCGCGGTGATGGTCATGGCACAAGCCACGCGCTGTCACCATGTGGCTTATCGCAGTCAAACTTCTCATGGAAGCTCATGGGAAGGAGGCTCACAGTGGCGATTGGAGGAGATGAAGGTAAGTTACTGCTACCCGAGGTCGAGCAGGTGACGAGTGTTCGCCCCTCCTGTCATAGTCAAGGAGAGAAGGGTCGAGCAGGAGACTGAGGCAGGGTGATGGGTTCCGACGGACGCGATGGTCGTCGACGAAGGTTGCAACACGGTCGTGGTCGCTCCTGTTGAGTGCGTGGGGAAGGGAAGATGAAGGTGGAGGAAGTCCTCTCTGTTGGGGAAGCCGAAGGGTGGAGAAGAACATCGCGGATGGGGAGCACTCTGCATGCGTGTGAGTTTGTGTAAGGGAGACGGAAGGAGGGAATCGGGGGAGAGAGGTTTTATTTATTTATTTAAGTAAAGGACCAGTAGTGATGTGTAATCGGGTATGTTGACTGAGAACAAAATGAGCAGCTTCCCAAAAATGATTAAGCGGACGTCATTGGGCGACTTTTGCCAATCTCAACGGCTTTCCTTTTCCTCTCTCTTAATTTAGTTTCCTCTAAAATGAGAGAGATTTGAGAATCTAAATCTCCTTCAAAACTAGCCTTTATCATGTTTGATGAAAAATAAATATATCAAGATGGCATTCCATTTTTGGCCCTCGATTAATTCTTGTAAAAATATACACACATAAATAACATATCCGTATACAACTATGCAATATGTAAAGACAGATGCAAAAGGGGTACGCCAATTAAATAAAAATTGTAGAAAAAGTAAAACATGAGCTTAACTAATTTCTCAGGTAATATATTCTCAAAATCTTCCTCCTACGCTAAATTAAATGCTCTTAGGCATAATTAAAATCCACTAAAGTGAACTTACAAGGAATCATGCCACGACGATACCCAACCCCTCTCCATTCTTCCTTGTGTCATCTACGCTACTCGACCTCAAGCAACTGTCGAGGATAACTTCTCTTCCTCTCTCTCTTTACATCTTTCTAGTTTAGATTTCAATTTCCTATAGTAGTTCTATGGTGAATAGTTTGTAATAAGCATTTGATCAGATTTATAGAAGTAATTTCTCTCTCTTTATTTTTCTACAAAATAGAATAGTTCTCTTGCTTAGTAGATTAGCCAACTTAATTAATATTCCTTCGCTTTCCCGCTTTGATTTTCTATGAGTAGATTAGTTAGTCTAGAATTAGTCATATGCTATTCTACATTAGAAAAGAATACCAAAAAATTATATAGCCACAAAACCCCAAAAATAAACAAAATCAACGTGGAATTCCTTCGTAATCAAACATCGCCTCCATGTGTTCGATCCCTAACTCACTGAGTTTCAATAAAATTATTTGGTCTTGGTTTCTTTCTGTGACTATGTTGACTTTTGTTTCTCTTTCCAGAAACCCTAACTATTTTCTCACAAATTTTTCGACGATCAGAGAGTATCGTTAAACCACAGTAGTTAGGGGATATCAAAGAAACCCAAGGTGCAAACCAAGGAAAGGACATTCTCCCCAATTCCTCCCTCTAACTGGTTGGGTTGAACCGAATAGAAGTAGATGAAATCATCTGTAATCTTAAGGCAGGTTTTGAGAGTCTGTAAGTCTATAGGCTACTTACTCATGGACAGGTTTGATTGTTTGTACTATAGGGCACCATTATCTATTTTCTATTTTCCTACCACATCACATGTATTCTTCCAACTCTTACACATATTTTCACTCCTACCTTCTGTAACGAGCATGTGGCCCAGACGTCTTTTAAGACGTCTGGAAGGTTGTCCAGACGTATGACCAGACGTCTGGGATAGTTTCCAGACGTCTGGAAATTCGTTATTTTCAACACACGCGAGTTGTCTGCGCGCCTGAGCGCGCAGACCGCATATTCGCCCTTCCTCCCTCCTGCGGCTGCAGGATTCCCCTGCCGCGAATCCTTCTCTCTCCTCTCCGCGCGGCCTTAAAAGGGCACGCCTCCCCTCACTACGTCACCACCGTCTCCTTTGCCTTCTCCTTCAGCCAGAGCGCGAGAGTGAGCGCGAGGGCGGCAGCGGCGGCCGCAGTGAGCGCAGAGGAGGTGCGGCGTGCGAGAGCGGAGCTCTGCTGTGAGGGCGAGCTCGCCGGAGCTGCTTGGCCGGCCGACGGAGGGCGCAAGGGGCGCGGAGCGACGCGGAGAGGGACCTGCTGCGGTCTGAGCAGCAGACGCGCGAGGTACGACACGGGTGGCATCGCGAGCGGAGGCCGAGTAGCGCCCTGATTCTGGAAAAATTTCCAGAATCAGACGTCTGGGTTAATAGGCAGACGGCGAGGACGACGTCTGGTAGCTCATACAGACGTCTGAAAGGTGTGTTTTCCGCTTTCTTCTTCCTTCCTGTCGACTGACCGTACTGAGGGAGGCAGTTGGCTGTGCGCAGGTTCGCTGATTCGCCATCCTTTACGAATCAGACGTCTGGAAGTTGTACCAGACGGCGGGAGTGACCTCCAGACGTCCGGGGTGACCATCGGACGTCTGGGAGCTAGGATAGACGTCCCCGCAGACTTCTGGACGTCTGCGAAACCACGCTGAATAGGTAATTCTCTGATCCACTATTTAAGACGTCTGGAAGAAGTTCCAGACGTCTGTTTTTGCACAGTATCGTCTTTTTTGACCCGTTTAGGGCCCGTTCGGGCTCCATTTTCCGTGATTCGAGTTGCGCTCTTTTCAGAATTAATTCCTCTACCTGTCTACAGTAGCTATACACTATTTTGAGACACTCCTTGTGTTTGATCCTTGTGATAGGACCTCGTTCAGTTGCAGTCTTGAGAGTCGCGGAGGCATGCGGGATTCCCGATCACGCCCCCATTACCCTCGTTGTACCTGGTAGAGTGGCTTAAGTTTATTATTAAAATCTGTTAAAGTATGGAACCATAACTAGAATCTAGGACATTGCATGAATCCTAGGAATGAGAAATGTATGGAATGATAGCTCCTAGGTGATGCATGAATCCTAGGGCTGGAAAACTAGTTGTATGCTAGATCCTAGGATGTGGCATGAACCCTAGGATGGAAAAACTAGTGGAATGTATAATACTGCAGTCTTGGAAAAATGGAAGGGAATATAAAGCTGCCTGTAAATTGAATTAACAGCTGCCTGTTATGAATAAAGAAACATGATTGAGATCTTGGATTGCGAGAACGTGAAACTGGAAAGTGAAACATATGATGTTCTGAGATAAAGAGCTGGAACCCTACGGGGAATTAGGAGTGGAACTCCTGGAAAGAAAAAGGAATGGAACTGAGATGTAGTTTGTACTGTCTCTTGGGTACGCAGTACCAAGGGAAGTACCTGTACCTGTTTAGTGCAGAGTGGGGCCAGCCACCCCAGGGACCCAGGGTTAGGATTGGCCGCTCTGTACCGACTTGTTGGCCCTCGTGTACGTAGTACCGAGGAGAGCTACTAGTGTTAGGAGAGTACTAGCTACCCCACGGGCCCCGGGGTTCTGCTAGCCTCTTTCACCGACTTGTTAGGCCCACTAGGGCAAACCAGGGTAGTCAGGCGAGGGTGCGCGGACTGTGGAGGGGCAAGGCCCCGGTTTGGTTACTGTGGAGGGGTTGAACCCCTGTTATTGAGAGGGCTCTGCCCTGGTTCCGTGCTGTGCTTTGGGCGCACCCGTTAACGGAAACGACTGACCGCGTGCCAGTGCGGGCTAGCTACCTGTGCGTTTATCGTGCGTGCCGTAGTCACCGTTACGTCTATCAGTGACCTTGGGGTGGTTGACTGAGGGTAGGATCACCACGGGGGACTCTCCCGGCCAGGAGAGCACCACGTGCTACTTCTACTTTTGGAAAAGACTGCAATCGAGATCGTTCCCACGAGGACATTCGAGATCAAGTAAAGGATCTGAGAAATAAATGAAATAGTGAGAAAATTGAAAGATGTGAATAAAGGAAGTAATAGAACATAACAGCTACTGTACACTCTACTGTTGTCTTTAGTTAGTTTGCCACTCTACTCAGCGTTTTGCTGACGTGTTACACTCGTTACCTTTTTCAGGACCAGGTGTTGAGCAGCCAGGGTCGGCGGCTATAGAGGACGCTGGGCCGAGTAGGGTCCAGTAGAGTTTACCACAGTCTTTTGTACCTCTTTTGTTTCTGTTCTAGTGAGTAGTTTTGTTTCTGCTGTACTTTCTTTACCTGCAGTTCGTGTTATATGATAAATGTTGTTCTACTGTTGTGGTGGTACCTACTGTAATAGTTTCTTTCCTTACTGCTATACTTTCTTACTGTTAGTTATATTCATGCTGAATGTGGTTTATTTTACTGTCTTTTGGTTACTTCCTCGTTGGACGACTAGGTCTTGGGATTAGTCGAGTCGGTCCGGTTCTCGTGTCTCGTAGGGACTCGGGAACCGGGTCGTTACACCTTCCTACCACCACTTGTCCCCAAGATGATTATTATCCCAACCCGATCTATAACCAACCATCCACTAGTTGGGATAATTATGCTTGGGGACATGATTCCGAACCTCAACATTCAGAGCCTACCCCTCAATTCCAGCACTATGATTATTATCCTTCTCAGAGCTTCACTGATTATAAATCCCCGCCTTCTTATGAACCACATAATACGATCTGCAATCAAGAAGGATATGATGATTATAACACCTACCCTCGCTAGAATTACACTGCATACAGGTCACCATCCCTTAATAAATAACCTAAGATGACCTACTATCAGGGAGGACCCAAAGAACCTCAATCTTTTGACCTTCACAGGTTAAACCCAAACCTTCCCAACCCTAAACCGAACTATTCGACTTAGGTAGACCAAGTCCAAGATAGGGTGCTAGCTAACTTAAGGAACACCATTCAATCTTTAAAAGCTTAGCCAATACCCTGCACTGAAGAATTGGTACCCTTGATTAAAACGATTGATGGTCTGAACAAGTCCGTATTAGATTGGCTCCAAGATGTTAAGGAAAAAGACCCATGTGAGTTTTTACTTAGGAGGTTATCAAAATTAAAGGTGAAATTCGTGGTTGCTTTAGTCTAATCTTTGGATGATTCCCAAGATGAACCCCTTTCAAGAGAGCCAGTGTTAGAATCTGCTCAAGTGCCTATAGGGGGGGACATTTTTATGAGACCTGGGATGGGATGACAAGGTTGATTTGGAGCAACCAATCAAGGATGAATTGATCTCTTCACCCGAGATCCCTAGATGAGGAAACAAAGAAAATGTCTCTGTGAACCAAGAAATAATATATGATTACAAGACATATAAAAATGAGGATAATGAATTCTTTGATTCTGAAGGTGATGAATTTATAAGAGAAGTCTCACTTGATGTATTAGAATTTAAGGATAATGATTTTAGTGAGACATACAAGCTTGAGGAATATGATGAACCATTTAAGGGCCCTATTATTGAAGATTATGACTTAATTGGGGCTAACTTGGAGGATCAAAATCCTGATCTAATCAATAGCCCAACTCCTCAACCACACCCCGAAGGGATTAATGATGATTTTGTTTTGGAAATCACTGAATCTAAATCAATTCTGATTCAACTACAATTGTTAGACTTGGATAATTTAGATGGGGTGTGTAACAATCTAAAGGTCCCAGAAACTTTGATTTTGGAGGATAGAAATGTGGAAGTAAAATAGTGGAAAGCTAATTTTGGGGAAATAGAAATTTAGATCTGAGGGTTCCTATTTGCCTCAAATCACCAACCTTTTACCAAGACCCTTATGATATTTTTAATTCTGAGAATGTGCAACCCAAGTACAAACTAATTGATTATCTTCTTGAGTTAAACTCTATGAGGACAAACACATCTACTGATTTAGACTTACCTATTGTCCATCACTTTAGACTTGGGTTACACAAGCACAAACCGCAAACCCACCCCCACAAGCTGAAAGGTCTTCGGTTTTGGACTTTTATCATTCAAAGCCTTAGAACTACTCGACCATGAGGCATTAGTCTACATAGCAATCTCGTCCACATTTGTGGGTGTACGCTAGAAAGTCTAAAGGTCAATACTTTTATTCTGATCTTGACCTGCATATCCAAGTTCTTAATGTCCTTATGTGTATATTATGCCCAGCTGAAGGCACTAAACACAGCACTTCTATAGTATGTTTTTGAAGCTAACTGGATCTATCACGAAAATTCAAGTGACATCTTGTCTACTCCACTCTTTTTTATGCCTTTATTTTTATACAATGTGGACATTCCAATAGCTATGCATAGGGCGGTGGATATTCATATCTGAATTATTTTGTCAACTCCATAGATGTTTTCTTCATTTATTTTCTCTTTATATATATATAAATTGAGAAGTTAAGCAAGAAAAGATCAATTATTCTCAATTTCAAGGATTCACCGACTTTAGGAAATGTAGAATAAAGTCTTCCTGCCTAGACTCTTCAGGTCTTAATAGACTTAATTATCTCGAGTATTTACCTAAATTTGGATTTATTTCCCAAGTCTTTGAAGGGATCCAAACAAGCTTGTTGCACAGTATCCGTTGTAGTTTAAGAGATTCGCGTAGTAGTATAGCGACTGAAACCAAATCGACATTTAAATTTATAGTGCTTGAAAAAGGTGAGTTCTGAGGTCATTCACAGGGAGAAAAATGATTACAATTTATCACTAATCGAGTAATAAAAATGAGCACAAATAATCTGATTCACAATGGATAACATGCAATGAATACTCCTCTCAAATAGACAAGAAAATTGAGTTTAAAAATAAATGTAATAGAGGCTAAAAAAATTGGTGTTTCTCTTAGCACATATAAACTTGTTACTTAGGTTAATCAAAGCCCTTTACGGACGTTCAAATCAACCCCTCAGCCATCTTAAACAGCAAGCCCAATTTCCTTCACAAACTAGAGCCAAAATCTCCCACTATCATGCACAGATCCCAAGGGCAAAATGTCCCCCACATGCATTCGTGAGCATTCGCATGCGTGGGGCGTGTACGTGCGTGTGTGGCTTTGGGGACCTAACCCCCAAAACTTTAAGGCAATAAGCCCATATGCAAAGATAAATAAATATCAAAATTATTTTCAAAATCCAATGAGGTGGCACTTAAGAGGTGCCTTCTTGCATATTCCCAGAAGTTGCAATAGCTTCAACGTGTGGAATGTGGAAGCTTGTTGAAGATGATTCAACCGTTGGATCTTCAATCCAACACCTTGGATGAGTTCCTGATGCCAAGTCACAGCGATTGAGTCCTTCATGTGGAGCTTGGATGGCAAGATGGTGGTGTTCGATGGTGTGGTGGCATGGATCGACAGCGATGAACCTAAGTACAAAATACAGGCTTGAGGCCCCAATTAGAAGGTTCAATAGCTTCTATTTGGTGTGAGGAACATGGTGGTGGTGTTGATTTGATAAATGGTGGCTTATGGAGGTTGGCTGAATGAAGGTGGACGGGGAGATGAATGGGTTGTTCTGTCCAAAGAATCGTAGATCAAATCCCTCAATTTCTTGAGGGGGTTTGATCTACGAGTCGTGAGGAAGATTTTGGTGGAAGTGGTGTGATGTTTCGTAGTGTGTCGTGGCTTTATATAAATCAACCATTGGATCAAGATCCAACAGCCCAGATCAATCATATGGTTGAGGAGAGAGAGGCAGCGGCGGGTCCTTGGGTTGGTTTGGGCGGCTGAGATGGTGCCATCTTACCTGTCCATCTTATGTGAGTTATAGATGGTACCACGGATGTCAGATTGGACCGATTTTTGCATTGTTGGGTTGCGATCTTCTATTTGAACCATCTGTGCGGTCGGATTTCTCATCTAAAGTACGAATTCACACCACATGGCCCCATGACCTCTAATCTTTCTCGGGCTGCATTTGATGCTACAGAAGTCCGATTGGGGCGATCTTAGAGTCATTGTACTCTGATCATCGCCCTGATCAGATTCGTACAATTCAATCTTCAACCCAAGGCCCCAATATGATATTGCCCTATTTCCTGATCACAAAAGGAGAAAATTAACCTAAAATTTATACAACCTAACCTAAGTGCATGGTGATGCATGTTATGCAATATTTATAATATATGATGCAACTATACGCCTAAGAACACGGATAAATAGATGATTTATGTGATATGAATATGTTTACATCAGGGAATAAAATCCCAAAAAATTACATGTGCAGCAGCTAAAATAATGGCAGGGAAGAAACCCTGAAAATGTACCCCAGAACAAGGGTCTCAAACCAAATGTGTGAGGAAAATAAATGAAGTCTAAAGTTTAAATCCTACACTAATCAGATCAACTACTAAACATGAGGAGATGATGATTGTCACACCCTCGTCCTTCCTCTCCTAGCAATCTGGTTCCTTGCAAGGTGGCTCAAACATTTTTTCCTCTGTTGACATCAAGGGTTACCTCCCATGACGGCTAGTGTGGTGGCAAATCGTAGAATGTGCATCACAGAACATATTCTCCTTGCACCACAATAAAAAGATTCAGAGTTAAATACTTCAAAGAATTAAGTGAACAAATGAATAATGCGAATTTTAGCAAGCGCATTGCCTCCCCGGCAACGATGCCATTTGGAAAGATGATTTTCATTTTATATTTAATTTTGCACATAAAATGGAGTGTCGTTACATTTTGTTTCATAGTAGAAAATTGCTTTCCAAAACAATTAAAATTACCACTTGAGAAGAGTGGGTCATGTCCATAGGGAAGAATGTACTCATTAAAACTTGCAAGAGTCAAAATAACAAATATTCATCGAAGATTTGACAAGGAAATGAAATCGAAATCATCATTAGATAAGGGCTTTTGTCATGACAATATCCTAATTTAAAAAATATGAATGAAATGTGGGGGAATCACGATATTTCACCTCATTAATGAAATGCGAAAAATGAGATATGACAATTGCATTCTCTATAAATATAAATACAACCTGAAATAGGGGATTTCTTCCCTGAGCACGTGTGCGAGGAGGAGGGAATGGCCGGAGGTGCAAAGCTCGCCAGAGGTCCGTTGGGTCGGGACGCACCCGATGGCAGTGGTAGCTTAGCTCAAGGTGGTTGGAGATGGTCGGATGGAGGAGGGGAAGGTGGTGGGTGGTGGTGGCTACTGTAGGATTTGTAAATCACAAGGACACTAGAAGAGGGGCATGAATAGTGTGGTTGATAAAAAAAATTGCAAGACAAAGTAAACGACAAAAATGCACAAGATATATAGTGGTTCCCCTCACTTGGGTACTCCACTACCTAAGTCTCCTGACCTACGATTTTTAACCCGATTTCCTCAACCTGGAGGAAATCAATTTACTAATGACTTGAGGTAATTAACGGGTTACCTCAACCCAATTACAAGAAATCGAAAAGAAATAAAAATACAGGTGTAAGCAAAATGCAAAAAGCTTACAACTAATTCCTCAGTCTCCGATAAGTATATTGCTTAATAAGAGTATGTAAATTAATCTAATGAGAATACTAAGGTGTAAAACAAATGATTTATTAGAAGGAACACGATGGCCTTTGATGACTTGTTGCATATGGAGAGTGGCCTTGAGAGGAATGTAACAAAACAAGCTCTTTTGCAGCTAGTAAATTGAGAATTGAAAGTGTAGGCAAGGATAGAATTTTGGCTTCTTGGTTATGTGCAAAAGACACTCAAAGAGTGCTTATATAATCCTCTAAACACCTTCCCTACGATTACTAGCCGTTAGGGGCAATTTGGGGAGATTAGAAATAGGTTTAATTGCAAAATAGTCTTTCAGATTGGTCACAACGGTTAGTTAGTACCAGTACTGACTGCCTACAGTCAGCCCAACTAAGTCACTAGGTACTGGTACTCATGATGAGTACCGGTACTTGTGACTCATAGATTTGGGTCCAGTGACCTACATGTACTGGTACTAGTGATTAGTATCGGTACTTGTAAGGTCCAGGCAAAAACCAAGTGCACAAACAATGTCCACTTGGTACCAGTACTCACGATGAGTACCGGTACTTGTTGTTCACAGTTTGGGACTTAGGCCCAAACCTATGCCTAGCATGTACTGGTACTTATGACCAGTATTGGTACTTGCTACAAGTACCAAATATTATAAGTGTATGTCAATTTTTAGAGATATCCAACCTACTCTAAACGACTTTATTTTGAAAGAATCGATTTTGAGTTTTAAAACGAATGAATGAACGATATTCTGAACTCTAATTATCTTTACGTTGATTTTAACTCCTTGATTATGTTTTACTTGTTAGGAGACATACAAATATTCTAAAATACAATTAATACAACAAAAGGAACTATAGTCTTCTAGTCTTCTTCCTTCATATGCTATCTTGTTGCTTGCATCCATAAATTCTTTTGATCTGTAATACTTCATAAAAACATTATATTTTAAAATGGTTTTGTTAACACGAAAACACAGAAGAGAGATAGAACTAGGTTCCAACAATCTCCCCCTTTTTGGTGTTGACAAAACAAACAAGATACACATATTTAAAAATAAACAGACTGAATAAGAGAAGAATAAAAAAAAACTCTACAAGGTGTGCAAAACCTCCCCCTAAAACTAAGCTCTCTCTATTTTAAATATGAAGTATCAAATCATTTCTCCCGCTTTTTGTCAAGCAAGCAAAAAGATGAGCAAATAATAGAAATTTTAAAATAAAACATGATATATTTCAAATAAGCAAACAAAGCATGATACATGAATAACCAACTCTATTCAATCATCATATGTGATAAAGTTCATAAAGATAAAGCTTGAGACAATTTTAGCAAAGCCACACTTAAGAAATCTTAAAAGTCATACAAGTTTAGCAAGATATAAATGTTATACAAGTTCAATAAGCAACAAAATGAAAACTAAACTAATTTCTACGATGTTTTCTAATAAGCTTTTGCACATGTCCACCATCACCATCATCATTATCATCATCGTCATCATCATTGTCGTCATCATTTTCATCTTCATCATCACTATCTTCATATGAAACTTCTCGTCATCTTCTGTGTCTTCTTCTTCATCATCATCATGAAGAATAGGTTCTTCCGCCACTGAAATAGGAGATGGATCTTGAAAAAGCTTTTGCCTTCTTTCACTGTATTCTTGACGTGCTTTCGGTTGAGTATGCTTCCTTTGTTTAGGTTGTTGAGTGGAAGAAGTGACATGGGAGGACTCAATAGAAAGAGAAAGGTTATGGAATTTGTGTTCCATGTGACGGAAGGAAAAAAATTAGATTAGTTAAATTTTGACCAATGTAATTGAAGGTATTTATCAAATTGGGATCAATTCCAGACACATTAGATAGATTTACCCAAGGTGTTTCAGCTTCTGGATATGCGTAGGTTATAGGAACGAAAGTGGAGGATGATTTAGGAGGTGGATGAGAACAAGATTGAGCATTTGGATAATTTCTTGTTCATCATTACTAGAGGATTCCCCTCTAGTAGGTTCCACTCTCATTTTTCGGAGAGTGGACCATTTAAAATAGACCACTTTTCTAAGAGGAGTAAAATTAGAGAGGTCAATTTTATTTTTATGAAGAATGTGAGACACCAAAATATCCAATGGTAAAGCTGATGCACGGTAATGGGATCTAAGAAAGTGAATGAAAATTGTGTCCCAATTGACTGGAAAGCTCATAATGATAGCAAAAATTAAGGGTAAAATATCAATAGGTATTTTGTGAAATCTTGAATTTTTAGCCCTTAAGTTCCATGCTAAGATATGAAAAAGGACACAAGCAAAAAGGGTCATATTTGGGGCAACCAATGCTTTGCCCTGGCAGTTAGGGAGTAAGAGAGTTTCATGAAATTTATGAGTAGGAAATTACTCCTTAAGTGTGTTAAATGCATGACCTTCATTAGGACATTCAGTAATTGTTGACAAGAATTTAGGTGTGATGGCGATTTTCTGACAAAAAAATTTATTGTTAAGACAAGGTGACCTCAGTTTTCTTGTTCTTGGAGATTAGCAAAGAATAGACAATTGACATCAGGGTATACTCCAGGAACAACAGCAAAGAATGATTTATTAAAGAAATGCATGAGCTTTTGTTCGGAATGACGAGTGGTAAAACTAAAGAGTTGAAGAGAGAAATCTTCCACTCAACTAGCCAACAATGATGGAGTTTTAGGCCTTTATACCAATCAAACTTTGACCTAGCATCCTCATTAATGCAAAACTTGTGAAAAGCATCTTGAGGTGCTTTTCCCTTACTTTTTGATATAGGTGCCATCTGTAAACATGCAATAACAAGGAATAGGAAAACAATTAGAAATATAGAAAACTTCCTTTCATGTGTTTGTACAAAAAAAACACATTTAAGCCTGCATGTACCAGTATTGGTGATTGGTACCAGTACAGGTTGGTTTCTATTCCAACCAAAAAATTTGAGCTACTACCGGTATTCATCTTTAGTACCAGTACCTACTCACTAAAGTAGGAACTACTGCACCAAGCTAGTACCGGTACCAGTACCACCTAGTACCCAACGAGAAACAAATACAGCGATGAGAAAGAACTTGAGAGAAAGAAGAAGACAAGATGTAGAATGACTTATAATAGCAAGATCTACTTAGGAGATAAGAATATACCTAGAGTAGAAGCTTGGAGGTGAGCCTTCTTCTTCTTGGCAAGGGTTTGGAGAGACACTTGTGGAGAGAATTAGGGTTTTCTTGAGACGAAATGAGGCAAGTGTTTGCACTTGGCCTTATTTATATGGGATGGGTCATGTGCTTGTCACATGACCACTTAAGTGGTTGAGAGAAGAAAAATTTATAAATTAGGTGTTGAATAAATAATGTAGTCAACAACCTAACTTAAGCAACCATATTGAAAACAACACCCAAATATTTCCAGATATATAGAAATATTACAGTTTACCACTTTTTTTTAAAAAAAAACATGGGTAACTTGAAGTAAGACACTCAGAGATTTTTATAAATACAAACAAATTCCATATCAATTAACTTATTAGTTTTGAATCTCTTTTATTGTACAAAGTCCTAATTTTCTTCTTATAAAGCACAATCTCTCTGCTGCAAGAGGTTTTGTAAAGATGTCTGCCAATTGGTTTTCTATGTTAATGAATTCTAATTGAATTGATCCTTGAAGCACATTATCTCTAAAGAAATGATGCCTAACATTTATGTGCTTGGTACGTGAATGATGAACCGAATTTTTCGATAAATTTATTGCGCTTATATTATCGCATAAAATTTTAGATTACGCAAAAATCAATCCAAAGTTGGGCAAAGTCTGTTTCATCCAAATGACCTAAGAGCAAGCAAGTAAAGCAGCTTTATACTCTGCTTTAGTCGTAGAAAGTGAAATACAAGTCTGTTTCTTAGAGAACCATGAGTCTAGAGATTCTCCAATAAAATGATATGTGCCACTAGTGCTCTTTCAATCTGTTCGACTCCCTGCATAGTCTACATCACTATATGATAATAGATCCAAGGATTGTGCTTTAGGATAGAAAATACCAAGATCTTTTGTGCTGTTTAGGTATCTAAATATTCTTTTTAGTACATTAAAATGAGATTCCTTGGGTTTGGATTGGAATCTTGCACATAAACATGTAGCAAAATGAATATCAGGTCTAGAAGCTGTAAGATATAGTAGTGAACCTATCATGCCATGGTATTTCTTTTCATCTACCCTCTTGCAGGATAAATCTTCACCAAGAGAAGGAGATAGAGCAATCGGAGTCTCTTTGCCATTTACATTTTCAAAGTCAAATTTCTTGAGAATTTCAAAAACATATCTTGTTTGACTAATGTAAATTCCTGTGTCTAATTGTTGAATTTGGAGACCTAAAAAGAATCTAAGTTCACCCATCATACTCATTTCAAGCTCTATCTTCATAGTCTCACAGAAATGTTGACAAAGGGACTCCTTAGTTGATCCAAATATAATATCGTCAACATATATTTGGACCAGTAGGATGTCATTTCCTTCTTTTACAAAAAGAGTTGAATCAACAACTCTAATTCTATATCTGTGCTAAAGAAGAAAAGTCTTAAGCCTACCATACTAGGCCCTGGGAGCTTGTTTAAGTCCATAGAACAACTTATTGAGCTTGTATACGTGCTCTAGGTGTGCTGGGTCCTCGAACCCAGGAGGCTGATGAACATAAACTTCTTCCTTAATATAACCATTAAGAAAGGCGCTCTTGACATCCACTTGATATAGCTTGAAGTCCTTTGCACTTGCAAAGGCAAGTAGCATCCGTATGGACTCCAAGCGAGCAATAGGAGCATATGTCTCATCAAAGTCAACACCCTCCTGTTGGTTATAGCCTTCAGCTACAAGTCTGGCTTTATTCCTGATCACTGAACCAGATTCATCCAATTTATTTGGAACACCCACTTGGTTCCAATGATGTAATTACCCTCAGGAGCGGGTACCAAGTTCCATACAATGTTCCTAGTAAATTGGAGTAGCTCCTTCTACATAACTACAACCCATGACTCATCCTTGAATGCCTCATCAACTTTCTTGGGTTCAAGTTGTGAAACAAAGGCATTAAGGACAAAATCAGCTCTAAAGTGAGATCGGGGTTTTACACCTTGTTCAATATCACCTATTATTTGTTCTTGAGGGTGATCCTTATGGTGTACCCATTGTTTTGGAATATCATGTACATTTCGTGTATTTTCCATTTTTGATACATTGATGAAGGGGGTATCTTCATCATCAGAATCTAAATGATTTGGTTCAGGTTCACCTAAGTTTGTTTCATCAAATGAAACATGCAGGGATTCTTCTATAACAAAAGTCCTTTTATCAAAGACTCGATAAGCTTTGTTTCTTGTTGAGTAGCCAATAAAAATCCCTTCATCACCTTTAGCATCAAACCTATCAAGCCAATCATGGGTGTTTAATAAATAACATCGACTTCCAAATACCCTAAAATATGAAATCTTAGGAGACTTCTCATAATAAATCTCATATGGAGTTTTCTTAGTAATAGGCCTTAAGCGAGTTCTATTAAGAACATAACATGTTGAATTAATGGCTTCTACCCAGACTCCAAGAGCAAAGTTCGGGTGCATTCTTGTAGAGTGCGATTCTTACGCTCTACAACACCATTTTGAGATGGTGCCCGAGGAAATGAAAATTCATGGGTTATGCCAGAATTGACACACAAAGCTTGAAAAACTTTCATTTTCAAATTCACCCCCATGTTCAGTCCTAAGTCTAAGAATAGATGATGATTTTTCCTTTTGAAGTCTTCAAGCAAGACTTAGGAAGGAATCAAATGAGTCATCCTTATGTTTCAAGAAGATGGCCCAAGTGAACCTAGAGAAGCCATCAACAATAACTAGGAAAAATTTTGATCCATTTTGACTCTCGAATCATGTTGGTCCATATAAATCATGGTGTAACAATTCTAAAGGTCGTGTTGTTGAAACTAAGTCTTTAGGTTTAAAAGAAGCTTTGTGCATTTTTCCGAGTTCACAAGATTTGCCCAAAACATCCTTTTTATAAGTTAGTTTGGGTAGGCCCCTTACTAACTCATTTTGGGCTTACCTGTTAAGATGTTTATGATTAATGTGACCTAGCCTACGGTACCTAAGATCTACCTCAAAATGGGAGGCAAGCAGACATTTTACAAACTTCTCTTGTGAAAAATGAAGAGAAAAGATATTTTCATATCTAAAGCCTTCAATTAAGACCGTATTTGTTACTTTTAATATTTTAAATCCAACTTTAGTAAACAAAACATCACATCCATTATCACATATTTCACCAACACTAAGCAGGTTATGGTTTAAGTTTTCTACTAAAAAAACATTACATACCTGCTTAGAAGAATTACCTATTGTACCTTCACCAATAATGAGACAACATTTGTTGTTGCCCAACTTGACGTGTCCTCCAACTTTGATTCTGGTCTACTTGATAAAGAGGTCGGAGTATCTCGTTATGTGCTTGGAACACCCACTGCCTAGGATCCATTTGT
Organism: Thalassia testudinum; assembly: GCA_037157565.1. NCBI lineage: Eukaryota > Viridiplantae > Streptophyta > Magnoliopsida > Alismatales > Hydrocharitaceae > Thalassia > Thalassia testudinum. Next base: position 111,529,452 of record JAZHRO010000003.1, on the reverse strand, counting down.
CCTTCTTGACCTACAAAATAGTTTATTAAATCTATTTTAGGTACCCATTTTCCTTTGGGTCCTTAATGGTTAGTACCCTTCAAATCCATATGTTTATAGATCACTTTAGTGTTAAATCTATAATACTTAGGATTCTTGACCTTTTGATAAATCCATGCATGTCTAGGTGCATGTGATTTATTTTGTGTGTTCCTTTTATTATTGATATTGGCTTTTAAATTATTACAAAATTCTGTATTTAGCCTAGTTGTTGTTTTTAGATTATTCAAAGTGTCTTCAAAATGTTCATAAATATATTCTCATTCTACTATTTTAGCATGCAATTGATTGTTAGTTTATTTTGACATTTCTAATTCTATTTCTAAACAAGATTTCTCTATTTCTAACATTTTTTGACTATCATGCAAGACCATATTTTCTTTTTTAATCAACCTAGCTTTGTGATACAAATCTTCATATGCTTGTAATAACTCATTAAAAGTGACTTCAGAGTCTACCTCATTTTCTGAACTGTCGTTGTTCGCCATTAAATAAAAATGTGCAACTTCTGTTTCTTCAGATTCCTCAAAAGATGATTCCATGCTGGAATCACTATCATCCCAAGTCACCTCATATGCCTTTCTTGAAATCTTCGTCTTCTTTTGATAGAGTTCTTTGTCTTTCTTCTTTTCTTCCTTCTTCTTGATCATTGGACAATCTTTTCATATGTGCCCCTTCTTCTTACACTCAAAACAAATAATGTCATTTGTAAATTTATTTACTTTCTTACCTTATTTTCGAATGAATCTTCTAAATCTTCTCATTAGTAGAGCAAGCTCTTCTTCGTTGGAGTTGGAATCATCGAGGTTCGACTCCTCCTTTATAGCTTTGAAAGCAAGCTCCTTCTTGCTTATGGATTTTTCTTCAATCTTCTTCATATTTTCCAATTGGACTTCATATTCCATGAGGATTCTAATGAAGTCATCCAAGGAGAGAGTAGAAAGATCTTTTGCCTCTTGAATGGTTGTGGTCTTTGGAGACCAATCGCTTGTAAGGGATCTCAAGATCTTCCTTGCAAGCTGCTCCTCCTTCAGCTTGACTCCAAGGTTCTTCATTGGATTTATGATCTCTGCAAATCTTGTGTACATTCCTTTAATTGTTTCACCTTTTTGCATCCTAAAACACTTATAGCTTTCTGTTAGAATAGAAACATGTGTTTCTTTTACCTTACTTGTACCTTCATAGGTGACTTGCAGCGTGTTCCATATCTCGTATGCGAACTTAAAAGGGATGTGGTCAGGCCCGGATAGGTTGTGTTAATATGGTGATTTTATCTGTGAAATGCGTATAGTGGTTAACCTAAATCGAGCATAACCATCTCCTTACAAAATTTTTAACCTGGCCTACTTGATTTTATCTTGGTCACTTTTAGGCCCAGGGTCGAACTCAGGGAAGTGGGATTAGAAGTGAATCAATTTCTACACCTTTCCTACAATGAATCTCTTCCATTCATTTATTGTGTTTTTGGTGTTTTTCTATTTAAGATTTTTTTTCGGATAATTCTTATCCTTGAGGCACACCTTCAAAATCAGGTTCTTGGCTTTGAGCCAAAGTAGGGTTCCAAAACTAGTCTTCTCAAGAGTGAGTACTTGCAAGGCAAGGATTATCTTTTCTCTTTTATATATATATTTTTTATCTTTTTACTGGCAAGAAAGAGAAGCAGAAATAAAGTAAATATAGTATATATATATATTATATATGTATAAAGGGGTGGGGGTGGAGGCAGAGATGCGTGTAGCATGGTGTCGAGTCGGTCGTCATCTAGAAAGACGCAACCAACAGGACGAAGTGCCACGTGGAGTGTAAGATGGATGGTGGAAGATGAGTGAGAACACGCTTTCTGTACACGTGTATCAGGGAATATCAGCAACTGGTGCAGATATTCCCGCGATACAACGTATGGTAAGTGATATGAATATATATATATATATATATGGTTATGGACATATAGGTGTATATGTAGTTATATGTATATATATATATATGTATGTAAATGTATATAGATATGTAAATATATGTATAGATAGATATATGTATAGATATATATATATATATATAAGTATATGTATGTATATATAACTATATATATATATATGTATATATCTATATATATGTATCTATACTAATAGTTAGTTATATAGGTAATAATATATATATATACATATATTTATATATTTATACGTATAAAAATATATGTATATATATAAATATATATGTGTATATATATAGATATTTATATATAAGTATATAGATGTATATATATATGTATGTATATAGACTAATACATAGTTATATAAGTACTAGTATATGTATAGATATATGTATATATATGTATATATATCAATATATATATGTATATGTATATATATATAAGTATATAATAGTGTATAGGTGAGTGGGTGTGTGTGCGAGAGTGTGAGTGTGTGTGTGTGTATCTGCAGAGAGAGAGGGAGAGAGTGCTGTGAGAGAGAGAGAGAGAGCTCGGTTCTGCTGGAGTGAAGAAGGCTGGAGTTAAGTTGTCTACGCGTAGCAGGGCATCGTTTGATGGCACTCAAGGACGCGCAGGCATGTAGGTGCACGGAGAGGCGCACGCTGGAGGGAGCGGGTGTGGGGGAGAGACCGCAGTACACAGCGCTGCATGGAGAGGTAGGTGTGGGCAGACGCAGGTGCTGGGAACGGATGAAGAGACGGGCGGGCAGACGCGGGCGCATGCAGACGCGCGGGTGGGTGCTGGAGCCGGCACGGGGCTGGACGCGGGCGTAGGCTGGGACCGGTTGCGGCACATCGGGTGACCGATTAAGTGAGAAACTTACCAGTCACCGCACTGTAGCCATAGTGTTCCGCTGACTAGCATGAACAGTGGCTACAATGCATGGCCGAGCCACGCGACCAGGTGTGCTCGGTGCTGTGAGTGTGGGAGCCGCTACGCGAGCTGGCGCGCGCGTGAAAGGCGAGTGCGGGCGCGAAGAAGTGGGAGGCGAGGGCGCCTGCAGGCGACACTGGAGGAGAGGGCGTCCTACAGGCGTGCACTGGAGGGCCTTGTTGCTACTGCCGCGGAGCTTCAGACCTTGAAGCCTGCGGCAATGGCGGAAGTGTTGGAACGGCGAAACAGAGACGAGAAGACCACCACGCCCACCAGCTCTTTGATGAGCTGGGCGATGGTGGGACTCACAGTGGTGGTTGTGCACCACTGTGAGCTACTCCTACTCGTTGAGTGGATCCTCATAGGAGAGGCTGCATATAGAGGGAGAGAGGGGAGGAGACGGCTTGGAAGGAGGAAGCTACTCTGTGTTTTTTTCATGGACCCGGCTCTCCTTGCAAAGAAGAAGCCGTGCTCTTTTTAAAGAGCAAAGAGGCATGCATAGCCATGCCCTGGCTATGTGTGGCTTGGCATGGCTTGGCAGGGAGAGCTGTTGCAGAGCATGGCGCGAGGAAGAAGAGGTCATGTCTTGCAGTCGCGGGAAGAATTTGAAGTCAAATAGAAATAAAAAATAAAGATGGTGAATTTGCGAAGCAACACTTGAGGAAAACATTAATTTCACGGCCATTTTATTTCACTCTCCTCCCCTCTCAATTAAATGCATGCATGGTGTAGTTTTACAAATGTGACTATGGATACCTAATATGCACTGGTAATGCTAGGAAATAGCACAAGACGGCACAATTGTTGGTGTATTTTTGCTGTGCAATCACACCCCCATGCCTATCTTTTGCTAGTCCCTAGCAAAATAGCATTTAGAAATGATCTTCAATTGAAGATTTTCTTCTGAGGTGATATAGGTGTGTTTATTGTTGGATATTGTGAGAACCTATTGTAGAGAAGACTACCAGTACTTTAAGTCTCACATGACATAGATCATCTCTCGATTAACCAGGACTCTTGATATTTAAACCTTAAGTATGATTTCTAGGACCTAGGAGGTTTTTGCCATACTCGAGAGCTCAAGAGATTATGGCTTGTGCTTAGTGAAGGATCAAGACTGACCAGATAAACATTAAAACTCAAGCCCAGGGTTTCACAAATTTTTAATTAAAGGTTGGTCCCAGTTTCAACTCGTGTCTTCGGATTGACCATTAAAAAGATGACGGAAAAACTCAACTCCCATTTTCTGATATTTGTGGCTCAAAGAAAATAGGGTATTTTCCCTGAAGAACTTTTTTGTAGGAAGATTTTACAGACATTTGTGAGATATACTGACTTATTTGCATCTTTTTTGTTTTTTTTTTGAAACACATGTCAGTATATCTCTTACAACATCATTTGGAGGAGCACACTTTTCTTTTTGGTGGGAGAGTTCCTTCTTGGTGGAAAGAGTCTTTCCTAAACACAAGACTAAAGCGTGGGATAAAAAGTCTACCTGAGCGCACAGGTAAGGACTCCACCTTCCCTAATGAACACTAGGGTTGGATCTTATGTTCACCTGGTCTTTCTTGATATGTGTAGTGTGAACCAAGATTACTTAGGCTCTCAAGTAGAAGCAAACCAACGGATCCTGTACTGGTGTCTCAGGTACAAGAATACGTCCTTAGTTAGGAGAGATTCCGATCTATCTTGTCAATGCTTAAGTGAATTAAGCCAAGCCTGAGCGAATCAAGCTTCTGTGGCCTGGAAAGTCTTCAAAACAGTGGTTGAATATCCATAAACATTTATTGTATTTTTGTTTCAGCCTTCAGATCATTACTAAACACCATTTATATACATATATATAGGTGGAAACTGCATGATACCATAAAATACCCAGATCCTATGGATGCCTATCCACCCCCCCATGCCAAACGATGCTATGTCCTCATATGCATGCAGGGTAGGGTAGAGGAAGGACGAAAGATCGGGTAACGAGAGCTGAGGTGCAGGGTATACAGCAGGGTGGTAGGGTGGGTGGTGAAGTGAAAAGTGAAGTGATCGTGACAGTGGCGTGAAAAGTGATGGTGGATGGTGAAAGATCAGGAATTTCCTGGGACGAGAGTGTCCCAGGCGGATCGGAGAACAAATCAGGAAGAAGAAGTTGGCCCTTAGATTGGCCAAGAAGAGGGGCTTCTTGGATAAATGGATCCAAGAAGGAATAGCCCCAGTGAGTAGAATGTGGGCTCAAGGTCCCAGTGTGGAGTTGCAAATCTACCTGATTTGGCAGGAAAGAAAGGGCAATCCGGTCTTCAAGAGTGTGGACCGACGGTGAGTAGCCCGGATATGACTCAGACCACGAGGTATGGGAAGCGGAGAAAATCTCGTCAGAAGTCTGGTCAGGAGAAGGTATGGGACAAGGGAGGGATGGGGGAACGTCACAGAATGTGTTGATCAGGCAGTTGTCAGTGTTTACAGGTAATCCGCAGCAGTCTGAATAGGTCCCAATTAGTCCGATACACGCGTTGACAGCCATGTCCTCGTCAGACGTGTCATCCTCGATACAATCGCAATCAAAGTTCTTGGCTACCTTGAAGATGTTAAGCTTGAGCTTTTCAGATCCAATGGCAATCTCAATATAGCCCGACTTGCAGTTGATAAGGGCACGGGCTGTGGCCAAGAAAGGTCAACCAAGGATGATCGGACAATCAGAAAGTGAGCTAGGAATTTCCATATCTAAAACAAGAAAGTCAATAGGAAAACAGAGACTGTTGATCCTAACCACCATGTCTTCCACCACACCCTTCGGAATTTTGACAGAACGATCTGCCAACTGTAACATGACAGGGGTGGGTTTCAGATTTCCCAAGGAAAATTTTTCGAGCATGATGGTTGGTATAAGATTGATGGAAGATCCTAGATCAAGCAGGGCACGGTTAAAATTGCAGCCTTGGATGCTACAAGAAATAAGCGGTGTGCCCGGATCTTTCTGCTTCAGTGGTAGATTTGATAGTATAGCACAACTCGCATGAGGCGAGAGAACCACTAGATTCTTAGTTTTCTTTGATTGTCGCCTGAGTGTTGTGTAGTCTTTGAAAAATCGGGCGACAGTAGGTATGTGGTCAATAGCCTCTAGCAGGGGTACGTTGATTTCAACATCCCCGAATAAATTACGCAGGTTATGAAAGGCTTGCGTATCCTTCTTCTTGCCTTTTGGCTTCCTTAGTAGAGCCTCAGGGAATGGGACTGATTTTGGCACCAATTTGGGTGTATCATCCTCTCGCGAATGCGGTGCACATCCTGAATGAGAGGGCAATGAAGAAGACAGGCCAGGATCAGGTCGAGGCGGATCGACAGTCTGCTTACCACTCCTCGTAGTGATAGCATTGGACAATGCGGATCCAGTGGGATCATAAGGCGGAGGAGGGTTCACAATGGGGACATAAGAGTGAGGTGATGCAGCGGGATTAGCCTGAAATCCCGGTGGAATGCTCGGAGCTTGCAGAATCTGATGAACCTATCCCTGAGAAGGTTGTACCTATGGTTGAGGACCATGGGGTACAAAATTTCGTGGGTTTGGAACAGGTTGGCTTGGGAGAGTGCCTTGAAATCGAGTCGCCATACGTAGTTGATTGATCTCAGCATTCTGTTGCGCCAATTGGTGCTGAAGAGAGGTCATGTTTTCTTCATGGCGCTTTGACATTTCCATCATCATTCGCATCAATTTGTCAAGAGGACTTGATGCGTGTTCTGTTTGCAGTACGCAAGGACCCGATGGCAGATTCGCCATAGGATTAGACTGGGCCCTTGGGATGACGGGTGCGGATGGTCTCATTGGTCCACCCACGGGGTTTTGGCATTGTGGGTTGTTGGACCATGCAAAGTTCGGATGATTTCTCCACCCTGGGTTATAAGTGGCAGAGAACGGGTTGTTCCCCAGGGTGCAAGCATCTTCTATGCCCGAAGACATGTCCGCATGCAAATATGCTTCCGAGCACACGGAGGCTTGGTCCTCCATGTCGAAATACTGGCTCGTAGAAGCCACATCCACATGACTTATCGAGTCGCTCGGCGTGACACTCGGTAAGGAAGGTCTTACGGGGTTTCTTGGGATAAGCCTGGTGTTGGAAGAATTGGGATTGTGACGAAGTGGTGAAGTGGGGGTTTTTGCCATAGAACGGGCGGGGTTGGCTAGAAGGTCATCCAGCTTCTTGTGTACGACAGAGACTTCATCCAATTTCTGTGAGATAAGGCTGAGATCTATGGATGAATGGGAGGGTCCCGTGTCAACTTCGTGGACATTACGGGGTAGGCTGGTACAATTAAAGGCGACAATGGAAGCATTGTTCATTGAGTTTTCGCTCATATTTCCAAATAATTCGAATGCTCCATTCTCGTCTTTATTCATAAAATTCCCTCCACAGGAAGCACCTGCAATCTGCTTCAAAGTCTCATTTAGCCCATAGTAGAAAATCTGGGCTATATGCCAGTTAGGCAGACAGTGGTGCGGGCACTTCCTGAGGAGGTCATTATACCTCTCCCATGCCTCATGAAACTGTTCGTCGTTTTGTTGCGTAAATGAAGTGATAGCACGGTGAAGCACATTAGCTCACCCGATTGGGAAGAACTTCTTGAGAAATACTGTTCACATCTCTTCCCAAGAGTGGATGGTTCTCCCAAGGGTGCGTAACCACTACAACGCTTTATCCCGCAATGAAAACGGGAACATTTTCATGAAGACTATAGGTAACCCGATATTTCTTGGTTTAACTATTTCAGCCAATCGGGTTAGGTCTTCCAAGTGGAGAAAAGGATCTTCACTTGCAAGACCATGGAAGTGAAAATTTATTAGTCCAATTATGTTAGGTTTCAGTTCAAAGTCGTCCCCGCCCATGGGGACCTGAATTTGTCCTATGGTCTCTGTATCAGCGGGATTCTGATAAGAGCTAAGAGACCAGGCTCCTCCCGTTCGGGAGGGTTCTGCATTTCCTCCAATATTTCCCTAATGGCTTCGATTTGCTCATTGTACATTTCCATTTGGGCTTGGAGGCGGGTTATGGGATCTAAGGCTCTACCACCTGGTGGGTTTTGAGGGTGGTTTCCTCCCTTGGGATTTAGGGTGGGCGTGCAGCAATGTTTGTGGAGGAGGAGGATGATTCGGCTTCTTTTCTAAATTTGTCAAACAGTTCACACAGTTCAGGGTTTTGTGACCTCCTCCCAAACATGCACTACCGCAGAAAGAATTGGGGGGATAAGAAGGGAAAAGAGATGAGAGAAATGACGCCGCAAAGGTACACTTGATGACAAATCAATACAATCAAATTCCTAACCTCTATAGTGTGCCCTTAGACCTAAAGATCTAAGTTACCTACTATCACAAACTACGGAACCGAATGCGAGCACCGCAGAACCACTAGGCCAGATTGAAAGGTTGTTTGCCCCAGTCTTATAGACCCGATAGCACGCGGGAACCCTCACTAGCACGTAGGCACTACACGCAGGTAGTTAGACCTCCAATCCTTAATAAGGGTCAAGTTACTGCCAGTTTTAATTAGAGGCTTAGGATCAAGTGCTTCTGGAATGTGAAGGGCGTTATTTACAGGTAATGCCCAAGTGATTGATTTTTTAGAGTGTGTAAACCAAGCATGCAACGGGGAAATCTCCCTGAATTGAAGTTTTAATTGGTCAATGGTTTTTAGAATTCAGCCATAAGTAGTATGGATTTTATGATTTCTCTGAATTACCAATTCAACCAATCTTCGGGTTTTGAGAGAATACAAGTTTTCTTCTAAGCCCAACAAACCCTTCTTCAATGTCAATTGGTTAATGCATGCTAAAATGCAATGGGCTCACCTAAATGGAGATTTCTATGTGTGGATGCACGAATTAGTTTTAGATTAGTGTGAAAAGGAGCCAAAGCACTTCAATTCAAGTTCTCCCAATCACTAAAATGATTTCCACACACAAGGCTCAACCAAAAGATAAAGAAAATCAGATTGTTGGGGTTGAAGTATTCAGGATCGAATCTTAGGCACGTGAAAGGTCGTGGTGGGGTTGGAATCAACTCAATTCCAAGTCTCCCCACCAAAAAGGTGATCCCGAATTGCAAATAAAAGAGGCAAAGAGGGATGGCAATCAATCTTTTTATTTTTGCCTCAAAGAATACTTCACATGGCGAAAAATTCAAGAATCAAGATTCTTGGATTTTTGCTATGCGAAGTAAGGCGGGAAATCCTTGGGCGATGGGGGTAAAGGCAAACAATCAAACAAGTGAATTTTAATCCACTTGCCCCAAGAGATCCCAAGAATTTTTTTTTTTTTTAGTTTTTCTTATTAAGGTGACAAGTTAACCTAAGTTGCTAAGAAAGAAAGACCTACTTGTTCAGCAACGTGTGCAAAGCTCCAGTGGGTGTCGGCAACTTCACGCTCTCGTTCCCGCCATGGATCTGCCCATGTCTCCGACTTCGTCTGCCTGCCTTCTCCTTGCAACTGGTTCACTTGCATAGCAACAAATAAAAACACCCGTGAAGAGAAGGGTGTGAGAAGAGAAAAATTGAAGGAATGGAATAGAAACTTACTTGAATGTGCACTTCCCCGGCAACGGTGCCATGAAAGGATTATGGTGTAGATCCAGATAGGTTGTGTTAATATGGTGATTTTATCGTAGAAATGCATATAGTGGTTAACCTAAATCGAGCCTAACCATCTCTTTACAAAATTTTTAACCTGGCCTACTTGATTTTATCTTGGTCACTTTTAGGCCCAGGGTGAAACTCAGGGAAGTGGGATTAGAAGTGAATCAGTTTCTACACCTTTCCTACAACGAATCTCTTCCATTCGCTTTTTGTGTCTTTGGTGTTTTTCTATTTAAGATTTTTTTTCGGATAATTCTTGTCCTTGAGGCACACCTTCAAAATCAGGTTCTTGGCTTTGAGCCAAAGTAGGGTTCCAAAACTAGCCTTCTCAAGACTGAGTACTTGCAAGGCAAGGATTATCTTTTCTCTTTTATTTATATATTTTTTATCTTTTTAGTGGCAAGAAAGAGAAGCAGAAATAAAGTTAATATAGTATATATATATTATATATGTATAAATGGGTGGGGGTGGAGGCGGAGATGACGTGTAGCACAGTGTCGAGTCGGTCGTCGTCTAGAAAGATGCAACCAACAGGACAAAGTGCCACGTGGAGTGTAAGATGGATGGTGGAAGATGAGTGCGAACACGCTTTCTGTACGCATGTATCGGGGAATATTAGCAACTGGTGCAGATATTCCTACGATACAACATATGGTAAGTGATATGAAAAAATATATATATATCTGTAAATATATATCGATATGTAAATATATATATGGTTATAGATATATAGGTATATATGTAGTTATATGTATATATATATATATATGTATATGTATATAGATATGTAAATATATGTATAGATATATATATATATGTATATGTATGTATATATAACTATATAGATATATGTAGATAAATATGTATATATATATATATATATATATATGTATGTATATATAGTTATAGATATATATGTAAATATGTATGTATATTTGTATATATATATATATGTATAAGTATATGTGTATATATATGTATATATCTATATATATGTATCTATACTTAGTTATATAGGTAATAATATATATATATTTATATATTTATACGTATATAAATATATGTATATATGTAAATATATATGTGTATATATATATAAGTATAAAGATGTATATATATATATGTATGTATATTGACTAATACATAGTTATATAAGTACTAGTATATGTTTAGATATATGTATATATATATATATATATGTATATATATCAATATATATATGTATATGTATATATATATAAGTATATAATAGTGTATAGGTGAGTGGGTGTGTGTGCAAGAGTGTTAGTGTGTGTGTGTGTATCTACAGAGAGAGAGGGAGAGAGTGCTATGAGAGAGAGAGAGAGAGAGCTCGGTTCTGCTAGAGTGAAGAAGGCTGGAGTTAAGTCGTCTACGCGTAGCAGGGCATCGTCTGATGGCGCTCACGCATGCGCAGGCGCGTAGGAACGCGGATAGGCACGCGCTAGAGAGAGCGGGCGTGGGGGAGAGACCGCAGTGCACAGCGTTGCACGGAGAGGCAGGTGTGGGAAGACGCAGGCTCCAGGAGCAAATGAAGACATGGGCGCATGTAGACGCGCGGGCGAGTGCTAGAGCGGGTGTCGGGCTAGACGCGGGCACGGGCTGGGACCGGTTATAGTGCGTCGGGTGACCGGTTAAGTGATAAACTTACCGGTCACTGCACTGTAGCCACAGTGTTCCGCTGACTAGCGTGAACAGTGGCTATAGTGCATGGCTGAGCCGCACGATCGGGTGCACCTGGTGCTGTGAGTGTGGGGGCCACTGCGCGAGCTGGCGCGCGCGTGGAAGGGGTGCGCCGGCTGGTTGCCAGCGGAAAGGCGAGTGCGGGTGCAAAGAAGCGGGAGGTGAGGGCGCCTGTAGGCGTGCGCTGGAGGCGAGGCCGGCCTGCAGGCGTGCGCCGGAGGGCCTTGCTACTGCTGCTGTGGAGCTTCAAACCTTGAAGCCTACGGCAATGGCGGAAGTGTTGGAACGGCGAAACAGAGAAGAGAAGACCACCACGCCCACCGGCTCTTTGATGAGCTGGGCGATGGTGGGACTCACAGTGGTGGTTGTGCACCACTGTGAGCTACACTTGCCCGCAGAGTGGCTCCTCAGAGGAGGAGAGGCTGCGTATGGAGGGAGAGAGGGTAGGAGACGGCCTGGAAGGAGGAAGCTACTGTGTGTTTTTTTCGTGGACCCGGCTCTCCTTGCAAAGAAGAAGCCGTGCTCTTTTTAAAGAGCAAAGAGGCATGCACAGCCATGCCTTAGCTGTGCATGGCTTGGCATGGCTTGGCAGGGAGAGCTTGCATGGGGCTGGCAGGGAGAGCTGCTGCAGAGCATGGCACAAGGAAGAAGAGGCCATGTCTTGCAGCCGCGGGAAGAATTCAAAGTTAAATAGAAACAAGAAATAAAGATGGAGAATTTGCGAAGCAGCACTTGAGGAAAATGTTAATTTCACGGCCATTTTATTTCACTCTCCTCCCTTCTCAATTAAATGCATGCATGGTGTATTTTTACAAATGCGACTATGGATACCTAATATGCACTGGTAATGCTAGGAAATAGCACAAGACGGCACAGTTGTTGGTGTATTTTTGTTGTGCAATCAGGACTCGCATGCAGAGATACGGTTAAACTCTTCCCTTGATAACGCACAATAGAGTGCATTCATCACTTGTGCATTTCCCGCGATCTTTTTCTTTTGTTTTGTAGTCCACACAACACCTTCTTGCGGCTCCGGATCCATGTACTTTTCTTGGATAAGAGTCCATGAGTCCTCATTCATGGCCTTGAGGAAGATTTGTATCCTCCTCTTCCAATATCCATAGCCTGTCCCACCAAAGTAGAGAGGACGTGTGGATGACTTTCCTTCAGTGCGCTTGACAAGAGATGCCATTACGAGAGAGTAATTATTTCTATCCGCAACCCACTCTGATCCACTTGTAGGATCTATAAATCACAAGCACAGTAGAAGGGGGGATGAATAGTGTGGTAGATAAAAAATATTGCAAGACAAAGCAAACCACAAAAATGCACAAGATATATAGTGATTCCCCTCACTTTGGTACTCCACTACCTAAGTCCATGAATTAGGATTTCTAACCTGATTCCCTCAACCCGAAGGAAATCAATTTACTAATGACTTGAGGTAATTAATGCGTTACCACAATCCAATTACAAGAAATCGGAAAGAAATAAAAATACAGGTGTAAACAAAATGCGAAAAGCTTACAACTAATTCCTATGTCTCCAACAAGTATATTGCTTAATAAGAGTATGTAAATTAATCTAACAAGAATACTAAGGTGTAAAACAAACGATTTATCAGAGAGGAACATGATCGCTTTCGATGACTTGTTGCAAGTGGAGAGTGGCCTTGAGAGGAATGTAACAAAACAAGCACTTTTGCAGCTAGTAAATTTAGAGTTGAAAGTGTAGGCAAGGATAGAATTTTGGCTTCTTGGTTATGTGCAAAAGGCACTCAAAGAGTGCTTATATAATCCTCTAAACACCTTCCCTACGATTACTAGCCATTAGGGGCAATTTGGGATGATTAGAAATAGGTTTAATTGCAAAATAGTCATTCAGATTGGTCACAACGGTTAGTTGGTACTGGTACTAATCTTTTGGTACCAGTACTAACTGCCTACAGTCAGCCCAACTAAGTTACTAGGTACCCATACTCATGATGAATATTGGTACTTGTGACTCACAGATTTGAGTCGAGTGACCTACATGTACTGGTATTAGTGATTAGTGCCGGAACTTGTAAGGTCCAGGCAAAAACCATGTGCATAAACTATGACCACTTGGTACCGGTACTCAGGATGAGTACCGGTACTTGTTGTTCACAGTTTGGGACTTAGGCCCAAACCTGTGCCTAGCATATACCGGTACTTATGACCAGTATCGGTACTTGCTACAAGTACCAAAAATTATAAGTGTAAGTCAATTTTTAGAGATATCCAACCTACTCTAAATGACTTTATTTTGAAAGAATCGATTTTGAGTTTTGCAATGACTGAATGAACGATATCTTGAACCCTAATTATCTCTATTTTGATTTTATCTCCTAGATTATGTTTTACTTGTTACGGGACATACAATTCTAAAATACAATTAATACAACAAAAAAAACTATAGTCTTCTAGTCTTCTTTCTTCATATGCTATCTTGTTGCTTCCATCCATAGATTCTTTTGACGTGTAATACTTCAGAAACACATTAGATTTTAAAATGGTTTTATTAACACCAAAACACATAAGAGAGATGGAATTAGGTTTTAACAACTACAGCTCCGTTTGCTACTAAAGTTGTGGAGAGGAGAGCTCCATGCAAGGAGGGTGGAGGTTGATCGCACACTACGGTCGTGCAGGAGGAGGCTAGCCATGTGCGAGTGAAAGGGCAGCAGTGAGTGGCATTGGCTACTATAGTGGCATGGAGAATGCAGCAGCCGCATGAGCTTGTGTTGTGCATGTGAGAGGTGAGGGCGTTGGTGAGGAGGCAAGGCACAGTGGTAGGAATGCGAGCTATGGAGTGTGGAGCGAAGGTGGTCGATGAGGTGGAAGATGGTGATTCAAGTAGAGATGGCCGAGAGGTGGTAGTGAAGGGGATGGGTTTCTCAATGGGTAATAGGGGAAGAAGATTTGGAAGAAGAAGAAGAAGGAAATGAAGAAGAAAAGGAAGAGGCATGGGAGTTGGTGGTGTTGTGGAAGGTGCTGCTATTGGCATGAGGAGTCGATGCTGGTCGAGGTGGTCGTGAGGTGGTGGTGAAGGGGATGGTGGGTGTTCGTGAGAAAGAGGGAAATGATAGAGAAGATATTCACGTGGCCGGTGTGGCCACACTCACTATGAGGTGGAGCTATGAAGGCTCACGCATGGTGTTGGCATGATTCCACCGACTTGGTGAGGCAAGCTGTCACCTCGCCGACCCACGGTGTGGTGGAGACTGGCCGTGGAGGCCCACGGTGTTGAACGATGCACGGTAGTGGAGTGGGTGGTGGCCTCCTCAAGTCCGGTTGTGGCTCCTCTTTCTTATAGCTACTGCATGTTGATTGGAAATGAAGTCCAAAGGGAAGGAGTGTTAGAGGATGCCACTAATCAGATCCACTTCTCCCGCTCCTTCATTACTGCTTTGAATTGCCACCGGAAATCAAGCTCCCTTTTAATGTCCGAACCTGTAGCATGGAAACGATTAAAATATGGAAAAGAATTGATTGCAAATTTATGAACCCCTACAAATTATTAAATGAAACTTACATCTAACAACACATGTAATGTAATGTAATGCATATAACAAGCAAATATATGAATTAATTTATTTACATCCTAATGCAAGCTATGTTATACTAATATTAATCTAATGTCTAGGCATTAAAGTAATCAAATAGCCCACAAATACAGCTCATCAACCATCTACTCCTTTCTCTTTTTGGCTCCAAAACCCTTAACCACCACCACCCTTGGCACCCCTTCAAGGGTGGCACCACCTATGGTAGCCCTTCACCACCATAACCAACCTTAACCACCATTAGGTTGGCACCAACAATTCCCTCCAAAAAACCAACACCACATCCACCCTTCATCCACTTCAATAACCTATCTCCACCATCCAAATTGGTGCCAACTTCTAGAAACTAAAGTTGGTGGCAACTTAACCGAACCCCACATAAACCCTACCTCCTTACACCCTTCCATATGGCTCCAATACACATCTACCCTCCATCCTTTAACTACCACTACAAGATCACATCCTAGCCCTCCATCATCCTCTATGCCACCTAACAAAGGTCAACCCTAGGTTGACGCCAACCCTTCCCCTCCCATTCTATATATACCTCCAAAAACCATTGTTGTAGTTGCGTAAAAATCCGCTATCAAATAAAATTTATAAACGAAACTCTGGTGAGTCCCAGGTTGAACACAAGGAGGTGAACGTTTGATTAAAAACCATGTTTAGAATTATGTCACGAAGCAAAGTAGGTTGTTGAAATTAATATACGCTAGCTATTTCCCTTAAATAATAAATAATAGAAGAGAGAGTTTGAATAATAGAAAGAATGAACAATAGAAGGGAGAGAATGAACAAATATCTTACAACCATATAATCATGCCCATTGCATCTACTTGCTATAACTAGAAAGTTGGAAATCTACAGTAGAAAGTGATAAAAAGAGAGGGATGAGAAAATCCTCCTCAATGGCTGCTTGGAGGACGAGCCTCGTTAATGGAGCACCTGGACAATAAGGATGACATGCTAGACGAGGGAGAATGGAGCTGGAGGACTGAGGATGGAATAGGGTAGTGTTGTAGCCAAATCTGCTTCCCGAATGATGGCGAGAAGACAACCACAGGATGTTCCACAAAAGGGGTCAGAAGATGTGAAAATTATTTTACTGTAGCTGTAATGGAGCAGCCCGGTTATGGGACCAACTCTTAGAGCTTTGAAGGAGGTGAGAGGAGAAGAGAAGGGATGAAGAAATGTGTGGTAGGGGTGGTCCTTTTATAGTTGAGGATATAGGAGCAAAAAGGTCATTTAAAATCTTTAAAATTAATATCAGGACATTTAGTGATGTTCATGAGCGTCGCTATAGATAAGCGTTGCTGAAGGCATGCACTTCCATCTCCGCTGCTTGCTTCGCATCCAACGGCTTTCGTGTGGCAACGTCAACACCGGTCGGCCTTTAGCTGTTCATTGCTCGATCGCGTCGCTACAATCTTGGCCATCCGATCGTTCAATCAGACGGCTTAGATCTCACAAGCATGCTTCAGCTTCATATGTTACATGCGCCCGCATGCGATGGCACGTATGATCGTGCATCATCACACATGTGTGGCATGACTGTTCATCCGATGCCTCTAGGCCCACCATATAGCCGCTCCAATGACCATTCATCCTGCATCCAATGATTCAATTTCATCGCGTGACTCTTCTAGTAGATTTAATCTGCTAGCACGGATTCAAACACGTGTTATTGCACTAAGAGTGCTCTTCGCTTTTGCTGCGCCACTTTCTACTTTGTGTCGAGAAGATGAATTTCCCTCCAAGCACTCTCAACCATTTGATGGAAATCCAACGGCTAAGATTGAGGGGCACTGATGAAGAAAAAGGTCGGTGGCTGTGGGCGGCTTTGATGGCGCCATGTGGTGCCATCTAGGTCGTTCATCTTCAAATGCTTGTAGGTGGTGCCACGGATGTCGGATTTGATCGATTTTTACACCGTTAGGCTGCGATTGTTGATCCAAACCCATCCGTGCGGTTGGATTCATCATTTAAAGTATGGATTTGCACCACCTTGCCCCTTGACCTCTAATTTTTCTCGAATTGCATCTGTTGCTATGGAGGTCCAATTGGGGTGATCTCGGAGGTGTTGGACTTCAATTGTCACCCTGATCAGATACATACAATTGGATTTTCAATCTAAGGCCTGGAAAAATATTGCTTGTCCCCTAACCACAAAAAGGGCAAATTAGCCTATATTTTGTACAAACTAATCTAAATCTAGAATGATGCATGCTATGTAATATTTATAATGCTCAATGCAATTATACGCCTAAGAACATGCATAAATAGACAGTTTATGTGAAATAGATGTGTCTACATCACTGCCTCTATTGCTGGTCAAGGAGGAGGGAATTGAAGGATAGCCAGGCAGGAGAGGAGAGGGTGGTGGACGTCCACCCATTGTAGCACCATCATAGGAGCACTTCATCATCATCTAGGAAAGGAGCAAAGGAAGTTCATCTTCAAGTGCAGAAGTAGCTATGCTTGGAGTGAAGTTCATCCCAAGCATTGTTTTGGGGATTACTATCTTCTTCTATTTCTCTTTCTGTATTAGCTATATTTCACATTTTGTATCGAGCATTTCTCTACATGTGACTTTATTAATCTTAGCAATACAAAAAACATTTGCCTTTCAATTTCTTTACTTCTTAGATTAGTAACTTTTGTTGCACAAACCATCTTCCTAATTACCTTAGGTGCACTTACCTAAGGTGAGTTTAGGAAGGTTTGATTTCCTATTTGCAAATCTATTTAGGTGTGCTTTCTTCCATTACCCGATTAAGTTCAAAACCCAAAAAATATCAAAACCAAAAAATCAAAAAGAAAGATGATTTGAGTTTGTAAGGGAGAGAATATCATTTCAATAACTAGCATTAGGCTCCTTGGACGACCTTAGATACTCCTACCATCTAGGTATATAAATTAAAAGTTGATTGAAAGTGCATGTTGCAAGGACATTAGAAACTTGTTTTAACAAATCACGTATTTTTCCACATCACTTTTTGAAGCCGTTGCCGAGAAGGTACAACTTAGTTATTCATTTATTGATGTAAACACATTTACACTACTTAAAATGTCTATTTATGCATGCTCTTAAGCATAGGATTGCATTTCATGACATAAATATTGCATTACATGCATCATCTTGCATTTAGAGTAGTTTGAATAAAATGGAGGTTAATTGTCTCCTTTTATGTGCTTGGACAGGGCAAATATTTTATCGGGGCCTCGGATCAAAGATCTAACCGTATGGATGTGATCAGGGCGATGATCGCAGTTCAACGACTCCAAGATCGCCCTAATCAGGCATCCGTAGCATCAGATAGAGATCGGGGAACCCTAGAAGATCAAGGGTCAGGATGGTGTAAATCCACACTTCAGATGATAAATCCGACCACACGGATGAATTCGGATCGACGATCGCAGCCCAACGACACAAAAATCGAGTCAATCCGACATCTGTGGCACCATCTACACTTCCAGAAGATGGACGGCCAAGATGGCACCACGTGGCGCCATCTCAGCCGCCCAATCGGCCGCATGCATCTTGTGAAGACCGCGCACCGTCTCCTCTCCACCGTTGGATCTCGATCCAACGGCTGCGGTCGCTCGCGCTTAAAAGCGTCCGCGTAGCGCAGCGGCGACGCAGCTGCGGGCGAAGCGGAGGTCGCGGGTTCGAGCCGCGGTGAGGGGGTGGAAGGCGCGGGCTAGCGGGCACGGACGAGCATCAGATGAAGATCCAACGGCTGCACGCGCTCAATCAGGACGACGCGCGATTGGACGCCGGGCGTAACGCGCGATTGCACGCGGGCGGGCGCGCTACGCAGCGGGCGCGGACGCGATCTAAGCCGTCCGATCTCGCGATCGGACGGCTGAGACTACGCGGACGTGCGTAGGCGTTACGCGCGCGGGCAGCCGAGCGGGCGCGCGTGGGCGCAGCGGCGACGGCAACGTCGGGGCATTAGCGACGGTTTTATTCGTCACTAAAGACCCCTTATTTATTATTTTGAAGATGTAATGTCCATTTTGCCCCCACTCCTTGCAACTATAAAAGGAGACCCCCTCCATACGAAATTTTCATCCCTTCCTTCTCCTCTCTACCTCTCCAAAGCTCAAGAGAAGCTTGTCCCACACCCGGGATGCTTCTCGCGAGATAAAGTCCAAATTTTCGTCCCCCTTCGGAAGTGGATCCCGCGACGACGACGGCATGCTGCTCCGTTCCCGCTCTTCTGCTTCGTCCTCCCTCGTCCTTCTCCGTTCTCGTTCGTCTAGACGTCGTCTCATTCGGCTCATCCTCCAAGCGACCGTTAAGGAGGATAAGTTCTCTCTCCCATTCTTATTTACAGCTTTTCTAGTGTAGAATTTTCCTGCTTTATAGTGTAATTGATTTCCTGCTTTCTAGTGTAACTTTCATTTCGTTTGCTTGTATAAACAATTGAAATATTGAATGCATGTTCTCTTTCTCTCTCTCTCTCTCTCTTAGTTTGATAGCTCCATTGTAATTATTTCGCCTTGTTTATCAAAAATCCTAAAAAAAAACATAATTGCGAATATAGATCAACGTAGCCTCCCTGAGTTCGACCCAGAATTCTTATTTCGGTATAAATTTTATTTGTTGAACTCGAATCCTTCGCTTTCGAACTACAACGACGGGTTTTCCAAAACCAAACACGTTAGCGTAGGTTCGTAATAGTTCAACATTTATCTCTCTCTCTCTTGCATACTTAAATCTTCACTACTTTTTGCTTATGTTTTGATCAGGTGTGAATCCAAGCAAAAGTAGGATTTGGATTGAATTGGATTGGAAGCTTCAAGTTTCTTGTCTTCCCGTGGTCACCAGGTAAGTACCTAGCCAAAGCCTTCTTGGAAATCATAAGAAAATCTCAAAAATCTTTAAAATATCAAAACTTTTAAAAACAAAAAATTTTTGGGGTGGTGGAACCCTAAAATCCATTTGATTGTTTGCATCACTTCACCACCTCCATTACATTGGTGTTCAATTTTCAAAAATCTAAACTTCTTTCTTCATTTTCAAAAATCAAGTTTTGGCACAAAGAGGCTACCCAAAATCTTCAAATTCTACCCAAAGAAGCCCCATTGAGTCACAAACTTAAGCTCCAAATTTCAGAAGATTGGCTGGATATAAAAAATTGAAAAGTTCATGAACTGCAGAGGGGTCAAACACTAATTCCTTATTGTTTTCTTACTGTCCCCAAATTTTATAAAATTTTCATACTCATCCGATTTGGACAAAATTTATATTTATAGAATCCTTGAGAAAATATCTACAATAGATAAAATTTGTATAAATGTCATAGGTTGTTTGAGGACTTTGCAAAATCAATTTTCTGAATTTATCTTTTGTGGATTTTGACACCATTATAGAAAAAAATCTCAAAAAAAATGAAGTTTCAAAAATCGTAAAAAATTCTTTTTTAGAATTTTTTTTTTATTTTCTTTCCAATGGTGGTGTTGTTTGTCTTGTTTGGATTGCCACAAAAAAAGATTTTATAAAAAATTCATTTCTTAGGAGTTACCTGCATATGATTTCATAATTAAGGTTTTATTTCTCTTATCTCAGTCACACATCAACTTAAAGGAAATTGGCTTTTACCAATTACAACTTGATAGCAATTATTGTGTGACACTTCAAACTTGTTTGAAGATTTAATACGAGAAATCTTAAAATCAACAAAATTCTATATCAATCCCTAAAATCCTTCTACTAGAAAATCCTTGCTTGTAAATCACTTGTTTTGGCTTTGGGCATCACTCTCTTGGACTAATGGGATCCCTGTGGACTAAGGGGAGCTGAGATGAGCTAGACTCAGCTAAGTTGAGCTGGATCTGAGCTGACCTGAGCTAGGGTGAGCTAAGATGAGCTCTCTTGAGCTGCCATTCAGCTGAGATGAGTTGAATGGAGCTAAGATGAGCTAACCCTAGTTCAAGTGAGCTGGAATCCAACTATGGTGAGCTAGATCAAGCCGAGTTCCAGTTAGTCTGAGCTTCTTCTTCACCAGTTGCCTTCCTGAGTGCTAGGGTTTTGGAGTTCTAACAATCTGCATATCCCTAACACTCACAAAAACACATTAAAAAGATAATAAAAAGTGCAATGCATGCCTAACCTAATTGATGCCTAAATGCAGCCCAAAAACCCATTTGCGGAGCAAAATCCTAAGAGCTAAGTTTGTTTTAATGCATAAAAATGATGATAAACTGGCGTTTATCACACCCCCATGCTTATCTTTTGCTAGTCTCTTAGCAAAACTTAAATTTTTACAAAATGGAATTTTTGGGAAATCTAATTTTTTTCTACTTTTGAGGAGAAAGCGTACGTCCGCCTGGTCCTGGTAAAGACAATCGATTAATAGCTTTGCTTTCATTTGAAACATCCCTCCCGCCCAAAATACCGGGTCACACCCGAGCAGAGGTGATTGGGGTAGAGGTGGGCTAAGGGTATTTTTGCTTCGTCCGGGAAACTAACAAATACTGCGAGTGGAGTGGAATGACACGAAGCTAGCTTGTCTACTACAAAAACATACGACTCGCTTGCTCGACTTGCACCACTGCGAACTAGGTTCATGAGGGAGATGGAACCACATAACTGTTGGTGCTAGAGCACCACGATCATTTGTTTTGATGATAACAAAACACGTGTCATTTAACATTTGCACTTGGAGTCTTCGATTTCAGGCAAATTGCAAATGAAGACGTGACCAGATGGAGTTCGAGCTCGCATCCAGGATGGATTAGAGGAGCTTGATGGAAAACAGAGGAGATTCGCGAGGAGCGATAGATTGAAGAAGGAAGGAGATGAAGAATAGGATAGACTTCCTTCTCTTGTACTCTTTGTATTTTTCGTTTCTTTTGTTGCTCTTTATTTTTGTTACTTAGATTCATGTTAAAGAGCCTCAAAGTACCCTAACAATAGTCCTAGGAACATCAGCACAACCCTAGGATACTTAGGTTTTCTGTAGAAAACTTAGAAAACCAATATAGGGTTCAAACAGCCTTTCCAGACGTCTAATTCCAAGATCAGACGTCTGATAATGTGTTTTAGGACGTCTGACTGTTGATTCAGACATCTGATAACATTTAGGCTGGACTTGTTGTTCTGTCTGATGAAATCAGACATCCAGACCTTAGACCAGACGTCTTAGAAGACATCTAATGACTTTGCCAGATGTCCAAGTAGTGGACCGTTGGCTGGCTCAGCAAACACTCAAGGATATGACCGTTAGAGCCTTATCAGACGTCCTTAGGCCTTTCCAGACGTCTGATAAATGATCGTTTTCCCTCGACTGACCCAAAATCTCTTCTCAGAGATTTTCTAGCCGTTGCACTCTCTTGGAAATCCATTCCCACGAAAAAGTAGGTTTCCAGATGTCTAGACATAGTGCCAGACGTCCTGTATATCGTCTGATGGACTTGCGCTAGAACCCTGTTTAGATCTGATCCAAGTTAGGAAGAAACCCGCATAAAATCAGACGTCTGACCTTATTTTCAAACGTCTTAAACTGGCTTCCCAGATGTCTGATGCCAAGATCAGACATCTGATAACCCTGTCAGTGCAATCATTGTTCCTGATTTCAGCCTGATTCTCTTGGGCTTTGCTCCCAACGGCTATGGAAGCTTTCCAAAGCCTTCCAAAGCCTTCCTAAGGCCTCTATAAATAGAGAGGAACCTCTTGCACATTAAGACACACCAAGAGACACTAAGACACACCTAGTAACACACTTTCACACTCTTTTGTGTCCAAGAAAAACCCTTGCTCTCCAAGCTCAATTCTACATCTTGAGAGCATCAAGCCCTTGCGCACCCGCTCTCCCGCCGTAGTTCACGAGAGTGACGTTGCGCCATCATGTGGCTCACACACCCGTGTCATCGATTCGATGCACTCCTTGCAAAGGGGAGTTTCCTAATTCCTATAGAAGCCAAGTTTAAATCTTTGTTGGCTCTATAGGACTATATTTGTTATTTTTCTTTGTTATTTGGTTGGGTATTCGCTTTGTGAATTCCCATCTCCTTCGTGGGACAAAATCCTTCTTGTGAAGAGAAGGGGTTGAGGAACGCTACCCTCGCACTTGTAGCGTGGTTGTAATTGAGGTTGAATCACCCTCGTTTAAGTGATTCGTTTAGTGGATTTGATCAACTTGGTTGATCGAAAAATCCTAACTCGAGAGGGTTAGGTGGTGGTTTTCACCAGATTTGGGTTTCCACCTAAAAATAATTGTGTACTTTGTGTGTTTGTCTATTTTGTGAGATTGGTATTTTTTCAATTTTCGCATTTTTTACGTCACGCTGATCTCACGCCCTCTGAGTAGGGAATTACAATAACAACCTCCTGGTTGGTGGTTCCTACCTTAGCTTATACATGATAACATCACACTCCATTATACTCTATGTATACCTGGGTTGAATCCCCTGGTTAATAGAGGTATAGGTCAGAATGGGGCAATCGGACCTGCTTTTGACATATCTATCATCCTTACTAATATGAGTACCATATTCACTTCTTTGGGCTTCTATGGAATCGAGAAATAGAAAGGACTCAAACCCATGAGTAGAATTGATTCATCGCATTCGCATGTATCCTGGGGGTCGAATCCATGAGTGGAATTCTTCGCCCCAATCAATCCTTGAAGTGAAGTAAGGCAGTTCAGGAGGAATCAATTACCCTAGTTCGCAGTTCCCTGGACGAAGCTCAGCCAACCTTGGTTGATCTAAACACAAGAGGTACAGGATTTGTTAAAGATAAACATCGAGATTTATTTTGGATCCAACCATTAGATGAAACAGGATCAATATATCCTCCAGAAACTTCACAAATTAACTCCTTGTTAATTCAGATGACTTGAAATTTTTATTTTTAGGATTTTTCTGGCTCACGAATCTGATTCGCAACTTGCAAAAATCCTTTAAAGCCTTATGTCTGTGCTTGTGAAAAGCCAACATTTACAGGGGCATGTTAATTTATTTATTTATTCTTTTTTTTTTCTCCCCCATGCTTATTATCACTTAGTCTTCAACAGATATGTCGGGATCATCATTCCCATTACCAATCCTCGAGGGGGCTCTGGCGTCAGTACTTCGGGATAGCACTGTCCATGACACCACCTAGGAGCTCACAACCCCAAAACACAATGCGGTGTAAAGGGGCGCTCCAAGCAAACTCAAGCTCTTGCTCTGACATTATGGGTAGAGCACCATCCAAGACACTTGAGCTGCTAAAATGCACTTTAATGCTCTATCTAAAGATATGAAATATAGATATGGAGCAGCACCGAGGCGGTAACATGTTGACATCGCGTCCTCAAAGGAGGCATTTTCCTCCTTCTTGGCGGTGGGAACTCAAACCAATGATCTGTTTCAGACTTTTACTAAGTCCAAACATGGGAGTTTTTCAAATTTTTAGTTATTTTTAAGTGTTGGCTTGTGTCTGAAAAGTGACACAAGAAGTTCCTCAAGACATGCAAGTTTTTGAAACAGAAACTAAGCCAAATACTTTCCATATTACAAAATAGGATCAAGTCACCTGAACTATCACGAGTTCAGATGGAATTTTAGAGAAGGATATCTGATCTAGTCTAGAATAGACCCTAAAATTCTAATGATCAGATCCGCATCCACATCTCTAGTTTGTTAAAGATTAAATCCCATTGTACCAAAAGTGAGTTTTTCAACCTTAGTCCCGAAAAAAAATTTTCCTCAAAAAGTTTTCGACATTTCTATTTTTTATTATTTATTTATTTATTTTGGGTATGCAAGAAGGAAATAAATTAAAGAAAAATGCATGTTTTTAGGTTTTGAAAATCCTAAATCGATCGTCAAATTTTAAAAACACAACCCCCGCATGCCTAAGATATGCCATGTCTCATGCATGAGGAGGGAAAAGGGATCACCTTAGTGAAGAACGGTCGGGTTTAGGATGATCAAAACCTGGAAAAAGAAGAAACAAAGAAAGCAAGAAAAAATGATGGGTTACCTCCCATCCAGTGCTATCTTTTACGCCATTCAGCCGGGCGTGAAGGTTTGCATGGAAGACGGAAAATCATGTAAATAGTTGGACACTTGGATGCCCGCAATAAAAGTGTCTTCCTCAAGATCCCTAAAATGATGAGTGGTAAATATAAAGGGATCAAAATAAAATAGAGAAATGGAAAAATGACCCGGATCTGGCCATGGTTTAAGTTCTTGTAAATTGCTAGATTCTGGTGGGTCAGGTGATAGGTCCAATGGAAAGGGATGGGGAATGGAGTCAATGAGATGTAGGGTGGGTGAAGTTAGTGTGGATGTTTTTGGTGGAAAATCAGGAAGATGAAAAGGGGGAAAGTCAAACCCTAGTTGATCTGGAAAGTCTTGGACCACATAACTATCCTTAGAATAAGAATCAATAAAATCTAGATCAATAGTGGTCAAAGATGAATGAGATTGGATCAACATAGACATTTCAAATACTACTTCCATTTTATTATCAGTGTCCTCAAAAATTTTGTGATCAATGGACCTCTCGGAAGCATGAAATGAGAAGGTTTGGTTACTGCAACTTATATTCATTTTCCCAAAATAAGAATTGATATTAGCTGCTGCCATAATCAGAAAAGGTCTTCCAAGGATGGCATTAATGAGGGCCTTGGGTACGTCTATGTCAAGGACCAGAAAATTTACCGGAAATAGACAATTCCGGACCTTGATAATACTATCCTCAACAACTCCCCGCGGTTGAATGGTAGATCTATCTTCCAATTGAAATTGAACCTTGGTAGCTTTTAAATCACTGAATTGAAATTCCTCAAATAAGACAGGGCGGATGAGATTACTAGAGGTACCTAAGTTGAGAGGGGCACGAAAAAAAATGGTGGCAGCTATTGCAATTGAGATAAGTGATGTGCCTGGGTCCTTTTTTGTGAAAGGCAACTTGCTCAGAAAAACTGATTGTGGTCAGAGGGCTCTGATTTTGGATTGTTGGATTGCAGTTTTTGAGAGTGGGAAATAGGGATTGAATCAAATGTTTTTAGGGTTTCTTTTTCTTCTTCCTTATTGAGGTTAGGGGGGTCAATCTGCATTGGTTGAGAATCAGTTTCATCATTTGATTGTGAAGGCCTTAAATCCATACTGGTTTCCTCACTCCTTAAAGTCTCTGCATATGCAGCTTGGTGATCACTGGGAGGAGGTGGAGGGCCTGATTTTGATAGAAACTGGGTTGGTGCTATGATATTGGGTTAATAGGAGGCTGGACCATGTGGTTCTGATGTTGGTAGCCACTCGGGTGTTGGTTCCTGTGATTAATAAAGTTTGGTGTGTGTTGGGATGGTCAGTGTCCTGCAGGTCTTTGAGTCGGAATATCCCCAATTTGATCATTGAGATTGTTAATTAGAAGGGTTGTTTCCTTTGTTTTTCTTTGTAACTCCTGCAGGGTTTTCATCATCTGGGCATTAATGTCTTATTGAGATTGCCCAGATTGACAAGTCTGATTTGAACCATACCCTCCAAACGGGTTCTGTTGTTGGTGTGGAACCGGATTGGTCCAGGAGTGAGCTGGATAATTCTCCCCATTAGAGAAGATTTTCAATTTCTCCTGGAAAAGTAGGGATATTTTGGGTGGGGTGATGGTTGGGATAAGCATAATTTCCAGTTGAACCATAGAAAGCCTCAGAATAATAATTATACTCAGCACGGGATTTATGCATATTTTCTCCCTTGCGGGTGTTAAAAGGGGTGAGACGTGGAATGTGTGGAGCTTGGGCAGGTGTGGCAGGATTCCCTTGGTTGGCCAAGTTTGTTAAATCCTTATGCAACTGTTGTTGCTTAACTTGTAGCTGAGCCATGATAGGGTAGAGATTAGGTGGAGGGGCCTGATTAAGTAGCTCTTGGGTGGAAAAATAGGGGAAAGAAAAATAAGCATGCGGGTTAGAGGACCAATTTTTATTTTCCATTTTTAAAAGAAGAGGAAGAAGACAGAAAAAGTGGTCTTGCGCTGGGGGCCAAATCAAATGGTCCTTCCAAGTGCGGATTTTGAGACCGTCGCCCATGCATAAAATGGAAGAACAGGAGGGGAGGAGAAGAGAAAGGGGTATGAGAAAGTGTGCAAATCAAACAAACAAAGCTAGACCTAACTTAAGTGTGACTCCCTAAAAATAAACCTAAGACTTGGTCTACGTAGGAAATAAGTAATCAATAGTGAATACCCATTCTGTCAACAAATCTAGCCATGTTTCTTAAGGGGAGGTTTGGTCCCAAATGCTTCCCAGGGAAAACCCCAGGTGCTTGTACAATCCCGCGCCTGGTCGTTTGACACGGCCCCTTAGCCTGAATACCGGATATAGATGATAGAATTGGTACTAACTAAAGAAAACTTACGACCTAAATAGCAAGCCATGGTTGATAAAGCCTTAGGGGTGAAGTTGTTACAAATTTTAATTTGGTCTAGGATGTTATAGTGCACATGGAATGTGGAGGGCGTTTGTTTGGTTGTTTCCCTGTTATTTTGATTTTTTGTGTGCGTGTGCAGGAATTGGAGAGTGGCTCCAATGAAAATCAAGTTGTCACATAATTTTTTTGTATTTTTGTCTTTTAGGATTTGATTTAATTAAACGTGTTTTAGGGTCTTTCTTTTTAAATTTTCAAACAAGTTTGAAACTTCACAATTAAAGGAAAGACAAGTTTTATTGGTGATGGTTAATTTCCTTTAATGTGAGTCTCTAGAAAGAAAGAAAGAAACTATAAGCCAATTATCCCTAAGACAGAAAATTACTACCAATGAAATAATTTTAGACTTTCTGTATTAAGTAGTGGTCCAAACAAGTTAAACAACACCACTACTTTGAATAAAAACAAACAAGGATTCCAAAAAATATTTTTGCAAGATTTTAGGAATATTTTCGAAAGTTATTTTGAATTTTTAATTACACTGGTGTTAAAGTCCAAAAATGATACCTGTGGGTATTTTGGACTTTAATACCTCAGAAAATTTTTGTGATTTTATGTGATGTGTAAAATTTCGCGAGGATTCCAGAAAGATAAATTTCACAAAAATTGGATGAGCACAAAAATTCTAAAAATTCGCAGACAGTAGCAAAATAGGAAGATTAGAGGGTGTGACCCCACTACAGTCCACGAATTTTTAAAAATTAAATACAAACCCAATTGATCTAAAATTTGGAACAGAAGTTCCTAACTTAATTGGGAATCATTGTAAGAAATTTGATGATTTTAGGAGGCCTGTGGTATTAGGAATCGATTTTTCAAGTCCGGATAGAAATTTGGACAGGAAAAATGGAACACCAATACTTGCAATGGAGTGGTGTTAAAGAAGCATTCAAGCAAACAATGGAAATTTATTTTTATTATTTATTTATTTTTTTTTTTTTTGGGTATGCAAGAAGGAAATAAATTAAAGAAAAATGCATGTTTTTAGGTTTTGAAAATCCTAAATCGATCGTCAAATTTTAAAAACACCACCCCCGCATGCTTAAGATATGCCATGTCTCATGCATTAGGAGGGAAAAGGGATCACCTTAGTGAAGAACGGTCGGATTTAGGATGATCAAAACCTGGAAAAAGAAGAAACAAAGAAAGCAAGAAAAAATGATGGGTTACCTCCCATCCAGTGCTATCTTTTACGCCATTCAGCTGGGCGTGAAGGTATGCATGGAAGACGGAAATTCATGTAAATAGTTGGACACTTGGATGCCCGCAATAAAAGTGTCTTCCTCAAGATCCCTAAAATGATGAGTGGTAAATATAAAGGGATCAAAATAAAATAGAGAAATGGAAAAATGACCCAGATCTGGCCATGGTTTAAGTGCTTGTAAATTGCCAGATTCTGGTGGGTCGGGTGATAGGTCCAATGGAAAGGGATGGGGAATGGAGTCAATGAGATGTAGGGTGGGTGAAGTTAGTGTGGATGTTTTTGGTGGAAAATCAGGAAGATGAAAAGGGGGAAAGTCAAACCCTAGTTGATCTGGAAAGTCTTGGACCACATAACTATCCTTAGAATAAGAATCAATAAAATCTTGATCAATAGTGGTCAAAGATGAATGAGATTGGATCAACATAGACATTTCAAATACTGCTTCCATTTTATTGTCAATGTCCTCAAAAATTTTGTGATCAATGGACCTCTCGGAAGCTTGAAATGAGAAGGTTTGGTTACTGCAACTTATATTCATTTTCCCAAAAAGAGAATTGATATTAGCTGCTGCAATAATCAGAAAAGGTCTTCCAAGGATGGCATTAATGAGAGCCTTGGGTACCTCTATGTCAAGGACCAGAAAATTTACTGGAAATAGACAATTCCGGACCTTGATAATACTATCCTCAACAATTCCCAGCGGTTGAATGGTAGATCGATCTTCCAATTGAAATCGAACCTTGGTAGCTTTTAAATCACTGAATCGAAATTCCTCAAATAAGACAGGGGGGATGACATTACTAGAGGTACCTAAGTTGAGAGGGGCACGAAAAAAAATGGTGTCAGTTATGACAATTGAGATAAGTGACATGCCCGGGTCCTTTTTTATGAAAGGCAGCTTGCTCTGAAAAACTGAGCTGGCTGTCTTTGAAAGGACCAACCTTTCTAGATTCTGATCATGCCCTTTTGCAGTAAATTTTTTAGAGGCATGGGGGGAATCTAGGAAGGGAACATTCCTCTCGACTTGCTCAAATAAGTCCAAAGGATTGTGGTCAGAGGGCTCTGATTTTGGATTGTTGGATTGCAGTTTTTGAGAGTGGGAAATAGGGTTTGAATCAAATGTTTTTGGGGTTTCTTTTTCTTCTTCCTTATTGAGGTTAGGGGGGTCAATCTGCATTGGTTGGGTATCAGTCTCATCATTTGATTGTGAAGGCCTTAAATCCATAGTGGTTTCCTCACTCCTCAAAGTCTCTGCATACGCAGCTTGGTGATCACTGGGAGGAGGTGGGGGGCCTGATTTTGATAGAAACTGGGTTGGTGCTGTGATATTGGGTTAATAGGAGGCTGGACCATGTGGTTCTGATGTTGGTAGCCACCCGGGTGTTGGTTCCCGTGATTAATAAAGTTTGGTGTGGGTTGGGATGGTCGGTGTCCTGTAGGTCTTTGAGTCGGAATATCCCCAATTTGATCATTGGGATTGTTAATGAGATGGTTTGTTTCCTTTGTTTTTATTTGTAATTCCTGCAGGGTTTTCATCATCTGGGCATTAATGTCTTATTGAGATTGCCCTGATTGATAAGTCTGATTTGAACCATACCCTCCAAATGGGTTCTGTTGTTGGTGTGGAACCGGATTGGTCCAGGAGTGAGCTGGATAATTCTCCCCATTAGAGAAGATTTTCAATTTCTCCTGGAAAAGTAGGGATATTTTGGGTGGGGTGATGATTGGGATAAGCATAATTTCCAGTTGAACCATAGAAAGCCTCAGAATAATAATTATTCTCAGCACGGGATTTATGCATATTTTCTCCCTTGCGGGTGTTAAAAGGGGTGAGACGTGGAATGTGTGGAGCTTGGGCAAGTGTGGCAGGATTCCCTTGGTTGGCCAGGTTTGTTAAATCCTTATGCAACTGTTGTTGCTTAACTTGTAGCTGAGCCATGATAGAGTAGAGATTAGGTGGAGAGGCCTGATTAAGTAGCTCCTAGGTTGAAAAATAGGGGAAAGAAAAATTAGCATGCAGGTTAGAAGACCAATTTTTATTTTCCATTTTTAAAAGAAGAGGATGAAGATAGAAAAAATGGTCTTCTTGTGTGGGGGGCGAAATCAAATGGTCCTTCCAAGTGTGGATTTTGAGACCGTCGCCCGTGCATAAAATGGAAGAACAGGAGGGGAGAATAAGAGAAAGAGATGAGAGAAAGTATGCAAATCAAACAAACAAAGCTAGACCTAAATTAAGTGTGACTCCCTAAAAATAAACCTAAGACTTGGTCTACATAGGAAATAAGTAATTAATAGTGAATACACGTTCTGTCAACAAATCTAGCCAAGTTGCTTAAGGGGAGGTTTGGACCCAAACGTTTCCCAGGGAAAACCCCTGGTGCTTGTACAAACTCACGCCTGGTCGTTTGACACGGCCGCTCAGCCTGGGCACCAGATATAGATGACAGAATTGGTACTAACTAAGGAAAACTTGAGACCTAAATAGCAAGCTTAAGTTGATAAAGCCTTAGGGGTCAAGTTGCTACAAATTTTAATTAGGTCTAGGATGCTATAGTGCACACGGAATGTGGAGGGCATTTATTGGGTTGTTGCCCTGTTATTTTGATTTTTTTTTGTTTGTGTGTAGGAATTGGAGAGTGGCTCCAATGAAAATCAAGTTGTCACACAATTTTTTTGTATTTTTGTCTTTTAAGATTTGATTTAATTAAATGTGTTTTAGGGTTTTTCTCTTTAAATTTTCAAACAAATTTGAAACTTCACAATCAAAGGAAAGACAATTTGTAGTGGTGATGGTTAATTTCCTTTAATGTGAGTCTCTAAAAAGAAAGAAAGAAACCTTAAGCCAATTATCCCTAAGACAGAAAATTACGACCAGTGAATTAATTTTAGATTTTCTGTATTAAGTAGTGGTCCAAACAACTCAAACAACACCCCTACTTTGAATAAAAACAAACAAGGATTTCAAAAAAGATTTTTGTAAGACTTTAAGAATTTATTTGGTAATTATTTTGAATTTTTAATTGTATTGGTGTTAAAGTCCAAAAATGATACTTGTGGGTATTTTGGAGTTTTCAATATTACCACCGACCTCAGAAAATTTTTGTGATTTTATATGATGTGTAAAATTTCACAAGGATTCCAGCAAGCTAAATTTCACAAAAATTAGATGAGTATAAAAATTCTAAAAATTCACAGACTGTAACAAAATAGGAAGATTAGAGGGTGTGATCGCTTTGAAGTCCATGAATTTTTAAAAATTAAATACATATCCAATTGATCTGAAATTTGGAACAGATGTTCCTAACTTAATTGGGAATCAATGTATGAAATTTTATAATTTCAGGAGGTCTATGGTGTTAGGAATCGATTTTTCAAGTCTAGACAGAAATCTGGACCTGAAAAATAGAACACCAATACTTGCAATGGAGTGGTGTTAAAGAAGCATTCAAGCAAACAATGGATTTTAAAATGCACCACTCCACTTAGTTAAGTTTTTTATGGTCTTGAAAGCCAAGTTTAATATTTTTTTGGTAGTATTTAGCCTAAATGTGACAGGAAAGGGCAACCAACCTGAATTTCACGGGAAGAAAAGGATCTTTGAGCTCTCGCTTCCAGATTCCCACCTTCCCGTTGTAATTCCTGCACACACAAAAGAAAGAAAGAGAAGGGGATGAGATCCACTTCAAGCAAGAGAAAATTAACTAATGCAAAGCCGTGCCTCCCCGACAACTGCGCCAAAAAGTGATACGGATTTTACGCGGTTTGTAAAATACGTCGTTTTAACGCACAAAACCGATCAACTCTTAAATTTAAAAACCTAGATAGTGGGGTATCTAGGGTCGTCCAAGGAGGCAATATGTTTGCAAAATTAATTCTCTTGCTTGGAATATAAATCTCAACTTTCTTTTTGGTCTTTTTCAATATATCATTTTTATGTTTTTGAAATTAAGGCAACATGCGAAATTGTGGCGGGAAAGTGACTTACACTTCAACTCAATATACTACTAAAGTGACAAGTAGAGCCTCTTCCTAAGCTCACTCTAGGCAAGTGGAGGCCTAGAATAATTAGGGAGAGTTAGTGAAGAATGCTAAAAACAAAGCAATTAAAAATGCAACTAAAGAAATTGCAAAGAAGGCAACTAGATTAATGAAAAAGTGTTTTACCAAAAAGCCTAGTAGATGAATGCTTCTACTACTAGAAAAAGTGCAATAAATAAAAGAAAACACAAATCCTCTAGATAGATGGTGAAGAAGATGGCTTCTTGCTCCAAGCTTGGTAGCTCCCAAGCTTGGAAAGAGTCCTCCAACTCCTTCTTTGCTATGCTCCGCCAAGGTGATGTCCTCCAAAGCAAGCCTTAAGGGGATGTGCCCTAAGCTTCTCTCCAAGGGTGGATGTCCACACTAGGTCCTTCTCCTTTGCCTGGCCATCCACCTTGAAGTAGAGAAGTCCTCCTCCTTGGCGTGGCCCAAGTTGAAGAGAATGGGGAGAAGAAGGCACCAAAAGGGCTGGTGATGTGCCCCTTTGATCTTCTTCTCTACTCCTTTTCCGTAGGTGTAGGTGGGTATAGGTAGAAAAATGCACTAATGGAGGATGGGAATTATGTGGTGGTAGGGTAGGGTATTTATAGGATGGGAAGGGGGGTGGTTACGGTGTTTTTATGGAGGGAAATGAAGGGGTGCTTGGATATTTTTGGAGGGAAAAATGGGAGGGAAATGAAGAGGTGCCTTGGTTTTCCCTCCAAAAATGCCTTCTAGAAGGCAATTTTGGAGGGAAAAAATGGAGGGTGGAGATGGGTTTTGATGGTGGATGTAGGGTGGTGATGGAAGGGATAGTTGGCACCAAAATAAAGTAGGAGTAGGTGGTCTTTTTGCGGGAGCTTAGGTAGTAGGGTAGTAGGTTTTGGTGCCATGGAGGTGGACTAGCTAAGTTAAGCAGCTTAGCTAGCTTAGCTAGTAGGGAGTAGAGTTGGAGGCATTTGGAGCTAGGGTTGTCAGGGAGAAGAGCTGGAGGTAGTCATCTTGAGCTGCACTAGAGCTGGTGGTTGCTGAAGAGAGCTGCAAGGAGCTACCTTAGCTGCTTGGCTTGCTAGTTCTTTACTATTTACTAAGCCAAGTGAGAGAAAGCTGGCTTCTGCTGAAAGGAGCTGAGGTGAGCTAGGTCTAATGCTCCTGGGGAGGATCAAGCTGGGTGAGGCAGCTAAGGTAGCTTAGCTCAACTGAGTTGAGCTAAGCTGAGTCCCTGGGAGCTGGACTTGAGCTTCCTAAGCTAGAATGAAGTCATCTTTAGCTGGTCAGAGTTGAGTAGAGCTGGATGTAGCTGGACCTGAGCTGGGGTGAACTCTAGTCAACTCAGTTGAGCTAGATAGAGCTCCCTGTGGACTAATGGGAGCTGAGATGAGCTAGACTCAGCTAAGTTGAGCTGGATCTGAGCTAACCTGAGCTAGGGTGAGCTAAGATGAGCTCTCTTCAGCTGCCATTCAGCTGAGATAAGCTGAATGGAGCTAAGATGAGTAACCCTAGTTCAAGTGAGCTGGAATCCAACTATGGTGAGCTGGATCAAGCTGAGTTCCAGTTAGTCTGAGCTTCTTCTTCACCAGTTGCCTTCTTGAGTGCTAGGGTTTTGGAGTTTTGACAATCTGCATATCCCTAACACTCACAAAAACACATTTAAAAGATAATAAAAAGTGCAATGCATGCCTAACCTAATTGATGCCTAAATGTAGCCCAAAAACCCATTTGCGGAGCAAAATCCTAAGAACTAAGTTTGTTTTAATGCATAAAAATGATGATAAACTGGCGTTTATCACACCCCCATGCTTATCTTTTGCTAGTCTCTTAGCAAAACTTAAATTTTTACAAAATGGAATTTTTGGGAAATCTAATTTTTTTCTACTTTTGAGGAGAAATAGATTAAGGGACCTTGGTTGATCTAAACACAAGAGGTATAGGATTTGTTAAAGGTAAACATCGAGATTTGTTTTGGATCCAACCATTAGATGAAACGGGATCAATATATCCTCCAAAAACTTCACAAATTAACTCCTTGTTAATTCAGATGACTTGAAATTTTTGTTTTTGGGATTTTTCTGGCTCATGAATCTGATTCGCAACTTGCAAAAATCCTTTGAAGCCTTGTGTCTGTGCTTGTGAAAAGCCAACATTTACAGGGGCATGTTAATTTATTTATTTATTCTTTTTTTTTTCTCCCCCATGCTTATTGTCAGCTTAGTCTTACAACAGATGTGTCAGGATCATCATTCCCGTTACCAATCCTTGAGGGGGCTCTGGCTCCAGTACTTCGGGATAGCATTGTCCATGACACCACCTAGGAGCTCACAATCACAAAACACAATGCGGTGTAAAGGGGCGCTCCAAGCAAACTCAAGCTCTTGCTCTGACACTCTAGGTAGAGTACCGTCCAAGACACTTGAGCTACCAAAATACGCTTTAATGCTCTGTCTAAAGATATGAAATATAGATATGGAGCAGCATCGAGGCGGTAACATGTTGACATCGCGTCCTCAAAGGAGGCATTTTCCTCCTTCTTGGCGGTGGGAACTCAAACCAATGATCTGTTTCAGACTTTTACTAAGTCCAAACACGAGAGTTTTTCAAATTTTTAGTTATTTTTAAGTGTTGGCTTGTGTGTGAAAAGTGACACAAGAAGTTCCTCAAGACATGCAAGTTTTTGAAACAGAAACTAAGCCAAATACTTTCCATATTACAAATTAGGATCAAGTCACCTGAACTATCATGAGTTCAGGTGCAGTTTTAGAGAAGGATATCTGATCTAGTCTAGAATAGACCCTGAAATTCTAATGATCAGATCCGCATCCTCATCCCTAGTTTGTTAAAGATTAAATCCCATTGTACCAAAAGTGAGTTTTTCAACCTTAGTCCCGAAAAAAAATTTTCCTCAAAAAGTTTTCGACATTTCTATTTTTTATTATTTATTATTATTTTTTTTTGGGTATGCAAGAAGGAAATAAATTAAAGAAAAATGCATGTTTTTAGGTTTTGAAAATCCTAAATCGATCGTCAAATTTTAAAAGCACAACCCCCGCATGCTTAAGATATGCCATGTCTCATGCATTAGGAGGGAAAAGGGATCACCTTAGTGAAGAACGGTCGGGTTTAGGATGATCAAAACCTGGAAAAAGAAGAAACAAAGAAAGCAAGAAAAAATGATGGGTTACCTCCCATCCAGTGCTATCTTTTACGCCATTCAGCTGGGCGTGAAGGTATGCATGGAAGATGGAAAATCATGTAAATAGTTGGACACTTGGATGCCCGCAATAAAAGTGTCTTCCTCAAGATCCCTAAAATGATGAGTGGTAAAAATAAAGGGATCAAAATAAAATAGAGAAATGGAAAAATGACCTGGATCTGGCCATGGTTTAAGTGCTTGTAAATTGCCAGATTCTGGTGGGTCGGGTGATAGGTCCAATGGAAAGGGATGGGGAATGGAGTCAATGAGATGTAGGGTGGGTGAAGTTAGTGTGGATGTTTTTGGTGGAAAATCAGGAAGATGAAAAGGGGGAAAGTCAAACCCTAGTTGATCTGGAAAGTCTTGGACCACATAACTGTCCTTAGAATAAGAATCAATAAAATCTTGATCAATAGTGGTCAAAGATGAATGAGATTGGATCAACATAGAGATTTCAAATACTGCTTCCATTTTGTTGTCAGTGTCCTCAAAAATTTTGTGATCAATGGACCTCTCGGAGGCTTGAAATGAGAAGGTTTGGTTACTGCAACTTATATTCATTTTCCCAAAATGAGAATTGATATTAGCTGCTGCAATAATCAGAAAAGGTCTTCCAAGGATGGCATTAATGAGAGCCTTGGGTACCTTTATGTCAAGGACCAGAAAATTTACCGGAAATAGGCAATTCCGGACCTTGATAATACTATCCTCAACAACTCCCCGCGGTTGAATGGTAGATCGATCTTCCAATTGAAATTGAACCTTGGTAGCTTTTAAATCACTGAATCGAAATTCCTCAAATAAGACAGGGGGGATGAGATTACTAGAGGTACCTAAGTTGAGAGGGGCACGAAAAAAAATGGTGTCAGTTATGACAATTGAGATAAGTGATGTGCCCGGGTCCTTTTTTGTGAAAGGCAGCTTGCTCTGAAAAACTGAGCTGGCTGTCTTTGAAAGGACCAACCTTTCTAGATTCTGATCATGTCCTTTTGCAGTAAATTTTTTAGAGGCATGGGGGGAATCTAGGAAGGGAATATTCCTCTCGACTTGCTCAAATAAGTCCAAAGGATTGTGGTCAAAGGGCTCTGATTTTGGATTGTTGGATTGCAGTTTTTGAGAGTGGGAAATAGGGTTTGAATCAAATGTTTTTGGGGTTTCTTTTTCTTCTCCCTTATTGAGGTTAGGGGGGTCAATCTGCATTGGTTGGGTATCAGTTTCATCATTTGATTGTGAAGGCCTTAAATCCTAGTGGTTTCCTCACTCCTCAAAGTCTCTGCATACGTAGCTTGGTGATCACTGGGAGGAGGTGGGGGGCCTAATTTTGAAAGAAACTGGGTTGGTGCTGTGATATTGGGTTAATAGGAGGCTGGACCATGTGGTTCTGATGTTGGTAGCCACCCGGGTGTTGGTTCCTGTGATTAATAAAGTTTGGTGTGGGTTGGGATGGTCGGTGTCCTGTAGGTCTTTGAGTCAGAATATCCCCAATTTGATCATTGAGATTGTTAATGAGACGGGTTGTTTCCTTTGTTTTTATTTGTAATTCCTGTAGGGTTTTCATCATCAGGGCATTAATGTCTTATTGAGATTGCCCAGATTGATAAGTCTGATTTGAACCATACCCTCCAAACGGGTTCTGTTGTTGGTGTGGAACCGGATTGGTCCAGGAGCGAGCTGGATAATTCCCCCCATTGGAAGAATTTTTCAATTTCTCCTGGAAAAGTAGGGATATTTTGGTTTGGGTGATGGTTGGGATAAGCATAATTTCCAGTTGAACCATAGAAAGCCTCAGAATAATAATTATACTCAGCACGGGATTTATGCATATTTTCTCCCTTGCAGGTGTTAAATGGGGTGAGATGTGGAATGTGTGGAGCTTGGGCAGGTGTGGCAGGATTCCCTTGGTTGGCCAAGTTTGTTAAATCCTTATGCAACTGTTGTTGCTTAACTTGTAGCTGAGCCATGATAGAGTAGAGATTAGGTGGAGGGGCCTGATTAAGTAGCTCCTAGGTGGAAAAATAGGGGAAAGAAAAATTAGCATGCAGGTTAGAAGACCAATTTTTATTTTCCATTTTTAAAAGAAGAGGATGAAGATAGAAAAAGTGGTCTTCTTGTGCGGGGGGCGAAATCAAATGGTCCTTCCAAGTGCGGATTTTGAGACCGTCGCCCGTGCATAAAATGGAAGAACAGGAGGGGAGAATAAGAGAAAGAGATGAGAGAAAGTATGCAAATCAAACAAACAAAGCTAGACCTAAATTAAGTGTGACTCCCTAAAAATAAACCTAAGA
Source organism: Thalassia testudinum (assembly GCA_037157565.1). Classification (NCBI taxonomy): domain Eukaryota; kingdom Viridiplantae; phylum Streptophyta; class Magnoliopsida; order Alismatales; family Hydrocharitaceae; genus Thalassia; species Thalassia testudinum. The sequence goes on along the minus strand of JAZHRO010000003.1, from coordinate 111,491,530 downwards.
CTTGGTCTACATAGGAAATAAGTAATTAATAGTGAATACACGTTCTATCAACAAATCTAGCCAAGTTGCTTAAGGGGAGGTTTGGACCCAAACGTTTCCCAGGGAAAACCCCTGGTGCTTGTACAAACTCGCGCCTGGTTGTTTGACACAGCCCCTCACCCTGAACACCAGATATAGATGACAGAATTGGTACTAACTAAAGAAAACTTAAGACGTAAATAGCAAGCCTAAGTTGATAAAGCCTTAGGGGTCAAGTTGCTGCAAATTTTAATTAGGTCTAGGATGTTATAGTGCACATGGAATGTGGAAGGCGTTTATTAGGTTGTTGCCCTGTTATTTTGATTTTTTTTTTGTGTGTGCAGGAATTGGAGAGTGGCTCCAATGAAAATCAAGTTGTCACACAATTTTTTTTGTATTTTTGCCTTTTAGGATTTGATTTAATTAAATGTGTTTGAGGGTTTTTCTTTTTAAATTTTCAATCAAGTTTGAAACTCCACAATCAAAGGAAAGAAAAGTTTTATTGGTGATGTTTAATTTCCTTTAATGTGAGTCTCTAAAAGGAAAGAAAGAAACCTTAAGCCAATTATCCCTAAGACAGAAAATTACTACCAATGAATTAATTTTAGACTTTCTGTATTAAGTAGTGGTTCAAACAAAGATTCCAAAAAATATTTTTGTAAGATTTTAAGAATTTGTTTGATAATTATTTTGAATTTTTAATTGTACTGGTGTTAAAGTCCAAAAATGATCTTGTGGGTATTTTGGACTTTTCAATATTACCACCGACCTCAGAAAATTATTTTGATTTTATATGATGTGTAAAATTTCAGAAGGATTCGACCAAGCTAAATTTCACAAAAATTGGATGAGTATAAAAATTCTAAAAATTCACAGACAGTAACAAAATAGGAAGATTAGACGGTGTGACCCCTTTGCAGTCCACGAATTTTTAAAAATTAAATAAAAATCTAATTGATCTGAAATTTGGAACAGATGTTCCTAACTTAATTGGGAATCACTGTATGAAATATTATGATTTCAGGAGGCCTATGGTGTTATGAATCGAGTTTTCAAGTCCAGACAGAAATCTGGACCCGAAAAAAAGAACACCAATCTTGCAATGTAGTGGTGTTAAAGAAGCATTCAAGCAAACAATGGATTTTAAAATGCAGCACTCCACTTAGTTAAGTTTTTTATGGTCTTGAAGGCCATGTTTAATATTTTTTTGGTAGTCTTTAGCCTAAATGTGACAGGAAAGGAAAACCAACCTGAATTTGACAGGAAGAAAAGGATCTTTGAGCTCTCGCTTCCAGATTCCCACCTTCCCGCTGTAATTCCTACACACACAAAAGAAAGAAAGAGAAGGGGATGAGATCCACTTCAAGCAAGAGAAAATTAACTAATGCAAAGCCAAGCCTCCCCAGCAACGGCGCCAAAAAGTGATACAGATTTTACGTGGTTTGTAAAATACGTCGTTGTGACGCGTAAAACCGATCAACTCTTAAATTTAAAAACCTAGATAGTGGGGTATCTAGGGTCATCCAAGGAGGCAATATGTTTGCAAAATTAATTCTCTTGCTTGGAATATAAATCTCAACTTTCTTTTTGGTCTTTTTCAATATATCATTTTTATGGTTTTGAAATTAAGGCAACATGCGAAATTGTGGTGGGAAAGTGACTTACACTTCAACTCAATATACTACTAAAGTGGCAAGTAGAGCCTCTTCCTAAGCTCACTCTAGGCAAGTGGAGGCCTAGAATAATTAGGGAGAGGGAGTGAAGAATGCTAAAAACAAAGCAATTAAAAATGCAACTAAAGAAATTGCAAAGAAGGCAACTAGATTAATGAAAAAGTGTTTTACAAAGAAGCCTAGTAGATGAATGCTTCTACTACTAGAAAAATTGCAATAAATAAAAGAAAACACAAATCCTCTAGATAGATGGTGAAGAAGAGGGCTTATTGCTCCAAGCTTGGTAGCTCCCAAGCTTGAAAAGAGTCCTCCAACTCCTTCCTTGCTATGCTCTGCAAAGGTGATGTCCTCCAAAGCAAGCCCTAAGGGGGCATGCCCTAAGCTTCTCTCCAAGGGTGGATGTCCCCCCTAGGTCCTCCTTTGCCTGGCTATCCTCCTTGAAGTAGAGAAGTCCTCCTCCTTGGCGTGGCCCAAGTTGAAGAGAGTGGGGAGAAGAAGGCACCAGAAGGGCTGGTGATGTGCCCCTTTAATCTTCTTCTCTACTCCTTTTCCGTAGGTGTAGGTGGGTATAGGTAGAAAAATGCACTAATGGAGGATGGGAATTATGTGGTGGTAGGGTAGGGCATTTATAGGATGGGAAGGGGGGTGGTTATGGTGTTTTTTTGGATGGAAATGAAGGGGTGCTTGGATATTTTTGGAGGGAAAAATGGGAGGGAAATGAAGAGGTGCCTTGGTTTTCCCTCCAAAAATACGTTCTAGAAGGCAATTTTGGAGGGAAAAAATGGAGGGTGGAGATGGGTTTTGATGGTGGATGTAGGGTGGTGATGGAAGGGATAGTTGGCACCAAAATAAAGTAGGAGTAGGTGGTCTTTTTGCTGGAGCTTAGGTAGTAGGGTAGTAGGGTAGTAGGTTTTGGTGCCATGGAGGTGGACTAGCTAAGTTAAGCAGCTTAGCTAGCTTAGCTAGTAGGGAGTAGAGTTGGAGGCATTTGGAGCTAGGGTTTTCAGGGAGAAGCGCTGGAGGTAATCATCTTGAGCTGCACTAGAGCTGGTGGTTGCTGAAGAGAGCTACAAGGAGCTACCTTAGCTGGCTTGGCTTGCTAGTTCTTTGCTAGCTACTAAGCCAAGCTAAAGCAAGCTGGCTTCTGCTGAAAGGAGCTGAGGTGAGCTAGGTCTAATGCTCCCGGGGAGGATCAAGCTGGGTGAGGCAGCTAAGGTAGCTTAGCTCAACTGAGTTGAGCTATGTTGAGTCCTCGGGAGCTGGACTTGAGCTTCCTAAGTTAGAATGAAGTCATCTTTAGCTGGCCGGAGTTGAGTAGAGTTGGATGTAGCTGGACCTGAGCTGGGGTGAACTCCAGTCAACTCAGCTGAGCTAGCTAGAGCTCCCTGTGGACTAATGGGAGCTGAGATGAGCTAGACTCAGCTAACTTGAGCTAGATCTGAGCTGACCTGAGCTAGGGTGAGCTAAGATGAGCTCTCTTGAGCTGCCATTCAGCTGAGATGGGCTGAATGGAGCTAAGATGAGCTCTCTTGAGTTGCCATTCAGCTGAGATGAGCTGAATGGAGCTAAGATGAGCTAACCCTAGTTCAAGTGAGCTGGAATCCAACTATGGTGAGTTGGATCAAGCTGAGTTCCAGTTAGTCTGAGCTTCTTCTTCACCAGTTGCCTTCCTGAGTGCTTGGGTTTTGGAGTTCTGACAATCTGCATATCCCTAACACTCACAAAAACACATTAAAAAGATGATAAAAAGTGCAATGCATGCTCAACCCAATTGATGCCTAAATGCAGCCCAAAAACCCATTTGGGGAGCAAAATCCTATGAGCTAAGTTTGTTTTAATGCATAAAAATGTTGATAAACTAGCGTTTATTAGTGGTATTGAGGCGAACAACTTACAACACTTTTGCAATTTATTCAGGTGCGGGCCCCTCTTTGTTTCTGAGGTGGGACTATCCACACCTCCTTTTCTCACACACCTGCAGTAGAGATTGATCTTCCAATTACAGCTGTAGCGAAGGCACACGACTTCAATTGAGGTCCTAGGTGCTTGCGCAAGAGTCTTTTGTGCGTCCTAGGGCAGCAACCTGGGCTTGGCAGCACTTGGAGCAGCTTCAAGCAAGCTTCAAGCTTGCTCGCCAATGGCAGCTAAGGCCTATACCTGAAATAAGTAGAATGGCCTCGTGGCCATGTCAAATCTCCCAAGGAGTATCGCTGGAGCATGGCAGATGTGCTGGGGGTGGTGGCGTGGTGTGTGGGTGTTTGTGAGTGTGTACCTTGGTCACACTGTGTGTGAGTGAGTGGGTGTGTTTGGGGGGTGATTTGGGTGAGTGGCACAGTGCGTAAAGTGAGGGTAAGTGCTCAGTGAGGTGTGGCGGAGGTTGTGGGCTTGTCACTGAGGGTTTTGGTGGCCTGTGGAGGTGGGATGGCTTTGTCGGAGGTGGTGGTCGGAGATGGAGGTGTAAAGGGTGGCAGTGGTCGATTTTGGAAAATAAATGTGGACAAGAAAGTAGAGGAGATTGGGAACTTAGCTGGGAGGTCAAGGGACGAAGGGGGACAGTGAGGGTGTCGGGTCTAGTGTGGCCGACACCGGAGACGAAGGCAACTCCAGTGAGGTAGGAACAGCGAGGATGAAGAGGAAGTGGCGTATGCTAGTATGACGAGATGCTGAAGAAGGCAGGGTGGAAGAATTCACCACAGGTATGGTAGTTGGACGACAAGAAAGGGTAGGAAAGGTCGTCGAACATCAAGGAGCCTTCGGCCGTGAGGGGAAGAGAAGAATTAAGGGTATTCGCGATCAAATTCGAGCGTGAAGAAGTCGGGGAGATCTGGGCTTCTTTAAATTGGGCTCTGAAGTGCAGTTAGGGCTTGGGAAGCAAGCTTCCCAAGCTTGGAAGGTCGCCAAAGATGGGAACTATTAGGATACCCAAATCTCTCATGCGTTCGCATGAGAGATTAGGAGGGAATCAAAGTGCAAAGATGGGTTAAGACTGGCGAGAATTTCTCAAGTGATCTCCCTTCCAATTTTGGAAGGGATTCTCTGAGAAATCAAAGAGATTTTCCCTGCCAAAGGTCGTCGGAGTAGATTTCCTCCACGATAATGGTGGAGGGACCTACTTGTGAAGATGACAAAGAAGCTAGGGGGCTGTTTGTAAGGGTTTTTGAAAGTTAGGGGTAGAAATGTAATCAAAGAAGACCTTTTTTGCAAACTAGGTCAAGACAAACTCATCTTGGGTACAAATTTTGGTACAAACCTAATTTGGACTTAAGGAATCCAATGGTGAAGTTGGATTTTGGTTTTGACCATGTTTGGCTACATAATTTATGCAAAAATCCAAATTAGGGCAAATATCTATCTGAGACTCCATTTTAGGTCAAGATGGGTTCTGATGGCCAAATTGAACATACTAAACCCTACGGAATATTTTTCTATGATTTTTAGAGGGTTTAAGTGAATTTTATCCTGACCAAAACCTTAGTTAATTAAGTGGGTCTATTTTTAAGGTTTCAAAAGTCATTTAATTCTCAAAACACACACAAACCCTTTTTGGTTTGATCCAACCCACTTGTTACCTTGTTAAGATCATTTGACCTTTGTTCAGCCCTTGAGAAAACTCGTGGTTGTACTGCATTAGTGAAATTGCAATTTTCCCCCTTGTTTCTTGTGTTTCTCTCAGAAAGGTTATGTAATGAATTATGACCTTAAGTTGGTTATGTAGGAGCATTTATTGACTTCATTGGTTCAAAATGAGCTAGTTAGGGCTCACAATGGTGTTCCCATCAGTATCTATGAATTCATTAAAATAATAAAATTTGTAATAAAAATAAATAAGTATATATAAATAAAAAATAGATCCTCCCTCTCTTTCCCTCATCTGCCTTCACTCCTATCTCCCTGTCTTACCACTTCCTTTCTACTCTTTTTCTCTCTTCTTCCTACCCTTTCTCTCATCCTTCCTTCCTTTATATTCTTTTTTATGCATCTCTCTCCCTCTTCTTCATCTACTGTCTATTTTTTTATCCTCTATTTCCTCTCTTCTCCCTATCCTTCCTCTCCTCCTTCCCTTCATTAATTTATATTCTTCTTTATTAATCTCTTTCCCACCTCATCCTCTCCTACTCCATCTCTTTTCACTATTAGAATAATAAATTAACACAAAAAAGCATTAAAAAATAAGCATTCAGAATAAAAATAATTCATTGACAAATCATAAATTCATCAACATTCTAAACCTAACTGGGCACACCCAACATTCTAAACATAATTAAAAATGAGCATTTTTAACTTATGTGGGCACAACCCACTTTCTAAACCTACGTGGCCACACGCCACATTCTAAACATAATTAAGTGAGCACACCCCACATTCATTCACAAATGAATTAAAACAACTTAATTTCATACCTTAATAAAGCACGTGAATCACAGAGAAGATGTCCGACGATGTGAGATATCTAAATCAAATTACAAATATTTATAGGTAAATAACTAAAATAAATTTTAAAATTAGTCAAAATTAACATTTGCTTAATAGAAATTACTTCGCAATTAAGGGGAGCAATGGGAGGATGAAAAGGAGCATGGGGTGCTACAGATGGGATGAGAAGGAGGAGGGGCTGATTGAGGATGGGAATTAGGAGGAGGAGGGGCTAGGGTTGGGGATGAGGAGGAGGAGGAGGAGGAGGACGAGGGCAGGTTGGTTGTAGATGGGGATGGGGAGGAGAAGGGTGGCCTGCAGATGCATGGGATGAAGAAGGGCTGGAGGGTAGGCTGCTGATGGGGATGAGGAGGAGGAGGGCAGGCTACTGATGGGGATGAGGAGGAGGAGGGCAGCTACCTATGAATGGGGATGAGGAGGAGGAGGAGGAGGAGGGTGAACTGCTGCTTATGGATGGGGATGAGGAGGAAGGGCTGCTGGGTTTGGGGATGAGGAGGAGGAGGTATGATGTTAGCAAGGAGGAGGAGGATGGGCTACAGTTGCTGGAAGGAGGAGGTGGGGTGTTGTGGATGGGAAGGAGGAGGATGATGGTGGCTACTACTGGAAGGAGGTGTAGGTGGAGGTGCGCTGTTGGAAGGAGGAGGAGGCGGTGGTGGTGCTGTTGGAAGGAAGAGGAGGTAACGGATACTGGAAGGAGAAGGACAAGGAGGAGAAGCGGCGCATGAGGAGGAGGCGGGGCTGGTGTTGCTCGCAGGATACCGGCAGTGCTTGGGAGAAGGAGCAGCGACGATGAGCAGGAGGAGGAGCATGGCCGGCACTTGGGGATGAGGGTGTGCAAAGGAGGATGATCAGGAGGAGTGCGGGGTGGTGAGATCTCTAAGGAGGAGGAGAGCTTTACGAGGAGAAGGAGAGGTAGACGGAGGAAGAGGAGATCTCTGAGGAGGACGATTGTGCGAGAGGTTGAAGAAGACCTACAGTGCACGAGGTGTCGGGTGTCTGTTAAAGGGCACAGGAACTTTACACGAAGGTTCTTGTCAAAACCGTCGTGTAAAGTCAGGTAGGTCACGCAAAATGCTGCCCGACCAAAATTCGCAATCAATATAGATGATGGTTATAAGATCGAACCGTCGTCTATAATATGACTGTTATTATTAACACCATCGTGTAAATATATGCAGGTCCACCGTTCTTATTGCATGAGATTCACAGTGAATATATATGACGGTTTTAATGTTAACTATCATTTTTATAAAAATATGAAGGTTTTAAAACCATTGTCGCTAGACTTTAATATATATGACGGTTATAACAAAAATCGTCACTACAAAAGCATCGTGAAAGGCCATTTTTCTAGTAGTGTCAGTTGGGCTATGGTTTTTAATTGAGATTATGTGATTCTTATTTACGCTTACCCATGCCCAATTAGACCCACCTAATCTCAATTGGGTTCACCTTAATCATAAATCCCCATCTACCTTTAGGTTGTTCCCTCACTAACCTACTCCCATGGTGAACCTAAGGCCTACCACACCATACCTTAATAACATTTTTTATCACCCATTTAATTAGATCCACAAATTGTGGATCTCACCATCATTACACCCACCCCCCTCCCATAATGACTCACGCATGCACACACAAAGGCCACCCAACGCATAAGCACCTCCCTCTCAATTCTCACAATCCATTTCTTTCTCTCTTTCTTATGAACACACACACTCTGAAAAGCCACCTAACGCATTGCCTCTTCCCTCTCTACTTCTTCCTCCAGGACCTCTTTGATCAGGTTGTTATGCAGTTTGTAAAATGCTATTTTTATAATTTGTTGCAATGCATAAAACCGTTTCGCTTTTGAATTTATAAGACCTAGAAAGTTGAGTATCTAGGGTTGTCCAAGGAGGCAAATTTTCCAATTTTAGATCTCTCACTTAAAAAATAGGTAATCAACTTTCTTTTTAATATTTTTGAATATATGATTTTTGTTTGATTTTGAAATAACAGACACTAGCAAAGTTGATGGTAGAAAAGCGATCTACACCTAATTCACTAAACTATTACTAAGGTGACAAGTATAGCCTCTCTCTAAGCTCACCTTAGGCATGTGAAGGCCTAGAATAATTAGGGAGGAGGTAAAAAAAAATGCTAAAACAACAAACATAAAAATTGCGATAAAATTGAAAAGAGGGCAACTTTGATTTGTTGGAAATGTGTTTTACAAAGACTTGTAGAGGAATGCTTATACTTGAAATGGAAAATACAAAAGCAGTAAAAACACAATTCCTATGGTGGTAATGGTGAAGAAGAGAGTCTTCTTGCTCCAAGCCTAGTTGCTCCTTAGCTTGAAAAGAAGAATTTCTTCTTCTCCTTCCTTGAACAACTCCTCCAAAATGGTGTCTTCCTCTTTGGCAAGCCCTAGGGGAGGGCATGACCTTGCTCCTCAAAGGGTGAACGTCCACCCTAGATTCTTCTCCTCTACCTGGCTATCGTCCTTGAATGAAAAAGGTCCTCCTCCTTGGCATGGCACAAGAAGAAGAGTGGAGAGGAAGAAGGCACCAAGGGGGAAGGTGTGTTGCCCCTTAATCTTCTTCTCTCCTCCTTCTTCTTGGCCATAAGATGTAGGTGGGTGTAGGGTAGAAATTAACTAAGGAAGAGGATTAAGATGTGGTTAGGAGGGTTTTTATAGAGGTGGAGATGGGGGGTTGGCGTGGAGATGAAGTGTAAGGCTAGGATGGCTTGATGGAAGGTGGTTAAGGATCCTTGAGTGGAGGGAGGTTGGCGCCAACAAGGAGGTGTTAAGGGGGTAGTTAAGGGCATGGAGAGGCACCATAGTTTGGCGCCAACCATGGAGAGGTGACATGGTTTTGGCGCCAACTATAGGGGCTTCTAGAAGGTGGGTATGTGGTTGGTGGATAAGGGTTGTAGGGGTAGGTGTAGGGTGGATATTAATGGATTTTTGGAGGGAAAAAGGTAGTGCCAAAAGGAGGTAGTTATGGTGGTTTTGGCGCCACCTTCTTGGTGGCTTTTGGTGGTAGACATGGGGTGAAGAGGTGTGGTTGAGTTGGCGCCAAGTAGGCTAGCCTAGGTGGAGCTTAGGTGGACTTGAAGTGGAGGATTATGAAGGTGGAGTTAGGTTAGTTAAGGTGGATGAATGGCCATAGGAGCTGAGGTGTAGTTAAGCTAAGCTAGCTTAGCTAGTAGATGAGTAGGGTAGGGAGTAGAAGGAGCTAGGGTTTTGAGGGGAGCAGCTGAAGAAGAGTTGTTTGGAGCTACATAGGAGCTGGTGGTTGCTGAAGAGAATAGCAAGGAGCTACTTTAGTTGGCTTAGCCTGCTAGTTCTTTGCTAGCTGCTAAGCCAAGCTAAAGTTGGCTAACTTCTGCTAAGGTATGTCAAGGTGAGCTAGGTCTGATCTTCCTGGTGAGTAGCTAAGGTAGCTTAGCTCAACTATGTTGAGCTAAGTGGAGTCCACGGGAGCTGGACTTGAGCTAGCATGAGCTAGGTGAAATCATCTTCAGCTGGCTTGAGTTGTGTAGAGTTGGAGGTAGCTGGATCTGAGCTAAGGTGGACTCCAATCAACTCAGCTGGCTAGAGCTCCCAGTGAACAGATGGGAGGTGAGATGAGCTAAGTTGAACTAGATCTGAGCTAACTTGAGCTAGAGTGAGCTAAGATGAGCTATCTTGAGCTACCATTTAGCTGAAATGAGTGAATGGAGCTTGGATGAGCTAACCTTAGATCAAATGAGCTGGTATCCAGCTGTGATGAGCTGGATTAGGCTAAGTCTCAACTGGTTTGAGCTTCTCCTTCACCAGTTGCCTTTCTAAGTGCTAGGGTTCTGAGGATCTGACAATCTGTTTAACCTTAACACTCAATACATACATCAAAAAGACAATAAAAAGTATAATGCATGCCAACCTAATTTAAGCCCAAAAATCCATTTGCGAAGTTAAAATCCTAAAAACTAGATTTATTTTAATACATAAGAATGATGATAAACTGGCATTTATCACTCTTCCTCAAGCTCCTCCTCATATGCAAGGTGCCTTCCTCCTTCAACATGAAGAAAGTTGCCTGTGATTCACCTCCAAGGTGTGAAGACCTCCATTGGCGTGACCTTCAACCTCCTTCTTCAAGGTGGATGGCCAAGGCTCTTCTCCATCATTAAACATGACTGTGGCTACTCAAGCACTTCTGGACAGGTGTGGATACTCCTCCTCTGATTCTAACAATTTATTTTCCCTTCCCTTCTCTTTCCCTCTTTTTCTTTGATGCTTTATTAAAAGGACATTTTTGTTAGAACTTATTAATCATGTTCATGTGTTTTTTTCTTTTGATTAAATTGTAGTTTGTTGTGGGCATTTAGAATGATGATTGATGCTAATATTTTGCATGATGATGATTTCATGATTTGTTGATGTGAATGTTTGTTTTCTTGTATTCTTACATGCCAATCATCTCATTTGATCATCTTTCCATAACTTAAATCATGGTCTCAACACCCCTTACCACCACCACCACTTAGTCACCTATCTAGCTAACCAAATTCCCTAGCTAACCTATCCATTAGATCACCCATTAGGACCATAAACACCCTCCTAAAACTCATTTTTAGATCTGCCATTAGCTTGTTACACCTAGGTTAACCCTTAGTAGATACCCCAATTAGGTACCTCATTTAGGACCTAATCCTCCTCACCCATTAGACCCTACCAAGCCCTTCCATAAATAGCTCCATTAAGCTTGTTAGACCTACATTTATTTAGATTTTAAATTCACAATCTAGCCAAGCCAAACCTTGCCTAAACCACCCCTTAGCATTTTCATTTTCATTTTAAATAGCATGTTTATAATGATGTTGCCTCCAAGTTGGATTGACCTTACTCCCACTATGCTTTGTTCTTAATTTATTAGCGAGATACGATGTTAAATTTGATCATGATTTTTCGTGCGATGACATCATTAATTTCCCATTGCAAAATCACATTATCATTTTTTAGTGTCATTGCAAGGGAGGCAATGGATTGTTATTTGCATGCTATCCATTTTCATCCTTGATTTTTGACGTGTTTATTTCATTATCTCATGTACATTGTCCCTGAGGAGTTTGAGTGACATGGATGAGCCCAATACGGTGGGGTGGAAATGAAGAGACATAAGTCGTCATTACCATTTTTTTTTTTTGGTTTCTGGATTATAGGTTGTGAGTGTTTAGGAATGTAATTTTATTTCATAGACTTGATGTTTAGGACTAATGTGAGGTTATTTGGCATGTAATAATTTTGGACTTGGACTCTCTATTATTCTCTCCATCTCTATCTCTCTAGCTAGATTTTTATTTCATGAATAAGATTAGCTACTGAAATGACCCCAGCGATTATTTCAGAATTTTCAAATTCTCCAGGGTGGTCTCTACAATTTTTCATGCTTCAAGGTGAGTACTCGAGGGTCTTTTTGCATATGTTAGACTCCATGGGCCTTCTTGCAATTTTTCCATGCTTATTGCGGTGTCACATGGCTCCAGGGAGTTTTTCAAGACTTTTAAGGGTTTTCCACAATTTTCTGCACCTTAGAGAGTGTGCTAGGGACCCCGTACAAATCCCTATCTCATGATGGGAGTTTTCTACAATTCTTCCATGCCTAGCTTCCTTCAGATAGGGCCTCTTGTGAATGAACCAAAGTTCAAGGTTTCTCTTACAGTTTTCCTGACCCTACGTGAACTAAGAACCCTAAAAACCCCTACTATAAAAACCCCACCCTCCCAAACCTCAAGAGGTGTACCTTCCCTTCCCACCTTCCTCACAATCTTTGGTGGCACGCAACCCCCCACCCCATCTATTGCAAGCTGAGAAAGGGAGGGAGGGAGAGAGAGATGGAGAGGGTGAGAGATCGAAAGAGAGAGCCAGGGCGTGCCCTTTCCCTCTGTGCAGCATGTGTGAAACGAGAAGGATGGGTATGGGCCCCCATGCAGCAATGCATGGGAGACGAGTAAGAAGAGCGGGGTGCATAGGCGAGTCGAGGAGATGGGTGGGAATCGTGAGGCAACAAGCGGGATCCAATGGCGAGAACGTGGGGTGCATGTGCGATCCACGACCTTGTGCACAGGTGAACCAGTGTCCACCATGTGTCGTGGTTGGCTTAGCCACTTCGCATGGGTCGGCTCGACCGGACCTATCCAAGGCCAGTTCATGTAAACCAAAAGTAGGCTTTGGGTTGGTTCAAGACCCAAACGAACTCGGATTCACGCATTTAAGGTACTATTCAAAAGGTAGTTAAATTCCCTACATTTTGATATCCTTTTTGGCACTGTTAATGCATGTTTAGAATGTTGGAAATTTTGATTAAGCCTAATGACCTTGTTTAAACCCACAAATGCTCTACAGTTGGTGCTTAGGGGAGGCACGCATCGGGGGGAGGCCCTCATAGCAATAACGGCAGGCACAGGCAAACCACCCGCACTCCCTAATCCTTCTCGAAGTAGAGGTAGATTGGTGTATTCTCCCCTTACTCTCTAATTTTTGTTTTGCGCCTAATGCCCAGGAAATACGAACCATCTTACGATCGGGCTGGGTTTTAAAATAAACCTTTGATTTGGAATAACTACCCTCTTGAATGAAACTAAGTGGATAAGTGGGGTTATACATATGCATGTCCGTGTGTGCACCCATCCTTGATAAACAAGCATCACCTAGTTTTGGTGTAAATGGGATAGGGCACATATATATTTCTTTTTATATAGACTATTGGAAATAAGTGCCATTTAATTGTGACTAGTTTGAATATTGTCACAACTAGGCTTAGCTTCTTTGATGCTCACGATGACTTATATTGGCTTGTATTTATTAATAAGTGGATCTGATTGGTATTTCTTTGATGTACTTGTTCATTACTGTGCAACCACCTAATTTGTTAGTGATAGGCATCCTATTACATTCAACCTCACAATTCTTGCAACTACTTTGCCAAATTCTGTATTCAAATATTTGATAGTGTTTTGGTCCTAGCTAAGTTCGAGATGTTAGTATTCTCAACTTAAATATGACTTGTCAAAAGATTAGAATGTCAATTACCGTGTATATTCCAGAACATTAAAAAAAAATGGTTCCTTTTGCAATTATAGGATAAGAGGGTTATTACTTCGAATTCTTCTATGAATGTAGGAAAAGCATTTACTGTGTTGGTTATTTGAAGGCATCTTATTTATAGTTGCTCTGACTATTGTAATTTAAATTTTGTCTCACTTCTATCCTGAAGTAATCACCCATCTGGATAAGATTTTCTTAGATTGCTTTTGACAATGGGATGAATTCAACTGAGATAAGTTGGTAGGTGGGATTACATATGTGGGGCCATGACTGGCCTTGGTGGTATTAGCATGGGGATGAGCTGGTCCTTGAGTACACATGTATTGAGGAGAGCCGGTTGCCCTGTTATGTAGGGAGGGAGCTGACCTATTCGGGTAAGAACCTAGGATATGAATGACCTTCCCGCACCGACTCCTATTGGGTCCACGTTGGCCAACCAAGAAAGATGGGAGAGGGTACGCAAGCTAGTTGAGTGGTACAACCCCTGTACTATTTTGCAACGTGACTTTTAGTTCATACCCATTAGCAAAAATGACTGATCGTGTGCCAATGCGGGGTAGCACCCTGTGCATTTATCACAAGTGTCATAGTCAACGTTACACTATGACCATGACCCTAGGGTGGTAGACTAGGTGTAGGACAAACACAAGATGCTCCCCCAGCCAGGAGAAAGCCACGTGCACACCCTGCATTACGGGAATATCACAACAAGATCCTTCCATTAGGGAACATGTGAATAGAGAGAAAGTATGACCTTATGCTAGAATGCGTTGGAAATCAGATAACAAGTAAATATTGGAATGTTAAACTATATTAAATGCCTACAGAAATGTTTCTTATCTCTTTTCATCTTTGACACGTTTACCTTACTGTCGCCACTCTACTTAGTTTTTGCCGACATCTACTCTACTTGTACCCAGGTGATGATGGGTTTTCGTGAAGGGAAAGTTGGGGTTAGGAGAAACCCATTGCTGTAGTCACAAAACAAGTTATCAAATATAATTTTTTATCAAAACTCCAAGGGAGTCCCGAGTCGAACACAGGGTGGCGACATTTATTTTCATTGAAATTCGCACTTCATGTTGTTTCTTTTTGCTATTTGAGGGTTTTGTTATTTTTTTTTGTGCTTTTGTAATAAAGAGACAAGCAAGATAGCTTTACGAAGTGGACAGAACAAATTTGATATATCACAATGTGATGCAAATTTTTATTACAATATGCTAAGAAAATATAAAAGAGATAGGGGTGAGAAGAAATCTCCCGAATCGGTTGTTCGGCAAGACGATGGCGCTTGGCAATAGCTTGGACGGAGGGGTGAGAGGCTGGACGATGGGGATGAGATGCTAAAAGACATCAGGTAGAGGAATGCTTCACCAAGGCATGGAACGGGGATGAGTAGATGGAGGTGATCTATCGGAATGGAGGTGGGAGGATGGCTCCAAGGCTTTCTATGAAGGTAGTGAGATGGAGGAGGAATATTTGGTGGGGTATAGGAGCACTACACTAGTAGTAGGCCTTTGGATCTTTGGAATGAGCTCTAGGGTAGCTTTGAGGGGCTACTAGATCTTTGGAGTAGGTGGGAACAACATAGGTAGAGATGGCTTAGAAGGGAGAGGGTCATAGGGTTTATATAGTGGTGGAAGGGATGCGTTTTTCATGCACGGGTCTTCAACGACATTTAAAACATCGATGAAGACCCTCTGGGGGTGTTGCTAGAGCCTTCACTTGCCTTCGCTGGCGTGAGGTGGAGCTGCTACAGCTGGCACAGTGTAGGGAGAGCGTCAGCCGTTGGATCGCAAGTAGATGGCTGGATCATAAGAAGATCGCACTCGCTCACAGTCATTTGAACCTCGTGCTTGCTAGCAAGGATGCATCTCCACCATCCAATCTTGATTGCATGGCTGATGAGCGTGCACGGATCGTGCCCTCACGAAATTTGAAGATCATGCATATTGCGCCTCTCTGCGATCAGACGACAGAGAGCGCACGTTAATGACTTAAATGAGTGCCTCATATAAGGCGTGTCTGAGCTGGTGTGTGTTTGCACATCAATAGGTGGTTTCTAATCGCTCGTGACTCACCTCGACCACTCGATCAAGATCGAGTGGTCCAATTTCTTCTGGCGCTAAGGTAGTCGCAGCAAATCGTCGCTAGAACTCACATCCTTCCTTTGCAGAGCGAGCATGCTACCACTTGGCCATAGGTGCTAGTTGGTCACGTGGAGATTAAGTGTTGCTGTGTGCCTTGACAGTTGGATGAAGATCCAACGGTCGTGGTCAAATCTTCCTTGTTGTGCTTTGAAGGAGGCCTGGTGTGGTGAGGTTGGGTGCTTTAATCCAATGGATGGGATCATTTCTTACGGTGAGGCTAGGGAGGCTACGACGATGTAAGGTGACCTAGATGGCGCCATGTGGCACGATCTGGCTATCCATCTTCTTCTTCTTGTAGAGGGTGCTATGGTGCTTTGATCGACGTGATTTTTGTGTTGACAGACTATGATAATCACTTCGGATCCATCCATATAGTCAGATTCTTCGTCTGAAGCCCATAAAGATGTTGCACTACGTCCTAGCCATATAAAATGTTGGAATTAATATACAGAATACACAAACCATCGTAAATGCAATGCAATGAATGCTATGCAATATTTATACTATGAAATACAATGCTAGGCCTAGGAACTATCATAAACGTGCATTTTATCATGAATTCATGCATGTTTATCATACCCCCATGCTTACTTTTTGCTAGTCCCTAGCAAAACCAATCTGAATGCTATGTGTAAAAGTAGAATCAGGGTTTGATTACTTAGGCGAGATTTGTTGGTTGCTTAGAAAATTTCAACCCAAGAGCTAGTTACAAAAACTCGATAGTGTCCGAGTGTCTGCCAGAATGCAAACCCCCCAAGTCCTCGCCTTATTTGAAAAGGGAAGATACATATATATATATATATTTGTTTTCCTTCTTTTCTTATTTGTTTGGACTTTTGGAGTTTGAGAGTTTCGAGATAACTTTTTATGGCTACCTAACCTACCCAAGACTCGAAAAGGACTCTAAGTGCTAAGCATCTTGTGAAAAGAGTGAAAGACTAACTAGGCAGCCGTTAAGACAGACTTTAGGTTTCTTCGACCCTAGGTGACCTTAAATATTTCTGCCTAGAGGTTTATCATTCAAATGGTAGCTTTCTCCCTACTTTTTTTATGGGGTCAACACAAGGGTGAACCTAGTGTATATCTCTTTAGTTTATTCTACTTCTTTGCTTCTTCCTAAGTGTTTAGGAATTATTTGTGCATTTTTGTGAGCTGGCCTCTGGACAACTGGTTGATGAGCTGTTACCACTGACCACTTGCCAGCCATACTCATGCGATGAAGTGTGGCTTCATTTTTATTTTCTCCTATTTCTTTTCTCTTTTTTTTTAATATAGGTGGCTTCCCTGATTTAAGATTTACCTAAAGACAGTAAGAAGAGATTGATCATGTGGTTGGGCTTTGGATAACCGGTCGATGAGCTATTACCACCTACAACTTGCTAGCCATACCACCCTAAACGGTTCATTAGCTACCCAATTTCCATAAAAACCACCAAAAGTGAGTCAGTGCAAATAATGTGTAGATGCTTAGACTTAAAATCCCCTCAAATTAGAGGGAGAACTGATAAGTTGTGTACTTATCACCATAGATTATTTACTAAATTAACAAAAATTGACTTGGCAAGGATTCGAGACTAACTCCACATTCGAGTGGACACCCAGGCTAATTAAGCCCGAAGACCTGAAGAGTCTAAGTATTCAGGTCCCAAAGTATCAATCTCTAAAGTTCACAACTCCTAATGCCTAACTTCTCTTTTCCCGATTCTAGTTTTTTTTTTAATAACAGGAAATTACTTACGGGGTGACAAAATGATTATTCCACAAAATATCCACCCCCATGCTTAGATAATGCAATGTCCTCATTGTAAAAATGAAAGCATGCAGGAGGGCAGAATTGAAAGAATAGCACTTGGTTTCCGTGAGATTCTGGTAAGCTCGAAACAATTTTTACACGTGCTGAGTTTAGTGCCTTCTGCTAGGTGATGTTCGGGTAGCGATGGTTAGGGCGAGGTGAGAACAACCTTGTCCAAGATGGTTTCAGGGAGCACATAGTCAACATAGGGTTTGAGACATTGTTCGTTGACTGTAAAGGAATTACTCGTCTTTGGGTCAGAGATTTTGATGACCCTGTTAGGAAAAATCTGCTCAATAATGAATGGGTTGTTCCACTTAGACTTAAGCTTACTGGGGAAGAGCTTCAGTTGAGAATCAAAAAGCCAGACCCTCAGTTTTGGCTCAGAGCTCTTAGATGAAATCATCTGGTCATGAAGAGCTTTGGTCCTTGCCTTATAGATTCTGGCACTCTCATAGGCATCATTTCTAAGCTCCTCCAACTTAGATAGTTGGAGTTTCTTAGTCTTCCTGGCCAACTCTAGGTCAAAATTACATTTTTTGATGGCCCAAAATGCCCGGTGTTCTAACTCTTTAGGTAAGTGACTGTCTTACCGAACACCAAATGGAATGAAGACATACCAATAGGCATTTTGTACGTCGTATGGTATTATTGGATAGGAAAACGTACACAAATGGGGTTGAGCTTTGAAAGCTCATCGATGTAGTATGATTCGCGAAGAAATCCATCAACAGATAAATTTACCGAAACTTGATAGAATTCCAAGTCGAACACAGGGAGGTTATGTTGATTTGAAATCCGCGCTTATATATATTTTTTGTTATTTTTGTTTAGAAAGCAGGATAATTACAAGGAACTCGTTATAAACACTAAGAGAGAGAGAGAGAACAATCACTTTAATAAGCTTGGAAAATGTCTTTACAACTAGAAAGCAGGAAATTCTATAGCTAGAAAGTAGGAAAATCTACTTTAGAAAGCGATAAAAAGAAGGTGGAGAGAATTTATCCTCCTCGACGACTGCTTGGACGACGAGTCGGATGGGCGACATCTGGAAGATGGAGGATGAAGATGTAAGACGAAGAATGGCGGAGGAAGAACCAGGGGTGAGGCAAGGCATCGTCGTCATCGTGGGATCCACTTCTGGAACGGGGGTGAGAAAACTTTGATTTTGACTCTAGAGGAGCATCCTAGGTTTGGGACAAGCTTCTTTAGAGCTTTGGAGAAGGAGAGAGGTGAAGGAAGCGATGAAGAAAGTGTGGGGGTCGTAAGGCTATACATAGGTGTAGATTGGAGGGGGCAAATAGGTCATAACACTTTAAAACATTAAATTAGGGGTCTTTAGTGATGGATAAAACTGTCACTAAAGCCCAGATCGTGGGTGACGTGCGCCTGTGCCCACGCCTTCTCACCTTCTGCATGGCTCAATGCATGAGCCACAATCTCGCAATCTCAGCCATCCGATCGCTAGATCAGACGGCTTAAACGCACCGTGCCCGCGCTTTATCGCGTGCCTATGCATGCGATGGGCGTGCAGAAGAATGTCATCACACGCATACGTGATCCAAAGCACCTCCGCATGCCACGTCTCCGCTCCTCGCCCACCCGATCGCCATCTGATGGCTGAATTGAATCCACCCACGCCCCATGATTGAATTTGAGGCTCGTAGGGGCTCGACCTCGCATCTCTTCTTCACATGAAGCGCTTGCATCCATTGCGCTATGTCGATGGATGGTCACGGTTTTAACTTAGGCTCAAGTGCGCTCGACCGTTGGATGAAGATCCAACGGTTGAGAGTGCTCGAGCATTGAATCTTCATCAGTGTGCGGGTACTCCTTTGGCTGGTTGGGCGGCTGGGATGGCACCACGTGGTGCCATCTTAGCCATCCATCTTCTATGTGTTGTAGATGGTGCCACAGATGTTAGATTGAACCGATTTTCACGCTGTTGGGCTGCGATTATCGATTCGAACCCATCCGTGTGGTTGGATTTGTCATCTAAAGTGTGGATTTATACCATCTTGGCCCTTGATCTCTGATTTTCCTAGGGTTATATCTGATGCTACGAAAGTCCAATCAGGGCGATCTTGGAGTTGTTGAACTCCAATCGTTGCCTTGATCAGATCCGTACAGTTGGATCTTCAATCCGAGGCCCCAATTGAATATCGCCTTGTTACCTGACCACAAAAAGAGAAAATTAACCGAAAATTTATACAACCTAATCTAGACGCATGATGATGCATGTTATGCAATGTTTATAATGTACGATGCAACTTAATGTCTAATAACATACAAAAATAGATGGTTTATGTGATATAAACATGTTTGCATCACACTCCCATGCCTATCTTTTGCTAGTCCCTAGCAAAACTATATGCTATTTATAGGATAATTAGGTTGGATTTCTTGGGCAATAGTTATTTTTCAACACTTATGAATTTCAACTATGACCTGAACTACAGAGGCACAATAGCACCTAGGTGTCTGCCAAAATGCAGATTGCCTTATGCCCTCACCTTATTTGAAGAAGGATCTTTTTCTTCTATTCTTTTCTAATTTTTTTGGATTTTTGAGTTTAGGGTTTTGGAGATGCTTTCTACGACCACTCAACCCACCCAAGACTCGAAGAGAACCCTAAGTTCTAAGCATCTTTGTGTGAAATGTGATACTCATTGATTGGCGATTAGAATGGACTTCAGATTTCTATGCCCCTAGGTGACCTTGAAAAGAAATTCTGCCTAAAGGTGTATCTATTCAACTGGTAGCTTTCTCCTTACTTTTATTTTTATGGGGTCAACACAAGGGCGAACCCAGTGTATATCTCCCTGGCTTATTCTACTTCTCCGCTTCTTCCTAAGTGTTTTGGAATTATACGTGCATTTCTTGAGCTAGGTTCCGGACAACCTACCAATGGGCTGTTACCCACGATAACTTGCCAACCATACTTGTTTGGTGAAGTGTAACTTATTTCTTTTTCTTCTCTTTTCTCCTTTTCTATTTTTTTCTTTTCTTTTTGGATATATATATATTTTAAGTAGGTGGCTTCCCTACTCTAATATTTACCCAAAGGCAGCAAGAAAAGAATGGTTGTGTGACTGGGCTCTGGACAACCTACCAATGGACTGTTACCCACAATAACTTGTCAGCCATACCACCCTAGAAGGTTCATTAGCTACCCAATTTCCATTAAAATCGCCAAAAAGCAAATCAGTGAGAAAAGTGTGTACATGCTTGAACTTAAAATCCCCTCAAATCAGAGGGCGGGTTGATATGTCATGTACTTATCACCCCAACATATTTAACCAATTAAAATCTAAATTTAGAATGGTGAGGACTCAAGAAACAAGTCCACATTTTAGTGGACACCTGAGCTGATTAAGCCCGAGGACATGAAGGGTCTAAGTGTTCAAATCATACAATTTTATTCTCTAAGATTGAAAATTTTCTAAAACCCAAGTTCTCTTTCCTAATTCAACTTTTTTTTTAAATAAAGAGAAAATAACAAGAATCAACAGAGCTAACAAAATGATTTAGATAATGATATCCACCCTTCCATGCCTATCTAATGCAATGTCCTCATTGTATTAAAAAGACATGAAAAAGAGTGAAGTAGAGTAGAAAGCACCTGAATTGTGTTAATAACAGATCCACTCTGAGATGAAAAGAAACTATATACATGCTGAATTTAGTGCCTTCAGCTAGGCACGCTATACAAAGAAGAAGAAATAAAGAATTCACAGGCGTAAGTCATCATCAGAATAAGAAAATCTAGCTTTGGACCTACCAGGAGAAGATATCCACAGATGTGGACCAGATTATGGTGCAGACCCATACCCCATGATCAAGTATATCTAAGGTTCTAGATAAAAATTACCCAGAATCCTAGGTAAGTATTCAAGCAGGGTCGGGCCTGCGATTTGTGAGGATGCAACCTAAGACCAAAAAGTCAGGTTACAGAGAAATCATGCTCAAAAGGATAATCAATGAATGTGCACTTGGGTTGGACATCATCTGAAAAGATGTCATAAGGGTCCTAGTAGAAGGTTGGAAGTTTTAGACAAATTGAAACCCTTAGACTCGGTCTTTTGCTTCCTCTGAAATTGGCTTCCCATATCAGTATTTCCCAACTCCTATCCTCCTCATTCAAACTTTCAAATTCTGGGACCTCCTGTATATTAATCACCCCATTTGAATTTTCCAAGTCTAAAAGATGTGACTGAATTAGAATTGACTTGGGTGTAGTGATCTCAAAAGCAGAATTGTCAGTAAGCTCAATGGGGTGTAATTGAGGATCGGGGCTTTGAATTAAATCCTTCAGAAAGTAAGGATCTGAATCTTCCATGTAAACCCCAACAGGATCAAATTCCTCAGTTATTGGGCCATCATATGATTCATCAAATTCCTCAGGCCCAATTGTCTTATAGTAATCATGTTCTGTAAACTCACATGAGACCTCACATAATGATTCTTCACCTTCAGAAAGAAAGAAATCAAAATCTGCATTAATGTATTTCTCAAAATCATCTATCACTTTCTGATCCATGGAGACATATGTTTCCTCGTACCCCAGCTTAGGGATCTCAGGTGAAGAAATCAGTTCATCCTTAATTGGTTGCTCTAAACCAATCTGGTCAATCCCAGTCTCGTAACACGTGTCCCCCCAACAGGTGCCTGAGCGAGTTCTGACGTTAGCTCTCCTGTTAAGGGTTCATTCTGGGAATCCTCCCAAGATTGTACTAAAGCAATCACAAATCTCATCCACAATTTAGATAACTTCCCAAGTAAAAACTCACCCAGGCCCTTATCCTTAACATCTTGGAGCCAATCCAACAGATACTTGTTAAGATCGTTAATCATTTCAATCAGGAGCTCCAATTCTTCAAGGCAAGGTGTTGGCTGAGCTTCTAAAGATTGTATAGTATTCCTTAAGTTAGCCAACACATTCTCTTAGACCAGGTTAACCTGAACGAAATGGTTTGGTTCAAGGTTGGGCGAGTTTAGGATTAATGCAGGGGAGTCAATGAATTGAGGATCTTGATACCCTCCCTGATAATAGGTCATTTCAAGTTATTCATAAGGTGGTGATGACCTAAAGGTAGTGTATTCTGGGGAGGGGTAAGGATCAGTGTATTCTTCTTGATTGTAGATCATATTAGGTTGTCCAAGTGAGGGTAGTGATCTATAATCGATGTAGCTTGGAGAAGGATAGAAATTGCAATCATGGTCTCCAAGGTTAGACCCTGAACATGGAGGTCTGGAACTATATTCCTAATCTGAATTATCCCAACTAGTAGATGGTTGATTATAGCACGAGTCAGGATAATAATAATCATGTTGGGGATAAGATGTATTAGGAGGATAAGAATGGGAATGCATGTAGAATGTGGAAGGATTCATGACAGACGAGAGGAAGAAAGGTGCCCTGCAATACAAACAATCAAACCTGTCCTTATGTGGGCTAGCCTAAAGACCTACAGACTCCCAGAACCCATCTTAAGATAAAGAAACATTTGATCTAATTCTTTCCATTCAATCCAACCAGTTAGAGGGAGGGGCTGAAGAGAAGGTTCTTCCGTTGGCTTGCACCTCCAGTTCCTAATGTACCCCTTAGTCGCGATCGTTTGATTCTTCTCCCCTAGCTAGTCATCAGATTAAACGGTAGAAATAGACTAACCGAAAGTAATCTCGATCTGGGCTCCGAAGAGCGAGTCCAATCCTTAAGGCCAACATCTACTTTGTTTTAATTAGGGTTAGGTTTGAATGTGCTTTGGAATGTGATGGGCCCTTTATCTAGGTTATGCCCTTAATGATTGATTGATGTGTGTGTGTGCATAACCAGTGGTTTTCATGTAAGATTATTTTTGGATGCGGTGAAATTTAGGGTTTAAATCTTGCTTAGTAGCTTTTAGGATTCAACTTTAGGTGTATTCAATCAAGTTTAGTTGGCACACTAGGTTTTGAAAGCACAGGTGAAGATGTTTTCCTTTAAAGCTTAAAAGAATGTGGAGTGCCTGGTAAATCCCTAGAAGTTGAACCTATTTAGCAACTACATGTTGAGTTGATTTTAGTTGAAGTGATGTGGCCTAAACAACTCAAACAATTGGCCTGATGCACCACTTAGTTAGGCACACAAGTAGTTATCTAATCTGATTTCTACTCGATTATGTGTTTGGGTATGATATCGATTCCAAAGATTGGTTTATCGGTTGAGTTTGAAAATCAGAAGCGGTTGTGTACCTTGTGAGATTTTTTTTTTCTTTTATATGTGGAGGGTGAGGTGGGTGGTGGTAACAAACAAACAATCAAAAACTAACCTTTGGGTTTATAAGAACACCTAAGTTGACTTGTGTTTCTGTTATTACATAATGGAATGAAAAATAGTGAGTGGGAGGTGGGGGGTGAACTTACAGACCCTTCAATAGCACTTTACTCCAATCTACCGCTTTTGCCTATCTCGAGAGAGTACCTACAATCACAATAAGAAAGGAGAGAAGTGAGGTAAAAGATAAGTAAGGTAGGAAAATGCAAAAAATCAAAGAGCGTCGCCTCCCCCAGCAACGGTGGCAAAATGTTGTAGCGGAAAATCCCCAGCAACAGTGCCAAAATATTGTATCGGATGATCGTCGCAAATGGAAGTTGAGTTTTGAAAACTCGTCAATGTATGATTTGAGAAGAAATCTGTCTACAGATAAATTTACTGAAACTCGAAAGAATTCTGGGCCGAACATAAGGAGGCTACGTCGATTTGAAATCAATAGTTATATTGTTTTTTGTTGTTTTTGTTTAGAAAGTGGGATAATTACAAGGAACTCAATATAAACACTAAGAGAGAGAAATAGAGAGAGAGAGAACAATCACTTTAATAAGATTGGAAAATGTCTTTACAACTAGAAAGTAGGAAATTCTACAGCTAGAAAGCAAGAAAATCTACTCTAGAAAGCGATAAAGAGGTGGAGATAAGTTATCCTCCTCGACGGCTACTTGGAGGACGAGTCGGACCAGGTGATGCCTGGAAGACGGAGGACGAAGACGAAAGACGAAGAACGGAGCAGGAAGAATCAGGGATGAGGCAGAGCGTCGTCATTGTCGCAGGATCCACTTCCTGAACAGGGGCAAGAAAACTTTTATTTTGACCTAGATTAGCATCTCGGGTTTTGGACAAGCTTCTTTAGAGCTTTCGAGAGGGAGAGAGGTGAAGGAAGGGATGAAGAAAGTGCGGGGGTCGTAGGGCTATATATCGGTGTAGATTGGAGGGGGTAAATAGGTCATAACATCTTAAAACATTAAATCAGGGGTCTTTAATGACGAATAAAACTGTCACTAAAGCCCAGATCGTGGGGGACGTGCATGCGCACCCACGCCTTCTCTCCTTCCACGCCCCTAACGCATAAGCCATGATCTCGTTACCTCTGTCGTCCGATCGCGAGATCAGACAACCTAAACGCATCGCACCCTCGCTTCATCGCACGCCTGTGCGTGCGATGGCTCGTGCAGAAGCACTTCATCATGCACGTACGTGATCCAAAGCACCTTCGTGCATCAAGTCTCCACTCCTCACCCACACAATCGCCATATGACAACTTAATTGAATCTGCCCACGCCCTACGCTCGAATTTAAGGATTACGGGGGATCGACCCTACGCCTCTTCTTCGCATGAAGTGCTTGCATCCGCTATGCTACGTCAGTGGATGGTCGCGATTTTAACATAGGCTCAAGCTTGCTTGACCATTGGATGAAGATCCAACGGCTGCAAGCACTCGAGTGTTGAATCTTCATCAGTGTGTAGGTACTCCTTTTGCTGGTTAGGTGGTTAGGATGGCACCACGTGGCACCATCTTGGTCGTCCATCTTCTATGTGTTGTATATGGTGCCACGGATGTCGGATTGAATAGATTTTTGCGTCGTTGGGTTGAGATCATCGATCCAAACCCATCCATGCGGTCAGATTTGTCATCTAAAGTGCAGATTGACACCATCTTGGCCATTGATCTCTGATTTTCCTTCGGTTATATCTGATGCTATGGAAGTCCGATTAGGGCGATCTTGGAGTCGTTGAACTCCAATCGTCACCCTAATCAGATTCGTAAGGTTGGATCTTCAATCCGAGGCCCCGATTGAATATCGCCCTGTTACCTGACCACAAAAAAAAAAATTTAACCTAAAATTTATACAACCTAATCTAAATGCATGATGATGCATGTTATGTAATATTTATAATGTTTGATGAAACTTAATGTCTAAGAACACACAAAAATAGATGATTTATGCGATATAAACATGTTTAAATCAGGTAGGCCCAAAGAGCATCATCTAGCTTTTGGGTCCAATCCTTCTTATCAGGCCTCATGGTTTTCTGCAAGGTGTTTTTGATCACCGATTGGAGACATCAGCCAGTCCATTCGTCTGGGGGTGGTATGGTTTGGAAATCCGATGATTCACCTCGTATTTCACAAGTAAATTCTGAAACTGGCCATGAGTGAACTACGTGCCACCATCACTGATAATGGCCCGAGGAATCCTGAACTAATTGAAGATATTTCTCTTCACAAAATCGATGACCACCTTGTGGTGATTGGTCCGAGTAGGAATTGCCTCAATCCAGTTGGACACATAATCCACAGCGACCAGAATATACTGGTGTCCAAATGAAGGAGAGAAGGGTACCATGAAATTGATTCCCCAACTGTCAAAAATTTCGACTGGAAGTATCCTGTTTAGGGGCATCATGTCTCTCTTAGCCATGTCCCCATGGGTTTGTCATCGAGCACATGACCTTCAGAATTCCTGGGCATCCTTAAATAATGACGGCCAATAGAATCCAGATTGTAACATTTTTGCCACCATCTTTTTCCTGAAAAAGTGTCCACCAGACACAAATGTATGGAAGAACTCAAGTAAACCATGAAACTCATTTTTTGGGATGCATCGATGAATAATCTGGTCAGTGCCAATGCGGTACATCTCAGGATCATCCCAAAAATAATATTTGGCCTCGAACATAAGTCTGTCCCATTGTTGTTTGGTCCAATCCTTGGGGATTTGACCAACATCCAAATAATTAATGATATCTGCAAACCAGGGGGTTCGGATACCCGAGACTGTAAGGATAGTCTCATCCAGAAAAGTGTCCGAGATAGGGATATTCGGATTAGGAGAATTAATTAGGATTCTCGACAGGTGATCCACCACTACATTTTGTGCCCCGACTTTGTCCCTGATTTCAAGGTTAAATTCTTGAAGAATAGAATCCAACGAATAAGCTAGGGCTTGGCATCCTTTTTGGCCAAGAGATGTTTCAAGGTCGAGTGGTTGGTGTAAATGATAACGTGAGAACCTAAAAGATAAGCCCTGAATTTTTCTAAGGCGAAGACTATGGCTAGCAACTCCTTTTCAGTAACGGTGTAGTTCCTCTGGGCCTCATCTAGAGTCTTATTGGCATAGTAGATGACAAAGGACTTCTTATCTACTTTCTTACCAAAGATAGCCCTGATGGCATAATTAGATGCGTCAGCCATGATCTCAAATGGGGCTGTCCAGATTGGTGGTTGCAACATCAGGGCACAGTTGATTGCCGTTCTCAATAAGTCAAATGCCTTATGGCACGATTCGTCAAATACGAGCGGCATGTCTTTGGCCAGAAGGTTACTCAAGGATCAAGCAGCCTTCGAGAAGTCCTTGATAAATCTTCGATAGAAACCCACATGCCCAAGGAATGATCAGATTTGTTTCACGGATGTGGGTGGAGGAAGTCTAGAGATAGCATCCACCTTAGCCTTATCAACTTCAATACCTCGATTAGAAACCACGTGACCCAAGACAATGCCTTCTTGGGTCATGAAGTGGCTCTTCTCCCAACTAAGGACCAGCCGTGTCTTGATGCATCTTTGGAGGATCAATTCCAAGTTGGCTAGGCCTGACTCGAAGGAATCTTCGAAAATAGAGAAACCATCCATGAACACCTCAAGCCAGTCTCCCACCATGTCCAAAAAGATGGCCAGCATGCACCTTTGAAAAGTTAAGGGTGCATTGCAAATCCTGAAAGGCATTCTAGGGAATGCAAAGGTTCCTTAGGGACATGTGAAAGTTGTCTTTTCCTAGACTTCAGGATGGATAAGGACTTGGTTACATCCCGAATAATCATCCAAGAAGAAAAAGTACTTTTTCCCAACGAACCTTTCTAGGATTTGATCAATGAATGGCAAGGGGAAATGATCCTTTTTGGTGGCTGTGTTCAGCTTCTTATAGTCAATACAAACTTTCTAGGTAGAAGCTGTACGGGTGGTAAAGGATTCCTCTTACTAGTTCATAGTAACGGTTATTCCTGCATTTTTGGGTACAATCTAAACGGGGCTAACCCACGGACTATCCAAGATCGGGTAAATAATGCCTGCATCAAGACACTTTATTATCTCCTTTTTGACCACTTCTCACTTATTCGAGTTTAGTCTCCTTTGCATTTCGCGAGAAGGGAGGGATCCATCTTCCATGAAAATATGGTGATTACATTAAGATGGCTCGATCATGCTAAGGTCATTGATGGTCCAACCAATTGCCTCTTTATTATTCTTAAGGACCTTAATCAATCTCAATTCTTTCTCCTTAGTCAAATCAGCACTAATTATCATAGGCAGTGTATTCTTAGGTCCTGAGAACTAGTATTTTAAACTTTCTAGCAATGGTTTCAATTCCAGCTAAGGTGGATTCAGTATAGAGGGTAAAGAGGATGATGATGAAGATTCATCAAGATGGTCCAATGGAAGTAGTTGGGAATGAACAAAATCAACAACCTCTTCCAAGTGTGGTGAGTCTGCTGGTCGGACCCAGATAGGTGTGTTAATATGGTGATTTTAACGTTGAAGTGTGTATAGTGGTTAACCTAACTCGAGCCTAACCATCTCTTTACAAAATATTTTTTTACCTGGCCTACTTGATTTTATCTTAGTCACTTTTAGGCCCAGGGTTGAACTCAGGGAAGTGGGATTAGAAGTGAAGTTTCTACGCCTTTCCTACAACGAATCTCTTTCATTCGTTTATTGTGTTTTTGGTGTTTTTCAATTTAGATTTTTTTTTGATAATTCTTGTCCTTGAGGCACACCCTCAAAATTAGGTTCTTGGCTTTGAGCCAAATCAGTGTTCCAAAATTGGTCTTACTATTCGCAAGACTGAGTACCTGCAAGTCAAGGCTTATCTTTTCTCTTTTATATATTTTCTTATCATTTTACTGTCATGCAAGAGAAGCAGAAATAAAGTAAATATAGTATATATAGATGTATATATTATATATGTATAAAGGGGTGGGGGTAGAGGTGGAGATGGCGTGTAGCACGGTGTCGAGTCAGTCGTCGTCTAGGAAGACGCAACCAACAGGACGAGGTGTTGCATGGAGTGTAAGGTGGATGGCGGAAGATGTGTGAGACCACGCTTTTTGTATGCGTGTATCGAGGAATTTCAGCAACTGGTGCATATATTCCTGCGATACATCGTATGGTAAGAGGTGTGAAAAAAAAATATATATATATATATATATGTATATATGTAAATATCTATTTGTATATATGGTTATAAATATATAGGTATATGTGTACTTATATATGTATATATGTATATATATTTGTATATATGTATAGGTATGTAAATATATGTATAGATAGATATATGCATAGATATATATATATATATGTATATGTATGTATATAATACTATATAGATGTATATATATATATGTGTATGTATATAGTAATATATGTATATATAGATATATGTAGATATATATATATATATGTATGTATATATAGTTATAGATATATATGTATATATGTATCTATATATGTATGCGTATATAAGTATATGTATATATGTAAATATATATGTGTATATATATATATAAGTATATAGATGTATATATATATATATGTATATATGTATAATAATACTTAGTTATATAGGCACTACTATATGTATAGATATAAGTATATATATATATGTATATAAATATATATATATATATAAATATATATATGTATGTATGTATATATATAAGCATATATTAGTGTATAGGTGAGAGTGTGTGTATGCGAGAGTGTGAGTGTGTGTATGTATGTGTCGGTAGAGAGAGAGAGAGAGAGAGAGAAAGGGAGAGTGCGCTTCTTGTTGGAGTGAAGGAGGGTTAATCCGTCTGTAGTAGTGGGGCATCATCTGGTGATTCACGTGCGCGTGCAGGCACGTAGACGCACAGAGAGGCGTGCGCATGTAGGGGAGTGGGCACGAGGGAGAGAGCCCCAACGAACAGCGCTGCGCGGAGATTGGGCGCTGAAGCGGGCAGGTGCGAGCGAA
Source organism: Thalassia testudinum (assembly GCA_037157565.1). Taxonomy (NCBI): domain Eukaryota; kingdom Viridiplantae; phylum Streptophyta; class Magnoliopsida; order Alismatales; family Hydrocharitaceae; genus Thalassia; species Thalassia testudinum. The sequence continues at coordinate 111,462,054 of JAZHRO010000003.1, read as the reverse complement.
GGGAGACGCGGATGGAGACGCTAAAGCGGGCAGATACGTGGCCGGGTGTGGGCACTGGCAGATGCGCGGGCGGGCGTTGGAGCAGGACGTGGGACGGGATGCAGGCATGGGCACTGGTCGGTTGCGGCGTGATAGGTCACCGGATAAGTGAGAAACTTACCGGTCACCGCACTGTAGCCATAGTGTTCCACTGAAAGACGTGAACAGTGGCTACAGTGCCGGGGTGAGCCGTGTGATCGCCTGCGTCCGATGCTATGTGTGCGGGAGTGAAGAAGTGACTTGGCGCGCGCGAATGAAGGTCTGCGCCGGCTGGGCTGCGGGGAGAAGCGGGCGTACGTGAAGAAGTGGAAGGCGAGGGCATCCTGCAGGCGCACGCGGTGGCCTGTGCGCCTGCTGCCGCCATGCTGTTACTGCTGCCGCAGAGCTTCAGACCTTGAAGCTTGCAGCAATGGCAGAAGTGTTGGAAACGAAGAAGTCAGGGAAGAGAAGACCACCATGCTACTAGCATGCATGGTGGAGCTTGGCCAGCTACTGTAGGGGCATGCAGTGGCCGGTTGAGCTTCAAAGCTTGAAGCTTTGTGGCAATGGCGGGAGTGGCTTGGACGTTGAAATAGAGAGAGAACCACCACACCCACTGGCTCTCTGATGAGCTGGGCGGTGGTGGACTCACAGTGGTGGTTATGCACCACTGTGAGGTGCTCCTACCCGCAAAGTGTCTCCTCAGACGAGGAGGGCCTGCGTATGGAGGGAGAGAAGGGAGGAGATGGCCTGGAGAAGAAGGTGCCGTGTCTATGTGGTGGACTAGGTTCCCTTTGCAAAAAAGGAGCTGTGCTCTTTTTAAAGAAGAAGAAAGCATGCACAGCCATGCCCTGGCTGTGCATGGCTCTGTATGGCTGACAGGGAGAGGCTTGCATGCGGCTGGCAGGGAGAGCTGTTGCAGAGAATGGTGCGAGGAGGAAGGTCCAGCCATGCCATGCAGCCGTGGAGAAGAAAGTCAAAAATCAAAAAGAAATAAAAAATGAAGATGGAAATTTTGCAAGGCAGCACTTGAGGAATACATGAATTGCGAGGCCATTTTATTCACTCTCCTCCCCTCTCAATTAAATGCATGCATGTGTGTATTTTTACAAATGCGACTATGGATACCTAATATGCACAGGTAATGCTTGGAAATAGCACAAGACGGCACAATTGCAGGTGTATTTTTGCGGTGCAATCATACCCCCATGCCTATCTTTTGCTAGTCCCTAGCAAAACATTTTTGTATTGTATTTAGAAATGATCTTAAGCTGAAGATTTTCTTCTGAGGCAACATAGGTGTGTTTATTGTTGGATATTGTGAGAACCAATTGCAGAGAAGACTACCAGTACTTTAAGTCTTATATGACCTAGATCACCTCTCAACTAACCTGGACTCTTAATATTTAAACCTTAAGTATAATTTCCAAGACCCACGAGGTTTTTGCCGTACTCGAGTGCTCAAGAGATTATGGCTTGTGCATAGTGAAGGATCAAGACTAACCAGATGGACATTAAGACTCATGCCCAGGGTTTCACGAATTTTTAAGTACAAGTTGGTCCCAGTTTCAGCTCATGTCTTCTGATTGACCCTTAAAAAGTTGATGGAAACTCAACTCCCATTTTCTGACATTTGTGGCTCAAAGAGAATAGGGTATTTGCCCTGAAGAACTTTTTTAGGAGGAAGACTTTATAGATATTTGCGAGATATACTGACTTATTTGCATTTTTTTTTTGAAACACGTGTCAGTATATCTCTTACAACATTATTTGGAGGAGAGCACTTTTCATTTTTTTTTTGGTGGGAGGGTTCCTTTTTGGTGGAAAGAGTCTCTCCTAAACCCAAGACTAAAACCTGGGATAAAAAGTCTACCTGCGCGCACAGGTAAGGACTCCACCTTCCCTAATGAACACTAGGGTTGCATCTTATGTTCACCTGGTCTTTCTTGATATGTGTAGTGTTGAACCAAGATTACTTAGGCTCTTGAGTAGAAGCAAACCAACGAATCCTATACTGGCATCTCAGGTACAAGAATACGTCCTTAGTTAGGAGAGATTCTGATCTATCTTGTCAATGCTCAAGTGAATTAAGCCGAGCCTAAGTGAATCAAGCTTCTGTGGCCAAGAAAGTCTTCAAAACAGTGGTTGAATATCCATAAACACTTATTCTATTTTTGTTTCAGCCTTTAGATCATTACTAAACACCATTTTCATTTTTCAATTTATATATATATATTGATAGAAACTGCATGATACCATAAAATACCCAAATCCTAAGGATGCCTATCCACCCCCCCATGCCAAACGATGCTATGTCCTCATATGCATGTAAGGTAGGGCAGAGGCAGGACGAAAGATCGAGTAATGAGAGCTAAGGTGCAGGGTATACAGCAGGGTGGTAGGGTGGGTGGGTGGTGAAGTGAAAAGTGAAGTGATCGTGACAGTGGCATGAAAAGTGATGGTGGATGGTGAAAGATCTGGCATTTCCTGGGGCGAGAGTGTCCCAGGCGGATCGAAGAACAAGTCATGAGGAAGAAGTTGGCCCTCAGATTGGCTAAGAAGAGGGGCTTCTTGGATAGATGGATCCAAAAGGGAATAGCCCCAGTGAGTAGGATGTGGGCTCAAGGTCCCAGTGTGGAGTTGCAAATCCGCTTGATTCGGCGGGAAAGAAAGGGCAATCCGATCTTCAAGAGTGTGGACCGGCGGTGACTAGCCCGGCTATGACTCAGACCACGAGGTATGGGAAGTGGAGAAAACCTCGTCAGAAGTCTGGTCAGGAGAAGGTACGGGAATAGGGAGGGATGGGGGAACTTCACAATATGTGTCTGTTAGGCAATTGTCAATGTTTACAGGTAATCTGCAGCAGTCTGATACACGTGCTGACGGCCATGTCCTCATCAGACGTGTCATCCTCGATACAATCGCAATCAAAGTTCTTGGCTGCCCTGAAGATGTTAATCTTGAGCTTTTCAGATCCAACGACAATCTCAATACAGCCCGACTCGCAGTCGATATGGGCATGGGCTATGGCCAAGAAAGGTCGACCAAGGATGATCGAACAATCAGAAAGTGAGCTAGGAACTTCCATATCTAAAACAAGAAAGTCAACAGGAAAATAGAGATTGTTGATCCTAACCACCACGTCTTCCACCACACCCTTCGGAATTTTGACAGAACGATCTGCCAACTGTAACGTGACAGGGGTGGGTTTCAGATTTCCCAAGGAAAATTTTTTGAGCATGATGGTTGGTATAAGGTTTATGGAAGATCCTAGATCAAGTAGGGCACGGTTAAAATTGCAGCCTTGGATGCTACAGGAAATCAGCGATGTGCCTGGATCTTTCTTCTTCGATGGTAGCTTTGACAGTATAGCACAACTCACATGAGGCGAGAGAACCATCGGATTCTTAGTTTTCTTTGACTGTCTCCTGGGTGTTGTGTAGTCTTTGAAAAATCAGGTGATAGTAGGTATGTGGTCGATAGCCTCGAGCAGGGATACCTTGATTTCTTCATCCCTGAACAAATTACGTAGGTTATCAAAGGCCTGTGTATCTTTCTTTTTGCCTTTTGGCTCCCTCAGTAGAGCCTCAGGGAATGGAACTGATTCTGGCACCAATTTGGGTGTATCGTCCTCTCACGAATGTGGTGCGCATCCTGAATGAGAGGGTGATGAAGAAGACGGGCCAGGATCAGGTCGAGGCGGATCGACGGTTTGCTTACCGCTCCTTGTAATGATAGCATTGGATGATGCGGGTCCAGTGGGATCATACGGCAGAGGAGGGTTCGCAATAGGGACATAAGAGTGCGGTGCTGCAGCGGGATTAGCCTGAAATCCCGGTGGAATGCTCGGAGCTTGCAGAATTTGATGTACCTGCCCCTGAGAAGGTCGTACCTATGGTTGAGGACCACGGGGTATGAAATTTCGTGGGTTGGGAACAGGTTGGGCGGGAAGAGTGCCCTGAGATCGAGTTGCCATGCGTAGTTGACTGATCTCAGCATTCTGCTGCGCCAATTGGTGTTGAAGAGAGGTCATGTTCTCTTCATGGTGCTTTGACATTTCCATCATCATTAGCATCAATTTGTCAAGAGGACTTGATACGTGTTCTGCTTGCGGTACGCAAGGACCCGATGGCTGATTCGCCATAGGATTAGACTGGGCCCTTGGGATGACGGGTGTGGACGGTCGCATTAGTCCACCTGCAGGGTTTTGGTGCTGCGGGTTGTTGGACCATGCGAAATTTGGATGATTTCTCCACCCAGGGTTATAAGTGGCAGAGAACGGGTTGTTCCCCAGGGTGCAAGCGTCTTCTATGCCAGAAGACATGTCCGCATGTAAATATGCATCCGAGCACACGGAGGCTTAGTCCTCCGTGTCAAAATACTGGCTCGCAGAAGCCAGATCCACATGGCTTACCGAATTGCTTGGCGCAACACTCGGTAAGGAAGGTCTTACAGGGTTTCTCGGGATAGCCTGGTGTTAGAAGAATTGGGATTGTGGCGAAGTGGTGAGGTCGGGGTGTTTGCCACAGAACGGGCAGGGTTGGGCAGAAGCTCGTCCAGCTTCTTGTGCACGACGGAGAGTTCATCCAATTTTTATGCGATAAGGCCAAGATCAGTGGATGAATGGGAGGGTCCCGTGTCAACTTCATGAACATTACGGGGCAGGCTGGTATGATTAAAGGTGACAATGGAGGCGTTGTTCATTGAGTTTTCACTCATATTTTCAAATAATTCGAATGCTCCATTCTCGTCTTTATTCATAAAATTCCCTCCGCAGGAAGCGTCTACAATTTGCTTCAAAGTCTCATTTAGCCCATAGTAGAAAATCTGGGCTATATGCCACTTAGGCAGACCGTGGTGCGGACACTTCCTAAGGAGGTCATTATATGTCTCCCATGCCTCATGAAACTATTCGCTGTTTTGTTGCGTAAATGAAGTGATAGCACGGCGAAGCGCATTGGTTCGCTCGATTGGGAAGAACTTCTTGAGAAACGCTGTTCACATCTCTTCCCAAGAGTGGATGGTTCTCCCAAGGATGCGTAACCACTGCAACGTTTTATCCTGCAATGAAAACGGGAACATTTTCATGAGGACTATAGGTAACCCGACATTTCTTGGTTTAACCGTTTCAGCCAGTCGGGTTAGGTCTTCCAAGTGGAGAAAAGAATCTTCACTTGCAAGACCATGGAAGTGAAAATTTATTAGGCCAATAATGTTAGGTTTCAGTTCAAAGTCGTCCCTGCCCATGGGGACCCGAATTTGTCCTATGGTCTCTGTAGCAGCGGGACTCTGATAGGAGCTAAGAGACCTAGGCTCCTCCCATTTGGGAAGGTTCTGCATTTCCTCCAATGTTTCCCGAATGGCTTCAATTTGTTCATTATACATTTCCATTTGGGCTTGGAGGCGGGTTATGGGATCTAAGGCTCCACCACCTGGTGGGTTCTGAGGGCGGTTTCCTCCCTCGGGATTTAGGGGTAGGCGTGCAGCCATGTTTGTGGAGGAGGAGGACAATTTGGCTTCTTTTCTAAAATTAATAGCCAATTCACACAGTTCAGGGTTTTGTGACCTCCTCCCAAACATGCACTACCGCAGGAAGAATTGGGGAGATGAGAAGGGAAAAGAGATGAGAGAAATGACGCCGCAAAGGTAGACTTGATGACAAATCAATTCAATCAAATTCCTAACCTCTACAGTGTGCCCTTAGACCTAAAGATCTAATTTACCTACTATCACGAACTACGGAACCGAATGTGAGCACCGCGGAACCACCGGGACAGATTAAAAGGCCGTTTGCCCCAATCTTAGACACCCGATAGCACGCGGGAACCCTCACCAGCACGTAGATGCTACACGCAGGTAGTTAGACCTCCAATCCTTAGGGCCAAGTTACTACCAATTTTAGTTAGAGGATTAGGGTCAAGTGCTTTTGGAATGTGAAGGGTGTTGTTTACGGGTAATGCCCAAGTGATTGATTTTCAGAGTGTGTAAAACAAGCATGCAAAGGAGAAATCTCCCCGAATTGAAGTTTTTAATTGGTGAATGGTTTTTAGAGTTCAGCCTTAAGTAGTATGAATTTTAGGATTTCGCTGAAATACCAATTCAACCAATCTTCGGGTTTTTGAGAGAATACAGGTTTTCTTCAAAGCCCAACAAACCCTTCTTCAATATCAGTTGGTTAAATGCATGCTAAAATGCAATGGGCTACCCTAAATGGAGATATCTATGTGTGGATGCATGAATCAGTTTTAGAGTTTATGTGAAAGGGAGCCAAAGCACTTCAATTCAAGTGCTCCCAATCACCAAAAAGATGTCCACACAAGGCTCAACCAAAAGATAAAGAAAATCAATTTGTTGGGTTTGAAATATTCAGGATCGAATCTTAGGCAAGTTGAAAAGTCATGGTGGGGTTGGAATCAACTCAATTCCAAGTCTCCCCACCAGAAAGGTGATCCTCAATTGCAGGTAAATGAGGCAAAGAGGGGTGGCGATCAATCTTTTTATTTGCCTCAAAGAATACTTCACACGGCAAAAAATTCAAGAATCAAGATTCTTGGATTTTTGCTATGCGAAGTAGGGCGGGAAATCCCGGGGCGGTGGGAGTAAAGGCAATCAATCAAACAAGTGAATTTTAATCCACTTGCCCCAAGAGATCCCAAGAAGTTTTCCTAGTTTTTAGTTTTTAGTTTTTTTTTATTAAGGTGACAAGTTAACCTGAGTTGCTAAGAAAAGAAGACCTACTTGTGCAGCAACGTGTGCGGAGCTCCAGTGCGGTGTTGGCGTCTTCACGCTCTCATTCTCACCTTGGATCTGCTCACATCTTTAACTTCGTATGCCTGCCTTCTCCTTGGAACAGGTTCACCTGCACACCAAAAACAGAGACACCCGTGAAGAGAGAAGAGAAAGATGAAAGGCATGGAATAGAAACTTACCATCTCTTTACAAATTATTTTTTCTTTTACCTAGCCTACTTGATTTTATCTTGGTCAATTTTAGGCCCATGGTCGAACTCAGGGATATGGGGTTACAAGTCAAGTTTCTACGCCTTTCCTACAATGAATCTCTTCCGTTCGTTTATTGTGTTTTTGGTGTTTTTCTATTTAGATTTTTTTCTGGTAATTCTTGTCCTTGAGGCACACCCTCAAAATTGGATTCTTGGCTTTGAGCCAAATCAGGGTTCCAAAAAGGTTCTTACTATTCGCATGACGGAGTACCTGCAGGTCAAGGATTATCTTTTCTCTTTTATATTTTTTTATCTTTCTACTGGTATGTAAGAGAAATAGAAATAAAGTAAATGTAGTATAGATATATATGTATATACTATATATGTATAAAGGGGTCGGGGGTGGAGGCAGAGATGGAGTGTAGCACGGTGTCTAGTCGGTCGTCGTCTAGAATGACGCAACCGACAGGATGAGGTGTCGCGTGGAGTGTAAGGTGGATGGCGGAAGATGTGTGCGACCACACTTTTTGTATGCATGTATCGGGGAATATCAGCAACTGGTGCAGATATTCCAGCGATACCACGTATGGTAAGTAATGTGAAAATATATATATGTATATATGTAAATATATCTATATGTAAATATATATATATGGTTATAAATATACAGGTATATATATATGTAGTTATATATGTATATATATAAGTGTATATGTATATATAAATATGTATGTGTATGTATATATAACTATATAGATGTATATATATATGTATGTATAAGTATATAGTAATATATGTATATACAGATATATGTAGCTAGATATGTATATATTTGTATATATAGTTATATAGATATATATGTATATATGTATGTATATTTATATATATATGTATAAGTAGGTGTGTATATATGTATATATATATATATGTATATATATATCTATACTTATACTTGGTTATATAAGTAATATATATATATAGATATACGTATATAAATATATATTTATATATATGTATACAAATGTATGTATATATGTAAGTATATATGTGTATGTATATATATATATAAGTATATAGATATATGTATATATATGTATACCTATATATATATGTATATGTATATAAGCATATGTATATATGTAGATATATATATGTATGTATGTATACTAATACTTAAGTATATAAATACTATTATATGTATAGATATAAGTATATATATATGTATATATATATGTAAGTATATAATAGTGTATAGGTGTGTGTGTGCGTGTATGAAAGTGTGAGTGTGTGTGCGTATGTGTATTTGCAGAGAGAGAGGGAGAGTGTGCTGTGAGAGAGAGAGAGAGCGCCTGCAGAGGAAGGAAAGGGCATTTAAGCCATCTGCGCGCGAAGAGGTGTCGTCTGAAGGTTCAAGCTCGCGCGCAGGCGCGTATGCATGCAGAGAAGCACGCGCTGGAGGGCGATGGGCACAAAGAGAAGACCGCAACGCACAGCGCTACACGGAGAGGTGTATGCGGGCAAAGGAAGCTAGCGACGCAGGCACACGCGGGCGAGTGGGGCGGGCGAAGGCAGGTGCTGGGAGAGGCGGGCACACGCAGACGTACGCGGGCGGGTGCGGGCAACGCGGGCCGAGACGCGCGCGCGGGCTGCAGTCGGTTGCAGCGCGCCTGGTGATCGGTTAAGTGAGAAACTCACCGGTCACCCCACTGTAGCCACAACGTTCCGCAGAAACACGTGAACAGTGGCTACAGTGGTCGGGCGAGCTGTGCGACCGCTTGCTGCAGGTGTTATGAGTGCGGGTGGCTTGCGGCTGGCACGTGCGGGCTGGCGTGCGCGAGGAAGGGTTGCGCCGGCCGATTGCGGGAACGGAGAAGTTCGTGATAGAGCGCGCGGAGAGGGAGGCAAGGGCACCTGCAGCCATGCGTGGTGGCCTGCGTGCGGGCATGCGATGGCCTGTGCGCCTGCTGCCCCCTTGCTACTGCCGTGGAGCTTCAGACCTTGAAGCCTGCGGCAATGGCGGAAGTGCTGGAAATGAAGAAGTCAGGGAAGTGAAGACCACCGCGCTGCTGGCGTGCACGGTGGAGCTGCTGCTGCTGTGCGGAGCTTGAGAGATTCAAAGCTTGAATCTCCCGCTCCAATGGCTGCAATGGCTTGAACTTGAAATAGGGAATGAAGGCCACCACGCCCACCGGCTCTTTGAAGAACTGGGCGGTGGTGGTTTCACGGTGGTAGATGTGCACCACATTGAAGACTCCTTCCCGCAGAATGTCTCCTCTGAGGAGGAGGTCCTGCATATGGAGGGAGAGGGGGAGGAGGCGGCCTGGAAGTGAGCTGCTGTGTGGGGTTTTGGCGTGGAGGACCAGGCTCCTTGAAGAAGAAGAAGATGCCCTGTTTTATAAAGGAAGAAGGCATGGCTGCACATGGCTTGCATGCGGCTTGCAGGGTGTGGCTGCTGCGGCTGGCAGAGAGAGCTATGAGCAGGGAATGGCTGAGCAGGAAGAGGTGTTGGAGAGCATGGTGCGAGGAGGAAGTCAATCCAAGCAGCTGCGGGAAGCATTTCAAAATCAAGTAGAAATAAAAATAAAAAGATGGTGAATTTTGCAAAGATGCACTTGAGGAAAAATGTTAATTGCAAGGCCACTTATTTAGTCTCCTCCCCTCTCAATTAAATGCATGCATGCATGTATTTTTACAAATGCGACTATGGAACCCTAATATGAACTGGTAATGGTAGGAAATAGCACAAGACAGAACAATTGCAAGTGTATTTTTGCGGTGCAATCAGTCATCAAGTGTACCTTTGCGGCATCATTTCTCTTATCTCTTTTCCCTTCGTATCCGCCCAATTCTTCCTGCGGTAGTGCATGTTTGGGAGGAGGTCACAAAACCCTGAACTGTGTGAATTGTCTGACAAATTTAGAAAAGAAACCGAATCATCCTCCTCCACAAACATGGCTGCATGCCCACCCCCAAATCCCAAGGGAGGAAACCGCCCCCAAAACCCACCAGGTGGTGGAGCCTTGGATCCCATAACCTGCCTCAAATCCCAAATGGAAATGTATAATGAACAAATTGAAGCCATTAGGGAAACATTGGAGGAAATGCAGAACCCTCCCGAATGGGAGGAGCCTAGGTCTCTTAGCTCCTATCAGAATCCTGCTGCTACAGAGACCATAGCACAAATTCGGGTTCCCATAGGCGGGGACGACTTTGAATTGAAACCGAACATAATTGGCCTAATAAATTTTCACTTTCATGTTCTTGCAAGTGAAGATCCTTTTCTCCACTTGGAAGACCTCACCCGATTGGCTGAAACTGTTAAACCAAGAAATATCGGATTACCTATAGTCCTCATGAAAATGTTCCCGTTTTCATTGCGGGATAAAGTGTCGCAGTGGTTACACACCCTTGGGAGAACCATCCACTCTTGGGAAGAGATGCGAACAGCGTTTCTCAAGAAGTTCTTCCCAATCGGGCGAACCAATGCGCTTCGCCGTGCTATCACTTCATTTACGCAACAAAACAACGAATAGTTTCATGAGGCATGGGAGACATATAATGACCTCCTTAGGAAGTGTCCGCACCACGGTCTGCCTAAGTGGCATATAGCCCAGATTTTCTACTATGGGCTAAATGAGACTTTGAAGCAAATTGTAGACGCTTCCTGCGGAGGGAATTTTATGAATAAAGACGAGAATGGAGCATTCGAATTATTTGAAAATATGAGTGAAAACTCAATGAACAACGCCTCCATTGTCACCTTAATCATACCAGCCTGCCCCGTAATGTTCACGAAGTTGACACGGGACCCTCCCATTCATCCACTGATCTTAGCCTTATTGCACAAAAATTGGATGAAGTCTCCATCGTGCACAAGAAGCTGGACGAGCTTCTGGCCAACCCCACCCGTTCTATGGCAAATACCCCCACTTCACCACTTCGTCAAAATCCAAATTCTTCCAACACCAGGCTTATCTCGAGAAACCCCGTAAGACCTTCCTTACCGAGTGTCACGCCAAGCCACTCAGTAAGTCATGTGGAACTAGCTTCTGCGAGCCAGTATTTCGACACGGAGGACCAAGCCTCCGTGTGCTTGGACGCATACTTACATGCTGACGCGTCTTCTGGCATAGAAGATGCTTGCGCCCTAGGGAACAACCCGTTCTCTGCCACTTATAACCCAGGGTGGTGAAATCATCCAAACTTCGCATGGTCCAACAACACGCAGCACCAAAACCCCATGGGTGGACCAATGCGACCGTCCGCACCCGTCATCCCAAGGGCCTAGTCTAATCCTATGGAAAATCCACCATCAGGCCCTTGCGTACTGCAAACCGAACACACAACAAGTCCTCTTAACAAATTGATGCGAATGATGACGGAAATGTCAAAGCGCCATGAAGAGAACATGGCCTCTCTTCAGCACCAATTGGTGCAGCAGAATGCTGAGATCAGTCAACTACGCATGGTGACTCGATCTCAGGGCACTCCTCCCGCCCAACCTGTTCCTAACCCGCGAAATTTCATCTTCTCAGGGGTAGGTTAATCAAATTCTGCAGGCTCCGAGCATTCCACCAGGATTTCAGGCTAATCTCGCTGCAGCACCGCACTCTTATGTCCCTATTGCAAACCCTCCTCCACCGTATGATCCCACTGGATCCGCATCGTCCAATGCTATCACTACGAGGAGCAGTAAGACCGTCGATCTGCCTCGACCTGATCCTGGCCTGTCTTCTTCATTGCCCTCTCCTTCGGGATAAATCTGTCACTAAAGCCCCGACGATGGCGTAGCTTCCGTGCCCACGCGCGCCGCTTCAACTGCCCGTGCGCTCAACACCATCGCACGCATGCTGAGTCTCAGTCGTCTGATCGCGAGATCGGACGGCTTTAAACGCATCTTCACCCGCTACGTTGCGTGCCTGCCCGCGTGTGATCGCGCATAGCCGTTGGATCGCAATCTGACGCTCCACATGGTGCCATCTTGGCCGTCCATCTTCTGGAAGTTGTAGATGGTGCCTCGGATGTCGTATTGACTTGATTTTTGCATCGTTGGGCTGTGATCGTCGATCTGAATTCATCCGTGCGGTCGGATTTGTCATCTGAAGTGCAGATTTTCACCATCCTGGCCCTTGATCTTCTAGGGTTTCCCGATCACTATCTGATGCTACGGATGTCTGATTAGGGCAATCTTGGAGTCATTGAACTCCAATCTTCGCCCTGATCACATCCATACAGTTGAATCTTTGATCCGAGGCCTCGATAAAATGTTTGCCCTGTCCAAGCACATAAAAGGAGACAATTAACCTCCATTTTATTCAAACTACTCTAAATGCAAGATGATGCATGTTATGCAATATTTATATCATGAAATGCAATCCTATGCTTAAGAACATGCATAAATAGACATTTTAAGTAGTGTAAATGTGTTTACATCATACCCCCATGCCTATCTTTTGCTAGTCCCTAGCAAAAACTATATGCTATTTATAAAAGAATTAGGTTAGATTATTTGGACCTAAGTTATTTTCAATCATTAAGAAATTGTCTACTTAGGAACTAAACTTTCAAAGGCACAACAGTGCCCGGGTATCAACCAAAATGCAGACCCCCTCAAGCCCTCGCCTTATTAAAAGAAAAATTTCTTTTTCTCTTTTTCTCTTTTCTAATTTTTTGGGATTTCCAGATTTTAGGGTTTAAGAGTGGCTTTTTATGACCATTCAACTCACCCAAGATTTGATGAGAACCCTAAGTTTTAAGCATCTTATTGTGATTGTGATAGACTCGTTGACCGGTAATTAAAACGGACTTCGGATTTCTATGCCTCTAGGTGACCTCAAAAAGAATTCTGCCTAAAGGTGTATCTTCACAACCGGTAGCTTTCTCCATACTTTTATTTTTTTACGGGGTCAACACAAGGGTGAATCCAGTGTATATCTCCTCGATTTATTCTACTTCTCTGCTTCTTCCTAAGTGTTTTGGGAATTTTTAGTGCATTTACTGAGCTGGGTTCTGGACAACTGGTCGATGAGCTGCTACCACCGACAACTTGCCAGCCATACTCGTGCGGGGAAGTGTGGCTTATTTCTTTTTGTTCTTTTCTCCTTTTCTTTTTGTTTTTTTTTTCTTTTCTTTCTTTTTTTTTTTTTAAGTAGGTGGCTTCCCTGGTCTAAGATTTACCTAAAGGCAGCAAAAAGAGAAAGGTCCAGTGACTGGGCTCTGGACAACCTACCTATGGGCTGTTACCCACGATAACTTACCAGCCATATCACCCTAGAAGGTTCATTAGCTACCCAATTTCCGTTAAAATCGCCAAACAACAAGTCAGTGCAAAGAAAGTGTGTAGATGCTTAAGACTCAAAATTCCCTCAAATCAGAGGGCGGGTTGATAAGTTGTGTACTTATCACCCAAACTTATTTATTCCAATTATAATAGAAATAAGATGGCGAGGACTCAAAGATAAATCCACATTTTCGTGGATACACAGGCTAATTAAGTCCAAAGACCTGAAGGGTCTTTGTGTTCAGATCTTAATGTAGTATTTCCTAAGATTGAAATTTTTCTTAAACCCAAATTCTCTTTCCTAATTTTGATTTTTTTTAATAAAAGAAAACAAATCTACGGAGCTGACGAATGAATTCAGAGATAAATAACCACCCCCCCATGCCTATCTAATGCAATGTCCTCATTGTATTAAAAAGACATAAAACAGAGTGGAAAAGCGAAGAAAGCACCTGAATTGCGTGAATGTCAGGTCAGCTCCGAGATGAAAAATTAAAAAGAGCTGTATATGTGCTGAGTTTAATGCCTTCAGCTAGGCACACTATACAAAGAAAAGAAATGAAGAATTCACACGTGCATGTCAGAATTAGAATAAATAGAAGAATCCTCCGACCTGTCAACAGAGGTCGACAGATGTGGACCAGATTGTCGTGCAGACCCACACCCCATAATCGAGAATATCTTAGGTTCTGGATAAAAATTACCCAAAACCTAAAATCAGAATGCAAGCGGGGTCGGGCCTGTGATTTATGAGGATGCAGCCCAAGACCAAAAAGTCGGGTTACAGAGAATTGAAGCTCAAAAGGATAATCGTTGAATGTGTGCTTGAGTTGAACATCCTCGAAACAAATGTCGTAAGGATTCTGATTTGATGGTTTTAGCTTAAAAGGAACCCTTCGACTCAATCTTCTATTTCCTCCAAAATTAACTTCCCAAATCAGAACTTCCCAGCTCCTATCCTCCTCATTCAGTATATCAAATTCCAGGACCTCTTGTATATTCATCACCCCGTCTGAAATCTCCAAGTCTAAATGATGTGGCAGAATCAAAATTGGCTTGGGTCTAATTATCTCAGAATTAGAATCATCAATAAGCTCAACAGGGTGTAATTGATAATTAGGGCATTGAATTGATTCCTCTAGAAAATGTGATTCTAGATCTGTAATGTGTGCCCTAATAAGATCAGTTTCCTCAGTTATTGGGCTATTAAATGATCTACCAGACTCCTCAGGCCCAATTGTCTCACTGAAATCATGTTCAGAAAACTCGCGTGAGACTTCGCAACTTGAATCTTCACCATCAAAGAAATCAGGATCCGTATCAATGTATGTCCCAAAATCATTTGTCACTTTCTGTTCCAAGGAGACATACGTTTCCTCGTAACCCGGCTTAGGGATCTCAGGTGAAGAAATCAGATCATCCTTAATTGGTTATTTTAATTCAATATGGTCAGCCTCGTAACACGTGTCCCCCCCAACAGGTGCCTGAGCAGGTTCTGTCATTGGCTTTCCTGAAGAGGGTTCATCCTAGGAATTATTCCAAGATTGAATCAAAGCAACCACGAATCTCATCCTCAATTTCGCTAATTTCTCAAGTAGAAACTCACCCAGGTTCTTATCCTTAACATCCTGGAGCCAATCCAACAAAGACTTGTTTAAATCATCAATCATTTCAATCAGGGGCTCCAATCTCTCAATGCAAGGTATTGGCTGAACTTCTAAAGATTGAATGATATTCCTCAAGTTAGCCAGAACCTATCTTGAACCTGGTTAACCTGAACCAAATGAGTTGGTTCAGGGTTGGGTAGGTTTGGGCTTAATGCAGGGGAATTAATGAATTGAGATTCGTTATACCCTTCCTGATAATAGGTCATTTCAGATTGTTGAAAAGATGGTGATGACCTAAAGGCAGTGAAATCAGAGGATGGGGTGTATCCTTCTTGATTGTAGATCGTATTAGGTTGTGCATGAAAGGAAGACGATCTATAATCGATGCAGCTCTGAGAAGGATAGAAATCAAAATCAAAGTGTTCAGGGTTAGACCCTAAACACGGGGGTCTGGAATTGTATCCCCAATCCGAATTATCCCAACTGACTGATGGTTGATTACAATATGAGTTGGGATAATCGTCATGTTGAGGATAATTCACAACAGGAGGTAAAGAGTGGGAATGCGTGAAATATGTGGAAGGATTCATGAGACACGGGAGGAAGAAAGGCGCCCTACAATATAAACAATCAAACCTATCCTTAAATGGGTT
The DNA here is from genome assembly GCA_037157565.1 of Thalassia testudinum. Classification (NCBI taxonomy): domain Eukaryota; kingdom Viridiplantae; phylum Streptophyta; class Magnoliopsida; order Alismatales; family Hydrocharitaceae; genus Thalassia; species Thalassia testudinum. Next base: position 111,446,556 of record JAZHRO010000003.1, on the reverse strand, counting down.
AGCCTACAGACCTACAGACTCCCAAAACCCATCTTGAGATAAAGGAACGATTTGATCTACTTCTGTCTGTTCAATCCAACCAGTTAGACGGAGGGACTGGGGAGAAGGTTCTTCCTTCGGCTTGCACCTCCGGTTCCTAGTGTACCCCCCAGCCGCGATCGTTTGACTTTGCTCCCTTAGCTAGACATCAGATTGAACAGTAGAAACATACCAATCGAAAATAATCTCGTTCTGGGTTCTGAAGAGTGAGTCCAATCCTTAAGGCCAACGTCTACTCTATTTTATTTAGGGGTAGGTTTGAATGTGCTTTGGAATGTGATGGGCCCTTTAAATGGGTTGTGCCCTTAATGATTGATTGATTTGTGTGTGCGTGCACAACCAGTGGTTTTCAAGCAAGATTATTTTTGATGTGGTGAATTTTAAGGTTCAAATCTTGCTTAGTAGCTTTTAGGATTCAACTTTAGGTGTTTTCAAATAGGTTTCATTGGCACACCAGGTTTTGCAAGCACATGTGAAGATGTTTTCCTTTAAAGTTTAAAAAGAATGTGGAGTGCCTGGTAAATCCTTAAGAGTTGAACCTAATTGGTAGCTACTTGATGAGTTTATTTTATTTGAAGTGGTGCAGCCCAAACAACTCAAACAACTAGCCACAAATGCACCACTAAGTTAGGCACACAAAGATGGTTAACCTAGAATGATTTCTACTCTTTTATGTGTTGCTTTATGTGTACCGGTTCCATAGATCAGAACCCGGTTGAGTAGAAACAATTCAATTAGGTTAAGTGCCTTTGAATGTGGGTGTATGTTGTGCGTTTGTTGAAAATTACCCCACAAATTATCTTTTTATTTTTATTTTTTTAAATGAAAGTGGAATGAATGTGAGTGAGAATCCAAACAACCAAACTATTCCTATGATTTATGCAAGCACCTAGGTTAATTGGAATTTGGATTTATTGTGGCGAATGAAATCTATGGTGGGGGAAAGAATGGGGGATAACTTACAAAACCTTCCACATCACTTTACTCCAATCTACCACTTTTGCTCGTCTCAAAAGAGTACTTGCAATTACAATAAGAAAGGAGAAAAGTGAGGTAAATGATTTGTAAGTTACAAAACGCGAAGAGAAATCAAAGAGCGTCGCCTCCCCGGCAACAGCGCCAAAATGTTGAACGTTACGAATGCTATGCTAACGTGTCCGATTTTGGAAAACCTGTCGTTGTAGTTCAAAAGAGAAGAATTCGTGTTCAACAAATAAAATTTATACCGAAATGAAAATTCCGGGTCGAACATAGGGAGGTGGACGTTTGATTTAAAAACTATGCATTTCTCTTTATTTGTCACAGAATAATTCAAATTAAAGCTATTTAATTATTTACAATAAATAGAAGAGAGGGAGAGAGTAAGAGAGAAAGAGAATATTACATAGAGAAATTAAAATGAGATGTAGAATAAACAAGAAATTTTTCATTGAGGAGATTGTTCATTACAACTAGAAAGCATAAAACAATTACTCTAGAAAGCGATAAATTTACGCTAGAAAGCATTAAAAGAATGGAGGGAGAAATGTCCTCCTCGACCATTGCTTGGAGGACGAACAAAACTACACTAGGAAGCAGTAAATCTATACTAGAAAGTAGTAAAAAGAATAGGGAGAGAGAAATCCTCCTCGACGGTTGCTTGGAGGACGAGCCGGACGGGACGATGCCTGGATGAAGTGGAACGAAGCAGGACGAAGGAGGACAAAGCAGAAGAACGGGAATGAAGCGGCACGCCGTCGTCGTTGCGGGATCCACTTCCGAAGGGGAACGAAAATTGGACATTATCTCGCGAGAAGCATCCCGGGTGTGGGACAAGCTTCTCTTGAGCTTTGGAGGGGTAGAGAGGAGAAGGAAGGGATGAAGATTTCGTATGGAGGGGGTCTCCTTTTATAGTTGCAAGGAGTGGGGGCAAAGTGGACATTACAACTTCAAAACAATAAATGTGGGGTCTTTAGTGACGGATAAATCCGTCACTAATGCCTCGACATGGGCGTAGCTTCCGCGCCCACGCACGTCGCTTCAGCTGCCCACGTGCTCAACGCCATCGCATGCACGCTGAGTCTCAACCGTCCGATCGCGAGATCGGATGGCTTAAAACGCATCTTCGCTCGCTACGCTGCGAGCCCGCCCACGTGTGATCGCGCGTCCACGCTGCACGTCCAATCGCACGTCGGCGCTATTGGGTGCGTGCAGCCATTTAATCGCAATCTGACGCTCCACGCGCTGCTCGCTTGTGCCTGATTTGAGGATCGCGGGACTCGATCCCACGACCTCTCCTTCTCCCGCCGCTTCGTCTCCGCTGCGCTACGCGGACGAATCAACCAGCCACATCCACAGCCGTTGGATCTTGATCCAACGACGGAGAACGAGCGGGTGCGGGACCTTCATAGAATGTGTGCGGCCGTTTGGGCGGTCGAGATGGCACCACATGGCACCATCTTGGCCGTCCATCTTCTGGAAGTTGTAGATGGTGCCTCGGATGTCGGATTGACTTGATTTTTGCATCGTTGGGCTGCGATCGTCGATCCGAATTCATCCGTGCAGTCGGATTTGTCATCTGAAGTGCGGATTTTCACCATCCTGGCCCTTGATCTTCTAGGGTTCCCCAGTCACTATCTGATGCTATGGATGTCTGATTAGGGCAATCTTGGAGTCGTTGAACTCCAATCGTCGCCCTGAGCACATCCATATGGTTGAATCTTTGATCCAAGGCCCCGATAAATTGTTTTCCCTATCCAAGCACATAAAAGTGGATAATTAACCTCCATTTTATTCAAACTACTCTAAATGCAAGATGATGCCTGTTATGCAATATTTATATCATGAAATACAATCCTATGCTTAAGAACATGCATAAATAGACATTTTAAGTAGTGTAAATGTGTTTACATCACACATCTATTATCAAAATCGAAGGAGACATCCTTCGCTAATAGGTCGCAGAGTGGCTTAGAGATTTTACTGAAATCTCTAATGAAGCGCCTATAAAATCCAGCATGGCCAAGGAAAGATCTAACTTGACGAACATTGGTGGGCAATGGAAGCTTAGAGATGGAATCGATTTTTGCGGTGTCCACCTTTAATCCTCTCTTGAAAACTATATGCCCTAACACAATGCCCTGCTGGACCGTAAAGTGGCTTTTCTCCCAGCTAAGCACCAGCTTTGCCTCTTCACAACAGGTTAAGACTTTATCAAGGTGCGAAAGGCATAGGTCAAACGACGAGCCATAAATGGAGAAGTCATCCATGAAAATTTCAACGAACTCATCGATAATATCTGAAAAGATAGCCATCATACAACGTTGGAAAGTGGCAGGAGCATTACATAACCCAAATGGCATTCGACGGAATGCAAAAGTGCCATACGGACTCGTGAAGGTGGTACGCTCCTGATCATCAGGAAAAATGGCTATTTGATTGTACCCAGAGTACCCGTCAAGAAAACAAAAGTACTAGTTCCCCACCAATCATTCCAGAATTTGATCGATAAACGGTAAGGGGAAATGGTCTTTCTGGGTAGCTGTGTTTAAATGGCGGTAATCAATGCAGACCCTCCAACCAGTTGAGGGTCTAGTGGTCACTAGTTCTCCTTGGTCATTCTCCTCAGCAGTGATTCCTACCTTTTTCGGAACTACATGAATAGGACTGACCCATTTACTATCTGAAATGGGATAGATAATCCCTGCATCCAGCCATTTCAGAATCTCCTTTTTAACAACCTCCTGCATATTTGGATTGAGCGTTCTCTGCATATCTCAGAAAGGCTTCACGGACTCGTCCATGTATATATGATGCATGCAAAGAGAGGGATCAACACCCTTAATATCAGCAATTGTCCAGGCAATTGCTTCCTTGTGCCTTTGTAAACACTCAAGTAGAGCTCCCTCCTGCAATTCAGATAATGCAGACGAGATAATAACGGGGAGCGTGCTATTAGGGCCAAGGAAAGCATATTTCAATGTGCTCGGGAGGGGTTTCAACTCCAATTCAGGAGCCTTTTGGATTGAGGGTTTTAGTTGAGATGTCCCCGCCTCAGGCAGCAGATCTACCTTCACAGTCCAGGGTGGGGACAGAGACTCAGTGTGTATCCCCAACAACTTTCTAATTCAGGCATTTCCCTTTCAGTTTCTTTAATAATCGAGGGATGGTCCTTAGATATGACCTTCTGAAGGGGATCTCTACATAAGAGTGCTGGAGTAGTCTCCTCAATTATTTCATCAATGACCTCAATCTGAGAACAATCTTCAAATCCGGGTTGCTTGTAAGTATCAAAAACATTTAATCAGATCTTCTTGTTCCTAAAGCCCATTTTAAGTGCCCCAGATCTACAATTTATAGAGGCATTGGCTGTGGCCAAGAAGGGGCGTCCCAGAATAATGGACGACTTAGTGGGCTTATTAGATGGGTCAGTATCAAGTACCAGAAAGTCAACGGGGAAGAAGAAATCTTCCACTCTCACAAGGACATCTTCCAACAATCCCCGTGGTGTCTTAAGTGATATGTCTGCAACTTGGAGGATTACTGGGCTAGGCTTCAGCTTTCCTCCTCCCAAAAGGTCATAGACAGAGCTCGGTAGAATGTTTACCCCCGCACCCAGATTGACTAGAGCCTCGTCAATGTGTTGGTTACCTATGACCACTGAAATATACGGGGCCCCTGGGTCTTTCATTTTCGGGGGTGTTCCATGCTGGTGTACTGAGCTAACATGGTCAGGTAGGATGACCTTGGTTTGGACCTGTTTCCTAGATCGACGCTTCTGGGTGCACAGGTCCTTCAAAAACTTGGCATAGGATGGAATCTGTTTAATCGCTTCCAATAGAGGCAAGTTAATCTGGACTTGCCTAAAAGTATCCATAATCTCTTCCATCCCATCCTTGGCTCCAGACGAGCCAACAGAAGATTCCCCAGGAGCAGGTAGGCGCTCTGGATAGGGCACCCTCGGCTTCTTGGTAGAGGGGTCGTCATGGTGGGAAAGGGGTGGTGGAAGGATGACATCCTCATTGTGGGTGATTTTGTACGAGGGAGAGTGGTGTGGCTCTTCCTCAGGTGAGATGGAAGTTGGATCAGGTGTGGAAGGGAAATTCTGAGATGTAATCATAGGAGTGTTATCAGGCTTGTCAATCTTTTTTCCACTCCTCAACATGATCACTGCTTGGGCGTGCTCCCTGAATACAACCCCCTTGCCCTTAGGGTTCTCCTCAGAAGAGCTAGGCTACTTCCCTAGATCACGTTGCCTAACTGCCTCAGTAAGATGACCAATTTGGGATTACATATCAGTAATCATCTTATTCTCAGATTGGATAACAATATTCTGATGCTCTTGCATTGCTTTCATCATGGCCTTCAGTTCATCCATCTTAGAGGGCTTATTCGGACGAGGGTTTTCATAAGAAGGTTGGTATGTGGGCTATGGAGGTAAGGGTCTTGTATTCCCTGAGTTAAAAGCATCAACTTACTTCCAAGAGAAGTTTGGATGGTTCCGCCACCCTGGATTATAAGTGTTGGAGTAAGGGTTATTGTGAGGGGGGTGGAAACCTTGGGCGACGTTCAAGTCGGCCTGAATCAACTTAGGGAATTGGTTTGCCTGATGGCACTCCGCAGTGTCGTGCGTTGTGCTTTGGCAAATGGAGCATTCTCTTGAAGCCTGTAAAATAGAGGTTGCTTGCGGGTTCATGCCGGGGTTTGCTAAAAGGCTATCAAAGTTTTTATTCAATAGTTGAATCTGATAAGCCAAATCCTGAGAAGCCCCAGCTTCATTGGCCTCTATCTTCCTCTGCAAGATTGATGGTTTTCTTTCTTGATAGGCAGAGGGCAGATGTATGGAGTTGTCGCTTAATGCTTCAAATAATGCCCAGGCTTCATCCTCAGTTCTGGTCATGAAGGTTCCTGCACAGGCTTCATCAATGGTTAGCCTATGCCTTTCAGATAATCCGTTATAGAACCTTTCGACCAACTGCCATCTTGGCACTTGATGGTGGGGGCATAACCTAAGAAGGTCATTAAAGTGCTCCCAAGTCTCATGAAATTGCTCCCCTTCCTATTTAGTAAAACCCATAATCTCTCTTCTGTAATGGTTGGTTTTACTCATAGGAAAATACTTTTTTAAAAATTCTCCCTTAAGGGTGGCCCAATCATTTACCCTTGCATCGAGGGTATGATACCAGTGCTTGGCCTTATCCTTTAGGGAGAAAGGAAATAGAGTCCTCATCAGGGCTTCATCAGTAAAGCCCTGGAGCTTCACCATGGAACAGACCTCGGTGAATTCCTCCAAATGTCGGTAGGGGTCCTCCCTAGTAGTACCATAAAGATATGATATTGCTCTTGATCTCATACGAATTATCCCCTGCCAGTCGTCTTAATGCTTATGCGGATGGTTAGTTGGAATAAACTAGTCCCTTAAGGTCCTTTGTTCATTTGCACCTTGCTTAGCCATTCCTTCTTTTTCCTCTCCTAGGTGAGCTCTCCTAAGAATTCTCTCAGGCTCAGGATCAAACACTAGATTACTCTCAAGAGAGCATTTGCCAAGCATACAAAACATAGTTCAGGTTTTTATTGAGTAAGTTAAACCTCCAATCCAAAGATAAGTCAAAAGATCAAGACTTATCTGATGAGAACCTCATCATGAGCCATAACTAGCTCGTTTTGACCTAATACAAAGGATAAAAGCTCCTACATAACTCAAGGAAAGGCTTAACTCAGAGAATTCTGAGTTTAAGGAGAAAATAAGTCATAAGGGGTAAAAATGCAATTTTACCAGTATAATCTGCATACAGGGTAATTCAGGGCCCAAACATAGGTCAAATCAACTTAATAAGAATAAAAGTGGGATGAGATGATCTAGCAAGGGATACAGCAATTCCAAGGAACTAAATGATAATCTGTAACCCTAAAACAACCCACTTCAATTCACGAGGTTCAAGGAAAAGTAAAAATAGAATAAACCCTCTAAAATTCATAGAAAAATAATCTCTAGGGTTTAGAACCTTCAATTTGGCCTTCAGAACCCATTTTGACCTACATTGAGAACCATGCCCAATTAATAACTTAATTTGGGTTTTCGCATAAATTGACCGGTCAAACAAGGTTTAATATAGAAATGAAATTCACCATCAGATTCCTTAGGTCCTAATTAGTCATGTATAAAAACTTGAGCCTAAGAAGAAACCTCCTTGACCAACTTTACACTTTGGTCCTCATATATTTACTTTTTGGCCCTCAACTTTTGAACCCTCGCATTTTGGCCCCTAGCTCTCCTTCGTTCTTTGCGTTCAGGTCCCCCCTGCAAAACCTGCTAGCACCATGCTCCGGCGACCTCGCGCGGAGCATGGCGCCGCGCAGGGTGAGGGGGAGAGCCTGGCAAGTAAACCGGGGGTGCCCTACGTCGTCAGCCGTCGCAGGGACACCCCCCTGATCGCTGTAACCCACCATACCGGCCGTGCGAACGCACGGACGGTATGGGTTTCCATCTCCGGCGTCCTCCGGCGAGGGAGACACGTCGTCTCCCTCCGCCTTCCTCCCTGATTCGGTCCCTATAAATACCCCCGTCGCTCCACCGTTCTTCCCAGCTCGGATCTGACGGAGAAAACCCCCAACTTTCCTCTCCTCTCACTCCGACAGACGCCCACCAGCTCCGGCGGTTCCTCCTCCTCCTCCTCTTCGCTCTGCCGCAATACCAGCAGCAGAGACTTCTTCCCCTGCTCTTCCCGCGCCACGCCGCACCCAGCTGGCGCCTCTCCGGCTCTCTGCTCGCCGCCGCCCCTTCACCTGGGCATCTTCTTCTCCGGCGACAGTCGATACGACTGTCGCCCTGCCCCGGCCCCTTTCGTCTCCGTAGCTAGGTCAGAACTCCTCCCCATCTCCCCCTCTTTCTTTTCCTCACTGTCTTTTATTTGATTAAACCCTCGACCGCTCCTGTCCACCGTCACCCCCTTCGTCTCCGGCTATCCTCCGGCGAGCCACTCCCATCACCCCAGCAACCCACACGGCTCGCCGACCACCGCAGAACCTCCGCCTCCTCACCCTGATCAACCCCCGCCCTTCCACTTCCCCCACATCACCCTCTGCAACCCCACCGAACAAACCCATCCTCCGACCCACAGTCCGACCTAGGGCAGCCCTTGCACGCCGCCCCACGCCTCGCCACCACCCACACGAGCTTCGCCGCACTCTGGCGAAGCTCCCGGCACCTTCTGATTAGGCCGAGAGGCCGTTTTGCTGTGAACAGGCCACCCGACCTCCACCGCCATTGCCGTGCAGAAGGAGCTGCTTCCGCCTGCAGCTGCAGGCGCGCCACGCCCAGATTTGACTCCCAGGCCTTGCGAGGCATTTCGACAAAACATCAGGCTCGCAGCTGGGGTGAAGGCTTCGCGTGTAGCTGCGATCGCCCGCTGCTTTCTCCGCTGCGGGCGCTCAATTAGGGTGGGACATTTAGTCCCACCTCAGAAAAGTCTGAAGAGGCGTAGCGGTATAAAGCGAAAAAGTGCTGGAGGCTTACTGCCTCAGCACACGGGGTGAGGTCCCCTTCACCCGCCCGGTTACCCGGTCTCGTCCGCGCTCACGCCCCGCGGATCTGACCCGACCCGACTTAGACTGACCTGCACTCCTCGCCCACCACGCACGCCGGTGGGCCTGGACCCGGGCGCGACCCGTACCCGGCTACCCGGCAGCTCTGGGAGAGCTATCCTATGAGCGGATTCTGTGAGAGAGAGACGGAGGGGCGGGGGGTAGAGTAGGTTTTGCCCTCTGACGTAAACTCTGAAGTGTGCAGGCACAGGTGAAGAAGAAGGACCGCGGAAGAAGAAGGAAGCTGAGGGAGGCACTGTAGCAACAAGCGGTTTAAGTCGTCTGATTGGAAAATCAGACGACGTCCTGAAGGGAAAAGAAGAAAGAAGGAGAGACGACGTCCTGACAGGAAAAAGAAAAGAAGAAAGAAGGAGATCTGAAGAACAACAGAAGAAGGCGAGGCAGAGGAGAACACAGGGAAGAACTCAAAGAAGAAGAGCAGGAACAGCTGAAAGAAGAAGAAGAACATCATCACTGCAGAACAAGAACATCACCACTGCAGATAAAGAAGAAGAAGATAACAGAAGATCTGAGATGAGGAGAAGCAAAGAGAAAAGAAGAAAAGACAACAAATTCTTTCTCTCTTTCTTTATTTTTGTAAAAGAAACATGTATATCTCTAGAATACAACTTGCTCCCTGAGTTCGACCTCGGGAACTCTTTTATTTTTCGAGTAAAAAATTTATATATTTGAAATGATGGCAATAACTGGCTATACTAAAACGCTATAACAATAAAACCCAGTTATCTCAACGTTTCATTTTGGCGCCGTTGCCGGGGAGCAACGGCTATTCTAGAGGTAAGCATTCTTGTTTCTTTTTAATTTCTGATAATCTCCTCTCTTTTGTGCAGAAAACTACAGGAAATCAAGAAGACAAGCAACCGCACGACAGCCACTCCGAGGACCGATAAATTTTTCCTCTCGCTATTAACCCCTAAACTCTAAAGAGGAAGAAAAGAAAAGAACAAGCAATATAGGGCTAACCTGTCTTCCATACTTAGTAACCATAAAGAGTTGCATGTTTTCAACTCATCACTCCTGCACACTATTAAGGGTATTTAAGGGCTAACACATTCTTGCTTGAGCCCTAATTACCCAATAAAGAACTAACTGGACCAAGTAGAGCCAACATAAGATTCAACATTAGGGTTTTAGAGACACACCCCTTATCAAGAATTGAGGAAATCCAAAAGAGGTGTGCCCAAGCCATTGATTGAAAATAATTAATAAGAAAAATCCTAAACAATTGGCTCTCTCTAAACACTTGAACCCTAAAACAAGGCCTAACTTCTCAAGGAAACCACTAGGTGAAGTTGACCCCTGGGGTCAACCAACCTTCAAACTAGGCCACTTTGTTCACAAAAACACCTAAAGTTCAAGTGAAAACCTAAGCACCTTGATCTTAACATAAAAAAAGGTAGACTTAAGAGGTCAAGATCCCCATTCTGGTCTACCTGGAACCGCAGTGACAAGAGAGGTCGGGTGGGGGAAACCCTGTAACCCGTGGGGACGCTCTACTGTGTAGGGGTCTTTGCGGGACTCTCCCTCTCTGGCTGCCCAGGTAATTCTCAGGTGGACGATCTTTCTGATCAAGGGGTCCATCTGCCTCGCACCTCTATAGTCACCCAACAAATTTTTGGGTGTCTTGATTGGGTCCAGCACCTGCTTATCTCATCCAGTCCTTCAGTATTTTTCAGGAGGTCCTTGAAACCTCCTATAGAAATTCACTCTCCCCGAGGCTAAGCCTCGGCTCCTTTGTTTTTGCAAAAATCATTCACACAGCCCTTCTTTCCTCTGATTCTGAACAAAATCCCCTTCTTCCATCTTGATTCAAACTTTGATTCTATATCTTGATTCCACCACCTGATCCAATTATGCAGCCTAATTACCTAGCAAGACTACCATTCAAAAAACCTGAATATATGAGATCCATGAAAGATAAGATGATTGAGGATGCCCTTGAAATCTATGAAATCAAACCCTCAACACCAGTAGAAAACATTCAGGTTGATGTCCCAACAACCACAGCTTTCATCATGAACTGTGCCCAAATCCTATTGACTGAAATTTCAAAAGGATCAACCCGAGATATGCTCATGACAGGATACATTGAGATAGACAAATTACACAAATCTGAATACCTTCAATGGTTGACAAATCCTGTACTTTGGGAACAAAACCAAGATGCTCTTGAAAAATGGGTAGAGATGATGAGACTTTTAGAAAAAACTATCAACCAAAAATACCCGTATACACCAGAAATAGAGGATGAGTCATCTTGGAACAGTACTAAAAATCAATCTAGTTTCCCAGACCTCGGGACTGAGGCACAAGGTGGTTGTCGACTCCCAACCTAAATAGAAGATAGCAATAAAATAGGTTGGGAAGTTGCAGGAGAACACAATGCTGAGCCAACCCTAGGCCATAAATCACCAAGCTTAGAACTCCAAGACTCCTGCAATAACAAGATTAGAATTGAACCTCTGGAGGGTATAAATTCCGCCCCTTGTTTTGATAAGGTAACCCTCGAAGGTTATTCGGACTTAGGTTCTAATAATTCTACCCACATCCTAAGCCTAGAACCTAGATCTGAAACTTATTGGGAAGATTATGAGGCCCCTTATGAGAAAGATCAAATTTTTACAGAATATGATTTCGGGCCTCTATTTGATGAATATCCCTCTCCAACATCCTCAGGAAATCTGATCGATTTTTCAGAAAACATGCCAATTTATGATACAGAAACTGAGGAGTTGGATGAGCAAGGTTTTAATGGGGTCTATCCTACCAGCTTAGAGCTTGAACAGAACATCTTTTTGAGCCCAGAAGTGACATATAGGCTAGAACCCAGTCAGGCTGCTGATTCCACATCTGATGATTTTTGCTGTGGTGGAATTCATGGTCATTTTCGCCAACTCTCCGACAATTTCAGATCTGACTATAATTGCGGAGAGATTCCCCTTCCTGAACACGCCAAGCCTATCTATGACCTCAGTTCACATGACTCTGACTCTGACTCTGAGGTCCTGACTCCCGAGATCACTAATAACACAGAATCATTCCTTTTCGATCCTCAGGAACCAAAAATAGAAAATGCCAAGAGTGATTACAACCAAGAATCCAAATTTTTTCTCGAATCCGATTCCTTTCATCCTACAGACACTCTTCCGACATTTGATAGTTACCCAGAGGACTCTCTACAGAAAACCACCTATCATCTGTTTCTAGAAGAGCCCTCGTACACAATGGCCACCTCGTCCGCACACACAGAACGGATCAAAACCTCTCCCAAACCCCGACCCGCAACCGGACTCAATTTCTATTCAGATTCACCTCTCACCGAGCCGATTGCATTTCCACATCGGGTTTCGAACATTGATCAGACTACATACCATGCTCTATCATTCTCTGATCACCCCTGTAGGGTTTCCGCGTCATTCATTGATTATTCTACGGGTCCCTACTCTGACCAGGCTGATTCGACTCAGCCAAACCCTGCGTTTACACTTCCACATCCATCTGAGCTTCATAGTTTATGGTGGGTTCCACACCTTTTTATCCACATCTATCAACCCACCAGATTGATTGGGTTTGGGCTGCATCATCAGCCTGTTGATCTGAACAAGCACCTGGTTGGACCAACCAGGCTCTTAATCAAGGTGCTTGTCTTACAAAACTCTACTGATTTGACCATCCCCTCTCCATCGCATTTCCCGCTTGGCTGAAGGCATCAAATTTAGCGCTCAACGGGAGGCAACCCGTCATTCTCTTTGAAAACCTGAAACATGTTCTGACACCTTTTTGCACTTGAGGTTCACCCGTGTAGACAGCCGACCCCACCTCAGATGCTTGCATCTGGGATTAGAAATCGTCCGCAAAAATTCAACCCGACCCATCCACTCATCCAAATTTCTGTCTTAAGGAATGAACTAAGTTAAATAAAAACCCCCTAGGTTACAATGAGGACATTGCAAATCTTAGGCATGGGGGGGGTATGAAAGTGCAAAACTTGTAAGAAAAGGTTTCAAACAAAAAAATTCACATATGCCAAAAACACCATAAAAATTAAAAATTTTTCGAAAAAGAATAAGAGGAAAAGAGAAGGAAATTTTGTGAAGAAGGAGAAAAGAAACAAAATGAAAAAGGAGCACAAAATTATAAGAAAAGGTGATAGTCATTAGTAAGGAACTAAGGAATTAACCTAAGTTCTAGACCTCATTCAAGAAAATAACTGAAAAGTGCATAATAAGATTAGTAAGAACGCAAACCTTAGGCATTCTTGAATAGACTCTTAGTACCCATTAAGATCTAGACACTCCTCAAGAGGTTGAGGAAAATGAAAAGCTGAAGTATTAGGTCTAAGGCTTAGGGAGTATTTGGCCTCGTTAACTAATTTTTGGTTTACGGGACTCAGTAACCTAAGCACCCTAACCTCACACACAGCCTGGTTCAGTAAGCGTAAAAATCAGAATCACGCAGAAGCGTCGCAAAATTCTGAAAAGAACACCTAGAATAGGAGCGGCCGATCAACACAAGTTGATTTGGATGAATTCCCAGCGCAGAGAGGCGGGAAATCCCCTCGAAGATGCGTAACAAAATATCATCTCCTCGGTGCTTGTCTCTTAGGATATTTACATATCCTACTGGGGGCATGTAAGCACTCTGCTGGTTCAGATTCCATGGATGGCATTATCTCGAAGTGTCAATTGCCAGGGTCTGGATTCGGCCACGGAACACCATGGATGGGATTATCTCGAAATCTCAATAGCCAGGGTTCCGGGGGTTGCCATGGGCGGTGCTATCTCGAAGCATCGATCGCCAGGAACCCTTGAGGATTAATGATGGGAGCAAGGAATCTGATACAGACCGTGTTGAAAAGCCAATCCTAGGCTAGAACTAAAAAGAAAAAGAGAGAGAAAACTCTCCAAACAGAAAAACTTTCTATCTCTCTCTTACAAAATGCACTGCGAACTGAGCCAGGGCTAAAATCATTTCAAGCACGGGTGCTTTAACCACAAAGTCCAATAAACCTTAGGTTAGTTCTTGTGGACCTTAAAAACCTTTGCTAAAGACTGAGGCTAAGACTAGACAGATTTGGATCTTGATTGGTACTAGAGTACCTTTTAGGCCTATGGTCAGCATTCTAACCTAATCTATGCTCAAATAAAAAGCACTTATCTAAAACTATTAAAAACTTCATGGTCTAGAACAAGGGTTGAAACCTTAAGTTTTTGCTAAGGGACTAGCAAAAGCTAGGCATGGGGGTATGATGAGAACCTCATCATGATCCATAACTAGCTCATTTTGACCTAATACAAAGGATAAAAGCTCCTACATAACTCAAGGAAAGGCTTAACTCAGAGAATTCTGAGTTTAAGGAGAAAACAAGTCATAAGGGGTAAAAATGCAATTTTACCAGTATAATCTGCATACAGGGTAATTCAGGGCCCAAACATAGGTCAAAGCAACTTAATAAGAATAAAAGTGGGATGAGATGATCTAGCAAGGGATACAGCAATTCCAAGGAACTAAATGATAATCTGTAACCCTAAAACAACCCACTTCAATTCACGAGGTTCAAGGCAAAGTAAAAATAGAATAAACCCTCTAAAATTCATAGAAAAATAATCTCTAGGGTTTAGAACCTTCAATTTGGCCTTCAGAACCCATTTTGACCTACATTGAGAACCATGCCCAATTAATAAGTTAATTTGGGTTTTCGCATAAATTGACCGGTCAAACAAGGTTTAATATAGAAATGAAATTCACCATCAGATTCCTTAGGTCCTAATTAGTCATGTATAAAAACTTGAGCCTAAGAAGAAACCTCCTTGACCAACTTTACACTTTGGTCCTCATATATTTACTTTTTGGCCCTCAACTTTTGAACCCTCGCATTTTGGCCCCTAACTCTCCTTCGTTCTTTGCGTTCAGGTCCCCCCTGCAAAACCTGCTAGCACCATGCTCCGGCGACCTCGCGCGGAGCATGGCGCCGCGCAGGGTGAGGGGGAGAGCCTGGCAAGTAAACCGGGGGTGCCCTACGTCGTCAGCCGTCGCAGGGACACCCCCTGGTCGCTGTAACCCACCATACCGGCCGTGCGAACGCACGGACGGTATGGGTTTCCATCTCCGGCATCCTCCGGCAAGGGAGACACGTCGTCTCCCTCTGCCTTCCTCCCTGATTCGGTCCCTATAAATACCCCCGTCGCTCCACCGTTCTTCCCAGCTCGGATCTAATGGAGAAAACCCCCAACTTTCCTCTCCTCTCACTCCGACAGACGCCCACCAGCTCCGGCGGTTCCTCCTCCTCCTCCTCTTCGCTCTGCCGCAATACCAGCAGCAGAGACTTCTTCCCCTGCTCTTCCCGCGCCACGCCGCACCCAGCTGGCGCCTCTCCGGCTCTCTGCTCGCCGCCGCCCCTTCACCTGGGCATCTTCTTCTCCGGCGACAGTCGATACGACTGTCGCCCTGCCCCGGCCCCTTTCGTCTCCGTAGCTAGGTCAGAACTCCTCCCCATCTCCCCCTCTTTCTTTTCCTCACTGTCTTTTATTTGATTAAACCCTCGACCGCTCTTATCCACCGTCACCCCCTTCGTCTCCGGCTATCCTCCGGCGAGCCGCTCCCATCACCCCAGCAACCCACACGGCTCGCCGACCACCGCAGAACCTCCGCCTCCTCACCCTGATCAACCCCCGCCCTTCCACTTCCCCCACATCACCCTCTGCAACCCCACCGAACAAACCCATCCTCCGACCCACAGTCCGACCTAGGGCAGCCCTTGCACGCCGCCCCACGCCTCGCCACCACCCACACGAGCTTCGCCGCACTCTGGCGAAGCTCCCGGCACCTTCTGATTAGGCCGAGAGGCCGTTTTGCTGTGAACAGGCCACCCGACCTCCACCGCCATTGCCGTGCAGAAGGAGCTGCTTCCGCCTGCAGCTGCAGGCGCGCCACGCCCAGATTCGACTCCCAGGCCTTGCGAGGCATTTTGACAAAACATCAGGCTCGCAGCTGGGGCGAAGGCTTCGCGTGTAGCTGCGATCGCCCGCTGCTTTCTCCGCTGCGGGCGCTCAATTAGGGTGGGACATTTAGTCCCACCTCGGAAAAGTCTGAAGAGGCGCAGCGGTATAAAGCGAAAAAGTGCTGGAGGCTTACTGCCTCAGCACACGGGGTGAGGTCCCCTTCACCCGCCCGGTTACCCGGTCTCGTCCGCGCTCACGCCCCGCGGATCTGACCCGACCCGACTTAGACTGACCTGCACTCCTCGCCCACCACGCACGCCGGTGGGCCTGGACCCGGGCGCGACCCGTACCCGGCTACCCGGCAGCTCTAGGAGAGCTATCCTATGAGCGGATTCTGTGAGAGAGAGACGGAGGGGCGGGGGGTAGAGTAGGTTTTGCCCTCTGACGTAAACTCTGAAGTGTGCAGGCACAGGTGAAGAAGAAGGACCGCGGAAGAAGAAGGAAGCTGAGGGAGACACTGTAGCAACAAGCGGTTTAAGTCGTCTGATTGGAAAATCAGACGACGTCCTGAAGGGAAAAGAAGAAAGAAGGAGAGACGACGTCCTGACAGGAAAAAGAAAAGAGGAAAGAAGGAGATCTGAAGAACAACAGAAGAAGGCGAGGCAGAGGAGAACACAGGGAAGAACTCAAAGAAGAAGAGCAGGAACAGCTGAAAGAAGAAGAAGAACATCATCACTGCAGAAGAAGAACATCACCACTGCAGATAAAGAAGAAGAAGATAACAGAAGATCTGAGACGAGGAGAAGCAAAGAGAAAAGAAGAAAAGATAACAAATTCTTTCTCTCTCTTTCTTTATTTCTATAAAAGAAACATGTATATCTCTAGAATACAACTTGCTCCCTGAGTTCGACCTCGGGAACTCTTTTATTTTCCAAGTAAAAAATTTATATATTTGAAATGATGGCAATAACTGGCTATACTACAACGCTATAACAATAAAACCCAGTTATCTCAACGTTTCATTATCCCTCCGTTCCCACGTAAGTGGTATAAGAGGGGTGTGGACTTGAAATCTTAACCTTCTTTATTACGGAGGTCGAATTAGTTAATATAAATGGCCAAACAAGTTTTTCACTACAATTACGTGCCTTAATTCAACCTTCGAGTGCCCTAGGACCTATACTTTGCTTGGATGATGCTCCCAGGTGATCAAGTGAGAAGTTACTCCAAGGACGAACAAAGGGATGCAAGTAGGGCGAACCCTTCCTTTGAGGTGATGCGTATGCAGTGCCCCTTAACTACCCTTTTGTTCCTTTAAGGGGTGTCCCCCTCCATGGAGTATCAAAACACTTGGTCAAAATATAGTATCACCACCACCACAAAGCACAATAGGAGGGTCTGCACCGAAAAAGAGATCAGTGCCTATAGCCGTAAGGGATCGAGCCTTAGTGCGGTGCCTAATATGCATGCTCTGTGTTAGAAGTGTGCAACACACCGCAAATCTTTGTAATTTCTTTTGAAATCGCAGACAAGTCCCTTAGAATCAGATCAAATGTGAATCTCTTTTAGGGTTGAATCTGATTATCAATTCCACTTTTAGTTATGTGACCACTGAATTAGTAAATTCAAACAACTTGGTGGTCTTGAATTTTAATTTGAATGCAAATGCGTGAATAGGAGCTAGATGCAAAAGTTAGAAAGATGTACCTATCTCCAGCAATCTTCGTGCTAATATGCTTGCAATGCAATAATAAGATCTAATGTGCTGCTCAATCACCCCTAAATGCACGCACCTAAGGGCATGCAACTTCTAAATAGGCAGCTCGGTATTTTCTTTGTTGGTTTTAAAAGTAGGCAAGTAGAAAATAGAATCACGCACGCACAAAAAAAATATTGTAAGCCTTAGTAGCTAAAGAATGTAGGGACAAACCCCCAAAAATTCAGCCCCAATTACTACAAGGGCGAAAAGACAGAAATAAATTTGTGATGACGGAGAATCCTCTACGAAAGCAGGATCTTAGTCTCCTTCATCTTTTCCTCGTGTGGCTTAACTCGTGGTTGCTGTCGCCGCTCTGTTGTGCCTCGTTGCCTCGTCAGATTCCTCGCACAGTAAAAAAAATTGATCAGATAATTTCACAACTCAGAATATTTAAAAACAATGAAGTAAATCTATTATGTCTGTTGCCTCCCTGGCAATGGCGCCAATTTGACGGGTTGATTTTTCGCTTTGCATTGTAGTATTTAAGTGGTGGAAAAATCGACTAATTAATAATAAAAAAATAACCACTCACAGAAGAGCGGGTCGTGTCCACAAGGAGGCAATTATGCAATAAACTCTCGATTATTTCATGTTCTTTCGGTCAAGTGCGAAATCCCTAGTCAAATCCGACATAAAATGCGATGGAAAGAAGATTCACAATTACTCAAAAATATAAGGGTATATGTGAAATTTTCTCTCACTGAAATCTTCAATAAATATATGATGATTTTATGTAATTTTCACTTGACATATACTAGAGAAAATTGGTGCACATGTTGATCCCAAAACCAATCTTAAAATAGGTGAATATCAATAACGTGCAATTATCAGAAAGTATGAGTGTGCATTCGCAATTCTACCACAATAAAATAATCATAAATGAAAATTAACTTTTGGTGGCAATGGTAGTAAATGTAATTTTTAATCTCCCTTAAAATAGAGCATTTGCTCTCTCTCTTACTTGCATGCGGGGAGGATCGTCGGTGGGGCAGTTAACGCACTAGGGAGGTTGGCGAAGACGAGGCCTATCCGATGGAGGCCGCGGCATCGATGGAGATGGCCAGAGGTGGCCGGCCAGCAGAGGAGAAGAACGCCGGAGGAGGCGCTGGAGGCAGACCTGTAGGGGCGTGGTGGTGGCTCTGCGCGCAGCGCTGGAGGTGTGGGCGCGGTGCCTGCCGGGAACGCTAGGCACTAGAGGGGCGCCAACACCTACGGTGGTGGCTTCTGCAGGCGGGAGAAGGTGCCTGTGGGGGAGATGTAGGAACGCCTGCAGTAGGGGTGCGCAAGGGGGAGGTGCTGAAGGGAGGCGCTGTGTGGGAGCCTGCAGGCTGCTTGGTGAGGGAGACGCAGCGCCTGCGGGTGCTAGAAGGTTGGTGCAGGCACTTGGTGCTGCCCCTGAATAGGTCCTGCGGGTGAAGGCGCACGCCTGCAGTGCTTAGCATGCAGCACCTGTGGAGGGGGGGTGCTGTGCTACGGTGGTCGTTGAGCGTGTAGCACCTGCAGGGAGCTCTAGTGGTGAGGCAGTCTGTAGAGAGGAGCACCAGGTGCTAACTTGAGGCAGGTGGAGCGGGGCAGAGCAACTGCTAGCGCTGGAGAGAGGCGTGCCCTGTGGGAGCGGGTGGCACGGTGCTAGCACCTGCAGGAGGGCTGGAGCAGGTAGAGGTGATGGTGCATGCTCCTGCAGCGTGGGAGGGTAGCACTGGTGGTACTTGGTGTGCAGTGCCTATGGGGAGCGCTAGGCACTGGAAGGAGGAAGCACCTTGCGGGAGCGGGTGGGGCGGTGCGGTGATGGCAGGTGCAGGCTTGGTGCACAGTGCACACGGGTTACACCGTTTCTAGATGATGATCCTCCTCCCCTTTCTCTCACTCCTCTTTAACTCCTCTCCTTTGCGCGTGTGTGAGTTAAGGGATTTTCAAATCCCTTAGCTAATTCTGGCCGGCGGCTGTTGAGGGTGCCCAGAGGATGGGGAAAAGAACAGCCACCGGTTGTTTGAAAGGGTAATTTCCCTCCCCTCCTTATTCTTTTGCCAAATATTTTTCCTACACATAAAAAGAACATAAAATCATTACATATTAAGTTATAGAATAGATGTAAAACTAAATCATGATGCATGCAAACATTCTATAACTTAATGTAGTTATTAACAAACCAAAAAGATACAATTAAAGTTACTTAGGTGTAATATTAGTCCATTAAAATGGACTCATCAATTATGATCTCATAAAGCATGTTCCTCTCCTGCTGGAAAGGGATTTTCTGATTTTGGATTGCCTGACAAACTGCACTTTTTTTGATTGAATTTCGGGTCACATTATTGAGAAGATTGGGCAATATTGGTTTGTGTTGTCTATGGGAAATCGATAATATAATTCAACGTTGATTTTTATCATGGAGGTATATTGCAGGTAAGGGAAGATTTAGAACTTCTTGAAGGAAATTAGCTTTTTTTTTTTGGATTTAAGTCCTAGAATGGCTTACAAAGTTGTAAATGGAGGAAAAGAATCATGTATTTGACCACAATTAATTTTGGTTGTTTAGGGACTTAAATAAGTACAATTAGGGAATGAAATTATGTATAGGCCCAAATGCTATTAGCATTGACTTTTTGGAAGTAAAAAAAAAATCCAATGGGAATAAAGGTATATTAGTTACATGGTTTTTGAGTATGGCTAATATAGGGATTGACCCTTTTGTGGGAAGTAATAGCTATGATCGCATGAGTTTTAATTATAGGAGATTGTGAGACTCCAAGATTAATAGTCCCATGTCATTTCACCATGAAAATAACTAGGGAGTATAAATATGAAGACTGATAATCAAATTTAACATGAACTTAAGGATTTTGGGCTAGTAGAAGTTGGGCTGAGGTTGGGGACGGCCGAACATATCCAGAGGGATAGTATAGATTTTAGATCGGGCCGTTAAGAGATTGAGATGCAAGGAGGTGCCTCTAGTGAAGGTTATGTGGAAGAGAGGGTATTGTTTCTAGCTGACATTACTCCTCTTTGAGTTTGTTATGCAGATGTTTTCTTTCGTTTCAACCTTTGAGTCAAGATCATGTTTCGGGAGTGAAACTTCCTTTAAGTTTGTTATGTTAAAATGACCTCGAGGATTATTTTAGAATTTTCAAATTCTCCAGGTGGTCTCTACAAGTTTTCATGCTTGAAATTGATTACCTAAGGCTCTTTTTGCACATGTTAGACTCTAGGGGTCTTCTTGCAATTTTTGCATACTTATTTCGATGTCACATGGCTCTAGGGAGTTTTTCAAGACTTTAAGTGGTTTTTTGCAATTTTCTGCACCTTAGAGAGTGTGCTAAGGACCTTATATAAATCCCCATCTTGTGATGGGAGTTTTCTACAATTTTTCCACCCCTATGTTCCTTCAGGTAGGGTCCCCCACGAATAAAGCAAAGTTCAAGGTTTCTCCTACAAATTTTCTGGCTCCACATGAACTTAGAACCCTAAAAGCCCCTGCTATAAAAACCCCATCCTACCAAACATCGATAGGTGTGCCTTCCCTTCCCACGTTCCTCACGGTCTCGAGTGGTGCATGGCCCCCCCACCCCCTCTGTCGCAAGCTGAGAAAGGGAAGGAGAGAAAGAGAGAGAGACAGAGGGTGAGAGATCAAGAGAGAGAGGCACGGCGAGCCCTCTCTCTCTGTGTAGCACACAGGAGACGAGGAAGAAGGGTGTGGGCCCCCATGCAACAGCATGCAGGAGACGGGGAAGAAGATTAGGGTGCACATGCTAGTCGAGGCGATGAGTGGGAATCGTGAGGTAGTAGGTAGGATCCATCGGCAAGAACGTGGGGCACATGTGCAATTCATGGCCTTGCACGTGGGAGAACCAGTGCCTGCCACGTGTCATGGTTGGCTTAACCGATTCGCTTGGGTTAGCTCGACCAAACCGATCCAAGGTCGGTTCACGTGAACCAGAAGTAGTTTTTAAGCTAGTTCAAGGCCCAAACGAACTCAGATTCACGTGTTTAAGGTACCGTTTGAAAGGTAATTAAATTCCCTACATTTTGATATCCATTTTTTAACTGTTAATGAATGCTTAGCAAGTTGGAAAATTTGATTAAGCCTAATGGCCTTATTTAAACCCACAGATGCTCTAGAGTTGCTGTGCAGGGTAGGCATTTATTGGGAGGCAACCCTTGTAGCAATAACAAGAGGCTCAGGCAGATTGCCTGCACTCCCTATTACTTCTCGAAGTTGAGGTAGAGTGGTGTATTCTCCCCTTACTCTTTAATTTTTGTTTTGTGCCTAATGCCTTAGAAATATGAAGCATTTACGATCAAACTAGGTCTTCAGATATCCTTCGATTTGGACCAATTGTTGGTGCACTTCTACTATGTTTTAGAAAAGAGATGTGTCATAGTATAGGAAATAAAAGCGTAACAACAATTAAATTTGTAAAGCTCCAAAAACGTGAGTTCTGAGGACTTTCGTAGGGAGAAAGTTGTTGCAATTCAATCAACTAATCAAATATGATGAGCACAAGAATGCAGTGAAAAACTCAATATGAAATATATTCAATGTATGCTAGGAGTTATGAAACAAAAATAATATAGATAGAGAGAGAGAAAGCAAAAAAGACAGGCGGTTGAAACCACTAATATAACCCTTAAGCTTATTTGTCTCAGCTTCAATTAGATGGTAAATTCAAACCAAATAGACGACTTAAATGTTTAAAGCCAAAGCTTCTCAAATTTGCAATATAACCCTTAAGCTTATTCATCTCGACTTAAATCAGATGGTAAATTCAAGCCAAACAGATGACTTAAATGTTTAAAGACAAAGCCTCTAAAATTTGCCTAACTCTTTTGGCGCAGATCTCGAGAGCAAACCCCCCACTCTCTCTCAAAATAAACCCAGATCTTTCTCTCTTTCCCAGACCTGACCGGACCGGTCCAGACCAAACCCGATTCAGCCCAGACCTGTGTGGTGTGAGCACGGGCGAGGGCACGTGTAAGGCTCCTGAGGGGTAGGGACATGACCCTAGTGTTTCGAAGGCGATAAGCCGGTGTGCGTAAAACATTAAGTAGCAAAAATCCTTTCAGCCATTCCTAATGTCGGACTAATTTGAGATCCCTTTCTTCAACAACTATGTGCAAGGCTGGCTTGTTCAATTGAAGGTCTTGCTGTAGCTTCCTTTTTCAATTGAGGGTCTAGTGATGCTCTTGGAGGTATTTCACGTCGATTGGAGGTGGTGGCACTATGGATAGTCGCTGGGCGGCAGTGGTCGGAGGTGAAGAAGGCGACGATGATGGCGGTCAACTTGCAAAGAAAATACGGCCTTAGGGTCCAATTAAACACGCATGAAGCTCCACTGTGGTGAGGCGGAACTAGTGGTGGTGGTAATTTGGTGGTTAGAGTGGTTGTGGTTGAAGAGGGTGATTGAGGTAGTGTAGGTTTCAATAACCTTAGCCGAAAGAGTGATCAAGGTGAGGGGGATCATTCGCCTAAGGTTATTGGATGGGAGGAGGATGGAGGTAGGCTGGCGATGAAGGCAGTTGTGGTGGTGTTTGCTGATGTCGAAAAGGGAGAATAAGAGGGAGAATGGGTCTAATAATTGACCTAAACCTAATTTAGGGAGAGAAGTGCAGAAACCATAACCTAATTTACCAATTGAACGAATAGAGGTAGGTTGCTGGAGATGCCACCAACAAGGAGGAAGGAGGAGGATGGAGCTGACGAAAGAGGTCTCAAAGGCCTAAGCTTGCCGAGAAGCTCCAGCGAGGATTGAGGAAGAAGATCTGATGCTCGTTTGATGGTGAGCAGCAACAAAGACGAAGGTTGAAGGTGCTGTAGGTCATCATCAATGGTGGCGAGACACGAAGATGAAGGAGGTGGATTCACACTCCAAAATAAGATGAAATCAACTTATGCTCATGCGACCCCTTTTTTAGATGAGGTTTCCCTCAATTGTACAAAATAGGCATGTTTGAAGCTTGATATTGACAGGAAGGAGAGCTCGAAAATCTCCAGCTCACCGAACCAATTCCAACCAAATTTGGTCTGAAAATGATGCTCGGCAAATTAAGAATGATCTTAGGATCAATATCGCAAACTTTGGCGATTTTTTATTATAGTTTCTTCAATCAATTCTTCAATTCAATGTTGGCAGTTTGGGTTCTTCTTTGTGTTCAGACAACGAAGAAGGTAGAGAAGAGAGAGACGCTGTCCAGGGCCTTTCCTTGAAGGAGACTAGGAAGTTAGAGGTGTACATGTATAGAATGTGAAACATAGGGGTTTAGATGTGAAAAATAGAGATTTTAAGGGAAAAAATGTACACTAGGTCAAGATGGACTCTGATTAGGCCCAAATTTTGGTGTTAACATAATTTAGACCCAAGGAATCTAATGATGAACTTGGATTTTGAGTTTTGACCATGTTTAACTGGGTACATTGCATAGGAGCCTAAATTAAGGCAAATTCCTATCTCAATCTCTGTTTTTGGTCAAAATGGGTTCAGATGGTCAAAGTAAAGGTACCAAACCTCTTAGAATATTTTTCAATGTTTTTTAGGAGGTTTAGATTGAATTTATCTCTACTAGAACCCTTTCAATTTAAGTGAGGCTGATAATTAGGGTTTTAGGTACTATTTTCATCCTTAAAATGCGTGAAACTGTGATTCAGTCAAACTGAGCCCACTTTTTGGTCTTTAAGTTTATTTGACCTTGAATGAACCCCTGATTAATTGCTTAGTTAATATGCATTAATGATGCGATGGTAAAACAATAGAATTAACCCCTTTTTCCTATCTTCTTAAACTAGTTTAATACGGATTTACGATCCTTAGATGATCATTTAGGAGAACTTAGCACTTGATTCTGACTAATTTTAGTTACTTATGATGAATGATGCTATTACCACCATACCCGCATGCCTTTTACTAGTCCCTAGCAAAATTCTATGGACTAAACTAGATCT
Organism: Thalassia testudinum; assembly: GCA_037157565.1. NCBI lineage: Eukaryota > Viridiplantae > Streptophyta > Magnoliopsida > Alismatales > Hydrocharitaceae > Thalassia > Thalassia testudinum. The sequence continues at coordinate 111,422,297 of JAZHRO010000003.1, read as the reverse complement.
CTAAACTAGACTTTTTTGTCAAGATGCTTTACTAAGTCGTACTCTAAAAATTAGATCAAAATACCAACAGTAGGCCTAGAGGTACTCAAGTACAAGACAAGATTTAGACCTGACTAGCCTCAGCCTTGGGTTTGCCACGGAGGTTTTTAAGGCCCGCAAAAACTACCTAGAGGTTTGTTGACCCCCATGGTTAAAGCATCCATGCGTATACGTAGTAAGTCAAAGTTCAGTTTACCAGTGCATTTTTGAAAGAGAGATAGAGAGTGATGGTAACACCATCATGAGCGATAACTAGCTTTAATTAGTCATAATCAAGTGACAAATGCTCATATATAATCGCTCAAGAGACGTAATTCCATGCAAATCCATTTTGAGAAGAAAACACTAAATTTAGGGTTAATTATGTTGTTTTAACATCATATCATCAATGTAGAGTAACCACAGGATTTTCCAGGGGTTAATTAAAGGTCTAATGAGCATTAATGTCTAATGAGTGGGTTCATATAGACGGAAAAAGGGTTTTACGCGTTTCGAGAATCAAATCAGAACACAAAACACTAATTTCCAGCCTGCTCAAATTGAAGAGGTTTAGGTCAGGATAAAATTCATAAAAAAATATTATGAGAGGTTTGGTAGTCTTAGTTTGACCATCTGAACTTATTTTGACCTTGAATAGGTTTCAGACGTATTTTTGCCTTAATTTAGGTCTCTATGCAAATTTCCTAGTCAAACGTGATTAAAACTAAAATTTGACTTCACCACTGAATTCCTTGGGTCCAAATTAGGTTTGTATCCAAATTTTGACCCAATCAGAGTCCATCTTAACCTAGTTCGCATTTCAGTCCATTTAAACTTTGTTCCTCTCAATCAAGCCCATGACTTTTGAAATCTTTGCTGAAAAGGCCCTAACTTCCTTGTCTTCCTTGCAGAATGGTCCCTGCTGCCATTGAAGATCGAATCGACCTTTAGGCTAACTTTGACCATCTTGAATCCTCATCAAATGGACTCCAAATCCCACAAAAATTTGTGGGATTGAAGCTTAGACTTTGGAGAATCATGTGAAAATAACCTCAGACCTTGAGTTGATACAAAAAGACCATGTGAACCCATGAAATTCGTGGGATTTGTGATTCCAAATCTCAAGCCAATTAGAGCCTCCTTCCTTGTCTAGAGCTTGGATTTGAGCTCTATATAAGCTCTAGATCATTAGGCCATCCAAAACTAACTCGATTTTAGGCCTCAAAGACTTCAAATTCCTCTCTCAGGCCACCTCTGCCGCAACTCCGGTGAGTCTCCTCCAACCCCCTTCGTCGCCCTCTACCACATACCATAGGTAGAGAAATCATCTTCATCTCCTTCTTTCGCTCCTTAACAGACAAATCAACATCTCCCAGGCCTTCTTCTTCCTCAACGCTCCCTCATTGAAGGACTTCCCTTCTTCGACGCCCGCCAATCAAAGCTGGCGCCTTTCCTGCCCTTTCATCTACTAGTTATGTTCCTAAACTCTCCCTCTTTCTCCATAGTTTAGTTTTAGCTCCTTAGTCTCCTATTCCAATAGCCAAACACTGCCTTCCCCTTCGTCTTCTTCCACTCCAACTGTGCTTCGGTGAGGTCGCCACAGTGCCACAGACTACCAAACACCCCCGCGTCACCTCCAAAAGCACAGCCGCCTCACCCTCACCAAACCCTTCAAGAAATTGAGGGTTCCACTCTCCCAAAACCTCTACCGACCTCCACCTCCTTCGCACACCATCTCTGACTTCGTTAGCCCACCACACGGCATCATAAACCACAAGAACACCACCATCACCTTCGCCACTGCTTTCCGAAGCTCAGGAGCATTCTAATTGGGGCTCTTGAGCCCATATTTATGATTTTAGGTCTTCATCGCCACTGCCGTCTCCGTCATCATCACCACCTCTAATCGCCTTGCTCTGGCCTTGCTACCACACCTAGGTGTTGTGGACTCACCTCAAGAACTTGTTTGGAGCACCAATTGCACGACGCACACCAGCAGAAGCACCAATTGTGAAAGAATCACAACTGTTGTGTCATGCGATGGAAGAGAGTGGCATAGTCCCATATCAGGCATGGAGGAGGCTTTTGCTGCGCATATAAAGATTTTGTGAAGGAAGCTGTTCGCCCAAGACACTAGGTGGTCGGGTCCCCCGCACACTCAGCCTCTCACTCCTCGCTTACCCAAACATCTGGTGAGCTTGGACCTGATACTGCATAGACCCGATTACTCGAATTCGGAGACAATTATGCCCGGTATTGAGAAAAGAAAGAGGAGGGATTTGTGAGGAGGAGGGAGGGTTTCGCTTCATGGTTGAACACCTCAGGATGTGTGCCGAACAAAGAGCGGCTCCAACTTAGCCTCTGAGGAAGGTTGGCTCTTGTGCTTGAGAGGAGAGGCCTTGGCACCCTTGTGCGCCGTACTGTGGTGCTATGCTCTGATAAGTTAAGTCATCTTGTCATAAAACCTGACATTTGATATTGGTTCAAAGGTACTGTGGCATTATTTATCTAGTATTTTTGAAACATTTAAGGCTCCTCTGATGTTGAATTGAGGCATTAGCAGTTGAGGCCACTATTGAATTATTTGAGTACTTGATTATAGATATTATTGACTTATTTTAATACATAAGTTGCATGCTTAATTAAGAGAATTATGTGGTGATCTAAATCACCATTATTTTTGCATTCTCTTATTCTTTTTATCACATTATTCTTAAGATACATTGGTCTATAACTGAATATCATTCTAAGAAGATCATTCATTGAAATACCTTTATTATTCTTAATTAATTGTGATTATCATTCCTGAATTGAGTTAGTATCGTGAATTTCATATTTGCTCCCTACGAATGACCTTAGACTCCAACTAGATTTCGAGTTTATAAATTTAAGTGTTTTGTGTGATTTTGTCAACTATACTACGATGCATATATTTCTTAACACTCGATGAAAGCCATACAACAAAGAGGGATATTTGTTTTAAGAGCTTTTACTCTTTTCTTTTTACTTTCCTCTAAATCCAATAATGAATTGGCCTTAATTAAACACAGTCTGTATCAGATTCCTTGTCCCCACCAACAATCCTCGCAGGGTCCTTGGCTTTCAATACTTCAGGATAGCACCACCCATGGCAAATCTTAGAACCTTGGCTTTTGACATTTAGAGATAGTGCCGCCCATGGTGTTCTGTAGCTAGATTCAGGCTCTGGCAATCGACAATTCGGGATAATCTCACCCATGGCACCTGAACCAGCAAAAGGTGCTTACGTGCCCACAGTAGGATATTTGGATATCCTAAGAGATAGGCACGAAGGAGACGATATGTTATAATGCATCTTTGAGGGGAGTATTTTTTATTCTACTTCTCCATGCCGGGAACTCGTCCAATCAACTTGTGTCTTCGAGCCGCTCCTATGTCAAATCCTTGAGAAAACATTTTTAGAACATAATACTTTTGGTGTTATTCTTCATTAAGCACACTGAACCAGACTGGTGTTTGATTTTTGGGTGTCTAGGTTAATAAGTCCCGCAAACCAAAGGGTAGGCAATGGGGTCGAATAATCCTTAAGGCTTAGACTTAATACATTAGCCTCTCAACTTCCTCAACCACTTGAGGAAAAGTCCAGATCTTAACAAATACATAACTGTTTAAGCCCTATAATAGGCCCAAGAGGCCTAAGGCCGATCTTCACTTATCTCCTAAGATTTAGCCCTTCAGGTCTTAATTCATCATCGGATCTAGCCTAGAACTTAGGTAAGTTCCATAATCAATTATAGGGACTAACCACTATTTTTCTCTTTTTTGCTCCTTTTTTTCTTTATTTTCTTTTCCTTCTCTTTTTCCTCCTCAACCCCGACCTTTTGATTCAGCTCTCCTCCTTTCATCTCCCTCTCCTTTTTTTTCTTGAATGAAACCCTTCAAAGAATCGAATTTCATAATGTTTTGCACTTTATTGTCCCCCATGCCTAAGATTTGCAATGTCCTCGTTGTAAATTAGGTGGGTTCGAGTTCGACTTAGATCTCACATTAGAACAGGTTTGGGTGCATGGTGAACGGGTCGGGATGACTATTGTGAATGATTTCAAGATCTAATACAAATATCAGAGGTGGAGTCGGCTGTTCTAATGAACGAACCCTAAAATACAATATGACTTTAGCTTATAGATAGGCTAGAAGGGTCTCGGATTTTTCAAATGACGGGTTGCCTCCTGTTGAGCCCTAAGTTTAATGCCATTAGCTGGGCACAATGCAACTTAGGGACAATGGGGATCGAAAGATAGAGCAGCCAAATTCAAATCGGTGAGTTTGAGGAATGATTCTAGTCTCTCACCATTCACAGCAAATGGTTCTGAGTCATGACCGACTCCACTGATTTCTACGGTTCCATTTCTGATGATTCTTTGAACGAGAAAGGGCCCTCATCATGGAAGGCTTTGACTCGCTCTTTGTAGATATGCAAGTTCTCGTATGCATCATTGTGTAACTCCTTGTTCTCTCTCATTTGCAACCTGTGGTGGATTCTAGCCTTCATGAGATCTAGATTGCACTTTTGTACTACCCAGTAGGCCTTATGGTCCATCTCAATATGAAATTGACATGCCTTCCCATATATGAGCCTGAATGGAGACATCCCTACCTGGGTCTTATAGGCAGTCCTATAGTCCCACAAGGCTTCCGAAAGTTGGGTGGACCAATCCTTCCTGTTAGGTTTAACAGTGACATGAAGGATTTCCTTGATCTCTTGATTGGAGAGCTCAGCCAACCCATTAGTCTAAGGGTGATAAGGAGTCGAAATATGATGCGACACCCCATACCTTTTCATTAGGGATTGGAAGTGCACATTCATGAAATGAGACCCGCCATTGCTGTTGATGGCTTTAGGAACCCCAAATCTGGACAAGATGTTCTCCTGAATGAACCAGAGAACAGCTTTATGATCATTCGTTCTTGCAGGTACAGCTTTGATCCATTTCGAGATGTAATCAACAACAAGTAAGATGTACTCAAAGTCGTTAGATCTGAAAAGGGTCCCATAAAATCAATTCCCCATATGTCAAAGACCTCGCACATGATAATCGGATTCAAGGGCATCATATCACGTGGGCCCATGTTGCCAAGGGTCTGACAACGGGCACTTGCCCTATAGAAGGATTATGCGTCTTTGAACATAGTGGGCCAAAAAAATCCACACTAGAGCATCTTCACTGTGGTTTTACTCCCAAAGAAATAGCCATGGTAGGTCTGGTCATGAGAGAATGAGATGACATCATTGACCTCATCATCGAGAATGAATCTTCTAATTACTTGGTCGTTATTGAAGTGAAATAGATAAGGATCTTCCCAGACATAGTACTTAGCATTGGAAATCAGCTTGTCTCGCCAGGTGGTTGCCCAATTAGGTAGAACTTTCCCCGTAACCAAGTAATTAACGATATCAGCAAACCAGGGAAGTCCATTAATGGCCAAGAGATGTTCATTCAGAAAATGCTCAGTAATAGGTCTAGACGGGTCAATGATCAAAGAAGGAAGGCAAGACAAATGGTCAACTACCACATTCTGCTTTCCTATCTTATCGTAAATTTTGAGATCAAATTGTTACAACAGCAAGATCCATCGGATTAATCTCAATTTTGCATCTTTCTTCACAAGCAAGTACGTTATTGTAGTATGATCCGAGTAAATGACGACATGGGATCTCAGGAGGTACGATCTGAATATCTCCAGACTAAGTACTACAGCCAGCAACTCTTTCTTCGTAATCATGTAATTATGCTGAGCCTCATCCAATGTCTTAGTAGCATAATATATTACCACTAGTTTTCCATCGATTTTCTACTCCAGCATCACTCCTACTACGTAGTCAGACACATCGCACATGATCTCGAAGGGTTGAGACCCATCAGGGGATTGTAGGATTGGAGCTTGGGTAACTCGGTCATGCAAGATTTCGAATGCATGAATGCACTCACTAGTCATCTCAAAAGGCGTGTCCTTTGAGAGGAGATTCATTAAGGGGCATGCAATCTTTTAGAAATCAGATATGAATCAGCGATAGAAACTGATGTGCCCCAAAAACGATTGGATATCATTGATTGAGGAAGGCATAGGTAGTTTAGAGGTCAAGTTCACCTTAGCTCGGTCAACTTGGATGCCTCGCTCAGATATGAGGTGTCTAACCATAATGCCCTCCGGAACCATGAAATGGCTCTTTTCCCAGGAGAGAACCAGGTTCACATTGATGCATCATTGGAGGATTTGAACCAAGTGCAAAGGCAATCATTGAAAGATTCATTAAAAACCAAGAAGTCGTCCAATAAGACTTGAAGGTATTTACCTACCATATCAGAGAATATGACTAGCATGCACCGATAAAGGTGGTAGGTGCATTTCATAGCTTGAATGGCATCCTACGAAACGTGTACGTACCATAAGGGTTGGTAAAGGTGGTCTTTTCCTGATCTTTGGAATGGATTGCCACTTGGTTATATCCGGAGTACCCATTCAAGAAATGGAAAAATCAATTTCCTGCCAGTTTCTCGAGAATCTGATCAACGAACGAGAGAGGGAAATGGTCTTTCTTTGTGGAGGAATTCAGTTTCTGATAGTCTGTGCAGACTATCCAAGAGTTTGCAATTAGAGTAGGGATGGTTTCTCCATATTTGGTCATAATCACGGTGAGCCTTGCCTTTTAAGGCATAACTTGGATGGGGCTCACCTAGCAGCTGTCAGAGATTAGGTAGATGATTCCTGAATCGTGCCACTTAATAATTTCCTTTTTCATGACCTCCTACAGATTCAAGTTTAGTTTTCTCTGCATTTCTCGAGACGGTCGTGAGCCCTCTTTAGTATTGATACAATGTGTGCAATATGAGGGACTTATTCCAGTCGGATCATCTAGAGTGCATCCAATGGCTTTTCGATGTTGCTGGAGCATAGAAATCAGCTTTGTTTCCTAATTAGGAGAGAGTTGAGAGTTGATAATCATAGGAAACATTTGATTTGAACCCAGAAACACGTATTTCAGATGATCCGAGAGGGGCTTTAATTCCAGCACCGAGTTATCAGCAGTGGGTGGGGGTTCGGGATTGGCCTCAGAAGATAAGGTGGAAGCTAGGGATAGATCTAGATCAGCTTTGGGCTCCTCGATCTATGGGTCAAGATCTTCTTGTGGTTGAGGTTCTGGGAGAATCGAGTTCACCTTTGTAATCGGATCCTCAACTAGCGAACTTATGTCGCAGACTTCTTTGATTGCCCCACAGTTTATTCCTTTCTAGTTCTTAAGGATATTGATTCTCAATGTCTTATTCTGGAATTTCAACTCGATCTGGCCCTCTTCGCAATTGATATTCACCTTAGTTGTAGCTAGGAATGGTCTTCCTAAGGTGATCAGTGTATCTTTCAGATTTTCAGGAGTATCCATGTCAAACACAATGAACTCCATCAGGAAGTAGAAATCTCGTATCCTCACTAGGACATCCTCGAGAACTCCTCTTAGTGACTTTATTGATTTGTCAGCTAGCTGTAGAGTCACGTTAGTTAGTTTAAGCTTGGTTTCCTCAAAATGATCTAGAAGGGATGTAGGGATCAAGTTTATGGAGGCTCCTAAAGCCAATAAAGCTCGATCGAACTCTAGGTTGCCTATCTTACAGGAAATCCAAGTGGTGCCAGGATCTTTCACTTTCTGCGGAAGTTTGCTCAAGATTATAGAGCTAGCTTTCTTAGACAACAAAATCAGACTCCCATCTTTGTTTCACAGCTTACGCTTTGGTGTGCATAATTCCTTCAGAAATTGCACGTAAGACAATACGTGGCAGATCGCATCCATCAAAGGAATGCTTATTTGGACTTATTCAAAGAGCTTGACCAAGTCTTCCTCAAGTGCCATGGGTTTGGGTTTCTTATTTCCATTGGCCAAGGGCTTGGGAAATGGAACCTCTTCTAGTTCCTCCAGGATTGGTTCGGACATTGGATCTAGGGTAGGTGTGTCCTAGATGACCATCTTAGGGGTGGGCTCTAAACTACCATTGCTGGAGTGGCTAGGATACGGTGGATCCTAAGTCATTTTGCCACACATGTAGTAATGCATTTAAGCTTTCCTAGTTTGGGTTCGAAGTTGGTAAGAGTGGTGGTCGTTGCTGATATCTCGCATATGATGTGGAAGCCTCCATCCCGTCGGGTGAGCGTGCAGAAGGGGCCTGATAGACATATTGAGCTTGACCTTGATTTTGGGTCATAACGCGCCTCTGGTTCGGCATGTTATTTGAATACGACAGAGGTTGGGAAGGAAGTACACCAGGCTGGAGAGTCCCAGCTATTTGTGAGTTGATTTCGAACCTCTGTGATTTCTTCCTTATGTTGTTTCTACATAGCCACGTTAGTCTTCTGCATATCAATCAAGGTCTACAAAATCAAGCTCATTTGGTCTTCCTTGGTAGGTCCAGTTTGGAAATTCAGGTTGAACCTAGGCTAAGCGAGCTAATACGGCCGTGGAGCTTATGGTTAGGGTTGGAATTGAGGTCTCGAGTTTTGATTATTTCCTGACCACATGAAATTAGGATGATTACGCCATCTAGAGTTATATGAGTTGGAGAATCGGTCATTCTGGAAGGAGTGGAGATCCTCGTAGGTTTGAGGAACTCTAGAGTAATCAGAGTATGAGGATTCAGAGTTCCCCCAACTAGAATAGGATTGTCCAGAGTTTACTACGAAACCAAGATCAGACGGGGTTGGATATGCATCCATCTCCTGATATGTGTGGTGGTTAATGTTATGCATGGCCTCCCTACCTGAGGGCAGATGCACATACATGTTTTACTATGAAGAGGTGGCTCTCTGTAGGTGTCAAGTCAATTTTGTCACCTTCTTCTCGATGATGGAGACCATATCCAAGCAACTGGCCACCAATTCCAGGTCAATGGATGTGGATAGGTCTTGTGTGTCATGTGCCCCTCGTGTGTTTGTCAATGCATGGGTGGTCGTCCGGTCGAACACACCCATAGGCTCATTGTTTATGGAGTTCTCGTACAAGTTCTCAAAAATCTCCCAAATGGTGCCTTCATGCTGACCCATGATGTTCCCACCACAGGTTGCATTGACAAATAATCTAATGTCCTCACGGAGTCTCTAGTAAAAAGACTGGACTTCCCATTTAGGAACTCCATGATGAGGGCATTTCCGCACGAGATCCAGAAAGCAATCCCATGCCTCATGAAGTGGTTCTCCTACATTATGTCTAAAATGTGTGATCTGGTGCCTCAAGGCAATAGTGCAACTGATGTGCACACATCTAATTGGCCTAAAATGTCTATTTATGCATGTTCCTAAGGTCATAGAAGCATCATGCATTATAAATATTGCATAACATACATCATCATGCATTTAGATTAATTTATACAAATTGTACAGTAATTTGCCTCTTTTTGTGGTTAGCGGATAGGGTGACATCTTTTCGGGGCCTCGGATTGAAGATCCAACCATACGGATCTGATCAGGGTGATGATCGGAGCTCAATGCCTCCAAGATCGCCCCAATTGGACCTCCGTAGCATCATATGCAGTCCGAGGAAGATTAAAGGTCAAGGGGCAAGGTGGTTCAAATCCATACCTCATATGACAAATCCAATCACAGTAGGATTTGGATTGACGATGCAGCCCAACATCACGAAAATCGACCCAATCTGACATTCATGGCACCATCTACAAGCATTGGAAAATGGACGGCCTAGATGGCTCCACGTGATGCCATCCAAGTCGCCCACAGCCACCAGCTTCCTCCTTCATTCATGCCATCATATCTCGACTGTTGGTTCAAGATTCAATGGTCAAGAGCACGTGGGCATTAATTGCAAAAACTCGACAAAGTGTGAGGTGTAGCGCAGCGGTTGAGGCTCGTGTCTACAATGTGAGGCACGTGTTCGATCCACGATTCATGGATTAAATCTATGAGAGAAGGCACAAATGAAATTGGGTCGTAGGATGCATGAAGAACGTCAGTGGCGAAGGTGACGTGATGGCACTGTATGTGAGCATGGGTGAACGCGTGCAATCATGCGAGCATCCATGCATGATCTGACATGTGAGCAGAAACTTAAGTCGGCTGGATGTGATCCCCGCCATTTATTGGAGATCCGAGGTGCCTACATGAAGATGAAGTGGCAGTGAAGTGGCCACACGAGAGTCGTCCAATGGTCTTCGTTCCATGTGTGTTTCAGTAACGACCGGTGATGTGGTCTTCCTTCCACGTGTATGATATAGGCATGGGGGTATGATATAGACACATCTATTTAGGTTAAAATGCCTAATCAAGCATGTTCCTAGGCTTAGATTTGTGTTTCATGTTATAAACATTCCATAGCATGCATCATTCTGCATTTAGAGTAGTTGTATATATTTTAGGTTAATTAGGTCCTTTCTATGGTCAGGAGAGAAAATGATTTATTTCAAGGCCTTGGATGGATGATCGGACTGTACGGATCTGATTAGGATGACGATCAGAGCTTAACGCCTCTGAAATCATCTAGATCGGAGTCCCGTACCATCATATGAAGTTTGAGGAAGATCAACAACCAAGAGGGCAATGCGACATCCTTACGAGCTTTGGATGAAAAATCCGACCGTACGGATGGATTCAGAGCGATGATTGCAGTCTAGTAATGTGGAAATCAACTTGATCCAAGCACCTTGGCACCCTTTGCAATAGAAAGAAGAATGGACAGCCTAAATGGTGCCACATGGTGTCATCCAGGCCACCCAACATCTGCCAGCAACGCCCGCTCCCACCTCTCATTCATCCACGACCTTCATTCCCAGCCGTTGGATCTTGATCCAATGGCTACGAAATCTCCTCCACCACGCACGTTAAGTTGTCCACTCAACACATCTGACGTCTTGGCATGTTGGTTGGGGCATTGGATTTCAATGGAGGGGCACGGGTTCGAGACTCGTGGACCCTCCCCCAAATTGGCAATTGAAGGCACTGGCTGTGCACACATGAGCACACATTTTCAGCACCGCAACAATGCCTACGCGCACAGTGCAGTGCCCGTGCATGCAGCGTAGTGCCAGTATTCAAGGTGCACGTGCATGACAATGAGCACCCGAGGCACATGCCAATGGAGCATAAGCAGCGGGGAGGGTGGATCTTCAGTGACACGGGTCTTTAGTGACACTTGCAGTTGTCACTAATGGCCTGTGCATGCCAGCAAAGGACTTAAAGGTGCGGATCTTCAGCGACAGAAAGGGATGATCTGTGTTGACATTTATGGATGTCAGTAATGACCCAGATGCAAATTTGTTTTTCCTCCACTATAAAAGGACCTGCCCACCACCATTCCAAACCATCTCTTCCTTTCTTCCTCTCACCACCTCCAAGGCTCTAGAGAGAGGCTCTAGAGTAGAAAAGAAATAGTTTTCCCACCTCTCATCCCTATACGTGGAGCATCCTATGGTCATCCTCTCACTGCCCTTCGGGAAGAAGATTCTCACCGTGACACCATCCTACCCCACCCTCCATCCTCAAGCCCCATCCCCATTCGTCGAGCTACTCGCCACCTTTCTCCAGGCGACGTCAGAGTGAGTCGTCCTCCAGGCGACCCTCGAGGGGGATTTCTCTCACCTCTTTCTATCTTTCTATCGCTTCCATAGTGTAGATTTTCTGCTTTCGTAGTTCCAACAAACAATTCTTTATGAATAGATGATTGTTCCTCTCTCTCTCTCACTTAAATTTTTGGTATTCTTGCTTGCTAAAAATACCAAAAAAATTAGAAAAGATAAAAATGACCAAAAACAAATAAAAGCGAAGCATAGATTTTTATAAAACCAAACGTTCGCCTCCCCGTGTTCAACCCAGGACTCACTTTTCGAGTTTCAATTATAAATTTTATTTCATAGATGTGTTTTGCGAGCTACAATGATGGATTCTCCAAACCCCTAATTTTAATTTGTGAAACACGCTATCATCATTTTGGCGCCATTACTCGGGAGGTAATGCTCTTTGGTTTTTCTCACATTTTTCTTCCTTACCTAACTTTTATCTCACTTTTTCTCTAATCTTACTGTGATTGCAGGTACTCTTCCGAGGTGAGCCAAAGCGGTTAAATCAGAGAAAAGTGCGGATGAAGGTTTTGTAAGTTTATCCCCACCACCCCTACCCACTAGTTTATTTCACCACACTAATAACTTAAATCCAAATCAACTTAGGTACCTTTTATAAACCCTAGGATAGATTTGGTTGTTTGTTTTCCACCTCCACTCATCTCACCCCCGCATATATACAAAAACAAAAAAAAAACTCTTCTCTTGGGGATTTTTTGAAAGCTACACTTAACACCCACAATTCTCACCATAAGGTGCACCACACCACTTTGATTCTACCAATTAACCAAGATCTAACCTGTGGATCTGGTACACCTTAACTCAACACACACATAAGTGAGTAGAAATCTAGTTAGGTTAAGACTTTTTGTGTACCTTAATCAAGTGGTGCAATAGGCCAATTGCATGAACTGTTTGTGCCGCACCACTCAATCTAAAACTAATCCATCAAGTACCTTGCTACTTAGGGTTGATTCTTAGGGCTGAACCAGGCACTCCACATTACTTTTTATTTTTAAAAGGAACATATCATCACCTGTGTTTTCAAAACTTGGAGTATTCTACTAAACCTTGATTGAACCAACCCAAGAATTAAACCCTAAAAGCTACTAAACAAGGTTGAACCCTAAAAGACACATCATCAAATAACCTTGTTTGAAAACTATGGTTGTGCATGCACACACATTTGAATCAATCATTAAGGGCACAACCCATCTAGAGGGACCATCACATTCCAGGAGCACAATCATCCCAAGCCTAATTAAAACTGAGTAGACCTTGGCCTTAAGGATTGATACGCTCTTCGGGGCTTAGACTGAGATTTTTTTCGATTAATCTACTTATGTTGGTCCATCTAACGTTTAGCTAGGGGAGTAACGTCAAACGACCGCAGCTAGGGGGTACACTAGGAATCAGAGGCGTAAGCCAAAGGAAGAACCTTCTCCCCAGTCCCTCCTTCTAACTGGTTGGATTGATTGGATAAAAGTAGAACAAATCATTTATAATCTTAAGACGGGTCCTGGGAGTTTGTAGGTATTTAGACTACCCACATAAGGAAAGGTTTGGTTGATTGTACTGTAGGGCACCTTTCTCTCTTCTATTTCCCTCCTACTCCACAATGTATCCTGACGAGCTGATTGTTCTCTTTAAAGTCGTTTGTAGTTTTATGTGGTGGAAAAATCGACTAATCAATAAATTAAAATAACCACTCGTAGAAGAGCGGGTCGTATCCACAGGGAGGCAATGACGTATTTAAATTCACACTGGTTGAAAACGTATGTTTGTAGTTAATTTCGACGAGAACCGAGCCAAATCTACCTTCAGATTAAGATAGTATCAAGAGAACTTGCTGAAATGGTAATTTTGAACAACTAACGGATATTTTTTGCAATGCAGATTTAATAAAATATTAATAAAAGATGACAATGGCAGAAAATGTAAATATTAATGGGCCTTTTACTGTAGAAAAATAGGGGATTTCTTCCCATTTGGCCGTGCGCGAAGAGGAAGGAACGGCTAGATGTGTGAAGCTCGAAGGAAGTTCTTTGGATCGAGGGCTTCGTAGCAGTGGTGGCGGCGAGTCGCGAGGTGGTCGGAGCCGGCCGGATGGAGCTCCGGTGAAGGTGGGTTTCGACTGTGGCTACACCTGCTGGAGGAAGCGTAGATAGGCACATGCGGATGCTGCTGCAGGTGGTGTGCGCGGTGGCTGCTGTTGCGCATAATGAGACCACACGCAATGCTGGAGTGTACTACCACAAGGCGAGCGCACGATGGGTAGGCGGAAGCATGTTGGAGAAGTGCTGCAGGCTGGCGCGAATGCTGGCGGGCGTGTGCCTCCGGATGCGTGCATGGAGAAGAACGCATGCCTGCCGCGTGCGTGAAGAGGTACTGTAGGGTGCTGGCGGGCATGTGCTGGAAGCTGGAGGTGATGCGGGCGTGAAGTGGAGGTGAGGCGCAGCAAGGTTAGTTGATGCTGCAGGTGCGCTGAGGGGCGCGCACTGGAATGGGCGTGCTGCAGGCTGGAGATGGAAGGGGAGTGCGGTGTAGTGGGTGTGAAGGCGGTCTTGTGCAGCAAGGGCTTGCACTGTGGATGCTGCACGAGGTGCGGCGCAAGTGTGCAACCGGAGGCTTGAGTGTGAACTGAGCAGCTGGTTGCTGTTGGAGTGGGGGGTCGAACCTTCAGACGTCAGGGAAATTCTCCAGACATCTTAACTGACTGAGAAGATGAAAATGCAGTGGCTGCGGTGGTGGTTGTTGGTGACGACGGCGAGGGAGGTACACGCTGAGGTGCTCACGGTAAAGCGGACGAGCTCCGGATGGTGGTGTGGCCTGTCACACCACACGCCCATGGTGGTGGAGGCTCGTCGCCACAGTTGGGGCCGACGGTGTCGAATTGAAGAGAGACGAACTCTCTGCATAGTGGTGGGTCAAGGGTGGAGGCCTCCAGAGCTCAGCTACCTCTTCCTCTTTTTATAGTTGCCTTCATGAATTTGAATGGAGAGGCAGGAGCAGATCCACTTTCTCCACTAGTCCATGAATGTAGGCTTTAGTGCGGCAGCTGGTGGCGTTGCAGCGGTAGCCGAAGGAAATGCAGCCATTGCTGCAAGAAGAAGAATAAAAAATAATGTTAAAATATTATGGTTATTTATATACAAACCCTCAACTTTTATGTTAACTTAAATTAATGTATGCAATGCACCTAATTGGTTAACTAATTAAATGAATGCAATGCATGAATTTTATAATTAAATTAGAAATATGAATTAACCTATTTACATCCTAATTTATGCTAATTACATGCTAGAATTAACTTAATGTCTAAGCACTTAAATACTTAAATAGCCCACAAATATGGGCTAATCAAATAGCCCCATGCCTAGTTTTTGTTAGTCCGTAGCAAATCCAAGCAAAACCTAGCACTCCAAGTGGACTAGCCAACTCAATAGTTCTTCCTTGAGAAACATATTAAGTTCAGACTCTAGACCTAAGGTTCCCAAGTAGTTGCTAAGTTACAGACTAGGTCGGCTAAGGACGGCTTGCAGGCACAAGTTTCTCTGATTTCTGACTCTACCCTAAGGTTTATTGATCCCTGAGATTAAAGCATCCGTGCATGTGCATTGGTCTGAGTTATTTGAATTAAAGGAAAAAGGATTTTTTTTTTGTTTGATTCCTCTAAGTCTAACCTCGGATCAGCTATCAACATGGTCAGTGTCGAATTCATTGTCCCCATTACCATACCTCGAAGGGTGCCTGGCTTTCGATGCTTCGAGATAGCACCACCCATAACGACCCCAAGAACTCCTGGCAATTGACACTTCGAGATAGTATCGCCCATGGATTTCTTAAGCGAATTCAGGCCTATGGCAATCAGCACTTCGAGATAGGGCTACCCGTGGCACCTGAACTGCACAATGTGCTTACTTGCCCCCAGTAGGATGGATATCCTAAGAGACAAGTGTCGAGGAGGTAATATGTTATCATCGCATCCTCAAGGAGAGTATGTACTCCACCTCTCTTGCGGCGGGAACTCTTCCAATCAAATTGTGTTTTCAAGCCTCTCCTAAGTCAAAACTAAGAGAACCAAATCTCTTTTAAGAAAGGAATTAAGTTGATTACTTATTTACACCAGACCAAGTGTGTGAAATTTGGGTGCTTGGGTTACAAGGACCCATAAACCAAAAGCTAGAACAAGACTCCAGATACTACCCCACCTTTTAACTCAAACCCTAGCTTTCCTTCCTCAACCTCTTAAGGAATGGTCTGCAACTTAACTCCTACTTAAGTTTTTAAGTCCACAAAGGACCTTAAAGGTCTAAAGCTAGTAGCTCATTTAGCTTCTAAAGTTTGACCCTAGAATTAACTTAGTCTAACCTAGAGTTTTGATTTGCTTAAGAATGCCGGACCTAGCCAGTTAAGCTCAAAAGTTCTTTTTTTTTTAAATGCAAATGCATGCAATGAATGCACTATGCTATGTATATTCCCAAGTACACCCCCCCATGCCTAAAATCTGTAATGTCCTTATTACATAGAAGGATATTACCTGGGTCATAGCTGGGCTGAATAGCCAAAGAACCTGTAAATCAGGTTCAAGGATTGAAGAAATAGGCCCCAAAAATGAGCAAAGCAATGCTGGCCTAGAAAATAGGTAACCTAGGATGTTGGCGAGCTGATGATGAATCTTGATAGCAAATGCTCGCCCAACTAGGATGGGAATAAAATCTTCCCAGGTCACCAGAAGAGGTTCTAAAGGATAAACAGGTATAACAACCTCCAAAGGGGTAGGGGGAGGATGACAAGGATCTTCCAAAAGGAATGGGGAAGGAATGGTGCAGAGATAAACCCACAGGGAAATGGACTGACTAAAGAAATCATCAATCCATACCCGATACTCCATTACGGGATGGCCATAAGATCTAGGTTGGGTTTAATCATCTCAGTCTCCATCCCTAACACTCTTTCCAAATCCTCAATTGCATCCCTAGCATTCCTTGCACCACCACATTTATCTTCCTGCTCTTCATCAGGAGTCACAATTTCGCTTCCAGATATAAGCGAATCAAAGGGTGACTTTGAAATGAATGAAGGCAGGTTGGAAGCAACAGATCTAGGGATTATCCTATCAATGTCCTCCCCAGGTTTTTGTTCTTTACTCAAATCTTCCCCAGAGTCTATATGTGCATCCACATAAATCTTAGAAGTTGCTTCCAAATTTTCCATCATTTCATCATGAGGAGAAATATCATCAATGGGTGTGCTAAGGAAACCTAATTTGGTCAAATTTGTGACATCCTCAGGGGATAACTCTTCAAATAAAACATAATCACCCTTAGTGTCACTCCAAATCTTGAATGTAGGTTCCTCATGTAATTCATCTTTCTCCTCATCATATGATTCATCATATACCCGAGGTCTAGAATCATTTAATATTTCAGCAGATCCCCTAGGGTGCTCTATCTGAGGTAAATGGTTTACACTGGTAACATCAGACTCCTCACATAGGTTAATTTTTTCAGGTTTATGTTCCTTAAGGGTGGGCTTGAGTTCCATCTCGTGATCAGAAGGGAGGGTAGGATTAACAACTTGACTTCGACCCACTTCATCAAATGTCACGAAAATACTATCATCTGGGTCGAGGTCTTCCAATGATACCATCATTCCCTTCTTTTGACTCCAATATAATTCAAGTGGATACTCAACCTTATCATCATCTTCCTCAGGTTGCCACCTTTCTTCATCCAATGCATAGCTACTTTCATATGTATCTTCCTCCCATTTAAGGCATGGATCTCTCAAGGAAGTGTCATCTAATGGGTAGGTTTCAAAATTGATCCTCGAAAAGTAGCTATTCTCCCCAGAATTTCCCTCCAACTTAAAGTGTGGCTCTCCTACGGGAGATGCATCTATTGTAGAGGGGTGTACGTCATCCTCAATGGGGTAGATTGGGTGGCTAATTTCATATCTTTCTTGTTGGCCTGCTCTCGAAGATTCTCCTAACAATTCAATCATTTCGTTTTGCATTTTCTGTATTTCCATCTTCAAAGAGGAGGGGTCATTTCTATCATGAGAGAAGTCAGGCTCAGGCTTATAGTACCCAGGAGTGTCTGTCCAACCATTATAATTTTTCAGGGAGGGTGGGTTGGGTATTTCTATGGTGTGTGGGATATTGGGCAAAGCAAATCCCCCTCCTAGGTTCTGCTCACTGATTTGGGGCTTAACTAGAACAATACTCTTATAATAGGAGTAAAACGGATCCTAATGATTGTCATTATGTCCATCAAGAGATGGACATCTCGGCGTATGGGATCGAAGAATGCAGAGTGGGGGTGAGGGTGTGGGCAAGATGTGAAAGGATGAAAATCAATGTGGTCCATTCTAACTCACACCTCAATCAGAATTCCCCAAGCAAAACACAATTCAAAAAGGACTTTTTAGGTCTTTCCCAATTTAGGCTTTTGATTTTAAGTCAGATTGTAGATGACAATACAATTTGTTCAATCAATTTACGTGCTTACTGTTGACCTACGGCTTGCCTAAGAGGACCTAGTTGGAGCTTAGGTGTTCTTCCCTAAATCTCAAATGGTAGAGCAACTCCAAAGATGGAAGATCGAGGGATACAAGTAGGCCTAAGCCTTCCTTTGAAGCTGTGCTTTCGCGGTGCTTCTCAACTACCCCCAAAAATCCATGACAGGGTATCCCCCTCTTTGGATTTACAAAACCTTTGATCTCAAGTTCCGAACACTTCAGAATCCAACGATAGGAGGGCTCTTGTCCTAGTATTTCCAAACCTAAGGAGTGTCTAAAAGCGTGCCGTGGTGCAAGCGAAATAAGTGTGCATACACCGCAAAAGATTTTGAATTTTGAATCGCACGCCAAGTTTGAAAATCAAATCCTTGGTTTTTAAAATGTCCCTCCTTTAATTAGTCCTTTTTCTAGAAAATATGTGACCACTTGTTTAATTTATTCAATACAGATTAGGTGGTCTTCGCATTAAGTCCAAATGCAATGCGTGATCAAGAATAGGATGCAAAGTAAGAGAATATGTACCTTACTTCCAGCAATCAACGATGCGAGAATGTACGCAATGCAGAGAAATAAATCTAGAGGCTGCTCATATAGACCTAAATGATTCGTCCTAGGGGTAGGCAGCTCATTTTTTTATTTTTTTTAAACTACTTATGCACAAGCAAATAAAAGTAAACAATCCACAAAATTAAAAAAAACTAAATCTAAAGAAAAGGGAACAGGCTCCCAAAAATTACCCAACACGGGCCAAAAACAAAATTGGGGAACAAACCCCTCAAAATATACCCCAGAGAAAGGGTTTCAAACCAAATGTGCAATGAAAAAAAAATTAAGTCTAAAGTCTTAATCCTACTCTAATTAAATGAGTGACTAAATGTACAAAGATGATCGTCACGTCCTCATCCTTCCCCTCCTTTGGTGACATCAAGGGTCACCTCTCACAATGCCTGATTCTTGCACAAATTTCTCACACAGAAAAAATAATAATTAGTCAAATCACTATGCAATTGAGAAATAATCAAAATAAAATTAGGTGAAATTATTACGTCTGTTGCCTCTCCGGCAATGGCGCCATTTGACGAGCCGATTGTTTGCCTTAAAGTCGTTTGTAGTTTTATGTGGTGGAAAAATTGACTAATCAATAATTAAAATAACTACTCGCAGAAGAGCGGGTCGTATCCACAGGGAGGCAATGACATATTTAAATTCACACCGATTGAAAACGTATGTTCGTAGTTAATTTCGACGAGAACCGAGCCAAATCTGCCTTCAGATTAAGATAGTATCAAGAGAACTTGCTGAAATGGCAATTTTGAACAACTAACGGATATTTTTTGCAATGCAGATTTAATAAAATATTAATAAAAGATGACAATGGCAGAAAATGTAAATATTAATGGGCCTTTTACTGTAGCAAAATAGGGGATTTCTTCCCCTTTGGCCGTGCGTGAAGAGGAAGGAACGGCCGGATGCGTAAAGCTCAGAGGAAGTTCTTTGGACCGAGGGCTTCGCAGCGGTGCTGGCGGCAAGTCTCGAGGTGGCCTGAGCCGACCGGAAGGAGCTCCGGTGAAGGTGGGTTTCGACGGTGGCTGCACCTGCTGGAGGAAGCGAAGATAGGCACACCCGGAGGTTGCTGCAGGTGGTGTGCGCGGTGGCTGCTGTTGCACACAATGAGACCGCATGCACTACTGGAGCGTACTGCTAGCTGCACTACAGCAAGGTGGGCGCACGACGGGTAGGTAGAAGCGCGTTGGAGAAATGCTGTAGGCTGGGGCAAATGCTGGCAGGCGTGTGCAGCCAAATGCGCGCGTGGAGAAGAACGCGCGCCTGCTGCATGTGTGAAGAGCGCTGCAGGTTGCTGGCGGGCGTGCGCTGGAAGCTGGAGGTGATGCGGGCGTGAAGTGGTGGTGAGGTGTAGCAAGGGTAGTTGCTGCTGTAGGCGTGCTGAGGGGCGCACGCTGGAATGGGTGTGCTGCAGGATAGAGATGGAAGGGGAGTGCGGTGTAGCGAGCGTGAAGGCGGTCATGTGCAGCAAGGGCTTACGCCATGGATGCTGCAGGAGGTGCGGCGCAAGTGTGCAACCAGAGGCGTGGGCGTGAAGTTAGCGGCCGGTTACTGTTGGAGTGGGGGGTCAAAGCTTCAGACGTTCGGGAAATTTTCCGGACATCTTAACTGACTGAGAAGACAAAAATGCAGTGGATGCAGCGGTGGTTGTTGGTGACAACGGCGAGGGAGGTACACGCTGAGGTGCTCACGGTAATGCAAACGAGCTCCGAATGGCGGTGTGGCCTGTCACACCACAAGCCCACGGTGGTGGAGGCTTGTCGCCACGGTTGAGGCCGGTGGTGTGGAATGGAAGAGAGACAAACTCTCTGCATAGTGGTGGGTCGGTGGTGGAGGCCTCCAGAGCTCGGCTGCTTCTTCATCTTTTTATAGCTGCCTGCATGAATTTGAATGGAGAGGCAGGAGCAGATCCACCTTCTCCACTAGTCCATGAATGTAGGCTTTAGTGCGGTAGTTGGTGGCGTTACAGTGGCAGCCGAAGGAAATGCAGCCGTTGCTGCAAGAAGAAGAATAAAAAATAATGTTAAAATATTATGGTTATTTATATACAAACCCTCAACTTTTATGTTAACTTAAATTAATGTATGCAATGACCTAATTGGTTAACTAATTAAATGAATGCAATGCATGAATTTTATAATTAAATTAGAAATATGAATTAACCTATTTACATCCTAATTTATGCTAATTACATGCTAGAATTAACTTAATGTCTAAGCACTTAAATACTTAAATAGCCCACAAATATGGGCTAATCATATCCATCCACATCTTTCGCACATTTCCAATCCTATCCTCCTACCACCACTTATCCCCAAGATGATTACTATTCGAACTTGACTTGTAATTACCCATCCACTAGCCAAGACGACTTTGATTGGCGATATGAATCCAGACCTTAATGTCCAGGGCCTAACCCTTGATAACAAGACTATGATTACTATCCTTCCCAGAGCTACAATGTTTATAGATCTCCATCCTTTGATGACAAAACCAACCTGATCTACAATCAGGAAGGATATGATAATTATAACACCTACCCTCCCCTGTATTCCATTAAAAATAGGTCATCATCATTCTTTGAACAACCTGAAATGACTTACTATCAGGGAGGGACCCGAGAACCTCGACATCTTGACTCCCCTAGATTTAACCCAAACTCACCCGAACTTGAATCGAACCAGTCGGTTCAGGTGAACCAGATCCAGAATAAGGTGTTTGCTAATTTGAGGAACACTATACAATCTTTAGAAGCTCAGCCAACACCATGCACTAAAGCATTGGAGCCTGTGATCAAAATGATTGATGAACTTAAAAGTTCTCTATTGGATTTGCTCCAAAGTGTTAGGGATAGGGACCTGGATGAGTTTCTTCTTGGGAAATTGTCAAGGTTGAGGATGAAACTTGTGGTTGCCCTAGTCAAATCTTGGGATGATTCTCAAGATGAACCCCCTTTAGGAGAGCTAATGTCTGAACCCGCTCAGTCGCCTATCGGGGAGGATACATTTTCTGAGATTGGGGATGACTAGGTTGTTCTAGAGCAACCCATTGAGGATGAACCAAGTTTCTTGCTCGAGATCCCAGAGCTAGGGAATGACGAAAAATATGTCTCCATGGACCATGAAATGACATGATTTTGAGGCGTATATAAATGAGGATCATGAGTTCCTTGATTTTGAGGGTAAGGAATATCTTAGTAAAGTCTCGCTTGAGCATAAAAAGAATGATTTTAGTGAGACAAATGGGCTTGAGGAATCTGATAAACCATTTGATAGCCCAACAATTGAAGATTCTGATTTGGTTGGGGTTAACTTAGATGATCCGAATCCTGATGATTCAATCAGTAGCCCCATTCCTCAACCGCACCCCGAAGAGCTGACTTTTGAGATCACTGTGCCCAAGCCAATCTTGATTCAGCCACAATTTCTGGACTTGGGTAAATCATATGGGGTGAATGATATGCTAGAGGTCTCAGAGCTTGAACAATTGATGTTGGAGGATAGGAATTTGGAAATGAAAATTTGGGAAGCTACTTTTAAGGGAACTATGAGTTTGGATTTAAGGGTTCCTGTTGACCTAAAATCACCTACTTTTTACCAAGACCCTCATGATATCTTTCACGTGCAACCCAAACTTTCTAATTATCTTTCTGAGCTGAATGTTAAGTGGACATCTGCACCTATTGAACCATCTTTACTTGTTGTCCAACACTTTGGTCTTGGGTTGCGCACCACAAAATCATAGGCCCGGCACCGAAAGTTTAACAACTTTCGATTATGGGTGATTTTCATCCACAACCTTAGAATCACTCGACCTTGGGGCATGGGTCTGCACCACAACTTGGTCAACATCTATGGACATCTTCTGTTGATGGGTTTAAGGATCAATCTTTTAATTTTGATTCTGACCCGCACTTGTGAATTCTTAATTTCTTCCTTACATGTATGTTATGCCTAGCTGAAGGCATTAAATTTAGCACGTGTTTATATTCCACATTCTCTGCGAAGCTAACTGGATTTTCACATTACTCAGGTGATATTTGTTTACTTCTCCCTTTTCATGTCTTTATTTTTACAATGAGAACATTGCATCATTTAGGCATGGGGGGTGGAAACTTTATCCTGAAATCATTTTGGTAACTCCATAGAATTTCTTTAAAAAAAAATTGAAAATTAAGAAAAAAAGAATTAAGAGGATAACTTAGGCTTTTGAAAGTTATTAACTTTAGGAAACGATACGATAGGACCTGAACACTTAGACTCTTCAAGTCTTCGGGTTTAATTAGCCTGGGTGTCCACTCAAATGTAGACTTAGTCTGAAGTTCTCACCAAGTAATTCTATTTTATATGGTTAATAAATTGGGGTGATAAGTATACGACTTATCAACCCACCCTCTGATTTGAGGGGACTTTAAGCCTAAGCATCTACACACTTTTTGCACTGACTAACTTTTCGATGGTTTCTTTAGAAATTGGGTAGCTAATGAACCATCTAGGGTGGTATGGCTGACAAGTTGTCGGTGGTAATAGCTCATTGGTCAGTTGTCCAAAGCCCAACCACAAGACCATTTTCGTCGTACTTGAAAAAAAAATCGAGAAAGAAAAGAAAAAAATAAAAAAAGGAGAAAATAAAAAATATATATATACATAAACAAAATCACACTTTACCGCACGAGTATGGCTGGCAAGTTGCCACGGGTAATAGCCCATTGGCCGGTTGTCCAGAGCCCAGCTCACAAAAATGCATAATAATTCCCAAAACACTTAGGGAAGAAGTAGGGAAGTAAAATAAACTAGGGAGACATACACTAGGTTCGTCCTTGTGTTGACCCCATAAATAAAAGAAGTAGGGAGAAAGCTATCCTTTGAAAAGATAAACCTCTAGGCAAGGTCACCTAGGGTCGTAGAAACCCGAAGTCCATTTTAACGGTCACCTAGTGAGTCTTTCACTCTTTTCACTAGATGCTTAACACTTAGAGTCGTTTTCGAGTCTTGAGATGGTCGAGTAGCCATAAAAAGTTATCCTGGAACTATCAAACTCCAAAAGTACAAGAAAATTAGAAAAGAAGAAAATAAAAAAAAAATGTATCTTCCCTTTTAAAATAAGGCGAGGACTTAGGTGGTCTGCATTCTGGCATACACATGGGTACTGTTGAGTCTTCGTAGTTTAGGACCTTAGTTGATAATTTTTGTTGTTAATAAACAACATAGGCCTAAGCGATAGAATCCTAATTCTGCTTTTATACATTGCATGTAGTTTAATTTTGCTAGGGACTAGCAAAAGATAGGCATGGGGGTATGATATAGACACATCTATTTAGGTTAAAATGCCTAATCATGCATGCTCCTAGGCTTAGATTTGCATTTAATGTTATAAATATTGCATAGCATGCATCATTATGCATTTAGAGTAGTTGTATATATTTTAGGTTAATTAGGTCCTTTCTATGGTCAGGAAAGAAGAGGATTTATTTTAGGGCCTCGGATGGATGATCAGACCGTACGGATCTGATTAGGACGACGATAGAAGTCTAACACCTCTGGAATCATCTAGATTGGAGTCTCGTAGCATCATATGAAGTCCAAGGAAGATCAACAGTCAAGAGGGCAATGCAACATCTTTACAGGCTTCGGATGAAAAATCCGACCATACGGATGGATCTGGAGCAACGATCGCAATCTGGCAACGTGGAAATAACTAGATACAAACACCGTGGCACCCTTTGCAATAGAAAGAAGAATGGATAGCCTAGATGGTGGCACATGGCGCCATCCAGGCTGCCCAACATCGGCCAACAACTCCCACTCCCAACTCTCCATCGTCTGCGACCTTCATTCCAAACCATTGGATCTTGATCCAACAGCTGAGAAGCTCTCCTCCACCGCACACATTAAGTTGTTCGTTTGACACATCCGACGTCTTGGCATGTTAGTTGGGGCGCTGGATTTCAATGGAGGGGTGCAAGTTCAAGACCCGCGGACCCCCACCAAATTGGAAATTGAAGGCACCGGCTGTGCCCACAAGCACCTACAGCTCAGCACTGCAGCAACGCCTGCACGCACAAAGCAGCACCGGCATGCGAGCGTGCGCGTGGGACAAGGAGTGCACGAGCTACGCACCAGCGGAGCATGAGCAGCGGGGAGGGCGGATCTTCAGTGACACGGGCCTTTAGTGACACATGAAATTGCCACTAATGGCCCGTGTGTGCTAGCAAAGGAATTGAAGGTATGGATCTTCAGCGACAGAAAGGGTGGATTTGTAGTGACGTTTATGGTCGTCAGTAATGACCAAGATGCGAATTTGTTCTTCCTCCACTATAAAAGGACCTACCCACCACCATTCCAAACCATCTCTTCCTTTCTTCCTCTCACCACCTCCAAGGATCTAGAGAGAGCTTGTCCCAAGCTCGGAATGCTCCTCTAGAGTAGAAAAGAAAATAGTTTTCCCACCTCTCATCCCCATTCATAGAGCATCCCATGGTCGTCCTCTCATCGCCCTTCGGGAAGTAAATCATCGCCGTGATGCCGTCCTACCTCACCCTTCGTCCTCAAGCTCCGTCTCCGTTCGTCCTACTCCTCACACCTTCCTCCAGGTGACGTCAAAGTGAGTCGTTGTCCAAGCAACCGTTGAGGGGTATTTCCCTCACCTCTTTCTATCTTTCTTTCGCTTTCGTAATGTAGATTTTCCCCTTTCGTAGCTGTAACAAATAATTCTTTATGAATAGATTATGGTTTTACACACACACTCTCTTTCTCCCTCTCTCTCTTAAATTTTTGTGAGTATATTATCTAGAATTCATCGACCTGATCTCTTGCCTTCTAAAAATACCAAAAAAATTAGAAAAGATAAAAACGACCAAAAACAAATAAAAGCGATGCGTGGATTTTTATAAAACCAAACGTTCGCCTCCCCATGTTCGACCTGGGACTCACTTTTCGAGTTTCGGTTATAAATTTTATTTGATAGACATTCTACTAGCTACGAAGATGGGTCCTCCAAATGCTAATTTTAATTCGAGAAACACGTCGTCATCAAACACCTTGCCTTTATGGAGCGAAGGAAGATATGTCATTAAATAGGAGCCAGTGGTATAACTGCCGCTAAATACATATTTGAGGACGGTTATGTAATTACTTTCGTTAAAAGTGTCTTGATTTTTTTGTTTTGCACACAACAATGAATTTTTTTAATGATTTCAGTGACAATTATTTTGAAACCATTGTGGATAAATGTAGAATTTGGTGAGCATGTGAAAGAATGAATTTTATAACACATTTGGCAATAGTTTATTTTGAAACTATCCCAAAGGGTAATCCCTAATTAATTTTATAGTACCTTTGTCGACAATTTTTGGAAACCATCGCCAAATGTAGAGTATTAGGGTGCACCGCACCCATTAAATGGGACTCCTCTCCTCTTCTCAATCTCCCCCTGTCACCCCATAGCCGCACGTGACCTCATCCTCACCGCTCGTGCGACCTCATCCTCCTTATCGTGCCTCTGATCCTCATCCTCATCACTCTCCTTGACCTCATCTTTACTGCTCACCTCAAGGTATCAGACCTCTCCTCCTCCTCCCCCTCCTCTACGCATCACCCCCTCACCCTCCCCCACCGCTAGACACCTCGCCCTCTCCCCCTCCTCTACCTCCCAGTCCTTCACCTTCTAGAACCCCTCCTCCAGCTGCCTCCGCATCCTCTCCTTTTCCACCTCCACCCACGTGCCCCCAACCTCCCCCTCCTCCACCTGCATGCCACCAACCTCCCCCTCCTCCACCAGCCGCCCCCCTTACCCCCTTCTCCTCGCCATTTCCTCCCAGTCACCAATCTCCCCCCCCCCCCCCCCCCCCAACCCTACCCCTCCTCCATACCGTGCACTCCTCCCATCACAACCCCCTACCTCCTCGTCCTAGGCACAACCCCTCGACCCCCTCCTCCTACACCCATACACCCTCCTGCCCCCTGTTAGTTCAACCCCTCATAAATAATATTTTGATAATTTTACAAAATAAATTAAAAGAAATAAAACATGAAAATAACATATTTTTTCTCTATCATAGCATAATTGCAAGTCTCACAAATTTTCCAAGATAGATGATTAGGAGCGTGAAGACATATTTTGTCATAGGTTTTAGGCTTTTTATTGTACACTTTGAAAAGGTTGTAATCTTCTTTTTAATTGAGTCTAGAGATGTTGTAGAGAGCCCCCAAAGATAACACACACATTGCTAACTTAGGCTCTCTACACTTACAAACAAAAACCTAGACACGAAATGCATATTAGACATCCAACAAACTTGTCAAATGTCTGATATTCAACTTTAAGTCATCAGATCATGATAACAGATGACCAATTGCCTATAGCCTTGCCTTTGCAATCTAAACATTTAGGCTCCAATCGATGAAACCTTCAATTAGATGTCCATAGGCTTACTCAGATGTCCTTTAAGCCAACCGTTGAACCCCGCTTAGAATTTCCTTTATCATTCTTTAAGCCCAATGGTTAAATACACTTTTAGATGTCTGGACATGGCTCCAGACATCTATTAATGGACTGTTAATCCTATCCTTGGTGAAGATTTGTTTGAAAGTAAATCTCACTTTTTTGATTCCCAAGGAAGGATTTTGATATCTTTACAGATGTCTAGGCCACTAGATAGACGTCCACACAGATGTCTGAGCCTTAACCTCTATTTCTTCATTGTGAAGGGAGAAACCTCCATTTAGGGATAGGAGGTGAGATTTGTAATTGAGGTACACTACCCTAGTTGAATGGTGTGGTTAGTGGATTGATCACTTTGTGATCGTAAATCCTAAGTCAAGGGATTGGCTTAGGTGGTGGTTTTCACCCAATTTGGGTTTCCACCTAAAAAGTCTTGTGCCTCCATTTCTGTGATTGAATTTTTTTTGTAATTATTTATCAAACTCACTATTCACCCCCCTCTAATGCAATTCCATTTGGTATCAGAGTAGATTTCCGCTTTCAGGAGTAACATCCATGGTAGATTCTATGGAGGGGGGAGTAGTATCCACTAACAGATCGGAAGGGTAGTCCACTACCCGACCACCTCTCTTCTGAGGAACCAACTAAACATATTGGAAATTGAGAATGAAGATATAGATTCAAGCCAACGACTTCTTCATTTGGGAGAAGTGAGAATTCACATACAGCATTCTCGACAAGCAAGAAACAGGACACACGGTGGAGCAGATTCATCACCTTGGGATGAATGCTAAGGCGATGAACTTACTCTATTGCACACTTAGCTCGGAGGAGTTCAATGGCATTAGTCAATGCACAACCACCGATGAAATTTGGAGAAGCTTAGAGGTAACTCATGAAGGTACATCCAGAGTTAAATCCTCTAATATGAACATTTTATCGCAGGAATTTGAAGCGTTCCCTATGATGGAAAATGAGAGACTTAGGGACATGTACACCAGATTTACGTTAATCGTGAATAACCTTAGGTCTTTAGGGAAGACTGTTGCAATAAAAAATCATCGTAGTTTAGGAAAACATTGCGTCATAGTATAACGACGAAAATTGAAATGACATTTAAATTTATAAAGCTAAAAAAATCATGAGTTCTGAGGTCATTTGCAGGGAGCAAATATGGAATTTAATCACTAGTCAAATATAAGAAATAATGAGCACAATAATCAGCAATAATGATATGCAATGAAAAAATAATCCACTAGAATTGTATTCAATAAGAATCAAATAATGTATCTCAAGAATCAGTGACAAAAAGATAATTAGAAGCCTAAAAATGGTGCTTTTAAACACAAATTAAATCTCTCAATTAGTTAACCCAATTCTCAAGTCAATTTCTCAATAGTACTCAAGGCACATCAGATGCCTGAACTACCATGCCTCAAATCCTCAAAATTTTTCCTAAGTGATAGGCACATTTCCCGAGATCCTATGGTGCAAAACCCTCTCCTCCCTCAGAAAATTCCCTTTTCTTTCTTTCTGAATCGGGTTTAGGATAGTCAGGTCGGGTAAATGGGTTGCGGACCAAGACTATCTATGTGGTGGCGGGCAAGGGTGCATAGGTGAGGGACCTCACCCCTTTGCTTTTGAGGCGAATAGGTAATGCAAGAAATGGATTATAAATGCATTTTAGAATTAGAGCCCACCAATGTGGGACTAAACATCTAGGCCATCTTCCTATATGCTGCAGCTAGAGTTTCTCATCCAATTGAAGTTGCTGCTAGAGTTCCTTCTTTAAACCAAGGCTTAGGAGGCCTTCTGAAGTTGGTTCGCACCAACTGGAGGTGGAGTCGGGGTTGGAGATCGGCAGATGGCAGTGGATGAGGACTTCAGCAGTCAAAGCTCTGGCTAGGACCTACAACATGAAATTGGGCTCTAAGTGCTAATCAAAAAGTTTTTGGTGATCGTCGTGATGTGAGCAATGTGGTGGTGGTGGTGATTAGTTATTTCGAGGTTAGATGTGGTCGAGCGAAGTCAAAGAAGTAGGTGATGGATGGGTGTGGTCGACAAGGCGATGGAGTTGTTGGAAGCCCCAATAAGGAGAGGGCTTTTGCTCTATGGCTTGGGACAGAACTTTTGGCAGTGTTGGAGGAGTGTTTGGTGGTGTGTGGCGGTCATGTGACCACGTCAGAGGCGTGGTCAGAGGTGGAGAAGATGAGGGGAGAGCGTGTGAATCAACAGTTGAATTAGGGTGTTAAGGACTTAATTCTAGTCTAGAGAGGGAGAAAGGGTAGGAAACCTAGACCACTGGATGAAAGGATGAGGATTCACACCGGCAACACTTGCCAGATGCGAAGTGGATGAAGCCCTCCGGTGAGGTCGAGCAGCGAAGATGAAGGTGGAAGAAGCCCCAACTTTGATTGGCAAGGAGCGAATGAAGGTGAGGAAGAAGGTGAGTCGGTGAATTTGACCATTGGCCAACCTGAGGAAGGGGTTGGGGAGGCTCTCTGGAGTTGCTATCAAAGGCAGCTAGACAAGAGGAAGAAGAGGTGTTTTTGGCTTGGAACCAGACTCCATTTGATCTTGGGATGAAGAGGAACTTATATAGAGGAGTTTGAGGCCTTTGGTTGCAAGGAATCAGTGCAAATTCCTTGCAATTGAAGCAAGGAAACCTCACTAATTTCGCAAGTTCACCTGAACTCTCTGGTCCAAACTAGGATCCAAGATCGAGTTCATATGCTAGGGAATCTCCTAAAGATCAACTCCTCCAATTTTAGAGGGATTTGATTGACAAATCAAAGAAAACTCCTTGATTGAGTGTCGGTCGGTTGGGTTTGAAGTTCTTTTCACACTGTTCATGGTGGAAGGGACCTTTTTGTGAAGATGATAACAAGTTAGGGGCATTTTGGTAATGAAACATAGAACCTAGGGGTTTAAATGTGAGGAATAGAGATTCTAGGGGCTAAAATGCAAACTAGGTCAAGATGGACTCTGATTGGGTTTAAATTTTAGCGTTAACCTAATTTTGACTCAAGGAATCTAATGGTGAACTTGGATTTGAGTTTTGACAACTTTTGATTGGGTAAATTACATAGAAGCCCAAATTAATGCAAATTCCCATTTGAATCTCTATTCTTGCCCAAAATGTGTCTAGATGGTCAAAGTGAGAATACCAAAACTCTTAAAATATTTTTAAATTATTTTTATGAGGCTTAAATTGATTTTATCTAGACCAAAACCTTTTCAATCTAAGTGGGGTTGATAATTATGATTTTTAATCCTATTTCACCCTCGAAATGCGAGAAACCCTGATTTTGTCAATGTGAGCCCACTTCTTGGTCTTTATTGTTCATTTAACCTTTAATTAACCCTTAAGTAATCCTATGGTTAATCTACACTTGTGATGTGCTATTAATATAGCAGAATTGACCTTGTTTTCTTCTCAAATCAGATTAGTGCAGATTTACGGTCCTCAGACGATCATTTAGGAGCATTTATCATTTGATTCCAACTAAATTATTTTAGTTATGACGAATTATGACATTACCTTCATACGCCCATGCCTAGTCCCTAGCAAAATCTTATGGAAAGAACTAGATCTCTAGACCATGTTTTTAATGTTTAGATGCCTATTTGTGCCTCTTCTCTAGATATCAGATCAAAATACCAATAATAGGCCTAGAGGTACTAAAGTACCAGCCAAGATCTAGACCAGACTAGCCTCAGCCTTGGGTCTACCGTGAAGGTTTCTAAGGCTTGCAAAAACTACCCAAAGGTTCATTGACCCCAGCAGTTAAGGCACCTGTGCGTTTACGTAGCAAGTTCAAGTTCAGTTTGCCAGTGCATTTTTTATAAGAGAGATAGAGAGGGATATTTATTTTGAGACTTTTCTCTTTGTTCTTTTTATATTCCCCTAAATCCAACATCGGCTTGGCCCTAAACACGATCTATATCAGATTCCTTGTCCCTGCCATCAATCCTCGAAGGGCCCCTAGATTTTGATGCTTCGGGATAGCACCACCCATGGTAACCCCCAAACCTTGGCTTTTGACACTTAAGTATAGTGCCGCCCATGGCGTTCTGTAGCTAAATTCAAGCCCTGGCAATCGACATTTTGGGATAATCCCACCCATGGCACCTGAAGTAGCACAAGGTGATTATGTGGCTCGGTGGGATATTTAGATATCCTAGGAGACAAGCACCGAGGAGAAGATTTGCTATTATGCATCTTCAAGGGGAGTATTTTCCATTCTAATTCTTCGCACTGGGAACTCGTCCAATCAACTTGTGTCTTTGAGCTATTTCTAGGCTAGATCTTCGAGAAAACATTTTCAGAAGATAACACTTTTGGCATTATATTTTATTAAGTGCACCGAGCCAGACTGGTGTGTGAATTTTGAGTGCTTAGGTTATCAAGTCTAACAAACCAAAGGACTAGCAATGGGGCTAAATAATCCTTAAGCCTTATGTCAGCCTCGTACTTTCCTCAACCTCTTGAGGATTAATCCATATATTGATAAATACATGAGTGTTTAGGCCTTAGAATAGGCCCAAGAGGCCTAAGGTTAGTACTCTTACTTATCTGCTTGTCTCTAGAACTGCAGGACTTAATTCTTATTTTGATTTGGTCCAGAACTTAAGTAGGATCCATAATCAATTTCTAGGACTATCAATTTTTCTGGTTTTGCTCCTTTGACATTCTTTTCTATTTCCTCCTATTTTTCCCCCTCATGAAAGATTTTTCATTTAGCTTACAAAATTTTCCTCCCATTTCTCTATTTTTTAAAATTTTTTTTTGTGAGAACCCCTCAAAGAATTGAATTTCTCATTTATTTTGCACTTTAATACCCCCCATGGCTAAGTTTTGCAATGTCCTCATTGTAAACCAGGTGGGTTTGAATTCAGCTTAGTTTAAAGGTTAGAACAAGGTCAAAGGGTAGGTGGATAGGTTGGGATGACTATTGCGAATGATTTCAAGCTCTGATACAAGTATCAAAGGTGGAGTTAGTAGTTCTAATGTTAAACCCTAAAGTGTAATATGAATGTAGCTCAAAAAGAGTCAGAAGGGTCTCAAGTTTTTTAAATAATGGGTTGCCTCCCGTTAAGCGCTAAATTCAATGCCTTCAGCTGAGTAGAAGATGGTCAAGGAAATGGGTGGTTAGATTGGAGGAATTTTGTAGAACAAGCACCTTAATGAGTAGTCTGGCTGGCCTAACCAGGTGCTTGTTTAGATCAATTGGCTAATGAAGCAGACCAAACCCAATCAGTTTGGTGGGCTGAGAAATATGAATCGAT
The DNA here is from genome assembly GCA_037157565.1 of Thalassia testudinum. Taxonomy (NCBI): domain Eukaryota; kingdom Viridiplantae; phylum Streptophyta; class Magnoliopsida; order Alismatales; family Hydrocharitaceae; genus Thalassia; species Thalassia testudinum. The sequence goes on along the minus strand of JAZHRO010000003.1, from coordinate 111,389,871 downwards.
AGGTGTAGAGCCCACCAGATGTGTTGTGGCTCAAACATATGTAGAAATGCGAATCGAGGGTATGGATGAATTAGCTCAGCCTGATCAGAGTAGGGGTCCTCAAAGTATAATGGATCTGTGGAGAATGTAGGAACCCTACTGGTGTGATTAGAGGGGGACGATGTATGGTTGTTAGTTTGATCAATGTTTGATTCCCATTCGAATTGTTGTGGTGAATCATATGTGACAGGATCAGAAAGAGATGAGTCAGAGTAGAAATTGATTTTGGTGGCGGGTCAAGGTTGGGATTGGTCTTTCAATGGCTCTGTAGGAGGTAGGGATGCTTTGATTTCCAAATCATTGGCCTCAGTGTCAGAATCAAAAAATGGATCATGGATACTAAGGTTGTAAATTGGCTCATAATCATCTGGAAACAAGGGTTCTCCGAAATCAGAGTATGATTTGAAATCATCGGAGTATCTGTGACAATCAGCTTCTGAACCTTATTCAAGATAAGGATTTCCACCACAAAATAAATCAAGATGCATGGAATTATCAACCTGACATTGGTCTAATGTAGTTTCAGATTCCAAGCTTGGAGGGATGTCCTTATTAAGCATAGGCTTGGGATCTGGGCACCTAGGGTAGATCCAATCAAATCTCAAATCTTCCAACTCCTACGATTTAGTATCGTAAATCTATTTGTCTTCCAATAAATCAATTGGTTCTTCTGAGGAGTCTGGAGAGGTATAATAATCAAATATAGGCCTAAGATCATAGTTCAAATCCAAAACTTTGGGCCTCATGATCATCCCAACTAGGCTTAGATCTAGATTCTAGGTTAGGTGTAGGAATTGGGTCACTAGAATTTGGACTTGGTTCTATTGGGATGTCAGAATTACTCTAGAGGAATACCTTAATAGGATAAGGTGCGGGGGTTATATCCCCGAGAAATTTTGAGTCTAATTCATCATAGGTGTTTTGGAAATCTAGGCATGGTAGACCAACTTCACAGGTTCTTATGGTTGGCAAATAATCAGGAACACCTAAAACTGGATCCGCTCAACCCACATCTTGGTTAGGTATGTCATTCAGCACAAAATCAAAATTCGGTTCCATTTGAGTTGGGGGTCCATAACAATCACCTCCATTTTTGTATCCGGGTTCTGGGACATTACATTGATCCTTAAAATTGTTCCAAGATGTCTCATTGGTTTCTGGGTGGGAATATGGGCATTTCTTATCAATTTCTTTCACAGCATATTTAGCACATTTGCACATTTTTCAATGACAACCTAGTGTATTTCCCAAAGTGATGGATTTGTCAAACATTGTAAGCCCTCAGTGCTATGTAATCTCCACAATTAACTGTATTCTGATATGGGAGCATCCCAGGTTGAACCACGTATCATTTGTGTTAACATCATCTTAGCATGGTTCACAACAAGGGTCGTTATTTCTGATACATTAACATTAATGTCACTAAAGAGATCTGACGTCCTGTCAAATTCTTCTCTTTACCTAAGTGCAGCCTTAATCATTTTTTCTTTTATGCTCATACGAGATTGAGGTTTATTGGACAATTTTCTTATGTTGTCAGGTTGCATTTCTGAATCAAGTGGTGGATCAGGATGAATAATCAAATTCAGGTTCAGATTGATTTGAGCAGATCAAATTAGATTTCACCCAGAAGATCAACTCTAATGGAGGTCTCTTGGGACCTTTTCCTATGTATGTGAACAAAAGAATAGATGAGTGATTGGATGTGTATTGGACCCAATCAAGGCACCCAAAAATTTTGGATGAATAAAGCTATTTAAGGCAAATGGACCTCTTGACGAAAAATCCACACACTCAAGAATTACTTGGGCAACCAAGAAGGGAGAGTCCCACAAAGACCCCTACACAATAGAGCATCCCCACGGGTTACAAGGTTTCCCCCACCTAACCTTCCTTATCACTGTGGTTCCAAGTAGACTGGAATGCTTGAATTGAGACATAAGTCTACAAATTTTAGCCCTAATTGTGCCTTGAATTTCACTTGATTTAGAAGTTATTTCAAATTGTGACCTAATTTGTAGGTTGGTTGATTTGTAGAGTGAACCAACTTCACCTGTCCTGTCCAAAGGTTGAGGATGAAATTTGGGTCAAAGCACCTAAATCACCCTGAATTGGTTCTCAGTAGGTTATTAGGTCCTAAGTTTTCTGATTTAAGAGAATTTAGAGCTTTGATTTTAGGGTTCACTTGGTTAGATCAGTTCAAATAAGGGCTTGGGTAGCACACAAATGCAGCAAGATCAATTTCTTTAATTGCAGGCAAGTGTGTAATAACACTTCCAAACCATAATGTAGAAACCCTAGATTGGCTCTATTTCAAGTCCAATTTGATTCCAAATATGACACCTTGGATTCAAACAAGAAGGTGAGTAGTCCAAGATGTAAAGAAATTTTAGCACAAATACATAATAGGTGCAGGAATCAAGATGGGGAATCTCTAATCAAATCATGCCAACTTCAATCTGATTTCAATTTACCTCGCAAATCAGGAACTCTTTACCTTTAAATGATAATTACTAGGAAAGTAAGGCAAGTGGATCCCAATTGATTTGCTTCCTTTTTATCTCTTCCCAAGATTAGGAGGTGATTAAGGAAGAAGATAAATCTTACATGCCCTTGGAGAGGTTGATTACGTAGAAGATCCCTTGTGATGTACCTCACAACAATAAAACCAAGCAGCTAGTGAAAGTTAGAAATCAACTCAAGAATGATATGCCTAATGGTGAATTGCACTTTGCTCCTTAGCAATGGTGCCACAATGTTGCAGTCGAAAATCATTGTAGTTTAGGAAAACTTTGCATTGTATTATAGTGACGAAAATTGAAATGACATTTAAATTTATGAAGCGAAAAAAATATTGAGTTCCGAAGTTGGGGGCAAATATGGAATTCACTCACTAGTCAAATATGAGAAACAATGAGTATAATAATCCTCAATAATGATATGCAATGAATACATAATCTACTAAAATGGTATTCAATATGAATCAAATATGTATCTCAAGAATTAGTAACAAAAGAAATTTAGAAGCCTAAAAATGGTGGTTTGAACCACCAATTTAGTCTCTCAACTAGTCAACCCAATTCTCAAGTCAATTTCTCAATAGTAATTAAACACTTAGCCATGTTAGATCAGAGTAACAAAATATCTCCACAGTAGCCAAGATTAAAGGTCTCCAAGGCACATCAGATGCGTTAACTATCAAGCTTTAGATCCTCAGTATTTTGACTAAGTGTTAGGCTCATTTACCGAGGTCCTACAATGCAAAACCCACCCCTCCTCCCTCAGAAAATTCCTTTTCTCCCTCTTTTTGAGCTAGGTTTAGGATAGTCAGGTCAGGTAAATGGGTCGAGGTCCAGGCCTGCCGACGTGGTGGTGGGCGAGGGTGTGTAGGTGAGGGACCTCACCCCTTTATGTTTGAGGCGAACAGAGTTAGGTGAGGTAATGCAACAAATGCGTTATAAATGCATTTTAGAATTAGAAACCACTAATGTGGGACTAAACATCCAGACCATCTTTGCATATCTGCAACTAGAGTTTCTCATCCAATTGAAGTTGCTTCCATAGTTCCTTCTTTAATCTAAGGCTTAGGAGGCCTTCTGAAGTTGGTCCACACCAACTGGAGGTGGAGCCGAGGTTGGAGGTCGATGGATGGTGGTGGACGATGGCTTTGGCAGTTGGAGCTTCGGCGAGGACCTACAACATGAAATACGGTCTCTAAGCCCCCATCAGAAAGTTCTTCGTGATCGCCGTGATGTGAGCAGCGTGATGATGGTAGTGATTAGGTGTTTCATGGTTAGATGTGGTCAAGCGAAGTCGGAGTAGGTAGTGGATGGGTGTGGTCGATGGGGTGGAGTGGTTGAATGCCCCAATAAGCAGAGGGCTTTTGCTCTGTAGAGTGAAACAAAGCTTTTGGGGTTATTGGTGGAGTGTTTGATGGTGTGTGGTGGTCGCGCGACCATGCCAGTGGTGTGGTTGGAGGCATAGAAGATGAGGGGAGAGAGCATGAATTTGTAGTTGAATTTGGGTGTTAAGGACTTACTTCTAGCCTTGAGAGGAAGATGGGATAGGAAACCTAAACTATTGGATGAAAGGATGAGGATTCACACTAGAGTGGCTTGCCAGACGTGAAGGGGATGAAGCCCTTCGATGAGGTTGAGCGACGAAGATGAAGGTGGAAGAAGCCCCCACTTTGATTGGCAAGGAGCGGATGAAGGTGAGGAAGAAGGTGAGTCGGTCAATTTGACCATTGGCCAGCCTGAGGAAGGGGTTGGGGAGGCTTGCCGAAGTCACTGTCGAAGGCGACCGAAGAAGAGGAAGAAGAGGTGTTTTTGGCCTGGAATCAGCCTCCATTCGATCTTGGGATGAATAGGAACTTATATATAGAAGTTCCAAGCCTTTGGTTGCAAGGAATCAATACGAATTCCTTGCAATTGAAGTAAGGAAATCACACTAATTTCGGGAGTTCACCTGAGCTCTCTAGTCCAAACTAGGATCCAAGATCGAGTTCATATGCAAGGGAATCACCTAAAGGTAAATCATTCCAATTTTGGAGGGATTTGATTGATAAATCAAAGAGAACTCCTTGATTGAGTGTCGGCCAGTTCGGTTTGAAGTTTTGTTCATGCTATTCATCCCAGCAAGGACCCTTTTGTGAAGATGATGAGAAGTTAAGGGCATTTCGGTAATGAAACATAGAACCTAGGGATTTAATGTGAGGAATAGAGATTCTAGGGGCTAAAATGCAAACTTGGTCAAGATGGGCTCCGATTGGGCCCAAATTTTGGTGCTAACTTAATTTCAACCCAAGGAATATAATGGTGAAATTGGATTTTAGGTTTGACCATGTTTGACTAGGTAAATTACACATAATCCCAAATCAGGCCGAATTCCTATCTGAATGCCTGTTCTAGGTCAAAATGGGTCCACATGGTTAAAGTGAAGGTACCAAACCTCTTAGAATATTTTTTAATAATTTTTTAGGAGGTTTAAATTGATTTTATCTTGACCAGAACCTTTTCAATTTAAGTAGGGTTGATAACTAGGGTTTTTAGTCCAGTTTTCACCCTCGAAATGCATGAAACCCTGATTCTTTAAGTGTCAGGCCAGTTCTTGTTCTCTAATGCTGCATTTGTGATGTGCTGTTAAAATATTAGAATTAACCCTTTTTTCTTGTCTTCTTCTCAAATCAGATCAGTGCAGATTTACAATTCTCAGACGATCATTTAGGACCATTTATAATTTGGTTTTGACTAAATTAAGTTAGTTTTGATGAATGATGATGTTACCATCAAAGACATTTTTCAAGGGGGAGCTTCAAGCCAAGTTCCTTCGCTCCCTTGGACCTGAATAGGAGCAAAAGGTCACGACGATAGAAGAAGCCAACCAAGTAAAGGATCTATACATGGAGAATCTACTTGGGAATCTCATGGCTTATGAGACAAAGATAGACCAAAAGAAGAAGTTTGTCACATCAGAGCTGAAGAAGAAGACCTTAGCTTCCAAGGTAACATTGGATGATGAAGAATTTGTTTTATTATCTAAAACATTTAAAAAGCATCTCAGAAATAAAAGAGAGACCAATGGAAAGAAAGGGGAAGAAGAACCTCTAGTTTGCTATGATTACAAGAAGAGAGGCCACATAAGATAGGAGTGTCCCTTCCTTGAAAAGGATGATGAGAAGAAAGGTAAGAAGCCTTCCGACTACAAAAAATTTTCAAGCCTAAGCCATGCAAGAAGAAAGCATTCCAAGCAACTTAGGATGACTCCACTATCGAAGAAGAAGAAGCGGAGGAGACAAATGAAGAAACAACTTGCTTGAGACTCATGGCAACCAATGACACATTCGAATTTGAGTCTGAGGAACATAAGTTAAATTCCAATTCCTTAGATGAGTTGCAAGATACATCTGATTTATTATATCTAGATTTTAAAGAAACAAAGACTAAAAGAAAAGCATTAAAAGTAGGAAACATAGATAGTAAGGAATTAATCAATGACCTTAAAGAAAAGAACCTAATTCTTACGAGAGAAACAACAATTTTAAATATGCAAATAGGAAACCTAATGATTGAAAAGAAATCTTTAACATAGGACTTATATACAACCATGAGTGAACAAAAATTCCTAGATAGATAAGAATTACTTGACAAGATTCATGCTCTTGAAAAATCAAACTCTCCTAAAAAGGATGAAAATGGCTTACTTAGATTAGAAATTAGAGGACTAGAAGATAAGGAAGACATAATGAAAATAGATATAAATCACTCCAAAGAGAAATCAAATCAGTTGCTTGAGGACTTAGCCAAATTTACGAAAGGAAAGGATAACTTGGAAAAGCTTATTACTGATCAAAAACCTTCCTCAAGTAAATTTGGACTAGGGTATTATGAAACTAGCCCAAATGAACCGAAAAAGGATCTCCTCCAAAGAGGACCACTAACAAATATGGATCCATATTACAATGGATACCGAAAAGACAACTTGCACTTTATTTTGTAGATTTCAAAGGACATTATAATGTCAAAAACTGGATCTACAAAGTAAAGGATGGACAACTCAAACTAGAAAGACCTAGAGAAACACCAAGTCATCAAAGGAGGTCTTTTGTAGGAATGAAGAGACCTACAAGAAAGAAGACAAGGAGACTGCCACCAAGGAGGTCGATGGGCGATGGACTCCGATTGTTCCAAACACATGACGGGGGACAAGCACTTGTTTTTGGTCCTCCAACCTACGAATGGAGGAACGGTTATGTTTGGCAACAACCACAAGGGTCATATTATTGGCCTTGGTAAAATAGGTAACCCTCTATCCCCTATCTAAAATGTTTCTTTAGTAAAAGGATTAAAACATAACTTGTTAAGTGTTAGTCAAATTTGTGATAAAAGATATAAGGTAGTTTTCGCTTCCAAAATATTTGAAATTATGCATGCATCAGCAAATGAAACCATTCTTAAGGGAACTTGGTTTAAAGACATATTGTAGAATTTGATCAAGATAACACTTATGAATGTCTAGCTAATAATCAATTAAATGTATCACAAAGAAGACTAGGATGTGTTCATATGAGGATAGTCCAAAAGCTAGCCAAACATTTACTAGTTTGAGGTCTTCCTAATGGAAAATTTGTAGATAACCTTATATGTGATTCATGTAAATTCGGTAAAATCATGAAATCTAGCTTTAAAAATAAAGAAGTTATATCCAACTCAAGACCACTAGAATTACTTCACCTAGATTTGTTTGGACCAACAAAATGTGAGTCTTAGTGGATGCAAATATTGCCTTGTAATTGTAGATGATTTTTCAAGGTTTTCATGGGTCTCCTTCTTGAGATCCAATGATGGAATATTTTTCATCTTTTCTATTTTTTGTAAGAAGGTTTAAACTGAAAAAGGCTACTAAATCACTCGAATTCGTAGTGATCATGTGAGCGAGTTTGAAAATTTCTTATTTGATGACTTTTGTCATGAGCATGGTATTTCTCATGAGTTCTCTTTCCCCTGAACACCTCAACTAAATGGGGTAGTTGAGAGAAAGAACCGCATTCTTCAAGAGTGTGCTCGAACATTGCTCATAGACTCTGGGTTACCGAAGTACTTTTGGGCTGAGGCAGTTAACTTGACTTGTTATGTGTTAAATTTTATCTTAATTCGATTTAGGTTGTGAAAAACTTGCTTTGAACTATATTATGGGAAAATACCCAAGATTAGTTACTTTAAGGTTTTTGGATGCCAATATTTTGTTTTGAATACCCATTCTAATTTAGATAAATTTGTTGCCAAAGGTGGTAAGGCATATCGGGTTTTAACAAAACCACATTAACAGTGGAGGAAACCCTTCATGTTTCCTTTTATGAATTACCATACTCTTCTATTGATGGGGTCAATATGGAAGATGAGGATGATTCTTCTATTGATGTGTTTGACATCCCAAACTCTAATATCCATAATCTTCCTAAAGATTGGATATTTCAAAGGGATCATCCCAAAAGTCAAATTATTGAAAGTGTTTCTATTGCAGGTGGAAAACTATGCAGTCACAATTGGATTTGAAAACCCGTCGTTGTAGTTCGAGTCGTGAAGAAATTTGTTCAACAAATAAAATTTATATCAAAAAGTCGTAAAAAAGTTTCAGGTCGAACATAGGGAGGTGGACGTTTGATTAAAAATACACGTTTTATTTTGTTTGTCACGAAACAAAATAGATGGTCAAAAACTAGCTATCTATTTAACAAATAATAAATAGAAGAAAGAGAGAGAGAATATTACAAATAAACGCAAAAGGGATGTAGAATAAACATGGATTTTATTATCAGAAATTGTTCATTACACTACTCATTATGACTAGAAAGCAGGAAATCTATGCTAGAAAGCAGTAAATCTACTTTAGAAAGCAGTAAAGAGAATGGAGAGAGAGATATCCTCCTCAACGATCGCTTGGAGGACAAGTCGGATTGGACGACGCTTGGAAGACGGGGAATAGAGTGGGAAGAAGGAGGACGAAGTGGGAGGAACGGGAACGAAGTAGCACATCACCGTCACCGCAGGATCCGCCTCTCGAATGTAGAGAGAGGACAATCGTAGGATGCTCCACGAAGGGGGATGAAGGTGGAAAAATTAAGATTTCTACTCTAGAGGAGCATCTTGGGAGTGGAATAAGCTCTTGGAGCTTTGGAAGGGGTGAGAGAAGAGAAGGGATGAGAAATTCATAGGGTAGGGGTCTCCTTTTATAGTTGCAAGGAGTGGGGGCATTTTGGTCATTACAACATCAAAAACATTAATTCAGGACCTTTAGTGATAGATTTATCCATCACTAAAGGCCTGAATGTGGCCGACGTGCGTGCGCCACGCGTGCCCCCTCGCCTTCGCTACCTCAATGCCTGCGCACGATTGCGCACACTCAGCCATCCGATCTCATGATCGGACAGCTTAAAATGCTCCTTGCCAACATCGCGCACCCGCGCCTTCACCGCACTCCTGTGTGCGATCAGGAGTGCACGCTATGCTTCTGATCGCGCGTGAGCGCTATTGGTTGATCCGCGCTGCTCGCTGCCAATTGCACAGCTGTAGTAATTCGCCCGCATGCTACAGATGTGGAATCGAACGCGTGTCGTGCACTCGCGCAATGCGCTCGCGCAACGTGCTCGACCGCTGTGCTGCGATGGCATCTTTATCGTGCAAATGAATTAAGGCGCACGATTCTGCAACTATTGGATGAGCATCCAACAATGGAGATTCGTCGAGCGGGTGAAGAAGAGAAGTGGAGGCGGGTCCTTGGGGCTGGTTGGGCAATTGTGATTGCGCCACGTGGTGCCATCTTGGCTGTCCACCTTCTGTGCGTTGTAGATGGTGCTACGAATGTCGGATTGGATCCATTTTCATGCCATTAGGCTGCGATCATCGATCCAAACCCATCCGTGTGGTCAGATTTGTCATCTAAAGTAGGGATTGGTACCATCTTGGCCCTTGATCTTTAGGATTCCTTGATCTCTATCTAGTGCTACGGATGTCCGATAAGAGCGATCTTGGAGTCGTTGAACTCCAATCGCAGCCCTAATCTGATTCGTATGGTTGGATCTTTGATCCAAGCTTCCGATTAACAAGTTACCCTATCCTTGGCCATAAAAGGAGACAATTAACATACATTTTATATAGACTAACCTAAATGCAAGATGATGCATGTTATGCAATATTTATAGTATGTGATGCAATTCTATGCTTAGGAACACGCATAAAGAGACAGTTTATGTGATATAAACATGTTTACATCACACCCCCATGCCTATCTTTTGCTAGTCCCTAGCAAAACTATATGCTATTTATAAGATAATTAAGTCAGATTTCTTGGGTAATAGTTATTTTCATTACTTAGGGATTTCAACTAAGACCTAAACTACAGAGACATAATAGCACCTGAGTAACTGCCAAAATGCAGACCGCCTCAAGTTCTCACCTTATTCAAAGTGGGATCTCTTTTTCTCTTTTTCTTCTTTTCTAATTTTTTCTGAATTTTTGAGTTCAGGGTTACAAAGTGGCTTTCTACGGCCACTCAACCTGCCCAAGACTTGATGAGAACCCTAAGTTCTAAGTATCTTTTCATGAAAGTGATAGACTCGTTGATCGGCAATCAGAATGGACTTTAGGTTTCTACGCCCCTAGGTGACCTTTAAAAGAAATATGCCTAAAGGTGTATCTATGCAACTGGTAGCTTTCTCCCTACTTTTATTTTTTTATGGGGTCAACACAAGGGTGAATCTAGTGTATATCTCCCCAGCTTATTCTACTTCTCTGCTTCTTCCTAAGTGTTTTAGGAATTTTTATGTGTATTTCTTGAGCTGGGTTCTGGACAACCGGTCGATGAGTTGTTACAACTGACAACTTGCCAACCATACTCGTGCGGTGAAGTGTGGCTTCTTTTTTTTGTTTCTTTTTCTTTCTTTTCTCCTTTTCTTTTCTTTTTCTGTTCTTTTTGAAATTTCTTTTTTTCTTTTTTAGGTGGCTTCCCTGGTCTAAGATTTACCTAAAGGCAGTAAGAAGAGAGTGGTCCTATGACTGGGCTTTGGACAACTTACCTTTGGACTGTTACCCACGATAACTTTCCAGCCATATAACCTTAGAAGGTTCATTAGCTACTCAATTTCCATTAAAATCGTCGAACAATGAGTCATTGACAAATAGTGTGTAGATGCTTAGACTTACAGTTCCCTAAAATCAGAGGGTAGGTTGATAAGTCATGTACTTATCACCCAAACTTATTTAATCAAAATGAAATAGAATACAGGATGGCGAAGACTCGAGAAACAAATCCACATTTTAGTGGATACCCAAGCTGATTAAGTCCGAAGACTTGAAGGGTCTTCGTGTTCAAATTATACAATTTTATTTCCTAAGATTGAAAATTTTCTAAAGCCCAAGTTCTCTTTCCTAATTCCATAATTTTTTTATATATATAAATAAAAAGAAAACAAAACTAATTTACGGAGCTGATGAAATAATTCAAAGATGAATATCCACCCCCCCATGCCTATCTAATGCAATGTCCTCATTGTATTAAAAAGACATGAAGCAAAGTTGAGTAGAGTAGAAAGCACCTGAATTGTGTGAATAACGGGTCCGCTCCAAGATAAACAGAAACTATATACTTGTTGAATTTAGTGCCTTCAGCTAGGCACACTATACACAGAAGATAAAAAAAGAATTCATAGGTGCAGGTCAAAATCAGAATAAAAAGATGCAACTTAAGACCTGCTAGTAGATGTCCATAGATGTGGACCAGATTATGATGCAGACCCATACCCCATGGTTGAGAATATCTAAGGTTCTGGATAAAAATTACCCAGAACTTGAGATCAGTATGCAAGCGGGGTCGGGCCTGCAATTTATGAGGATGTAACCCAAGACCAAAAAGTCGGGTTACAGAGAAATCAAGCTTAAAAGGATAATCAATGAATGTGTGCTTAGGTTGGTCATCCTCAGAACAAATGTCGTAAGGGTCCTGGTTTGATGGTGTCAGATTAAATGGAACCCTTAGACTCAGTCTTCGACTTCCTCCGGAGTTAACTTCCCAAATAAATATTTCCCAACTCCTATCCTCCTCATTCAGAATGTCAAATTATAGGACCTCTTGCATATTAATCACCCCATCTGAAATTTCCAAGTCTAAAAGATTTGACTGAATCAGAATTGACTTGGGTCTAGTTATCTCAAAAATAGAATCGTCAGTAAGCTCAATGGGGTGTAACTGACAATTGGGGCATTGAATTGAATACTTTAACAAATGTGATTCGGAATCTATCATGTGAGCCCCAATAAGATCAATTTCCTCAGTTATTGGGCTATGAAAAGATTTAACCAATTCCACAGGCCCAATCATCTCACAGAAATCATGTTCTGTAAACTCACATGAGATTTCGCAAATTGAATCTTCACCCTCAGAATCAAAGAAATCTAAATCCATATTAATGTACGTCCCAAAATCATCCATCACTTTCTGATCCATGGAGACATACATTTCCTCGTACCTTGGCTCAGGGATCTCAGGTGAAGAAATTAGATCATCCTTAATTAGTTGCTCTAAATCAATCCAGTCAGCCTCGTAACGTGTGTCCCCCCTAATAGGTGCCTGACCGGGTTCTGACATTGTCTCTCCTGAAGGGGGATCATCCTTGGAATCTTCCCATGATTGAACTAAAGCAACCACAAATCTCATTCTTAATTTCACTAACATCTTAGGTAAAAACTCACCCAGGTTGTTATCCTTAACATCCTGGAGCCAATACAACAAATACTTGTTCAGATCATCAATCATTTCAATCAGGGGCTCCAATTCTTCAATGCAAGGTATTGTCTCAACTTCTAAAGATTATATAGTATTCCTCAAGTTAACCAAAACCTTATCTTGAACCTGGTTAACCTGAACCAAATGACTTGGTTCAAGGTTGGGCAGGTTTGGGATCAGTGCAAAGTTAACGAATTGAGATTCGTGATACCCTTCCTGATAATAGGTCATTTCGGATTGTTCAAAAGGTGCTGATGACCAAAAGGAAGTGTATTCAAAGAATGGGTAAGGACCAGTGTATCCTTCTTGATTGTAGATCATACTAGGTTGTCCATGAAAGGGTGGCGATCTATAATCGATGTGGCTCGAAGAAGGATAGAAAACAAAATTAAGGTGTTCAAGGTTTGACCCGAACACGAAGGTCCGGAACTGTATCCTCAATCCGAATTATCCTAACTAAGAGATGGTTGATTACAGTACGAGTCGGGATAATCGTCATGTTGAGGATAAGTCATAACAGGAAGGAAAGAGCGGGAATGCATATGAAATGTGGAAAGATTGATAATAAACGGGAGGAAGAAAGGTGCCCCGCAATACAAACAATCAAACCTATCCTTAAGTGGGCTAGCCTAAAGACCTACAGACTCCCATAACTTGTCTTGAGATAAAGAAATGATTTGATCTACTTCTGTCCGTTCAATCCAACCAGTTAGAGGGAGGGACTAGGGAGAAGGTTCTTCCTTCGGCTTGCACCTCCGGTTCCTAGTGTACCCCCTAGCCGCGATTGTTTAATTCTGCACCCCTAGGTAGACATCAGATTGAATGGTAGAAATAGACTAATCGAAAATAATCTTGTTCTGAGCTCTGAAGAGCGAGTCCAATCATTAAGGCCAACGTCTACTCTGTTTTATTTAGGGTTAGGTTTGAATGTGCTTTGGAATGTGATGGGCCCTTTATCTGGGTTGTGCCCTTAATAATTGATTGATGTGTGTGTGCATACAGAACCAGTGGTTTTCAAGCAAGATTATTTTTGATGCAGTGAATTTTATGGTTCAAATCTTCCTTAGTAGCTTTTAAGATTCAACTTTAGGTATTTTCAATCAAGTTTTGTTGGCACACCAGTTTTTGAAAGCACAGGTGAAGATATTTTCCTTTAAAGCTTAAAAGAATGTGGAGTGACTGGTAAATCCTCAAGAGTTGAACCTATGTGGCAGTTACTTAATGAGTTAATTTTAGTTGAAGTGGTATGGCCCAATCAACTCAAACAATCAACCTGTTGCACCACTTAATTAGGCACACAAGTGTTACCTAATTTGATTTCCACTTGATTATGTGTTTGGGTGTGTGTACCGATTCCAAAGATTAGTTTACTAGTTGAGTTTGAAAATCAGATGAGGTTGTGTACCTTTGTGAGGTTTTTTTAATTTTTCTTTTTAAATGCAAAGGGTAAGGCGGGTGTAGGTGTCATGCAAAAAATCAAAACTAACCTTAGGGTTTATAAGAACACCTAGGTTGATTTATGTTTGTGTTATTATGTGGTGGAATGAAAACTAATTGGTGGAAGGTGGGGGAAAACTTACAGAACTTTCAACAGCACTTTGCTCCAATCTATCGCTTTTGCTTGTCTCAAAAGAGTACCTGTAATCACAATAAGAAAGGAGAGAAGTGAGGTAAATGATTCATAAGTTGGAAAATGTGAAGAATCAAAGAGCGTCGCCTCCCCGACAATGGTGCCAAAATGTTGCAGGCGGAAAACTCGCCATTGTAGTTCGAGTCATAAAGAAATCCGTTCAACAAATAAAATTTATACTGAAAAGTCATAAAGAAGTTCTGGGTCGAATACAAGGAGGCGGACATTTGATTAAAAATATGCATTTTATTTTGTTTGTCACGAAATAGAATAGCTGGTCGAAAACTAGCTATCTATTTAACAAATAATAAATAGAAGAGAGAATATTACAAATAAAAGTAAAAAGGATGTCGAATAAACATGGATTTCATTATCATAAATTGTTCATTACACTAGTCATTACAACTAGAAAGTGGGAAATCTATACTAAAAAGCAGTAAATCTACTCTAGAAAGCAGTAAAGAGAATGGAGAGAAAGATATCCTCCTCGACAATCGCTTGGAGGATGAACCGAACTGGACGATGCTTGGAAGACAGTGAATAGAGTGGGAAGAAGGAGGACAAAGTAGGAGGAACGGGAACAAAGCAGCACATCGTCATCGTCATGGGATCCGCTTCTCGAATGCAGAGAGAAGACAACCGCAGGATGCTCCACAAAGGGGATGAAGGTGGAAAAATTAAGATTTCTGCTCTAAATGAGCATCCCGGGTGTGGGACAAGCTCTTAGATCTTTGGAAGGGGTGAGAGATGAGAAGAAGGGAAGAGAAATTCGTAGGGTAGGGGTCTCCTTTTATAGTTGCAAGGAGTGGGGGCATTTTTGTCATTACAACATCAAAAACATTAATTCAGCACCTTTAGTGATGGATTTATCCATTACTAAAGGTTGAAACGTGGTCGACGTGCGTGCGCCATGCGTGCCCCCTCGCTTTCACTGCCTTGACACCTGCACACGATCGCGCATGCTCAGCTGTCCGATCTTAAGATCAGATGGCTTAAAATGCTCCTTGCCAACATTGCACAACCACGCCTTCACCGCGTGCTCGTGTGAAATCAGGAGTGCGTGCTATGCGTCTGATCGCACGTCGGCGCTATTGATTGATCTGTGTCACTCACTGCCAATCGCACGATTGCGATAATTTGGCTGTGCATTGCAAATGTGGAATCAAAATCACATCTCGCGCTCGCGCAATGCACTCGACAGCTGTGTTGTGGCGGTGTCTTTGTCGTGTGGTTCTGCGGCCGTTGGATGAGCATCCAACGGTGGAGATTTGTCGACTGAGTGAAGAAGAGAAGTGGAGGCAAGTCCTTGGGGCCGGTTGGGCAATTGGGATGGCGCCACGTGGCGCCATCATTGCTATCCATCTTCTATGTGTTGCTGATGGTGCTACGGATGTTGGATTGGATCAATTTTCGTGTTGTTAGGTTGTGATCATCGACCCGAACCCATCCGTGCAGTCTAATTTGTCGTTTGAAGTGCAAATTGGTACCATCTTGGCCATTGATCTTTAGGGTTCCTCATTCTCTATCTGGTGCTACAGATGTTTGATCTAGGCGATCTTAGAGTCGTTGAACTCCAATTGCTGGCATGATCAGATCCATACGATTGGATCTTTGATCGGAGGTCTCGATTAACAAGTTACCCTATCCCTGGCCATAAATGGAGACAATTAACCTACATTTTATACAAACTAACCTAAATGCAAGATGATGCATGTTATGCAATATTTATAGTATGTGATGCAATTCTATGCTTAAGAACATGCATAAATAGACAGCTTATGTGATATAAACATATTTACATCAGTTTCCGATGGTGTTAAAACCCGATCTCATTTTTCTAGTGAATCACTAGTCTCTTGGTTCCCGAAGAGACAATCTAGTGTAGCCCTATCAACCACGGAGGCTGAGTATATAGCTGCCACTCTAGCATGTTCCTAAGTTTTATGGATGAAAAATACTTTGAAAGATTTCAATTTGATATTTAATAAGATAAAAATATTAGGGCTATCAACCTTTTAAAAAATCCTGTACATCACTCCCGTACAAAACATGTTGATGTTCATCATCACTTTTTTTAGGGATAATGTACTTAAGGGAGAAATCGAGGTTGAATTTATTTGTACTGAGTTGCAATTGGCTAATACTTTTACTAAACCTTTGAATTATGATCAATTTAATTTGATACGTTGAAACTAGGCATATGTAAGCTAATTGATATTTGAATAACTTAATGCCAAGTGGAATTTTTCTTTGTCATGAACATTGAAGGAGTTTTGACTTCATCAAGTCAGAGAACCTTCAAGCATAGTTCGAAAATCAAAATGTACATTCTATACAATATCAGATGTTTGATCCAAAGTCCAGTTGTCTTATAGTTGAAAAGTCGACATCCAAGTATCTTGAACAAACATCGATTTCATTAAGTCATCAAATTAAAAATTTTCAAAAAAGGGTCTTCTAGACATTCGTGCATATTGATGACGTCTGTCATGTCATCGGATAACCTTAGACACATGTCTAATTAGCTTCATGGTCTAGACCAAGATGCTCTAGATTTAGATATTAGACATCGAGGCTTGATTCAAACGTCATGTAAGTTGTCAGATTCCAAAATTAGACGACAATCTATAGCCTTGGGTCAAATTCCAGGAAGGTCTATCTGCAGAGATCAGACGTCTAATTGTATGTGTAGACGTCTTGTCAATCATCTAATACAAAAATCAGACAACATAATGTAGCTTGAATCATTTTTCAGGGAAGTTTGTCTACAGAAATTAGACCTCTAAATGTTGTATTAAACGTTTTATAGGTTGTTTGCTCAAAGAATCAGACGATGAGATCGAAAGGGTTAAAATCCCAAATGGTTAATCCCGATGTTTGTGGATATCACCAAACGTCTGATAAGGGCAAAAACTACAATTTCGCATCTGATATCTTGATGGCTTTTAGATGTAAATAAGCCCATCTTTGGGGGGAGTTTTGCTCGACCCTTCGAGGTATAAAAACCCTCTCTACTCCTCCCCAAACACAAATGATCCAAAATCCCCAAAAGCCCTCCCAAAATCCCTAGATGTCACCCTTGACCTTCGTTGCTGCTGCTGCTGCTCTTGGTCGCTAGACAACCACATCATCGATCTGGCATCCGACGGCTAGCTGTGCCTCCTCCATGCAACCTATTCCTCATCCTCCTCGCGTCCGGTGGTGTTCCACCCATGGTATAGCCTCCTCCTCCCACTCTTCTCCACGTTTTTGATGGTTTAAGGAGGTTTTTGACAAGCCCTTGATGTGCCCTTATTCTTTCTTGCAAACTAATGTACATACTTGATTTCATCTTGATCTAAGGCCATATTTTGCCTAGATCTTCATCTAGGGCTCAAATGTGCATTATCTCTTCTTGCCCTAGCAACCCTAAACCTAAGATGGGTTCCTAGGGCATGAAACTTGCTTTGGGCAATCATGCCCTTCATGTATTGATTGCACAGTAATCATGCAATCTAAATCACCTGAATTGAGCTAGATCCTAGCATAACTTAGGATTAATGCATTCATAGGCATCATAATTTGCATAATAGCCAGTTTATTAATCATATAGATAACATCATCATTTTACGTACTAATGAGAGATGATTTAATTGCAGATGAGTTGAAGTCGTGGATGTCAAATTAGACCAGACAGATATGATCAGAATGACAACGGGAGTCCAACGCTTCCAAAATCGTCTCGATCAGACAACCAGAGAAACATGTGCAGTCCATAAAAGAATGGAGGTCATGGAGCCAAAGGATAAAGATCTGAGCCTCTGATGAAGAATCCAACCGCACGGATGGATCTTGATCAACGATCATAGTCCAACGACACAAAAATCAACCCAATCATAGGTCTACAGCACCAGATACAACGAAAAGAAGATGGACGTCCATGATGGTGCCACGTGGAGCAATCATAGTTACCCCCTCATCACTGTCCATCTAGCAAGGCCACCCTCACACGCTGTAGGCCATTGGATCTTCATCCAATGGCCACGAGCGTGCCACGTCACCCATCCAGCCACACTTCATCAAAGGAAAGAAAATCTTAACTGTTAGATCTTCATCCAATGGATGAGAATAAGTTTCCTTAAAACAAAAACCTAACAATGTGGACTTGTGGCGTAGCAGTGAGAGCACTCAACCGCAAGCGCAAGACGTGCGTTCGAGCAGTGATGCATGAGGATTCGAAAGGTGGTGAGCACGGGCACTATTGGCTGTGGAATTTGCATTGGCGCACATAGACGTGACCGCGTGGAGTGATCAGGATGCTCCACAGCTGCGTGCACAAACAAACCATGCGTTTTGGCAGAAAGAAGCATCGCGGGCACGGGATCCATCCGATTTCATGATCGGATGGCTGATGATTAGACACTGAAAAGAGGCGAGTAGGCACGCGAAGAAAAGAAGAGAAGCGAGTGGGAGCAGCTAGAGCATCCAATCCTGATCTGACACATGAGAGAGTGCCACGTGTCAAGCCCAGATTGAATCCTCACGTAGAGGGTGTGTTGGAGGTTATTTTAAGGCCAGATCTAATTCGTTGATCTCCCGATCCACATATCTGATTGCCCAGGAGTTGTTACATGAGATTAAGGGTTAAAATGCTCTTTTTTCCCTCCATAAAAGCCATAAAAGAAGTCCAAAGCCCCCCAGTTTAAGCATCTCTCTTCCATCAACTTTAGATATCTTCTACCTTCTCTGCAATTCTCCATCCCTCTCCAACTCTGCTCCACCCTTCATCCCGACACTCTGGATCTGAGGTGCTGGCGCACCTCGCACAAGCATCCAACAACTGACGTCATCTCTCTGCTACTTTCTATCTCTCTCTCTATCTCTCCCTCTAGCTATCTATCTATTTGTTTCTATTAGCATTCTCTATTGTGAAACTCTACTTTAATTACAATAAAATTCTGATCTTTTGAATGCGTATATCTAATCCTATACATATATACATATATAAATATCTGTTTGGAACAAGTTCTATTGAAACGCTTCTACATAGATTGCGATTGCCTCCCTACAAATGACCCGATACTCATCAGTTTTATAAATTTATTTGTTGACATATTTTTACGCTATACTACAATTGAATTAACTTTTTAAAATTTGAATTATATACCAAACAAGTTGGCACCATTGCCAGGGAGGCAACAAAAATTTTTAAAGCTTTTTAGGTGCTCATTTGAGATCTCTAACTTGTTATTTTTCCATTGATTTTAGGAAGCAAGGAACTCTGAATTGGACACACCAACAGACAAATCACAAGTTCGAACCTTAGGTACCTACCCATAGTTTAGATTAGTTAGATTTAGGACTTTCTTGAACCTTAGGATTAGTTAGAATTTGTTTGCTTATATTAAAAAAAAAAATCTCTCTTGATTTTCCAGCTGAAATAAAGTTTTATGTTAAAAATTCAATTCCTGAAGATCTGCATGTCCAAAAATTCTCAAATTTTGACTAGACATGGATTTCAAAGTCAAGAACAACATACCCAAAATTCACTTAAATCGGAGTTATAGAAAATTTTTAAAATTCACATACTAATTTGTTATCAATTCAGTTATTGTAGCTGATTTTTCGGAGTTCAAAATATCAAAAGAATTTTTATACAACTTCGATTGACTTGAAATTTATGGCACTAAATTTCTGAGATAATAAATAATTTATTAAAAATATAATAAACATATTTCTTGCATGGATTACCCAATTACAAATTGAGGGTCAAAACAGACTGCAAAACCCCCAGTACACTTTAAATTAGAAAAAAATTGAAAATGGGTTTAGGGTTCCAAATTAAGGATATAGTACAGTTGCATTTCCATATTTAAAGGAAATCTACCAAACAAATTAGGATTTGCAAAACTCTTGTGTGCCTAATCAAAACCTTAATTGAAAATATTAACTCACGTGAACCCTAAAACTCATTAACACAAGCATTAGAATCTTAAAAATCACTTCATCAAGAAAAATTGCTTGTGAACCCTTTTTCCTGTGCACTTTAGATCTCTGAAATCAATCTTTAGGGCAAACCCCCCTAACCCCATCATATTCCAAAAGCACATCAAACCCAAGCTTAAAATTGAGTAGAGGTGCCCTAGGCAGCACTAATGGACTTGGAGACTTGAAACTAGATTGGGCTAAAGTCAAGGCCTTGTCTACTTGGATCCACTGCTAACAAGAAAGGTCGGTGTGGTAACCGCGTTAACCCTTAGTGGTGTCCCACCGTGAGGGGTGTCCTAAAGGGTCCCACCCTTCTAGCCAGCCAATTAATTCAAGGGTAGATCTAACCCAATCGTGTTTTGGGGAGCCAAGATCAGGTCTAAATAGGGTTGACACTCTAAGGACCAGTTTGATTGCTTGCATTGAGCAGGTGGGGTTTCTCTCATCTGTCTTCTCTCTCATCTACAGACATTCTTCTGGTTCATGTCAGGTAGAAGATCTCAAAATCCTGATTTGCTACCACCATTAAAAAGAAATCCAATGAGAAGACCTATTTATCGAGGATCTGAATCTAAACCGTATGTAATGGCTAGTCATCATAAGGAAGAAGAGATTGATGAACAAAATCTATATCCTATGACTCTCTTAAAAAGGATGTTGACTAAGAAGGGCCAGCATCATGACCGACAGATGGAAGTCATAGTGCAGGCCATCACTTGACTCCAAAATGGAAGGGTAGACCAGCCCCTACGTGACTTTTACAGCCCTCCTAATACCCAGCTTGAACCCTTTATCACGGTACCTCAGGATGGGGAAGATTTTGAACTCAAAACTCAGATCATTAACTTGATTCCCACCTTCAATGGCCATGAGTCACATGACCCCTTCCACCACCTTGAGGTGGTCCTACACATAGGAAGAACCTTTGGCCCTAGGAACATTAATGAAGGTACCCTGATGATTAAAATGTTCCCATTCACCTTTAAAGATAGAGCTACACATTGGCTGAGGACAATTAGTAGACCAATTCTAACTTGGGAAGACCTGAGAAGCACATTCCTAAAGAAATTCTTCCCCGTAGGAAAAACTAATGCCCTTAGATGTGCCATAACAACCTTTAAGCAGAACCCCAGGGAACAACTACATGAGGCTTGGGAGAGGTTCGATGATTTAGCTAGGAAATGCCCCCATCATAGGATTTTGAAGTGGCACTTGGCCCATATTTTCTATTATGAGTTGAGTGACAAGTTGAAGAATTTTGTTGATGCGACATGTGGGGGCAATTTCTTGAGTTGAGATGCTAAGGGAGCCTTTCAATTGTTCTAGAATATGAGTGAAAATTCCCTCAACAATGCCTCAATGTCCACCTTTAACTGAGCTAATCAACCAAGGAGCGGAACATATGAAGTTAACAACAATTCAAACTTGTCTAATTTAGGGCTAATTGCACAACGATTAGATAAGGTGGAACTTGTGAGAAAGAATGTGGGGAATTTTGATAAGAAGTTGGATAACCTTCTAAAGGGAGGGAATTCCTTAGGTACACAATCCAGATTAAATCCTAATCCTACCCAAGGAGTGCCTGTATTAACCCACAAGCAATTCCCTAACCCACTAGATTAGGAATCAGTGCACAACATTAATGACCTAACCATGGCTCCACCTATGAGCCAACTGTACTTGGACCCATCTCTTTCTAGGTACCAAGGAGGGACTTTGATGCCCTCAAATTCTGAACTAGGTAGCCCGATGCCTAGTTATCCTAAGGATGTGAATGCACACTAGGGTTACGCTTAAAATGAGCCTTATTCAAACACTTACAACCTTGGATGGCGCAACCATCCTATCTTTGCCTGGTCAAGTCAGAAACCTACCCAGGGTCCTAACTTGATGATTGTGCAATGATCATAGGTCTTAATTGACCTAAATTAGGCTAGGACTTAGCATAAGTTAGGGTAATTCATGCATGCAAAAGCATTATATGCATCTTTACTGCTTTCTTTTAGCTATGTATAAAATAATACTATAATGTACTAATTAGGTGCATTATGTCAAATACAGGTAATAAACTGGATCTGAAGCTGGATCAGGAATAATGGTTGTTGCAGCAGAGCTAGAGCAGAAGACTTAGATGTAGTAGATAATAATGTAAGGGAGTTAAGGTATGCTACTCTATTAAGTAGGAATAAAGTAGTAAAATGTGAAGAACTTAGGTCCATCCTAGCCTTAGGATAGCCTAGAGACTTCTCCAAGCCTTAGCTACCCTTAGATTAGGTCACCGCACCCTAGGAAAACTTAAAACCCTAATTCCGACCTTTATCTAGATGTCCAAATGAGTTATAGGATGTCCATAACCCTTAGCCAACCCCTGCACACCTTAAACCCACTTCTACAGTGTTAATGGATGTCCAGACGCTTGGTCTGATGTCCAATTTCTGCAGAATACCTAAGACGGAACCTTGAATCCTTCCTGACTCTAATTGGATGTCCAGACAACAAGTCTGGACTTCTGATTTTTGAGTATAGGATGTCTGATTCCATTTTTAGATGTCTAGAACTAATCTTTAATTCCTGTTTTGAGATTCAAGCCTTGATCTTGGATCTCTAGCTCCCTAAACTCAATTCGAACCCCATAGGAACCTAAATTAAGGTACCCTAACCCTAGTACATCACCTCTAGACCTCCCTAAGGACCTAATTAGGTCCTCACTAAACCCAATTGACTTAGATCATAGTCAATTACCATTACTTAAGTCAACTGGACTCATAGGGTCCAATTGAGCTCAGATCTCAACCCACACAAGTCCAATTGGACTCAGTGAGAGTCCAATTGACCTAAGCCCAATCTAATTGAGTTATTTCACTCTCAATTAAGCTCACACTCATTCAATTAAACTTGTGTTAAGTTTAATTGCAATTCCCCCTTAGCAATTAGGGTTTGCAACCCTAATTTAAGGCCTACACCTACCTAAACCCCTTAGGACCTAACCTAGACCACATAGCCACATAGGGCACGGCCACACACTCACACACACACACACACACACATCTAGAGTTCTCTAGAACTCTCTTCAAAGTGGCGTCACTCTTGGTTGCCAAATTTAGCAACTAAGAGCCATTCAATTCTTAGATCAACTTTTTATGGATCTAAGAACTACCGCTCTCTCACCATGGCCGATCACTTATGGGGCTCTCTCTAGAGAGTTCCACACTTCTCTAGAGAGACTCCCTTAGGTCTATAAAAGGACCTAAGGGGTAGCCATTTGCACCCATCCCATTCTTGACACTCATTCACATTTAGGTTAGCTAAATTCACTTCCACTCCACCTCCACGAGTTGCTCACCATGGCTACCACCATCTCCACGCCAGGATGCTGGATCACCACTCCAACCTCTCTCCAAGGGCTGGCCTATGCACCATTGGCTACCACTCCTGCTCTCAACCATTCAAAGGCTATCGAAGCCCACCTCCGAATGCCATTATTTCTGCTAGATTAGCTTAGTTCTTCATATTTACATGCTTTTATTAATCCTTAGTAGTGTAGCTCCTTATTTCTCCCCCAATGATGCATGCATAATCCCCCTTTAGATTCATATATGCGATCATTTTTTGTTAGCTAGATTTATCTTTTCAAGCTTTCCTTTACAAGCTTTCCTCTAAATTCCATGTTGCAAACATCTCCTGAGGGAATGAATAAAAGATATATTTTTTATATACATACCTCTATGTTGAAAATCACCATGAGCTTATTGGTTGCAATCTATTTCGTGTGATTCAAGTTGCCTACTTTTCATTTATATATATATATATTGAATCAAGCATGTTGGTTCCAGAAAATATAGAAGATTTAACTATAAATGCATTTTCCGTAAACAGCCACCACATAACTAGAATTGTGCGCACTGAAACTCATACTTTCACCTTCGTTATCTATCTAACACACGTGCATGTAATCAAAGTTCACAATAGAAGTGGCAAAACTCTAATCCGAACATTGAAAATCGAGGTGCGATTCTAAATAAGTAGAGCGATAAAAGGTCGATTTCAAATTTGAACAAATGCCTCCTAGAGATGAACGACTGGGACTCAAAGTCTTGTTATCTTTTTATAAATATTTTTGACGAACGTTTAGCGTGACTATACTACGATTTCCAATGACATTAAAATACGCAAAAATGACTTCTATCAAATGATGTCGTTGCCGGGGAGGCAACATCATTTTTTTGATTTCGATCTTTTAAACTATCACTGACAAATCTTTCTCTACTTTGTTTTTGGATGTGCAAGACAACACAGGAAAAATGGGATCTACGCACACAACAAGTGCGGAAAAAGATTTCTAGGTGCACATTACACCCTCTTTAGTCTAGGTTTTCTTTTGAACCCTAGGATAGATTTGCTTCTAGCAATTTCTTTTGAAAAAAAAAAATTATTCACTTTTGTGGAAAGCAAAAATAAATTCAAAAAAAATTCAAAAAAAATCTAGGTAGTTAGATTAGGTTCCTTTTTGAATCCTAGGTTAATTTGAAAAAGCAAAAAAAAAAATGAAAATCCTTTGAAAAAAAATTCCTTTTGGAAAAAAATATTTGCAAAATTTTTTGAAAATAAAAAAAATAAAAATTTTGGTGGAGAGCTTGAATTTCAAACTCAAACACCTTTTAAAAGCCTCTCCACCATTCTCTGATTTTTGACCAGATTTCAAAGTCTATTTTACAAATTCGATTGTCGAAAAACTATTGATCAAAAAATTCTGAAATTCAGGATAGAACTTTATTTTCAAACCATCTTTCAAATGCCATTGTTCATTTGGAAAAATTCCAAGTATCACCAAGTGTAAAGGGGTTTGACCTAGATTTGAGATTTTTCAAAATTCAAAAAGAAATTTCGAGCAATCCGCAAATATGTTTTGACTAGAAATGGTGGGATTTGAAAGCTAATCTCATTGGATTTATTTTCCATATTTTTTCTGAATTTTTGAAATTCATTTCATAGTGTTTCAAAGCGAAAAATCGACCAAGGGTCAAAATTCCAGATCTGACCTTCTGACATTCAAAAATCTCTAAAAATTTGGTTGAAATAGTAAAAATTACAAAAAAATACTCTCTAAAAATATAATTGAAAAGGGAATCTACTTACTAAATTTCAATTTAATTGGATTCCAATTTTGTTTAGAGAACTATCTTTATTCTTGTTGTCTATTGAAGAAGAAAAAATAAAAAACAAAAGAACAAAACCCTAGAATTGCATGAACCCTAGGTTACACCTTTAGGGTTACAATTTAGAGACCACATTTGGGCTAACCTAGACTTAGTCAAGTCTAGTACTTAGCCAGTGAGCTTGGTCACCTTGTGGGCCACTCACCAAAAACCCCAACTGAAGAAAAATGGGCTAAAAATCAAGTCTAAAACACGAAATAAACCCAAATTGGTTATCGTACTACTGGGTGCTTTCAACATCTTGGCTGGGTTATCCGAGAGGTGGGAATCACTTTCAGTCAGTTGTATGGTGAATTTACTTCAGGAATTAGAACTTAAAATGAAAAATCTGGTCATTTGATTCATAAGGACCATCTGATTGAAAGGGCCTTAGCCTTGTCTGGCTTGGCTACACCAACCTAGGGGTTGGGTGGTATATGCAAGGAAGGAGGTCACTTAGACCTGAATTGGTTGGACCTTGGAGCCACTCCTAAGGAGGTGGGTCACCTCGCCAAGGCGTACTCCTCCCCCCACTTCTATATGCTTAGCTACAATGGCTAACCCTAGATCTGGACCTAATCAGGATCCAGAAGAGCTGGACCCACGAGCTTATCTGAGAGCCCGGGTCATTGAATCAACTCAACCTTGGGATCAAAACCCAAGGTGGTAAAGACAACTTTTCGCTTCGCCTGATCCTTCTCCTCGGGTTACTGAAATGGTTAACCCATATCCTAACCCTGGATATTATGACCCATACCAGTAGGTCCCTCAAAGGACCGCATCTTATAACCTAGGATATGGATTTCATATTCCTGCTTCTCACCCATGGAATATGGGTAGACCTGATTCACCCCTAGAACCCCTGAAGAGCTACAGGTGCAAATGCGACCTCATTACAGAATATAGAGAGCTATAGCTAGCGCTAAGGAAAAGGCCGCATCCTATTTACACGAAATCCAAGCTATCACTGAGCTGAACCAATGACAAAGCTAGATTCCGCATCAACAAGCTGTGATGGAGCTCCTTCAGGGAACAACAGGGATAACAAGGCTAATTGGACAAAATCGGGAAACTCAAGAACTACTACATTTTAGATATCAAGTGGAAAATAGCCTTGAAGACCTCGAAGAATCTGAAATGACTACGCTAGAAGGACGCACAAAAGATTCTCGGGAGCAGATGTTGGAAGATCATTCAGGGGAAGAAGAATCTAGCTTGGATATGAGACAGGAGCAGAAAGTATGCCGAATGGGTTCGTCTGAGAACTCCATTCAGGAAATTAGGGAGGAAAGGACTGATATCTCCAGGACTGAGCAACAATAGGATTATCTTGAATTTGGGGAGATACCTTTTTGGTTAGATAACCCAATCGAGATAAGGGAAGTAGATCCATTTGACGATATGGATCTTGAGGCAAACATTACTTGTGACACTACTGATCAATCTAGGCTACTTCCCATTGTAGGTGAACCTATGCTAGAGCCAACATCTTCTGATCTGCACTATTCATTCACCTACATACCTAATTCTGATGTTAGAGATTCTGAGATGGCACTTTCTATCCCTGATGCTGATATCCAAAGACCAAAAGTAGTTATGGATGTTTTGACTGAAGAAATAAATATGCTACCTGAGGCAAGAATTACTGAGGAACCCAATGCATATGAGGGTGAAGCTTTAAGCAGAATGAGCTGGGGATGCACCTATCATCCTAGTCAATGGCTCGACCCCTAGCCTGAAGAGTCAGCATTAGATGAATCAGAGATGAGTACTGATGAGGACAAAGTAATTTCTGATGAGGATTTCAGTGACCTCTTCATAGATCTTCTACTTTCATGAATACCCCCGTATGATACAGAGTCTGGAGAGGGCATGATGTTTGATGTCAATTATCATTATGAGGATCCCTATGACACAAATTCTGGTTCTGAGATACATTTTGAGCTACCCCCTCAGCAACTTCCTGTTGAATTATGGGATAGGATAAATCAGCTGAATCAACATCATGATTCCTCGTCTGATTATCCTCTATTTTCCACCACTACTCCACACTTTCTTATAGCTATACTTTTTGGAGTAAGGGTGCACAATCAGCTGGTTCGCATCTCCGGACCACTGATTCTGGAAGCATAAAAGCATATCTTTCTCTTAATCTTGACTGGCTCCTATGCTAGAACTGATACATCTGATGGAGTTTTCGCCTAGCTGGAGGCGTTAAACTCAGCATCTACTCTACATCCATCACCCTATATATATTCATTTTTATATATAGCATATTTTTCCTTTTAGCATATTTTCTTTCTGCATATTGCATATTGTCAGGTTGGCTGGTGCTGAATGTATAATTTCAGGAGCAATTCCAGGTGATTTCTACCCATTTACTCCCTGCTATCTTTATTTTCTTTTATATTCATGCATGAGGACATGCAAGAACTTAGGCATGGGGGGCTAGATACAACAAAATTGAAAATTTCTATGCCAACATTTAAGAAAACCTCGAAGCTGCATGTAAAATGTACTTTAGGACCCTAAATAAAAGAACAACTGACTTCACCTCTTGTTCTAAATTTAGGGTCAAGCTAAATGTAACATGATACGAGAATTTTACGAAGTACAAATTATACGAGGTTACTTGTTTATAGCATATATACATAATGCGCTCATGAATAAGATTATTTTATTAAGAGAATGCATTAGGGATTTTATCCTTTAGTTGATTCCTGTAATATGGAATCCAATACAATTTTTCACACACACGTAGAATTTACAATGGATTCACAGTGAAGGCTGATAAACGTCTTTAGTCTATCGAGAAGAAGCAGTGCTTCTTCTCTTAAACCCCTGGACAGTGTTTTGGGTGCTAGGCAGATTTTCCTCCAAAAATCCACCAAATAGTGTGAGATGAAGTAGAGTGTACTGGTGCTGTAAGATTAGTGCAAGAAATCTAGAATCCTAGATAATTAGGTGATGATATTTAGAGATAAGGCATAGTTTTCGCTCTCAGTTCCTGCACATACATTTTTGCATGAAATTTTGAGAGCCACCAAATAAGGCAAATACACGGAGAGCGAGTTTTCATAAAACTAGGGCTAAGGTGGATGGTTATGACCATTCTTTACGGAATCCTCGGCTGAAGGAGGGTATTGATGCCAAGGTCAAAAATACACCATCCTATCCGTCTCTCCCAGTGTCGTGTGTAGGCACTTCCACCAAATAAGCCACCTAATGTATCTTGAGTACCACCAATTCCTAATAATGCCTCCTCAAATAAAGTTCATGGATGTGTGCTACTTATGTTATGTTGAAAAAGAAAAAAAAAAGAAAGAGAAGAAAAAATGAAATGAAAAGAAAAAAAATGATGAAAAGAAAGAAAAATTGAAAAAAAAATTAGAAAAAGAAGAAAAAGCAAAGAAAAAAATAGTGAATATTTAGTTCAGTTGCATTGAGGCAATACCACCAAACAAATTCGAGATCCACCAAATATGGCCTTAACCCACCTTTCTTGTGTTTCAGATCACCTGAATACTGGCTTAGCAATTCTGACTTAGTGTTAGGGTTATGGGAACTCAACTAAAGTGTTAATGCCAAGTGAGACCACCAAATACAGGTCATATATGTAAATCTGGTGAGATTGTGAGCTTTAAGAAAAAGAAAGAAAAGAAAAGAAACAGAAAAAGAGAAAGAGAGAATGAATATAAAGGAACCAAAAGAGAGCATAGTTTTTCTCATATTTCTCTGAGATGAGTTACTTAGTAATTTGGGAATCTAGAATCTGTAGTACTAGTCTCTATGTAGCACCAGTCAAGAGTGAGCCACCAAATGTATAATCTTTCCCCTCAGAGATTCTCTACCTAAGCCTAAAGCCGAGGTGAAAGTCATAGAATATTTTGAATACCCCGAGGGAAGAAGTCTGCCTATCCTGCTAGAATTTTTACTAGGGGTCAAGTACAGGCTTTAGAGGTGAATTAGTTTTTCACTCAAATCCGTTGAAAAAGATACATAGTTACACTTCCACGATTGTTTGGATTTCTAGAGCATAGGATGAAAACAAAAAGGAGAAAAATCTCTAGGCATACACTTGATAAAATAATCAATCCCTTAGGAACCCTTGTGAAAAATTTAGTCTTGCATTTGCTAGGGACTAGTAAGATTTAGGCATGGGGGTATGATTGCGTAGCAATCATATGTCTTAATTGACCAAAATTAGGCTAGGACTCAGCATAAGCTAGGGTAATTCATCCATGCACAAGCATTATCTGCATCTTTACTGCTTTCTTTTAGCTATATATAAAATAATGCTATAATGTGCTGATTCGGTGCATTATGTCAAATACAGGTAATAAGCTGGATCTGAAGCTGGATCAAGAATAATGGGTGTTGCAGCAGAGTTGGAGTAGAAGACTTAGATGTAGTAGACAATAATGTAACGTAGTTAAGGTATGCTACTCTATTAAGTAGGAATAAAGAAGTAGAATGTGAAGAACTTAGGTCCATCCTAGTCTTAGGATAGCCTAGAGACTTCCCCAAGCCTTAGCTACCCTTAGATTTGGTCACCGCACCCTAGGAAACCTTAAAACCCTAATTCCAACCTTTATCTGGACATCCAGATGAATTATAGGATAACCAGAACCCTTAGCCAACAGTCGCACAACTTAAACCCACTTCTATAGTGTTATTGGACATCTAGACACTTGGTCTGAAGTCCAAATTCTGCAGAATACCCAAGACGTTACCTTGAATCCTTCCTAACTCTGGTTGGACGTCCAAACAACAAGTCTGGACTTCTGATTTTTGAGTATAAGATGCCTGATTCAATTTTTGGACGTCTGGAACTGTTCTCCAGTTCCTGTTTTGAGATTCAAGCCTTGATCATGGATCTCTAGCTCCCTAAACTCAATTCCAACCCTATAGGAACCTAAATTAAGGTACTCTAACCCTAGTACATCACCTTTAGACCTCCCTAAGGACCTAATTAGGTCCTCACTAAACCCAATTGACTTAGATCATAGTCAATTACCACTACCTAAGTCAGTTGGACTCATAGGGTCCAATTGAGCTCAGATCTCAACCCACAAAAGTCCAATTGGACTCAGTGAGAGTCCAATTGACCTAAGCACAACCTAATTGAGTTATTTCACTCTTAATTTGATTCACACTCATTCAATTAAACTTGTGTTAAGTTTAATTGCAATTCCTCCTTAGCAATTAGGGTTTACAACCCTAATGTAAGGCTTGCACCTACCTAAACCCCTTAGGACCTAACCTAGACCACTTAGCCACATAGGGCATGGCCACACACTCACACACACACACCCATTCATGCACACACACCCATCTAGAGTTCCTCTAGAACTCTCTTCAAAGTGGCACCACTCTTGGTTGCCAAATTTAGCAACCAAGAGCCATTAAATTCTTAGATCCACTTTTTATGGATCTAACTACCTCTCTCTCACCATTGTTGGTCACTTATGGGGCTCTCTATAGAGAGTTCCACACTTCTCTAGAGCGACTCCCTTAGGTCTATAAAAGGACCTAAGGGGTGGCTATTTACACCCATCCCATTCTTGGCACTCATTCACATTTAGGTTAGCTACATTCACTTCCAGTCCACCTCCACGAGTTGCTCACCATGGCTACCACCATCTCCATGCCAGGATGCTGGATCACCTCTCCAACCTCTCTCCAAGGGTCAGCCTAAGCACCATTGGCCACCCCTCCTCCTCTCAACCATTCAAAGGCCATCGAAGCTCACCTCCGAATGCCCTTATTTCTCCTAGATTAGCTTAGTTCTTCATATTTACATGCTTTTATTACTGCTTAGTAGTGTAGATCCTTATTTCTCCCCCATTGATGCTTGCATAATCGCTCTTTAGATTCATGTATGCAATCATTTTTTGTTAGCGAGATTTATGTTTTCAAGCTTTCCTTTACAAGCTTTCCTCTAAATTCCTTGTTGCAAACATCCTTCTGAGTGAATGAATAAAAGATATATTTTTTATATACATACCTCTATGTTGAAAATCACCATGAGCTTACTGGTTGCAATCTATTTCATGTGATTCAAGTTGCCTGCTTTTCATTGATATATATATTACAACAAGCATGTCAGTTTCGGAAAATATAGAAGATTTAACTATAAATGTATTTTCCGTAAACAGCCACCACATTACTTGAATTGTGCGCACTGAAAGTCTATTCCAAAGATTGGAAACTGCCATGCGGTTCTAAATAAGTAGAGCGATAAAAGATTGATTTCAGATTTGATCAAATGCCTCCCAGAGACAAATGACTGGGACTCAAAGTCTCGTTACCTTTTAATAAATATTTTTGTTAAATGTTTAGCGTGACTATACTACGATTTCCAACGACATTAAAATGTGCAAAAACAACTTCTGTCACTTAACTAAACCAGACACTTATGGCCAACCTCGTAGGTACACATAACCACACGCACCAGCCACAACCTACTCAAGAAAACCAGCCCATTGATCTAAGCCTGGTCCTCAAAGAAATGATAGAGATGAATCTGAGACATAAGAAAGAAATGAATCAATTGACGACAGAACTGAGGGGATGACTGGACCAGCTAGTATATGCTAGACAACACGGGATGTTGCCATCCCAACCCATCCCAAGCCCAAGAAATTTCAATAGGGCTAACCAGCACAGCACAAGGGAGCAACAGGCACATATAGTTCAACCTGCTCCCCAGCACCCACCTAGTTTTGCTAACCCTAATCAGGCTCTACCTATTTTGCAGAACCCACCTCAACTTTCTAATCCTAATGCTTTTGCTGGTGTGGTAACCTTGAGAAGTGGGAGATATATCCAAGATCCTTACCCTTCTAAATCTAAATCTAAACTAGATCTTGACGAGCCCGAATTTGACCTAGGAGATCAAGAAGACAAGGATTAGGATCTAAACACTCATGATTTCTCTCAAGCTCCCTTTCCTGAAGCCTTGAACAAACCTAGAAAAAAGAAAACCAATCCATCTGAGGAGCAGCTTGATATTTTTAAATAAGTCCAAGTGAACATACCACTCCTTGAAGCTATTAAAAATATCCCAGCCAGTGAAATTTTTAAAGGAAATGTGCACACCTAAACGCCAGGCCAAATCAAGTAAAAGGGTTGTGTTATTTGAACAAGCTAGTGTAGTTATCCTTAGAAACCTACCCCAAAAATAGAATGATCTAGGAGCCCCTCTGATCTCATGTGTTATTGGAGATACTACTTTTGATAGGTCTCTATTAGATTTAGGTGCCTCCGTAAATTTAATCCCCACTATGTTATCTGAAAAATTTAACTTTGGAGAGTTAAAGCCTACTGATCGATCTATGACCACGCCACAGGGGCTTGTTGAGGATATAATTTTCAAGGTCCGTGATTTTTATTTTCCTGTGGATTTCTTGGTCCTTGACATGGAGGTACCAGAGAACTTGAAGAACATCACGATAATTCTAGGAAGACCATTTTTAGGTACTTCCAAGGCAAATATTGACTGTGAATCTGGCAATATGGAGATCAAATTCAGGGATAAGAAGACAAAAATTAACATTTTTAAGGCCATCAAACAATTTGAGGATTTTGTAATGATAAAAGATTCTGAGGACAATACCGTTGAATATTTTATGGAATTAGGAATAACCCAATCTGATCCTATAGGCCTTGACACCTAAAGCAATCAAGAGGTCAGTCCACCAATCACTGACTTGATTCCAAGACCTCTTAAGGGTAACTGTGATCCACCACTGGACCCTTTATCCCAAGGACCCAAACCTAAGCTTAAACCTCTTCCAAATCATTTAAAATATGTTTTCTTGGGATCTGATCAGACTTACCCTTTAATCATTAGCTCTTATCTAACCCAAACTCAAGAAAAGCAATTGATTCAAGTGTGGGGAAGAAACAGTAGAGCAATTGGTTGGACATTAGATGATTTGAAGGGAATTAGTCCCACTTACTGCACCCACAGGATTTATACTGAGGATGAATCAAGACCCTCCTGAGAAATGCAAAGATGGTTGAATCCTAACATGCGGGAGGTAGTGAAAAAGGAAATAATCAAGTGGTTAGATGGGGGAATAATCTACCCAATCTCTGACAGCCCGTGGATCAGTCCTGTACAAGTAGTTCCTAAGAAGGACAGGCTGACTATGATTACTAATGATAAGGGGGAATTGATTCCAACCAGCACAGCTTCCTCTTGGTGAGTCTATATCAACTACAAGAAGCTGGATAGTGCAACCAAGAAAGACCACTTTCCACTTCCCTTCATTGATCAAATCCTGGAAAGACTAGTCGGCCAACAATTCTTCTATTTCTTGGATGGCTATTCAAGCTACAATCAAGTAGCTATCCGCCTCGAGGATCAAGAGAAAACCACCTTCACATGTCCCTACAGAACATTTGCCTTCCGTAGAATTGCTTTTGGATTATGCAATGCACCAGCAACCTTTCAAAGGTGCATGCTTGCAATCTTTTCAGACATGGTGGGTGATTTCATGGAACTCACTTCATGGACTATTTTTCTCTGTTAAGGGAATCTTTTGAATCATGTCTGATCAATCTTGAAAAGACTTTAGAAAAATGCATTGAGGTGAATCTTGTTCTATCTTGGGAAAAGAGTCACTTCATGGTCAAGGAGGGTATAGTCCTTGGCCTTGTGTCTATAAAGGGAATCAAAGTGGATAAAGCCAAGGTGGACACTATAATCAAACTTCTGCCACCTTCGACGGTTAAGCAAGTAAGATCGTTTCTTGGACATGTGGGATTTTACCGTTGATTTATTAAGGACTTTTCTAAGGTGGCGAGGCCCTTAAGCAACTTGTTGGTAAAAGATCAATCCTTTGATTTTGATTCAAATTGCTTAAAGGCTTTTAATCAGCTGAAGGAGGCTATTACATAATCACCCATTTTACAACCTCCTAATTGGGATCATCCCTTTGAAATCATGATCGACACCTCTGATTATGCCATCAGGGCAGTCTTGGGACAAAAGGTAGATAAGAAACCATCTGTGATTTACTATGCTAGTAAAACTCGGGATGAGGCTCAAAGAAACTACACCACTATAGAAAAAGAATTGCTAGCTATAGTGTTTGCTCTAGAGAAGTTTAGACCTTACCTACTGGGATCTCATGTCACAATCTTCATAGATCACACTACATTAAGGCACATGATGTCTGAAAAGGATGCAAAACCCAGATTAATCGAATGGATCCTTCTGCTGTAAGAATTTGATTTAGAAATCAAAGACAAATTTGGTGCCCAAAATGTAGCAGCAGATCATCTCTCCAGAATCCTTGTAGACTCTACAACTCCTCAACTCTATGATTCTTTCCCTGATAATACTCTCTTGACTATTTGCAAACTACCTTAGTTTGCAGATATTGTCAACTATTTGGCCATCGGAAAACTACCCATGGATTAGCCTAAGCATAAGTAGGATAAGTTGATTTCCGATGCCAAATACTACTTTTCAGAAGACCCAGATGATTGGAACACCATCATGACCCCTAACTAGCTCATTTTGACCTAGAAAAGAGAACAAAAGCACCTACATAACCTAGAGAAGGGCCTATTTCAAGGAATAACTGTTCTGAGAAGAAAATAGGAAACAAAGGGTAAAACTATAATTTTACCATTGCAGTACATCAATGGGATTTCTCAGAGGCTAAACATAGGTCAAATGGTCTTAAAAAGATAAAAAGTTAGTTGGTTCAATCAAAAATGGGTTCATGTGCAATAAAAGAATTAAATGACATCTTCTAACCCTAAAACAGACTCACTTAATTCAACAAGGTTCTGGTCAGGATAAAAATTAACTAAACCCTCCCAAATTCATGGAAAAATATCCCCTAGGGTTTAGGACCTTCAAATTGGCCTTTGGAACCTATTTTGACCTAACTAGGGGTCTTACTTAATTATTTACCCTAAATTGGGTTTTTATGTAAAATGTCTAGTTAAACGTGGTCAAACCTAAAATCCAACTTCACCATTAGATTCCTTAGGTCCAAATTATGTTTGTACCAAAAATTTGGACCTAAGTGGAGGTCACCTTAACCTACTATGTAAAATAGTCCACCCAATTACATTTTGACCCCTAGCCTTTGAAAATCATTATGCAAAACCCCCTATCTTCCTTGTCACTCTTTGCAATTATGTCCCTTTGCCATTACAGTGGAGTCCTACTCCGACAAGAATTTGAGGAGGATCTCTCCCTGATTCTTCAGAGATCCCCTCTCAGATTTGAAAGGGAGATTCTCTGATGAATTCCCTATCATCTGAACGCAATCCTAAGATCTAATTTGCACCCAATCTCTCATGCGAACGCTCAAGAGACATGGGTATCCTTCACACATTCCTACTCCAGTGAGGATACTTACGCTTGGAAGCTTGCTTCCCAAGCACAAGAGCCTCTGCCAGATGCTATAAAAGGACCCCCTGATCCAGCCGCTCAGATTTAGCTTGGCTTGGCTGCAGAAAACCCTCCAATTTCTTCCCTTCTCCAGCCAAGCGTCCAGCGAGCTCCGGTGACTCCTCCTCCTCCTTCTCGTTGCTCTGCCATAATACCAGTGGCAAAGCCGTCTTCACCTCCTTCCTCCGCGTCGCATCGTACCTACGCACGCACCAAAAGCCCCTTCATCGTCGTCGTTCTCCCTACACTGGAACTTTATTCTCCGATGGCGGCAGGTATGCGCCAGCCACCCTCCTGTCCCCCTTTGTCCCTTAAGTAGGTTAAAACTCTTCCCCTCTATCCTATCTTTATTTCCCCTTTCTTTATTTTTACTTTCGACCCTTGGACACCACAGACCACCACCATCTTCCTCATCTCCGGCCGACCACTAGCGAAGGCGCATCCATCGGTCCATGCATCCACACGCCTTGCCAGACCCCTCAAAACCTCCGCCATCATCCACTAACCACTTTCCCCATCTCCATCGACTTCCATATCTTCCACAAACTCCCCCCAACCACACCCATCATTACGGCCACAGGGCAACCTAGGCACGCACGCCTAGGCTGCCCCGCAGCCAGCCACCTACCTAGACACCTTCGTCGTGCCACGGCGAAGTTTCCTGTGTGGTTTAATGAGGCCACAAGGCTGTATTGATTGATAGTAGGAACGGACCTCTACCGCCATTACCACTAGCTTGAAGGAGCTTACATCCTTCGTTCTAGGCAGCTGTGCTCCAGATCTCAGGTCCCAGGTGATCCGGGTTGGTCTCGCACATGCATTCAGCCAGGAAAGAGTCTCTGCAAGGTCTTACAGCCACAGCAATTAAGCAAAGCACTTCCTACGTGCGCACGAACCGGGTGGGACTTTTTAGTGCCACCTCGGAAAGTTTAAGGTGCGGTAAGTGATATAAGTTGAAATTGTGTTTCAGGCATGTTGCCTGCGAACATGGGGTGAGGTCCCCTCGCCCGCTCACCCACCTCGTCCGCGACCCTTGCTACACGGACCTGGCCTGCCTGACCCATTTACCCAACACTCCTCGTGCACCACCCACGCCGGTGTGCCTAGACTCGGGTGCGCGTAACCCGACCCGAATACCCGATTGGCTCTGAGAGCAAACCTAAGAGAGAAAAGGGAGAGAGTGTACACAGGGGAGGGTAGGGGTAGATTTTTCACTCGTGTGTGCAGGGAAAGGAAGAAGGAAGAGGAAGCTGAGGCTAGAGAAGGAAGGAAACTACAGCTGCAAAGAAGATCTAAGGAAGGAGAACGCACAGCCAAGGCAGAAGACAAGGAAGAAAGAAGAAGCAGTGCATCAGAGAAGGTGCAGTTGAAGAAAAGGCAAAGGCAGAGAAGAAGGAATAAGAAGGAAGGAGAAATCAAGGAAGAAGAGAAGTCAGAAAAGAAGAAGGACAAAGTCAGAAAGGAAAAGAAAGAGAAGCTAAGGCAAGCATGTAGAGGAAAGGATGAAAGAGAAGAAAGAAGAGAAGGAAGAAGAAGGAAGCACAAGAAGCTAGAGGCAGAGAAAGTCAAAGAAAGAAAGAAGGAGAAAAGAAGCCAAGAAAAAGAAGACAGAAAAGGGAAGAAGAACCAAGAAAGAAAAGAAGAAGAAGGAAGCCATCGACCAAAGCCAAATGAAAGAAAAAGAAGGAAAGAAAGGCAGAGAAAGAGGAAGCTGAAGAACAAGTCAAAGAGAAGAAGAGTCAAACACTTTTTATCCAATTCTTCTCAATCTCTCTATTTTGATACATTTTTATAATTCATAAACTCCTACATTATATTCTGAATTAGATTTTGAGTAACTTTAAGTGTTCAAATTACATTGATTGAGATTAGTGAATAAATTCCATTTGCTCCCTGTGTTTGACCTCGGACTCAACATTCGAGTAAAAAAAATTCTTATTTGTTTACAAAGTGATTTCACCTATACTACGATGCAACATCATTTATCTTTTAAAACCCGATCTCGCTATGAAAACACTAGAGCTATTCAAAGTTTGTGTAGATCAGGTTATCTACTGTTGTATTCCAGACGAGGAGATCACAAGTGTACTAGAAGTTTGCCACACTTTCCCTTGTGGAGGTCACTTCTCAGGAAAAAAGATGGCAGCCAAGGTACTGCAGAGTGGATTGTATTGGCCGTCTTTATTCTGTCACTCGTACAACTTTTGTAAGTCATGTATCAATTGCCAAACTTTAGGAAACATGACCAGGAAGGACATGATGCCCCTAAATCCAGTCCTTGAAGTCGAAATCTTTGATGTTTGGGGCATTGATTTTATGTCACCTTTTACCAATTCCTTTGGGTACCTATACCTTCTAATAGCAGTTGATTATGTATCCAAATGGATTGAAGCCATCTTGACCTGACCCAATAATCATAAAGTGGTCATGGATTTTGTAAAGAAGAACATCTTTAGTCGGTTCGGTGTACCTAGAGCTCTGATTAGCTATGGCAGGTCCCCTTCCACTCACAACCAATTCAGGACCTTACTAGCCAAGTATGAGTCACTCACAGAATCTCTACTCCATACCATCCACAGACCAACGGACAAGCTAAAATCTCCAACCGAGAAATTAAAAAGATCCCTGAAAGGACGATCAACCCGGATCGGAAGGATTGGTCTACCAAATTGGATGATGCTCTCTGGGCCTAACGGACTGTGTATAAAACTCCGATTGGAATGTCTCCATTCCGTCTAGTCTACGAAAAATCTCGCCATCTTCCCATTGAGCTTGAACATAAAGCTTATTGGGCAATTAGAACATTTAACTTGGATCTCAATCAATCTGCATGATAAAGAAAACTCCAATTGACTGAATTGGATGAATATGGAATGATGCTTACGTGAGCACGAGAATCTATAAGAGTAGGACAAAAGCTTTACATGATAAGTACATCTCTAGAAAAATCTTTGTCCTTAATCAAAAGATTTGGTTATTTGATGCACGCTTGAAGCACTTTCCAGGAAAATTAAGATCAATGTGGACAGGTCCCTTCATTGTAAGAAAAGTCTACCCTCATGGTGCTGTACATATCTTGGATCCTAAAAATGGCCATGAGATAAAGGTGAATGGTCAGAGATTGAAGCCTTATATTATGCAAAACTATGATCCCATTCCCGATGGTCACATCAACCTTCTGGAATTTTCTTAAAGCTAAACCGAGTATGGCAAATGATGTTAAACTTAGCGCTGGCTTGGAGGCAACCCAGTACTCTATACGGGTAGCTCTGCATCCTCTGTATTCATGCTGACATGGATTAACAAGCATAGTCAAGTGATATCCCCTCCTCTTGCTTATTATATTTTGATTTTCATGCATACATTTCAATGAGGACATTGTAATGAATAGGAATGGGGGGGTGGACATTGCATGCCTTATTTTCATATCAAAAAAAAATGTAGGCATAAAAAATTTTTATTAAGGTTTTATTAGGGATTTATTCTTAAGTTGATTTCTGAGTTTAGAATCTAATACAATTTCACACTTGCACGTAGAATTTGCAATCGATCCTCTGTGAAAACTGATAAACATCTTTAGTTTGTCAAGAGGAAGCAATGCTTCTTCTACTAAACCCTTGGACAGTAATTAGAGAGTTAGGCAAACTATCTTCTAACAGATCCACCAAACAAGTGTGAGGTGAGAGCAGAAAGTCTACTGGTGCTCTAAGGTTAGTATGAGGAATCTTAAACTCTGGATAATGAGATAATGATACTCGGAGTTAGGCATAGTTTTCACTCTCGGTTTTTGCATACAAGTTCTTAGTGCGAATCTCTTGAGAACCACCACATAAGGCAAATACATAGAGAGTGGGTTCCGATAAAACTAGGACTGAGGTGGATGGTCACGATCGTCTTTTACGAAATCCTTAGCTGAAGGAGGGTATTAATGTCAAGGTTAGAAATACATTCTCCTATCCATTCCCTTTCCAGTGCTGAGAATAGACGCTTCCACCAAATTAGCCACCCGATATCCTCTTGAACACCCATAATCCTGAATAATGTCTCATAAATAAAAGTTCATATACTATACTGCATTGCATTAGTAGATATTTGGATGCATAAAAAAAAGAGAGAAAAAGAAAAAAAAGAGAGAGAAGAAAAAAAATATATATGTACATTTATAGAAAAAAATAGAGGCAAAAGAAAAGAAAAAATATATATACATAGAAAAAATTTAGAAAGAAGGAAAAAGTAGAAAAGAAAAAAAAGAATTTATAAGTGTTTTTAGAATTTATTTCAAATGTAATGAGGCAACAACACCTACCACCCTCAGGATCAACCAAATACAACCTTGACCTACTTTTCTGTATTTCTGGCCTCCTGAATACGAACTGAGGAATTTTGACTTAGTCTTAGAGTTATCAAAGCCTAATCAAAGTGTTAATGCCAGGAAAGATCACCAAATATACTAATAAATTTGGTGAGATTGTAGGCTCAAAAAGAAAAAAAATAAAAGAGAAAAACATAAGAAAAAGAAAAAGAAAGAGAAAGAAAGAAAGAGAATGAGTACAAAGGAACTAAAGAGAGCACAGTTTCTCTGCCTCCATTTGAGTTGAATTATTTAATAATCTAGAAATCTAGGTTCTAAACTACTTGTCTATATGTAGCACCAGATGAGTGTAAGCCACCAAATACAAATCTACTTGACTCAGAAATCTTCTACCTAAGCCAAAAGCCGGGGTTGAATTTACAGATTATCTTACGAGGAAAGAAGTTTGTCTATCCTAATAGATTTTTACTAAGGGTCAAGTATGAGCTTTAGATGTGGATTGGCTTTTCATTTGGATCCATTGCATAGACTACAACAAAACACATTCACGATTACCTGGATCACTAAAGCTTTGGATGAAAACAAAAGACATAAACCTCTAGTTAAAGTCTTGATAAAAAGTTACACATGTAGGACTACTTTGCATTTAGTCATGGATTTGCTAGGGACTAGCAAGATTTAGGTATAGGGGTGTGATTGCATAGCAATCATGCAACCTAAATCACCTGAATTAAGCAAGATTCTAGTATAACTTAGGATTAATGCATTCATAGGCATCATAATTTGCACAATAGCC
Organism: Thalassia testudinum; assembly: GCA_037157565.1. Lineage (NCBI taxonomy): Eukaryota > Viridiplantae > Streptophyta > Magnoliopsida > Alismatales > Hydrocharitaceae > Thalassia > Thalassia testudinum. The sequence goes on along the minus strand of JAZHRO010000003.1, from coordinate 111,349,233 downwards.
AGTTTATTTGTCATATAGATAATATCATCATTTTATGTATTAATGAGAGATGATTTTAATCGCAGATGAGTTGAAGCAGCAGATGTCAGATCAGAGTGGACAGATCTTATCAGAACAACAATGGGAGTCCAACACTTCTGAAATTGTCTTGATCAGACAACCAGAGCATCATGTACAGTCCTTAAAAGAATGGAGATCATGGAGCCAAAGGACAAAGATCCAAGCCTCAAATGAAGAATCCAACCACACGGATGGATTCGGATCAACGATCGCAGTCCAACGACATAAAAATCAACTCAATCGAAGGTCTACAGCACCAGATACAAGGAAAAGAAGATGGACGGCCACGATGGTGCTACGTGGCACCATTATAGCTTCCCACTCATCACAGCCCATCTAGGAAGGCCACCCTCGCACGCTGTGGGCTGTTGGATCTTCATCCAATGACCATGAGCGTGCCACGCCACCCATCTAGCCATGCTTCATCAAAGGAAAGAAAATCTTGATCATTGGATCTTCATCCAACGGACGGGAATAAGTTTCCTTAAAACAAAAAACTAACAATGTGGATGCGTGGCGCAGCGCTGAGCACACTCAACCGCAAACACGAGATGCACGTTCGAGCGGTGATGAGTGAGGATTTTGAAGGTGGTGTGCGTGGGCACTATTGGCTATGTGATTTGCATCGGCACACGCAGACACGATCGGTTGGTGCTATCAGGATGCTTCGCAGCTATGTGCACAAATAAACCATGTATTTTGGCTAAAAGAACTGAGGCACACAAGCACGAGAGACATCCGATTGTGAGATCGAACGGCTGACAATTAGGTGCTGAAAAGAGGCGAGCAGGCACGAGAAGAAAAGTAGAGAAGAGCATGGGAGCAACTGGAGTGTCCGATCCTAATCCGACGCATTAGAGCACGCCACTTGTTGAGCCCAGATTGAATCCACATGTAGAGGGCACATTGGAGGTTATTTTGAGGCCATATCTGATCCGTTGATCTCCCAATCGGCGGATCTAATTGCCTAGGAGTTGTTACACGAGATTAAGGGCTAAAATGTCCTTTTTGCCCTCCATAAAAGATAGAAAAGAAGGCCAAAGCCCCCCAGTTGAAGCATCTCTCTTCCATTAACTCCTGATATCTTCCACCTTCTCTGCAATTCTCCATCCCTCTGCAACTATTCTTAGACCTTCATCCCGACGCTTTGGATCTAAGGTGCTGCTGCACCTTGCACAGGCATCCTACAAGTGGCATTGTCTCTCTGCCACTTTCTATTTCTCTCTCTATCTCTCTCTCTATCTATCTATTTGTTTCAAGTCGCATTCTCTATTGTGAAAACTCTATTTTAATTACAATAAAATTTTGATCTTCTGAATGCATATATCTGATTCCTATATATATATGCATATATAGATATCTGTTTAAAACAAGTTCTATTGAAATGCTTCTGCATAAATTGCGATTGCCTCCCTACGAAAGACCCGGTACTCACCGATTGTATAAATTTATTTGTCGACATGTTTTCGTGCTATACTGCAACTGAATTAACTTTTTAAAATGCGAATTACACACCGAACATGTATATATTGTGAGATATTGCCGCACGTGATTGAAGTCATCTCCTAAGTGGCTTGAATTTAACGGTATATTACCACAATCTTCATGGCAGGTTGTATCACCCAGAAGGCATACTGCTACATTGTGATTTTTATGATAAAAATGAGGTGGTTTATGCATGATTTTTACACAATGTTTGAATGGAACATATTTTGTGGTGCAGGTACCTATTTTTCCCTTACCCATAAACCCATTCCACCCACCCTACCCAAAATTCCTTTCCATAGGAAGTAAGTCGAAGGCTCTTCTGCTTCCTCTTCTACCTATTTGGCTTACCAATTGCGTGTTGACATCGCTAGGCAACGGTTTCGTCGTTTCCCAAATGCCAAAGTAAAAATTCCTCGCTTCATTGTGTGGAATGATTTTGCACACTTAAACCTACGAGAACACTTTGAAACTTTTAATCTATTTCATTATTTTGATCGTCAGTTCTACTCTGATGTTGGAACTATTAGTGTGTTCCCAAACCTAGTCTTTCTATTCTACGCTAATGTCATTGAAGACTGCAACAATGATGAGATTGAATTACACACATGTCTGTTTGGTTGCAACATTCATATTACCTTTGATTCTATTTCTGCACTTCTTGACATCCTTAATGAGGGGGATGATTTTAATAACATTCCGAGGTACTATGACTCAGAAGTCATTAACCAAGAATTGATAATACCAGATAAGTGTGAAGGAAACCTTGGTACTCTACCTTGCAAGAATCTTAAACCCCTTCCCCGATTACTTTCTCGTATTTTTGGTTGGGACCTTCTTAACAAATCAGGGGGTTTTGATTACATCTCGTGCCAACACAAGGCACTTCCTTTTGCCACCATGCATCATATCCCCCTCAACTTCTGTTAACTCATCATTCGTGTAATGAATGAGGACCATGGGGCTTCTCTACCTTTTTGATCCATTTTATCTAAGCTCTTTGCAAGGCATAGGATTCCTATTACTGATCCAACTGTCAATAAAAAGGTTGAGCCCTACAATAGGGCCACAGCCGCCAAGATGCACATTCTTTGGGAACAACTCGACCCAGAAGAAGAGCCAACCAATGAAGGATCACTCCCACCTTTTCCAGATGTCTATGCTGAGTGCCCTCTTTAGATAGAAGCTCCCAGATTGAGCTTTGAGGAGACATGGGATCCCAATATGGATTCCAGCTCCACGAGCATTTCTCTTTTGATGCAGCGCACTAGTGAGATGTCCACATACATGGGTGGCATGAGCCAAGAAATCAATGAACTCCGCATCGACGTCTGCAACCTGCAGATGGGACATGGACCTGCTCACCGCTGCCACCGTTGCCAGGATCAAGATGACTAGCCCAACTCTCAGTTGTAGTTATTTCTTTTATTTCTTTCTTTCTTTTTATGTTGGCATGTATTAAGGGGAGTTGACCCCATACTTATGGTTTTAAAATGGGAACAATAGCTAGTTTTTGCTTAGAGCACATACATTTCCCTAGTTAGTTCTCTTTCATGCTCTATTTCAACTTTGTCAAAACACTTTGCTTATATATCTAGCTTGCAGTTTCCTATATTCATTTATAAAAACATATTGTACTCATGATATTTGCTTAATGTATGCCTGTTCTAGTTTAGTTCATCCCCTTTAGGAACCCTTCTTGATGACATTCAAAAGGGGGTAGAAAAACTTAGGATCATGAAAATTAACAAAAAATTTAATCAAGTTTAGTATAGATCATTAAGTATAACATTCAAGGGGAGAAAATAAGATCCCAAGACATATTTTGAAAATCATCAAAAAGGGGGAGATTGTTAGTTCAACCCCTCATAAATAATTTTTTGATGATTTTACGAAATAAGCAAAAAAAATAAAACATGAAAATAACATATTTTTCTTTGTCATAACATAATTGTAGGTCTCAGGAATTTTCCAAGACAAATGATAAGGAGTGTGAAGACATATTTTGTCTAGGTCCTAGGCTTTTTATTGTACACTTTCAAAAGGTTGTAATTTCTTTTTAATTGAGTCTAGTGATGTTGTAAAGAGCCCCCAAAGATAACATATATATAGCTAACTTAGGCTCTCTACACTTAGAAAAATTAGAAATAAGAACCTAGACACAAAACACATATCAGACATCAGATATTCAACTTTAAGTCATTAGGTCGTGATAACAGATGACCAATTGCCTATAACCTTGCCTTTACATTCTGAATATTTAGGCTGTAGTCGATGCAACCTTTAATTAGATGTCCATAAGCTTACTCAGACCTCCTTTAAGCCAACCGTTGAACCCTGCTTGGAATTTCCTTTATCATTCTTTAAGTCCAATGGTTAAATATAGTTTTAGACGTTCAATAATATATCGTTAGTCCTATCATTGGCGAAGATTTGTCAGAAAGTAAATCTTGCTTTTTTGATTCCCAAGACAAGATTTTAATCTCTTTCCAGACGTCTAAGCCACTAGATAGATGTCCACATTGACGTCTGGGCCTTAACATCTAGAACCCTATTTAGATCTGGTCAAAATAGGAACAAACCAACACAAAATTAGACGTCCAATTTTTTGTCCAGATGTCTAGGTTAGAATCCTATTCCGATCCAATGAAAATAGTAAATCTAACTCTTTAAATCAGATGTCCATAATTATAATCAAACATCTTACAAGACATCTGACTCAAATATCGGACATCTGATAATGCTGTCAGAATCATAATTACCCTAATTGGAGTTAGATTTTGTCCCAATCACTTGAGACTTGCCTCCAACAGCTAGGAGCCCTCTCCTAAGCCTTCTTGAAGGTTTTAAGATTGCCAATAAAAAAACATAACCATTGGAGATACAATTCACTTAGAAAATCACATGCTCACTTGCTCCATAGCCTTCATTGCCCTTGTGTTATGCATCTACTCTGTTTGGGGCAAGCCATCACTCCCATTATGCTTCACAATCTCTTCAATGAGTTTCTTTCACACTTAGTAGTTAAATTGATTATACATATATTTGGGATGCTCAGTATGGTGCATTTTATTTTCATTTTACATACTTGTAGTTGTATATCCAGCCTATCGGATCCCCGTCTCTTCATTATGAAGGAAGAAACCTCCATTTAGGGATCTGAGGTGGGATTTGTAATTAAGGTACACTACTCTTATTGAAGTAGTGTGGTTAGTGGATTGATCACTTTGTGATCATAAATCCTAAGTCAAGGGATTGGCTTAGGCGATGGTTTTCACCCGATTTAGGTTTTCACCTAAAAATTCTTGTGCCCCCATTTCTGTGATTGAATTTTTTTTTGCAATTATTAATCAAATTCACTATTCACCCCCTTCTAGTGCAATTTCACCCCCACCCTATTGTAATTTTTTTAATTTATTTGTTAAATTCTATTATTTGTAATTGTTGCTATATATTAGTATTTTAGAGTTAATTGTTGTGGTGTAAGACTCATTGTAAAGGAGTCAGGAATCCCTAATTAGTGGTCAAGGGAATCAAAATAAATAGATAATGTAACATGGAAGGTCTCATGGTACATAGAATAAAGGTAGCAAAGAGATAGATGGAATAAGAGGTGCTTATTGAAAGAAAGATAGGGACCAAGGTTGATTTAGGAATAAAAGATAAATAATTAAGTAAAATAAATCATTTAGTTAACTCTCTTTATTCTTTAGCTCCTTATTGAGCATTTAGTCATTCCTTGCTTTACTTTTGTTTTACTTAAGTTGGAGTTGAGCATTAGTGGTTAATTTTGACAATATAATATACATAAAATTGCTGTAGAATTTGGTGCGTAAGATGGTGTGTGTTAGCCATTTTTCATTTAGGATAAGATGAATGACTAATGCATAGATGGATCAACAATTTTTTTATCGAAAGATAGAGTGAGGACATTGGGCATGTGAAAAATGTATGGATCATTATGAAATAGTTGAGAGAGGCAAAGAAGTAGGGGGAGAAGGCAATTAGGAGAAATGGTGATCGACAAAAGATAAGATGTTGGCATGTGTAAGAAGAGAATTAGAACTTAGTATAGACATGTTAGGCAACATATTTGTCACTATCTTTGGATATATGATCTCCAAATTATTCACTCAAGATAAATTTGCAAATTTATACAACCTTAACCATCATTTTTAGCAATATGATCTATCTCACATAATGAAAAGTGTCAATAACACTATGGCCTATCTACAATACTATGATCCTAGAATTGAAGTCTATAGTTTGCCATTTGTGTCTTTCTTTCCTTCTCATTGTATTAAACTAATTACTAAAGTTATTAGTAACATAGCAGTTATTTAATTTATTTTGTGTTCTTGAAATTATAGGTTGTTCGCTATAGTCACTTGCGGAGGCCTTAGATGTATAATTTAACTTTTCCTAATTTAATTTTGTGATATTTTAGGACCATGATAGATGTTGGATGTTGATGTAAACATGTTTACACTACATAAGATGTCTATTTATGCATGTTCTTAAGCATAGAATTGCATTGCAAACTATAAATATTGCATAGCAAGCATCATCTTGCATTTAGATTAGTATGAAAAAAATGGAGGTTAATTGTCTCCTTTTATGTTTAGGGATAGGGCAAATTTTTATTGGGGCCTCGGATCGAAGATCCAATTGTATAGATTTGATCAGGGCGACGATTGGAGTTTAAAGACTCCAAGATCACCCTAATGAGACATCTGTAGCATCAGATCGAGACTGGGAAACCCTAGAAGTTCAAGGGACAAGATGGTGTGAATCCACACTTTAGAGGATAAATCCGACCGTACGGATGGATTCGGATCGATGATTGCAGCCTAACGTGTGAAAATTGACTCAATTCGACAACCGTGGCACCATCTACATCATCCAGAAGATTGACGGCCAAGATGGCATCACGTGGCACCATCTCAGTCACCCAACCGGCCGCTACACCCGCCGCACTGTCTCTTCTTCGTCGATTCTCCACCGTTGGATGTGCATCCAATGGCTGTGGATGCGCACGCACAAAACGCAAGCGCAACACAAATGCGATTGTAGCGTGTTGGTCGAACGCGCTTACGTGAGGCAGAGGTAGGAGTTCGATTCTTCGAGAGCGGCTGCTGAGGCACGGCGAGTGGGCGCAATTGACCACTCAATCGCAATCGAGCAGTCGCACGTGCACGATAGCGCTCACGCCACATCAGACGCCCACACGTAACGTGGAATCAAACGCGATGAGAAGGCGCGGCGGTTATTAAATCTTAGCCTTTTGATCTCGCAATCGAATGGATGAAACTTGATGAACATGAGTGCGCATTTCATGCACGGAAGGCGAGCGGGCGGCAGACATTGCCCATGACTGGGGCTTTAGCGACGGTTTTATCCGTCACTAAAGACCCCTTAACTAATATTTTGAAATTAAAAAGACCAAATTCCCCTCACTCCTTGCAACTATAAAAGGAGACCCCTGCCATATGAAATTTTCATCCCTTCTTTCTCTTCTCTCCCTTTCCAAAGCTTAAGAGAAGCTTGTCCCACACTCAGGATGCTTCTCAAGAGGTAAAGTCTAATTTTCATCCCCCTTTCGGAAGTGGATCCCCCAACAACAACGACGTGCTGCCCCGTTCCCGTTCTTCCCGTTTCGTCCTCCTTAGTCCTACTTCGTTCCCTGTCTTCCAGGCATCGTCCCATCTGGCTCATCCTCCAAGTGACCGTCGAGGAGGATATTTCCCTCTCCATTCTTTTAAATGCTTTCTGGAGTAGATTTACTACTTCCTAGTGTAATCGTTTTCTGCTTTCTAGTCGTAATGAGTAGTGTAATGAACAATCTCTTTTAATAATGAATTCCATGTTCATTCTACATCTCCTTTTGGTTTTTGAAATATTCTCTCTCTCTTCTATTTATTGTAAATATATAGATAGTTTCTAATCAATTAATCTACTTCATGACAAATAAAACAAATGCATATTTTTAATCAAACATCCGCCTCCCTAAGTTCGGTATAAATTTATTTGTTGAACACGAGTTCTTCGCTTTAAAACTATAATGACAGGTTTTCAAAACCAAATACGATAGCGTAGTAACCTGTAGCTTTAACATTTTGGCACCATTGTAGGGGAGGTGATGCTCTTTGATTTTTTCGTGTTTTATAAATTACAAAATGTTTACCATACTTCTCTCCTTTCTTATTGTGATTGCAGGTACTCTTTCGAGATGAGCAAAAGCAGTAGATTGGAGCAAAGTGCTGTTGAAAGTTTTGTAAGTTATCCCCTGCCTCCCACCCATTAGTTTTCATTTCAGCACGTAATAACACAAACATCAATCAACCTAGGTGTTCTTATAAACTCTAAGGTTAGTTTTGTTTGTTTGTTTGACACTGACACCCGCCTCAACCTCCACATTTAAAAAGAGAAATAAAAAAAATCTCACAGAGGTACACAACCTCATCTGATTTTCAAACTCAACCAGTAAACCAATCTTTGGACTGGTACACACATCCAAACACATAATTGAGTAGAAATCAGATTAGGTAATCACTTGTGTGCCAAATTAAGTGGTGCAATAAGCCAATTATTTGAGTTGATTGGGCCGCACCACTTCAATTAAAATCAACTCATCAAGTAGCTATCGTTTAGTGTCAACTCTTAGGGATTTACCAGGCATTCCACATTCTTTTAAATTTCAAAGGAAAACATCTTCATCTGTGCTTTCAAAACCTAGTGTGCCAACAAAACTTGTGTGAAAATACCTAAAGTTGAATCCTAAAAGCTACTAAGCAAGATTTAAACCCTAAAATTCACCGCATCAAAAGTAATCTTGCTTGAAAACCACTGGTTGGGCATGCACACACACATCAATAAATCATTAAAGACACAACCCAGATAAGAGGCCCATCACATTCCAAAGCACATTCAAACCTAGCCCTAAATAAAACAGAGTAGACGTTGGCCTTAAGGATTTGACTCGCTCTTCAGAGCCCAGAATGAGATTATTTTCGATTAGTCTGTTTCTACTGTTCAATTTGATGTCTAGCTAGGGGAGCAGAATCAAACGATCGTGGCTGGGGGGTACACTAGGAACCGGAGGCACAAGTCGAAGGAAGAACCTTCTCCCTAGTCCCTCCTTCTAACTGGTTGGATTGAACAGACAAAAGTTGATTAAATCGTTTCTTTATCTCAAGATGGGTTTTGGGAGTCTGTAGGTCTTTAGGCTAGCCCACTTAAGGACAAGTTTGATTGCTTGTAGGGTGCCTTTCTTCCTCCGATCTTTCATGAATCCTTCCACATTGTTTATGCATTCTCGCTCTTTCCCTCCTATTTTGAGTTATCCTCAACATGACGATTATCCCGACTCGTACTATAATCAACCATCAGTTAGTTGGGATACCTCAGATTGGGGATACAGTTCCAGACCTCTGTGTTTAGGGTCTAACCCTAAACACTATGATTGTAATTTCTATCCTTCTCAAAGCCACATCGATTATAGACCGTCACCCTTTCATGGACAACCTAATACGATCTACAATCAAGAAGGATACACTAATTCTTACCCATCCTCTGATTACATTGCCTTTAGGTCATCACCACCTTTTGAACAATCCGAAATGACCTATTATCAGGAAGGGTATAACGAATCTCAATTCGTTAACTCCTCTGCACTGATCCCAAACCTGCCCAACCCTGAACCAAGTCATTTGGTTCAGGTTAACTAGGTTCAAAATAAGGTTTTGGCTAACTTGAGGAATACCATACAATCTTTAGAAGTTTAGCCAATACCTTGCATTGAAAAATTGGAGCCTCTGATTGAGATGATTGATGATTTGAATAAGTATTTGTTGGATTAGCTCCAGGATGTTAAGGATAAGAACCAGGGTGAGTTTCTACTTGGGAAATTAGCGAAATTGAGAATGAGATTTGTGGTCGCTTTGGTTCAATCATGGGATGATTCCCAAGATGAACCCCCTTCAGGAGAGCCAAGGTCAGAACCCACTTAAGCACCTGTCGGGGGGGACACATGTTACGAGGGTGACCAAATTGAACTAGAGAAACCAATTAGGGATGATCTGATTTCTTCACTTGAAATCCCTGAGCCAGGGTACGAGGAAACGTATATCTCCATAGACTAGAAAATGATAGATGATTTTGGGACATACATTAATACGGATTTGGATTTCTTTGAATCTGATGGTGAAGATTCAAGTTACGAAGTCTCACGCCAGTTTACAGAACATGATTTCTGTGAGACGATTAGGCTTGAGGAATCTGATAGATCATTTGATAGCCCAATAACTGAGGAAACTGATCTTATTAGGGCTCACATTACGAATCCAGAATCGCATTTTCTGGAGGATTCAATCCAATGCCCTGATTGTCAGTTACACCCATTGAGCTTATCGATGATTCTATTTTTAAGATAACTAGACCCAAGTCAATTCTGATTCAGCCACATCTTTTAGACTTGAAAGTTTCAGACGGGGTGATTAATATGCAGGAGGTCCCGAAATTTGACATTTTGAATGTGGAGGATAGGAGTTGGGAAATTTTGATTTGGGAAGCAAATCCTGGAGGAAATAGAAGATCGAGTCTAAGGGTTCCAATTCATCTGAAACCATCAAACCAAAACCCTTATGACATTTGTTCTGAGGATGTTTAACCCAAGCATACATTCATTGATTATCCTTTCGAATTCTCTGTAACCTGACTCTTTGTTCTTGAGTTGCATCCTCATAAATCGAAGACCTGACCCCACTTGCATACTGATCTTAGGTTTTGGGTAATTTTTATCCAGAACCTTAGATATTCTTGATTATGGGGTATGGGTCTACACCACAATCTGGTCCACATATGTGGACATCTGCTGGCAGGTCATAGGTTTCTTCTTTTTATTATGATTCTAATTTGCATATGTGAATTCTTTATTTCTCTTCTTTGTATAGCGTGCCTAGCTGAAGGCACTAAATTCAACACATATATAGTTTTTGTTTATCTTAGAGCGGACTTGAAATTCACGCAATTCAAGTGCTTTCTACTCTATTCCACTCTGTTTTATGTCTTTTTAATACAATGAGGATATTGCATTAGATTGGCATGGGGGGGTGGATATTCATCTCTGAATTTATTCATCAGCTTCGTAGATTTGTTTTATTTTCTTTTAATTATATATATTTAAAAAATATTGGAATTAGGAAAGAGAACTTGGGTTTAAGAAAATTTTCAATCTTAGGAAATACTACATTAGGATTTGAACACAAAGACCCTTCATGTCTTCAGACTTAATCAGCCTGTGTATCCATTAGAATGTGGATTTGTTTTTCGAGTCCTCGCCAACCAGAATTCTATTTTACTTTGAGTAAATAAGTTTGGGAGATAAGTACATGACTTATCAATCCGCCCTCTGATTTTAGGGAACTTAGAGTTTTAAGCATCTACGCACTTTCTTTGCACTGACTCATTGCTCAGTGATTTTAACGGAAATTGGGTAGCTAATGAACCTTCTAGGGTGATATGGCTGGCAAGTTATCGTGGGTAACAGCCCATAGGTAGGTTGTCCAGAGCCCAATCACTGGACCATTCTCATTTTGCTATCCTTAAGTAAATCTTAGACCAGGGAAGCCACCTACTTAAAAAAAAAAGAGAGAAAAAGAAAGTCAAAAAGAAAAGAAAAAGAAAAGGAGAAAACAAAAGAAAACAAAAGAAATAAGCCACACTTCACCGCATGAATATGGCCGGCAAGTTGTCGGTGGTAATAGCTCATCGACCGGTTGTCCAGAACCCAACTCAATAAATGCACTGAAAATTCCCAAAACACTTAGGAAGAAGCGGAGAAGTAGAATAAACTGGGGAGATATACACTGGATTCACCCTTGTGTTGACCCCATAAAAATAAAAGTAGGGAGAAAGCTACCGGTTGTAAAGATACACCATTAAGTAGAATTCACTTTTTAAGGTCACCAAGAGGTGTAGAAATCTGAAGTCCATTTTAACTGTCGATCAATGAGTCTATCACATTCACAATAAGATGCTTAGAACTTAGGATTCTCATAAAATCTTGGGTGAGTTGAATGGCCGTAGAAAGCCACTCTTAAACCCTAAAACTCGAAAATCCAAAAAATTAAGAAAAGAAGAAAAAGAGAAAAAGGAATTTTTCTTTGAATAAGGCGAGGGCTTGAGGCGGTCTGCATTTTGGCAAAGACCTGGGCACTGTTGTGTCTTTGAAAGTTCAAATCTTAAGTAGACATTTTCGTAATGATTGAAATAACTCATGCCCAAATAATCCAACCTAATTCTTTTATAAATAGCATATATTTTTGCTAGGGACTAGCAAAAGATAGGCATGGGGGTGAGATGTAAACATGTCTACACTACATAAGATGTCTATTTATGCATGTTCTTAAGCATAGAATTGCATTGCATACTATAAATATTGCATAGCATGCATCATCTTGCATTTAGATTAGTTTGAATAAAATGGAGGTTAATTGTCTCCTTTTATGTTCAAGGACTGGGCAAATTTTTATCGGGCCTCGGATAGAAGAACCAATCGTATAGATTTGATCAGGGTGACGATTGGAGTTCAACGACTCCAAGATCACCCTAATCTGACATCTGTAGCATTAGATAGAGACCAGGGAACCCTAGAAGATCAAGGGCCAAGATGGTGTGAATCTGCACTTCAGATGACAAATCCGACTGCACGAATGGATTCGGATCGATGATCGTAGCCTAACAACGTGAAAATCGACTCAATCCGACAACCGTCACACCATCTACATCATCTAGAAGATGGACAGCCAAGATGGCACCATGGGGCGCCATCTCAGCTGCCCAACTAGTCGCTACACCTGCCGCACCCTCTCTTCTTCATCGATTCTCTGCCGCTGGATGCGCATCCAACGGCTGTGGATATGCACGCACAAAACGCAAGAGCGACACAAATGCTCTTGTAGCACGTTGGTCGAACGCACTTACACGAGGCAAAGGTGGGCGTTCCATTCTTCACAAGCGGCTACTGAGGCGTGAAGAGTGGGCACGATTGACCGCTCGATCACGATCGAGCGATCACGTGGCGCGATAGCACTCACGTCACTTCAGACACCCACGTGTAACGTGGGATTAGACGTGGTGAGCGCGCGATGAGAAAGCACGGTGGTTATCAAATCGTAGTCGTTCGATCTCGTGATCGAACGATTGATACGTGATGAACGTGAGCATGCATTTTATTTGCGGGAGGCGAGCGGGGGGCACACATCGCCGACGACTAGGGCTTTAGTGTCGATTTTATCTGTCACTAAAGACCTCTTATTTAATATTTTGAAATTAAAAAGACCAAATTGCCCTCACTCCTTGCAACTATAAAAGGAGACCCCCTCCATACGAAATTTTCATCCCTTCTTTCTCTTTTCTCCCTCCCCAAAGCTCAAGAGAAGCTTGTCCCACACCCAAGATGCTTCTCAAGAGATAAAGTCCAATTTTTGTCCCCCTTTCGAAAGTGGATCCCATGACGACAACGACGTGCTACCCCATTCCCGTTCTTTCTGCTTCGTCCTCCTTCGTCCTGCTCTATTCCCCGTCTTCCAGGCGTCATCCCATCCGGCTCGTCCTCCAAGTGACCGTCGAGGAGGATATTTCTCTCTCCATTCTTTTTAATGCTTTCTAGAGTAGATTTTCTGCTTCCTAGTGTAATCATTTTCTACTTTCTAGTCGTAATGAGTAGTGTAACGAACAATCTCTTTTGATAAGGAATTCCATGTTCATTCTACGTCTCTTTTTGATTTTTGTAATATTCTCTCTCTCTTCTATTAATTGTAAATAGATAGATAGTTTCTAATCAATTAATCTGATTCATGACAAATAAAACAAATGTGTATTTTTAATCAAGCATCCGCCTCCTTGAGTTCGACCTGGGATTTATCTTCCGGTATAAATTTTATTTGTTGAACACGAGTTCTTCGCTTTCAAACTACAACAACAGGTTTTCAAAATCAAATATGATAGCATAGTAACCTGTAGCTTCAACAGGTGTGCCCACATATATAGTATATTTTGTTGAATTGATGGTGGGGTGTGCCCACTTTTACGTCTTTTGATTATAAATTTAGGATTTTATTAGATGTGGGGTGTACCCACATATACGATTTTCTTATGGATTTATGTATTTTGCTTATTACATTTTTTATGTGGGGTGTGCCCAGTTTTATAAGTATGTGAGATGTGCACTTTTGAAATGAAGGTTTATGGGAAGAATTAAATATTTAAGGGGAAACTCTACCAAAATTTTTTTAAAATTCATTAATGTTCAATATATTTGTTGGTTAGGGGTTTATTGGTTTATGGTTGGGTTATGTTAGGATTTGAGTGGGGTGAAGCCTAGGACTAGGATGGAGTTGTGTGATGGCTAGGAGGTTGGGTTTTGGATTAAGGCAAGGGTTTAGGTTAGATGATATTTGTTTCGTGTTGGATTGGGTTTAATCTATGTTGTATAGGTTTAGTATTGGGTTGTGTATAGGGTGGTTGGGCTAGGGTTTAGGGATTGAGTTGTGCGAGGGTTAGGGTGGTTGTGTTGGGTTAGGGTTTAGGGATTAAGATGGGGTTTGGTCTGGATGGTTGGTTTAGGTTAGAGTTTAGGGATTGGTTTGTGGTAGGTTTAAGTTAATTGGGTTGTGTTAGGGTTTAGGAATAGGTTTTTGGTAGGTTTAAGTTGATTTAGTTGTGTTAGGGTTTAGGGATTGGGTTGTGGTTGGTTTAAGTCGATTGGGTTGTGTTAGGGTTTAGGGATTGGGTTGTGGTTGGTTTAAATCAATTGGGTTATGTATTTAAAACATGATTTATTACAACTGTTAGATACACACACTTGTCCAAATTTAGATGCACGTGAGGCCAAACACTAGGTATTCTAACCCTTAGGGTAAAAGTTTTCAAAGTCAAATTTTTTCAAAATACTTGCCCATCGAGACTTATGATCATGTTATACAGACAATGTAGAGTATGTATACCTCACTTACATGCATGATGCTTTGTCTTTATAACATGCCATAAGTATCGATTGTCTTTAGTTCGGTGAAGTACTAGGCTTAAGAGGGTCCTTGAAGATTTGATCACAACTTAGGATTACTTGTTACATGTAACCGGTGTCTAGAGGAATTTCAGTAGCATTTTCTCTCTCTTCTCTAGTATACCAAATGATCTTATCTACATTCCTAAAGCACCCATAAATGGGAGTTATTGGGAATGTAGTTAAGGTTAGACTTGGGGGATATACTGGAGAAGTGCATAGAGATGCTGCCGAAATTTCTCTAGACACCGGCTACATGTAACAAGTAACATTATGATCAAATCTTCAAGGATGGACTATCAAGTGAAAACCTTTATTAAAATACACACATCATCCCGACATTCATTTCTAAATTTCCCATGGTTTACTATAAATTGTATGTTACCATGGACAAGTGGTGGATTGGTTTGAGGACCTTGGATTACACTCAATATAAGAGTGGAGCCATTTCATTCTTCAATTGGGCCTTCCATGAGGATTGGAAATATAGATGAGGAGAACATTTGGAGAAGATATTTTATCTGTGTAGGAAGTGTTTAAGTGGATTCGTTCAGGATAGAAACATTGTATTTGAGCACGTAATCTATAACTGTTGGTGGAAACATTGCAAGAAGTGGGCAACACATTGAGTGGAACTGACTGAGGAGGTCACAGGGAATGCAATGGAGGTCCATGACTTCGATGATGATGTTGAAGGGAATCAAATTGATGAGATGCTTAATGAGATGAGAGCAGGTGATGCTGAGATTGATAACAAGGAAGAAACATTGAGAAGCTGTAATCAGTTTTATGATGCAATGAAGGCAACAAAAGAACCAATTGCTCCCAAAATTAGTTCTATGACTAGGTTATCATTCTTGTTGAAGTTATTTCAGATGAAAGTTATGAATAGAGCTGTGACGAAATTAATGTCAAAGGTACTTTAGTTCATACAGGAGCTGTTGAATAATCCTGGTGGTTTTCCTGAGTCAAGGTATGAAGCGAACAAGCAGACTCAAGGGTTGGGTTTGAATTGTAAGAAGATTCATCCATGTCCGAATGATTGTATGTTATACAAAAAAGAGTACGCAGGGTTGAGTTCCTGCCCAGATTGTGGCAAGGAAAGGTATAAAGGAGATAAGAAATAAGGAAGAAAGGTTCTCCAATACATTCCGTTGATTTCAAGGCTCCAATGTCTATTTATGCAGAGTAAAACAACATGGATGACATGCAACGCAAGTAACAAGTCATGAGATAGGCATATTCATCATCCAGGAGATTCTGAAGAACGAAAAAAATTTGACAGCACACATTTTTCATTCGTCAGGGAATCACGTAATGTTATGTTGGGACTTGCAAGTGACGGATTTAATCCTTTCAAGAACATATACCTGTTGTGTTCCATTTGGCCAGTCGTGTTGGTTACGTATAACTTACCTCCTTGGCTTTGTATGAGATCCTCATTTATGATGATGACACTTCTCATCCCAAGTCCAAAGCAACTAAGAAATATGATTGATGCTTATTTACAGCTGCTGGTCGATGAATTGAAATAATTGTGGCGTGACGGCATTCAAACATACGATGCACATAAGAAAGAATTTTTTATGATCTACACAGCACTGTTGTGGACAATAAATGACTATCAAGCGTATGTGAACTTGTTAGGATGGAGTACGAAAGGGAAGTTAGCTAGCTTGTCTGATTTGCATGGAGCATAGGCATCATTTGAGTCTGCCTGAAGTAACAAATTTTATTACTTAGGAAACTGCAGATTTCTTCCCATTGAGCATAGATGGTAGACATCACAGTTCAAGGAAAAATTTGACAGTGTCAGTATTTGAGTAGTGTCCGTATGCTTTTGTGCGGGTTTTAAAGAGAATATCACGTTGTAGTATAACCGACAAAACATTCAAACAAATATAGAGAATTTTATTACTCGAAAAACTAGAGTCTCCGAGGTCGATCACAGGGAGCAAACTCAGTACTTTTAAAACCAAAGAGTACAACTTTTAAATGAAAATAATTGATTCAAAGAGAGAAAGTTATAAAAAGAATTAATAAAAGAAAACAGAATTGGACGTCTGATTTCTTTATCAGACGTCTTAAAAGTAGTATTCTTTCTCTCTTCTGCCTTCTTCTTCTTCGTTGGCTCTTCTTCTTTCCTTTCATGCGAAGACTTCTTCTTCCTGCCTCAGATCTCTGCCTTGCTCAGCTTCCTTTCTTTAGAGTTCCTTCTTATTTTGATCCTGCTCTTCTATTTCTTCAGTTCTTCTTTTTGCTTTCCTTCGCCTCTTCCTTCTCTTCTTTTCCCTTGCTGCAGCGGCTAAGTGTTCGCTTCTTCCTCTCTTCCTTCTTTCCTGCGCACACCACAGCCAATGCAAAACCTACCCCCTTCCCTCTACCCAAACGTCTCTCTCTTTCTCTGCAATTCGCTCAAGGACGCTCTCCCAGAGCCACACGGGTAATCGGGTCAGATTTCGCACCCGGGACCAGGCGCACCAGTAGGTGGGTGATGCGCGAGGACTGCTTAGGATAGGGTCAAGTTGGATCCCGCCAGATCCACGAGGTGAAACCACGGACGAGGCAGGCGTGGGTCAGGTGAGGGACCTCACCCCTGTGCTTTCGGAGGTAGTAAGCAGAGAACACAAATTCAACTTAAAGCGTACCTGTGTGTTGTGTTTAGCCGATGTGGGACTATCTGGCCCGCCCCAATTTCGCGCGTGCCTGCAGAGGATTCCTCGTGCAATTGCCAAGGCTGGGAGCTTCGCAGCGTCAATGCGTGCCCTGATCGCTTCGCAACACCCGCGCGAGTCTGCTGCGCCTGGAGCTGCTTCACCTGGAGCTGCTTCGACCGTCAATGGCAGCAGGAGCTGAAACCTGTCAAGCACGAGCACGGCCTATTGGCCGAATCAGACCAGCTGGGCACCTTCGCCGTGGCACGGCGAAGATGGTGCACGGTGCTGTAGGCCGCAGGATGGCTTAGGCATGCGTGCCTAGGTCAACCTGTGGCTGGAGGTGTGGGGTTGTTCGGGGGGCTACTACGGAGGTGTGGAGTGACAGTGGAGGGGCGGAAAGTGTTCCTTGTGGTGAGGCGGAGCTTACGAGATGGTTGGTGAGCCGTGCAGAGGGGCAGAGTGGTGCGAGCGGCTCGCCGGAGGTCGGTCGGAGGCGAGGAAGATGGAGGTGGTCAGGCACTGTCGGGGGCCGATTAACTAAAATAACAGGGGGAAAAAAGAGAGGAAGATGGAGAAGGTATCTGGAGTGGTCTGGAAGGAAGGGAGGCAGCGGAGTGGACGACGCGTAACTGCCGTCGTCCGGGAAGAAGCACCCTGAGGGAGGAAGCGGCGACAAGGACGAGGTCAGGAGAACGCGCGCCTGGTATTGCGCGACGTGGGAGAAAGAGGCGGAGTTGACTCTGCTGCAGGTATGGCAGAAGAGCGATGAGAAGGAGGGGCGGTCTCCGGAGCTTGCGGGTCTCTTGGCCGAAGATGGAAGAGAGGATAGTTTGGGGGAATCTCTGCCAATTCAAGTTTGAGGATTTGCGGCCGGGTTTGGGGATCCTTTTAAAGGTGCTGGCCGAACCTTCTAGCGTGTGGAGATTGCGCAATCACCTCCGTCGGCTCGCCGGAGATGGAAAGAGGGTGGATAACCAAATCTCTCGTGCGTTCGCACGAGAGATTGGGTTCACACCAGAAATTATAATTGGCTTTAGAAGGAAGGGAATTCCTCAAAGAATCTGCCTTCCATTTCTAGGAGGGAATCTCTGAGGGATTAGAGAGGAATCCCTCTCTAAACCTCACCGGAGATCGGTTCTGCCCTAAAAATGATGGTAGGACCTGATTGCAAAGGTGGCGAGGAACTTAGGGGGCCCTCTGCAGTGATTTTCAAAAGATAGGGACCAAGTTATGATTTGGGTGTACTAAATTGCAAAGTAGGTCAAGATGACCTCCACTTAGGTCCAAATTTTGGTATAAACCTAATTTGGACCTAAGGAATCCAATGGTAAAGTTGGATTTTAGGTTTGACCTCGTTTGACTGGACATTTTGCGTAAAAACCCAAATTAGGTTAAATGAATGGCTAGGGCCCTAATCTAGGTCAAACTAGGTTCCAAAGGCCACATTAAGTGTTCTAAACCCTAAGGAGTATTTTCCATGATTTTTAGAGGGTTTACTTGATTTTTATCCTGACCGAAACCTTGTTAATTTAAGTGGGTCTATTTTAGGGTTATCAAATGTCATTTAATTCCTGAATTGCACATAAACCCATTTCTGATTGATTCAACCCACTTTTTATCTCATTTAGATCATTTGACCTATTTTTTCCCTCTGAGAAATCCCATTTATGTACTGCAATGGTAAAATTGCAGTTTTACCCTTTAATTCATGTTTTCTTCTCAGAGCAGTTATTCCTTTATTTAGGCCTTCTTCTAGGTTATGTAGGAGCTTTTATCTTCTTTATTGGGTCAAAATGAGCTAGTTATGGCTCATGATGAGGCTCTCATCATACCCCCATTCCTAGCTTTTGCTAGTCCCTTAGCAAAATTTCAAGGTTTTAACTTCCGTTCTAGACCCAGAGTGTCTGTCAACAATCATGATAAGTGCTTCTCCTTTTCTTTTGTGATTAGGTAGGAATGCCGACAATAGGCCTAGAGGTACTCAAGTACCAACCAAAATCCGGACCTGACCCGCTTTAGCCTCAGTCCTCCGCAAAGGTTTCTACGGCCCACAGAAACTAACCTAGGGTTTGTTGGACTCCGCGGTTAAAGCACCCGTGCTTGAGACATTTTTAGCCTAAGTTCAGTTTGCAGTGCATTTTTGTAAGAGAGAGATAGAAGGTTTATTTGTTTGGAGAGCTTTTCTCTCTCTTTTCTTTTTATTACTAGCTTCAGATTAGCTTCTCAACACGGTCTCTATCGGATTCCTTGTCCCCATCATCAATCCTCAAGGGTCCCTGCCTTTCGAGATTTCGAGATAATCCCGCCTATGGCAACCCCCAGAACCCTGGCTTTCGAGATTTCGAGATAATCCCGCCCATGGTGTTCCGTGGCCGAATTCAGACCCTGGCGATCGACATTTCGTGATAATGCCGCCCATGGTATATGAACTAGCAGAGTGCTTACATGCCCTCAGTAGGATATTTAAATATCCTAAGAGACAAGCACCGAGGAG
The DNA here is from genome assembly GCA_037157565.1 of Thalassia testudinum. Classification (NCBI taxonomy): domain Eukaryota; kingdom Viridiplantae; phylum Streptophyta; class Magnoliopsida; order Alismatales; family Hydrocharitaceae; genus Thalassia; species Thalassia testudinum. The sequence continues at coordinate 111,329,471 of JAZHRO010000003.1, read as the reverse complement.
ACGATATGTTGTTACGCATCTTCGAGGGGAATTTCCCGCCTCTCCACGTTGGGAACTCGTCCAAATCAACTTGTGTTGATTGGCCGCTCCTAATCTAGGTGACTTTTTCAGAACATTAAACGCTTTTCACGTGATTTGGATGTTTATGCGCACTGAACCAGACTGTGTGTGAATGTGGGGTGCTTAAGTTACCAAATCCTGCAAACCGGAAGTCAGTTAACGAGGCTGAATACTTCCTAAGCCTTAGACCTAATACTCAAGCTTCGCATTTTCCTCAACCTCTTGAGGATTATCTAGATTTTAACAGATACGTGAATTTTTAAGCTAAAGATTCTAGCCCAAGAGGCCTAAGACCAGCGTTCCCACTAATCTCTTGTTGTATCTTCGTAGCACTTTTCTTTCCTTTTTCTTGATTCGGTCTAGAACTTCAGTTCACCCCTTAATCTTTTACTAATGACTATTTCTTTTCATTTTCATTTTATGCTCCTTTTTGTCATTTTACTCTTTTCCTTCTCTCATTTGTATGACCCTGAATTGTTCCTCCCCTCTATCAAGTCTTTTTTTTTTTTCAAATGAAACCCTTTCTTGATATGAATTTTCCTGATATTTTACACTTTCATACCCCCCCATGCCTAAGATTTGCAATGTCCCCATTGTAAATTAGGTGGGTTCGATTTCAGCTTAGTTCATGCATTAGGACAGGTGTGTGGTGAGTGAATGGGTCGAAGTGACTTATTGCGAACGATTTCTAGTCTCGGGTAGGGATACCTAAGGTGAAGTCGGCTGTTCTAATGGATGAACCCTAAAGTGCAATATGAATTCCACATAGAGATGTCAGAAAAGGTTTCGGATTTTTCAAAGAATGACGGGTTGCCTCCCATTAAGCGCTGAGTTTTACGCCATCGGCTGGGCGCAATGAGCTCAAGAGGAATGGAGGGTAAAGGATGACTCAGCCAAATCTATATTGGTCATGTCAATGAACGGCTTGAGTCTCTGACCGTTCACAACAAAGGGTTCAGAATTGTGGCTGAGTGGGTTGATTTCAATGGCTCCATTTTCGAAGATTTGTCGGACTAGGTAGGGTTCGACCCACTTGGATCTTAGCTTTCCTGGGAATAATTTGAGTCGGGCATCAAAGAGTAAAACTTTCTAACCAGGATGAAAGATCTTTCTAGAGATGTGTTTGTCGTGAAAAGCTTTAACCCGTTCTTTGTAAATTCGTGAGTTCTCATATGCATCATGGCGTAATTCATCGATCTCAGTCATTTGAAGTCTTCTGTGGGTTCCAGCCTTAGAAAGATCCAGATTACAGGTCCGTACTGCCCAATAGGCTTTATGCTCCAACTCGACGGGGAGGTGACATGACTTCCCGTACACTAGTCTGAAGGGAGACATTCCTAATTGGGTCTTGTGGGCGGTCCTATAGGCCCACAATGCTTCCGGAAGCTGAGAAGACCAATCCTCTCTATCAGGTCGAGCAGTAACCTGAAGGATTTTCTTGATCTCTTGGTTAGATAGCTCAGCTAGACCATTAGTTTTGGGGTGGTAAGGAGTAGAGATTCGTGTGACACCCCGTATTTGGTCATCAGTGATCTGAACTGAGCGTTTGTAAAATGGGTCCCTCCGTCGAAAATTATAGCACGTGGAATCCCGAACCTTGAGAAAATGTTCTGATGAAGGAATTTTATAACGACTTTATGATTGTTGGTTCAGGTCGGAATGGCTTCTATCCACTTGGAAACATAGTCAACTGCGAGTAAGATGTATTCGAAGCCATCCGAGATCGGGAAGGGTCCCATGAAATCAATCCCCTAAATATCAAAAATTTCGCATACCAAGATCGACTGTAGAGGCATCATGTCTCTATGGCCCATGTTGCCCAGAGTTTGGCAACGGGAACATGCCTTACGGTGATCGTATGCATCCTTGAAAATTGTGGGCCAGTAAAAGCCGCACTGGAGGACTTTCGATGCGGTTTTATGTTCTGAAAAATGTCCACTGCATGCCTGGTCATGGCAGAATGAGAGTATGTCTTTGATTTCCACTTCTGCGATGCATCATCGAATTATCTGATCAGCACCAATGCGGAATAGATACGGGTCTTCCCATAGGTAATACTTAGCATCGGCACACAATTTGTCCTTTCTGGCCTTTGGCCAATCGGGTGGAATCTGATTTGATGCCAGGTAATTAACTATATCAGCGAACCATGGAAGACTTGTACTGATAGTCAGAAGGTGCTCATCAAGAAAATGTTCTGTGATAGGTCCGGAAGGGTCAATTATTTCAGAAGGAAGGCGGGACAAGTGATCAGCTACCACATTCTGCTTTCCCGCCTTGTCGCGAATCTCGAGGTCAAATTCTTGCAACAGCAAGATCCATCGGATTAATCGAGGTTTCGCGTCCTTCTTTGCAAGGAGATGCCTCACAGCTGTGTGATCCGAGTATATGATAACACGAGAACCCAGAAGGTATGATCTGAATTTTCCAAGGCAAATACTACAACCAGCAACTCTTTCTCAGCAACCGTATAGTTACGCTGAGCCTCATCCAGTGTTTTACTGGCATAGTAAATGACCACAGGTTTCCCGTCAATTTTCTGCCCCAGAACCGCTCCTACAGCGAACCCAGATGCATCGCACATGATCTCAAAGGGTTGAGACCAATCAGGGGATTGTAGGATCGGGGCTTGGGTGACTCGGTCACGTAGGATCTCAAATGCTTGAGTGCATTCCTTGGAAATTTTGAAAGGCACATCCTTGGAGAGAAGATTGGTCAGGGGGTGCACAATTTTGGGGAAATCAAGGATAAATCGATGGTAAAAACTGACGTGCCCCAAAAAAGATCGAATGTCCTTAATTGAGCTAGGCATAGGGAGCTTGGAAATTAGGTTAACCTTAGCTCGATCCACTTGGATGCCTTTCTCCGAGATTAAATGTCCCAGGGAAATTTCCTCAGGCACCATGAAATGGCTCTTTTCCCAGGAAACAACCAAATTCACCTCAATGCACCGCCTGAGTATTTGGACCAAGTGTTGGAGGCAATCGTCAAATGATTATCCAAAAACTGAAAAGTCATCCATGAAGACTTCCAGATAATCACCTACCATATCTGAGAATATGGCAAGCATGCACCGCTGAAAAGTTGCAGGTGCATTGCAGAGACCGAATGGCATCCTTCGAAACGCGTACGTCCCGAAGGGGCAGGTGAAAGTGGTCTTTTCTTGGTCCTCTGGATGGATTGCCACCTGATTGTAACTGGAGTACTCGTCAAGAAAGCAGAAGAACCTATTTCCCTCTAGTTTTTCGAGGATTTGATCAATAAACAGTAGTGGAAAATGATCCTTCTTCATGGAGGAATTGAGTCTTCTGTAATCAATGCAAACTCTCCACGAGTTAGCTATTCGGGTTGGAATGATTTCTCCAATTTCAATCATGATAATGATAAGTCCTGCCTTTTTAGGCACCACTTGTATTGGACTCACCCAACGACTGTCGGAGATCGGGTAGATGATCCCTGCATCTAACCACTTTATGATCTCCTTTTCATGACCTCTTGTAGATTAGGGTTTAGGCGTCTTTGCATTTCTCTTGAAGGTCGTGCGCCTTCTTCTGTGTAGATTCGATGTGTGCAATATGAAAGGCTTATGCCAATCAAATCATCGAGAGTCCATCCAATGGCTCTACGATGTTGCTGGAGAATAGAAATCAAACGAAGTTCCTGGTCAGGTGTGAGTCGAGGGTTGATAATCACAGGAAACGTCTGATTTGAATCCAAAAACACGTACTTCAGATGTTCAGGAAGGGGCTTGAGTTCCATGACCGGATTTTCAGCAACAGCGGGCGGTTCGGGGTTTGCATCAGGAGCAATGGTAGGAGTCATAGGTGTGTCTAGATCACATTCGTACTCCTCTGTTAGCGGGTTTTGATTCTCAAGTGGTTGATCAGGGATAATCAGGTTGTCTTCTATATGCAATTCATCAACCACGGCTCTGACATCACATATTTCCTCTATAACCCCACAATTAATCCCTTGTTGGGCCTTAAAAATGTCAATCTCCAGGTTTTGGTTCCCAAATTTTAATTCTATCTGGCCCTCTTCGCAGTTTATGTTGGCCCTAGCAGTGGCCAAAAGGGGTCTCCCTAATATGATTGGTGTGTCCCTTGGGTTCTTAGGTGCATCCATGTCTAGTACTATGAAGTCCACCGGAAAATGGAAATTTCGTACCCTAACAATGACATCCTCAAGTATTCCTCTTGGTGACTTGATGGATCGATCAGCTAACTGCAATGTCACCTCAGTGGGTTTAAGTTCAGATTCTTCAAGGTGGTAAAGGAGGGCTGTAGGTATTAAATTTATGGAAGCACCTAGGTCTAGTAGGGCTCTATCAAATTGGGTTTCACCAATTTTACAGAAAATCAAGGGAGTTCTTGGGTCTTTAGCCTTGGGTGGGAGTTTGCTCAAGATGACAGAGCTGGCTTGCTCTGACAGTACGATTGGATTCCCATCCATGGTTCGCGACTTACGTTTAGGGGTACATATGTCTTTCAAGAATCTTGCATAAGCCGATATGTGGCGAATTGCATCCATCAATGGGATGTTTATCCAGACTTGTTCAAAGAGCTTGATCAGATCCTCCTCGGGAGCCACGGGTTTAGTTATCCTTTTTCCTTTGGTCAAGGCCTCAGGAAATGGGATCCTAGTTGGTTCCTCTAGGATAGGTCCGGGTTCTTAATCTGAGACAGTGGTATCTTGGATAACTACCCTAGGGTCTTGGCTATTATCAGGCTTGGAATGGTTCGGATAGTGTGGGTCTTGGGTTGTTTTACCACTACGTGTTGTTATAGAGTTCAATCCGGCCTGATTTGGGTTAGGTAGGAGGGGTGGCTGCTGCTGAAATCCTGCATACAGTTTTGAAGCTTCCATCCCGTCTGGCGATGGAGCAGTAGGGGCCTGATAAATCACATGTGTTTGGCCTAAATTTGGATTCATAACGCACTTCTGGGTTAGCACGTTATTTGGGTTGGGTAGAGGTTGCGAAGGAAGGGTGCCAGGTTGGCGGGAATTTGCCATCTGGGCCAGTTGGTTGCGAACCTCTATGATCTCGTCCTTGTGCTGTTTTTGCATTGCCGCATTCGTCTTTTGAATGTCAGCCAGTGCTTGAAGGATAAGAGTCATTTGATCCTGGTTTTTCCCGGATTGGTAGGTGGGATTGGGCCGAGGCTGAGGCAGCTGATATGGACGAGAGGCTTGTGGATGGGGTTGATATGGTGGTCTTTGAGAATTTCTCGCCCACTGAAAGTTAGGATGATTTCGCCATCCAGGGTTGTAGGTATTGGAGAATGGGTCATTCTGGAGGCGTTGAGGTCCTCGTAGTTCTGAGGAACCTCAGGAAAGTCAGAATACAAGGGTTCAGAGTTCCCCCAACTCGAGTAGAATGGATCGGAGGTCACTCCGGTCCGAGAGGTAGACGGGGATGGATATGGGTCCATCCCCTTGGCAGATTGGTGATAGATGTTTTGCACAGTTTCCCTTGCCAAAGGAGGTCGTGCAAAAGTGTTTTGCATAGAGGTGGCTTGTTGCAAATGCCGAGTTAGCTCGTCCACCTTCTTTTCTATTATAGAAACCTTGTCCAACCGACTGGCCATCAGTTCCAAGTCGACAGAATTGGATAGGTCCTGCATCTCATGTGTCCCTCTTAGATTCGTCGATGCGCGGGCATTCGTCCTGTCGAATAAGCCCATGGAGTCATTATTTATGGAGTTCTCGCACATGTTTTCGAGAATCTCCCACACCGTGTCCTCGTGTTGACCCATGATGTTTCCTCCACACGTTGCATTGACGAATAACCGAATGTCTTCACGGAGTCCCTGGTAAAAAGACTGGACTTGTTCCCACTTAGGAACTCCGTGATGAGGGCACTTTCACATGAGATCTAAGAATCGATCCCATGCTTCATGAAGAGGTTCTCCTGGTTGTTGCGTGAAATGAGTGATCTGGTGGCGCAAGGCATTCGTCCGGCCAACGGGGAAGAATTTTTTCAAAAATTCGGACTACAGTTCCTCCCATGTGTTGATCGGACGGGTCTGAGTTTGATACCAATGTGCGGCCTTGTCCATGAGGGAGAACGAAAACATTTTCATGAGTAGGATATCCTGGTTTTGTACATCTGACCCAAAGGTCTGGGCTAGATGCTTCAGTTGTTTAATGTGTTGGAATGGATCCTCAGAGTTAAGCCCATGAAACTTCGGTATGGCATGAATCATATTGGGCTTTAGTTCAGAATCAGGTCCTTCAAGCGGGATTCGTACTCGAGGTTCGATTGCCACCGCAGCGGGATTATAGTGATCTCGCATCATAGGTCGCTATGGTGGGTTTACAAAGTTCTGAAAGAGATCATTAAGGCGTTGAAGTTGGTGTTCAAGGTTATTCTCCTCTTCAATGGGTTGTGCCATGATGGAAGAAGGAGAACCAGGGTCTGAATCAGATGAAAGATTTATGTAGTGGGGTTGCTGCACAAACAAGGGCATCGAGGCTTGGCCTCGACGAGAGTGAATTTCTAAAGGAGGTCTTAAGGGTGGCCTTAAGGACCTCCTACCAAACATGCACCGAAGGATGTGATGAGATTTAGAAGGTGCTGGACCCAATCAAGACACCCAAAAATTATTGGGTGACTATAGACGTTCGGGGCGGATGGACCCCTTAGTCAGAAAGGTCGTCCACTTGAGAAATACCTGGGCAGCCAGAGAGGGAGAGTCCTGCAAAGACCCCTACACGGTAGAGCGTCCCCACGAGTTACAGGGTTTCCCCCACCCGACCTCTCTTGTCACTGCGGTTCCAGGTAGACCAGAATGGGGACCTTGACCTCTTAAGTCTACCTTTTTTTACTTTAAGCTTAAGGTGCTTAATGTTCCACTTGAACTTTTAGGTATTTTCGGTGAAAAAGTGACCTAATTTTAAGGTTGGTTGACCCAAGGGATCAACTTCACCTTTTGTTCCTTTGAGAGTTTTAGGTCCTTTTCTTTTATGGTTCAAATGGATTAAAAGCCTGATTTGCTTAGGGTTCCTTTTGTATAGATCTTTTCAAACAAGGTTTAGGCACACCTCTTTCTGGACAATTTGTTTCCTTGTTTAAGAGAAGATGCGTCTCTAAAAACCCTAGCTTTGTAATCCTTAAATTGGCTCTAGTGGGTCCAATTTAGTTGTCTCAGAAATTAGCACCTAGGGCTCAGTCAAGAAAGTTTTAGCCCTAGTTGCCTTAGTTGGATGAACAGACAAAAAAAATGTGTTGAAATGAAAATCAGGCAACTTGATGAGTTACTAAATATGAAACAGGTAGCCCTAAGTGGATTTTTCTTTTTTTTTTCCTTTTTAGATTTTGAGAGGGTTAAGAGAGAGGGCTTATGGAACTTACCTGTTCCTTGGAGTGTCTGTTGTGCAGCAGCTCTTCTTTCCTTTTTGCTTTCCCTATTTTAAACACAACAAAAGAGAGGAGTTAGGTCAAATATTGGATCAAAAAGTTGTAATCAACAGCTTTAAAAGTGCCCATTGCTCCCCGGCAACGACGCCAAAATGTTCGTACGCTTTTGTGCGGGTTTTAAAGAGAATATCACGTTGTAGTATAACCGACAAAATGTTCAAACAAATATAGAGAATTTTATTACTCGAAAAACTAGAGTCTCCGAGGTCGATCACAGGGAGAAAACTCAGTACTTTTAAAACCAAAGAGTACAACTTTTAAATGAAAACAATTGATTCAAAGAGAGAAAGTTATAAAAAGAATTGCTAAAAGAAAACAGAATTGGACGTCTGATTTCTTTATCAGACGTCTTAAAAGTAGTATTCTTTCTCTCTTCTGCCTTCTTCTTCTTCGTTGGCTCTTCTTCTTTCCTTTCCTGCAAAGACTTCTTCTTCCTGCCTCAGATCTCTGCCTTGCTCAGCTTCCTTTCTTCAGAGTTCCTTCTTTTGCTCCTGCTCTTCTATTTCTTCAGTTCTTCTTTTTGCTTTCCTTCGCCTCTTCCTTCTCTTCTTTTCCCTTGCTGCAGCGGTTAAGTGTTCGCTTCTTCCTCTCTTCCTTCTTTCCTGCACACACCACAGCCAATGCAAAACCTACCCCCTTCCCTCTACCCAAACATCTCTCTCTTTCTCTGCAATTCGCGCAAGGACGCTCTCCCAGAGCCACACGGGTAATCGGGTTGGATTTCGCACCCGGGACCAGGCGCACTGGCAGGTGGGTGATGCGCGAGGAGTGCTTAGGATAGGGTCGGCTCGGATCCCGCCAGATCCGCGAGGTGAAACCGCAGACGAGGCAGGCGTGGGTCAGGTGAGGGACCTCACCCCTGTGCTTTCGAAGGCAGTAAGCAGAGAACACAAATTCAACTTAAAGCGTACCTGTGTGTTGTGTTTAGCCGATGTGGGACTATCTGGCCCGCCCCAATTTCGCGCGTGCCTGCAGAGGATTCCTCGTGCAATTGCCAAGGCTGGGAGCTTCGCAGCGTCAATGCGTGCCCTGATCGCTTCGCAACACCCGCGCGAGTCTGCTGCGCCTGGAGCTGCTTCACCTGGAGCTGCTTCGACCGTCAATGGCAGCAGGAGCTGAAACCTGTCAAACACGAGCACGGCCTATTGGCCTAATCAGACCAACTGGGCACCTTCACCGTGGCACGGCGAAGATGGTGCACGGTGCTGCAGGCCGCAGGACGGCCTAGGCGTGCGTGCCTAGGTCAACCTGTGGCCGGAGGTGTGGGGTTGTTCGGGGGGCTACTGCGGAGGTGTGAAGTGACAGTGGAGGGGCGGAAAGTGTTCCTTGTGGTGAGGCAGAGCTTACGAGATGGTTGACGAGCTGTGTGGAGGGGCAGAGTGGTGGGAGCGGCTCGCCGGAGGTCGGTCGGAGGCGAGGAAGATGGAGGTGGTCAGGCACTGTCAGGGGGCGATTAACTAAAATAATAGGGGGAAAAAAGAGAGAGGAAGATGGAGAAGGTATCTGGAGTGGTCTGGAAGGAAGGGAGGCAGCGGAGTGGACGGCGCGTAACTACTGTCGTCGGGGAAGAAGCACCCTGAGGGAGGAAGCGGCGACGACGACGAGGTCAGGAGAACGCGCGCCTGGTACTACTCGACGCGGGAGAAAGAGACGGAGTTGACTCTGCTGCAGGTATGGCAGCAGAGCGACGAGAAGGAGGGGAGGAGGTCGCCGGAGCTTGCGGGTGTCTTGGCCGGAGATGGAAGAGAAGATAGTTTGGGGGAATCTCCGCCAATTCAAGTTTGAGGATCTGCGGCCAGGTCTGGGGATCCTTTTAAAGGTGTTGGTTGAACCTTCTAGCGCGTGGAGATCACGCAATCACCTCCGCCGGCTCGCTGCAGATGGAAATAGGGTGGATACCCAAATCTCTCGTGCGTTCGCATGAGAGATTGGGTTCACACCAGAGATTGTGATTGGCATTAGAAGGAAGGGAATTCCTCAGAGAATCTCCCTTCCATTTCTTGGAGGGAATCTCTGAGGGATTAGAGAGGAATCCCTCTCTAAACCTCGTCGGATATCGGTTCTATCCTAACAATGGCAGCAGGACCTGATTGCAAAGGTGGCGAGGAACTTAGGGGTCCCTCTGCAGTGATTTTCAAAAGATAGGGACCAAGTTATAATTTAGGTGTACTAAATTGCAAAGTAGGTCAAGATAAACCCTAAGGAATCCAATGGTGAAGTTGGATTTTAGGTTTGACCTCGTTTGACTGGACATTTTGCGTAAAAACCAAAATTAGGTTAATTGAATGGCTAGGACCCTAATCTAGGTCAAACTAGGTTCCAAAGGCCACATTAAGTGTTATAAACCCTAAGGAGTATTTTTCCATGATTTTTAGAGGGTTTACTTGATTTTTTTCCTGATCGGAACCTTGTTAATTTTAGCGGGTCTGTTTTAGGGTTATCAAATGTCATTTAATTCCTGAATTGCACATAAACCCATTTCTGATTGACTCAACCCACTTTTTATCTCATTTAGACCATTTGACCTATGTTTTTCCTCTGAGAAATCCCATTTATGTACTGTAATGGTAAAATTGCAGTTTTACCCTTTAATTAATGTTTTCTTCTCAGAGCAGTTATTCCTTTATTTAGGCCTTCTTCTAGGTTATGTAGGAGCTTTTATCTTCTTTATTGGGTCAAAATGAGCTAGTTATGGCTCATGATGAGGCTCTCATCAAGTAGGAATCTGAGAAATATGTTGAGAACAGATTCCATCATGTTGTCAGGATTTGAAGTAATGGATAAATTACAAAGACTTGGCAACAGTTGATTAGGTCGTACATTTAAGGACCTTACTACTTTGACGGGTTCGATTTTCAAAAAGAAGAGCATCTTCTTCATGGAGCTCCTCTGTTGGAAATCTCTTATAATCAGTCACAACCTTGATGTAATGCACATTGAGAAGAATGTCATGGACAACATCTTAGACGTGTTAAACGTAACATATAACCCAAAAGACATGTTAAGAACAAGAAATTACATGAAGACATTGGGTATTCATCCTGAGTTGCATGTTATCGAGGGATAGGATTTCCCAGCAAGTATGTATAGCCTAAATCAAGATCAAAAGGAAAGACTATTCTCCTTCTTGAAGGGAATATGAGTTCCTAATGGGTACTCCTCACAACTTTCGTGTTGTGTGAATGAAGTTTAGAAGAAAATCAATGGGTTAAAAAGTCATGATTCTCATGTTTATATGCAGATTTTGTTTCCACTTGCTATTCGTAGAGTTTTGCTTGATCCAGTGGTTGATACCTTCACAGAGATGAGTCATTTTTTAAAGCCGTATGTTTGAAGAGTTTGGACTGTGAACTCTTAGATTATTGGAATGAAAAAATTGTTATCACACTATGCAAGATGGAACAAATTTTCCCTCCGACCTTCTTTGACATTATGGTACATCTTACGCTACATCTTGCAAATGAAGCAAGAGTTAGCAGACCTGTACAATACAGATAGATGTATCTAGTTAAATCATTCTTGAAAAAATTGAAAGATTATATCCTAAATAAGGTGAAGCCTGAAGGGTCAATTGTTGAAGGATATCTTGTGGGGAAGTGTATAAACTTCTATGCCATGTATATGGATGATCCAAATAACATATTTAATCAACTTGAGAGAAATTTTGATGGAGGATTCAATGAAAATGATGAAGATTATCTTTCCATCTTTGATACAAAGGAAAGGCCAATCCTATGGACAGAGTATAAATCAATCTCAGAAATGGATTAAAATTTAGCACACTTATACATTTTAAAGCAAATTCCTAAAGTTGATCCATTCTATATGGAATTCAAACAATCCTCACATCCATCTATCTGGGACTTGGACTTCTTTGAGTGGTTTAAGGAGCATGTAAAGCAGATGAAAGAAAATAACGACCCTAGGTGGGTCAAAGATTTTCATCTTATTGCTAAGATCCCATTGAGTTATAGACATTACCATTTTGGGGATATAATAAATGGCTTCAGATGTAGGATAAGATCAATTGATGATGAGAAGGCAAAGAACCATGCTGGAGTCATTGTCAGATTATGGAGATGAGCTTCAGATATGATTGCAAGGTGGTCTTGTTTAAGTGTGATTGGTTCGATGTTTTTATGATTGTCATTGCTTTCAAGATATTAAACACAGTTTCTTAAGTCTAAGTAAGAACCACTATATTCTTCAGACAGCAGAACCATTAATCTTATCCTGTCAAGTGGCACAAGTGTTTTATGTCCACGATAATAGCAGGACTGGATGGGTAATACCTATCAGAATCATGTTGTGTGAATACTTTGATACAAAAATGGATATTAATCTTAATTTTGAATCTGAAGCATATTTGAGAAGATGGACAAGAAGTAATCGGTGCGTTAGATAATGACATATAAGGTATGATGTTCATTGTAAGTCACTTTTTTTTTAGCTACTATTTCATATAAAGCTTTATGAAGAAAAAGAAGAAAAAATTCTCTCACTGTTTTGTTATCCTTCCATTCACTTCTAATATTGTGAAAGATAGTGCACTTTTACTACTTAAATGCATGAGAAATTTGAGGTTAGGTGTTAAGTGTGATGTCAATGAGGTTTGCTTCTAAATCTCGGAGTCCCTAGCATCACATGATCATTATAGCATAAATTATTGGTATGAATTCGATTTGTTGCAACATGGAAAATGATTTAACATGACGGAAGAGTGACTTGACGTCCCCATGGTCCAATGATGAGTCACTTATGACTCATTGTAATAAAGATTTAACTGGTCATGGAAAAATCTCTAGTCTACGTGGATGCATGACCCCCTATTCACCATGATTAGTTCTCTACTCGTTCTTTGCCTTCAAGTCAAACCTCCCCAAGATCCACTCATGCTAACCATCAAGGAAACCTCATAAGGAACCCAATTCTTGGCACTAGAGGCCTCTCCTTACAATCCAAATTGTCAGCCACTTGTCTAGTCAATTAGATGGTGAGTAGGCAGTGCAACTACAGTTGTTATAATCCAATTTGGCTCCTTCTTTTTACAATTTTGGAAAAACCATGAATTTGATCAATGTTAAACCTTTTCGACTAGTTAATTGACATCGTGAACTGACATTTTAAGCCAACATGCACAAGAAAACATCATAATAAAAAGCTAAATCATTCCCTAATGGCCTCAAAAATAGAGTTCATGCCAAGTGTTCTTACTACACTAGAACTTGAGTTCCCATGGGTTGTACATATATAGGCTTCAGAGGTTGCATGAATGACTGAATTCTCCATTCATAGATCATAGATCACCTTAATCCCCTTGCAAACAAATTTGATATGAAGCAAAGTCATAAGGTTCCTTACTTTGATGAGCTAGAACTTGAAGTCCTTGTACCTTGTTAAGTTTAAGTCAAGTCTTTCCTTTCTACTTTTGCCATCAAGCACCTATAAAGACACACGAAACTTATTTTACAAAAGTTCTTGGGTGCAGTCATGAGCTTACCACTCCTTAAATCAATAACTAAGTGCATGAATCAATGATGAGCCTACAAAAGTGCTTTGGAGATGAGGGGAAGGGAGGAGGAAGAGTTGTTGGAAATAAGTGGAGGGCGATGCTCTCTATCTCTGCCCATCATTGCACACATTCCTAACTCACTTAAAATTTTGCATGAGGACCCTCCCATTAACGCTTCTTTAAAATCCAACCCCTTGCTTCTTTTCCAACTTAACATGAAGTCTTTTTTAAGTCATTGCCTTAGTTTGTAATTAATTGGACTCTAGGAAACCTGCAACATGAATTCCGAACCATAAGCATGCTTTTCATTTAAGGTTTAAAGCTTTGGTCATTATAATCAACTGCATATTCATCCATCATTAAAAATTATTTGGATCTTTGAAAAAAGTGGGAATTGGGAAGTGAAATAACATTTACAAAATGCAAATCCTTTTTTTCACATATTCTGGTAATAACACTTACCAAAGAAAGAGATGTTTCTTCTTTTAATTATTTACTTTCAAATTGCATTGCATTATTAATACATGTGAGAATAAATGTGAGGTGCACCCACAAATTCGATTTTATCGTAGACACATTTATTTACGATAAAATTCATATTTATGCATGTTCCTAAGTTTAGAGATGCATTCCATACTGTACTGCATAGTGATGAGAACCTCATCATGAGCCATAACTAGCTCATTTTGACCTAATACAAAGGATAAAAGCTCCTACATATCTCAAGGAAAGGCTTAACTCAGAGAATCCTGAGTTTGAGAAGAAAACAAGTCATAAGGGGTAAAAATGCAATTTTACCAGTATAATCTGCATACAGGGTAATTCAGGGCCCAAACATAGGTCAAAGCAGCTTAATAAGAATAAGAGTGGGATAAAATGATCTAGCAAGGGCTACAGCAATTCCAAGAAACTAAATGATAATCTGTAACCCTAAAATAACCCACTTCAATTCACAAGGTTCGAGGCAAAGTAAAAATATAATAAACCCTCTACAATTCATAAAAAAATAATCTCCAGGGTTTAGAACCTTCAATTTGGCCTTCAGAACCCTTTTTGACCTACACTGAGAACCATGCCCAATTAATAACTTAATTTGGGTTTTTGCGTAAATTGATCGGTCAAACAAGGTTTAATATGGAAATGAAATTCACCATCAGATTCCTTAGGTCCTAATTAGTCATGTATAAAAACTTGAGCCTAAGAAGAAACCTCCTTGACCGACTTTACACTTTGGTCCTCATATATTTACTCTTTGGCCCTCAACTTTTGAACCCTCGCATTTTGGCCCCTAACTCTCCTTCGTTCTTTGCAATCAGGTCCCCCCTGCAAAACCTGCCAGCACCATTCTCCGGCGACCTTGCGCGGAGCATGGCGCCGCGCAGGGTGAGGTGGGGGACCTGGCAAGTAAACCGGGGGTGCCCTGTGTCGTCAGCCGTCGCAGGGACACCCCCCTGGTCGTTGTAACCCACCATACCGGCCGTGCGAACGCACGGACGGTATGGGTTCTTGTTTCCGACCATCCTCCGGCGAGGGAGACACATCGTCTCCCTCCGCCTTCCTCCCTGTTTGATCCCTATAAATACCCCCCGTTGCTCCACCGACCGGGGCAGCCTGGATCTGACGGAGAAAATCCCCAACTTTCCTCTCTTCTTCCTCCGGCAGACGCTCACCAGCTCCGGTGGTTTCCTCCCCCTCCACCTCTTCGCTCTGCCGCAATACCAGCAGCAGAGACTTCCTCCCCTGCTCTTCCCGCGCCACGCCGCACCCAGCTGGCGCCTCTCCGGCTCTCTGCTCGCCGCCGCCCCTTTCCCTGAGCATCGTCTTCTCCGGCGACAGTCGATACGACTGTCGCCCTGTTCCTCCCCCTTCGTCCCTGCAAGTAAGCTAGAGCTACTCCCCTTCTTCTCCTCTTTCTTTCCCCGCTTTCAATTTATTCAATTAAGCCCTCGACCGACCCTGACCACCTTCACCCCCTTCGTCTCCGACCACCCTCCGGCGAGCCGCTCCCATCACCTCAGCGACCCACACGGCTCGCCGACCACCGCAGGACCTCCGCCTCCTCACCCTGATCAACCTCCGCCCTGCCACTTCCCCCACATCACCCTCTGCAACCCCACCGAACAGACCCATCCTCTGACCCACAGTCCGACCTAGGGCAGCCCTCGCACGCCGCCCCGTGCCTCGCCACCACCCACACGAGCTTCGCCGCACCCTGGCGAAGCTCCTGGCACTTTCTGATTAGGCCGAGAGGCCGTTTTCTTGTGAACAGACCACCCGACCTCCGCCGCCATTGCCGCGCAGGAGGAACTGCTTCCGCTTGCAGCTACAGGCGCGCCACGCTCAGCGCCACGCCCAGATTCAACTCCCAGGCCTTGCGAGGCGTTTTGGCAAAACACCAGGTTCGCAGCTAAGGCAGAAAGCTTCGCGTGACGCCGCAATCTCCTGCTGATTTCCCCGCTGCGGGCGCGCAATTGAGGTGGGACATTTAGTCCCACCTCGGAAAAGCCTGAAGAGTCGCATCGACATAAGATGCAAAAGTGCTGGAGGCTTACTGCCTCAGCACACGGGGTGAGGTCCCCTTCACCTGCCCGGTTACCCGGTCTCGTCCGCGCTCACGCCCCGCGGACCTGACCCGACCCGACCCGACTTAAGACTGACCTGCACTCCTCGCCCACCACGCACGCCGGTGGGCCTGGACCCGGGCCTGACCCGAACCCGGTTACCCGGTAGCTCTGGGAGAGCTTTCCCAAGAGTGGTTTCAGAGAGAGAGAGAGACGCGGGGGGGGAGGGTAGAGTAGGTTTTGCCTCTGACGAAAAACTCTGAAGTGTGCAGGCACAGGCGAAGAAGAAGACCCGCGGAAGAAGAAGGAAGCTGACTGTAGCAACAGGTAGTTAAGTCGTCTGATTTGGAAATCAGACGACGGCCTGAAGGGAAAAGAAGAAAGGAGGGGTGACGTCCCTGGCTGAAAAAGAAAAGAAGAAGCTGACACTTAGCCGCAGGGAGGAGAAACAAGAAGAAACCTTCACAGAAGAGACTGCAGAAAAAGAAGAAGAGAGACCAAGACAGAAACCAAGGAAGAAGAAGTAGGAGATCTGAAGAAAGAAAGAAAGAAGAACATCACGAGGAGAAAACAAAGAGAACAACAAATTCTTTCCCTCTCTCTTTCTTTATTTTGTAAAAGAAACATGTATATCTCTAGAATACAACTTGCTCCCTGAGTTCGACCTCGGGAACTCTTTTATTTTCCGAGTAAAAAAATTTATATATTTGAAATGTTGGTAATAACTGGCTATACTACAACGTTATAACAATAAAACCCGGTTATCCCGAACCAAGCATTTCATTTTGGTGCCGTTGCTGGGGAGCAACGGCTATTCTAGAGGTAAACATTCCTGTTTCTTTTAATTTCTGATAATCTCCTCTCTTTTGTGCAGCTACAGGAACTCAAGAAGACAAGCAACCACACGACAACCACTCCGAAGACAGGTAAATTTTTCCTCTCACTATTAACCCCTAAACTCTAAAGAGGAAGAAAAGAAAAGAACAAGCAATATAGGGCTAACCTGTCTTCCATACTTAGTAACCATAAAGAGTTGCATGTTTTCAACTCATCACTCCTGCACACTATTAAGGGTATTTAAGGGCTAACACATTCTTGCTTGAGCCCTAATTGCCCAACAAAGAGTTAAATGGACCAAGTAGAGCCAACATAAGGTCAAACATTAGGATTTCAGTAGAGACACACCCCTTAATCAAGAATTGAGGAAATCCAAAAGAGGTGTGCCCAAGCCATTGATTGAAAATAATTAACAAGAAAAATCCTAAATAATTGGCTCTCTCTAAACACTTGAACCCTAAAAGAAACGACCCAAAAAGCTCTAAAAGAAAACAAGAGGTAAAGTTGACCCCTTTGGGTTAACCAACCTTAAATTAGGTCACTCTTTGCACTTAAAAAGACTAAAGTTCAAGTGAAACCTTAAGCACCCTGATCTTAAAATTGGTAGACTTAAGAGGTCAAGATCCCCATTCTGGTCTACCTGGAACCGCAGTGACAAGAGAGGTCGGGTGGGGGAAACCCTGTAACCCGTGGGGACGCTCTACCGTGTAGGGGTCTTCGCGGGACTCTCCCTCTCTGGCTGCCCAGGTAATTCTCAGGTGGACGATCTTTCTGATCAAGGGGTCCATCTGCCCCGTACCTCTATAGTCACCCAACACATTTTTGGGTGCCTTGATTGGGTCCAGCACCTTCTAACTTACCTCTCCCAACTGTGCATGTACGGAAGGAGGTCCCTAGGACCACCCTTAAGACCTCCATTAGAAATTCACTCTCGTCAAGGCCAAGCCTCGACGCCCGTGTTTGTGCAGCAACACCCTCACATTATTCTCTCTTCTGATTCAGAACCAAGTTCTTCTTCTTCCCCCATCATGGCTCAGCCAGTTGAGGAAGAAAATAATCTGGAACACCAGCTCCAGCGACTCAATGACCTCTTCCAAAACTTCGTGCACCCACCACAGCGTCCTATGATGCGGGACCACTACAATCCTGCTGCGGTGGCCATTGAGCCTCGAGTCAGAATCCCGACTGGAGGACCTGATTCCGAACTAAAGCCCAACATGATTCATGCTATACCTAAATTCCATGGGCTTAATTCTGAAGATCCCTTCCAGCACATCAAATAGCTAAAGCATCTGGCCCACACTTTTGGATCAGATGCGCAAAATCGGGATATTCTTCTCATGAAGATGTTCTCCTTTTCTCTTATGGACAAGGCCGCCCATTGGTATCAAACTCAGACCCGGCCGATCAACACTTGGGAAGAACTTCAATCCGAATTTTTGAAAAAGTTTTTTCCCGTTGGTCGGACCAACGCCTTGCGCCATCAGATTACACACTTCACTCAACAATCAGGAGAACCTCTCCATGAGGCATGGGATCGTTTTCAGGATCTCATGAGAAAGTGCCCCCATCACGGAGTTCCTAAATGGGAACAAGTCCAATCTTTTTACCAGGGACTCCGTGAGGACATCCGCCTTTTCGTCAATGCAACTTGCGGAGGAAACATCATGGGTCAACATGAAGACACCGTATGGGAGATTCTCGAAAACATGTGCGAGAACTCCATCAACAATGACTCCATGGGATTATTCGACAGGATGAATACCCGCGCAGCGACGAATCTTAAGGGAGCACATGAGACGCAGGGCCTGTCCGCATCAGTCGACCTGGAATTAATGGCCAGTCGATTGGACAAGGTCTCAATCATTGAAAAGAAGGTGGATGAGCTGACTTAGCACTTGCAACGAGCCACCTCTGCGCGTAACTCCTTTGCACAACCTCCTTCCACACAGGAGACTGTGCAAAACATCCTCCACCGATCCTCCCCTGGGATGGATCCATATCCATCCCCATCTGATTCTTGGACTGGAAGATCATCCGATCCTTTCTACACCAGCCGGGGGAACTCCATTCCTCCTTTCCCTGATTCTCAGGAGGTTCCTCAGACCTGCGAGGACCTCAACGCCATCCAGAACGACCCATTCTCCAACACTTACAACCCTGGATGGCGAAACCATCCCAATTTTCAGTGGGCGGGAAATTCCCAAACCCAAAGACCACCTTTTCAGTCCCGCCCACAGCCCTCTCGTCACTACCAGCCGCCTCAGCCTCGGCCCAACCCTACTTATCCATCAGGGCCAAATCAAGATCAAATGTCCTTAATCCTTCAGACTCTGGCTGACATTCAAAAAACGAATGCGGCTATTCAAAAACAGCACAAGGACGAGCTTACAGAAGTTAAAACTCAACTGGCCCAGTTGGCAAATTCTCGCCAACCAGGCACACTCCCTTCCCAACCTCTTCCTAACCCAAATAACGTGCCAACCCAGAAGCGCGTTATGAATCCAAATTTAGGCCACGCCCAATGGATTTATCAGGCTCCTACTGCTCCATCTCCAGACGAGATGGAAGCCTCAACTTCTTATGCAGGATTTCAGCAGCAGCCACCCCTCCTACCAAACCCAAACCAAAATCAGGCCGGATTTAATTCTGTAACAACACGTAGTGGTAAGACAACTCAAGACCCGCATTATCCAAACCACTCCCAGCCTGATAACCATGACCCTAGGATAGTTATCCAAGGTACCGCTGTTCCAGATCCACAACCTGAGCCTATCCTAGAAGAACCAACCAAGATCCCGTTTCCCGAGGCCCTGACCAAGGGAAAGAAGACCACCAAACCCGTGGCCCCTGAGGAGGACCTGGTCAAGCTCTTTGAGCAGGTCCACATAAACATCCCCTTGATGGATGCAATCCGCCACGTACCAGCTTACGCACGATTTCTAAAGAATATATGTACACCCCAGCGTAAGCCGCGAACCAAGGGAGGGAGCCCAATTGTCCTGTCAGAGCAAGCCAGCTCTGTAATCCTTAGTAGACTCCCACCCAAGGCAAAAGATCCTGGAACTCCCCTGATCTCTTGTAAGATAGGTGGTACCCAATTTGATAGAGCATTGTTAGACTTGGGTGCATCTATAAATCTGATACCCACATCCTTACTTGACCATCTAGAAGAATCTGAGCTGAAACCAACCGAGGTGACATTACAATTAGCAGATCGATCTATAAAGTCACCAAAAGGGATTCTCGAGGATGTTATCGTGAGAGTGCGGGATTTCTATTTTCCAGTGGACTTTATAGTCTTAGATATGGATGCACCTGAGAACCCTAGGGATACACCAATCATTCTAGGGAGACCTTTCTTGGCTACTGCTAGAGCCAACATCAGCTGTGAGGAGGGCCAAATAGAGCTTAAGTTTGGAGATCAAACATTGAAAATTGATATATTTAAGGCCCAACAAGGAATTAATTGCGGCGTCATCGAGCAAATTTGTGACATCAAGACTTTGGTTGATGAATCACACCTCCAGAATGACTTGAGTATGCCTCATCAACCACAGAAGGATCTTGACCCGCAAACAGAGGAGTCAAATCCAGATGTGAACAACCCAGTAACTCCCACCCTTGAACCTCACATCTATACTGAACCACCCGCTGCTGCTGAAAACCCCATCCTCGAACTGAAACCCCTTCCTGCTCACTTAAAATACGTCTTTTTGGGTTCTAATCAGACCCTTCCTGTGATCATCAATTCCAACCTCAGTCCTGAACAGGAATCCCGTCTGATTGTTGTCCTCCAGCAACATCGCAGAGCCATCGGATGGACTCTCGATGATTTGACTGGAATAAGTCCCTCTTATTGTACTCATCATATCTATTCAGAAGAGGGCACACAACCTTCTCGTGAAATGTAGAGACGCTTAAACCCCAATCTGCAGGAGGTCGTGAAAAAGGAGATCATCAAGTGGTTAGATGCCGGAATCATCTACCCGATCTCCGATAGTCGTTGGGTGAGCCCAATTCAGGTCGTGCCCAAGAAGGCAGGACTCACCACTATAACGACTGAGACCGGAGAAATCATTCCTACCCGATTAGCCAACTCGTGGAGAGTCTGTATAGATTACCGTCGACTCAATTCCTCCACGAAGAAGGATCATTTCCCACTACCCTTCATTGATCAAATTCTCGAAAAACTAGCGGGAAATAGGTTCTTCTGCTTTCTTGACGGGTACTCCGGTTATAACCAGGTGGCAATCCATCCTGAGGACCAAGAAAAGACCACGTTCACCTGCCCCTTCGGAACATACGCTTTCCGAAGGATGCCTTTCGGTCTTTGCAATGCACCCGCTACTTTTCAGCGATGCATGCTTGCCATATTCTCAGATATGGTAGGTGATTATCTGGAAGTCTTCATGGATGACTTTTCAGTTTTCGGAGCATCATTCGACGATTGCCTCCAACACTTGGTCCAGATACTCAGGCGGTGCATCGATGTGAATTTGGTTCTTTCCTGGGAAAAGAGCCATTTCATGGTGCCTGAGGGAATTGTCCTCGGACACTCAATTTCGGAGAAAGGTATCCAAGTGGATCGAGCTAAGGTTAATCTGATTTCTCACCTTCCTATGCCTAGCTCGATCAGGGACATCCGATCCTTTTTAGGGCATGTCAGTTTTTATCGACGATTTATCCCTGATTTTTCAAAAATCGCACGCCCCCTGACCACTCTTCTCTCCAAGGATGTTCCCTTCGAAATCTCCAAGGAATGCACTCAAGCATTTGAAATCCTGCGTGACCGAGTGACCCAAGCCCCGATCCTACAGTCCCCTGATTGGTCTCAACCCTTTGAGATCATGTGTGATGCATCCGACTTCGCTGTAGGAGCGGTTTTGGGGCAGAAAAATGACAAGAAACCTGTGGTCATTTACTACGCCAGCAAAACACTCGATGAGGCTCAGCGTAACTATACGGTTACTGAGAAAGAGCTGCTAGCTGTAGTATTTGCCCTAGAGAAGTTCAGATCGTACCTTCTGGGTTCCCATGTCATCATATACTCGGATCACACAGCTGTGAGGCATCTCCTTGCAAAGAAGGACGCGAAACCTCGATTGATCCGATGGATCTAGCTGTTGCAAGAATTTGACCTTGAGATTCGCGACAAAGCGGGAAAACAAAACGTGGTAGCTGATCACTTGTCCCGTCTTCCTTCTGAAATAATTAACCCTTCCGGACCCATCACTGAGCATTTTCCCGATGAGCACCTGCTGACTATTGGTACTAGCCTTCCATGGTTTGCTAATATTGTAAATTACTTGGGCATCTCATCAGACCCCGTCCGATTGGCCGAAGGCCAAGAAAGACAAATTACGCTCCGATGCCAAGTATTACATTTGGGAAGACCCGTACCTCTTCCGCATAGGTGCCGATCAGATCATCCGGAGATGTGTCCCGGAAGGGGAAGTCAACAATATCCTCTCTTTCTGCCATGACCAAGCATGCGGTGGCCATTTTGCCGGGCATAAAACCGCATCAAAAGTCCTCCAGTGCGGCTTTTACTGGCCCACACTGTTCAAAGACGCACACAGTCATTGCAAGGCATGCAGTCGTTGCCAGACTTTGGGCAACATGAGCCATCGCGACATGATGCCTATGCAACCGATTCTAGTATGCGAAATCTTTGATGTTTGGGGGATTGATTTTATGGGCCCCTTTCCTGTTTTGGATGGTTTCGAATACATTCTGTTGGCTGTGGACTACGTGTCCAAATGGATCGAAGCCATACCGACCCGAACCTGTGATCACAAAATCGTTCTCAAATTCATTCATCAACACATTTTCTCAAGGTTCGGGATTCCTCGTGCAATAATCTCTGATGGGGGGACCCATTTCACAAATGCTCAGTTTAGGTCACTGATGACCAAATACGGGGTGTCTCACCGAATCTCTACTCCTTACCACCCCCAAACTAATGGTCTAGCTGAGCTGTCTAATCGGGAGATCAAGAAAATCCTGCAAGTCACTGTTCGACCTGACAGGAAGGACTGGTCATCCCGACTTCCGGAAGCATTGTGGGCCTATAGGACCGCCCACAAGACCCAATTAGGCATGTCTCCCTTTAGACTGGTGTACGGAAAGGCATGCCACCTTCCCGTCGAACTGGAGCATAAAGCCTATTGGGCAGTACGGAACTGTAATCTAGATCTTTCCAAGGCTGGGACCCACAGAAAACTCCAAATCAGCGAGATCGATGAATTACGCATAGACGCGTACGAGAACTCGCAAATCTACAAGGAGCGGGTTAAAGCCTTCCACGACAAACACATCTCGAGAAAGATCTTTCATCCTGGTCAAAAGGTCCTACTCTTTGATGCCCGACTCAAACTCTTCCCAGGAAAACTGAGATCTAAGTGGGTCGGACCATATTTGGTCCGACAGGTTTTTGGAAATGGAGCAATTGAAATCAGTCCACTCAGCCACGATTCTGAACCTTTCATCGTGAACGGTCAGAGACTCAAGCCGTTCATTGATGTAACTTCTACTAATTTGGCTGAGGCATCTTATACCCTCCTTTCCCCTTGAGCTTATTGCGCCCAGCCGATGGCGTAAAACTCAGCGCTTAACGGGAGGCAGCCCGTCATTCTCTTTGAAAACCTGAAACTTGTTCTGACAGCTTTTTTGCACTTGAAGTTCACACTTTAGGGCAGCCAACTCCACCTCAGGTGCTTGCATCTGAGACTCATCAAAACAGCTATCCTAATGTATGAACTTAGTTGAATAAAAACCCCTAGGTTACAATGAGGACATTGCAAATCTTAGGCATGGGGGGGTAGGAAAGTACAAAAACTTGTAAGAAAAGGTTTCAAACAAAAAAATTCACATATGCCAAAAACACCATAAAAATTAAAAAATTTTTGAAAAAGAATAAGAGGAAAAGAGGAGAAGGAAATTTTGTGAAGGAGAAAAAAAACAAAATGAAAAAGGAGCACAAAATTATAAGAAAAGGTGATAGTCATTAGTAAGGAACTAAGGAATTAACCTAAGTTCTAGACCTCATTCAAGAAAATAACTGAAAAGTGCACAATGAGATTAGTGAGAATGCAAACCTTAGGCATTCTTGAATAGACTCTTAGTACCCATTAAGATCTGGACACTCCTCAAGAGGTTGAGGAAAATGAAAAGCTGAAGTATTAGGTCTAAGGCTTAGGGAGTATTCGGCCTCGTTAACTAATTTTTGGTTTACGGGACTCAGTAACCTAAGCACCCTAACCTCACACACAGCCTGGTTCAGTAAGCGTAAAAATCAGAATCACGCAGAAGCGTCGCAAAAATCTGAAAAGAACACCTAGAATAGGAGCGGCCGATCAACACAAGTTGATTTGGACGAGTTCCCAGCGCGGAGAGGCTGGAAATCCCGTCGAAGATGCGTAACAAAATATCATCTCCTCGGTGCTTGTCTCTTAGGATATTTACATATCCTACTGGGGGCATGTAAGCACTCTACTAGTTCAGATTCCATGGATGGCATTATCTCGAAGTGTCAATTGCCAGGGTCTGGATATGGCCACGGAATACCATGGATGGGATTATCTCGAAATCTCAATAGCCAGGGTTCCGGGGGTTGCCATGGGCGGTGCTATCTCGAAGCATCGATCGCCAGGAACCCTTGAGGATTGATGATGGGAGCAAGAAATCTGATACAGACCGTGTTGAAAAGCCAATCCTAGGCTAGAACTAAAAAGAAAAAGAGAGAGAAAACTCTCCAAACAGAAAAACTTTCTATCTCTCTCTTACAAAACGCACTGCGAACTGAGCCAGGGCTAAAATCATTTCAAGCACGGGTGCTTTAACCACGAAGTCCAATAAACCTTAGGTTAGTTCTTGTGGGCCTTAAAAACCTTTGCTAAAAGACTGAGGCTAAGGCTAGACAGATTTGGATCTTGATTAGTACTAGAGTACCTTTTAGGCCTATGGTCAGCATTCTAACCTAATCTATGCTCAAATAAAAAAGGCACTTATCTAAAACTATTAAAAACTTCATGGTCTAGAACAAGGGTTGAAACCTTAAGTTGTTGCTAAGGGACTAGCAAAAGCTAGGCATGGGGGTATGATGAGAACCTCATCATGAGCCATAACTAGCTCATTTTGACCTAATACAAAGGATAAAAGCTCCTACATATCTCAAGGAAAGGCTTAACTCAGAGAATCCTAAGTTTGAGAAGAAAACAAGTCATAAGGGGTAAAAATGTAATTTTACCAGTATAATCTGCATACAGGGTAATTCAGGGCCCAAACATAGGTCAAAGCAGCTTAATAAGAATAAGAGTGGGATAAAATGATCTAGCAAGGGCTACAACAATTCCAAGAAACTAAATGATAATCTGTAACCCTAAAATAACCCACTTCAATTCACAAGGTTCGAGGCAAAGTAAAAATAGAATAAACCCTCTAAAATTCATAGAAAAATAATCTCCAGGGCTTAGAACCTTCAATTTGGCCTTCAGAACCCTTTTTGACCTACATTGAGAACCATGCCCAATTAATAACTTAATTTGGGTTTTTGCATAAATTGACCGGTCAAACAAGGTTTAATATGGAAATGAAATTCACCATCAGATTCCTTAGGTCCTAATTAGTCATCTATAAAAACTTGAGCCTAAGAAGAAACCTCCTTGACCGACTTTACACTTTGGTCCTCATATATTTACTCTTTGGCCCTCAACTTTTGAACCCTCGCATTTTGGCCCCTAACTCTCCTTCGTTCTTTGCAATCAGGTCCCCCCTGCAAAACCTGCCAGCACCATTCTCCGGCGACCTTGCGCGGAGCATGGCGCCGCGCAGGGTGAGGTGGGGGACCTGGCAAGTAAACCGGGGGTGCCCTGCGTCGTCAGCCGTCGCAGGGACACCCCCCTGGTCGTTGTAACCCACCATACCGGCCATGCGAACGCACGGACGGTATGGGTTCTTGTTTCCGACCATCCTCCGGCGAGGGAGACACGTCGTCTCCCTCCGCCTTCCTCCCTGTTTGATCCCTATAAATACCCCCCGTTGCTCCACCGACCGGGGCAGCCTGGATCTGACGGAGAAAATCCCCAACTTTCCTCTCTTCTTCCTCCGGCAGACGCTCACCAGCTCCGGCGGTTTCCTCCCCCTCCACCTCTTCGCTCTGCCGCAATACCAGCAGCAGAGACTTCCTCCCCTGCTCTTCCCGCGCCACGCCGCACCCAGCTGGCGCCTCTCCGACTCTCTGCTCGCCGCCGCCCCTTTCCCTGAGCATCGTCTTCTCCGGCGACAGTCGATACGACTGTCGCCCTGTTCCTCCCCCTTCGTCCCTGCAAATAAGCTAGAGCTACTCCCCTTCTTCTCCTCTTTCTTTCCCCGCTTTCAATTTATTCAATTAAGCCCTCGACCGACCCTGACCACCTTCACCCCCTTCGTCTCCGACCACCCTCCGGCGAGCCGCTCCCATCACCTCAGCGACCCACACGGCTCGCCGACCACCGCAGGACCTCCGCCTCCTCACCCTGATCAACCTCCGCCCTGCCACTTCCCCCACATCACCCTCTGCAACCCCACCGAACAGACCCATCCTCCGACCCACAGTCCGACCTAGGGCAGCCCTCGCACGCCGCCCCGCGCCTCGCCACCACCCACACGAGCTTCGCCGCACCCTGGCGAAGCTCCTGGCACTTTCTGATTAGGCCGAGAGGCCGTTTTCTTGTGAACAGACCACCCGACCTCCGCCGCCATTGCCGCGCAGGAGGAACTGCTTCCGCTTGCAGCTACAGGCGCGCCACGCTCAGCGCCACGCCCAGATTCAACTCCCAGGCCTTGCGAGGCGTTTTGGCAAAACACCAGGTTCGCAGCTAAGGCAGAAAGCTTCGCGTGACGCCGCAATCTCCTGCTGATTTCCCCGCTGCGGGCGCGCAATTGAGGTGGGACATTTAGTCCCACCTCGGAAAAGCCTGAAGAGTCGCAGCGACATAAGATGCAAAAGTGCTGGAGGCTTACTGCCTCAGCACACGGGGTGAGGTCCCCTTCACCTGCCCGGTTACCCGGTCTCGTCCGCGCTCACGCCCCGCGGACCTGACCCGACCCGACCCGACTTAAGACTGACCTGCACTCCTCGCCCACCACGCACGCCGGTGGGCCTGGACCCGGGCCTGACCCGAACCCGGTTACCCGGTAGCTCTGGGAGAGCTTTCCCAAGAGTGGTTTCAGAGAGAGAGAGAGACGCGGGGGGGGAGGGTAGAGTAGGTTTTGCCTCTGACGAAAAACTCTGAAGTGTGCAGGCACAGGCGAAGAAGAAGACCCGCGGAAGAAGAAGGAAGCTGACTGTAGCAACAGGTAGTTAAGTCGTCTGATTTGGAAATCAGACGACGGCCTGAAGGGAAAAGAAGAAAGGAGGGGTGACGTCCCTGGCTGAAAAAGAAAAGAAGAAGCTGACACTTAGCCGCAGGGAGGAGAAACAAGAAGAAACCTTCACAGAAGAGACTGCAGAAAAAGAAGAAGAGAGACCAAGACAGAAACCAAGGAAGAAGTAGGAGATCTGAAGAAAGAAAGAAAGAAGAACATCACGAGGAGAAAACAAAGAGAACAACAAATTCTTTCCCTCTCTCTTTCTTTATTTTGTAAAAGAAACATGTATATCTCTAGAATACAACTTGCTCCCTGAGTTCGACCTCGGGAACTCTTTTATTTTCCGAGTAAAAAAATTTATATATTTGAAATGTTGGTAATAACTGGCTATACTACAACGTTATAACAATAAAACCCGGTTATCCCGAACCAAGCATTTCACATAGCATGTATCATTTTGCATTTGGAATAGTGTGTAAAAATTTTTAGGTAATCAAGTCCTTTTATGGCTAGGAGACAAGGAGACTTATTTTAGGCCTTGGATTGATGATCCAACTGTATGGATCTGATTAGGACAACGATCGTAGTCCAACGCCTCCGAAATCATCTTAATCAGAATCTCGCAGCACCTTATGCAGTTTGAGGAAGATCAAAGACCAAGGGATAAGGTCACGCAATTTGAACCTTCAAATGACAAATCTGATTGCACTGATGATTCGGATCAACGATCGCAACCCAACGATGCGAAAATCAACCCAAACCGACGTTAGTGGTGCCACCTACAAAGGAAAGAAGATAGACGACCCAGATCACGCCAAGTGGCACTATCCAAGCTGCCCAAGGGCAGTAGCACTTGCACATGCTAGGGCATGCAGTGTAGTGGCGTGCACGCGAGGAGTGTAGCGGCAAGCACCAGTGGGTACATGGGACACGAGCACGGGCAAGTGAGCTGGACCTTCAGCGACGCTTGTAGTAGACTTTAGCAACATTTATGGACGTCACTAATTGTCATATCACAAGGTTTTTTGCTTGCAGAAATAATATTAGAAAAATATGTCATCACAATATGTAATGTGGTATTAAAAACCTTGATCAAAGTTACTAAAATACTAAAATAATACCACACTTTATGTCATATCACAGGGAGACATAGAACCAATAAGATCACCAGTAATTGTGTTCAAGAAAAATAAATTGCCAATGTTATCAATGCATCATGGGAGGAAAGAAAATAAAACACATTAACTGGTAATTCCAATCCTTCAGTATTGTCACAAATAACCAAGAATAGAAGGGCCTCCCACAAATTTCCCATAATAAAATAATCAATATCAAAATCCCATTATTTGGCAATGCAATCAATGTAATTTTTAATTTAGCCAAAAATAGGGGATTCACTACCGTGGAGGAGGAGAGGACGCACGTGGAGGAGGAGAGGACGGTCGGCCTTGCCGTGCTCGGAGGAGGTTGGCATTGTCGAGAGCTTCGCGTCAGAGGTCACACCGAAGAAAACGATGGCTTGTGGTGGCCAGTAGGTGGGAAGGTTGGCCAGCGGTGGTGCGTTGCTGCGGGGGTGTTGTCGGGCGCGGTGAGGTCACAGAGCTGCCGTCGAGGGAGAGGTTGTTGCTTCGGTGACATAGGCAGAGAAGATGGTGGCCGAGAGGGGTAGCTGCGAGTAGGAGGTGACCGACTGGTTGATGGGTGGTCCTTGCCTGTTAACGATGAAGGAGGATGGAGGTATTACAGCTGCACATGTGTAGGGTGGTTGGCAGCGACGGTTGGTTGAATGCGTGCGTATACCTATGCATGGCAGATGGGCGGCGCCGGTGGATTGTCGACGCCAAGTAGACGACTGCTACAAGGAGAAGAGGTCGGAGGCGGCGGTTTCACGACGATGATGGCCGGTGGCTACCGCAGTGATAGCTGCTATTGTTCTTTGTGGAAGTTGGTGTATGAAGATAAAAAAGGAGGCAGGTGTTGTGCGTGTGAGGCCGTTACACGTGGAGTGGGAGTGATGCATGAGGCAAAGGAGAGTCGGGTAGTCACTTTTGAGGTGGATGGTCATTGTGGGCACAGTGGTTGCTACGCATGCATCAGAGTAAGAACGTAGTGACGCAATGGTCTCCTCTGTGCGTGGTTGCTGGTGCATCGAGGAAGAGGAGGCTCATGGTAGCGGGAATGTCGGGGCACGCGGTGAGGTGGTGGCTCATGGTGGTGGTCACGACGCAAGGTGAGGGTGTTGGCAGTGCCGATGGAGGCTCGAGGTCGTGGATGGGTGTGCGGTAAGGGGAAGGAGATGGTGGTCGTTTTCTTTTTTTTTTCCTCCAGGGAAGTGGTCGGGCCTGGATAGGTTGTGTTAATATGGTGATTTTATCATTGAAATGAGTATAGTGGTTAACGTAAATCGAGCCTAACCATCTCTTTACAAAAATTTTTTTTACCTGGCCTACTTGATTTATCTTGGTCATTTTCAGGCCAGGGTCGAACTCAGGGAAGTGGGATTAGAGGTGAAGAAGTTTCTACGCCTTTCCTACAACGAATCTCTTCTGTTCGTTTATTATGTTTTTGGTGTTTTTCTATTTAACATTTTTTTCTGATAATTTTTGTCCTTGAGGTACACCCTCAAAATCAGGTTCTTGGCTTTGAGCCAAATTAGGGTTTCAAAACTGGTCTTGCTATTTGCAAGACTGAGTACCTGCAAGTCAAGGATTATCTTTTCTCTTTTGTATATTTTTTTATCTTTTTTTTAATGGCAGGAAAGAGAAATAGAAATAAAGTGAATATAGTGTATATATATGTATATATTATATATGTATATAGGGGTGGGGGTGGAGGTGGAGATGGCGTGTAGCACGATGTCGAGTTGGTCGTCATCTAGGAAGATGCAACCAACAGGACGAAGTGCTGCATGGAGTGTAGGATGGATGGGTGGAAGATGTGTGCGAAAATGCTTTCCGTACGCGTGTGTCGGGGAATATCAGCAACTGGTGCAGATATTCCCGCAATACAACCTATGGTATTTGATATGAAAAAACATATATATATAGATATATGTATTTGTGAAAATGTATATCTATATGTATATATATATATATATATATTTGTATATATATATAGATATGTAAATATATGTATAGATAGATGTATGTATATGTATATATATATATATATATTTGTATATATATGTATGTATATATAACTATATATATAGATATAGATATGTATATATATATATATATATGTATGTATGTATATAGTAATATATGTATATAGTTATATATATGTGTATATGTATATATATATATTAGTATAAGTATCTATGTATATAGATATATGTGGATATATATACATATATATATATATATGTATTTATAGTTATAGATATATGTATATATGTATGTATATTTGTATAAATATATGTGTATACATATGTGTATAGATATATATGTATATATACTTATACTTAGTTATATAGGTACTAGTATATGTATAGATATATATATGTATATAAATATATGTATATATATCAATATATATATGTATATGTATATATATATAAGTATATAATAGTGTATAAGTAAGAGTGTGTGTGTATATGTGTCTAGAGAGAGAGTGAGAGAGTGCTGTAAGAGAGAGAGAGAGAGATTGTCTGCTGTGGAAGAAGGCGCGGGCGAGTTAAGTCGTCCGCATGCAGCTACCGTCATCTGATGGCATGCGCATGTGTAGGCGCGCGAAGAGGTGCGCGCACGCAGGAGGGAGCAGGCGTGGGAGGAAGGACCGCAGCGCAACGTGCTGCGCGAAGAGGCGAGCACTGAAGTGGGCAAAGATGCGGACGCTAAAGCAGGTAGGCGTACATGAGAGCGGGTGCGGAGAGAGATGCGGGCGCAGGCGTGCGTGGATGGGCAGCAGATGGTCGTGGTGCGGATAGAGAGCGCCGGGTGACCAGATAAGTGAGAAACTTACCAGTCACAGCACTGTAGCCACAGTGTTCCACTGAAACGCGTGAACAGTGGCTACAGTGCACGCTCGGCTCGCGCGATCGGGTGCCAGTGGTTCCGTGAGTGAGGGCGCCGCTGAGCGTGCTGGCGTGCGCGCGGAAGGATTGCACCGGCTGCTGACTTGTGCGGAGAGAGGCGAGGGCAGCCTGCAGGCACGCGCGGAAAGAGCTGCGCCAGCTGCTGCAGGGGCGTGTGGTGGCCTGCGCGCAGAAGAGGACTCCTGTGCCGTGCTGCTGCTGTGCTTGAGCTTCAAAGCTTGGCTCTATGGCAATGGCGGAAATTGTTTGGAATGACGAAACAGGGAAGAGAACCACCACGCCCATCGGCTCTTTGATCAGCTGGGCGGTGGTGGGACTTACAGAGGTGGTTGTGCACCACTGTGAGTTGCTCCTGCCTGCAGCGTGGCTCCTCAAGAGGAGGAGAGGCTGCGTATGGAGGGGAGAGGGGAGGAGACAACCTGGAGGAAGCTGCTGTGTTGGGTTTGCTGTGTGTGGACCAGGCTCCCTTCATAGAAGAAAGCCGTGCCCTTTTAAAAGTGGAAAGAAGCATGCACAGCCATGCCCTGGCTATGCATGGCTATGCATGCCACTGTAGGGCAAGCTTGCTGCAGAGCATGGCACGAAGAGGAAGCTGTCATGCCTTGTAGCCGTGGAGAAGAAAGTCAAACAAAAATAAAAATAAAGATGGTGGATTTGCGAGGCAGCACTTGAAGAATTTGTTAATTACAAGACCATTTTATTCACTCTCCTCCCCTCTCAAATAAATGCATGCATGCATGTATTTTTACAAATGCGACTATGGCTACCTAATATGCACTAGTAATGCTAAGAAATAGCACAAGATGGCACAATTGTTGGTGCATTTTTGCTTTGCAATCATACCCCCATACCTATCTTTTGCTAGTCCCTAGCAAAACATTTTTTTGTATTGTATTTAGAAATGATCTTTAAGCTGAAGATTTTCTTCTGAGACGACATTGGTGTGTTTATTTGTTGGATATTTTGAGAACCAATTGTAGAGAAGACTACCAGTACTTTAAGTATTACATAACATAGACCATCTCTCAACTAACTTGGACCTTGATATTTAAACCTTAAGTACGATTTCTAGGACCTAGGAGGTTTTTGCCGTACTCGAGAGCTCAAGAGATTATGGTTTGTGTGTAGTGAAGGATCAAGACTGACCAGATGAACATTAAGACTCAAGCCTAGGGTTTCACGAATTTTTAAGTGCAGGTTGGTCCCAGTTTCAGCTCATGTCTTCGGATTGACCCTTAAAAAGATGACGGAAAACTCGACTCCTATTTTATTACATTTGTGGCTCAAAGGAAACAGGGTATTTGAGGTATACTGACTTATTTGCATCTTCTCTCTCTATTTTTCTTTTTCTTTTTGAAACACGTGTCAGTATATCTCTTACAACATTATTTGGAGGAGCACACTTTTCTTTTTGGTGGGAGAGTTCCTTCTTGGTAGAAAGAGTCTCTCCTAAACACAAGACTAAAGCCTGGGATAAAAAGTTTACCTACGCACACAGGTAAGGACTCCACCTTCCCTAATGAACACTAGGGTTGGATCTTATGTTCACCTGGTCTTTCTTGATATGTGTAGTGTGAACCAAGATTACATAGGCTCTCGAGTAGAAGCAAACCAACGGATCCTGTACTGGTGTCTCAGGTACAAGAATACATCCTTAGTTAGGAGAGATTCCGATCTATCTTGTCAATGATCAACTGAATTAAGCCGAGCCTGAGCGAATCAAGCTTCTATGGCCTAGAAAGTCTTCAAAATAGTGGTTGAATATCCATAAACACTTATTGTATTTTTGTTTTAGCCTTCAGATCATTACTAAACACCTTTTTTTTTTTTACATATATATAAATAGATGGAGACTACATGATACCATAAAATACCCAGATCCCTATGGATGTCTATCCACCCCCCCATGCCAAACGAGGCTATGTCCTCATATGCATGCAGGGTAGGGCAGAGGAAGGACGAAAGATCGGGTAACGAGAGCTGAGGTGCGGGGTATACAGCAGGGTGGTAGGGTGGGTGGATGGTGGGTGGTGAAGTGAAAAGTGAAGTGAGCGTGATAGTGGTGGAGTGTTGTTGGGGTGCCTCCCAACGAGCGCTGAATTAACGTCCCCAGCTGGACTCAGAATGAGGCACAACATTAGTTACCCTCCAACAGAGCAACAGTTTCTCCAACAGGGGCAAGTTCATGAGTAAGATAGGGTTTCAAACGCTGCCCATTGACCGTAAATTTATGCCCAGATTTGGGATCTTCAATCTCAACGTCCCCGTTGGGAAATGGTCTCGAGACCAGGAAAGGACCAGTCCATTTGGACTTCAATTTCCCAGGAAAGAATTTGAGCCAGGCATTGTAGATCCATGAAAAGCCTTAGTGCGTTGCTTGAAAGTTAAGGCAGAATCACAGGCTTCACGACGGAGCTGTTCCAGCTCCTGGAGTTGGAGTTTCCTTTCTCGACCACACAGGTCTGGGTTGAGGTTTCATTGGCGAACCGCCCAATAAGCGCAGTGTTCCAACTCCACGGGCAAATGACAAGGCTTCTCGTAAACGATTCTATAAGGAGACATACCAAGGGGAGCCTTGAAGGCGGTCCGATACGCCCAAAGTGCGTCAATCAGCTTGTCGGACCAATCCTTACGGTCAGGCCGAACCATTTTCTGGAGAATTTGCTTGATTTTCCGGTTCGACACCTCTACCTGGCCGTTCGTCTGAGGATGATACGGGGATGTGATACGATGGTGGACTCCGTATTTCCTCAGAAGTGCCCAAAAAGAAGCTTGGCTAAGTGGCTTCCTCCATCGGAGATAATGGCTCAAGGGATCCCAAAGCACGCAAAGATGTGGTCTTTGACAAATTGAGTGGATATAATATGGTCAGCACGGTGCGTGGGAATAGCCTCGATCCATTTCGAAACATAATCAATGGCCACGAGGATGAATTCGAAGCCGTTGGAAGGAGGAAAGGGACCCATGAAATCAATTCCCCAAATGTCGAAGATTTCTGCAGCTAGGATGGGTTGTAAGGGCATCATGTCACGACGTGACATTGACCCTAACGACTGGCACCTAGTGCAATGCTTGGCATAATTGTGTGCAGCCTGGTGAAGGGAGGGCTAAAAGAAATCACACTGCAACACCTTGGCTGCAATTTTCCTCCCAGAGAAATGGCCTCCGCAGGCTTGATCATGGCAGAAGGATAGCACACTGGGGAATTCACTGTCAGGAATACAGTGATGGATAATTTGATTAGTACCTATTCGAAAAAGAAGTGGATTATCCCAGAAATAATACTTTGCTTCTTCCATGAGACGCTCGCACTGGTTTTTAGGCCAGCCACGTGGAAGGGATCCAGAAGCAAGGTAATTATCAATGTTGGCATACCAAGGTCCAATTGCCACATTAATTGCTAATAGGTGCTCATCGGGAAAAATCTCATTAATCAGCAGAGTAAGTCCAATATGGTCAGGGTCTAGTCTCGAAAGATGATCAGCCACAACATTCTGGGCTTTGGCCTTATCGCGAATCGCATGTCAAATTCTTGGAGTAGAAGGATCCAACGAATCAGTCTAGGCTTGGCATCCTTCTTGTGCATGAGATGGCGAATGGCCGCGTGGTCAGTGAAAACAATAATGTGTGAGCCTAGAAGGTAAGAGCAAAATTTCTCCAGCCCAAATACGACTGCCAGTAGTTCTTTTTCAGTGGTAGTATAATTACGCTGGACCTCGTCCAACGTCTTACTGGTGTAGTACACCACGAAGGGGTGTGTATCGCGTCTTTGTCCCAGGATGGCTCCGACTGCAAGGTCGGAAGCATCACACATGAGTTCAAAGTCGATGGACCAATCAGGTGGCTGGAGAACAGGGGCCTTGGTGACAGCATAACGCAGCTGCGTGAATGCTTGTATGCAGTTGGGGCCCATATCAAAGGGTACGTCGATTGATAGGAGATGAGTTAAAGGTCGTGAAATCTTGGAGAAACCTTTGATGAATCTCCTATAGAAACCGACGTGTCCCAGGAAGGAGCGGATTTGTTTGACAGAGCCACGCACAGGTAAATCAGCAATTACATCAAGCTTAGCTCTGTCAACCTCGATACCCCTATCGGAGATGATATGTCCGAGTACAATTCCCTCGTGTACCATAAAATGACTTTTTTCCCAGGTTGGCAAGACATTCATCGAAAGATGGTCCAAAGACCGAAAAGTCATCCATGAAGACCTCGAGAAAGTCACCCACCCTGTCATGAAATATTGCCAGCATACATCTCTAGAGAGTTGCTGGCGCGTTGCAAAGTCCAAACGGCATCCTTCTAAATGCAAAGGAGCCGAAGGGGCAGGTAAAAGTGGTTTTCTCTTGGTCCTGGGGGTCAATTGCCACCTGGTTATATCCTGAGAATCCATCCAGGAAACAGAAAAATTTATTTCCCGCTAACCGCTCCAGGATTTGGTCAATGAAAGGTAGCGGAAAGTGATCTTTCTTAGTTGCAGCATTAAGTTTCCTATAATCTACACACACTCTCCAAGATGTAGGAGTGTGTGTAGGGATGGATTTGCCCCTGTCATTGACACGGATGGTGAGTCCCTCCTTTTTGGGCACGACGTGAATCGGACTCACCCAGGGGCTATCGCTGATCGGGTAGATTATACCCGCATCCAGCCACTTAATGATTTCCTTCTTAATGACCTCCCGCATGTTAGGGTTGAGACGTCGCTGCATCTCGCGGGAACGTTGAGTCTCCTCCTCCGTATATATACGGTGAGTGCAATAGGAGGGGCTAATGCCAGATAAGTCAGATAAAGACCATCCAATGGCTGCCTTGTTTTCCATAAGGACCTTCGTTAGTTTTCACTCTTGCTCCCTGGTCAATTTTGAACTGATGATTACAGGGAGTGTTTTATTTGGTCCCAAGAAAACATACTTAAGTGTACTAGGCAGCTCTTTCAACTTGGGAGTGGATGGTGAAAGATCTGGCATTTCATGGGACGAGAGTGTCCCAGGCGAATTGGAGAACAAGTCAGGAGGAAGAACTTGGCCCTCAGATTGGCCAAGAAGAGGGGCTTCTTGGATAGATGGATCCAAAAGGGGATAGCCCCAGTGAGTAGTATATGGGTTCAAGGTCCCAGTGTGGAGTTGCAAATCTGCCTGATTTGGCAGGAAAGAAAGGGCAATCCTATCTTCAAGAGTTTGGCCCAGCGGTGAGCAGCCCAGATATGACTCAGACCACGAGGTATGGGAAGCGGAGAAAACCTCGCCAGAAGTCTGGTCAGGAGAAGGTACGGGAATAGGGAGGGATGGGGGAATGTCACAATATGTGTTGGTCAGGCAATCGTCAGTGTTTACAGGTAATCCGCAGTAGTCAGAATAGGTCCCAATTAGTCCGATACACACACTGACGGCCATGTCCTTGTCAGACGTGTCATCCTCGATGCAATCGCAATCAAAGTTCTTGGCTGCTTTGAAGATGTTAAGCTTGAGCTTCTCAGATCCAACAGCAATCTCAATACAGCCCGACTCATAGTCGATATGGGTGCGGGCTGTGGCCAAGAAAGGTTGACCAAGGATGATCGGACAATGAGAAAGTGAGCTAGGAACTTCCATATCTAAAATAAGAAAGTCAACAGGAAAATAGAGACTGTTGACCCTAACCACCACGTCTTCCACCACACCCTTCGGAATTTTGACAGAACGATCTGCCAACTGTAACATGACAGGGGTGGGTTTTAGATTTCCCAAGGAAAATGTTTCGAGCATGATGGTTGGTATAAGATTGATGGAAGATCCTAGATCAAGCAGGGCATGGTTAAAATTGCAGCCTTGGATGCTACCGGAAATAAGCGATGTGCCCGGATCTTTCTACTTAGGTGGTAGATTTGACAGTATAGTACAACTCGCATGAGGCGAGAGAACCACCGGATTCTTAGTTTTCTTTGACTATCGCCTGGGTGTTGTGTAGTCTTTGAAAAATTAGGCAACAGTAGGTATGTGGTAGATAGCCTCGAGCAGGGGTACCTTGATTTCAACATCCTTGAACAAATTATGCAGGTTATCAAAGGCTTACGTATCCTTCTTCTTGCCTTTTGGCTCCCTCAGTAGAGCCTCAGGGAATGGGACTGATTCTGGCACCAATTTGGGTGTATCATCTTCTCGCGAATGCGGTGCACATCACGAATGAGAGGGCGATGAAGAAGACAAGGCAGGATCAGGTCAAGGCAGATCAACAGCCTGCTTACCGCTCCTAGTAATCGCATTGGACGATGCGGGTCCAATGGGATCATAAGGTGGAGGAGGGTTCGCAACAGGGACATAAGAGTAAAGTGTTGCGACGAGATTAGCTTGAAATCCCGGTGGAATGCTTGGAGCCTACAGAATTTGATGAACCTGCCCCTAAAAAGGTCGTACCTGTGGTTGATGACCACGGGGTATGAAATTTCGCAGGATGGGAATAGGTTGGCCTGGAAGAGTGCCTTGAGATTGAGTCGCCATGCATAGTTGACTGGTCTCAGCATTCTGCTGTGCCAATTGGTGCTGAAGAGAGGTCATGTTCTCTTCATGGAGCTTTGACATTTTTGTCATCATTCGCATCAATTTATCAAGAGGACTTGATGCGTGTTCTGCTTGCGGTATGCAAGGACCCAATGGCGGATTCACCATAGGATTAGACTGGACCCTTGGGAGGACGGGTGCGGACGGTCGCATTGGTCCACCCGCGAGGTTTTGGCACTGCAGGTTGCTGGACCATGCGAAGTTCAGATGAGTTTGCCACCCTGGGTTATAAGTGGCAGAGAACGGGTTGTTCCCCAGGGCGCAAGAATCTTCTATGCCAGAAGATGCGTCTGCATGTAAATATGCTTCCGAGCACACGGAGGCTTGGTCCTCCGTGTCGAAATACTAGCTCGTAGAAGCCAGATCCACATGACTTACCAAATCACTCGGCGCAACACTCGGTAAGGAAGGTCTTACGGGGTTTCTCGGGATAAGCCTGGTGTTGGAAGAATTGGAATTGTGACGAAGTGGTGAGGTGGGGGTGTTGGCCATAGAACGGGCGGGGTTGGCCAGAAGCCCGTCCAGCTTCTTGTGCACGACGGAGACTTCATCCAATTTTTGTACGATAAGGCTAAGATCCGTGGATGAATGGGAGGGTCTCGTGTCAACTTCGTGGACATTACGGGGTAGGCTGGTATGATTAAAGGCGACAATGGAAGCATTGTTCATTAAGTTTTCGCTCATATTTTCAAATAATTCGAATGCTCCATTCTCGTCTTTATTCATGAAATTCCCTCCGTAGGAAGCGTCTACAATTTGCTTCAAAGTCTCATTTAGCCCGTAGTAGAAAATCTGGGCTATATGCCACTTAGGCAGACCATGGTTCGGACACTTCCTGAGGAGGTCATTATACCTCTCCCATGCCTCATGAAACTGTTCGCCATTTTGTTGTGTAAATGAAATGATAGCACGGCGAACCACATTGGTTCACCCGATTGGGAAGAACTTCTTGAGAAACGCTGTTCGCATCTCCTCCCAAGAGTGGATGGTTCTCCCAAAGGTGCGTAACCACTGCGACGCTTTATCCCGCAATGAAAATGGGAACATTTTCATGACTATAGATAACCCGATATTTCTTGGTTTAACTATTTCAGCCAATCGTGTTAGGTCTTCCAAGTGGAGAAAAGGATCTTCACTTGCAAGACCATGGAAGTGAAAATTTATCAAACCAATTATGTTAGGTTTCAATTCAAAGTTGTCCCTGCCCATGGGGACCCGAATTTGTCCTATGGTCTTTGTAGCAGTGGGGTTCTGATAGGAGCTAAGAGACCTAGGCTCCTCCCATTCGGGTTGGTTCTGCATTTCCTCCAATGTTTCCCTAATGGCCTCAATTTGTTCATTATACATTTCCATTTGGGCTTGGAGGTGGGTTATGGGATCCAAGGCTCCACCACCTGGTGGGTTTTGAGGGCGATTTCCTCCCTCGGGATTTGGGGGTGGGCGTGCAGCCATGTTTGTGGAGGAGGAGGACGATTCGGCTTCTTTTCTAAATTTATCAAGCAATTCACACAGTTTAGGGTTTTGTGACCTCCTCCAAAACATGCACTACTGCAGGAAGAATTGAGGGGATACGAAGGGAAAAGAGATGAGAGAAATGACGCCGCAAAGGTACACTTGATGACAAATCAATACAATCAAATTCCTAGCCTCTACAATGTGCCCTTAGACCTAAAGATCTAAGTTACCTACTATCACGACCTACGGAACTGAATGCGAGCACCGCGGAACCACTAGGCTAGATTGAAAGGCCGTTTGCCCCAGTCTTAGACACCCGATAGCACGCGGGAACCCTCACTAGCATGTAGGCGATACACACAGGTAGTTAGACCTCCAATCCTTAATAAGGGTCAAGTTGCTAACAGTTTTAATTAGAGGCTTAGGATCAAGTGCTTCTGGAATGTGAAGGGCGTTATTTACGGGTAATACCCAAGTGATTGATTTTACAAAGTGTGTAAACCAAGCATGCAACGGGAAAATCTCCTCGAATTGAAGTTTTAATTGGTGAATGGTTTTTAGAGTTTCAGCCTTAAGTAGTATGGATTTTAGGATTTCACTGAATTACCAATTCAACCAATCTCCGGGTTTTGAGAGAATACAAGTTTTCTTCTAAGCCCAACAAACCCTTCTTCAATGTCAATTGGTTAATGCATTCTAAAATGCAATGGGCTTCCCTAGATGGAGATTTCTATGTGTAGATGCACTTCAATTCTAATGCTCCCAATCACCAAAATGATTTCCACACACAAGCCTAGACCATAAGATAAAGAAAATCAAATTGTTGGGGATGTAGTATTTGGGATCGAATCTTAGGCACGTGAAAGGTCCTGGTGGGGTTGGAATCAACTCAATTCCAAGTCTCCCCACCAGAAAGGTGATCCCGAATTTGTAGATAAATGAGGCAAAGAGGGGTGGCAATCAATCTTTTTATTTGCCTCAAAGAATACTTCACACGGCGAAAGATTCAAGAATCAAGATTCTTGGATCTTCGCTATGCGAAGTTTGGCAGGAAATCCCGGGGCGGTGGGAGTGATGACAAACAATCAAACAAGTGATTTTTAATCCACTTGCCCTAAGAGATATCAAGAAGTGCTTTTAGTTTTTTTTTTTTTATTAAGGTGACAAGTTGACCTAAGTTGCTAAGAAAGAAAGACCTACTTGTTTAGCAACGTGTGCGAAGCTCCAGTGCGGTGCCGGCGACTTCACGCTCTCGTTCCCGCCTTGGATCTACCCCACGTTTCTGACTTCGTCTGCCTGTCTTCTTCTTGCAACAGGTTCACCTGTATAGCAACAAACAAAAACACTCGTGAAGAGAAAGGTGTGAGAAGAGAAAAATTAAAGGAATGGAGTAGAAACATACTTGAATGCGCACTTCCCCGGCAACGGCGCCAGAAAAGAGGTATGGTCGAGCCCGGATAGGTTGTGTTAATATGGTGATTTTATCATTGAAATGAGTATAGTGGTTAAACTAAATCGAGCCTAACTATCTCTTTACAAATTTTTTTTTTACCTGGCCTACTTGATTTTATCTTGGTCACTTTTAGGCCCAGGGTCAAACTCAGGGAAGTGGGATTAGAGGTGAAGAAGTTTCTACACCTTTCCTACAACAAATCTCTTCCATTCGTTTATTATGTTTTTGGTGTTTTTCTATTTAACATTTTTTTTCTGATAATTTTTGTCCTTGAGGTACACCCTCAAAATCAGGTTCTTGGCTTTGAGCCAAATTAGGGTTTCAAAACTAGTCTTGCTATTTGCAAGACTGAGTACCTGCAAGTTAAGGATTATCTTTTCTCTTTTATATATTTTTTTATCTTTTTTTTAATGGCA
The DNA here is from genome assembly GCA_037157565.1 of Thalassia testudinum. NCBI lineage: Eukaryota > Viridiplantae > Streptophyta > Magnoliopsida > Alismatales > Hydrocharitaceae > Thalassia > Thalassia testudinum. The sequence continues at coordinate 111,288,832 of JAZHRO010000003.1, read as the reverse complement.
GGAAAGAGAAACAGAAATAAAGTGAATATAGTGTATATATATACGTATATATTATATATGTATATAGCGGTGGGGGTGGAGGTGGAGATGACGTGTAGCATGGTGTCAAGTTGGTCGTCGTCTAGGAAGACGCAACCAACAGGACGAAGTGCTGCATGGACTGTAGGATGGATGGGTGGAAGATGTGTGCGAAAACACTTTCTGTACGTGTGTATCGGGGAATATCAGCAACTGGTGCAGATATTCCCGCGATACAACGTATGGTGTCTGATATGAAAAAATATATACATATATGTATATGTGAAAATATATATCTATATGTATATATATATATATGGTTATAATTATATAGGTGTATATGTAGTTATATATGTATATATATATAGATATGTAAATATATGTATAGATAGATGTATGTATATGTATATATATATATAATTGTATATATATGTATGTATATATAACTATATATATAGAAATAGATATGTATATATATATATATATGTGTGTGTGTGTGTGTGTGTGTATAGTAATATATGTATATAGTTATATATATGTGTATATGTGTATATATATATTAGTATAAGTATCTATGTATATAGATATATGTAGATAGATATACATATATATATGTATTTATAGTTATAGATATATGTATATATGTATGTATATTTGTATATATATATATGTGTGTAAATATACGTGTATATATATGTGTATAGATATATATGTATATATACTTATACTTAGTTATATAGGTACTAGTATATGTATATATATATATATATGTATATAAATATATGTATATGTATGTATATATAAGTATATAATAGTGTATAAGTAAGAGTGTGTGTGTGCGAGAGTGTGAGTGTGTGTGTGTATGTGTCTGCAGAGAGAGTGAGAGTGCTGAGAGAAAGAGAGAGAGAGATCGTCTGCTGAGGAAGAAGGTGCGGGCGAGTTAAGTCGTCCGCACGCAGCTGCCTTCGTCTGATGCCATGCGCACGTGCAGACGCATAGGCACGTGAAGAGGTGCGCGAACGCAGGAGGGAGCGGGCATGGGAGGAAGGACCACAGCGCACCGCACTGCGCGAAGTGGCGGGGGCTGAAGCGGGCGAAGATACAGGCACTGAAGCAGGCGGGCGTACGCGAGAGCGGGCGCGGAGAGAGACGCGGGCGCGGGCATGCGCGGACGGATAGTAGACGGTCGCAGTGCGGAGAGAGAGAGCCGGGTGACCGGATAAGTGAGAAACTTACCGGTCACCGCACTGAAGCCACAGGGTTCCACTGAAATGCATGAACAGTGGCTACAGTGCATGTCGGCTCGTGCGATCGGGTGCCAGTGGTTCCGTGAGTGCGGGCGTCGCTGAGTGAGCTGGAGCGCGAGGAAGGACTGTGCCGGCTGCTGGCTTGCGCGGAGAGAGGCGAGGGCGGTCTGCTGGCTTGCGCAGAGAGAGGCGAGGGCGGTCTGCTGGCTTGCGCGGAGAGAGGCGAGGGCGGTTTGCAGGCACGCGCAGAAAGAGTTGCGCCGGCTACTACAGGGGCGCGCGGTGGCCTACGCGCAGAAGAGGAGTCCGATGTCGTGCTGCTGCTGTGCTTGAGCTTCAAAGCTCAGCTCTGTGGCAATGGCGGAAATTGCTTGGAATGACGAAACAGGGAAGAGAACCACCACGCCCACCGGCTCTTTGATGAGCTGGGTGGTGGTGGGACTCACAGTGGTGGTTGTGCACCACTGTGAGTTGCTCCTGCCCGCAGCGTGGCTCCTCAAGTGGAGGAGAGGCTGCGTATGGAGGGGAGAGGGGAGGAGATGGCCTGGAGGAAGCTGCTGTGTTGGGTTTGTTGTGTGTGGACCAGGCTCCCTTCAAAGAAGAAAGCCGTGCCCTTTTTAAAGAGTAAAGAAGCATGCACAGCCATGCCCTGGCTGTGCGTGCGGCTGCAGGGCAAGCTTGCTGCAGAGCATGGCGCGAAGAGAAAGCTGTCATGCCCTGTAGCCGTGGAGAAGAAAGTCAAACAAAAATAAAAATAAAGATGGTGGATTTGCGAGGCAGCACTTGAAGAATTTGTTAATTACAAGGCCATTTTATTCACTCTCCTCCCTTCTCAAATAAATACATGCATGTGTGTATTTTTACAAATGCGACTATGGCTACCTAATATGCACTGGTAATGCTAGGAAATAGGACAAGATGGCACAATTGTTGGTGCATTTTTGCTGTGCAATCAGGAAGCCACCCCCCCCTTTGTCATTCCTTTCCTATTAAATAAGGAAAAAATGAGAGAACGAGAGGGAGAGTCAGAGAAGGAAAGAAACCATCAATCAACCGTGATTTAGTGTTGCCATTTAAGGGAGGACATAAGAAATCAAAGAGATTTTAGGGCAAATAAGGAAGGGATTAAGAGATGCCAAAGAATGATTCTTTTGCCGAATTTTACCAAGATAAAAAAATCCCACAATGTAACATCTCAAATCTATATTTGATGTGAAGTCCTTGCCTTTAAAGTGAATAATCACTTCTTTCACATAAATATTCAAGTCATTAATGGATGAAATGATACATTCAAAGCTTTCACATTTTGTTATTATCAGCATGCCTTAGATTAAATTATGCTCCAAATAATTCAATACTTAAGAACAAAATTAGTCCACTCCAGTGGACCCATTAAATACCCCCATGCCTAGGTTTTGCTATTCCCGAGCAAAATCATATGAACCAGACTAGGTCTCTAGGCCAGATTTTACCATCAGGATGCCTTATCGTGCCACATCTCTAGAAAATAGATTGAAATACCAACTATAGGCCTAAAGGTACTCAAGTACCAGCCAAGATACAAACCTGACCAGCCTCAGTCTTGTGTCCGCCGTAAAGGTTTCTAAGACCCGCAAAAACTACCTAGAGGTTGATTGACCCCAGCGGTTAAAACACCCGTGCATATGTGCATTTTTAGTAAGAGAGAGAGGGAGAAATATTATTTTGAGAGTTTTCTCTCTTTCTTTTTAAATTCCCCTAGACTTAACATTGGATTGGCCCTACACACAATCTGTATCAAATTCCTTGTCCCCACCATCAATCCTTGTAGGGTCCCTGGCAATCGATGCTTCGAGATAGCACCGCCCATGGCAACCCTCAGAACCTTGGCTTTCGACACTTCGGGATAGTGCCTCCCATGGCGTTCTGTAGCTAAATTCAAACCCTGGTAATCGACATTTCAGGATAATGCCACCCACGACATCTGAACCAGCACAAGATGCTTCTATGCCCCCGATAGGATATTTAGATATCCTAAAATACAAGCATCGAGGAGATGATATGTTATAACTCATCTTCGAGGGGTTTATTTTACATTCCTCCTCTCCGCGCCGGGAACTCATCCAATCAACTTGTGTCTTCAAGCTGCTCCTAAGTGAACTTTTTGGGAAGACATTTTTAGGACAGACACCTTTTGGTATTATTCTTTATTATGCGCACTGAGCCAGACCAGTGTGTGATTTTTGGGTGCTCAGGTTACCAAGTTCCGCAAACCAAAGGGCAGGCAACGGGGCCGAATACTCCTTAAGCCTTGAACTTAATACATCAGCCTTGCAACTCCCTCAACCTCTTAAGGAATAGTCCATATCTTAACAAATACGTGAGTGTTTAATCCCTAAAATAGACCTAGAAGGCTTAAAGTCGGTATCTCTCACTTATCTCCTTTTCTTTAGTACTTTAGGACTTAATTCATCATCCGATCCAACCCGAAACTTAGGTGACTCTTTCATAATCACATGCTGGGACTAACATGATTTTTCCTTGCCTATCTTTTTCTTCTGGCTCTTTCCTTTTCATCACTCTTCTTCTTCTCTCTCTCTCTTTTTAAAAAAAAACTACAGTCCTAATTATGCATGCAAAATATGTATAAATGCTATAAACAACCTCAGGTTATACCCTCCCATGCCTAGATCTGACAATGTCCTCATTGGAAAGCCAAAACAAAGAAAGACACAACCTGAGGTGGTGAGCAGCTGGAGTTAAGGCTCCTCTAATCTGTAGGTGTCCAATACCTAGCCATCAGAAAGTGTAACATAAGGTTTCAAGTGCTAGCCATTTACCTTGAATGTCTCACTAGATGAGAGATTCTGAATTTCAACTGCACCATGCAGGAACACCTACGTGACAGTGTACGGTCCATCCCAATGGGACTTCAGTTTCCTAAGGAAAAGCTTGAGTCTGGAGTTGAAAAGCCAGACCCGTTGGTGGGGCACAAAGGTTTTACAGATGATGTGTTTATCGTGAAAGACCTTAGTGCATGCCTTATAAGCTTGAGCAGTGTCATAGGCCTCATTCCTCAATTCTTCAAGCTCAGTCAGTTCTAATAAGTGTGCCTTGCCTGTGTGTTCTAGATCCATGTTGACATTCTTAATAGCCCAATAAGCTCTATGCTCAATCTCAACAGGAAAATGGCAAGCTTTTCCATACACTATACGGAAGGGAGACATACCCAAGGGGGTCTTATATGCCGTTTTGTACACTCATAGAGTGTCATCTAGTTTCTTCAACCAATCTTTCCTGTTGGGTCTTACAGTTTTTTCCAGAATTTGTTTGATCTCCCTATTTGACACTTCAACCTGTCCGCTCGTCTACGGATGATACAGGGTGGCCACCTTGTGGGTGACACCAAGACTTGTGAGGAGATGGGCGAAGTGTGCATTCCTAAAATGAGGTCCCCCATCACTAATGATTGTCCTTGGGAGACCAAATCGGGAAATGATATTGGCCTTAACGAAAGGCAGGACCACAGAGTGATCGTTGGTCCTTGTCGGAATAGCTTCTATCCACTTTGACACATAATCAACTACCATGAGGATATATTCAAAGCCATGAGATGATGGGAAAGGACCCATGAAATCTATGCCCCAAACGTCGAATATCTCGATCGGAAGAATGGGTTGTTGGGGCATCTCATCTCTCTTGCCAATAGTTCTAGTTTGTTGACAATGAAGACAAGCCTCCACAAAGGTGTGTGTGTCTTTGAAAAGTGAAGGCCACTAGAAACCAGACTGGTGAACCTTATACGCAGTCTTCTTAACACTAAAGTGTCCTCCGTAATGCAGTGTGTGGCAAAAATTCAAGACACTCTATTGTTCCTCTTCAGGGATACATCTCCATAACACTTGATCACGACCTATTCTAAAGAGCTCTGGGTCCTCCTAGTGATAATACTTGATGCTAGCAAGAAATCTATTTTGCTTATGCTTATTCCACATACTGGGGGTTTCACCAGTGACCAAGTAGTTGCAAACATCAGCATACCACGATGTTGAAGGTTGTACCGCCATTACTATTTCGTTAGGAAAGATTTCACGAATGTCTCCTGACGGGGTTGAAGCCTCAACTGGGATCATAGACAAATGATCTGCAACAACATTTTCGACCCCTTTCTTGTCATGGATATCAAAGTCGAACTCTTGTAATAATAGAATCCAACGAATCAACCTAGGTTTGGTGTCCTTCTTTGTGAGCAAATGTTTTAAGGTTGAGTAATCAGTATAAACCACAACCTTGGATCCCAGAAGATAAGACCTAAACTTCTCCAAAGAAAATACTACCATAAGAAGTTCTTTTTCTATCACAGTGTAGTTTTACTGTGGATCCATAAGTCTTACTTGCATAGTATAGCACATGAGGCTTTTTATCAACCCGTTGACCAAGGACTGCACCCACAGCAAAATCAGAGGCATCACACATTAACTCAAATGGGAGGGTCCAATCAGGTGCTTGTAGGATTAGCGCAGTTAGGAGGGCATCCTTCAAAAATTGGAAGGCCTTGGCACACTTTGCATCAAAAATGAAGGGAGTATCCTTTTCCAGTAGGTCATAAAGTGGCCTAGAAATCTTGCTAAAGTCTTTAATGAAGCACCTATAAAGGCCAGCATGGCCTAAGAATGAACGAATCTGCTTGACATTGGTTGGTGGTATAAGCTTAAAAATGGACTCAACCTTGGCCTTGTTCACTTCGAAACCTCGCTCGGACACTACATGCCCAAGAATAATGCCCTGTTGAACCATAAAATGGCTTTTCTCCCAGCTAAGCACCAATCCTATCTCCTCACAGCGGGTGAGAACCTTTTCTAAATGTGAGAGATAGTGGGCAAATGACGAGCCGTATATGGAAAAATCATCCATGAAAGCCTCAACGAATTTGTTAATCATGTCCGAAAAGATGGACATCATATATCGCTGAAATGTTCCTGGAGCATTACATTGTCCAAATGGCATTCGGTGGAAGGCAAATGTGCCATAAGGACTTGTAAAAGTCATGCGCTCCTAGTCGTCTAGAAAGATGGCAATCTGATTGTACCCAGAATATCCATCGAGAAACAGAAGTATTTATTCCCTGCCAATTTTTCCAATAGCTGATTAATAAATGGCAGAGGAAAGTGGTCTTTTTAGGTAGCGATGTTTAAACGGCGATAATCAATGTATACCCTCCAACCTATTGTGGGTCTGGTGGTGACATGCTCCCCTTTCTCATTAGCCTCCACCGTGAATCCCGCCTTTTTGGGCACCACATGAATAGGACTGACCCATTTACTATCAAAAATGGGGTAGATTATCCCCGCATCCAACCATTTTAAAATTTCCTTTTTCACCAGTTCCCGCATGTTGGGATTTAACCACCTCTGCATATCTCTGAAAGGTTTCACAGAGTCGTCCGTATAAATGTGATGCATGCAGAGAGTTGAGTCAACCCCTTTGATATCAGCTATAGTCCAAGCAATGGCTTCCTTGTGTCATTTTAGGCATTCAATTAGTGCTCCCTCCTACATCTCAGATAAAGAAGTCGAGATGATGACAGGGAGCATATCATTAGGCCCAAGGAAGACATATTTGAGGGTCTCAGGAAGTGGTTTAAGCTCCAATTCGGGAGCTTTCTGAATCGATGGAATTATGTTCGATGTCCCCACCTCTGGTAGCGGATCTACCTTGATTGTCCATGGTAGGAAAAGGGACTCAGCTTTGACACCCAACAGCTCTTCTAATTCAGGCATATCTTCCCCTCCTTCAAAATTCGGAGTGTGATCCTTGGAAATGACCGTAAGGAGAGGACCATCACACAAAAGAGCTGGTGTCATCTCCTCGATAATCTCATTGATCACCTCGATTTGGGAACACTATTCTAATCTTGGTTGTTTATAGGCATCAAACACATTGAGCCGGATCTTTCGGTTCCCAAAGCCCATCTTGAGTGCCCCTGATTTGCAATTGATCGATGCATTGGCTATAGCCAAAAAGGGACGCCCCAAGATAATTGAAGGTTTGGCGGGCATGTTGGAAGGGTTAGTGTCTAATATCAGAAAGTCAACGGGAAAGAAGTCCTCTACTCTCACCAAGACATCTTCTGAGAGCCCACGTGGTGTCTTCAGCGATCTATCAGCTACTTAGAGGATTACAAGACTAGGCTTCGAATCACCACCTCCTAATAGCTCATAGATAGAGCTTGGCAATATATTAACCCCTGCGCTGATAACACCATGCAAGGGGGTAGTAATTAGGTTGAATATGGCCCATCTTTAGAATAAAAGGCACAACATAAAGTAGAATAGGAGCATTGCATGCATCAAGTACCAAGATTGCTTATAAACTGTATTAATGGCCATTTGTGTAAAGCATTTGTCAAAGCATGCCTCAGATGAGCAATCGGACCGCACGGATGGATTCAGGACGACGAACGGAGTCTAACGGACTCAAAATCAGCCAAATCCGACATCCGGAGCTCCCACAATGGGCCCAAGAAATCCTGACCGTTGATCTGGAGATCAACGGCCTAGAACGCGCCACGTCGCCCCGCCCCCGCCGTCGCCACGCCCCCAAGCCAGCCAAAGACGCATCTCGGCCGTTGATCTTCGATCGAACGGCCGAGATCCGCGCGCTCGCCCGCGGTCGCCGCGACAAAGCGCGGGCATGGCGCAACGGTTAGCGCGCATGCCCGCGTCGCGGCGACGCGCGTTCGATTCGCGCGGAGCGAAAATCATCTGCGGGCGAAGGGCGCGGCAAAATTGAGCCGCGCGATCAGAAGCGAGCGGCTAGGATCACGCCACGCGGCGCGACGACAGCGCCCCACCTCCCACGCGCGCGCGCACGCGGGGCGGAAACGCGCGCGCGCACGCACGCCCGAAGCGCGATCCTAGCGCAGGCGCGGGAGGATCTCAGCCGTCCGATCATCAATCGGACGGCTCTCGTTCGACGTCCACGGATCGCGCCTGAAGAGAGAGAGGGGCGGGTGGCTGACCGGCGGCAGAAGACCTTCACCGACGTATATGGAAGCGGTTTTAGCGACGTTCTGGATGTCGCTAAAGCACATTCTTCTTTTAGGAAGCCCTTAACTCTATTTAAACCCCCCTTCTACCACCATTCAAGGCATCCTCTCCCACTTGCAACTACTCCACTCCTCTCCTAGCTAGTCTTAGGCACTCTTGTAATCGCCGGAGACGACGAGCCGCCGACGGAGCCTCCTCCACCGCCGTGGCTGCCTCGTCGCTCTCCACTCTCTCTCTACCTCTCTCTCTCTCTTTTAAAGCTTTCATTTACTTTTGTTGAAGCATGTATTTAATATTGTAAACCATGAACTATGAATGCATGTTTAATGAAATTATTTTTCATTTAGTTGCCTTTTTAATTTCTGTTTAAAGTGCATGATCAAAACCAAAGAGCTTTCTAACCCTAAACTCTCTCTATCTCTCGCTTTTCAAAACCGTTTCTTTCGCAAGCAAAACTCCGCCTTTTTCGTGACAACAAGTGGTAAACAAAATCCGATTTCCACGCCTCCCTGAGATCGACACTCGGACTCCCTCCGTTTACTTCTTTTAAAACCGACGTATCAAGTGCAACTATAACGACACCTCTTAACACACACGCACGAAGGCACGTCAGTTTTTGGCGCCGTTGCCGGGGAGGCAACGGATTTGTTTTATCACCTCCATTCCACCTTCATTCTCATATCTTCTAATGCCCTATTTTCCTTTTTACTTGACGGTTGCAGGAATTCGGCGCATGGACGGCGAAGCGACGCATTCCACTATGGTAGCAAGGAAGTAGGCGCCTCGAGGACCGATAGTAAGTACTCTCTCTCTCATTGTTTGCTTGCGTGAAAAATCTAAAAAAATCATAAAAACTAAAAAAATTGGCGTGGTGAATGATTGCTTGACCCACATTCTTAACACATCACCCTACAAAAAAATGTACACTCTAATATGCTGGATAAATTCTTGGAGTGCTCTTTTCTCTTTCTCTTGAGTGGTGTTTGCGAAGCCACCGTGAGTTGACCTGGGCCGCACCACTCAACCCTAAAACCGACTCATCTAATAGAAGCTGCATGATTATCAGGATGAGTACACTAGGGTTTTAGAGCCTCTACAAAAAGGAAATCTACTTTCACTAAGTTGTGTGCAGAACTTGACGTGCCCACTGAAACTTGTTTGAAAAAAATTAAGACACGTCAACCCTAAAAAGTACTTAAGTAAGGATGAACACTAAAAAGGCACTATATCTTAACAAATCCTTGCTTGAAAATCATGTTTTGCTAGAAGCACACACTTTGAAAGTAAAACATTAAGAGGCACCACCCCAATCAACGCCTCATCACATCACCCTAAGCACAAGCACTATCCTAGCCCTTTAAAACTGAGTAGACGTGCCCTAGGCAGGACTGAGTTAAGTCTCAAAAGGTGAGGTTTTGTCGGCTAGGCACTTGGCTTTCATTCCCTTGGTAGAATCTGGTGACTAGGCTGCGGGGCAGTGTCAAACGACCGTGGTTGTGGGGTCTATGGAACCGGAGGCGCAAGCCAAAGGAAGAACCTTCCCTGCAATCCCCTCGTAATCAACCTGGCCAGATTAGCCTTGAGAAGGGAAGTCCAGTGCTTACGGACTTAATCACCCTTTGTGAGATTTCTAGGTCCCCTAAGGAATACACCATAAGGATTAGGCTTGCGTGCTTGATTGAAACACATTTCTCGCATCTGTCGCCCTCCGCATCCCCTCCAGTTCTTCTCTAGTGTATGCACGGGAGGCGCTCACTGCATCCCGAATTGTGTGTTTTGGGGTAGGAATCTAGGCGACGTAATTCTGTTGAAAACATGGCTGAACCTAGGGTAGATGAGGCTGAAGATCAACCCCCACCAGATGCTGTGGCTGTCGTCCAGGCTCAAATCAATGCTAACCATCGGCTTCAGCAACGACAAATCCACACCATCATGCAAGCCATGCAACGGTTACAGAACCCGCAAGAACAACCACCACCTTTCAATGACATACCAGGACAACCACCACTTGATTTACCACCGTTTCAGAACCAGCCAAGACCCCTCCGTGATTTCTATAACCCTTCTGCCATTAGAGTCGAGCCACACCTTAGGATCCCCGAAGGGGGAGACGATTTTGAGCTAAAACCTAATGTATTAAGTCTAATCCAGAGCCACTTTCATGGAAGCTCAAATGAAGACCCCTTTCAGCACCTAGAAGATCTCGACCGCATAGCAAGAACAGTAAAACCTAGGAACATTAGCCTTGATATTGTTCTAATCAAGATGTTCCCTTTCTCATTAAGAGACAAGGCTTCTCATTGGCTTAGAACCCTAGGTAGACCCATCACCACCTGGGAGGAACTGAGGCATGCATTTTTAAAGAAATTCTTCCCCATAGGAAAGACCAATGCCCTCAGAAGAGCTATCACTACCTTCACACTCCAGGGTGGGGAACAATTTCATGAGGCGTGGGAAAGATTCAATGAACTTTTGAGGAAATGCCCACACCACGAAGTTCCAAGGTGGCAATTGGCCCAGATCATCTACCACGGTCTGGATAGCAACCTACGGAACTTCGTCGATGCCTCATGCGGGGGAAACTTCCTAAACAAAGACGAGGAGAGCGCGTTTGAGCTCTTTGAGTCTATGAGCGAGAATTCGCTCAACAATGCCTCCATGAACCAGTTTAACAGATCCAGTCAACCCCGTGGTGGGATTTATGAGGTGCAAGCAAATTCTGGAATGGTTGACATGGACATTATTGCCAAAAAATTGGATCGAGTGGAATTGGTGGACAAGAAGATTGATGAGCTTCTGAACCAGACCAGGAACCCCTTGCCGACTTTCACCCTAGCAAAAGGAGCACATAATGTTGACCTGGTCCAACCCTTCACCCAACTAAACTTGGAACAACCCCCAACCATGTTCCAAGGAGGGACCTTTGCTCCCTCGACCCTTGATTACTCCCTTCCTTCTTCATCAACATCGGCTATTCTAGAAGATGTGCAAGCCGTCCAAGGATATGCAAAACCTGACCCTTTCTCCAACACTTACAACACCGGCTGGCGTAATCACCCCAACTTTGGTTGGACAAACCAGAAACTACCGCAATTCCAAAACCAGCCCAGGCCAAACCAACAGCCACACTTGCCCCCCTATCAGCAAGGACCACCAGTTAGACCCCAATATAACCAAAATAGGGCGGCCCCTCCCCCACAAAACCAAATGGACACCCTAATAAAGATGATGGCTGACATGAACCAAAAACATCAGGAAGAAATGGCCTTGGTAAAGGGACAGTTAAGCCAACTCTTGGACTGTAAACAGCAAGGATCTCTACCTTCCCAACCACAACCAAACCCGCGAAACATAATTAACAGAGGCCCCAATTCGCAAGGGTTCCAAGGCAACCCCGGGCAGGCTCATATGGTCCAACCGGCTCCACAAACACCTCCTGGGTTTGGCGCCTCTTCATCCTCATCTTCTCAAGGATCACCCCATGGCCCCAATGCCTCTGCGAATGCGGTGACCTTGAGAAGCGGCACCAAAACCCAGGATCCCAAATGGCCGACTCTCCTCGAGACTTTACCCGACTTAGAGGAAGCACCAACCAAGGACCCAAACATGGAACCAATCCAGACACCCTATCCTGAGGCCTTGGAAACAATCAAGAGAAAAAAGAATACTGTGGAAACTGAGGAGCTGATGGAAATTTTTAAACAAGTACAGATTAATATTCCGCTTGTAGAAGCTGTCAAACACATCCCCGCTTACGCCAAGTTCTTAAAGGATGCCTGTACACCCAAGCGTAAGCCGAGACCTCAAGCACCTAGGAAGGTTATACTCTCTGAGCAAGCCAGTTCCGTGATATCAAGCAACCTTCCACTCAAACGAACTGACCCAGGAGCACCCCTGATTTCCTGTAACATCGGGGACATGACATTTGATAGAGCGCTCCTGGACCTAGGTGCTTCTATCAACTTAATTCCCACAACCTTGTACCAGCAATTTGGTTTTGGGGAGCTGGCACCAACCCCTGTCACCATCCAGCTGGCGGATAGATCAGTGAAAACCCCGAAGGGGGTTGTCGAGGACGTGATTGTACGGGTCAAGGACTTCTATTTCCCAGTCGACTTTTTGGTGCTCGACATGGAAGTCCCTGAAAAATTACAGAACGCACCCATAATCCTAGGCAGACCTTTCTTAGCCACGGCTAAAGCAAACATTGATTGCGACACGGGATGCATGGAAATCGCCTTCGGAGACAGGAAAATGCAATTAGATATCTTCCGGGCAACAAAGTCTTTTGATTGTGATTACATTGAGGAACATGATCCCGTGGAAACTTTAATCGAGGAATGCCTTACCCTCAATTCTGTCTCAGACCACCAAACCCGTAGTTCTGACTCGCCACCATCATTACCTGTGGACCTCTGTAAGGCTGAGTATCATCACATGACACCATTTGAAGAAATCAATGTTGATCAACTACCGCCCTTTCCATTCCCATCGACTGTGGTCCCACCCGCACCTGAACTTAAACCATTGCCCGAGAATCTCAAGTACGTCTTCTTGGGACCTGGCCAGACCTTCCCAGTGATTATTAATTCCCATCTAACCAAGGATCAGGAACTAAGGTTGACTGCAACTCTTTCAGAACATCGGGCCGCCATTGGTTGGACCATCTCAGATCTAAGAGGAATTAGCCCCACCTATTGCACCCACAAGATTTACCTGGAAGACGGGGCCCAACCTTCCCGCCAGATGCAGAGACGGTTAAACCCTAACATGCGGGAGGTCGTTAAAAAAGAAATTATCAAGTGGCTCGACGCCGACATCATCTACCCTATCTCTGATAGCCCCTGGGTGAGCCCCACTCAAGTGGTTCCCAAGAAGGCTGGGCTCACCGTTGTCACTAATGATCATGGCGAATCCATTCCCACCCGCACCACCACCGCATGGCGGGTGTGTATTGATTATAGGAAGCTTAACGAAGCCACTAAGAAGGACCACTTCCCCTTGCCATTCATTGACCAAATCCTTGAAAGATTGGCAGGGCAGAAGTATTTTTGCTTCCTGGATGGATATTCAGGATATAACCAAGTCGCAATTGCTCCAGAAGATCAGGAAAAGACCACATTCACTTGCCCGTATGGCACGTTTGCATTCTGTCGAATGCCGTTCGGGTTATGCAACGCACCCGCAACCTTCCAGCGTTGCATGCTAGCCATTTTTTCAGAAATGGTGGGTGAATACTTGGAGGTCTTTATGGATGATTTCTCTGTATTCGGGAATTCATTCGACCATTGTTTGAGCAACTTGGAGAAAATCCTGAAACGATGTATCGAGGTTAACTTGGTGTTAAGTTGGGAAAAGAGCCATTTTATGGTTCAAGAAGGAATTGTCCTCGGACACATCGTTTCGCATAAGGGCATCGAGGTAGATCGAGCTAAGGTTGATTTAATTTCCAAACTTCCTCCACCTAGTTCGGTCCGACAGATTCGCTCTTTTCTAGGACATGTTGGTTTCTACCGAAGGTTCATCAAAGACTTTTCCAAACTTTCCAAACCCTTGACCGACCTTCTAGCCAACGACGCAACTTTCCACATGTCTCCTGATTGCACCCAGGCTTATCATACCCTCCGGGACTTAGTCTCCACCGCACCTGTACTTCAACCCCCAGACTGGTCCCAGGGTTTTGAGATTATGTGTGACGCATCAGATTTTGCCATAGGCGCTGTCTTGGGACAAAGGCAAGACAAGAAGCCCGTGGTGATCTACTACGCGAGCAAAACGTTGGACGAGGCCCAGCGTAATTATACGGTCACAGAAAAAGAGTTGCTTGCTGTAGTCTTTGGACTGGAAAAATTCCGATCATACTTGCTGGGATCCCACGTGACTATCTACACCGACCATTCAGCCATCCGGCACCTGTTGGCCAAAAAGGATGCAAAACCCAGGCTCATCAGATGGATCCTGCTTTTGCAGGAATTTGACCTGGAAATCCAAGACAAGGCTGGATCGAAAAATGTGGTGGCTGACCACTTGTCAAGACTTCATCCAGACCACATTGGACCCTCCCTACCCCTATCTGATACCTTCCCTGATGAACACATCCTAGCTGTGCAAGACAAGAAAATGCCATGGTATGCTGACTATGTCAACTACCTGGTTATAGGACAAACCCCGCACAGCTGGTCCAAACAGCAACGGGACAGGTTCTTGGCTGAGGCCAAGCACTATTTCTGGGATGATCCCATGCTGTTTCGCCTCTGTGCTGATCAGATCATCAGGAGGTGCCTCCCCGAAGACGAGGTTCAGAGTGTGCTTTCCTTTTGTCATGACCAAGCATGTGGCGGCCATTTCTCTGGCAAGAAAACAGCTGCAAAAGTTTTGCAGTCTGGATTTTATTGGCCGTCCCTATTCAAGGATGCACACATCTTTGCCAAGACTTGCTCACGATGCCAAACACTAGGGGCAATGACCAAAAAAGATATGATGCCCCTTCAGCCCATTTTGATTGTCGAAATTTTCGACGTTTGGGGTATCGATTTTATGGGCCCCTTTCCACCATCCAACGGCTTCGAGTATATCTTGGTCTCGGTAGACTATGTTTCCAAATGGATTGAAGCCGTCGCCACCCGACGATGCGATCACAAGACGGTCATGGACTTTGTAAAGAAGAACATCTTTTCCCATTTTGGAATACCCAAGGCCATGATCAGTGATGGTGGAAGCCATTTTATCCATTCCCAGTTCCGTGCCCTACTTAGAAAATACGGGGTAAACCACCGCATTGCCACCCCGTATCATCCACAAACAAATGGGCAGACTGAGGTCTCAAACAGACAAATCAAGAACATTTTACAGAAGACTGTGAGACCTGACAGGAAAGACTGGTCCACACGACTTGATGATGCCCTGTGGGCATACAGGACCGCTTTTAAGACCCCGATAGGTATGTCACCTTACCGCTTGGTCTTTGGCAAAGCTTGCCATCTCCCTGTCGAATTGGAACACCGGGCTTACTGGGCTGTTAAGCAATGTAACATGGATCCCCAGTTAGCTGGTGCGCAAAGGACTCTTCAATTATCTGAGCTTGAAGAAATTCGTCGGGACGCCTTTGACAATAGTCGGCTATATAAGGAGAAAATGAAAGCCGTCCACGACCGACTCATTCATAGGAAAACCTTTAAGCCAAACCAACAAGTCTGGCTATTTGATGCACGCCTGAAACTCTTTCCAGGGAAACTTAGGTCCAAATGGACAGGACCATTTCGGGTGGTCAAGCCCTATTCCAATGGGGCCGTCGAAATCGCCGATCTTAATACCGGGCACACCTTTACAGTCAATGGTCAAAGATTGAAGCATTTCCTGGCCCAGGTACCCCCCAAGGAAAGTGTCACCCTTGTTGAGGGCTGACACCAGGCACCGCCCAGCTGGAGGCGTTAAACTCAGCGCTTCCTGGGAGGCAACCCAGCGGATTCAGACTGATCTGGTAGTTTACGTCACTCAGGTACTATCTTTTTGAACCCTTTTGCATCCATGCATCTGCCAATGAGGACATTGTCCAACTTAAGCATGGGGGGGATGGTAAACTGCATAATCCTGAGCTTAATTAATCAGTCTGAATGAATAAATTAATTGATTAAAAAAAAAAAAAAATGAATTTAGGAAGAAAAAACTTAGGCATTAGAAACTTGTCAATAGTGGGAAATAATACAAAAAGAACTTAAACACTTAGACTTTTCAGGCCTTCAAGCTTAATTAGCCCTGGTGTCCATTAAAATATGGATTTAGCAGCGAACCCTTGCAACTTTAAGCTATTCTAATCCACCTAATAAATAAGGTAATAAGTATACGACTTATCAACTCACCCTCTAACTCAGGAAAACTTTGAGTCTAAGCATCTACACACATTTTTGCACAGACTCACTTCTCGGAGATTTTGACAGAAATGGGGTAGCTAATGAACTCTCTAGGGTGGTATGGCTGGCAAGTTGTCGTGGGTAACAGCCCATTGGCAGGTTGTCCAGAACCCAGTCACAGGCCATTTCTTTTTCACTGCCTCTAGGTACATTTGAGATTAGGGAAGCCACCTACGTAAAAAAAAAAAAAAAAACCACACTTCACCGCACAAGTATGGCTGGCAAGTGATCGTGGGTAACAGCCCATTGGTCGGTTGTCCAGAACCCAGCTCAATAATTGCACAAAAAAAGAAGACCAAAAACACCTAAGGAAGAAGCGGGGAAGTAGTACAAGCCGGGGAGATATACACTGGAAAATCCTTATGTTGACCCCAAGTAAAATGAACGCAGGGAGAAAGCTACCAATCGAACAAATACACCTTCAGGCAAAAATTTATTTTCTTTTCCGGTCACCTAGAGGCGTAGAAACTCGAAGTCTGTCTCAATTACCGTTAAGTGAGTCTATCACAACATTCACACCAAGATGCTTAGCACTTAGGGTTTTGACCGAGTTTTGGGTGGGTTGGGTAGCCGTAAAAAGTTACCAACCCACACTGAATTTTAAAAATTCTAAAAAGACATATATAGATATATACGTATACATAAGTATAAAGCAAGGATTCGGGCGATTCATATTTTGGCAGACACCCGGGCGCTGCTTAGTCTTTGTAGATTAAGATCTTCGTATAGTTCCTCTTATTAACAAGTAACGAAGTGCCTAAGCAATTACTTCTTGAATTCGCCAAAGAAATAAAGGCTAGAATAAACCTTGCTAGGGACTAGCAAGGAGTAAGCATGGGGGTATGATAACACCACGCAAGGGGGTAGTAATTAGGTTGAATATGGCCCATCTTTAGAATAAAAGGCACAACATAAAGTAGAATAGGAGCATTGCATGCATCAAGTACCAAGATTGCTTATAAACTGTATTAATGGCCATTTGTGTAAAGCATTTGTCAAAGCAGGCCTCAGATGAGCAATCGGACCGCACGGATGGATTCAGGACGACGAACGGAGTCTAACGGACTCAAAATCGGCCAAATCCGACATCCGGAGCTCCCACAATGGGCCCAAGAAATCCTGACCGTTGATCTGGAGATCAACGGCCTAGAACGTGCCACGTCGCCCCGCCCCCGCCGTCGCCACGCCCCCAAGCCAGCCAAAGACGCATCTCGGCTGTTGATCTTCGATCGAACGGCCGAGATCCGCGCGCTCGCCCGCGGTCGCCGCGACAAAGCGCGGGCGTGGCGCAACGGTTAGCGCGCACGCCCGCGTCGCGGCGACGCGCGTTCGATTCGCGCGGAGCGAAAATCATCTGCGGGCGAAGGGCGCGGCAAAATTGAGCCACGCGATCAGAAGCGAGCGGCTAGGATCACGCCACGCGGCGCGACGACAGCGCCCCACCTCCCACGCGCGCGCACGCTGGGCGGAAACGCGCGCGCGCACGCACGCCCGAAGCGCGATCCTAGCGCAGGCGCGGGAGGATCTCAGCCGTCCGATCATCAATCGGACGGCTCTCGTTCGACGTCCACGGATCGCGCCTGAAGAGAGAGAGGGGCGGGCGGCTGACCGGCGGCAGAAGACCTTCACCGACGTATATGGAAGCGGTTTTAGCGACGTTCTGGATGTCGCTAAAGCACATTCTTCTTTTAGGAAGCCCTTAACTCTATTTAAACCCCCCTTCTACCACCATTCAAGGCATCCTCTCCCACTTGCAACTACTCCACTCCTCTCCTAGCTAGTCTTAGGCACTCTTGTAATCGCCGGAGACGACGAGCCGCCGACGGAGCCTCCTCCACCGCCGTGGCTGCCTCGTCGCTCTCCACTCTCTCTCTACCTCTCTCTCTCTCTTTTAAAGCTTTCATTTACTTTTGTTGAAGCATGTATTTAATATTGTAAACCATGAACTATGAATGCATGTTTAATGAAATTATTTTTCATTTAGTTGCCTTTTTAATTTCTGTTTAAAGTGCATGATCAAAACCAAAGAGCTTTTTAACCCTAAACTCTCTCTATCTCTCGCTTTTCAAAATCGTTTCTTTCGCAAGTAAAACTCCGCCTTTTTCGTGACAACAAGTGGTAAACAAAATCCGATTTCCACGCCTCCCTGAGATCGACACTCGGACTCCCTCCGTTTACTTCTTTTAAAACCGACGTATCAAGTGTAACTATAACGACACCTCTTAACACACACGCACGAAGGCACGTCACGCGCCCAGATCAAGGAGAGCCTCATCGATGCGTTGGTCTCCAATGACCACAGAAATATATGAGGCTCCTGGGTCCTTCATCCTGGGGGGTGTACCTTGCTGTAGGACCGAGCTGACTAAGTTGGGCAAAATGACATTAGCCTGGACTTGTTTCCTAGATTTCCTCTTCTGGGTGCACAAGTCCTTTAGAAATTTAGCATAGGATGGTATTTGCCTGATAGCATCCAAGAGAGGCAAGTTAATGTGAACTTGCTTGAATGTCTCCATTATTTCATCCTTCCTAGGCTCCAGATGAGCCATCAACAGGTGCTGCAGGGGCTGATAAGCACTCAAGAAAAGGCACTCTCGGCCTCTAAGTGGAGGGGTTGTCATGGTGAGATAAGGGTGGAACAGGAACAACATCCTCCGGATGGGTGATTTCATGTGAGGAAAGGCTGAATGGTTCTTCCTCGGTGGATGTGGAGGTGCTGGTTCGAGTGGTAGGAGGGGTGAGCGTAGGAGCGAGTTCAGGTTTGGAGAGTTGCTTACCACTCCTCAAAACAGTCATAGCCTTAGCGCGCTCCCTTATGAAGGGCCCTTTACCCCTTGGGTTCTCCTTAGATGAGCTGGGCAATTTCCTAGGGTCGCGTTGTCTAACAGCCTCAACAAGATGGCCAATTTGAGATTGCATTTCTTGGATAGCCTTATTCTAAGATTGAATGATCATACTTTGATTTTCTTGCATGGCCTTCATCATCGCTTTCAGATTGTCCATCTCAGAATTGTTAGGCTGAGGAGGAGATTGGAATTGTTGTGCCTGAAAGGGTTGGGTGGGTTGGGCTCTTATATTCCCCAAAATTTGAAGCATCACCTTGCTTCCATGAGAAATTAGAATGGTTTCTCCATCCAGGATTGTAGGTGTTTCCAAAAGGATTGTTCCTAGGCGGTGGACGAAACCCTTGGGTAGCATTCAGGTCTACCTATACTAAATCGGGGAATTGATTAGCCAAATGGCACTCAACAGTGGCATGAAGAGTGCTTTGGCAAATGGAGCATTCAGAAGGAGTCTCGACTTGGGAAGCAATTTGTGGGATAGTGTGTGGGTTAGTCATGAGTCTTTCAAAGTTCTGGTTCAACAATTGTATCTAAAAAGCCAAATTCTGAGCTGCCCCGGCTTCACTAGCTTCATCTTTCCTTTGGAGGATGGATGGTTTCCTATCTAGATAAGCTGAGGTCAAGTGGATAGAATTGTTGCTCAGTGACTCAAATAATATCCAAGCCTCATCCTCCGTTTTGGTGAGAAAGGTTCCAGCACAAGCAGCATCCATGGTTTTCCTATGCCTATCAGATAGTCCAGTATAAAACCTTTCTACCAACTACCATTTAGGCACTTGATGGTGGGGGCATAGTCGAATCAGATCATTGAATCGCTCCCAAGTCTCATGGAAGTGTTCCCCATCTAATTGAGTAAGACCCATGATTTCCCTCCTGAAGTGGTTGGTTTTGCTCATAGGGAAGTATTTTTTCAAGAATTCTCCCATAAGGGTGCGCCAATCATTCACCCTTGCATCCAAGGTGTGATACCAATGTTTTGCCTTGTCCTTAAGGGAGAAGGGGAAGAGGGTTCTCATCAGAGCTTCATTAGTAAAGTTCTAAAGTTTCACCATAGAGCAGACCTCAGTGAATTCCTCTAAATGCCGGTAGGGGTCCTCCCTAGTAGTACCATAAAAGGAGGGCAACAAAGATATGGTACTGCTCTTGATTTCATATGGATTATCCCCTGTAGGTCATCTCAGTGCTTGAGCGGGTTGGTCAGTTGGAATAAAATAGTCCCTTAGGGTTCTTTGTTGATTTGCTCCTTGATCAGCCATGTCTTCTCTTTTCTGTCATTGGTGGGCTCTCCTAATAATTCTCTCAGGTTCAGGATCAAACACTAGACTACCCTCAAGAGAGCATCTACCAAGCATATAATAGCAAACACAATTCAAGTTCTTGTTGATTAAGTGAAACCTCCACTCCAAAGATAGGTCACAAGGTCAAGGCGTTATCCCTCCATTCCCACGTAAGTGGTATAAGAGGGGTGATGACTTAAGATCTTAACCTTCTTTGTTGTTGAGGTAGAATTGGTTGATATAGATGGCCAAACAAGTTATTCACTGCAATTACGCGACCTAATTCAACCTTCGAGTGCCCTAGGACCTATACTTTGCTTAGATGATACTCCCAAGTGATTAAGTGAGAAGTTACTGCAAGGACGAACAAAGGGATGCAAGTAGGGTGAACCCTACCTTTGAGGCGATGTATGTGCGGTAACTCTTAACTACCCTTTTGTTCTTTAAGGGGTGTCCCCCTCCGTGAAGTATCAAAACAATTGGTCAAAAGATAGTACCACCACCACAAAGCACGATAGGAGGGTCTGCACCGATAAAGAGATCAGTGCCTATAGCCTTAAGGGATCGAGCCTTAGTGCGGTGCCTAATGTGTGTGCTTAGTGCCAGATGTGTGCATCACACCGCAAATCATTTTTATTTTGAAAACGTAGACAAGTCCTTCTGAATCAGATTAAGTGTGATTTGGTTTTAAGGTCAAATCTGATTAGCAGTCCCAATTGAAGTTATGCAACCATTGGATTATGTAATTTCAATTAGCTTTGTGGTCTTGAATTTTAACCTTAATGCAAATGCGTGAACAGGAGTTAGATACAAAAGTTATAAAGGTGTACCTGTCTCCAACAA
The DNA here is from genome assembly GCA_037157565.1 of Thalassia testudinum. Classification (NCBI taxonomy): domain Eukaryota; kingdom Viridiplantae; phylum Streptophyta; class Magnoliopsida; order Alismatales; family Hydrocharitaceae; genus Thalassia; species Thalassia testudinum. The sequence goes on along the minus strand of JAZHRO010000003.1, from coordinate 111,267,666 downwards.
TCTTCGTGCAAATATGCTCGCAATGCAACAATGAAATCTAATGTGCTGCTCAATCACCCCTAAATGCGTGCACCTAAGGGCATGCAACTCCTAAACAGGTAGCTTGATATTTTCTTTTCTTTGTTTTAGAGGCAAGCAAGTAGAAATTTAACTTTCACACATAGAAAAATATAGCCCTAGCCTCTAAAGAATGTGAGGACAGACCCCCGAAAATAAGCCCCAATTACTACAAGGGCGAGAAGACAGAAATAAAACTGCGACGAAGGAGAATCCCTTGTGAGAGCGAGATCCAGGTCTCCTACATCTTCTCCACATGTGAATGCCGCTCAAGGTCGATGTCGTCACTCTGCTACGCCGGTCGCCCCGTCAGATTCCTCGCATAGAAAGATAAAGAATGATTAGATAAATGTGCAACTCAGAATAATCAGAAATAAAAATCAGGTGAATCTATTGCGTCTGTTGCATCCCCGACAATGGTGCCATTTGATCGCGAGGTTTTTCACTTGCAGAAATAATGTCAGAAAAATATGTCGTCGCAATATGTAATGTGGTAGAAAAAACCTCAATCAAATTTACTAAAATACTGAAATAATACCACACTTCAGGTCGTATCACAGGGAGACATAGAACCAATAAGATCACCAATAATCATGTTCAAGAAAAATAAATTGCCATTGATATCAGTGCATCATGGGAGGAAAGAAAACAAAACACATTAACTAGTAATTCCAATCCTTTAATAATGTCACAAATAACCAAGAATAGAAGGGCCTCCCACAAATTTCCTGTAATAAAATAATCAATATCAAAATCCCATTCTTTGGCAATGGCAATCAATGTAATTTTTAATTGATCCAAAAATAGGGGATTCGCTACCGTGGAGGAGAGGATGCACTTGGAGGAGAGAATAGTCGGCCTTGCTGTGCTCGGAGAAGGTTGGCGTTGTTGAGAGCTTCGTGTCGGAGGTCGCGCCGAGGAAAACGATGGCCGGTGGGAAGGTTGGGCGGCGCTGGTGTGTGGCCGTGGGGGTGTTGTCCGACGCGGTGAGATCGCAGAGCTACTATTGAGGGAGAGGTTGTTGCTTTGATGATGTTGGCGGAGAAGATGGTGGTCGGGAGGGGTAGCGGCGAGGAGGAGGTGACCGGTCAGTTGATGGGTGCTTCTTCCCTATTGGCAGTGAGAAAGGAGGATGGAGGTACTACAGCCACACGTGTGCGGGGTGGTTAGCGGCGATGGCTAGTTGAATGTGTGCGCGTACCTACGCGTGGCAGATGGGCAATGTCGGTGGGTCGTCGACGTCGAGGAGAGGACTGCTGCGAGAAGAGGTCGGAGGCAGCGGTTTCATGGCGATGAAGACTGGCGGCTACCAGCAGTGACGGCTGCTGTTGTTCTTTGTGGAAGTCGGTGGAGGAAGATAACAAAGGAGGAAGGTGATGTGTGTGCGAGGCCGTCACACGTGGAGTGGGAGTGATGCGTGAGGCAGAGGAGAGTCGGGCGGTCACTTTGGGGGAGGATGGTCATTGTGGGCACAGTGGTTGCTACAAGTGCGTCAAAGCAAGAACATAGTGGCACAGTGGTCTCCTCTATGTGTGGTTGTTGGTGCATTGAGGAAGAGGAATCTCATGGTAGCGGGAACATCGGGGGCGGGCAGTGAGGTGGTGGCTCGCTATGGTGGTCACGGCGAAAGGTGAGGGTGTTGCCGGTGTCGACAGAGGCCTGCGATCATGGATGGGCGCATGGTGAGGGGAAGGAGATGGAGGCTATTTTCTTTTTTTTTTTCACTAAGGAAGCCACCCCCCTTTGTCATTCCTTTCCTGTTAAATAAGGAGAAAATGAGAGAACAAGAGAGAGAGTCAGAGAAGGAAAGAAACCATCAATCAACCGTGATTTAGTGTTGCTTGAGGGAGAGAGACATAAGGAATCAAAGAGATTTTAGGGAAAATAAGGAAGGGATTAAGAGATGCCAAAGAATGATTCTTTTGCCAAATTTTACCAAGATAAAAAGAATCCTACAATGTAGCATCTCAAATCTATATTTGATGTGAAGTCCTTGCCTTTAAAGTGAATAATAAGTTCTTTCACATAAATATTCAAGTCATTAATGCATGAAATGATACATTCAAAGCTTTCACATTTTGTCATTATTAGCATGCCTTAGAATAAATTATGCTCCAAATAATTCAATACTTAAGCACTAAATTAATCCACTCAAGTGGACCCATCATTGTCCATGCACGAAATGCCTCCTTTCCTACACTATAAAAGGACCCCTACCCCTCCCATTCTTCTTCATATCTTCCTTTCTCACCCTCACCACCTCTAAGGCTCTATAGAGAGCTTGTCCCAAGCCCAGGATGCTCCTATAGAGTAGAAAAGAAAATTATTTTCCACCTCTCATCCTCCTTCATGGAGCATCCCGTGGCTGTCATCTTACCGCCTTCGAGAAGAAGATCCTCACCGTGACGCCATCCTGTTCCACCCTTCATCATCCGACGCCGTTCTCCTTCATCTATCCTCTCACCACCTTCGTCTGGGCACCATCAGAGTGAGCTGTCCTCCAAGCAATCATCGAGGGGGATTTCCTCATCTTATTCTTTTTTTCGCTTTTGTAGTGTAGTTTTATTTCCCTTAATTAGTTGTAATAAATAGTTTGGATTACTCCTATAATATTTGTTTCTCTCTCTCTCTGTCTTATTTTGAAAGCATATTAGGCAAATATTATTCACCTGATCTCTTGCCTTATTAAAATACAAAAAAATTACAAAAGATAAAATAGCAAAAAGAAATAAAATTGAAGCGTGGATTTCAAAACTAAACGTTCGCCTCCCTGTGTTTGACCCTGGACTCCCTTGTAGTTTCAGTATAAATTTTATCTGGTAGCAAGTTTTGTGACTACAATGACGGGTTCTCTTGAAACCTTGATTTTCACTTGCGAAAGCACACTCGCCATTTTGGCACCGTTGCTGGGGAGGCAACACTCTTTGGTTTTTACCGCATTTTCCGCCTTAACTTTTTAGCTCACTTTGCTCATTTCTTCCTGTGATTATAGGTACCCTTCCAAGGCAAGCCAAAGCGGAATAGATTGGAGTAAAGTGTGGTTAGATGGTTTTGTAGGTGTATATCCACCACCCCCACCCTAGATTCCATTCCATCACTTAATAACTCAAACTTAAATCAACTTAGGTGCTTGCATAAACCTTAGGTTAGATCTTGATTGTTTGATTGTCGCTTCACCTCACCTCACCCATCCGTATAAACTAAAACTACAAAAAAAAATTACTCTTCTCTTCTTGTGGGATTAAGCTAAAAGTAACACAACTTAAACACCCACAAATTTCTCAACCTAAGGTGCACAATCACATCGATTCTACCACTTAACCAGAATTTGACCTGTGGATCCAGTATACCTTAACTCAACACAAAAATAAGTGAGTAGATATTTAATTGGGTTAAACATTTTTGTATGCCTTAATCAAGTGGTGTAACAGGCCAATTGCTTGAACTATTTGGGCCGCACCAATCAATTTAAAATCGATCCATCAAGTAGCTTGCCACTTGTGGTTGATTTTTAGGGTTGAACCAGGAACTCCACATTATTTATGATTTTTAAAGGAATATATCATCACCAATGCTTGGAAAACTTGGACTATTCTCCTGAACTTGATTGTACACCTAAGATTAAACCCTAAAATCTACCAAACATGGTTAAACCCTAAAAGACACATCATCAAATAACCTTGTTTACAAACCCTAGTTGTGCACGCACACACATATTAACTGATCATTATGGGCACAACCCATCGAAAGGGCCCATCATATTCCAAGAGCACAATCATCCTAAGCCTCATTAAAATTGAGTAGATGTTGACATTAAGGATTAACTCTCTCTTTGGGGCTCCAATTGAGATGTTTTTCGATTAATCTGCTTCTACTGGTCCATCTAATGTCCAGCTAGGGGAGTAGTGTCAAACGATTGCGATTGGGGGATATCAAAGGAACCGGAGGCGTAACTCAAAGGAAGAACCATTTCCACAAACCCTCCCTATAATTGGTTGGAGTGACTAGATAGAAGTAGACCAAATCATTTATGTCATCTCAAGATGGGTTCTGTGAGTCTGTAGGTCTTTAGTCTACCCACCTAAAAATATGTTTGGTTGATTGTACTGCAAGGCAACTTTCTCTCCTCTATTTTCCCTCCTGTTTCACCATGTATCCTTCCAAATCCTACACACATTTCCAATCCTACCCTCCTACCACTACTTATCCTCAAGATGATTATCTCGATTTGACTTATGATTACCCATCCACTAGCTAGGATAACTTTGATTGGGGATATGGGCCTAACCCTGGACATTATGATCATGATTATTATCCTTCCCAGAGCTACACTGATTATAGATCACCACTGATGGGAACACCATCATGAGCCATAACTAGCTCAGTTTGATCTAATTAAGTTAATAAAAGCTCCTACATTTCCATCAGAAGGTCATAAGGACATGAAACATTTATTTGAAAAGAAGACAACAATACAAGGTTATTTCATCAAAATTACCATTCTATCACAAAAATAGAATAACCACTGGTTCTCTTAGGGGTGGAAAAAAGGTCAAATGATCTTAAGAGTCTAATAAGTGGGTTAGAACAGACAGAAAAGGATTTTCACACGTTACAGGAATTAATGGATATTTGAAACCCTAAAAATAGACCAACTTAATGTACTAAAGTTCGAGTTAGGATAAAATTCACCTAAACCCTCTAAAAATCATAGAAAAATGTTCTCTAGGGTTTGGCGCCTTCAATTTGACCATTGGAACCCATCTTGACCTAAAACATAGCTTCAGACAGACATTTACCCTAATTTGGATAATTGTAGAAATTACCTAGCCAAACTTGGTATAAACCAAAATCAAACTTCACCATTGGATTCCTTAGGTCAAAATTAGTTTTGTGCCAAAATTTGGGCCCAATTTGAGATTGTTTCAGCCTAGTTTGTACTTTGGTCCAACTCTGATTTCCTTTATTCCACATGGGTCCTTAGCTTTTGATTTTCTTACACAAAGGTCCCTATCTTTATCATCGTTTTCTTCAGAAAGTTCCCTACTGCCAAGAATCTTAATCCTACAACTCTGACGACCTTAATATGGCATGTTCTCCTTGATTCTTGACGAATCCCTCTCTGATTTGAAAGGGAAGTTCGTCGAGGAATTCTCTTCGTTTCGAGCCAAATCCTAAGCCCTAAAACCTTCCCAATCTCTCATGCAAACGCATGAGAGATTCAAGTATGTCTAGGTTTATACCTTCGGTGAGCTATCCTAGTTTGGGAAGCTTGCTTCCCAAGCTCAAAACACCCTCTAGAGGCCTATAAAAGAACCCCCAGATTAGGCCAGAGATCCCATAGTCATTTTTGGCCGGAATTACCCCAATTTCTTCCCTCCTCTCAGGCCGAAAAGCTTTGCAAGCTCCGGTGATATCTTCGACCTCATTCCTCATCCGTTCTTGTAAAACCAGCAGTGGATTATTCATCCTAAGATTCTTCCGCGTGTCGCAATACTAGTGGCCATCCACTTCCACGTCTTCATTGACGTTCCTCCCTTACTGGAGAGTTCGTCTTCTCCATCGTCGACGTGCCAAAACTGACACGGATCTCGCCCCTTTCATCCTTCTAGAATAGGTAGTTAGGTCTATGTAGGTTCCTAATTTAGTTTCCTATTCAAAAAACCCAAAAACATCCCCTCGATGCCGCCGCTCATCCCCGTCTTCTCCATCTCCGACCACTCCTCCGGTGAGGCATAAACACCGCTAAACCCCTTCATCTGCCTCGTCGACTGATGTGCATACATCTAAATAGCCAAAAATGTCTATTAATGCATGTTCTTAGTGTCATATTAGCATCATACATTATAAATATTGCATAACATGTATAATCAAGCATTTAGGTTAAGTTGTATAAATTGTATTGTAATTATCTCCTTTTATGGTCAGGGAAAGGGTCATTCTTAATCGGAGTGTTGGATCAAAGATCCAACCGTATGGATCTGATTAGGGTGACGATTGGAGTTCAATGACTCCAAGATCGCCCTGATCGGACATCTGTAGCACCAGATAGAGATCGAGGAACCTAATGGTGCAAAAATCGGCTCAATCCAACCTCCGTGGCACCATCTACAACACGTAGAAGATGGACGGCCAAGATGGCACCATGTGGTGCCATCCCAGCCGCCTAATCGACCCTCAAGACCGTCGCTGCATCTCCAAAGGTCTTCCAACGTGAGATCTGGGCCATTGGATCTTGATCCAATGATCATGAGCACGTGCGCTTGAAATCAAAAGCGTGACACAAAGTCGGCCGTAGCGCAGCGGGCGGTCGCTTTTTCGAGAGCATGAGGCGCGCGTTCGAAACACAGTGCACCTCAAATTAGACGGGGGCGTAGGCGCTGGCGCAATTCAGTCGTCAGATGATGATCGGGCGATCGAGGGGCATAAACACGGCACGCGGAGGAACCTTGGATTGCCAAATGCACGATGACGTGCTTGCGCATGCCCAATCGCACGTGGGCTCGGGGTGAAGGTGCAGAGGAAGATGCATGACAAATCTATGCCCTCTGATCTCGCGATCGGATGGCAAAGATTTGAAAGACGTGTGCGGGCATTTTAAGCGCAGAAGGAGGGGAAGCATGTGCGGCATGCACACGTCAGCCATGATCATACCTTTAGTGACGAATAAATCCATCACTAAAGATCTAATAATAATGTTTAAGCGTGGAATGAAAAATTTGCCCTTGATTCCTACTACTATAAAAGGAGACCCAACCTCCACTTCTTCATCCCTTCCTTCACTTCTCTACCTCTCCCAAACTCAAGAAAAGCTTGCCCCACACCTAGGATGCTATTGTAGAGCTAAATCCAATTTTCTCACCCACGTTCCGGAAGTGGATCCCACGATGACAATGACGTGCTACCTCATTCCAGTTTCTTCCTACTTCATCCTCCTTCCTGCTCCATCCTCTATCTTCCTGGCGTCGCTCCGTCCAGCTCGTCTTCCAAGCATTCATCAAGGAGGATAACATCTCTCTCCCTTCTTTTTAATCACTTTCTGGAATAGAATTTTCTACTTTCTAGTTGTAGTCATTTCCTGCTTTGTAGTTGTAAAAATATTCTGATTATATTAAGTGATTGTTCCCTTTTTCACTCTCCCTTTCTCTCTCTATCTTTCTCTTATTGTTTATATCAATTCCGTTGTAATTATTTTGTGTTTCAAACAAAAACACAAAAGAAATAAATCGCAGATTTTAATTCGATGTAGCCTCCCTGTGTTCAACCCAGAATTCTTAGAATTTAGGTATAAATTTATCTATTGATGGATTTCTTCGCAATTCGAACTACAACGATGGGTTTTTCGAAACCAACTTTGATCGTGTAGTTTTCCACGTTCAACATTTTGACGCCGTTGCAGAGAAGGCAATGATTTTCCATTTTCTTTTCGCATTTCACACACTTTATTGTTTTCTAACTTGCCTTATTTCTTGTCTATTATTTTGCAGGTACCTTGACAGGGGATCTTCATGCGGTTGATTGGAGTAAAGTGCAGTTGAAGAAAACTATAAGTGCTCCCCATTCTTCCCCCTCCATAGATTCCAATTCACCACATTAATTCAAATTCCAATTAACCTAGGTGTTTGTATAAATACTAGGGTTATTCTGGTTGCTTGGATTTCCACTCACATTCATCTCACCCGCATATAAAAAATCAATATGAAGAAATTCTTGTGGGGTAATTCAACATACACATTACATACACCCACATTCAATGCACTTAACCTAATTGATTTTCTTCTATTCAATCGGATTTTGATTTGTGGAACCGGTACACACAAATCAACATATAAAAGAGTAGAAATCAGTCTAGGTTAATCATTTTGTGTGACTAGCTCAGTGGTGCAATCTTGGCCTATTGTTTGAGTTGTTTGGGCCACATCACTTAACCTAAAATCAACTCACCAAGTAGCTTCCCCTTAGGGTTTTCAATTTAGGTTAATACCAGGCACTCCACTTTATTTTTTATTACAAAAGGAAAGTGATCTTCACCCGTGTTTGGAAACCTGGTTTGCCTCAAACTTGATTGAATTAAACCTAATTCTAAACCCTAAAAGCTACTTAAGCAAGATTTGAACCTTAAAATCTACTCATCACAAATAATCTTACTTGAAAACCTTGGTTGTACATGCACTTACACATACTCAATTGATCATTAAGGGCACAACCCATTTTAAGGGCCCAACACATTCCATAAGCATTATAATCCCAGGCCTAAATAAAATCAAGTAGACATTAGCCTTAAGGATTAATTCACTTTTTGGGGTCCAGTCTGAGATTGTTTATGGTTAACTAGCTTGTACTGATCAATCTGATGCCTAGCTAGGGGAGTAGCATCAAACGACTACGGCTAGGGTGTACAATAGGAACCGGAGGCACAAGTCGAAAGAAGAACCTTCTCCCCAATCCCTCCTTCTAATTGGTTGGATTGAGCAGACGCAATGTTGAACGATTACGAACCTACGCTAACGTGTTCGATTTTGGAAAACCTGTCATTGTAGTTCGAAAGAGAAGAATTCGTGTTCAACAAATAAAATTTATACCGAAATTAAAATTTCGGGTCGAACACAGGGAGGCAGATGTTTGATTTAAAAACTACGCGTTTCTTTTTATTTGTTACAAAATAATTCAATTTAGAACCATCTAATTATTTACAGTAAATAGAAGAGAGAGAGAGTAAGAGAGAAAGAGAATATTACACAGAGAAATCAAAATGAGATGTAGAATAAACAAGGAATTTTTGTATTGAAGAGATTGTTCATTACAACTAGAAAGCATAAAACAATTACTCTAGAAAGCGATAAATTTACTCTAGAAAGCACTAAAAGAATGGAGAGAGAAATGTCCTCCTCGACGATTGCTTGGAGGATGAGTAGATTAATCTAGAAAGCAGTAAATCTATACTAGAAAGCGGTAAAAAGAATAGGGAGAGAGAAATCCTCCTTGACGGTTGCTTGGAGGACGAACCGGACGGGACGACGCCTGGACGAAGGAGAACGAAGCAAGACGAAGGAGGACGAAGCAAAAGAACGGGAACGATGCAGCACGCCGTCGTCATCGCGGGATCCACTTCCGAAGGGGAACGAAAATTGGACTTTATCTCGCGAGAAGCATCCCGGGTGTGGGACAAGCTTCTCTTGAGCTTTGGAGGGGTAGAGAGGAGAAAGAAGGGATGAAAATTTCGTATGGAGGGGGTCTCCTTTTATAGTTGCAAGGATTGGGGGCAAAATGGACATTACATCTTCAAAATAATAAATAAGGGGTCTTTAGTGATGGATAAATCCGTCACTAAAGCCCCGACGTGGCCGTCGCCGCCGCGCCCACGCACGCTCGCTCGGTTGCCCGCGTGCGTAACGCCTACGCACGTCCGCGAAGTCTCAGCCGTCCGATCGCGAGATCGGACAGCTTAAATCGCGTCCGCGCCCGCTACAACCCACCCGCCTACGCGTGCGATCGCGCGTTACGCGGGGCGTCCAATCGCGCGTCGGCGCTATCGGGCGCCCGCGACCGCACGATCTCCATTCGACGCTCCACGCGTCTCAATAACCCGCGTCTCCAATCCACTCGCCGCGGCTCGAACCCGCGCCCCACGCTCGCGTAAGCGCGCTCGACCGTTGCGCTGCGGGGCGCGGATGGTCGAGCGCACGTTTTAAGCGCCGGGCGGCCACAGCCGTTGGATCTCCATCTGACGGTGGATAGCGATCGGGCGGGGGCCTTCACGAAATGCAGGCGGCCGTTTGGGCGGCTGAGATGGCGCCACGTGGTGCCATCTTGGCCGTCCATCTTCTGGAAGTTGTAGATGGTGCCACGGATGTCGGATTGACTCGATTTTTGTGTCGTTTGCTGCGATCGTCGATCTGAATTCATCAGTGTGGTTAGATTTGTCATCTGAAGTGCGAATTTACACCATCCTGGCCCTTGATCTTCTAGGGTTCCCCGGTCTCTATCTGATGCTACGGATGCCTGATTAGGACGATCTTGGAGTCGTTGAACTCCAATCGTCGCCCTGATCATATCCATACGGTTGGATCTTTGATCCGAGGCCCCGATAAAATATTTTCCCTGTCCAAGCACATAAAAGGAGACAATTAACCTCCATTTTATTCAAACTACTTTAAATGCAAGATGATGCATGTAATGCAATATTTATATCATGAAATGCAATCCTATGCTTAAGAACATGCATAAATAGACATTTTAAGTAGTGTAAATGTGTTTACATCATACCCCCATGCCTATCTTTTGCTAGTCCCTAGCAAAAACTATATGCTATTTATAAAAGAATTAGGTTAGATTATTTGGACCTGAGTTATTTTCAATCATTAAGAAATTGTCTACTTAGGAACTGAACTTTCAAAGACACAACAGTGCCCGGGTATCAGCCAAAATGTAGACCGCCTCAAGCCCTCGCCTTATTCAAAGAAAAATTTCTTTTTCTCTTTTTACTCTTTTATAAATTTTTTTTTTTTAGATTTTCAAATTTTAGGGTTCAAGAGTGGCTTTCTACGACCATTCAACTCACCCAAGATTTGATGAGAACCCTAAGTTTTAAGCATCTTATTGTGATTGTGATAGACTCGTTGACCAGCAATTAGAACGGACTTCGGATTTCTACGCCTCTAGGTGACCTCAAAAAGAATTCTGCCTAAAGGTGTATCTTTACAACCGGTAGCTTTCTCCCTACTTTTATTTTTTAACGGGGTCAACACAAGGGTGAATCCAGTGTATATCTCCCCGGTTTATTCTACTTCTCTGCTTCTTCCTAAGTGTTTTGGAAATTTTTAGTGCATTTTCTGAGCTGGGTTCTGGACAACCGGTCGATGAGCTGTTACCACTGACAACTTGCCAGCCATACTCGTGCGGCGAAGTGTGGCTTATTTCTTTTTGTTCTTTTCTCCTTTTTGATTTTTTTTTTTTTTTTTTTTAAGTAGGTGACTTCCCTGATCTAAGATTTACCTAAAGGTAGCAAAAAGAGAAAGGTCCAGTGACTGGGCTCTAGACAACCTACCTATGGGCTGTTACCCACGATGACTTACCAGCCATATCACCCTAGAAGGTTCATTAGCTACCCAATTTCCGTTAGAATCGCCGAATAACGAGTCAGTGCAAAGAAAGTGTGTAGATGCTTAAAACTCAAAATTCCCTCAAATCAGAGGGCGGGTTAATAAGTCGTGTACTTATCACCCAAACTTATTTATTCCAATTATAATAGAATTAAGATGGCGAGGACTCAAAGACAAATCCACATTTTAGTAGATACACAGGCTAATTAAGTCCAAAGACCTGACAGGTCTTTGTGTTCAGATCCTAATGTAGTATTTCCTAAAATTGCAAATTTTCTTAAACCCAAATTCTCTTTCCTAATTCTGAATTTTTTTTTTATAAAAGAAAATAAACAAATCTACGGAGCTGACGAATGAATTCAGAGATAAATATCCACCCCCCCATGCCTATCTAATGCAATGTCCTCATTGTATTAAAAAGACATAAAACAGAGTGGAAAAGCGTAGAAAGCACCTGAATTACGTGAATGTCATGTCCGCTCCGAGATGAAATCGAAAAAAGAACTGTATATGTGCTGAGTTTAGTGCCTTCAGTAGGCGCACTATACAAAGAAAAGAAATGAAGAATTCACAAGTGCAGGTCAGAATTAATATAAACAGAAGAATCCTCTGACCTATCAACAGCGGTCCACAGATGTGGACCAGATTGTGGTGCAGACCCATCCCCCATAATCGAGAATATCTTAGGTTCTGGATAAAAATTACCCAAAACCTAAAATCAGAATGCAAGCGGGGTCGGGCCTGCGATTTATGAGGATGCAACCCAAGGCCAAAATGTCGGGTTACAGAGAATTGAAGCTCAAAAGGATAATCGTTGAATGTGTGCTTGAGTTGAACATCCTCGAAACAAATGTCGTAAGAGTTCTGATTTGATGGTTTCAACTTAAAAGGAACCCTTCGACTCAATCTTCCTTTTCCTCCAAAATTAACTTCCCAAATCAGAACTTCCCCGCTCCTATCCTCCTCATTCAGCATGTCAAATTCCAGGACCTCGTGTACATTTATCACCCCGTCTGAAATCTCCAAGTCTAAATGATGTGGCAGAATCAAAATTGACTTGGGTCTAATTATCTCAGAATTAGAATCATCAATAAGCTCAACAGGGTGTAACTGATAATCAGGGCATTGAATTGATTCTTCCAGAAAATGCTATTCTGGATCCGTAATGTGTGCCCTAATAAGATCAGTTTCCTCAGTTATTGGGCTATTAAATGATCTATTAGATTCCTCAAGCCCAATTGTCTCACAGAAATCGTGTTCAGAAAACTCGCGTGAGACTTCGCAACTTGAATCTTCACCATCAGGATCCGTATCAATGTATGTCCCAAAATCAGTTGTCACTTTCTGTTCCAAGGATACATATGTTTCCTCATAACCCGGCTCAGGGATCTCAGGTGAAGAAATCAAATCATCCTTAATTGGTTGCTTTAATTCAATCTGGTCAGCCTCATAACACTTGTCCCCCCCAACAGGTGCCTGAGTGGGTTCTGTCGTTGGCTTTCCTGAAGAGAGTTCATCCTGGGAATTATTCCAAGATTGAATCAAAGCAACCACGAATCTTATCCTCAATTTCGCTAATTTCCCAAGTAGAAACTCACCCGGGTTCTTATCCTTAACATCCTGGAGCCAATCCAACAAAGAGTTGTTTAAATCATCAATCATTTCAATCAGGGGCTCCAATCTCTCAATGCAAGGTATTGGCTGAACTTCTAAAGATTGAATGATATTCCTCAAGTTAGCCAGAACCTTATCTTGAACCTGATTAACCTGAACCAAATGAGTTGGTTCAGGGTTGGGCGGGTTTGACATCAATGTAGAGGAATTAACGAATTGAGATTCATTATACCCATCCTGATAATAGGTCATTTCAGATTATTCAAAAGATGGTGATGACCTAAAGGCAGTGAAATCAGAGGATGGGTAAGGATCAGTGTATCCTTCTTGGTTGTAGATCGTATTAGGTTGTTCATGAAAGGAGGACGATCTATAATCGATGTAACTCTGAGAAGGATAGAAATCAGAATCAAAGTGTTCAGGGTTAGACCCTAAACACGGGGGTCCAGAATTATATCCCCAATCCGAATTATCCCAACTAATTGATGGTCGATTACAATACGAGTTGGGATAATCGTCATGTTGAGGATAATTTACAACAGGAGGGAAAGAGCGGGAATGCGTGAAATATGTGGAAGGATTCATGATACACGGGGGGAAGAAAGGTGCCCTGCAATATAAACAATCAAACCTGTCTTTAAATAGGTTAGCCTAAAGACCTACAGACTCTCAAAACCCGTCTTGAGATAAAGGAACGATTTGATCTACTTCCGTCTGTTCAATCCAACCAGTTAGAAGGAGGGACTGGGGAGAAGGTTCTTCCTTCGGCTTGCGCCTCCGGTTCCTAGTGTACCCCCCAGCCGCGATCGTTTGACTCTGCTCCCCTAGCTAGACATCAGATTGAACAGTAGAAACAGACTAATCAAAAATAATCTTGTTCTGGGTTCTAAAGAGCGAGTCCAATCCTTAAGGCCAACGTCTACTCTATTTTATTTAGGGCTAGGTTTGAATGTGCCTTGGAATGTGATGGGCCCTTTAAATGGGTTGTGCCCTTAATGATTGATTGATTTGTATGTGAGTGCACAACTAGTGGGTTTCAAGCAAGATTGTTTTTGATGTGGTGAATTTTAAGATTCAAATCTTGCTTAGTAGCTTTTAGGATTCAACTTTAGGTGTTTTCAATCAAGTTTCGTTGGCACACCAAGTTTTACAAGCACAGGTGAAGATGTTTTCCTTTAAAGTTTAAAAAGAATGTGGAGTGCCTGGTAAATCCCTAAGAGTTGAACCTAATTGGCAGCTACATGATGAGTTGACTTTATTTGAAGTGGTGCAGCCCAATCAACTCAAACAATTGGCCTGTTGCACCACTTAATTAGGCACACAAATGATTACCTAATCTGATTTCTACTCAATTATGTGTTTGGATGTGTGTACCGGCTCCTAAGATTGGATTACAGGTTGAGTTTGAAAATCAGATGAGGTTGTGTACCTCTGTGAGATTTTTTTTTTTCTTTTTAATGTGGGGGTTGGGGTGACTATGGGTGTCAAACAACAAACAATCTAACCTTAGAGTTTATAAAAACACCTAGGTTGATTGATGTTTGAGTTATTATGTGATGAAATGAAATCTAATGGGTGGGAGGTGGGGGATAACTTACAAAATCTTCCACAGCACTTTACTCCGATCTACCGCTTTTGCCTGTCTCGAAAGAGTACCTGCAATTACAATAAGAAAGGAGAAAAGTGAGGTAAATGATTTATAAGTTACAAAACGCGAAGAGAAATCAAAGAGCGTTGCCTCCCCGGCAACGGCGCCAAAATGTTGAACGATTACGAACCTACGCTAACGTGTTCGGTTTTGGAAAACCTGTCGTTGTAGTTCGAAAGCGAAGAATTCGTGTTCAACAAATAAAATTTATACCGAAATTAAAATTACGAGTCGAACACAGGGAGGCAGACGTTTGATTTAAAAACTACGCGTTTCTTTTTATTCGTTACAGAATAATTCAATTTAGAACCATCTAATTATTTACAATAAATAGAAGAGAGAGAGAGTAAGAGAGAAAGAGAATATTACACAGAGAAATCAAAATGAGATGTAGAATAAACAAGGAATTTTTGTATTGAAGAGATTGTTCATTACAACTAGAAAGCATAAAATAATTACTCTAGAAAGCGATAAATTTACTCTAGAAAGCATTAAAAGAATGGAGAGAGAAATGTCCTCCTCGACGATTGCTTGGAGGATGAGTAGATTAATCTAGAAAGCAGTAAATCTATACTAGAAAGCGGTAAAAAGAATAGGGAGAGAGAAATCCTCCTTGACGGTTGCTTGGAGGACGAGCCAGACGGGACGACGCCTGGACGAAGGAGAACGAAGCGGGATGAAGGAGGATGAAGCAGAAGAACGGGAACGAAGCAGCACGCGGTCGTCGTCGCGGGATCCACTTCCGAAGGGGAACGAAAATTGGACTTTATCTCGCGAGAAGCATCCCAGGTGTGGGACAAGCTTCTCTTGAGCTTTGGAGGGGTAGAGAGGAGAAAGAAGGGATGAAAATTTCGTATGGAGGGGGTCTCCTTTTATAGTTGCAAGGAGTGGGGGCAAAATGGATATTACATCTTCAAAATAATAAATAAGGGGTCTTTAGTGACGGATAAATCCGTCACTAAAGCCCCGACGTGGCCGTTGCCGCCGCGCCCACGCGCGCCCGCTCGGCTGCCCGCGTTCGTAATGCCTACGCACGTCCGCGAAGTCTCAGTCGTCCGATCGTGAGATCGGACGACTTAAATCTCGTCCGCGCCCGCTGCAACTCGCCCGCCTGCACGTGCGATCGCGCGTTACGCGGGGCGTCCAATCGCGCGTCGGCGCTATCGAGCGCCTGCGACCGCACGATCTCCATCCGACGCTCCACGCGCCTAGTAACCCGCATCTCCAATCCACTCGCCGCGGCTCGAACCCGCGCCCTGCGCTCACGTAAGCGCGCTCGACCGCTGCGCTGCGGGGCGCGGATGGTCGAGTGCACGTTTTAAGCGCCGGGCGGCCACAGCCGTTGGATCTCCATCTGACGGTGGAGAGCGATCGGGTGGGGGCCTTCACAAAATGCCAGCGGCCGTTTGGGCGGCTGAGATGGCGCCACGTGGCGCCATCTTGGCCGTCCATCTTCTGGAAGTTGTAGATGGTGCCACGATGTCGGATTGACTCGATTTTTGTGTCGTTTGGCTGCGATCGTCGATCCGAATTCGTCAGTGTGGTCGGATTTGTCATCTGAAGTGTGGATTTACACCATCCTTGCCCTTGATCTTCTAGGGTTCCCCGATCTCTATCTGATGCTACGGATGCCCGATTAGGGCGATCTTGGAGTCGTTGGACTCCAATCGTCACCCTGATCATATCCATACTGTTCAATCTTTGATCTGAGGCCCCGATAAAATATTTGCCCTGTCCAAGCACATAAAAGGAGACAATTAACCTCCATTTTATTCAAACTACTCTAAATACAAGATGATGCATGTAATGCAATATTTATATCATGAAATGCAATCCTATGCTTAAGAACATGCATAAATAGACATTTTAAGTAGTGTAAATGTGTTTACATCATGCAATTTGAGTAAATTGTTTATAATCATATGGTGGATTCTGAGAGTCTGTAGATCCTTAGGCTACCCAACTTAAGGACAGATTTTGTTGTGTTGTAGGGTTCTTAACCCCAGTCCTTCCAACCTTTTCCTAGTTTATGCTAAGAAGGAGGTCATTGAAGCCTCGATTGGAAGGACCACTAGAGTATTCTAGGAGGCGTAGATGGGATTTTGGCTAAATTGATCCCATGGCCGATCAACAGCCTCCTCTGCCTTAGGATCCATAGGAGGTATTTCAAAGGTAGCTGGAACAAATGCAGAGAATGCAAGAATGGTTCTAGAGAATGTGGAGCACTCAGCCCTTGAAGGATTTTTATGATCCTTCAAATTACGGGGAACATCCCAGCAACCAGATTCCTGTCGGAAATATAGAAATCAAGCCCCAAGTGTTAAGCCTGATCAAACATTTCCATGGGCTTTGCTCTGAAGACCCGTTTAAGCACTTGGAGGACTTGACCACTTTGGTCCAAACCACCAAGGCACGAAACGTGAATAAGGAGCAGATGATCATGAGGCTCTTCCACCACTCTCTTGGGGATAAAGCCGCTCATTGGTACAAGACTATAGGAAGGCCAATTGCAACTTGGAATAATTTGAAGTCGGCCTTCCTGAAGAAATTCTTCCCTGTTGGATGTACCAATGCTTTGAGACGAGCAATTACTACCTTCACCCAGCGGCTGGGGGAGCAATTTCATGTTGCCTGGGAGCGATTCCAAGACTTATTGCGGAGGTGTCCACACCACGAGGTGCCGAAATGGCAACTCGTGTAGATCTTCTACCACGGGTTGACTGAGCAACTCGGAAATCATGTGCACGCCTCTTGCAGAGGCAATTTCCTCAACAAAGACGTAGATAGCGTGAACAATTTGTTTGAGGAGATGAGTGAGAATTCGATTAATCATGCCTCCATGGATACTTTTAACCAATCCCAACAACCCAGATCGAATGTTAATGAAGTCCATGAGTCTCATTCATTCAATATGGAATTGATTTGCAATAAACTAGATAAGGCGGACTTGGTTACTAAAAGGATGGAGGAGTGGATGGCTGGAAATTCAATGAATAATTCTCGATCCACTCAATCCCAGAATTTGGGATTCCATTCATCGCAAGCTCTTTCTAGATGGGAGTTCGTGAATCAACTTAATGTTGCTCAACCTATGAGTCAGCATTATTCGGAACCCCACAGGTTCCAAATTGGGGCCTTTGATCCCAGTTTCTCTAATCCCTTCCTTCTTTCTCTCCATCCTCATCCTATGAGGATGTCTATGCTATACAAGAGAATGTTAGGTCCAACCCTTACTCCAATGCTTATAATCCGAGTTAGAGGAACCACTCTAACTTCTCTTTGAAAAACCCAGGGCAGCAGGCCCAATTCCAACCGAGCAATTATGCTTCGCAAAGACCAATGGGTCAGGGTCATGTTCACACTCAGTTGCCCCAGAATCAGGTCAATCAGCCATCTTGGAATTCCTGTCAACCTGTAGGGCAGGCTGATTTGAACCGATAGATGGTAGAAATGCAAGAATCCATGCTCCAGCTCATGTAGCAAATGAAAACCTTGCTAGAAAACTTGCAGAACAGGTTCATTGCTAATTCTCGTCAACCCGAATCTCTACCATCTCAACCCAAACCCAACCCGCTTAATATCTAGAATCCGGGCAATCAAGCCCATGGGTACGAGAATCAGAGGGACCCACACGCACATGCTAAGGTGGTTGAGCAGGGTCCTTCCTCTTCTGCTTCTTCCTTAAATCAAAGGTTTTTGGCTAAAGAATCCCCTCTAATCTTTCCTACCCCTCCCCAAGACCCAAATCCGTATGCATCTGCTAATTCAGTTACTTTGAGGAGTTGAAAACAAACTCAGGATCCACAACTGCACTGTTCTGATCCTAGAAAGTCTGCGGAGAGAAAGGAGAGCTCCGAAGAAGAAATCAAGGCTCAGGAACCTGATTCCAAAGATTTGACTCATGTTTCTTTTCCCTGAGGCCATGATTAAACCTAGGAAGAAGCTTGTTGATAGTAACAAGGAGCTCCTAAACATATTCAAGAATGTAGAGATCAATATCCCACTCCTCGATGCTATCACACACATACCGGCTTATGCTAAATTTATTAATGATTTATGCACACAGAAGCGTAAGTCGAGGGAATCTATTCCGAGGAAGGTGGTACTCTCCGTGTAGGCTAGTTCTGTTATCCTACATCACTTTCCTCAGAAAAAGAGAGATCTAGGTGCTCCTTTGATTTCTTATATCATTAGAGATTACACTCTTGATAGAGCACTTTTGGATCTAGGTGCATCTATTAAGCTAATTCCGACTTCTCTTTACGAGAAATTCGGATTAGGTGAACTTCAACTGACTTCAGTAACGCTGTAGTTAGTGGACTGTTCGGTCACAAATCCACGAGGCATTATTGAAGATGTTATTGTTAAGGTTAAGGATTTCTATTTTCCTATAGATTTCCTTCTCCTTGACATGGATGTACCTGAAAATATGAGGAACACGCCCATCATTCTAGGGCATCTATTCCTAACTACCGCAAAGGCCAATATCAACTATGAAAGCGGTAGCATGGAAATCACCTTTGGGGATCAGAAATTGAAATTGGATATTTTTAAGGCGATTAACAAATTCGAGGATTGTGGATTTATAGAGGAACTTGAGGAAGATAGTTTGAATATTGAAACTTGTATGCCGATTTCTGCAATTGAAAGTTTCTCCTACTATGAAAGATCTGAACTGCAACCCTCTGTGGCATACTCGCCATATTCTAAAAAGGTTATTGATTTTATTCACTTTCAACCTCTTCCGCTTGATGAATCTTCATCAGCATCATCCATACCTTCAATTCAAAACCCACCCCAGCTTGAACTGAAACCATTACCTGAGAATTTGAAATATCAATTTTTGGGACCTCAAAAGACACTCCCTGTGATTATCAATGCCAGATTAACTAAGGAGTAGGAGATTAAATTGATTAAGGTCCTAAAGGAACACAAGGAGGCAATTGGTTGAACCATTCAAGACCTTAAGGGGATCGAGCCATCTTACTACAATCACAGAATGTTTTTGGATGATGGATCCTGCCTTTCTTGCCAAATGCAGAGGAGATTAAACCTAAATATGTGAGAAGTGGTCAAGAAGGAAATTTTCAAGTGGCTCGATGTAAGAATCATTTATCCAATCTCTGATAGTCCTTGGGTAAGTCCCATGCAAATTGTTCCCAAGAAATCTGGGATTACCGTTGTGACTAACAAGAAAGGAGAATCTATTACAACTCATTCAGCTTCCTCGTGGAGAGTTTGTATTGATTACAGGAAGCTGAACACAGCCACGAAAAAGGATCATTTCCCTTTGCAATTTGTCGATCAAATCCTTGAAAGACTAGCCGAGCAGAAGTACTTCTGTTTCCTTGATAGTTACTCAGGATACAATCAAGTCCCTATCCATCCCGAGGATTAGGAAAAAATGACTTTCACCTGTCCCTACGGAACCTTTGCTTTCCGTAGGATGCCATTCGGCTTATGCAATGCACCTGCGACTTTTCAAAGGTGTATGCTGGCCATATTCTTTGACATGGTGGGAGAGTTTATGGAAGTCTTCATGGATGATTTCTCTATTTTTGGAGAATCATTTGATTCTTGTTTGGCTAATCTTGAAATGATTCATAGAAGATGCATCAAAACATGACTCGTCCTTAGCTGGGAAAAGAGTCATTTCATGACACAAGAAGGCATTGTCTTGGGTCATGTAATCTCTGAATGGGGTATCAAAGTTGACAAAGCTAAGGTTGATGCTATCACTAAACTTCCTCCTCCCACATCTATCAAACAAATTCGATCATTTCTTGGTCATGTGGGATTCTATAGGAGGATCATCAAGGACTTTTCTAAGGTTGCTTGCCCTCTGAGAAAACTTCTCGCCAAAGATACTCCATTTGATTTCAACGAATCATGCCATAAGGCATTTGATTTTCTTAAAATGGTACTCACTTGTGCTCCGATGTTGCAACCACCAATTTGGACAACCCCATTTGAGATCATGACCGACGCTTCTTATTATGCGGTCGGGGCTATTTTGGGTCAGAAGATTGACAGGAAGCCCTCTGTCATCTACTATGCTAGTAAAACTTTAGATGAGGCTCAGAGGAATTACACTATTACTGAGAAGGAATTACTAGTTGTAGTATTTGCTTTGGAGAAATTCAGGGCTTATCTCTTAAGGTCTCATGTCATAATTTATACCGACCACTCGGCCTTGAGACATCTCTTGGCCAAAAAGGTTGCCAAACCCTAGCTTATTTGATGGATTCTTTTGCTTCAAGAATTTGATCTCGAAATCAAGGATAAATCCAGGGCACAGAATGTGGTGACGGATCATCTTTCGAGACTCCTGAGTGATTCTTCTCGTCCAAATATTCCGATTGTTGATACTTTTCTGGACGAGACTATCCTTACAGTTTTAGGTGTCCAAAGGCCATGGTTTGCAGACATCGTAAACTATTTGGCCATTGGTCAAATCTTTCAGGATTGGACTAAGCAACAACGAGATAGACTCAAATCTGAGGCCAAATACTACTTTCGGGAAGACCCTGAACTGTATCGCATCGACTCTGATTAGATTATTCGTCGATGTGTTTCGGAGGGTGAATTCAAAAGTATACTCGACTTCTACCATGCATCTGCATGTGGTGGACATTTCTCCGGGAAAAAGATGGCTGCAAAAATTTTGCAATATGGATTCTTTTGGTCGTCTTTATTGAAGGATGCCCAGGAATTCTCGAGGTCGTGTTCCCAATGGCAGGCAATTGGGAGCATAACCAAGAGAGACATGATGCCCCTAAACTCGATTCTTCGAATCGAAATCTTCGATGTTTGGGGCATCTATTTTATGGGACCTTTCCTCCCTTCATTTGGACATCAGTACATTCGCGTCACTACTGATACGTGTCCAAATGGATTGAGGCCATTCCCACCGGAACCAATGACCACAAGGTGGTCATCGATTTCATGAAGAACATCTTCAGCTGGTTTGGGATTCTGAGGGCCATCATCAACGATGGTGGTTTCCAGTTGCCCAATTTTGTAATTGACTAGCAAAATACAGGGTAAATCATAGAATCTCCACACCTTACCATCCCTAAACAAATGGACAGGCTAAGATCTCCAATCGAGAGATCAAGAATATTCTTCAGAAGACAGTTAGGCCTGATCGTAAAGACTGGACTCAAAAGCTTGAGGAAGATCTTGACGGTTAGGCCTACCGTACGACATACAAAATGCCTATCATCATGTCACCATTTCATTTGTTGTATGGAAAGGCATGCCATTTATCTGTAGAAATTGAACATGGGGCATTCTGGGCAATCAAGTAGTGTAATATGGATTTAAGTTTAGCCGGAAAGACCAGGAAACTCCAACTATCTGAGTTTTAGGAGCTTAGAAATGACACATACGAGAATGCCAAGATTTACAAGGCTTGGACCAAAGCTCTTCATGACCAATTGATATCCTGAAAGAGCTTTGAGCCGAATCGGAATGTTTGGCTCACCGATTCTCGATTTAACCTCTTTCCTGGTAAACTTAAGTCAAAATGGAATGGCTCATTCATCATCGATCAAATTTTTCCAAATGGAGCTGTTTAGATTTCTGAGCCAAAGATGGGTAATTCATTCAAAGTCAACGGCCAACATCTAAAGCCTTTTATTGACTGTATTTTTCTAGAAACCGTCTAAGACATAGTTGCCCTCGTCATGTTGTGATCTCTTTGGTTGGACTTCACCTAGTTGACGGCATTAAACTCTGCAGTTTTACAGTCTGACTCAAAACTTACCCGAGCATCATATTCAGGTGACATCTACATTCTACCTTCCTTTCATGTCTTTTATTCTCAATGTGGACATTGCATCAACTGGGCATGGGGGGGTGGATTCATTTTTGAATCAATTTGTTAGTTCTGTGGAATTCTTGTAAATTCTACTTATTTACTTATATATACATAAAAAAAATTAATTAGGAAGAAATAGTTGGGCATTAAGACTTTTCAATCTTAGGAAATACTACAGTAGGATCTGAACAGTAAGACCCTTAAGGTCTTTGGGCTTAATCAGCCTGGGTATCCACTAAAATGTAGATTTGTGTATCGAGACCTCGCCATCCTAAATTCTATTTCAATTTTATTAAATAAGTTTGGGTGATAAGTATACGACTTATCAAATCGCCCTCTGATTTGAGGGAACTTTAAGTTTAAAGCATCTACACTCTATTTGTCACTGACTCGTTGTTCGACGGTTTTAACGGAAATTAGGTAACTAATGAACCTTCTAGGGTGGTATGGCTAGCAAGTTATCCTGGGTAACAGCCCATAGGGAGGTTGTCTAGAGCCCAGCCACTAGACCATTCTTTTCCAACTACTTTTAGGTAAATCTTAGACCATGCAAGCCATGTACATAAAAAAAAAAAGAAAAAGAAAGTCCAAAAAGAAAAGAAGGGAAGAAAAAAGAAAAGGAGAAAAAAAAATAAAACAAAAGAAATAAGCCACACTTCATTGCACGAGTATGGCTGGCAAGTTATCATGGGTAGGTTGTCCAGAGCCCAATTCAAGAAATGCATGTCAAATTCCTAAAACACTTAGGAAGAAGCGGAGAAGTAGAATAAGCCAGGGAGATATACATTAGATTCACCCTTGTGTTGACCCCATAAAAAGAAAAGTAGGGAGAAAGCTATCAGTCGTATAGATACACCTTTAGGCGAAATTCTTTTTAAGGCCACCTAGGGATGTAGAAACCCGAAGTCCGTTCTAATTGCCGATCAACGAGTCTATCACTTTCACAAAAGGATCCTTAGAACTTAAGATTTTCATCAAGTCTTGGGTGGGTTGAGTGGCCGTAGAAAGCCACTCTGTAACCCTAAACTCAAAAATACAAAAAAAATAGAAAAGAAGAAGAAAAAAAAAGAGATCTTTCTTTGAAAAAGGTGAGGGCTTTAGGCGGTCTGCATTTTGCCAGATACCCAGGCACTGTTGTGTCTTTGAAGGTTCAGGTCCTAAGTAAAAATTTCTTAATGTTGAAAATGATTTGTGCCCGAGTAATCCAACCTAATTCTTTTATAAATAGCATGTAGTTTTTGCCAGGGACTAGCAAAAGATATGCATGGGGGTGTGATGTGCAAACATCTAAATGGCCAAAAATGTCTATTAATGCATGTTCTTACTGTCATATTAGCATCATACATTGTAAATATTACATAACATACATAATCATGCATTTAGGTTAAGTTGTATAAATTTTATAGTAATTGTCTCCTTTTATGGTTGGGGAAAGGGTGATTCTTAATCGATGCCTCGGATCGAAGATCCAACCATATAGATCTGATTAGGGCAACGATTAGAGTTCAATGACTCTAAGATCGCCCTGATCGGACATCCGTAGCACCAGATAGAGATCACGGAACCCTAAATATCAAGGGCCAAGATGGTGCCAATCCACACTTCAGACGACAAATCCAATCGCATGGATGGGTTCAGATTGATGATCGCAGCCTAACGGCATGAAAATCGACTCAATTTGACATCCGTGGCACCATCTACAACATGCAGAAGATGGATGACCAAGATGGCACCACGTGGCGCCATCCCAGCCGCCCAATCGGCCCTCAGGACCACCGCTGCATCTCCAAAGGGCTTCCAACGTGTGATCTGGGCCGTTGGATCTTGATCCAACAGTTGTGACCACGTGCGCCTGAAATCAAAAGCGCGACATAAAGTTGGCCGTAGCGCAGCGGGCAGCGGCTCTTTTGTGAGCGCGAGATGAATGTTTGAAACGCAGCGCGCCTTAAATCAGATGAGGGCGCAAGCGTGGGTGCAATTCAGCCATTAGATAATGATCGGGCGGCTGAGGGGCAGAGATGTGGCATGTGGAGGAACCTTGGATCACCACGCGCATAATGATGCGCTTGCGGATACCCAATCTCACGTGGGTGCGCGGTGAAGGCGCAGACGAAGGTGCGTAAGGAGAAATTTAAGCTGTCTGATCTCGCAATTGGATGGATAAGATTTAAAAGACATGCACAGGCATTTTAAGCGCAGAAGGCGAGGAGGTGCATTCACGTCAGCCACGAATAGACCTTTAGTGATGGATAAATCCGTCACTAAAAACCTAATATTAATCTTTTAAGCTTGAAATGAGAAATTTTCCCTTAATTCCTACAACTATAAAAGAAGACCCGACCTCCACTTCTTCATCCTTTCCTTCACTTCTCTACCTCTCCCAATGTCAAGAAAAGCTTGTCCCACACCCGAGATGCTATTCTAGAGCTAAATCCAATTTTCTCGCCCCCGTTCCGAAAGTAGATCCCATGATGACGATGACGTGCTGCCTCATTCCAGTTTCTTCCTGCTTCATCCTCCTTCTTCCTGCTACATCCGGCTCATCCTCCAAGCATTCGTCAAGGAGGATAACATCTCTCTCCCTTCTTTTCAATCGCTTCCTAGAATAGAATTTTCTGCTTTCTAGTTGTAATCATTTCCCTCTTTGTAGTTGTAAAAACATTCTGATTATATTAAGTGATTGTTCTCTTTTTCTCTCTCACTTCCTCTCTATCTCTCTCTTACTTTTTATATCAATTCCATTGTAATTATTTCGTTTTCAAACAAAAACACAAAAAAATATACATCGTGGATTTTAGATCAACGTAGCCTCCCTGTGTTCGACCCAGAATTCTTAGAATTTTAGTATAAATTTATCTGTTGATACATTTCTTCGCAATTCGAACTACAACGATGGGTTTTTCGAAACCAACTTCGATCATGTAGTTTTCCACGTTCAACACTAACCACTGCATGACCTTCACCATACCACCCTATACAAAACTCCTCTCCCTATTTGCCGCTTCACTTAACCAAATTGCCCATGGAACAAACCCACCTTCACCGACCTATCCCATCACCGACCGGCCACCACATGCACTCTCACTCCATGCTACACCTACCACAACATTCGTTGTCCCTCGACAACACTGCTGAGCCATCTGATGGGGCTGCGAGGCCCTTTTTCCTGATTATCAGGTGTCGAGTCCTCCATGCCATTAACGGTGAGCTTAAGCAAAGCTTGAAGCTCTCCTAGCCATTGCAGCTGCAGGCGACAATTCCAGGTGCAGCGGACTTTGTCTAGGAACGCAACCAAGAGATCAATTTGGCCCTTTGACCAAGCCTTTGACTGAAATTGGATGCATCATCTGCTGCAACCAGTGCAAAGAGGAAGGGTGGGACATTAGTCTCACCTCGAAAGCGCACGAAGCAATGCATGCACATAAATTGATTTTATGATGCCGGCTTATTGCCTCAACTAACATAGGGGGGTGATGTCCCCCACACACACCCCACATGCACCTCGCCCTAACCTGCACACTCCTTGCTCACTACCCACTGCCAATGAGCCTGGTCCCTGGTGCACTCTACCCGAATATCCGATAACCCACTGTGGCCTTAAGAAGGTGAGGAAGAGGATCCTAGAGAGAGAGGGAGAGCGGGGTAGGGGGGTTTTGCTCTTACTAGAACTTGTGGGACACTTAGTCGCGAGAAGAGGAGGAAAGCAGCTGAAGGGCAGAAGGAAGGAAAAAAGAGAAGAGGAATAAGAAGAACAGTGCTTCCCTAGAATTGTAGCATCTGTTGGTTAAGTCGTCTGATCTGAGGCTTGTTCGTCTGACAGAGTGCACTGTGCACTTAGCTTGCATGGAATAAACAAGGTTCAGGCACTATTCAATTATTTAGATTAGTATGTAATTAGTATATACATGTATCCAAGCTAACACTTAGTGATTCAAATCACCATTACTTTGCCGTAGATTTCTTTTCGCCATGCATACTTATTGTTAAACTCATGCTTTACATTGATTATCATTTATGAGTAATTTATTGGCTAAGTTCTCATGCTCAATTACATATTATTTGAGATTAGTGTGTGAATTCCTATTTTCTCCCTGTGTTCGACCTTGGACTTTCACCTGAGTTATAAATTTTATCGATTTTCAAGCCTTTTTGACCTATACTACGACACTGCTTTTATAACCTCGATCTAGCTCGGTTAACATTTTGGCGCTGTTGCTGGGGAGCAATGCACAATTCACCACTACTCTCTACATTATTTGATTATATTTGACATTACTTGCCTTATTTGCTTTATTATGATTTTGTGAGATACTAAACGAGGAGATCTTCACGCAAATCAACCACTCTAGGGTAGGTAACTTCTCTATTCTTCCCTAATCAGCCTCCTAATCTTGGGAAGACAAGAAAGGAAACAATCAATTAAGAATAACCTACCTTATTTTCATAGTAATTATCATTTAAAAGGCAAGTTTCTTGATTTACAAATTTTTTTTTTCAAATCTGGTTGGAGTTTGAAGCGATTCTGTTTAGAATTCCCTACCCCAAATTTCCTATGCCTATTAAGGACTACACTTAAGTTCTAATCTTCTTGGACTACGCACCTCTTGTTTAAAGTCCAAGGAGAACATTTTAAAGATCAAATTGGATGCAAAATAAAGCCAATTATGGTTTGAATTTTTAGGGTTTTGGAGTGCTAGTTCAAACTTGCCAACATAAAAGGAAATAAACCCACTTGCATTTGTGTGCTACCCAAACCCTTGGTTGAAAAGATATAATCAGGAAAACCTTAAAATTAGGCTCTAAATTCACTTGAACCCTAAAACCTTTGGACCTAATAACCTGAGAGTCAATCATGGTGATTTCTAGGTCTTGACCTAGATCTCATTCTACCATCTTTAGGGCAAGTCAGGTGTAGTTGGTCTACATTGTAGGCCAACAACCTCCAAATTAGGTCACAAGTTGAAATTAACTTCTAAACAAGTTAAATCAAAGGCACAAATTAAGACATAAAATTGGCAGACTTAAGGTCTTAAGTTCGTACATTCCGGTCTACCTAGACCCTTAGTGACAAGGAAAGTCAGGCGGGGGAAATCCTGTAACCCTTGGGAATGCTCTACCATGTAGGGGTCTTTGTGGGTCTCTCCCTTCCTAGCTACCTAGGTAATTCTCGGGTGTGCGAATTTCTGATTCAGAGGTATCATCCGCCTCAAAATTGCCTTAGTCATCCAAAAATCTTTGGGTGCCTTGATTTGGTCAAAATCTCACATCTAGTCCAACATCCCTTCTATTAGAGCACATACACAAGAAGGCTATTAGGTTTTTAACTTGAGAAGCCTCACTAGATCTTCTTGGGAATTTCTTTCAAATGTAATCTTGAGTTTGATTCTACATCTTGATTCCACCATTTGATTCAAAAATGTAACCTGGCTATATAGGTAGATTATTTAAGAAACCTGAGTCCCAAATGAGTATAAAAGAAAAGATACATGAGAATGCCTATAGAAACCATGAGGAATATTGTAAAAGAAACATTCAGGAGAGATTCAAAAAATCAATGAACCACATTGTGAATTGTATGGAGATGGTATGGACACAACTATAACACGGTTCAACCTGGGATGATCTCTTAGCAGAACATATGGAATTGGTGAAATTACACAATAATGATTGTTGGCAATATTTGTTAAATCCTTCAATTTCGGAAAAACTCAAGAATTTTTTTAAAGAATGGGGAAAATTACCGAGTGGATGATATAGAACCATCGATCAAAAATACTCGTCAGAAGTTAAGACGACATCTTGGAGTAATTCCAGTAATCCATGTAATTTCCCAAATCTCGGGTTTGATGATCAAGGTTGTTATGGACCCCCAACCCAAATGGAATCTAATTCAAATTATGAACAAATTGATACACCTAATATTAAGATAGGTTGGGAAGATCTGGTTGTAGGTCATCACGATTTCGAGCTAGCCCTAGAGATACAAAACCCTGGTTCACCAAGCTTAGATTTCCCAGACACCTGTGATAATGAGATTAAGTCAGAACCTCACGAGGGTGTAAATTCCATCGCTTATGCTGATAAGGTGACTCTCGAGAGCAATTCTGACATCCCTTTAGAGCCCAACCTAGATTCTAGTGATCCAACCCACACCTTTAAACCTAGAATCTGGATCTGAGCCTTATTGGGATAATTACAAGGTCCCATGTGATGAGAATCAAATTTTGAATTTGGATTATAATTATAGGCCTTTATTTGATGAATGCACCTCTCCAACATCCTCAGAAACACAGAATGATTTTTTGAAAGTCATGCCAATCTACGATACAAAAACTGATGAGTTGGAAGAGTTGGGTTTTGATTGGGTCTTCCCTACAAGATAAGAACCCAAGCCCAAACTTAATAAGGACACCTTTTTAAGCTCAGAATATGAAAATATGTTAGATCCAAGTCAGGTTGCTGAGTCTACATCTTTTGATTTATTCTATGGGGGAACTTCTAATCCCAAATCAGGTTCAGAACTTAATTCTCGCAAGTTCTCTGATGATTTTGAATCTTACTCTGATTTCGGAGAACCCTTGTTTCCTGATGACTATGAGCCAATCTATGACCTCAGCTTACATGATCCATTCTTCGACTCTAACTCTGAGGTCCCTGATCCCAAGATCATTGATTCAAAATTAGGTTCCATTGAGATGGAATCATTTCCTTTTGATCCTCAGGAATCAAAAATAGAAATTACTGAGTGTCAAAAACCAAGAGTTCGAATCTTTTCTTGACTCAGATTTCCTTGACCCTATAAACACTCATCAAGCATTTACCTTAGATTTTGATGGCTATTATGAGGACTCTATAGATGAACTGATGTAGACATAGTTATTGAGGGTAAAATGCTTATTCATGCATGTTCCTAGGCTTAGATTTGCATTTCATGTTATAAATATTGCATAGCTTGCTGCATTCAGAGTAGTTGTATATAATTTAGGTTAATTGCATATTTTTTATGGTCAGGGGAGAAGGATATTTATTTTGGAGCCTCGGATTGACGATCTGACCGTACGAATCTAATCAAGACAACGATCAGAGTTAACTCCTTCGAAATTGCCTCGATCGAAGTCCCGTAGCACCATATGCAATCTGAGGAAGATCAATGGCCAAGGGACTAGGTGACATAATTCAGAGCTTGAAATGACAAATCTGATACTGCGGATGGATTCAGGTCGACGATCGCAGAGCAAAGTCGTGAAAATCGACTCAATTCGACCTCTATAGCAACCCCTACAACGAAAAGAAGATGGACGGCCTAGATTGTGCCACGTGGCACAACCCAGTCCGCCCTTGCACACACACACACCACCACACGGGCACAGCAACACAGGTGCACCTGTGCGCGTGGAGGCACGCATGTGCATAGTGTAGTGCTAGCTTATGAGCATGCGCGTGCGCGGCAATGACTATGCACAGTGTAGCACCAGCGGAGCATGGGGTGGGTGCATGCTTGGTTGGTGCCAGCCTAAAGTGACACCTGAGTTGGACCTATGGCGATGCTTACAGCCGTCGCTAATTATTCGCATGCCAGCATGGCCAGCTGCACGTGCCAGCAGGCATGAGCTACCTACAGCGACATGAAAAGGGCGGAATAAACAAAATATCACTTGAGTGTCATGAAAATCCGGTCAGCTCCATAGAGAGAAGAGTGTATACACATGTGCCAAGTTTAATGCCTTCAGCTAGGCATAACATACATATAAAGAAGAAATTGAGAATTCACAAGTGTGGGTCATAATCAAAATAAAAATATTGATCCTGAAACTTGCCAGCAGATGATGTCCACAGATGTGGAGCAAATTATGGTGTAGACCCATGTCCCACGGTCGAGTGGTTCTTAGGTTCTGGATGCAAATCACCCAGAACTGAAGGTTGTTAAGCTTGCAGGGCTAGGCCTGCAGTTTGGGGTGTGCAACCCAAGACCAAAGTGTTGAACAATGGGTAAAGATGGTTCAATAGGCGCAGTTGTCAACTTAACATCTAGCTCAGAAAAATAATCAGTTATTTCGAGCTTGGGTTGCACGTGAAAGATTTCGTAAGGGTCCTGGTAGAAAGTAGGTGGTTTCAGGTCAACAGGAACCCTTAGATCCAAAATCAAAGTTCCCTCAGAATTAGATTCCCAGATTTTTAATTCCAACTTCCTATCCTCCGTAATCAATGTTTGCGATACCTCCAAATCGTTGTACACCTCATCTAAAGTACCCAAGTCCAACAATTGTGCTTGAATCAGGATTGACTTGGATTTGGTGATCTCAAAAATATCTTCATTCAATTCTTTAGGGTGTGTTTGAGGAATGGGGCTACTGATTGAATCATCAAGATTCGAATCATCCAAGTTAATCGCAACATGATAATAATCTTCAATGATTGAGCTATCAAATAGTTCGACATACTCCTCGAGCCCGATTGTCTCACTAGAATCCTCTTCCTTGAGTTCAAATGAGACTTCACCAAAAGATTTTTCACCCTCAAAATCAAAGAATTCATGATCCTCATTTATATATGCCTCAAAATCATATGTCATTTCATGGTTTGTGGAAACATATTTTTCATCATCCCCTAGCTCTAGGATCTTGGGTGAGAAACGTGATTCATCCTCAAAGGGTTTCTCTAGCCCAACCTGGTCATCTCTAATCTCAAAATATGCATCCCCCTCGATAGGTGCCTGAGCAGGTTCAGACATTGGCTCTCCTGAAGGGGGTTCATCTTGAGAATCATCCCAAGATTTGACTAAGGCAACCACAAATTTCATCCTCAACCTTGACAATTTCCCAAGAAGAAACTCACCCAGGTCCCTATCCCTAACACTTTGGAGCAAATCCAATAAAGAACTATTAAGTTCATCAATCATTTTGATCATAGGCTCTAGTGCTTCAGTGCATGGTGTTGGCTGAGCTTCTAATGATTGTATAGTATTCCTTAAGTTAGCCAACACCCTATCTTGGATCTGGTTCACTTGAACCAACTGGTTCAGTTCAGGGCTGGGTGGGTTTAGGTTCATTCTAGGGGAGTCAAGATATTGAGGTTCTCGGGTTCCTCCCTGATAGTAGGTTGCCTCGGGTTGTTCAAAGATTGGTGGTGACCTATATTCAGCATAATTCTGGGGAGGGTAAGTGTTATAATCAGCATATCCTTCATGGTTGTCGATTTGGTTAGGTTCATCATCAAAGGATGGAGATCTGTAATCATTGTAGCTCTTGGAAGGTTAGTAATCATAGTTTGTTGTCCAGGGTTTGGCCCTAGACACTGAGGTCCGGATTCATATCCCCAATCAAAGTCATCCCGGCTAGTGGATGGGTAATTACAAGTCAAGTTGGGATAGTAATCATTTTGGGGATAAGTGGTGGTAGGAGATAGGATGGGAAATGTGTGTAAGAAGTGGAAGGATACACTGTGGAGTAGGAGGGAAAACTGAATAGAGAAAGGTGTCCTGCAATACAATCAATCAAACCTGTCCTTATGTGGGTAGCCTAAAGACCTATAGACTCCCAGGACCGGTCTTGATATTATAAATGATTTCGTCTGCTTTTATCTAGTCAATCCAACCAGTTAGGAGGGACTGGGGAGAAGGTTCTTCCTTTGGCTTACACCTCCGGTTCCTAGTGTACCCCCCAGCCGCGGTCGTTTGACGCTACTCCCCTAGCTAGACATCAGATGGACCAGCAAAAGCAGATTAATTGAAAAAATCTCAGTCTAAGCCCCGAAAAGCAAATCAATCCTTAAGGCAAACGTCTACTCAATTTTAGTTAGGTTTGGGATGATTGTGCTCTTGGAATGTGATGGGCCCTTTAGATGGGCTGTCCCTTAATGATCAGTTAAAATGTGTGTGCATGCACAACCAGGGTTTTCAAATTAGGTTAATTGACGATGTGTCTTTTAGGGTTCAACCTTGTTTAGTGGCTTTTAGGGTTTAATCTTAGGTATATTCAATCAAGTTTAGGAGAACACTCCAAGTTTTGCAAGCACTGGTGATGATATATTCCTTCAGAAATCAGAGAAAAAATGTGGAGTACCTGGTTCAGCCCTAAGAATCAACCCCAAGTGGCTAGCTACTTGATGAATCTCTTTTATTTTGAGTGGTGCGGCCCAAACAGCTCAACCAATTGGCCTATTGCACCACTTAGTTAAGGCACACAGAAATGTTTGACCTATTCAGATTTCTACTCACTTATTTGTGTGTTGAATTAAGTGTACCGGGTCCATAGGTCAGATCTCGATTAAATGGAAGAATCAAAGTGATTGTGCGCCTTAGGATAAGAAGTAGTGGGTGTTAAGTGTGTAGCTTTCAAAAAATCCCACAATCAGATAACACTTTTTTATTCTTTTTTATTTATGTGGATGGTGAGGTGAGTCGAGGTGGCAAACAAACAGCCAAATCTATCCTAGGGTTTATAAAAAGCACCTAAGTTGATTTGGGTTTGAGTTATTAGGTTATGGAATGAAAACTAAGGTGGTGGTGGTGTGGGGGACACTTACAAAACACTCTACCCATACTTTACTCCAGTCTACCGCACTTGGATTCCATGCTAGGGTACCTGCAAGACAGTAGATCGAAGACAAGCGGGGTTAGTGCTATGTAAATGCAAAGAAGCACAGAAAATAATAAAGTAAATTCTGTTGCCTCCTCGACAACGGTGCCAAAATGGTCGAACGCGTTTCGCAAGTTAGAAATTGGGGTTATGAGTAACCCGTCGTCGTAGTTGGAAAACACATCGATCAGATAAAATTTATATTGAAACTCCAAAGGAGTCCCAGGTCGAACATAGGTAGGCGGCGTTTACTTTAACTGAAAATCGTGCTTCATTTTGTTTGTTTTTGGTATTTTAAGGTTTTGTTATTTATTTTGTGTTTTTGTAAGAAGAAGATAAGCAGAATAAATCACAAGAGATATTGAACAAATATTTTATATATCATGAATGTCTATTACAATATTCTACGGAAGCATAAAAAGAGAGGGAGGAGAGAGGAAATCTCCCGAATCGGTTGTTCGACAAGATGACGGTGCCTGGCGGAAGCTCGGACGAAGGAGGTGAGGAGCAAGACAATGGAGGTGAGATGCAAGAGGATGTTGGGTATAGGAAAGCTTCAGCATGGCTCTGGAATGGAGGTGATAAGGCGGAGATGATCTGCTATTGGAATGGAGGTGGGGGGATAGCTCCATGGAGACCTATGAATGGGGATGGGAAGTTGGTGGAGTATTTGGTGGGGCAAAGGTTCGCTAGACTAATAGGCATCTTGGGAGCTTGAGAGCAAGTTCTAACAAAGCGTTGGTAGGCTTACTAGAGCTTGGGAGTAGGTGGGAGTAGAGTAGGTGGAGATGGCTTGGAAGGGATGGGGTGTAGGTCCTTTTATAGTTGAGGAAAAGAGGCAAAAAATAAATATGAGATAGTTAGTGACATCCAAGCCATTGCTAGAAACATTGTTGTAGGTAGCTCATGCCTGCTTGCGCCTATAGCTGGCTTTGCTGCCATGTGATGAATTAGCGACGGCTGTAAGCATCGCTGTAGGTCAAGCTCATGCGTTGCTAGTGCTGTACTCCCCACCTTTGCCATGCGCGCGCGCCCACGCGTTGGCACTACATTGGCATTGCGTTGTGAGCATGGGTGCCTCCATGTGTGCATGCGCTGGGTGCCCTGGGCTGTGCCACGTGGCGCAGTCTAGGTCGTCCATCTTCTTCATGTTCTAGAGGCTACTATAGAGGTCGAATTTAGTCGATTTTCATGCCATTAGGCTGCGATCGTTGACCTGAATCCATCCACGTGGTCGGATTTGGCATTTGAAGCTCTGAATTATTTCACCCAGTCCCTTGGCCGTTGATCTTCCTCGAACTCATATGGTGCTACGGAACTCCGATCGTGGCAATTTCAGAGGCATTGGACTCTAATCGTCGTTTTGATCAGATCCATACAATCAGATCGTCAATCCGAGGCTCCAAAATAAATATCCTTCTCTCCTGAATGTAAAAAGGACATAATTAACCTAAATTATATACAACTACTCTAAATGCAAAATGATGCATGCTATGTAATATTTATAACATGAAATGCAAATCTAAGCCTAGGAACATGCATGAAAAGGCATTTTACCCTCAATAAATGTGTTTACATCATACCCATGCCTTTCTTTTGCTAGTCCCTAGCAAAACTAAACTATATGCTATGTATAAAAGTAGAATTAGGAGTACATCGCTTAGGCCTAAGTCATTTATTAACAATAGAAAATTTCAACTAAGGTCCTAAACTACGAAAACTCAACAGTACCCAAGTGCCTGCCAGAATGCAGATCGCCCAAGTCCTCGCCTTATTTGAAAAGGAAAGATACATTTCTTTTATTGTTTTTCTTCTTTTCTAATTTTTTGTACTTTTAGAGTTTGAAAGTTTCGGGATAACTTTTCACAGCTACCTGATAGATGCTTTTCACCCAACTTAGTAATTAAGTTAATTTTACTTAATTAAGAGTAGAAGAAATCACTTAGGTTAACTCGAAGTTGTATCAATTGTGTAGTATAGTGTCGAATTAACCTAACATTTTAGAAATTTTTACTGGTTGAGTCCAGGTCGTTCACTGGGAGGCATAATAATTTTCTCCAAATTCACTAATTTTTCTTTCATCTCTTTAAGTTTAGGAGGTAAAACTACTTTAATTTTCAAAACATGAATTTTGTCAAAATATTTAACTATAAAGAACATACAAAATTCCATATGAAACATATTTACTCAAAATATTGTACTTTATTAACAAGTAAACATGCTAATTTTTTTTCAATTTTATTCTAAGAAATTAAGGCAATTAGAAAATTATCCAATTAAACATGCCTTTTACAATTAAGAACAAAAAGATACTCATGCAAGATAAAATTCATTTAATTTTTCATCTCTCTACAGCCTCTAATCTTCTTCTTTCTTTCTTTTCTTCTCTCTTTTATTTTCTTCTCTGTCGAGCTCTCTTTCTTCTTATGTTGTTCCTGCCTTCTTATCTTCCTTTAGTTCTTCTTTTTCCCTTTAATCTTCTCCTGCCTTCTCTTCTTCTCTTAGTTTTTCTCCTTTGTTCCTTAGTTTTTCCTTAACACTTCTTAGTGTCTGCACTCCTTTCTTCCTTATCCTTTGCATCCTTCAGCACTTAGCTTTCTTCAGCGGCTTCTCTTTCCTTAAGCTTTCAGCTGAACCGAGTTTTTTTACTTTTTAAACCAAAAGTTTTTTTATTTACGGCGAGGTCCTTTCGAGGATATACAGCACCCTAGGATCAGGGTGGGACCAGACCCTACTCGGTCCTCGCCTAATCTCAGTTAGGTTGGTTTTGGTTCATTCACTAATTGGTTCACAGTATCGAGCTGCATCGGCTCAACCCGGCCTCCCAGGCCACACTCGGCCTCCCAGGGCACATTCACATCCGCACACCCCCAAGGGCACACACACCCACAGGCTAATGCCCACACACTCAGAACAATGCTCAGATCAGATCAGAATCGGAACCGATGCGCCGAGCGCTGACGACTGCATAGCCATAGGAACAAAATAGTTTTATACCCAGGCGTGCACTTATGGATATCCGAGGTGGGACAAAGCTACCCCTTCCAGACCCGAATTCAATCGATCATAACTTTCTACCTAGAACTCCAAATTGGATGATTTAAAGTTTGTTGGAAAGCTCTAAGGGTAATCTACACAATTTTAGGGTTAATTTAATGTTTTAATGATGTTTGGATCTTCAATTTAAGGGATGAAATCAGGGGTTTCTATGGGTTTTATAAAAACCTGGAAAGTGTTTTAACTCAGAGAAGTCCTCAGATGGACTTCTCTCTCTTACTATAAGGTCTGTA
The DNA here is from genome assembly GCA_037157565.1 of Thalassia testudinum. NCBI lineage: Eukaryota > Viridiplantae > Streptophyta > Magnoliopsida > Alismatales > Hydrocharitaceae > Thalassia > Thalassia testudinum. The sequence continues at coordinate 111,231,556 of JAZHRO010000003.1, read as the reverse complement.
TATGTTATATAAACAATTCTGCTTCAGTTAGGATGGATTTTAAGCTCTTGAGACCTACAGAACCTGCAGAGAAGCTTTTCTCTTCTCTGAAAACTTCAAAGATTGATTTTTAGATTTCAACAAGTGCATCCGACACTTTAAAGTGTTCCTAATCTATTTAGAATAATTCTAAGGGTTATATCTAATCAATCAGGTTTTAGATTTGAATTTCATCATAACAGTGCTTCTGCTGGTTTGGGTTCGAGAGTAACCCAAATTGGTAAGAATAAAATTTTCACTAAATACATCATCTGAGCTTACTTTATTCGATTTCAGATCATCAAATAAGATTTCAGAAACAACTTGCACATCTCAATTCCTCAGTTCAAGCTCAGAACACCATTATTAGACTCAGGTTTGACTATGGAAGCTCGAAAATTGACTTTTTGTTTAGAGCTTCCTCCTAAGAAATTAATGCGTCAATCGGAGTCTCTTCATCATCTGGAACTCACTCAGATCTTCAAATTTGAGTTCTGTCCTTAATTTCTAGGGTTTCAGGCTCGCCGCCTGAACTAAAATAAGTGTGTGTTCAACAGAGTTGTTCAGTGTTTGTTACAATGTTTCAAAGACTTAAATAGCCCCAGTGTATTGCACTGAAGCTTCTGAGCTCCTTAAGTGTTTCTTAATTCCTTCATAACAGACTTCTCCAACTCGCCGGAGTTAGGGAAGAAGTTACATCTAAAGCTCCAGTGGTTGAAACCTCAAACAAATATCTTTAAAATAATCAGTAATACATGTACTAACATTCTGGAGCTTCACAGCAAGTTCTAGAGGCTGCAACACAACTTTGACTTGCCGGAGCTCGTCGGAGCTCCGATGAGTCTAGAAAATATAAATTGCATGTACAGATTAACAAAATTAACTACTTTCAATCCAAAAATGATCCTGAGGTTACAAGGAACCTCAGTATCACTTAAAATTCTTCATTTGTTCATTAAAATATAAGATTTGATAGTAAGTTTATTTCTTAAAAGATTTAAGTGGTTTAAGCTCAGGATTTGATTTAACTACTCGATTGAGAAGTTAAATCAAGTCAACAGATGTTATTAATCATAAATATATATTTAATTTATAGTTTGAAATGTTCCTAAGCCACCATGGACAGCAAACTCAGAAACTTAAATTAAATTTGGGCGTTTAATTATAGATGATATTAATAGGTAATATAATGTCGATTAGGGTTCATTAGTGATGATAGGTGATGAAAGAACCTAATGAAGGTGGAATTAGATCGATTACTATCACCATGGACAGTGAAGTAGTCACTGAAGGTGAGATATGAATTAGGCATTTAGGTGATCTAATTAAAGATTAAGGTGAATTAGAAGTGAACATGAAAGTTAAAGGAAGGTGAACAGTGAGTTAAAAGACAAAATTAAGATCTCTGGCGAGCTCAAGGAACTCACCAGAGCTGGAAGAGATGAAGCTAAATTCTGACATTACTGTAACCTAACTAACTAAACTAACTAACTAAGCTAGCCTACTCCTACTCCTACTCCTAGTCTACTGTTACCTGGACGAAGGGGTCAATAGGGTTCCGCCGAAGTCTCATGGCGGACAAAGAAGTCAGAGGGTTGAAGAAAGAGCTCCGACGGGCGTATTTGAGGTGGAGCGGAGGAGTCCTAGGGTCGGCGCCTTTGTCAGAGGTGCGGAAGACCACGGCGACTTTCCTCGGCTACTTAAGGAGGACGGAGGAAGTCAAAAGATGAAATGGGGAATCGCCGAAGGTTTGGAAGAATAGCCTATCGAAGTCAGCTACAGTGTTAGAAGAGGGAAGGGAGCCAACTTACCTAAAATCGGAGGTGTGAGGGGGTATTTATAGTAGTTTGTGGCGAAGAAAGGGGCGGGGTCTGGCCAAAGAAGAAGCTTGAGGAGCTTAACCCCCGTCGTTGTCTCCAATGATGGTGAGGTTAACTCCCACTGAAAAATAGGATTTTCGGTTAATCCAGACTGATGGATCAAGTGGAGGTGGTGAGCGCAAGCTGCAAGAGCTTGGGCAAAGAGGAATGATGTCGGCAGGGCGGTGATCGCACGGTGGGATGACTCTCTGCCGCCATTCATTTGGCTGGAGAAGAAGAAGACGAAGAGGGACTTATAAGTAATAAAACTTAAGGACCTATGTGATAAATAAGGACCCGACTGTAATGAATATTAAGGACTAAAATGTAAACCCAGGTTTTGAAGGTTTATTTTAACTTAGATCTTTTCCAACTTTTTATATATGTTAGTAAATAAGATAAATATTATGTTTACACTTTGAATTTACATTTTTGACCTTTTTATATTAATTTATTAGATTAAGTAAAATCACTTAAGTTATTACATATTTAGGTATACATTATATTTAAGTTATTTATCTCATTAATTAAGAGAATAATTAATAGGATTTCGAGTCCAATTATTATCTAAATTATTGATAATGTTATTTGAATGATAAAATTCCATTTTTAACTTATTTAAAGGTCCTTAACTAAATATCCCTTATTCCATAATTAACCCTTATATATTAATAACCCTAGCTAATTAACTAGGAAGACTAGTTAATTAGGGGTAATTAAAGATCATGATGAGTGTCTCATCACTACTCGACCCGCCCAAGACTCGAAAAGGACTCTAAATGCTAAGCATCTTGTGAAAATAGTGAAAGACTCACTAGACGACCGTTAAAATAGACTTCAGGTTTCTACAACCTTAGGTGACCTTGCTTAGCGGTTTATCTTTTTGATCGGTAGCTTTCTCCCTACTTTTATTTATGGAGTCAACACGAGGGCGAACCCAGTGTATATCTCCCCAGTTTATTCTACTTCCCTACTTCTTCCCTAAGTGTTTTGGTAATTATTGTGCTTTTTTGTTTGTGGGTTGGGTTCTGGACAACCAACCGATGAGCTGTTACCACCGACAACTTGTCGGCCATACTCGTGCGGTGAACTGTGCTTTTATTTATTTTTTTATTTTCTCCTTTTTTCATTTTTTTCTCTAAATTTTCTTTTTTTTCTTTTTTTTCTTTTTTTCTAAATAGATGGCTTCCCTGATCTAAGATTTACCTAAAGGCAGTACAACGAAAATGGTCTTCTGGCTGGGTTCTAGACAACCGGCCAATGAGTTGTTATCATCAACAACTTACCAACCATACCACCCAATTCAATGCATTAGCTACCCAATTTCCGTAAAAATTTCCGGAAAGTAAGTCAGTGCAAAAAAATGTGTGTAGATGCTTAGGCTTAAAGTCCCTCCAAATCAGAGGGCAGGTTGATAAGTGGTGTAGACCCGGATAGGTTATGTTAATATGGTGATTTTATCATTGAAATGTATATAGTGGTTAACCTAAATTGAGCCTAACCATCTCTTTACAAAATTTTTTAACCTGGCCTAATTGATTTTATCTTGGTCACTTTTAGGCCCAGGGTCGAACTCAGGGAAGTGGGATTAGAAGTGAATCAGTTTCTACGTCTTTCCTACAACGAATCTCTTCCATTCGCTTTATTATGTTTTTGGTGTTTTTCTATTTAAGATTTCTTTTCTGATAATTCTTGTCCTTGAGACACACCCTCAAAATCGGGTTCTTAGTTTTGAGCCAAATTAGGGTTTCAAAACTAGTCTTCGCAAGACTGAGTCCCTGCAAGTCAAGGATTATCTTTTCTCCTTTGTGTATTTTTTTTTATCTTTTTAATGGCAGGAAAGAGAAATAGAAATAAAGTAAATATAGTATCTATATATAGGTATATATTATATATGTATAAAGGTGTGGGGGTGGAGGTGGAGATGGCATGTAGCACGGTGTCGAGTTGGTCGTCGTCTAGAAAGACGCAACCAACAGGACGAAGTGCCGCGTGGAGTGTAAGGTGGATTGGTGGAAGATGAATGTGAACACGCTTTCTGTATACGTGTATCGGGAAATATCAGCAACTGGTGCAGATATTTTCCGCATGCAACGTATGGTAAGTGATATGAAAATATATATATATATATTGTAAATATATATCTACATGTAAATATATATATGGTTATAGATATATAGGTATATATGTAGTTATATGTATATATATATATATGTATATGTATATAGATATGTAAATATATGTGTAAATAGATATATGTATAGATATATATATATATATATTTGTATATGCATGTATATAGAACTATATAGATATATATATATGTATATATATATATGGTAATATATGTATATAGATACATGTAGATAGATATGTATATATATATATGTATATATATAGTTATGTAGATATATATGTATATATGTATGTATATTTGTATGTATATATATATATATATATATATATATATATGTATAAGTATATGTGTATGTATATGTATATATCTATATATATGTATCTATACTTATACTTATTTATATAGGTAATAATATATATATATATATATATTTGTATATGTATACGTATATAAATATAGGTATATAGGTAAATATATATGTGTATATATATATACATAAGGATATAGATATATATATATGTATGTATATAGACTAATACATAGTTATATAAGTACTAGTATATGTATAGATATATGTGTATATATATGTATATGTATGTATATAAATATATGTATATATATCAATATATATATGCATATGTATATATATATAAGTAAATAATATTATATAAGTGAGTGGGTGTGTCTACGAGAGTGTGAGTGTGTGTGTGTATATGTGTGCAGAGAGTGTGAGAGAGTGCTATGAGAGAGAGAGAGAGGGAGAGCACCTGCTGTAAAGAAAAGGCAAGTTAAGCCGTCTGATGCTTCAGGGCCGACGTCTGGTGTCCACGCGCACGCGTAGGCACGTAGGTGCACGAAGAGGCGCACGCTGGGAGGGAGTGAGCGCGGGGGAGTGACCATAGCACACAGCACTGTGCGGAGAGGCTGGTGTGGGCAAACGCAGGCGCTGGGAGCGAGTTAAGATGCAGGCTGGTGCGGGCACTGGCAGACGCGGGCGCACGTAGACGCGCGGGCGAGCGCTGGAGCGGGCTTGGGGCGGGACACGGGCGCAGGCTAGTGCAGGTTGCGATGCACCGGATGATTGAATAAGTGAGAAACTTACCGGTCACCACACTGTAGCCACAGTGTTCCGCTGAAACGCGTGAATAGTGGCTACAATGTCGGGTCGAGCTGCACGACTTCCTGTGCCCGGTGCTGTGAGTGCGGGAGGTGTGGAGCGGCTCGGCACACGCACGGAGAAGCTGCGTCAGCTGTTAGCTTGCGGGTGGCCCTTCGCGACAGGGCGTACTGAGAGGGCTGGGCTGCGGGTGAAGGAGTGCGACAGGGCACGTGGAGAGGGGCGCAGGTGTCCTGCTGGCGTGCGCGGTGGAGCTTGGTCGGCTGCTGCAGGGGCGCTCGGTGGCTGGTTGAGCTTCAAAGCTTGAAGCTTTGTGGCAATGGCGGAATTGTGGATAAACTTCGCAACAGAGAGGGAACCACCATGCCCACCGGCTCTTTGATGAGTTGGGCGGTGGTGGACTCACAGTAGTGGTTGTTCACCACTATGAGTTGCTCCTACCCACAGCGTGGCTCCTCAAAGAGGAGAGGCTACGTATGGAGGGGAGAGGGGAGGAGATGGCCTGGAGGAGAAGCTACTGTAGGTGTGTGGACCAAGCTCAGCCTTTGCGAGGAAGAAGCCGTGCTCTTTTAAAGAGGAAGAAGGCATGCACAGCCATGCCCTGGCTGTGCATGCCTGTGCATGGCTTGGCAAGGAGTGGCTTGCATGAGGCTGGCAGGGAGAGCTGTTGCAGAGCATGGCGCGAGGAAGAAGAGGCCATGTCTTGCAGCTGCGGGAAGAATTCAAAGTCAAATAGAAATAAAAAATAAAGATGGAGATTTTGCAAGGCAGCACTTAAGGAATTTGTTAATTGCAAGGCCATTTTATTCACTCTCCTCCCCTCTCAATTAAATGCATGCATGCGTGTATTTTTACAAATGCAACTATGGATACCTAATATGCACTGGTAATGCTAGGAAATAGCACAAGACGGCACAATCGTTGGTGTATTTTTGCTGTGCAATCATACCCTCATGCCTATTTTTTGCTAGTCCCTAGCAAAACATCATTTAGAAATGATCTTCAGCTGAAGATTTTCTTCTGAGGTGATATAGGTGTGTTTATTGTTGGATATTGTGAGAACCAATTGTAGAGAAGACTACTTGTACTTTAAGTCTCACATGACATAGATCATCTCTCAACTAACCTGGACTCTTGATATTTAAACCTTAAGTACTATTTCCAGGACCCAGGAGGTTTTTGCCATACTCGAGAGCTCAAGAGATTATGGCTTGTGCTTAGTGAAGGATCAAGACTGACCAGATGAACATTAAGACTCAAGCCCAGGGTTTCACGAATTTTTAAATATAGGTTGGTCCCAGTTTCAGCTCATGTTTTCAGATTAACCCTTAAAAAGATGACGGAAAACTCAATTCCCATTTTATAACATTTGTGGCTCAAAGAAAACAGGGTATTTGTAACTTGCCTTAAGAATTTTTGTAGGGGGAGGACTTTACAGACATTTGCGAGATATACTGACTTTTTTTTTTTGAAACACGTGTCAGTATATCTCTTACAACATTATTTGGAGGAGCACACTTTTCTTTTTGGTGGGAGAGTTCCTTTTTGGTGGAAAGAGTCTCTCCTAAACACAAGACTAAAGCCTGGGATAAAAATCTACCTGCGTGCACAGGTAAGGACTCCACCTTCCCTAATGAATACTCGGGTTGGATCTTATGTTCACCTGGTCTTTCTTGACATGTGTAGTGTGAACCAAGATTACTTAGGCTCTCAGGTGGAAGCAAACCAACGAATCCTGTACTGGTGTCTCAGGTACAAGAATACGTCCTTAGTTAGGAGAGATTCCAATCTATCCTATCAATGCTCAAGTGAATTAAACCGAGCCTGAGCGAATCAAGCTTCTATGGCTTGGAAATTCTTCAAAACAATGGTTGAATATCCATAAACACTTATTGTATTTTTGTTTCAGCCTTTAGATCATTACTAAACACCATTTTCATTTTTCTTTCTTTTTTTTTATATAGAAATTGCATGATACCATAAAATACGTAGATCCTAAGGATGCCTATCCACCCCCCCATGCCAAACGATGCTATGTCCTCATATGCATGCAGGGTAGGGTAGAGGAAGGACGAAAGATCGGGTAACGAGAGCTGAGGTGCAGGGTATACAGCAGGGTGGTAGGGTGGGTGGATGGTGGATGGTGAAGTGAAAAGTGAAGTGATCGTGATAGTGGAGTGAAAAGTGATGGTGGATGGTGAGTGTTGTTGGGGTGCCTCCCAACGAGCGCTGAATTTAACGTCCCCAGCTGGACTCAGAATGAGGCAAAAAATTAGTTACCCTCCAGTAGGGCAACAGTTTCTCCAACGGGGGCAGGTTCATGAGTAAGATAGGGTTTCAAATGCTTCCCATTGAACGTAAATTTATGCCCAGATTTGGGATCTTCAATCTCAACGGCCCCATTGGGAAATAGTCTCGAGACCAGGAAAGGACCAGTCCATTTGGACTTCAATTTCCCAGGAAAGAATTTGAGCCAAGCATTGTAGAGCCAAACTTGCTGAGATGGCTCAAATTCTTTCCGCCGAATACGGTTGTCGTGAAAAGCCTTAGTGTGTTGCTTGAAAGTTAAGGTAGAATCATAGGCTTCATGACGGAGCCCTTCCAGCTCCTAGAGTTGGAGTTTCCTTTCTCGACCACACAGGTCTGGGTCGAGGTTACATTGGTGAACCGCCCAATAAGCGCAATGCTCCAACTCCGTGGGAAAATGACAAGGCTTCCCATAAATGATTCTATAAGGAGACATACCAAGGGGAGCCTTGAAGGTGGTCCGATACGCCCAAAGTGCGTCAATCAGCTTGTCGGACCAATCCTTCTGGTCAAGCCGAACCATTTTCTGGAGAATTTGCTTGATTTGCCGGTTCGACACCTCTGCCTGGCTGTTCATCTGAGGATGATATGGAGATGCGATACGATGGTGAACTACGTATCTCCTCAGGAGTGGCCGAAAAGAAGCATGGGTAAAGTGGCTTCCTCCATCTGAGATAATGGCTCGAGGGATCCCAAAGCACGCAAAGATGTGGTCTTTGACAAATCGAGTGGATATAACATGGTCAGCACGGCGCATGGGAATAGCCTCGATCCATTTCGAAACATAATCAACAGCCACGAGAATAAATTCTAAGCCGTTGGAAGGAGGAAAGGGACCCATGAAATCAATTCCCCAAATATTGAAGATTTCTATAGCTAGGATGGGTTGCAAGGGCATCATGTCACGTCGTGACATTGACCCAAAGAAATGGCCTAGAGCAATGCTTGGCATAATTGTGTGCATCCTGGTGAAGGGAGGGCCAAAAGAAACCACACTGCAGCACCTTGGCTGCAGTTTTCCTCCCAGAGAAATGGCCACCGCAGGCCTGATCGTGGCAGAAGGATAGCACACTAGGGAATTCGCTGTTAGGAATACAGCAACGGATGATTTGATCAGCACCTATGCGAAAAAGAAGTGGATTATCCCAGAAATAATACTTTACTTCTGCCATGAGATGCTTGCACTGGTTTTTAGGCCAGCCACGTGGAAGGGATCCAGAAGCAAGGTAATTGGAAATGTCAGCATACCAAGGTCCACCTGCCACATTAATTGCCAATAGGTGCTCATCAGGAAAAATCTCATTAATCGGCAGAGTAAGTCCAATATGGTCAGGGTCTAGTCTCAAAAGATGATCAGGCACAACATTATGGGCTCCGACCTTATCGCAAATCTCAATGTCAAATTCATGGAGCAGAAGGATCCAACGAATCAGTCTAGGCTTGGCATCCTTCTTGTGCATGAGATGGCGAATGGCCGCATGATCAGTGAAAACAATAACGTGTGAGCCCAGGAGGTAAGAGCGAAATTTCTCCAGCCCAAAGATGACCACCAGTAGTTCTTTTTCAGTAGTAGTATAATTACGCTGGTCCTCGTCCAACGTCTTACTGGTGTAGTACACCACGAAGGGGTGTCTATCGCATCTTTGTCCCAGGATGGCTCCAACTGCAAGGTCGGAAGCATCACACATGCGTTCAAAGTCTAGGGACCAATCAGGTGGCTGGAGAACAGGGGCCTTGGTGACAGCATTACGCAACTACGTGAATGCTTGTACGTAGTTGGGGCCCATATCGAAGGGTACGTCGGTTGATAGGAGATGAGTTAAAGGTTGAGAAATCTTGGAGAAATCTTTGATAAATCTCCTATAGAAATCGACATGTCCTAGGAAGGAGCAGATTTGTTTGACAGAGCCAGGCATAGGTAAATCAGCAATTACATCAAGCTTAACTCTATCAACCTCGATACCCCTATCGGAGATGATATGTCCGAGAACAATTCCCTCGTGTACCATAAAATGACTTTTTTCCCAGGAAAGCACGAGGTTTACATCAATACATCTCCTAAAGATACGGGTCAGGTTGGCAAGACATTCATCGAAAGATGGTCCAAAGACCGAAAAGTCATCCATGAAGACCTCGAGAAAGTCACCCACCATGTCATGAAATATTGCCAGCATACATCTCTGGAAAGGTGCTAGCACATTGCAAAGTCCAAACAGCATCCTTCTAAATGCAAAGGTACTAAAGGGGCAGGTAAAAGTGGTTTTCTCTTGGTCCCAGGGGTCAATTGCCACCTAGTTATATCCTGAGAATCCATCCAGGAAATAGGAAAATTTATTTCCCGCTAATCGCTCCAGGATTTGGTCAATGAAAGGTAGTGGAAAGTGATCTTTCTTAGTTGCAGCATTGAGTTTCCTATAATCTACACACACTCTTCAAGATGTAGGAGTGCGTGTAGGGATGGATTCACCCCTATCATTGACACATATGGTGAGTCCCACCTCTTTAGGTACGACGTGAATTGGACTCACCCAGGGGCTATCGCTGATCAGGTAGATTATAACCGCATCCAGCCACTTAATGATTTCCTTCTTAATGACCTCCAGCATGTTAGGGTTGAGACGTCGCTGTAACTCGCGGGAAGGTCGAGCCTCCTCCTCCGTATATATACGGTGAGTGCAGTAGGAGGGTCTAATGCCAGATAAGTCTGATAATGACCATCCAATGGCTGCCTTGTGTTCCATAAGGACCTTCGTTAGTTTGCACTCTTGCTCCCTAGTCAATTTTGAACAAATGATTACGGGGAGCATTTCATTTGGTCCCAGGAAAACATACTTAAGTGTACTAGGCAGCTCTTTCAGCTCAGGAGTGGACGGTGAAAGATCTGGCATTTCTTAGGATGAGATTGTCCCAGGCAGATCGGAGAACAAATCAGGAGGAAGAAGTTGGCCCTCAGATTGGCCAAGAAGAGGGGCTTCTTGGATAGATGGATCCAAAAAGGAATATCCCTAGTGAGAAGTATGTGGGCTCAAGGTACCAGTGTGGAGTTGCAAATCCGCCTAATTTGGCAGGAAAGAAAGGGCAATCCGATCTTCAAGAGTGTGGACCGGCGGTGAGTAGCCCAGGTATGAATCAGACCACGAGGTATGGGAAGCAGAGAAAACCTCGTCAAAGTCTGGTCAGGAGAAGGTACGGGAATAGGGAGGGATGGGGGAACGTCACAATATGTGTCGGTCAGGCAATCATCAGTGTTTATAAGTAATCTGCAGCAGTCAGAATAGGTCCCAACTAGTCTGATACACGTGCTGATGGCCATGTCCTCGTCAGACATGTCATCCTCGATGCAATCACAATCAAAGTTCTTGGCTGTCTTGAAGAAGTTGAGCTTGAGCTTTTCAGATCCAACAGCAATCTCAATACAGCCTGACTCGCAATCGATATGGGTGCGGGCTGTGGCCGAGAAAGGTTGACCAAGGATGATTGGACAATCAGAAAGTAAGCTAGGAACTTCCATATCTAAAATAAGAAAGTCAACAGGAAAACAGAGACTATTGACCCTAACCACCACGTCTTCCACCACACCCTTCGGAATTTTGACAGAATGATCTGCCAACTGTAACGTGACAGGGGTGGGTTTCAAATTTCCTAAGGAAAATTTTTCGAGCATGATGGTTGGTATAAGATTTATGGAAGATCCTAAATCAAGCAGGGCACGGTTAAAATTGCAGCCTTGGATGCTATAGGAAATAAGTGGTGTGCCCGGATCTTTCTGCTTCGATGGTAGATTTGATAGTATAGCACAACTAGCATGAGGAGAGAGAACCACCAGATTCTTAGTTTTCTTTGATTGTCCCCTGGGTGTTGTGTAGTCTTTGAAAAATCGGCGACAGTAGGTATGTGGTCGATAACCTCTAGCAGGGGTACCTTGATTTCTACATCCCTGAACAAATTACGCAAGTTATCAAAGGCCTGTGTATCCTTCTTCTTGCCTTTTGGCTCCCTCAGTAGAGCCTCAGGGAATGGGACTGATTCTGGCACCAATTTGGGTGTATCGTCCTCTCACGAATGCGGTGCACATCCCGAATGAGAGGGCGACGAAGAAGATGGGCCAGGATCAGGTAGAGGCGGATTGACGGTCTGCTTACCGTTCCTCGTAGTGATCGCATTGGATGTTGCGGGTCCAGTGGGATCATAAGGCGGAGGAGGGCTCGCAATAGGGACATAAGAGTGAGGTGCTGCAGCGGGATTAGCCTGAAATCCTGTTGGAATGCTCGGAGCCTGTAGAATTTGATGTACCTGCCCCTGAGAAGGTCGTACCTGTGGTTGGGGACCACGGGGTACGAAATTTCATGGGTTTGGAACAGGTTGGGCTGGAAGAGTGCCCTGAGATCGAGTTGCCATGCGTAGTTGACTGATCTCAGCATTCTGCTGCGCAAATTGGTACTGAAGAGAGGTCATGTTCTCTTCATGGTGCTTTGACATTTCCGTCATCATTTGCATCAATTTATCAAGAGGACTTGATGCGTGTTCTGCTTGCGGTACCCAAGGACCCGATGGCGGATTCACCATAGGATTAGACTGGGCCCTTGGGATGATGGGTGCGGACGGTCGCACTGGTCCACCCGCGGGGTTTTGGCACTACGGGTTGCTAGACCATGCGAAGTTCGGATGATTTCACCACCCTGGGTTATAAGTGGCAGAGAACGGGTTGTTCCCTAGGGTGCAAGTGTCTTCTATGCCAGAAGACGCATCCGCATGTAAATATGCTTCTAAGCACACGGAAGCTTGGTCCTCTGTGTTGAAATACTGGCTCGCAGAAGCCAGATCCACATGACTTACTGAATCGCTCGGCGCAACACTTTATAAGGAAGGTCTTACGGGGTTTCTTGGGATAAGCCTGGTGTTGGAAGAATTGGAATTGTGATGAAGTGGTGAGGTGGGGGTGTTTGCCATAGAACGGGCAGGGTTGGCCAGAAGCTTGTCCAGCTTCTTATGCATGATGGAGACTTCATCCAATTTTTGTGCAATAAGGCTGAGATCTGTGGATGAATGATAGGGTCCCATGTCAACTTCGTGGACATTACGGGGCAGGCTGGTACGATTAAAGGCGACAATGGAAACATTGTTCAATGAGTTTTTGCTCAAAGTTTCAAATAATTCGAATGCTCCATTCTCGTCTTTATTCATGAAATTCCCTCCGCAGGAAGCATATGCAATCTGCTTCAAAGTCCTATTTAGCTCGTAGTAGAAAATCTGGGCTATATGCCACTTTGGCAGACCATGGTGCGGACACTTCCTGAGGAGGTCATTATACCTCTCTCATGCCTCATGAAACTGTTCGCCGTTTTGTTGCGTAAATGAAGTGATAGCACGGCGAAGCGCATTGGTTCACCCGATTGGGAAGAACTTCTTGAGAAACGCTGTTCGCATCTCCTCCCAAGAGTGGATGGTTCTCCCAAGGGTGCGTAACCACTGCGACGCTTTATCCCGCAATGAAAACGGCAACATTTTCATGAGGACTATAGGTAACCCGATATTTCTTGGTTTAACTATTTCAGCCAATCGAGTTAGGTCTTCCAAGTGGAGAAAAAGATCTTCACTTGCAAGACCATGGAAGTGAAAATTTATTAGGCCAATTATGTTAGGTTTCAGTTCAAAGTTGTCCCCGCCCATGGGGACCCGAATTTGTCCTATGGTCTCTGTAGCAGCGGGATTTTGATAGGAGCTAAGAGACCTAGGCTCCTCCCATTCGAGAGGGTTCTGCATTTCCTATAATGTTTCCCTAATGGCCTCAATTTGTTCATTATACATTTTCATTTGGGCTTGGAGGTAGGTTATGGGATCTAAGGCTCCACCACCTGGTGGGTTTTAAGGGCGGTTTCCTCCCTCGAGATTTGGGGGTGGGCGTGCAGCCATGTTTGTGGAGGAGGAGGACGATGCGGCTTCCTTTCTAAAATTATCAGGCAATTCACACAGTTCAGGGTTTTGTGACCTCCTCCCAAACATGCACTACCACAAGAAGAATTGGGGAGATAAGAAGGGAAAAGAGATGAGAGAAATGACGCCGCAAAAGGTACACTTGATGACAAATCAGTACAATCAAATTCCTAACCTCTACAGTGTGCCCTTAGACCTAAAGATCTAAGTTACCTACTATCACGAACTATGGAACCGAATGCGAGCACTGCGAACCACCGGGCCAGATTGAAAGGCCATTTGCCCTAGTCTTAGACACCTGATAGCACATGGGAACCCTCACCAGCACGTAGGCGCTACACGCAGGTGTAGTTAGACCTCTAATCCTTAATAAGGGTCAAGTTAGTTAGAGGCTTAGGATCAAGTGCTTCTGGAATGTGAAGGGCATTATTTACGGGTAATGCCCAAGTGATTGATTTTTAGAGTGTGTAAACCAAGCATGCAATGGGGAAATCTCCTCGAATTGAAGTTTTAATTGGTGAATGGTTTTTAGAATTCAGCCATAAGTAGTATGGATTTTAGGATTTCTCTCAATTACCAATTCAACCAATCTTCAGGTTTTGAGAGAATACAAGTTTTCTTCTAAGCCCAACAAACCCTTCTTCAATGCCAATTGGTTAATGCATGCTAAAATGCAATGGGCTTCCCTAAATGGAGATTTCTATGTGTGGATGCATGAATCAGTTTTAGATTAGTGTGAAAGGGAGCCAAAGCACTTCAATTCAAGTGCTCCCAATCACCAAAATGATTTCCACACACAAGGCTCAACCATAAGATAAAGAAAATCAAATTGTTGACGTTGAAGTATTCGGGATCGAATCTTAGGCACGTGAAAGGTCGTGGTGGGGTTGGAATCAACTCAATTCCAAGTCTCCCCACCAAAAAGGTGATCTCGAATTGCAGATAAATGAGGCAAAGAGGGGTGGCAATCAATCTTTTATTTTCCTCAAAGAATACATCACACGGCGAAAGATTCAAGAATCAAGATTCTAGGATCTTCACTATGCGAAGTTTGGCGGGAAATCCGGGGCAGTGGGAGTGAAGGCAACAATCAAGCAAGTGATTTTTAATCCACTTGCCCCAAGAGATCCCAAGAAGTTTTTCTAGTTTTTTTTTTTTATTAGGGTGACAAGTTGACCTAATTTGCTAAGAAAGGAAGACCTACTTGTTCAGCAACGTGTGCGAAGCTCCAAGGTGATGTCGGCGACTTCACGCTCTTGTTCCCGCCTTGGATCAGTCCACGTCTCCGACTTCGTCTGCCTGTCTTCTCCTTGCAATAGGTTCACCTGCATAGCAACAAACAAAAACACCCATGAAGAGAAGGGTGTGAGGAGAAAAATTAAAGGAATGGAGCAGAAACTTACTTGAATGTGCACTTCCCCGACAATGGCGCCATCAAAGATATGGTGTAGACCCGGATAGGTTATGTTAATATGGTAATTTTATCGTTGAAATGTGTATAGTGGTTAACCTAAATCGAGCCTAACCATCTCTTTACAAAATTTTTTAACCTGGCCTATTTGATTTTATCTTGGTCACTTTTAGGCCTAGGGTCGAACTCAGGGAAGTGGGATTAGAAGTGAATCAGTCTCTACGCCTTTCCTACAACGAATCTCTTCTGTTCGCTTTATTATGTTTTTGGTGTTTTTCTATTTAAGATTTTTTTCTGATAATTCTTGTCCATGAGGCACACTCTCAAAATTAGGTTCTTGGCTTTGAGCCAAATTAGAGTTTCAAAACTAGTCTTCGTAAGACTGAGTACCTACAAGTCAAGGATTATCTTTTCTTTTTTGTGTATTTTTTTTATCTTTTTAATGGCAAGAAAGAGAAACAGAAATAAAGTAAATATAGTATCTATATATAGGTATATATTATATATGTATAAAGGAGTGGGGGTGGAGGTGGAGATGGCGTGTAGCACGGTGTCGAGTCGGTCATCGTCTAGAAAGACGCAACCAACAGGATGAAGTGCCACGTGGAGTGTAAGGTGGATTGGTGGAAGATGAATGCGAACATGCTTTCTGTATACGTGTATCGGGGAATATCAGCAACTGGTGCAGATATTCCTGCGATACAACGTTTGGTAAGTGATATGAAAATATATATATATATACATATCTGTAAATATATATATGGTTATAGATATATAGGTATATATGTAGTTATATGTGTGTATATATATATATATATATGTAAATGTATATAGATATGTAAATATATGTATAGATAGATATATGTATAGATATATATATATATGTATATGTATGTATATATAACTATATAGATATATATATATGTGTATATATATATTGTAATATATGTATATAGATATATATATATATGTGTATATATATATAGTAATATATGTGTATATATATATAGTAATATATGTATATAGATATATGTAGATAGATATGTATATATATATATATATGTATATATAGTTATATAGATATATTTGTATATATGTATGTATATTTGTATATATATATATATATGTATAAGTATATGTGTATATATATGTATATATCTATATATATGTATCTATACTTATACTTAGTTATATAGGTAATAATATATATATATATATATATATTTATATATGTATACGTATATAAATATTGATATATATGTAAATATATATGTGTATATATATATATATATAAGTATATAGATATATATATATGTATGTATGTATGTATGTATATAGACTAATACATAGTTATATAAGTACTAGTATATGTATAGATATATGTATATATATACATATATAAATATATATATGTACCTATATGTATATAAATATATGTATATATATCAATATATATATATGTATATGTATATATATATAAGTATATAATAGTATATAAGTGAGTGGGTGTGTGTACGAGAGTGTGAGTGTGTGTGTGTATATGTGTGCAGAGAGTGTGGGAGAGTGCTGTGTGTGAGAGAGAGAGAGAGAGGGAGAGCGCCTGCTGTGAAGAAAAGGTGAGCTAAGCCGTCTGATGCTTCAGGGTCGACGTCTGGTGTCCACGCGCACGCGCAGGTAGGTAGGCGCGCGAAGAGGCACGCGCTGGGAGGGAGTGAGCGTGGGGGAGTGACCGCAGCGCACAGCGCTGCGCGGAGAGGCTGGTGTGGGCAGATGCAGGTGCTGGGAGCGGGTGAAGATGCGGGCCGGTGCAGGCGCTGGCTGACGCTGGTGCACGCAGATGCTCGGGCAGGCACTGGAGCGGGCTGGGGGCGGAACGAGGGCGCAGGCTAGCGTAGGTTGTAGCCCGTCGGGTGACCGAATAAGTGAGAAACTTACCGGTCACCGCACTGTAGCCACAGTGTTCCGCTGAAACATGTGAATAGTGGCTACAGTGCCGGGTCTAGCCGCGAGGCTGCCTGTGCCCTGTGCTGTGAGTGCGAGAGGTGTGGAGCGGCTCGACGCGAGCACGGAGAAGCTGCGTCGGCTGCTGGCTTGCAGGTGGCCCTTCGCGACAGGGTGCACGGAGAGGGCTTGGCCACGGGCGAAGGAGTGCGACAAGGCGTGCGGAGAGGGGTGCGGGTGTCCTGCTGGCATGCACGGTGGAGCTTGGCCGACTGCTGTAGGGGCGCGCAGTGGCCGGTTGAGCTTCAAAGCTTGAAGCTTTATGGCAATGGCGGAATTGTGGCTAAACTTCGCAATAGAGAGGGAACCACCACGCCCACTGGCTCTTTGATGAGCTAGGCGGTGGTGGACTCCCAGTGGTGGTTGTGCACCACTGTGAGTTGCTCTTGCCCGCAGCGTGGCTCCTCAAAGAGGAGAGGCTGCATATGGAGGGGAGAGGGGAGGAGATGGCCTAGAGAAGAAGCTATTGTAGGTGTGTGGACCAGGCTCAGCCTTTGCAAAGAAGAAGCCGTGATCTTTTAAAGAGGAAGAAGGCATGCATAACCATGCCCTGGCTGTGCATGCCTGTGCATGGCTTGGCAGGGAGTGGCTTGCATGCGGCTGGCAGGGAGAGCTGTTGCAGAGCATGGTGCGAGGAAGAAGTGGCCATGTCTTGCAGCCGCGGGAAGAATTCAAAGTCAAATAGAAATAAAAAATAAAGATGGAGATTTTGCAAGGCAAAACTTGAGGAATTTGTTAATTGCAAGGCCATTTTATTCACTCTCTTCCCCTCGAAATTAAATGTATGCATGCGTGTATTTTTACAAATGCGACTATGGATACCTAATATGCACTGGTAATGCTAGGAAATAGCACAAGATGGCACAATTGTTGGTGTATTTTTGCTGTGCAATCAATAAGTCACATACTTATCATCCCAAATTATTTACCAAATTAAAATGAATTTTAATTGGCAAGGACTCGAGACTAAGTCCACATTCGAGTGGACACCTGGGCAAGTTAAGCCCGAAGACCTGAAGAATCTAAGTGTTTAGGTCCTATCGTATCATTTCCTAAAGTTAATAACTTCCAAATGCCTTTGTTCTCTTTTCCTAATTTCTTTCTTTTTATATCTTTTTCAAATTTTATATTAGCCACACATTTCATGTTCCTAGGTTCTCGTACGGGTTTCATGCATGTTCCTAGGATTGATTGTGAATCAGGAAATGTAGAAATGGCCTCAGAGGATAAGACAAATTGATTCAATATTTTTGCGATCTCAAAGAAGAATAAAATTAATTGTCATTCGATTGAGGAGCTTGGTAGAATAGAGGAAGTAATGGTCATACATACCTTAGACAACCTTTTAATGTCCAACTCAACCCAAACTCGGGAAGAAGATCACACAGTTGCGGAAATAATTGAGGAAAAAGCAAAAATGCAACCAACTGTAGCAACACGGGATGAGGAAGATATACATGAAATAAAAAATTTGTTGGATGATTCACGTGATCAAGATAAAACCCAACAACATCCTTATCCCAAATGCTTAGAGTTTGAGGTCAAACTTGTGGGTGGGAATTCTAATGATGAGGATGGTTGGTTTGAGAACCTAGAGTGTGAAGATGAAATTGAACATTGGGGAGGAACTCTTCAAAAATTAGGTATTCTAGAGTACCCATAAATCCCCAACACATCACAAAACCCTCATTGTCCTTTTTCACCCAACCATTGCATAAATTTTATACCCAACCACACTTCCTCTGTAATAAATCAACAAAACTCCTAATGGAGACCATTTGTGCTCTCCCTGCACCACCAGCTTGACACTTTCATTGTTCATCTCTTTGGAAAGCCCATTTTCACTCTCCGAGACCCATACCTGGGGGCTCAGAAACTATGTTGTTGTGGCCTCAATGTTTAGTTATTTTTTATTAAGGACCTCACTTAGCTGAAGGCATTAAACTCAGCACATGTAAAGATTGCTCCAAGTTGACTAGAGTCTCACGGAAACCATGTTCTATTCTTCCACTTCTACTCTCCTACATGCTTTCATTTTTCACAATAAGGACATTGCAATAGCTAAGCATAGGGGGTGGACATATCTTATAACCTTTTTGTTAGCTGTAACAGTAATTTCCTACTATTTGTTTCGTTTTCAAAAAAAATTGAAAATTCAAAAAAATTAAAAAAAAAGGAAAAATTAGGAAATGAGAACTTAGGCATTTGGAAGTTATTAACTTCAGGAAATGATACGATAGGACCTGAATGCTTAGATTCTTCAAGTCTTCGGGCTTAATTAGCCTAGGTGTCCACTCGAATGTGGACTTAGTCTCGAGTCCTCACCAATTAAAATTCATTTTAATTTAGTAAATAATTTGGGATGATAAGTATGTGACTTATCAACCCGCCCTCTGATTTGAGGTGTCTTTAAGCCTAAGCATCTACACACTTTTTGCACTAACTCACTTTTCGATGGTTTCTTCGAAAATTGGATAGCTAATGAACTATCTAGGGTGGAATGGCTGGCAAGTTATCAATGGTAATAGCTCATCGACTGGTTGTCCAGAGCCCAGTCACAAGATCATTTTCATTGTACTATCTTTAGGTAAATCTTAGATTAGGGAAGCCACTTAGTTAGAAAATAAATAAATAAAAATAACAAATAAAAAGAAAAAGAAATATATATATAGAAAAAGGAGAAAAAAATAAAATAAATAAATAAAACCACACTTCACTACACGAGTATGGCTGGCAAGTACTCCTGGATAACAGCCCATTGGTTGGTTGTCCAGAACTCAGCTCACAAAAATGCACAATAATTAACAAAACACTTAAGAAAGAAGCGAGGAAGTAGAATAAACCGGGGAGATATACACCGGGTTCGCCCTTGTGTTGGCCCCATAAGTAAAAGTAGGTAGAAAGCTATCGTTTGGAAAGATAAACCTTTAGGCAAGGTCACCTTGGGTC
Organism: Thalassia testudinum; assembly: GCA_037157565.1. Classification (NCBI taxonomy): domain Eukaryota; kingdom Viridiplantae; phylum Streptophyta; class Magnoliopsida; order Alismatales; family Hydrocharitaceae; genus Thalassia; species Thalassia testudinum. The sequence continues at coordinate 111,211,823 of JAZHRO010000003.1, read as the reverse complement.
GTAGAAACCTGAAGTCCGTTTTAACAGCAGCCTAGTGTGTCTTTCACTACTTTCACAAGATGCTTAGCAGTTATAGTCCTTTTCAAGTCTTGGGCGGATCGGGTAACCATAAAAAGTTATCCCAAAACTCTCAAACTTCAAAAGAACAAAAGAATTAGAAAGGAAGAAAAATAAAAAAGTGTATCTTCCCTTTTCAAATAAAGCGAGGACTTGGGCTGTCTACATTCTGGCAGACACCCGGGTACTGTTGAGTTTTCATTGTTTAGGACCTTAGTTAAAATTTTCTATTATTTATAAATGACTTAGGCCTAAGCGATCTAATCCTAATTCTGTTTTTATACATATCATGTAGTTTAACTTTTCTAGAGGCTAGCAAAAGATAGGCATGGGGATAGATACAATTATTTAGGGTAAAATGCCTATTCATGCATGTTCCTAGGCTTAGATTTGCATTTCATGTTATAAATATTGCATAGCATGTATCATTCTGCATTTAGAGTAATTGTATATAATTTAGGTTAATTGCATCCTTTTTATGGTCAAGAGAGAAGGATATTTATTTTGGAGCCTCGGATTGACGATCCGACCGTATAGATCTAATCAAGATGACGATCGGAGTCCAACTCCTCTGAAATTACCACAATCGGAGTCCCGTAGCACTATATGCAGACCGAGGAAGATCAACGGCCAAGGGACTAGGTGACATAATTTGAAGCTTCAAATAACAAATCCGACAGAGTGGATGGATTCGAGTCGACGATCTAGCCCAACAACGCAAAAATTGACACAATCCAACCTCTGTAGCTACCCCTACAACGAAAAGAAGATGGACAACCCAGATTGCACCACGTGCCGTAGCTCAGGCAGCCCATGCGCACGCACGAGCCACCACATGCGCATAGCAGCACAAGTGCTCACGCACGTGTGAATGCACGCTTGCGCACAGCGTAGCGCCAGCGTGTGAGCATGCGCACGCATGGCAAAGTGCCGCGCACAGCACAACGCCAGTAGAGCATGGGGTGGGCACGTGCTCGGTTGGCGCCAGCCTATAGTGACGCCTAAGCTGGATCTACAGCGACACTTACAGCCATCGCTAATTATTCGCGCACCAGTGGGCATGAGCTACCTGCAACAACACTTCCAGCAAGGGCCTAGATGTCACTAATGGTCCCATACCAATTTTACCTCTTCTCCTCCACTATAAAAGGACCTACACCCCCTCCCTTCCAAGCCATCTCTACCTACTTTACTCCCACCTACTTCTAAGCTCTATCAAGCCTACCAACTCTCCATTAGAGCTTAGTCTCAAGCTCCTAAGGCTCCTATTAGTGTAGTGAACCTCTGCCTCACCAAATATTCCTCCATCTTCCCATCATTATTCATATGTCACCTTGGAGCCATCCTCCCACCTCCATCCGGTAGCAGATCATCTCTGCTTTCTCATCTCCATTCCGAAGCCATGTCGAAGCTTTCCTCTACCTGACATCCTCCTACATCTCACCTCCGACATCCCACTCCTCACCTCCTTCATCCAAGCTTCCACCAGGCACCGTCGTCTCGCCGAACAGCCACTTCGGGAGATTTCTTCTCACCTCCATCTCTTTTGTGCTTTTGTAGATTATTGTAATAGACTTTCATGATATATATCATATTTGTTCCATATATCTTGTGATTTATTCTACTTGTCTTCTTCTTTCAAAACCACAAAAAAAATAACAAAACCCTAAAATACCAAAAACAAACAAAATGAAGCACAGTTTTCAATTAAAGTAAACGTCGCCTCCCTATGTTTGTCCTGGGACTCCCTTGGAGTTTCGATATAAATTTAATTTGATCACGAGCTTTGCAAGGTACGACGATGGGTCCTCCGAACCCTAATTTTAACACATGAAACCTGTGCGATCATGAACCCACCTTTGAATCCTTCCTAGAGGAGCCCTCATACACAGTTCTTATTGATGCCACTTCTTCTACAGATGCAAAACCTTCCCAAACCCGTTTTCAACCTCGACCTGCAACTGGACTAAATTTGTACTTTGATTCTCCTCTCAATAAGCTGGTTGTACATGATTCTCCTCCACATCTTTATCGGGTTTCGGACATCGATCAGACTACAAATCACGCCCCTTCTTTGATCACTCTTGTAGGGTTCCTACATCCTCCACTGATTCTTTTTCATTTGAGGATCCCTACTCTGATCAAGCTAATTCGACTCAGCCAAACCCTAGCTATTCACTTCCACATCCTTTTGATCCTCACAGTATCTGGCGGGCATCGCATCTCTTGATCCACATCTATCAACCCACCAGATTGATTGGGTTTGGGCTGCATCAACAGCCTACTGATCTGAACAAGCACCTGGTTAGACCAATTAGGCTATTGATCAACGTGCTTGTTCTACAAAACTCATCTGCTTTGGCTACTCCTCCATACCATGTTCTGCTCGACTAAAGGCATTGAATTTAGTGCTTAATGGGAGGCAACCATCAATCCAAAAACCTGAGATCCTTTTGATTATCCTTTTGTACTTCACGCCTATTGCACTATGAGTTCAATTTTAAAATAGTCTAACCTACCTCTAGTAATTGTATTAGGGCTTGAAATCGTCCGTAACAGTCATCCCAACCCATTCACCCACTTGATAATCCTGCTCTAATTCTTGAGCCATAACTATTTCATACCATCCATTTACAATGAGGACATTGCAAAACTTAGGCATGGGGGGATGGTAAAGTGTAAACACATACAAAAATTCATAGTTTAGATTGGTTCTCGCAAAAAAATACATAGTCCAAAAAACCAAAAAAATAAAAAATTGAAAAAGAACAAAAAAATTGGAAGAAAGGAGGAATTTTGAGTGAAAAGCATTCTTGAGGAGGAAAAAGGGGAGGTGATTTAAATGTCAAAAAGGAGCAACAGTTTGAAATAAAAAGAGTCAGTCATTAGTAAAAAATTAAGGAATCTACTTAGTTCTAGACCAAATCAAAAGAAAGAAAATAAAAAGACAAAGTGCTAAGAGATAAAAGAGATTAGTATGAACACTGATCATAGGCCTCTTGGGCTATGTTTTAGGCTTAAAAATTCAAGTATTCATTAAGATCTAGATAGTCCTCAAGAGGTCGAAGAAAATGCGAAGCTTAAGTATTAGGTCTAAGGCTTAGGGTTTATTTGGCTTCCTTAGCTGACCTCTGGTTTGCGAGACTCAGTAACCTAAGCACCCTAATCCACACACAGTTTGGTTTAGTGCACTTAATTATCAAAATCACGCAAAAGTGTTAATTCTATTATGAAAAGGCTACCTAGATTAGGAGCGGCTGATCAACACAAGTTGATTTGGAAGAGTTCCCAGCATGGAGAGGCGAGAAATTCCCCTTGAAGATGCATAATAACATACCGTCTGCTTGGTGCTTGTCTCCTAGGATATCTAAATACCCAATTGGGGCACATAAACACCTTGTGCCAATTCAGGTGCCATGGGCGGGATTATCCCAAAATTTCGATTGCCAGGGCTTGAATTTAACTACAGAATGCCATGGGAGACACTATCTCGAAGTGTCGAAAGCTAGGGTTCTGGGGGTTGCCATGGGCAATGCTATCTCAAAGCATCTATTTCCAGGGACCCTGCGAGGATTGATGGTGGGAGATAGGAATCTGATACAGACCATGTTGTAAAGCCAATCCGAAGCGAGAAATAAAGAAAAGAGAGAAAACTCTCCAAAAATACAAAAAAATCTTCTGTCTCTCTCTTACAAAAATGCACTACAAACTAAACCGAGACTAAACATGTTTTAAGCATGGGTTCTTTAACCGCGGAGTTCAATGAACCTTAGCTTAGTTCCTCTGGGTCCTAGAAACCTTCACAGAGGACTGAGGCTAGAGCTGGTCAAGTCTAGATCTTGGTTGGTACTTGAGTACCTCTAGGCTTAATATTAGCATTTTGACCAAAACTACAAAAGAAAGCACATGACAGAAATCTAAGCATAAAAAGACAAGGTCTAGAATTTGAGTTAATTCCATAACATTTTGATAAGGCACTAGCAAAATCTAGGCATGGGGGTATGATGGTAACACCATCATGAGCCATAACTAGCTCAGTTTGATCTAATTAAGTCAATAAAAGCTCCTACATTTTCATCAGAAGGTCTTAAGGGCATAAAAAATTGATTTGAGAAGAAGAAAAGAATACAGGGTTATTTCTACAAAATTACCATTCTATCACAAAAAAAAATAACCTTGGGTTCTCTCAGGGGTGGAAAAAGGGTCAAATGGTCTTAAGAGTCTAATAAGTGGGTTAGAACAGACAAAAAAGGGTTTCCATGCATTATAGGGATTAATGGACATCTGAAACCCTAAAAATAGACCCGCTTAATCTACCAAGGTTTTGGTTAGAATAAAATTCACCTAAACCCTCTAAAAATCATAGAAAAATATTCTCTAGGGTTTGGCACCTTCAATTTGACCATTGGAACCCATCTTGACCTAAAATAGAGTTTCAGACAAATATTTGCCTTAATTTGGGTAATTATGCAAAGTTCCTAATCAAATGAGGTCAAAACCAAAATCAAATTTCACCATTGGATTCCTTAAGTCCAAATTAGGTTTGTGCCAAAGTTTGGGCCAAATTTGAGATTGTTTCAACCTATTTTGCACTTTTTTCCAAGTCTAATTTCCTTTATTTCACATAGGTCCTTAGCTTTTGAATTTCTTACACAAAGGTCCCTATCTTCATCATCATTTTCTTCAAAAAGGACCCTACTGCCATGAATCCTAATCCTACAACTCCGACGACCTTAATATGGCATGTTCTCCTTGATTCCTTGATGAATCTTTCTCAAATTTGAAAGGGAAGTTCGTCAAGGAATTCCCTTCCTTTTGAGCCAAATCATAAGCCCTAAAACCATCCCAATCTCTCATGTGAATGCATGAGAGATTCAGGTATCTCTAAGTTTCTAGCTTTGGTGAGCATTCCTAGCTTGGGAAGCTTGCTTCCCAAGCTCAAAACACCCTCTAGAGGCCTATAAAAAACCCCTAGATCAGACCAAAGATCGCAGACTCATTTTTGGCTAGAATTACCCCAATTTCTTTCCTCCTCTCTGACTAAAAAGCTCCATGAGCTCCGACGATATCTTTGACCTCCATCCTAGTCCATTCTTGCAAAACCAGCAGTGGATTATTCATCCTCAGATTCTTCCGCGTGCCACATTACCAGCGACCGTCCGCTTCTACGTCTTCATCGCCTTTCCTCCCCTATCGGAGAGTTTGCCTTCTCCATCTCCAACGTGCCAAAACCTGCACGGATCTCCCCCCTTTCGTCCATCTAGAATAGGTAGTTATGTCTCTTTAGGTTGTTAGTTTAGTTTCCTATTCAAAAATCCCAAAAACAACCCCTCGACGTCGCTACTCATCCCTATCTTCTCCATCCCCGACCACTCCTCCAGTGAGGCATATACGCCACTACACCCCTCCATCCGCCTCGCCGACCATTGCACAACCTTCTCCACACCACCCTCTACAAAACCCCTCTCCCTATTTTCCACTCCACTCACCCAAATCATCCATCGAACAAACCCACCTTAGCCAACCTATCCCATCATCGACCAACCACCACATGCACTCTCACTCCATGCTACACCCACCACAACATTCGCCGTCCCCCAGTGATACTGCTGAGCCATCAGACGTGGCCGCAAGGCCCTTGTTCTTCATTTTTAGGTGCCCAATCCTCCACACCATTAATGATGAGCTTAAGCGAAGCTTGAATCTCTCCTCAGCCGTTGCAGCTACAGGCAACAATTCCAAGTGCAGCAGACTTCGTCTAGGAATGCAACCAAGGGATCAATTTGGCCCTTTGATTGGGCTTTTGACCAAAATTGGATGCATCATCTGCTGTGGCCAGCGCGAAGAGGAAGGGTGGGACTTTAGTCCCACCTCGGAAGCGCATGAAGCAATGCACGTGCATAAATTGATTTTATGATGCTGACTTATCACCTCAACTAACATAGGGGGGTAAGGTCCCCTGCAAGCCCCTCACATGCACCTTGCCCGTGACGCTGCTCACGCGAGCCTAGCATGGATCCGCCTACCTAACCCACGCACTACTCACTCACCACCCACTTCCAGTGAGCCTGGTCCCGGGTGCGCTCTACCTGAATATCCAATAACCCGCTGTGGCCTTAAGAAGGCAAGGAAGGGGATCCCAGAGAGAGAGAATGAGAGATTGGGGCAGGGGGTTTTGCTCTTACTGGTACCTGTGTGACACTTAGTCGCGAGAAGAGGAGGAGAGCAACTGAAGAGCAGAAGGAAGGAAAGAAGAGAAGAGGAATAAGAAGAACAGTGCTTCCCTAGCACTGTTGCATCTGTTGGTTAAGCCGTCTCATATGAGGCTTATTCGTCTGACAGAGTGCATTGTTCACTTGGCTTGCATGGAATAAACAGGGTTCAGGCACTGTTCAATTATTCAGATTACTCATTAATTAGTATTTACATGTATCCAAGCTAATAGTTGGTGATTCAAATCACTTTTTTTTTCCGTAGATTTCTTTTTGCCATGCATACTTATTGTTAAACTCATGCTTTACATTGATTATCATTTTTGAGTAATTTATTGGCTAAGTTCTTATGCTCAATTACATATTATTTGAGATTAGTGTGCGAATTCCTATTTGCTTCCTATGTTCGACCTCGAACTTTCATCTGAGTTATAAATTTTATCTGTTTTCAAGCTATTTCAACCTATACTACGACGCAGCTTTTATAATCTCGATCTCACTTGGTTAACAACCACCCTCTTATTGCATTTGGATTTAATTCAAAGACCACAAAATTTGTCTTGAAGTGATCTAACAAGTGGTCACGTATATTTGTGAAAAAGGACTAATTAAAGGAGGGACATCTAAAAATCAAGGACTTGATTGTAAAACGTGGTGTGCGATTCAAAATTCAAAATCCTTTTGCGGTGAATGCACACTTATATCTTTTGCACCACAGCACTCATTTAGACACTCCTAAGTCTTGAAACGACTAGGACAAGAGCCCTCCTACCGTTGGATTCTGAAGTGTTCGGAACTTGAGATCAAAGGTTTTGTAAATCCAAAGAGGGGGATACCCTGTCATGGATTTTTGGGGGTAGTTGAGAAGCATCGCGAAAGCATAGCTTCAAAGGAAGGCTTAGGCCTACTTGCATCCCTCAATCTTCCGTCTTTGGATTTACTTGACCATTTGAGATTTAGGGAAGAATACCTAAGCTCCAACTAGGTCTTTTTAGGCATTTCGAAGGTTGACAATAGGCTTGTAATTGATTGAGCAACTTGCTTTGTCACCTACAATTTGAACTAAAGTCAAAAGCCTAAATTTGTAAAGACCGAACAAGTTCTTTTGAATTGTGTTTGTAGTGCATGCTTGGTAGGCGTTCTCTTAGGAGACAACTTATGTTTGATCCTAAACCTGAAAGAATCCTAAGAAGAGACCTTCCAAAGGTAGAAATGGCCAGTTAAAGGAGCCTTAAGGAATATTTCATCCCAGCCAATCAAGCTGGCCCTGCACTACATAGACCTGGAGGGGACAATTCGTATGAGATCAAAAGTAGTACCATATCCTTGCTACCCTCCTTTTATGGTACTACTAGGGAAGACCCTTATAGGCATATTGAGGAATTCACCAAGGTCTGATCCACGGTGAAGCTGTAGGGCGTTACTGATGACGCTCAAATGCGGACCCTCTTTCCCTTCTCCCTTAAGGACAAAGCCAAGTATTGGTATCACACCCTTGATAATATAAATACTTGGGATGCCCTGAAGGAGTTTTTGAAGAAGTACTTCCCCATGAGCAAAACAAATCACTTTAGGAGGGAAATTATGAGTTTTGTTCAAAAGAATGGGGAAGCATTCCATGGTGCGTGGGAGCACTTTAACGACTTGCTGAGACTTTACCCACATCACCAGGTGCCTAAATGGCAACTGGTTGAAAGGTTCTACACCGGACTTAATGATTCTCATAGGCAAACTGTGGATGGTGCTTGTGCAGGAACCTTTCTATCTAAGACTGAGGATGAAGCTTGGAACTTATTTGATACTTTGAGTGAGAATTCTATTCACTTGAATTCTACCTACATGGATAGAAAGCCCACTCTCATGCAAAGAAAGTTGGAGGCAAATGAGGCAAGGGACACCCAGAATTTAGCCTATCAGATTCAATTATTGAATCAAAACATGGAAAGGCTTATGTCAAACCTGAGTTGATTCGTACCTAACACCTCCACATCCCAAGCTTCCGAATGCTTAATTTGTCAAGGCAATACACACGCCACTGTGGATTGCCACTTGGCCTCCCAATTCCCTGAGCTTGTACAAGCGGATTTGAATGCTGCTCAAGGGTTCCGTCCAAGACCTCATAATGACCCTTTCTCCAACACTTATAATGAGGGATGGAGGAACCACCCAAACTTTTCATGGAGACAAGGAAATGTCTCAAATTAAGGGAATTACAAACCACAATCCTTTCAAAACCATCAAATGAACCAACCTCAAACCTTTGCCCAACCTAAAACCTCTGAGATGGATGAATTGAAGGCGATGTTGAAAACTATGCAAGAAAATCAAAGTGTCATCATCAAATCTCATGACAAGGCTATACATGAGATGAAATCGCAAATTGGACACCTTGTTGAGGTCGTTAGACAGAGGGAGACTGGGAAGCTCTCCAGTGCTGCTGAGGAAAATCCTAAAGGAAAAGGGATTGTCTTTAGGGAGATGCTCAGGCGGTGACTATTCTGAGGAGTGGGAAAGAAATTTCCAAACCCGATGCTCCTATAGTCTCACCCCCTAAAAAACCATCCATCCTGACTTTCACCCCCACCAGAGAAGACTTGCCCAAATCTTCTCCACTTGAAATCACCTCACTGGAAGAAGTTGCCCCCGTTCCACCCATTACTCGACGTGACAACCCTTCCACCCAGAGATCGAGAGTGCCTTTTCTAGAGCGCTTATCCACCTCTAGGCAGACTTCTGCTGGCTCATCTGGAGCCAAAGATAAGACGGATGAGATTATGGAAACTTTCAAGCAAGTGCAGATTAACCTGCCTTTGCTTGAAGCTATCAGGCAGATTTCATCTTATGCCCTCTTCTTAAAAGACCTGTGCATGAAAAAGCGGCAATCTAGAAAATAGGTCCAATCAAAAGTTGTCCTGCATGATTCTGTTAGCTCAATTGTTCAACATGGGACACCCCCGAAACTTAAGGACCCAGGAGCCCCATACATCTCTGCAGTTATTGGTGACTTACAAATTGATGAGGCTCTACTTGATCTAGGTGCGAGGGTGAACATCCTTCCGAGCTACGTGTATGAACAACTTGGGGGAGGCAATGTGAAGCCTAGCCCTGTAATCCTTCAAGTTGTTGATCGATCACTTAAGACACCACGGGGAATTTTGGAAGATGTCCTCATAAGAGTGGAGGATTTATTCTTTCCCGTTGACTTCTTAGTTTTGGACACTGACCCTACCAACAAGCCAACCAAACCCTCCATCATTTTGTGCCGCCCCTTCCTTGCAACTTCGCATGCTTCAATCAATTGCAATACTGGGGCATTGAAAATGGGCTTTGGGAACAGGAAAATCCAGCTTAATGTGTTTAATGCTTACAAACAAGCTGGACTTCAGGATTGTTCTCAAGTTGAGGTGATAGATGACCTGATTGAAGAGGCAACTCCTGTAATGTTATGTGATGACCCCCTTCAACATGTCATGCTAAATGAGCATTCCCATCTCTTGGAGGAATGTGAAGGGATATACTAGAACTTGAGGAATTGCTAGGAGTTTCTGCTGAGTCTCTTCCCCCATCATTTCCGCCGAAGGTAGATTTGCTACCTGAGATGGGGACATCTATTATGAAACCCTCAACCATACAAGCCCCCGACCTTGAGTTGAAACCCCTCCCTGACACTCTCAAGTATGTTTTCCTAGGTGCCAATGATATGCTCCCCGTTATCATTTCGGCTGTGCTATCTGAGGCACAGGAGGGAGCCTTCATTGAATGCCTGTCTAGGCACAAGGAAGCTATTGCTTGGAGCATTACTGACATTAAGGGTATAGACTCTAAACTCTGCATGCACCACATTTATACTGATGATTCCATCAAGCCTTTTAAGGACATGCAGAGATGTCTGAACCCTAATATGAGGGAGGTGGTTAAAAAGGAAATCCTGAAGTGGTTGGATGCCGGGATCATATATCCCATTGCTGATAGTAAATGGGTCAGTCCCATTCATGTGGTGCCAAAGAAGGCAGGCTTTACTGTGGAACTCAACGACCAAGGTGAACAAGTTGTCACTAGACCCTCAACTGGATGGAGGGTCTATATTGATTACCGCAAGCTGAACACCGCTACCCAGAAGGATCACTTTCCTTTGCCTTTTATTGTTCAAATTCTTGAAAAATTGGCAGGGAATAAATACTAGTGCTTTCTCGATGGATATTCTGGGTACAATCAGGTGGCAATTTTTCCTGATGACCAGGAAAAGACGACATTCACAAGTCCATACGGTACTTTTGCATCCAGGCGTATGCCGTTTGGATTATGTAATGCCCCTACAACTTTCCAACGATGTATGATGTCTATCTTTTCGGACATGATTGACGAGTGTGTTGAAGTGTTCATGGATGACTTCTCCATTTATGGCTCGTCTTTCAACCAGTGTCTCCTGCACCTGAAGAATGTGTTGAAATGATGTAAGGAGACTGGTTTAGTCCTCAGTTGGGAGAAAAGTCACTTCATGGTACAGAAAGGAATTGTACTTGGGCATGTTGTATCCAAGCAAGGTTTGGAAGTAGATAAAGCCAAGATTGATTCTATTTCCAAACTTCCATTGCCTACGAATGTCAAACATATTAGATCCTTTCTCGGCCATGCTGGCTTTTATAGGTGCTTTATTAAAAATTTTAGTAAGATTTCTAGGCCACTTTGTGACTTGTTGGCGAAGGAATCTTCCTTCAATTTTGATTCAAAGTGTGCCGAGGCCTTTCAAACTCTAAAGGAGGCCTTGATCTCTACGCTTATTCTCCAAGCTCCTGATTGAACACTCTCGTTTGAGCTTATGTGTGATGCTTCGGATTATGTAGTGGGAGCAGTCCTTGGACAAAGGGTTGAGGGAAGACCTCATGTGCTACATTATGCAAGCAAGACTTTAACCGAACCTCAGCAAAACTACACTGTCACTGAAAAAGAATTACTTGCTGTAGTTTTTGCTCTGGAGAAGTTTAGGTCTTATCTACTTGGGTCTAAGGTGGTTATTTTTACTGATCATGCAGCAATGAAACATCTCATTGCTAAGAAAGATTCTAAGCCACGTCTAATTAGGTGGATCCTACTCCTTCAAGAATTTGACTTGGAAATACGTGAAAAGAAATGAGTAGAAAATGTTGTGGCTGACCACCTATTTCGCCTTCCTCTTAATGACTCACTTTCTGGAGACATTCGCGAGACATTTCCCGATGAAACTCTGATGGCGGTAACACCAACTTTACCTTGGTATGCAGACACTGTAAATTACTTGGTCACTAGACAAAGTCCTGGCTCTTGGGATGAGCAGAAAAGAAAGAGATCATTTCTCAAGCAAGATATTTTCATAGGGAAGAGCCAGAATTATTTAGAATTGGACAAGACCAAGATTGAGACGTTGTGTGCCTGAAGAGGAACAACAAAGTGTGCTGAGTTTTTGCCATGAACTTCATTGTGGAGGACACTTTGGTGCTAAAAAATTACTTTTAAGGTTCTCCAGTCCGATTTTTGGTGGCCTTCCTTATTTAAGGATTCTCATAATTTTGTTAAGGCCTGTATTAGATGTCAACGGACTGGAACGATTGGGAAGAGGAATGAAATGCCTCAACATCCTATTCAATCTGTTGAAATTTTTGATGTGTGGGGAATTGACTTTATGGGCCCCTTCTCGTCGTCCCATGGTTATGAATATATCTTGGTGGCAGTTGATTATGTCTCTAAATTGATAGAAGCCATTCCTACGCACACAAATGACCACTCTGTGGTTTTGAAATTTGTGAAGGCCAATATCATATCTCGTTTCGACTGCCCCAAGACTATTATAAGTGATGGGGGACCTCATTTCCGAAACCACCACTTCAATTGGTTAATCAGGAGTTTGGGAGTGACTCACAAGGTTGCTACCCCTTACCATCCTCAGACAAGTGGCCAGGTTGAAGTGTCAAATAGGGAGATAAAAAATATTTTGGAAAAGACCGTTAGACCTGATAGGAAAGACTGGTCCCAAAAGCTCGATGATGCTTTGTGGGCTTATCGAATGGCCTATAAGGCCCCTTTGGGTACTTCTCCCTTTCGGATTGTGTATGGAAAAGCATGCCATTTACCTATTGAGTTGGAACATAAAGCACTTTGGGCTATTCGAAGTGTTAGCATGGATTTAGAGAAGGCAGGTAAGGCACGACTTCTAGAATTAAGTGAGCTTGAGGAGATGAGGAATGATGCTTATGACACCTCTCAAGCTTATAAAGAAAGAACTAAGGTCATGCATGATAAGTTTATTCTTCGAAAGACCTTTGAGCCCAACCAACAAGTCTGGCTTTTCAATTCTAGACTTAAGCTTTTTCCTGAGAAGTTAAAATCTCGTTGGGATGGACCTTACATAATCACCAAAGTATTTCCGCATGGAGCTGTGGAGATCAAAAACCCTTCCTCTTCAACAACTCCCTTTATCGTCAACGGTCAACGGTTAAAACCGTACATAACTTTAGATGGCCATCTGGTTGATGAAGTCAATCTTGAGGAGCCTTAGCTCCTACCATTCTCCGCCTCAGGTAATATCTTCCTTTAGCTATTTTTGTTTTCAACGAGGACATTGTTTGAACCAGGCATGAGGGAGAGGACCTAAGGTATTTTGTTTATAGCATGCATATAAAAAAAAAAAAAGTTTTGAGCTTAACTGGCTAAGTCCTGCATTCTTAAGCAAATCAGAACTCTAGGGTAGACTAAATTAATTCTAGGGTCAAACTTTAGAAGCTAAATGAGATGCTAGCTTTAGACCTTTAGGGTCCTTTGTGGACTTAAAAACTTAAGTAGGAGTTAAGTTGCAGACCATTCCTCAAGAGGTTGAGGAAGGGAAGCTAGGGTTTGAGTTAAAAGGTGGGGTAGTACCTAGATCTTGTTCTACCTTTTGGTTTACGGGTCCTTGTAACCCAAGCATCCAAATTTCACACACTTGGTTTGGTAATTAACTTAATTTCTTTCTTTCTGAAAAGAGATTTGGTTCTCTTAGTTTTGACTTAGGAGAGGCTTGAAAACACATTTTGATTGGAAGAGTTCCCGCCGCAGGAGAGGTGGAGTATATACTCACCTTGAGGATGCGATGATAACATATTACCTCCTCGACGCTTGTCTCTTAGGATATCCATCCTACTAGGGGCATGTAACTGCATTGTGCGATTCAGGTACCATGGGCGGCCCCATCTCGAAGTGCCGATTGCCATAGGCCTGAATTCTCTTAAGAAATCCATGGGTGATACTATCTCGAAGTGTCGATTGCCAGGAGTTCTTGGGGTCGTTATGGGCGGTGCTATCTCGAAGCATCAAAGCCAGGCACCCTTCGAGGTATGGTAATGGGGACAATGAATCTGACACAGACTGTGTTGATAGCTAATCTGAGGTTAGACTTAGAAGAATCAAACAAAAAATATATATATATATATAACTTTTTCCTTTAATTCAAATAACTCAGACCAATGCACAGGCACGGATGCTTTAATCTCAGGGATCAATAAACTTTAGGGTAGAGTCAGAAATCAGGGAAACTTGTGCCTGCAACTCATCTTTAGCCAACCTAGTCTGTAACTCGTCTTTAGCCAACCTAGTCTGAACTTAGTAACTACTTAGGAACGTTGGGTGTAGAGTCTGAACTAAATATGCTTCTGAAGGAAGACTAAGTGAGTTGACTAGTCTACTTGGAGTACTAGGTTTCGCTTAATTTTGCTAGGGACTAGCAAAAACTAGGCATGGGGGTATTTGATTAGCCCATAGTTGTGGGCTATTTAAGTATTTAAGTGCCTAGACATTAGGTTAATTCTAACATTTATTTAGCATAAATTAGGATGTAAATAGATTAATTCATATTTCTAATTTAATTACATAATTCATGCATTGCATTCATATTTTAAATGCATTTAGAATTAACTTAGAATGGCATTCATTTAATTAGTTAACCAATTAGGTACATTGTTTAAGTTAACATAAAAGTTGAGGGTTTGTAAATAAATAATCATAATATTTTAATAATATCTTTTATTCTTCTTTTCAGCAACAGCTCAGCTGCCACTGCAACGCCTCCTGCCGCACTAAAGCCACATTCATGGAATAGCAGAGAAGGTGGATCTGCTCCCGCCTCTCCATTCAAATTCATGCAGGCAGCTACAAAAAGAGGAGAGAGGCTACCGAGAGGAGGAGGCCTCCACCCCCAACCCACACTGTGCAGAGAGTCCATCTCTTCCATTCCACACCGCCAGCCTCAACCGCGGCGACGACCCTCCACCACCGTGGGCGTGTGGTGTGACAAGCCACACCGCCATCCGGAGATCGTCTGCATTACCGTGAGCACCTCACCGTGAACCTCCCTCGCCATCGTCACCAACAACCACCATCGCAGCTACTGCAATCACCCCTCAGCCAGTTAAGATGTCCGGGAAGTTTCCAGGATGTCTGAAGCTTCGACCCCCCCACTCCAGCAGCAACCGCCCTCGCCCCCTACTCCTGCAGCGCCTGCCTGCATGCCTGCAGCAGGGCCACACCTCCTGCAGCATTCCCCCGCACGCCCTCCAGCCACGCGCAAGGCGGGCACGGCTAGCAGCACCGCGCGCCTGCAGCCTTCTCGTGCATGCAACCTCCCCGCCGCTACCTGCAGTGCCACACCAGTGCATGCATGCACTCACCTACAGCACCAAGCTCACGCCCGCCAGTAGCCCTGCAGTGCCTTTTCACGCACGCAGCAGGCGTGCGTTCTTCTCTGCGCCTTCCAACTTACAGTGCACTAGCACCACGTGCCGACATCCTTCCCACACCTGCAGCAGCATCTGCCTCCATCAGAGCGCGCCCGCCAGCAACTCTCCGCACGCTCAACTCCATCGTGCCCACAACACCAGTGCATGCGCACGCACCACCTACAGCAGTGCTCAGCCTTCGTGCACGCACGCACATCACCTCCAGCAGCTGCAACCACCGTTGGCAGCCACCTTCGCCGGAGCTCCGTCCGGTCGACTCTGGCCACCACGTGACTCGCCGCCACCACCGCTGTGAAGCCCTCGATCCAAAGAACTTCCTCCAAGCTTCCCGCCTCCAGCCATCCACTCCTCTTCACGCTCGGCCAAGGGAAATAAATCCCCTGTTTTACTACAGTATTCATGCCATTAATAATTACATTTTCTACCATTGTCATCTTTTAATGATATTTTATTGAATCTGCATTGCAACAAATATCCTCTAGTTATTAAGAATTGCTATTTCAGCATGATTTCTTGATTCAACCTTAATCTGAAGGCAATTTTGGCTTGATTCTTATCTAAACTAACTACGAACAAACATTTTTAACCGGTGCAAATTTAAATGCGTCATTGCCTCCCTGTGGATATGACCCGCTCTTCTGTGAGTGGTTATTTCTTTTTAAATATTGATTATTCGATTTTTTCCACCACATAAAACTACAAACGAATTTAAAGCGAATAATCGACTCGTCACCAACCCTCAGCACTCTTCATCCCTCAACCACCACCAAAAGACACCATAAGTTGGTGCCAAAAACACCTATAACCACCCCCTCTTTGGCACCAACTTTTCCCTCCAAAAATACCCTCATCTCAACCCTACATCTACTCCCTCAACCCATCTCCACCATCCACCTAACTCCCCTTCTAGAAGCCCCTAGGTTGGCGCCAATTTGGTGGTGTCTCTCTACCACAAAGAGCCACCAACACCACCATAACTACCACCCTACAAACCCCTTAGGTTGGCGCCAACAACCTCCACCCTAGGATCACTAACCACCATCCTAAACCTAATCCTAGCCCTCCATGATCTCCACGCCAACCACCACTTTCCTACCCTATATATACCCCTCCTAACCACCACTAAAAACTCATCCTCCATTAGTGTTAACTCTACCTTAAGTCCACCTATAACTCACAGCCAAGAAGAAGAAGGAAGGAAGGAGATTAAGGAGTCTATCCCTTACCTCCTTGGTGCCTTCTTCCTCTCCATTCTTCTCCTTGTGCCATGCCAAGAGGAGGAGCAACCTCTACATCAAGGAGGATGACCAGGCATTGGAGGACATACTAGGGTGGTGCATGCCCACACTTGGACAAAAGAATTGAGGTGGAGAGCATCCACCCTGAAGGAGCCATTCAAGGAAGGAGAAGAAGGAGACCTTCTTTTCAAGCCAAGGAGCAGCTAGGCTTGGAGCAAGAAGACTCCCTTCTTCACCATATTTTGCAAGAGGATTTGTGTTTTTATTGCTTTTTTATTTTCCATTTCAAGTAGAAGCATTCCTCTACATGTTTTTGTAAAACACAAATTCTATCAAATCAATTTGCCTTCTTTTCATTTTCTATTGCAATTGCTTTATCTTTGTTTTAGTACTTTCTCACTTCCTCTACCTAATTACTCTAGCCCTTCACGTGCCTAGAGTGAGCTTAGGGAGAGGTCATATTTGTCACTTAGGTTTTAGCTTCACGATTGTAGGTGTTAGTTGCTTTTACGTCAACAACTTACATTTTTCCTTCGTTATTTCAAAACAAAAAAAATATAAATTTGAAAAGACCAAAAAGAAAGTTGATTTCCATTTCCGAGCAAGAGATTCGATTTTGCAACATATTGCCTCCTTCGACGTCCCTAGATACTTCCCTATCTAGGTTTACAAACTTTAAAAGCGAATCCATTTTTGTGCGTTACAGTGACTTAAAACATTACTTTTACAAATCGTGCAAAAATGTGATCAATGATCATAAGTCTCAACAAGCTAGTATTTTGACACAATTATATCCCTCCCACAACATATTACCTAGGGGTTAGAATTCCTATTGTTTGTCATCAAGTGCATCTAAATTTGTGCAAGTGTGTGTATATACAAAGTTGTAATAAAAATTTCATAATCAAACATAAATTTCAAATATCAAAGGCATGTCCACCAAGAGGAGAAACATCAAGCAAGTCAATAGATGACATAAAATTGTTAGCTGTAGGAAGGGATCTAAAGAAAGTCTTTGTTTTAGCTACAAGCATGTACCTGTCAACTTCAATATTTCTGGAAGTAACTTCACATCTTTCTTTCCAGATAAGCCACATGGTTGTTGCTACGGCCGACCTAAAATGCCAAAGGTTTTTATTCTTTTTACTCCCACCTCCTCCATCATGGAGGAATAAACACAAAATTTGAGGAGACCAGTTGAAATTTGGTCACAACAAACTAAGGATGGTTTCTATGAAAGAACATTTTTTTAAGATGTGATCCACACTCTCTGAACTTGACATGCAAAGAACGCACTAGTTGGGGAGTTGAAAGCCCCAGGACTGTAATCAATCTAGAGTGGGGAGCTTAGCATGTAAAACCATCCAGAGAAAAAAGGTAGTTCCCGGAGGGAAGAAGTGGGACCTATAAGACTTTGTAAGGCAGGTCTAATCCCCCCATCCAAAATAAATGGGAAACTTTTTTTAGACAGACATCCTTAAACCTTAAACACTAAACCCTAAAACCTTAACCTAAAAACAAATAACCATAATTAAACCCGACTCCTAAACACAAAATGCTAAACACAAAACCATAAACCCTAAACACAAAATGTAAAACCTAATCACAAACCCTTCTCCTATACTTGTAGCAAATCGTAAGCCGAAAAATTTCGGCAGAGTTTCCACTATAATACGGGATTTCTCTCAAATCCTACATACACAATGCATCACAACAGATGTGGGTACACAAATAACAATTACCAACCATTTCAATAAACCATATGTGGGCACACCCCACAATGACAATTACTAACAATTATCCTACATATGTGGGCACACCCCATAAATAAAAATTACTAACAATTTAATTAAACAAAAAATATAAACTAATAACATGTTATTGCATTCACATATAAAAATCAAACCTAAGTACTTAATAAAAAAAATAACCTAGCTATTTGAGAGGAGGGGGGAAGTAGTAGAGGGTGTTGGTGGTGGCGGTGGCTGCAAGGGGTGGTGGCCGTGGTGGCGGGGGTGGTGGCAAGGGGTGGTGGTGGCTACAGGGGGAGTGACCGTGGTGGCGGGGGTGGAGGCAGGAGGTGGTGGTGTTGGTGGTGGGTGGTGGTGTTGGTGCTGGTGGTGGTGGCAGGGGTAGGAAGTGGTGGCGGCAGAGGTGGTGGCAGCGAGTGGTGGTGGTGTTGGTGGTGGCCGCAAGGGGTGGTGGTGGCAGAGGTGCTGGTGGTGGCGGCGGGTGGTGGTGCTGTAGGTGGCGGCTAGTGGCGGTGGTGCTGGTGGTGGGCAAGGAGGATGGCCAGGGAAGGCCGGCGACAAGGGGGAGGGGAAGGAGGAGGCAGGAGAAGGACGAAGAAGAGGAGGAGGGCAACTACCCCTTGAGGTCGTGAAGGAGGAGCCGAGGTAGAGGAGGAGCCACAGCGACGCTCGTGGAGGAGCCGAGGGGAGGACGTCTCGCAGAGGGAGGGGTAGGAGGAGATCATGAGGTGGAGGAGGAGCCGCTTCAGATTTGGGACCAAAGGGGAGGTAGTCGGGTGTGTGCTAGGGATTTAACTCAACATTCTCGATCGTTCCTAATAAATGGTTGGTGATACTCTTATTACTGACTGACGGAGAGAGTTTCGCTTAATTATGATAGCAATAGATTGATGTGTCATTGTGTTTTAGGTGGTGGAAAATCTCTCAATCAAAAATTAACATAGATATGAATCTAAACCACAATAAAGGATGTCACATCCATAGGGAGGAATAGAACAATAAATTCACGAGTCGAGGAATATACAGTTCGCAGACTCTTCTGCAACTTTAATGTGAGGAATATGCTATTTTCAATGAAGATTGCAATTTCCTTAAAGGTTCAGGGGTATTTATGCAGTTTTCACGTAAGGAATTAAGCTCCAAAAATATGTGTATGATGCATGTGTAATGGCTTATCATGTAAATTCAACTTTCATGCAATTCTGATTTGAAATTCAAGGTTAAATCACGCACATAACACAAGTGAAATAATTTCAAGAAAGTATGAGTGCATCAATGCAATGTGGCCTGAATAAAATATGAATATATAATTGGAAATGGCATTGCATGTAATTATTAATTAAGAAGAAAACAGAGGATTTCTCCTCTCTCTTCCTCGCATGGGCGACCGTGCACGGTTGGCGACGAGAGTCGATGAGGAGGTATGCCTCTACGAGGGCTACGCAACGGTGGGGACGCGATGGTTGGAGGTGGCCGACGGCGGCCGGGCAAAGGAGAATGGCCGTCGTCCTGTTGGCTATTGGAAGAAGATAGCCGTGCATGGAGAGGATGGCGTCACTGCTGCAGCCTGCACGGCTGCACGCTGGGCGCACACGTGCGCAAGGTGTGTAGGGTGAGTGCTACTGGAGTCGCCTGCGGGCACCTGCAGGTGGCTGCGGTGGGGTGCCTGCAGACTTAGTGCAGGGTGCGGTGGATGCAGCGTTGGAGGGTGCGCGAGGGCGCTGGAGGGCGTGCGAAGCCTACAGGCAGCTGCTGGCTTGGGTGCCTGCAGGCGGTTACGGAGAAGGGCGGTGAGCGCCTGCTCCTGCAGAGGGCGGTGAGCACCTGCAGGTGTTGGTTGGAGGTGTGAGCACCTGCGGACGGTGGCTTGCAGGGTGCGGTGACAAGTGCTTGCGGTGCGAGCACTGAGAGGGCACTTGGTGCGGCCTGGCGTGGTTGCAAGGGTGCGCGCTTGGAGGCGGGTGCAGCCTGCGGTGGGGCAAACAGTGGAAGTTGCAAGTGTGGTGAGGGCAGTGCTTGGTGCAGGCTGGTGTAGCGCTTGCAGTGGAGAGGATGGTGTGGCAAGGCTGTGGCTTGCAAGGGCACACATGCACAGGCAGTGGCAGGTGGCACCTGCAGGCTGCTTGGGCTGATGAGGGTGTGGGTGTGCACAATGCACGCTTGGTTCACAGTGTCTGCCCTCCTCATGGTGGATAAGGTGGAGATAATTCCCCGCCAGGGGAAGGAAGAAGAACCCAAGATGAAGATGCCCTCCTCTCCTGTGTAAGTCCCTCTTTTATCTCCTCTCTCCGCCTCTCAAGGGATTTTCAAAAATCCTTTTCTAATTTTGGCCGGCGACTGTTTTCATTTGTTGAGGGAGGTGTTGATCCCAGCCGGAGGATGAGGAAGGTGTTGAGCCAGCCGTTTGTTGGGAAAATTTATCCCCCCTCCTTGTTCTTTTCGAATATCATTCCTGCAACAAAACATAAAATAATTGCATACTAAGTTATAAAATGTGATAAAATAGATAAAAACTCAAGTAATGATGCAGGCACTTATTTAATGACCTAATGTGATTATTAACAAACATACTATGTTAGAATTGATGTACTTAGGCGTAACAATCGTCCATTAAAATGGACTCATCAAATACCCCCGTGCCTTAGATTTGTTAGTCCCTATCAAAAATGAAAAATAATAGAAGTAATCAGAAGATTTCTTCTTTCCTTATTTCGAAACTTTAGAGATCCAAACAAATGTGACGTGATAATAGCCTAAGTAACAGATCCAAGCGAAAAAGCCAATTCGCATTGGGAGTTCATATTTTACCCTTGGTAAATATTGCTGTCGGGATATGCAACTACTTCCCTCGGGGATAAAGCAGAAGATAATCTGTAATTTGACCCCTACGTTTGGCTTAGGTAAGAGATATCGAGTTGAATGGATTTATATTTGGTGGCACACACTCATCTGGTGCTACATGTAGTCTAGTACTACAGACTCTAGATCTCTAGACTATTAAAAAAGTCAACTCAGAGAGAGGCTAAACAACTGTGCTCTCTTGATGTTCCTATGTGCTCACTCTTTTCTTTCTTTTCTTTCTTAGATCACAAATCTCATCAGATTTAGTAATTGTACTCACTGTTTGGTGGCCTCACATAGCATCCACACTTCAATTAAAGTCCCAATAAATATACAACTAAGTTAGAGTCCTCAACCAGTATTCGAGCAATCAGAAATACTGAAAGGTAGGTATGGGTCATATTTGGTGGAACGCGATAAGTGTTTTTGTTGCCCCAGAAACAATGTTACAACGATAAAATTATAATCCTGGACTCTTTTCTTTTTCTTCTCTAACTTTTCTCTTTCTTTTTTTTTTCTTCTCTTTCTTTTTCTTTTTCTTTTTCTTTCTTTATTAATCAACACAACACGATACAGACTTTTATTTATGAGGCATTATTAGGGATGATGATGGTCAAGAGGATATTGTGTGGCTTATTTGGTGGAAATGCCTATTCTCGGCACCGGGAAGGAATGGATAGGATAGGCATATTTCTGACCTTTGACACTATTACCCTCCTTCAGCCGAAGACTCTATGAAGAATGGTCATAACCATCCACCATAGTCATAGCTTTATTAAGACTCAATCTCTGTGTATCTGCCATATTTGGTGACTCTCAGGAATTCACACAAAGTACGCACACAGGAACAAAGAGCGAAAACTATGCCTAAATCTGAAGTATCATCATGTAATTGTCCAAAACTTAAGAGTCCTTACACTAGACTCAACGCACCAGTAATCTCTCTTCTTTCTTCTCTCAAATATGAGGTGGATCTACTAGAAGATAGTATGCCTGACTCCCTTTTAACTATCCAAGGATTTAGTAGACCATAAATGTTTATTGGTTTTCTTCAAGGATCCATAACCTAGTCTACGTGCACGTGCAATAAATGTACTGGATTCTAAACTTAAGAAATAATTTAGGAAGAAAAACCTCCACTGACAAAGGTACTCTGCTAGGGACTAACCCATTCATTTCAAGAAAAGAGATTTTTTTTTTATATATGCTAACCTAAATGCATGAATATTTCCTAAAATGCAAAATGCACCCCCCCATGCCAAAATCCTACAATGTCCCCATTGTAAAATTAAAATAGGGGGAGAAAGGAAAGAAATCACCTGACAACGGTGTTATTCAAAACGTTGGGTTGCCTCCCAACAAGCCTACATTTTCTGTCAGCAGCCAAACTTCGAAGGAACCTGTAAGTCTGGTTCCAGACAGAAAAAGTTAGGCCCTAAAAATATGCATAACAGTGCGGGCCTAGAAAACAAGTAGCCACGGATGTTGGCAAGTTGATGATGCAACATAATCCCAAATGCTCGCCAGAAGATATGAAAACAGAGAACCTCGTTGGCTACCTTGGGAGGTCTAGGAATAACAAAAGGAATATGAAAGGGGACTTCCCGAAATGGAATAAGTGGAGGATAACAAGGATCCTCCAAAGCAGGACGGGTTGTAAAAGATATAAACATTATTAGTTCAAACCTTTGAATGGCGAGAGTAAAAGTACAAGCATCAATCCACACTCGCCATTCTACCCAAGGATGTACTAGCCTGATATGTTCTCCAGAAAGAATGTACATGAGTAGAGATCTGAGCCAAGGATCGGTTAGGGAGTATAAGGGTTGTTTGTAGTGTTGAAGGTAATGGTTAAGTCTAATGAGGGCTTAGTTAGTGTCAGGTCCAATTCCAACAATGATTCAGATTGTGTATACTCCCTAACAGTTATAGACAACTTCAGGTTACCCGGCCTAACATTAATGATCGGAGTCATATTTGAATTGAGGGTAGACTCCAAATTACAACTCTTTGATGGTAGGGTCAAAATGTCAGAATCCTTATCATTGAGCTCATCCCCGAATTCGTTTGGTTCACTCAAATTTTTGTCGAGGTGTATATGTGATTCATTAGGAGTTGGATCAGTATCCTTAATTATTTCTAAAGGAAATTAGTCTTAATATTTTGGAGCAAGCCTATATCATTGAATTTGTTATTCGTCTTAGGATATAAATCCTCAATTGACATGTTTTGTCCCCGAGAGTCTCCCATAGGCTTCTCAGTATTTTGTTTGTCCTCCTCTAATATCAACTCCTGTTTTGATGGAGGATGACTCTCAAAAGAAGGGAGGAATCTGGATTTCACCATATTATTTATATCCTCCGGAGGTAAATCCTCAAATAATAAATAATTCCCCTATAATTCACTCCAGATTTTCAGTCTAGGTTCCTCTATTGGGGCATCGTCATCCTCTGAAATAGACTCTTCATATCCCTGAGACTAAAATTGATCTAATTCATCCTCCATTCCCTTAGGGTCACCTTCATTGGGTGCATTTAAATCCTCAAGATGCTGAATGGTAGGTGTTGATTCCCTAAGAGGAGGGTCAAGAGTAGGCTTACTAAAGGTAGAATGGGATTCCACCAAATAATCAATAGGGGAAGTGATAGGAGCAATATAACCTTGACCTGGGTTGGTAGGGGTAAGGAGAATACTATCTTTGGGATCAAGGTCCTCAAGAGGTAGCATCTTCCCTTGCTTTTGACTCCAATATAGCTCGAGTGGATAATCACTATGATCGTTTTCCTCTAGTGGCCGTGTCTCATTGGGAGAGTCTAAGTGATAGCTACATAAAACTGGATCCCTATTTTCATTGGTTTCCTCAGAATTATTTACATGATCATGATCGTCTGGATAGGGATCATTATTACCAGGAAGCGTGTAGCTAAGCTGTCTTATTTCTTAATTTAACTATTGACTATTCCTCAACATCTCTCCCATGGAATCCATCATTTCCTTTTACTATTTTTGCATTTCTATCATAAAAGAGGAGAGGCTACTATTATCAGGTTGGGGAGGACAGTCAATCTCAGGCTCTGGTTGCCTAGGGGTATCGGTCCAACCTCAATACGGAAAATCATGAAGGGTGGGAGGGTTGGGTGTTTGCATGGAAGTAGGGATTTTAGGGTTGGAAAACCCTGCTCCTAGGCTCTGCTCAAAAGTGGGAGTTATCAAACCAGTACTCATAGGATAGGAATATGAATGATCCCATGAATTGTCAATGTACCCATCAAAGGATGGATACGCTCGGGGCATGGGATCCTGGTTAAAAGATGGGAAGTATTGACTCTGATAATCAAAATGATAGGAGTAAGGGTGATCCATTTCTTTAAGCAAAATAGTTTTAACTCTCTTAGGGTTTAAAAGAATTCAGAATACAAGCAGAAACTTCCTAGAGAGGTCTACTATCAAAGCAAATGCAAATTCAGTGGGATCTGTTTTAAGTAGATTTTAGGTCTTATAATTAAATGTTCATTTGGTGGCCAAACAAGTTTTGCAAAAAATTACGCTTCCTAGGCCATCCTTTACTGGTGCCTATAACCTACTCGTAAGGGATGGAAGTCTCAAATCGAGCCCACACACGAGGAATCGAAGTAACTTAGTAGATAGGCTTGTTGATTTCCGATTAACTTCCCTTGTGGTGCAAAAGAGGAGAGGTAGAAATTTATCTAGTGACCTTATGTTTGAGGTGCACAGTGTCTCAGGTGTGCAAACATATGATCATGTTTTGATTTTTGAAATTTCGCAAACAAGATCCTTTTACACACAATTTTAAGTCACAGATTTTAAGGTCAAACCTCTTAGCAGTCCCAATTTTTAACGTGACCACTGAATTAATTCGATTCAAGCACTTTAGTGGTCTTAGATTTAGGTTCAATGCAGATACATGACAGGTGATTGATGCTCAAGAGAAGGCGTATCTTACTCCAACTTTCTTCGTGTAATAATATATGCAATGTAGTAAAAATAAACTAGATGCTACTCATTCAGTCCTAGATGATCGTCCTATAGATATGCAGCTTCTAGTAGACAGTTCAATTTTTTTTATATATATAATAATAAGCAAACAAACCTAATCTAACTAACTAACAAACATATAGTTCAAATAATTAGAATGGTCCTATAATCTAAATAAATGGGAACATGCTCCCAAAAATATGCTCCCGCATACAAGAGCGATAAGAAATAAAGAAGCACTTGGAAAATGTCCCAAAAATACCCAACAAGGGTCCAAAAGACAGTAATTAAATTCTAATGTCTATCTAAACTAAATCTAACTAAGATCTACTGACTAAATAAAAAACAGTCTTCTCCATAAACCTAAGTACGTGGGATCAAAGCCCACATGTTCTTGTTGCTGGCCTCCAGGTGGCATCAAGGTCGACCAAAAAGATCATCTTCGTCGTGCACGTCGTTCAAGGCCAATGTCGTCGCTCTGCTGTGCCTGTCGCCATGTCAGATTCCTCGCACAATAAAAAAAATGATCAGGTGATTGCGCAACTCAGAATATTCAAAAATAATGAAGTGAATCTATTGCATCTGTTGCCTCCCTAGCAACTGTGCCAATTTGATAGAGAGAGTTTCACTTAATTATGATAGCAATAGAATGATGTGTCGTTGTGTTTTATGTGGTGGAAAATCTCTCAATCAAAAATTAACATAGATATGAATTTCAACCACAATAAAGGATGTCGCATCCACAAGAAGGAATAGAACAATAAATTCACGAGTCGAGGAATATACAGTTCGCAGACTCTTCCGCAACTTTAATGCGAGGAATATGCTATTTTAAATGAAGCTTGCAATTTCCTTAAAGGTTCAGGGGTATTTATGCAGTTTTCACGTAAGGAATTAAGCTCCAAAAATATGTGTATGATGCATGTGTAATGGCTTATCATGTAAATTCAACTTTCATGCAATTCTGATTTGAAATTCAAGGTTAAATCATGCACATAACACAAGTGAAATAATTTCAGGAAAGTATGAATGAATCAATGCAATGTGGCCTGAATAAAATATGAATATATAATTGGCAATGGCATTGAATGTAATTATTAATTAAGAAGAAAACAGAGGATTTCTCCTCTCTCTTCCTCGCGTGGGCGGCCATGCACGGTTGGCGACGAGCGTCGACAGGGAGGTGCGCCTTAATGAGGGCTATGCAATGGCGGTGATGCGGCTGCCGGAGGTGCCCGGTGACAGCTGGGCGGAGGAGAATGGCCGTCGTCCTGTTGGCTGTTGGAAGAAGATAGCCGTGCATGGAGAGGATGGCATCGCTACTGCAACCCGCGCAACTGCGCACTAGGTGCTGCGTGCGCAAGGCGTGTAGGGCGAGCGCTGCTGGAGTGGCCTGCGGGTGGTTGCGGTGGGGCGCCTGCGGCTTGGTGCAAGGCGTGGTGGATGCAACACTGGAGGGTGTGCGAGGGCGCTGGAGGGCACGCGACGCCTGTGGGCAGCTGCTAGCTTGGGCGCCTGCGAGCGGTTGCAGAGAAGGGCAGTGAGCGCCTGTGCCAGTAGAGGGCGGTGAGCGCCTGTGGGTGTTGGTTGGAGGTGTGAGCACCTGTGGGTGTTGGTTGGAGGTGTGAGCACCTGTGGGCAGTGGCTTGCAAGGTGCGGTGACAAGTGCTTGCGGTGGGAGCGCTTGAGAGGGCGCTTGGTGCGGCCTGGTGTTGATGCAAGGGTGCGCGCTGCAGCCTGTGGTGGGGCAAACAGTGGAAGTTGCAGGCGTGGTGAGGGCAGTGCTTGGTGCAGGCTGGTGTAGCGCTTGCAGTGGAGAGGATGGTGCGGCAAGGCTGTGGCTTGCAAGGGTGCACACACGCAAGTGGTGGAAGGTGGCGCCAGCAGGCTACTTGGGCTGATGAGGGTGTGGGTGTGCACAGTGCACGCTTGGTTCACAGTGTCCACCCTCTCCACGGTGGAGAAGGTGGAGATAATTCCCCACCAGGGGGAGGAAGAAGAACCCAAGATGAAGATGCCCTCCTCTCCTGTGCAAGTCCCTCTTTTATCTCCTCTCTTCGCCTCTCAAGGGATTTTCAAAAATCCTTTTCTAATTTTGGCCGGCGACTGTTTTCATTTGTTGAGGGAGGTGTTGATCCCGGCCAGAGGATGAGGAAGGTGTTGAGCTGGCCATTTGTTGGGGAAATTTATCCCCCCCTCCTTGTTCCTTTCCAATATCATTCCTACAACAAAACATAAAATAATTAGATACTAAGTTATAAAATGTGATAAAATAGATAAAAACTCAAGTAGTGATGCAGGCACTTATTTAATGACCTAATGTGATTATTAACAAACATACTATGTTAGAATTGAAGTACTTAGGCATAAAATAGTCTATTAAAATAGGCTCATCACCAACTGTTAATAACGGTCAAGAATAACTCATTTTTCGACTATTAAGGTCGAACGGTCGACGATAGACTTTGAAAATTTTGCTGCCCACACCCACAGGTTATGAAAACATTATCATCGACCGTTAATATGGAAACAGTCGACTATACTATTATTGTCGACCATTTATAATGATCAACAATGGTGTCAGCCAAACATCTTAATTTTACTTTACTTTCTCGACCATTATATATTGTGCAGTTGAGGATTTCTTTATCCTTGACCATTTATTTAATAATGGTCGAGTAAATTTTTAGTCTCAACCGTTTATAGTGGTCAAGAATGGTCTCAACTTCCTCAACTGTTTTCCAGATGACAAAGTTAATGATTGGACTTTTGGTTACCATTCCTATTAAAATGGTTGAGAATAACATTATTGCCAACCGTTACTTGAACAGTCGAAAATATCTATCGTGAACAGTGCTTTTTCTACTAGTGTCCTCTCAACTTGAGCTATGATGATCTAAATTCCTATTTCTTCTCCTCATCAGACTAAGTAAAGGATTCCTACACATCTCAAGACTTCAAATTAGTACAAAATAGGCTCAAAATGATAGTTTTACCCCTAACATGCCAATTAATATGCAATTATGTACATAATGACCTAAATCTAATACAACTAACACCCAAAACCAACAAATCTAAGCATGTTAACATATAAGTATACTCACTTATCATATCTTTACTTGTCTCGTAAGCCCTCATCTAAACCCTTTATTTTGAATCCAATCAGTCTTGATCCTCCATAAACTTGATCCACATCAACCCACCTCACTTCTACAAAAGAAACCTTAACCAACCATTAAAGAACACCTTCTACCTTAGTTTAGTCCACCACTACCTAATCGTCCCCCCTACCTACACTTCTTCCCTTCTCTTTGCTCTTAAGGCCTTCCTCTAGATCAAGGTGACTCTACACCACCATTGGTGTGGAGGTTCTATCGGGTGCACCTCAACCTCCGCTTCTTCAACAACTATTGCAACTTCGCTCCACCTTCAAGGCCTCTTCTCTAGCCTTTTTGTTTCTTTAAGCTTTCATTTATCTACTTAGTTGTAGTCTTCGTATTCTTGTTATTAGTTTAGAAAATGTTGTAATAGACTCTTTCAATTATTAATGAAATAAAGTTCTTATTTTCATATTTGCTTCTTGTTTTTATTGCCTTAATAGTTAGCTAGTACTTAAATCTATCTCTAATTTTGCTCTATATTAAAAAAGTATAAAAAAATTAGAAAATAGAAAAACTAAAAAATAATAAACCTTAGGAAGTGAAATTATTCTATTTCCTTGAGTTCTGTATAAAAATTTTCTAAAGTATTTATGCGATTTCAATTGCAATGAACGCACTTTCATGAAACCAATTTTGCATATATCACTTCCTATATTGTGGTCACCTTTTGTTCCTCTTCTAGACTAAGGGAGTCTACGAGCTTCGATTGGAGCTCAATCGCCTCTAACGAAAGTCTTCCCCAAAGACTTGAGGTTATTCATGGTAAGTTGGAAACCTCATGTACATTTTCGTCAACTTTTTGTTTTTCTTCATGGAGGACTCAAGCTCTTGTGATAAAAAATTAATTTTTGAAGATTTGACTTTACTCATACCTACATGTGTGATTTCCAACATCCTCCAAACTTTATAGGCAGTGGAGCATTCTGAAATCCCGTTGAACTCCTCCAAGCATAACATGTAGTACAACGCATTTATCACCTTCACATTCAAGTTTAGTTCCTTGATTTGATCCTATGATTATCCTCCTTCGGATTTCTTCAGAATGTCAAAGGGAGTCTTGCATCTCTCCTAAACCATGTAGTCATTGGCCTGCAATTGCATCTTCAAATGTAATTTCCAATAAGAGCAATTTGTACCTTCAAAATATGATGGCCTGATGGTTGATTGTCATTCGTTTTGTCCCATTGCGAATATCTTCCCCTCCATTGTCAAATCCCTGTCAGTTGTAATGTCGATTTTACGAGAATGAGTCTCTAATACCAAAATGTATATTACACTAAATAGGAGGTGAATAGTGCATGATAAAATTAAGATGAACAAATCAAAATAAACCAATTGCACAAAAGCATTCACCATAATTGAATAAACTATTTTTAGGTGGAAACCCCAAGATAAAAACCACCACCTAAGTCACCTCGACTTAGGATTTTTTCGATTAATCGAATTAATCAAATCTACTAACGTACTACTTGAATAAAGGTGGCACGACCTCAATTACAACCACACTAGGTAGTTTACTTCTCCATGAAGAGTATTTTGTCTCCAATAGAGATAAGAATTTGCAAACCAAATACCCAAACAAAACGAAACAACTAACAAAACTGCTATAGAACCCAATAACAAATTAAACACTTGGCTGGTTCTATAGTGGTTGGTTGACTGGCTACTAAAGGGTTCTTAGGTTTGATCGTTTTGGACTTGGAAATTCTTGGCCATTGATCATCGGATACACAGCATCATATGACACCCTACAATAAGATTGGATGAGGGTTGGACATTTGGTTATAGAGGGCCTCTAGGGTAATTGGCCAAGTGATTAATGTAATTAATGTGCACAAGTTCCAATAATTTTGAACGTTAAACTCATAATGTTCACAAATTTGGTCGACTATTGGTCGACACCTTACTCTGGTGTTGGTTGCTAGGTAGGTCAGTCAAACAACCGAGTATATAGGAGTTGTTCAGCACACAGGAGAATTGGTTGGCACCTTATAACATTTTTAGGTTATTTGAAGCCTTTAGGGTGTGGGTGTGGATTCCTATGTGACGTAATGACTAATTAAGGTATTTAACTTGATTTTTAGGCTCTTTTATAGGATTTTAAGGAACTAGAAAATACAAATGAAGATTTTACAAATATAACAAATGAAATCTAATCCTAATCTTCTTCTCTTCATGTCTTCATCCTATGCTCCTTGATGTTTTTCTTCATAAGCTCCTTTATCCATCCATTGGCAACCTTCCATGGAGCTTCAGATACAAATCCATCAAGCTTCATCTTGAAATATCATTCTCTAAATACAATGTTAAATACAATTGTTTTGTTATCTTCAAAATCAATGACCATGACATATGTGCATCAACAATATCCCCTCCCTAAACATACATCTTATTAGTGGTGGAACCAGGTTACCAATTATTGTACCCTTTGTATTAGCATTGATTGTGTATTTAAATCCTCGAACCCTAGTAACTACTTGATCATTGGTGTAACCTTTGAAAATGTTCCATACCTACTATTCTATATTGGAACAAATATTCTGGTATCTTAGTCCTAAGATATTCCATTATGAATGCCAAGAAATCAACACCTCAACTAGTCACTCCACCTTAGTCGAGAGCTCCACCACCTCCATCTCCACCACTACATAATGTATTACCACCACTTTAGGTCTATCACTATTGACCTAATCTATCACTATTGACCTAAACCACTAGCTTCCTTTAAACCCCTTACTACTATGCATAGTCCTGAAAATCTTGTTGTTGCACTATCAAATGGAGAAACGACTCTGAGACAAGCAATGATCTTGATCAACCTATTGCACTATGGAAAAGCGCTTGCCAATGTATCTATCTACTAAATATCCTTTATCAAATTATCTGTCTCTATCACATTTAAGCTTTTAGTACAATAAGTTGCTCTCCCCTTAATAGTATCTCTATTCCTTGGTCATATATAGAGGTCTTGAATGCTCCTACTCGAGCATCTACCTTGCAAGAAGAGATTTTTGCTAAGCAAACTTGAGGTACTTGGTAGTTAGTTGATGCTCTACCTAGTGCGAGAATTGTGGTTGTCATTGGTTGTTCACAATCAAATATTTACTCGATTGACTAATAAAAATATTTTAATGTCGCCAACCTCCTAGATTTGTCACTAGGGGGAGAATAGTCACAAGGTATGCAAAGTAAGAATAGCAATTTAGAGGCTTAAACAAAGTCCTCATGTGTGGTGTTAGTCGCACAAAATTGGGTTTTAAATCATTGCATTGTAGTATAGACGAAATCGCTTTGAAAATAAATAATATTTATTACTATAATTTGAAGTATGAGGTCGAACACAATGAGCAAATAGGAATTCACACACTAATCTCAATAGATAATGTACATAACCACAATTAATTACTCAAAAACTAGTATGCAATGTATAACATGAGTATATGAAGAGATAGAAAGAATTCTAGACAAAATAATGGTGATTTAGATCACCAATTATTTAGTATAGATATATGTATACTAAGATAATCAATAATGTTACAGTAATCAGGACCAAATCAATCAAATATCCGCATAGTAGCTTGAATGCTACAGTAATCAAATGTCTCCTTTGGAGATCAGATGC
This sequence comes from Thalassia testudinum, assembly GCA_037157565.1. Classification (NCBI taxonomy): domain Eukaryota; kingdom Viridiplantae; phylum Streptophyta; class Magnoliopsida; order Alismatales; family Hydrocharitaceae; genus Thalassia; species Thalassia testudinum. Next base: position 111,180,201 of record JAZHRO010000003.1, on the reverse strand, counting down.
CTTAAATGTTCAACTGCTATAGTGTCTTCTTTGTTTCTTCTTCTTTCTCTTCTCTCTCTCTTTCCTTCTACTTCTCTTCTTCAACGGCCCTGTTCTTCCTTCAGTTCTTCTCTGCTTTCTCTTCCTTATCTTCTTCAAGCCTTCTTCTTCTGCTCGTCTTCTCTTCTTGAAGCACAGGGGAAAGGGTCTTCAGATTTTGGTTGAGTGTTAGCCAATCCTTTTCAGAGCAAAGCCCCCTGGCCCCGGTGCTCTCTCTCTCTCTCTCTTTCTCTCCTTGGTTCCATCCTTTCTTCCGCCTTCACAAGGCCATGCACAGTACCGAGCTATCAGGTATCGAGTATGAGCGCACCTGGGTCCAGGGTCACCGGCGTGGTGTAGTGACCGAGGAGTGTACAGGGCTCAAGCGGGTAATCGGGTTGCGTCAGGTCCGCAGAGGCAATGTCGCGAATGAGGAGCGTGAGAGGGTGCGGGGGACCTCACCCCCCAAGTGTTGAGGTGATATGCCCTCAACACATTTTCAATTTATGCGGGCACAGTCTCTCCTTCGCTTCCAAGATGGGACTAAAGTCCCACCCTTCTTCGCACATCCATAGTAGCAAGGTCCTTCCTTCAATTGCAGCAGCTCACGAGATCAAGGCTTCCAATTGACCACCTAGGGCAGTGCCTAAAGCAACTCCGCACAACCTGGGACTTCCACCTAGGGCTATCAAGACCTAGAGTGAGCTTGAAGCTTCCTTGAAGCTCTTCATTAATGACGACTAGGGGGTATACCTGAAATCTAAGAATACGGGTGCTAAGCCACAGTTAAAATGCTCTAGAGGATAGTTGGTGGATGAGGAATGTGGTGGTGGTGGTTTTGTAGCGTGGGAGTAGGTGTAGTGGCCAGACGAGGTTGGGAATGACGATGGAAAGGTGGGTTGTTTGGGGGTGTGTTTAGGAGAGCGAGAGGATGAAATAGGAGAGGGGTTTTGTGTGGGAAGATGAGGCGAAGGTCGTGAGGTGATCGGTGAAGTATTTGGAGCAATGGAGTGAGTGAAGGGCTTCGCTGGAGGGGTGGCCGGAGCAGAAGTCGAATATGGGTTGCGTGTAGGTCAAGAGTTTATTTTTTGGTTTTTAGTAGAGGAAACTAACCTAGGAACCTAGAGAGACCTAACTACTTATTCTAAGTGGACGAAAGGGGGAGGATGACACCAGCTAGTATGGCCATCGTCGAGGAAGATGAGTTCTTCGGTGATGAAGAAGTGCGAGGAAGACGTGGAAAAGGGCATCCGCTGGTATTGCGGCAAGCGGAAGAAGTCGTGGAGGATGAATCCACTACTTACTTTGCAAGATGGATGAGGAATGTGGACGGGGAACTCACCGAAGCTTGTGGAGACTTGCAGCCAAAGAGGAGAGAGGAAGATGGGGGTTTCGACCGAAATTCAAGCTGAGGAGACTCGGCGAGCTCTGGCGGTTCTTTTATAAGGGTCTAGAGGGTGATTAAAGCTTGGAATCCAAGCTTTCAACCTTGGAAGGTTCGCCGGATTAGGAAACCCAAATCTCTCATGCGTTTGCATGAGAGATTGGGAAAGTTATGGAGGTTGAAATCAGATGCGTTGGAAAGAGCACTCTTCAAGGAATATCCCTTCCAATTTTGGAAGGGATTTATTGATCAGAGAAGGAGTTCTTTTCAATCAAAGGTCGTCGAAGAAGGATTCCTCCACGATAATGGTGGAGGGAGCTACTTGCAAAGAGTGACGACAAAGATAGGGCCTTTTTGCAAATAATTCAAAATTTAGGGGTTTGAATGAGATAGAAAGATTCTAATTAGACCAAAATGCAAACTTGGTCAAGATGATCTCAAATTGGGTCCAAATTTTGGTACAAACTTAATTTGGACCCAAGGAATTTAATGGTGAAGTTAGATTTAGGTTTTGACCTCATTTGACTGGGCAATATATGCAAAAACCTAAATTAGGGCAAATGTCAGTCTGAGACTCTGTTTTGGGTCAAGATAGGTTCGATGGTTAAATTGAAGGTACCAACCCCTAGAGAATATTTTTATATGAATTTTAGAGGGTTTAGGTAAATTTTATCATGACCAGAACCTTAGTTCATTAGCGAGTCTATTTTTATGATTTCAGAAGTTATTTAATTCTCAAAACACGTGCAAAGCCTTTTATATGTGTTCTAACCCACTTGTTAGCCTTTTAGGACCATTTGACCCTTAATTAACCCCTTAGAAAATCTGTGGTTATTCTGCATTCATGATATGATGGTAAAATTATAATTTTAACCATATTTTCTTATCTTTTCCTCAGAATGATTATGCAATGAATTACAATCCTTTGGCGGTTGTAACGACCCGGTTCCCGAGTCCCTACGAGACACGAGAACCGGACCAACTCAACTAGTCCCAAGACCTAGTCGTCCAACGAGGAAGTAACCAAAAGAGCAGTAAAATAAACCACATTCAGCATGAATATAACTAACAGTAAGAAAGTACAGCAGTAAGGAAAGAAACTACCACAGTATGTACTACCACAACAGTAGAACAGCATCCATAATATAATTTGAACTGCAGGTAAAGAAAGTACAGCGGAAACAAGAACTACTCACTACAACGTAACAAAAAGAGGTACAAGAGACAGTGGTAACTCTACTGGACCCTACTCGGCCCAGCGTCCTCTGCAGCCGCTGACCCTGGTTGCTCAACACCTGGTCCTGAAAAAGGTAACGAGTGTAACACGTCAGCAAAACGCTGAGTAGAGTGGCAACTAAAACTAAAAGCAACAGTAGAGTGTACAGTAGCTGTTATGTTCGATTACTTTCTTTATTCACATCTTTCAAATGTCTCACTATTTCATTTATTCCTCAGATCTTTTTCTTGATCTCGAATGTTCCTCGTGGGAACGATCTTGATTGCAGTCTTTTCCAAAAAGTAGAAGTAGCACGTGGTGCTCTCCTGGCCAGGAGAGTCCCCCGTGGTGATCCTACCCTCAGTCAACCACCCCAAGGTCACTGCCAGACGTAACGGTGACTACGGCACGTGCGATAAACGCACAGGTGGCTAACCCGTACTGGCACGCGGTCAGTCGTTTCCGTTAACGGGTGCACCCAAATCAAAGCACGGAACCAGTCCAGGGCAGAGCCCTCTCAGTAACAGGGGTCCAACCCCTCCACAGTAACCAAACCGGGGCCTTGCCCCTCCACAGTCCGCGCACCCTCGCCTGACTACCCTGGTTTGCCCCAGCGGGCCTAACAAGTCGGTGTGGGAGGCTAGCAGAACCCCGGGGCCCATGGGGTAGCTAGTACCTCCCTACACTAGTAGCTCTCCTCGGTACTACGTACGCGAGGGCCAGCAAGTCGGTACAGAGTGGCCAGTCCTAACCCCGGGTCCCTGGGGCGGCTAGCTCCGCTCTACACTAAACAGTGGGGGACAGTCGCTCTCCTTGGTACTCCGTACTCAAGGGCCAGCTCACTTCCCCAATACTATTCCATTCACTTTCCAGGAGTTCTACTCCTACTTCCCCGTAGGGTTCCATCCTTTTTACTCAAATGTCCAAGTTTCACTTTCCAGTTTCACATTCTTACAATCCATGTTCTCAACCACGTTATTTATTCACAACAGGCAGCTGTTAATTCAAATTACAGGCAACTTTATATCTCTTTCCATTTTCCAAGACTGCAGTATATTCCACTAGTTTTCCCATCCTAGGATTCATGCCATATCCTAGGATCTATCAAACAATCTAGTTTTCCAGCCCTAGGATTCATGCAACACCTAGGAGCTATCATTCCATCTATTTCTCATTCCTAGGATTCATGCAATGTCCTCGATTCTATTTATGGTTCCATAATTTAACAGATTTTATTAATAACTTAAAGCCACTCTACCAGGTACAACGGGAGAAATGGGGGCGTGATCGGGAATCCCTCGTGCCTCTGCAATCCCCGAGACTGCAACAGAACAGGGTCCTATCACAAGGATCAAACACAAGGAGTGTCTCAAAATAGTGTATAGCTGCTGTAGATGGGTAGAGGAATTAATTCTGAAAAGAACGCAACTCGAATCGCGAAAAACGGAACCCGAACGGGCCCTAAACGGGTCAAAAACGACGACACTGTGCAAAATCAGACATTTGGAACTTCTTCCAGACGTCTTAAAAAGTGGATCAGAGAATTATCTTGTTCAGTGTGGTTTCCCAGACGTCCAGAAGTCTACGGGGACATCTGGCCTAGCTCCCAGACGTCCGATTGTCACCCCGGACGTCTGGAGGTCGCTTCCGCCGTCTGGTACTACTGCCAGACGTCTGATTCGCGATGGATGGCGAATCACCGAGCTTGCGCACACCCATCTCCCTCCCTCAGTACGGTCAGTCGACAGGAAGGAAGAAGGAGACGGAAAACTCACCTTTCAGACGTCTGGATGGTCTTACAGACGTCGCCCTCGCCGTCTGGCTATCAACCCAGACGTCTGATTCTGGAAATTTTTCCAGAATCAGGGCGCCACTCGGCCTCCGCTCGCGACGCCGCTCGCGTCGCACCTCACGCGCCTGCTGCTCTGACCGCAGCAGTCCCCCCTTTGCGTCACTCCGCGCCCCCTGCGCCCTTCGCCGGCCGGCCCTTGCAGCCCCGACGAGCTCGCCCTCACGACAGAGCTCCGCTCTCGCACGCAGCACCTCCTCCGCTCTCACTGCGGCCGCCGCTGCCGCCCTTGCGCTCGCGTTCACGCTCACTGGCTGAAGGAGAAGAGAGAGGAGACGGTGGTGACGGAAGTGAGGGGAGGCATGGCCTTTTAAGGCCGTGCGAGGAGGAGAGAGGACGCGGCAGGGCGTCTGCAGCCACAGAGGGAATATCGAATATGCGGGTCTGTGCGCTCAGGCGTGCAGACGACCAGCGCGTGTCGAAAATAACTGATTTCCAGACGTCTGGAAACGATCCCAGACGTCTGGTCAGACGTCTGGATGTGATCCCAGACGTCTGGTCCGACGTCTGGGCCACCTCCCAGACGTCTTAAAAGATGTCTGGGGCACGCATTCGTAACAGCAGTTATGTATGTGCATTTAATAACTTAATCAGATCATATTAAGCTAGTTATGGCTCATCATGGTGTTCCCATCATGTGGTTTGATATTTTTACTTTAGCCTTCCATAGCTATGGATTTCATTGATCCTCTATTAATAACTCAATTTTTTTTTTTGAAAAGTTAATAACTCAATATTTACGATGCATAAGGATTCTGGTAGTGAGAAATAAGTGATTGAAAATACCAAGAAATATTATATATTTATGTGCTCCAGATACCTAATGAGGTCATTTTGTCTTAAAGGTTGTATGTTTTAAATCTACTATATATGACTAGAATGTCTAGTTCTAAGCCACTGCTTCTATCCAATTAATCTAAAGGCACAGCTTAATCACTGTTGAAGGGTGTCCATCTAGGATACTCAATGCTATGGAACCTTGGTTGGCAAACTCCTTTACTTGATAGTAACCAAGCTCGATATAAGTTAGTTTATGAACAAGCCACATAAATACATTATGAAGCTACTCGTTAGATTTCAAGGTTACTTAAGTCCTCATTTGGAAATGATCTTATTTTGCAAAACAATAGTCACCTTCAAGTTCATGGTTTCTCATATGCCTATTACACCGATGCTCTTGTAGATAGAAGATTTACTAGGGTATTCTGCACTTTTATCAAGGAAACCTAGTCAAATGGAGAAAGTAGCAAAAAATGATTCCTTGCTCAAATGTTGATTAAAAAATAAAGCCATGGCTTAAATTGTTTTTGAAATTTTATGGGTGGAATCCCTATTCAAGATCTTTACGATATAAGTTGAGCATAAGATAGCTACATTTGTTGCAAATAATATAACCTTTATAAATGAATGAAGCACATAGAAATTAACCATCATTTTATTAGAGGTGAGCTCTTCAACACTTTTATTTGACAACTACTACTTTCAAGTTAGACATGATTGATTATATGCTCTAACTTAAATAGGAGTAACAGAATCTCCTATAATTAGAAAATCAATATATCCTTTTCTTTATTTCCATTTATGGAATTCCTTTGATTACTGTGACTTTATGCCTTTAAAATGCAATTTTTCTCAATAAGAATTAAGTTGATTTTAGTTACAATTCTAGAGAGAGTTTTTACTCGATATGACCCACTTTACAAACTCGTGGAAGGGACCCTTGTAAGAAAATTAAACTTCGCGGTCACACATTGGTAAGACTGGTTCGGGAGGAAAGCACCGCTTCCCGTGGGTTCTTAATGGAATAAATGTTGGTCCATTAGCCAAGGTTCCGTGGCTCTGCTTCCGCGGTATATTAATTACTGGTTGTTGACACATTGACCAGCTGCATGATCGTTCGTTGAAAAGGACGAGGGTTAGCCTAAAGGCTTCCCTAATTAATTGAGATGCCACATACGAAGGCTCGAACAAACAGTCATCTAGAGAGTGATATGGGACAGACCTGGAAATTAAAAAAAAAAACAAAATTGAGAAACGGTTGCAAGAGTAACTAGCTTTGTGATGCGCGGGTGCATTTTTTTTCACCCATGCGAGGTTCTGAGTTATTAAAAGAAAAACGTTTTTAAATTTTATTTTAAAATAAAATTACAATTTTTCGAATTCTTATTCCTACGGATATAATGGTATTAGTGAACATTGCACTAATAAAATTACAATATAATAGTTTCTTGATTTTTAAGAACTTACTCCTACTTTATAACTTAATATCTCTTAAAAAGGAAAAAATAACAGGTCAAAAAAAATCAAATATGTCATTTAATATTAACAAGAATCAAGTATCACTAGGCTACATTCGATAGTCAGCTTGTAGTCAGAATAGGGATTGGGAGGGGATTTAGATGTGGGGGTGTATGAGATACGAATTATCATAAAAAGATATGTTTATGTGAAATTTAAAATCTACTAATATTATCTTTTTCTCCATATAATTTAAAAAATATTATTTAATAATTATAATACATCACATCAAAATTTACTAACTCTCTCTCCTCTATCATAAAACCTATTGATCATTAATAATTCTACTACTTATTACAATCTCACCAATAATTACAAATCCACCAACTAAATATCCTCTTATACATATTCTATTCCAATTCTATTTTAAAATAACACCATCCCCTATAAAATGCAACCTTAAATAACCAAGCAAATGCTCAAGAAAGAAATTAATGTAGTTAACTACCTAGACAAAAAAGAAGCCTCGCAGATCACCGGAGAAAATTTAAGAAATAAAAATCGACAATGATATTTATGGGATGAAAAGTTTAATAATGTAAATAAGGAACTTCATTATGTTTTACTATTATAAGAGTATGGAGACATTTAAGGGGGGGTGAAGAGACATAGGGATTTGATGATGGCATGGGAGGTGGGGGATCAATCGAGGGAGGGAATTGATTACTCTTGTTGGACTTTTTAGATTATCACAATGAACGAAAATGAAAAATCATACAAATTAAAAAAAAGGAAATTGCTGTCACCAACTAAGAGCGAAAATCCTCACATTCTTGAAACGGTATCTCCTGTTCATTCGTTATGTAACAAGCAGTAGTTATTTAGGTAAATTATTTCTTATGAAAGTAGTACCATAGATACACGTGGAACTAATTAATACGTAACGCAAACTATTTGGACGGAAGTAGAACACGATGAACTCTCCATCCAAACAAACATTACCATTACCATCTCATACAATGCACAAATATTAGAACGTGCCTTGCCTTTAGTGCGTAGTACGGTACATATTGCTGATGACTATTGCATCTCGTGGCACATGAACCTCAATTTATGGTCAAACTAAGGAGTAAGTTCTTGTAACATTTGTCACGAATCCCACCATAGGGGTATAAGGTCTATTTTATTTTATTATTTAATATTTTCTATTCATTTAATATTTTTAAAATAGATAATACATTTTATCATAATTTATTTTGATGGTTGGAATAGAGTTAAGGATTATCTAATATACTGTAGAAATGAATTAGATATATAGAAAGAGTATCATATTCTCATTTAATACAAGTATTTTTTCCTTAAAAGATGTTTATTTTATAATGTGCAATGATGAATAAAACTTAATTTCTTATGGGCTGTCCGGAGACCTCACAACAATGCTGATTAGATGTTGATTTATGAGATATGCACTCATGGTTGAGCCATTTCAATGTCTCCGATGATGTTGACCTGCATTAACATAATTATCATGCATATCCTAAATTGTGTAAAGGCACAATTTGGGAAGATGCAACACATCCCAGAATCGATGGAGATGCTCCCCCAAGAAGGCAGTCGAAATCATCTAAGTGCAGATTGGGTTTCAGTTCACGCACAATACATCCAACAATGGAACACTTGACATAAGTTTATTTTTCAAGAGACTTTTCTTTTAGGCATACTGTTAAGACCCGATCTCAGATCCCTACAAGACCCGAGACTGGCTCGCCTCGACTAATCCCAAGACCCAATCGTCCAACGAGAAATAACCAAAAATAAAAAATATTCCACAACCACATATGCAATGTAACTAGGCAGAAAATAATACAAAAACAGTAAAGCAAATAAAATAAAAAATCTTACAATATTACAGGCCATCACAACTACAACAGTGGAAAGCAACAGAAATGTAACAGAAAGAGTATACAGATATCAATACTCACTACCACAAAAGAAGATCTGAACGAAAAGGAAACACAACTAAGGCTGGGCTCGACTGGGCCCAGCTCCCTCTACAGCCGGTAGTGCTGGCTGCTCAACTCTCTGACCAGAACAACGTTATAAAATTCATGGTCAGCTAACGCTGAGTAGAGTGGTAGTTAAGCCATTTACATGAAATTAACATAAGACAAACAACTAATTTATTATTCAGTTCCATTTAGTTCAACTAAGTGGTTCTGTTTTGTTTATTCTATTAGAAATCTGGTCATTTCATGATCTTGACTGTCCCTCAAGGGGACAATCTTGATTACAGTCTTTCCCGTGTTATAAGATGTACACGTGGTGCTCTCTTGGTCGGGAGAGTCCCCTATGGTAGAACTAAACCCAGTCAACCACCCCGAGGTCACGGTCGCGACGTAGAGGTGACTACTGTACACGCGATAAGGGCACGAGTAGCTACCACGCACTGGAACGCGATCAGTCATTTCCGCTAGCAGGTACGCCTAAAGGTATAATACGAAATAGCACAGGGCCATGCCCTCTCAGAATAGGGGTCTTGCCCATCAGAATAGAATAGGGGTCTCACCCCTCCACAGTCCACGTACCTTCATCCGACTATCCCGGTTTGCCCAGTGGGCCTGACAAGAGTCGGTGTAGGGTGGCTAGTCCTAACCTTGGGCCTTGTGGGGCAGCTAGCTCCCTCCCTATACTAAGTAGCTCACCTCGGTACCACGTACGTGAGGCCAAGTCAGAGTCAAAGTAGAGTGGCCAAACCCACCCTAGGTCTCAACCCAAGGGGTGGCAAGCTCCCCTGTACTCTAAGTAGCTCACCTCGGTACTATGTATGCGAGGCCAAGTAGGAGTCGGCGTAGAGTGGCCAAACCCACCCCGAGTCTCAACCCAAGGGGCGGCAAGCTCCCCTATACTCTAAAGGGACAGTTGCTCTCCTTGGTACTTTGCTCAACCCTACACAAGAGCCATCTCACTTCTCATCTACTTACAGGTTCTTTCCGTATATAGGAGTTCATCTCCTAATTTCCCGTAGGGTTCATGCCTGTATTCCTTTCATTCCATTTCTAAACATTTAGATCTCACTATTCACATCCAAGGTTTCACTTTTATAACTAGCAGCTTGTGTTTTACTAACTGAGAAAGCATCACATCAATTAATACCCTTGCTAGCAATTAGGGTTTAACATGCATCTCAAGTAGATAGCTTAGCTCAAGCAATATTCATTTGTTTCTACATTAGGGTTCATTTCACATCGTAAGATTCAATCAAGTTATTCTAAACAAGCACTTTACTTATTTAAATCTTAATATTAAAGTAAACCACTCTACTAGGAAACACGGGAGGAATGGGGGCTGGAACCGCAGGTCCTATCGTCTCTGTGGGCCCCGAACACGCTACAGGCGGGTGACCTATACCTGTGACTAAGTCACATCAGACGAGTTCAAAACAGTATATACTATACACTAACACGTAGAAAAACTTGAGTGGAAAACAACGGTACTTCATTACGGAAATCCACCTTCAATTGGGCTCTAAATGAGCCAAAAAAATGTACATACTGTCTAAAATTAAACGTCTGGGGCTAGATCCAGACGTCTTAAATGGTCTCAGAACCTCACCTTGCTTCCCTACATTGCTGGCAGACGTCTGGAACCCTTTCACAGTCATCCTGGGTCTTTCCAGACGTCTGTCAGCTCGTCCGGACATCCGACGTGTCTATCAGACATCTGTGGAGGCGTCTAGACATCCTAAAGCACCTCGAAGAGTGTGGTTGTGTGCCTTTCCAAGGCTTGTACCTGTGTACACACTAGCATGTTAAAACCTTCGATAGCTCGACGTTACGTACCTAACGTACGTGCATGCATGCACGTCTAGGATGCTTACCTCGGCACTCCACGATTTTTCAAACGTCCAGCCTCAGCTTAGGACGTCTCCTGCCATTCCAGACGTCTGGCAGATTCTACAGATGTCTGATACTGGAGAAATCCAATTTCCAGAAACTCCTCACGTGGCTCATCTTCCTCATTGCCTCTGCTCACAGCACGACAGCAGAAGCTCTAGCAACTACAGGGGATCGAGAGGATCTTCTCCACAAGCCCCTCCTCCTCGTGTGTGTGCTCATCTCCTCCCACACGAGCTCCTCCGAGCTCCCGCGGCCACCGCGACTCCTCTGACCACACACTCTGGTGCTCATGGCTACACCTACAGCAAGGTGCTCCACGCACACGAGCTCCCATGCTCGTGCTCCTCCGGTAGCGCACTCAAGCTCCTCGAGCTTCCTCCTCTCTCCCACGCCCTCTCTCTCCTTCTCTCCCTCGCTCACACTCTTACCCTCGCTCCTTCTCCTCCTAATCCCGTCCCTCTCATTCCTCTCCACTCGCTACAGCAAGGGGCAGGGAAGAAGATGGCCGCTGGCAGGGGGAATGAGATAAAGGTGGTGGTGTGGAGATGGAGTGGGGTGAAGGGGTTAAATAGAAAGAGTGGGGTTAGGGTTTTGGGTTTGGAGAGCGAGTGTGAGTGAGTGGGTGTGTGGGTGATGGAGAGGAGAGAGAGGGAAAAATTGCGGTGTTTCCCCCTGACAAACTCTCTTCTTCCCAAAGAAACTGCACACTCAACTCAAAGAGTCCAAGTTTTCGCATTTACATCCCTAACTGTCTGGAAAATTTCCCAACGATCCATGGAAGGGTCATTTCAACATAACAAATTTAAAGGAAGTTTCATCCCCAAAACTTGAGCTAAGTAGGGTGTGGAAATGATATAGACACAATTATTAAGGGTAAAATGCCTATTCATGCATGTACTTAGGCTTAGATTTGCATTTCATGTTATAAATATTACATAGCATGCATCATTCTGCATTTAGAATAATTGTATATAATATAGGTTAATTGCATCCTTTTTGTGGTCAGGAGAGAAGGATATTTATTTCAGAGCCTTTGATTGACGATCCGACCGTATTGATCTGATCAAGACGACGATCGGAGTCCAAAGCCTCCGAAATCGTTTCAATCGGAGTCTCGCAGCACCATATGCAATCCAGGGAAAATCAACAGCCAAGGGACTAGTTGACGTAATTTGGAGTTTCAAATGACAAATCCGGCTGCAAAGGTACACTTGATGACAAATCAAGCCAATCAAAGTCTTAACACATTCAAACTTAGGCAAGGAGGATGGGCGATCGGCGATGGAGAGGGCGAGTGGTGGGCGATCGGCGATGGGCGGAGCGAGGTAGTGGGGCGAATCCATCCAGGGTGGGCGCAGAAGATGAATGGAAGACGTGGAGATCAAGGGCCTGGAGGAGAAGAGAGTGGTTGTGGCAGGAGAGGTTTTTTAGGTCGTCTGACCGTTCTCAAAGACGTCCTTGGAGGCGGAAGAATGGTGATGTTCTCTGCTTCAGATGCAGACAAAGGGGGCATGTGGCTGCGATATGTAAGAATGTTCAGATCTGCTTGGAGTGCAAGGGCGAAGGACACAAAAGCGATTTGTACCCTAGGAGGTTCCCTTTGCGACAATGGCGGGCAGTCTCACGTCCTGTTTGGAGGGTCAAAAATGAACCTCGGCTGCCACCACCACCGATTTTGGGCAGGCATACAATTGAAGTTGAGATCCCATCTATGAAAGAGATCTCGGCTGCAGAGATCACACTGAGAGGTGCTTTGATTGGGGAGATCATGTCAGGTAGGCCTTCGATCGAAATGCTTCAGAACCTGGTACTTTCCTTAGATCTTTTGTCTGTGGGCTGGAAAGTTGCTCTGTTATCCCCTTCTCGATTCTTGGTGTATGGTTTGGGCATGCTGGATGTTGAGCGATTAAGATTTCATTCAAGTATCTTTAAAGATTTCATTGTGATCTGGAGAATGGTCTCTCCTTTTGATGGGGCACTATCTGAACGGCCTCCACAAAGAGTGTCCTCTAGGAGGGTCATCCTTGAGATCTCTGGACTACCACTGCACCTGCGGGTAAAGGGTGTTGTCTCCAAGATGCTAGCAGGTTTTGCATCAATCTGTGATGGTTCTGATGTTCTGATTGGAGAAGGAGACACTAGGTCGTTAAGAATTGAGGTGGAAGTTGCTAATGCTGGTTCACTTCCAGATTCGATCATTATCAGATGTGGGGGCACCTCTTGGCTTTTTAGGTTAGCTATTATTGGGCAGGTTGATTGCTGTCAAGATAATTCTCCTAAGGAGAAACCAATGTCTGGAACCAAAAATGAGGTGAGCAAACAATGTGACAGCTGTGGATGCAACCCTGCAGCTGAGGCTTCTGATCTCACAAAGAGGAAGGAGTGCCACTGTGCTATGGTTGAGAAGGATCAGATGGAAGATGTTGCAACACCTGCTGAAAATAGATCAGTGTTGATAGGCAAAGAGGGTGACTATCTGGAGGTTGCTGAGACTGAAGTGGTAAATTCTGAGATGATCTGTAGTATGGAGTTGGGCAGTACAGAAAGGGAGTTGAGGCTTAAAGAACCAAGCCAGATGCAGCACCTGAGTCCTCCTGCAGTTGAGGTTCCTGAGCCCAAAAAGAGGAAGGACAGCCACTGTGTTATGACTGAGAAGGACCAAATGGAAGATGTTGCAACACCTGCTAAAAATAGATTAGCTCTGATAGTCAAAGAGGGTGATTGTTTAGGGGTTTCTGAGACTGTTTTGGCAGAATCTGAGATGAACTGCAGTGTGGAATTGGGCACTTTAGAAAGGGAGTTGAGGCTTAAAGGATGCAACCTTGAAGCTGTGGCTCCTGATCTCACAAAGAGGAAGGAGTGCCATTGTGCTATGGCTGAGAAGGATCAGACAGAAGATGTTGCAACACCTGCTGAAATTAGATCAGTGTTGATAGGCAAAGAGGGTGACTGTCTGGAGGTTGCTGAGAATGAATTGGCAAATTCTGAGATGATCTGCAGTATGGAGTTGGGAAGTACAGAAAGGGAGTTGAGGCTTAAAGAACCAAACCAGATGCAGCACCTGAGTCCTCCTGCAATTGAGGTTCCTGAGCCCAAAAAGAGGAAGGACTGCCATTGTATTATGGCTGAGAAGGACCTGATGGAAGATGCTGCAACACCTGCTGAAAATAGATTAGCTCTGATAGTCAAAGAGGGTGATTGTTTAGAGGTTACTGAGACTGATTTGGCAGAGTCTAAGATGAATTGCAGTGTGGAATTGGGCAGTTTAGAATGGGAGTTGAGGCTTAAAGAGCAGAGCCAGTTACAGTTTGCTACTCCAACTGATTTGCAGTATGGCTGTGGGTCCAAACAAAAGAGAGGCGTGGGCAGATCTCCATATGTGCTGCGAAGGAGAAGAAAGGAGCATCCTATTGTGGAGCAAGATATTGCTAAATCTATTATGGTAGAATATGTGGGTTGCAAGGTCAATGGGGATCTTTCAAGTGAGAAATGAGAGTTTTGTCGTGGAATGTGCGTGGGCTACGCAACAAGCAAAGAAGGGCTTCTCTTTGTAGATATCTCTCTGAGTGGGAGATAGACTGTGCCCTTTTACAAGAGACTCACTTGGAGAGGGAGAATGGTCAAGAATGGGACTGTTTCAAACAGTCTGGCCATAGTGATATTGTGGCTAAGGGTGCTGCTGGTCGGTCTGGTGGTATGGCTTTTTGGTGGAGAAAGTCTACCATTTCAGTAACTGAGATTTTTCGTGATAGGTTCTTAATTTCCTGTAGGTTTCAATCTCCCCAAGGTGATATGGAATGGTTTATGTCATGTATTTATGGTCCTTGTGTGGCAGCAGAGAGGGTTGGCTTGTGGGAGGAACTTTATGTAATGCATCAAAGAGTGCAAGAGACTCCATGGCTGTTAGGGGGTGATTTCAATTGTTATCTTTCTGGTGATGACAATCCAGATGGGAGAATGGACAGTTCTTCAACAGGCTTCCAATTGGCTGTGCAGAACATGGGCTTGACTGAATTTCCCATCAGTGGTGTGGAATATACTTGGAGGAATGGAAGTGGACAGATTTCCAAATTGGACAGGTTCTTTGGCAGTCCTAGTTTGTTAGAGAGTTTTCAGTTATCAGCTGTTTTGAGCCTTGATAGGCCGTTCTCTGACCACACGCCTTTGGTTTGGGACAGTGGGGTGAATGCAGACACGGGGTCATATTTCAAACTCAAGAGATCTTGGTTTAGGGAAGAAGGCTTTGTGCAAATGGTTTCTCAGTGGTGGCAGAGCAAGGATGTTCAAGGCACTGCCACACAGCAATTGGCTGCAAAATTGGTTGGTCTGCGTGAAATGTTGAAAGAATATGGGCAGGCTGTGAACCTGATTAGAGACCAGAAGAGGAAGGAAGCCTTGACAGTCATCAGGGATTTAGATATGAAAGAGTGCAGGCTGAATTTGGACCAACAGGAGCAGCAATTGAGGCGGCAAATGCAAGCAATTGTGAGGGATGAAGACCTGAAAATTGAAATGGATTGGCGGGAAAAATCCAGACAGCTTTGGCTTAAAGAGGGTGATGCGAACACAAAAGTTTTCCATCTTGCGGCCAGTGCTAGAAGGAGATTCAACCTTATTTCATCTATTAAAGTTGAAGAAAGAAATATTACCTCAGTTAAGGAGATCAGATCTGAAGCAACAAAATTTTTTAAAGAAGCTTCCAAGGCAACTCCAAGAGGTTCATGGAGGATGGCAGCAATGGATTTCCCTTGTGTAAATAATGAACAGAGTGGCATGCTTGTGACCCCTATTTCTGAACAGGAAGTGCTAAAGGCCATTAAAGATTTAAATAATGAAGGGGCTCCAGGTCCAGATGGTGTTCAGGTGTTTTTCTACAGAGAGTTATGGAATGTTGTTAAGGTGGATGTAATGAAGGTCATCCATGAGTTTGAAGTGGGTAACTCTGGTTTTGAGAGGCTGAACAAATCCTACCTGTTTTTGTTGCCCAAGAAATCAAGTGCAGAAAGTTTTTCTGATTACAGACCCATTGCGTTATCAAATTCCATCTACCTTATTATTAGTAAGGTTATTGCTAACAGATTGCGGGAGGTTTTAAAGGATTTGATTATGCCTGTTGAATCAGCTTTTCTTCCTAGGAGATCGTTACAAGAGTCATTCATTGTGGCGCAGGAAATTGTAATGGGGTGGCAAAGGAGAAAATCAAAGGCTTTCTTATGGAAAGTAGACTTCTCAAAAGCCTATGATTCTATCTGCTGGTCATACTTGTGGGAGATCCTTAAAAGGAGGAAATTTCCACCCTTATTGATTCAATGGGTGAAGAGATGCATTACGACAGCCTCTTTTTCCCCATTGATAAATGGTAAACCGTGCCGTTCTTGGATTCAGCCCCAATGTGGAGTAAGGCAAGGTTGTCCTATTGCCCCTCTAATTTTTAATCTTGCGGTGGATACTTTGGCTAGGTTTGCCTGTAAATTGGCTGTGGATGGTTTTATAAGGGGGTATTCAATGTCTAATCATAGGGCTCTAGCTCCTATACTTTAGTATGCTGATGATACTGTTTTTCTTGTAGAAGGGGGGAAGAGAGAAGCGCAGGCTTTGTTACATATGGTTAAATTGTTTGGAGAGGTTTCTGGGCTCAGATTGAATGGAAGTAAATCTTCCCTGGTCTGTTTTGGGATGAATGATGGTTTACAGAATGAGATCTCTGCCACTCTTGGTACACCTGTGGTGCCACTACCGATTAAATATCTGGGTCTGCCTTTGAAATGTTCTAAGCTGAAGAAAGTAGATTGGTCTTTCCTCTTTGAAAAGATAGCTACAAAATTGGAGGGCTGGAGCAGTAGATACCTATCAAAAGGGGGGAGGTATATATTACTGAATTCTGTTGTCACATTGATTCCTGTTTTCTTCTTCTCTGTCCTGAGAGCTCCAAATTCTATTTGGAAAAAGCTGGAGGTGATGCGGAAAAGATTCTTTTGGAAAGGGGCCTCCAATAAAGGGGCTTTCTTTCAACCCTTAAAATGGGAGTTAATTTGCAAACCAAAGAAGCTGGGAGGCATGGGTGTCAGATCCCTTAAGGAATTCAATGAAGCTTTACTGTTGAAATGGGCTGTTCGGTTACTGCAGGGGGAAAAAAAACTTGGACAGAAATTATTCAGGACAGTTATGGGAGTACCAATGATGAGATAAATCGTCTTAACCCACGTAAACCATCCCCGTTTTGGCTTTCTGTGGTGCGTGCCTTGAAGGAAAATTGGAACTTTTTCAAATCTGTTTAAGGTGATGGAAAAAGCTTTAAGTTTTGGCTAGAGAATTGGGTGCACGGAGGGACGCTTAAAGATAGGTTCCCCCTTGCTTATGCTGCTGCAGCAAATAAAAATGCAGTGGTAGCTGATTATTGGGATGTGGATTCGGAGCAGTGGCTGTTAAATATTGGTGGGAGGAATAATCATGAAACAAGAACACGCGTAGAGAATGAACGTCTCATGCAAGAGCTTGCTGCTTTCAAACCCATGCCTCATGAATATGATACATACAAATGGGAAGGTAATTTTTCTACTACGGCTGCCTATGACAAATTGATAATGTCCTCCAGGATGGCGGAAGATGAAGAAATGGGGAAAAAGCTTTGGAAGTTGAAAATACCATTAAAGTTACAAATTTTCTTATGGCTGTGCAGGAGGGATGGTTTGATTACTGGAGATCTAAGGCATAGAAGGATGGGGGCCCCAACCCAATTTTGTTATTTGTGTGGGTTGCATAATGATTCTACAGATCATATCTTCTCTTCATGTGCTATCACTGATTATGTTTGGAGGAGAGTATGCAATGAGTCCTTACCCACCTGGGGAAATTTGTGGAGCTATCTGGTAGATGGGAATAAGCCTTATATACATATGGTGGCGGTTCTGTTGGCGGTATGGAGGGCTAGAAATGAGTGTGTTTTTCAGGAGACCCCAGCTCATGTGGAAAACATTGTAAATTTTTGCTGGAGGCTCATACAGTACTGGGAGTCGAACTTGTAAATTATTTTTTTATTATCAATAATAGCTCTCCTGGTTTGCTATCGGTGATTCGATAGCATTCCTTTCTTTCAAAAAAAAAAAAAAAAAGACAAATCCTACCATGAGAATGGATTCAGGTCGACGATCGTAGCCCAACGGCATGAAAATCGACTCAATCCGACCTCTGTAGCTGCCCCTACATCAAAAAGAAGATGGATAGCCCATATTGCGCCATGTGGCACAGCCCATGCTGCCCAGGCAAACGCATGTGCCACCGCATGCGCATAGCAGCTCGGGTGCACGTGCGTGCCAACATAGCAGCAAAGTGGGCGTGAGCGGGCATGAGCTATCTATAGCGACTCTTCCAGCAATGGCCTGGAGGTCACTAATGGTCCCATACTTATTTTTGTCTCTTCTCCTCCACTATAAAAGGACCTACACCCCCTCCCTTCCAAGCCATCTCTACCTACTCTACTCCCACCTACTCCCAAGCTTTAGCAAGCCTACCAACACTCTATTAGAGCTTGCTCTCAAGCTCCCAAGGCTCCTATTAGTGTAGCAAACCTCCGCCTCACTAGATATTCATCCATCTTCCCATCCCCATTCATAGGTCGCCTTGGAGCCGTCCTCCAACCTCCATTCCGATAGCAGATCATCTCCGCCTTCTCACCTCCATTGTAGAGCTACGCCAAAGCTTTCCTCTACCCGACGTCCTCCTGCATCTCACCTTCGTCATCTACTCCTCACCTCCTTCGTTTGAGCTTCCACCAGGTGGTGGTCGGGCCCGGAAAGGTGTGTTAATATGGTGATTTTATCGTTGAAATGTGTATAGTGGTTAACCTAAATCGGATCTAACCATCTCTTTATAAAATTTTTAACCTGGCCTACTTGATTTTATCTTGGTCACTTTTAGGCCTAGGGTCGAACTCAGGGAAGTGGGGTTACAAGTCAAGTTTCTACGCCTTTCCTACAACGAATCTCTTCCGTTCGTTTATTGTGTTTTTGGTGTTTTTCTATTTAGATTTTTTTCTGATAATTCTTGTCCTTAAGGCACACCCTCAAAATTAGGTTCTTGGCTTTGAGCCAAATCAGGGTTCCAAAACGGGTCTTGCTATTCGCAAGACGGAGTACCTGCAAGTCAAGGATTATCTTTTCTCTTTAAATATATATTTTTTATCTTTTTACTAGCAGGAAAGCAAAATAGAAATAACATAAATATAGTGTATATATATATGTATAAAGTGGTGGGGGTGGAGGTGGAGATGGAGTGTAGCATGGTGTAGAGTCAATCGTCGTCTAGAAAGACGCAACCAACAGGACGAGGTGCCGCGTGGAGTGTAGGATGGATGGTGGAAGATGTGTGTGACCACGCTTTTTGTATGCGTGTATCGGGGAATATCAGCAACTGGTGCAAATATTCCTGCGATACAACGTATGTAAGTAATGTGAATATATATATATATATATATATGTATGTATATATGTAAATATATCTATATATATATATGGTTATAAATATCTAGGTATATATATAGTTATATGTGTAAATATATGTATATATGTATATATATCTAAGTACATATATATATATATATATGTATGTATATAATACTATATAGATGTATATCTATATATGTATGTGTGTGTATATATATATATATCTATGTATGTATATATGTATAATAATACTTAGTTATATAGGTACTACTATATATATAGATATAAGTATGTATATATATATATGTATATAAATATATATAGATATAAATATATATATGTATATATATATATATAAGTATATAATAGTGTATAGGTGAGAGTGTGTGTGTGCGAGAGTGTGAGTGTGTGTGTGTGTGCATTTGCAAAGAGAGTGGGAGAGTGTGCTATGAGAGAGAGAGAGAGAGAGCCTGCAGAGGAAGGAAAGGTGGGTTAAGACGTCTACAGCAGTGGAGCGTCGTCTGGTGTCCACGCGTGCAACGCAAGCGCATATGCATGCAGAGAGGTGCACGCTAGAGGGAAGTGGGCGTGGAGAGGACCGCAGCACACAGAACTGCGCAGAGAGCTGGAGTGGGCACACGCAGACGTACGCAGGTGAAGGGAGCGGGCGATGCAGGTGGTTGCAGGCGTTGGTAGATGCGTGGGCGAGCACTAGAGCAGGACGCGGGGTGAGACGCGTGCGCAGGCGAAGGCCGGTTGCGGCGCACTGGGTTACCGGATAAGTGAGAAACTTACCGGTCACCCCACTGTAGCCACAGTGTTCCGCAGAAACGCGTGAACAGTGGTTACAATGGCCAGGCGAGCCGCGCAACTGCTTGCATCCGGTGCTGTGAGTGCGGATGGCTTGCGGCTAGCGCGTGCGGGCTGGCGCGCGCCTGGAAGGGTAGCGCTGGCTGGTGGCTTGAGGGTGGGACTTTGCGACAGAGTGCGCGGAGAGGGCTAGGTCACGGGTGAAGGAGCGCGACAGGGCGCGTGGTGGCCTACGGGTGTTGGCTGGCATGTGCGGTGAAGCTTGGCCGGCCGCTGCAGTGGTGCGCAATGGCCGGTTGCAGGCGGAAAGGAGAGTGCAGCGCGAAGAAGCAGAAGGCGAAGGCAGCCCGCAGGTGCACGCAGTGGCCTGCTAGTTGCTGCCGCCTTGCTGCTACTACTGCGTGCGGAGCTTGGAGCTTCAGAGCTTGAGGCTCTTGCTCCAATGGCTAAAGTGGCTTGGATGTGAGACAAGGAAAAGAAGACCACCACGTCCACCGACTCTCTGTTGAGCTAGGCGGTGGTAAACTCACAGTGGTGGTTGTGCACCACTGTGAGGTGCTCCTACCCGCAGAGTGTCTCCTCAGAGGAGGAGGGTCTACGTATGGAGGGAGAGGGGAGGGGACGGTGGCCTAGAGAAGAAGGTCTGCAGAGTGTTTTTCTTTTCGTCGGACTAGGCTGGTCTGTAAAGGAGGAGCCGTGCTCTTTTTAAGGAAGGAGAAAGCATGCACAGCCATGCCCTGGTTGTGCATGGCTTGTGTATGGCTTGGCAGGGAGAGGCGTGCATGCAGCTGGCAGGGAGAGGTGTTGCAGAGCATGGCGTGAGGAGGAAGGTCCAGCCATGCCATGCAGCCGCGGGAAGAAAGTCAAAAATAAAAAAGAAATAAAAAATGAAGATGGAAACTTTTCAAGGTAGCACTTGAGGAATTTGTTAATTGCAAGGCCATTTTATTTCACTCTCCACCCCTCTCAATTAAATGCATGCATGCATGTATTTTCAAAAATGCGACCATGAAAACCTAATATGCACTGGTAATGCTAGGAAATAGCATAAGATGGCACAATTGCAAGTGTATTTTTGCGGTACAATCATACCCCCATGCCTATCTTTTGCTAAATACTACAAAAAAATGGTTTGCTAGTCCCTAGCAAAACATTTTTTTGTAGTATTTAGAAATGATCTTAAGCTGAAGATTTTCTTCTTGAGGCGACATAGGTGTGTTTATTGTTGGATATTGTGAGAACCAATTGCAGAGAAGACTACCAGTACTTTATGTCTTATGTGATATAGATCATCTCTCGACTAACCAGGACTCTTGATATTTAAACCTTAAGTACGATTTCCAGGATCCAGGAGGTTTTTGCCATACTCGAGAGCTCAAGAGATTATGGCTTGTGCTTAGTGAAGGATCAAGACTGACCAGATGAACATTAAGGCTCAAGCCCAGGGTTTCACGAATTAAGTAAAGGTTGGTCCCAGTTTTAGCTCGTGTCTTCGGATTGACCCTTAAAAAGACGGAAAGCTCAACTCCCATTTTCTGACATTTATGGCTCAAGGAAAATAGAACTTTTTGTAGGAAGATCTTACAGACATTTGTGAGATATACTGACTTATTTGAATCTTTTTTTTTTTTTTGAAACACGTGTCAGTATATCTCTTACAACTTTATTTGGAGGAGCACACTTTTCCTTTTGGTGGGAGAGTTTCTTTTTGGTAGAAAGAGTCTCTCCTAAACACAAGACTAAAGCCTGGGATAAAAAGTCTACCTGTTCGCACAGGTAAGGACTCCACCTTCCCTAATGAACACTAGGGTTGGATCTTATGTTCACCTGGTCTTTCTTGATATGTGTAGTGTGAACCAAGATTACTTAGGCTCTCGAGTAGAAGCAAACCAATGGATCCTGTACTGGTGTCTCAGGTACAAGAATACGTCCTTAGTTAGGAGAGATTCCGATCTATCTTGTCAATGCTCAAGTGGATTAAGCCGAGCCTGAGCGAATCAAGCTTCTATGGCCTGAAAAGTCTTCAAAACAGCGGTTGAATATCCATAAACACTTATTATATTTTTGTTTCAGCCTTTAGATCATTACTAAACACCTTTTTCATTTTTCATCTTTTCTTTTTCTTTTTATATATATATATATATAGGTGGAAACTGCATGATACCATAAAATACCTAAATCCTAAGGATGCCTATCCACCCCCCATGCCAAACGATGCTATGTCCTCATATGCATGCAGGGTATGGTAGAGGAAGGATGAAAGATAGGGTAATGAGAGCTGAGGTGCAGGGTATATAGCAGGGTGGTAGGGTGGGTGGATGGTGGGTGGTGAAAGATCTGGCTTTTCCCGGGATGAGAGTGTCCCAGGCAGATCAGAAAACAAGTCAGGAGGAAGAAGTTGTCCCTCAGATTGGCCAAGAAGAGGGGCTTCTTGGATAGATGGATCCAAAAAGGAATAGCCCCAGTGAGTAGTACATGGGCTCAAGGTCCCAGTGTGGAGTTGCAAATCCGCCTGATTTAGCGAGAAAAAAAGGGCAATCTGGTCTTCAAGAGTGTGGCCCAGCTATGAGTAGCCCGGATATGACTCAGACCATGAGGTATGGGAAGCGGAGAAAAACTCGTCAGAAGTCTGGTCAGGAGAAGCTACGCGAATAGGGAGGGATGGGGGAACGTCACAGTATGTGTTGATCAGGCAATCGTCAGTGTTTACAGGTAATCCGCACTAGTTTGAATAGGTCCCAATTAGTCCGATACACGCGCTGACGGCCATGTCCTCGTCAGACGTGTCATCCTCGATACAATCGCAATCAAAGTTCTTGGCTGCCTTGAAGATGTTAAGCTTGATCTTTTCAGATCCAACAGCAATCTCAATGCAGCCTGACTCACAGTCGATATGGGCACGAGCTGTGGCCAAGAAAGGTCAACCAAGGATGATCGGACAATTAGAAAGTGATCTAGGAACTTCCATATCTAAAACAAGAAAGTCAACAGGAAAATAGAGACTATTGACCCTAACCACCACGTCTTCCACCACACCCTTCGGAATTTTCACAAAACGATCTGCCAACTGTAACATGACTGGGGTGGGTTTCAGATTTCCCAAGGAAAATTTTTCAAGCATGATGGTAGGTATGAGATTTATGGAAGATCCTAGATCAAGCAGGGCATGGTTAAAATTGCAGCCTTGGATGCTACAAGAAATAAGCGGTGTGCCCGGATCTTTCTGGTTTGGTGGTAAGTTTGACAGTATAGCACAACTCGCATGAGGCAAGAGAACCACCAGATTCTTAGTTTTCTTTGACTGTCGCCTGGGTATTGTGTAGTCTTTGAAAAATCGGGCGATAGTAGGTATGTGGTTGATAGCCTCAAGCAGGGGTACCTTGATTTCTACATCCCTGAACAAATTGCGCAGGTTATCAAAGGCCTGTGTATCTTTCTTTTTGCCTTTTGGCTCCCTCAGTAGAGCCTCAGGGAATGGAACTGATTTTGGCACCAATTTAGGTGTATCATCCTCTCGCGAATGCAGTGCACATCCCGAATGAGAGGGCGATAAGAAGACGGGCCAGGATCAGGTCGAGGCGGATCGACAGTTTGCTTACCACTCCTTGTAGTGATCGCATTGGATGATGCATGTCCAGTGGGATCATACGGCGGAGGAGGGTTCGTAATAGGGACATAAGAGTGAGGTGCTACAGCGGGATTAGCCTGGAATTCTAGTGGAATGCTCGGAGCTTGCAGAATTTGATGAACCTACCCCTGAGAAGGTCGTACCTGTGGTTGAGGACCACAAGGTACAAAATTTCGCGGGTTTGGAACAGGTTGGGCTGGAAGAGTGCCCTGAGATCGAGTCGTCATGCGTAGTTGACTGATCTCAGCATTCTGCTGTGCCAATTGGTGCTGAAGAGAGGTCATGTTCTCTTCATGGTGCTTTGACATTTTCGTCATCATTCGCATCAATTTGTCAAGAGGACTTGATGCATGTTCGGTTTGGAGTACGAAAGGGCCTGATGGCGGATTCACCATAGGATTAAACTGGGCCCTTGGGATGACGGGTGCGGACGGTCTCATTGCTACACCCGCGGGGTTTTGGTGCTGCGAGTTGTTGGACCATGCAAAGTTTGGATGATTTCACCACCCTGGATTATAATGGCAGAGAACGGGTTGTTCCCCAGGGCACAAGTGTCTTCCATGCCAGAAGACGCGTCCGCATGTAAATATGCGTCCGAGCACACGGAGGCTTGGTCCTCCATGTCAAAATACTTGCTCGCAGAAGCCAGTTCCACATGACTTATCGAGTCGCTTGGCGCGATACTCAATACGGAAGGTGAAACGTCGCGGCAACCGGGTTTGAGGGTTTTGTTATAACGTTGTAGTAAAGCCGGTTATTACCAACATTTCAAATATAAATTTTTTACTCGGAAAATGAAAGAGTTCCCGAGGTCGAACTCAGGGAGCAAGTCGTATTCTAGAGATATACATGTTTCTTTTACAAAAAGAAAGAGAGAGGGAAAGAATTTGTTGTTTTCTCTTTGTTCTGCAGAGGGGGATGCCCTTCTTTCTCTCTTTCTTTAGATCTCCTTCTTTTCTCTGTTCTGCAGAGGTGATATTCTTCTTCTGCAATGGTGATGCTCTTCTTCTTCTTCCTGCTGTCCTGCGTTGGTGATGTTCTTCTTTCTTCAGAGCTCCTTGTTCTTCTTCTTCTTTGGTTTTCTGCCTTGACCTCTCTTCTTCTTCTTCTGCAATCGTGGTGACCCTTTCTCTTTTCCCCCTTTTTTTTTTTTATGGCTGCAGAGCTTCTGCCTTCAGCTACTAAGTCTTCCTTTCTTCTTCTTCTGCTTTGGCCGTTGCTCTTCCTTCTTCTTCAGCCTGCCTTCTTTCCTGCTCTGGCTGCTGACTTTCCGTCGTCTGACCCGGTGCTTAGACGACTTAACTATGCATTTGCTACAGTGCAGCTCCTTCTTCTTCTTCTTTGGCCTGCACACTTCAGAATTTTTCGTCAAGCGGCAAAACCTACTCTACCCTCCCCCCCCCCCCGCGTCTCTCTCTCTCTCTGAAACCACTCTTGGGAAAGCTCTCCCAGAGCTACCGGGTAATCGGGTACGGGTCAGGCCCGGGTCCAGGCCCACCGGCGTGTGTGGTGGGCGAGGAGTGCAGTCAGTCTAAGTCGGGTCGGGTCAGGTCCGCGAGGCGTGAGCGCGGACGAGACCGGGTAACCGGGCGGGTGTAAGGGGACCTCACCCCGTGTACTGAGGCAATGAGGCTAGTGCATAAAATCAATTTAAACAGTGGAACGTGTGTGAGGCTTACCGATGTGGGACTAAACGCAGACCGTTCCTCGCGTGCGCCTGCTGGGAGACCGCGGCTTGGCTTCTGCAGCTGCGGCTTCTATCTGCATGAGTTGCTGGCTGGCTGCCTTCGCACGATGCCCCGTACCCCGCAGCAGCTGGAGACCTGGCGTCCTCAAGCCTGGAGCGCGGGAGAAGCTGCCTTAATGTGCGTCAATGGCGGTCGGACCTCAAAACCTGTCGGACACGAATATGGCCTCGCGGCCTAATCAAACCACTGGGGAACCTTCGCCGTGGCACGGCGAAGGTGAGGAGCTGCGCGGCAGGCCGCAAGGAGGTGTCTGGTGGCAGCCCTGGGTCGGACTGCAACCGGAGGAATGGGTTTGTTCGGGGGAGTGTTACGGAGGTGTGGAGTGGCAGTGGAGGGGTGGGGGGTGCTCAGTGTGATGAGGCGGAGGTGCGGTGAGGGTCGGCGAGCCGTGTGGGTTGCTGAGGTGATGGGAATGGCTCGCCGGAGGGTGGTCGGAGGCGAAGGGGGTGAAGGTGGTCAGGGTCGGTAGAGGGCTTAATTGAATAAATTGAAAGCGGGAAAAGAAAGAGGAGGAGAAGGGGAGTAGCTCTAGCTTACTTGCAGGGACGAAGGGGGAGGAACAGGGCGACAGTCGTATCGACTGTCGCCGGAGAAGACGATGCTCAGGGAGAGGGGCGGCGGCGAGCAGAGAGCCGGAGAGGCGCCAGCTGGGTGCGGCGTGGCGCGGGAAGAGCAGGGGAGGAAGTCTCTGCTGCTGGTATTGCGGCAGAGCGAAGAGGTGGAGGGGGAGGAAGCCGCCGGAGCTGGTGAGCGTCTGCCGGAGGAAGAAGAGAAGAAAGTTGGGGATTTTCTCCGTCAGATCCAGGCTGCCCTGGTCGGTGGAGCAGCGGGGGGTATTTATAGGGATGAAACAGGGAGGAAGGCGGAGGGAGACGACGTGTCTCCCTCGCCGGAGAATGGTCAGAACACGAACCCATACCGTCCGTGCGTTTGCACGGCCGGTATGGTGGGCTACAATGACCAGGGGGGTGCCCCTGCGACGGCTGACGACGCAGGGCACCCCCGGTTTACTTGCCAGGTCCCCCACCTCACCCTGCGCGGCACCATGCTCCGCGCAAGGTCGCCGGAGCATGGTGCTGGCAGGGTTTTGCAGGAGGGACCTGATTGCAAAGAACGAAGGAGAGTTAGGGGCCAAAATGCGAGGGTTCAAAAGTTGAGGGCCAAAGAGTAAATATATGAGGACCAAAGTGTGAAGTCGGTCAAGGGGGTTTCTTCTTAGGCTCAAGTTTTTATACATGACTAATTAAGACCTAAGGAATCTGATGGTGAATTTCATTTTCATATTAAACCTTGTTTGACCAGTCAATTTGCGCAAAAACCCAAATTAAGTTATTAATTGGGCATGGTTCTCAATGTAGGTCAAAATGGGTTCTAAAGGCCAAATTGAAGGTTCTAAACCCTAGAGATTATTTTTCTATGAATTTTAGAGGGTTTATTCTATTTTTACTTTGCCTCGAACCTTGTGAATTGAAGTGGGTTGTTTTAGGGTTACAGATTATCATTTGGTTCCTTGGAAGTGCTGTAGCCCTTGCTAGATCATCTCATCCCACTTTTATTCTTATTAAGCTGTTTTGACCTGTGTTTGGGCCCTGAATTACCCTGTATGCAGATTATACTGGTAAAATTGCACTTTTACCCCTTATGACTGGTTTTCTTCTCAAACTCAGAATTCTCTGAGTTAAGCCTTTCCTTGAGATATGTAGGAGCTTTTATCCTTTGTATTGGGTCAAAATGAGCTAGTTATGGCTCATGATGAGGTTCTCATCATACCCCCATGCCTAGCTTTTGCTAGTCCCTTAGCAAAAACTTAAGGTTTCAACCCTTGTTCTAGACCATGAAGTTTTTAATGGTTTTAGATAAGTGCCTTTTTTATTTGAGCATAGATTAGGTTAGAATGCTGACCATAGGCCTAAAAGGTACTCTAGTACCAATCAAGATCCAAATCTGTCTAGCCTTAGCCTCAGTCTTTTAGCAAAGGTTTTTAAGGCCCGCAAGAACTAACCTAAGGTTTATTGGACTTCGTGGTTGAAGCACCCGTGCTTGAAATGATTTTAGCCCTGGCTCAGTTCGCAGTGCGTTTTGTAAGAGAGAGATAGAAAGTTTTTCTGTTTGGAGAGTTTTCTCTCTCTTTCTCTTTTTAGTTCTAGCCTAGGATTGGCTTTTCAACACGGTCTGTATCAGATTCCTTGCTCCCATCATCAATCCTCAAGGGTTCCTGGCGATCGATGCTTCGAGATAGCACCGCCCATGGCAACCCCCGGAACCCTGGCTATTGAGATTTCGAGATAATCCCATCCATGGTATTCCGTGGCCGAATCCAGACCCTGGCAATTGACACTTCGAGATAATGCCATCCATGGAATCTGAACCAGCAGAGTGCTTACATGCCCCCCGTAGGATATGTAAATATCCTAAGAGACAAGTACCGAGGAGATGATATTTTGTTACGCATCTTCGAGGGGATTTCCCGCCTCTCCGCGCTGGGAACTCGTCCAAATCAACTTGTGTTGATCGGCCGCTCCTATTCTAGGTGTTCTTTTCAGATTTTTGCGACGCTTCTGCGTGATTCTGATTTTTACGCTTACTGAACCAGGCTGTGTGTGAGATTAGGGTGCTTAGGTTACTGAGTCCCGTAAACCAAAAATTAGTTAACGAGACCGAATACTCCCTAAGCCTTAGACCTAATACTTCAGCTTTTCATTTTCCTCAACCTCTTGAGGAGTGTCCAGATCTTAATGGGTACTAAGAGTCTATTCAAGAATGCCTAAGGTTTGCATTCTTACTAATCTCATTGTGCACTTTTCAGTTATTTTCTTGAATGAGGTCTAGAACTTAGGTTAATTCCTTAGTTCCTTACTAATGACTATCACTTTTTCTCATAATTTTGTGCTCCTTTTTCATTTTGTTTCTTTTCTCCTTCACAAAATTTTCCTTCTCCTCTTTTCCTCTTATTCTTTTTCGAAAATTTTTTTTAATTTTTATGGTATTTTTGGCATATGTGAATTTTTTTGTTTGAAACCTTTTCTTACAAGTTTTTGTACTTTCATACCCCCCCATGCCTAAGATTTGCAATGTCCTCATTGTAACCTAGGGGTTTTTATTCAACTAAGTTCATACATTAGGATAGCTATTTTGATGAGTGAATGGGTCGGGGTGACTGTTGCGGACGATTTCTAATCTCAGATGCAAGCACCTGAGGTGGAGTCGGCTGTCCTAAAGTGTGAACTTCAAGTGCAAAAGCTGTCAGAACAAGTTTCAGGTTTTCAAAGAGAATGACGGGCTGCCTCCCGTTGAGCGCTAAATTTGATGCCTTCAGCCAAGCGGGAAATGCGATGGAGAGGGGATGGTCAAATCAGCGGAGTTTTGTAAGACAAGCACCTTGATTAAGAGCCTGGTTGGTCCAACCAGGTGCTTGTTCAGATCAACAGGCTGATGATGCAGCCCAAACCCAATCAATCTGGTGGGTTGATAGATGTGGATAAAAAGGTGTGGAGCCCACCATAAACTATGAAGCTCAGATGGATGTGGAAGTGTAAACGCAGGGTTTGGCTGAGCCGAATCAGCCTGGTCAGAGTAGGGACCCTTAGGATAATCAGTGGTTGATGCAGGAACCCTACAGGGGTGATCAGAGAATGATAGAGCATGGTATGTAGTCTGATCAATGTTCGGAACCCGATGTGGAAATGCAATCAGCTCGGTGAGAGGTGAATCTGAATAGAAATTGACTCCGGTTGCGGGTCGGGGTTTGGAAGAGGTTTTGATCCGTTCTGTGTGTGCGGATGAGGTGGCCATTGTGTACGAGGGCTCTTCTAGAAACAGATGATAGGTGATTTTCTGTAGAGAGTCCTCTGGGTAACTATCAAATGCCGGAAGAGTGTTTGTAGGATGAAAGGAATCGGATTCGAGAAAAAATTTGGATTCTTGGTTGCAATTACTCTTGGCATTTTCTATTTTTGGTTCCTGAGGATCGAAAAGGAATGATTCAGTGTTATCGGTGATCTCGGGAATCAGGACCTCAGAGTCAGAGTTAGAGTCATGAGAACTGAGGTCGTAGATAGGCCTGGCGTGTTCAGGAAGGGGAATCTCTCCGCAATTATAGTCAGATTTGAAATTGCCAGAGAGTTGGCGAAAATGAGATTCATGATCATGAATTACACCACAGCAAAAATCATCAAATGTGGAATCAGCAGCCTGACTGGGTTCTAGCCTATATGTCAATTCTGGGCTCAAAAAGGTGTTCTGTTCAAGCTCGAAGCTGGTAGGATAGACCCTATTAAAACCTTGCTCATCCAACTCCTCAGTTTCTGTATCATAAATTGGCATGTTTTCTGAAAAATCGATCAGATTTCCTGAGGATGTTGGAGAGGGATATTCATCAAATAGAGGCCCGGAATCATATTCTGTAAAAATTTGATTTTTCTCATAAGGGGCCTCATAATCTTCCCAATAAGTTTCAGATCTAGGTTCTAGGCTTAGGATGTGGGTAGAATTATTAGAACCTAAGTCCGAATAACCTTCGAGGGCCACCTTATCAAAATAAGGGGCGGAATTTATACCCTCAGAAGGTTCAGTTCTGATCTCATTATTGCAGGAGTTTTGAAATTCTAGGCTTGGCAATTCATGGTCTAAGTTTGGCTCATCATTGTGTTCTCCTGCAATATCCCAACCTAATTCAACATTGTCTTCTATCTGGGTTGGGATTTTACAACCACTTTGTGCCTCAATCCCGAGATCTGGGAAACTGGATTGTTCCTTAATATTGTTCCAAGATGGTTCATCCTCTGTTTCTGGTATATACGGGTATTTCTGGTTGATAATTTGTTCTACTGATTTCATCATTTCTACCCGTTTCATAAGGGCATCTTGGTGTTGTTCCCAAAGTACAGGATTTGTCAAGCATTGAAGGTATTCAGATTGGTGTAATTTTTCCATCTCAATGTATCCTGTCATGAGCATATCTCGGGTTGATCCTTTTGAAATTTCAGTCAATAGAATTTGGGCACAGTTTATGATGAAAGCTGTGGTTGTTGGGACATCAACCTGAATGTTTTCTACTGGTGTTGAGGGTTTGATTTCATAGATTTCAAGGGCATCCTCAATCATCTTATCTTTCATGGATCTCAGATATTCAGGTTTTTTGAATGGTAGTCCTGCTAGGTAATTAGGCTGCATCTTCGAATCAGGTGGTGGAATCAAGATATAGAATCAAAGTTTGAATCAAGATGGAAGAAGGGGATTTTGTTCAGAATCAGAGGAAAGAGGGGCTATGTGAATGATTTCTGCAAAAACAAAGGAGCCGAGGCTTAGCCTCGGGGAGAGTGAATTTCTATAGGAGGTTTCAAGGACCTCCTGCAAAATACTGAAGGACTGGATGAGATAAGCAGGTGCTGGACCCAATCAAGACACCCAAAAATTGTTGGGTGACTATAGAGGTTCGGGGCTGATGGACCCCTTGATCAGAAAGATCGTCCACCTGAGAATTACCTGGGCAGCCAGAGAGGGAGAGTCCCGCGAAGACCCCTACACGGTAGAGCGTCCCCACGGGTTACAGGGTTTCCCCCACCCGTCCTCTCTTGTCACTGCGGTTCCAGGTAGACCAGAATGGGGATCTTGACCTCTTAAGTCTACCAATTTTAAGATCAGGGTGCTTAAGGTTTCACTTGAACTTTAGTCTTTTTAAGTGCAAAGAGTGACCTAATTTAAGGTTGGTTAACCCAAAGGGGTCAACTTTACCTCTTGTTTTCTTTGAGAGCTTTTTGGGTCCTTTCTTTTAGGGTTCAAGTGTTTAGAGAGAGCCAATTGTTTAGGATTTTTCTTGTTAATTATTTTCAATCAATGGCTTGGGCACACCTCTTTTGGATTTCCTCAATTCTTGATTAAGGGGTGTGTCTCTACTGAAATCCTAATGTTTGACCTTATGTTGGCTCTACTTGGTCCATTTAACTCTTTGTTGGGCAATTAGGGCTCAAGCAAGAATGTGTTAGCCCTTAAATGCCCTTAATAGTGTGCAGGAGTGATGAGTTGAAAACATGCAACTTTTTATGGTTACTAAGTATGGAAGACAGGTTAGCCCTATATTGCTTGTTCTTTTCTTTTCTTCCTCTTTAGAGTGTAGGGGTTAATAGTGAGAGAAAAGATTTACCTGTCTTCGGAGTGGTTGTGTGGTTGCTTGTCTTCTTGAGTTCCTGTAGCTGCACAAAGGAGAGGAGATTATCAGAACTTAAAAGAAACAGGAATGTTTACCTCTAGAATAGCCGTTGCTCCCCGGCAATGGCGCCAAAATGAAACGTCGCGGCAACCGGGTTTGAGGGTTTTGTTATAACGTTGTAGTAAAGCCGGTTATTACCAACATTTCAAATATAAATTTTTTACTCGGAAAATGAAAGAGTTCCCGAGGTCGAACTCAGGGAGCAAGTCGTATTCTAGAGATATACATGTTTCTTTTACAAAAAGAAAGAGAGAGGGAAAGAATTTGTTGTTTTCTCTTTGTTCTACAGAGGGGGATGCCCTTCTTTCTCTCTTTCTTTAGATCTCCTTCTTTTCTCTGTTCTGCAGAGGTGATATTCTTCTTCTGCAATGGTGATGCTCTTCTTCTTCTTCCTGCTGTCCTGCGTTGGTGATGTTCTTCTTTCTTCAGAGCTCCTTGTTCTTCTTCTTCTTTGGTTTTCTGCCTTGACCTCTCTTCTTCTTCTTCTGCAATCGTGGTGACCCTTTCTCTTTTCCCCCTTTTTTTTTTTTATGGCTGCAGAGCTTCTGCCTTCAGCTACTAAGTCTTCCTTTCTTCTTCTTCTGCTTTGGCCGTTGCTCTTCCTTCTTCTTCAGCCTGCCTTCTTTCCTGCTCTGGCTGCTGACTTTCCGTCGTCTGACCCGGTGCTTAGACGACTTAACTATGCATTTGCTACAGTGCAGCTCCTTCTTCTTCTTCTTTGGCCTGCACACTTCAGAATTTTTCGTCAAGCGGCAAAACCTACTCTACCCTCCCCCCCCCGCGTCTCTCTCTCTCTCTGAAACCACTCTTGGGAAAGCTCTCCCAGAGCTACCGGGTAATCGGGTATGGGTCAGGCCCGGGTCCAGGCCCACCGGCGTGTGTGGTGGGCGAGGAGTGCAGTCAGTCTAAGTCGGGTCGGGTCAGGTCCGCGAGGCGTGAGCGCGGACGAGACCGGGTAACCGGGCGGGTGTAAGGGGACCTCACCCCGTGTACTGAGGCAATGAGGCTAGTGCATAAAATCAATTTAAACAGTGGAACGTGTGTGAGGCTTACCGATGTGGGACTAAACGCAGACCGTTCCTCGCGTGCGCCTGCTGGGAGACCGCGGCTTGGCTTCTGCAGCTGCGGCTTCTATCTGCATGAGTTGCTGGCTGGCTGCCTTCGCACGACGCCCCGTACCCCGCAGCAGCTGGAGACCTGGCGTCCTCAAGCCTGGAGCGCGGGAGAAGCTGCCTTAATGTGCGTCAATGGCGGTCGGACCTCAAAACCTGTCGGACACGAATATGGCCTCGCGGCCTAATCAAACCACTGGGGAACCTTCGCCGTGGCACGGCGAAGGTGAGGAGCTGCGCGGCAGGCCGCAAGGAGGTGTCTGGTGGCAGCCCTGGGTCGGACTGCAACCGGAGGAATGGGTTTGTTCGGGGGAGTGTTACGGAGGTGTGGAGTGGCAGTGGAGGGGTGGGGGGTGCTCAGTGTGATGAGGCGGAGGTGCGGTGAGGGTCGGCGAGCCGTGTGGGTTGCTGAGGTGATGGGAACGGCTCGCCGGAGGGTGGTCGGAGGCGAAGGGGGTGAAGGTGGTCAGGGTCGGTAGAGGGCTTAATTGAATAAATTGAAAGCGGGGAAAGAAAGAGGAGGAGAAGGGGAGTAGCTCTAGCTTACTTGCAGGGACGAAGGGGGAGGAACAGGGCGACAGTCGTATCGACTGTCGCCGGAGAAGACGATGCTCAGGGAGAGGGGCGGCGGCGAGCAGAGAGCCGGAGAGGCGCCAGCTGGGTGCGGCGTGGCGCGGGAAGAGCAGGGGAGGAAGTCTCTGCTGCTGGTATTGCGGCAGAGCGAAGAGGTGGAGGGGGAGGAAGCCGCCGGAGCTGGTGAGCGTCTGCCGGAGGAAGAAGAGAAGAAAGTTGGGGATTTTCTCCGTCAGATCCAGGCTGCCCTGGTCGGTGGAGCAGCGGGGGGTATTTATAGGGATGAAACAGGGAGGAAGGCGGAGGGAGACGACGTGTCTCCCTCGCCGGAGAATGGTCAGAACATGAACCCATACCGTCCGTGCGTTCGCACGGCCGGTATGGTGGGCTACAATGACCATGGGGGTGCCCCTGCGACGGCTGACGACGCAGGGCACCCCCGGTTTACTTGCCAGGTCCCCCACCTCACCCTGCGCGGCACCATGCTCCGCGCAAGGTCGCCGGAGCATGGTGCTGGCAGGGTTTTGCAGGAGGGACCTGATTGCAAAGAACGAAGGAGAGTTAGGGGCCAAAATGCGAGGGTTCAAAAGTTGAGGGCCAAAGAGTAAATATATGAGGACCAAAGTGTGAAGTCGGTCAAGGGGGTTTCTTCTTAGGCTCAAGTTTTTATACATGACTAATTAAGACCTAAGGAATCTGATGGTGAATTTCATTTTCATATTAAACCTTGTTTGACCAGTCAATTTGCGCAAAAACCCAAATTAAGTTATTAATTGGGCATGGTTCTCAATGTAGGTCAAAATGGGTTCTAAAGGCCAAATTGAAGGTTCTAAACCCTAGAGATTATTTTTCTATGAATTTTAGAGGGTTTATTCTATTTTTACTTTGCCTCGAACCTTGTGAATTGAAGTGGGTTGTTTTAGGGTTATAGATTATCATTTGGTTCCTTGGAAGTGCTGTAGCCCTTGCTAGATCATCTCATCCCACTTTTATTCTTATTAAGCTATTTTGACCTGTGTTTGGGCCCTGAATTACCCTGTATGTAGATTATACTGGTAAAATTGCACTTTTACCCCTTATGACTGGTTTTCTTCTCAAACTCAGAATTCTCTGAGTTAAGCCTTTCCTTGAGATATGTAGGAGCTTTTATCCTTTGTATTGGGTCAAAATGAGCTAGTTATGGCTCATGATGAGGTTCTCATCAGAAGGTCTTACGGGGTTTTTCGGGATAAGCCTGGTATTGGAAGAATTGGAATTGTGACGAAGTGGTGAAGAGGAGGTGTTTGCCATAGAACGGGTGGGGTTGGCCAGAAGCTCGTCCAGCTTCTTGTGCACGACGGAGATTTCATCCAGTTTCTGTGCCATAAGACTAAGATCAGTGGATGAATGGGAGGGTCCCGTGTCAACTTCGTGGACATTACGGGGTAGGCTGGTACGATTAAAGGCGACAATGGAGGCATTGTTCATTGAGTTTTCGCTCATATTTTCAAACAATTCTAATGCTTCATTCTCATCTTTATTCATAAAATTCCCTCTGCAGGAAGCATCTGCAATCTGCTTCAAAGTCTCATTTAGCCTATAGTAGAAAATCTAGGCTATATGCCACTTAGGCAGACCGTGATGCAGACACTTCCTATGGAGGTCATTATATCTCTCCCATGCCTCATGAAATTGTTCACCATTTTGTTACTTAAATGAAGTGATAGCACGGTGAAGTGCATTGGTTCACTCGATTGGGAAGAACTTCTTGAGAAACGCTGTTCGCATCTCTTCCCAAGAGTGGATGGTTCTCCCAAGGGTGCGTAACCACTGCGACGCTTTATCCAGCAATGAAAACGAGAACATTTTCATGAGGACTATAGGTAACCCGATATTTCTTGGTTTAACAGTTTTAGCTAATCGGGTTAGGTCATTCAAGTGGAGAAAAGGATCTTCACTTGCAAGACCATGGAAGTGAAAATTTATTAGGCCAATTATGTTAGGTTTCAGTTCAAAGTCGTCCCTGCCCATGGGGACCCGAATTTGTCCTATGGTCTCTGTAGCAGCAGGATTCTGATAGGAGCTAAGAGACCTAAGCTCCTCCCGTTCAGGAGGGTTCTGCATTTCCTCCAATGTTTCCCGAATGGCCTCAATTCATTCATTATACATTTCCATTTGGGCTTGGAGGCAGGTTATGGGATCTAAGGCTCCACCACCCGGGGGGTTCTGAGGGTAGTTTCCTCCCTCGGGATTTGGGGGTGGGCTTGCAACCATGTTTGTGGAGGAGGAGGACACTTCGGCTTCTTTTCTAAATTTATCAGGCAATTCAAACAGTTCAGGGTTTTGTGACCTCCTCCCAAACATGCACTGCCGCAGGAAGAATTGAGGAGATAAGAAGGGAAAAGAGATGAGAGAAATGACGCCGCAAAGGTACACTTGATGACAAATCAATTCAATCAAATTCCTAACCTCTACAGTGTACCATTAGACCTAAATATCTAAGTTACCTACTATCGCGAACTACGGAACCGAATGCGAGCACCGCGGACCACCAGGCCAGATTGAAAGGCCGTGCCCCAGTCTTAGACACCCGATAGCACGCGGGAACCCTCACCAGCACGTAGGTGCTACACGCAGGTAGTTAGACCTCCAATCCCTAATAAGGGTCAAGTTACTACCAATTTTAGCTAGAGGCTTAGGGTCAAGTGCTTTTGGAATGTAAAGGGCATTATTTACAGGTAATGCCCAAGTGTTTGATTTTTCAAGTGTGTAAAACAAGCATGCAACAGGGAAATCTCCCCAAATTGAAGTTTTTAATTGGTGAATGGTTTTTAGAGTTCAGCCTTAAGTAGTATGGATTTTAGGATTTCGCTGAAATACTAATTCAACCAATCTCCGGGTTTTGCAAGAATACAAGTTTTCTTCTAAGCCCAACAAACCCTTCTTCAATGTCAATTGGTTAATGCATGCTAAAATGCAATGGGCTTCCCTAGATGAAGATTTCTATGTGTGGATGCACGAATCAATTTTAGATTAGTGTGAGAGGGAGCCAAGCACTTCATTTCAAGTGCTCCAGATCACTAGAATGATTTCCACAGAAGGCTCAACCAAAAGATAAAGAAAATCAATTTGTTGGGGTTGAAATATTTGGGATCGAATCTTAGGCAAGTGAAAAGTCATGGTGGGGTTAGAATCAACTCAATTCCAAGTCTCCCAACCAAAAATGTGATCCTGAATTTGCAGATAAGTGAGGCAAAGAGGGGTGCAATCAATCTTTTTATGTTTGCCTCAAAGAATACTTCACACGGCAAAAAATTCAAGAATCAAGATTCTTGGATTTTCGCTATGCGAAGTTTTGTGGGAAATCCCAGGGCGGTGGGAGTAAGGGCAATCAATCAAACAAGTGAATTTTAATCCACTTACCCCAAGAGATCCCAAGAAGTTTTTCTAGTTTTTTTAGTTTTTTTTTTATTAAGGTGACAAGTTAACCTAAGTTGCTAAGAAAAGAAGACCTACTTGTTCGGCAACGTGTGTGAAGCTCCAATGCGGTGTTGGAGTCTTCACACTCTCATTCCTGCCTTGGATCTGCTCACTTCTTCGACTTTGTCTGCCTACCTTCTCCTTGCAACAGGCTCACCTGCACAGCAATAAACAAAAACAGCCGTGAAGAGAGAAGAGAAAAATGAAAGGAATGCAATAGAAACTTACTTGCAGGCGCACTTCCCCGGCAATGGCACCAGAAAAGATGGTGGTCGGGCCCGGATAGGTGTCTTAATATGGTGATTTTATCATTGAAATGTGTATAGTGGTTAACCTAAATCAGACCTAACCATCTCTTTACAAAATTTTTAACCTGGCCTACTTGATTTTATCTTGGTCACTTTTAGGCCCAGGGTCGAACTCAGGGAAGTGGGGTTACAAGTCAAGTTTCTATGCATTTCCTACAACAAATCTCTTCCGTTCGTTTATTGTGTTTTTGGTGTTTTTCTATTTAGATTTTTTTCTGATAATTCTTGTCCTTGAGGCACACCCTCAAAATTAGGTTCTTGGCTTTGAGCCAAATCAGGGTTCCAAAACGGGTCTTGCTATTCGCAAGACAGAGTACCTGCAAGTCAAGGATTATCTTTTCTCTTTTATATATATATTTTTATCCTTTTACTAGCAGGAAAGCAAAATAGAAATAAAGTAAATATAGTGTATATATATTTGTATAGAGGGGTGGGGGTAGAGGTGGAGATGGAGTATAGCACGGTGCTGAGTCCATCGTCGTCTAGAAAGACGTAACCAACAGGACGAGGTGCTGCGTGGAGTGTAGGATGGATGGTGGAAGATGTGTGTGACCACGCTTTTTGTACCCGTGTATCGGGGAATATCAGCAACTGGTGCAGATATTCTTGCGATACAACGTATGGTAAGTAATGTGAAAAAATATATATATATGTATATATGTAAATATATCTATATATATATATGGTTATAAATATCTAGGTATATATATAGTTATATGTGTATATATATGTATATATGTATATATATCTAAGTACATATATATATATATATATATATATATGTAGCTATATGTATAGATGGATATATGTATATATATATATATATAGATATGTATGTATGTATATGTATGTATATGATACTATATAGATATATATCTATATATGTTTATGTATATAGTAATATATGTATGTATAGATATATGTAGATAGATATGTATACATATATATAGATATGTATATATGTATGTATGTATGTATGTATATATATATATATATAAGTATATGTGTATATATATGTATATATATATGTATACGTATATAAGTATATGTATATATGTAGATATATATGTGTATATATATATATATAAGTATATAGACATATATATATGTATATATGTATAATAATACTTAGTTATATAGGTACTACTATATATATATGTATATATATATAAGCATACAATAGTGTATAGGTGAGAGTGTGTGTGTGTATGTGTATTTGCAGAGAGAGAGGGAGAGTGTGCTGTGAGAGCGAGAGAGAGAGAGAGAGAGAGCGCCCGTAGAGGAAGGAAAGGCGGGTTAAGACGTTTGCAGCAGTGGAGCGTTGTCTGGTGTCCACGCGCGCACACGCAGGCGCGTATGCATGCATAGAGGCTCACGCTGGAGGGAAGTGGGAGCGAAGCGGACCGCAGCGCACAGCATTGCGCAGAGAACTGGAGCGAGCGCACGCAGACGTACGCGGGTGAAGGGAGCGGGCGACATAGGCAGGTGTAGGCGCTGGCAGACGCATGGGCGTGCGCTGCAGCAGGACACGGGGCGAGACGCGCACGCGAGCGAAGGTCGGTTGCGGCACGCCGGGTGACCCGATAAGTGAGAAACTTACTGATCACCCCACTGTAGCCACACTGTCCCACAGAAACGTGTGAACAGTGGCTACAGTGGCCGAGCGAGCAGCGCAACCGCTTCCGTCCAGTGTTGTGAGTGCGGACGGCTTGTGGCTGGTGCATGCGGGCTGGCGCGCACGTGGAATGGTTGCGCCGGCTAGTGGCTTGCAGGCGAGACTTCGCGACAGAGCGTGCAGAGAGGGCTGGGTCATGGGCGAAGGAGCGCGACAGGGCGCGCGGTGCGAGTGTTGGCTGGCGTGCGCGGTGAAGCTTGGCCGGCCGCTGTAGGGGTGCGTAGTGGCCGGTTGTCGGCGGAAAGGCGAGTGCAGCGTGAAGAAGCAGAAGGCGAAGGCAGCCCGCAGGCGCACGCGGTGGCCTACTGGCTGCTGCCGCCTTGCTACTACTGCTGCATGCAGAGCTTTGAGCTTCAAAGCTTGAAGCTCCTACTCCAATGGCTGAAGTGGCTTGGACGTAAGACAGGGAAAAGAAGACCACCACACCCACCGGCTCTCTGTTGAGTTGGGTGGTGGTGTACTCACAGTGGTGGTTGTGCACCACTGTGAGGTGCTCCTGCCCGCAGAGTGTCTCCTCAGAGGAGGAGGGTCTGCGTATGGAGGGAGAGGGGAGGGGACGGTGGCCTGGAGAAGGCCTGCAGAGTGCTTTTTTTTTTTCGTCGGACCAGGCTCCTCTGCAAAGGAGGAGCCATGCTCTTTTTAAGGAAGAAGAAAGCATGCACAGCCATGCCCTGGCTATGCATGGCTTGTGTATGGCTTGGCAGGGAGAGGCTTGCATGCGGCTGCCAAGGAGAGGTGTTGCAGAGCATGGCGCGAGGAGGAAGGTCCAACCATGCCATGCAGCTGCGGGAAGAAAGTTAAAAATAAAAAAGAAATAAAAAATGAAGGAAATTTTTCAAGGCACCACTTGAGGAATTTGTTAATTGCAAGGCCATTTTATTTCACTCTCGTCCCCTCTCAATTAAATGCATGCATGCATGTATTTTCACAAATGCAACTATGGAAACCTAATATGCACTGGTAATGCAAGGAAATAGCATAAGACGACACAATTGCAAGTGTATTTTTGCAGTGCAATCACACCGTCGTCTCGTCGAACAGCCGATTTAGGAGATTTCCTCTCACCTCCCTCTCTTTTTATGCTTTGATAGTTTATTGTAATTGACATTAGAGTGATATATATATCATATTTGTTCCATCTCTATCTTGTGATCCATTCTGCTTGTCTTCTTTCAAAAATACAAAAAAAATAACGAAACCCTAAAATATCAAAAAGAAACAAAACAAAGTGCGATTTTCAATTAAAGTAAACGTCGCCTCCTCGTGTTTGACCCAGGACTCACTTTTAGAGTTTCGGTATAAATTTTATTTGACCACGAGCTTTGCAACTACAACAACGGGTTACTTGTAACCCTGATTTCAAACTCACGAGACACGTGCGATCAGGAAATAACATAAATGTGCATAACAAACTTAAAGAGGATCAAAGTAGGTCAGAAGAGATGTACCCTCAAAGAGCTCCGGGTAGTGCTCTCGCATTGCTGCCTTAGGCTCCCAAGTCGCCTCCTCGTACTGCTGGCTTCTCCATAGGACCTTCACCAGTGGTACTTCCTTTCGTCTCAGACGCTGGACAGCTCTGTCTAGTATTTGTACTAGCCTCTCGGGATAGGTCAGGTCGTCTCCCACCTCGACGCTCTCGTGGCTCAGAACATGGCTAGGATCAGCGACGTACTTCCTAAGGTTGGACACATGGAACACATCGTGCACTCTATAGAGCTGGGGAGGAAAGGCAAGCTGGTAAGCCACAGGTCCAACCTGCTCCAAGACCTCAAAGGGCCCGACAAATCTCGGCACAAGCTTCCCTTTCACCCTAAAATGCTGCAAGCCATTTATGGGTGAAACACGGAGGAAGACGTGATCCCCTACCTCGAACTGTACCTCTCTGCGCTTCTTATCCGTATAGCTCTTCTGCCTACTCTTGACAGTACAGAGCCGTCTGTGAATCTGCTCTATCACCTCTTGGCTCTGCAGGATCAGCTTGGAGCCAACCTCCAACTTGGTCCCCACCTCGACCCAACTCAAGGGTGCAGTACACTTCCTACCGTACAGAGCCTCGTAAGGTGCCATGCCGATGCTCGAATGATAGCTGTTATTGTATGCAAACTATGCCAGTGGCAAGTGCTCCTCCCAGGAGCCTCCCCAGTCTAGTACACAAGCACGTAGGAGGCCCTCGAGTGTCTGTATGGTGCGCTCTGACTGCTCGTCGGTCTGTGGGTGGTAGGCGATATTGAACCTCAGATGGGTCCCTAATGCCTGCTGAAACTCTGCCTAGAACAAGGAAGTGAAACGAGTATCCCTGTCGGATACGATCTCACAAGGGACTCCATGCAGACGCACCACATCTCTGATGTACCACTCTACTAGCTATGCCAGCGCAAAGGTGACTCGGATTGGTAGGAATTGTGCCGTCTTCATCAGCCTGTCTACTATCACCCAAATTACGTCGTGTCCTCAATGGGTAACTAGTATACGCACCACCAAGTCCATGGTGACACTCTCCTACTTCCACTCTGGCACAGGAAGTGGCTGTAGTTGCCTTGTAGGCCTCTGGTGCTCGGCCTTCACATGTTGGCATATCAAGCACTACTAGATGAACTCACCAACATCCTGCTTCATCCCTCTCCACCATAAGTCGCGTCACAGATTGTGATACATCTTTGTGTTCCCAGGATGTATGGTAAACCTGGACCTGTGCGCCTCTGTCAGGAGCTCTCTCAATAGCTCATCGTCTTTAAGAACGCATAGGTGTCCCCTCATGCACAGTATCTTGTCTGAGAAGGTTAAATCTCTTGGGTCCCCTGTCAACACTCTATCTCGCAGTGTCTGTAAGTATGGATTGGCCATCTATCTTGCAATAATGCGATCTATCAGTTTTGGTCGTGCCTGCCGCGTCACTGTACTACCCCACAGTACCCTAGTGACTCCCGGGTTCGCCAACTGCCCACCTCCTTCATGAGTCTCCAAGTCTATGCCTGCAAACTGGCCAAGTGGGCAAGCACCTTCCGGCTCAAGGTGTCGACCACCACATTGGGCTTCCCTTGGTAGTAGGAGATGCTGCAGTCGTAGTCCTTCAGGAGCTCCAACCAACGTTTCTATCTCATGTTGAGCTCCTTTTGGTCAAACAAGTACCTAAGGCTCTTGTGATCTATGAAGATCTCGAATGTCTCACCATAGAGGTAGTGCCTCCATGTCTTCAGTGCGAAGACAACTGCTGCCAGCTCTAAGTCATGGGTGGGGTAGCTATGCTCATGGAGCTTCAATTGCCGAGAAGCGCAAGAGACAACGTGACCCCACGGCTTGAGCACACCACCCAACCCCTGCAACGAAGCATCAGTGTAAACCATGAACTCACCACTGTTGTCTAGGATGGTAAGCACAGGAGCTGAAGTCAGTCCCTCCTTCAACTCCTGAAATCACATGGCCTAAGAAAGTCACCTATCTCAGCCAAAACTCACACTTGCTATACATGGCATACAGCTTGCATCATATTAAGGTATCCAGGACCATAAATAGATGCTGTCCATGCTGTGCTTGATCTCGAGAGTAGACTAGGATGTTGTCGATGAACACCACCACAAACTGGTCTAAGGATGGCCTGAAAACACGGTTCATCAGTCCATCAAAGCAGTGAGGGCGTTAGTCAGTGATGGGAACACCATCATGAGCCATAACTAGCCCATTTTGACCCAATTAAGTCAGTAAATACTCTTACATAATCGCCAGAGAGTCACAAGTCATTGCAAAATTATTCTAAAGGAAAAATAAGAAACTAGGGTTAAAACTGTAATTTTACCAGCTTATCATGAATGTATACAACCATGGGTTTTCTGAGAGGTTTAATAAAAGTCAATTGGTTTTAAAAAGACAACAAGTGGGTTAGAACAAGCAGAAAAAGGTTTGCACGTGTTTGGAGAATTAAATGACTTCTGAAATCGTAAAAATAGACCCGCTTAATTAACTGAGGTTCTGATCAAGATAAAATTCACCTAAACCCTCTAAAATTCATAGAAAATATTCTCTAGGGTTTAGAACCTTCAATTTGACCATCATAACCCGTTTTAACCCAAAACAGAATCACAAACAGACATTTGCCCTAATTTAGGTTTTTACATAAATTACCCAGTCAAACATGGTCAAAATCAAAATCCAACTTCACCATTGGATTCCTTAGGTCCAAATTAGGTTTGTATCAAAATTTGGACCCAAGATGAATTTGTCTTGACCTAGGTTGCAAATTGGTCTTGTCTAATTACATTTCTACCCTTAACTTTCAAAATCCTTTCAAACAAGCCCATAACTTTGTCGTTGTTCTCACAAACAGGTCCCTGCCACCATTAAACCTATTCCTACTTGCTCTAGCAACCTTGAAAATGAAAGAACTCCCTGATTTCTTGATGAATCCCTTTCAAATTTGAAAGGGAAGTTCGTCAAGAAATTCCTTTTTTTTGGACCCAATCCTAAGCCCTAAAACCTATGAAATCTCTCATACGAACATATGAGAGATTTGGGTATCAAGAAATTTCCAAACTCCAACGAGCTTTCCAAGCTTAAGAAGCTTGCTTCCAAATCTCTAACCATCCTCCTAAGGTGTATAAATGCACCCCCTGCTCATATCGAATCCTCCAAGCTTGAATTCGACCAGGGAATCCCTCAAATTCCTCTCCCCTCCTCTATACGATTTTCTCTTCAAGCTCCGGTGACTCTCCCTAGTTTCCCTCGTCGTCTGACCACAATGCCAGTGGCAGACTCTTCCTCCTTGTCTTCTTCTGTGTTCTGCAGCACCCGCCGGCACTCCTGCCCCCCTTCATCCTCACTGACCGCCTCACTCTAAGTAGCTTTGTCTCCGACGCTGGCCACACCTCACCCGGTGACAACTCCGCTCCCCTTCGTCCACTTCCTTTCCTAAACGACTCCTTATCTTCCACTCTTCATTTCCAACCATCTGCCACTTTATTTCAACCGTCGACTCACCTCACCGTCCTCCTTCTTCCACCTCGCCGGCATACCTCTGGCGAGCTCGCACGACCACTACACTCCACCAATCCGACCGCCATTCATCCCTATACCTCCGCTATATTCTAGAGAGCAAAAGCCCTCTAGTCTTCGAGGCTATTAGACTCCCCACTGCTCCGCCGAACACCGCACTTTCGCACTTCACCTTCCATCACCATTCGGCCACCTCACGCACTCCCACACCTAACGAACACCGCCGTTCAATTCCCCACCTCATGGTGAAGCTTATGAACTATTTTAACTGGGGCTCTTAGCCCATTTTTGTGCTTACAGGTCCCAGGTCTCTACCACCATTATCGAAGCTTTGAGTGAAACTCGAAGCTCGCTTCAAGCATCAGCAGACCCCAGGAAAAGTCCCAGGTGACACGGACTCAACCCAAGAAGTTTCCCTACTGGTCAATTGGAGCCTTTGACCAAGTCCTCTGCACTAATTTGACGAATGAAGCTGCTGCTGCTGCTGCACGAAGGAAGGAGGGTGGGATAGTCCCACCTTGGAAGTTGACTAGCCCCCGCGCTCGCATAAATTGCAAAAGTGTCTGTGGCTATTTGCCTCCAA
This sequence comes from Thalassia testudinum, assembly GCA_037157565.1. NCBI lineage: Eukaryota > Viridiplantae > Streptophyta > Magnoliopsida > Alismatales > Hydrocharitaceae > Thalassia > Thalassia testudinum. The sequence goes on along the minus strand of JAZHRO010000003.1, from coordinate 111,136,069 downwards.
ACATGGAGTGACGTCCCTCTCTCCCACGCACGCCTTGTCCGTGATCTCTGCCCACGGACTTGGCTTGACCTGTTAACCTACCTAGCCAAGCACTCCTAGACTGCGACCACGCCTGCAACCTTGTACCCAGGTGCACATGTACCCGATAACCCGATATCCTGAGAAAGGCCCTGGGAGGGTGGAGCCTAAGAGAGAGAGGGAAGGAGAGATTGTGCAGGGGTAGGGGGTTTTGCCGCAGAAGACATTGGCTGACACTTAGCCAATTTAAGAAGTCCCCCTCCTCTGTGTGAAGAAGGAGAAGGAAGCAAAAGCAAAAGAAGAAGAAGAGAAGAGAAAGGCGCAACAGAGGAAGAAGAGAAGAGAGAGCTGCAGCACAAAGAGAAAGAAGAGAGGAGAAGAAGAGGTTGAGAAGAGAAAGAGAGGGCTATACACTGTAGCCCAAGATGGTTAAGCCATCTAATTACACATTAGTTGTCTGTACTTGATTTCTAGGCTTTATTTGATTGATATTGTTAAGAAATTTGCTGTTATTGTGTGGGGTATTTGGTGATTCAAATCACCATTTTACCTCATTCTTTCTGTACTATTGACATCCTTTTTCACTTCTATATCATTATTGTTTGGAGTTCTATTATATATTGCTTATATTATGTTTAAATTATAATTCTTAAGATTTAAATTCCATATTACTCCCTGTGTTTGACCTCAGAACTTTTTCGAGTAATAAAATTTATTTGTTTGAGCATTATTTTGGCTATACTACAACATGACAATCTTAAATACCGATTTAGTGTGAAGAACATTTTGGTGTCATTGTTGAGGAGCAACGGGCAAGTTAGAACTCTTGATTGCAATTTCTGATTCAGATTCTAACTTGCTATATCTCTTTTGCTATGGTTGTTTCAGGAGAAATACATTCAAGGAAGAGCAACTGCACAATAAACACACCAGGGGCAGGAAAGTCCTAACCACTCTCTCTTAAGCCCCTCATTCTGAAAAGGATAAAAAGAAAGAAAAATCAATTAGGGCTACTTGCATTCTATTCATAGATAATTCATCAAGTTACCTGAATTGAAACATTTTATTTGGATAACAAATCCTGATTTGTGTACCCACTTAAAGCTTAAGGTAACTAAGGCTATCACATTCTTGTTTGAGCCCTAAGTACCACCTTTAGACAAATTAAAGTGGACCAAATTAGAGCCAATTAAGGATTCCAGTTTAGGGTTTTTAGAGACACACTTGCTTGATCAAGAAATCATCTACCCAAACAATGTGTGCCTAGACCTTCATTGAACTGATCTATTCAAGCAAAACCCTAAAACCAGGCTCTTAAAGTCATTTGAACACTATAAGAGGGACCTAAATTTTCAAGGACAGTATAGGTAAAGTTGACCCACTTTGCGTGGGTCAACCAATCTTCAAATTAAGTCACTTTTGCACTCAACACATCTTAAAGTTCAAGTGAAATTCTAAGCACCCTTGCTCTTAATTAAAATTGGTAGACTTAAGAGGTCAAGTCCCCATTCTGGTCTACCTAGAACATCAATGAAAAGAGAGGTCGGGTGGGGGAAACCCTGTAACCCATGGGGGCACTCTACCGTGTAGGGGTTTTTGCGGGACTCTCCCTCTCTAGCTGCTTAGGTAATTCTCAAGTCGATGGCTTTTTGACTAAGGGGTATCATCCACCCCAAACCTCTATAGTCATCCAAAATTTTTGGGTGTCTTGATTGGGTTCATCACATTCTACCTTTCATCTACTCCATCGATGTATGTTCGGGAGGAGGTCTCTTAGACCATCCTTGAGGACTCCTTTAGTCACTCATTCACGTCGAGGCCAAGCCTAGACCTCCTTGTTCTTGTAACAACCCAATCCTGTTGATATCTCTTCCGATTCATCTGAACCTGACTCTCCTTCATCCATCATCATGGCACATGGGAACACCATCATAAGCCCTATCTAGCTCATTTTTGACCTAGAAAAGAGAAAAAAAGCTCCTACATAACCTAAAGAAAGGCCTAATTCAAGAAAGAACTGTTCTAAGAAGAAAACATGAAATAAAGGGTAAAATGAAAATTTTACCATTGTAGTACATCAACAAGATTTCTCAGGGGATAAACATAGGTCAATTAGACTTAACAAGAGGAAAAGTGGGATGGTTCAATCAGAAAAGGGTTATTGTGAGATTTAAGAATTAAATAACATTCTATAACCCTAAAACAAACCCACTTAATTTCACAAGGTTCTGGTCAGGATAAAAATCAACTAAACCCTCTAAAATTAATGGAAAAATATCCTCTAGGGTTTAGAACCTTTAAATTGGCCTTTGGAACTTATTTTGACCAAGATAGAGGTCCTAGCTCATTATTTGACCTAATTTAGGTTTTTGTGTGAAATCTCCAATCAAATGTAGTCAAACCTAAAATCCAACTTCACCATTGGATTCCTTAGGTTCAAATTAGATTTGTACCGAAATTTGGGCCTAATGGTAGGTTGCCTTGACCTACTTTGCAAAATAGTCCACCCAATTACATTTTGACCCCTGTCTTTTGAAAACCCTTGCGTAGACCCCCCTATCTTCCTTACCACTCTTTGCATTTTGGTCCCTCCACCATTACAGTGGAGGAGTCCTGCTTCGGCGAGGATTTGAGGAGGATTTCTCCCCGAATCCTCAGAGATCTCCTCCCAGATTTGGAAGGGAGATTCTCTGAGGAATTCCCTACCATTTGAACATGATCCCATGATCGGATTTGCACCCAATCTCTCATGCAAACGCTCGAGAGAATTGGGTATCATCCGAACCTTACATCTCCAGAGAGATCTTTGCACTTGGAAGCTTGCCTTCCAAGCACAAGGACCTCGGCCAGTAGCTATAAAAGGACCCCCTGTCCTTGCCACATCTTTCAAGCATGTTTTGGTCGCGTGATACCCCTAAATTTCTTCCTTCCTCATATCCGGCCAATTGCCGGCAAGCTTCGGCGATCCCTCCTCCCTCTTCTTGTCACTCTAGCACCATACCAGTGGCAGAGTCTTCTCCTCCTTGCTCCTCCACGTCGCATCGTACCTGTGTGCGCCTCTCTGACCCCTTCATTGTCGACATCATCCTCACCTCAGGGCCTTCTTCTCCAATGACCCACTCGTCCTCCACCTTTCCCCCTTCGTCTAACTTCCCTCAGTAAGTTCCCCTCTCTATACCCTTCATTTTCTCCCACTTAATTTCATAAAACTCCCCTCGACAGCCACCAATCACCTCCGTCTCCCTCATCTTTGGTAGATCACCGGTGAGGCGCAACCATCACTCCACCCATCCACACACCTCGCCACCCACCTCCGAACCTTCGCCATCACTCACTGATCATCATCCACTCCTCCACTGACCGCCACACATGTCCCACACCCTCACGAACACACGCACTTCCATGGTCACAGTCTAACCTAGGCACGCATGCCTAGGCTGTTATGCGCCACACCAACCCCCGCCTCACCTTCGTTGTGACACAGTGAAGCTTCCCAAGTTATTTGACAGGGCTGCGAGGCCGTATTTGTATGTTTCAGGTTTGAGCCTCCACCGCCATTAGCGACGACTTGAAGTAGCTTGCTTGCTCTGTCCAGGTCGCGCTGCTCCAGGCTGAGGCGTTGCAGGTGCACGGAATCCCTCTACGAACCTTTCGCACCCAGCATCAAGGGCCTCAGTGCCTGCAGCTACGTCAGTTGGATGGACATTTCTCCCTGCGGGCGTGCGAAGAAGCAGGTGGGACTTTAGTCCCACCTCATAAATGGTAGGTGTAGGTGAGTCACTTAAATTGTTTTTGTGTTTCTTGTTGGTTGCCTCAAGTACACGGGGTGGGGTCCCCTTGCCCATGACACCCGCCTCGTCCGCGACCCACACCCACGCGGACCTGGCTAACCCGTTTACCCTGCACTCCTCGCGCACCACCCATGCCGGTGCGATTATGCAGCTATGGGAAGGAGGGGTAAGCCCGACTGGCAAGGGGGGCCTGGGGGGTTTTGAGTGTGCATAACCCGACCAGATTACTTAGTTGGCTCTGAGAGAGCGAAGAGAGAAATAGAGAGAGAGCGTACACGGGGGGGGGTATGGGTTTTTTGCTCCGCTCTGTGTAGGGAAAGAAGGAGAAGCAAGAGGCAGCTGCTGAGGAAGAAGGACTTGCGAAGGCTCAGAAGAAGAAGCTGTGGAAGAAGTTGAAGGCAGGAGAAGCTAAGGAAGAAAAAGGACTTGAACGCAGAAGACAAGGAAGGAGGAAGAAGCACTGTAGCAGCTGAAGAAAAGGCTAAAGAAGAAAAGGTAGTGGCTGAAGAAAGAAGAAGGAAGGAGAAGGTGCAGCCAAGCAGAGAAGGAAGAAGAAGGACTTGAAGGCAAAAGACCAAGGGTAGAAGCAGAGAAATCAAGGCTAAAGAAGAGAGGACTTGAAGGCAGAAGCAAAAGCCAAAGAAGAAAAGAAGAAGAGAAAAGGAGCCACAGAGAAGAGAAAGAAGACATCAGAGAAGGAGGAAGAGAGAAGAAGAAAGAAGAAGAAGAAAGAAGAGAGACATTCTATTTCTTTTTACATTTCTTCTCCTTAGCATCTATACACATTGAATCTCATTCATATTATTGTTGAACATCATATTTTGATTTATTTGTGATTGTGATTTTAGGTTTTAAAATACCAATTTGCTCCCTATGTTCGACCTCGGATACTTAGGTTTTCGAGTAATAAAATTCTCATTTGTTTTCAACGAGATTTCATTTATACTACAACGCATCTTTTGAAAATCTATTTTGCCCTGTCAACATTTTGGCACCGTTGCCGGGGAGCAACAGGCATTTTAGAAACTTTGATCACAACCTCTGATTCAGTACTAACTTACTCTCTTTCTTTTGCTATGATTGTTTCAGGGGAAGAAAAGAAAAGAAAAATAACCGCACAACAACCACGCCAAGGAACAGGTAATCTCTCATTAGCCCTCTCTCTTAATCCCCTCAAATTCCGAAAAGGAAAACAAAGAAAAATCAATCTAGGGCTACTTGCTTCCATATTTAGTAATTCACCAAAGTTGTCGGATTTTTACTTTCAACTCATTTTGAATTGCACATCCATTTAAGGTAACTAGGGCTAAACCTTCTTGATTGAGCCCTAGATACCATCTTTGAGGCAACTAAATTGGACCAAATAGAGCCAACTTAAGGATTTCAATCTAGGGTTTTAGAGACACATCTTCTCTTAAGCAAAGAATCAAAATTTCAAAAGGAGGTGTGCCTAAGCCTTGTTTGAAGAGATTTATCCAAGAGAAACCCTAAGAAAATCAAGCTCTTAATTCACTTGAACCGTAAAAGAAAGAACCTAAAAAGCTCTCAAAGGAACAAAGAGGTGAAGTTGATCCTTTGGGTCAACCAACCTTAAAATTAGGTCACTTTTTTGCACTAAAAAGACCTAAAGTTTAAGTGGAACCCTAAGCACCTTGATCTTAATTAAAAAAGGTAGACTTAAGAGGTCAAGGTCGCCATTCTGGTCTACCTGGAATCTCAGTGACAAGAGAGGTCGGGTGGGGGAAACCCTGTAACTCATGGGGATGCTCTACCATGTAGGGGTCTTTGCAGGACTCTCCCTCTCTGGCTACCCAGGTATTTCTCAGGTGGACGACCTTACTGACTAAGGGGTATCATCCACCCCAAACCTCTATAGTCACCCAACATTTTTTGGGTGTCTCGATTGGGTCCAGCACATTCTAATCTCATCAAATCCTTCGGTGCATGTTTGGTAGGAGGTCCTTAAGACCATCCTTAGGACCTCCTTTAGAAATCCACTCCCGCCGAGGCCAAACCTCGATGCCCGTATTTGTGCAGCAACCCACCACATAGATCTATCCTCTGATTCAGAATCGAGTTCTCCTTCTTCCATCATGGCACAACCCATTAAAGAAGAGAACAACCTTGAACACCAACTTCAACACCTAAATGATCTCTTCGAAAACTTTGTAAACCCACCGCAGCGTCCTATGATGCGAGATCACTATAATCCTACTATGGTGGCAACCGAGACTCGAGTCCAAATCTCGGCTGGAGGTCCTGATTCTGAACTCAAGCCCAATATGATTCATGCCATACCAAAATTCCATGGGCTTAACTCCGAGGATACATTCCACACAGTAAGTAGCTCAAACATCTGGCCCAGACCTTTAGGTCAGATGCATAAAACCAGGATATTCTACGCATGAAGATGTTTTCTTTCTCCCTCATGGACAAGGCTGCTCATTGGTATCAAACTTAAACTCATCCAATCAACACATGGGTCGAACTTCAATCCAAATTTTTGAAGTTCTTCCCCGTTGGCCGGACAAATGCCTTGCGCCAGCAGATCACTCATTTCGCTCAACAATCGGGAGAACCACTTCACGAGGCATGGGATCGATTCTTGGATCTCATGCGAAAGTGCCCCCATCACGGAGTTCCTAAATGGGAACAAGTCTAGTCTTTTTACCAGGGACTCCGTGAAGATATTCGACTATTCGTCAATGCAACTTGCAGAGGAAACATCATGGGTCAACATGAGGACACAGTGAGGGAGATTCTTGAAAATATGTGCGAGAACTCCATCAATAATGACTCCATGGGCATATTCAACCGACGAATGCCTGCGCATTGACGAATCTTAGGGGAGCACATGAGATGCAGGGCCTATCTACATCCGTCGACTTGGAACTGATGGCTAGTCAGTTGGAAAAGGTCTCTATCATAGAGAAGAAGGTGGATGAGCTGACTTGGCATCTGTAGCGAGCCACCTCTACGCTGAACTCATTTGCACAACCACCTCTTATGAGGGAAACTGTGTAGAACATCTATTACCGATCTTCTCAGGGGATGGACCCGTATCCACCCCCGTCTGACTCTCGAACTGGAGGGACCTCCGATCCACACTATTCTAGTTGGGGGAACTCTGAACCCTCATACTTTGGCTTTCCTGAGGCTCCTCAGACCTGCGAGGACCTCAACGCCATCTAGAATGACCCATTCTCCAATACCTACAACCCTGGATGGCAGAATCCTCCCAACTTCCAGTGGGTGGGAAATTCTCAGAATCAAAGACCACCTTATCAACCTCGTCCACAAGCTCCTTGTCCATATAAGCCACCTCATCCTTGGCCCAACCCCACATATCAATCTGGGCCAAACCAAGATCAAATGACTTTTATCCTTCAAGCACTGACTAACATTCAGAAGACGAATGCGGCAATGCAGAAATAGCACAAGGATAAGATCATAGAGGTTCGCAATCAACTAGCCCAGATGGCGAATTCCCGCCAACCTGGCACCCTTCCTTCGCAACCTCTCCCAAACCCAAATAACACGCCAACCCAGAGGCACGTTATGAACCCAAATCTAGGACACGCACAATATGATTTATCAGGCCCCTTCTGTTACATCGCCTGACGAGATGGAAGCTTCGATGTCTTACGCGGAATTTCAACAGCAGCCACCCATTCTACCAACCCCAAACCAAAACCAGGCAGGATTAAACTCTGTAACAACCCGTAGTGGTAAAGTAACCCAAGACCCACCTTATCCAAACCACTCCAAGCCTGGCAGTAACCCAAGCCCTAGGATAGTTATCTAGGATACCCCTATCCCAGATCAAGAACCTAGACCTATTCTAGAGGAACGAACCAAGGTTCCATTTCCTGAGGCCTTGACCAAGGGAAAGAGGATAACCAAACCCGTGGCTCCTGAGGAGGATCTGGTCAAGCTCTTTGAATAGGTCCAGATAAACATCCCCTTGATGGATGCAATCTGCCACGTACCAACTTACGCACAATTTCTGAAAGATGTGTGTACACCCAAGCATAAGCCACAAACCAAAAGTGGGAGTCCGATCGTACTATCAGAGCAAGCCAGTTTTGTAATCTTGAGTAAACTCCCACCCAAGGCTAAAGACCCAGGTACTCCCTTGATTTCATGTAAAATTGGTGATACCCAATTCGATAGAGCCTTGTTAGACCTAGGTGCCTCCATAAACCTAATATCTACATCGCTCCTTAACCACCTTAAAGAGTTCGAGCTTAAACCAACAGAGGTGACATTGCAGTTAGCCGATCGATCCATCAAGTCACCTAAAGGAATACTCGAGGATGTTATTGTTAGGGTATGGGATTTCTACTTCCTGGTGGATTTTATAGTTCTAGATATGGATGCACCTGAGAACCCAAGGAATACACCGATTATGCTAGGGAGGCCTTTTCTGGCCACTGCTAGGGCCAACATAAATTGTGAGGAGGGCCAAATAGAATTAAAATTTGGGAACCAAACTCTAAAGATTGACATCTTTAAGGCCCAACAAGGGATTAATTGTGGGGTTATAGAATAAATATGTGATATCGAAGCCATGGTTGATGAACCGCATATCGAGGACAACCTGATTCTCCCCAATCAACCACCAGAAGATCAAAACCCACAAACAGAGGAGTCTGAACCTGATCTAGATACACCCATGACTCCTACCCTTATCCCTGATACACACCCTGAACCGCCCGCTGTTGCTGATAATCCCATCCTGGAACTCAAGCCTCTTCCCGATCATCTGAAGTACATCTTTTTGGGTTCCAATCAGACGTTTCCTGTGATTATCAACTCCAGACTCATATCTGACCAAGAATCCCATCTGATTACTGTTCTCTAGCAACATCGTAGAGCCATTGGATGGACTCTCAAAGACTTGACTGGCATAAGCCCCTCTTATTGCACACACCGAATCTACACTGAAGAAAGCACATGACCTTCGCGAGAAATGCAGAGACGTTTAAACCCTAATCTACAGGAGGTCGTGAAAAAGGAGATTACTAAGTGGTTAGATGCAGGGATCATCTACACGATCTCCGACAGTCGATGGGTGAGTCCAATCCAGGTTCTGCCTAAGAAGGTCAGGCTCACCATCATTGTGACTGAAACCGGAGAGGTCATACTAACTCGAATAGCTAACTCGTGGAGAGTCTGCATTGATTATAGAAGACTCAATTCCTCCACGAAGAAGGATCATTTCCCACTACCGTTTATTGATCAGATCTCGAGAAACTAGTGGGAAATAGGTTCTTCTGCTTTCTTGATGGGTACAATTATAACTAAGTGGCAATCCATCCAGAGGACCAAGAAATGACCACTTTCACCTGCCCCTTCGGAACATACATGTTTCGAAGGATGCCATTCGGTCTCTGCAATGCACCTGCGACTTTTCAGCAGTGCATGCTTGCCATATTCTCAGATATGGTGGGTGATTATCTGGAAGTCTTTATGGATAACTTTTCAGTATTTGGAGCATCATTTGACGATTGCCTCCAGCACTTGGTCCAAATACTCAGGTAGTGCATTAACATGAATCTGGTTCTCTCCTGAGAAAAGAGTCATTTCATGGTGCTTGAGGGAATCGTCCTGGGACATCTGATTTCGGAGAAAGGCATCTAAGTCGATCGAGCCAAGGTTAACTTGATTTCCAAACTCCCTATGCCTAGCTCGATCAAGGACATCCGATCTTTTCTGGGGCACATCAATTTTTACCGTCGATTTATCCCTGGTTTTTCAAAAATCGCGCACCCCCTGACTACTCTTCTCTCCAAGGATGTACCTTTCAAAATCTCCAAGGAATGCACTCAAGCATTTGAGATCCTTCCTGACCGAGTTACCCAAGCACTGATCCTACAGTCCCTTGATTGGTCTCAACCCTTTGAGATCATGTGCGATGCATCTGACTTCACTGTAGGAGCAGTTTTGGGGCAGAAAATTGATGGGAAACTTGTGGTCATGTACTGCGCTAGCAAAACACTTGACGAGGCTCAGTGTAACTGCAAGGTTACTGAGAAAGAGCTGCTAGCTATAGTATTTGCCCTAGAAAAATTCAGATCTTACCTCCTGGGTTCCCATGTTATCATCTACTCAGATCACACAGCTGCGAGGCATCTCCTTGCAAAGAAGGACTCGAAACCTCGATTAATCCGATGGATCTTGCTGTTGCAAGAATTTGACTTCGAGATTCGCAACAAGGTGGGAAAACAAAACGTGGTAGCTGATCACTTCTCCCGCCTTCCTTCTGAGATCATTGACCCTTCCAAACCCATCATGGAACATTTTCCTGATGAGCACCTCCTGACTATAGATACAGGGATTCCATGGTTTGTTGACATAGTAAACTACTTGGCATCACATCAGATCCCATCCGATTGACCGAAGGCCAAAAAGGACAAATTGCGTTCTGATGCCAAGTATTAACTTTGGGAAGACTCGTATCTATTCTGCATTGGTGCTGATCAAATAATTCAACAATGTGTCACGGAAGCGGAAATCAAAGACATACTCTCTTTCTGCCATGACCAGGCATGCAATGGACATTTTTCAGGACATAAAATCGCATCAAAAGTCCTCCAGTGTGGCTTTTACTGGCTCACAATTTTCAAGAATGCATACAATCATTGTAAGGCATGTACCCGTTGCCAGACCTTGGGTAACATGAGCCATCGAGACATGATGCCTTTACAGCTGATTCTGGTATGCAAAATTTTTGACATTTGGGAGATTGATTTTATGGGACCCTTCCCAATCTTGGACAGCTTTGAATACATCTTACTCACTATTGACTATGTGTCCAAGTGGATCGAAGCCATTCTGACCCAAACCAATAATCACAAAGTTGTTATCAAATTCATTCATCAAAACATCTTCTCAAGGTTCAGGATTCCACGTGCAATAATTTTTGATGAAGGGACCCATTTCACAAATGCTTAGTTCAGGTCACTGATGACCAAATAAGGGGTGTCGCACCAAATCTCTACTCCTTACCACTCCCAAACTAATGGTCTAGCTGAGCTATCAAACCAGGAGATTAAGAAAATCCTCTAGGTTACTGTTCGACTTGATAGGAAGGATTGGTCATCCCGGCTTCCGGAAGCATTGTGGGCTTATAGGACCACCCACAAGACCCAATTAGGTATGTCTCCCTTCAGACTGGTGTATGGGAAGGCATGTCACCTCCCCGTTGAATTGGAGCATAAAGCCTATTGGGCAGTACGGAATTGCAACTTAGATCTTTCTAAGGCTGAAACCCATAGAAAGCTTCAAATGAGCGAGATCGATGAATTACACCAAGATGCATATGAAAACTCACGAATTTACAAAGAACGAGTTAAAGCCTTTCACGACAAGCACATTTATAGAAAGATCTTTCATCCTGGTCAAAAGGTCCTACTCTTTGATGCCCGACTCAAATTATTCTTAGGAAAATTACAATCTATATGGATCAAACCCTACCTAGTCCGATAAATATTGGAAATGGAGCCGTTGAGATCTGTCCACTCAGCCACGATTCCAAACCCTTCATCATGAATGGTTAGAGACTCAAACCGTTCATTGACAATACAGATTTGGCTGAGATATCCTTTATCCTCCATTCTCCCTGGGCTCATTGCGCCCAACCGATGGCGTAAAACTCAACGCTTAACGGGAGGCAACCCGTCATTCTTTGAAAAACCCAAAACCTTTCCTAACATTTCTATGCTGAATTCATATTGCACTTTAGGGTTCATCGATTAGAACAGCCCACTTTACCTCAGGTACCCGTACCGAAGTCTGGAAATTGCTCACAACAGTCACCTTGACCCGTTCGCCCACCCAACACATGTCCTAATGAATGAACTAAGTTGAATTCGAACCCACCTAATTTACAATGGGGACATTGCAAATCTTTGGCATGAGGGGGTATGAAAGTGCAAAATGTTATGAAAACTCATATCAAGAAAAGGTTTCAACAAAAAAATCACATATAAAAAAAACACAAAAAATTAAAAAATCTTGAAAAAGAACAAAAAAATTGAGGAGGAGAGAAAATTTTTGAGGCTATACAAAACATGAGGAAAAAGAGCAAAATGCCAAAAAGGAGCACAAAATGAAAAGGAATAAAAGAATGGTCATTAGTAAGAAATTATGGGATTAATTGAAGTTCTAGACCACATCAAGAAAAAAGAGAAAAATGAGAAAAAGTGCTAAGGAGACACAAAAAGAGATTAGTAGGAACGCTGACTTTAGGCCTTTTGGGCTAGAATCTTAGGCTTAAAAATTCAAGTATCCGCTAAGATCTAAATGATCCTCAAGAGGTTAGGGAAAATGCGAAGCTTAAGTATTAGGTCTGAGACTTAGGGAGTATTCAGCCTCGTTAACTAACCTTTTGTTTGCGAGGCTCAGTAACCTAAGCACCCCAATCCACACACAGTCTGGTTCAGTGCACATAACTATCAAAATCACTTAAAAGCATTTTAATGTTCTGAAAAAGTTACCTAGATTAGGAGCAGCCAATCAACACAAGTTGATTTGGACAAGTTCCCGACGCAGAGAGGCAAGAAATTCCCCTCGAAGATGCGTAACAACATATCGTCTCCTCGGTGCTTGTCTCTTAGGATATTTACATATCCTACCGGGGACATGAAAGCACTCTACTGGTTCAGATACCATGGGCGGCATTATCACGAAATGTCGATTACCAAGGTCTGAATTCAGCCACAGAACACCATGGGTGGGATTATCTCGAAATCTCGAAAGCCAGGGTTCTGTGGGTTGCCATGGGCGGTGCTATCATGAAGCATCGATTGCTAGGGACCTTTGAGGATTGATGATGGGGACGAGGAATCTGATACAGACTGTGTTGAGAAGCCAATCTGAAGCTAGAAATAAAAAGAAAAGAGAGAGAAAACTCTCAAACAAATAAATCCTCTGTCTCTCTCTTACAACAATGCACTGCAAACTGATCCTAGGCTAAAATATGTCTCAAGCATGGGTGCTTTAACCACGGAGTCCAATGAACCTTTGGGTAGTTCTAGTAGGCCCTAAAAACCTTCGTCGAGGACTGAGGCTAAAACTAGTCAAGTCTGGATTTTAGTTGGTACTTGAGTACCTCTAGGCCTATTATCGACATTCTGACCTAATCACAAAAGAAAAAGAAAAGGCACTTATCATAACTCGTGAAAAAAACTCATGGTCTAGAACAAACATTAAAACCTTAAAATTTTGCAAAGGGACTATCAAAAGCTAGGCATGGGGGTATGATGGGAACACCATCATAAGCCCTAACTAACTCATTTTTGACCTAAAAAAGAGAAAAAAAACTCCTACATAATCTAAAGAAAGGCCTAATTCAAGGAAGAACTGTTCTGGGAAGAAAACATGAAATAAAGGATAAAACTGTAATTTTACCATTGCAGTACATCAACAGGATTTCTTAGGGGCTAAACACATGTCAATTATACTTAACAAGAGGAAAAGTGGGATGATTCAATCAGAAAAGGGTTATAGTGAGATCTAAGAATTATATGACATTTTATAACCCTAAAACAAATCCACTTAATTTCACAAGGTTCTGGTCAGGATAAAAATCAACTAAACCCTCTAAAATTTATGGAAAAATATCCCTAGGGCTTAGAATCTTCAAATTGGCCTTTGGAACCTATTTTGACCTGGATAGGAGTCCTAGCTCATTATTTGACCTAATTTGGGTTTTTGTGTAAAATGTCCAATCAAATGTGGTCAAACCTAAAACCAAGCTTCACCATTGGATTCTTTTGGTCCAAATTAGATTTGTACCAAAATTTAGGCCTAAGGGTAGGTCACCTTGACCAACTTTGCAAAATAGTCTACCCAATTACATTCTAACCCCTAGCTTTTGAAAACCCTTGCGCAGACCCCCCTATCTTCCTCTCCACTCTTTGCATTTAGGTCCCTCAGCCATTACATCGGAGGACTACTACTCCGACGAGAATTTGAGAAGGATTTCTCCCCGAATCCTCAGAGATCTCCTCCAAATTTGGAAAGGAGATTCTCTGAGGAATTCCTTACTGTCTGAACATGATCCCAAGATCGGATTTGCACCCAATCTCTCGTGCGAACGCTCGAGGGAATTGGGTATCATCCGCACCTTTCATCTCCAGTGACATCTTTGTGCTTGGAAGCTTGCCTTCCAAGCATAAGGACCTCGGCCAGCAGCTATAAAAGGAACCCCTGTCCTTGTTGCATCTTTCAAGCTTGTTTTGGCCATGTGATACCCCTAAATTTCTTCCTCCCTCATCTCTGGCTAACTACCCGCAAGCTCCGGCGATCCCTCCTCCCTCTTCTCGTCACTCTGCCACCATACCAATGGCAGAGTCTTCTTCGCCTTGCTCCTCCACATTGCACCGTACCTGCAAACGGCTCTCCGACCCCTTCGTCGTCACTGTCATCCTCACCTCAGGGCCTTCTTCTCCGATGACGGCACACATGCACTGCTCGTCCTTCGCCTTCCCCCTTCATCTAACTTCCCTCAATAAGTTCCCCTCTCTCTACCCTTCATTTTCCCCCACTTAATTTCATAAAACTCCCCTCGACAACCACCAATCACCTCCATCTCCCTTATCTCCGGCAAACCACCGGTGAGGTGCAACCATCACTCCACCCATCCACATGCCTCGCAACCCACCTCAGAACCTTCGCCATCACTCACTGATCATCATCCACTCCTCCACTGACCGCCACACATGCCCTACACCCTCACCGAACATACGCACTTCCACGGTCACAGTCCAACCTAAGCACTCATGCCTAGGTTGTTCTGTGCCACACCTAGCCCTGCCTCACCTTCGTCGTGACACGGCGAAGCATCCCAAGTTATTTGACAGGGCCACGAGGCCGTATTTGTGTGTTTCAAGTTTGAACCTCCACCGCCATTAGTGACAACTTGAAGGAGCATGCTTGCTGAATCCAGGTCACGCTGCTCCAGGCTGAGGCATTGCAGGTGCGCAAAATCCCTCTATGAACCTTTCGCACCCAGCAATCAAGGGCCTCAGCACCTGCAGCTGCATCAATTGGATAGACATTTCTCCCAGCGGGCACGTGAAGAAGTGGGTGGGACTTTAGTCCCACCTCCGAAATGATAGGCACAGGTGAGTCACTTAAATTGTTTTTGTGTTTCTTGTTGGTCGCCTCAAGTACACGGGGTGAGGTCCCCTCACCCTCGACACCCGCCTCGTCCGCAACCCACACCCATGGGAACCTGGTCGACCTGTTTACCCTGCACTCCTCACGCACCACCCATGCTAGTGCGCCTAGACCCAGGTGCGCGTAACCTAACCCGATTACTTAGCTGGCTCTGAGAGAGCGAAGAGGGAAATAGAGAGAGCATACACGGGGGGTAGGGGTAGGTTTTGCTTCACTCTGTGCAGGGAAAGAAGGAGAAGGAAGAAGCAACTGCTGAAGAAGGACTTGCGAAGGCTCAGAAGAAGCTGAAGGTAGGAGTGGCTAAGGAAGGAAGAAGGACTTAAAGGTAGAAGATAAGGAAGGAGGAAGAAGCACTGTAGCGGCTGAAGAAAAGGCTAAAGAAGAAGAGGCAGAGACTGAAGAAAGAAGAAGGAAGGAGAAGGTACGGCCAAGTAGAGAAGGAAGAAGGACTTGAAGGCAAAAGACCAAGGGCAGAAGCAGAGAAATCAAGGCTGAAGAAGAGAGGGGGACTTGAAGGCAGAAGCAGAAGCCAAAGAAGAAAAGAAGAGAAAAGGAGCTGCAGAGAAGAGAAAGAAGACATTAGAGAAGGAAGAAGAGAGAAGAAGAAAGAAGAAGAACAAAGAAGAGCGACATTATATTTCTTTTTACATTTCTTCTCCTTAGCATCATACACATTGAATTTCATTCATATTATTGTTGAACATCATATTTTGATTTATTTGAGATTGTGATTTTAGTTTTTAAAATGCCAATTTGCTCCCTTTGTTCGACCTTGAATACTTAGATTTTCGAGTAATAAAATTCTCATTTGTTTTCAAGGCAATTTTATTTATATTACAACGCAACATCTTTCGAAAATCAATTTCGCCCTGTCAACAACCCGCAGAAGAAAATAATCTTGAAATTCAACTCCAGTGCCTTAATGATCTATTCCAAGACTTTGTGAACCCAACGCAGCGTCCAATGATGTGAGATCACTACAATCCCGCTGCGGTAGCAATCGAACCTCGAGTACAAATCCCTGTTGGAGGTCCTAACATTGAACTCAAGCCCAACATGATTCATGCCATTCCCAAATTCCATGGCCGTAATTCTGAAGATCCTTTCCAACATATCAAACTCAAGCATTTGGCCCAGACCTTCAGGTCAAAAGCTCAAAATCAGGATATTCTACTCATGAAAATGTTTTCCTTCTCTCTCATGGATAAAGCTGCTCACTAGTACCAAACCCAAACGCATCCAATCAATACCTGGGTAGAACTTCAATCTGAGTTCCTGAGAAAGTTCTTCCCTATTGGTCGGACAAATGCTTTACGACACCAGATCACACATTTCACACAACAAGCAAGAGAACCACTTCACAAAGCATGGGATCATTTTCTGGATCTCATGAAAAAGTGCCCCCATCACGGAGTTCCTAAGTGGGAATAAGTCCAGTCCTTTTACTAGGGACTCCGTGAGGATATTAATTATTCGTTAATGAGACTAATAGAGGAAACATCATGGGTCAATATGAAGACACCATGTGGGAGATTTTCGAGAATATGTGTGAGAACTCCATTAATAATGAATCCATGGGCATGTTCAATCGGACGAATGCCCGTGCATTGACGAATCCAAAGGAAGCACATGAGACGCAGGGTTTGTCCTCTTCCGTCAACTTGGAACTAATGGCTAGTAATTTGGACAAGGTCTCTATTATTGAGAAGAAGGTGGATAAGCTAACCCGACATTTGCAGCGAGCCACCTCTATGTAAAACCCACATACACAACCACCCTCTGGCAAGGAGGCTGTGCACAACATCTATCATCGACCTTCTCAGGGGATGGAACCCTATCCACCCCCGTCTGATTCTGGCTACGGAGGAAACTCTGGATTCACCTACTCCAATTGGGGGAACTCTGAACTCTCATATTCTGATTTTCCCGAGGTTCCTCATACCTGCGAGGACCTCAACGCCATTCAAAATGACTCATTCTCAAACACCTACAACCCTGGATGGCGTAATCATCCCAACTTCACGTGGTTAGGCAATAATCAAAATTAAAGACCTCAATATCTGCCCTGACCACAAACTCCTCATCCATATCAGCTGCCTCAACCTCGGCCTAACCCAACTTATCAATCCAGGCCAACTTAGACAGTTCAAATGACTCTTATCCTTCAAACTCTGGCTGACATTCAGAAGACAAATGCAACTATACAAAAACAACATAGAGACGAGATCACAGAGGTTCACAATCAACTTACCCAGGTGGCAAATCCTCACCAACCTGGTGTACTTCCTTCACAACCTCTGCCTAATCAGAATAACATGCTGAGCTAGAGGTGCATATTGAACCCAAATCTAAGCCAAGCTCACTTTGTTTATTAGGTCCTTTCTACTCCATCACCCGATGGGATGGAGGCTTCAACATCATATATAGGTTACCAGCAGCAAGCACCTCTTCTACCTACTCCAAACCAAAACCAGGCAGAATTAAATTCTGTCACTACCCACACTGGCAAAACAACACAGGACCCATCTTATCCAAGCCAAACCAAGACTGGTAATACAAACCCTAACCCAAGGATGGTCATCCAGGACACCTCTATCCCAGATCAAGAACCTGGTAATACAAACTCCGATCCTGCCTACTCTAGTTGGGGGAACTCTAAACCCTCGTACTCTGATTTTTCTGAGGTTCCTCAGACCTGCGAGGACCTCAACGCCATCCAGAATGACCCATTCTCTAATACCTATAACCCTGGATGGCGGAATCATCCCAATTTCCTGTGGGTGGGAAACAATCAGAATCAGAGACCACCATATCAACCCCGTCCACAAGCTCCTCATCTATATCAGCCGCCTCAGCCTCAGCCCAACCCCACCTATCAATCTGGGCCAACTTAGATAGATCAGATGACTCTCATCCTTCAGACTCTGGCTGACATTCAAAAGATGAATGTGGCTATGCAAAAATAGCACAAAGACGTGATCACAGAGGTTTGCAATCAACTCTCCCAGATGGCAAATTCCCACCAACCTGGCACACTCCCTTCACAACCTTTACCAAATCCGAATAATGTGCTAAACCAGAGGCGCATTATGAACTGATGTAAACACATTTACACTACTTAAAATGTCTATTTTTGCATGTTCTTAAGCATAAGATTGCATTTCATGATATAAATATTGCATAACATGCATCATCTTGCATTTAGAGTAGTTTGAATAAAATGGAGGTTAACTATCCCCTTTTATGTGCTTGGACAGGGCAAACATTTTATCGGGGCCTCGAATCAAAGATCCAACTGTATGGATGTGATCAGGGCGACGATTGGAGTTCAACGACTCCAAGATCGCCCTAATCAGGCATTCGTAGCATCAGTTAGTGACCCGAAAACCCTAGAAGATCAAGGGCCAGGATGGTGAAAATTCGCACTTCAGATGACAAATCCGACCACACGGATGAATTCAGATCGACGATCGTAGCCCAACGATGCAAAAATCGAGTCAATCCGACATCTGTGGCACCATCTACAACTTCCAGAAGATGGACGGCCAAGATGGCACCACGTGGCACCATCTCAGCCGCCCAAACGGCAGCATGCAACCTCTGAAGATCCCGCACCCGCTCGCTCTCCGCCGTTGGATCTTGATCCAACGGCTGTGGTCGGCCGCGCTTAAAAGCGTCCGCTCGACCATCTATGCCCCGTAGCGCAGCGATCAAACGCGCTTACGCGACCGCCGGGCGCGGGTTCGAGCCGTAGCAGAGGGCTGGAGGCGTGGGCGATTGGGCACGGGCGGGCGTTGGATCGCGATCGGACGGCCGCGCGCGCCCGATAGCGTTCACTCGCTATCGAACGCGTAGCATGGACGTGCGATCGCACGCGGGCGGGCGCACAGCGCAGCAGGCGAAGATGCATCTTAAGCCGTCCGATCTCGCGATCGGATGGCTGAGAATCAATGAACGTGCGATGGCGTTGAGCGTGCGGGCAGCTGAGGTGGCGCGCGTGGGCGCGGAAGCTACGCCCACGTTGGGGGCTTTAGTGACTGATTTATCCGTCACTAGAGACCCCTCATTTATTATTTTGAAGTTGTAATGTCCATTTTGCCCCCACTCCTTGCAACTATAAAAGGAGACCCCCTCCATACGAAATTCTCATCCCTTCCTTCTTCTCTCTACCTCTCCAAAGCTCAAGAGAAGCATGTCCCACACCCGGGATGCTTCTCGCGAGATAAAGTCCAAATTTTCGTCCCCCTTCGGAAGTGGATCCCGCGACGACGACGGCATGCTACTTCATTCCCATTCTTCTGCTTCGTCCTCCTTCGTCCTGCTTTGTCCTCCTTCGTCCAGGTGTCGTCCCATCTGGCTCGTCCTCCAAGCAACCGTCGAGGAGGATTTCTCTCTCTCTATTCTTTTTATTGCTTTCTAGTATAGATTTACTGCTTTCTAGAGTAGTTTTGCTCGTCCTCTAAGCAATCATCGAGGAGGACATTTCTCCCTCCATTCTTTTAATGCTTTCTAGAGTAAATTTATCGCTTTCTAGAGTAATTTTTTTATACTTTCTAGTTGTAATGGACAAATCCCCCTAATGATAAATTCTCTGTTTATTCTACATCTCATTTTGATTTCTCTGTGTAATATTCTCTTTCTCTCTTACTCTCTCTCTCTCTTCTATTTATTGTAAATAATTAGATAGTTTTAAATTGAATTATTCCATGACAAATAAAAAGAAACGTGTAGTTTTTAAATCAAACATCTGCCTCCCTGTGTTCGACCCAGAATTTTAATTTCGGTATAAATTTTATTTGTTGAACACGAATTCTTCACTTTCAAACTACAACGACAGGTTTTCCAAAACCAAACACGTTAGCATAGCGATTCGTGCATTTAACATGAACCCTAATCCAGGCCAAGCCGACATGATTTATCGAGCTCCTTCTGTTTCATCACCTAACAGGATGGAAGCTTCAACATCATACTTGGGATTCCAGCAGCAGCCTCCTATTTTACCCACACCAAACCAAAACTAGGTAGGACTAAATTCAGTTATAACTCATAGTGGCAAAGCAACACAAGACCCACCTTACCCAAGCCACTTTCAACCTGGTAGTAACCCAAACCCTAAGATAGTCATCCAGGACACCCCTATCCCAGATCAAGAACCTGGACCTATTCTAGAGGAACCATCCAGGGTTCCATTTCCCAAGGCCTTGACCAAGGGAAAGAGGACAAAAAAACCTGTGGCACCTGAGGAGGACCTGGTCAATCTCTTTGAACAGGTCCATATAAACATCTCCTTGATGGATGTAATTTGCCACGTACCAGCTTACACACGATTTCTGAAAGACGTGTGTACACCTAAGTGTAAGCTGTGAACCAAAAGTGGGAGCCCAATCATATTGTCAAAGCAAGCCAACTCTATAGTTTTGAGCAAAATCCCACCTAAGACAAAAGACCCAGGTACTCTCCTGATTTCCTGTACAATTGGTGATATCCAGTTTGATAGAGATTTATTGGATCTAGGAGCCTCCATAAACCTAATACCTACATCCCTACTTGATCATTTTGAGGAATCTGAGCTCAAACCAACAGAGGTGACATTACAGTTGGCTGATCGATCTGTTAAGTCACCTAAAGGAGTTCTTGAGGATGTCATTGTTAGGGTTCAGGATTTCTATTTCCCAGTGAACTTTGTAGTCTTGGATATGGATGTTCCAGAAAATCTGAGGAACACACCAATCATACTAGGGAGACCCTTTCTAGCCACTGCTAGGGCCAACATAAATTGTGAGAAGGGCCAAATTGAACAGAAATTTGGAAACCAGACATTAAAGATTGACATCTTTAAGTCCCAACAAGGGATTAATTGCGGAGTTATAGAATAGATATGTGATATCAAGGTTGTGGCTGATGATCCATATATTAAGGAAAACTTGACTATCTCTGATCAACCATAAGAGGATCAAAACCCGCAATCAGAGGAGTCCAAACTTGACCTAGACACACCCATAACTCCCTCCATTGCTCCTAACACACACCTTGAACCTCCTGCTGCTGCTAATAACCCTGTTTTGGAACTTAAGCCTCTTCCTGATCATCTAAAGTATGCCTTTTTGGGTTCCAATTAGACATTTCCTATGATTATCAACTCCAGACTTACACCTGATCAGGAATCTCGTCTGATTATTATTCTCCAGCAACATCGAAAAGCCATTGGATGGACTCTCAATGATTTGACTGGCATCAGCCCCCCTTACTACACACACCACATCTATACTGAAGAGGGCACATGACCTTCCTGTGAAATGTAGAGACGTCTGAATCCTAATCTGCAGGAGGTCATGAAAAAGGAGATCATCAAGTGGTTAGATGCTGGGATCATCTACCCGATCTCCGATAGTCGATGGGTGAGTCCAATCTAGGTTGTGCCTAAAAAGGCGAGACTCACCGTGATCACGACTGAACTCAGAGAAATCATACCGACTTGTGTGGCGAATTCATGGAGAGTCTGCATTGATTACAGAAGACTCAATACCTCCACAAAGAAGGATCATTTCTCAGTACCATTTATTGAATAGATTCTCGAGAAACTAGCGAGAAATAGGTTCTTCTACTTTTTGGATGGGTGCTCTGGTTATAACTAGGTCACAATCCATCTTAAGGAGAAAGAAAGACCACTTTCACCTGGCCCTTTAGGACGTATGTGTTTCGAAGGATGCCATTCGGCCTCTGCAATGTACCTGCTACTTTTCAGCGGTGCATGCTTTCCATATTCTCAGATATGGTAAGTGATTATCTGGAAGTCTTCATGGATGACTTTTCAGTGTTTGGCAAATCATTTGACGATTGCCTCCTGCACTTGGTCTAAATCCTCAGGCGGTGCATTGACGTGAATTTGGTTCTTTCCTGGGAAAAGAACCATTTCATGGTGCCTGAAGGAATTTTCCTGGGACATCTTATATTAGAAAAAGGCATTCAGGTCGATCGAGCCAAGGTGAATCTGATTTCCAAACTCCCTATGCCTAGCTTGATCAAGGACATCCAATCTTTTCTAGGGCACGTCGATTTTTACTGTCGATTCATTCATGATTTCTCAAAGATCGCACACCCCCTGACCACTCTACTATCTAAGGATGTTCCTTTCAAAATCTCCAAGGAATGCATTCAAGCATTTGAAACCCTACGTGATCAAGTTACCCAAGCTCCGATCCTACAGTCCACTGATTGGTCTCAACCCTTTGAGATCATGTGCGATGCATCTGATTTCACTGTAGGAGGGGTACTTAGGTAGAAAATTGATGGGAAACTTGTTGTCATCTACTACATTAGCAAGACACTTGATGAGGCTCAGCGTAACTACACAGTTAATGAGAAAGAGCTGCTAGCCGTAGTATTTGCCCTAGAAAAATTCAGATCATATCTTCTGGGTTCCCGTGTTATCATTTACTCTGATCACACAACTGTGAGGCATCTCCTTCCAAGAGTTTGACCTCAAGATGGTCTTGTTTGACTTTATGGACGTGAAACCTTGATTAATCCGATGGATTTTGATGTTGCAAGAGTTTGACCTCGAGATTCGCGACAAAGCTGTAAAACAAAATGTGATAGCTGATCACTTGTCCCGCCTTCCTTCTGATATTATTGACCCTTCCGGACCCATTATGGAACATTTTCCAGATGAGCACCTTCTGACTATTAGTACAGGGCTTCTATGGTTTGCTAATCTAGTAAATTACCTGGCATCACATCAGATTTCGTCTGATTAGCTGAAGGCCAAGAAAGATAAATTGCTTTCAGATGCCAAGTATTACTTCTGGGAAGAGCCGCATCTTTTCTGCATTGGTGTTGATCAAATCATTCGATGATTTGTCCCGGAAGTAGAAATTCAAGGCATCTTGTCCTTCTGCCATGACCAAGCATGCGATGGACACTCTCAGGTCATAAAACTGCAGTGAAAGTCCTCCAGTGCGGCTTCTATTGGCCCACGATTTTCAAAGACGCATACAATCACTGTATGGCATGCACTTGTTGTCAGACCTTAGGCAACATGAGCCACCGTGATATGATGCCCTTACAGTCGATTCTTGTATGTAAAATCTCCGACGTCTAAGGGATTGATTTTATGGGACCCTTTCCTGTTTTGGATGGCTTCGAGTACATTCTGCTCGCTGTTGACTATGTGTCCAAATGAATCGAAGCCATTCTGACCCGAACTAATGATCATAAGGTGGTTATCAAATTCATTCATCAAAACATCTTTTCTTGGTTCAGGATTCCACGTGCTATAATCTCTGGTGGAGGGACCCATTTCACTAATGCTCAATTTAGGTCACTGATGACCAAATATGAGGTGTCACATCGAATCTCTACTCCTTATCAGCCCCAAACTAATGGTCTCGCTGAGCTATCAAATCGGGAGATCAAGAAAATTCTCCAGGTCGCTGTTTGACCTAACAGGAAAGACTGGTCATCCTGACTTCTGGAAGCTTTGTGGGCTTATAGGACCGCCCATAAAATCCAATTAGGTATGTATCCCTTCAAATTGGTGTAGGGAAGGCATGTCACCTCCCTTTCGAATTGGAGTGCAAAGCCTATTGGGCAGTACGGTCCTGCAACCTAGATCTTTCTAAGGCTGGAACCCACATAAAGCTTCAAATGAGCTAGATTGATGAATTACACCACGACGCATATGAGAACTCGCAAATTTACAAAGATAGGGTTAAAGCCTTTCACGATAAGCACATATCCAGAAAGATCTTTCACCCTGGTCAAAAAGCCCTACTCTTTGATGCTAAACTCAAACTGTACCTAAGAAAACTCAAATCGAAATGGATTGGACTTTACCTCATCCGACAAATCTTTGGAAATGGAGCCATCGAGATTAGTCCACTCAGCCACGATTCAAAACCTTTCATCGTGAGCAGTCAGTGACTCAAACCGTTCGTTGACATTACTGATACAAATTTGGCTGAGGCATCCTTTACCCTCCATTCTCCCTGAGCTCATTGCGCCCAGCCGATGGAGTAAAACTCAGCGCTTAACGAGAGGCAACCCATCATTTTTGAAAAACCCAAAACCTTTCTTGACATTCCTATGCTGAATTCATATTACAGTTTAGGGTTCATCCATTAGAATAGTCGACCCCACCTCAGGTACCCTCGAGATTGAAATCATCTGCAACAGTCACCTCGACTCGTTCACCCACCCATAACCTTTTCTAATGAATGATCTAACTTCAACTCGAACCCACTTAATTTACAATGGGGACATTGCAAATCATAGGCATGGGGGGGTATGAAAGTGCAAAACGTTGTAAAAATCATCTCACAAAGAAAGGTTTCATCAAAAAAATCACATATTCCAAAAATACCAAAAAAATGAAAAAATTCTTGAAAATGAACAAAAAATGAGAGGAGAGAAAATTTTGAGGCCACACAAATCTTGAGAAAAAAAGGGGAAAAATATAAAATGTCAAAAAGGAGCACAAGTTGAAAAGAAAAGAGAGTCATTAATAAGAAATTAAGGAATTAACTGAGTTCTAGACCATATCAAGAAAAAGAAATGAAAGAAAAAAAAGTGCTAATAAAAGATTAGTAAAAATGCTGATTTTAGGCCTCTTAGGCTATTCTCCTAAGCTTCAAAATTCAAGTATCCGCTAAGATCTAGATAGTCCTCAAGAGGTTGGGGAAAATGTGAAGCTTAAGTATGAGGTCTAAGTCTGAGGGAGTATTCGGCCTCGTTAACTGACCTCTGGTTTGCGGGACTCGGTAACCTAAGCAACCCAATCCACACATAGTCTGGTTCAGTGCGCATAAGTATCAAAATCATGCAAATGCGTTTAAATCGTTCTGAAAAGGTCACCTATATTAGGAGCAGCTGATCAGCACAAGTTAATTTGGATGAGTTCCCGGCGTGGAGAGGCGGGAAATTCCCTCAAAGATGCCCAACAACATATCATCTCCTCTGTGCTTGTCTCCTAGGATATCTACATATCCTACTGGGGGCATGTAAGCACCCTATGCTGGTTCAGATGCCATGGGCGGCATTATCATGAAATGTCGATTGCCAGGGTCTGGATTCAGCTACAGAACGCCATGGGCGAGATTATCTTGAAATCTCAAAAGCCAGGGTTCTGGGGGTTGCCATGGGCGGTGCTATCCTGAAGCATCGATTGCCAGGGACCCTTCAAGGATTGATGATAGGGACTAGGAATTCGATACAGACCGTGTAGAGAAGCTAATCCGAAGCTAGAAATAAAAAGAAAAGAGAGAGAAAACTCTCCAACCAAAGAAGATTCCTCTGTCTCTCTCTTACAAAAATGCATTGCAAACTAAACCAAGGCTAATATATGTTACAAGCATAGGTGCTTTAACCGCGGAGTCCAACAAACCTTAGGATAGTTCCTATGTGCCTTAAAAACCTTCGCGGTAGACTGAGGCTAGAGCTGGTCAGGTCCGGATCTTGGTTGGTACTTGAGTACCTCTAGGCCTACTATCGGCATTCTAACCTAATCTACAGAAGAAAACACACATCACAATTTTGAGCATCAAAAAGATTACATGGTTTAGAATCAAAGTTAAAACCTTAAAATTTTACTAAGGGACTAGGAAAAGCTAGGCATGGAGGTATGATGGGAACACCATCATGAGCCCTAACTAGCTCATTTCGACCCAATGAAGAGAATAAATGCTCCTACATAACCAACTGAAGGTCATAATTCACTTCATAACCTTTCTGAGAGAAAAATAAATAACTAGGGGTAAAACTATAATTTTACCAATACAGTACAACAACGGGTTTTCTCAAGGGCTAAACAAAGGTTAAAGGATCTTAATAAGATAATAAGTGGGATGGATCAGACAGAAAAGGGTTTGTGTGAGTTCTGTGAATTAAATGACTTCTTGAAACCCTAAAACAGATCCACTTGATTAACCAAGGTTCTGGTCAGAATAAAATTCACCTAAACCCTCTAAAAATCATATAAAAATATTCTCTAGGGTTTAGAACCTTTAATTTGGGCACTAGAACCCTTCTTGACCTAGAATGGGGTCTCAGACAGATATTTACCTTAAATTAGGTTTTTGCATAAATTTTCTAGTCAAATGCGGTCAAATCCAAAATCCAACTTCACCATTGGATTCTTTAGGTCCAAATTAGGTTTTTACCAAAATTTGGACCCAAGATGAATTTACCTTGACCAAGTTTGCAAAAAGATCCAGCCTGATTACATTTGTACCCATATCTTTCAAAAACCCTTAAAAAATGCCCCCTAGCTTCTTCATCATTTGCACAATTAGGTCCCTCCACCATTATAGCGAAGGAATCCTACTCCAGCTAGCTTTGGAAGGAGAGTTCTCCCTGATTGCTCAGAGGATCTCCTCCAAAATTGGAAGCGAGATTCTCTGAGAAAATCCCTCCAATCTGAACCCATCTTTGATCCCTGATTCCTTCTCAATCTCTCATGCGAACGTATGAGAGACATGGGTATCCTAACAGATTCCTTCTCCGACGAGCTTTCCTTGCTTGGGAAGCTTGCCTCCCAAGCCCTAACCGACTTTCAGGGCTCTATTTAAAGAAGCCCAGATCACCCTGACTCCTCCATACTCGAAATTAGCTATGAATCCCCACAATTCGTCTCTTCTCCTCACAGCCGAAGGCTCCTCGACATACGACAATCTTCTCTGCTCCTTTTCATCATTCGACTGCCATACCTACGGCGGATTCCTCCTCCCTGACTTCAGCTGTGTCTTGCCATACTAGCAGACACCCTTTCCCCCTTCATCCCCGTCGTCCAACCCTCATTAGAGCCACTCTTCGTCTTCGACGTCGGCTACACCTCGACCGACATCACCTCTGCCCCCCTTCATCTCTTAACACCCTAGCTAAGTTCTCTCTCCCCTCTACTTTCTTCTCCACTCTCTATTTTCCAAAATAGACCACTACCAACCTCCATCTCCTTCATCTCCGGTCACCAACTCCGGCGATGCCGCTCCACCTCCACAGGCCATCCCAACCCTTACCGACAAGCCCATAAGCTTCCCCTCACTCCACTGAACACTTCCTCTCACTCATATCACCGCGCCACTCACCCAAACGCACTTGCAAACACACCCAAACCTTCACACACAGTGTGCCCTAGGCGCACTTGCACAGGCACCCCTGAGCCACACCAACATCCCCATCACATTCATTGAGGTCCGGTGACACTCCCTGAGCTATTTAACATGGTCGCGAGGCTGTACTGTTGATTTCAGGTCCAGGAAGACAGTTTCCATTGTTGCGAAGCTTGAAGCTCGATGCTGCGCTCTAGGCCTCGCTGCTGCTCTAGGTGAGAGTCCCAGGCCATGCGCAATCGAAGCCCGCACACGTCACAACCCTCACGCGAAGACTCTTGCAGCTGCAGCCCTTCATTTGGGTGAAGAATCTTTGCGGCTGGCGCGCGGAGGAAGGTGGGACATTTAGTCCCACCTCGGAAGTGGAAGGGTGCCCTTGTGCACATAAAAGGAAAAAGTGTTAGAGGCTTATCGCCTCCAACACTGAGGGTGAGGTTCTTCTTGCCCCCTCTCACATACTCGTCCGTGGCACTACCCACGCGGACCTGGCCACGACCTGATTACCTGACCTGTTCACTCCTTGCCCACCACCGCACACCGATGGGCCTGGTCCCGGGTACGTGCCCAACCTAATAACTCAATTTTCTATGTGGCTCTAGATGAGCGGAACGTAAGAGAGAAAGAGAGGAGAGCTGCACGCGGGTAGGGGTAGGTTTTGCTGCAGGTTCCTCAAGCCCAACACTTAGCTGTAGCCAGAAGGAAGAAGAGGCGAAAGCTGAAGAGAATGAGAAGAAGGAAGAAGTTGAAGGAAGAAGGGAAAGAGAAGGACCTCAGAGAAGGAAGAAGAAGAGTAGAAGCAAGAAAGAAGGAGAAGCTTAGGAAGAAGGCAAAGGCAGAAAGAAGAAGAGAAAGAAAACGATCGTGAAGGCAAAGGAAGACAAAAGCCATAGAAGAAGAAGGAAAGAGAAGACAGAGGCAGAGAAAGAGAAGAAGAGCTCAAACATTACAGATTTTAGCCTCATTGCATATTTTTACATTGAATCATTTGGTGATATTGTAGGAGTATTTGGTAATCTACATCACCATTTTACTCCCATATTTTTGTACTCTAATACTGCTACAATTACAATTTCTTTCAAGTTTACATTGTGATCTTGATTTCTAATTACCAATTTGCTCCCTGTGTTTGACCTCGGAAATTCTTTTGAGTAATAAAATTATATTTGTTTTGAATGCTTTTTTGGCTATACTACATCGCAACACTCTTAAATACCAATTAAGCACTCTAAACAAACCTGTATATTAAACTCATCTAGAGTCTGCATTAATTATTGAAGACTCAATTCCTCCATGAAGAAGGATCATTTCCCACTATCGTTCATTGATTAGATTCTCGAGAAACTAGTAGGAAATCAATTCTTTCACTTTTTGGATGGGTACTCCGGTTACAACCAGGTTGCAATCCATCCTGAGGACCAAGAAAAGACCACCTTCACCTGCCCCGTCAGAACCTACGCATTTCGATGGATGCCATTCGATCTCTGCATTGCACCCACTACTTTTCAGCAGTGCATGCTTGCATATTCTCAGATATGGTAGGTGGGTTCCTTGAAGTCTTCATGGACGACTTCTCGGTATTTGGTGAATGATTTGATGATTGCCTCCTGCACTTGGTCCAGATCCTCAGGCGATGCATCGATGTGAACTTGGTTCTTTCCTGGGAAAAGAGCCACTTCATGGTGCCTGAGGGAATAGTCCTGGGACATCTTATCTCTGAAAATGCATCCAGGTTGATCGAGCCAAGGTGAATTTGATTTCCAAACTCCCTATGCCTAGCTCGGTCAAAGACATCTGATCCTTCCTGGGGCATGATGATTTTTACCGTCGATTCATTCCCGATTTTTCGAAAATTGCGTGCCCCCTGTCTAATCTCCTATCTAAGGATGTCCCTTTTGAAATCACCAAGGAATGCACTCAAGCATTTGAGATCCTGCATGATCGAGTTACCCAAGCATCTATCCTACAACCCCTTGATTGGTCTCAAGCCTTTGAGATCATGTGCGATGCATCTGATTATGCTGTAGGTGCGGTACTCGGACAGAAAATAGACAAGAAGTCCGTGGTCATTTACTACGCTGGCAAGACACTTGACGAGGCTCAGCGTAACTACATAGTTACTGAGAAAGAGTTGCTAGCTATAGTATTTACCTTGGAAATGTTTAGATCGTATCTTTTGGGTTCCCATATTATCATTTACTCAGATCACACTACTGTGAGGCATCTCCTTACGAAGGACACGAAACCTCGACTAATCTGCTAGATCTTGCTGTTGCAAGAATTTGATCTCGAGATTCTCGACAAGGCAAGGAAACAGAATGTGATAGCTAATCACTTATCCTACCTTCCTTCTGATATTATCAACCCTTTCAGACCCATTACTGAACATTTTCCTGAAGAGCACCCCCTAACTATCAATACAGGACTTCCATGGTTTGATGATCTAGTAAACTACTTGGCATCACATCAGATACCATCCGATTGGCCAAAAGCCAAGAAGGACAAATTACTTTCCGATGCCAAGTACTACTTTTAGGAATACTGCATCTCTTACACATTGGTGTTGATCAAATCATCCGATGATGTGTTCTGGAAGCGGAAATTCAGGACATTTGGTCCTTCTACCATGACTAGGCATGTGGTGGACACTTCTCTGGTCATAAAACCACAGAAAAAGTCCTCCACTGCGGCTTCTATTGGCCCACAGTTTTCAAAGACGCATACAATCTCTGTAAGGCATGCACTCATTGCTAGACCTTAGGCAACATGAGCCACCATGATATGATGCCCTTACAGCCGATTCTTGTATGCGAAATCTTCAATGTTTGGGGGATTGATTTTATGGGACCCTTCCCTATTTCGGATGGCTTCGAATACATTTTTCTTGCTGTTGACTACGTGTTCAAATGGATTGAAGCCATTCCAACCCAAACCAACGATCATAAGGTGGTTATCAAATTCATTCATCAGAACATCTTTTCTCGATTCAGGATTCCACGTGCCATATTCTCTGATGGAAGGACCCATTTCACGAATGCTCAGTTCAGATCACTGATGACCAAATACGAGGTGTCACACCGAATCTCTACTCCTTATCACTCTCAAACCAATGGTCTAGCTGAGCTATCGAATCAGGAGATTAAGAAAATCCTCCAGGTCACTGTTAGACCTAACAAGAAAGACTGATCATCCCGACTTCCGGAAGCATTGTGGGCTTATAGAATCGCCCGCAAAACCTAATTAGGCGTGTCTCTCTTCATATTAGTGTACGAAAAGGCATGTCACCTCCCCGTCGGACTGGTGAACAAAGCCTATTGGGCAATACGGAACTACAATCTCGATCTTTCTAAGATAGGAACCCATAGAAAGCTTCAAATGAGCGAGATCGATGAATTACGCCACGACGCATATGAGAACTCACAAATTTACAAAGAGCGGGTTAAGGCCTTTCATGACAAGCACATATCCAGAAAGATCTTTTTCCTTGGCCAGAAAGTCCTACTCTTTGACTCTAAACTCAAATTGTTCCTAGGAAAACTCATATCGAAATGGATTAGACAATACCTTGTCCGATGAATCTTTGGAAATGGAGCTGTCGAAATCAGTCAACTCAGCCACGATTCAGAACCTTTTGTTGTGAATGATCAGAGACTTAAACCGTTCATTGAACTCACCGATACAAATTTCGCTGAGATATCTTTTACCCTCCATTCTTTCTGAGCTCATTGCACACGGCTGATGGCATTAAACTCAGCGCTTAACGGGAGGCAACCCATCATTTCTGAAAAACCCAAAACCCTTCTTGACACATCTTATGCTGAACTCATATTGCACTTTAGGGTTCATCCATTAGAACAGCCGACTTCACCTCTAGTACCCGTACTTGAGCTTGAAATCATCTGCGACAAGTCACCTCCACCCATTCACCCACCCAACACCTGTTCTAATGAATGATCTAAGCTAAACTTGAACCCACCTAATTTACAATGAGGACATTGTAAATCGTAGGCATGGGGGGTATTAAAGTGTAAAATGCTGTGAAAATCACTTCACAAGAAAGGGTTTCATAAAAAAAAATACATATTTCAAAAATATCAAAAGATTAAGAAAATTCTTGAAAAAAAAAACAAAAATATGAGAAGAGAGGAAATTTTAATGGCATATCAACTTTTGAGGAGAAAAAGGGAGGAAAAAATGTCAAAAAGGAGCACAATTTGAAAAGAAAAGAAAAAGAGATAGTCATTAGTAAAAGATTAAGGAATTGACTTAGTTCTAGACCATATCAAAAGAAGGAAAATGAAAGGCAAAAAGTGCTAATAAAATAAAGAAAAGATTAGTATGAACGCTGATTGTAGGCCTCTTGGTCTTTAATCCTAGGCTTAAAAATTCAAGTACCTGCTAAGATCTGGATAATCCTCAAGAGGTTGGGGAAAATACGAAGCTTAAGTATTAGGTCTAAGGCTTAAGGATTATTCGGCCTCGTTAATTGACCTCTGGCTTCCGAGACTCAGTAACCTAAGCACCCTAATCCACAAACAGTTTGGTTCAGTGCACCTAAGTATCAAAATCAAGCAAAATGCACTGAAAAAGTCACCTAGATTAGGAGTGGCTGATCAACACAAGTTGATTTAGATGAGTTCCCAACGCAGAGAGGTGAGAAATTTCCCTCGAAGATGTGCAATAACATATCGTCTCCTTGGCGCTTATCTCCTAGGATATATACATATCCTACTGGGGGCATGTAAGCACCCTGTGCAGGTTCAGATGCCATGGGCGGCATTATCTCGAAATGTCGATTGCTAGGGTCTGGATTTAGCTACAGAACACCATGGGAGGGATTATCTCAAAATCTTAAAAGCTAGGGTTCTGGGGGTTGCTATGGCCGGTGCTATCTCGAAGCATCGATTACTAGGGACCTTGCAAGGATTGACGGTGGGGACTAGGAATCTGATACAGACCATGTTGTAAAGCTAATCCAAAGCTAGAAATAGAAAGAAAAGAGAGACAAAACTCTTCAAAAATAAAGAAAAATTCCTCTATCTCTCTCTGACAAAAATGCACTGCAAACTGAACCTGGGCTAAAACATGTTATAAGCACAAGTTCTTTAACCATGGAGTTCAACGAACCTTAGGTTAGTTCCTATGGGCCTAAGAAACCTTCGCGGCAGACTGATGCTAGAGCTAGTCAAGTCTGGATCTTGGTTGGTAATTGAGTACCTTTAGGCCTACTATCGGCATTCTAACCTAATCTACAAAAGGAAGCATGTAACAAAGTTTTTAAGCATCAAAAGATTTTATGATCTAGAATCAAACTTATTACCTTGAAATTTTGCTAAGGGACTAGCAAAAGCTAGGCATGGGGCTGTGATGGGAAGACCATCATGAGCCATAACTAGCTCATTTTGAACAATTAAGTCAGTAAATACTCCTACATAACCTCTAGAGAGTCACAAGTCATTGCAAAATCATTCTAAAGGAAAAATAAGAAACTAAGGTTAAAACTGTAATTTTACCAGGTTATCATGAATGCAGTACAACCATGGGTTTCCTCAAGGGTTGAATGAAGGTTAATTGATCTTGAAAAGACAAGTGGGTTAGAACAATCAGAAAAGGGTTTGCACGTGTTTGGAGAATTAAATAACTTTTGAAACCCTAAAAACAGACCTGCTTAATTAACTGAGGTTATGATCAGGATAAAATTCACCTAAATCCTCTAAAATTCATAGAAAAATATTCTTTAGGGTATATAACCTTCAATTTGACCATCAGAAACCATTTTGACCCAAAACAAAATCACAAACAGATATTTGCCCTAATTTAAGTTTTTACATAAATTACCCAACCAAACCTAGTCAAAACCAAAATCTGACTTCACCATTGGATTCCTTAAGTCTAAATTAGGTTTGTATCAAAATTTGGACCCAAGATGAATTTGTCTTGACCTAGTTCGCAAATTGGTCCTATCTAATTACATTTCTACCCTTAACTTTCAAAATCCTTTCAAATAGGCCCATAACTTTGTCGTCATTCTCACAAACAGGTCCTTGCCACCATTAAACCTATTTCTACTTGCTCCGGCGACCTTAAAAAGGAAAGAACTCCCTGAATTCTTGACGAAACCCTTTAAAATTTGAAAGGGAAGTTCATCAAGAAATTCCCTTCCTTTTGGACCCAATCCTAAACCCCAAAACCTACCCAATCTCTCATGCGAACGCATGAGAGATTTGGGTACCAAGAAATTCCCAAACTCCAGCAAGCTTTCCATGCTTGGGAAGCTTGCTTCCAAAGCTCTAACCATCCTCCTGAGGTGTATAAAAGCACCCCCTGCTCATACCGAATCCTCCAAGCTTGAATTTGACTAGAGAATCCCTCAAATTCCTCTCCCCTCCTACGACCGATTTGCCCTTCAAGCTCCAGTGACTCTCCTTGCTTTCCCTCATCATCTGACCACAATACCAGTGGCAGACTCTTCCTCCTTGTCTTCTTCCACATCGTGCAGCACTTGCCGGCGCTCCTACCCCCCTTCATCCTCGCCAACTGCCTCTCTCTGGGCAGCTTCATCTCCGATGCCGGCCACACCTCACCCAATGCCAACTCTGCTCCCCTTCATCCGCCTCCTTTCCTAAATGACTCCTTATCTTCGACTGTTCGTTTCCAGCCATCTACCACTTTGTTTTGACCGCCGACTTGCCTCACCGTCCTCCATCTTCCAGCTCACCGGCATACCTTCGGCGAGCTCGCACGGCCACTACACTCCACCAATCCGGCCACCATTCATCCCTACACCTCTGCCGTGTTCCAGAGAGCAAAAGCCCTCTAGTCTTCAAGGCTATTAACCTCCCCACTGCTCCACTGAACACCGCACTTTCACACCTCACCTTCCATCACTGTCCGGCCACCTCACGCACTCCCACACCTAACGAACACCGCCGTTCAATTCCCCACCTCACGGCGAAGCTTATGAATTGTTTTAACAGGGGCTCTTAGCCCATTTTCATGCTTGCAAGTCCTAGGTCTCTGTCACCATTACTGAAGCTTTGAGCAAAGCTCGAAGCTCGCTTCAAGCATCTGCAAACTCCAAGAAAAGTCCCAGGTGACATGGACTCAACCGAAGAAGTTTCCCTGCTGGTCAATTGGAGCATTTGACCAAGTCCTCTACGCCAATTTGATGAAGGAAGCTACTGCTGTTGCTGCGCGAAGGAAGGAGGGTGGGATAGTCCCACCTCGGAAGCTGACTAGCCCCCACTCCTGCATAAATTACAGAAGTGTTTGTGGCTATTTGCCTCCAAACACGGGGTGAGGTCCCTCTCACTCATGCATGTCTCTTTCGTGATCTCTGCCAATGAACTTGGCCTAACCCGTTAACCCACCTAGCCAAGTACTCCTCGGCTGCGACCACACCCGCAGCCTCGGACCTGGGTGTACGTGTACCCGATAACTCGATATCCTGAGAAAGGCCCTGGGAGGGCGGAGCCTAAGAGAGAGAGGGAAGGAGAGATTACGTGCGGGTAAGGGGGGTTTTGCTACAGAAGACATTGGCTGACACTTAGCCAATTTGAGAAGTCCGCCTCCTCTATGTGAAGAAGGAGAAGGAAGTAGAAGAAAAAGAAGAAGAAGAGAAGAGAAAGCCGTAGCAGAGAAAGAAGAGAAGAGAGTTGCAGCACAGAGAGAAAGAAGAGAATAGAAGAAGAAGCTGAGAAGAGAAAGAGAGGGCTATATACTGTAGCCCAAGACTGTTAAGCCATTTGATTACACATCAGCCATTTGATACTTGATTTCTAGGATTTATTTGATTGATACTATTGAGAAATTTGCTATTATTGTGAGGGGTATTTGGTGATTCAAATCACCATTTTACCTCATTCTTTTTGCACTATTGACATCTGTTTTCACTTCTATATCATTATTGTTTGGAGTTCTATTATATATTGTTTATATTGTGTTTAAATTACAATTCCTAATATTTAAATTCCATATTGCTCCCTATGTTCAATCTCGGAACTTTTTCGAGTAATAAAATTTATTTGTTTGAGTGCTATTTTGGCTATACTACAACACGACAATCTTAAATATCGATTTAGCATGAAGAACAGTCAGCCCAAATGGCGTGACCAAAAACTCATAGTGCCCGTACCGAGGACGAAAAGCTGTCTTGGAGATGTCAGTCTCCTTGATCCTCAACTAGTGGTAACCTGACCTTAGATTTATCTTAGAGAACATTGTGGCATCTCTCAACTAGTCAAAGAGGTCATCGATACGAGGTAGCAGGCACTTGTTCTTGACAGTGACCCGATTCAACTGTCAGTAGTCGATACAAAGTCGCAGGGTACCATCTTCTTTACAAACAACAAGGGGGCTCCCCACGGGAACTCATTGGGCCTCACAAAGCCCTTCTCCAACAGGTCCTGTAACTGTGACTTGACCTCTCGCAGCTCAAGTGGTGCCATCCTATACGGTGCAGTAGAAATGGGGCTGTTCCCTGGTGCTAGTGAGATCTCAAACTCGATCTCACTCCCAGGGGGTAGTGCTGGTAGTTCCTCTGGGAAGATGTCGGGGTACTCGCAGACCACCGGGATACTCTGAAAGTCAGCCACGAGGCTAGTCTCTGCTACAATGCAAGCTAAGAAGCCCTCACACCCCTGGCTTAGAAACTTCACTGCCCGAAGTGTGGAGATGCACCTGAAACCTTCGTCTACCGGCTAGCCGTGAAACTCAAAGGGAGGCAACTCCAATTTGGAGAAGACGATCTTCCTCCCAAAATATCCCACTAGAGCATGATAGATAGACATCTAGTTCATCCCTAGGATCACACCAAAGTTCTCCATCGGGATCACGATCAGGTCGATGGAAAGACTGTGTCCCCCCTATAACGACCTCGTGGTTTGTGAAGGCCTCTTCTACAACAAACAACTATCCACCTGGGCCTCTAATAAAAAATGGAACCCCTAATCAAGTGCTATTAGACCCCAAACTAACGGTAAACTTTGTCGAACAAAGAAGTACATGGCACTAGGAATAAGAAATACATAAACGAAACGGCCAGAAACTATAACCATACCTGCCATCACAGAACCTGAAGCCTTGGCATCTCTGTGAGTTAGAGCATTGATATGCCCCTCAACCCTAGAAGCAAAAGAAACAGCCATGCCCAGGGCCAAGCAGGTGGCAGCTGGTCAGTACTCTCCTTGTGGCTGGTAACTGCGACCACCAGGTCGCCCTCTGGTACTCGATGCTGGGAGCATCTGGCATGTCCCAATCCTAAAGGGGTAGTCCCTCCTCAAGTGGCTTGGCTGGCCACACTGGTAGCAGAGAGGGACATGGCCTCCTCCCTCAGTCTATCCCTGCTGATGACTAGGCAGGGGTCTGATGCTGATAGCTGGCCCCTGTCTAGGGCCCCCAAAGGCCACTGGTGGCCCCATAGAGCGGAACGGCTCCCCCATAGGCACCACATGCCTCCTCTCCTGGAGACCCTGTGAGTGTTCCAACTGGTAGGGCTTCCTTTGATCTCCCCAAACTCACCAAGTGCTACAGTGGCTCTACCGTCCCACGGGAGGTTCCCCCTTCGCACCCTCGAAAGGGACTTGAGGGGGTGGCAGAGTTGGCGGGAGCTGAAATTCTTCTCGTACGACCTCTCAGATCAACTGGACGAGGTCTTGGGCCTGGACACTCAGGAGGAGAGGCGAGGCAGTACTGGTCCCAAGCTCGACACGTCTGCCCCTGCACCTACAACAAGGTATCTCCTACAAGGAGATAAAAGAGAAAGATCAGGGACTGTCAACAATACTAGATTACATGAAGAAATATGACTCAAAAGCAAAGATCAAAGTGAAACATTGTGATGGCTAACCTAGTTACATGCACATGAGTGGTTATTTCCAGACCATTTGGTTCACTTCCTGGGATGACCTTACTCTAATACCAT
This sequence comes from Thalassia testudinum, assembly GCA_037157565.1. Taxonomy (NCBI): domain Eukaryota; kingdom Viridiplantae; phylum Streptophyta; class Magnoliopsida; order Alismatales; family Hydrocharitaceae; genus Thalassia; species Thalassia testudinum. The sequence goes on along the minus strand of JAZHRO010000003.1, from coordinate 111,099,050 downwards.
CTTTGTTACTACCCGATCCCAGATCCCTACAGGACCCGAGGCTGCCTTGCCTCGACTAATCCCAAAACCCAGTTGTCCAACGAGAAATAATCAAAAATAGAAAATATTCCACAACCACATATGCAATATAACTAGGCAGAAAATAATATAGAGACAGTAATGGAAACAGAACGAAAAGTCTTATAATATTACAGGCCATCATAATTACAACAGTGGAAAGTAACAGAAATGTAACAGAAATAGTATTACAGATATTAATACTCACTACCACAAAAGAAGCTCTGAAATGAAAAGGAAACATAGCTAACGCTAGGCTCAACTGGGCCCAGCTCTCTCTGTAGCCGATGGTGCTAGCTGCTCAACTCCATAACTTAAACAAGGTTATAAAATTCATGGTCAGCTAACGCTGAGTAGAGTGGTAGTTAAGTTATTTACATGCAATTAACATAAGACAAACAACTAATTTATTATTCAATTCCGTTTAGCTCAACTAAGTGGTTCTGTTTTGTTTACTCTATTAGAAATTTGGTCATTTGATGATCTTGACTGTCCCTCAAGGGGATGATCTTGATTACAGTCTTTCTCGTGTTGTAGGATATACACATGGTGCTCTCTTGGATGGGAGAGTCCCCCATGGAAGTCCTACACCCAGCTAATCACCCCGAGGTCACGGTTGTGACGTAGTGGTGACTACGGCATGCACGATAAGCGCACGGGTAGCTACCCCGCATCGGCATGCGGTCGGTCGTTTCCGCTAGAGGGTACGCCTAAAGGTACAGTATGGAACAGCATAGGGCCTTGCCCTCTTAGAATAGGGGTCTCGCTTCTTAAAATATAACAGGGGTCTTGCCCCTCCACAGTCCGCATACCTCGTCTGACTATCCCGGTTTGCCCAGTGGGCCTATCAAGAGTTGGTGTAGGGTGGCTAGTCCTAACCTCAGGCCTCATGGGGTGGCTAGCTCCCTCCCTACACTAAGTAGCTCACTCGGTATCATGTACGTGAGGCTAAGCCGGAGTCGAAGTAGAGTGGCCAAACCCATCTGGGGCCTCAACCTAAGGGGCGGAAAGCTCCCCTCTACTTTAAGTAGCTCACCTCGGTACCACGTATGCGAGGCCAAGCAGGAGTCGACGTAGAGTCGCCAAAACCACCCCGAGTCTGAACCCAATGGGCGACAAGCTCCCCTCTACTCTAAAGGGACAGTTGCTCTCCTTGGTACTGTGTAAATAAGGGCCAGCTCACTTCCCATCCACTTACAGGTTCTTTCCATATACAGAAGTTCTTCTACTAAATCCCCGTAGGGTTCATGCTTGCATTCCTTTCATTCCATTTCTCAACATTTAAATCTCACTATTCACATCCAGGGTTTCATTTTTATAACAAGTAGCTCGTGTTTTACTAACTAAGAAAGCATCACATCAATTAATACCCTTGCTAGCAATTAGCGTTTAATATGCATCTCAAGTAGACAGTTTAGCTGAAGCAATATTCATTTGTTTTTGCCCTAGGGTTCATTTCACAACCTAGGGTTCAATCAAGTTATTCTAAACAAGCACTTTACTTATTTAAATCTTAATATTAAAGTAAACCACTCTGTTGGGAAACACGGGAGGGATGGGGGCTGGAATCACAGGTCTTGTCGTCTCTACAGGCCCCGAACATGCTACAGGCGGGTGACCTGTAACAGTTGCTAAGTCACATCAGACGAGTTCAAAACAATATATACCCAACACTAACACGTAGAGAAACTGAAGCGGAAAACAACGGTACTTCATTTGCGGAAATCTGCCTTCAATTGGGCTCTAAACAAGCCAAAAAAATGTACATACTGTCTAAAATCAGACATCTGGGGCTAGATCCAGACATCTTAAACGGTCTCAGAACCTTACCATGCTTCCCTACGTTGCTGGCGGATGTCTAGAACCCTTTCACAGTCATCCTGGGTCTTTCCAGACGTCTGTCAGCTCGTCCGGATGTCCGACGTGTCTATCAGACGTCTATGGAGGCGTCCAGACATCCTAAAGCACTTCGGAGGGCGTGCTTGCGCGCCTTTCCAAGGCTTGTACCTGCATAGTCAGTTGCAGGTTAAAACCTTCGACAACGCGATGTTACGTACGTAACGTATGCTCATGCATGCGCATCCAGGACACTTACCTCGGCACTTCGCTAGTTTTCAAACGTCTAGCCTCAGCTCTGGATGTCTGCTGCCGCTCCATACATCTGGTAGATTCTACAGACGTCTGATACTGAAAAAGTCTAGTTTCCAGAATCTCCTCTGGAGGCTCATTTTCCTCGCTGCCTCCACCCACAGCATTGCAGAAGTAGCTCCAGCAGATGCAGGGGATCAAGAGGCTCTTCTCCACGAGCCCCTCCTCTTCGTGTGCATGCTCGCCTCCTCCCGCACGAGCTCCTCCGAGCTCCCGTGGCCATTGCAGCTCCTCCAACCGCGCACTCTAGTGCTTGCGGCTGCACCTGCAGCAAGGTGCTCCACTCTCGTGAGCTCTCCCACTCAAGTTCCTCTGGCCGTGCACTCAAGATCCCTAAGCTTCCTCTTCTCTCCCACGCTCTCACTCTCACCCTCTCTCCTTCTCCTCCTCGTCCCATCCCTCTCCTTCCTCTCCACTCGCTGCGATAGGGGGACGTGGAAGAAGATGGCCGCCGGCAAGGGGAAGGAGATGAAGGTGGTGGTGTGGAGATTGAGTGTGGTGAAGGGGTTAAATAGGAGTGGGGTTAGGGTTTTGGGTTTGGAGAGGGCGTGTGTGTGTGTGTGTGTGTGCGTGAGTGGGTGTGTGGGTGAGGATGAGGAGAGAGAGGGAAAAATTGCGATGTTTCCCCCTGACAAACTCTCTTCTTCCCAAAAAAACCGCACACTCAACTCAAAGAGTCCAAGTTTTCACGTTTACATCCCTAACTTTCTGGAAAAATTCCCAACGATCCTTGGAAGGGTAATTTCACATACAAATAAAAATAAGGGAAAGATATTGGTAGTGGTATTTGAATATAACAAAGAGATTCGTACAGCAATAACTAATAACTCATAATGTTTCTTATAAGCCACAAGGGCCGGTAGAGAGAGGATTGGTAAGTTAAAAATTTTAATATTTTAAAGTCATTATCTCATTTAAATATTTTGATATTTATACATTTGAATCATATTTTGTTGGCCCAACTTACATTTGGTACTAGAAATTGAATTAAAGAGTGGTTGAGGAGATCGCAACCCAACTAGCAAAGAGATAAAATGGAACATGCGATTCAAAACATTAGCGACATCCTTGGGGGATTCAATATAGCAACAAATTACGAGAATCCATATTTTCATGTGGACACTCGACCAGGACATGAAACTTCATTCTGAATCAATGAAACTTATGATTTATATATTGTAACTCTCTCTCATTTAAGTTTAAATTTAGTGATTTCATTTCATAATTTATTTAACATATCTTCATCACATGTAGTTCACATATAACCAATTGACGTAGAGGGATTATAAATGGTGTGACAAATGTAGTAACAAATGTATTTACTCATTCAATTTCAAACAATAACCAAAATGTTGATTGTGTCATGTGATAAAAGATATTATCCTTGTAAATAACTTATCTATAACTTATATATAGACTCTTTTTGTATGTATGTATATGTGTATCAACATGTGTGTGCATCTATAAGAGAATTATCTAGTAATTCTAATTCTCGAATAATTTGTTTTCCATTGTTAAAGAATTAAAATGACCAAAGTGATTTAATTTATTTAAATCTTTAAATGAAAAATCTAATCATATACATAAAAAATCCACACCTAAAGTGTTGGCTAAAGTGTCGTTTAAATTTTTTAATATATATACATATGAATTTGAAAATTAATATCATTTCAAATGTCCTCAAAATTAAACTCCATTAACATATTTACATTATATAATAAAAAAATAAAAAATAAAGACTTTTTCCACCACCATCTTCCAATATTACAATTAACTTCAATTATGTCACGGAGAATCTCAGCCAAAAATCTACGTAACTTAATCTTGCGTCATGTCTAGATCTCAGTTATAAGTTTTTCATTTCTATTTGATTTTCTTATTATTTTACTTGTCTTATCTTTAAAAATAAAAAATAAAAATTTAAAATAACTTAAAAACCATGAAAAGAATATTTTTATTAAATAAAAAAATCTTATTACTCATGCCCGCTTATACTTTAAAGAATATTTTTATTAAATAAAAAAATCTTATAACTATGCCACCATTGGCAACAGTGGAATGGGAGAAAAACTTTGAAAACTTAGAATCATGGCTTGCCACCGTTGCAAGTGTGGAATAGGGTTGGAATGGAACCTATGACTTGCCGTCGTTGGCAACAGTGGAGTGACAGGAAAAAAAAAAAATTATAACTATGACTTGCTGCCGTTGGCAATAGCGGAATGGGAGGGCTTATCAACCTGTTGATCTTAGCAACGACAGAATACATCCTATTTTCTACCCACTTCCGACCCATAGCTCAAATACTACTTTTCTCGAGATCGATGCCTGTTCTTCGAAATTTTCCTCTGCTCGATCATTCGTTGAAAAGGAGGATTAGCCTAAAGGCTTGCCTAGTTAATTGAGATGACTCCTGCGAAGGCTCAAAGAAAAAGTCAACTGGAGAGTGATCTGGGACAGACCTAGAAATTAAAAAAATAAAAAATTGAGAATGGGCAGAAATGAGATCGCCACCATGTAGACAATTAAATTGCTTTGCAAAAATAACTAGCTTCGTGACGCGGGGTTCCTTGCTTTTCACCCACGCGACGTCGTGAGTTATTAAAAGGAAAGAAGTACATTTTAAATTTTATTTTAAAATAAAATTACAAATTTTCTGATTCTTATTGTCATGGATGCAGTCGCTTTAGCGATCATTGCACTAATCAAATTACAATTGAGTTGTTTCTTGATTTTTAAAAATTTATTTTGATAACTCAATATCTCTTCTAAAAGGAAAAAATATGGGCAAAAAAAAGGTTTAAAAAGTAAATAAATGCACTTTTGTAACGTATTTTACACTGTACAAAGTGAGTAGTAATGTAATTAGTTTTTTTATCGATGAAAATCAATTTTCATAGATGAAAAATTTCTTTCAATAGGTGAAAAATAATTTACCATAAATAAAAGGGTAAAATACACTAATGTATTTTCATTTTCAACCGGTATGTTTTGATTTTCAACCGGTTAAAAATAATTTTCAACTGATGTATTTTGATTTTCAATTTGTTAAAAACTATTTCTGACCAATGTGTTTTGGTTGAAAAATATTTTCAATTGGTGTATTTTGATTTTCTACTGGTTGTATTTTGATTTTCAATGGGTTGAAAATCATTTTTAACTGGTGTATTTTGGTTAAAAATCATTTTCAACTAGTGTATTTTGATTTTCAATCGATTGAAAACTATAACCAACCAGTTGAAACCATTTCTGACTGATGTGTTTAGGTTGAAAATCATTTCCAACCGGTGTATTTTGATTTTCAACTAATTGAAAATTATTTTCAATCGGTCAACCAATGTGTTTTAGTTTACTTGATTTTTAACTGGTTGATTCTTATTTTCAACAAGTTCATTCCAGTTGCATACTCAAATTGCGTTACAACACGTGTTTCCATACTCATGACAAAAAATACTTAAATATGTCATTTAATGTTAACAAGAATCAAGTATAATTAAATAACAAAACAAATATTTAAGAAAGAAATAAATGTAGTTAGTTACATATGTAGGTGCACTAAAGGGGGCTGGATAATATAGTAGATACAAAAGATGCAAATAAATACAACTTAATCATAACAAAGAGACATGGATTTTTAGGTGGAAACCCTAAGAGTAAAAACCACCACCTAAGTCTTCCTGACTTAGGATTTTCCGATCGACTGAATCGATCAAATCCACTATATGTGTCAGTTAAACAAGCGTGACACAACCTCAATTACAACTACACTACTTATACGAGGATTGTGTACCTCAAACCCTCTTCTTCACGAAGAGTATTTTGTCTCATGAAGGAGACAAGATGTAACGACCTGAATTTATAATACCCTTAATGGGAAAACCAACACCCTAATGGGTGGCCTAATAATTGATTAAGAGGCATCACTATATGTATAACCTTTTAATTGTTAATAAAAGATAAAGAAAAAAAGTTGAGGGGCCATTTGTGAGGAGAACATGTTTAGAGGGCTTGCTTGGAGCCCAAGCAAAAAGTGTAAGGGCTTGGGTTCAAGATTCATAACCCCTAGAATGAGTGGTGGAATTAAAAAAATAAAAAGGAAAATCCTTCCCCCTCAGCCGGTTCCTTCTCTTCAGCCGGTGCACCCTCATCCCCCTCCTCTCTACCAGTTGTTGCTGCTACTCTAGCCACTACTGTTGCTATTGCTACTACGTGAGGAGAAGGAAGAAGGAGAAGGAAGGAAAGAAGGAGAAGGAAAGGAAAGGAGGAGAACTACAACTGCATCTGCTGTTGTTGCTATTGAAGTTGTTGCTGTATGAGGAAAAGAAAGGAAAGGAAGGTGTGTTGCTGCAGCTGGTATTGTTGCTATGGCCATTGTGTTGTTGTTGCTATTGCTACTATGTGCGAGGCAAACAGGAGAATGAGCTCCATCTTCGAGGTAGGGTTTATCCTCTTGATCCATTCTCTTATTCCTATGACTAGAAATAGCCAAAAAGGGTTGCTTTGGTTTAAAATTTCATGTTGCATGTGAAATGGTAGAGATTTTCCCCTTTGGTTTCATTCTTTTAGTTTCCATGTTTATTGGTGACAAAGGGGAGGGTTTTGATCAAAATAGCCAGGTAGGCCTATAGGTAACTCGATGGGTGTTTGGCCTTGTGAATTGGGTGCTGGAAGCACCTAGCATCGATACTGGTAATCAGTATCGGTACTAGTTGACCTAGCACCGCCTTGTGATAGGCATGTGATGGGTATTGAAAGCACTCAGTACCGGTGCTGGTGATCAATACCGGTACTGGATGATTTCAGTCGATGAACTGGGGTTGCCCAGTATTGATGCTGGCTGGGTTATTATGATACAGGTTGGTGGTGCCCAGTACCGGTATTGGCTGGGCTAAGAGATAAACAACTGAGGGTGCCTAGTACCGATACTGGTTGGAACTTGTAAATTGATATTGGGGTTGCCCACTACCAATACTAAAGTTTAGTACCGGTACTGGCTGGCCGAGTTGAGTTTGATGACAGAATTTACAAAATCCATGTGGTTGTATGTGGTTATAAATTGAATTTAAGTTGTAAACAATAATTCCTCAGGTAAAGGTTATTATGTGTGGCTTTTGGTTATTAGGAACTCGTCCTGAACTCATATGTGGTTCTGAGTGGGTTATCCGATATCTAATGATCCATTAGGCATCTGATACCCTTGATCCTAATGTCTGATCCCTTGGTTAGACATCCTTGCAACTTGATTGCCATTCCAGGGACTAAGTCTTGGTGATTGGATGCTTGATATTACATCAAGCATTCAATATGCTCGATTCGATTGTCTAGCTAAGGGATTAGTAGGTCACCGGTAGTTGTCCTTAGTGGGATGTTATTCTCGGATGTCTGATACTTAATGCTGGATGTCCAATTTGGGACTTATGATTTCGTTTCGCATGGAAGTTTCCCACAGGGATCAGGAACTTAATCTAATTAGTTAAATCACAGTTTGGTAACCCTAAATGTAAGCTAAAAATCATTGTTAGCATCTAATGTCTGAAAACTTGGATTTTGGCATAATTAGGACTCGAGGTGTGATGAGGGGCAAAAAATGCCCTCAAATCCGAAACTCCACAATAGGCTTGAAAAGAAGGATCCGGCCTGGAGAAGCTTGGATATAGGTGGGCTCGAAGATCCAACCTACCTACATCCAAGGAAAACCTACTACGTAGACGGCTCTGGCAATCTAACCCGCCTGTGCATAGAAAAGGTTGGGCGCAGCCAGACCTAAAAGATCCTACCTGTTAGAGAGGATGGCGAAAGTACAATAGGCCTACGCCACCAATAAATGTTGACATTGGTAGCCGCAATAAATAATCTAGCAGCACACGTACAATTTTTGGGTGGCGTATCTGCTCAGATGATCTTACTGAAAGCCCAATCCCAGCATTGTAAATAGCTGGGAAGGCCCTCAAGGCCTCCCTCAAGCAACTCGAGAGAAATGGAGAGATTGTAATCTTATAAAATTCTAGTGCATAGTTGGGAGCACCATCCTCCCCCAAATGTAAATTCTTGTGATGGAACTGGGTAACCACTCTCTACGTCATTGTGAGGTTGCTTAGATCCCATGATTGAACCATCCACCCACGAAGGAGGTTCGATCATTATTTGAGTTGGATACTTCATAACTTGGGGTGCTGATCAATTGGCGCCGTCTGTGAGAAATGATTGTCAGTTGATAACATTTCCTACCTCATAAGATCCTTCTCCTTTGGAGTTAAGCAGCGAGCAACGATGAATCTCAGCCGTTGGATTGAGATCCAACAACTGGGATCTCCTCTTGAGGCAAGGCAGGTGCTGCGACCAATGTTGGGTAGCCTGGATGGCACCACGTGGCACCATCTGGGCCATCCATCTTCGTTCCTTTGTTGGGAGTTGGGACTACTACAGATGTCGAATCAAGATGATTTTTACTTTTTCAGGCTACGATTGTCATTCTGGATCCATCTGTATGGTCAGATTTTTCATCCGAAACTTGTAAAGATGTTGCATTATCCCCTTACCACACAAAATGTAAAGATTAATATACAAATTATGCAAATCATCCTAAATGCAATGTAATAAATGTTATGCATTATTTACAATGTTACATGAAATGTTAAGCTTAGGAACTAACATAAGTAGACATTTTATTATGAATGAATGCACATTTGTCATACCCCCATGCTTATCTTTTGCTAGTCCCTAGCAAAATTATCCTAAATGCTAAGTATAAAATAGAATCAAGATTTGATCACTTAGGCAAGATTTGTTGATCACATTAAATAATTTCACTAAGGACCTAATTACAAAAACTCAACAGTGCCTGAGTGTCTGCCAAAATGCAGACTGCCCAAGTGCTCAACTTATTTCGAAAAGGGAAGATACATTTTTTTTATCTTTTTCTTCTTTTCTAATTTTTTTGGAATTATGGAGTTGATAGTTTCGGGATAACTTTTTACATTACCCGACCTGCCGAATACTAGGAAAAGACTCTAACTGCTAAACATCTTATCGTGAAAGTGATAGACTCACTCAATGGCAATTAAAATAGACTTTGGGTTTCTACGCCTCTAGGTGAACTTGACAAAAGAAGATGTTGCCTAAAGGTGTATCTGTCCGACGAGTAGCTTTCTCGCTACTTTTATTTTTGTAGGGTCAACACAAGGGTGCACCTAGTGTTTATCTCCTTGGATCACTCTACTTCCTCACTTCTCCTTTAAGTATTTTGGAATTTTTGTGCATTTCGTGATCTGGGTTCTGGACAATTGGCTAATGAACTGTTACCACTGACCACTTGCCAGCCATACTCGTGCGGTAAAGTATGACTTATTTATTTATTTATATTCTTTTTTTTGGGTATTTCTCTTTTTTTTTTCTAAGTAGGTGGCTTCCCTGGTCTAAGATTTACCTAAAGGGAACAGGAAGAGAATGGTTGTGTGGCTTGACTCTGGACAACCGACTAATGAGCTGTTACCACCGACAACTTGCTGGCCATACCACCTGATTGTACAGCAATCATGCAACCTAAATCACCAGCATAAAGCTAGATTCTAGCATAACTTAGGAATAATGCATTCATAGGCATCGTAATTTGCACAATAGCTAGTTTATTAGCCATATAGATAAAATCATCATTTTATGTACTAATTAGAGATGATTTTAATCACAGATGATTCGAAGCTGCGGATGATAGGTCAGATTGGACAAATCTTGTTAGAACGACGACAGGAGTCTAACCCTTCAGAAATCATCTCGATTAGACAACCAAAGCATCGTGTACAGTCCGTAAAAGAATGGAGATCATGGAGCCAAAGGACAAAGATCCGAGCCTCAGATGAAAAATCCAACCACATGGATGGATCCAGATTAACGATTGCAGTCCAATGGTGCAAAAATCAACCCTATCGGAGGTCCACATCATCAGATACAAAGAAGAGGTCCATATGGCGCCGTCATAGCCGCCCTTCGCCACTGCCCCATCTCTGAAGATCATTCCTCACCCGCTGTTGTCCACGAGTCGCCACATCCCCGTTCCATCCATGCCTCATCAAGGAAGGAGAAGATCTCAACTGTTGGATCTTCATCCAACTGTCGAGAGCGAAGTTGCCTTAAAATGAAAACGCAACAAAATAAAGGAGTAGTGCAGCATTTAGCACCTTTGCTCGCAAGCAAGCTACGCACGCTCGATCCGCACCACACGAGAAATCGGGTGAACGTTAGGCACAGGCGCAATTGGACAGTTGGATGGTGAGTGGAGTGCACGGATGCGATCGTGTGGCACGATCTAAGCAAGCCGCAGCTAGATGCGGGAACCCACGCGTGATCCCATGCACTTGCTTTGACGCAAAGGCAGCGGGCACGATCTTTAAGCCGTTAGATAGTGAGATCGGATGGCTGAGGATCAAGCACTCATTTTGAGCAAGCAGGTGTGCGAAGAAGAGAAGCAGGCGCCCATAGAGGAGCTGGAGCCATGCGATTACGGATTGAGGGCTCTGGGCATGCCACGTGTCAGCATCTCATGCATCTAGAGTGTAGAAGGCAATTTTGAAGGAGCATTGAGGCCTAATCAAGTCCGTCGATCTCCCGATCGACGGATCTGAGTAATCCTAAGGTTGTTGCATGAGATAGAGGGCCAAAATACTCTTTTTTCCCTCCATAAAAACTATAAAAGAAGGCCAAAGCCCCCCCTTGGATCATCTCTTCCATCAACTCCAGACATCTCTTCCACCTACTTCTCTACTATTCTTTGTCCCTCTGCAACTCCGCTCCAACCTTCATCCTGGCACTTTGGATCTAAGGTGCTGGTGCATCTCGTACAAGCATCTTACAAGCGGCATCATCTCTCTACCTTATTCTTCTATCTCTCTCTCTTTCTCTCTCTATCTATCTATCTTCTATCTATCTATCTGTTTCTATTATCATTTTCTATTGTGAAAAACTTTATCTAATTGCAATAAAATTCTGATTCTCTGGATATCTGTTTTATACATATATACATATATATATCTAGTTAGAATTAGTTTTATTGAAAAGCCTCTGCAAAAAACTAGATTACCTCCCTGCGAACGACTCGGTACTCACCAGAGTTTATAAAATTATTTATCGACGCATTTCGAGCTATACAACTAAATCAACTTTTAAAGCATGATTTATGCATCGAACAAGTTGGCATCATTGCCGAGGAGGCAATGAAAATTTTTGAAGCTTTTTGGTGTGAATGTGAGATTTATAACTTGTTATTTTTGTTGATTTCATGTGTGCAGGAAAGCGAGGAAATTAGAATGAATCAGGACAATGGGCATTGCTAGTTCAAATCTCAGGTAAATACCCGTAGGTTAGTTAGATTAGAAAAAAAAATTCACAAAAGTTAGGATTTACTTGAACCTTAGGATTAATTAGAATTTGCTTGCTTATTGAAAAAATAAAAAAAAAATTTCTCTTGATTTTTGGGCAAAAATAAAGTTTTATCTTAAAAATTCAATTCCCAAAGATTTGTATGTCCAAAAATTCTAAAATTTTTATTGTATGTGGATTTTAAAGTCAGGAACAACATATCCAAATTTCGCATAAATTAGAGTTATAACAAAATTTGAAAAATCTACGCACTAATCTAATATCAATTCGATTACTGTTCTTGATTTTTCAAAGTTTAAAATATCATAGAAATTTTTATACAACTCCAATTGAGTTGAGATTTCTAACACTGAATTTATAAGATAATCAAGAATTTAGGAAAAATATGAAAAAAATATTTCTTGCATGTTTGGTTGCGTGGATTATCCAATCATGAACTGGAGGTCAAAATAGACTACAAAACCCCCAATACACTTTAAATCAGAAGAAAGTAGAAAATGTATATTAAAATTCCTGAAAAATATTTTATGAGTGCCTAGTTAGTGGTGTAATAGGACCAATTGATTTCATTGCTTGGGTCACACTACTAATTAGATTTAAACTTAAAAGAATCATCTAGAACTATCTATGCTTAGGGTTTCACATTAAGGATAAAGTACACTTGCATTTCCATACTTATAGGAAATCTATCAAACAAATTGGGATTTACAAAAGTTTGGTGTGTCTCATCAGAACTTTGATTGAAGATACTAAATCAAGTGAACCCTAAAATGCATTAACACAAGCAATTGAATCTTAAAATTCACTTCATTATAAAAAAAAATTGCTTGTGAACCCTTTGCCTGTGCACTTCACATCTCTGAAATCAATCTTAAGGGCAAACACCCCTTTAACGCCCATCATATTCCAAAAGCACATCAAACTGAAGCTTAAAACTGAGTAGACGTACCTTAGGCAGGACTAATAGACATGGGGACTTGAAACTAGATTGGGCTAAGGTCGAGGCCTTGTCTACTTGGACCTACTGGTGATAAGAAAGGTCGATGCGGTAACCACGTTAACCCTTAGTGGTGTCTCGCCGTGCAGGGTGTCCTAAGGGGTCCCACCCTTCTGACCAGCCAAGTAATTCAAGGGTTGGTCTAACGCAATCGTGTTTTGGAGAACCAGGATCAGGTCTATTTAGGGTTGACATTCTAAGGACCAGTTTGATTGCTTGTATTGAATGGGCAGGGTTTCTCTCATATGTCTTCTTCTCATCTACAGACATTCTTCTAGTGTATGCAAGGTAGAAGATCTCAAAATCCTGATTTGCTACCATAATTAGAAAAAATTCCTAGAAGACTGAACCATCAAGAATCTGAATCTGAATCCTCTGCAATGGCTACTCACCATGATGAAGAGATTGATGAGGAAAATCTGGATCCTATGACTCTCTTACAAAGGTAGATCACTAAGCAAGGCTAGTTTCATGACTGACAGATGGAAGTCATAGTGTAGGCCATCACTCGACTCCAAAATGGAAGGACAGACCAACCACTTCGTGACTTTTATAACCCTCCTAATGCCCAACCTGAACCCTTTGTTAGGGTACCTTAGGATGGGGAATATTTTGAACTCAAACCTCAGATCATTAACTTGATTCCCCACTTCCATGGCCGTGAGTCAAATGATCCCTTCCACCACCTTGAAGAGCTCCTACACATAGGAAGAACGTTTGGCCTTAGGAACATAAATGAAGGTACCCAGATGATGAAGATGTTCCCATTCTCCTTGAAAGATAGAGTTGCAAATTGGTTAAGAATAATTGGTAGACCAATCCTAACTTGGGAAGACCTAAGAAGCACATTCCTAAAGAAATTCTTCCCCATAGGAAAAGCTAATGCCCTTAGATGTGCCATAACAACCTTTAAGCAGAACCCCAGGGAACAACTACATGAGGCTTAGGAGAGGTTCAATGATTTAGCTAGGAAATGCCCACATCATGGGATTCTGAAGTGGCACTTTGCCCATATTTTCTATTATGGGTTGAGTGATAATTTGAAGAATTTCGTTGATGCAGCATGTGGGGGCAATTTCCTAAGTAGAGACACTGAGGGAGCCTTTCAATTATTCAAGAATATGATTGAAAATTCCCTAAAAATGCCTCAATGTTCGCCTTTAACAGAGCTAATCAACCAAGGAGTGGAGTTTATAAAGTTAACAATAATTCACACTCGGTTGATTTAGAATTAATTGCACAATAATTAGACAAGGTGGAACTCGTGGGAAAGAACATAGAGAATTTGGATAAGAAGTTGGATAATCTTCTAAAGGGTGGGAATTCCTTAGGTACACAATCCAGATTAAATCCTATGCCTGCCTGACACATACAAAATGCGTTGGTTTAACTATGTCATTGTAGCATGCGTTCGCGACGTCAATTTCAATTTAAGATGTAGATTTGGTGAGTCCAAGTGTTGAACACGAGGAGGCATGAAATCGAATTAGTTTGTTGCTTTAGTTGTCACAAGAATGTTTAGTTTGATTACAAGAAAATGAGAAAGAGAGAGAGAGAGAGATTAGGGTTAGAGCTTGTATTTAAATCATGACATTTATTCTAAGAATATGTGAGCTATGATATAAGAAACAACATTAACAAATAGCATGCAATTAGAGTTTGTTTACAACTATAGCAATAGATGAAAGCTTAAACAAGTGCGACATAAAACTAAAGTAAAAAGAGTACGAGGAGGAGGCGAGGGTACCATGGCGGTGGAGGGGGGCTCCGTCGGTGGGTTGACAACTCCAGGGCGGATATGGGATGTTTGGAGGAGCTAGAAGAGGGCTAGTATTTCATGAAGAGTGTGTGAATTGAATGCCCTTGAATGGGGTGCTTGAGGAGGTTTATATAGAGAAGAAGGGGTTTCCAAACTAAGTAAGGGTTTTAGCGACGTCAAGGATGTCGCTAAACCCATTCCAGAAGTGTCGGTGAAGCCCCTCGCCCGTCAGTCCAACCACGCATGTGTGCTTCTTCCTCCGCATGATTCGTGTGCGTGGAACGTGGGTCGTCTGATTAAAGATCGGACGACTGAGATCGAGCCCTGAGCGCTGGTTCAGATCGTGCTGCGTGCTTCGGGCATGCGCCTTGCGCATGATCGCTCGCGTTTGCATCGGGCGTGTGAGAGCATGCCACGTAGCCTACCTTAGAGCCGTTCGATGGTGATCGGGCGGTTTGAATCAGCTACAATGCCGGCTAGAGCATGATTTGGGGGGAGGTGGGGGTCGAACTCTCACCACTGCTTGCGGGTGAGAGCCTTCGACCGCTGTGCTACCTTCACGAGTTGGTGCAGAGGTGAGATCAGGTGCAGGCGATATCTAAAATTGGATGGAGATCCAACGGTAAGATTTTGAAGCCCTTTGGGCGTGCTAGAGATGCGATGCAGTCAAAGCTCGCGGGTCCTTGGCCATCCGATCCTTGGGTTGGATGGCTTAAAATGCTTCTCTTTGATGAGCCCGAGGGTGCTATATGGCTGGGGGTGTGGTGCTGAGCGCTACGTGGCCGCTTGTGGGTCATTGATCAACAGATCAATAGCCATAACTTCTTGGGTTGGTCGAGGGAGCTCCAGATGTCTGATTTAAGTGATTTCGAGTTCGTTGGACTCCATTCGTCTATCAGAATCTGTCCGTGCGGTCTGATTGCTCATCTGAGGCTTGTTTCAACATGCACTTGTACACATAGCCATTAAACATTAATTATAAGTAATCTTAATTCATCATGCATGCAATGCTCCCAAGCCCATTATGGTATGTCATTAATGCACATATACCCTCAAAACTAACCCCAGTTGATGAATTATCATCATTGGATGTAGAGTTGTCATACCCCCAAGCTCATCCCTTGCTAGTCCCTAACAAGGTTTATCCTAGCCATTATTTTCAGTCAAAATTAGGAATTGATTTCATAGACATTTGTTGCTTGTCAATGGGAGGAAATATTTACTAACAGCCTAATCCACAGAGACTAAATAGTGCCTGGGTGTCTACTAAAATGCAAACCGCCCAAGTCCTCACTTTAAAGCATATATACAGATATATATATTTTTTCTTTTTCATCTTTTCTAATTTTTTTTGGAGTTTTGGAGTTGAGAGTGTGTAGGTAACTTTTTACGGCTACCCAACCCACCCATATCTCGAAAAAGACTCTAAGTGCTAAGCATCTTAGTGTGAAAATTGTGATAGAGTCACTCAACGGTAATTAAAATAGACTTCAGGTTTCTACGGTCTTAGGTGACCAGAAAAGAAAATGCTTGCCTAAAGGTGTATCTGTCCGATCAGTAGCTTTCTCCCTATTTTTATTTTGTGTGGGGTCAACATAAGGGTGCTTCTAGTGTATATCTCCCCAGATTGCTCTACTTTCCCGCTTCTTCCTTAAGTGTTTTAGGCTTTTTCGTGCATTTAGTGATCTAGGTTCTGGACAACTGTCCAATGGGGTGTTACCCATGACCACTTGTCAACCATACTAGTGTGGTGAAGTGTGGCTTGTTTATCACTTTTTTTCTTTTTCTTCTTTTTCTATTTTTCTATTTCTCCCTTTTTTTTCTTTTGTTGTTTAGTAGGTGTCTTCCCTGATTTAAGATTTACCTAGAGGCAATAATAAGAGAGAATGGTCCTGTGGCTGGGCTCTGGACAACTAACCAATGGGCTGTTACCCACGACAACGTGCCAACCATATTACCCTAGAAGGTTCATTAGCTACTCAATTTCTGTTAGAATCTCCGAGGAGTGAGTTAGTGCAAAAAATGTGTGCAGATGCTTAGACTAAAAGTCCCTCCGAGTCGGAGGGCGGGTTGATAAGTCATATACTTATCACCCTTCTTTATTGATCGGATTAATGTAAATTAAGGTTACAAGAATTCAGAGCTAAATCCACATTTTAGTGGACACCTGGGCTGATTAAGCCTGAAGGCCTGAAAAGTCTAAGTGTTTAGGTTCTCATATTATTTCCTACAGTTGACAAGCTCCTAATGCCTAAGTTTTCCTTCCTAATTTCATTTTATATATATAATTCAAGCTCATAATAGGAACTCAGAGAATGTGAATTACCACCCCCCCATGCTTAAGTTGGACAATGTCCTCATTGGCAAATAGATGTATGCAAGGGGGTACAGAAGGAAATCACCTGAGTGCAGCTGTGTACCTGATAAGCTTGAATCTTCTTAGTTGTCCCCCAGGAAGCTCTAAGTTTAGTGCCTTCAGCTAGACATAATGCACAAACACGAATTGTCTGGGTCAAGAAGGTGCAGACAAAATCAACAACACCCAAAATTAGAAGTCCACAGATGAGAACTAGGTTGTGGTGGAGTCCCATTTTGAAGGGATGAGAACTCTACAATAGATGTAACATGCATGCTCGTGTTTGTTCCTCCCTTAGTCAACGGGCATGCAGAGAAGTTGATGTGGACGAGTACACCCTAAATCTAAAATGTCAGACACTGAAGATGTAGGTTTTATACTCAGCTTGTGTCCCTATAAAATCGAAAACCCTCAAAGATGTATCAATTCTAGTGCATTCGGGTTGCGGGATTTCTATTTTGGTAGGGCATGTAATAAAATCAAGAGTTTCATAATGAGCCTTAAAATCAAGCATGAGGTCTCTCTTCAAAGAAAGATCCATCCCTTGTTCAACTAGGGTTTCATTACCTATTTCCTCTAAGTCCTTGACCCTAAGAATATTCTCTTCAACCTCTTTCATATTAGACTCAATGTTCGTGGTTGCATTAGAGGTAGGGCTGACTTCATCCTCTAACTGGGATTCCTTCTCTTGTCCCTCTAAATTTGTGATGGGGGTTTCAACTGATTTGAAATCGCTTATTTTGAAATTACGATCCCATTTACCATCCCCAATGTTGGATGTCTTTTCCACCAAATCACTTTCCTCAGGAAGATTAGATTTGGCTTCCACAACATCGCCTCCCAAATTCTCAATTTCCTTCTGATGTGTGTCCTCAACTCTCCCTAAATCATGTTCTGAGGAATCCTTAATGATATCTTCTACGGAGTTGTCCAGCTCTTGGGGAGTATCAATAGTGGATTGAACCAATTTTAGGTAAATTGGTGTAGTCCAATTGATCATGGTAGGGCCTTGCTTCACAAATTCCGTAAATGGAGTTGGTTTTAACAGTTTTCTTTGGCCCTCTTCTTCTAGTTGTTGGAACATATCCCTCATGGCTTGTTTCCCTTTAATCAATTCTTGATTTTGTCTGTGTAACTCTAACTAGAGGTTATCAAGAAGTGATAGGGTGTCATTCGGTTTCCCATGGATTTCTTCCTTCAAATTAGGGCTAGGAAGGTGTGGTTGAGGATGTGTACTGGAATCTGCATTGGGGTTTAAGTTCATGGGTGGGTCCTCTATTCTATCATTTTCAGGGTCCAATTCTTCAAGAGGAACCATTCTCTGTTTAGTCCTACTCCAGAATAATTGAGGTTCTAAGTCCTCCCAGTCGAATTCTTCATCAACAGACCAAATCAAAGGTTGATCATTCCCGATTTGCCTAGGTTTCTGATCATCCTTTGATTTCCATTTGTCTAGAAGACCTTTTAATCCAAAGGTCAAGTAGGAGAGATCCTTGAATTTAGATGACCTTTCTTGGTTATAGTCTTGGGAAGGGTAGGGATCTTGGTGATCACCTAGAGTGTAGGTGATGAGAACCTCATCATGAGCCCTAACTAACTCATTTTGACCTAAGAAAGAGAATAAAAGCTCCTATGTAACCTGGAGAAGGGCCTAATTCAAGGAATAACTGTTCTGAGAAGAAAACATGAAATAAAGGGTCAAATTGTAATTTTACCATTGCAGTACATCAACGAAATTTCTCAAGGGCTAAACATAGGTCAAATGGTATTAAGAAGATGAAAAGTGGGTTGGTTCAGTCAGAAATGGGTTCATGTGTAATCTAAGAATTAAATGACATCTTGTAACCCTAAAACAGACCTGCTTAAGTCAACAAGGTTTTGGTCAGGATAAAAATCAACTAAACCCTCTAAAATTCATGGAAAAATATCCCTTAGGGCTTAGAACCTTCAATTTGGCCTTTGGAACCTATTTTGACCAAGATAGGGGTCCTAGCTCATTATTTGACCTAATTTGGGTTTCTGTGTAAAATGTCTAATCAAACGTGGTCAAACCTAAAATCCAATGTCACCATTGGATTCCTTAGGTCCAAATTAGTTTTGTACCAAAATTTGGGCCTAAGGGAAGGTCACCTTGACCTACTTTGCAAAATAGTCCACCCAATTACATTTTGACTCCTAGCTTTTGAAATTCATTGCGTAGACCCCCCTATCTTCCTCGCCACTCCTACAATTAGGTCCCTCCACCATTAAAGTGGAGTCCTACTCCGACAAGGAATTGAGGGGGATTGCTCCCTGATTCCTCAGAGATCTCCCAGATTTGGAAGGGAGATTCTCTGAGGAATTCCCTTCCATCTGAACGTAATTCCATGACGTGATTCGCACCCAATCTCTCGTGCGAAAGCTCGAGAGATTTGGGTATCTCCCTGAATCCTACTACAGCGAGGACTCTTACGCTTGGAAGCTTGTCTTCCAAGCACAAGAACCCCTGCCAGTACCTATAAAAAGACCCTCACCTCCGGCTGCACAAAATCAGCTTGGCTTGGCCGGAGAACCACCTCCATCTTCGTCTCTTCCCCTCTGACCAGGTGTCCAGCAGGCTCCGGCAGCCTTCCCTCCTCCTTCTTGTCGCTCTGCCACAATACCAGTGGCAGAGCTGTCTTCAACTCCTTCCTCCTCGTTGCGCCATACCTGCACGCGTGCCCAATACCCTGTCGTCGTCACCGTTCTCCCTACACTGGAAGTCATCTTCTCCAGCGGCAGTAGGTACTGCCCGCCGCTCTTCTATCCCCCTTCACTACTTAGTTAGGTTAAAACACTTCCTCTCTCTCCCCTCTTTATTTCCCCTCTCTTTATTTTCACTTTTAACCCCTTGACGCCACAGACCAGCACCGCCATCTTCATATTCGACCAACCACCGGCGAGGTGTCTCCATCAACTCCGCACCTCCATCCACCTAGCCAGACCCCTCAAAACCTCCGCCATCATCCACTGAGCATCTTCCACCCCTTCACTGACTGCCAACACCTCCACACTCACCCCTAAACACACCCATTACCATGGCCACAGAGCGACCTAGGCACGCATGCCTAGGTCGCCCCGTGGCCAGCACCCACTGCTTCACCTTCGCCGTGACACGGCGAAGCTCCTCATGTCATTTGACGAGGCCGTAAGGTCATGTTCGTGAGTTTCCGGTCAAGCCCCCTTTCTGCCATTGGAGCATGAGCAAGGAGCTCGCAAGCTTGCACCAAGCTGCACCGCTCCAGGTCTCCAGGTTCAGGAGGTGCGGGTTGGACTCGCACAAGCACTCAGCCAGGCAATTGGCTTTGAGAGAGAGGACAACCACAGCAATTGAGCGAAGTCTCCCTGTGGGTGCGCAAGCGAAGCGGGTGGGACTTTTAGTCTCACCTCAGAAACTCAGGTGCGCAGTGAGTCATTTATATTAGATTTGTGTTTTAAGCTAGTCCCCTCAAGTACATGGGGTGAGGTCCCCTTGCCCACGACACCCGCCTCGTCTACGACCCACGCCCCCACGGACTTGGCTGACTGACCTGTTTAACTCCACACTCCTCACACACCACCCACGCTGGTGCACTTGGACCCAGGTGCGCAACCCGACCCGATTACCCGGCTGGCTCTGAGAGACCGAACCCAAGAGAGAAATAGAGAGAGTGTACGCGGGGGGGGGAGGGGTAGGTTTTGCACTCTCGTGTGTGCAGGGAAAGAAGGAGAAGGAAGAGGCAGCTATTGAAGAAGGACTTGTGAAGGAAAGAAGGAAAGAAGGAAGGAAGCTGAAGGCAGGAGCGGCTAAGGAAAGAAGCTGAGGACTTTAGAAGGCAAAGGCTGAAGAAGGAGAAGGAAGAGGTAGAGGCTTGAAGGTAGAAAGCAAAGAAGGAAGACAGCACTGTAGCTAGAGAAGGTGAAGCCAAGTAGAGAAGGAAGAAGAAGGAAAGAAAAAGGAAAAGGCAAAAGCCAAGGGAAAGAGAAGGCATTGTAGCCACAGAGGAGAGCTAAGGAAGAAGCTGAAGAAGAGAGGAAAGGCTAAGGCAGAGGAAAGGAAGATTAAGAAGGAAGCAGAAGGCCAAAGGCAAAGAAGAAAAGAAAGAGAATCTAAGGCCAAAGACCCGTAGTGGAAAGTCAGAGAAAAGAAGAAAGAGCCAAAGCTAAAAGAAAGAAGAGAAAGAAGACTCCTTCTTGCAGATTTGTTCTCCTGTGGTTGATGTCGTGCACTCGAAGTCAAAGACTCCTACTGCTAGCAGTGGGAAACCTCCCTACAAGTTGAGGCTAAGAAGGCACACTACCACACCAAGTGTTGATGAATTAGTTGTTGCAGCTGTGATGAAGGTTAGCAGGACTTCTGCAGCTAAGAATGGGATAGACCTGACTCCTAAATGAAGGTCCTGACCTGGAATGTGCGTGGGCTGTGCGATAGAAGCAGGAGGGGGTCTCTACTTAGATATCTACATGAATGGGAAATCGACTGTGCCATCCTTCAAGAGACACACATTGATTGTGAGTCTAACAGTGCATGGGAAGAGATGAAGGCAGGGTCTGCAAATGACCTTGTGGTGGTCAATTCCAATGGCAGATTTGGGGGAATTGCCATTTGGTGGAAGAAGCAGCTACTGTGCTTGCAGGAGGTTTTTGTGGCTAGGCACCTTCTGACCTGTAGATTCAAAAGAGGCCAGGGGGACAATGTCTTCTATGTGACAGGTGTGTATGGACCAAATGATCCTAACAGGAGTCAGGAACTATGGGAGGATTGGAACCTGGCTGCAGACTTTGTAGGTGGGGGGGCTTGGCTTGTTGGAGGTGACTTTAATTGTACTTTAGTGGGGAGTGACAGACCTAACGGGGTGGTCGATAGCTCCACCGCTGGATTTCAATTGGTGGTCTAGGCCTTGGGGATGTGCGAATTTCCCTCATCAGGGGTTGAATTCACTTGGAGGAATGGTAATGGGCTCATGTCCAAGATTGATAGATTTTTTGGCAATGCTGAGCTGTTGGATCTCTTCCAGATGTCATTTGTGTGTGGTCTTGAACGCCCATTTTCTGACCATACACCCTTGGTGTGGGACAATGGTGAGCAGGTGGTGGCTAGATCCTACTTTAAATTTAGGAGATCTTGGTTGAGGGAAACAGGGTTCAGAGACATGTTTGCCAGCTGGTGGAGGTCACAGTAGGGTGAAGGCACATCCACCTCCAAACTGGCTTCTAAGTTTATGGCTTTGAAAGGTATGCTGAAGGAGTATGGAGATATTGTCTCAGTTCTCAGACGTCAGAAGCGTCATGAGGCCTTGCTGAAAATTCAAGAACTGGACACCAAGGAAGCTGTGGATCATCTGTCTGAGCTGGATCTTGCTGATAGAAGAAGATGGCAGGGGGTGGTAATTGAAGAAGACCTAAAATTGGAGATGGATTGGAGGGAGCATTCTAGGCAGCTATGGCTAAGTGAGGGGGATGCAAACACCAAATTCTTTCATCTGGCTGCTAGCTCTAGGAGAAGAACAAATCTGATCTCTTCAATAGTTATAGAGGGGTAGAGAATTACCTCCTTATCTGATATCAGAGCTGAGGTCATCAGATACTTCAAGGAATCTTCAAGAGCTGCAGGTAGGGGCAATTGGAGAATGACAGTAAATGATCTACCCATGATTAATGAGTCTCAGGGGTCCAGCTTGATTGAACCCATATCTGAAGGTGAAGTCCTGAAGGCCATTAAGGATCTCAATTGTGAAGGATCGCCTGGTCTTGATGGAATCCAAGTGTTCCTTTACAAAGAACTGTGGGACATTGTGGGCATAGAGGTTATGGAAGTGATTAGAGAATTCCAAAGTGGCAATTTTGGCTTTGAAAGAATTAATAGATCTTATCTGTTTCTTCTGCCAAAAACCCTGGGTGCTGAATCCTTCCAGGAATTTAGACCCATTGCCCTCTCTAACTCCTTGTACTTGGTGATTGGCAAGGTCTTGGCTAATAGGTTGAGGCCTGTATTGCAAGATCTGATCCATCCTGTTCAGTCTGCTTTCCTCTTGGGTAGATCTCTACAAGAATCTTTTATCTTAGCCCAAGAGATGGTTTGTGGCTGGCATAAGAGAAGATGCAAGGCCTTCATGTGGAAGGTTGACTTTCGTAAGGCTTATGATTCAATCAGTTGGCCTTATCTCTGGGATGCGCTTAAAAGAAGGGGCTTTCCCTCTACTTGGATAGGTTGCGTTAAGAGATGTATTACCACTGCCTCCTTTACCCCTCTAATAAATGGGAAACCCTGTGGTGCATGGATCCAGCCTCAGTGTGGCATTAGGCAAGGATGTCCCCTGGCCCCATTTATCTTTAATTTGGCAGTTGATAGTTTAGCTTGGTTTGCTTCTAGGCTTTCTGTAGCGGGTCTTGTCAGAGGATATTCACTATCTTGTAGGAATAGTCTGGCTCCCATTCTTCAGTATGCAGATGATACTGTTTTTTTTGTTGAAGGATCCATGGATGGAGCATTGGCTCTGCATCATTTGGTTAATATCTTTGGTGAGCTTTCTAGATTGAGGTTAAATAGAGACAAGTCTGGTTTGGTCTACTTTGGTTTATCTGAGGAGGAGCAAGAAGCCTTAGTAGCCATCCTGATGACTCCTCGCATCAGTCTTCCTATCAGATATCTTGGGCTGCCTTTGAGGTTTTCCAGGTTGAAGAAAAGTGATTGGAACTGCCTTTTTGACAAGATTTCTATGAAACTTGGTGGTTGGCATAGCAGGTTCCAGAGGTGGAAGACTTATCTTGCTCAACTCGGTGATCACCTCCATCCCTGTCTTCTACTTTTCCATTTTCAAAGCACCAAGATTCTTTTGGAAGGGAGCTAGACACAAGGGCAGTTTCTTACAGCCTCTCAAGTTTGATCAAATCTGCTATCCTAAGGAGATGGGTGGTCTTGGGATCAAATCCCTGCAGCATTTTAATGATGCCTTGCTGCTCAAATGGGCTGTTAATCTGCTGCAAGGTGATCTGAAACCGTGGTATGCTCTGATTAGAGATAGATATGGACCTTCCAACAGCATGATATCTAGACTTCAGCCTAACTGTCCATCACCTTTCTGGAAATCTGTAACTAAGGCATTGGTTGATCACTTCCATCTGCTGCAATCGTCACTTGGAGATGGCAGGTCTTTCAGTTTCTGGAAGGAGGGATGGTCTGAAATGGGTGTCTCGAAGGAACTCTATCTGAGAGCTTTTGCTGCAGCAGCTGACAAGGATGTCACGGTTAGCAAGGTTTGGTCCTGCAGCAGTAGCAATTGGAACCTGGATGGTGTGGAGTCTAGCAGAAGAGCTACCTGGTTATGGGAAGAAAAGAGAAGGCTTATATCAGACCTTGAAAGTTTCAGACCTAGGCCTGGAATGGAGGACAAATATCTGTGGGAGGGTATTTATAGTGTCCAATCTGGCTATAACAGAATGTTGAACTTTGAAGAGGGATGGAGATATGATTCCATTGACAAGAAGATATGGTTGTTAAAAATTCCTCTTAAGGTACAAATTTTCCTTTGGCTGTGCAGGAGAGATGGGTTAATCACAAGTGATCTATGCCACAGAAGATTGGGTACTGATCATCATGTGTGTTTTTTATGTGAGATGAGCATTGATAATGTAAATCACCTCCTCTCTTCTTTCCTTGTCACTGATGTCATCTAGAGAAAAATGTGTCAGGAGCCATTACCAGAGTGGGATTCTATCTGGCATGGGTTTGAAGTGAGAGGGAATGAGAAACATTTTCAGGAGAGGCTGGTATGTTGTGAGAGTATTGTAAGAGAGTGCTGGTCCCTCATACACTCTTGGGGATCCTTTTTGTAATCTCCCTTGCTTTGCACATAATATACTGTTCCGGACTGCTATCATTGGATGATAGCTCTCCTTTCTGTTTCAAAGAAAAAAGAAGAGAAAGAAGAAGGAAAGAAAAGAAAGGAGCTGAAGAGCCAAGTCAACGAGATTCAAGAATCAACCTTTTTATCCAATTCTCCTCAATCTCTCTATTTTGCTATATTTTAATATCCATAAACTCATGCATTATATTCTGAATTAGATTTTGAGTAACTTTAAGTGTTCAAATTACATTATTGAGATTAGTGAATAAATTCTATTTGCTCCCTGTGTTCGACCTCGGATACTTAGGTTTTCAAGTAATAAAAACTTCTTATTTGTTTTCAAGGAAATTTCATTTATACTACAACGTAACATCTTTTAAAACTTATCTCGCCCTTTAAACATTTTGCTACCATTGCCGGGGAGCAACGCATAATTTATCACTAATCTCTGCATTCTTTTTTATTATATTTGAACACTAACTTGCCCTATTTGTTTTGCTGTGATCTTGCGAGGTATTTCACGAGAAGATCTCCTACGCAAGTCAACCACTCTAGGGCAGGTAATCTCTTTTCTTCCCTAATCCATCTCCTAATCCTTGAAAGACAAAAGGAAGCAATCAAAATAAGAATTACTTGCCTTCTCTTTACAGTAATTATCACATAAAAAGGCTAGTTCCCTGATTTACGAGATAAATTTTTTAAATCTGATTGAAGTAGAAGCAATTTTTAGAGATCCTATCCCACAAAATTCCTGTGCCCAGTAGAAATCACGCTTAATCTCCGTGAACAACACACTTCTCGTTTTGAAGTCCAAAGAGAACTTTTTGTGAAAAGAAAAGAGGATTGGAAATAGAACCAAAATTAGAGTTTTTGGAGTGCTAGTCACACATTCTTGCATAAAATGAAAATAAACCCAACCAGCATCAGTGTGCTACCCAAGCCCTTGATTGAAGAGATCTAAACAAGACAAACCCTAAAAATTGAGCTCTAAAATCGCTTGAATCTTAAAATCTTGGACGTAATAACCTGGGAGTCAAATCAGGGTGATTTCTAGGTCTTGACCTAGAATCATTCTGCCATCTTTAGGGCAGGTCAGGTGAAGTTGATCCCTTGGGTCAACCAACCTCCAAATTAGTTCACAAACCAAAAACATCTAAAGTTCAAGTGAAAACCCTAAAGCACCTTGGAAATAAAAGTGGTAGACATAAGAGGTCAAGGTCCCCATTCTGGTCTACCTGGAATCTTAGTGATAAGAGAGGTCGGGTGGGGGAAACCCTGTAACCCGTAGGGACACTCTACCGAATAGGGGTCTTTGTGGGACTCTCCCTCTCTGACTTCCCAAGTTATTCTTAAGTGGACGACTTTCTGATCTAGGGGTATCATCCACCCCGAACCTCCATAGTCATCCAACATCTTTGGGTGCCTCGATTGGGTCAAAAACACCTCCAGTCTTTCATCTCTTCCCTTTAGCGCACACACATACATTTTCAATGGGACTCTTTATTCAGATTTAATCGCTTCACAACTTGATCTTGATCCAACTTCTGATTCCACATCTTGATTCCACCTGATCCAAATATGCAGCCAAATTACTTAGGACTACCTTTCAAGAAACCAAAATGATAGAGATCAATGAGAGATAGGATGATTAAGGATGCCCTTGAATTCTATGAAATTAAATATAAACCCTTAACACCAATAGAAGACATTCAGGTTGATGTCCCAACAACCACAACCTTCATCATAAATTGTGCTCAAATTCTATTGACAGAAGCCACCAACGGATCAGCCAGAGATATTCTCATAATAAGATACATTGAGATAGAAAAATTACACAATTTTGAGTACATCCAATGTAAGACAAATCCTGTACTTTGGGAACAACACCAAGATGATCTTGAAAAATGGGAAGAGATAATGAGATTATTAAAACAAATTATCGACCAGAAATACCCGTATATGCCATAAACAGAGGATGAACCATCTTGGGGTAGTATTGAGGATCAATCCGATTTCTCAGATCTCGGGTTTGAGGCACAAAGTGGTTGTGAATTCCTAACCCAGATAGAATACAACATGCCTGTTATTGAATTAGGTTGGGAAATTGTAGGAGAACACAATGTTGAGCCAACCTTAGACCTTAGATCACCAAGCTTAGAATTCCAAGACTCCTGTAATGATGAATTGAGAACTGTACCTCTCGAGGGTGTAAATCCCGCCCTTTATTCTAATAAGGTGACCCTCGAAGGTTATTCAGACCGAGATTCTAGTAACTTAACCCACATCCTAAGCCTAGAATCTAGAGCAAAAACATATTGGGAAGATTACGAGGCCCCGTATGAAGAAGATCAAAGTTTCAATGAAGAGTATGATTTTGGGCCTTTATTTTATGAATATCCCTCACCAACATCCTCAGAGAGACAAATCAATTTTTTAGAAGTCACGCCAATCTACGATACAGAAATCGAGGAGTTGGATGAGTGGAGTTTTGATTGGGTCTCCCCTATAAGCCTAGAACTTGAGCCTAGACCGAATAAGAACACCTTTTTGAGCTCAGAATACACATATAGGCTAGACCCCAGTTAGGCTGTTCAATCTACATCATGTGATTTATTCTATGGTGGAACCTTTGATCTTGAATCTCATTCAAAACTTAATTTTTGCAATATCTCCGATGATTTCGAATCTGACCATGATTTCAAAGAGAATCTGCTTCCTGAATTCAATGAACCAATCTATGACCTCAGCTCACATGATTCATTCTCGGACTCTGAGGTCCCAGTTCCCGAGATCACTGATTTAAGTTCAGGTTCTAGTGACATGGAATCGTTTCTTTTCGATCCTCAAGAATCAAAACTACAAAATGCTGAGAGTGACTGCAACCTAGAATTCGAATCTTTTCTCAATTCAGATTTCTAGTATCCTATCAACACTCTTAAGGCATTCACTTTTGATTTTGAAAGTTACTATGAGGACTCTCTACATGAAACCACCTGTTACTCCCTTATAGAAGAGCCCTCATGCACAATTCTCATTGAAGTCACCTCTTCCAAATATACAGAACCTATCAAAACCCGTTTTCAACCCCGACCTGCAACTGGACTCAATTTCCATTCTGATTCCTTTCTCACTGAGTCATTTATAGATGATTCAACTCCACACATATACCGGGTATCAAACATTGATCAGACTGAAAAACATGATCCATAATTCTCTAATCACCCCCGTAGGGCTTCTGCCTCATTCATTGATTACTTCACGAAGCTCTACTCTGACCGGGCTGATTCAACTCAGCCAAAACCCAAGTTTACAGTTCCACATCCAACCAGGTTCTCTTGCATTTGGTGGGTTCCACATCTGTTGATCTACATCTATCAACCCACCAGACTAATTGGGTTTGGGCTGCATCATCAGTCTGTTTATCTTAACAAGCACCTGGTTGGACCAACCATGCTCTTAATCAAAGTGCTTGTTACAAAATTCCACTGATTTGACCACTCCCTCTCCATCCCATGTTCCGTTCGGTTGAAGGTGTTGAATCTAGAGCTTAATGGGAGGCAACCCATCATTCCAAAAATCTGATGTGGGATCGATTGTCTATTGCACCCTAAGTTCAGCCTTAGACAGTCGATCCCACCTCTGGTATATGTACCAGAGAACGAAATCGTCCACAATAGTCATTCCTGACCCATTCACCAACTCGATGTATCCTGTTCTAAGTCCCTGAACCCAATACTATTTCACACCCACCGTTTAAAATGAGGATTGCAAAACTTAGGCATGGGGGGGTGGTAGAGTGCATACATACAGAAACTAAGAAAAATCATAAGGATTCTCACAAAAAAATTCACATATGTCAAAAATGCCAAAAAAATAGAAAATTAGGAAAAAGAACAAAAAAATGAAGGAGGGAAGAAAATTTTGAAGCCATATAATCATGAGGAGGAAAAGAGCAAAATGCCAAAAAGGAGCACAAAATGAAAAAGAAAAAGAGATAGTTATTAGTAAAAGATTAAGGGAATAACCGAAGTTCTAGACCTTATCAAGAAAAAGAATAAAAGAAAAAATAGTGTTAATGAGACACAAAATGAGATTAGTAGGAATGCTGATCTTAGGCCTTTTGGGCTAGACTCTTAGGCTTAAAAATTCGAGTATCCGCTAAGATCTGGATAATCCTCAAGAGGTTGGGGAAAATGCAAAGCATAAGTATCAGGTCTAAGGCTTAGGGAGTATTCGATCTTGTTAACTGACCTTCGATTTGCGAGACTCGGTAACCTAAGCACCCCAATCCACACACAGTCTAGTTCAGTGCGGATAACTATCAAAATCACACAAAAGCAGTTTAATGTTCTGAAAAAGTTTCCTAGATTAGGAGCGGTCGATCAACACAAGTTGATTTGGACGAGTTCCTGATGTGGAGAGGTGGGAAATTCTCCTCGAAGATGCGTAACAACATAGCGTCTCCTCGGTGCTTGTCTCTTAGGATATTTACATATCCTACAGGGGGGATGTAAGCACTCTGCTGGTTCAGATACCATGGGTGGCATTATCACGAAATGTCGATTGCTAGGGTTTGGATTTGGCATGGAATGCCATGGGAGGAATTATCTCAAAATCTCGAAAGCCAGGGTTCTGGGGGCTACCATGGGTGGTTCTATCACGAAGCATCGATTGCTAGGGACCTTTGAGGATTGATGATGGGGACGAGGAATCTGATATAGACCGTGTTGAGAATCCAATCCGAAGTCAGAAATAAAAAGAAAAGAGAGAGAAAACTCTCCAAATAAATAATCTTCTGTCTCTCTCTTACAAAAATGCACTGCAAACTGAACCAAGGCTAAAATATGTCTCAAGCACAGGTGCTTAACCGTGGAGTCCAATGAACCCTAGGATAGTTTCTGCGGGCCTTAAAAACCTTCACGGAGGATCAAGGCTAGAGCTAGTCAGGTCCAAATCTTGGTTGGTACTTGAGTACCTCTAGGTCTACTGTTAGCATTCTAACCTAATCAAAAGAAAAAGAAAAGCACTTATCATAACTGATGAAGGAAACTCATGGTCTAGAACAGAAGTTAAAACCGTAAAATTTTGCTAAGGGACTAGCAAAGCCTAGGCATGGGGGTATGATGAGAACCTCAACATGAGCCTTAACTAGCTCATTTTGACCTAAGAAAGAGAATAAAAGCACCTACATAACCTGGAGAAGGGCCTAATTCATGGAATAACTACTCTGAGAAGAAAATATGAAATAAAGGGTAAAACTATAATTTTACCATTGCAGTACATCAACGGGATTTCTCAGGGGCTAAACATAGGTCAAATGATCATAAGAAGATGAAAAGTGGGTTGGTTCAGTCAGAAATGGGTTCATGTGCAATCTAAGAATTAAATGACATCTTGTAACCTTAAAACATACCCACTTAATTCAACAAGGTTTTGGTCAGGATAAAAATCAACTAAACCCTCTAAAATTTATGGAAAAATATCCTCTAGGGTTTATAACCTTCAATTTGTCCTTTGGAACCTATTTTAACCTAGGTAGGGGTCCTAGCATATTATTTGACCTAATTTGGGTTTTTATGTAAAATATCCAGTCAAACATGGTCAAACCTAAAATCCAATGTCACCATTGGATTCCTTACGTCCAAATTAGGTTTGTACCAAAATTTGGGCCTAAGGGAAGGTCACCTTGACCAACTTTGCAAAACAGTCCACCCAATTACATTTTGACCACTAGCCTTTTGAAATTCATTGCGCAGACCCCCTATCTTCCTCACCACTCTTACAATTAGGTCCCTCCACCATTAAAGAAGAGGAGTCCTACTCCAGTGAGGAATTGAGGGGGATTGTCCGTTGATTCCTTAGAGATCTCCTCCTAGATTTGGAAGGGAGATTCTCTGAGGAATTCCCTTCCATCTGAACGCAATTCCATGACATGATTCACACCAAATCTTTCGTGCGAAAGCTTGAGAGATTTGGGTATCTCTCTGAATCCTTCTTCGACGAGGACTCTTGCTCTTGGAAGCTTGTTTTCCAAGAACAAGAACCCCTACCAGTACCTATAAAAAGACCCTCACCTCCGGCCGCACAAAATCAGCTTGGCTTGGCTAGAGAACCACCTCCAACTTCGTCTCTTCCCCTCTGGCCAGGTGTCCAGTAGGCTCTGGTGGCCTTCCCTCCTCCTTTTCATCGCTCTACCACAATACCAGTGGCAGAGTTGTCTTCATCTCCTTCCTCCACATTGCGCCATACCCGCACGCGCGCCCAATACCCCATAGCCGTCGTCGTTCTCCCTACACTGGAAGTCATCTTCTCTGATGACGACAGGTACTTCCTGTCGCTCTTCTATCCCTCTTCGTCGACTTAGTTAGGTTAAAACACTTCCTCTCTCTCCCCTCTTTATTTCCCCTCTCTTTATTTTCACTTTTAACCCCTCGACGCTGCAGACCACCACCACCTTCTTCAACTCCGACCAACCATCGGCGAGGTTTCTCTGTCACCTCCTCACCTCCATCCACCTTGCCAGACCCCTCAAAACCTCTGCCATCATCCACTTAGCATCATCCACCCCTTCACTGACCGCCAACACCTCCACACTCGTCCCCCGAACACACCCATTACCACGGCCACATAGCGACCTAGGCACACATGCCTAGGCCTCCACGTGGCCAGCCACCCACTACTTCACCTTCGTCGTGACACAGCAAAGCTCCCTAAGTCATTTGACGAGGCCGCAAGGCTGTGTTCGTGAGTTTCATATCAGGGCCCCTCTCTGCCATTGGACACCCGTGAAGAGAGAAGAGAAAAATTGAAAGGAATTGAATAGAAACTTACTTGACGGCGCACTTCCCCGGTAACGACGCCAGAAAAGGTGTGGTGTCGGACCTGAATAGGTTGTTAATATGGTGATTTTATCATTGAAGTGTGTATAGTGGTTAACCTAAATCGAACCTAACCATCTCTTTACAAAATTTTTAACCTGGCCTACTTGATTTTATCTTGGTCACTTTTAGGCCCAGGGTCAAACTCAGGGAAGTGGGGTTACGAGTCAAGTTTCTATGCCTTTCCTACAACGAGTCTCTTCCATTCGTTTATTGTGTTTTTGGTGTTTTTCTATTTAAGATTTTTTTCTGATAATCTTGGTCCTTGAGGCACACCCTCAAAATTAAGTTCTTGGCTTTGAGCCAAAACAGG
This sequence comes from Thalassia testudinum, assembly GCA_037157565.1. Classification (NCBI taxonomy): domain Eukaryota; kingdom Viridiplantae; phylum Streptophyta; class Magnoliopsida; order Alismatales; family Hydrocharitaceae; genus Thalassia; species Thalassia testudinum. The sequence continues at coordinate 111,067,329 of JAZHRO010000003.1, read as the reverse complement.
GTTCCAAAACAGTCTTGGCTATTTGCAAGATGGATTACCTACAAGTCAAGGATTATCTTTTCTCTTTTACATATTTTTTTATCTTTTTATTGGCATGTAAGAGAAGCAGACATAAAGTAAATATAGTATATATATATAGGTATATATTATATATGTATAAAGGGGTGGGGGTGGAGGCAGAGATGGAGTGTAGCACGGTGTCGAGTCGGTCGTCGTCTAGAAAGACGCAACCAACAGGATGAAGTGCTACGTGTAAGGTGTAGGATGGATGGTGGAAGATGAATGCGGACACGCTTTTTTTCGTATGTGTGTATGGGGAATATTAGCAACTGGTGCAGATATTCCCGCGATACCACGTATGGTAAATAATGTGAAAATATATCTATATGTATATATGGTTATATATAGGTATATATATGCATATATATATATATGTGTATATATATATGTTTATATGTATATATATAAGTATATGTACAGATAGATATATGTATATATATATATATATATATATGTATATATAGGTATATGTAGCAAGATATGTATATATATGTATATATGTATATATAGTTATATAGATATATATGTATATATGTATGTGTATATATATATATATATATGTATAAGTATATGTATATATATGTATGTATAAGTATATGTGTATATATATGTGTATATATATATAAGTATATAGATGTATATATATATATATATACATCTGTGTGTATGTATATAGACTAATACATATTTATATAAGTACTAATATATGTATAGATATATGTATATATATATGTATATAAATATATGTATATATGTAAATATATATGTATATATATATATATATATATAAGTATATAGATATATGTATATATCTATGTATGTATACTAATACATAAGTAGATAAGTACTACTATATATATAAATAAAATATATATATGTATATATCAATATATATATATATGTACATGTATATATATATGTATATAAATATATGTATATGTACATATCAACCACTATATATATATGTATATATATATATATATGTATATAAATATATGTATATATATCAATATATATATGTATACGTATATATATATGTATATAAAAGTGTATAGGTGTGTGTGTCTATATGGAAGTGTGAATGTATGCGTGTGTAAGTGTCGGTGAAGAGAGTGAGAGAGTGTTGTGAGAGAGAGAGAGAGAGAGCGAGAGAGAGAGGGCAGCCGCGCTGCTGGAGGTGAGGGAGGCAGGTTAAGACATTCGCACCTTTAGAGCGCCGTCTGGAGGCCATGCGCGCGCAGGCGCGTATGCGTGCAGAGGACATGTGCTGGAGGGAGTGGCGCGGAGAGGAGGGGCCGCAGCGCACAGCGCTGCGCGGAGATGCGAATGTGGGTGAAGGAAGCGGGTGACGTAGGCGCACGTGGGCTGGCAGACGCGCGGGTAGGTGCGGGCGACTCGGGTTGAGATGTGCGCACGGGCGAACGGTGGTAGCGGCGCGCCCGGTGGCCGGTTAAGTGAGAAGCTCACCGGTCACCCCACTGTAGCCATAGTGTTCCGCAGAAATGCGTGAACAGTGGCTACAGTGGCCTGGCAAGCCGCGCAACCAGGAACTGCAGGTGTTGTGAGTGCGGCTGGCTCGCAGTTGGCGAACATGGGCTGGCACGCGAGCAAGAAGGTCTGCATCGGCCGGTTGCAGGCACATAGAAGCTCGCGACAGAGCGTGCGGAGGGGGAAGCAAGGGTGCCTGCAGGCACACGCGGTGGCCTGCGGGTGTTGCTGGGGTGCGCGGTGAGGCTTGGCCGACTGCTGTAGTGACGCGCGGTGGCCGGCAGCGGGCGGAAGAGAGAGCGCAACAGGGCGGAGAAGCGGGAGGTGATGGTGCCTGCAGGCGCGCGCGGAGGGCGAGGGCGGCCTGCAGGCGTGCACGGAATTGGCTGGTGGCTTGCGCTGCGTGCTGCTGCTGCCGGCTTGCCACTGTTGCTGGAGCTTTGAGCTTCAAGCTTGAAGCTCCCGCTCCAATGGCTGAAGGTGCTGGAAACATAAAAACGACGAAAGAGCCACCACGCCCACCGGCTCTTTGGTGAGCTAGGCGGTGGTGGACTCACGATGGTGGTTGTGCACCACCGTGAGTTGCTCCTGTCCGCCGGGTGTCTCCGAGGAGGGCCAGCGTGTGGAGGGAGAGGAAGGAGAGGATGGTGGCCTAGAAGGAGAAGTGCTGGGTTTTTCTTGGCGTTGGACCAGGCTGCTTGAAGAAGAAGAAGACGCCCTATATTTATAGAAAAAGAAAGCCATGCACCACCATGCCCTGGCTGTGCATGGCTCATGCACTGCTCATGGCAGGGAGAGGTAGCAGCAGGGAAGGGTGATGGAGAGCAGGGATGGCTCGAAGGAGAAGTTTCCTTGCAGCCGTGGGAAGAGTGATCAAATGAAATAAAAAATTAAAAAAAAAAGATGGTGAATTTGCAAAGATGCACTTGAGGAAAAATGTTAATTGCAAGGCCACTTATTTTATTCTCCTCCCCTCTCAATTAAATGCATGCATGCGTGTATTTTTACAATCCGACTATGGAGACCTAATACGCATTCGTAATGCTAGGAAATAGCACAAGACGGCACAATTGCAGATGTATTTTTGCAGTGCAATCACCCCCCTACCTGAAAGATTCAACTAATTCGTCATGGCCCCATATGATGGGACGACGGACCCCAATAGCTTCGTTGGGAGTTATCGCCAGATGATGTTGGTACACGGTTGCCCCGACAGAGTACTCTGCAAAGTATTACCATCCTATCTATCCGGCATGGGCCATGAGTGGTTCAATGAACTATCGATCAGATAGATCGCTTGCTTCCAGGAACTGGATGAGAAGCTTTGCCACTACTTCGTCGGACAACAAAGGGTTAGAGAACCCCAAAAGGTTTTCAAAAGTCCGACAATGCAAGAATGAGTCCTTTCAATCATACTTGAATCGGTTTATGGCCCAGTACTTCAAGTGCAAGTGGCCCATGATGCCATCGCCATCCAATACTTCAAGCCAGGATTCCTAACTCAGAAGTTTTGGTATGTCATCGATGGCTTCCCACCTAGGGACATGGCGAAACTCTAGGATCGAGCAACAAGGTTCGCCGAGCAAGATGACTCTTTCCGCTCTCACAACCAACTGGCGGAGGAGTCTGAGGGCGATGCTAGCCTAGCCCAGGAGAGGTGGGCCCTAGGCGAGTCTGCCCCATCTCCATCTGCGAAAACGGCTACTTTAGCAAAAGGAAGGCTAGCTTCCCAAAGCGGAGAAATGATTGGTCGGGTAAGGGACGAAACAATGGACCCCGCAGGCCAGGAAGGATTATTTCGAAGAATACGTTCCCCTAATCGTGAACTAGGTAGACGTGTTGATGGAGATATGGTCTATGGACAAAGACCTGCTACCTTCGCCTAAGCCAATGAAAAGTAAGGCGGACATTGAGCTCTACTATAAGTATCACAAGGCTCGGGGCCACGCCACCAAAGACTACTGCGATCTACGTGACCAGATAGAGTCCCAGGTCCAACATGGGAACCTGGCCCTTCGTTAGGCAGAATGAAGGCCAGGGCAAAGGCAAAGGACCCATGGAGGGCCTAGAGGATTGCCACATGGAGAGGCTCCAGCACCTTCATGGGATCAACATGGTACTCATTGAGGCCCCAGAGCCCAACGATACCATGGTCCCTTATCTCGAGTAGGCGGTATCCCCCTACTCCCACCAACGGAGTACCACCGTCGGATCCTAGCAGCCATGCCCAGGGCCCCCCATCTTGTTCACCGACCACCCATCATGGGTGTGGAGGTCGAGGTCATTTTTGGTGTGAACGTCGCTCCAAGTTGGTAGTCCAGCTCCTCTAGGCAGCCCGACTCTTAATGCTTTCCCCACCCTCCAATGGCTTGAAAGAAGTCTCGTTATGCAAGCAACATCCTGTCTATTTACCTCTCCTAAATTCAACAGAACATACGGACCCGCTACTGGTAACACTCTTATTAGTAGGGTGATAGTAGCCCCGACTTCTAGTTGACGAGGGAAGCATCGTTGACGTCCTCTTCCTCGAAACCCTATGCCAAATGGGTTTTATAGAAGAACACCTCTCCCCTTCCATTCACCTCATGGTTGGGTTTAGCAATCATATAGTGATGCTGAAAGGAGAGATTAGCCTTCCCTTGTCCGTTTGTGATGAGGACATGCCCTCAACCGAACGGTCACATTTGTAGTGACCGGGTAGACGGCAACATTTGACGGCATCCTCGGCCACCCCATGACTCATGCTTTCCGATGATCCCCTCCTCATACTTTTAGTTTGTGCTTTTTCAGTGCCCACATGGAGTCGGAATAGTGCATGGGGATCAATCGGCCAGGCGCGAGCTACTTACAATCGAGCTGGAGCCATCCCTGGAGCCAAAGCTCCCCAAGTCATGAAAATGGAGGAAGAAAAGAAACCAAGTCCAAGTGATCCAAAAGGAAACCATCCCTGCTCATTAGCTAGTGACTTCGGGATTACAGCTAGGCTCTTCAGCTATGGCAATACAGATTTATCTCGACGATGCTACCAAGCACATCCAGGTCGGAGTGAACCTTGCGCTTACTGATGTGTAGGAGTTGCTACTCCTGCTTTGGGCCAACACGGATGTCTTCACTTGTTCCACTAACGACTTGCTCAGAGTGGATCCGTCCCAGATTCAGCACCACCTGAACATTCAGGCAGTGATGATAATGTCATCATCAGCTATATCTAGATTTATTAGTCATAATCAAGTGATAAATGCTCATACATAACCATCATACGACCATAATTCATTGTTTATCCATTCTGAGAGATTAATAGTAAAACAAGGGTAAAACTGTAACATTAACAGAATATCTTAATTTCAGAACAATCACAGGGTTTCTCAGGGATTTATTGAAGGTCCAATGGTCATAAATGTCTAACAAGTGGGTTCATGCAAAACAAAATTGGTTTTCACGCATTCTGAGAATTAAATGACATCTGAAATCCTAAAAATAAACCCACTTAATTAACTAAGGTTCTGGTTAGGATAAAATTCACTTAAACCTTCTAAAAATCATAGAAAAATATTTCTTAAGGTTTGGTACCTTTGCTTTGACCATTAGAACCCATTTTGACCTAAAATAGAGTCTAAGATAGATAGTTGCCCTAATTTGTGTTTTTAGATAATTTTCCCAATCAAACGTAGTTAAAACTAAAATCCAACTTCACCACTAGATTTCTTGGGTCAAAATTAGGTTTTTACCAAAATTTGAGCCCAATCTAAGATCAACTTGACCTAGTTTACTTTTTGGTCCAATCTGATTCCCTTCTCTCACTTAAACCCCTAACTTTCAAAATTATTTACAAATACCCCCTTAACTTCATCATCTTCTTCACAAATAGGTCCCCTCCACCCTTAGACTCCTAAACCCAACTCCAGCAACCTTCAATCGGGGAGTTCCCCCTGATTTCTCACCCAATCTCTTCCAAATTTGGAAGGGAGACTCCTGAGAGATTTCCCTAAGATCTAAACTTAGTTTTGGGCTCTAATTCTTTCCCAATCTCCCATGTGAATGCATGGGAGATGTGGGTATCCCACATGCACAAATTGTACGGATCGTGAAAGCTTCTTTCCAAGCTTGGAAGGACCTTCTATTGCCTATAAAAGAACCCCTAAGGCATGCCTTACCTCCTTGGCTTGGTTTGGAGGCTGGTTCTCCCTTCTTCCCTTCTCCCCGACCTCCACCTCCACCAACTCTAGCGAGCCTCTTCATCTACCTTCCTCATCCACTCTCACAGACTATAGCAAGTAGATTCCTTCTTCCCATGATCATCGACGTCTTGTGGTACCAGCAGACACTGTCTCCCTCCTATCCTCGTCGCTCCTATCACCGGAGGCTTCTCTTCCATGACACTGGCCACACCATAACCAGCATCCTTCTTATCCCCTTCAACTATTAAAGTAGGTTAGATTAGTTCCCTTAGTCTCCTAGATTAGTTTCCCCAAATCAAAAACCAAAAATAATCCTCGACCTACATGCATGCCACCTTCGTTCTCACCTCTGGCCACCACTCCAACGAGGGCTTTCTGTCATTCCACCACACCACACACCACTACGAAACCCTCTACACCCCTGCCGCATCACTCCCATCAAAACCCCTCTCCTAATTTCATCTTTCGCTCACCCTAGTTCATGACCGAACACCTCACCCTCACGCTACCTTCTCTGTCACCGTCTGACCACACTACACCCTCACATGACATGCCATCACCACCCACACATTCGGCATGGTTCGGCGATGCTCCTGAATGCTTTTGATTAGGTCGAGAGGCCATATTCTTATTTTTCAGGTTTCTCCCTTTACCGCCATTAATGAGGAAGCTTGAGCAAGCTTGGAGCCGAGTTCACGGTCACGCTTGCACCAGGTCGCATCTCCAGGTCATGTGGCTTGGCTCCAGGTATCCTCCCAAGTGGTCCATTGGAGATCACACCACCTGCTACTACTCCAATCGAGGACATCGTCACTGCAACAGCGCATACGAACAAGGTGACTGGATATAGTACCACATCGGTGGGAGAGAAATGCATGAAGGCACATATATTGAATTTGTCACTATGGCTGTCTGCCTCCAAACACTGGGTGAGGTCCCACTACACCCCTGCACACCCTACTCACCTAAGCCCTTCACTCCTCTGCTGTGACCCATGCCCACAGCTTTGGACCTGGGTATGCGATCCGATTACCTGATTAAACTAGATATCAGAGAAAGAGGAGAGGAGGAAGGAAAGAGAAAGAGAGCCGGGTAGTGGTGGGTTTTGCTCTCCAGGGCTCTCGACACTTAGCTGCTGTGGGAAAAAGAAGGAAGAAGATCTGAAGGAAGAGAAGGCTTGAAGAGAGAGAAAGGAAAGAAGAAGACCATGCCAGAGAAGAAGAAAAAGAGAGAAGGCAGAAGAGGAAGGAGAGAAGAAACAAAAGAAAGCTTTGAAGAGCACTGTAGCAAAGAACATTTAAGTCGTCTGATTCTCAGATCAGACGTTTGATCACTGTTCCTTTATTTGAGATAATTGAGTAATTGATTATATGCTTAGACTAATAATTGGTGATCTAAATCACCATCATTTTGTCTCAGTTATCTTTTTGGTCTTGAAATATATTGAGCTTCATTGAATATTTAATGTGCAAATTAATATCCATTGAAATATCATTATTGTGCGTAATTTTTTGTTCTCATTTATTTATTAATTGAGATTAGCGTGTGAATTCCTATTTGCTCCCTATGTTTGACCTTAGATTTCATTTCTAGATATTCGAGTTATAAATTGTATTTGTTGAAGAGGTATTTAAGAGACTTTACTACAACGAGACACTTTAAGCTCTCGAATAGCCCATTCAACATTTTGGTGCCGTTGCTTGGGAGCAACACACAATTCACCGCTATTCTTTGCTTTATTTGATTAAATCTGAGCACTAACTTGCCCTATCTGTTTTCTTGTGATTTTTCGAGGTACATCACGAGGTGATCCCCCATGCAAAATAGCCACTCCCAGGGCAGGTAATCTCTCTTCTTCCCTAATCTCCTAATCCCTGGAAGAGAGAAAAGGAAATAATCAAATTAGGATTCACCCGCCTTAATTTCTTAGTAAATCATCATTTAAAAGGCAAATTTTCCTAATTTGGGGAAATTTTCATATCTGATTGAATGCTTGAGGAGATTCTGTTTAGAATTCCCTACCCTATTTCCTATACCTATTAGGGATTACTCTTAAGTTCTAAGCATCCTAGACTACTCACCTTCTTGTTTGAAGTCCAAGGTGTACATCTTGAGATTTAATTGGACTTGAAATAGAGCCAATTAGGGTTTCTACATTAGGATTTGAAGTGTTAGAACACATTTGCCTGCTTAAAGAGAATAAACCCTCCCGCATTTGTGTGCTACCCAAGCTGCTGTTCAAAAAGATCTATTCAAATAGAACCCTAAAATCTGGCTTTAATTTCACTTGAGCCCTAAAATCTTGGACCTAATAACTTGGGAGTCAATTCAAGGTGATTTGTGAGTCTTGACCTAGATTCATTCTGCCATCTTTCGGGCAAGTTAGGTGAAGTTGACCTACATTGTAGGCCAATCAACCTCCAAATTAGGTCATAAGTCAAATCAACTTCTAATCAAGTGAAATATAAGGCACAAATTAGAAATAAAATTGGTAGACTTAAGTTCTTAAGTCCGTACATTCTGGTCTACTTGGAACCGTAGTGACAAGGAAGGTCGGGTGGGGGAAACCCTATAACCCGTGGGGACGCTCTACCGTGTAGGAGTCTTTGCGGGGCTCTCCCTTCCTAGCTGCCTAGGTATTTCTCGGGCGTGCAGATTTCTGATTCAGAGGTAACATCTACCTCGAAACTACCTTAGTCTTCCAAAAACCTTTGGGTGCCTTGATTGGGTCCAAATAACATCTATTCCCTCATCTTTTCCCTAGAGCACACACACAGGAAGGTCCTTAGGTTTTTAACCTAAGAGACCACATTAGATCTTCTTGGAAATCTCTTTTTAGATTTGATCAACTTCAACCTAACCTAAGTTTGACTCTACATCTTGATTGCACCACCTGGTTTGAAAATGCAACTTGGCAATCTAGGAAGACTATTTAGGAAACTTGAGTCCCAAATGAGCATGAAAGAAAAGATAATTGAAAATGCTTATAGACACCATGAAGAATATTGTAAAAGGGACATTCAAGATAAATTTAAGAAAATAATGGACCACATTTTGAACCGTATAGAGATGATATGGATACAACTAAACCAAGGTTCAACCCGGGAAGATCTCTTAACAGAACACATTGAATTGGTGAAATTACACAACAACGATTGTCTGCAATATTGGTCAAATCCTTCAGTTCCGAAAGAACTCCAGAATTTTTTGGAAAAAAGGGGAGAATTACTGAATATGTTATATAGATCCATTGATCGAAGATACCCGTCAGAGGTTAATATGACATCTTGGAGTAATTGCAGTGATCCACGTAATTTACCAAATCCCAGGTTTGATGATCATAGTTGTTATGGATCCCCAACCCAAATGAATTCAAATTCAAATTTCATAGCAATTGACATTCTTTATCTTGATGAGGGTGGAGAGGATCCAATTGCAGGTGTTACCAATTCTGAACCGACCATAGAAAACCAAGAAGCTGGTCCATCAAGCTTAAATTTTCCCGACACCTGTGATGATGAGCTTAAAACAGAACTTCTCGAGAATGTAAATCCCGTGCCTTATCTTGTTAAGGTGATTCTTGAGAATGATTCTAACATCCCTGTAGAGCCCAGCCTAGATTCTAGTGATTCAATCCTTACCCTTAACCTAGAATCTGGATTCGAGTCTACTTAGGATAATCATAAGGCCCAAAATGATGAAAGTTAGATTTTAAATTTGAATTACTATTTTGGGCCTGCATTTGATGAATACACCTCTCCAACTTCCTCTGAGACACAGATCAATTTTTCGGAAGTCACGCCAATTTACGATATAGAAATCAAGGAGCTGGAAGAGTTGGGACTCGATTGGCTCTACCCTAGGAGCCAAGAATCTGAGCCCATGCCTAATAAGGACACCTTTTTAAGCTCAGAATCTAAAAATAAGTTAGATCCAAGTCAAGTTGCTGATTCTACATTTCTTGATCATTTCTTTGGTGGAACCTCTGATCTGGAATTGAATTCAGAAAACAATCTTCGTAAGTTCTCTGATGATTTCGAATCCTACACTGATTTTGGAGAACCTTTGTTTCCTGACAATTATGAACCAGTTAATGACCTCAGCATCTATGATCCGTTCTTCGACTTTGACTTTGAGGTCCCTGATCCCAAGATCATTCATTCAAAATCAGGTTCCATTGAGATGGAATCGTTCCTTTTTTATCTTCAGGAATCAGAAACAGTAAGTGCCGAGAGTGCCTGCAATCTCAAGTTTAAATCTTTTCTTGACTCAGATTTTGATGATCCTATAAGCACTCTTCAGGCATTTACCTTTGATTTTGATGGCCATTATGAGGACTCTCTAAATGAACCTACTTTTGATCTCTAAATGAACCTACTTTTGAATTCTTTCTAGAGGAGCCCTCAACACTCATAGTTCTCAAAGAAGCTACCTTTTCTGATCCACATTTAGAGCCTTCTCAAATCCAAACCCAACCTTGACCTGCAACTGGAATCAACTTCTACTCTAATTCTCCTCTCGATGATCTAATCGTACATGATTCTTATCCATCTTTTGATCAAGATTCAGACATCAATCAGACTGATAATCATGCCCCATCCTTCTCTGATCACCTTCGTAGGGTTCCTACATCTTCCATAGACTCTTTTTCTTTTGAGAATCACAACTCTGACCAAGCTAATTCAAATCAACCAAACCCACATTTTGCATTGCCACATCCGTTTGAACTTCAAGGTATCTGGTGGACAGCACATCACTTGATTCATATACATCAACCCACCAGATTGATTGGGTTTGGGCTGCATCATTATCCTATAGATCTAAACAAGCACCTGGTTGGACCAACCAGGCTATTGATCAAGGTGCTTGTTTTACAAAATTCATCTGATTTGACCACTCCTCCATGACCACTTTCTACTCGACTGAAGGCATTGAATTTAGTGCTTAACGGGAGGCAACCCATCATTTCAAAAACCTGAGATCCTTCTGATTATCCTTTTGAGCTTCACGTCTACTACACTCTGAGTTCAGTTTTAAAATAGTTGACTCCACCTTTGGTATTCGTACAAAAGCTTGAAATCATCCACAACAGTTATCCTGACCCGTTCACTCACACTTTGATCCTGTTCTAACCTGTGAACCAAGCTGATTTCATACCCTCTGATTTGCAATGAGGACATTGCAAAACATAGGGATGAGGGGTGTTAAAGTGCAAACACGTAAAAATTCAAGTTTTTGAAGGGTTCTCATAAAAAAATTACTCATTCAAAAAACCAAAAAAATAAAAAAATTGAAAAAGAACAAAAAAATGGGAAGGGGAGGAAATTTTGCATATCATTCTTGAGGAGGAAATGAGGAAGTGATTTAAATGTCAAAAATGAGCCACAATTTGAAACAAAAAAAGGAATAATCATTAGTAATGACTATGGAATCTACTCAAGTTTTTTTTTTGAAACATTGAGGATTGCTATCGAGGTCTAATAGCAATCCATAAGGCACTATATTCCATAACAAAAAAGCAATTACAGGTATGAAGCCCAACTATGTATGAGAGACCAGCACTCCTTTACAATAATCTCATACCTCACCAATCTCTCCTAAAAATGCTTATCATTACGCGCCCTCCATACACACCACAACACAGCTGCCATAGCTCCCACAGGTCGACCAGGAGTGATGAACCTCTGCCACACTGAGTCCCAAGAAGGAAGGGGTTCTAAGCAAACCATCCTCCAAATCTTATTCGTGACCAAACAAGAGGAAAAAATGTGTGATGCACTATCAGAGTGAAATCCACAAAGAGGACAAACATTTAGCATAGTCCCCATCCTCCTGTGTCGCAGATCACCAGTGATCAACCCATCACGCCTGCATAGCCACAAGAAGATCTGAACCTTCCGAGGAACTTTTAGGAGCCAAATCTTTCTATCAATGGGGTCCCATTCCACCTCATTATTTTCTCTAATAATTTTCTCATACGCTTGCTTCACTGAGAAAGCACCCTGCCAGCAGTAAGTGTCTGTCCCACTGTTCATAGGCTGCAGCCGCTTTAGACTCGCCATCAATTTCTGCCTCTCCTCCCACAGCTGGGTGCCCGGCCTGCACTGCTGTAGACCTTCCAGCTGCCAGCATCCTTCCTCCTGAGACCGCCTGCTGTAAACTATGGCTGCCTTATTTGCATCAGCACCAAACACCCTTGGATAGACCTCTTTCAGCAGGCCCAATTCTGACCACTGCTCGTTCCAAAAGCTAAAGCCTCGGCCATCCCCTAGCTTAGGTTGTAGCAACTACCAATAGCTGGTGACAGCAACAATCACTGAACGCCAAAATGGAGAAGGCTTCTTTAGCTGAAGCCTTTTCAGACTGCTGTTAGATTCCCCATAACAGTCCCTGATCAGGTCCTCCATCAATCCCTCCTTGCCATCAAGAATCCTGATGGCCCATTTCAATAACAGGGCTTCATTGAACTCCTTAAGAGCTTTAATTCCTAGCCCCCCGATCTCCTTAGGTCTGCAGACTCCCTTCCATCTGATGGGCTGCATGAATCCGACCTCATGTCCTGCACCCTTCCAGAAGAATCTCTTCCTCATAGTATCCAATCTCTTCCAAATACATTTAGGGGCCTTAAAAATGATGAAGTAGAAGACCGGTATGGTTGTTATTACTGAATTAAGTAGGATTAATCTTCCACCTTTAGAGAGGAATCTACAACTCCAGCCCTTCAGCTTGCCAGATACCCTCTCAAAAAGAACATTCCAATATGATTTTTTCAGTTTTGTGGCCCTCAAAGGTAAACCAAGGTATCTCATTGGCAATTTAGCCCGGGGAGACCCCAAAACTCCCTCCAACTCCCTTTGCTCCTACTCATTCATGCTAAAACAAATCAAAATCGACTTATCCTTATTGAGAGATAAACCTGAGATGTCACCAAAAATCTTTACCAAAAGCCCCAGAACATGTGCCTCACATCTGGATCCCTCGACAAAAAACACTGTGTCATCTGCATATTGCAATATGGGGGCCAGATTTCCCCTCTTAGATAGTGAGTATCCTCTAATGATACCCACCTCAGCCAACATGCAAGCATACCTCGCAAGGCCATCCACCGCAAGGTTGAAGATCAGTGGGGCCAAGGGACAACCTTGTCTGACCCCCCGCTGAGGTTGGATCCAAGCTCCACATGGTCTGCCATTAACCAAAGGTGAAAAAGAAGCCATAGTGATACATCGTTTTATCCATTGGATCCAAAGAGGAGGGAACCCTCTTCTTCTAAAAATCTTCCACAGGTACGACCAAGAGATCGAGTCATAGGCCTTCTGGAAGTCCACTTTCCACATGAATGCCTTACACTTCCTTCGATGCCAACCACTAACCATCTCTTGAGCCAAAATGAAGGATTCTTGGAGAGATCTGTTTGGCAGAAGCTAGCCTGCACTGGATGAATCAGATTCTGTAACATAATTCTCAACCTATTTGCCAAGGTCTTGCTAATGATAAGATAGATGGAGTTTGAGAGGGAAATCGACCTGAAGTCAGAAAAGTGCTCCGCTCCCATTAATTTAGGCAAGAGAAATAGGTAGGACTTGTTAATCCTCTCAAAACCCGCATTCCCCGCCTCAAATTCTCTTATAACATCCATCACTTCCCTACCCACCACCCCCCACATCTCCTTGTAGAAGAACACTTGTATCCCATCCGGGCCCAGGGAGCCTTCCACATTTAATTCGCTGATTGCTTGCAAGGTCTCCTGCTCAATAATAGGAGCCGTCAAGAGCTTGGCCAGTTCACTCGACACCCTAGGACCCTCATTGCCCGCCATTCTCCAATTCCCCCTCTTAGATGCCCGAGATGCCTCTCTAAAAAAATTGATGGCTTCAGATTTAATCTCCTGATCAGAAGAGACTCTATTTTCATCACACATAATAGAGGAAATAAAGTTACCACGTCTCCGAGAACTGGCTGCAAGATGAAAAAACTTTGTATTGGCATCCCCCTCCTTAAGCCAAAGCTGCCTAGATCTCTCCCTCCAATCGATTTCTTGTTTCAGGTCATCATCAAGAATCACTCCCTGCCACATTTTTCTTTTAGCAACTCATCCTCCGACAATCGGTTAGCTTCTTCCTTTGAATCCAGCTCCTGAATTTTACTCAGAGCTTCCCTTCTCCTCTGATCCTTTAGTAATCTAACAGTAGATCCAAACTCTTTCAGGATCCTACGCAGACCAGCCAGCTTATCTGCCAGCCTGGCAGTGGCAGATCCCTGGACCACTTTGGCTTTCCACCAGGAGCTGATCATCTGATGAAAGCCTGGTTCATACAACCACGAACGTTTCATTTTGAAGTAGGATCCAATCTGATTTTCTTCCCCACTGTCCCATACTAGTGGGGTATGGTCTAAAAAGGGTCGACTCAGCCCACACACATTCAACAATTGAAATGTAACAAGGATGTTCACGTTCCCGAAGAATCTATCTAGCTTGGAGGCCAGCCCCTGCCCATTGCGCCACGTAAATTTGACACCCGAAGAGGGGTATTCATTCAGCTGCAGGGATTGGACCATCATTTGAAACCTAATACCAGAACTGTCCATGCTACCATTTTGCCTATCAGCCCCTGTCAACACACAATTAAAGTCGCCACCCGTCAGCCACATCCTCCCCTGCACCAATTCAGCCACCACAGACCATTCCTCCCACAGCTCTTGCCTGGCAACTGCATTTCATGGACCATAGACACCAGTAATCCATATATATTCCTGCCCCTGTTGGATCTGAAACTTGCATGAAAGCAAATGTTTGGCTTTGTGAACCTCCAAACACTGAGCCCACCTCTTCCTCCACCAAATAGTAGTGCCACCCGACCTCCCATTTGCATTCGTCTGCACACAGCCATTCATCCCCAAGGCTTTCAGTTCAGACCACAACCTATCAGAATTTCCTTCAATGTGCGTCTCTTGAATGAGCGCACAATCTATTTCCCATTCTCTCAAGTATCTCATCAATGATGCCCTTCGGCATTTATTGCGCAACCCACGCACGTTCCAAGTGAGCACCCTCATCAGTCCTCACTAGGTCCCTCTCTCCCAAGGGAATGACATTTACACACTTGCATAACCTTCGCAACCTCATCTTCATCCATCAATATAATGGCCTTTGATTTTCTCTGCTGCAAACTATATGGTGATCTTCCCCTGCCTTTCATTGCGTGAGAACTCCTTCCACAGTTATGCAATTCATTCTCCTACAAGCTCTGCTGCTCCCTAACAGGTTCAGACTACGCATCCAAAATCCCCTGCTCCTCCTTTTCCACATCATCAAGCATTGTGTCCCCTGCCATTCTAGTCGACGGTTTTGCTATTTCCTCCCCGACCATTTCCTCTTTTTCTTCACTCTGAAACCCCCTCTTCTCCCCTTCACAGCAGCCCTTCCCAGGTTCAGCCACCAGAGGTTCATCGCCATGAACCATGCACAGCTCTTGAGCCGTCGCCTCCTCATCAGCTTCAGGTCCAGCCGACTTAACTCACGCTACTACAGTATCCCCCATCACGAATTTCAGCCTCAACATCCAGGAGCTGCCACCGCACCTCAGAATCAGGTTGTCAGGTATGACCCCAGCGACGAAGACATCAACCTTCACACTCATCAGTCATCCATTACCCTCCAACATATCGACATTCGCGTCATTTGTCGTCGTTGCGAAGCTAGAAATCATCATTGATACAACCTCCCTAGACCTTAAGTGCAGAGGCAGACCCTCAATCTCTAATTCTCCCATCCTGTCCCCCACTCTCTGGGGAGGCTTTTCCGGCAGTGCCCCATCAAAAGGAGAGACCAATCTCCAGATCACCGTGCAGCCTTCATTACAAGATGTTTGGAACCGCAGCTTCTCGACATCCCCCATACCCAGCCCAAAGAGAACAAAGCGTGTATCTGATAAAAAGAAAATCTACCACAAGGTGGTCGATAAGGATAAGGAATTTACCAGATTACGAACATTCTCCATCGATGGACTTTCGGACATGACCTCTCCCACCAACGCTCCACGCAGGGCCAACTCCGTAGCTTTGATGTTCTCCCTCATCGGCACCTCCACATCAGCCACAAGCCCCTCCAGTTTGTGTAGAGCCAGGGGTGGAGGCAGAGTCTGCGTACCCCTAAATTTCAAATTTCCTGAGGGCAGGAAAGGGCGAGAAGCGCTCGGTCCCCTCCACCGCCTACACAAATCCCTTTTATGACCATAGCCCCCACATCCTAGGCAGACCACAGGGAGTCGGCAGGTAGCGGCCATGTGTCCCCGCCGCCGGCACCGGAAGCACATCACCTTGCCGAGCAGCTTTGTGCCATTCCCACCAGACCACCTCCCCTCCAACCCCCAGCTGCCACAAGTCGCAGACATCCCCTGCTCCTTCCTCCTCCAGCCCTTCGGTCTCCAGATCTGGCAACCTTCCCCCACCCTACTCCCACCTGCTGTCGCCCCAAGATCGCCTGCCATCCTCTCTTCAGAATCTACTTAAGTTCTAGACCAAATCAAAAGAAAAAAATTAAGTCCTAATAGAATAGAGAGACATGGAGATTAGTATGAGTGCTGATCTTAGGCCTCTTGGGCTTGTTTTAGGGCTTAAACATTCATGTATCTGTTAAGATCTGGATAGTCCTCAAGAGGTTGAGGAAAATGCGAAGCTTACGATTAAGTCTAAGGCTTAGGGAGTATTCAGCCTCGTTAACTAACCTTTGGTTTGCAGGACTCGGTAACCTAAGCACCCTAATACACACATAGGTCAAGTTCAATGAGCTTAATAATCAAAATCATGCAAAAGCATTTATTTTGTTCTGAAAAGGCTGCCTAGATTAGAAGTGACTTATCAACACAAGTTGATTTGGATGAGTTCCTGGTGCAGAGAGATGGGAAATTCTCCTCGAAGATGCGCAATAACATACCGTCTCCTCGGTGCTTGTCTCTTAGGTTATCTAAATATCCTACCAGGGGCATCTAAGCACCTTATGCTGATTTAGGTGCCATGGGTGGAATTACCCCGAAATGTCGATTGCCAGGACCTGAATTTAGCTACAGAACGCCGTGGGTGGCACTATCTCGAAGTGTTGAAAGCTAGGGTTTTGGGGGTTGCCATAGGCGATGCTATCTCAAAGCATCGATTGCCAAGGACCCTACGAGGATTGATGCTGGGAATAAGGAATCTAATACAGACCATGTTTTTGTGCCAATCCAAAGCTAGAAATAATCAAGAAAAAAGGGAGAGAAAGCTCTCCAAAAATCCAAAAATTCTTCTATCTCTCTCTCTTACAAAAGTGCACAGCAAACTGAACCGGGGCTAGTCATGTTACAAGCACAGGTGCTTTAACCGTTGGGTCCAACAAACCTTAGGATAGTTCCTGTGGGCCTTAGAAACCTTTGCAGCAGACTGAGGCTAAAGCTTGCTAGGCCCTGATCTTGGTGAGTACCTGAATACCTTTATGCCTATTATTAGCATTCTAACCTAATTCCTAAAAAGAAGAAAGAATCAGGACTTTGAACATCAAGGCATGGTCTAGAATCTGAGTTCATTTTAAAAGACTTTGCTAAGGAACTAGCAAAAGTTAGGCATGGGGGTATGATTATAATGTCATCATCAGCCATATCTAGCTTTATTTAGTCATAATGAAGTGATAAATGCTCCTACATAACCTAAAGAAGATCGTAATTCATTACTTATCCATTCTGAGAGATTAATAGTAAAATAGGGGTAAAATTACAATTTTAATAGAATATCTTAATTGTAGAACAATCATAGGGTTTCCCAGGGGTTTATTGAAGGTCAAATGGTCATAAATTTTTAACAAGTGGGTCCATGCAGAACAAAACGAGTTTTCACGTGTTTTGAGAATTAAATGACATCTGAAATCATAAAAATAGACCTGCTTAATTAACTGAAGTTCTGGTCAGAATAAAATTCACCTAAACTTTCTAAAAATCATAGAAAAATATTTCCTAAGCCTTTGTACCTTTGCTTTGACCATTGGAACCCATTTTGACCTAAAATAGAGTCTCAGACAAATAGTTACCCTAATTTGGGTTTCTACATAATTTTTCCAGTCAAGCATAATCAAAACCAAAATCCAACTTCACCATCAGATTCCTTGGGTCAAAATTAGGTTTGTACCAAAATTTGGGTCCAATTAGAGATCATTTTCACCATGTTTACATTTTGGTCCAGTCTGATTCTCCTCCTCTCAATTAAACCCCTAGCTTTCAAAATTATTTGTAAATACCCCCCTAAATTCATCATCTTCTTGACAAATAGGTCCCATCTATCCTTAGACTCCTAAACCCAACTCCAGTCACCTTCAATCAAGGAGTTCTCCCTAATTTCTCGCTCAATCTCTTCCAAATTTGGAAGGGAGACTCCTGAGAGATTTCCCTTCGATCTAAACATAGTTTTAGGCTTTAATTCTTTCCCAATCTCCCATGCAAACTCATGGGAGATGTGGGTATCCCACATGTGCAAATTGGATGGAGCTTGGAAGCACCTTCTATGGCCTATAAAAGAACCCCTGAGTTATGCCTTACCTCCTTAGCTTGGTTTGGAGGCCAGTTCTCCCTTCTTCCCTTCTCCTCGACCTCCACCTCCACCAACTCCTGCGAGCCCCTCTGTCTACCTTCCTCGTCTGCTCTTACATACTATAGCGAGTGAATTCCTTCTTCCCACGATCATTTGCGTCTTGTTGCACCAGCAGATGCCGTCTCCCTCCTTCTATCCTCTCTGCTCTAATCATCGGAGGCTTCTCTTCCACATAGCCAACCACACCAAACCTAGCATCCTTCTTTTCCCCTTCGGTCGTTAAAGTAGGTTAGATCAATTCCCTTAGTTTCCTAGATTAGTTTCATTTAATCAAAAATCAAAAACAATCCTCGACCAACACGCATGCTACCTTTGTTCTCACCTCTGGCCTCAACTCCGACAAGTGCTTCCCATCATTCCACCACACCACACACCTCACCGAAACCCTCTACACCTCTGCCACATCACGCCCATCAAAACCCCTCTTCTAATTTCATTTTTCACTCACCCCAGCTCCCCACCGAACACCACACCCTCATGCCACCTTCTTTGTCACCGTCTGACCACATCGCACCCTCACATGACACACCATCACCACCCACACATTCGTCGTGGCCCGACGATGCTCCTGAATGCTTTTGATTGGGCTGAGAGGTCGTATTCTTGTTTTTTAGTTTTCGCCCTTCACCGCCATTAACGAGGAAGCTCAAGCAAGCTTGGAGTCGAGTTCACAGTCACGCTCGCCCCAGGTTGCATCTCCAGGTCGTGCAGTTTGGCTCTAGGTTGTTGGTGCTAGAGCACCATGATCATTTGTTTTGATGATAACAAAACACGTGTTATTTAACATTTGCAATTTGAGTCCTAGATTTCAGGTCAATTGCAAATGAAGACGTGTTTAGACGGAACTCGAGCTCGCATCCAGGACGGATTGGAGGAGCTTGACGGAAAATAGAGGAGGTTCGCGTGGAGCGAAAGATTGGAGATGGAAGACAAGAAGAATAGGATAGATTCTTTTTTATCCTTTCATGTATCTCTTGTATTTATTTTCTTGCTCTTTATTTTCCTTAGACATTATGTTAAAGAGCCTCAAAGAACCCTAACAGTAGTCCTAGGAACACCTGCACAACCCTAGGATACGTAGGTTTTCTGTAGAACACTTAGAAAACCAATATAGGGTTAAAACTGACTTTCCAGACGTCTAATTCACGAATCAGACGTCTGATAAAGGATTTTAAGACGTCTGACTGTTGTTTCAGACGTCTGATAACTGTTAGGCTGGACATAGTTAGTTCTGTCTGATGAATTCAGACGTCCAGACCTTATACCAGACGTCTTAGGAGACGTCTGATGACTTTGCCAGACGTCCAGTTAGTGGACCGTTGGCTGGCTTAGAAGACACTCAAGAATATGACCGTTAGAGCCTTATCAGACGTCCATAGGACTTCACAGACGTCTGATAAATGACCGTTTTGCCTCGGCTGACCCAAAATCTCTTCTCAGAGATTTTCTAGCCGTTGCAACGTTTGGAAATCAATTCCCACGGTAAAAGTAGGTTTCCAGACGTCCAGACTTAGTGCCAGACGTCCTCTATGTCGTCTGATGGACTTGTACAAAAACCCTGTTTAGATCTGATTCAAGTCAGGGAGAAACCCGCATAGAATCAGACGTCTGACCTTGGAATCAGACATCTTAAAGTGGCCTTCCAGACGTCTGATGCCAGAGTTAGACGTCTGATAACCCTGTGAAGTGTAATCATTGTCCTGATTTCGGCCTGATTCTCTTGGGCTTTGCACCCAACGGCTATGGAAGCTTTTCCAAGCCTTCCAAAGCCTTCCTAAGTCCTCTATAAATAGAGGGGAACCTTTGTAAACAAAAAAACACAAGATACACACTAAGAGAAACAAGAGACACACCTAAGCAACTTAGTTCCACTCTTTTGTGTCCAATTGAGGCCCTTGCTCTCCAAGCTCTAGTTTCATTCTCTTGAGAGCATCAAGCCTTCGCGCGCCCGCTCTCCCGCTGTTGATAACGAGAGCGACGTAGCGCCGTCGCGTGGCACACGCACCGCGTCATCATCGACGCACTCCTTGCAAAGGGGAGTTTCCTATTTCCTATAGAAGCTAGGTTTAATTTTGTTGGCTCTATAGGACTGTTGTTTATTCTATCTTTGTATTTTGGTTGGGTATTCGCTTTGCGAATTCCCGTCTCCTTCGTGGGACAAAATCCTTCTCGTGGAGAGAAGGGGTTGAGGAATGCTACCCTCGTACTTGTAGCGTGGTTGTATTGAGGTTGAATCACCCTCGTTCAAAGTGATTCGGTTAGTGGATTTGATCAACTAGGTTGATCGGAAAATCCTAACTCGAGAGGGTTAGGTGGTGGTTTTCACCCGGTTTGGGTTTCCACCTAAAAATCTTTGTGTACATTTTGTGATTGCCTATTTTTGTGAGATTGCTTTTTATATTTTTATTTCCGCAATTTTATTACGTCACCCCTCCTGGTAGGGACGAACCTTCAATTGGTATCAGAGCAGGTTTTCCGCTGACAGGAGTAACATCTGCGGAAAGATCACATGGAGGGAAGCTGTTCCACAAGCAGGATTTCCGAGGGGCAGTCCACAACCCGTCCGCCCTACTTTGATGGGAACAACTACACCTACTGGAAGTTGCGGATGAAGACGTGGCTTCAAGCCACCGACTTCACAGTCTGGGCCAGGTGCGAGACCCCCTTCGACATCCCAGAGAAACCCGCCGGAGGATACTCGCAGCAGCAGATCCGGGAGCTCTCTCTCAACGCGAAAATAATGAACGCGTTGTATTGCGCGCTCAGCCCGGAGGAGTTCAACAGAATCTCGCAATGCGCCACCGCATACGAGATCTGGCACACACTCGAGGTAACTCATGAAGGTACCTCTAAGGTAAAAACTTCTAAACTCAATTTACTTTCACAAGAATTTGAGGCTTTTTCTATGAAATCTAACGAAACTTTAAGTGAGATGAACACTAGGTTCACTCTCATAGTAAATAACTTGAAAGCTTTAGGGAAGACTTTCATCAACGGGGAGCTTCAAGGGAAGCTTCTTCGTTCCCTTGGACCGGAATGGGAACAGAAAGTCACCGCCATCGAAGAGGCGAACGAAATGGAGGAGCTCAACATGGAAGATCTCCTAGGCAATCTGATGGCCTACGAGACTAAGTTGAAGCAGAAGAAGAAGGATACACCGGAGCCTAAACTAAAGAAGACTCTCGCCTTTAGAGCCACGTCGGATAGCGAGGTAAGTTCCGACGACGAAGACTTTAGAATTTTACTTAAAAATTTTTCCAAGTTTTGTAGGGAATTAAAGAAAGAGAAAAAGGAGAAGAAGGAAAGCCCGAGACGTTGCTACCACTGCAACGGGAAAGGGCATCTGCTACCAGAATGCCCTCTTCTCAAAAAGGAGAAGAAGAAGGAAAAGGAGAAGAAATCTAAGAAGAAGGCGTTCCAAGCCACTTGGGACGATTCTAGCTCGGAGGAAGAAGAAGAAGAGAAGACCATAGAAGAAGAAACCGCTTGCTTCGGTTTCATGGCCAGAGGAAGCGACAGCGAAAGCGAAAGCGACTCAGACAACGAGGTAAATCTCGATCTTCAAGAAGCATTTAATGAACTTTTTGAGATTAGTAAATCACTTAGGGTAGAAAATAAAGGCATTAAAAAGAACCTTAGTTTTCTTAGAAATGAAAATGATAGGTTAGAAAAACAACTCAAGGACATAGAAACTAGTCCTAAGGATAATAACCTATTATTAGAAAATCAAGACCTCATCAATGAAAATAATAAATTGATTGAGGAAAATGATAGTCTAAAAATAGAAATTTCTGATTTAAAGACTAAGATAAATACTATAGAAAGAGAAATTGCATGTCTTAGGGAAAGCTCTAACAAACTAATCAACAAAGTAGATGATTTTTATAGCCCTAAGGTTGAGAAAGGATCTCCATCAAGGAGACCCGCTAACAAATCCGGATCCAAGCCCACTTGGATACCAAAGAAAAAATTAGAATCTTGTTTTGTAGGGTTCAGGGATGACTACAACATAAAGGACTAGACCTACAAGCTCAAGGCTGGTCAACTTAAGTTGGGAGAACCAATGAGTAGACCAAGGAGGAGAAGAAGAAGACCGACGAGACGGCGAACAAACGACGGACCCGCCGCACGTCGACCACCAGATTGGAGACCGGCGCCGATGCCCGGGCCTCCAAGCTACGGATGGGAGCCCCATCCGATGTGGCATCCACCACCACCATTCGGGCCATTTTATTGGCCATGGTAGGTGAGGTAAAATTCTTAACCCTATCCTTTTTATAAGCATTTAGATAGGGGGAGTTAAAAATGATGAGCTTATTGTCAATTTTTAAGGGGGAGATACAAGTTAGCTAAATTTCCTTTAGTAAGGGGGAGAAAAATAATAGCTATCTTGTTGTTATAAAAAGGGGGAGGACATTACCTTTGTTAAAAATAAATAGAAGAGCATGTTTTAAGGGGGAGTAATAGGAAATATAAAATCAATCAAACCTTTTTGATAATGTCAAAAAGGGGGAGGATTTTTATGCATTATTATTTACGGTTTTGTCATCATCAAAAAGGGGGAGATTGTTGGTGCTAGAGCACCACGATCATTTGTTTTGATGATAACAAAACACGTGTTATTTAACATTTGCAATTTGAGTCCTAGATTTCAGGTCAATTGCAAATGAAGACGTGTTTAGAAGGAACTCGAGCTCGCATCCAGGACGGATTGGAGGAGCTTGACGGAAAATAGAGGAGGTTCGCGTGGAGCGAAAGATTGGAGATGGAAGACAAGAAGAATAGGATAGATTCTTTTTTATCCTTTCATGTATCTCTTGTATTTATTTTCTTGCTCTTTATTTTCCTTAGACATTATGTTAAAGAGCCTCAAAGAACCCTAACAGTAGTCCTAGGAACACCTGCACAACCCTAGGATACGTAGGTTTTCTGTAGAACACTTAGAAAACCAATATAGGGTTAAAACTGACTTTCCAGACGTCTAATTCACGAATCAGACGTCTGATAAAGGATTTTAAGACGTCTGACTGTTGTTTCAGACGTCTGATAACTGTTAGGCTGGACATAGTTAGTTCTGTCTGATGAATTCAGACGTCCAGACCTTATACCAGATGTCTTAGGAGACGTCTGATGACTTTGCCAGACGTCCAGTTAGTGGACCGTTGGCTGGCTTAGAAGACACTCAAGAATATGACCGTTAGAGCCTTATCAGACGTCCATAGGACTTCACAGACGTCTGATAAATGACCGTTTTGCCTCGGCTGACCCAAAATCTCTTCTCAGAGATTTTCTAGCCGTTGCAACGTTTGGAAATCAATTCCCACGGTAAAAGTAGGTTTCCAGACGTCCAGACTTAGTGCCAGACGTCCTCTATGTCGTCTGATGGACTTGTACAAAAACCCTGTTTAGATCTGATTCAAGTCAGGGAGAAACCCGCATAGAATCAGACGTCTGACCTTGGAATCAGACGTCTTAAAGTGGCCTTCCAGACGTCTGATGCCAGAGTTAGACGTCTGATAACCCTGTGAAGTGTAATCATTGTCCTGATTTCGGCCTGATTCTCTTGGGCTTTGCACCCAACGGCTATGGAAGCTTTTCCAAGCCTTCCAAAGCCTTCCTAAGTCCTCTATAAATAGAGGGGAACCTTTGTAAACAAAAAAACACAAGATACACACTAAGAGAAACAAGAGACACACCTAAGCAACTTAGTTCCACTCTTTTGTGTCCAATTGAGGCCCTTGCTCTCCAAGCTCTAGTTTCATTCTCTTGAGAGCATCAAGCCTTCGCGCGCCCGCTCTCCCGCTGTTGATAACGAGAGCGACGTAGCGCCGTCGCGTGGCACACGCACCGCGTCATCATCGACGCACTCCTTGCAAAGGGGAGTTTCCTATTTCCTATAGAAGCTAGGTTTAATTTTGTTGGCTCTATAGGACTGTTGTTTATTCTATCTTTGTATTTTGGTTGGGATTCGCTTTGCGAATTCCCGTCTCCTTCGTGGGACAAAATCCTTCTCGTGGAGAGAAGGGGTTGAGGAACGCTACCCTCGTACTTGTAGCGTGGTTGTATTGAGGTTGAATCACCCTCGTTCAAAGTGATTCGGTTAGTGGATTTGATCAACTAGGTTGATCGGAAAATCCTAACTCGAGAGGGTTAGGTGGTGGTTTTCACCCGGTTTGGGTTTCCACCTAAAAATCTTTGTGTACATTTTGTGATTGCCTATTTTTGTGAGATTGCTTTTTATATTTTTATTTCCGCAATTTTATTACGTCACCCCTCCTGGTAGGGACGAACCTTCATAGGTATCCTCCTAGGTGGTCAATTGGAGACCACATCACCTACTACTACTCCAATTGAGGACACCATTGAATAGCCCATATTTGTGGGCTATTTAAATATTTAAGTGCCTAGACATTAAGTTAATTCTAGCATTTATTTAGCATAAATTAGGATGTAAATAGATTAATTCATATTTCTAATTTAATTACATAATTCATGCATTGCATTCATATTTAAATGCATTTAGAATTAACTTAGAATTGCATTCATTTAATTAGTTAACCAATTAGGTGCATTGCATGCATTAATTTAAGTTAACATAAAAGTTAAGGGTTTGTATATAAATAACCATAATATTTTATCATTATTTTTATTCTTCTTCTTTCAGCAACGGCTGCAACGCCACCAACTGCCGCACTGAAACCCACATTCAAGGACTAGCGGAGAATGTGGATCTGCTCCCGCCTCTCCATTCAAATCCATGCAGGTGGCTACAAAAGGAGGGAAGCTACCTTGTACGGGAGGCCACCATCCCCGACCCACCACTGTGCAGAGAGTTGATCTCTCGTCCGTTCCACCACCACTAGCCTCAACCGTGGAGACGAGCCTCCACCACCGTGGGCATGTGGCATGACAGGCCACACCGCCATCTGGAGCTCGTTTGCATTACTATGAGCACCTCAGCGTGCACCACCCTCGCCGTCATCACCAACAACCACCATTGCAGCCGCTGCAACTTCACGTCCTGCATTTTCGTCTCCTTCGTCAGTTAAGACGTCCGAGAAATTTCTTGGACGTCTGAAGCTTCATCCCCATGCACAACAGCAACCAGCCTCTTCTCTAGACCGTGCCATCACCAGCAGCTTCTCCCGCTCTATCAGATCCACCCTCACCTCCAGCCATGCACGCAGCCGGTGCGCCCGCCACCGTGTAGCACCGGCCACCAGCTCATCACCCGCGCACGTACACACCTCCTGCAGCAGCACCTCTCAGCATGCCTCACCTGCTGCAGCAGCACCTCCCACGCCTGCTACTGTAGTGTGCGTACGCCCCCCACAGTAAAGCAGCCGCGTGCCCAAGCAGCCTGCCAGCACTCGCATGCCTACGCACCCAGCAGCAGCGCTTCTCCTTGCCACCAACAGCGCACGCACAGTGTGCTTCACTCCAGTCGGCTTCTTCTTCTTCTTCTTCTTCTCTGTTGACGAAGGTACCCAAAGCACCCACAACGCAGCTGCCTCATCTAGCCTCAGAGCTTTGCGCCACCAACATCAATGAACTTGCCTTGACCTCAGAAACTCGGTGACACCCTCTCAAGGTCGACAGCAGCCGCCCACACCCGCCAGCTGCCGCCACCATTGCCGGCCTTCCTCATCGCAGGCAAGACCTTCGGTGGCCGTTCGACGTGCCGTCACCGCCAACGCATAGTCCTCGTCGTGGCCAACTACCTCCGAGCTCCGCAAACTCGACCACGGCCTCCTCCTCACGCACGGACAAGGGGAAGAAGTTCCCCTGTTTTGCTACAGTAAAAGCTATATTAATATTTACATTCTATGCCATTGTCAACTTTTATTATTATTTTATTAAGCTGCATTGCAAAAGATATCCTTTAGTTGTTCAAAATTGGCATTTCAGCATGTTCTCTTGATGCTTTCTTAATCTGAAGGCAGATTTGGCTCGATTCTCATCAAAATTAACTGTGAACATACGTTTTTAATCGGTGCGAGTTTAAATACGTCATTGCCTCCCTATGGACATGACCCGCTCTTCTGCAAGTGGCTATTTTAATTAATTAGTCGATTTTTCCACCACATAGAACTACAAACGACTTTAAAAGCGAAGAATCGACTCATCAAATGGTGCCGTTGCCAGGGAGGCAACAGATGCAATAATTTCACCTGATCTTATTTTTTATTATTTCTCATTGCACAGTGATCTGACCATTTATTATTTTTTTCTATGCGAGAAATTTGTGCGAGGAATCAGCCATAGTGAGAGGCGAACCTTAACATCGCCAGAGGAGAAATTGATCGAGCTACCTTACAAAGGAGGGGAAGGACGAGGACGTGACGATCATCTAGTCATTGATTTAATTAGAGTAGGATTAAGACTTTAAACTTAATTTTTTTCATTGCACATTTGGTTTGAAACCCTTACTCTGGGTTATATTTTGAGGGGTTTGTTCTCTGATTTTGTTTTAGGCCCGTGTTTGGTAATTTTTGGGAGTGTGTTCCCTTTTCTTTAGATTTAGGTTTTTAATTTATTTTGTGGATTGTTTACCTTTATTTGCTTGTGCATAAGTAGTTTTAAAAAAAAAATGAGCTGCCTGCTAGAAGCTGCCTACCCTTAGGACGAACCATTTAGGTCTATATGAGTAGCCTCTAGATTTACTTCTCTGCATTGCGTGCATTCTCGCATCATTGATTGCTAGAAGCAAGGTACGCATTCTCTTACTTTGCATCGTATTCTTGATCATGCATTGCATTTGGATTTAATTCGAAGACCACCTAATCTGTATTGAATAAATCTAACAAGTGGTCACATATTTTCTAGAAAAAGGACTAATTAAAGGAGGGACATTTTAAAAACCAAAGATTTGATTTTCAAACTTGGCGTGCGATTCAAAATTCAAAATCTTTTGCACTGTTTGCACACTTATTTCTTTTGCAGCACGACACGCATTTAGACACTCCTATGTCTTGGAACGACTAGGACAAGAGCCCTCCTATCGTTGGATTCTTAAGTGTTTGGAACTTGAGATCAAAGGTTTTGTAAATCCAAAGAGGGGGATACCCTGTCACGAATTTTTGGGGGTAGTTGAGAAGCACCGTGAAAGCACAGCTTCAAAGGAATGCTTAGGCCTACTTGCATCCCTCGATCTTCCGCCTTTGGAGTTGCTTTACCATTTGAGATTTAGGGAAGAACACCTAAGCTCCAACTAGGTCCTCTTAGGCGAGCCGTAGGTCGACAATAAGCGCTTAAATTGGTTGAACAAATTGCATTGTCACTTGCAATCTGACTTAAAATCAAAAGCCTAAATTGGGAAAGACCTAAAAAGTCCTTTTTGAATTGTGTTTTTCTTGGGGAATTCTGATTGAGGTGTGAGTTAGAATGGACCACATTGATTTTCATCCTTTTACATCTTGCCTACACCCTCACCCCCACTCCGCACTCTTTGATCCCATACGCTGAGATGGTCCATCACTTGATGGACATAATGACAATCATTGGGATCCGTTTTACTCCTATTATAGGAGCATTGGCCTGGTTAAGCCCCAAATCAGTGAGCAGAACCTAGGAGCAGGATTTGCTTTGCCCAATATCCCACACACCATAGAAATACCCAACCCACCCTCCCTAAAAAATTATAATCGCTGGACAGACACTCCTGGGTACTATAAGCCTGAGCCTGACTTCTCTCATGATAGAAATGACCTCTCCTCCTTGAAGATGGAAATACAGAAAATGCAAAATGAAATGATTGAATTGTTAGGAGAATCTTCGAGAGCAGGCCAACAAGAAAGAGATGAAATTAGCCACCTAATCTACCCCATTGAGGATGATGTACACCCCTCTACAATAGATGCATCTCTCGTGGGAGAGCTACACTTCAAGTTGGAGGGAAATTTTAGGGAGAATAGCTACTTTTTGAGGATCGATTTTGAAACCTACCCATTAGATGACACTTCCTTGAGAGATCCACGCCTTAAGTAGGAGGAAGATACATATGAAAGTAGCTATTCATTGGATGAAGAAAGGTGGCAACTGGAGGAAGATGATGATAAGGTTGAGTATCCACTTGAATTATATTAGAATCAAAAGAAGGGATGATGGTACCATTGGAAGACCTCAACCCGGATGATAGTATTTTCATGACAATTGATGAAGTGGGTCGAAGTCAAGTTGTTAATCCTACCCTCTCTTCTGATCACGAGATGGAACTCAACCCCAACCTTAGGGAACCTAACCCTCAAGAAATTGACCTATTTGAGGAGTCCGATGTTACCAGTGTAAACCATTTACCTCAGATAGAGCACCCTAGGGGATCTGCTGAGATATTAAATGATTCTAGAACTCGGGTATATGATGAATCATATGATGAGGAGAAAGACGAATTATATGAGGAACCTACATACAAGATTTGGAGTGACACTAAGGGTGATTATGTCTTATTTGAAGAGTTAGCCCCTGAGGATGTCACAAATTTGACAAAATTACGTTTCCTTAGAACACCCATTGATGATATTTCTCCTCATGATGAAATGATGGAAAATTTGGAAGCAACTTCTAAGATTTATGTGGATTCACATATAGACTTCGGGGAAGATTTGAGTAAAGAACAAAAACCAAGGGATGACATTGATAGGATAATCCCTAGATCTGTTGCTTCCAACCTGCCTTCATTTATTTCGAAGTCACCCTTTGATTCGCTTATGTTTGAAGGCAAAATTGTGACTCCTGATGAAGGGCAGGAAGATACATGTGATGGTGCAAGGAATGCTAGGGATGTAATTGAGGATTTGGAAAGAGTGTTAGGGATGGACACTGAGCTGATTAAATCCAACCTAGATCTTATGGACATCCCACAACCTCGAAACTTGGACACCCAACATCCTAGGTTACCTATTTTCTAGGCCAGCATTGCTTTGCTCAATTTTAGGGCCTATTTCTACAATCCTTGAACCTGATTTGCAGGTTCTTTGGCTATTCGGTTGCTAACAAAAGAACGGCAGCCCAGCTCTGACCCAGGTAATATCCTTCTATGCAATGAGGACATTGCAGATTTTAGGCATGGGGGGGTGTACTTGGGGATATACATAGCATAGTGCATTCATTGCATACATTTGCATTAAAAAAAATCTAAATAAATAAAAAATAATTAAAAAAAAAAAGTTTTGAGCTTAACTGGCTAGGTCTTGCATTCTTAAGCAAATCAGAACTCTAGGTTAGACTAAGTTAATTCTAGGGTCAAACTTTAGAAGCTAAGAGAGCTACTAGCTTTAGACCTTTAGGGTCCTTTGTGGACTTAAAAAATTAAGTAGGAGTTAAGTTGTGGACCATTCCTCAAGATGTTGAGGAAGGAAAGTTAGGGTTTGAGTTAAAAGGTGAGGTAGTACATGGAGTCTTGTTCTACCTTTTGGTTTACGGGTCCTTGTAACCCAAGCATCTAAATTTCACACACTTGGTCTGGTAATCAACTAATTTCTTTCTTTCTTAAAAGAGATTTGGTCCTCTTAGTTTTGACTTAGGAGAGGCTTGAAAACACAATTTGATTGGAAGAGTTCCCGCCGCAGGAGAGGTGGAGTATATACTCACCTTGAGGATGCGATGATAACATATTACATTCTCGACCCTTGTCTCTTAGGATATCCATCCTACTGGGGGCATGTAAGTGCATTGTGTGGTTCAGGTACCATGGGTGGCCCTATCTCGAAGTGCCGATTGCCATAGGCCTGAATTCGCTTAAGAAATCCATGGACGATACTATCTCGAAGTGTCGATTGCCAGGAGTTCTTGGGGTCGTTATGGGCAGTGCTATCTCGAAGCATCAAAAGCCAGACACCCTTCGAGGTATGGTAATGGGGACAATGAATCCGACATAGACCGTGTTGATAGCTAATTCGAGGTTAGACTTAGAGGAATCAAATAAAAAAAAATATATATATTATTAAAAAAAAAATCCTTCTTCCTTTAACTCAAATAAATCAGACCAATGCACATGCACGGATGCTTTAATCTCAGGGATCAATAAACCTTAGGGTAGAGTTAGAAATCAGGGAAACTCATGCCTGCAACTTGTCTTTAGCCGACCTAGTCTGTAACTTAGCAACTACTTGGGAACCTTAGGTCTAGAGTCTAAACTTAATATGTTTCTAAAGGAACACCGATTGGGTTGACTAGTCTACTTGGAGTTCTAGGTTTTGCTTAGATTTGCTAGGGACTAGCAAAAACTAGGCATGGGGGTATTTGATTAGCCCATTTTTGTGGGCTATTTAAATATTTAAGTACCTAGACATTAAGTTAATTCTAGCATTTATTTAGCATTAATTAGGATGTAAATAGATTAATTCATATTTCTAATTTAATTACATAATTCATGCATTGCATTCATATTTAAATGCATTTAGAATTAACTTAGAATTGCATTCATTTAATTAGTTAACCAATTAGGTGCATTGCATGCATTAATTTAAGTTAACATAAAAGTTTAGGATTTGTATATAAATAATCATAATATTTTATCATTATTTTTATTCTTCTTTCAGCAACGGCTGCAACGCCACTAGCTGCCGCATTAAAACCTACATTCAAGGACTAGTGGAGAATGTGGATCTGCTCCTGCCTCTCCATTCAAATCCATGCAGGTGGCTACAAAAGGAGGGAAGCTGCCTTGTACGGGAGGCCACCATCCCCGACCCACCACTGTGTAGGGAGTTGATCTCTCATCTGTTCCACCACCACCGGCCTCAACCGTGGCGACGAGCCTCCACCACAGTGGGCGTGTGGCATGACAGGCCACACCGCCATCTGGAGCTCGTCTGCAGTACCGTGAGTACCTTAGCATGCACCACCCTCGCCGTCATCACCAACGACCACCACTGCAGCCACTGCAACTTCACGTCCTGCATTTTGATCTCCTCTGTCAGTTAAGACATCCAGGAAATTTCCTAGACGGCTGAAGCTTCATCCCCATGCACAACTGCAACCGGCCTCTTCTCTAACCTACGCCATCACTAGCAGCTTCTTCCTGCTCCATCAGATCCACCCTCTCCTCCAACCACGCACGCAGCCGACGCGCTCGCCAGTGTGCAGCACCGGCCACCAGCTCCTCACCTGCACGCGTATGCACCTCCTGCAGCAGCACCTCTAGGCGTGCCTCACCTCCTACAGCAGCACCTCCTGCACCCACTACTGTGGTGTGCGCACGCCGCCTGCAATAAAGCACCCGCGTGCCCAAGCGGCCTGCCAGCACTCGCGTGCTCGCGTGCCCAACAACAGCGCTTCGCCTCGCCACCAGCAACGCACGCATAGCATGCTTCACTCCAACCGGCTTCTTCTTCTTCTTCTCTGTTGATGAAGGTACCCAAAGCACCTACAACGTAGCCGCCTCATCTAGCCTTGGAGCTTCGCGCCACCAACATCAATGAACTCGCCTTGACCTCAGAAACTTGGCCACACCCTCTGAAGGCCGACAGCAGCCACCCACGCTGGCAAGCCACCACCACCATTGTCGGCCTTCCTCATCGCCGACGAGACCTCCGGCGGCCGTTCGACACGCCGTCGCCGCGAACATGTAGTCCTCATCGTGGCCAACTACCTCTGAGCTCTGCACACCTGACCACGGCCTCCTCCTCGTGCACGGACAAGGGGAGGAAGTTTCGCTATTTTGCTACAGTAAAAGCTATATTAATATTTACATTCTATGCCATTGTCAAATTTTATTATTATTTTATTAAGCTGCATTGCAAAAAATTTCCTTTAGTTGTTCAAAATTGCCATTTCAGCATGTTCTCTTGTTGCTTTCTTAATCTGATAGTAGATTTGGCTCGATTTTTGTCGAAATTAACTGTGAACATACATTTT
Source organism: Thalassia testudinum (assembly GCA_037157565.1). NCBI lineage: Eukaryota > Viridiplantae > Streptophyta > Magnoliopsida > Alismatales > Hydrocharitaceae > Thalassia > Thalassia testudinum. Next base: position 111,035,131 of record JAZHRO010000003.1, on the reverse strand, counting down.
TAACCGGTGCGAGTTTAAATACGTCATTGCCTCCCTGTGGACATGACCCACTCTTCTGCAAGTGGTTATTTTAATTATTGATTAGTCGATTTTTCCACCACATAGAACTACAAATGACTTTAAAAGCAAAGAATCGAGTTGTCAACCATCACTGTAGTAGTGCACCTGAAGAAGGGGACTGGATATAGTCCCACATCGACGGGAGAGAAGCACATGAAGGTACATATATTGAATTTGTCACTACGGCTGTCTACCTCCAAACACGAGGTGAGGTCCCACTACACCCCTGCACACCCGACTCGCCTAAGCCCTCTCACTCCTTGGCTATGACCCACGCCTGTACCCTAGACTTGGGTACGTGATCCAATTACCTGATTAAACTGGATATTAGGGAAAGAGGAGAGGAGGAAGGAAGGAGAGAGAGTGGGGTAGGGGTGGGTTTTGCTCTCCAGGGCTCTCGACACTTAGCCACTGTGAGAAAAAGAAGGAAGAAGATTTGAAGGATGAGAAGGCTTGAAGAGGGAGAAAGGAAAGAAGAAGACCATGCTAGAGAAGAAGAAAAAGAGAGAAGGCAGAAGAGGAAGGAGAGAAGAAGTAGAAGAAAGCTTTGAAGAGCACTGTAGCAGAGAACATTTAAGCAATTATTTGAGATAATTGAGTAGACCTGCACAGTTAATCAGGAAAGAAGAAAATGTTCTCTATTTAGGTGGTCGCCCATTGAACAGGCCATTATGATTCTCAGATCAGACGTTTGTTCACTGTTCCTTTATTTGAGATAATTGAGTAATTGATATATTTGTGCTTAGACTAATAATTCGTGATGTAAATCATAATTATTTTGTCTTAGTTATCCTTTTGGTCTTGAAATACATTGAGCTTCATTGAATACTTAATGTGACAAATTAATATTCATTGAAATATCATTATTGTGCTCAATTTCTTGTGCTCATTTATTTATTAATTGAGATTAACATGTGAATTCCTATTTGCTCCCTGTGTTCGACCTCGGATTTCATTTCTAGATATTCGAGTTATAAATTGTATTTGTTGAAGAGCTATTTAGGAGACTTTACTACAATGAGACACTTTAATCTCTCGAATAGCCCTTTCAACAGGCGAGCACCTGCACAGTTAAGCAGGCATGCAGGCATAAGTGAGCCGAATAGTGGCAAGCGGCCGAGGTTGAGGTGCAGAAGCATATGGACGCAGGATTCATCAAAGAATCCCTATACCCGGCATGGCTCTTGAATGTCATAATGGTGAAGAAGGCCAACGGTCAATGACACATGTGTGTCAATTTCACCAACCTAAACAAAGAATGCCCAAAGGATGAGTTCCCTTACCCAGGGTGGACTCCCTAGATGCCTACAGTGAGTACCACCAGATCATCCTCACCTCAATAGACAGGCCTCACACCTCCTTCATCACTGACAGGGGCTTGTTCCAATATAGGGTCATGCCCTTCAGCCTAAAAAGCGTTGGGGCCACATACCAGCACCTTGTAAATATGGTTTTTGGAAAAATAATAGGAAAATCATTCGAGGTGTATATTTGTGAGATGCTTGTGAAGGGATCAAACTTCCTCCAACACCTAGAATGCTTGCAGAGGTGTTCCAGATTCTAAAGGACACCCGCCTCCACCTGAACCTTGACAGGTGTACCTTTGGGGTCTTAGCCAGCAAGTTTCTCATGTTCTTGGTCTCTAGTTGGGGAATCAAAGCCAATCCGGACAAGATCTACGCATTTGAAGACCTACAACCGCCAGACATGCTAAATGGGTTACAGTTGTTGGTCGGCAAGATCACCTTATTAGGTCAATTCTTGTCTTGATCTTCAAACAAATGTCTCCCCTTCTTCAAGTGCATAAAAAAGTGCAAAGGCTATAACGTCGCCCACTGGACTCCCCACTGCTAGAAGTCCCTAGAGGAAATTAAGAGTGCTCTCCGAAATCCCCCTGTCCTGACAGCCCCCCAACCTGGGGAAGTTCTCCCTCTATATTTAGCCACCTTTGCATCAGCCATCAACACCATCCTAGTTAGCAATCGAGGCAGAGTTTAGTGACTCATGTACTTTGTCAGTAAAACTTATCAAGGCGCAAAATCCAAGTACATAGTCATTGAAAAGTTAGGGCTAACTCTCATCACCGTAGCCCGAAAGCTATGGCCATACTTCCAAGCCCACACAATAACGATCCTGCTAGACTATCTCTTTTGGTGAATGTTACACAAGCTCATGGTGTCAACACAATAGATCAAATGGGCTATAGAACAAGCTGAATTCGATGTCAAATATCAACCATGAAAGGCTAGCAAGGAACAAGTTCTAGTGGACTTCGTAGCTGAATTCATGGATCTCGATGCCTCCCTCACACTCCCCTAGTGACTATACGTCAACGGCTCATCCATGATAGCCAGGTCTAAGGCTAGGATAACCTTAACTGCCTTAGACAACGTTACTCCTTAGTATGCCATAAAATTGGACTTCCTGCGTCCAATAACCAAGCAGAATACGAGGCCACGATGGCAGGCATCTGGGTAGCAAAATCCATGGGGATCACCTCTCTCGAGGTCCACACAGACTCCCAGCCAGTCACCAACTAAATAAATGGCGAATACCAAGCTTGGGATCCAAACATGATGCTATATGCCAACAAAGTCAAAGAGGAATTGGCAGATTTCAATATCGTCTCCATCAGGCAGGTGCCTCAAGCAGCTAACCCCTTAGCAGACGCGTTGGCTAAACTCGTCGTCGCCATCCCTCAGGGGCAAGATGAGGACATCTGCCTTCAGACTTTGAAAGAGCCAACTACCCTCACTCCTAGAATGCTCGCGATAGAGTAGTCCACCTCCAGGATGATGCCTATCATTACTTAAGCTCTAGCAAGCTACACTCGGGAGAACCCTGGTCCAGGGCCTTCTGCCTCATAGCATCTAGATACACCCTGATAGAGGGGTAGTTGTACAAGCGGGGATACTCCACCCTCTTGCTACACTTCCTAACTTAGGATGGGGCAACCCAAGCCCTCTAGGAGGCCAACGGTGGTGCTTGCAAGAACCACGAAGGGTACAAGGCGCTCCTCGCCTGACTATTTTAGGCGGGCTACTTCTAGTCCTAAATGAAACAACATTGCAAAGACTTCCTATGCAAGTGCAATAAATGCTAGCGGTTCGCCACCTTGCACCACTTGCCACCTAGAAAGCTAGTACCCATCATGTCACCCATCCCTTCTATAAAATGGGGCATGGACTTTGTCGACCCCTTCCCACCAGCATTGGCTCAAAAGCGGTTCACCTTGGTGGCCATCGACTACTTTTCTAAATGGGTTGAGGTTGAAGCCATGGCCAGCTCCACGACTGACAGGGTCATAAGTTTTGTCAGCAACAGCAACAAAGCTCGTTATGGGATACCCCACTACATAGTCACGAACAACGAAACCCAATTCACCTACAAAAAATTAGAAGAATTTTGCACCAATTGGGACATCCGTCTATGCTCTATGTCAGTCGGTCATCCCTAGGCGAATGGACAAGCCGAGGTAACTAACTACATCATCTCAGCGCTCAAGCGCTGGCTAGATTTAGCCAAAGGGAGATGGACGAACGAGCTTCCAGATGTTCTCTAGGGGTACAGGACTTGATAGAGGACTTCCACAGACCATACACCATTCAACATGGTATATGGCATGGAAGCTCAGCTCCCCATCAAAACAGTCCTCCCCACCTATAGAACATAGCTCTATGACCTGACCGCCAATGATGATCAGGTCTGCCTATCCATAGACCTCCTAGATGAGCTAAGGGACAAGGCATCTGAGACAGCACTCCAGCATAAGGAGGCTACAGTTGCCTCCTACAATAATAGGGTTAAGAAGTGAACATTCTCTCAAGGACACTTGGTCCTGTACAAGTGCAAAGTCTCCAGCCAACCTAGTAGGGTGGAAAACTAGACCCATCATGGGAAGGGCCTTACAAAATTCGTAAAGATAGTCCAGGAGACTTTTATGAATTACATAATGGGAACACCATCATGAGCCATAACTAGCTCAGTTTGATCTGATTAAGTCAGTGAAAGCTACTACATATCTTTTAGAAGGTCTTAAGGGCATAAAACATTGATTTGAGAAGATAAGAGTATAGGGTTATTCCTGTAAATTTACCATTCTATCACAAAAATAGAATAACCACGATTTTTCTCAGGTGTTGAACAAAGGTCAAATGTGCTTTATAGTCTATTAAGAGGGTTCATAAAGAATGAAACGGGTTTTCATGCGTTATAGGAATTAATGGACATCTGAAATCCTAAAAATAGACTCGCTTAATTAACTAAGGATTCGGTCAGTATAAAATTCATCTAAACCCTCTAAAAATCATATAAAAATATTCCCTAGGGTTAGGCATCTTCAAGTTGACCATCATAACTCGTCTTGACCTAAAATAGAGTCGTAGACAGACTTTTGTCCTAATTTGGGTTTTTACATAAATTATCCAGTCAAACGAGGTCAAAATAATAATCTAACTTCACAATTGGATTTCTTGGGTCCAAATTAAATTTGTATCAAAATTTGGGCCCAATCTGAGATTGTTTCGACCAAGTTTGCACTTTGGTTCAAATCTGATTTTCTTTATTTTACATGGCCCCTTAGCTTTTGAATTTCTTACAAAAGGCCCCCAACTTCTTTGTATTCTTCACAAAAAGGCCCCCACCACACCAAAATCCTATTCCTACAACTCTGGTGAGCTTCATTTGGCAAGATCTCCTTGATTTCTTAATGAATCCTTCTCAAATTTGAAAGGGGAATTCGTCAAGAAACTAACTTCCTTTTTAGCCAGATCCAAAGTCCCAGAAATCGCCCAAATCCTCATGTGAATCCTTCAAAGAGTTGGGTTTCCAACTCTAGCGACCTTATAAGCTTGGGAAGCTTGCTTCCCAAGCTTTAACGGTCTATATAAGACTCCCCAGGACAGACCATTCTCCCCAAGCTCGATTTTGACCAGATCAACCCTAAATTCTTCCCTCCTAATCTGGCCAAAAGGCTCCTTGAGCTTCGACGACTCTCCTTGCCTCTCCTCGTCATCTGACCATAATACTGGTGGTAGATACTCCTTCCTTGTCTTCCTCCGCATCGCGCAATACCAGCTGATGTCCCTATCTTTTTCATCCTCACCGTCATCACCCCATCGGAGCCATCTTTGTCTCCGACGTCGGCCATATCGTAACCGGCGCCAACTTTGATCCCCGTCATCCACTACCTATCTCCATCAACTCCTCAGCTTCTCCCCTTCACAACAGCACCTCTGACACTCTGCTTCAACTTCCGCACTGCCCTCCGCAACTTCATCTTCCACCTCTCCAACAAACCTCCAGCGAGCTCCAACGACCACCACAGACCACCTACGCCGTTGCTTCCACGCTTTACACCTCTGCCTTGACCTTAGGAGCAGAAGCCCTAACTTAGTTTGGTCGATTGTTCATCCAAATCCTCTGTCGAACTTACGCTCCTCCATTTACCCTCCGCGAGGTCGACTAGCCTCATCAACCACCTTCACGGCACGCTACTACCACAGTTGCACTCCACGACATCCGACGAAGGTTCTGAACTATTTTGACTTGGCCACAAGGCCGTATTCTTGTTTTCAAGTGTCCTCACCGGAGCTCCGCTACTTTCGCCATCGCTACCACATTCTTCAAGCTCCAGGTTGCACAAGCATCAGGTGTTACCTCCAGGTGCCACGGACGAGGGCCAGGAGCTGTTCCAGGTCTCTAATTACCACTGAGGGAGTCTTCTTCAATGCCAATTAGATGCATCTTCACGACAGCTTCCTCAATTGGGAGAGCATTGTAGCAGTAGCCCACGCAAAGAGAGAGGGGATTGATTTAGTCCCACCTCATGGGTTTTAGAAGTAGTGCAGCAGAATAAATTGAATTTGTGCCTGGGGCTTATCGTCTCAGACACAAGGGGTGAGGTCCCTCCTCACATGCATCACCCGACTGCCTAAGGCTCTCTCACTCCTCGCTCACCACCCACTGCCGGTGAGCCTGGACCCAGGTACACGCTAGACCCGAATACCTAATTACCCATTACTGTGGATGGCTCTGGGAGAGCGAAACCCAGAGAGAAAGATAGAGAGAACACGGGGATAGGGGGTTTTTCCTCTCATTGGTACCTATGCGACCCTTAGTCACAGAAAGAAGTAGAGAAAGAAAGGAGAAGAGAAGGAGAGTAGCAGAAAGGCAAAGAAGAAAGAAAGAGTTTTGAAGAAGAAGAAAGGAGAAGAAAGAAGAGTCTGCAGAAGAGCTAAAGAGCAGAAGAAAAGCATTGTAGAATCAAACGTTTAAGACATCTAATCCTACCATCAGACATCTGATTTGGGCTTCTTAAACTTGATTGATATTGTGTTCTACTTTCTATTATTGTGATGAGTAATTGGTGATTCAAATAACCATTTTACACCATTCTTTTTGCACATTGATACTTGACATTATTGCTTTATCATTCTAAATTAATTCTGATTGCAATTTCTTATATCTTTGACTCAAATTGTGATCTCGAGTTTTAACTTACCATATTGCTCCTTGCGTTCGACCTCTGATTTCTTTCGAGCATAAATTTTATTTGTTTTTCGCACTAATTTGAACTGTACTACAATGCGACGATTTTAAAACTCATTTCAGATCGACTAACACAAGCCCTAGATGGTAGAGACATCCCCTGCACCTGGCATGCAAGAAATTTACAAATGTACCAAGTATGAATGCCCATGAGCAATACAAAGAGATCTTTTCATCCAAAAGAGGCAGTTTGCCTATTACATCTCTTTTCAAAAAAAGAAAAGAGAAGAAAACACACAGTAGAGAGGAAAGGATAACACACCAGAAATGCTCAGGGGTCCTACTCCCATGCCTGAAACATATCTCCACTACCCATAGGTGAAAGGTGAAGTAAACTAATGACCCCTACAGCTGGATCGACAAACCATAGGTGACTGGCCTCTTCCACAGCTAGCTCGGTTGCCTCCTCAGTACTTGCTAGGCCACTTCCTCGTCAGGCGATTCCATGAGCATGTCGTCGACAATAAGACCCGCCGCTTTAAGGCAATCATATTCTGACACCAGCTAGTTGATGGACAAGCCATATATCTCCTCAGTGGAAGCATGTTTCCCCTTACTAAGCGCCTGGACGGTACTAAGCCCCTGCTTGCCGATATCCCACTAGAGCACCTCCTTGATTCGTCCTATTAACAGGTGTGTGGCATAGAAGTCCATCACCACCTAGACATTCAGCTCATGTGCTTCCTCTTCCAATTTTGCCACTCGTCGGCTCCACTCTGATGCGAGCACTTGTGCCTCGCCAAGGTCGGCCCTCAGTTCTTCCGAATTTGCCTCCGCCTTCTCCAAACTTGCTCACATAGAAGGAAGTCTATCGATCGAAGTGCTAAAATAGACGTGCGCCTCTTCAAGAGCCCTCTCATACCCCTCCACCGAGGAGTGCTCAACCTTAGGCACTTGCACCTACTCCTTCAAGGAGAGAGCACTGGTGCAGGCAGCTAAGAGGTGCTCTGCCAGGTCCCTCAGAACCTTTAGTTGGGTGCTATGTGCCCACATAAGTCGCTCCCCCAGCTCCTCGCCAGCGGCAGAGGTCCTCTGCAAAATGGAGCGAGCCTTGTTTAGCACCCCTTCCAATTGACTCACATTTTTGGCCACTTCCTATTGAGAGTGGAGCCTTCGCTCGACCTCCCCAATTATGACTCTACAATTATTAGTGTTAACTATGTCAATTAGAGTCAATTTTGAGGGTGATAAACATGTATAAATTCATCGTAAAATGCTTATTTGTGATAGTTCCTAGGCTTAGCACTGCATATCATGATATAAATATCGCATGGCATGCATCATTCTACATTTAGAGTAGTTGTTTATATTTTAGGTTAATTAGGTCCTTTTTATGGTTAGGAGAAAAGAGGATTTATTTCAGGACCTCAGATGGACGATCAGACCATACGGATCTGATTGGGATGACAATCGGAGACTAACGCCTCTGAAATCATCCAGATCAGAGTCCCGTAGCATCACATTAAGCCCGAGGAAGATCAACGGCCACGGGGCAATGCAACATCCATACAGGTTTTGGATGGAAAATCCGACCGTACGGATGGATCCGGAGCAATGATCATAGTTTGACATCGTGGGAATCATCTTGATCTGAGCACCGTAGCACCCTCTACAAGAAGAAGAAGATGGACGGCCCAGATGGCACCATGTGGCGCCATCCAGATTGCCCAACATCGGCCAGCAGCACCGCCCAACTCCTTCATCTACGCCCATCAATCCTAGCTGTTGGATCAAGATCCAATGGCTGGGAGGCGGATGCACCAAACCACTCCACACGACACAAGGGGAGGATTACCGCAACGGTGGAGCGCTGGCTTGCAAAGGAGGGGCAGGGTTTGAATCCCCGCAGCCCCCCCAATTTCCAATTTCGCCGACCGCTCAGCAGCAGCCGTGCAGCAGCACCAGCGCAGCGTACTCGTACGCGCATGCCAGCGCATGCTAGCTCGCGCGCAGCACGGGTGCGCGAAGCATGCAGCGCTAGCGGAGCGCACGTCAGCAGGTAGGCACGTGGATCTTCAATGACGCACCTTTAGTGACGCTTGCAGCTGTCACTAAGGGTCTGCGTAAAAGCCAGCAAGAGGATTTGATAGGCGGATCTTCAACGACAGCTGTAGCGACGTTTATGGACGTCACTAAAGGCTTGTGCGCACTAGCAAGAACAATTGAAGGGCGGATCTTCAGCGATAGCTGCAGCGACGTTTGTGGACGTTAGTAAAGACCTCTTAGGTCCAGGCTGGGCCTATTTGTAAAGTGGGTCAAGATGAGTTCCCCTTAGGTCCAAATTTTGGTACAAACCTAATTTGGACCTAAGGAATATAATGGTGAAGTTCAATTTTTGGTTTAACCACGTTTGACTGGGCAATTTATGTAAAATCCCAATTTGGAGCAAATATCTATTTGAGACCCCATTCTAGGTCAAAATGGGTTCCAATGGCCAAATTGAAAGTTCTAAACCCTAGAGAATATTTTTCTATGATTTTTAGATAGTTTAGGTGAATTTTATCTTGACCATAACCTTGGTTAATCAAGTGGGTCTGTTTTAGGATTTCAAGAAGTCATTTAATTCACAGGGTACACACAAACCCTTTTCTGTCAAATCCAACACACTTTTTATCTTATTAAGACCTTTTGACCTGTGTTTAACCCTTAGGAAAATTCGTTGTTGTACTGCAATGGTAAAATTGCATTTTTACCCCCTTGTTTATTGCTTTTCTCTCAGAAAGGTTATTTAGTGAATTGTGACCTCCAGTTGGTTATGTAGGAGCTTTTATTCTCTTCATTGGGTCAAAATGAGCTAGTTAGGACTCATGATGGTGTTCCCATTAGGCGCGTTCGAACTCTTTGAGTCCATGAGTGAGAATTCGCTTAATAATGCCTCTATGACCTAATTCAACTGGTCCAGTCAACCACGTGGTGGTATTTACGAAGTGCAAACTAATTCAAGGACAGTCAACGTGGACATCATAGCAAAGAAACTAGATCTAGTTAAGATGATAGACAAGAAAATTGTTGAGCTTCTAAATCAATCCCGGACACCCTTGCAAACCTTCTCCCTAGCAAAGGGAGCTCACAATGTTCACCTGGTTCAGTCTATGAATGAAACACATCAGGAACAACCCTTGCCTATGTTCTAGAGAGGGACCTTTGCTCCCTTATACCTTGACTATTCTTTCCCCTCCCCTTCGACACCTCCTACCTTGGAAGATGCTAATGCAATCCAAGGTTACTCCAAACCTGACCCTTTCTCTAACACTTACAATACCAAATGGTGCAATCATCCAAATTTTGTCTGGACAAACCAAAAATCGAACCAATTCCAGAACCAACCCAGGCCAAACCCTCCCTCCTATCAGCAAGGTCCACCTACTAGACCACCCTATAACCAGAATAGGGTGGCTCCTACACAACAAAACCAACTGGACACCTTGATCACGATGATGGATGATATGAATTAGAAACATCAGGAGGAGATGGCTTTAGTGAAGGGACAGTTGAGTCAGTTGTTGGATAACAAACAATAGGGGTCCCTTCCATCTCAGCCACAACTAAACCCGAGGAATCTCATGAACAGAGGCCACAATCATCAAGGGTTCCAACAAAATCAAGGACAAGACCATGTGATTCTACAAGCCCCACAGACACCCCTGGGTTTGTTGCTTCTTGTTCTTCTCAAGGACCTAACCTTGGTCCCAATGCTTCAGCCAATGCAGTTACCTTGAGAAGTGGCACCTAAACCCAGGATCCCAAATGGCCAACTTCTCCCGTGAGTACACTACCCAAGATAGTTGATTCCGAAGATGAGCAGGAGGAACCCAAGGATCAGGAACCTGACCTAATTCAAATCCAAGTACCATACCTTGAAGCCTTCGATAAGGCCAAGAAGAAAAGAAACATGGCTGAGAATGAGGAGTTGTTAGAAATATTCAAATAGGTATAGATCAATATACCCCTCCTCGATGCAATCAAACATATCCTGGCTTACGCAAAGTTTCTAAAGGATGTTTGCATACCCAAGCGTAAGCCAAGAACCTAAGCACCTAGGAAGGTAGTGCTATCTAAGCAGGCTAGTTCGGTGATGTTGAGTAGCCTACCTCCAAAAAGGACTGACCCTGGATCACCTTTGATCTCATGTAATATTGGGGATTTCACTTTTGATCGAGCGCTTCTAGATCTAGGTGCTTCGATAAACCTGATCCCGACTACCCTTTACCATCAGTTTGGATTTAGAGAGCTAAATCCTACACCTATGCCTATCCAACTGGCAGACTGATCTATGAAAACCCTGAAAGGGGTAGTTAAGGATGTAATTGTTTGGGTTAAGGACTTCTACTTCCCAGTTGACTTCTTAGTCCTTGACATGCAGGTCCTCGAGCAGTTACAAAACACACCCATCATCCTAGGTAGACCTTTTTTGGCTACGGCCAAGGCTAACATCAATTGCAACATGGGATGTATGGAGATTTCCTTTGGAGATAGGAAGATGCAATTGGACATCTTCAAGGAAACAAAGTCTTTTGATTGCGGTTGGGTCGAGGAATGCAATCTCGTGGAAACTCTGGTTGAGGAATGCCTGATAGCAAGCTCTTTAGAGGACTATCTAACTCAACCAGCTTTAGACTACCCTGACCCACCCTAATCTCTGGAGGTTGCAGAACTTTGCTGAATTGATTTCCACCAGCAACCCCCATTTGAGGAGATTGTTGTCACTCAACTCCCCTCTTTCCCTTACCCATCAAATATTGTATTACCTGCACCTGAATTGAAACCTTTGCCCAACAACCTCAAGTATGTCTTCATAGGACCCGATCACACCTTCCCTGTGATTATCAATGCACATCTGACCAGGGACTAAGAACTTAGGTTAACTACAACTCTTTCTGAATATTGGGTAGCAATTGGGTGGACAATCTTTGATCTAAGAGGCATTAGCCCTAGCTATTGCACACATAAAATCTATGTGGAAGATGGGGCTCGATCTTCTCGCCAAATGCAAAAGCGATTGAATCAAACCATGAGGGATGTCGTTAAAAATGAGATCATCAAATGGTTTGATGTGGGGGTCATCTACCCGATTTCCAACAGCCCCTGGGTGAGCCCTACTCACGTGGTACGAAAGAAGGCTAGGCTCACCGTTATCACAAATGACCATGGAAAATCCATCCTTACCAGCACCACCACTGCATGCCGGGTATGCATTGACTATAGGAAGCTCAATGAAGCTACCAAGAAGGATCATTTCCCTCTGCCATTCATTGACCAGATTCTTGAATGGTTGGCAGGGAAGAAATACTTTTACTTCCTGGAAGGATATTCAGGATATAACTAGGTTGCTATTGCACTCGAGGACCAAGAGATGACCACATTCACCTACCCATATGGCACGTTTGCATTCCACCATATGACATTCGGGTTATGTAACACACTTGCTACCTTTCAGCGTTGCATGTTGGCCATCTTTTCAGAGATGGTGGGTGAATATTTAGAGGTCTTTATGGATGATTTCTTTGTCTTTGGAGACTCATTCGACCATTGCCTTAGCAACCTGGAGAAGATCCTAAAAAGATGTATCGAGGTCAACCTTATTTTAAGTTGGGAAAAGAGCCATTTTATGGTTCAAGAAGGGATTGTCCTTGGTCACATTCTACAGAAGGTTCATAAAAGACTTCTCCAAGGTCTCGAAGCCCTTAACTGACCTTCTAGCCAACAATGTGCACTTTAACATGATTCCTGAGTGCATCAAAGCCTATACTACTCTGAGGGACACAGTCTCGACTGCACCTATCTTACAACCCCCAAACTGGTCCCAGGATTTTGAGATAATGTGTGATGCATCAGACTTTGCCATTGGGGTCGTTCTAGGACAGAGGTAGGAAAAGAAACCTGTGGTGATCTACTACACGAGCAAAACCTTGGATGACACTCAACGGAACTACACTGTAACAGAGAAGGAGCTGCTCACCATAGTTTTTGGACTAGAAAAGTTCATATCATATTTGTTGGGATCCCATGCCATCATTTATACTGACCACTCGGCTATCCGGCACTTGTTAGCCAAAAAAGATGCTAAACCCAGGCTAATCAGATGGATCCTGCTCCTACAGAAATTTAACTTAGAAATTGATAACTCTGCATTCGATGATGATAATTCTATCAACCAGGGTCTATCTTGAGGATATATGTGCATTAATAACACACCATGATGGGCATGGGGGCACTACATGCATCGCAAATTAAGATTTCATATAGATCAATGTTTAATGGCCATTTGTACGAGTTCATGTTGAAATAGGCCTCAAATGAGCAATCGGACCACATGGATGGATTTAGATTGACTAATGGAGTCCAACGAACTTGAAATCATTTAAATACGACATTCGGAGCTCCCTCGACCAGCCCAAGAAGTTGTGGCCGTTGATCTAATGATCAACGACCCAAAACATGCCATGTGGCACCTGCTTGCCTGCGTCCACCGCCTCTTTCATCACTTATAAGAGCAACCATGGTTGTCCGATCTTCCATCAGATTGCTGAGGATTCACAAAGAACCCAACCATCTTGCGTCGTCGGCGCAATGGTTAGCGCCTCAAATGCACGCACGAAGACGTGTGTTCGAGCCTTGGCAAAGCTCAAATCAGCAGCAGAGGCACACACGAGGGAAATTCCACCGTAGATGTTGGCACAGACGATGCAGATGGTAGCTTTGTGGCTCTCTTTGATGTGCACAATCTCCCATGCGTGCTCAAGGCACGACCCAAGGCAGTGCTCAAGGCGTAATTCCAGCTGTTCGATCTTCGATCACACGACCTATACTACGCACGCACAGATCGCGGGAAGAAGCACAGCGAGCATGCATTGACCGGTGGATGAAGGGCTTCAGTAATGTTTTTGCAATGGTTTTAGCGACGTCTTGGATGTTGCTAAAACCCCTGCTTGATTTAGAAACCCCTTCTCTATAAAAAGCCCTATATCCCTTCATTCAACTCCATCTCTTGGCACTCAATTCACACACACTCTCCATGCAATACTAGCCCACTCTTAGCTCCACCAAGCATCCCATATCTACCTCGGAGTTGTCGAGCCACCGACGAAGCCCCCCTCCACTGCCGTGGTCGCCTTGCCTCCTCCTCGCACTCTCTCTTACTCTAGCTTTATGTTTCACTATTTTAAGCTTTCATCTATTGTTGTATTTGTAAACAAACTCTAATTGCATCCTTTATATTAATGTTCCTCCTTATATCGTAGTTCACATCTCCTTAAAGTGATTGTCTTGTTTTAAATGCAAGCTCTAATTCTACTCTCTCTCTCTCTCTTTCTCTCTCTTTTGCCCTCATTTTCGCAAGCAAACCACGCTACCATTCTGTGACACCCAAAGTGACTAAAATTAATCTGATTTCATGCCTCCCTGAGATCGACACTTGGACTCCCCAAATCCCAATCTTAAATTAAAATCGATGTCACAAACGCATGCTACAATGACATAATTAAACTATTGCATTTCGCGTGCATCAATTTTTGGCGCCGTTGCCGGGGAGGCAACAGATTTCTTTTGTTGCTTTCATCCCACATTCATATTCTCATCTTCTAACTCATTTTCGCCCTCTACTTGATTGGTTGTAGGAACTTGACACTTGGCTAGCAAAGGAGAGCGATCTGAGACGGTAGATACGAAGTAAAGTGCTGCGAAGACTTTTTGTGAGTTCCACTTCACCCATTGAGTGTTTGCTTGCTTAAAAAAAATACAAAAAAATATATAAAATCAAAGTTGGCATGGTGAATGGCTACTTGACCCACATTCCAAATTCATCACCCAACCAAAAAAAAAAATACACTTTAACATTCTTGAAATCATTCTGGAATGTTCTTCTTTCTTTTGAGTGGTATTTGTGAAGCCACCATGATTTGACTTGGGCCGCACCACTCACCATAATTAAAATCAACTCACCTAGTAGAATTGCATGAACACTAGGGTGAATACATTAGGGTTGTTTCTCTAGGGCCACATCATTCTAAAGGAAATCAACTTTCACCCGTTGTGTGCAAAACTTTGTGTGCCCACTTGAACATTGTTTGAAATCATTAAGAAACTTCAAACCTAAAAGGAATTAAAGCTAGGATAAATCATTAAAAGACACCACATCCTAAAATCCATGCTTGAGAACCATGTTTTGTTAAGTGCACACACACGCTCAGTCAGACTAACTAAGAGGATGCCTCATCACATATCCTGAGCACAGGCACTGACCTAGCCCTCATTAAAATCGATTAGACATACCATAGGAAGGACCAATCTAAGTCCTGGAGGAGTAATTTGGTTTGTCAAGTGCTTAGCCTTAATTCCTATCATGGAATCTGGTGTCTAGAATATGGGGAAGTGTTAAACGACCGCGGTTGTGGGGTCTACGGAATCAGCAGTGCAAGCCAAAGGAAGAACCTTCCCCTCTACCCCCTCGTAATCAACCTGGCCAGATTAACTTTGGGAAGGGAGGTTAAGTACTTGCAAGTTTAATTATTCCCTCCAAGGCTTTTTAGGTCACCTAGGTCTACACCATAAGGACTAGATTTGTTTACTTGATTGTGCACGCACAATTCTCTCATCTGTTCTTCTCTCTCACCCCTCTGCCTCTTCCCAACCATGGATTTCAATCCCTATCCATCTTACCCAAACTATCCCCAACATGATTTGTATTCTAACCCAAGTAGATCGTATCCACAGCTTACTTAGGATAACCAGCCACCTAGTTGGGGATATGACCCAGAATACCCCTCTTGCCTCAACTATCCCAATTGTAACCAACCTGCACCAACCTCTTATTGGGATACATCCAACTCACCTACCCAGGGGTACAATCCAAACCTTAGGGATCCTTATCTCGATTCTCCTCATGACAACCCTCCATTTAGGTGCCACCCACTCACTAACCACTTTGATGTGACCTACACTCTAGGAGAACACCAAGATCCCTGCCCTTCCTAGGACTATAACCATGAGAGATCATTTGAATTCAAGGATCTCTCCTACTTGACCTTTGGATTGGAATGGCTCCTAGACAAATGGAAATCAAAGGATGATCAGAAACCTATGCAAATCAAGAATGATCAACCTTTGATTTGGTCCCCTGATGAAGAATCCGACTAGGAGGAGGACTTAGAACCTCAATTATTCTGGAGTAGGACTAAACATAGAATGTTTCCTCTTGAAGAATTGGACCCTGAAAATGATAGAATAAAGGACCCACCCAAGAACTTAAACCCCAGTGCAGATCCTCAACAACACCTTCCTAGCCATGATTTGAAGGAAGAAATCCAAGGGAAACCGAATGACACCCTGTCAATTCTTGATAACCTCTAGTTAGAGTTACACAGGCAGAATCAAGAATTGATTAAAGGGCAACAGGCCATGATGGATATGTTCCAACAACTGGAGGATGAAGGGCAAAGAAAATTGTTGAAGACAACTTCTTTCACAGAATTTGTGAAGCAAAGCCCTACTGTGATCAATTGGACTACACCTATTTACCCAAAATTGGTTTAGTCCACCATTGATACTCCCCAGGAGTTGGACAACTCCATAGAAGATGTCATTAAGCATTCCTCAGAACATGATTTGGGGAGAGTTGAGGACACACATCAGAAGGAAATTGAGAATTTTAGGGGCGACATCTTGGAATCCAAATCTAATCTTCTTGAGGAAAGTGATTCGGTGGAAAAGACATCCAACATTAGAGATGGGGAATGGGATTGCAACTTCGAAATAATCAGTTTTGAATCATTTGAAACCCCCATCACAAATTTAGAGGAGGGCCAAGAGAAGGAATATCAGTTCGAAGTTCAAATCAGCCCTACCTCTAAAGCAACCTCGACATTGAGTCTGATATGAAAGAGGTTGAAGAGAATACTCTTGGGGTCAAGGACTTGGAGGGAATAAGCTATGAAACCTTAGTTGAAGAAGAGATGATTTTTCTTTGGAGAGAGACATCATGCTTGATTTTAGGGCTCATTTTGAAACTCTTGATTTTGTTACATAACCTACCAGAATAGAAATCCCGCAAACCGAATCACTAGAACTGATACACCTTTGAGGGTTTACAAGTTTATAGGGACACAAGCTGAGTATAAAATCTACATCTTCAGTGTCCAGCATTTTAGATTTAGGGTGCGCTCGTCCACATCAACTTCTCTGCATGCCCGCAAACTAAGAGAGGAACAAACATGGGCATACATGTTACATTTGTTGCAGAGTTCCCGTCCCTTGGGGACGGGACTCCACCACAACCTAGTTCACATCTACGGACTTCTGGTTTCGGGTCTTGTTGATTTCATCTGCACCTTCTTGACCCAGACAATTCGTGTTTGTGCATTATGCCCAGCTGAAGGTAGTAAACTCAGAGCTTCCTAGGAGGAAACCCAGAAGATTCAAGCTGATCAGGTACACAGTTGCACTCAGGTGATTTCTTTCTATACCCCATGCATACATTTATTTGCCAATGAGGACATTGTCCAACTTAAGCATGGGCGGGTGGTAATTCACATTCTCTGTGTTCATATTATCAGCTTGAATTATATATATATATAAGAGTTAGGAAAGAGAACTTAAGCATTAAGAGCATGTTAACTGTGGAAAATAATACGAGAAGAACCTGAACACTTAGGCTTTTTAGGCCTTTAGGCTTAATCAGGCCCGATGTCCACTAAAATGTGGATTTAGCCCCGAATCCTCGCAAACTTAATTTACATTAATCTGATCAATAAAGTAGGGTGATAAGTATATGACTTATCAACCCACCCTCTGACTCGGAGGGACTTTTAGTCTAAGCTTCTGCACATATTTTTGCATTAACTCACTCCTCGGAGATTCTAATAGAAATTGGGTAGCTAATGAACCTTCTAAGGTGGTATGGCTAGCAAGTTGTCATGGGTAACAGCCCATTGGCCAATTGTCCAGAGCTCAGCCACAAGACCATTCTCTTCTATCGCCTCTAGGTAAATCTTAGATCAGGGAAGCCATCTACTGAAACAACAAAAGAGAAAGAAAAAAAAAGAGAAAAAAGGAGAAATAGAAAATAATAGAAAAAAAAGAAGAAAAAGAAAAAAAAAGTCATACTTCACCACACGAGTATGGCTGGCAAGTAGTCGTGGGTAACTGCCCATTGGTTGGTTGTCCAGAACCCAGCTCATTAAATGCACGAAAAAATCCAAAACACTTAAGGAAGAAGCAGGGAAGTAAAGCAATCCGGGGAGATATACATTGGAAACACCCTTGTGTTGACCCCACATAAAATAAAAGTAGGGAGAAAGCTACCGATCGGACAGATACACCTTTAGGCAAGCATTTTATTTTTTGGTCACCTAGGGGCGTAGAAACCCAAAGTCTATTTTACCATTGAGTGAGTCTAGCATAATCTTCACACCAAGATGTTTAGCATTTAGAGTCTTTTTCGAGTTATGGATGGGTTGGGTAGCCATACAAAGTTACCTACACACTCTCAACTCCAAAAATAAAAAAAAAAGATGAAAAATAAAAAATATATGTATCTGTATGTATGCTTTAAAGTAAGGAATTGGGCAATTTGCATTTTGGCAGACACATGGGTGCTGTTTAGTCTTTGTGGATTAGGCTCGTAGTATATTTCCTCCCGTTGACAAGCAACATATGTCTAAGTAATTAATACGTAATTCTGACTGAAAATAATGGCTAGGATAAACCATGCTAGGGACTAGCAAGGGATGAGCATGGGGTTATGATAACTCTGCATTCGAAGATGATAATTCCGTCAACCAAGGTTTATCTTGAGGATATATGTGCACTAATAACACACCATAATGGGCATGGTAGCACTACATGTATCACGAATTAAGATTGCTTATAAACCAATGTTTAGTGGCCATTTATATGAGTTCATGTTGAAACAGGCCTCAGATGAGCAATTGGACTGCACGGATGGATTCAGATCAACGAATGGAGTCCAACAGACTCAAAATTACTTAAATCCGACATCCAGAGCTCCCTCGACCAGCCCAAGAAGTTCAAGTCATTGATCTAATGATCAACAGCCCAAAACGAGCCATGTGGCACCCGCTTGCCCGCATCCACCACCTCTCTTCATCATGTGCAGGAGCAACCATGGCCATTGATCGCGTTTTTGCCCGATTTGTTAAATTTGGATTTTTAAGTTGTTGCAAGGCACAAAAATGGATTCGCTTTTAAAATTTATAACTTAGATAGTGGGGTATCTAGGGTCATCCAAGGAGGCAATATGCTTGCAAATCAAATCCCTTGCTTGGAAAATAAATCAATCCAAGGAGGCACATGAAGGACTAGGTTAATTAGAAAGGACTGAAACTACACTAAAGATAAAGCAAGTTAATGCAATAAAAAGAGTGTAACAAGAAATCAAGGAAAATTCTTTTTTTTTTATATGAAAGGAAATTGTCTACTAGTAGATGAATGCTTCTACAAAAAATTGAAAAACAAAATAAAGACAAATCCTTTAGATGATGATGGTGATGAAGAGGATGAAGCTCTTCTTGCTCCAAGCTTGGTAGCTCCCGGGCTTGAAAAGAAGGTCTTCAGCTCCATCCTTCTATAGCTCCGCCAAGATGACGTCCTCCAAGGAAAACCATTAAGGGGCATGCCCTATGCTTCTCTCCAAGGGTGGACATCCACCCTAAGTCCTCCTTTGCCTGGCCATACTCCTTGAGGTAGAAGATTCTTCCTCCTTGGCATGGCACTAGAAAAAAGAGAGTGGGGAGCAGAAGGCACCAAGGGGGCGGGTGATATGTCCCCTTAATCTCCTTCTCTACTCCTTCTTCTTGGCTGTAGATGTAGGTAGGTCTAAGGTGGAATAAAACACTAATGGAGGATGAAGAAAATGGTGGTAGGTGATGGATTTATATAGAGTGGGATGGGGGTAGGGTTGGCATGAATAGGTGGAGGGCAAGGATGTGTTTAGGTAGTGGTTATGGGTAGTTAGAAGGATCCTAGGGCTAGGGTTAGTTGGTGCCAACTAAAGGGGTGCCATGGGGTTGTTATTGTGGTGAAAAAGCACCTATATTTGGTGCCAACTACAGGGTCGCCAGAAGGGGTCTTACGTGGATGGTGGGGATGGGTTTAAGGCTTGGGTGTAGGGTGGAGATTGATGATTTTTTGGAGGGAAAGTTGGTGCCAAAAGGGAAGGGTTCTATAAGGTTGTTTTGGAGGGAAAATAGGTGGCTTTTGATGGTGGTGATGGGGTGAAGGGGTGTAATGGTGGCGGTGCCAACTTAGTGTAGGAGTAGGTAGCTAGCTTAGGTGGACTCGTTGGTGGAGCTAGCTAGGGTTGAGTTAAAGGTGGTGGATGCTAGTGAAGCTAAGCTAAGCTAAGCTAGGCTAGTTTAGCTAGCTATGGAGCAGAGGAGTAGGTAATTTGAGCTAGGGTTTGAAGGGAGGAGCTAAGGAGGAGAAGTTCGGAGCTTGAGCTGGAGCTGGCAGCTACTAGAGAGGGTGGCATGGAGCTACTCTAGCTGGCTTAGCTTGTTAGTTCATTGCTAGTTGCTAAGCCAAGCTAAACTGAGCTGGCTTCTACCATAATGAGCTGAGGTGAGCTGGTTCTGGTGCTCCTAGGGAGGATAAAGCTGGTTGAGGCAACTAAGGTATCTTATCTCAACTGAGTTGAGCTAAGCTGAATCCCCTGGAGCTGAGCTTGAGTTTCCTAAGCTGAATGAAGTCATCTTCAGCTAGCTGGAGTTGAGTGGAGCTGGATGTAACTGGACCTGAGCTGTGGTGAACTCCAGTCAACTCAGCTGAGCTAGCTAGAGCTTCTTGTGGACTAATGGGAGCTGAGATGAGCTAGACTCAGCTAAGTTGAGCTGGATTTGAGCTGACCTAAGCTAGGGTGAGCTAAGATGAGCTCTCTTTAGCTTCCATTCAGCTGAGATGAGCTGAATGGAGTTAGGATGAGCTAACCCTAGTTCTAGTGAGCTGAATTCCAGCTATGGTGAGCTTGATCAAGCTGAGTTCCAGCAGGTGAGAGCTTCTCCTTCACCAGTTGCCTTTCTGAGTGCTAGGGTTCTATGGATCTGGCAATCTATATATCCCTAACACTCACAAAAACACATTAAAAAGGCAATAAAAGGTGCAATGCATGCCTAACCTAATTATTTCCTAAATGCAGCCCAAAAACCCATTTGCCAAGTAAAATCTTATGAGCTAGGTTTGTTTGAATGCATAAGAATGATGATAAACTAGCATTTATCACACCTCCATGCTTATCTTTTGCTAGTCTCTTAGCAAAACTTTAATTTTTATAAACAAAATTTTTGGGAAATCTAATTTTTTCAACTTTTGTGGAGAAAAAAGATTAAGGGACCTTGGTTGATCTAAACACAGGAGGCACGAGATTTGTTAAAGATAAACATCATGATTTAGTTTTGGATTAAAAAATTAGATAAAAAAAAGGTCGATATATCCTTCAAAAAATTCACAGATTAACTCGTTAATTCAGATGACTTGAAATTTTTGTTTTTAGGATTTTTCTGGATCTTGAATCTAATTCGCAACTTGCAATAACCTTTAAAACTTTGTGTCTGTGCTTGTGTAAAGCCAACATTTATAAGGGTGTATTTTTGGTTTAAAACTTTTTCTTTTGTCCACCACGGTTACTTCTAACTTAGTCTTACAACAGATGTATCGGGATCATCATTCCCGTTAGTAATCCTCGAGGGGGCACTGTAGCTAGTACTTCAGGATAGCACTATCCATGACACCACCCAGAAGCTCACAACCCCAAAACACAATGCATTGTAAAGGGGCGTTCCAAGCAAACTCAAGTTCTTGCTCCGACACTATAGGTAGAAAACCATCCAAGACACTTGAGTTGCTAAAATGTGCTTTAATGATCCATCTAAAGATATGAAATGTAGATATGGAGCAGTGCCGAGGCGGTAACATGTTGACATCGTATCCTCAAAGGAGGCATTTTCCTCCTTCCCAGCTGTGGGAACTCAAATCAATGATCTACTTCATACTTTTACTAAGGCCAAACAAGGGGTTTTTCTGATTTTTAGAAGTTTTTATTTGTTGGCTTGTGTGTGAAATTTGACACAGGAAGTTCTGCAAGAAAAGCAAGTTTTTGAATCAGAAACTAAACCAGATACTTTCCATATTACAAAAGAGGATCAAGTCACCTGAACTATCATGAGTTCAGGTGGAATTTTAGAGAAGGATATCTGATCTAGTCTAAAAGTAGACCTTGAAATTCTAATGATCAGATCCATATCCTTATCCCTAGTTTGTGAAAGATTAAATCCCATTGTACCAAAAGTGAGTTTTTAAACCGTAGTCCCGATTTGAAATTTTTCCTCAAAAAGTTTTCAACATTTTTATTTTTTTTGGGTATGCAAGCAGGAAAATAAAATGACTAGAGAAAAATGCATTTTTTTTTAGGTTTTGAAAATCTTAAATTGATTGTTAAAGGTTTAAAAACACCCCTCATGCTTAAAATATGCAATGTCCTCATGCAATAGGAGGGAAAGAGGGATTACCGTAGTAAAAGATGGTCGGATTTAGGATAGTCAAAACCTAGGGAAAGAAAGAAAAAAAGAAAGCAGGGAAAATGATGGTTACCTCCCATCTAGTGCTATGTTTTACGCCATTTAGCTGGGCGTGAAGGTATGCGCGGAAGACAGAAAATCATGTAAATAGTTGGACACTTGGATGCCCGCATAAAATGTGTCTTCTTCTGGATCCCTAGAAAATTGATTAGAAGCAATATTGGGATCAAAGTTGGATGGAAAATGATAAGTGTAGCCCGAGTCTGGCCATGGTTTTAAATCAGGTTGGATGCCAAACTCAGGTGGGTCTGGTGGCAGGTCCATAGGAAAGGGGTCGGGGAAGGGATGGTGAGGATTGGATGAAGTTAGTGTGGAAAGGTGGGGTGAGGGAAGAGTGGGTGGGTTACGGTGATTAGGGGGTTCATCAGGAATGGACTTTTGGTCAAGACAAGTCTCCAAATCACATATTTCACTGACCACTGATTCTGAATCTGATTCCTCAAAAATATTGTAGTCGGTAAGGGTATCTATCAACATTGTCTCCTCCACCATATTTGAAATTTTAGTATTTGAGTCCTCAAAAAAGTTATCATCATGAAATCTCTTGGTGGATTTGAAAATATCTAGATTGATAGTTTGGCCTACGTAGGTGATATCCATTTTGCCTGTGTGGCAATTGATATTTGCCTTTACAGTGGCCAAAAAGGGTCGTCCAAGGATTATTAGGGCATTCAATAAAGATTCGGGTACCTCAATGTCAAGGACCAGAAAGTCTGCAGGGAAGACACAATTCTGGACCTTGACCAAAACATCCTTAACAATCCCACGAGGTTTGATTGTAGATCGGTCGGCTAATTGCAGGGTAACCTCAACAAGTTTTAATTCACTGATCTGAAACTCTTCAAATAAAATTGTGGGAATGATATTAACTGAGGCACCAATATCAAGGAAGGCACGATCAAAGGTAGTATCATCAATAATCACTGAAATTAATGGTGCCCCCCGATCTTTCATCTTAGGAGGCAACCTGCTCTAAATGACAGAGCTTACTGTCTCCGAAAGATGTACCTGTCATAGATATTTGGCTTGCCTTTTAGGATTACAAATCTCCTTCAAAAATTTGGCATAGGCAGGTATATATTTGATGGCATCTAGGAGAGAAATATTGATTTGAACTTGCCCAAATAGATCCATGAGTTCTTCTATGGTGGGCTCAAATTTCTTTTTTATTGGTGGTGGGGTAGAAAGCTTGTGGAAAAGGGATAGGAGTCGTGTCTTGAGATTTTTGTGTTTCTTTTTCTTCCTGATGGGGAGGTGGAGAGTCAATTTGCACAAGGATGGGGATTTTACCAGGTTTTTGTGAAGGCCCGGGATTAGTGGTAGTTTTTCCACTCCTCAACGTAACTGCATGTGCAGTCGGATTATTATTTGTAGGAGGTGGGGGGGACTATGGTTGTGGAAACCTGGGAGGCTACTGAGGTGGTGGATTAGTAGGAGGCTGATTTGGGTAGTGTGGATTTTTTCCTGGATATTGGCTCCTTTGGTGATTAGGGTCGGACATGGGTTGGGAGGTAAGATGTCCTGCAGGTCATTGTGTGGGAGCAACCCCAATCTGATTGTTCAGATTTGTGATGGTGCAGGTTACTTTCGTCATTTTTGTTTGCATGTCCTACAGGGTTCTCATCATCTAGGAATTGATGTCTTGTTGGGATGGCCCAAGATGAAAGGTCGGATTACATCCATACCCATTAAATTGATTTGGTTGGGGAGGAACCTGATTATTCCAAGAGTAGCTCGGGTAATTCTTCCAATTAGAAGAATTTTTAAATGGCTCCTGGATGGCAGAAATATATTGAGTGGGGTTAAGATCTGGATAGTTGCAATTCCCCAGTGAATCATTGGCAACCTCAGAATACTGGTAATAATCAGTAGGAGTAATGTTGAGATTTTGCAAATTTTCTCTTCATGGAAAGTTAGGTTGGGTTAGATGTGGACTGTGTGGAGCTTGGGTTGATGTGGCAAGTCTTTCCTCAATCTTCTTTTGGTTAATGTGCATCTAGTCAAGTTTTTGAGCGATCATTTGAAGATCATCTTAGGTGATAGGGATAGCTTGGGTGCCTACTTCATAAACATTGAACTGTGGGTTTGGAGTTCTGCAAACTGTGTTCATGGAAGTTTGATTAAATAAGTTTTCACTCATTTCTTCAAAAAGGCCATAGGCACTCTCGGCATCCTTATTTAAGAAGTTGCTACCACACGAGGCATCGATGAAATGTTGGATTTGCACGAGCTGCCATAAAGGAATCTCACAGTGCGGGCAACTTCTTAAGAGATCTTCAAATCTTTCCCAAGAATCATGGAAAGTCTCACCAGATTTTTGTTGAAAGGTCGTAATAGATCTTCGCAGGGAATTAGTACGACCTATGGGAAAGAATTTCTTTAGGAAGGCACCCTTGAGCTGAGGCCAAGTTGTGATGGGTCGGCCAATAAGTGGCCTTATCTTTAAGAGATAATGGAAATAGCCACATCAGCCATAGGTCTTCTTGCACATTCCGGGAATGAGTTGTTTGTGCAAGAAGAGTCAGCTCTTCAAGGTGGCTGAAAGGGTCTTCCCTAGGAAGGCCATGGAAGTGCTTAATCAAGTTCAGGACTACTGGCTTGATCTCGAAGTCCCCCTCTGGTATGACCACCCCTGGTCATTCCTCATAATAAGACGGATCATAAAAATCTTTTAGAGGAATAACAGGCTGCTGATGGGGTGGTGGGTTTGGCCTTTGATTGGGTAGGTTTTAGATGTTCCTAGTCAATGTTTGTTGATTGGAATTTAATTTAGCAATCTGCTCAGCCATCATTGTCAAGAGATCAGGCGGGGGGGCTTGATGTTGTGATTGAGGCAAATAAATATTAGGGAGCTCTAGGTGCTGGAAGTCAAATGTGGGGGGTTATAGGTGGAAGGGTCAGAATTATGGTTAGTAGTGCGGTTAGAGATGGGATTAGAGGTGGAAATAGAAGGGTTAGTGGACCTGTTTCGTTGATTTTCCATATTTTTTCAAGAGGAAGAAGATAGAAAAAGTGATCCTTTTGCGCGGGGGGCGAAATCAAATGGTCCTTCCAAGTGCGGATTTTGAGACCATCGCCCGCGCATAAAATGGAAGAATGGGAGGGGAGGAGAAGAGATGAAGATGAGAGAAGTGTGCACACAAGCAATCAAATCCTAGACCTAACTTAATTGTGACTCCTTAGAAATTAACCTAAGACTTGGTCTACCTAGGAAATAAGTAATCAACAGTGATTACCCGTTTTGTCAACAAATCTAGACAAGTTGCTTAAGGGGAGGTTTGGGCCCAAGCATTTCCCAAGAAAATCCCCAGGTGCTTGTACAAACCCGCGCCTAGTCGTTTGACACGGCCCCTCAGCCTGAACACCAGATATAGATGACAAAATTGGTATTAACTAGAAACAACTTAAGTCCTATATAGCAAGCCTAAATTGATCAAACCTTAGGGTTTAAGTTACTATGGATTTTGATTAGGTCTAGGATACTAAAGTGCATGCGGAATGTGGAGGGCGTTGATTGGGCTATTGCCCTGTTACTTCAATTTTTTTGTGTGTGTGCAGGGATTGGAAAGTGGTTCCGATTAAAAATAAGTTGTCACACAATTTTTGTGTTTGTGTCTTTTAGGATTGGATTTAACTTAGTGCATTTTTAGGGCTTTCTTTTTAAGTTTTCAAACAAGTTTGAGATTCCACAAACAAGAGAAAATCAAGTTTTATGGGTGAGGATATGTTTCCTTTTGGTTGTTTGTCTCCAAAAATGAAAAAGAAACCCTAATCCCATTGATCCTATGATAGAAATTTAACTACCAGTGGATTATTTTTAGGCTTTCTATATTAATTAGTGGTCCAAGCAATTCAAAAAATACCACTACCTTGAAGAGAATCAAACAAGAATTCCAGAAAATATTTTTTTAAGATTTTCGGAATTTTTTTATAATTTTTTTGAATTTTTATTTGTACTGGTGTCAAAGTCCAGAAATGATACCTGTTAGTATTTTGGACTTTTCAGTATTACCACTGACCTCAGAAAATTTTGTTAATTCTATATGATGTGTAGAATTTCACAAGGATTCTAGAAAGCTAAATTTAGCAAAAAAGGGATGAGTATAAAAATTTTAAAAATTCATGGACAGTAGTAAAATAGGAAGATTAGAGGGTGTGACACCTCGGCAGTCCATGAATTGTTAAAAATTAAATATAAATCCAATTACTATGAAATTTGGAACAGATGTTTATAACTTGATTTGGAATCACTGTATAAATTTCCAAGATTTTAGCTGGCCTGTGGTGATCAAAATTGATTTTTCAAATCTGGACAAAAGTTTGGATCTAAAAAAGCAGAACATCAATACTTGAAATGGAGTGGTGTTAATGGTGCAAACATCCAATCAATGAGTTTTAAAATGCACGACTCCACTTAATTAAGTTGTTTAGGGTCCTAAAAGACAATTTTAGTGTATTTTGGTAGTTTTTTAGTTTAGGTGTGATAAGAGAAAGGAAACCCACCTGAATCCACAGGATGACAAGGGATTTGAGTTCTTTCCAGAATTCCCACTTGCTTCCTGTAGTTCCTGCACACACGAGATAGAAGAAAAGAGAAGGGGATGAGATCCACTTCAAGCAAGAGAAAAGTGATAGAAGTAAAGTTGTGCATCCCTGGCAACGGTGCCAAAAAGTGATCACGTTTTCGCACGGTTTGTTAAATTAGGATTTTTAAGTTGTTGCAACACACAAAAATGGATTCGCTTTTAAAATTTATATCCTAGATAGTGAGGTATCTAGGGTCATCCAAGGAGGCAATATATTTGCAAATCAAATCCCTTACTTGGAAAATAAATCTCAATTTTCTTTTTGGTCTTTTCAATATATCATTTTTATGTTTTTTGAAATTAAGGTAACATGCGTCGTTGTTGGCGGGAAAAAAATACTACACCTACTATGCTAATCTAAGTGACAAAAATTATCCTCTTTCTAATCTCAACCTAGGTGTGTGGAGGACTAGGTTAATTAGAAAGGACTGAAACTACACTAAAGATAAAGCAAGTTAATGCAATAAAAAGAGTGTAACAAGAAATCAAGGCAAATTCTTTTTTTTTTATATTAAAGGAAATTGTCTACTGGTAGATGAATGCTTCTACAAAAAATTGAAAAACAAAATAAAGATAAATCCTTTAGATGGTGATGGTGATGAAGAGGATGAAGCTCTTCTTGCTCCAAGCCTGGTAGCTCCCGGGCTTGAAAAGAAGGTCTTTAGCTCCTTCCTTCTCTGGCTCTGCTAAGATGACGTCCTCCAAGGAAAACCCGTAAGGGGCATGCCCTATGCCTCTCTCCAAGGGTGGACGTCTACCCTAAGTCCTTCTCCTTTGCCTGGCCATACTCCTTGAAGTAGAAGATTCTTCCTCCTTGGCATGGCACTAGAAAGAAGAGAGTGGGGAGCAGAAGGCACCAAGGGGACGGGTGATATGTCCCCTTAATCTCCTTCTCTACTCCTTCTTCTTGGCTGTAGATGTAGGTAGGTCTAAGGTGGAATAAAACACTAATGGAGGATGAAGAAACTGGTGGTAGGTGATGTGTTTATATAGAGTGGGATGGGGGTAGGGTTAGCGTGAATAGGTGGAGGGCTAGGATGTGTTTAGGTGGTGGTTATGGGTAATTAGAAGGATCCTAGGGCTAGGGTTAGTTGGCGCCAACAAAAGGGGTGCCATGGGGTGGTTATGGTGGTGAAAGGGCACCTATATTTGGCATCAACTCTAGGGTTTCTGGAAGGGGTCATAGATGGATGGTGGAGATGGGTTTAAGGCTTATGTGTAGGGTGGAGATTGATGGGTTTTTGGAGGGAAAGTTGGCGCTAAAAGGGAAGGGTTCTAGAAGGTTATTTTGGAGGGAAAATAGGTGACTTTTGGTGGTGGCGATGGGGTGCAGGGGTGTGATGGTGGTGGTGCCAACTTGGAGTAGGTGTAGGTAGCTAGCTTAGGTGGACTCGTTGGTGGAGCTAGCTTGGGTTGAGTTAAATGTGGTGGATGGCCAAGGAGCTGGATGCTAGCTAAGCTAAGCAAGCTTAGCTAGCTATGGAGTAGAGGAGTAGGCAATGTGAGCTAGGGTTTGAAGAGAGGAGCTGAGGAGGAGAAGTCTGGAGCTTGTGCTAGAGATGGTAGTTGCTGATGAGGGTGGGATGGAGCTACTCTAGCTACCTTAGCATGCTAGTTCTTTGCTAGTTGCTAACCCAACCTAAAGTGAGCTGTCTTCTACCATAATGGGCTGAGGTGAGCTAGTTCTGATGCTCCCAGGAAGGATCAGGCTGGCTGGGGCAGCTAAGGTAGCTTAGCTCAACTGAGTTGAGCTAAGCTGAATCCCTGGGAGCTGAACTTGAGCTTCCTGAGCTGAAATGAAGTCATTTTCAGCTGGCTGGAGTTGAGTGGAGCTAGATGTAGCTGGACTTGAGCTGGGGTGAACTCCAGTCAACTCAGCTGAGCTAGCTAGAGCTCCCTGTGGACTAATGGGAGCTGAGATGAGCTAGACTCAGCTAAGTTGAGCTAAGATGAGCCCTCTTGAGCTGCCATTCAGCTGAGATGAGCTGAATGGAGCTAGGATGAGCTAACCCTAGTTCAGGTGAGCTGAATTCCAGCTATGGTGAGTTGGATCAAGCTAAGTTCCAGCAGGTGAGAGCTTCACCTTCACCAGTTGCCTTCCTTAGTGCTAGGGTTCTACGGATCTGGTAATCTGTATATCCCTAACACTCACAGAAGCACATTAAAAAGACAATAAAAAGTGCAATGCATGCCTAACCTAACTAATGCCTAAATGCAGCACAAAAACCCATTTGCAGAGTAAAATCCTATGATCTAGGTTTGTTTTAATGCATAAGAATGATGATAAACTGGTGTCTATCAGCCGTCCGATCTTCCATTGGACAGCTGAGGATTTGCAAGGAACGCAACCATCATGCGTCTTCGATGCAATGGTTAACGCCTCAAATCCACTGGCGAGGACGCGTGTTCGAGACTTGGCGAGGCTTAAATCAGCAGTGGAGGCACTCACGACGAAAATTCAGCCATAGTTGTTGGCATGGATGGTGCAGATGGTAGCTATGTGGTGCTCTCTGATGCACGCAATCTCCCACGTAGGCTCCAGGCACGATCCAAGGCAATGCTCAAGATGAGATTCCAGTTGTCCGATTGAAACTACGCACACACAGATCGAGGGAAGAAGCACAGCTAGCATGCGTTGACCAATGGACGAAGGGCTTCAGTGACATTTTTGGAATGGTTTTTGCGACATCTTGGACATCGCTAAAACCCCTACATGATTTAGAAACCCCTTCTCTATAAAAAGCCCCATACCCCTCCATTCATCTCCATCTCTTGGCATTCAATTCACACACACTCTCCATGCAATACTAGCCCTCTCCTAGCTCCACCAAGCATCCCATATCTGCCCCGAATTTGTCAAGCTGCCAATGGAGCCCCCCTCCACCGTTGTGGCCACCTCGCCTCCTCGTCGTACTCTCTCTTACTTTAGCTTTATGTTGCACCATTTTAAGCTTTCATCTATTGTTGTATTTGTAAACAAACTCTAATTGCATGCTATATGTTAATGTTGCTCCTTATATCGTAGTTCACATCTTAAAGTGATTGTCATGTTTTAAATGCAAGCTCTAACCCTACACACACTCTCTCTTTCTTTCTCTCTCTCTCTTTCGCTCTCATTTTTGCAAGCAAACCATGCTACCATTCTGTGACACCCAAAGCGACTAAAACTAATCTGATTTCACACCTCCCTGAGATCGACACCTGGACTCCCCAAATCCAAATCTTAAATTAAAATTGATGTTGCAAACGCATACTACAATGGCATAATTAAACCACCACGTTCCGCGTGCGTCAGAAATATGCAACAAGGCTGGATCCAAGAATTTTGTAGCCGACCACTTATCCTGACTTCACCTGGAACACATTGGACCTTCACTACCTTCGACTAATACATTTCCCGATGAGCAAATCCTGGCCATGCAAGCCAAAAGTCTCCCCTAGTATGCCGACTTGGTTAACTACCTAGTGGTAGGGTAGATTCTGCATGGCTGGTCCAGACAGCAACAAAACAAGTTCTGGGCTGAGGCCAAACACTATCTTTGGGATGAACCATTGCTGTTTAGACTCTGTTCTGATCAGATCATTAGGAGATGTGTACCTGAGGAGGAGGTCCAAAGAGTGTTGTTCCTTTGTCATGACCAAGCTTGTGGTGGCCACTTTTTTGGCAAACAGATGGCTTCAAAGGTTTTGCAGTCTAGTTTTTACTGGCATTCACAATTCAAGGATGCACATAGCTTTGCTAAAACCTACGATAGATGCCAGACTTTAGGGACCATGACCAAAAAGGATTTGATGCCTCTACAACCCATTCTTGTCATCAAAATATTTGATGTTTGGGGCACTGATTTCATGGGTCCCTTCCCACCATCAAACGGCTTCGAATATATACTAGTCTCAATCGACTATGTCTTCAAATGGATCGAAGTCGTACCTACCCAGAAATGTGATTATAAGGCCATCATGGACTTTGTGAAGAAGAACATCTTTTCCTAATTTGGGATACCCAAGGCCATGATCAGCAACGGTGAGAGCCACTTCATCAATGCCCAGTTTTGTGATTTAAGAAATACGAGGTTACTCACTGCATTGCTACCCCATATCACCCACAAATGAATGGGCAAACTGAGGTCTTAAACAAAAAATAAGAATATTCTGCAAAAGACTGTGATACCTAACTGGAAGAATTGGTCCACACGATTGGATGATGCCCTATGGCCATATAGGATCGCTTTTACGACCCTGATTAACATGTCACCATATCGATTGGTCTTTGGCAAAGCTTGCCACCTTCTAGTTAAGTTAGAACACCGGGCATACTGAGTTGTCAAACAATGCAATATGGATTCCCATTTGGCCAGAGCTCAAAGGAAGCTCCAACTCTTCGAGCTTGAAGAAATTCGTCAGGACACTTATGAGAATAGTAGGCTTTACAAGGAGAATAAGAAAGCTGTCCATGACCGGCATATCACTAGAAAATCCTTTGAGCCAAATCAACAAGTCTGGCTCTTTGATGTGCGACTTAAACTCCTCCCCAGGAAGTTAAGATCTAAGTGGACGGGACCTTAGCAGGTGGTCAAACCATTCTCAAATGGGGTGGTAGAAATTGCCAATCCAAAGACTAGGCAAACCTTCATAGTCAATGTCCAAAGATTAAAACACTTTCTTACCCAGGTCCCCCCAACGGAAGTTGTAACCCTCATTGAGGGTTAAACCGAAGCTGTGCCCAGCTGGAGGCAATAAGCTCAGCACTTCCTGGGAGGCAACCCAGAAGATTCAGGCTGACCGGACACATAGCTAAACTCAGGTGATTTCTTTCTTTACTCCCTTGCATACATTTATCTTTCAATGAGGACATTGTCCAACTTAAGGCTGGGGGGGTGGTAAATTTGTATTCTCTGAGTTCAAACCATCATCTTGAATTTTTTAATTATATTGCGATAAAAAGAAGAATTGGAAAAGAAAAACTTAGTCATTAGAAGCTTGTCAATTGTAGGAAATAATACATTAAGGACCTGAACACTTAGACTCTTCAAGTCATCAGGCTTAATCAGCCCAAGTATCTACTAAAATATGGATTTGATCTCGAGTCCTTGCCACCTCAATTTATATTTATCTAATCAATAAAGTAGGGTAATAAGTATACAACTTATCAACCCACCCTCTGATTCGAGAGGACTTTTAGTCTAAGCATCTGCACACATTTTGCACTGAGTCACTCCTCGACAATTCTAGCAGAAATTGGGTAGGTAATGAACCTTCTAGGGTAGTATGGCTAGCAAGTTGTCGTGGGTAACAACCCATTGGCTAGTTGTCCAGAACCCAGCTACAAGACCATTCTCTTTTACTATTGCCTTTGGGTAAATCTTAGATCAGGAAAGCCACCTACTATAGAAAAAAAAGAAGAAAATGAAAAAAGAAATAGGCCACACTTCACCGCATGATTATGGCTAGAAAGTTGTCATGGGTAATAGCCCATTGGCCATTTGTCCAGATCCCAACTCCCAAAATGCACAAAAGAATTCTGAAACACTTAAGAAGGAAGTAGAACAATCTCAGGAGATATACACTAGAAACACCCTTGTGTTGACCCCACACAAAATAAAAGTAGGGAGAAAGCTATCGGTCGAACAGATACACCTTTATGCAACATCTTCTTTTTAGGTTACCTAGGGGCATAGAAACCCAATGTTTGTTTTAATTACCGTCGAGTGAGTCTATCACAATTTTCACACCAAGATGCTTAGCACTTAGAGTCTTTTTTCGAGTTATGGGTGGGTTGGGTAGCTGTAAAAAGTTACCCAAACACTCTCAACTCTAAAAATCCAAAAAAAATTAGAAAAGATGAAATATATATATATATATTTGTATGCTTAAATTTAAACCGAGGACTTGAGCGGTTTGCATTTTGACAGACACATGGGCACTGTTTAGTCTCTGTTGGTTAGGATCTTAGTATATATTTCCTAGTGTGACAAGTAACATATGCCTGAGCAATCAATTCTTAACTCTAGCTGAAAATAACATTTAGGATAACCTTACTAGGGACTAGCAAGGGATGAGCATGGGGGTATAATGACTCTACAATTATTAGCATTAACTATACCAGTTAAAGTCAATTTTGAGGGCACATGTGCATTAATGACATATCATAATGGGCTTGAGAGCATGGCATGCAAGTTGTGTTAAGATTGCTTGTAATTCATGTTTACTGACCATGTGTGCAAGTGCGTATTAAAACAGGTCCCAGATGAGCAATCAGACCATACGGGGATCTGGATCGACAAACAGAGTCCAACGAAATCAAAATCACCTCAATCTAACCTTCGTAGCTCCCACAACAAGCTCGGGAAGTTCTTGTCGTTGATCTGATGATCAACGGCCCAAAGCCAGCCATGTGTCACACATCTATGCCCTTGCAGCCACCGCCCTCGCTCCAGTGTGCCTTTATCAAGCAATCTCGACCATCCATTCTC
Source organism: Thalassia testudinum (assembly GCA_037157565.1). NCBI lineage: Eukaryota > Viridiplantae > Streptophyta > Magnoliopsida > Alismatales > Hydrocharitaceae > Thalassia > Thalassia testudinum. Next base: position 111,001,876 of record JAZHRO010000003.1, on the reverse strand, counting down.
CATCCAACCGCCAAGATGTCTCTGTGCTCTTCGTAGCAAAAATGTCTGCGTGACCATCCACGGCTGTAGTGTGGAGAGCACCTCAACCCATGCACACAAGATGCGTGTTCGAGCAATGTCGAGGCTCAAATCAGTAGTGGAGGATGCATGCAGTCGAAATTGAACCGTTGATCGATAATCGAGCGGTCGAGAGGCATGCTACACAGTGCACTCTTGCCCATCCATCGCGCACGCGTCAGATGACGTACGCCCCAAGCGCGCTTGAGGCACGATCTAAGCACGCGTTCACGTGCGTTCTGGGCCGTCGATCATGGATTTGACGGCTCTGAGCTAGTGCACACGAATCACGCGAGGGAACAAGCATGCACTCACATGATGGACTGACGAAAGGAGGCCTTCACTGACACTTTTGGCATGGGTTTAGTGACGTCCTGGATGTTGCTAAAACCCCTACCTGATTTAGAAACCCTTCCTTCTCTATAAAAACCCCCACACCCACTCCATTTAAGAGCATCCCTTCCTATCTTCTCCTTCGCTCTACTTAGCACACCCTTCACACTCTTTCGAAGCTGCAGAGCCATCGACGGAAGCCCATCCACTGCCGTGACTGCCTCGCTTCTCCACTCTGCACCTCTTTACCCTAGTTTAATGTTTATGTGTTTTAAAGCTTTCCTCTAGCATTGTACTTGTGGAACAATTTTACGTATGCAATATATTTCCATTTGTTTCATCATATCATGTTTCATGCATGCACAAGCAATCATCATGCTATAATCTCAAGTCTCTAACCCTACTCTCTCTCTTTCTCTCTCGTTTTCTTACCAGCAAACAAAACAAACATTTTTGGGACACCCCAAAGCGACAAACTAATCCGATTTCACGCCTCCTCACGTTCGACACTTGGACTCACCTAATACATATCTTCATTTAAAATTGACGCCATAAATGCCGGCAGATTTAACTTAACGCATTTCGACGATGTCACCCAACCACCTTCTCCGCCCTCTCTCAAGCATCAACGACCTCTACCAATTGCCAGATCAATTGCCGGTGCTCCGCTTTGGTGTTCACCGCCCACTGTGCGGCCAGGTCCACTATATTCCCTTGACCAGCCAAGACAGGGAGGCCCAGAGGACCGTTGCTGTGTGGATTATAACAAGAGCCAACCATAACAGCCTGCATACCACAAGCGTGTCCTGGCCAAGAAAAATTAATGAATGAAAGATGAGACTAATGACCTTACCACGTGCATGCAATAGAAGAACATGTGGTTGAAGTCCATGCCTCGAGGTCCAGGTGTGGCCTAGGACACAGCCTCATTCAGGTGCCTTAGCACCTACCTTTAGAGGTCAGGGACACTAGATGCCCCCAGTTGCACAGGAACCACAGGCTCGGCCTCTAGACTGGCTGGGGCATCCTCCAGCATGGATCCAGCAATGGACTCGACGGTGCGGTTGATCATACTCGAGCCCCCACGGCCAGTGGAATCCACCAGAACCTGGTTGAACTCGAATAGGTTGTGTTAATATGGTGAAATTATCGTTGAAGTGAGTATAGTGGTTAACCTAAATCGAGTCTAACCATCTTTCACAAAATTTTTTTAACTTGGCCTACTTAATTTTATCTTGGTCACTTTTAGGCCCAGGGTCGATCTCAGGGTGGCGGGAATTAAAAGTGAAGAAGTTTCTATGCCTTTCCTAAAACGTATCTCTTCCGTGCGTTTATTATGTTTTTGGTTTTTCTCTATTTAAGAATTTTTTTGTTGATAATATTGTCTTTGAGGCACACCCTCAAAATCAGGTCCTTGGCTTTGAGCCAAATTATTCTTGGCTTTGAGCCAACTTAGGGTTTACAAAAGAACTGGCCCTGCTATTTGCAAGATCGAGTACCTGTAAGACAAGGATTATCTTTTCTCTTTTACTCTTTTTTTTTATCTTTTTAATAGTAGGAAATAAAAGAGAAATAAAAACAAGGTAGGTTGCTTGTAGAGAAATAAATACAGTCTCTATATATATAGATATATATATATTATATATAAGGGTCGGGGTGGAGGTGGAAATGGCATGTAGCACAGTGTCAAGTTGGTCCACATCTAATAAGATGCAACCAACAAGGCGAAGTGCTACGTATAGTGTGGGATGGATGTGTGGGAGTGTGTGCGGAGGTGCTTGCTTTACACGGGTATCAGGGAATATCAACAACTGGTGCAGATATTCCCGCGATATAATGCGGGGTGGAGAGACTAGTGCAATGGCGTATGGATACAGGTAGGTGATGTGTATGTAAATATATATATATATATGTATATATATAGATAGGGTTATAACTATATAGGTATATATGTAGTTTTGTATATATATATATAGATATATATATATGTATATATATATATATAGATATATATGTATGTATGTATGTATATATGTATACATGTATAAATATATATATATATGCATATATATATATGTATGTATATATATTTAGGCATATAAGTGAGTGAATATATATATATGTGTGTGTGTGTGTGTGTGTGTGTAGGTGTGTACAAGTGAGTGTGTGAGTGTACGAGTGCATATGTGTATGAGTGTGTGTGTGTGTGTGAGTACTGCCGGGTGGCTGTAAGGGAGAGAGGAGGAGTTAAGTCGTCTGGCTGAAGCGGGTGACGGCTGATCTCGCAGGAGCATGCGCAGGTGCACAAGCACTTCACGCGGGTGCTGGAGAGTACGCGTGCGCTGTCTTCGCATGCAAGCGGATGCAGGATTGCAGCGCAGCGCACAGCGCTGCGAGCTGGAGTAGGCATGGGTGCAGACGTGGGCGCGGGCGCTGATGCGGGAACGCGCTCGCGTGGCTGGCTGGAGGCGGTCGCGAGGAGGAGAGAGAGGGCACGGTGATCTAATAAGTGAGAAACAAACTGGTCACCGCACTGTAGCTGTGTGGGGTCGTGGCTACAGTGCAAGGGCAAAAAGGTGATCGGCTGATTTACGAGAAATCGGTTGGGCCGCGAGCGGGGGTTTGCGATAGGGCACGCAGAGAGGGGTGATGGCGACCAGCTGGCGTGCATAGAACATGCAGAACAGGCACCTGAGGCGTGCGATGGCCTGCACTGCTTCAGGTAGCCGCTGCTGCTGCTGGAGCTTTCGAGCTTGAAGCTCTGACAATGGCGGTGAGGGTGTTCAGTGGTGAAAACAGAGGGTGAAACCACCACTCCCACCTGCTCTCGAAGGAGCTAGGCGGTGGTGGAACTCACAGTGGTGGTCGTGGGACTACTATGAGCTTGCTCCTGCCCACAGTGTGTCTCTTTAGTGGAAGAGATACTGCGTATGGAGGGGAAGAGGGGAGGAGATTGGCCTGGAGGAAGGTGTCTACGGGTGGTGTCTTTTCCAGGCCCCCTGCGTAAGGGAGAGGGCAAGGCTTTTTAAGGAAGAAGAAGGCATGCCACGACCATGTGCTGGCAGAGCAAGTCCCGCCATGCTGTTGGCACAGGAATGGCGCGGAGAGGAGCATGCCCCATGCCCTGAGCCACATGAGGGAGAAGATTTCAAAGTCAAAATAAAAAATGAGAATGGTGAATTTGCAATGCAGCCCTTGATGAAGATGTTAATTAGATGGCCAATTATTCACTCTCCTCCCCTCCTTTAAACGAAAAGTATGCATGTGTCTACGTACAAATGCCAGTATTCCTATATAAGATGCAATGGTAGTGTTGGGAAATAACACAAGATGACATATTTATTGGTGTATTTTTGCTGCGCAATCATACCCCCATGCCTATCTTTTGCTAGTCCCTAGCAAAACATTTTTTTTTGTTTTGTATTTAGAGATGATCTTAAGCTGAAGCTTGAGGCGACATGGGTGTGCTTATTTGTTGGATATTGTGAGAACCACTTTTAGAGAAGAATACTAGTACTTTAAGTCTTACGTGACATAGACCACCTCTTGACTAACCTGGACTCTTGATATTTAAAACTTAAGTACGATTTCCAGGACATAGAAGGCTTTTGCCGTACTAAAGAGCTCAAGAGATTATAGTTTGCGCATAGTGAAGGATCAAGATTGACCAGATGAACATTATGACTCAAGCCCAGGGTTTTACGAATCTTTAAGTGCAGGTTGGTCCCAGTTTCAGCTCGTGTCTACGGATTGACCCTTAAAAGGATGACGGAAAACTCAACTCTCATTTTATTACATTTGTGGCTCAAAGAATATATGGTAGAAACAGGATATTTGTAACTTGCCCTGAAAAACTTTTTAGGGAGAAGAATTTACAGATATTTGCGAGATATACTGACTTATTTGCACAGTTTTTTTTTTTTGAAACAAGTGTCAGTATATCTCTTACAACTTTATTTGGAGGAGCACACTTTTTTTTTTTTGGTGGGAGAGTTTCTTTTTGGTGGAAAGAGTTTTCTCCTAAACATAAGACTAAAGCTTGGGATAAAAAGTCTACCTGCGCGCACAGATAAGGACTCCACCTTCCCTAATGAACACTAGGGTTGGATCTTATGTTCACTTAGTCTTTCTTGATATGTGTAGCGTGAACCAAGATTACTTAGGCTCTCGAGTAGAAGCAAACCAACGGATCCTGTACTGGTGTCTCAGGTACAAGAATACGTCCTTAGTTAGGAGAGATTCCGATCTATCTTATCAATGCTCAAGTGAATTAAGCCGAGTCTCAGCGAATCAAGCTTCTGTGGCTTGGAAAGTCTTCAAAACAGTGGTTGAATATCCATAACACTTATTGTATTTTTGTTTCAGCCATCAGATCATTACTAAACACCTTTTTTTTTTTTTTGCTATGTACATATTTATAGATGGATGGAAGCTGCATGATACCATATAATACCCAGATCCTATAGAAGCCTATCCACCCCCCCATGCCAAACGATGCTATGTCCTCATATGCATGCAAGGTAGAGGAAGGTCCAAAGATCGGGGAACGAGAGCTGAAGTGCAAGGTATATAGCAGGGTGGTAGGGTGGGTGGATGGTGGGTGGTGCAGTGAAAAGGTGCGAAGTGAAGTGTACGTGACAGTGGAGGTACACACACTCTCCAAGATGTAGGAGTGCATGTAGGGATGGATTCACCCCTGTCATTGACACGGATGGTGAATCCCGCCTTTTTGTGCATGACATGAATCGGGCTCACCTAGGGGTTACCGCTGATCGGGTAGATTATACCCGCATCTAGCCACTTAATAATTTCCTTTTTAACGACCTCCCACATGTTAAGGTTGAGACGTTGCTGCATCTCGCGGGAAGGTCGAGCCTCCTCCTCCATATATATATGGTGAGTGCATTAGGAGGGGCTAATGCTAGTTAAGTCTGATAAGGACCATCCAATGGCTGCCTTGTGTTCCATAAGGACCTTTGTTAGTTTACACTCTTTCTCCCTAGCATTTCATTTGGTCCTAAGAAAACATACTTAAGCGTATCAGGCAACTCTTTCAGCTCAGGAGAGGATGGTGAAAGATCTGGCATTTCTTAGGACGAGAGTGTCCCAAGCAGATTAGAAGGAAACAAGGCAGGAGGAAGAAGTTAGCCCTTAAATTGGCCAAGAAGAGGGGCATCTTGGATTGATGGATCCAAAAAGGGATAGCCCCAATGAGCAGTATGTGGGCTCAAGGTCCCAGTGTGGAGTTGCAATTCCGCCTGATTTGGCCGGAAAGAAAGGGCAATCCGGTCTTTAAGAGTGTGGACCGACGGTGAGTAGCCCAAATATGACTCAGACCACGAGGTATGGGAAGCAGAGAAAACCTCGTCGAAAGTCTAGTTAGGAGAAGGTACGGAAAAAGGGAGGGATGGGGGAATGTCACAATATGTGTCGGTCAAGCAATCGTCTGTGTTTAAAGGCAATCCACAGTAGTCAGAATAGGTCCCTATTAGTCCGATACATGCACTGACGGCCATGTCCTTGTCAGACGTGTCATCCTTGATGCAATCGCAATCAAAGTTCTTGGCTGCCTTGAAGATGTAAGCTTGAGCTTCTCAGATCCAACGGTAATCTCAATATAGCCCGACTCGTAGTCGATATGGGCACAGGCTGTGGCCAAGAAAGGTCGACCAAGAATGATCGGACAATCAGAAAGTGAGCTAGGAACTTCCATATCCAAAACAAGAAAGTCAACAGGAAAACAGAGACTATTGACCCTAACCACCACGTCTTCCACCACACCCTTTGGTATTGTGACAGAACATCTGCCAAATGTAACATGACAGGGGTGGGTTTCAGATTTCCTAAGGCAAATTTCTCGAGCATGATGGTCGGTATAAGATTGATGGAAGATCCTAGATCAAGCAGAGCAAGGTTAAAATTGCAGCCTTGGATGCTACAAGAAATAAGCGGTGTGCTCGGATCTTTCTTCTTTGGTGGTAGATTTGATAGTATAACACAACTTGCATGAGGCGAGAGAATCACCGGATTCTTTATTTTCTTTGACTGTCGCCTGGGTGTAGTGTAGTCTTTGAAAAATTGGGCGACAGTAGGTATGTGGTTGATAGCCTCTAACAGGGGTACCTTGATTTCAACATCCCTGAATAAATTACGCAGGTTATCAAAGGCCTGCGTATCCTTTTTCTTTCCTTTTGGCTCCCTCAGTAGAGCCTCAGGGAATGGGACCGATTCTAGCACTAATTTTGGTGTATTGTCCTCTCACGAATGCGGTGCGCATCCCAAATGAGAGGACGATTGAAAAGATGGGCCAGGATCAGGTTGAGGCGGATTGACGGTTTGCTTACCACTCCTTGTAGTAATCGCATTGGATGTTGCGGGTCCAATGGGATCATAAGGCGGACGAGGGTTCGCAATAGGGACATAAGGGTGAGGTGTAGTTGCTGCGGGATTAGCCTGAAATCCTGGTGGAATGCTCGGAGCCTGCAGAATCTGATGAACCAGCCCCTGAGAAGGTCGTACCTATTGTTGAGGACCACGGGGTACGAAATTTCATGGGTTGGGAACAGGTTGGGCTGGAAGAGTGCCCTGAGATCGAGTCGCCATGCATAGTTGACTGATCTCAGCATTCTGCTGCACCAATTGGTGCTGAAGAGAGGTCATGTTCTCTTCATGGTGCTTAGACATTTCCGTCATCATTCACATCAATTTATCAAGAGGACTTGATGCGTGTTCTGTTTACGGTATGCAAAGACCCGATGGTAGATTCGCCACAGGATTAGACTGGGCCCTTGGGATGATGGGTGCGGATGGTCGCATTGCCCACTCGTGGGGTTTTGGCATTGTGGGTTGCTGGACCATGCGAAGTTCGGATGATTTCACCACCCTAGGTTATAAGTGGCAGAGAACGGGTTGTTCCCCATGGCGCAAGCATTTTCAAAGCCAGAAGACGAGTTCGCATGTAAATATGCATCCAAGCACACGGAGGATTGGTCCTCCGTGTCAAAATACTAGCTTGCAGAAGCCAGGTCCATATGACTTACCGAATCGCTTGGTGCGACGCTCGGTAAGGAAGATCTCACGGTGTTTTTGGAGATAAGCCTAGTGTTGAAAGAATTAGGATTGTGACGAAGTGGTGAGGTGGGGGTGTTTGCCGTAGAACGGGCAGGATTGGCTAGAAGCTCATCCCGCTTCTTGTGCACGACGGAGACTTCATCCAATTTTTGTGCGATAAGGCTAAGATCTGTGGATGAATGGGAGGGTCCCGTGTCAACTTCGTGAACATTACAGGGCAGGCTGGTACGATTAAAGGCTATAATGGAGGCATTGTTCATTGAATTTTCGCTCATGTTTTCAAATAATTCGAGTGCTCCATTCTAGTCTTTATTCATGAAATTCCCTCTGCAAGAAGCATCTGCAATATGCTTCAAAGTCTCATTTAGCCCATAATAGAAAATCTGGGCTATATGCCACTTAGGCAGACCGTGGTACGGACACTTCCGGAGGAGGTCATTATACCTCTCCCAAGCCTTATGAAACTACTCACCATTGTGTTGCGTAAAGGAAGTTACAGCACAGCGAAATGCATTGGTTCACCCGATTGGGAAGAATTTCTTTAGAAATGCTATTTGCATCTCTTCCCAAGAATGGATGGTTCTCCCAAGGGTGCGTAACCATTGCGACGCTTTATCCCACAATGAAAACGGGAACATTTTCATGAGGACAATTGATAACCCAATGTTTCTTGGTTTACCATTTCAGCCAATTGGGTTAGGTCTTCCAAATGGAGAAAAGGATCTTCACTTGCAAGGCCATGGAAGTGAAAGTTAATCAGGCCAATTACATTGGGTTTCAGTTCAAAATCGTCCCCGCCCATGGGGACCCGAATTTGTCCTATGGTCTCTGTAGCAGCGGGATTTTGATAAGAGCTAAGAGACCTAGGCTCCTCCCATTCGGGAGGGTTCTGCATTTCCTCCAAGGTTTCCCTAATGGCTTCAATCTGTTCATTATACATTTCCATTTGGGCTTGGAGGTAGGTTATGGGATCCATGGCTCCACCACCTGGTGGGATTTGAGGGGGGCAGTTTCCTCCCTTGGGATTTGGGGGTGGGTGTGCAGCCATGTTTATGGAGGAGGATGACGATTCGGCTTCTTTCTTTCTAAAATTATCAGACAATTCAAACAATTCAGGGTTTTGTGACCTCCCAAACATGCACTACTGCAGGAAGAATTGGGGAGATAAGAAGGAAAAGGGGATGAGAGAAATGAAGTCGCAAAGGTACACTTGATGATAAATCAAGGCAATCAAAGTCCTAACCTTTACAACGTGCCCTTAGACCTAAAGATCTAAGGTACCTACTATCACAACCTACGGAACCAAATGCGAGCACCACGGAACCACCGGACCAGAATGAAAGGCCGTTTGCCCCAGTCATAGACACCCGATAGCATGCAGGAACCCACACCAGCACGTAGGCGCTACACGCAGGTAGTTAGACCTCCAATCCTTAATAAAAGTCAAGTTGCTACCAGTTTTAATTAGAGGCTTAGGATCAAGTGCTTTAGGAATGTGAAGGGCGTTGTATACGGGTAATGCCCAAGTGCGTTAATTTTAGAAAGTGTGTAAACCAAGCATGCAATGGGGAAATCTTCATGGATTAAAGTTTTAGTTGGTGAATGGTTTTTAGAAGTTCAACCTTAAGTAGTATGGATTTTAAGATTTCACTGAGTTACCAATTCAACCAATCTTCGAGTTTTGAGAAAATACAAGTTCTTCTATGCCCAACAAACCCTTCTTCAATGTGAGTTGGTTAATGCATGCTAAAAATGCAATGGGCTTCCCTAGGTGGAAATTTCTATGTGTGGATGCACAAGTCAATTTTAGGATAGTGTGAAAGGGAGCCAAAGCACTTCAATTCAAGTGCTCCCAATCACCAAGTGCTCCCAATCACGGGTGTTTTTAGGTTTTTTTTTTTTTTAGGTGACAAGTTAACGTAAGTTGCTAAGAGAGAGAGACCTACCTTCTCAGCAACGTGGGCAAAGCTCCAATGCGGCGTCGGTGACTTCACGCTCTCATTCCCACCTTGTATCTGCCCACGTCTCTGACTTCCTCTGCTTGCCGCTTCCTTGCAACTGGTTTACCTGCACACCAGCAAACAAAAACACCCGTGAAGAGAAGGGTGTGAGAAGAGAAAATCAAAGGTATGGAGTAGAAACTTACCTCAATGTGCACCCCCCGGCAACAGCGCCAGAAAAAGATGTGGTTGAACTCGAATAGGTTGTGTTAATATGGTGAAATTATCGTTGAAGTGAGTATAGTGGTTAACCTAAATCGAGTCTAACCATCTTTCACAAAAATTTTTTAACCTGGCCTACTTAATTTTATCTTGGTCACTTTTAAGCCCAGGGTCGATCTCAGGGAGGCGGGAATTAAAGGTGAAGAAGTTTGTATGCCTTTCCTAAAACGTATCTCTTCTATGTGTTTATTATGCTTTTGGTATTTTTTTATGTAAGATTTTTTTTTTGTTGATAATATTGTCTTTGAGGCACACCCTCAAAATCAGGTCTTGGCTTTGAGCCAAAAATTATTCTTGGCTTTGAGCCAACTTAGGGTTTCCAAAAGAACTGGCCCTGCTATTTGGAAGACCGAGTACTAGCAAGACAAGGATTATCTTTTCTCTTTTATAGTTTTTTTATCCTTTTAATAGCAAGAAACAAAAGAGAAATAAAAACAAGGTAGGTTGCTTGTAGAGAAATAAATACGGTATATATATATATAGATATATTTATATTATATATATAGGGGTGGGGATGGACGTGAAAATGCCGTGTAGCACAGTGTCGAGTTGGTCCATGTCTAGTAAGATGCAACCAACAAGGCGAAGTGCTACGTAGAGTATGGGATGGATGTGTGGGAGTGTGTGCGGAGGCGCTTACTTTACACGGTTATCGAGGAATATCAGCAACCAGTGCAGATACTCCCGCGATATAATGCGGGGTGGAGCATTATATATATATAATATATATATATATCCATACTAGTGCAAGGGTGTATGGATACAGGTAGGTGATGTGTATGTAAATATATATATATATATATGTATATATATATATATAGATATATATGTATGTATGTATGCATATATATATATATATATATATATTTGTATATATATTTAGGTATATAAGTGAGTGAATATATATATGTGTGTGTGTGTAGGTGTGTACAAGTGAGTGTGTGAGTGTACGAGTGTGTATGTGTACGAGTGTGTGTGTGTGTATGAGTACTGGCAGGTGGCTGTGAGAGAGAGCGGAGGAGTTAAGTCGTCTGGCTGAAGCGGGCGACGTCTGATCTCACAGGAGCGTGCGCAGGTGCACAAGCGCTTCATGCGGGCACTGGAGAGAACGCGCGTGCAGTCTTTGCGCGCAGGCGGGTGCAGGAGTGCAACGCAGTGCACAGCGCTGCGGGTTGGAGCGGGTGTGGGCGCAAACGCGGGCGCGAGTGCAGATGCGTGAACGCGCTTGCATGACTAGCTGGAGGCGGTCGTGAGGAGGAGAGAGAGGGCGCGGTGACCGGATAAGGGAGAAAGAAATCGGTCACCGCACTATAGCCGCATGAGGTCGCAGCTAAAGTGCAAGGGCTAAAAGGTGACCGGCTGATTCACGAGAAATTGGTTGGGCCGCTGGCGGGGGTTTACGATAGGACGCATAGGGAGGGGCGAGGGCGACCGGCTGGCATGCGTAGAGCATGCGGAATAGGCGCCTGAGGAGCGCGCTGGCCTACGTTGCTTCAGGCGGCTGCTGCTGCTGCTGGAGCTTTCGAGCTTGAAGCTCTGACAATGGCGGTGAGGGTGTTCAGTGGTGAAAACAGAGGGTGAAACCACCACTCCCACCTACTCTCGAAGGTGCTAGGTGGTGGTGGAACTCACAGTGGTGGTCGTGGGACCACTGTGAGCTTGCTGCTGCCCGCAATGTGTCTCTTCACTGGAAGAGAGACTGTGTATGGAGGGGAAATGGGGAGGAGATTGGCCTAGAGGAAGGTGTCTACAGGTGGTGTCGCTTCCAGGCCCCCTGCGCAAGGGAGAGGGCAAGGCTTTTTAAGGAAGAAGAAGGCATGCCACGGCCATGCGCTGGCAGAGCAAGTCCCGCCATGCTGCTGGCACAGGAATGGCGCGGAGAGGAGCATGCCCCATGCCCTGAGCCACGCAAGGGGGAAGATTTCAAAGTCAAAATAAAAAATGAGAATGGTGAATTTGCAATGCAGCCCTTGATGAAGATGTTAATTAGATGGCCAATTATTCACTCTCCACCCCCCCTTTAAAAGAAAAGTATGCATGTGTCTATGTACAAATGCCACTATTGCTATATAAGATGCAATGGTAGCGCTGAAAATTAACACAAGATGGCATATTTATTGGTGTATTTTTGCTATGCAATCGGAACTCAGATGTTTGTAGATCCTCACCGGTAGTACATCTTTCCAAAGATGTTGCCTGTGCCAGCCGCCTCTTGCGTCAGCAAGGAGAAGGCCCCCGGCGAAGTTGACGAAACTACGAAGTCGGAAGAACCCTTTAAACGAGCCACTTCCAGAGGTGCTTCTGAAGGAGAGTCACGGAGGGTGATCACCTTAGGCAGCTTGGGCCACGCTAGAGGAGCAGCAGACACGCTTTCTTCCTCAGCCTCCGAAGGGCCCTACGAAGAGGACATCGTCGAATCCTCTCGCGTTAACTCCACGCGAGTACCCTTCTTCACCCACCTCAGAGGGACCTCTGGCTCCTCTGCAACATCTTCAAGGGCCTCCTCCTCCTTTCTCTTTAGCCCCTTCCGATAAGTAGGTTGACTCCCCTCCCCCTGCTCCACTGGCCCCTCCTCGCCTTGTCATGACCCACGGCAAGCTGAGTCACTGCCTCAACGCTTGGGCGTACCCATCTGAGTGAATTGCTCAAAGCTACAACCAAAAATACAAGGTTAGTGGAAAAATTAGTGGGCACAAGGTACAACACAAAAGTCATTTTTACGCTCCCCCACTTACATGGAGTAGGCAACGATTCCGCTACCCATGACAATGCCTCATGGACGTCCTTTCGCCTGAGCTCCGACCAAGCAATCAAACGAAACTTAACTAATTTTTTCGTAGCTTTGGGTGGTTGGTCCCTCTCAATCGGACCTTGCCAACTATAGGGGACTATGAGGTCTTCAAGATTGGAAAGAAGAAAGAAATGGTGGTCTTGCCCTTTTAAGCTATCTGGGAGATCCACTATCCAGTATCCAGTTTGCTGGCTATACAATGTGTAAGTACCTGACGGAGGTTTTCTCTTCTTCACCTTCAAGGGTATTAGCCCAAAAAGTAGGCAAAATAAAGCAAGATGGGGGGCAATCCCCAAATGTAGGCAGAGGGTGGTAAAGGCTTTCAGCACTAGCCAGCAATTAAGGTTGAATTTCGAAGGGGCAAGGCGATGAAAGGAAAGGAAGGAGGGCACAAAGGGATTCAAAGGTACCCGTAGACCATGCTCTATGGCATATTTACATATAATAAATATGTCCTTCGATTCGTTTGAACAAAGATGGGTCTCGGACCCACATGCCTCAAATGGCACCCCACCATGTCCATATTCCTGCAAAAATGACAAAATCGTGGATTGACTACGGAAGTTCGATGAGAAATTTTATAAAGCCCTAGTCTCGGCAGAGACCCCCGATGAAGAAGAAGCAATAGACTTACCCTTGCTTCTAAAGCTTGACATGATGTCTCCTCTAAAAGACCCTCGACACAGTGATGCTTCGACAAAGGACTTCTCCTCGCAGTGCTTTGCCAAGAGTAAAGGCTCCCTATGCAAATGCTCTATAAGGTAGGTAGGCTATTAACCGTAACCCCCACGGAGGGTAGTTCCCCCCTTGAGGGGCGCAACTTTGAAAAAATGAAATCTCACCATATCCGATGTGGATTCCAAATATACCGCCAAGCACGAAGAAAACCTCGGTCATCATTACAGACATTTAATACCCCTGCGTGCATATCCATTGCTGCAGAAAGGGTAGTCCCATTAATGACAGGCACGACACTTGAGGCCTTCCCCTCATTATAATGATAATTAATGTCGACCTTCTCAAATACCACCACATGGTATATATCCCGATGTAATTGGCCATTACTCAAGGAAAAGAGTAGGCGGACACGCCTCAAAATCACCTCTTAAAGGCCAATGACATAGCAGGAGGACGCACCTCGAAACCGCCTCTTAAGGTCGATGACATAGCAGGTGAACGCACCTCAAAACCATTGCTTAAGGCCGGTGACAGTAAGTGGACGTGCCTCAAAACTGCCTCCTAAAGATGGTGACATATCAAGTCCATGTGTCTTGTACAACTATGGGCCTTTGCCCCTAAAAACCCCTCTAAATAACAAATGCTCCCCTTCTTAAATATAAAGCTGGGGTAACATTTGGGGGTATTACTTATCGCGGAGTTCCTACTTTAAATGTTACTCTCTTAGCAAGCATTCACCAGCTCGAGAGTAAGGGGCATATGATGAGGGGCAAAAATGCCCTAAAATCTGAAACTCCGCGATAGGCCTGAAAAGAAGGATTCACCCTGAGGAAGCTTAGATACATGCAGGCTCGGAGATCCAACCCACCTACATCCAAGGAAAACCTCCTACACAGACAACTTTGGCAATCCAACTTGCCTGTGCACCGAAAAGGTTGGGCACAATCGGACCCAACGGATCCTACCCGTTAAAGAGGACAACGAAAGTACAATAGGCCCACGCCATCAATAAATGCTGACAATGGCAGCTGCAATAAATAATCTGGCAACGTGCATACAATTATCTGGTGGCATATCTACTCAGAAGATCTCATTGGAGGCCCGATCCCAGCACTATAAGTAGCTGAGAAGGCCCTCAAGGCCTTCCCAAAGCAACTCAAGAGAAATTGAGAGATTGTAATCTTTGTAATCATGTGAAATTCTACTGCATAGTTGGGAGAACCATTTTCCTCCCAGATGTACACCCCTTACAATGGAACTGGGTAACCACTCTTTGTGTCGTTGTGAGATTGCTTAGATCCCACGATTGGACCATCCACCCACGAAGGAGGTTCGATCGTCACTTGAGTTGGATACTCCGTATCTCGGGGTGCCGATTAGGGTGGTTGGTCCTAAATGGAAATAAAACAAACCTTCTTGTGGTACAAATCCTAATTTGGAAAAAATAAAAGAAAGCTTTTAAAGTGAATGCATGCGGTCATGTCGCCAGGATACCCATGAGGCCAAAGTGCATGGTATAAACTAAACCTATGGGTCTTGGTAAAGGTATAGAAATCCTAATGGGCTAGGTAAGCGCAATTATGTAATGGAGGGATGAAGGTTCCATTAAGAACTTTTGTAATAATAAAGATATAGGGTCCTAACCGTATGTTGCTAGAGGTACTCCTGTACCCAGTGTAGGTCTTAGGTAAGGAGGGGATCATCTATAGCATTGGGCTGCAAATACGGGTTTTATATGAATATTTACCCCTATACAGGTACAACCATCTTGAGAGGTCATAGGACGTACCCACCTCTCTATGAATCGTATAATTTTGTCAATCCAAATGGAGTGTTACCCCTTGTTTTCCTTCAATTCTTTGGGTTCTTTCATGCTGGTAAATGCAGAAATGGTTTTCCTAACTGGGTGGTGTTAAAGAGAAAAACATGGGAAATCAAATGGAAGGTTGAAGCTGGGGACTGGGTGCCGCAAACACGTAGTACTAGTAGCGATGGCAAGTATCGGTACTTGTTAAACTAGAATATGTTAAAAAGGGACTTAAGTTTGGTACTGAAGGCACCTTGTATCGATACTAGTGGCCTACACTAATACTGCGTGAGTTCAGTAGCCATGGTAGCAGAGTGCCTAGCACCAGTACCTAAGACTAGGATTGGTACTGGTGCACTCGTTCTACATCGTTGAACTCTGAGCAGAGATGAATTAAATAGATCAGGTTAAGGGTGAAATGTTAATATTGAGATTAAGGATCTCTTGGGTTCAAAGTATAGATGTGGGCATGTATTGGTGGTCTAGATTACAAAGTGTTTGGAGGTACAAAACCTGGGTTTCGGGCATGAAAGGTAGGTTTTGCAATCCTAAATTGGATAGGCAATTTGACCTAGCGATAGGTTAAGATTACATAATAACAGGTGTATGCTATTTGAGTTTACTAAAGATAAGTAACCGGTCCCTAACATTAGACAGTTGTTGAATGCATTAATTGGCCTAAAATTGGGTGATTCTGATAATAAAAATCCCGTGAAATGATAGAACCTAATTTGGGGGCCCAGTAGGTACCCCAATGGGTAGGGATGAATGGGGGACAATTGCAATGAGACCCTAGATGGGTGAAGCACGTGTGTGTGTGTGTGTGTGTGTGTGTGGGTGTGTGCGTGCACCTATAATTTGAGCATGAAGCTTCCTAAACACATTAAAAGCAAATTTGAATCTGCTAAGTAAGGGCTTGAATCTCCTGAGATGACATATGTGACTCGACCGGAGTCTAATAAGTGGAAATGCTTGGATCTTAAGGTCTTGGGTAACACCTCAGGTGATTCACTAGGTCCTTAGGACTTCGTTCTGGGAATGGAACCCAAATGAAATCAATTGATGGTAAGTCTACTAGGTGAGCTTGTAAAGCTGTACCCTTAGACTTGGTAAACCATGGTTTCACCGCTTGGGTAGAAGACCCGAGCTGTCATGGTAACAAAAGGCTACCAAGGAGATCTGCCTCAGAATAGGAAAGGTTCCTAGGTTCGGTGATAGACCTTGGGATTCGCTGGTGTTTGGTACTTGAATGTACTTGAATCTGACTCAATGCGGAGGTACTCATGACTCTAGACTCTGTATGTGCTTGTAGGCGCAACGGGGGATGCAGTGGGTACTTGGTACTTTGCTAGAGACCCACTTGTCACTCGTAGATATGGGATTGCCGGGGTACTGTGATGGATTGGTTGAGATCCCATCCGACGATGAATTGGGAGGGCACACCTGAGGTTGTGCTTCTACGAGGAGCTATGATAAACGTCAGTTTATCATCATTCTTATGCCCTAAAATAAATCTAGCTCTTAGGGTTTTAACTCTGCAAATAGGTTTCTTGGCTGCATTTAAGCATTTACTTAGGATAGGCATGCATTGCATTTTATTGTGTTTTTTATACATTTACCTGAGTGTCAAGGATAGCCAGATAGTTAGATCCTACAGGTCTTGGCACTCTAGAAGGCAAAAGATGAAGGAGAAGCCCATATCAGCTGGATCACAGCTAGATCTGGCTCATCCTAGCTGGATCCCAGCTTATTCTAGCAGGATCAACTCATCCTTAGCTCCATTTAGCTCATCTCAGCTGAATGGTAGCTCAAGCTAGTTCACCTCAGCTTCATTCAGCTCACCTCAGTCGGATGACAACTCAAACTAGCTCAAGACAGTTGATTCCAGCTCCTCTATCTCAGAGCAGTTCATTGGAAGCTCAACCTGACTAGGACTAGCTACTGCCATCAACTAGCTAGACCTAGTTAGCTGAAGAAGTTATCAACTAGCTCTGGCCAGCTCAAGTCCAGCTCCCAAAGGCTCAACTCACTCAACTTAGTTGAGCTGAGCTACTTGACCTAACTTAGCTAGGCAGTCGTCGGGAAGACCAGACCCAACTCACCTCAGCTTAAATTAAAAGAAAGCTAGCCCAGATTACCTTGGCTTAGCAGCTAGCAAAGAACTAGTAAGCTAAGCCAGCTAAGGTAGCTCCTTGCAGTTCTCTTCAGTAGCCACCAGTTCCAGTGCAGCTCCTTCAGCTGCTTCCAGCTCCTCACCTCCAAAACCCTAGCTCCCTTTGCCTCCTACCTAACTCCCTACTAGCTAAGCTATCTTAGCTTAGCTAGGTCTACCTCCACGGCACTAATACCTAACCCTAAAACCCCAGCTAACCTAAGCTCCACCAAGTAACCCTTCAAGTCCACTTGAGTCCACCTACTTCTACCCATATTGGCGCCAACCAACATACATCCCTTCAACTCACACCTCCACCAAAGAACACCATAAGTGGTGCCAAAAACCACCTCCCTTTTGGCGCCATTTTTTCCCTCCAAAAACCCTTCAATCTCAACCATCCATCCACCCTTAAATGCCATCACCACCCTCCATTTTGACCTCCAAAATCCCCCTTCTAGAATCCCACATTTTGCACCAATTTTAATGCATCCTTACCCCCATGGACAGCCACCAAGGGTGATCTCCAACCCGTACCCACCCACCTAGGCAACCCTACGTTTGGCGCCATTTATCCTTAACCCAAGATTCCACAACCACCTTCCCAAAATCAATCCTAGCCATCCACATAGGCCACACCAACCACCCCCTCTTTATGCGAAGAAAAGTGTTAGTTGTAAAAAGTGGGTTTTGAGTTGTTGTAGCACGCTAATTCACAATAGCTTTTAAAATTTATAAACTGAGATAGTGGTGATATCTAGGGTTGTCCAAGGAGGCGGGAATACACTTTTAAAATTCTTGCTTGACAAAAAGGAAATCAACTTTCATTCTAAGATTTTGAATATAGGATTTTTTTGGGTTTTTAAATAACAGGCAATTACACAATTGAAAGTGGAAAGGAGACCACCTAACTTGATGAAATTAAAACCTAAGTGACAAGCAATTCTACTCTCTAAACTCACCCTAGGTATGTGAAGACCTAGGGTAATTAGAGAGAGAGTGTGTGACTGGACTATGGTAAAAATAGTAATACACAAAAAAGATGCAACAAGAATTTGAAAGAAGGCAACTTTACTTAAGGAGAAAATTGCTTTACAAAAGGACAAGTAGAGGAATGCTTCTACTCTAACAAATGAAAATAAAAGAAAACAAAAATCCTCCTATGATGATGTTGGTGAAGAAGAGGCTTCTTGCTCCAAGCTTAGTTGCTTCTAAGCTTGAAAAGAAGTTCTCCATCTCCTTCCTTGAAAAGCTCTTCCAAATTGGTGTCTTCCTTGGCAAGCCCTAAGGGGGCGTGCCCTTGCTCCTCCAAGGGTGGATGATCTCCACCCATAAGACTCCTCCTAAGGTGGCATGCACCACCCTCAAAACCTCCTCCTAAGCTCTTCCTTACCTGCCTGCTCCTCTAGCTGGTGAGGGCACAAGAGAGAAGAGAAGAGGTGAAGGCACCAAGGGGATAGAGTGTCCCCTTAATCTTCTTCTTCTCCTTCTCTTGGCTATGGATATGGTGGGATGAAGGTGGAAAATATGAAGCCAAAGGATCCTTGAAATGGTGGTGCTTATGGGTCTTCTTATAGAGTAGAGGGGGTGGAGGTTGGTGTTGACTAGGGTTAACGGAAGAGGGTTGTTATGGATGGCTAGGATATGGAAATTGATGGATGGATGGTGGATTAGGGTTGGCGTGGAGGTAGAAGGGTGCATTAGGTGATAGTGATGGTAGGTGGAGTAGAGTTGGTGCCAATTCTATATGGGTTAATGTTAAGAGGTTGGTTGATGTGTTGTATGGCTAGGATTAGGTTATAGGGTGGTAGTTAGGATATGGATGGTGGATGTAAGGTGGCACCAAATGAGAGGTTGTAGGATAGTGGGTTTAGGTGTGTTTAGGTGATGTTGGCGCCAACTCTAAGCTCTAGAAGTTGGCGCCAAAAGGGAGGGCTATGATTTGGTGGTAGGATTAGGTGTAGGGTTAGGATTATGGTGGATGTTGGTGCCAATTTGTAGGGATGTGTGTAGGGTATTTTGGCTCCAACTTAGGGTTGTTAGGAGGTAGTTATGGTGGTGGAAGGGTACGTATCCTTGGTGCCAATTTAGCTTTCTAGAAGGGGGGTTAGGTGGATGGTGGGGAAAGGTTTAAGGGAGATGTGTAGAGCTAGGATGTGCGGGTGTTTTGGCACCAAAAGAGAGGGTTTCTAGAAGGGTGAGTTGGTGCCAAAACACGATGACTTTTGGTGGTGGTTGAGGGGCCAAGGGTTGCATGTTGGTTGGCACCAACATAGGAAGGAGTAGGTGGAGCTAGGTGGACTAGTTAGGTGATGAGGTGGATGTTGGTGCAAGGGCACCATGATCGGTAATTTTGATGTTAACCAAACTCTTGTATTTAACATTTGCATTTAAAGTCTAAGATTTTAGGTTATTTATAAATGGATACAAGTTTGAAGGAGAAGTGTGAAGAGCTCGTGTCCATGGTGGATTGGAGGAGCTTGGTGGAGGAGCTTCGCTTGGAGTGAGAGCTAGAAGACAAGAAGAATTAGATAGATTTCTTTTTGTCTTGTTTTATGTACTTAGTCTTTGTTCTTTCATCTTTATTTTCTTTTCTCTTTATTTTTGTCTAGATATATGTTAAAGAGCCTTAAAGTAACATAATAGTAGTCCTAGGAATACTTACTAAACGCTAGGACACTTAGACAACTCTTAGAGAACTTAGAAATCTAAAGTAGGCATCAGACAGCCTGATCAGACATCCAATCTGGAAATCAGATGTTTGATCTTGACTCTTAAGACGTCTGACTATTTTATCAGATGCCCAAAAACACTTAGGTTGAGAACCACTTACTGTTTGCCAGATTTAGACATCCATCCCTTAGTCTAAACATCTTAGTAGACATCTGACGACATTGCCTGACGTCCGATTAGTGGAACATTGGCTTAGAAATATAATCATTGAGGATTGACCCTTAATATTCTATCAGACATCCATAGAGGACCTCAGATGTCTAATAAATAGACGTTCGCCCTTGATTGAGCCAAAATCACCCTTCATCAGTAATCTATCCATTTGTGCCTTGAGAAATCCATTCCCATAGTAATTTAGGCTTCTAGATGTCCAGACAAAGTGCTAGGTGTCCAACCTATTGATGTAAACACATTTAATCACATAAACCATCTATTTATGCATGTTCTTAGACATAAAGTTGCATCATGCATTATAAATATTGCATAACTTGCATCATCTAGCATTTAGGTAAGATTGTATAAAGTTTGGGTTAATTTTCTCTTTTTCTGGTTAGGTAACAGGGAGATATTTAATTGGGGCCTTGGATTAAAGATCCAACTGTACGGATCTGATCAGGATGACGATTGGAGTTCAACGACTTCAAGATTGCCTTGATCAGACTTTCGTAGCATCAAATGCAATCTGAGAAGGATCAGAGGTCAAGGGGCTAAGATGGTGTAAATCCGTACTTCAGATGACAAATCTGATTGCACGGATGGGTTTGGATCGACGATCGCAGCCCAACGGCATGAAAATCAGTCCAATCCAATATCCGTGGAACCATCTACAACTCACAAAAGATGGATGGCCAAGATGGTGCCATCCCAACCACCCAACGCTTGCCAAGAGGCCTCCCATTCCACTTCTCCAAGAAAAGATCAACGCTTGATCTCAACCATTGGATGAAGATCCAATGGCCAAGATCAATTTAGTGCAAAAGCATCCAGGCGACAAAAAGGGTGGCTTGGTACATTGGGCGAGCGCACGCTCGATAAGTAGGGGTCGCGGGTTTGACTTGCAATCAGAGGCGTGGACGGATTTATCTTGATAGTATGATCATCTACGAACGGTCCAGATCTACCAGTTAGGTGCACGCATGATCGAACGAGGTTCTGCACAAGCCATCGCACGCGTAGCTGTGTGATGAGAAGGCTAGCGATGGAGCATTTTAAGCCATCCGATCTCTTGATCTAATGGTTCAGAATGCCCAATCATGCGTGGGCGTTGTGAGTAGAGGAAAGAGAGGTGGTGGGGCTGTGCACATGTTCTTCAACAACGTTTGGTCTTTAGTGGCATTTATATTCGTTACTAAATAGACGTCACTAAAGACCACCTCATTTAATGTTTTATGATGAAATGACCCTTGTGCCCCCTCCAATATTCACCTATAAAAGGCCCTACGACCTCCACACTTTCGTCATCCCTTCCTCTCTTCTCTTACCCCCTCCAAAGCTCTAAGAACTTTCGTAAACCCGAGATGCTCTTCTAGAGTTAAAAATATAATTTTTCCACCTTCTCAACCTATTCGTGGAGCATTCCGCGGTGGTCCTCTCACCACCATTCAGGAAGCAGATCCCACTGCAACATCGCCGTGCCTTATTCTCCATCGTCCGTCGTCGTTCTCCTTTGTCCCGCATCTCACCACATTCTTCCGAGCACTCTGTCAATGCGGCTCATCCTCAAAGTAGCTATCGAGTAGGATAACTTCTCTCCACCTTCTCTTTCATTGCTTTCTAGCGTAGATTTCCTGCTTTCTAGTGTAACAAGTAGTCGCAGTGATTAGTTGTAATAGACATCATTCTATGGTTATGAAATATCTGTTTATTCTATCTCTATTTTGTCTTTATTTGTAATATTCTCTCTCTTCTATTCATTATTCTTTAGGTAGATATCTAGTTTTGATTTAATTCGACCAGTTAATCGGCTTCATGACAAGAAATCAAATGCGATTTTTAATCAAACGTCCACCACCCTGTGTTTGACCCGGAATTCTTTTTGAGTTTCAGTAAAATTTATCTGTTGATGGTTGTTCCTCGCAAATTGCACTATAATGATGGTTTTCCAAAACTCAAACTCAATTTGCATAGATTTTCCACAATCAACACCTATCATTTGACCCACTTACACTAGAACCCTATTTAAGTCTGACTCAAATCAGGAAGGGAAACTGTTTAGTAGTAGATGTCTAATCTTATTTCCAGATGACTTATACTTGTTTACCAGACATCTAATATTGGACCCAGATGTCTGATAACACTATTAGAATCATTAATGACCCTAATTTCGGCCTAATCTGCCTTGGGTTTGTTCCCAACGGCTATAGAAGCCTTTCAAGGCCTTCCAAACCTTCCTAAGCAATCTATAAATAAGAGAGGCCCCTTCCTTTATTAGATACACTTAAAAAACACCAAGCAATACTATTTTCACATCTTCTACATCCACGAAAACCAAGGAATCACCTAGAAGTGGTGTTGCTCTCCAAGTTCATCTAGTCCACACTAGATAGCACCACATTTGTCGTGCACCCGCTCTCCCACTGTCGAATACGAGAGCAACGTCAAGCTCTACTTGGATCATGCACCCATGTTGCCAAGCTAACACACTTCCACCAAAGGGAAGATCCTTTACCTATAGCAGGTAGATTTAATTACTTTGTGGCTCTATAGGATTATTGTAGCTTATAATCTTTGGTTGGGTATTCACTTTGCGAATTCTAGTCTCCTTCGAGAGACTAAATACTCCTCGTGAAGAGGAGCAGTTTTGAGGAACGCTACCCTCGTACATAGTAGCGTTGTTGTATTGAGGTTGAGTCACCCTCATTTTAAGTGACTCAATTAGTGGATATGATGAACTCAGTCGATCAGGAAATCCTAGGTTAAGAGACTTAGGTGGTGGTTTTTACCCAGGTTTGGGTTTCCACCTAAATATCCTTGTGTACTTGTGTGATTGCAATTTTGTGTGATTGTTATTTTAATTTCTGCTTTATTTTTCGAATCAAGCAAATCTCACCCCCTCCCATCATAGGGAATCTACAGTAGAGTTACATTGTAGGTGGTGGATGGCCAGTGGGAGCTAAGATGTAGCAAAGCTAAGTTAGCTAAGCTAGCTTAGCTAGTAGTTGAGTAGAGGAGGAGGTGGGATGGAGCTAGGGTTTAGGGAAGAGGAGCTGAGGAAGGAATGTATGGAGCTAAATTGGAGCTTATAGCTATTAAAGGGAGTTGCAGGGAGCTACTTTAATTGGATTAGCTTGCTAGTTCTTTGCTAGCTGCTAAGCCAAGCTAAAGTAAGCTGACTTCTGCTAAAATATGCTGAGGAAAGCTGGGTTTGATTTTCCTGGGAGGACCTAGCTAGCTGGAGTAGCCAAGGTAGCTTAGCTCAACTAGGTTGAGATAACTGGAGTCCCCAAGAGTTGGACTTGAGCTTGCCTGAGTTGTACGAAGTCATCTTCAGCTGACTTGAGTTGAGTGGAGCTGGAAGTAGCTGGACCTAAGCTGAGGTGGACTCCAATCAACTTAGCTGAGCTAGCTAGAACTCCCAGTGAATTGATTGGAGCTAAGGTGAGCTAGACTCAACTATGTTGAGTAGGACCTGAGCTAACTTGAGCTAGGGTGAGCTAAGATGAGCTATTCTGAGCTACCATTCAGCTAAGATGAGCTGAATGGAGCTAACCCTAACTCAAGTGAGCTGGTATCCAGCTATGATGAGCTGGATTTGGCTGAGTCCCAACTAGAATGAGCTTCCTCTTCACTAGTTGCCTTCTTGAGTGCTAGGGTTTTAGGGATTTGTCTATCTACTCATCCCTAACACTCAAATAAATGTGTCAAAAACACAACAAAATATGCAATGCATGCCTAACCTAATTGATGCCTAAATGCAGCCCAAAAATCCACTTGCGGAGTTAACATCCTAAGAGCTAGGTTTGTTTTAGGGCATAAGAATGATAATAAACTGACGTTTATCACACCCCTTGCTTATCTTTTGCTAGTCTCTTAGCAAAATAAGTTTTCAAAAAATGGAATTTTTGGGAAAACTAATTTTTTCAACTTTTTAAGGAGATGGAGATCACGAGACCTTGATTGATTAAAACACGAGAGGTAGGATTTGTTATAGATAAAGATAAAAAATTTAGATCAATCGAGATCAATATATCCTCCAAAAACTCACAAATTAACCCCATGGTTAATTCAGATGACTTGAAATTTTTGCAGTTAGGGTTTCTCTGGCTCTTGAATCCGATTTGTAACTTGAAATATTCTTTAAAACCTTATGTTTGTGCTTGTGAAAAGCCAACATTTTTATGGTCATGTTTTTGGCTTAAAACTTTTTTTTTCGTCTCCCCCATGCTTATTCTTAGATTAGTCTTATAACAGATGTGTCAGGATTATCATTCTCGTTACCAATCCTTGAGGGGGCTCTGGTGCCAGTACTTCGAGATAGTACTGTCCATGACACTACCTAGGAGCTCATAACACCAAAACACAATGCGGTGTAAAGGGGCGCTCCAAGCAAACTCAAGCTCTTGCTCCGATGTTATGGGTAGAGCACCGTCCAAGACATTTGAGCAGCAAAAATGTAGTGCTTCATCTAAAGATATGAAATATAGATATAGAGCAGCGCCGAGGTAATAACATGTTGACCTCGCATCCTCAAAGGAGGCATTTTCCTCCTTCTCGATGGTGGAAACTCAAACCCATGATCTACTTCAAACTTTTACTAAGGCCAAACAAAGGGTTTTTCTAATTTCTAATTATTTTTTAGGTGTTGTCTTACGTGTGAATTTTGACACAAGAAAATTTTGCATGAGACGCAAGCTTTTGAATAGGAAGCTAAGCCAGATACTTTCCATGTTACAAAGGGGGATCAAGTCATTTGAACTATCATTGAGTTCAGGTGGAATTTTAGAGAAGGATATTCGATCTAGTCTAAAGGTAGACCCTGAAATTCTAATAATTAGATCTGTATCCTTATCCCTAGTTTATTAAAGATTAAATCCCATTGTACTAAAAGTGAATGTTCAACCTTAGTCCCGATTTCAAAATTCCTCAAAACGTTTTCAATATTTTTATTTTTTCAGGTATGCAAGCAGAGAATAAAATAAGAAAATTGCATGTTTTTGGGTTTTGAAAATCCTGATTTGATCGTCATAATTTTAAAAACACCCTCCCATGCTTAACATATGTCATGTTCGCATGCAATGGGAAGGGAAAAGAGATTACCTCAGTGAAGGAGTTCAAAATCAGGATAGTCAAAACCTCTGAAGAGAAGAAAAAATGGAAAGTGGGAAAAAAAATGATGGGTTACCTCCCATCCAGTGCTATCTTTTATGCCATTCAACCAGGCGTGGATTGCATTAACGATCATTTGTAGGTAGGTCGATTAAATCAATCGTGCCAGAAGAAAGATTCAGAGTATGATCGAGATAGGGCTTTAAACACTAGCCATTGACTTGAAAAGTAGTGTTAGTCTTAGGATCGAAAAGATCAACAACACCATATGGATATGTTTTGAGGACAATAAAAGGGTCGGTCCATTTGGATTTTAATTTTCCAGGAAAAATACGTAATCTAGTATCTAAAAGCCAAACACGTTGATTGACATCAAAATGTTTCCAAATGATATATTTATCATGAAACTTCTTTGTTCGATCTTTATAAATCCCCACGTTTTCATAAGAGAAATTACGTAATTCTTTCAATTCTGTTAATTGCAATTTCTTGTGGGTATTGGCGTCAGATAAATCCATATTTAAATATTTTATTGCCCAAAAAGCCCTTTGTTCAAGTTCAACCAAAAGATGGCATGCCTTTCCAAAAACTAGATGAAAAGGAGACATGTCCAGCGGAGTTTTGAAAGCGATCCGATAGGCCCATAAAGCATTGTCTAATTTATTGGAACAGTCTTTACGATCAGGCCTAACCGTCATTTGTAAAATATGTTTTATCTCCCAGTTAGAAAGTTCCACTTGGCCATTTGTTTAAGGGTAGTAAGGAGTGGAAATTTTATGATTAACCCCATATTTAGAAAGAAGGAGATGGAATTGAGAGTGAGTGAAATGTGAACCTCCGTCATTGATGATGGCCATAGGAATGGCGAATCTCGAGAAAATGTTTTTCTTGATAAATTTGGCGACCACTTTTTGAACATTGGTGCATGTGGGTATTGCTTCAATCCACTTTGATACATAGTTAATTGCGACTCGTATATATAAATAACCACAAGAATTGATGAATGGTCCCATGAAATTGATGCCCCATACATCAAAAATTTCAACCTCGAGGATTGGATTGAGGGGCATCATATCCTTCCGAGTCATGTTGCCGATGCTTTGGAAACGCACACTGGATCGAACAAAGGAATGAGTATCTTTGTGCAAGCTCGGCCAAAAGAATCCAAAATTGATGACCTTAGCTACAATTTTCTTGCCCAAGAAATGTCTGCCACAGGCCATTGAGTGACAATGTGTTAGAATATCAGGAATTTCTGAATTGGGGACACATCGTCGAATGACCCGATCGGCACTAATGCGGAAAAGGTCAAGCTCCTCCAAAAAATAATATTTAATGCCAGCAGAGAACTTATCCCTTTTGGTTTTTGGCCAATCAAAGGGGATTTGTTATGTTGATAAGTGTTTGTCGGGCTTTCGTCGTAGAATGCAGCTAGAGCTTGAAGAACATGGCTGGAGATAATGGCACGGCAACGGATCTCTGGTAGGGGACCTGAAACATAAAATATGGGCTATAAGCGCTTGTTAAAATGCTCAGGAGGATCGTTGTAGGGTATGGAAGGTGATGGCAGCGTCCGTGGGGCGTTTCATGCACGGATGAGGTCGGGCGAAGTCGAAAATGAAGCGTGGCGGAGGTGGTGTTTGGTGGGTCGTGTGGATGGACAACCCCTCAATTTCTTGAGGGGATTTGTTCGCATGGTCACGACAGAGGTGTAGGAAGTGTTCGCGAGGCATTTGGTGCCGTGGAGCATCGGGGAAGCTTCATCGGAATATGGTCGAACATGCAGATGATGGTGGCATGGAGGGCATATCGTCGGTTGAATTGAGTGATAAATGAGAAAGAAAGGAAATAGAGGAAGAAAGAGAACTAACTAACCTATTCTAACAGAGGAAAGGGGGGAAATGTCCTTACCGAGGGTATGCCAGACTTGGAGAAGACAAAGCCTCTGGTAGGGGAGAAGTAGCAAGGAAGATGAGGAAAGTGATGCCTGCTGGTATTGCAAGGAGCAAAACAACTTTGGGAAGAAGATCTGACCGACTATGGTCGGTGGTGGCTGGTGAAGAAGGTAGACCAGAGGGCACGTTGGTGCTGGTGGACGAGGCCGGAATGAGAGGGTGTTTGATGAAGAAATGCGGCCAAACCAAGCTAAGGAGGTAAGGTAGTCCATGAGGGTCTTATATAGACCTTCAAGCAAGCTCCCAAGCTTGGAAACAAGCTTGAAATGCTCAATTTTTATGGAGGAAGGATTCCTGGAAATCAAGGATTCGCATGAAAAATATAGACGGATTTGGAGTTTAGGGTTAGGTTTAATCGATCAGGGACCTCTTTAGGGTTGTCCCTTCCAATTTTGGAAGGGATTGACCAAGTAATCAGGGAGGAATCGCTAATTGAGAGCTCAACTATGCGGATTCACACCTGCCATGGCAGTAGGGATCCAAATGAGAAGAAGACAACAAAGTTTTGGGGGTCTTTGTAATGATTTTTGAAAGTTAGGGGTGTATGTGGGAAAGAAAGAGTCTGAATGGACCAAAATGCAAACTTAGTCAAAATGACCTCTGATTGAGCCCATATTTTCGTACAAACCTAATTTGGACCCAAGGAATCTAGTGGTGAAGTTGGATTTTGGTTTTGACCAAGTTTATCTAGGCAATTTACGTAGAAACCAAAATTAGGGCAACTTCCTATCTGAGACTTTATTTTAGGTCAAAACGGGTTCTAATGGTTAAATCAAGGATAACAAACCTTATAGAATATTTTTCTATGATTTTTAGAAGGTTTAGGTGAATTTTATTTTGACTAGAACCTCTGTTAATTAAGTGAGTCTGAAATTAGGGTTTCCGGTGTCCATTAATTCTCGAAATATGTGAAAACCCGTTTCCGTCTGCATGAATCCTCTTATTAGTCATTAATGCTCATTTATCCTTCATTTAACCCTTGGAAAACCCCATGATTACCCTGCATTTATGATTTTCTATTAAAACTACAAATTTAACCCTGATTTAATGCATTCTTCTCAGAAAGGATATGCAAAGAATTATGACTCTCCGACGGTTATGTAGGAGTAGTTGTCTATTGATTCTGACTAATTAAAGCTAGTTATGGCTCATGATGACATTATCATCATACCCTCGAGCCTAGCTTTTGTTAGTCCCTTAGCAAAATCTTATGAAAAGAACTAAAGCTCTAGACCATGCATTGAAGTTCAGTTGTTTGATTCTTATTACTTTTTAGAAATTAGGTCATAATGCTAATAGTAGGCCTAGAGGTACTCAAGTATCAATCATGATCCAGACCTGACCAGCTTCAGCCTGAGCCTACCACGAGCGTTTCTAAGGCCAGCAAAGACTGCTTGGAGGTTCGTTGAACACAACTGTTAAAACACCCATGCATAAATGTAATAGGTCCAGGTTTAGTTTGCCAGTGCATTTTTTTGTAAGAGAGATGGATGGAAGTAGATTTTCCATTTGGAGATTTTTCTCTCTCCTTTCTTTTTACTTTTCCTTAGACCCAGCCTCAAATTGGCCCTAAACATGATTTGTATTAGATTCCTTGTCCCCATCATCAATCCTTGAAGGGTCCCTGGCTTTCGATGCTTCGGGACTACACCACCCAAGGCAATCCCCAAAACCCTGGCTTTCGACACCTCGAGATAGTACCACCCATGGTGTTCTATAGCTAAATTCAGGCCCTGGGAATCGACATTTCGAGATAATCCTGCCTATGGCACCTGTACCAGCATAAGGTGCTTACATACCCCTGCTAGGATATTTAGATATCCTAGGAGACAAGCACCGAGGAGATGATATGTTATTACGCATCTTCAAGGGGGATTTCCCACCTCTCTTCGCTAGGAACTCATCCAATCAACTTGTGTTGTCGAGCCACTCCTAAGCTAGATCTTTGAGATGATTTTTCAGAATAGAACACTTTTGGCATAATTTTTCTTTGTTAAGCGGACTAAACCAGACTAAGTGTGTGATTTTGGGTTCTTAGGTTACAAAGTCCTGCAAACCAAAGGGCAAGCAATGGGGAGGAATAATCCTTAAGCCTTAGACCTAATACATCAGCTTCGCACTTTCCTCAACCTCTTGAGGATTAATCTGGATCTTAACAGATACATGAATATTTAAGCCTTAAAATAAGCCCAAGAGGCCTAAGATCAGCACTCAAACTAATTTCTTTGTCTTTTTGTCATTTCAAAACTTAATTTTTCTTTTCTTTTTTATTTGGTCAATAACTTAAGTAATTTCCACAATCATGTGCTAATGACTATCAATTTTATTCTTGAATGTTGCTCCTTTTTGACATTTTGAATTTTCTCCTCTTTTCCTCCTTATGAATGATATGCAATCAATTCTCAAAATTTTCCTCCCCCTTCCATCTTTCTCATTTTCAATTTTTTATTTTTTTTATTTTTGGATATGTATATTTTTTTGTGAGAAACCCTCAGAGAATTGAACTTCCATATGTCTACACTTTAACACCCCCCAAGCCTAAGTTTTGCAATGTCATTGTAAATAAGAGGGTATGAAATCAGCTTGGTTCAAGGATTAGAACAGGGTCAAAGGGTGGGTGAATGAGTCGAGATGACTGTTGCAGACGATTTCAAGTTCTGGTACAAGTACCAAAGGTGGAGTCGGCTGTTCTAAAACTGAACTCATAAGTTTAATAGGAGTGTAGCTCAAAAGATGATCAAAAGGGTCTTCGATTTTTGGAATGACGGGTTGCCTCCCGTTAAGCACTAAATTCAATGCCTTCAGCTGAGCAAAATGTGGTCAAGGAGAAGGGGTGGTCAAATCTCAAATGGATATGGAAGTGAAAATTCAAGGTTTGGCTGAGTCGGTTCAGCCTGGTTAGAGTAGGGATACTCAAAAGAAAATGGGTCTAAAAAAAATGTAGGAACCCTACTGATCAGATCAGAAAATGATAGGAGGTGATCATCGATCTTATCCATGTTCGAAACACAATCAAAAGATGGAGTAGAATCATATGCAACCGGATCAAAGAGAAGTGAATTAGAGTAGAAGTTGATTCCGGTGGCAGGTCAAGGTTGAGAACGGGTTTTGGAAGGCTTTGTATGTGGATCAGAAGATGTGGCTTCTCTGAGAACTGTTTGTGTTAAAGGCTCCTCTAGAAAGGATTCAAAGGTAGGTTCATCTAGAGAGTCTTGATGAAGCACATCAAAATCAAAGGTGAATGCTTGGAGAGTGCTTATAGGATCATGGAAATTTAAGTCAATAAAAGATTCGAATTTTGGATTGTAGACACTCTTGGCACTTACTGTTTCTGATTCTTGTAGATCAAAAAGGAATGATCTATCTCAATGGAACTTGATTTTGAATCAATGATTTCAGGATCAGGGACCTTAGAGTTAGAGTCGAAGAATGGGTTATAGATGCTGAGGTCGTAAATTGGTTCGTAGTCGCCAGGAAATAAAGGTTCTCTAAAATCAAAGTATGATTCGAAATCATTAGAGAATTTGTGAAGATCACGTTTTGAACCTAATTCCAGATCAACATTTCTACCATTGAATGAATCAAGATGTGTAGAATCAGCAACCTGACTTGCATCTAACCTAATTTCTGATTTTGAGCTCAAAAAGGTGTCCTTATTAGGCATGGGTTCAAGTTCTTAGTTCCTAGATTAGACCCAATCGAATCCCAGCTCTTCCAACCCCTCGATTTCCATATCATAGATCGATTTGACTTCTGAGAAATCAATCTGTATTTCTGAGATGGTTGGAGAGGTGTAATCATCAAATATAGGCCCTGAATCGTAGTCCATATTCAAAATCTGGTTCTCATTACATTGGGCCTCATGATTCTCCCAATAGGCTTAAATCTAGATTCTAGGTTAAGGGTAAGGATTGGAGTACTAGAATCTTGGTTGGGCTCTATAGGGATGTCAAAATCATTCTTAAGAATCACCTTATCATAATAAGGACCATAATTTACATTCTTGAGAGGTTCTGACTCAATCTCATCAACACAGGTGTTGGGGAAATCTAGGCTTGATGGACCAGCTTCATGATTTTCTAGGGCTAATTCAGAGTTGAGAACACCAGCAATCGGATCCTCTCCACCCATCTCAAGATCAGGCATATCAATCTACTCCTAATTTGAATTAGATTCCATCTGGGTTGGGGGTCCACAACAACTCTGATTTTCTATCCCAGGCTCTAGGAAATCATATTGATCCTCGTTGTTCTCCAATGTTTTTATCAATTTTTGAAGGAATGTATGGGTATCTTTGACCAATGGTTTTCTGTAATGTGTTTAGCATGTACCCAAATTTCTCAATAAGACCTTGGTACATCCCCTAAAGTTGTGGGTCCAAGACACATTGTATATACTCATTACTATGCCATCTTCAAAATTCACTTTATTTTGATAAAAGATCATCCTGGGTTGAACCATGTAAGATTTGTGTAAATAGAATTTCAGCATGGTTCGTAATGTGGGTTGTTATTTCTGGTGCATTAATTGAAATCTCGATAATTGAATGTGAGGGTCTCACATGTTCTTCTTAATATTTATGGGCATCCTCAATCATTCTATCTTTCATGGACCTTAGGGATTTCCTAATTGGTCTTCCTAAATTGCTAGGTTGCATTTTTAAATTAGGTGGTGGATAAGGATGTAGAATCAAATTCAGGTTAAGATTGAAGTAATCAGATCGAATTAGAAATCCCGTAGAAGATCTAATGAGGCCTCTTAGGTTAAAGAAAACCTAAGGACCTTCTTGTGTATGTGCTCTAGAGAAAGGATAAGGGACTGGATATGAATTGGACTCAATCAAGGCACCCAAAGAATTTTGGATGACTAAGGCTGTTTCAAGGTGGATGATGCCACTGAATCAGAAATCTACACACCCAAGAATTACTCGGGTAGCTAGGAAGGGAGAGCCCTGCAAAGACCCCTACACGGTAGAGCATCCCTACGGGTTACAGGGTTTCTCCCACCCGACCTTCCATGTTACTATGGTTCCAAGTAGATTGGTATATGTGAATTGAGACCTTAAGTCTACCAATTTTATTCCTAATTTGTACCTTGAATTTCACTTAATTAGAAGTTGATTCAATTTGTGACCTAATTTGGAGGTTGATTGGCCTACAAAGTAGACCAACTTCACCTGATTTGCCCTAAAAGATGCAGAATGAAATCTGAGTCAATACCCAAAGATCACCCTAAATTGACTCTCAGTTTATTAGGTCTAAAATTTTACGATTCAAGTGAGATTTAGAGCCTGATTTTAGGGTTCTTCTGGATTAGATCTTTTCAATCAAGGGCTTGGGTAGCAAACAAATGTGGGAAGTTTGATTTCCTTTAATGCAGGCAATTGTTAACTAACACTCCAAAAACACTAGA
The DNA here is from genome assembly GCA_037157565.1 of Thalassia testudinum. Classification (NCBI taxonomy): domain Eukaryota; kingdom Viridiplantae; phylum Streptophyta; class Magnoliopsida; order Alismatales; family Hydrocharitaceae; genus Thalassia; species Thalassia testudinum. Next base: position 110,969,400 of record JAZHRO010000003.1, on the reverse strand, counting down.
GTAGAAACCCTAATTGGCTCTATTCAAATCCAATTTGATTTTTAGGTGTACACTTTGGACTTTAAACAAGAAGGTGATCAGAAATTAAGCGTAAATCCCTAGTAGGTATAAGAAATCAGGGTAGAGATCTTTAAGCAGAATCATCTCAACATTAATCAAATGTGATTTTTTTTGCAAATCAAGAAACTTGCCTTTTGAATGAAAATTACTATGAAAATAAGGCAGGTGATTCCTAATTTATTTGTTTCCTTTTTCTCTCTTCCAAAGGTTAAGGGAATGATTATGGAAGAAGAGAGATTACCTGCCCTAGGAGTGGTTGATTTGCACGGAAGATTTCTTTATGATGTACCTCACAAAATCATAATCCAATCAAATAGGGCAAGTTAGTGCTCAGATAAATAATCAAGAAAGATAAGATCAATGCGTGAATTACGCATTGCTCCCCAGCAACGGATCCAAAATGTTTATCAAAGCTTTCATCCTAGAATGCAGCTGGAGCTTGAAAAACATGGCCAAAGATAATGGTACGGTGACAGAGCTCTGGCAGGGGACCTGAAACATGAAATATGGGCTATAAGCCATCGTTAAAATACTCAGGAGGATCACTTAGGGCATGGAAGGTGATGGCGGTGTCCATAGGGTGTTTCGTGCGTGGATGAGGTCAGGCGAAGTTGGAAATGAAGCATGGAAGAAGTGGTGTTCGGTGGGTCATGTCAATGGACATTCCCCTCAATTTCTTGAGGGGTTTTGTTCGCATGGTCACGGCAGAGGTGTAGGAAGTGTTAGCGAGGCATTTGGTGCGGTGAAGCATTGGGGAAGCCTCACTGGAGGGCTATCGAACATGGAGATGACGGTGGCGTCGAGGGCGTATCATCGGTCGAATTAAGTGATAAATGAGAAAGAAAGGAAGTAGAGGAAGAAAGAGACCTAACTAACCTAAGCTAACAGAGGAAAGGGGGGAAATGTCCTTGCCAGGGGTACACCGGACTCAAAGAAGACGAAGCCTCCGGTGTGGGAGAAGTAGCAAGGAAGATGAGGAAAGTGATGCCTGCTGATATTGCAAGGTGCGAAAGAACTTTGGGAGGAAGAACCAGCCAACTATGGTTTGTGGCAGTTGGTGAAGAAGGCAGATCAGAGGGCTCACCGAAGCTGGTGGAGGAGGCCAGAGGGAGAGGGTGTTTGATGAAGAAATGCAGCCAAAACCAAGCTAAGGAGGTGAGGTACTCCATGAGGGTCTTATATAGGCTTTCAAGCAAGCTCCCAAGCTTGGAAACAAGCTTGAAAGGCTTAATTTTCTCAGAAGAAGGATTCTTTGAAATCAAGGATTCGCATGAGCAACATAGACAGATTTGGAGTTTAGGATTAGGTTTAATCGATCAGGGATCTCCTTCGGGTTGTCCCTTGCAATTTTGGAAGGGTTTGACCAAGTAATAAGGGAGGAATCTCTGATTGAGGGCTCGGCTGCATGGGTCCACACCTGCCATAGTGGTAGGGACCCAAATGTGAAGAAGATAACAAAGTTAGGGGGCTCTTTGTACGGAGTTTCGAAAGTTAGGGGTGTATGTTAGAAAGAAAGAGTTTGTATGGACCAAAATGTAAACTAGGTCAAAATGATCTTTGATTGAGCCCAAATTTTGGTACAAACCTATTTGGACCCAAGGAATCTAGCGGTGAAGTTAGATTTTTATTTTGACCAAGTTTTACTGCGCAATTTTTGCAGAAACCCTAATTAGGGAAACTTCCCATTTTAGACTATTTTAGGTCAAAATGGGTTCGAATGGTTAAATCAAGGATACCAAACCTTATAGAATATTTTTATATGATTTTTAGAAGGTTTATGTGAATTTTATCTTGATCATAACCTCTGTTAATTAAGTAGGTCTAAAATTAGGGTTTCGGGTGTCCGTTAATTCTCGAAATGTATGAAAACTCATTTCTATCTGCATGAATCCTCTTGTTAATCATTAATGCTCATTTGACCATCATTTAAACCTTGGAAAACCCCATGATTACTCTTCATTTATGATTTTCTATTAAAACTGTAGATTTAACCCTGATTTAATGCATTCTTTTTAGAAAGGATATGCAAAGAATTATGACTCTTAGGCGATTATGAAGTAGTTATCTAATGATTTTGACTAATTAAAGCTACTTATGGCTAATGATGAAGTTATCATCACTAAGTAGTTTGCAATAGGTGCAAACCATGGGAGGGTATTGGTAGCTAAGATTATATCATGAGGGAATTTATCAGGGGGGTCAACGTATCATTTGTCATAAGATGAGAGAGATGATAGGCCACTACATTTTGTAATCCTGCCATATCCTTGATTTCCAAGTTAAATTCCTAGAGTAGCACGATACAACGAATAAGGCAGGTGTTAGTTGCTCGAGATTGGGTTTTAAATTGTTGCGTTGTAGTATAGTCTAAATCTCACGAAAAACATATAAAATTTATACTCGAAAAGTCTGAGGTCATTCGCTGGGAGCAAGTAGGAATTCAATTCTTGAGATTGAAATTTAAAACAATAGAGATAAGAAATTATAATCAACAATTAACATAGAATAATGTAGCAATAATGTCAAGTGTCAAATTGCAAAAGGAATGGACTCAAATGGTGATTTGAATTACCAATACTCCCTACAATAATATCAAATGGAACTTCAATAACTATGTATGAAATAAACTCAAGTCAGTCATCTGATGGTAGGATCAGACGTCTTAAAAGTATGATGAACAGTGCTCTATTTCTTCTTCTCTTCTTTGCTTGTGCGGCTCTTCTTTTCTTCTTTCTTTCTCTGCTTCTGTTCCTCTTCTGCTTTTCTTCTTTCACTGCTCTTTTCCTTCTCTTCCTTTTCTTCTTTCTTTCTCTAGTCGTCTTCACACAAAGGGGGAAGGATCCTCAAATTTGGCAACTGTTAGCCAACTTCTCCAGAGGAAAACCCTCCCCTAACTCTCACAAGCTCTCCTCTCTTTCTCTCCTTGGGTTATGCTCTCCCAGAGCCTTCAATAGTATTTGGTATACGGGTAATCGGACCTAGAGCGCACCCAGGTTCAAGGCTGCAGGCGTGGATCGCAGTCGAGGAGTGTATAGGGCTTGGGCAGGTAATCGGGTCTACACCAGGTCTGCAGGGAGCATGTCATGGATGAGGATTGCGTGGGGTGTGAGGGACCTCACCCCTTGTGTACGAGGCGAAAAGCCTGTATCACAAATACAATTTATGCGGCTTTAGTCGCTCCAAAACCTACGATGTGGGACTATCTTCAGTCCCCTTCTTCACGTGCACTACCTACTGATGCCTTCATCCATTTGCATGCAAGGAGCAATCAACAGCTCCAATTGACTAGGTGAGCATGTTCCTGGACAAAATCTGCTTCGTCTGGAGTGGAAGACCTGGAGCTGTAGGTCTGAAGGATGCTTGGAGCAAGCTTCGAAGGAGGTCCGCAAATGGTGCTGGGGGTTGGTACCGGAAAAGACAAATACGCCCTAATGGCCCAGTCAGAACAGCTTAGAGGCTTCACCGAACTACGGTGAATGCAACGGTAGTGGTTGCGTGGCGTGTGCGTGTTTGATGAGCTCTGTCGACCTCGCAGAGGGTGACCGGATGTGGGTTTGTTCAGTAGGCCGTTCAGATGGGCAATCATCCTAGCAAAGTTAGGTCTTTTGCTCCTGAGGTCGAGGCGGAGGCGTGGAGCATGGAAGCGGTGGCGTAGGTGGTCTGTGGTGGCCGCTAGCACTCGCTGAAGGTATGCTGGCAAGATGGAAGATGAAGTCGCAAACGGCTGTGCGGGGGTCGAAGCAGAGTGTTGGAGTTGCTGTTGTGATGAGGGGAAGCTGAGGAGTCCATTGAGAGAGGTACCTGACGACGGGGAGCGGAGATGGCACTGGTTGCAGTATGGCCGGCATTGGTGAAGGAAGCTACACCAGTGGGTAGAAAACGGCGAGGAAGACGGTGAAAGGGGCGTCAGCGGGTACGGCTTGACGCAGAAGAAGATGAGGAAGATAGCTCCATTGTCGGTGTTGCGAACAGAGGAAGAATAGAGATGGGGAGAGTCGTCGGACGTCGAGGAGCAGTTCAGCCAAGAAAGAGGAGAGAAATTGGAGGTGTTGAAGGCCGAATTCGAGAGTGGAAAGTTCAGCCTGATCTGGAGGTATTTTTATAGGCCTTTAGAGGTAGTTTTGAGCTTGGGAAACAAGCTTCCCAAGCTTGGAAAGCTTCATCAGAGATGGGATTTTTAGGATACTCTAATCTCTCATGCATTTGCATGAGAGATTGAGAAGGCTTTTAGGCATGAGAATTGGCTCAAAAGGAAGAGAATTCCTTGACGAACTTTCCTTTCAAATCTGAGAGGGATTCATCAAGGAATCAAGAAGAACTTGCTAATTCTAGGTCGTCGGAGTTTGTAGGACTAGGATTAATGGCAATAGGGACCTATTTGCGAAAATGATGACAAAGTTAGGGACCTTTTTGTAAGGATTTTGAAAGTTAAGGGTATATGTGTGATCAGATAGGACTAAGTTGCAAAGTAGGTCAAGACAATCTTAGATTAGGCTCAAATTTTGATACAGACCTAATTTGGACCTAAGGAATGCAATGGTGAATCTATATTTTGGTTTTGACCACGTTTGACTAGGTAATTTATGCAAAAACCCAAATTAGGGCAAATATCTGTCTGAGACACTATTTTGGATCAGGATGGGTTCTGATGGTCAAATTGAAGGTACCAAACCCTAAAGAATATTTTTATATGATTTTTAGAGGGTTTAGGTGAATTTTATTTTGACCAAAACCTCAGTTAATTAAGTAGGTCAGTTTCTAAGGTTTTAGAAGTCATTTAATTCTCAAAACACAAGAAAACCCTTTTCTGTCTGTTCTAACCTACTTGTTAGCCTTTTAGGACCATTTAACCCTTAATTAACCCCTGAGAAATCCCACGGTTATTCTGAACTCAAGATATGATGGTAATTTTGTAGTTTTAACCCTGGTTTCTTGTCTTTCCCTCAGAATGATTACGCAATGAATTGTAGTCATTTGGAGGTTATGTAGGAGCATTTAATCACTTAATCAGATCAAATTGAGATAGTTATGACTCATGATGGTGTTCCCATTTTACCCCCATGCCTAGCTTTTGCTAGTCCCTTAGCAAAATCTTAAGGAATTTAACTCAAATTCTAGACCACATTCCTTTTTATGCTCAGAACTCTAATGTGTGCTTTCTTTTGTAGATTAGGTCAGAATATCGATAGTATGCTAGAGGTAGTCAAGTATCAACCAAGATCTAGACCTGACCAGCTCTAGCCTTAGTCCGCCGCGAAGGTTTCTAAGGCCTACAGGAACTAACCTAAGATTCATTGAACTCCGCAGTTAAAGCACCCGTGCTTGTAACATGTTTTAGCACAGGTTCAGTTTGTAGTACATTTTTGTAAGAGTGAGATAGTAGAATTTTTTTCTTTATTTTTGGAGAGTTTTCTCTCTCTTTTCTTTTTATTTCTAACTTCAGATTGGCTTTACAACATGGTCTGTATTAGATTCCTAGTTCCCACCATCAATCCTTGCAAGCTCCCTCACAATCAGCATTTCATGATAATGCCGCCCATGGCATCTAAACCAGCACAAGGGGCTTACGTGCCCCCGGTAGGATATTTAGATATCCTAGGAGATAAGCACCGAGGAGATGATATGTTATTGTACATCTTCAAGGGGAATTTCCCACCTCTCCGCATCAGGAACTCTTCCAAATCAACTTATGTTGATCAGCCACTCCTAATCTAGGTAGCATTTTCTCAGAATAGATTTAACATATTTGCATGATTTGATAATTAGAGGCACTAAACCAGACTGTTTGTGGATTGGGGTGCTTAGGTTACCGAGTCCTGCAAACCAGACATCAGTTAACGTGGTCGAATAATCCCTAAGCCTTAGACCTAATACTTAAGCTTTGCATTTTCCCCAACCTCTTAAGAACTATCTAGATCTTAATGGATACTTGAATTTTTAAGCCTAAAATCATAGCCCAAGAGGCCTAAAATCAGCGTTCATACTATTCTCTTTTTGTCTCTCAGCAGTTTTTGTCTTTCATTTTCTTTCTTTTTGATTTGGTCTAGAGCTAAGTTGAATCTTAAATCTTTTACTAGTGACTATCTCTTTTTTCTTTTCAAATTGTGCTCCTTTTTGGCATTTATAGCTCCTCCCCTTTTCCTCCTAAAAAATGATATGTAATTAATCTTTCAAAGTTTCTTCCGTTCTCTATTTTTTTTCTTTTTCCATTTTGTATTTTTTTTATTTTTTGGAATAAGTAATTTTTTTAATGAAATCCCTTTCTTGTGAAGTGATTTTCATAGCATTTTGCACTTTAATACCCCCCCATGCCTACGATTTGCAATATCCTCATTGTAAATTAGGTGGGTTCAAGCTCAGCTTAGATCGTACATTAGAATAGGTTTTGGGTGGGTGGATGGGTCGGGGTGACTATTGCGGACAATTTCAAGCTCGAGTACGGGTACCAGAGGTGGAGTTCGCTATTTTAATGGATGAATCCTAAAGTGCAATATGAGTTCAGTATAAGATGTGTCAGGAAGGGTTTCAGGTTTTTCAAGAAGATGACAAGTTGCCTCACATTAAGCACTGAGTTTAACGCCATCAGCCGGGTGCAATGAGCTCAGGGAGAATGGAGATCAAAAGATATTTCAGCCAAGTTTGTATCGGTGAGTTCAATGAAAGGCTTAAGTTGCTGGCCATTCATGATAAAAGGTTCTGAATCAAGGCTGAGTTGACTGATTTCAATGGCTTCATTTCCAAAGATTCTTCTGACAAGATATGGTCCAATCCATTTTGATCTGACTTTTCCTGGGAATAGTTTGAGTTTGGCATCAAAGAGTAGGACTTTTTGACCAGGGTGAAAGATCTTTCTACATATGTGCTTTTCGTGAAAGGCCTTAACCTGCTCTTTGTAAATTTACAAGTTCTCATATGCATTATTGCGTAATTCATTGATCTCACTCATTTGAAGCTTTCTGTAGGTTTCTGCCTTAGAAAGATCTATATTACACATCCGTACAGCCCAATAGGCTTTGTACGCCAACTCAACAAGGAGGTGACGTGCCTTCCTGTACACCAATCTGAAAGGAGACATTCCCAATTGGGTTTTGTGGGCGGTCCTATAAGCCAACAAGGCTTCCGGAAGTCAGGATGACCAACCTTTCCTATCAGATCGGACAGTGACCTAAAGGTTTTCTTGATCTCCCGATTTGATAGCTCAGCTAGACTGTTGGTTTAGGGGTGATAAGGAGTAGAGATTCGGTGTGATACCCCATATTTGGTCATCAATGAACTGAATTGAGCATTTGTGAAATGGGTCCCTCCATCAGAGATAATGGTATGTGGAACCCCGAACCGTGAAAAGATGCATTGATGAATGAATTTGATTACCACCTTATGATCGTTGGTTTAGGTTAAAATGGCTTCGATCCATTTGGACACGTAGTCAACAGCGAGAAGAATGTATTTGAAGCCATCCGAAATAAGGAAGGGTCCCATGAAATCAATCCCCTAAATGTCAAAGATTTTGCATACGAGAATTGGCTGTCAAGGCATCATATCGCCGTGGCTTATGTTGCCTAATGTCTGGCAATGAGTGCATGCCTTACACTGATCGTACACATCTTTGCAAATTGTGGGCCAATAAAAGCCGCACTGGAGGACTTTTGCTGCAGTTTTATGTCTGGAAAAGTGTTCGCCGCAGGCTTGGTCATGGTAGAAGGACAAAATGTCCTAAATTTCTGCTTCCAGGAAGCACCGTCTGATGATCTGATCAGCACCAATGCGGAAGAGGTACAAGTCTTCCCAGATGTAGTACTTGGCATCGGAAAGCAATTTATCTTTCTTGGCCTTTGGCCAATCGGACGGGATCTGATGTGATGCCAACTAGTTCACTAAATTAGCAAACTAAGGAAGTCCAGTACTAATAGTCAGGAGGTGCTCATCAGGAAAATGTTCTGTGATGGGTCCGAAAGGGTCGATACTGTCAGATGGAAGGCGGGATAGGTGGTCAGCTACCACGTTCTACTTTCCCGCTTTATCGCGGATCTTGAGATCAAATTCTTGCAACAGCAAGATCCAGCTGATTAGTTGAGGTTTCACATCCTTTTTCGTAATGATAACACTGGAACTCAAAAGATATGATCTGAATTTTTTAGGGTAAATACTACGGCTAGCAAGTCTTTCTCAATAACTGTGTAGCTACGCTAAGCCTCATCAAGTGTCTTGCTAGCGTAGTAGATGACCACAAGTTTCCCATCTATTTTCTACCCAAGTACCACACCTACAGCATAATCAGATGCATCGCACATGATCTCAAAGGGTTGAGACCAATCAGGGGACTGCAGGATAGGTGGTTGGGTAACTCGATCATGCAGGATCTCAAATGATTGAGTGCACTCCTTAGAAATTTCAAAGGGGACATCCTTAGATAAAAGATTAGACAGGGGGCGCATGATTTTTGAAAAATCGGGAATGAATCGACAGTAAAAACCGATGTGCCCCAGAAAGGATCGAATGTCTTTGATCGAGCTAGGAATAAGGAGTTTGGAAATCAGATTCACCTTGGCTTGATCAACTTGGATGCCTTTCTTAGAGGTGAGATGTCCCAGGACAATTCCCTCAAGGACCATGAAGTGGCTCTTTTCCCAGGAAAGAACCAAATTCATGTCGATGCATCGCCTGAGGATTTGGACCAAGTGCAGGAGGAAATCATCAAATGATTCACCAAACACCGAGAAGTCATCCATGAAGACTTCAAGGTATTCACCTACCATATCTGAGAATATGGCAAGCATGCACCACTAAAAGGTAGCAAGTGCATTGTAGTGACGGAACAACATCCTTCAGAATGCGTATGTTCTGAAGGGGCAGGTGAAGGTGGTCTTCTCTTGATTGCGACCTGGTTATAACCGAAGTACCCATCGAAAAAAGTAGAAGAATCAATTCCTGATAAATGTCTGTTTATCATCATTCTTATGCATTAAAACAAACCTAGCTCTTAGGATTTTACTTCGCAAACAGGTTTTTGGGTTGCATTTAGGCAAAAATAGGTTAGGCATGCATTGCATTTTTTATTATCTTTTTAATATGTTTTTGTGCGTGTTAGGGATGTACAGATATACAGATCCCCAAAACCCTAGCACTCAAGAAGGCAAATGGTGAAGGAGAAGCCCAGACAAGCTAGAACTCAACTTGATCCAGCTCACCACAGTTGGAACCTAGCTCACTTGAACTAGGGTTAGCTCATCCCAGCTCCATTCAGCTAATCTCAGCTGAATGGCACCTCAAGAGAGTTCATCTTAGCTTACCCTAGCTAAAGTTAGCTCAGATCCAGCTCAACTTAGCTGAGTCTAGCTCATCTCAGCTCCCACTAGTCCACAGGGAGCTCTAGCTAGCTCAGCTGAGTTGACAGGAGTTCACCCCAGCTTAGATCCAGCTACATCCAGCTCCACTCAACTCCAGCCAGCTGAAGAAGAACTCATCCCAGCTCAGGAAGCTCAAGTCCAGCTCCCGGGGACTTAGCTTAGCTCAACTCAGTTGAGTTAAGCTACCTTAGCTGCCTCAACCAGCTTGATTCTCCCCGGGAGCACCAGACCTAGCTCACCTCAGCTCATTATGGTAGAAGCTAGCTTACTTTAGCTTGGCTTAGCAGCTAGCAAAGAGCTAGCAAGCTAAGCGAGCTAGAGTAACCCCATGCCAGCCTCTTCAGCAGTAGGTAGCTCCAGCTCCGGACTTCTCCTCCTCAGCTCCTCCCTCCAAACCCTAGCTCCAACACCTTCTCCTCTACTCCCCCTTTAGCTAAGCTAGCTTAGCTTATCTTATCTTAGCTTAGCTTAGCTAGCAACCAGCTCCTTGGCCATCCACCACCTTCAAATTCAACCCTAGCTAGCTCCACCAACTTAAGCCTACCTAAGCTAGCTACCCTACTAAAGTTCGCGCCAACTTCTAGCCATCCCTTCACCCCATTATCACCACCAAAAGACACCAAAAGTTGGCACCAAAAACTACCCCTAACCACCTCTATATTGATGCCAACTTTCAGCCCTTAATCCACCCTACACCTACCCACATAATCCATCCTAGCCATCCACCTACCCCTCCTTCTAGAACCCTTCTTGGCGCAAACTTAGACCCCCTTCTAGAAGCCATTTTGGTGCCAATATCAAGGGATGTCAACACCCATAACCACCCCCTAGGTGTCCCCTAAGGTGGCGCCAATTCACCTTGGCCATTGGATCCTTAACCACCTCCATCTCTTCATCTTAGCCCTCCATTCCAAGAGTCACCTTAGCCCCCTTCCTATTCTATAAAAACCCACCACCTACCACCATTTTGGGGCATCCTCCATTAGTGTAATTTGCTACCTATACCACCTATACCTACGGCCAAGAAGAAGGAGTAGAGAAGGAGATTAAAGGGGCACATCACCAGCCCTTTTGGTGCCTTCTTCTCCCCACTCTCTTCAAGTTGGGCCACGCCAAGGAGGAGGACTCTTCCACTTCAAGGAGGACTGCCAAGCAAGGGAGAAGGACCTAGGGTGGACGTACACCCTTGGAGAGAAGCTTAGGGCATGCCCCCTTAGGGCTTGCCTTGGAGGACATCACCTTGGCAGAGCACAGCAAGGAAGGAGTTGGAGGATTCCTTCAAGATTGGGAGCTACCAACCTTGGAGCAAGAAGCCCTCTTCTTCACCATCTATCTAGAGGATTTGTGTTATCTTTTCTTTATTTCAATTTTTCTAGTAGTAGAAGCATTCCTCTACTAGGCCTTTTTGTAAAACACATTTCATTAATCTAGTTGCCTTATTTGCAATTTCTTATTTGCATTTCTACTTGCTTTGTTTTTATCATTCTTCACTCCCTCTCCCTAATTATTCTAGGCCTCCACTTGCCTAGAGTAAGCTTAGGGAGAGGTTCTACTTGCCACTTTAGAAGTAGTTTATTAAATTTGAAGTGTAAATCACCTTCCCACCACCATTTTGCATGTTGTCTTAATTCAAAAACAAAAAAAATGATATATTGAAAAATACCAAAAAGAAAGTTGAGATTTGTATTCCAAGCAAGAGAATCACTTTTGAAAACATTTGGCCTCCTTGGACAACCCTAGATACTCTCCTATCTAGGAATATAAATTTAAGAGTTGATCGATTTTGCGCGTTACAACGACGTATTTAACAAACCGCGTGAAATCGCAATCACTTTTTGGCGCCATTGCTGGGGAGGCACGGCTTTGCATTAGTTAATTTTCTCTTGCTTGAAGTGGATCTCATCCCCTTCTCTTTCTTTCTTTTGTGTGCGCAGGAATTACAATGGGAAGGCGGGAATCTGGAAGCGAGAGCCCAAAGATCCTTTTCTTCCCGTGAAATTCAGGTTGGTTCCCCTTTCTTGTCACATTTAGGCTAAAAGACTACCAAAAAAATATTGAACTTGGCTTTCAGGACCCTAAACACTTTAATTAAATGGAGTGGTGCCCATATAAAATCCATTGTTTGCTTGAATGCTTCTTTAACAACACTCCATTGCAAGTATTGGTGTTCTATTTTTCTGGTTCAAATTTCTATCTGGACTTGAAAAATCGATTCCTAACACCACAGGCCTCCTAAAATCATAAAATTTCATACAGTGATTTCGAATTAAGCTAGGAACATTTATTCCAAATTTCAGATCAATTGGATTTGTATTTAATTTTTAAAAATTCGTGGACTGTAGAGGGGTCACACCCTCTAATCTTCCCATTTTGCTACTGTCCATGAATTTTTACAATTTTTATACTCACCCAATTTTTATGAAATTTTTCTTGCTGGAATTCTCGTGAAATTTTACACATCATATAAAATCATAAAAATTTTATGAGGTCGGTGGTAATACTGAAAAGTCCAAAATAACCGTAGGTATCATTTCTGGACTTTAGCACTAGTACAATAAAAAATTCAAAATAATTATCAAAAAAATTCCTAAAATCTTACAAAAATCTTTTTTGGAATCCTTGTTTGATTTTATGCAAATTAGTGGTGTTGTTTGACTTGTTTGGACCACTACTTAATACAGAAAGCCTAAAATTAATTCAATGGTAGTAATTTTCTGTCTTAGGGATAATTGACTTAGGGTTTCTTTCTTTCTTTTTAAAGACTCACATTAAAGGAAATTAACTATCACCAATATAACTTGTCTTTCCTTTGATTGTGAACTTTCAAACTTGTTTGAAAATTTAAAGAGAAAAACCCTAAAACACATTTAATTAAATCAAATCCTAAAAGACAAAAATACAAAAAAAAAATTGAGTGACAACTTGATTTTCATTGGAGCCACTCTCCAATTCCTGCACACACACAAAAAAATAAAAATAACAGGGAAACAACCCAATAAATGCCCTCCACATTCCGTGTGCACTATAGCATCCTAGACCTAATTAAAATTTGTAGCAACTTGACCCCTAAGGCTTTGTCAACTTAGGCTTGCTATTTAGGTCTTAAGTTCTCTTTAGTTAGTACCAATTCTGTCATCTATATCTGGTGTTCAGGCTGAGGGGCCGTGTCAAATGACCAGGCGCAGGTTTATACAAGCACCTGGGGTTTTCCCTCGGAAACGTTTGGGCCCAAACCTCCCCTTAAGCAACTTGGCTAGATTTGTTGATAGAATGGGTATTCGCTATTGACTTCTTATTTCCTATATAGACCAAGTCTTAGGTTATTATTAGGGAGTCACATTTAAGTTAGGTCTAGTTTTGTTTGTTTGAAGTGTACACTTTCTCTCATCTCTTTCTCTTCTCCTCACCTCCCGTTCTTCCATTTTATGCACGGGCGACGGTCTCAAAATCCGCACTTGGAAGGACCATTTGATTTCTACCCCCGTGCAAAAAGACCACTTTTTCTGTCTTCTTCTCCTAAAAAACTGGAAACACGACAAAATAGGTCCACTGACCCTTCCACTTCCACCTCTAACCCCACCACTAACCCTAATTCTAACCCTTCCACCCAAAATCCACCCACCATTAACTTCCTACACTTGGAGCTCCCTAATCTTGAGTTGCCCCATACACAACATCAAGACCCCCTACCTGATCTTTTAAAATTAATGGCCGAGCAGATTAATGAATTAAATTCCAATCAACAAACATTGATTAGGAACATCCAAAACCTAGCCAACCCAAGGCCAAACCCACCACCCCGTCAGCAGCCTATTGTTCCTCTAAAAGATTTCTATGATCCGTCTTATTATGAGGAACGACTAGGGGTGGTCATACCAGAGGGGGACTTTAAGATCAAGCCTGCTGTCCTGAACCTAATTAAACACTTTCATGGCCTTCCTAGGGAAGACCCTTTCAGCCACCTTGAAGAGCTAACTCTTCTTGCACAGACAACCCGTTCCCAAAATGTGCAAGAAGACATATGGCTGATGCAGCTTTTTCCATTATCTCTTAAAGATAAGGCCGCTTATTGGTTCAGGACCATTGGCCGACCCATCACAACTTGGACTCAACTCAAGAGCGCCTTCCTCAAGAAATTCTTTCCCATAGGTCGTACCAATTCTTTGCGAAGATCTATTACGACCTTTCACCAAAAATCTGGTGAGACTTTCCATGATTCTTGGGAAAGATTTCAAGATCTTTTAAGAAGTTGCCTGCACCACGAGATTCCTTTATGGCAGCTCGTGCAAATCTTCTATCATGGATTAGAAGATCAAATCCGACATTTTGTCGACGCCTCGTGTGGCGGCAACTTCTTAAATAAAGATGCTAAAAGTGCCTACGACCTGTTTGAAGAAATGAGTGAAAACTCATTTAATCAAGCTCCATGAGCACATTTTGCAGAACCCAAAACTCGCAGTTCGGTGTTCATGAAATAGGCACTCAATCTATCCTTGTCACCTAAGACGATCTTCAATTGATCGCTCAAAAGCTCGACCAGATGCATATTAATCAAAATAAAATTGAGGAAAGACTGGCCACACACCCACATCTAACCCAACCTAGCTTTCCACGAAGAGAAAATTTGCACAATCTCAACACTACTCCTGCTGATTATTCTGAGGTTGCCCATGATTCACTGGGGAATTACAACTCTCCAGATCTTAACCCCACTCCAAATATTTCTGCCATCTAGGAGCCCTTTAAAAATTCTTCCAATTGGAAAAATTACCCGAACTACTCCCAGAATAATCAAGTTTCCTCCCAACCATATCATTTTAATGGGTATGGGTCGAATCCAAACTTCCATCCTGGGACATCCCAACAAGACATCAATGCCCAGATGCTGCGAACCCTGCAGGATATGCAAACAAAAATGACGAAAGTAACCTGCAACATCACAAATCTGAACAATCAGATTGGGGTTACTCCCGCACAACGACCTGCAGGACATCTTCCATCCCAACCCATGCCCAACCCTAATCACCAAGGAAACCATTATACGGGCAGAACTCCACACTATCCGAATCAGCCTCCTCCTAATCCACCACCTCATCAACCGCCCAGGTTTCTGCAATCACAGGCCCCCCACCTCCTCCAAATAATAATCCGACTGCACATGCAGTTACTTTGAGGAGTGGGAAAGCCACCACTGACCCTGGGCCTTCACACAAACCTGGTGAAATACCTGTGCAAATTGACTCCCCATCTCCCCATCAGGAAGAAAAAGAAATCCAAAAATCTCAAGACAAGATTCCTGTCCCTTTCCCACAAGCTCTCTACCCCACCACCACCAAAAAAAAGAAATCCGAGCCCACTACAGAAGAACTCATGGATCTATTTGGGCAAGTTCATATCAATATTCCTTTCCTAGATGCCATCAAATATATACCTGCCTATGCTAAATTTTTGAAGGAGATTTGTACTCCTAAAAGGCAAGCCGAAAATCTAGGACAGGTGCATCTTTCGGAGACAGTAAGCTCTGTCATACAGAGTAAGCTGCCTCCTAAGATGAAAGATACGGGGGTGCCTTTAATTTCTATAATTTTTTATGACACTACATTTAATCGCGCCCTCCTTGATCTTGGTGCCTCAGTTAATATTATTCCCATGAGTTTATTCGAAGAATTTCAGATCGGTAAATTAAAACCCATCGAGGATACCCTGTAATTAGCCGACCGATCTACAATCAAACCTCGTGGGATTGTCGAGGATGTTTTAGTCAAGGTCCAGAATTGTGTCTTCCCTGTAGACTTTCTGGTTCTTGACATTGAGGCACCGGAATCATTAATGGACTCCCCAATAATCCTTGGATGCCCTTTTTTGGGCACTGCAAAGGCAAATATCAATTGCCACACAGGCAAAATGGATATCACTTCTGCAGGCCAAACTCTCACTTTAGATATTTTCAAATCCTCCAGGAGATTCCATGATGATAACTTTTTTGAGGACTTAGATACTGAAATTTCCAATATGGCGGAGGAGACAATGTTAATAGATACCCTTATCGACCATAATTTTTTTGAGGACTCTGATTCAGAATCAGTTGTCGACGAAATCTGTGATCCGGAAACTTATCTTGACCCCAAATTTATTCCTGATACCCCCCCTAAGCACCTTAACCTACCCACTTTTCACGCACCTAATTTTTCCACACTAACTTCACCCAATCCTCACCATTCCTTCCCCGACTCCTTTCTTATGGACTTGCCACCAACCCTGCCAGAGTTTGGCCTCCAACCTGATTTAAAACCATGGACAGACTCGGGCTACACTTATCATTTTCCATCCAACTTTGATCCCAATACTGCATCTAATCAATTTTCTAGGGATCTAGAAGAAGACACATTTTTTGCGGGCATCCAAGTGTCCAATTATTTACATGATTTTATGTCTTCCGTGCATACCTTCACGCCCGGCTGAATGGCGTAAAAGATAGCACTGGATGGGAGGTAACCCATCATTTTTTCTTGCTTTCCCTTTTTCTTCCTTTTCCAGGTTTTGTTCATCCTAAACCCGACCATTCTTCACTAAGGTGATCCCTCTTCCCTCCTAATGCATGAGGACATGGCATATCTTAAGCATGGGGGAGTGTTTTTAAATTTGACGATCGATTTTGGATTTTCAAAACCTAAAAACATGCAATTTTCTTTAATTTATTTCCTGCTTGCATACCAAAATAATAATAATAATAATAATAAAATAAATAAATAAAAATGTTGAAAACTTTTTGAGGAAAAATTTTAAAATCGGGACTAAGGTCGAAAAATTCACTTTTGGTACAATGGGACTTAATCTTTAACAAACTAAGGATGAGGACATGGATCTGATCATTAGAATTCCAGGGTCTATTTTAGACTAGATCAGATATCCTTCTCTAAAATTTCACCTGAACTCATGATAGTTCAGGTGACTTGATCCTATTTTGTAATAAGGAAAGTATTTGACTTAGTTTCTGATTCAAAAACTTGCATGTCTTGAGAAACTTCTTGTGTCAATTTTCACACACAAGCCAACACTTAAAAACAACTAAAAATTTGAAAAACTCCCTTGTTTGGACTTAGTAAAAGTCTGAAGCAAATAATTGGTTTGAGTTCCCACCGCCGAGAAGGAGAAAATGCCTCCTTTAGGACGCAATGTCAACATGTTACCTCCTCGGTGCTGCTCTATATCTATATTTCATATCTTTAGACGAAGCATTAAAGCGCATTTTAGCAGCTCAAGTGTCTTGGACGGTGCTCTACCTATAGTGTCGGAGCAAGAGCTTGAGTTTGCTTGGAGCACCCCTTTTCACCGCATTGTGTTTCGAGGTTGTGAGCTCCTGGGTGGAGTCATGTCGAGGAATGGTAACGGGATTGATGATCCCGACACATCCGTTGTAAGACTAAGCTAAAAATAAGCATGGGAAAAGAAAAAAAAAGTAATAATAAATAAATTAACATGCCCTTATAAATGTTGGCTTTTCACAAGCACAGACACAAGGTTTTAAAGGATTTTGCAAGTTGCGAATCAGATTCATGAGCCAGAAAAATCCTAAAACAAACATTTCAAGTCATCTGAATTAACAAGGGGTTAATTTGTGAATTTTCTGGTGGATATATTGATCCCGTTCTATCTAATGGTCGAATCCAAAAATAAATCTCGATGTTTATCTTTAACAAATCCCGTACCTCCTGTGTTTTAATCTATCAAGGTCCCTTAATCTCTTTCTCTCCTCAAAAGTCGAAAAAAAAATTAGATTTCCCAAAAATTCTGTTTTCCAAAAAAATTAAAGTTTTGCTAAGAGACTAGCAAAAGATAAGCATGGGGGTGTGATAAACGCCAGTTTATCATCATTCTTATGCATTAAAACAAACGTAGCTCTTAGGATTTTACTCCGCAAATGGGTTTTTGGGTTGCATTTAGGCATAAAATAGGTTAGGCAAGCATTGCATTCTTTATTGTCTTTCTAATATGTTTTTGTGAGTGTTAGGGATGTACAGATATACAGATCCCTAAAACCCAAGCACTCAAGAAGGCAAATGGTGAAGGAGAAGCCCAGACTAGCTGGAACTCAGCTTGATCCAGCTCACCACAACTGGAACCTAGCTCACTTGAACTAGGGTTAGCTCATCCCAGCTCCATTCAGCTAATCTTAGCTGAATGGCAGCTCAAGAGAGTTCATCTTAGCTCACCCTAGCTCAAGTCAGCTCAGATCTAGCTCAACTTAGCTAAGTCTAGCTCATCTCAGCTCCCACTAGTCCACAGGGAGCTCTAGCTAGCTCAGCTGATTTGACAGGAGTTCACCCCAGCTCAGCTCCAGCTACATCCAGCTCCACTCAACTCCAGCCAGCTGAAGAAGAACTCATCCCAGCTCAGGAAGCTCAAGTCCAGCTCCTGGGGACTTAGCTTAGCTCAACTCAGTTGAGCTAAGCTACCTTAGCTGCCTCAACCAGCTTGATTCTCCCTGGGAGCACCAGACTTAGCTCACCTAAGCTCATTATGGTAGAAGCTAGCTTACTTTAGCTTGGCTTAGCAGCTAGCAAAGAATAAGCAAGCTAAGCTAGCTAGAGTAGCCCCATGCCAGCCTCTTCAGCAGCATCCAGCTCCAGCTCCAGCTTCAGACTTCTCCTCCTCAGCTCCTCCCTCCAAACCCTAGCTCCAACACCTTCTCCTCTACTCCCCCTTTAGCTAAGATAGCTTAGCTTATCTTATCTTAGCTTAGCTTAGCTAGCAACCAGCTCCTTGGCCATCCACCACCTTCAAATTCAACCCTAGCTAGCTCCACCAACTTAAGCCTACCTAAGCTAGCTACCCTACTCAAGTTCGCGCCAACTTCTAGCCATCCCTTCACCCCATTATCACCACCAAAAGACACCAAAAGTTGGCACCAAAAACTTCCCCTAACCACCTCTATATTGGCACCAACTTTCAGCCCTTAATCCACCCTACACCTACCCACATAATCCATCCTAGCCATCCACCTACCCCTCCTTCTAGAACCCTTCTTGGCGCCAACTTAGACCCCCTTCTAGAAGCCATTTTGGTGCCAATATCAAGGGATGTCAACACCCATAACCACCCCCTAGGTGTCCCTTAAGGTGGCGCCAATACACCTTGGCCATTGGATCCTTAACCACCTCCATCTCTTCATCTTAGCCCTCCATTCCAAGAGTCACCTTAGCCCCCTTCCTATTCTATAAAAACCCACCACCTACCACCATTTTGGGGCATCCTCCATTAGTGTAATTTGCTACCTATACCACCTATACCTACGGCCAAGAAGAAGGAGTAGAGAAGGAGATTAAAGGGGCACATCACCAGCCCTTTTGGTGCCTTCTTCTCCCCACTCTCTTCAAGTTGGGCCATGCCAAGGAGGAGGACTCTTCCACTTCAAGGAGGACTGCCAAGCAAGGGAGAAGGACCTAGGGTGGACGTCCACCCTTGGAGAGAAACTTAGGGCATGCCCCCTTAGGGCTTGCCTTGGAGGACATCACCTTGGCAGAGCACAGCAAGGAAGGAGTTGGAGGATTCCTTTCAAGATTGGGAGCTACCAACCTTGGAGCAAGAAGCCCTCTTCTTCACCATCTATCTAGAGGATTTGTGTTATCTTTTCTTTATTTCAATTTTTCTAGTAGTAGAAGCATTCCTCTACTAGGCCTTTTTGTAAAACACATTTCATTAATCTAGTTGCCTTGTTTGCAATTTCTTATTTGCATTTCTACTTGCTTTGCTTTTAGCATTCTTCACTCCCTCTCCCTAATTATTCTAGGCCTCCACTTGCCTAGAGTAAGCTTAGGGAGAGGTTCTACTTGCCACTTTAGAAGTAGTTTATTAAATTTGAAGTGTAAATCACGTTCCCGCCACCATTTTGCATGCTGTCTTAATTCAAAAACAAAAAAAATGATATATTAGAAATACCAAAAATAAAGTTGAGATTTGTATTCCTAGCAAGAGAATCAATTTTGCAAACATTTGGCCTCCTTGGACGACCCTAGATACTCCTATCTAGGAATATAAATTTAAGAGTTGATCGATTTTGCACGTTACAACGACGTATTTAACAAACCACGTGAAATCGCTATCAATTCCCCGCTAGTTTCTCGAGGATCTGATCAATGAACGGTAGTGGGAAATGATCCTTCTTTGTGGAGCAATAGAGTCTTCTATAATCAATGCAGGCTCTCCACAAGTTCTCTATACGGGTCGGTATGGTTTCTTCAATTTCAGTCGTGATGACGGTGAGCCTTGCCTTCTTAGGCACAACTTGGATCGGACTCACCCATCGGCTATCGGAGATCAAGTAGATGATCCCTGCATCAAACCACTTGATGATCTCCTTTTTCACAACATCTTGCAGATTTGGATTTAGGCGTCTCTACATTTCACAGGATGGTCGTGAGCCCTTTTTAGTGTAGATGTGACATGTGCAGTATGAAGGGCTGATACCAATCAAATCATCGAGAGTCCATCCAATGGCTCTCTGATGCTGCTGGAGAATAGAAATCAGGTGTGTTTCCTGATCAGGTGTGAGTCGGGAGTTGATAATTACAGGAAACGCCTATTTGGAACCCAAAAAGACGTATTTCAAATGATCGGGAAGAGGCTTCAATTCCATAACTGGGTTGTCAGTAGTAGCAGGTGGTTCAAGGTGGATGTAGGGAGCAAAGGAAAGAGATATGGGTGTGTCTAAGTTAGGTTCAGACTCCTCTAATTGTGGGTTCTGATCTTTTTGTGGTTGATCGAAAATATTCGTGTTTTCCTCGATACATAGGTCGTCAACCACAGCCTCGATATCACAAATTTGTTTCATAACTCCACAATTAATTCCTTGTTGGGCCTTAAAGATGTCGATCTTTAGTGTCTTGATCCCAAATTTTAATTCAATTTGGCCCTCCTCACAATTGATATTGGCCCAAATAGTGGCCAGAAAAGGTCTCCCTAATATGATCGGTGTATTCTTCACATTCTCAGGAGCATCCATGTCTAAGACAATGACATCCACTGGAAAATAGAAATCATGTACCCTAACTATGACATCCTCGAGAATTCCTTTTGGTGACTTAATTGATCGATCAGCTAATTGCAAGGTCATTTCCATTGATTTAAGTTCAGATTCCTCGAAGTAGTCTAGTAGGGATTGTGGTATCAAATTTATGGAAGCTCCTAGGTCCAATAAGGCCCTGTCAAATTGTATATCACAGATTGCACAGGAGATCAGAGGGGTTCCTAGGTCTTTTGCCTTAGGCGGGAGTTTGCTCAAAATGACAGAGCTAGCTTGCTCTGATAGTATGATCGGGTTCCCGTCTTTGCTTCGCGGCTTATGCTTAGGTGTACACACATCTTTTAGAAATTGCACGTAAGCCGGCACGTGGCGTATCGCATCCATAAAGGGGATGTATATATGGACCTGCTCAAAGAGCTCAACTAGGTCCTCCTCAGGTGCCATCGGTTTGGTTGTCCTTTTTCCCTTGGTCAAGGCCTTGGGAAATGGAACCATAGATGGTTCCTCTAGAATTGGCTCAGGCTCTTGATCTGGGACGGGTGTCCTGGATGACCAATCTAGCTTAGGGTTTCCATTACCTGGTTGGGAGTGGCTTGGATAAGGTGGTTCCTATGTTGCTTTGCCACTAGTGTAGTATTAGAATTCAATCCTACCTGGTTCTGGTTTGGATTGGGCAAATTAGGTGTTTGCTGTTGAAATCCCAAGCATGAAGTTGAAGCATCCATCCCATCAGGTGATGGGGTAGAAGGGTCCTGATAAATAAAGTGAGCTTGGCCCTGATTTGGGTTCATAACGTGCCTCTGGTTCAACACATTATTCTGGTTTTGAAGAGGCTGAGAAGGAAGTACACCAGGCTGGCAAGCACTTAATAGCTGGGCCAGTTGATTTCGTAACTCAGAGATCTCCTCTTTGTGTTGGTTTTGCATGCCAACCAAGATCTGGAGAATCAAAGATGTATGATCTTCTTTAGGTGGTCCATGTTGGAAGTTTTGAGTAGGCCTTGGTTGGGTAGGCTGATAAGGTTGCGAAGCCTATGGTTGGGGTTGGAATTGAGGTCTTAGATTCGGGTTATTTCCCGACCATGAAAAGTTAGGATGATTACGCCATGCAGAGTTGTAAGTGTTGGAGAAGCTGGTCTGAGGAGCTCCGAGATAATCACGGTACGGGGGTTCAGAGTTCCCCCAACTAAGGTGGGCTGACCCGAAGTTGCCTCCAAAGCCATAATCAAACAGAGGTGGATATGCATCCAACCCTGGGGAGTGTAGATGTTGTGCGCAGCCTCCCTTTCCATGGGCGGGTGCACATATGTGCTTTGAGGTGCAGAGGTGGATTTGTGTATATGATGAGCAATGTTGTCCACCTTTTTCTCTATAATCGAGACCTTGTCCAACTGACTGGCTACTAACTCCAGATCAATAGATGCAAAAAGGCCTCAGGATTCGTGTACCCCCGATTATTTGCCAATGCGCGGGTGGACTTCCGATCATACGCACCCAATGACTCATTGTTCAGGGAGTTCTTGCACATGTTTTCGAGAATTTCCCAGATCGTGTCTTCATGTTGACCCATGATGCTACCACCACAGGTTGCATTGACAAAGAGCTTGATATCTTCACGGAGTCTGTGGTAAAAGGATTGGACTTGTTCCCACTTTGGAACTCCGTAATGGGGGCACTTACGCATGAGATCCAGAAAGTGATCCCATGCTTCGTGTAGAGATTCTCCTGCTCCTTGGGAGAAGTGCGTGATTTATTGCCGCATCATGTTGGTACAACAAATGGGGTAGAATTTTTGTAGGAAAGTAGTTTGAAGTTCTTCCCATGTGTTGATCGTGTGTGGTTGAGTCTAAAACCAGTGAGCGGCTTTATCAGCCAGAGAGAATGAGAAGAGCTTTAAAAGTAATTCGTCCCAATTTTGTACATCTGCCCCAAAGGTGTGGGCCAGATGTTTTAGGGCTTTGATGTGCTGGAAAGGATCCTCAGAGTTCAAGCCATGAAATTTTGGGTACATATGAAGCATGCTAGGCTTGAGATCCACCTCGAGTCCTCCCACAAGAATGTTGATTCGGGGTTCGATCTCCACTGCTATGGGATTATAGTGATCTCGCATTTGAGGATGCGGCGGTGGGTTGATGATGGCATTGATTTGATTTTGGAAATCATGGAATTGTTGCTCAAGATTAGGTTGTTCTTCTTGGTGATCCATAGCTGATGAAGGGGAAGTAGGTTCTAAATTAGAGGATATGTCAATGTGATCAGGTTGTTGCACAAACACGGAAGTCAAGGCTCAACCTCGATGAGAGTGAATATCTAATGGAGGCCTCAAGGATGGTCTTAAGGACCTCCTCCCAAACATGCACCAACGGAATAGATGAGAGATAGAATGTGATGGACTCAATCAAGACACCCAAAAAAAATTTTGGATGACTATAGAGGTTCGAGGCTAATGATACCCCTTAGTCAGAAAGCCGTCCACTTGAGAATTACCTGGGCAGCCAGAGAGGGAGAGTCCTGCAAAGACCCCTACACGATAGATCACCCCCATGAGTTACAAGGTTTCCCCCACCCATCCTCTCTTGTCACTGATGATCCAGGTAGACCAGAATGGTGACTTGACATCTTAAATCTACCAGTTTTAAGTTAAGAACAAGGGTGCTTATGATTTCAACTGAACTTTAAGATGTTGTTGTGCAGAGTGACCAAATTTGAAGATTGGTTAACCTAAAAAGGTGGGTCAACTTCACCTGTATGGTCCTTTTGAGAAATTTAGATCCCTCTTTTAGTGTTCAAATGAATTTAAGAGTATAATTTTAGGGTTTTGCTTGAATAGATCAATTCAATCAAGGCTTAGGCACACATTGTTTGGAAAGATAAATTCTTGATTAGGCAGGTGTGTCTCTAAAACCTTAAACTGGAATCCTTAATTGGCTCTGATTTGGTCCAATTTAATTTGTCCAAATGTGGTACCTAGGGCTTAAACAAGAAGGTGATAGCCCTAGATACCTTAAGCTTCAAGTAGGTGCACAAATCAGGGTTTGAATGTTGTCTAAATAGAATGTATCAAATCGGGTAACTTGATGATCAATCTAAGAATATAATGCAAGTAGCCTTAATTGATTTTTTCTTTTTTTAGCTTTTTCAAAATCAAGGTCTTAGAAGAAGGTAGATGGAGTTTACCTACCCTTGGAGTGGTTGATGTGCGGCTGATCATCTTTCAATGATTCCCTGAAATAGATCATAATCAAAAGAGATGTAGCAAGTTAGTACTAAATCTGATATTGCAATCAAGAGATATGAATTGTGCGTTGCTCCCTGGCAACGATGCCAAAAGGTTAGTCACTTGAGATCGGGTTTTAAATCGTTGTGTTGCAATATAGTCGAAATCTCATGAAAAACAGATAAAATTTATACTCGAAAAGTCCGAGTTCGTTCGCTGGAAGCAAGGAGGAACTCAATTCTCGAGATTGCAATTTAAAACAATGGAGATAAGAAATTATAATCAAGAATTAACACAGAATAATGTAGCAATAATGTCAAGTGTCAGACTACAAAAAGAATGGAGTAAAATGGTGATTTGAATCACCAATTACTCCCTACAATAATACCAAATAGAACTTCAATAACTATGTATGAAATAAACGCAAGTCAGCCATCTGATGGTAGGATCAGATGTCTTAAACGCCTGATGAACAGTACTCTGTTTCTTCTTATTCACTTCTTTTCTTATGCGAATCTTCTTTTCTTCTTTCTTTCTCTATTTCTGTTCCTCTTCTACTTCTCTTCTTTCACTGCTCTTTTCCTTCTCTTCCTTTTCATCTTTCTTTCCCTACTCTTCTTCTTCATGTAGAGGGGGAAGGATCCTCAAATTAGGCTAAGTGTTAGCCAACTTCTCTAGAGAAAAACCCTCCCCTAACCCGCGCAAGCTCTCCTCTCTTTCTCTCCTTGGTTACGCTCTCCCAAAGCCTTCAACAATACTGGGTATACGGGTAATCGGACCTAGAGTGCACCTGGGTCCAGGGCTACGGGCGTGGGTTGCAGTCGTGGAGTGTACAGGGCTTAGGTGGGTAATCGAGTCTACACTAAGTCCGCAGGGGGCATGTCACGGACGAGGAGAGTAAGGGGTGTGAGGGACCTCACCCCTTGTGTACTAGGCGATAAGCCCGTATCGCAAATACAATTTATGTGGCTTCAGTCGCTCCAAAACCCACGATGTGGGACTATCTTTAGTCCCCTTCTTCATGTGCACTGCATGCTGATGCCTTTGTCCAATTTGCATGCAAGGAGTAGTCAATGGCTCCAATTGACCCGGCGAACGTGTTCCTAGACCAAATCAACTTCGTCTGGAGTCGAAGACTTGGAGCTGCAGGTCTGAAGGATGCTTGGAGCAAGCTTCGAAGGAGGTCTGCTAATGGCGTTGGGGACTGGTACTTGAAAAGAAAAATACGGCCAAATGGGCTTGTCAGAATATCTCAGAGGCTTCGCTGGACTACGCCGAATGCAATAGTAGTGGTTGCATGGCATGTGCATGTGTGATGAGGTCTGTTGACCTTGCGGAGGGTGGCTGGATGTGGGTTTGTTCGGTAGGGCATTCGAAGGGGCAATCATCCTAGCAAAGTTAGGGCTTCTGCTCATGAGGTTGAGGCAGAGGTGTGGAGCGTGGAAGCGGTGGCGTAGGTGGTCTATGGTGGCCGCTAGCGCTCGCCAGAGGTATGTCAGCGAGATGGAAGATGGAGTCACAGACGACTGTGCGGGGGTCGAAGCTGAGTGTTGGAGTTGCTGCTGTGATGAGGGGAAGTTGAAGAGTCGGTTGAGAGAGGTAGCAGATGATGGGGAGCGGAGATGGTGCCAGTTCGATATGGCCGACGCTAGGGAAGGAAGCGGCTCTGGTGGGTAGGAAATGGCAAGGGACAGCGAAAGGGGCATCAGTGAGTACGGCTCGACGCGGAAGAAGGTGAGGAAGATTGCTCCGCTGCCGATATTACGAATGGAAGAAGAATAGAGACGGGGAGAGTCACCGAACATCGAGGAGCAATATAACCAAGAAACAGGAGAGGAATTGGAGGTGTTCAAGGTTGAATTCGAGCGTGGAAAGTTCAGCCTGATCTGGAGGTCTTTTTATAGGCCTTTAAAGGTAGTTTTGAGCTTGGGAAACAAGCTTCCCAAGCTTGGAAAGCTTCACCGGAGATGGGATTTTTAGGATACCCTAATCTCTCATAAGTTCACATGAGAGATTGGGGAGGTTTTAGGGTGTTGGAATTGTCTCAAAAGGAAGGGAATTCTTTGACGATCTTCCCTTTCAAATCTAAGAGGGATTCGTCAAGGAATCAAGGAGAACTTGCTAATTTTAGGTCACTGGAGTTTGTAGGACAAGAATTAATGGTGGTAGGGACCTATTTGTGAAAATGATGACAAAGTTAGGGACCTTTTTGAAAGGATTTCAAAAGTTAAGGGCATATGTGTGATCAAAGAGGACCAAGTTGTAAACTAGGTCAAGACAATCTCAGATTGGGCCAAAATTTTGATACAAATTTAATTTGGACCTAAAGAATCCAATAGTGAAGTTGAATTTTGGTTTTGACTACCTTTAACTTAGTAATTTATGCAGAAACCAAAATTAGGGCAAGTGTCTATCTGAGACTACTTTAGATCAAGACGGGTTCTGATGGTGAAATTGAAGATACCATGCCCTAGAGAATACTTTTCTATGATTTTTAGAGGGCTTAGGTGAATTTTATTTTGACCAGAACCTCAGTTAATTAAGCAGGTCTTTTTCTAGGGTTTCAAAAGTCATTTAATTCTCAAAACACACGAAAACCCTTTTCTATCTATTCTAACCCACTTGTTAGCCTTTTAGGACCATTTGACCTTAATTAACCCCTGAGAAAACCCATGGTTATTCTACATTCAAGATATGATGATAATTTTACAATTTTATCCCTAGTTTCTTGTCTTTCCCTCAGAATGATTATGCAATTAATTATAGTCCTCTGGCGATTATGTAGGAGCATTTAATGACTTAATCATATCAAAATGAGCTAGTTATGGCTCATGATGGTGTTCCCATCATACCCCTATTCCTAGCTTTTGGTAGTCCTTTAGTAAAATCTCAAGGAATTTAACTCAAATTCCAGACCACATGCCTTTTTATGCTCAGAACTCTGATGTGTGCTTTCTTTTGCAGATTAGGTTAGAAAGCTGATAGTAGGCTAGAGGTACTCAAGTATCAACCAAGATCCGGACCAGACTAGCTTTAGCCTCAGTCCTCCATGAAGGTTTCTAAGGCCCAGGGGAACTAACCTAAGGTTCGTTGAACCCGCGGCTTAAGCACCCGTGCTTGTAACATGTTTTAGCCCCAGTTCAGTTTCCAGTGCGTTTTTGTAAGAGAGAGACAGAATAATTTTTTTCTTTATTTTTGGAGAGTTTTCTCTCTCTTTTCTTTTTATTTATAGCTTCAGATTGGCTTTACAATACGGTCTGTATCAGATTCCAAGTTCCCAACATCAATCCTCGCAGGGTCCCTAGCCATCAACATTTTGTGATAATGTCGCCCATGGCATCTGAACCAACACAAGGTGATTACATGCCTCTGGTAGGATATTTAGATATCCTATGAGACAAGCATCAAGGAGACGATATGTTATTGTGCATCTTCGAGGGAAATTTCCCGCCTCTCCATGTCGGGAATTCTTTCAAATCAACTTGTGTTGATCATCCGTTCCTAACCTTGGTAGCTTTTTTCTCATAATAGATTTAATGCATTTCCGTGATTTTGATAATTAAGTATACTGAACCAGACTGTGTGTGGATTGGGGTGCTTATGTACTGAGTCCCGCAAACCAGAGGTCAGTTAACGAGGTCGAATAATCCCTAAGCCTTAAACCTAATACTTAATCTTAACATTTTCCCCAACCTCTTGAGGACTATCCAGATCTTAACGGATACTTGAATTTTTGAGCCTAAAATCACAGCCCAAGAGGCCTAAGATCAGCGTTCGTACTATTCTCTTTTTGTCTCTTAGCACTTTTTCTTTCATTTTCTTTCTTTTTGATTTAGTCTAGAACTAAGTTGAATCGTTAATCTTTTAGTAGTGACTCTCTGTTTTCTTTTCAAATTATGCTCCATTTTAGAAGCTTGAGAAATATCTAGGGTAATAGATTCACCGCCACAGAAGATCTTCATCTTTCCAGAGTCACAATCAATATTGGCTTTGGCGATGGCTAAGAATGGTCTTCGAAGAATTATAGGGGCATTCTTCAAAGCTTTCAGTACCTCTATGTCCAGGACCAAAAAGTCTATGGCAAATAGAAAATTTTTGACCCAGACTATTACATCCTCAATAATCCCCTTGGGTTTAATTATAGATCGGTTAGCTAGTTGAAGTGTTACCTTGAAAGGCTTTAATTAACCGATCTTGAATTTCTTAAAACCAACAGTGGGAATGAGATTAATTGAGGCACCGAGATCTAATAGGGCACAATCAAATGAAGTATCATTAATGACCACTTGAATCAGGGAGGTGCCTGGATCTTTTCTTTTCAGAGGCAATTTGCTCTGCATAACTGAGCTTACTGTCCGTGGAAGGATCACCTTTCCTAAGTATTGATATTGTGCAGATTCCCTCTTTTAAGAAGGTGTGGAGAGTTAGGATAAGGAGCTTGTTTTTGGGTGAGCTTTTCTTCCATTTTTTTCTAGTTGATTTGCATCTGATCCAATCATTGAGCTATCATGTGTAGATCATCTTGAGTGACTGGAACGAATGTGGATTTGGAGTCAATTTCATTGACTCCAAGACTTGGGTTGTTGGTTCTACCAAAAGTGTCCATTGAAGCCATCTTAAATGAGTTTTCACTTATTTCTTCAAAAAGGTGGTAGACACTTTCGGTGTCTTTATTAAGGAAATTAGCCCCACATGAAGCATCCATGAATCTTTTTAATTGATCTTTTAATCCATGATAGAAGATCAGCACTAGCTGCTATCATGGAATTTCATGGTGGGGGCAACTTCTAAGTAGTTCTTGAAATCTCTCCCAAGGATCATGGAGAGGTTCACCACATTTTTGTTGAAAGGCCATTATGGATCGACATAAAGCGTTTGTACGACCTATTAAAAAGGATTTCTTAAGAAAAGTGCTTTTAATTGGAGCCAGGTGGTGATAGGACACCCAACCATTCTAAACCAATGTGAGGCTTTGCCTTTTAGAGAGAGAGGAAAAAGTCTCATAAGACAGACCTCTTCCTGCACATTGCGGGAATGGGTGGTTTGAGTGACGACCGTTAACTCCTCGAGGTGGCAAAAGGGGTTCTCTCTCGGAAGACTATGGAAATGTTTGATTAGGTTCAGAATGGCAGTTTTAATTTCAGAATCCCCTTGGGGTATAACCACTTTAGGTCTCTCTTCATAATTAGAAGGATCATAAAAATCCTTAAGCAGCACGAGAGGTTGCCCAAGTGGCTGACCTGTCTCTAATTGGCTGGTTTGTGACGGTCCTAGCCAATTGTTGTTGGTTCTGTTGAAGTCGAACCAATTGGTCAACCATAAGAGAAAAGGGGTTTGTATTTGGATTCAAAGAGCCACCTGGTCATTCAGGGTTTTGAGGTAGTTCCAAATGAGAGAGGTTAGGGGTGGTGAAGTTAGCTTGTGGGTTAGCTGATGGGTTACTTGCAGGTTGGGATGTGGAAGCAAAATTTTTTGAATTGTTTTCCATAATAAAAACTGAGGAAGAAGAAGAAGAAAACAAAGATCTTTTGGTGCAGGGGGAAAAATCAAATGGTCCCTCGAGATGTGGATCCTGGGACCTTCGATCTAGCATTCACCTTAATGGAAGAATGGGAGGGGAGGAGGAGCGAGAGAGATGAGAGAAAGTGTGCAAATCAAACAACCAAGCCTAATCTATCCTAAGGTTGACTCCTTAATGCAACCTCAGACTTGGGCACCCAATAAAGAAGAAATTAATAAGAGAACCTAGTTCCTTAAGATTACTCAGCTAGACTAAAAGAGTTGGATTGGGCCTAAGCATGTCTTAGGAAAATCACCAGGGGCATGTGTAAACCCACACCCTTTGTTTGACTTCCCTCTAAATCTGTTGCTGCGTATTTCAAAAGGAATTAGGAGCATTTAGTAATTCTTAGATGTTGGATATCAAGCTTAAGTTTTGGTGAAGTCCTTAAGTGATCAAATGACTACTTGTTTCAATTTCGGCTTGGGTGTCTAATTATGCATAGGAATGTGGAGGGTGGTGATTGGGGCAATTCCCTGTTATTTCAATTGTTTTAGTGTGGGCAAAGACTGGAAAGAGTGATTCCAATATCAATCAAGCTGTCACATAATTTTTTTGATTTCTACTTTTAGGATTTGATTTAGCTTTGTGATATAAACACATTTATTGAGGGTAAAATGCCTATTCATGCATGTTCCTAGGCTTAGATTTGCATTTCATGTTATAAATATTACATTGCATGCATCATTCTGCATTTAGAGTAGTTATATATAATTTAGGTTAATTGCATCTTTTTTGTGGTTTGGAGAGAAGGATATTTATTTCAAAGCCTCAGATTGACGATCCAACCGTACGGATCTGATCAAGATAATGATCGGAGTCCAACGCCTCTGAAATCGCCTCAAACGGAGTCCTGTAGCACCATATGCAGTCCGAGGAAGATCAACAGCTAAGGGACTAGGAGACATAATTCAGAGCTTCAAATGACAAATCCAACCACGCAGATAGATTTGGGTAGACGATCGCAGCCTAACGCCATGAAAATTGACTCAATCCAACCTCTGTAGCAGCCCCTACATCAAGAAGAAGATGGACGGCCTAGACTACTCCACGTGGCATAGCCCAGGCTGCCGAGTACACGCACGCGCCATCGCACACGCACAATAGCGCGGGTGCATGCCTGCGTGCAGGCGCATGGGTCACGCGCGAGACAAAGGCGGGGGAGTGCAGCGCCAGCTATGCATGGGCTAGACTTACAGCGACGAATGAGCTGGACTTACAACGACGCTTACAGTCGTCGCTAATTCATTGCAAGCCAGTAAAGCCAGCTGTGGGTGCCAGCGCGCATGAGCTGCCTACAGCAACGTTTCCAGCAATGGCTTGGATGTCATTAATGGTCACATACCTATTTTTTGCCTCTTCTCCACTATAAAAGGACCTACACCCCCTCTATTCCAAGCCATCTCTACCTACTCTACTTCCACCTACTCCCAAGATCTAGCAAACCTACCAACGCTCCATTAGAGCTTGTTCCCAAGCTCCCAAGGTGCCTATTAGTTTAGCGAACCTCTACCCCACCAAATATTCCTCCAACTTCCCATCCCCATTCATAGGTCACCTTGGAGCCGTCCTCCCACCTCCATTCTGGTAGCTGATCATCTCCATCTTCTCACCTCCATTCCAGAGCCATGCCGAAGCTTTCCTCAACCCGACGTCCTCCTGCATCTCACCTCTATCATCTCGCTCCTGACCTCCTTCCTCTGAGCTTCTACCAGGCATCGTCGTCTCACCGAACAACCGATTCAAGAGATTTCCTCTCACCCCCTCTCTTTTTATGCTTTCATAGTTTATTGTAATTGACATTGGAAGTAATATATATCAGATTTATTCCACATCTCTATCTTATGATTCGTTTGCTTGTTTTCTTCTTTCATAAACACAAGAAAAAATAACAAAACCCTAAAATACCAAAAAGAAACAAATCAAAGTGCAGTTTTCACTTAAAGTAAATGTCACCTCCCAGTGTTCGACCCATGACTCCCTTGGAGTTTTAGTATAAATTTTATCCGATCGACGTGTTTTGCAACTATGACGACGGGTTACTCGTAACCACGATTTCAAACTCGCGAAACATGCCTGACCATTTTGGCGTTGTTGCCGGGGAGGCTATGGAATTTACTTTATTGTTTGTTGCATTTCTTTGCATTTGCATAGTGCTAACCCCGCATGTCTTCAATCTACTGTCTTGTAGGTACCCTAGCATAGAGATCCAAGTGTAGTAGACCGAAGTAATGTGCGGGTAGAGTGTTTTGTAAGTGTCCCCCACACCACCCCCACCTTAGTTTTCATTCCATAACCTAATAACTCAAACCCAAATCAACTTATGTGCTTTTTATAAACCCTAGGATAGATTTGGTTGTTTGTTTGCCACCTCCACTCACCTCGCCATCCACATAAATAAAAAAAAAGTGTGAGGTGGACTAGTTAGGTGATGCGATGGAGTTAGGTTGTAGGTGGTGGATGGCTAGTGGGAGCTAAGATGTAGCTAAGCTAGCTTAGCTAGTAGTTGAGTAGAGGAGGAGGTGGGATGCATCTAGGGTTTAGGGAAGAGGAGCTGAGGAAGGAATGTTTGGAGTTGAATTAGAGCTGCCAGTTGCTGAAGGGAGTTGCAGGGAGCTACTTCAGCTGGATTAGCTTGCTAGTTTTTGCTAGCTGCTAAGCCAAGCTAAAGTAAGCTGGCTTCTACTGAAATATGTTGAGGTGAGTTGGGTATGATTTTCCCAGGAAGGACCTAGCTAGCTGTAGTAGCCAAGGTAGCTTAGCTCAACTAGGTTGAGCTAAGTGGAGTCCCCAAGAGCTAAACTTGAGCTGGATTGAGCTGTCTGAAGTCATCTTCAGTTGACTTGAGCTGAGTGGAGCTGGAAGTAGCTGGACCTGAGTTGAGGTCGATTCTAGTCAACTTAGCTGAGCTAGCAAGAACTTCCACTAAACTGATTGGAGCTAAGTTGAGCTAGACTCAACTAAGTTGAGTAGGACCTGAGTTAACTTGAGCTAGGGTGAGCTAAGATGAGCTATCCTGAGCTACTATTTAGCTAAGATGAGCTGAATGGAGCTTAATGGAGGTAACCCTAACTCAAGTGAGTTGGTATCCATATGATGAGCTGGATTTGGTTGAGTCTCAGCTGGAATGAGCTTCCTCTTCACTAGTTGCCTTCTTGAGTGCTAAGGTTTTAGGGAACTATCTATATGGTCATTCCTAACACTCAAATAAACGTGTCAAAAGCACAACAAAATATGCAATGCATGCCTAACCTAATTGATGCCTAAATGCAATCCAAAATCCCATTTGCGAAGTTAAAATCCTAAGAGCTAGGTTTATTTTAGGGCATAAGAATGGTGAAAAACTGTCGTTTATCACACCCCTATGCTTATCTTTTGCTAGTCTCTTAGCAAAACAAATTTTCACGAAATGGAATTTTTGGGAAAGCTAGTTTTTTCAACTTTTTTAAGGAGACGAAGATCACGGGACCTTGATTGATTAAAACACGAGAGGTACGGAATTTGTTATAGATAAACATCGAGATTCATTTTCGAATCCAAAAAATTAAAAGAATTGGGATCAATATATCCTCCAAAAATTCACAAATTAACCACCTTGTTAATTCAGATGACTTGAAACTTTTTTAGTTAGGGTTTCTCTAGCTCTTAAATCTAATTCGTAACTTGCAATATCCTTTAAAACCTTGTGTCTGTGCTTGTGAAAAGCCAACATTTATAAGGTCATGTTTTTGGTTTAAAACTTTTTTTGTTTCGTCTCCCCCATGCTTATTCTTAGCTTAGTCTTATAACAGATGTGTCGAGATTATCATTCCCATTACCAATCATCAAGGGGGCTCTGGCACCAGTACTTCGAGATAGTACTATCCATGACACCACCAGGTTCTCATAACCCCAAAACACAATGTGGTGTAAAGGGGTGCTCCAAGCAAGCTCAAGCTCTTGCTCCGATGTTATGGGTAGAGCACCGTCCAAGGCACTTGAGCTACAAAAATGCTCCTTAATGCTCCGTCTAAAGATATGAAATATAGTTATAGAGAGCACTGAGGTGGTAACATGTTGACTTCACATCCTCAAAGGAGGCATTTTCCTCCTTCTCAGGGGTGGGAACTCAAACCAATGACTTCTTCGAACTTTTACTAAGGCCAAACAAAGGGCTTTTCTAATTTCTAATTGTTTTCTTGGTGTTGGCTTGTGTGTCAATTTTGACACAAGAAATTTTGCACGAGATGCAAGTTTTTTAAATTGAAAGCTAAGCCAGATACTTTCCATGTTACAAGTGGGGATCAAGTCATCTTAACTATCATGAGTTGAGGTGGAATTTTAGAGAAGGATATTTGATCTAGTCTAAAGTGTAAATCCTGAAATTCTAATAATCAGATCTGTATCCTTATCCCTAGTTTGTTAAAGATTAAATCCCATTGTACCAAAAGTGAATGTTCAACCTTAGTCCCGATTTTAAAATTCCTCAAAAACTTTTCAATATTTTATTTTTTTGGGTATGCAAGCAGAGAATAAAATAAGAAAATTGCATGCTTTTGGGTTTTGAAAATCCTGATTTGATCATCAAAATTTAAAAAACACCCCCCCATGCTTAAGATATGGCAGTCAAAATCTGGATACCTCGGTGAAGGCATGGGGGGGTGTTTTTTAATTACCTCGGTGAAGGCAGTCAAAATCTGGATAGTCAAAACCTTTGAAGAAAAGAAAAAATGAAAAGCAAGAAAAAGAATTGATGGGTTACCTCCCATCTAGTGCTATCTTTTATGCCATTCCACCGGACGTGAATTTCATTAACGATCATTAGTGGGTAGGTTGGTTAAATCAATTGTGTCAGAAGGAAGATTCAGAGTATGATCGAGAAAGGGCTTTAAGCATTGGCCGTTGACGTAAAAAGTAGTATTAGTCTTAGGATTGAAAAAATCAACAGAGCCATATGGATATGTTTTGAGGACAATAAAAGGGCCGATTCATTTGGATTTTAATTTTCCAGGAAAAATACGTAATCTAGCATCAAAAAGTCAAGCATGTTGATTGACGTCAAAATATTTGCGAACGATATATTTATCATGGAACTTCTTTTTTCGATCTCTATAAATCTGCATATTTTCATAAGAGAAATTATGTAATTCTTCCAATTCTATTAATTGCAATTTCTTGTGGCTACCGACATCAGATAAATCCATATTTAAATATTTTATTGCCCAAAAAGCCATGTGTTCAAGTTCTACCAGAAGATGGCATGCCTTTCCAAAAATTAGATGGAAAGGAGACATGCCCAATGGAGTTTTTAAAGCGGCCCGGTAGGCTCATAAAGTATCATCCAATTTATTGGACCGATCTTTACGATCATGACTAACCGTGGTTTGTAAAATATTTTTTTTCTCCCCGTTAGAAACTTCCATTTGGCCATTTGTTTGTGGGTGGTAAGGAGAAGAAATTTTATGATTAACCCTATATTTAGAAAGCAGGTGACGGAATTGAGAGAGTGTAATGTGAACCTCCGTCACTGATTATGGTCTTAAGAATGCCGAATCTCAAGAAAATGTTTTTCTTGATAAATTTGACGACCACTTTATGATCATTGGTGCATGTGGGTGTTGCTTCAATCCACTTTGATACATAGTCAATTGCGACTAGTATATATAAATACCCACAAGAATTGATGAACGGTCCCATGAAGTTGATGCCCCATACATCAAAAATTTCAACCTCTAGGATTGGATTGAGGGGCATCATATCCTTTCGAGTTATGTTGCTATTGCTCTGCTAATGCACACAGGACCGAACAAAGGAATGAGCATGTTTGTGCAAGCTAGGCCAAAAGATTCTAGAATTTAGGACCTTAGCTGCAGTTTTCTTGCCTGAGAAATGTCTACCACAAGCCATTGAGTGACAATGTGTTAGAATATCAGGAATTTTTTAATCAGGGACACATCGTCGAATGACCTAATTGGCACAAATGCAGAAAAGGTCAAGCTCCTTCCAAAAATAATTTTTAATGTCAGCATAGAACTTATCCCTTTTGGTTTTTGGCCCATCTGAGGGGATTTGTTCTATTGCTAATAGGTGCAAACCAAGGGAGGGTAATGGCAGCTAAGATTGTCTCATCAGCAAATTTATCATGGGGGTCAACATATCATTAGTCATAAGATGAGAGAGATGATCGACCACTACATTTTGCGATCCCACCTTATCCTTGATTTCCAGATCAAATTCCTGGAGCAGCAGGATCCAACGATTAAGGTGGGGTTTCGCATTCTTCTTGTTTAGTAGATATTTAAGTGCTGAGTGGTCGGTGTATAGTGTGACATGTGACCCCAACAGATAAGAGCAAAATTTTTCTAGGGCAAAGACAATGGCAAGAAGTTCTTTTTCAATAATTGTGTAATTCCGTTATGCATCATCATGTGTTTTGCTAGCATAGTAGTTCATAACGGGCTTCTTGTCAATTCTTTGCCCTAGAACGGCCCCCACAATAAAATCAGAGGGAACAATCATTAATTCAAAAGGACAATTCCAATCAGGTCCCTGTAAAATTGGTGCCTATGTGACAGTCTGATTCATTTGATTAAACCTCTCCAGGCATTGGGCATTGAAGTCAAAAGGCTGGTCTTTAGTAAGTGACTTAAGGGCTTAGAGATTTGGGAAAAATTCATAATGAAATGGCAGTAGAAGCCCATATTCCCCAAAAATGATCGGATCTATTTTACAGAAGTGGGCGATGGGAGATTAGAGATAGCATCGATTTTAGCTTGATCTATCACAATTCCTTTTTTGGAAATGACATGGCCTAGGACAATGCCTTCCTAGACCATGAAATGACTTTTTTCCCAACTGAGGACAAGGTTAACTTGTATACATTTTTGGAGAGTTCTTTCAAGATTTCTAAGACAAAGATCAAAAGAATCTCCAAATACAGAGAAGTCATCCATAAAGACTTCTAGACATTCACCTACCAAGTCTAAAAAAATTGCAAGCATACACCTTTGCTCTAGACTTCCAGGGCTTGTCGAATGCATCCTAGGTGCATTGCAAAGACCGAAAGGCATTCTTCGGAAAGCAAAGGTTCCGAAGGGATAAGTGAATGTAGTTTTGTCTTGATCCTCAGGATGGACCGCAACTTGATTATAGTCGGACTAACCATCAAGAAAATAGTAGTAATCACGTCCGGCTAATTTCTCCAAGATGTGATCAATAAAAGGGAGTCGAAAATGGTCCTTCTTGGTGGCAGTGTTTAATTTTCTGTAATCAATGTATACATGCCAAGAAGAAGCGGTCCAAGTGGCTATATTTTCCCCATGTTCATTAGTGACAACTTTTAGTCAAGCCTTTTTAGGAACTACTTATGTGGGACTAACCTAGGAGTTGTCAGAAATGGGGTAGATGATTTTAGCAGCATGCCACTTTATAATCTCCTTTTTTACCACCTCCTACATATTAGGGTTCTAGCGCCTTTGTGGTTGGAGGGAGGGCGAGAATCATCCTCAAGAAAAATTCAATGGGTGCAATAGGACGAATTAATACCCTTAAGATCAGAAAGGGTCCAGGCAATAGCTTTTTTGTTTTTGCTCAATACCTGGAGAAGTTTTTCCTCTTGTGCACTAGAAAGTCCAGAATTGATAATTAGGGGCATGGTCTGGTTTGGACCCAGGAAAACATATTTAAGGGAGTTAGGCTAGGTTTTTAATTCCAGTTGAGGGCCCAGGTCCAAAATGATTTCTGCTTGTGGAGTGAGGGATGAATGAGAGGGGGAGAGTTAGGTAAAGAGTCAAATGGAGAAGGTGTGGTTAGGGTGGGAGGGTGAGTTAAATCAGATTGTTCAAGAATCGTGTGAATTGCAAACTAGGAACCTAGGTGTGAAATTTGCATGGTTTCCTCCACTAAACTTTCAATCTCTGAATCTGAGTCATCAAAGAAATCTAGTTCTTGGAAATGCCTAGAAGCTTGAAAAATATCTAGGGTAATAGATTCACCGCCACACATGATGTTCATCTTTCCAGAGTCACAATCAATATTGGCTTTGGCGGTGGCTAAGAATGGTCTTCCAAGAATTATAGGGGAATTGTTCAAAGCTTTGGGTACCTCTATGTCTAGGGCCAAAAAGTCAACGGCAAATAGACAATTTTTGACCTGGACTATTACATCCTTGACAATCCCCTTGGGTTTAATTGTAGATTGGTCTACTAGTTGAAGTGTTACCTCGATAGGCTTTAATTCATCGATCGTGAATTCCTTAAAAACAACAGTGGGGATGAGGTTAATTGAGGCACCGAGATTTAATAGGGCACGATTAAATGAAGTGTCATTAATGACCACTTGAATCGGGGGGCACCTGGATCTTTTCTTTTTAGAGGAAATTTGCTCTACACAACTGAGCTTACTGTCTCTGGAAGGATCACCTTTCCTAGTTTTCTAGGCTGCCTTTTTTGAGTACATAAATCTTTCAAGAATTTGGCATAGGCAGGAGTGTATTTATGGCATCTAGGAAAGGAATATTGATTTCTACATGCCTAAAAATATCCATGAATTCCTTA
The DNA here is from genome assembly GCA_037157565.1 of Thalassia testudinum. NCBI lineage: Eukaryota > Viridiplantae > Streptophyta > Magnoliopsida > Alismatales > Hydrocharitaceae > Thalassia > Thalassia testudinum. Next base: position 110,931,660 of record JAZHRO010000003.1, on the reverse strand, counting down.
TCAGCGGGCTCAGGTTTCTTTTTTTTAGTTTGTGAAGAGTGAAGGGCTTGTGGAAAAGGTGCTGGATGCACCTGTTTTGCATTTTTGGGTTCCTAAACGAGGTTAAAAGAAGAGAGAGAAGAGCTTATCTGCTTTTCTTTTAGGCGAGTTTCTTGAGTAGGCAAGGGATCATGAGTAATTTTCTGATAAACAACAGTTTATCATCATTCTTATGCATTAAAACAAACCTAGCTCTTAGGATTTTTCTCTGCAAACTGGTTTTTGGGCTGCATTTAGGCATTAATTAGGTTAGGCATGCATTGCAATTCTTATTGTGTTTTAATGTCTTTTTGTGAGTGTTAGGGATAAACAGATTGCCAGATCCCTAGTACCCTAGCACTCAAGAAGGCAACTGGTGAAGGAGGAGCTCAGACTAGCTGGAACTCAGCTTGATCCAGCTCACCACAGCTAGAACCTAGCTCACTTGGACTAGGGTTAGCTCATCCTAGCTCCATTCAACTAATCTCAGCTAAATGGCAACTCAAGAGAGCTCATCTTAGATCACCCTAGCTCTGGTCAGCTCAGATCCAGCTCAACTTAGTTGAGTCTAGCTCATCTCAGCTCCCATTAGTCCATAGGGAGCTCTATCTAGCTTAGCTAAGTTGATTGGAGTTCACCACAGCTTAGGTCCAGCTACATCCAGTTCCACTCAACTCTAACCAGTTGAAGATGAATTCATCCCAGCTCAGGAAGCACAAGTCTAGATCCCGGGGACTCAACTTAGCTCAAGTTAGTTGAGTTAAGCTACCTTAGCTGCCTCAACCAGCTTGATCCTCCCCGGGAGCACCAGACCCAGCTCACCTCAGCTCCATTCAACAGAAGCCAGCTCACTTTAGCTTGGCTTAGTAGCTAGCAAAGAACTAGCAAACTAAGACAGCTAGAGTAGCCCCATGTTGACCTCTTCAGTAGCAGGCAGCTCCACTTCAGCTCCAGATTCTTCAGATCCAGCTCCTCCCTCCAAACCCTAACTCCAATACCTCCTCCTCTACTCCATAGATAGCTAAGCTAGCTTAGCTTAGCTTAGCTTAGCTTAGCTAGCAACCAGCTCCTCAGCCATCCTCCACCTTCAACTTAACCCTAGCTAGCTCCACCAACTAAGCTTACCTAGTCCACCTAAGCTACCTAAACTTTACTCTATTTTGGCACCAAGATGAAATACCTCCTAGCCCCTCAACTGCACCCAAAAGACACCTTTTTTTGGTGCCAAAATACCCTTCTAGAAGCCCTCCCTTTTGGCATCAAAACACCCCCACATCATGGCCCTACACATAACCCTACAACCCATCTTAGCCACCCACCTACCCCTCCTTCTAGAACCCTACTTGGCGCCACCTAAGCCCCACTTCTAGAAGCCATTTTGGTGCCAACTTCAAGGGTTGCCACCACCCATAACTACCACCTAGGTGCCCCTTGAGTTGGCGCCAATTACCCTTAGCCATAGGATCCCCAACCACCTCCATCTTCCCATCTTAGCCCTCCATTTCAAGAGTCACCTTAACCCCTCATCCTACCCTATAAAAAGACCACTACCCACCACCATTCAAACCATCCTTGGCTAGCAAATTTCCTCTCATACTCTGCCTAGAGCCCATTCCCAAGAGAGAAGAAGAGGAAGATTAAGGGGATATTCTGTCCCTTTGGTGCCTTCCCCTCTTCCATTCTCTCTTGAGTCCACTCCAGCCAAAGGAGGAGCCAGGAAAGGAAGACCTTTGGAGGAGGTCCTGAAGGTGGTCCACGCCACCTTGAAAAAGAACTAGAGGGTGGCGCATGCCTACCCTTGGAGGAAGGACTTGAGGTGGAGAGCATCCACCTTGGAGGAGCTTTCAAGGAAGGAGAAGAAGGAGACCCTCTTTTCAAGCCAAGGAGCAACTAGGCTTGTAGCAAGAAGACTCCCTTCTTCACCAGATTCTACAAGAGGATTTGTGTTTCTTCTATTGCTTTTATATTTTTCATTTCTAGTAGAAGCATTCCTCTACTTGTGTTTGTAAGAGAACATAGATTCTGCTTAATTAAATTGCTTTCTTTTTAATTTCTTGTTGCAATTATTACTTTTGTTATAGCACTTATTCTACTTCCACTCCCTAATTACTCTAGGCCTCCACTTGCCTAGAGTGAGCTTAGGTAGTGGACATTTTCATCACTTAAGTTTTAGCTTAGCATTGTACGTGTTACTACTTTTCCATCAGAATTCGCACTTTGCCCTTATTATTTCAAAACTAAAAATATATATATATTTAAATACCAAAAAGAAAGTTGAGCTCGATTTCCAAGCAAGGGATTTAATTTTGCAAGCATTTGGCCTCCTTGGACGACCCTAGATACTCCCCTATCTAGGAATATAAATTTAAAAGCGTATGCGATTTGGCTTGTTACGACTCAAAAACCCACTTTTACAAATCACGCCAAACTTCGTATCATTTTCCCATTCCTAAGAGTTACTGCACTTGTTGTATGGCTTTTTCTGGGAGCAAGATGGTTAGCCTGATTTTGATTAAAACTCGGCAGGTGCTGAGTGAAGGTTCCTATTGGAGGGGGTGAGATTTGCATAATATAAATAAAGTGCTAAAGGAAAAATAACACAATCTCACAAATAGACAATCACACAAATTGCACAAGTGATTTCTAGGTTGAAACCTAAGCAGAGTGAAAACCACCACCTAACCCTCTCGAGTTAAGATTTCCCAATCGACCGAGTCGATCAAATCCACTAACGTTCTACTTAAATGAGGGTGGTACAACCTCTTACAACCACGATACAGTACGAGGGTAGCATTCCACAAACCCCTCCTCTTAACAAGAATGTTTTTGTCTCTTGATGGAGACAGGAATTTGCAAAGCAAATACCGAACCAATTAACAAAGATAAATTACAAACAAGACCTATTGGGACCCAAATATAAACCTCGCTACCATAGGTAAGGAAACTTTCCTTTGTTGGAAGTGCATTTTGATTTGATGATGCGGATGCATGAACCACGCAACAGCACTACGACGCTCTCGTAATGATGGCAGGAGAGTAGGTGCATGGCTGGATGATGCTCTCTTGATATAGAACTAAGGCGTGGAGAGTAACAACTCTTCTAATGATCAATTAGACATAATATAATGGAAAGTAGTTTCTCAAGGTGTGTATTTGCAAGGCAAGGGTACTTTATTTATAAAGGGCCTAAGAAGGCTTTGGAAGGCCTTGGAAGGCTTCCATAGCCGTTGGTAATTATCCCAAGGCAGAACAGGCCATAATTAGAATCATTAGTGATTCTGACAAGGTCATCAAACATCCGGGAAAAATATCAAACATCTGGAAGTCATTATTAAGATGTCTGTGAACTAAATCAGACGTTTGATTCTAGGCAGGTTTCCTTCCTGACTTGGTTCAGACCTTAACAAGGTTCCAGTGTAATTCAGTCAAACGACATATCAGACATCTAGCACTAGGTCTGGACATCTGGGAACTAATAACTTTGTGGGAATTGATTCCTAAGAGTGCTTAATGGCTATAACTCTAAACAAAAGTGATTTGGCATCAAACGAGGCTCAACATCTATTTATTAGAAGTCTGAGGTCCTCTACAGATGTCTAATAGAAGATTAAAGGTCATTCCTAACGATCATATTATGAAGGACAATGTTCCACCAATTGGATGTCTAGCCAAGTCATCAGACTTCTGCTAAGACTTCTGGACTAAGGGTCGGTTGTCTGAAATCAACAGACAAAAGGTTCTAAGACCAGCCCTAAATGATTAGACCTCTGATTCAACATTCAGATGTCTTAAAGTTCACTGTTGGACATCTGATTATCAGATTAGATATCTGAAAAGGTTGTCTAAAGCCTATTTTGGTTTTTCTAAGTCTCTACGGAAAACTTAAGTGTCCTAGGGTCTAGTAAGTGTTCCTAGGACTACAGTGTTGATACTTTGAGGCCCTTTAAAATGCATCTAAGAAAGAAAAACACAAGGAACAATAAAATAGAGAATACATGAAAAGAATATCTATCCAATTCTTCATCTCCTTCCTTCTTCATGCTTTCACTCAATGCGAAGCTCCTTCTCCTCCAATGAGCTCCTCTAATCCACCATGGACACGACCTCTGAGGTCCTTTACACTTGTATCCATTTGCAATTATCCTGAAATCATAACCTAAAATGTAAATGTTAAAACACAAGTGTTTTCTTATTATCAAAATTGACTATCGTGTTGCCCTTGCACCAACACTAGGGTGCTGGGTAGATAGGTTGACTGGGATATCTACCTTGATACTGATTCCGTTAATTATTAGGGTTAGGAATGGGTTGGGATGGCAGATTGCTAGCAGGCCTACAATGAGGAGTAACCTCAACTTGATGTTGCAAGTTGGTTATCATGCGGGTTACTTCCGTCATTTGATTCTGCATACCTTGCAAAGACTTCATGTCCTAGGTGTTGATATCTTCTTGGGATGGCCTAGGCTGATATAAGTTTTGCCCATAACTCCCAAATTGATTTTGCTTGGGAAACAAAACCTGATTTGGGGCTTTCCAGGAGGGATTTGGGTTGGTCCTCCAGTTTTGATTGTAAGTATTGGAGGGATTTCTAAATTGCTCCTAGTGAGCAGAGATGTTTTCGGTGGTGGAGTCAAGAAGATTTTGATTCATGTAATCAAAACTCCCAATCAATAGATCTTGTGAGAAATAAGAAGAAAATTGATGCCTAGCAGAGGTAGTATTGATATTGTGTAGATTCTCTCTTTTAAGAAGGTGAGAAGAGTTAAGATAAGGAGCTTGTTTTTGGGTGAGCTTTCCTTCCATTTTTTTCTAGTTGATTTTCATCTGATCCAGTCGTTGAGCTATCATCTGTAGACCATCTTGAGTGACTAGAACAAATGTAGATTTTGAGTCAATTTCATTGACTCCAAGTCTTGGGTTGTTGGTTCTACCAAAAGTGTCCATTAAAGCCATATTAAATGAGTTTTCACTCATTTCTTCAAAAAGGAGGTAGGCACTTGTTAACACGGCAAAATCGAGTTTAAAATGAAGCATTGTAGTATAGTCAAAATCACATTGAAAACAAATAGATTTTATTACTCGAAAAAGGTTTCGAGGTCAAACACAGGGAGCAATATGGAATTTAGAAATCAAGATTACGATTTAACTTGTAAAGTATTGCAATAAGAATGCCAAGTATCAATGTGTCAAAAAGATGGGAGTAAAATGGTGATTTAAATCGCCAAATACTCCTTACAATAATAGCTAAAGAACTCAATGTATATGTATGAAATGAAAGCTCAAATCTGTCGTCAGATTTGTAAATCAGATAAGTTAAACTCGTCTGCTGATGTGTTGCAACTCTTCTTCCTATCTCTGACTCTATCTTTCCTTTTCAGCTTCTTCTCTTTCTTCAGCTAAGGCTTTCTCCTTCTTTTTCTTCTTTATCTCTGCTTTGCTCCTTCTTCTTCTACTTTTCTGCCCAGGCCTTCACCTCTTCTTCTTTTCTTCTTCCTTCTCAAGCTTTCCTCTTCGAAATTTGGCTAAGTGTCAACCAGACTTCCTTGTGGCAAAACCCCCCTGACCCAGCGTAACTCTCCTCTTCTCTCTTTCTATTTCGATCTCGCTCTCCTAAAGCCACAATCGGGTAATTAGACCTAGTGAACTCAGGTCCAGGCTCACCGGTGTGCGGTGGTGAGCGAGGAGCACTGGTCGGGTTATCGGGTCGAACTAGGTCCGCGTGTACGTGTCATGGACGAGGCTAGGTGAGCGAGTGAGTGGGACCTCAACCCTTAAGTGTTGAGGCGATAGGCCCTCAACACTTTTGCATCTTCTATCACTATAGCTGCTTTGTAGTCCACGATGTGGGACTATCCAACCCTAGCGTTTTGCACAGCAGGTCGCAGCAACTGCTTCATTCAATTGCCATCCAAAGAGCAATTAATGGTTCCAATCAGAAGTCCAGGGCTGATCTTGATGCAAGTCCACAGTGCCTGGGACTTCAGTTGGGGCTCACAGTACCTAGAGCAAGGCTTCGAGCTTGCATTGAAGCTTCGTCAATGGCAATGATAACCTGCCACCTGTGAATAAAAAATAAGCACTTTCGGCTATGTTAAAATGCTCAAGAGGCATTACCAGATGACGATAAGTGCAACTGTGATGGTGCCAAGGCAATTCGTGATGTGACGAGATTTGATGAGCTTGGACTATTGGTGCGATGGTGGGTTTGTTCGAGAGATGGTTTGGGTGAGTGACGGAGCGAAATAAGAGAGGGATTTAGTTGGTGGAAGGACGGCAGCGCTTTTGAGGTAGGTGGCAAGGTTTGTGGTGTGGTGTATCGAACAGAGAGCCTTGCTGGAGATGTTGACGGAGGTGGAGAAGATGAAGGAGAACGTCAGTGTCGAGGGGTTGTTTTTGGGGTTTTTGAGTATAAAACTAAACTAAAAGAGCTACGAAACTAATCTAGCTATTCTAAGTGGATGAAAGGAGGGAGATCAGCACCGGTGTTGGTAGGCCGATGCTGGGGAAGAAGGTACTCCGGTGATGGAGACGACGACAATGACGGAGGTAGAAGGGCTCCTACTAGTACGGCTAAGAGCGGACGAGAGAGAGGAAGGAAAATCTACCACTGGTTTTGTGGTCAGACGACGAGAGGAGTCGGAGGAAGTCACCAGAGCTTGAGGAGCTTTTTAGCCGGTCGAGGGAGGAAAAGGGGGTTTCATGGCTCGAAATCAAGTCTGAGGAGTTCGGGAAGTTTTGGCTGTTCTTTTATAAGGATCCAGAGGCAAGGAAAGCTTGGAAATCAAGCTTTCCAAGCTCGAAAACCCTCGTCGGAATTGGGTGTTTCTTGATACCCAAATCTCTCATGCGTTCACAAGAGAGATTGGAAAAGATTCGAAGCACATGGATGGGTTCAGATTGGAGAGGATTTCTCAAGGAGTTTCCCTTCCAGTTTTGGAAGGCATTCGCTAAGAGATCAAGGAGAAATCTCTTGTCAAAGATTGTTGAAGTAGGTTTCCTCCACGATAATGGCGGGAGGACCTAATTGTGAATATGACGAGGAAGTTAGGGGGTTGAATGCAAGGACTTTTGAAAGTTGGGGGTATAAATGTAATCAGATAGGACCATTTTGCAAACTAGGTCAAGGCAAGCTTATCTTGGGTCCAAATTTTGGTAGAAAATTAACTTGGACATAAGGAATACAATGGTGAAGTTGGATTTTGGTTTTCACCACGTTTGACTAGGTAATTTATGCAAAAACCCAAATTAGGGCAAATATATGTCTGAGACTCCATTTTGGGTCAAGATGTGTTCTGATGGTCAAATTGAAGGTGCTAAACCCTAGAGAATATTTTTCTATGATTTTTAGAGGATTTAGGTGAATTTTATCCTGACCAGAACCTTGGTTAATTAAGTGGGTCTATTTTTAGGGTTTCAAATGTCATTTAATTCTCAAAACTTGTGTAAATCCTTTTCTGACTGATCTAACCCACTTGTTACCTTTTTAGGAGCTTTGGACCCTTAATGAACCCTTAGGAAAACCCGTGGTTGCACTGAATTCAAGATGAGCTGGTAAAATTACAGTTTTAACCCTAATTCTTTATTTTTCTTTCATGATGAATATGCAATGACTTGTGAGTCCCTGGCGGTTATGTAGGAGCATGTATTGACTTAATTGGGTCAAAATGAGCTAATTATGGTTCATGATGGGTAGTTTCAATTCTGAAGCTGGATGGAGAAGAAGAATGTAGCTAGGGTTTGAGAGGAGGACCATGGCTGGAGGCTGTGGAGATCTAGGTGGCAACGTCATGGGGAGAGGATGGAAGGGGCATGGGTCGCTTCTCGGACAACCCAGAGGGTTGGGGAGATGTGGAGGAGAAGGAGGGGAGGGAATGCAGAGGTGTTGTGCTATCGCTATAGAAGAAGAGGTCATATGGCGGCAATCTGTAGGTCGCCAACTTTATGCTTGGCCTATGGGGGATGGGGACACAAGAAGATTGACTATCGAGTGAGGGATCAGGGTGGCCGACTTGCTGAGGGACAGGCTATGGATCAAGGAGGTGCTAAATCGTCGATATCGCATCCATCACCTCCATCGGAGGGGTTGGGTCTGATGTATGATGTGGAAGTACCTGTTTCTGAGGAGACCAAGGTAGCAGAGTTAGCGACTAGGGGGCGCTCATCGGTGAGATTACGATTGGCTTGTATTCTCTTAAGAAAGTCCAAAGCCTGGTAAGATCTCTCTCGCTCTCCTCTTAGGAGTGGAAGTTGGCTCATTTGGGGGGAGGAGATTTGTACTTTTTGATTCAGACTTGTTAGATGTGGAGGGGTTAAGATTTTGCACCACTGGCTTTGATGAGCTGATGGTGGTATGGAGGCTGGTATCTCCTTTTGACGGTGCTCTCCGAGATCATCCGCCATAGAGGGCTGAAAGTAGAAGGGGGTCCTGGAGATCTGGGGCCAGCCTTTACATCTTAGGACGACAGGGGTGGTGGCAGGTGCGATTGCAAATTTTGTGATTATGGTAGAAGGTGCCACAGTTGGACTGTGTGAGGGAGATGGGAGATTGATTAAGGTTGAGGTGAAGATGATTAGGGGGGCAACATGCCGAACAAAGTTGTTTTGAGGTGCGGGGGTAGTTCCTGGCTTCTTAGGTTGAAAATGACCCTAATCTGCGAGGGTAGTGTGCAAGAAGGGGTTTCAACGGGACTGATTGAGGACTTGGATATTCAAATTGATGCATAGGGGGAAGGTATTGGAAATGTTGATAGGCACGTGCGGAAGGGATGGAAGAACTCCAATGGACAGGGAAACCGACTGCTGAAATGCAGGAGGTGACGGCTTTGGACCATCCACTTTCGCTGACTATTTTGGAACAGGAGAATGCTGAGGGAAAAGAGTTGACTAATATACATCATGATGATCAAAGCCAACAAAAGGATTGTGTGGTTTACCCACTGCAGACAGATAGTAGATCCCCTCGGGTACCAAGGGAAGTGTTTGTTGGGGTCGGCTCATCATTAAAGGAGAAATCTAGGAGATCACCATATAATTTGAGGGCTAGGTGCACTGATGAGAGCTAGTCCTGCTATGAAGGGAAGATTGTAGACATTTTGAAGGTTGAGCGAACAAGTGGGGGCAAAAAGGGGCCCCGAAGCTTGGGGGATGAAGGTGCTTACTTGGAATGTGCGTGGGCTGCACGATCGTGTGCGTAGGGCGTCGTTAGCCCAATATCTTTGTGAATGGGAGGTGGACTGTGCTCTGATACAGGAAACACACTTAGAAGAGGGAGGGGATTCTGTGTGGCAGTCGCTATTGTGAGGAGGGCAAGCTGATTTCAGGGCTGTGAGTGCAATTGGAAGAGCGGGAGGGCTGGCTGTGTGGTGGAAGAAATCTACTTTGGATTTGAAAGAGGTATGGAGGGGTAATTTTGTACTCTCGTGCAGATTTCAGGTCGTTGGGGATGCACGGGAGGTGATTTTTTCTTGCATGTATGGTCCTTGTGTGAGTAATATGAGGAACATACTCTGGCAGGACTACGAATGATGGAGAGCAATATTAATGGGCTACCATGGCTGGTAGGGGGAATTTTAAAAGTGTTCTATCAACAAATGATCGAAGGAATGGAAGAGTGGATGTCTCTTCGCTTGGGTTTCAGTTGATGTCAGAGGTTGGTCTGATTGAATATCCCTCTGCGGGGGCTGAATTTACGTGGCGAGGGGGTAATGGGTTGGTCTCTAAACTGGACGGGTTCTTTGGAAATGTGGAGCTATTAGAATGCTATCAGCTGTCCTCAGTTGTGGGGCTGGTTCGCCCCTTCTCTGATCACACCCCTCTTCTATGGGACAGTGGGGAGGATTCCCTTATGGGCACCTATTTTAAGTTCAAGAAGTCTTCGTTGAAGGAGGGAGGTTTTAGGGAGATGGTTGGTTGCTGGTGGGAGCATAAAAAGGTCGAAGGATCAGCCACTTATCGACTGGCGGTGAAGTTGAAGGACCTGAAACAGATGCTAAAGGAGTATAGACAAACAATAGAGGTTTGAGAGATCAGAGGAGGTCTGAAGCTTTATCTGTGGTGCGACTGTTGGATGAGAAGGAAAATAGTGAAAGATTGACTTTAGATGAGGAATCACAGAGGAGGCACTGGCAGGGAGTCATCCTTGAGGAGGACAGATATAGGGAAATGGATTGGAGGGAAAAATCTAGGCAGCTCTGGCTGAAAGAGGGTGATGCGAACACGAAGTTCTTTCATATGGCAGCGAATGCCAGAAGGAGAGTGAACTTTATCTCCTCATTGAAACATGGAGACTTGGTATTTACTTCACCTGATGATATTAGAAGAGAGACTGCTAGATATTTCAAGGAAGCTTCAAGAACAAAAGGGAGAGGGGGCTGGAAATTGGCAGCATTTGAATTTCCTCGGCTGGGGAGTTCTGAGGCTGCTAAGCTGACTAAAGATTTTTCAGAACAAGAGGTGGTGGACGCAATGGCTGGTCTGAATGCAGAAGGCTCTCCGGGCCTTGATGGGTTTCAGATCCTATTTTACAGGGAATTTTGGCCAATGTTAAGAAGGGATGTGATGGAGGTTATTGGAGAATTTCAGTGGGGCAATTCAGGTGTGGAGAGGCTCAATAAATCCTACCTGTTCCTGCTACCTAAACGCAGTGGTGTAGAAACGCTCTCCGAGTTTCAACCTATTGCATTATCGAACTCAATCTACCTGATTATTAGCAAGGTTCTGGCAAACAAGCTGAGAGGGGTGCTATCTGACCTGATCAGTCCAATGCAAGCGGCCTTTCTCCCTAATAGATCCCTACAAGAATCCTTCATTGTGGCACAAGAGATGATATCTGGATGGAAGAGGAGAAAGACCAAAGCTTTCATGTGGAAGGTTGACTTTAGTAGAGCCTATGACTCAATGGAATGGCACTATCTATGGGAGATTTTTAAGAGGAGGGGCTTTCCCCCTTTGTGGATTCAGTGGATGAAGAGGTGCATTTTCACATCTTCTTTCTCTCCTTTAGTCAACAGGAAGCCATGTGGAGTTTGGATTCAACCACAATGTGGGGTACGGCAGGGATGCCCGCTAGCCCCACTTATTTTCAATCTGGCAGTGGACACAATTGCAATATTCAGTTTCAGGCTGGCAGATGTGGGTGCAGTAAGGGGCTATTCACTTGTGAATTCTCGAGCTTTGGCACCCATTCTACAATACGCGGATGACACCGTGTTTTTTGTAGAGGGTGGACATTATGAGGCGGAATTTCTTTTTGCCATGATCAATATCTTTGGAGAGATCTTGGGTCTGCGATTGAATGGGGAAAAATCTACTCTGATCTCCTTTAGCATTCTGCTAGTGAGACTGATCAGATCTCAGTCATCTTGCATACCCCCTTAGCCGCCTTGCCGGTGAGGTATTTGGGTTTGCCTCTGTCCGGCAAGAAGTTGAAGAAGAGCGATTGGGCGTCCCTATTTGAGAAAGCAAATGCCAGGTTGGAGTCTTGGAGCAACAGATTCCTATCGAAGGGTGGGCGGCTGATTCTGCTGAACTCTGTCATCACTGCAATTCCAGTGTTCTCGATTTTCAGATCTCCGAAATCTATCTAGAAGAGGCTAGATATGCTGCGAAAATGATTTTTCTGGAAAGGGGTGAAGATGGAAGGCAGATTCATGCATCTAGTGAGGTGGCAGCAAGTTTGTAGGCCTAGATCGAAGGGAGGATTGGGCATCAGATCACTGAAAGAATTCAATGACGCTTTGCTTCTCAAGTGGGCAATCAAATTATCTAAGGAAGGTGGCAAGCTGTGGTCCCAGCTGATTAAAGAATCCTACAGTCCTACGCAAGTGCAAATGTGGAGCAGAACCCTTGCAGACCTTCATCTTTTTGGCAATCAGTGAGGAGGGTAGTTCATGATCACTGGTCAGATTTTGCACCGTCGCTCGGGGATGGCAGAAACTTTGCTTTCTGGGAAGATGTCTGGTCTGATCTCGGACAGATTAGTGAGAAATATCCGAGGAGCTTCGCTGCTGCAACAGATAACAGGGTCATGGTTAGGGATTGTTGGGATGAAGTGGCTGGTAGATGGACACTGAATGCGGCTGCTAGGCGAGATGGCGAGAGAACTCAAACAGAACAGGCGCGACTGCTTGCTGACCTGGCAGCGTTCCAACCCACAGAAGGCAAGGATGGCTACCGGTGGATACATGGTCAGTTCACATCGGCCAAAGCGTACAAGAGGCTGATGGAGAGTGTGTCTGCTGATCCCACACCTGCAGATTTTGACTGCAGCAGAATTTGGAAGCTGAGGACCCTGCTCAAGATCAAAATCTTTCTGTGGCTGTGCAGGCGAGATGGACGTGTAACTGGAGAGTTAAGAAGCAGGAGGCTGGGTGCTTCGTTACAAAGCTACCCGTGCTGTGGGTTTCACACTGATGGCAGGATAAACCTTTTCACCTCATGCCTGGTGACAGATCATATTTGGAGGGAGGTATGCGAGGAACCATTACCTACTTGGGACGATCTATGGAGGAAATTGTTGTTGACAGGGAGTCTACAGACGAAGATGGTGGCTGTCATGTGGTGTGTCTAGCGTGCTCGTAATGAGTGCCTCTTTAGAGGTGGGTCTTGTAATGTGGAAGCTATTGTGAGGGATTGTTGGGTATATGTGAAAGAGTGGGATGAGTGCATGTAATGGTCTCCTTTTTGTGATAAATAAGAGTTTTCCGGTCTGCTATCGTCCTCGATAGCATTCCTCATCCTTTCAAAAAGAAAAAATGATGGTGTTCCCATCATACCCACATGCCTAGCTTTTGCTAGTCCCTTAGCAAAATTTTAAGATATTAGCTTTGATTCTAGACCATAAAATCTTTTGATACTTAAAAACTTTGTCGTGTGCTTCCTTTTCTAGATTAGGTTAGAATGTCGACAGTAGGCCTAAAGATACTCAGGTACCAACCAAGATCCAGACCTGACCAACTCTAGCCTCAGTCTACCACGTAGGTTTCTAAGGCCCATAGGAACTAACCTAAGGTTCGTTGAACTCCGTGATTAAAGCACCCGTGCTTGTAACATGATTTAGCCTCAGTTTAGATTGCAGTGCGTTTTTGTCAGAGAGAGACAGAGTAATTTCTCTTTGTTTTCGGAGAGTTTTCTCTCTCTCTTTTCTTTTTATTAATAGCTTCGGATTGGCTTTACAACACAGTTTGTATCGGATTCCTAGTCCCCATCATCAATCCTCGCAGGGTCCCTGGCAATCGATGCTTCGAGATAGCACCACCCATGGCAACCCCCAGAACCCTTGCTTTCAAGATTTCGAGATAATCCCACCCATGGCATTCTGTAGCTAAATCCAAACCCTGGCAATTGACATTTCAAGATAATGCCGCCCATGGCATCTAAACTAGCATAGGGTTCTTACATGCCCCCGATAGGATATATAGATATTCTAGGAGACAAGCATCGAGGAGGCAATATGTTATTGCGCATCTTTGAGGGGAAATTCCTGCCTCTTCACACCAGGAACTCATCTAAATTAACTTTTGTTGATCAGCTGCTCCTAATCTAGGTGACTTTTACATAACAATTTAAACGCATTTGCGTGATTTTGATACTTAGGTGCACTAAACTAGACTGTGTGTGGATTGAGGTGCTTAGGTTATCGAGTCCCACAAATCATTAGTCAGTTAACGAGGTTGAATAATCCCTAAGCCTTAGACCTAATCTTAAGTTTCACATTTTCCCCAACCTCTTGAGGATTATCCAGATCTTAGCGGGTACTTGAGTTTTTAAGCCTAGGATTATAACCCAAAAGGCCTAAAATTAGCATTCCTACTAATCTCTTCTCTGTTTCATTAGCAGTTTTTACCTTTCTTTCTTTTGATATGGTCTAAAACTAAGTTAATTCCTTAATTTTTTACAAATAACTACCTCTTTTTCTTTTCTTTCCAAATTATGCTCCTTTTTGACATTTTTAACTCCTCCCCTTTTTCTTCTCAAAATTTGATATGCCATCAAAATTTCCTCTGCTCTCATATTTTTGTTCTTTTTCAAGAATTTTTTATTTTTTTGGTATTTTTGGAATACGTGATTTTTTGTGAGAACCCTTTCAAACTTTGATTTCTTGCACACCCCCCCATGCCTAAGTTTTGAAATGTCCTTATTGTAAACGAAGGGTGTAAAACAGTTTTAGGTTCAAGAATTAGAATAGGATTATTAGGTGGGTGAATGGGTTGGTAATGACTGTTGCGAATAATTTCAAGCTCTAGCACGTGTACCAGAGGTGAGACTGACTATTCTAAAATCGAACCCAGGGTGCAAAAGACGTGAAGTACAGAAGGATAATCAGAAGGATCGTGATTTTTTTTGGAATGATGGGTTGACTCCCATTAAGCGCTAAATTCAACGCCTTCAGCCGAGCGGGAAATGGTAAGGAGAAGGAGTGGTCAAATCAAATGAGTTTTGTGGAACAAGCACCTTGATCAAAAGCCTAGTTGGTCCAACCAGGTGCTTGTTCAAATCAACAGGTGCAGCCCAAACCCTATCAATCTGGTGGGTTGATAAATGTAGATCAAGAGATGTGGAACCCACCATATACTTTAGAACTCAAAAGGGTATGGAAGTGTATAGCTAAGGTTTGGATGAGTCGAATCAGCCTGATCAGAGTAGGGATCCTTAAATGGAAAAGAATCAGTGGAGGATGTAGGAACCCTACAGGAGTGATCAGAGAAGGATGGGGCATGATTTGTAGTCTGATCGATGTCCAAAACCCGATAAAAATGTGGAGGAGAATCACCTGCAACCGGCTCATTAAGAGGGGAATCAGAATAGAAATTGACCCTGGTTGCGGGTTGGGGCTGAGATCGGGTTTGAATAGGTTCTGTATATGTGGAGGAGGTGGCATCAATACGAGTTGTGTGTAAGAGCTCATCTAAAAAAGAATTAAAGGTGGGTTCATTTCGAGAGTCCTCATATAGTAGCCATCAAACTTAAAGGTAAATGCCTGAAGAGTGTTTATAGAATGAAATAAATCAGAGTTAAGAAAAGATTCGAACTCTGGATTGTAGACACTCTTGGCAATTTTCGTTTTTGATTCCTGAGTATCAAAAAGAAATGATTCCATCTCATTGGAACCTGAATTTAAATCAATGATCTCGGGATTAGGGACCTCAGAGTCAGAGTCGAAGAATGGATCGTGTGTGCTAAGGTTGTAGATTGGCTCGTAGTTGTCAGGAAACAATGGTTCTCTGTAATCATAGTAAGATTCGAAATTGTCAGAGAACTGGTGAGAATCAAGTTCTAGATTTGATTCTGGATCAAAGGTTCCACCATAAAATAAATCAAAAGATGTATACTCTGCAACCTGACTTGGATTTAACCTAGTTTCGGATTCTGAGTCTAAAAAGGTGTACCTATTAGGTTTGGGCTCGGTTTCTTGGTTTGTAGGGAAATCCCAATCGAAACCCAACTCTTCCAACTCTATTTTTGTATCATATATTGGCGTGACTTCCATAAAATCAGTATGTGTTTTTGAGGATGTTGGAGAGGTGTACTCATCGAATATGGGCCCTGAATCATAATCTAGATTTGAAATCTGATTTGTATCGCACGAGGCCTTGTAATCATCCCAATAAGGCTCAGATCCAGATTCTAGGTTAAGGGTGTGGGTTGGATTACTAGAATCTAGGCTGGGCTCTATAGGGATGTCAGAATTTCTCTCGAGGGTCACCTTATCAGAATAAGGGATGGAATTTACACCCTTGAGAGGTTCTGAGTCAATCTCATTATTATAGGAGTCAGGGAAATCTAAGCTTGGTGAACCAGGGTTTTGTATCTTTAGGTCTGACTCGAAATTGTAATCTCCTGCTATTGGATCCTCCCAACATATCTCAAGATCAGGCATATCATATTCCATCTGGGTTGGGAATCCACAACAACCTTGTGTCTCAAACCCAGGATTTGGGAAATCAGATAGATCCTTAGTATTGTTCCAAGATGTTTCGCTAAATGTTTGGGGAATGTATGAGTATTTTTGATCGATTATCTACTTTAATAATTTTATCATCTCCTCCAATTTTCAAGATCATCTTGGTGTCTTTCCCAAAGTACAAGATTTGTCATGCATTCGAGGTATTCAAAGTTATGTAATTTTTCTAACTCAATGTATCCTATCATGAGAACATCCCGGGTGGATTCGTTTGTTACTTGTATTATAATTACTTAGGCACAGTTTATGATGAGGTGGTTGTTATCGATATATTAACCTGAAGGTCTTCAATTGGTTTTGAGGTTTTGTCATCAATCTCATAAAATCTAAGGGCATCTCAACCATTCTATCTTTCATGGATCTTTGAGATTCAGGTTTTTTAAATGGTTTTCCTAAGTAGCCAAGTTGCATTTTTGAATCAGATGGTGGAATCAAGATGTACAATCAAATTTCAAGTTTATATCGAAATTGATTAGATCATGAAAAGGATTCCCAAGAAAATCTGTGTGTGTGCTCTAAATAGAAGGGATGAGGGACTGGATGTGATATTGACCCAATCAAGGCACCCAAAGATTTTAGATGACTATAGAGGTTCGGGGCAGATGATACCCCTTAGTCAAAAAGCCATCTGATAACACCACGCAAGGGGGTAGTAATTAGGTTGAATATGGCCCATCTTTAGAATAAAAGGCACAACATAAAGTAGAATAGGAGCATTGCATGCATCAAGTACCAAGATTGCTTATAAACTGTATTAATGGCCATTTGTGTAAAGCATTTGTCAAAGCAGGCCTCAGATGAGCAATCGGACCGCACGGATGGATTCAGGACGACGAACGGAGTCTAACGGACTCAAAATCGGCCAAATCCGACATCCGGAGCTCCCACAATGGGCCCAAGAAATCCTGACCGTTGATCTGGAGATCAACGGCCTAGAACGCGCCACGTCGCCCCGCCCCCGCCGCCCGCACGCCCCCAAGCCAGCCAAGGACTCATCTCGGCCGTTGATCTTCGATCGAACGGCCGAGATCCGCGCGCTCGCCCGCGGTCGCCGCGACAAAGCGCGGGCGTGGCGCAACGGTTAGCGCGCACGCCCGCGTTGCGGGGACGCGCGTTCGATTCGCGCGGAGGAAAAATCGTCTGCGGGCGAAGGGCGCGGCAAAATTGAGCCGCGCGATCAGAAGCGAGCGGCTAGGATCGCGCCACGCGGCGCGACGACAGCGCCCCACCTCCCACGTGCGCGCGCACGCCGGGCGGAAACGCGCGCGCGCACGCACGCCCGAAGCGCGATCCTAGCGCAGGCGCGGGAGGATCTCAGCCGTCCGATCATCAATCGGACGGCTCTCGCTCGACGTCCACGGATCGTGCCTGAAGAGAGAGAGGGGCGGGCGGCTGACCGGCGGCAGCAGACCTTCACCGACGTATATGGAAGCGGTTTTAGCGACGTTCTGGATGTCGCTAAAGCACATTCTTCTTTTAGGAAGCCCCTAACTCTATTTAAACCCCCTTCTACCACCATTCAAGGCATCCTCTCCCACTTGCAACTACTCCACTCCTCTCCTAGCTAGTCTTAGGCACTCTTGTAATCGGCGGAGACGACGAGCCGCCGACAGAGCCTCCTCCACCGCCGTGGCTGCCTCGTCGCTCTCCACTCTCTCTCTACCTCTCTCTCTCTCTTTTAAGCTTTCATTTACTTTTGTTGAAGCATGTATTTAATATTGTAAACCATGAACTATGAATGCATGTTTAATGAAATTGTTTTTCATTTAGTTGCCTTTTTAATTTCTGTTTAAAGTGCATGATCAAAACCAAGAGCTTTCTAACCCTAAACTCTCTCTATCTCTCGCTTTTCAAAACCGTTTCTTTCGCAAGCAAAACTCCGCCTTTTTCGTGACAACAAGTGGTAAACAAAATCCGATTTCCACGCCTCCCTGAGATCGACACTCGGACTCACCTCCGTTTACTTCTTTTAAAACCGACGTATCAAGTGCAACTATAACGACACCTCTTAACACACACGCACGAAGGCACGTCAGTTTTTGGCGCCGTTGCCGGGGAGGCAACGGATTTGTTTTATCACCTCCATTCCACACTCATTCTCACATCGTCTAATGCCCTATTTTCCTTTTTACTTGACGGTTGCAGGAATTCGACGCATGGATGGCGAAGCGACGCATTCCACGACGGTAGCAAGGGAGTAGGCGCCTCGAGGACCGATAGTGAGTACCCTCTCTCTCATTGTTTGCTTGCGTGAAAAAGCTAAAAAAATCATAAAAACTAAAAAATTTGGCGTGGTGAATGATTGCTTGACCCACATTCTTAACACACCACCCTACAAAAAAATGTACACTCTAATATACTGGACAAATTCTTGGAGTGTTCTTTTCTTTTTCTCTTGAGTGGTGTTTGCGAAGCCACCGTGAGTTGACCTGGGCCGCACCACTCAACCCTAAAAACTAACTCATCTAATAGAAGCTGCACGATCTTTAGGATGAGTACACTAGGGTTTTTAGAGCCTCTACAAGATAAAAAGGAAATCTACTTTCACCAAGTTGTGTGTAGAACTTGACGTGCCCATTGAAACTTGTCTGAAAGCATTAAGACACGTCAACCCTAAAAAACACTAAAGTAAGGATGAAACATTAAAAGACACCACACCCTAAAAATTCTTGCTTTAAAACCCTGTTTTGTAGAAGCACACACCTTGAAAAGTGGAAAATTAAGAGGCACCACCCCAATCAACGCCTCATCACATTACCCTAAGCACAAGCACTATCCTAACCCGTTAAAACTGAGTAGACGTGCCCTAGGCAGGACTGAGTTAAGTCTCAAAAGGTGAGGTTTTGTTCCTTGGCACTTGGCTTTCATTCCCTTGGTAGAATCTGGTGGCTAGGCTGCGGGGCAGTGTCAAACGACCGCGGTTGTGGGGTCTATGGAACCGGAGGCGCAAGCCAAAGGAAGAACCTTCCCTGCAATCCCCTCGTAATCAACCTGGCCAGATTAGCCTGGGGAAGGGGAGTCCAGTGCTTACGAACTTAATCAACCTTTGTGAGATTTCCAGGTCTCCTAAGGAGTACACCATAAGGACTAGGCTTGTTTGCTTGGTTGAGGACACAACTCTCTCGCATCTGTTCTTCCCGCATCCCTCCATTTCTTCCAAACCATGGATTTCAATGCCTATCCATCTTACCCAAACTACCCCCAACAGGATTTGTATGCTAACCCAAGTGGACCATACCCACAGCCTACTTGGGCTAACCAATCACCAAGTTGGGGATGCAACCTGGAATATCCCTCTTGGCCCAACTATGACCAAACCGCACCAACCTCTTATTGGAATACACCTAACATAGCCACCCAAGGGTACGATTCAAATTGTGGGGCTCCATATCTCGATTGTCCTCACGATGCCTCCTCATTTAGGTCCGACCCGCTCTACTGTGATAGGACCTACACTTTAGGAGAACACCAAGAACCCTACCCATCTCAGGATAATAACCAAGAAAGGTCATCTGAATTCAACAACCTTTCCTACTTGACCTTTGGATTGGAAGGAGTCCTAGACAAATGGAAATCAGAAAATAATCAGAAATCTAGGCAAGCCCAGGATCATCAACCTTTGATTTGGTCCCCTGATGAAGAATCTGACTGGGAGGAAAACTTAGAACCTCAACTATTCTGGAGTAGGACCAAACAAAGAATGGTTCCTCTTGAAGAACTGGACCCTGAACATGATAGAATAGAGGACCCACCCAAGAACCTAAACACCAGTGTGGGTTCTGATCCACAACCTCAACCATACTCTCTTAACCAGGATTTCAAGGAGGAAATTCAAAGGACACCAAATGACACCATGTCAATTCTTGATAACCTCCAATTAGAACTACACAGACAGAATCAAGAATTGGTTAAAGGGCAACAGGCCATGATGGATTTGTTCCAACAATTGGGGAAAGAAGGCCAGAGAAAGATGTTGCACACAACGCCACTCGTAAAGCAAGGACCTACCATGATCAATTGGACTACACCCAGTCATCCTGATTTGGTTCAGTCCACCATTGATACCCCTCAAGAGTTGGACAGCTTAATGGATAAAGACAGTAAGGATTCCTTGGAACACAATTTGGGGAGCATTGAGAACAAACATCAGGAGGAAACTGAGAAGGTGAGGGGAGAGGCCTTGGAATCTGAATCTAATCGGCCCAAGAGAAGTAATCCAGTGGGAGTAGCAGCCAACATCAGAGATGGAGAATGGAGTTACAATTTCAAAGAAATTGATTATGAATCGGTTAGAATCCCCATCACAAATTTGGAGGAGGGCCGAGAGAAAGAATATGATCTTGAGGATGAAATTGACCCTACCTCTAATGTAATCCCAAACAGTGAATCTGATACAGAGGAGGTTGAAGAAAATATTCTTGAGATCAAGGGCTTGGAGGGAATGAGCAATGAAACCATAGTTGCGGAAGAGATGGATTTGTCTTTAGAGAGAGGCCTCATGCTTGATTGTAGGGCTCATTATAAAACTCTGGACTTTGTTACCTGCCCAACCAGAATAAAGATCCCGCAACCCGAATGCACTAGAATTGATACACTTTCGATGGATTACAATTTTATGGGGACACAAGCTGAATATAAAACCTACATCTCTAGTGTCTGGCATGCCATATTTGGGGTGCGTTCGTCCACAGCAACTTGTTTGCATGCCCACAGAGTAAGAGAGGATCTGACACGGGCATGCATGATACAGAATTCCCGCCCCTTAGGAACGGGACTCCACCACAACCTTGTTCGCATCTGTGGACTTCTGATTTTGGGTCTGGTTGATTTTGTACAGACCTCCTTGACCCAAGCCATTCTTGTTTGTGCACCGCCCAGTTGGAGGCGTTAAACTCAGCGCTTCCTGGGAGGCAACCCAGCGGATTCAGACTGATCTGGTAGTTTACGTCACTCAGGTACTATCTTTTTAAACCCTTTTGCATCCATGCATCTGCCAATGAGGACATTGTCCAACTTAAGCATGGGGGGATGGTAAACTGCATAATCCTGAGCTTAATTAATCAGTCTGAATGAATAAATTAATTGATTAAAAAAAAAAAAAATGAATTTAGGAAGAAAAACTTAGGCATTAGAAACTTGTCAATAGTGGGAAATAATACAAAAAGAACTTAAACACTTAGACTTTTCAGGCCTTCAGGCTTAATTAGCCCTGGTGTCCATTAAAATATGGATTTAGCGGCGAATCCTTGCAACTTTAAGCTATTCTAATCCACCTAATAAATAAGGTAATAAGTATACGACTTATCAACTCACCCTCTAACTCAGGAAAACTTTGAGTCTAAGCATCTACACACATTTTTGCACAGACTCACTTCTCGGAGATTTTGACAGAAATTGGGTAGCTAATGAACTCTCTAGGGTGGTATGGCTGGCAAGTTGTCGTGGGTAACAGCCCATTGGCAGGTTGTCCAGAACCCAGCCACAGGCCATTTCTTTTTCGTTGCCTCTGGGTACATTTGAGATTAGGGAAGCCACCTACGAAAAAAAAAAAAAAAGAGAGAAGAAAAGAAAATAAACCACACTTCACCGCACAAGTATGGCTGGCAAGTGATCGTGGGTAACAGCCCATTGGTCGGTTGTCCAGAGCCCAGCTCAATAATTGCACAAAAAAGACCAAAACACCTAAGGACGAAGCGGGGAAGTAGTACAAGCCGGGGAGATATACACTGGAAAATCCTTGTGTTGACCCCAAGTAAAATGAACGTAGGGAGAAAGCTACCAGTCGAACAAATACACCTTCAGGCAAAAATTTATTTTCTTTTACGGACACCTAGAGGCTTAGAAACTCGAAATCTGTCTCAATTACCGTTAAGTGAGTCTATCACAACATTCACACCAAGATGCTTAGCACTTAGGGTTTTGATCGAGTTTTGGGTGGGTTGGGTAGCTGTAAAAAGTTACCAACCCACACTGAATTCCGAAAATTCTAAAAAGACATATATAGACATATACGTATACATATGTATAGTTATATATACAAAGCAAGGATTCGGGCGATTTGTATTTTGGAAGACACCCGGGCGCTGGTTAGTCTTTGTAGATTAAGATCTTTGTATATTTCCTCTTATTGACGAGTAACGAAGTGCCGAAGTAATTACTTCTTGAATTCCCCAAAGAAATAAAGGCTAGAATAAACCTTGCTAGGGACTATCAAGGAGTAAGCATGGGGGTATGATAACACCACGCAAGGGGGTAGTAATTAGGTTGAATATGGCCCATCTTTAGAATAAAAGGCACAACATAAAGTAGAATAGGAGCATTGCATGCATCAAGTACCAAGATTGCTTATAAACTGTATTAATGGCCATTTGTGTAAAGCATTTGTCAAAGCAGGCCTCAGATGAGCAATCGGACCGCACGGATGGATTCAGGACGACGAACGGAGTCTAACGGACTCAAAATCGGCCAAATCCGACATCCGGAGCTCCCACAATGGGCCCAAGAAATCCTGACCGTTGATCTGGAGATCAACGGCCTAGAACGCGCCACGTCGCCCCGCCCCCGCCGCCCGCACGCCCCCAAGCCAGCCAAGGACTCATCTCGGCCGTTGATCTTCAATCGAACGGCCGAGATCCGTGCGCTCGCCCGCGGTCGCCGCGACAAAGCGCGGGCGTGGCGCAACGGTTAGTGCGCACGCCCGCGTTGCGGCGACGCGCGTTCGATTCGCGCGGAGGAAAAATCGTCTGCGGGCGAAGGGCGCGGCAAAATTGAGCCGCGCGATCAGAAGCGAGCGGCTAGGATCGCGCCACGCGGCGCGACGACAGCGCCCCACCTCCCACGCGCGCGCGCACGTCGGGCGGAAACGTGCGCGCGCACGCACGCCCGAAGCGCGATCCTAGCGCAGGCGCGGGAGGATCTCAGCCGTCCGATCATCAATCGGACGGCTCTCGTTCGACGTCCACGGATCGCGCCTGAAGAGAGAGAGGGGCGGGCGGCTGACCGGCGGCAGCAGACCTTCACCGACGTATATGGAAGCGGTTTTAGCGACGTTCTGGATGTCGCTAAAGCACATTCTTCTTTTAGGAAGCCCCTAACTCTATTTAAACCCCCTTCTACCACCATTCAAGGCATCCTCTCCCACTTGCAACTACTCCACTCCTCTCCTAGCTAGTCTTAGGCACTCTTGTAATCGCCGGAGACGACGAGCCGCCGACGGAGCCTCCTCCACCGCCGTGGCTGCCTCGTCGCTCTCCACTCTCTCTCTACCTCTCTCTCTCTCTTTTAAGCTTTCATTTACTTTTGTTGAAGCATGTATTTAATATTGTAAACCATGAACTATGAATGCATGTTTAATGAAATTGTTTTTCATTTAGTTGCCTTTTTAATTTCTATTTAAAGTGCATGATCAAAACCAAGAGCTTTCTAACCCTAAACTCTCTCTATCTCTCGCTTTTCAAAACCGTTTCTTTCGCAAGCAAAACTCCGCCTTTTTCGTGACAACAAGTGGTAAACAAAATCCGATTTCCACGCCTCCCTGAGATCGACACTCGGACTCACCTCCGTTTACTTCTTTTAAAACCGACGTATCAAGTGCAACTATAACGACACCTCTTAACACACACGCACGAAGGCACGTCACCATCCACCTGTGAATTACCTATGCAGTCAGAGAGGGAGAGTCCCACAAAGACCCCTACATGGTAGAGCGCCCCCATGGGTTACAGGGTTTCCCCCACTCGACCTCTCTTGTCACTGATGGTCTAGGTAGACCAGAATGGGGACTTGACCTCTTAAGTTTAGCAGTTTTATTAAGAGTAAGGGTGCTTAGGATTTCACTTGAACTTTTAAGATGCACTGAGTGCAAGAGTGACCTAATTTGAAGATTGGTTGACCCAAGAAGGTGGGTCAACCTCACCTATTTGTCCTTTGAGAGGTTTAAGGTCCCTCTTTTAAAATTCAAGTGAGATTAAGAGCCTGATTTTAAGGTTTTCTTGAATATATCAATTCAACCAAGGCTTAGGCACACATTGTTTGGGAAAGATCAATTCTTGATTATGTAAGTGTGTCTCTAAAACCCTAACTTGGAATCCTTACTTGGCTCTTGTTTTTGTTCAATGTGGTTTGTCAAATGTGGTATCTAGGGCTCAAACAAGAATGTGATAGCCCTAGTTACCTTAAGTGGGTGCACAAATCAAAGTTTTGTTGTTTAAATCAAATAAGGCAACTTGATGAATTATCTAAGAATGGAAAGCAAGTAGACCTAATTGATTTTCCTTCCTTTTAACATTTTTAGAATTAGAGGCTTAAGAGAGAGAGTAATTAGAACTTACCTACCCCTGGCATGTTTGATGTGCGACTGAACTTTCTTCAATGAATCCCTCCCCTTAAACAACAACAAAGAGATAAAGCAAGTATTACCAAATCAGGAATTGCAATCAAGAGTTCTAAATTGCCTATTGCTCCCCGGCAATGGTGCCAAAATGTTAACATGATGAAATTGAGTTTAAAATGAAGCATTGTAGTATAGTCAAAATCGTGTTGAAAACAAATAGATTTTATTACACGAAAAAGGTTCCGAAATCGAACATAGGAAGCAATATGGAATTTAGAAATCAAGATTACAATTTAACTTGTAAAGTATTGCAATAAGAATGCCAAGTATCAATGTGCCAAAAAGATGGGAGTAAAATGGTGATTTAAATCACCATATACTCCTTACAATAATAGCTAAGGAACTCATTGTATTTGTATGAAATGAAAGCTCAAATCTGTTGTCTGATTTGTAAATCAGATGACTTAAAGTAGTCTGCTAATGTGCTGCAACTCTTCTTCCTATCTCTGACTCTATCTTTCCTCTTCAGCTTCTCTTTCTTCAGCTACAACTTTCTCCTTTTTCTTCTCTGTCTCTACCTTACTCCTTCTTCTACTCTTCTGCCCAGGCCTTCACCTCTTCTTTTCTTCTTCCTTCTCTGGCTTTCCTCTTCGAAATCTGGCTAAGTGTCAGCCAGACTTCCATGTGGCAAAACCCCCTACCCCCACATAACTCTCCTTTTCTCTCTTTCTATTTCGATCTTGCTCTCCCGAGCCACAGTCGGGTAATCGAACCTAGCGAACCTGGGTCCATGCCGATCGGCATGAGATGGTGAGCGAGGAGTGTTGGTCGGGTTAATGGGTAGAACCAGGTCCGCGTGTACGTGTCACAGACGAGATCGGGTGAGCGGGTGAGAGGGACCTCACCCCTTAAGTGTTGAGGTGGTAAGCCCTCAACACCTTTGCATCTTATATCACTGCAGCCGCTCCGTAGTCCATGATGTGGGACTATCCGTCCCTGGCGTTTCACACAGTAGGTCACAGCAACTGCTTCATTCAATTGCCATCCAAGGAGCAGTTAATGGTTCCAATCGGAAGTCCAGGGCTGATCCTAATGCAAGTCCGCAGTGCCTGGGACTTCAATTGGGGCTCACAGTACCTGGAGCAAGGCTTCGAGATTGCGTCGAAGCTTCGTCAATGGCGATGATAACCTACCACCTGTGAATCAAAAATAAGGCCTTTCGACCATGTTAAAACACTCAGGAGGCGTTGCCCGATGATTGCAAAGCAAAAATACACCAGCAATTGTGCCATCTTGTGCTATTTCCTAGCATTGCCAGTGCATATTAGGTAGCCACAGTCGCATTTGTAAAAATACACGCATGCATGCATTTATTTGAGAGGGGAGGAGAGTGAAATAAATGGCCTTGTAATTGACAAATTCTTCAAGTGCTGCCTCGCAAAATTTCCATCTTCATTCTTATTTCTATTTGACTTTGAAATTCTTCCCTGTGACTGCAAAGCATGGCAGCTTCCTCCTTGCGCCATTCCCTGCAGCAGCTTGCCCTACAGCTGCATGCACAGCCATGCACAGCTAGGGCATGGCTGTGCATGCCTTCTTCCTCTTTAAAAGGGCACGGCTTGCTTCTTTGCAAGGGAGCCTGGTCCACCCAAAAAAAACCCAACACAGCAGCTTCCTCTAGGCCGTCTCCTCCCCTCCCCCCTCCATACGCAGCCTCTCCTCCTTCTGAGGAGCCACTCTGTGGGTAGGAGTAGCTCACAGTGGTGCACAACCACCACTGTGAGTCCCACCACCGCCCAGCTCATCAAAGAGCCGGTGGGCATGGTGGTCTTCTCTTCTCTGAATTCGTCGTTCAGCCATTTCCGCCATTGCTGCAGGAGCTTCAAGCTTTGAAGCTCAAGCTCCGCAGCAGCAGCAGCAAGGCAGCAGCAGTAGTGTAGGCCTCCAGCGTGCGCCTGCAAGCCACCCTCGCCTCCAGTGCGTGCCTACAGGTCGCCCTCACCTCTCGCTTCTTTGTGCCCGCACCCACCTCTCCGCACAAGCGAGCAGCCGACGCAACTTCTCCACATGCGTGCCAACCGCTCCACACCGTCTGCACTCACGGAATCACTGGCACCCGATCGCGCGAGCCGAGCGGCACTATAGCCACTGTTCATGCTAGTCAGCGGAGCACTGTGGCTACAGTGCGGTGATCGGTAAGTTTCTCACTTATCCGATCACCCGGTGCGCCGCTACCGTCTATTGCCCGTCCGCGCATGCCTGCGCCCACTCCCGCG
The DNA here is from genome assembly GCA_037157565.1 of Thalassia testudinum. Taxonomy (NCBI): domain Eukaryota; kingdom Viridiplantae; phylum Streptophyta; class Magnoliopsida; order Alismatales; family Hydrocharitaceae; genus Thalassia; species Thalassia testudinum. The sequence goes on along the minus strand of JAZHRO010000003.1, from coordinate 110,905,073 downwards.
TACACCAGCACCCGCCTGCGTCTTCGCCTGCTTCAACACATACCGCCTTCGCCCGCATCCGCCTCACAGCGCAGCAGTGCGCTGCGGTTCCTCCCACGCCCGCTCCCTCCTACATGCGCGCACGTCTTAGCGCGCCTACGTGCCTGCGCGTGCGCGTGGAAATCAGACGTCGCCCGCTGGATTCAGATAGCTTAACCCGCCTGCACTCCTTCACTCCAGCAGCGCGCTCTCTCTCTCTCTCTCTCACAGCACTCTCTCACTCTCTCTACAAACACATACACACACACACTCTCACTTATACACTATTATATACTTATATATATATACATATACATATATATATTGATATATATACATATATTTATATACGTATAAATATATAAATATATATATCTATATATATATTATTACCTATATAACTAAGTATAAGTGTAGATACATATATATATATATATACATATATATACACATATACTTATACATATAACTATATATACAAATATACATACATATATACATATCTATCTACATATATCTATATACATATATTACTATATATATATATATACATATATAGCTACATATACACTTATATAATTATATCCATATCTATCTATATACATATATATATATTTTTTCATATCAAATACCACACGTTGTATCGCGGGAACATCTGCACCCATTGCTGATATTACCCGATACACACGTACAGAAAGTGTGTTCGCACTCATCTTCCACCAATCCACCTTACACTCCACGCGGCACTTCGTCCTGTTGGTTGCGTCTTCCTAGACGACGACCGACTCGACACCGTGCTACACGCCATCTCCACCTCCACCCCCACCCCTTTATATATAATATATACATATATATATACTATATTTACTTTATTTCTGCTTCTCTTTCCTGCCAGTAAAAAGATAAAATATATATATATATAAAAGAGAAAAGATAATCCTTGACTTGTAGGTACTCAGTCTTGCGAAGACTAGTTTTGAAACCCTAATTTGGCTCAAAGCCAAGAACCTGATTTTGAGGGTGTGCCTCAAGGACAAGAATTATCAGAAAAAAATCTTAAATAGAAAAACTCCAAAAACATAATAAAGCGAATGGAAGAGATTCGTTGTAGGACAGGTGTAGAAACTTATTCACTTCTAATCCCACTTCCCTGAATTCGACCCTGGGCCTAAAAGTGACCAAGATAAAATCAAGTAGGCCAGGTAAAAAAATTTATAAACAAATGGTTAGGCTCGATTTAGGTTAACCACTATACTCATTTCAATGATAAAATCACCATATTAACACAACCTATCCGGGTCCGACCACCCGATGATGATGAGTGTAACCGTGATGGTGCCGAGGCGATTGGTGGTGTGAGGAGGTCTGACGAGCTCGGACTGTTGGTGCGACGGTGGGTTTGTTCGGGTGATGGTTTGGGTGAGTGATGGAGCAAAATAAGTGAGGGATTTGGTTGGTGCAAGGACGACAGAGCTTTTGAGGTAGGTGGCGAGGTTTGTGGTGTGGTGTAGTGGACAGAGAGTCTCACTGGAGATGTTGATGGAGGTGGAGAAGACGAAGGTGAACATCGGTGTTGAGGGATTATTTTTGGGGTTTTTGAGTATAAAACCAAACTAAAAGAGCTACGGAACTAATCTAGCTATTCTAAGTGGACGAAAGGAGGGAGATCAGCACCGGCATTGGAAGGCCGGCACTGGGGAAGAAGGTACTCCGGTGATGGGGATTGCGACGATGACGAAGGTAGAAGGGCTCTAGCTGGTACGGCCAAGAGTGGATGAGAGAGAGGAAGGCAAATCTGCCACTGGTTTTGTGGTCAGACAACGAGAGGAGTCAGAGGAAGTCGTCGGAGCTTGAGGAGCTTCTTGGCCGATCAAGGAGGGAGGAAAGGAGGGTTACACGGCCCAAAATCAAGTCTGAGGAGTTTGGGAAGATCTGGTGGTTCTTTTATAGGGATCCACAGGCAAAGAAAGCTTAGAAATCAAGCTTTCCAAGCTCGGAAACCCTCGTGGGAATTGGGCGTTTCTTGATACCCAAATCTCTCATGTGTTTGCATGAGAGATTGGGAAAGATTTGAAGCACATGGATTCAGATTGGAGAGTTTCTCAAGGAGTTTCCCTTCTAATTTTGGAAGGGATTCGTTAAGAGATCAAGGAGAAATCTCCTGTCAAAGATCACTGGAGTAGGTTTTCTCCGCAATACTGGTGGGGGGACCTAATTGTGAAGATGACGAGGAAGTTAGGGGTTGAATGCAAGGATTTTTGAAAGTTGGGGCTATAAATGTAATCAGACAGGACCATTTTGCAAACTAGGTCAAGACAAGCTTATCTTGGGTCTAAATTTTGGTGCAAACCTAATTCGGCCTAAGGAATCCGATGGTGAAGTTGGATTTTGGTTTTTACCATGTTTGACTAGGTAATTTATGCAAAAACTCAAATTAGGGCAAATATCTATTTGAGACTCCATTTTGGGTCAAGATGAGTTCTGATGGTCAAATTGAAGATACTAAACCCTAAAGAATATTTTTGTATGATTTTTAGAGGATTTAGGTGAATTTTATCCTAACCAAAACCTTGGTTAATTAAGTAGTTCTATTTTTATTATTTCAAACGTTATTTAATTCTCAAAACATGTGCAAACCCTTTTCTAACTGATCTAACCCACTTGTTACCTTTTTAGGACCTTCTGACCCTTAATGAACCGCTAGAAAAATCCCTGGTTGCACTGCATTAAAGATGAGCAGGTAAAATTGCAGTTTTAACCCTAATTTTTTTTTCATTCATAATGAATATGCAATGACTTGTGACTCTCTAGCGGTTATGTAGGAGCATTTATTAACTTAATTGGGTCAAAATTAGCTAGTTATGGCTAATGATGGTGTTCCCATCATCACTTTTTGTGTCTTTATTAAGAAAATTACCCCCACATGAAGCATCCACGAATCTTTTTATTTGATCTTCTAATCCATGATAGAAGATTTGCACTAGCTGCCATCATGTTATTTCATGGTGGGGACAACTTCAAACTAGTTTTTGAAATCTCTCCCAAGACTCATGGGGAGGTTCACCAGATTTTTGTTGAAAGGTCGTTACGGATCGACGTAAAGCATTTGTACGACCTATCAGAAAGGGTTTTTTGAGAAAAGTGCTTTTTAATTGGGGCCAAGTGGTGATAGGATGCCCAACTATTCTAAACCAATGTGATGCTTTGTCTTTTAGAGAGAGAGGAAAAAGCCTCATGAGCCACGCCTCTTTCTGCACATTGCGGGAATGGGTGGTTTGAACGAGAACACTTAACTCCTCAAGGTGGCAAAAGGATTCCTCTCTCGGAAGACCATGGAAATGTTTGATTAGTCTCAGAATGGCGGGTTTAATTTCAAAATTCCCTTGGGGAATAACCACTCTAGGTGTATGTTCATAATTAGAAGGATCATAAAAATCCTTAAGCGTCACGAGAGGTTCCCCTAGTGGTTGACCTGGTCTCTGATTGGCTAGATTCATGATAGTCCTAGCTAATTGTTGTTAGTTTTGTTGAAGTCAAACCAATTGGTTGACCATAAGAGAAACGGGGTTTGTATTTGGTTTCAAAGAGCCACCTGCCCATTCAGGGTTTTGAGGTAGATCCAAATGCAAGAGGTTAGGGATGGTGAAGTCAGCTTGTGGGTCAGCTGATGGGTTATGTGTGGGTTGGGATGTGGAAGCAAAATTTTTTTGAATTGTTTTCCATATTAAAAATAGAGGAAGAAGAAGAAAATAAAGATCTTTTGGTGTGGGGGGAAAAATCAAATGGTCCCTCGAGATGTGGATGCTGGGACCTTCGACCATGCAAGCACTTTAATGGAAGAATGGGAGGGGAGGAGGAGAGAGAGAGATGAGAGAAAGTGTGGAAATCAAACAACCAGGCCTAATCTGTCCTAAGGTTGACTCCTTAATGAAACCTAAGACTTGGGAACCCAATAAGGAAAAAATTAATAAGAGAACCTAGTTCCTTAAGATTACTTGGCTAGGCTAAAAGAGGTGGATTGGGCCCAAGCACGTCCTGGGAAAATCACCAGGGGCATGTGTAAACCCGCACTCGTTGCTTGACTTCCCTCTAAGTCTATCGCCATGCATTTCAAAAGGAATTAGGAGCGCTTAGTAATTCTTATATATTGGATATCAAGCCTAAGTTTTGGTGAAGTCCTTAAGTGGTCAAATGACTACTTGTTTTAATTTAGGCTTGGGTGTCTAATTATGCACGGGAATGTGGAGGGTGGTGATTGAGGTAATTCTCTGTTATTTCAATTTTTTAGTGTGTGCAAAGATTGGAAAGAGTGATTCCAATATCAATCAAGTTGTCACACAATTTTTTTGTTTTCTACTTTTAGGATTTGATTTAGCTTAGCGTCTATTAGGGTTTTCTTTTTAAGTTTTCAAACAAGTTTAAGATCCACAATAAAAAAGAAATCAAGTTATATTGGTGAATGTAGATTTCCTTTCAAAAAAAGTAGGTCTCTAAAAAATGAAAATAAACCGTAGTTGAATTGATCCTTAAGCAGAAATGTTACTATAAGTGAATTGATTCAGGCTTTTCCTTTTAGGTAGTGGTTCAAACAAAGAAATCAACACCATTGCTGGAAGGAAAATCAAATAAGGATTTCAAAAAATATTTTTTTATGATTTTAGGAACTTTTTTGATATGTTTTAAATATTTTTCTTTGTGCTGGTGTCAAAGTCCAAAAATGATACCCGTGGGTATTTTGGACTTTTCAGTACCACCACTACCACCAAAAATTTTTACGATTCTATATGATGTGTAGAATTTCACAAGAATACTAGAAAGATAAATTTCACAAAAATTGAATAAGTATAGAAATTCCTAAAATTCGTGTACAGTAGTGAAATAGTGAAATTAGAGGAGATGACCCCCTTGTGGTCTACGAATTTTTAAAAATTATGTACAACTCCAATTTCTTTAAAATTTGGAACATGTGTTCCTAATTTCATTTGGAATCTTTGGGTGAGATTTCAAGATTTTATTAGGCCTATGGTGGTAGGAATTGATTTTTGAATTCTAGACAAAAGTTTGGACCCAAAAATCATAACACCAACACTTAAGGTAGAGTGTTGTGAAATTATGCAAACAAGCAACCAGTGAAATTTTAAGGGTACCACTCTACTTGATTTAAATGTTTGTGATCTTGGTTTAGTATATTTTTGGTAGCTTTTAAGGGTTGATATGACAAGGAAGGAATCAACCTAAAATCCGTTGGAAGAAAAGGAACTTCAAGCTCTCATTTTTAAAATCCCATTTTCTTCCTACAATATCTGCACACACGAGAGAGAAGAGAGAGAAGTGGATGAGGTCCACTTATGAAGCAAGAGAATTACTAAATGCAAAACCGACGCCAAAAAGTGATGCGAAGCAAAACGTGATTTGTAAAGAGTGGGTTTTGAGTCATAACACGCTAATTCGCAATCAATTTTAAAATTTATAAACCTTGATAGTGGTTAATGGGAACACCATCATGACCCATAACTAGTTCAATTCAGTCATTATCAAGGAATAAAAGCTCCTACATAACCACCTGAGAGCCTTTATCTAAATATCATACCATCTCCTCGGTGCTTGTCTCCTAAGATATCTAAATATCCTATTGGGGGCATGTAAGCACCTTATGCTGGTTCAGATGCCATGGGAGGCATTATCATGAAATGTCGATTGCCAAGGTCTGGATTTAGCTATAGAATGCCATGGGCGAGACTATCCCAAAATCTCAAAAGCCATGGTTTTGGGGGTTGCCATGGGTGGTGCTATCTCGAAGCATCGAGTGATAAAGACCCTGCAAGGATTGATGGTGGGAGCTAGGAATCCGATACAGACCGTGTTGTAAAGCCAATCCAAAGCTAGAAATATTGAAAGAAAAGAGAGAGAAAACTCTCCAAAAATAAAAAAATATTCTGTCTCTCTCTTACAAAAATTCATTGCAAACTAAACTTGGGCTAAAACTTGTTACAAGTATGGGTGCTTTAACCACGGAGTTCAATGAACCTTAAGTTAGTTCCTGTGGGCCTTAGAAACCTTCACGGTAGACTGAGGCTAATGCTGGTCAGGTCCGGATCTTACTTGGTACTTGAGTACCTCTAGGCCTACTATTGGCATTTTGACCTAATCTATAAAAGAAAGCACCCATCTTAGCATAAAAAGGCATGGTCTAGAATTTAAGTTAATTCCATGAGATTTTGCTAAGGGACTACCAAAAGCTAGGCATGGGGTTATGATGGGAACACCATCATGAGCCATAACTAGCTCAATTTAGTAATTATCAAGGAATAAAAGCTCCTACATAACTGCCAGAGAGCCCTTATTCATTGCATAATCATTCTGAAGAAAGACAAGAAAATAGGGTTAAAGCTACAATTTTACCATCATATCTTAAATGCAGAGCAACCATAGGTTTTCTCAAGGGTTAATTACGAGTCAAATGGTCTTAAATATCCATCAAGTGGGTTTGATCAGACAGAAAAGGATTTTCGCGTGTTTTGAGAATTAAATGACTTCTAAAACCCTAAAAATAGACCCGCTTAATTAACTAAGGTTCTGGTCAGGGAAAAATTCACCTAAACCCTCTAAAAATCATATAAAAATATCCTCTAGGGTTTTATACCTTCAATTTGATCATCAGAACCCATCTTCACCCAAAACAAAATCTCTAACTAATATTTACCTTAATTTGGGTAATTATGTAAATTACCCAATCAAACTAGGTAAAAACCAAATTCCAACTTCACCATTGGATTCATTATGTCAAAATTAGGTTTGTGCCAAAATTTGAGCCTAATCTGAGACTGTCTTGACCTAGTATGCAATTTGCTATTGTCTGATGACATATATGCCGTTAACTTTCAAAAACCTTGCAGATAGCCCCCCAACTGTGTCATCATTTTCACAAAAGGGTCCCTGTTGCCATGAATCCTACTCCTACAAACACTGATGACCTAAATTTGGCAGGTTCTCGTCGATTCCTTGACCAATCCAAGTTTGTCAAGGAGTTCCCTTCCTTTTGAGACAATTCCCAAGCTCTCAAACCATCCCAATCTCTCATGCGAATGCATGAGAGATTAGGGTATCTTGGGATTCCTTTCTCCAAGGAGCTTTCCAAGATTAGGAAGCTTTCTTCCCAAGCCGATAACACCATCCAGAGGCCTACAAAAGGACCTCCAAATCAGACTGAACTTCCCAAGCTCGATTTTGGTCGGAGACTCCCCATATTCTTCCTCCCTCTTCCAGCCAAAAGGCTCCTTGAGCTCCGACGACCTCTTCCATCCTCCTTCCTCGTCCGTTCATAATGCCGGTGACTGATTTTCCTTCCTCATCCTCCTCTGCATCGCACCATACCAGTAGGCACTGCTATCTCCTTCATCGTCGCTGTTCTTCCCCCACCGGAGCCACGTTCGTCTCCTGTGCCAGCCATACTGCAACTAGCATCACCTCCGCCCCTCTTCATCCGCCAATCACCTAGATAAGTTATCTAACTCCTCTACTTCATTTACACACCAAACACACTTCATTTCAACCTACGTATCACCCTGACCACTTCCATCATCCTCCGCTCAGACTAGGCCTTCGACGAGGTCCTCCACCCACTCCACTGTCCCAAATACCTCACCAACACTGCCAAAACCTCCGCCGTGGCCCCTAGAGTACAAACCCTAACCTTTCTAGGCCTACTACCCACTCCACCAACTCACCAGAAAACCCACCTCCAAACCTTCATTTCCGCCTTCACCAGCTACCTATGACCACCTTCGCAGCTCACCACTGCCGCCCACACCCTAGCCACATCCCTGTGAAGCTCCTGAACCTATTTAACAAGGCCAAGAGGCTGTGTTCTTCACTTCAGGTAGCAGGTCATCGTTGCCATTGACGAAGCTTCGAGCAAAGCTTGAAGCCTTTCTCCAGCATCTGTAGACCCCAGGCGAAGTCCCAAGCATAGCGGAGCATCTCCAGAATCATGACTCAGGGGCCGATTTGGCTCCTTACTGGTTCTTTGTTGACAGAGCGAAATCAAGTTTTTAAATGCTGCATTGTAGTATAGGTTGAAATCTCTTGAAAGCAAATAATATTTATTACTCGAATGAAAGTCCGAGGTTGAACACAAGGAGCAATTGGCAAAAATACTTCTCAAGATTGCAATTCAACATAAATATATAATCAATAGAATTCCAAGTAAATATGAATGAAAGTGAATGTCAAATAGTGAAAAAGAATGGGGTAAAATGGTGATTTGAATCACCAATTACCCCTAGCAATTATCTCAAATATTTCAACAGTACTAAGCAAATGAATTCCACGTAATATAAGTGCACAGTGCACTTCAAATGATGCTCAGATGTCTATTTAGTAGATCAGACGACTTATCCTCTTTTATGCTACAGTGTCTAGCTGCTTCTCCTTCTCTCTATGCTTTCTTCTCTTCTTCTTCTATTGGGCTTCTCTCTTCTACAGCTTCTCTTCTCTTCTTCCTTTGGGTGCTCTTCTTTTATTCTTCCTTCTTCATGCACAAGGGGGAGGTTCCTCAAATGCCTAAGTGTCGGCTGCTGGTCCTGAGAACAAAACCCCCCTTGCCCCTACACGCTTTCCTCTCCTTCACTCTCATGGATCCGCCCTCTCAGGGCCACAGTCAGGACAGTCAGGTTATCAGGTACACGCGCACCCGAGACAAGGGCTGCCAGACGTGCGTGGCAACTAAGGAGTGCTTCGCTACGTGGGTAATCGGATGCACCAAACCCGTGTGAGCGGTGTCATGGGCAAGGTGTGTGGGGATGTATGGGACCTAACCCCATGTCTAGCAGGCGAAGAGCCTATAGGACAAAAATAATTTATGCCACTTCCGGCATTTGAGTTTACGATGCAGGACTGAAGTCCCACCCTTTTTTCTATGTGTAACTGCAAAAGATGGCATCTACAATTGCGGTTGTACAGGCCTCAGTGACTCCAATTAGCTGCCTGAGTGCTCTCCTGGGAGTAAGCCTGCACTACCTAAGACTTCACCTGGGACTTGCAGCAACAAGATACCTTCTTCAAGCTCCTCGAAGGAGCACTGTTAATGGCGATGAGGGCGAATACCTAAAAATCAAAATACGGCCTTAAAACCAATTAAACAAGCTCAGGAGCTTTGCCATAGGGCGTGGAGTGCATCAGTGGTGTTTTCGTGGCTTATGGAGGTGTGTGGTGCTCAGCTAGAGTCAAGAATGGTGACAGAAAGGTGGGTTGGTCGACTGTGGGTTTGAGTGGATGAGAAAGCGAATGGACAGAGGGGTTTTGAAGAGTGGAGTACGGTGGAGGTTGTAAGGTGGTCAGCGAAGTGTTTGTAGTAGTTGAGTAAGCGAATGAATTCATCAGAGTGATCGCCGGAGATGGAGATGAAGGTGGCTTGCGACAGTGTCGAGGGGTTGAAATGGGGATATAGAGAGGGGAATTTAACCTAAAAGTGGAGAGAAACTAATATAACCAATGATAATCACACAAAAGGGGAGGATTTTCCTCACCTGGGTACGTCGGCTCTAGAGAAGATGAAGGCTCCGATGAGTGAGACGACGACGAAGACGTAGATTGGAGCTGCTGCAGGTATTGCAACGCGCGGAAGAAGAGAAATGTAGATCCGAGTCGATATTGCGAACAGATGAGGAATGGAGTCTGAGGAGGTCGCCGGATGTCATGGAGCTTCTTGGTCAGAGCAAAGGGAGGAAGGAGGGGTATTCCAGGCCAAGAACGAGCGTAGCCACTTCGATTTGATCTGGAGGTCCTTTTATAGGCCTTTGGAGGGAGTTTTGAGCTTGAAAAGCAAGCTTCCCAAGCTTGGAAAGCTTTGTCGGAGATAGGAATTCTAGGATACCCTAATCTCTCATGCATTTGCGTGAGAGATTGGGAAGGTTTGAGAGCTTAGGAATTGACTTAAAAGGAAGGGAATTCCTTGACGAACTTCCCATTCAAATCTAAGAGGGATTCGTTAAGGAATCAAGGAGAACTTGACAAATTTAGGTCGTCGAAGTTTGTATGAATAGGATTCATGGCGGTAGGGGCCTGTTTGTGAAAATGATGACAAAGTTAGGGGCATTTTTGTAAGGATTTTGAAAGTTAAGGGCATATGTGTGATATAAAGAAACAGACAAGACCAAATTGCAAACTAGGTCAATATAGTCTTAGATTGGGCCCAAATTTTGGTACAAACCTAATTTGGACCTAAGGAATTCAATGGTGAAGTTGGATTTTTGTTTTCGCCTAGCTTGACTAGGTAATTTATGAAAAAACCTAAATTAGGGCAAATGTCTATCTAGGACTCTTTTTAGGGTCAAGATGGGTTCTGATGGTCAAATTGAAGGTACCAAACCCTAGAGAATATTTTTATATGATTTTTAATGGATTTAGGTGAATTTTATCCTAACCAGAACGTCAGTTACTTAAGCGAGTCTATTTTTAGGGTTTTAGAAGTCATTTAATTCTAAAACAAGTGAAAATCCTTTTCTATCCGTTCTAACCCACTTGTTGGATATTTAAGATCATTTGACCCTTAATTTCCTTTGGAAAAACCCATGGTTATTATGCATTCAAGATATGATGGTAAAATTATAGTTTTAACCCTGATTTCTTGTCTTTCTCTCAGAACAATTATGCAATGAATTATGGCTCTCTAGCAGTTATGTAAGAGCATTTATTCCTTGATAATAACTAAATTGAGCTAGTTATGGCTCATGATGGTGTTCCCATCGTACCCCCATGCCTAACTTTTGCTAGCCCTTAGCAAAATCTCATGGAATTAACTCAAATTCTAGACCATGCCTTTTTATGCTCAGATGTGTGCTTCCTTTTGTAGATTAGGTCAGAATGCCGAAAGTAGGCCTAAAGGTACTCAAGTACCAACGAAGATCCAGACCTGACCAGCTTCATGCTTAGTCTGCCGCAAAGGTTTCTAAGGCCCACAGGAACTAACCTAAGGTTCGTTGAACTTCGCAGTTAAAGCACCTGTACTTATAACATGTTTTAGCCTAGGTTCAATTTACAGTGTTTTTGTATAAGAGAGATAGAAAATTTTTTTATTTTTGGAGAGTTTTCTCTCTCTTTTCTTTTTTTATTTCTAGCTTCGAATTGGCTTTACAACATGGTCCGCATCGGATTCCTAGCTCCCACCATCAATCCTCGTAGGGTCCCTGGCAATCGATGCTTCGAGATCGCATTGCCCATGGCAACTCCCAGAACCCTGGCTTTCAAGATTTTTGGGATAATCCCACCCATGCCATTTTGTAGCTAAATCTTGACCTTGGAAATCGACATTTTATGGTAATACCGCCCATGGCATCTGAACCAGTACAAGGTGCTTACATGCCCCCAGTAGGATATTTAGATATCTTAGGCGACAAGCACCAAGGAGGCGGTATGTTATTGCGCATCTTCGAGGGGAATTTCCCACCTCTCAGCACTGAGAAATCTTCCAAATCAACTTGTATTGATCGACTGCTCCTAATCTAGGTAGCTTTTTCATAACAGAATTAATGCTTTTGCATGATTTTGATAATTAGGTGCATTGAACCAAATTGTGTGTGGATTAAGGTGCTTAGGTTACTGATGAGTCGACTTTCCGCTTTGCGTTGTAGTATTTAAGTGGTGGAAAAATCAACTAATCAAAAAAAAAAAAAAACCACTCATAGAAGAGCGGATCGTGTCTACAGGGAGGCAATTATGCAATAAACTCTCGATTATTTTATATTCGCTCGATTAAGTGCGAAATCACTATTCAAATCCAACATAAAATGCGATGGAAAGTCGATTCACAATAACTCATAAAGATAAGGGTATATGTGTAGTTTTCCCTCACTGAAATCTTCAGTAAATATATGATGATTTTGTGTATTTTTCAAGTGTCATATACTAGAGAGAATTGGTGCACGTGTTTATCCCAAAATCAATCTTCAAACAGGTGAATATCAATAACATGCAATTATCAGAAAATATGAGTGTGCATGAGCAATTATGCCATAATAAAAAAATAATAAATCAAAAACCAAATTCTATGGCAATGGCAGTAAATGTAATTTTTAATTTAATTCAAAACAGAGCATTTGCTCTCTCTCCTACTCGCGAGAGAGAGAGAGCACCGACGGGCGGTGGACGTGCTAGGGAGGTCGGCGAGGATGAGGCCTATCTGATGGAGGCCGCGGCGTCGACAAAGATGGCGGGAGGTGGCTGGCCGGCGGAGGAGAAGAACGCCGAGGAGGCTACTGCTGCCATGAAGGTGCTTGCTTGAGAGGGGTGCGCGGAGGTATGCACCTGCGGGCACAGCTGGAGGATGGCGGACGGGCGCACGCCTGCAGGCGTGAAGGCGTGCAGTAGGAAGGAGGGTACGGCCTGGTTGAAATGGCCGGTGAGCGGGCGCCTGTGGAGCAGCGCCTGCGGGTGTGCCTGCAGGGGCGCGGGTGAGGGCAGTGCTGTGCAAAGGTGATGGCGCAGGCTTGGTACGGCGCGGCTGCAGATGCACGGTTGTGGTGCAGCGCCTGCGGAGAGTTGAAGGCGCTGGTGGGGGAAGTGAAAGCGGGCGCTGGAGGCTGAGGCGCTGGAGGTTGAGGTGCGCACCTACGGGCTGGCTGGAGATGAGCACGCTCTTGCGGGCGTGCAAGGTGGAGGAGGGTGCATGGTGTAGGCTTGGAGGCGGGTGCAGGCGCTTGAACAAGTCCTACGGGTTAAGGCACTTGGTGCTGTGGATGGCCAGTGAGCGCACAGCACCTGCGGGGAGCGCTGGTGGTGAGGCGGTCTGCAGAGAGCGCTAGGAGCTGAAGTGGGTGCCTGCAGGCTGCGGAGAGGCTTGCTAGGGTGCGGCTGCAGGCACGCGATGGGGAGCCTACAAATGGGCGTGCGCTTGCAGGGTGGGGAGTGTGCTGGTCACAGTGCACGCTTGGGGTTACCCACTCTCTCTGGATGATCTCCCCTCTCCTTTCTCCACCTCTTCTTTTTAACTCATCTCCTTTGCACGTGTGTGAGTTAAGGGATTTTCAAATCCCTTAACTATTTCTGGCTGGCGGCTGTTGAGGGTGCCTGAAGGATGAGGAAAAGAACAGCTGCCAGTTATTTGAAAGGGTAATTTACCCTTTCCTCCTCATTCTTTCGCCAATTATTTTTCCTGCACATAAAAAGAACATATTAAGCTATAGAATAGATGTAAACCTAAATCATGATGCATGCAAACATTCTACAACTTAATATAGTTATTAACAAACCTAAAAGATACAATTAAAGTTAGGCGTAATATTAGTCCATTAAAATGGACTCATTAAATACCCCCATGCCTAAGATTTGCTAGTCCCTAGCAAAAATAATAGAAGTAATCAGAAGATTTCCTCTTTATTTTACTTCAAAACTTTAGAAATCCAAACAAAGGTGAAGTGCTGATAGCCTAGGTAACAGATCCAAGTGAAAAAGCCAATTCGCATTAGGAGTTCATACTTCACCCTTGGTAAATATTTCTTTCGGGATAGGCAACTACTTCCCTCAGGAATAAAGCATACGATAATCTATAATCTGACCCCAGCGTTTGGCTTAGGTAGGAGATATCGAGTTGAATGGATTTGTATTTGGTGGCACACACTCATCTGGTGCTACAAATAGTCTAGTACTGCAGACTCATAGATCTCTAGACTATTAGACAAGTCAACTCTGAGAGAGGCTACACAATTGTGCTCTCTTGATGTTCCAGGGCACTCCCTCTTTTCTTTCTTTCTGAGATCACGAATCTCGCCAAATTTAGAAATTGTACTCACTATTTGATGGCCTCACATGGCATACACATTTCAATTAAAGTCCTAATAACTGTACAACTAAGTTAGAGTCCTCAAACAGTATTCAGGCGATCAGAAATACTAGAAGGTAGGTATGGGTCATATTTGGTGGAACATGAAAAGTTTTCTGTTGCCTCAGAAACAATGTTACATTATAAACTTTGACTCTCTCTTTTTTCTTTTGTGCATATAACTGTTTCTTCTTTTTCTTCTTCTTTTCTTTTCTCTCTCTTTTTTTTTATAATATAAAACAACATAATACAACAGACTTTTATTTATGAGGCATTATTCAGGATGATGATGGTCAAGAGGATATTATGTGGCTTATTTGGTGGAAGTGCCTATTCTTGGCACCGGGAAGGAATGGATAGGACAGGCATATTTCTGACCTTTGACACTATTACCCTCCTTCAGCCGAGGACTCTATGAAGGGCAATCGTAACCATCCACCATAGTTATAGCTTTATTAAGACCCCATCTCTATGTATCTACCTTATTTGGTGACTCACAGGAACAGAGAGCGAAAAACTATTCCTAACTTTGAAGTATCATCATCTAATTGTCCAAAACTTAAGAGTCTTTGCACTAGACTTAGCGCACCAATAATCTCTCTACTTTCTTCTCACAAATATGAGGTGGATCTACTAGAAGATAGTATGCCTAACTTCCTATGAACTGTCCGAGGGTTTAGTAGACCACAAATGCTTATTGGTTTTCTTCAAGGATCTATTACCAAGTCTACGTGCACGTGAAATAAATGTATTGGATTCTAAACTTAAGAAATAATTTTAAGAAGAAAAAACCACCAATGACAAAGGTATTCTTCCAGGGGCTAACCCATTCAGCTCAAGAAAAGAGAACTTTTATATATATATATATATATGTATGCAAATATTTATAAATGCTATAGACATTCCCAGGTTATACCCCCTCATGCCTAAGACTGACAATGTCCTCATTGGAAAAATACAGACATAGAAGAATATCACTTGAGGAGGAGAGTGGGAGGAGCTAAGGCTCCTCAAGCCGAAGTGCGTCCAAAACCTGACCATCTGAAAGAGTAATATACGATTTAAGTCACTGGCCATTTACTTTAAAACTCGCACCTGAAATAGGGTTCCTAATCTCTACAGCTCCATGAGGGAAAGTATTGATAACAATGTATGACCCATCCTAGCAGGACTTGAGCTTTCCAGAAAATAATTTAAGTCTAGAATTGAAAAACTAGACCCACTGGTTGGGCTCAAAAGTCTTTCTAATGATGTGCTTGTCATGGAAGACTTTCGTACATTGCTTGTAAGGTTGAAAAGTTTCATAAGCTTCATTACGGAGCTCCTCAAGCTCACTTAATTGTAACATACGTTTCTTTCCTGCTTTATCCAGATTCAAGTTAACATTTTTAATAGCCCAATAAGCTTTATGTTGGATTTCAACAGGAAGGTGTCACGCTTTTCCGTAGACAAGATGGAAAGGAGACATGCCCAAGGGAGTCTTATACACAGTTCTGTTGGCCCAAAGAGCATTATTTAGTTTTTAGACCAATCCTTCCGATCAGGCCTGACAGTTTTTTCTAAAATTCGCTTAATCTCCCTATTGGACACTTCAACTTGTCCACTCGTTTGGGGATGATAAGGTGTGGCTATCATGTGGTTGACTCCCAAATTTTGGAGTAGTCTTGTGAAGTGTATATTCTTAAAGTGAGGTCCTCCATCACTTATGATTATCCTTGGGCACCCATACCGAGAAATGATATTAGCCTTAACAAAGCCCAATACCACGGAATGGTCATTGGTTCACGTGGGTATGGCTTCTATCCATTTTGATACATAGTCAACAGCCACAAGGATGTATTCATATCCGAAGGACACAGGAAAGGGACCCATGAACTCAATGCCCCAAATATCAAAGATTTCAACAGGGAGGATAGGTTGTTGGGGCATCTCATCCCTTTTTCCAATGGTTCCCATCTGCTGGCAACGTAGACTTGCGCCCACATACGTATGTGCATCTTGGAATAATGTGGGCCTCCAAAAACCAGACTGAAGAACCTTATGGGCAGTCTTCTTCCCACTAAAATGTCCCCCACAGTGGAGGTCATGACAGAAACTCAGAACACTTCTTTGTTCTTCATCAGGGATGCAACAGAGAAACATCTGGTCCGGGCCTATTCTAAAAAGCTCGGGTTCCTCCCAGTGATAAAATTTAGTGTTGGTGAGAAACCTGTCTCGCTTCTGCTTGTCCCAAGTACTGGGGGTAATGCTCGTGACCAGATAGTTGACTATCTTAACGAACCAAGGAGTTTTAGCTTCCATGGCCATTAGAGACTCATCAGGGAAAGTCTCTTGAATGCCACTAGCAGGGTTTGATGCCTCAATAGGGATCCTAGACAAATGGTCTACTACCACATTCTCAACTCCTTTCTTGCCTTTAATTTCCAGGTCAAATTCTTGGAGTAGCAGAATCCAACGAATTAGGTGAGGTTTGGTATCCTTTTTAGCCAGAAGATGCTTAAGGGCTGAATGATCAGTGAACACCACAACCTTTGATCCTAAAAGATAAGATCAAAACTTTTCCAAAGCAAATACTACAGTAAGTAATTCTTTTTCAGTGACCGTGTAGTTTTGCTGAGGATCCATAAGGGTCTTGCTGGCATAATGCAGCACATGAGGTTTGCCATCAACCCTTTGACCTAAGACCGCTCCCACTGCAAAATCAGAAGCATCGCACATAAGCTCAAACGGGAGGGTCCAATCTGGTGCTTGGAGAATCGGTGCGGTAATGAGGGCTTTCTTCAAAACTTGGAAAGCCTCGCCACATCTATCATCAAAATCGAAGGAGACATCCTTCGTTAATAGGTCGCAGAGTGGCTTAGAGATTTTACTAAAATCTCTAATGAAGCACCTATAAAATCCAGCATGGCCAAGGAAAGATCTAACCTAACTAACATTGGTGGGCAATGGAAGCTTAGAGATGGAATCGATTTTTGCGGTGTCCACCTCTAATCCTCTCTCGGAAACTATATGCCCTAACACAATGCCCTGCTGGACCATAAAGTGGCTTTTCTACCAGACCCTACTCAGTCCTTGCCTTATCTCAATTAGGTTCATTTTCAATTTATTTCGTATCGGTTCATAGTCTCAAGCCAATTCGACTCAACCAGGCCTCTCGCCCTACCAGGGCACATTCGCTCACGCCCCCAAGGGCGCACACCCGCAGGCACACAAGCCCGCACACACACACACATGCACATGCTTAGATAAGATCGGTAATCGGTGCGCCAAGCACTGACGACTGGGTAGCCCATGCAACGAATTCGTTTTATCCCCATGCGCGCACTCAGAATCCAGCGATGTGGGACTATTCTACCCCTTCCCGACCCAACTTCAAATGATCATAAATTTCTACCCAGAGCTCCAAATCGAGTGATTTAAAGTTTGTTAGAAAACCCTAAGTTAGATCTATACATTTGCAGGGTCAATTTAAGGTTTTGAAGATGTTTTCTTCTTCAATTTGAAAGATGAAATCAGGGGTTCCTATGGGTTATTAATCGCCTGGAAATGAAATTTATGTCTACAGAGTCCTTAGATGGACTTTTCTTTCTTGTTTAATGGTCTATACAGGTTCTACAAGTGATTCCACATCTGTTAGAGTAAGTTTTAAGCTCTCAAGACCTTCAGGAACAGCAGAGAAGCTCTTCACTTCTCTGAAAGCTTCAGAGTTCTGATCTTTAGACTTCATATGTGCAACAGACACTTAAGAATGCTTCTAATCAATTTAAACTAATTCTAAGGGTTATAATTAACTTAACTAGGTAGGATTTAAATTCAAAACTCAACAAAATGTTTTGCCTATTAGTTTGGGTTCGAAAGTAACCCAAATTGATAGGATTCAAATGCTCACTAAATAAATAATCTGAGCTCACTTTAATCACTTTCAGATCATTCAACAAATTCTCAGAAACAATTTAATCTCCTCAATACCTCAGATTGAACTAAAAAACAAAGTTTCTTCCTCAGGTTTGACTATAAAGGCCTTAAGTTTGACTTTCTATTCAAAGCCTTCTCCCAAGAAATTAAAGCCTCAATTAGAGTCTCCTCAACATCAGAAACTTATTCAGATCCTTAGATGGGTGTTCTGACCTTAATTTCTAGGATTTCAGGCTTGCCACCTGAACTTGAAAATATGTTTGTTTGACAGAGCCAATGGAAGGTTGTTACAACATTCTAAGAGTTTAAACAGCTTCAGTGCATTGCGCTGAAGCTTCTGAGTTGCTTCAATGCTTCTTAAATCTCTTTAACAGACTTCTCCAACTCCACCGGAGTTGGAGAAGATGAAGTTCAATCTTCAGCTCCAGTGGTTAAATCCTCAAATAAACATCCTTAAAACAATCAGTGATCCATTTAATATCATTCTAGAGCTTCTCAACAAATTCTAAAGGCTGAAATACAAATTTGGCTCACCGAAGCTCGTCGGAGCTTCGGTGGGTCCAGAAAATATGTAATTTGTGTACAGATTGTTAAAACTTACCATTTTTGATTTAGAAAGGATCCTAAGGTTGCAAAGAACCTCAATATCACATTTAATTCTTCATTTGTCCATTAGAATTAAGATTTGATAGTGAATTCGTTTCTTTAAAAGATCTGATTTGAATTAAGCTCAGGACTTGTTTAACCACTCGATTGAGAAGTTAAAACAAGTCAACAAGTGTTAGCAGTTATAATTATATAGTTAATTAATAGTTTGAACTGCTCCTGAGCCACCATTGACAGCGAGCTCAGGAACTAAATTAAATTTGGGCATTTAATTTATATGTGGTATTTATAGGTATTATAGTGTTGATTAGGGTTCTAAAGTGATGAATAGATGATGAAGAACCCTATGAAGGTGGAATTAGGTCGATTACTGTCACCATGGACAGTGTCAGTAGTCGGTGAAGGTGATATGTGAATTAGGCAATTAGATGATCAATTAAATGATTAAGTGATTTAGAAATGATTATGAGGGTTAAAGGAAGGTGGATAGTGATTTCAAAAGATGAAATTAAGTCACTAGCAAGCTCAAGGATTTCGCCGGAGTCGAAGAAGATGAAACTAAAATCTGACATTAACTCTAATTTAACTACCTAAACTAACTAACTAAGCTAGCCTACTCCTACTACTCCTACTCCTAATCTACTGTTACCTGGACGAAGGGGTCAATAGGGTTCTGCCGAAGTCTCATGGCGAATGACAAAATTAGAGGGTGGAAGAAAGATCTCCGATAGGCGGATTTGAGGTGGAGCAGAGGATTCCTAGGGTCGACACCTATGTCAGAGACGCGGAAGACCATGGCGGATCTCCTCGGCTGATTAAGATGGATGGAGGAAGTCAGAAAATGAATTAGAAAGTCACCGGAGTTTTGGATGAATAGACTATCGAAGTCGGCTACAGTGTTAGAAGAGGGAAGGGAGCCAACTTGAGTAAAATCTGAGGGGTGAGGGGGTATTTATAGTAGTTGGCGGTGAAGAGAATGGAGGGGTCTAGCCGAAGAAAGAGCTTGAGGAGCTTAACCTCCGTCGTTGTCTCCAATGATGGTGAGGTTATCTCCCACTGAAAAATAGGATTTCCGGTTAATCCAGACCGGTGGATGAATTGGAGGTGGTGAGCGTAAGCTGCAAGAGCTTGGACAAAGAAGGATGATGTCAGCAGGGTGGTAATCGAGCGGTGGCGTGACTGTCTGCCGCTAGCCATTCATTCAGCTGAAGAAGAAGATGAAGAGGGAAAGGACTTAAATGAAATAAAAATTTAGGACCTGTGTGAGAATAAGGACCCGATTGTAATGAATATTAAGGACCAAAATGTAAACTCAGGTTTTCAAGGTTTATTTTAACTTAGATCTTTTTCAACTTTTTATATATGTTAGTAAATAAGGTAAATATTATGTTTACACCTTGAATTTACATTTTTGACCTTTTTAGGTTAATTTATTAGATTAAGTAAAATCACTTAAGTTATTATATACTTAGGTTTACATTATATTTAAGTTACTTAACTTATTAATTAAGGAAATGATTAATAGAATTTCGAGTCCAATTATTAAATAAATTATTAATAATGTTAATTGAATGATAAAATGTCATTTTTAACTTATTTTAAGGTCCTTTACTAAATATCCCTTATTCTATAATTAACCCTTATAAATTCATAATCTTAGCTAATTAACTAGGAAGACTACTTAATTAGGGGTAATTAGAGATCATGATGAGTGTCTCATCAGCTACCGAGTCCCGTAAAGCAGAGGTCAGTTAACGAGGCCGAATAATCCCTAAGCCTTAGACCTAATACCTAAGCTTCACATTTTCCCCAACCTCTTGAGGACTATCCAGATCTTAATAGATGGTTGAATTTTTAAGCCTAAACACAAGCCCAAAAGACCTAAGATCAGCATTCATACTAATCTCTTTTGTCTCTTAGAACTTTTATTTCTTTCTTTTGGTTTGGTTTAGAACTAAGTAGATTCCTTAATCTTTTACTAATGACTATTTCTTTTTTGTTTCAAACTGTGCTCCTTTTTGACATTTATGTTACTTCCCCTTTTCCTCCTCAAGAATGATATGCAAATTGATTCTCAAAATTTCCTCCCTTCTCCATTTTTTTTTCTTTTTTAGTTTTTTATTTTATTTTTTTGGTTTTCTTGGAGTATGTAATTTTTTTGATGAAACCCTTTCTTTTGAAGTGATTCTTACAGCATTTTGCACTTTAATACCCCCCCCATGCCTACGATTTGCAATGTCCTCAATATAAATTAGGTGGGTTCGAGTTGAGCTTAGATCGTTCATTAGAACATGTTTTGGGTGGGTGGATGGGTC
Source organism: Thalassia testudinum (assembly GCA_037157565.1). NCBI lineage: Eukaryota > Viridiplantae > Streptophyta > Magnoliopsida > Alismatales > Hydrocharitaceae > Thalassia > Thalassia testudinum. Next base: position 110,884,403 of record JAZHRO010000003.1, on the reverse strand, counting down.
ATGGTGACTATTACGGATGATTTCAAGCTCGGGTACAGGTACCAGAGGTGGAGTCGACGGTTGCAATGGATGACCCCTAAAGTGCAATATGAGTTCAGCATAAGATGTGGCAAGAAAGGTTTTGGGTTTTTCAAAAAGATGACAGGTTGCCTCCCATTAAGCGTTGAGTTTAATGCCATCAGCTGGCGTAAGGAGCTCAGGGAGAATGGAGATCAAAAAATACCTCAGCCAAGTTCATATCAGTGAGTTCAATGAATGGCTTAAGTCGTTGGCCATTCACAATAAAAGGTTCAGAATCAAGGCTGGGTTGACTGATTTCAACGACTCCATTTCCAAAAGTCCGTCTGATAAGATATGGTCCAATCCATTTCAATTTGAGTTTTCCTGGGAACAGTTTGAGTTTGGTATCAAAGAGTAGGATATTCTGACCAGTGTGAAAGATCTTTCTGGATATGTGCTTGTCGTGAAAGGCCTTAACCTGCTCTTTGTAAATTTGCAAGTTCTCGTATGCGTCATTGTGTAGTTCATCGATCTCGCTCATTTGAAGCTTTCTGTGAGTTCTTACTTTAGAAAGATCTAGATTACACTTCCGTACAGCCCAATAGGCTTTGAGCTCCAACTCAACGGGGAGGTGACATACCTAATTAGGTCTTGTGAGTAGTCCTATAAGCCCACAAGTCTTCCGAAAGTCAGGATGACCAATCTTTCTTGTCAGGCCGGATAGTGACAAGAAGGATTTTCTTGATCTCCCGATTTGATAGCTCAGCTAGACCGTTGGTTTGGGGGTGATAAGGAGTAGAAATTCGATGTGATACCCTGTATTTGGTCATCAGTGATTTGAACTAAGCATTCGTGAAATGGGTCCCTCCATCAGAGATAATGGCACCTGGAATCCCTAGCCGAGAAAAGATGTTCTGATGAATGAATTTGATTACAACCTTATGATCATTGGTTCCAGTCAGAATGGCTTCAATCCATTTGGACACGTAGTCAATAGCGAGAAGAATGTATTCGAAGTCATCCGAGACAAGGAAGGGTCCCATTAAATTAATCCCCCAGATATCGAAGATTTCGCATACGAGAATCGGTTGAAGGGCATCATATCGCTATGGCTCATGTTGCCCAAGGTCTTGCAACGAGTGCTTGCCTAACAGTGATAATATGCGTCCTTGAAAATTGTGGGCCAATAAAAATCACACTAGAGGACTTTTGTTGCGGTTTTATGTCTGGAGAATTGTCTACCGCAGGCTTGGTCATGGCAGAAAGATAAAATGTCCTGAATTTCTACTTCCGGGGTGCATCGTCAGATGATCTGATCAGCACCAATGCAGAAGAGGTACAGGTCTTCCCAGATATAATACTTAGCATCAGAAAATAATTTGTCTTTGTTGTCCTTTAGCCAATCGGATGCGATTTGATGTGATGCCAAGTAGTTTACCAAATTAGCAAACCAAGGAAGTTCCATACTAATAGTCAGGAGGTGCTCATCGAGAAAGTGTTCAGTGATGGGTCCGGAAGGGTCAATAATGTCAAAAGGAAGATGGGATAAGTGGTCAGCTACTACATTCTGCTTTCCCTCTTTATTGTGAATCTCAAGATCAAATTCTTACAACAGTAATATCTAGAAGAATAGTCGAGGTTTCACATCCTTCTTCGCAAGGAGGTGCCTCACTGCTGTGTGATCTGAGTATATGATAACACAGGAACCCAAAAGATATGATCTGAATTTCTCCAAGGCAAATACTATGGCTAGCAGCTCTTTCTCAATAACTGTGTAGTTACGCTGAGCCTCGTCAAGTGTCTTGCTAGCGTAGTAGATGACCACGAGTTTCCCATCTATTTTCTGCCCAAGTATCGCACCACAGCATAATCAGATGCATCACACATGATCTTAAAGGGTTGAGACCAATTAGGGGATTGCAAGATAGGTGCTTGGGTAACTCGATCACGTAGGATCTCCAATGCTTGAGTGCACTCCTCAATGTTTTCGAAGGGGAAATCCTTAGATAGAAGAGTAGTCGAGGGGGTGCGCGATTTTTGAGAAATTGGGAATGAATCGACAGTAAAAATTGACGTGCCCTAGAAAGGATCAGATGTCCTTAATCGAGCTAGGCATAGGGAGTTTGGAAATTAGACTCACCTTGGCTTGATCAACCTGGATGCTTTTTTCAGAGATGAGATGTCCCAGGACAATTCCCTCAAGTACCATGAAGTGGCTCTTTTCCCAGGAAAGAACCAATTTCACATCGATGCACCGCCTAAGGATTTGGACCAAGTGCAGGAGGCATTCATCAAAAGATTCTCCAAATACTGAGAAGTCATCCATGAAGACCTCAAGGTATTCACCTACCATATCTAAGAATATGGCAAGCATGCATTGCTGAAAAGTAGCAGGTGCATTGCTGAGACCAAACGGCATCCTTCGGAATGCGTACGTTCCGAAGGGGTAGGTGGAGGTGGTCTTCTCTTAGTCCTCATGATGGATTGCAACCTGGTTATAACCGGAGTACTGATGGGTCGGCCCGAATAGGTTGTTAATATGATATTTTTATCGTTGAAATGTGTATAATGGTTAACCTAATTCAGACCTAACCATCTCTTTACAAAATTTTTAACCTAACCTAATTGATTTTATCTTGTCACTTTTAGGCCCAGGGTCGAACTCAGGGAAATGGGATTCAAGTCTAATTTCTACGTTTTCCTTAAAACGCGACTTTTCCGTTCGTTTATTATGTTTTTGATGTTTTTCTTATTTAGATTTTTTTCTGCTAATCCTTGTCCTTGAGGCACACCCTCAAAATTGTGTCCTTGGCTTTTAACCAAAACAGAGTTCCAAAACACGCCTTGCTACTCGCAAGACGGGGTACCTGCAAATCAAAGATTATCTTTTCTCTTTTATATTTTTTTTTATCTTTTTACTAAAAAGAAAGCAAACAAAAAGAAAGTAAATATAGCATCTATAGATATATATATATGTATTATATCTATAAAGGGGTGGGGGTGGAGGAGGCGATGGAGTGTAACACCGTGTCGGGTCGGTCGTCGTCTAGAAAGACGCAACTAACACGACAATGTGCCGCGTGGAGTGAGGATGGATGATGGATGATGAATGTGTCCACGCTTTCTGTACACGTGTATCGGGGAATATCAGCAACTGGTGCAGATATTCCCGCGATACAACGTATAGTAAATAACGTGAAAATACATGTACATATGTATGTATATAAGTAAATATATTTATATATATAAATATATAGGTATATATGTATAGATATATATAGATATATATGTATATATATATAGGTGTATATGTATATATATATATATATGTATGTATATATGTATATAGCTATGTATATATGTATATAAGTATATATATTTAATACTATATAGATGTATATATATATATATGTATATAAGTATATATGTATCTAGATATATATATATATATATATATATATGTGTGTGTGTGTGTGTGTATATGTATAAGTATATAGATATGTATATATATATATGTATATAAGTATGTGTATATATATATGTATATATATATATATATATATGTATATATTATATATATATATGTATATATATATTATATTATATGTATGTATACATAACTATATAGATATACTATGTATATAAGTATATATATATATATATGTATATATTATATATATATATGTATATATATATTATATTATATGTATGTATACATAACTATATAGATATACTATGTATATAAGTATATATATATATATATAGATATATGTATGTATATATATATATATATGTATATATGTTACTATAAGTGTGTGTGTGTATGTATGTATATATATATATATGTATATATATTATATATATTATATTATATGTATGTATACATAACTATATAGATATACTATGTATATAAGTATATATATATATATAGATATATGTATGTGTATATATATATATGTATATATGTTACTATAAGTGTGTGTGTGTGTGTCGGTGAATGTGTGTGTGCGTCGGTGAATGTGTGTGTGTGTGTGTGTTGCTGTGAGTTAAATAAAAGAGAGAGAGAGCACCAGACAGAGAGAGAGTGGGCGGGAGAGATCGAGTGGACGCGCGCGGGAGAGATCGGCAGAGAGAGAGAGATCGCGGACGCGCGAGTTAAGACGTCTGCAAGAGGCGGTGGACGTCTGACGCCGCGTCGTCTGAAGGCGAAGGCGGACGTCTGACCGTCGCGGTGCACCGCGCCTTCGCGCAGAGGACGTGAGGCATCTCCTGCAGACCGGGTGCGAGGACGGAGAGCGGGCGATGGCGCGCTCGGAGAAGGCAGCGGGGAGTCTGCAGTCGGTCGCGGAGGGTTGCGGAGGAGGGCAGGGGTCGGCGCGAGGCCGTAACCGGCCGCTGCAGTGCACGCGGCGGCCGGCCGCGGGTGCAATGAGGGGTGGACAGAACAGAGACGGAGGCGGGGAACGGGCCTGCAGGCGCGCGCGGAGGGTTGCGCGCCTGCGGGGAAGGTCGCGGAGGAGGCTGGGGGTGCTGCTGCTGCTGTTGTCGCCGCGGTTTAGCTACTGCTGCTGCTGCTTCAAGCTTCGGAGCTTGAAGCGGCAGCAATGGCGTGGAGACGAAAACGAAGAGAAAAGAAAACACCACACCCACCGGCTCGTTGAAGAGCTGGGCGGTGGTGCTCCCACTGTGGTGGTGTGCACCACAGTGGGTTCTCCTGCTCGCCAGGTGCCTCCTCGACGGAGGGCCGGCGAATGGGAGGGGAGAACGGTGGAGAGGAAGGTGGTGGCTGCGGGGTCTTTGCAGCAGCTGCGTATGTGTGTTTTTTTTTTTCGCGCGGAAGAGGCTGTGGCTTTAAATAAAGGAGGAGAGCGTGGCTGCAAGCATGGCTGCAGCAGGGGGGATGGTGTGGGAGTGGCAACCGCAGGGAATGGCTGTAGCAGGAGGCATGGCGTGCATGTGGGCGCGGGAAGAAGAATGCAGCCGCGGGAAGAAGAAAATAAAATATGGAGAGAGGACTTTTGCAAAGAGACACTTGATGAAAAATGTAAAAATGCAAGCCATTATTTCACTCCTCTTCCTCTTCTCAATAAAATGCATGAATGCAAGTGTCTTTATAAATGTGACTATAGGATCATAATATACATAGTTAATGATAGAAAATAGCACAAGAAGGCGTTATTACAGGCGTGTTTTGAGGTGCAAACATATACCCCCATGCCTATCTTTTGCTAGTCCCTAGCAAAACTATATTTAGAAATGATCTTAAGCTGAAAATTTTCTTTTGAGATGATATCGGTGTGTTTATTATCGGATATTGTAGAACCAATTGTAGAGAAGATTACCAGTACTTTAAGTCTTACATGACAAAGATTATCTCTCAACTAACCAGGACTCTTGATATTTAAACCTTAAGTACGATTTCCAGGACACAGGAGGTTTTGCCGTACACGAGAGCTCAAGAGGTTATGGTTTGTGCATAGTGAAGGATCAAGACTGACCAGATGAACCTTAAGACTCACTCCCAGGGTTTCACGAATTTTTAAGTACAGGTTGGTCCCAGTTTCAGCTTGTGTTTTCGGATTGACCCTTAAGATGATTACGGAAAACTCAACTCCCATTTTCTGATTTTTTTTTTTGTGGTTCACTGAAAAACAAAGTATACAGACATTTATGAGATATATCGACTCTTTTGCAACATCTTTTTTTTATTATTTTTTATTTATTTTTTTTTTTTGACAACTCTTTTTTCTCTTTTTTTTTTTTTGAAACACCTGTCAGTATATCTCTTACAACACATTTTGAAGGAGCACACTTATTTTTCTTTTTGATGGGAGAGTTTCTTTTTGGTGGAAAGAGTCCTAAACACAAGACTAAAGCCTGAGATAAAAAGTCTACCTGCACACACAGGTAAGGACTCCACCTTCCCTAATGAACACTAGGGTTGGATCTTATGTTCACCTGGTCTTTCCTGATATATGTAGTGTGAACCAAATTTATTGAGAAAGGCAGAGAAAGGACGGAAGATCGGGTAACAAGAGCTGAAGTTCACGGTATAGATCAGGGTGGTAGGGAGGGTGGATGGTGGGTGGTGAAGAGAAAAGTGAAGTGATTGTGATAAAGGCGTGAAAAGTGATGGTGGATGGTGAGAGATTTGGCATTTTCTGGGACGAGAGTGTCCCAAGCGGATCAGAAAACAGGTCAGGAAGAAGTTGGCCCTTAGATTGGCCAAGAAGAGGGGCTCTTTGGATAGATTAATCCAAAAGGGAATAGCCCCAGTGAGTAAGATGTGGGCTCAAGGTCCCAGTGTGGAGTTGCAAATCCGCCTGATTTGGCGGGAAAGAAAGGGCAATCCGATCTTCCATAGTGCGGACCGGCGGTGAGCAGCCCGGCGATGACTCAGACCACGAGGTATGGGAAGCGGAGAAAACCTTATCCGAAGTCTGGTCACGAGAAGGTACGGGAATAGGGAGGGATTGGGGAATGTCACAGTTTGTGTTGGTCAGGGAGTCGTCAGGTAAATCGCAGTAGTCTAAATCGGCTCCAATAAGTCCGATACACGTACTGACAGTCATGTCCTCGTCAGACGTGTCATCTTTGATGTAATCGCTATCAGCATGAGAGTGCGATGCTGCAGCGGGATTAACCTGAAATCCCGAAGGAATACTCGGAGCTTGCAGAATTTGATGAATCTGTTCCTGAGAAGGTTGTACCTGTGGTTGCGGATCACAGGGTACGAAGTTTTGCAGGTTTGGAGCAGGTTGGGCGGGAAAAGTGCCCTGAGATCGAGTCGCCATGCTCAGTTGACTGATCTCAGCATTCTGCTGCGCCAAATGCTGAGGAGAGGTCATGTTTTCTTTATGGCGCTTTGACATTTCCGTCATCATTCGCATCAATTTATCAAGAGATTTTGATGCGTGTTTGGTTTTCTGTACGCAAGGGCCTGATGGCGGATTTGCCATAGGATTAGACTGGGCCCTTGGGATGACGGGTGCGGACGATCGCATTGGTCCACCAGCGGGGTTTTGGCACTCGGGTTGTTGGACCATGCGAAATTCGGATGATTGTGCCACCTTGGGTTATACGTGACAGAAAATGGGTTGTTCCCCAGGGTGCAGGCGTCTTCTATGCCAGAAGACGTGTCCGCATATGTGTTTGAGTACACGGAGGCTTGGTCCTCCGTGTTGAAATACTGGCTCGCAGAAGTCAGTTCCACATGGCTTACCGAGTCGCTTTGCACGACATTCGATAAGGAAGGTCTTGCAGGGTTTCTCGGGATAAGCCTGGTGTTGAAAGAATTGAAATTGTGACAAAGTGGTGAGGTGGGGGTGTGTGCCATGTTTGTGGAGGAGGATGATTCGGCTCTTTTTCTACATTTATCAGTCAATTCAAACAATTCAAGGTTGTGTGACCTCCTCCCAAACATGAACTATCGTAGGAAGCATTGGGGGGATAAGAGGGGAAAAGAGATGAGAGAAATGACTCCGCAAAGGTACACTTGATTACAAATCAATACAATCAAGTTCCTAACCTCGACAGTGTGCCCTTAGACCTAAAGATCTAAGTTACCTACTATCACGAACTACGGAACCGAATGCGAGCACCGCGGAACCACCGAGCCAAATTGAAAGACCGTTTGCCCCAGTCTTAGACACCCGACAGCACGCAGGAACTCTCACCAGCACGTAGCCACTACACGTAGGTAGTTAGACCTCCAATACTTAAAAAGGGTCAAGTTACTACCAATTTTAATTAGAGGCTTAGGGTCAAGTGCTTTTGGAATGTAAAGGGCGTTGTTTACGGGTAATGCCCAAGTGATTGATTTTAAGAGTGTGTAAGAACAACCATACAACAGGGAAATCTCCCTGAATTTAAGTTTTAATTGGTGAATGATTTTTAGAGTTCAGCCTTAACTAGTATGAATTTTAGGATTTTGCTGAATTACCAATTCAACCAATCTTCAGATTTTGCAAGAATACAGGTTTTATTTCTAAAACCCAAGAAACCCTTCTTCAATTATCAGTTAGTTAATGCAAGCTAAAATGCAATGGGCTACCCTAAATGGAGATTTCTATGTGTATGCGCGAATCAATTTTATACCAATGTGAAAGGGAGCTAAAGCACTTAAATTCAAGTGCTCCCAATTACCAGAAATGATTTCCACACACAAGATTTCAACTAACAGATAAAGAAACTAAAATTGTTGGGGTTGAAGTATTTAGGATCGAATCACAAGTTTGAAAAGTCGTGATGGGATTGGAATTAACTCAATTCCAAGTCTCCCCACCAAAAATGTGATCCTGAATTAAAGATAAGTGAGGCAAAAGAGGGATACAAGCAATCTTTTTCTTTGCCTCAAAGAATACTTCGCACGGCGAAAAATCTAAGAATCAAGATTCTCGGATTTTCGCTATGCGAAGTAAGGCGGGAAATCTCGGGGTAGTTGGAGTGAAGACAACAATCAAACAAGTGAATTTTAATCCACTTGCCTCAAGAAATCCTAAGAAGTTTTTCTAGTTTTTTTTCTTTTTTTTATTGAGGTGGCAAGTTAATCCTGGTTTGCTAAGAAAAGGAAAACTTATTTGTTCGGCAACGTGTGCGAAGCTCCAATGCGGTATCGACGTCTTCACGCTCTCGTTCTCGCCTTGGATCTGCCCTCGTTCCGACTTCGTCTGCCTGTCTTCTCCTTGCAACCAGATTCACCTGCACATCAAAAACACAAATACCCGTGAAGAGAGAAGAGACAAATTTAAAGGAATTAGATAGAGACTTACTCAAAAGCGCACTGCCCCAGCAACGGCGCCAGAAAAGTATGATGGGTCGACCCGAATAGGTTGTTAATATGATATTTTTATCGTTGAAATGTGTATAGTGGTTAACCTAATTTAAACCTAACCATCTCTTTACAAAATTTTTAACCTAACCTAATTGATTTTATCTTGTCACTTTTAGGCTCAGGGTCGAACTCAAGGAAGTGGAATTCAAGTCAAATTTTTACGTTTTCCTTAAAACACGTCTTTTCCGTTCGTTTATTATGTTTTTGATGTTTTTCTTATTTAGATTTTTTTCTGATAATCCTTGTCCTTAAGGCACACCCTCAAAATTGTGTCCTTGGCTTTTAACCAAAATAGAGTTCCAAAACACGCTTTGCTACTCGCAAGACAGGGTACCAAAAAATTAAAGATTATCTTTTCTCTTTTATATTTTTTTTATCTTTTTACTAAAAAGAAAGCAAACAAAAAGAAAGTAAATATAGCATCTATAGATATATATATATGTATTATATCTATAAAGGGGGGAGGGTGGAGGAGGCGATGGAGTGTAGCACCGTGTCGGATCGATCGTCGTCTAGAAAGATGCAACCAACACGACAATGTGTCGCGTGGAGTGAGGATGGATGATGAATGTGTCCACACTTTCTGTACACGTGTATCGGGGAATATCAGCAACTGGTGCAGATATTCCCGCGATACAATGTATAGTAAATAACGTGAAAATATATGTACATATGTATGTATATAAGTAAATATATTTATATATATAAATATATATAGATATATATGTATATATATATAGGTGTATATGTGTATATATATATATATATGTATGTATATATGTATATAAGTATATATATATAATACTATATAGATGTATATATATATATGTATATAAGTATATATGTATCTAGATATATATATATATATATGCGTATATGTATAAGTATATAGATATGTATATATGTATATATATATTATATATGTATATGTATATATATTATATTATATGTATGTATACATAACTATATATATATATATGTTACTATAAGTGTGTGTGTGTGTGTGTCGGTGAATGTGTGTGTGCGTCGGTGAATGTGTGTGTGTGTGTTGCTGTGACTTAAATAAAAGAGAGAGAGAGCACCAGACAGAGAGAGAGCGGGCGGGAGAGATCGAGCGGACGCGCGCGGGAGAGATCGACAGAGAGAGAGAGAGATCGCGGACGCGCGAGTTAAGACGTCTGCAAGAGGCGGCGGACGTCTGACGCCGCGTCGTCTGAAGGCGAAGGCGGACGTCTGACCGTCGCGGTGCACCGCGCCTTCGCGCAGAGGACGTGAGGCGTCTCCTGCAGACCGGGTGCAAGGACGGAGAGCGGGCGATGGCGCGCTCGGAGAAGGCGGCGGGGAGTCTGCAGTCGGTCGCGGAGGGTTGCGGAGGAGGGCAGGGGTCGGCGCGAGGCCGTAACCGGCCGCTGCAGTGCGTGCGGCGGCCGGCTGCGGGTGCAATGCGAGGTGGACAGAACGGAGACGGAGGCGGGGAACGGGCCTGCAGGCGTGCGCGGAGGGTTGCGCGCCTGCGGGGAAGGTCGCGGAGGAGGCCGGGGGTGCTGCTGCTGCTGCTGTCGCCGCGGTTTAGCTGCTGCTGCTTCAAGCTTCGGAGCTTGAAGCGGCAGCAATGGCGTGGAGACGAAAACGAAGAGAAAAGAAAACACCACGCCCACCGTCTCGTTGAAGAGCTGGGCGGTGGTGCTCCCACTGTGGTGGTGTGCACCACAGTGGGTTCTCCTGCTCACCGGGTGCCTCCTCGACGGAGGGCCGGCGTATGGGAGGGGAGAACGGTGGAGAGGAAGGTGGTGGCTGCGGGGTCTTTGCAGCAGCTGCGTATGTGTGTGTGTTTTTTTTTTCGCGAGGAAGAGGTTGTGGCTTTAAATAGAGGAGGAGAGCGTGGCTGCAAGCATGGCTGCAGCAGGGGGATGGTGTGGGAGTGGCAACCGCAGGGAATGGCTGCAGCAGGACCACATGGCGTGCATGTGGGCGCGGGAAGAAGAATGCAGCCGCGGGAAGAAGAAAATAAAATATGGAGAGGGGACTTTTGTAAAGAGACACTTGAAGAAAAATGTAAGAATGCAAGCCATTATTTACTCCTCTTCCTCTTCTCAATAAAATGCATGAATGCAAGTGTATTTATAAATGCGATTATAGGATCATAATATACATAGTTAATGCTAGAAAATAGCACAAGAAGGCGTTATTACAAGCGTGTTTTGAGGTGCAAACAAGTACCCATCCAAAAAGCAGAAGAATCGATTTCCTGCTAGTTTCTCGAGGATTTGGTCAATGAACGGTAGTGGGAAATGATCCTTCTTTGTGGAGGAATTGAGTCTTTTGTAATCAATGCAGACTCTCCACAATTTCGCTATACAGGTCGGTATGGTTTCTCCAGTTTCAGTCGTGATGATGGTGAGTGATGGGTCCACTTGAGTGGACTAATTTAGTGCTTAAGTATTGAATTATTTGGAGCATAATTTAATCTAAGGCATGCTGATAATGACAAAATGGAAAGCTTTGAATGTATCATTTCATGCATAAATTACTTGAATATTTATGTGAAAGAACTGAGTATTCACTTTAAAGGCAAGGACTTCACATCAAATAGAGATTTGAGATGTTACATTGTGGGACTTTTATGTTATCTTGGTAAAATTTGGCAAAAGAATCATTCTTTTTGGCATCTCTTAATCCCTTCCGTATTTATCTTAAAATCTCTTTAATTCTTTATGTCTCTCTCCCTCAAATGGCAACACTAAATCACGGTAGATGATTATTTCTTTCCTTCTCTAACTCTCTCTCGTTCTCTCATTTTCTCCTTATTTCACAGGGAAGGAACGACAAAGAGGGGCAACATCCCAGAGAAAAAAAGAAAAGAAAGAAGGACAAACGGCCTCCATCTCCTTCCCCTCACCACGTGCCCATCCACCACCACGAGCCTCCGTCGACACCACCAACACCCTCACCTTGCGTCGTGACCACCACTGCGAGCCACCACCTCACCTTCATTCTTCGTCCCTCTACCTCTCTGCATGCGTAGAGAGCACATCCACCGCGCCGACCACTCATCGCTCTCCTCGGCTCCTACCGCACGCAACCACTAGCATGTGTAACAGGCGCAGCACCACCGACAGTACGACCTTCTCCCACGCACGCAGGCCCTCATGCGCCTGCCCTGCAGCCTTCCTCCTCGTGGCCAGCCCCGCGCACGCCCACAGCAGCGCAGCTAGCCCGCGCAGACAGAACCATCGGCCCCCTCCTCTCCATCGTCTTCTCTGTCAGCCAACAGAGAACCCAACACCTACTGGCTTCCTCCACTTGCAGCTGCCACCTCCAGCCATGAAACTTTGCACCGTTGACTCCATCGAGCTCGCCTCACCTTCTCAAGCGCCTCTACGCCATCAGACACACCAACCGCAGTCATCGTCAATGTCCCGACCAACCCACCACCGGCGGTTTCTTCGTTTCCGACGACTAGTTCCGGACACCTCAGGCTGCTGCAACACCACGTACGTGTTCCTCACTTCCAACCAATCTATTCCAGCTGAGCTTGTCGATCGTCGACCTCTCCTTGCGTGTGAGCACCACCGAGAACCTCCTCCCCTATTTTGCAATAGTGGGGGAGGTATTAGTTGCCATTAAGAATTTTTGATTGTAGGAACTATTGCTTTATTTATGAAGTTATTTTATTCTGTTAATATTGCATGCCAGGCCCTTTAACTTCTTATTCTTCTCACCTTTTATATCATGCAATGAATTAATTTGAATGAGAGGTAAAGATTGGGCTTAAAATAAAAGAGTAATCTTACTCACTATTGTCCTGGGAACACGATTGCATGCACTAGAAACATTGGTGAATTTATTGGTCTGTGCCTCCCTGTGGATACGACCTAACTCTTCTTGGTTAGTTTTACTAATAAATACTTTTGATCTGGGATTTTTCCACCACATGATTTCACTACGACGACATATTTTTTTGACATCATTTGCAAAGCGAAAAACCTCACGATCAGTGAGCCCTGCCTTCTTAGTCACAACTTGTATTGGACTCACCCACCGACTGTCGAAGATCGGGTAGATGATCCCTACATCTAACAACTTGATGATCTCCTTTTTCATGACATCTTGTAGATTTGGATTTAGGCATCTCTGCATTTCACGGGATGGTCGTGAGCCCTCTTTAGTATAGATATGATGTGTGTAGTATGAGGGGCTGATGCCAATTAGATCATCGAGAGTCCATCCAATGGCTCTTCGCTGCCACTGGAGAATAGAAATCAAGCGTGTCTTCTGATCAGATGTGCGTCAAGAATTGATAATCGCAAGAAATGTCTGATTGGGATCCAAAAAGACGTATTTGAGATGGTCAGGGAGGGGCTTCAATTCCATAACAGGATTATTTGTAGCAGTAGGTGGTTTAGGGTGGGTGTCGGGAGCAAAGGAAGGAACTATGGGTGTGTCTAGGTTAGATTCAGGCTCCTCAAATTGCGAGTTCTGATCTTCTTGTGGTTGATAAAAAATATTCGGGTTTTCTTGGATACATAGATCATCAACCACGGCCTCGATATCACAAATTTGTTCTATAACCTCGCAATTAATTCCTTGTTAGGCCTTAAAGATGTCGATCTTTAGCATCTTACTCCCAAATTTTAACTCAATTTGGCCCTCCTCACAATTAATATTGGCTCTAGCAGTGGCTAGAAAGGGTCTCCCTAATATTATTGATGTATTCTTCAAGTTCTCAAGAGCATCCAGGTCTGAGACAATGAAATCTATAGGAAAATAGAAATTGTGTATCCTAACTATGACATCCTCGAGAATTCCTTTTGGTGACTTAATCGATTGATCAACTAACTGCAAAGTCGTCTCTATTGGTTTAAGCTCAGATTCCTCAAAGTAGTCTAGTAAGGATGTAGGTATCAAATTTATGGAAGCTCCTAGGTCTTGTAAAGCTCGGTCAAACTATATATCATCGATAGCACAGGAGATTAGAGGGGTGCCTAGGTCTTTTGCCTTAGGCAGGAGTTTGCTCAAAATGATAGAGCTGGCTTGGTCCAACAGTACGATCAGGTTCCCACCTTTGGTTTGCAGCTTACTCTTAGTTGTACACATGTCCTTTAGGAATTGTGCATAAGTTGGTACGTGACGAATTGTATCCATCAAGGGGATGTTTATATGGACCTACTCAAAGAGCTTAACCAGGTCCTCCTTAGGTGCCATAGGTTTGGCTGTCCTCTTTCCCTTGGACAAAGCCTCAGGAAATGGAACTTTAGATGGTTCCTCTAGAATTTGCTCAGGCTCTTTATCAGGGATGGGTGTGTCCTGGATGACCAATCTAGGATTAGGGTTTACGATCTCAGGTATGTTGTGGCTAGGAAAGGGTGGGTCTTGTGATGCTTTGCCACTATGGGTGGTGACGAAATTTAACCTACCTAAGTTTGGTTTGGGTTGGGAAAAATAGGTGTTTGTTGTTGAAAACCCAACTATGAAGTTGAAGCATCCATCTCGTTAGGTGATGGAGCAGAAGGGGCCTAATAAATCAAGTGAGCTTGACCCTGATTTGGGTTCATAACCCGCCTCTGGTTTGGCACGTTATTTGGGTTTGGAAGAGGTTGAGAAGGAAGTGCACTAGGTTGGCGAGCACTTGCTAGCTGGGCCAATTGATTTCGTAACTCAGAAATCTCATCTTTGTGTTGTTTCTGCATGTCAACCAAGGTTTGGAGAATCAAAGATGTATGATCTTCTTTAGGTGGTCCAGATTGGAAGTTTTGAGCAGGCCTTGGTTGGGTGGGCTGATAAGGTCGTGGAGCCTATGGTCGGGATTGGATTTGAGGTCTTACATTCAAGTTATTTCCTGACCACGAAAAGTTGGGATGATTACGCCATCCAAAGTTGTAAGTGTTGTAGAAAGGATTATTCTGGATGGCGTGAAGATCCTCACGGGTCTGAGGAGCTCCAAGATAATCAAGGTATGGGGGTTCAGAGTTCCCCCAACTGAGGTGGGCTGACCCGGAGTTGCCTCCGAAGCGATAATCAGACGGGGGTGGATATGCATCCATCCTCGAGGAGTGGTAGATATTGTGTGCATCCTCCCTTCTTGTGGGCGGGTGCACGGATGTGCTTTGAGGTGCAGAGGTGGATTTGTGTAGATGACGAGTGATGTTGTCCACCTTTTTCTCGATAACGGAGACATTGTCCAATTGACTGGCTACCAACTCCAGATCAACGGATGCGGAAAGGCTTCGGGATTCGTGTACCCCCCATTTATTTGTCAATGCATTGGTGGACATCCGGTCATACACACCCAATGACTCATTATTCAGGGAGTTCTCACACAGTTCTCAAGAATTTCCCAGATCGTGTCCTCATGTTGACCTATGATGCTACCACCACAGGTTGCATTGATAAAGAGCTTGATATCCTCACAGAGTCCATGGTAAAATGATTGGACTTGTTCACACTTCAGAACTCCGTGATGGGGGCACTTGCGCATGAGATCCAGAAAGTGATCCCATGATTCGTGTAGAGATTCTCCCGCTCCTTGGGAGAAGTGAGTGACTTGGTGTCGCATCGTGTTGGTACGACCAATGGGGTAGAATTTTTGCAGGAAGGCAGTTTGAAGTTCTCCCCATGTGTTGATCGTGTGTGGTTGAGTCTAAAACCAGTGAGCAGCTTTGTCAGCCAGGGAAAATGAGAAGAGCTTTAAGTGTAATCCGTCCCGATTCTATACGTCTGTCCCAAAGGTGTGGGCCAGATATTTTAGGTTTTCTATGTGATGGAAAGGATCCTCGGAGTTCAAGCCATGAAATTTTGGGGTCATATGAAGCATGTTAGGCTTGAGATCTACCTTGGGTCCTGAGAGACAAACCCCCCTTGCCCCGCACACTTTCAACTTCTTCACTCTCATGGATCTGCCCCCTCAGGGCCATAGTCAGGATAGTCAGGTTATCGGGTACGTGCGCACCCAAAACCAGGGCTGCCAGAAGTGCGTTGCAGCCGAGGAGTGCTTGGCTAGGTGGGCAATCGGATGCACCAAACCCGTGTGAGTAGTGTCACGGGCGAGGTGCATGGGGGTGTGTGGGACCTAACCCCGTGGCTAGGAGGCAAAGAGCCTATGGGACAAAAATAATTTATGCCACTTCTGGCACTTGCGAGTTTACGATGTGGGACTGAAGTACCACCCTTCTTTCTGTATGCAGCTGCGACTGCCTTAGTGACTCCAATTAGTAGCCTGGGCACTCTCCTTGGAGTAAACCTGCACTGCCTGAGACTTCACCTGCGACTTGCAGCAATAAGAAACCTTCTTCAAGCTCCTCGAAGTAGCGCTGTTAATGGCGATGAGGGTGAATACCTAAAAATCAGAATACTACCTTACGACCCAATTAAACAAGCTCAGGAGCTTCATCATAGTGCGTGGAGTGCATCTGTGGTGTTTTCATGGCTTGTGGAGGTGTGCAGTGGTCGATCGGAGTTGGGAATGGCGACGGAAAGGTGGGTTGGTCAACAACGGGTTTGAGTGGATGAGAAAGTGAATGGAGAGAGGGGTTTTGAAGAGTAGAGTACGGCGAGGGTTGTGTGGTGGTTGGCGAAGTGTTTGGAGTAGTGGAGTGAGTAGATGACTTCACCGGAGTGATCGCCAAAGATGGAGACGAAGGTGGCTTGCGACAGTGTCGAGGGGTTGAAATGGGGATAAGGAGAGAGGAATTTAACCTAAAAGTGAAGAGAAACTAATATAACCTAAGATAATTAGGCGAAAAGAAAGGATTTTCCTCTCCGAGGGTACATCGGCTCTGGAGAAGATGAAGGCTTTGGTGAGTGAGAGACTACGACGAAGACGTAGATTGGAGCTGCCGAAGGTATTGCGACGTGCGAATGAAGAAGAGAAATGTAGATTTGTCATCGATATTGCGAATGGATGAGGAATGGACTCTGAGGAGGTCACCGGACATCGTAAAGCTTCTTGGCTAGAGTGAAGGGAGGAAGGAGGGGTATTCCAGGCCATGAACGAGCGTGGCCTCTTTGGTTTGATCCGGAGGTCCTTTTATAAGCCTTTGGAGGGAGTTTTGAGCTTGGAAAGCAAGCTTCCAAGCTTGGAATGCTTCACCGAAGATAGGAATTCTAGGATACCCTAATCTATCATGCGTTCACATGAGAGATTGGGAAGGTTTGAGAGCTTAGGAATTGGCTCAAAAGGAAGGGAATTCCTTGACAAACTTCCATTCAAATCTGAGAGGGATTCATCAAGGAATCAAGGATAACTTGCCAAATTTAGGTCGCTGGAGTTTGTAGGAATAGGATTCATGGTAGCAGGGACCTATTTTTGAAAATGATGACAAAGTTAGGGGCCTTTTTGTAAATATTTTGAAAGTAAGGGCATATGTGTGATAAAAAAGAATCAGACAGGACCAAATGCAAACTAGGTCAAGATAATCTCAGATTGGGCCCAAATTTTGGTAGAAACCTATTTGGACCTAAGGAATCAAATGGTGAAGTTGGATTTTGGTTTTCACCTAATTTGACTGGGTAATTTATGCAAAAACCTAAATTAGGGTAAATGTCTGTCTAGGACTCTTTTTTGGATCAAGACAGGTTCTGATGATCAAATTGAAGGTACCAAACCCTAGAGAATATTTTTTTATGATTTTTAAAGGGTTTAAGTGAATTTTATTCTAACCAGAACCTCAGTTAATTAAGCGGGTCTATTTTTAGGGTTTCAAAAGTCATTTAATTCTCAAAACACGCAAAAACCCTTTTCTGTTTGTTCTAACCCACTTGTTGGATATTTAAGATCATTTGAGCCTTAATTTCCTTTGGAAAAACCCATGGTTATTATGCATTCAAGATATGATGGTAAAATTGCAGTTTTAAACCTGATTTCTTATCTTTCTCTTAGAATGATTATGCAATGAATTATGGCTCTGGCAGTTATGCAGGAGCATTTATTCCTTGATGATAACTAAATTGAGCTAGCTATGGCTCATAATGGTGTTCCCATCAGCCTTTGATCGCAATCGCACGAAGCAGCAGCTGCAGCTGCACACCTCGGAAGCTGACGAGCATCTGTGCCTACATAAATTGAAAAAGTCACATAGCCTTATCACCTCAAGTTAGAGGGGGTGAGGTCTCCGCACCCCTCACGCACCTCGCCCGCAACACCTTACACGCAGGTCTGGTGCATCCGATAACCCACCTAACTTAAGCACTCCTCACTCACCACCCACGCCAATGAGCCTGGTCCTGGATACGCTATACCCGTATACCTGATAATCTGAGGCCTTGAGAAGGTGAATCCTAAAGAGAGAACGAGGGAAAGCACAGGGGGGGCAAGGGGTTTTGCTCTCAGGACCAACGGTTGACACTTAGCCATTTAAGAAGACCTTCCCCCTTGTGCATGAGAAGAAGAAAGAAGGAGACAAAAGCAGAAAAAGAAGAGGAAAAGAAGAAGAGAAGGCGTAGAAGAAAGAGGAGCTGCAAAAGAGAAGAAGCCACAGAGAGGAGAAGTAGCGGGCACTGTAGCAAAGTGTAGGATAAGTCGTCTGATCGGCTAAACAAACGTCTGAGCTTCATTTGAATTGCACTGTGCACTTGTCATATGTGGAATTGAATTACTTAGTACTGTTGAACTATTTGAGATAATTGTTAGGGGCAATTAGTGATTCAAATCACCATTTTACCCCCATTCTTTTTGCATTATCTTTCATTCATATTTGCTTGGAATTCTATTGATTATATATTTTTGTTGAATTGCAATCTTGAGAAGTACTTTTGCTAATTACTCCTTGTGTTCGACCTCGGACTTTCATTCGAGTAATAAATATTATTTATTTTCGCACCGATTCGAACTATATTACAACGTGACTATTTTAAAACCCATTTCAGAATGAATAACATTTTGGCGCCATTGCTGGGGAGCAACACGGAATTTTGATCTCTTGATTGCAATATCTAATTTGGTACTAACTTACTCTACCTCTTTTGATTGTGATCTATTTCAGGTGACTCATTGAAAGAAGATCAGCCACACATCGGCCAATCCAGGGGTAGGTAAAACCCATCCACCCTCTTCTAAGCCCCTGATTCTGAAAGCTAAAAAAGAAAAAAGAAAAAAAAAATCAATTAGGGCTACTTGCATTATATTCTTAGACAAATCATCAAGTTGTCTGATTTGATACATTCTAGAGAAACATCCAAACCCTGATTTGTGCACCTACTTAGAGCTTAAGGTATCTAGGGCTATCACCTTCTTGCTTGAGCCGAAGGTACCACATTTCGACGAATTAAATTGGACCAATCAGAGCCAATTAAGGGATTCCAGTTTAGGGTTTTAGAGACACACTTAATCAAGAATTGATCTTCCCAAATAGTGTGTGCCTAAGCCTTGGTTTAATTGATCTATTCAAGCAAACCCTAAAATCAGGTTCTTAATTTCATTTGAACACTAAAAGAGGGACCTAAATTTTTCAAAGGACAAAATAGGTAAAGTTTACCCACCTTGTTGAGTTAACTAATCTTCAAATTAGGTCACTTTGCACAAAAACATCCTAAAGTTTAAGTGAAATCAAAAACACCTTGCTCTTAATTTAAAACTGGTAGACTTAAGAGGTCAAGTCCCCACTCTGGTCTACCTGGATCCTTAGTGACAAGAGAGGTCGGGTGGGAAAAACCCTGTAACTCGTGGGGTGCTCTACTGTGTAGGGGTCTTCGTGGGACTCTCCCTCTCTGGCTGTCCAGGTAATTCTTAGGTGGATGACTTTCTGACTAAGGGGTATTATCTGCCCCGAACCTCTATGGTCATCCAAAATTTTTGGGTGTCTTGATTGGGTTCATCACCTGCTATCCCTCATCTATTCCATCAGTGCATGTTTGGGAGGAGGTCCTTAAGACCATCCTTGAGGCCTCCATTAGATATTCATTCTCGTTGAGGTCAAGCCTCGACTTCCGTGTTTGTGCAACAGCTTGATCACATTGGCATATCCTCTGATTCAGAACCTACTTCCCCTTCATCAGCTATGGATCACTAAGAAGATCAACCTAATTTTGAGCAAACTCCCTCCTAAGGCAAAAGATCCAGGCACCCCTCTGATCTCCTGTGATATCGGTGATATACAGTTTGACCGGGCCTTACTAGACCTAGGAGCTTCCATAAATTTAATAACTACATCTATACTAGACTACTTTGAGGAATCTGAGCTTAAATCGACAGAGATGACTTTGCAGTTAGATGATCGATCTATTAAGAAACCAAAAGGAATTCTCGAGGATGTCATAGCTAGGATACACGATTTCTATTTTCCCATGGATTTCATTTTCTTAGACATGGATGCTCCTGAGAACTTGAAAAATACACCTATCATATTAGGGACACCCTTTCTGGCCATAGGTAGGGCCAATGTTAATTGTGAAGAAGGCCAAATTGAGTTAAAATTTTGGAGCAATACATTGAGGATCGACATCTTCAAGGCCAATAAGGAATTAATTGCAGGGTTATAGGACAAATTTGTGATATTGAGGCCGTGGTTGACAATCTATGTATCGAGAAAAACCTGAATATTTCTGATCAACCACAAGAAGATCAAACCCCGCAATTTGAGGAGCCTGAACCTAACCTAGACATATGCATAGCACCTTCCTTTTCTCCCAACATCGACCCTGAACCTCCTGCTACTACTGATAATCCTGTTGTGGAACTAAAACCCCTCCCTGACCATCTCAAATACATCTTTGTGGGTTCCAATCAAATGTTTCCTGTGATTATCAACTTGCAACTCACATCTGATCAGGAAACATGCCTGATTTCTGTTCTCCAGCAGCATCGAAGAGCCATTGGAAGGACTCTCGATGATCTAATTGGTATTAGTTCCTCATACTGCACACATCACATCTATACTAAAGAGGACTCTGATAAAAGCCAGTTTATCATCATTCTTATGCATTAAAACAAACCTAGCTCTTAGGATTTTGCTCTGCAAATCGATTTTTGGGCTGCATTTAGGCATTAACTAGGTTAGGCATGCATTGCATTTTTTCTTGTCGTTTTAATGTGTTTTTGTGAGTGTTAGGAATGAATAGATATACAGATCCCTAAAACCCAAGCACTCAAGAAGGCAACTGGTGTAGAAGCTCAGACTAGCTAGAACTCAGCTTGATCCAGCTCACCACAGTTAGAATCTAGCTCACTTGGACTAGGGTTAGCTCATCCTAACTCCATTCAGCTCATCTCAGCTGAATGACTGCTCAAGAGAGCTCATCTTAGCTCATCCTTGCTCAGGTCTGCTCAGATCCAACTCAACTTAGCTGAGTCTAGCTCATCTCAGCTCTTATTAGTCCATAGGGAGCTCTAGCTAGCTCAACTGAGTTGACTGGAGTTCACCCCAGCTCAGGTCCAGCTACATCCAGCTCCACTCAACTCCAACTAGCTGAAGATGAATTCATCCCAGTTCAGGAAGCTCAAGTACAGCTCCTGGGGATTCATCTTAGCTCAACTTAGTTGTGCTAAGCTACCTTAGCTGTCTCAACCAACTCAATCCTCCCTGGGAGCACCAGACCTAGCTCACCTCAGCTCCATTCAACAGAAGCCAGCTTACTTTAGCCTGGCTTAGTAGTTAGCAAAGAACTAGCAAGCTAAGCAAGCTAGAGTAGCCCCATGTTGACCTCTTCAGTAGCTCCTAGCTCCATACTCTGCATATCCAGCACCTCTCCTCAAACCCTAAGCTCCACATGCATACTCCTCTATTCCATAGCTAGCTAAGCTAGCTTAGCTTAGCTTAGCTTAGCTAACATCTAGCTCCTTGGCCATCCTCCACCCTCCACTTAACCCTAGCTAACTCCACCTACATAACCTTCCACTCCAAGTCCACCTAAGCCTACTTAAGCTAGCTCCACCCAACTCATTTTGGTGCCACCACTTCACCACCTTTCACCCCTCAACTAACCACCAAAAGACACCTAAAGTTGGCGCCAAAACTAACCCTAACCACCTCCCTTTTGGCACCAACTTCAACCCCCATATCCACCCTACACATAACCCCTCCAAGCCTCATCCACCATCCACCTTAACCCCCTCATCCTACCCTATAAAAAGACCAGCACCCACCAACTTACAACCCATCCTTGGCTAGCAAAATTCCTCTCATACTATACTTAAAGCCCACGCCCAAGAGAGAAGAAGAAGAAGAAGATTAAGGGGATATTCTGTCCCCTTGGTGCCTTCCCCTCTTCCCTTCTCTCGTGCCCATGCTAGCCAAAGGAGGAGCCAGGCAAGGAAGACCTTTGGAGGAGGTCTTCAAGGTGGTCCACGCCACCTTGGAGGAGAGCTTGAGGGTGGTTCATGCCCACCCTTGGAGGAAAGAATTGAGGTGGAGAGCATCCACCTTGGAGGAGCTTTCAAGGAAGGACAAGAAGGAGACCCTCTTTTCAAGCCAAGGAGCAGCTAGGCTTGGAGCAGGAAGACTCCCTTGTTCACCAGATTCTGCAAGAGGATTTGTGTTTCTTTTATTGCTTTTATATTTTCCATTTCTAGTAGAAGCATTCCTCTACTTGTCTTTGTCAAAGAACACAAATTCTACTAAATTAATTTGCCTTCTTTTTAATTTCTATTGCAATTGCTTGTCTTTGTTCTAGCACTTGTTTCACTTTCACTTCCTAATTACTCTAGGCCTTCACTTGCCTAGAGTGAGCTTAGAGAGGGGACATATTTATCTCTTAATTTTTATCTTAGTAATTATAGATGTTAGTTACTTTTTCATTATAATTCGCATTTTTCCCTCATTATTTCAAAATTGAAAAAAATTATATATTTAAAATACCAAAAAGAAAGATTGAGTTTCCCTTTAAAGCAAGAGAATTGAATTACAAACTTGCTTCCTTGGACGACCCTAGATACTCCCCTATCTAGGAATATAAATTTAAAAGCGTATGCGAATTCGCGTGTTACAACAACTTTAAAAACCCTAATTACAAAACACATGATTTTTCACATCACTTTTTGGCGCCGTTGCCGAGGAGGCACGGCTTTGCATTAATCATTTTTCTCTTGCTAGAAGTGGATCCCATCCCCTTCTCTTTCTTTTCTCTTGTGTGTGCAGGTGTTGCAGGAAGAAAGCAGGAATTTGGAAGCGAGAGCTTAAAATTCCTTTTCTTTGATTCTCTTTTCTGGTCACATAGTCAATTAAAACTATCAAAAAAATATTAAACTTGGCTTTCAAGATCCCAAACATCTTAATTAAGTGGAGTGGTATCCATTAAAATTCATTGATTGCTTGTATGCTTCATTAAACACCACTCCAATCCAAGTGTTAGTGTTTTGATTTTCGATTCTAGATTTCTATCCAGAATTCAAAAATCAATTCCTAACACCACGGTCTCCTAAAATTTCATCATTTCATACAGCGATTTCAAATTAAGTTAGGAACATCTGTTCTAAATTTCAGATTTATTGGCTATGTATTTAATTTTTAAAAATTTGTAGTCTGCAAAGGGGTCACACCCTCTAATCTTCCTATTTTGCTACTATATGTGAATTTTTAGAATTTTTATACTCATCCAATTTTTGTAAAATTTAGCGTCTTGGAATCCTTGTAAAATTCTACATCTCACATAAAATCATCAAAATTTTCTGAGGCCAGTGGTGGTACAAAAAGTCCAGAATACTCATAGGTATCATTTCTGAACTTTGACACTAGCACAAATAAAAATTTAAAACAAATATCAAACAAATTCCTAAAATCTTACAAAAATATTTTATGGAATTCTTGTTTGATTCTCTTCAAAGTAGTGTTTTTTGAATTGTTTGGGATACTACTTAATACAAAAAGCCTAAAAACTACTCATCGGTAGTTAAATTTCTATCCTAGGATCAATTGGATTAAGGTTTCTTTTTTCATTTTTAGAGACAAACAACCAAAAGGAAGCATATCCTCACCCATACAACTTATTTTCCTCTTGTTTGTGGAATCTCAAACTCCTTTGAAAACTTAAAAAGAAAACCCTAAAAATACACTAAGTTAAATCCAATCCTAAAAGATAGAAATACAATAATTGTGTGACAACTTGCTTTGCATTGGAACCACTTTCTAATTCCTGCACACACAAAAAAAAATTGAAATAATAGGGCAATAACCCAAATTAACACCCTCTACATTTTGTGTACATTATAGTATCCTAAACCTAACTAAAATTCGTAGCAACTTGACCCCTAAGGCTCCATCAACTTAGGCTTGTTGTATAGGTCTTAAGTTTTCTCTAGTTAATACCAATTCTGTCATGTATATCTGGTGTTCAAGATGAGGGGTCATGTCAAACAACCAGGTGTGGGTTTGTACAAGCACCTAGGGTTTTCCCTGGGAAACGTTTGGGCCCAAACCTCCCCTTAAGGAACTTGGCTAGATTTGTTGACAGAACGAGTATTCACTATTGATTACTTATTTCCTAAGTAGACCAAGTCTTAAGTTTATTTTTAGGGAGTCACACTTAAGTTAGGTCTAGCTTTTGTTGTTTGAATTGCACACTTTCTCTCATCTCTTTCTCTTCTCCTCCCCTCTAATTCTTCCAAAACAGTGCATGCACGGGCGACGGTCCCAAAAACCACATCTTGAGGGACCATCTGATTTCGCCCCCCACAGCAAAAAAATATTGTTTTCTTCTCCCTCCTCTAAGAAAATGGAAAACCCAGGAAACTGACAAAAAAATTCTGCTTCCACTTCTAACTCGTCAGCCAACCCACAAGCTGAATTCCCCCTCCCTCACCTCATTTGGAGAAACCGAAAATTCCTGCAGGGCCAGGTGGCCCTCCAATTCTAACTCAAAGTCCAAACCCCTTTGCCTTGATGGTCGACCATTTGGTTCGACTGCAACAAAATCAAGAAGATTTGGCTAGGACTATCACGAACCTACCTAACCAAGGGCAAAATCCACCACCCCGCCAATAGCCTGTCGTTCCTCTTAAGGATTTCTATGATCCTTTCAATTACAAGGAAAGGCCCGGGGTGGTCATACCAAAAGGGGATTTCGAGATCAAACCAGCCATTCTAAATCTTATCAAACATTTTCATGGTCTTCCAAGAGAGGACCCTTTTTGTCATCTCGAGGAATTAACTGTCCTCGCTCAAACCACTTGTTCCCGCAATGGGTAGGAAGATATGTGGTTAATGAGATTTTTTCCTCTCTCTCTTAAAGACAAAGCTTCCCATTGGTTTAGAACGGTTGGGCGCCCGATTACCACCTAGCCCCAATTAAAGAGCGCTTTTCTCAAAAAACTTTTTCCAATCGGTCAAACTAATGCTTTAAGAAGATCCATAACGACCTTTCAACAAAAAATTGGTGAACCCCTCCACGAAGCCTGGGAAAGATTTCAAGAAATTTTAAGAAGTTATCCCCACCATGAAATTCCACAATGGCAATTAGTGCAGATCTTCTATCATGGATTAGAAGATCAATTAAAGCGATTTGTGGATGCCTCATGTGGGGGCAATTTTCTTAACAAAGATGCCGAAAGTGCCTATCTCCTCTTTGAAGAAATGAATGGAAACTCATTTAATATGACTTCAATGGACATTTTTGGTAGAACACAAAACCCTAGACACGGAGTCCATGAAATTGACTCCAAATCCACCTCTGTTGCAGTCACTCAAGATGATCTATATATGTTAGCTCAACGACTTGACCAGATGCAAATTCACAAGAAAAAAATGGAAGAAAAACTCACAAATAAACAAGCTCCACACGTTAACTCTCGATACACTAACACTCCACAACTTCTCCGAAGAGAAAATCTACAACATTGATGCCACACCTGCTGGTCAGCAATTTCCAACTGATTTCCCACAGGAATTGACTGGGAATTTTGAACAAAATATTTTTGATCCCACCACGGAAAATATTTATGCTCTCCAGGAGTAATTTAGAAACCTCTCCAACACTTTCAATCAAAATTGGAGGACTAACCCAAATCACTCCTGGAAAAACCCGAACCCGATTCCTTTTCCCAAACAAAACTATTTTGGGAATTATGGGCAACCTATGTATCAACCTAGACCATCCCAGGAAGATATTAACACTCAGGTCATGAAAACTCTGCAAGGAATGCAAAATCAATTGACAGGAGTAACCCGCATGATTACCAACTTGCAACACCAAGTTAAGGTTACTCCTGATCATCGACCTATTGGGAATTTACCTTCCCAACCCATGCCCAACCCGAATAATCAAAGGAATTAGTTCCAGGGTGGATATCCCAATCAACCCATTCAACCAGCACCTCAACATCCGTCGAGTTTCAATAACAGTCAGGCTTCCCATCCTCACCCTAGAAACAACCAAATAGTAAATGTAGTTACTTTAAGGAATGGGAAAACCACTCACAATACCCTGCCTATTAAAGAAACTCATTTTAATGAAACATAGATCAACTCTTCCCCATCTTCCTCTCACATTGTTCAAGAACCTATTAATGCAAAATAGGGAAACCCTGCACCAATTCCACAAGCCCTCCATTCTTCAACAAATAAGAAAAAGAAGAAATCCAAGCCCACTGAAAAGGAATTAACGGATTTATTTGGGCAAGTTAAAATTAATATCCCTCACCTAGATGCCATAAAATACATCCCTGCCTATACAAAATTCCTAAAAGATTTGTGTACCCTGAAAAGGCACCCCCAAAATTTAGGAAAGGTGATCCTTCCTGAGACAGTCAGCTCAGTTGTGCAGAGTCGACTACCTCTTAAGAGAAAAGATCCCGGTGCCCCCCTGATTTAAGTTATCATTAATGATACTTCTTTTGATCACGCTTTGTTGGATCTCGGTGCCTCAATTAATCTTATCCCCACAATTATTTTTGAGGAATTTAAGATCAGTGAATTAAAGCCTATTGAGGTTACTCTTCAATCAGCCGACCGATCTACAATTAAACCAAGGGGAATTGTTGAGGATGTCCTTGTCCGAGTCAAAAATTATCTATTTGCAATAGACTTTTTAGTCCTGGACATAAAGGTACTGGAAGCACTAAAGTTTGCCCCCATAATTCTTGGAAGACCATTATTAGCCACCGCCCGCGCAAATATTGATTGTGATTCTGGAAAAATGAAGATCATGTGTGGCGGTGAATCTATAACGCTAGACATTTTTCAAGCTTCTAGGCGGTTCCAAGAACCTAATTTCTTTGATGATTCAGATTCAAAAATAGAAAATATTGTGGAGGAAACTTTGCAACTTTCCCATTTAGGTTTCTATTTTGCCATCAATACGGTTCTTGAACAATCCACTTCTTCTCACCCTTCCACCCTAACCACACATTCAGCTAACCCTTCAGCTAACCCTTTCACTCTCACCTCACCACTAACCCACAAAGCAGAAATTCTTTTGGAGTCAGGTCCACAATTGGAATTAAAACCTTTGCCCGATTCCCTTAAATATGTCTTCCTGGGTCCAAATCAGACCCTGCCCTTGATTATAAATTCTGAACTTACCAGGGCACAAGAGCACAAACTTCTCTAGGTTTTGAGTAGATATAGAAAAGCTATTGGCTGGACCCTTTCTGATCTTAAGGGTATTCATCCGTCCTCTTGTACACATTGTATATATTTAGAGGACGATTCTTGCCCCTCCAGCCAACCACAAAGGCGCTTGAACCCTATTATGCAAGAGGTGGTAAAAAAGGAGATTATTAAGTGCTTGATGCTAATATCATCTACCCCATTTTTGACAACTCCTGGGTAGGTCCAACACAAGTTGTGCCCAAAAAGGCTGGACTAACAGTTGTCACTAATGATAATGGGGAGAATATAGCCACTCGAACCGCCTCTTCTTGGCACGTGTATTGATTACAGAAAATTAAACACCGCCACCAAGAAGGACCATTTTCTGCTCCCTTTTATTGATCAAATCTTGGAGCGCTTAGTCGGACAGGATTTTTACTATTTTCTAGACTATTATTCCAGCTATAATTAGGTAGCGGTTCATCCTGAGAACCAGGACAAAACAACTTTCACCTACCCCTTCGGAACCTTTGCTTTCCGAAGGATGCCCTTTGATCTTTGCAACGCAGTTGCAACTTTTCAAAGGTGTATGCTTGCAATATTTTTAGACCTAGTAGGTGACCTCTTCAGTAGCCCCATGTTGACCTCTTCAGTAGCTGCTAGCTCCATACTCTGCATATCCAGCACCTCTCCTCAAATCCTAAACTCCACATGCACACTCCTCTACTTCATAGCTAGCTAAGCTAGCTTAGCTAACATCTAGCTCCTGGCCATCCTCCACCTTCAACTTAACCCTAGCTAACTCCACCTACATAACCTTCCACTCCAAGTCCACCTAAGCCTACTTAAGCTAGCTCCACCCAACTCATTTTGGCACCACAACTTCACCACCTTTCACCCCTCAACTAACCACCAAAAGGCACCTAAAGGTGGCACCAAAACTAACCCTAACCACCTCCCTTTTGGTGCCAACTTCAACCCCCATATCCACCCTACACATAACCCCTCCAAGCCTCATCCACCATCCACCTTAGCCCCCTCATCCTACCCTATAAAAAGACCAGCACCCACCACCTTACAACCCATCCTTGGCTAGCAAAATTCCTCTCATACTGTACTTAAATCCCACACCGAAGAGAGAAGAGGAAGAAGAAGATTAAGGGGATATTCTGTCCCCTTGGTGCCTTCCCCTCTTCCCTTCTCTCTTGTGCCCACGCCAGCCAAAGGAGGAGCCAGGCAAGGAAGACCTTTGGAGGAGGTCTTCAAGGTGGTCCACGCCACCTTGGAGGAGAGCTTGACGGTGGTGCACACCCACCCTTGGTGGAAAGAATTGAGGTGGAGAGCATCCACCTTGCAAGAGCTTTCAAGGAAGGACATGAAGGAGACCCTCTTTTCAAGCCAAGGAGCAGCTAGGCTTGGAGCAGGAAGACTCCCTTGTTCACCAGATTCTGCAAGAGGATTTGTGTTTCTTCTATTGCTTTTATATTTTTCATTTCTCGTAGAAGCATTCCTCTACTTGTCTTTGTAAAAGAAAACAAATTCTACTAAATTAATCTGCCTTCTTTTTAATTTCTATTGCAATTGCTTGTCTTTGTTCTAGCACTTGTTTCACTTCAACTTCCTAATTACTCTAGGCCTCCACTTGCCTAGAGTGAGCTTAGAGAGGGGACATATTTATCTCTTAAGTTTTAGCTTAGTAATTATAGGTGTTAATTACTTTTTCATCACAATTCGCATTTTTCCCTCATTTTTTCAAAATTAAAAAAAATTATATATTTAAAATACCAAAAAGAAAGATTGAGTTTCCCTTTAAAGCAAGAGAATTGAATTGCAAACTTGCCTCCTTGGATGACCCTAGATACTCCCCTATCTAGGAATATAAATTTAAAGCATATGCGAATTCGCGTGTTACAGCGACTTTAAAAACCCTAATTACAAAACACACGATTTTTCACATTAGGCTCACGACCATCCGGTGAGATGCAAAAACACCTAAATCCAAACCTACAGGATGTCATGAAAAAGGAGATCAGCAAGTGGTTAGATGAAGGGATCATCTACCCGATCTCCGACAGTCAGTGGGTGAGTCCAATCCAAGTTGTGCCTAAGAAGGAAGGGCCCACCGTGATCTCGACTGAAATCGAAGAAACCATACCGACCCGTATAGCAAACTCATGGAGAGTCTGCATTGATTACAAAAGACTCAATTCCTCCACGAAGAAGGATCATTTCCTACTACCGTTCATTGATTAGATCCTCGAGAAACTAGCGAGAAATCGATTCTTCTACTTTTTGAACATGTACTCCGGTTATAACCACGTCACAATCCATCCTGAGGACCAAGAGAAGACCACCTTCACCTACTCCTTTGGGAAGTATGCATTCCGAAGAATGCCGTTCGGTCTCTGTAATGTACTCGCTACTTTTCAGCAGTGCATGCTTGCCATATTCTCAGATATGGTAGGTGAATACCTTGAGGTCTTCATGGATGACTTCTCGGTATTTGGAGAATCTTTTGATGATTTCCTCTTGCACTTGTTTTAAATCCTCTGGTGGTGCATCGATGTGAATTTGGTTCTTTCTTGGGAAAAGGACCACTTCATGGTACCTGAGAGAATTGTTCTAGGACATCTCATCTCTGAAAAAGGCATCCAGGTTGATCGAGCCAAGGTAAATCTAATTTCCAAACTCCCTATGCCTAGCTTAGTCAAGGACATCCGATCCTTTCTGGGGCACGTCGATTTTTACCGTCGATTCATTCTTGATTTCTCGAAAATCACATGCCCCTTAACTAATCTTCTCTCCAAGGATGTTCCCTTTGAAATTACCGAGGAGTGCACTCAAGCATTTGAGATCCTACATGATCGAGTTACCTAAGCACCTATGTTGCAGTCCCCTGATTGGTCTCAACCCTTTGAGAACATGTGCGATGCATCTGATTATGCTGTGGGTGCAGTACTTGGGAAAAAAATAAACAGGAAACCTATAGTCATCTACTACGCTAGCAAGACACTTGATGAGGCTCAACATAACTACATAGTTATGAAGAAAGAGCTACTAGCCATAGTATTTGCCCTGTAGAAATTTAGATCATATCTTTTGGGTTCTCATGCTATCATATACTCAGATCACACTGCAGTGAAGCACCTCCTCGCAAAGAAGGACGTGAAACCTAGACTAATCCGCTGGATCTTGCTGTTGCAAGAATTTGATCTCAAGATTCACAATAAAGCGGGAAAGTAGAATGTGGTAGCTGACCACTTACCCTGCCTTCCTTCTGATAGTATCGACCCTTATGGACCCATCACTGAGCACTTTCCTGATGAGCACCTCCGGACTATTAGTGCGAAACTTCCTTGGTTTGCTAATTTGGTAAACTACTTGGCATCACATCAGATCCTATCCGATTGGCCGAAGACAAGAAAGATAAATTGTTTTTCGATGCCAAGTACTACATCTGGGAAGACCCATACCTCTTCCGCATTGGTGTTGATCAGATCATCAGACGGTGCTTTCCGAAAAAGGAAATTTAGGACATTTTGTCCTTCTGCCATACCAGGCCTGCGGCAGACACTTCTCCAGACATAAACCACATCAAAAGTCCTCCAGTGTAGCTTTTATTTCCCCACGATTTTCAAGGATGCATACGATCTCTGTAAGGCATGCACTCATTGCCAGACCTTGGGCAACATGAGCCACCGCGATATGATGCCTTTATAGTCGATTCTCGTATGCGAAATCTTCGATATCTGGGGGATTGATTTCATGGGACCCTTCCCTATCTCGGAAGGCTTCGAGTACATTCTTCTCACTGTTGACTACGTGTCCAAATGGATCGAAGCCATCCCAACCCTAACCAACGATCATAAGGTGGTAATCAAATTCATTCATCAGAACATCTTTTCTCGGTTTGGGATTCCACATGCCATTATCTCTGATGGAGGGATCCATTTCATGAATACTCAGTTTAGATCACTGATGACCAAATGCAAGGTGTCGCACCGAATCTGTACTCCTTATCACCCCAAAACCAATGGTCTAGCTGAGCTATCAAATCAGAAGATCAAGAAAATCCTTTAGGTCACTATCTGACCTGACAGGAAAGATTGGTCGCCCTGACTTCCGGAATCCTTATGGGCTTATAAGACTGCCCACAAGACCCAATTGAGCATGTCTCCTTTCAGATTGGTGTATGGGAAGGCATGTCACCTCCCTGTCGAGTTGGAGCACAAAGCCTATTGGGTTGTACGGAAATGTAATTTAGATCTTTCTAAGGTAGAAACCCACAGAAAGCTTCAAATGAGTGAGATCGATGAACTAGCAATGATGCGTACGAGAACTCATGAATTTACAAAGAGCGAGTTAAGGCCTTTCACGACAAGCACATATCTAGAAAGATCTTTCACCTTGGTCAGAAAGTCCTACTCTTTGATGACAAACTTAAACTGTTCCTAGGAAAACTCAGATCAAAATGGATTGGACCATATCTTATTAGATGGATTTTTGGAAATGGAGTCGTTGAAATCAACCAAACCAACCTTGATTCTGAACCTTTTATCATGAATGGCCAGCAACTTAAGCCATTCATTGAACTTACCGATATGAACTTGGCTGAGGTATCTTTTGATCTCCACTCTCCTTGAGCTCATTATGCCCGGCTGATGGTGTTAAACTTAGCGCTTAACGGGAGGCAACCCGTCATCTTATTGAAAAAACCCAAAACCCTTCTTGACACATCTTATGCTGAACTCATGTTGCATTTTAGAGTTCGTCCAGTAGAACAGCTGACTCCACCTCTGGTACCTATACCCGAGCTTGAAATCGTCCGCAACAGTCACCCCGACCCGTCCACCCATCTAAACCTATTATGATGTACGATCTAAGCTAAATTCGAACCCACCTAATTTACAATTACGACATTGCAAATCGTAGGAATGGAGGGGTATTAAAGTGCAAAACGTTGTGAGAATCACTACACAAGAAAGGATTTCATCAAAAAAAGTACATATTCCAAAATGAAAAAATAAAAAATAAAAAACTAAAAAAGAGAAAAAATGGAGAAGAGAGGAAATTTTGAAAGATCAATTTGCATATCATTTTTGAGGAGAAAAAGGGGAGGTGATATAAATGTCAAAGAGGAGCACAATTTGAAAAGAAAAAAGATAGTCATTAGTAAAAGATTGAGGAATCTACTTAGTTCTAGACCAAATCAAAAGAAAGAAAATGAAAGACAAAAAGTGCTAAGAGACAAAAAGAGATTGGTATGAATGCTGATCTTAGGCCTCTTGGGCTGTGACTTTATGCTTAAAAATTCAAGTATTCGTTAAGATCCGGATAGTCCTCAAGAGGTCAGGGAAAATGTGAAGCTTAAGTAATAGGTCTAAGGCTTAAGGATTATTCGTCCACGTTAACTGACCTCTGGTTTCCGGGACTCGGTAACCTAAGCAACCTAATCCACACACAGTCTGGTTCAACGTGCTTAATTATCAAAATCGTGCAAAAGCATTAATTCTATTCTGAAAAGGCTACCAAGATTAGGAGCGACTGATCAACACAAGTTGATTTGGAAGCGTTCCCGACGTGGAGAGATGGGAAATTCCCTTCGAAGATGCAATAACATACCATCACCTCAGTGCTTGTCTCCTAGGATATCTAAATATCCTACAGGGGGCATGTAAGCACCTTGTGCTGGTTCAGATGCCATGGGCGGCATTATCACGAAATGTCAATTGCCAAGGTCTAGATTTAGCTACAGAATGCCATGGGTGGGATTATCCCGAAATCTCGAAAGCCAGGGTTCTAGGGTTTGCCATGGGCGGTGCTATCTCAAAGCATCAATTGCTAGGGATCCTGCGAGGATTGATGGTGGGTGCTAAGAATCCAATACAGACTGATGTAAACACATTTACACTACTTAAAATGTCTATTTATGCATGTTCTTAAGCATAGGATTGCATTTCATGATATAAATAATGCATAACATGCATCATCTTGCATTTAGAGTAGTTTGAATAAAATGGAGGTTAATTGTCTCCTTTTATGTGCTTGGATAGGACAAACATTTTGTCGCGGCCTCGAATCAAAGATCCAACCATATGGATGTGATCAGGGTGACAATTGGAGTTCAACGACTCCAAGATCGCCCTAATTAGACATCCGTAGCATCAGATAGTGACCAAGGAACCCTAGAAGATCAAGGGCCAGGATGGTGAAAATCCGCACTTCAGATGACAAATCCGACCACATGGATGAATTTGGATCGATGATCGCAGCTCAACGACACAAAAATCGAGTCAATCTGACATCCGTGGCACCATCTACAACTTCCAGAAGATGGACGGCCAAGATGGCGCCACGTGGAGCCATCTCAGCCGCCCAAATGGCCGCCTACATTCCATGAAGACCGTGCACCTGCCCCCTCTCTGCCGTTGGATCTCGATCCAACAGCTGTGGACGCGGCGCTTTAAAATCATCCTCGCGACCTTATCGACGGCATAGCGCAGCAGGGATGAAGCGGTGGGCGAAGCAGAGGTCGCGGGATCGAGTCCCGCGAGCCTCAAATCAGGTGCAAGCGATAGTGCATGGGCGGGCGTTGGATCGTGATCAGACGGCCGCTCGCGCCCAATAGCGGTCACGCGTGATTGAACGCGCAGCGTCACGCGCGATCGCAAGCGCCAGGCGGGCGCAGCAGCGGGCGGAGATGCGTCTTAAGCCATCCGATCTCTCGATCGGACGGCTGAGAATCGACGAACGTGGGAAGCCATTGCGCGCGCGAGAAGCTAAGCGGGCGCGCGTGGGCGCGGAAGCTATGCCCACGTTGGGGCTTTAGTGACGGATTTATCCGTCACTAAAGACTCCTCATTTATTATTTTGAACTTGTAATGTCCATTTTGCCCCCACTCCTTGCAACTATAGAAGGAAACCCCCTCCATACGAAATTCTCATCCCTTCCTTCTCCTCTCTACCCCTCCAAAGCTCAAGAGAAGCTTGTCCCACACCTGGGATGCTTCTCGTGAGATAAAGTCCAATTTTCGTTCCCCTTCGGAAGTGGATCCCATGACGACGACGGCGTGCTGCTTCATTCTCGTTCTTCTGCTTCATCCTCCTTCATCCTGCTTCATTCTCCTTCGTCCAGGCGTCGTCCCATCCGGCTCGTCCTCCAAGCAACCGTCGAGGAGGATTTCTCTCTCCCTATTCTTTTTACTACTTTCTAGATTAATCTACTCGTCCTCCAAGCGACCGTCGAGGAGGACATTTCTCCCTCCATTCTTTTAATGCTTTCTAGAGTAAATTTATCGCTTTCTAGAGTAATTGTTTTATGCTTTCTAGTTGTAATGAACAATCTCCTCAATGAAAAATTCCTTGTTTATTCTACATCTCATTTTGATTTCTTTGTGTAATATTCTCTTTCTCTCTTACTCTCTCTCTCTCTTCTATTTATTGTAAATAATTAGATAGTTTTAAATTGAATTATTCTATGACAAATAAAAAGAAACGCGTAGTTTTTAAATCAAACATCCGCTTCCCTGTGTTCGACCCGAAATTTTAATTTCGGTATAAATTTTATTTGTTGAACATGAATTCTTCGCTTTCAAACTACAATGACAGGTTTCCAAAATCGAACACATTAGTGTAGCGTTCGTAATCGTTCAACACAGACCGTGTTGTAAAGCCAATCCGAAGTTAGAAATAAAGAAAGAACAGAGAGAAAACTCTCCAAAAATAAAAAAATCTTCTGTCTCTCTCATACAAAAATGCACTGCAAACTAAACCTAGCTAAAACATGTTACAAGCACAGGTGCTTTAACAACGGAGTTCAACGAACCTTAGGTTAGTTCCTGCAGGCCTTAGAAACCTTCGCGGTGGACTAAGGCTAAAGTTGATCAGGTTTGGATCTTGGTTAGTACTTGATACTTCTAGGCCTATGGTAAGGTGGTTTTTTGCTTTTGAATAATATGATTAAGATGATTTGTCATTTTAGCATAAAAGTTGTGGAAAATCACTTAACAAAATAATTAAAATAAACCACCCAAGAGTGGGTCGTATCCACAGGGAGGCAATGACCTATTTAAACTTGCACCGGTTAAAAACATATGTTCACGATTAGTTTCGTCAAGAAATCCAATCGAAATCGCTTTTCAATTGAGATAATAAGATAATATCATGCTGATATTGTAGTTATGCAAAATAAGAGGGAGATGCTCTTAAAATCAATTGAATAGAATATTATTAACTAAAAATACCTTCCCCCTCAATGGCAAAAAATGTAAATTTTAATTAGCTTTAAAACAGGGGATTTGTTGCAGCGGCTAGTGCGCACAAGACGAGGAGAGATGGGCGTCGAGGCTACAGCTGAAGGTCATTTTGCTCGGGCCGCACCCAACGGTAGCCTGTGGTGGCCGCAAGAAGTAGAGGAAGGTGGCTGGTGGTAGTTCTGCTCGCTATTGTTGAGCACACGAAGGCATAGGTGGAGCATCTAGAGGGCCCGCGAGCTTAGCTACTGGAGAGTGCTCGGGCGGAGGTGTGGACGCGTGTAAAGGAGCACCTGGTGCGTGTAGCAAGCAGTGGTGTGGCAAGGGAGGTGCAGGTAGAGGTGCGGATGCTCTACATGCGGGTGAGTTGTTGCGAGGGGCAAGCACGCGAAAATGACGCCACTGGAGGGAGGTGCTTGCACATGGTGTGTGCGACAGGAGGTGAGGCACGCAGAGGGTAGGCATGCATGGGCTGGAAGTGGATCTGGCCAAGAGACGTGAGAAGACAATGGCTGGGCACCGCCTGCACGTAGTGAGGCACGGTATGCAGTCAGAGGAGTGTGGTTGCTGCTATGCATGGGGATGTGGCGCAATCTAGAGGAGAGGCCAGTTGTTGCTGGCCACCTTGGAGTGAAGGTGGTCTGCGGTGATGGTGGTGGTGGGTTCGTTGAGGCTTTGTGTGGCAGATGAGGAACACGCTCATGGTAAGTGGCCAAGCTCGTTGGCTTGGCGTGGCGGCCTGTCACCCCGCCAGCCCACGGTGTGGCAAGGCTTGGCCATGGAGACCACAGCGATGGGCGGATGCACGGTGATGGGGCATGTGGCATCTCCAGGAGCATGGAAACCTCCATCATTTCTTTATCCCAGTCGAGGAGACTAGATCAACTTCTAGCGCTCCTCCTTGACTGGGATCTTCAATGCGGCAGCTGGAGGAAGAAATGCAGTCGTTACACATAGAAGAAGAATAAAATAATAATAAAATATTATGATTATTTATACGCAAACCCTTAACTTTTATGTTAACTTAAAATAATGCATGCAATGCACCTAATTGGTTAACTAATTAAATGAATGCAATTCTAAGTTAATTCTAAATGCATTTAGATATGGATGCCACACATGAATTATGCACTTAAGGTAAAAATATGAATTAATTTAATTACATCCTAATGTATGCTATCTAAATGTTAAAATTAACTTAATGTTGAGGCACTTAAATACTTAAATAGCCCACAAATATGGGCTAATCGAATACCCCCATCCTAGTTTTTGCTAGTCCCTAGCAAATCTAAGCAATAACCTAGCACTCCAAGTGGACTAGCCAACCCAATCGGTCTTCCTTTAGAAACATGTTAAGTTCAGACTTTAGACCTAAGGTTCCCAAGTAGTTGCTAAGTTACAAACTAGGTCGAATAAAGATGAGTTGCAGGCACAGGTTTCCCTGCTTTCTAACTCTACCTTAGGGTTTATTGATCCCTGAGATTAAAGCATTCGTGCATGTGCATTGGTTTGAGTTATTTGCGGTTGGTACGATTGTCAACCTAGAGAGGAAAAAGGATTTTTTTTTAATATATACATTTTTGTTTGATTCCTCAGTCTAACCTTGAATCAGCTATCAATACGGTCTGTGTCGGATTCAATGTCCCCATCATCGTACCTCGAAGGGTGCCTAGCTTTCGATGCTTCAAGATAGCACCACCTATAGCGACCCCAAGAACTCTTGTTAATTGACACTTCGAGATAGTATCGCCCATGGATTTCTTAAGCGAATTCAGGCCTGTGACAATCGGCACTTCGAGATAGGGTTTCCCATGGTACCTGAACCTCACAATGCGCTTACATGGCCCCAATAAGATGGATATCCTAAGAGACAAGCGCCAAGGAGGTAACATGTTATCATCGCATCCTCAAGGTGAGTATATACTCCACCTCTCCTGCAACAAGAACTCTTCCAATCAAATTGTGTTTTCAAGCATCTCCTAAGTCAAAACTAAGAGAACCAACTTTTCTTAAAGAAATGAATTAGGGTGATCGCTTACACAAGACCAAGTGTGTGTGAAATGTGGATGCTTAGGTTGTGAGGACCCTCAAATCAAAAGGTAGAAAAAGACATCAGGTAGTACCCAACCTTTAACTCAATCTCTAGGTTTCCTTCATCAACCTCTTGTGGAATGGTCCGCAACTTAACTCCTACTTAAGTTTTTAAGTCCACAAAGGACCTTAAAAATCTAAAGCTAGTAGCTTACTTAGCTTCTAAAGTTCGACACCTAGAATCAACTTAGTCTAACCTAAAGTTCTAGTCTGCTTAAGAATGCAGAGCCTAGCCAGTTAAGCTCACTAATAAAAATATGTTTTTCTCTTTGTTCCCCTTTTTTTCTTTTTTTTTCTATGCAAATGTATGCAATGCAGAATGCTTTAACTAAATGCATGAATGCACTATATATAAATGCCATGTATATCCCCACATACACACCCGCATGCCTAAAATCCACAATGTCCTCATTGCATAGAAGAGTATTACCTGGGTCAGAGTTGGGCTACCGTTATTTTGTTGGTAGCCGAGTAACCAAAGAACCTGCAAGTCAAGTTCCAAAACCAAAGAAAAAGGCCCTAATAATGAGCAAAGTAATGCTGGCATAGAAAACAGGTAATCTAGGATGTTGGCGAGCTGATGATGTATCCCGATAGCAAATGCTCACCCTACCAGGATGGGAATAAAATCTTCCCAGGTCACTAGAGGAGGTTCTAAAGGATAAACAACCATAACAACCACCAAAGGGATATGGGGAGGATGACAAGGATCCTCCAAAAGAAATGGGAAAGGAATAGTGCAGAGATAAACCCCTAAGGTAATGGACTGACCAAAGAAATCATCACTCCATACCTGATACTCCGTTACAAGAGGTATTGGTTTGTTAAGCCCCCTAGTCAAAATAGTAGTGAGCATGTCATGAAGCCAAGGATCATCTAGGGTATCCAAGTTTCGAGGTTGCGGGATGGTCATGAGATCTAAGTTGGGTTTAGTTGGCTCTGTGTCCATCCCTAACAATCTTTCCAATTCCTCAATTGCATCCCTAGCATTCCTTGCACTATCAGAAGTATCTGCTTACACTTCATCAATGATCTTTTCAACGTATGGGGTCAACATTTCACCTTCAGACATAGGTGAATCAGAGGATGACTCCAAATCAAATGAAGGCAGGTTGGAAGCAACAAATCTAGGGATTATCCTGTTAATGTCATCCCCAGGTTCTTGTCCTTTACTTAAATCCTCCCCAGGGTTTATATGTGAATCCACATTAACCTCAGAAGTTGCTTCCAAATTTTCAATTATTTCATCATGAGGAGAGATATCATCAATTGATGTGCTAAGGAAACCTAATTTGTCAACTTTGTGACATCCTCAGGGGCTAATTCTTCAAATAAGACATAATCACCCTTAGTGTCACTCCAAATCTTGAATGTAGGTTCCTCATATAATTCATCCTTCTCCTCATCATACGATTCATCATATACCCGAGGTCTAGAATCATCTAAAATCTCAGCAGATCCCCTAGGGCACTCTATCTAGGGTAAATGGTTTACACGAGTAACATCAGACTCCTCAGATAGGTCAACTTCTTCAAGGTTAGGTTCCCTAAGGGTCGGCTTGAGTTCCATCTCGTGATCAGAAGGGAGGGTGGGATTAACAACTTGACTTCGACCCACTTCATCAAATGTGACGAAAATACTATCATCTGGGTCGAGGTCTTCCAATGGTACCATCATTCCCTTCTTTTGACTCCAATATAATTCAGGTGGATACTCAACCTGATCATCATCTTCCTCGAGTTGCCACCTTTCTTCGTCCAATGTATAGCTACTTTCATACATATCCTCCTCCCACATAAAGTGTGGACCTCTCAAAGAAGTGTCTTCTAGCGGGGAGATTTCAAAATCAATCCTTGAAAAGTAGCTATTCTTCCTTACATAATCCCCAAAATTTTCCTCCAACTTAAGGTATGGCTCTCCCACGGGAGATGCATCTCGCATAGAGGGGTGCATTTCATCCTTAATGGGGTAGGTTGGGTGGTTAATGGCTTCTTTTTCTTGTTGGCCTACTCTTGAAGATTCTCCTAATAAATCAGTCATTTCATCTTGCATTTTCTATATTTGCATCTTCAAGGAGGAGAGGTCATCATTTCTATCAGAATAGAAGTCAGGCTCAGGGTTATAGTACCTAGGAGTATCTGTCCAAACATTATAATCATTCAGGGAGGGTGGGTTGGGCATTTGTAGGTGTGCAGAATATTGGGCAAGGCAAATCCTGCTCCTAGGTTCTGCTCACTGATTTGGGGCTTAACCAGGCCAATACTCCTATAATAGGAGTAAAAAGGATCCCAATGATTATCATTATGTCCATCAAAGGATGGACCATCTCGGCGTATGGGATTGAGGATTGCATAATGGGGGCAAGGGTGTGGGCAAGATGTAAAAGGATGAAAGTCAATGTGGTCCATTCTAGCTCACACCTCAATCAAAATTCCCCAAGCAAAACACAATTCAAAAAGGACTTTTTAAGTCTTTCTTAATTTAGGCTTTTGATTTTAAGTCAGATTGTAGGTGACAATACAATTTGTTTAATCAATTTACGCGCTTATTGTCAACCTACGGATCGCCTAAGAAGACCTAACTAGGACTTAGGTGATCCTCCCTAAAGCCGAAAAGGTTTAGTCACCACCAAACACGGCAAAGAAGGATTCAAGTAGGCTTAAACCCTTCCTTTGAAGCATTACTTTCATGGTGCTTCTTAACTACCCTCAATCTGTAAGGTTTGGAGGCAACTTCACCTCTGAACTCAAGTTTGGGTCACTTTAGACCTCAGTAATAGGAGGCTCTAGTCCTAGCGGTTCCAAACCTGAAGAGTGTCTAAAAGCATGTCGTGGTGTAAGAGATATAAGTGTGCATAAACTGTAAAAGTTTTAAGTTTGAATTTTGAATCGCACACCAAGTTTGAAAATTAAGTCCTTGATTTTTAAATGTCCCTCCTTTAATTAGTACTTTTTCAAAAATTAAATGTGACCACTTTATTAGATCACTTCAAGACAGATTATGTGGTCTAAAAATTAATCCAAATGCATTTGCATGATAGGTAGAAATGCAAAGTTAGAAGTGCATACCTGATTCCAGCATTCTTCATGCAATATGCAAGACAGGAAGTTAGATCTAGATGCTGCTCATTCGATCCTAAATGATTCGACCTAAGGACAGGTAGCTTCTAGCAGGTAGTTCGTGTTTTTTTTTTCAGCTACTTATGCACAAACAAATTAAGGATAAGCAACCCACAAAGAAATCCTAGATCTAAAGAAAAGGGAACAAACTCCTGAAAATTACCCACGTAGGGGCCTAAAAGAAAGTCGAGGAACAAAACCCCTCAACTATACCCCAGAACAAAGGTCTCAAACCAAAATGTGCAAGAAAAATTAAGTCTAAAGTCTTAATCCTACTCTAATCAAATCAGTGACTAAATGTGTGGAAACGATTGTCACGTCCTCGTCCTTCCCCTCCTAGCAATTTGGTTCCTTACAAGGTGGCTCAAACAATTTCTCCTCTGGCAACGTCAAGGGTTGCCTCTTACGATGGCTGGTGTGATTGCGAGTCGTAGAATGTGTGTTGCAGATCGTTGCACTCGCACTAGAAAAAAAATCCAGAGTTAAATATGATTCAAAATTTAAATCAATGTGAATGAATGAATGATTGCAATTTAATTAAGCTTGTTGCCTCCCCGACAACGGTGCCATTTGGTAAGATGATTTTCACTTTTGAATAATATGATTAAGATAATTCGTCATTTTAGTATCAAAGTGGTGGAAAATTGCTTAACAAAATAATTAAAATAAACCACCTGAGAGAGTGGGTCGTATCCAAAAGGAGGCAATGACCTATTTAAACTCGCACTGGTTAAAAACATATGTTCAGGATTAGTTTCGACAAGAAATCGGATCGAAATCGCTTTTCAATTGAGATAATAAGATAATATCATGCTAATATTGTAGTTATGCAAAACAAGAGGGAGATGCTCATAAAATCAACCGAATAGAATATTATTAACTAAAAATACCTTCCCCCTCAATGGCAAAAAATGTAATTTTTAATTAGATTTAAAACAGGGGATTTGGTGCAGTGCCTAGTGCGCACAGGAGGAGGAGAGACAGGCATTGAGGCTGCAGCTGAAGGTCACCCTGCCCGGGCCGCACCCAATGGTGGTGATGGCGCAGCAGATGGCAGCCTGAGGTGGTTGCAAGAAGGAGAGGAAGGTGGCAAGTGGCGGTTCTGCTCACTACTATTGAGCACATGAAGGCGCGGGTGGAGCGGCTAGAGGGCGTGCAGGCTGAGCTGCTGGAAGGTACTCGGGCGGAGGTGCGGATGCACGCAGAGGAGTGCTTGGTGCGTGCTGCAGGCAGAGGTGCAGCGAGGGAGGTGCAGGTGGAGGTGCAGACGCTCTATGTGCGGGCAAGTTACTGTGAAGGGCAGGTGCGCGGGAACAGTGCTGCTGGAGGGTGGTGCCTACACGTGGTGCATGCGGCAAGAGTTGAGGCGTGTCAAGGGTAGGCACGTGTGGGCTGGAAGTGGATCTGGTCGAGAGATGCGTGAAGACAGTGGCTGGGCACCACCTGCACGCGTGGTGAGGCATAGTATGCAGCCAGAGGAGCGTAGCTACTGCTACCCATGGGGATGAGGCATGGTCTAGAGGAGAGGCCAGCTATTGCTGGCCACCTTGGCGTGAAGGTGGTCTGCGGTGATGGTGGTGGTGGGTTCGTTGAGGCTTTGCGTGGCAGATGAGGAACACGCTCACGGTAAGTGGCCAAGCTCGTTGGCTTGGCGTGGCAGCCTGTCACCCCGCCAGCCCACGGTGTGGCAAGGCTTGGCCATGGAGACCACAGCGATGGGCGGATGCACGGTGATGGGGCATGTGGCATCTCCAGGAGCATGGCAACCTCCATCATTTCTTTATCCCAGTCGAGGAGACTAGATCAACTTCTAGCGCTCCTCCTTGACTGGGATCTTCAATGCGGCAGCTGGAGGAAGAAATGCAGTCGTTACACATAGAAGAAGAATAAAATAATAATAAAATATTATGGTTATTTATACGCAAACCCTTAACTTTTATGTTAACTTAAAATAATGCATGCAATGCACCTAATTGGTTAACTAATTAAATGAATGCAATTCTAAGTTAATTCTAAATGCATTTAGATATGGATGCCACACATGAATTATGCACTTAAGGTAAAAATATGAATTAATTTAATTACATCCTAATGTATGCTATCTAAATGTTAAAATTAACTTAATGTTGAGGCACTTAAATACTTAAATAGCCCATAAATATGGGCTAATCAGCCTACTATCGGCATTCTGACTTAATCTACAAAAGAAAGCACACATCTGAGCATAAAAAGACATGGTCTAGAATTTAACTTAATTCCATGAGATTTTGCTAAGGGACTAGCAAAAGCTAGGTGATATAAACACATTTATTGAGGGTAAAATGCCCATTCTTGCATGTTCCTAGGACTAGACTTGCATTTCCTATTATAAATAATGCATAGCATGCATCATTCTGCATTTAGAGTAGTTGTATATAATTTTTGTTAATTGCATCATTTTTGTGGTTAGGAGAGAATGATATTTATTTTGTACGATCGGATTGACGATCCGATCGTATGGATCTGATCAAGATGACGATCGGAGTCCAATGCCTCTGAAATCACCTCTATCGGAGTCCCGTAGCACCATATGCAGTTCGAGGAAGATCAACAGCCAAGGGACTAGGAGACATAATTCAGAGCTTCAAACGACAAATCCGACCGCGTGGATGGATTCGAGTCGACGATCGCAGCCTAACGGCACAAAAATTGACTCAATCCGACCTTTGTAGCAGCCCCTACAACAAGAAGATGTACGACCCAGACTACGCCACGTGGCATAGCCCAGGCCACCCAGCACACGCACGCACCATCGCACGTGCAAAGTAGCCTGGGTGCACGCACGCGCAGGCGTGCATGCAGACAGTGCAGACCAGCACGTGGGTGCACGCACGTGGCAAAGGCAGGCGGCGCAGCGCCAGCAGCGCATGAGCTGGCCTACAGCGATGCTTATAGCCATCGCTAATTCTTCGCGTGCCAGCAAAGCCAGCTGTGGGCGTGAGCGGCCATGAACTGCCTACAAGGACGCTTCCAATGATGGCCTGGATGTCACTACTGGTCCCATACCTATTTTTACCCCTTCTCCACTATAAAAGGACCTACACTGCCTCCCTTCCAAGCCATCTCTACCTACTCTACTCCCACCTACTCTCAAGCTCTAGCAAGCCTACCAACGCTCCATTAGAGCTTGTTCTCAAGCTCCCAAGGCTCCTATTAGTTTAGTGAACCTCTGCCTCACCAAATACTCCTCCAACTTCCCATCCCCATTCATAGGTCTCCTTGGAGTCGTCCTCCCACCTCCATTCCGGTAGCAGATCACCTCCATCTTCCCACCTCCATTCTGGAGCCATGCCAAAGCTTTCCTCAACCCGACGTCCTCCTGCATCTCACCTCTGTTGCCCCTCTCCTCACCTCCTTCGTCTGAGCTTCCGCCAGGCACCGTCGTCTCGCCGAACAGCTGATTCAGGAGATTTCCTCTTACGCCCCTCTCTTTTTATGCTTTCATAGTTTATTATAATAGGCATTAATGCAACACATCACATTTGATTCCATCTCTATCTTGTGATTGCTTGTCTTTTATTTCAAAAACACAAAAAAATAACAAAGCCCTAAAACTTCAAAAAGAAACAAATCGAAGTGCAGTTTTCACTTAAAGTAAACGTCGCCTCCCTATGTTCGACCCGCGACTCCCTTAGAATTTCAGTATAAATTTTATCTGATTGATGTGTTTTGCAACTACAATGACGGGTTACTTGTAATCCTGATTTCTAACACGTGAAACACGCCCGACCATTCTTACGCCGTTGCCGGGGAGGCAACAGAATTTACTTTATTATTTTTTGCACTTCTTTGCATTTACATAACACTAACCCCACTTATCTCTGATCTATTGTCTTGCAAGTACCCTGGCATGGAGATCCAAGTGCAGTAGACTGGAGTAAAGTGCAGGTAGAGTGTTTTGTAAGTGTCCCCCCTGCCACCCCCACCTTAGTTTTCATTCCATAACCTAATAACTCAAACCCAAATCAACTTAGGTTCTTTTTATAAACCTTAGGATAGATTTGGTTATTTG
Organism: Thalassia testudinum; assembly: GCA_037157565.1. Taxonomy (NCBI): domain Eukaryota; kingdom Viridiplantae; phylum Streptophyta; class Magnoliopsida; order Alismatales; family Hydrocharitaceae; genus Thalassia; species Thalassia testudinum. The sequence goes on along the minus strand of JAZHRO010000003.1, from coordinate 110,839,602 downwards.
TTTGCCACCGCCACTCACCTCACCATCCACATAAATAAAAAAAATAAAAAAAGTGTTATCTGATTGTGGGATTTGCTTAAAGAGACACACCTTAACACCCACAACTTCTCACACTAAGGCGCACAATCACATCGATTCTACCACTTAACTAGTATCTGACCTGTGGACCTAGTACACTTAATTCAGCACACAAATAAGTGAGTAGAAATCTGAATAGGTCAAACATTTCTGTGTGCCTTAACTAAATGGTGCAATATGCCAATTGATTGAACTGTTTGGGCCACACCACTTAAGATAAAAGTGATTCATCAAGTAGCTTTCCACTTAGGGTTGATTTTTAGGACTAAACCAGGCACTCCACATTTTATTTCTGATTTTTAAAGGAATATATCTACACCAGTGCTTCAAAACTTGGACTGTTCTACTGAACCTTGATTGAATATACCTAAAGATTAAACCATAAAAGCTACTAAACAAGGTTGAACCCTAAAAGACACATCATCAAATAACCTTGTTTGAGAAACCTGGTTGTGCACGCACACACATTTTAACTAATCATTAATGGCACAACCCATCTAAAGGGCCCATCACATTCCTGAAGCACCATTGTCCCAAGCCTAACTAAAATTGATTAGACGTTGACCCTAAGGACCGGTTCACTCGTCAAGATCTAGATTGAGATTGTTCACGATTAACCCGCTTATACTAGTCAATCTGATGTCTAACTAGGGTAGTAGCGTCAAACGATCGCGGCTGGGGGGTACACTAGGAAACGAAGGCGCAAGCCAAAGGAAGAACCTTCTCCCCAGTCCCTCCTTCTAACTAGTTGGATTGCCTAGACATAAGTAGAGTAAATCGTCCATAATCTTAGGACAGATTCTTCGAGTCTGTAGACCTTTAGGCTACCAAACCTAAGGACAAGCTTGTATTTTTGTACTGTAGGGCTTCTTTCTCTTATGATTTCCCTCCTTACTTCACCATGTACCCTTCCACATCTTTTACACATTTCCAATCCTATCTTTCTACCACCACATATCCCCAAGATGATTATTATTCCGACTTGACTTGTAATTACTCATCCACTAGCCTAGATGACTTTGATTGGGGATACGAATCTGGACCTCAGTGTTCAAGGCCTAACCCTGGACAATAAGACTATGGTTATTATCCTTCCTAGAGCTACAATGATTATGGATCTCCATCCTTTGATGACCAAACCAACACGATCTATAATCAGGAAGGATATAATGATTATAACACCTACCCTCCCCACTATTCCATTGAATATAGGTTGCCACCATCCCTTGAACAACCTAGAATGACCTACTTTCAGGGAGGGACCCGAGAACCATGACATCTTGACTCCCCTAGATTTAACCCAAACCCACCCAAACCTGAATCGAACCAGTCGGTTCAAGTGGACCAGATCCAAGATAGGGTGTTGGCCAATTTGAGGAACACTATACAATCGTTAAAAGCTCAGCCAATGCCATGCACTGAAGCATTGGAGCCTATGATAAAATTGATTGACTAGCTGAATAGCACTTTATTGGATTTGCTCCAAAGTGTTAGGGATAGGGACCTGGGTGTGTTTCTTCTTGGGAAATTATCGAGGTTGAGGATGAAATTTATGGTTGCCTTAGTCAAATCTCAGGATAATTCTCAAGATGACCCCCCTTCAGGAGAGCTAATGTCAGAACCCGCTCAGGCGCCTGTCAGGGGGATACATTTTTTGAAATTGGGGATGACCAGGTTGGGCTAGAGCAACCCATTGATGATAAACCGATTGATTCACCTGAGATCTCCAAGCCAGAGAGTGAGGAAAAATATGTCTCCATGGACCATGACATGACATATGATTTTGAGACATATATAAATGAGGATCATGGATTCTTTGACTCTGAGGGTGAAGAATCTTGTGGTGAAGTCTCACTTGAACTTAAGGAAGAGGATTTTAGTGAGACAAGTGGGCTTGAGGAATCTAATGAACCAGTTGATAGCCCAATTATTGAAGATTTGGATTCGGTTGGGCCTAACTTGGAGGATTCGAATCCTCATTTACTAGAAGATTCAATCAATAGCCCCATTCCTCAACCACACCCCAAAGGGATTGATTTTGATTTGGAAATCATTGTACCCAAGTCAATCTTGAATAAGCCATGATTTCTGGACTTGGGAGAATCTTATGGGGTGAATGATATGCTAAATGTCCCGGAACCTGAGCACTTGATGTTGGAGGATAGGAATGTTGAAATGAAAATTTGGGAGGTTAATTTTGAGGGAAAAACAAGTTTGGATATAAGGGTACCTATTGACCTAAAACCACCTATCTTCTATATGGACCCTTACGATATCTTTCACGTGCGACCCAAGCCTGGAATAACTGATTATTTTTCTAAGCTAGATGTTAAGTGGACAATCGCACCTATTAAACCATCTTTACCCATTGTCCGACACTTTGGTCTTGGGTTGCACACCACTAAACCGCATGCCTAACCCCGCAAGCTTAACAACCTTTGGTCTGCACAATAATCTGGTCCACATCTGTGGACATATTCTGTTGGAGGATTTGAGGATCAATATTTTTATTTTGATTCTAACCCGCACTTGTGAATTCTCAATTTCTTCCTTGTATGTATGTTATTCCTAGCTGAAGGCATTAAACTTAGCGTGTGTGTATACAGTCATCTCTCTGCGTAGCTGATCGGATTTTCACGACACTCAGGTGATATTCTATTTACTCTGCCCTTTTCATGACTTTATTTTTACAATGAGGACATTGCATCATTTAGGCATTGGGGGGTGGATAATCAATTCCTAAAATCATTATGTTAACTCCGTAGAACCTTTTTTAGTTTCTTTAAAAAAAAAATTGAAAATTTGAAAAAGATATAAAAAGAAAAATTAGGAAAAGAGAACATAGGCATTTGGAAGTTAGCTTCAGGAAATGATACGTGAGAATCTGAACACTTAGACTCTTCAGGTCTTCGAGCTTAATTAGCCCGGGTGTCCACTCGAATGTGGACTTAGTCTCGAGTCCTCGCCAATTCAAATTCATTTTTAATTTCGCTAATAAATTGGGATGATAAGTATGCGACTTATCAACCTACCCTCTGATTTGGGAGGATTTTAAGGCTAGGCATCTACACACAATTCACACTGACTAACTTTCCAACGGTTTTTATGGAAATTGGGTAGCTAATGGAATGACTTAGGTGGTATGACTGCCAAGTTGTCAGTGTTAGCAGCTCATCGACCGGTTGTCCAGAGCCCAGTCACAAGACCATTTTCATTGTACTCCCTTTAGGTAAATCTTAGATCAGGGAAGCCACCTACTTAAAAAGAAAAAAAAGAAAAAAAGAAAGAAAAGAAAATATAGAGAAAAAATAGAAAAAGAAGAAAACAAAAACAAATAAAACCACACTTCACTGCACAAGTATGGCTGGTAAGTTGTCGGTGGTAACAGCTCATCGGTCGATTGTCCAGAACCCAGCTCACAAAAAAATGCACAATAATTCCCAAAACACCTAGGGAAGAAGCGGGGGAGTAGAATAAACTAGGGAGATATACAATGGGTTCACCCTTGTGTTGACCCCATAAATAAAAGAAGTATGGAGAAAGCTACCATTCGAAAAGATAAACCTCTAAGGAAGGTCACCTAGGGTCGTAGAAACTCGAAGTCCATTTTAACGGCCACCTAGTGAGTCTTTCACTATTTTCATAAGATGCTTAGCACTTAGAGTCCTTTTCGAGTCTTGGGCTGGTCAGGTAGTCGTAAAAAGTTATCCTGGGACTCTCAAACTCCAAAAGTACAAAAAAAATTAGAAAAGAAGGAAAACAAAAAAATGTATCTTCCCTTTTCAAATAAGGCGAGGACTTGCGCAGTCTGCATTCTGCATTCTGGCAGGCACCCGTGTGCCATTGAGTTTTCGTAGTTTGGGACCTTAGTTGAAATTTTCTATTGTTAATAAACAACTTAGGCGTAAGCGATCTAATCCTAATTCTGCCTTTATACATAGCATATACTTTAATTTTGCTAGGGACTAGCAAAAGATAGCCACAAGAGTATGATATAAACACATTTATTGAGGGTAAAATGCCTATTCATGCAAGTTCCTAGGCTTAGATTTGCATTTCATGTTATAAATATTGCATAGTATGCATCATTCTGCATTTAGAGTAGTTGTATATAATTTAGGTTAATTGCATTCTTTTTATGGTTAGGAGAGAAGGATATTCATTTTGGAGCCTCGGATTGATGATCCGGCCATATGGATCTGATTAAGATGATGATCGAAGTCCAATGCCTCTGAAATCGCCTCGATCGGAGTCCCATAGCATCATATGCAGTCCAAGGAAGATCAACGGCCAAGGGACTAGGAGACATAATTCAGAGCTTTAAATGACAAATTCGACCACGCGGATGGATTCAGGTCGACGATCGAAGCTTAACGGCATGAAAATCGACTCAATCTGACCTCTATAGTAGCCCCTACAAGAAGAAAAAGATGGACGGCCCAGACTATGCCACTTGGCGCAGGCCAGCCCACCCAGTGCACGCACGCACCACCACACGCGCACAGCAGCGTAAGTGCAAGCTCGCATCTGTAGGCGCACAGGTGCACAGCACAACGCCAGCGCATGCGTGCACGCGCGCGCAGCAAAGGCAGGGAGCACAGCACCAATGGTGCATGAGCTACCCTACAGCAACGCATGAGCTAGACCTATAGCGACGCTTACAGCCGTCGGTAATTCCTCAGGCAACAGCAAAGCCAGGTGTGGTTGTGAGAGGGCATGGGCAGGCATGAGCTGCCTACAGTGACGCTTCTAGCAACGGTCTGGATGTCACTAATGGTCCCATACCTATTTTTGTGCCTTCTCCTCCACTATAAAAGGACCTACACCCCCTCCCTTCCAAACCATCTCTACCTACTCTACTCCCACCTACTCCCAAGCTCTAGAAAGCCAACCAATGCTCCATTAGAGCTTGTTTTCAAGCTCCCAAGGCTCCTATTAGTATAGCAAATCTCTGCCCCACCAAATACTCCTCCAACTTCCCATCCCCATTCATAGGTCACCTTGGGGCCGTCCTCCAACTTCAATTCCGATAGCAGATCACCTCCGTCTTCTCACCTCCATTCCGAAGCCATGCCGAAGCTATCCTCAACCCGACATCCTGCATCTCACCTCTGCCGTCACACTCCTCACCTCCTTCGTCCGAGCTTCCGCCAGGCACCGTCGTCTAGCCGAACAACCGATTCGGGAGATTTCCTCTCACCCCCCTCTCTTTTTATGCTTTCATAGCTTATTGTAATAGACATTAATGCAATACATCACATGTGATTCCATCTCTATCTTGTGATTGCTTGTCTTTTATTTCAAAAACACAAAAAAATAACAAAACCCTAGAACTTCAAAAAGAAACAAATCGAAGCACAATTTTCACTTAAAGTAAACGTCGCCTCCCTATGTTCGACCTAGGACTCCCTTGGAGTTTTAGTATAAATTTTATCTGATCAATGTGTTTCGCAACTATGACGATAGGTTATTCGTAACCCCGATTTCTAACATGCGAAACACGCCCAACCACTAGGCATGGGGGTATGATGTGAACACCATCATGAGCCATAACTAGCTCAATTCAGTCATTATCAAGGAATAAAAGCTCCTACATAACCCCTAGAGAGCCCTTATTCATTGCATAATCATTCTGAGAGAAAGATAAGAAAATAGGGTTAAAACTATAATTTTACCATCATATCTTGAATGTAGAGCAACCAAGGGTTTTCTCAAGGGTTAATTAAGAGTCAAATGTTCTTAAATAACCAACAAGTGGGTTAGAACAGATAGAAAAGGGTTTTCACGTGTTTTGAGAATTAAATGACTTCTAAAATACTAAAAAGAGACCTACTTAATTAACTGAGGTTCTGGTCAGGATAAAATCCACTTAAACCCTCCAAAAATTATATAAAAATATCTTCTTGGGTTTGGTACCTTCAATTTGACCATCATAACCCATCTTGATCCAAAATAGAATCTAAGATTGACATTTGCCCTAATTTAGGTAATTATGCAAATTACCTAGTCAAACTAGGTCAAAACCAAAATCCAACTTCACCATTGGATTCATTATGTCCAAATTAGGTTTGTGCCAAAATTTGGGCCCAATCTGAGACTATCTTAACCAAGTTTGCAATTTGGTCCTATCTGATCACATATATGCCCTTAACTTTCAAAAACCTTGCAGAGAGCCCCCCAGCTTTGTCATCATTTTCACAAAAAAGGTCCTTGCCGCCATGAATCCTATTCCTACAAACACTAGCGACCTAAATTTGGCAAGTTCTCCTCGATTCCATGATGAATCCCTCTTAGATTTGAAAGGGAAGTTCGTCAAGGAATTCCCAAGCTCTCAAACCTTCCCAATCTCTCATGCGAATGCATGAGAGATTAGGGTATCTTGGGATTCCCTTTTCCGGTGAGCTTTCCAAGCTTGGGAAGCTTGTTTCCTAGGCCCAAAATGCCATCCAGAGGCCTATAAAAGGACCTCTAGATCAGACCAAACTTCCCAAGCTCAATTTTAGCCAGAAACTCCCCATATTCTTCCTCCCTCTTCCAGCCGAAAGGCTCCTCGAGCTCCGGCAACCTCGTCCACCCTCCTTCCTCATCTGTTCGCAATACCAGTGACGGATTTGCCTTCCTCATCCTACTCCGCATTGCGCCATACCAGCAAGTGCTGCTATCTCCTTTGTCATTGTTCTTCCCCCATCGGAGTCACCTTCATTTTCGGCGCCAGCCATACTATAACTAGCATCACCTCTGCCCCACTTCGTCTGTCAATCACCTAGATAAGTTCTCTAACTCTTCTACTTCATTTACGCACCAACCACACTTCATTTCAACCGACGTATCACCCTGACCACCTCCATCGTCCTCAGCTCTGACCAGGCCTCCAACAAGGTCCTCCACCCACTCCACTATCCTAAATACCTCGCCAACACTGGCAAAACCTCCGTTATGGCCCCTAGAGTAAAAGTACTAACCTTTCCATGCCTACTACACACTCCACCTCCTCACCAGACAACCCACCTCCAGACCTTCATTTCCACCTTCGCCAGCCACCTACTACCACCTTTGCAGCTCGCCACCGCCACCCACACCCTCGCTGCATCCCTGCGAAACTCCTAAACCTATTTAACAAGGCTGAGAAGCTGTGTTCTTCATTTTAGGTAGCAGGTCATTGCCGCCATTGACAAAGCTTTGAGCGAAGCTGGAAGCCTTGCTCCAGCATTTGCAAACCCCAGGCGAAGTCCCAGGCCCAACGGAGCGTCTCCAAGATCACAACCCAGGGGCCAATTTGGCTCTTTGACTGGTCCTTTGACTACAATCACACGAAGCAGTAGAAGCAGCAGTTGTACGCAAAGGAAGGAAGGTGGGATAGTCCCACCTTGGAAGCTGACGAGCATCCACACCAGCATAAATTGAAAAAGTCGCATAGCCTCATCGCCTCAAGTCACAGGGGGTAAGGTCCCCGCACCCCTCACGTGCCTTGCCTGCGACACCTTACATGCGAGTTTGGTGCATCCGATAACCCACCTAACCTAAGTACTCCTTGCTCACCCCCACGCCGATGAGCTTGGTCTCAGGTGCGCTATACCCATATACCCGATAACCCAAGGCCCTAAGAGGGAGGATCCTAGAGTGAGAAGTAGTGGAAAGCACACAAGGGGCATTGGGGGTTTTGCTCTCAGTACCAATGACTGACACTTAGCCATTTAAGAAGACCCTCCCCCTTATGCGTGAGAAGAAGAAAGAAGGAGATAGAAGCAGAAAAAGAAGAGGAAAAAAAGAGAAGGTGCAAAAGAAAGAAGAGTTGCAGAAGAGAAGAAGCCCAACAAAAGAAGAGAAGAGAAGCTGAAGAAGAGAAGAAGCCATAGAGAGAAGGAGAAGCAGCTGGGCACTGTAGCAAAGAGTAGCATAAGTTGTCTGACCAGCTAAATAAATGTCTGAGCTTCATTTTAATGCATTGTGCACTTATCATAATTGGAATTGAATTGCTTAGTACTGTTGAAATATTTGAGATAATTGTTAGGGTAATTGGTGATTCAAATCACCATTTTACCCGTTCTTTTTGCGTTATCTGACATTCACTTTCATTCATATTTGCTTGGAATTCTATTGATTATATATTTGTGCTGAATTGCAATCTTGAGAAGTATTTTTGTCAATTGCTCCCTATGTTCGGCCTCGAACTTTCATTCGAGTAATAAATATTATTTGTTGTCTCACTGATTCGAACTATATTACAACACGATAATTTTAAAACCCGTTTCAGAGAGAATAATAGTGGTGATATCTAGGGTCATCCAAGGAGGCGGGAATACACTTTTAAAAATCTTTCTTGACAAAAAGGAAATCAACTTTCTTCTTAGGTTTTTGAATATAAGATTTTTTTTTGTTTTTAAATAACGGGCGATTACACAAATGAAAGCGGGAAGGAGACTACACCTAACTTGCTGAAATTAAAAACTAAGTGACAAGCAATTCTATTCTCTAAACTCACCCTGGTTACGTGAAGACCTGGGGTAATTAGTGAGAGTGTGTGACTGCACTATGGTAAAAACAATAATATGCAAAATGATGCAACAAGAATTTGAAAGAAGGAAACATTACATGAGGAGAAAATTGTTTTACAAAAGGACAAGTAGAGGAATGCTTCTACTCTAACAAATGATAATGAAAGAAAACAAAAATCCTCCAGTGATGAAGTTGGTGAAGAAGAGAGAGAGGCTTCTTGCTCCAAGCTCAGCTGCTCTTGGGCTTGAAAAGAAGTTCTCCTTCTACTTCCTTGAAAAGCTCTTCCAAATTAGTGTCTTCCTTGGCAAGCCATGGGGGGCGTGCCCTTACTCCTCCAAGGGTGGCTGATCTCCACCCACAAGATTCCTCTTAGAGTGGTGTGCACCACCCTCAAGACCTCCTGAGGTCTTTCTTGCCTAGTTGCTCCTCTGGCTGGTGGGGGCACAAGAGAGAAGGGAAGAGGGGAAGGCACCAAGGGGCTAGAGTGTCCCTTTAATCTTCTTCTTCTCCTTTATTTCTTGGCCATGGATATGGTGGGATGAAGGTGGAAAATATGAAGCGAAAGGATCCTTGAAATGATCGTGAGATCGGATGGCTGACGATCAGGCGTTGAAAAGAGGCTTACAGGTGCACACATAGAGAGGGATTTGTTGCAGTGGGCACGTAAAGAGAAAGTGGGGCCATGCAATCTCGATCTAAAGGCCAAAAAGCTACCACGTGTCAAGCCCAAGCTGAATCTGAGCATTTTAGGCACAAATGAAGGTGTTTTGAGGTGCGATTTGGTTCGTTGATCTCCCAAACAACGGATCTGATCAAATAAGAGTTGTTGCACGAGATAAAGGGGTTAAACATCCACTTTGCCCCTCATGAACACCGTAAAAGAAGGCCCAGGGCCCCCCAGTTGAGGCATCTCTCTCTTCCATCAACTCCAGATATCTTCCACCTTCTTTGCAACTCTCCGTCCCTCTACAACTCTACTCTAACCTTCATCCCGACGCTTTGGATCTGAGGTGCTGCTGCACCTTACACATGCATCCTATAAGCGGCGGTGTCTCTCTGCCACTTTCTATCTCTCCCTCTATCTCTCTCTCTCTATCTATCTAGTTTGTTTCTAGTAGCATTCTCTATTGTAAAAACTCTATTTTAATTTCAATAAAATTATGATCTTCTAAATGCATGATATCCAAGTTTTATTGGAAAGCTTCTACAAAAATCGAGATTGCCTCCCTGCGAATGACTCAGTACTCACCGGTCTTTACAAATTTATTTGTCGACGTGTTTTCACACTTTACTACAACTAAATAATGTTTTAAACATGAATTACGTGCCGAACAAGCTGACGCCATTGCCGGAAAGGCAATAGAAATTTCTAAAGCATTCTTTGGAGTGAATTTGAGATTTCTAATTTGCTATTTTCATTGATTCGTGTATGCAGAAAAGCAAGGAAATCAGAATGAAACACAATAGGAATTGCGGGTTCGAACCTCAGGTAAGTACCTGTAATTTAGATTAGTTAGAGTTAGGATTTTCTTGAACCCTAGGATTAGTTAGAATTTGTTTTCTTATAGAACAAAAAATTTTTCTCTTGATTTTTGGGTTGAAATAAAGTTTTATCATAAAAATTCAATTCCCAGAGATCCGTATGTCCAAAAATTCTCAAATTTTTACTAGACATAGATTTCAAAGTCATGAACAACATATCAAAATTCACACAAATCACAGTTACGTAAAAAATTTAAAAATTCATGTACTGATCTATTATCAATACTGTTATTGTTCTTGATTTTTTGGAGTTCAAAATATTATAGGAATTTTTATACAACTCCGATTGACTTAAAATTTGCAGTACCGAATTTATGAGATAATAAAAAATTTAGGAAAAAGTTGAAAAATTATTTCTTGCATGTTTGGCTGCACATATTATCCAATTACCAACTGGGGTCAGAACAGACTGCAAAACCCCCAGTACACTTTAAATCAGAAAAAAATAGAAAACATGCATTAAAAATTCTTGAAAAATAGTTTTTGAGTGCCTAGTTAAGGGTGCAATAGGGCTAATTGATTGCATTGGTTAGGCTACACCACTCATCTGATTTTGAACTTAAAAGAATCATCTAGAATTATCTATGCTTAGGGTTCTACATTAAGGATAGAGATCACCTGCATTTCCATATTTAAAGGAAATCTATCAAATAAATTGGGATTTGCAAAATCTTGTGTGCCTCATCAAAACCTTGATTGAAAATATTAACTCAAGTGAACCCTAAAACTCATTAACACATGCATTCGAATCTTAAAAATCACTTCATAAAGAAAAATTGCTTGTGAACCCTTTACCTGAGCACTTCACACATATGAAATCAACTTTAAGGGCAAACACCCCCCTAACGTCCATCATATTCCAAAAGCACATCAAACCCACACCTAAAATTGAGTAGACATGCCCTAGGCAGGACTAATAAACTTGGGGACTTGAAACTAGATTGGGCTAAGGTCAAGGCCTTGTCTACTTGGACCTACTAGTGACAAGAAAGGTCGATGCAGTAACTGCTGTAACCTTTAATGGTGTCCCACCGTGCGGAGTGTCCTAAGGGGTCCCACCCTTCTGGCCAGCCAAATAATTCAAGGGTTGATCTAACCCAATCATGTTTTGGGGAGCAAAGATCAGGTCTAATTAGGGTTAACACACTAAGGACCAGTTTGATTGCTTGCATTGAGTGGGTGGGATTTTCTCTCATCTGTCTTCTCTCCTATCTTCAGACATTCTTCTGGTGCATGCAAGGTAGAAGATCTAAAAATCCTGATTTGCTACCACCATTAGAAAGAAATTCTAGGAGAAGACCTATTTATCCAGGGTCTGAATCTAAACCCTCTGCAATGGCTAATCATCACGAAGAAGAGATTGATGAACAAAATCTGGATCCTATGACTCTCTTACAAAGGCAGATCACTAAGCAGGGCCAACATCATGACCGACAGATAGAAGTCATAGTGCATGTCATCACTCGACTACAAAATGGAAGGGAAGACCGACCCCTTTATGACTTTTATAACCCTCCTAATGCCCAACCTGAACCCTTTGTTAGGGTACCTCAGGATGGGGAAGATTTTGAACTCAAACCTTAGATCATTAACTTGATTCCCCACTTTCATGGCCATGAGTTAGATGACCCCTTCCACCACTTTGAAGAGCTCCTACATATGGCGATAGGAGCATGAATGAAGGTACCCTGATGATGAAAATGTTCCCATTCTCCTTGAAAGATAGAGCTGCACATTGGTTGAGAACAATTGGTAGACCAATCTTAACTTGGGAAGACCTGAGAAGCACATTCCTAAACACATTCTTCCCTGTAGGAAAAACTAATGCCCTTAGATGTGCCATAACAACCTTTAAGCAGAACCCCGGGGAACAACTACATTAGGCTTAGGAGAGTTTCAACAACTTAGCTAGGAAATGACCTCATCATGGGATTTCGTAGTGGCACTTGGCCCATATTTTCTATTATGGGTTGAGTGATAATCTGAAGAATTTTGTTGATGCATCATGTGGGGGTAATTTCCTGAGTTTAGATGTTGAGGGAGCCTTTCAATTGTTCGAAAATATAAGTGAAAATTCCCTCAACAATGCCTTAATGTCCGCCTTTAGTAAAGCTAATCAACTAAGGAGCAGAGTTTATGAAGTTAACAACAATTCAAACTTGGTTGATTTAGAGCTAATTGCACAACGATTAGATAAGGTGGAACTCGTGGGAAAGAATGTGGAGAATTTGGATAAGAAACTGGATAACCTTCTAAAGGGCAAGAATTCCGTAGGTACACAATCCAGATTAAATCCTATTTCTACCCAAAGAGTGCCTATATTAACCCACAACCAATTCCCCAACCCACTAGGTCAGGAATCTATGCACAACATTAATTTCCTAACCATGGCTACACCTATGAGCCAACTGTACTTGGACCCATCTCTTTCTGGGTACCATGGAGGGACCTTGATGCCCTCAAATTCTAAACTAGGTAGCTCAATGACTAGTTATCCTGAGGATGTGAATGCACTCCAGGGTTACACTAGAAATGAGCCTTATTCAAGCACTTACAACCCTGGATGGCACAACCATCCTAACTTTGCTTGGTCAAGTCAGAAACCTGCCTAGGGTCCTAACCTGACTAAAGCAAACATTTATGGGCAACCTAGTAGGTACACACAACCACACACATACCAGCCACAGCCTACTCAGGAAAAGCAGCCCACTGATCTGAGCTTGGTCCTCAAAGAAATAAGAGAGATGAATCTGAGACAAAAAGAAGAAATGAATCAATTGAGGAGACTGGACTAGCTAGTAGATGTTAGACAATATGGGATGCTGCCATCCCAACCTGTCCAAAACCCAAGAAATTTCAATAGGGTTAACCAGCACAACATAAGAGAGCAACAGGTACATTTAGTTCAACCTGCACCCCAGCACCCACCTAGTTTTGCTAACCCTAATCGGGCTCCACCTATTTTGCAGAGCTCACCTCAACTTTCTAACCCTAACTCTTTTGCTGGTGCGGTAACCTTGAGAACTGGGAGACAGATCCAAGATCCTTACCCTTCTAAATCTAAATCTAAACAAGATCTTGAGGAAACCGAATCTGACCTAGGAGATCAAGAAGACAAGGATTAGGACCCAAGCACTCATGATTTCTCTCAAGCTCCCTTTCCTGAAGCCTCGAACAAACCTAGAGAAAAGAAAACCAATCCATCAAAGGAGTGTCCTGATATTTTTAAATAAGTCCAAGTGAACATACCACTCCTTGAAGCTATTGAGAATATCCCAGCCTGTGCAAAATTTTTAAAGGAAATGTGCACACCTAAATGCCAAGCCAAATCAACTAAAAGGGTAGTGTTATCAGAACAAGCTAGTGCAGTTATCCTTAGAAACCTACCCCAAAAATAGAAAGATCCAAGAGCCCCTCTAATCTCATGTGTTATTGGAGATACTACTTTTGATAGGGCTCTACTAGATTTAGGTGCCTCCATAAATTTAATCCCCATTATGTTATATGAAAAATTTAACTTTGGAGAGTTAAAACCTACTAAGGGCACATTACAATTGGATGATCGATCTATGACCACACCACAGGGGATTGTTGAGGATATAATTGTCAAGGTCCAGGATTTTTATTTTCCTATGGATTTCTTGATCTTTGACATGGAGGTACTAAAGAACTTGAAGAACACCTTCATAATTCTAGGAAGACCATTTTTAGCTACTTCCAATGCAAATATTGACTATAAATCTGGCAATATGGAAATCAAATTCCGGGATAAGAAGATAAAAATTAACCTCTTTAAGGCCATCAAACAATTTGAGGATTGTGGAATGATAGAAGTTTCTGAGGACAATACTGTTGAATATTGTATGGAATTAGGAATAACCCAATCTGATCCTACAGGCCTTGACACCCAAACCAATCAAGACGTCAGCCCACCAATCACTGAGTTGATTCCAATACCTCTTGAGGGTAACTATGATCCACCACTGGACCTTTTATCCCAAGGACCTAAACCTGAGCTTAAACCTCTTCCAGATCATCTAAAATATGTTTTCTTGGGATCTGATCAGACTTACCCTTTAATCATTAGCTCTCTTCTAACCCAAACTCAAGAAAAACAATTGATTCAAGTGTTGGGAAGAAACAGTAGAGAAATTGGTTGGACATTAGATGATCTGAAGGGAATCAGTCCCACTTACTGCACCCACAGAATCTATACTGAGGACGGATCAAGACCCTCCCAAGAAATGCAAAGACAATTGAATCCTAACATGCAGGAGGTAGTGAAAAAGGAAATAATCAAGTGGTTAGATGTGGGAATAATCTACCCAATCTCTGACAGCCCATAGATTAGTCCTGTACAATGTACAAGTGGTTCCTAAGAAAGCCAGGCTAACTGTGATTACTAATGATAATGGGGAATTGATTCCAACCCACACAGCTTCCTCTTGGAGAGTCTGTATTGACTATAGGAAGCTGAATAGTGCAACCAAGAAAGACCATTTTCCACTTCCCTTCATTGATCGAATTCTTCTGTTTCATGGACAGCTATTCCGGCTACAATCAAGTAGCTATCCACCTCGAGGGTCAAGAGAAAACCACCTTCACATGTCCCTGCAGAACATTTTCCTTCCATAGAATGCCTTTTGGATTATGCAATGCACTGGCAACCTATCAAAGGTGCATGCTTGCAATCTTTTCAGACATGGTGGGTGATTTCATGGGAATCTTCATGGACGATTTTTCAGTGTTCAGGGACTCTTTTGAATCATGTCTGATCAATCTTGAAAAGACTCTACAAAAATGCATTGAGGTGAATCTTGTTCTATCTTGGGAAAAGAGTCACTTCATGGTCAAGGAGGGCATAGTCCTTGGCCATGTTGTGTCTGAAAAAGGAATAGAAGTGGATAAAGCCAAGGTGGACACTATCATCAAACTCCCACCACCTTCAACTATTAAGCAAGTAAGATCATTTCTCAGACATGTAGGATTTTACCATCGATTTATTAGGAACTTTTCTAAGGTGGCAAGAACCTTAAGCAACTTACTGGTAAAAGATCAATCCTTCGATTTTGATTCAAATTTCTTAAAGGCTTTTAATTAGTTAAAGGAGGCTATTATACAATCACCCATCTTACAACCTCCTAATTGGGATCATCCCTTCGAAATCATGACCGACGCCTCTAATTATGCCATCGGTGCAGTCTTAGAACAAAAGGTAGACAAGAAACCATCTATGATTTACTACGTTAGTAAAACTTTGGATGAGGCTCAAAGAAACTACACCACTATAGAAAAAGAGTTGCTAGTCGTAGTGTTTGCTCTGGAGAAGTTTAGAACTTACCTACTGGGATCTCATGTCACAATCTTCATAGATCATACTGCATTAATGCACCTGATGTCTAAATAGGACACAAAACTCAAATTAATCAGATGGATCCTTCTACTGCAAGAATTTGATTTAGAAATCAAAGACAAATCTGGTGCCCAAAATGTAGTATCAGATCATCTCTCCAGAATCCTTGTAGACTCTACAACTCCTCAACTCCGTGATTCTTTCCCTGATGAGACTCTCTTGACTATTTGCAAACTACCTTGGTTTGTAGATATTGTCAACTATTTGGCCATCAGAGAATGATAAACGCCAGTTTATCATCATTCTTATGCATTAAAACAAACCTAGCTCTTAGGATTTTGCATCGCAAACAGCTTTCTGGGTTGCATTTAGGTGTTAATTAGGTTAGGCATGCATTGCATTCTTTATTGTGTTTTTGATATGTTTTTGTGAGTGTTAGGGATAAGCAAATTGCCAGATCCCTAGAACCCTAGCACTCAGGAAGGCAACTGGTGAAGAAGAAGCTCAAACCAACTGGGACTCAACTTGATCCAACATACCATATTTGGATTCCACCTCACTTGGACTATGGTTAGCTCATCTTAGCTCCATTCAGCTCATCTTAGCTCACCTTAGCTCAAGTCGGCTTAGATCCAACACAACTTGGCTGAGTCTAGCTCATCTCAGCTCCCATTAGTTCATTGGGAGCTCTAGCTAGCTCAGCTGAGTTGACTAGAGTTTACCTCAGCTCAGGACCAGCTACATCCAGCTCCACTCAACTCCAACTAGCTGAAGATGACTTTATCTTAGCTCAGGAAGCTAAAGTCCAACTCCCAGGGACTCAACTTAGCTCAACTTAGTTGAGATAAGCTACCTTAGCTACCTCAACTAGCTAGATCATCCTCGGGAGTACCAGACCCATCTCACCTTAGCTCCTTGTGGCAGAAGCCAGCTTACTTTAGCTTGCCTTAGTAGCTACCAAAGAACTAGCAAGCTAAGCCAACTAAAGTAGCTCCATGCCATCCTCTTCAGTAGTTGCTAGCTCCAGTTCAGCTCCAGACTTCTTCTGTCTAGCTCCTCTCCTCAAACCCTAGCTCCCATTGCCTACTCCTTTACTCCATTACTAACTAAGCTACCTTAGCTTAGCTTAGCTTAGCTAGGTTCCAACTCCCTTGGCATTTGCCGCCCTAAAACTCTACCTAACTAGCTCCACCAAATAAGCCCTACCTAAGCTCACCTAAGCTAGCTCCATCCACTCCAAGTTGGTGCCATCACCATCACCAAGTCTCACCCCTCAACCACAACCAAAGGGCACCAAGAAGTTGGCACCAAAACCACCCTAACTACCCCCCTTTTTGGCCCTAACTTTTCCCCCCAAAAATAACCTAATCTCCACCCTAGACCTAAGCCTAAAGCCCATCTCCACCCTCCATTTTCCCTCCAAAATTCCCCCCTTCTAGAACACCATTTTGGCACCAAAATGGAGGCACCCTTCCAACATGGACGTCCACCATAGAGTGCCTCCATGTCCTTAACTACCCCTCTCCACATCTCTTTGAATGGCGCCAAAAATCCATGGCCATAGATCGCATAACCACCACTCGAAACTCAATCTTAGCCTTCCATTCCAAGAGCCACCTATACCTCCCATCCTACTCTATAAAAAGACCTTTAACCACCACCATTTTCCCATCCTCCATTAGTTTAGTCTACCATATACCCACCATAATTCAAGGCCAAGGAAGAAGAAGAAGAAAACAAGATTAAGGGCGCATCCTACCTGCCCCCTTGGTGCCTTCTTCCCCTTTTTCTTCTCCCTTGTGCCATGCCAAGGAGGAGGAGCACTCCCCCACTAGGAGGACGACCAGGAAATGAGGAGCAAGGGTGGTGCACGCCCACCCTTGAAGGAGATCATTGAAGGTGGTAGCTTCCACCTTGGAGAAGCATCTCAAGGAAGGAGATGGAGGAGCCCTTTTCAAGCCTAGGAACCACTAAGCTTGGAGCAAGGAGCTTCCCCTCTTCACCAACAATTCAGGAGGACTTGTGTTTTATTTTATTTGTTGCAATTATCTAGTAGTAGAAGCATTCATCTACTAGGGTTTTTGTAAAACACTCTCTCTTTCAAGCAAAGTTGCCTTCTTTAATCTTTTTGTTGCATAGTCTTGTAGAATTCTTGTTTAACTTTCTTTTATTCCCTCTCCCTAATTACTATAGGCCTCCACGCACCTAGAGTGAGCTTAGGGAGAGGTTCTACTTGTCACTATAATAGTAGTGTAGTGGATTACTATAGAGAATTTTCTTGCTATCAACAAACCCGCATTGTTCCCGTTATTTCAAAACCTATAAAAATCATTTATATAAAATACCAAAAAGAAAGTTGAGTTTGATTTCCAAGTAAGAGACATAATTTTACAAACATTTAGCCTCCTTGGATGACCCTAGATACTCCCCTATCTAGGTTATAAATTTTAAAAGCGAAAGCGGATTTACGCGTTGCAACGACACTAAATTGCCTAATTAACAAATCATGTATTTTCGTTATCAAATTTTGGCGCCATTGCCAGGGAAGCTTGGCTTTGCTTAATCAAATTTTCTCTTACTTAAAGTGGATCTCATACCCTTCTCTTTCTTTTCTCTTGTGTGTGCAGGTATTACAGGAAGGAAGCGAGAATTTGGAAGCGAGAGCTAAAAAGTTCCTTTTCTTCCCATGATTTCAAGTTGGTTCTCCCTTTCTTGTAACATTTATCCTTAAAAACATCCAAAAAAGTATTAAACATGGCTTTTAGGACCTTAAACAACTTAATTAAGTGGAGTGGTGCAATTTAAAACTCATTGTTTGCTTGTTTGAACCATTAAACACCACTCCACCTTAAGTGCGGGTGTTCTATATTTTGGATCCAGACATCTATCCGAATTTGAAAAATCAATTCTGAAAACTACAGGTCTCCTAAAATCTTGAAATTTCACATAGAGATTCCAAATCAAGTTGGAAACATCTGTTACAAAGTGCAAACTAATTGGACTTGTATTTAATTTTTAAAAATTCATGGACTGCAGAGGGGTCAAACCCTCTAATCTTCCTATTTTGCTACTATCTATGAATTTTTAGAATTTTTATGCTCATCCAAATTTTATGAAATTTGACTTTCTAGAATCCTTGTGAAATTATACATATCACCAAAAATCACTAAAATTTTCTAAGGTCAGTGGTTGTACTAAAAGGTCCAAAATACCCACGAGTATCAATTCTGGACTTTTACATCAGCACAAAGACAAATTCTTTAAAAATAGAAACAAATTCCTAAAATCTTAAAAAGAATCTTTTCTAGAATTCTTGTTTGATTTCCCATAAAGTAGTGGTGTTGTTTGATCTGTTTGGACTACTACTTAATATAGAAAGCCAAAAAAAATATCCATTGGTAGTTAAATTTCTGTCCTAAGATCAATTGGAGTAGGTTTCTTTTTCATATTTAGAGACAAACCACTAAATGGAAATTGATCTCAACCCATACAACTTGATTTCCTCTTGTTTGTGAAATCTCAAAACTTGTCTGAAGTCTTCAGAAAAGAAACCCTAAAATGCATTAATTTAAAGTAAATCCTAAAAGACAGAAATACTTAAAATTGTGTGACAACTTGTTTGAAATTGGAACCACTTTCCAATTCCTACACACACACACAAATTGAAATAACAGGGTAATAACCCAATCAATGCCCTCCGCATTCCATTTGCACTTTAGTATCCTAGACCTAATTAAAATCTGTAGCAACCTAACCCATAAAGTTTCATCAACTTAGGCTTGCTATCTCGGTCTTAAGTTCTCTTCAGTTAGTATCAATTCTGTCATCTATATCTAGTGTTCAGGCTGAGGGGCCATGTCAAACGACCAGGCACTGGTTTGTACAAGCACCTAGGGATTTCCTGGGAAACGCTTGGGCCCAAACCTCCCCTTAAACAACTTGGCTAGATTTGTTGACAAAATGGGTATTCACTAGTGATTACTTATTTCCTAGATAGACCAAGTCTTAGGTTAATTTTTTAGGGAGTCACACTTAAGTTTGGTTTAGAATTTGTTGTTTGAATTGCATACTGACGAGTCGATTGTTCGCTTTAAAGTCGTTTGTAGTTGTATGTGGTGGAAAAAATCGAATAATCAATATTTAAAAAGAAATAACCACTCGCAGAAGAGCGGGTCGTATCCATAGGGAGGCAATGACATATTTAAATTCGCACCAGATAAAAATGTTTGTTCGTAGTTAGTTTAGACAAGAATCATGCCAAAATTGCCTTTAGATTAAGGTTGAATCAAGAAATCATGCTGAAATAGCAATTCTTCATAACTAGAGGATATTTGTTGCAATGCAGATTCAATAAAATATGAATTAAAAGATCACAATGGCAGAAAATGTAATTATTAAAGGCATGGATACTGTAGCAAAATAGGGGATTTATTCCCCTTGGCCGTGCGCGAAGAGGAGTGGACGGCCGAAAGCGAGAAGCTCGGAGAAAGTTCTTTGGATTGCGCGAAGAGGAGTGGACGGCCGAAAGCGAGAAGCTCGGAGAAAGTTCTTTGGATCGAGGGCTTCGCGCAGTGGTGGCGGCGAGTCACGCGGTGGCTAGAGCCAGCCGGACGGAGGAACGGTGGTGGTGGGTTCCGGTGCAGGGTTGAAGTGCTGCAGGTAGTGCGGCGTGGGCAGGCGCGGCTGGTTTCCTGGCGAGGAGGTGTGCGCACGGGACTGCGCACGTGCGGAGGTTGCGCTGCTGGTGTACGCGGCTGCTGCTACAGCAAGGTGCACACGGAGGTGGCGCACGTTCTGCAGTGTGCTGGAGGTGCGCTGGAGGAGGGTGGCTCTGCTGCAGGCGTGCAGGTGAGCACTGCAGCCGGTGCTGCATGCTGGCAGGCGCTTGGGGCGCAGGAATGCTGCAGGAGGGAGGTGCAGGTGCGCTGCTATTGGCTGAAGGTGGGGGTGCACGCACGCACTGGTATGACATTGCAGGTAGCGGCGGGGAGGTGTGCACATGAGACTGCGCACGTGCGGAGGTGGCGTTGCTGGCGTACGCGGCTG
Source organism: Thalassia testudinum (assembly GCA_037157565.1). Lineage (NCBI taxonomy): Eukaryota > Viridiplantae > Streptophyta > Magnoliopsida > Alismatales > Hydrocharitaceae > Thalassia > Thalassia testudinum. The sequence continues at coordinate 110,819,087 of JAZHRO010000003.1, read as the reverse complement.
CTACTACTGCAGGGTGCACATAGAGGTGGCGCACGTTCTGCAGTGTGCTGGAGGTGCGCTGGAGGAGGGCGTCTCTGCTGCAGGCGTGCGGGTGAGAGCTGCAGCCGATGCTGCACGCTGGCGGGCGCGGGTGCACTGCAGTTGGCTGAAGGTGGTGTGATGCGGGCGTGGAGTGAGCAGATGAGGGCTGGCGCTTCAGGTGAGCGGGCGAGGGCAAGCGGTTAGCAGTGAAGTGGGCGAGTGTGGTTACTACTGGAGTGGGGAGGTCGAAGCTTCAGACGTTTGGGAAACTTCCCGGAGGTCTTAACTGGCTGAGGAGTGATTGCAATAGCTGCGACGGTGGTTGTTGGTGACGACGGCGAGGTGCTCATGGTAATGCGGAGATCTCCGGATGGCGGTGTGTCCTATCACACCACACGCCCACGGTGGTGGAGGGTCGTCGCCACGGTTGAGGCCGACGGTATGGAATGGAAGAGATGGACTCTCTGCACAGTGTGGGTTGGGGGTGGAGGCCTGCTCCGCTCGGCAGCCTCTCTCCTCTTTTTGTAGCTGCCTGCACGAATTTGAATGGAGAGGCGAGAGCAGATCCACCTTCTCCATTGATCCATGAATGTGGCTTTAGTGCGGCAAGAGGTATTGTAGCGGTAGCCGAGTCGTTGCTGAAAAGAAGAAGAATAAAGGATATTATTAAAATATTATGCTTATTTATATACAAACCCTCAACTTTTATGTTAACTTAAACAATGTACCTAATTGGTTAACTAATTAAATGAATGCCATTCTAAGTTAATTCTAAATGCATTTAAAATATGAATGCAATGCATGAATTATGTAATTAAATTAGAAATATGAATTAATCTATTTACATCCTAATTTATGCTAAATAAATGTTAGAATTAACCTAATGTCTAGGCACTTAAATACTTAAATAGCCCACAACTATGGGCTAATCAAATACCCCCATGCCTAGTTTTTGCTAGTCCCTAGCAAAATTAAGCGAAACCTAGCACTCCAAGTAGACTAGTCAACTCACTTGGTCTTCCTTCAGAAGTATATTAAGTTCAGACTCTAGACCCAAGGTTCCTAAGTAGTTGCTAAGTTACAGACTAGGTCGGCTAAAGACGAGTTGTAGGCACAAGTTTCCCTGATTTCTGACTCTACCCTAAAGTTTATTAATTCCTGAGATTAAAGCATCCGTGCCTGTGCATTGGTCTGAGTTATTTGAGTTAAAGGAAAAAGTTTTATATATATATATATATTTTTTGTTTGATTCTTCTAACTCTAACCTCAGATCAGCTATCAACACGGTCAGTGTCGGATTCATTGTCCCCATTACTATACCTCGAAGGGTGCCTGGCTTTCGATGCTTCGAGCTCATTTATATATATATATATATTTGATTCTTTTAAGTCTAACCTCAGATCAGCTATCAACACGGTCTGTGTCGGATTCATTGTCCCCATTACCATACCTCGAAGGGTGCCTGGCTTTCGATGCTTCGAGATAGTACCGCCCATAACGACCCCAAGAACTCCTGGCAATCAACACTTTGAGATAGTATCGCCCATGGATTTCTTAAGCGAATTCAGGCCTATGGCAATCAGCACTTCGAAATAGGGCCGCCCATGGTACCTGAACCGTACAATGCGCTTACATACCCCCAGTAGGATGGATATCCTAAGAGACAAGCGCCGAGGAGGTAATATGTTATCATCGCATCCTCAAGGTGGGTATATACTCCACCTCTCTTGCGGCAGGAACTCTTCCAATCAAAATGTGTTTTCAAGCCTCTCCTAAGTCATGCCTAAGAGAACCAAATCTATTTTCAGAAAGAAAGAAATTAAGTTAATTACCAGACCAAGTGTGTGAAATTTGGATGCTTGGGTTACAAGGATCCGTAAACCAAAAGGTAAAACAAGACTCTAGGTACTACCCCACCTTTTAACTCAAACCCTAGCTTCCCTTCCTCAACCTCTTGAGGAATGGTCCGCAACTTAACTCCTACTTAAGTTTTTAAGTCCACAAAGGACCATAAAGGTCTAAAGCTAGTAGCTCATTTAGCTTCTAAAGTTTGACCCTAGAATTAATTTAGTCTACCCTAGAGTTCTGATTTGCTTAAGAATGCAGGACTTAGCTAGTTAACCTCAAAACTTCTTTTTTTTTTTTATGCATGTTATAAACAAAATGCCTCAGGTCCTCTCCCCCATGCCTGGTTCAAACAATGTCCTCATTGAAAACAAAAATAGCTAAAGGAAGATATTACCTGAGGCGGAGAATGGTAGGAGCTAAGGCTCCTCAAGATTGACTTCGTCAACCAGATGGCCATCTAAAGTTATGTACGGTTTTAACCGTTGACGATAAAGGGAGTTGCTGAAGAGGAAGGATTTTTGATCTCCACAGCTCCATGCGGAAATACTTTGGTGATTATGTAAGGCCCATCCCAACGAGATTTTAACTTCCCAGGAAAAAGCTTAAGTTTGGAATTGAAAAGCTAGACTTGTTGGTTGGGCTCAAAGGTCTTTTGAAGAATAAACTTATCATGTAAGACCTTAGTTCTTTCTTTATAAGCTTGAGAGGTGTCATAAGCATCATTCCTCAGCTCCTTAAGCTCACTTAATTCTAGAAGTCGTGCCTTACCTGCCTTCTTTAAATCAGTGTTAACACTTCGAATAGCCCAAAGTGCTTTATGTTCCAACTCAATAGGTAAATGGCACGCTTTTCCATACACAATCCGAAAGGGAGAAGTACCCAAATGGGTCTTATAGGCCATTCGATAAGCCCACAAAGCATCGTCGAGCTTTTGGGACCAGTCTTTCCTATCAGGTCTAACGGTCTTTTCCAAAATATTTTTTATCTCCCTATTTGACACTTCAACCTGGCCACTTGTTTGAGGATGGTAAGGGGTAGCAACCTTGTGAGTCACTCCCAAACTCTTCATTAACCGATTGAAGTGGTGGTTTCGGAAATGAGGTCCCCCATCACTTATAATAGTCTTGGGGCAACCGAAACGAGATATGATATTGGCCTTCACAAATTTCAAAACCACAGAGTGGTCATTTGTGCGTGTAGGAATGACCTCTATCCATTTAGAGACATAATCAACTACCACCAAGATATATTCATAACCATGGGACGACGAGAAGGGGCCCATAAAGTCAATTCCCCACACATCAAAAATTTCAACAGATTGAATAGGATGTTGAGGCATTTCATTCCTCTTCCTAATCGTTCCAGTCCGTTGACATCTAATACAAGCCTTAACAAAATTATGAGAATCCTTAAATAAGGAAGGCCACCAAAAATCGGACTGGAGAACCTTAAAAGCAGTTTTCTTAGCACCAAAGTGTCCTCCACAATGAAGTTCATGGCAAAAACTCAGCACACTCTGTTGTTCCTCTTCAGGCACACAATGTCTCAATACTTGGTCTTGTCCAATTCTAAATAATTCTGGCTCTTCCCAATGAAAATATCTTGCTTCAGAAATGGATCTCTTTCTTTTCTGCTCTTCCCAAGAGCCAGGAGTTTGTCCAGTGGCCAAGTAATTTACAGTGTCTGCATACCAAGGTAAAGTTGGTGTTACCGCCATCAGAGTTTCATCAGGAAATGTCTCGCGAATGTCTCCAGAAAGAGAGTCATTAAGAGGAAGGAGAGACAGGTGGTTAGCCACAACGTTTTCTACTCCTTTCTTTTCACATATTTCCAAGTCAAATTCTTGAAGGAGTAGGATCCACCTAATCAGACGTGGCTTAGAATCTTTCTTAGCAATGAGATGTTTCACTGCTGCATGATCAGTAAAAATAACCACCTTAGACCCAAGTAGATAAGACCTAAACTTCTCCAGAGCAAAAACTACAGCAAGTAATTCTTTTTCAGTGACGGTGTAGTTTTGCTGAGGTTCGGTTAAAGTCTTGCTTGCATAATGCAGCACATGAGGTCTTCCCTCAACCCTTTGTCCAAGGACTGCTCCCACTGCATAATCCGAAGCATTACACATAAGCTCAAATGGGAGTGTCCAATCAGGAGCTTGGAGAATAGGTGCAGAGATCAAGGCCTCCTTTAGAGTTTGAAAGGCCTCGGCACACTTTGAATCAAAATTGAAGGAAGATTCCTTCGCCAACAAGTCACAAAGTGGCCTAGAAATCTGACTAAAATTTTTAATAAAGCACCTATAAAAGCCAGCATGGCCCAGAAAGGATCTAATCTGTTTGACATTCGTAGGCAATGGAAGTTTGGAAATAGAATCAATCTTGGCTTTATCTACTTCCAAACCTTGCTCGAATACAACATGCCCAAGTACAATTCCTTTCTGTACCATGAAGTGACTTTTCTCCAAGCTGAGGACTAAACCAGCCTCCTTACATCGTTTCAACACATTCTCTAGGTGCAGGAGACACTGGTCGAAAGACAAGCCATAAGTGGACAAGTTATCCATAAACACTTCAACACACTCGTCAATCATGTCTGAAAAGATAGACATCATACATCGCTGGAAAGTTGTAGGGGCATTACATAATCCAAACGGCATACGCCTGAATGCAAAAGTACCATAAGGACTCGTGAATGTCGTCTTTTCCTGGTCATCAAGAAAGACCGCCACCTGATTGTACCCAAAATATCCATCGAGAAAGCAATAATACTTATTCCCTGCCAATTTTTGAGAATTTGATCAATAAAAGGAAAAGGAAAGTGATCCTTCTGGGTAGCGGTGTTCAGCTTGCGGTAATCAATACAGACCCTCCATCCAGTTGAGGGTCTAGTGACAACTTGTTCACCTTGGTCGTTGAGTTCCACAGTAAAGCCTGCCTTCTTTGGCACCACATGAATGGGACTGACCCATTTACTATCAGCAATGGGATGTATGATCCCGACGTCCAACCACTGCAGGATTTCCTTTTTAACCACCTCCCTCATATTAGGGTTCAGACGTCTCTGCATGTCCCTAAAGGGCTTGATGGAATCATCAGTACAGATGTGGTGCATGCAGAGTGTAGAGTCTATACCCTTAATGTCAGCAATGCTCCAAGCAATAGCTTCCTTGTGCCTAGACAGGCATTCAATCAAGGCTCCCTCCTGTGCCTCAAATAGCACAGCCGAAATGATAACGGGGAGCATATCATTGGCACCTAGGAAAACATACTTGAGAGTGTCAGAGAGGGATTTCAACTCAAGGTCGGGAGCTTGTATGGTTGAGGGTTTCATAATAGATGTCCCCATCTCAGGTAGCAAATCTACCTTCAGCGGAAATGATGGGGGAAGAGACTCAGCAGAAACTCCTAGCAATTCCTCAAGTTCTAGTATATCCCCTTCACATTCCTCCAAGAGATGGGAATGCTCATTTAGCATGACATGCTGAAGGGGGTCATCACATAACATTGCAGGAGTTGCCTCTTCAATCAGGTCATCTATCACCTCAACTTGAGAACAATCCTCAAGTCCGACTTGTTTGTAAGCATCAAACACATTAAGCTGGATTTTCCTGTTCCCAAAGCCCATTTTCAATGCCCTAGTATTGCAATTGATTGAAGCATGCAAAGTTGCAAGGAAGGGGCGGCCCAAAATAATGGAAAGTTTGGTTGGCTTGTTGGTAGGGTCAATGTCCAAAACTAAGAAGTCAACAAGAAAGAAGAAATCCTCCACTCTTATGAGGACATCTTCCAAAATTCCCCGCGGTGTCTTAAGTGATCGATCAGCAACTTGAAGGATTACAGGGCTAGGCTTCAGATTTCCTCCCCCAAGTTGTTCACACATGTAGCTCGGAAGGATGTTCACCCCTGCACCCAGATCAAGTAGAGCCTCATCAATTTGTAAGTCACCAATAACTACAGAGATGTATGGGGCTCTTGGGTCCTTAAGTTTTGGGGGTGTGCCATGTTGAACAATTGAGCTAACAGAATCAGGCAGGACAACTTTTGATTGGACCTGTTTTCTAGATTGCCGCTTTTTCGTGCACAAGTCCTTTAAGAAGCGGGCATAAGACGGAATCTGCCTGATAGCTTCAAGCAAAGGCAGGTTAATCTGCACTTGCTTGAAAGTTTCCATAATCTCATCCATCTTATCTTTGGCTCCAGATGAGCCAGCAGAAGTCAGCCCAAAGGTCGATAAGTGCTCTGGAAAAGGCACTCTCGATCTCTGGGTGGAAGGGTTGTCATGTCGAGTAAGGGGTGGAACGGGGGCAACTTCTTCCAGTGAGGTGATTTCAAGTGGAGAAGATTTGGGCAAGTCTTCTCCGGTGCAGGTGAAAGTCGGAGTGGATGGTTTTTTAGGGGGTGAGACTATAGGAGCATCGGGTTTGGAAATTTCTTTCCCACTCCTCAGAATAGTCACTGCCTGAGCATGATCCCTAAAGACAATCCCTTTTCCTTTAGGATTTTCCTCAGCAGCACTGGGGAACTTCCCAATCTCCCTCTGTATTACGGCCTCAACAAGGTGTCCAATTTGTGATTTCATCTCATGTATAGCCTTGTCATGAGATTGGATGATGGCACTTTGACTTTCTTGTATAGTTTTCAACATCGCCTTCAATTCATCCATCTCAGAGGTTTTAGGTTGGGAAAAGGTCTGAGGTTGGTTCATTTGATGGTTTTGAAAGGATTGTGGCTTGTAATTCCCTGGATTTGAGACATTTCCTTGTCTCCATGAAAAGTTTGGGTGGTTCCTCCATCCCTCATTATAAGTGTTGGAGAAAGGGTCATTACGAGGTCTTGGACGAAACCCTTGAGCGGCATTCAAATCTGCTTGTACAAGCTCAAGGAATTGGGAGGCCAAGTGGCAATCCACAGTGGCATGTGTATTTCCATGACAAATTAAGCATTTGGAAGCTTGGGATGTGGAGGTGTTAGGTACGAATGAACTCGGGTTCGACATAAGCCTTCCATGTTTTGATTCAATAATTGAATCTGATAGGCTAAATTCTGGGTGTCCCTTACCTCATTCTCCTCCAACTTTCTTTGCATGAGAGTGGGCTTTCTATCCATGTAGGCAGAATTCAAGTGAATATAATTCTCACTAAGTTCCAAGCTTCATCCTCAGTCTTAGATAGAAAGGTTCCTGCACAGGCACCATCCATAGTTTGCCTATGCGAATCATTAAGTCCGGTGTAGAACCTTTCAACCAGTTGCCATTTAGGCACCTGGTGATGTGGGCAAAGTCTCAGCAAGTCGTTAAAGCGCTCCCACGCATCATGGAATGCTTCCCCATCCTTTTGAACAAAACTCATAATTTCCCTCCTAAAGTGATTTGTTTTGCTCATGGGGAAGTACTTCTTCAAAAACTCCTCAAGGGCATCCCAAGTATTTATATTATCAAGGGTGTGATACCAATACTTGGCTTTGTCCTTGAGGGAGAAGGGAAAGAGGGTCCACATTTGAGCATCATCAGTAATGCCCTGCAACTTCACCATGGAACAGACCTCGATGAATTCCTCAATATGCCTGTAAGGGTCCTCCCTAGTAGTACCATAAAAGGAGGGTAGCAAGGATATGGTACTACTTTTGATCTCATACGGATTGTCCCCTCCAGGTCTACGTAGTGCAGGGCCAGCTTGATTGGTTGGGATGAAATATTCCTTAAGGCTCCTTTAACTGGCCATTTCTACCCTTGGAAGGTCTCTTCTTAGGATTCTTTCAGGTTCAGGATTAAACACAAGTTGTCTCCTAAGAGAACACCTACCAAGCTTGCACTACAAACACAATTCAAAAGGACTTGTTCGGTCTTTACAAATTTAGGATTTTGACTTTAGTTCAAATTGTAGGTGACAAAACAAGTTGCCCAATCAATTACGCGCCTATTGTCAACCTTCAAAATGCGTAAAACAACCTAGTTGGAGCTTAGGTATTCTTCCCTAAATCTTAAATGGTCAAGTAAATCCAAAGACGGCAGATCGAGGGATGCAAGTAGGCATAAGCCTTCCTTTGAAGCTGTGCTTTCGCGATGCTTCTCAACTACCCCCAAAAATCAGTGACAGGGTATCCCCCTCTTTGGATTTACAAAACCTTTGATCTCAAGTTCCGAACACTTCAGAATCCAACAGTAGGAGGGCTCTTGTCCTAGTCGTTTCAAGACTTAGGAGTGTCTAAATGAGTGCTTTGGTGCAAAAGATATAAGTGTGCATTCATCGCAAAAGGATTTTGAATTTTGAATCGCACACCACGTTTTACAATCAAGTCCTTGATTTTTAGATGTCCCTCCTTTAATTAGTCCTTTTTCTTGAATATATGTGGCCACTTGTTAGATCGCTTCAAGACAAATTTTGTGATTTTTGAATTAAATCAAAATGCAATGAGTGATCAAGAATAGGATGCAAAGTAAGAGAATGCGTACCTTGCTCCAGCAATCAACGATGCAAGAATGCACGCAATGCAGAGAAATAAATCTAGAGGCTGCTCATACAAACCTAAATGGTTCGTCCTAGGGGCAGGCAACTTCTAGCAGGCAACTCATTTTTTTTTTTTTTTTAAACTACTTATACACAAGCAAATGAAAGTAATCAATAAACCAAAAACCTAAATCTAAATAAAATGAACAGGCTCCCAAAAATTACCCAACACGGGCCCAAAACAAAATCGGGGAACAAACCCCTCAAAATATACCCCAGAACAAGGGTTTCAAACCAAATGCAATGAAAAATTAAATCTAAAGTCTTAATTATATTCTAATCAGATTAGCAACTAAATATACAATGATGACCGTCACGTCCTCATCCTTCTCCTCCTTTTCAAAATAGCTCGTCCAATTCTCCTCTGCCGACGTCAATGGTTGCCTCTCACAATGGTTGATTCTTGCACAAATTTCTCACATAGAAAAGAAAATAATAAACGGTCAAATCACTGTGCAATTAACTAATAATCAAAATAAAATCAGGTGAAATTATTGCGTCTGTTGCCTCCCCGGCAACGGTGCCATTTGATGAGTCAATTGTTCGCTTTAAAGTCATTTGTAGTTTTATGTGGTGGAAAAAATCGACTAATCAATATTTAAAAAGAAATAACCACTCGCAGAAGAGCAGGTCGTATCCACAGGGAGGCAATGATGTATTTAAATTCTCACCAGTTAAAAATGTTTGTTCATAGTTAGTTTAGACAAGAATCAAGCCAAAATTGCCTTCAGATTAAGGTTGAATCAAGAAATCATGCTGAAATAGCAATTCTTCATAACTAGAGGATATTTGTTGCAATACTGATTCAATAAAATATGAATTAAAAGATGACAATGGCAGAAAATGTAATTATTAAAGGCATGGATACTGTAGCAAAACAGGGGATTTATTCCCCCTGGCCGTGCGCGAAGAGGAGTGACGGCCGGAAGCGAGAAGCTCGAAGAAAGTTCTATGGACCGAGGGCTTCGCAGCGGTGGTGGCGGCGAGCCACGCGGTGGTCGGAGCCGGCCAGATGGAGGAACGGTGGTGGTGGGTTCCAATGGGGGGTTGAAGTGCCGCAGGTCGTGCGGCGTAGGCAGGCACGACTAGTATCCTGGCGAGGAGATGTGCGCACGGGACTGCGCGTGCGCGGAGGTGGCGCTACTGGCGTATGTGGCTGCTGCTACTGCAGGGTGCACATGGAGGTGGCGCGCGTTCTGCAGTGTGCAAGAGGTGCGCTGGAGGAGGGCGGCTCTACTACAGGCGTGCGGGTGAGCATTGCAGCCAGTGCTGCACGCTGGCGGGCGCGGTTGGCACGGGAATGCTGCAGGAGGGAGGTGTGGGTGCGCTGCTGTTGGCTGAAGGTGGTGTGATGCGGGTGTGTAGTGAGCAAATGAGGGCTGGCACTTCAGGTGAGCGGGCGAGGGCAGGCGGTTAGCAGTGAAGTGGGCGAGTGTGGTTACTGCTGGAGTGGGGAGGTCGAAGCTTCAAACGTCCGGGAAACTTCCCGGACATCTTAACTGGCTGAGGAGTGATTGCAGTAGCTGCGACGGTGGTTGTTGGTGATGACGGCGATGGAGGTGCACGACGAGGTGCTCACGGTAACACGGACGATCTCCGGATGGCGGTGTGTCCTGTCACTCCACACGCCCACGGTGGTGGAGGGTCGTCGCTGCGGTTGAGGCCGGCGGTATGGAATGGAAGAGATGGACTCTCTGCACAGTGTGGGTTGGGGGTGGAGGCCTGCTCCGCTCGGCAGCCTCTCTCTTTTTGTAGCTGCCTGCACGAATTTGAATGGAGAGGCGAGAGTAGATCCACCTTCTCCGTTGATCCATGAATGTGGCTTTAGTGCGGCAAGAGGTATTGTAGCGGCAGCCGAGTCGTTGCTGAAAAGAAGAAGAATAAAGGATATTATTAAAATATTATGCTTATTTATATACAAACCCTCAACTTTTATGTTAACTTAAACAATGTACCTAATTGGTTAACTAATTAAATGAATGCCATTCTAAGTTAATTCTAAATGCATTTAAAATATGAATGCAATGCATGAATTATGTAATTAAATTAGAAATATGAATTAATCTATTTACATCCTAATTTATGCTAAATAAATGTTAGAATTAACCTAATGTCTAGGCACTTAAATACTTAAATAGCCCACAACTATGTGCTAATCACATACTTTCTCTCATCTCCATCTCTTCTCCTCCCCTCCCATTTCTTCCATTTTGCTCAGGCGGTGGTCCAAAACTCTACACTTGGAGGGACCACTTAATTTTTTCTTGCATTTTTTCTCTTCTTTAAAAATGAAAAATCAAAATTGGTCCTCTAACCTACATGCTAATTATTCTTTCCCTAATCTTTTCACCCACAAGGCTCTTAATCAGGCCCCCCCACCTAATTTCTACTCCATTATTGCTTAGCTACAAGTTAAGCAACAACAGTTGCATAAGGATTTAACAAACCTAGCCAACCAAGGGAGTCCTACCACACCTACCCAAGCTCCACACATTCCATATCTCACCCCTTCTCACATCCCAAAGAGACAAAATTTGCATACGACCAGTGATGAGTACAATAATTATTCTAAGGCTTTCTATGGTTCAACAGGGAATTATACTTATCCAAAACATTACCCCACTCAAAATGTCTCCACCTTCCAGGAGCAATTGCAAAATTCCTTTAATTGGAGGAATTATCTGACTCAATCTTGGACCAATCCATTTCCTCACAAAGAATAAAACCTATTTGGAGGGCATGGTTCAAAATCAACTTATCAATCTGGGACATCTCAAGAAGACATCAATGCCCAGATGTTGAAAATCCTACAGGATATGCAAAGAAAAACAACAGAAATAACCCGTGCCATTAATAATCTCAATGATCAATTTGGGGTTATTTCAAACCAAAGGCCTGCAGGACACTCACCATCCCAGCCCACACCAAAATTTGTCAATCACAGGAACCAACACCTTGGTGGACACCAACATCAGAACCACACTACTCAACCTCCTATTAACCCAATATCTCAACACCAACTTGGTTTCTATCAACAACAGGCCCCCCACCTCCTCCCAATGATAACCAAACTTCATATGCAGATACGTTAAGGAGTGGGAACGCCACCACTGATTTAGGGCCTTCAAATCAAATTGATGAAACCCACTCTCAGCCTATGCAAATCAACTCTCCTAACCCCACTCAGGAAGAAGAAAAAGAAATCCCAAAAACACTTGATTCAAATCCTACTGCTCACTCTCAAACACTGCCATCCGATCATTCTAATAAAAAATCAAAGCCCTCTCACCAAGATCTTTTGGACTTATTTGGGCAAGTCAAGAGGAATATCCCCCTCCTAGATGCCACCCCTGCCTTTGTTAAATTTTTGAAAGAAAAGTTTACTCCAACAGGGGAGGCCCAGAATGTAGGAAGAGTGGTCCTTTCTAAGACAGCAAGCTCAGTTGTTCAGAGCAAGCTACCACTCACAAAAAAGGACCCAGGCGCATCTCTCATCTCGGGTGTCATAAATAACACCACTTTTTTTCGTGCCCCTCTCAACTTAGGTACCTCCATTAATATCATTCCCCCGATCTTATTCAAGGAATCTCAATTTAGTGCTTTTAAACCTACTAATTTTCAATTTCAATTGGGAGATAGATCTACCATTCAACCGCAGGGAATCATTGATGATCATATTGTCAAGGTCCGAAATTGTCTAAATCCGGTAAATTTTCTGGTCCTTGACATAGAGGGACCTACAGCTCTCACTAATACCATTCTTGGATGACCCTTTTTGATTACCGCAACAGCTAATATCAACTCTCATTCTGGGAAAATGAATATAAGTTGCGGTAACTAGATTTTCTCATTAGATTTATTTCAAGCTTCTAAGAGGCCCATTGATCATAAAATTTTCAAGGACATTGATAATACAATGAAAGAAATTTGTGATAAATCTTTGTTGATCAAATCCTACTTAGCTTTGACCACCATGGATCTAGATTTTATTGATTCCTATTCTAAGGATTTTTTTTGGTCCGAGACTTTTCAAAACAACTAGGGTTTAACTTTTACTTTTTCAATCTTCCTGATTTTTCAGCAAAAACATCCACACTAACTTCACCCACCCTACATCTCATTACTCCTTTCCCCCTCCCTTTTCATTGGACCTACCACCTGACCCACCAAAGTCTAGCATTTTACATGCACTTAAACCATGGCCAGATCAGAATTATTCTTCCATTTTTGCATTTCATTTTGATCTCGATTTCTTTACCATTCATCTTTTTAGGGATCTTGAGGAAAACACATTTCTTGAGGACATTCAAGTGTCCAATTATTTACATGATTGTTCGTCTTCCTTGAATACCATCACGCCTAGCTGAATGGCGTAAAAGATAGCACTGGATGGGAGGTAACCCATCATTTTTCCTGCTTTCCTTTTTCCTTTCTTTTTCCAGGTTTTGACCATCCTAAACCCAACCGCTTTTCACTAAGGTGATCCATTTTCCCTCCTAATGCATGAGGACATTGCATATCATAAGCATGGGGGGGTGTTTTTAAAATTTTGACGATAGATTTAGGATTTTCAAAACCTAAAAACATGCATTTTCTTTTGACATTTTAATTTCGTACATGCATACCCAAAAAGAAATAAATAAATAAATAAATAAATAAAAATGTTGAAAACTTTTCGAGGAAAATTTTGAAATCGAGACTAAGGTTGGAAAACTCACTTTTGGTACAATGGGATTTTATCTTTAACAAACTAGGGATAAGGATAAAGATCTAATCATTAGAATTTCGGGGTCTATCTTTAGACTAGATCAGATATCCTTCTCAAAAATTCCACCTAAACTCATAATAGTTTAGGTGACTTGATTCTCCTTTGTAATATGGGAAGTATTTGGCTTAGTTTCTGATTCAAAAACTTGCATTTCTTGCAGAACTTCTAGTGTCAAATTTCACACACAAGCCAATCACTAAAAATTAGAAAAACCCCCTTATTTGGACTTAGTAAAAGTCTAAAGCAGATCATTGGTTTGAGTTCTCACCATCGAGAAGGAGGAAAATGCCTCCTTTGAGAATGCGATGTAAACATGTTACCGCCTTGGCACTACTCTATATCTATATTACATATCTTTAGATAGAGCATTAAAGTGCATTTTTGCAGCTCAAGTGTCTTGGATGGTGCTCTACCTATAGTGTCGGAGAAAGCGATTGAGTTTGCTTGGAGCACCACTTTACACCGCATTGTGTTTGGGGTTGTGAGCTCCTGGGTGGTGTCATGAACAGTGCTATCTCGAAGTACTGGCGCTAGAGCCCCCTTGAGGATTGGTAATGGGAATGATGATCTCGACACATCTGTTGTAAGACTAAGCTAAAAATAGGCATGGGGGAGAGATAAAAAGAAGTTTTTATAAATGTTGGCTTTTCAAAAGCACAGACACAAGGATTTAAAGGCTATTGAAAGTTGCGAATCAGATTTAAGAGCTAGAAAAATCCTAAAAATAGAAATTTCAAGTCATCTGAATTAACAAGGGGTTAATCTGTGAATTTTCTGGTGGATATAATGATCCCGTTTTTGTCTAATTTTTGGATCCGAAAATAATTCCCGATGTTTATCTTTATCAAATCCCATACCTCCTATGTTTAGACGAACCAAGGTCCCATAATCCTTTTTCTCAAAAGTCGAAAAAATTAGATTTCCTGAAAATTCCATTTTGTATTAAAGTTTTGCTAAGAGACTAGAAAAAGACAAGAATGAGGGTGTGATAAACACCAGTTTATCATCATTCTTATGCATTAAAACAAACCTAGCTCTTAGGATTTTGCTTTGCAAACGGATTTTTGGGTTGCATTTAGGCATTAATTAGGTTAGGCATGCATTGCATTCTTTATTGAGTTTTTGATATGTTTTTGTGAGTGTTAGGGATAAGCAGATTGCCAGATCCCTAGAACCCTAGCACTCAGGAAGGCAACTGGTGAAGGAGAAGCTCAAATTAGCTGGGACTCAGCTTGATCTAGCTTACCATAGCTGGATTCCAGCTCACTTGGACTAGGGTTAGCTCATCCTAGCTCCATTCAGCTCATCTCAGCTGAATGATAGCTCAAGAGAGCTCATCCTAGCTCACCTTAGCTCAAGTCAACTTAGATCCAGCTCAACTTAGTTAAGTCTAGTTCATCTCAGCTCCCATCAATTCACTGGGAGCTCTAGCTAGCTCAGCTGAGTTGACTAGAGTTCACCTTAGCTCAGGACCAGCTACATCCAGCTCCACTCAAGTCCAACTAGCTAAAGATGACTTCATCCTAGCTCAGGAAGCTCAAGTCTAGCTCCAGGGGACTCAACTTAGCTCTACTTAGTTGAGCTAAGCTTCCTTATCTACCTCAACTAACTAAATCATCCTTGAGAGCACTAGACCCAGCTCACCTCAACTCCTTGTGCCAGAAGCCAGCTTACTTTAGCTTGCCTTAGTAGCTAGCAAAGAACTAACAAGCTAAGGCAGCTAAAGTAGCTCCATGCCATCCTCTTCAGCAGCTGCTAGCTCCAGCTCAGCTCTAGACTTCTTCTGTCCAACTCCTCTCCTCAAACCCTAGCTCCCATTGCCTACTCTACTCCATTACTAGCTAAGCTACCTTAGCTTAGCTTAGCTTAGCTAGGTTCCAACTCCCTTGGGATTTGCCACCCTAAAACTCTACCTAACTAGCTCCACCAAATAAGCCCTACCTAAGCTCACCTAAGCTAGCTCCATCCACTCCAAGTTGGTGCCATCACCATCACCAAGTCTCACCCCTCAACCACAACCAAAGGGCACCAAGAAGTTGGCACCAAAACCACCCTAACTACCCCCCTTTTTGGCCCCAACTTTTCCCTCCAAAAATAACCTAATCTCCACCCTACACCTAAGCCTAAAGCCATCTCCACCCTCCATTTTCCCTCCAAAATTCCCCCCTTCTAGAACACCATTTTGGCACCAAAATGGAGGCACCCTTCCAACATGGACATCCACCATAGAGTGCCTCCATGTCCTTAACTACCCCTCTCCACATCTCTTTGAATGGTGCCAAAAATCCATGGCAATAGATCCCATAACCACCACTCGAACTCAATCTTAGCCTTCCATTCCAAGAGCCACCTATACCTCCCATCCTACTCTATAAAAAGACCTTTAACCACCACCATTTTCCCCATCCTCCATTAGTTTAGTCTACCATATACCCACCATAATTCAAGGCCAAGGAAGAAGTAAAGAAGATTAAGGGAGCATCCTACCCGCCCCCTTGGTGCCTTCTTCCCCTTTTTTCTTCTCCATTGTGCCATGCCAAGGAGGAGGAGCACTCCCCCACTAGGAGGATGGCCAAGAAAGGAGGAGCAAGGGTGGTGCATGCCCACACTTGAAGGAGATCATTGAAGGTGGTAGCTTCCACCTTGGAGGAGCTTCCCCTCTTCACCAACAATTCTGGAGGACTTGTGTTTTATTTTATTTGCTGCAATTATCTAGTAGTAGAAGCATTCATCTACTAGGGTTTTTGTAGGACACTCTCTTTCAAGCAAAGTTGCCTTCTTTAATCTTTTTGTTGCATAGTCTTGTAGAATTCTTGTTTAACTTTTTTTACTCCCTCTCCCTAATTACTCTAGGCCTCCACGCACCCAGAGTGAGCTTAGGGAGAGGCTCTACTTGTCACTATAATAGTAGTGTAGTGGATTAGTATAGAGAATTTTCTTGCTATCAACAAACCTGCATTGTTCCCGTTATTTCAAAACCTATAAAAATCATTTATATAAAATACCAAAAAGAAAGTTGAGTTTGATTTCCAATCAAGAGACATAATTTTGCAAGCATTTGACCTCCTTGGATGACCCTAGATACTCCCCTATCTAGATTATAAATTTTAAAAGCGAAAGCGGATTTACGCATTGCAACGACACTAAATTGCCTAATTAACAAATTGCGTATTTTCGTTATCAGAAAGCTACCCATGGATTGGACTAAGCATTAGCAGGATAGTTGATTTCCGATGCCAAATACTACTTTTAGGAAGATGCAGAGCTATTCAAAGTTTATGTGGATCAGGTTATCCACCGTTGTATTCTAGATTAGGAGATCACAAGTGTACTAGAATTCTGCCACACTTTTGCTTGTGCAGGTCACTTCTCAGGAAGGAGGACAGTAGCCAAGGTACTACAGAGTGGATTGTATTGACCATCTTTATTCCATGACTTGTACAACTTCTGTAAGTCATGTATCAATTGCCAAACATTAGGAACCATGACCAGGAAGGACATGATGCCCCTAAACCCAGTCCTTGAAGTCAAAATCTTTGATGTTTGGGGCATTGATTTTATGGGACCCTTTACCACTTCATTTGGGTACTTGTACATTCTGGTGGCAGTTGATTATGTATCCATATGGATTGAGGCCATCCTGACTCAAACCAATGATCATAAAGTGGTGATGGATTTTATAAAGAAGGAAATCTTTAGTTGGTTCGATGTGCCCAAAGCTCTGATTAGTGATGGCAGGTCCCATTTTACTCACAACCAATTTAGGACCTTACTGGCCAAGTATGGAGTCACTCATAGAATCTCTACTCCATACCATCCACAGACCAACAGACAAGTTGAAATCTCCAATTGATAAATTAAAAAGATCCTTCAAAAGACGATCCGCCTGGATCTGAAGGATTGGTCAACCAAATTGGATGATGCTCTCTGGGCCTACCAGACTACATATAAGACTCCGATTGGAATGTCTCCATTCCACCTAGTCTACAGAAAATCTTGTCATCTGCCCATTGACTTTGAACATAAAGCTTATTGGGTAATCAGAAAATTTAACTTGGATCTTGATCGATCTGGACGACAAAGAAAGCTCCAATTGACTGAATTGGATGAAATCCGGAATGATGCTTATGAAAGCACGAGAATCTATAAGAATAGGACAAAAGCTTTACATGATAAGTACATCTCCAGAAAAAGCTTTGTCCCTAATCAAAAGTTTTGGTTATTTGATGCACCCTTGAAGCTCTTTCTGGGAAAATTAAGATCAAAGTGGACAGGTCCCATCATTATAAGAAAAGTTTACCCTTACGGAGTTGTGCTTATCCTAGATCCCAAGATCGGCAATGAGAAAAAGGTGAATGGTCAGAGATTGAAGACTTTTATCACGTAGAATTGTGATCCCATTCCTGATGGTCACATCAACCTTCTGGAATCTTCTTAAAGCTGAACTGAGTTTGGCAAATGACGTTAAACTTAGCACTGGCTGGGAGGCAACTAATTGCACAGCAATCATGGATCCTAATCAGCCTAAATAATGTCTGAACCTAGCTTAAAATTGTGGATATTGCACTCATATCTTGCATATCATGCATTGCATCAGTATATTTAGAATAAGATGAGATATCCTATTATTTAATGGTTTTTATTGCTATTTGCAGATAATAAAGTGATCCAAGATGCAGGAGATAGTGGAATAAAGCAATAAAGGAAGAAGAAGACTGATTCAGACAAGAGGAGTGAGGAGGATAGCCCTATCCCTACCCTTAGAAACCCTAGGACAACCTTCCCAAACCCAAAACCACCTCCATTAGGACACCTAAGCCTCAAAACCCAAACACAGATAGCACTATCCATGTTCTTATCCACCCCATCCCTCTCCCAAACACTAGGAACCCCACCAGACACCCTAGGAAACCTAATTAGAGGCCTCCTAAGCCTAGTCCACTATCCATAGCCCTACATATCCTATCCTTAACCCAATTGAACCATCTCATACCTAATTGGGTGCATCTACAGTTGATTGGGTGAGCCCAATTAGATCCACCCAGGATCTAATTGACTCATACCTATTAGGATTACCCTAGCCTAATCACAAATGCACACATCCAATTAGACTTGACCCAGAACCAATTAGGTTCAATCCTCTCCAATTAGATTTTCCTAAGCCCAATTAGATCCATACCCATTCAATCAAGGTTAACCTAACCTAGATTTACCAAAACCATACACTTCCTCTACGAAAAACACACACACACACATACACCATCTTAATCTACCCATCCATTAGTTTTTGCCCACCATAAAGAAAAACCCACGCACACCCTCTTGGAAACCTGACAAACATTGTCAACCTTAGATCCTAATTAGGTGGTAATTGGCTATTTTTGGAGCCACCAAAAGTGGCAACAATTTTGGAGAGGCTTTCCCATAAAAACCAAAATCCTAAGGATGCCCATGAATTGACTCTCCCATTCTCCTCCACCAAAACTTGCGACCACTCCCTTGCACCCTCCAATCCTAAGGCCGTCCTCCTCCACCTTCTTCAAGGTGCTCCTCCTCCTCCAAGCACCACCATGGGAGGCTAAGCAAGAAGAGGAAGAAGGCCACCTTCCTCCTCTACTCTCCTTCATGAGGACATGGCCATAGAGGGGACATTCTCATCTTCTCCATGGTCGGCTAGAAAAGCTAGAGAAGCTTCTCTCCAAAGCTTTAAGGACGTCTAGGAAGAAAAAGGGTTCTCCACCCTCTCTTCTTCTTGTGGTCCTGTGATATAGACACATCTATTTAGGTTAAAATGACTATTCATGCATGTTCCTAGGCTTAGATTTGCATTTCATGTTATAAATATTGCATAACATGAATCATTGTGCATTTAGAGTAGTTGTATATATTTTAGGTTAATTAGGTCCTTTTTATGTTTAGGAGAGAAGAAGACTAATTTCAATGCCTCGGATGGATGATTAGACCGTACGGATCTGATTAAGACGACGATCGAAGTCTAACGCCTCTGAAATCGTCTAGTTCGGAGAACCGTAGCATCGTACGAAGTCTGAGGAAGATCAATGGCTAGGGGGCAATGCGACATCCATACAGATTTCAAATGGAAAATCCGACCATATGGATGGATCCAAAGCGACGATCGCAGTCCAGCAATGCAAGAATCATCTCGATCTGAGCACTGTGGTACCCTCTACAAAAGAAAGAAGAATGGACAACCCAGATTGTGCCACGTGGCGCCATCCAGGTGACCTAACGTCAGCCATCAATAGCACACACGCACAGCCACAACCGTGCGCAGCGCAGTCTCATGTAGCAGTAGCCCAGTGCACGCCAGCACGCGCGCGCACACGGCGCAGGGAGCATGTGCGCGTGAAGCGCACAACGTGTAATGTGCGCGCCAGAGGAGCACGTGCTAGTGGAGCAGATCTTCAACGACGCACGGCTTTAGTGACGCTTGCGGCTGTCACTAATGGTCTGTGCGTGTCAGTAAGAGGATTTGGAGGGCGGATCTTCAACGACAGCTACATCGACATTTATGGATATTAGTAATGACCTAGATGCGAATTTCTTCTTCCTCCACTATACAAGGAGCTACCCACCACCATTCTAAAGCATCTCTTCCTTTCTTCCTCTCACCACCTCCAAGGCTCTAGAGAGAGCTTGTCCCAAGCTCGAGATGCTCCTCTAGAGTAGAAAATCAAATAGTTTTCCTTGCCCTCATCCCCATTCGTGGAGCATCCCATGGTCGTCCTCTCACCGCCCTTCGGGAAGATCCTCGCCGCGATGCCGTCCTACCCCATCCTCCGTCCTCTGACTCTATCCTCCTTCATCACTCTCCTCACCACCTTCCTCCAGGTGACGTCAGAGCGAGTTGTCCTCCAGGCAACGTCAGAGGGATTTCTCTCACCTCTTTCTATCTTTTTACGCTTTCGTAGTGTAGATTTTCCACTTTCATAGTTGTAACAAACAATTATTGATAAATAGATGATTGTTTCTCTCTCTCTCTTTCTCTCTCTCCCTCTCTCTCTTATATTTTTACAAGTAGATAAAGTTTTCATCGACCTAATCTCTTGCTTGTTAAAAATACCAAAAAAATTAGAAATGATAAAAATGACCAAAAAGAAATAAAAGTGAAGCACGGATTTCATAAAACCAAATGTTCGCCTCCTTGTGTTTGACCCAAGACTCACTTTCTGAGTTTCGATTATAAATTTTATTTGACCATGCGTTTTGCAACTACGATGACGGGTTACTAGTAACCCTGATTTCAAACTTGCGAAATATGTGCAATCATTTTGGCACAATTGCTGGGGAGGCAATGCTCTTTGGTTTTTTTTTCCGATTTTTTTCCCCCTTATCTAACTTTTATTTCACTTTTTCTTTGATCTTACTATGATTGTAGGTACTCGTCTGAGGTGGGCCAAAGCGGTTAGATCAGAGAAAAGTGCGAATGAAGGTTTTGTAAGTGTCCCCACACCGCCCCCACCTTAGTTTTCATTCCATAACCTAATAACTCAAACCCAAATCAACTTAGGTGCTTTTTATAAATCCTAGGATAGATTTAGTTGTTTGTTTGCCACCTCCACTCACCTTTCCATCCACATAAATAAAAATAAATAAATAAAGTTTATCTGATTGTGAGATTTTCTGAAAGAGACACACCTTAACACCCACAACTCTCGACTTAAGGCACACCACTCCACTTTGATTCTACCACTTAACCAGGATCTAACCTGTGGACCCAGTACACTTCAACTCAAAACAAATAAGTAAGTAGAAATCTTATTAGGCTAAGACATTGTGTGCCTTAATCTGTGGTGCAAATAAGCCAATTGATTGATTTGTTTGGGCCGTACCACTCAAAGTAAAAGCAATTCATCAATAGCTTGCCACTTAGGGTTGATTCTTAGGGCTAAACCAGGCACTCGACATTATTTTTTATTTTTAAAGGAACATATCATCACCCGTGTTTTCAAAACTTGGAGTGTTCACTAAACCTTGATTGAACCAACCTAAGAATTAAACCCTAAAAGACACATCATCAAATAACCTTGTTTGCAAACCCTGGTTGTGCACACACACACATTTTAACTGATCATTAAGGGCACAACCCATCTAAAGGGCCCATCACATTCCAAGAGCACAATCATCCCAAGCCTAATTAAAACTAAGTAGACGTTGGCCTTAAGGATTGATTCGCTCTTCGAGGCTCAGACTGAGATTTTCTTCGATTAATCTGCTTCTACTGGTCCATCTGATGCCTAGCTAGGGGAGTAGTGATAACACTGCATTATACAATGCTAACTCTGCCAAAAGGGGACAATCTTGAGGGCAATGTGCACAAATAACACATCATAAATGGGCATGGGAGAATGACATGCATCGCATATTGAGATTGCTTATTAAGCAGTATTGATGGCTATTTCTATAAGTTCATGTCAAAACAGGCCTCAGATAAGCAATCGGACCACACGGATGGATCCAGAGTGACGAACGAAGTCCAACGGACTCAAAATCGGCCAAATCCGACATCTGAAGCTCCCACAAATGACCCAAGAAGTTCTAACTGTTGATCTGATGATCAACGGTCGTAAGGTAGCCACGTGGCAGCATCAGGAGCGTCGTCGCCAGCAGCATGACATAGCCCCATCGCAAAGATCTAATCATAGCCATCCGATCTTCATCGAATGGCTGACGAATGGCGAATGAGCGCGACCATCCATGCCCGCAATGCAACGGTCATGCCCCCATCCCCGCACGAAGCGATCGTGGGTTCGAATCACCCATCGTGCCTCATCAGCCAATTTCACTGTGCACTCAATTCAACCACCCAATCGCCATCGAGCGACCTTGATAGCACTACGTGGCGCACCCACAGACGTTGATCTTCCATGCGTGCACCTACGTCGGTCGACGACATCCCTGCTCATGCATGCTTGAGAAGCAATCCAAGCGCGCCCTTCGCCAGATGTCAGCCGTCCGATCCGCGATCAGACGACCCACAGCGCACGCACATGAATCGCACATGAAGAAGCACAGGCGTGCACGAAGGACCGTTGGGAAGGAGGCCTCACCGATGCTTTTAGCATGGGTTTAGCGACGTCCCGGATGTCGCTAAAGCCCATACTTAGATCAAAAACCTCTTCTTCCTATATAAACCCCTCCCAACCACCCATGTAAAGCATTCAATTCATCTTGCAAGTGTTGTAACACCCTCCTAACCCCCTTTAGCCCCTCTTGTAGTCAACAAAGTCGACGAGCCACCGACGGAGCCTCTCTCCACCGTCATGGCTGCCTCGTCGTCTCCCCTCTCTTTCCTTCTTTCCTTTTAATCTAGCTTTACTTCCTTTTTTCAAGCATTTAGCTACCGTTGTATTTGTAAAACTTGAATTGCATGTTTAATATAGTGTTGATGTTACTTTGAGCAGTGGCTATGATTTAAAAGACTCTAACCCTACTCTCTCTCTCACTCATTTTTCTACCACGTCTTCTTGCAAGCAAAAACCCATTATCTCCGTGACATAAAGTGACAAAGAAAGTCCCATTTTTATGCCTCCCTATGATCGACACTCGGACTCACGTCCGTTTCTTCTTTTAAAACCAACGCTGTGAGCATGAACTATAACAATCCTTTTAAACAAACACGTCTCTCTCACGTCAAGTAGCAACAAACGACTGCGGTTGGGGGGTACACTAGGAACCGGAGGCGTAAGCCAAAGGAAGAATGATGTAAACATGTTTATATTACATAAAATGTCAATTTATGCATGTTCTTAAGCATGGAATTGCATTACATACTATAAATATTGCATAGCATGCATCATCTTGCATTTAGATTAGTCTAAATAAAATCGAGGTTAATTGTCTCCTTTTATGGTCAGGGACAGGGCGACTTTTTATCGGGGCCTCGAATTGAAGATCCAATCATACAGATCTGATCAGGGTGACGATTGGAGTTCAACGACTTTAAGATCGCCCTAATCGAACATCTGTAGCATCAGATAGAGACTGAGGAACCCTAGAAGATCAAGGGCTAAGATGGTGTTAATCCACACTTCAGATGACAAATCCGACTACACGGATGGATTCAGATTGACGATCGCAGCCAAATGACATGAAAATCGACTCAATCCGATACCCGTGGCATCATCTACATTACCCAGAAGATAGATGACCAAGATGGCACCACGTGGCACCATTTCGACTGCCCAACCGGCCGCACGCATCCGCTGAAGCATCCCATGCCAACGCTGCCCTACTGTTGAAGCAAGATCCAACGGCTGCGAGGCACCTACGCTTAAGCTAAGCGCTCGACACAAACACGCCCACAGCACGTTGGTCGAACGCCTTAACGCGAACCTGAGGCATGGGTTCGAGCCGAGGGACACCTCAATTGGAGCGGGTGCGCGAGCGCGATCGACCGCCCAATGAAGATTCAGTGGCTGTGCGCGCCCGATAGCATCCACGTGCCATGGCACGCCCCCACGTGACATGGGATCGCATGCGTATGTGCGCGTAGATGAGGCACGGCGAGGAGCTCTCTTAGCCGTTCGATCTCATGATCGAATGGTCGGGATTTGAAGGACGTGAATGCGCGTTGAGGCATGGGGAGGTGAGCGGGTGAGCGCGAGCTGTCCACTACGTCCACATTCATGCCTTTAGTGACGTATTTATCCATCACTAAAGCTCCTAAATTAATGATTTTAAACATGTAATGATCAAATTGCCCTCACTCCTTGCAACTATAGAAGGAGACCCCCTCCATACGAAATTCTCATCACTTCTCCTCTTCTCTCACCCCTTCCAAAGCTCTAAGAGCTTGTCCCAAACCCGGGATGGTCCTCTAGAGTAAAATTCTTAATTTTTCCACCTTCGTCCCCCTTCGTGGAGCATCCTACGGTTGTCCTCTCCCTGCATTCGAGAAGCGGATCCCGTGACGACGACGATGACATGCTGCTTCATTCCCATTCTTCCTGCTTCGTCGTTCTTCTTCCTACTCCGTTCCCCGTCTTCCAGGCGTCGTCCCATCCAGCTTGTCCTCCAAGCAATCGTCGAGGAGGATATCTCTCTCTCCATTCTTTTTATTGCTTTCTAGAATAGATTTACCACTTTCTAGTTTAATCATTTCCCGCTTTTTAGTCAAATGAGTAGTGTAATGAACAATTTTTTATAATGAAATTCATGTTTATTCTACATCCCTTTAGCTTTTATTTGTAATATTCTCTTTCTCTCTCTTCTATTTATTATTTGTTAAATAGTTTCAACTAGCTATTCTGTTTTGTGACAAATAAAACAAATCCATATTTTTAATCAAATGTCCGCCTCCCTGAGTTCGACCCGGGATTTCTATTCCGGTATAAATT
Organism: Thalassia testudinum; assembly: GCA_037157565.1. Classification (NCBI taxonomy): domain Eukaryota; kingdom Viridiplantae; phylum Streptophyta; class Magnoliopsida; order Alismatales; family Hydrocharitaceae; genus Thalassia; species Thalassia testudinum. Next base: position 110,794,585 of record JAZHRO010000003.1, on the reverse strand, counting down.
TTATTTATTGAACACGAGTTCTTCACTTTCAAACTGCAACGATCGATTTTCAAAACCAAATACGATAATGTAGTAACCCGTAACTTCAACATTTTAGCGCCATTGCCGGGGAGGCAATGCTCTTTGATTTTTTCGCATTTTTCAATTTACGAATCATTTACCTCACTTCTTTCCTTTCTTATTGTGATTACATGTACTCTTTTGAGACAAGCAAAAGCGGTAGATTAGAGCAAAGTGCTGTTGAAGGTTCTGTAAGTTTTTCCCCACCTCCCACCAATTAGTTTTCATTCCACCTCATAATAACACAAACATAAATCAACCAAGGTGTTCTTATAAACTCTAAGGTTAGTTTTGTTTATTTGTTTGACACCTACACCTGCCTAACCTCCACATTTAAAAAGAAAAATAAAAAAAAATCTCACAAAGGTACACAACCTCATCTGATTTTCAAACTCAACCGATAAACCGATCTTTGGAACCAGTACAAACATCCAAACACATAATTGAGTAGAAATCAAATCAGGTAATCACTTGTGTGCCTAATTAAGTGGTGCAACAGGCCAATTATTTGAGTTGATTAGGCCGCATCACTTCAATTAAAATCAACTCAAGTAACTACTGCATAGGTCCAACTCTTAGGGATTTACCAGGCACTCCACATTCTTTTAAGTTTTAAAGGAAAACATCTTCACCTGTGCTTTCAAAACCTGGTGCGCCAACAAAACTTATTTGAAAATACCTAAAGTTGAATCCTAAAAGCTACTAAGCAAGATTTGAACCCTAAAATTCACCGCATCAAAAATAATCTTGCTTGAAAATAACTGGTTGTGCACGCACGCATGCATCAATCAATCATTAAGGGCACAACCCAGATAAAGGGCCCATCACATTCCAAAGCACATTCAAACCTAGCCCTAAATAAAACAGAGTAGACGTCGGCCTTAAGGATTTGACTCGCTCTTCAAAGCCCAGAATGAGATTATTTTCGATTAATTTCTTTCTACTGTTCAATCTGATGTCTAGTTAGGAGAGCAGAATCAAACTATCGCAGCTGGGGGGTACACTAAGAACCGGAGGCGCAAGCCGAAGGAAGAACCTTCTCCCCAGTCCCTCCTTCTAACTGGTTGGATTGAACAGGCAAAAATAGATCAAATTATTTCTTTATCTCAAGATGAGCTCTAGGAGTCTATAGGTCTTTAGGCTAGCCAACTTAAGGACAGGTTTGATTGCTTGTATTGCAGGACACCTTTCTTCCACTCGTCTATCATGAATCCTTCCACATTTTATACGCATTCCTGCTCTTTCCCTCCTGTTATGAGTTATCCTCAACATGATAATTATCTCGACTCATACTGTAATCAACCATTGGTTAGTTGGGATAACTCGGATTGAGGATACAATTCCGGACCTCTATGCTTAGGGTCTAACCCTGAACACCATAATTGTAATTTCTATCCTTCTCAAAGCCACATCGATTATAGATCACCACCCTTTCATGGACAACCTAATATGATCTACAATCAAGGAGGATACATTGATTCTTACCCATCCTTTGATTACACTGCCTTTAGGTCATCACCACCTTTTGAACAATCTGAAATGACCTATTATCAGAAAGGGTATCACGAATCTCAATTCATTAACTCCTCTGCACTGATCCCAAACCTGCCCAACCATGAACCAAGTCATTTGGTTCAGGTTAACCAGGTTAACCAAGATAAGGTTTTGGCTAACTTGAGGAATACCATACAATCTTTAGAAGTTCAGCCAATACCTTGAATTGAAAGATTGGAGCCCTTGATTAAGATGATTTATGATTTGAACAAGTATTTGTTGGATTGGCTCCAGGATGTTAAGGATAAGAACCCAAGTGAGTTTCTACTTGGGAAGTTAGCAAAATTAAGAATGAGATTTGTGGTTGCTTTAGTTCAATCATGGCATGATTCCCAAGATGAACCCCCTTCAGGAGAGCCTATATCAGAACATGCTCAGGCACCTGTTGGAGGGACACGTGTTATGAGGCTAACCAGATTGAATTAGAGCAACCAACTAAGGATGATCCGATTTCTTCACCTGAAATCCTTGAGCCGGGCTACGAGGAAACGTATGTCTCCATGGATCAGAAAGTGACAGATGATTTTGGGATGTACATCAATATGGATTTAGATTTCTTTGAGCCTAAGGGTGAAGAATCAAGTTGCGAAGTCTCACGTGAGTTTACAGAACACGATTTCTGTGAGACGATTAGGCCTGAGGAATCTGATAGATCATTTGATAGCCCAATAACTGAGGAAACTAATCTTATTGGGGCTCTCATGATGGATCCAGAATTGCATTTTTTGGAGGATTCAATCCAGTGCCCTGATTATCAGTTACACCCCATTGAGCTTACTGACGATTCTGTTTTTGAGATAGCTAGACCCAAGTCAATTCTAATTCAGCCACATCTTTTAGACTTGGAAATTTCAGATGGGGTGATTAATATGCAGGAGGTCCCAGAATTTGACATTCTGAATGAGGAGAATAGATGCTGGGAAATTTTGATTTGGGAAGCAAACTCTGGAGGAAGTAGAAGACCAAGCCTAAGGGTTCTAATTAAGCTGAAATCATCAAACCAGGACCCTTACGACATTTGTACTGAGGATGTCCAACCCAAGCACACATTCATTGATTATCTTTTGGAGCTTGATTTCTCTATAACTCAACTTTTTGGCCTTGGGTTGCATCCTCATAAATCGTAGTCCCGACCCCGCTTGCATACTGATTTTAGGTTTTGGGTAATTTTTATCCAGAACCTTAGATATTCTCGATCATGGGGTATAGGTCTACACCATAATCTGGTCCACATTTGTGGACATCTACTGGCAGGTCAGAGGTTTCATCTTTTTATTCTGATTCTGACTTACACCTGTGAATTCTTTATTTCTCTTCTTTATATAGTGTGCCTAGCTGAAGGCACTAAATTCAGCACATATACAATTTTTTTATCTCGGAGCGGACCCATCATTCACGCAATTTAGGTGCTTTCTACTCTATTCCACTCTGTTTTATGTCTTTTTAATACAATGAGGACATTGCATTTGATAAGCATGGGTGGTGGATATTCATCTCTAAATTAATTTGTCAGCTCCATAGATTAGTTTTATTTTCTTTCATTTACATAAATATAAAAAAAATTTGTGCAATTAGGGAAGAGAATTTGGGCTTAAGAAAATTTTCAATCTTAGAAAATAAAACCATATGATTTGAATGCGAAGACCCTTCAGGTCTTCGGACTTAATTAGCCTGTGTATCCACTAAAATGTGGATTTGTTTTTCGAGTCCTCACCATATTAATTCTATTTTAATTTGATTAAATAAGTTTGGGTGATAAGTACACGACTTATCAACCCACCCTCTGATTTGAGGGAAGTTTAAGTCTAAAGCATCTACACACTAACTTTTCACTGACTTGTTGATCAGCGATTTTAATGGAAATTGGGTAGCTAATGAAGCTTCTAGGGTGATATGGCTGGCAAGTTATCGTGGGTAACAGCCCATAGGTAGGTTGTCCAGAGCCCAGTCACTGGACCATTCTCTTCTTACTGCATTTATGTAAATCTTAGACCAGTGAAGCCACCTACTTAAAAAAAGAAAAAGAAAGTCAAAAAGAAAAGGAGAAAAGAAAAAGAAAACAAAAGAAATAAGCCACACTTCCCCGCATGAGTATGGCTGGCAAGCTGTCGGTGGTAACAGCTCATCGACCGGTTGACCAAAACCCAGCTCAAGAAATGCACTTAAAATTCAAAAAAACACTTAGGAAGAAGCGGAGAAGTAGAATAAACTGGGGAGATATACACTGGATTCACCCTTGTGTTGACCCCATAAAAATAAAAGTAGGGAGAAAGCTACCGGTTGTAAAGATGCACCTTTAGGCAGAACTCTCTTTTTAAGGTCATCTAATGACATAGAAACCTGAGGTCCGTTCTAATTGCCGATCAACGAGTCTATCACATTCACAATAAGATGATTAGAACTTAGGATTCTCATCAAATCTTGGGTGAGTTAAATGGCCATAGAAAGCCATCTTTAACCTTAAACTCAAAAATCCAAAAAAATTAGAAAAGAAGAAAAAGAGAAAAAGAAATTTTTCTTTAAATAAGGCAGGAGCTTGAGGCGGTCTGCATTTTGGCAGATACCCGGGCACTGTTGTGTCTTTGAAAGTTTAGATCTTAAGTAAACATTTTCTTAATGTTGAAAATAACTTATGCCCAAATAGTTCAACCTAATTCTTTTATAAATAGCATGTAGCTTTTGCTAGAGGCTAGCAAAAGATAGGCATGGGGGTGTGATGTAAACATGTTTATATTACATAAAATGTCTATTTATGCATGTTCTTAAGCATAGAATTGCATTACAACTATAAATATTACATAGCATGCATCATCTTGCATTTAGATTAGTTTGAATAAAATGGAGGTTAATTGTCTCCTTTTTTGGTCAAGGACAGGGTGACCTTTTATCGAGGCCTCGGATTGAAGATCCAACCGTACGGATCTGATCAGGGTGACAATTGGAGTTCAACAACTCCAAGATCACCCTAATCGGCATCTGTAGCAATAGATAGAGACCAAGGAACCCTAGAAGATCAAAGGCCAATATGGTGTTAATCCTCACTTCAAACGACAAATCCGACTGCATGGATGGATTTGGATCGATGATCATAGCCTAACGGTGCAAAAATTGACTCAATCCGATACCCATGGCATCATCTACATCACCCAGAAGATGGACAGCCAAGATGGCACCACGTGGTGCCATCTCGACCGCCCAGCTGGCCGCATGCATCTGCTGAAGCATCCCGTGCCAACGCTTCCCCGCCGTTGGATCAAGATCCAACGGCTGCAAGGCACCCACGCTTAAGTTAAGTGCTTGACACAAACACGCCCACAGCGTGTTGGTCGAGTGCCTTAACGCGAAGTTGAGATGCAGGTTCAAGTCATGGGATGCCTCAATTGGAGCGGGCGCGCTGGCGCGATTGACCGCCCGATGAAGATCCAGTAGCTGTGCACGCCCGATAGCATCCACGTGCCATCGCACGCCTCTGCGTGACGCGGGATCGCACGCGTATGTGTGCGCAAATGAGGTGCGGTGAGGAGTGCTCTCAACCGTTCGATCTCATGATCAAACAGTTGGGATTTGAAGGACGTGAACGTGCGTTGAGGCGTGGGGAGGTAAGCGGGTGCGCACGAGCCACCCACTACATCCATGTTTAGGCCTTTAGTGACGAATTTATCCATCACTAAAGGTCCTGAATTAATGATTTTAAATATGTAATGACCAAATTGCCCTCACTCCTTGCAACTATAGGAGACCCCCTCCATACAAAATTCTCATCCCTTTTTCTCTTCTCTCACCCCTTCCAAAGCTCTAAGAGCTTGTCCCAAACCTGGGATGGTCCTCTAGAGTAAAATTCTTAATTTTTCCACCTTCTTCCCCCTTCATGGAGCATCCTGCGGTTGTCCTCTCTCTGCATTCGAGAACCGGATCCCGCGACGACGACGACTTGCTGCTTCATTCCCGTTCTTCCTACTTCATCCTTCTTCTTCCTACTCCATTCCCCGTCTTCCAAGTGTCGTCCCATCCAGCTCATCCTCCAAGAAATCGTCGAGGAGGATATCTCTCTCTCCATTCGTTTTACTGCTTTCTAGAATAGATTTACCGCTTTCTAGTCGTAATGAGTAGTATAATGAATAATTTTTTATAATGAAATCCATGTTTATTCTACATCCTTTTGCTTTTATTTGTAATATTCTCTTTATCTCTCTTCTATTTATTATTTGTTAAATAGTTTCAACTAGCTATTCTGTTTTGTGACAAATAAAACAAATGCGTATTTTTAATCAAACATCTGCCTCCCTGAGTTCGACCTAGGATTTCTATTCCGGTATAAATTTTATTTGTTGAACACGAGTTCTTCGCTTTCAAACTACAATGACAGGTTTTCAAAACCAAATACGATAGCGTAATAACCCGTAGCTTCAACAAAGAACCTTCTCCCTAGTCCCTCCACTTAACTAGTTGGATTGACCGAATAAAAGTAAACCAAATCATTTATAATCTCAAGACGAGTCTTGGGAGTCTGCAGGTCTTTAAGCTAACCCCCTAAGGATAGGGTTGATTGCTTGTATTGCAGGGCTCCTTTCTCTCTTTTGATTTCCCTCTTACTCCACAATGTATCCTTCCACATCCTACATACATTTCACATCCTATCCTCCTACCACCACTTATTCCTAAGATGATTACTATCCCGACTTGACTTGTAATTACCCATCCACTAGCTGGGATGACTTTGATTGGGGATACAAATCTGGACCTCAGTGTCTAGGGTCTAACCCTGAACAAGAAGACTATGATTACTATCCTTCCCAAAGCTACAATGATTATAGATCTCCACCCTTTGATGATCAACCTAACCAGATCTACAACCATGAAGGATATGCTGATTATAACACTTACCCTCCCCAGAATTATGCTAAATATAGGTCACCACCATTCTTTGAACAACCCGAGATGACCTACTATCAGGGAGGAACCCGAGAACCTCAATATCTTGACTCCCCTAAAATGAACCCAAACCCACCCAACCCTGAACTGAACCAGTCAGTTCAAGTGAACCAGATCCAAGACAGGGTGTTGGCTAACTTGAGGAACACCATATAATCTTTAGAAGCCCAGCCGATACCATACACTGAAGCATTGGAGCCTCTGATAAAAATGATTGATGAGCTGAATAGCACTTTATTGGATTTGCTCCAAAGTGTTAGGGATAGGGACCTGGGTGAGTTTCTTCTTGGGAAATTGTCGAGGTTGAGGATGAAATTTGTGACCACCCTAGTCAAATCTTGGGATGATTCTCAAGATGAACCCCCTTCAGGAGATCCAATGTCTGAACCCACTCAGGCACCTATCAAGGGGGATACATTTTCTAAGATTGGGGATGACCAGGTTGGGCTAGAGGAACCCATTGAGGATGAACTGATTGATTCATCCGAGATCCCCGAGCCAGGGAACAAGGAAAAATGTCTCTTTGAACCAGGAAATGACAATCAATTTTGAGACATATATAAATGAGGATCATGGATTCTTTGATTCTGAGGGTGAAGAATCTCTTAGTGAAGTCTCACTTGAGAGTAAGGAAGATGATTTTAGTGAGAGAAATAGGCTTGAGGAATCTGATGAACCGTTTGATAGCCCAATTATTAAAGATTTGGATTCGGTTGGGGCTAACTTGGACGATTCGAATCCTCATTTACTAAAACATTCAATCAATAGCCCCATTCCTCAACCACACCCCAAAGGGATTGATTTTGATTTGGAAATCATTGTACCGAAGTCAATTCAAATTCAGCCACGATTTTCGGACTTGGGTAAATCTTATGGGGTGAATGGTTTGCTAGAGGTCCCGAAACCTGAGCACTTGATGTTGGAGGATAGGAATGTTGAAATGAAAATTTGGGAGGTTAATTTTGAGGAAAAACAAGTTTGTATCTAAGGGTTCCTATTGACCTAAAACCACCTACTTTCTACCAAGACCCTTACAATATCTTTCACGTGCAACCCAAGCTTGAAATAACTAATTATTTTTCTGAGCTAGATGTTAAGTGGACAACCGCACCTATTGAACCATCTTTACCCATTGCCTGACACTTTGGTCTTAGGTTGCACACCACTAAACTGTAGGCCCATCCTCACAAACACAACAACCTTCTGTTCTCGGTGATTTTCATCCAAAACCTAAGAACCACTTAACCCTGGGGCATGGGTCTGCATCATAATCTGGTCACGTCTGTGGACATCTTCTGTTGGCAGGTCTGAGAATATCAATATTTTTATTTTGATTCTGACCCGCACTTGTGAATTCTCAATTTCTTCCTTGTATGTATTTTATCCCTAGCTAAAGGCATTAAATTTAGCACGTGTTTATATTTCACGTTCTCTATGGACCTGACCAGATTCCTCACCATTTTCATGTGATATTCTGTTTACTCCGCCCTTTTTATGTCTTTATTTTTACAATGAGGACATTGCATCAGTTAGGCATGGGAGGAGGATACTTAATCCTGAAATCATTTTGTTAACTCCGTAGAATTTCTTTTAGTTTCTTTAAAAAAAAATTAAAAATTAAAAAAGCTAAAAAGAAGAAGAATTAGGAGAAGAAAACTTAGGCATCTGAAAGTTATTAACATTAGGAAATGATACGATAAGACCTAAACACTTAGACTCTTCAGGTCCTCAGGCTTAATTAGCCCGGGTGTCCACTAGAATGTGGACTTAGTCTCGGGTCCTTGCCAATTCAAATTCATTTTTAATTTGGCTAATAAATTGGGAAGATAATTATGTGACTTATCAACCCGCCCTCAGATTTGGGGGGACTTTAAGCCTAAGCATCTACACACATTTTTTGCACTAACTCAATTTTCGGTAGTTTCTTCGAAAATTGGGTAGCTAATGAATTATCTTGGGTGGTATGGCTGGCAAGTTGTCGGTGGTAACAACTCATCGGCCGGTTGTCCAGAGCCTAGCTACAAGACCATTTTCGTCGTACTATCTTTAGGTAAATCTTAGATCAGGAAAGCCACCTACTTAGAAAAAAAGGAGAAAAGAATGATAAAACCACACTTCACCACACGAGTATGGCTGGCAAGTTATCGATGGTAACAACCCATTGGTCGATTGTCCAGAATCCAACTCCCAAAAAAATGCACAATAATTCTTAAAACACATAGGGAAGAAGTGGGGAAGTAGAATAAATCGGGGAGAAATACACTGGGTTCGCCCTTGCGTTGACCCCATAAATAAAAGTAGGGAGAAAGCTACCGATAGAAAAGATAAACTTCTAGGCAAGGTCACCTAGGGTCGTAGAAACCCGAAGATCGTTTTAATGGCCGTCTAGTGAGTCTTTCACTATTTTCACAAGATGCTTATCACTTAGAGTTCTTTTCGAGTCTTGGGCAGGTCGGGTAGTCGTAAAAAGTTATCTCAGAACTCTCAAACTCCAAAAGTACAAAAAAATTAAAAAAGAAGAAAAATAAAAAAAAATGTATCTACCATTTTCAAATAAGGCGAGGACTTGGGCGGTCTGCATTCTGGCAGACACCGGAGTACTGTTGAGTCTTCGTAGTTTAGTGCCTTAGTTGAAATTTTCTATTCTTAATAAACAACTTAGGCCTAAGCGATCTAATCCTAATTTTGATTTTATACATAGCATGTAGTTTAATTTGGCTAGGGATTAGTAAAAGATAGGCATGGGGGTATGATATAGACACTTCTATTTAGGTTAAAATGCCTATTCATGCATGTTCCTAGGCTTAGATTTGCATTTAATGTTATAAATATTGCATAACATGCATCATTGTGCATTTAGAGTAGTTGAATATATTTTAGGTTAATTAGGTCCTTTTTATGGTCAAGAGAGAAGAAGACTTATTTCAGGGCCTTAGATGGATGATTGGACCATACAGATCTGATTAAAACAAATATCAGAGTCAAACACCTCTGAAATCGTTTAGATTGAAGAACCATAGCATCTTACGAAGTCAAGGAAGATCAATGGCCAGGGGGCAATGCAACATCCATATGGGTTTATAATGGAAAATCCGACCGTACGGATGGATTCGGAGCGACGATCGTAGTCCAGCAGCATGGGAATCATCTCGATCTGAGCACTGTGACACCCTCTACAAAAGAAAGAAGAATGGACTGCCTAGATGGCACCATGTGGTGCAATCCAGGCTACCCAACGCCGTCCTGCAGTAGCACACGCGCATAGCCACAGCCATGCGTAGCGTAGCCACACGCAGCAGCAGCCCAACACACTCCAGCTCGCGCATGCGCACACGACGTGGGGAGCATGGGCACTAAAGCATGTAGCGCGTGATGTGCGCTCCAGCGGAGCACATGCCAGCGGAGTAGATCTTCAGCAACGCGTGCCTTTAGTGATGCTTGCAGCTGTCACTATTGGTTTAAGCGTACCAGCAAGAGGATTTGGAGGGCGGATCTTCAGCGACAGCTGCAGCGATGTTTATGGACGTCGGTAATAACCCAGATGCGAATTTGTTCTTCCTCCTCCACTATAAAAGGCCCTACCCACCACCATTCCAAAGCATCTCTTCCTTTCTTCCTCTCACCACCTCGAAGGCTCTAGAGAGAGCTTGTCCCATTTTATAACGCTTGATCAATCGGGGTTTTAAAGATAAAAGCTATTGCATCGTAGTATAGGGGATCAAGCGTTGAAAACAAATAAGAAGTTTATATTACTCGAAAACCTAAGTATCCGAGGTCGAACACAAGGAGCAAATGGAATTTATTCACTAATCTCAATAATGTAATTTGAACAATTAAGTCTACTCAAAATCTAATTCAGAGTATAATGCAGGAGTTTATGGATATTAAAATGTAGCAAAATAGAAAAGAAATTGAGAGGAATAGAATAAAAAGGTTAATTCTTATCTTGGCTCTCTCTTCATCTTCCTCTTCTTTTCTTTCATTCCTTTTTCTTCTTCTTTTCTCTGACTTTGCTCTACATGCCTGCCTTAGCCTTGCCTTCTCCGCCTTTCTTCTCCTTCTTTTGTTCTTTGGATCTTAGCTTCTTCTTCCTTCTACCTTGATTTCCTCTCTGACTTTGGCCTTCTCCTTCCTTCTTTCTTCTCTTCTGATTTCCTTCTTTGACTCTCTTCTTCTTCTTTAGCTTTCCTTTTTCTTCTTTGGTTCTTTTCTTACCTGGCTTCTGCCTTGTCTTTCTTCTTCAGCCATGCCTCCTCTACTACAGTGCTTTCTCTTTCCCTTGGCTCCTACCTTTCTTGCTGCCTTCTCCTGCCCATCTCTTTCTTCTTTAGCTGCGCCTCTTCCTTCCTTCTTTTTCCTTATCTTCTCTTTCCATGCCTTAGCTCCTCTTCCTTCTCCTTCTTTCTCTGCGGCTATGCCTTCCTTTTCCTTTCTTCTTTTCCCTACGCACGCACACGAGTGCAAAACTTATCCCCTACCCTCCTGCGTACACTCTCTCTATTTCTCTCTTGGATTCGCTCTCTCAAAGTCAGCCTGGTAATCAGGTTGGGTTGTGCACCTAGGTCCAAGCGCACCGGCGTGGGTGGTGCGCGAGGAGTGCGGGGTTAAATGGGTCGGTCAGCCAGGTCCGCGGGGGAGTGGGTCGCGGACGAGGCAGGTGAGCGTGGGCGAGGGGACCTCACCCCATGTCTTGAGGTGAAGAGAAGAAAACACAAATTCAATTTAAGGGACTCACCGTGCACCTGAGTTTCCGAGGTGGGACTAAAAGTCCCACCCGCTTCGCTCGCGCGCCTGCAGGGGGTCTTCCGCTCAATTGCCACAGCTGGGTTACTCGCTAAGCCAATCTCTTGGCTAGATGTTTGCGCACACTCCTCGGGCATCACCTAGGACTCTTCTGCCTAGAGCATGCGACCTGGAGCGAGGATACAAGGTCCTTATTTCAGCCTCAATGGCGGAAAGGGGGCTGAACCTGCAACTCAACAAGATGGCCTCGTGGCCCCATTAGAACATACAAGTAGCTTCATCGTGGCACGGCGAAGGTGCCTAGGTGGGTGGGTGGCTGCGGAGCGGCCTAAGCGAGCATGCCTAGGTCGCTCTGTCGCTGTGGCAATGGGTGTGTTCGGTGGGCGAGTATGGAGGTGTTGGCGGTCAGTGAAGGGGTGGAAAATGCTCAATGGATGATGGCGGAGGTGATGAGGGTCTGGCGAGGCGTGTGGAAGAGCGGAGCGGTGGAAGCGCCTTCGCTGGTGGTCGGCTGGAGATGGAGAAGGTGGAGGTGGTCTGCGGCGTCGAGGGGTTTAAAGTGAAAAGAAAGAGAGGGGAAATGAAGAGGGGATAGAGGGGAAGCATTTCAACCTAACTAAGTATACAAACGGGGATAGAAGGGCAGCTGGCCGTACCTGCCGCCGCCGGAGAAGATGAGTCCATTGGAGGGAGAATGGCGATGACAAAGGGGCTGGAGGCACGCATGTGGGTATTGCGCAATGCGGAGGAAGGAGATGAAGACGTCTCTGCCACTGGTATTGTGGCAAAGCGATGAGAAGGAGGAGGAGGGATCATCAGAGCCTGCTGGACACCTGGCTGGAGAAGAGACAAAATTGGGGGTGGTTCTCCGGCCAAGTCAAGATGAAATTGTGTGGCCGAAGATGAGGGTCCTTTTATAGGTGTTGGCAGGGGCTCTTGTGCTTGGAAGACAAGCTTCCAAGTGCAAGAGTCCTTACCAGAGAAGGATTCGGGGAGATACCCAAATCTCTTGAGCTTTCGCACGAGAGATTGGGTGCAAATCATGCCTTGGAATTGCATTCAGATGGAAGGGAATTCCTCAGATAATCTCCCTTTCAAATCTGGGAGATCTATGAGGAACCAAGGAGCAATCCCCCTCAATTCCTCGTCAGAGTAGGACTCCTCCACTTTAATGGTGGAGGGACCTAATGGCAAAGGGTGGCAAGGAAGTTAGGGGGGTCTACGCAATGAATTTCAAAAGCTAGGCATCAAAATGTAATTGGGTGGTCTGTTTTGCAAAGTAGGTGAAGGTGACCTCCCATTAGGTCTAAATTTTGGTACAAACCTAATTTGGACATAAGGAATCTAATGGTGAAGTTGGATTTTAGGTTTAACCACGTTTGACTGGACATTTTACACAAAAACCCAAATTAGGTCAAGTAATTAGCTAGGACACCTATTTAGGTCAAAATAGGTTCTAAAGGCCAATTTGAAGGTTCTAAACCATAGGGGATATTTTTCCATGAATTTTAGAGGGTTTAGTTGATTTTTATCCTGACCAGAACCATGTTGAATTAAGCAGGTCTGTTTTAGGGTTACAAAATGTCATTTAATTCTTAGATTTCACATGAACCCATTTCTGACTGAACTAACCCACTTTTCATCTTATTAAAACTATTTGACCTATGTTTATCCTCTGAGAAATACTGTTGATGTACTACAATGGTAAAATTACAGTTTTACCCTTTATTTCATGTTTTCTTCTCAGAGCAGTTCTTCCTTGAATTAGGCCCTTCGCCAGGTTATGTAGGAGCTTTTATTCTCTTTCTTAGGTGAGCTAGTTTGGACTCATGATTTATGGACATCAGTAATGACCCAGATGCGAATTTGTTCTTCCTCCTCCACTATAAAAGGCCCTACCCACCACCATTCCAAAGCATCTCTTCCGTTCTTCCTCTTACCACCTCCAAGGCTCTAGAGAGAGCTTGTCCCAAGGTCGGGATGCTCTTCTAGAGTATAAAATCAAATAGTTTTTCCTACCCTCATCCCCATTCGTGGAGCATCCCGTGGCCATCCTCTCACTGCCCTTCAAGAAGAAGATCCTTGCCGCGATGCCGTCCTACCCCATCCTCCATCCTCCGACTCCGTCCTCCTTCGTCATGCTCCTCACCACCTTCCTCCAAGCGACGTTAGAGCAAGTCGTCCTCCAAGCAATCGTCGAGGGGGATTTCTCTCACCTCTTTCTATCTTTTTACCCTTTCGTAGTGTAGATTTTCCGCTTTTGTAGTTGTAACAAACAATTCTTAATAAATGGATGATTGTTTCTCTCTTTCTCTCTCCCTCTCTCTTTTATATTTCTGCAAGTAGATAACATTTTCATCGACCTAATCTCTTGCTTGTTAAAAATACCAAAGAAATTAGAAAAGATAAAAATGACCAAAAAGAAATAAAAGTGAAGCACAGATTTCATAAACCAAGCATTCGCCTCCCCATGTTCGACATGGAACTCACTTTTCAAGTTTCGGTTCTAAATTTTATTTGACCACACATTTTGCAACTACAACGACGGGTTACTTGTAACCCTGATTTCAAACTCATGAAACTCATGCGATTAGCATGCTACCCTCTCTCCGCTTGGGTGCACTCACCCCCTCTCTTTCTTCTTCTTCTTGGACGGCCATGAAAGCTCACCCATAGCCTCTTGAGGTCGACCATCTCCTTTGGAAGGCATGTATATGGGTTTGTATACCCATGGTCTAGCCTACACCATCACACATAGCCGATGGCCTTAGTGACACTTTCCGACGTGAGGGATTTTCTCTATGTCTATGCTTTCTAGTGTAGGTCTGTTGACATTTTTATGTATAAATAATATCGTGTGATCATCGCTCTATGATTGATTATCTTTGTCATCATGATACTTAGGTTCGTTCACACCATGCTCGACCACCATTGCCCCACTTAGATGCACATAGTCACTTAGGTTTTAGCTAGCACATTTAGATCTAAGTTTCATTTTGTGTCTCAAAATAAAAATCAAAAAACACAAAAAAGACAAAAATATTAGGTTAGGTTAGATTTAGGTTAGAAAAGCCGATTCAAATCTTGACTTGTTTTCACGCCTCCCAGAGACGAACGACCGAGACTCAAATTCTAAAAGGAAAAGAAATCTAAGTGAGTTTCATAAAGAATTAAATAGTTTTGATCAAGGGTTTATCGTGACTATACTACAATTTCAGAAAATTTCAAAATGCGTGAAACCAGAATTGTCAGCAACCTAGTACTCCGTACAGGTAGCTCTGCATCCTCTGTATTCATGCTAACCTAGATTAACAAGCATAGTCAGGTGATATCCCCTCCTCTTGCTTATTATATTTTGATTTCATGCATACATTTCAATGAGGACATTGTAATGAATAGGCATGGGGGGGTGGGCATTGCTTGTCTTATTTTTATGTCAAAAAAGAAATTGCATTTAGGCATAAAGAATTTTTATTAAGGTTTTATTAGGGATTTATTCTTAAGATTGATTCTTGAGTTTAGAATTCAGTATAATTTCACACTTACACATAGAATTTGCAATGGATTTTCTATGAAGACCGATAAACATCTTTAGTTTGTTGAGAAGAAGCAATGCTTCTCTTCTCCTAAACCCTTGGACAGTAATTAGGGAGTCAGGCAAACTATCTTCTAATAGATCCACCAAACAAGTGTGAGGTGAGAGTAGAAAGTCTATTGGTGCTCTAAGGCTAGTATGAGAAATCTTAAACTCTAGATAATGACATAATGATACTCGAAGTTAGGCATAGTTTTTGTTCTTGATTTCTGTGTACAAGTTCTTAGTGCAAATCTCCTAAGAGCCACCAAATAATACAAGTACGCAGAGAGCAGGTTCTGATAAAAGTAGGACTGAAGTGGATGCTCTCGACCATCTTTTACGAAATCTTCACCTGAAGGAGGATATTAATGTCAAGGTCAGAAATACATTGTCCTATCCATTCCCTTCCTGGTGCCAAGAATGGACACTTTCGCCAAATAAGCCACTCGATATCCTCTTGAACACCCATAATCCCGAATAATGCCTCATAAATAAAAGTTCGTATACTATACTGCATTGCGTTAGTAGATATTTTGATGTGGAAAAAGAGAGAGAGAGAGAAAAGAAAAAAATAATATATAGAAAAAAATTTTAGAAAGAAAGAAAGAAAAATCCGAAAATAAAAAAAGAGTTTATAAGTGTTTTTAGAATTTATTTCAAATGTAATGAGGCAACAACACCTACTACCCTCATGATCCACCAAATACAGCCTTGACCTACTTTTCTATATGTCTGGCCGCCTGAACACGAGCTGAGGAATCCTGACGTAGTCTTAAAGTTATCAGAACCTAATCAAAGTGTTAATGCCAATAAAGACCAACAAATATATTGATAAATCAGGTGAGATTGTGAGTTCAAAAAGAATGAAATGAAAAGAAAAGATAAGAAAAAGAAAAAGAAAGAGAAAGAAAGAGATAGAATGAGTACAAAGGAACTAAAGAGAGCATAGTTTCTCACCTCTCTTTGAGTTAAATTATTTCATAATCTAGAAATCTAGGGTTCTAAAGTACTAGCCTACATGTAGCACTAGATGAGTGTGAGCCACCAAATACAAATCTACTTGACTCAGAAATCCTCTACCTAAGCCAAAAACCAAGGCTGAATATACACGTTACTTTATAATCCTGAGGAAAGAAGTTTGTCTATCCCAATATATTTTTACTAAGGGTCAAGTACAAGCTTTAGATGAGGATTGGCTTTTACTTGGATCCGTTGCATAGCTACAACAAAACACAATCATGATTATCTGGATTACTAAAGCTTCAAATGAAAACAAAAGACATAAATATCTAGTTAAACTCTTGTTAAAAATTACTCATTGATGTGCATACATCTTATTAACCTAAAATGTCTATTAATGCATGTTCTTAGTGTCACATTAGCATCATACATTGTAAATAGTACATAACATACATTATCATGCATTTAGATCAAGTTGTATAAATTGTATAGTAATTGTCTCCTTTTTATGGTCAGGGACAGGATGACTTTTTATCGGGGCCTCGGATCAAAAATTCGATCGCACGGATGGATTCAGATCGATGATCGCAGCCTAACGGCGTAAAAATTGGTCCAATCCGACACCCGTGGCACCATCTACAATACTCACAAGATGGACAGCTAAGATGGCACCACGTGGTGCCATCTTGTGGCGCCATCTCAGCCGCCTAAGCGACCCCAAGGACCTGCCTCTACCTTGCCTCTTCATCTGACCAACGCCTCTCCATCGTTGGATGCTCATCCAAAGGCTGCAGGCCCACGCGCACAAAATAAGCGCGTGACACAAAGCCGCCTGCAACGCGTTGGTCGAGCGACTTCGTGACAAGAGAAGACGTGCGTTCGAGCCGTAGGTGCCTCCAATTGGAGAGCGGAAGAGAGGGCACACGAACGAGCGGGGCCGCACGATGAGGATTGGACGACGCTGCGCGAGCGATAGCGCCCATGCACGATCAGACACCCGACGCTGACGCGTGATCGCACGCGGCAGTGCGGTGCGAGTGATGATGGTTTCAGCTGTCCGATCTCTTAATCGGACAGCTGATATCACGTGTACGTGCGTAAGCGTTTAAGGCGGGGAAGGCGAGGAGGCGTGCGGCGTGCACACACGAAGGCCACGTTCAGGCCTTTAGTGACGGATTTATCCGTCACTAAAGGTCCCATATTAATGATTTTTAATTAAAATGTCCAAAATGGCCCCACTCCTTGCAACTATAAAAGGAGACTCCCTCCATATGAATTTCTCATCCCTTCCTTCTCTTTTCTTTCTCTCCAAAGCTCAAGTGAAGCTTGTCCCACACCTAGGCTACTCCTCAAGAGATAAAATCAATTTTTCGCCCCATTCCAGAAGCGGATCCCATGACGACAATGACATGTTGCCTTATTCCCATTCCTCCTGCTTCAACCTCCTTCCTGCTTCGTTCGTCACTTTCTAGGCGTTGTCTCATCCAGCACATCCTCCAAGCGATCGTCGAGGAGGATAACTTCTCTCCCATTCCTTTTTCCTGCTTTCTAGAGTATAATTTTCCTGCTTTCTAGTTGTAATAGTTTTCTTGCTTTTTAGTGTAATTTCTCACTTTCTTAGATGTACAAACATTTTGCAACTTCAAGTGGATGTTTTCTCTCTCTCTCTCTTTCTTTCTTTCTCCGATTGTTTATATTGATTCCACTGCATTGTAATTACTCCACTCTTTAAACAAAAATAAAAAAATATAATTACGAATTTTGATCAACGTAGTCTTCCTATGTTTAACCCGAGATTTCTTTTTCAGTATAAATTTTATTTGTTGAACCCGAGTTCTTCTCTATTCAAACTACAATGACAAGTTTTCAAAACCAAATCCGATAACATAGTCCTCCGTCGTTTAAACATTTTGGCACCGTTGCCGGGGAGGCAACGATTTTCCGATCTTCCTTTCGCATTTCATGCATTTTACTATCTTCTAACTTGCTTTCTCTCATGTCTATTGTTTTGCAGAGGCCTCTATCAAGGAATCTTCAAGTGGTAGATCGGAGTAAAGTGCAATTGAAGGCGACTGTAAGTGCTCCCCATTCTTCCCCATCCATAGATTTCATTTGTCACATTAAATTCAAATTCTAATTAACCTAGGTGTTTGCATAAATCCTAGGATTAGTTTGGTTGTTTGGATTTCCACTCACACTCAAATTTCACCCTCGCTTATATAAAAAACAAAAAGATAATTTTGTGGGGTAATTTTCAACATACACTCAACATACACCCACATTCAAGGCACTTAACCTACCTGATTTTCTTCTACTCAACCGGATTCTGATATGTGGAACCGGTACACACAAATCAACACATAAAAGAGTAGAAATCATTCTAGGTTAACCATTTCTGTGTGCCTAACCTAGTGGTGCAATTGTGGCCAATTGTTTGAGCTGTTTGGGCCGCACCACTTAACCTAAAATCAACTCACCAAGTAGCTTCCTCTTAGGGTTTTCAATCTAGGTTCATACCAGGCACTCCACTTTATTTCTAATTTTAAAGGAAAGCAATCTTCACCAGTGCTCGAAAACCTAGTTTGCCTCAAACTTGATTGAAATCAACCTAATGCTAAACCCTAAAAGCTACTTAAGCAAGATTTGAACATTAAAATCTATGCATCACAAATAATCTTGCTTGAAAACCCTAGTTGTGCATGCACTTACACATACTCAATCAATCATTAAGGGCACAACCCATTTTAAGGGTCCACCACATTCCATAAGCACTATAATCCCAGCCCTTAATAAAATCAAGTAGACGTTGGCCTTAAAGACTTATTCGCTCTTTGGGGCCTAGTTTGAGATTATTTATAATTAACCTACTTGTGCTGATTAATCTGATGTCTAGCTAGGGGAGTAGCATCAAATGACCATGGCTGGGGGGTACACTAGGAACCGGAGGCCCAAGCCGAAGGAAGAACCTTCTCCTCAATCCCTCCTTCTAACTGGTTGGATTGAGCAGACACAAGTAGAGTAAATCATTTATAATCTTAAGGTGGGTTCTGGGAGTCTGCAAATCCTTAGGCTACCCTACTTAAGGATAGGCTTGTTTTGTTGTGCTGTAGGGTTCTTAGCCCCAGTCCTTCCGACCTTTTCCTAGTTTATGTTGGGAAGGTCATTGAATCCCCGATTGGAATGACCACTAGAGTATTCTAGGAGGCGTAGTTTGGATTTTCGCCAAATTGATCCTTTGGCCGATCAATAGTCTCCTCTACCTCGGGATCCACAGGAGGAATTTTGAAGGCAGCTGGAACAAATGCAGAGAATGAAAGAATGGTTCCAGAGAATGCAAGAATGGTTCCAGAGAATGCAGGACGCTCAGCCCTTGAAGGATTTTTATGATCCTCCAAATTACAGGGAACGTCCCGGCATCCAGATTCCTACCAGAGACGTAGAAATTAAGCCCCAGGTGTTAAGCTTGATTGAACATTACCATGGGCATGGCTCTGAAGACCCGTTTCAGCACTTGGAGGACTTCACCACTTTGGTCTAGACCACCAAGGCACGAAACGTGAATGAGGAGCAAATGATCATGAGGCTCTTCCCCCACTCTCTTAGGAATAAAGCCACTCATTGGTACAGGACTATAGGAAGACCAATTGCAAATTGAAATGAGTTGAAATCGACCTTTCTGAAAAAATTCTCTCCTATCGAACGTACCAATGCTTTGAGACAAGTAATCACTACCTTTACCCAGCAACTAGGGGAGCAATTTCATGTGGCCTGCGAGCGAGTCCAGGACCTATTGCGGAGGTGTCCACACCACGAGGTGCCGAAATGGCAACTCGTGCAGATCTTCTACCATGGGTTGACTGAGCAACTCAGAAATCATGTGGACGCCTCTTGCGGAGGAAATTTCCTCAACAAAGACGCAGATAGCGCACACGATTTGTTTGAGGAAATGAGCAAGAATTCGATCAATCATGCCTCCACGGATACTTTTAACTGATCCTAGCAGCCCAGATCGAATGTTAATGAAGTTCATGACTCTCATTCATTCGATATGGAATTGATTTGTAATAAACTTGATAAGGTGGACTTGGTTGCTAAGAGAATGGAATAGTTGATGGCTGGAAATTCAATGAACAACTCTCGATCCACCTAATCGAAGAATTTGGGATTCAATTGATCGCGAGCTCCTTCTGGACGGGAGCTCATGAATCAACTTAATGCGGCTCAACTTGCGAGCCAGCATTATTCAGAACCCCATGGGTTCCAAACTGGGGCCTTTGATCCCAGTTTCTCTGATCCTTCCCTTTCTTTCTCTCCATCCTCACCCTATGAGGATGTTTGTGCTGTACAGGAGAATGTTAGATCGAACCCCTACTCCAATGCTTATAATCCGTGTTGGAGAAACTACCCTAACTTCTCCTGGAAAAACCCAGGGCAGCAGACCTAATTCCGACCTAGCAACTATGCTCCTCAATGACCAATGGGTCAGGGTCATGTTTATACTCAGTTGCCCCTGAATCAGGTCAATCAGCCAACTTGGAATGCTCCTCAACCCATAGGGTAGGCTAATTTGAACCGACAAATGGTAGAGATGCAAGGATCCATGCTCCAGCTCATGCAGCAATTGAAAACCTAGCTGGACAACTTGCAAACCGGGCTCAAAGTTAACTCTCATCAACCCTGATCTCTACCATCCCAACCAGTACCCAACCCACGAAATATCCTGAATCTGGGCAATCAAGCCCATGGGTACAAAAATCAGAGGGACCCACGCGCACATGCTCAGGTGGTTGAGTAGGGTCCTTCCTCTTCTTCTGCAAATCAACGATTCTTGGCTAATGAAGCCCCTCCAATCTTTCCTAACCCTCCCCAAGACCCAAACTCGTATGCATCAACAAATTCTATTACCTTGAGGAGTGGTAAACAAACTCAGGATCTACAACCACACTATTCTGATTTACCAAATCCTGAAGAACCTGAGCAGAGAAAGGAGAACTCTAGAGAGGAAATCAAGGCTCAGGAACCTGATTCCAAAGATCCAACTCATGTTCCTTTTCTTGAAGCCTTGATCAGATCAAGGAAGAAGTCTGTTGATAGTAATGAGCAGCTTCTAAATATTTTCATGAATGTTGAGATCAATATCCCGCTCCTCGATGCTATCAAGCATATACCGGCTTACGCGAGATTTTTAAAGGATTTATGTACACAGAAGTGTAAGTTGAGAGAATCTGTTCTGGGGAAGGTGGTACTCTCCGAGCAGGCTAGTTCTATTATCCTACACCACCTCCCTCAGAAAAAGAGAGATCCAAGTGCTCCATTGATTTCTTGTGTCATCGGAGATTACACTTTTGATAGAGCACTGCTGGATCTGGGTGCATCCATCAACCTAATTCCAACTTCTCTTTACGAGAAGTTCAGATTAGGTGAACTACGGCTGACTTCAGTAATGCTGCAGTTAGCGGACCGTTCTGTCACAAATCCGCGAGGCGTTATTGAGGATGTTATTGTTAAGGTTAAGGATTTCTATTTTCCTGTAGATTTCCTTGTCCTTGACATGGATGTACCCAAAAATCCGAGGAACACGCCCATCATTCTGGGGCATCCGTTCCTGGCTACCGCTAAGGCCAACATTAACTGTGAAAGCAGTAGCATGGAAATCACCTTTGGGGATCAACGAATGAAATTGGATATTTTTAAGGTGATTAATAAATTTGAGGATTGTGGATTTATCAAGGAACTTGAGGACGATAATGTGAATATTGAAAGTTATATGATGGTTTCTACATATGAAAGTTCCTCCTTTGATGATGAATTGGACCCGCAACCCTCTATGGCAGACCCGCCATCTTCTGAAGAGGTTATTGATTTTGTTCACTCTCAACCTCTTCCTCTTGATGAGTCATCAGCATCTTCCTTACCTTCAATCATCAACCCGCCCCAACTTGAACTGAAACCATTGCCTGAGAATCTGAAATATCAGTTTTTAGGACCACACAAGACGCTCCCTGTGATTATCAATGCTAAATTAACAAAGGAGCAGGAGATTAAACTGATTAAGGTCCTGAAGGAACACATGGAGGCAATTGGTTGGACCATTCATGATCTTAGGGGGATCGAGCCATCTTATTGCAATCATAGAATATTTTTGGAAGATGATTCCCGTCCTTCTCGCCAGATGCAGATGAGATTAAATCCAAATATGTGAGAAGTGGTCAAGAAAGAGATTATCAAGTGACTCGATGCAGAAATCATTTATCCGATCTCCGATAGCCCTTAGGTAAGTCCCGTGCAGATTGTTCCCAAGAAAGTCAGGATTACCGTTGTGACTAATGAGAAAGGAGAATCTGTCAAAACTCGTTCAGCTTCCTCTTGGAGGGTTTGTATCGATTATAGGAAGCTGAACACGGCCACAAAAAATGATCATTTCCCTCTGCCTTTTATTGATCAAATCCTGGAAAGATTAGCCGGGCAAAAGTACTTCTCTTTTCTTGATGGCTACTCGGGATACAACCAAGTTCCTATCCATCCCGAGGATCAGGAAAAAACTACTTTCACCTGTCCCTACAGAACCTTTGCTTTCCGTAGGATGCCATTTGACTTATGCAATGCACCTGCAACTTTTCAAAGGTGTATGCTAGCCATATTCTCTGACATGGTGGGAGAGTTTATGGAAGTCTTCATGGATGATTTCTCTATTTTTGGAGAATCGTTTGACTCTTGTCTAGCTAATCTAGAAATGATTTTTAAATGATGCATCAAAACAAGATTGGTCCTTAGCTTGGAAAAGAGTCATTTCATGACATAAGAAGGCATCGTCTTGGGTCATGTAATCTCTGAACGAGGAATTGAAGTGGATAAAGCTAAGGTTGATGCTATCGCTAAACTTCCTCCTCCCACATCTGCTAAACAAATTCGATCATTTCTTGGTCATGTGGGATTCTACAGAAGATTCATCAAGGACTTTTTGAAGGTTGCTCATCCTCTGAGCAATCTTCTCGCCAAAGAAACGCCATTTGATTTCGGTGAATCATACCATAAGGCATTTGATTTTCTTAAAACGGCAGTCACTTGTGCTTCGGTACTGTAACCACCGGTTCGGACAGCCCCTTTTGAGATCATGATCGACGCATCTAATTATGCGGTCAAGGCTATTTTGGGTCAGAAAGTTGATAGGAAGCTTTCTGTCATCTACTACTCTAGTAACACTCTGGACGAGGCTCAGAGGAATTACACTGTTACTGAAAAGGAATTACTAGTCGTAGTATTTGCTTTGGAGAAATTTAGGGCTTATCTCTTAGGGTCTCACGTCATTATATATACCGACCACTCAGCCTTGAGGCATCTCTTGGCCAAAAAGGATGCCAAACCTCGGCTTATTCGTTGGATTCTTCTGCTTCAAGAATTTGATCTTGAAATCAAGGATAAATTTGAGGTACAAAATGTGGTGGCAGATCATTTGTCAAGACTTCTGAGTGATTCTTCTTGTCCGGACATCCTGATTGCTGATACTTTTCCGGGAGAAACCATTCTTACAGTTTCAAGAATCCAAACCCCGTGGTTTGCTGACATTGTTAATTATTTGGCCATTGGTCAAATCCCCTAAGATTGGACCAAGCAACAACGGGATAGACTCAAATCTGAGTCCAAATATTACTTCTGGGAGGACCCTGAACTGTAACGCATCGGCTCTGATCAGATTATTCGCCGATGTGTTTCGGAGAACGAATTCAACAGTATACTCGAGTTATGCCATGCATTTGTGTGTGGTGGATTCTTCGGGAAAAAGACGGGTGGAAAAATTTTGCAATCTGGATTCTATTGGCCATCTTTATTCAAGGATGCCCAGAACTTCTCAAGGTCGTGTTCCCGATGCCAGGCACTCGGGAGCATAACTAAGAGAGATATGATGCCCCTAAACCCAATTCTTCCTATCGAAATCTTCAACATTTGGGGCATCAATTTCATGGGACCCTTCCTTCATTTGGACATCAGTACATTCCCGTCATTATTGATTACATGTCCAAATGGATTGAGGCAATTCCCACCCGAACCAATGACCACAAGGTGGTCATCGATTTTGTTAAGAAGAAGATCTTCAGTAGAGTCGGGATTCTGATGGCCATCATCAGTGATGGTGGCACTCATTTTACTAATGCCTAGTTCTGTAATTTGCTGGCTAAATACAGGGTTAATCACTGAATCTCCACACCTTACCATCCCCAGACGAATAGACAAGCCGAGATCTCCAATCGGGAAATCAAGAATATTCTGCAGAAAACAGTTAGACCAGATCGCAAAGATTGGACTCAAAAGCTTGAGGATGCTCTTTGGGCCTACCGTACGGCATATAAAATGCCCATCAGCATGTCTCCATTTCGTCTGGTGTATGGAAAGGCATGCCATTGACTAGTAGAGATTGAACATAGGGCATTCTGGGCAATCAAGCAGTGCAATCTAGATCTGAGTTTAGCCAGGAAGACCAGAAAACTCCAACTATCTGAGTTGGAGGAGCTTAGAAATGATGCATATGAGAATGCCAAAATCTACAAGGCTCGAACCAAAGCTCTACATGAGTAGTTGATTCCCCGCAAGAGCTTTGAGCTGAACCAAAAGGTCTGGTTATTCGATTCTCGACTTAAGCTCTTTCCCGGCAAACTTAGGTCGAAATGGAATGGCTCGTTCATTATCGACCAGATTTTTCCAAACGGAGCTGTTCAGATCTCTGACCTAAAGACGGGTAGTGGCGGTATGACTAGGTTTTGTTGTTTGTTATAGAAATGGCATTGTAGTACAGATAGTCATTGCCACTATTACAATTTTACTCGGAAATAAAAGGTTTCCCGAGGTCGAACTCAGGGAGCAAACTATGATTCTAGAAGTACAATGTTTCTATTACAAAAATAAGAGAGAGAGAGAGAGGTAGATTGGTCTCTTGGCTTTTTCTTCTTCTCTTCTTTCTCCCTTTTCTTTGTCTTCGTCTTCTCTCTCTTCTCTTCTCTTTGCTTGATCATCCTTAGTTCTTGTTCTTCTTTACCTTCTTTTTGCTTGATCTTCCTCAATTCTTCTTCTTCTTTATATTCTTTCTCTTTCTTTCTTCTCTTTTCTTTCAGCTGCTGCACCTGTTCTTCTCTTCTTCTTCTTTACTTTGCCTGCAGAGCTTCTTCAGTCGTCTGATTTCTCAATCAGACGGCTTAAGTAGTATCCACTACAGTGCTACCTTAGTGCTCCTTCTTCTTCTTCTTTCTTCTTCTTGCAGTCCTTCTTCTTTCTTTCTCTTTTTCCTTCTTCTTTCTCCTGCGGTCTTCTTCTTTCTTCTCTGCCTGCACACTCACATAGCTTGGTCAAAGCAAAAACCTACCCCTACCTTCCCCCGCGTCTCTCTCTTTCTCAGCTTTCGCTCAAAGGATCGCTCTCCCAGAGCTGGGTATTCGGGTATGGATTCGCGCCCAGGACCAGGCCCACCGGCGTGCGGTGGTGGGCGAGGAGTGCAGGTCGGGTATACGGGTCGGGCAAGGTCTGCGGGGGGTGGTCGCGGACGAGGCCGGGTGAAGTGGGTGAGAGGGACCTCACCCCATGTTCGGAGGCGAAGAGGCTATGTCACTTTTTTCATTTATTTGGCTGCAGGGCTTCTAGAACTATCGAGGTGGGACTAAATGTCCCACCCAAATTGGCGCCTGCAGCTAGGGAAGCTACAGGCAATTGCGGTCGTGTGCGAGGCTTTCCCCCCAGCTGCAGGCCTGGGAAGCTTCGCGGGGCCAAGCCACAAGTCCTGGAGTGCAAGCCTGGGCGAGGGCGAACTTGCAGCTGCAGGTGAAAGAGCTTCACCTACTCAGCAATGGCGGCGAAGAGGGCGTGACCTGAAATCAAGCATACGGCCTCTTGGCCTAGTTAGAAGGTGCAGGGAGCTTCGCCGGAGTGTGGCGAAGCTCGCGCGGGTGGTGGCAAGGTCTGAGGCGACGTATGGTGGCAGCCCTAGGTCAGACTGTGGTCGGAGGAATGGGTTTGTTCGGGGGGTCATTAGGTGGCATGTGACAGGGAATGGAAAGGGGGAAGCTGTTGAGTGGAGTGAGGGGAAGCTTCTGAGAGGGTCGGCGAGGTGTGTGGGGGCTGTGGAGTGATGGGGGCGTCTCTCCGGAGGGTAGCCGGAGACGAAGGGGGTGACGGTGGACAGGAGTGGTCGAGGGCTTAATGGAATGAAAAATAGTGAGGAAAAGAAAGAGGGGGAGATGAGGAGTAGTTCTGACCTAGTTATAGGGACGAAAGGGGTCGGAGCATGGCGGCAGTAATATCGACTGTCGTCGGAGAAGAAGATGCCCAGAGGGAGAGGGCGGCGGCGAGGAGAGAGTGAGAGGGCACGCGCTGGGTACGGCGCGACGCGGGATGAGCGGGCGAAGGTGGCTCTACTGCTGGTATTGTAGTAGAGCGACGAGGAGGGGGAGGAAGAACTGCCGGAGCTGGAGGGCTTCTGCCGGAGTGGGAAGAGAGGAAAGATAGGGGTGTTTCTCCATTAGGACCGAGCTGCCCTCTTCTGCAGGCGGAGGCGGTTTTTATAGAGGCGAAGGCGGAGAGGTGGGCAGAGGGAGGCGACGTGCCTCCCTCACTGGAGGATGGCTGGAGTAGGGACCCATACCTTCCACGCGTTCTCACAAAGGTGTGAGCTGCTATAGAGATCGTGGAGGTGTCCCTGCGACAGCAGACGTCGCAGGGAACACCCCGTTGAAAGGGCAGAGGGCCTCCCTCACCCTGCGCGGTGCCATGCTCCGCGCAAAGTCGCCGGAGCATGGCGCTGCACAGTGTTTTGCAGGGAGGACCTAAATGCAAAGAACGATGAAGACTTAGGGGTCAAAACGTGAGGGTTTCAAAAGTTGAGGGTCAAAAAGTAATAGATGAGGACCAAAATGTAAAGTCGGTCAAGAAGGTCTCTTCTTAGGCTCAAGTTTTTATACATGACTAAATAGGACCTAAGGATTCTAATGGTGAATTTTATTTCTATATTAGACCTTGTTTAACTGGTCAATTTACGTAAAAACCTAAATTAAATCATTAATTGGGAATGGTTCTCAATGTAGGTCAAAATGGGCTCCCAAGACCAAATTGAAGGTTCTAAACCCTAGAGATTATTTTTCTATGAATTTTAGAGGATTTAGTCGATTTTTACTTTGCCTCGAACCTCATGAATTGAAGTGGGTTTGTTTTAGGGTTACAGGATGTCATTTAATTCCTTGGAGTTGCTGTAGCCCTTATTGGATCAAATCATCCCACTTTCCTTCTTATTAGGTTAGTTTGACCTATGTTTGGACCCTGAGTTACCTTGTTTACTGATTGTGTTGGTGAAATTGCATTTTTACCCCTTATGACCTGTTTTCTTCAAAAACTTAGAATTCTCTGAGTCAAGCCTTTCTATAAGTTATGTAGGAGCTTTTTCTCGTAAATCTAGGTTAGATGGTGCTAGTTTAGGGTTTATGATGAGGTTCTCATCATACCCCCATGCCTAACTTTTGCTAGTCCCTTAGCAAAAACCTAAGGTTTTAACCTTAGTTCTAGACCATGATGTTTTTAATGACTTCAGATAAGTGTTTTTTCATTTGAACTTAGATTAGGTTAGAATGCTGACCATAGGCCTAAAAGGTACTCTAGTACCAATCAAGATCCAGATCTATTTAGCCTCAGCCTCAGTCTTTGGCAAAGGTTTTTAAGGCCCACAAGAACTAACCTAAGGTCTGTTGGACTTTGTCGTTAAAGCACCCGTGCTTGAAATAATTTTAGCCCTGGTTCAGTTCGCAGTGTGTTTTGTAAGAGAGAGAGATAGAAAGTTTTTCTGTTTGGAGAGTTTTCTCTCTCTTTTTCTTTTTAGTTCTAGCTTAGGATTGGCTTTTCAACATGGTCTGTATCAGATTCCTTGCTCCCATCATCAATCCTCAAGGGTTCTTGGCAATCGATGCTTCGAGATAGCACCGCCCATGGCAACCCCCGGAACCCTGGCTATTGAGATTTCGAGATAATCCCATCCATGGTGTTCCGTGGCCGAATCCAGACCCTGGCAATTAACACTTCGTGATAATGCCATCCATGGAATCTGAACCAGCAGAGTGCTTACATGCCCCCAGTAGGATATGTAAATATCCGAAGAGACAAGCACCGAGGAGATGATATTTTGTTACGCATCTTCGAGGGGATTTCCTGCCTCTCTGCGCTAGGAACTAGTCCAAAGCAACTTGTGTTGATCGGCCGCTCCTACTCTAGGTGTGCTTTTCAGAATTTTTTGACGCTTCTGCGTGATTTTTGATTTTTATGCTTACTGAACCAGGCTGTGTGTGAGGTTAGGGTGCTTAGGTTACTGAGTCCCGTAAACCAAAAGTTAGTTAATGAGGTCAAATACTCCCTAAGCCTTGGACCTAATACTTAAGCTTTTCATTTTCCTCAACCTCTGGAGGAATGTCTAGATCTTAATGGGTACTAAGAGTCTATCCAAGAATGCCTAAAGTTTGCGTTCTTACTAATCTCACCATGCACTTTTCATTTCTTTTCTTGAATAAGGTCTAGAGCTTAGGTCAATCCCTTAGTTCCTTACTAATGACTATCACTCTTTTCTTTCATTTTTGTGCTCCTTTTTCATTTTGTTCCTTCTCCCACAAAATTTCCTTTCTCCTCTTTTCTTTATTTTTTAAATTTTTATGGTGTTTTTGGTATATGTAAATTTTTTGTTTAAAACCTTTTCTTACAAGTTTTGCACTTTTATACCCCCCCCCATGCCTAAGGTTTACAATGTCCTCATTGTGACTTAGGGGGTTTTTATTCGACTTAGATCATTTCTTAGGACAGATGTTTTGGTGAGTGAATGGGTCAGGATGAATTTTGCGGATGATTTCTAATCCCAGATGCAAGCATCTGAGGTGGAGTCGGCTGTCTTAAAGGGTGAACCTTAAGTGCACAAAGGTGTCAAAAAGGTTTTAGGTTTTCAAAGAAAATGACGTGCTACCTCCCGTTGAGCGCTAAATTTGATGCCTTCAGCCAAGCAGAAAATGGAATGGAGAGGGAATGGTCAAATTAACGGAGTTTTGCATAACAAGCACCTTGATCAAGAGCCTGGTTGGTCCAACCAGGTGCTTGTTCAGATCAACAGGTTGATGATGCAGCCCAAACCCAATAAGTCTGGTGGGTTGATAGATGTAGATTAGCAAACGCGGAACCCACTAAATGCAGTGAAGTTCTAATGGATAAGGAAGTGAAAACTCGGGTTTAGGCTGAGTCGAATCAGCCTGGTCAGAGTAGGGTTCCGAAAAATAATCAATGTGTGGTGTGGAAACCCTACAGGGGTGATCAAAGAATGATGGAGCAAGGTCTTTTGTCTGATCTGTGTTCGCTACCCGATATAGATGTGGAATTGCAATCGGCTCGGTGATAGGTGAATCTGAATAGAAATTGAGTCCGGTTGCAGGTCGGGGTTGAGAAGAGGTTATGATCAGTTCTGTGTATGCGGATGAGGTGGCAACTGTGTATGAGGGCTCTTCTAGAAATGAATGACAGGTGGTTTTCTGTAGAGAGTCCTCTAGGTAACTATCAGATGCCTGAAGAGTGTGTGTAGGATGAAAGAAATCTGATTCGAGAAAAGATTTGAATTCTGGGTTGTAATCACTCTTGGCATTTTCCATTTTTGGTTCCTGAGGATCGAAATGGAATGATTCTGTGTTATCAGTGATCTTGGGAACCAGGACCTCAGAGTCGGAGTTAGAGAATGAGTTATGTGAACTGAGGTCATAGATGGGCTTGGTGTGTTCAGGAAGGAGAGTCTCCGAAAATGAGATTCATGATCATGAATTCCACCGCAGCATAAATCATTAGATGTGGAATCAGCAGCCTGACTGGGGTCTAGCCTATATGTCAATTCTGGATTTAAAAAGGTGTTCTGTGTAGGCTCGAGCTCCAAGCTGATAGGATAGACCCAATTAAAACCCCACTCATCCAACTCCTCAGTTTCTGTATCATAAATTGGCATGTCTTTTGAAAAATCGATCAGATTTCCTAAGGATGTTCGAGAGGGATATTCATCAAATAGAGGCCTGGAATCATATTCTTTAAAAATTTGATCTTTCTCATATGGGGCCTCATAATCTTCCCAATAAGTTTCAGATCTAGATTCTAGGTTTAGGATGTGGGTAGGATTACTAGAATCAAAGTCCGAATAACCTTCGAAGGTCACCTTATCAAAATAAGGGGCAGAATTTATACCCTCAAAAGGTTCAGTTCTGATCTCATTATTGTAGGAGTTTTGGAATTCTAAGCTTGGCAATTCATGGTCTAAGGTCGGTTCATCATTGTGTTCTCCTGTAATATCCCAACCTAATTCAATGTTGTCTTCTATCTAGGTTGGGAATCCACAACAACCCTATGCCTCAGTCCCGAGATCTGGGAAACTGGATTGATCCTTAATACTGTTCCAAGATGGTTCATCCTCTGTTTCTGGTATATACGGGTATCTTTGGTTGATAATTTGTTCCAATGATCTCATCATTTCTACCCGCTTTACAAGGGCATCTTGGTGTTGTTCCCAAAGTACAGGATTTGTTAAGCATTGAAGGTATTCAGATTTGTGTAATTTTTCTATCTCAATGTATCCTGTCATGAGCATGTCTCGGGTTGATCCTTTTGTAATTTCTGTCAACAGAATTTGGGCATAGTTTATGATGAAAGCTGTGGTTGTTGGGACATCAACCTGAATGTTTTCTATTGGTGTTGAGGGTTTACATTTGATTTCATAGAATTCAAGGGCATCCTCAATCATCTTATCTTTCATGGATCTCTGATATTCAGGTTTTTTGAATGGTAGTCTTAAATGGTGTGGCTGCATCTTTGAATCAGGTGGTGGAATCAAGATATAGAATCGAAGTTTGAATCAAGATGGAAGAAGGGGACTTTGTTCAGAATCAGAGGAAAAGGGCTGTGTGAATGTTTGGTTGCACAAACAAGGGCACCGAGGCTCGGCCTCGGGGAGAGTGAATTTCTAAAGGAGGTTTCAAGGACCTCCTACCAAACATACATTGAAGGAGAAGATGAGTTTAGCAGGTGTTTGACCCAATCAAGACACCCAAAATGTTGGGTGACTACAGAGGTGCAGGGCAGATGGACCCCTTGATCAGAAAGATCGTCCACCTAAGAATTACCTGGGCAGCCAGAGAGGGTGAGTCCCGCGAAGATCCCTACACGGTAGAGCGTCCCCACGGGTTACAGGGTTTCCCCCACCTGACCTCTCTTGTCACTGTGGTTCCAGGTAGACCAAAATGGGGATCTTGACCTCTTAAGTCTACCTCTTTTATTTTAAGATCAAGGTGTTTAAGGTTTCACTTGAACTCCTAAGTGTTTTTGTGAACAAGGTGGCCTAATTTGAAGGTTGGTTGACCCTAGGGGTCAACTTCACCTAGTGGTTCCCTTGAGATTTTAGGCCTTGTTTTTTAGGGTTCAAGTGTTTAGAGAGCCAATTGTTTAGGATTTTTCTTATTAATTATTTTCAATCAATGGCTTGAGCACACCTCTTTTGGATTTCCTCAATTCTTGCTTAAGGGGTGTGTCTCTTAAATCCTAATGTTTGACCTTATGTTGGCTCTACTTGGTCCAGTTAATTCTTTGCTGGGTAATTAAGGCTCAGGCAAGAAGGTGTTAGCCTTTAATTACCTTTAATATTATGTGCAGGAATAATAGTTTTTGAGAATATGCAGCTATTACTATGTATAAAAGATAGGTTATACCTTTTTTTTTCTCTTTATTTTTCCTCTTTAAAATTTTAGGGTTTAATAGGAAGTTACCTGTCCTTGGAGTGGCTGTGGTGCGGCTGCATCTTTTTCTTTCTGTACCTGCACAAAAGAGAGAGATTATTAGAAACTTACAAATATAACTTCTAGAATAGCCGTTGCTCCCTGGCAACGGCGCCAACAATAGTGGCGGTATGACTAGGTTTTGTTGTTTGTTATAGAAATGGCGTTGTAGTACAAATAGTCATTGCCACTATTACAATTTTACTCGGAAATAAAAGGTTTCCCGAGGTCGAACTCAGGGAGCAAACTATGATTCTAGAAGTACAATGTTTCTATTACAAAAATAAGAGAGAGAGAGGTAGATTGGTCTCTTGGCTTTTTCTTCTTCTCTTCTTTCTCCCTTGTCTTTGTCTTCTTCTTTCTCTTCTCTTCTCTTTGCTTGATCGTCCTTAGTTCTTCTTCTTTACCTTCTTTTTGCTTGATCTTCCTCAATTCTTCTTCTTCTTTATATTCTTTCTCTTTCTTTCTTCTCTTTTCTTTCAACTGCTGCACCTGTTCTTCTCTTCTTCTTCTTTACTTTGTCTGCAGAGCTTCTTCTGTCGTCTGATTTCTCAATCAGACGGCTTAAGTACCATCCGCTACAGTGCCACCTTAGTGCTCCTTCTTCTTCTTCTTTCTTCTTCTTGCAGTCCTTCTTCTTTCTTTCTCTTTTTCCTTCTTCTTTCTCTTGCGGTCTTCTTCTTCTTTCTTCTCTGCCTGCACACTCACATAGGTCAGAGCAAAAACCTACCCCTACCCTCCCCCGCGTCAATCTCTTTCTCAACTTTCGCTCAAAGGATCGCTCTCCCAGAGCCGGGTATTCAGGTACGGATTCGCGCCCGGGACCAGGCCCACCGGTGTGCGGTGGTGGGCGAGGAGTACAGGTCGGGTATACGGGTCGGGCCAGGTCCGCAGGGGGTGGTCGCGGACGAGGCCGGGTGAAGTGGGTGAGAGGGACCTCACCCCGTGTTCGAAGGCGAAGAGGCTATGTCACTTTTTTCATTTATTTGGCTGCAGGGCTTCCAGAACTACTGAGGTGGGACTAAATGTCCCACCCAAATTGGCACCTGCAGCTAAGGAAGCTGCAGGCAATTGCGGCCGTGTGCGAGGCTTTCCCCCCAGCTGCAGGCCTGGGAAGCTTCGCAGGGCAAGCCGCGCATCCTGGAGTGCAAGCCTGGGCGAGGGCGAACCTGCAGCTGCAGGTGAAAGAGCTTCACCTGCTCAGCAATGGCGGCGAAGAGGCGTGACCTGAAATCAAGCATACGGCCTCTTGGCCTAGTCAGAAGATGCAGGGAGCTTCGCCGGAGTGCGGCGAAGCTCGTGCGGGTGGTGGCGAGGCATGAGGCGACGTATGGTGGCAGCCCTAGGTCGGACAGTGGTCGGAGGAATGGGTTTGTTCGGAGGGTCGTTAGCTGGTGTGTGACAGGGAATGGAAAGGGGGAAGCTGTTGAGTGGAGTGAGGGGAAGCTTCTGAGAGGGTAGGCGAGGTGTGTGGGGCTGTGGAGCGATGGGGGCGTCTCTCCGGAGGGTAGCCGGAGACAAAGGGGGTGACGGTGGACAGGAGTGGTTGAGGGCTTAATGGAATGAAAAACAGTGAGGAAAAGAAAGAGGGGGAGATGGGGAGTAGTTCTGAACTAGTTATAGGGACGAAAGGGGCTGGAGCAGGGCGGCAGTCGTATCGACTGTCGCTGGAGAAGAAGATGCCCAGAGGGAGAGGGCGACGGCGAGGAGAGAGCGAGAGGGCGCGCCCTGGGTACGGCGCGACGCAGGAAGAGCAGGCGAAGGTGGCTCTCCTGCTGGTATTGCAGCAGAGCGACGAGGAGGGAGAGGAAGAACCGCCAGAGCTGGAGGGCTTCTGCCGGAGTGGGAAGAGAGGAAAGATGGGGGTGTTTCTCCGTCAGGACCGAGCTGCCCTCTTCTGCAGGCGGAGGCGGTTTTTATAGAGGCGAAGGCGGAGAGGTGGGCGGAGGGAGGAGACGTGCCTCCCTCGCCGGAGGATGGCTGGAGTAGGGACCCATACCTTTCGCGCGTTCGCACGGATGGTGTGGGCTATTGCAGAGATCGTGGAGGTGTCCCTGCGACAGCAGACGTTGCAGGGAACACCCCGTTGAAAGGGCAGAGGGCCTCCCTCACCCTGCGTGGCGCCATGCTCCGCGCAAAGTCGCCGGAGCATGGCGCTGCTCAGGGTTTTCCAGGGAGGACCTAAATGCAAGGAACGATGAAGACTTAGGGGTCAAAACGTGAGGGTTTCGAAAGTTGAGGGTCAAAAGTAATTGGTGAGGACCAAAATGCCAAGTCAGTCAAGAAGGTCTCTTCTTAGGCTCAAGTTTTTATACGTGACTAAATAGGACCTAAGGATTCTAATGGTGAATTTTATTTCTAGATCAGACCTTGTTTGACTGATCAATTTACGTAAATCCCAAATTAAATCATTAATTGGGCATGGTTCTCAATGTAGGTCAAAATGGGTTCCCAAGGCCAAATTGAAGGTTCTAAACCCTAGAGATTATTTTTATATGAATTTTAGAGGGTTTAGTCAATTTTTACTTTACCTCGAACCTCGTGAATTGAAGTGGGTTTGTTTTAGGGTTACAGGATGTCATTTAATTCCTTGGAGTTGCTGTAGCCCTTGTTGGATCAAATCATCCCACTTTTCTTCTTATTAGGTTAGTTTGACCTATGTTTGGACCCTGAGTTACCCTGTTTACTGATTGTGTTGGTGAAATTGCATTTTTACCCCTTATGACCTGTTTTCTTCAAAAACTTAGAATTCTCTGAGTCAAGCCTTTCTATAAGTTATGTAGGAGATTTTTCTCATAAATCTAGGTTAGATGGTGCTAGTTTATGGTTTATGATGAGGTTCTCATCAACGGGTAATTCATTCAAAGTCAATGGTCAACGTTTGAAACCTGTTATTGACTATACTCTTCCAGAACCCGTCTCAGACATGGTTGTTCTAGCCATGTTGTGACTTCTTTGGCTGGACTTTGCCTAGCTGGCAGCATAAAATTCAACAGTTGTACATATGACTCAGAGCTGACCCGAGCTTCATATTCAAGTGATATCTTCCGTACTCTACCCTTCCTTTCATGTCTCTTTTTCTCAATGTAAACATTGCATCAGCTAGGCATGGGGTGGTGGATTCATTTTTTAATCATTTTGGCAGCTCTGTAAAATTCTTGTAAATTCTATTTCTCTTCTTATATATACATAAAAAAAATTTTGAATTAGGAAGAAATACTTGGACAATAGGACTTTTAAATCTTAGGAAATATTACATTAGGATCTAAACACAAAAACCCTTCAGGTCTTTGGGCTTAATCAGCCCAGGTATCCACTAAAATGTGGATTTGTTTTTCGAGTCCTCACCATCTTGAATTTTATTGTAATGTGATTAAATAAGTTTGGGTGATAAG
This sequence comes from Thalassia testudinum, assembly GCA_037157565.1. Lineage (NCBI taxonomy): Eukaryota > Viridiplantae > Streptophyta > Magnoliopsida > Alismatales > Hydrocharitaceae > Thalassia > Thalassia testudinum. Next base: position 110,759,558 of record JAZHRO010000003.1, on the reverse strand, counting down.
TATACGAGTTATCAACCCGCCCTTTGATTCGAGGGAACTTTAAGTCTAAAGCATCTACACACTATCTTTTCACTAACTTGTTGATTGGCAGTTTTAATGAAAATTAGGTAGCTAATGAACCTTCTAGGGTGATATGGCTGTCAAGTTATCGTGGGTAACAGCCCATACGCAGGTTGTCTAGAGCCTAGTCACTGGACCATTCTCTTCTTACTACCTTTAGGTAAATCTTAGACCAAGGAAGTCACCTACTTAAAAAAAAAAAAAGAGAAAGTCAAAAAGAAAAGAAAAAGAAAAGGAGAAAAGAAAAAGAAAACAAAAGAAATAAGCCACACTTCACCGCACGAGTATGGCTGGCAAGTTGTCAGTGGAAACAGTTCATCGGCCGGTTGTCCAGAACTCAACTCAAGAAATGCACTGAAAATTCCCAAAACACTTAGGAAGAAGCAGAGAAGTAGAATAAATCGAGAAGATACACACTGGATTCACCCTTGTGTTAACCCCATAAAAATAAAAGTAGAGAGAAAGCTACCGGTCATAAAGATACACCTTTAGGCAGAACTCTCTTTTTAAGATCACCTAAAGGCGTAGAAACCTGAAGTTCGTTCTAATTACCGATCAACGAGTCTATCACATTCACAATAAGATGCTTAGAACTTAGGGTTCTCATCAAATCTTGGGTGGGTTGAATGGTCGTAGAAAGCCACTCTTTAACCCCAAACTCAAAAGTCCAAAAAAATTAGAAAAGAAGAAAAAGAGAAAAAGAAATTTTCTTTGGATAAGGCGAGGGCTTGAGGTGGTCTGCATTTTGGCAGATACCCAGGTGCTGTTATGTCTTTGAAAGTTCAAATCCTGAGTAAAAGAATTTCTTAATGGTGAAAATAACTTATGCCCAAGTAATCCAACCTAATTCTCTTATATATAGCATGTAGTTTTTGCTAGGGACTAGCAAAAGATAGGCATGGGGGTGTGATGTGCATACATTTGATTAACCTAAAATATCTATTAATGCATGTTCTTAGTTTCACATTAGCATCATACATTGTAAATAGTGCATAACATGCATTATCATGCATTTAGATCAAGCTCTATAAATTGTATAGTAATTGTCTCCTTTTTATGGTCAGGGACATAGTGACTTCTTATCGGGACCTCGGATCAAAAATCCGACTGCACGGATGGATTCGGATCGATGATCGTAGCCTAACAGTGCGTAAATCGATCCTATCCGACACTCGTGGCACCATCTACAATACCCAGAAGATGGACAGCTAAGATGGCACCACGTGGTGCCATCTTAGCCACCCAAGCGGCCCCAAGGACCCACCTCTACCTTTCCTCTTTATCTGACCAATGCCTCTCCGCCATTGGATGCTCATCCAACTGCTGCAGGCTCGCGCACAAAACAAGCACGCGACACAAGGCTGCCCGCAGCACGTTAGTCGAGCACCTTTGCGAGAAGAGAAGACGCACGTTCGAGCTGTAGGCATCTCAAATTGGAAAGCAGAAGAGAGGGCGCATGAGTAAGTGGGGTCGCGCGATGAGGATAGGATGGCGATGGGTGAGTGATAGTGCCCACGTGCGATTAGACGCGTGGCGCTGACGCGTGATCGCACATGGGCGCACGGCATGAGCAACGATGGTTTAAGCTATCCGATCTCTTGATCGGATGGCTAATATCGCATGTACGTGCGTAAGCATTTAAGGGGGGGAAGGCGAGGAGGCACACGGCACGCGCACATGAAGGCCACGTTTAGGCCTTTAGTGACGGATTTATCCGTCACTAAAGGTCCCATATTAATGATTTTCAAATTAAAATGTCCAAAATGCCCCCACTCCTTACAACTATAAAATGAGACCCCCTCTATACAAATTTCTCATCCCTTCCTTCTCTTCTCTCCCTCTCCAAAGCTCAAGAGAAGCTTGTCCTACACTTGGGATGCTCCTCAAGAGATAAAATCAATTTTTCGCCCCCATTCGAGAAGCGGATCCCGCGACGACGATGATGTGCTGCCTCGTTCCCATTCTTCCTGCTTCGACCTCCCTCTTTGTGCTCCGTTCCTCATTTTCCAGGCGTTGTCTCATCCAGCTTGTCGTCCAAGCGATCGTCAAGGAGGATAACTTCTCTCTCCCATTCCTTTTTCCTACTTTCTAGAGTAGAATTTTCCTGCTTTCTAGTTGTAATAGTTTTCTTGCTTTCTAGTGTAATTTCTCACTTTTTTAGATGTAGAAACATTTTGCAACTTCAAGTGGATGTTTTCTCTCTCTCTCTGTTTCTCTCTTTCTCTGATTATTTATATTGATTCCATTGCATTGTAATTACTCCACTCTTTAAATAAAAACATAAAAAGTATAATTGCGAATTTTGATCAATGTAGCCTCCCTGAGTTCAACCCTAGATTTCTTTTCCGGTATAAATTTTATTTGTTGAACCCGAGTTCTTCGCTATTCAAGCTACAACGATAGGTTTTCAAAACCATATCCGATAGTGTAGTCCTCCATCGTTTCAACACTCATGTAGGACCACTTTGCATTTAGTCATGCATTTGCCAGGGACTAGCAAGATTTAGGCATGGGGGTGTGATTGCACAGCAATCATGCAACCTAAATCACCTGAATTAAGTTAGATTCTACAATAACTTGGGAATAATGCATTCATAGGCATTGTAATTTGCATAATATCTAGTTTATTAGTGATATAGATAATATCGTCATTTTATGACCTAAAAGAGAGATGATTTTAACTGTAGATGATTTGAAGCCATGGATGTCAGATCAGACCAGACAGATCTGATCAAAACAACGATGGGAGTCCAATGCTTCCGAAATCGTCTCGATCAGACAACCAGGGCATCTTGTGCAGTCCATAAAATAATGGAGATCATAAAGCCAAAGGATAAAGATCCAAACCTCAAATGAAGAATACAACTGCATGGATGAATTCGGATCGACGTTCATAGTCCAACGGCGCAAAAATCAACTCGATCGGAGGTCTACATCACCAGATATAGCGAAAAGAAGATGGACGACCATGATGGCACCATGTGGCACCATCACAGCCGCTCCGTCACCACCGCCTTAGGAAGGACACCCTCTCATGGCTTGGGTCATTGGATCTTCATCCAACGGCCACGAGCGCACCACGTCACCCATCCAGCCGTATAAGTACAAATAGACACAAACAGGAAACTATAACTGAACTCGTGCGTAGCGCGTTGGCTCACACGCTTGCGCGAAAGCGCGGGGCGCATGTTCGACTGCGTTGCACGAAATTGAAGGAGTGCTCATGCGGCCGCAATTGCGCCGTCGGATGGTGATTGAAGGCTAGAGGTGTGACCACATGGCACGATAAGAGCACGCCATAGGTGAATTCGTGAACCCACGTGATTTTTAAAATAGCAAGGCGAGTCATGCATACGAGAGCCATCTGATCATGAGATCAGACGGCTAACAATCAGGCGCTGAAAAGAGGCTTGCATGTCCATGTGCGGAGAATGATTCATTGCAGCGGGTGCATGAGGAGAAAGTGGGGTCATGCGATCTCGATCTGAAGATCGAGAAGATGCCACATGTCAAGCCCAGGCTGAATCTGAGCGTTTTGGGCGCAAATGAGGGTGTTTTGAGGTGCGATTTGATCCGTTGATCTCCTGATCAACAAATCTGATCAAATTAGAGTTGTTGCACAAGATAAAGGGGTTAAATACCCACTTTGCCCCTCATTAAAACTATAAAAGAAAGCCCAAGGCCCCCCAGTTGAGGCATCTCTCTCTTCCATCAACTCCAAATATCTTCCACCTTCTCTGCAACTCTCTGACCCTTAACAACTCCGCTTTGACCTTCATCCCGGTGCTTTGGATCTGAGGTGTTGCCGCAACTCGCACAAGCATCCTACAAGCAGCGTTGTCTCTCTACCATTTTCTATATCTCTCTATCTCTCTCTCTATCTATCTAGTTTGTTTCTAGTAGCATTCTCTATTGTGAAAACTTTATTTTAATTGCAATAAAATTATGATCTTCTAAATGCATGATATCTGATTCATATACATATATACATATATAATTATCTATTTAAAGCAAGTTTTATTGGAAAGCTTCTGCAAAAATTGAGATTGTCTTCCTGTGAACGACCCAGTACTCACCAATCTTTACAAATTTATTTATCGACGTGTTTTCACGCTATACTACAACTAAATAATATTTTAAACACGAATTATGTGCCGAACAGCTAGGATATGGAAGTTGATGGATGGATTGTGGATCAGGGTTGGAGTGGAGGTAGAAGGGTGCATTAGGTGGTAGTAATGGTAGATGTAGAGTTGGCGCCAATTCTATATGGGTTAAGGTTAAGGAGTTGGTTGATGTGTTGTATTGCTAGGATTAGGTTATAGGGTGGTAGTTAGGATATGGATGGTGGATGTAAGGTGGCGCCAAATGAGAGGGTGTAGGATAGGTGGGTTTAGGTGTGGTTAGTTGTTGTTGGCGCCAACTCTAAGTTCTAGAAGTTGGCACCAAAAGGGAGGGCTATGATTTGGTGGTAGGGAGGTGTAGGGTTAATATTGTGGTGGATGTTAGAGCCAATTTGTATGGATGTGTGTAGGGTATTTTGGCACCAACTTAGGGTGGTTAGGAGGTGTTATGGTGGTGGAAGGGTGCTTATCCTTGGTGCCAACTTAGCTTTCTAGAAGCGGGGTTAGGTGGATGTGGAGAAAGGTTTAAGGGAGATGTGTAGGGCTAAGATGGGTGGTGTTTTGGCAGTGATGAGAACCTCATCATGAGCCATAACTAGCTCATTTTGACTTAATACAGAGAATAAAAGCTCCTACATAACCTTAGAAAGGCTTGGCTCAGAGAGATTCTGAGTTTGCAAAGAAAACATAAACTGAGGGGTAAAAATGTAATTTCACCAATCTGATCTGAAAATGGGGTAACTCAGGGCCCAAACATAGGTCAAAACAACCTAATAAGAAGAAAAGTGGGATGAGATGACTCAATAAGGGCTACAGCAACCCCAAAGAATTAAATGACAGCCTGTAACCCTAAAAACAAACCCACTTCAATTCACGTGGTTCGAGGCAAGGTAAAAATCAACTAAATCCTTTAAAATTCATATAAAAATAATCTATAGGGTTTAGGACTTTCAATTTGGCCTTAGGAACCCATTTTGACCTACATTGAGAACCATGCCCAATTAACAACTTAATTTGAGTTTTTGCATAAATTGACTGGTCAAACAAGGTTTAAGCTAGAAATAAAATTCACCATCAAAATCCTTAGGTCCTAATTAGTCATGCATAAAAACTTGGGCCTAAGAAGAAACCTTCTTGACCAACTTTACACTTTGGTCCTCATATATTTACTTTTTGGCCCTCAACTTTTGAACCCTCGCATTTTGGCCCCTAACTCTCCTTCGTTCTTTGCGTTTAGGTCCCTCCTACAAAACCTACGCAGCACCATGCTCCGGCGACCTTGCGCGGAGCATGGCGCCGGGCAGGGTGAGGGAGGGCCCTGGCAAGTCAATGGGGGGTACCCTGCGTCGTCAGCCACCGCAGGGACACCCCCCTGGGTACTGCGACCGCCCATACCGCCCGTGCGAATGCATGGACGGTATGGGTCTCCTTCCTCCGGCGTCCTCCGACGAGGGAGACACGTCGTCTCCCTCCGCCCTCCTCTCTGATTCCGCCCCTATAAATACCCCCGTCGCTCCGTCATTCTTCGCAGCTCGGATCTGACGGAGACACCCCCCTAAATTCCTCCCTTCCCACTCCGACAGACGCCCCCTTTCTCCGGTGGCCATCTCCTCCTCCTCGTCGCCCTGCCGCACTACCAGCAGCAGGGTTACCTTCCCTCGATCCTTCCGCGTCACGCCGCACCCAGCTGGCGCCTCTCCGGTCCCTTCCTCGCCGCCGCCCCTTCCTCTGGGCAATTTCTTCTCCGGCGACAGTCGATACGACTGTCGCCTGTGCCAACCCCCCCTCGTCCAGCTTAGCAGGTAGAACTTCTCCTCTTCCTCCCCTCTTTCTTTTCCATACTGAAACCCTTACTGTCGGCCCCGATTTCCCACCGATCACCCTCACCTTCTCCACCTCCAGCCAAACTCCGACGAACCGCTCCCATCGCTCCAGCACCCCACACGGCTCGCCGACCTGTGCATAACCTCCACCTCGTCACCCTGATCCTCTTCCACCCCTCCTCTTCCCACCAAACGCCCTCTGCAGATCCACCAAACACACCCACTTCTCCGCCCGCAGTTTGACCTAGGGCGATCCGTTGGCTCCACCACGCCCACTGCAAACCATCCGACCACCTTCGCCGTGCCACGGTGAAGGTCCCCCGCCTGTCTGATTAGGCCGAGAGGCCGTTCTTCTGTGACCAGGTGACTCTCCCACCGTCGCCATTACTGAGCAGGCAGAGCTCCTTCGCCTGCAGGTGCAGGCACGCCTTCGCCCAGGTTCGACTCCCAGGTTTCATGGGGCATCTCCGCGAAACGTCCCAGGCTCGCAGTTGGGGCGAAGGCCGCGCGTGAAGCCACGATCGCCCACTGCTCCCTCCGCGACGGGCGCTCAATTGGTCCCACCTCGGAACTTCTCAGAGGCGCGCGGACGCATAAAGGCAAAAAGTGCCTTATGCTGTCTGCCTCCTGACCACGGGGTGAGGTCCCTCTCACCTGACCCGGCCTCGTCCGTGACCACGCTCCGCGGACCTAGCCCGACCCGATTAAACCGACCTGCACTCCTCGCCCACCACCGCACGCCGGTGGGCCTGGACCCGGGCGCGACTCGTACCCGATTACCCGGTTGCTCTGGGAGAGCTGTCCTAAGAGCGAACTTTGAGAGAAAGAGACGCGCGGGGGAGAGGGGTAGAGTAGGTTTTGCCCTGACTCTGAACTCTTGAGCGTGCAGGCACAGGTGAAGAAGAAGGAAGCTCAGGGAGATACTGTAGCAACAAGAGGTTTAAGTCGTCTGATTTTCAAATCAGACGACGTCCTGAAGATAGGTGAAGGTAAAGAAGAAGGAAGGCGAGGCAGAGGAAAGAGAGGAACACAGAGTAGCCAAGTGAAGCCTCTGCAGACATCAGAAGACAAAGAAGAAGAAGAAAAGAAGAGAGAAGGAGCAGCGAAGTGAAGAAACAAAAAGTAGAAGAAGAAGAGCACGGTAGGCAGATCTGAAGCAAGAAAAGAAGAAACAAAGAAAATAAAAAGAAGAAAAAGACAGGATCGTCCAACCAAGAAATAGAGGAAGCAAGAAAAGAAGAAGAAGAAGAATAGAAAGAACAAAAGCCAAAGACAGAGAAAGAAATAAGAGAAGAAGAAGAAGCCAAACTTTCATCTCTCTCTCTCTCTTTATTTTTGTAATAAAACATGTATATCTCTAGAATACGACTTGCTCCCTGAGTTCGACCTCGGGAGAACTGTATTTTCCGAGTAACAAATATTAGCAAATGATGGCAATAACTATCTGTACTACAACGACTTAAGAAAAGTTAGTTGCTGCCACCGTTTCGCCAGTTGGCGCCGTTGCCGGGGAGCAACGGCTATTCTAGAGGTAAACATTTCTGTTTCTTTTTAGTTCTAATAATCTCCTCTCTTTTGTGCAGCTACAGGAAATCAAGAAGACAAGCAACCGCACGACAACCACTCCGTGGACAGGTAATTTTTTTTTCCTCTCGCCATTAACCCCTAAACTCTAAAGAGGAAGAAAAGAAAAGAACAAGCAATATAGGGCTAACCTGTCTTCTATACTTAATAAACCATAAAAAGTTGCATGTTTTCAACCCATTATTCCTGCACACTATTAAGGGTATTTAAGGGCTAACACATTCTTGCTTGAGCCCTAATTACCCAACAAAGAACTAACTGGACCAAATAGAGCCAACATAAGATTCAACATTAGGGTTTTAGAGACACACTACTTAAATCAAGAATGGAGAAAATCCAAAAGAAGTGTGCCTAAACCATTGATTAAAAATACCTATCCAAAGAAACCCTAAAATAAGTTTGGCTCTTTAAACACTTGAACCCTAAAAAGACAAAGACCTAATAAGCAAAACTAGCAGGTAAAGTTGACCATTTGGGTCAACTAACCTTCAAATTAGGTCACTCTTTGCACTTAAAAGACTAAAGTTCAAGTGGAACCCTAAGCACCTTGCTCTTGAACTAAAATTGGTAGACTTAAGAGGTCAAGATCCCCATTCTGGTCTACCTGGAACCGCAGTGACAAGAGAGGTTGGGTGGGGGAAACCCTGTAACCCGTGGGGATGCTCTACCGTGTAGGGGTCTTCGCGAGACTCACCCTCTCTGGCTGCCCAGGTAATTCTCAGGTGGTCGATCTTTCTGATCAAGGGGTCCATCTGCCCCGCACCTCTATAGTCACCCAACACATTTTTGGGTGTCTTGATTGGGTCCAGTACCTTCTAAACTCATCTCTTCCAACAGTGCATGTACTGTAGGAGCTCCTTAAGACCACCCTTAAGACCTCCTTTAGAAATTCACTCTCGTCAAGGCCAAGCCTCGACGCCCGTGTTTGTGCAGCAACCCCCTCACATTATTCTCTCTTCTGATTCAGAACCAAGTTCTTCTTCTTCCCCCATCATGGCTCAGCCAGTTGAGGAAGAAAACAATCTGGAGCACCAGCTCCAGCGACTCAACGACCTCTTCCAAAACTTTGTACACCCACCGCAGCGTCCCATGATGCGGGACCATTATAATCCTGCTGCGGTGGCCATCGAGCCTCGAGTCAGAATCCCGATTGGAGGACCTGATTCTGAATTGAAGCCCAATATGATTCATGCTATACCTAAATTCCATGGGCTTAATTCTAAAGATCCCTTCCAGCACATCAAACAGCTAAAGCATCTGGCCCAAACTTTTGGGTCAGACGCACAAAATCGGGATATTCTTCTCATGAAGATGTTCTCCTTTTCTCTTATGGACAAGGCCGCCCATTGGTACCAAACTCAGACCCGGCCGATCAACAAATGGGAAGAACTTCAGTCCGAGTTCCTGAAAAAGTTCTTCCCTGTTGGATGGACCAACGTCTTGCACCATCAGATTACACACTTCACCCAACAAACAGGGGAACCTCTCCATGAGGCATGGGATCGTTTTCAGGATCTCATGAGAAAGTGCCCCCATCACGGAGTTCCTAAATGGGAACAAGTCCAATCTTTTTACCAGGGACTCCGTGAGGACATCCGTCTTTTCGTCAATGCAACCTGCGGAGGAAATATCATGGGTCAACATGAAGACACTGTGTGGGAGATTCTCGAAAACATGTGCGAGAACTCCATCAACAATGACTCCATGGGATTATTCGACAGGACGAATACCCGCGCAGCGACGAATCTCAGGGGAGCACACGAGACGCAGGGCCTGTCCGCATCAGTCGACTTGGAGTTAATGGCCAATCGATTGGACAAGGTCTCGATTATCGAAAAGAAGGTGGATGAGCTGACTCAGCATCTATAGTGAGCCACCTCTGCGCATAACCCTTTCGCACAGCCTCCTTCCACAAGGGAAACTGTGCAAAACATTCTCCATCGATCTTCTCCTAGGATGGACCCATCATCCGAATCTTTGCCTGGAGGTCCCTCCAATTCCTTCTTCACCTGCCAGGGAAATTCCATTCCCTCTTTCTCTAACTCTCTGGAGGTTCCTCAAACCTACGAGGACCTCAACGCCATCCAGAACGACCCGTTCTCCAACACCTATAATCCTGGATGGCGTAACCATCCTAACTTTCAGTGGGCGGGAAATTCCCAAACCCAAAGACCATCCTTCCAACCCCGCCCACAACCTCCTCGTCCTTACCAGCCGCCTCAGCCTCGACCCAACCCTACTTATCCATCTGGGCCAAATCAAGATCAAATGTCCCTTATCCTTCAGACCCTGGCTGACATTCAAAGAACGAATGCGGCTATTCAGAAACAACACAAGGACGAACTTACAGAGGTCCGAAACCAATTGACCCAGTTGGCAAACTCTCGCCAGCCAGGTACTCTTCCTTCCCAACCTCTGCCTAATCCTAATAACGTGCCAACCCAACGGCGCGTTATGAACCCAAACCCGGACCATGCCCATATGATTTATCAGGCCCCCTCTGTTCCTTCACCTGACGGGATAGAGGCCTCCACTTCTTTTGCAGGTTACCAGCAGCAAGCTATCTTACCCAATCCCAACCAAAACCAGGCAGGACTTAATTCCGTAACGACCTGTAGCGGTAAGGAAACCCAGGACCCACCTCATCCGAACCACTCCAAGCCGGGTATTGATCCCAAGCCTAGGACAGTAATCCAGGACGTCCCCACCCCTGTCCCAGATCCACAACCTGGACCTATCCTAGAAGAACCAACCAAGATCCCGTTTCCCGAGGCCTTGACCAAGGGAAAGAAGACCACCAAGCCCATGGCACCTGAGGAGGACCTGGTCAAGCTCTTTGAGCAGGTCCACATAAACATCCCCTTGATGGATGCAATCCGCCATGTACCAGCTTACGCACGATTTTTAAAGAATGTGTGTACACCCCAGCATAAGCCGCGAACCAAGGGTGGGAGCCCAATTGTTCTGTCAGAGTAAGCCAGCTCTGTAATCCTCAGTAAACTCCCACCCAAGGCAAAAGATCCTGGTACTCCCCTGATCTCCTGCAAGATAGGTGCTACCCAATTTGATAGAGCTTTGCTAGACTTAGGTGCATCCATAAACCTGATACCCACATCCTTACTTGACCATCTAGAAGAATATGAGCTAAAACCAACCGAGGTGACATTACAATTAACAGATCGATCTATAAAGTCACCAAAAGGGATTCTCGAGGATGTTATCGTAAGAGTGCGGGATTTCTATTTCCCAGTGGACTTTATAGTCTTAGATATGGACGCGCCTAAAAACCCTAGGGATACACCAATCATTCTAGGGAGACCTTTCTTGGCTACTGCTAGAGCCAACATCAGCTGTGAGGAGGGCCAAATAGAGCTTAAATTTGGAGATCAAACCTTAAAAATTGATATATTTAAGGCCCAACAAGGAATTAATTGCGGTGTCATCGAACAGATTTGTGACGTCAGGACTTTGGTTGATGAATCACACTTCCAGAATGACTCGATTATGCCTCATCAATCACAGAAAGATCTTGACCCGCAAACAGAGGAGTCGAATCCAGACATACACAACCCAGTAACTCCTACCCTTGAACCTCACATCTACACTGAACCACCCGCTGCTGCTGATAACCCTATCCTCGAGTTAAAGCCTCTTCCTGCTCACTTGAAATACATCTTTTTGGGTTCCAATCAGACCCTTCCTGTGATTATCAATTCCAACCTCAATCCCGAACAGGAATCTCGTCTGATTGCTGTCCTCCAGCAACATCGCAGAGCCATCGGGTGGACTCTCGATGATTTGACTGGAATAAGCCCCTCTTATTGTACTCATCATATCTATTCAGAAGAGGGCGCGCGACCTTATCGTGAAATGCAGAGACGTTTAAACCCTAATCTGCAGGAGGTCGTGAAAAAGGAGATCATTAAGTGGTTAGATGCCGGGATCATCTACCCGATCTCCGATAGTCGTTGGGTGAGCCCAATTCAGGTTGTGCCTAAGAAGGCAGGACTCACCACCATGACGACTGAAACCGGAGAAATCATTCCTACCCGAGTAGCCAATGCGTGGAGAGTCTGTATAGATTATCGCCGACTCAATTCATCCACGAAGAAGGATCATTTCCCACTACCCTTCATTGATCAAATTCTCGAGAAACTAGCGGGAAATAGGTTCTTCTGCTTTCTTGACGGGTACTCCAGTTATAACCAGGTGGCAATCCATCCTGAGGACCAAGAAAGACCACATTCACCAGCCCCTTCGGAACGTATGCTTTCCGAAGGATGCCTTTCGGTCTTTGCAATGCACCCGCTACTTTTCAACGATGCATGCTTGCCATATTCTCAGATATGGTAGGTGATTTCCTGGAAGTCTTCATGGATGACTTTTCAGTCTTTGGAGAATGTTTTGATGATTGCCTCTAACACTTGGTCCAGATACTCAGGCGATGCATTGAGGTGAACTTGGTTCTTTCCTGGGAAAAGAGCCATTTCATGGTGCCTGAGGGAATTGTCCTGGGACACTCAATTTCGGAAAAAGGCATCCAGGTGGATCGAGCTAAGGTTGATCTGATTTCTCCCCTTCCTGTACCTAGCTCTATCAGGGACATCCGTTCCTTTTTAGGGCACGTCGGTTTTTACCGTCGTTTCATTCCAGATTTCTCGAAAATCGTGCCCCCCATGACTTCTCTTCTCTCTAAGGATGTACCTTTTGAAATCTCCAAGGAATGCACGCTAGCCTTTGAAAACCTGCATGACCGAGTCACCCAGGCGCCTATCCTACAATCCCCTGACTGGTCTCAACCCTTTGAGATCATGTGCGATGCGTCTGACTTCGCTGTAGGAGCGGTCCTGGGGCAGAAAGCTGACGGGAAACCCGTGGTCATCTACTACGCTAGAAAGACACTTGACGAGGCTCAGCGTAACTATACGGTTACGGAGAAAGAGCTGCTAGCCGTAGTATTTGCCCTTGAAAAATTTCGATCGTATCTTCTGGGTTCCCATGTCATCATCTACTCGGATCACACGGCTGTAAGGCATCTCCTTGCCAAGAAGGACGCGAAGCCCCGACTAATCCGTTGGATCTTGCTGTTGCAAGAATTCGATTTTGAGATTCGCGACAAGGCGGGAAGGCAAAATGTGATAGCCGACCATCTATCCCGTCTTCCTTCTGAGATCATCAACCCTTCCGGACCCATCATGGAACATTTTCCTGATGAGCACCTGCTTTCTGTTGGTACTAGACTTCCATGGTTTGCTGATATAGTAAACTACTTGGCATCTCATCAGACACCGTCTGGTTGGCCAAAGGCCAAGAAAGACAAATTGCGTTCTGATTCCAAGTATTACATTTGGGAAAACCCGTACCTTTTCCGCATAGTTGCTGATCAAATTATTCGGAGATGTGTCCCGGAAGAGGAAATCAGCAATATCATATCTTTCTGCCATGACCAGGCATGCGGTGGCCATTTCTCAGGCCATAAAACCGCATCCAAAGTCCTCCAGTGTGGCTTCTACTGGCCTACACTTTTCAAAGACGCATACAGTCACTGCAAGGCATGCAGTCGTTGCCAGACTTTGGGCAACATGAACCATTGTGACATGATGCCTTTGCAGCCTATTCTCGTATGCGAAATCTTCGATGTATGGGGGATTGATTTTATGGGCTCCTTTCCTATTTCGGATGGTTTCGAGTACATTCTGCTTGCGGTGGACTACGTGTCCAAATGGATCGAAGCCATACCGACCCGAACCTGCAATCACAAGATTGTTCTTAAGTTCATACATCAAAACATTTTCTCAAGGTTCGGGATTCCCCGTGCTATTATCTCTGATGGGGGGACCAATTTTACAAATGCTCAGTTTAGATCACTGATGGCCAAATTTGGGGTGTCTCATCGAATCTCTACTCCTTACCACCCCCAAACAAATGGTCTAGCTGAGCTATCAAATCAGGAGATCAAGAAAATCCTGCAAGTCACTGTTCGGCCTGACAGGAAGGACTGGTCGTCCCGACTTCCGGAAGCATTGTGGGCCTATAGGACCGCCCACAAGACCCAATTGGGCATGTCTCCCTTTAGACTGGTGTACGGAAAGGCATGCCACCTTCCCGTAGAACTGGAGCATAAAGCCTATTGGGCAGTATGGAACTGTAATCTAGATCTTTCCAAGGCTGGAACCCACAGAAAACTCCAAATCAGCGAGATCGATGAATTACGCCTAGATGCGTACGAGAACTCGCGAATCTACAAGGAGTGGGTTAAAGCCTTCCACGACAAACACATCTCGAGAAAGATCTTTCATCCTGGTCAAAAGGTCCTACTCTTTGATGCCCGACTCAAACTTTTCCCGGGAAAACTGAGGTCCAAGTGGGTCGGACCGTATTTAGTCCGACAGGTTTTTGGAAATGGAGCCATTGAAATCAGTCCACTCAGCCATGATTCCGAACCTTTCATCGTGAACGGTCAGAGACTCAAACCATTCATTGATGTGACTTCTACTGATTCGGCTGAATCATCCCTCATCCTCCATTCCCCTTGAACTTACTACGCCCGGCCGATGGCGTAAAACTCAGCGCTTAACGGGAGGCAGCCCGTCATTTCTTGAAAATCTAAAGCCTTTTTTTTTTTTCTGACACCATTGTGCACTTAAGGTTCACCCTTTAAGACAGCCGACTCCACCTCAGATGCTTGCATCTGAGATTAGAAATCGTCCGCAGAATTCATCCCGACCCATTCACTCACAAAAATATCTGTCTTAAGGAATAAATTAAGTAAATAAAAACCCCTAAATCACAATGAGGACATTGCAAGTTTTAGGCATGGGGGGGTATAAGTGCAAAACTTGTAGAAAAAAAAAGGTTTTAAACAAAAAATTCATATATGCCAAAAACACCATAAAAATTAAAAATTTTTCAAAATAAAAAGAATAAGAGGAGAAAGGAAATTTTGAGGAGAAGGAAAAGAAACAAAATGAAAAGGAGCACAAAAAGATGAAAGAAAAGAGTAATAGTCATTAGTAAGAAGCTAAAGAATTAACCTTAGTCTAGACCATTTTTTCAAGAAAAGAAATGAAAAGTGCTTGGTAAGATTAGTAAGAACGCAAACCTTAGGCATTCTTGATAGACTCTTAGTACCCATTAAGATCTAGACAATCCTCAAGAGGTTGAGGAAAATGAAAAGCTTAAGTACTAGACCCAAGGCTTAGGAAGTATTTGACCTCGCTAACTAACTTCTGGTTTACGGGACTCAGTAACCTAAGCACCCTAACCTCACACACAGCCTGGTTCAGCAAGCGTAAAAATCAAAATCACGCAGAAGCGTCGAAAAAATTCTGAAAAGTACACCTAGAGTAGGAGCGGTCGATCAACACAAGTTGATTTGGATGAGTTCCCAGCGCAGAGAGGCGGGAAATCCCCTCAAAGATGCGTAACAAAATATCATCTCCTTGGTGCTTGTCTCTTAGGATATTCACATATCCTACTGGGGGCATGTAAGCACCCTGCTAGTTCAGATTCCATGGATGGCATTATCACGAAGTGTCAACTGCCAGGGTCTGGACGCGGCCACGGAACACCATGGATGGGATTATCTCGAAATCTCAATAGCCAGGGTTCTGGGGGTTGCCATGGGCGGTGCTATCTCGAAGCATCGATCGCCAGGAACCCTTGAGGATTGATGATGGGGACAAGGAATCTGATACAGACCGTGTTGAAAAGCCAATCCTAAGCTAGAATTAAAAAGAAAAAGAGAGAGAAAACTCTCCAAAAATAGAAAAATTTTCTACCTCTCTCTCTTACAAAACGCACTGCGAACTGAACCGGGGCTAAAATCGTTTCAAGCACGGGGTGCTTTAACTACAAAGTCCAATAAACCTTAGGTTAGTTCTTGTGGGTCTTAAAAACCTTTGCTAAGGACTGAGGCTGAGGCTAGACAGATTTGGATCTTAATTGGTACTAGAGTACCTTTTAAGCCTATGGTCAGCATTCTAACCTAATCTAAGCTTAAATGAAAAAGCACTTATCTGAAGCTATTAAAGAACTTCATGGTCTAGAACAAGGGTTGAAACCTTAAGTTTTTGTTAAGGGACTAGCAAAAGCTAGGCATGGGGGTATGATGAGAACCTCATCATGAGCCATAACTAGCTCATTTTGACCTAATACAGAGAATAAAAGCTCCTACATAACCTTAGAAAGGCTTGGCTCAGAGAGATTCTGAGTTTGAAAAGAAAACATAAACTGAGGGGTAAAAATGTAATTTCACCAATCCGATCTGAAAATAGGGTAACTCAGGGCCCAAACATAGGTCAAAATAACCTAATAAGAAGAAAAGTGGGATGAGATGACTCAATAAGGGCTACAGCAACCCCAAAGAATTAAATGACAGCCTGTAACCCTAAAAACAAACCCACTTCAATTCACGTGGTTTGAGGCAAGGTAAAAATCAACTAAACCCTTTAAAATTCATATAAAAATAATCTATAGGATTTAGGACTTTCAATTTGGCCTTAGGAACCCATTTTGACCTACATTGAGAACCATGCCCAATTAACAACTTAATTTGGGTTTTTCCGTAAATTGACCAGTCAAACAAGGTTTAAGCTAGAAATAAAATTCACCATCAGAATCCCTAGGTCCTAATTAGTCATGCATAAAAACTTGGGCCTAAGAAGAAACCTTCTTGACCAACTTTACACTTTGGTCCTCATATATTTACTTTTTGGCCCTCAACTTTTGAACCCTCGCATTTTGGCCCCTAACTCTCCTTCGTTCTTTACGTTTAGGTCCCTCCTGCAAAACCTGCGCAGCACCATGCTCCGGCGACCTTGCGCGGAGCATGGCGCCGCGCAGGGTGAGGGAGGGGCCCTGGCAAGTCAATGGGGGGTACCCTGCATCGTCAGCCACCGCAGGGACACCCCCCTGGGTACTGCGACCGCCCATACCGCCCGTGCGAACGCACGGACGGTATGGGTCTCCTTCCTCCGGCGTCCTCCGGCGAGGGAGACACGTCGTCTCCCTCCGCCCTCCTCTCTGATTCCACCCCTTTAAATACCCCCGTCGCTCCGCCGTTCTTCGCAGCTCGGATCTGACGGAGACACCCCCCTAAATTCCTCCCTTCCCACTCCGACAGATGCCCCCTTGCTCCGGTGGCCATCTCCTCCTCCTCCTCGTCGCCCTGCCGCACTACCAGCAGCAGGGTTACCTTCCCTCGATCCTTCCGCGTCACGCCGCACCCAGCTGGCGCCTCTCCGGTCCCTTCCTCGCCGTCGCCCCTTCCTCTGGGAAATTTCTTCTCCGGCGACAGTCGATACGACTGTCGCCTGTGCCAACCCCCCCTCGTCCAGCTTAGCAGGTAGAACTTTTCCTCTTCCTCCCCTCTTTCTTTTCCATACTGAAACCCTTACTGTCGGCCCCGATTTCCCACCGATCACCCTCACCTTCTCCACCTCCGGCCAAACTCCGACGAACCGCTCCCATCGCTCCAGCACCCCACACGGCTCGCCGACCTGTGCATAACCTCCACCTCGTCACCCTGATCCTCTTCCACCCCTCCTCTTCCCACCAAACGCCCTCTGCAGATCCACCAAACACACCCACTTCTCCACCCGCAGTTTGACCTAGGGCGATCCGTTGGCTCCACCACGCCCACTGCAAACCATCCGACCACCTTCGCCGTGCCACGGCGAAGGTCCCCCGCCTGTCTGATTAGGCCGAGAGGCCATTCTTCTGTGACCAGGTGACTCGCCCGCCGTCGCCATTACTGAGCAGGCAGAGCTCCTTCGCCTGCAGGTGCAGGCACGCCTTCACCCAGGTTCGACTCCCAGGTTGCGCGGGGCGTCTCCGCGAAACGTCCTAGGCTCGCAGTTGGGGCGAAGGCCGCGTGTGAAGCCACGATCGCCCACTGCTCCCTCCGCGACGGGCGCTCAATTGGGGTGGGACATTTAGTCCCACCTCGGAACTTCTCAGAGGCGCGCGGACGCATAAAGGCAAAAGGTGCCTTATGCTGTCTACCTCCTGACCACGGGGTGAGGTCTCTCTCACCCGACCCGGCCTCGTCCGTGACCACGCTCTGCGGACCTGGCCCGACCCGATTAAACCGACCTGCACTCCTCACCCACCACCGCACGCCGGTGGGCCTGGACCCGGGCGCGACTCGTACCCGATTACCCGGTTGCTTTGGGAGAGCTGTCCTAAGAGCGAACTTTGAGAGAAAGAGATGCGCGGGGGAGAGGGGTAGAGTAGGTTTTGCCCTGACTCTGAACTCTTGAGCGTGCAGGCACAGGTGAAGAAGAAGGAAGCTCAGGGAGATACTGTAGCAACAAGAGGTTTAAGTCGTCTGATTTCAAATCAGACGACGTCCTGAATACAGGTGAAGGCAAAGAAGAAGGAAGGCGAGGCAGAGGAAAGAAAGGAACACAGAGCAGCCAAGTGAAGCCTCTGCAGACATCAGAAGACAAAGAAGAAGAAGAAAAGAAGAGAGAAGGAGCAGCCAAGTGAAGAAACAAAAAGTAGAAGAAGAAGAGCACGGGAGACAGATCTGAAGCAAGAAAAGAAGAAACAAAGAAAATAAAAAGAAGAAAAAGACAGGATCGTCCAACCAAGAAATAGAGGAAGCAAGAAAAGAAGAAGAAGAAGAACAGAAAGAACAAAAGCCAAAGACAGAGAAAGAAAGAAGAGAAGAAGAAGAAGCCAAACTTTCATCTCTCTCTCTCTCTTTATTTTTGTAATAAAACATGTATATCTCTAGAATACGACTTGCTCCCTGAGTTCGACCTCGGGAGAACTGTATTTTCTGAGTAACAAATATTAGCAAATGATGGCAATAACTATCTGTACTACAACGACTTAAGAAAAGCTAGTTGCTGCCACCGTTTCGCCAGGCACCAAAAGAGAGGGTTTCTAGAAGGGTGACTTGGTGCCAAAACAAGGTGACTTTTGGTGGTGGTTGACAGGCCAAGGGTTGCAAGTTGGTTGGCACCAACATAGGTAGGAGTAGGTGGAGCTAGGTGGACTTAAGTTAGTGGACTAGTTAGGTGATGAGGTGGAGTTAGGTTGTAGGTGGTGGATGGCTAGTGGGAGATAAGATGTAGCTAAGCTAAGCTAGCTAAGCTAGCTTAGCTAGTAGTTGAGTAGAGGAGGAGGTGGGATGGAGCTAGGGTTTAGGGAAGAGGAGTTGAGGAAGGAATGTCTAGAGCTGAACTGTAGCTGGTAGCTACTGAAGGGAGTTGCAAGGAGCTACTTTAGCTGGATTAGCTTGCTAGTTCTTTGCTAGTTACTAAGCCAAGCTAAAGTAAGCTGGCTTCTACTAAAATATGCTAAGGTAAGCTAGGCCTGATTTTCCTGAGGAGGACCTAACTAGTTGGAGTAGCCAAGGTAGCTTAGCTCAACTAGGTTAAGCTAAGTTGAGTCCTTGGGAGCTAGACTTGAGCTGACCTGAGCTGTATGAAGTCATCTTCAGCTGACTTAAGTTGAGTGGAGCTAGAAGTAGCTAGACGTGAGCTGAGGTGGACTCCATTCAACTTAGCTGAGCTAGCTAGAACTCCCAGTGAACTGATTGGGGCTAAGGTGAGCTAGACTCAACTAAGTTGAATAGGACCTGAGCTAACTTGAGGTAGGGTGAGCTAAGATGAGCTATCTTGAACTACCATTCAGCTAAGATGATCTGAATGGAGCTTAATGGAGCTAACCCTAACTCAAGTGAGCTGGTATGTAGCTATGATGAGCTGGAACTGGCTGAGTCCCAACTGGAATGAGCTTCCTCTTCATTAGTTGCCTTCTTGAGTGGTAGGGTTTTAGGGATCTGTCTATCTATTCATCCCTAACACTCAAATAAACGTGTTAAAAACACAACAAAATATGCAATGAATGCCTAACCTAATTCATGCCTAAATGCAGCCCAAAAACTCATTTGCGGAATTAAAATCCTAAGAGCTAGGTTTGTTTTAGGGCATAAGAATGATGATAAACTAGCGTTTATCACCTCTCCATTCCTATTAATATCCCATCTAACCACCACCATAATACCATCTTCTCCACTAATTTTAATTCCACCTACACTACCTAAACCCACGGCCAAGGAGAAGAAGTGGAGAAGAAGATTAAGGGGGCAACCACCCGCCCCCTTGGTGCCTTCTTTCTCCATCTTCCTATCACTTATGCCACGCCAAAGGAGGAGGAGAACTACTACAAGGGATGGCCAGGCAAGAGGAGGAGCAAGGTGGTTGACACCCACCTTGGAGGACAACTTGGAGGAGGACTACTAGAAGAAGAAGCCAAGGTGAACTCTTTTCAAGTGTGTGGCAACTGCACTTGGAGCAAGAGCCATCCAAAACTTCTACCGGAGGATCCCTCTCTTCTTCATCTTTATTTTATCTTTATATTAGCTAGTCTAGTTTCTCTTTTTTTTTTTGTTAAAAAGCATTCCTCTACATGTACTCCATTTACTAGCAATACGAATTTCACTTTGCCTTCTAATTTAAGTTTTCTAGTTAGTGTGTATTTCATGCTTGTAGTTAATTAGTAGAGCACACTCTTCTCTTCTAATTACCTTAGGCGCACTTTCCTAGGGTGAGCATAGAAGAGAAGACTTCTTCTTGTCACTTAGGTTTAATGATAGACTTAATCTTTAGTTCATCTTCGCATCAAAATACCCGATTATTTGTGAAAACCCTAAAAAAATATAAATCAAAATCACAAAAACTTAAGTGAGGATTTGAGAGACAAGAGAGAGAATCAATTATTGTGATTAACAATTTGGCCTCCTTGGACGACCCTAGATACACCCCTATCTAGGTATTATAAATTTAAGAGTTGATCGATTTTACGCGTTGTAATGACATCTAAAACCCGCAATTTACAAATAGTGTAAAATCTATATCATGCTACTCTTGGGGGGAGCATTGGTGTGGCTCGGTAATTCTGGCCAATCCTACGATAATAATTTGATTTTACTTGTGATTGGTCCTTGTTGGACACGAGTCGAGCTTGTTTCTCGTGATCACAAGCCATCGGCCTAGGTAGCTCCCAAGCAGCCCTACTTTCCTGATTGAAGTCAGCAACGTACTAGATACATCGAGAATGGGCACACCTTTCTAGAGGATTAACAGACTGCTAGCCTCTCCCCTAACCAGGGCAAGACTATCAGGCTGGAATTCAAAGGAAAGGATGCATCTTAATCACCTCTAGTAGAGAGGGATGATTCCCAGATTCTAATCATTAAGGAGGGTGAGAGAATAAATTTTTATACCAAATCGTGGGAAGAGCTTAGGAAATTTGTTAATGGGTTGTGGGACCATGGTGATTGGTCATCTTAAATAGGGTTCGGGAATTCGAACCTAAAGTGTTGATTTGGATGAGGAACTAGCTAGTAAATGAAACTGTACACTATCATGTTTGGTTGAGATATAGTGGATAATTATTCCTTGCTGAGCCGATTGGCTCATCCTTGCTATGTGACCTACTTTTAGGTTATTGTCACAAATTGTTGACGTGCGGAATTTGTCGCTGCGCAAGTTTGTGCGTGCTCTGTTGACAGGTACAATTTTATGCTTTGGTTTACAGCAAATTTATGTTTTGTTGCTGCTTTGCTATATTAATTATGTGCCATTTTTTCCATATTTTCTTCCATTTTATGTAGTAAATGGAACTTTTTTATAGCCTGACTTAGTATATACAACCAGAATTAAATAAACCAGCACCCCTTCTGTTGCCATCCCTCGGGACTCTGACTCTTATTTAGGGGTTTGGGTTTTGGGTCGTTACATGGGAATACACCACGTTAATACTCAACCAAAAAAAAAAAAACAAAATATACAATAGCCTATAAAGCCCACATATTGTCTTTGACCTAAGCTTCTATAGGCAAGGAAACTCCTTGTTTGCAGAAATGGATTAACATGAAAGCATAGAGTTTCAATGCTCTCGGAAGTGGAATGTAGAGCTTGGAGAGCAAGACTTCTCTTCTAGTTGATTTCTTTTAATCACTAGAAATGGCGGAGAGTATTATCTCAAGGGTATGTAGAATAAATGAGAGGTCCTCATTTATTTATAGAGGCCTTAGGAACCTTCAAGAAGGCTTGGGAAAAGGCTCCTAGCCGTTGGGAATAAATCCAAGAAGAATTAGGCCGAAATCACGGTCATAATGACTCTAATAGCATAATCAAACGTCTAATATTTTTGATTAGATGAGTGGTAAGGATATATTAGATGTCTGACTATATTTTCAGACGTCTGAGCCTAAAGGGTGGTCTTCCTGGAAATAATTCGACTTAAAATAGTGTCTTGACACTAAGCACCAGGCATCTGAATGTGAGTTTTAAGACGTCTGATACTAATTTTGAACGTCTAATTATGTGGGGGTTGTTCTTGGACTTGATTAGATCCAAACAAGGATCTAGTGCATAGATGTGAGATGTCTTATTGGATGTATGATCAGAGTTCTAGACGTCTGGAACGAAAGGAACTATGTAGGAATTGATTCCTGAGAAGCTAACAGTTACATTTAGGTCTAACAAGGTCCCATGTTTCTTTATCAAACATCTGGATGGAGTCATGGATGTCTAATAATAATATTAAAATATAGGTTAAGTGTCTCGAGAAAATTATGTTCTGATAATATTCAACGGCTCTATATTAGACGTCTGACCTAAACATCAGACATCTTAAAAAGGTGATATCAGACGTCTGGTAAGCATGTTGGACATCTAATAAAGCTGTCTAATTATGGTTTTGCTTTCTTAAGTCTATTCTAGGATTTTCCTAAGTGTTCTAAAGATAGGCAAGTGTTCCTAGGACATAGGTTCATATATTTTGGGTTCTTTACAAATAATCTAAAGAAAAGAAAGAGCAACACACATACAAATACATGAAATAAAATACTTTTCTTTCTTTATCTCCATGCTCCTTGATGTTTTTGTCCTTCCATCAAGCTCCTCCGTATTTCATCGACTTAACCTTGAGCTCTTTTACACTTGTTTTCACTTGTATTTAATCTGAAACTTAAATTCAACGTAAATGTTAAAATGTAAGTATTTTATCATCATCAAATTAATAATTATGATACACTTGCACCAACATCATAGTCAAAAAAGAGAAACTTGTAGATCATTGTAGAAAATCAAAGAAATAAAAATTTCATAATTATATTTATGAAATTAAAAGCTTGGTCAATTGTAAATGAAAAACTTAGGTTGTAATGAGAGGTAGGGAGCACACGACGGAGGGAATTAATTCCTCCTGTTGGTCTTTTTGCGTTATCAAAATGAACGAAAGTGGAAAATCGTAAAAACAAAAAACAAAAAGAAATTGCTGTCACCAACTAAGAATGAAAATCCTCACATTTATTCGTTAGGTACAAGAGAAATGTATGAGGTGATATATTTTTGGATATAAGGTATTATAAATGTGAATTTTACTTGATAATTAATATTTAATGTAAATAAATAAAAAAATTTAAAATTTATTTTGTTGTGAGTTTTATTATAATAAAAAAAATCATCATATCATTTTGAATTAAAATATGAGGGTGATAAATTATTTTACATTAATGATAAATTATTTTAGGTGATTTTGTATCGGTGTAAAATTATTTTGAAAGTAATATGCTAGTTTTGTATCCGTGAAAAGTGATTTTGTACTTGTGTAAAGTAATTTTAACTTATGGGTTTTAGATTTAGGATTTAAGATTTAACATTTAAGGTTTAAGAATTAGATTTATGGAAAGTGATTTCACTTATGAGAGGTGATTTTTCACCTTAAGTTTTAGAGCTTAGTTTTTAGCATTTATGATTTAGGTAAATCCTAAATCTAAGCTGAAAATTCACTTTTTAAGTAAAAAATTAATTTTCATAGGTGAAGAAGTAATTAGAATTTAATTTTATACCGATGTAAAATTATTCCGAATGTACTATGGTAATTTTGCATCGATGCAAAATGATTTTACACCTGGACAAAGAGATTTCGAAAGTGATTTAAGTACTTACATTTGTACAAAAGGAATTTATTATTGATTTCAACAGTGGTAAATCCCACCACATATGAATACTTTTTTTATGTAAAATAAAGATATATTAAGTGCAAATCATATTTACAACTCTCTAACGTCAACTTTTACATTATTTTTTACTTTTTCAAATTTGCATCCTTAATTAAATTATTTCTTATCAAAGTAGTACCATAGATACACGTAATTAATATGTAACACAAAATATTTGGACGGAAGTAAAGCACGATGAACACTCCTTCCAAATAAACATTACCATTACCATCTCATACAATGCACAAATATTAGAAGGCTCTTTCGCCTTTAATGCGGAGTATGGTACATATTGGTGACGACGTGGAACATTTATACCATTGCATCCGGTGGCACATGAACCTTAGTTTATGGTCAAAACCCAAAGAGCAAGTTCATTTGATGATCATCGCCAACTTTAGAATATATTCCTACACCACCACCAGCTGTCGCATCCGCTGGAATGGGAAAAGAAGGATCGCCTTCTGTTTCAGGAAAAGAGAGAGCACCACCGACAACATTTACAACTGTGATATACCATACTTGGCTCACATGCAAAGGAATCCGAGCAAAGGTAATATGAAAACACGCAACTCTTTTGGGGAGAGGAAAAAAAAAGCAAAAAAGCTGAATTCGATGTTATTTACAATCATGTTCAGAGTTGTATGTGTGTTCTCACTTGCTTTCTGGTGATACGTAAAATCCTCTTCGATGATATATATATATAATCGCTAGGCCCAAACCAACCCGGCCAGATATTGACCCCTTTGTCATCCCACTGCACTCCTCTCATCTCACGAAGTCCATGGTGTACAGCATGGCGAAGATGGGAAGGTTGGGAGCCATACTTATCTGCGTCTTGATACTTGCCATGGATGTGACTGCTGGAATACTTGGAATCCAGGCGGAAATCTCACAGAACAACGTACGTACGTCCTCCTGGTTGTGTGTCTCAGAATTTGCTACAACCATTTGCAATGTGCATGCATTAATCCTGTTAATTGATTGGGACATTCTTTGCCTTTGCCTTTGTCCTTCATGTGGAATGAATTTACAGGAGACACATGTGAGGCTGCTCATATTTGAGTGTAAAGTGCCAAGCCATAAGGCTTATAGGTATGGCCTGGCGGCTGCTATACTGGTGGTTCTCTCCCATGCCATTGCCAACCTATTTGGAGGGTGCGTTTGCATCTGTTCCCAGAACGAGCTCAGCAGAGCATCCACCAACAAGCAGCTGTCCGCCGCCGCTCTCCTCCTATCATGGTGCAACTCCTAACTCTTAATCTCTCTCCTTTATATCTGGATATGCTCCATATATCGTCAAATACGCAAAAATAGCATGCTTATAATGGTCAATGGGCAATAGCTACATCATACAAGTCTAGTTAACTTAGCTTTTGTCTTTTGAGTAAATTTTGCAAAAAAAAGTATTGCTCTCACTGATGGAGATGCAGTGAAAAATGATTAGGATCGTCGTTGCGGTGGCATTCACCATGCTTATGATCGGAGCAATGGCAAACTCGAAGTCGAGGACCACCTGCGGCTTCGCGCACCGGCGCCTCCTGAGTATTGGGGGGATCTTGTGCTTCGTTCACGGCGTGCTGAGTGTTGCTTTCTGTGTCACCTCAACTGCTATGAGGTGGGAAGAAGAGATGTTTACCAAAGGAGATGTTGGCTCCGAGCCAGCATGAAGGAGCATTCCAACAGCACCTTCTTTTCCCTCAATCTGCTCGCAAATTTTCATTCAATGTCTATCTTTTTCTTTTCTGAGCGCTGTCTGGAATTGCTGTTTGTAAGTTGGTCATCAACTGAGAATTGACTGAAGAAGTGGATTTGACTTTAGGATGAGAGCACACTGCAACAAACATGCAACCAGTTCCTCTTTGTCTACATTTCTGAGAATAGTAGTTATATGATCAATATCCTCATTCCTCGGTGATGTACAGATCATTCAATATCCAAACCATTCATCTCGTCCACACTCAAGATGAAATTTGTTCAAAATCCTAGACGAAATTAACTGATAAAACCAAATTAGTCTGCATGGCGGACTTTCCGATACGAAAGATCGCAATGGCGGATTTTCCAGACCAGGATGAGGAGTTTCCAACGGGATGCAGACAAACCATTATGATCCAGATGTCTGTTAATCAATACAAGACACAAGGAAGAAAATGCAGCAAGCACCTAAAAACATAGAGCAATATAATACATTATATTTCACCACATCCACTCTCCCTACAACCCCACGTGCAAAGTTGCGCTCCACTCTTCCCTCCGACACAGTCCCTGACAACACAACTGACATTACCACTAACGCTTGCGCGAGCTCTCGAAAAAGCGGCATGGACACACGCAGCCACAGATACTCAGCCCATCCTATTTATGGGCAAATCTTGGCGGTGGAAGAATTCTCTGGATAACAAGAATGGCTTCTTTCTCAAGTAGATTTGTCAAATAAATTGGGCCCTGCTCACTGGACTTGACAGGCCTTCCCATGGGATAAACTTGGACTTACGATAGTAGCCAATAGCTCAGCCCGGGCCAGCCTAATTAATCTTCGGCCCAATTGCCTGAGGTTGGGTTTTGTTTCTTTCCTGACCTCACCAGCCTAGTTAGAGGCTAACTATGCGAAAAAAGAAGCTCCCCTTCACCTTATTCGTTAATTTCAAATATCTCCCTTTCATCCTCTCCCCTCCCAGTTCTCTCGAGCTAGTTAATTACAGCCTTAAATTGCATCTCCTTTTTCCATCCACCATGGAGATTCATGTTTTTTTTTTCCTTTTAATGATACCCATCACGTGCCACTCCTTAAGGAGTGGATCCATTATGAATAACAAATAAACACGGCATTTTTCTCTGAATAGATGAATGTCAATAAAATAAAACCATGCATGCCTTTGTTTGAGTGAGAAAACCAATAAGATAAATATATCATATACATGAATAAAATAAATTTTGGAAAAACTATAAATTACAACAAAATAAACTGAGCCAATGTGACTTGACCTGTAGTGGCTTGGGCTTAGGTCGAGCATTAGGCCTATGGACCAGGCCAAGTTAGGCTTCAGCTAGGAACTTTTTTATTGTTGACTTGATCTGGCCTAGACCTTAAACAATTCTATTCCCAAGCTATCTTAAAAAATGTCCAAAAAAAGAGAGCCTACATTTTTATAGATAAATTCTTGAATTTCAAGTATCTCTTGTATAGGTGTTGATGTGTCATCAACACTCCCCCTCAACATTAACATTTGTCAAGCCAAGTTGTCTTTAAAAAGTTTCATAATTTGACGTGCCAAGTCCTTTGGTGAGCATATCTGTTAAGATCCGTGCTGTTTGAGCCTTTTAAGACGTCTAGATTGTGGGTCAAACGTCTGGTCAGACATCTGGACACCTTCCCAAATGTCTGGAAATCAAAAATTTTGAGCATGAGCTTACGTCTGCACGCGAGCTACGTGCAGACAGTACTCTCATTTTCCGTCCCTTCTCTCTCTCCCCACCTCCAGCAAACCCTAAACCCTCAACTTTATAAACCCCTCCCCTCTCTCGTTCTCCCCACACCAGCCATCTTCCTCTTCTCGACTCCAGCGAAAAAGCCGGCGCGAGCGAAAGTACGAGAGCGGCATCGAGGAGGAGTGGCGTGAGGAGAAGAGGAGAGTGAGTTCGTGAGCTTACGTGGGAGCTCGCTGGGAGCGCACGACCGGAGCGGCGAGCATCCGAAGGGGAGTGCATCGGGGAGATCATCCCCATCCCTACTGCAGTCGGAGCTACAGGCGAGGAGGTGAGGCGTAGCCACGCGCGGCGTGAGCGAGTGGGAGCAGGTTCTGGTTCTGGGTTTTTCCCAGAATCAGAAATCTGGAGTGACGTCCATACGATAGTGAGGATGTCTAGTGGCAGTTCTAGATGTCTGAGGAGAGGGCTTTTCGAAGGTACATCCTCCTTGCGGATATGGTCATGCAAACCGCTCCGCTGCTACCTTGTTGCATGCCTTTTTGAGGAGATTTGGTGGATTTTAAGCAGGAACTGCTTCGGGAAGGCGTAGGACATGCCCTCCCATGCTTTTTAGACGTCTAGGCGACGTACCATAGGCTGGAAGCACTTCCAAATGCCCGAAGAGGTGGTCGGACGACTGGAATTGGGTCCAGAGGGTCCAGAAGAGTTCCTAGACGTCTGGGGTGGACGTAGAGACTGAGGTATGAAACTGAACACTTTTAAGACGTCCGGAAGCTGTTCCAGACATCTGATTTTGCGTCAATAACCCTGTTTTGACCCATTTAGGGTCTGTTTTACGCAAATAGGATACCGATGTGTTCCTTGTGAGTTCCTCTACCTGTTAGAAGGCTTTCCATACTATTCTGATAGTTCCCTTGTGATTGTTCCCTATTATAGGACTTCATTGCATTGTAGGTTCGAAGCTTGCTGAGGCACGTGAGTCTGCCGTTCAAGCCCCTAATACTCCTGGGTTTACTGGTAGAGTGGCTTCCCCTAATTTAATTACAAACCTGAATGCATGTGTGGAATGAATGATTAGAACCTAGGATATGGCATGAATCCTAGGATGAGAAATACTGAAAATGTCTATATTGGATGAATGAATTGCAGTCTTGAATGAGTAGATAGAAATGATAATAACTGCCTGTAAATGAATAACAGTTGCCTGTGAAATATGAAGTACTTGTGCTAGCTAATTGTTGCATGTAACTTTCCTGTTGTATATGTTAAATAACATAATATGAGCTGCATGTATATAATTTGAGAATGGTAATGTAAATGATGGAAATACGAGCTACCTGTGTTTAACCTGAGTATGGAAATGTGAACGATAACAATACAAGCTGCATATGTATAACCTGAGAATGGAAGTAGAAATGATGAAATCTGGTATGGCATGGCATGAGGAATATGAGCATAAACCCCACGGGGAATTAGGAGTAGAGCTCCTGGAAATAAATGGA
Organism: Thalassia testudinum; assembly: GCA_037157565.1. Taxonomy (NCBI): domain Eukaryota; kingdom Viridiplantae; phylum Streptophyta; class Magnoliopsida; order Alismatales; family Hydrocharitaceae; genus Thalassia; species Thalassia testudinum. Next base: position 110,731,006 of record JAZHRO010000003.1, on the reverse strand, counting down.
ATGGATCTGGAAATATGAGTGGGGAAGTAAGCTGGCCCTTGAATATAGAGTACCAAGGAGAGCGACTGTCCCCCTGTTTAGTGCTGAGTGGAGCTAGCCGCCCTTGGATTGGGACCCGGGGTTAGGATTGGCCACTCTGTACCGACTTCTTAGCCCTCGTGTACACGGTACCAGGGAGAGCTACTAGTGTAGGGAGAGAGCTTGCCAACCCACGGGGCCCGGGGTTCAGCTAGCCGCCCTACACTGACTTGTTAGGCCCACTGGGCAAACTAGGGTAGTCAGGTGAGGGTGTGCGGACTGTGGAGGGGCTAGATCCCTGTTTGGTTCTTAAGGGCTAGACTCCTGTTACTGAGAGGGCTAGGCCCTATACTATTTCGTGCTGTACTTTGGGTGCACTCGTTAGCGGAAACGACTAACTGCGTGCCAGTGCAGGGTAGCTACCCGTGCGCTTATCGCGCGTGCCGTAGTCACCGTTACGTCTATCTGTGACCTTGGGGTGGTTAACTAGGTGTAGGATCACCAAGGGGGACTCCCTCGGGCAGGAGAGCACCACGTGTGCCTTTTACTCTTCGGAAAAGACTGCAATCAAGATCGTTCCCACGAGGAACATTTGAGATCAAGAAAGAGACCTGATAAATAAACCATGTGGTGGAAAGGAATAATTAGTTAAAGAAAGTAACTGAAAAACAACAGCTACCTGTCCACTTTTATTGCTTTAGTTAGTTGGTTGCCACTCTACTCAGCATTCGCTGACGTTGTGCACTCATAACCCCTTTTCAGGTCCAGGTGTTGAGTAACCAGAGCCTACGGCTGCAGATGGTGTTGGGCTCAGTAGAGCCTAGTAGTTGTAGCTCTTTTGTTGTACTCGTTTCTAGTAGTGAGTAGACTCTTGTACCTTTATGTTCTGTACTTTAACGTTCTGTATTTTATGTTCCTGTACCTTGTTACTTTCTACTGTTATGGTGGTGATATGTACTGTAGTAGTTTTTACTTTTTTACTGCTGTACCTTTTTGCTGTTAGTTGCTTAGCATAGTGAATGTGGTTTACTTCCCTACTTTTTGATTACTTTCTCGTTGGATGACTGGGTCTTGGGATCAGTTGAGTCGGTCTGGTCTCATGTCCTGTAGGGATTCAGGAATCGGGTCATAACAAGATGGTATCAAAGCAAGGTCATCCCGAGAAGCAAACCAACTAGCTTGAGAATAACTAATTCACATGCTTGTAACTAGAGTAACTAGCACAACGTACCTTTTGACATCTGTTCTAGGGTTCTTTTGCTGAATGTCCATTAGAATTGACGTCTTCTTATTCTATTGTTCGCGTCTCCTTGCAGGAGATGCCTTGACGTGGAGTCATTGAGGCGAGCCGTAGACGCGACCGTGGATGAGGTCGGAGGGGCAGACGTGCTGAGCCTGACGTTTCTGTGGACCAGCCACTTCTTCTGGGCGTTCAGGCCCAGGACCTCGCCCAGCTGATATGGGAGATTGTACGAGAGGAGCTCCACCTGCCTCCACGGGCACCCCTCCTTGGGGACGTGGAGAGGAAGTCCTCTGTGGGACCGCGAGACCGATGCAGCGCTGGACGTGGGGGAGGGGGTGGTCCTCCACCGCCCCCACCGCACTCTGACACTTCTGAGCATGAGCCCTCCCTGCCTGGAGGTGTGCCCATTTCCCCACTTCAGCAACATTACGAGCTTTTCGGACAGTTCCAGAAGCTGAAGCCCCCCATTTTCAAGGGGGATGAGGACTCGACCGAGGCAGAGGACTGGTTAGAGCAGATCGAGAAGGTGTTTGACACCTTTCGCCCCCTACAGAGTGCCTCGTGGCCTTTGCCACGTACCAGTTGGAGAGCGCGGCACACAGGTGGTGGAGGAGGTTAGAGGTCAGGAGAGGGCAGAGCCGACGTGGGACCAATTTGTCACCCTCTTTTGTAGGCAGTACTTCATGTAGACATGGCAGGATCAGAGGAGGAGGGAGTTTCACACTCTCCGCTAGGGGACGATGACTGTAAGCGCGTATTGTACGCATTTCTTGGAGCTGTCCCGTTTCGCTGCGACAGCTATGGCTACTGAGGAGGAGCGCCTGTAGAGGTTCACCGAGAGTCTCCAGCCTGCTATTGGGGGGCATGTCAAACCCCTAAAGCTGCCCACATTCTCGAGAGTGGTGGAGGCATCTATGACCTATGAGGAGACTAACCCGGCTGCATGTGACACTGACAGCGGACGGAAGATGCCCTACTAACTAGACTACTCACAGGGCTGGCGAGAGAGGAGGCATGCGGCACCCGTAAGAGAGCCGTCATGCTTTGCGGGGCCGTCAGTGGCCTTTGGGGGCCCCCGACAGGGGCCAGCTACCAGCACTGGACCCTCGCACAGCCATCAGTAGGGACCTACTGAGGGCGGTAGTCGAGTTCCCCTTTGCTACCAGTGTGGCCAGTAAGGCCACATCAGGAGGGACTACCCGTCTAGGGCTGGAGGTCAGTAGATGCTCCCCGCACCGAGCGTTGGAGGCCGAGCAAGATTTCGTGGTTCCCAGGCACGTGGGGAAGGATAGCAGTCATGGGGAGGGTACCGACTAGCGGCTACTCATTCGACGCAGAGTGTGGCTGCTTCTTCTGCATCGAGAGCTGAGGGGCGTATCAACGCCCTGACACACAGAGACGCCAGAGCTTCAGGTTCAGTTGTGGTAGGTATGGTTACAGTTTCCGACATATTAGTTTACACACTTTTTTATTCCGGCGCCATGCACTCGTTTGTTGCTGTTAGTTTTGCTGTCAGTTTGGGACAGGACTGTGTGTTGTTAGAGGATCCGTTTGTGATCAGAGGTCCGGGAGGTCAGCTGTTTGTAGCTGAGGGGGTTTATACAGACTATGAGGTCAGTGTTGGGGGATACAGCCTCCTTGTTGACCTGATTGTGATATCGATGAAGGACTTTGGCGTGATTCTAGGGATGGATTGGCTGTCCGCTTACCATGCTTTGGTGGACTATTTTGAGAGGAAGATCATCTTCTCCATACCGGAGATGCCTTCTTTTGAGTTTTATGGACAGCCGGTGGACGGAGGCTTTAGGTGCATTTCTACACTTCGAGGGGCGAGACTTTCGGGTCAGCGGTGTGAGCCCAGCCCCGTGGCAGACTTTCAGAGCATCCCGGTGGTCAGAGAGTACCCCGACGTGTTTCTAGAGGTGATGCAAGGACTACCGCCTGAGCATGAGATCGAGTTCAAGATCTCACTGGTACTGGGGACTAGCCCCATTTCCACAGCACCTTACAGGATGGCACCACTTGAGCTACGAGAGCTCAAGTCCCAGTTGTAGGACCTATTGGAGAAGGGCTTTGTGAGGCCCAGTGCGTCTCCGTGGGGAGCCCCGGCATTATTTGTGAAGAAGAAGGATGGTACCCTACGCCTTTGTGTGGACTAGACAGCTGAATAGGGTCACCATCAAGAACAGGTATCCGCTGCCGAGGATAGATGATTTGTTTGACCAGTTGCAAGGTGCTACGGTGTTCTCCAAGATAGATTTGAGATCTGGTTACCATCAGTTGAGGATCAGGGAGACCGATGTCTCTAAGACAGCTTTCCACACCCAGTACGGACACTACGAGTTTTTGGTCATGCTATTTGGGTTGACCAATGCCCCTGCTGCCTTCATGGATTTAATGAATCGGGTGTTCAGACCGTATCTAGATCAGTTTGTGGTGGTATTTATTGATGATGTGCTCATTTACTCACGGGATCAGGCGCAGCATGGATAGCACTTGCGGATGGTTTTGGACACGTTGAGACGGTGTAGGCTGTATGCCAAATACAGCAAGTGCGAGTTCTGGTTGAGGCAGGTGACCTTCTTAGGTCATGTGATTTCAGGGGATGGCTTGGCTGTGGACCCAGCCAAGGTAGAGGTAGTGTTCAGGTGGGAGAGACCACGTACAGTGACAGAGATCCATAGCTTCTTGGGACTGGCAGGTTACTACCGACGGTTTATCAGGGGTTTCTCACAGATTGCACGTCCTATGACTCAGTTGACCCAGAAGGACGTGTCTTTTGCTTGGACAGACGCTTGTGAGGCGTGTTTTTAGGAGTTGAAGGAGAGGCTGACTTCAGCTCCTGTGCTTACCATCCCAGACAGCAGTGGCGATTTCGTTGTGCACACGGACGCTTCTTTGCAGGGGTTAGGGGGTGTGCTCATGCAGCAGGGTCACGTTGTCGCTTATGCTTCGCGGCAACTGAAGCCCCATGAGCATAGCTACCCTATTCACGACTTAGAGCTGGCAACTGTTGTCTTCGTGCTGAAGACATGGAAGCATTACCTGTACAGTGAGACTTTTGAGATATTCATAGATCATAAGAGCCTCAGGTATTTGTTTGATCAGAAGGAGCTTAACATGAGATAGAGACATTGGTTAGAGCTCTTGAAGGACTATGACTGCAGCATCTCCTACCATCTGGGGAAGGCCAACATGGTGGCTGATGCCTTGAGCTAGAAGGCACTCGCCCACTTGGCCAGCTTACAGGCACAGAGTTGGAGACTCATGGAGGAGTTGAGTAGTTGGAGACCCCTAGAGTTACAGGGGCATTGTGGGGCAGTGACAGTGACACGGCAGGCGAGACTAGAGCTGATAGATCGAATCATTACAGGACAGATGATAGACACATACCTACAGTCATTGCGAGACAGAGTACTGTTAAGGGACCCAGGAGACTTCTCTTTTACAGATGAGGTATTGCGTATGAGGGGATGTTTGTGCATTCCTAGGGACGAGGAATTGTTGAGAGAGCTCTTGACTGTGGCACATGGTTCTAGGTTCACCATACATCCCGGGAACACGAAGATGTATCATGATCTGAGACGTGACTTTTGGTGGAGGGGGATGAAGCGGGAAGTAGCTGAGTTTGTGCAGTAGTGTTTAATGTGCCAGTAGGTGAAGGCCGAGCATCAGAGGCCTACAGGGCCGTTGCAGCCACTTCCAGTGCCAAAGTAGAAGTGGGAGAGCATCACCATGGACTTGGTGGTGGGCTTGCCTATTACCTAGCGAGGACACGACGCAGTCTAGGTGATTGTAGATAGGTTGATGAAGATGGCATGCTTCTTGCCGATCCGAGTCACTTTGGGACCAACGTAGTTGGCAGAGAGGTATATTCATGAAGTGGTACGTCTACATGGAGTTCTACGTGAGATTGTATCCAACCGGATACTCGTTTTACGTCCCAGTTTTGGGCTGAGTTTCAGTATGCTTTGGGGATACGATTGCGGTTCAGTACGGCATACCACCCCCAGACGGACGGACAGTCAGAGCGCACGATACAAACACTTGACGACCTTTTGTGCCCTTGTGTACTGGACTAGAGGGGTTCTTGGGAGGAGCACTTACCCCTGGCAGAGTTTGCATATAATAACAGTTATCATTCGAGCATCGGCATGGCACCCTACGAGGCTCTGTACGGACGGAGGTGTATTGGGCCCTTGAGTTGGGTTGAGGTGGGGGCCAAGTGGGAGGTTGTAACGACCCGGTTCCCGGGTCCCTACGAGACACGAGAACCGGACCGACTCGACTAATCCCAAGACCTAGTCGTCCAACGAGGAAGTAACCAAAAGAGCAGTAAAATAAACCACATTCAGCATGAATATAACTAACAGTAAGGAAGTACAGCAGTAAGGAAAGAAACTACTACAGTAGATACCACCACAACAGTAGAACAACATTTATCATATAACAAGAACTACAGGTAAAGAAAGTACAGCGGAAACAAAAACTACTCACTAGAACAGAAACAAAAGAGGTACAAAAGACTGTGGTAAACTCTACTGGACCCTACTCGGCCCAACGTCCTCTGCAGCCACCGACCCTGGCTGCTCAACACCTGGTCCTGAAAAAGGTAACGAGTGTAACGCGTCAGCAAAATGCTGAGTAGAGTGGCAAACTAACTAAAGGCAACGGTAGAGTGTACAGTAGCTGTTATGTTCTATTACTTCCTTTATTCACGTCTTTCAATTTTCTCACTATTTCATTTATTTCTCAGATCCTTTACTTGATCTCGAATGTCCTCGTGGGAACGATCTTGATTGCAGTCTTTTCCAAAAGTAGAAGTAGCACGTGGTGCTCTCCTGGACGGGAGAGTCCCCTGTGGTGATCCTACCCTCAGTCAACCACCCCAAGGTCACTGACAGACGTAACGGTGACTACGGCACGCGCGATAGACGCACAGGTAGCTAGCCCGCACTGGCACGCGGTCAGTCGTTTCCGTTAACGGGTGCGCCCGAAACACAGCACGGAACCAGGGCAGAGCCCTCTCAGTAACAGGGGTCTGACCCCTCCACAGTAACCAAACCGGGGCCTTGCCCCTCCACAGTCCGCGCACCCTCGCCTGACTACCCTGGTTTGCCCTAGTGGGCCTAACAAGTCGGTGAAGGAGGCTAGCAGAACCCCGGGGCCCGTGGGGTAGCTAGTACTCTCCTAACACTAGTAGCTCTCCTCAGTACTACATATGCGAGGGCCAGCAAGTCAGTACAGAGTGGCCAGTCCTAACCCCGGGTCCCTGGGGCGGCTATCTCCACTCTGCACTAAACAGGGGGACAGTCGCTCTCCTTGGTACTCCGTACTCAAGGGCCAGCTCACTTCCCCAAAACTATTCCATTCACTTTCCAGGAGTTCTACTCCTAATTCCCTGTAGGGTTCCAGCTCTTTATCTCAGAACATCATATGTTTCACTTTCCAGTCCCACGTTCTCACAATCCAGGATCTCAATCATGTTTCTTTATTCATAACAGGTAGCTGTTAATTCAATTTACAGGCAGCTTTATATTCCTTTCCATTTTTCCAAGACTGCAATATTATACATTCTGCTAGTTTTTCCATCCTAGGGTTCATGTCACATCCTAGGATCTAGCATACAACTAGTTTTCCAGCCCTAGGATTCATGCATCACCTAGGAGCTATCATTCCATACATTTCTCATTCCTAGGATTCATGCAATGCCCTAGATTCTAGTTATGGTTCCATACTTTAACAGATTTTAATAATAAACTTAAGCCACTCTACCAGGTACAACGGGAGTAATGGGGGCATGATCGGGAATCCCGCGTGCCTCCGCAACTCTCAAGACTGCAACTGAACGAGGTCCTATCACAAGGATCAACACAAGGAGTGTCTCAAAATAGTGTATAGCTACTGTAGACGGGTAGAGGAATTAATTCTGAAAAGAACGCAACTCGAATTGCGGAAAACGGATCCCGAACGGGCCCTAAACGGGTCAAAAAAAGACGATACTGTACAAAATCAGACGTCTTAAACAGTGGATCAGAGAATTACCTGTTCAGTGTGGTTTCCCAGATGTCCAGAAGTCTGCGGGGACATCTGCCCTAGCTCCCAGACGTCCGATGGTCACCCCGGACGCCTGGAGGTCACTCCCGCCATCTGGTACAACTTCCAGACGTCTGATTCGCAAAGGATGGCGAATCAGCGAACCTGCGCACAGCCAACTCCCTCCCTTAGTACGGTCGGTCGACAGGAAGGAAGAAGAAAGCGGAATACACACCTTTCAGACGTCTGTATGAGCTACCAGACGTCGTCCTCGCCGTCTGCCTATCAACCCAGACGTCTGATTCTGGAAATTTTTCCAAAATCAGGGCGCGACCCGGACTCTGCTCGCGACGCTACCCGCGTCGCACCTCGTGCTCCTGCTGCTCAGACTGCAGCAGGTCCCTCTTCGCGTCATTCCGCGCCCCCTGCGCCCTCCGCCGGCTGGCCAAGCCGCTCCGGCGAGCTCGCCCTCACGGCAGAGCTCCGCCCTCGCACGCCGCGCCTCCTCCGCGCTCACTACGGCCGCCGCTGCAGCCCTCGTGCTCGCTCGCTCTCGTGCACAGGAAGGAGAAGAAGAGGAGACGGTGGAGACGGGAGGGGAGGCGTGGTCCTTTTAACGCCGCGCAGAGAGGAGAGAGAGAAGGCGCGGCAGGCGTCTGCAGCCGCAGAAGAAAAAGAGGGAATAACGAATATGCGGTCTGCGCGCGCAGGCGTGCAGACAACTCGCGGGTGTGGACGATAACGGTTTTTCAGACGTCTGTAAACCATCCCAGACGTCTGGCAGGACGTCGGGATGTGATCCCAGACGTCTGGTCAAACGTCTGGGCCACCTCCCAGATGTCTTAAATTACGTCCGGGGCACGCGTTCGTAACAGAGGTTGGCCCCCGACTGATCCGGCAGAGTCAGGAGGTGGTTGAGCAAATTCATAGACGACTTCACGCTATCAGGAGCAGACAGAAGAGTTATGCCAATCAGAAGCATAGAGAGGTGTAGTTCGAGGTTGGGGATCATTTCTTTCTACGTGTTTCTCCCATGAAGGGCCTGCAGCGGTGATGAGAACCTCATCATGAGCCATAACTAGCTCATTTTGACCTAATACAAAGGATAAAAGCTCCTACATAACTTAGCAAAGGGCTTAATTGAGGAATAAGTGTTCTGAGAAGAAAACATGAAATAAAGGTTAAAAACTGCAATTTCACCATTGCAGTACATAAATGGAATTTCTCAGAGACCGAACATAGGTCAAATGATCTCAATAAGATAAAAAGTGGGTTGAATTAATCAGAAATGGGTTCATGAGCAATTTAAGAATTAAATGACATTCTGTAATCCTAAAACAAATCCACTTCAATTCACGAGGTTTGAGGCAAAGTAAAAATGGAATAAACCCTCTAAAATTCATAGAAAAATAATCTCTAGGGTTTAGAACCTTCAATTTGGCCTTGGGAACCCATTTTGACCTACATTGAGAACCATGCCCAATTAACAACTTAATTTGGGTTTTTGCATAATTTGACCAATCAAACAAGGTTTAATCTAGAAATAAAATTCACCATCCGAATCATTAGGTCCTAATTAGTCATGTATAAAAGCTTGAGCCTAAGAAGAAACCTTCTTGACCAACTTTACACTTTGGTCCTCATATATTTACTTTTTGGCCCTCAACTTTTGAACCCTCACATTTTGGCCCCTAACTCTCCTTCGTTCCTTGCATTTAGGTCCCTCCTGCAAAACCTGAGCAGCACCATGCTCCGGCGTCCTTGCGCGGAGCATGGCACTGCGCAGGGTGAGGTGGGGGGCCTGCCAAGTCAAATGGGGGTGCCCTGCATCGTCAGCCGTCGCAGGAGCACCCCCCTGAGTGTTGCAACCACCCATACCGGCCGTACGAACGCACGGACGGTATGGGTCTCCTTCCTCCGGCGTCCTCCGGCGAGGGTGGCACGTCGCCTCCCTCCGCCCTCCTCTCCGTCTCTACCTCTATAAAAACCCCACAAGCTCTGCCGTTCTCCTCAGCTCGGATCTGATGGAGATACCCCCTCACTTCCTCTCTTCCCACTCATACAGACGCCCCCTTGCTCCGGCAGTTTCTCCTCCTCCTCCTCGTCACTCTGTTGCAATACCAGCAGTAGAGCCACCTCCCTGATCTTCCTCCGCGTCGCGCAATACCAGTGCGCGCTGCCTCTGCCCCGTCGTCGCCGCCGTCCTCCCCCACTGGGCACCATCTTCTCCTGCGACAGCAGGTACAGCCGTCCGCCTCCTCGCCCCCTTCGTCCCTTTAGTTAGGTTAGAACTACTTCCCTGCCTCCTCTCTCTCTTTTCCCCCTGCTATTTTTATCTAATTACCCCTCGACCGTGCCTAATCACCCTCACCTTCTCCATCTCTAGCCAAACTCTGGTGACCCGCTCCCGTCACTCCAGCACCCCACACGGCTCGCCGACCCTCACAGAACGTCCACCTCCTCACCCTGATCAACCTCCGCCCTTCCACTTCCCACCAATCGCCCTCTGCAGACCCACTGACCAAACCCATCTCCCAACCTGCAGTTTCACCTAGGGCGGCCCTTAGGCTCCTCCTCGCCACCTGTAGACCCCCCGACCACCTTCGCCGTGCTACGGCGAAGGTCCTCCGCGTATCTGATTAGGCTGAGAGGCCGTTTCTCTGTGAGCAAGTACTTCGCTCGCTGCCGCCATTGCTGAGTGAAGCAGCTTCTTCGACCTGCTCCTCCAGGCACGCCACGCCCAGGTCAGACTCCCAGGCTGCGCGGGGCATCTCCGCAAAGAAGTCCCAGGCTGCAGTTGGGGCAAAGCCTTCACGTGGAGCCTCGACTGCCCGCTGCTTCCTCCGCGCGGGCGCCCAAATTGGGGTGGGACATTTAGTCCCACCTCGGAAACTCGCAGAGGCGTGCGGGCGCTTAAAGGAAAAAAGTGCCTTAAACTGTTCGCCTCCGATCACGGGGTGAGGTCCCCTTCACCGCCCGATTACCCGGCCTCGTCCGCGCTCACGCCCCGCGGACCTGACCCGACCCGACTAAGCCCGACCTGCACTCCTCGCCCACCACCGCACGTCGGTGGGCCTGGACCCGGGCGTGACCTGCGTACCCGATTACCCGGTTGCTTTGGGAGAGCTTTCCTAAGAGCGAATTCTGAGAGAGAGAGACGCGGGGGGAGGGGGTTAGAGTAGGTTTTGCCCTCTGACGTAAACCTTGAAGTGTGCAGGCACAGGTGAAGAAGGACTATGGAAGAAGAAGAAGAAGGAGAAGAAGAAAGCTGAGGAAGACACTGTAGCAGCAGCGGTTTAAGTCGTCTGATTGGAAAATCAGAAGACGTCCTGAAGGCAAAAGAAGAAGAAGGACAGAAGGACTGAAGAAGAAGAAGAAGAAGAAAAGAAGAAAGAAGGAGAGACGACGTCCTGAAAGCAAAAGAAAAGAAGAAGAAGAGCACGAGAGGAAGATCTGAAGAACAGAAGAAGAAGAAGAGAAAACAAGGAAGAACAGAAGGCAGAAGAGAAGACCACGAGGAGATAGACAAAGAAGAAGAAACCAAGAGCCAAAGAGAAGAGAAGACAAAGAGGAAGAAAGAAGAGAAGAAGAAGAAGCCAAATTTCCATATCTCTCTCTCTCTCTCTTTATTTTTTGTAATAAGAAATACTGTACTTCTAGAATACAACTTGCTCCCTGAGTTCGACCTCGGGAGAACTTTATTTTCCGAGTAAAAAATATCTGTAATGATGGCAATAACTAGCTGTACTACAACGCTATTTCTTTAGCAAAACCTAGTCATAAGTTATCGCCCATCCATCAAGCGGTTTGGGGTGAAAGGGAAGCTCGCGTCGAGGTTTGTTGGGCCCTTTGAGGTCCTAGAGTCGATAGGACCCATTACTTACAGGCTTGCCCTTCCTCCCCAGCTTTCTCGTGTGAACGACGTGTTCCACGTGTCCAACCTCAGGAAGTACGTCGCCAATCCCAATCACGTTCTGAGCCACGAGAGTGTCAAGGTGGGTGACGACTTGACCTACCCCAAGCCACTAGTGTAGATACTAGACAGAGCCATCCAGAGTTGAGATGGAAGTAGGTACCCCTGGTGAAGGTCATGTGGAGGAGCCAGAGGTACGAGGAGGCTACCTGGGAGCCTACGACGGCGATGCGAGAGTGGTACCCGAAGCTTTTTTAGGGTACGTCTTTTTGGACCAGCTTCGGTCCTCTTTAAGTTTATTATGCGTATGTTGTTCTCTTTCTACACCCTAGCTAGCTCAAGTTTCGGGGATGAAACTTCCTTTAAGTTTGTTATGATGTTAAGACTCGTGCTATTTGAGCCTTTTAAGACGTCTGGACTATGGTCAGATGTTTGGACACCTTCCCAGATGTCTGGAAATCAAAAATTGAGTACGAGCTTGCGTCTGCACGTGGGCTGTGTGCAAACAATACTCTCATTTTCCTTCCCTTCTCTCTCTCCCCACCTCCAACAAACCCTAAACCGTCAACTTTATAAACCCCTCCCCTCTCTTGTTCTCCCCACACCAGCCATCTTCCTCTTCTTCTCCACTCCAGCGAGAGAGCCGGTGTGAGTGAGAGCGCGAGAGCGCCGTTGAGGAGGAGAGGCGTGAGGAGAGGAGGAGGAGAGTGAGTTCGTGAACTCGCATGGGAGCTCACCGGGAGCGCATGGCCGAAGTGGTGAGCGTGCGAAGAGGAGTGCATCGGGAAGATCATCCCCGACCATGCTGTAGCCAGAGCTGCAGGAGAGGAGGTGAGGCGTGGCCACGTGCAGTGAGAGCGAGCGGGAGTAGGTTTTGGTTCTGGGTTTTTCCCAGATCATACGTCTGGAGCGACGTCCAAACGACGGTGCAAATGTCTGGAGGTAGTTCCAGACGTCTGAGGAGACGGCTTCGCGAAGGTACGTCCTCTTTGCGGATACGTCCATGCAGGCCGCTCTGTTGCTACCCTGTTGCATGCCTTTTTGAGGAGATTTGCTGCATTTTGTACAGGAACTGCTTTGGGAAGGTGTGGGACACGCCCTCCCACACTTTTCAAATGTCTGGGCGACGTACCGGATGGTTGGAAGCACTTCCAGACATCCGGAGAGGTGGTCGGATGACTGGAACTGGGTCTAGATGGTCTAGAAGAGTTCCTGGATGTCTGGGGTGGACGCAAAGACTGAGGTATGATACTAGACACTTTTAAGATGTCTGGAAGTTGTTCCAGACATCTGATTTTACGTCAGTAACCTTGTTTTGACCAGTTAAGGGTCCGTTTGAGGTCCATTTTATGCAAATAGGATACCGATGTGTTCCTTGTGAGTTCCTCTACTTGTTAGAAGGCTTTCCATACTGTTCTGATAGTTCCCTTGTGATTGTTCCCTATTATAGGACTTCATTCTATTACGGGTTCCGGGCTTGCTGAGGCACGTGAGTCTGCCGTTCAAGCCCCCAATACTCATGGGTTTACTGGTAGAGTGGCTTCCCCTAATTTAATTACAAACCTGAATGCATGTGTGGAATGAATGATTAGAACAAAGGATATGGCATGAATCCTAAGATGAGAAATATTGGAAATGTCTATATTGGATGAATGAATTGTAGTCTTGAATGAGTAGATAGAAATGATAACAATTGCCTGTAAATGAATAATAGCTACCTGTGAAATATGAAGTACTTGTGCTAGTTAACTGTTGCATGTAACTTTCCTATTGTATATGTTAAATGACATAATACGAGATGCATGTATATAATTTGAGAATGGTAATGTGAATGATGGAAATACGAGCTACCTGTGTTTAACCTAAGTATGGAAACATGAACGATACAATACAAGCTGCATATTTATAACCTGAGAATGGAAATATAAATGATGAAACCTAGTATGGCATGGCATGTGGAATTTGAGCATGAACCCTACGGGAAATTAGGAGTAGAGCTCCTGGAAATAAATAGAATGGATCTGAAAATGTGAGCGGGGAAGTGAGCTGGCCCTTGAGTACGGAGTACCAAGGAGAGCGACTGTCCTCCTGTTTAGTGCAGAGTGGAGCTAGCCACCCTTGGGTTGGGACCCGGGGTTAGGATTGGCCACTCTATACCGACTTCTTAGCCCTCGCGTACACGGTACCAGGGAGAGCTACTAGTGTAGGGAGAGAGCTAGCCACCCCTCGGGGCTCGGGGTTCAGCTAGCCACCCTACACCGACTTGTTAGGCCCACTGGGCAAACTAGGGTAGTCAGGTGAGGGTGCGCGAATTGTGGAGAGGCAAGACCCCTGTTTGGTTCTTAGGGGCTAGACCCTTGTTACTGAGAGGGTTAGTTCCTATACTATTTTGTGGTATACTTTGGGTGCACCCGTTAGTGGAAATGACTGACCACGTGCCAGTGCGGGGTAGCTACCCGTGCGCTTATTGCGCGTGCTATAGTCACCATTACGTCTGTCCGTGACCTTGCAGTGGTTGACTGGGTGTAGATCACCACAGGGGACTCTCCCAGCCAGGAGAGCACCATGTGTGCCTTCTACTCTTCGGAAAAGAATGCAATCAAGATCATTCCCACGAGGAACATTCGAGATCAAGAAAGATACTTGATAAATAAACCAAGTGGTGAAAAGGAATAATTAGTTAAAGAAAGTAATTGAAAAAAATAGCTACCTGTACACTTTTACTGCTTTAGCTAGTTGGTTGCCACTCTACTCAGCATTTGTTGATGTTGTGTACTCATAACCCCTTTTCAGGTCTAGGTGTTGAGTAGCCAGATCCTAGGGCTGTAGAGGGTGCACGGCCCAGTAGAGCCTAATAGTTGTAGCTCTTTGGTGTACTCGTTTGTAGTAGTGAGTAGACTCTTGTACCTTTATGTTTTGTACTTTTACGTTCTGTATTTTATGTTCCTGTACCTTATTACTTTCTACTGTTGTGGCGGTGATATGTACTATAGTAGTTTTTCCTTCTTTATTGCTGTACCATTTTACTGTTAGTTGCTTAGTATAGTAAATGTGGCTTACTTTCTCGTTGGACGACTGGGTCTTGGGATCAATCGAGTCAGTCCAATCTCGGGTCCTGTAGGGATTCAGGAACCGGGTCGTAACAATATCTACTACTATTTCCTTTTTCATGACCAACTCCATCTACATATTTTCTTTATGAGAGTGGTAGTGAACCTCCATGTGTTTTTGTCCTTGCATGAAATGCCAAATTCTCTGCTACAAATATTGCAGGTTGATTATCACAATAAAGTGTCATCAGATAGTTAACAAATTGATTAGGTCCTTCAACAATTATTTCAACCAGATGGTTAACAAATTGATTAGGACCTTCAACAATTGTTTCAACCATGTACCCTTCAAAGTTTGCTATTGTTGTTGGTCGATACTCTAGCTTTGCTGTTGATAATAATACTATAGGTGTCTCCTACTACACTAAGAGGCAGCTCTTGAGCCAAGGCTAAATATGTAGCCTGTAGTGGATCTTCATGCATCATGATCTTGAATGTAATTTGCATCAAAATAGCCAACTAATTTGATCTCTTCATTTTTCTTATAAAGGATACACAGATTTAAGTTCTTATAATGTATCTCAATATTTCTTATATAGCTTCTAGAAGTGGGTTTCTTGGATTTTGCATAAACCTTCTCACTACACCAACTTCAAAGGACATACCCAACCTTATCATGGTTAGGTAGATCAAGCTAGCAACTAATTGCATGCCTATACATAGATGGAACCTCTAACTACTTGCCTTCTTGTACACATAACATTTTGCTTCCATAGATGTTGAGATAAGATTGCATTAAAACATATTGTACTTTTATAGTGTCTCTCTAGACTGATAGTGTCTCCATATCTTCAGTGCAAACACTACTGCGGCTAGTTCCAAATTGTGGGTAGGGTAGTTCTACTTATGTGGCTTCAACTGAATAGAAGCATATACTATCACTTGTCTTGTCTGCATTAAGACACACCCCAAACCTTGGTGTGATGCATCTGTATACACAATGTAGCCACCACTGCTTGAAGGAATGGTAAGGATAGGAGCCTTGGTAAGCCTCTCCTTAAGCATCTGAAAGCTCTACTCACAGTGCTCTATCCAGTCGAAAGGAGCCCTTGTGTGAAAATCCCTTGACAAACCTCTAGTAATAACCTACAAGTCCCAAAAAGCTTCAGATCTTCATAATGGTCTTAGGCTGCTCCCACTGTAACACTACCTCAACCTTCGCAGGATCGATAGCTATCCCCACGCTAGGTACCATGTGGCTTAGAAAAGATACCTCTATCATCCAAAGCTCATAGTTGTTGAAGTTGGCATACAGCTTGTGCCTCTTAAGGGTCTCTGGAAGGTGCTCCCGGTGCTGCTCCTCATCTTTGGAATATATAACATCGTTTATGAATACCACAATGAAATGTTCCAAGAAAGGCTTGAAGATCCAGTTCATCAGATCCTTAAAAGTCGTAGGTGCATTGGTCAAGCCAAAGGGCATCACTAGAAACTCATAATACCCATAGCGAGTCCGGAAGGCTGACTTCAAAACATCGGACTCCTTAATCCTCAACTGGTGGCATCTAGATTGCAGGTTAATATTTGAAAACATGCTAACACCCTACAGCTAGTTGAGCAGGTCGTCAATGCGGGGCAACTTATATTGATTCTTGATGGTGACCTTGTTCAACTATTGATAATCAATGCACAAGCACAAGGTCCTATCCTTATTATTTTCAAATAATATAAGTGTACCCTACAACGAATTACTTGTCTTGACGAACCCCTTCTCAAGGAGTTCTTGCAGCTGCACCTTAAGCTCTCACAGCTCTGCTAAGGCCATGCGATAAGTGGCAGCTGATATGGGCTGAGTCCCTGGAATGAGAGAGATCCCAAACTTGATCTCTCATGCTGGTAGCAGCTCTAGTAGCCTTTCGGGAAGGGTGTTAGAGAAATCTTGAAACACTGATACAGAATACGTCTCTCATTGGCCTTTTATATGCCACCACACAAGTAAGAAATCCCTTACTGTTGAATGCACGGGTTGCTATGCTAACGGATTTGGTTTTGAAAACCTGTCGTTGTAGTTTGAAAGCGAAGAACTTGTGTTCAACAAATAAAATTTATACCAAAATAGAAATCTCAGATCGAACTCAGGGAGGCGGACGTTTGATTTAAAAACACACATTTATTTTATTTGTCACGAAGTAAATTAATTGATTAGAACTATCTAACTATTTACAATAAATAGAAAAGAGAGAGAGAGAATATTACAAACAAAAACCAAAAAGAGATGTAGAATGAACATGGAATTCATCACCAAAAAGATTGTTTGTTACACTAAACATTATGACTAGAAAGCGAGAAAATGATTAAACTAGAAAGCAGTAAATCTACTCTAGAAAGTAGTAAAACTACTTTAGAAAGTAGTAAAAGAATGGGGAGAGAGATATCTTCCTCGACGGTCGCTTGGAGGACGAGTCGGACGGGACGACGCCTGGAAGACGGGGAATGGAGCAGGACGAAGGAGGATGAAGCAGCTAGAATGGGAACGGGGCAGCACGTCGTCATCGTCATGGGATCCACTTCTGAAAGGGGGACGAAAATTTGACTTTATCTTGCGAGAAGCATCCCATGTGTGGAACAAGCTTCTCTTGAGCTTTGGAGAGGGAGAGAAGAGAAGGAAGGGATGAGAATTTTGTGTGGAGGGGGCCTCCTTTTATAGTTGCAAGGAGTGAGGGCAATTTAGTCATTTTAATTTGAAAAACATTAAATTAGGGGTCTTTAGTGACAAATAAAACCGTCGCTAAAGCCCCATTGTGGGCGTAGTGGGGCGCCTCCCGTGCGGCCGCTCGCCTCCATGCGCGTAACGTGCACTCCACGATCTGCGAATCTTAGCCATCTAATCGTGAGATCAGACGGCTTATCTCGCGCCTCCACCCGCCTCCTTTGCATGCTCACCCACGTGCGATCCCGCGTCACGCGCAGGCGTGCGATATGGCGTGAAATGGATCGAGTGCCCACAGCCGCTCGATCGCGATTGAGCGGTCGTGGAGCCCGCTCTCCCGTTCCCCAGCAGCCGCTCATTGCGATTCGAACATGCGTCGCTCGCTCGCGTAAATGCTTTCGCCCACTGCGCTGTGGAAGAGAGATGGTCGTGCGGATCAGTTCAGGAGCGGCTGTCCGTGGCCGTTGGATCACGATTGTGCAATCCAGATCTAATGAGCGGTGGTCTTCAAGATCAGCTGGGCTAGTTTAGGCGATCGAGATGGCTCCACATGGCACCATCTTGGCCGTCCATCTTCTGGATGATGTAGATGGTGCCACGGTTGTCGGATTGAGTCGATTTTCACATCGTTAGGCTGCGATTATCGATCCGAATCCATCAGTGTGGTCAGATTTGTCATTTGAAGTGCAGATTCATACCATCTTAGCCCTTGATCTTCTAAGGTTCCCCAATCTCTATCTGATGCTACAGATGTCTGATTATGGAGATCTTGGAGTCGTTGAACTCCAATCGTCACCCTGATCACATCTGTATGTTGGATCCTCGATCCGAGGCCCCGATAAAAAGTTTGCCCTGTCCATGAACATAAAAGGAGACAATTAACCTCCAGTTTATTGAAACTAATCTAAATGCAAGATGATGCATGCTATGCAATATTTATAGTATGCAATGTGCAATCCTATGCTTAAGAACAT
The DNA here is from genome assembly GCA_037157565.1 of Thalassia testudinum. NCBI lineage: Eukaryota > Viridiplantae > Streptophyta > Magnoliopsida > Alismatales > Hydrocharitaceae > Thalassia > Thalassia testudinum. The sequence continues at coordinate 110,713,062 of JAZHRO010000003.1, read as the reverse complement.
GCATAAATAGATATCTTAAGTAGTGTAAACATGTTTACATCACTTACATCCGTTGTCCAAAAGCCTAGTTGTCTGAGGTGTAGTTAGGGACCAAGAATAGAAGCTACCCAATTGTCCCACAAATCTAAACTTTGGTGTGCCCAGAATGCAGAATGTAGCACTCTTCTCGTAGCAGTTGAGGAGAGCATGGTATGCTAACAACCTGTCCATCTTGAGGATAACATCAAAATCCTACATTTGTAAGATGAGGAGAATAACTCATTGTCTCCTAAAGCTACCACGCACCTTTGTACACGAACGATGCCAGGAACAACTACCCTCTCAGGCTGTTAATCACCGGTGGGTTAGCCAAGGTGGAGGGTACTCGTCTTATCATGTGTGAGAAATCATGAGATATGAAGGAATGTGTCCATCAGGGAAAGAGTGTAAACTTGACCTTGCGATCCGCCATCTATGGATCCCACTATGCTTTGTTCACCTGGTTGTCTTTGAGATCTTGCTCTGCCTATAGGTCGACATCCACCACACCTATCCCGACCTAGGTAGGGCAGCTGCTTTGCTGGTGCTCCACTGGCAACTATTGGTACTACTCTAACCACTGTCTAGTGTACCCCACTGATCACCTGTCGTCTCCGTGGGTAGTCACATCTAAGGTGGACCATCCTGACATTTGTAGCACTGATACTCCTTGAGAATCGCTCTACCTATGCCACTCTACTAAGGAGGAGCTAACTGTGAAGGCACAGGTCCCAAGGTGGTAGTCTGGCCTTATAGTCTAGTGGGCTATGAAATTGTACAGGCTAAGTGGAAAGGGTGGTACCTCCTGTCCTGATATAGCTATGCCAAGGTTTAAGAAGTCGGTATGCAGTATGCAGTTGGTTGAGTCACTGCATAGAGAGTATGCAAACGAGTATGAGGGTTTAAATTTTTTATTTTTAAAAATATAAAATAACTAGCTAGCTTATTAAAATTTTTGTTATATGTAATGGTATAACTATACAACTACGTCAAATAGTATAATTAAAACAACATAGTTAATACTGCTACTTTTTAATTACTACACAACTTATAATATAAAAAATTAGAAATCTTAAAAAAAGAAAATATAGAGATTAGAATCCAAATGTTCATATTTATTATCAATGAACATAAACAATAGATCTAAATCAAGAATCTAGAATGAAAACAAAATAAAAAACTTCAAATCAACTTAAATCAAAACATATCATCAAGAATATAAAATAAAATCTATATCAAAAACCTAAAATCAAGATATCATGTCAAACAATACCTAGAAGAATAAAAAGAAGAAATCTCTCAAGACTCAAATTGGGTGGCTCTATCTCAAAATTGTGTGAGTATACGGCAGAATAAATGCCTACTCGACCCGCTTACTCTACCAGACCCAACTACAAAATCGCATGGCACTTCTCGATTTGGGAAGGGGTCCATTGATGCCTATGTAGGTGCCTACAAGACTTATGCAGCCGACTTTTTGAACACTGGGCTATGCCCTGTCTAGGTGTAGTCCTTTGTCGAACTGTCACTATTCTTGCTATCTATGACCACCATCCTACTCTCTCTCTCTATCCTCATGACATGGTCAACTATTGTCGCCACCATATCCAAGTTTGTTGCAGCTACCTGCTCCCACAATTCATTCCTTAGGACCTGGAAAAGCTACCACCTCTTGTCTTCCTTTGACAATGAGGAGGAAGAGGCAAAATGAACCAAATCCATTAATCAGGCTAGGTACTCAAAGTCTATCGTCCTCCCCTACTCCAAGGCCTCAAACTCTATGTGCTTATGATCCTTGCAATGAGGAGGATAGAAGTGGTCACTAAAAATGGTCAGAAACTCCTCCCAACTGCTGGGGCGGACTTGAACTGACCTCCACCATCCGCGTGCATGGTTGTCCAAGAGGTAAGCAGCAAAGGGTGCCCAACAATCAGTCGGTAGGATGAGGATCTTGAATGCCTTCTACACTTTTAGGACTAGTCCTCTAACACTGAGGGGTTGCCTTCTCCTCAAAACTCTGGAACCTTCATCTTCTAGAAGGTTGTAAACAAAGCTACATGGTAGTGAATAGGATTTGCCTGTGGTAACCGAGAGTGGCATAGAGGGAGTTACCTCAGAAAAAGGTGTGGTAAAGACTAGAATGGCGAAGACTGGCTTCATGGGAGGAGGCATGATGGGTAGTTTTTGCTCGACACTCTGCTCTCCAGAGATACTATCCATGGGTTATAAGGGTGGAAACCTTTGATGGATCTCCTATAGAGTCCCGAGTATGGCCTACATGACCTAGATTGGATCAATCGTAGGAGGTGGGTCATGGGTCTACCGTTGACGTTGGGGCAACATTTCCTACACTCCCAAAATTTTGAAATTAGATTACTTGTCGATGACCTAGAGTCATTCTTTCGTGCTCTATTTTTATATTTGCTTTATCATCGCTCAGTGAAGTTCCCACATGGGCATACACTTAATGTGGCAACAATGCTTTGATATCATTTTTTCTGTAATGACCCGATCTTAAGGGACCGAGTCGAAACATTCAGACCTAACTCAAATTGCTATGATGTTGCCCAGCAAAAAGTATATGTGCATCAACTAAGTAATAATAGTGCAAAATTAAGGAAATAATTAAAATTGTTGCATTTCCATTCACAAACTAGAGCATGAAAAGTAATAGCAATGCAGGGAAAATAACGAAGGTGTGGTACAAGGTGGAATGAAGCTTGTAAAAGACAAAAAAACGTCACCTTGTGGAGAAAAACAAAAACAAACTACTAACATACTACACAAAAGAAGTGCTACCTTGAAATAGAACAACTATGAATAGTGTGATCTGGTGTAATCCCACAAACCTACTAACTCTTAGTCGGAAATCAATAAGGGAGAATTCCACTTCCTTTCATTTATCTTGTGCCATTTAAATGTATTTATTTTTTAGGATTTTCTCTTAACCCAAATCATCAAGACTTAGGGTGGGATTCAACGGGGTACATCGAGTATCCAACCCAACATGCGCTACCATCTCCCATCCTAGCATGACGCGACATATAGTTTCTTGTAGAAGGGAGTCCATAGTCGGGAATAATCTCCTCATCCATGAAGTTGGATCATTCTTACTCGCTAATCCACCATTATATCATTTATTTCCAATGATGCCCTAGTGGTATACAAGGTGCTACTTGTTTTGATGCAACTCTCCACGTAGTATATTTTATTTTTAAACTTCACAGGCACCTCTATGTTATTCCCATATTTATCTCTTTCTAATACATGAAACAGTGTTGCAACAGTTTGCAATCGATATTTTATTTCCAAGCTTTTTCCATATAACATTTCCAATTACGAATCATTCACTAGGTTTATGGAGCATAATCACCAACTTATCAATTTAAAATAGACAGTTAGCTTTATTGCAGTCCATTTATAAGCAGATAATTCCACTTAAATTATCAAAAAAGTAGGAATTTTAAATTTATTTTTAACTCTTAATTTATTAATTAAGAAAATTTAAGGCATTATCAAATTATCATATGTATAGGTTAACTTGCAGACCAACAGAATGAGGAATGAATCAACCAGTCTAAAATGTAAAATAAAGGGAAGGATACTTTACCTAAATACAAGTGTATTCATAGCCCGCTCGATTTGTGGTCGGTCCTTGATTTAAGTCCATGAGAAACAAGAGCGGATGGATCATCGAAATGGCTACGAAAGAAACGTAATTGAAATACAAAGAGTAACTCATATACCTCACGGGTTGCAAGAAATGGACTCGAGAGTGTGCCCTGACAATCCCGGAGCACCCTGCACTTCGTTCGCTATTTGACACGAAAATCAGGACATCAAATATTAATTACTGAGATTCATGCGTACATCATATCCGTCCTCTCACGTACCCACATACGTGCCCGAATACGTATGTGTAAAAATATACCCATGGATATTCCATATGCCCATGGGCCCCTCATTTATGTATATATACATACGTAAGTATGTAACATAGTATAACCCCCCATTCATATATGTATACTACCCCCACATAACATGTTTATATATATATATATATATATATATATATATATAATATAAGGATGTAGGTTGGAAAATATAAAAGTTGACATGTAGATGTAAATCTGATCGCAATCTGCATCCTTTCTTTTTATGTAAAAATAGTGCTGACACATGGTGGTATCCATAACTGTTGAAACCAACAATAAATCACTTTCGTAGTGATGCAAACCACCTAAAATAATTTGCACTAGTGTAAAAATCACTTTGCATGTGTGCAATCTTATCTTATTTTGCACCTGTGCAAAATTACTTTACACCTTTAAAATAATTTTACACGGATGTAAAGTAAGATTGCACCAGTGTAATATTACTTTGAACTACTTTACATCTGTGCAATATTATTTTACATAGGCGCAATACTTTTTTGCACGTGTGCAAAGTGAGATTGCACTTTGGTTTGAACTACTTTACATCTGTGTAATATTATTTTACACAGGTACAATATTTTTTTACATAGGTACAAAGTAAGATTGCACCTTACTTTTAACTACTTTGCACTTGTGCAATATTTCTTTTGCACGGGTGCAAAGTAAGATTTCATTGGTGCAAAATTAAATTTTAAGTATTTCTTCACGTATGACAAGTGATTTTACACTTGAAATGTGATTTTTCACCTTAGGATTTAGGGTTTAGTCTTTAGGGTTTAGTGCTAAACACTAAAGTCTAAATCCTAAACCTTAAGGTGAAAAATTACCTTTCAAGTACTTCTCGTACGTGAAATCACTTTCCATAAACATAAACCCTAAACCTTAAACCTTAAACTTATAAGTCAAAATCACTTTGCATAGGTGCAAAATCACTTTGGGCAGGTGAAACTATCCTTGAAATAGTTTTGCACTGATGTAAAATGAGATTGTACCGGTGTAAAGATACCTTACAATAATTTATCACCGGTACAAAGTTTTTTTATCACCTGTATGTTTTAGGTTAAAGTGGTGTGGTGATTTTTTTGAATGTGGTGGGGACTACTACGTAACAAATCTTACGTTTTTTATTTCTTTATCTTAAATATCAATTATCAAGTAGGCTAACGTTCTTAACGCTATGTAAAGTACGAAAATAGTATCCCGCGTCACTTTTTACATCAGAACCTACGTTTTCCTACTTTTTGGCAAAAGAGAAATGGGGTATTGACCCCTGAATCCACGCACTACCATCCTCATCCTCACCCTCACCCTCACCCTTGTCTTCCCACCATCTCCTCACACCTCGACAAGAGGCTCTTAACCAAGGGATCTACACCTTGTTTCTTCTAAAAAGAGTGTGGGTTTACCAAATTTCTATATACAATATTCTATCTTATGTAACACAAAACAAAAATAAGCCCCACAACCCAAAACGGCCACCAGACACCCCTGCCCCCCTTCTTCCCTTTCTCACTCTCCCACTTACGTTACCACTCACGTACAGCATTCATGCATTCCCTCTTCTTTATCCTCCCTCTCTCCTTCCTCTCTGTCATTCTAGACACCCACACACAGATACAAAAATGAAACCATCATCCCACCACCCTTTTCTTTCGTCATGCACCCACAATAGCAACCAAAGAATCTCCCCACTCACGTTCTCTCACCTCTCCCACTATAGCCTTCCCTTTCATGCACCTTCCCCTGCTTCTAAAAGTTGAAACACCCACCACGTTTGCATCAACATACTTATATATTAGAATATTCTCATCAACAATCTATATAAAAGAAAAAAAAAGAAAGGAATACATGCACTTACTGCAGCAACAACACTTGCATACCTAGACTCATCGATCTTTTCAAGAGGAACCTCATCCTTACTTCAACCTCACAACCATTCACATCCTCCTTCCCTTTATCCTCTCCATCCACAGCAACCCCTCCTCCTATCTCCTTCTCCTTCTGCTTCTTCTCTTGTCTTGCACACCTGCACACATGCACCCACACCACCGCTAGCAACACCATTTCTTCTGACCACCACCACCTCAGCACACATGCACTTGCACCAATCTCCTCCCCTTTCATTTCAACCTTTCGCATAGCACTAACACACGATAAACATACACACACACCTACATAGTAGTGTCAAGCACCACCACTCACCTCCGTGCACCTACACATCAACGCACGGTGCATTGGCTGACGTCCACACTCGCTAGTGACAAGAGTCATCAGAGGAGAGTGGTGCGGCAATGGAGGGAGGAGATTAGGGGTGGCTCGTGGGCAATTAGGAGAGTTGCGTGGAGGGAGGGATGGTAACAATGGGATGGCATTGGGAAGGGAGAGAGCGAGAGAGAGTGATGCGAGTGAGGACTATGTAAGGGAAGGGCCGGGTTTTGGTGTGTGTGTGTGTGTGGGGGGGGGGACTACAACAAAAACTACATTAGGCAACAAATAAATAACAATGATTTATGACATTCGTCATCATATTTAAATGTAACAAAGATTTTAATTATTCATTGCTATCTCATTTAAAATTAGTAACGATTACTAAGATTCGTCATTATTTACTGTGACAATGAAAAAAATCGTTGCCAGTATTTTTGAATAATGACGAATAATCATTGTCTCACTCTCTTTCTATCTCTCCTAAAGCATAGGAAGTATGTTACAATTTCTCCTGTCATGTGCAAGCCATCTTCTCTTTCCCTGGTCTCCCTCTCCCATTGTCCCTTCCCCCCTCATCTCTCAATGGCAATTGCAATGGTAGAAAAGGAGCACCTTCCCTGTGGTGGCGTGACTAGGTGGATGGTAGTGGGAGGGTGGCAATGCTCGAGGAGGGACGTTAGCCAAGGGTACTCCATCGATGCAAACTTCCTGATGCATATATATACAGTCCTCCCCTTGTCATCCCCTCTAGTTGTGATCCTAGAGGGAGAAGAAGAGAGCTCCAAGGAAAAGGCAATGAGGAAGCAAGAGGTCATCTCCTACCACATTCCCCTCCTCGTTCTTCTTCCAAGTTGATAGATCTAGAGCTAGATCTCATCTCCTCATTATTACCCTTTAGATCTAGATATGTGCATTCACTCCTAATTGTCATCGATCTTCTTCAGTTCTGTTGATTTCATGAGATATCAATCTTAGGGTTTCGATACTGAAGTCAAATCTTGACTTCTATAGTGTGACATTGTTTGATCATCTCAATTGTGTTGAAGGTGATGGTTTGTGGATAACTCAAGGTCCTCCTCGTAATCGGGGGCTACATGGACATTACGGTACCACAGTTGCACTAAAAGGGTCTATAATGTCACCAAGCATGCCAACAACACTGAGATCAACAAGAAGGTAATCACTCTTCTTCCCTTCCAAAGTGAATCACTAAGATGTTTTATTGCTTTCAATCTGATGTCCTTTTTGTGCTATGATGGCACTAAACTGTAGGAAAGTTGGTTGCTTCCTAGTGGACGGTTGAGTATATGTTGTTTTGTTTATGGGTGTTCCATGTGATTCATTTGTGAGAATCTTGCTCGAATCCTTGCAATACGTTGTTAGTTGCTAATAGATCCAGAAAAATAACTTCATTTTTAGAGAAAGATGCTCAGAGATAGGAAAGTAGGTCTTCCTAGAGTTGATGAGGGAATCATAGTTACTGTTGTTATTTTGTGTGTGGAAAAGGTTGCACATTTTGTGGGAGTGATTAAGTTTGAATGCATTGTTGCAATTATGATGATTCATTGTTAGTGTTCTTAAGGGGGTATTTGTTTTTCCAGGTGATGCTAATTTGTTGATAGATACTTGTTGCTGAAGATGGTCTTATTTCTCCTTTGCATCTTTGATGATGCATGTCGCATTTGGATTTAGGGACTTGGAGAGTTTGGAGAGAGATGGATTCTTATGATTTCGAGGGAATTGGTGGGAGGGTAACGAAGGATTTTAGTGGAATGGAATGGAAAATTTTTTGGCTTTTGAAGAAATGACACCTGCTCATCTACTGCTGTTATCTATTTTTGTGTTGCTCTTTGAATTTGTTGCTACTTACTAATCGGTAGTGTGGCATGTTAACAGAGCTGAGTGGAAAGGAAGAAAATATCTGGAGAAGAGAAAACACAGGCACCCCTCAAGCCTCAATTAGTTACAGTCACCACATTCCTGAACTAATCCATGCACATGACTATATATTGTAATATCACTAACACTCACCCTCAAATTAATGGTTGAGAGCAGAGAATTAGTTTGCCACACAAAAGCTTGTAGTGGTCCTTTGGAAGAGGTTTGGTCAACAAATTAGCTAGCTGATCCTTGGAAGAAACAAATTGAACATTTAAATCTTTCTTTTGAACTTTATTTCGAACAAAATGGAAATCAATTTCAATGTGCTTTGTTCGTGCGTGAAGTAAGGGTTCAGATGTCATGTAAGTTTCTCCCAAATTCTCATAGTAAATAACTGGTGGATTGGATAGGAAAATTCCCAACTCATGTAATAAGGATTGAATCCAAGTGACTTTAGCAGTGGCTTGTGCAAGTGCCCGATACACCGCCTCAGTACTAGATCGAGCAACGGTGGATTGCTTTTTAGATGACCAAGAAATAAGAGAAGTTCCAGAAAATATTGAGCAGTTGGTGGTGGACTTTCGATCATTAATATTAGTAGCGCAATTAGCATCTAAAAAGATGCGTAAAGAAACATTGTTTTGTCTAGGGAAGAATAGAGAATAAGAGAGGGTTCCCTTCAAGTATTGCAAAACAAACTTGAGAAGTTCCCAATGTTTTGTTGTTGGATTCTGCATAACTTGGTCCATTTTATTTACAACAAGTCCCACATCAGGTCTAGTAAACTGAAGATATTGCAGGTTGCCCACAATTTGACAAAACTATATTGGATCAGACTATGGAGTCCCCAAGGCTTTTGAAAACTGTGCTACAACAGTTGTGGTTAAGGGTGTAGTAGCCGATTATAATCCATCACAATGTGTTTAATTAAGAGATCAACTAGGTATCTTTGCTGAGATAAGTAGATACCAGTGCCATCTTGAATTATTTCAATCCCTAAAAAATAGGATGGAAAAGACATATCCTTGATAGGAAATTGTTTTTGCAGAGAAGTTAATAGATGTTGCAAAGCATCAGCAGTAGAAGAACTAACCAGGATATCATCAACATATACTAGGAAATAAAGGTGAGCTCCATTATGATGCAAAATAAATAGGGATGTATTAGTTTTCGATGGTTGAAAGCCATAGTCTATACGAAATTGACTTAGTCTCTTAAACCAAGCACGTGGAGCTTGTTTGAGACCATAAAGTGACTTCTTAAGGTGACAAACATGTTGAGGAAACTAAGAATTAATAAAGCCTTGGGGCTAAAGCACATACACTTCTTCATCCAACACGCCATGTAAAAAGGCATTATGGACATCTAGTTGACGAATATGCTAATCAAATGAAGTTTTCAGAGATAGAAGAAGTCTAATTGTTGTTGTTTTGATGATAGGACTAAAAGTGTCATTATAATCAAGACCAAATTGTTGATTATATCCCTTTGCCACTAACTGAGCTTTATATCTATCGATGGCACCATTTGCTTTCCTTTTAAGTTTATAAACCCACTTGCAACCTACAACATTCATATGTGACTTATAGGGAACTAAATCCCATGTCTGATTAGCCATTAAGGCATTGTACTCATCAGTCATGGCTACCACCCAACAGGGATCTTTCTTATCCTATGTATAAGAAGTAGGTTTAGCAGTAGTGAAATCTGTAATGAAACAACTTGGTAAGGGGTGCATAGAAAACTTGCTTCTTAACTATTCCATGCATAGAATGACTAGTCATCCCATGAGCGCGCTGAGGTGAGATTGAAACACTAGGAGACTGACTGCTAATTGTGGGAGTTTGCGGACTACATGTTTCTATTGGTATTGTTATATTTGGAATTTGATGGGATGACTGATCAGGGACTTCATTTTCTACAAGGCATCAACATGAGTCCCAACTGGTAATGGCAATATAGAATTCTGTTGAGTAGATGTTGATGCGGAAAATCATCGCAAAAAGATTGAGTTTGGAAAACCTATCATTGTAGCACAATTTGCTAGAAAATTCGTCAACGAATACATTTACCGAAACTCAAATGGAATACCGAGTTTAACATAGGGAACAGGACATTTGATCAAAAATCGCATTTTATTTGTTGTTACGAAGCAAATTAGCTAGTTGAATTGAATCTACATTAGCTATCTACCTAAAGAATAATTAATAGAAGAGAGAGAAAGAATGATACAAATAAAGAGAAAATAGGGATAGAATGAACAGGTATTTCATAACCACTGAATCAAGTCCATTACATCTAATCATTACACTAGAAAGCAGGAAATCTACACTAGAAAGTGATAAAAGAGAAGGTGGAGAGAGGTTATCCTCCTCGACGGCTACTTGGAGGATGAGCGGCATTGACGGAGTGCCCGGAAGAACGTGGTGAGATGCGTGACGAGGGAGAATGAAGACAGACATCGGAGAACAGGGTAGGGCGATGTCGCAGCTGGATTCGCTTCTCGAACGGCGGTGAGAAGACAACTGCAGGTGCTCCACGAACGGGGATGAGAATGGGAAAAAATTCTAATTTTAACTTTAATGGAGCATCCTGAGTTTGAGACAAGCTCTTGGAGCTTTAGAGAGGGTGAGAGAAGAGAGGAAGGGATGAAGGATATGTGGGGGTCATAGGGCCGTTTATAGGAGAGGTTTGAAGGGGCAAAAAGGTCATTTCATCTTAAAACATTAAATGAGGGGGTTTTTAGTGACGGATATAACCTTCACTAAAGCCCCCACATTGTTGAAGCATGCGCCAATGCCTCTGCCTCTTCTTCTTCCATGCACGCACCGCATACGCACGTTCAAAAATTCTCAATCGTCTAATTGCGAGATTGGACGACTAAGGATGCATCTTGCGAGTGCCTCATCATCGCGCGCATGTCCGATGGTGCGTTGGGTCACATGTCATCGTGCCCTTACGTGATTTGTGCTCATCCCACGCACCATGTGGCACTCCTACCGTTGCTCATCTTCTATCCAACGGTCGTATTTGGCCGCACACGCGCCCGCACTTGATTTGAGGCCCACGGGGGCTTGACCCCACGACCTTTGTCTCGCCCTTGGGTGCGTGACCAACGTGCTAAGGCTAAGACTTTCTCGTGTTTCCATCCAAGGTAAGTGCACCTGTGGCCGTTGGATCAAGATCCAACAACCCAAATCTGGAAAGCGCTTGAGGAGAGAGGGAGGGTAGGCGTTCAAAGGCCGGTGTGGGCGGCTGAGATGGTGCCACATGGTGCCATCTTGGCCGTCCATCTTCTGTGTCTTGTAGATGGTGCCACGGATGTCAGATTGGATCGATTTTCGCGTCGTTGGGATGCGTTCATCGATACAAACCTATCTGTACGATCGGATTTGTCACATGAAGTACGAATTTACACCACCTACCCTCTTGACCTCTAATCTTTCTCGGACTACATCTGGTGCTACGGAAGTCCGATCGAGGCGATCTTAGAGTTGTTGAACTCCGATTATCGCCCTAATAAGATCCGTATGGTTGGCTCTTCAATCCGAGGTCCTGATTAAATATCACCCTGTTCCTTGACCATAAAAAGAGAAAATTAACCTAAACTTTATACAATCTAAACTAAATGCAAGATGATGCATGTTATGCAATATTTGTAATGTATGATGCAATTATATGCCTAAGAACAAGCATAAATAGATGGTTTATGTGATATAAACGTGTTTACATCACATGCCCATGCCTATCTTTTGCTAGTCCCTAGCCAAACTACAAGCTATTTATAGGAGAATTAGAATCAGATTTCTTGGGAAAAAGTTATTTTTCAACACTTAGGGATTTCAACTAAAACCTGAACTATAGAGACACAACAGTGTTGATAACACAGCACAAGGGGGTGATAATTATGTTGAATAGAGCCCATCTTAAGAATAAAAGGCACAGCATAGGTAGAATGGGAGCATTGCATGCATCATGTACTAAGATTGCTTATAAAACTGTATTAATGGCCATTTGTGTAAGCACTTGTCAAAGCAGGTCTCAGATGAGCAATCAGACCACACGGATGGATTTAGAACAATGAACGGAGTCCAACGGACTCAAGATCGGCCAAATCCGACATCCGGAGCTCCTACAATGGGTCCAAGAAGTTCTGACCGTTGATCTGGAGATCAACGACCCTCATTGCGCTATGTCACTCCCGCTCCACCGCACACCGCTCTCCCTTCAGTTGAGATCAAATCTCGGTCGTCGATCTTCGATCGGACAGCCGAGACTCGTGCACCCGCCCACAGTCTCCATGACAAAGCGCGGGCGTGGCGTAACGATTAGCGCGCACGCTCGCATGCACGCGACATGGGTTCGAGCCACGCAGTGCGTGAAATCGAAGACGAAGGACTCGCACGGCGAAATTAGGCCACCCAATTAGCAGCGGGCGGCCGAGATTGTGCTACGCGGCGTGCCCACAGATCGTGAGCGCCCACGCGTGCGCGCATGCCGGGCGATGACGTGTGCGCACACGCACGCCCGAGGCACGATCCAAGCGCATCCAAGGAGAGATCTCAGCCGTCCGATCTTTGATCGGACGGCTCTCATGCAGTGGCTGCGGATCGGGCACGAAGAAGAATGGCACGGGCGGTTGACCGGTGGGCTGGAGGGCTTTACCGACGCTTTTGGAGTGGCTTTAGCGACATCCCGGACGTCGCTAAAGCCCCTTCTTCTTCTAGAAAGCCTTTAACCCTTTTTAAACCCCCTCCAACCACTCATTCAAAACATTCACTTCCCTTGCAACTACTCCACCCCTCTCTTAGCTAGCTTTAGGCCCTCTTGTAATCGCCGGAGACGACGAGCCGCCGACGGAGCCTCCTCCACTGCCGTGGCTGCCTCGTCGCTCTCCCTCCCCCCCCCCTCTCTCTCTTTTAAGCTTTCCATTACTTTTGTTTAAGCATGTATTTAATGTTGTAAGCTATGAACTAAAAGTGCATGATTAATGAAGTTATTTTCTGTTCAGTTGTTACTTTAATTTCTATTTAAGTTGCATGATCAAACAAGAAACACTCTAACCCTAATCTCTCTCTCTCTCTATCTCTCTCTCGCTTTTTAAACCACACCTCCGCAAGCAAAACTTTGCGCTTTCCGTGACAAGTGATAAGAGAAATCCGATTTTCACGCCTCCTTGAGATCGACACTTGGACTCACCTCCGTTTATTTACTTTAAAACCGACGTTGCAAGTGCGACTATAATGACACTTCTTAACACACACGCACAAGCGCACGTCAGTTTTTGGCACCGTTGCCGGGGAGGCAACAGATTTGTTTTGTCACGTCCATTCCACATTCATTCTTACATCGTTTAATGCCCTATTTTCCTTTTTACTTGATGGTTGCAGGAATTCGACGTGTGGATGGCGAAGCGACGCATCCCACGACGGTAGCAAGGAAGTAGGTGCTACGAGGATTGATAATGAGTAATTCTTCTCTCATGATTGTTTGCTTGCGTGAAAAAACTAAAAAAAATTGTAAAAATTCAAAAAATTGGCATGGTGTATGATTGCTTGACCCACATCCTTAACACATCACCCCACAAAGAAAATGTACACTCTAACATTCTGAATAAATTCTTGGAGTGTTCTTTTCTTTTTCTTGTGTGGTGTTTGCGAAGCCACCTTGAGTTGACCTGGGCCGTACCACTGAACCCTAAAATCGACTCATCTAATAGAAGCTGCATGATCATTAGGATGAGTACATTAGGGTTTTATAGCCTCTACAGAATAAAAGGAAATCAACTTTCACTGAATTGTGTGTAGAACTTGATGTGCCCATTGAAACTTGTATGAAACATTAAGACATGTCAACCCTAAAAAGCACTAAAAGTAAGGATGAAACACTAAAAGACACCACATCTTAAAAATCCTTGCTTGAAAACCATGTTTTGATAGAAGCACACACCTTGAAAGTGGAAAATTAAGAGGCACCACCCCAATCAACGCCTCATCACATAACCCTAGCACAAGCACTATCATAGCCCTTTAAAACTGAGTAGACGTGCCCTAGGCAGGACTGAGTTAAGTTTCGAAAGGTGAGGTTTTGTTCGCTGGGCACTTGGCTTTCATTCCCTTGGTAGAATCTGGTGACTAGGCTACGGGGCAGTGTCAAATGACTGCGGTTGTGGGATCTACGGAACCCGAGGCGCAAGCCAAAGGAAGAACCTTCCCTGCAATCCCCTCGTAATCAACCTGGCCAGATTAGCCTTGGGAAGGGGAGTCCAGTACTTACGGACTTAATCACCCTGTGTGAGATTTCTAGGTCTCCTAAGGAATACACCATAAGGACTAGGCTTGCGTGCTTGATTGAAACACATTTCTCGCATCTGTCGCCCTCTGCATCCCCTCCTGTTCTTCACTAGTGTATGCACAGGAGACGCTCACTGCATCCCGAGTTGTGTGTTTTGGGGCAGGAATCTAGGCGACGTAATTCTGTTGGAAACATGGCTGAACCTAGGGTAGATGAGGCTGAGAATCAACCCCCACCAAACGCTATGGCCATCATCCAAGCCCAAATTAATGCTAACCACCGACTTCAGCAACAACAAATCCACACCATCATGCAAGCCATACAACGGTTACAGAACCCACAAGAACAACCACCACCACCTTTCCAAGACATACCAGGGCAACCACCACTTGATATACCACCATTTCAGGATTAGCCGAGGCCCCTCCGCGATTTCTATAATCCCTCTGCTATTAGAGTTGAGCCACACCTTAGGATCCTCGAGGGGGGAGATGATCTTCAGCTAAATCTGAATGTCTTAAGTTTGATCCAGAGCCGCTTTCATGGAAGCTCAAATGAGGACCCCTTTCAGCACCTAAAGGATCTCGACCGCATAGCACGAACTGTGAAACCTAGGAACATTAGCCTTGACATTGTTCTAATCAAGATGTTTCCCTTCTCATTAAGAGACAAGGCTTCTCATTGGCTTAGAACCCTAGGTAGACCCATCACCACCTGGGAAGAAATGAGGCATGCATTTTTAAAGAAATTCTTCCCCATAGGAAAGACCAATGCCCTCAGAAGAGCTATTACTACCTTTACACTCCAGGGTGGGGAACAATTTCATGAGGCGTGGGAAAGATTTAATGAACTCTTGAGGAAATGCCCACACCACAAAGTACCAAGGTGGCAATTGGCCCAGATTTTCTACCATGGTCTGGATAGCAACCTGCGGAACTTCGTCGATGCCTCATGTAGGGGGAACTTCCTGAACAAAGACGAGGAGAGTGCGTTTGAGCTCTTTGAGTCTATGAGCGAGAATTCACTCAACAATACCTCTATGACCCAGTTCAACAGATCCAGTCAACCCCGTGGTGGGATTTATGAGGTACAAGCAAATTCTGGAATGGTTGACATGGACATCATTGCCAAGAAATTGGATTGAGTGGAATTGGTGGACAAAAAGATTGATGAGCTACTGAACCAGACCAGGAACCCTTTACAGACTTTCTCCCTAGCAAAGGGAGCGCATAATATTGACCTGGTCCAGCCCTTAACCCAACTGAACCTGGAACAACCCCTGACCACGTTCCAGGGAGGGACCTTTGCCCCCTCAACCCTTGATTACTCCCTTCCCTCTTCATCAACATTGGCTAACCTAGAAGATGTGCAAGCTGTCCAAGGTTATGCGTAACTTGACCCTTTCTCGCACACTTACAACATTGGCTGGCGTAACCACCCCAACTTTGGTTGGACAAACCAGAAACCATCTCAATTACAAAACCAACCCAGGCCAAACCAGCAACCACACTTGCCCCCTATCAGCAAGGACCACCAGTTAGACCCCAATATAATCAGAATAGGGAGACCCCTCCCCCACAAAACCAAATGGATATCCTAATAAAGATGATGGCTGACATGAACCAGAAACATCAGGAGGAAATGGCCTTGGTAAAGGGACAATTAAGCCAACTCTTAGACTGTAAACAATAAGGATCCCTACCTTCCCAACCACAACCGAACCCGTGAAGCATAATTAACAAAGGCCCCAATTCGCAAGGGTTCCAAAGCAACCCCGGGGAGGCTCACATGGTCTAGCCAGCCCCGTAAACCTCCTGGGTTTGGTGCTTCTTCGTCCTCGTCTTCTCAAGGATCAACCCATGGCCCCAATGCCTCTGCGAATGTGGTGACCTTGAGAAGCGACACCAAAACCCAGGATCCCAAATGGTCGACTCTCCCCGAGACTTCACCTGCTGAAATACCTGACTCAGAAGAGGCACCAACCAAGGACCCAGACATAGAACCAATCCACATTTAGACACCCTACCCTGAGGCCTTGGAAACAATCAAGAAAAAGAAGAATGTTGTGGAAACTGAGGAGCTGTTGGAAATCTTTAAGCAAGTAGAGATTAATATTCCGCTCCTTGAAGCTGTCAAACACATCCTTGCTTACGCCAAGTTTTTAAAGGATGCCTGTACACCCAAGCGTAAGATGAGACCTCAAGCACCTAGGAAGGTTGTGCTCTCTGAACAAGCAAGTTCCGTAATATCAAGCAACCTTCCACTCAAGCGAACTGATCCAGGAGCACCCCTGATTTCCTGCAATATCGGGGACATGACATTTGATAGAGCGCTCCTGGACCTAGGTGCTTCTATCAATCTGATTCCAACAACCCTGTACCACCAGTTTGGTTTTGGAGAGCTGACACCAACCCCTGTCACCATCCAGCTGGCTGATAGATCAGTGAAAACCTCGAAGGGGGTTGTCGAGGATGTGATTGTACGGGTCAAGGACTTCTATTCCCAGTTGACTTTTTGGTGCTCGACATGGAAGTCCTTGAAAAATTATAGAATGCACCCATAATCTTAGGCAGACCTTTCTTAGCTACGGTTAAGGCAAACATTGATTGCGACACGGGATGTATGGAAATCGCCTTCGGGGATAGGAAAATGCAATTGGATATCTTTCGAGCGACAAAGTCTTTTGATTGCGATTGCGTTGAGGAACATGATCCCATGGAAACTCTAATCGAGGAATGCCTCACCCTCAGTTCTGTATCAGACCACCAAACCCGTAGTGACTGTTCTGACCCGTCACCATCATTACCCGTGGACCTCTGTAAGGCTGAGTACCATCACACGACACCATTTGAGGAGATCGATGTTGATCAACTCCCGCCCTTTCCCTTCCCATCGACTGTGGTTCCACCTGCACCTGAACTTAAACCATTGCCCGAGAATCTCAAGTATGTCTTCCTGGGACCTGACCAGACCTTCCTAGTGATTATTAATTCTCATCTAACCAAGGATCAGGAAATCAGGTTGACTGCGACCCTTTCTGAACATCGGGCCGCCATTGGTTGGACCATTTAAGACTTAAGAGGAATTAGCCCCACCTATTGCACCCATAAGATTTACCTGGAAGACGGGGCACGACCTTCCCGCCAGATGCAGAGACATTTAAACCTAAACATGCGGGAGGTCGTTAAAAAAGAAATTATCAAGTGGCTTGATGCCAACATCATATATCCTATCTCCGATAGCCCCTGGGTGAGCCCCACTCAAGTGGTTCCAAAGAAAGCTGGGCTCACTGTTGTCACCAATGATCATGGCGAATCCATCCCCACCCGCACCACCACCACATGGCGGGTGTGTATTGATTATAGGAAGCTCAATGAAGCCACTAAGAAGGATCATTTACCCTTTCCATTCATTGACCAAATCCTTGAAAGATTGGCAGGGCAGAAGTATTTTTGCTTCCTGGATCGATATTCAGGATATAAACAAGTCGCAATTGCTCCGGAAGATTAGGAAAAGACCACATTCACTTGCCCGTATGGCACGTTTGCATTTTGTCGAATGCCATTTGGGTTATGCAACGCACCTGCGACCTTCCAGCGTTGCATGCTAGCCATTTTTTCAGAAATGGTGGGTGAATACTTAGAGGTTTTTATGGATGATTTCTCTATATTTGGGAATTCATTCGACCACTATCTGAGCAACTTAGAGAAAATCCTGAAACGATGTATCGAGGTTCACCTGGTGTTAAGTTGGGAAAAGAGCCATTTTATGGTTCAAGAAGGAATTTTCCTCGGTCACATCGTATCGCATAGGGGCATCGAGGTAGATCAGGCTAAGGTTGATTTAATTTCCAAACTTCCTCCACCTAGCTCGGTCCGACAGATTCTCTCCTTCCTAGGACATGTTGCTTCTACCGAAGGTTCATTAAAGACTTTTCCAAGCTTTCCAAACCCTTGACCGACCTTCTAGCCAACGACGCCCTATTCCACATGTCTTCTGATCGCATCCAGGCTTATCACACCCTCCGAGACTTAGTCTCCACCACACCTGTACTTCAAACCCCAGACTGGTCCCAGGACTTTGAGATTATGTGTGATGTATTAGATTTTGCCATAGGCACTGTCTTGCGACAAAGGCAAGACAAGAAGCCCATGGTGATCTACTACGCGAGCAAAACGTTATACGAGGCCCAACGAAATTATACGGTCACAGAGAAAGAGTTGCTCGCTGTAGTCTTTGGACTTGAAAAGTTCTGATCGCACTTACTGGGATCGCACGTGACTATTTACACTGACCATTCAGCCATCCGGCACCTGTTGGCCAAGAAGGACGCAAAGGCCAGGCTCATCAGATGGATCTTGCTTTTGTAGGAATTTGACTTGGAAATCCGAGACAAGGCCGGATCGAAGAATGTGGTGGCTGACCACTTGTCTAGACTTCATCCAGACCACATTGGACCCTCCCTACCTCTATCTGATGCCTTCCCTGATGAACACATCCTGGCTGTGCAAGACAAGAAAATGCCATGGTATACTGACTACGTCAACTACCTAGTTGTAAGACAAACTCCACACAGCTAGTTCTGACAGCAACGGGATAGGTTCTTGGCTGAGGCCAAGCACTATTTCTGGGATGATCCCATGCTGTTTCGCCTCTATGCTGACCAGATCATCAGGAGGTGTATCCCCGAAGATGAAGTTCAGAGTGTGCTTTCCTTCTATCATGACCAGGCTTGTGGTGGCCACTTCTCTGGAAAGAAAATAGCAGCAGAAGTTTTGCAGTCTGGATTTTACTGGTCGTCCCTATTTAAGGATGCACACAACTTTGCCAAGACTTGCTCACGCTACCTCAAAATCTTTGACTTTTGGGGTATCGATTTCATGGGCCCCTTTCCACCATCCAAAGGCTTCGAGTACATCCTAGTCTCAGTCGACTATGTTTCTAAATGGATTGAAGCCGTTGTCACCCGCCGATGCGATCACAGGACTGTCATGGACTTTGTTAAGAAGAACATCTTTTCCCAGTTTGGAATACCCAAGGCCATGATCAGTGATGGTGGAAGCCATTTTATTCATTCCCAATTCCGTGCCCTACTTAGAAAATACGGGGTGAACCATCGCATTGCTACCCCGTATCATCCGCAAACAAACGGGCAGACCGAGGTCTCAAATAGACAAATCAAGAATATTTTACAGAAGACAGTGAGACCTGACAGGAAAGACTGGTCCACACGACTTGATGATGTCCTGTGGGCATATAGGACTGCTTTCAAGACCCCGATAGACATGTCGCCTTATCGCCTGGTCTTTGGTAAAGCCTGCCATCTTCCTGTCGAATTGGAACACCGGGCTTACTGGGCTATCAAGCAATGTAACATGGATCCTCAGTTAGCTGGTGCGCAGAGGATGCTCCAATTATCTGAGCTTGAAGAAATTCGTCGGGACGCTTTTGAAAATAGTCGACTGTATAAGGAGAAAATGAAAGCCATCCATGATCGACGCATTCATAGAAAAACCTTTGAGCCTAACCAGCAAGTTTGGCTATTTGACGCCAACCTAAAACTCTTCCCGGGGAAACTCAGGTCCAAATGGACAAGACCTTTTCGGGTGGTTAAGCCCTACTCTAATGGGGCGGTTGAAATCGCTGATCCTAACACTTGGCACACTTTTACAGTTAATGGTCAAAGATTGAAGCATTTCCTGTCCCAGGTTCCCCCAAAGGAGAGTGTCACCCTCGTTGAGGGATGACACGGAGCACCGCCCAGCTGGAGGCGTTAAACTCAGCATTTCCTGGGAGGCAACCTAGAGGATTCAGACTGATCCGGTATTTTACGTCACTCAGTTACTATCTTTTTGAACCCTTATGCATCCATGTACTTGCCAATGAGGACATTGTCCAACTTAAGCATGGGGGGGTGATAAATTACATAATCCTGAGCTCATTTAATCAGTCTGAATCAAATAAAATAATAATAATAATAATAAAATTTTGAATTTAGGAAGAAAACTTAGGCATTAGAAACTTGTCAATAGTGGGAAATAATACAAAAAGAACTTAAACACTTAGACTTTTCAGGCTTTCAGGCTTAATCAGCCCTGGTGTCCGTTAAAATATGGATTTAGCTTCGAATCCTTGCAACCTGAAGCCATTCTAATCCACCTACTAAATAAGGTGATAAGTATACGACTTATCAACTCACCCTCTAACTTAGAAAAGCTTTGAGTCTAAGCATCTGCACACATTTTTGCACAGACTCACTCCTCGGAGATTTTGACAGAAATTGGGTAGCTAATGAACTCTCTAGGATGGTATGGTTAGCAAGTTATCGTGGGTAACAACCCATTGGTAGGTTGTCCAGAACCCTGCCATAGACCATTTCTTCTTCATTGCCTCTAGGTACATTTGAGATCAGGGAAGCCACCTACGAAAAAAAAAAGGAGAAGAAAAGAAAATAAACCACAGTTCACCACACAAGTATGGCTAGCAAGTGATCGTGGGTAACAACCCATTGGTCGGTTGTCCATAGCTCAGCTCAATAACTGCACAAAAAGAACCAAAACACTTAAGGAAGAAGCGGGGAAGTAGTACAAGTCGGGGAGATATACACTGGAAAAATCCTTGTGTTGACCCCAATTAAAACAAATGTAGGGAGAAAGCTACCAATCAAACAAATACACCTTCAGGCAAATTTATTTTCTCTTCCGGTCACCTAGGGGCGTAGAAACCCGAAATCTGTCTAAATTACCGATAAGTGAGTTTATCACAACCTTCACACCAAGATGCTTAGCACTTAGGGTTTTGACCGAGTTTTGGGTGGGTTGGGTAGCTGTAAAAAGTTACCAACCCACACTGAATTCCGAAAAAATTCTAAAATATATATATATATATATATATACATATACATATGTATAGTTATATAATTAAAGCAAGGATTCGGGCGATTCGTATTTTGGCAGACACCCGGACACTGCTTAGCCTTTGTAGATTAAGATCTTGGTATATTTCCTCCTATTGACAAGTGCGAAGTGTCTAAGCAATTACTTCTTAAATTCTGAAAGAAAATAAAGGCTAGAATAAACCTTGCTAGGGAATAGCAAGGAGTAAGCATGGGGGTATGATAACACTGCACAAGGGGGTGATAATTATGTTGAATAGGGCCCATCTTAAGAATAAAAGGCACAACATAAGTAGAATGGGAGCATTGCATGCATCATGTACCAAGATTGCTTATAAAACTGTATTAATGGCCATTTGTGTAAGCACTTGTCAAAGCAGGCCTCAGATGAGCAATCGAACCACATGGATGGATTTAGAATGACGAACGGAGTCCAACGGACTCAAGGTCGGCTAAATCCGACATCCGGAGCTCCTACAATGGGTCCAAGAAGTTCTGACCACTGATCTGGAGAGCAACGGCCCTCATTGCACCACGTCACCCCCGCTCCACCGCACGCCACTCTCCCTTCAGCTGAGATCAAATCTCAGTTGTCGATCTTCAATCGGATGGCCGATACTCACATGCCTGCCCACAGTCGCCACGAAAAAGTGCGTGTGTGGTGCAACGATTAGCGCGCACGCTCGTACGCATGAGATGCGGGTTCGAGCTGCGCGGTACGTGAAATCGAAGACGAAGGACGCACACGGTGAAATTGGGCCACCCGATTAGCAGCGGGCGGCCGAGATCGCGCCATGCGGCGCGCCCACAGATCGCGAGCGCCCACGCACACGTGCACGTCGGGCAACGATGTGCGTGCACTCGCGTACCTGAGGCACGATCCAAGCGCATCCAGGGAGAGATCTCAGCCGTTCGATCTTCGATCGAATGGCTCTCACGCAGCGGCCGCAGATTGGGCATGAAGAAGAACAGCGCGGGCGGTTGACCGGTGGGCTGGAGGGCTTCACCGACCCTTTTGGACTGGTTTTAGCGACATCCCGGATGTCGCTAAAGCCCCTTCTTCTTTTAGAAAGCCCTTAACCGTATTTAAACCCCCTCCAACCACTCATTCAAGGCATTCACTTCCCTTGCAACTACTCCACCCCTCTCTTAGCTTAGGCCCTTTTGTAATCGCCGGAGACGACGAGCCGCCGATAGAGCCTCCTCCACCGCCGTGGCTGCCTCGCCACTCTCCCTCCCCTCTCTCTCTCTCTCTTAAGCTTTCCATTACTTTTGTTTAAGCATGTATTTAATGTTGTAAGCTATGAACTAAAAGTGCATGATTAATGAAGTTATTTTCTGTTCAGTTGTTACTTTAATTTCTGTTTAAGTTGCATGATCAAAAAAGAAACACTCTAACCCTAATCTCTCTCTCTCTATATCTCTCTCGCTTTTCAAACCGCACCTCCGCAATCAAAACTCCGCGCTTTCTGTGACAACAACTGATAAGAAAAATCCGATTTTCACGCCTCCCTGAGACCGACACTCGGACTCACCTCTGTTTATTTACTTTAAAACCAATGTTGCAAGTGCGATTATAACGACACTTCTTAACACACACGCACAAGCGCACGTCAAGCGCCTAGGTGTCTACCAAAATGCAGACTGCCTCAAGTCCTCACCTTATTCAAAGAAGGATCTTTTTCTTTTTCTTATTTTCTAAATTTTTTTTTGGATCTTTGAGTTTAAGGTTTTGAGGCAACTTTCTACGGCTACCCAACCCACCCAAGACTCGAAGAGAACTCTAAGTATTAAGCATCTTTTTTATGTATATGTGATAGACTCACTGATTGGCAATTAGAACAGACTTTGGGTTTCTATGCCCCTAGGTGACCTTGAAAGGAATTCTACCTAAAGGTGTATCTATTCGATTGGTAACTTTCTCCCTACTTTTATTTTTTATGGGGTCAACACAAAGGCGAACCCAGTGTATATCCCTCTGGTTTATTCTACTTCTCCACTTCTTCCTAAGTGTTTAGGAATTATACATGCATTTCCTGTGCTGGGATCTAGACAACTGACCGATGAGCTGTTACCACCGACAACTTACCAGCCATACTCGTGTGGTGAAGTGTGGTTTATTTTTTTTTTCTTTTCTTCTTTTCTTTTTCCATTTCTTTTCTTTTTGGATATTTTTCTATTTTTTGTCTTTTTTTTTAGTAGGCGACTTCGTTGATTTAAGATTTACCTAGAGGCAGTAGGAAGAGAATGGTCATGTGGTTGGGCTCTGGACAACCAACTAATAGGCCGTTACCCACGATAACTTGCCAGCCATACCACCCTAGAAGGTTCATTAGCTACCCAATTTCCATTAAAATCCTCAAAAAGAGAGTCAGTGTAAATAGTGTGTAGGTGCTTAGACTTAAAGTCCCCTCAAATCAAAGGGCAGGTTGATAAGTTGTGTACTTATCACCCCAACTTATTAACTAATTAAGAAATAAATTGAAAATGGCAAGGACTCGAGAAACAAGTCCACATTTTAGTGGACACCTAGGCTGATTAAGGTCAAAGACTTGAAGGGTCTTAAGTGTTCAAGTCATACAGTATTATTCTCAAGGATTGAAAAATTTCTAAAGATTAAGTTCTCTTTCCTACTTCTACTTTTTTTTTAAAAAGAAAAATAAAAAGAATCTACGGAGCTAGCAAAATAATTCATAGATGAATATCCACCCCCCCATGCCTTTCCAATGTAATGTCCTCATTGTATTAAAAAGACATGACAAAGAGTAGAGTAGAAAAGAAAGTACCTAAATTTCGTGATTACCCAGTTAGCTCTGAGATTAAAAAAATAGACTGTATACGTGCTGAATTTAGCCCCTTCAGCTAGGCACACTATACAAATAAAGAAGAAATAAAGAATTCAAGGGTGCAGGTCAAAATCAAAAGAAGAAAATCTAGTTTTGGACTTGCCAGGAGAAGATGTCCAAAAACGTAGACCAGATTGTGGTGCAGACCCATGCCCCATGGTTGAGTATATATAAGGTTCTGGATAAAAATTATCCAAAATCGAAGATCAGCATGCAAGTGGGGTCGGGACTGCGTTTGTGAAGATGCAACCCAAGAACAAAAAGTCGGATTATAGAGAAATTAAGGTCAAAAGGATAATCAATGAATTTGTGCTTGGGTTGCACATCCTCAGAATAAAAAATGTCATAAGGGTCCTGGTAGAAGGTTGGGGGTTTTAGGCAAAGCAGAACCCTTAGACTCGATCTTTTACTTCCTCCAGAATTGGCTTCCCATATCATCATTTCCCACTTCATATTGTCCACAATCAGGATTTCAAATTTCGGGACCTCTTGTGTATTAATCACCTCATCTGAAATTTCCAAGTCTAAGAGTTGTGATTGAATCAAAATTGACTTGGGTTGAATGATCTCAAGAACAAAATCATCATTATGCTTAATGGGGTGTGATTGAGTATCGGGGCTTTGAATTGAATCCTTAATAAAAGGATATGATTCCGCCATGCATGCCCCAATAGGATCAAGTTCCTCAATTTTAGGGCCACCAAATGATTCATCGAATTCCTCAGGCCTAGTCATCTCACTAAAATCATGTGCTATAAACTCAGGTGAGACTTCGTACAATGATTCTTCACCTTTAGAGTCAAAGAATTCTGAATCTGCATTAATGTATGTCTCAAAATCATCAATCACTTTCTGTTACATGGAGACATACGTTTCCTCATACCTCGGATCAGGGATCTCAGGTGAAGAAATCAATTAATTCTTATTTGATTGGTCTAGAACAACCTGGTCAACCCTGGTCTCATAAAACGTGTCCCTCCCTATAGGTGCCTGAGTGGATTTTGACATTGGCTCTCCTGATAGGGGTTCATCTTGGGAATCATCCCAAGATTGGACTAGAGCAATCACAAATCTCATCCTCAATTTCGATAACTTCCCAAGTAAAAACTCACCCAGGTCTTTATCCTTAACATCCTGGAGCCAATCCAACAAATACTTGTTAAGATCGTCAATCATTTCAATCAGAGGCTCCAATTCTTCAAGGCTAGGTGTTGGCTGAGCTTTTAAAGATTATATGGTATTCCATAAGTTAGTCAACACCTTATCTTGGACCTGGCTAACTTGAACCAAATGGTTTGGTTAAAGGTTGGGCGGGTTTGGGTTCAGTGAAGGGGAGTCAA
Organism: Thalassia testudinum; assembly: GCA_037157565.1. NCBI lineage: Eukaryota > Viridiplantae > Streptophyta > Magnoliopsida > Alismatales > Hydrocharitaceae > Thalassia > Thalassia testudinum. The sequence continues at coordinate 110,687,645 of JAZHRO010000003.1, read as the reverse complement.
CGAATTGAGGTTTTTGATACCCACCCTAATAATAGGTCATTTCGGGTTGTCCATAAAGATGTGATGACCTATATGCAATGTAATCAGAGGAAGGGTAAGGATCAGCATATCCTTCTTGATTGTAGATCAGGTTAAATTGATCATCAAAGGGTGGAGATCTATAATCATTATAGTTCCAAGAAGGATAGAAATTACAATCATGATGTCCAGGGTTAGACCCTGAACATAGAAGTCCAGAATTGTATCCCCAATCTAAGTTATCTCAACTAGTAGATGGTCGATTACAGCATGGGTTGAGATAATAATCATATTGGGGATAAGATATGTTAGGAGGGTAGGATCGGGAATGTGTGTAGAATGTGGAAGGTGTTAACGCGGCTAGATCGTGTTTTAATAATGAATGCGTTGTAATATAGATGAAATTTCCGTGAAAACAAATAAAGATTTTATAACTTGAAAACCGGAGTATCCGAGGTCGAACACAGGGAGCAATTTAGGTACTTTGAAAACTTGAGAACATAACCTTTTAAATGAAAACAAGTGTATCCGAGTTCAATGAGAATTATAAAAAGAAATTGCTCAGAGAAAACAAAAAATGGACGTCTGATACAATATCAGACGTCTTAAAATGAAACTCCTTTTCTTCCTTGATGCTTCTGTTTCTCTCCCTCTATTTCTTTTCTTCCTGTGACCAAGGTCTGAAGTTCTTCTTTCTTTTCCTTTGCCTTCTTGCGTCTTCGTCTGCCCCTTGTCTTCTTCTTCTTCAGTCTTTCCTTGGTTCTATTCTTCTCTGCCTTGCCTCTCGTCCTTGGCTGCAGAGCTTCCTTCCTTCTTTCTTGCAGTAGCTAAGAACCTGTGTCCTGCACACACTAGGCACAGCAAAACCCCTCTACCCGCGCATCTCTCATTCTCTCTATCTAAACCAATCTCAGCACGCTCTCCCAGAATCGGTTAAACAGGTCGGATCGCGCGCCCGTGACCAGGCGCAACGGCGTGAGGGTGATGCGCAAGGTGTGCTCGGGACAAGGTCGGGTCGGGTCACACCAGATCCGTGAGGTTAAACCACGGACGAGGCGCAGTTTAACGGGCGAGGGACCTCACCCCAAGTGTAACTGGAGGCGACGAGGCTATTTCACAAAAATAATTTAAAGGGTGTGCGTGCGTCGTGGCTTACCGATGTGGGACTAAAGCCCACTGCTGTTCTTCGTGAGCCTGCAGCCGATCGCGCCTTCAATTCCTCAACTGCAGGCTCTGTTGGCTTCACCTACTGGGTCAGCTCCCTTCGCACGACCTCCCCGAATTCGAAGCACCTGGAGCCTTGCGGTCCTGAAGCCTGGAGCGAGCTTGGAGCTTCGTCGAGTCATCGTCAATGGCAGCCGGAGCGTGGAATCTGTCAGACACGAAAATGGCCTCGCGGCCTAATCAGATCACTGGGGGACCTTCGCCGTGTCACGACGAAGGTGATCAGCTATGTGGCAGGCAGCGGGGCGGCCTAGGCGTGAGTGCCTAGGTCGCTCTGTGGCCGGACGGGTGGGTGTGTTCGGGGGGTTGCTGTGGTGGTGTGGTAGGGCTGTGGATGAGTGGAGGGTGCTCAGTGAGATGAGGCGGAGGTTATGTGATGGTCGGCGAGGCGTGTGGGGCTGCGGAGCGACGGGAGCGTCTTGCCAGAGGGTGGCCAGAGATGAGGAAGGTGGAGGTGAACAGGAACGGTCGAGGGTCGATTGAGTGAAATAAAGTGGGAAAAGAAAGAGGGGAAAATGGGGAGTAGTTCTAACTTACTTGCAGGGACGAAGGGGGCCGGAGAGGCGGGCAGTCGTATTGACTGTTGCTGGAGAAGAAGCACCCAGAGAGAGAGAGCAGCAACGAGGAAGTGGGTAGGGAAGTGTGCGCTTGGTGCGACGCGACGCAGGAAGACTAGACGAAGCAAACTCTACTGCTGGTATGGCAGTAGAGCGACGAGAAGGAGGAGGAGTGGCCGCTGGAGCTTGCAGGTTTCCTGTTGGAGAAGGAAGAGAGGAAATTTTGAGAGATTCTTCGCCAAGACAAGCTTGAAATCTCATCGAGGGTCGGAGGTCTTTTTATAGGTGCTGGCCGAACTTTCTGGTGCGTGGAGGGAGGCTTTTGGCCACAGCTGTCTCGCTGGAGAAGGAAGGTGGTCGAGACCCAAATTTCTCATGCGTTCGCACGAGAGTTTGGAAAGAAATCAGAGATCAAGATCGGGCTTAGATGGAAGGGGATTCCTCAGAGAATCTCCCTTCCAATTCTAGGAGGCGATCTCTGAGGAATTTGAGCGTATCCCCCCTGTCAACCTCGCCGGAGAAGAATCTTCCCCAATAATGGTGGATGGACCTGATTGTAAGATCGGCGAGAAAGATAGGGGGGTTATTGTGATGCTTTTCAAAAGATAGGGACCAAAATGTGATTGGGCGTACTAAATTGCAAAGTAGGTCAAGATGACCTCCCCTTAGATCCAAATTTTGGTAAAAACCTAATTTTGACCTAAGGAATCCAATGGTGAAGTTGGAATTAAGGTTTGACCATGTTTGACTGGACATTTTGCGTAAAAACCCAATTTAGGTCAATTGATGAGTTAGGACCCTAATCTAGGTCAAATTAGGTTCCAAAGGCCACTTTGAATGCTCTAAACCCTAGGGGATATTTTTACATGATTTTTAGAGGGTTTACTTGATTTTTATCCTGACCGAAACCTTATTGAATTAAGCAGATCTTTTTTAGGGTTACCAAATGTCATTTAATTCCTATATTACACATGAACCCATTTCTGATTGATTCAACTCACTTTTTATCTCATTTAGACTATTTGACCTATGCTTTGTCTCTGAGAAATCCCATTTATGTACTGCAATGGTAAAATTGCAGTTTTAATCTTTATTTCATGTTTTCTTCTCAGAATACTTATTCCTTCTATTAAGCCTTCTTTTGGGTTATATAGGAGCTTTTATTCTCTTTATTGGGTCAAAATGAGCTAGTTATGGCTCATGATGAGGCTCTCATCATACCCCCATGCCTAGCTTTTGCTAGTCCCTTTGCAAAATTTCAAGGTTTTAACTTCCATTCTAGACCCTGAGTGTCTGTCAACAATTTTGATAAGTGCTTCTCCTTTTCTTTTGTAATTAGGTCAGAATGCCGACAATATGCCTAGAGGTACTCAAGTACCAACCAAAATCCAAACCTGACCCACTTTAGCCTCAGTCCTCTGCAAAGGTTTTTAAGGCCCACAGAAACTAATCTAGGGTTTGTTGGACTCCGCGGTTAAAGCACCCGTGCTTGAGACATTTCTTGCCTAGGTTCAGTTTGCAGTGCATTTTTGTAAGAGAGAGATAGAAGATTTATTTGTTTGGAGAGCTTTCTCTCTCTTTTCTTTTGATTTCTAGCTTCGGATTAGCTTCTCAACATGGTCTGTATCGGATTCATTGTCCCCATCATCAATCCTCAAGGGTCCCTGGCTATCGAGATTTTGAGATAATCCCGCCCATGGCAACCCCCGGAACCCTGGCTTTCGAGATTTCAAGATAATCCCACCCATGGCGTTCCGTGGCCGAATTCAGACCCTGGCAATCGACATTTCGTGTTAATGCCGCCCATGGTATCTGAACCAGAAGAGTGCTTACATGCCCCTAGTAGGATATTTAAATATCCTAAGAGACAAGCACCGAGGAGACGATATGTTGTTACGCATCTTCGAGGGGAATTTCCCGCCTCTTCGCGCCGGGAACTCGTCCAAATCAACTTGTGTTGATTGGCCGCTCCTAATCTAGGTGACTTTTGCAGAACATTAAACGCTTTTGCATGATTTGGATATTTATGTGCACTGAACTAGACTGTGTGTGACTTTGGGGTGCTTAGGTTACCGAATCCTGCAAACCGAAGGTCAGTTAACGAGGTCGAATACTTCCTAAGCCTTAGACCTAATACTTAAGCTTCGCATTTTCCCCAACCTCTTGACGATTATCTCGATTTTAGCAGATACATGAATTTTTAAGCTAAGGAATCTAGCCCAAGAGGCCTAAGATCAGCGTTCCCGCTAATCTCTTGTTATGTTACCTTAGTACTTTTTCTCTTTTCTTGATCTGGTCTAGAACTTCCGTTAGTCCCTTGATCTTTTACTAATGACTAATTTTTTTCTTTTTCATTTTGTGCTCCTTTTTTGGCATTTTACTCTTTTCCTCCTCTCATTTTGTATGACCCTGAATTGTTTCTCCCTTCCATCAAGTTTTTTTTTTTTTTAATTGAAACCCTTTCTTGATATGAATTTTCCTGACATTTTCCACTTTCATAACCCCCCCCATGCCTAAGATTTGCAATGTCCCCATTGTAAATTAGGTGGGTTCGATTTCACCTTAGTTCATGCATTAGGACAGGTGTGTGGTGAGTGAATGGGTTGAAGTGACTTGTTGCGAACGATTTCTAATCTCGGGTAGGGATACCTAAGGTGAAGTCGGCTGTTCTAATGGATGAACCCTAAAGTGCAATATGAATTCCGCATAGAGATGTCAGAAAGGTTTCGGGTGTTTCAAAGAATGACGGGTTGCCTCCCGTTAAGTGTTGAGTTTTACGCCATCAGCTGGGCGCAATGAGCTTAAGAGGAATGCAGGGTAAAGGATGACTCAGCCAAATTTGTATCGGTCATGTCAATAAACGGTTTGAGTCTCTGACCGTTCACAACAAAGGGTTCAGAATCGTGGCTGAGTGGGCTGATTTCAATGGCTCCATTTCCAAATATTTGTCGGACTAGGTAAGGTCCGACCCACTTAGATCGTAGCTTTCCTGGGAATAATTTGAGTCGGACATCAAAGAGTAAAACCTTTTGACCAGGATGAAAGATCTTTCTAGAAATGTGTTTGTCGTGAAAAGCTTTAACCCGTTCTTTGTAAATTCGCGAGTTCTCATACGCGTCGCGGTGTAATTCATCGATCTCGCTTATTTGAAGTCTTCTGTGGGTTTCAGCCTTAGAAAGATCTAGATTATAATTCCGTACTGCCCAATAGCCTTTATGCTCCAATTCGACGGGGAGGTGACATGCCTTCCCGTACACTAGTCTGAAGGGAGACATTCCTAATTGGGTCTTGTGAGCAGTCCTATAGGCCCACAATGCTTCCGGAAGCCGAGAAGACCAATCTTTTCTATCAGGTCGAACAGTAACCTGAAGGATCTTCTTGATCTCTCGGTTAGATAGCTCAGCTAGACCATTAGTTTGGGGGTGGTAAGGAGTAGAGATTCGGTGTGACACCCCGTATTTGGTCATCAGTGACCTGAACTGAGCATTTGTGAAATGGGTCCCTCCATCGGAAATTATTGCTCGTGGCACCCCGAACCTTGAGAAAATGTTTTGATGAATGAATTTGATAACAACTTTATGATTAGTGGTTCGGGTCGGAATGGCTTCTATCCACCTGAACACGTAGTCAACTGCGAGTAAGATGTATTCGAAACCATCTGAGATCGGGAAGGGTCCCATAAAATCAATCCCCCAAATATCAAAAATTTCTCATACCAAGATCGGCTGTAGAGGCATCATGTCTCGATGGCTCATGTTGCCCAAAGTCTGGCAATGAGAACATGCCTTACAGTGATTGTATGCATCCTTGAAAATTGTGGGCCAGTAAAAGCCACACTGGAGGACTTTTGATGCGGTTTTATGTCTTGAGAAATGTCCACCGCATGCCTGGTCATGGCAAAATGAGAGTATGTCTTTGATTTCCACTTCCGCAACACACCATCGAATTATCTGATCAGCACCAATGCGGAATAGATACGGGTCTTCCCATAGGTAATACTTGGCATCGGAACGCAATTTTTCCTTCTTGGCCTTCGGCCAACCGGACGGAATTTGATGTGATGCCAGGTAATTTACTATATCTGCGAACCATGGAAGACTTGTACTGATAGTCAGGAGGTGCTCATCAGGAAAATGTTCTGTGATAGGTCCGGAAGGGTCAATTATTTCAGAAGGAAGGCGGGACAAGTGATCAGCTACCACATTTTGGTTTCCCACCTTGTCGCGAATCTCAAGGTCAAATTCTTGCAACAGCAAGATCCATCGGATTAATCGAGGTTTCGCATCCTTCTTTACAAGGAGATGCCTCACAGCTGTGTGATCTGAGTATATGATAACACGGGAACCTAGAAGGTATGATCTGAATTTTTCTAGGGCAAATACTACAGCTAGCAGTTCTTTCTCAGTAACCGTATAGTTATGATGAGCCTCATCCAGTGTTTTGCTAGCGTAGTAAATGACCACAGGTTTCCCGTCAATTTTCTGCCCCAAAATCGCTCCTATAGCAAAGTCAGATGCATCGCACATGATCTCAAAGGGTTGAGACCAATCAGGGGACTGTAGGATCGGGGCTTGGGTGACTCGGTCACATAGGATCTCAAATGCTTGAGTGCATTCCTTGGAAATTTCGAAAGGCACATCCTTGGAGAGAAGATTGGTCAGGGGGCGTGCGATTTTGGAGAAATCAGGGATAAATTGACGGTAAAAACTGACGTGCCCCAAAAAAGATCGGATGTCCTTAATCGAGTTAGGCATAGGGAGCTTGGAAATCAGGTAAACCTTAGCTCGATCCACTTGGATTCCTTTCTCCGAGATTAAATGTCCCAGGACAATTCCCTCAGGCACCATGAAATGGCTCTTTTCCCAAGAAAGAACCAAATTCACATCGATGCACCGCCTGAGTATTTGGATCAAGTGTTGGAGGCAATCGTCAAATGATGCTCCAAAAACTGAAAAGTCATCCATGAAGGCTTCCAGATAGTCACCTACCATATTTGAGAATATGGCAAGCATGCACCGCTGAAAAGTTGCAGGTGCATTGCAGAGACCGAATGGCATCCTTCGAAACGCGTACGTCCCGAAGGGGCAGGTGAATGTGGTCTTTTCTTGGTCCTCTGGATGGATTACCACCTGGTTGTAACCGGAGTACCCATCAAGAAAGCAGAAGAACCTATTTCCCACTAGTTTCTCGAGGATCTGATCAATAAACGGTAGTGGGAAATGATCCTTCTTCGTGGAGGAATTGAGTCTTCTGTAATCAATGCAGACTCTCCACGAGTTAGCTATTCGGGTAGGAATAACTTCTCCGGCTTCAGTTGTGATAATGGTAAGTCCTGCCTTTTTAGGCACCACCTGTATTGGACTCACCCAACAACTGTCGGAGATCGGGTAGATGATCTCCTTTTTCACGACCTCTTGTAGGTTAGGGTTTAGGCGTCTTTGCATTTCTCTTGAAGGTCGTGCGCCTTCTTCTGTGTAGATTCGATGTGTGCAGTATGAAGGGCTTATACCAGTCAAATCATCGAGAGTCCATCCAATGGCTCTACGATGTTGCTGGAGAACAGTAATCAAATGGAGTTCCTGGTCAGGTGTGAGTCGAGAGTTGATAATCACAGGAAACGTCTGATTTGAATCCAAAAAGACGTACTTCAGATGCTCGGGAAGGGGCTTGAGTTCCATGACAGGATTGTCAGCAGTAGTGGGTGGTTCGGGGTTTGTATCAGGAACAAGGGTAGGAGTCATAGGTGTGTCTAGATCATGTTTTCACTCCTCTGTTAGCGGGTTTTGATTCTCTAGTGGTTGATCAAGGATAATCAGGTTGTCCTCTATATGCAATTCATCAACCACAGCTCTGATATCACATATTTCCTCTATAACCCCGCAATTAATCCCTTGTTGGGCCTTAAAAATGTCAATGTTCAGGTTTTGATTCCCAAACTTTAATTCTATCTGGCCCTCTTCACAGTTTATGTTGGCCCTAGCAGTGGCCAAAAAGGGTCTCCCTAATATGATTGGTGTGTCCCTTGGGTTCTTAGGTGCATCCATGTCCAGTACTATGAAGTCCACCGAGAAATAGAAATCTCGTACCCTAACAATGACATCCTCAAGTATTCCTCTAGGTGACTTGATGGATTGATCGGCTAATTGCAATGTCACCTCAATGGGTTTAAGTTCAGATTCTTCAAGGTGGTCAAGGAGGGATGTAGGTATTAAATTTATGGAGGCACTTAGATCTAGTAAGGCTCTATCAAATTGGGTTTCACCAATTTTACAAGAAATCAGAGGAGTTCCTGGGTCTTTAGCCTTGGGTGGGAGTTTACTCAAGATGACAGAGCTGGCTTGCTCTGACAGTACGATCGGATTCCCATCCTTGGTTTGCAGCTTACGTTTGGGTGTACATACGTTTTTCAAGAATCTTGCATAAGTCGGTATGTGACGAATTGCATCCATCAATGGAATGCTTATCTAGACCTATTCAAAGAGCTTGATCAAATCCTCCTCATGGGCCACGGGTTTGGTTATCCTTTTTCCTTTCATCAAGGCCTCAGGAAATGGGATCCTAGTTGGTTCCTCTAGGATAGGTCCAGGTTCTTGATCTGGGACAGTGGTATCTTGGATAACTATCCTAGGGTCTTGGCTATTATCAGGCTTGGAGTGGTTTAGATAATGTGGGTCTTGGGTTATTTTACCACTACGTGTTGTTACAGAATTTATTCCGTCCTGATTTTGGTTTGGGTTTGGTAAGAGGGGTGGCTGCTGCTGAAATCCTGCATAAGATGTTGAAGCTTCCATCCCATCTGGCGATGGAGCAGCAGGGGCCTGATAAATCAAATGTGTGTGGCCTGAATTTGGATTCATAACGTGCTTCTGGGTTAGCACGTTATTTGGGTTGGGCAGAGGTTGCGAAGGAAGGGTGCCAGGTTGGCGGGAATTTGCCATCTGGGCCAGTTGGTTGCAAACCTCTGTGATCTCACCCTTGTGTTGTTTTTGAATTGCCACATTCGTCTTTTGAATGTTAGCCAGTGCTTGAAGGATAAGAGTCAGTTGATCCTGGTTTTGCCCGGATTGGTAGGTGGGATTGGGCCGAGGCTGAGGCAGCTGATATGGATGAGGGGCTTGTGGATGGGGTTGATATGGTGGTCTTTGAGAATTTCCCGCCCACTGAAAGTTAGGATGATTTCGCCATCCAGGGTTGTAGGTATTGGAGAATGGGTCATTCTGGATGGCGTTGAGGTCCTCGCAGTTCTAAGGAACCTCAGGAAAGTCCGAATACGAGGGTTCAGAGTTCCCCCAACTCGAGTAGAATGGATCGGAGGTTACTTCGGTCTGAGAGGCAGATGGGGGTGGATATGGGTCCATCCCCTTGGAAGATTGGTGATAGATATTTTGCACAGTTTCCCTTGCCAGAGGTGGTCATGCAAAAGAGTTTTGCGCAGAGGTGGCTTGTTGTAAATGCCGCGTTAGCTCGTCCACCTTCTTTTCTATGATAGAAACCTTGTCAAACCGACTTGCCATTAGTTCCAAGTCGACGGAAGTGGACAAGTCCTGCATCTCATGTGTCCCTCTCAGATTCGTCGATGGGCGGGCATTCGTCCTGTCAAATAAGCCCATGGAGTCATTATTTATGGAGTTCTCGCACATGTTTTCGAGAATCTCCCACACCGTGTCCTCATGTTGACCCATGATGTTTCCTCCACACGTTGCATTCACGAATAGACGAATGTCTTCACGGAGTCCCTGGTAAAAAGACTAGACTTGTTCCCACTTAGGAACTCCATGATGGGAGCACTTTCGCATGAGATCTAAGAATCGATCCCATGCTTTGTGAAGAGGTTCTCCCGGTTGTTGTGTAAAATGAGTGATCTAGTGGCGTAAGGCATTCGTCCGGCCAACGGGGAAGAATTTTTTCAAAAATTTAGACTGAAGTTCTTCCCATGTGTTGATCGGATGGGTCTGAGTTTGATACCAATGTGCGGCCTTGTCCAAGAGGGAGAACGAAAACATTTTCATGAGTAGGATATCCCGATTTTGTAGATCTGACCCGAAGGTCTAGGCCAGATGCTTGAGTTGTTTAATGTGTTGGAATGGATCCTCAGAGTTAAGCCCATGAAACTTCGGTATGGCATGAATCATATTGGGCTTTAGTTCAGAATCAGGACCTCCAATTAGGATTCATACTCGAGGTTCAATTGCCACCGCAGCGGGATTATAGTGATCTCGCATCATAGGTCGCTGCGGTGGGTTTACAAAGTTTTGAAAGAGATCATTAAGGCGTTGAAGTTGGTGTTCAAGGTTATTCTCCTCTTCAATGGGTTGTGCCATGATGGGAGAAGGAGAACCAGGGTCTGAATCAGATGAAAGATTTATGTGGTGGGGTTGCTACACAAACAAGGGCGTCGAGGCTTGGCCTCGACGAGAGTGAATTTCTAAAGGAGGTCTTAAGGGTGGTCTTAAGGACCTCCTACCGAACATGCTCCGAAGGATGTGATGAGATTAGAAGGTGCTGGACCCAATCAAGACACCCAAAAATTGTTGGGTGACTATAGAGGTTCGGGGCGGATGGACCCCTGGATCAGAAGATCGTCCACCTGAGAATTACCTGGGCAGCCAGAGAGGGAGAGTCCCGCAAAGACCCCTACACGGTAGAGCGTCCCCACGAGTTATAGGGTTTCCCCCACCCGACCTCTCTTGTCACTACGGTTCCAGGTAGGCTAGAATGGGAACCTTGACCTCTGAAGTCTACCTTTTTTACTTTAAGATCAAGGTGCTTAATGTTCCACTTGAACTTTTAGGTATTTTGAGTGAAAAAGTGACCTAATTTTAAGGTTGGTTGACCCAAGGGATCAACTTCACCTCTTGTTCCTTTGAGAGCTTTTAGGTCTTTTCTTTTAAGGTTCAAATGGATTAAAAGCCTGATTTGCTTAGGGTTCCTCTTGTATAGATCTTTTCAAACAAGGTTTAGGCACACCTCTTTTTGGAAAAATTTGTTTCTTTGTTTAAGATAAGATGTGTCTCTAAAAACCCTAGCTTTTTAATCCTTAAATTGGCTCTAGTGGGTCCAATTTAGTTGCCTCAGAATTTAGTACCTAGGGCTCAATCAAGAAAGTTTTAGCCCTAGTTACCTTAGTTGGATGAGTAGATAAAAATGTGTTGAAATGAAAATCAGGCAACTTGATGAGTTACTAAATATGAAACAAGTAGCCCTAAGTTGATTGTTCTCTTTTTTTTCTTCAGATTTTGAGGGAGTTAAGAGAGAGTGCTTATGGAAATTACCTCTTCCTTGGAGTGTCTGTTGTGCAGCTGCTCTTCTTTCCTTTTTTCTTTCCTTGTAATAAGCACAACAAAAGAGAGGAGTTAGGTCAAATATTGGATCAAAAAGTTGTAATCAAAAGATTTAAAAGTGCCCGTTGCTCCCCGGCAACGGTGCCAAAATGTTAACGCGGCTAGATCGTGTTTTAATAATGAATGCGTTGTAATATAGATGAAATTTTCGTAAAACAAATAAAGATTTTATAACTCGAAAATCAGAGTATCCGAGGTCGAACACAGGGAGCAATTTAGGAACTTTCAAAACTTGAGAACACAACCTTTTAAATGAAAATAACTGTATCCGAGTTCAATGAGAATTATAAAAAGAAATTGCTCAGAGAAAACAAAAAATGGACGTCTGATACAATATCAGACGTCTTAAAATGAAACTCCTTTTCTTCCTTGATGCTTCTGTTTCTCTCCCTCTATTTCTTTTCTTCCTGCGACCAAGGTCTGACGTTCTTCTTTCTTTTCCTTTGCCTTCTTACGTCTTCGTCTGCCCCTTGTCTTCTTCTTCAGTCTTTCCTTGGTTCTATTCTTCTCTGCCTTGCCTCTCGTCCTTGGCTGCAGAGCTTCCTTCCTTCTTTCTTGCAGCGGCTAAGAACCTGTGTCCTGCACACACTAGGCACAGCAAAACCCCTCTACCCGCGCGTCTCTCATTCTCTCTATGTAAACCAATCTCAGCACGCTCTCCCAGAGCCGGTTAAACGGGTCGGATCGCGTGCCCGTGACCAGGCACAACGGCGTGAGGGTGATGCGCGAGGCGTGCTCGGGACAAGGTCAGGTCGGGTCGCTCCAGATCCGTGAGGTTAAACCACGGACGAGGCTCAGTGTAACAGGCGAGGGACCTCACCCCAAGTGTAACTGGAGGCGACGAGGCTATTTCACAAAAACAATTTAAAGGGTGTGCGTGCGTCGTGGCTTACCGATGTGGGACTAAAGCCCACTACTGTTCTCCGCGTGCCCGCAGCCGATCGCGCCTTCAATTCCTCAACTGCAGGCTCTGTTGGCTTCACCTGCTGGGTCAGCTCCCTTTGCACGACCTCCCCGAATTCGCAGCACCTGGAGCCTTGTGGTCCTGAAGCCTGGAGCGAGCTTAGAGCTTCGTCGAGTCGTCGTCAATGGTGGCCGGAGCATGGAATCTGTCAGACACGAAAATGGCCTCGCGGCCTAATCAGATCACCGGGGGACCTTCACCGTGTCACGGCGATGGTGATCAGCTATGTGGCAGGCAGCAGGGTGGCCTAGGCATGAGTGCCTAGGTCGCTCTGTGGCCGGACGGGTGGCTGTGTTCGGGGGGTTGTTGTGGTGGTGTGGCGGGGCTGTGGATGAGTGGAGGGTGCTCAGTGAGATGAGGCGGAGGTTATGTGATGGTCGGCGAGACGTGTCGGGCTGCGGAGCGACGGGAGCGTCTCGCCGGAGGGTGGCCGGAGATGAGGAAGGTGGAGGTGAACAGGAACGGTCGAGGGTCGATTGAGTGAAATAAAGTGGGAATAGAAAGAGGGGAAAATGGGGAGTAGTTCTAACTTACTTGCAGGGACGATGGGGGCCGGAGAGGCAGGCAGTCGTATTGACTGTCGCTGGAGAAGAAGCACCCAGAGGGAGAGAGCGGCAACGAGGAAGTGGGCAGGGAAGCGTGCACTTGGTGCGGCGCGACGCAGGAAGACTAGATGAAGCAAACTCTGCTGCTGGTATGGCAGCAGAGCGACGAGAAGGAGGAGTGGCCGCCGGAGCTTGCGGGTTTCCTGTCGGAGAAGGAAGAGAGGAAATTTTGAGAGATTCTCCGCCAAGACAAGCTTGAAATCTTGCAGAGGGTCGGAGGTCTTTTTATAGGTGCTAGCCGAACTTTCTGGTGCGTGGAGGGCGGCTTTTGGCCACAGCTGTCTCGCCGGTGAAGGAAGGTGGTCGAGACCCAAATTTCTCGTGCTTTCGCACGAGAGTTTGGAAAGAAATCGGAGATCAAGATCGGGCTTAGATGGAAGGGGATTCCTCAGAGAATCTCCCTTCCAATTCTAGGAGGCGATCTCTGAGGAATTTGAGCGTATCCCCCCTATCAACCTCGCTGGAGAAGAATCTTCCCCAATAATGGTGGATGGACCTGATTGTAAGATCGGTGAGAAAGATAGGGGGGTTATTGTGATGGTTTTCAAAAGATAGGGACCAAAATGTGATTGGGTGTACTAAATTGCAAAGTAGGTCAAGATGACCTCCCCTTAGGTCCAAATTTTGGTACAAACCTAATTTTGACCTAAGGAATCCAATGGTGAAGTTGGAATTAAGGTTTGACCACGTTTGACTAAACATTTTGCGTAAAAACCCAATTTAGGTCAATTGATGAGCTAGGACCCTAATCTAGGTCAAATTAGGTTCCAAAGGCCACTTTGAATGTTCTAAACCCTAGGGGATATTTTTCCATGATTTTTAGAGGGTTTACTTTATTTTTGTCCTGACCGAAACCTTGTTGAATTAAGCGGGTCTTTTTTAGGGTTACCAAATGTCATGTAATTCCTAGATTGCACATGAACCCATTTGTGATTGATTCAACCCACTTTTTATCTCATTTAGACTATTTGACCTATGCTTTGTCTCTGAGAAATCCCATTTATGTACTGCAATGGTAAAATTACAGTTTTAACCTTTATTTCATATTTTCTTCTCAGAACACTTATTCCTTCTATTAAGCCTTCTTCTAGGTTATATAGGAGCTTTTATTCTCTTTATTGGGTCAAAATGAGCTAGTTATGCCTCATGATGAGGCTCTCATCAAAAGGATTCATGACAAATAGGAGGAGGAAAGGTGCCTTGCAATACAAACAATCAAACCTGTCCTTAAGTGGGCTAGCCTAAAGACCTATAGACTCCCAAAACCAGTCTTGAGATGAACAAATGATTTGATCTACTTTATTCTAGTCAATCGAACCAGTTAGAGGGAGGGGCTGGGGAGAAGGTTCTTCCCTTGTCTTTCACCTCAGGTTCCTTTAATACCCCCCAACCGTGATCATTTGATTATGCTCCCAAGCTAGACATCAGATTGAACGATAGAAGTAGACTAATCGAAAATAATCTTGATCTGGGCTCTAAAGAGTGAGTCCAATCCTTAAGGCCAACGTCTACTCAATTTTAATTAGGGTTAGGTTTGAATGTACTTTGAAATGTGATGGGCCCTTTTATCTAGGTTGTGCCCTTAATGATCAGCTAATATGTGTGTGCATGCACAACCATTGGTTTTCAAGCAAGATTATTTTTGGATGCGGTGAATTTTAGGGTTTAAATCTTACTTAGTAGCTTTTAGGATTCAACTTTAGGTATATTCAATCAAGTTCAGTTGGCACACCAAGTTTTGAAAGCATAGGTGAAGATGTCTTCTATTAAAACTTAAAAGAATGTGGAGTGCCTGGTTAATCCTAAAAGTTGAACCTATTTGGCAGCTACTTGAGGAGTTATTTTTAGTTAAAGTGGTGTGGCCAAACAACTCAAATAATTGGCCTGATGCACCATTTAATTAGGCACACATGTGATTACCTAATCTGATTTGTACTCAATTATGTGTTGATGAGTGTACCGGTCCCAAAGATCGAGTTACCGGTTGAGTATGAAGAATTAGAAGATGTTTTGTACCTCTGTGAGATTTTTTTAATTTTTTTTTTCTTTTATATGCAGAGGATGAGGCAGGTGGAGGTGTCAAACAAACAATCAAAACAAACCTTAGAGTTTATGCAAGATCTTAGGTTAATTAGGGTTTGTGTTGTTATGTGGTGGAATGAAATCTAGTGGGTAGGGAGGTGGTATTACTTATAGACCCTTCAACAGCACTTTGCTCCAATCTACTACTTTTGCCCACCTTGTGAGAGTACCTGAAATCATAATAAGAAAGGAGAGAAGTAAGGTAAACAATCAGTAAGTCAGAAAGTGCTAAAAATCAAAGAGCGTCACCTCCTTGTTAACGGTGCCAAAATGTTGAGGTGGAAAATCATCACAAAAAGATTGAGTTTGGAAAACCTGTCATTGTAGCGCAATTTGCAAGAAAATCCGTCAACAAATAAATTTACCGAAACTCAAAAAGAATTCCGAGTTGAACACAGGGAGGCAGACATTTGATCAAAAATCGCATTTGATTTGTTGTCACGAAGCAGATTAGCTAGTTGAATTGAATTTACATTAGCTATCTACTTAAAGAATAATTAATAGAAGAGAGAAAAAGAATGATACAAATAAAGAGAAAATAGAGATAGAATGAACAGCTAATTCATAACCATTGAATCGAGTACTTTACATCTAATCATTACACTAGAAAGTAGGAAATCTACATTAGAAAGCGATAAAAGAGGTGGAGAGAGGTTATCCTCCTCGATGGTTGCTTGGAGGACAAGTCGCATTGATGGGGCTCTCGAAAGAACGTGATGAGATGCGGAACAAGGGAGAATGAAGACAGATGAAGGAGGATGGGGCAGGGCGATGTCACAGTGGGATTTGCTTTCTAAATGGTGGTGGGAAGACAATCGTGGGCTCTCCACAAACAAGGATGAGAATGTGGAAAAATTCTAATTTTAACTCTAATAGAGCATCCTGAGTATAGGACAAGCTCTTAGAGCTTTGGAGGGGTTGAGAGAAGAGAGGAAGGGATGAAGGATATGTGGGGGTCGTAGGGCTATTTATAGGTAAGGTTTAAAGGGGCAAAAAGGTCTTTAGTGACGGATATAACCGTCACTAAATCCCCCATGTCACTGAAGCATGCGCTCGCACCTCCATCTCTTCTTCTTCCATGTACGCACCATATACGCACATTCAAAAATTCTCAGCCATTCGATCGTGATATTGGATGGCTGAGGATGCATCTTGCCAGCACCTCATCATCGCGTGCACATGCGATGGCTTGTTGGATCGTGCGTCATTACACATGTATGCGATTTGTGCTCATCCCACACGCCATGTGGTGCTCCTGCCATCGCTCATCTTCGATCCAACGACCATATTTGGCAGCACATGTGCCCACGCTTCATTTGGGCTTGACCCTGCAACCTCTGTCTCGCCCGTGGGTGCATGACCAATGTGCCAAGGCCAAACTTTGTTGCGTTTCCATCCAAGGTGAGTGTGCCTGTGGCCATTGGATCAAGATCCAACGGCCTAGATCTGGCGAGCGCTTGAGGAGAGAGAGAGGGTGGGCATTCAAAGGCCGGTGTGGGTGGCTGAGATGGCACCACATGGCACCATCTTGGCCGTCAATCTTCTGTGTCTTGTAGATGGTGCCATGGATGTAGGATTGGACCGATTTTCATGCTGTTGGGTTGAGATCGTTGATCCTAACCCATCTGTGTGGTCGGATTTGTCATATGAAGTATGAATTTACACCACATGGCCTCTTGACCTTTGATCTTTCTCATACTACATCTGATGCTATGGAAGTCCGATTGGGGCAATGTTGGAGACGTTGAACACCGATCATCACCCTAATCAAATCTGTATGGTTGAATCTTCAATCCGAGGCCCCGATTAAATATCATCCTGTTCCCTGACCACAAAAAGAGAAAATTACCCTAAACTTTATACAATCTAAACTAAATGCAAGATGATGCATGTTATACAATATTTATAATGTGTGATGCAACTATATGCCTAAGAACAAACATAAATAGATAGTTTATGTGATATAAATGTGTTTACATCAGTAGACATAGAATTTGACAGCTATGAAATATTAGGAGCTCCTAAACATGGATGTTTACTAATAATAGAACCACCATTAGTCTCACGAAATAAATCAAGAGGAACATCGATGTAATGCTCAGGAGTATGTCCCTTAGTTGTAGTCGCATGAAAATCACTGAAGGGGTATTGTGATTCATCAAAAATCACATATCTTGCAAGAATCATCTTGTTAGACTTGGGATCAAGGCACGTATAGGCTTTATGAAATGGATTGTAGCCCAAGAAAATATGAAGATATGAAGTTGGTTGAAGTTTGTGCTTATTAAATGGCCTTAGTAAAGGAAAGCAAGCAGTCCTAAATACTGTGAAAAATTTATAATATGGAAAGCATCCAAACAGTAATTCATATGATGATTTATTAGCTTGTTGCGTAGGTAAAGAATTAATAATTTGACTGGCTATATAAAAAGCCAAATACTAATAGTGTACAAGAACTTTTGCATGAAACAAAAAAGTACGACCCATTTCAACCATATGCCTATTTTTCCTTTTAGTTAGACCAATTTGTTCTAGAGTATGAGGTGCGGATATGAAGAATACCACTATCAAGTAGCCATTTTTGAACATTTTGATATTCACCTCCCTAGTATGAATGTAAAACCTTAATTGAAGTGTCAAATTGAGTTTGACATATGCCAAGAATTGTTGGGAAACATGAAATACATCTGACTTTCATTTAAGTGGAAAAATCCATAGAAAATGAGTGTATTCATAAATAAAAGTGACAATATACTTGTATCCATCATATGTTTGAATAGGTGAAGTCCAAACATCTAAGTGGACAATTTTAAATGGAGAAGAACAAGTAGACACACTCGAAGATAAAGAGATCTTAGGAGCCTTTCCTTGCATGCAAGTAGAACATACCAATTTAACTTTAGAGCTGATTATTGGAAGGCTATTTCTAGAGATAATTTTCCTTATTTAAGAATAGTGAGAATGCCCAAACTATTCATGCCATTTCTGTAAGGAGACATGTTGAGTAAGGCAGACCTTTGGTTCAATGCTAGAAGAAGAAGACTCTCCTATTGTGTGAACAACAGCATTCTTAGGTAGCCAAAGGTTATAGAGACCTTTATTATCTTTCCCTTGAAGAAGAACTTGATTGGTTTGTAAATCCTTCACAGCCAAGGAATCAGGTTAAATCTTGAAGTAGCAGGAATTGTCATTGGTGAATTTATATATTGAAAGCAAGTTCTTAGTAACTTGAGGAACATGAAAAATAGGTTGTAAATAAAGAGGACAAGTAACTGAAGGAATGCATTTATGACCAACATGATGAATAGACGAACCTTCACCATTCTTAAATTTCACTTCATCTGGTCTTGTTTAGTTAGAAGAAACATCCAAGTTGGATAAAGAGTTAGTAATATGATGTGTTGCACCTAAACAGGAAACCAAGACTGAAGTGCAGTATTGGGTGCTTCTGAATATTGCACTTGTGGTTGAACCTAGGAGTTGTCATGATTGTAACGATCATAGCAGGTTGAAGTAGAGTGGTTCCATCGACCATAAATCTGACACTGTATACCAGCAACAGATGAACCTCGCGAAGCATTTCCACGACCTCGAGAAAAACTACCACGAAACTGAGAAAAGGAAGAACCACGACCCTGTTAAATATTCAAATTCCCACCCTATTGATTATGGCCACCATGACCACAATTTCCTTGAGAGCGGCCACCTCTTAAATTTTGTGTAACTTTAACTTCAATTTTACGTTGACTATGTAGAATTCATTGTTCTTGAGCAAGAAGTGCTCTAATAACTTCATTATATGAAAGGCTACTGATCAGGAAATTTTCTTTTGAAGAAATAATATCAGGGAAATATGTCATCACAGTAAATAATGTGGTGGAAAATTCTCAATAAAAAATTACTAAAAATATACTAAAATTGAACCACAAAATCAGTCAAATCACGGGGAGGCACAAATACAAATAAGACATTCACAGAGATTAATTGTGGCCATAGGCACAAAATCTATATCCAAATCCAATGTGAAATGAGGTGAATAACAAGAGCCAAACAAATACAAGAAAGAATAAGTAATATGTTGCAATTTCACCTAAATAAAATAATAAAAATAAAAAATTCAGAAGTTGGCAATGGTGTTAGAAGTAATTTTTAATTGATGCCAAAACAGAGGATTTCGTCCTCTTGAGCTTGCACGAAGAGGAGGCGATGGCAGGCCATAGGAAGCTCGGAGGAGGTTGGCGTAGTTGAGAGCTACGTATGGGTAGTGACAACATTGATGGAGGCAGCTGGAGGGGACCGGGTGGCTAGGAGATGCTCATTGACGGTGGTTGGTGCACACACGCACTTGGACTGCCATTGGCTTGGCTGAGGGCGTGGTCAGTCACGGAACGATGTGGCGAGTGCGTGGAAGTCGACAGTGCAAAGAATTGCGGCCCATGGTGGTGGCTATGTGTAGTGGTTTCCCGACAGTGATGGGTTCTTCACCTTTGTTGGTGGTGATGAAGAAGGAGAAGGACGCAGTGTGTGGTTGGTTGCGTGTTGCATGTGAGGGCTGGTGGCACAAGGGGTCGGGTGTGCTGCTGTAGAGGTTGAGAGGAGAGCATATGCTATTATTTGAGGAAGTAGGAGGTCTACGTGAGAAGGAGCATGAAGGTGGAGGGCTTGTGGGTGGTTTTTGTTGGGTCAGTGAGCGATGAGGAAGAAGAAAGAAGGGGGGGTTGGGACTCCTCTATGTGCGCCAGAGGGAAAGAGAGACCGTGGAGTCATGGTAGTTGCTTGGAACGTGGTGAGAGGTAGGTTGATGCAAATGTAGTCGTGATTGGGGAATGGTGTTGAGGTTGTACAACAGTGGCTCACAGGGTGGAAGTTGGGGAGCATGTTGTCACCACGCTCGTCGAAGGAAACATAGTCGTGGTCGTAGGAAGGAGGAGGCTTGCGGTTGTGGAGTTGGAGTTGGTGCACGGTGGAGCATGGTGGTGGTTCTCCTCCTGTGGATAGAGGACGTGGAGAGGGGTGGTGTGGAGGAAGATGATGATGTTTTTTTTTCCATGCATAGGAGAGTGACCCTTTTTATGTGTGCGTGTGTTGGAGGAAGATGGCCATGGTTTTTGGTCTGATTGAGAGGAGAATTGGGAAGGTAGTTGCCTTGATTTATTTGAGAAGAGTTCTTAGAGGGAGGAGTTTCTTTCTTTATTAACAACTTGCCCTCCTGGTGAGCGCATTTTCGCGAGGGAAATCAGGGTTTTAGAGAATCTATGGTCGTAGTTGCAAAATATAGCTACCAAATAAAATTTATACCGAAACTCGATGAAATCTAACTAACCTAGTTGCAAAATAAGACAAAGAGAGAGTGTGTGTGGGAGAGAACATCAATGTATATTTCAAAGAGTTTGCTATAGATAAGAAAGCGAAAAACTACACTAGAAAGCAAAAAGATAAAGAGGGGTGAGAAGAATCCCCCTCGACGGTCACTTAAAGGATGACTTGCTTTAACGTCGTTTGGATGAAAGTGGCGAGAGGCTAGAGGAAGGACAACGGTGGCAGAGGGAGGAGGATGGGACAGGACAGTGATGAGTTCAATTTATTGGACTAATTTTTAGCCTAAGTTGTTTAGTTCCTGCAGTTTAGAGTATACTAATATTTGCATTTGATATAAAATAAATGCATGCATTAAGTTTACATATTATCTTATATTATAAATAAAGACATTTATTTGATTGTAGAATTTAAAGGCAGCAAAGATTTACTTTTAAGATGTCTATAAAATAACCTGGATGTCTGATGCTGCATACGCTCCTCAACGCACTGCCACTCATCACTGCCAACAAAGTTGGCTGAGTCTTTCCTAACCTCTGTCCAACCCTCAACCGCCTCAATATCTTCGGCTGGTTGTTTGAGAAAACACACCAGAGCGAGGGAAAGTCGGCGAAACTTGTATAAAAGAAGATGCCTGTGCGTAGGAGGCCTTCTCATTTCATCGATCCCCTTGGTGGGGGTCTTCTCCCTCGCCACCACCTTACAGCAGGAGTGCACCATGAAACCCAGCGTACCCCATGGATTATGTGTGTTGCACTTCTCCTCCCTTTCGCCGATCACATATGCATAGTGACAAAGTGCATACGCCCATTGCCATCATTCATTTCCCTTTTGTCTTGGTCTTCCTCATCTCCTTCATCTTCTCTACCCGCAGAATAAACCACCCATCACCACCCTCTCCACTGAAACACCCATCACTTTTCCCTTGTTGCAGACAGCACGTACACCATTATCCTATAGCCAACACCACCTTCAGCCAAAGCCCATCACTCCTCACGCCACCCGCACCCCCCCATCATCCTCTTCGTCTTCAACCTCTGTTTCCACCACCACCACCTGCAACTCCACCAAACAACCCAATAGTGTAGCTGCCTTCCAATGTCGTCCCTGCTCCTCCAACCTCGACTTACGCTGGCATCACCACACGCCCTTGCCAACCACTGGGACCATGCATGAACATGCACGCCCCACGGACACGGCCTCCATAGGAAGCAGCAGGACATGCCACCATCGACCTCCAGCTTGTCGAGTGACCACCACTGGCCACCTCTCGTCGCCCCGTCATCGCCATCTTGAAGTCCTCATCCTGGTCGATCTCCTCTGAGCCCCGTTCAGTTGGCCGTGCTCCTTCCCACGCGCACAGCGGAGAGAGGAGAAATCCACTATTTCGCTTCCCATTAGTATTTACGGTCTCTGCCATTGCAGTTGCACTATTCATTTATTTAATGACTTAATTTATTGAGAGTAAATTGCATGGACAAACCTCTTCTTTAGTTAAATTACTCTCATTATGGATAAAGTGCATGAGATAGTATTATAGAGAACATGGTTTATTCTATTAGAGATTCATATTTATATTGATTGCTATATTCCAAGATCACTATTCACTTGTTAATAGAATATTATTGTATGGTGATTTTGCATATAAACACCTACATTCCTGATCAACTGTTTAGAATGAGAGTTTATGTGAGAAAAGGAGTTGCTCTAATAATATGCACACCCGTTGAGTTTACCAAATAAGAAAGGCACCATTCACTAGTTTGATAGGCTTATTCCTCCCTGTGGAGGCAACCTAATTATTTTCCTGGTTAGATTTTGAGTATTAAATGTTTTGATAGTCGATTTTCCACCACAAAAGCTTTACAACAACATGTCATTTTATGTTTAAAATTTCATTGAAAGCAAAGATCGACTCATCAAATGGCACCGTTGCTGGGGAGGAAATACGCTTATTAATTTTTTTCGAGAAATTTATATTATTTTTATGCTATTTCTGAAGCTTTTCTGAATTGCTGACCTTGTTTCTATTTGCATGCAAAAAATGAACGAATTCGACGGGAGCACACGATGGAGATTATATTTTTGGTGGACCTTGACGCCACCTAGAGGGAAGTAACAGGAGAACGTGGGCCTTGATCCCACGCACGAGGAAGGAGGATTAGTGACAGAAGACTTGTTTGCTTCCTTTAAATTTAGATTAGGCTAGATAGATGATGAGTTCATTTTAATGGACTATTGTTACGCCTAAGTAATTCAATTCTAACATTTTATGTTGGTTAATAATTACATTAGGTCATTAAATAAGTACATGCCTCATTACTTGAGCTTTTATCTATTTTATTGCATTCTATAATTTAGTATGTAATTATTTTACGTTTTGTTGTTGCAGGAATAAATTGCAAGAGCAGAGGGGGTGAATTAAATTCTCCCCTCCCCAACAGTCGCCGGTCTCAACTGAGTCTTCCGGCCGGCCTCAACAGCTCCTCCACAACCGCTGGCCAAAATTAGTAAAGGGATTGGAAAATCCCTTGAGAGGCGGAGAGAGTAGATAAAAGAGGGACTGCACAGGATAGGAGGGATCATCGGGATCTTCTTCCTACCCCTGGAGGGGATATCCACCTTCCCCACCGTGGAGAGGGCGGACCCTATGAGCATTGCGTGCACTGTGCCAAACCTTCCATCACTACCCGCCATAGCCTCTACTGCAAGCGCTACACCAGCCTGCACCATGCATAGCCAAGCGCCCGCAGGCACTGCACCTGCCCTTGTGCACCACCTTCCATCACCCTTCCACTACAAGCCACACCATCAGCGCCTCCACCGCAAGTGCCCATCCACCAGCCTGCACCAAGCACAGCCAAGCACCCTCTGCAGGTGCCGTGTCTTTCACTGTAGGCGCACCCGTACAGGCGCCCCCCTCTCCAACACCTTCTCGCAGCTAGGAGACGCGCGTTGCACCGTGCCCCCAGGCACTGCACGTCGAGCGCCTACAGGTGCTCGCCGCCCTTCACCTCCCTTTGCAGGCGCTGTAGACCAACTATCCTTCACTGCAGGCGCTACACTGTGCCCTGCAGGCGCCACACCTCAGTCACCCGCAGGCGCTCAGCACCCTTACGTACGCTAGAAGCTACTGCACCTCGTGCCCTTCACTGCCCGCTACAGGTGATTGGGAGAGCTCTCCCAAACCCTAGTGCGGTCGATTGGAAGCGTCAGAGGATTCGAACCCACACCATGGGTTTGGGAGAGCTCTGTGTGATCGCTGTGCTATGCATACGAGAGTGTCGAGAAGAGAACTTCTGAAGCGTGGTGGAGGCAGCTTCTCAGCCATTGGATCTTGATCCAACGGTTGAGACTTGATGGCGCAGATGAAGAGGAGGTGTTATGGTTGCTGCTGGCTTGTTTGGATGGTCTAGATGGTGCCACGTGGCACCATCTAGAACATCTATGTTCCAATGCTTGTAGGTAGCGCCACTGATGTAGGATTGGGTTGATTTTCATGCTATTGGGTTGTGATCATCGATCTGAATCCATCCATGTGGTTGGATTTGTTGTTTGAAGCTTTGAATTGCATCACCTAATCCCTTGGCCATTGATCTTCCTCGAACTACACAATGTGCTATAGGACTCCGATCAAGATGATATCAGAGGCGTTGGACTCCAATCATCGTTCTGATTAGATTCATAAGGTCAGATCATCAATCCAAGGCCTCAAAATAAATCTCCTTTCCTGGCTACAAATGGATGTGAATTAACCTAAAATTTATATAAACTATTCTAAATGTAGAATGTTGCATGCTATGCAATATTTATAATATGGAATGCATCTCTTAGCTTAGGAACATGCATAAATAGGTATCTTATCCTAAATAAATGTGCCTACATCATACTCCCATGACTATCTTTTGCTAGTCCCCAGCAAAACTAAACTATATGATATGTATAAAAATAGAATTAGGACTCGATCACTTAAGGCGTTAGTTGTTTATTAATGAAAGAAATTTCAATTAGGGTCCTAAACTATGAAGACTCGGCAGTGCCTGGGTGCTCTTAGCCTCTGGGTGGAGGGGTTGTCATGGCGAGATAGAGGTGGAACGAGGACGACATCCTCCAGATGGGTGATTTCAAGTGAGGAGGGGTTGAGTGGCTCTTCCTCGATGGATGTGTAAGTGATCGTCAGGTTGTTAGGAGAGGTGACCATAGGAGTGAGTTTAGGTTTGGAGAGTTTTCTACCACTCCTGAAAATGATCACAGCCTTCACGTGATCCCTTATGAAGGGCCTTTACCCCTTGGATTCTCCTCAGATGAGCTGGGCAACTTCCTATGATCATGTTGTCTAACTGCCTCAACAAGATTGCCAATTTGAGATTGCATTTCTTGGATTGCCTTATTCTGAGATTGAATGATCATACTCTAGCTTTTTTGCATGGCCTTCATCATAGCTTTAAGGTCATTCATCTTAGAATTGTTGGGCTGAGGAAGAGCTGGAATTATTGTGCCTGAAAGGGTTAGGTGGGTTGGGCTCTTGAATTCCCTGAGTTGGAAGCATCACCTTGCTTCCATGAGAAATTGGTATGGTTTCTCCACCCAGGATTGTAGGTGTTTCCAAAAGGGTTGTTCCTGGGAGGTGGACAAAACCCTTGGCTAGCATTCAGGTCAGCCTGAACTAATTTGGGGAATTGATTAGACAAATGGCACCCAACAGTGGCGTGAAGAGTTCTTTGGCAAATGGAGCATTTAGAAAGAGCCTAGACATGAGAAGCTAATTGTGGGAATGTGTTGGGGTTTGGCATGAGTCTTTCAAATTTTGGTTCGACAATTGGATTTGGAAGGCTAAATTCTAAGTAGCCCTAGCTTCACTAGCTTCTGCTTTCTTTTGGAGGATGGAAGGTTTTCTATCCTGGTAGGTTGAGGTCAAGTGGATAGAATTATCACTCAATGACTCAAATAATGTCTAGGCATGGTTGATGGCTGGAAATCCTCTCCTAAATGGAAGAGGGATGGCATCAAGAGGGAGAGGTCATGGTGATCGGGTGGGTGATGAGGGGTGGTCAACTTGGAGATCTAGGGCTTGGCGGAGGAGAGAGCAAAGGGCGTATTCTCATACGGGAAGGAGGGCTGAGGGCATGGGGCACGCGATGAAGGAGGTATGGAAGAGGGTTAACAAGGAGATTGTGTGTTTTCGCTATCGAAGGCATGGACATATGGTAGTGGTATGTCATTCTCCTCTCATTTGTCTGGCTTGTGGAGGACATGGTCACAAGCGAGATTAATGTGCGATGATTAGAGGGCAACTAGGAGAGAGGGTTTTCATGCGTGCTAGGAGGATGAATACTGAAGGCCTGCCACCATCACCACCACCACCTCCTGCTTATATGGGTCATACTGTTGATGTAGAGGTTTAGGTGTCTGAGGACATTATGGTTGCTGAATTAGTGTTGAGAGGAGCTCTGATCATAGATGTGATGACCGGCAGCCCTTCTTTGGAAAGACATCAATTACTGGTAAGATCTTTGTCATTATCAGTTGAAGGTTGGAAGATTGCCACACTCTCCCCTACGTGTTTCTTGGTGTTTGGATTGGGGATGATTGATGTTGAGTGCCTTCATTTTCAATTGAGTGTTTACGAGAATGTGATGGTTTTATGGAGACTTGTGTCTCCATTTGATGGTGCCTTGCTGGAGTGGCCACGTCAAAGAGCAGGCTCTAGATCTGGAAGGTTGGAAATTAAGGGTTTGCCACTCCATTTGAGGACGAGGGAGGTGGTTGCTTCCACGATAGTAGGGTTTGCAAAGCTGGCAGAAGATGTGGAGGTTGGCCTATGGGAAGGGGATGGTCGCATAATGTGTGTGAATGTGGATGTCTTTGGGGGGGGATCAATTCCAGAGCGAATTATCCTTCAGTGAGGAGGTAGTTTGTGGCTTTTGCGACTGCGGTTTGGATGTGAGGACACAATCCTTCTGGAATATGAAGAGAAGACCTTTGTAGAAGTTGTGAGAGAGGAACCAAGTTTGGTGTAGGTGGGCCGTGATACACCGGAGGAGGCACCTGAGCCAAAGAAGAGAAAGGACCATCATCATATGGGGGTGGATGAGGATGAGATGGATGATATGAAGAATGATTAGCCTATAGTTGATGACGAGGTAGTTGTGGGGGTGCTTCAGGAGATTCCAATTAACACTCTGGAACACCACTCTTCATTTTAGGCTGTAGAAGGGCTAAAATTTGGGGTAGGTTCAACATATAAATCTGGGATTGGGAGGTCTTCGTACAAACTAAGGCAAAGAAGATATGTGAACACAATGAAGATGGATGAGAATTCCATGGCAACTGTTCCTAGTGTTGGAAGGATACAACAATCCAATAAGGGGGAATCTAAAGAAGGGAGATGAGAGTTCTTTCATGGAATGTGCATGGGTTGTGCGATAGAGTTCGAAGGGCCTCCTTATCGAGATATCTGAGGGAATGAGAGATTGATTGTGTGCTCATTCAAGAAACACATATTGAGGATGAAAATAGTCAGGTGTGGAACAATTTGAAGCAGTCCGGGAGAGCAGAATGTGTGGTGCTCAATTCACTTGGGAGGTCTGGTGGTATAGTATTTTGGTGGAGAAAGGCATGTCTACAAGTGATGGAGATCTTCAAATCCAGGAATATGATAACTTGTAAATGCAAGATGGTGTGGGGGGAGATGGAGTGGCTCATTACAGAAGTTTATGGGCCTAATGTGGTGAACTTTCAGGCTAAGTTGTGGAAGACTTATCAGAAGTGGAAATTCATGAACAGGGGATTCCATGGCTGGTGGGTGGCGATTTTAATTGTACTTGGATAGGGATCGATAGATCAAGTGGCTTGGTGGACAGTGCCTTACTTGGCTTTCAATTGACAATACAAACTTTGGGTTTAAATGAATTTCCCTCTTCTGAAGCATAGTATACATGGAGAAATGACAATGGTCTGATGTGAAAGTTAGATTGATTCTTTGGGAATGCAGATCTCTTTGAGAAGTTTCAATTGTCATATGTTGTTGGTTTAGAATGCCCCTTCTTAGACCATACACCTTTGGTTTGGGATAGTGGTGAGCATGCGCATGTAGGTTCCTACTTCAAGTTTAGACGATCGTGGCTAAGAGAGTCGGGATTTTGTGAAATGATTGAAGCATGGTGGAGGGCAAAATAGGTGATGGCACTGCTACAATCAGACTGGCTTCAAAGCTTGCCTCTATGCACATTATGCTAAAGGAGTATGGGACAACAATGGTAGCATTGAGAGAACAAAGATGTCATGAAGCTCTCTTGGAAGTGCAACACTTAGATGACAAGGAGTCGATCTCACCTTTTTCGGACCAAGAGCAGGAAGCATGAAAAAAAATGGCAGGAGGTGATAGCAGAGGAGGACCTAAAGCGTGAAATGGATTGGCGAGAATGCTCTATGCAACTATGGCTCAAAGAGGGTGATGCCAACACTAAGTACTTTTACCTAGCAGCCAGTTCACATAGAAGGCAGAACCTAACATCTTCTATTGTTATGGGAGATCAAAGAACCTCTTCTCTGCAAGATATCCATTCTAAAGCCATCAAATATTTCAAGAAGACTTCACAGGCCGTAGGTAGGGGAGATTTGAGAATGGTAGCATTCCTATTTCCTCGAATTCTCGAAGACCAGGATGGCAGTTTGATTGATTCTATTTCTGAAAAAGTAATGGATGCTATAAATGACTTGAACAATGAAGGCTCGTCGGGTCCAGATGGTGTTCAAGTCTTCTTCTACAAAAAGCTTTGGAATTTGTTAGGTGAGGAGGTGATGGAGGTTATTAGGGAGTTTGAAAGAGGCAATTACTATTTTGATAAGATAAACCAATCGTATCTATTTCTTCTTCCAAAGAAACAAGGAGCGGATAGCTTTTTGGACTTTCGACCTATTGCACTTTTGAACTCTATCTATTTTGTGGTGAGTAAAGTCCTGGCAAATTGACTTTGGACTATTTTACAAGATCAGATTCTTCCTATTCAATCAACGTTTCTTCCCAATAGATCGTTGCAAGAGTTTTTCATCATTGCTCAAGAAATGGTGATGGGGTGGCACAGGAGAAAATGTAAGGCATTTCCTTGGAAAGTGGATTTCCGAAAGGCTTATGATTTTGTGTCATGGCTTTATTTGTGGGAGGTGTTCAAGAGAAGAGGATTTCCACCTTTATGGCTCCGTTGGATGAAGATGTGCATCACCACAGCCAACTTTACCCCATGATCAATGGTAGACCTTGTGGGGCATGGATGCAATCGCAATGTGGGGTTAGACAAGGATGCCCACTTGCTTCACTAGTTTTCAACCTTGCGGTTGACACTTTAGAATGGTATGCATGCAGATTATCAGAGGTTGGTATAATTGGAGGCTACTCCATCTCTAATAGGAGTGCCATGGCTTTAGTACTTCAATATGCCAATGAAACCATGTTTTTTATAGAAGGGAAAGAACAGGAAGCACAAGTTTTGTTGCTTATGGTCAAGATTTTTTGGGATATATAAAGTTTGAAATTGAATGGGGAGAAATCCTCCTTGGTCTATTTTGGGCTAAACGATTGAGAGCAAATGGCCATATCTTCTTTATTGGGCACGCCATTGGTTTCACTCTCGGTTAGATACTTGGGGCTGCCTTTGAAATGCACTAAGCTGAAGAAGAGTGATTGGACAATCAAACTAGAAGGTTGTTGCAACCGTTATCTATCCAAGGGAGGAAGACTTATTCTCTTAAACTCTGTGATTGCATCCATTCTGGTCTTCTTTTTCCATTTTCAAAGCACCTAAATCTATTTGGAAGAGCATTGATTTGATGTGGGAACAATTTTGTTGGAAGGGAGCACGTCATGATGGAAGATTTATGCAACCCTTGAAGTGGGAACACTTATGTGTACCTAAGGAATATGATGGAATGGGAATAAAGTCTCTTAAAGAATTCAATGATGCGTCGCTACTTAAGTGGGCCATCAAATTGTTTAATGGTGAAAATAAGATATGGGCTGATCTAATTAGAGATAGTTATGGCAAATCTCAGAGCTCACTAAACAAGCTTCATCCATCCAAACCGTCTCCATTTTGGACATCTGTGGTATAAGCACTGAAGAGTAATTGGCAAATGCTGTAGCCAGTTTTAGGTGATGGCTGTTCTTTCAACTTCTGGCAGGAGGAATGGTCCTCGCTGGGACTGCTGAGGGAAGCATATCTGAGAGTTTATGCGGCTGCTACAAACAAATGGGATTCAGTGTGCAGGTACTGGTCTGAACAGGAGGTGAATTGGCAGATTAGTGGGGTTGAATTAAGTAGAGAAGGTACCCGATCATGAGAGGAGAAAATGTGGCTACTAATGGACTTATAGTCCTTCAGGCCGGTGTCTGGAGTAGAAGATCAATATCAGTGGTATGGGATCTTCACTCCAGCTCGTGCGTATGAAATGATAATGTTGATGTCCAGATCTGAGGAGGTTGATCTGATGGGAAAGAAGTTATGGCTCTTGAAAATTCCACTTAAGACCCAAATATTTCTCTGGTTGTGGAGGAGGGATGTATTGATTATAGGGGATTTGAGGCATAGGAGGATGGGCATCTCATCTTAGGTCTGCTATCTATGTTGTTTACCCACTGACAGCCCAAGTCACATTTTTTCATCATGTGTGGTGACTGATGTAGTTTGGAGAAGAGTGTGTAGAGAACCGCTTCCTATGTGGGACTCTCTTTGGCAAAACCTTTTAGTATGAGATAAACCACATGTGCATGGCGGTGGTCATGTGGAGTACTTGGAGGGCAAGGAATGAGTGTTTATTTCCAGAGTGACCAGTGTGTTTGGAACAAATTGTAAATGAGTGCTGGTCCCTCATACGTATATGGGGATCTATTTTGTAATAGTCCTTTTTATTTCTTTGATAAATTAAAGCCCTCTCAGATTGTTACCATAGTACGATAGCTTTCCTTTCAGTTTCACAGAAAAAAAAATGTCTAGGCCTCATCCTTCATTTTGGTAAGAAAGGTTCCAGCACAAGTAGCATCCACTATTTGCCAATGCCTATCAGATAGTCCGGTATAAAACCTCTTGACCAATTGCCATTTGGGCACTTGATGATGGAGGCATAATCGAATCAAATCATTGAAGCACTCCCAAGTTTTGTGGAATTGTTCCCTATCTAATTGAGTAAAACCCATGATCTCCCTTTTGAAGTGGTCAATCTTGCTCATCGAGAAGTACTTCTTCAAGAATTCTCCCTTAAGGGTGTTCCAATCATTCACCCTTGCATCCAAGGTGTGATACTAGTGTTTTGCATTGTCCTTAAGGGAGAAGGGAAAGAGGGTCCTCATCAGAGCTTCGTCAGTAAAGTTTTGAAGTTTCACCGTGGAGCATACCTTGGTGAATTCCTCTAAATGCCGATAGGGGTCCTCCCTAGTCATACCATAAAAGGAGGGCAACAAGGATATGGTACTACTTTTGATCATAAATGGATTATCCCCTGCCAGTCGTCTTAGTGCTTAAGCGAGTTGGTTGGTTGGAATGAAGTAGTCTCTCAGGTCCTTTGTTGATTTGGTCTTTGATCAGCCATCTCTTCTCTCTTTTCTCTCTGGTGGGCTCTCTTAAGGATTCTCTCAGGCTCAGGATCAAACACTAGACTACCTTCAAGAGAGCGTCTACCAAGCATACAATTTCTACCAATCACAATTCAAGTTCTTGCCAATTGAGTAAGTGAAACCCCCACTCAATAGATCGGTTGAAAAAGGTCAAGGTGATGTCCCTCCATTCTCATGTAAGTGGTATAAGAGGAAAGTAGCTACTTGAGATCCTGACCAACTTTGTTTTGTGGGGTATGAGGTTAAATTGGTTGATATAGATGGCCAAATAAGTTACTCAATGCAGTTACATGCCCTAAGCCAACCTTTGAGTGCCCTAGGACCTATACCTTGCTTCAATGATACTCTCAAGTGATCTAGTGAGAACTTACTCCAAGGATGGAACTAAGGGATGCAAGTAGGGCAAACCCTTCTATTGAGGCGATGCGAATGAGGTGCCTCTTGACTACCCTTTTGTTCCTTTAAGGCGTGTCCCCCTCCTTCAAGAATCAAAACACTTGGTCATAGTATAGTATCACCACCACAAAGTGAAATAGGAGGGTCTGGACCAATAAAGAGATTAGTGCCTATAATCTTAAGTGACCAAGACCTAGTGTGGTGCCTAGTGTGCATGCTCGGTGCCAGAAGTGTGCATCACACCGTAAATTAGTTTGTTTTTTAGAAGAATCACACACAAGTCCCTTTTGATTAAATCAAATGTGATTTATTTTTAAGGCCGAATCTGATTAGCAGTCCTAATTTTGATTAGGTGACCACAAAATTAGTTCAATTCAATCAATTTGGTGGTCTTGAGATTTAATCCCAATGAAATGCGTAATAGGAGCAGGATGCAAAGATTGAACGGTATACCCTGACTCCAGCAATCTTCACGCAGATAATGGACGCAATACAAAATGAGATCTAACGTGCTGCTCAATCACCCCTTAATGTGCGCACCTAATGTATGCAACTCATAAATAGGAAGCTCGATAATTTTTTTTCTCCTTTTCTTTTTGGGTAGGTGATTGACGTGTTTTGCATGGTAGAAATCAAGGTTTGGAGGAACCCATCAACGTAGTAGCAAAACTCGTTATCAAATACAATTTTACCAATACTCCAAGGGAGTCCCGAGTCGAACACAGGGAGGCGACATTTACTTTGTTTGAAAATCGCACTTCATTTTATTTCTTTTTGGTGCTTGGGTTTTGTTATTTTTTTTTTCGAAATAAAAAGACAAGCAAGACAAGTTCACAAAATGAGAGGGAACACAACTATGATATATTACACAAATGTTTGCTACAATAAGCTATGAAAGCATAAAAGAGAAAGGGGTGAGAGGAAATCTCCCAAATCGGCTGTTCGGTGAGACAACGGTGCCTGGCGGAAGCTTGGATGAAGAAGGTGAGATGCAGGATGACGGAGGTGAGATGTAGGAGGACGTTGGGTAAAGGAATGCTTCGTCGAGGCTCTAGAATGGAGGTGAGGAGATGGAGGTGATCTTCTACTGGAATGGAGGTGGGAGGACTGCTCTAAGGCAACATATAAAGGTGGTGGGATGAAGGATGAATTTTTGGTGGGAACTAGGATGATTACACTAATAGGAGGCCTTTGGAGCTTAAGAGTAAGCTCTAATGGAGCTTTGGTAGGCTACTAGAGCTTAAGAGTAGGTGGGAGTAGAGTAGGTAGAGATGAAGACGAATGAGGGGTGTAGGGGTGTTTATATTGTGGAGGGAAGAAGAAATTAATGTAGAGGGCTATAGTGACAGCTACAAGCGTCATTAAAGACCGCATGCAGCTGTCACTGAACATCGTGTCCCACTGCTCACACCGGCAGTTGGCCTTGCACCTACAAGCAACTAGTGATGACTGTAAGCGTCACTAAAGGTCTGCCCAGGCTATCGTTGAAAGTCTGCACCAACCCACGCCTGCTGCTGCTGTGCTTGTGCGCCCATCACGAGCCGTGTCACATGCGAGCACTCTGGCGTTGTGCTGCTGTGCTAGCGTTGCGGTGCGGGCATGCAGGCGGTGGATGGTCGAGTGGATGGTGCAGTGGCATTCGCTGATTGTGAGATCATGGCCATGGGATTCTCATCCAACAATCACGATATGATCTTGAGCTCTTCTCTTATGAAGGTGAGGCGATGTAGAGCGCCCCTCAGCCTTTGGATTGAGATCCAACAACTGAGATCTCTCCATGCGTGAGGCTGGGGCAGCTGTGGTTCATGAGGGGCAGTCTGGATGGTGTCATATGGCACCATCTGGACCGTCCATCTTCTTCTTGTAGAGGGTGCTACGGAGCTCTGATCGAGGTGATTTTCATGTTGATAAACTATGATTGTTGCTCCGGATTCATCCGTACGGTCAGATTCTCCATCCAAAGCCCGTAAAGATGTCACACTACCTCCTGGCCATATAAAATGGATGAATTAATGTACATAATATACAACTATCCTAAATGCCTTGCAATGGATGTTATGCAGTATTTATAACATGATATGCAATGCTAAGCTTAGGAGCTATCATAAATAAGCATTTTATCATGAATTCATTTGTGTTTATCATACCCCCATGCTTACTTTTTGCTAGTCCCTAGCAAACCTAAATGCTATGTATAAAAGTAGAATCAAGATTTGATTACTTAGGCAAAATTTGTTGATTGCTTTAGAAAATCTCAACACCAAGACCTAATTGCAAAAACTCAACAGTGACTGGGTGTCTACCAAAATGTAGACCACCTAGGCCCTCGCCTTCTTTGAAAAAAGAAGATAGATATTTTTTTTTGGTTTTTCTTCTTTTCTAAGTTTTTTGGACTTTTAGAGTTTGAGAGTTTTGGGATAACTTTTTATGGCTACCTGACCCACCCAAAACTCGAAAAGGACTCTAAGTGCTAAGCATCTAGTGAAAAGAGTGAAAGACTCACTAGGCGACCGTTAAAATGGACTTCGAGTTTCTACAACCCTAGGTGACCTTGCCTAGAGGTTTATCTTTTCGAATGGTAGCTTTCTCCCTATTTCTTTTATTTATGGGGTCAACACAAGGGTGAACCCAATGTATATCTCCACAGTCTACTTCCCTGGTTCTTCCCTAAGTGTTTTGGGAATTATTTATGCATTTTTGTGAGCTGGGCTCTGGACAATTGGCCAATGGGCTGTTACCCACGGTAACTTATCATCCATACTCGTGCGGTGAAGTGTGGTTTTATTTTCTTATTTTCTCCTTTTTTTTCTTTTCTTTCTTTCTTTTTCTTTCAAGTAGGTGGCTTCCCCAATCTAAGATTTACCTAAAGGCAGTACGAAGAAAATGGTCTTGTGGTGGGCTTTGGACAACCGACCGATGAGATGTTACCACCGACAACTTGTCAGGCATACCACCCTAGATGATTCATTAGCTACTCAATTTTCGAAGAAACTGCTGAAAAGTGAGTCAGTGCAAAAAGTGTGTGGATGCTTAGGCTTAAAATCCCCTCAAATCAGAGGGCAGGTTGATAAGTTGTATACTTATCACCTTAATTTATTGACTAGTTTAAAATAGAATTACTTGGCGAGGGCTCGAGACTACGTCCACATTCGAGTGGATACCTGGGCAAATTAAGCTTGAAGACTTGAAGAGTCTAAGTATTTAGGTCCAAAGCATCAATTCCTAAAGTTTGCAACTCCTAATGCCTAAGTTCTCATCTACTAATTCTCTCGCTCTCTCTCTTTTTAAGATGAAAAATAGGAAATTACTATTACGGCTGACAAAAAAGATTCATAAGAAATATCCACCCCCTATGCTTAGCTAATGCAATGTCCTCATTGTTAAAAATGACAGCATGTAGGAGAGTAGAAGTAGAAGAATAGCACCTGGTTTCCATGAGATTCTGGTCAGCTCAGAACATTCTTTACACGTGTTGAGTTTAGTGCTTTCATCTAGGCGAGGTCCTCAATCAAAAATAACAAACATTGTGGCTACAATAACACATTTTCTGGGCCCCTAGATATGGATCCCGAAGAGTAAAAATGGTCTTTCCAAAGAGATGATCAATGAATGTGGCAAGCTGGTGGTGTAGGGAGAGCCCAAATGATCTCCAATAGGAGTTTTGTTGATTCATTATAGAGGAGGTGTGGGTGGATATAGAAGTTATGTAATGGTTGGGAGAACAAGAACTATGAGGGTTTTGTGATGTGTCGTGGGTTTGTGGGTACTTTAATGTTTCAAGAGTTTCTCCCAAAAGATCAATTTCCTACTCACAATTAGGGTGCTTAATCCAACCATCTTGATCCTCATGATTCCCACCCAATAGTTGAACCTCAAACTCTAAAAATTCAGGATGAGGACATTGTTGGGTTATAACTTGATCATGTGAATCATCCAACAGATTTTCGATTTCATCCTATATTGCTATAGTTGGTTGCATGTTTTCGTTGTCCTCAATTATACCGGCAACCGTGTGATTTTCTTCCTGAGTTTGGGTTGAGTTGGCCCTTAAAAGGTTGTCTAAGGTATGTATGGCCATTACCTTCTCTATTCTGCCAAGCTCCTCCATTAAGCCACACTTAATTTTATCCTTCTTTGAGACCTCAAAAATATTAAATCGATTTGTTTTATTCCCAGAGGCCATTTCTATATTTCCCAATTCACAATCAATCCTTGCCTTGGTAGTAGCCAAGAAAGGTCTTCCCAAAATAATCGTGGTGTGGTTGAGCTGTTTTGGTGCTTCCATGTCCAGGACCATGAAATTAGCAAGGTAATGCAAATCATTAACCTTGACTAAAACATCCTCCAAAATACCCCTTGGTTTTGTAATGGATCTATCGGCTAACTGCAAGGTATGTCTGTATGTTTCAGGTAGCCTAGACCCAATTCCATGTGCAGTGAGGTGGGGATCACAATAATGGATGCGCCCAAGTTGAGAAGGGCTTGGTCAGAAGTGATGTTTCCTATTGTGCAAGAAATCAGTGGGGCTCTCGGGTCCTACTTCTTAGGAGGTAGCTTATTTAAGATTAGTGTGCTTGTGTTATCAGACAAGACTACTCTCCTAATGTTTTCAGATTCCACTCTACACTTTGCTTTATACGAATTTAGTAAACCTATGGCATACGAGGGAATTAAATTGATAGCCGCAAGGAGTAAAATGATTGTTGATTGCATGGATTTCGCATGTTTGAATTCGAGGATAAGAATAACCCATTGTTGTAGTTGCAAAACTTGTAAGCAAATATAATTTATACCAAAACTCCAAGGGTCTTTCAAGTCGAACACAGGGAGGCGATGTTCACTTTGTATGAAAACCATGCTTCAATTTGTTTCCTTTTGGTGTTTTGTGGTTTTGTTATTTTTTTGTTTTTGAAATAAAATGACAAGCAATCACAAAAGAGAGATGGAATCAAATATGATATATTGCATGAATGTCAATTACAATAAACTATGAAAGCATAAAGCAAAAAGGGGTGAGAAGAAATCTCTTGAAGCGGCTGTTCGGTGAGACAATGGCGCCTGGCGGAAGCTCGGACGAAGGAGTTGGGAAGCAGGACGACGGAGGTGAGAAGCGGGAGGACGTCGGGTAGAGGAAAGCATCAGCATAGTTTCGGAATGGAGGTGAGAAGGTAAAGATGATCTGCTACTGGAATGGAGGTGGGAGGATGGCTCTAAGGCGACCTGTGAATGGGGATGGGAAGATGGAGGAGTATTTGGTGGGGCAGAGTTTCGTTACACTAATAGCCGCCTTGGGAGCTTGAGAGTAAGCTCTAACAGAGCATTGGTAGGCTTGCTAGAGCTTGGGAGTAGGTGGGAGTAGAGTAGGTAGAGATGCTTTAGCAAGGGGGTGTGTAGGCCTTTATGTAGTGGATGGGAAGGGGCTAAAAATGGATACAGGGTAATTAGCGACCTCCTGGATGTCGTTGTAGGTCCAGCTGAGCCGTCGTTGTAGCCAACTCATGCCCGCCCATGCGAGCTGCGCTGTCCCTCCATCATGCGTGCAGATTACGCGGAGGCCCTGCTAGCATGGCCAGCTGGCATGCTAGCATGGCCAGCTGGCATGCTAGCATGCACTGGTGTGCATGCGTGCATGCATTGCTGGTGCGTGCTAGCGTGCCCGCTGCCATACGCATTATCGTGCCCGCTGGCGTGCACCAAATTGACAAATTAGGGGACTCTGCGGGTCTCGAACCTGCACCCCTCTCTTGCGATAAAGCGCCTCCACCGTTGCACCGCATCCACAAGTGTGCCGAGAAAATGTGCTGAGGCCGTGTGGTGAAGGCGGGCTCTCAGTCCTTGGATTTTCATCCAACGTCTAAGATCACTTGTTGGGTGGCCATTGGAAGTATGGTGGGTGACGTTGGGCGCTCCAAATGGTGCCAAGAAGGGTGAATGGTCTAGATGGTGCCACATGGCACCATCTGGATTGTCCACCTTTCCTTCCTTGTAGAGGATGCCATGGTGCTTGGATCGAGGTGATTTCTACGTTGTCAGACTATGATCGTAGCTCCGGATCCATCCGTATGGTCATATTTTTCATTCGAAGTTCCTAAGGATGTCTCGTTGCATCCTGGCCATATAAAATGAAGGAATTAATATACAAAACATACAACTATCCTAAATACAATGCAATGGATGTTTATGCAATATTTATAGCATGATGTACAATACTAGGCCTTGGAACTATTGTAAATAAGCATTTTATGATGAACTTATGCATGTTTATCATACCCCCATGCTTACTTTTTGCTAGTCCCTAGCAAAATTAACCTAAATGCTATTTATAAAAGTAGAATTAGGATTCGATCTCTTAGGCATAATTTGTTGGTTATATTAGGAACTTTTAACCCAAGACCTGGTTACAAAGACTCGACAGTGCCCGAGTGTCTGCCAGAATGCAGACCATCCAAGCCCTCCCCTTATTTGAAAAGAGAAGATACACAATTTTTTTTGTTGTTTTTCTTCTTTTTTAATTTTTTTTTTCTACTTTTGAAGTTTGAGAGTTTCGAGATAACATTTTACAGCTACCCGACCCACCCAAGACTCGAAAAGGACCTTAAGTGATAAGCATCTAGTGAAAAGAGTGAAAGACTCACTAGGCGGCCATTAAAACAGACTTCGGGTTTCTACGACCCTAGGTGACCTTGCCTAGAGGTTTATCTTTTCGAACGGTAGCTTTCTCCCTACTTTTATTTATGGGGTCATCACAAGGGTGAACCCAGTGTATATCTCCCCAGTTTATTCTACTTTCCCGCTTCTTCCCTAAGTGTTTTAGGAATTATTGTGCATTTTTGTGAGTTGGGCTCTGGACAACCGGCCAGTGGGCTGTTACCCACGACAAATTGCCAGCCACACTCATGTGGTGAAGTGTGGTTTTGATTTTCATTTTTTTAATTATATTTTTCTCCTTTTCTAATTTTTTCTTTTTATTTTCCTTTTTTTTTTAAGCAGGTGGCTTCCCTAATCTAAGATTTACCTAAAGGTAGTACAATAAAAATGGTCTTGTGACTAAGCTCTGGAAAATCGACTGATGAGCTGTTACCACCAACAACTTACCAGCCATACCACCCTAGATAGTTCATTAGCTATCCAATTTCCGAAGAAACCGCCAAAAAGTGAGTCAGTGAAAAATTAAGTGTGTAGATGCTTAGGGTTAAAGTCTCCCCAAATTAGAGGGCAGGTTGATAAGGTGTATACTTATCACCCCAATTTATTAACCAGTTTAAGATAAGATTATTGGGCGAGGACTCGAGACTAAGTCAACATTCGAGTGGACACCTTGGCTAATTAAGCCCGAAGAACTGAAGAGTCTAAGTATTCAGGTCCCAAAGTATCAATTCCTAAAGTTTCCAAATCCTAATGCTTAAGTTCTCATCTCCTAATTCTTTTTTTCTGTTTGTTAACTAAAATAACAAGAAATTACTGTTATAGCTGACAAAAAGATTATAAGATATATCCACCCCCTTGTTTAGCTATTACAATGTCTTTATTGTTAAAAATGCAGGCAAGTAGTAAAGTAGATGTGGAAAAATAGCTCCTGGTTTTCGTGGGATTCTTGTCAGCTTGGAACAGTCTTTACACGTGCTGAGTTTAGTGCCTTCAACTAGGCGATGATCGGCCCGCGGTGGTTAAGGCAAGGTAAGAGCAACCTTGTCCGAGATGGGCTCAGGGAGCGTATGGTCAACAAAGTGTTTGAGACGCTGTCCATTGACCTTGAAGATATTACCCATCTTTGGGTCAGAGATTTTGATGGCCCTGTTAGGGAAAATCCTCTCAATAACGAACGAGCCATCCCACTTAGACCTGAGCTTTTTAGGGAAAAGCTTCAATCGATAATCGAAAAGCCAGACCTTCTGGTTCAACTTAAAGCTCTTATGTGAAATCATCTGGTCAAGGAGAGCATTGGTCCCTACCTTATAGATTCTGGCATTTTCATAAGCATCATTTCAAAGCTCCTCCAACTTAGATAGTTGGAGTTTCCTGGTTTTCCTGGCCAATTCAAGGTCAAAATTACATTTCCTGATGGCCCAAAATGCCTAGTGTTCAAGTTCTACGGGTAAGTGACACGCCTTACCAAACACCAGACAGAATGCAGACATACCGATAGGCATTTTGTATGCCGTACGGTAGGCCCAAAAAGCATCATCTAGCTTTTGGGTCCAATCCTTCCTATCAGGCCTAACAGTTTTCTGCAAAATGCTTTTGATCTCCCGATTGGAGACCTCGGCTTGTCCATTCGTCTGAGGGTTATAAGGTGTGAAAATCTGATGATTCACCCTGTATTTCCCCAGTAAATTCCAAAATTGAGCATGAGTGAAATGTCTACCACCATCATTGATAATTGCCCGAGGAACCCTGAACTGACTGAAGATATTTTTCTTCACAAAATCAATGACCACCTTGTGGTCATTGGTCCAGGTGGGAATTGCCTAAATCCATTTGGACACATAATCAACAGCGATCAGAATATACTGGTGTCCAAATGAAGGAGAGAAGGGTCCCATAAAGTCGATGCCCCAAATGTTGAAAATTTTGATGGAAAGTATTGGGCTCAGGGGCATCATATCTCTCTTAGCCATGTTCCCGAGTGTTTGGCATTGGGTGCATGACTTTGAGAATTCCCTGGCAACGGCGCCAAAATGATCGCACGGGTTTTGCGTGTTTGAAATCAAGGATAAGAATAACCCATCGTCATAGTCACAAAACTCATAATCAAATATAATTTATACCGAAACTCCAAGGGAGTCCCAGGTCAAACACAGGGAGGCGACGTTTACTTTGTATAAAATCGTGCTTCGATTTGTTCCTTTTTGGTGCTTAGTGGTTTTGTTATTTTTTTTGTTTTTGAAATAAAATGACAAGTAATCACAAGAGAGTGATGGAATCAAATATGATATATTGCATGAATGTCAATTACAATAAACTACGAAAGCATAAAAGAGAAAAGGGATGAGAAGAAATCTCCCGAAGTAGCTGTTCGGTGAGACGATGGCGCCTGGCGAATGCTCGAACGAAGGAGTTGGGAAGTAGGATGACGGAGGTGAGAAATGGGAGGATGTCGGGTAGAGGGAAGCTTCAGTGTGGCTCCAGAATGGAGGTGAGAAGGTGGAGATGATCTGCTACCAGAATGGAGGTGGGAGGACAGCTCTAAAGCAACCTATGAATGGGGATGGGAAGATGATGTATTTGGTGGGGTAGAGTTTCGTTACACTAATAGGCACCTTGGGAACTTGAGAGTAAGCTCTAACAGAGTGTTGGTAGTCTTGCTAGAGCTTGGGAGTAGGTGGGAGTAGAGTACGTAGAGATGCTTTAGCAAGGGGGTGTGTAGGCCTTTATATAGTGGATGGGAAGGGGATAAAAATGGATACAGGGTAATTAGCGACCTCCTGGATGTTGCTGTAGGTCCAACTCAGCTATCACTGTAGCCACCTCACGGCCGCCCATGCGAGGTGCACTGTCCCTCCATCATGCGCGTAGATTGCGGGGAGGCCCTGCTGGCATGGCCAGCGGTCATGCAGCGCGTATGCCACTGGGCATGCCAGCATGCATTGGCGTACGCGTGCGCTGTTGGTGCGTGCTGGCATCCCCACTACTGTATGCGCTGTCGTGCCCACTGGCACGTGCCCAATTGACAAATTGGGCGGGGCTCTGTGGGTCTCGAACCTGTGCCCCTCCCTTGCCATCAAGCGCCTCCACCATTGCACTGCGTCCACAAGTGTGCTGAGAAGACATGCTGAGGCCGCGTGGTGAAGGTAGGCTCTCAACCATTGGAATTTCATCCAACGGCTGAGATCACTTGGGTGGCTATTGGAAGTATGACGGGTAAACTTGGGCTCTCTAGATGGTGCCACATGGCACCATCTGGACCATCCACCCTTCTTTGCTTACAGAGGATGCCAAGGTGCTCGGATTGAGGTGATTTCTATGTTGTCAGACTGCGATCGTCGCTCCAGATCCATCTGTATAGTCAGATTTTTCATCCGAAGTCTGTAAGGATGTCACATTACCTCCTAGCCATATAAAATGAAGGAATTAATATACAAAATATACAACTATCCTAAATATAATGCAATGGATGTTTATGCAATATTTACATCATGATGTGCAATGCTAGGCCTAGGAACTATCGTAAATAAGCATTTTATGATGAATTTATGCGTGTTTATCAATTATCAATTTGAAAGCCTGAAGTAAGGGTATCCTTTCCTCCAATTTCTCCTCTGACATTTTCTGTTTGCCCATACAACAACAACATACTCCCAAATCAGACTCTGATGTTTTGTTGATCACATTCTTACTTGGGAGTCTGGAATTCTTACTACGAGGCCTAATGGTGTTGACATGGGGTTGGGTAGGTCCCTTGTGTCAACTACCACTCCTTAAGGTGATGGTGTCTGTAGTGGAAAAATGCTGTTGCTTAGTACATTGGGGAGGGTTGGGCAAAACAGGAGGCTACCAGTTGATTATGGTAGGAACTTGGTTCACTCAATGAGGGGCTGGGGTAGCCTGATAGATACCATGAGCTTGAGCATACGACTCCCCATTATTACCAAACCCTTGAGGCCTAGCACCCCGTTTCTGTACGTTCCTTGGGTTTGGTACAAGTTGTGATGGTAGAGATCCAGGCTGTTGGTTGTTTACACCAAGTTTGGATTGCAAGGTGTCCAGTGAAGTTTTCATTTGTTACATGAGCTGGAGCATTGACCCTTGCATTTCTACCATCTTCATGTTTAAATTAGCCTGTCCGGTGGGTTGTTGAGCATTCCACATGGACTGATTAACTTGATTCAGGGGCAACTGAGTGTATTCATGACCTTGACCCATTGGTTTTTGTAATACATAGTTGTTGAGTCGATATTGGGTCTACTGCCCCTGATCTTTCCAAGAGAAGTTAGGGTGATTTTTCCAACCAGAATTGTAGGAATTCGAGTAAGGGTTGGTCCTAAAATTCTCTTGCATAGTATGAACATCGTCATAAGATGAGGATGAAGAAGGATCAGAAAAACTGGGATCAAAAGCCCCAGTTTGGAACCGATAAGGTTCTAAGAAGAGCTGGCTCGAAGGTTGGGCCGACTCCAGCTGGTTCACAAACTTCCGTCTTGTAGGAGCTTACGAAGAATGGAATCCCGATCCCTGGTATTGAGTGGATCAAGAAAAATTAGAGTTTCTAGACATCCACTCTTCCATTCATTTAGAAACCAGATCAATCTTATCTAATTTATTGCAGATCAATTCCATATCAAATGTGTGAGAATCTTGGACCTCATTAGCATTTGATCTAGTTTGTTGGGATCAGTTAAAGGTTTCCATGGAGGCATGGTTTAAAGAGTTT
This sequence comes from Thalassia testudinum, assembly GCA_037157565.1. Taxonomy (NCBI): domain Eukaryota; kingdom Viridiplantae; phylum Streptophyta; class Magnoliopsida; order Alismatales; family Hydrocharitaceae; genus Thalassia; species Thalassia testudinum. Next base: position 110,645,162 of record JAZHRO010000003.1, on the reverse strand, counting down.
TCACTCATTTCCTCAAACAAATCATACGCGTTATCTGTGTCTCTGTTGAGGAAATTGCCTCCGCAAGAAGTATCCACTTGATTACGGAATTGATCATTCAACCTGTGTTAAAAAACCTGTACAAGTTGCCATTTAGGCACCTCGTGGTGTGGGCACTTCCGCAACAGATCCTGGAATCTCTCCCAGGCCCCATGAAACAGTTCCCCCTGCTGCTAGGAAAAAGTGGTAATTGCCTGTCGCAATGCATTGGTTCGCCTAATTGGCAAGAATTTCTTCAAGAAGGCCGATGTCAAAGCTGTCCAGGTAGTAATCGATTTTCCAATGGTACGATACCAATGTGCGGTCTTATCTCTAAGTGAATGGGAGAAAGGCCTCATGAGCATCTGTTCTTCATTCACATTCCACGATTTGGTGGTTTAAACCAGAGTGATTAGGTCCTCTAAATGTTGGAATGGGTCCTCAGAGCCGTGCCCATGAAAGTGTTTAATTAGACTCAAAACCTGGGGCTTGATCTCAACATCACCGGCGGGGATCACAATGCTAGGACGATCCTCATAATTTGATGGATCATAAAAATCCTTGAAGGGCCGAGCAGTCTGACCATTCATTCGTTGGAACCATTGTTGCATCTACTGCAATTCTTCCAACTACCTCTGAATCAGCTCTTGCTGGTTTGGGGGCGGGGGAGGTGGTTGTTGATCAGCCATGGGATCTACTTGGCTATAGCTCAACGTCCCCTTTCAGGAATGGTCTAAAGGTCCTTCCAATCTAGGGTTCAATGACCTCCTTCCAAGCATACACTGGAAGGAAGTTGGAAGGACATGGAAGAGAAGGAACCCTACAGAACAAATATACAAGCCTATCCATAGGTTGGATAGCCTAAAGGTCTACAGACTCTCAGAATCTGTCCTATGATTATGGACAATTTACTCTACTTTTATCCAAGCAATCCAACCAGTTAGGAGGGACTAGGGAGAAGGTTCTTCCTTTGGCTTGCACCTCCAGTTCCTAATGTACCCCCCAGCCACGATCGTTTGATTCTACTCCCCTAGCTAGACATCCGATTGACTAGTATAAGCAGGTTAATCCTGAACAATCTAAATTTGGATCCTGACGAGCGAACTAGCCCTTAGGGCCAACATCTAATCAATTTTAGTTAGGCTTGGGATACTGGTGCTTCTGGAGTGTGATGGGCCCTTAATGGGTTGTGCCCTTAATGATTTGTTTGAGAATGTGTGTATGTGCAGAACCATGAAGTTTTCATGCAAGATTATTAAGAATGAAGTGACTTTTAAAATTCAAATCTTGCTTAGTAGATTTTAGGATTCAAATATTAGGAATATTCAACAAAGTTTTGTGAGGAAAACCAAGTTTTGAAAGCACGAGTTCAAGTGTTTTTCCTTTATAAATCAAGAAAATATGGAGTGCCTGGCCTGACCCAAGTATTGAATCCTATGGGGCAGCTACAAAATGAATCTCTTTTAAATTAGGTGGTGCGGCCCAAACAATTCAATCAATCGATAAAAATGCACCACCGATTAAGGCACACAAAAAGGTGATTACCTAATATGATTTGTACTCCTTATTGTGTTGAATTGGTGTATCGGTTCCACAAGTCGGAATCCCGGTTGAGTAGATGAAAATCAAGTTAGGTTATGTGCCTCAAATGTTGGTGTATAAAGTGTGTATATTGATACGTCCCATAGAAAGTATCTTTTAGTTTTTTTTATAATATGCGAGGGTGAGATGAGTGGAGGTGGCAAACAAGACAAACAATTATATCCTAGGGTTTATGTGAACACCTAAGTAGATTAGGTCTTGGTTATGAATGTGACGAAATAAAACTAGTGGGGGGAAATGTGGGGAGCACTTACAAATTACTTTACCCGCACATTACTCTAGTCTACTGCACTTGGAACTCCATGCTAGGATAACTACAAGACAATAGATCAGAGATAAGCAAGGTTAGTAATATGTAAATGCAAAGAAGCATAGAAAACAAGAAAGTAAATTCTGTTGCCTCCATGGCAACAGCATCAAAATGATCGACGTATTTCGTGAGGTAGAAATCAAGGTTTGGTGGAACCTGTCATCGTAGTCGCAAAGCTCGTTATCAAATACAATTTTACCTAAGCTCCAAGGGAGTCCCAGGTCGAACACAGGGAGGCGACGTTTACTTTGTTTGAAAATCGCACTTCCTTTTTTTTTTTTTAGTGTTTTGGGGTTTTGTTATTTTTTTGTTTTTTTGAAATAAGAAGATAAGTAAGACAATTTCACAAAATGAGAGGGAACACAACTATGATAAATTACACAAATGTTTGTTACAATAATCTATGAAAGCATAAAAGAGATAGGGGTGAGAGGCAATCTCCCGAATCAGCTGTTCGGCGAGACGACGGTGCCTGGTGGAAGCTTGGATGAAGGAGGTGAGATGTAGGATGACGGAGGTGAGATGCAAGAGGAATGCTTCGCCAAGGCTCTGGAATGGAGGTGAGGAGATGGAGGTGATCTTCTACCAGAATGGAGGTGGGAGGATGGCTCCAAGGAAACCTATGAAGGTGGTGGGAGGAAGGACGAATTTTTAGTGGGAAGTGGGATCATTACACTAATAGGAGGCCTTTAGAGCTTGAGAGTAAGCTTTAATGGAGCTTTGGTAGGCTTCTAGATCTTAGGAGTAGGTGGGAGTAGAGTAGGCAGAGATGAAGAGGAATGAGGGGTGTTTATATAGTGGAGGGAAGAAGAAATTCGTGTAGAGGGCTATCGTGATAGCTGCAAGCATCACTAAAGACCCCATGCAGCTATCGCTAAAGATCACGCCCCCACCGCTCACGCTCGCAGCTGGCCTTGCACCTACAAGTAATTAGTGACTGCTGTAAGCGTCACTAAAGGTTCGACCAAGCTGTCACTGAAAGTCTACGCCAACCCACGCCCACTGCTGTTGTGCTTGTGAGGCCATCATGTGCCGTGTTGTGCACGTGCACGCTGGCATTGCGCTGCTGCGCTAGCATTGCGTGATGCGCTAGCATTGCGGTGTGGGCAAATGGGCTGGTGCGCACGTGCACCAGAGCACTGGCATTGCCTCAATTGAGCAATTGGGCAGGCATGGAGGGTTTCGAACCCACGCCCTTCCTTTGAGGAGCCGGCACCTCACCATTGTGCCAAGGCGGTGGATGGTCAAGTGGAGGATCTGGTGGCATTCGCTGATTGTGCGATCGTGGCCGTTGGATTCTCATCCAACGGTCACAATATAATCTTAAGCTCTTCACTTGTGAAGATGAGGCATTATAGAGCTCCCCTCAGCTGTTGGATTGAGATCCAACGGCTGAGATGTCTCCATGCGTGAGGCTAGGGTGGCCGTGGTTCATGTTGGGTAGTCTAGATGGTGCCACGTGGCACCATCTGGATCATCGACTTTTTCTTCTTGTAGAGGGTGCTACGGAGCTCTGATTGGGGTGATTTTTGCGTTGATGGACTGCGATCGTCACTTCGGATTCATCTGTATGGTCGGATTCTCCATCCAAAGCATGTAAAGATGTCGCACTACCTCTTGGCCATATAAAATGGAAGAATTAATGTTTATAATATACAACTACCCTAAATGCCATGCAATGGATGTTATGTAGTATTTATAACATGATATGCAATGCTAAGCCTAGGAACTATCATAAATAAGAATTTTATCATGAATTCATATGTGTTTATCAACAGGCAAGCAGAGAACCACAAATAACTCACCCTAGTTGCTAAAGAAAGTGGGGATAGACTCCCAAAAATCAGCCCTACTGCTACAAGGGTGAGAAAAGTGAAAGGAAATAAAATTTTGTGATGAAGGAGAATCCCCTCTGAAAGCGGGATCCAGGTCTCCTTCACTTTATGTCCTCTCTGCGTGTGTGGGCGTCGCTCAAGTTCAATGTTGTCGCTCGGCTATGCTTATCGTCTCGTCAGATTCCTTGCACTCAGAAAAATAGCCAATAGCCAAATCAATGTGCACCTCAAAAAAGATCAAAAATAAAATCAGGGGAACCTATCGCGTCTGTTGCCTCTCTGGCAATGGCGCCATTTGATCAGGAAATTTTTGCTTGAAGGAATAATATCAGGGAAATATGTCATTATAGTAAATAATGTGGTGGAAAATCCTCAATCAAAAATTACTAAAAATATACTGAAATTGAACCATAAAATCAGGTCATATCATGGGGAGGCACTGATACAGATTTTATGTGATTTCATAAATGCAGGTTTTTGTCATTGAAACGCATAAAATCGATCAACTCTTAAAATTTATAATACCTAGATAGGATGAGTATCTAGGGTCATCCAAGGAGGCCAAATTATTAATCACATGAAATGGTTCTCTCTCTCACCTCTCAAATCCGCACTTGTATTTTTTGTATTTTCAATTTTGTTGTTTTTAAGGATTTCAAAACAATCGGGCAGTTGAAAGTGAAGACGAACTATGCTAAAACTATGCTTATCAACTATTCTAAAGTGACAAGAATGAAACCCTCTCTTCTAAGCTCACCCTAGGCAAGTGCACCTAGGGTAATTAGAAGAGAAGAGTGTGGTGCACTAAAATTCTAATAGCATGAAAAATGCACTAAACATAAAACATGAAATTGGAAGGCAAAGTTGAAAACTTGTATTACTAACAGCTAAATGAAGTGTAGTGGAATGCTTGTCACATAAAAACAAGTACAACACTAGCTAATACAAGAATTAAGAAAGATAAAGAAGAAGAAAAGTGTCCTCCAAAGATGATGAAGGAAGAGGTAGGTCTTTCTCCAAGCACAGCAGCTCCTTTGCTTGGAAAGATCTCCTCCTTGCCTTCAAGTTGATACTCCTCCAAGCATTCCTCCAAGGTGGGCATTAACCACCTTGCTCCTCCTCTTGCCTGGTCATCCCTCCTAGATGAAAGTTTCCTCCTCCTTGGCGTGGCATAAGGAGAGGAAGAGAGAGGAAGAAGACACCAAGGGGGCAGGCAGGTTGCCCCCTTGATCTTCTCTTCTTTTCCTTCCTTGGCCGTGGATTGTGTGGATATGGATAGAATAAAAACAAGCCAAGGATGGGAATTATGTGGTGGTAGGGTATGGTATTTATAGGATGGGAAGGGAGGCGGTTATGGTGTTTTCTTGGAGGGAAATGAAGGGGTGCTTGGATATTTTTGGAGGGAAAATGGGAGGGAAATGAAAAGGTGCCTTGATTTTCCCTCCGAAAATACCTTCTAGAAGGTGCTGATTTTGGAGGGAAAAAATGGAGGGAGGAGATGGGTTTTGATGGTGGATGTAGGGTGGTGATGGAAGGGATAGTTGGCACCAAAATGGAGTAGAAGTAGGTGGGTGGAGCTTACGTAGTAGGGTAGTAGGCCATGAAATGGAGCTAGATTGAGCTAAGCTAAGCTAATTTACCTAGTAGAGTAGTGGAGGAGTAGCTAGGGTTTGGATGAGGAGCTGAAGTTGGAGTTGCATGATCTTCCTGGAACTATTAGTAGCTAAAGTAGAGGTGCCTAAGAACTCAAAAGCTAGCTTAGCTAGCGAGTTCTTTGCAAGTACCTAAGTTAAGCTAATCTAAGTTGGCCTTTTCTAGTCTGGTGCTTAGGTGAGCTGGAGCTCGTCCTCCCGAAGACTACCCAGCTAGCTGAGATAGCCAACTTACATCAAGTAACTCATCTCAACTAAGTTGAGCTAAGTTGAGTCTTCGGGAGTGTTGGAGCGGATATTCGTTGCAAATGGCACCAAAATGTTATGTCGAAAAATCCTCGGCAATGGTGCCAAAATGTTTAAGCGAAAAATGTGCGCAAACAGAATTAAGTTTTGAAAACTCGTCATTGTAGTTTCATTTGCGAGAAAAATTGTCAACAGATAAATTTATACCGAAACTCTAAGAATTTTGGGTCGAACACAGGGAGGCGGACAGTTGATTAAAAATATGTGTTTATTTTATTTTTCACGAAATAGATTAGCTGGTCAAAAACTAGCTATCTATTTAACAAATAATAAATAGAAGAGAGGGAGAGAATATTACAAATAAAGACAAAAGAAAGGTAGAATAAACATGGATTTCATCATCAAATGCTATTCATCACACTAATCATTAGAACTAGAAAGCAAGAAATCTACGTTAGAAAGCAGTAAATCTACTTTAAAAAGTGGTAAAAAGAATGGAGAGAGAAGTATCCTCCTCGACGATTACTTGGAGACGAGCTGGACGGGGTGATGCCTAGAAGACGAATGATGAAGCGAGAAGAAGGAGAATGAAGCAGGAAGAACATGGGGTGGGACAAGATGTCGTCATCACGGGATCCACTTCCCGAATGGAGTGAGAGGACAACTACGGGATGCACCATGAAGGAGGGAGAGAAGGTGGAAAAATTATAATTTTCACTCTAATGGAGCATCCCAGGTTTGGGTCAAGCTCTTAGAACTTTAGATGGGGTGAGAGAAGAAAGGAAGGGATGAAGAATGTGTGGGGGTCGTAGGGCTATATATAGGTGTGGATTGGAGGGGGAAAATAGGTCTTTAAACTTTAAAACATTAAATCAGGGGTCTTTAGTGATGGATAAAATCGTCACTAAAGCCCATATTGTGGGCTTCGTTTGTGCGCGTGCCGTGCACCTCTTCCTCTCCCCACGTTGAAATGCTTCATCACATCCAAGCATTCTCGGCCGTCTGATCGTGAGATCGGACGGTTGGGAACTCATCTCACTTGAGTCTTCATTGCGCGCCTACGCCTGCGATGGTGTGTAAAAAAGCACATTAAATCAGGCGTGCAACTCGCTTTCTCATCCATGTGGCCACGTGGCTGCTCCTTGACTGCCCAATCCTCATCTGATGGTGCAATTTCGCCTGCACCTGCGTCCTCAGCTGATTTGGGGCACGTCGCGTTTCGAACGTGTGCCTTAAGCACACGACTTTGAGTCATGACCAACGTGCCAAGCACTCTTCTTTGATGCATTTTGAATCCAAGCGCACTCGCTCTCAGCCATTGGATCAAGATCCAATAGCTGAGATCAACTGAGTTGGTGAGGAGAGAGAGGGCACGACGGTCCTCACCAATTTGGCTGGGCTGGTTTGGGAGGCTGAGATGGCGCCACGTGGTGCCATCTTGGCTGTCCATCTTTTGTGTTTTGGATTATGCTACAGATGTCGGATTGGACCGATTTTCGTGCTTTTTGGTTTTGATCATCAATCTGAACCCATCCGTGTGGTCGAATTTGTCATCTGAAGTGCGGATTGGCATCATATTGGCCCTTGATCTCTATCCTTCCTCAGATTATATCTGATGCTATGGAAGTCCAATCGGGGCAATCTTGAAGTCGTTGAACTCCAATCGTCACCCTGATCAGATCTGTGTGGTTGGATCTTCGATCCGAGGCCCCGATTAAAAGTCGCCCTATCCCTGGCCACCAAAAAGAAGAAATTACTATACAATTTGTACAATTTGATCGAAATACATGATGATGCATGCTATGCAATATTTATAATGCATGATGCTAATATAATAATAAGAACATGCATTAATAGACATTTTTGGCTATTCTGATGAATGCACATCAGAGAGCTGGAGTTGAGCTGACCCGAGCTGGTTGAGAACTTCTTTAGCCAACTAGGCTTAGCTTGTTGATGGCAGTAGCTAATCCTTGTCAGATAGTACTTCCAGGAGCTGGATGGAGCTGAGAGGAGCTGGGATCAACTAAGTTGAGCAAGCCTGAGCTCCCATTTAGCTATGGTGAATTGAATGGAGCTGAGATGAGCTATCACAACTAGGTTGAGCTGGAATTGAGTTGAAGTCTACTAAGTTGAGCTAGCTTGAGTTACCATCCAGCTGAAATGAGCTGAAATGAGCTAGTCTTGACTAAGTAGAGCTGGAATCTAGTTGTGATGAGCTGGATTCACTAGGATCCAACTAAATTTCGGCTTTGTCTTCATCTTCTACCTTCCAAAGTGTCAGGGTTTGCGGGATCTGATTCTTTGGTTATCCTTGACACTCAAACATATTAAAAACATAGAAGAATGTAATGCATGCCTAACTTATTAGAATGCCTAAATTCAACCCAAAAACTTGATTGCACAGTTAAAATCCTAAGAACTAGGTATGTTATAAGACATAAGAATGATGCTAAACTGACGTTTGTCACACCCACATGCTTATCGTTTGCTAGTTTCTTAGCAAAACTGTTTAATAAAATGGATTTTTCGGAAAGACTAATTTTTATGCTTTTGTGGAGAATAAAATTATAGGAGCTTGGTTGATTGAAAACATGAAAGGCACGGGATTTGTTAAAGATAAAACATCAGGGTTTGTCTTTGGATTCAAAAGTTAGATGAATTCGGATCAGTGTATCTCTCAAAAATTCACAAATTAACTCCTTATTAATTCAAATGACCCAAAATGATTTTGCAGTTAGGATTTCCTTAGCTCTTGAATCCGACTCGCAACTTGCATAAATTTTAAAATCTTGTGTAGGTGCCTTGTGAATGCCAACATTTTTAAGGTTATGTTTTCGAAACTTCTTTTTTTTGTTTCCCCCATGCTTATTCCTAGCTTAATCCTACAATAGATGTGTTGGTATCATCATTCCCATTACCAAGCCTTGAGGGGGCATTGGTGCCAGCATTTCGAGATAGTACTATCCAAGACACCACCTAGGAGCTCACAACCCCAAAACACAATGCGGTGTAAAGGGGCACTCCAGCAAACTCAAGCTCTCGTTTTGACACTAGAGCACTATCCAAGACACTTAAGCTGCAAAATGCACCTTAATGCTCTATCTAATGATATGAAATATAGTTATAGAGAAGTGCCGAGGTAGTAACATGTTGACATCGCATCCTTAAAGGAGGTATTTTCCTCCTTGGCAGTGGGAACTCAAACCAATCATCTGCTTCGGATTTGACTAAGACTAAACAAGGGGCTTTTCTAATTTTTCTAGTTATTTTTTAGTTGTTGGCTTTATATGTGGAGTTTGACACAAGAATTTTGCACGAGATGCAAGTTTTTGAATCGAAAACTAAGCCAAGTAATTTCCAGGTCACAAAAGGAGACTAAGTCACTTGAATAATCACAAGTTTAGGTGGAATTTAAGGAAAGATACATGATCTAGTCTAAAAATAGACCTAGAGATTCTAATAATTAGATCCGTATTCTAGTCCCTAGTTTGTTAAAGATTAAATCCTATTATACCTTGAAATGATTTTTCAACCTTAGTCCCAATTTTCAAAAATTTTCCTCAAAGAGTTTTATGATTTTTCTCTTATGAAGATGCATGCAAAAGAAAAATTGCATATTTGTCATTTTTAAAAAATCCTGAATTGATCATCAAAATTTAAAAATGCCCTGCCATGACTATGATATGCAATGTCCTCATGCATTAGGAGGGAAAAGAGATCACCTTAGTGAAAACAGTCGGGTTCAGGATGGGCCAAACTTGGGAAAGGAAAGATGGAAGGAAAGTAGGAAAAATAATGGGTTACCTCCCATCCAGTGCTATCTTTTACTCCATTCAGCCGGGTGTGAAGTGATGCACGGAAGTCGGATTATCATGTAAATAATCTAACACGTGAATGCCCTCAAGAAATATGTCTTCCTTAGGATCCCCTGAAAGATGAGTAGAAGAAATTTGGGGATCAAAATAAGATGGAAAAATTGAAGGATGGCCTAAGTCTGGCCAAGGTTTGAGTTCATGATGAAAGCCACACTCGGCTAGGTCGGGTTGTAGGTGCAATGGAAAGGGAGGTGGAGAAAAATCAGTATGATGCATGGTGGGAGAAGTTAATGTAGATGCTTTTGGTGAGAAATCAGGAAGATCAGAAGAGTAAAAGTCAAGCCCTAATTAATCGAAAATGTCCTGGACCCCATTATCATAATTAGAATTTGAATTAGTGAAATCTGGTTCAATTGTAGTTAAAGTAGAGCAGGAGTGGACCAACATAGAATCCTCAATTACTGCTTCCATTTCATCATCAGAGTCCTCAAAAAATTCATGATCAAGGGACCACCTGGAAGCTTTGAAAATATCTTAAGAGATAGTTTGGTCACTACAAGTTATATCCATTTTTTTAGAATGATAATTGATATTAGCTTTTGCGGTAGCTAGAAAAGGTCTTCAAAGGATAATAGGGGTATTTTTTTAGTGTCTTAGGTACCTTTATGTCAAGGACCAAAAAATCAATCGAAAATAAACAATTTTGGACCTTGACAATAATATCCTCAACAACTCCCTATGGTTTAATGGTAGATAAGTCTACCAATTGTAATTGAACCTCAATGGGTTTTAATTCATCGAATTGAAATTCCTTGAATAAGACCATGGGGATGGGATTAATAGAGGCACCTAAGTAGAGAAGGGTGCGATCAAAGGTGGTGTCATTTATGACAACCGAAATGAGTTGTGTGTTCGGGTCCTTTTTCTTGAGAGGCAGCTTGCTCTATACAAATGAGCTTACTGTCTCGGAAAGGACCACCCATCCTAGATTCTTGGCTTGCTGCTTTGGAGTACACGTTTCTTTCAAAAATTTAGCGTGGGCAGGGATGTACTTGATGGCATCTAGGAGGGGGATGTTTATCTTGACTTGTCCAAATAAGTCCATAAGATTTTGGTCAGAGGGTTTTGATTTCTTTTTCTTAGGAGGATTAGATTACAGTGCTTGAGGGTAAGGAATGGGATTTGAATCATGTGATTTTTGGGTGTCTTCTTCTTCCTAAGTGGGGGATGAGAGTTAATTTGCATAGGAATAATGTGGGTTTCATGAGGTTGTTGTGAAGGCCTAGGATCAGTTATTGTTTTCCCACTCCTCAATGTAACTACATTTGTAGTTTGGTTATTATGAGGAGGAGGTTGGGGGACCTGTTGTTGATGGAAACCAGGTTGGTGCTGAGGTATCGAGTTAATGGGAGGCTAATTAGTGTTGTTTTGATTTTGATATCCGCTTGTATATTGGTTCCTTTGAGTGATAGGGTTGGGTATGGGCTGGGATGGTAAATGTTTTGTAGGTCTTTGGGTCGTAGTAACCCCAACTTGATTATGGAGATTGTTAATAACATGGGTTACTTCCGACATTTTAGTTTGCATTTCTTGTAGGGTTTTCATCATCTAGGCATTGATGTCTTCTTTGGATGGCCTAGGTTGATAGAAAGTCTGATTTGAACCATACATTCCAAATGGGTTTTGTTTTTGGAAAGGAACATGATTGGTCCAGGAGTGAATCGGGTATTTCCTCTAATTAGAGGAATTTTTAAATTACTCTTGGACGGTGGAGATATTCAGTGGGGTTGGGAATTGGATATGTGTAGGACCCTGGTAAACCATAAAAACCCTCGGAATATTGATTATACTCAGTAGGGGAAGTAATTAGATTATACTGATTTTCTCTCTTGAGGATGTTAGGTGGGGTTAAATGCGGAGCCTGTTGAGCTTGGGTTGATGTGGTAAGTCTTTCCTCCATTTTCTTTTGATTTAAATCCATTTGGTTGAGGCAATCATTTGGAGTTCATCTTGGGTAATTGATTTCACAGCAATCATAGGCCCTAATCCACTTGAATTAAGTTAGAACCTAGCTTAACTTAGGCATTCTGCATGCACTCTCATCCTACTTTACATCATATCTGATTTATTAGTTTTGTAAATAATAAATTTCATATTATGTGCTAATTGAGAGGCATTAACAATCATAGGTAATTGAAGGCTGCGGATGATCGATCCAACCATATGGATCTGCTCAAAACGACGACAGGAGTCCAACGCTTCCAAGATCACATCGATCAGACTCTTGTAGCATCCTATGAAGTCCACAGAAGAGCAAGAGCCAAGAGGGCCTATAGCCAAAAGGGCCTATAGCCAATAGTGCCTATAGCCCAAATAGGTGAAAATCTGAACCTCAAATGATAAATCCAACCTCACAAATGGATCTAGATTAGCGATCACGGTCCAACGGTGCAAGAATCATCCCAATAGAAGGCCTATAGCATCGCCTACAAAAGAGAGAAGATGGATGGCCATGATGGCACCACATGGCACCATCGCAACTGCCCCTCTTCACTCCCCTAACTTCTGAAGGCACTTCCCCGTGTGCTGTGGACCATTGGATCATCATCCAACGGCCACAACGTGCCCACATAGCAGCTCCAGATGCACCTTATCAACTAAGAGAAGAGCTCAACCATTGGATCTCCATCCCATGGCTGAAGATAGCTATGCATAAAATGGAAAATGCAACAACTTAGCCTCATAGCATGTTGGCTCGCTTGCACAAAGGCAAGGTCGCATTGCGGCTTCAAGGCATAATGAGTGCTTCGATCAGAGGGGGCAACATGGGGATGAATCATGTCCTTTGGATGGCCATCGGGTGGTGCAAACACGATCACGTGGTGCATAAAGGGGCTTCAGGTGACAATGCACAAGATCATGTGCCATCCAACGTGCGAGCGAGCGTGTTTGAATTTCAAGAGGCGGTAGATGCAAATTGTTTAGCTATCCGATCACATGATTCGACGGCTGAGAGTTGATACACACGATGAGCATGCGTTTAGCACTGCGGTTGAAATCGTGAAGGCGGTGCAGATGAGGCATGCACAACCATCAGATGCAGATCTGAGGGATGAGGGAGTGCCACGTGTCTGCACCAAAGAGCTTCGCACGTAGAAAACATTTGGGAAGTGTTGAATCGGAAATTCTATGTAAAATGGTTGAGTTTTCAAAACCTATCGTTGTAGTGTGATTTACGAGGAAATCCGTCAACAGATAATTTTAACAAAACTCGAAAAGAATTCCGGGTTGAACATAGGAAGGTTACGTCGATTTGAAATCCGTAATTATATTTTTTTTGTAATTTTTTTTAAAGGCGAGATAATTACAATGAATTGATACTAACTGTGAGAGAGAGAGAACAAAATACTTTTATAATATGGATAATGATTTTACAACGAGAAAGTTGGAAATATTAAAACTAGAAAGTAATAAAATCTTCTCTAGAAAGCGATGAAAGAGAAGGTGGAGAGAAGTTATCCTTCTTGTTGGCTGCTTGGAGGACGAGCCAGAACGAGCGATGCTTAGAAGACGGAGAGCGAAGATGGAAGATGGAGAACAAAGTGGTAAGAACTGGGGGTGAGGCAAGACATTGTCATCCTGGGATCTACTTCCAAAATGGGGGTGAGAAGACAACCACGGGAGCTTCGCGAAAGGGATGAGAATTGGCCAAAATTTTGCTTTTAACTCTTAGAGGAGCATCTCAAGTTTGGGACAAGCTTCTTTAAAGCTTTAGAGAGGGAGAAAGGTGAAAGAAGGGATGAGAAATTCGAGTGGTAGGGGTATCCTTTTATAGTTGTAGGGATTGAGGGCAATTTGGTCATTTCATGCTTAAAAACATTAATTCAGGGTCTTTAGTGACGGATTTAAGCGTCACTAAAGACCCCAAACATGGGTTTAGTGCACATGCACCTGCTACCTCCTCACCTTCACATGCACTCAACGCATACCCATGATCTCACGATCTTAGCGATCGGATGACTTAAACGCACCTCGCTTCATTGTGCCTCATCGTGTGCCAGCGTGTGATAGGCATTCAAACGCACGTCCGATAGCGTGTGCGTAATTTGCGTGCTTTGGTGATGCCACAATGCTGCTTCTTGCCTGCACGATTGCCATCCGATGGTCGAATCGAGCTGCTACTGCGCCTGTGCCTTGATTTGAGGTGTGTAGGGGCTCGAACCTACGCCTTCTTCGTGAGCAGTGTCAAGACCAATGTGCCATGCTGCTGCTTTGTCGCGAGGTGGATTTCTCCCCCAGCCAACCTTGGTTGTTGGATCTTCATTCAACGATCGAGATCTCTTGACGTGGAAGCCCTTCAAGAGTTGAGAAGAGGTGCTGTAGCCGGTTTGAGCAGCTATATGGCGCCACGTGGCACCATCATGGCCATCCATCTTTTGTGTCTTGCAGATGGTGCGACGGATGTCAGATTGGATCGATTTTTGCACCGTTGGGTTGAGATCGTCAATCTGAATACATCCTTGCAGTTGGATTTGTCATCTGAGTTACAAATTTACACTATCTTGGCCTTTTGATCTTAGATCTTTCTCAGACTGTATCTGATGCTACGGAAGACCGATCTGGGTGATCTTGGAGTCATTGAACTCCGATTGTCGCCCTGATCAGAGCCATACTGTTGGATCTTCAATCTGAGGCTTCGATTAAATATTGTCTATCCCTAATCACCAAAAAGAGTAAATTACTATACAATTTATACACTTTGACCTAAATGCATGATGATTCATGTTATGCAATATTTACAATGTATGATGCTTCTACGACACTAAGAACATCCATAAATAGACATTTTAGGCTATTCAAATGCATACACATCACATCCCCATGCCTATCTTTTGCTAGCCCCTAGCAAAAACTATATGCTATTTATAAAAAAATTAGGATTGGATTTCTTGGGCAAAAGTTATTCTTCAAGACTAGGAGTTTTTTACTAAGGACCTAAACTACAAAGACACAACATCGCCTGAGTGTCTGCCAAAATGCAGACCGCCTTAAGCCCTTGCCTTATTCAAAGAAGGATCTTTTTCTTCTTTTCTTTTAATTTATTTTTTGGATTTCTGAGTTTAGGGTTTCGGAGCAGCTTTCTATGGCCACTCAACCCGCCCAAGACTCGAAGAGAACCCTAAGTTCTGAGCATCTTTATGTGTGAAATGTGATAGACTCACTAATAAGTGATTAGAACGGACTTCGGGTTTCTATGCCCTTAGGTTACCTTAAAAAGGAATTCTGCCTAAAGGTGTATCTATTTGACCAGTAGCTTTCTCGCTACATTTATTTTTATGGGGTCAACAAAAGGGCGAACCCAGTATATATCTCCCCGGCTTATTCTACTTCTCCACTTCTTTCTAAGTGTTTAGGAATTATATGTGCATTTCTTAAGTTGGGATCTAGACAACCTACCAATGGGCTGTTACCCATGTAAACTTGCCAACCATACTCGTGTGGAGAACTGTGGCTTATTTCTTTTTTTCTTTTCTTTTCTCCTTTTCTATTTTTTTCTTTTCTTTTTGGATTTTTTTTTCTTGTCTTTCTTTAAGTAGGTGGCTTCCCTGATCTATGATTTACCTAAAGGTAGCAGGAAAAGAATGGTTGCATGACTAGGCTCTGGACAACCTACCAATGGGTTGTTACACACGATAACTTGCTAGCCATACCACCCTAGAAGGTTCATTAGCTAGCCAATTTTCGTTAAAACCACCAAAAAGTGAGTCAGTGCAAATAGTGTGTAGATGCTTAGACTTAAAATCCCCTCAAATCAGAGGGCGGGTTGATAAGTCGTGTACTTATCACACCAACTTAATTAACTAATTTGAAGTAAATTCAGAATGGTGAGGACTCGATAAACAAATCCACATTTTAGTTGACACTCTGGCTAATTAAGCCTGAAATCTTGAAGGGTCTAAGTGTTTATATGGTACTGTATTATTCCCTAAGGTTGAAAAATACTAATGCTCAATTATTCTTTCTTAATTCAATTTTTTTTAAATAAAGAGAAATATAAGTAGAATTTATAAGAATTCCATAGAGCTGAGAAGATGATTAAAAAATGAATCCACCCTCCATGCCTAGCTGATGCAATGTCCTCATTGAAAATAAAATGCATGAGAAGTAGGGTAGAATGAAGAAAATATCACCTATATTCCATGATGCTTGAGTAAGCTCTAAGTCAACTGTACAAATGCTGAGTTTAATGCCATCAACTAAGTGAAGTGCAACCAAAGAAGTCACATTAAGGTTAAAGCAACCTTATCGGAGATGAGTTCTAGAATAACACAGTCAACATAAGGTTTCAGGCGTTGTCCGTTGACCTTAAAAGAATTACTCTTCTTTGAGTCAGAGATCTCAATGGCTCCATTGGGAAATATTCGATCGATGATTAACGGGCCATCCCACTTTGACCTAAGCTTGCCGGGAAAGAGCTTAAGTCAAGAATCAAAGAGCTAGACCTTCTGGTTCGGCTCAAAGCTCTTGCGGGAAATCAGTTGGTCATGAAGAGCTTTGGTTCGAGCCTTATAGATCTTGGCATTCTCATATGCATTGTTTCTAAGCTCTTCCAACTCAGATAGTTGGAGCTTCCTGGTCTTTCCAACTAAACTGAAATCAAAGTTGCATTTCTTAATTGCCCAGAATGCCTAATGTTCAATCTCTACGGGTAAATGGCACGCCTTTCCATACACCAGATGAAACAGTGACAAGCCGATAGGCATTTTGTACGCCTTACGGTAAGCCCAAAGAGCGTCCTCAAGCTTTTGAGTCCAATCTTTTTGATCAGGCCAAACCATCCTTTTCAGGATGTTCTTGATCTCTTAATTGGAGATCTTGACCTTCCGTTCGTCTGAGGGTGGTAAGGTGTGGAGATTATGTGATTTACCTCATATTTAATAATAAACTACAGAACTGAGCATTTGTGAGTACCTGATGATAATGTCATCATCAGCCATATCTAGCTTTAATTAGTCAAAATCCATTAATAAATGCTCCTACATAACCGCCAAAGGACTGTAATTCACTACACATCCTTTCTGAGAGTTTAACATGAAACCAAGGTTAAAACTACAATTTTACCATCATATCATGAATGCAGAACAACCTTGGGCTTTCTTAGGGGTTTATTAAAGGTCAAATATGCATTAAAGTCTAACAAGAGGGTTCGTGCAGACAGAAATGGGTTTTCACACGTTACGAGAATTAAATGATATCTGAAACCCTAAAATTAGACCTACTTAATTCACTGAGGTTTTAGTTAGGATAAAATTCACCTAAACCTTCTATAAATCATATAAAAATATTCTCTAAGGTTTGGTGTGCTTGATTTAACCATTGGAACCCAATTTAACCTAAAATAGAGTCTTAGACAGATAGTTGCACTAATTTGGGTTTTTGTATAAATTATCCAATCAAACATGGTCGGAACCAAAATCCAACTTTTCCATCAGATTTCTTGGGTCTAAATTAGGTTTTTACCAAAATTTGGGCCCAATCAGAGATCATCTTGACCTAGTTTGCATTTCAGTCCTGTCTGACTCTTTATCTTACACAAATGCCCCTAACTTTTGAATTAATTGCAATGGGTTCCCTAAGTTTATCACCATTCTTTGCAAATAGGTCCCCACACCATTTTTGCAAGGTCATACCTTCGCTGTTGAGTTTCGAGCGAGGATTTCTCTCTCGATTCTCAATCAAACACTCCCAAAATTGAAAGGGAGATTCCTTGAGGAATTCTCTTCCAAATGAGACCATTCATAGATCCTAAAACCCTCTAGATTCCTCATGCAAATGATTTGAACACACATGTATCATACGTACGCAAGAAGCTTGGAGTTTCCAAGCTTGGAACTCCATCCTAAGCCCTATAAAAGCATTCCCAATGTGAGGCCATGCTCCTTAGCTAGTTTTAAGGCCAAAATACTCATTTTCTCTTCTCGGCCAAGCTCCTACCTAAGCTCCAGCGACTACTTCCCATGTCTTCTTACGACCTCTCAACAGTCAAATTGTGTGAACCTCCTTCTTCCTCTTCTTCCATGTCAAGTGGGCCAAAACCAGAGCTTCCTCCGATTTGCTACCTTCTCTCAGTAGCATTCCTCATCCTTTTCAAAAAAAAAAAAAAAACCAGAGCCTCCTAACCTCGTCATCGTCGCCGTTCGTTCCTTGGAGCACTTGTTTTCCATGACGTCGACCAATCAAAGCTGGCACCTTCCTACCCCTTTCATTTGCCAATTTAGGTCTTATTAGCTTCCTTTCCCTCTATAGACCATCCTTTATTCTTCAAATTGACCATTGACATGCCTCTCCTCCACCATATTCTCTCGCTCTGACCGAACTCCAGTGAGGTTGCGAGCTTGACACAAACCACCATCTGTCGCCACCACTCCCAAAACATCCGTCGTGGTCCCTAGAACAAAAGCCCTAATCTTTTGGGCCTATTTCCCACTCCATCTCCCCACTGAACTCACCCACTTCTTCACACCTCCTCCGAGTTCATTCGACCTCCACACTTCACCAAACACGAGGAAACCACCACCTTCACACTCCACACCCTCTGGCGACACTCCTGGACTATTGGATTCGAGCTTTTGAGCCTATGTTACTCTTTTCAAGTAACCGCTGCTGTTTGCCATCGCCGTCGTCATCCCCAACTCCGTTCACGCTTCTCCGGCATTGGGATGCCTTGCTACTACGTCTAGGTCTTGTGGACATCAACCAGACACCATTCCAGGACCTCAATTGAGACAAACCTGCAGCACACCCACGCGAATTGAAGGATACCTCTTTCTGCAGCTTCAGGAGCTGGAGGATGGGAACATAGTCCCACCTCGTGGATCCCCAATGCCCCAACTGCGTGTATTACGAATTGCTTACACCGACCCCTCTTCTAGTACATGAGGGGTCAAGTCCCTCTCACATGCATGCACTCCTCGGTCATCATGCACACCCGGTGACCCTGGTCCGAATACCCGATAACCTATATCTGTATACCCAATTGCATAGCTAGGGTTGAGGGAAAGAAAGAGGAATTGCGAGAGGGAAATGGGGGGTTTTTACTCTTGCTTGCTAAGGGTGGCTTAACACTTAGCTGCTAAAGAAGGACCTTTGTGCTTGGAAAGAAGGCTCCTAAAGAAGGAGAAGGCTTAAGGAAAGCCTTGAGAAGAGGAGTTGCTAAGAAGAGAGGAAAGGCTTAAAAGCCTTGTGCCTTTGAGTTGTTGAGGCTAAGTAGTGAATACTTAAGCCATCTGATTATACACCTATTGTCTTCTGAGGCAATGTAGCATACAAGCTACTATTTATTTATTTGGTTTAATTGGAATATTTGATACAAGCTTAGTTAATTGAGTTAAGTGGTGATTTAAATCACCATTGTTTTTTATTCTCTTATTTTTTTTGCTCCACCATATGTTGGGTCTCATTGAGTATATTTTTGCCTATATCATTCATTAAATATCTTGTATTTTTCTCTTTTTATTGTGCACATTTATATTCAATAGAGATTAGTGTTGTGAATTCCATATTTGCTCCTTGCGTTTGACCTTTGACTTCATTTTGAGAATAAATCTTATTTGTTATGGAATGATTGAGGTGTTAATAGAGTGAACGAATATTTAAAACCCTCAATAGCCCTATCAACATTTTGGCACCGTTGCCAGGGAGCAACATGCAATTCACTACTATTCTTTTGCTTATTTAATTATATATTTGAGCACTAGCTTGACCTATCTATTTTCTTATGATTTACGAGATAGTTCACGAGGAGATCATCCGTGCAAATCAGCCACTCTCAGGGTAGGTAATTCTCTTCTTCCCTAGTCAACCTCCCAATCTTTGGAAGATAGAAAAGGAAATAATCAATTAGGAATCACCTGCCTTAGTTTCATAGAAATTTTTTCACCTAAAAGGCAAGTTTTCCTACTTTATAGAAAAATTTCATATCTGATTGAAGTCGAGACTATTCTATTAGAGATCTTAACCCTAATTTCCTGTACATATTAGGGATTACACGTAACTTCTAATCTTCTTGGACTGCGCACTGATTGCAGTTGATTCACACACGTAAAGGTTGGATTTTGGAAAACCCATCGTCATAGTTCGATTCGCGAGAAAATCCGTCGATTAGATGAAATTTATAGCCGAAACTCGGAAAGTAAGTCCTAAGTCGAACATGGGGAGGCAAACTTTTGGTTATGAAAATCCGCATTTTTCCTTTTATCTGTTTTTGTCATTTTTTATCTTTTATAATTTTTTTGATATTTTAATAGGGTAAGAGATTAGGTTGATGAATTCTAGCTAATCTACTTGAAAAATATAAAGGAAAGAGAGAGAGAAGAACAATCATCTATTTATGAATAAATATTTGTTACAACTATGAAAGCGAAAAAACTACACTACGAAAGCGAAAAGGATAGAAAGAGGTGAGAGAATCCCCCTTGGCGGTCGCTTGGAAGACGACTTGCTCTGACGTCTCCTGGAGGAACGTGGTGAGGAGCAGGACGAATGGGGACGAAGCTAGAGGTTGGAGGATGGGGCAGGACGGCATCGTGGTGAGGATCTTCTTCCCGAAGGGTGGTGAGAGGACGGCCACGGGATGCTCCATGAATGGGGATGAGAGGGTGGAAAACTATTTTCTTTTCTACTCTAGAGGAGCATCTTGGGCTTGGGACAAGCTCTCTCTAGAGCCGTGGAGGTGGTGATAGGAAGAAAGGAAGAGATGGTTTGGAATGGAGGGGGGTAGGTCCTTTTATAGTGGAGAGGCAAAATCGTCCATGGGTAATTAGTGACGGCTATAATCGTCGCTGAAGATCAGCCCAACTATCGCTGAAGATCCGCACCCTCTTAATCCTTTACTGGCGGGCGCATAGTGTAGGCCACTAGTGACAGCTACAAGCATCGCTAAAGGCCCGCCCAACCGTCGCTGAAGATTGAGCCCCCGCCGCTTACGCCCCGCTGGTGTGCACATTGCGCTCTCCTTGTTGCATGCACGCTCGTGTGCTAGTGCTGCGCTGTGATGCCCTACACGCTACGCTGCTCTTGCGCGTGTGTGCCTTGCACGCTATGCTGCACTTGCGCTGTTGTGCGCTCAATTGGCCTTTTGGGGGGGTGTGGGGATTCGAACCTACACCCCTCCGCTAATAGCCCATGCCTCAACCATTGCACCAAGTTGTCAAGATGGTTGAGCAAATGTCTTAAGGCACGCGGTGGAGGAGAGTTCTCAGCCGTTGGATCAAGATCCAATGGCTGAGAATTGATGATGAAGATGGTGAAGGTGCCTTCCAGTTGCTGTTGGCTGGTTTTGGGCGGCCTGGCTGGTGCCATGTGGCACCATCTAGGTCGTCCATCTTCTGTCTATTGCTGAGGGTGCCATGGTGCTTAGATCGAGATGATTCCCATGCTGCCAGACTGCGATCGTCGCTCCAGATCCCTCTGTACGGTCGGATTTTTCATCCAAAGCCCATAAGGATGTCGCATTGTTCTCCTGGCCGTTGATCTTCCTCGGACTACATATGATGCTACAGGACTTTGATCTAGATGATTTTGGAGGCGTTAAACTCTGATCATTGTCTTGATCAGATCCATATGGTTCGATCGTCCATCCGAGGCCCTGAAATATATCCTCTTCTCTCCTGATCATAAAAGGTACCTAATTAACCTAAAATATATACAGCTACTCTAAATGCGGAATGATGCATGCTATACAATATTTATAACATGAAATGAAAATCTAAGCCTAGAAGCATGCATGATTAGTCAGTTTAACCTAAATAGATTTGTCTTATCATACCCCCATGCCTATCTTTTACTAGTCCCTAGAAAAATTAAACTACATGCTATGTATAGAAACAAAATTAGGATTCGATCGCTTAGGCCTATGTTGTTTATTAACAATAGAAATTATCAACTAAGGTTCTAAACTACGAAGACTTAACAGTACCCGCTGTCTGCCAGAATACAGACCGCATAAGTCGTCGACTTATTTGAAAAGGGAAGATACATTTTTTTTTATTTTTCTTCTTTTCTAAGCTTTCTGGACTTTTGGAGTTTGAGAGTTTCGGGATAACTTTTTATGGCTACCCAACCTACCCAAGACTCGAAAAGGACTCTAAGTACTAAGCATCTTGTGAAAGGGTGATAGACTCACTAGGCGACCGTTAAAATGGACTTCGGGTTTCTACTACCCTAGGTGACTTTGCCTAGAGGTTTATCTTTTCGAATGGTAGCTTTCTCCCTACTTTTATTTATGGGGTCAACACAAGGGCGAACCCAGCGTATATCTCGTAGGTTTATTCTACTTCCCCGCTTCTTCCCAAAGTATTTTGGGAATTATTGTGCATTTTTGGGAGCTAGGCTCTGGACAACCGGCTAATAAGCTGTTGCCCATGGCAACTTGCCAGCCATACTCGTGCAGTGAGGTGTGGTTTTATTTGTTTTTATTTTTTTATTTTCTTTGTTTTCTTTTTATTTTCTTTTTTCTTTTTCCTAAGTAGGTGGCTTCCCTAATCTATGATTTACCTAAAGGTAATATGAAGAAAATGGTCTTGTGGCTAGGCTCTAGACAACCGACCAATGAGCCGTACCACCTTAGACAATTCATTAGATACCCAATTTCCAAAGAAATTACCGAAAAGTGAGTTAGTGCAAACAGTGTGCAGATGCTTAGGCTTAAAGTCCCCTCAAAACAGAGGGCGGGATGATAAGTCGTATACTTATCACCCTAATTTATTGACCAATTTAAAATAGAGTTACTTGGCGAGGACTCAAGACTATGTCCACATTTGAGTGGACACCCGAGCTAGTTAAACCCAAAGACCTGAAGAGTCTAAGTGTTCAGCTACTATCATATCATGTCCTAAAGTTAATAACTTCCAAAAGCTTAAGTTCTCTTCTCCTAATTCTATATTTCTTTTTGTCTTTTTGAATTTTCAATTTTTTTATAAAAAGATAAAAGAAACTCTACATAGTTAATGAAATAATTTCAGGATTAAGTATCCACCCCCCCATGCCTAAATGATGCAATGTCCTCATTGTAAAAATAAAGACATGAAAAGGGTGGAGTAAATAGAATATGACCTAAATAACGTGAAAATCCTGTCAGCTTCGCGGAGAACGTGGAATATAAACACATACTAAATTTAATGCCTTCAGCTAGGCATAACATACATACAAGGAAGAAATTGAGAATTCATAAGTGCATGTCAGAGTCAAAATCAAAAGATTAATCCTCAGCCTTGCCAGGAAAAAATGTCTACAGACATGGACTAAGTTGTGGTGCAGACCCATGCCCTAGGGTCGAGTGGTTCTAAGGTTCTGATGAAAATCACCTAGAACCTAAGATTATTGTGCCTACGGGGCCAAGCTTGCGGTTTGGTGGTGTGCAACCTAAGACTAAAGTGTCGAACAACGGATTGATCTAATTCATTAAAATCAGGTGTTCATTTGTAGTTCAGCTCAGGAGGATAGTCAATTATTCCAAGCTTGGGTTGCACATGAAAGATATCGTAAGGGTCCGGGTAGAAAGTAAGTGGTTTCAGGTCAATTGGTACCCTTAGATCCAAAATCGTAGTTCCCTCAGAAATAGATTCCCAGATTTTTGTTTCCAACTTCCTATCCTCCAAGATCAAGGTTTCTTGGACCTCCAGATCATTGTACACCCCATCCAGTATACCCAAGTCCAATAATTATGGCTCAAGCAGGATTGACTTGGGTCCAGTGATCTCAAGAATATCATAATCCAGCTCTTTAGGGTGTGGTTGAGGAATGGGGCTACTGATTGGATCATCAGGATTTGAATTGTCCAAGTTAGCCCCAACATGATCATAATCTTCATTAATCGGTTTATCAAAAGGTTCGTCATGCTTGATGAGAGCCTCATCATGAGCCATAACTAGCTCATTTTGACCCAATAAAGAAGATAAAAGCTCCTACATAACCTAGAAGAGGGCCTAAATAAAGGAATAAGTGCTCTGAGAAGAAAACATGAATGAAAGGGTAAAACTGTAATTTTACCATTGCAGTACATAAATAGGATTTCTCAGAGGCAAAACATAGGTCAAATGGTCTAAATGAGATAAAAAGTGGGTTGAGCCAATCAGAAATGGGTTTATGTGCAATCTAGGAATTAAATGACACTTGGTAACCCTAAAACAGACCTGCTTAAATTAACAAGGTTTCGGTTAGGATAAAAATCAATTAAACCCTCTAAAAATCATGGCAAAATATCCTCTAAGGTTTAGAATCCTTAATTTGGCCTTTGGAACCCAGTTTGACCTAGATTAGGGTCCTAGCTCTTCAATTAACCTAATTTGGGTTTTTACGCAAAATGTCTATCCAAACGTGGTCAAACCTAAAATCCAACTTCACCATTGGATTCCTTAGGTCCAAATTAGGTTTATATCAAAATTTGGACCCAAGGGGAGGTCATCTTGACCTACTTTGCAATTTAGTACACCAAAATTACAATGTGGTCCCTATCTTTGAATATATTTGCAGAAAGCCTCCTAAGTTCCTCGCCACCTTTGCAAGTAGGTCCTACCGCCATTGTTAGGGCAGAACCGATCTCCGACGAGGTTTAGAGAGGGATTCCTCTCTAATCCCTCAGAGATTCCCTCCCAGAAATGGAAGGGAGATTCTCTGAGGAATTCCCTTCCTTCTAAAGCCAATCACAATCTCTGGTGTGAACCCAATCTCTCGTGCGAACACACGAGAGATTTGGGTATCCACCCTCTTTCCATCTCTGGCAAGCCGGCGGAGGTGATTACGCGATCTCCACGCGCTAGAAGGTTCGGCCAACACCTTTAAAAGGATCCCCAGACCCGGTAGCAGATCCTCAGCTTGATTTTGACGGAGATTCCCCTAAATTTCCCTCTCTCCCATCTCCGGCCAAGAGACCAGCAAGCTCCGGCGACCTCCTCCCCTCCTTCTCATCACTCTGCTGCCATACCAGCAATAGAGTCAACTCTGCCTCTTCCTCCCACGTTGCGCCATACCCAATGCACGTGCCCCTGACCTCGTCTTCGTCGTCGCTCCCTCCCTCAGGGTTCTTCTTCCCCGACGACGGCAGTTACACACCGTCCACTCCGCTGCCTCCCTTCCTTCTAGATCACTCCAGATACCCTCTCCATCCTCTCCTCTCTCTTTTCCCCCTATCATTTTACTTAATTGCCCCCCGACAGTGCCTGACCACCTCCATCTTCTTCGCCTCCGACCAACCTCCGACGAGCCGCCCCCACCATTCCACCCCTCCACACGGCTCGCCAAACATCTCATAAGCTCCACCTCACCACCAGGAACACTTTCCGCCCCTCCACTGCCACTCTACACCTCCGCAGTAGCCCCCCGAACAACCCCACACTTCCGGCCACAAGTTGACCTAGGCCCGCACGCCTAGGCCGTCCTGCGGCCTGCAGCACCGTTCACCGCCTTTGCCGTGCCACGGCGAAGGTGCCCAACTGGTCTGATTAGGCCAATAGGCCGTATTGGTGATTGACAGGGTTTCGGCTCCTGCCGCCATTGGCGACATTTGAAGCAGCTTCGTAGCATCTCCAGGCGGCAGATCTTCCAGGCTTCAGGTGCAGCAGGATCGCGCAAGCAGTGCGAAGCCCTCGAGTCCAGTTTGGGGCGCTGAGAAGTCTGCAGCTGGAGAATTGCACGAAGGTCTGCGGGCGCACGCGAGGGCGGGGCACAGACTGGATAGTCCCACATCGTTGAAACGCAAAACGCAGGTATAGTATAAATTATTTTTGTGTTTTATGCTTACCGCCTCCGAAAGCACAGTGGTGAGGTCCCTCACCTGCCCTAGCGCCTGCCTCGTCCGCGGCTTCATCTCGCGGATCTGGCGGGATTCAACCCGACCTTAACCTGAGCACTCCTCGCGCATCACCCACCTGCCGGTGCGCCTGGTCCCGGGTGCGTATCCGACCCGATTACCCGTGTGGCTCTGGGAGAGCGTCCTTGAGCGAATTGCAGAGAAAGAGAGAGACGTTTGGGTAGAGGGACGGGGGTAGGTTTTACATTGGCTGTGGTTTGTGCAGGAAGAAAGGAGCAGAGGAAGAAGCGAACACTTAGCCGCTGCAGCAAGGGAAGAAAAGAAGGAAGAAGAGGCTGAGTGTAGCAGAGAAAGAAGGAGAAGCCCTCGCAGAGAAGACAAGGAAGGAGAAAACTTCGAAGGAAAGCACAAAGAAGAACTGAAGAAATAGAAGGAATAGGAGTAGAAGAAGAAGGAACTCTGAAGAAAGGAAGCTGAGCAAGGCAGAGATCTGAGAGAAGGAAGGACTGCAGAAAAGACAAAAACAAAAGGAAGACAGGAGAGAAACAAAGGCAGGAAGAAGAAGCCTTCGCAAGAAAAGAAGCAGAGAAGACAAAGAAGAAGAAGGCAAATGAGAGAAAGAAGATTACATTTAAGACGTCTGATATAGAAATTAGACGTCCAATTCTGTTTTCTTTTAGAAATTCTTTTTATATAACTCTCTCTCTTTTAATCAATTACTTTCATTTAAAAGTTGTATTCTTTAGTTTTAGAAGTATTGAGATTGCTCCCTGTGTTCGACCTCGGATACTTTGATTTTCGAGTAACAAAAAATCTTTATTTGTTTTGAACACTTTGTCGGCTATATTGCAACGTGACATTCCTTTAAAATCCGATCACAAAAGCGTACGAACAATGCTCCTCAAGCCCATTTGTCTCACTAAAATCCTTTTCCTTAAGCTCAAGTGAGACTTCACCTAAAGATTCTCCACCCTCATAGTCCAAGAATTCTTTATCCTCATTTATATATGTCTAAAAACATATGTCATTTCATAGTCCATCGAGACATATTTTTCATCATTCCCTGGCTCGGGGATCTCGGGTGAAACAATCGGTTCATCCTGAATTTATTGGTCTAGACCAACCTGGTCATCCCTAGTCTCAGAAAATCTATCCCCCCCAACAGGTGCTTGAGTGGGTTCAGACATTAGCTCTCCAGAAGGGGGTACATCTTGAAAATCATCCCAAGATTTGACCAGAGCAACCACAATTTTCATCCTCAACCTCGATAATTTCCTAAGAAGAAACTCACCCATGTCCCTATCCATGACATTTTGGAGCAAATCCAATAGAGAACTATTAAGTTCATTAATCATTTTGATCATAGGCCCCTATGCTTTAGTGCATGGTGTTGGATGAGCTTCTAAAGATTGTATAGTGTTCCTCAAATTAGCCAACACCCTATCCTAGATTTGGTTCACCTGAACTGACTGGTTTGATTCAGGTTTGGGTGGGTTTGGGTTAAATCTAGGGGAGTCCAGATATCGAGGTTCTCTGGTCCCTCCTTGATAGTAGGTCATTTCAGGTTGCTTAACGAATGGTGGTGACCTATATGCAGTGGAATACTGGGGAGGGTAGGTTTATAGTCAACATATCCTTCTTGATTGTAGATTGGGTTAGGTTGATCATCAAAGGATGGAGATCTATAATCATTGTAGCTCTAGGAAGGATAGTAATCACAGTCTTGTTGTCCAGGGTTAGGCCCTGGACACTGAGGTCCGTATTCATATCCCCAATCAAAGTTATCTCGGCTAGTGGATGGGTAGTTATAAGTCAAGTCAAGATAGTAATCATCTTGGCTATAAGTGGTGGTAGGAGGGTACGACGTGGAAGGATACATGGTAGAGTAGGAGGGAAATCAGAAGAGAGAAAGGAGCCCTGCAATACAAGTAATCAACCCTGTCCTTAGGTGGGTTAGCCTAAAGACCTATAGACTCCTAGGACCCATCCTGAGATTATAAATGATTTGGTCTACTTCTATCTAGTCAATCCAACCAGTTAGAGGGAGGGGCTAGGAAGAAGGTTCTTCCTTTGGCGTGCGCCTCCGGTTCCTAGTGTACCCCCAACCATAGTCATTTGATGCTACTCCCCTAGCTAGACATCAGATGGACTAGCAGAAGCAGATTAATTGAAAAAAATCTCAATCTGAGCCCTGAAGAGCGAATCAATCCTTAAGGCCAACGTCTACTTAGTTTTAATTGGGCTTGGGAGGATTGTGCTATTGGAATGTTATGGGCCCTTTAGATGGGTTGTGTCCTTAATGATCAATTCAAATGTGTGTGCGTGCACAACCAGGGTTTGCAAAAATGGTTATTTGATGATGTGAATTTTAGGGTTTAACCTTGTTTAGTAGCTTTTAGGGTTTAATAGTTAGGTTTGTTCAATCAGGTTTAGTAGAACACTCTAAGTTCTGAAAGCACTGGTGTAGATATATTCCTTTAAAAATCAGAAATAAAATGTGGAGTGCCTGGTTCAATCCTAAAAATCAACCCTAAGTGGCAAGCAACTTGAATCAATTTTAATTTGAGTGGTGTGGCCCAAACAGCTCAATCAATTGGCCTGTTGCACCACTTAGTTAAGGCACACAAAAAGTCTTAACCTAGTCAGATTTCTACTCACTTTTGTGTATTGAGTTGAAGTGTACCGGGTCCACAGGTCAAATCCCGGTTAAGTGATAGAATCAAAGTGGAATGGTGCACCTTAAGTCGAGAGTTGTGGGTGTTAATGTCTGTCTCTTTCAAGAAATCCCATAATCAGATAACCTTTTATACTTTTATTTTTTATTTATGTGTATTGTGAGGTGAGTGGAGTGACAAACAAGACAAACAATTTCTATCCTAGGGTTTGTGAAAACACCTAAGTAGATTAGGTCTTGATTATTAAGGTGGAGAAATGATCTAATGGGTGGGGAAGTGGGGGAAAACTTACAAATGTCTCTATCCGCACTTTACTCCAATCTACCGCCTTCGGCTCCTTGATCAAGTTCCTGCAAGACAATAAGTCAAAGAAGAAAGATAGGTTAGAAAAATATATAAGTAATGCAGGAAAACACGAAAAAAAAATAAAGAGCATTGCCTCCCCAGCAACAGCACCAAAATGATGAAGGAATGTTTCGCGAATTACAATCGGGGTTTGGAGTGCTCGTCGTTGTAGCTTGCAAAATGTGTCTATCAAATATAATTTATAACTGAAACTCCAAGGGAGTCTCGGGTAGAACATAGGGAGGTGACATTTACCTGTTTGAAAATCATGCTTCGTTTTGTTTCTTTTTGGTGTTTTGGGGTTTTGTTACTTTTTTATTTTTTTGAAATAAAAAGACAAGCAAGACAAGTTCACAAAATGAGAGGGAACACAACTATGATATATTACACAAATGTTTGTTACAATAATCTATGAAAGCATAAAAGAGATAGGGGTGAGAGGAAATCTCCCGAATCGGCTCTTTGGTGAGATGACGGTGCCTGGTCGAAGCTTGAATGAAGGCGGTGAGATGCAGGGCGATGGAGGTGAGAAGCAGGAGGACGTTGGGTAAAGGAATGCTTCGTCGAGGCTCTAGAATGGAGGTGAGAAGACAAAGGCGATCTTCTACTAGAATGGAGGTGGGAGGATGGCTCCAAGGCAACCTATGAAGGTAGTGGGATGAAGGATGAATTTTTGGTGGGAAGTAGGATGATTACACTAATAGGAGGCCTTTGGAGCTTGAGAGTAAGCTCTGATGGAGCTTTGGTAGGCTATTAGAGCTTAGGAGTAGGTGGGAGAGGAATGAGGGGTGTAGGGGTGTTTATATATTGGAGGGAAGAAGAAATTCGTGTAGAGTGTTGACGTAACAACTACAAACGTCACTAAAGACCCCATGCAGTTGTCGTTGAAGATCGCGCCCCCACTGCTTACACTAACAGCTGGCCTTGCACCTACAAGTAATTAGTGATGGCTGTAAGCGTCACTAAAGGTTCACCTAGGCAATCGCTGAAAGTCCATGCCAACCCATTCCCATTGCTACTGTGCTTGCGCACCCATCACGCACCATGTCGCTCACGTGTGTGTCGGCGTTGTGCTTCTGCGCAGGCACTGTGGTGTGGGCTTGCGGGATGGTGCGAGTGCGTCCGTGCGGGTCCACTGTTCGGTGCACCGATGCTGCCTCAATTGAGTAATTGGGGGGGCTTTGCGGGTTTCGAACCTGCGCCCCTCTAAGGACCAAGCGCCTCACCATTGTGCCAAGGTGGTGGATGGTTGAGTGGAGGGCACGGTGGCATCCGCTAATATTGCGATCGTGGCCGTTGGATTCTCATCCAATGGTCACGTTATAATCTTGAGCTCTTCTCTTGCAAAGGTGAGGCGATGTAGAGCACCCCTCAGCCATCGGATTGAGAGATCCAATGGCTGAGATCTCTCCTTGTGTGAGGTTGGGGCGGCCGTGGTTCATGTTGGGTGGTCTAGATGGCACCACGTGGTGCCATCTGGATCGTCCATCTTCTTCTTGTAGAGGGTGCTATGAAGCTCTGATCGGGGTGATTTTCTCATTGACGGACTGCAATTGTCGCTCTGGATTCATCCATAAGGTCGGATTGTCCATCCGAAGATGCAAAGTTGTCGCATTACCTCCTGGCAATATAAAATGAAAGAATTAATGTACATAATATACAACTACCCTAAATGCCATGCAACGGATGTTATGTAGTATTTTCTTTTTTGAAACAGTGAGGATTACTATCGTGATCCGATAGCAATCCGGAGGGTAGTATATTTCACCTCAAACAAAACATTACAAAAGAGATCCCCAGCTATGTATGAGGGACCAGCATTCATTTACAATGTTCTCACATCTAACCGATCTCTCCTGAAAGAATTTATCATTATGCACCCTCCACACACACCATAAAATTTCGGCCATAGCCCCAAATGGTTGGCTAGGAGCAGTGAACCTCTGCCACAGCGAATCCCAGTTGGGAAGAGGTTCTAAGCAAATCATCCTCTAAATCTTGTCAGTGACCAGGCAAGAGGAGAAAATATGTGACATACTGTCATAGTGTAATCCACAGAGATGGCAAGCATTCAAAGTAGTCCCCATCCTTCTTTGTCTAAGATCACTAGTGATTAGGCCTTCCCGTATACAAAGCCACAAGAAAATCTGAACCTTTAAGGGGACTTTCAATAACCAAATCTTTTTGTCAATAGGGTCACACTCCACCTCAATGTTAGACCTAATCACATTCTCATATGCCTGTTGTACAGAAAATATACCCTGCTAGACATGCGTATCAGTCACATTCATCCTAGGACGCACCTGCTGTAGATCAGCCATCAGGTTCTGCCTGTCCTCCCATCATCGAGTTCCTGATCTGCAGTGTTCCAACCCTTCCAGCTGCCAGCAGCCCTCTACAGCAGACCACAAGCTGCTGACTTTGGCCTCCTTGTCTGCAATAGCAGCATAAGCTCTTGGGTAAACCTCTTTCAACACCCCCAGACCAGACCACTGCTTGTTCCACAAACTAAAATCTCTACCATCTCCGAGTCTAGGCTGCAGCATGTGCTAGTACTTGCTGATTGCACTAAAAACTAATCACCAAAAGGGGGAGGGTTTCTTCGGTTGTAGCCTCTGCAGACTGCTGTTTGATCCCCCATAGCTGTCCCTGATCAAATCTGCCATCAAACCCTCCTTGTAGTCCAGAATCTTGATGGCCCATTTAATCAATAAAGCCTCATTGAACTCCTTGAGTGCCTTAATTCCCATATCACCACTCTCCTTTGGCCTGCAGATTTTGTTCCATCTGATGGGCTGCATAAAGCCGCCCTCATGACAAGCTCCTTTCCAAAAGAATCTTTTCCTCATAACATCCAATCGCTTCCAAATAGACTTCGAGGCCCTGAATATGCTAAAATAAAAGACCGGGATGGATGTAATGACCGAATTAAGAAGGATTAGTCTCCCACCCTTAGATAAGAACTTAGTACTCCATCCTTTCAGCTTTCCAGAAACCTTATCAAACAAGACATTCCAATCAGATTTTTTCAATTTTGTAGCCCTCAATGGTAGTCCTAGGTACCTCAGTGGAAGTTTAGTTCAAGGTGACCCTAATGTACTCTCCCAATCCATCTGCTCCTGGTCATTCATGCCAAAACATATCAAGATAGACTTTTCCTTATTCAAACATAGGCCTGAAATATCCCCAAAGATCTTTACCAATAACCCCAGAGCATGCGCCGCAGGCTTGGACCCTTCCACAAAGAACACTGTGTCATCTGCATATTTCAAAATGGGGGCCAGATTTCTCCTGTTGGATAAAGAGTACCCTTTAATTAGACCCACCTCTACCAATCTGCAAGCATACCTTGCAAGCCCATCCACCGCAAGGTTAAACACCAAAGGGGCTAAAGGACATCCTTGTCTAACCCCACGCTAAGGCTGAATCCAAACTCCACAAGGCTTCCCATTGATCAATGGAGAAAAGGAAGCATTTGTGATACAATGTTTCATCCATTGGATCCATACGGGAGGAAAACCTCTCCTTTTAAAAACCTCCCAGAGATACGGCCAAGAGATCGAATCATATGCCTTCTGGAAATCAACTTTCCACATGAATGCCTTGCATTTCCTTCTGTGCCATCCACTCACCATTTCCTGAGCCAAAATGAAAGATTCTTGGAGTGATCTGTTAGGCAGGAATGCAGCTTGCACCGGATGGATCAGACCCTGTAGAACAGTTCTCAGCCGATTAGCCAAAATCTTGCTGATGACAAGGTAGATGGAATTTGAAAGGGAGATCGGCCTAAACTCTGAGAATTTTTCTGCTCCCATTAACTTAGGCAATAGAAAAAGATAAGACTTGTTAATCCTTTCAAACCCAACATTTCCCTTCTCAAATTCTCTAATGACATCCATCACTTCCTTGCCCACAACACTCCACATCTCTTTGTAGATGAAAACTTGTATTCCATCAGGGCCCGGGGACCCTTCCATATTGAGCTCTCTGATTGCCTGTAGGGTCTCCTGCTCAATGATGATTGCAGTCAGCTGAGAGGCCTATTCACTCGTCACCCTAGGAACATCACTCCCTGCCATTCTCCATTTCCCCCTCTTAGCTACCCGAGAAGCCTCTCTATAATATTTAATGGCTTCAGATTTTCTCTTGAGTGGAAGATATCCTATGTCCATCGCTGGGAATAGAAGAAATAACGTTAACACGCCTCCGAGAGCTAGCCGCAAGATGGAAGAATTTCGTGTTGGCATCTCCCTCCTTAAGCCATAATTGCCTTGATCTCTTCCTCCAATCGATTTCTTATTTAAGGTCTTCATCCAATATCGCACCCTACCACACCTTCCTCTCAGCCTAGGATGTTATGTAGTATTTATAACATGATATGCAATGCTAAGCCTAGGAACTATCATAAATAAGCATTTTATCATGAATTCATATGTGTTTATCACGCACTTCTTGTTTGAAGCCCAAGAAGAACATTTTAAAGATCAAATTGGATTTAGAATAGAGCCAATTAGGATTTTACATCAGGGTTTTTGGAGTACTAGTTCACATTTACTTGCATAAAAGGAAATAAACCCTCTTGCATTTGTGTGCCACCCAAGCCCCTGTTTGAAAAGTCCTAACCGGGAAAATCCTAAAAATCAAGCTCTAAATTCACTTGAATCTTAAAATCTTGGACCTAATAACCTAGGAGTCAAATTAGGGTGATTTATGGGTCTTGATCTATATTTCATTCTCCATCTTTTAAGGTAGGTCAGGTGAAGTTAGTCTACATTATGGTCCAACCAACCTCCAAATTAGGTCACGAGTCAAATTAACTTCTAATCAAGTGGAATTAAAGGCACAAATTAGGACTTAAAACTGGTAGACTTAAGAGGTCAAGTTATCCATTCTGGTCTACCTGGATCCGCGGTGACAAGGCAGGTCGGGTGGGGGAAACCCTCTAACCTCTGGGGACGCTCTACTGTGTAGGGGTCTTCGCGGGACTCTCCCTTCCTGGCTGCCCAGGTAATTCTCAAGTAGATGACTTTCTGATGCAGGGGTATCATCTGCCCCGAACCTCTATGGTCTTCCAAAAATCATTGGGTGCCTTGATTGAGTCCAATTCATATCAATTCCTCATCTATTCTTTAGAGCACACACATAGGAAGGTCCTTGGGTTTTTAACCTAAGAGGTCTTATTAGATCTTCTCCGAGATTTTTGATATGATCAAATCACTTTGATCTGAACCTAAATTTGATTCTACATTCTGATCCACCACCTGATTTGAAGATGTAACTTGGCAATCTAGGAAGACCATTTAGGAAACTTGAATCCTGAATGTCTATGAGAGATAGAATGATTGACAATGCCTTGAAATTTTATAGAGTTAAAGACAAAACCTCAAATCCAATCAGCATGATTCAGGTTATATCCCAGAAACAACAACCCTTATTTCAAATTGTGCTCAATTAATATTGGCACAAATAAGAAATGGATCAACTCAGGATATTCTCATGACAAGATATATTGAATTGGAGAAATTGAATAACTTTGAATATCTCTAATGTATGACAAATCCTGTACCCTAGGAAAGACACCAAGATGACCTTGAGAAATGGGAAGAGATGATAAAATTGTTGAAACAGATCATCAATCAAAAATACCCGTATATTCCCCAAGTGATTAGCGAAACATCTTGGAATAAGATTGAGGATCAATCTGATTTCCCAAATCCTAGGTTTGAGAACCAAGGTTGTTGTGGATCCCCAACCTAGATGGAATATGACCTAACTTAAGTGCATATTGATAAGCCTGATCTTGAGTTGGGTTGGGAAGATCCAATTGCAGGTGTTCCCAATTTTGAGCTATCCCTAGAGATATAAGAACCTGGTTCTCCTAGTTCTAAATTCCCAGACACTTGTAATGATGAGCTTAAAATAGAGCTCCTCAAGAATGTAAATCCTGAGCCTTATCCTGTTAAGGTAATTCTCAAAGAAGATTCTAACATCCCAATAGTGCCCAGCCTAGATTTTAGTGATCCAATCCCTACCTTTAACCTAGAATCTGGATTCGACCCTATTTGGGATAATTATGAGGCCCCATGTGATGAGACTTACATTTCCAAGTTGAACTACGATTCTTGGCTTATGTTTGATGACTACACCTCTCTAGACTCCTCTGAGATACAGATCGATTTGTCGAAAATCACACCAATTTATGGCACAGAAATTGAGGCGTTGGAAGAGTTGGGATTCGATTGGGTCTCACCTAGGAGCTAAGAACCTGAGCCCATGCTTAATAGGGACACCTTTTTGAGTTCAGATTCTGAGTTTAGGTTACATCCAAGTCAGGTTGCTGCTTCTCCACATTTCGATTCACTCTGTGGTGGAACGTCCGATCTAGATTCTGGTTCAGAACATGATCTTCGTGAGTTCTCGAACGATTTCAAATCTTACTTTGATTTCAAAGAATCTTTGTTTCCTGACGACTATGAGCCAATTTATGACCTCAGCATCCACGACCCATTCTTCGACTCTAACTCTGAGGTTCCTGATCCTAAGATCATTGATTCAAAATCAAGTTCCATTGAAATGGATTCATTCCTTTATGATCTGTAGGATTCAGAAGTAGTAAGTGCTGAGAGTGTCTGCAATCTAGAATTTGAATCTTTGATTTGCATGATCCTACAACCACTCTCCAGGCATTTTCATTTGAGTTTGATGAGAATTACGAGGACCCTTTAGATGAACCGACCGTTGAAACTTTTCTAGAGGAACCCTCAACACATACAATTTTCCTTAAGGCCACCTCTTCTGATCCACATACAAAGCCTTCTCAAATCCAAACCCAACCCCGACCTGCAACCGAAATCAATTTCTACTCTGATTCGCCTCTCGATGATCCAGTTGAACATGATTCTTCACTATATTTTAATCAAGTTTCGGACATCGATCAGAATACTAATCATTTCCCATCTTTCTTCGATCACTCTCATAGGGATCTCACATCCTCCAAAGATCCATTTTCTTTTTAGGATCCCTACTCTGATCAGGCTGAATTGAATTAGCAAACCTTAGATTCTCATTTCCATATCTTCTTGGGTCTTACAACATATGGTGGGCTTCATATCTCTTGATTTACATCCATCAACCCACCAGATTGATTGGGTTTGGGCTGCATCATCAGCCTGTAGATTTGAACAAGCACCTAGTTGAACCAACTAGGCTTTTGATCAAGGTGCTTATTTTACAAAATTTATCTGATCTAACCACTCTTTCTCTATGAGCATTTTCTGCTCTATTGAAGGCATCGAATTTAGCACTTAACGGGAGGCAACCTGTCATTTCAAAAACCTTAGACCCTTCCAATTATCCTTTTGAGCTTCACGTCTACTACACTTTGAGTTTAGAGTTAGAATAGCCGACCCCACCTCTGGTACCTATACTAGAGCTTGAAATCGTCTACAATAGTCATCCTGACGCATTCACCCACCCTTTTACCCTATTCTAACCCGTCAACCACGTTGATTTCATACTCTCTACTTTATAATGAGGCATTGTAAAACTTAGGCATGGGGGTGTGTTAAAGTGCAAACACACAAAAAACTCGAGTTTCTGAGGGGTTCTCACAAAAAATTACATTTTCCAAAAAACTAAAAAAATTGAAAAAATAAAAATTGGAGAAAGGGGAGGAAATTTTGTGAGATTAATTGCATATCATTCTTGAGGAGGAAGAGAGGAGGTGATTTAAATGTTAAAAAGGAGCATAATTTGAAACCAAAAGGTGATAATCATTAGTAAAAGATCGTGGAATCTACTTAAGTTCTAAACCAAATTAAAAGAAAAAAAAATTAAGTCCTAAAAGAACAGAGAGACAATGAGATTACTGTGAGTGCTGACCTTAGGCCTCTTGGGTTTGTTTTATGGCTTAAAAATTCAAGTATACATTAAGATCTGGTTAATCATCAAGAGGTTGAGGAAAATTTGAAGCTTAAGTATTAGGTCTAAGGTTTAGGGAGTATTCGACCTTGTTAACTTACCTCTAGTTTGTGGGACTAGGCAACCTAAGCACCCTAATCCACACACAAGTCTGGTTTAGTGCACTTGATAATCAAAATCACATAAAAGCGTTCCTTATTCTGAAAATGCTACCTAGATTAGGAGCGACTTATAAACACAAGTTGATTTGGACGAGTTCCTGGCATGGAGAGGTAAGAAATTCCCCTCAAAGATGCACAATAACATACCGTCTCCTTGGTGTTTGTCTTCTAGGATATCTAAATATCCTACCAGAGGCATGTAAACACCTTGTGTTGATTCAGGTGCCATGGGCAGGATTATCCTGAAATGTTGATCGCCAAGGCCTGAATTTAGCTATAGAACGCCATGGGCAGCACTATCCTAAAGTGTCGAAAGCCAAGGTTTTGAGAGTTTCCATTGGCGATGCTATCCCAAAGCATTGATTGCCAGGGACCCCACGAGGATTGATGGTGTGAGCAAGGAATTCGATACAGACCATGTTTTTAAGCCAATCTGAAGCTAGAAATAATCAAGAAAAAGAGAGAAAAGACTCTCCAAAAATGCAAAAATTATTCTATCCCTCTCTCTTACAAAAACTCACTACAAACTGAACCGGGACTAACCATGTTACAAGCGTGGGTGCTTTAACTGTGGGGTCCAATGAACCTTTGGATAGTTCTTGTGGGTCTTAGAAACCTTCATGGTAGACTGAGGCTAAAGCTGGTCAAGTCCAGATCTTGGTTGGTACTTGAGTACCTCTATGCCTATTATTAGCATTCTGATCTAATTTCTAAAAAGAAGAAAAACTTCAGGACTTTGAGCTTCAAAGCATGATCAAGAATCTGAGTTCCTTTCATAAGATTTTTCTAAGGGACTAACAAAAGTTAGGCATGGGGGTATGATGATAACGTCATCATCAGCCATATCTACCTTTAATTAGTCAAAATCCATTAATAAATGCTCTTACATAACTGCTAAAGGACTGTAATTCGCTGCACAACCTTTATGAGAGTTTAACATGAAATTAGGGTTAAAACTGTAATTTTATCATCATATCATGAATGCAAAACAACTGTGGGTTTTCTCAGGAGTTTGTAAAAGGAAAAATATGCATTAAAGTCTAACAAGAGGGTTCGTGCAGATAGAAACGGGTTTTGACGCATTATAAGAATTAAATGACATCTGAAACCCTAAAAAGAGACTCGCTTAATTCACTGAGGTTTTGGTAAGGATAAAATTCACCTAAATCTTCTATAAATCGTATAAAAATATTCTATAAGTTTTGGTATGCTTGATTTAACTATTGGAACCTAATTTGACCTAAAATGGTCTCAGATAGACAGTTGCCCTAATTTGGGTTTTTATATAAATTACCCAATGAAATGTGGTCAAAACAAAAATTTGACTTCTCCATTGGATTTCTTGAGTCCAAATTAGGTTTGAACCAAAATTTGTGCCCAATTAGAGATCATCTTGACCTAGTTTGCATTTCAATCCTATCTGACTCATTTTCTTGCATAAATGCCCATAACTTTTGAATTAATTATGATCGGGTCCCTAAGTTTATCATTATTCTTTTCAAACAGGTCCCCATGCCAATGTTGGAAAGTCATACCTTCACCATCGAGTTTCGAGCGAGGATTTCTCGCTCGATTCTCAATCAAGCACTCCTAAAATTGAAAGGGAGATTCCTGGAGAAATTCCCTTCCAAATGAGACCATTGATAGATCCTAAAACCCTCTAGATTCCTCATGCGAACGGTTTGAACGCACATGTATCATTTGTGCACAAGAAGCTTAGAGTTTCTAAGCTTGTTTCCAAGCTTGGAACTCCATCCTAAGCCCTATAAAAGCACACCCAATGCAAGGCCGTGCTCCTTAACTAGGTTTAAGGCCAAAATACTCTTCTCTCCATAGCCAAGCTCCGACCTAAGCTCTGGTGACTACCTCCCCCATCTTCTTACGACCTCTGAACGGTCAAATTGAGAGCACCTCCTTCTTCCTCTTCTTCTTCCGTGTCTGGTGGGCCAAAACCAGAGCTTCCTAACCTCGTCATCACCGTCGTTCATTCCTCGGAGCACTCGTCTACCATGGCGTCGGCCAATCAAAACTGGCTCCTTCCTACCCCTTTCATTTGCTAATTTAGGTCTTATTAGCTTCCTCTCCCTCTTTAGCCCATCCTCGGTTCCTTTATTCTTCAAATCGACCACTAACCATGCCTCTCCCCTACCATCTTCTCTCGCTTCGGCCAAACTCCAGCAAGGTTGCGAGCTTGACATAGACTACCATCTGGTTAGGAACCACTTCCAAAACCTCTGCCATGGCCCCTAAATAAAAGCCCTAATCTTTTTAGGCCTATTGCCTACTCCATTTCCCTATCGAACTCACCCACTTCCGCACACCTCCTTCAAGTTCGTCCGACCTCCACGCTTCACCAAACACCACGAAACCACCACCATCACAATCCATGCCCTCCGACAGCACTCTTGGACTATTTGATTGGGCCATTTGAGCTCGTGTTACTCTTTTCAAGTAACCGCCACCATCTGCCATTGCCGTCGTCGTCCCCAGCTCCATTCACGCTTCTTCGGCATTGAGGAGCCCTGCTACTACATCTAGGTCATGCAGACTTCAACTAGACACCCTTCCAGGACCTCAATTGAGACAGACTTGCAGTGCACCCACACCAATTGGAGTCTGCTTTTTGTAGCTTCGTGAGCAGGAGGATGGAAACATTGTCCCACCTCGTGGATCCCCAATGGGCCAACTGCGTATATTACGAATTCCTCACACCGACCCCTCACCAGTACACGAGGGGTCGGGTCCCTCTCACACGTATGCACTCCTCAGTCATCATGCACAATTGGTGACCCTGATCTAAATACTCGATAACCCGGATCCGTATTCCCAATTGCATACCTGGGGTTGAGAGAAAGAAAAAGGAATTGCGAGAAGGAAATGGGGGCTTTTTGCTCTTGTTTGCTAAGGGTGGCTTAACACTTAGCCACTGAAGAAGGACCTTTGTGCTTGAAAAGAAGTCTCGTAAGGAAGGAGAAGGCTTAAGGAAAGCCTTGAGAAGAGGAGTTGCTGAGAAGAGAGAAAGGGCTTAAAAGCCTTGTGCCTTTGAGTTGCTGAGGCTAAGTAGTGAATACTTAAGCCATCTGATTATACACCTATTGTCTTCTGAGGCAATGTAGCATACAAGCTACTATTTATTTATTTGGTTTAATTGGAATATTTGATACAAGCTTAGTTAATTGAGTTAAGTGGTGATTTAAATCACCATTGTTTTTTATTCTCTTATTTTTTTTGCTCCACCATATGTTGGGTCTCATTGAGTATATTTTTTCCTATATCATTCATTAAATATCTTGTACCTATCATCTTCTGAGGGACTGTAGCATTCAAGCTACTATTCATTTATTTGGTTTAATTGGAATATTTGATACACGCTTAATTAAAGGAGTTAAGTGGTGATTTAAATCACCATTATTTTTGATTCTCTTATTCTTTTTGCTTTGCCATATGTTGGTTCTCATTGAGTATATTTTTACCTATATCATTCATTGAATATCTTGTATTTTGGTCCATTTATTGTGCTCATTTTTATTCAATAGAGATTAGGGTTGTGAATTTCATATTTGCTCCCTACGTTCGACCTTGGACATCATTTCAATAATAAATCTTATTTGTTATAGAGCGATTGAGGTGCTACTACAATGAACGAATATTTAAAACCCTCAATGGCCCTATCAATAGTACCACCATCGCTATTGATGGCCTTTGGAATCCTGAACCAATTGAAGATGTTCTTTTTGGCAAAATCGATAACAACTTTGTGGTCATTGGTTCGGGTGGGAATAACCTCGATCCACTTGGACACATAATCAACAGCAACAAGAACTACTGGTGTCCAAATGAAGGGAGGAAGGGTCCCATGAAATCGATGCTCCAAACATCGAAGATTTCGACAGGAAGGATTGGGTTTAGAGGCGTCATATCTCTCTTGGTTTTGCTCCCAAGTGCCTGGCATTGGGAACCCAACCTCGAGAATTCCTGGGCATCCTTGAATAAAGATGGCCAATAGAATCTAGATTGAAGTATTTTTGCAGCTGTCTTTTTCCTGGAGAAATGTCCATCACACGCAGATGCATGGCAGAACTCAAGTACGCTTTGAAACTCATTCTTCGATACACATCGAAAAATAATCTGATCAGAGTCGATGCGATACAGTTCAGAGTCATCCCAAAAGTAATATTTGGCTTCAGATTTGATCTATCCCGCTGTTGCTTTGTCCAATCCTGGGGGATTTGACCAATAGCCAAATAATTTTCTATGTCTGCAAACCAAGCGGTTTGGACACCTGAAACTGCCAGAATAGTCTCATCCAGAAAAGTATCAGTAATCGGAATATCCAGATAAGAAGAATCACTTAGAAGCCTCAAAAGATGTTTCACCACCACATTCTATACCTTGGATTTATCTTTGATTTCAAGATCAAATTCTTGAAGCAAAAGAATCCATTGAAGGAGCTGGGGTTTAACACCCTTTTTGGTCAAGTGATATCTCAAGGCTGAGTGGTCAGTGAAAATTATGACATGAGACCCTAAGAGATAAGCCCTGAATTTTTTCAAAGCAAATACTATAGCTAGTACCTCCTTCTCAGTAATAGTGCAATTCCTCTTGGCCTCATCCAGAGTTTTGCTAGCGTAGTAGATGACAGAGGGCTTTCTGTCGATCTTTTGACCAAAATAGCCCCGACAACGTAATCAGAAGCGTCGGGCATGATCTCAAGTGGGGTTGTCCAGACCAGTGGTTGCAACATCGGAGCACAAGTGACTGCCGTTTTAAGAAAATCAAATGCCTTGCGGCATGATTGGTTGAAATCAAACAGCGTATCTTTGGCAAGAAGGTTGCTCAGAAGGTGAGCAACCTTGGAGAAGTCCTTAATGGACCTATAGAATCCCACATGACCGAGAAATGATTGAATTTGTTTGACAAATGTGGGAGGAGGAAGTTTAGAAATAGCATCAACCTTAGCTTTGTCAACTTCAATTCCCCATTCAGAGATTGCATGACCCAAGGCGATACCTTCTTGTGTCATGAAATGGCTCTTTTCCCAGCTAAGGACCAATCTTGTTTTGATGCATCTTTTAAGGATCAATTTGAGATTAGCCAGGAAAGATTCAAATGAGTCTCTAAAAATGGATAAATCATCAATGAAAACTTCCATAAACTCTCCCACCATGTCAGAAAATATGGCCAGCATACACCTTTGAAAAGTTGCAGGTGCATTGCATAAGCCGAATGGCATTCTACGGAAGGCAAAGGTTCTGTAGGGACAGGTAAAAGTTATTTTTTCCTGATCCTTAGGATGGATAGGGACTTGATTGTATCCCGAATAACTGTCCAGGAAACAGAAGTACTTTTGCCCAGCTAGTCTTTCAAGGATTTGATCAATGAAGGGAAAAGGGAAATGATCCTTTTTAGTGGCTGTGTTTAGCTTTTTGTAATCAATACAGACCCTCCAAGAGGAAGTTGAATGAGTTGTGATAGTTTCTCCTTTCTCGTTAGTCACAACGGTAATCCCGGCTTTCTTGGGAATAATTTGCACAGTACGTACCCATGGACTATCAGAGATTGGATAGATGATTCCTACATCGAGACACTTAATTGTTTCTTTCTTGACCACTTCTTGCATATTAGGGTTTAATCTCTTCTATATCTAGCGAGAAGGGCAGGATCCATCTTCCATGAAAATTCTATGATTGTAGTAAGATGGCTCAATCCCCTAAGGTCATGGATGGTCCAACCAATTGCCTCTTTATGTTCTTTTAAGACCTTGATCAATTTTATCTCCTACTCCATAGTCAATTTAGAACTGATAATCATAGGGAGCATCTTCTTGGGTCCTACAAATTGATATTTCAAACTCTCAGGCAATGGTTTCAGTTCGAGCTGGGGTGGGTCTACGATGAAAGGTATGGAGGATGCTGATGAAGATTCATCAAGACGATCGAGAGGAAGAGGTTTAAAGTGAACAAAATCAGCAACCTCTTCAGAATGTGGCAGGTTCACCACAGAGGGTTGTGGGTTGGGTTCATTGGTGCAGGAGGACTCTCAATAGCATATACAACCATACATGTCTCAATATTCAAATTATCTTCCTCGAGTTCCTCTATAAATCCACAATCCTCAAATTTTTTAATTGCCGTGAAAATATCTAATTTCAGTTTTCGATCCCCAAAGGCAATTTCCATGGTACTGCTCTCACAGTTGATATTGTCCTTAGCGATAGCCAGGAACGGATGCCCCAGAATGATGGGCGTGTTCCTCAAATTCTCAGGTACATCCATGTCAAGGACAAGGAAATCTACAGGAAAATAGAAGTCCTTAACCTTGACAATAACATCCTCAATAACACCTCTCGAATTTGTGACCGAATAGTCCGCTAACTAGAGCGCTACTGAGGTCGGTCGAAGTTCACCAAATCCAAACTTCTCATAAAAAGAAGTCAAAATTAGGTTAATGGATGCACCTAGATCCAAGAGTGCCTGGTCAAAAGTGTAATCTCCGTAACACATGAAATCAAAGGGGCACTTGGATCTCTCTTTTTCAGAGGAAGGTGATGCAGGATAACGGAACTAGCCTGCTTAGAGAGTATCACCTTCCTCGGAACAGATTCTCTCGACTTATGCTTCTAGGTGCATAAATCCTTTAAGTCATAGGTCGGTATGTGTTTGATAGCATCGAGCAGGGGGATATTGATTTCAACATTCTTGAATATATTCAAGAGCTCCTCGTTACTATCATTAGGCTTCTTCTTCCTGGGTTTAATCAAGGCCTTGGGAAAAGGAACACGAGTCAGATCTTCAGAATCAAGTTCCTGAGCCATGATTTCTTCTTCAGAGTTCTCTTTTCTTTCCTCAGGCTCACCAAGATTTTCTTAACTAGAGCAGGGTAGGTGTGGGTCCTAGGTTTGCCCTTCACTCCTCAAAGTAATGGAGTTGGCAGATGTGTACAGGTTTGGGTCTTGGGGAGGGTTAGGAAAGATCGGAGGGGCTTGATTAGCCAAAAACCTCGGATTTGATGAAGAAGAAGAAGAGGAAGGACCTTACTCAACTACATGAGAATGTGCATATGGGTCCCTCTGATTCCCATACCCTTAGGCTTGATTACCCGGATTCTGTATGTTGTGTGGGTTGGGTACGGGTTGAGATGCCAGAGATCCGGGCTGATGGGTATTAGCAATGAGCCCAGTTTACAAGTTGTCCAGTAAGGTTTTCATTTGTTGCATGAGCTGGAGCATAGATCCTTGCATCTCTACCATCTGATGGTTCAAATTAGCCTGCCATACGGGTTGGCGAGCATTCCAAATTGGCTAATTGACCTGATTTGGGGGTAGTTGAGTATAAAAATGACCTTGACCCTTTGGTCTTTGCGGAGTATAGTTGTTGGGTTGAAATTAGGTCTGCCGCCCTGGATTTTTCTAGGAGAAGTTAGGGTGGTTTCTCCAACCCGAATTATAAGCATTGGAATATGGGTTGGACCTAACATTCTCCTATGACATCCTCATTGGGCAAGGATGAAGAAAAAAAAAGGGAGGGATCAGAGGAACTGGGATCAAAGGCCCCAGTTTGGAACCCGTGGGGTTCCGAGTAATGCCAATTCACAGGTTGAGCTACATCTAGTTGATTCATGAACTCCCATCCAGAAGGAGCTCGCGAAGAATGGAATCCCAAATTCTAGGATTGAGTGGATTGAGAGTTGTTTGTAGAGTTTCCATCCATCCACTCCTCCATCCTT
This sequence comes from Thalassia testudinum, assembly GCA_037157565.1. Taxonomy (NCBI): domain Eukaryota; kingdom Viridiplantae; phylum Streptophyta; class Magnoliopsida; order Alismatales; family Hydrocharitaceae; genus Thalassia; species Thalassia testudinum. The sequence continues at coordinate 110,601,047 of JAZHRO010000003.1, read as the reverse complement.
TTGGTAACCAGGTCCACCTTATCTAGTTTATTACGAATGAGCTCCATATCGAATGAATGAGTCATGGACCTCATTAACATTCGATTTGGGTTGTTGGGACCAGTTAAATGTATCCATGGAGGCATGATTAATTGAATTTTCACTCATTTCCTCGAATAGATCATGCGTACTATCTGTGTCTTTGTTGATGAAATTACCTCCGCAAGAAGCGTCCACGTGATTTCTAAGTTGCTCAGTCAAACCGTGGTAAAAGATCTGCACAAGTTACCATTTTGGCACGTCGTGGTGTGGACACATCCGTAATAAGTCTTGGAATCACTCCCAGGCAACATGAAAGTGTTTCCTTGGCCACTGGGAAAAAGTAGTAATCACCTGCCTCAGTGCATTGGTACACCCAACTGGAAAGAATTTCTTTAAGAAAGCCAATTTGAGATCGTTCCAAGTTGCTATCGGCCTTCCTATGGTCCTATACCAATGAACAGCCTTATCCCTAAGAGAGTGGGGAAAGAGCCTCATGTTCATTTGCTCTTCTTTCACGTTTGTGCTTTGGTGGTCTAGACCAAAGTGGTCAAGTTCTCCAAATGCTAAAACGGGCCTTCAGAGCCAAGCCCATGGAAATGTTTGATTAGGCTTAACACCTGGGGCTCGATTTCAATGTCTCCAGCGGGAATCTAGACGTTGGGACATTCCCTGTAATTTGAAGGATCATAAAAATCCTTCAAGGGCTAAGCACCCTGCATTCTCTAGAACCATTTTTGCATTTTCTACATTTGTTCCAGCTACCTTTGAAACATCTCTTGTTGATTTTGTGGCAGAGGAGGTTCTTGATCGGCCATGGGATCAATTTGGCCAAAATTTAATCTATTCCTCCTGGAATGATCTAATGGTCCTTCCAATCCAGGATTCAATAACCTCCTTCCAAGCATAAACTAGGAAGAGGTCAGAATAACTGGGGAAAAGAACCCTACAGCACAATAAAACAAGCCTATCCTTAAGTTGGGCAGCCTAGGGATCTATAGACTCTCAGAATCCATCGTCAGATTATAGATGATTTACTCTACTTATATCCAGTCAATCCAACTAGTTAAAAGGAGAGGCTGAGGATAAGGTTCTTTTGGCTTGTGCCTCCGGTTCCTAGTGTACTCCCCAACCACGGTCGTTTGATGCTACTCCCCTAATCAGACATCAAATTGACTAGTACAAGCAAGTTAATCGTGGACAATCTCAATCTGGGCCCCGAAGAGCAAATCAGTTCTTAAGGCCAATTTCTAATCAATTTTAACTTAGGCTTAGGATTGTAGTGCTTAGGAAATGTGATGAGCCCTTAAAATGGGTTGTGCCCTTAATGATTGATTGAATATGTGAGTACATGCACAACCAAGTTTCTCAGGCAATATTATTTGGATGAGTGGATTTTAAGGTTCAAATCTTGCTTAAGTAGCTTTTAGGGTTTAGAATTAGGTAAATTTAATTGAGTTCAAGAGGCAAACTAGATTTTTAAAACATGGGTAAAGATCTTTTCTGTTTGAAATCAAAAGTAAAATGGAATGCTTGGTAATGACCTAAATTGTAAAGCCTAAGGGGAAGGTACTTGATGAGTTGATTTTAGATGAAGTGGTGCGACCCAAATAACTCAAACAATTGGCCTTAATGCACCAATGATTTAGGTAGACAAGTGGTTACCTAATCTGATTTCTACTCAATTATGTGTTTGAGTGTGTACCGGTTCCAAAGATCAGTTGACCAGTTGAGTTTATAAGCGGAGGGTGGTATGAGTGGAGGTGGAAGTCAAACAATCAAAACTAATCCTAGGGTTTATGAGAAGACCTAGGTTAATTAGACTATGAATTAGGGTTATGAAATGAACTCTATGGAGGGGGAAAGAATGGGGAGCACTTATAGTTATCTTCAATTGCACTTTACTCCTTTCTACCGCTTGAAGATTCCTTGTTGAGGTACCTGCAAAACAATAGAAAAGAAATAAAAGAAAGTTAGAAAATAGATAAGTGCACGGAAATGTGGAAAGGAAATCAAGATTCATTGCCTCCCTGGCAACAATGCCTGATGCGAGATTTAGCGTGATTTCTAATTAGGGTTTTTTAGGGTCGTAACACACGAAATCGCATACACTTTTAAAATTTGTAACCTAGATAGGGGAGTATCTAGGGTCGTCCAAGGAGGCAATATGTTTGCAAAATTCAAGTCTCTTGCTTGGAAATAGAAATCACCTTTCTTTTTGGTCTTTTCAACTATATCATTTTTTTTAGGGTTTTGAAATAACGAAGGCAATATACGAATTGTTGACGGAAAACAACTAACACCTAACTCACTACACTACTACTAAAGTAACAAGTAGAGCCTCTCCCTAAGCTCACTCTAGGCACGTGGAGGTCTAGAGTAATTGGTAGAGGGAGTGAAAAAGTGATAGAACAAAGATAAAACAATTAAAACAAAAAAAATATGAAAAGAAGGTAAATTGATTTAATAGAATTTGTGTTTTACAAAAACATGTAAAGGAATGCTTCTACTTGAAATGGAAAATATAAAAGCAATAAAAACACAAATCCTCTTGCAAAATCTGGTGAAGAAAGGAAGCTGCTTGCTCTAAGTTTAGTGGCTCCTAAGCTTGAAAAGGGGCTCCTCCTTCTCCTTCCTTGAAAATGGTGTCCTCCAAGGTGGAAGCTACCACCTTCAATGATCTCCTCTAAGGGTGGGCATGCACCACCCTTCTCCTCCAATGCCTGGCCATCCTCCATGTGAAATGCTCCTCCTTCTTGGCATTGCACAAGGTGAAGGAATGGGGAGAAGAAAGCACCAAAGGGGTGGGTGATGTGCCCCTTCGATCTTCTTCTCTACTCCTTATTCTTAGCCGTAGATATGAGGTGGATATAGGGTAGATTTAACTAATAGGAGGATGGGAAAATGTCGGTAATTAGGTGGGTATATATAGTGGTGGAGAAGGGGTAGTTGGCATGGAGGTAATGGGTGGCTAGGATGGCGTTTGGGATGGTGGTTAGGAATCCTATGGTGGAGATCAATTGGTGCCACCTTAAAGGGTGCAAAGTGGGGGTAGTAATAGGTTGAATCCACCCCTTGGTTGACATCCATGGTGGAAGGATGCCACCATTTTGGCACCAATGGTGGTGGTTTCTAGAAGGAAGGGTAGGTGTAGGGTGGTGATGGCTTGAAGGGGTATGTGTAGGGTTAAGATGGGGAAATTTTTGGAGGGAAAAGTTGGCACCAAAATGTTGTAGTTATAGGTGGTTTTGGCACCAAAAATAGGGTTTCTTTTGGTGGTGGTGATGGGTGAAGAGGTGGCTAGGTGGTGGCACCAACTTGGAGTAGATGGAGCTAGCTTAGGTGAGCTTAGGTGGGGCTTAGTTGGTGGAGCTAGTTAGGTAGGGTTTTAGGGTGGTAAATGCCAAGGGAGTTGGAGCCTAGCTAAGCTAAGCTAATCTAAGCTAGCTTAGCTAGTAATGGAGTAGAGGAAGAGGTAATGGTAGCCAGGGTTTGAAGAGAGGAGCTGGACAGAGGAAGTCTGGAGCTAAAATGGAGCTGGCAGTTACTGAAGAGGGTGGCATGGAGCTACTCTAGTTGGCTTAGCTTGCTAGTTCTTTGCTAGTTGCTAAGCCAAGATAAAATAAGCTGGCTTCTACCATGAGGAGCTGAGGTGAGCTAGGTCTGGTGATCCCAGGAGGATCATGCTGGTTGAGGCAGCTGAGGTAGTTAGCTCAACTGGGTTGAGCTAAGCTAAGTCCCCGGGAGCTGGACTTGAGCTTCCTGAGCTGATATGAAGTCATCTTCAGCTGGCTAGAGTTGAGTAGAGCTGGATCAAGCTGGTCCTGAGCTGAGGTTAACTCTAGTCAACTCAGTTAGCTAGAGCTCGCGGTGAACTAATAAGAGCTGAGGTGAGCTAGATTCAGCTAAGTTGAGCTGGATCTGAGCTGACCTGAGCTAGGGTGAGCTAAGATGAGCTCTCTTGAGCTACCATTCAACTGAGATGAGCTGAATGGAGCTAGGATGAGCTAACCCTAGTTCAAGTGAGTTGAAATCCAGCTATGGTGAACTAGATCTGGCTAAGTTGCAGCTGGTTTGGGCTTCTCCTTCAGCAGTTGCCTTTTGAGTGCTAGGGTTCTAGCGATCTGGCAATCTGTATAACCTTAACACTCACAAAAACACATTAAAAAGACAATAAAAAGTGCAATGCAAGCCTATCCTAATTGATGCCTAAATGAAGCCCAAAAACTAGTTTGCAGAGAAAAATCTTAAGAGCTAGGTTTGTTTAATGCATAAGAATGATGATAAACTGTCGTTTTTCAGTGCCAAAAATGTTGAATAAAAAATTCTATGCAAAAAAGGTTGAGTTTTCAAAACCTGTCATTGTAGTGCAATTTGCAAGGAAATCCGTCAACAGATAATTTTACCAAAACTCAAAAGAATTCCAGGTCAAACACAGGGAGGCTACGTTGATTTGAAATCCGCAATTATATTTTTTTTGTAATTTTTGTTGAAAGGTGAGATAATCACAATGAATTGATACGAACTAAGAGAGAGAGAGAGAACAAAACACTTCTATAATATGGATAATGTTTTACAACTAGAAAGCTAGAAATATTACAATGAAAAAGAAGTAAAATCTACTCTAAAAAGTGATAAAAGAGAAGGTGGAGTGAAGTTATCCTCCTCGTTGGCTGCTTGGAGGACGAGCCAAAATGGGAGATGCCTCGAAGATGGAGAGCGAAAATGGAAGACAGAGAGCAAAGCGGGAAGAACTGGGGGCGAGGCAGGGTGTCGTCATCATGGGATCTACTTCCGAAATGGGGGTGAGAAGACCACGGGAGGTCTATGGATGGGATGAGAAGTGGATAAAATTTTGCTTTTAACTCTAGAGGAGCATCCCAGGTTTTGGACAGGCTTCTTTAGAGCTTTGGAGAGGGAGAGAGGTGATGGGATGTGAAATTCGAGTGGTAGGGGTCCGTTTTATAGTAGTAGGGATTGAGGGCAATTTGGTCTTTTCATGCATAAAAACATTAATTAAGGGTCTTTAGTGACGGATTTAAGGGTCACTAAAGACCCTAAACATGGGTTTAGTGCGCATGCACCCACCGCCTCCTCACCTTCATGTGCGCTCATCGCATAGCCACGATCTTGTGATCTCAATCGTCTGAACGTGAGATTGGACGGCTTAAACGCATCGCACTTCGTTGTGCCTCATCGCTCGCCCATGTGTGATCAGGAATTCAAATGCACGACCGATTGCACGTGTGTGATCTACGCACTCTGGTGATGCCACGTCGCCACTCCTTGCCCGCTCGATCTCCATCCGACGGTCGAATTGAGCTGCTCCCACGCCCGTGCCCTCGCCTTGATTTGAGGCATGTGGGGCTCGAACCTACACCCTCTTCTTTGTGAGCAACGTCAAGACCAACGCACCACACCGCTGCTTTGTTGCGCGGTGGATTTCTCGCTTAACCAACCATGGCCATTGGATCTTCATCCAACGATCAAGATCTCTTGACATGGAAGCCCTTCAGGAGTTGAGAGGAGATGCTATGACTGATTTGGGCTGTTGTGATGGCATCTTGTGGTGCCATCATGGTCATCCATCTTTTGTGTCTTATAGATGGTACCACAGTTGTTTGATTGGATCGATTTTTGCATCGTTGGGCTGCGATCGTCAATCCAAATCCATCCATGTAGTTGGATTTGTCATCTGAGGTATGAATTTATGCCATCTTGGCCGTTTGATCTCAGATCTTTCTCGGATTGTATCTGATGCTATGGAAGTCTGATTAGGGTGATCTTGGAGTTGTTGAACTCCGATCATCGCCTTGATTAGATCCGTGCAGTTGGATCTTCAATCTAAGGCCCCGATTAAATATTGCTTATCCCTGAACGCCAAAAAGAGTAAATTGCCATACAATTTATACACTTTGACCTAATTGCATGATGATGCATGTTTTGAAATATTTACAATGTATGATGCTTCTACGACACTAAGAACATGCATAAATAGACATTTTAGGCTATTCAGATGCATACACATTAGGAAGGCCTATTGAGGTGCAATCTGATTCGTTGATCTCCCAATGAACGATTTGATCAATCTGAGCCTTGTGTACAAGTTAGAGGGCTCAAATGCTCATCTTTCCCCTCATAAAAGCGATAAAAGAAGGCCTAAGGCCCCCCAGAAGGACATCTTCTTCCACTATAACTCCTCTAGACCCTCTCTAGTTATTCTGACCTTCTTCGGCTCTCTCCATCTTTGGCTCTCTTCCTCTGGAGCGTCCACCAAGCCACCTTGGTGGATCACCGTTGCTCTCCCTGGCTTCTCCAGAAGGCCACCACAGACCACTTGTGGTGCTCTTATTATGCTAGATAGTAGTTTTTCATTCATGCTCTAGTTATAGATAGATAGTGATGTACGTGTTTCGGTGAATGGAAAGTTAGGGCTAGGAGAAACCCATCACTGTAGTCACAAAACATGTTATGAAATAAGATTTTTTCTGAAACTCCAAGGGAGTCCCGAGTTGAACACAAGGAGGCAATGTTTACTTTTGTTGAAATCCGCACTTCGTGTTATTTCTCTTTGGCATTTTAGGTTTTGTTATTGTTTCTTTTATTTTTGTAATAAAGTGGCAAGCAAGATAATTTCACAAAGTGGAGGGAACAAATGGATATATCACAATGTCATTCAGTCATCAATTACAATATGTGAAAATATAAAAGAGATAGGGGTAAGAAGAAATCTCCCAAATCGGTTATTTGGCGAGACAACAGTGCTTGGAGGCAACTTGGACGAAAGTGGTGAGATACAGGAGGACACCAGGCAGAGGAATGCTTCACCAAGGCTTTGGAATGGGGATGAGGAGGTGGAGGTGATCTTCTTCTAGAATGGATGTAGGAGGATAGCTCCAAGGCTTCCTATGAATGGTGCTAAGATAAAGGAAGAATATTTGGTAGGGTAGAGGAACATTACACTAATAAGAGGACTTTGGAGCTTGGGATGAGCTCTAGGGGAGTTTTGATAAGCTTCTAGAGCTTAAGAGTAGGTAGAGATGGTTTGGAATGGAAGGGGTCATGAGGTTTATATAGTGGAGGAATGGAGGTGTTTTGCGCTGACAGGTCTTCAGTGACATATAAAATGTTGCTAAAGACTCATCGGGGGTGTTGCTAAACATTCAAGCGCCTTTACTGGCTTGAGGAGGAATGGCTGCAGCTGGCACAGTGCGTGGAGAGCTTCAACCGTTGGATCAGGCGCGGATGGTTGAGATCGAGAGGAGGAAGCATGCGCTTGATGGCATTTAAATTCTGCACTCACTGGCAGCTGTTGGATTCTTCATCGCACAGTTGGGAGGTGCCCACAGATCACACCCTCACTGGTTTGAACTCACGTGGATTGCATCTTCGAGAAGATCTGATGATCGAGAGCACATCTGGTTGTCTTAAATGAGCGCCTCTGATTGCTCACATTCGATCTGGCGTGCCTCCTTACGTCGCTGGGTGGCGTCATGTTGCACGTGAGTAATCTCAATCGCTCGGTCAAGATTGAGTGGTCCAATTTCGTCGGCGCTGGAGCAGTCGTGGAGGATTGAGGCTCGAACTCGTGCCTCTCATTTGAGGAGCAGGTGAGTTGCCATTTGGCCAATGAGCTACTTGGTCACTTGGAGATGAGGTACAGCTGTGCACCTCGACCATTGGATAAAGATCCAATGGTAGAGACGAAGCCCTCCTTGCTGGGCTTTGGAGGAGAAATCGACTGATGTAGAGCATTTCTCAGTCGTTGGATTGAGATCCAATGGTTGGGATCTCTCCTTGTGTGAAGTTGGGGAGGTTGTAGCTCATGTAGGGTAGCCTAGATGGTGCCATGTGCTTCCATCTAGGTTGTCCATCTTCTTCTTATAGAGGACACCACGGAGCTATGATAAGGGTGATTTTTGAGCTAACGGACTGCGATCGTCTCTCCGAATCCATCCGTACGGTCAAATTCTTCATCCAAAGCTTGTAAAGATGTCTCATTGCCTCTTGGCCATATAAAATGTTGTAATTAATGTACATAATATACAATTATCCTAAATGTAATGCAATGAATATTATGCAATATTTATTCTACGATATGCAATGCTAGGCCTAGGAACTATCATAAATAAGCATTTTATCATGAATTCATGTGTGTTTATCATACCCCCATGCTTACTTTTTGCTAGTCCTTAGCAAAATTAACCTAAATGCTATGTATAAAAGTAGAAATGGTGTTTGGTTACTTAGGCACGATTCATTGGCTGCTTTAGGAGATTTCAAGCAAGGGCCTAGTTACACAAACTTAACAGTGCTCAGGTGTCTGCCAGAATGCAGACCGCCCAAGTTCTCACCTTATTTGAAAAGGGAAGATACATTTTTGTTTGCTTTTTCTTCTTTTGACAACTTGATTTGCATTGGAACCACTTTCCAATTCTTACACACACATAAAAAAATTGAAATAACAGGGTAACAACCCAATTTAATGCCCTCCACATTCCGTGTGCACTATAGTATCCTAGACCTAACTAAAATTCGTAGCAACTTGACCACTAAGGCTTCATCAACTTAGGCTTGCTATATAGGTCTTAAGTTTTCTCTAGTTAATACCAATTCTGTCATCTCTATCTGGTGTTCTGGCTGAGAGGCTGTGTCAAATGACCAGGCACGGGTTTGTACAACCACCTAGGGTTTTCCTTGGGAAAAGTTTGGGCCCAAACCTCCCCTTAAGCAACTTGACTAGATTTATTGACAGAATGGGTATTCACTATTGATTACTTATTTCCTAGATAGACCAAGTCTTAGGCTTATTTTTTTAGGGAGTCACACTTAAGTTAGGACTAGCTTTGGTTGCTTGTGTGCACACTTCTCTCATCTCCATCTCTTCTCCTCCCCTCCCATTCTTCCATTTTATACACGGGCGAGGGTCTCAAAATCCGCATCAGGAAGGACCATTTGATTTCGCCCCTCGCGTAAAAGGACCACTTTTTTTGTCTTCTTCTAAACAAAAAATGGAAAATCAACAAAATGGGTCCACTAACACTTCCACTTCCACCTCTAATCCTACCTCTAACCCCATTAACCTTAATTCTAACCCTTCCACCCAAAACCACCCACCTTTAACTTCCGACACTTGGAGCTCCTTAATCTTGAATTGTCCCAAACATAACATCAAGACCCCCTGCCTAATCTTTTAAAATTGATGGCTGAGCAGATTGATAAATTAAATTCCAATCAACAAACATTGACTAGGAACATCCAAAACCTAGCCAATCAAAGGCCAAACCTACCACCCCGTCAGCAGCCTGTTATGCCTCTAAAAGATTTCTATGATCCGTCTTATTATGAGGAACTACCAGGGGTGGTCATACCAGAGGGGGACTTCGAGATCAAGCCTGCAGTCCTAAACCTGATTAAACATTTCCATGGACTTCCTAGGGAAGACCCTTTCAACCACCTTGAAGAGCTGACTCTTCTTGATCAAACAACCCGTTCCTGAAATGTGCAAGAGGACATATGGCTGATGTGGCTTTTTCAATTATCTCTTAAAAATAAGGCCACTTATTGGTTCAAGACAATTGGCCTACCAATCACAACTTGGCCTCAGCTCAAGAGCGCCTTCATCAAGAAATTCTTTCCCATAGGTCATACTAATTCCCTGCGAAGATCTATTACATATTTTCACCAAAAATCTGGTGAGACTTTCCATGATACTTGGGAAAGATTTCAAGATCTCTTAAGAAGTTGCCTGCACGATGAGATTCCTTTATGGCTGCTCGTGCAAATCTTCTATCATGGATTAGAAGATCAAATCTGACATTTTGTCAATGCCTCGTGTGGCGGCAACTTCTTAAATAAGGATGTTGAAAATGCCTATGACCTTTTTGAAGAAATGAGTTAAAACTCATTTAATAAAGCTTCCATGAACACATTTTGCAGAACTCAAAACCCGCAGTTCAGTGTTCATGAAGTAGGCACTCAATCTATCCCTATCACCCAAGACAATCTTCAAATGATCGCTCAAAACTCGACCAGATGCATATTAATCAAAAGAAAATTGAGGAAAACTGGCCACATCAACCCAAGCTCCACACAGTCCACATCTAACCCAACCTAACTTCCCACGAAGAGAAAATTTGCATAATCTCAACACTACTCCTACTGATTATTACTGGTATTCTGAGGTTGCCCATGATTCACTGGGGAATTACAACTATCTAGATCTTAACCCCACTCAAAATATTTCTGCCATCCAGGAGCCCTTTAAAAATTCTTCCAATTGGAAAAATTACCCAAACTACTCCTAGAATAATCAGGTTCCTTCAAAACCAGATCATTTTAATGGGTATGGATAGAATCCAACCTTTCATCCTATGCCATCCCAACAAGACATCAATGCCCAGATGATGCGAACCCTGTAGGAAATGCAAACAAAAATGACGGAAGTAACCCGCACCATCACAAATCTGAACAATCAGATTGGGGTTACTCCCACGCAAAGACCTGCAGGACATCTTCTGTCCCAACCCATGCCCAACCCTAATCACCAAAGGAACCAATATCTGGGAAGAAATCCACACTACCCGAATCAGCCTCCTACTAATCCAACACCTCAATAGCCTCCCAGGTTTCCGCAGCCGTAGGCCCCCTACCTCCTCCAAATAATAATCCGACTGCACATGTAGTTACATTAAGGAGTGGGAAAACCACCACTGATCCTGGGCCTTCACATAAACCTGGTGAAATCCCCATCACTGTGCAAATTGACTCCCCACCTCCCCATCAGGAAGAAAAGAAATACAAAAATCTCAAGACACGATTCCTATCCCTTTCCCACAAGCTCTCCACCCCACCACCAATAGAAAAAAGAAATTTGAGCCCACCACAAAAGAACTCATGGATCTATTTGGGCAAGTTCAAATCAATATTCCTCTCCTAGTTGCCATTAAATATATACCTGCCTATGACAAATTTTTGAAGGAGATCTGTACTCCTAGAAGGCAGGCCAAAAATCTAGGACAGGTGCACCTTCGGAGATAGTAAGCTCTATCATACAGAGCAAGTTGCCTCCTAAGATGATAGATCTAGGGGCACCTTTAATTTCAATAATTATTGATGATATTACCTTTAATCGCACCCTCCTTGATCATGGTGCCTCAGTTAATATTATTCCCATGATTTTATTTGAAGAATTTTAGATCGAGGAATTAAAACCCATCGAGGTTACCCTACAATTAGCTGACCGATCTACAATCAAACCTCGTGGGATTGTCGAGGATGTTTTGGTCAAGGTCTAGAATTGTGTCTTCCCTGCAGACTTTCTAGTCCTTGACATTGAGGTACCTAAATCATTACTGGACTCCCCAATAATCCTTGGATGCCCTTTTTTGGCCACTGCAAAGGCAAATATCAATTGCCACACAGGCAAAATGGATATCACTTGCACCGGCCAAACTATCACTTTAGATATTTTCAAATCCTTCAGGAGATTCCATGATGATAACTTTTTTGAGGACTCAGATATGAAAATTTCTAATGTGGTGGACGAGAAATGTTGATAGATACCCTTACCGACCATAATTTTTTTGAGGACTCTGATTCAGAATCAGTGGTCGACGAAATATGTGATTTGGAGACTTGTATTGACCCCAAATCCATTCTTGATGCACCCCCTGATCACCCTAACCCACCAACTATTCCCTCACCCCACTTTTCCACACTAACTTCACCCAATCCTCACCTTCCCTTCCCTGACTCCTTTCTTATGAACCTACCACCAACCCCGCCCGAGTTTGGCATCCAACCTGATTTAAAACCATGGCTAGACTCAGGCTACACTTATCGTTTTCCATCCAACTTTGATCCCAATATTGCTTCTAATCAATTTTCTAAGGATCTAGAAGAAAACACCTTTTTTGCAGGCATCCAAGTGTCCAACTATTTACATGATTTTCCATCTTCTGTGCATACCTTCACGTCCGGGTAAATGGCATAAAAGATAGCACTGGATGGGAGGTAACTCATCATTTTTTTCCTGCTTTCCTTTTTTTTTTTTTCTAGGTTTTGACCATCCTAAACCTGACCATTCTTCATTAAGGTGATCCCTTTTTCCTCCTAATATATGAGGACATTGCATATCTTAAGCATGGGGGAGTATTTTTAAAATTTGACGATCAATTTAGGATTTTGAAAACCTAAAATCATGCATTTTTCTTTAGTTATTTTATCTTCCTACTTGCATACCCAAAAATATAAAAATGATGAAAACCTTTAGGAAAAATTTTGAAATTGGGACTAAGGTCGAGAAACTCACTTTTGGTACAATGGGATTTAATCTTGAACAAACTAGGGATGAGGATGTGGATCTAATCATTAGAATTTTAGGGTCTATTTTTAGACTAGATCAGATATCCTTCTCTAAAATTCCACCTGAACTAATGATAGTTCAGGTTACTTGATCCTATTTTGTAATGTGGAAAATATTTGACTTAGTTTTTGATTCAAAAAACTTGCATTTCTTGAGGAACTTCTTGTGTCAATTTTCACACATAAGTCAACACTTAAAAATAACTAAAAATTAGAAAAATTCCCTTGTTTGGACTTAGTAAAGGTCTGAAGCAGATCATTGGTTTGAGTTCCCACTGCCGAGAAGGAGGAAAATGCCTCCTTTAAGGATGCGATGTCAACATATTACCGCCTCGGCGCTGCTCCATACCTATATTTCATATCTTTAGATGGACCATTAAAGCACATTTTAGTAGCTCAAGTGTCTTGGACGGTGCTCTACCTATAGTGTCGGAGCAAGAGCTTGAGTTTGCTTGGAGCGCCCTTTTACACCGCATTGTGTTTTGGGGTTGTGAGCTCCTAGGTGGTGTCATGGATAGTGCTATCCCGAAGTATTGGTGCCAGAGCCCCCTCGAGGATTGGTAATGGGAATGATGATCCCGACACATCTGTTGTAAGACTAAGCTAAAACTAAGCATTGGGGGAGAAAAAAGAAAAGTTTTAAACCAAAAACAAGCCCTTATAAATGCTGGCTTTTCACAAGCAAAGACACAAGGTTTTAAAAGATATTGCAAGTTGCGAATTAGATTCAAGAGCCAGAAAAATCCTAAAAATAGAAATTTCAAGTCTTCTGAATTAACAAGGGGTTAATTTGTGAATTTTCTGAAGGATATACTGATCCTGTTTTGTCTAATTTTTTGGATCTAAAAACAAATCCCGAAGTTTATCCTTAACAAATCCTGTGCCTCCTATGTTTTGATCAACTAAGGTCCCTTAATCTTTTTTTCCTCAAAAAGTTAGATTTCCTGAGAATTTCATTTTTTGAAAAGTTAAGTTTTGCTAAGAGACTAGCAAAAGATAAGCATGGGAGTGTGACAAACGCCAGTTTATCATCATTCTTATGCATTAAAACAAACATAGCTCTTAGGATTTTACTCCGTGAAGGAGTTTTTAGGCTACATTTAGGCATTAATTAGGTTAGCATGCATTGCATTTCTTATTGTGTTTTCAAAATATTTTTGTGAGTGTTAGGGATAAACAGATTGCTAGATCTCTTGTACCCTAGCACTCAGGAAGGCAACTAGTGAAGGAGAAGCTCTCATTAGCTGGAACTCAGCTTGATTCAGTTCACCATAGTTGGAATCCAACTCACTTGGATCAGGGTCAGCTCATCCTAGCTCCATTCAGCTCATCTCAGCTAAATGACAGCTCAAGAGAGCTCATCCTAGCTCACCCAAGCTCATGTTCGCTCAGATCCAGCTCAACAAGGCTAAGTCTAGCTCATCTTAGCTCCCATTAGTCCACAAGGAGCTCTAGCTAGCTTAACTGAGTTGACTGGAGTTTACCCCAGCTCAGGTCCAGCTACATCCAGCTCCACCCAACTCCAGCCAGCTGAAGATGAATTCATCCCAGCTCAGGAAGCTCAAGTCTAGCTCCCGGGGACTTAGCTTAGCTCAACTTAGTTGAGCTAAGCTACCTTAGCTGCCTAAACCAGCTTGATCCTCCCCGAGAGCACCGGACCCAGCTCACCAAAGCTGATTATGGTAGAAACCAGCTTACTTTAGCTTGGCTTAGCAGCTAGCAAAGAACTAGCAAGCTAAGCCAGCTAGAGTAGCTCCATCTTACCCTCTTCAATAGCTGCTAGCTCCAGTTCAAGCTCCAATCTTCTCCTCCTTAGCTCCTCTCTTCAAACCCTAGCTCCAATACTTCCTCCTCTACTCCATAGCTAGCTAAGCTTAGCTTAGATTAGCTAGCAACCAATTCCTTGGCCATCCATCACCTTCAATTCAACCCTACCTAGCTCCACCAACTTAAGCCCTACCTAAGCTCACCTAAGCTAGCTATCCTACTACAAGTTAGCGCCACCAGCTAGCCACCTCTTCACCCCATCATCACCACCAAAAGGCATCAATTTTGGCACCAAAAGCTATCCCTAACTACCCCCCTTTATGGTGCCAACACCAACCCCCATATCCACCATACACTTAACCCTACAACCCATCCTAGCCACCCACCTACCCCTCCTTCTAGAACCGTACTTGGCGCCACCTAAGTCACCCTTCTAGAAGCCATTTTGGCACCAACTTCAAGGGGTGCCACCACCCATAACCACCACCTAGGTACCCCTTGGGTTGGCGCCAATCACCCTTAGCCATAGGATCCCCAACTACCCCCCATATCCTATCCTAGCCATCAATTCCAAGAGCCACCTATGCCCCCCTTCCTACACTATATATACCCACCTATCTTCCCACATTTTCTTCATCTTCCATTAGTGTATTATTCTACCTATACCCACCTACACCTACGACCAAGAAGAAGGAGCCGAGAAGAAGATTAAGGGGGCATATCACCAGCCCTTTTGGTTCCTTCTTCTCCCCACTCTCTTCAACTTGGGCCACGCCAAGGAGGAGGGCTATTCCAATTCAAGGACGATGGCCAGGCAAGGGAGAAAGACCTAGGGTGGACGTCCACCCTTGAGGAGGAGAATTGAAGGTGGCAGCTACCACCTTGGAGGACATCATTTGGTGGATCATCTCAAGAAGGAGTTGGAGGACCCTTTTCAAGCCCGAGAGCTACTAGGCTTGGAGCAAGAAGCCATCATCTTCTTCACCATTTCATTTAGAGGATTTGTGTTTTTATCTTCTTGCATTTCAAGTAGATTAGAAGCTTTCCTCTATATGTTTTGTGTTGAACAAGTTCATTTTTAATTCAAGTTGCCTTCTTTCAATTTTTGTTGCATAGCTTTTTACAATTTTTTTGCCTAGCATTTCTTTCACTTCCTCTGCCTAATTTTTCTAGTCCTCCACGTGCCTAGGGTGAACTTTGGGAGAAGCTCTACCTGTCACCTAGGTTTAGCTTTATTGAATTAGGTATTAGTTGTTTTTCAATTTCAACAAAAACTTGCATGTTGCCTTTATTTCAAAAATCTATAAAAAGTATACATTGAAAAGATCAAAAAGAAAAGTTGAGATTTATTTCTGAAACAAGAGAGTTAATTTTTGCAACCTTGCCTCCTTGGACGACCCTAGATACTCCCCTATCTAGGTTTATAAATTTAAGAGTTGGTCAATTTTGCACATTACAGCGACGTATTTTACAAACCGCGTAAAATCCGCATGAGCTGCATGCGAGGGTCGGCTGCTGCTACGGGTGTGTGAGTGGCTACACGGGGGGTCGGTTGCTACTGTGGGCGTGTGATGGGCTATGCGTGGGGGTTGGTTGCTGCTGCGGGTGCGTGAGGGGCTACACATTGGGGACAGCTGCTGCTGCGGGCGCGTGAGGGGCTGCACACGGGAGGGTTTCGTGTTGCACACTTTGGTTGGCTGTGGTGAGAGGGTGGTGAGAGGGCCACAGTGCAAGCTCTGCATGCACATATCAAAAAAAAAGTATAAATGTATTTATTAGAATGCAAAGCAGCTACAAAAATATTCATAAGCTAAGATTAATTACCTATTAGCTTAGGTCATCAAACTATAAGGAAATGTATTCCATATGTACTTAAGCCAAATAATTGTCCAATAAATTGGACTTAGCAGCTAGGTTGTGGGTTTTGGTAGGATTAGGTGCTAAATAGGTTGGGTTAATCAAGATTAAGTTGGTGTGGACCTAATTAGGCTTAGGAAAGTCTAATTGGATAGGAGTGATCCTAATTTGGTCTAGGTCAAGTCTAATTGGATGTGTACGTGTGATTAGGCTAGGGTAACCCTAATAGGTATGAGTCAATTAGATCCTAGGTGGATCTAATTGGGCTCAGGTGCACCCAATCAACTGTAGATGCACCCAATTAGGTATAGGATGGTTCAATTGGGTTAGGGATAGGATATGTAGGGCTATGGATAGTGGACTTGGCTTAGGAGGTCTCTAATTAGGTTTCCTAGGGTGTCTGGTGGGGTTCCTAGGTCAAAATAGGCAAGCTAGGTCTTCCAGCACCAAAATCAGGAACCAGACAGCAGTATCAGACATCCAGGATAGTGGTCCGACATCTTGTACTACAAAATTGGATGTCTGGATAATAAATTAAACGTCCAATTCTGTGTCAGTATGATGCAGAAATCAGACGTCCAGCCTGATGTCTTGACGTCCTAAATGGTGTTGGAGAGTAGGTTTTAGGTTTTCTAAGGTGGGTTTTGGTTCCTAAGTGTTTGGGAGAGGGATAGGGTGGATAAGAACTGGATAGTGCTAACCATGTTTGGGTTTTGAGGCTAAGGTGTCCTAATGGAGGTGGTTTTAGGTTTGGGAAGGTTGTCCTAGGGTTTCTAAGGGTAGGGATAACGCTATCCTGCTCACTCCACTCATTTAGATCTGTCTTCTTCTTCCTTTATTGCTTTATTCCACTATCTCCATCCTGGATCTCTTTATTACCTACAAATAGTAATAAAAACCATTAAATAACAGGATATCTCATCTTATTCTAAATAGACTAATGCAATGCATGATATGCAAGATATGAGTGCAATATCCACAAATTAAGTTAAGTTCAAACATTATTTAGGTTGATTAGGACCCATGATTGCTGTGCAATCATACCCCCATGCCTAAACTTTACTAGTCCCTAGCAAATGCAAGACTAAATTATTCACATAAGCGTACCTAAGGGATTGATTCTTTTATCAAGTGTATGCCTACAGATTTTTCTCCTTTTTATTTTCATCCTATGTTCTAGAAATCTAGACAAATGTGAAAGTGTAGCTACGTAGCTTTTGCAACAGATTCGAGTGAAAGACCTAATTCACCTCTAAACCCTGTACTTGACCGTAGTAAAATTCTAGCGGGATAGGCGGACTTCTTCCCTTGGGGTATTCAAGATATTCTATGAATTCCACCCCAGCTTTAAGCTTAGCTAGAGAATTTTAGAGGGAAATGGTTGTTTATTTGGTGGCTCACTCTCACTTGGTGCTGCATAGAAATTAGTACTATAGAATCTAGATTCTCAAATTATTAGGTAACTCAACTCAAAGAAAGATGAGAAAAAATATGCTCTCTTTTGATTCCTTTGTATTCATTCTCTCTTTTTCTTTTTCCTTTTTCTTCTTTTTACTTTTTCTTTTCTTTTCTTTCTTTTTCTTAGAGCTCACAATCTCACCAGATTCACACATATGACCTATATTTGGTGGTCTCACTTGGCATTAACACTTTAATTAAGTTTCATAACCCTAACACAAAGTCGGAATTCCTCAGCCAGTATTCGGGCGGTCAGAAATACAAAAAGATAGGTTAAGGCCTTATTTGGTGGATCTGAAACTTACTTGGTGGTATTGCCTCAATGCAACTGAAATAAACAATAAATATTCATACACTCTTTTTCTTTGCTTTTTCTTCTTTTTCTAATTTTTTTTTCTTTTCCAATTTTTCTCTTTTTTTCATTCATTTTTTTCTTCCCTTTTTTTCTATGTATATATTCTTTTTTCAGCATAACACAAGCTAGCATACATTCATGAACTTTATTGAGGAGGCATTATTAGGGATTGGTGATACTCAAGAGACATTGGATGGCTTATTTGGTGGAAGTGCCTACTCACGGCACCGGGAGAGATGGATAGGATGATGTATTTCTGACATTGACATCAATACCCTCCTTCAACTGAGGATTCCGTAAAGAATGGTCGTAACCATTCACCTTAGCCCTAGTTCTATGAAAACTCGCTCTCTGCGTAATTGCCTTATTTGGTGGCACTCAAAATTTCACACAAAAATGTACATGCAGAATCCAAAAGTGAAAACTATGACTAATCTCTGAGTATCATTACGTAATTATCTAGGATTCCAGATTCCTTGGACTAATCTTAGAGCACCAGTACACTCTCCTCTCATCTCCCACTATTTGGTGGAGTTTTGGAAGAAAATCTGCCTAACTCCCAAAACACTGTCCAAGGGTTTAGGAAAAGAAGCACTGCTTCTTCTCGACAAACTGAAGACGTTCATCACTCTTCACCGTGAATCCATTGCAAAATCTACATGTGAGTGAAAATTGTACCAGATTACAAATTACAGGAATCAACTAGATGATAAAATCCCTAATACATTCTTTTGATAAAAATCTTATTCATGAATGCAATATATATACATGCTATGTATAACCTTTCAAAAGTTGCACTTTGAAAATTTCCCTAATTCGGGTTATATTCAGCTTGACCCTAAATTTAGAACAAAAAGGTGAATGGATGAGTCGAAAGTGGCTATTGCGAATGATCTTTAGCTCCAGTGCAAACATTGGAGGTGGAGTCGATTGTTCCTAATTTAAGGACCCTAAAGTGAAATTAGCATGATGTATGAAAGGTTTTTCCTAGGTGTTGGCAGAAAAATTTTTAGTTTACAATTACTACCCCCCAATGCCTACTTTCTTTCATATCCTCATGCATGAATATAACGAAAAATAAATTAAGATAGGGAGTAAAAGGTTAGAAACCACCTGGAATAGCTCCTGAATTTTCACATTCCACTTATTCCAACACATAAAATTGAATATGCAGGAAAAATATGACAAATAAAATATGCTATATAGGTGTTGAGATTAACCCCTCCATCTGGGCATACGCTCGAAAAGGATATGTCAATACACTATTGAGAATGGCAAGTAAAATGATAAGAATTTTAATCTCATTCGTTAATAATGGGCCTCAAATGCGGACTAGCTGTCCATGAATTCCAAGTCCAAATAATTGAAAAAATATGTAGATGGGACTTGGGATTATCTGCAGTCAGATGCTACAAAAGAAAGATAGATAAATATGGGTGCCTGGAAGAAATGAATATGAAGGCATCCCGAAGAGGTGATGGAGAATGTGGGTGGTAGGGGTATGGGTGGAGTCGTGTGGGGTGAAATCATATGGATCTTGATAATGGTGATGAATGGAAGCCATGACCCATGTAGTGTGGTCAGGTCTAGATCAAGGTCCAGTGATCGGTCTCTATCTCTACCAAAGATGTTTGGGTATCATCTTCTTTTATCTCTTCAAAAATTTTCAATTCTAATTCCCAATTATCACATGATTCCCCAAAATTTCTAGCTTCCTCTGATAACTCATCATATGTTATCCCCAATAATCTTTCAATCTCTTGAATATCATTTTCATAAGGGGATATTTCCTTCTCACTTAGATGAAATTGGTCATTAGATTTAGTAGTGAGTCCCTCCGTGAAAGTGGAATGGGATGAATCATTGATTGAGGAGTTGTTACAGTCCTTTTGATTTTGTTGCTCCGTGTATGAGATCATTTGAATTAATTCATCAATGTCTCCATGGGTATTCTCAAATACAACAAAATCATATTCAGGTCCCTTAATTCTTGGTTCCTCAAAATGAAATGATTGGTACTTGGGCCCTAAATCAAGATCAAGATTCTCGAATAAATCTCCATTCTCGACTTTAATAAGATTATCAATATCATCCACCATGAGTGTTTGATCAACAGAATCCTGCATGACCACCACCGAATCACAAATCGGTTGTGACACACCTGATCCAAATTCAAACATTTCTGATTTTTGTTCCTCATCCTAGATTCTATGAAGCTCTTTCCTTATATCATCATATTCTCTTGCACTAGCTTCTTTTATTTCATGAATCATTTTGAACAATTGAGTAATATAGGATTCATTGCAACGGGTAGGGGTTTGAATTAGGCTAGGTCGATCAAGATAGTCAACCATACTATCAATGATTTGATCTAGTATTGAGGGTGACTTATGTGATCTAATGTATTGTTGATTCGGGTCATGTGGTTCTACCCACGTGTCAATTGCCATTGTTTCTTCCGAATTACCCTCTGACTCACTTTCTGTGTCTTCCAAAAAATACCCTGACTTTGTTTTCTTAGCAGCTGCATAAATATCAAAGTGAATCTTCTCATTGCCGCTACTCATCTCCATACATCCTGAGTAATAGTCAATCCGTGCATTGGCTGTAGCCAAGAAAGGTCGACCCAGAATGATGGGTGAATTACTTAGCTTTTTTGATATATCCATGTCCAAAATAATAAAATCAACTGGAAAGCTAAGACCCTGCACTTTAATAATCGCATCCTGAACTACTCCCTTAGGTGTTTTGATGGCGCCATCTGCCATTCTAATGGTGACAGGTGTGTGGTCCAGATTGACGAGTCGATTGTTCGCTTTAAAGTTATTTGTAGTTTTATGTGGTGGAAAAATTGACTAATCAATAATTTAAAAAAAATAACCACTCGCAAAAGAGCAGGTCGTATCCACAGGGAGGCAATGACGTATTTAAATTCGCACCGGTTAAAAACGTTTATTCGTAGTTAGTTTAGTCGAAAATCAAGCAAAATTTGCCTTCAAATTAAGGTTGAATCAAGTAAACATGCTAAAATAGCAATTCTTAATAACTAGAGGATTTTTTTGCAACGTAGATTCAATAAAATTAAAAGATGACAATGGCAAAAAATGTAATTATTAATGGGATGAATACTGTAGCAAAACAGGGGATTTATTCCCCTTGGCCGTGAGTGAAGAGGAGTGGACGACCGAAGGTGGGAAGCTCAAAGGAAGTTCTTTGGACCGAGGGCTTCGCAGCGGTGGTGGTGGCGAGTCGTGCGGTGGCCGGAGTCGATCGGACGGAGCTCCGGTTTAAGGTGGCTGTCAAAAGTGGCTGCAGCTGCTGGAGGTGATGCGCATGCATGGGCTGAGCGCTGCTACAGGTGGTGCGCGCGCACGCACTGGTGTTGCGGGTGCGCTGGAGTTGAGCGCGTGGAGGGTTGCTTGCAGGGTCGCTCTGGTGGAGGCAGATGCTATAGCAGGCGGTTGGTGTAGGTGGATGGTGCGGGTGCACTGCAGGCTGGAAAGTGCAGGCGCGCTACAGATGGCAGGGAGCGCTGCAGGCGAAAGGTGCGGAGAAGAATGCACGCCTACTACGTGCGTGAAGAGGTGTTGCAGGGTGCTGGCGAGCACGCACTGGAAGCTAGAGGTGAAGTGCTTGAAGAAGCAGGTGGCCGATCCTACTGCTGTGTGCGTGGGTGGTGTGATGCGGGCGTGGAGTGAGCGGGTGGGTGGCGCTGGAATAGATGCTGCAGGAGATGGTTCAAGCATGCAATCGGAGGGGCACAGGCGTGGAGTGAGTGGCTGGTTGCTGCTGAAGTGTAGGTCGAAGCTTCAAACGTCCAAGAAACTTCTCGGACATCATAGCTGACTGAGGAGTGAAATTTTAGTGGCTACAACGGTGGTTGTTGGTGACGACGCCGAGGGAGGTGCACGGCGAGGTGCTCATGGTAATGCGGATGATCTCCGGATGGCGGTGTGGCCTATCACACCACATGGCCACGGTGGTGGAGGCTCGTCGTCGTGGTTGAGGCCAGCGGTGTGGAATGGAGGAGAGACGAACTCTCTACACAGTGGTGGGTCGGGGGTGGAGGCCTGCTCCACTCGGCAGCCTCTTTCATCTTTTTGTAGCTGCCTGCACGAATTTGAATGGAGAGGCGGGAGCAGATCCACCTTAGCTAATCCGTGAATGTGGGCTTTAGTGCGGCAGGAGGCGTTGCAGCGGCAGCCGAGTCATTGCTGAAAAGAAGAAGAATAAAAGATATTGTTAAAATATTATGGTTATTTATATACAAACCCTCAACTTTTATATTAACTTAAAATTAATGCATGCAATGTACCTAATTGGTTAACTAATTAAATGAATGCCATTCTGAGTTAATTCTAAATGCATTTAAAATTTGAATGCAATGCATAAATTATGTAATTAAATTAGAAATATGAATTAATCTATTTACATCCTAATTTATGCTAAATAAATGTTAGAATTAACCTAATGTTTAGGCACTTAAATACGTAAATAGCCCACAAATATGGGCTAATCAAATACCCCCATGCCTAGTTTTTGCTAGTCCATAGCAAAATTAAGCAAAACCTAGCACTCCAAGTAGACTAGTCAACCCAATTGGTCTTCCTTCAGAAGCATATTAAGTTCAGACTCTAGACCCAAGGCTACTAAGTAGTTGATAAGTTACAGACTAGGTCCGCTAAGGACGAGTTGTAGGCACAAGTTTTCCTGATTTCTGACTCTACCCTAAGGTTTATTGATCCCTAAGATTAAAGCATCCGTGCCTGTGCATTGGTCAGAGTTATTTGAGTTAAAGGAAAAAGTTTTTTTTTTAATAATATATATATATTTTTTTGTTTGATTCTTCTAAGTCTAACCTCAGATCAGCTATCAACACGGTCTGTGTCGGATTCATTGTCCCCATTACCATACCTCGAAGGGTGCCTGGCTTTCGATGCTTCGAGATAGCACCGCCCATAACGACCCCAAGAACTCCTGGCAATCGACACTTTGAGATAGTATCGCCCATGGATTTCTTAAGCGAATTCAGGCCTATGGCAATCGGCACTTCGAGATAGGGCCACCCATGGTACCTGAACCACACAATGCGCTTACATGGCCCTAGTAGGATGGATATCCTAAGAGACAAGCGCCGAGGAGGTAATATGTTATCATCGCATCCTAATGGTGAGTATTACTCCACCTCTCCTGCAGCGGATCTCTTCCAATCAAAATGTGTTTTCAAGCCTCTCCTAAGTCAAAACTAAGGGAACCAAATCTCTTTTCAGAAAGAAATTAATTAAGTTAATTACCAGACCAAGTGTGTGAAATTTGGATGCTTGGGTTACAAGGACCCGTAAACCAAAAGGTAGAATAAGACTCCAGGTACTACCCCACCTTTTAACTCAAACCCTAGCTTCCCTTCCTCAACCTCTTGAGGAATGGTCCGCAACTTAACTCATACTTAAGTTTTTAAGTCCACAAAGGACCCTAAAGGTCAAAAGCTAGCAGCCCATTTAGCTTCTAAAGTTTGACCCTAGAATTAATTTAGTCTACCCTAGAGTTCTGATTTCTTAAGAATGTAGGACTTAGCCAGTTAAGCTCAAAACATTTTTTTTTTTTGTATGCATGCTATAAACAAAATGCCTCAGGTCCTCTCTCCCATGCCTAGTTCAAACAATGTCCTCATTGAAAACAAAAATAGCTAAAGGAAGATAATTCCTGAGGCGAAGAATGGTAGGAGCTAAGGCTCCTCAAGAGTGACTTCGTCAACCAGATGGCCATCTAAAGTTATGTACGGTTTTAACCGTTGACCGTTGACGATAAAGGGAGTTGCTGAAGAGGAAGGATTTTTAATCTCCACAGCTCCATGCGAAAATACTTTGGTGATTATGTAAGGCCCATCCCAACGAGATTTTAACTTCCCAGGAAAAGGCTTAAGTCTGGAATTGAAAAGCTAGACTTGTTGGTTGGGCTCAAAGGTCTTTCGAAGTATAAACTTATCATGCAAGACCTTAGTTCTTTCTTTATAAGCTTGAGAGGTGTCATAAGCATCATTCCTCAGCTCCTTAAGCTCACTTAATCCTAGAAGTCGTGCCTTACCTGCCTTCTCTAAATCCATGTTAACACTTCAAATAGCCCAAAGTGCCTTATGTTCCAACTCAACAGGTAAATGACATGCTTTTCCATACACAATCCAAAAGGGAGAAGTACCCAAAGGGGTCTTATAGGCTGTTCGATAAGCCCACAAAGCATCATCGAGCTTTTGGGACTAGCCTTTCTTATCAGGTCTAACAGTCTTTTCCAAAATATTTTTTATCTCCCTATTGGACACTTCAACCTGGCCACTTGTCTGAGGATGGTAAGGGGTAACGACCTTGTGAGTAACTCCCAGACTCTTGATTAGCCGATTGAAGTGGTGGTTTCAGAAATGAGGTCCCCCATCACTTATAATAGTTTTGGGGCAGCCGAAACGCGATATGATATTGGCCTTCACAAATTTCAAAACCACAAAGTAATCATTTGTGCATGTAGGAATGGCCTCAATCCATTTAGAGACATAATCAACTGCCACCAAGATATATTCATAACCATGGGATGACGGGAAGGGGCTCATAAAGTCAATTCCCCACGCATAAAAAATTTTAACAGATTGAATAGGATATTGAGGCATTTCATTCCTCTTCCCAATCGTTCCAGTCCGTTGACATCTAATATAGGCCTTAACAAAATTATGAGAATCCTTAAATAAGGAAGGCTACCAAAAACCAGACTGGAGAACCTTAAAAGCAGTTTTCTTAGCACCAAAGTGTCCTCTACAATGAAGTTCATGGCAAAAACTCAGCACACTTTGTTGTTCCTCTTCAGGCACACAACATCTCAATACTTGGTCTTGTCCAATTCTAAATAACTCTGGCTCTTCCCAATGAAAATATCTTGCTTGAGAAATGAATCTCTTTCTTTTCTGCTCATCCCAAGAGCCAGGAGTTTGTCCAGTGACCAAGTAATTTACAGTGTCTGCATACCAAGGTAAAGTTGGTGTTACCACCATTAGAGTTTCATCGGGAAATGTCTCGCGAATGTCTCCAGAAAGAGAGTCATTAAGAGGAAGGCGAGATAGGTGGTCAGCCACAACATTTTCTACTCCTTTCTTTTCACGTATTTCCAAGTCAAATTCTTGAAGGAGTAGGATCCACCTAATCAGACGTGGCTTAGAATCTTTCTTAGCAATGAGATGTTTCACTGCTGCATGATCAGTAAAAATAACCACCTTAGACCCAAGCAGATAAGACTGAAACTTCTCCAGAGCAAAAACTACAGCAAGTAATTCTTTTTCAGTGACGGTGTAGTTTTGCTGAGGTTCGGTTAAAGTCTTGCATGCATAATGCAGCACATGAGGTCTTCCCTCAACCCTTTGTCCAAGGACTTCTCCCACTGCATAATTCGAAGCATCACACATAAGCTCAAATGGGAGTGTCCAATCAGGAGCTTGGAGAATAGGTGCAGAGATCAAGGCCTCTTTTAGAGTTTGAAAGGCCTCGGCACACTTTGAATCAAAACTGATTGAAGATTCCTTCGCCAACAAGTCACAAAGTGGCCTAGAAATTTTACTAAAATTTTTAATAAAGTGCCTATAAAACCAGCATGGCCCAGAAAGGATCTAATCTGTTTGACATTCGTAGGCAATGGAAATTTGGAAATAGAATCAATCTTGGCTTTATCTACTTCCAAACCTTGCTCGGATACAACATGCCCAAGTACAGTTCCTTTCTGTACCATGAAGTGACTTTTCTCCCAACTAAGGACTAAACCAGTCTCCTTACATCGCTTCAACACATTCTCCAGGTACAGGAGACACTGGTCGAAAGATGAGCCATAAATGGAGAAGTCATCCATAAACACTTCAACACACTCGTCAATCATGTCCGAAAAGATAGATATCATACACCGTTGGAAAGTTGCAGGGGCATTACATAATCCAAAAGGCATACGCCTGAATGCAAAAGTACCGTAAGGACTCGTGAATGTCATCTTTTCCTGGTCATCACGAAAGACTGCCACCTGATTGTACCTAGAATATCCATCGAGAAAGCAATAATACTTATTCCCTACCAATTTCTCAAGAATTTGATCAATAAAAGGCAAAGGAAAGTGATCCTTCTGGGTAGCGGTGTTCAGCTTGTGGTAATCAATACAGACCCTCCATCAAATTGAGGGTCTAGTGACAACTTGTTCACCTTGGTCATTGAGTTCCACAGTAAAGCCTGCCTTCTTTGGCACTACATGAATGGGACTGACCCATTTACTATCAGCAATGGGATATATGATCCCAATGTCCAACCACTTCAGGATTTCCTTTTTTACCACCTCCCTCATATTAGGGTTTAGACATCTCTGCATGTCCCTAAAAGGCTTGATGGAATCATCAGTATAAATGTGGTGCATGCAGAGTGTAGAGTCAATACCCTTAATGTCAGCAATGCTCCAAGCAATAGCTTCCTTGTGCCCAGACAGGCATTCAATCAAGGCTCCCTCCTGTGCCTTAGATAGCACAGCCGAAATGATAACGGGGAGCATATCATTGGCACCTAGGAAAACATACTTGAGAGTGTCACTGAGGGGTTTCAACTCAAGGTCGGGGGCTTGTATGGTTGAGGGTTTCATAATAGATGTCCCCATCTCAGGTAGTAAATCTACCTTCGGCGGAAATGATGGGGGAAGAGACTCAGCAGAAACACCTAGCAATTCCTCAAGTTCTAGTATATCCCCTTCACATTCCTCCAAGAGATGAGAATGCTCATTTAGCATGACATGCTGAAGGGGGTCATTACATAACATTGCAGGAGTTGCCTCTTCAATCAGGTCATCTATCACCTCAACTTGAAAACAATCCTCAAGTCCAGCTTGTTTGTAAGCATCAAACACATTAAGCTGGATTTTCCTGTTCCCAAAGCCCATTTTCAATGCCCCAGTATTGCAATTGATTGAAGCATGCGAAGTTGCAAGGAAGGGGCGGCCTAAAATGATGGAGGGTTTGGTTGGCTTGTTGGTATGGTCAGTGTCCAAAACTAAGAAGTCAACGGGAAAGAAGATATCCTCCACTCTTATGAGGACATCTTCCAAAATTCCCCATGGTGTCTTAAGTGATCAATCAGCAACTTGAAGGATTATAGGGCTAGGCTTTAGATTGCCTCCCCCAAGTTGTTCATACACGTAGCTCGGAAGGATGTTCACCCCTGCACTCAGATCAAGTAAAGCCTCATCAATTTGTAAGTCACCAATAACTACAAAGATGTATGGGGCTCCTGGGTCCTTAATTTTCGGGGGTGTGCCATGTTGAACAATTGAGCTAACAGAATCAGGCAGGACAACTTTTGATTGGACCTATTTTCTAGATTGCCGCTTTTTCGTGCACCGGTCCTTTAAGAAGCGGGCATAAGACGGAATCTACCTTATAGCTTCAAGCAAAGGCAGGTTAATCTGCACTTGCTTGAAAGTTTTCGTAATCTCATCCGTCTTATCTTTGGCTCCAGATGAGCCAGTAGAAGTCTGCCCAGAGGTGGATAAGCACTCTGGAAAAGGCACTCTCGATCTCTGGGTGGAAGGGTTGTCATGTCGAGTAAGGGGTGGAACAGGGGCAACTTCTTCCGGTGAGGTGATTTCAAGCAAAGAAGATTTGGGCAAGTCTTCTCCGGTGGGGGTGAAAGTCAAGGTGGATGGCTTTTTAGGGGGTGAGACTACAGGAGCATCAGGTTTGGAAATTTCTTTTCCACTCCTTAGAATAGTCACCGCCTGAGCATGCTCCTTAAAGACAATCCCTTTTCCTTTAGGATTTTCCTCAGCAGCAATGGGGAGCTTCCCAGTCTCCCTCTATCTAACGGCCTCAACAAGGTGTCCAATTTGTGATTTCATCTCATGTATAGCCTTGTCATGAGATTGGATGATGGCACTTTGACTTTCTTGCATAGTTTTCAACATCATCTTCAATTCATCCATCTTAGAGGTTTTAGGTTGGGCAAAGGTCTGAGGTTGGTTAATTTTATGATTTTGAATGGATTGTGGTTTGTAATTCCCTGAATTTGAGACATTTCCTTGTCTCCATGAAAAGTTTGGGTGGTTCCTCCATCCCTCATTATAAGTGTTGGAGAAAGGGTCATTACGAGGTCTTGGACGGAACCGTTGAGCGACATTCAAATTCGCTTGTATAAGCTCAGGGAATTGGGAGGCCAAGTGGCAATCCATAGTGGCGTGTGTATTGCCCTGACAAATTAAGCATTCAGAAGCTTGGGATGTGGAGGTGTTAGGTATGAATGAACTCGGGTTCTACATAAGCCTTTCCATGTTTTGATTCAATAATTGAATCTGATAGGCTAAATTCTAGGTGTCCCTTACCTCCTTCGCCTCCAACTTTCTTTGCATGAGAGTGGGCTTTCTATCTATGTAGGCAGAATTCAAGTGAATAGAATTCTCACTCAAAGTATCAAATAAGTTCCAAGCTTCATCCTCAGTCTTAGATAGAAAGGTTCCTGCACAGGTACCATCCACAGTTTGCCTATGTGAATCATTAAGTCCAGTGTAGAACCGTTCAACCAGTTGCCATTTAGGCACCTGGTGATGTGGGCAAAGTCTTAGCAAATCGTTAAAGCGCTCCCACGCATCATGGAATGCTTCCCCATCCTTTTGAACAAAACTCATAATTTCCCTCCTAAAGTGGTTTGTTTTGCTCATGGGGAAGTACTTCAAAAACTCCTTCTTCAGGGCATCCCAAGTATTTATATTATCAAGGGTGTGATACCAATACTTGGCTTTGTCCTTAAGGGAGAAGGGTAAGAGGGTCCGCATTTAAGCGTCATCAGTAATGCCTTGCACCTTCACCGTGGAACAGACCTTGATGAATTCCTCTATATGCCTGTAAGGGTCTTCCCTAGTAATACCATAAAAGGAGGGTAGCAAGGATATGGTACTACTTTTGATCTCATACGGATTGTCCCCTCCAGGTCTACGTAGTGTAGGGCCAGCTTGATTGGTTGGGATGAAATATTCCTTAAGGCTCCTTTGACCGGCCATTTCTACCCTTGGAAGGTCTCTTCCTAGGGTTCTTTCAGGTTCAGGATCAAACACAAGTTGTCTCTTAAGAGAACGCCTACCAAACATGCACTACAAACACAATTCAAAAGGACTTGTTCGATCTTTACAAATTTAGGCTTTTGACTTTAGTTCAAATTATAGGTGACAAAACAAGTTGCCCAGTCAATTATGCGCCTATTGTCAATCTTCAAAATGCCTAAAAAGACCTAGTTGGAGCTTAGGTATTCTTCCCTAAATCTCAAATGGTCAAGTAAATCCAAAGATGGGAGATCGAGGGATGCAAGTAGCCCTAAGACTTCCTTTGAAGCTGTGCTTTCACGGTGCTTCTCAACTACCCCCAAAAATCTGTGACAGGGTATCCCCCTCTTTGGATTTACAAAACCTTTGATCTCAAGTTCCGAACACTTCAGAATCCAACTGTAGGAGGGCTCTTGTCCTAGTCGTTTCAAGACTTAGGAGTGTCTAAATGAGTGCTGTGGTGCAAAAGATATAAGTGTGCATTCACCGCAAAAGGATTTTGAATTTTCAATCGCACACCATGTTTTATAATCAAGTCCTTGATTTTTAGATGTCCCTCCTTTAATTAGTTCTTTTTCATGAATATATGTGACCACTTGTTAGATCACTTCAAGACAAATTTTGTGGTCTTTGAATTAAATACAAATGCAATGCGTGATCAAGAATAGGATTCAAAGTAAGAGAATGCGTACCTTGCTCCCAGCAATCAATGATGCAAGAATGGATGCAATGCAGAGAAGTAAATCTAGAGGCTGCTCATACTGACCTAAATGGTTCGTCCTAAGGGCAGGTAGCTTCTAGTAGGTAGCTCTTTTTTTTTTTTTTTAAAACTACTTGTGCACAAGCAAATAAAAGTAATCAATAAACTAAAAACCTAAATCTAAAGAAAAGGGAATAGGCTCCCAAAAATTACCCAACACGGGCCTAAAACAAAATCGAGGAACAAACCCCTCAAAATATACCCCAGAACAAGGGTTTCAAACCAAATGCAATGAAAAATTAAATCTAAAGTCTTAATTCTATTCTAATTAGATTAGCGACTAAATGTACAATGATGACCGTTGCATCCTCGTCCTTCTCCTCCTTTTCAAAGTAGCTCGACCAATTCTCCTCTGGCGACGTCAAGGGTCGCCTCTCAATAAGGTTGATTCCTTGCACAAAATTTCTCTCACAGAAAAGAAAATAATAAATGGTCAAATCACTGTGCAATTGAGAAATAATCAAAATAAAATCAGGTGAAATTATTGCGTCTGCTACCTCCCCGGCAACGGTGCCATTTTGACGAGTCGATTGTTCACTTTAAAGTTATTTGTAGTTTTATGTGGTGGAAAAATTGACTAATCAATAATTAAAAAAAATAACCACTCGTAGAAGAGCGAGTCGTATCCACAGGGAGGCAATGATGTATTTAAATTTGCACCGGTTAAAAGCGTTTGTTCGTAGTTAGTTTAGACGAAAATCAAGCCAAATTTGCCTTCAGATTAAGGTTGAATCAATAAAACATGCTGAAATAGCAATTCTTAATAACTAGAGGATATTTTTTGCAATGCAGATTCAATAAAATTAAAAGATGACAATGGCAGAAAATGTAATTATTAATGGGAAGAATACTGTAGCAAAACAGGGGATTTATTCCCCTTGGCCGTGCGTGTAGAGGAGTGGACGGCCGAAGGCGGGAAGCTCGAAGGAAGTTCTTTGGATCGAGGGCTTCGCAGCGGTGGTGGCGGCGAGTCACGCGAGGGCCGGAGCCGGCCGGATGGAGCTCCAGCGAAGGTGGTTGTCAACGGTGGCTGTAGCTGCAAAGGTGATGCGCGTGCGTGGGCTAAGCGCTGCTGCAGGTGGTGCGCTTGCACGTAATGGTGTTGCAGGTGAGCTGGAGTTGAGCGTATGGAGGGTTGCTGGCGGGCGCGCTCTGGTGGAGGCGGATGCTGCAGCAGGTGGTAGGCACAGGCAGACAGTGTGGGTGCACTACAGGCTGGAAGGGGTGGGCACGCTGCAGATGGCAGGGAGCGTTGCAGGGGAAGGCACGGAGAAGAAGGCATGCCTGCTACGTGTGTGAAGAGGCGCTGGTGAGTGCGCACTGGAAGCTGGAGGTGAAGTGCGTGAAGGAGTGGGTGGCCGGTCCTGCTGCTTTATGCGCAGGTGGTGTGATGTGGGCGCGGAGTAAACGGGTGGGTGGCGCTGGAATAGATGTTGCAGGATATTGTTCAAGCGTGCAACCAGAGGGGCGCGGGCGTGGAGTGAGTGGCTGGTTGCTGCTGAAGTGTGGGTCGAAGCTTCAGACATCCGGGAAACTTCCCGGATGTCTTAACTGACTGAGGAGTGAAATTTCAGTGGCTACGGGGGTGGTTGTTGGTGACGATGCCAAGGGAGGTGCACGGTGAGGTGCTCATGGTAATGCGAATGATCTTCAGATGGTGGTGTGGCTTGTCACACCACACGCCCATGGTGGTGGAGGCTCGTCGTCGCGGTTGAGGTCGACGGTGTGGAATGGAAGAGAGACGAACTCTCTACACAGTGGTGGGTCAGGGGTGGAGGCCTACTCCGCTCAGTAGCCTCTCTCCTCTTTTTGTAGTTGCCTACACAAATTTTAGTGGAGAGGCGGGAGCAGATCCACCTTCTCGGCTAATCCATGAATGTGGGCATTAGTGCGGCAGGAGGCATTGCAGCGGCAGCCAAGCCGTTACTGAAAAGAAGAAGAATAAAAGATATTGTTAAAATATTATGGTTATTTATATACAAACCCTCAACTTTTATATTAACTTAAAATTAATGCATGCAATGTACCTAATTGGTTAACTAATTAAATGAATGCCATTCTAAGTTAATTCTAAATCATTTAAAATATGAATGCAATGCATGAATTATGTAATTAAATTAGAAATATGAATTAATCTATTTACATCCTAATTTATGCTAAATAAATGTTAGAATTAACCTAATGTCTAGGCACTTAAATACTTTAATAGCCCACAAATATGGCTAATCACAGATCTCCAAGTCTGGTGCGGTAAAAAAGGGCAGTACGAATCAAGCTAATGGAAGACCCTTAATCCACAAGAGCTTTATTGAAGGTGAATCCCTTGATGCCACAAGATATGAAGGGTTTTCCAAGGTCAGTCATTTTGGGTGGTAGAGTGCCAGAAACAAATGCACTTTTGTTAGCTGATAAAACCTCCTCTTTAGGTGTGCAAGTCTTTTTCTTCTTTTGTGACTCTTTCTTTAAGGCCTCAGGAAAGGGTAAATAGGTCAAATCAACTTTAGAAGCCTTTTTCTTCCTTTTGTCCCTAGAGTCCGAGTAAGAGCTAGTTGTGGGTTTGGTCTTATGATTTTTGGTTGAGCCCAGATTAGATCGTTTGGGTAGGCTCTTAGCTTTTCTATTCCTTTTAGAGGCCACAGATTTGGCCCCTGCACAATGGCATGTATGATAGATTGGAGGATGGGTTGGAAAAATAGGTGGAGAATAGGAGTGAAAAGGAGTGTGCATCCAGGGATAAAGTGATTCCTGTAGTCTCTTGATTTGATCCCCTTGAGATTTCACTTGATTTTCCATCTTAGTCAGCCTTTCTTCATTTTTCTTGTCAAAGTCCAACAAAATGTTCATGATATCTTCAAGGGTGGTTGTGGGTTGGGTTAGACTAGATGGTTGCCCTAAAGTGGATTGAGTGGAGAATTGGGCTGGCCTAGATTGATGTTCAGTCTGAGTCGGTCTTTGTGGTGGCCATGAAAGATCAGGATTATTTGTCCACTCAGGGTTATACGAATCTAGATATGAATCAATAGGTGTGTCACCCTGAGTGGGGCTGACTATAGAGGTAGTTGATTGAGAACCTGTTATGTGGTCATGTACTTGTGATCCATTATTCTAATTCCTTAGTGATATATCATTAGGTACAGGTGTATTAGAAACGGTGCATTCCTCAAATGCTCTACCCAAATCACGGATTAGGTCCAAAGGTGCCTTTTGGGTTGGCTGAGTCCAGGATACCTCCCCATGGTAGCAAGAATCAGTAGAGTAGCTAGTGGATCCAAAATATGGGTCACTAGACCCACTAGGTTGGTTGTTCCAAGTCTCTTCTTCCTGGGAGGAGTGATAAGATAGAGATTGTGACTGAGATCATCTAATTTGCTCCAGAAGCTTGGCACATTGATCTGTATAGTCCTTGTTATACTCTCGGAATTCAGCAACTACGGCTTTCAATTGGTTCTGATCTAGATAAGGGTTGGATTAATGAGGTTCAGGTTCTACATAAGCTGGGCGATAAGGATGATCATATCCCAGCTGGTTAGGATAAGTCTCCCAACTAAGAGGAGTCGAAATCATGGTTGTGTTGGGAGATGGAGGACCCTAAGGGTCAAAGGAATGATATGGGTTCATGGATATTTGAGAAAAGATGCAGATAGGATAAGAGATAGTCTTCCTTAGGAAGACACAACCAGCTACAAGGGGCTGGTGAAATTAAGGCAAAGGCCTTGGAAGAAAGATGAGAGAGCCCCAAATAAAGCAAACAAGCTAACCTTAAATTGTATACCCTAATTGGATCTAAACCTGGTATCCTGAGATGGAACTGGGTTAAACCAACCCTTGAATTACATGGCTGGCCAGAATGGTGGGACCCCCTAGGACACCCCGCACGGTAGGACACCACTAAAGGTTAACGCGGTTACCACACCGACCTTTCTTGTCACCAGTTGGTTCAAATAGATAAGGCCTTGATTTTTACCCAATTAAATTTCAGTTACCAAGTAATTTAGTCCTGCCTAGGGCATGTCTGAAGGTTCTACCCTTGTACTAGGAGGGGGTGAGATCAGCGTGACAAAAAAAAAGGTGCGGAATTGAAAATATAAACAATCTCACAAAAATAATCAATCGCACAATGTACACAGGTATTTTTAGGTGGAAACCCAAACCGGGTGAAAACCACCACCTAACCCTCTCGAGTTAGGATTTTCCGATCAACCTAGTTGATCAAAATCCACTAAACGAATCACTTTAAACGAGGGTGATTCAACCTCAGTACAACCACGCTACAAGTACGAGGGTAGCGTTCCTCAACCCCTTCTCTCCACGAGAAGGATTTTGTCCCACGAAGGAGATGGGAATTCGCAAAGCGAATACCCAACCAAAATACAAAGATAAAATAAAACAACAGTCCTATAGAGCCAACAAAATTAAACCTAGCTTCTATAGGAAATATGAAACTCCCCTTTGCAAGGAGTGCGTCGACGATGACGCGGTGCGTGTGCCACGCGATGGCGCTATGTCGCTCTCGTTAACAACGCCGGGAGAGCAGGTGCGCAACGGTTGAATGCTCTCAAGAAAATGGAGCTTGAGCTTGGAGAGCAAGTGCTTCAATTTGACACAAGAGAGTGGAAGTATGTTGCTTAAGTGTGTCTTGTATTTTTCTAAGTGTATATCTTGTGTGTTTTTGTGTTGCAAAGGCTCCCCTCTATTTATAGAGGCCTTAGGAAGGCTTTGGAAGGCTTAAGAAAGGTTCTATAGCCGTTGGGTGCAAAGCCCAAGAGAATCAGGCCGAAATCAGGACAATGATTGCATTTGACAGGGTTATCAGACGTCTAACTATGGCATCAGACGTCTGGAAGGCCACTTTAAGACGTCTGATTCCAAGGTCAGACGTCTGATTCTATGCGGGTTTCTCCCTGACTTGAATCAGATCTAAACAGGGTTTTTGTGCAAGTCCATCAGACGACATACAGGACGTCTGGCACTATGTCTAGACGTCTGGAAACCTACTTTTACTGTGGGAATTGATTTCCAAACGTTGCAACGGCTAGAAAATCTCTGAGAAGAGATTTTGGGTCAGCCGAGGCAAAACGGTCATTTATCAGACGTCTGGTAAGTCCTATGGACGTCTGATAAGGCTCTAACGGTCATATTCTTGAGTGTTTTCTAAGCCAGCCAACGGTCCACTAATTGGACGTCTGGCAAAGTCATCAGACGTCTCCTAAGACGTCTGGTCTAAGGTCTGGACGTCTGATTTCATCAGACAGAACTAACTATGTCCAGCCTAACAGTTATCAGACGTCTGAAACAACAGTCAGACGTCTTAAAATTCTTTATCAGACGTCTGATTTGGGAATTAGACGTCTGGAAGTGCTGTTTGAACCCTATATTGGTTTTCTAAGTATTCTACAGAAAACCTAAGTATCCTAGGGTTGTGCCGGTGTTCCTAGGACTACTGTTAGGGTTCTTTGAGGCTCTTTAACATGAAATATCTAAGGAAATAAAGAGCAACAAAAGAAATGAAAAAATACAACAAGTACAAAAGAAAGAATCTATCCTATTCTTCTTTTCCTTCCATCTTCAATCTTTCGCTCCACGTGAACCTCCTCTGTTTTCCGTCAAGCTCCTCCAATCCGTCCTGGATGCGAGCTCGAGTTCCATCTAAACACGTCTTCATTTGCAATTGACCTGAAATCTAGGACTCAAATTGCAAATGTTAAATAACACGTGTTTTGTTATCATCAAAACAAATGATCGTGGTGTGCTAGTACCAACAATCTCCCCCTTTTTGATGATGACAAAACCGTAAATAATAATACATAAAAATCCTCCCCCTTTTTGACATTATCAAAAAGGTTTGATTGGTTTAAAATTCCTATAACTCCCCCTTAAAACATGCTCTTCTATAAGTTTCTTTTAACAAAGGTAATGTCCTCCCCCTTTTTGTAACAATGAGATAGCTATTATTTTTCTCCCCCTTTCTAAAGGAAATTTAGCTACCTTATATCTCCCCCTTAAAAATTGACAATTAGCTTATTAATTTTTAACTCCCCCTATCTAAATGCTTATAAAAGGATAGGGTTAAAAATTTTACCTCACCTACCATGGCCAATAAAATGGCCCGAATGGTGGTGGTGGATGCCACATCGGATGGGGCTCCCATCCGTAGCTTGGAGGCCCGGGCATTGGCGCCGGTCTCCAATCTGGTGGTCGACGTGCGGCGGGTCCGTCGTTTGTTCGCCGTCTCGTCGGTCTTCTTGTTCTCCTCCTTGGTCTACTCCTTGGTTCCCCTAACTTGAGTTGACCAGCCTTGAGTTTGTAGGTCCAGTCCTGTGTATTGTAGTTATCCCTGAATCCTACAAAACAAGATTCCAAATTTTTCTTCGGTATCCAAGTAAGCTTGGATCCGGATTTGTTAGTGGGTCTCCTTGACGGAGATCCTTTCTCAACCTTAGGGCTATAAAAATTATCAACTTTGTTGATTAGTTTGTTAGAGTTTTCCCTAAGAAATGCAATTTCTTTTTCTATAGTATTCATCTTAGTCTTTAAATCAGAAATTTCTAACTTAAGACTATCATTTTCTTCAATCAACTTATTATTTTCATTGATGAGGTTATGATTTTCTAATAACAGGTTGTTATTTTTAGGACAAGCTTCTAGATCCTTAAGTTTTATTTCTAACCTATCATTTTCATTTTTAAGAAAACTAAGGTTCTTTTTAATGCTTTTATTTTCTATCCTAAGTGATTTACTAATCTCAAAAAGTTCATTAAAAGCTTCTTGAAGATCGAGATTTACCTCGTTGTCTGAGTCGCTTTCGCTGTCGCTTCCTCTGGCCATGAAGCCGAAGCAAGCGGTTTCTTCTTCTATGGTCTTTTCTTCTTCTTCTTCCTCCGAGCTAGAATCGTCCCAAGTGGCTTGGAACGCCTTCTTCTTAGATTTCTTCTCCTTTTCCTTCTTCTTCTCCTTTTTGAGAAGAGGGCATTCTGGTCGCAGATGCCCTTTCCCGTTGCAGTGGTAGCAACGTCTCGGGATTTCCTTCTCCTCTTTCTTTAATTCCCTACAAAACTTGGAAAAATTTTTAAGTAAAATTCTAAAGTCTTCGTCGTCGGAACTTACCTCGCTATCCGACGCGGCTCTGAAGGCGAGAGTCTTCTTTGGTTTAGGCTCCGGTGTATCCTTCTTCTTCTGCTTCAACTTAGTCTCGTAGGCCATCAGATTGCGTAGGAGATCTTCCATGTTGAGCTCCTCCATTTCGTTCACCTCCTCGATGGCGGTGACTTTCTGTTCCCACTCCGGTCCAAGGGAACGAAGAAGCTTCCCTTGAAGCTCCCCCTTGATGAAAGTCTTTCCTAAAGCTTTCAAGTTATTTACAATGAGAGTGAACCTAGTGTTCATCTCACTTAAAGACTCGTTAGATTTCATTGAAAAAGATTCAAATTCTTGAGAAAGTAAATTAATTTTTGAGGTTTTTACCTTAGAGGTACCTTCATGAGTTACCTCGAGTGTGTGCCAAATCTCGTATGCGGTGGCGCACTGCGAGATTCTGTTGAATTCTTCCGAGCTGAGCGCGCAGTAAAGGGCGTTCATGGTCTTTGCGTTTAAAGAGAGCTCACGGATTTGTTGCTGCGAGTAGCCTCCCGCGGGTTTTTCTGGGATGTCGAAAGGCATCTCGCATCTGGCCCAGACCGTGAAGTCGGTGGCTTGAAGCCAGGTCTTCATCCGCAACTTCCAGTAGGGGTAGTTGCTCCCGTCGAAGAACGGCGGACGGGTTGTGGACTGCCCCTCGGAGATCCTGATTGCTGATGTGCTTCCCTCCATTTGATCTCTTACCGGGTTGTTATGCCGAAACAGCAAGACCTGCTCTAATACCAAATGAAGGTTCTACCCTTGTACTAGGAGGGGGTGAGATCAGCGTGACAAAAAAAAAGGTGCGGAATTGAAAATATAAACAATCTCACAAAAATAATCAATCGCACAATGTACACAGGTATTTTTAGGTGGAAACCCAAACCGGGTGAAAACCACCACCTAACCCTCTCGAGTTAGGATTTTCCGATCAACCTAGTTGATCAAAATCCACTAAACGAATCACTTTAAACGAGGGTGATTCAACCTCAGTACAACCACGCTACAAGTACGAGGGTAGCGTTCCTCAACCCCTTCTCTCCACGAGAAGGATTTTGTCCCACGAAGGAGACGGGAATTCGCAAAGCGAATACCCAACCAAAATACAAAGATAAAATAAAACAACAGTCCTATAGAGCCAACAAAATTAAACCTAGCTTCTATAGGAAATATGAAACTCCCCTTTGCAAGGAGTGCGTCGACGATGACGCGGTGCGTGTGCCACGCGATGGCGCTATGTCGCTCTCGTTAACAACGCCGGGAGAGCAGGTGCGCAACGGTTGAATGCTCTCAAGAAAATGGAGCTTGAGCTTGGAGAGCAAGTGCTTCAATTTGACACAAGAGAGTGGAAGTATGTTGCTTAAGTGTGTCTTGTATTTTTCTAAGTGTATATCTTGTGTGTTTTTGTGTTGCAAAGGCTCCCCTCTATTTATAGAGGCCTTAGGAAGGCTTTGGAAGGCTTAAGAAAGGTTCTATAGCCGTTGGGTGCAAAGCCCAAGAGAATCAGGCCGAAATCA
Source organism: Thalassia testudinum (assembly GCA_037157565.1). Taxonomy (NCBI): domain Eukaryota; kingdom Viridiplantae; phylum Streptophyta; class Magnoliopsida; order Alismatales; family Hydrocharitaceae; genus Thalassia; species Thalassia testudinum. The sequence continues at coordinate 110,562,748 of JAZHRO010000003.1, read as the reverse complement.
GGACAATGATTTTATTTGACAGGGTTATCAGACGTCTAACTATGGCATCAGACGTCTGGAAGGCCACTTTAAGACGTCTGATTCCAAGGTCAGACGTCTGATTCTATGCGGGTTTCTCCCTGACTTGAATCAGATCTAAACAGGGTTTTTGTGCAAGTCCATCAGACGACATACAGGACGTCTGGCACTATGTCTGGACGTCTGGAAACCTACTTTTACTGTGGGAATTGATTTCCAAACGTTGCAACGGCTAGAAAATCTCTGAGAAGAGATTTTGGGTCAGCCGAGGCAAAACGGTCATTTATCAGACGTCTGGTAAGTCCTATGGACGTCTGATAAGGCTCTAACGGTCATATTCTTGAGTGTTTTCTAAGCCAGCCAACGGTCCACTAATTGGACGTCTGGCAAAGTCATCAGACGTCTCCTAAGACGTCTGGTCTAAGGTCTGGACGTCTGATTTCATCAGACAGAACTAACTATGTCCAGCCTAACAGTTATCAGACGTCTGAAACAACAGTCAGACGTCTTAAAATTCTTTATCAGACGTCTGATTTGGGAATTAGACGTCTGGAAGTGCTGTTTGAACCCTATATTGGTTTTCTAAGTATTCTACAGAAAACCTAAGTATCCTAGGGTTGTGCCGGTGTTCCTAGGACTACTGTTAGGGTTCTTTGAGGCTCTTTAACATGAAATATCTAAGGAAATAAAGAGCAACAAAAGAAATGAAAAAATACAACAAGTACAAAAGAAAGAATCTATCCTATTCTTCTTTTCCTTCCATCTTCAATCTTTCGCTCCACGTGAACCTCCTCTGTTTTCCGTCAAGCTCCTCCAATCCGTCCTGGATGCGAGCTCGAGTTCCATCTAAACACGTCTTCATTTGCAATTGACCTGAAATCTAGGACTCAAATTGCAAATGTTAAATAACACGTGTTTTGTTATCATCAAAACAAATGATCGTGGTGTGCTAGCACCAACAATGTCTACTTAGTTTTAGGCTTGGGCTTAGAGTGCTCTTGGAATGTGAATGGGCGTTTTGGCGGTGTTGCCCTTAAAATTAGGTTTGTGAGTGTGAAGTGCACAAACAAAGGATTTTCAATACAAGCTTTAATTGGTGTAGTGGATTTTATGGTTCAAGTGCTTGTATTAATTTTTTTATCTTTTAGGGTTTTCTTGTTTAGGTCAATTCAGACAAGGTTGTAGTAGAGCACAAAACAAATTTTGCAAGTCCCAATTTGTTATATGAATTTCCTTTAAGTATGAAATGCAAATGTGCTTTACCTTAGTATGGAAACCCTAAAATCAGATAGGTCTATATGATGCTTTTAAGTCCAACAAGGTAGAAGTGGTGCGACCCAATCAAGGAAAACAATGGTCCTAATGCACCACTACTAAATGAAATAGACCTAAGTGGTTGCCTAAGTTGAAATGTAGATCAATTCAATTTAAGTGGGTGAGGGGAAGACAACCAATCAAAGCAAATCCCCTCACATGCAATCACACACAAATCAGGCTCCGATGGGTTTGTTTTGGGTCTCAAAATTTAAACCCTAATGTGAAACACCTATGGTTTATGCTTCTTCTAACAATCAGCAGTCAGACCATAGTCTGACTTGAAATCACTCCCCAAATTAGTAATTAAATCAAAATAAATGACATTTGGTAGAGATCTTCCTTTTTCAATAATTTCTTTAGGGAATATTTTTTTAGGATTTTTACTATTTCATGTAACTAGTCACGAATTATTATGTTCTTGGCGGTCAAACAAACCAGATGGACCCCCTGTGAGAAATGCAGTTTGAAACAATATCAAAGGAAATCCAAAAATTCTTGAAAATTTACAGAAACAACTAGCTTTCAGTGGCTTACCAACCCCACAAATTTCAGAGAGATCTAATTTATGTAGAGGTCAGAACTAATGTTTAAAGTTATATAAAATCAGAGTGCAGACTATTCTGACCCCCTTCCACTGTTCGAGTTTTTAAAATTCGTACAGTGAGTTTTTCCAAATAAAAGGTGGTGCTAGAAAGATGGTTTGAAAATCTAATATCAGATTGAAAGATTTTTGAATGCCTAATTTGACATCAATAAATTTTTTAAAATTGTCAACAATTTTTGGCTGGATTTTCAAATCTGACGTTGGTGTGTTTAAATAGTTTCCAAGTTAAAACACACATCAAAGAAAGAATTTTTTTTTTAAATTCAAATCCTAAAATTTGAATTTGAATTTTTTTATATATATAAAATTTTTTTGCTTTTTTTTCTAACCTAAGAAAGCAACTAAATTGAGGATGAAGGAAATACCTGTGGTCATCACCACGGGTCGATGCATGCGTGGATCCTCGTCTTGACACCCCTACAATCAAAACAATAAAAAGTTAAACAAATCTAAATCTAAACTCGCACGTTTCCTCCCCAGCAACGGCGTGATTTGACAAGCATGGGAATCGCGCATTTTGAAATCGTCGGAAATCGTAGTATAGTTGCAAAATCCCCTTAGCAAAAATATTTATAATATCAAAACTCGATTGATTTCGTTCTTTTGAAAACTTGAGTCCCGGTCATTTATCTCTGGGAGGCATGAAAATAAGTCGAGATTTGGATCGGCTTAATCTAACCTAATATTTTTATCTTTTTTTGTTGTTGATCTTTACTTTGAAACACGAAATGAAAAAATGCATCAAAGTTGTAAGCTGCGAAGATAATAGCATGCGTATAAAACCATTAGACAAGAGTATCATGCATCAAAAATTAAGTCACTATAAAATCTAGAAACATGGAAATAAAGCTAAACTAAAGAAATGGATCAGCCAAGAGAGTCTAAGGAGAAGCCTTCTTGGCCATCCACTAAAGAGAGGAGGATGGGTGTGTGCACCCAAGTGGAGAGAGGAGGGTGTTGCACCCTTTCTCTACCAATGGCTATCCTTGAGAAGACTTTGAGGGAGGTCTTCTCTTTGGCTGTCTAAGAGGAAAAGAAAATGGGGGCATGGATCCTCTATGGTTGAAGAAGAGGGCACTCCCACAAGAAGAAAGGAGAAGGTGTTGCATCCTTATGCTCTTCTTCTTGCCACCCTTGAAGAAGCTTGCAGGAGAGCTTCTTCCTAGCCATCCATGGAGGGAGCCTTGGAGGAGGAGGATGGCTTTGAGAGGGAGAGGAGGAGGTGTGGTCGCAAGTTGAGAGAGTAGGGAGAATGGATGGAGATGGTGCAATTTCGTGGCTCTCTCTTTGCCCCTATGGAAGGCTCCATCCATTTGGTTGCCACTTTTGGTGGCTCCAAAATTAGCTAATGCCACATTTTTAGGATCTTGGTTTGACACAAGTTTTAGGGTTTCCAAGAGAGTGTGCTTTGGTTTGGTAGGGGGTAAAATAGGGAGGTCTGTGTGGGTATGTGTTTTTTGTACGGCTAGGTTGAGGGTTTTGGTAGGAGTAGTGTTGAGCGCACGAATCGCTACGCTAACGTGTTTGGTTTTGGAAAACCTGTCGTTGTAGCTTGAAAGCGAAGAATTCGTGTTCAACAAATAAAATTTATACCGAAATGAAAATTCCGGGTCGAACATAGGGAGGCGGACGTTTGATTTAAGAACGACGCGTTTCTTTTTATTTGTCACGAAGTAATTCAATTTAAAACTATCTAATTATTTACAATAAATAGAAGAAAGAGAGAGAATATTACACATAGAAATCAAAATGAGATGTAGAATAAACAAAGAATTTATCATTGAGATTGTTCATTACAACTAGAAAGCATAAAACAATTGAACTAGAAACTGATAAATTACTCTAGAAAGCATTAAAAGAATGGAGGGAGAAATGTCCTCCTCGACGATCGCTTGGAGGACGAGCAAAACTACTTTAGAAAGCAGTAAATCTATACTAGAAAGCAGTAAAAAGAATAGGGAGAGAGAAATCCTCCTCGACGGGCGCTTGGAGGACGAGTCGGACGGGACGACGCCTGGACGAAGGAGGACGAAGCAGAAGAACGGGAACGGAGCAGCATGCCGTCGTCGTCGTGGGATCCACTTCCGAAGCGGGACGAAAATTTGGACTTTATCTCGTGAGAAGCATCCCAGGTGTGGGACAAGCTTCTCTTGAGCTTTGGAGAGGTAGAGAGGAGAAGGAAGGCATGAGAATTTCGTATGGAGGGGGTCTCCTTTTATAGTTGCAAGGAGTGGGGGCAAAATAGTCATTACATCTTCAAAATAATAAATGAGGGGTCTTTAGTGACGGATAAATCCGTCACTAAAGCCTCCTTCATGGGCGTCGTGGGTGGCTCGCGCGTGCCTGCTCGCGTGCGCAACGCCTGCGCACGTCCACTGAATCTCAGCCGTCCGATCACGAGATCGGACGGCTTAAGACGCATCTCTGCCCGCTGCTGTGCCCGCCTGGGGTGTACGATCGCACATGACACCACGCGTGCAATAGCGCGTAATCTCGATTGAGCGCTGACGGCCGTCCGATCGTGATCCAACGCCCGCTCCTTCCTCCCCTTCGCTGCGGCTTGAACCCGCAGCTCGCGTAAGCGCGCTCGACCGCTGCGCTACGAGGCGTGGATGGTCGAGTGGACGCCTTTAGGCGCAGCTGATCACAGCCGTTGGATTGAGATCCAACGGCGGAGAGCGAGCGGGTGCGGGGCCTTCAAAGATTCATGCGGCCCTTTGGGCGGCCGGGATGGCTCCACGTGGTGCCATCTTGGCCGTCCAACTTCTGGAAGTTGTAGATGGTGCCACGGATGTCGGATTGACTTGATTTTTGCGTCGTTGGGCTGCGATCGTCGCTCCGAATTCATCCCTGCGGTCGGATTTGTCATTTGAAGAGCGGATTTACACAATCCTGGCCCTTAATCTTCTAGGGTTCCCCGATCATTATCTGATGCTATGGATGCCTGATTAGGGTGATCTTGCAGTCATTGAACTCCAATCGTCTCCCTGATCACATCCATACGGTTGGATCTTCGATTCGAGGCCCCGATAAAATGTTTGCCCTGTCCAAGCACATAAAAGGAGATAATTAACTTCCATTTTATTCAAACTACTCTAAATGGAAGATGATGCATGTTATGCAATATTTATATCATGAAATGCAATCCTATGCTTAAGAACATGCATAAATAGATATCTTAAGTAGTGTAAATGTGTTTACATCATACCCCCATGCCTATCTTTTGCTAATCCCTAGCAAAAACTATATGCTATTTATAAAAGAATTAGGTTGGATTATTTGGACCTGAGTTATTTTCAATCATTAAGAAATTGTCTACTTAGGAACTGAACTTTCAAAGACACAACAGTGCCTGGGTATCAGCCAAAATGCAGACCGCCTCAAGCCCTTGCCTTATTCAAAGAAAAATTCTTTTTCTCTTTTTACTCTTTTCTATTTTTTTTTTTGAATTTTCAAATTTTAGGGTTTAAGAGTGGCTTTCTACGGCCATTCAACTTACCCAAGATTTGATGAGAACCCTAAGCTTTAAGCATCTTATTGTGATTGTGATAGACTCGTTGACCGGTAATTAAAATGAACTTTGGATTTCTATGCCTCTAGATGACCTCAAAAAGAATTCTGCCTAAAGGTGTATCTTTACAACCGGTAGCTTTCTCCCTACTTTTATTTTTTAACGGGGTCAACACAAGGGTAAATGCAGTGTATATCTCCCCGGTTTATTCTACTTCTCCGCTTCTTCCTAAGTGTTTTGGGAATTTATAGTGCATTTCCTGAGCTGGGTTCTGGACAACTGGTCGATGAGCTGTTACCACCGACAACTTGCCAGCCATACTCGTGCGGCAAAGTGTGGCCTTTTTTTTTGTTCTTTTCTCCTTTTCTTTTTGATTTTTTTTTTAAGTAGGTGGCTTCCCTAATCTAAGATTTACCTAAAGGTAGCAAAAAGAGAAAGGTCCAGTGACTGGGCTCTGGACAACCTACCTATGGGCTGTTACCCATGATAACTTGCCAGCCATATCACCCTAAAAGGTTCATTAGATACCCAATTTCCGTTAAAGTCGTCGAATAACGAGTCGGTGCAAAGAAAGTGTGTAGATGCTTAAGACTCAAAATTCCCTTAAATCAGAGGGTGGGTTGATAAGTCGTGTACTTATCACCCAACTTATTTATTCCAATAAAATTCAGGTTGGCGAGAACTCAAAAAATAAATCCACATTTTAGTGGATACACAGGCTGATTAAGTCCAAAGACCTGAAGGGTCTTTGTGTTCAAATCATAATGTAGTATTTCCTAAGATTGAAAATTTTCTTAAACCCAAATTCTCTTTCCCAAGTTTAAATTTTTTTTTTATAAAAGAAAGTAAAACAAATCTACGGAGCTGACGAATGAATTCAGAGATGAATATCGACCCCCCATGCCTATCTAATGCAATGTCCTCATTGTATTAAAAAGACATAAAACAGAGTGGAAAAGCGTAGAAAGCACCTGAATTGCGTGAATGTGAAGTCCGCTCCAAGATGAAAAGTAAGAAAAACTGTATATGTGCTAAGTTTAGTGCCTTCAGCTAGGCACACAATACAAGGAAAAGAAATGAAGAATTCACAAGTGCAGGTCAGAATCAGAATGAACAGAAGAATCCTCTGACCTGTCAGCAGAGGTCCACAGATGTGGACCAGATTATGGTGCAGACCCATCCACCATAATCGAGAATATCTTAGGTTCTGGATAAAAATTATCCAAAATCTGAAATCAGAGTGCAAGCGGGGTCGGGCTTGCGATTTATGAGGATGCGACCCAAGACCAAAAAGTCGGGTTACAGAGAATTGAAGCTCAAAAGGATAATCATTGAATGTGTGCTTGGGTTTGACATCCTCGAAACAAATGTCGTAAGGGTTCTGATTTGATGGTTTCAGCTTAAAAGGAACCCTTCAACTCAATCTTCCATTTCCTCCAAAATTAACTTTCCAAATCAGAACTTCCCAGCTCCTATCCTCCTCATTCAGCATATCAAATTCCAGGACCTCTTGTATATTAATCACCCCATCTGAAATCTCCAAGTCTAAATGATGTGGCAGAATCAAAATTTACTTGGGTCAAATTATCTCAGAATTAGAATCATCAATAAGCTCAACGGGGTGTAACTGACAATCAGGGCATTGAATTGAATCCTCCAGAAAATGTAATTCTGGATCCGTAATGTGTGCCCTAAGATCAGTTTCCTCAATTATTGGGCTATCAAATGATCTATCAGATTCCTCAGGCCTAATTGTCTCACAGAAATCGTGTTTAGAAAACTCACGTGAGACTTCACAACTTGAATCTTCACCATCAAAGAAATCAGGATCCATATCAATGTATGTCCCAAAATCAGTTATCACTTTCTGTTCCCAGGAGACATACGTTTCCTCGTAACTCGGCTCAGGGATCTCAAGTGAAGAAATCAGATCTTCCTTAATTGGTTGCTTTAATTCAATCTGGTCATAACACATGTCCCCCTCAACAGGTGCCTGAGCAGGTTTTGTTATTGGCTTTCTTGAAGAGGGTTCATCCTGGGAATCATCCCAAGATTGAATCAAAGCAACCACGAATCTCATCCTCAATTTCTCTAATTTCCCAAGTAGAAACTCACCCGGGTTCTTATCCTTAACGTCCTGGAGCCAATCCAACAAAGACTTATTCAAATCATCAATCATTTCAATCAGGGGCTCCAATCTCTCAATGCAAGGTATTGGCTGAACTTCTAAACATTGTAATGTATTCCTCAAGTTAGCCAGAACCTTATCTTGAACCTAGTTAACCTGAACCAAATGATTTGGTTCAGGGTTGGGCGGGTTTGGGCTCAATGCAGGGGAATTAACGAATTGAGATTCGTTATACCCTTCCTGAAAATAGGTCATTTCAAATTATTCAAAAGATGGTGATGACCTAAAGGCAGTGAAATCAGAGGATGGGTAAGGATCGGTGTATCCTTCTTGATTGTAGATCGTATCAGGTTGTTCATGAAAGGAAGATGATCTATAATCGATGTAGCTCTAAGAAGGATTGAAATCAAAATCAAAGTGTTCAGAGTTAGACCCTAAACACGAAGGTCCGAAACTGTATCCACAATTCGAATTATCCCAACTGACTGATGGTTGATTACAATACGAGTTGGGATAATCGTCATGTTGAGGATAATTCACAACAGGAGGGAAAGAGTAGGAATGCGTGAAATATGTGGAAGGATTCATGATACACGGGAGACAGAAAGGCGCCCTGCAATACAAACAATCAAACCTGTCCTTAAATGGGTTAGCCTAAAGACCTACAGACTCTTAAAACCCATCTTGAGATAAAGGAAAGATTTGATCTACTTCCGTCTGTTCAATCCAACCAGTTAGAAGGAGGGACTGGGGAGAAGGTTCTTCCTTCGACTTGCGCCTCCGGTTCCTAGTGTACCCCCAGCTGCGATTGTTTGACTCTGCTCCCTTAGCTAGACATCAGATTGAACAGTAGAAATAGACTAATTGAAAATAATCTCGTTCTGAGTTCTGAAGAGCGAGTTCAATCCTTAAGGCCAACGTTTACTCTGTTTTATTTAGGGCTAGGTTTGAATGTGCTTTGGAATGTGATGGGCCCTTTAAATGGGTTGTGCCCTTAATGATTGATTGATTTGTGTGTGTGTGCACAACCAGTGGTTTTCAAGCAAGATTATTTTTGATGTGGTGAATTTTAAGGTTCAAATCTTGCTTAGTAGCTTTTAAGATTCCACTTTAGGTATTTTCAAACAAGTTTCATTTGCACACCAGGTTTTGCAAGCATAGGTGAAAATGTTTTCCTTTAAAGCTTAAAAAGAATGTGGAGTGCCTGGTAAATTCCTAAGAGTTGAACCTAAGTAGCAGCTACTTGATGAGTTTATTTTATTTGAAGTGGTGCGACCCAATCAACTCAAACAATTGGCCACAAATGCACCACTAAGTTAGGCACACAAAGATGGTTAACCTAGAATGATTTCTACTCTTTTATGCATTGCTTTATGTGTACCGGTTCCACAGATCAGAACCCGGTTGAGTAGAAACAAATCAATTCGGTTAAGTACCTTTGAGTGTGGGTGTACGATGTGTGTTTGTTGAAAATTGCCCCACAAAATTATCTTTTTATTTATTTTTTATATACATGAAGGTGGAATGAATGTGGGTGAGAATCCAAACAACCAAACTATTCCTAGGATTTATGCAAACACCTAGGTTAATTGGAATTTGGATTTAATGTTGCGAATGAAATCTATGGAGGGGGAAAGAATGGGGGATAACTTACAAAACCTTCCACAGCACTTTACTCCAATCTACCGCTTTTGCTCGTCTCAAAAGAGTACCTGCAATTACAATAAAAAAGGAGAAAACTGAGGTAAATGATTTGTAAGTTACAAAACGCGAAGAGAAATCAAAGAGCGTTGCCTCCCCGGCAACGGCGCCAAAATGTTGAGCGCATGAATCGCTACGCTAACGTGTTTGGTTTTGGAAAACCTGTCGTTGTAGCCTGAAAGCAAAGAATTCGTGTTCAACAAATAAAATTTATATCGAAATGAAAATTTCGGGTTGAACACAAAGAGGTGGACGTTTGATTTAAAAACTACGCGTTTCTTTTTATTTGTCACGAAGTAATTCAATTTAAAACTATCTAATTATTTACAATAAATAGAAGAGAGAGAGAGAATATTACACATAGAAATCAAAATGAGATGTAGAATAAACAAAGAATTTATCATTGAGATTGTTCATTACAACTAGAAAGCATAAAACGATTACACTAGAAACCGATAAATTACTCTAGAAAGCATTAAAAGAATGGAGGGAGAAATGTCCTCCTCGACGATCGCTTGGAGGACGAGCAAAACTACTTTAGAAAGTAGTAAATCTATACTAGAAAGTAGTAAAAAGAATAGGGAGAGAGAAATCCTCCTCGATGGTGCTTGGAGGACGAGTCGGATGGGATGATGCCTGGACGAAGGAGGATGAAGCAGGACAAAGGAGGACGAAGCAGAAGAACGGGAACGGAGCAGCACACCGTCGTCGTCACGGGATCCACTTCGGAAAGGGGGACAAAAATTTGGACTTTATCTCGCGAGAAGCATCCCGGGTATGGGACAAGCTTCTCTTGAGCTTTGGAGAGGTAGAGAGGAGAAGGAAGGGATGAGAATTTCGTATGGAGGGACTCTCCTTTTATAGTTGCAAGGAGTGGGGGCAAAATGGTCATTACATCTTCAAAATAATAAATGAGGGGTCTTTAGTGACGGATAAATCCGTCACTAAAGCTTCCTTCGAGGGTGTCGTGGGTGGCTCGCGCACACGCAACACCTGCGCACGTTCGCTGAATCTCAGATGTCCGATCACGAGATCGGACGGCTTAAGATGCATCTCCGCCCACTGCTGCGCCTGCCTGGCGCGTACTATCGCGCGTGATGCCGCGCGTGCAATAGCGCGTAATCTCGATTGAGTGCTGACGACCGTCCGATCGCGATCCGACGCCCGCCATCGCCTGCACGCCCGTGCCTTCCTCCCCTTCGCTGCAGCTCGAACCCGCTCCCACAGCTCGCGTAAGCGTGCTCGACCGCTGCGCTACGAGGCGCGGATGGTCGAGCGGACGCTTTTAGGCGCGGCTGATCACAACCATTAGATTGAGATCCAACGGCAGAGAGCGAGCGGGTGCAGGGCCTCCAGAGATTCATGCGACCATTTGGGCGCCCAGGATGGTGCCACGTGGTGCCATCTTGGCCGTCCAACTTCTAGAAGTTGTAGATGGTGCCATGGATGTCTAATTGACTTGATTTTTGCATCATTGGGCTACGATCGTCGATCCGAATTCATCCGTGCGGTCGGATTTGTCATTCGAAGAGCGGATTTACACCATCCTGGCCCATAATCTTCTAGGGTTCCCCGGTCACTATCTGATGCTACGGATGCCTGATTAGGGCGATCTTGGAGTCGTTGAACTCTAATCGTCGCCCTGATTACATCCATATGGTTGGATCTTCGATCCGAGGCCCCGATAAAATGTTTGCCCTGTCCAAGCACATAAAAGGAGACAATTAACCTCCATTTTATTCAAACTACTCTAAATGCAAGATGATGCATGTTATGCAATATTTATATCATGAAATGCAATCCTATGCTTAAGAACATGCATAAATAGACATCTTAAGTAGTGTAAATGTGTTTACATCAATTAGGTGCTAAATAGGTTGGGTTAATCTAGATTAAGTGAGTGTGGACCTAATTAGGCTTAGGAAAGTCTAATTGGATAGGAGTGATCCTAATTAGTTCTAGGTCAAGTCTAATTGGATGTGTGCATGTGATTAAGCTAGGATAACCCTAACAGGTATGAGTCAATTAGATCCTGTGTGGATCAAATTGGGCTCAGGTGCACCCAATAAACTATAGATGCACCCAATTAGGTATGGGATGGTTCAATTGGGTTAGGGATAAGTTAAGTAGGGCAATGGATAGTGGACTAGGCTTAGGAGGTCTCTAATTAGGTTTCCTAGGGTGTCTAGTGGGGTTCCTAGGTCAAAATAGGCAGGGCTTCCAGCACCAAAATTAGGAACCAGACAGTAGTATCAGACATCCAGGATAGTGGTCAGTCATCTTATGCTATAAAATTCGATGTCTGGACAATAAATTAGGCATCCAATTCTATGTCGGTATGAGTTTTGGCTTCCTGGATTGTTATTCTGCAGAAATCAGACGTCCAACCAGATGTCTGGACATCTTAAATGGTGCTGGAGAGTGGGTTTTAGGTTTTCTAAGGTGGGTTTTGGTTCCTAAGTGTTTAGGAGAGGGATAGGGTGGATAAGAACATGGATATTTCTTTCTATGTTTGGCTTTTGTGGCTACGGTGTCCTAATGGAGGTTGTTTTGGGTTTGGGAAGGTTGTACTAGGGTTTCTAAGGGTAGGGATAAGGCTATCCTCCTCACTCCTCTCATCTGGATCAGTCTTCTTCCTTTATTGCTGTATTCCACTATCTCCATCCTGGATCACTTTTTTTTTTTTTTGAAACAGTGAGGATTGCTATCAAGAGCCGATAGCAATCCGGAGGGTAGTATATTTCATATCAAAAATGTATTACAAGATAGAAGCCCAACTATGTATGAGAGACCAGCACTCCTTTACAATATTCTCACATCTCACCAGTCTCTCCTAAAAAAGCTTATCATTACGTACCCTCCACACACACCACAAAATGACTGCCATAGCCTCTAAGGGTCGACTAAAAATGATGAACCTCTACCACACAGAATCCCAGGAGGGGACGGGTTCTAAGCAGACCAACCTCCAAATCTTGTCAGTGACCAAACAAGAGGAGAAGATGTGTGTTGCACTATCAGAATGTAACCCACAAAGAGGGCAGGCATTCAGAACAGTCCCCATCCTTCTATGCCTCAAATCGCTAGTGATCAACCTTTCTCGTCTGCACAGCCACAAGAATATCTGAACCTTCAGAGGAACTCTCAAAGGCCAAATCTTTCTGTCAACAGGGTCCCATTCCACCTCACTATTGGATCTAATAACTTTCTCATACGCCTGCTTCACTGAAAAACTGCCCTGCTAGCAGTATCTATCCGTCACATCTCTCACAAGATGCATCTACTGTAGATTAGCTATCAATTTCTGCCTCTCCTCCCAAAGTCGAGTGCCCGGCCTGCACTGTTGCAGCCCTTCTAGCTGCCAGCATCCCTCTGCCTGAGACCATAGACTGTTAACTGCGGCTTCCTTATCTGCAGCAGTGTGATACACCCTCGGGTAGATCTCTTTCAGTAGGCCCAAGTTAGACCACCGCTCATTCCATAAGCTGAAACTTTTGCCATCTCCGAGCTTAGGTTGCAGCAGGCGCCAGTAGCTTGGTGACCACAGATATCATTGATCGCCAAAAGGGGGATGGTTTCTTCAGCTGAAGCCTTTGCAAACTGCTATTAGATCCCCCATAGCTGTCCCTGATCAGATCATCCATCATCCCCTCTTTGCAGTCCAAAATTCTGATGGCCCATTTCAGCAACAGGGCTTCATTGAATTCTTTTAGTGCTTTAATTCCCAGCCCCCCGATCTCCTTTGGTCTGCAGATACTGCTCCATCTGATGGGCTGCATGAACCCGCCCTCATGACCTGCTCCCTTCAAGAAGAATCTCTTCCTCATAACATCCATTCTCTTCCAAATACATTTAGGGGCCCTAAATATGCTAAAATAGAATACCGATATGGCTATAATGACCGAATTGAGCAGGATTAGTCTTCCACCCTTAGACAGGAATTTACTACTCCAACCTTTTAGCTTTCCAGACACCTCAAATAGGACATTCCAATCTGATTTTTTCAGTTTTGTGGCCCTCAATGGTAATCCAAGGTATCTTAGTGGCAGTTTAGCATGAGGTGACCCCAATATACCCTCCAACTCCATCTGCTCCTGTTCATTCATGCCAAAGAAAATTAAAATAGACTTATCCTTGTTCAAACACAAGCCTAAAATATCACCAAATATCTTTACCAATAACCCTAGAGCATGTGCCTTAGACTTGGACCCTTCCACAAAGAACACTGTGTCATCTACATACTGTAAAATGGGGGCCAGGTTTCTCCTATTAGATAGTGACTACCCTTTAATTATACCCACCTCAGCCAATTTGCAAGCATACCTTGCAAGTCCATCCACCGCAAGGTTGAAAATCATTGGGGCTAGAGGACACCCTTGTCTAAACCCACGCTGAGGCTGGATCCAGGCTCCACATGGCTTCCCATTGACCAAAGGAGAAAATGAAGCAGTAGTGATACATCGTTTCATCTATTGGATCCAGAGGGGGGGAAGCCTCTTCTTCGAAATACCTCCCATAGGTACGGCCAAGAGATCAAATCATAGGCTTTCTGGAAATCAACTTTCCACATGAAGGCCTTGCATTTCCTTCGATGCCATCCATTAACCATTTCCTGAGCCAGAATAAAGGATTCTTGAAGTGATCTGTTGGGCAAGAAAGCAGCCTGCATCGGATGAATCAGGTCCTAAAGAACAACTCTCATCCTATTAGCCAAAATCTTGCGGATGATAAGATAGATGGAGTTGGAAAGGAAAATCGGCCTGAAATCTGAAAAATGTTCTGCTCCCATTGATTTAGGCAAGAGAGAAAGATAGGACTTATTAATCCTCTCAAACCCCGCATTTCCCACCTTAAATTCTCTGATAGCATCCATCACCTTCTTACCCACCACATTCCACATCTCCTTGTAAAAGAAAACTTGTATTCCATCAGGGCCTGGGGAGCCTTCCACATTTAATTCTCTGATTGCCTGCAGGGTCTCCTATTCAGTAATAAGTGCAGTAAATTGCTCAGCCTATTCACTTGTCACCCTAGGACCCTCGTTTCTTGCCATTCTCCATTTCCCCCTCATAGTTGCCTGAGATGCCTCTCTAAAATATTTGATGGCTTTAGATTTAATCTCCTGATCAGAAAAGATCCTATGTCCACCACAAAGAATAGAGGAAATGAAGTTAACACATCTCCGAGAGCTAGCTGCAAGATGAAAAAACTTCGTATTGGCATCCCCCTCCTTAAGCCATAGCTGCCTGGATCTCTCCCTCCAATCGATTTCTTTTTTCAGGTCTTCATCAAGGACCACACCCTACCACATTTTCCTCTCAGCCAATTCATCTTCAGACAAAGGGCCAGTTGCTTCCTTGTAGTCCAGCTCCTGAATTTTAAACAGAGCTTCCCCTCTCCTCTGCTCCCACATCAAGCTAACAGTAGATCCATACTCTTTTAAGATCATGCACAAACCAGCCAGTTTGGCTGACAGTCTGACAGTAGCAGACCCCTGCACCTTTTTAGTTCTCCACCAAGAGCTGATCATCTGGTAGAAGCCCGGTTCATTTAGCCATGATCATTTCAATTTGAAGTAGGACCCAACCTGAGTTTCTTCCCCACTATCCCATACGAAAGGGGTATGATCTGAGAAAGGTCGGCTCAATCCACTCATAGTCCACAATTGAAATCTAACAATGATGTCCACATTCCCAAAAAATCTATCAAGCCTGGATGCCAGCCCGTTTCCATTGCACAAAGTAAATTCCACACCAGAGGAAGGATATTCACTCAACTGCAGAGATTGAACCATTATCTGGAATCCAATAGCTGAACTGTCAGTGCTGCCATTAGACCTATTAGCCCCTGTTAACACACAATTAAAATCCCCACCTGTCAGCCACAATCCCCCCTGCACCAACTCAGCCACAGCAGACCACTCCTCCCACAGCTCTTGCCTGGCAGATGCAATACAAGGTCCATATATCCCAGTAATCCAAATACATTCCTACCCCTGGTGAATCTGAAATTTGCATGTTAGCATATGTCTGGCTTTGTGAACTTCCAAACACTGAGCCCACCTCTTCCTCCACCAAATAGCAATGCCCCCCGACCTCCCATGTGCATCAATTTACACACAATCGTTCATCTCTGAAGCTATCAAGTCAGACCAAAGCCAATTAGAATTACTTTCAATATGTGTCTCTTGAGTGAGCGCACATTCAATTCCCCATTCTCTTAAATATCTCATCAGAGACGTTGATGAGAGCCTCATCATGAGCCATAACTAGCTCATTTTGACCCAATAAAGAAGATAAAAGCTTCTACATAACCTAGAAGAAGGCCTACCTGAAGGAACAAGTGCTCTGAGAAGAAAACATGAAATAAAGGTTAAAACTGCAATTTTACCATTGCAGTACATAAACGGGATTTCTCAGAAGCAAAACATAGGTTAAATGGTCCAAATAAGATAAAAAGTGGGTTGAGTTAATCAGAAATGGGTTTATGTGCAATCTAAGAACTAAATGACACTTGGTAACCCTAAAACAGACCCGCTTAAATTAACAAGGTTTCGGTCAGAATAAAAATCAAGTAAACCCTCTAAAAATCATAGAAAAACATCCTCTAGGGTTTAGAACACTTAATTTGGCCTTTGGAACCTAGTTTGACCTAGATTAGGGTCCTAGCTCTTCAATTAACCTAATTTGGGTTTTTACGCAAAATATCTAGTCAAACGAGGTCAAACCAAAAATCCAACTTCACCATTGGATTCCTTAGGTCCAAATTAGGTTTGTACCAAAATTTGGACCTAAGGAGAGGTCATCTTGACCTACTTTGTAATTTAGTACACCCAAATCACAAATAGGTCCCTATCTTTTGAATACCTTTGCAGAGAGCCCCCTAGGTTCTTCGCCTCTTTTGCAAACCGGTCCTGCCGCCATTGCTAGGGCAGAACCGAGCTCCGGCGAGGTTCGGAGAGGGATTGCTCTCTAATCCCTCAGAGATTCCCTCCCAGAAATGGAAGGGGGATTCTCTGAGGAATTCCCTTCCTTATAAAGCCAATTACAATTGCTGGTGTGAACCCAATCTCTCGTGCGAACGCACGAGAGATTTGGGTATCCACCTTCCTTCCAACTCCGGCAAGCCGGCAGAGCTAATTGCGTGCTCTCCACACACTGATAGGAGCGGCCAGCACCTATAAAACACCCCCCAGACCCTGCCGTAGGACCCGATCTTGGTTTGGCCGAGTGTCCACCCCCAATTCGTCTCCTCCTGCCCAGCCAAAAGTCCCAGCAAGCTTCGACGAGCCCCCCTCCCCTCCCTCTTCGCTCTGCCACAAAACCAGTGGCAGAGTTAGCTTCCTAACTTCCCTCCGTGTCGTGTAGTACCCGCGCACGCCGCCTCAGCCCCGTCGTCGCCGCCGTTCTCCCCCACTGGGCATCATCTTCTCCGGCGACAGCAGGTACTGCTGTCCGCCTTCCGTCCCCTTTCGTCCTTACAATTAGGTTAGAACTCCTCTCCATCCTCTCCTCTCTCTTTTCCCCCTGTTATCTCATCTGATTTCCCCTCGACCGACGTTGACCACCCTCATCTTCCACATCACCGACCGACCTCCAGCGAGCCGCTTCCACCATTCCAGCCCCCCACACGGCTCGCCAACCACCTCGAGAGCTCCGCCTCACCACCAAGAACTCGCTCCACCCCACAACTGCCACTCCAGACCTCCATAATCAACCCCCGAACAACCCACCATCTTCGGCCACAGGTTGACCTAGGCACGCACACCTAGGCCGACCTGCGGCCTGCAGCATCGTCCACCGCCTTCGCCGTGCCATGGCGAAGGTCTCTAGCTGATCTGATTGGGCCGAGAGGCTTGTTTTGTGCATGACAGTGTTTGAGTTCCTGCCGCCAAGGACGACCTCTGATGAAGCTCCAACGAAGCTTCAGGCACCCGGTCTCCCAGGCTACAGGTGCTGCATACTCGCGCGAGTGTCGCGAGGTGAGGGAGTCTAGCAAGGAGCGCTAGCAGAGCCAGCAGCTGTGGCATTTGCACGCAGGTCTGCGGGCGCGTGCAAAGGCAGGGAGGAACCTTTAGTCCCACATCGTGGAATCGCGAGGTGCGGGCATACCATAAATTGAATTCGTGCTTCATTCTCACTGCCTCCGTAAGCACAGGGGTGAGGTCCCTCACTGACCCCTCACATGCCTCGTCCGCGGCTTGACCTCGCGGATCTGGCGGATCCGACTCGACCTGAACCTACGCACTCCTCGCGCATCATCACTTGCAGGTGCGCCTGGTCCCGGGTACGATCCGACCTGATTATGGCTGTGGCTCTGGGAGAGCGTCCCTGAGTGAATTGCTTGAGAGAGAGAGACGCGTGGGTAGAGGGAGAAAGGATAGGTTTTGTTCTGTGTAGGCACAGGCTGAAAGTTGAGGAAGAAGGACTTGGTCGCAATAAGGAAAAGAAAGAAGGAAGAAAGGAAAGGCAAGAAGAACAGAGAAGAAGAAAGAAAGAAGCCTTCATAGGAGAAGAAGGAGCAAGGCAGAGAAGAAGAAAGAAAGAAGCCTTCGCAAGAGAAGAAGAAAGAGAAGAAAGGAAAGCAAACACAGCAGCAGAAAAAGAAGAAACAGAGAGACTGCTGAGGAAGAAGAATAATCAAGAAGAAAAGGGAACCTACTTTTAAGACGTCTGATCTTGTGATCAGACGTCCAATTTCATTTCTTTTTGTCCTAACTACTTTTAATCGCATACATTCATAGTTGAATTGATATTTTGAGTAAATTAGAGTGTTCAATTACATTTTGACTAGTAGTAAATTCCATTTGCTCCCTGTGATAGACCTCGGATACTCCGATCTTCGAGTAATAAAATTCTTTATATTTGTTTAGACGTTTTGTCGGTTATACTACAACGTGACATCCTTTAAACCTGCACAAAACGTCGACAACAGACGTCCACCGACTTTTGTCGCACAACCCACGCACGTTCCAAGTGAGGATTTTCATCAATCCTCACTGGAACCCTCTCTCCTGAGGGTTTGGCATTTGCACATTTGCATAACTTTCACAACCTCATCTTTATCCATTAGATTTGTCGCGCAACCACATCTTGCACACTAGATCAATTTATTACCTACAAATAGTAATAAAGACCATTAAATAGTACGATATCTCATCTTATTCTAAATAGACTAATGCAATGCATGATATGCAAGATATGAGTGCAATATCCATAAATTAAGTTAGGTTCGAACATTATTTAGGTTGATTAGGACCCATGATTGCTGTGCAATCACCTCCTTAGCAAGGTTTTAGGCCAAAAACACTTCTTCCTCTCCTTCCTCCAACCTACTCTGACTAAGATCTGGTGAGCTTCTCGATCTCCCTTTGTCTCTCTCTACCATGTACAATAAGCAGAGGGAACATCTTTCTCGAAGTCTTCCACTCCTCGACGTACCAAGCAGAAGCCGCCTCAAACTTTCCAGCTCGTCGTCCTCGCCACCGGAGCATTTGTCTTCTCCTACATCGGCCAATAATTGCCAGTGCCAAGTCCTCATCCCCTTCATCCGTTGATAAGCTATTCTTCCTCCTCTCCTTCTTTACATTAGAACCAACCCTTTCCCATTTCAAACCGACCGCCGTTCACGTATCTTCCCCTCTGTCTTCTCCACCTCCAACAGTGCCTCCTATGAAGCTGCCACACCACCGTCGACCACCATACACCCAACTACCACCACCAGAAGCTTCCCCATCATTCACAAACCAAAACCCCTCTCTCAATTTGAAGCTTCATTCACTCCTCAACCACTCCGAACAGACCTGCCTTCACACATCCCCTTTGGCACCATTACACCTCCACACACTCCCAACCACCACAAGAACACCACCATCACCTTTGCCACTCCACAGCGGAGCTTTTTAGCTCTCTAATTGGGGCCTAGAGCCCATGCTATGTGTTTTAGGTCTTCGCCGGTCGCCTCAAGATCTGCTATCACTTCCTAGAGGTGCGAACTCGCACCACGCAGCCACTTGTAGCAGTAATTGAGTGAAAGCCACAAACACCAGTAACAATTCAAAGAAGCTTCAGCTGCTGGTGCAAGCGAAGGAAGGCAACATCTTTAGTCCAACATTGTTCGGGGCGTAGATTGCATAAAAGATGAGCACGTTGTAGTATAGTGCAAAATACATCTCTAGCAAATAAATTAACAGAATTGGTGAGTCCTGGTCGATCACAGGGAGGAAAGAAGCACTTTTGATTTCATGCGTTTATTCCAAATATAAGTACCAAGTAATAGAAACAATCAATCACAATATCCACATCACAAAGAGAGATTGAATTTGATATATGCAATAAAATGTAAACATGAATGTAAACAACTACTATTGTAACAGAATGAGGGCACCACGGGTTGTCCATGGTGACCTTCTGGAGAGGTTGGGAAGAGCAGCAATGATCTGTCGGGGTTTCCCAACAGATGCTTCAGACGAAGGTGCAGAGATGGAGGCAGAGAAGATGGGAAGAAGAAGAAGAGAGAGGAGTTGTAGAAGGAAGAAGAAGAAGAAACCAAGGCATGCCTTCAAAGGGGAGCCTTAGGCCACTTTTTAGAGCTTTTGTGAAGGGAATTTAAGGCATTTGAGCCCTTAATTCCATGCAAAGGCTTTGGATTAATCAAATTCGTTGATCGAGAGATCCACGGTCCTGATTAAGCCTTCCAAATCCTTCTTCCATCCATGGTTTGATCTGGTGCTGACGCATGGCGCACAGTGCGCCCTTGGATCTGCATTTGATAGCCTTTGCTTCTTCATCACTTGCCGCTTCACCCACACATCCATCGCTCGCCGCTTCACTCGCACATCCATCGCTCGGCCTCAATCCGCACCTCATCTTCCTAAACCATCTTAGCCATCTGATCTCTAGAATGGATGACTTAAAAGTCCTGCGCTATGCCTGGTCGAATTTTAAGGCACGCGTCATCATGCACGTCCTCATCTGACGCTCTTGCACCCACCAGGCGTCCGCCGCTCCACCACCCGATGAAGATCCTGCAGTTGAATGTCATCCGCGTGTGGATGACTCACACATCGCGACTCAAACCTATGTCATGCACTTGCAATTTAGCGTGCTTTCCACTGTGCTATGCACGTGGATTGTTGCAGTTTCCAAATCCTGTGTAGCCGCCCTTGGCCGTTGGATGGAAATCCATCGATCGAGATCTTGCCCTAGCTTGATGAAGCGGCTGGAGTGCGGGCGACGTGGAAGCATCGCGGCCATTGGATGACGATCCAACAGCCCATGGCTTTCCTTCCCAGATTGGGGTGTGGTGAGGGGCAGCTACGATGGTGCCATGTGGCACCATCGTGGTCATCCATCTTCTTCTCCTTGTATCTATTGATGTAGGCCTCCAATTGAATTGATTTATGCGTCGTTGGACTACAAACATTGATCTGAAACCATCCGTGCGATTGGATTTGTCATATGAGGTTCAGATATTCTTCAATTTTCCCCTTGGCTCCTTCTTCTTCTATAGACTCCCGAGGGTGCTACAAGTGGCTAATTGATGCACTCTTGGAAGCGTCAGGCTCCTGTCGTCATTCTAAATAGATCCATAAGGTTGGATCGGTCATCTACAGCCCTAGATTACCTGCAATTATTAATACCTCTCAAATAGCACATTTTTATGTATAAAATATATAAATCATCTTGGATGCAAAATACGATGTGTATGCATGTAGAATGCCCATGTTAAGCTAGGTTCTACCTTAATTCAGGCAAATTAAGGCCTATGATTGCTGCGCAATCATACCCCCATGACTAAATCTTGCTAGTCCCTAACAAGTGCAGGACTAAATGCATTTTATCGAGAGTTTAACTAAAGATTTATTTCCTTTTGTTTCATCCAAAGATTCAGAATCCAGATAACCATGAATAAGTAACGTTGTAGCTTTTGCAATGGATCCTAGTGAAGAGTCGATATACATTTAAAGCTTATACTTAACCCCTAGTAAAATTCTGTTGGGATAGGCAAACCACTTCTCTCGGGGATATAAACTATTCTCTAATTTTAGCCCCAGCTTTTGGCTTAGGTAGAAGACGTCTGAGTTAACTGAATTTGTATTTGGTGGCTCAAACTCTTTTGGTGCTACATAGAGACTAGTATTTCAGAATCTAGATTTCTAAATTATTGAATAAATTAACTAAGAGAAAGGCTGGAAAACTGTGCTCTCTTTAATCTTCTATACTTTTTCTTTTCTCTCTTTCTCTCTTCTTTTTTCCTTTTCCTTTTCTTTTTCTTCCGGAGCTCACATCTCAATAGATTTGCAATTGTATTTGGTGGTCTTCCATGGCATCACACTTTAATTAGGTTCTAATAACCCTATGACTAAGTCAGACTCGTTAGCCCGTATTTAGGCGGTCAGAAATACAGAAAAAATAGGTTTAGGATGTATTTGGTGGTTCATGGGGATGGTAGGTGTTTTTGCCTTGAAATACTTTGATTTACATAACTCAAACTTCTTACATAACACTTTTTTTTTCAAGCAAATATCTCTTTTGTATGCTTTTTTTTTCTTTTTTTTTATATCTACTGGCACAATGCCATTACCAACATGACATAATGCAAAAATGCACACGACATACATACTTTTATTCATGTGGCATTATTTGGGATTTTTGGGGATGACCAAGAGGATCTCAGGTGGCTTATTTGGTGGAAGTGCCTACTCTCGGCACTAGGTAGGGACGGATAGGATGGCGTATTTCTGACCTTGACATCAGTATCCTCCTTTAGTCGAGGATTTCGTAGAGGACGGTCATGACCATCCACCTCAGTCCTAGTTTTATTAGAACTCGCTCTCAGTGTTTTTACAATATTTGGTGTCTCTCGTACGGAATTTCTCTCAAAATTAGTACGTAATAACTGAGAGCGAAAACTATGCCCATCTCCAAGTGTCATTATTCAAATATTCAAAATTAAAGAATCCTTATACTAGCCTTAGAGCACCAGTAGACTCTCTACTCTCTTCTCACATATGTTTTGGTGGATATACTAGAAGATGGTTCACTTGACTCCTTGATTGCTATCCAAGGGTTCAGAAGAAGAAGCAATGCTTCTTCTCGACAAACTAGAGATGTCTATAGATTTTCATAGTGGATCCATTGCAAATTCTACTTGCAGATATAAGGTTATACTGGATTCTAAGATTAGGAATCTACTAAAGAATAAATCTTTAATAAAACCTCTTGATAAAATGATCTAATCCCCCACTTGTTGGCAGAAAATTTTAAATTTTTATGGACTACCCCCCAATGCCTAAGTGTTTGCATGTCCTCAGGAATGAAAAAAATAAATAAGGTGGGGTGTATGTGCATAGAAATCACCTGGAACTGCTTTTGAGTTGTCGTTCAGCTCATGCCATCACTACAATGCCATACACAATTTGCAAAACAATATGGAAAACAAAATGCAAAAATGAAATATGCTATGTATATATGGTATGTATATATGTATACGTGCTGAGTTTAACGCCTCCAGCTGGGCGACTCATTAGTCACACGTCCTCAAGAAGATATATTGTTTTGTTAGCAGGAGGAGGTTCCTGGGCAAAAAATGGTTTGAGGCACTGGCCATTAACCGTAAAACATGCACAAATTTCAGGTCTTTAATTTGGATCACCCCGTTAGGATACGGGTGGACCACTAGAACGGCCCAGTCCACTTGGACTTGAGCTTTCTCGCAAAGAATTTGAGTCAGGAGTCAAACAACCTAACTTACTGGTTAGGTGTAAACTCCTTCCCTCAGATGTGTCAATCATGGAAAGCTTGTCTTGTCTTTGTATATTATTGCATTCTCGTATGCTTCCTGCCTAATCTCCTCTAACTCACTGAGCTAGAGCTTCCTTTCATAACCTCTCACTTCGAGGTTAAAATTACTCTTCTACACTGCCCAAAAGGGATGATGCTCTAGCTTCATAGGAAGGTGATAGGCCTTTCCATACAGCATGCAGTATGGCAACATTCTGAGTGCGGCCTTGTACACAGTTCGATATGCCCATAGTGCATCAATCAATCGATTTGGCTAATCCTTCCTATCAGGTCTAATCGACCTTTGAAGGATAAGCTTGATTTGACAATTTGATACTTCAGCCTGCCCATTGGTCTATGGGTGATACGGGGTAGCAATGCAGTGCTGCACCCCGTATTTCTTCAATAATGACCTGAAATGGGCATGGATGAAGTGACTGCCTCCATCGCTTATCAGGGTGCGAGGAACTCCGAATCTCACAAAAATGAATTCCCAAACGAAGGATATAACAGTCTTATGATCGGCTCGTCTTGCCGGGATAGCTTCTACCCACTTTGAGACATAGTCTACTGCAAGAAGTATGTACTCAAAGCCATGCGAGTTCGGGAAGGGGCCCATAAAGTTGATGCCCCAAACGTCAAACACTTCTACGACAGGAATAGATTGGAGAGGCATCATGTCTCTCCGGGTCATAGAACCGACCGCCTGGCATCTCTTACAACACTTGGCAAACTCATGTGTATCTCTGAAAATGGTTGGCCAAAAAAATCCTGACTGTAAAATCTTTGCAGCAGTCTTTCGACCCAAGAAATGACCCCCACAAGCATTGTTGTGGCAAAAGGATAGCACACTAGAGATTTCTGAATCAGGGATGAATCTATGGATGATCTGATTAGCCCCAATGCGAAAGAGCAGTGGATCTTCCCAAAAATAGAATTTAGCCTCTGATATAAATTTGTGATTTTGATCCTTGGATAATCCCATAGGTAGCCTTCTTGTGATGAGATAGTTTGCTATATTAGCGTACCACGGATACTCAATAGAGTTAATAGACAGTAGAGACTCATCTAGAAATCTCTCTAATATCGACGGGGAGTATGGAATATAGTCTGGGTCTAGCCAAGACAAGTGACCCACCACAACATTATGTGCTCCGACTTTGTTGCGGATCTCGACATCAAACTCCTACAAAAGAAGGATCCATCTGATGAGGTGGGGTTTGGTGTCCTTCTTTACCAAAAATTGCTAGAGGGTGCAATGGTAAGTGTAGATGATAACTTTGGACCCGAGTAAGTATGACCTGAATTTCTCCAACCTGAATACCACAGCTAGCAATTCTTTCTCAATGACTGTATAGTTACGTTGAGCCTCGTTCAACATTTTGTTAGCGTAGTATATTACGAAGGGATGGCGCTCCTGACGCTAGCCAAGAACTGCTCCGACAGCGAAGTCGGAGGTGTCACACATCATCTCAAAGTTGAGAGACCAGTCGGGAGGTTGGAGAATAAGTGCACTTGAAATAGCGCTTCGCAAGGTCTCGAAAGCATTGAGACATGAGTAGTCGAAATCAAAGGGAGTGTCGGTTACCAGAAGATTCGTTAATGGATGAGCAATTTTCGAGAAATCTCGAATGAATCTTCGATAAAATCTGACATGCCCTAAGAATGATCTGATTTGCCTGACTGAGCTAGGCGGAGGGAATCGCGAAATGATTTCGGACTTAGCTTGGTCGACCTCGAGTCCATTAGAGGAGTTCCTATGACCTAGTACAATGCCATCCCTTACCACAAAATGGCTTTTTTCCCATGAAAGTACTAGGTTAACTTCTATACATCTCCTTTGGATCTTTGTGACGTTATCAAGAAAAGATGAAAAATCATCTCCAAACATGGAGAAGTCATCCACGAACACTTCTACGCAGTCCCTGATCATGTCTGAAAAGATGGACATCATGCATCGCTAAAAAGTAGCTAGTGCATTGCAGAGGCCGAAAGGCATCCTCTTAAAAGCGAATGTTCTGAAGGGACACCGAGGGGACACGTAAAAGTCATCTTGTCTTGATCTTGCCAGTGGATCGCTACTTGATTGTACCCAGAGTATCCATCCAGAAAGCAGAAGAAACTACGCCTGGCCAGCCATTCTAAAATCTTTATCAATAAAGGGTAAAGGAAAATGATCCTTTTTGGTGGCTGAGTTTAGCTTCCTATAATCAATGCAGACCTACAAAGAAGTTGTGGTGTGGGTTGGGATGGATTCGCCCAATTCATTTTTTATTACAGTGAGTCCCACCTTTTTGGGCACAATTTGAAAGGGATTCACCCACTTGTCAGAAATTCGATAGATAATACTCGCATCCAGCCATTTAATGATCTCCTTCTTGACAACCACCAACATATTTGGATTTAGGCATCTCTAGGATTGTCTTGATGGTCTCACCACTTCATTAGTGTAGATATGGTCAGTGCAATAAGAGGGGCAAATCCTGTGGAGATCACTAATGCCCTACCTGATAGCAACCCTATGTGCTTGTAGAATGGAGATCAATTGGTGTTCCTGGTCTGGAGTCAAGTGAGCATTGATAATCATAGGATATGTCTCACTTTCTCCCAGAAACACGTACTTGAAGACAATCAGGTAAGGGCTATAACTCTAGTAGCGAAGGGTGGGGAGAGGGTTTATGCAGGGGTCGAGAGGAAACATCAGCTGAAATTTGTTGATCCTGACTAATGGAGAATCCATTAGCAGTGGTCATGTAATCTTGTCTTAAGATATCAGTGTTAGATAGGACAGGATAGTCAAGATCAGGGGTGTTGGAAGCAGATGAACACCCATGACAGCGAGATCCTTTGGATGAACTATGTAAGTCATTAGTCTCAGTCCCATGTGGATCACGATCTAAGACCTCTGATAGTGTAGATGAATGTGCCATTGGGTCGCTGCAGAGGAGCCCAATGTTCCCACAGAACATCGAATCTTCATTTTAGCCATCCTCGATTAAATTGCAATCGAAGTTCTTTGATGCCCTAAAAATGTCTAGTCTATGCTTTTCATTCCCTAGGGTAATCTCCATGAACCTCGATGCACAGTCGATGTTTGCATAGGCGGTTGCCAAGAACGGGTGACCTAGAATAATTAGTGCATCATGAAGATTAGGAGGAACCTCCATATCAAGAACAAAAATGTCCGCTGGAAAGCAGAATCCTTGGACTTTTATGATCACATTTTCAATCACCCCCCTCGACATTTTCACCGATCGGTCAGCCAACTGTATGGTAACCGAGGTGGGCTTTAACTCCCCAAATCGAAATTGATCAAATACTACAGTGGGAGTTAGGTTGATGGATGACCCCAAGTCAAGAAGGGCCCTATCAAAAGGGTAATTCTGCAAAAAGCAGGAAATTAGTGGTATGCCTGGGTCCTTTTTGGGCAGGAAGTCAGCTAAGATAACAATACTGGCTTCCTCAGATAATACCGCCTCTCGTCTAATTCTCTATTGTCGTTTCGGAGTAGAGTAGTCCTTGAAGAACCTAGTAACAGCAAGGATGTGGTCTATTTCTTCGAAGAGAGGGACCTGAATGTGAACTTCCTTGAGCATAGATTTTACGTTCTCAAAATTTTGCATATCCTTTTTCCATGCTGAATCTCATGTTAGAGCTGTGGGAAAAGGGATGGGAATCTCAGGGTCTAGGGGCTTCTTTCCTTTATCTAATGAAGATGGCTTGTGAGAGGAGTAGGGTTGTGAGCCATCTTGTGGTAGAGCGTAGGAAAAATCATTTCTCGCTTGCCTAGGTAGCGGATCCTATGTAGTCTTTCAGCTCCTTAAGGTGACAGCTTTTTCATTGGCATGCTGTCCATGAAGGGGTAGAGGAGCAGGTGGTCTGGATACACAGGGTTTGGCAACAGAGGTGGCTGACCAAGCCGATAACTAGGTGGTGCAGGAGGTGCTTGTAGAACAGCATGTGCCTGCCCCTGTGGTGCTTGGAATCTTGGCAGGGCACCCTGTGACCTATGATTTAGGACAGGTTGGGAAGGCAAAGCTCCCTGTGACCTATGATCCGACATCATCTGGTTTTGCATGTTTTGTATGCTCTATATTTGGTCAGCCATTGCCTTCATTATTTGTGGGTTGTCATGAGTAGATTTTTGAATTGATGCCTGCAATTCCTCCTTTAGAGACTCTAAAGGGTCAGCCTGCTTTGGAGGATAGTTGGTAGAATGGTGCAACGGTTGATAAATAAAATGGGTTTGTTGCTGCTGAGACGGGAATGGCTGCTGTCTTGGGAATGTGTTCTGCGCATTCCCGTATTGTCTGGTCTGGTGGTGTGGAGCTTGACTTGGTCTCTATGGGTTACCAGACTAGGAGAAATTGGGATGCTGGTGCCACCTTAGGTTATATGTTTCAGAATACGGTTTGTTATGCCCGTAACCCTAAATAACATTGACATCTTCGTAGGCCAAAGATGTCTCAAATGTAAATTCATCAAAAGAAAATGCACTTGCATCGTCATGTAGTGCATAACCTTGATTGTACGGTGCTAGATCCACATTGTTCATGGGTTCCTGGTATGTAGGATCCCATGGAGATGGAGAGAAAACAACCTGAGTGAATGGATATGTACAAGCAGAGGAGGCTCGGGATGCCTGAGAGGAGTAAGATGGAGCAGTGCTACTAGAAGATCCAGATCTCGCTCGGATTAATTCATCGAACTTCTTATCGAGCAGATCCACCTTGTCTAGCTTTTTGGTGATAATGTCCATGTTTGCTCCGGTAGACTCGGCTTGAGCATCGTAGACACTGACTCATTGCTATTCAGGTCACTAGAACTGGTTCATTGAGGCAGCATTCATCGAGTTCTCTACTAAGGACTCGAACAGTTTGAAAGCGCTGTTCTCGTCCTTCGTAAGGAAATTCCCATCACTAGATGCATTGGCCAGGTATCGTTGTATGTGATCCAACCCATGGTAAAATACATAGCGAGGTGCCATTTGGGTACACCATGCTGTGGTAGTTCCTGAGAAGATCGTGGAATCTATCCCAGGAATCAAGCAGCTTCTCTCTAGGGTCTTGGGCAACGGTCGTGATCGCATGCCTCATAGAATATTTTCAACAAATCGGGAAGAACTTTTGGAGGAATTCGCGACCTAATTCCTCCCAGGCTCCAATTAGCCTCCTGATAGTCTTGAACCAATAAGCAGCTTTATCCTTGAGAGAAAAAGGAAAAAGCTTCAAGAGAAACATTCCGATATCTACATTCCTGGGTCGAACTGACTCTACAATCCGACTCAGATCTTTAATGTGCTAGAAGGGATTCTCATTCGAGTTTCCATCGAAATTAGTCTAAATCTGTCATATGATATTCGGCTTCAACTCGAATGCATCTCCGCCTGCAGGAATCCAAACCTAAGGTGCTATAATTGTTGTCGCCGGATCGTAGAAGTCCTGCAGTTGTTCTCTGTGTGGTGGATGCTGCATCCTGTCAAGTGTTGTGAGGATCCTGTCGATGCTCTACTGATATTTTTGTTCCATTTCTTCGACCCTAGCTTCCAGACGAGCCATTGGGTCCTGATTCTGAGGGTCCTGACCAACTCGAGGACCAAGATTAACCATCTCATCTAATTGAGTGGAAGAAGGTTGAGAAGAGAGGTCGGGCGAGAATCACCTTTGGTGCCTTGGGTTCGGCTCCCAAGGTCCCACAAGTTGAGGTCCTAACGACCTTCTTCTATGC
This sequence comes from Thalassia testudinum, assembly GCA_037157565.1. Lineage (NCBI taxonomy): Eukaryota > Viridiplantae > Streptophyta > Magnoliopsida > Alismatales > Hydrocharitaceae > Thalassia > Thalassia testudinum. The sequence continues at coordinate 110,533,958 of JAZHRO010000003.1, read as the reverse complement.
ATACACCAACTCAAAGGATTGGTGCAGTCAACCAGAACAAGGCTAAGGCCTTGTTAATCAGAGTGGTCCTTTAGATCACATGACCAGATTTTTCCTTTAAGTTTGTGTTATTAAAAAAAAATTCGGTGAGAGACCAACTGCAAGGAATTCCTGCCTCCAGTTCCGTTACCCTACAACCGCGATCATTTGATGCTACCACATAGGCTTAGACACCAGGTTTTGCAGGAGAGGTTAGAACTACCCAGTAGTTTCAAGCCAAATGCAGGTTATTTGATATATTTTTGTGAATTTTAACCTATTTTTTTTCAATTTAGTAGAGGGTGGGCTGTCCACAAGGTGATACGCCTCACCGACTAACTCTTGGGCTCATCAGAGTCCAAGTTAGTCTATGTGGTCCTATTGGCTCATGCACTTTTAAGTTTTTTTTCAAATTCAAGACCACAATTCAAATGTATATTCTAAAGTAAGATGGAATCCAAATGATTTGAAACTTGGAAATAGAATTTCGTTTTCAATAGGCTTTTCAGAGAGTATTTTTCCAAAAATTTTTACTATTTCCAATAATTAGTTATGAATTTTTAACCAGGGCTCAAATTTGGAATTTATTCTCCTTATTGGTTTTTCTATTGGAAACAATAGCAAATATGCTCCAAAAATTTTGTAAAAATATGATAATGAAAGCTAATTTGATTATCTTTCAAACCACATAAATCATGAGTAAATATGATTTATGTTAATCAGAATTGATTTCTAAAGTTCATAAAAGTTTTATTTTCAAGCAATCTGACTAGTATGTACTCCACAAATTTTTAAAAATTCCATAGAAGAAATTTCCTTTTGGGAAAGGTGGCATTGGAAAGATAATTTGAAGATCTAGTTCCAGTCTAAATTTTAGGATTTTTAAAGCATCAGAAACAAGGTTATTGATTTTTAAAGATTATACTTAATTTTTGGCCGAGTTTCTAATAATAATGTGTGCACCAGATTTTTGCAGCACCCACTTTGCCTCATTCATCGCTTCATGTTGTTGTACTTGCACACAAAAATACTATGTTAAAGATGAAATCAAAATTCACTGTGCCTACCTGGCAACGGTTCCAATTTGTTTAGGGCGTCGATTGCATAAAAGATGAACACGTTGTAGTATAATGCAAAATACGTCTCGAGCAAATAAATTAACGGAATTGGTGAGTCCCGATCGTTCACATGGAGGCAGGAAGCACTTTTAATTTCATGTGTTTGTTCCAAATATAAGTAGCAAGTAATAGAAACAATCAATCACAAGATCCAATAATCGAGAGATCAATGGTCCTGATTAAGCCTTCCAAATCCTTCTTCAATCCATGGTTTGATCTGGTGCTGACACATGGTGCCTTGTGCACCCTTGGATATGCATTTGACAGCCTCCGCTCGCCCATCGCTCACCGCTTCACCCACGCGCCCGTTGCTCGACCTAAATCCGTGCCTCATCTACCTAAACCATCTCAACTATCCAATCTCTCGATCGGATGGCTTAAAAGTCATGCATTGTGCTTGGCTGACTTGTAAGGCATGCGTCATCACATGCATCTTCATTTGACACTCTTGCACCCGCCACGCATCTGTCGCTCCATCACTCGATGAAGATCTTATGGTTGAATTTCACCCACACATGGCCGACTCCCACATCGCAACTCGAACCCCCTTTGCGTGTTGGTTGTTAGGCGTGCTCTCCACTGTGCTACGCAAGCAGATTATTGCGGTTTCCAAATCCTGTGTAGCCGCCCTCGGCTGTTGGATGGAAATCCAACGGTCGAGATCTCACCCTCGCTTGATGAAGTTGCTGGAGACAAGCAATGTGGATGCATCATGGCCGTTGGATGTTGATCCAACGGCCCATGGCTTTCCTAACCATATTGGGGCATGGTGATGAGCGGCTGTGATGGCTCCACATGGTGCCAACGTGGCCGTCCATCTTCTTCATGTATCTGATGATGTAGGCCTCCAATTGAGTTGATTTCTGCGCTGTTGGACTCCGAACATCGATCCGAATCCATCCGTGCAGTTGGATTTGTCATCTGTGATCTAAATATTCTCCAATTTGCTCCTTGGCTCTTGCTTCTTCTGCGGACTCCCTAGGGTGCTATGGGAGTCTGATTGATGCGCTCTTGGAAGAGTTGGACTCCCGCCGCCATTCCAAACAAATCCATAAGGTTGTATCGGTCATCTACAACCCTGGATTACCTACAATTATTAATACCTTGCAAATAGAATATTATTATTTATAAAACATATAAATCATCTAGGATGCAAAATATGATGTGTATACTTGCAGAATGCCCATGTTAAGCTAGGTTCTGCCATAATTCAAGAGAATTAGGGCCTATGATTATTGCGCAATCATACATCATGTGGGACAAATTATGCACAGTGCATAGAAGGCAAAAGTGCCAAAGGCTCATTGCCTCAGACACTACGGGTGAGGACCCCACTCACCTCTCTTCACTCCTCACTCACCACCACACCTGGTGAGCCTGGACCCACAACCTGATTACCCGACTACCCCACTACCCTATGCCCGGTTCTGAATAGACTGAAGAGAGAAGAAGATCTGAGAAGGGTAGGGGTAGGTTTTGCCTCGAGATTTATGCATGCCTGCTTAGCACTTAGAGAAAATTTGAGAGGCTGACTTTGTGTTGGCTCTGTACCGTATGTTGTGATCACTTAAGTCATCTGGGGGTTATACCTGACATCTGATATTGGTTGAGGCACTGTGGAGTTATTTGATATCTTATCTGACGTGGAATTAAGGCATAAGTGGTTTCAATCACTATAGTAAAATTTGAGTTAAGGGATATATGCTGAATTTGAGGATCTTATTAGTGATTTAAATCACCATTGTTTTGAGCTCTTCTATTCTTTTTATCCAATTATTTCTTGAGATACATTTTGGGCTGTTACTGAATATATTTCAATTATTTATTCTTATTGCATATCTGTATTGTTGTGTTCATTGATTTATATTATGATTAGTGCGTGAATTCCATATTTGCTTCCTATGAATGACCTTGGACTCAATTCTTTACTTTCGAGCAGTCTATAAATTTTAAATGTTGTGAAGCAATTTCTGTCGACTATACAATGATGCAATATATATTTCAAAATGGCAATTCTCACCATTCAACACCTAACATTCTCTTGTACAGCATATACATCCTTATAGGGTGAGCATGGTGGGAAAGAAGGATCAAAGAAACTAGGATCGAAGGCCCTAGTTTGGAACTCGTGGGGTTCCGAGTAATGCTAGCTTATAGGTTGAGTCACTTCCAATTGATTTATGAACTCTAGTCCAGTAGGAGCTCATGAAGAATGGAATCCTGAATTTTGGGATTGAGTGGATCTAGAAGTATTTGCAAAGTTTCCAACCATCCACCCTTCCATTCTTTTTGCAACCAGGTCCACCTCATCAATTTTGTCACAAATTAATTCCATATCAAATAAATGAGAGTCCTGGGCTTCATTAGTATTCGATCTAGGTTGCTAGGACCAGTTGAAAGTGTCTATGGAGGCATGATTGATCGAATTCTCACTCATTTCCTCAAACAAGTCTTGTGCACTATCTGCATCCTTGTTGAGGAAATTTCCTCTGCTAAAAGCATCCACATGAATATGGAGTTGCTCAGTCAACTCATTGATAGAGAGAAGTTCGCTTGATTAAAAAGATAATAGAATGATAATACATCATTGTGGTGGAAAATCTCTCAATCAAAGATTAAAATAGATATCAATTTAAATCACAGTAAAAATGTCATATCCATAAGGAGGAACTATGGCAATAAACTCATGAATATTTCCGTTCTAAATCTTATTCCACGAAAGATCTTCTTTTTGCATTTAATGAAAAATGATTTTCTCAAAGAGAAAGCTTATTGATATTTCATGTAATTGTAAGTATCATAGCAGATATTTTACCATACTTTTGCCAATTTATCAAAAAGTGATATTCAGATATTTGCCTACAATAGTCGTATATCGTGTGATGTACGTGAGGCTAATAGAATGGAGGAAAATGCATTTATAGACAATCAGATAATATTGCGAGAACTAAAGGGGCAGGCTTGCAAATTCACTTAATATATTAACTCAATTAATAAATGAATACGATTTTCATAATGGCATATCCCGTAAATATTAATGCATGGTGAAATAGAGGATTTGCTTCTCTTCTCCCCACGCGAATGAAGGAGGGGTCGTCTGCCGACCTGCGTACGGTGGAGGAGCGCTTGAGGACGAGCTTCGAGATGATTGCGAAGGTGTTGCCGATGGTCGCCGGTACTGGCCAATCGATGATAAACACACATGAATTCATGATAAAATACTTATGATAGTTCCTATGTTTAGCATTGCATATTATGTTATAAATACTGCATAACATCCATTGCATGGCATTTGGGATAGTTGTATGTTTTGTATATTAATTCCTTCATTTTATATGGCCAGGAGGCAATGCAACATCCTCACGGACTTCGAATGAAAAATCTGACCATACGAATGGAGCCGGAGAGATGATCGCAGTCCGAAAACATAGAAATCACCTCGATCTGAGCACCGTGGCATCCTCTGCAAGCAATGAAGGGTGGACGGTCCAGATGTTGCCATGTAACACCATCTAGAGCACCCAAAGCCATCTGCCACATCTCCAAAGGCCGCCCATCAAGTGATCTCAGAGCCTGCCCTCACCACGTAGCCGCAACTCCTCTTCGTGACATACCTGCAGACGTGGCAGAACGGTGAGGATGAGCGCTCCCAAAGAGCAAGCGTGAGATCGAGCTGCGATTCGCCACGCCTGCAACAGTGCCAACTGCAATAGGGTCGCTCGATCTCAATCAAGCGGTTGAGATTCACCATGCGCAATCCAACGCCGCCCATCGACGCGAAGGCGCACGCCATCTGGGGCGTGCATTTAAGTTGACCGCAAGCAGCACTCGCCATTCGATCCTCACAATCGTGAGAGGCACATGATTCAAATCAAAGCACGTGCGATCTGCGGGCGCACCTCGACCCTTTGATGCCTCATCTGACAACTGCCAGTGCACGCGCCAATGGTGCGAATTTTAAATGCTGGCAGGTGCGTGCTCTCCTCTCGCAATCACAACCATCCACGCCTGATCCAATGGCCGACGATTATCGTGCCTACGACAGTTGAGTTGAGCATTCAAGTGCCAGCAAAGGCATGTGAATGCTTTAGTGACATCTCTAGTGGGTCTTTAGTGACGTCTTAAATGTCACTAAAGGCACGTGCACGCAAGCCACCTCCATTCCATCACTATATAAACACCCCTACACTCCCCCATTCCAAACCATCTCGACCTACTCTACTCCCACCTACTCCTAAGCTCTAGCAAGCCTACCAACGCTCCATTAGAGCTATTCTCAAGCTCCTAAGGCTCTTATTAATGTAGCGAACCTCTGCCTCACCAAATATTCCTCCATCTTCTCATCCCAATTCATAGGTTGCCTTGGAGCCATCCTCTCACCAACATTCCAGTAGCAGATTATCTCCACCTTCTCACCTCCATTCCGGAGCCACGCTGAAGCTTTCCTCTACTCGACATCCTCCTGCATCTCACCTCCATCATCCCACTCCTCTCCTCCTTCGTTCGAGCTTCCGCCAAGCACCGTCGTCTCGCCAAACAACCGATTCGGAGGATTTCTTCTCACCTCCGTCTCATTTTATGCTTTCGTAGATTATTGTAATAGACACTCATGCAATACATCACATTTGATTTTGCCTTCTCTTGTGATTGATTATCATTTTATTTCGAAAAAACAAAAAAATAACAAAACCCTAAAACACCAAAAAGAAACAAATTGAAGTGCGATTTTCATACATGTAAACGTCGCCTCCCTATGTTCGACCCAGGAATCCCTTCGAGTTTCAGTATAAATTATATTTGATCATGAGTTTTGCAACTATGATGATGGGTTGCTCGTAACCCTAATTTCAAACATGTGCAAACACGTAGAATCATTTTGGCACCATTGCCAGGGAGGCAACGGAATTTACTTTATTGTTTTCTACGCTTCTTTGCATTTACATAGCACTAACCCCACTTATCTTTGATCTACTGTCTTGTAGTTACCCTAGCATGTAGATCCAAGTGCAGTAGGCCAGAGTAAAGTGTGGGTAGAGTGTTTTGTAAGTTCCCCCACATTTCCCCCCTACTAGTTCATTTTTCCATAATCATAACCAAGACCTAATCTACTTAGGTGTTTGCATAAACCCAAGGATAGACTTTGCCTTGTTTGCCACCTTCACCCATCTCACCCACATCTTATAAAAATAAAAATAAAAAGATACTTTCTGTGGGATGAATCAATTTACACACTTTATACACCCAAATCAGAGGCACATAACCTGAGTTGATTTTCATCTACTCAACCAGAATTTTGACCTGTGGACCCAGTACATGAATTCAACACATAAAAGAGTAGAAATCATATTAGGTTAATCACCTTTTTGTCCCTTAATCGGTGGTGCATTTGAGCCGATTGATTGAATTGTTTAGGTTGGACCACCTAATCTAAAAGAAGTTCATTTTGTATCTACCCCATAGGATTTAATAATTAGGTCAAGCCAGGTACTCCATATTTTTCTTGATTTCTAAAGGAAAATACTTGAACACGTGCTTTTAAAAAGACAAACTTGATTTGCCTCACAAAACTTGGTTGAAAGCACCTAATATTTGAATCCTAAAAGCTATTATGAAAGATTCGAACTCTAAAACTCACCTCATCACTAATAATCTTGCTTGAAAACCTCTTGGTTGTGCACATTCACACATTCTGAAACAAATCATTAAGGGCACAACCCATTAAGGGCCCACCACATTCCAGAAGCACCATTATCCCAAGCCTAATTAAAATTGAGTAGACGTTGGCCTTAAGGACTAGTTTGCTCTACACGATCTAGATTGAGATTATTCTTGATTAACCTACTTATACTAGTCAATTTGATGTCTAGTTAGGGGAGTAGTGTCAAACGACCATGGCTCGGGGGCACACTAGGAACCGGAGGCGCAAGCCAAAGGAAGAACCTTCTCCCCAGTCCCTCCTTCGAACTAGTTAGATTGCCTGGACATAAGTAGAGTAAATCATCCATAATCTTAGGACGGATTCTAAGAGTTAGTAGACCTTTAGGCTACCCCATCTAAGGATAGGCTTGTATTCTTGTGCTGCAGGTTTCCCTCTCTTCCCTGTCCTTCTGACTTCCTTCCAGTTCATGCTTGGAAGGAGGTCATTGAATGCTAGATTGGAAAGACCTTTAGACCATTCTAGGAGGCAGAGGTTGAGCTATAGCCAAGCAGATCCCATGGCTGATCAACAACCACCTCCCCCACCCCCGAACTAGCAGGAGTTGATTTAGAGGCAGTTGGAAGAATTGCAGCAGATGCAGCAATGGTTCCAACGTATGCATGGTCAGGGCGTTTGACCCTTGAAGGATTTTTACGATCCTTCAAACTATGGGGAATGTCCCAATGTCATGATTCCCGTCAGAGACATAGAAATCAAGCCCCAAGTCTTAAGTTTGATTAAGCACTTTCATGGGCTTGGCTCGGAGGACCCATTCCAGCACTTGGAGGATCTAACCACTTTGGTTTAGACCACTAAAGCAAGGAATGTCAATGAAGAGCAAATGATCATGAGGCTCTTCCCCATTCTCTCAGGGGTAAAGCCGCACATTGGTATTAGACCATAGGAAGGCCAATAGAAACTTGGGCTACTTTTAACTCAGCTTTCATGAAGAAATTCTTCCCTATTGGAAGGACCAATGCCTTACAATGGGCAATTACCACTTTCACCCAGTGGTCGGGGGAACCGTTTCATGGTGCCTGGGAGCGATTTCAAGAGATTTTAAGGAAGAGTCCACACCACGAGGGGCCAAAATGGCAACTCGTGCAGATTTTCTATCACGGGTTGGTTGAGCAAATCCGTAATCACGTGGACGCTTCCTGCAGAGGCAATTTCCTCAATAGGGATGCAGATAGTGAATATGACCTATTTGAGGAAATGAGCGAGAACTCAATTAATCATGCCTCCATGGATGCATTCAATCGATCCCAACAACCTAGCTCAAGTGCTAATGAGATCCAGGATTCTCATTCATTTGACATGGAATTGATTTATAATAAACTGGATAAAATGGACTTGGTTGCTAAGAGAATGGAAGAATGGATGTCTGGGAATTCAGGAAACACTTCTATATCTACTCAATCCCAGAATTTGGGATTCCATTCCTCATGAGCTCCCACGAAGCGGGAATTCATGAACCAACTTGATTCAGCTCAACCTGTGAGCCAGGATTTCTTAGAACATTATGGGTTCCAAACTGGGGCCTTTGATCCCAGTTTTTCTAATACTTCCTTCTCTCCATCCTTGTCCTATGAGGATGCATATGCAATGCAGGAGAATGTTAGGTCCAACCCATATTCCAACACTTATAACTCAGGTTGGAGGAACCACCCTAACTTCTCCTGGAAAAGTCAGAGGCAACAGACCCAAACTCGACCCAACAACTATGCATCTTAAAGGCCTATGGGTCAGGGTCAAGTATACACCCAGTTGCCCCTGAGAATGGTTACTCAGCCATCATGGAATGCCCAACAATTTGCATGGCAGGTTGCGCTAAATTGGCAGATGGTAGAAATGCAAGGGTCCATGCTTCAGCTTATGCAGCAATTGAAGACATCATTGGATAAGTTACAATCTGGGTTAATTGCTAACACTCGACAACTCGGATCTCTACCATCCCAACCCGTACCTAATCCGCGCAATGTGCAAAATCAGGGCAATAAAGCCCAAGGGTACGAGAATCAAAGGGACCCACACGCACATGCTCAGGTGGTTGAGTAGGGTCCCTCATTGATAAATGCCAGTTTATCATCATTCTTATGCATTAAAAAAAACCTAGCACTTAGGATTTTACTCCACAAACGAGTTTTTGGGCTGCATTTAGGCATGCATTGCATTTTTTATTGTCTTTGTGATATGTTTTTGTGAGTGTTAGGGATGAACAGATATACAGATCCCTAAAACCCTAGCACTCAAGAAGGCAAATGGTGAAGGAGAAGCTCAGACTAACTGGAACTCAGCTTGATCCAGCTCACCACAGCTGGAACCTAGCTCACTTGAACTAGGGATAGCTCATCCTAGCTCCATTCAGCTAATCTCAGCTGAATGGCAGCTCAAGAGAGTTCATCTTAGCTCACCCTAGCTCAAGTCAGCTGAGATCCAGCTCAACCTAGTTGAGTCTAGCTCATTTTAGCTCCCACAAGTCCACAGGGAGCTCTAGCTAGCTCAGCTAAGTTGAATGGAGTTCACCCCAACTCAGATCTAGCTACATCTAGCTCCACTCAACTCTAGCCAGCTGAAGAAGAACTCATCTTAGCTCAGGAAGCTCATGTCCAGCTCTCGGGGACTTAGCTTAGCTCAACTCAATTGAGCTAAGCTACCTTAGCTACCTCAACCAGCTTGATCCTCCCCAGGAGCACCAGACCTAACTCACCTCAGCTCATTATGGTAGAAGCCATCTCACTTTAGCTTGGCTTAGAAGCTAGCAAAGAACTAGCAAGCTAAGCCAGCTAGAGTAGCTCCATGCCAGCCTCTTCAGCAGCAACCAACTCCAGTTTCAGCTCCAGACTTCTCCTCCTCTACTCCTCTCTTCAAACCCTAGCTCCAATACCTCCTCCTCTACTCCTCCATTAGCTAAGCTAGCTTATCTTAGCTTAGCTATGCTCCAAACTCCATGCTTGTACCACCCCAAAAACCCACCTAACAACTCCACCCAACTAGCTCCACCTAAGCTCCACATAAGCTAACCTACTTGGCACCAACCCAACCTACCCACCACCTCCAAAAGACACCTAAAAGTGGTGCCAAAACTACCCTAACTACCCCCTTGTTGGATCCACTTTTCCCTCCAAAAATCCCCTTCGTCTCCACCACACATCTCCCCTTAAACCCATCTCCACCCTCCGCATAACCCCTCCTTCTAGAACCTTTCTTGGTGCCACCTAAGACCCCCTGCTAGAACCTATTTTGACACCAACTTCAAGGGGTGCCACCACCCATAACCACCCCCTAGATGTCCCTTGGGCTGGCACCAATTGCCCTTAGCCATAGGATCCCTAACCACCTCCATCTCTCCATCTTAGCCCTCCATTTCAAGAGTCACCTTAGCCCCCTTTCTACTCTATATAAACCCACCACCTACCACCATTTTAGAGCATCCTCCATTAGTGTATTTTGCTACCTATACCCACCTACACCTATGGCCAAGAAGAAGGAGTAGAGAAGAAGATTAAAGGGGCACATCACCAGCCCTTTTGGTGTCTTCTTCTCCCCACTCTCTTCAACTTGGGCCACACCAAGGAGGAGGACTTTTCTACTTCAAGGAGGATAGCCAGGCAAAGGAGGACCTAGGGTGGACGTCCACCCTTGGAAAAAAGCTTAGGGCACGCCCCCTTATGGCTTGCTTTGGAGGACATCACCTTGGCGTAGCATAGTAAGGAAGGAGTTGGAGGACTCTTTTCAAGCTCGAGAGCTACCAAGCTTGGAGCAAGAAGCCCTCTTCTTCACCATCTATCTAGAGAATTTGTGTTTTCTTTTACTTATTGCAATTTTCTAGTAGTAGAAGCATTCATCTACTAGGTTTTTCTGTAAAACACTTTCTCATTAATCTAGTTGCCTTCTTTTGCAATTTCTTTAGTTGCATTTTGATTACTGTGATTCTAGCACTCTTCACTCCCTCTCCCTAATTACTCTAAGCCTCCACATGCCTAGAGTGAGCTTAGGAAGAAGAATTACTTGCCACTTAGGTGGTAGCTTAGTAATCGTAGTTGTTATTTACTTTTTTCACCAACAACTCGTGTTTTCTCTCGTTATTTCAAAACCCTAAAAAAATGATATAATTGAAAAAGACCAAAAAGAAAGTTGAAATCTATTTTGTAAGCAAGAGAATTAATTTCTCAAACATATTACCTCCTTGGACAACCTTAGATACCCCCTATCTAGGTTTATAAATTTAAGAGTTGATCGATTTTGCGCGTTACAACGACGTATTTTACAAATCGTGTAAAATCCGTACCACTCATCTTCTTCTTCTTCTAGTTACATGACTAACCAACGCCCTCTAGTCCTCACTAACCCACCTCAAGACGCAAACTCGTTTGCCTCTACAAACTCTGTCACCTTGAAAAGTGGAAAGCAAACCCGGGACCCTAAATTACCTTCTAGATGCCAAAACCCTAGGGAGCTTGAGAGAGAAGAGGAGGAAATTGAAGAAGACAATAAGGCCCAGGGACCAGAAATTGAAAATACCACCCATATCCCATTCCTTGAAGCCCTATTGAAAACCAACAAGAAGAAAATCCTAGATAGCAATGAGGAGCTCCTAGATTTATTCAAGAGCGTAGAGATCAATATTCCGCTCCTCGATGCTATTAAGCACATCCTGGCTTACGCTAAATTTCTGAAAGAACTATGTACCCAAAAGCACAAACTGAGAGAACCCACTCTGAGGAAGGTGATTCTCTCTGAGCAAGCAAGTTCTGTGATCCTGCATCACCTTCCTCAAAAGAAGAATGATCTAGGTGCCCCCTTGATCTCATGCATTATTGGGGAATAACTTTTGATAGGGCACTATTGGATCTAGGTGCATCCATCAACCTAATCCCGACTTCTCTTTATGAGAGATTTGGGTTAGGTGAACTCAGGCCAACCTCAGTAACGCTACAATTAGTAGACCGATCGGTCACCACACCGAGAGGCTTTATTGAAGATGTAATTGTCAAAGTCAAGGATTTATATTTTCCTGTAGATTTCCTCGTCCTTGACATGGATGTACCTAATGATTTGAGGAACACTCCCATCATTCTGGGTGTCCGATCCTAGCTACCACCAAGGCCAACATAAACTATGAAAGCGGTAGTATGGAGATCACCTTTGTGGATAAGAAGTTAACTCTGGATATTTTTAAGGCGATAAGAGGATTTGAGGATTGTGGATTCATTGAGGAGCTCAAGGATCAAGATCTTGAGACTTGTATGAGAAACAGTACACTCGAGGACTCCACTAGCTTTAGCAAACCTACCCCACAACCCTTCATGGTAGTCCTGCCACACCCTAAAGAGGCTATTGATTTTGTTCATTCCCAACCTCTTCCACTTGATCATCCTGATGAATCTTCAACAGCATCCTCCCTACCTTCTATTCTAAACCCACCCCAGCTAGAATTAAAACCATTGCCCAAAAATTTGAAATATGAGTTCTTAGGACCTGAAAACACGATCCCTAGGATTATTATTGTTGATTTGACTAAGGAACAAGAATTGAGGTAATTAAGGTCCTTAAGAACAGCAAGGAGGCAATTGGTTGGACCATCCATGACCATAGGGGGATTGAGCCATCTTATTGTAATCATCGTATTTTCATGGAAGATGGATCCGGCCCTTCTCGCAAAATGCAAAGGAGACTAAACCCGAATATGCGAGAAGTGGTAAAGATGGAGATAATCAAGTGGCTCGATGCTAGGATTATTTACCCAATCTCGGATAGTTCATGGGCTAGCCCCTGTTCAGATTGTACCCAAGAAGTCGGGAATAACCATTACGACTAACGAGAAAGGGGAACCCTTCACCACTCATTCAACGTCTACTTGGAGAGTCTGTATTGACTATAGGAAGCTGAACACAGCCACAGAAAAGGATCACTTTCACTTGCCATTCATCGATCAAATCCTTGAAAGTTTAGCTGGGCAAAAATACTTTTGCTTCCTGGATGGTTATTCGAGATATAACCAAGTTCCTATCTGATGGTCGGCCCGGATAGGTTGTTAATATGATGATTTTATCGTTGAAATATATATAGTGGTTAACCTAATTTGAACCTAACCATCTCTTTACAGAAATTTTTAACCTGGCCTAATTGATTTTATCTTGTCACTTTTAGGCCCAGGGTCGAACTCAGGGAAGTGGGGTTCAAGTCGAGTTCCTACGTTGTCCTTAAAATGCGTCTCTTCCGTTCGTTTATTGTGTTTTTGGTATTTTTCTTATTTAGGTTTTTTTTTGGTAATCCTTGTTCTTGAGGCACACCCTCAAAATTGTGTCCTTGGCTTTTAGCCAAAACAGAGTTCCAAAACACGCCTTGTTACTCGCAAGACGGGGTACCTGCAAATCAAAGATTATCTTTTCACTTTTATACCCTTTTTTTTATCCTTTTACTAAGAAGGAAGATAACAGATAGAAAGTAAATATAGTAGCTATAGATATATATTTATATGTAGTATATATATAAAGGGGTGGGGGTGGAGGTGACTATGGAGTGTAGCACTATGTCGAGTCAGTCGACGTCTAGAGAGACGCAACCAACACGACTAGGTGCCGCGTGGAGTGTGGATGGAGGATGGATGATGTATGGGACCACGCTTTTTTTGTACGCGTGTATCAGGGAATATCAGCAACTGGTGCAGATATCCCCGCGATACAGCGTATAATAAATAACGTGAAAATATATGTACTTATGTATGTATATAAGTAAATATATCTATATATATATATAAATGTATAGTTATATATGTATAGATATATATATATATAGATATATATGTGTATATATATGTATATAAGTGTATATATATATATTACTATATATAAGTATATATATATATATGTATATAAGTATATATGTCTATATATATATAAGTATATGTATAAGTATATAGATGTATATATAAGTAGATATATATATATATTATATATATATGTATGTATACATAACTATATAGATATATTATGTAAATAAGTATATATATATAGATATATGTATGTATATATATGTATATACGTTACTATAAGTGTGTGTGTGTGTGTGTCGGTGAATGTGTGTGTGCGTCGGTGAATGTGTGTGTGTGTGTTGCTGTGAGTTAAATAAAAGAGAGAGAGAGAATACGTGAGAGAGAGAGAGCGGGAGCGGGCGGGAGAGATCGAGCGGACGCGCGCGGGAGAGATCGGCAGAGAGAGAGGGAGATCGCGGACGTGCGAGTTAAGACGTCTGCAAGAGGTGGCGGACGTCTGACGCCGCGTCGTCTGAAGGCCAAGGCGGACGTCTGACCGTCGCGGTGCACCGCGCCTTCGCGCAGGGTTCCTGCAGGCGTGCGCGAAGGCGACGGGCGGGCGAAGGCGTGGAGGAGCGAGCGTGGAGGAGGTCTGCAGGTGGTTGCGGAGGGTCGCGGAGGAGGGCAGGGGGCGGCGCGAGGCCGTAGCCGGCCGCTGCAGTGCGCGTGGCGGACGGCTACAGGTGCAACTGCGAGGCGGACAGAACGGAGACGGAGGCGGGGAACGCCCTGCAGACGCGCGCGGAGGCGGTGAGCGACTGCGGGGACGGTCGCGGAGGGGCGGGAGGACCTGCTGCTACTGCTGCTGGGCTGCTGTTGCCGTGGCTTCAAGCTTCGAAGCTTGGAGCGGCGGCAATGGCGTTAAAGAGAAAAAACGAAGCGAGGGAATGCACCACGCCCACCGGCTCGTCGAAGAGCTGGGCGGTGGTGCTCCCACTGTGGTGGTGTGCACCACAGTGGGTTCTCCTGCTTGCCGGGTGCCTCCTCGATGGAGGGCCGACGTATGGGAGGGGAAAGCGGTGGAGAAGATGGCTGCGGGCTTTTTCAGCAGCTGCTCTTGCAAGGATGAAGCTGCAGCTACTTATAGAGGAGGGGAGAGTGGCGTGCCGGCTGCAGCAGGGAGAGGGTGTGCGAGTTGTAGCTATAGGGAGCGACGTTGGCAGGGAGAAGTGACGGGAAGAAGTGCTGCGTGGTTGCTGCATGCAGCTGCGGGAAGAGTGCAGCCGCGGGAAGGGTGCAGCCGCAGGAAGGAGAGAAAAGAAGAAATCAAGAGGAAAAATAAAAAGAGGGTGATTTTGCAAGGAGGCACTTGAAGAAAAATGTAACTATGCAGGCGATTGTTTCACTCCTCTTCCTCTCTTGATTAAATGCATGCATGCAAGTGTTTTTACAAATGCGATTACAGGATCCTATTATGCAATGTTAATGCTAGAAAATAGCACAAGAAGGCGTTATTACAGGCGTGTTTTGAGGTGCAAACACTATCCATCCCAAAGACCAGGAAAAGACAACCTTCACATGTCCCTATGAAACCTTTGCTTTCCGTAGAATGCCTTTCGGGCTTTGCAATGCACCTGCGACTTTTCAAAGGTGCATGCTGGCCATCCTTTTTGACATGGTGGGAGATTGTCTTGAGATATTGATGGATGATTTCTCCATTTTTGAAGATTCTTTTGAGTCTTGCCTAGCTAACTTGGAATTGATCCTCCAGGGATGCATCAAAACACGGCTGGTCCTTAGCAGGGAAAGGAGCTACTTTATGACTCAGGAAGGCATTGCCTTGGGTCATGTGGTCTCTAGTCAGGCTATTGAACTTGATAAAGCTAAGGTGGATTCTATCTCTAGACTTCCTCCACCAACATCCATAAAACAATCCGCTCTTTCCTTGGGCATGCAGGTTTTTACAGAAGATTCATTAAGGATTTCTCAAAGGTTGCTCAACCCTTAAGTAACCTTCTGGCCAAAGACATGCCATTCGAGTTTGATGAATCATGCCATAAGGCATTTGATTTATTAAAAATGGTAGTCACCTGTGCCCCGATGTTGCAACCACCAGTCTGGACAGCCCCATTTGAGATTATGCCTGACTCATCTGATTATGCCATCAAGGTTGTCTTGGGTCAAAAGATTGAGAAAAAGCTCTCTGTGATTTACTATGGTAGCAAGACTCTGGACGAGGCCTAGAGAAACTACACCATTACTAAAAAAGAATTGCTAGATGTAGTTTTCGCTTTAGAAAAATTCAGGGCTTATCTGTTAGGTTCTCATGTCATCATCTATACCGACCACCGACCTTGAAACATCTCTTGGACAAAAAAGGATGCCAAACCCGGGCTTATTCACTAGATTCTACTGCTTCAAGAATTTGATCTTGAAATCAGGGATAAAGTTGGGGCACAAAATGTAGTGGCCGATCACCTCTTGAGAATCCTAATTGATTCTCCTCATCCGGATGTCCCGATCTCTGATAATTTTTTGGATGAAACTATCCTTACAGTCTCGGGTATTTGAACCCCCTGGTTTGCAGATATTGTCAATTATTTGGCCGTTGGTCAAATCCCCCAAGATTGGACCAAAAACAACGGGATAGACTTGTGTCTGAGGCCAAATATTATTTTTGGGATGATCCTGAGCTATACCACATCGGCACATACCAGATTATTCGTCGATGTGTCTCAAAAATTGAGTTCCATAGCATACTTGAGTTCTACCACACATCTGAGTGTGGTGGACATTTTCCGAGAAAAAGACAGCAGCAAAAATCTTGCAATCCAGATTCTATTGGTCGTCATTATTTAAGGATGCCCAGGAATTCTCAAAGTCATGCACCCAATGCCAGACACTCAGGAACATGGCTAAGAGAGATATGATGCCCCTTAACCCAATTCTTTCCATGAAATTTTCGACATTTGGAGCATTGACTTTATGGGACCCTTCCCTCCATTTGGACACCAGTATATTTTGGTTGCTGTTGATTACGTGTCCAAATGGATTGAGGCAATTCCCACCTAGACCAATGACCACAAGTGGTCACCAATTTTGTGAAGAAAAATATCTTCAGTCGGTTCGGGGTTCCTCGGGCAATTATCAGTGATGGTGGCACACATTTCACTCATGCCTAGTTTCAGAATTTTCTTGGGAAATACAGGGTGAATCATCAGATTTCCACACCTTACCACCCTCAGATGGATGGACAGGCTGAGGTCTCCAATCACGAGATCAAAAACATTTTGCAGAAAATCATTCTCCTGATAGGAAGTATTGGACCCAAAAGCTAGATGATGCTCTTTGGGCTTACCGTACGACATACAAAACGCCTATTGGTATGTCTCCGTTCCATTTGGTGTTTGGTAAGGCATGTCACTTACCCGTAGAACTTGAACCCCAGACATTTTGGGCCATCTAGAAGTGTAATTTTGACCTTGAGTTGGTCGGGAAAACCAAGAGACTCCAACTATCAGAGTTGGAGGATATTCAAAATGATGCTTACGAAAATGCCAAAATCTATAAGGGAAGGAGCAAAGCTCTCCATGACCAGATGATTTCACGTAAGAGCTTTGAGCTAAACCAGAAGGTCTGGCTTTTCGATTCTCGATTGAAGCTTTTCCCCATAAAACTCAGATCTAAGTGGGATGGCCCATTCGTTATTGAGTGGATTTTCCCTAACAGGGGGTAATATCATCAAGGTCAACAGACAACATCTCAAAACCTTTGTTGACCATGTTCTCCCTGAACCCATCTCAGACATGGTTGCTTTTACCTTGCCTCAACCATCGCGGGCCAATCATCGCCTAGTTGAAGGCACTAAACTCAGCACATGTAAAGACTGTTCCAACCTGACCAAAGTCTCATGGAAACCAAGTGCTATTCTTCCACTTCTACTCTCTGCATGCTTTCATTTTTAACAATGAGGATATTGCAATATATAAGCATGGCAAAGGGGGAATATCTTATAATATTTTTGTCAGCTGTAACAGTAATTTCCTTTTTTTTTATTCTATTGAGAAAAAAAATTTGAATTAGAAGACGAGAACTTTGGCACTAGGAGTTGCAAACGTTAGGAATTGATACTTTCAGACCTGAATACTTAGACTCTTCTAGCCTTCGAGCTTAATTAGCCTGGGTGTTCACTCGAATGTGGACTTAGTCTCGAGTCCTCGCCAATTAAATTTCATTTTAGTTTGGTAAATAAATTAGGATGATAAGTATGTGACTTATCAACCCGCCCTCTGATTTGGGGGGACTTTAAGCCTAAGCATCCACACACTTTTTTTGCACTAACTCTCTTTTCGAAGGTTTCTTTGGAAATTGGGTAGCTAATGAACTATCTAAGGTAGTATGGCTGGAAAGTTATGTTTCGTAACAGCTCATTGGTCGATTGTCCAGAGCCCAGCCACAAGACCATTTTCGCCGCACTGCCTTCAGGAAAATCTTAGATCAGGGAAGCCACCTACTTAAAAAAAAATAAAAAGAAAAAGAAAAAGAAAAAATATATATAGCAAAAAAATGAGAAAAAGGAGAAAAAAAGAAAATAAAATCACACTTCACCGCATGAGTATTGCTGGCAAGTTGTCGTGGGTAACAACCCATTGGCCGGATGCCCAGAGCCCAGCTCACAAAAATGCATAATAATTCCCAAAACACTTAGGGAAGAAGCGGGGAAGTAGAATAAATTGGGGAGATATACACTGGGTTCGCCCTTGTGTTTACCCCATAAATAAAAGTAGGGAGAAAGCTACCAATCGAAAAGACAAACCTTTAGGCAAGGTCACCTAGGGTCGTAGAAGCCCGAAGTCCGTTTCAACGACTGCCTAGTGGGTCTTTCACTATTTTCACAAGATGCTTAGCACTTACAGTCCTTGTTGAGTCTTGGGCAGGTCGGGTAGCTGTAAAAAGTTATCTCGGAACTCTCAAACTCCAAAAGTACAAAAAAATTAGAAAAGAAGAAAAATAAGAAAAAAAAATTTATATCTTCTCTTCTCAAACAAGGCGAGAGCTTGGACGGCCTGCATTTAGGTAGACACCCGGGCACTATTGAGTCTTCATAACCAGGTCCTGGTTTGGAAGTTCCTAAAACAACCAACAAATTATGCCAAAGAGTTCGAATCCTAATTCTACTTTCATAAATAGCATTTAGACTAATTTTGCTAGGGGCTAGCAAAATGTAAGCATGGGGCTATGATAAACACACATGAATTCATGATAAAATGCTTATTTATGATAGTTCCTAGGTTTAGTATTGCATATCATGTTATAAATACTGCATAACATCCATTGCATGGAATTTAGGATAGTTGTTTGTTTTGTATATTAATTCCTTCATTTTATATGGTCAAGAGGCAATATGATGTCGTTACGGACTTCAGATGAAAAATCCGACCATATGGATGGATCCGAAGTGACGATCGTAGTCCGACAACATAGAATCACCTCGATTCGAGCACCATGTCATCCTCTGCAAGCAATGAAGGGTGGATGGTCCAGATGTTGCCACGTGGCACCATCAGAAGCACCCAAAGCCACTCGCCACATCTCCAAAGGCCACCCATCAAGTGATCTCAGCCGTTGGATGAAAATCCAACGGCTAAGAGCCCGCCCTCACCACAAGACTGCAACTCCTCTTCTCGACACACCTGTGGATATGGTGCAACGATGAGGATGAGCACTCTCAAAGAGCAAGCGCGAGATTGAGCCATGATTAGCCGTGCCCACTACAGTGCCAGCTGCAATAGGGTTGCTCGATCTTGATTGAGTGATTGAGACTCCCCACGTGCAATCCAATGCCACCCAATGACACGAAGGCACATGCAAGATCGAACACACGCCATCTGGGGCATGCAATTAAGTCGACCACGAGCGGCGACCGCTGTCCGATCCTCACAATCGTGCGAGAAACGCGATTCAAATTAGAGAACACGCGATCTGCGGATGCGGCTCGACTGTGCGATGCCTCATACGACGGCTACCAGCTCACGCTCTAGCGGTGTGAATTTAAAATGCTGGCAGGCGCGCGCTCTCATCTTGCAATTGCAACCGTCCATGCCTGATCCAATGGCTAGCAATCACCACGCCTACAACAACTGCAGTCGAGCATTCAAGCACCAGCCATGGCATGTGAATGCTTTAGCGACGACTCTGGCGGGTCTTTGGCGATGTCTTAAATGTCACTAAAGGCTCGTGAACACAAACCACCTCCATTTCACCACTATATAAACACCCCTACATCCCCCCATTCCAAACCATCTCTACCTACTCTACTCCCACCTACTCCTAAGCTCTAGCAAGCCTACCAACGCACCATTAGAGCTTATTCACAAGCTCCCAATGCTCCTATCAGTGTAGCGAACCTCTGCCTCACTAAATATTCCTCCATCTTCCCATCCCCATTCATAGGTTGCCTTGGAGCCATCCTCCCACCTCCATTCTAGTAGTAGATCATCTCTGCCTTCTCACCTCCATTCCCGAGCCATGCTGAAGCTTTCCTCTACCCAACGTCCTCTTTCATCTCACCTCTATTGTCCTACTCCTCACCTCCTTCATCCAAGCTTCCGCCAGGCACCGTCGTCTAGCCGAACCACTGATTTGGGAGATTTCTTCTCACCTCCCTCTCCTTTTATGCTTTCATAGATTATTGTAATAGACATTCATGCAATACATCACATTTGATTATGTCTCTCTCTTGTGATTGATTGTCATTTTATTTCAAAAAAGATAAAAAACAACAAAACCCTAAAACACCAAAAAGAAACAAATCGAAGTACGATTTTCATATAGGTAAACGTCGCCTCCCTGTGTTCGACCCAAGACTCCCTTGGAGTTTCGATATAAATTATATTTGATCATTAGTTTTACAACTACGACGACAAGTTAATGATTGCGCAGCAATCATAGGTCTTAATTGACCTAAATTAGGCTAGGACTTAACTTAAGTTAGGGTAATTCATGCATGCATAAGCATTATCTGCATCTTTAGTGCTTTCTTTTAGCTATGCATAAAATAATGCTAATTAAGTGCATTATGTCAATTTCAGGCAATAAGCTAATCAGAAGCAAGATCTAGAGTCGGATCTGAAGCTGGATCTGAAGCTGAATCAAGAATAAGGGGTGTCGCAGCAGAGCTGGAGCAGAAGACTTAGATTAGATATAGTGAATAAAGATGTGAGGGAGTTAAGGTATGCTATTCTATTAAGTAGGAATAAAGCAGTAAAATATGAAGAGCTTAGGTCCATCCTAGCCCTAGGATAGCCTAGAGACTTCCCCAAGCCTTAGCTAAACTTAGATTAGGTCACCGTGCCCTAGGAAACATTAAAACCCTAGTTCCAACCTTTATCTGGATGTCCAGATGAATTATAGGACGTCTAGAACCCTTAGCCAACTCCCGCACACCTTAAACCCACTTCTGCAATGTTATTGGATGTCCAGACACTTGGTCAAACGTCCAATTTCTGCAGAATACCCAAGACAGAACCTAGAAACCTTCCTGACTCTGATTGGATGTCCATAAAACAAGTCTGGACTTTTGATTTTTGAGTATAAGACGTCTGCTTCTATTTTTGGACGCTTGGAACTGCTCTCCAGTTCCTGTTTTGAGATTCAAGCCTTGATCTTGGACCTCTAGCTCCCTAGACCCAATTCAAATCCCATAAGAACCTAAATTAAGGTACCCTAACCCTAGTAAACCACCTATAGACCTCCCTAAGGACCCAATTAGGTCCTCACTAAACCAAATTGACTTGGATCATAGTCAATTGCCATTACCTAAGTCAATTGGACTCATAGGGTCCAATTGACCTCAAATCTCAACCCACACAAGTCCAATTGGACTTAGCGAGAGTCCAATTGACCTAAGCCCAACCTAATTGAGTTATTTCACTCTCAATTAGGTTCACACTCATTCAATTAAACTTGGGTTAAGTTTAATTGCAATTCCCTCTTAGCAATTAGGGTTTGCAACCCAAATTTGAGGCCTACACCTACCTAAACCCCATAGGACCTAACCTAGACCACTTAGCCACCTAGGGCACGACCACACACTCACAAACACACACCCATCTAGAGTTCTCTAGAACTCTCTTCATGTGATGCCACTCTTGGTTGCCAAATTTAGCAACCAGGAGTCATTCAATTCTTAGATCCACTTTTTATGGATCTAAGAACTACTCTCTCTCTCACTTGGCCTGCCACTCATGGGACTCTCTCTAGAGAGTTCTGCACTTCTCTAGAGAGACTCCCTTAGGTTAATAAAAAGACCTACGGGGTGGCCATTTGCACCCATCAACTCTTGGCTTAATCCATCTCTTGTCATTCATTCATCCATCTAGGTTAGCTACTCTCACATCCACTCCACCTCCACAAGGAGCACCATGGAAGCCACCATCTCCATGCTAGGATGCTGGATCATCCCTCCAACCTCTCTCCAAGGGCTGGCCTAAGCACCATTGCATGCCCCTCCTTCTCTCAGCCACTCAAAGGTCATCGAAGCCCACCTCCAAATGCCCTTCTCTTCTGCTAGATTAGTAACTTAGCTTTCATAGTTTTACTGCTTTCATTTACTGCTTAGTAGTGTAGCTCTTATTCTCCCCCAATGATGCATGTAAAATCACCCCATAGATTCCTGTATGCGATCATTTTCTGTTAGCTAGATTTGTGTTTTTTAAGCTTTCCTTTACAAGCTTTCCTCTACGTTCCATGTTGCAAACATTCTCAGAATGAATGAATAAAAGATATACTTTTATACATATCTCTATGTTTGAAAACACCATGAGCTTATTGGTTGCCATCTCTTTTGTGTGATTCAAGTTGCCTATTTTTCACTCATATATTATATTTTGCAATAAGCATGTCGGTTCCGGAAAATATAGAAGATCTAACTATAAATGCATTTTTGTAAATAGCCACCACATCACTAGAATTGTGCGCATTGAAACTCATACTTTCACTTTCGTTGTCTATCTAACACACATGCATATATTCAGAACTCACAATAGAAGTGGCGAAACTTTAATCCGACGATTGGAAACCGGTGTGCGATTCTAAATAAAGTAGAGCGATAAAAGATCAATCTCAAATTTGAACAAATGCCTCCCAGAAATGAATGACCGGGACTCAAAGTCTCGTTATCTTTTTATAAATACTTTTGTTTGATCATATTGTGCACTATACTATGACACTTTTCCTATCAAAATGCGCTTTATGAGATACAAAAAATGGCGCCGTTGTCGGGGAGGCAACATCATTTTTCTTTGGTGCCGATCTTTTAAACTATCACTGACAAATATTCCTCTACTTTGTTTTTGGATGTGAAGGACAACACAGAAAAAAAAAAGGATCTGCGCACATATTGAGCGCGGAAAAAGAAATCCAGTGCACATCTCTTCTTAGGCTAGGTTTTCTTTTGAACCCTAGGATTAGATTTGCTTCCAGCAATTTCTTCTGAAAAAAAAACTTATTCATTTTCATGAAAAAGAAAAAAAATTCAAAAAAAAAATAAAAAAATTTAGAATAGGTTTATTTTTGAATCCTAGGTTAGTTTGAAATATATATATATATATATTCTTGAAATTCCTTTGAAAAAAAAATTCCTTTTTGAAAAAAAAAATGTGCAATAGTTTTCAAAAAAAAAAATCTTTTTGGTGGAAAGTTTGAATTTCAAACTCAAACACCTTTCAAAAGCTTCACCATTCTCTGACTTTCGACCAGATTTCAAAATATGTTTTAAAAATTTGATTGCCGAAAAACTAGTGAACAAGAAAATCTAAAATTTGGGCTAAACCATTATTTTCAAACCATCTTTCAAATAGTACCATTCTTTTGAAAAAATTGCAGGTATAAAATTTTTGAAAATTAGCGAAGTGTAAGGGGGTCAGACTAACCTAGAATCACGATTTTTTAAATTTCAAATAGCAATTTCGAGCAATCCACAAATCGATTTTGACTAAAAATGGTGGGATTTGAAAGTTGATCTCATTGGCTTTATTTTTCATATTTTTCCTGAATTTTTGAAGTCATTTGATACTATTTCAAAGTGAAAAACCGACCAGGGGTCAAAATTCCATATCTAACCCCTTGACATTCAAAAATCTCTAAAAATTCGGTTGAAATAGCAAAAATTTGAAAAAAAGATTCTCTGAAAAGATAATTGAAAAAGGAATCTACTCGCTAAATTTCAAGTTAATTGGATTCCAATTTATGTTAGAGAACTAGTTGTATTTTTTTTGTGGTTTACTCAAGAAGAAGAGAAAAAAAAATAAAAGAACAAAACCCTAGAATTGCATAAACCCTAGGTTACACCTTTAGGGTTACAACTTGGAGACCACATTTGGGCTAACCTAGACTTGGTTAAGTCTAGTACTTAGCCGGTGAGCTTGGGCACCATGTGGGCCACTCACCAAATAAAATCCCAACTGAAGAAAATGGGCTAAAAATCAAGTCTAGAAACGAAATAAACTCGAATTCGTTGTACTACTGGGTGCTTTCAACCTCTTGTCTAGGTTAGCGGAGTGGCAGGAATCGCTTTCAGTCAGTTGTATGATGAATTTTCTTCAGGAATTAGAATGTAAAATGAAAAATCTGGTCATCTGATTCATAAGGACCATTTGATTGACAGGGCCTTAGCCTTGTTTGGCTTAGCTACACCAACCCAGGGGTTGGGTGGTATATGCATGGAAGGAGGTCACTTTGACCTCAATTGGTTGGACCTTGGGAGCTGGTTGCACAGCAAACATACACCAATAAATATGCCATCTTGTGCTATTTCCTAGCACTACCATTGCATATTAGGTAGCCATAGTTGCATTTGTAAAATGGACACATGCAAGCATTTATTTGAGAGGGGAGGATCATGCAAATAATTGGTCATGTAATTAACATCTTCATCAAGGGTTGCATTGCAAATTTCAACTTCTTCATTTTTTATTTGTCTTTGAATTTCTTCTCCCTCGTGTGGCTTAAGGCATGGGCTTGCACTTCTTCGTGCCATTCTCTGCCAATAGCATGCTCTGCCAACTGCATGGCTGGTCATGCACACCTAGAGCATGGCTGTGGCAGGCTTCACATTCTTTAAAAAGCCTGGCCATCTTCCTTGCGAGAGGAGCCTGAACAAAGAGAACACCAGCAGCCTCCTTCATCCAGGCCATCTTCCTCCCCTCTCCCCTCCATATGCAGTAGCTCTTCCACTGAAGAGACACACTGCGGGCAAGAGCAAGCTCACAGTGGCCCCATGACCACCACTGTGAGTTCCACCACCGCCCAACTCATCCAAGAGCAGGTGGGCGTGGTGGTTTCACTCCCTGTTTTCACCGTTCAACACCTTCCCGCCATTGTCGAAGCTCCAAGCTCTAGAGCTCAGCAGCAGCAGCCCCGCGCACATGCCAGTGACCTCCGTAGGCTCCTTCCACATGTGCAGGCACCTTCTAGCATGCCCGTGCACGCAAAATCGGCTGCAACCAGTTGGCCATCACACGCGGCACTGTAGCTACTGTTCACGCATCTCAGCGCGACACTGTTGCTACAGTGCGGTGACCGAAGAGTTTCTCACTTATCCGGTCATTGTGTGCTCTCTCTCCTCGACGCTACCGTCTCTAGCCAGGTACGTGCACCAGCGTGCGCGTCCGCATACGCCCGCATCCGTCTGCGACCGCGTCCGTCTGCACCCGCACCCGCTTCTTCGCCCACATCCACTCCAGCCCGCAGCATAGTGCACTGCACTACACACTGCGAGTAGCCTTGCGAGTAGCCTTGCGCTACGTTGCCCCATCTCTCTCACACTTCCGCTCCAGCGCCCGCAAGTAGCCTTGCACGCCTACGCCTGCGCGCACCCGCACCACCAGACGACGCCTACGGCTACCAGACATCTTAAACTCTTCAGCGCTCTCTCTCTCGCACACTCTCCAGCAGACACACCACACTCGTACCCACCCACACTTGTACACTCACTCACTTGTACACCCTTATACATACTTATACATATATATCTATATATCTATATATATATATCTGTACAACTAAATATAAGTATATATACATATATATATATATATATACATATATATATACATATATTTATACATATATACATATATATATCTATATACATATATTACCATATATATATATAGCTATATCTATATAGTTAAATATATATACATATACATCTAGTTATAAATATATATATATATACCTATATATATATATTTATAACTAGATGTATATGTATATATATTTATATATATATATTTACATATCTATATATATATAATTACATATACACCTATATAGTTAGAACCCTATCTATATATATATATACACACACACATATATATATATATATATATATTTACATACATATCACCTACCTTCATCAATACGCACTAATCACTCCACCACGCGTTATATTGTGGGAATATCCGCACCAGTTGCTGATATTCCCCGATACCTGCGTAGAGAAAGTGACTCCGCACACACTTCCACACATCCATCCTACACTCCACGCGGCACTTCGTCCTGTTGGTTGCATCTTACTAGACGTAGACCAACTTGACACTGTGCTACATGCCATTTCCACCTCCACCCCCACCCCTATATATAGTATATATATATATGTATATATATATATATAGATTATATTTATTTCTTTACAAGCAACCTATCTAGTTTCTATTTCTCTTGTGTTTCCTGCTATTAAAAAGATTAAAAAAAGGAATAAAAGAGAAAAGATAATCCTTGTCTTGCAGGTACTCGATCTTACGAATAGTAGGACCAATTTTTGGAACTTTACTTTGGCTTAAAGCCAAGAACAATTTGGCTCAAAGCCAAGGACCTGATTTTGAGGGTGTACCTCAAGGATAAAATTTTCAGCAAAAAAATCTTAAATAAAAAAAAACCAAAAACATAATAAACGGATGGAAGAGATTCGTTGTAGGAAAGGAGTAGGAACTTATTCACCCTTAATCCCCACCTCCCTGAGTTTGACCTTGGGCCTAAAAGTGACCAAGATAAAATTAAGTAGGCCAGGTAAAAAAATTTTTGTAAAAAGATGGTTAGGCTCGATTTAGGTTGACCATTATACTCACTTCAATGATAATTTCACCATATTAACATAACCTGTTCGAGTATCGACACACCTTTTTCTGGCATCATTGCCGGGGAGGTACACATTTAGGTAAGTTTCTACTCCATTCCTTTAATTTTCTTTTCTCACACCCTTCTCTTCACGGGTGTTTTTGTTTGCTGGTGTGCAGGTGAACCAGTTGCAAGGAGGAGGCAAGCAGAGGAAGTCTGAGACGTGGGCAGATCCACGGTGGGGACGAGAGCGTGAAGTCGCCGGCACCGCACTGGATCTTCGCCCACGTTGCTGAAAAGGTAAGTCTCTCTCTCTTAGCAACTTAGGTCAACTTGTCACCTTAATAAAAAAAAACTTCTTGGGATTTCTTGGGGGCAAGTGGATTAAAAATCACTTGCTTGATTGTTTGCCATCACTCCCACCGCCCTGGGATTTCCTGCCAAATTTCGCATAGCGAAGATCAAAGAATCTTGATTCTTGAATCTTTCGTTGTGTGAAGTATTCTTTGAGGCAAGATTAAATAGATTGATTGCCATCCCTCCTTGCCTCATTTATCCACAATTCGGGATCACAATTTTGGTGGGGAGGCTTGGAATTGAGTTGATTCCAACCCCACCATGACCTTTCACGTGCCTTAGATTTGATCCCGAATACTTCAACCCCAACACTTTGATTTTCTTTACATTATCTTGTGGTTGAGCCTTGTGTGTGGAACATCATTTTGGTGATTGGGAGCACTTGAATTGAAGTGCTTTGGCTCCCTTTCACACTAATCTAAAATTGACTCGTGCATCCACACAGAAATTTCCACCTAGGGAAGCCCATTGCATTTTTAGCATGCATTAACTAATTCACATTGAAGAAGGGCTTGTTGGGCATAGAACTTGTATTTTCTCAAAAACCCAGAGATTGGTTGAATTGGTAACTCAGTGAAATCTTAAAATCCATACTACCTAAGGCTAAAATTCTAAAAACCATTCACCAACTAAAACTTCAATTCGGGGAGATTTCCCCGTTTCATGCTTGGTTTACACACTTTCTAAAATCAATGCACTTGGGAATTACCCGTAAACAACGCCCTTCACATTCCTGAAAGCACTTGATCCTAAGCCTCTAATTACAACTGGTAGCAACTTGACCCTTATTAAGGATTGGAGGTCTAACTACCTGCGTGTAGCACCTATGTGCTGGTGTGGGTTCCCGCGTGCTATCGGGTGTCTAAGACTGGGGCAAACGGCCTTTCAATTTGGCCCGGTGGTTCCGTGGTGCTCGCATTT
Source organism: Thalassia testudinum (assembly GCA_037157565.1). NCBI lineage: Eukaryota > Viridiplantae > Streptophyta > Magnoliopsida > Alismatales > Hydrocharitaceae > Thalassia > Thalassia testudinum. Next base: position 110,505,970 of record JAZHRO010000003.1, on the reverse strand, counting down.
GGTTCCGTAGGTCGTGATAGTAGGTAACTTAGATCTTTATGTATAAGGGCATACTGTAGAGGTTAGGACTTTGGTTGCCTTCATTTGTCATCAAGTGTACCTTTGCAGCGTCATTTCTCTCATCTCCTTTTCCCTTATTATCCCCCCCCGCCAATTTTTCCTGCGATAGTGCATGTTTGGGAGGAGGTCACAAAACCCTGAATTGCTTGAATTTTCTGATAATTTTAGAAGGACAGAAATCGAATCATCATCCTCCTCCACAAACATGGCTGCACGCCCACCCCCAAATCCCGAGAGAGGAAACCGCCCTCAAAACCCACCAGGTGGTGGAGCCATGGACCCCATAACCCGCCTCCAATCCCAAATGGATATGTATAATGAGCAGATTGAAGCTATTAGGGAAACTATGGAGGAAATGCAGAACCCTCCCGAACGGGAGGAGCCTAGGTCTCTTAGCTCTTATCAAAATCCTGCTGCTACAGAGACCATAGGACAAATTCGGGTCTCCATGGGCAGGGACAATTTTGAACTGAAACCCAATATAATTGGCCTGATTAACTTCCACTTCCATGGTCTTGCAAGTGAGGATCCTTTTCTCCATTTGGAAGACCTAACCCGATTGGCTGAAACAGTTAAACCAAGAAATATCGGGTTATCAATTGTCCTCATGAAAATGTTCCCATTTTCGTTGCGGGATAAAGCATCGCAATGGTTAAGCACCCTTGAGAGAACCATCCATTCTTGGGAAGAGATGCGAACAGCATTTGTCAAGAAATTCTTCCCAATCGGGCGACCCAATGCACTTCGCTGGGCTATAACTTCCTTTACGCAACAAAATGGCAAACAGTTTCATGAGGCTTGGGAGAGGTATAATGACCTCCTCTGGAAGTGTCCACACCACGGTCTACCTAAGTGGCATATAGCCCAGATTTTCTATTATGGGCTAAATGAGACTTTGAAGCAAATTGTAGACTCTTCCTATGGAGGTAATTTTAAAGACGAGAATGGAGCATTCAAATTATTTGAAAACAGAGTGAAAACTCAATGAACAACGCCTCCATTATCGCCTTTCATCGTACCATCCTTCCCCGTAATGTTCACGAAGTTGACACGGGACCCTCCCATTCATCCACTGATCTTAACCTTATCGCACAAAAATTGGATGAAGATGAGCTTCTGGCCAATCCCGCCCGTTCTAAGGCAAACACCCCCACCTCACCACTTCGTCACAATCTCAATCCTTCCAACGCCAGGCTTATCCCCAAGAACCCCCTGAGATCTTCCTTACCGAGCGTCTCACTGAGCGATTCGGTAAGTCATGTGGATCTGGCTTCTGCAAGCGAGTATTTTGACACGGAGGACCAAGCCTCCGTGTGCTCGGATGCATATTTACATGCAAACTTGTCTTCTGCCTTAGAAGACGCTTGCGCCGTGGGGAATAACCCTTTCTCTGCCACTTATAACCCAGGGTGGCGAAATCATCCGAACTCCGCATGGTCCAGCAACCCACAGCGCCAAAACCCCACGGGTGGGCCAATGTGACCGTCCACACCCGTCATCCCAAGGGCCCAGTCTAATCCTGTGGCAAATCTGCCATCTGGTCCATGCATACTGCAAACAGAACACGCATCAAGTCCTCTTGAGAAATTGATGCGAATGATGACAGAAATGTCTAAGCGCCATGAAGAAAACATGACCTCTCTTCAGCACCAATTAGAGCAGCAGAATGCTGAGATCAGTCAACTTTGTATGGCGACTCGATCTTAGGGCACTCTTCCAGCCCAACCTATTCCCAACCTGCGAAATTGCATACACCGTGGTCCTCAACCACAAGTACGACCTTCTCAGGGGTAGGTTAATCAGATTCTGCAAGCTCCAAGCATTCCACCGGGATTTCAGGCTAATCCCGCAGCAACTACACCTCACCCTTATGTCCCTATTGTGAACCCTCCTCTGCCTTATGATCCCACTGGACCCACAATGTCCAATTCAATTACTACGAGGAGCAGTAAGCAAACCGTCGATCTGCCTCGACATGATTCTGGCCCATCTTTTTCATCGCCCTCTCATTCGGGAGGCGCACCACATTCGGGAGAGGACGATACACCCAAATTAGTGCCAGAATCGATCCCATTCCCTGAAGCTTTACTGAGGGAGCCAAAAGGCAAGAAAAAGGATATGCAGGCCTTTGATCACCTGCGTAATTTATTCAGGGATGTTGAAGTCAAGGTACCCCTGTTAGAGGCTATCGACCACATACCCACTGTCACCCGATTTTTCAAAGACTACACTACACCCAGGCGACAATTAAAGAAAATAAAGAATCTGGTGGTTCTCTCGCCTCATGCGAGTTGTGCTATACTGTTAAATCTACCACCGAAGCAGAAAGATCCAGGCACACCGCTTATTTCTTATAGCATCCAAGGCTGCAATTTTAACCATGTTCTGCTTGAACTAGGATCTTCCATCAATCTTTTACCAACCATCATGCTCGAAAAATTTACCTTAGGAAATCTGAAACCCACCCCTGTCATGTTACAATTGGCAGACTTTTCTGTCAAAATACCAAAGGGTGTGGTGGTTAGGGTCAATAGTCTATGTTTTCCTGTTGACTTTCTTGTTTTGGATATGGAAGTTCCTAGCTCACTTTCTTATTGTCCGATCATCCTTAGTCGACCTTTCTTGGCCACAGCTCGCACCCATATCGATTGCGAGTCGGGCTGTATTGAGATTGCCGTTGGATCTGAGAAGCTCAAGCTTAACATCTTCAAGGTAGCCAAGAACTTTGATTGTGATTGCATCGAGGATGACACGTCTGACGAGGACATGGCCGTCAGCGCGTGTATCAGACTAATAGGGACTTATTCTGACTGTTGTGGATTGACTTTAAACACAAACGATTGCCTGACCGACACATATTGTGACATTCCCCCATCCCTCCCTTTTCCCGTACCTTCTCCTGACCAGACTTCTGACGAGGTTTTCTTCGCTTCCCATACCTCGTGGTCTGAGTCATATCCGGGCTACTCACCATCGGTCCACACTCTTGAAGACTGGATTGCCCTTTCTTTCCCGCCAAATCAGGCGGAATTGCAACTCCACACTGGGACCTTGAGCCCACATACTGCTCACTGGGGCTATTCCTTTTTGGATCCACCAATCCAAGATGCCCCTCTTCTTGGCCAAACTGAGGGCCAACTTCTTCCTTCGTGCCTCATTCTGAGTCCAGCTGGGGACGTTAAATTTAGCGCTCATTGGGAGGCACCCCAGCAACACTCCTCCACTTCACTTCGCACCTTTTCACTTCACCACCCACCCTACCACCTTGCTATATACCCTGCACTTCAGCTCTCGCTCCTCGATCTTTCGACCTTCCTCTACCCTGCATGCATATGAGGACATAGCATCATTTGGCATGGGAGGGTGGATAGTCATCCACGGGATCTGGGTATTATATGGTATTATGTAGTTTCCATCCATCTATAAATATGTACATAAAATAAAAGGGTGTTTAGTAATGATCTAAAGGCTGAAACAAAAATACAATAAGTGTTTATGGATATTCAACCATTGTTTTGAAGACTTTCCAGGCCACAGAAGCTTGATTTGCTCAGGCTCGGCTTAATTCACTTGAGAATTGACAAGATAGATCAGAATCTCTCCTAACTAAGGACGTATTCTTGTACCTGAGACATCAGGACAAGATCCGTTGGTTTGCTTCTACTCGAGGGCCTAAGTAATCTTGGTTCACACTACACATATCAAGAAAGACCAAGTGAACATAAGATCCAACCCTAGTGTTCATTAGGGAAGGTGGAGTGCTTACCTGTGCACGCAGGTAGACTTTTTATCCCAGGCTTTAGTCTTGTGTCTAGGAGAAGCCCTTTCCACCAAAAAAGAACTCTCCCACCAAAAGAAAAGTGTGCTCCTTCAAATAAAGTTGTAAGAGATATACTGACACGTATTTCAAAAAAAAAAGTGAAAATAAGTCAGTATATCTCATAAATGTCTGTAAATTCTTCTCTGTCAAAATGTTTCAGGGCAAAGTTACAAATACCCTATTTCTTCCATATATTCTTTGAGCCACAAAAGAAACAAATGAGAGTTGAGTTTTCCATCATCTTTTTAACGGTCAATCCGAAAACATGAGCTGAAACTGGGACCAACCTGTACTTAAAGATTCATGAAACCTTGGGCTTGAGTCTTAATGTTCATCTAGTAGGTCTTGATCCTTCACTATGCACAAGCCATAATCTCTTGAGCTCTCGAGTATGGCAAAAACCTCTTGAGTCCTGGAATCATACTTAAGGTTTAAATATCAAGAGTCCAGGTTAGTCGAGAGATGGTCTATGTCAAAAAAGACTTAAAGCACTGGTAGTCTTCTCAGCAATTGGTTCTCACAAAATCCAACAAACAAATACACCCATGTCGCCTCGGAAAAAAATCTTCAGCTTAAGATCATTTCTAAATACAATACAAAATATTTTACAAGGGACTAGCAAAAGATAGGCATGGGGGTATGATTGCACAGCAAAAATTCACCAATAAATATGCCATCTTGTGTTATTTCCTAGAACTGGCATTGCATATTAGGTAGCCATAGTTGCATTTGTAAAATGGACACATGCATGCATTTATTTGAGAGGGGAGGATCATGCAAATAATTGGCCATGTAATTAACGTCTTCATCAAGGGTTGCATTGCAAATTTCAACTTCTTCATTTTTTATTTGGCATTGAATTTCTTCTCCCTCGCACGGCTCAGGGAATGGGCTTACACTTCTTTGCGCCAATCTCTGCCAACAGCATGCTCTGCCAGCTGCATGGCTTGTCATGCACACCTAGAGCATGGTTGTGACAGGCTTCTCATTCTTTAAAAAGCTTGGCCATCTTCCTTGCGAGAGGAGCCTAAACAGAGAGAACACCAGCAGCCACCTTCGTCCAGGCCATCTTCCTCCCCTCTCCCCTCCATATGCAGTAGCTCTTCCACTGAAGAGACACACTGCGGGCAAGAGCAAGCACACAGTGGTCCCACGACCACCACTGTGAGTTCCACCACCGCCCAGCTCATCCAAGAGTAGGTGAGCGTGGTGGTTTCACTCCCCGTTTTCACCGTTCAACACCTACCTGCCATTGCTGAAGCACCAAGCTCCATAGCTCAGCAGCAGCAGTAGCACGGCACCAGTACTAGCAGCAGCCCCACACGCACGCTAGCGACCTCTACAGGCTCCTTCCGCGCGCGCAGGTGCCTTCCAGTGCACCTGCACATGCAGAATCGGCCGCAGCCAGTTGGCCATCGCGCGTGGCACTGTAGCTACTGTTCACACGTCTCAGTGCGACACTGTAGTTACAGTGCGATGATCGGAGAGTTTCTCACTTATCCGATATCCGCGTGCTCTCTCTCCTCGCCGCTACCGCCTCCAGTCAGTTGTGCGCACCTACACGTGCGTCCGCATATGCTCGCACCTGTCTGCGCTCACATCCGTCTGCACCTGTGCCCGCTTCTTCGCCCGCATCCACTCCAACCCGCAGCGCAGTGCGCTGCGTTGTCCCATCTCTCTCACACTTCCACTCCAGCACCTGCGAGTAACCTTGCATGCCTGCGCCTGTGCGCCCTCGCACCACCAGACGACGCTTGCGGCTACCAGAGGTCTTAAACTCTCCAGCGCTCTCTCACTCGCACACTCTCCAGCAGACACACACACAGACACACACCACACTCGTACACACCCACACTTGTACACTCACACTCACTTGTACACCCTTATACATACTTATACATATATATTTATATATTTATATATATATATACATCTATAGAACTAAATATAAGTATATATACATATATATATACATACATATACATATATATATACATATATATATCTATGTACAAATATTACTATATATATATATCTATATCTATATAGTTAAATATATATACATATACATCTAGTTATAAATATATATATATATATACCTATATATATATTTACATAGCTATATATATATAATTACATATACACCTATATAGTTACAACCCTATCTATATATATATACACATATATATGTATATATACATATATACATCTATATATATATATTTACATACATATCACCTACCTTCATCCATACGCACTAGTCACTCCACCACGCGTTATATTGCGGGAATATCTGCACCAGTTGCTGATATTCCCCGATACCAGCATAGAGAAAGTGCCTCCGCACACACTCCCACATATCCATCCTACACTCCACGTGGCACTTCATCCTGTTGGTTGCATCTTACTAGACGTGCGCCAACTCGACACTGTGCTACACGCCATTTCCACCTCCACCCCTACCCCTATATAATATATATATATATATCTGTATATATATATAGACTATATTTATTTCTTTACAAGCAACCTATCTAGTTTCTATTTCTCTTGTGTTTCCTGCTATTAAAAAGATAAAAAAAAAAGTGTAAAAGAGAAAAGATAATCCTTGTCTTCCAGGTACTCGATCTTGCAAATAGCAGGACTAGTTTTTGGAACCTTAATTTGGCTTAAAGCCAAGAATAATTTGGCTCAAAGCCAAGGACCTGATTTTGAGGGTGTACCTGAAGGACAAAATTATCAACAAAAAAATCTTGAATAAAAAAAAAACCAAAAACATAATAAACGCACGGAAGCGATTCATTGTAGGAAAAGCGTAGGAACTTATTCACCCTTAATCCCCGCCTCCCTGAGTTCGACCCTGGGCCTAAAAGTGACCAAGATAAAATTAAGCAGGCTAGGTAAAAAAAATTCGTAAAAAGATGGTTAGGCTCGATTTAGGTTAACCACTATATTCACTTCAACGATAATTTCACCATATTAACACAACCTGTTCGAGTCCCGACAGGAGCCAATCCCAAGGAGGCGAGTCTCCTCTCCAGGACCATCTTCTCCCTCCATTTCTCCTACTCCCGTAGCCACAATGGCTAATCCTGGGCCTGGATCTAGACTGAGTCAGGATAATGATAATCTGGACCCGATGGCTCATCTGGAAGCCTGGGTAGTTGAATCTGAGGAGTGGCATCAGCAGAGCATGGATTGCATTTTGACAGAGCTTGATAGGATGCAGCATCCACCGAGAGGAGAACAACTACGGGATTTCTATTGTCCAGCCGCACCAATCGTTGCACCCCTAATCAGGATTCTCACAAGCGGAGACGCGTTTGAGCTCAAGCCCAATGTGATCGGTTTGACCAGCACCTACTTCTATGAAAACTCAAGCGAAGATCCGTTCCAGTACCTAGAGGAACTGCGTCGACTCGCAAAAATGATTCGACCCAAGAACATTGATCTTGGGATTGTTCTAATGGAGCTTTTCCCATTTTCTCTGAGGGACAAAGCTTCATACTAGTTCCAAACCATTGGGAAGCCAATTGGAACCTGGCTGGAATTACGACGTGAATTCCTGCAAAAGTTCTTCCCAATCAATCAAACAAATGCAATAAGGAGTGCAATCACGATTTTCTCCCAAGGAGCTAGGGAGAAGTTGCATGAAGCCTAGGACCGATTTCATGACCATCTCCGAAAATGCCCGCACCATGGTATACATAGATGGCACCTAGTTCAGATCTTTTACCATGGGCTGGATGACACACATCGGTATTTGGCCGATGCATCTAGTGGCGGGAATTTTCTCGCGAAAGACGAGAATAGCGCATTTGAGTTGTTCAAATCTTTAGCGGAGAACTCGATGAATGCCGCGTCCATGAACCAGTTCCAGCGGCCTAGTCAGTAGCAGGTTCATGTCCATGAGGCTCACACCGAGTCTATTTGAGCTGACGTGGATATCATCGTCAAGCAGCTGGATAGAATAAATCTGATTGAGGTAAAGATTGACCAAATTAGTCAGGGTCAATCTGACCTGAACTCTGCTACTTCAAGACCCTCCTATGCACCCCGAGCCCCTCCTGCTCGAGTTAATCCACTCACTCGGAATGCATCCTCTCCTTATTTACGAGATCCCACATATCAGGATCCCGTAAGCAATCCAGATCTGACACCATACGATCAGGGTTATGCACCACCCACAGATTATAATATGTATCCCCTTGACGGATATACGTCTTGAACATCTTCAGCCTACGAGGACGTCAGTGCTATCCAAGGATACAGGAGTAATAACCTGTATATAGAGACGTATAACCCTGGTTGGCACCAGCATCCGAATTTCTCTTGCTTTGGTAATTCACAGAGACCCATCAAGATCCAAACTACTAGACCAGGCAATACGGGAATGCGCGAAACATGTACCCTAGGTAGTAGCCATTCCTGCAGCAGCAGCAACCCCGATCTTTGTACCAACCGCTGCACCAAGCTGCCAGTCACCCTCCAAAGCAGGCTGACCCTTTGAAGGCACTGAAAGAGGAGCTGCAAGAATCAATGAGGAAATCTACATAGGATAGCTTGCAGATTATGAAGGCGATGGCTAACTAGATACAGACTATACAGAACACGCAAAACCAGCTGTTGCAGGAGCATAGGACTCAAGGAGCCTTGTCCTCCCAACCTGTCCTGAATCCTCGATATGTGCAAAACCAAGGTGCCCCGCCTAGGTTTTAGGCACCACAGGGACAGGCACACGCCATATTACAAGCACCTCCTGCACCACCTGGCTATGCCCAAGGCCAGCCTCCTTTGTAGAACCCCGCATACTCTGCCCCTTCCGCTCCCCCACCACCTCATGGACAGCAAGCCGATGCAAATGCTGTCTCTTTGAGGAGTGGAAGGAAGACATTTGACCCACCACATAGGCAGGTGGGTCCTAATTTTTCTCACCCTTCGTCGTAAGCGGGTTCAACTCCTTCATCACAGGAGCCACCTATGGTAGATAAGGGTAAGAAGCCACTTGACCCTGAGATTCCCATCCCTTTTCCTGAGGCTCTGACACGAAAAGTAGTACGGAGAAAGGACAAGCAGAATTTTGAGGACCTGAAGTCAATGTTCAAGGAAGTACATATTCAGGTCCCCCTCCTCGAGGCAATTGATGACATCCCCACTGTCACTAGGTTCTTCAAGGACTATTGTACCCCAAAGCGACAACCTCGAATTGGATGACAGGCGGTACTGTCAAAAGAAGCTAGCACCGTGATTCTAGCCTACTTGCCGCTGAAAAAGAAAGACCCAAGTACCCCACTCATATTCTACTTCTTACAGGATTCTCCATTTGATCGGGCCCTTCTAGATTTGGGTTCATCCATTAACCTAACTCCCACGGCCGTATTTGATCAATTTCGATTTGGGGAGTTAAAGCCCACCTCGGTCATGATTTACCTGGCTGATAGATCAATAAAAACACCAAGGGGGGTGGTTGAGAACGTGATCGTAAAAGTCCGCGGGTTCTGCTTTCTTGTAGACTTTTTCATTCTCGATATGGAAGTTCCTCCTAATCTCTGAGATGCTCCAATTATTTTGGGTCGCCCATTTCTAGTGACAGCCTGAGCAAACATTGATTGTTCATCCGGGTGTATGGAGATAGCCCTAGGTAATGAGAGACTTTGACTTGACATATTCAGGGCATCAAGGAATTTTGACTGTGATCGCATAGAGGAGGATGGTGAAGACGAAGATTCGGCATATTGTGGTAACATTAGGCTCCTTTGTGATGACCCAGTGTCTCATTCGTCTGCACTATCAGGGTTCTTAGACCTCGATCCACACAGGACTGAGACCACTGCACTACACATATCTCCCCAAGGATCTGACTGTTTAGGGTGCGCTTTTGATCATAGCACCCCTGAATCTATCCTGATCCGCATACTACTGAATCGCCCCTGCTGTTGTAGGAAGACGTGACCACAGCTAACGGGTTTCCCATTAATGTAGTCACAACTGATTATCTCACAGGTAGCGAATCAGCAGGAATTCACATACATACAGATCATCAAATTTCCACCTTCAAGTCTACTCCTATTCTCATTTCTGATGAGGATTTCAGTGACCTCCCCACAGATCTTCTACTTTCTTGAATACCCCTGTATGATCCAAAGCGTGGAGAGGGCATGATGTTTGATTATCGTTATGAGGATCCCTATGACTCAGATTCTGGTTCTGAGATACATTTTAATCTACTCCCTCAGCAACTTCCTGCTGAATTGTGGGACATGATAAATCAGCTGAATCAACATTATGATCCCCCCTCTGATTATCCTCTATTTTCCACCACCACTCCACACTTTCTTATAGCAAGACTTTTTGGAGTAGGGGTGCACAATTAGTTGGTTCGCATCTCCGGACCACTGATTCTAGGAGCATATGAGCACATCTTTCTCTTAATTTTGACCGGTTCCTACAGTAGAACTGATATATCTGAGTAAGTTCTCGCCCAGCTGGAGGTGTTAAACTCAGCACGTATAGATACAATATTCCACATTCTACCATCATCTATACATAACCATTTTTATACGTAGCATATTTTTCTTTTAAGCATATTTCTTTTGCATATTGCATACTATTAGGTTGGCCAATGCTGAAAGTTAAAATTTTAGGAGCAATTCCAGGTGATTTCTACCCATTTACTCCCAGCTATACTTATGTTCTTTTATATTCATGCATGAGGACATGCAAGAACTTAAGCATGTGGGGGTAGATACAACAAAATTGAAAATTTTTATGCCAACATTTAGGAAAACCTTGGAGCTGCATGTCAAACGTACTTTAGGACCCTAAATAAAAGAATAATCGGCTCCACCTCCAATGCTCGCATTGGAGCTAAAATCATCTGCAACAGCCACTTCAGACTCACCCGCTAACCTTTTGTTCTAAATTTACGGCCAAGCTGAATGTAACCCTATATGGGAATTTCACGAAGTACAAATTATATGAGGTTACTGATTGCACAGCAATCATAGGTCTTAACTGACCTAAATTAAGCTAAGACTTAGCATAAGTTAGGGTTATTCATGCATGCATACACATTATCTGCATCTTTACAGCTTTCCTTTAGCTATGCATAAAATAATGTTATAATGTGTTGATTAAGTGTATTATGTCTATTGCAGGCAATAAGCAGATCTGGAGCTGGATCTGGAGCAGGATCTGAAGCTGGATCTGAAATAACGGGAGTTGTGGCAGAGCTGGAGCAGAAGGCCTAGTTTAGATGTAGGAATAATAATGTAAGGGGGTTAAAGGTTTTCTATTCTATTAAGTAGAAATAAAGCAGTAAAATGTAAAGAGCTTAGGTCCATCCTAGCCCTAGGATAGCCTAGAGACTTCCCCAAGCCTTAGCCACCCTTAGATTAGGTCACAACACCCTAGGAAGCCCTAAAACCCTAGTTCCAACCCTTCTCTGGACGTCCAGATAAGTTTTAAGATGTCCATGACCCTTAGCCAACTCCCGCACACTTCAAACCCACTTCTGCAGTGTTATTGGCGTCCAGACACTTTGTCAGATGTCCAATTTCTGCAGAATACCCAAAATAGAACCCGAAATCCTTCCTGACTCTAATTGGACGTCCAGACAACAAGTCTGGACTTCTGATTTTTTAGTATAAGATGTCTGATTCTATAATTAGACGTCTGATACTGCTCTCCAATTCCTATTTTGAGATTTAAGCCTTGATCTTGGATCTCTAGGTCCCTAAACCCAATTCCAACCCCATAGGAACCTAAATTAAGGTGCCCTAACCCTAGTACATTACCTCTAGACCTCCCTAAGGACCTAATTAGGTCCACACTAAACCTAATTGACTTGGATCTTAGTCAATTCCATCAGCCTATTCAATTGGACTCATTGAGTCCAATTAAGCCCTGATCTCAGCACACACTGTCCAATTGGACTCAGTGAGAGTCCAATTGACCTACACCTGACTTAATTGAGTTGTTTTACTCTCAATTAAGTTTCCACACACCCAATTAAACTTGTATTAAGTTTAATTGCACTTTACCTTAGTGAATTAGGGTTTATAACACTAATTTGAGACCTACCTTGACCTAAACCCACTAGAACCCAACCTAATCAACCTATCCACCTAAGTTTCGACCCACACACACCCACACACACCCACACACACCATCCACACGAAAATATCTAGCCTAGAGTTCTCTAGAACTCTCTACCATGTGTGGTTGCCTTGGTTGCCAAAAATATCAACCAAGAGCCATTCAATTTTTAGATCCACATTTGGTGGATCTAAAAACCACCATCCACCCTCTCTCTCTCACTCTCCCACGAGCTCCCACCATAGGCCTCTCTAGAGAATTCCATAATTCTCTAGAGAGCTTCCATTGGGTCTATAAAAAGACCCCATGGGTGGCCATTGGCACCCATTCACTCCCTTGGCAATTGCTCTCCATTGGTGCCATTCATGCCACCTCCACTTAGCCACTCACTCCACCTCCACGAGCTCACTACCACCACCATGGAGGACACCATGTCGGGATGCTAGAACAACCCTACCTCTCTCCAAGGGTCGGCCTAAGCTACATTGGCTGCCCCTCATTCTCTTCTCGACCACTCCAAGGCCATCGGGGACCACCCCTGAATGCCCTCTACTCTTTTAGCTTTAGATCATGCTCTTCATAAGTTTTATTACTTTCATTTACTGCTTAGTAGAGTAGTTTCTCTTCTTCCCCAATGATGCATGCAAAATCCCCCCGTCGATTCTTGTATGCAATCATTTTCTGGTAGCTAGGTTTAATTTCAAGCATTCCTATATAAGCTTTCCTCTAGCTTTCCTGTACAAACAACTCTCCCCCAATGAATGAATGAAAATGCATTTATATATATATCGCTGTTTATGTGTTTGAAATCACCATGAGCTGAATGATTATTTTATTTGCGTGATTTAAGTGCCTGTTCTTTAACCACCTATATATTGCGCACCAGAATATTAAGTAGAGCGGCTTTAACATCGATTTCAAAAAAAGAAACACGCCTCCCAGAGACGAACGACCGGGACTCAAGTCTCGTTATTTTACAAAATAATATTTTTAACGAATGTTTTTGCGTGACTATACTACGATTTTCGATGACTTTCAAATGCGCGAAAATGGCATTTCTGCCAAATGGCACCGTTGCCGGGGAGGCAATGTCATTTTTATTGATTTCGATCTTTTACTTATCATTGACAAATCTGCCTCTACTTCGTTGTTGATGTGCAGGAACATGGAAGAAAAATGAGATCTGCGCACACATCGAGCGCGGCGAAGAAAGTCAGGTGCACATCACATTCTCTTAGAATAGGTTTATTTTCTCAACCCTAGGACTAGATCTACTTCCTGCAATTTCTTTTGAAAAAAAAAAAAAGAGGGAGATTTTTCTTATTTTGGTGAAAAAAAAAATTTTTAAAAATCAAAAATTGCTCCCCAATGATGAATAAAAAAAATGCCCTCTACTCTTTTAGCTTTAGATCATGCTCTTCATAAGTTTTATTGCTTTCATTTACTACTTAGTAGAGTAGTTTCTCTTCTTCCCCAATGATGCATGCAAAATCCCCCCGTCGATTCTTGTATGCAATTATTTTCTGGTAGCTTGGTTTAATTTCAAGCATTCCTGTATAAGCTTTCCTCTAGATTTCCTGTACAAACAACTCTCCCCCAATAAATGAATGAAAATGCATTTATATATATATATCTCTCTTTATGTGTTTGAAATCACCATGAGTTGAATGATTATTTTATTTGCATGATTTAAGTGCTTGTTCTTTAACCACCTATATATTGCGCACCAGAATATTTAGAGCCGCTTTAAGATCGATTTCAAAAATAGAAACACGCCTCCCAGAGACGAACGACCGGGACTCAAGTCTCGTTATTTTACAAAATAATATTTTTGACGAATGTTTTTGCGCGACTATACTACGATTTTCGACGACTTTCAAATGCGCAAAAATGGCATTTCCGTCAGTTACTTGTTTATAGCATATATACATATTGCAGTCATGAATAAGATTATTTTATTAAGAGAATGCATTAGGGACTTTATCCTCTAGTTGATTCCTGTAATCTTGAATCTAGTACAATATTTCACACATGTAGATTTTGCAATGGATTCACGGTGAAGGCTGATAAACATCTTTAGTTTGTCGAGAAGAAGCAGTGCTTCTTTTACAGAACCCCTAGATAGTGTTTTGGGAGTCAAGCAAATTTTCCTCCAAAAATCCACCAAATAGTGTAAAATGAGAGTAGAGTGTACTGGTGCTCTAAGATTAGTGCAAGGAATCCGAAATCCTAGATAATTAGGTGATGATACTCTGAGAGTAGACAGTTTTTGCTCTCAGTTCCTGCGTATACATTTTGTGCGAAATTTTGAGAGCCACCAAATAAGGCAAATATGTGGAGGGCGAGTTTTCATAAAACTAGGGCTAAGGTGGATGGTTACAACCATTATTTACGGAATCTTCGGCTGAAGGAGGGTATTGATGCCAAGGTCAGAAATACACCATCCTATCCATCTCTCTCGGTGCCGTGAGTAGGCACTTCCACCAAATAAGCCACCTAATGTCTCTTAAGTACCACCAATCCCTAATAATGCCACATCAATAAAGTTCATGGATGTGTGCTAGTTGTGCTATGTTGAAAAGAAAAAAAAAGAGATGAAATGAAAAAAAATGACGAAAACAAAGAAAAATTGAAAAAAATTAGAAAAAGAAGAAAAACCATAGAAAAAAGAGTGAATATTTAGTTCAGTTTCATTGAGGCAATACCGCCAAATAAATTTCAGATCCACCAAATATGACCTTAACCCACCTTTCCTGTGTTTCTGACCGCCTGAATGTTGGCTAAGGAATTCCGACTTAGTGTTGGGTTATGGAAACTCAATTAATGTGTTAATGCCAAGTGAGACCACCAAATACAGATCATATATGTGAATCTGGTGAGGTTGTGAGCTCTAAGAAAAAGAAAGAAAAGAAAAAAAAAAGAGAAAGAGAGAATGAATACAAAGGAACCAAAAGAGAGCATAGTCTTTCTCGTCTTTCTCTGAGTTGAGTTACTTGATAGTCCGGGAATCTAGATTCTGAAGTACTAATCTCTATGTAGCACCAGTCAAGAGTGAGCCACAAAATATATAATCTTTTCCCTCTAAGATTCTCTACCCAAGCTTAAAGCTGGGGTGGAATTCACAGAATATTTTGAATACCTCGAGGGAAGAAGTCCGCCTATCCTGCTAGAATTTTTTACTAGGGGTCAAGTACAAGCTTTAGAGGTGAATCAGTTTTTCACTCGAATATGTTGCAAAAGCTACATAGCTACACTTTCACGATTGTCTGCATTTCTAGAGCATAGGATGAAAACAAAAAGGAGAAAAATCTCTAGGCATACACTTGATAAAATAATCAATCCATTAGGGACCATTGCTGTGAATAACTTAGTCTTGCATTTGCTAGGGACTAGCAAGATTTAGGCATGGGGGTATGATTGCGCAGCAATCATATGTCTTAATTGACCTAAATTAGGGTAGGACTCAGCATAAATTAGGGTAATTCATGCATGTATAAGCATTATCTACATCTTTACTGCTTTCTTTTAGCTATGCATAAAATAATGCTGATTAAGTGCATTATGTCAATTGCAGGCAATAAGCTGATCATAAACTAGATCTGGAGTTGGATCTGAAGCTGGATGTGAAGCTGGATCAAGAATAAGGGGTGTTGCAGTAGAGTTGGAGCAGAAGACTTAGATCAGATATAGTGAATAATGATGTAAGGGAGTTAAGGTATGCTATTCTATTATGTAGGAATAAAGCAGTAAAATATGGAGAGCTTAGGTCCATCCTAGCCTTAGGATAGCTTAGAGACTTCCCCAAGCCTTAGCCACCCTTAGATTAGGTCACATCACCCTAGGAAACCATAAAACCCCAATCCAACCTTTATCTGGACGTCCAGATGAATTATAGGATGTCCAAAACCCTTAGCCAACTCCCACACCCCTTAAACCCACTTCTGCGGTGTTATTGGATGTCCAGACACATGGTTAGACGTCCAATTTCTACAGAATACTCAAGATAGAACCTAGAAACCTTCCTGACTCTGATTGGACATCTAGACTACAAGTTTGGACTTATGATTTTTGAGTATAAGATGTCTGATTCTATTTTTGGATGTCTGGAACTACTCTCCAGTTCCCGTTTTGAGATTCAAGCCTTGATCTTGGATCTCTAGCTCCCTAGACCCAATTCCAACCCCATAGGAACTTAAATTAAGGTACCCTAACCCTAGTACACCGCCTCTAGACCTCCCTAAAGACTCAATTAGGTCTTCACTAAACCTAATTGACTTGGATCATAGTCAATTACCATTACCTAAGTCAATTGGACTCATAGGATCCAATTAAGCTCAGATCTCAACCCACGCAAGTCCAATTGGACTTAGTGAGAGTCCAATTGACCTAAGCCCAACCTAATTGAGTTATTTCACTCTCAATTAGGTTCACACTCATTCAATTAAACTTGGGTTAATTTTAATTACAATTCCCCCTTAGCAATTAGGTTTTGCAACCCTAATTTGAGGCCTACACCTACCCAAACCCCTTAGGATCTAACGTAGACCACTTAGCCACCAAGGGCACGACCACACACTCACACACACACACCCATTCATGCACACACACCCATCTAGAGTTCTCTAGAACTCTCCTCAAGTGGCACCACTCTTGGTTGCCAAATTTAGCAACCAAGAGTCATTCAATTCTTAGATCCACTTTTTATGGATCTAAGAACTACTCACTCTCTCTCACTTGGCCGGCCACTCATGGGACTTTCTCTAGAGAGTTCCACACTTCTCTAGAGAGACTCCCTTAGGTCTATAAAAAGACCTAATGGGTGGCCGTTTGCACCCATCCACTCTTGGCTTAATCCATCTCCTGTCATTCATTCATCCATCTAGGTTAGCTACTTTCACATCCACTCCACCTCCACGAGGTGAACCATGGAAGCCACCATCTCCACACCAGGATGCTAGATCATCTCTCCAACCTCTCTCCAAGGGCCGGCCTAAGCACCATTGGCCACCCCTCCTTCTCTTAGCCACTCAAAGGCCATCGGAGCCCACCTCTGAATGCCCTTCTCTTCTGCTAGATTAGTAACTTAGCCTTCGTAATTTTACTGCTTTTACTTACTGCTTAGTAGTGTAGCTCTTATTCTCCCCCAATGATGCATGCAAAATCCTCCCATAGATTCTTGTATGCAATCATTTTCTATTAGCTAGATTTGTGTTTTTCAAGCTTTCCTTTACAAGCTTTCCTCTACCTTCCATGTTGCAGACATCCTCTGAATGAATGAATTAAAGATATATTTTTTTACATATCTCTATGCTTGAAATCACCATGAGCTTATTGGTTGCCATCTCTTTTGTGTGATTCAAGTTGCCTATTTTTCACTTATATATATTTTGCAACAATTATGTTGGTTCCAGAAAATATAGAAGATCTAACTATAAATGCATTTTCTGTAAACAACCACCACATCACTAGAATTGTGCGCACTGAAACTCATACTTTCACTTTCGTTATCTATCTAACACACGCGCATGTAATCAGAACTCACAATAGAAGTGGCAAAACTTTAATCCGACGATTGGAAACCGACGTGCAATTCTAAATAAAGTAGAGCGATAAAAGATCGATCTCAGATTTGAACAAATGCCTCCCAGAGACGAAGGACCGGGACTCAAAGTCTCGTTATCTTTTTATAAATATTTTTGTTTGATCGTATTGAGCACTACTACGACACTTTTTCTATCAAAACATGCTTTACGAGATACAAGAAATGGCACCATTGCTGGGGTGGCAACATCAATTTTCTTGGATGACGATCTTTTAAACTATCACTGACTAATATTCCTCTACTCTATTTTTGGATGTACAGGACAACGCAGAAAAAAAAATGGGATCTTTTATACTACTATGTTTTTCTTCTTAGGCTAGGTTTTTTTTTTAACCCTAGGATTAGATTTGCTTCCACCAATTTCTTCTAAAAAAGGAAACCTATTCATTTTTGTGAAAAAGCAAAAAAATTTAAAAAAAAGAATAAAAAAAATCTAGATTAGGTTTCTTTTTTAATCCTAGGTTAGTTTGAAAAAGCAAAATATATATATATATATATTCTTGAAAATCCTTTGAAAAAAAAATTCCTTTTTGAAAAAAAAAAAAATCTTTTTGGTGGAAAGTTTGAATTTCAAACTCAAACACCTTTCAGAAGCTTCTCCACCATTCTCTGATTTTCAGCCAAATTTCGAAATCTGTTTTGCTGGAAAACCAGTGAACAAAAAAATCTAAAATTAAGGGTAGACCTTCATTTTCAAACCATCTTTCAAACAACACCATTCCTTTGAAAAAATTCCAAGTATAAAATTTTTAGAAATTAGCGAAGTGCAAGGGGGTCAAACTGACCTAGATTCAAGATTTTTCAAATTTCAAAAAGCACTTCTGAGTAATCTGTGAATCGATTTTGACTAAAAATGGTGGGATTTGAAAGCTAATATCATTGGCTTCATTTTCCATATTTTCCCAAATTTTTGAAAGTCATTTGATACTGTTTTGAAGCAAGAAATCGACCAGGGGTCAAAATTCTAGATCTAACCCCCTGACATTCAAAATTCTCTAAAAATTTAGTTTGAAATAGTAAAAATTCCAAAAAAATATTCTATAGAAATATAAATGAAATAGAAATCTACTTGCCAAATTTAAAGTTAGTTGGATTCCAATTTGTGTCAGAGAACTAGTTGTATTTTTTTTGTGGTCTGCTGAAGAAGAAGAAAAAAAAAAACAAAAGAACAAAACCCTAGAATTGCATGAACCCTAGGTTACACCTTTAGGGTTACAACTTAGAGATGACATTTGGGCTAACCTAGACTTAGTCAAATCTAGTACTTAGCTAGTGAAATTGGTCACCATGTGGGCCACTCACCAAAAGTAATGGGTGTTTTTATTGTTGCCTCATAAACATCGACATATGATGAAAAATGACTTAAAGATAAAACTATAAACTTGAACTCTTCTCTTTATATATGTATATATATCTATATATTTCTTTTCTTCTTTTTCTCACTCTCTCTCTTTATCTCATTTTTTTATTTATTTTATATAACACGATGTAGACTTTTATTCATGAGGCATTATTAAGGATAATGGTGGTCAAGAGGATTTTTTGTGGCTTATTTGGTGGAAGTGCCTACTCTCAGCACTGGAAAGGAATGGATAGGACAAGCGTATTTCTGGCGTTTAAGACTACTACCCTCCTTTAGCTGAGGACTCTATGAAGGATGGTCGTAACCATCCACCATAGTCATAGTTTTATTAGAACTCAATCTCTGTGTATCTTCCTTATTTGGTGGCTCTCAGGAATTTACACAATGTTTGGACACAGGAACAGAGAGTGAAAACTATACCTAACTCTGAGGTATCATCATCTAATTTGCCAGAACTTAAGAGTCCTTGCACTAGACTTAGCGCACCAGTAGTCTCTCTACTTTCTCCACACAAATATTAGGTGGATCTAATAGAAGATAGTATGCTTGACTCCCTTCAAACTGTCCAAGGATTTAGCAGACTAAAAATGCTTATTGGTTTTCTACAAAGATCCATTACCCAGTCTACGTGCAAGTGAAGTAATTGTACTAGATTCTAAACTTAGGAATAATCTAAGAAGAAAATCTTCAAAGACACCTCCTTAATAAAGATGCTTTGCTAGGGCTAACCAATTAGTTGAAGAAAACAAAAGAGATTTTTTTTTTAATGTACCTAACCTAAATGCATGAATATTGCCTAAAAAAATGCAAAATGCACCCCCTGATGCCTAAATCCTACAATGTTCTCATTGTAAAACTAAAACAGCGAAAGAAAAGAAGGAAATCACCTGATGAAGGTGTTATTCTAAATGTTGGGTTGCCTGCCAACAAGCGTTGCATTTTCTGTCGGTAGCCAGACTTATAGGGAACCTGTAAGTTTGGTTCCAGATAGAAAGAGCTAGGCCTTAAAAATATGTGTAATAGAGTGGGCTTAGAAAATAGGTAGCCACATATGTTGGTGAGCTGATGATGCAGCATGATTCCAAATGCTCTCCAGAAGATATGATAATAGACAACCTCGCAGGCTACCAGAAGAGGTCTCGGAAAGGGAGTAATAGAACAGGGGACCACTTGAAATAGGAGTAGAGGATAACAAGGAACCTCCAAAGTGAGAAGGGTTTTAAAAGATATAATCATAAGTACGTCAAACCCTTGAATGGTGAGACTAAAAGTACAAGCATCAATCCAAACTTGCCATTCCACCCAAAGATGTACTGGTCTAATATTCTCCCCAGAAAGAATGTATGAGTAGAGACTTGAGGCAAGGATTGGTTAGGGAGTGTAAGGGTCGTTTATGGTGTTGAGCGGTAGTGATTAAGTCCAAGGAGGGCTTAGTCCGTGTCAAGTCCAGCTCCAACAACAGTTCAGATTCTGTAATATTCTCCCTAATAGTTGTTGCAGAAATTTTCACATCACGCTGCTTATCATTAATGATTTTCTCAAGAATCAGAATCATATTTTCACTTTCCAGTATATGTGAATCAACCATGGACTCCAAATCACATTTACTTGATGGCAGGGTTGCAGCAACTGAAGCACTATCATCAATTTCATCCCCAGATTCTTTTGATTCACATAAGTTTTGTCGAGGTATATATGTGATTCACCAGTAAAAGGAGGAGTTGCTTCAGTATCCGTAAATATTTCTGAAGGAGGATCAGTCTCAATGTTATGGAGTAAGCCAATATCGCTCAATTCTTTGTTCTCCTCGGGGCATACATCCTCAATTGATATGTAATGTCCCTAAGAGTCTCTCCTAAGCTTCTCAATCTTATGTTGGTCCAACTCCAACTTAGACTCTTTATCTTCCCAATTTTTGAGAGGATGACTTTCAAAATCAAAAGAGAGAAGGAATCCAGATTTCACCAGATCATTTATATCATCAGGAGGTAAGTCCTCGAATAACACATAATCTCCCCAAGATTCACTCCAAACTCTAAGCCTGGGTTCCTCCATTGGGTCATCCTCCTCCTCTAAAAGAGACTCTTTGTATCCCTGAGACCAAAAATGATCCAATTCATCCTCCATTCCCTTAGGGTCACATTCATTGGGCACATGTAAATCCTCAGAATGATGAGTGGTAGGTGTTGGTTCCCTAACTGGAGGGTCAGGATTAGGCTCACTGAGGGTAGAATGGGGTTCCACCCCATGATTAATAGGGGAAGTGGCGTGAACAATATGACCTTGACTCGGGGTATAAGGGGTAAGAAAAATACTGTTAGTGGAGTCAAGGTCCTCAAGTGGTACCGCCTTCCCTTTCTTTTGACTCCAATATAACTCAGGTGGATAATCATTAAGATTGTTCTCCTCTAGTGGTTGTCTCATGGGGGGAGTCTAAGTGATAGCTACTCAAAATGGGATCCCTATTATCCATTATTTCCTCATAATCTTTTTGATGATCACGGTTATATGAGTAGGGATCAAAATCAATAGTAAAAGAGTAGCTAAGCTGACAAATTTGCTTATTCAATTGTTGGCTATTCCTCAACATCTCTCCTATAGATTGCATCATTTTCTTTTGTTGATTTTGCATTTCTATCATAAAAGAGGAGAGGCTACTGTCTGATTAGGGAGGATAGTTAGTCTCAAGCTCAGGTTGCCTAGGGGTATCGGTCCAACCTTGATGAGAAAAATCATGAAGGGTAGGAGGGTGGGGTGTTTGCAAATTGGAAAATTCTACTTCTAGGTTCTGTTCAAAAGTGGGAGTTACCGGGCTAGTACTCCTAGGATAGGAATATGATTGATCCCATGAATTGTCATTGTACCCATCAAAGGATGGACATGCTCGGGGCATGGGATCCTGATTAAAAGATGGAAAATATTGACTCTGATAATCAAAATGATAGGAGTAAGGGTGATCCATTTCTTTAAGCAAAATAGATTTAACTCTCTTAGGACTTAGAAGAAATCAGAATGAAAGTTGAAACTTCCTAGAGAGTTCTACCACTGTCAAAGCAAATGCAAATATAGTGGGATCTATTTTTAGTAGATTTTAGGTCTTAGAATTATGTGTTCAGTTGGTGGCCAAACAAGTTTTGTAAGAGTTACGCTTCCTAGGTCGACCTTCGTTGGTGCCTACAACCTACTCGCAAGGGATGGAAGTCTCGAATCGAGTCCACACATGAGGAATCGAAGTAACTTGGTGGATAGGCTTGTTGATTTCCAACTAACTTCCCTTGTGGTGCAAAGAGGAGACGTCGAAATTTATTTAGTGACCTTATGTATGATGTGTGCAGTGTCTTAGGTGTGCAACACATGTACGTGTTTTGAATTTTTAAATCTTACACACAAGTTCTTTTTGCACACAATTTCAAGTCACTAATTTTAAGGTCCAACCTCTCAGCAGTCCCAATTTCTTAAAAGTGACCACTTAATTAATTAGATTCAAACACTTTAGTGATTTTGGATTTAAGTCCAATGCAAATGCATGACAAGTATTTGATGCTCAAGAAAATACATACCTTACTCTAGCTTTCTTCAATGCAGGGATGTATGCGATGCAATTAAGATAAGCTAGATGTTGTTCATTGAATCTTAGATGGTTGCCCTATAGATATGCAGCATCTAGCAAGCAATTCAAATTTTTTTTATGGAAGCAAACCTAATCTAATTTAGCAACCAACTAACTAACATGCAATTGAAATAATTCAAATAAACCTATAATCTAAATAAAGTGGGAACTCGCTCCTAAAGAGATGCTCCCACATACAAGAACGATAAACAATAAGAGCATTGGGAACACGTTCCCAAAAATGCCCAACATGGGTCCACAAGACAGAAATTAAATGTTTAATCCCCATCTAGCCTAATCTGATTCTAAAAGAAAAACAAATATGTCTCTGGTCGCCGATCCTTCTTCCTCGTGCATGGGATCAACGCCTATAGGCAACTGTTGTTGTCCTCCGGGTAGCATCAAAGTCCACCAAAAATATCACTTCCTTGATGTGTGCCCATCACATTCCTTATGAACAAGAGATACGTGCGAGTTTACTAGGCCTGTTGCCTCCCTGGCAATGGCGCCATTTGATAGAGAGCAATTCTCTTGATTAAAAAGATAATAGAATGATAATACTTCGTTGTGGTGGAAAATCTTTCAATCAAAGATTAAAACAGATATCAATTTAAATCACAGTAAAAATGTTGTATCCACAAGGAGGAACTAAGCCAAAAAACTCATGAATATTCCCATGCTAAATCTTATTCCATGAAAGATCTTCTTTTTGCATTTAATGAAAAATGATTTTCTCAAAGAAGAGAAAGCTAACTTATATTTCATGTAATTATAACTATCATAGGAGATACTTTCCCATACTTTTGCCAATTTATCAAAAAGTGATATTCAGATATTTTCCTACAATTGTCGTATATCGTGCGATGTACGTGAGGCAAATAGAATGGAGGAAAATGCACTTATAGATAATCAGATAATATTGGGAGAACTAAAGGGGCTAGCTTGCAAGTTCACTTAATATATTAACTCAGTAAATAAATGAATAGGATTTCCGCAATGGCATATCCCATAAATATTAATACGTAGTGAAACAGAGGATTTTCTTCTCTCCTCTTCACGCACATGGAGGAGGGGTCATCTGCTGGCCTACGTATGGTGGAGGTGCGCCTGAGGGGCTTCAAGATGGCTGCGAAGGTGTGGTCGATGGTCGCCGGTAGTGGCCGGTCGGCTTTGAAGTGGTCAGATGGTGTGGATGCTTGTTGGCAGTGTTGGAGCTTGGCACGATGGTGGTACCATAGGGGGCGGCTGCGAGGATGTTAGTGCAGGTGAGGTGGAGCACAATGTCATGCTAGTGGTGGAGCGGTAGCTGGAGGTGGTGTGGGATGATCGGTGGTGGTGGGAAGATGTTGGGTTTCTTTGGAGAAGTTGCAGGGGGTGGCTGGTTGGAAGAAGGTGAAGAAGAACAAGAAAAGGAAACAAAGAAGAGGAGAGGGAGGGTGGAGATTGTGGTGTTGTTGGCTGATGCATGGGAAAGATGGATGGAGTTGGGTTGTTTTGAGGGAGATGATGGACAGTGTAGAGATGTGGCATTGGGTTGGTTTTGGCGGTGGTGAAGAAGGTGATAGATGATAGGCGTAGATGTCATGGTGGCCATGTACAGTCACACACGGCCCTTGCGGTGGAGCTTGCGGTGAAGATGGAGCTACTTCAGATCACGGAGCATGCCATGTCCATGGTGTAGGCAAGGATCACGGTGGCGGAGATGGGAGGAAGATCCTTGTATGGGGGAGAAGAGATTCCTCCAGAAGAAGATACATGGAGAAGATATATAAAGAGGGGAGGTAGAATGTATTGGTGGTTCTGTAGTTGGAGAAAGAAGCAGCATGGAGTAAGTAGTGCGTTAGGATAGGGAATAGGAGTTGCTGTGAGGAGGAAGGCAGCATTGTAGAGTGGGTACATCAGTCGTCTAGATTGTGTTCCAGACGTGTTAAGTATGAAAATTGGATGTCTGATGTGTACGCCAGCCATCTAACATGATAGATTATGTAGGGAGATAAGGTGACATTGGATTTGACTTATCTAGGCTTAGGTTGTAGTATAGGTCCTAATCTAATTGGGATTTTGAAGTGGAAATTGGGTTTTGGATAAGTGGGAGAGGCTTGACTGGCACCTCGACCCATCTTCTCCATTTATTTCTGTAGCCAAAAGAAATTCACACAATTATTTATATAACATAGCAAATTATGTAATCCTATGACATGCAGTTATTTTGCAAATATTAATAAAATCTAAAATGTAGGAACTATCAACTTAGGCTAAATAATGGTCCACTAAAGTGGACTTATAACCCGTGATAAAAGATCTGCACGAGTTGCCTTTTCGACACTGTTGAACTCACGAATTGCTACGCTAACGTGTTCGATTTTGGAAAACCTGTCATTGTAGTTTGGAAGCGAAGAATTCATGTTCAATAAATAAAATTTATACCGAAATGAAAATTCCGGGTCGAACACAGGGAGGCAGACGTTTGATTTAAAAACTACGCGTTTCTTTTTATTTGTCACGAAGCAATTCAATTTAAAACTATCTAATTATTTACAATAAATAGAAGAAAGAGAGAGAGTAAGAGAGAGAGAATATTACACATAAAAATCAAAATGAGTTGTAGAATAAACAAGGAATTTATCATTAAGGAGATTGTTCATTTCACTATTACAACTAGATAGCATAAAATAATTACACTAGAAAGCAATAAATTTACTCTAGAAAGCATTAAAAGAATGGAGGGAGAAATGTCCTCCTCGACGATCGCTTGGAGGACGAGCAGAATCACTCTAGAAAGCAGTAAATCTATACTAGAAAATAGTAAAAAGAATAGGGAGAAAGATATCCTCCTCGACGGTCGCTTGGAGGATGTGCCAGACGGGATGATGCCTGGAAGGAGGACGAAGTAGGATGGAGGAAGACGAAGCAGAGGAATGGGAACGGAGTAGCACGTCGTTGTCGTCACGGGATCCACTTCCGAAGGAGGACGAAAATTTAGACTTTATCTCTTGAGAAGAATCCCAGGTGTGGGACAAGCTTCTCTTGAGCTTTGGAGAGATAGAGAAGAGAAGGAAGGGATGAGAATTTCCTATGGAGGGGGTCTCCTTTTATAGTTGCAAGGAGTGGGGGCAAATTGGTCACTACATCTTTAAAACAATAAATGAGGGGTCTTTAGTGACGGATAAAATCGTCACTAAAGCCCCAACGTGGGCGTAGTACCCGCCGCCCACGCGCACCTCCTCAGCTGTGCTCTTTCTCAATGCCCGCCCACGTTCTTTCATCCACAGCCGTTCGATCGCGAGATCGGACGGCTTAAGATGCATCTTCGCCCACTGCTGTGCACCCGCCTAGCGCGTACGATGGCGCGTCCTCGCCGCGCGTGCAATAGTGCGTGAACACTATTGGTGGATCTGAGCCGCCCAATGACGATCCAACGCCCGCCAGCACTCGCTCGCCCGCGCCTTTCTCCCCTTCGCTGCGGCTCAAACCCGCGGCTGCAGCTCAAGATAGCGCCCTCGGCCGCTACGCTACAAGGCGCGGATGGTCGAGCGGACGCTTTTAGGCGTGGCTATCCACAACCGTTGGATCGAGATCCAACGGCGGAGAGGGAGTGGGTGCGGGGACTTCAGAGATTGTATGCAGCCATTTGGGCGGCCGAGATGGCACCACGTGGCACCATCTTGGCCGTCCATCTTCTGGATATTGTAGATGGTGCCAAGGATGTCGGATTGACTCGATTTTTGCGTCGTTGGACTATGATCGTCGATCTGAATTCATCCTTGCAGTCAGATTTGTCATTTGAAGTGTGGATTTACACCATCCTGGCCCTTGATCTTCTAGGGTTCCCCGGTCACTATCTGATGCTACGGATGCTTGATTAGGGCGATTGGAGTCGTTAAACTCCAATCATCGTCCTGATCACATCCATACGGTTGGATCTTCGATCCGAGGCCCCAATAAAATGTTTGCCATGTCCAAGCACATAAAAGGAGACAATTAACCTCCATTTTATTCAAACTACTCTAAATGCAAGATGATGCATGTTATGCAATATTTATATCATGAAATGCAATCCTATGCTTAAGAACATGCATAAATAGACATCTTAAGTAGTGTAAATGTGTTTACATCATACCCCCATGACTATCTTTTGCTAGTCCCTAGCAAAAACTATATGCTATTTATAAAATAATTAGGTTGGATTATTTGGGCATGAGTTATTTTCAATTATTAAGAAATTGTCTACTTAGGATCTGAACTTTCAAAGACACAACAGCACCCGAGTATCAGCCAAAATGCAGACCGACTCAAGCCCTCGCCTTATTCAAAGAAAAATTTCCTTTTTTCTCTTTTTCTTTTTTTTCTTTTTTTTTTCGATTTTCAAATTTTAGGGTTTAGGAGTGGCTTTCTGCGGCCATTCAACTCACCCAAGATTTGATCAGAACCCTAAGTTTTAAGCATCTTATTGTGATTGTGATAGACTCGTTGACCGGCAATTAAAATGGACTTCGGATTTCTACGCCTTTAGGTGACCTAAAATAATTCTTCCTAAAGGCGTATCTTTACAACTGGTAATTTTCTCCCTACTTTTATTTTTTTACCGGGTCAACACAAGGGTGAATCTAGTGTATATCTCCCTGGTTTATTCTACTTCTCCGCTTCTTCCTAAGTGTTTTGGAAATTTTTAGTGCATTTATTGAGCTGGGTTCTGGACAACCAGTCGATGAGCTGTTACCGCCGACAACTTACCAGCCATATTCGTGCGGGAAGTGTGGCTTATCTTTTTTTTTCTTTTCTCCTTTTCTTTTTGATTTTTTTTTTTTAAGTGGCTTTCGTAGTCTAAAATTTACCTAAAGGTAGCAAAAAGAGAAAGGTCCAGTGACTGGGCTCTAGACAACCTACTTATGGGCTGTTACCCATGATAACTTGCCAGCCATATCACCCTAGAAGGTTCATTAGCCACCCAATTTTCGTTAAAATCGCCGAACAATGAGTCAGTGACAAGATAGTGTGTAGATGCTAGAAACTCAAAATTTCCTTAAATCAGAGGGTAGGTTGATAAGTCATGTACTTATCACCCAAACTTATTTACTCCAATTAAAATAAAATTCAGGTTGGCAAGAACTCGAAAAACAAATCCACATTTAGTGGATACACGGGCTGATTAAGTCCAAAGACCTGAAGGGTATTTGTGTTCAAATCATAATGTAGTATGTCTTAAGATTGAAAATTTTCTTAAACCCAAATTCTCTTTCCTAATTCTGATTTTTTTTTTAATAAAAGAAAATAAAACAAATCTATGGAGCTGACAAATGAATTCAGAGATGAATATCCACCCTCCCATGCCTATCTAATGCAATGTCCTCATTATATTAAAAAGACATAAAACAGAGTGGAAAAGCATAGAAAGCACCTGAATTGCATGAATGTCTGATCCGCTTCGAGATGAAAACTAAAAAGAACTGTATATGTACTGAGTTTAGTGCCTTCAGCTAGGCACACTATACAAAGAAAAGAAATGAAGAATTCACAAGTGCAGGTTATAATCAAAATAAACAGAAGAATCCTCCGACCTGTCAGTAGAGGTCCACAGATGTGGACCAGATTGTGGTGCAGACCCATCCCCCATAATCGAGAATATCTTAGGTTCTGGATAAAAATTACCTAAAACCTAAAATCAGAATGCAAGTGGGGTTGGGCCTGAGATTTATGAGGATGCAACCCAAGACCAAAAGGTCGGGTTATAGAGAATTGAAGCTCAAAAGGATAATCGTTGAATGTGTGCTTGAGTTTGACATCCTCGAAACAAATGTCGTAAGGGTTCTGATTTGATGGTTTCAACTTAATACGAACCCTTCGACACAGTCTTCTACTTCATCCGGAGTTAGCTTCCCAAATCAGAACTTCCCAACTCCTCTCCTCAAACAGAATGTTAAATTCCAAGACCTCTTGCATGTTAATCACCCTGTCTGAAATCTCCAAGTCTAAATGATGTGGCAGAATCAGAATTGACTTGGGTCTAATTATCTCAAAAATAGAATTATTGATAAGCTCAACGGGGTGTAACTGACAATCAGGGCATTGAATTGAATCCTCTAGAAAATGAGATTCTGGATTCGTAATGTGTGCCCTAATAAGATCAGTTTCCTCAGTTATTAGGCTATCAAATGATCTATCAAATTCCTCAGGCCCAATCGTCTCACAGAAATCGTGTTCAGAAAATTCACATGAGACTTCGCAACTTGAATCTTCACCATCAAAGAAATCAGGATCCATACTAATGTATGTCCCAAAATCATTTTTCCCTTTCTGTTCCAAGGAGACATACGTTTCCTCATAACCCGGCTCAGGGATCTTAGGTGAAGAAATCAGATCATCCTTAATTGGTTACTTTAATTTAATCTAGTTATCCTCGTAACACAAGTCCACCCAACAGGTGCATGAGCGGGTTCTGTCATTGGCTTTCCTAAAGAGGGTTCATCCTAGGAATCATCCCATGATTGAATCAAAGCAACCACGAATCTCATCCTCAATTTTGCTAATTTCCCAAGTAGAAACTCACCCGGGTTCTTATCCTTAACATCCTGGAGCCAATCCAACAAAGACTTGTTTAAATCATCAATCATTTCAATCAGGGGCTCCAATCTCTCAATGCAAGGTATTGCCTGAACTTCTAAAGATTGAATGATATTCCTCAAGTTAGCCAGAACCTTATCTTGAACCTGGTTAACCTGAACAAAATGAGTTGGTTCAGGATTGGGCGGGTTTGGTATCAATGCAGAGGAATTAACGAATTGAGATTCGTTATACCCTTCCTGATAATAGGTCATTTCAGATTGTTCAAAAGATGGTGATGACCTAAAGGTAGTGAAATTAGAGGATGGGTAAGGATCGGTGTATCCTTGATTGTAGATCGTATTAGGTTGTTCATGAAAGGAAGACGATCTATAATCGATGTAGCTCCGAGAAGGATAGAAATCAGAATCAAAATGTTCAGGGTTAGACCCTAAATACGGAGTTCTGGAGCTGTATCCCCAATCCGAATTATCCCAACTAACTAATGGTTGATTACAGTACGAGTTGGGATAATCGTCATGCTAAGGATAATTCACAACAGGAGGGAAAGAACGGGAATGCGTGTAGTATGTGGAAGGATTCATGAGATACGGGAGGAAGAAAGGCACCCTACAATATAAACAATCAAACCTGTCCTTAAATGGGTTAGCCTTACAGATCTACAGACTCCCAAAACCCGTCTTGAGATAAAGAAACAATTTGATCTACTCCCGTCTGTTCAATCCAACTAGTTAGAAGGAGGGACTGGGGAGAAGGTTCTTCCTTCGGCTTGCTCCTCCAGTTCCTAGTGTACTCCCCAACCGCGATCGTTTGATTCTGCTCCCCTAGCTAGACATCAGATTGAAAAGTAGAAACAGACTAATCGTAAATAATCTCGTTCTGGGTTCTGAAGAGCGAGTCCAATCCTTAAGGCAAACGTCTACTCTGTTTTATTTAGGGCTAGGTTTGAATGTGCTTTGGAATGTGATGGGCCCTTTAAATGGGTTGTGCCCTTAATGATTGATTGATTTGTGTGTGCATGCACAACCAATGGTTTTCAAGCAAGATTATTTTTGATGTGGTGAATTTTAAGGTTCAAATCTTGCTTAGTAGCTTTTAGGATTAAACTTTAGGTGTTTTCAAACAGGTTTCGTTGGCACACCAGGTTTTGCAAGCACAGGTGAAGATGTTTTCCTTTAAAGTTTAAAAAGAATGTGGAGTTCCTGGTAAATCCCTAAGAGTTGAACCTAAGTGGCAGCTACTTGATGAGTTGATTTTAATTGAAGTGGTGCAGCCCAATCAACTCAAACAATTGGCCTGATGCACCACTTAATTAGGCACACAAATGATTACCTAATCTGATTTCTACTCAATTATGTGTTTGGATGTGTGTATCGGCTCCTAAGATCGGTTTATTGGTTGAGTTTGAAAATCAGATGAGGTTGTGTACCTCTGTGAGATTTTTTTAATTTTTTCTTTTTTTAATGTGGGGGTTGGGGTGAGTATGGGTGTCAAACAACAAACAATCTAACCTTAGAGTTTATAAAAACAACTAGGTTGATTGATATTTGAATTATTATGTTGTGGAATGAAATCTAATGGGTGGGAGGTGGGGGATAACTTACAGAACCTTCCACAGCATTTTACTCCAATCTACCACTTTTGCCTATCTCGAAAGAGTACCTACAATTACAATAAGAAAGGAGAAAAGTGAGGTAAATGATTTGTAAGTTAGGAAATGCGAAGAGAAATCAAAGAGCGTCACCTCCCCAGCAACGGCGCCAAAATGTTGAACTCACGAATTGCTACGCTAACGTGTTCAGTTTTGGAAAACTTGTCGTTGTAGTTTGGAAGAGAAGAATTCGTGTTCAACAAATAAAATTTATACCGAAATGAAAATTCCAGGTCGAACACAGGGAGGCGGACAATTGATTTAAAAACTATGCGTTTCTTTTTATTTGTCACGAAGTAATTCAATTTAAAACTATCTAATTATTTACAATAAATAGAAGAAAGAGAGAGTAAGAGTGAGAGAGAATATTACACACCAAAATCAAAATGAGTTGTAGAATAAACAGGGAATTTATCATTAAGGAGATTGTTCATTTGAGTATTACAACTAGATAGTAAAAAACAATTACACTAGAAAGCAATAAATTTACTCTAGAAAGCATTAAAAGAATGGAGGGAGAAATGTCCTTGACGATCGCTTGGAGGACGAGTAGAATTACTCTAGAAAGTAGTAAATCTACACTAGAAAGCAGTAAAAAGAATAGAGAGAGATATCCTCCTCGACGGTCGCTTAGAGGACAAGCCGGACGGGACGACGCCTGGACAAAGGAGGACGAAGTAGGACGAAGGAGGATGAAGCAGAAGAATGAGAACGGAGCAGCACATCATCGTCGTCTTGGGATCCACTTCCGAAGGGGGACGAAAATTTAGACTTTATCTTGCGAAAGCATCTCGGGTGTGGGACAAGCTTCTCTTGAGCTTTGGAGAGGTAGAGAAGAGAAGGAAGGGATGAGAATTTCCTATGGAGGGGGTCTCCTTTTATAGTTGCAAGGATTGGGGGCAAATTGGTCATTACATCTTTAGAACAATAAATGTGGGTCTTTAGTGACGGATAAAACCGTCACTAAAGCCCCAGCGTGGGCGTAGTACCCGCCGCCCATGCGCGCCTCCTCAACTGTGCTCTTTCTCAACACCCGCCCACGTTCTTTCATCCACAGCGATCGGACGGCTTAAGATGCATCTTCGCCTGCTGCTGCACGCCCGCCCAACGCGTACGGTAGCACATCCTCGCCGCACGTGCAATAGCGCGTGAACGCTATCGGTGGATCTGAGCCACTCGATGACAATCCAACGCCCGCCAGCGCTCGCTCGCCCGCACCTTTCTCCCCTTCGCTGCAGCTCGAACCCGCGGCTGCAGCTCGCGATAGTGCCCTCGACCGCTACGCTACAAAGCGCGGATGGTCGAGCGAACGCTTTTAGGCGCGGCTGTCCACAGTCGTTAGATCGAGATCCATCGGCAGAGAGGGAGCGGGTGCGGCGACTTCAGAGATTGTATGCGGCCGTTTGGGCAACCAAGATGGCGCCACGTGGCACCATCTTATCCGTCCATCTTCTGGATGTTGTAGATGATGCCACGAATGTCGGATTGACTCGATTTTTGCATCGTTGGGCTGCGATCGTCGATCCGAATTCATCCGTGTGATCGAATTTGTCATTTGAAGTGCTGATTTACACCATCCTGGCCCTTGATCTTTTAGGGTTCCCCGATCATTATCTGATGCTACGAATGCCTGATTAGGGCGATCTTGGAGTCGTTGAACTCCAATAGTCTCCCTGATCACATCCATATGGTTGGATCTTCGATCCGAGGCCCCGATAAAATGTTTGCCCTGTCCAAGCACATAAAAGGAGACAATTAACCTCCATTTTATTCAAACTACTCTAAATGCAAGATGATGCATGTTATGTAATATTTATATCATGAAATGCAATCCTATGCTTAAGAACATGCATAAATAGACATCTTAAGTAGTGTAAAGGTATTTACATCACGCACCTCATGGTGTGGGCACTTCCGTAACTAATCCTGAAATCGTTCCCAGGCAGCATGAAGCGGTTCTCCTGGCCACTGGGCGAAACTAGTAACCGCTCGTTGCAATGCGTTGGTACGCCAAACTGGGAAGAATTTCTTTAGGAAGGCCGATTTAAGATCATTCCAAGTAGCTATCGGCTTTCCAATAGTTGGATACCAATGTGCAGCCTTATCCCTGAGAGAGTGGGGGAAAAGCCTCATGATCATTTGCTCCTCATCCATGTTTCGTGCTTTAGTGGTTAGGACCAAAGTGGTCAAGTCCTTCAAATGTTGAAACGAGTCTTCAGAGACAAGCCCATGAAAATGTTTGATCAAGCTTAAAATCTAGGGCTTGATTTCCATGTCACCAGTTGGAATCTGGACACTAGGACATTCTCCATAATTTAAAGGATCAAAAAAATCCTTTAAAGGCTGAGTGCCCTGGCCATTCATTTGCTAGAACCATTCTTGCATTTACTGCAATTGTTCCAATTGCCATTGCAGCATCTTGTGTTCATTCTGAGGAGGTGGTTGATCAGCCATGGGATCTACTTGATTAAAATTCAACCTACTCCTCATAGAATGGTTTAATGGTCCTTCCAAATGGGGATTCAATGACCTCCTTCCAAGCTAAACTAGGAAGGGGTTGGAAGGACTGGAGAATAGAACCCTGCAACACAACAATACAAGCCTGTCCTTAAGTTGGGCATCCTAAGAACCTAGGCTCCATGATACATTCAAACCATTACAAAAATTTTCTGTTGTCCTTAATCCAAAAGCTGGTTAAGTTGGGCTGGCGAAGTAGGAGGAGAGTGTCTCGAAGGCCACTAATTATGCCAAACCCCTGCTTGCTTAAGTCATTTGACAATCAAGCCTGCCAACTTAGCACCTTCTGGAGAAAGCAAACATCACAAATTCGCACCATAGTTTTAGAAATGCCCTGAAACAGACCGATGGGTCCTAGGGCCAATGTCTACTCAATTTTAGATTTGGCTTAGGATAGTAGTGTGTTTAGAATGTGATGGACTCTTAAAATGGGTTGTTCCTTTAATGATTAATTGAAATGTATGAGTGAGTGCACAACCAAGGTTTTCAAGCAAGATTATTTGGATGAGGAGATTTTAGAGTTCAAATATTGCTTAAGTAGCTTTTAGAGTTTAAATTAAGGTTGATTCAAGTTCAGGAAGCAGACCAAGATTTGCAAGCACGGGTGAAGATGTTTTCCTTTGAAATTAAATTAAGATGGTGATAGGAACACCATCATGAGCCATAACTAGCTCATTTTGACCCAATTAAGTCAGTAAATGCTCCTCCATAACCACTAGAGAGTCACAAGTCATTGCAAAATCATTCTAAAGGAAAAATAAGAAATTAGGATTAAAACTATAATTTTACCAGCTTATCATGAATGCAGTACAACCACAGGTTTTCTCAGGGGTTGAGTGAAGGTTAATTGGTCTTAAAAAGACAAGTGGGTTAGAACAATCAGAAAAGGGTTTGCACGTGTTTGGAGAATTAAATGACTTTTGAAACCCTAAAAATAGACCGGCTTAATTAACTGAGGTTCTAATCAGGATAAAATTCACCTAAATCCTCTAAAATTTATAGAAAAAGATTCTCTACAGTTTATAACCTTTAATTTGACCATCAGAAGCCGTTTTGACCCAAAATAGAATCACAGACAGACATTTGCCCTAATTTGAATTTTTTCCTAAATTACCTAGTCAAACATGGTTAAAACCAAAATCCAACTTCACCACTAGATTCCTTAGGTCTAAACTAGGTTTGTATCAAAATTTGGACCCAAGATGAATTTGTCTTGTCCTAGTTTGCAAATTGGTCCTGTCTAATTACTTTTCTACCCTTAACTTTCAAAATCCATTGAAACAAGCCCCTAGCATTATCATCGTTCTCACAAACAAATCCTTGTCGCCATTAAACCTATTCCTACTTGCTTCGGCGACCTAAAAAAGCAAAGAACTCCCTAATTTCTTGACAAAACCCTTTCAAATTTGAAAGGGAAGTTCGTCAAGAAATTCCCTTCCTTTTGGACCCAATCCTAAGCCGAGAAAGACGAGAAAAACTATGCTCCCTTTTGATTCCTTTGTATTCATTC
This sequence comes from Thalassia testudinum, assembly GCA_037157565.1. Taxonomy (NCBI): domain Eukaryota; kingdom Viridiplantae; phylum Streptophyta; class Magnoliopsida; order Alismatales; family Hydrocharitaceae; genus Thalassia; species Thalassia testudinum. The sequence goes on along the minus strand of JAZHRO010000003.1, from coordinate 110,471,179 downwards.
TCTCTTACACTTTTACTTTTTCTCTTCTTTCTTTTTCTTAAAGCTCACTTCCTCACTAGATTCACACAAATGATCTGTATTTGGTGGTCTCACTTGGCATTAACACTTTAATTGAGTTCTCATAACTCTAACACTAAGTCAGAATTCCTTAGCCAGTATTCGGGCGATCAGAAACACAAGATAGGTTAAAGCCATATTTGGTGGATCTCAAATTTTGGTGGTATTACCTCAATGCAAATGACATAAACACTAAATATTCACTCTTTTTTTCTTTGCTTTTTCTAATTTTTTCTCCTTTTCAGTTCTCTTTTTTTTTCTTTTTTCAACATAAACGCAACTAGCACACATCCATGAACTTTATTGAAGAGGCATTATTAGGGATTGATGGTACTCAAGAGACATTGGGTGGCTTATTTGGTAGAAGTGCCTACTTACGGCACCGGGGGAGACGGATAGGACGGTGTATTTCTGACCTTGACATCAATACCCTCCTTCAGCCGAGAATTCTGTAAGGAATGGTCGTAACCATCCACCTTAGCCCTAGTTTTATGAAAACTCGCTCTCCTCGTATTTGCCTTATTTGGTGGCTCTCAAAATTTCACACTGAATGTATATGCAGGAACCGAGAGCGAAAACTATGTCTACTCTCTAGGTATCATCACCTAATTATCTAGGATTCCAAATTCCTTGTAGTAATCTTAGAGCACCAATACACTCTACTCTCATCTCACACTATTTGGTGGATTTTTGGAGGAAACTCTGCCTGACTCCCAAAACACTGTCCAGGGGTTCAAGAGAAGAAGCACTACTTCTTCTTGACAGACTAAAGACGTTTATCAGCCTTCACAGTGAATCCATTGCAAATTCTACGTGTGTATGAAAAGTTGTACTGGATTCCAGATTACAAGAATCAACTAGAGGATAAAATCCCTAATGCATTCTCTTAATAAGATAATCTTATTCATGAATGCAATATGTATATATGATATAAACAAGTAACCTCATATAATTTGTACTTCGTGAAATTCCTGTATCGGGTTACATTCAGCTTGACCCTAAATTTAGAACAAGAGGTGAGCGGGTGAGTCGGAATAGCTGTTGCGGACGATTTCTAGCTCCAATGCAAGCATTGGAGGTGGAGTTGGTTGTTCTTTTATTTAGGGTCCTAAAGTACATTTTACATGCAGCTCCGAGGTTTTCCTAAATGTTGGCATAAAAATTTTCAATTTTGTTGTATCTACCCCCCCATGCCTAAGTTCTTGCATGTCCTCATGCATGAATATAAAAGAAAATAAATATAGCAGGGAGAGAATGGGTAGAAATCACCTGTAATTGCTCCTTAAATTATACATTTAGTACCAGCCAACCTATCAGTGTGCTATATGCAGAAAGAAAATATGCTAGAAGAAAAATATGCTATATATAAAAATGGTTATGTATAGATGATGGATGCGGAGTAGATGCTGAATTTAACGCCTCCAGCTGGGTTAAAACTCAATTAGATGTATCAGTTCTTGCATAGGAGCCAATAAAGATTAGGAGAAAGATATGCTCATATGCTCCCAGAATCAGTGGTCCAGAGATGCGAACTAGTTGATTGTGCAGCCCTACTCCAAAAAGTCTGGCTATAAGAAAGTGTGGAGGGGGGATCATGATGTTGATTTAGTTGATTTATTATGTCCCACAATTCAGTAGGAAGTTGCTGAGGGAGTAGATCAAAATGTATCTCAGAACCAGATTCTGAGTCATAGGGATCCTCATAACAATCATTGACATGAAAGATCATACCCTCTCTAGGCTCTGGGTCATATGGGGGTATCCGCGAAAGTAGAAGATCTGTGGGGAGGTCACTGAAATCCTCATCAGAAATTACTTCATCCTCATCAGTACTCATATCTGATTTATTGGAGGCTGACTCTTCAGGCTCGGGGTCGAGCCATTGACTAGGATGATAGGTGCATCCCCAGCTCATTCTGCTTAAAGGTTCATCCTCATATGCATTAGGTTCCTTAGTAATTCCTACCTTAGGTAGCATATTTATTTCTTCATTCAAGTCATCCATAGCTTCTTCTGGTCTTCGAATGTCAGGATCAGGGATAGAAAGTGTCATCTCAGAATCTCTACCATCCAAATTAGGGATGTAGGTGAAAGAAAAAGACTGCAGATCAGAAGAAGTTGGCTCTAGCACAGGTTCACCTAGATTGGGAAGTGGCCTAGATTGATAAGTAGTGTCGCATGTAATGTTTTCCTTAAGATCCATATCCTCAATTGGATCTACTTCCCTTATCTTGATTGGGTTATCTAACCCAAAAGGTATCTCCCAGGATTTAGGATAATCTGATTGTGGCTCAGTCTTGGAGATATCAGTACTTTCTTCCTCAATTTCCTGAATGGAGTTCTCAGATGAACTCATTCGTCATACTTCTTGCTCCTATCTCATATCCAAGATAGGTTCTTCTTCCCCTGAATGCTCTTCTAGCATCTGCTCCCAAGAATCTTCTGTGTGTCCTTCCAGCATAGTCATTTCAGATTCTTCGAGGTCTTCAAGGCTATTTTCCACTTGATATCTCAAAAGCAGTAGTTCTTGAGTTTCCCGATTTTGTCCAATTACCCTTGTTATCTCTGCTATTTCATGAAGGAGCTCCCTCATAGCCTGTTGATGCGGAATCCAACTTTGTCTTTGGTTCGACTCAGTGATAGCTTGGACTTCATGTAGATAGAATGCGGCCTTCTCCTTAGTGCTAGCTATAGCTCTCTGTATTCTGTAATGAGGTCGCATATGCACCGATAGTTCTTCAGGGGTTCCAAGGGGTGAATCAGGTCTACCCATATTCCATGGGTGAGAGGCAGGAGTATGAAATCCATATCCTGGGTTATAAGATGCTGTCCTTTGAGGGATCGACTGGTATGGGTCATAATATCCAGGGTTAGGATATCGGTTAACCATTTCGGTAACTCGAGGAGAAGGATCAGGTGAAGCAAAAAGTTGTCTTCGCCACCTTAGGTTTTATGATCCCAAGGCTAAGCTGGTTCGATGACCTAGCTCTCAGATAAGCTTGTGGGTCCAGCTCTTCTGGATCCTGATTAGGTCCAGATCTAGGGTTAGCCATTGCAGCCAAGCAGATAGAAGAAGAGGGTGGGGGAGAAGGTGGCCCAGGCGAAGTGACTCGCTTCCTTGGGAGCGACTCCCAAGGTCCAACCAATCGAGGTCTTAATGACATCCTTCCTTGCATACACCACCCAAACCCTAGGTTGGTGTAGCCAAGCTAGACAAGGCTAAGGCCCTATCAATCAAATGGTCCTTATGAATCAGATGACCATATTTTTCGTTTTAACTTTTAATTCCTAAAGAAAAATCATCGTACAACCGACTGAAAGTGATTCCCGCCTCTCAGCTAACCCAACCAAGAGGTTGAAAGCACCTAGTAGTACAACAACGAATTTGGGTTTAATTCATGTTTTAAACTTGATTTTTAGCCCGTTTTCTTCAGTTGAGGTTTTCTTGGTGAGTGGCCCACAAGGTTACCAAGCTCACCGGCTAAGTACTAGACTTGACTAAGTCTAGGTTAGCTCAAATGTGGTCTCCAAATTGTAACCCTAAAGGTGTAACCTAGGGTTCATGCAATTTTAGGGTTTTATTCTTTTGTTCTTTTTTTTCTTCTTCAATAGACCACAAAAATTACAATCAGTTCTTTGACAAAAATCAAAATCCAATTAACTTGAAATTTGGCGAGAAGATTAAATTTTGAATTTTCCTTTCAGAGAATATTTTTTTATAATTTTTACTATTTCAACCAAATTTCTTGATATTTTTAAATGTCAGGGGGTCAGATTTGGAATTTCGACCCTTGGTCGATTCTTCGCTTTGAAACAATAACAAATGACTTTTAGAAATTCAGGAAAAATATGAAAAATAAAGCCAATGAGATCAGCTTTCAAATGTCACCATTTTTAGTCAAAACAGATTCGTGGATTGCTCAGAATTGCTTATTGAAATTTGAAAAATTTTGAATTTGGGTCAGTCTGACCCCTTGCACTTCACAAATTTTTAAAAATTTTGTACTATGAATTTTCTCAAAATAAGGGTGCCATTTGAAAGATGGTTTGAAAATGAAGGTCTAGCCTGAATTTCAAAATTTTTTGTTCCCTAATTTTTCGATAATCAAATTTTTAAAACAGACTTTGAAATTTGGCAAAAAATTAGAGAATGATGGAAAAGGTTTTAAAGAGTGTTTGAGTTTGAAATGCAAACTTTCCACCAAAAAAATGTTTTTTTTTTTAAAACTTTTGCACATTTTTTTTTCTTTCAAAAAGGATTTTTTTTTCAAAGGATTTTCAAAAATATTTATATTTTTTCCTTTTTCAAAATAACCTTGGATTCAAAAGGAACCTAATCTAGATTTTTTGATTTTTTTTCTGAACTTTTTTCTTTTCAATGAAAATGAATAAGTTTTTTTTTTTCAAAAGAAATTGTTGGAAGCAAATCAAATTCTAGGGTTCATAAGAAAACCTAGCCTAAGAAGAGATCTGCAACTAATTTCTTTTTCCGCGCTCGACGTGTGCGCAGATCCCATTTTTTTTCTATGTTGTCCTGCACATCCAAAAACAAAGTAGAAGAAGATTTGTCAGTGGTAGTTTAAAAGATCAAAATCAAGAAAAATGACGTTGCCTCCCCGGCAACGGCGCCATTTATTTGGTAGTCGTGTCGCGTGTTTTGATAGGAAAGGCATCGTAGTATAGTGCGCAATACGATCAAACAAAAAAATATTTAAAAAGATAATGAGACTTTGAGTCCCAGTCATTCATCTCTAGGAGGCATTTGTTTAATTCTGAAATTGATCCTTTACTGCTCTACTTTATTTAGAATCGCACGCTGGTTTCCAATCGTTGGATTAAAGTTTTGACACTTCTATTGTGAGTTCTGATTAGATGTGCGTGTGTTAGATAAATAATGAAAGTGAAAGTATAAGTCAGTGTGCACAATTCTAGTGATGTGGTGGCTATTTACAGAAAATGCATTTATATTTAGATCTTCTATATTTTCCGGAACCGACATGCTTGTTGCAAAATATATATATAAGTGAAAAACAGGCAACTTGAATCACACAAAAGAGATGGCAACCAATAAGCTCATGGTGATTTCAAACATAGAGATATGTACAAAAATATATCTTTTATTCATTCATTCAGAGGATGTTTGCAACATGGAATGTAGAGGAAAGCTTGTAAAGGAAAGCTTGAAAAGCATAAAACTAGCTAACAGAAAATGATCGCATACAGGAATCTATGGGACAATTTTGCATGCATCATTGTGGGAGAATAGGAGCTACACTACTAAGCAGTAAACGAAAGCAATAAAACTACAAGAGCTAAGTTACTAATCTAGCATAAAAGAAGGGCATTCGGAGGTGGGCTAAAATGGCCTTTTAGTGGCTGAGAGAAGGAGGAGCGGCCAATGGTGCTTAGGCCAATCCTTGGAGAGAGGTTGGAGAGTTGATCCAGCATCTTGGTGTGGAGATGGTGGCTTCCATGGTGCTCCTCGTGGAGGTGGAGTGGATGTGAGAGTAGCTAACCTAGATGGATGAATGAATGCCAATAATGGGATGGGTGCAAATGGCCACCCGTTAGGTCATTTTATAGACCTAAGTGAGTCTCTCTAGAGAAGTGTGGAACTCTCTAGAGAGAGTCCAATGAGTGGCTGGCCAAGTGAGAGAGAGTAGTTCTTAGATTTATAAAAAGTAGATCTAAGAATTGAATGACTCTTGGTTGCTAATTTGGCAACCAAGAGTGGCACCACTTCAAGAGAGTTCTAGAGAACACTAGATGAGTGTGTGTGCATGAATGGGTGTGTATGTGTGTGAGTGTGTGGTCGTGCCTTAGGTGGCTAAGTGGTCAAGGTTAGGTCCTAAGGTGTTTAGGTAGGTGTAGGCCTTAAATTAGGGTTGCAAACCCTAATTGCTAAGGGGGAATTGCAATTAAACCTAACCCAAGTTTAATTGAATGAGTGTGAACCTAATTGAGAGTGAAATAACACAATTAGGTTGGGCTTAGGTCAATTGGACTCTCACTAAGTCCAATTGGACTTGTGTGGGTTGAGATATGAGCTCAATTGAACTCAATGAGTCCAATTGGCTTAGGCAATGGTAATTGACTATGATCTAAGTCAATTGCATTTGGTGATGACCTAGTTATGCCCTTAAGGAAGTCTAAAGGTGATGTACTAGGGTTAGGGTACCTTAATTTAGGTTCCTATGGGGTTGGAATTGGGTCTAGGGAGCTAGAGATCCAAGATCAAGGCTTGAATCACAAAATAGGAATTGGAGAGTAGTTCCAGATGTCCAAAAAATGGAATCAGATGTCTTATACTCAAAAATTAGAAGTCCAGACTTGTTGTCTGGATGTCCGATTAGAGTCAGGAAGAATTCAAGGTTCTGTCTTGGGTATTCTACAGAAATTGGATGTCTAACAAAGTGTCTGGACGTCTAATAACACTGCAGCAGTGGGTTTAAGGTGTGCGGGAGTTGGCTAAGGGTTCTGGATGCCCTATAACTTATCTGGACATCCAGATAAGGGTTGGAACTAGTGTTTAAAGGTTTCCTAGGGTGTGGTGACCTAATCTAAGGGTGGCTAATGCTTGGGGAAGTCTCTAGTCTATCCTAGGGCTAGGATGGATCGAAGCTCTTCACACTTTATTGCTTTATTCCTACTTAATAGAATAGCATACCTTAACTCCCTTACATCATTATTCACTATATCTAATCTAAGTGTTCTGCTCCAGCCCAGCTGCAACACCCATTATTCCTAATCCAGCTTCAGATCTAGCTCCAGATCCAACTTATTAGCTGTAATTGACATAATGCACTTAATTAGCACATTATAACAATATTTTATGCATAGCTAAGGGAAAGCAATAAAGATGCAGATAATGCTTATGCATGCATGAATTACCCTAACTTATTCTAAGTCCTAGCCTAATTTAGGTCAATTCAGACCTATGATTGCTGCGCAATCAACGCATTACAAAGCCCGAAGGACATTCTACGGAATGAAAAGGTTCCGTAGGGACATGTGAAAGTTGTCTTTTCCTAATCTTCAGGATAGATAGGGACTTGGTTATATCCCGAACAACCATCTAAGAAGCAAATATATTTTTGCCCAACTAACCTTTCGAGGATTTGATCGATGAATGGCAAAGGTAAAGTGATCCTTTTTAGTGGCTGTGTTCAGCTTCCTATAGTTAATACAGACTCTCCAAGCAAAAGTTGAATGAGTGGTGAAGGTTTCCCCTTTCTCATTAGTCGTAACGGTTATCCCCGCCTTCTTGGTTACAATCTGAACGGGGCTAATCCACGGACTATCCGAGATTGGGTAAATAATCCTAGCATCGAGCCACTTGATTATCTCCTTCTTGAGCACTTCTCGCATATTCAGGTTTAGTCTCCTTTGAATTTCGTGAAAAGGGTGGGATCCATCTTCCATGAAAATACGATGATTACAATAAGATGGCTCGATCCCCCTAAGGTCATGGATGGTACAACCAACTGCCTCCTTATTTTTCTTAAGGGCCTTAATTAACCTCAATTCTTGCTCCTTAGTCAAACCAACACTAATAATCGTAGGGAGCATGTTTTCAAGTCCTAAGAACTCATATTTCAAATTTTTGGCCAATGGTTTTAATTCCAGCTAGGGTGGGTTTAGAATAGGAGGTAGGGAGGATGCTGATGAAGATTCATCAGGATGATCTAGTGGAAGAGGTTGGGAATGAACAAAATCAATAGCCTCTTCAAGATGTGTTAGGTCTACCACGGAGGAGGGTTGTGGGTTGGGTTCGCTAAAGCTAGTGGAGTACTCGAGTGCACTGATTGTCATACAAGACTCAAGATCCTGATCCTTGAGCTCCTTAATGAATCCACAATCCTCAAATCCCTTTATCGCCTTAAAAATATCTAGAGTTAATTTCTTATCCCCAAAGGCGATCTCCATACTATTGCTTTCACAGTTTATGTTGGCCTTGGTGGTAGCTAGGAACGGATGCTCTAGAATGATGGGCGTGTTCCTCAAATCATTAGGTACATCCATGTCAAGGATGAGAAAATCTATAGGAAAATAGAAATCCTTGACCTTGACAATTACATTCTCAATAACGCCTCTCGATGTGGTGACCGATCGATCTACTAATTGTAGCATTACTGAGGTTGGCCTGAGTTCACCTAACCCAAACCTCTCATAAAGAGAAGTTGGGATTAGTTTTATGGATGCACCGATCCAATAGTGCCCTATCAAAAGTGTATTCCCCAATAATGCATGAGATCAAGGGGGCACCTGGATCTTTCTTCTTTTGAGGAAGGTGATGCAGGATCACAGAACTTGCCTGCTCAGAGAGAATCACCTTCCTCAAAGTGGGTTCTCTCAGTTTACACTTTTGGGTACATAGTTCTTTCAGAAATTTAGCGTAAGCCGGGATGTGCTTAATAGCATCGAGGAGAGGAATATTGATCTCTACGCTATTGAATAAATCCAGAAGCTCCTTGTTTCTATCTAGGGTTTTCTTCTTCTTGGTTTTCAATAGAGCCTCAAGGAATGGGATATGGGTGAAATTTTCAATTTCTGGTCTCTGGGCCTTATTGTCTTTTTCAATCTCCTCCTCTTCTCTCTCAAGCTCCCCAGGGTTTTGGCATCTAGAGGGCAATTTAGGGTCCTAAGTTTGCTTTCCACTTCTCAAGGTGACAGAGTTTGCAGAGGCATACGAGTTTGGGTCTTGAGGTGGGCCAGTGAAGATTGGAGGTCCTTGGTTAGTCATGTAACCAATGGAAGAAGAAGATGAGGGACCCTACTCAACCCCCTGAGCATGTGCGTGTGAGTCCCTTTGATTCTCGTACCCTTGGGCACTATTGCCCTGATTTTGCACATTGCACTGGTTGGGTGCAGGTTGAGATGGTAGAGATCCAGGTTGTCAGGTGTTAGCAATTAACCTGGATTTCAAGTTATCCAATGATGCCTTCATTTGTTGCATAAGCTGAAGCATGGACCCTTGCATTTCCACCATCTTCCGATTTAAATCAGCCTGCCTTGCGGATTGTTGGGCATTCCAAGATGGCTGATTAACCGATCTCGGGGGCAACTGGGTGTATACTTGACCCTAACCCATAGGTTTTTGAGATGCATAGATGCTGGGTCGAGATTGGGTCTGTTGCCCTTGATTTTTCCAGGAGAAGTTAGGGTGGTTCCTCCATCTCGAGTTATAAGTGTTGGAATACGGGTTGGACCTAACATTCTCCTGCATTGCATATGCATCCTCATAAAACAAAGATGGAGAGAAGGAAGGATCAGAGAAACTGGGATCAAAGGCCCCAATTTGGAACCCATATGGTTCCGAGAAATCCTGGCTCACAGGTTGAGCTAAATCGAGTTAGTTCACGAATTCCTGCCCCGTGGGAGCTTGTAAGGAATGGAATCCCGAATTCTAGGATTGAGTAGATATAGAAGTGTTTCCTGAATGCCCAGACATCCATTCTTCCATTCTCTTAGCAACCAAGTCCATTTTATCCAGTTTATTACAAATTAATTCCATGTCAAATGAATGAGAATCTTGGATGTCATTAGCACTTGACCTAGGTTGTTGGGACCGATTGAATGCATCATGGAGGCATGATTAATTGTGTTCTCGCTCATTTCCTTAAACAGGTCGTATGCACTATCTGCATCCCTATTGAGGAAATTGCCTCTGCAAGTGGTGTCCATGTGATTACGAAGTTGCTCAACCAACCCGTGATAGAAAATCTGCACTAGTTGCCATTTCGGCACCTCGTGGTGTGGACACTTCCTCAAAAGTTCCTTGAATTGCTCCCAAGCACAATGGAATGGTTCCCCCGGCCACTGGGCGAAAGTGGCAATCGCTCGTCACAAGGCATTGGTCCTTCCGATTGGGAAGAATTTCTTCAGGAAAGCTGACTTAAGAGCAGCCTAAGTTTCAATCGGCCTTCCTGTAGTCTGGTACTAATGTGCGGCCTTATCCCTAAGAGAGTGGGGGAAAAGCCTCATGATCATTTGCTCTTCATTCACATTCCTTGCTATGGTGGTTTGAACCAAAGTGGTTAGATCGTCCAGGTGCTGGAATGGGTCCTCCGAGCCAAGCCCATGGAAATGCTTAATCAAACTTAAGACTTGGGGCTTGATTTCTATGTCTTCGGCAGGAATCATGATGCCGGGATATTCCCCATTGTTTGAAGGATCATAGAAATCCTTCAAGGGCTGAGCGCCTTGACCGAACCATTGCTGCATCTACTACAATTCTTCCAATTGCCTCTGAATCAACTCCTACTGGTTTGGGGGCGGGGGAGGTGGTTGTTGATCAACCATGGGATCTGCTTAGCTATAGCTCAACCTCCGCCTCCTAGAATGGTCTAAAGGTCCTTCCAATCTAGGGTTCAATGACCTCCTCCCAATCATACACTGGAAGGAAGTTGGAAGGATGGGGAAAAGAGGGAACCCTGCAGCACAAGAATACAATGCTATCCTTAGATGGGGTAGCCTAAGGTCTACTAACTCTCAGAATCCATCCTAAGATTATGGATGATTTACTCTACCTATGTCTAGGCAATCCAACTAGTTAGAAGGGGGCACTAGGGAGAAGGTTCTTCATTTGGCTTGCGCCTCTGGTTCCTAGTGTGCCCCCTAGCCATGGTCGTTTGACACTGCTCCCCTAGCTAGACATCAAATTGACTAGTATAAGCTGGTAAATCATGAATAATCTCAATCTGGATCCTGACAAGCGAATGAATCCTTAGGGCCAACGCCTAATTGATTTTAGTTAGGCTTGGGAAATTTGTGCTCTGGAATGTGATGGGCCCTTAATGGGTTGTGCCTTTCATGATTTGTTTGAGAATGTGTGAATGTGCACAACCAAGAGGTTTTCAAGCAAGATTATTAATGATGAGGTGAGTTTTAGGATTCGAATCTTGCCTAATAGCTTCTAAGATTCAAATATTAGGTGTTTTTGACCAAGTTTTCTAAGGTAAACCAAGTTTGTTACTGAAAGCACATGTTCAATTATTTTCCTTTAGAAATCAAGAAAAATATGGGGTGACTGGCTTGACCTAAATATTGAATCCTATGGGGCAGCTAGAAAATGAACCTCTTTCTGATTAGGTGGTGCGGCCCAAACAATTCAATCAATTGGCTTAAATGCACCACCGATTAAGGCACACAAAAAGGTGATTAACCTAATATGATTTCTACTCTTTTATGTGTTGAATTCGTGTATCGAGTCCACAGGTTGGAAGCCCGGTTGAGTAGAAAAAATCAAGTCCGATTATGTGCCTCAAATGTGGGTGTATAGAGTGTGTATATTGATTCATCCCACAGAAAGTATCTCACTTTTTTTTTTTTTAAATGCGGGGCTGAGGTGGATGAAGGTGGCAAACAAGACAAACAATTCTATCCTAGGGTTTATGCAAACACCTAAGTAGATTAGTTCTTGGTTATGAGTGTGGCGAAATGAACTAGTGGGGGGGAATGTGGGGGACACTTACAGAGTACTCTACCTGCACTTTACTCCAGTCTGCCACACTTGGATCTCCATGCTAGGGTACTTGCAAGATAGTAGATCAAAGACAAGTGGTGTTAGTGCTATGTAAATGTAAAGAAGTGTAATAAACAATAAAGTAAATTCCGTTCCCTCTCCAGCAATGGCACCAAAATGATCGCACCTGTTTCGCGTGTTTGAAATCAAGGCTATAAGTAACCCGTCGTCGCAGTTGCAAAACTCGTGGTCAAATAAAATTTATACCGAAACTCGAAAAGTGAGTCCTGGGTTAAACACAAGGAGGCAACATTTACTTTAACTGAAAACCACTCTTCGATTTGTTTCTTTTTGGTATTTTAGGGTTTTGTTATTTTTTTGTATTTGTGTAAGAAAATAAGCAAACGAATCACAAGATAGAGATGGAACAAATATGGCATAGATATCACTTCAATGTCTATTACAACCAATTATGAAAGCATAAAAAGAGAGGGGGGTGAGAGGAAATCTCTCGAATCGGCTATTCGACGAGATGATGGCACCTGGTGGAAGCTCGGACAAAGGAGGTGAGGAGCGGGACGATGGAGGTGAGATGCTGGACGATGTCAAGTAGAGGAAAGCTTCAGCGTGGCTCCAGAATAGAGGTGAGAAGATGGAGATGATCTGCTACTGGAATGGAGGTGGGAGGATGGCTCCAAGGCAACCAACAAATAAGGATGGGAAGAGGAATGAATATTTGGTGAGGCAGAGGTTTGCTACACTAATAGGAGCCTTGGGAGCTTCAAAACATGCTCTAATGGAGTGTTGGTAGGCTTGTTAGAGCTTAGGCGTAGGTGGGAGTAAAGTAGGTAGAGATGAAGAGGAATGGGGGGTGTAGGGGTGTTTATATAGTGGAAGGAAGGGGAGAGTCCCTCGCACAGGCATTCAGTGACAGCTATAAGCATCACTAAAGGCCACTCAAGTTATCGCTGAAGATCCACTCCTCTTCATTGCTTGGGTTGGCGCATGCACTGTGTAGGCCATTTAGTGACAGCTATAAGCGTCACTAAAGGCCCCCCTTTTGTCATTGTAAATCCGGCACCCATTGCCCACGCCCACAGCTGTCATCGCGCACGTAAGCGCGGACGCATCTTGACCGTCAGATGAAGGATTGCATGGCTAAGAGAAGATCGTGCCCCTTTGCCAAATTTGAATCGCACGCCTCGCCATCAATCGTCGCATGCCGCACGCATCAGATGGTGCATTCTAAATGTGCATCGACACCTATGTGCCACATCCATACTCAACTGTGCGTCCACGTAGCCACATCCTTCGCCGCCCGATCTTCCATCGACGGCTCCATTTCCTCCCACATGCATTTTAGCGGATAAAGTCCGTGTGCGATGCTTTGAACGCACGGCCATGCGTTGAGAGTGGAGGCGCAGACCACTGTGCTAAGGGTCATCATGAGTCTTGTTTTTGAATTAAGCTTTCGCGCCCACAACCATTGGATGGAGATCCCACGGTCGAGATGACTCCTCACTTGATCAGGTGCTTCTTCAGCTGTGTAGCGCACATCTCAACTATTGGATTGAGATCCAACGGCTGGGATATGATCTTGCGGTGGGCTTAGAGGCTCCCTGGCTCAAGTGGGGTGGCCTAGATGGCACCACGTGGCACCATCTGGGTTGTCCATCTTCTTGTTCTTGCGGAGGGTGCTATAGAGCTCAGATCTGGGCGATTCTCACGTTGACGGACTGTGATCCTTGCTCTGAATTCATCCGTACGGTCAGATTCTTCATCCGAGGCCTGTAAAGATGTCGCTTTGCCTCCTGGCCATGTAAAATGATGGAATTAATGTACATAATATAAAACTATCCTACATGCAATGCAAGGGATGTTTATGCAATATTTATATCATTATATGCAATGCTATGCCTAGGAACTATTATAAATAAGCATTTTATGATGAATTTATATGTGCTTATCAAGAAGCTTGCTTCCCAAGCTCTAACCATCCTCCTGAGGTGTATAAAATCACCCCCTGCTCATACCGAATCCTCCAAGCTTGAATTCGACCAGAGAATCCCTTAAATTCCTCTCCCCTCCTTTGGTCGATTTTCTCTTCAAGCTCCGTCGACTCTCCTTGCTTTCCCTCATCGTCTGACCACAATACCAGTAGCATACTCTTCCTCCTTGTCTTCTTTCACATCGCGCAGCACCCGCCGGCACTCCTACCCCGCTTCATCCTCGCTGATCGCCTCTCTCTGAGCAGCTTTGTCTCTGGTGCTGGCCACACCTCACCCGACGCCAACTCTGCTCCCCTTCATCCTCCTCCTTTCCTAAATGACTCCTTATCTTCCACTCTTCATTTCCATCCATCTACAACTTCGTTTCGATCGTCGACTCGCCTCACCATCCTCCGCCTTCCACCTTGCCGACGTACCTCCGAGGAGCTCGCACGGCCACTACACTCCACCAATCCGGCTGCCGTTCATCCATACACCTCCTCCATGTTCCAGAGAGCAAAAGCGCTCTAGTCTTTGAGGCTATTGGCCTCCCCACTGCTCCACCAAACACCGCACTTTCGCACATCACCATCCAGCCACCTCACGCACTCCCACACCTCACGAACACCGCCGTTCAATTCCCCACCTCACAGCGAAGCTTATGAACTATTTTAACTGAGGCTCTTAGCCCATTTTCGTGCTTGCAGGGCCCAAGTCTCTGCCGCCATTACCGAAGCTTCAAGCGAAGCTCAAAGCTCGCTTCATGTACTTGTAGACCCAAGGCAACATCCCAGGCACAGCGGATTACCTCTACGAGTATCCTCGCGTGGTCAATTGGAGCCTTTGACCAAATCCTCTGCATCAATTTGACGAAGGAAGCTATTGCTGCTACTGCACGAAGGAAGGAGGGTGGGATAGTCCCACCTCGAAAGCTGACTAGCCCCCACGCCTGCATAAATTGAAAAAGTGTCTGTGGCAATTTCCTCCAAACATGGGGTGAGGTCCCTCTCACCCAGGCATGCCTCGTCCATGATCTCTACTCGCGAATCTGGCCTGACCCATTAACGCACCTAGCCAAGAACTCCTCAGCTACGACCATGCCCACAGTCATGAATCTGGGTGCACGTGTACCCAATAACTCGATATCCTGAGAAAGGCCTTGGGAGGGTGGAGCCTAAGAAGGAGAGGGAAGGAGAGATTACGTGGGGGGGTTTTGCTGTAGAAGACATTGGCTAACACTTAACCAATTTGAGAAGTCCCCCTTCTCTATATGAAGGAGGAGGAAGCAAAAGCAAAAGAAGAAGAAGAGAAGAGAGAGCCACAGCAAAGAAAGAACAGAAGAGAAGAAGAGGTTGAGAAGAGAAAGAGAGGGCTATACACTATAGCCCAAGATGGTTAAGCGATCTGATACTTGATTTCTAGGCTTTATTTTATTGATACAGTTGGAAAAATTTGCTGTTATTGTGAGGGTATTTGGTGATTCAAATCACCATTTTACCTCATTCTTTTTGCACTATTGACATCTGTTTTCACTTCTATATCATTATTATTTGGAGTTCTATTATATATTGCTTATATTGTGTTTAAATTGCAATTCTTAAGGTTTAAATTCCATATTGCTCTGTGTGTTCGACCTCAGAACTTTTTCAAGTAATAAAATTTATTTGTTTAAGTGCTATTTTGGCTATACTACAACACGACAACCTTAAATACTGATTTAGCATGAAAAATAAATGGAATGCCTGGTACTTAACCTTAAATGTTAACCCTAATGAGCAAGCTACTTGATGAGTTGTTTTTAGAAGTAGTGCGGCCTAAACAACTTAAGCAATTGGCCTTGATGCACCATTGAATTAGGCACACAAGTGGTTACCTAATCTGATTTCTACTCAATTATGTGTTGATGTGTACTGGTTCTAAAGATCGAGTTGCTAGTTGAGTGAGAAAAATCAGAAGAGATTGTGTACCTCTGTGGGTGTATGTGATGTGTATAGTGAGAAAATCTCACAATCAAATAAATCTTTTTTTTAGATTTTTTTTTTATAAGTGGAGGGTAAGGTGGGTGGAGGTGGCAACCAAATAACCAAACTAAGCCTAGGGTTTATGAGAGCACCTAGGTTAATTAGGGTTTGAATTAAGGTAATGAAATGAAAGCTATGGAGCGAGAAAGAATGGGGGAGCACTTACAGTGGTCTTCAACTGCAATTTACTCCTTTGTACTGCTTGAAGATTCCTTGTCGGGGTACTTGCAAGACAATAGAAGAAATAAAAGGGTGGTTAGAGATCAAATAAGTGTGCAGAATGTGACAAATAACCGAGATCCATTGCCTCCTCAGCAACGGTGCCAAAATGTTGAGTGAGATTTGTATGCTTAAAAGATTGAGTAAAAAACTCGTCGCTGTAGTTGTATAAAAATCCTCCAATCAGATAATGTTACCGAAACTTAAAATGAGTCCCCAGTCAAACACAGGGAGGCTACATTAATTATATCCACAATTATATATTTATTCTTTTTTATAAATGAAACATTTACAATGGCATCTAAACTACTTGAAATATAAACGAGAGAGAGAGAGAGGGAATAACAATTTTATAACTATGATAATGTCACTTACAATTAATTTCTACAACTAGAAAGCTAAAAATCTATACTAGAAAGCGATAAAAAGATAGGGGATGAGAAATTATCCTCCTCAACGAATACTAGTAGGATGAGTTGGAAGGACGATGCCTGGAAGAATGAGAGCGAAGACAGAGGATGGAGGGTGAATCATGAAGAACCGAGGATGAGGTAGGGCGTCGATGTCACAGGATCTACTTCCAGAACAGGGGAAAGCGGATGGTTGACGAGAACTTTGTAAAGGGGGTGAGAAGTGGAAAATTTTGACTTTTAAGTTTAGCGGAGCACTAAAGTGAGCTTGAGAACGTTGTTCTTAGCTCTTTGGGAGGTTGAGAAAAGAAGGGATGAGAAAATATGTGGGAGGGGTAGGACTTTTATAGGTGTAGAAGTGTGGGCATAAAAGTCTTTTAAAGGCTTAAACATTAATGTCAAGGTCTTTAGTGACGTTTATTGGCATCACTGTAGATGCACATCGCTGAAGGTATGTGCTTGATCTCATCCGCTTGCCATTGATCGAAGTGTCCTCATGCAGCCATGTCTTCACCCTTTAGTCTTTAGCCGTTGAGGACTTGGATCAACATCAGCCATCCAATCAAGTGATCTGACTGCTTAAAAGCCATGTGCCTCTTCTCGTTCAGCACACCCACAGCGCCCGCGTAGGATGGTGCATCTGATGTCACGTCATTGCATGCATCTAGTGCTCGTGCCAATCTGGTGCACGAGAGTGCACCACGTCGCTCACTTATCAGCTATTCGATGAGGATCTAGCAATCCAATTTCACTTGTGGGCTTCATCGTAGATTAAATCCACTTAGCACAGATCGATCACCTGCCTTTGTCTCTTCATCTGAGGACATGGCTGCTGCATTGCGGTCACTATTTTGTCATGTTTGCATTTTAATGCTCATGCACCCTCGGTCGTTGGATGAAGATCCAATGGCTAAGATGCTCTAATCATTTGAAGGAGATACGTTGTAGGCATGTTTAGGTGATTTGGGCTGCTGGGATGGCGCCACTTGGTGCCATCCTGCCATCTAAATTCCATTGCTATAGATGGTGCCATGGGTGTCAGATTGGGTCAATTTTTGTGTTGTTGGGCTACGATCATTGATCTGAACCCATCCATGTAGTTGGATTTGTCATCTGAAGTTTGGATTTTCACCACCTTGCCCTTTTGCATCTGATCTTCCTTGGACTGCATCTAATGCTACGGAGGTCCAATCGAGGCGATCTCAGAGGTGTTGAACTCCAATTGTTGCTCTGATTAGATTCATACGATTAGACCTTCAATATGAGGCCTAGACAAACATTGCCCTATCTCCTGACAATAATAAGACACAAATTACTATACAATTTATACAAACTAATCTAAATACATGATGATGCATGTTATGCAATATTTCTAATACATGATGCTTTTATGATACTAAGAACATGCATAAATAGATATTTTAGGCCAATCAGATGTGTGCACATGATTGCACAGCAAAAATACACCTGCAATTGTGCCATCTTGTGCTATTTCCTAGCATTACCAGTGCATATTAGGTTTCCATAGTCGTATTTGTAAAAATACATACATGCATGCATTTAATTGAGAGGGGAGGAGAGTGAAATAAATTGGCCTCGCAATTACATTTTTCCTCAAGTGCTGCTTTGCAAAATTTCCATCTCTATTTTCTATTTCTATTTGACTTTGGAATTCTTCTTTGCGCGGCTACCATGCATGACAGCCTCTTCCTCAGCCATTCCCTGCTCATAGCTCTCCCTGCAGCCGCATGCCCTGCCAAGCCATGCACAGCCAGGGCATGGCTATGCATGCCTTCTTTCTCTACAAAACAGGTGTGGCTACCTTCATTGCAGGAGAGCCTGGTCCAGCGAATAGAACCCAATGCAGCTCTTCTTCTCCAGGCCACCATATC
Source organism: Thalassia testudinum (assembly GCA_037157565.1). Classification (NCBI taxonomy): domain Eukaryota; kingdom Viridiplantae; phylum Streptophyta; class Magnoliopsida; order Alismatales; family Hydrocharitaceae; genus Thalassia; species Thalassia testudinum. The sequence goes on along the minus strand of JAZHRO010000003.1, from coordinate 110,453,128 downwards.
CTTCCCTCTCCCTCCATACGCAGGACCTCCTCCTCAAAGGAGCCACTCCGCGAGCAGGAGTAATCTCTATGGTGCGCACCCACCACCGTGAGACCACCACTGCCCAGCTCATCAAAGAGCTGGTAGGCATGGTGGCCTTCTTCCCTGTTTCACTTTCCACGCCATTTTTGCCATTACACCAAAGCTTGAAGCTTTGAAGCTCAACCGGCCACCGCATGCCTTGCAGCAGCCAGCCGAGCTCCACAGATGCAGCAACAAGGAGGCAACAGTGCACGCAGGCACCCATGCGCGCCTACAGGCATCCTTGCCTCCCTCTCCACGTGCCCTGTCACGCTCTCTCTCCTACCTACAACTAGCCGGTGCAGACCTTCTTCCTCACGCGCCAACCCGCGCGCGCTAGCCGCAAGCCGCCCGTACTCACAGCACCTGCAGCAAGCGGTCGTGCGGCTCGACCATACATTGTAGCCACTGTTCACGCCAGTCTGCAGAACACTGTGGCTACAATGGGGTGACTGGTAAGCTTCTCACTTATCCGGTCACCCAGAGCGCCGCTACCGATCACTGCCCACGCGCGCGTCTCGCCCCGCGTCCCGCTCCAGTGCCCTCCCGGGCGTTTGCGTGCGGTCCTCTCCCTTCACCCGCATATGCCGTCCCGCTTCTTCAGCGCCTGCTCTTCACGCAGCATGGTGCGCTGCGGCCTCTTCTCTCCTCCGCGCCAACTCCCTTGTGTGTGCGCACCTCTCCGTGCGCCTATGCGCCTACGCGTGCACGTGGATCACTAGACGACGCTCCACTGCTACAGACGACTTAACTCCAGCTCCAGCAAAACCGAGCGCTCTCTCTCTCTCTCTCTCAGCACTCTCTCACTCTATCTCTGCACACACACATACACACACTCACACTCTCGCACACACACACTCTCACTTATATAGTATTACATACATATATATATATATATATGTATACATATATATATATTGATATATATACATATATTTATATACATATATATATATATATACTTATATCTATACATATAGTAGTACCTATATACTTAAGTATTAGTATACATACATACATATATATATATATATACTTATATATACATATATATTTACATATATACATATACTTATATACATATATACATATATATATACACATACATATATACATATATAACTACATATATATACCTATATATTTATAACCATATATATATATAGATATATTTACATATATACGTATATATATATATTTTTTCACATTACTTATCATACGTGGTATCGCGGGAATATCTGCACCAGTTGCTGATATTCCTCGATACACGCGTACAAAAAGCGTGGTCACACACACCTTCCACCATCCACCTTACACTCCATGCGGCACCTCATCCTGTCGGTTGCGTCTTTCTAGACGACAACCTACTCGACACCGTGCTACACTCCATCTTCGCCTCCACCCCCACCCCTTTATACATATATAGTATATACAAATATATCTATACTATATTTACTTTATTTATATTTCTCTTGCATGCCAATAAAAAGATAAAAAATATAAAAGAGAAAAGATAATCCTTGACTTGTAGGTACTCCGTCTTGCGAATAGCAAGACCTGTTTTGGAACCCTGATTTGGCTCAAAGCCAAGAACCTAATTTTGAGGGTGTGCCTCAAGGACCAAGGTTATCAGAAAAAAATCTAAATAGAAAAAACACCAAAAACACAATAAACGAACGAAAGAGATTCGTTGTAGGAAAGGCGTAGAAACTTGACTTCTAACCCCACTTCCCTGAGTTCGACCCTGGGCCTAAAAGTGATCAAGATAAAATCAAGCAGGCCAGGTTAAAAATTTTGTAAAGGGATGGTTAGGTCCGTTTTAGGTTAACCACTATACACACTTCAACAATAAAATCACCATATTAAGAACCTATCCAGGCTCGACCAACAGCACATCAGCGCACCATATACACACTGGAGGACTTACTGAGGTCCTACATTCTTGAGTGGAAGGGTAGCTGGGAGGATTACTTCCCCTTGGCAGAGTTCACCTACCATAACAGTTATGTTATTATTGATATGGCTGCCTTTGAGGCACTAATGGGTGCAAGTGTGTCTTTCCCTTGTGCTACGGGAGGAGGGTGAGAAGTGGGAGATTGGATTGGGGATTGTTCAACAAAGCACTGTGGTTAATGAGCAGATCAGATGAAAATTATTATACTTATAGAATGTACCAAAGAGCTATGCAGATAGTAGGAGGAAATACCTTGAGTTTCAAGTTGGAGATTCTATCTTTGTCAGAGTGCCCCCCATGAGGGAGATTTAGCAGTTCGAAGTGAAGAGGAAGTTGGCACCTCATTATGTCAAACTTTTGTGATCATAGAAGGGTCAAGACAGTCACCTACAGAGTTGTGCTACCATTGATTCTGGTAAGGGTACACGAAGTCTTCCATGTTTTGAACCTATGGAAGTAGGTCCTTGATCGAAGTTAAATGATCAACTACAAGGACTTGTAGTTAGAGCCGAATCTCACCTTCCTTGAGCAGCCTATAACAATCCTTGATCGGGCAGTTAAGAAATTGCGATGGAAAGAGATTACCCTCATCAAAGTACTGTAGTGTAGTCAAAAATATGAGGAGGCCACATGGCAACCAAAAGCCAAGATGAGCTATTCACTGGTACACATTCAAACCCCCGAGTTCGTTTCTCTTTAAGGTTATTATCCCACATTATTTTTATCACTAGCCTAAGTTTCAAGGGAAAAACTCCTTTAAGATTTTTATGTTGTGAGACCTTGGATCCAAATTTCCACACTCGTACCGGATTTCACTTTCCGCAAGGAAAGCAATGCTTTTCATTTCATGTGGATCGGAACAGTGGTCATGTCATGGAAATTGTGTTTCGAAATTGAAATCATTCCCCAATCAAATGTCATTTTTTGAACTCCTTGCAAAAATTCAAAACCAACAACACCAATTTCATGTAAATCGGAGGTCGTTAGACCCTTTTTCAAAGTTCATTAATTTTCATGTTTCGTGGCATTTTATCATGTTTTAAATCACGTGTTAACTTGAAATTTTTGAAATGTAAATCGAGACCCAAATTCGAGATCTACGACCACCATGACATACCTCTCAAAATAACAAGTCTAATGGACTTTGTCGTGCAGAAATCAGGATTTCTGGGCCCTGAAAATGTGACTGAGTTCTCATTTGGTCTTGGTTTTCAAAAAAAAAAAAAGGTTGGAGCACCCTAAAGTATCTAAAACCTAGACACCCTCCCCTTAAATATCCCCCACTCCCTTGGTCCCCATGCCTTTCACACACGCACCCCTCCCCACTACAATAAAAGGGGTCAAAGGCAATGACTATTTCATGAAGATAAAGATGAATAAATTGTCGTTATATGGCTTGCCAATGAATAATTTATTCGTCATCATATACGTTGTTGTACGAGCCGTTGTTAAATCGACAACAAATAATATATTTGTTGACAAATTCAAATAACGAATAAAATCATCACTAAAATCGTCGCATACTTTAAATTTAACACTAGTTGTTTTCATTGTCTTTACTTCCTTTAACAATAATTTTTTTCATCGCCTTGTGAAGAGTATGCTAATGATTAATTCGTTGCAATATAAGAAGAATACAAAAATTTATTAATGATCCTTTAAAATACTCATAATGTATCATACTCAATTTATTTTGATTACCTATAAAATTATAAGTAAATATTTCTCACAAATTGAAATTTTTCAATGGAAACTTTATAGAAAATATACCTAAAAAATTGTGGACAAATTTCATTATCGCATATATTTGTAGGGACCACAAAATTTACTTTATTTCGAGGATGAAAGAACTAAAACAATTCAACAACCTGAAATTTGTCAAAATTTTACTTCATTTCCAAGCTAAAAAGCCTTTATTTTTAACCATATTCGAAACAAGTAACTAAAAATTGGATTGAATCTTCTCCTTAAAAAATGAACTATCATAACATATTTGTATCAGTAAATCCAGAGAATTTGTTGCTTATACATTCAGCAAAAACTATCAGATCATTGCCAAAAAGAAAGAATTCTAGTCCAACAGACACCATAAACTCTTTGAAATTTGCATGAGTTGCTAACCTAACACGATGTCCATGATCCTGCAAATAAAATAAATAAGTGAAGGTTGCATCACAAAAGAGTGCATCAAAGTGAGATGCATAAATAACACAAGGAGCGGGAGAGGATATTTTATCTATCTTAATATAAATAAAAATTGTTAATGCTACTATAACTATGTACCCATTTTCAAAACCAGATTTTATTTCTACACGTAGTAGATCTCCTGCATTGAGATGAGTGAATCCATAATGCTCAGCAATGTTGGCACACTAGGTAACTTTTCCAAACAACATGAATGCCACAGAATAATATGCAACAACCAAAATGACACAGAATAATACAAACATCGAAGTATGAAAAAGAATAATGCCATAGATAAATAAGAAAAATAGACACAACATATGTCTACAAAGTATAGATCTTAAACAAATAAACAACTATGTGCGTAATATTACTACAATGACAACTAGAATTATATAACATTTGGATTTCCATCTACATTAGCATGAATGCCATAGAACAATAGTGAAAGATGGTAAAAGAAGCCTTTTCAAATGAAATTCACATGCTCATTAAATAGGCTTACCATTCAAAATGCTCCAACAAAATTATTTTCAATAAGAATCTACTGGTGCCTTTTTTGTGTCACTAGTTGATAACTTTTTTGACAAATTGGGAACCTTAAAAAAAACATAAGCTCATTAAATAGAAAATTACTTAATAAAAAATACTTTATTACAGATAAAAGTATTTCTTTAAAAATCACCAATGATGAAGAGGGAACAAGCACCTTTATCTTAATATCCAACAATTCCAATTTAACAAGTAGGTAAAATCCAAGATATATCATATAGCATTTGATTCTAAACCAATAAGAGTTTTCAACCTTATAGTAGCATGATTAAATGACCAAGAGTTGGAAAATGCCACAAGTATATGATCTCAACCTTCTTTTATTTTTGGGTGCACATAGTCATGCATGCAAGAGCAAACATGCCATAATTCCCCCATCTTTTTTTTCACATGCAAGGGAAATAACATTGCCCAAATTACCCCCAACTTTTTTCTGCAATCCCCATCTTCTATTTTTGAGCGACATAGGGGTCTAGGTCACCCCATGCACTTCATTCAATCTGAAAAATCTTTTAACAAATGGTAGAATTCAACCTAAACTAAGGTACTAAATTAACTTCATAGTTTAATCTTATTTAAGACATTCCCATACTTGAGTTTGGAGAGGACCAATGCTCACCAAATGCAAGCATCATGAACTTATTGATGCAAAAATGATGCTAAAATATTAATCATGATTGTTGATATGAAAAAGACATATGATAAAATTATAGGGCAATCTATCATGAATTATGAAATAAAATGAAGCATGTCAAATAAATTGAATTATGTCTTACACTTAATTCATCTGCATCCATTGCAAAGAAAATGAATGAGTACTTCTCATAGTGCTCACAATAATAGGGGCAATTCTCTTGCAAGGACTGTAGCAAGATATAGTAAAGTTGTCAACAAACCTATCAAATTTTTGGAGAGTAAAAATCAAACATAGTAAATTGCTGCCACCAAAAACAAAATGTTTCAGCATCATGAAGGAATCAATAGATATTAATTATAGAATACTTTAACTTTGTAAAGGAGAAATCATTAGATATCAATAATGTTTCGTGGCACACTCTGGAGGAGGATGTCAAACCATGTGATTAGTTTTTCCATTTCACCAAAATCACCTATTATTTAAAATAGCAGGTACTCCAACTTTCTTCTACATTTCATCCTAAAGAGAAAAAGGAAAGAAAATCAATGAGACAATTAGTTAAGGTTTTCTTTGATAGTTCTAACAACTTTCCACTTGCCTATGAGTATATCTAGGTCTAGAAAAGCTACAGAAACTAGTAACAATAGTATCTAGACAAATTCTAATTATCAGCAAATACCAAAGAAATTAGAATCTATTTTCAAGTACCTTAGAAATGTAGAGTAGAAGAGTGGAACTAAGATAGAAGAAATGCCAATCCCTAAGCTAGCAAGTGGTTGACCAACTATCATTTGTCTCCACAGTCAAGGTAGTAGCATTGAAACAATTTAGCGACCTCGCTAAAGCAACTAGTAGATTCGAAAAGAAAATAGACGTCAATATTGGCTGCTCACTTGAGAAGTGCACCAATTGCAAATAGCATGCATCTAGATGGGATTCAGAACTTACCAATTGACATTAGGATAGACTGTTCACTGGCCAGTCCTTTTGCTATTTGTAGAGGTCATGTCAAGTGATTTTATTAAGGACTTCTATGAAGCAAACATGTTTTCATCTCATCTTGATATGATGTACTCTGAAAGCTATTAGTCATTGCCATGGGATTCAAAACTTACCTATACTCATGATGCCATTTAGCTTTACTACCGGGCTGGCCGTGGAGCTATCTTGTCAAGGAAAGAGATACTTAAGTACCTCCTATAGGGAATTACAATAGCTCCTGCTGAAAATATATTTGATGAGGAGAAAGATCCTGGAAATGGCTTGAAACGCAACTTTCCAATTAAAAATTCTGGTAAGTGGGTGAAGGTGAATGAAAAGAAGAGGCTCTGCGACATCCTGTAAATGCAAGACTATGTTGTTCCTGGAATCCCAAATTTCCATGTGGTTTTGAACCATCTTGATTTTTAGCATTCAAGACTAGTAAATGGACCACACCATGAATTTCACAAGTGTTTATGTATTCATGTGACATGAGTCGGCAGTGAATCAGAGGAAACACTTCATAGGTTCTGCCCTCAAATTAGAACCTTGTAGGTAGCAATCCTTCTTTCAATGCCCTTTTACTAATGACAAGAGAATTTTGGATCATAACATATCTAATTTAATCATTGTGAGATGCTTGATAAAGAAAGAAGGAAAAGATATTTGGGAGCTCCTTTTCGAAAAGGAAAAAAAAAAGATATTTGGTAACTAGGTTATGCAATCTGATAAAGAATAAAAAAAAAGGGGCTTGGATGTGTACTAATTTACAAATAGTTGTCATCCTTGTCACTAACTTTGTTATCTATTATTTGCATCTAAGATTGTACTTTGCCGATTCCAGCATCTTGTGGTGTTATATAAAGAAAGATGTGTTTATTTAATAACTTAAGGTTTTCCTTCAAGTTGGAGGTGAACTTGTTGTAACGATGTTCTTTAGTAAAGCTTTTTGATTAAATGGTGCTATGAGAAAGGATGTGCTTCTTTGATAAAAAGAAGTGTACATAAACCATCTTAAACAAATAAGAGAAAAGGTATCATTTACAAGTAGATATAAGAAATCCTACTTAAAAAGTGGAACATGAAGGCCAACCATCCACAGATCTCAGTAGTGTAATGCTATGCTAGTGATATTACAATATATAGTCATGTGGGTGGATTAGTTAAGGAATGTGGTGGCTGTAACTAATTGAGGCCTGAGCGGTGCTTGCATTTTCTCCTCTCCAGATATTTTCCTTCTTTCCACTCAACTCTATTAACATGATATCAGAGCTACCTATGCTGCTCACCATTGCACAACTGATCCAACTCTATTTTGATTGACCCTAAGTTTAGCAAGATCGAGACATGTTCTACTGCATTGCCAAATCATGCCCCATTCAGGTTGTCATGGGAACAGCTACATGATTGTAAGTTCTTCACATTACAATGAGTTCCTCAGCAGCAAGTTCCTCTTCAAGTTCTACCATGTCAGGTCTGCAGTCTTCCATCTTACTCTCAAATCCTATTGTTCTAGCTTTAGTTCAACATAATGTTCCACACAAATTGATGGCCAGGAATTACTCTTTGTGGCGTGCTCAATTTTTCCCTTTGTTAAATGCATATGATTTGATGGGATATGTGGATGGAACAATTTCCCAACCTGATTAGTTCACTATTCTTCCTGATGGCACTCGAACTCCTAATGAAAATTACATTATGTGGTTAAGGAAAGGCCAACTAATACATAGTTGGCTTATTTCCTCCGTAGATACGGAAATTTGCTTGTAGATCATGTCACTTCAATCTGCTCTAGAAGTCTAGGTTTTCTTAGAAAAATATTTTGTTGTTCAATCCAAGGCCAGGATATTTCAGTATAGAACTGAGTTAAGCTTTAAAATTATCATTCCATACGTTGTATTAATTTTTAGATACTTTGATTATGTAATTTGATTGATTATTGATATCTTATTTTTGGATGTAGGGTCATTTTGGAGACATCGAACTTTATTATGGAAGGCCATATTGGTAATCTTAAATTAGCATCAAGCATTTTAGGAAGGCAAGTTGTTGATAGAGAAAGAAAATCCTCCCTCCAAGAACTTCTCTTCTCAAATCAATCAAGGCTGCAACCTTCCCAATTCTCCTCTCAATCAAATCGAAAACCACGGCCATCTTCCACCAACACATGCACACATATAAAAAGGAGGCTCTTCTGTACATGGAAAAAAAACATCATGATCTTCCTCCACGTCCCCTCTCTGCACGTTCTCTCTCCACAATAGGAGAACCACCACCGTGCGCTAACGCCAACTCTACAATCGCGAGCCTCTTTCCCGTGATCAGGATCATGTTTCCTTCGACGAGCATCGTGACAGCACGCTCCTCGATTAGAAGATCAACTTCAGCGTTTCGTTGATGCTTCGTGTGGTCGTAACTTCTTAAATAAGGATGCCGAAAGTGCCTATGATTTATTGGAGGAAATGAGTGAAAACTCCATTAAACAGGCATCTATGAACACCTTTGGTAGAACTTCAAACCTGCAGTTCGGTGTTCATGAGATAGGCAGTCAATCTATTCACATTACTACTCGTGGCATAAATCACATTTTTAAATGATTCTGTCATAGTATAACGCGAAATATGTCTCGACAAATAAATTTTAACGGAATAGGTGTCCTGGTCGAACTCAAGGAGGTAGAAAACGTTTCCAATTTCATAACTAAATTAAAATGCTAACTAGAGAATATGCTACTAATTGCAAACTAATATATATATATGACACTAATCACAATATCTATATCACGCAGATGGTTTGATCATGAATTGCAGAAATAGAATTATGACTAGAACTAATACTTGCTATCTAATAAACACACATGAATTCATGATAAAATGTTTACTTATGATAGTTCCTAGGCCTAGCATTGCATATCATAGTACAAATATTGCATAGCATTCATTGCATTGCATTTAGAATAGTTGTATATTATGTACATTAATTCCAACATTTTATATGGCTAGGAGGTAGTGTGACATCTTTACGGGTTTTAGATGAAGAATCCGACCATACTGATGGATCTGGAGCGACGACGCAGTCCGTTAAGGCAAAAATCACCTCGATCAGAGCTTCGTAGCATCCTCTATAAGAAGAAGAAGATGGATGGCCCAGATGACCCCACATCCTACATGAGCCACAGCCTCCCCAACTTCACGTAAGGAGCGATCCCAACCGTTGGATCTCAATCCAACGGCTACGAAATGCTCTACATTGGCCGATTTCTCCTCCAAAGTGCAGCAGGGAAGGCTTCATCTCCACCGTTGGATCTTCATCCAACGATCGAGGAGCATGGTTGCACCTCATCTCCAGGCAACCAAGTAGCTCATTGGCCAAACAGTAGCGCACCCACTCCTCAAATGAGAGGCACGAGTTCGAGCCTCAATCCTCCATGCTCGCTCCAGTGCCAGCGAAATTGGACCACTCAATCTTGATCGAGCGGCTAAGATTACTCACGTGCGATCTGACGCCACCCACCGATGCAAGGAGGCATGCCAGATCATATGCGCACAATCAGAGATACTCATTTAAGATGACCGGAGGAGCTCTCGGTCATCAGATCTTCTTGAAGGCGCGATCCGCGTGTGTTCAAACCAATGAGGGTGCGATTCATAGGTGCCTCCCAGCCATGCGATGAAGAGTCAAACGGCTGCCAGTGAGTGTGGAATTCAAGTGTGTGCTTCCTCCTCGCGATCTCAGCCATTCGTACCTGATCCAACGGTTGAAGCTCTCCGTGCACTGTGCCAGTTGTAACCATGCCTCCTCAAGCCAATAAAGGCCCTTGAATGTTCAGCAACACCAACGGTGGGTCTTTAGCGACATTTTAAATGTCACTGAAGACCCGTGCATGCAAAACACCTCCATTCCTCCACTATATAAATCCCATGACCCCTTCCCTTCCAAACCATCTCTACCTACTCTACTCCCACCTACTCCTAAGCTCTAGATGCCTATCAAAGCTCCCCTAAAGCTCATTCCCAAGCTCCAAAGGCCTCCTATTAGTGTAATGGTCCTATAACCCACTAAATATTTCTTCCTCCATCTCACTGCCATTCGTAGCAAGCCTTGGAGCTATCCTCCCACCTCCATTCTAGTAGAAGATCACCTCTACTTCCTCATCCCCATTCCAAAGCCTTGGTGAAGCATTCCACTACCTAGCATCCTCTTGCATCTCACCCCCATTGCCCAGCATCTCACCTCCTTCGTCCAAGCTTTCACCAAGTGTCATCGTCTCCCCAAACAGCTGATTTGGGAGATTTCTTCTCGCCCTTATCTCTTTTTTATTTTCGTATATTGTAATTGATGACTGAATGACATTATGATATATCCATTTGTTCCCTCCACTTTGTGAAATTATCTTGCTTGCCTCCTTATTAAAAAACAAAGGAAAAAATAACAAAACCCAAAAACACCAAAAAGAACAACACGAAGCACGGATTTCAATGAAAGTAAATGTTGCCTCCCTATGTTCGCCACATCCATAATCAAGACCTAATCTACTTAGGTGTTTGCATAAACCCTAGGATGGAATCTATTTGTCTTGTTTGTCACCTCCACTCATCTCACCCCTACATATAAAGCAAAAAAAAAAAAATTATCTTCTGATTGTGGGACAAATCAACATACACCCACATTTGAGGCACATAACCATTTGTGATTCTATCTACTCAACCAGGATTTCGACTTGTGGAACCGGTACACATACAAATCAACACATAATGGAGTAGAAATCAGACTAGGTTAATCACCTTTTTATGTGCCTAATCGGTGGTGCATCTGGGCGAGTTGATTGAATTGTTTGGGCTGCACCACCTAATCTAAAAGGAATTCATTTTGTAGCTGCCCCATAGGATTTAATAATTAGGTCAAGCCAAGCACTCCATATTTTCTTGATTTTTAAAGGAAAATACTTGAACTCGTGATTTCAAACTTGGTTTGCCTCCTAGAAATTTTTTTAAATATACCTAATATTTGAACCTTAAATGCTACTAAACAAGATTCTAACCCTAAAACTCACTTCATTATCAATAATCTTGCTTGAAAACTTTTTGGTTGTGGACATACACACATTTTTAATGAATCATTAAGGGCACAACCCATTAAGGGTGTATCACATTCCGAAAGCACTAAATGTTCCAAGCCTAACAAAAATTAATTAGATGTTGGCCATAAGGACTGATTCGCTCTTCGGGGCCTAGATTGAGATTTTTCTTGATTAACTTGCTTATACTGGTCAATCTAATGTCTAGCTAGGGGAGTAGCATCAAATGACCATAGTTGGGGGGTATCAAAGGAATCAGAGGCACAAGCCAAAGGAAGAACCATCTCCCCAACCCCTCCTAATTGGTTAGATTGACCAGATAAAAGTAGAGTAAATTGATTATAATCTTCAGACAGATTCTAAGAGTTTGTAGATCTTTAGGCAACCCAACCTAAGGATAGGCTTGCATTTTTGTGTTGCAGGGCTCCTTTTTCCCATCCTTCCGACTTCCTTGCAGTGTATGCTTGGAAGGAGGTCATTGAAGCCTCGCTTGGAAGGACCTATAGATCATTCCCGAAGGTGGAGGATGAGTTATAGCCAAGTAGATCCCATGGCTGATCAACAACCACCTCCCCTGCCCCCAAACCAGCAGGAGCTGATTCAGAGGCAGTTGGAAGAATTACAGCAGATGCAGCAATGGTTCCAATAAATGAATGGTCAAGGTGCTCGGCCCTTGAAGGATTTTTATATCCTTTAAATTATGAGGATTGTCCCAGCGTTGTGATCCCCACCAGTGATGTTGAGATCAAGCCCTAGGTTTTGAGTTTAATTAAACACTTTCACAGGCTTGGCTCAAAGGACCCATTCCAACATTTGGAGGACCTGATCACTCTGGTTGAGACCGCCAAATCGCAGAATGTGGATGAAGAACAAATGATCATGAGGCTTTTCCCCAATTCACTCATGGATAAGGCCGCACATTGGTATCATACCATTGGAAGATGGATTGCTACCTAGATAGCTTTGAAATCGGCCTTCCTGAAGAAATTCTTTCCAATTGGGTGAACCAATGCGTTGCTACGGTTAATTACCATTTTTGCCCAGCGATAGGGGGATCCGTTTCATGGGGCCTGGGAGTGATTCCAGGATCTGTTGCGAAAGTGTCCACACCATGAGGTGCCTAAATGGCAACTTGTGCAGATTTTTTTATCACAGGTTGAATGATCAACTCCGTAATCATGTGGATGCTTCTTGCAGAGGCAATTTCCTCAACAAAGACGCAAAAAGAATGTATGATTTGTTTGAGAAAATGAGCAAAAACTCATTAAACCATGCCACCATGGAAACCTTTAACCAATCCCAACAAACTAGATCAAATGCCAATGAGATCCAAGATTCTCATACATTTGATATAGAATTGATCTGCAATAAATTAGATAAGGTAGATCTGGTTGCTAAATTAATGGAAGAGTGGATGTTTGAAAACTATAATTTTTCTAGATCCACTCAATCCCAAGGCTCGGGATTCCATTTTTTTATAAGCTCCTACAGGATGGGAGTTTGTGAACCAGCTGGAGTCAGCTCGACCTTCGGGCCAGCCCTTCTCGGATCCTTATGGGTTCCAAACTAGGCCCTTTGATCCCAGTTTTTCTGATCCTTGTTCATCCTCATCTTATAAGGATGCTCATGCTATACAAGAGAATGTTAGGTCCAACCTGTACTCGAATTCCTACAATCCTGGTTGGAAGAATTACCCTAACTTCTCTTAGAAAGATCAGGGGCAGCAAACCCAATATCGACCCAACAATTATGTACCATAAAAATCAATGGGTTAAGGTCATGTATATACTCAGTTGCCCTTGAATCAGGTTAACCAGTCCATGTGGAATGCTCAAAACCTGTCGGGTAGGCTGATTTAAACCTGAAGATGGTTGAAATGCCAGGGTCAATGCTCTAGCTCATGGAACAAATGAAAACTTCACTGTACACCTTACAATTTGGACTTAGTGAAAACAATCGATAGCCTGGATCTCTACCATCACAACCTATACCAAACCTAAGGAATGTACAAAACTAAGGCACTGGGCCTCAAGGGTTTGGTAATGGTAGGGAGCTGCATGCTCAAGCTCATGCTATCTATCAGCTATCCAAGCCCCTCCCGGAGCGAACCAAGTTCCCACCATAATCAACCGGGAGCCTCCTATTATGCCCAACCCTCCCCAAGTCACTAACCAATAGCATTTTGCCACTGCAAATACCATCACCTTGAGGAGTGGTAGTAGACACAAGGGACCCACCCAACCCCATGTCAACACCATTAGGCCCCATAGTAGGAATTCTAGACTCCCAACTAAGAATGTGATCAACAAAGCATCAGAGTCATATTTGTGAGTATGTTGTTGTTGTTTGGGTAAATAGAAAAATTCAGAAGAGAAATTGGAGGAAAGGATGTCCTTACTTCAGGCTTTCAAATTAACAATCATTTTACTCCTCGCGATTACCGGATCAATCCCTACCTATGCCATAGGTTTACTGAATTCATATAAAGAAAAGCGTAGAGCAGAATCGGAAAATAATAGGAGAGTAGTCTTGTCTGATAACACAAGCACACTAATCTTAAACACCCTTAAGAAGTAGGATGCAGGAGCCCGTTGATTTCCTGCACAATAGCAAACATTACTTTTGATAGGGCCCTCCTTGACTTGGGTGCTCCCATTAATGTGATCCCCACCTCACTGCATATGGAACTAGGTTTAGGCTACCTAAAACACACTGACATAACCTTGCAGTTAGTCGATAGATCCATTACAAAACCAAGGGGTCTTTTGGAAGATGTTTTAGTCAAGGTTAATGATTTGCATTACCTAGTTGATTTCATTGTCCTAGACATGGAAGCACCAAAATAGCTCAACCACACCTCGATTATTTTGGGAAGACCTTTCTTGGCTACTACCAAGGCAAGGATTGATTGTGCATGGAGAAATATAGAAATGGCCTCTGGGAATAAAACAAATTGATTTACGAGGTCTCAAAGAAGGATAAAATTAAGTATGGTTTGATGGAGGAGCTTGGTAGAATACAGGAGGTAATGGCATGCATAGCTTAGACAACCTTTTAATGGCTAGCTCAACCCAAACTCAGGACAAAAATCACACAGTTGTAGGGATAATTGAGGACAATAAAGACATACAACCAACTATGGCAACTCAGGATGAGGAAGATATTCATGAAATTGGAAATTTGTTGGATGATTCACATGATCAAGTTAAAACCCAAAAATGTCCTCATCCTGAATTTTTAGAGTTTGAGGTTCAACTTTTGGGTGGGAATCATGAGGATCAGGATGGTTGGATTAAGCACCCCGATTGTGAGGATGAAATTCAACTTTGGGAGAAACTCTTGAAATGTTAGGTATTCTAGAGTACCCACAAACCCCCAACACATCATAAAATCCTCATCATCCTTGTTCACCCAACCATTGCACAATTTCTATATCCACCCACACCTCCTCTATACTGAATCAACAAAACTCTTATTGGAGACCATTTAGACTCGCCCTGCATCACCAGCTTGCCACTTTCATTAATCATCTCTTTGGCAAGCCCATTTTCACTCTCCGGGACCCATATCTAGGGGCCCAGAAATGGTGTTATTGTAGCCTCAATGTTAGTTATTTTTTATTGAGGACGTCGCCTAGTTGAAGGCACTAAACTCAACATGTGTAAAGACTATTTGGAGCTGAAAGGAAATCTCATAGAAATCAGGTGCTATTCTTCCAATTCTACCCTCCTGTATGCTGTTATTTTAACAATGATGACATTGCATTACCTAAGCATGGGGGGGTGGATATTTTGTGAAATTATTATTTTGTCAGCCCGTAACAATAATTTCTTATCCTGTTATTTATTTAAAAAAGAAAAAATACACTAGAACCAGTAGAAGAGAACTTAGGCATTAGGAGTTGCGAACTTTAGGAATTGATACTTTAGGATCTGAACACTTAGACTCTTCAAGTCTTCAGTCTTACTCAGCCCAGGTGTCCACTCAAATGTGGACTTAGTATCTGGTCCTCACCAAGTAATTTTATTTTAATTTGGTAAATAAATTGGGGTGATAATTACACAACTTATCAACTAACCCTCTGATTTGAGGGGACTGTAAGTCTAAGCATCTACACACTATTTGCACTTACTCACTTACCAATGATTTTTATGAAAATTGGGTAGCTAATGAATCATCTAGGGTGGTTTGGCTGGGTCAGTGGTAATAGCTCATTGACCAGTTCTCCAAAGCCCAGCTACACGACCATTCTTTTCCTACTGCCTTTTGGTAAATCTTAGATCAGAGAAGCCACCTACGTAGAAAAAAATAGAAAAAGAAACACCCAGAAAGAAAAATAAAAAAATAGAAATGGAGAAAATAAAAAAATAATAATAAAGCACACTTCATCGCATGAGTATGGTTGGTAAGTGATCGTGGGTAACAGCCCATTGGTCGGTTATCCAGAGCCTAGCTCATGAAAGTACACATATAATTTCCAAAACACTTAAGGAAAAAGTGGGAAAGTAGAATAAACTAGGGAGATATACACTGAGTTCACCCTTGTGTTAACCCCATAAAAAAGTATAAAAAATTAGGGAGAAAGCTACCGATCAGAAAGATAAACCTTTAGGCAAAATTTTTTTTGGTCACCTAAGGTCGTAGAAACCTAAAGTCCATTTTAATGGCTGCCTAGGGAATCTATCACCCTTTCACATGATACTTAGAACTTAAAGTCTTTTTCGAGTCCTTTTTGTATTTTTGTCTTTTAGGATTCAATTTAATTGAATGTGTTTTAGGGTTTTTCTTTTTAAATATTCAAACAAGTTTGAAATTATACAATCAAAGGAAAAACAAGTATTGGTAGTGATGTATTTCCTTTATGTTGTGGGACTAAAAAGCAAGAAAGAAATCCTAATTGGATTTGAACCCTAATACAGAAAATTACTACCAATGAATTCTTTTTATTCTTTCTGAATACGTAGTGGTCCAAACAATGCAACCAACACCATTACCTTATGTAAAATCAAACAAGGATTCAAGAAAATATTTTTGTAAGATTTTAGGAATTTTTTTGATAATTGTTTTGAAATTTTATTTGTACTACTGTCAAAGTCCAGAAATGATACTCGTGGGTATTTTGGACATTTCAGTATTACCACTGACCTGAAAAAAATTTGGTGATTTTTTATGATGTGTAAAATTTCACAAGGACTCGAGAAAGATAAATTTCGCAAAAATTTGATGAGCATAAAAATTATAAAAATTCATGGACAGTAGCAAAATAGGAAGATTAGAGGGTGTGACCCCTCTGCAGTCTAATAATTTTTAAAAATTAAATACAAAGCTAATTGATCTAAAATTTGTAAAAAATGTTCTTAACTTAATTTCAAATCATTATATGAAATTTTATGATTTTAGGAGGCCTGTGGTGTTTGTAATTGAATTTTCAATTCTAGACAGAAATCTGGACCCAAAAAATAGAACACCAATACTTGAAATAGAGTGGTGTTAATAAAATATTCATGCAAACAATGAATTTTAATGGACACCACTCCACTTAATTAAGATGTTTGGGATCCTGAAAGTTAAGTTTAATATTTTTTTGGTAGTTTAATTGACTATGTGACCAGAAAAGGGAACTAACCTAAAAATCTACCGGAAGAAAAGGAACTTTGAGCTTTCGCTTCCAAATTCCCATTTTCCCACAATAGTTCCTGCACACACTACAGAAAAGAAAGAGAGGGGTTGAGATCCACTTCAAGCAAGAATGGTTAAGCAAAGCCATGCCTCCTGGGCAACGGTGCCAAAAAGTGATGCGGATTTTACGCGGTTTGTAAAATACGTCGTTGTAACATGAAAAATCAATCAGCTCTTAAATTATAGACCTAGATAGGGGAGTATCTAGGGTCGTTAAAAGGAGGCAAGTTTGCAAAATTAACTCTCTTGTTTAGGAAATAAATCTCAACTTTTCTTTTTGATCTTTTCAATGTATACTTTTTATAGATTTTTGAAATAAAGGCAACATGCAAGTTTTTGTTGAAACTGAAAAACAACTAATACCTAATTCAATAAAGCTAAACCTAGGTGATAGGTAGAGCCTCTCCCTAAGTTCACCCTAGGCACGTGGAGGCCTAGAATAATTAGGAAGAGGGAGTGAAACAAATGCTAGGCAAAAAAGTTGTAAAAAGCTATGCAACAAAAATTGAAAGAAGGCAACTTGAATTAAAAATGAACTTGTTCTGCACAAAACATATAGAGGAAAGCTTCTAATCTACTTGAAATGCAAGAAGATAAAAACACAAATCCACTAAATGAAATGGTGAAGAAGATGATGGCTTCTTGCTCCAAGCCTAGTCTCTCCCAGGCTTGAAAAGAGTCCTCCAACTCCCTCTTTTTGAGATGCTCCTCCAAATGATGTCCTCCAAGGTGGTAGCTCCCACCTTCAATTCTCCTCCTCAAGGGTGGGCGTCCACCCTAGGTCTTTCTCCCTTGCCTAGTCCACCCTAGGTCTTTCTCCCTTGCCTGGCCATCGTCCTTGAATTGGAATAGCCCTCCTCCTTGGTGTGGCCCAAGTTGAAGAGAGTGGGGAGAAGAAGGCACCAAAAGGGCTGGTGATGTGCCCCCTTAATCTTCTTCTCTACTCCTTCTTCTTGGTCGTAGGTGTAGGTGGGTATAGGTAGAATAATACACTAGTGGAGGATGAAGAAAATGTGGGAAGATAGGTGGGTATATATAGTGTAGGAAGGGGGCCATAGGTGGCTCTTGGAATGGATGGCTAGGATAGGATATGGAGGGTAGTTGGGGATCCTATGGCTAAGGGTGATTGGCGCCAACCCAAGGGGTACCAAGGTGGTGGTTATGGGTGGTGGCACCCAATGATGTTGGCGCCAAAATGGCTTCTAGAAGAGGGACTTAGGTGGTGCCAAGTAGGGTTCTAGAAAGAGGGGTAGGTGGGTGGCTAAGATGGGTTGTAGGGTTAAGTGTATGGTGGATATGGGGGTGGGTGTTGGCGCCAAAAAGGGGGGTAGTTAGGGATAGGTTTTGGTGCCAAAATTGGTACCTTTTGGTGGTAATGATAGGGTGAAGTGGTGCCTAGGTGGTGGCGCCAACTTGGAGTAGGATAGCTAGCTTAGGTGAGCTTAGGTAGGACT
The DNA here is from genome assembly GCA_037157565.1 of Thalassia testudinum. Classification (NCBI taxonomy): domain Eukaryota; kingdom Viridiplantae; phylum Streptophyta; class Magnoliopsida; order Alismatales; family Hydrocharitaceae; genus Thalassia; species Thalassia testudinum. The sequence continues at coordinate 110,434,550 of JAZHRO010000003.1, read as the reverse complement.
TAAGTTGGTGGAGCTAGCTAGGGTTGAATTGAAGGTGGTGGATGGCCAAGGAGTTGGTTGCTAGCTAAGCTAAGCTAGCTTAGCTAGCTTTGGAGTAGAGGAGGAGGTATTGGAGCTAGGGTTTGAAGAGAGGAGCTAAGGAGGAGAAGCCTGGAGCTTGAACTGTAGTTAACAGCTGTTGAAGAGGGTGAGATGGAGCTACTCTAGCTGGCTTAGCTTGCTAGTTCCTTGCTAGCTGCTAAGCCAAGATAAAGTAAGCTGGCTTCTACCATAATGAGCTGAGGTGAGCTGGGTCTGGTGCTCCTGGGGAGGATCAAGCTAGTTGAGGTAGCTATGGTAGCTTAGCTGAACTAAGTTGAGCTAAGCTAAGTCCCCGGGAGCTAGACTTGAGCTTCCTGAGCTGGGATGAATTCATCCTCAACTGGCTGGAGTTGAGTGGAGCTAGATGTAGTTGGACCTAAGCTGGGGTGAACTCCAGTCAACTCAGCTGAGCTATCTAGAGCTCCTTGTGGACTAATGGGAGCTGAGATGAGCTAGACTCAGCTAAGTTGAGCTGGATCTGAGCTGACCTGAGCTAGGGTGAGCTAAGATGAGCTCTCTTGAGTTGTCATTCAGCTGAGATGAGCTGAATGGAGCTAGGATGAGCTGACCCTAATCCAAGTGAGCTGGATTCCAGCTATGGTGAGCTAGATCAAGCTGAGTTCCAGCTAGTGAGAGCTTCTCCTTCACCAGTTGCCTTCCTGAGTGCTAGGGTACTAGGGATCTGGCAATCTGTTTATCCCTAACACTCACAAAAACATATTAAAAACACAATAAGAAATGCAATGCATGCCTAACCTAAGTGATGCCTAAATGCAGCCCAAAAACCCATTTGCGGAGTAAAATCCTAAGAGCTAGGTTTGTTTTAATGCATAAGAATGATGATAAACTAGCGCTTATCAGCAGCCCCTCACGTGCTCGCAGCAACAGCCGACCGTGTGAAGAGAATAGCCCAACGACTTCCCTGCGGCCTTCCTCCGTCTCCAGTAAGCAGTTGGTCACACCCTCTCCACTCCTTCAAGCTTCACCTCCAGAGAAGAACCCATTGACAACCGCGAACACCTCCACGCAGCCGTCACCACAGCCATCCATTCGATGCGCCATTGACTCCACTACACTCATCTCGACTCCACGAGCGCCGCCACATCATCAGAAACGTTGACGGCAGTCCACGCACACATGCAGAGGAACCCACCACTGGCGGTGGATAACTTGCCACCTGGCGACCTCAGACCACCTCTGACAATGCCACCACTTCCATTGGAACCCTCTCAGCGACCTCGAGCTCCTCCGAGCACAACACAGCCATCCGTCCCTCCTTCCACGCACAAGGGCTTCAAATGCCCTGTTTTGCTACTGTGAAACTCGCATTAAAATTTACATTTGGTGCCATTGGTGTGGAAGGATTTAAGGATTTATTATTTTATTAAGTTGAAATTGCATGCATATCCTCTCATGTTCACTTTTATTTCCTCATGCACTCACACTCTTTAGATTTCATGATCTATTCCATGTGTGCATGACATAACTTCAAGAAATAATCTTTGAAATAATATTTTCGTGATTTTATTAGGCCTACACCTCCCTGTCGATACGAGATCTTTTTTGTGATTTAAATTGCTATCTATTTTAATCTTTGATTGAGAGATTTCCATCACATAAATTACAACGATAAATCATTCTATTGCTAATTTAATCAAGCAAATTTCTCTCTATCACTAGCCCTACGAAAAGCACACACCCACACACACCTTCCTATTTTACCCCAACCAAACCCAAGCACACTCTCTTGGAAACCCTAAAACATGTGTCAAACTTAGATCCTAAAAATATGGCATTAGCTAATTTTGGAGCCACCAAAAGTGGCAACCAAATGGAGCCTTCCATAAGGGCAAAGATAAAGCCATGAAATTGCACCATCTCCATCCATTCTCTCCACTCTCTCAACTTGCGACCACACCTCCTCTCCCTCTCAAGGTTGTCCTCCTCCTCCAAGGCTCCCTCCATGGACGGCTAGGAAGAAGCTCTCCTCCATGCTTCTTCAAGGGTGGTAAGAAGAAGAAGAGCATAAGGATGCAACACCTTCTCCTTTCTTCTTGTGGGCGTGCCCTCTTCTTTCACCATAGAGGATCCACGCCCCCATTTTCTTTTCCTCTTAGACGGCCACAGAGAAGACCCCCCTCAAGGTCTTCTCAAGGACGGCCATTGGTAGAGAAAGGGTGCAACACCCTCCTCTCTCCACTTGGGTGCACACACCCATCCTCCTCTTTTTAGTGGACAGCCAAGAAGGCTTCTCCTTAGCCTCTCCTGGTTGATCCCTTTCTTTAGTTTAGCTTTATTTCCATGTATCCAGATTTTATAGTGACTTAATTTTTTATGCATGATACTCTTGTCTAATGGTTTTATATGCATGCTATTATCTTCACGGCTTATAACTTTAATGCATGCTTTCATTTCGTGTTTCAAAATAAAGATCAACAACACAAAAAGATAAAAATATTAGGTTAGATTAGATTTAGGTTAGATTAAGCCGATCCAAATCTCGACTTGTTTTCATGCCTCCCAGAGACGAACGACCGGGACTCAAGTTTTCAAAAGAATGAAATCCATCGAGTTTCAATATTATAAATATTTTTGTCAAGGGGATTTCACAACTATACCATGATTTCCAACGATTTCAAAACACGTGATTTCCATGCTTGTCAGGAGGATATTGGGAGTTTCATGAGCTTTTGTAGAGCTTAAATGTGATCTCTTAATGAAGAAAGGGGCTCAATTAGCCATGGTCTAAAAGGGAAAAAATCCATCAAATTCCTCAAGCTCGCCTGAGCTCTACGATCAATTCCGATCCCTCAAATGGGGTTGGTTGGATTCCTTATTATCTGATCAGCAATCCCTCCAATTTTGGAGGGATTTGGAGTTGATTCGAGAGAGATCTCTCTTGAAGGCCAGCTATAGATCCGTTCACACACTAATGGCAATAGGGACGTTTTTACAAAGAAGATGAGAAACTTAGAGACCAGGTTGCAATAAAAATGAAAGTTAGGGGTTTAAGTGAGAGAAATAGAGTTTTAAGGGACTAGATTGTAAACTAGGTCAAGATGAACTCTGATTGAGCCCAAATTTTGGCCTCAGCCTAATTCGAACTGAAGGAATTTGATCGTGAACTTGGATTTGAGTTTTGACCGTATTTGATTGGGAAATTTGTATAGAAGCCCAAATTAGGGTAGAATCTCGTCTGAAACTCTATTCTAGGTCAAAATAGGTTCAGATGGTCAAACCAAGGGTACCAAACCTCTTAGAATATTTTTCTATGAATTTTAGGAGGTTTAAATGAATTTTATCTTGACTAAAATCTCTTCAATTCAAGCAGGTCTAAAATTAGGATTTTGTGTATTATTTGAAATGCATGAAATCTTGTTTCTATCTATGTGGACCTACTTTTTTTGTTTTTGATGCTTAATTGACCTTAGATTAACCCCTGAGTGACCCCATGGTCACTCTGCATTTATGATGTGATGTTTAAATTACAGAATTAGCCCTATTTTAGTGTTCTCTTCTCATAATGGATTTGTGTGGAATTAGTGTCCCCAGGCGATTATTTAGGAGCATTTGTCACTTAATTCTGATTAATTTAAGCTAGGTATGACTAATGATGGTGCTACCTGTTGGTACAAGGGAACCATGATCGTTAATTTTTATGATAACAAAATACTTGTTATTTAACATTTGCAATTTGAGTTTATGAGTTTCAGGATAATTATAAATGGATACAAGTGTGAAGGAGCTCATGCTCTCATAAATGATGGATTGGAGGAACTTGATGGAGGAGAAGAAGCTTCGCATGGAGTGAGAGCTTGAAGAAGATGAAGAACAGGATAGAAGTCTATTCTGTTCTTGTACTTTGTATTTGTTGTTGTTTCTTTGCTTTTTATTTTTACTTAAATTAGGTGTTAAAGAGCCCAAAGTAACAAAATAGTAGTCCTAGTAATACATACATAACCCTAGGATACTTAGACTTCTCGTAGAGAAATTAGAAAACCAAAATAGGTTTTAGACAGCCTGATCAGACATCCAATCTGGACATCAGACGTCTGATCTTAGACTTTAAGACGTTTGACTGTTTGATCATACGTCCAAAACACTTAGGCTGAAAGCTTACTCTCTGTCTGCCAGTTTCAAACGTCTAGCCCTTAGTCTAGACATCTTAGAAGGCGTCTGATGACCTTATTAGATGTCCAATTAGAGGATTGTTGGCTTGAGAAATTTAATCATTGAGGATTAACCCTTAATATGATTCACATTCACTTTCAAATGTCCGTAGAGTATCCCAAACGTCCGATAAATAGACGTTAGGGTAAGATCTGACCCTAATTACTACTTATCAGACTTTATAGTCATTTGTGCCTCGGGAAATCCATTCCTGCAGTGATTTGTGTTTCCAAACGTACAGACCTATTACCAGACATCCGATCTATCATCTGTGTAGCTTAACATTAGAACCCTGTTTTGATCTTGACAAAACAGGAAGGAAACCCATCTAGAATTAGACATCTGATTAGATTCTTAGAAGTACTAAAACACTTCTTTAGACATCTGTCATCATCTAACCCAGTCTAGGTCTACTACCTTTTAGAACAGATGACCAATCCCTAGATCAGAAGATGGCCCAGATGTCTGATCTTAAAACCAGACATCTGATAACCCTGTCAGAATCAGAAATGACCCTGATTTTGACCTGATTTGCCTTGGAGTTATTCTCAACAGCTATAAGAGCCTTTCAACAGCTAGAAGAGGCTTCTAAACCCTTCTTAGGGCCCCTATAAATAAAGGAGGACCCTTGCTTTGTTATATACACCTTAGAAACACTACTACCACTCATATTGTGTCCAAGAAGAGATTATCAAGTGCTAAAAGTGTCGTTGCTTCCCCGTCTACACAATTCTCATCCAAGAGTACAGATCCGCTACATACTTCACTTCCATATCAGGGATGTACTCGTTGCCTATAGAAGTTAAGTTTAAGGTACTTACTTTGAGGCTCTATAGGATTTTTTTATATTGTCTTTGTTGGGTATTCACCTTGCCAATTCCCATCTCTCTCGCGAGACAAAATACTCCTCATGAAGAGGAGGGGTTTGAGGTATGCTATCCTCGTTTAAGTAGCATGGTTGTAAGAGGTTGAGTCACCTTCATTTTAAGTGACTCGATTAGTGGATTTGATCGACTAGGTTGATCAGGAAATCCTAAGCCGAGAGGCTTAGGTGGTGGGCCTGGGTTTGGGTTTCCACCTGAAAATACCTTGTGTACTTGTGATTATTTGTATTATATTTTCGCATTTTTTATCACACAAATCTCACCCCCCTCTGTCAGAACCTACATTTGGTATTAGAGTAGGTCTTGCTTATCGTCATTACAAGCCATTAAGGATTCTATGGAAGGTAGCATTTTCGCTACAAGACACTCAAAGGGCTAATCTACCATCTGATTGCCCTACTTCAACAGAACCAACTATAGCTATCGGAAACTAAGGATCTGGATGTGGCTTCAAGCCATTGACATTGCATTATTAGGATGATGCAAAACCTCATACAAAGTTCCAGTGAGACCCAAAAGAGGCTACTCGCAACAGCAAACCCATGAGCTTTCCCTCAATGAGAAATCAATGAATGCTTTGTACTACGTGCTAAGCCTAGAGGAATTCAATCGGATATCTCAATGTGCCATCGCATATGAGGTATGGCACACTCTAGAGGTAACTCAAGAAGGTACCTCCAAGGTAAGAGCCTCTAAAATTATTATTTTATCTCAAAATTTTGAATCTTTCTCTATGAAACCTAACGAGTCTTTAAGTGAGATGAATGCTAGGTTCACTCTCATAGTAAACAATTTGAAAGCTCTAGGGAAGACCTTCATAAAGGGGGAGATTCAAGGAAAGCTACTCCATTCCCTTGGATCGAAATGGGAATAAAAATTCACTGCCATCGAGGAGGCAAATGAAGTTGAGGATCTCTTAGGCAATCTCGTGGCCTATGAGACAAAGATGAAGCAGAAGAAGGACACACCGGAGCCGAAGCCAAGGAAGACTCTCACCTTCAAAGCCACTTCAAACAGCAAGGTAAGTTCCGACGGCGAAGACCATAGGATTTTTTATAAGAAATTTCTAAGTTTTGTAGGCACTCAAAGAAAGTGAAGAAGGAAAAGAAGGAGCAAGATAGCTTGAGATGTTGCTATCATTGCAACAAAAAATGGCATCTTCGACCCGAATGTCCTCTTCTCAAGAAAGAAAAGGAGAAGGAGAAGAAGTACAAGAAGAAAGCATTCTAAGCTACTTGGGATGACTCGACCTCAGAGGAAGAAGAAGAGGAGGATCCCGAGAAGAAAAATGAAGTCGCATGCATGGGCTTCATGGCCATTACAAGCAATAGCAAAACTGATGATGACAACAAGGAGGTAAATTTTGAATTACAAGATGCTTTTGATGAACTTTATGAAATTAGTAAGTCATTAAAAGTAGAAAACAAAAGTATTAAAACGAATCTTAGTTTTCTAAAATCTGGAAATGAAAGATTAGAGATTAAAATTAAGATTCTAGAAAGTAGTTCTAGTTGTAATAACTTTGAAAATGAAAATTTATTGTTAGAAAATAAAAGCATAATCAATGAAAACAGTAGATTGACTGAGGAGAATACTTGTTTAAAAATAGAAATTTCTAGTTTAAAAACTATGATGCATGTTATAGAAATAGAACTTGCATGTCTTAGGGAAAATTATAATCATTTGATGAATAAATTAGATGATTTCTTTAATGATAAAGTTAGCACTAGACATAAGGTTGAGAAAGGATCTCCTTCAAGTAGACCAACTAACAAATCTAGATCCAAGCTAACTTGGATATCGAATGATCAACTTGAAAATTGTTTTGTAAGTCTTAAGGGAGATAGCAACATAAAGGAATGGACCTACATGATGAAGGATAGTCTACTCAAACTAGGTGGACCAACGTCAGGACCAAAGAGGAAAACAAGAAGACCGACGAGATGACTAGCAAGTGATCGAACTGCCTTGCATCGACTGCTCAATTGGAGACCGTCTCCGATGCCCGAACATCCAAGCTACGGATGGGAGCCCCATCCATTTTGACATCAACCTCCATTTGGGCCATGCTATTGTCCTTGGCAAGTAAGGTAAAATCTTTACCCTATCTTTTTATCTATAGCTTATAGATAGGGGGAGTTAAAATTTGATAAGCTATATGTTAATCATTAAGGAGGAGAAGCATTTCCTTCATTTAGATAGGGGGAGATCTCAAATGATGTTAGCTATACTTCCATTAAAAAATGGGAAGCAAATACATAGCTATCTTGTTATGAGAAAAAGATGGAATTAAAAGAGCATGTTTTAAGGGGGAGTATAGGATAACAAAAATTAATTAAACAATTTTTATAATATCAAAAAGGGGGAGAATTTTTTGGATTAATATTTATGGTTTTGTCATCACCAAAAACTGAGAGATTGTTGATGCAAGGGCACCATGATCATTAATTTTGATGATGACAAAACACTTGCTATTTAACATTTACAATTTGAGTTTATGAGTTTCAGGATAATTGCAAATGGATACAAGTGTACAGGAGCTCAAGCTCACATCCATGATGAATTGGAGGAGCTTGATGGAGGAGGAGCTTCTCGTGGAGCGAGAGATTGAAGAAGATGAAGAATAGGATAGAAGTCTATTATGTTCTTGTACTTTGTATTTGTTGTTTCATTGCTCTTTATTTTTGCTTAGATTATGTGTTAAAAGAGCCCAAAGTAACAAAATAGTAGCCCTAGGAATACATACACAAACCTAGGATACTTAGACTTCTTGTAGAGAACTTAGAAAACCAAAATAGGCTTCAGACAGCCTGATCAGATGTCCAATCTAGACATCAGATGTTTGGTCTTAGACTTTAAGATGTATAACTATTTGATCATACGTCCAAAACACTTAGGCTGGAAACTTACTCTTTGTCTACCAGTTTCAGATGTCCAGCCCTTAGTCCAGATGTCTTAGATGATGTCTGATGACCTTGTTAGACGTCCAACTAGAGGACCGTTGGCTTGAGAAATCTAATCATTGAAGATTAACCCTTAATATGATTCACATTCACTTTTCGATGTTTATAGTGTATCCTAGACGTCGGATAAATTTATGTTAGGCTAAGATCTGACCCTAATTACTACTTATTAGACCTTAAAGTCGTTTGTGTCTTAGGAAATCCAGTTCCGCAGTGATTTGTGTGTTCAGACATCCTGACCTATTGCCAGATGTCCGATCTATCCTCTATGCAAGTTAACAATAGAACCCTGTTTCGATCTTGACAAAACAGGAAGGAAACCCATCTAGAATTAGACGTCGGATTAAATTCCCAGATGTCTTAAAACACTTCTTTAGACATTCATCTTGATCTAACCTAGTCCAGATCTTCTACCCTTGTAGATCAGACGGCCAATCCCTAGATCAGACGATGGCCAAGACGTCTGATAACGCTGTAAAAATCATAAATGACCCTGATTTCAGCCTTATTTGCCTTGGAATTATTCTCAAAGGCTATAGAAGCCTTTCAATGGATAGAATAGGCCTTTAAAACCTTCTTAATGCCTCTATAAACAGAGGAGGACCCTTGCTTTATTATATACACCTAAGAAATATTTCTTCCACTCATATTTTATCCAAGAAGAGATTATCAAGTGCTAGAAGTGCCATTACTTCCCTGTCTACACAATCTTCATTCGAGAGCACTGATCCACTACTCACTTCACTTCCATATCAGGGAAGTACCCGTTGCCTATAGAAGCTAAGTTTATGATACTTAGTTTGAGGCTCTATAAAATTTTGTTATATTGTCTTTGTTGGGCATTTGCCTTGCGAATTCTTGTCTTTCTTGCGAGACAAAATACTCCTCGTGAAAAAGACAGGTTTGAGGTATGCTACCCTTGTTTAGGTAGAGTGGTTGTGAGAGGTTGAGTCACCCTCATTTTAAGTGACTCGGTTAGTGGATTTGATAGACTAGGTCGATCGAGAAATTCTAAGTCGAGAGGCTTAGGTGGTGGTTTTTACCTGGGTTCGGGTTTCCACCTAAAAATACCTTGTGTACTTGTGATTGTTGATATTTTGTGAGATTGTTTGTATTATATTTCTGCATTTTTCATCACGCAAATCTCACCCCCCTCTATCAGAACCTACATTTCCATCATTAGGACCAACCCATATTCAAATTCTTATAACCCGAGTTAGAGGAACCACCTTAACTTCTCCTTGGAAAACCCAGAGCAGTAGACCCAAATCTGACCCAACAATTATGCACCACAAAGGCCAATGGGTTAGGGTCACGTATACATTCAGCTGCCCCCAAATCAAGTTAATCATCCAACATGGAATGCCTGTCAAGCTGCAAGGCAGGCTGATTTGAATCATCAAATAGTGGAAATGCAAGGATACATGCTCCAGCTCATGCAACAAATGAAAACCTCACTGGACAACTTGCAATCTAGGCTCATTACTATACCTGTCAACCCAAATCTCTACCATCTCCACCCATACTCAACCCTCGTAACATACAAAATCACAGCAATCGAGCCTAAGGGTACGGGAATCAGTGGGATCCACATGCACATGCTCAGGTGGTTGAACATGGTCCTTCTGCTTCATCTAATCCTAGATATTTGGCTAATCAAGCCCCTCCGATCTTTCCTAACCCTCCTTAAGACCCAAACCCATACGCTTTTCTAAACTCTTTTACCTTGAGGAGTGGGAGGCAAACCTAGGACACAAAATTACCCTCTTCCAATCAATCAAACCCTGGTGAGCTTGAGGAAGGAAAGGAGAAAACAGAAGAAGAAACGAAGGCTTAGGACCCTGAATCTAATGATTTTACTCATGTATCATTCCCTGAAGCCTTATTAAAACCTTGGAAGAAGAAGCCTATTAATAGCAATGTGGAGCTCTTGAATATATTCAAGAATGTTAAAATCAATATTCTACTCCTCGATGCTATTAAGTATATTCCAGCTTATAATAAATTCTTAAAGGATTTATATACTTAGAAGCATAAACTGAGGGAATCAACCTCGAGGAAGGTGATACCATTTGAGAATGCTAGTTCTATTATCCTGCATCACCTTCCTACGAAAAAAGAGAGATCCAAGTGCCCTTTGATGATAGTGGATTCACACGTGGAAAGGGTTCAGGTTTGGAAAACCCATCATTGTAGTTCAATTCGTGAGAAAATCTGTCAATCAGATAAAATTTATAATCAAAACTTGAAAAGTGAGTCCCAGGTCGAACACAAGGAAGCGAACATTTGGTTTTGAAAAATACATGTTTCGCTTTATTTGCTTTTGTCATTTTTTATGTTTTATAATTTTTTTTTGAATTTTTATCAAGCAAGAGATTAGGTCGATGAAAAATTTATCTACCTAATCTACTTGGAAACTATAAGAGAGTGAGAGAGAGAGAATCACATATATTTTTGAAGCAAATGTTTTCTACAACTAAGAAAGAGGGAAAGATTACACTACAAAAGCAAAAAGAAAGATATAGGTGAGAGAATCCCCCTCGATGATTGCTCGAAGGATGAATCACTCTGACATCACCTAGAGGAGGGTGGTGAGGAGCGAGACGAATGAGGGTGGAGCTGGAGGATAGAGGGTAGGGTAGGACGGTGTCGCGGCGAGGATCTTCTCTCCAAAGGGATGTGAGAGGATGGTCGCAGGATGCTCCACGAATGGGGATGAGAGGCAGGAAAATGTTTGGTTTTCTACTCTAGAGGAGCATCCTGGGCTTGGGACAAGCTCTCGCTAAAGCCTTGGAGGTGGTGAGAGGAAGAAAGGAAGAGATGGTAAAGAATGGAGGGGGGTAGGTCCTTTTATAGTGGAAGAAAGGGGAGGAATTCGTGCATAGGGCATTAATGACAGTTGCAATCATCGTTGAAGATCCGCCAAACTGTCGTTGAAAATCCGCGCCAACCCTCGCCCACGTTGGCACATGCATGACGTACCAATGCCCTTTCACCATGTTGCGCACGTGCGTTGGCATGTGCTATGCTGCACTATGCATGGCTATGCGCTATGCCCTTGTGTGCGTATGCGGACATGTCCAATTGGCGAATTAGGGGTGCCATGGGGATTCAAACCTGCACCCCTCCCTTGGAAGTTGATGCCTCCACCAACGGGCCAAGTCAATGTTTGAATCGAGAAGATGTCTCATGGCACGCAGTGGAGGAAGCTTCTCAGCCATTGGATTAAGATCCAATGGTTGGAAATGGAAGTCGCAGATGAAGAGTGGTGTGGATGGGCACTACTAGTCGATGTTGGGCGGCCGAGATGGTGCCACGTGGTGCCATCTGGGCCATCCATCTTCTTTTTGTTGGAGAGGGTGCCACAGTGCTCAGATTGAGATGATTTCCATTTGCCTGACTGTGATCGTCGCTCCGAATCCATCCGTATGGTCAGATTTTTCATCCGAAGCCCATAAGGATGTTGCATTGCCCCCTAGCCATTGATTTTCCTTGGATCGCATAAGGTGATACTGGATTTTGATTAGGACGATCTTGGAGGTGGTGGATTTCGATCATCATCCTAATCAGATCCGCACATCCAGATCATCAATCTGAGGCCCCAAAATAAATCTCATTCCCTCCTAGCCATAAAAAGATGCAATTAACCTAAAATATACACAACTATTCTAAATGCAGAATGATGCATGCTATGCAATATTTATAATATGAAGTGAAAATCTAAGCCTAAGAACATGCATGAATAGGCATTTTAACCTAAATGGATGTACCTAAATCACCCTTTAATTTCCTATTTTTTCTGGGATTACACCTTTGACCGGGCACTCTTGGATGTAGGTGCATCCATAAACCTAATTCCAACTTCCTTGTATGAAAAGTTTGGATTAAGTGAACTCAAGCCGACCTCAGTAATGCTGCAGTTAGCGCACTGTTCAATTACAAACCTGAAAGGTATTATTGAGGTTGTCATTGTTAAGATCAAGGATTTCTATTTTTCCATAGATTTCCTTATCCTTGACATGGTGTACCTGAAAACTTGAGGGACATGCCTATTATTCTGGGGCATCCGTTCTTCCCTACTGCTAAGGCCAACATCAATTGTGAAAGTGGTAATATGGAGATCACCTTTCGGGATAGAAAATTGAAACTTGATATTTTCAAGTCTTTTAACAAACTTGAGGATTGTGGATATGTTGAGGAACTCGAGGATAATGATCTGAACATTGAGACTTGCACGGCTATCACCGTTCCCGAGGATTCCTCTCTTACCAATGAATTTGAACCACAAACTTCTATGGCAAACCTGCCACATTTTGAAGAGGTTATTGATTTTGTTCATTCACGACCTCTTTCACTGGATCATCCTGATGAATCTTCATCAGCATCCTTCTTACCTTCTGTTATTAGCCCGCCTTAGCTAGAACTTAAACCATTAACAGAAAGTCTGAAATATGAGTTCTTAGGACCCAAGAAGATGCTCCCTGTGATTATCAGTGTGAAGTTGACTAAGGAGCAAGAATCAAAATTAATTAGGGTCCTAAAGGCACATAAGGAGGAAATTGGTTGAACCATCCATGACCTTATGGGGATTGAGCCATCTTATTGTAATCATCGAATTTTTATGGAAGATGGATCCTACCCTTCTCGCCATATGCAGAGGAGATTGAATCTCAATATGCGAGAAGCGGTAAAAAAAGAAATCATCAAGTGGCTTGACGCAGGCATCATATATCTGATCATAGATAGTCCTTTGGTTAGTCCTGTGCAAATAGATCCAAAAAAGTCAGGATTACCATTGTGACTAATGAGAAAGGCAAATTTGTCAAGACTTGTTTAGCTTCCTCTTCGAGAGTTTGTATCGATTACAAGAAGCTAAACACAACCATGAAAAAGGATCATTTCCCTTTGCCCTTCATCGACCAAATTCTTGAAAGCTTAGCTAGGCAAAAGTATTTCTATTTCTTGGATAGTTATTCGGGATATAACCAAGTTCCTATCCATCCCGACGACTAGGAGAAGACTACTTTCACCTATCCCTACGAAACCTTTGCATTTTGTAGAATGACATTTGGGCTGTGCATTGCACCTGCAATTGTTCAAAGGTGCATGCTAGCCATCCTCACGAACATGGTGGGACATTGTATGGAAGTATTCATGGATGATTTCTCCAATTTTGAAGATTCATTTGAGTCTTACCTAGCTAACCTGGAATTGATCCTTAAGAGATGCATCAAAACACGGCTGGTCCTTAGTTGCGAAAAGAGTCACTTCATGACACAGGAAGGCATCGTCATGGGTCATGTAGTCTTTGATCAGGGAATTGAAGTTGATAAGACTAAGGTGGATGCTATCTCCAAACTTCCTCCTCCCACATCTATTAAACAAATCCGATCATTCTTTGGTCATGTGGGATTTTATAGGAGGTTCATCAAGGATTTTTTCAAGGTTGCTCAACCTTTAAGAAACCTTCTAAACAATGACACGCCGTCCAATTTTGATAAATCATGCCACAATGCATTTGGTTTTCTTAAAATGACAACCACTTGTGCTTTCGTGTTGCAACCATCGGTCTGGATAGCCCCGATTGAGATCATGATCGATGCTTCTAATACACAGTCGGGGCTATTTTGTGTCGGAAGATTAACAGAAAGCCCTCTATCATTTACTACACTAGCAAAACTTTGTACGAGGCCCAAAAAACTACACTGTTTCAGAAAAGGAATGCTAGCTGTAGTATTTGCGTTGGAAAAATTCAAGGCTTATGTTTTAGGATCTCATGTCGTCATCAATGTTGACCACTCGGTCCTACATCATCTCTTGGACAAAAAAGATGCCAAACCTTGACTTATTCGATGGATTCTTTTACTTCAAGAATTCAATCTTGAAATTAAAGATAAATCCAAGGCACAAAATGTAGTGGAGGATCATCATTTGAGAATCCGAATTGATTCTCCTTATCTAGATATTCCGATTACTGACACTTTTCTAGACGAGACTATTCTTACAGTTTTGGGTGTCCAAACCCCTTGGTTTGCTGACATGGTGAATTATTTGGCTGTTGGTCAAATCTCCCTAGATTGGACCAATCAACAATGGGATAGACTTATATACAAGGATAAATATTACTTTTGGGATGACCCCAAATTGTACCGCATCGGCTCTGATAAAATTATTCGCCGATGTGTTCCGGAGAATGAGTTACAAAGCATACTTGAGTTCTGCCATGCATCAGCATGTGGTGGATATTTCTTTAGGAAAAGGACGGCTACGAAGATTCTGCAATCTTGATTTTATTGGCCATCTTCATTCAAGGATGCCCAGGAGTTCTGAAGATCAAGTTCCCGATGTCAGGCACTCAGGAGCATAGCCAAGATAGACATGATGCCTTTAAACTTGATTCTTCCCATCGAAATCTTCGACGTTTGGGGCATTGATTTCATGAGACCCTTCCTTCCTTCATTTGGACACCGGTACATTCTCGTAGTTGTTGACTACGTGTCCAAGTGGATTAAGTCTATTCCCATCCGAACCAATGACCACAGGGTAGTCATCAATTTTGTTAGGAAGAGTATATCTTCAATCGGTTCGGGATTCTGAGGGCCATCACCAGCGATGGTGGTACCCATTTCACCAATGGCCAGTTCCGCAATTTAGTTGCAAAATATGGGGTGAATCATAGGATTTCCACACCTCACCACCCTCAGATGAATGGACAGGCCAAGGTCTCCAATTGGGAGATCAAGAACATCCTACAGAAAATGGTTAGGCCTGACAACAAAGACTGGATGCAAAAGCTTGATGACACTCTTTATGCCTACTGTACGGCATACAAGATGCCTGTCGGCATTTCACCATTTCGTTTGGTGTATGGTAAGGTATGCATTTACCCATAGAAATTGAAAACCAGGCATTCTAGGCAATTAAGAAATGTAATTTTGACTATAGTTTAGGTAAAAAGACCAGGGAACTCTAACTATCTAAGTTGGAGGAACTTAGAAATGATGCATATGAGAATGCCAAGATATAAGGCTAGGACCAAAGCTCTTCATGACTAGTTGATTTTCACGCAAGAGCTTTGAGCTGAACCAGAAGGTTTGGCTCTTTGATTCTTGACTTAAGCTCTTTCTCGGCAACCTTAGGTTGAAGTGGAACAACCCATTCATCATTGATCGAATATTCCCAAATGGGGCCTTTGAGATTTCTAACCCAAAGATGGGTAACACTTTCAAGGTCAACCGACAACGTCTAAAACCTTATGTTGATCGTGTTATCCTAGAACCCATCTTAGACAAGGTGGCTTTGACCTTGATTTGACTTCTTTGGCTGAACCTCGCCTAACCGATGGCACTAAGCTTAACATTTGTATAGTCTGACTCAGAGTTGACTAGAACATCACAGAATACATGTGATATTGTCTTCATTCTACCATTTTCTCATGCCTTTTATTTCCAATGAGGACATTGCTTAAGCTAGGCATGGGGGGTGGATTCATTGCTGAATCATATTGTTAGCACCATAGATTTCATGTAAATTTCCCTTATTTTTCTCTTTATTTTAAAAAAATTGAATTAGGAAAAGAGAACTTGGGCATTAAAAATTTGTCAACTTTAGGAAATGATATAATAGGACCTGAGCACTTAGACCCTTCAGGTCTTCAGGCTTAATCAGCTCGGGTGTCCACTAAAATGTGGGCTTGATTCTTGACTCCTTACCACTAGAAAAATTCATTTCTAATTTGTTAAATAAGTTAGGGTGACAAGTACATAACTTATCAACCCGCTCACTGATTTGAGGAGACTTATAGTCTAAGCATCTACACACTATTTGCACTGACTAACTTTTTGGTGATTTTAACAGAAATTGGGTAGCTAATGAATTTCCTGTGGTAGTATGGCTGGCAAGTTTTTGTGGGTAACAGCCTATTGGCCTGTTGTCTAGAGCCCAACTATGTAACCATTCTCATTCTACTATTTTTAGGTGAATCTTAGATCAGGGAAGCCACATACTAAAAAAAATTAAGAAATAGAAAAAAAGAAAAAAAAGTAAGTTACACTTCACCGCACGAGTATGGCTGGCAAGTTGTCGTGGGTAATAGCCCATTGGTCGGTTGTCCAAAACCCAACTCATGAAATGCACATTTAATTCCAAACACTTAGGAAGAAGCGGGGAAGTAGAATAAGCTGGGGAGATATACGCTGGGTTTGCCCTTGACCACTTAAAATAAAAAGTAGGGAGAAAGCTACCGGTCAGACAGATACACTATTAGGCAGAATTTCTTTTCAAGGTCTTCTATGGGTGTAGAAACCTGAAGTCCATTATGATTACTGATCAGTGAGTCTATCACAGCCATAAAAAGATGCTTAGAACTTAGAGTTCTTTTTAAGTCTTGGGTATGTTGGGTAGCTGTAGAAAGCTTCCCTGAAACTCTAAGCTAAAAAATCCAAAAAAAAAGAGAAAAGAAGAAAAAAAAAGTGTATTTGCTTTTGAATAAGGTGAGGGCTTGGGCAGTCTGCATTTTGTCAAACACTCAGGCATTGTTGAGTCTCTGTAGTTCAGTTCTTTAGTAGAAATTTCATAGTGTTGAGACATAACTACTGCCAAGTAATTTGATCCTAATTCTTTTTATAAATAGCATATAATTTTGTTAGGGCCTAGCAAAAGATAGTCATGGGGGTGTATTGAGTGCGGAAAACTATGCGATCGAAGTTGGTTTCGGAAAATCCGTCGTTGTAGTTCGATTTGTGAAGAAATTCATCAACAGATAAATTTATACCGAAATTCTAAGAATTCCGGGTCGAACACAGAGAGGCTACATCGATCTAAAATCTGCGATTTATATTTTTTTGTGTTTTTGCTTGAAAATGAAATAATTACATTGAAATTGATATAAACAGTAAGAGAGAGGAGATAGAGAGAGAAAGAGAGAACAATGACTTAATATAATTAGAATGCTTTTACAACTACAAAGAGGAAAATGACTACAACTAGAAAGTAGAAAATTCTATTCTAGAAAGCAAATAAAAAGAAGGGAGAGAGATGTTATCCTCCTCGACGAATGCTTGGATGACAAACTGGACGAAGCGATGCCTAGAAGATGGAGGATGGAGTGGGAAGGAGGATGAAGCAGGAAGAAGTGGGAACGAGGCAGTACATCGTCGTCGTCGCGGGATCCACTTCCGGAACAGGGCAAGAAAATTGGATTTAGCTCTAGAATAGCATCCTGGGTATGGGACAAGCTTTTCTTGAGCTTTAGAGAGGGAGAGAAGTGAACGAAGGGATGAAGAAGTGGAGGTTGGGTCTCCTTTTATAGTTGTAGGAATTGAGGGAAAATTTATCATTTCAAGCTTAAAACATTAATATTAGGTCTTTAGTGATGGATTTATCCGTCACTAAAGGTCTGATCGTGGCCGACGTGTGTGCACCATGCATGCCTCCTTGCCTTCCATGCTCAAAATGCCTGCGCACGTCTTTTAAATCACGATCGGATGGCTCAGATTTCTCCTTGCGCGTGCCTTCGTCTGCACTCAATTGCGTGCCCGCCTGCGATTGGGCGTGCGCAAGCACGTCATTGTGTGTGTGGTGATCTAAGGTTCCTCCACGTGCCACCTCTCAACCCCTCAGCCGCCCAATCATCCTCTGACGGTTGGATTGCGTCCACTCCTGTGCCCCCGTCTGATTTGATGCACGCTGTGTTTCGAACGTGCGCCTCGCACTCGAGAAAGAGTTGCCGCTTGCTGCGTTACGGCCAACTTTGTGTCGTGCTTTTGATTTCAAGCATGCATGCTCACAGTTGTTGGATGAAGATCCAAAGGCCTAGATCACCCGTGCCCATCGCCTTAAGAGAGTGTGAGTGGCTCATCTGGGTCATTCCTGGCCATTGGATCAAGATCCAATGGCTAGGATCAAGCGTTGGAGATATTTTGGAGAGGTAGCGGTGATCCTTAAGGCCGATTGGGCGACTGGGATGGCACCACATGGCTCCATCATGGGCATCCATCTTCTGTGTGTTGTAGATGGTGCCACGGATGTCAGATTGGACTGATTTTTGCACTGTTAGTCTGCGAACATTGATCCGAACCCATCCGTGGGGTCAGATTTGTCGTCTAAAGTGTGGATTGGCACCATCTTAGCCCTTGATCTTTAGGCTTCCTCGATCTTTATCTGGTGCTACGGATGTCCGATCAGGGCGATCTTGGAGTCGTTGAACTCCAATCGTCGCCCTGATTAGATCCGTATGGTTGGATCTTCAATCCAAGGCCTCGATTAAAAATTGCACTATCCTTGACCATAAAAGGAGATGATTACTATACAATTTATACAACTTGACCTAAATGCATGATTATGCATGTTATGCCCTATTTACAATGTATGATGCTAATATGACACTAAGAAATGCATTAATAGACATTTTTGGCTATTTAGATGTATGCACATCAGGGTGTGATGTACACATCTAATTGGCCTAAAATATCTATTTTTTCATGTTCCTAGTATCATAAAAGCAAAATGCATTATAAGTATTGTACAACATGCATCATCATGTATTTTGATTAGTTTGTACAAATTGTATAGTAATTTGCCTTGTATTGTGGCTAGGGTATAGATCTGGGCCTCATATTGAAGATCAAACTGTATGGATCTAATCAGGGCAACGATCAGAGTCCAATGCCTCTAAGATCGCCCCGATTGAACCTCCGTAGTATCAAATGCAGTTCGAGGAAGATCAAAGGAAAAGGGGCAAGGTGGTGAAAATTCAAACTTCAGATGACAAATCTAACCGCATGGATGGGTTCGGATTGACGATCGTAGCCAAACAACATGAAAATCGATCCAATTCGACACCCGCGACACCATCTACAAGCAATTGAATTTGGATGACCAGGATGGTACCACGTGGCACCATCCCAATGACCAAAATCGCCTTAGCATGCCCACAGCATCTCCTTTAAATGATCAGTGTATCTCAGCGATTGGATCTTCATCCAATGGTCGAGGGCACATGAGTGTTAAAATGCAAATGTGACAAAGTAGCGGCCTCAGTGCAGTGGTCATGACCTCAGATGAAGATACGAAGGTGCACGACTGATCTGCATTTAGCAAATTTAATCAGAAAAGAAGTGCACAAGTGAAATTGGATTGCTGAATCCTCATCAAGAGGTTAATACGTGAGCAATGTGGCGTACTCTCCTACACAGGATGGGTGCGAGTGCTAGACGCGTGCGATGACATGCCATCAGACGGGCCATCATTCACGGGTGCTACGGATATGCTGAAAGAGAAGAGAAACGTGACTTTTAAGACATCAGATCGCTTGGTCGGACGACTGATGTTGATCCAGGTCCTTAACGGCTGAAGGCTAAAGGGTGTCGATGTGGCTGCATGAGGACTCTTCAAATAGCGGTGAGCGATTGAGACCGAGCACATGCCTTTAGCGTGCCTATAGTGATGCTCATAAACGTCACTAATGACCCTAATATTAATGTTGAAGCCTTAAAAAGACTTTTATGCCCTCATTCCTACACCTATGAAAGGCCTATCCCTCCCACATATTTTCTCATCCCTTCCTTCCTTTCTTAACCTCCCAAAGAGCTAAGAACAATGTTCTCAAGATTTCTCTAGTGCTTCCAAGCTATAGGAAGCTCCACTAGAGTTAAAAATCAAAATTTTCCACTTCTCACTCCTTTTGCGGAGCTCTCATCAGCCCTTCTTTTCGCCCTAGTTCTGGAAGTGGATCCCCTGATGTCGACACCATGCCTCATCCCTATTTCATTCATATTTGCCCGTCGTCCTCCGTCTTCACTCTCCTTCTTCCAGGTGTCATCCATCCGGCTCATCCTCCAAGCATTCATCGAGGAGGATAATTTCTAATCCCCTATCTTTTTATCACTTTCTAGTATAGATTTTCAGCTTTCTAGTTGTAGAAATTAATTGTAAGTGACATTATAATAGTTATAAAATTGTTATTCTCTCTCTCTTTGTTTATATTTCAAGTAGTTTAACTGACATTGTTAATGCTTCATTTATAATATTTATATAATTGCGGATATAATCAACATAGTCTCCCTGTGTTCGATCTGGGATTCAATTTGAGTTTCGGTAAAATTATCTGATTGGTGGATTTTTACGCAACTACAACAATGGATTTTTAACTCAATGTTTTACGTGTTCAAATCTCTCTCATCATGTGCTTCATCTGTCTATCAAACTGCAAGTGATATGTGGTGTTGAAACACAATCGTGTGCTTAAGGCCTCCTATAGACTCCTTTAAAAACAATAATAGAATTGCAGGTCTCTATTGGAGACAACCTCTTTGGGGACTCTGTGTAATCTCACAATCTTACACACATACGAATCAATTCTTTGTGTCACGCGGTAGTTGATCTAACCTAGGAAGAAATGAGTAGTCTTCGTCAACCTATCCATCACCACCCACATAGAGTCATATCCTATGGATGTCTTGGGCAATCAAACCATAAAATCCATATATGCAATTTTCGATTTCCATTTGGGAATGGGAAGAGGCTGCAACTTCCCTACGGGTCTCTAGTGCTTGGCCTTAACCTACTGGCACACTAAACAACAACAAACGAAGAAACCAATGTCCATCTTCATGCTGTCCCACTAGAAATTCCTCTTGAGGTCTCTGTACATCTTCATGCTACCAGGGTGGATGGTGAGTCTCATGTTATGGGCCTTTCTGAGTAACTCCTTGATAAGTGCACAATTCATATATGTAGCATGCCTAGTTTTGTTAGCTCTCATGCATTAAGATGTTGCACATAACACATACTCATGCATATTTACATACCTACACTTAGAAAGAGAATACAAGGTAAATTAAGCTTAATGAATGTTTTCTTTTGTAGGTCTAACTTAACTTGAGGAGAAAGTTTGGGTTTAATAAAGACCAAGGGAGATGTATTGAAAGATACAAGGAGGTGTGTGTGTGGCAACCTAAAAAATCCATGTTCCATGAGACCCAAACCTGCACCAAATGCCCCCACGAGAGATCCCCATTTTTGGCCTAAAAACTACACCTAAGATCTCTGCCACATCATCATCTCAGTCATCATTCCACATCATCTCCACATCACCTCCTCCTCACCACTACGGATAGGCACACACCGCCCACCTTTTAGAACCCTCTCCACTCTTCCTAAACCCTAACCCAACACTCTATAACCCCCTTGATGTACAACTACCTTACATTAGTCTTTCTTAAGTTATAGTATAGGGAGTAAGGTAATTGCAACATTTTTTAAATTTATACTGGTTAAGTCCAAGTTGTTCGTTTGGAGGATAAATTAGCATAACATTTACCTTTTATTCTTAATTTAATTCTTATTCTTAATTATAATAATTAACTGATTATTACCAACTTAACTTATATAGATAGTACTTATATAATTTATAATAGATTATTTTGCTTAATTATTAAGTATAAATTCCTTGCTATACTTACTATGCTTAAATTAACCTATGACACTTAATTAATGATATTACAAATTACTTAACTTAGTTATAATTATACTAACTTAACTTATATTAATACTTACTAACTATTTATAACTTAGTGTTTACTTAAATACTTAACTTAAATGACTACAACATAATCATAATTAACTTAGTTATTAATAACTTAAATTCTTAACTTATTAAACTACTACTACTTAAGTTATACTATACTTAACTTAGTTAATTACTTAAATTACTTAATTTGATAATTAGTTTTCATTAAGAGAATGAATTAATTGCAAGAATTAATCATTAAAAACATGGCAATTAATTCCATTGTAAAATGAACATGTATAATCAAAGATTATCATTCATTACAAAAAGAAATAATCCAAAAAGATAGCTGTTTGTTTGCACCTCAAAACACGCTTGTAATAACGCCTTCTTGTGCTATTTTCTAGCATTAACTATGTATATTATGATCCTATAGTCGCATTTATAAAGACACTTCCATTCATGCATTTTATTGAGAAGAGGAAGAGGAGTGAAATAATGGCTTGCATATTAACATTTTTCTTCAAGTGCCTCCTTGCAAAATCCACCTCTTTTTATTTTTCCTCTTGATTTCTTCTTTTCTCTTCTTCCCACGGTTCATTTCTTCCACGCCATGCTGCATGCGATGCCATACCCTGCCAACATCTCTCCCTGCGGTTGCCACTCTCCAACACCTCTACCTGCTGCTGCCATGCCTCCCCGCCATGCTCTCCTCCTCTATAAAGCCGCAGCTCTTCCTTGCAACGAAGAACAGGGGAGCTGCTGCAAAGACCCCACAGCCACCACCTTCCTCTCCACCGTTTTCCCCTCCCATACGTCGGCCCTCCTTCGAGGAGACACCCGACGAGCAGGAGAACCCACTGTGGTGCTCACCACCACAGTGGGAACACCACCGCCCAGCTCTTCAACGAGCAGGTGGGCGTGGCGTCTTCTTTTCTTTTCGTTTTCATCTCCGCGCCATTGCTGCCGCTTCAAGGTCCGAAGCTTGAAGCAGCAGCAGCAGCCAAACCGCGGCGGTGGCAGCAGCAGCAGCTCCCCTCGCTCCTCCGCGACCTTCCCCGCAGGCGCTCAGCCCTCCGCGCGCGCCTGTAGGGCACTTCTCCTCTCCATCCTCTGCTCTGTCGCCTCTGCCCTTAAACCCGCGACCGGCCGCCGCGCGCACTGCAGCGGCCGGCCAGGCCCTCTCGCCGCCCCCTGCCAACCTCCGCACCCCTCCGCGACCGCCCGCAGACCCTCCTCCACGTTCGCTCCTCCGCACCATCGCCCGCTCTCTGTCCTCGCACCCGGTCTGCAGGAGACGCCTCACGTCCTCTGCGCGAAGGCGCGGTGCACCGCGACGGTCAGACGTCCGCCTTCGCCTTCAGACGACGCGACGTCAGACGTCTGCCGCCTCTTGCAGACGTCTTAGCTCGCACGTCCGCGATCTCTCTCTCTCTCTGCCGATCTCTCCCACGCGCATCCGCTCGATCTCTCCCGCCCGCTCTCTCTCTGTCTGGTGCTCTCTCTCTCTTTTATTTAACTCACAGCAACACACACACACACATTCACCGACGCACACACACATTCACCGACACACACACACACACACTTATAGTAACATATATACATATATATATATATATACATACATATATCTATATATATATACTTATATACATAGTATATCTATATAGTTATGTATACATACATATAATATAATATATATATATACATATACATATATAATATATATATATATATACACATACTTATATACATATATATATATACATATCTATATACTTATACATATACACATATATATATATATATATATATCTAGATACATATATACTTATATACATATATATATATACATCTATATAGTATTATATATATATACTTATATACATATATACATAGCTATATACATATATACATACATATATATATATATATATACATATACACCTATATATATATACATATATATCTATATATATCTATGCATATATACCTATATATTTATATATATAAATATATTTACTTATATACATACATATGTACATATATTTTCACGTTATTTACTATACGTTGTATCGTGGGAATATCTGCACCAGTTGCTGATATTCCCCGATACACGTGTACAGAAAGCATGGACACATTCATCATCCATCCACACTCCATGCGGCACATAGTCGTGTTCGTTGCGTCTCTCTAGACGTCGACTGACTCGACATAGTGCAACACTCCATCGCCACCTCCACCCCCACCCCTTTATATATATACTACATATATATATATATATATACATACTATATTTACTTTCTGTCTATTTGCTTTTCTGTTAGTAAAAAGATAAAAATAAAATACATAAAAAAGAAAAGATAATCTTTGACTTGCAGGTACCTCGTCTTGTGAGTAGCAAGACTTGTTTTGGGACTCTGTTTGGCTAAAACCCAAGGACACAATTTTGAGGGTGTGCCTCAAGAACAAGGATTACCATAAAAAAACCTAACTAAGAAAAACACCAAAAACATAATAAACGAACGGAAGAGACGCGTTTTAAGGAAAACGTAGAAACTCAACTTTAACCCCACTTCCCTGTGTTCGACCCTGGGCCTAAAAGTGACAAGATAAAATCAATTAGGCTAGGTTAAAAATTTTGTAAAGAGATGGTTAGGTCTGAATTAGGTTAACCACTATACACATTTCAACGATAAAAATATCATATTAACAACCTATTTGGGCCGACCCATCACTGTTTAAGAATAACTAATCAGCTCTTAATATCTCATTTAGTACAATCGACTCTTCTTATTCATAGCCCAAACAACCCAAATTTGACTAACTGTTAGCCATCACTTAGACTTAAAGGATCAAGTTTCACGTGGCCTTCTACAGGATCAATGGCTAGGATGACAATATTGGTACCACTACTGGGCCACGTGTCACCATCATATTCTTTTAGCTAGCTCCTGGAGGCTACTCCACAAAGCATATTCAATGGTCAAATAAAGTCAAAGGTCCCACGGGCACATGCATGCTTGCAACACATGTGGCCCACGCTATAGTCGCTCGAAGGGGTAAGATACATGTTTCCTAATATACAGCTGCAATCACTCATCATTCTTTGATGTGGGACAAAGTGAGTCCCCTTCCTTCAGGGCACAGCAGTGCTATCTTTAGTGCTTGACTTCTCCTCCAATTCAAGGCGATAGTTCATCAATTGGTCTTCAAATCTTGTCGAGGGCTCTAGCTTGATCCAGTTCATTGATAAACACCAGTTTATCATCATTCTATGCCCTAAATAGATCTAGCTCTTAGGATTTTAACTCTGCATGGGCTTTTGGGATGCATTAGGGATTAATTAGGTTAGGCATGCATTACACATTTTTATTGTTTTTTTGATGGGTTTGTTTGAGTGTTAGGGTTAAGCAAACAATTAGATCCCCAAAATCCTAGTACTTAGGAAGGCAACTGGTGATGGAGAAGCTCAAACCAACTGGGACTCAGCCTGATCCAGGTCATCATTGCTGGATACCAGCTACTGATGGGTGAAATTGATGTTTTAAGTTATTTCATTGCAGCAAGTTGAAATCACCTGAAAACACTTAAATTTGTAACTCAAATTTCAAAAAGAGTATTTAAGGTTGAACATGGGGAGAAATTAAAGACAATTCGATTCCACTGATCACAATTATAAGCACAAATATGAGCAGTTATAACCAAAATTCCATTCAAGAATGACATATATTTGAGAGTTAATATCAAAGTGCAAAAGGAATGGGGTAAAATGGTGATTTAAATCACCAAATAATCCCTAAAATTAAGCTCACAATAATCTCAAATAAATACAAAGTAAATTCAATAAGATGTTCCACGTAACTTAAGTAATCAATATAGCCATAGAAGTTTAGAACCAGCAGATATCAGACGATAGAGAAAAGCTTTAGATGACTTCAGTGACTCTTGCTACAGTGACTGCAATAGGCTCTAAGGCCTCGTTCCCTCTTCCTTCTCGACCCTCAGCAGAGAGGCACAGCACAACACCACAGAGGGAAAGGCCTCTCAGTAGCTAAGTGTAGAGAGATAGGGAGGCAGTGCAAAACCCCCTCCTCTCTCTCTTTCCTTCGCTCTCTTCTTTCTCTCAAGAACCCAACCTTTGTCGGGTAAATAGGTGGTTATACGGATCTGGGCAAAGGGACTAGGGCTACCGGTGTGAGTGGTAGCCGAGGTGTGAAGAGGTTGTGAGGAGGGACCTGACCCCTCGTGTACTGGGCAAGGTGTCCAATGCAGAAAAATAATATATCCTACACTATCAGCTCCTACTCCCATGATTTGGGACTAACTTGTTTCCTATTTTTTGCACAAGCAGCAACTGATGAAGAAGCCTCCAATTGAGACAACAGGTTCGGCCGAGGGCTCCAATTGATGAGCTAATGGTGTACTTGAGTGTCAACCACTTCACTTGGACATGTTATCAAGAAGCATCCTGGCCAGAGGACTGAAGGCAAGGTCAGAGGAATTGCAGCGGTGGCAGAGGTCCAAGGAGGTACCTGAAAGAATGAACACGGCCTTGTGGCCAAGTCAGACCAGGTCAGAAGCTTCGTGCGAGTGCGGCGAAAGTGGTGGTCATGGGATGCCGTGAGAGTGCTTGTGTGGGCGTGTCGAAGGCGGAGAGGGTTGGAGTACGTGAAGGTGTTCGATGGAGGGCTAAGGCAACCAATCCCCTCAAATACTTGAGGGGCATTGCTTGTAAGGGTCTGACAAAGGTGTAGGGACTAGTGGCATATGGTTTAGTGGTGTGTGGCGGTGGGAATGTCTCACTGGAGGTATGCCGGAGAGGTGGAAGACGAAGGTGAAGCAGGCACAATGGTGATTGAAGCAAAGCTTTGAAGTTGTTGGGAGGATTAGTGGATGAAAAGGAGTTGATGTAGGTAGCTAACTGACGAAGGGAAGTTAGAGAAAGCATCGGTCGTGATGAACCAGAGTTGGAGAAGGTGAATGCTTCGGCAGAGGGAATGGCGATGAGAAGGAGATCAGAGAGCACCTCGCAGGTATGGTGAGGTGCGGAATGCAATGGGGAGGAAGAATTGGCTGCCTATTATACGTGGTGGCCAGCAAAGAAGACGAAGGAAGGTGGTCCCTGGAGCAAGCTCAAAATGGGCTTGGAGAGCGAGAAAGGAAGAGTTGTGTAGCCCAAAAACTTGCTAAGGAGGTAAGGTAGGTAAGGAGGGTCTTATATAGGACATTGGATGAGCTTCCAAGCTTGGAAACAAGCTTAAAAGCTCAAGAAATCAGGGATTAGGATTCTTTCTTTCAAGGAGTTCACATGGGCTTCCTGGATGGATTTGGGATATAAATTTAGGTTTAGGTGTTTAGAGATGACCTCAGGAGCATCCCTTCCAATTTTGGAAGGGATTGATCGAAAAAATCAGGGAGGTATCCCTAATTGAAGCTCGACACCTTTGGGTTCACACCTACCATGGTGGCAGGGACCCATTGGAAGAAAATGAAAAGAAGTTAGGGGGCATTTTGTAAGGATTTCGAAAGTTGGGGGTATGAATGAGAGAGAAAGAGTTATACTGGACAAAAATGCAATGATCTCTGATTGAGCTTAAACTTTGGTACAAACCTAATTTGCACTTAAGGAATCTGATGGTGAGGTCAGATTCGATTTTGACCAAGTTTTATTGGATAATTTACGTAGAAACACAAATTAGGGCAACTTCCTATTTGAGACTCTATTTTAGGTCAAAATAGATTCCAATGGGCAAATCAAGGATACTAAACCTTATAGAATATTTTTCTATGATTTTTAGAAGGTTTAGGTGAATTTTATCCTACTATAACCTCAGTTAATTAAGCAGGTATGAAATTAGGGTTTTAGATGTCCATTAACTCTTGAAATGTGAGAAAACTCATTTTTATCTACATGGACCCTCTTATTAGAAATTAATGACCATTTGACCTCTAATTAACCCCTGGAATTCCCTGTGGTTATTCTGTACTTATGAAATGCAGCTAAAATTGTAGAAATAACCCTAGTTTCTTATCTTCTTAAATAGTATGCACGTAGGACCCTCTGATGGATACATAGGAGATTTTATCAACTTTATCAGACCAAATTGGGCTTGTTAAAACTCATGATGGTGTTCCTATCACTAGCTCACTTGAACTAGGGTAAGCTCATTCTATCTCCATTCAACTCAATTCAACTAAATGGTAGCTCAAGATAGCTCATCTTAGCTCAACCTAGCTCAAGTCAGCTCAGATCTGGCTCAACTTAGTTGAGTCTAGCTCATCTCAGCTCCCATCAGTTCACGGGAGCTCTAGCTAGCTCAGCTGAGTTGACTGGAGTCCACCTCAGCTCAGGTCTAGCTGCCTTCAGCTCTAGTCAACTCAAGGCAACTGAAGATGACTTCACCCTAGCTCTGGTCGACTCAAGTCCAGCTCCCGAGGACTCCGATTAGCTCAACTTAGTTGAGCTAAGCTACCTTAGCTACTTCATCTAGCTAGGCCTTCCCCAGGAAGATTAGACCCAGCCCACCTTAGCATATCGTAGTAGAAGCCAGCTTACTTTAGTTTGGCTTAGCAGCTAGCAAAGAATTAGCAAGCTAAGCCAGCTAAAGTAGCTCCTTGCTATTCTCTTCAGCAGCCACCGACTCCCATGCAGCTCCAGATAGCTCTCCTTCAGCACCTCTTCTCAAAACTCTAGCTCCTTCTGCTCCTTACCCTACTCATCTACTAGCTTAGCTATCTTAGCTTAGCTATGTAATTCCTTGGCCATCCACCATCCACCCTACCTAACCCTAATTCCCAGCTAACTAGCTCCACCAAGTAAACCCACCTAAGCTCTACATAAGCTAACCCTACTTCCACCTCACCTTGGTGCCACCCTAGCCCAACCACTACCTCCAAAAGGCACCACAAAGTGGCGCCAAAACCACCTATAAATGCCCACAATTTGGTGCCACTTTTTCTCTCCAAAACACCCTTCATCACTACCTTACACATACCCCTACAACCCATATCCGCCATCCACATGCCCACATTCTAGAAGCCTCCATAGTTGGCACCAAAACCATGGCACCCCTACATGGTTGGCGCCAACCTATGGTGCCTTTCCACCACCATAACCACCACCACCACATCCCTTAAGGTGGTGCCAAACACCCTCCACCATAGGATCACCTAACCACCTCCTAGAACCCATCCTAGCCCTACACATAACCCCCACACCAACCACCATTCCCCACCTCTATAAAAACCCTCCTAACCACCACGAAATCTTTATCCTCCCTTAGTATTAATTCTACCCTACGCCCACCTGTAACCCACGATGAAGAAGAAGGAAGGAAGAAGATTAAGGAGGCTATCCCTTGCCCCATTGGTGCCTTCTTCCTCTCCATTCTTCTCCTTGTGCCACGCTAGGATGAGGAGCAAGCTTTCATCAAGGAGGACAGCTAGGCATTGGAGGAGAAACTAGGGTGGTGCACGCCCACCCTTAGAGGAGACGATTGAGGTGGAGAGCATCCACCTTGGAGGAGCCATTCAAGAAAGGAGAAGAAGGAGACCTTTTCAAGCCAAGGAGCAACTATGCTTGGAGCAAGAAGACTCTTTTCTTCACCAAATTTTGCAAGAGGATCTGTGTTTTTAGTATTTCTGTATTTTCAATTTCAAGTAGAAGCATTCCTCTACATGTTTTTATGAAACATAAATTCCATCAAATCAATTTGCCTTCTTTTCAAATTTTGTTGTATTTGTTTTTATCTTATTTCTAGCACATTTTCACTCCCTCTCCCTAATTACTCTAGGCCTCCACTTGCCTAGAGTGAGCTTAGGGGGAGGCTATTCTTGTCACCTTAGGTATAGCTTATAGGTGTTAGTCACTTTCCCTTTTCAACTTTGCGTTTGGCTTGTTATTCAAAACCATAAAAATTATATATTAAAAAAAGTACAAAAAGAAAGGTGATTTCTGTAATCAAGCAAGAGATTGATTTTTGCAAAAGGTTGCTTCCTTCGACGACATTAGATACCACCACTATATTGGTTATAAATTTAAAAGCGAATCGATTTTTGCGCGTTACACGATTCACAAAACCCGCATTTTATAAACTGTGAATTTTGCGCATCACTTTTTGGCGCCGTTGTCGGGGAGGCATGGCATTGCTTTGATTATTTCTCTTGCTTGATAAGTGGATCTCATCCCCCTGTCTCTTTTTCTCTCTTGTGTGTAGGTGTAACAAGAAAGAAGTGGGATTTTGAGAGGCATGAAGTGCCTTGCCTTCCCACAAAATTCCAGGTTAGC
The DNA here is from genome assembly GCA_037157565.1 of Thalassia testudinum. Taxonomy (NCBI): domain Eukaryota; kingdom Viridiplantae; phylum Streptophyta; class Magnoliopsida; order Alismatales; family Hydrocharitaceae; genus Thalassia; species Thalassia testudinum. Next base: position 110,404,649 of record JAZHRO010000003.1, on the reverse strand, counting down.
AATTCTAAACTTGTCACACTTATCAAAAAAACTACCAAAAAAATATTAAACTTGGATTTCAGGATCCTAAACATCTTCATTTAGTGGAGTGGTGAAAATTAAAACCCATTGGTTGCTTGTTTGAATCACTTAACACCACTTCACTTCAAGTGTTGGTGTTCTGATTTTCGAGTCTAGACTTCTGTCTGGAATTCAAAAATCAATTACTGACACCATGAGCCTGCAAAAATCATAAAATTTAAACTAGTGATTTTAAATCAAGTTAGGAACGTCTGTTCTAAATTTCAGAGCAATTGGACTTGTATACAATTTTTAAAAATTCATTAACCACAGGGGGGTCATCCTCTTTGATTTCTCTATTTTGCTACAGTATGCGAATTTTAGGAATTTTTATACTTATCCAATTTCTGTGAAATTCAGTATTTAGAATTCTTACAAAATTATAAATATCACATAAAATTACAAAAATTTTTGGTGGCATGTGGTTGTATTGAAAAGTCCAAAATATCCTTAGGTATCATTTCTAGACTTTGACACCAACACAAAGAAAATTCCTAAAAAAATATCAAAAAATTCCTAAAATCACAAAAAAAATATTTTTTGGAATCCTTTTTTGATTTTACATGCAGTAGTGGTGTTGGTTGCTTTGTTTGGACCACTACTTAAAAAGAAAGCCTAAAATAGATTCATTGGTAGTAATTTCTTTTTGAGGGTCCAATTGAATTAGAGTTCCCTTGCAAAGTTTTAGTCCTACAATATAAAGGAAAATTATCTTCACCAATACAACTTGATTTCTCGTTGTTTGTGGCATATCAAACCTCTTTGAAAGTTTAAAAACAAGACCCTAAAACACAATAAGCTAAATCAAATCCTAAAAAAATAGAAATACATCAAATTTGTGTGTCAACCTGATATCTATTGGAATCACCTTTCTAATCCTTCACACACTAAAAAAAATTGAAATAACAGGGCATTACCCCAATCAATGCCTTCCACATTCCAGTGCACATTTTAGCACCCAGGCCTAACTCTAAAATAAGTAGTTACTTGACCACTTAAGAACTTCATCCACTTTAGGCTTGATATCCAATATTTAAGGATTATTAAGCGTTCCTAATTCCTTTTGACAGCACGATGTTAGACTTAAAGGGATGTCAAATGACGGGTGCTGGTTTACACAAGCCCTTGGCGATTTTCCAAGGACATGCTTGGGCCCAATCCACCACTTTAGTCTAGTCAGGTTATCTTTTGGGATGTGGGTTCACTTATTAATTTCTTATTCATTGGATTCCTAAGTCTAGGGTTTGTAAGGAGTCAACCTTAAGAAAGAATAGGCTTGTTTGTCTGAATTGCACACTTTCTCTCATCTCCATCTCTTCTCGTCCCCTCCCATTCTTCCATTTTATGCATGGGCGACAGTACCAAATCCCGCACTTGAAGGGATGATAAACGCCAGTTTATCATCATTTTTATGCATTAAAATAAACTTAGCTCTTAGGATTTTGCTCCGCAAATGGGTTTTTGGGCTGCATTTAGGAATCAATTAGGTTAGGCATGCATTGCATTTTTTATTATCTTTTTAATGTGTTTTTGTGAGTGTTAGGGATACGCAGATTGTCAGAACTCCAAAACCCTAGCACTCAGGAAGGCAACTGGTGAAGAAGAAGCTCAGACTAACTAGAACTCAGCTTGATCTAGCTCACCATAGCTAGATTCTAGCTCACTTGAACTAGGGTTAGCTAATCTTAGCTCCATTCAGCTCATCTCGACTGAATGGCAGCTCAAGAGTGCTCATCTTAGCTCACCCTAGCTCAGGTCAACTCAGATCCAGCTCAACTTAGCTGAGTTTAGCTCATCTCAGCTCCCATTAGTCCACAGGGAGCTCTAGCTAGCTCAACTAAGTTGACTAGAGTTCACCCCAGCTCATGTCCAGCTACATCCAGCTCTACTCAACTCCGGCCAGCTAAAGATGACTTTATTCCAGCTTAGGAAGCTCAAGTCCAGCTCCCAGGGACTCAGCTTAGCTCAACCCAGTTGAGCTAAGCTACCTTAGCTGCCTCACCCAGCTTGATCCTCCTCGAGAGCATTAGACCCAGCTCACCTCAGCTCCTTTTAGCAGAAGCCAGCTTGCTTTAGCTTGGCTTAGTAGCTAGCAAAGAACTAGCAAGCCAAGCCAGCTATGGTAGCTCCTTGTAGCTCTCTTCAGCAACCACCAGCTCTAGTGCAGCTCAAGATGACTACCTCCAACTCTTCTCCCTGAAAACCCTAGCTCCAAATGCCTCCAACTCTACTCCCTACTAGCTAAGCTAGCTAAGCTACTTAACTTAGCTAGTCCACCTCCATGGCAGCAAAACCTGCTACCCTACTACCCTATTACCTAAGCTCCAGCAAAAAGACCACCTACTCCTACTTTATTTTGGTGCCAACTATCCCTTCCATCACCACCCTACATCCACCATCAAAACCCATCTCCACCCTCCATTTTTCCCTCCAAAATTGCCTTCTAGAAGGTATTTTTGGAGGTAAAACCAAGGCACCTCTTCATTTCCCTCCCTTTTTTCCCTCCAAAAATATCGAAGCACCCCTTCATTTCCCTCCAAAAAAACACCATAACCACCCCCCTTCCCATCCTATAAATACCCTACCCTACCACCACATAATTCCCATCCTCCATTAGTGCATTTTTCTACCTATACCCACCTACACCTACGGCGAAGAAGGAATAGAGAAGAAGATTAAAGGGGCACATCACCAACCCTTTTGGTGCCTTCTTCTCCCCACTCTCTTCAACTTGGGCCATGCCAAGGAGGAGGACTTTTCTACTTCAAGGAGGATGGCCAGGCAAAGGAGAATGACCTAGGGTGGACGTCCACCCTTGGAGAGAAGCTTAGGGCACGCTCCCTTAGGACATGCTTTGGAGGACATCACCTTGGCGGAGCATAGCAAGGAAGGAGTTGGAGCACTCTTTTCAAGCTTGGGAGCTACCAAGCTTCAAGCAAGAAGCCCTCTTCTTCACCATCTATCTAGAGGATTTGTGTTTTCTTTTATTTATTACAATTTTTCTAGTAGTAGAAGCATTCATCTACTAGGCTTTTTTGTAAAATACTTTTTCATTAATCTAGTTGCCTTCTTTGCAATTTCTTTAGTTGCATTTTTTTTAATTGCTTTGTTTTTAGCATTCTTCACTCCCTCTCCCTAATTATTCTAGGCCTCCACTTGCCTAGAGTGAGCTTAGGGAGAGGCTCTACTTGCCACTTTAGAAGTAGTATATTGAAATGAGTGCAAGTCACTTTCTCGCCAACAATTTCCTATGTTGCCTTAATTTCAAAAACATAAAAATGATATATTGAAAAAGATAAAAAGAAAGTTGAAATCTATTTTGTAAGCAAGAGAATTAATTTTCCAAACATATTACCTCCTTGGACAACCCTAGATACCCCACTATCTAGGTTTATAAATTTAAGAGTTGATCGATTTTGTGCGTTACAATGATGTAATTAACAAACCGAGTAAACTCCGTGTCAAGGGACCATTTGATCTTTCCCCCTGGGCCAAAAGACTGCTTTTTCTGTCTTCTAAAAAAATGGAAACTCAACAAAATAGGTCCACTAACCCATCCACCTCCACCTCTAATCCCAATTTTGACCCTTCCACCCAAGACACCCCCCCACCTTTGACTTACCACACTTGGAGCCTCCTAATGCTGATGTACCTCAATCTCAACAACAAACTCCCTACCTACTCCTTGATGGCTGAGTAGATTGCTCAAGTTCAAGCCAATCAACAATTGTTGACTAAGAATATCACAAACCTAACCAACTAAAGGCCAAACCCATCACCCCATCAACAGCCCATCGATCCCCTAAAAGATTTCTATTATTCTTCCTATTATGAGGAAAGACTAGGGGTGGTCATACCTAAAGGGGACTTTGAGATCAAACTGGCTGTTCTGAATCTTATTAAGCATTTCCATGGCCTTCCTAGGGAAGACCTGTTCAGCCATCTTGAAGAACTGACTCTTCTTGCACAAAAAACTCATTCCTGCAATGTGCAAGAAGACCTTTGTCTAATGCAGCTATTCCCATTATCTCTTAAAGATAAGGCCACTTATTGGTTCAGAACCATTGGCCGACCTATCACCACATGGCCTCGGCTCAAAAGTGCCATCCTGAAGAAAGTTTTTCCCATAGGTCGTACTAATTCCTTGCGAAGATCTATTATGACCTTTCAACAAAAATCTAAAGAGACTTTTCGTGATTCTTAGGAAAGATTTCAAGATCTCCTAAGAAGTTGCTCGCACCATGAGATCCCCTTATTGCAGCTCGTGTAGATCTTCTATCACGGATTAGAAGATCAAATTCAACGTTGCGTTGATGCCTCGTGTGGCGGAAACTTCTTAAATAAGGATGTTGAGAGTGCCTATGACCTTTTTGAAGAAATAAGTGAAAACTCATTTAATCAAGCTTCCATGAACACCTTTGGCAAAACTTCAAACTCGTAGTTTAGTGTTCATGAAATAGGCACTCAATCTATTCCTGTCACCCAAGACAATCTTCAAATGATCATCAAAAACTCTACCATAAGCAAATAAACCAAAAGAAAATTGAGGAAAGACTTACCACACCAATCCGAGCTCCACAAATTCCACATTTAACCTAGCCTAACATTCCACGAAGAGAAAATTTGCACAATCCAAACACCGCCCTTGCTGATTATCATCAATATCCCTAGGCTTTCTATGATTCACTGGGGAATTACAATTATCCAAACCCTAACCCCATTGAAAATATTTCTGCCCTCAAGGAGAAATTTAGAAATTCTTCTAACTGGAAGAATTACATAAACCACTTCTGGAATAACTCGGTTCCTCCCTAAACTTCAAATCAATATAGCGGGTATGGGTTAAATCTGATCTTTCATCCTGGGCCATCACAACAAAACATCAATGCCCAGATGATGAAAACCCTACAGGAAATGCAAAGTAAAATGACAGATGTAACCCGTGTTGTCACAACTCTGAATAATCAGATTGGGGTTACTCCAAGACCTGTTGGACATCTATCCTCCCAACCCAAACCCAATCCTTATCATTAAAGGAACCAATATCCGAGCAGAAATCAAAACCACAATAATCAGCCTCCTACTATTCCATCACCTCAGTAGCTCCTAGGTTTTCACAACAACAGGCCCCACCACCTCCTCCAAATAATAATCCAACTGCACATGCAGTTACATTGAGAACTAGGAAAACCACCACTAATCCCAGGCCTCCACAACAACCTGGTGAAATCCACATTCTTGTGCAAATTGACTCTAAACTCCCACATCAAGAAGAAAAAGAAATGCAAAAATCTTAGGACACGACTCCTATCCCTTTTCCACAAGCTCTCCACCCCACCACGAATCGGAAAAACAAATCTGAGCCCACAACTAAAGAACTCATTGATTTATTTGGGCAAGTTCAAATCAATATCCTGATCCTACATGCAATTAAATATATACCTGCTTATGCCAAACTTTTGAAGGAGATTTGTACTCCAAAAAGGCAAGGTAAAAATCTAAGACAGGTGCATCTTTCGGAGACAGTAAGTTTTGTCATACAGAGCGAGCTGCCTCCTAAAATGAAAGATCCAGGTGTGCCTTTAATTTCAGTAATTATTGATGACACTACTTTTGATCGTGCCCTTCTTGATCATGGTGCCTCAGTTAATATCATTCCCATAATTTTATTTGAAGAATTTTTGATCAGTGAATTGAAACCTGTTGAAGTTACCCTTCAATTGGCCAACCGATCTACAATCAAACCTTGTTGGATTATCGAGGATGTCTTGGTCAAGGTTCAGAATTGTGTCTTCCCCACAGACTTTCTGGTCCTTGACATTGAGGTACCTGAATCTTTAACAAATGCCACAATAATTCTTGGATGACCCTTTTTGGCAACTACAAAGGCAAATATAAATTGTCATATAGGCAAAATGGATATCACCTACGCAGGCCAAACTATCACCCTTGATATTTTCAAATCCTCCAAGAGATTCCATGACGATAACTTTTTCGAGGACTGAGATACTGAAATATCAAATTTGGTGGAGGAGACAATGTTGGTAGACACCCTTCCCGACCATAATTTTTTCGAGGACTTGGATTCAGAATCAGTGGTCTGCAAAATCTATGACTCAAAGACTTGTCTTCTGCAAAAATCTATTCCTGATGATCCCCCTAATTATTCCCCTGACTCACCCACTTTTTTCTCAACCCACCCCTACACACTAACCTCACCTACCTTTCATCATTCCTCTCCCACCCCCTTTAACCTGGACCTACCACCAGACCTGCCCGAGTTTGGCATTCATCCTAAATTAAAACCATGGCCAGAATCGGGTCACACTTACCATTTGCCATCAAATTTTGATCCCCATCTTTTTACTAAACTTTCCAAGGATCCAGGAGAAGACCCATTTTTTGCGGGCATCCAAGTGTCCAACAACTTAATCATTCGTCTTCCGCGCATACATTCACGCTCGACTGAATGGCGTAAAATATAGCACTGGATGGGTGGTAACCCATCATTTTTCCTACTTTCCTTTTCTCTTTCTTTTTCTAGGTTTCAACTATCCTAATCCCGACCACCTTTCCCTAAGGTGATCCCTTTTCCATCCTAATGCATGAGGACATTGCATATCATAAGCATGGGGGGGTGTTTTCAAATTTTGACGATCGATTTATGATTTTCAAAACCCAAAAATATGTAATTTTTTTGTCATTTTTCTACTGCATACCCAAAAATAAATAAATAAAAATGATGACAACTTTTTGAGGAAATTTTGAAATCGGGATTAAGATTGAGCATTCACTTTTGGTATAATGGGATTTAATCTTTAACAAACTAGGGATAAAGATACAAATCTAATTATTAGAATGTCAAGGTCTATCTTTAGACTACATCAAATATCCTTCTTTAAAATTCCATTTGAACTCATGATAGTTCAGGTGACTTGATCGTCTTCTGTAACATGGAAAGTATCTGGCTTAGTTTCTGATTCAAAAACTTGCATTTCGTGCAAAATCTCTTGTGTCAAAATTCACACACAAGCCAACACCTAAAAATAATTAAAATTTAGAAAAACCCCCCTTGTTCGACATTAGTAAAAGTTTAAAGTAGATCATTAGTTTGAGTTCTCACCGTCGAGGAGGAAAATGTCTCCTTGGAGGATGCAATCTCAACATGTTATCGCCTCGGTGCTACTCTATATCTATATTTCATATCTTTAGATGGAGCATTAAGGCATAGCTTTGCAAGTCAAGTGTCTTGGACGGTGCTCTACTCGTATTGTCGGAGCAAGAGCTTGAGTTTGATTGGTGTGCCCCTTTAGAAAGCATTGTGTTTTGGGGTTGTGAGCTCTTGGGTGGTGTCATGGACAGTGCTATCTTGAAGTACTGGTGCCAGAGCCCCCTCAAGGATTGGTAATGGGAATGATGATCCCAATACATCTGTTGTAAGACTAAGCTAAGAATAAGCATGGGGGAGACAAAAAAAAAAGTTTCAAACCAAAAACACTCCTTTATAAATGTTGGCTTTTTACAAGCACAGACATAAGGTTTTAAAAGTTATTGCAAGTTGCAAGTCAGATTCAAGAGCCAGAAAAATCCTAAATACAAAAAATTTTGCATCATCTGAATTAACAAGGGGTTAATCTGTGAATTTTTTGAAGGATATATTGATCCCAATTCATCTAACTTTTGGATCTGAAAACAAATCCCAATGTTTATCTTTAACAAATCCCATACCTCCTGTGTTTGAATCAACCAAGGTCCCATAATCTCCTCAAAAGTTGAAAAAATTAGACTTACCCAAAAATTCTATTTCGTAAAAATTTGTTTTGCTAAGAGACTAACAAAAGATAAGCACGGGTGTGTGATAAAAGCCAGTTTATTATCATTCTTATGCCCTAAACAGATCTAGCTCTTAGGATGTTAACTCCACGAATGGGTTTTTGGGCTACATTAGGCATAAATTAGGTTAGGCATGCATTACACATTTTTATTGTGTTTTGATATGTTTGTTTAAGTGTTATGGTTAAACAAATAATCAAATCCCCAGAACCCTAGCACTTAGGAAGGCAACTGGTGAAGGAGAAGCTAAAACTAGTTGGGAGTCAGCCTAATACAGCTCATCATAGTCGGATACCAGCTCACTTGAACTAGGGTTAGCTCATCTTAGCTCCATTCAGCTCAACTCTGCTAAATGGTAGCTCATGATAGCTCATCTTAGCTCACCTTAGCTCAAGTCAACTCAGATCTAGCTCAACTTAGTTGAGTCTAGCTCATCTCAGCTCCCATCATTTCACTGGGAACTCTAGCTAGCTCAGCTAAGTTCACTGGAGTCCACCTCAGCTTAGGTCCAGCTACCTCTAGCTCTACTTAACTCAAGCCATCTGCAGATGACTTCACCCTAGCTCAGGCCAGTCCAGCATATGGGGACTCCAGTTAGCTCAACTTAGGTGAGCTAAGCTACCTTAGCTACTTCATCTTGCTAGGCCCTCCCCAGGAAGATCAAACCCAGCTCACCTCAGCATACCTTAGTGGAAGCCAGCTTACTTTAGGTTGGCTTAGCAGCTAGCAAAGAAATAGCAAGCTAAACCAACTAAAGTAGCTCCTTGTTATTCACTTCAGTAGCCACTAGCTCCTATGCAGCTCCAGACAGCTCTCCTTCAGCTCCTCTTCTCAAAACCCTAGCTCCTTCTACTCCTTATCCTACTCATCTACTAGCTTAGCTATGCAACTCCTTGGCCATCCACCATCCTCCCTACCTAACCCTAATTCCTAGCTAACTAGCTCCACCAAGTAAACCAACCTAAGCTCCACATAAGCTAATCCTACTTCCACCTCATCTTGGCGCCACCCTAACCCAACCACTACCTCTAAAAGACACCACAAAGTGATGCCAAAACCACTTATAGCTACCCCCAATTTGGCACCACTTTTTCCCTCCAAAACCCCCTTCGTTACCACCTTACACCTACCCTTACAACCCATATCCACCATCCACATACCCACCTTCTAGAAGCCCCCATAGTTGGTGCCTGTTGAATTGGAAAATCTACCTAAAAAGGTTGAGTTTTGAAGAACCCATCATTGAAGTGCAATTTGCAAGGAAATCCATCAACAAATAATTTTGCCAAAACTCGAAAAGAATTCTGGGTCAAACACTGGGAGGCTATGTTAACTTGAAATCAGCGATTATATTTTTTTGTAATTTTTATTTAAAGGTGAGATAATCACAATGAATCGATACTATAGTAAAGAGAGAGAGAGAGAACAAAACACTTTATAATATGGATAATGTTTTTACAACTAGAAAGCAAAAAGTTTTATAACTATAAAGCAGCAAAATCTACTCTAGAAAGCAGTAAAGAGAAGGGAGGTGAGAAACTATCCTCATTGGCTGCTTGGAGAGCGAGCCAGAACAGGCGACACCTGGAAGATGGAGAGCGAAGATGGAAGACAAAGAACGAAGTGGGAAGAACTGGGGGTGAGGTAGCATGTCATCATCGAGGGATCCACTTTCGGAATGGGGCGAGAAGACGACCACGGGAGCTCAACGAATAGGATGAGAAGTGGATAAAATGTTGTTATTAACTCTATAGGAGCATGCCAGGTTTAGGACAAGCTTCTTTAGAGCTTTAGAGAGGGAGAGAGGTGAAGGAAGGGATGAGAAATATGTGGGGGTCGTAGGGCTATTTATTAGTGGGGTTTAAAGGGGAAATTAGGTCATTTCAACTTAAAAACATTAGTGCAAGGGCCTTTAGTGACAGATTTAAGCGTCACTAATGCCCTGAACATGGGCTTTGTGCGCTCGCCCACCGTGCCTCCTCTTCTCCCCACACTTAAAACACCTGTGCACGAACACGTGCTCTCAGTCATCCCATCGCGAGATCGGATGGCTTAAACGCACCATACCTCATCGTGTGCTTGCGTTAAGAGGAGACACGGTTGTTCAGCACGTAAATCATGTTTAAAAAGATTATTTAGTTGTAGTATAGTGCAAAAATACGTTGACAAATAATATTTATAAAATCATGGAGTACTAGGTCGTTTGCAAGGAGGCAATCTAGATTTTTGCAGAAGCTTTTCAATAAAACTAATTCTAACTTGATATATATATGTATATATGTATAAAGCAGATATCCAGAGAATCAGAATTTTACTGCAATTAGATAGAGTTTTTCACAATAGAAAATGCTAATTGAGACAAATAGATAATAGATAGATAAAGAGAGATAGAGAGAGAGAGATAGAAGGAGGCAGAGAGACGACGTCGCTTGTAGGATGCTTGTATGAGATCCTGCAGCACCTCAGATCTAGAGCACCAAGACGAAGGTCAGAGCAGAGTTGCAGAGGGATGGAGAATTGTAGAGAAGAAGGTGGAAGAGGTGTCTGGAGTTGATGGAAGAGATGATCCATCCAAGGGGGCTTTGGCCTTCATTTATAGTTTTTATGGAGGGCAAAAAGGGTATTTAAGCCCTTAAATTCGTGCAACTTTAGGCCAATTAGATCCGTCGATCAGAAGATCAATGTCTCTGATTTGGCCTAAGGTTGTTGCATGAATTTAAGGGCTCAAATACCCTTTTTGCCCTCCATAAAAACTATAAAAGATGGCCAAAGCCCCCTTGAAAGGATCATCTCTTCCATCAACTCCAGACATCTCTTCCACCTTCTCTACTATTCTCTGTCCCTCTCCAACTTTGCTCTGACCTTCGTCCCAGCGCTCTGGATTTGAGGTGCTGCCGCATCTCGTACAAGCATCCTACAAGCGACGTCGTCTCTCTCTCTCTTTATCTCTCTCTATCTATCTGCTATCTATCTGTCTCTATTAGCAATTTCTATTGTGAAAAACTCTATCTAATTGCAATAAAATTTTGATTATCTGGATATCTTCTTTATACATATATATACATATATATATCTAGTTGGAATTAGTTTTATTGAAAAGCTTATGCAAAATCGAGATTGCCTTTCTGCAAACGACCCGGTACTCACCGATTTTATAAATATTATTTGTCGACGTGTTTTCGCACTAGACTACAGCTGAATAATCTTTTTAAATGTGATTTATGCACGAAACAAGTTAGCGTCGTTGCTGGGGAGGTAGCGAAAATTTTTAAAGCTTTCAGGTGCTTATCCAAGATCCTTAACTTATTATTTTTCCGTTGATTTCAGAAAGCAGTGAAATCTGAATCGGACATGCCAACGGAGAAATCATGGGTTTGAACCTCAGGTAAGCACTCATAGTTAGATTATTTAGATTTAGGATTTTCTTGAACCATAGGATTTGTTATAATTTATTTGCTTATTGAAAAGGAAAATATTAAAAAAAAATCGCTTGATTTTCAGGCTGAAATAAAGTCTTATCTTATAAATTCAATTCCCAAAGATCCGCATGTCCAAAAATTATCAAATTTTAAATACCCAAATTTCACGTAAATATGAGTTATAGAAAAATTTTAAAGTTATCACACTGATCTATTGTCAAAACAATTATTGTTCATGATTTTTCAAAGTTCAAAATATCATAAGAATATTTATACAACTCTGATTTACTTGAAATTTATGGCACTGAATTTCTGAGGTAATCAAGAATTTGGGAAAAATCTTAAAAAAAATATTTCTTGCACATTGATTGCACGGATTATCCAATCACGAATTGAGGGTCAAAACAGGTTGCAAAATCCCTAGTGCACTTTACATCAGAAAAAAATAGAAAACGTGCATTAAAAATTCTTGAAAAATATTTTCTAAGTGCCTAGTTAGTGGTGCAGTAGGACCAATTGATTTCATTTCTTAAGTCACACCATTAATCAGATTGTGGACTTAAAAGAAACATCTAGAACTATCTGTGCTTAGGGTTCCACATTAAGGATAGAGCACACCTGCATTTCCATATTTAAAGGAAATCTATCAAACAAATTGGGATTTGCAAAACTCTTATGTGCCTCATCAAAATCATGACTGAAAATATTAACTCAAGTGAACCCTAAAACTCATTATCACAAGCATTCGAATCTTAAAAATCACTTCATCATAAAAGAAATCTTGTGAACCCTTTGCCTCAGCACTTCACACATCTAAAATCAACTTGAAGGGAAACACCCCCATAATGCCGATCATATTCCAAAAGCACATCAAACCCAAGCTTAAAACTAAGTGATGTGCCCTAGGTTGGACTAAAAGACCTGGGGGCTTGAAATTAGATTGGGCTAAGGTCAAGGCCTTGTCTTCTTGGACCCACTGGTGACAAGAAAGGTCGGTGTGGTAACCACGTTAACCCTTATTGGTGTCCTGCCATGCAAGGTGTCTTATGGGGTCCCACCCTTCTAGCCAGCCAAGTAATTCAAGGGTTGATCTAACCTAGTCGTGTTTTGAGGAGCCAAGATCAAGTCTAATTAGGTTTGATACTCTAAGGACCAGTTTGATTGCTTACATTGGGCGGGTAGGGTCTCTCATCTGTCTTCTCTCTCATCTACAGGCATTCTTCTGGTGCATGTAAGGTAGAAGATCTCAAAATCCTGATTTTCTACCACCATTAGAAAGAAATCCTAGAAGACCTATTTATCCAGGATTTGAATCTAAACCCTCTGCAATGGCTAGTCACAATGAGGAAGAAGAGATTCATGAACAAAATCTGGATCCTATGACTCTCTTACAAAGGTAGATCACTAGGCAAGACCAGCATCATGACTGACAGATGGAGGTCATAGTGCAGGCTATTACTAGACTCCAAAATGGAAGGGCAGATCAGCCTCTCCGTGACTTTTATAATCCTCTTAATGCCCAGCTTGAACCCTTTGTCCGGGTACCTCAGGATGGGGATGATTTTGAACTCAAACCTCAAATTATCAATTTGATTCCCCACTTCCATGGCTATGAGTCAGATGACCCCATCCACCACCTTGAAGAGCTCCTACACATAGGAAGGACCTTTGGCCCTAGAAACATGAATGAAGGTACCCTGATGATGAAGATGTTCCCATTCTCCTTGAAAGATAGCATTGCACATTGGTTGAGAATAATTGGTAGACCAATCCTAACTTGGGAAGACTTGAGAAGCACATTCCAAAAGAAATTCTTCCCCATAGGAAAAACTAATGCCCTTAGATGTGCCACAACAACCTCTAAGCAGAACCCTGGGGAACAACTACATGAGTCTTGGGAGAGGTTCAATGATTTAGCTTGGAAGTGCGCCCATCATGGGATTCCGAAGTGGCACTTGGCCCATATTTTCTATTATGGGGTAAGCGACAATCTGAAGAATTTTGTTAATGCAGCATGTGGGGGTAATTTCCTGAGTCAAGATGCTGAGGGAGCCTTTCAATTATTTGAAAATATGAGTGAAAATTCCCTCAACAATGCCTCAATGTCTACCTTTAACAAAGCTAATCAACCAAGTAGTGGAGTGTATGAAATTAATGTTAATTCACACTCGGTTGATTTAGAATTAATTGCACAATGATTAGACACGGTGGAACTCATGGGAAAGAACGTAGAGAATTTGGATAAGAAGCTGGATAATCTTCTAAAGGGTGGGAATTCCTTAGGTACACAATCCAAATTAAATCCTATGCCTACCCAAGGAGTGCCTATGGTAATCGACAACCAATTCCCCAACCCCCTAGGTCAGGAATCAGTGCACACCATCAATGACCTAACCATGGCTCCACCTATGAGCCAACTGTACTTGGACCCATCTCTTTTTGGGTACCAAGGAGGGACCTTGATGCCCTCAAATTCTGAACTAGGTGGCTCGATGCTTAGTTATCCTGAGGATGTAAATGCACGTCAGGGTTACACTAGAAATGAGCCTTATTCAAACACTTACAACCGTGGATGGCGCAACCATCCTAACTTTTCTTGGCCAAGTTAGAAACACACCCAGGGTCCTAACTTGACTAAGCCAAACACTTATGGGCAACCTAATAGGTACACACAACCGCACACATACCAGCCACAACCTACTCAGGAAAACTAGCCCACTGATCTAAGTCTGGTCCTCAAAGAAATGAGAGAGATGAATCTAAGACATAAGGAAGAAATGAATCAATTGAGGATAGATTTGACGAGATGATTAGACCAGCTAGTTGATGCTAGACAACACGAGATGTTGCCATCCTAACCCATCCTAAACCCAAGGAACTTCAATAGGGTTAGCCAGCATAACACACAGGAGTAACAACCACACCTAATTTAGCCTGTCCCCCAACACCCACCAGGCCTTGTTAACCCTATCCCAACCCAGGCTCAACCCATTTTGCAAAACCCACCTTACCCTTCTAACCCTAATGCACATTCCTGTACTGTCACTTTGAGAAGTGGAAAACAAATCCAAGATCCTTCTACATCAAAATCTTACCAAGATCTTGAGGAGCCTGAATCTGACCTGGGAGACCAAGTTAATCTAGAAAACAAGACTTAGGATTTTAATACTCATGATTTTTCTCAAGCACCTTTTCCTAAAGCCTTGATCAAACCCAGGGAAAAGAAAACTAACCAATCTAAGGAGTGGCTTGAGATTTTAAAGAAAGTCCAGGTGAACATACCACTCCTTGAGGCTATTGAGAACATCCCGACCTGTGCAAAATTTCTGAAGGAATTATGCACATCGAAACGCCAGGCCAAATCATAAAAAAGGTCATGATTTCTGAACATGCTTGTGCCATCATCCTAAATAAGCTCCTCCCTAAAAAGAAAGATCCAGGGACATGCTTAATTTCATGTGAAATAGATGGTTTCATTCTAGATCGAGCCTTACTGGATGTTGGTGCCTCCATCAACTTAATCCCCACAGAATTATATGAAGGGCTAGATTTAGGACCCTTGCAACATACTGATGTGAGCCTTCAGCTTGCTGATATGTCAACTAAAATTCCGAAGGGCCTTCTATAGAATATGATTATAAAAGTGAGGGATTTTGAATATCTTGTGGACTTCCTTATTTTAGATATGGAGGCATCAGAAAACCTGAACCACACCCTTGATGGGAACACCATCATGAGCCATAACTAGCTTAATTTAATCTGAATGGGCCATTAAATACTCCTACATAACCACCAGAGGATTGCAATTCATTCCATTAGCATTCTGAGAGAAAGATAAGAAACTAGGGTTAAAATTGTAATTTTACCATCATAACTTGAATACAGTACAACCACGGGTTTTTGCAGGGGTTAATTAAAGGTAAAATGGTTCTAAATGGCTAACAAGTGGGTTAGAACAGACAGAAAAGGATTTTCGTGTGTTTTGAGAATTAAATGACTTTTGAAACCCTAAAAGCAGATTCGCTTAATTAACTAAGGTTTTGGTCAGGATAAAATTCACCTAAACCCTCTAAAATTCATAAAAAAATATTCTCTAGGGTTTGGTACCTTCAAATTTACCATCAGAACTAGTTTTGGCCAAAAATAGTCTCAGATAGACATTTACCCTAATTTGTGTTTTTGCATAAATTACCTAGTCAAACGTGGTCAAAACCAAAATCCAACTACACCATTGGATTTCTTAGGTCTAAATTAGGTTTGTTCCAAAATTTTAACCCAAGCGGAAATTGTCTTGACCTAGTTTGCAACTTGGCCCTGTTTGATTACATTTATGCCCCTAACTGTCAAAATATTTACAAAAAGACCCCTAACTTTGTCATCATTTTCACAAATAGGTCCCTACCTCCATTAATCCTATTCCTACAAGCTCCAACAACTTAAAATTGGTAAGATCGACATGATTCCATGACTAATCCCTTTCAAATTTGAAAGGGAAGTTCGTCAAGGAATTCCCTTCCTTTTGAGTCAATTCCCACGTCCCAAAACCTTCCTAATCTCTCATGCAAACACATGAGAGATTAGGGTATCAAAAAAATGCCACCTCCGACGAAGCTGCCCAAAACCTCCTCTAAAGTCATATAAAGAGACCTCTAGATCAAACCGTTCTCCTCACACTTGAATTCGGCCATGAACACCTCAAATTCCTCTCTTTCTTGGATAAATCGCTCCTCGACATCCGACGATGCTCCTTGCCTCCATCCTTCCTCTGTTCGCAATACTGGAGGCAGAGCTATCTCCCACATCTTCCTCCGCATCGAGCCATACCAGCCGATGCCCCTTCGCTGTCTTCCTTATCGTTTCCCACCTATCGGAGCTCCCTCCTTCTCTAGCGTCGGCCACACCACAACCAGTGCCATCCCCTTTCCCCTTCATCTGCTACTGCTCTCAGTCGAATCCTTAACTTCTCCTCATCACACCAGCACATCCAACACACCGTTCCAACCTCGCCAACGCCCTCCACGACTCCGTCTTCCACCTTGCTGGCATACGTCCGGTGAGCCCTAGCAGCTTCCGTACTCACCTAAATGCGCCGCTTCCACACTCCACATCTCCACCTCATCACGACGATCTAAAGCCGTCACTCATTAAGAGCTATTGATCCCCCTACAGTGCCACCGAACACACCCACCTTCACACACAATTCACCTCTGTCAGCATTCATCACCTTCACACACCATGTTTTGACGCGACTGAAAGGTCTTTTTGATGATTTCAAGTGCTGACCCTCACCGCCATTAACACGTAAGCTTAAAGCGAAGCTTGAAGCTCACTCTAGCACCTGCAAGCTCTAGACAAAACCCCACGCACAACAGAAACTACCCAGGAATGCAACCCAGGAGCCAATTTGGCTCTTTGACTACGTCTTTGACCGCGATCACATGAAGAAGCAGTAGTGTAGCATACACATAAGAAGGGAGGCGGGATTTGTCCCACCTCGGAAGCTGAAGAGTGTCCGCAGTGTAATAAGAGGAAAAACTATTAGTGGCTTATTGCCTCCTAATATACAAGGGTGAGGTCCTCCTTACCCACTCGCCTTGCCCGTGGCATGACCACGTGGGCTTGGCTCTGACCCGTTAACCTGCCTATGCTTGTACACTCCTCAACTACGAACCACACTTGTGGCCTTGGACCCGGGTGCACTCTAAGTATGAAAACTCAATAACCCGATACTGTTGAAGGCTCTGGGAGAGTGTGACCTAAGGAGAGAAAGAAAGAATAGTGCATGGGGGCAGGGGGGTTTTGCCCTGAGAAGGATTGGCTAACACTTAGCCAAAATTGAGGACAAAATTGAGGATCCTTCCCCTCTATGTGAAGAAGAGTAGAAGAGCAGAGAAAGAAGGAGAAGAAGAAAAGAGGACCCGAACAGAAAGAAGAAGAGAAGCAGAAGATGGAAGAAGAAGAAGAAGCTTGAGTCGCAGAAAGGCAAAGAAGAAAAGAGTTCTGAAGAAAAAGAAAGGAGAAGAGAGAGAGAGCAGCAAAGAAAAGAGACCCCTGAGTCTCTTGGAAGCACTGTAGCAACCAGCTGTTTAAGTCATCTGATACAAGCTTAGATCATCTGATTGCATACATTTGAGGCTTTATTTCCTTGATTGATATTGTCGATTTAGTTGTTATTATTGTGAGGAGTAATTGGTGATTCAAATCACCATTCTATTCCCTTCTTTTTGTACATTGATACTTGACATTATTATTATTACAATCTTTTATCTCTTTGATTCAAATTGTGATCTTGAGTTTTAAATTGCCATATTGCTCCCTATATTCGACCTCGGACTTTCATTTGAGTTTATTTGTTTGAGCACTATTTTGGCTATATTACAACGAAGTAATTTTAAAACATCGATTTATCGCTTAAACAACCCCGATAATCTTAGGAAGACCTTTTTTGGCCACGGCCAAGGCTCTAATCAACTGTAAGACCGAGATTATGCACATCACCTCTGGAAGGAAAAATTGTCAACTCAATATCTTTAAAGCTTCCAAAAGGAATAAGGTGAATTGTGGTTCCATCAAGGCTATAGGAACAATTGAACAAGTTTTGGCAATTTACACTAAAGATGATCTGAATCCTACCAAAGCTGAAGATCATCACGAAAGGCAAGAAGGGGATGTACTTGAGGATGATTTTGATCTACCACCTCCCATAGAAACTCAAATTGAAAAGGACATTAAGGAGATTGAGAAACTCTTAGGACTAACTTATGACTAGTTAGATGATAACGTAAAGAATCCTCATTACACTCACCCCGAGATCCAGGAACTATTAAATTTTGAGGAATTTGTAAACCAAACGAATCAAATGGATGGCTTGAATCTGAGGGAGAAATGGCTTCGGATGAGGAAGAGGTAATATCTGATGAAGATTTTGACGAATTCATCACAACTCTACCTTTGTCCTCATATGACCTAGAGCCTAGAGAACTCATGATTTTTGATATCAACTACCGATATGAGGATCCTTATGACTCTGATTCAGAACTAGTTTTAAATCGCAATCTTGATCTTGATCCAAACCCTCTACCACCTCATCTTGATCTATGGAACTGGATTAACAACTGCATCTTCAACCTCATCCACCTGTCCCTAGTCCATATTCCAAATCAGAAAGACTCTTTGGAGTAGGACTACATCATCAACTGGTCTGCATTTGTGGATCACTGATTCTTGGACCAAATGATCATATCTTTATACTAATCTTGAATCTCTCTGCAACAGTTATTACTTCTTCTCTTAGCCCGGAGTATTGAACTACATATTTTTGGTTTTAAGTCTAGCAAATGATGTTAAACTTAGCGCTGGCTGGGAAGCAACCCAGTATTCAATATAGGTAGCTCTACATCCTCTGCATCCATGCTAACCTGGATCAATAAGAATAGTCAGGTGATATCCCTGTTCATAAGCAATTTTTCCTGATCGACGAATCAAATTGGCCTCAAAATAGCCTCATATGTGCCCTCTATGCTCAGCTTCATCCTGATGGTGACACGTGCCGGCTTCTCCTTTGACCTTCATTGGACTGTCCAACTGCTCCCACGCACGCTCTCTTCAATTTTCCCTCTTGCCACTCGCCTTCTCTGAGAGCCTCAATGTCAGCCATCCGGTCTTACGATAAATGCACCCACGTTGCCTTTGCATTTAAACAAAATGCTTGAGCTCGTGTGTTAGTCGTGTGTTTGTTTGCGTGCGCAGTCGCAGAGAGCTATGATCGTGCCATACGGTCACATCTCCGCTCTCCACTCATGATCCGATAGTCAATAGCGCCTGCACCCCCCATTTTCCTGATTTACGTGCCGTGCGGATCGAATCTGCACTCTTATGATCCAGTGCAAGTGCATGACCCAATGCGCTATGCATGAGTTTTGTTACAGTTTCCTTTTTGTGTCTATTTGTCCTGAGTCATTGGATGGAGATCCAATGGCTGAGGTTTCTTCTTTCCCTGTTGAGGTGCTCCTGAAGTAGCGACATGGCCACGTTGTGGTCATTGGATGAAGATCCAACGGTCCATAGCGCATGGGGAGAGCCTCTTCAGAAGTTGGGTGGCAGAGAGGGACGGCTATGTTGGCACCACGTGGCACCATCGTGGTTGTCCATCTTCATTTCTTTGTATCTGGTGGTGCAGACCTTCAATTGAGTTGATTTTTGCACCGTTGGACTGCAATTGTTGATCCGGACCCATCATCTAGTTGGATCTTTTATCTGAGGCTCAAATCTTTGTCCTTTGGCTCCATGATCATTGTTCTTCTATAGACTGCACATGATACTCTGGTTGCCTGATCGAGACGATTTTGGAAGCATTGGACTCCCATCATCATTCTGATTAGATTTGTCTGGTCTGATCTGTCATCTATAGCTATGAATCATCTGCGATTAAAAATCATCTCTCATTAGTGATGAAAGATCTGAAGATATGTAATATATATGGCTATCTACGTGCACACAAATACTTAAGCGCAATGTTAGTAATAACAAAAAGATTTGCACAAAATACAATCACAAAAGTTAGCACATGATATATAGTGGTTCCCCTCCCTTAGGTACTCCACTACCTAAGCCTCCCAGCTTAGGATTTTTAACCTGATTCTCTCAACCCCGAGAGAATCAATTTACTAACCGAGGTAATTAACAGGTTACCTCAACCCAAGTACATTAACGGGTTTGTTACAACCCAATGAGAAACAAGCTCAAATACAAATGAAATACAGGTGTAAGACAAAAAGAATCTTACAACTAGAATCTAAGCCTCTCAACAGTAATTAAAAGATGATACCAATTTGAGAGCCTAGAATGAGCGTGAATCTCTTCGTAGATGCATGAGAAAAACATGTCATTGAAGTGTTTGCAAAAGTGTAGCGAGATTGAGAGCAACAAACTATTCCTTCTCTTGAATATGTAGTTGAAAAATGTGATATAGCTCTAGAATTTTTCTTCTCTATTTCTTGTGCGCAAACTAAGAGTCCTAGGGTCATTTTATAGAGTTTAGGACCTAGGATACTCATCTACTAGATGTTGGGAATTAATTCCCAACGTTCATATTGTTAGAATTAATTTTCTAGCCATTCAATTTTGAGCCAACGGCTACCTGGTACCGGTACTAAAGTACCTGTACCAGTACTCGTTGCTTCCAAATTTGGGTTTCAAACTCTTAACACAAATCTGTAATCCACTTGTATCGGTACTGATCATTAGTACCGGTACTTGTTACCTCCAGTACCTGTACTGATCATGAGTACCGGTACTTGTAGGGTACAGGTTTGTTTCTTGACAAAACCCAAACCTGTAGCTCGCTTGTACCGGTACTAACTTTTGTACCGGTACTTGTGGCTAAACAAGTACCTTTTTTAAGTGATTTAATCAATTACGTTCTTTGAAAATGTTCGCAATATAAATTCTAATTTATCTCTAATTGATTTTACGATCTAAGTAATGATTCTTTGTTAAGAGGCATATACAATCCATAAAAATAAATCTAAACTATTGAAACTAAGGTCGATGAAGATCTTCTCCTCCTCAACTTTTCCTTTTCATCTTGCCACCTTCTTATCATGATCTTCTCCTTTTCATCACGCCTCCATCATTTCCTGTTTGCCTTGCTTCTTCACCTAAATCTGAAAAACACTTAATACAAACATTAATTCATAATAATTTTGGTAACACCAAAATAAGATGTTGAACAAGGTTCCAACAATCTCCCCCTTTTTGGTTTTGACAAAACTATCTTGCAAATAGATAATTAAAAAATTTAACAATGTTATATGAAGGAAAAATTTTCATTTTAATCCTCCCCCTCAATATAAGCTCCCCCTAAAAATATTACTATTTGCCCTTTATTTTTCTCCCCCTTTTTGTCAATCAAAAAAAAAAAATGAAGAAATATCATACCATAATGTTTACCAATAGTAAAATGATGAATGTAGGTACCAAGCTCCGTTAGGCCATCATTCTTGGTCTTCATTCAACCTATAGAAAGGTTGAAATGTTCCGTTGTGTGCCTTGAACAACCACTGATCTCTTTGACCTATTACTGCAAAATAAATATTTTTTCCAGGTACCCATTTTCTTTTGGGTCCTTGATGGTTAGTACCTTTCAAATCTTTAGGTTTATAGATCACTTTAGTGTTAGATCTATAATTCTTAGGATTCTTGACCTTTTGATAAATCCATGCATGTCTAGGTGCATGTGATTTATTTTGTGTGTTCTTCTTATTATTGAACTTGGCTCTTAAATTATTACAAAATTTTGTATTCAACCTAGTTATTTTTAAATTATTCAAAGTGTCCTCAAAGTGTTCATAAATATCTTCTAATTCTACTATTTTTGGATGTAATTGATTGTTAGTTTCTTTGGACATATCTAATTCTATTTCTAAACAAGATTTCTCTATTTCTAGAGTTCTATAACTATCATTCAAAACCTTATTTTCTTTTTTAAATGACTTAGCTTTATGATATAGCTCTTCATATGCTTCTAATAATTCGTCAAATGAAAAATCAGGGTTTACCTCTTCTTCTGTATCTTCTGAAGTTGCAACAAGACAAAGGTGTGCGACCTCGTCTTCATTCGATTCACTGGAGTCAGTGTCCTTGTCAGAGTTGCTATCATCCCATGTCGCTTTAAATGCTTTCTTCTTCTTCTTCTTCTTGAGCTCCTTTGTTTATTTCCTATTGTCCTCCTTGTTTAAGGGGCAATCCTTTCGCAAGTGGCCCTTTTTCTTGCACTCACAGCAAATAATATTAGTCAAAATTTTATTAACTTGCTTACCTTATTTCTTGAGAAATTTTTGGAATTTCCTAGTAAGCATCTCCATTTCTTCATGTTCGGATTCCGAGGTTGTTGAGTCTGAGTCCTCCTTAATTGCTCTAAAAGAAATATTCTTTCTTTTGCTAGACCTCTTTTCCTCCTCGTTCTTCTTCATGTTTTCTAGTTGGACTTCGTAAGCCATAAGGCTTCCAATTAATTCATCTAAGGAGAGAGTAGAAAGATCTTTTTCCTCTTGGATGGCTGTGGTCTTTGGAGACCAATCGCTTGTAAGAGATCTCAAGATCTTCCTTACAAGCTGCTCCTCTTTCAGCTTGACTCCTAGGTTCTTCTTGGGGTAAAAAATTTCCCCAAACCTCATATACGTATCCTTGATTGTTTAGCCTTTCTCCACCCTGAAACGCTCATAATTTTCTGTTAGAATAGAGATACGAGTTTCCTTTACCTTGTTTGTACCTTCATAGGTGACCTCGAGAGTGTTCCAAATTTCGTATGTGGATTCGCATGCCGAAATTCGGTTGAACTCTTCCCTTGACAACGCACAATAAAGTGCATTCATCACCTTTGCGTTACCCACGATCCTTTTCTTCTGATCCATTGTCCATGCTACTCCTTGTGGCTCCGGATTCGAGTACTCCCAAATGAGGGTCCAAGCCTCCTCATTCGTTGCCTTGAGAAAGACTTGCATCCTCCTCTTCAAATACCCGTAGTCCATCCCATCGAAATAGGGAAGACGGGTTGACGATTGTCCTTCGGTGCACCTTAAGGTTGATGCCATCGCGAGCAAGAGTTTTTACTTCTTCTCGCTATCGGCTCTGGTACCAATTGATGAAGGATCTGAAGATATGTAATATATATGAATATCTACGTGCACACTAATACTTAAGCACAATGTTAGTAATAAAAAAAAGATTTGCACAAAATACAATCACAGAAATTGCACAAGATATATAGTGGTTCCCCTCCCTTGGGTACTCCACTACCAAAGCCTCCCAGCTTAGGGTTTTTAACCCAATTCTCTCAACCCCAAGAGAATTAATTTACTAATCGAGGTAATTAACGGGTTACCTCAACCCAAGCGCAATAACGAGTTTGTTACAACCCAATGAGCAACAAGCTCAAGTACAAATGAAATACGGGTGTATGACAAAAAGAATCTTGCAAATAGAACCTAAGCCACTCAACAATAATTAAAAGATGATACCAATTTGGGAGCCTAGAATGAGTGTGAATCTCTTCGTAAATGTGTGAGAAAACACATCGTTGAAGTGTTTGCAAAAGCGTAGAGAGATTGAGAGCAGCAAACTATTCCTTTTCTTGAATATGTAGTGGAAAAATGCAATATAGCTCTAGAATTTTTCTTCTCTATTTCTTGTGTGCAAACTAAGAGTCCTAGGGTCATTTTATAGAGTTTAGGACCTAGGATACTCGTCTACTAGATGTTGGGAATTAATTCCCAATGTTAATATTGTTGGAATTAATTTTCTAGTTGTTCAATTTTGAGCAAATGGCTACCTGGTACCCGTACTAAAGTACCTGTATCGGTACTCGTTGCTTCCAGATTTGGGTTTGAAACACTTAACATAAATCTGTAACCCACTTGTACCGGTACTGATCATTAGTACCGGTACTCGTTACCTCCAGTACCGGTACTGATCATGAGTTCTAGTATTTGCAGGGTACAGGTTTGTTTCTTAACAAAATCCAAAACTGTTACTCACATGTACCGGTACTAAACTTTAGTACCGGTACTTGTGGGTTAACAAGTACCTTTTTTAAGTGATTTAATCAATTACGTTCTTTGAAAATGTTCGCAATATAAATCCTAATTTATATCTAATTGATTTTACGATCTAAGTAATGATTCTTTGTTAAGAGGCATATATAATTGATAAAAATAAAATCTAAACTACAGAAACTAAGGTCGAAGAAGATCTCCTCCTCCTCGACTCTTCCTTGTCATCTTGCCTCCCTATCATGATCTCCCTTTCATCAAGCCTCCATCAATTCCTGTTTGCCTTGCTTCTTCACCTAAATCTGAAAAACACTTAATGCAAACATTAATTCATAATAATTTTGTTAACAGCAAAACAAGATGCGAAACAAGGTTCCAACAATTAGTACATAAAAAGACAATTTTATTTATGCAGCTAATCAAACTAACCATTATGCAAATTACAATGCTTATGCATGCATTGTCCCTAAGTTATGCTAGAATCCAGCTTAATTCCAGTGTTTTAGGTTACATGATTGCTATGCAATCATCGGCCACTTTCATCGCTGTCGGATGCGTGGATCAATGGCCAAGATCCACCCTCACACACCTTCGCAAATCATACCTCCTGCGTGTTTGATAGTGCGTTCGCGCTCCTTGCATCAGGGCACTCCACATCATCACCTCCACCGTCGCCCGATCGCCATCCAACGGGAGAAATCAATCGTGCCCCACCCACGCCTTTAATTTGAGGCACACGAGGGCTCGACCCCGCAACCTCCGCTTTGCAAACGCGTGCTCGCCCAACACACTATGCACGCATTTGAGGCGAGCTTTGATTCAAAGGGCACGCTCTCATGGCCGTTGGATCAATATCCGATGTCCTAGATCTGATGGCTGGTTGAGGAGAGGAAGTGTAGCAACGATCCAAGGGCGGTTTGGGCAACTGAGAAGGTGTCATGTGGCGCCATCTTGGTCATCCATCTTTTGTGACTTGTAGATGGTGCCACGAATGTTGGATTGGATTGATTTTCACATCGTTGGGCTACGATCATCAATCTGAACCCATCTGTGCTATCGAATTTGTCATCTGATGTATGGATTTACACCATTTTAGCCCCTTGACCTCTAATCTTTCTCACAATGCATCTGATGCTATGGAAGTCTGATCAGGGCGATCTTAGAGTCGTTGAACTCCAATTGTCACCCTAATCAGATCCTTACAGTTGTTTCTTGAATCCGAGGCCCTGATTAAATATCGCCTTGTTACCTGGCTACAAAAAGAGAAAATTAATCTAAACTTTATACAATCTAACCTAAATGCTAGATGATGCATGTTATGCAATATTTATAATGCATGATGCAACTATATGTCTAAGAACATGGAAAAATAGATGGTTTATGTGATATATACATCTAAGAACATGCTATTTTTAAGAGAATTAGGTCGGATTTCTTGGGCAATAGTTATTTTTCAACTCTTATGTATTTCAACTAATAATTGAACTACAGAGACATAACAGCACCCAGGTGTCTGCCAGAATGCAGACCGCTTGAAGCCCTTCCTTATTCAAAGAAGGATCTTTTTCTTCTTTTCTTCTTTTATAGTTTTTTTGGATTTTTGAGTTTAGGGTTTCGGAGTAGCTTTCTGCGACTACTCAACCCACCCAAGACTCGATGAGAACTCTAAGTTCTAAGCATCTTTTTGTGTAAAGTGCTAGACTCATTGAATGGCAGTCAGAACAGACTTCGGGTTTCTACGACCCTAGGTGACCTTAAAAAGGAATTCTGCCTAAAAGTGTATCTATCCGATTGGTAGCTTTCTACCTACTTTTATTTTTATGGGGTCAACAGAAGGGTGAACTCAATGTATGTCTCTCTAGCTTATTCTACTTCTCCACTTCTTCCTAAGTGTTTAGGAATTATACGTGCATTTCTTGAGCTAGGATCTGGACAACCTACCAATGGGTTGTTACCCACGATAACTTGCTAGCCATACTCGTGCCGTGAAGTGCGATCTATTTCTTTTTTTATTTTATTTTCTCCTTTTTTCTCTTTTTGGATATTTTTCTTTTTCTTTTCTTTCTTTAAGTAGGTGGCTTCCCTGATCTAGGATTTACTTGAAGGTAGCAAGAAGAGAATGGTCGTGTGACTAGGCTCTGGACAACAAACTAATGGGTTATTATCCATGATAACTTGCTAGCCATACCACCCTAGAAGGTTCATTAGCTACCCAATTTCCATAAAAACCATCGAAAAGTGAGTCAATGCAAAATAGTGTGTAGATGCTTAGACTTAAAATCCCCTCGAATCAGAGGGCGGGTTGATAAGACATGTACTTATCACCCCAACTTATTTAATCAAATTAAAAAATGAATTTAGAATGGCGAGGACTCGAGAAACAAGTCCAATTTTAGTGGACACCCAAACTAATTAAGCTCGAAGTCCTGAAAGGTCTAAGTGTCCAAGTCATACAGTTTTCTTTCCTAAGATTGAAAATTTTCTAAAGCTCAAGTTTTCTTTCCTAATTCCATAATTTTTTTTAAATATTAAGAAAATAAAAAGAATCTATGGAGCTAACAAGATGATTTAGATAATGATATCCACCCCCCATGCCTATCTAATGCAATGTCCTCATTGTATTAAAAAGACATGAAATATACTGGAGTAGAGTAGAAAGAACCTGAATTGCAAGAATAATGGATCAGCTTCGAGATGAAAAGAAACAGTATAAGTGCTGAATTTAGTGCCTTCAGTTAGGCACACTTGATGGGAACACCATCATGAGCCCTAACTAGCTCTTTTTGATCCAATTAAGTCAGTAAATGCTCCTACATAACCAACTGAAGGTCATAATTCATTGCATAACCATTCTAAGAGAAAAATAAGAAACTAGGGTTAAAACTGTAATTTTACCAGCTTATCATGAATGCAGTACAACCACAAGTTTTCTCAAGGGATGAATAAAGGTCAAATGGTCTTGATAAGATAACAAGTGGGTTAGATTAGACAGAAAGGGTTCGCGTATGTTTTAAGAATTAAATGACTTTTGAAATCCTAAAAATAGACTCAATTAACTGACGTAAACACATTTGTTGAGGGTAAAATACCTATTCATGCATGTTCCTAGGCTTAGATTTGCATTTCATGTTATAAATATTGCATAGCATGCATCATTCTGCATTTAGAGTAGTGTATAATTTAGGTTAATTGTGTCTTTTTTGTGGTTAGGAGAGAAGCATATTTATTTTGGAGCTTCAGACTGATGATCTGACCATACAGATCTGATCAAGAAGATGATCGGAGTCCAACGCCTCTGAAATTGCCTCGATCGGAGTCTCGTAGCAATATATGTAGTCTGAGGAAGAACAACACCAAGGAACTAGGAGACATAATTCAGAGCTTCAAATGATAAATCCAACCATGCGGATGGATTTGGGTCGACGATCGCAACCTAACGGCGTGAAAATCAACTCAATTCGACCTCTATAGCAGCACTACAATAAGAAGAAGATGGACGGCCCAGACTGTGCCACGTGGCATATCCCAGGCCGCCAACACACACACGGAGCACCGCACGCACGTAGTAGTGTGGGTGCACATGCGGGTGCGCAGGTGCACATGTGCGCAGCGAAGCAGCAGCACGTGGGTGCGTGCACGGCAAGGCAGGAGCGTGGTGCCAGCGCAGCGTGAGGTGGACTACAACAATGCATGAGCTAGACTTACAGCGACGCTTACAGTCGTCGATAATTCACCACATGCCAACAAAGCTAGTTACGGGCGCCAGCGGGCATGAGCTGCCTACAACGACGTTTCCAGCGACGGCCTGGATGTCACTAATGGTCCCATACCTATTTTTGCCTCTTCTCCTCCACTATAAAAGGACCTACACCCCCTCCCTTCCAAGCCATCTCTACCTACTCTACTCCCGCCTACTCCCAAGCTCTAGCAAGCCTACCAGCGGTCCATTAGAGCTTGTTCTCACGCTCCCAAGGTGCCTATTAGTGTAGCGAACCTCTGCCCCACCAAATACTCCTCCAACTTCCCATCTTCCGTCATAGGTCACCTTGGAGCTATCCTCCCACCTCCATTCTGGTAGTAGATCACCTCCGTCTTCTCACCTCCATTCTGGAGCCACGCCGAAGCTTTCCTTAACCCGACATCCTCCTACACCTCACCTCCGTCATCCCACTCCTCACCTCCTCCACCTGAGCTTCCGCCAGGCACCATCGTCTCGCCGAACAGTTGATTCGGGAGATTTCCTCTCACCTCCCTCTCTTTATATGCTTTCATAGTTTCTTGTAATTGACATTGGAAGTAATATATATCATATTCGTTCCACATTCTATCTTGTGATACATTTACTTATTTTCTTTTATTTCAAAAATACAAAAAAAATAACAAAACCCCAAAATACCAAAAGGAAACAAAACGAAGCGTGATTTTCACATAAAGTAAAGGTCACCTCCCTATGTTCAACCCGGGACTCCCTTGGAGTTTGGATATAAATTTTATTTGATCGACGTATTTTGCAACTACGACGATGGGTTACTTGTAACCCTCATTTCACGCAAAACACGCCCGACCATTAACCAAGGTTCTGGTCAGGATAAAATTAACCTAAACTCTCTAAAAATCATATAAAAATATTCTCTAGGGTTTAGTACCTTCAAGTTGACCCTCAGTACCCATCTTGACCCAAAATGGAGTCTCAGACAGATATTTACCTTAATTTTGGTTTTTGCATAAATTGCCTAGCCAAATATGGTCAAAACCAAAATCCAACTTCACCATTGGAGTCCTTAAGTCGAAATTAGGTTTGTACCAAAATTTGGACCCAAGATGAGCTTGCCTTGACCTAGTTTGCAAAATGGTCCTATCTGATTACATTTATACCCCCAACTTTCAAAAACCCTTGCATTCAACCCCCTATCTTCTTCATCATCTTCACAATTAGGTCCCTTAGCCATTATCGCAGAGGAAACCTACTTCGGTGATCTTTGACAAGAGATTTCTCCTTGGTTGCTTGGCGAATCTCCCAAAATTGGAAGGAAGATTCTTTGAGAAATCCTCTCCAATATGAACCCGTTCACGTGCTATGAATCTTTCCCAATCTCTCATGCGAATGCATGAGAGATTTGGATCACAAGAAATGCCCAAATCCAGCGAAGGTTTCCGAGCTTTGGAAGCTTGATTTCCAAGCTTTCCTTGCCTCTAGATCCTTATAAAAAGGCTGCCCAATCTCCCTGAACTCCTCACGCTCGAAATTTGCCGTGAATCCACACAATTCCTCTCTCTCTTTCACGGCCGAAGGTTCCTCGACATTCGACGACCTTTCCTACCTCTCCTCGTCATCCGTCCGCCATACCTGTGGTGGATTTATCCTCCTTATTCCTCTTCGCATCTTGCCATACCAATAGACACCTGTTCCCCTTTGTCCTCAACTTTTCTACCCCACCGGAGCTGCCTTCGTCTCCGACGTCGGCAACACCACATCCGATGCCATCTCTGCCCCACTTCCTCCACCTACCTCCTAGCTAAGTCCCTTACCTTCTTTACTTTATTTTTGCATGCACCCCACCTCAAATCGACCACTGACGCTTCTCCTTGATTCCATCATCTCCATCTCCAACCACCTTCTCCAGCGAGACCATCCCACCACCACAGACCACCAAATCCCTCGCTGACAAGCCCACGACCACCGCCTCACCTCTCCGCTCATTTCCCCTCTCATTATTCACCTCTCCACTCACTCACACACACCCCTGAACACACCCACTCTCATGCACACAGTCTGACCTAGCCACACACTCAGACATCCACACGCCACACAAACACCCCCATCATGTTTGCCGTGCTCCGGCGACCCTCCTTGAGCGTTTTGACGTGGCCAAGAGGCCGTTTCACTATTTTCAGGTACTCGACCTTGCCACCATTGATGCGCAAGCTTCGAGCTTGCTTGAAGCTCGCTCCAGGCACTTTAGTCCCAGGTTGAAGCCCCAAGTTGTGCGGAAGCATCTCGTGCACAAGCCTAGGTCCTCAATTGAAGACGTGGGATTCGCAAGTTCAGGTAATTGAAGGGAGACCCCCTACTGCAAACATGCGAAGAAGGGTGTGGATAGTCCCAAATCGTCGGCTGCGAAGCATGCTGAGGCGCATAAATTGAATAAGTGAAAGGATCTGTTTGCCTCAGTTCACGGAGTGAGGTCCCTCTCACCTGCTCACCCGACCTCGTTTGCGACATGTACCCGTGGACCTGGTCAACCCTATAACCCAACCTACACTCCTCAGTCACCACCGCACACCGATGAGCCTAGACCTTGGTACGCGTCTAACCTGATAACCTGAATACCAGTGGCTCTGGGAGAGCAGATCCTAAGAGAGAAAGAGAGAGGAGAGTCGCGCAGGTCAGGGGAGGGTTTTGCTATAGGGAACTTCGACTGACACTTAGCTGGATTCATAAGAGGAAAGCCAGAGAAGGAAGAAGAGAAGAAGAAGAGGAGGATCGTAGAGCTAAAGGAAGAAGAAGAAGAGCAGGAACAAGAAGTGAAGGCCTGAGCAGAAGCTGAAGAAGAAAAATCTACACCTAAGAAACCAGAGAAGAAGGAAGAAGCTATAGCTGAGAAAGAGAAGAAGCTGCAGAAGAAGGGAAGAATTAGAGAAAGAGAAGAAGAAAAGAAGAAGAAGAAGCAATCAGTTTAAGTCGTTTGATTTCCAAATCAGGCGATAGATTTGAGCTTTCATTTCATACATATACATTGAGTTCCTTAGTTGATATTGTAGGAGTATTTGGTGATCTAAATTACCATTTTACTCCCATCCTTTTGCACATTGATACTGATATTATTGCAAATTCTTTTAGTTTGAATTGTGATCTTGATTTCTAAATCCCATATTGCTCCCTGTGTTCGACCTCGGAATCTTTTTGAGTAATAAAAATTATATTTGTTTTCAAAGCAATTTCGACTATATTACAATGCTTTATTTTAAATTTGATTTCGCCGCATTAAACAACACTATACAAAGAAGAAATAAAGAATTCACAAGTGAAGTCAGAATCAGAATAATAGGATTCACCTCAGGACCTACTAGCATATGCCCATAGATGTGGACCAGATTGTTGTGTAGACCCATACCCCATGGTCGAGTATTTCTAAGGTTCTAGATAAAAATTACCCAAAACCTAATATCAATATGCAAGCGGGGTTGGGCATGTGATTTGTAAGGATGCAACCCAGGTCTAAAAAGTCGAGTTACAGAGAAATCAAGCTCAAAAGGATAATCAATGAATGTGTGCTTGGCTTGGACAACCTCTGAATTAAAGATGTCATAAGGGTCCTGGTAGAGAGTAGGTGGTTTCATCCAAATCGGAACCCTTAGACTCAATCTTCTGATTCCTCCGAAATTGACTTCCCAAATCAACATTTCCTAACTCCTATCCTCCTCATTCAGAATTTTGAATTCTGGGACCTCCTGCATATTAATCACTCTGTCTAAAAGTTCTAAGTCCAAGATTTGTTGCTGAATCAGAATTGACTTGGGTCTAGTGATCTCAAAATCAAACTCATCAGTAAGCTCAATGGGGTGTGATTGAGGATCGGGGCTTTGAATTGAATCCTTCAGAAAATGAGGATCTGAATCCACCATGTGAGCCCCAACAAGATCAATTTCCTCAGTTATTGGGTCATCAAATGATTTGTCATACTTCGCAGGCCTATTTGCCTCAATAAAATTATTTTCCTCAAATTCAGGTGAGACTTCACACAATGATTCTTCACTTTCAGAATCAAAGCATTCCGAATCCACATTAATATATGTCTCAAAATCATTAATCACTTTCTAATCCATGGAGACATATGTTTCCTGGTTCCCCGGCTCAGCGATCTCAGGTGAAAAAATCAATTCATCCTTATTTGATTGCTCTAGAACAACCTGGTCAACCCTAATCTCGTAAAACATGTCCCCCTACAAGTTCCTGAGTGGATTCTGACATCGACTCTCCTATCAGGGGTTCATCCTGGGAATCCTCCCAAGATTGGACTAGAGTAATCACAAATCTCATCCTCAATTTCGATAACTTCCTAAGTAAAAACTCACCCGGGTCCTTATCCTTAACATCCTGGAGCCAATCCAACAAAACTTTTAAAGATCGTCAATCATTTTAATTAGAGGCTCCAATTCTCTAGGGCAAGGTGTTGGCTGAGCTTCTAGAGATTGAATGGTATTCCTTATGTTAGCCAACACCTTATCTTGAACCTAGTTAACCTGAACCAAATGTTTTGGTTCATGGTTGGGCGGGTTTGGGTTCAGTGCAGGGGAGTCAACAAATTTAGGATCTTGATACCTTCCCTGATAATAGGTCATTTTAGGTTGTCCATAAGGAGGTGATGACCTATATGCAGTGTAAGCTGGGAAAGGGTAAGGATCAGCATATCCTTCTTGATTGTAGATCATATTAGGTTGTCCAAATGGTGTCTAGGTTTAGACCCTACGCACAGAGGTCTAGAACTGTATCCCCAATCAAGATTATCCCAACTAGAAGATGGATCAGAATAAGTCTGGTTCGATTAATAATCATTTTTTGAATAAGTAGTGGGAGGAGGTGTTGATAAGAGAAATCAAGGTTTTAAAAACTATGTTGTAGTATAGCTGAAATCACTTTGAAAACAAATACAATTTATTGCTCGAATGAAAGTCCAAGGTTGAACACTAGGAGCAAATAGGAATTCACACACTCGAATAGTGCAAATGAGCACAAGAATTTAAACCAAATAAACTACTATGAAATGATAATCAATGTAGAACAAGAGTATAACAAGAATTCAACATGATGAAAAGAGATCTATAACAAATAATGGTGAGTTAGATCACCAATTATTTAGTATAGTTATATGTAAACTAAGGTAATCAATAATGCCACAGTAATCAAGAACAAATATCTGCATAGTAGCCTGAATGCTACAGTAATCAGACGTCTCCTTTGGATATCAGATGTCTTAAATGGCCTTCTTTGTATCTCCTTCTTTCTCTTCTCTCACTTTTCCCTCTCCTCTTCTTCTGCTTCCGCCCTCTTCTTCTTTTCTTTTCTGTGGCTCTTCTCTTCCTCTTTCTTTTCTTTCTATGCAACTCTCCTTCTATCCTCTGCTTCTCCTGCCTTGTCTTCTCTTCTTCTCTCTCTTCCTTCTTATCTTCATGCCTTCTTCTCTTCCTACTTTTTTCTTCATGCACAGAGGGTAGCCATCTCAGATTTTGGCTAAGTCTCGCATGGGCCAAAACCCTCCCTTGCCCCGTGCTCTCTCTCTCTTTCTCTCCTCTTATGTTTTGCCCTCCCAAGACCACTTGGGGTAGTTGGGTAATCGGGTAGGTGTGCACCCAGGTCCAGGCTCATCAGCAGTGGGTGGTGAGTGAGGAGTGAGGGCTTAGGCAGGTCGGGTACACCAGGTCCGCGGGGGAAATGTCATGAATGAGGCACGTGAGGGTGCGGGGGACTTCACCCCCTGTGACTTGAGGCATTAAGGAGTATGCACTTTTCCATCTTATTCAGCTACAACA
The DNA here is from genome assembly GCA_037157565.1 of Thalassia testudinum. NCBI lineage: Eukaryota > Viridiplantae > Streptophyta > Magnoliopsida > Alismatales > Hydrocharitaceae > Thalassia > Thalassia testudinum. The sequence goes on along the minus strand of JAZHRO010000003.1, from coordinate 110,371,255 downwards.
GCTGATCAACTAACGATGTGGGACTAAAGTCCCACACCTTTTTTTGCTTGCATCTCTACAGGGGAAACCTCGTCCAATTGGGCATGTTCTGTGCTTGGTGTCTCCAATCTAGAGCCTGGGTGCGTGCATGGCTGTTAACTTGAAGAAGACGGTGGCAAAGGGCGGTGCTCTGACAAAACCTGAAAAACATGCAGAATGGCCTTAGCCAAATTAAACTCCCTCAGGAGGTTCGCTGGGCATTGGCGAATGTAGTGGAGGTGGTTTCATGGTGAGGTGAGGCGTGGAGTGATGTGTCGGAAGCGGTAAAGGTCGGAGAATAGTGGGTCATTCGACGGCAGGTTTGAGTGGGTGAGAGGACGAATAAGGAGAGGGGTTTTCAAGAGGGTGGAGAGGTGAAGGTTGTACGGTGGTTAGCGTGTTGATTGGTCTGTGATGGTGAGATGGGCTCGCCAGAAAAGTGGCCAGAGGTAAGGACGAAGGAGGTGTACGGCATGTCGAGGGATTGAAATTGAAGGATAAATAAAGGGAAAAAGTGTAGGGAAGATGCGGGAACGTTGTAACTTAATCTAAGGATAAAAGGGGGAGATATTCTCACGCTGGTGTGATGGCCAGACGTGGGGAAGACGAACGACCGAATGGAGAGACGGCGGCAAAGAAGGGATCTAGATGCCTTTGATGTGGTCGTTAATAGGCGGAGGAAGTTGGGGAAGAAGATGCTTCCAATTTGGTAATTGGGAGGCCGTGGGACGATGAGGGAAGAGCTCGCCAGAGCTATGTCGGAGGAGGTTGGAGGTAGGGTTAGGAAGAGGGTTTTGTGGCCAAATCCTAGCTACCCTCCAAGGCCGTGCCCTGGGGATCTTTTTATAGGGCTCGAGAGGGGGTTTTGAGCTTGGAAGCCAAGCTTCCAAGCTAGGAATTTTCCTCGGAGTAGGATACCCAATTGTTCCACGAGTTCGCATTAGGATTTTGGTAAGAATTGGAGCCCAAGATGCAGCTCAAATTGTTTGGAAATCTCTCAAGAATCTCCCTTCCAAAATACGAGTTAATCTGGGAGAAATCTCTAGTTGAAGGTCACCGGAGTAGGATTCCTATGTGATAATGGTGGAAAGACCAATTTTCAAAGAGTGACGACAAAGATAGGGGCCTTTTTGTAAGGAATTCAAAAGTTATGGGCATGTGTGTGAGAGAAAAAACTTAGACTAGACCAAATTGCAAACTAGGTCAAGATGATCTCAGATTGGGCCCAAAATTTGATAAAAAAATAATTTCGACCCAATGAATCTAATGGTGAAGTTAGATTTAGGTTTTGAAAAAGTTTGAATGGGTAATTTATGTAAAAACCCAAATTAGGGCAAATGTCAATCTTAGACTCTATTTTGGGTTAAGATGGGTTCTGATGGTCAAATTGAAGGTTCCAAACCCTAGAGAATATTTTTTCATGAATTTTAGAGGGTTTAGGTGAATTTTATCCTGACCAAAACCTTAGTTAATTAAGTGGATCTATTTTTAGGGTTTCAGAAGTCATTTGATTCTTAAAGCACATGCAAACCCTTTTCTGTCTGTTCTCACCCACTTGTTAGCTTTTAGGACCATTTGACCCTTATATACCCCTTGGGAAAACCTGTGGTTGTACTGTATTCATGATGTGATGGTAAAATTTCAATTTTAACCCTATTTTCTTATCTTTCTCTCATAATTAATTTGTAGTGAATTATGGCTAACAGTTATGTAGGAGCATTTACTGACTTAATTGTATCAAAATGAGCTAGTTATGGCTCATAATGGTGTTCCCATCATACCCCCATGCCTAGCTTTTGCTAGTCCCTTAGAAAAATCTCATGGAATTAACTTTAATTCTAGACTATATGTCCTTTTATGCTAAAAAACTCAGATGTGTGCTTTCTTTTATAGATTAGGTCAGAATGCTGATGGTAGGCTTAGAGGTACTCAAGTACCAATCAAGATCCAAACCTGACCAACTCTAGCCTCAGTCCGCCACAAAGGTTTCTAAGGTCCACAGGAACTTACCTAAGGTTTGTTGAACTCTGTGATTAAAGGACCTGTGCTTGTAACATGTTTTAGCCCATGTTCAGTTTGCAGTGCATTTTTGTAAGAGAGAGAAAAGAATTTTTCTTTTCCTTTGAAGAGTTTTCTCTCTCTTTTATTTTTATTTCTAACCTCAGATTAAGTTTACAACATGATTGTATCATATTCCTAGTTCCCACCATCAATCCTTGCAAGGTCCTTGGAAATCGATGCTTCAAGATAGCATTGCCCATGGCGACCCCCATAACCTTGGCTTTCGAGATTTTGAGATAATATCGCCCATGGCATTCTATAGCTAAATACAAACCCTGGCAATCGACATTTCGTGATAATGTCGCCAATGGCATCTGAACCAGCACAAGGTGCTTACGTGCCCCTAGTAGGATATTTAGATATCCTAGGAGACAAGTACCGAGGAGACGATATGTTATTGCACATCTTTGAGAGGCATTTCCCACCTCTCCACACTGGGAACTCATCCAAATCAACTTGTGTTGATCAGCCTCTCCTAATCTAGGTAACTTTTTTAGAACAGATTTTAACGCATTTACGTGATTTTGATATTTAAGCGTACTAAACCAGATTGTGTGGATTGGGGTGCTTAGGTTACCGAGTCCCGCATACTAGAGGTCAGTTAACAATGTCGAATAATCCCTAAGCATTAGACCTAATACTTAAGCTTCGCATTTTCCCCAACCTCTTGAGCACTATCTAGATCTTAGCGGATACTTGATTTTTAAGCCTAGGATCACAGTCCAAGAGGCCTAAAATCAGCATTCATGCTAATCTCTTTTGTCTCTTAGCAGTTTTTGCCTTTCATTTTCTTTCTTTTTGATTTGGTCTAGAACTAAGTCAATTTCTTAATCTTTTACTGATGACTATCTCTTTTTCTTTTCTTTTCAAATTGTGCTCCTTTTTGACATTTTTATCCCCTCTCCTTTTTCTCCTCCAAACAAAATGATATGCAATCAATTCACTCAAAATTTCCTCCCTTCTCCAATTTTTTGTTCTTTTTAGTTTTTTTTTTATTTATTTTTATTTTTTGGAATATGTATTTTTCTTGTGAAAACCCTTCGGAACTTTTGATTTTTGTATGTTTGCACTTTACCAACCCCCCATGCCTATGCTTTGCAATGTCCTCATTGTAAATGGAGGGTGTGAAATAGTTTTGAGTTCAGGAATTAAAATAGGATTATTGGGTGGGCGAACAGGTCGGGGATGACTATTGTGTAAGATTTCAAGCCCTGATACGAGTACCAGAGGTGGGATTGAATGTTCTAAGATTGATCTCAGAGTGAAATAGACATGAAGTACAAAAAAGGATAATTAGAAGGATCTCAGGTTTTTGGAATGATGGGTTGCCTCTCATTAAGTGCTAAATTTAGTGCCTTCAGCAGAGCAGAAAGTGGTATGAAGGAGTGGTCAAATCAAATGATTTTTGTAGAACAAGCACCTTGATCAATAGCTTGGTTTGTCTAACTAGGTGCTTGTTCAAATCAACAGTCTGATGATGTAGCCTAAACCCAATTAATTTGGTGGGTTTATAGATGTAGATCAAGAGATGCGGAACCCACCATATGCTGTCGAGCCCAAGAAGATGTGGAAGGGCATAGCTAGTGTTTGGCTGAGTCGGATTGGCCTGATTAGAGTAGGGATCCTCAAATGCAAAAGAGTCAGTGGAGAATGTAGGAACCCTATAAGAGTGGTCGGAGAAGGATGGGGCGTGCTTTGTAGTCTTATCGAAGTCCGAAACCTGATTAGAATGTGGAGGAGAATCATCTACAACTGGCTCATTGAGAGGAGAATCAGAGTAAAACTTGAGTCCAGTTGCAGGTTGTGGTTGAAAATGAGTTTGGGAAGGTTCTGCATGTGTAGAAGAGGTGGCATCAATAAGAATTGTGTATGAGGGCTCCTCTAGTAAGGATTCAAAGGTGAGTTCATTTAGAAAGTCCTTGTAGTAGCCATCAAACTCAAAGGTAAATGCCTGAAGAGTGTTTATAGGATGAAGGAAATCTTAGTCAAGAAAAGATTTGAACTCTGGGTTGTAGACACTCTTGGCAATTTCTATTTTTGATTCCTGAGTATAAAAAAGAAATGTTCCCACCTCAATGGAACCTGATTTTGAATCAATGATCTCAGGATCAGGGACCTCAGAGTCAAAATCAAAGAATGGATCATGTATGCTGAGGTCGTAGATTGGCTCATAGTTGTCAGGAAACAATGGTTCTCCAAAATCATAGTAAGATTCGAAATCGTCGGAGAACTTGTGAGAATCAAGTTTTGAATTTGATTCGGGATCAGAGGTTCCACCACAAAATAAATCACATGATGTAGACTCAGCAGCCTTAGTTGGGTCTAGCCTATTCTCAGATTTCGAGCTCAGAAAGGTGTCCCTATTGGTTCTGGGCTCGGGTTTTTGGCTTGTAGTGAAGACCCAATCAAAACACAACTCCTCCAACTCCTCGATTTCTGTATCATAGATACGTGTGACTTCTGAAAAATCAATCTATTTTTCTGAGGAGGTTGGAGAGGTGCATTCATCAAATAAAGGCCTAGAATCATAATCTAAATTCAAACTCTGATTTTCATCACACAGGGCCTTGTAATTGTCCCAAGAAGGTTCAGATCCAGATTCTAGGCTAATGGTGTGGGTTGAATCACTAGAATCTAGGTTGAGCTCTACAGGGATGTCAGAATTGCCCTCGAGGGTCACCTTGTTAGAGTAAGGAGCAAAATTTATACCTTCGAGAGGTTCTGATTCAATCTCATTATCACCGGAGTCTAGGAAATCTATTCTTGGCGAACCATGGTTTTGTGTCTCTAGGGTTGGCTCAAAATCGTGTTCTCCTACAATTGGATCCTCCCAACCCGTCTCACGATTAGGCATATCAATTTGTATATTAGTTTGATCATATTCCATTTGGGTTGGAGGTCCACAACAACCTTTATTCTTGAACCCGGGATTTGGAAAATCAGATAGATCCTTAGTATTGTTCCAAGATGTTTCGCTAAATATTTGGGGAATGTATAGGTATTTTTGATCGATAATCTACTTTAATAATTTTATCATCTCTTCCATTTTTCAAGGTCATCTTGGTGTCTTTTCCAAAGTACAGGATTTGTCATGCATTGGAGATATTCAAAGTTATGTAATTTCTCTAACTCAATGTATCCTATCATGAGAACATCCCGAGTGGATCCATTTGTTACTTGTGTTATAATTACTTGGGCACATTTTATGATGAAGGTTGTTGTTATCGATACATTAACCTGAATGTCTTCAGTTGGTTTTGAGGTTTTGTCATGAATCTCATAAAATCTAAGGGCATCCTTAACCATTCTATCTTTCATGGATATTTGAGATTCAGGTTTCTTCAATGGTTTTCCTAAACAGCGAGGATGCATTTTTGAATCAGATGGTGGAATCAAGATGTAGAATCAAAATTCAAGATTAGATCTGAGAAGAGATTCCCAAGAAAATATGTGTATGTGCTCTAAATAGAAGGGAGGAGGGACTAGATGTGAGATTGACCCAATCAAGGCACCCAATGATTTTTGGATGACTAAGGCAATTTCAAGGAGGATGATACCTCTGAATCAGAAATTCGTACACCTGAGAAGTACTTGGGCAGCCAAGAAGGGAGAGCCATGCAACGACCGCTACACGGTAGAGCGTCCCTACGGGTTACAGGGTTTCCCCCACCCGACCTTCCTTGTCACTGAGGGTCCAAATAGACCGGAATGTACAAACTTAAGTCCTTAAGTCTATCAATTTTTGTCCTAATTTGTGCCTTGAGTTTCACTTGATTAAATTTTAATTTGACATGTGACCTAAGTTGGAGGTTGGTTCACCTACAATGTAGACCAACTTCACCTGATCTGCCCTAATGATGGTAGAATGAGATCTAGGTCAAGACCCAGAAATCACCCTGATTTGATTCCTAGGATACTAGATCCAAGGATTTTTAGGGTTCAAGTGAATTAGAGCATGTTTTTAGGGTTTTTATTGATTAGATCTCTTTAATCAAGCACTTGGGTAGTATACAAATGTGGGAGGGTAACTTTCCTTTAATTCAGGCAAACATGTGTACTAGTACTTCAAAACCCTAATGTAGAAACCCTAATTGGCCCTATTTCCAAGTCCAATTGATCTTGATATGTTCACCCTTGCCTTCAATCAAGAAGTGTGTTAGCCCAAAAGTGATTAGAAATTAATTGTAGTCCCTAATAGGCACATGAAATTCAGGGTAGGATCTCTAAATAGAATCGCTTCAACTCAATGAGATTTGAAAAGAATTTTGCAAACCAGGAAATTTTCCCTTCAAATGATGATTACTATGAAATAAGGCAGTTGATTCCTAATTAATTGTTTCCCCCTTTTTTTTTGTTTTCCGAAGATTAGGAGGGTGATTAGGGAAGAATAGAGAAGTTACCTGCCCTAGACTGGTTGTTTTTGCACGGAAGATCTCCTCGTGAAGTACCTCGCAAAATCACAAGAAAGCAAATAGGGTAAGTCAATGCTCAAATATAATCAAATATAGCAAGAGAATAGCAGAGAATTCCGTGTTACTCCCTGGCAATGGTGCCAAAATGGACATCCTTTGAATTAAAGATGTCATAAGGGTCCTGGTACAGAGTAGGTGGTTTCATCCAAATCAGAACCCTTAAACTCAGTCTTCTGATTCCTCCGAAATTGACTTCCCAAATCAACATTTCCAAACTCCTATCCTCCTCATTCAGAATTTTGAATTCCAGGACCTCCTGCATATTAATTGCCCCATCTAAAAGGTCTAAGTCCAAGATTTGTTGCTAAATCAGATTTGACTTGGGTCTAGTGATCTCAAAACCAAACTCATTATTAAGCTCAATGGAGTGTGATTGAAGATCATGGCTTTGAATTGAATCCTTCAAAAAATGAGGATCTGAATCTGCCATGCGAGCCCCAACAAGATCAATTTCCTCAGTTATTGGGTTGTCAAATGATTTATCATACTTCGCGGGCCCGTCTGTCTTACTAAAATTATTTTCCTCAAATTTAGGTGAGACTTCACACAACAATTCTTCACTTTCAGAATCAAAGAATTCTGAATCTGCACTAAGATATGTCTCAAAATCATTAATCACTTTCTAATCCATGGAGACATATGTTTCCTGGTTCCCTGGCTTAGGGATCTCAGGTGAAAAAATCAATTCATCCTTATTTGATTACTCTAAAATAACCTGGTCAACCTTAGTCTTGTAAAATGTGTCCCCCTATTGGTTCTTGAGTGGATTCTGACATCAGCTCTCCTATCAGGGGTTCATCCTGGGAATCCTCCTAAGATTAGACTAGAGTAATCACAAATCTCATTCTCAATTTTGATAACTTTCAAAATAAAAACTCACCAGGGTCCTTATCTTTAACATCCTAGAGCCAATCCAACAAATACTTGTTAAGATCGTCAATCATTTTAATCAGAGGCTCCAATTCTCTAGGGCAAGGTGTTGGCTGAGCTTATAGAGATTGAATGGTATTCCTTAAGTTAGCCAACACCTTATCTTGAACCTAGTTAACCTGAACCAAATGGTTTGGTTCAAGTTTTGGTGGGTTTGGGTTTAGTGCACGGGAGTCAACAAATTGAGGTTCTTGATACCTTCCCTGATAATAGGTCATTTCGGTTGTCCATAAGGAGGTGATGACTAATATGCAGTGTAATCTGGGGAAGGATAAGGATCAGCATATTCTTCTTGATTGTAGATCATATTAGGTTGTCCAAATGAGGGCGGTGATTTATAATCGATGTAGCTTGGAGAAGGATAAGAATCAAGATCATGGTGTCCAGTGTTAGACCCTAAACACGGAGGTCTGGAACTGCATCCTCAATCAGGATTATCCCAACTAGAACATGGATGAGAAAAAGTCCGCTTCGATTAATAATCATTTTTCGAATAAGTAGTGGTAGGAGGTGTTGACAAGTGAAATCGAGGTTTTAAAAACTGTGTTGTAGTATAGTGAAAATTGCTTTGAAAATAAATACAATTTATTACTCGAATGAAAGTCCGAGGTCGAACACAGGGAGCAAATAGAAATTCACACACTGATCTCAAATAGTGCAATTGAGCACAAGAATTTAAACCAAATATACTACTCAAAAATGATAATCAATGTAGAACATGAGTATAATAAGAATTCAACATGATAAAAAGAGATCTATAACAAAATAATGGTGATTTAGATCACCAATTGATGAGAACCTCATCATGAACCCTAACTAGCACATTTTGACATAATAAATTAAATAAAAGCTCCTACATAACCTAAGGGAAGGCCTAAATTAGGAAATTGTTGAGTAGAGAATAAAACATTACACAAGGGGTAAAACTGCAATTTTACCATTGCAGTGCATAAATGGGATTTCTAAGGATCTAGACACAGGTCAAATGGACTTAATAAGAGAAAAAGGGGGATGGTTTGGTTAGAAAAGGGTTATTACAAAATATGGGAATTAAATGACATTTTGTAATCCTAAAACAAACCTATTTTAATTCACGAAGTTCCAGGCAAGATAAAAATCAATTAAACCCTCTCAAATTCATGAAAAAATATCCCCTAGGGTTTAAAACCTTCAATTTGGTTATTGGAACCTATCTTGACCTAGATTGAGAACCATACCGAATTTTTAACCTAATTTGGATTTTTGTGCAAAATATCTGGTCAAACCTGGTTAAACCTAAAATCCAACCTCACCATTGGATTCCTTAGGTCCAAATTAGGTTCATACCAAAATTTGGACCTAAGGGAAGGTCACCTTGAACCACTTTACAAAATGATCCTTAATAATTACTTTTCGACCCTTAGCTTTTTGAAACCTTGCAAGGACCCCCCTATCTTTCCCGTCATCTTCTTCAATCAGGTCCCTCTGCCACCCGCCTGCACTGGCCATACCTCCGGCGACTTTGCGCGAAGGATGGCACCGTGCATGCATGGGGAGTTGGCCCCATATTTGAAAGGGACTCCTTACATTGTCCCCTGCCGCATGGGTCGACTCGCACGCCTTGTCGGCCACCATACCTCTTGTGCAAACTCTCGAGTGGTATTGGTCTCACTCCGGCCATACCTCCGGCGATGTATTCCCACCTCCTCCTTGAGATTCTCTCTCTGCCAATGCCTATTTAAGGAGCAGCACCCTCTGCCGCATCCTTCAAGCCTGATTTGGCCGAAGAAATCCCTCCAATTTCGTCTCCTCCTCCTCTGGCCATTCGCCCATAAGCTCTGGCGACTTCCTCTTCCTCCTCTCATTGCTCTACCACTATACCAGTGGCAGAGTTACCTCTGCCTTCTTCCGCCGTGCCTTGCCATATTAGTAGGCATCCTCCAACTCTCTTCCTCGTCGCTCTCTCCCCTTGGGCACCTTCATCTTTGGCGACGATAGTACAGCCGCTCGCCACCTCCGCCTCCTCCGTTCACTCCCGCACCACATCTTAGATATGTTCTCTCTCTGCCCTTTATTTTTCCCTCATTTATCTCTGTTATTTCGCCTCACCGCTCACACACCACCGCCACCTTCTCCACCTCCGGCAGACTATCGGTGAGGTGTTCCCGCCACTCCATGACTCCATCCACCTCGCCAAACCCCTCAAAACCTCTACCACCATCCACTAAGCAATTTCCCCATCTCCATTGCCCACCACACACACTCCACACCTCCACCGACCTAACCCACCTTCACAGCCACAGAGTGACCTAGGCACGCATGCCTGGGCCGCCCCGTGGCCAGCCAACCCTAGCCTCACCTTTGCCGTGATGCAGCTAAGGTTTTCCTATGCTCTGACAGGGTCGCAAGGTCGTATTCGTGCATTTCAGGTTCACGCCTCCACCGCCATTAGTGAAGGTGTGAAGGAGCTCCTTCGCCATTTCCAGGAGGCACGCCCAGGTTGTGCGGAAGACTGCTACGCACATCTCCAAGTCTTCAATTGGCAGCGAAGACCTCGGCTGGAGTGGCGATTGAGCACGGTTGCTGCTGTGGGCGCACAGGCAGCAAGGTGGGACATTTAGTCCAACCTCGTAAGTTTGCAAGCACCCCACAGTGCATAAGTTGCAAAAGTGACTAAGGCTTATCGCCTCAGTCACACGGGGTGAGGTCCCTCTCACCCGCTCACTCGGGCTCATCTGCGACCACCCCAAGTGGACCTGGCCTGACCCGATTACCCAACATGTGCACACCTTGCCCACCACCGCACGCCGGTTGGCTTGGTCCTGGGTGCGTCACCCAACCTGCATACCTGAATAGGCTCTGGGAGAGCTGTCCTGAGAGTGAAATAGAGTGAGAGGGAGATGTGAGTAGGGTAGGGGTTAGGTTTTGCCTAACCATATGCCTGTGCAGGAAACAGAAGAGGAAGCAAGGAAGAAGGAGGAGCAGCTGAGGACTAAATCACGAAAGCAGCTGCAGCCAGAGTGAGAAGAAGGACTTGGAGGCACAGAGAAGAAAAGGGAGGAAGAAGATGGCACTGTAGCTGCAAAGAAGCTAAGGCAGAAGAAGAAAGGCTTGAAAGTGCAAGGAAAGAGAAGGAAGAGAGAGAAAGCAAAGGCGCAGCAGGGAAGAAAGAAGAAGAGTTCATAGGAGAAGGCAGAGACATAAAGGAAAAGAAGAGAAAAAAGAAGCCAAGAGGAAGAAGAAGAAGAAGCAGCAGTAGCTGAAAAGAAGGAGAGCACAAGCACTGTAGCAAGTGGCACTTAAGGCGTCTGACCCTTGGAGTCAAATGTCTGAAAACAGATAGAAAGGAGAACAAAAGAAGAAAAAGGAAGAGACATTTTTATTTTCCTCTCTTTAATCTTTTTGTAAAATAGTATATTGTAATTGTGATTTTCTACGCTTCTAGAATCAAGTTTGCTCCCTGTGTTCGACCTCAGAAAAATTTTTATATTCGAGTAACAAAATATAATCAAACTAGTGTGGTTATACAAAACCTGCCACCACCAATCATTTTGTATAGTTATATGTAAACTAAGGTAATCAATAATTCCACAAATATCTGCACAATAGCTTGAATGCTATAGTAATCAGACATCTCCTTTGGAGATCAGACACCTTAAATGGCCTTCTTCTTTGTTTCTCCTTCTTTCTCTTCTCCCACTTTTTCCTTCTTCTCTTCTTCTGCTTCTACTTTCTTCTTCTTTTCTTTTCTATGGCTCTTCTCTTCTTCTTTCTTTTCTTTTTGTGTGGCTCTCCTTCTTCTTCTGTCCTCTGCTTCTCCTGCCATGTCTTCTCTTCTTCTCTCTCTTCCCTCTTATCTTCAAGCCTTCTTCTTCTCTTCCTGCTTTCTTCTTCACGCACAAAGGGTAGCCATCTCAGATTTTGGCTAAGTGTCACATGGGGCAAAACCCTCCCCTGCCCCATGCTCTCTCTCTTTCTCTCCTCTTATGTTTCACCCTCCTTGGGCCACTCAGGGTAGTCAGGTAATCGGGTAGGAACGCACCTGAGTCCAAGCTCACCGGTAGGGGTGGTGAGCGAGGAGTAAGGGCTTAGGCAGGTTGGGTGCACTAGGTCTGCGGGGGAAATGTCGCGAACGAGGCACGTGAGGGTGTGGGGGACCTCAACCCCCTATGACTTGAGGCACTAAGGCCTATGCAATTTTTCATCTTATTTGGCTGCAAATGCTCATCAACTAACGATGTGGGACTAAAGTCCCACACCTTCTTTCGCTTGCATCTCTACAGAGGAAACCTCATCCAATTGGGTGTGTTCTATGCTTGGTGTCTCCAATCTAGAGCCTAGGTGCGTGCGTTGAGCCAAACCGCATGACCTAGAGATGCAACCTGGGGCGTGCGTGGCCGTGAACTTGAAGAACACGGTGGCGAAGTGTGGACCTCTGATGAAACCTGAAAAACATGCAAAATGGCCTCACGGCCAGATTAAACTCGCTCAGGAGGTCGCTGGGCATTGGCGAATGTAGTGGTGGTGGTTTTGTGGTGAGGTGAGGCATGAGGTGATGTGTCGGAAGTGACGAAGGTCGGAGAACAGTGGGTCCTTCGAAGGCGAGTTTGAGTAGGCGAGAGGATGAATAGGGGAGGGGGTTTTGAAGAGGGTGGAGAGGTGAAGGTTGTACGGTGGTAGGCGAGTTGATTGGTGGTCTGTGGTGGTGAGATGGGCTCACCGGAGGAGTGGTCGGAGGTGAGGATGATGGAGGTGTACGGCGTGTTGAGGGATTAAAAATTTAAGGATAAATAGAGGGAAAAAGAATCGGGAAGACGAGGGAACGTTGGAACTTAATATAAGGATGAAAGGGTGAGATATTCCAATGCTGATGTGATGGTAGGACGTGGGGAAGACAAACCTCCGAAGGGAGAGACAACGGCGAAGAAGGGGTCTGGACTCCTTTAATGTGGTCTTCGAGAGGTGACGAAGTCGAAGAAGAAGAAGACGCTTGTAATTTGGTCATTGGGAGGCCATGGGATGACGGGGAAGAGCTCGCCAAAGCTAGGTTGGAGGAGGCCGAAGGTAGGTTTACGAGGAGGGTTTTGTGGCCAAATCCTAGCTACCCTCCATGGCCGTGCCGTGGGGATCTTTTTATAGGGCTTAGGAGGGGGTTTTGAGCTTGGAAGCCAAGCTCCCAAGCTAGGAATTGTCACCGGAGTAGGAAACCCAATTGTTCCACAAGTTCACATTAGGATTTGGGCGAGAATTGAAGCCCAAGATGCGGCTCAAATTGTAGGGAAATCTCTCAAGAATCTCCCTTCCAATTTTGGAAGGGATTCACCAGTCAATCAGGGAGAAATCCCTAGTCGAAGGTCACCGAAGTAGGATTCCTCCATGATAATGGTAGAGGGACCTATTTGCAAAGAGTGATGACAAAGATAGGGGGCTTTTTTTAAGGAATTCGAAAGTTAGGGGCATGTGTGTGAGCGAAAAGACTCAGACTAAACCAAATTGCAAACTAGGTCTAGATGATCTCAGATTGAGCCGAAATTTTGGTAGAAACCTAATTTGGACCCAAGGAATCCAATGGTGAAGTTAGATTTAGGTTTAGATAAATTTTGATTGGGTAATTTATGTAAAAACCTAAATTAGGGCAAATGTAAGTTTAAGACTCTATTTTGGGCCAAGACGGGTTCTGATGGTCAAATTGAAGGTTCCAAACCCTAGGGAATATTTTTCTATGAATTTTAGAGGGTTTAGGGTTTCAAAAGCCATTTAATTCTTAAACCACGTGTAAACCCTTTTCTATCTATTCTCACCCACTTGTTAGACTTTTAGGACCATTTGGCCCTTAAATACCCCCTGGGGAAACCAGTAGTTGTATTGTATTCATGATGTGATGGTAAAATTATAGTTTTAACCCTGTTTTTTGTCTTTCCCTTAGAATGGATTTGCAGTGAATTATGGCTCTCAGACAATTATGTAGGAGCATTTATTGACTTAATTGGATCAAAATGAGCTAGTTATGGCTTATGATGGTGTTCCCATCACAAGGGTTGGAGTGGAAGTGTGAATAAGATGTGGAAGGATCCATGACAGATGGGTGCAAGAAAGGTGCCCTGCAATACAAACAATCAAACTTGCCCTTAAGTGGGCTAGCCTAAAGACCTACAGACTCCCAGAACCCGTCCTGAGATAAAGAAACAATTTGATCTACTTCTTTTTGATCAATCCAACCAGTTAGTGGGAGGGGCTGGGGAGAAGGTTCTTCCTTTGGCTTGCACCTCCAGTTCCTAGTGTACCCCCCAACTACGATCGTTTGATTTTGCTCCCCTAGCTAGACATCAGATTGAATGGTAGAAACAAAGTAATTGAAAATAATCTCAATCTAAGCTTCGAAGAGCGAGTCCAATCCTTAAGGCCAATGTCTACTCTATTTTAAATAGGGTTAGGTTTGAACGTGCTTTGAAATGTGATGGGCCCTTTATCTGGGTCGTGCCCTTAATGATTGATTGATACGTGTGTGTGATTGCGCAGCAATTATAGTCCCTAATTCACTTGAATTAAGGTAAAAGCTGACTTATCATGGGCATTTTGCATGCATACACATTGTACTTTGCATCTTAGTTGATTTATATGTTTTATACATAATAATGTGTTATTTGAGAGGTTGTAATAATTGTAGGTACTCCAAGGATGCAGATGACCGATGCAACCTTATGGATCCATTTTGAATGACGACAGGAGTCCAACGCTTCCAAGAGCACATCAATTAGACTCTCATAGCACCTTAGGGAGTCTACAAAAGAAGTAGGATTTAAGGGGAAAAATGAAGAATATTTGGACCTCAGATGATAAATCCAACCACACGGATGGATCTTGATCGATATTTGCAGTCCAACGGCACAAAAATCAACTCAATCAGAGGCTTACATCATCAGATACACGGAGAAGAAGATGGACAACCACATGGCACCACGTGGTGCCATCGCAACTGCCTCTCACCGTGCCACAATCTAGGAAGGAGAGCCGTGGGTCGTTGGATCGTCATCCAATGGCCGTGATGCAGCCACGTCGCTCGCCTCCAGCTACCTCATCAAGCAAGGAGAGATCTCAACCATTGGATACCCATCCAACAGCCAAGGATGGTTGCATAGGATTTGGAAAGTGTGACAATCTGTGCGTGTAGCACAGCAGATAGTGCACCTAACAGACCACACAAGACATAGGCTTGAAGCGCAATTGGGAGTCAGGCACCCTTAGATGAAATTCCATCGTCGGATCTTCATCAAGCAGTTCAGCTGCGAATGCAAGGCAGGCATCGGAGTGTTGGATGCAGACGTGCGCGATGACATGCGCCTTAGGACTCAGTGGGTGTTGAGTGTGCTATTTAAGCCATCTGATCGAGAGATCGGACGACTAAGGAGCGTTAGGATTTGAGGCGCGTTTAGGTGCCATGCGGTAGGTGTGCAGGTGAAGTAGTGGGGGAGTGGGCGAGTGGGAGTCGTCGGATCCAGATCCAAGGGCACACAAAGCACCACATGGCAGCACTAGAATAAACCATGGATGGAAGAAGGATTTCAAAGGCTTAATCAGGAATATTAATCTCCCGATCAATGGATCTGATTAATCTGAAGCATTTGCATGGGATTAAGGGCTCAAATACCCTAATGCCCTTCACAAAAGCTACAAAAAGAGGCCTGAGGGCCCCCTTCGAAAGCATTCTCATACTTTCTTCTTCTTCCTCCTTCTACACCTTCTCTCTCTTCTTCTTCCCATCTTTTCTGCCTCTGTCTCTGCACCTCCATCTGATGTGTTCATTGGGCCACCCCGACAGATCGTTGTTGCTCTTCCCAACCTCTCCAGAAGGCCACCATGAACCACCCATGGTGCCCTTGTTCTGTTACATAAGTAGTTTACGTTTATGTTAGAATTTGTGTAGTCAGATGTATGCAATTCATGTTCAAACTCTTTGATTGATATATATATTACGATATTGCGTCTATACTATTTAGTAATCATATTGAGAACAAATGTATGAAATCAAAAGTGCTTTTTTTCCTCCCTATGATCGACTGGGACTCACCAGTTCTATTAATTTATTTACTCGAGTCGTATTTCGTGCTATACTACAATGTGCTAACCTTTTACACGATCTACGCCATGACCAAATTGGCACCGTTGCTAGGGAGGCACGTAGACTTTTGATTTTATCTCTAATACAGCATTTTTGTATGTAGGTACAACGAAACAAAGCAGCGAACGAGCAAAGCGGATGCTGCGAAAATCAAGTGCACACATCCTTATTAAAAACTCAGCCTGAAATTAAGTGTCAACTTTAAAATTCAATAGCCATGTTTCTGATGATCTAAAAAATTTGAAATTTGGACTGGAACTAGATTTTTGAATTATCTTTTCAACGCTGCCTCTCCCAAAATAAATTTTTTCTGCAGAATTTTTGAAAATTCATGGAGTACATACTAGTCAAATTTCTTGAAAATAAAACTTTTATACACGTCAGAAATCAATTCTAACCAACATACAAATCATATTTACTCACGATTTGTGGGGTTTGAAAGAGAATCAAATTAGCTTTCAATATCAAATTTTTACAAAATTTTTGGAGCATATTTGATATATTTTTCAACAGAGAAATCAACATGGGGTCTAAATCCCATATTTGACTCCTAGTTTGTTAAAAATTCATAACTAATTGTTGGAAATAGTAAAAATTTTGGAAAAATAATCTTTGGAAAGCTTGTTGAAAAAGGAATCTTCTTACCATGTTTGAAATCATTTGGATTCCATCTTACCTTAGAGTATACATTTAAATATTGGTCTTCAATTTGAAAAAGAACTTAGAAGTGTATGAGCCAATAGGACCACATAGACTAACTTGGACTCCAACGAGCCTAAAAATTAATTGGCGAGGCAAGTCACCTTGTGGTCTGCCCACCATCTACTAAATTGAAGAAACGGGTTAAAAATTCATGAAAATACATCAAATAACCTACATTTTGCTTGAAACTACTGGGTAGTTCCAACCTCTCTTACAAGACCTGGTGACTAAGCCTATGAGGTAGCGTCAAATGACCACGATTGCGGGGTAACTGAATCGGAGTCAAAAGCCAAGGGAAGTGATAAATGCTAGTTTATCATCATTCTTATGCATTAAAACAAACCTAGCTCTTAGGATTTTACTCCGCAAATGGGTTTTTGGGCTACATTTAGGCATAAAATAGGTTAGGCATGCATGGCATTTTTTATTATCTTTTTAATATATTTTTGTGAGTGTTAGGGATGTACAGATATATAGATCCCTAAAACCCTAGCACTCAAGAAGGCAAATGGTGAAGGAGAAGCCCAGACTAGCTGGAACTCAGCCTGATCCAGCTCACCTCAGCTTGATCCAGCTCACCTCAGCTTGATCCAGCTCACCGCAGCTGGAACCTAGCTCAATTGAATAAGGGTTAGCTCATCCGAGCTCCATTCAGCTAATCTCAGCTGAATGGCAGCTCAAGAGAGTTCATCTTAGCTCACCCTAGCTCAAGTCAGCTTAGATACAGCTCAACTTAGCTGAGTCTAGCTCATCTCAACTCCCACTAGTCCACAGGGAGCTCTAGCTAGCTCAGCTGAGTTGACAGGAGTTCACCCCAGCTCAGATCCAGCTACATCCAGCTCCACTCAACTCCAGCCAGCTGAAGAAGAACTCATCCCAGCTCAGGAAGCTCAAGTCCAGCTCCCGGGGACTCAGCTTAGCTCAACTCAGTTGAGCTAAGCTACCTTAGCTGCCTCAACCAGCTTGACCCTCCCCGGGAGCACCAGACCCAGCTCACCTTAGCTCATTGTGGTAGAAGCGAGCTCACTTTAGCTTGGCTTAGCAACTAGCAAAGAACTAGCAAGCTAAGCTAGCTAGAGTAGCTCCATGCCAGCCTCTTCAGTAGTAGCCAGCTCTAGTTTCAGCTCTTGACTTCTCCTCCTCAGCTCCTCCCTCCAAATCCTTGCTCCAACACCTTCTCCTCTACTCCACCTTTAGCTAAGCTAGCTTAGCTTAGTTTAGCTTAGCTTCGCTTAGCTAGCAACCAGCTCCTTGAGCATCCACCACCTTGAAAGTCAACCCTAGCTAGCTCCATCAACTAAGCTCACCTAAGCTAGCTATCCTTCTCCAAGTTGGTGCCACCATCATCACACCCCTTCACCCCATCACCACTACCAAAAGCCACCTATTTTCCCTCCAAAATGACCTTCTAGAACCCTTCCCTTTTGGCGCCAACTTTCCCTCCAAAATTCCCTTCATCTCCACCATACACCTCTCCTTAAATCCATCTCCACCATCCACCAAACCAGCATTCTAGAAGACCCTAGGATGGTGCCAAAATGGTGGTGTCTCTCCACCACCAAAAGCCACCAACACCACCATAACCACCCCCTTAACACCCCTTGAGTTGGCGCCAATTGCCCTTAGCCTTAGGATCCCCAACCACCTCCATCTCTCCATCTTAGCCCTCCATTCCAAGAGTCACCTTAGCCCCCCTTCCTACTCTATATAAACCCACCACCTACAACCATTTTAGATCATCCTCCATTAGTGTATTTTACTACCTAAACCACCTATACCTACGGCCAAGAAGAAGGAGTAGAGAAGGAGATTAAAGGGGCACATCACCAGCCCTTTTGGTGACTTCTTCTCCCCACTCTCTTCAACTTGGGCCACGCCAAGGAGGAGGACTCTTCCACTTCAAGGAGGATGGCCAAGCAAGGGAGAAGGACCTAGGGTGGACGTCCACCCTTGGAGAGAAGCTTACCGCATGCCCCCTTTGGGCTTGCCTTGGAGGACATCACCTTGGCGGAGCACTACAAGGAAGGAGTTGAAGGATTCTTTTCAAGCTTGGGAGCCACCAACCTTGGAGCAAGAAGCCCTCTTCTTCACCATCTATCTAGAGGATTTGTGTTTGCTTTTCTTTATTTTAATTTTTTTAGTAGTAGAAGCATTCCTCTACTAGGCTTTTTTGTAAAACACTTTTCAGTAATCTAGTTGCCTTCTTTGCAATTTTCTATTTTGCATTTCTACTTGCTTTACTTTTTAGCATTTTTTACTCCCTCTCCCTAATTATTCTAGGCTTCCACTTGCCTAGAGTGAGCTTAGGGAGAGGCTCTACTTGCCACTTAGAAGTAGTAGCTAAATTTGAAGTGCAAATCACCTTCCCGCCACCATTTCGCATGTTGTCTTAATCTAAAAACAAAAAAATAATAATATAATGAAAAATACCAAAAAGAAAGTTGAGATCTATTTGTAAGCAAGAGAATCACATTTGCAAACATTTGGCCTCCTTGGACGACCCTAGATACTCCCCTATCTAGGAATATAAATTTAAGAGTTGATTGATTTTGCGCGTTACAACGACCTAATTAACAAACCACGTGAAATCGCTATCACTTTTTGGCACCGTTGCCGGGGAGGCACGGCTTTGCATTAGTTAAGTTTCTCTTGCTTGAAGTGGATCTCATCCCCTTCTCTTTCTTTCTTTTTTGTGTGAAGGAATTACAGTGGGAAAGCGGGAATTCGGAAGCGAAAGCCTAAAAGTTCCTTTTCTTCCCATGGATTTCAGGTTGGTTCCCCTTTCTTGTCACATTTAGGCTGAAAGACTACCAAAAAATATTAAACTTGGCTTTCAGGATCCCAAACGAGATTAAGTGGAGCGGTGCCTTATAAAATCCATTATTTGCTTGTATGCTTCTTTAGCATCACTCCATTGTAAGTATTGGTGTTCTATTTTTCGGGTCTAGATTTCTGTCCGGACTTGAAAAATCGATTCCTAACACCACAGAACTCCTAAAATCATAAAATTTCATAGAGTGATTCCCAATTAAGTTTGGAACATCTATTCCAAATTTCAGATCAATTGGATTTGTATTTAAGTTTTAAAAATTCGTGGATTGTAGAGGGGTCACACCCTTTAATCTTCCTATTTTGCTACTGTCCATGAATTTTTAGAATTTTTATGCTCATCCAATTTTTGTGAAGTTTAGCTTGCTGGAATCCTTGTGGAATTTTACACATCATATAAAATCACAAAAATTTTCTGAGGTCGGTGGTAATACTGAAAAGTACAAAACACCCACAGGTATCATTTCTGGACTTTAACACCAGTGCAATTAAAAATTCAAAATAATTATCAAACAAATTTTTAAAATCTTACAAAAATCTTTTTTGGAATCCTTGTTTTATTTTCTTCAAAGTAGTGGTGCTGTTTTGCTTGTTTGGACCACTACTTAATTCTGAAAGCCTAAAAATAATTCATTTGTAGTTAAATTTCTGTCTTAGGGATAATTGGCTTAGGGTTTCTTTTTTCTCTTTAGAGATTCAATTAAAAGGAAATATACAATCACACATACAACTTGTCTTTCCTTTTATTGTGAACTTTCAAACTTGTTTGAAAATTTAACTAGAGAAACCCTAAAATACATTTAATTAAATCAAATCCTAAAAGATAAAAATACAAAAAAATTGTGTGACAACTTGATTTTCATTGGAGCCACTCTCCAATTCCTGCACACACACAAAAAAATCAAAATAACAGGGCAACATCCCAATAAATGCCCTCCACATTCCGTGTGCACTATAGCATCCTAGACCTAATTAAAACTTGTAGCAACTTGACCCCTAAGGCTTTATCAACTTAGGCTTGCTATTTAGGTCTTAAGTTTTCCTTAGTTAGTACCAATTCTGTCATCTATATCTGGTGTTCAAGCTGAGGGGCCGTGTCAAACGACCAGGAGCGGGTTTGTACAAGCACCTACGATTTTCCCTGGGAAATGTTTGGGCCCAAACCTCCCTTAAGCAACTTGGCTAGATTTGTTGATAGAACAGGTATTCACTACTGACTACTTATTTCCTATATAGACCAAGTCTTAGGTTATTATTAGGGAGTCACATTAAGTTAGGTCTATTTTTATTTGTTTGAATTGCACACTTTCTCTCATCTCTTTCTCTTCTCCTCCCCTCCCGTTCTTCCATTTTATGCACGGGCGACGGTCTCAAAATCCGCACTTGGAAGGACCATTTGATTTTGCCCCCACGTAAAAAGACCACTTTTTCTGTCTTCTTCTCCTGAAAAAATGGAAACACAACAAAATAGGTCCACTGACCCTTCCACGTCCACCTCTAACCCCACCACTAACCCTAATTCTAACCCTTCCACCCAAAACCCACCCACCATTGACTTCCCACACTTGGAGCTCCCTAATCTTGAGTTGCCCCACGCACAACATCAAGACCCCCTACCTGATCTTTTAAAATTGATGGCCGATCAGATTAATAAATTAAATTCCAATCAACAAACATTGACTAGGAACATCCAAAACCTAGCCAATCCAAGGCCAAACCCACCACCCCGTCAGCAGCCTGTTGTTCCTCTAAAAGACTTCTATGATCCGTCTTATTATGAGGAACGACCAGGGGTGGTCATACCGAAGGGGGACTTTGAGATCAAGCCTGCGGTCCTGAACCTAATTAAACACTTTCATGGCCTTCCAAGGGAAGACCCTTTCAGCCATCTTGAAGAGCTAACTCTTCTTGCACAGACAACCCGTTCCCGAAATGTGCAAGAAGACATATGGCTGATGCGGCTTTTTCCATTATCTCTTAAAGATAAGGCTGCTTATTGGTTCATGACCATTGGCCGACCCATCACAATTTGGCCTCAGCTCAAAAGAGCCTTCCTCAAGAAATTCTTTCCCATAGGTCGTACCAATTCCTTGCGAAGATCTATTACGACCTTTCACCAAAAATCTGGTGAGACTTTCCATGATTCTTGGGAAAGATTTCAAGATCTTTTAAGAAGTTGTCGGCACCACGAGTTTCCTTTATGGCAACTCGTGCAAATCTTCTATCATGGATTAGAAGATCAAATCCGACATTTTGTCGACACCTCGTGTGGCGGCAACTTCTTAAATAAAGATGTAGAAAGTGCCTATGACCTGTTTGAAGAAATGAGTGAAAACTCATTTAATCAAGCTTCCATGAACACATTTTGTAGAACTCAAAACCCGCAGTTCGGTGTTCATGAAATAGGCACTCAATCTATCCCTGTCCCCCAAGATGATCTTCAATTGATTGCTCAAAAACTTGACTAGATGCATATTAATCAAAAGAAAATTGAGGAAAGACTGGCCACATCAACTCAAGCTCCACACCAACATCTAACCCAACCTAACTTTCCACGAAGAGAAAATTTGCACAATCTCAACACTACCCCTACTGATTATTCTGAGGTTGCCCATGATTCACTGAGGAATTACAACTATCCAGATCTTAACCCCACTCAAAATATTTCTGCCATCCAGGAGCCCTTTAAAAATTCTTCCAATTGGAAAAATTACCCGAACTACTCCTGGAATAATCATGTTTCCTCCCAACCATATCATTTTAATGGGTATGGGTCGAATCCAAACTTACATCCTAGGCCATCCCAACAAGACATCAATGCCCAGATGATGTGAACCCTGTAAGATATGCAAACAAAAATGACGGAAGTAACCCGCACCATCACAAATCTGAACAATCAGATTGGGTTTACTCCCACAAAAAGACCTGCAGGACATCTTCCGTCCCAACCCATGCCCAACCCTAATCACCAAGGAAACCATTATACAGGCAGAACTCCATACTATCCGAATTAGCCTCCTCCTAATCCACCACCTCAGCAGCCTCCCAGGTTTCAGCAATCACAGGCCCCCCCACCTCCTCCAATTAATAATCTGACTACACATGCTGTTACTTTGAGGAGTGGGAAAACCACCACTGACCCCGGGCCTTCACACAAACCTGGTGAAATACCTATGCAAATTGACTCCCCACCTCCCCATCAGGAAGAACAAGAAAAACAAAAATCTCAAGACAAGATTCCTATCCCTTTCCCACAAGCTCTCTACCCCACCACCAACAAAAAAAAGAAATCTGAGCCCACTACAGAAGAACTCATGGAGCTATTCAGGCAAGTTCATATCAATATTCCTCTCCTAGATGCCATCAAATATATACCTGCCTATGCTAAATTTTTGAAGGAGATTTGTACTCCTAAATGGCAGGCCAAAAATCTAGGATAGGTGCATCTTTCGGAGACAGTAAGCTCTGTCATACAGAGTAAGCTGCCTCCTACGATGAAAGATCCGGGGGTGCCTTTAATTTCTATAATTATTGATGACAATACATTTAATCGCTCCCTCCTTGATCTTGGTGCCTCAGGTAATATTATTCCCACAAGTTTATTCGAAGAATTTCAGATCGGTGAATTAAAACCCGTCTAGGTTACCCTGCAATTAGCCGACCGATCTACAATCAAACCTCGTGGGATTGTCGAGGATGTTTTAGTCAAGGTCAAGAATTGTGTCTTCCCTGCAGACTTTCTGGTTCTTGACATTGAGGCACCCGAATCATTACTGGACTCCCCAATAATCCTTGGACGCCCCTTTTTGGCCACTGCAAAGGCAAATATCAATTGCCACACAGGCAAAATGGACATCAACTGTGCAGGCCAAACTATCACTTTAGATATTTTTAAATCCTCCAGGAGAATCCATGATGATAACTTCTTTGAGGACTCAGATATTGAAATTTCCAATATGGTGGAGGAGGCAATGTTAATAGATACCCTTACCGACCATAATTTTTTTGAGGACTCTGATTCAGAATCAGTGGTCGATGAAATCTGTGATCCAGAAACTTGTCTTGACCCTAAATTTATTCCTGATACCCCCCTTAAGCGCCCTAACCCACCCACTATTCACGAACCTAACTTTTCCACACTAACTTCACCCAATCCTCATCATTCCTTCCCCGACCCCTTTCTTACAGACCTGCCACCAACCCCGCCCGAGTTTGGCACCCAACTTGATTTAAAACCATGGCTAGACTCAGGCTAGACTTATCATTTTCCATCCAACTTTGATCCCAATATTATTTCTAATCAATTTTCTAGGGATCTAGAAGAAGACACCTTTTTTGTGGGCATTCAAGTGTCCAATTATCTACATGATTTTATGTCTTCCGTGCATACCTTCACGCCCGGTTGAATGGCGTAAAAGATAGCACTGGATGGAAGGTAACCCATCATTTTTTCTTGCTTTCCCTTTTTTCTTCTTTTTCCAGGTTTTGTTCCTCCTAAACCTGACCGTTCTTCACTAAGGTGATCCCTTTTCCCTCCTAATGCATGAGGACATGGCATATCTTAAGCATGGGGGGGTGTTTTTAAATTTTACGATCGATTTAAGATTTTCAAAATCTAAAAACATGCATTTTTGTTTAATTTATTTCCTGCTTGCATACCCAAAAAAATAAAAATGTTAAGAACTTTTTAAGGAAAAGTTTTGAAATCGGGACTAAGGTCGAAAAATTTACTTTTGGTACAATGGGATTTAATCTTTAACAAACTAAGGATGAGGATATGGATCTGATCATTAGAATTCCAAGGTCTATTTTAGACTAGATCAGATATCCTTCTATAAAATTCCACCTGAACTCATGATAGTTCAGGTGACTTGATCCTATTTTGTAATATGGAAATTATTTGACTTAGCTTCTGATTCAAAAACTTGCATGTTTTGAGAAACTTCTTGTGTCACTCTTCACACACAAGCCAACACTTAAAAATAACTAAAAATTTGAAAATCTCCCTTGTTTGGACTTAGTAAAAGTCTGAAGCAGATCATTGGTTTGAGTTCCCACCGCCGAGAAGGAGGAAAATGGCTCCTTTGAGGACGCGATGTCAACATGTTACTGCTTCGGCGCTGCTTCATATCTATATTTTATATCTTTAGATGGAGCATTAAAGCGCATTTTAGCAGCTCAAGTGTCTTGGACAGTACTCTACCTATAGTGTCGGAGCAAGAGCTTGAGTTTGCTTGGAGCGCCTCTTTACACTGCATCGTGTTTTGGGGTTGTGAGCTCCTGGGTGGTGTCATGGACAGTGCTATCCCGAAGTACTGGCGCCAGAGCCCCCTCGAGGAATGGTAACGGGAATGATGATACCGACACATCTGTTGTAAGACTAAGCTAAAAATAAGCATAGGGGAAAAAGAAAAAAAAAAAAGGAAAAAAAAAGAAAAGTAATAATAAATAAATTAACACGCCCTTATAAATGTTGGCTTTTCACAATCACAGACACAAGGTTTTAAAGGATTTTGCAAGTTGAGAATCAGATTCATGAGCCAAAAAAATCCTAAAAACAAACATTTCAAGTCATCTGAATTAACAAGGGGTTAATTTGAGAATTTTCTGGAGGATATATTGATCCCGTTCTGTCTAATGGTTGAATCCAAAAATAAATCCCGATGTTTATCTTTAACAAATCCTATACCTCCAGTGTTTTAATCTACCAAGGTCCATTAATCTCTTTTTCTCCTCAAAAGTTGAAAAAATTAGATTTCCCAAAAATTCAATTTTAAGTTTTGCTAAGAGACTAGCAAAAGATAAGCATGGGGGTGTGATAAACGCTAGTTTATCATCATTCTTATGCATTAAAACAAACCTAGCTCTTAGGATTTTACTTCGCAAACGGGTTTTTGGGCTGCATTTAGGTATAAAATAGGTTAGGCATGCATTGCATTTTTTATTGTCTTTTTAATATGTTTTTGTGAGTGTTAGGGATGTACAGATATATAGATCCCAAACCCTACCACTCAAGAAGGCAAATGGTGAAGGAGAAGCCCAGACTAGATGGAACTCAGCCTGATCTAGCTCACCTCAGCTTGATCCAGCTCACCGCAGCTGGAACCTAGCTCACTTGAACTAGGGTTAGCTCATCCCAGCTCCATTCAGCTAATGTCAGCTGAATGGCAGCTCAAGAGAGTTCATCTTAGCTCACCCTAGCTCAAGTCAGCTCAGATCCAGCTCAACTTAACTGAGTCTAGCTCATCTCAGCTCCCACTAGTCCACAGGGAGCTCTAGCTAGCTCAGCTGAGTTGACAGGAGTTCACCCCAGCTCAGATCCAGCTACATCCAGCTCCACTCAACTCCAGCTAGCTGAAGAAGAACTCATCCCAGCTTAGGAAGCTCAAGTCCAGCTCCCGGGGACTCAGCTTAGCTCAACTCAGTTGAGCTAAGCTACCTTAGCTGCCTCAACCAGCTTGACCCTCCCCCGGAGCACCAGACCCAGCTCACCTTAGCTCATTGTGGTAGAAGCCAGCTCACTATAGCTTGGCTTAGCAGCTAGTAAAGAACTAGCAAGCTAAGCTAACTAGAGTAGCTCCATGCCAGCCTTTTCAACAGCAGCCAGCTCCAGTTTCAGCTCCTGACTTCTCCTCAGCTCCTCCCTCCAAACCCTAGCTCCAACACCTTCTCCTCTACTCCACCTTTAGCTAAGCTAGCTTAGCTTATCTTAGCTTAGCTAGCAACTAGCTCCTTGACCATCCACCACCTTCAAAGTCAACCCTAGCTAGCTCCATCAACTAAGCTCACTTAAGCTAGCTATCCTACTCCAAGTTGGCGCCACCATCATCACACCCCTTCACCCCATCACCACTACCAAAAGCCACCTGTTTTCCCTCCAAAATGACCTTCTAGAACCCTTCCCTTTTGGCGCCAACTTTCCCTCCAAAATTCCCTTCATCTCCACCATACACCTCTCCTTAAATCCATCTCCACCATCCACCAACCCCCCTTCTAGAAGACCCTAGGATGGTGCCAAAATGGTGGTGTCTCACCACCACCAAAAGCCACCAACACCACCATAACCACCCCCTTAACACCCCTTGAGTTGGCGCCAATTGCCCTTAGCCTTGGGATCCCCAACCACCTCCATCTCTCCATCTTAGCCCTCCATTCCAAGAGTCACCTTAGCCCCCCTTCCTACTCTATATAAACCCACCACCTACAACCATTTTAGATCATCCTCCATTAGTGTATTTTACTACCTAAACCACCTATACCTACGGCCAAGAAGAAGGAGTAGAGAAGGAGATTAAAGGGGTACATCACCAGCCCTTTTGGTGCCTTCTTCTCCCCACTCTCTTCAACTTGGGCCACACCAAGGAGGAGGACTCTTCCACTTCAATGAGGATGGCCAGGCAAGGGAGAAGGACCTAGGGTGGACGTCCACCCTTGGAGAGAAGCTTACGGCACGCCCCCTTTGGGCTTGCCTTGGAGGACATCACCTTGGCGGAGCACTGCAAGGAAGGAGTTGAAGGATTCTTTTCAAGCTTGGGAGCCACCAACCTTGGAGCAAGAAGCCCTCTTCTTCACCATCTATCTAGAGGATTTGTGCTTGCTTTTCTTTATTTTAATTTTTTTAGTAGTAGAAGCATTCCTCTACTAGGCTTTTTTGTAAAACACTTTTCAGTAATCTAGTTGCCTTCTTTGCAATTTTCTATTTTGCATTTCTACTTGCTTTGCTTTTTATCATTTTTTACTCCCTCTCCCTAATTATTCTTGGCTTCCACTTGCCTAGAGTGAGCTTAGGGAGAGGCTCTACTTGCCACTTAGAAGTAGTAGCTAAATTTGAAGTGCAAATCACCTTCCTGCCACCATTTCGCATGTTGTCTTAATCTAAAATAAAAAAAAAATTATATGTTGAAAAATACCAAAAAGAAAGTTGAGATCTATTTGTAAGCAAGAGAATCACATTTGCAAACATTTGACCTCCTTGGACGACCCTAGATACTCCCCTATCTAGGAATATAAATTTAAGAGTTGATCGATTTTGCGCATTACAACGACCTAATTAACAAACTGCATGAAATCGCTATCAGGAAGAACCTTTCTCATCGTCCCCTTGTAACTAGACTGGCCAGGTTAGCCTGAGAGGCAGAAATTCCTTGCAGTCGATTTCTTGCCGAATTTTTTTAATAACACAAACTTAAATGAAAAATCCGGTTATCTGATCTAAAGGACCACTCTGATTAACAATGCCTTAGCCTTATTTTACTTGACTACACCAACCCTTTGAGTTGGTGTATGCAAGGAAGAAGGTCGTTAAGACCTAAACTTGCAGGACCGTGGGAGCCGAACCCAAGGCGACAAAGGAGATTTCCGTCCAACCTCTCTTCTCAACCTTCTTCCACTCGATTAGTTGAGATTGCTAATCTTGGTCCTCGAGTTCATCAAGACCTTGAGAATTTGGACCCAATGGCTTGTCTAGAAACTAGGGTTGAGGAAACGGAACAAAAATATGAGCAGAGCATTGACAGGATTCTCACAACACTCAATAGGATGTAGCATCCACCACACAGAGAACAGCTGCGGGACTTCTACGATCTGGCACCAACAATCATAGCACCTCAGGTCTGGATTCCCGTAGGCAAAGATGCATTCGAGTTAAAGCCGAATATCATAAGTCTGATTTAGACTCATTTCCATGGAAACTAGAATGAGGATCCCTTTTAGCACATCGAAGATCTGAGTTGGATTGTAGAGTTAGTTCGACCTAGGAATG
Source organism: Thalassia testudinum (assembly GCA_037157565.1). Lineage (NCBI taxonomy): Eukaryota > Viridiplantae > Streptophyta > Magnoliopsida > Alismatales > Hydrocharitaceae > Thalassia > Thalassia testudinum. Next base: position 110,343,384 of record JAZHRO010000003.1, on the reverse strand, counting down.
TAGATATTGGAATTGTTCTCATGAAGCTTTTTCCTTTTTCTCTCAAAGATAAAGCTGCTTACTGGTTCAAGACTATCGGGAGGCCAATAGGAGCCTAGGAGGAATTATGTCGTGAATTCCTCCAAAAGTTCTTCTCGATTGGTCGAACAAATGCTATGAGGCATGCAATCACGACATTTGCCCAAGGCCCTGGAGAGAAGTTGCATGACGCCTGGGATAGATTTCATGATCTTCTCAGGAAGTGCCCACCTATGGTGTACCTAAATGGCACCTTGCTCAAGTATTTTACCATGGGCTGGATGACACACATCAGTACCTGGCCGATGCATCTAGTGGTGGGAATTTCCTCTTGAAGGACGAGAACAGTGCATTGAACTGTTAGAGTCCTTACCAAAGGACTCGATGAATGCTGCCTCAATGAACCAGTTCCAGCGACTTAGACAACAAGTTAATGTCCACGTAGCTCAAGCTGAGTCTGCCCGAGCCGACATGGACATTATCACAAAAAAGCTGGACAAGGTGGATCTGCTTGATAAAAAGCTCGATGAATTAAAGTGAGAGAGATCTGGATCTTCTGGCACCACTGCTCCATCTTACTCCTCTCAAGCATTCCGAGCCCCCTCTGCTCGTACATATCCATTCACTCGGGATGTTTTCTCTCCATCTTCGCGGGATTTTATGTTCTAGGAACCCATGAACAATGTGGATCTGGCACAGTACAATCAAGGTTACACACCACATGATGATGCAAGTGCATATTCTTTTGATGAATTTACATCTGAGATGTCTTCGGCCTACGAAGATGTCAATGCTATTCAGGGTTACGGGCGTAGCAACCTATATTCTATAACGTATAACCCTGGTTGGTGCCAGCACCCCAATTTCTCCTAGTCTGGTAACCCACAGAGATCTAGTCAAGCTCCACACTCCAGACCAAACAATACGGGAATGCGCAGAACACGTATCCTAGGTAGTAGCCATTCCTGTCTCAGCAGTAACAGACACGCTCTATCTATCAGTCACTGCACCAAGCTACCAACTACCCTCCAAAGTGGGCCAACCCTTTGGAGTCTCTAAAGGAGGAATTGCAGGCATCTATTCAGAAATCTACTCATGACAACCTGCAACTCATGAAGGCAATGGCTGACCAAATACAGAGCATGCAGAACATGCAAAACTAGATGATGCAGGAGCATAGGTAACAAGGAGCTTTGCCCTCCCAACCTATTCCAAACCCGAGATATGTGTAGAATCAAGGTGCCCCACCTAGATTCCAAGCACTACAGGGGCAAGCACATGCTGTTCTACAAGCACCTCCCACACCACCTGGCTATGGGCTCGGTCAGCCACCTCTATTGCCAAACCTTGTGTATCCAGACCAACCCACTCCTCTGCCCCTTCATGGATAGTATGCCAATGCAAAAGCTATAACCTTAAGGAGTGGAAAGACTACATAGGACCCTCTACCTAGGCAAGCGAGTAATGATTTTTCCCGCACTCTACCTCAAGATGGCTCACAACCCTCTTCCTCTCGCATGCCATCTTCATTAGATAAAGGAAAGAAGCCCTTAGACCCTAAAATTCCCATCCCTTTTCTCGCGGTTCTAATTCAAGATTCAACACGAGAAAAGGACATGGGGAATTTCGAGGACCTGAAATCTATGTTCAAGGAAGTTCACATTCAGGTCCCTCTCCTCGAAGCAATAGATAACATCCCTAATATTGCTAGATTCTTTAAGGACTACTGTACTCCGAAGTGACAGCAGAGAAACGGATGACATGCGGTATTATCTAAGGAAGCCAGTGTGGTTAGGTTAGCCAACTTACTGCCCAAAAAGGACCTGGGCACACCACTGATTTCTTGCTTTTTGCAAGATTCCCCTTTCGATAGGGTCCTTCTTGATTTGGGGTTTTCCATCAACTTAACTCCCACCAGAGTATTTGATTGATGTTGATTTGGGGAGTTAAAGCCCACCTCGGTTACCATACAGTTGGCTGACCGATCGGTGAAAACATTGAGGGGGTGGTTGAAAATGTGATTGTAAAAGTCCAAGGATTCTACTTTCCAGCGGACTTTTTTTTTCTTGAGATGGAGGTTCCTCCTAATCTCTGTGATGCACAGATTATTCTAGGTTGCCCATTTTTGGCAACCACCCACTCAAACATCGACTGTGCATCATGATGCATGGAGATTGCCTTAGGGAATGAAAAAGCTTAGACTGGACATTCCCAGGGCATCAAAGAACTTCGATTGTGATTTAGTCGAGGAGGATAGTGAAGATGAAGATTCGGCTTTCTATGGGAACATTGGGCTCCTCTGCAGCGACCCAATGTCACATTCATCTTCACTATCAGAGGTCTTAGATCGCAATCCACATGGGACTGAGACTAATGGCATACACATTACGTCCCATGGATCTGGTTGTCATGGGTGTTCATCTGCTCCTAACACCCCTGATCCTGACTATCCTATCCTAACCAGCACTGATATCTTAAGGGAGGATTACATGACCACTGCAGGCAGATTCTCCAGTAGTCAGGATCAGTAGATTTTCGCTATTGTTTCCTCTCCTCCCCTGCATAAACCCTCTCCCCACCCTCCGCTATTAGAGTTACAGCCCTTACTTGATTCGCTCAAGTACGTGTTTTTGGGAGAAAGTGAGACGTATCCCATGATTATCAATGCTCACTTGACTCCTGATCAGGAACACCAATTGATCTTCATTCTGCAAGCACATAGGGCTACTATCGGGTGGGGCATTGCTGATCTCCGTGGAATTCGCCCCTCATATTGTACTCACCATATCGACACTGATGAAGGGGTGAGACCGTCTAGACAACCTCAGAGGTGCCTAAATCCAAATATGTTTGAGGTTTTCAAGAAGGAGATCATTAAATGGCTGGACGTGGGCATTATCTATCCTATTTCCATTAGCCAGTGGGTAAGTTCCATTTGGATAGTGCCCAAAAAAGTGGGACTCGCCATGATAAAAAATGAATTAGGTGAATCCATCCTGACCTGCACCCACGACTTCTTGGCGGGTCAGCATTGATTACAGGAAGCTAAACTCGGCTACCAAAAAGGATCATTTTCCTTTATCCTTTATTGATCAGATTTTAGAATGGCTAGCTGGGCATAGTTTCTTCTACTTTTTGGGTGGATACTCTAGGTACAATCAAGTAGCGATCAACCCGGATGATCAAGACAAGATGACTTTTATGTGTCCCTTTGGAACATTCGCTTTTAAGAGAATGCCTTTCTGCCTTTGCCACACACCAGCTACTTTTCAGCGATGCATGAAGGCCATCTTTTCAGACATGATAGGGGACTGCATAGAAGAGTTCATGGACTACTTATTCATGTTTAGAGATGATTTTTTGTCTTATCTTGATAACCTCACAAAGATCATGAGGAGATGTATAGAAGTTAACTTAGTACTTTCATGGGAAAAAAGCCATTTTATGGTGAGGGATGACATCGTACTAGGTCACAGGATCTCCTCTAAAGGACTCGAGGTCGACCAATCTAAGTCTGAAACCATTTCACGATTACCTTTACCTAGCTTGGTTGGGCGAATCAGATCATTCTTAGGGCATGTCAGATTTTATCAAAGATTCATTTGAGATTTCTCGAAAATTGCTCATCCATTAACGAATCTTCTGGTAACCGACACTACCTTTGATTTTGACTCCTCATGTCTCAGCACTTTTGAGACCTTTCAAAGCGCTATTTCAAGTGCACCTATTCTCCAACCTATCGACTAGTCTCTCGACTTCGAGATGATGTGTAATGCCTTCAACTTTGCTATCGAAGCAGTTCTTGGCCAGGGTCGAGAGCGCCATCCATTCGTAATATACTGTGCTAGCAAAACATTGAATAAGGCTTAGCATAACTGATGAGAGCCTCATCATGAGCCATAACTAGCTCATTTTGACCCAATAAAGAAGATAAAAGCTCCTACATAACCTAGAAGAAGGCCTAACTGAAGGAACAAGTGCTCTGAGAAGAAAACATGAAATAAAGGTTAAAACTGCAATTTTACCATTGCAGTAGATAAACGGGATTTCTCAGAGGCAAAACATAGGTCAAATGGTCTAAATGAGATAAAAAGTGGGTTGAGTCAATCAGAAATGGGTTCATGTGCAATCTAAGAACTAAAAGACACTTGGTAACCCTAAAACAGACCCGCTTAAATTAACAAGGTTCCGGTCAGAACAAAAAGCAAGTAAACCCTCTACAAATCATGGAAAACATACTCTAGGGTTTAGAACACTTAATTTGGCCTTTGGAACCTAGTTTGACCTAGATTAGGGTCCTAGCTCTTCAATTAACCTAATTTGGGTTTTTACGCAAAATATCCAGTCAAACGAGGTCAAACCTGAAATCTAACTTCTCCATTGGATTCCTTAGGTCCAAATTAGGTTTATACCAAAATTTGGACCTAAGGAGAGGTCATCTTGACCTACTTTGCAATTTAGTACACCCAAATCACAAATTGGTCCCTATCTTTTGAATACCGTTGCAGAGAACCCCCTAGGTTCTTCGCCTCCTTTGCAAACCGGTCCTGCCACCATTGCTAGGGCAGAACCGAGCTCCGGCGAGGTTCGGAGAGGGATTGCTCTCTAATCCCTCAGAGATTCCCTCCCAGAAATGGAAGGAGAATTCTCTGAAGAATTGCCTTCCATTTAAGACCGATATCGATCCCTGGTGTGAACCCAATCTCTCATGCGAACGCACGAGAGATTTGGGTATCCTAACTCCTTTCCATCTCCGGCGACCAACCTCAGGCAATTACGTGCCCTTCACGCCCTGCACACCAAGTCCAGCGCCTATATAAGAACCCACAACTCCGGCCGAAGAGGCTGAGCTTGGTTTGGCCGAGGTTCCACCCCCAATTCCTCTCCTCCTGCCCGGCCAAACTCCCAGCAGGCTCCGGCGAGGCCCCCTCCCCTCCCTCTTCGCTCTGCCACAAAACCAGTGGCAGAGTTAACTTCCTGACCTTCCTCCACGTCGCGCAGTACCAGCGCACGCCGCCTCAGCCCCATCGTCGCCGTCGTCCTCCCCCACTGGGCGTCATCTTCTCCGGTGACAGCAGGTACTGCTGTTCGCCCTCCGTCCCCTTTCGTCCTTACAGTTAGGTTAGAACTCCTCTCCATCCTCTCCTCTCTCTTTTCCCCCTGTTATCTCCCTTGATCGACCCTCGACAGATGCTAACCACCTCCATCGTCTTCGCCTCCGACCGCACTCCGGCGAGCCGCCCACACCACTCCAGCCCTCCACACGGCTCGCCAACCACCTCGAAAGCTCCGCCTCACCTCCAGGAACACACTCCACCCTACCACTGCCACTCCAGCCCTCCACAATCACCCCCCGACCAACCCACCATCTCCGGCCACAGGTTGACCTAGGCACGCACGCCTAGGCTGACCTGCGGCCTGCAGCACTGCCCACCGCCTTCGCCGTGCCACGGCGAAGGTCTCTAGCTATTCTGATTGGGCCGAGAGGCGCGTTTTGTGTATGACAGGGTTTGAGCCGCTGCCGCCATGGATGACCTCTGATGAAGCTCCCACGAAGCTCCAGGCACCCGGTCTTCCAGGCTACAGGTGCTGCATACTAGCGCGAGTGTCGCAAGGTGCACGAGTCCAGCCAAGGAGCGCTAGCAGAGCCAGTAGCTGCGGGGCAATCGCACGACGAGGCTTCTGCAGGCGCGCGTGAAGGCGAGACCAGATAGTCCCACATCGTGGGATTGCAACCCTCAGGTACCATATAAGTTGTTTTTGTGTTTTACTCTTATCGCCTCAGTAAGCACAGGGGTGAGGTCCCTCACTGATCCCACACCCGCCTCGTCCGCGGCCTGACCACGCGGACCTGGCGAATCCGACCCGACCTAGACCTACGCACTCCTCGCACATCACACACCTGCAGGTGCGCCTGGTCCCGGGTACGATCCGACCCGATTATGGCTGTGGCTCTGGGAGAGCGGTTTGAGTGAATTGGTTGAGAGAGAGATGCGTGGGTAGAGGGAGAAGGGTTAGGTTTTGCTCCTGTGCAGGCAGGCTGAACGCAGGAGGAGAAGGACTTGGCCGCGAGATGGAAAAGAAAGAAAGAAGAAGGAACGGTAGAGAAGAATAGAAGAGGAAGAAACAAGGCAGAGAAGAAGAAGCAAGAAAGAAGCCTTCGCAAGAGAAGAAAGAAAAGAGCAAGCTAGAAGCAAAGGCACAGAGAAGCCAAGTGAAGACTTTGCAGAGATCAGAAGAAGAAAAGAAAGAGCAAAGACTGCAGCAGAAGAAGAAGAAGAATAATCAAGAAGAAAAGGAGAAATGCTTTTAAGACGTCTGATCACAAGATCAGACGTCCAATTTCATATTTTTTTGCCCTAACTCCTTTTAATCGCATACATTCATACCTGAATTGATATTTTGAGTAAATTAGAGTGTTCAATTACATTTTGATTTAGTGGTAAGTTCCATTTGCTCCCTGTGTTCGACCTCGGATACTCCGGTCTTCGAGTAATAAAAACTTTGTATTTGTTCGAACGTTTTGTCGGTTATACTACAACATAATACGCTTTAAATCCGCACGAAATGCCCGTGAACAATAACTATACAGTCACTGAGAAAGAATTGCTAGCTATGGTATTCGGGTTGGAGAAATTCAGGTCATACTTAGGTCCAAAGTTATCATCTACACTGACCATTCCACCCTCCGGCATTTGTTAGCAAAGAAGGATGCCAAGCCCTGCCTTATTAGCTGGATCCTTCTTTTATAGGAGTTTGATGTCGAAATCCACGACAAAGCCGGAGCACATAATTTTGTGGCAGATCACTTGTCTCAACTAGACCCAGACTACATTCCATACTCCCCACCGATATCAAACCAATTTCCAGATGAGTCTCTACTGTCTATCAACTCTGTTGAGTTTCCTTAGTACGCTGATATAGCAAACTATCTCGTCACAGGTAGGCTACCTGCGGGGTTATCCAAGGATCAAAAACTCAAATTTATATCAAAGGCTAAATTCTATTTTTGGGATGACCCACTGCACTTTCACATTGGGGCTGATTAGATCATCCGTAGATGCATCCCTGATTCGGAAATCTCTAGTATGCTATCCTTTTGCCACAACGATGCTTATGGGGGTCATTTCTTAGGCAGAGAGGCCGCTGCAAAGATTTTGTAGTCGAGATTTTTTTGGCCAACCATTTTCAGAGATACACATAAGTTTGCCAAGTGTTGTAAGCGATGCCAGGAGGTTGATTCTATTGCCTCTCCAATCTATTCTCGTTGTAGAAGTGTTCAATGTCTGGGGCATCGACTTTATGGGCCCCTTCCTGAACTCGCATGGCTTTAAGTACATACTCCTTGCTGTTGACTATGTCTCAAAGTGGGTAGAAGCCATCCCGGCAAGATGAGCCGATCATAAGACTATTATATCCTTCATCTAAGAATTCATTTTTGTGAGATTCGGAGTTCCCCATGCCCTGATAAGTGATGGGGGGAGTCACTTCATCCATGCCCATTTCAGGTCATTATTGAAGAAATACGGGGTGTAGTATCACATTGCTACCCCATATCACCCACAGACCAATGGGCATGCTAAAGTATCAAGCCATCAAATCAAGCTTATCCTTCAAAAGACAGTTAGATCTGATAGGAAGGATTGGTCCAATAGGTTGATTGATGCACTATGGCCATATCGAACCACATACAAGGCCCCGCTTGGAATGTCACCATACCGCATGGTGTATGGAAAGGACTGTCACCTTCCTGTGGAGCTGCAGCATCATGCCTTTTGGGCAGTACAAAAGTGTAATTTTAACCTCGAGACCGGAGGTTATGAAAGGAAGCTCTAGGTCAGTGAGTTAAAGGAGATTAGGCGAGAAGCTTAGGAAATGCAAAAATATACAAAGACAAGATAAAGGCTTTCCATGATCGACACATCCTGAGGAAGGAGTTTGCACCTAACCAAAAGGTCAGGTTATTTGACTTCCGACTCAAATTCTTTGTAGGGAAAGCTCAAGTCCAAGTGGACTGGGCCATTTCTGGTGATCCACTTGTATCCTAATGGGGCTGTCCAAATTAGAGACCCAAAATCTGGGCATGCTTTTATGGTTAATGGCCTGTGCCTCAAACCATTCCTTGCCCAAGAACCTCCTCCTGCTGACGAAACTTTACATCTTCTTGAGGACGTGTGACTGATGAGTTGCCCAGCTGGGGGCGTTAAATTTAGCATGTATACATATATACATACCATATATGCATAGCATATTTCATTTTCGCATATTGTTTCGCATATTGTTTTGCATATTGTGTATGGCATTGCAGTGATGGCATGAGCTGAACGACAACTCAGAAGCAGTTTTAGGTGATTTCTATCCACATACACCCTCCCTTATTTCTTTTATTCATGCATGAGGACATGCAAACACTTAGGCATGGTGGGGTACTCCATAAAAACTGAAAATTTTCTGCCAACAAGTGGGGGATTACATTATTTTATCATGAAGTTTTATTAAAGATTTATCTTTTAGTAGATTCCTAAGCTTAGAATCCAGTATAACCTCACATCTGCATGTAGAATTTGTAATGGATCCACTGTGAAAACTGATAGATATCACTAGTTTTCCTAGAAGAAGCATTGCTTCTTCTCCTGAACCCTTGGACAGCAATCAGGGAGTCAGGTGAACCATCTTCTAGTAGATCCACCAAAACATGTCTGAGATGTTAGTAGAGAGTCTACTGGTGCACTAAGGCTAGTATAAGGAATCTTTAACTTTGAATAATTGTATAGTACTTGGAGTTAGACATAGTTTTCACTCTCGGTTCTTACGTACTAATTTCGTGAGAAATTTCGTACGAGAGGCATGATTAGCCCATATTTGTGGGCTATTTAAGTATTTAAGTGCTTGGACATTAATTTAATTCTAACATTTATTTAGCATAAATTATGATGTAAATAGATTAAGTCATATTTCTAATTTAATTACATAATTCATGCATTGCATTCATATTTTAAATGCATTTAGAATTAACTTAGAATTGCATTCATTTAATTAGTTAACTAATTAGGTGCATTGCATGCATTAATTTAAGTTAACATAAAAGTTGAGGGTTTATATATAAATAACCATAATATTATTATTATTATTATTGTTCTTCTTCTTTCAGCAACGGCTGCAATGCCACCGGCTGCCACACTAAAATCTGCATTCAAAGACTAGCGGAGAAGGTGGATCTGCTCCTACCTCTCCTTTCAAATTCATGCAGGTAGCTACAAAGAGAGGAAGAGGCAGCCGAGCTCAGGAGGCCTCCACCCTCGACCCACCACTGTGAAGAGAGTTCGTCTCTCTTCCATTCCACACTGCCGGCCGCAACCGTGGCGACGAGCCTCCACCACTGTGGGCATGTGGTGTGACAGGCCACATCGCCATCCAGAGCTCATCTGCATTACCGTAAGCACCTTAGCATGCACCACCCTCGCCGTAGTCACCAACAACCACCGCTGCAGCCACTGCATTTTTATCTTCTCAGACAGTTAGAATGTTCGGGAAATTTCCCGGACGTCTGAAGCTTCGACCCACACTCCAACAGCAACCGGCCACTCACTCCATGCCCGCGCCCCTCTGGTTGCACACTTGCACCACCTCCTGTAGCAGCCACGCACACATCCTACTGCGCAAGACCGCCTTCACTCCATCTCCAGCCTGCAGTGCGCCCACTCCAGCACACCCGCCGAGTGTCTTCATTTGAACCTTGGCACATTGCATCTACTCCAGCACGCCTTCCTTGCAGCGTCCGCCAGCGGCATCCAGCAGAAGCGGCGCGCTTGCAGCAGCACCACCCTCGGCGTGCACGCAGACCAGTGCGTGCGCCTCCTCACCTTCAACACGCTCAACTCCCGTGCACCCGCTCCAGCGCGCCCGTGCCTTCCTCCTGTAGAGCCTCTCCACCATCTGCAGCACCCCCACCACCTGCAGTGCCTCCAGCAGTGCATGCGAACTCAGTGCATGCAACAGCAGCCTCCGCGCACACCACTTGCAGCAACCTTCGCGCGCGCACAGCCACACCTCCTCCAGAAGGTGCAGCCGCCGTCGAAAGCCACCTTCACTGGAGCTCCGTCCGGTCGGCTTTGACCACTTCGCGACTCGCCGCCACCACCACTGCGAAGCCCTCGATCCAAAGAACTTCCTCCAAGCTTCACGCCTCCGGCTGTTCCTTCCTCTTCGTGCATGGCCAAGGGGAAGAAATCCCCTATTTTGCTACAGTAAAAGGCCCATTAATATTTACATTTTCTGCCATTGCCAACTTTTATTGATATTTTATTGAATCTGCATTGCAAAAAATATCCTCTAGTTGTTAAAAATTGCCATTTCAGCATGTTTTCTTGATACTACCTTAATCTGAAGGCATATTTGGCTCGATTCTCATCTAAACTAACTATGAACATACGTTTTTAATTGGTGCAAACTTAAATATGTCATTGCCTCCCTGTGGCCACGACCTTCTCTTCTGCGAGTGGTTATTTTAATTATTGATTAGTCGATTTTTCCACCACATAAAACTAGAAACGACTTTTAAAGCGAACAATCGACTCGTCAAGGCACCAAATAAGGCAAAAACATAGAGAGTGGGTTCTAATAAAACTAAGACTGAGGTGGATGGTCACAAATATCCTCTGCGAAATCCTCGGCTGAAGGAGGGTACTGATGTCAGGGTTAGAAATACGTTGTCCTATCCGTTCCCTATCCGGTGACGAGAGTAGGCACTTCCACCAAATAAGCCACTCAAGATCCTCTTGGTCATCCCCAAAAATCCCAAATAATGCATCATGAATAAAAGTATGTATGTCGGGCTGCATTGTTGCATTATGTCATGTTGGTAACGGTATTGTGCCAGTAGATATATGTATAAAAAGAGAGAGAGAGAGAAGAAAAAGCATACAAAAGAGATATTTACTTGTGAAAAAAAAAGTGTTTTGTTAAGAAGTTTAAGTTATGTAAGTCAAACTGCTTTGAGGCAAAAACACCTACCATCCCCACAAACCACCAAATACAGCCTTAATATATTTTTCTATATTTCTGACCACCTGAATACGGGTTGAGGAGTCTGACTTAGTCGTAGGGTTATTAGAACCTAATTAAAGTGTAATGCCATACATGACCACCAAATACAGTTGCAAATCTGGTAAGATGTGAGCTCAAGAAGAAAAAGAAAAAGAGAGAGAGAAAGAGAGAAAAGAAAAAGTACAAAAGATTAAAGAGAGCACAGTTTTTCAGCCTTTCTCTAAGTTAATTTATTCAATAATCTAGAAATCTAGATTCTGAAATACTGGCCTCTATGTAGCACCAGAAGAGAGTGAGCCACCAAATACAAATCCAGTTAACTCAGACATTTTCTACCTAAGCCAAAAGCCAGGGCTAAAATCAAAGAATATTTTATATCCCCGAGAGAAGAGGTTTTCCTATCTCAACAGAATTTTACTTGGGGTCTAGTACAACCTTTAAATGTATATTGACTCTTCGCTTGGATCCGTTGCAGAAGCTGCAACATTATATATACATGATTATCTGGATTCTGAATTTTTTATGAAACAAAAAGAAATAAACCTTCAGTTAAACTCTTAATAAAATGCATTTAGTCTTGCACTTGCTAGGGCCTAGCAAGATTTAAGCATGAGGTATGATTGTGTAGCAATCATAGGCCCTAATTTGCTTGAATTAAGGTGGAACCTAGCTTGACATGGGCATTCTGCATGCATACACATCATACTTTGCATCTTAGATGATTTATATGTTTTACACATAATAATGTGCTATTTGAGAGGTATTAATAATTGCAGGTAATCCAGGAATGCAGATGACCGATCCAACCTTATGGATCTATTTAGAATGAAGATGGGAGTCCAATGCTTCTGAGAGCTCATCAATCAGACTCCCAAAGCACCCTAAGGAGTTTGTAGAAGAAGCAGGAGCCAAGGGGCACATTGAAGAATATCCAAACCTCAGATGACAAATCCAATCGTATGGATGGATCCAGATTGATGTTCACAGTCCAACGACGGAGAAATCAACTCAATCAGAGGCCTACATCATCAGATACAAGGAGAAGAAGATGGATGACCACTATGGCACCACGTGGTACCATTACAGTCGCCCCTCACCGCACCCTAATCTGGAAAGGAGAGCCATGGGACGTTGGATCATCATCCAACGACCGTGATGTAGTGACGTCACCCGCCTCCAACCGCCTCTTGAAGTAAGGAGAGATCTCGACCGTCGGATTCCCATCCAATGATTGAGGGAGGCCACACAGGATTTGGAAAGTGCAAAAATCCGCGTGTGTAGCACAGCGGAGAGTGCACCTAACAGACCACGCAAGATGCAGGTTCGAAGCACGATTGGAAGTCAGGCACCCGTGGATGAAATTCCACTGTCGGATCTTCGACGGGCAGATCAGCGGTGAACACATGGCAGGCGTGCGAGTGTTGCATGCAGACATGCACGATGACGTGCGCCTTAGGACTCAACGGGCATTGAGTGTGCTCTTTAAGCCATCCGATCGAGAGATCGGATGGGTAAGGAGTGTTGGGATTTGAGGTGCGAAGCAACAGGCGAGCTGGCAAGCAGGAGTCGTCGGATCCAGATCTAAGTGTGCATAAAGTGCCACGTGGCAGCACCAGAATAAACTGTGGATGGAAGAAGGATTTGGAAGGCTTAATCAGGATCGTTGATCTCCATATCAATGGATCTGATTAATCTGAAGCCTTTACAGGGGATTAAGGGATCAAATACCCTAAATGTCCTTCAAAAAAGCTATAAAAAGAGGCCTAAGGGGCTCCTTCAAAAGCATTCTCTTACTTTCGTCTTCCTCCTTCTACACCTTCTCTCTCTTCTTCTTCTTCCCGCCTTCTCTACCTTCATCTCTGCACCTCCGTCTGAAGCATCCGTTGGGCCACCTCGATGAATCGTTGCTGCTCTTCCCAAGCTCTCCAGAAGGCCACCATGAACCACCCGTGGTGCCCTCTGATTGCGTAGCAAACATAGGTCTTAATTGACCTAGATTAGGCTAGAACTTAGCATAAGTTAGGGAAATTCATGCACGCATAAGCATTATCTACATCCTTTCTGCTTTACTTTAGCTATGCATAAAGTAATGTTATAATGTGCTGATTAAGTATGTTATGTTGATTGCAGGCAATAAGTAGATCTGGAGCTAGAGCTAGATCTGGAGTAGGATCTGAAGCTGGATCTGAAATAACGGGAGTTGTAGCAGAGTTGGAGCAGAAGGCCTAGTTTAGATGTAGGAATAATAATGTAAGGGGGTTAAAGGTTTTCTATTCTATTAAGTAGGAATAAAGCAGTAAAATGTGAAGAGCTTAGGTCCATCCTAGCCTTAGGATAGCCTAGAAACTTCCCCAAGCCTTAGCCACCCTTAGATTAGGTCACCGCACCCTAGAAAGCCCTAAAACCCTAGTTGCAACCCTTCTCTGGATGTCCAGATAAGTTTTAGGACATCCAGGACCCTTAGCAACTCCTGCACACTTCAAACCCACTTCTGCAGTGTTATTGGACGTCCAGACACTTTGTCAGATGTCCAACTTCTGCAGAATACCCAAAACAGAACTCGAAATCCTTCCTGACTCCGATTGGACATCCAGACAACAAGTCTGGACTTCTGATTTTTGAGTATAAGACGCCTGATTGTATTATTAGACGTCTGATACTGCTCTTCAATTCCTATTTTGAGGTTTAAGCCTTGATCTTGGATCTCCAGGTCCTTAAACCCAATTCCAACCCCATAGGAACATAAATTAAGGTGCCCTAACCCTATTACATCACCTCTAGACCTCCCTAAGGACCTAATTAGATCCTCACTAAACCTAATTGACTTGGATCTTAGTCAATTCCATCAGCCTATTCAATTGGACTCATTGAGTCCAATTGAGCCCTGATCTTAGCACACACTGTCCAATTGGACTCAGTGAGAGTCCAATTGACCTAGACCTAAACTAATTGAGATATTTTACTCTCAATTAAGTTTTCACACACCCAATTAAACTTGTATTAAGTTTAATTGCAGTTTACCTTAGTGAATTAGGGTTTATAACCCTAATTTGAGACATACATTGACCTAAACCTACTATAACCTAACCTAATCAACCTAGCCACCTAAGTTTCGACCCACACACACCCACACACAACATCCACACGAAAATACCTAGCCTAGAGTTCTCTAGAACTCTCTACCATGTGTGGCTGCCTTGGTTGCCAAAAATAGCAACCAAGAGCCATTCAATTTTTAGATACACATTTGGTGGATCTAAAAACCACCATCCACCCTCTCTCTCTCACTCTCCCATGAGCTCCAACCATAGGCCTCTCTAGAAAATTCCATAATTCTCTAAAGACCTTCCCTTAGGTCTATAAAAAGACCTAATGGGTGCCCATTTGCACCCGTTCACTTCCTTGGCATCCATTCCACTTAGGCTAGCCACTTCCATCTCCACTCCACCTCCACAAGTAGAGCACCACCATGGAGGCCACCATCTCCATGCCAGGAAGCTGGATCAGCTCCCCAACCTCTCTCCAAGGGTCGGCCTAAGCTCCATTGGCCGCCCCTCCTTCTTCTCTCAGCCACTCAAAGGCCATCGAAGACCACCTCCGAATGCCCTTCCTTCTACTAGATTAGTAGCTTAGCTTTTCATATATTTACTACTTAGTAGCGTAGTCTTAACTTCTCCCCCAATGATGCATGCAAAATCCCCCCATTGATTCTTGTATGTAGTCATTTTCTGGTAGCTAGATTTCCGTTTCAAGCATTTATGTATAAGCTTTCATCTATAGTTCTATTGCAAACAACTCTCTCACTGAATGAATAAAGAAAATGTTATATAAATATACATCTATCTCCATGTTGTGAAATCGCAATGAGCTTATTGATTGCTATCATATTTGCGTGATTCAAGTTGCCTGTCTTAATTGTCTATCCTTTCTGCAACTAAGCATGTCGTACTTAAATACGTAATAATCATGAACTGATATGCGATTCTAAATAAAGTAGAGATAGATAAGATCGATTTCAAAAGTAAAAGCAACGCCTCCCAGAGATGAACGACTGAGACTCAAAGTCTCGTTATTTTTACAAAACAATATCTTTGTTGGATCATATTTCACAACTATACTAGACGCTTTTATCAAAAATGCGAGCTACGATTTTCTCCCAACATCCACTTTCTGTTACATAAGTAGTTTACGTTTATGTTAGAATTTGTGTAGTCAGATGTATGTAATTCATGTTCAAACTCTTTGATTGATATATATATATGTTACGATATTGTGTCTATACTATTTAGTAATCATATTGAGAACAAACATATGAAATCAAAAGTACTTTCTGCCTCCCTGTGATCGATCGGGACTCACCAGTTCCATTAATTTATTTTCTCGAGACGTATTTCGCACTATACTATAACGTGCTAACCTTTTACGTGATCTACTCCATGACTAGTGTGCATGCACAACCAGTTGTTTTCAATCAAGATTATTTTTGGATATGGTGAATTTTAGGGTTTAAATCTTGCTTAGTAGATTTTAGGATTCAACTTTAGGTATATTCAATCAAGTTTAGTTGGCACACTAGGTTTTGAAAGCACAAGTGAAGATGTCCTCCTTTAAAGCTTAAAAGAATGTGGAGTGGCTGGTAAATCCCTAAAAGTTGAACCTATGTGGTAGCTACTTGATGAGTTGTTTTTTGTTGAAGTGGTGCAACACAAACAGCTAAAATAATTGGCCTGATGCACCACTTAATTAGGCACACAAGTGATTACCTAATCTGACTTCTACTCAATTATGTGTTTGGGTGTGTGTATACCGGTTCTAAAGATCAGTTGGCAGGTTGAGTTTGAAAATTAGAAGAGGTTGTGTACCTCTGTGTTTTTTTTAGATTTTCTTCTTTTTATATGCCAAGGGTGGGATGGGTGGAGGTGGAAATCAAACAATCAAAACTAATCCTACGGTTTATGAGAACACCTAGATTAATTAGGTTTTGAATTAGGGTTATGAAATGAACTCTTTGGTGTGGGAAGAATGGGGAGCACTTACAACTGTCTTCAACTGCACTTTACTCCTTTCTACCACTTGAAGATTCACTATTGAGGTACCTACAAAATAATAGAAAAGAAATAAAAGCAAGTTAGAAAGCAGATAAGTGCGCAGAAGTGCAGAAAGGAAATTGAGATTCGTTGCCTCCTTGGTAACGATGCCAAAATATTGAATCGGAAAATCTATGCACAAAGGTTGAGTTTTGAAAAACCCATCATTGTAGTGCGATTTGTGAAGAAATCCATCAACGAATAATTTTACTGAAACTCAAAAAGAATTTCGGGTTGAACACAGGGAGGCTACATCAATTTGAAATCTGTGATTATATTTCTTTTTGTAATTTTTGTTTAAGGGCGAGATAATCAAAATGAATCAATACAATACTAGAGAGAGAGAGAACAAAATACTTTATAATTTGGATAATATTTTTACAACTAGAAAGTGGGAAATTTTACAATTAGAATGCAGTAAATCTACTCTAGAAAGCAATAAAGAGAAGGGTGGTGAGAAATTATCCTCCTCGTTAGTTGCTTAGAGGATGAGCTAGAATGGGTGATGCCTTGATGATGGAGAGCAGAGACAAAAGTTGGAGAATGAAGCAGAAAGAACTAGGGGCGAGGCAGGATGTTGTCGTCGCAGGATCCACTTCCAGAATGGGGGTGAGAAGACGACCACGAAAGCTCCACAAATAGGATGAGAAGTGGACAAAATTTTGCTTTTAACTCTAGAGGAGTATCCCGGGTTTGGAACAAGCTTCTTTAGAGCTTTGGAGAGGGAGAGAGGTGAAGGAAGGGATGAGAAATATGTCGGGGTCGTAGTGCTATTTATTGGTGAGGTTTGAATGGGCAACTAGGTCATTTCAAGTAAAAAATATTAATGCAAGGGCCTTTAGTGATGGATTTAAGCGTCACTAAAGCCCTAAACGTGGGCTTATTACACTTGCCCACCGCACCTCCTCCTCTCCCCATGCTCAAAATGCCTGCACATGAACAAGCACTCATAGCCATCCAATTGCGAGATTGGACGGCTTAAACGCACCATACCTCATCATGTGCTTGCGTTAAGAGGCAACGCGGCCTCTTTCATCGGCATTGGATGCAAGGATCAATGGCCTAGATCCACGCTCGCACGCCTTAACAAATCGCGCCTCCCATGCGTCTGATCTCACGTTCGCACTCCTCTCATCTAGGCATGCCACGTCGTCGCCTCCACCACTGCCCGATCACCATCCAATGGGAGAAATCAACTGCGCCCCACCCATGCCTTCAATTTGAGGTGCATGGGGGCTTGACCCTATGACCTCCACTTTGTGAATGTGCACTCGCCCAATGCTCTACGCACGCATTTGAGGCGAGCTTTGAGTCAAAGCGCGTGCTCCAAGATCTGATGGTCGGTTGAGGAAAAGAAGTGTAGCTTCAATCCAAGGGTGATTTTGGCGGTTGAGATGGCACCACGTGGTGCCATCTTGGCTTTCCATCTTCTATGACTTGTAGATGGTGCCATGGATGTCTGATTGGATCGATTTTCACATTGTTGGGCTGCGATCGTCGATTCAAACCCATTCATGCAGTCAGATTTGTCATCTGATGTACGGATTTACATCATCATAGCCCCTTGACCTCTGATCTTTCTCGGACTGCATTTGATGCTATAGAAGTTTGATCGGGGCAATCTTGGAGTCATTGAACTCCAATCGTTGCTCTGATCTGATCCCTAAAGATCTTCAATCGGAGACTCCGATTAAATGTCGCCCTGTTACCTGACCATAAAAGGAGAAAATTAACCTAAACTTTATACAATCTAACCTAAATGCTAGATGATGCATGTTATGCAATATTTATAATGCATGATACAACTATACGTGTAAGAACATGTAAAAATAGACAGTTTATGTGATATAAACGTGCTTACATTAGCACCAAAGCATGGCACCTCTCCATGGTTGGCACCAACCAATGGTGCCTCTCCACCACCATAACCACCACCACCACATCCCTTAAGGTGGCACCAAACACTTTCCACCATAGGATCACCTAACCACCTCCTAAAACCCGTCCTAGCCTTACACATAATCCCCATGACAACCACCATTCTCCACCTCTATAAAAACTCTCCTAATCACCATGAAATCTTTGTCCTCCCTTAGTATTAATTCTATCCTAAGCCTACCTATAACCCACTGCCAAGAAGAAGAAGGAAGGAAGAAGATTAAGGAGGATATCCCTTGTCCATTGGTGCCTTCTTCCTCTCCATTCTTCTCCTTATGCCACGCCAGGAGGAGGAGTAAGCTTTCATCAAAGAGGATGGCCAAGCATTGGAGGAGAAACTAGGGTGATGCAGGCCCACCCTTGAGTAGACAATTGAGGTAGAGAGCATCCACCTTGGAGGAGCCATTCAAGGAAGGAGAAGGAGCCTTCTTTTCAAGCCAAGGAGCAACTAGGCTTGGAGCAGGAAGACTCTCTTCTTCACCAGATTTTGAAAGAGGATTTGTGTTTTTAGTATTTCTATATTTTCAATTTCAAGTAGAAGCATTCCACTACATGTTTTTGTAAAACATAAATTCCATCAAATTAATTTGCCTTCTTTTCAATTTTTGTCGCATTTGTTTTTATCTTGTTTCTAGCACTTTCTCACTGCCTCTCCCTAATTACTCTAGGCCTCCAAGTGCCTTGAGTGAGCTTAGGGGGAGGCTATTCTTGTCACCTTAGGTCTAGCATATAGGTGTCAGACACTTTCCCTCTTCAACTTTGCGATTGCCTTGTTATTCAAAACCCTAAAAATTATATATTCAAAAAAGTACAAAAAGAAAGGTGATTTCTGTATTCAAGCAAGAGATTGATTTTTGCAAAATACTACCTCCTTGGGCTACCTTAGATACCACCACTATCATGGTTATAAATTTAAAAGCGAATCAATTTTTGCACGTTACAATGATTCCCAAAACCTGCATTTTATAAACTGCGAGAAAACCTGATCATTCATCAATTAGATCCGTTGAATAGTTGATTAGACTCCAAAATTCCTTTTGAATCCTTAGTTCACCATGGTTGCCTTTAGCAGCTATAGCAACTTCAACTTCTCAAACCACCTATAGAATGTTTCTAACTCCTAATCCCTCCTGATCTTCATCCTACAGTGTCTCTTAGTGTCTGGAACTAATTCAAAGATCTGGGATGCATAGAAGAATGCTTCACAACTACTGGGGCACCTAAAAACGTTAAATCTCAACTGCAGGCTAACAGAAAACGCAACCTAACATTGAAATGATTCAAATTGAAGTCTGGAACTTATAAACCTATTTTAAACACCTACAAGAGATCAATTTACATGTAATTTGCTCTAGAATGAGTTAAATTTTTCATCTAAAACTCACTCAAGCTCAATTGCATGCTAGAGAACCCAAAACACACAAATCAGTGTAACTAACTCAATTGACTTCAAAACCTCTTAGAAATGATCCTAACAAGTTCCTATAATTTTTGAGACCATTTTACATCCATTAGGATTGAAATTAGAAGCTCTAAGTTCTATTGCAGCTTTTGTTTGACTAATACCAGGTCAAAAGTTGACTTTCAATTCCAGTGTAATTTGAAGCAAATAAACTCAAATTGACTTTAATTAGATTCAAGAACTCAGTAGATTCATTAGATTGAGATATTTATATTTCAAACATCAATATCAAGTCTATTGCCTGAGATTTTCTTTGACAAACTGTTTAAAAATAAATTTAGACTCATGAGACTCATGAGGATCTACTGATGCTTGTGATCCTGATTCTAAGGTCATAGAACAAAAGAATTATCATGTAGATCTCCATTGAAGATGGGGAAGAAGAAGGTGAATAAGAGGTATTGAATAATAAAAATCAGATATAAGTGATGAAAAATGATCACGAGAATAAAATTTAGTGATCTAGATCTTCTCGAAAAGATCCATGATTTGTAACACATTTGTTTTTTTCGGAGCTCACCAAAGATCCAGTGATCCTCGAATTTGATTGCCAGACATAAAAAATTCGAGAAATACTTCAAGAAATAGATCGAAAATTTCCTAAGATCATCAGGAATCTCAAAATCTCCTTAATTTGATATTTGAATGCTTATAGTAGACATACAAATTCAAAATGCTCAGATATCAAATCTGAGTTAGTTAAAATAATGGAGAGGTTAGATCACTTAATTGAGTGAGGTGAATCGCCATTGAGTGATTACGAAGGTGGTGCTATAGTTGAATTTGACGGAGAAACTCTCCTGATTTTCACAATAGACAATGGATCTCTAGAGATGAGGTGAATTGGGTGTTTTGTCTATGGTGACTAATAGAAGTGGGAAGAAGGTGGACTGGTATTGTGGAATGATGAGAAGGTTGGAAAAGCGGGTGATTTGATGAGTCGAAGGCTGGATGACATTAGATTGATGCTGTTAGTGTCAGAGAAGGAGATGAGGAGGACATTTAAACTAAGCTAAACTGTCTAATTACTCACATAAAACTAACCTATAAGTTGCGCTAAGAGCTAGAGTTACTTACATAGATGAATGGAGGTGAGGAATGCTGGCTTTGGCATGCCGAAGTGAAGAAGAAATCAGAGGACTGTAGGAGACAACTCCGACGAGTAGGGAAAGCATAGAGAAAGGAGAATGTGGTGCTCCTCAACCCTATCACAACTTCAGAGAGGAAGAGAGGTGAGAGGCGAGTGTCTCCACAGAAGAAGCTCTAAAGGGGGGTGAGAGGTCGTCGGAGAAGAGGGACAAATAGCCTATTGTTGATCTCTGTTGGGGAAGAAGGTAGCGTATCGACCCTAATCATCGGAGACCTAGGGGGCATTTATACAGTGAGAGGAAGCTCATATACCTTGAATCTGGCTGGTAATGGGTTTAGGTTCATCGTAATCTCCTTTTTCATCTCCGACAATGGTGAGGTTACTTCCCTCGATTCAGTTAGTTTACGGCTCATCCAAGCTGTTGGATGAAGAGGGAGTTTTGAGCAGAAGCTCAATGGGCATGGCAGAGAAGTTTGGATGTCAAATGGGAGGTGATCCAGAGATGCCATTATCAACGATCAGTGACTGTTCACAGAGAAGAGAATATTCATAGGGACCTTTATGCAATAAATGAAAGGACTTAATTAACATAAACCTAGGGTTAAAATGCGAATAGTGGATTTTAATAACTAGATTAAATTATTTCTTTCCAAACTTTTTATATGTTATTATAAATTTAATAAATAATATGTTTCTACAATGAGATTATGTTTTTATCCCTTTTAGCTATATTTAATTAAGTGATTAATATTATTAAGTTAATTAACAACTTAGGATCTATAAATATTATAAGCTTATATACAATCTTAGAGAAAACTAAATGATTAGAACTAAGTCCCATTTATTAATTTAACATAAGTAAATGTTTATTAACCCTTAATTTATGTATTTAACATATACACAAGGTCCTTATGTATTATAAACTTATTGTATAATTAACCCTATTTAGATATTATTTACTAGTGATTTAATTAGGTAAACTAGCTAATATTGATGAATTACGATTATAAAAAAAAATATTGATGAATTAGGAGCCATGATGAGTCTCTCATCGCCCCCCCTTTCCTACTTGATGGAAACACCATCATAGGCCCTAACTGGCCACTTTTAGTCAAGATTGAAAGATAAATGCTCATACATAACGATCTGAGGGTTATAACTCCACTTCATTTTGTTTTAAGAAGAGAATAGGAAACTAGGGTTAATTTTGTAATTTTAACAGCATATCATGAACACAGAATAACCACAGGATTTTTTAGGGGTGTACTAAAGGTTAAATAAGAATTAAAGACTAATAAGTGGGTCAATGCAGATAGAAACAGGATTTCACACATTTCGAGAACCAATACAGTACCCAAAACCCTAATTTCAGACCTACTTAAATTACAGAGGTTCTGGTCATGGTAAAATTCATCTAAATCTACTAAAATTCATATAAAAATATTCCTTGAGATTTAGTATCCCTGATTTTATCATTTGAACCTATTTTAACCTTAAATAGAGTCAGATAGATTTCTACCCTAAATTGGGTTTCTACTCAAATTACCCAGTCAAACTTGGTCAGAAATGAAATCCAACTTCATCATCAGATTCCTTGGGTCGAAATTAGGTTTTTACCAAAATTTTGGCCTAATCAGAGTACATCTTGACCGTGTTTACATTTTAGTCCATTTAAACTCTACTTTTCACACTTAAGCCCCTAGCTTTCGAAATATTTACATTTAGCCTCTTAACTTCTCATCATTTTCTTCAAAATGGTCCCTGTCGCCATTAACGGTGTGAACCCAAACACACCGACCTTCAATCTGGGATTTCTCCCTAATTTCTCGATCAATTCCTTCTAAAATTGGAAGGAATGATCTTCAGAGAATCCCCAATTTTCTCAAACAAGTCTTGGACCTTAATTCACGTCCAAGAGCTTGTGTGAACTCCTCAAGATCATGGATCTTCTTCGCTAGAAATCCGAGCTCCTCGAGCTTGTTCCAAGCTTAGAGCAAGCCCTGAGACCTTTAAAAGGTCCCCCATCGCAAGGCCTTACTCCTTAGTGGGATTCGACCCATAAATCTTCATCTTCTTCTACCTCCAGCCTGCTCCGAGCTCGTCTCTAGTGACCCTCCTCCTTCGGCCTCTTCGGTTGCTGGCAAGTACTATAGGCAGCAGGTCCCTCTTCCTCTCCGTTATCTGCACATCGCCATACCTACAAGGGCCTTCCTCCTCCTTCAAACAAGGTCGTTCCTCTCTCCGGAGCTTCCTTCGTCTCCGGCACCGGCCAATCATAGCCAGTGCCATCTCTGCTCCTACGTCATGCACAACCATTCCTCTTCGACTCCTCTTTGCTCCCTGATTCATTTTACACCTTTAGCACTCAGGATTGCTCACTGCTACGCATGCCCTACTGCCACCTTCCCCAACTCTGGCCGTACTCTAACGAGCACGCATGCCTACTCCACTTCACCATACACCCTCACAACTCCTCCAAAACCCCTCAAGAAATTGAGGGGATTACACCTCCGACACCTCCACTGAACTCGATCTCCTCCGCACCACCTCCTCGACTCTGCCAGGCCACCACATGCCTCCACACCACACACGACACCCACCAGCATATTCGCCTCTTCCAAGTGAAGCTTCTAAGCTTCTTTGATGAGGCAAAAAGGCCATATTCATGGTTTCAAGTACCCGCCGAAGCACCATCGCCACCACTCCTCGGACCTCCACTGCAGTTCTCCAGCAGTGTTCTTCGTTGCTACCACTCTTAGGTGCTACGGGCCATCCCAAGTTCCCTCCCAGGTCACCAATTGCTGTTGCCAGGACTTCCTTCGTCCCTAATTAGACACTACATCATCTGCAGCTCACACACAAAGAAGCCTCGTAAGTTTAGTCCCACATCTTGGACTAAGGAAGTACCAGCTACGAATATAAGATTTTTATGTTTCCTATTATTCGCCTGGGACACTGGGGGGTTGGGTCCCCTACGCACTCGGCCTCGCACCCTCGCTCACCTGCACACTCGGTGAGCCTGGACTCGATACTGCTAGACCTAATTACCTGCATTCTGACCTGATTGAGCTTGATTTTGAGAGAGAAAGGGAAAGAGAATTAGAGAGAGGGGGTGGGTTTTGTTGCCTCGAGATTTGAGCCCTCCCCTCTCTCAACACTTAGCCTCTACGGGCATTGTGTAAGGCCCTTGAGCCTCTGTTGGTGCTACTACTGTGTTCTTCTGAGACTTGAAGGAGGGAAGCCCTTATGCTTCTGTTGGTGCTGTCCTCTTCTGAAGGCATCTGAAGACTTTGGTTGACGTCTGAGGAATTCTAATGGTTTCCATTGGAATATCTGAGTACTTGACTAACATGAAATATTTATTGTGGTTTACTGTTCATTTATTTGAATATTTGTGAGCTTAAACTTAAAGGGCTAATTTGGTGATTCAAATCACCATTTTAACCCAATCATTTTGCATTGGTACTCTATTCTTCATTGAAATATCATTCTAAGCATTTTATTAATTTCAATTTCATATATATTTCTTGTTAAATTGTGATTGGTGAATTGAATTGCACAATTGCTCCCTACTAACAACCTCAGACTCCATTTTGAATCTGAGTTTTATAAATTTAAATGTTTTGAGCGATCTTGTTAGCTATACTATGACACATTTCCTATACATCGACGATTTCGTGCAAACACTACTCTCACTTGTGCGCACACTCACTCCTACATACTCTCCTCTCCCACTCTAGTCAATCTTACATGCCACCACCATTTCCTCTCCTTTCTCCCCTACACCACCATCTCCTCCCTCCAAGCATCCATTGAGGGGATACATCAAGTGGTTGCATTTACGCAAAAAGCTTTGCTCGCGAGCACCACTCATTTTTTTATGTTGTTTTATTTATTTATTTATTTTGCTTTCTTGCTTTGGCCCTTGGTGATTTCATCGAGGACCATCTGCGTCCCCTTGCGAGCTCACCTTGAGGACATTTTCCATTCCATAATTGTAGTTGTGTACTTTCATTTTTTTTGTTTAAGCTTATAGTTGTAAGACTCTTTTTGTATTGCAATAAAATGTTCTTTTATTTCATGTGATGCACTTTATTTGATTCTTGTTGCTTTGCATTTTAGTGGCCCTGGGCTCACCAGTAATATTCCAATGGAAACCAGATATTCCAATGGAATTCTGCCTCCCCAACGCTCACTAGAAATGGAATTCTGCCTCCCGAAGATCAACTCGGACTCACCAACGAATAAACTAATTGCAAGTTTGATAAACATATTGAAAGTGATTGTGTGAAATATGAGCTATAACGAATGGATTTTATCACACATTGTTTCGCAACGATCACTTTTTAGCATTGTTACCAGGGAGGCAACAATCACCTTCTCACGTTTATCCATCTCACTTTCGTTTTTCCTAAATAACTTGTGCTTACATCTCTTTGATTCTTGCAAGCACTATGAGGAGCGAGAGAGGAGTGGGAGTAGTAATTGCCAACTCCCAACTAAACATCGTAGATTTCAAGGTATGTCCTCTCACCTTCTCCTTTCCCTAAATCCAAACACACAAAAAGAAATACCAAATACAAAAATACAAATTTTTTTTTTGGTGGTATCTTAAAACTTGTTTGTTTGATTGTCTTGGCATCACCATATAATCAAAAATTGCTCAAAATAAAATGTCCAAAACTACCGGTCTGAAAGTAAAAATCATTTCAGAGCACTTAGGGGTGTCCAATGATAAGTCCACTTTAGTGGACCATTATTTAGACTAAGTACTCTTTAATTATCTGGCCTTAGTTTCTAATTAATTAGGACTTAATTGATAATTCACCATAGTCTGCGTATAATTTTGTGCAATAATTTTATAAAATATGGTTATGATAATCTATATGGTTGATGCAGGATAAGAGCAAGAAACTAGAAGGCATCATTCAGACATCTGAAGTCATTATATAAGACTTCTTGAGGACAGTTTGGATAGCACTGCCTTCCTCCTCGAAACAACTCCCTCCGAGTCTATCGACACCGGCAACCGTGCCTCATTTCTTCAACCACCCCAATCACTCACGATGTTCACTGGGTGGTTGGAGAATTCCACAGCTAAAGCAAAACAAACGTGAGGGATATTTGAAATGAAGGTTGGGGATAGATGATCTTCCTTCGGCCACTTCCCCCCTGCAGGGATATCCTCCATCTCCACCACTGTGAAGGAGGCGTGCACCATGGACTTCAGCGAACACCGTGGTCTCTACGCACCTGCCTCCCGCCTTCATCCTCTCGGCAGTCGCACGGGGACAGTGTGCGCCCACCACCGCAAATCCCCTCATTGCACAGTCACACCTGCGCACAAGCCAGACCACCACGCACCCCCTCATCGCGCGTAGCACATAGCGCACCCGCAGGCAGTGCACCCGCAGGCAGCACACCCCCTTGTGCGCATGCAACATCCTCACCGCATGTAGCTGTTGCCTTCATCGCGCAGCCACACCACGCGTCCACCTCCGCTTGCATTGCACCCACGCACCTACAGCACACGCCTACTCCGCTCGCCCGCGCTCCAACCAACATGCCTGCTCTCGCGTGTGCATGCATGCACTCGCCGCAAGCAGCCATCTTTGTCTTCTTCCTCCCAACCGGTCACCTGAAACTCCAACAAAATAACCCAAAGCTGCCGTGCCCCCCTCCTCCACACAGCCACCACCATTGAGCCTCCGCCAACCGCCAATGCTTGACGTCGAGCACCGCGCGTAGTGCCCTCACCATGTGACCCACGCATGCAGCCATAGTAGCTCGTGTGGGCTCCATCGTCGCCGGTGATTTCCTTCTCCGTCTGGCTGCCCCCAGCCTCCTCCGACAGCCACGTCACCACCATCGCAAAGGCTGCACCTCAGAGACCCACCACCGGCGACTGTGACGTCGGCCACTGCCTCCTCCACACGTGCGAGCAGGGGATTCGTTTCCCTTATTTTGCTACAGTAAATCACGAATTAGAATTTACAATTCATGCCATTATGGAAAACACTATTGTTATATTTATCTGATTATTATATTTTGGTAGATTTGCATCAATATCCCTCACGTTTGTTTGAATCATGGATAATTGAATTCTTCTCATGACAATAGAGTACGGGGTATTGGTTATTGGGAGTGGGTTCTATTTTCAGCAAATTTGATGGGCTTGTCAGAGCTAAGATAGCAATTCTGGAATTTCCATGGTGGTGATTTTGCATGTGCACCCTCATATTCTTGATTAATTATCCAGATTAAGAATTTATGCTGGAAATGAGAGCACTAGTTGGCATGCACATCCATTGATATTCCCGATTACTTGATGCTTCATTACTCATTTTTAATAGGCTAATTCCTCCCTGCGGAGACGACCTAACTCTTCATGGTTAGTTTTGGAATTATTAAATATTTTTGAAAAGTTATTTTCTACCAAGTGATTACATACAACGACTCATTATTTTATGTTAAAGTTTTCAATGAAAATGAAGATTGACCTTTCAAATGGCGCTGTTGCTGGGGAGGAAACATGCCTATTAATTTTTTTGGGAATTTTAGGTCATTTTTATGCTATTTTGAAAGCTTTTCTGAATTACTAACTGTGGATATTCTTCTGTGCAAAAACACGCGACAAATGCGGTGGGCGCACACGGCAGAGACGATATTCTTGGTGGACCTTGATGCCACCTAGAGGGTAGCAAGAGGAGTACGTGGGCCTTGATCCCACATGTGTGGAAGGAGGATTGGCGGCTGGAGATCTGTTTATACTTAGATTAGGCTAGATAGACCTTAGACATTTAGTTTTTGTCTTTTGGACCCGTGTTTGGTATTTTCAGGAGAATGTTCCCATTTTATTTAGATTATAGGATTATTCGAATTGTTTGAGCTACATGTTGGTTGGTTTGTTAGATTAGGTTTATTTTCTTATTATTAAAATATATATATATATTCGAACTGCCTGCTAGAAGCTGCATATCTATAGGGCGACCATCTAAGATTGAATGAGCAGCATCTAGCTTTTCCTTTTGCATTGTAAACATCCTGCATTGAAGAGAGCTGGAGTAAGGTACGTCTTTTCTTGTGCATTAGTTATCTGCACACGCATTGCATTTGGACTTAATTAAAGAACGCCATTTAAGCTGATTTGAAAATATTAATCAAGTGGTCACATTATTTCTTGAAAAGAAAGAAAAATATACAGGAAGTGTTTGAATAATGTGATTGCAATTTTCAAAAGGAAAAGTCACTTTTTACGGTGTGATGAACACTTCCTGCATTGAGCACGCACTATAGGCACTGCACTAGGACTTGGATCCTTAAGGCTATAGGCACTGATCTCTTTATCGGTGTAGACCCTCCTATCGTGCTTTGTGGTGGTGGTACTATCTTTTGACCAAGTGTTTTGATACTTCACAGAGGGGGACACCCCTTAAAGGAACAAAAGGGTAGTTATGGGGCACCACATACGCATCGCCTCAATGGAAGGGTTTGCCCTACTTGCATCCCATTGTTCAGCCTTGGAGTAACTTCTCACTTGATCACCTGGGAGTATCATCTAAGCAAAGTGTAGGTCCTAGGGCACTCGAAGGTCAATTTAGGGTGCATAATTGCTTGATTACTTGATTGATCACCCAAAAAGAACTAAAAGTAACCTCAACCTTCTTAACAGTCATTGACTAGAAATTTCAAGTGCCTCATTTCTCTTATACCACTGACGTGGGAATGGAGAAACACTACTTTGACTATATTTGGCCAAGCTGAAGAGATTGGAAGAGGACTTAAAGAATTTTAAATCAATGAAAGACCTTTTGCCTTATGTTCGCTTGGCGTGTGTATGATAGAGCTCTCTAGGAAGTTTTCTGTTTAATCTATCTAAGTCCTAAGAGAGTTAAAACATTTAATTAAAAGAAATGGATTATCCTTACTCCTATCATTTTAACAAGGTTCACATGCCCCGAGCATATCCATCCTTTAATGGGTATAGTGACAATTCATGGGATCATTCTTATTCTTATCTTGGGAGCATTGGCACGATAGCTCCAACTTTTGAGTAGAGCCTAGGAGCGGGATTTTCCAACCCTGGAATCCCTATGCAAACACCCAACCATCCCACCCTTCATGGTTTTTCCTATCGAGGTTGGACCGATACCCCTAGGCAACTAGAGCCTCAGATTGACTATCCTCCCTAATCTGATAGTACTAACCTATCCTCTTTTATGATAGAAATGCAAAAATAACAAAAGGAAATGATGGAATCTATGGGAGAGATGTTGAGGAATAGTCAACAATTGAATAATGAAATTAGACAGCTTAGCTACGCTCTTTCCAGTAATTCTGATCCCTACTTATACGACCGTGATCATGAAAATAATTCTAAGGAAACCAATGACAATAGGGACCCCATTTTATGTGGCTATCACTTAGACTCTCCCAATGAGACACGGCCACTAGAGGAGAATGATCCTAGTGATTATCCACCCAAGCTATATTGGAGTCAACAGAAAGGGAAGACGGTACCTCTTGAGGACCTTGACCCTAATGACAGTATTTTCCTTACTCCTGATAACCTAGGTGAAGGTTGTATTGTTCCTATCACTTCCCCTACTAAATATATGGTGGAATCCCATTCTACCCTTAGTGAGCCTAATCCTGACCCTCCACTTAGGGAATCAACACCTACCATTCAGCATCCTAAGGATTTAAATGCACCCAATGAAGGTGACCGACCCTAAGGGAATGGAGGATGAATTAGATTAATTTTGGTCTCAGGGATATAAAGAGTCTATTTCAGAGGACGAGGATGCCCTAATGGAGGAACCCGGACTGAAAATCTGGAGTGAATCATAAGGGGATTATTTATTATTTGAGGATTTACCCCTAGAGGATATAAATAATATGGTGAAATCTAGATTCCTCCCTTCTTTTGAGAGTCATCCTCCATCAAACCAGGAGTTGATATTAGAGGAGGACAAACACAATAGTAAGAAGACTAGGGGAGACTCTCGGGGACAAAACAAGTCAATTGAGGATTTATGCCCCGAGAAGAACAAAGAATTGTGTGATATATGCTTACTCCAAAACATTAAGATGGATCATCCGTCAGAAATAATTGATGATACTGAAGCAACTCCTTTCTTTACTAATGAATCACATATACACCCCGACAAAAATTTGAGTGAGCCAAAAGAATTCAGGGATGAGATTAATGATAATGATTCTGTTGTTTCGACCCTGCCATCAAAAGAATGTAATTTGGAGTCCACCATTGATTCACATATACTGGAAGGTGAAAATATGACTTCGATCATTACTGCTAGGCAGGGTGACGTGAATTTTTCTACAATTGTTAGGGAGAATACACAATCTGAATCATTGTTGGAATTGGACCTGACACCGACTAAGCCCTCATTGAACTTAATATTACCTTCCAACACTAGAAACAACTCTTACACTCCCTAACCGATCCTTGGCTCAGATCTCTGCTCATGTACATTATTTCTAGAGAACATATCAGGCCAGTACATCCTCGGGTAGAATGGCAAGTGTGGATTGATGCTTGTACTTTTAGTCTCACCATTCAAGGGTTTGAAATAATAATGTTTATATCTTTTAAAACCTGTCCTACTTTGGAGGATCCTTGTTATCCTCCACTTATTCCATTTCGGGAGGTCCCTTTTCATATTCCTTTTATTATTCCTAGACCTCCCAAGGTAGCCAACGAGGTTCTCCACTTTCATGTCTTCTAGCTAGCATTTGGAATCACGCTGCATCATCAGCTCGCCAACATCCGTGGCTACCTATTTTCTAGGCCCGCGCTGTTACGCATATTTTTAGGGCCCAGCTTTTTCTATCTGGAACCAGACTTACAGGTTCCTTATAAGTCTAGCTGCTGATAGAAAATGCAATGCTTGTTGGGAGGCAACCTAGCGTTCTAAATAACACCGTCATCAGGTGATTTCCTTCCTTTCTCCCCATGTTTTAATTTTACAATGTGGACATTGTAGGATTTAGGCATGGGGGGGTGCATTTTGTATTTTAAGAAGTATTCATGCATTTAGGTAGCATATAAAAAGAACAAAATTTCTTGAGTTGAATTGGTTAGTCCCTAGCAAAACATCTTTGTCATAGAAGTGTCATTAAAGATTTTTCTTCTTAAATTGTTTCTTAAGTTTAGAATTTAGTATATTTACTTCACTTGCACGTAGACTGGGTAATGGATCTATGAAGAAAACCAATAAGCATTTTTAGTTTACTGAACCCTTGGACAGTTAATAGGGAGTCAGGCATACTATCTTCTAGTAGATCCACCTCATATTTGTGAGAAGAAAGTAGAGAGATTACTGGTGTGCTAAGTCTAGTGCAAGGACTCTTAAGTTTTGGACAATTAGATGACGATACTTCAGAGTTAGGCATAGTTTTCGCTCTCTATTCCTGTGTGCATACATTGTGTGAATTCCTGAGAGTCACCAAATAAGGCAGATGCACAGAGATTGAGTCTTAATAAAGATATGACTATGGTGGATGGTTACGACCGTCCTTTATAGAGTCCTCGGCTGAAGGAGGGTAATAGTGTCAAAGGTCAGAAATACACTTGTCCTATCCATTCCTTCCCAATGCCGAGAGTAGGCACTTCTACCAAATAAGCCACATAATATCCTCTTGACCATCATCATCCCTAATAATGCCTCATAAATAAAAGTCTACATCGTGTTATGTTGATTTATAAAGAAAAAAAAAACAATTATATTTAAAAGAGAGGAAATAAAAGAAATAAAAAAGTAAGAAGAGAAGAGAGAGAGAAAAGAAAAAGAAAGAGTCCAAGTTTATAATTTTATCTTTGTGACGTTGTTTCCGAGGCATCAAAAACAACCATCGCGATCCACCAAATATGACCCATACCTACCTTTCAATGTTTCTGAATGCTCGAATACTGGCTGAGGACTCTAACTTAGTTGTAGGGTAATTAGGACTTTAATTGATGTGTGAATGTCATGTGAGGCCACGAAATAGTGAGTACACTTACTAAATCTGGTGAGATTTGTGATCTCAGAAAGAAAAGAAGGAAAAGAGTGAGCACTAAGGAACATCAAGAGAGCACAGTTGTTTAACCTCTCTCTGAGTTGACTTGTTTGATAGTCTACAACTCTAGAGTCTGTAGTACTAGATTACATGTAACACTAGATGAGTGTGTGCCACCAAATACATATCCAATAAACTCAACATCTCCTACCTAAGGTAAAAAGCCAGGGTCAAATTTCATATTATATTCTGCTTTATCCCTGAGTGAAGCAGTTGCCTTTCCTAATAAAGTGTTTACCAAGGGATAAGTACGAACTATAAATGTAAGTTGGCTTTTCACTTGGATCTGTTACCTAGGCTGCTATCACTTCACATTTGTCTGGATCTTTAAATTTTTGGAATAGAAAAAGAAGAAATCTTTTTCGTGACTTCTATTGTTTTTCACTTTTTGCTAGGGACTAGTAAAACTTAGTCATGGGGGTATTTGATAAGTTTACTTTAGTGGACCATTATTTATCCTAAGTAACCTTTAATTATCTGGCCTTAGCTTCTAATTAATTAGGAGTTAATTGATAATTCACCATAGTCTGCGTATAATTTTGTGCACCAATTTTATAATATATGGTTATGATAATCTATATGGTTGATGCAGGATAAGTGCAAGAAAATAGAAGGCATCATTCAGACATCTGAAGTCATTACATAAGATGTCTTGAGGATAGTTTGGATAGCACTGCCTTCCTCCTCGGAACAACTCCCTCCAAGTCTATTGACACTGCCAACCGTGCCTCATCTCTTCAACCACCCCAACCACTCACGATGTTCTCTAGGTGGTTGGAGAATTCCACTGCCAAAGCAAAACAAACGTGAGGGATATTTAAAATGAAGGCTAGGGATAGATGATCTTCCTTCTGCTGCTTCCCCCCTACGGGGATATCCTCCATCTCCACCACCGTGAAGGAGGCATACACCATGGACTTCAGCGAACACTGTGGTCTCTACGCACCTGCCTCCTACCTTCGTCCTCTCGACGGTCGCATGATGACAGCGTGCAGCCACCACCACGAACCCCCTCACCTCGCAGCTGCACCTGCGCACAAGCCAGACCACCGTGTACCCCCTCACCACGCGCAGCACACAACGCACCTGTAGGTAGTGCACTCGTAGGCCACACACCCGTAGGCAGCATACCCCCTTATGCGCATGTGACATCCTCATCGTGTGCAGCCGTTGCCTTCATCGCGCAGCCACACCACGTGTCCACCTCCGCGTGCACCGCACCCACGCACCTGCAGTGCATGCCTACGCCGCTCGCCCGTGCTCCAGCCAGCATGCCCGTGCTCCTTGCGTGTGCATGCATGCGCATGCCGCCAAGCAGCCATCTTCGTATTCTTCCTCCCAGCCGGCCACCTGAAACTCCAATGAAAGAACCCAAATCCACCGCGCCCCCTCCATGCAGCCACCACTGTTGAGCCTCCGCCAATCTCCAACGCTCGACGCCAAGCACCGCGCGCAGCGCCCTCACCGCGCAGCCACGCATGGCCTGCGCATGCAGCCACAACAGCTCGTGTGGGCTTCATCGTCGCCGGTGATTTCCTCCTCCGTCTGGCCGCCACATCACCACCATCGCAAAGGCCACACCTCAGAGACCCACCACTGGTTACCGCGACGCAGGCCACTGCCTCCTCCGCACGTGCGAGCTGGGGATTCGTTTTCCCTGTTTCGCTACAGTAAATCATGAATTCAAATTTATGATTCATGCCATTGTGGAAAAGACTACTGTTATATTTATCTGATTATTATATTTTGGTAGATTTGCATCAACATCCCTCATGTTTGTTTGAATCAAGAATAATTGAATTCTTCTCATGACAATAGAGTATGGGGTATTGGTTATAGGGAGTGGGTTCTGTTTTTAGTAAATTTGATGGTGCTTGTTAGAACCAAATAGTAATTTTGGTATTTCCATGGTGGTGATTTTGCATGTGCACCCTCATATTCTTGATTAATTATCTAGATTAAAAATTTATGCTGGAAATGAGAGCACTAGTTAGCATGCACATCCGTTGATACTCCCGATTACTTGATGCATCATTATTAATTTTTAATAGTCTAATTCCTCCCTAGGGAGACGACCTAACTCTTTGTGGTTAGTTTTGAAATTATTGAATATTTTTGAAAAGCGATTTTCTACCACGCGATTACATACAATGACATGTCATTTTATGTTAAAGTTTTCAACGAAAACGAATATTGACCTTTCATCCAAAAATCATGAAGTTTGGACCAATGACATCTCTAAAAGTTGGGAGTTTGCTTACAAAATTCAAACACCAAAACTCTCTATGGATAATTAATTAAAATTCTTGCAGTGAACTATTTCAAAAAAAAAAAATTCTTGCAGTGAAGGGTTGTTGGATTGAAATCCAAAACACAAAAGTCCATCTATGCGGAATTGCTAGCACCTAGCTACAAGTCCAATTTGGTTGAGCAACCTTTTTTTTGAATCGTAATGAAATCCTTTATCTCTAGTAAAATTTTGAGAATTTTTTGATTCCTAGAGGTAGTGTTTTGGGACCATTCCTTACACACATATCTATTTTGGAATCTAGATAGACATCTTGAAGAAAAAATTCTTGAAAAAATCTTGTTGGTCCTTGAAAACTTTTTGAAAAACCTTTGTTGTGTTCTATACTAATGGGTGGGAAGTGAGAAGCCATTGTTGTTGTCTTGGCCATCCAACCCATATTTTTAAAATTCACTCATATTCACCCTTAGAGCAACCAAGTAAGGAGCCTTAGGAGTTGTATCTAGGAGCACTTGCATCTAAAGCAAAAAATATCTATTTTTATGTGCATGCAAACCATTTAGTGCTCACTAGAACTCATTTGAAAATCTATTAATCAAGTGCAACTCTAAAAAGGGCTAAACAAGACTAAAATTCTAAAAGACTCCAATCCAAATTAAAGGCCATGTTTGTGTTGATTGTCATTTGCACACTAGTTAATTGATCTCAAGGGCATCAACACCCCTTAATGCCTATTAATAATCAATTTATATGAGTATTTAAGAAACATTCATTGTAGTGAGTAAAATCGCTAACAATAAAAATTTATAATCGAATTTGGGAGTCCAAGTCGAACACAGGGATACAAAAATGAGGAAATCGCTTGCGTGATTTTTCTTTCATTTTCGAATATACATATTTTTTTTGTTTTCTATAGGAAAGAAATTATGAACTAATTTAATTGCAAGATAGAAATAGAGAAATAGAGACCCAGGGATAGAGAGCCAAATATATAATTTTTATTTCACTAGAAGAGTGCTTACAAAAGAGTACTTGCAAGGAAATGTAAACACTAATTACTAGAACTAAGCTATAACAACTATGAAAGTGAAACATAAGGAAAAATGTAGATGAGGTGATGATTCAGAGTGGAATCATGGTAGTGGAGGATTCCATCGACAGCATCGGAGTGAAGCAGAGAACCAGAGGTGGAGTGGAGGGAAGCTTGGTGGAGGAGGTCTATCCTATCAAAGAACCTAACGGAGAGGGACAATTAGACTAATTATTCTACTTGGGAAGGCTTGGAGGTGGTGGAAGAATATGTGTAGAGATGGTAGAGGAATTATTAATTTAAAGGATGGGTGTAGGTATGTTTTTATAAAGATAGAGAATTAATAAAGGTCGTAGGATTTAGATCTAAAGGCTTAGGGTAGACCAACAAACTGAGTGTGTGTGCCCATGGATGTGCACCCAATGGTGGAAAAGAGGCCAAGGGGGTACTAGCCATAAGGCTTCTTGGAGAAGCTTTGTGGTTGGTTTTTGGTGTCTTATTTTGGTCCCTAGGATGTAGTTTTAATGGTGGAGATAATTAGGTCTAGGTGTTAGTTTATGGTTGAAGGTTTTGTGGACGGGATATGGTCTTTGAGGTGGAGTCTTTAGGAAGCCAACAAGGTGGTCGGATATGGGAGGTTAAGTGGGATCATTAGATGAGTTTTTAATGGTGGATAGAAGGGTAGGGTGCCCAGTCATGAGGCTTCATGGAGAAGCTATCATGGGCGGTTAAGAAGCTGGGATATGTTCCTAGTTTTCTAAGTTTAGGAAGTGGGTTTTGGGCTTTTGATTGAAGATCAAGGTGTTGACGAGGCTAAATCATGTTTTTAAAAGATGTTACGTTGTAGTATAGATGAAATCGCCTCGAAAACAAATAAGAATTTATTACTTGAAAACCTAAGTATCCGAGGTCGAATACAGGGAGCAAATGGAATTTATCCACTAATCTCAATCAATGTAATTGAACACTTAGAGTTACTTAAAACCTACTTTAGAATGTAAATGTAAGAGTTTATGAACTAAAATTGTAGCAAAAATAAAAGAATTGGATGTTTGATTCTATGATCAAATGTCTTACATGATAGCCTTTCTTCTTTTCTCTTTAATTCTGCTCTTTCTTCCCTCTTTGATTTAGCTTTCTCGGCTCCCTTGATTTCTTTCTTCCTTCCTTCTTCTTCAGCTTTCTCTTCTTTTCCTCTTCTTCTTTGCCTTCTACCTTTGCCTTTCTTCCTTCTCTTTCTTCTCTTTCATAGTGCCTTTCTCCTTCTTCCTCTATGGTCTTCTTCTTCTGCCTTGTTCTTTGGATCTCCTCTAACTTTCTCTTCTTCTCTTTGGCCTTCTATTTCTTTCTTTTCTTCCTTCCTTCTTCTTCCTTTCTGCGACTAAGTGTCCTTCCTTCCCTACTTAGCTTCACCTTAGCTGCACCTTCCTCTCCCTCATTCTTCCCTGCACACAGTGAAGCAAAACCTATCCCCTTCCATCCCCCACGTCTCTCTCTATCTCCATTTCTCTCTTCAATATGCTCTCCTAGAGCTAGCAACCGGGTCAGGTTTTGCACATTAGGGTCCAGGCACACCGGCGTGGGTGTGATGTGTGAGGAGTGCATGGGATAATCGGGTTAGTCAGCTAGATTCGCTAGGGAAAGGTCGCGGATGAGGCATGCATGTGGGCAAGGGACCTCACCCCGTGTCTGTTGGAGGCGATGAGCAAAGAACACAAAAACAACTTATACTACGCACCGTGCTCTCACGTTAACGAGGTGGGACTAAAAGTCCAACTCGTTTCTTCGCTCTTGCCTACTGGAGACCCTCTTCAATTGCCACAGCTTCGATCGCTTGAGAAGAAATTGCCTGGCTGTATGCATGTGCCAAACCAACCTGCTTCTCCTGGGACTCTGACGCCTGGAGTGCATGGCCTGGAGCGAAGCTTGCGACTTTCTTGTTGCGTGCTTCAATGGTGGTAGGTGGTCAGATCTGTCACACACAAATACAGCCTTGCGACCCCATTAAATCACACGAGGATCTTCACCGTGTCTTGGTGAAGGTGAGACGGTGCGTGGCAGGATGTAGGGCGGTCTAGGCATTGATAAACGCCAGTTTATCATCATTCTTATGCATTAAAACAAACCTAGCTCTTAGGATTTTACTCCGCAAATGGGTTTTTGGGCTGCGTTTAGGCGTAGATTAGGTTAGGCATGCATTGCATTTTTTATTGTCTTTTTAATATGTTTTTGTGAGTGTTAGGGATGTATAGATATACAGATCCCTAAATCCCTAGCACTCAAGAAGGCAAATGGTGAAGGAGAAGCCCAGACTAGTTGGAACTCAGCTTGATCCAGCTCACCACAGCTAGAACCTAGCTTACTTGAACTAGGGTTAGCTCATCCCAGCTCCATTCAGCTAATCTCAGCTGAATGGCAGCTCAAGAGAGTTCATCTTAGCTCACCCTAGCTTAAGTCAGCTCAGATCTAGCTCAACTTAGCTGAGTCTAGCTCATCTCAGCTCCCACTAGTCCACAGGGAGCTCTAGCTGGCTCAGCTGAGTTTACAGGAGTCACCCCAGCTCAGATCCAGCTACATCTAGCTCCACTCAACTCCAGCCAGTTGAAGAAGAACTCATCCTAGCTCAGGAAGCTCAAGTCTAGCTCCTAGGGACTTAGCTTAGCTCAACTCAGTTGAGCTAAGCTACCTTAGCTGCCTCAACCAGCTTGATTCTCCCCGGGAGCACCAGACCTAGCTCACCTCAGCTCATTATGGTAGAAGCTAGCTTACTTTAGCTTGGCTTAGTAGGTAGCAAAGAATTAGCAAGCTAAGCCAGCTAGAGTAGCTCCATGCCAACCTCTTCAGCAGCAGCCAGCTCCAGCTCCAGCTCCAGACTTCGCCTCCTCAGCTCCTCCCTCCAAACCCTAGCTCCAACACCTTCTCCTCTACTCCACCTTTAGCTAAGCTAGCTTAGCTTAGCTTAGCTAGCAACCAGCTCCTTGGCCATCCACCACCTTCAAATTCAACCCTAGCTAGCTCCACCAACTTAAGCCTACCTAAGCTAGCTACCCTACTCAAGTTGGTGCCACCTCCTAGCCACCCCTTCACCCCATTATCACCACCAAAATACACTACAAGTTGGCACCAAAAACTACCCTAACCACCTCTATTTTTGCGCCAACTTTCAGCCCTTCATCCACCCTACACCTACCCACATAATCCATCCTAGCCATCCACCTAACCCTCCTTCTAGAATCCTTCTTGGTGCCAACTTAGACCCGCTTCTAGAAGACATTTTGGCACCAACATCAAGGGGTGTCAACCACCATAACCACCCCTTAGGTGTCCCTTAAGGTGGCGCCAAACACCCTTGGCCATTGGATCCTTAACCACCTCCATCTCCCCATCCTAGCCCTCCATTTCAAGGGTCACCTTAGCCCCCTTCCTATTCTATAAAAACCCACCACCTACCACCATTTTGGGGCATCCTCCATTAGTCTAATTTGCTACCTATACCACCTATACCTACGGCCAAGAAGAAGGAGTAGAGAAGGAGATTAAAGGGGCACATCACCAGCCCTTTTGGTTCCTTCTTCTCCCCACTCTCTTCAACTTGGGCCACGCCAAGGAGGAGGACTCTTCCACTTCAAGGAGGATGGCCAGGCAAGGGAGAAGGACCTAGTGTGGAAATCCACCCTTGGAGAGAAGCTTAGGGCATGCCCCCTTAGGGCTTGCCCTGGAGGACATCACCTTGGCGGAGCACAGCAAGGAAGGAGTTAGAGGATTCTTTTCAAGATTGGGATCTACCAACCTTGGAGCAAGAAGCCCTCTTCTTCACCACCTATCTAGAGGATTTGTGTTTGCATTTCTTATTTGCAATTTTCTAGTAGTTGAAGCATTCCTCTACTAGGTGTTTTTGTAAAACACTTTTTCATTTATCTAGTTGCGTTCTTTGCAATTTCTTATTTGCATTTCTACTTACTTTGTTTTTAGCATTCTTCACTCCCTCTCCCTAATTATTCTAGGCCTCCACTTGCCTAGACTGAGCTTAGGGAGAGGCTCTACTTGCCACTTAGAAGTAGTATTTGAATTTGAATTGTAAATCACTTTCCCGCCACCATTTCGCATGCTGTCTTAATTTAAAAAAAAATGATATATTGAAAAACACCAAAAAGAAAGTTGAGATTTGTATTCCAAGCAAGAGAATCAATTTTGCAAGCATTTGGCCTCCTTGGACAACCCTAGATACTCCCCTATCTAGGAATATAAATTTAAGAGTTGATCGATTTTGCGCGTTACAACGATGTATTTAACAAACCGCGTGAAATCATTGTCACTTTTTGGCACCGTTGCCGGGGAGGCAACGGCTTTGCATTAGTTAATTTTCTCTTGCTTGAAGTGGATCTCATCCCCTTCTCTTTCTTTCTTTTGTGTGTGCTGGAATTACAGAGGGAAGGCGGGAATCTGGAAGTGAGAGCTCAAAGATCCTTTTCTTCCCGTGAAATTCAGGTTGGTTCCCCTTTCTTGTCATATTTAGGCTAAAAGACTATCGAAAAAAATATTAAAATTGGCTTTCAGGACCATAAATAATTTAATTAAGTGGAGTGGTGCCCATATAAAATCCATTGTTTGCTTGAATGCTTCTTTAACACCACTCCATTTCAAGTATTGATGTTTTATTTTTCGGGTCCAGATTTCTATCCGGATTTGAAAAATTGATTCCTAACACCACAGGCCTCCTAAAATCATAAAATTTCAGACAGTGATTCCCAATTAAGTTAGGAACATCTTTTCAAAATTTCAGATCAATTAGATTTGTATTTCATTTTTTAAAATTCGTGGACTGCAAAGGGGTCACACCCTCTCATCTTCCTGTTTTGCTACTGTCCGTGAATTTTTAGAATTTTTATACTCATCCAATTTTTGAGGAATTTAGCTTGATAGAATCCTTGTGAAATTTTACACATCACATAAAATCACAAAAATTTTCTGAGGTCAGTGGTAATACTGAAAAGTCCAAAATACTCACCAGTATCATTTCTAGACTTTAACACCAGTACAATTAAAAATTCAAAATAATTAGGAAAAAAATTTGTAAAATCTTACAAAAATATTTTCTGGAATCCTTGTTTGATTTCAATCAATGTAGTGGTGTTGGTTCCATTGATTGGACCACTATCTATTCAGAAAGCCTAAAAATAATTCATTGGTAGTTAAATTTCTATCTTAGGGACAATTGGCTTAGCATTTCTTTCTTTCTCTTTAGAGACGCAATTTAAAGGAAATATGCAATCACCCATACAACTTATCTTTCCTTTGATTGTGAACTTTCAAACTTGTTTGAAAACTTAAAGAGAAAAACCCTAAAACACATTTAATTAAATCAAATCCTAAATGACAAAAATACAAAAAAAAAATTGTGTGACAACTTGATTTTCATTGGAGCCACTCTCTAATTCCTGCACACACACAAAAAAATCAAAATAATAGGGCAACATCCCAATAAACGCCCTCCACATTCCGTGTGCACTATAGCATCCTAGACCTAATTAAAATTTGTAGCAACTTGACCCCTAAGGCTTTATCAACTTAGGCTTGCTATTTAGGTCTTAAGTTTTCTTTAGTTAGTACCAATTCTGTCATCTATATCTGGTGTTCAGGCTGAGGGGCCATGTCAAACGATCAGGCGCGGGTTTGTACAAGCACCTGGGGTTTTCCCTAGGAAACGTTTGGGCCAAAACCTCCCCTTAAGCAACTTGGTTAGATTTGTTGATAGAACGGGTATTCACTATTGGCTACTTATTTCCTATATAGACCAAGTCTCAGGTTATTATTAGGGAGTCACATTTAAGTTAGGTCTAGTTTTATTTGTTTGAACTGTACACTTTCTCTCATCTCTTTCTCTTCTCCTCCCCTCCCGTTCTTCCATTTTATGCATGGGTGAAGGTCTTAAAATCCTCACTTGGAAGGACCATTTGATTTCGCCCCCCACGTAAAAAGACCACTTTTTCTATCTTCTTCTCTTGAAAAAATGGAAACACAACAAAATAAGTCCACTGACCCTTCCATTTCCACCTCTAACCCCACCACTAACCCTAATTCTAACCCTTCCACCCAAAACCCACCCACCATTAACTTCCCACACTTGGAGCTCCCTAATCTTGAGTTGCCCCACACACAACATCAAGACCCCCTACCTGATCTTTTAAAATTGATGGCCGATCAGATTAATAAATTAAACTCCAATCAACAAACATTGACTAAGAACATCCAAAACCTAGCCAATCCAAGGCCAAACCCACCACCCCGTCAGTAGCCTGTTGTTCCTCTAAAAGATTTCTATGATCCGTCTTATTATGAGGAACGACCAGGGGTGGTCATACCGGAGGGGGCCTTTGAGATCAAGCCTGCGGTCCTGAACCTAATTAAACACTTTCATGGCCTTCCTAGGGAAGACCCTTTCAGCCACCTTGAAGAGCTAACTCTTCTTGCACAGACAACCCATTCCCAAAATGTGCAAGAAGACATATGGCTAATGCGGCTTTTTCCATTATCTCTTAAAGATAAGGCCGCTTATTGGTTCAGGACCATTGGCCGACCCATCACAACTTGGCCTCAGCTCAAGAGCGCCTTCCTCAAGAAATTCTTTCCTATAGGTCGTACCAATTCCTTGCGAAGATCTATTACGAGCTTTCACCAAAAATCTGGTGAGACTTTCCATGATTCTTGGGAAAGATTTCAAGATCTTTTAAGAAGTTGTCCGCACCACGAGATTCCTTTACGGCAGCTCATGCAAATCTTCTATCATGGATTAGAAGATCAAATCCGACATTTTGTTGACGCCTCGTGTGGCAGCAACTTCTTAAATAAAGATGTAGAAAGTGCCTATGACCTGTTTGAAGAAATGAGTGAAAACTCATTTAATCAAGCTTCCATGAACACATTTTGCAGAACCCAAAACCCGCAGTTCGGTGTTCATGAAATAGGCACTCAATCTATCGCTGTCACCCAAGATGAGCTTCAATTGATCGCTCAAAAGCTCGACCAGATGCATATTAATCAAAAGAAAATTGAGGAAAGACTGGCCACATCAACTCAAGCTCCACACCCACAACTAACCCAACCTAACTTTCCACGAAGAGAAAATTTGCACAATCTCAACACTACTCCTGTTGATTATTCTGAGGTTGCCCATGATTCACTGGGGAATTACGACTATCCAGATCTTAACCCCACTCAACATATTTCTGCCATCCAGGAGCCATTTAAAAATTCTTCCAGTTGGAAAAATTACCCGAACTACTCCTGGAATAATCAAGTTTCCTCCCAACCATATCATGGGTATGGTCCGAATCCAAACTTCCATCCTGGGCCATCTCAACAAGACATCAATGCCCAGATGATGCGAACCCTGCAGGAAATGCAAACAAAAATGATGGAAGTAACCTGCACCATCACAAATCTGAACAATCAGATTGGGGTTACTCCCATACAAAGACCTGCAGGACATCTTCTGTCCCAACCCATGCCTAACCCTAATCAAGAAGGGAACCATTATGCGGCAGAACTCCACACTATCCGAATCAACCTCCTCCTAATCCACCACCTCAGCAGCCGCCCAGGTTTCTACAATCACAGGCCCCACCACCTCCTCCAAATAATAATCCGACTGCACATGCAGTTACTTTGAGGAGTGGGAAAACCACCACTAACCATGGGCCCTCACACAAACCTAGTGAAATACCTGTGCAAATTGACTCCCCACCTCCCCATCAGGAAGAAAAAGAAATGCCCAAATCTCAAGACAAGATTCCTATCCCTTTTCCACAAGCTCTCCTCCCCACCACCAACAAAAAAAAGAAATCTGAGCCCACTATAGAAGAACTCATGGATCTTTTTGGGCAAGTTCATATCAGTATTCCTCTCCTAGATGCCATCAAATATATACCTGCCTATGCTAAATTTTTGAAGGAGATTTGTACTCCTAAAAGGCAGGCCAAAAATCTAGGATAGGTGCATCTTTCGGAGATAGTAAGCTCTGTCATACAGAGTAAGCTGCCTCCTAAGATGAAAGATCCAGGTGCGCCTTTAATTTCTATTATTATTGATGACACTACATTTTATTGCGCCCTCCTTGATCTTGGTGCCTCAGTTAATATTATTCCCACGAATTTATTTGAAGAATTTTAGATCAGTGAATTAAAACCCGTCGAGGTTACCTTGTAATTAGCCGACCGATCTACAATCAAACCTCGTTGGACTATCGAGGATGTTTTGGTCAAGGTCCAGAATTGTGTCTTCCCTGTAGACTTTCTGGTTCTTGACATTGAGGCACCTGAATCATTACTGGACTCCCCAATAATCCTTGGATGCCCTTTTTTGGCCACTGCAAAGGCAAATATCAATTGCCACATAGGAAAAATGGATATCACTTGTGCAGGCCAAACTCTCACTTTAGATATTTTCAAATCCTCCAGGAGATTCCATGATGATAACTTCTTTGAGGACTCAGATACTGAAATTTCCAGTATGGTGGAGACAATGTTAATAGATACCCTTACCGACCACAATTTTTTTGAGGACTCTGATTCAGAATCAGTGGTCGGCAAAATCTATGATCCGAAAACTTGTCTTGACCCAAACTTATTCCTAATACCCCCCCTAACCCACCCACTATTCACGCACCTAATTCTTCCACACTAACTTCCCCCAATCCTCACCATTCCTTCCCCGACTCCTTTCTTACGGACCTACCACCAACCCCGCCCGAGTTTGGCATCCAACCTGATTTAAATCCATGGCCAGACTCGGGCTACACTTATCATTTTCCATCCAACTTTGATCCCGATATTATTTCTAATCAATTTTATAGGGATCTAGAAGAAGACACCTTTTTTGCGGGCATCCAAGTGTCCAATTATCTACATGATTTTACGTCTTCCATGCATACCTTCATGCCCAGCTAAATGGCGTAAAAGATAGCACTGGATGGGAGGTAACCCATCATTTTTTTCTTGCTTTCCCTTTTTTTTCTTCTTTTTCCAGGTTTTGTTCCTCCTAAACCCGACCGTTCTTCACTAAGGTGATCCCTTTTCCCTCCTAATGCATAAGGACATGGCATATCTTAAGCATGCGGGGGTGTTTTTAAATTTGACGATCGATTTAGGATTTTCAAAACCTAAAAAAAAAAAATTCAATTTT
Organism: Thalassia testudinum; assembly: GCA_037157565.1. Classification (NCBI taxonomy): domain Eukaryota; kingdom Viridiplantae; phylum Streptophyta; class Magnoliopsida; order Alismatales; family Hydrocharitaceae; genus Thalassia; species Thalassia testudinum. The sequence continues at coordinate 110,299,203 of JAZHRO010000003.1, read as the reverse complement.
CTTTAATTTATTTCCTCCTTGCATATCGAAAAAAATAAAAATGTTGAAAACTTTTTGAGGAAAAATTTTGAAATCGGGACTAAGGTCGAAAATTTCACTTTTGGTACAATGGGATTTAATCTTTAACAAACTAAGGATGAGGATATGGATCTGATCATTAGAATTCCAGGGTCTATTTTAGACTAGATCAGATATCCTTCTATAAAATTCCACCTCCTATTTTGTAGTAAGGAAATTATTTGACTTAGCTTCTGGTTCAAAAACTTGCATATTTTGAGAAACTTCTTCTGTTACTCTTCACACACAAGCCAACACTCAAAAATAACTAAAAATTTGAAAAACTCCCTTGTTTGGACTTAGTAAAAGTCTAAAGCAGATCATTGGTTTGAGTTCCCACCACCGAGAAGGAGAAAAATACCTCCTTTGAGGACGCGATGTCAACATGTTACCTCCTCGGCGCTGCTCCATATCTATATTTCATATCTTTAGACGGAGCATTAAAGCGCATTTTAGCAGCTCAAGTGTCTTGGACGGTGCTCTACCTATAGTGTCGGAGCAAGAGCTTGAGTTTGCTTGGAGCGCCTCTTTACACCGCATCGTGTTTTGAGGTTGTGAGCTCCTGGGTGGTGTCATGGACAGTGCTATCCCGAAGTACTGGCGCCAGAGCACCCTCGAGGAATGGTAACGGGAATGATGATCCCGACACATCTGTTGTAAGACTAAGCTAAAAATAAGCATGGGAAAAAAAAAGTAATAAATAAATTAACATGCCCTTATAAATGTTGGCTTTTCACAAGCACAGACACAAGGTTTTAAAGGATTTTACAAGTTGCGAATCAGATTCATAAGCCAGAAAAATCCTGAAAACAAAAATTTCAAGTCATCTGAATTAACAAAGGGTTAATTTGTGAATTTTCTGGAGGATATATTGATCCCGTTTTGTCTAATGGTTGGATCCAAAAACACATTCTGATGTTTATCTTTAACAAATCCCGTACCTCCTGTGTTTTAATCTACCAAGGTCTCTTAATCTCTTTTTCTCCTCAAAAGTCAAAAAAATTAGGTTTCCCAAAAATTCTGTTTTCCAAAAAAATTAAAGTTTTGCTAAGAGACTAGCAAAAGATAAGTATGGGGGTGTGATAAATGCCAGTTTATCATCATTCTTATGCATTAAAACAAACCTAGCTCTTAGGATTTTACTCCGAAACGGGTTTTTGGGCTGCATTAAGGCATAAATTAGGATAGGCATGCATTGCATTTTTTATTGTCTTTTTAATATGTTTTTGTGAGCATTAGGGATGTACAGATATACAGATCCCTAAAACCCTAGCACTCAAGAAGGAAAAAGGTGAAGGAGAAGCCCAGACTAGTTGGAACTCAGCTTGATCAAGCTCACCACAGTTGCAACCTAGCTTACGTGAACTAGGGTTAGCTCATCCCAGCTCCATTCAGCTAATCTCAACTGAATGGCAGCTCAAGAGAGTTCATCTTAGCTAACCCAAGCTCAAGTCAGCTTAGATCCAGCTCAACTTAGCTGAGTCTAGCTCATCTCAGCTCCCACTAGTCCACAGGGAGCTCTAGCTAGCTCAGCTGAGTTGACAGGAGTTCACCCCAGGTCAGATCCAGCTACATCTTGCTCCACTCAACTCCAGCCAGCTGAAGAAGAACTCTTCCCAGCTCAGGAAGCTTAAGTCCAGCTCCTGGGGACTTAGCGTAGCTCAACTTAGTTGAGCTAAGCTACCTTAGCTGCCTCAACTAGCTTGATTCTCCCCAGGAGCACCTAACCTAGCTCATCTCAGCTCATTATGGTAGAAGCTAGCTTACTTTAGCTTGGCTTAGCAGCAAGCAAAGAATTAGCAAGCTAAGCCAGCTAGAGTAGCTCCATGCCAGCCTCTTCAATAGCAGCCACCCCCAGCTCCAGCTCTAGACTTCTCCTCCTCAGCTCCTCCCTCCAAACCCTAGCTCCAACACCTTCTCCTCTACTCCACCTTTAGCTAAGCTAGCTTAGCTTAGCTTAGCTAGCAACCAGCTCCTTGGCCATCCACCACCTTCAAATTCAACCCTAGCTAGCTCCACCAACTTAAGCCTACCTAAGCTAGCTACCCTACTCAAGTTGGCGCCACCTCCTAGCCACACCTTCACCCCATTATCACCACCAAAATACACTACAAGTTGGAGCCAAGAACTACCCCTAACCACCTCTATTTTGGCACCAACTTTCAAGCCTTCATCCACCCTACACCTACCCACATAATCCATCCTAGCCATCCACCTAACCCTCCTTCTAGAATCCTTCTTGGCGCCAACTTAGACCCTCTTCTAGAAGACATTTTGGCACCAACATCAAGGGGTGTCAACCACCATAACCACCCCTTAGGTGTCCAGGGCACCAAACACCCTTGGCCATTAGATCCTTAACCACCTCCATCTCCCCATCCTAGCCCTCAATTTCAAGGGTCACCTTAGCCCCCTTCCTATTCTATAAAAACCCACCACCTACCACCATTTTGGGGCATCCTCCATTAGTCTAATTTGCTACCTATACCACCTATACCTACGGCCAAGAAGAAGGAGTAGAGAAGGAGATTAAAGAGGCACATCACCAGCCCTTTTGGTTCCTTCTCCCCACTCTCTTCAACTTGGGCCACGCCAAGGAGGAGGACTCTTCCACTACAAGGAGGATGGCCAGGCAAGGGAGAAGGACCTAGGGTGGAAATCCACCCTTGGAGAGAAGCTTAGGGCACGCCCCCTTAGGGCTTTCCTTGGAGGACATCACCTTGGCGGAGCACAACAAGGAAGGAGTTAAAGGATTCTTTTCAAGATTGGGATCTACCAACCTTGGAGCAAGAAGCCCTCTTCTTCACCATCTATCTAGAGGATTTGTGTTTGCTTTTCTTATTTGCAATTTTCTAGTAGTAGAAGCATTCCTCTACTAGGTCTTTCTGTAAAACACTTTTTCATTTATCTAGTTGCGTTCTTTGCAATTTCTTTTTTGCATTTCTACTTACTTTGTTTTTATCATTCTTCACTCCCTCTCCCTAATTATTCTAGGCCTCCACTTGCCTAGAGTGAGCTTAGGGAGAGGCTCTACTTGCCACTTAGAAGTAGTATTTGAATTTGAATTGTAAATCACTTTCCCGCCACCATTTTGCATGTTGTCTTAATTCAAAAAAAAAATGATATATTGAAAAATACCAAAAAGAAAGTTGAGATTTGTATTCCGAGCAAGAGAATCAATTTTGCAAGCATTTGGCCTCCTTGGACAACCCTAGATACTCCCCTATCTAGGAATATAAATTTAAGATTTGATCGATTTTGCATGTTACAACGACGTATTTAACAAACCGCGTGAAATCACTATCAGGCATGCGTGCCTAGGTCACCCTATGGCCGTGCTTATAGGTTTGGTCGGGGGACGTTTGGGGAGGTGATGGTGGTTGATGGATGGGTGGAAGGTGATCAGTGGATGATGGAGGAGGTGGTGAGGTGTTTGGTGATGAGTGTGGAGGTGTGGAGTGGTGGAAGCACCTCACCGGTGGGTGGTCGGAGATGGTGCAGATGGCGGTGGACTGTGGCTACGAGGGGTCAAAAAGGGGAAATAGAAAGAAGGGAATTGAAGAGGAGATAAAGAGGGGTAATTTTAACCTAGCTAAGTGGACGAAGGGGGAGAGGGGTCGGCTGGCTATACTTGTTGTCGCAGAAGAAGATGATGTCCAATTGGGGGAGAGCGGCGACGACGAAGGGGCTAGAGCCGACCATGCATGTGTTGCACAATGTGGAGGACGGTGGTGAAGGTGGCTCTGCCACTAGTATTGTGGCAGAGCGACGAGGAAGAGGAGGGAGGCTCGCCAGAGCTCACTAGACTCCTGACCGGAGGAGAAGAAGACGAAATTGGGGTGGATCTTCGGCCAAGTCGTGCTAAAGAGATGCAGTCGGAGTTGAGGATCCTTTTATAGGCACTAACAGGGGCTCTTGTGCTTGGAAGACAAGCTTCCAAGCGCGAGAGTCCTTACCGGAGAAGGAATCAATTGGATACCCAAATCTCTCGAGCTTTCGCATGAGATATTGGGTGTAAACCAAATCTTGTGATTGTGCTCAGATGGAAGGGAATTGCTCAGAGAATCTCCCTTCCAAATCTGGGAGGAGATCTCTGAGGAACCAGGGAGTAATCCCCCTCCATTCCCCTCCAGAGTAGGATTTCTCCCCATTAATGGTGGAGGGACCTGATTGTAAGAGTGGTGAGGAAGTTAGGGGGCTCTACGCAAGAGTTTTCAAAAGTTAGGGGTCCGAATGTAATTGGGTGGACTATTTTGCAAAGTAGGCTAAGATGACCTCCCCTTACATCCAAATTTTGGTACAAACCTAATTTTGACCTAAGGAATATAATGGTAAAGTTAGATTTTAGGTTTGACCATGTTTGACTAGATATTTTACACAAAAATCCAAATTAGGTCAAATAATGAGCTAAGACCTCAATCTAGGTCAAAATAGGTTCCAAAGGCCAAATTAAAGGTTCTAAACCCTAGGGGATATTTTTCCATGAATTTTAGAGGGTTTAGTTGATTTTTATCCTGACCAGAACCTTGTTGAATTAAGCGGGTCTGTTTTAGGGTTACAGAATGTCATTTAATTCTTGGATTGCACAATAACGCATTTCTGACTGAACCAACCAACTTTTTATCTTATTTAGACCATTTAATCTATGATTTGCCTCTAAGAAATCCCATTTATGTACTGCAATGGTACAAATGCAATTTTAACCTTTGTTTCCTATTTCTTCTCAGAACATTAATTCCTTGAATTAGGTCCTTCTCTAGGTTATGTAGGAGCTCTTATTCTCCTTCTTAGGTCAAAATGAGCTAGTTAGGGCTCATGCTGAGGCTCTCATCACAAGGGTCTAGCTTTTTTGGTGATTTTCTAAGGGATAGGATTAGGACATAGGTTTACAAAAGTGGCTGTCCTAGATTGCATTTTTTGTGGAGAATTAAGGACATGCCACATGTCCTCATTTCCTTCTTCCTTGTCTTTAATTCTTCAAGCTTTGCTTCACTCCCAGCTTTATTAGCTCCCTATCTTTATCTTAAGATACTTTGGCTTCATTACTCACTCCTACATTATTCAAAGAAAACACTTTTGTCAGTTGCTAATTAGACACAAAACACTTACATGACCTAAGTATGCATGCTTGATTAAAATGCAATATTTACAACCTAATTTATTAACCTAACTAGGTACTTAGCAAAAAATAGACAAGTTATTCTTATACATTATGTATCTATCAAACCCCCATGCCTATCTTTTGCTAGTCCCAAGAAAACAGGAATGCGATTTTGAGGAAAATAGAGTGTACAGGAAATCAAAACATGAACTTGAGCTAGGCTAGATTAAGAAACTTGATATGATTTTTCACCAATACAAAGGAAATCATACATAAAACCTTATTGGCAAGGACTTAAAACTTCTAGGGTATTGACTCAAATGTGGACCGCTTAAGTCAAATTAGAGATTTTTATTAGCTTTAAGACTTGGGTCTCGAGAGCAACGATTTAGAGCTCTATCAACCCTCCAAAGTTTTAAATCGAATGTAAAAAATAAGCATCTTGTGTGTGTAAAAAGTAACTTGTGAGATGGGAAACTAGGTTGACTCCAAGTATTCAATAGGGCTAGAAAATCTCTTCCTTCTAACGAACGTTGTTTTCTGATCAACCTTACTAAGACTTGGTAGCTTTCTCCTCACTTGTTTCTATGCCGAGGTCAACACTCTAGGCATATATTTCACCATTTGGACCCTAGGTTTCTTTCCTCCATATTATTTTCTTTTTTTCTTTCTCTCTTTTTTTTCTAAAATGATAACAACCATATGTAATAAGGCGCCAATTTATTTGTGATTTCCTAGTTCGCATTTTTCTTCTTTTTTATTCTCCAAATCATTTTTCTAGGTGAGTAGCACTCCTTCATCCATTTAAGAGCATTTCCTAAACAAAGACCCAAAAGTTAAGGACGCAAAGCTGGGATCTGGGCATCCTACATTTGGGGAGCATTCTAGTGCAACATGAAAGCCAAACTAGTAAGGATCAACTGACCCTTAGACTAAAACTTATTGACCACTAAGGACTCAACAGAAGCTACCTAAAAGACGAGCCAATGCAAGGTGCAAGTGGAGATTACTTAAATCTCAAAAACTCTTCAAACCAGAGGGTAGGAAGATAAGTCATGTACTTATCACTCTTTTTGACTTAATACTTTTAACCTTTTCAAATCTCATCAAAGACTTGGCAAAAAAATCCATAATTTAGTGAATACAAATAAAGTTGGAAAGCTACTCGAAGAGTCTAAGTGGAAAAACTTTGCCCAAACACTTTCTAAGATTGGTAAATCCTCCAAATAAAAAATTTTCTATCTTTTATAGCTTAAATTCTCAAAACACCTTTTTTTTTCTTTTTGCATTTTTTTTTGAAAATAAATTTTAGTATGCTATATATAAAATTTTGGAGACAAAAATTAACTCAAAAGTATTATCTACCCCCATTACCTATTTCGTGCAATGTCCCTGATGCAATGTTGCCAAATTGATAGTCGATTTATACACATATTTAAAAAAAAACATTCATTGCAGTGTGTAAACTGCTAATTATAAAAATTTATAACCAAATTTGGGAGTTTGGGTCGAACACACGGAGAAGAGCATAAGGAATTCTCATGCATGATTTCTTTTTTGTTCTTATAGGAAAGCAAATACGAACTAATTTAATTATAAGATAAAAGTAGAGGGATAGATAGAGAGCCAAGGATAGAGAGGCAAATATATAATTTTTATTTCACTGGAAGAATGCTTACAAAAGAGTTTTGGCAAGGAAATAAAAACACTAATTCCTAGAACAACTAGAATAATTATGAAAGCAAAAATAAAGGAAAAATGTAGAGGAGGTGATGATTTGGAGCGGAGGCACGACGGTGAAGGATTCCGTAGACAGCACCAGAGCAAAGCAAAGGAGGACTAAAGGTGGAGTGGAGGAATGCTTGGTGGAGAAGGTCTATTCTAATGGAGAACGTAAGGGAGAGGGACAACTAGACTAACTATTCTACTTAGGAATGCTTGAAGGTGGTGGAAGAATATGTGTAGAGATGGTAGAGGAATTATTAATTTAAGGGATGGGCATAGGTGTGTTTTTATAGAGATAGAGAAATAATGAGGACCATAGAATTTAGATCTAAAGGCTTAGGATAGGCCAACAAGCTAAGGAATACGTATGCCCTTGCATGTGCATTCAACGGTGGTAAAGAGGCCAAGGGGGGGCTAACCATAAGGGTTGTGGGAGAAGCTTTGTAGTTGGTTTTGGGTGTCTTATTTAGGTCCCTAGGATGTGGTTTTAATGGTGGAGATTAGGTCTAGGTGTTGGTTTATGGTTGAAGGTTTTGTGGAGGGGATATGGTCTTTTAGGTCGAGTCTTTAGGAAGGCAACTGGGTGGTTGGCTATGGGGGTCTAAGTGGGACCATTGGATGAGTTTTTAATGGTGGATAAGAGGGTAGAGTGGCTAGCCATGAAGCTTCTTGGAGTCGATATCATGGGCAACTAAGAGAAGGGGATATGTTCTTAGTTTGCTAAATTTAGGAAGTGGGTTTTGGCATTTGGATTGAAGATCAAGGGTGTAGGCTTTTAGATGGTTTTCTAAGGGATAGGATTGGAACATAGGTTTAGAAAAATGGTTGTCCTAGATTAGGTTTTTGGTGGTGTATTAAGGGCATGCCACATGTCCTCTTGTCCTGCTTTCCTGCTACCTTTTCTTTAATTCTTTAAGCTTCACTTCATTCCAAGCTTTATTTGCTCCTTACCTTTATTCCAAGCTACTTTAGCTTCATCACTCACTCCTGTATTATTCAAACACTTTTGTTAGTTGCTAATTGGACACAAAACACTTACATGGCTTAAATATGCATGCATGATTAAAATGCAATATTTACGACCTATATGTATTAACCTAACTTGGTACTTAGCATAAAATATATAGACAAGTTATTCTTATAAATTTTGTATGTATCACCCATCACCCCCATGCACCAACTCTCCCAAGCCTTAAATTCAAATTGCTAGCAATGTGATCATAGGATTTCAACTTACCATTTGTAAGGATTCAATTACTTGGCCCCGTGGACCAACTCTCCCAAGCCCTAAATTGAAATTGGTAGCAATGTGATCATAGGATTTCAATTAGGTTCTAGGCATTTGCAAGGATTCAATTACTTCACTTGATTTTCCATGTTAAATTGGTTGACTAGGCTATGGGGTAGTACCAAACAGTTGTGGTAAGAGAGTCCAAAGGAACCCCGCCAGTGTGGGGAAGAACTTTCTATCTTTAGCTCCCTTATTCAACGTAGTTGAATTGACCTTGGAAATGTAGGCTAAGTGTTTTGTCCTCATATTTGGTAACTTAGAGCCTTAGGTCCTACAGTACCTTTTAGGGCTATCGCGTTCAAATTGATTTGTTGGGTTGCATACACTATCATTTGTCTCTCCTGTTTCCTCTCGCATCTCCTCCTCAATCTTCTTTAGAAGTGTATACAAACTCCAAAGAGAATACTTGAGTTTGGTAAGTCTAGCTTGATGTGTTTCTTAGTGAGGGATAGATGCTAAATCAAGATTAAGTATAATTGTAGAAAGACTTTTGCATCTATATGCTACGTCATTTAATTGTTACGAAACTCAATTTGTTTGGAATTAGGGACTCTTAGTGGATCCAACAGGGAGGCTGAGTAGAAGAGGGCCTAGATTGGAGTTCCTTAGTCTATTTTTGTATTTTTGTATATTTCATTTTTTTCCTTTTCTTTTCCTTTCTTAATAAGAGACTAACCAGACAAAACCCTAACTGTGTCCTAATTTTTTTTTTATTTTTGTTGGTTGCAAAAAGTGAGAAAGCTATCTATATTTTCTTGTCTTTTCTTCCTTTTATTTTTTTTTTTGCTTTTGCCTTTAGTTACAAAAATGGGAAATTATTTACAACTTGTAACTAAGCAACTCTATAAAATATTTTTGCGATTTCCATCTTTGTGATTTTCTTGGCTTTTGAATATGTGAACATAAATAATAACAAAAACACTAACTTTCACTTTTCATTAAATGGAAAATGACACTACAGTTGGGAAAGAACTAGCAACCACTATCCATTACATCAACTATGTGTAGCTTGAGTTACTTATACAAGAAACTAACAAAAATATGTACAAACTTGCTTCTTCAATGCATACTGTTGTGACCCATGCCGTTTGAGCCTTTTATGATGTCTGGACTTTAGGTCAGATGTCTGGTAAGATGTCTGGACTATGGGTCAGACGTTTGGTCAGACGTATGAAAATCAAAAATCTTGGATAAGAAACTCGCATCTGCGCATGTGCTACGCGCAGACAGTACCCCTCGTCTCTTCCCTCCTTCTTCTCTCTCTTCTGCCCCAACAAAACCCTAAACCCGACCTTATATAAGACCCCCCTTCCCCTCTCTCGTTCTCCCCACACCAGCCCCTTCCCCTCTTCTTCTCCACTCTAGCGAGAGAGGTAGAGCAAGTGAGAGAGCGAGGGGTGGCATGACAAGGAGAGGAGGAGCGGCGTGAGAAGGAAAGGAGGTGAACTTGCGAGCTCATGTGGGAGCTCACCGATGAGCGCAAGGCCGGAGCGGTGTGTGCGTGAGGCGGAGGTGTGCGTGAGGTGGAGGAGTGCGTTGGGGAGGTCCTCCCCGACACTGCTGCAGGTCAGAGGACACGGTGAGGCCATGCGCGACACGGCCACACGCGGCACGAGAGGGTAGAAGCAGGTTCTGGTTCTGGGTTTTTCCCAGAATTAGATGTCTAGTGCGACGTCCAGACAATGGAGCCGATGTCTAAAGGAGGTTCTAGATGTCTAAGGAGGAAGTCTCGTGAAGGTACGTCCCTTTGCAGATACGGCCATGCAGGCCGCTTCGCCAATACCCCTTTTTGCATGCCATTTTGAGAAGATCGGGTATCTGCGTACGGGATTCTCTTTGTGAAGGCACGGGACATGCCCTCCCACGCATTTCAGACATCTAGCCAACAGACCAGATGACGGGAAGCACTTCCACACGTCCAGAGTGGTGGTCGGATGTCTGGAACTGGGTCCAGACAGTTCAGAAGAGTTGCTGGACATCTGAGGATTGGCGTAGGGGTTGAGGTATGACACTGGACACTTTTAAGACATCTGGAAGTTATTCTAGATGTCTAATTTGAGTCAGAAATGCTATTTTTTGACCCGTTCAGGGTCCGTTTGAGATCCATTTTCCGTAGATAGGATACCGATGTTTTCCGTATGATTTCCTCTACTTGTTAGAAGACTTTCTATACTATTCTGAATATTCTCTTGTGATTGATCCATGTGATAGGACCTCATTCCATTGTAGGTTCGGGGCTTGCTGAGGTACGTGAGCCTGCCATTCAAGCTCCCACTACTCCTGGGTTTACTGGTAGAGTGGCTTCCCCTTAATTTAATTAAAACCTAAATGCATGTGTGGGATGAATGATTAGAACCTAGGATATGGCATGAATCCTAGGATGAGAAACTATTGAAATGTCTGTAATGGATGATTGAATTGCAGTCTTGAATGAGTAGATAGAATGATAACAATTGCCTGTAAATAAATAGCAGCTACCTGTGAAATGTGAAGCACTTGTGCAAGCAAACTGTTGCATGTAAATTCCTATTGTATACGTTAAATGACATAATACTAGCTGCATATATATAAATTGAGAATGGTAATGTGAATGATGGAAATACGAGCTACCTGTGTATAACCGTTGTATGGAAATGTAAATAATAGAAATACGAGTTGCATATGTATATCCTGAAAATGGAAATAGAAATGATGAAACCTGGTATGGCTTGGCCTAAGGAATATGAGCATGAACCCTATGGGGAATTAGGAGTAGAGCTCCTGGAAATAAATGGAATGGATCGGGAAATGTAAGTGGGGAAGTGAGCTGGCCCTTGAGTACGGAGTACCAAGGAGAGCGACTGTCCCCCTGTTTAGTGTAGAGCAGAGCTAGCTGCCCTTGGGTTGGGACCCGGGGTTAGGATTGGCCACTCTGTACCAACTTCTTGGCCCTCACATACGCAGTATCGGGGAGAGCTACTAGTGTAGGGAGAGTGCTAGCAACCCCATGGGGCCCGGAGTTCAGCTAGCCACCCTACACCGACTTGTTGGGCCCACTGGGCAAAACAGGGTAGTCAGGTGAGGGTGCGCAGACTATGGAGGGGCGAGACTTCTGTTTGGTTCTTAGGGGCTAGACCCCTGTTACTGAGAGAGCTAGGCCCTATACTGGTTCCGTGCTGTGCTTTGGGCGCACCCACTAATAGAAACGAATGACCGCGTGCCAGTGTGGGGTAACTACCCGTGCAGTTATCGCGTGTGCCGAAGTCACTGTTACATCTTTCAGTGACTTTGTGGTGGTTGACTGTGTGTAGGATCACCACGGGGAACTCTCCTGGCCAGGAGAGCACCACGTGTGCCTTCTACTCTTCAGAAAAGACTGCAATCAAGATCGTTCCCACAAGGAACATTCGAGATCAAGAAAGAGACCTGATAAATAAACCAAGTGATGGGAAAGAATAATTAGTAAAGAAAGTAAATGGAAAAACAGCAGCTACCTGTCCACTGTCACTGCTTTAGTTAGTTGGTTGCCACTCTACTCAGCGTTCACTGACTTTGTGTACTCGTAACCCTTTTTAGGTCCAGGTGTTGAGTAGCTGAAGCCTACGACTGCAGAGGGTGCTGGGCCTAGTACAATCCAATAGCTATAGTTTCCCTCGCTATACTCTTTTGTAGTAGTGAGTAGACTCTTGTACCTTTACGTTTGTACTCTTACATTCTGTACTTTATATTCTTGTACCTGGTTACTTTTCTACTATTGTGGTGGTGTGTACTGTAGTAGTTTTACTTCCTTATTGCTATACTTTTGTTACTGTTAGTTGCTTAGCATAGTGAATGTGGTTTACTTCCTGCTTTTTGGTTACTTACTCTTTGGATGACTGGGTCTTGGGATCAGTCGAGTCGGTCCGGTCTCGTGTCCTGTAGGGATTTGGGAATCGAGTCGTAATATGATGATATCAGAGCAATGTCTTCCCGAGAAGTGAACCAACTAACTTGAGAATAACCAATTCACGTGCTTGTAACTAGAGTAACCACCACAACATACCTTTTTGACATCTATTCTGAGGTTCTTTTGCTGAATGTCCATTGGAATTGACGTCTTCCTGTTCTATTGTTCGCGTCTCCTTGTAGGAGATGCCTCGATGTGGGGCCATTGAGGCTGACGTGGTTGTGGACGAGGTCGAAGGGGTGGACGTGCTGAGCCCAACGTTTCAGTGGACCAGCCACTTCTTCCGGGCGTTTAGACCCTGGACCTCGCCCAGCTAATACAGGAGATTGTGCGAGAGGAGCTCCACCCGCCTCCACGGGCGCCTCTCCCTCGGGACGTGGAGGTTGAGTCCTCTGTGGGATCGCAAGACAGATGCAGTGCTGGATGTGGGGGAGGGGGCAGTCCTCCACCACCCCTACCGTCCTCTGACACTTCCGAGCATGAGCCCTCCCTACTTGGAGGCGTGCCCGTTTCCCCACTTCAGCTACATTACGAGCTTTTCGAGCAGTTCCTGAAGCTGCAGCCCCCTCCTTCAAGAGGGATGAGGACCCGACCAAGGCGAAGGACTGGCTCGAGCAGATCGAGAAGGTGTTTGACACCCTTCGCCCCCCTGTGGAGTGCTGTGTGGCCTTTGCCACGTACCAGCTGGAGAGCGCGGCACACAAGTGGTGGAGGGTAGTTAGAGGTTAGGAGAGGGTAGAGCCGACATGGGACCAGTTTGTTACCCTCTTTTGCAAGTAGTACTTCCCACAGACGTGGTAGGATCAGAGGAGGCAGGAGTTCCACACTGTCTGCCAAGGGACGATGATTGTGAGCACGTATCGCATGCATTTTCTAGAGTTGTCTCGTTTCACTGCGACAGCTGTGGCTACTGACGAGGAGTGCCTGTGGAGGTTCATTGAGGGGCTCCAGCCTACTATTCGGGGGTATGTCAAACCTCTGAAGCTGCCTACGTTCTCGAGAGTGGTGGAGGCAGCTATGACATATGAGGAGACCAACCCGATCGCACGTGACACTGACAGTGGACGGAAGAGGCCCTACCAGCCAGACTACTCACAGGATCGGTGAGAGAGGAGGCACGTAGCACCCGCAAAAGAGCCGTCAGGCTTTGCGGGGCTGCTAGTGGCTTTTGGGGGCTCCCGACAGGGGCCAGCTGCCAGCACTGTACCCCCGCCTAACCGTCAATAGGGACCTACTGAGGGCAGGAGTCGAGTTCCCCTTTTCTACCAGTGTGGCCAGCCGGGCCACATCAGTAGGGACTGCCCATCTAGGGCTAGAGGTCAGCAGATGCTCCGCGTACCGAGCGCTAGAAGATGAATAAGAGGTCGTGGTTTCCAGCCATGTGGGGGAGGACAGCAGTCGAGGGGAGCGTACCTGCTAGCGGTTACCCATCTGATGTAGAGTGTGGCTGCTTCTTCCGCATCGAGAGCTGAGGGGTGTATCAACGCCCTGACACACAGAGACGTCAGAGCTTCAGGTTCAGTGGTGGCAGGTATGGTTACAATTTCCGGCAAACTTGTTTACACACTTTTTGATTCCGGCACCACACACTCGTTTGTTGCTGCTAGTTTTGCTGTCAGTTTGGGACAGGATTGTGTGTTGTTAGAGGATCCTTTTGTGACTAGAGGCTCAGGTGGTTAGCTGTTTGTAGCTGAGGAAGTTTACACAGGCTGTGAGGTCAGTGTTAGGGAACACAGCCTCCCCGCTGATCTAATTGTGAAATTGATGGAGGACTTTGGCGTGATTTTGGGGATGGACTGGCTATCCGCATACCATGCTTTGGTGGATTATTTCAAGAGGAAGATTGTCTTCTCCATACTGGAGATGCCTTCTTTTGGGTTTCACGGATAGCCAATGGAAGGAGGCTTCAGGTGCATTTCTGCACTACGGGCGGCGAGACTTTTGGGCTAGGTGTGTGAGGGCTTTCTGGCTTGTGTAGTGGCAGACTTTCAGAGCATTCTGGTGGTCAGAGAATACCCCAATGTGTTTCCAGAGGAGCTACCAGGACTACTGCCTGAGTGTGAGATCGAGTTCGAGATCTCACTGGTACCGGGGACCAACCCCATTTCTACAGCACCTTACAGGATGGCACCACTTGAGCTGCAAGAGCTCAAGTCCCAGTTGCAAGACCTTCTGGAGATGGGCTTTGTGAGGCGCAGTGCATCTCCGTGGGGAGCCCCGGTATTATTTGTGAAGAAGAAAGATGGTACCCTACGCCTTTGTGTACACTACAGATAGTTGAATAGGGTCACCATCAAGAACAGGTATCCGCTGGCGAGGATTGATGATTTGCTTGATCATTTGAGAGGTGCCATGGTTTTCTCCAGGATAGACTTGAGGTCTGGCTACCACCAGTTGAGGATCAAGGAGACCGACGTCTCCAAGATTGCTTTCCCACCCAATACGGACACTATGAGTTTTTGGTCATGCCGCTTGGGCTGACCAACACCCCCGCTGCTTTCATGGATTTGATGAATCGGGTGTTCAGACCATATCTGGATCAGTTCGTGGTAGTATTTATCGATGATGTGCTCATCTACTCGCGGGATCAGGCACAACACGAACAACACTTGCGGATGGTTTTGGACACATTGAGATGATGTAGTCTGTATGCCAAATACAGCAAGTGCGAGTTCTGATTAAGGTAGGTGACCTTCTTAGGTCATGTGATTTTAGGGGATGGCTTGGCTGTGGACCCAGCCAAGGTAGAGGCAGTGCTCAGGTGGGAGAGACCACGTACAGTGACAGAGATCCGCAGTTTCTTGGGACTGGCAGGCTACTACCAGTGGATTATCAAGGGTTTCTCACAGATTGCACCTCCTATGACACAGTTGACCCAGAAGAATGTGGCCTTTTCTTGGACAGACACTTGTAAGGCATGTTTTCAAGAGTTGAAGGAGAGGCTGACTTTGGCTCCTGTGCATACCATCTCTGATAGCAGTGGCGATTTCGTTGTGTACACAGATGCTTCGTTGCAGGTGTTAGGGGGTGTGCTCATGCAGCGGGGTCACGTTGTCACTTATGCTTCGCGACAACTGAAGCCCCATGAGCATAGCTACCCTACCCACGACCTAGAGCTGGCAGCTGTCATCTTTGCGCTGAAGACTTAGAGGCACTACCTATATGGTGAGACTTTTGAGATATTCACGGATCATAAGAGCCTCAGGTATTTGTTTGATCAGAAGGAGCTTAACATGAGATAGAGATATTGGTTAGAGCTCCTGAAGGACTATGACTGCAGCATCTCCTACCATCTGGGGAAGGCCAACGTGGTGGCTGATGCCTTGAGCCGGAAGGCACCTGCCTACTTGGTCAGTTTACAGGCACAGAGTTGGAGACTCATGGAGGAGATGGGCAGTTGGCAACCCCTAGAGTTACTGGGGTACTGTGGGGCAGTGACTATGACACGACAGACAAGGCCAGAGTTGATAGACTGCATCATCATAGGACAGATGGCAGACCCGTATCTGCAGTTGTTGCATGACAGAGTACTGTCAGGGGACCCTGGAGACTTCTCCTTTACTGACGAGGTGCTGCGCATGAGGGGACATTTGTGCGTTCCCAGGGATGAGAAGTTGTTGAGAGAGCTCCTGACTGAGGCACACAGTTCCAGGTTCACCATACATCCCGGGAACACAAAGATGTATCATGATATGAGATGTGAGTTTTGGTGAAGGGGGATGAAGCGAGATGTAGGTGAGTTCGTGCAGTAGTGTTTGGTGTGCCAGCAGGTGAAGGCCAAGCATCAGAGGCTTGCAGGGCCGTTGCAGCCACTTCCAGTGCCAGAGTGTAAGTAGGAGTGCATCACCATGTACTTGGTGGTGGGCTTTCCCGTTACCTAGCGAGGACACAACGTAGTCTGTGTGATTGTAGATAGATTGACGAAGATGACACGTTTCTTGCCGATCCGAGTCACCTTAGGACCAGCACAGTTGGCAGAGAGGTATATTCACAACGTGGTACATTTGCACAGACTTCCATGTGAGATTGTATCTGACTGGGATACCCATTTTACGTCCCAGTTTTGGGCTGAGTTTCAGCAGGCTTTGGGGATACGGTTGATGTTCAGCACGGCATACCACCCCCAGACGGACGGACAGTCGGAGTGAACGATACAGACGCTTGAGGACCTTTTACATGCCTATGTACTGGACTGGAGGAGCACTTGCCCCTGGTAGAGTTTGCATATAATAATAGCTATCATTCGAGTATCGGCATGGCACCATACGAGGCTCTGTACAAACGGAGGTATACTGCGCCCTTGCGTTGGGTTGAGGTGGGGACCAAGTGGGAGGTTGGCCCCAGGCTGATCCGGCAGAGTCAGGAGGTGGTTGAGCAGATTCACAGATGGCTTCGCACTGTCAGGAGTAGAGAAAAGAGTTATGCCGATCAAAAGCGCAGAGAGGTGCAGTTCGAGGTTAGGGATCATGTCTTTCTATGTGTTTCACCCATGAAGGGCCTGCAGCGTTTTGGGGTGAAAGGGAAGATCGTGCTGAGGCTTGTGGTGCCCTTTATGGTCGTGGAGCAGGTGGGACCCGTTGCTTACAGGCTTGTCCTTCCTCCCAATCTTTCTGGTGTGCACGACGTGTTCCACGTGTCCAACCTCAGGAAGTACGTCGCTGATCCCAGTCACGTTCTGAGCCACGAGAGTGTCGAGGTGGGTGACAACTTGACCTACCTCGAGCGACCAGTGCAGATACTAGATAGAGCCATCTGGAGTTTGAGATGAAAGCAGGTACCCTGGTGAAGTTCCTCTGGAGGAGCTAGAGGTACGAGGAGGCTACCTAGGAGGCTGAGGTGGCGATGTGAGAGCGGTACCCAGGGCTTTTTGAGGGTACATCTTTTCGGACCGGCTTCGGTCCTCTTTAAGTTTTTTATGCGTATGTTGTTCTTTTTCCACACCCTAGCTAGCTTAAGTTTCGGGGATGAAACTTCCTTTAAGTTTGTTATAATGTTATGACCCGTGCTATTTGAGCCTTTTAAGACATCTGGACTTTAGGTCAGATGTCTGGTAAGACGTCTGGACTGTGGGTCAGGCATCTGGTCAAATATCTAGACACATTCACAGAAATCTGAAAATAGAAAATCTTGGATACGAACTCGTGTCTGTGCGTGTGCTGCACGCAGACAGTATCCCTTGTCTCTTCCCTCCTTCTCTCTCTTCCGCCCCAGCAAAAACCTAAACCCGACCTTATATAAGACCCCCTTCCTCACTCTAGTTCTCCCCACACCAGCCCCTTCCCCTCTTCTTCTCCACTCCAGCGAGAAAGGCAGAGCAAGCTAGAGCACGAGGGGCGGCGTGAGAAGGAGAGGAGGTGAACTCGCGAGCTCGCGTGGGAGCTCACTGGTGAGTGCATAGTCGGAGTGGCACGTGTGCTAGGTAGAGGAGCGCATCGGGGAGGTCCTCCCCGACACCGCTAAGTCGGAGTTGCTGGCGAGAGGGTGGAAGCAGGTTCTGGTTCTGGGTTTTTCCCAGAATCAGACGTCTAGAGCGACGTCCAGACGACGGAGCCGACTTCTGGAGGAGGTTCCAGATGTCTGAGGAGGATGTCTCGTGAAGGTACATCCCTTTGCGAATATGGCCATGCAGGCCACTCCGCCGATACCCTTTTTGCATGTCGTTTTGAGAAGATTGAGTATATGCGTACAGGATTCACTTCGAGAAGGTATGGGACACGCCTTCCCATGCATTTCAGACGTCTAGGCAACATACCAGACGACGGGAAGCACTTCCAAACATCCGGAGAGGTGGTCAAACGTCTGGAACTGGGTCCAGACAATTCAGAAGAGTTCCTGGACATCTGAGGAATGGCGCAGGGCTTGAGGTATGACACTGGACACTTTTAAGATGTCTAGAAGTTGTTCTAGACATCTAATTTGAGTCAGAAATGCTATTTTTTGACCCATTTAGGGTCCGTTTGAGATCTATTTTTCGCAGATAGGATACCGATGTTTTCTGTATGATTTCCTCTACTTGTTAGAAGACTTTCTATACTGTTCTGAATATTCTCTTGTGATTGATCCTTGTCATAGGACCTCATTTTGTTGCAGGTTCGGGGCTTGCTAAGGCACGTGAGCCTGCCATTCAAGCCCCCACTACTCCTAGGTTTACTGGTAGAGTGGCTTCCCCTTAATTTAATTAAAACCTAAATGCATGTGTGGAACGAATGATTAGAACCTTGGATATGGCATGAATCCTAGGACGAGAAACCCTTGAATGTCTGTAATGGATGATTGAATTGTAGTCTTGAATGAGTAGATAGAATGATAACAATTGCCTGTAAATAAATAACAGCTGCCTGTGAAATGTAAAGTACTTGTACTAGCAAACTGTTGCATGTAAATTCCTGTTGTATACGTTAAATGACATAATACTAGCTGCATGTATATAAATTGAGAATAGTAATGTGAATGATGGAAATATGAGCTACCTATGTATAACCGGTGTATGGAAATGTAAATAATAGAAATACGAGTTGCATATGTATATCCTGAGAATGGAAATAGAAATGATGAAACCAGATATGGCTTGGCCTGAGGAATATGAGCATAAACCCTACGAGAAATTTGGAGTAGAGCTCCTGGAAATAAATAGTATGGATCTAGAAATGTGAGTGGGGAAGTGAGCTGGCCCTTGAGTACGGAGTACTAAGGAGAGCGACTGTCCTCCTGTTTAGTGAAGAGCGAAGCTAGCTACCCTTCGGTTGGGACCTGGGGTTAGGATTGGCCACTCTGTACCGACTTCTTAGCCCTCGTGTACACAGTATCGGGGAGTGCTACTAATGTATGGAGAGAGCTAGCAACCCCACGGGGCCCGGGGTTCAACTAGCCACCGTACACCGACTTGTTAGGCCCACTGGGCAAACCAGGGTAGTCAGGCGACGGTGTGCGGACTGTGGAGGGGCGAGACCCCTGTTTGGTTCTTAGGGGCTAGACCCCTATTACTGAGAGGGCTAGGCCCTATACTGGTTCCATGCTATGCTTTGGGCGCACTCGCTAACAGAAACGACTGACCACATGCCAGTGCGGGGTAGCTACCCGTGCGCTTATCGCATGTGCCCTGGTCACCGTTACGTCTATCCGTGACCTTGGGGTGGTTGACTGGGTGTAGGATCACCACGGCGGACTCTCCTGGCCAGGAGAGCACCACATGTGCCCTCTACACTTTAGAAAAGATTGCAATCAAGATCGTTCCCACGAGGAACATTCGAGATCAAGAAAGAGACCTGATAAATAAACCAAGTGATGGAAAAGAATAATTAGTAAAGAAAGTAAATGTAAAAACAACAGCTACCTATCCATTGTTACTGCTTTAGTTAGTTGGTTGCCACTCTACTCAGCATTCGCTGACTTTGTGTACTCATAACCCTATCTAGGTCCAGGTGTTGAGTAGTGGAAGCCTATGGTAGCAGAGGGCGCTGGGCCTAGTAGAGCCCAGTAGCTGTAGTTTTCCTTGCTATACTCTTTTGTAGTAGTGAGTAGACTCTTGTACCTTGACGTTTGTACTCTTACATTCTGTACTTTATATTCTTGTACCTGGTTACTTTTCTACTGTTGTTGTGGTGTGTACTGTAGTAGTTTTACTTCCTTACTACAGAACTTTTGTTACTGTTAGTTGCTTAGCATAGTGAATGTGGTTTACTTCCTGCTTTTTGGTTACTTTCTCGTTGGACGACTAAGTCTTGGGATCAGTCGAATCGGTCCGGTCTCTTGTTCTGTAGGGATTTGGGAACCAGGTCGTAACACATACCCATGGCGATGGTGGTTATGACAAGAACAATGCGATGTGTCCTTTGGTGAGGGGCTTCGTGAAGAAATAGGATGCAAGTGGGAGATTGGACGTTGGTAGTGGTAGTGGGATAATGCGGGTGTTTAGGATTAGGTAATAGGCCATCTAGCTAGGTCAAGATAAAGTGGTGAAGGGACCTAATGTGACTAATGGTGGGTGTCTCGATGATATGGGTAATGATGTGCTTGTTTGTCTTAATGTTGGTGATCATTACTATAGCAGATGTGAGAGACGGATATGTAGATTCTATACTTAGATGTGACTAGTGCTTGTTCAATAGTGGTGCTTTCTATTGAGTTTATTTGGTGTGCATGGTGGTATGGGGAGGGGATGGTAATTAACCATGTTCCTAATGATGGTGATAGTGGGATTGAGTGCTAGGTTAGGATGCTATGGATGGAGCTTATCTAGGGTTTTGTGTCTGCTAATGGAGAGTATGTGTGTGCAGTGAGTAGAGTGTAGTAAAGTGTGGAGGTGGTGTGCATGTGGTATAGGTGAAACTGGTGAGTGAAAAGAGTGTGTGCAAGGGTGGTGAAGATGGTCGTGTGTAAGTGTGAGTGAGTGAGAGGTGTTGGCATGTGTGTGTGTGGGGGTGTTGATGGTGCTAGTGAAGTGGCATGTAAGTGAGTTGTGATCAATAATTTGGATCCCTGGTTAGTTAGGATTAATTATCATTATAGTAGTATAGTGTCACAATCCAAACAGATGTCATAATTATTTATACATAGTTTTTACTAGTTTATTCCAGGCCATTCATTGGGAGACGGTTATTGATATACATCACTCTCTATTATCCAAAATCTAACTTCTATTGCAAATATGTCAGTTTTAGAAATGAATGAATTAGAAATAATACAATCAATGAATGATCTAATTTAAGTTAATTATTTACAAAAGAATGGATCTTAGTACATTAATGCCTCAAGAATATAAACAAAGGAAAGGCATCAAAAGCAATGCTAATTTAATCTAAGTTAGTTAAATTCACACTTAATTCTACTTACCCACTAAGTTTTTACTCAATCGAAACTAAACTAATTATATACAAGTTTGAATAAAAGAATAATAAGTAAAAGAGTTACATAAACACAACCGCAACCACTATATACAATACAAGGTAAAAAATGTATATAACACTATGCTTATATATATTATAGAACTTATATAGAAACATATAACATTTAGTATATAAAACTTAGCTTATATATATGCACACAATATATATACATGTATACAAATATAAAGTATCCTTGCTTTCATGTATCTAATCTATATATATATATATATTTATATATAATATACAACTAATACATACCTATATTATAGAATATATACAAAATATGCACATATAAACTTATACTCAACACATATATAACATACACTATATACTACTCACATATCTAATATATATATATGTACATATATAGCTACATAGTTATAAGTTAAGTACACTCACATAACACAATATATAAAACACACACACTTGAACACTTAACTAATTTTTGCTTATCATATAACTTAGCACTGTATATATATATATATACATAACACACTAACACTCACACATGCATGCAGACACTTAGTTAATTTTAGAACCCACATAACACACTCAACACTTGACCAAAAAGATTGGTGAGTCTTTTGCATAGTCTCAATGGATGAACCAAAGTAGGTGCTACTAAGCTCACCCTACGGGGGAGGGCCGAGGCCACAATATGCTCAATTTCTACCTACAGGCCATGCCCAATGGGCTACCCTTAGCAGGCTATGCTCAATAGAGCCTTAACCTTTGGGCTTTAAGATCTAAACGCAACACTCTATAGGTTTTTCCACACATAGCACATGGTATAGCATTAGAGAGCACACGCAATGCACGTGCTCATCCGAGAGCCCATGCCCGGTAAGAGCGATAAGCCTCTAAATGAGTTTCATTAAATATGGTGTAAGGCACTTATGCATGCCCGATGTAGCACTAAAAGGGAAGCACAATTTCAGCTGTGCTTGTGTTCTATGGTTGCATTTTATTAATGATTTCATAGCCTTAATTAAGCATTAATTAGGGATCTATTGTATAATTAGATTATATGGTTATGTAGTCAATATATAGGGCTACTTATTGGTATAATTATTTTAAGTTAATTAAATATATAAATATATTTTAAAATTAATTAAAGCTAAAGTTATTTACACGTTAATTATTTACACATTATAATTAGTACTTATTACTTAAATAAAGTATAAATTAGTGGATTAATTATTCAATTGAGACTTAATTTAGTTAATACATATAATTACATGATTGATTAAGATTTTTAATTAATTTATTCAATTTATTTAGATATTGATGTATTTATACATATGAATTTTATAGTTTACATATTAATTATACAATGTACATAGTAATACACATTATAAACAAAATAATAAATATAATTAAAATAAGCTAAATAATATTTTATAAGAATACAATATAGATTAGTTTATTAGTTAATTAAATTACTAGTTTACATTACCTTAACTTAATAATATACATTATTAACCTACATTAATGAGCATATACAATACTTAATTAAGTATATATAACATAAATATGATATTTTACATAATAAATACTATAACTAGTATGCTAAGTTATACACATAAATATGCTAATGTACATATATAGCTATACATAGATGCATATAAGTTATATACATATATTATAATTAGTTATACAATATATACATATATTTATTACTATACCATATAACCTAATACTCATTATAAATTATTTACATATAAATAATATATATATATATTATGTGCATACTTTATTTACATATAACTTATTATATATTATTAACTTATGAATATATACATGTATTTACACTATATATATAGACTATTTTTAGGATTTCTACAATTTTTTTGATTTTTATTTTGTTTTTGCATTATAAGGAACGAGAGAAAGAGGAGAGAAAGTTAGAAATAGAAGAGAAGAGCTATTTTTGTGACTTTTTTTTTATTTTCTTTATTTCTAAGCCTGAGAAGTCTAGAACTTGTGTAGGTATGTTCTCCTAGCTAAAGGACTCTAAACCTAAACCTAAGGACGCAAACACCTTAAACACACTAAACACTCACTCATGACACATTTCTTTTATTTGTTTACATTATTTTTTTATTTTTCATGGTCTTTACAAGAAAATACTAGGAAATAGAAAAATGTGGTAGGAGATTGAAATTAGGCCGTAAAATTGTATTAAAAATGCTGGAAAGAAAGATTTCAATATGAGAAACATCCAAACATCAACAAAAGCTAAAATCAAGCTCAGATTATGATTTGAACAACATATTCATTGTCAAAATGTGGTTTAGATAGCTAACAACAACTCTAATTGCTAACAAATGATGTTAGCCACTAATTTACACACTCTTTGATGCAAACTAAAATTAATTGTGAATATATGAATGTTTCTAACATCTAAATGTCATACAAAATGATCTTAAAAGGTCATATACAAGATCTTAATACTCTCAGCTCCATCACTCAACAGATTTGGCAAGGAATGAGACTGCTGCTACTGTCAACATACTTTGAAAACCCCTCTTAATCTGACTTTGTGATTAAAACTCCACTTAGATCAAGTAAAATAGCAGATCTACATTAAATCCATCCCATAAATTTTTTATAGATCTTTAATCATCACAAAATCCATTTAAAAATGTCAATAAAAACCATTTCAAATTCATCCAGATTTGCTATTGCAATTGTTACACTGACTAAATGTATTTTTGAATCAATCTAAAACTCAAATATCTTTCAAAACACTTGCATATGTTCTATACACTTGAAAAACCATCCTAGATTTTCGCTCAAGTCAGTAGAGTATCAATAGAGCATTGAATATTTGAGTTCCCAGATGCTTCATCAAGCTTGCATATGTTCTAAACATAGTAGATTGGATTTAATCACTAAAACAACATGCCACATTATCACAAATATTCGCTGAAAGATCTAGAACTCGATTAAAATCAGATCAATGCTCCAAGAATGTCAGAAAACTTGAATCTGATCCCTATCTTATGCCATAGGTAGCGTGAAGGCAAGGGATGAAATCAAGCATTTAAACCAACTAAAATCAAGCTCTAGATTGTTGTTAAATCATCTCAAACCTCATTCAAAACATTAATTGCCATATAAAATAATTTATAATTGAATTAGATTGTCACCTAGTTGGGCATTTAATTCGAATGCGCCAAACTGATATGAGCACTTGGAATTCTTGCACACTATTAATTAGTGTTCAGGGGTTCCAAGCAATTCTAAAGGAATGATTAGGTCACTGGAAGAGATTCAAATCCATGCATGGATTCCCCTTAGCACTTGCTACCTGGTGATGTGCACAGAATAGTAGTAGGTGATCCAAATTAGGCATGCACTCAAATCTTAATGGAAATCCAAATAAAATAGCTTACTCTAATTGCATTCAGCTCAATTACATTATTATGAACTCAATTCTATCAAATAGATTAGATTAGAAATAAATTTCTTCTTAAATCCATCGATTAAGCACTAAAACCAAATCGCGACCAATCATCCAACATGAATTCAGTTTTGATCACTGAAGGGCTTGTGTAGTCTCATGTAATGAATGGAAGACCCTTTAATGATTTTGGTGTGGCATGAGATTTGGGAGCTAGAGAGCTTCAGACCTCATGGCTGCTCAAATGGAGGGAGTGATCTGATGATCAAAAGATCAAGGGAATTAGTTAGAAATGTAAATGAGATGAGAGGGAAGGCAAATGCATCAAAATGATGGTGATAAATCATCTCTCTGATCTGAATTGATCAGAGAAGTCAGATCTATAGAGGACTAAAATTAATCTAATCTACTCCTAATCTAAGGAAATCAAATACTGAATTACTCTCTAACTACACTATCCTAATATAAGTGATTAAAACTAATCTACGAAAATAGTAAATTCTATTCTAAGGGATGAATGGGATCTTAGGGAGACCACATTTGGTAGCTATAGAGATGAAGAATGGAGGCTCCAACAATGAAGAGCTCAAGTAAGGGCTCTCCAGAGCTTACTCTCAAGAGTTATGCGACCCTTAGCAACAAAGGAAGAAGGAGGAGGAAGCATGACCTCTGTCATCGACCATGGAAGAAGAAGAAGAAGAGTTGGAGGGAAAGAACGACCAAGTCAATAGAGGGGGGAGCTAGTAAAGAGCTTAAGTTAGGGTGTGGAGCTACTTATATAGGCAATGGGAGGTTGTGGTGACTGGATCAGTGGGTGGCAAGCCGTTGAGAGACAATGGCTAAGATGTGGCCAAGGGGGCATGAGAGAGGTCTAGGATGAATTTGGATTGTTTGATGTGATCTACAAATGTGTGGGAAGGTGGTGAAACTGGGGTTAGCAGGTTGGTGCATCATTGGCCGTGGATCATGTGAGGAAAGAAATGGATGGTAGAGATGCTTTGAGTTCATTGTAGCTAAACTGAAGAAGAGGGGTGCACTCTAGGTCTATTGGTGTTTTTACACCAAAGTCCCCTGAGATGAAATGGTGAAAAAATATCCTAGGAACCCATAAGTGAATAGGAATAATAATAGATGGGTCCCTCAAGGCTTATAAAATGGTCCCCATAATTTGCTATTAAGTCGTTGATAATTTTAGATATACAAAATGTGAAGAGCTTATGAATGAAGGAGGACTTAAATGAAAAACACTAAATCCAAGGCCCAAATGAGGTTAAAACTCAATGTAGTTTTTATGGCATATATTTTGAACATTGTAGAAATTATTTCAACCATTGATTTGTGAAATTAAGCTCAAATTGATATTCAATTAACATTTGAAAGATGCATTTACATAATTAATAGAAAATCTCTCAAATGTGATGTAATTATTCATTTTTAACACATTTTTGATGTTTTAGGACACTTTCCTTAGTTCCCACATTTAATCCATTTCTTATGTTAATTTAATAGTGTTTAACCTAGTTTCTAGCTTAACTTGGGCATTTTAGCTATGATGAGCAACACCTCATCAAGATGATTATTTACTAAAAAGTAAGTAAGAAAAATGGAAAGCACGTAAATAATGAAATTCTAGAGTGGAAATGCCACCCTACTATGTAAATCAAGGAAGCAAATGCTAAGCATGTAAATAAATTAACTACTAAGAAAAATAAAAATGAGAAGTAGGGAGAAGACTAGGTGTCCTCCCAATGTGGGCACTTGCTCTGTTGGGAGGGTAAAGGGATCCTAAGCATGTAGCCTACCCTTTCTTCACCTAGAGAAGCCAAGACCAAGGAGGTGCAAGAGGTAGCCATTAGCCAAGGCTTGGAGAGCACTTGAGAAGAAGAAGCTTTGATGGTGGAGGAGATGGAGGGAAATTGGAGAGGGGAGCTCCTACGGAGGTGTGCCCTTTTATAGAAGGGCCTCTTAGGTGTGGTATGTTAACTCTCTTTCGTCAAGTTTAAAATATACACCTAGTATAGTCAGCAAAAGCGAATCGACATTTAAATTTGTAATCTCAAATGTGAGTCTGAGGTCATCTCAGAGAGCAATTGATTTGCAATTATCCACTAATCATGCATATATAAAGTGAATATTACAAGGCACAATAGCTTGATGCAAAAATAAATGGATTACTCAATGAATATTGATATCAAACATCTAGAAAGAAATGTAAGTATAAGGCCAAAAAATGTGTTTTAAACTAAGCTTGAGGCCTTAACAGTTAGAGAGTTTTCACAGCCATCAAATGTCTACACTTAGCCATCAGATGTCTTAAAGTGGCAAGCAATATTCAAAGCCAATCTCAATTCAAGCCCAAAACTCATCCAATCCCTCTAGGCTTTAATAATCCAAGTCCAGACCTAGGTCCAAGAAGACTAGAATTAGGCCCAAGCCAATCCGCACGAACATAGAGAAATCTAGCTTAGATCTGGTGTATGCATGCGCACCCACGTGTGTGAGGGAATGTGTGCATGCACATGGTAGTGAATTGGTGTGGACCCGACCCCTTGCTTCTTGGGCAAGTAGTGGGGGGTGTGTTTCTATTTAAGGCCAAATCCAATGCTTTTACAATCGAGGTGGCACCAAATGTGCCCCTCGTCTTCTTCGTTCTTCAAATTATGCCAAAGCTAATTGCGAGGGCAATTGGCACTCAATTGGCCATGGATGGACAATTCATCGGCTGTGTGTCACTCATTTAATTTCATGCAAGGAGAGGGTGGTTCCTTGTCTAGAGCTTGTTGGATGAAGGTCGATGTCGCTGGAGAAGGAAGCGAGACTGGAGGCTAACCTGAAATGAAAATACAGATTTTTGGCCCCAGTTGAGCACCTAGAAGGCTTCGCTACAATGCGACAAAGGTGATGGTGGCTGAGATTTGATGAATTAGTGCATGTGGTAGCCGATCGTACAATGGGAAGGTGGCGGTGGAGTGGGTTATTTGACAGAGACCTTGGAGAGTCAAAAGCCCAAATCTCTTGAGGGCTTTTGTTCTCCAAGGTCTCACGATACTCATGGAGTAGGTGGTTTGGTGGGAGATGGTGTGGAGAAGTGGCTTGAGCTCGCCGGAGCTTCGTCGACTGTGAGGAAGAAGAGTGGTGAGGAGGAATCACTAAAACCTAATTCTAAGGAGCTAAAACTCACCTAGGAAGTGAGAGGAAGAATAAGAACTACTCTATTGGACAAACAGAGGGGGAATCATGTCTAGCGTGGCTGGCTGGATGTGGGGAAGAACATACTTCCGGTAAGTGGGTAGCGACGAAGAATGAGGTAAGGAAACCTAGCTATGGTTGGTTAGCGTCAGAGGAAGATGGGGAAGAAGATGGCGATGCCAATTTAGCCATTGGACATGCAAAAGAAGGTGGATGAGGAGGTTCGTCGAAGTCGTGGATGTGTGGCAAGTGACAGATGAAAAAGAGGGAATTTTTGGCCAATTTCAACTCCTTTCCACTTGGGAAGATGCTAGCACTTACATAGAGGAGGTTTTAGCCTTCAATTGCCTCAATTTCATGAGATTGCTCGTGTATTTGGTAGGTAAGATCATGGAATTCATGAGATCCACCAGCGGTGCTTGAGTTAATTATGGAGCTTAAGGTTTAGTTCAATCAATTAGTCATGATCTCGTGATCAATCCCTCTAAATTTGGAGGGATTTGGTCCTGATTTGAAGGAGATCACTTTCGTCAGTAGTGACAGCCGTGGGTCATTCTTCCTGATGGATTTCCATGTTTGAGTTGATTGAAGAAGAGTAAAGGACTTAGATGCAATGTAAATTAAGGACTTAGGGGCATTTATGTAATAAGTTGAGTGAAATAGGCTAAAATGCAAAATAGGTCAAGATAGACTTTGATTGGGCTCAAAATTTGGGGTTAACATAATTTGGACCCAAGAAATCTAATGGTGACCTTATATTTGGGTTTTGACGTAGTTTGACTAGTTAATTTACACTGAAGCTTGAAACAAAGCAAATTCTTGCCTAAGTCTATGTTTTTGGTCAAAATGTGTTCCTTTGGTCAAAGTGAAAGTTACAAACCTCTTAAAATATTTTTCAATAATTTTTAGGAGGTTTATATTACATTTATTTCCACTAAAACCTATTTAATTGAAGTGAGGCGATAATTAGGATTTTTATTAATAAAATAATCCTCAAATCTTAGAAAATCCTATTTCCTTCAGTTCGAGCCCACTTCTTCGGAATTTAAGTTCATTTGACCATTAATTAACCCCTCCTTTATTTTGCACTCATGATTATTCGTTAAAATAGTAGAATTAATGAGATTTCTTATCTTGTATTCAGTTTAGAATAGAGTTATGATCTTCTGATAAATATTAGGTAGCATTTATCACTAGAATTGAGCTAATTTCTAGTTGTGATAGATGATGGTGTTACCATCATGGTACTCTTAAGAGCTAGTCTAGGGTATAGGTTAAGGGGTATAGCTTAAGGATTAAAAGGTTCTAGCCTAGTGCATAACATTAGGTGTAGGTGCAAGTTAAGGGATGGTCAAGAGAGTGAATAGGCTTGAGGTTGGTGTGGGATGAGGGTGTTTAGTGGAGGGCTTTAGGTAGGTTTTAGTGAAGGGTTTAAGGGTGGCGTGGGGTGATTGCAATCCTAGTACCTAAATTAACAAAATTAAGCTAATAACCTAGCTTGTATATTGTAAATAGGGTATCTATCTCATGCATTGCATGCATCATTGCATTTGTACATTCTTGACCTAAATTTTGTCATCTTATGGTCTTATTGGTAATACTTAGATTTATAAGTAGGACCATAATATGAGAGCAACAGAGGACTAAACTGATGTAGAGAAGCTGTTTCTGCATTCTAAAGGTAAAGAGAAGAAACTAGCAATTAAAGAAAGAGAGTTGGAGATAGGAGCATGCAGAATCAGGATAAGCCCATGCAAACCCTGCTACATGTTCATTTAACACACCATCACAAACCCATGCATCTAAGGCACACATATTCACATGTGCACACTACATAAATGCAAATACATGTACACATACCACTATCCACACACTAAAATACATGTACACCTAATGTGCACATTTGAATTATCCGCACACATTTCCCATATTTTATCTATACTAATATGGGCTTAATAGCATTTACTACATTACATTTTTATTTCTTTATTCCCTAGGCCCATACACACACAACACAAGTCCACCAACCTAAGCCCACTACACCTTCCTAATTACCTCCAATCTAACCTAACCCTACTTAACTCCACACCACCCATAAACCCCCACTAAACACCACGTAAACCACCCTCCCTAATGACCCATATCCCACACCAATACCCCTCCTTTATCCATTCTCTTAACCAACCTTGACTTGTACCCCCACCTTAAGCTATGCACTAGGCTAGAACCTTCTACCCTTAGGATGTACCCCTAAAGTAGTACCTTAACCTACACCTTAGCACTAACACACCTAGGTGGCACTCTATAAAAGAGACTCCACCCATAGGCAACCCCCTTCCCCTTCCAGTTTCTCTCCATGCTCTCCACCTTCATCTTCTCCATGAGCTTCTTCTTAAGAGCTCCTTCCACCTAAGACAACATCTACTTGTGCCCCTTGGCTTTGGTGATTCTAAATGAAAAGAAGGTAGGCTTCAAGCCAAGGATCCTTCTTCCCTACCAATAGGCCTAGTGACCACATTGGAGAGGCCACCTATCTTCTTCCCCATTCTCATTTCCCTTTTTGTTGGTAAATTAGTTTATTTCTTTGCTTAACACTTGCTTTATTTACTCGCTTAGTAGAGTAACCTTTTATTTGATCATTTCTTTGCTTGTTCTTCGTTTTGCTTAATTTCTTTCTAGCCTGTAATCTTACACTTTCGCTCACACACTCACAAACACACCCATGCCACTTCACTTTCATCACCAATACTACCATCTTCACTTAGTCATAATCACCACTTCACTCACCTACATGCCACCATTACTATCATTGTGCACACACTCACCTCACTCACCACCGTCTCCTACATCACATGGACACCACCACCCACCTCATTTCACACTCTTCACTCATCACCTTAGCACACTCCTTACTAGAACACGCACACACTAGGTAGAACCACCTATTAGAACCCCAACCTAATTCCTATCACCCCCACCACTACCCTTAGAACCTAGGTTATGGCCATCCCTTCCCCATATCATCAAGCACACCAAGTTATCTCCCTAGAAAACACTACCATCGAGCAAACCTTAGTCACACCCAAATATAGAATTTTCATCTCCATCTCACTATCCTCTCCCATAGTCATTACAGCCAACATTAGGACCAACAAACACATTATCACACACATCATCGAGCCACTTACCATTAACCACATTAAGGACCTCCAACACTTCATCTTGACCTAGATGGCCTACTACCTAATCCTAATCACCCCTATAATCACCACAACCACCACCTTTATTTTTCTCACACTTGGATTCCATTCCTCCATGATGCTCCTCGTTAATCACAACATCATGTCAAAATAATTATTTCCACTTATGCTATTAGTGGGGTAGTAATAAGCATTGTAAATATTTGCTTAGTTTTTGCATAAGTAGCAATGCTACAAGTAAAGTGTTGTAATGAACTTGTTAAATTCGACTTTTGAGTTGTAATGTTTCTTCTCTCTTATCAGTGCAAAGTTGAATTAGTTTCCTTTACTTCTTGAGTTGTTCTTATTCAAAAGCAAAAAAAAAATTGCAAAAGCACTTCTTGCCTTGTTTAGTTGGGACTTGTAAATATATTTTGCACTTTCTCGAGTACAATCAAAAGCCAAAAAAATATAAAAGAGAAAAAAAAATATATATAGTTAGCTTCTCGCTTTTTATCACTAAGGAAAAATACAAAAGAAAGAGTCAAGTGTTTAGTTAGATTTAGCTTAATTGGTCTCTTACATAAAGAATGGAAAAAGCGAAATGCACAAAAATAGAATAAGGAACTCCTATTAGGCCTACTTCCAAATTAGCCTCCCCTTTGGATCGATCGGGACTCCCTTAACCATAATCAAATGGAGTTCTATAATAAGTAAATGATTTAAGTGTTTAAGTGCAAATGTCATGCTACAATGACACGTAAACTTTTCAATTTTGCACTTCAAAAGCACTTGTCATTTACATGTCGTTGTAGCATAATTTTTGCACTTAAACACTTAAACATTTATTTATTATGGAACTCAATTTGATTATGGTTAAGGGAGTCCCAGTCCATCCAATGGGGAGGCTAATTAGGAAGTGAGCCTAAAATAGTTCCTTATTCCATTTTTGTGTTTTTCACTTTTTCGATTTTTTTTTGTAAGAGACTAACTAGGCTAAATCTAACTAAACACTTGACTCATTTTTTGTATTTTTCTTTAGTGATAAAAACTGAAAAGCTAACTATATTTTTTCCTTTTGTCTTTTATAATTTTTTAGCCTTTGATTTTACTTGAGAAAGCAGGAAATATATTTACAAGTCCCAACTAAGCAAAGTGAGAAGTGTCTTTGTTATTTTTTTTTTGCTTTTGAATAAAAAGAAGAACAACTCAAGAATTAAAGAAAACTAATTCAACTTTGCATTGATACGAGAGAAGAAACATTACAACTCCAAAGTAGAAACTAAGTTCATTACGACACTCTACTTATAGCATGGCTACTTATGCAAAAACCAAGCAAATATATACAATGCTCGTTACTCACTCACTAATAGCATAAGTGGAAATAAGCATCATGACACGATGTTGTGTTTGTCGAGGAGCTTCATAGAGGAATGGAATCCAAGTTGGAGAGGGAATAAAGGTGGTGGCTGTGGTGATTATGGGGGTGATTAGGATTAGGTAGTAGGCCATCTAGGTCAAGATGAAGTGTTGGAGGTCCCTAATGTGGTTAATGCTAAGTGGCTCAGTGATGTGTGTGATTGTGTGTTCCTTGGTCTTAATGTTGGTGGTAGTGACTATGGCGAAGGTGAGTGAAATAGAGATGAAAATCCAATATTTGGGTGTGGCTAAGGTTTGCTCAATGGTAGTGTTTTCTAGAGAGTTAACTTGGTGTGCTTAGAGATATGGGGAAGGGACATCCATAACATAGGTTTTATTTAAGGGTAGTGGTGGTGGTGATAGGAACTAGGTTAGGGTTCTAATAGGTGGTTATACCTAGTGTGTGTGTGTGTGTGCTAATAAGAAGTGTGCTAAGTGATGAGTAGAGTATGAAATGAGGTATGGTGGTGTGTGTGTGATGTAGAAGAGGGTGGTGAGTGAGGTGAGTGTGTGCACAATGATAGTAATGGTGGCGTGTAGGTGAGTGAAGTGGTGATTATGACTAAGAGAAGATGCATTTTGCTGTTGGTGATGAAAGTAAAGTGGCATTGGTGTTTGTGAGCATGTGAGTGAAAGTGTGAGATTACAAACCAGAAAGCAATTAAACAAAATGAAGAACAAGTAAAGAAAAGCTCAAATAAAAGGTTACTCTACTAAGCAAATAACTAAAGCAAGTGCTAAGCAAAGAAATAAGCTAATCTACCAACAAAAAGGAAAATGAGAATGGGGAAGAAGATAGGCGGTCTTTCCAATGTGGGCCTTAGGCTTATTGGGTGAAAAGAAGGATCCTTGGCTTAATGCCTACCTTCTTTTTAGCTACCCTAAACCAAAACCAATGGGGCACAAGTATCCATTGGAGTAAGTGGAAGGAGCTCTTAAGAAGAAGCTCATGGAGAAAATGAACGTCGAGAGCATTGAGAGAAATTGGAGGCAGAGGGGGCAATTATGGGTGGGCTCTCTTTTGTAGAGTGGTCACTTAGGCGTGTTAGTTCTAAGGTGTAGGTTAAGGTGCTACTTTAGTGTTACATCCTAAGGGTGAAATGTTCTAGCCTAGTGTATAGCTTAAGGTGGGGGTACAAGTCAAGGTTGGTCAAGGGAATGGATAAGGGAGGGGGTGTTGGTTTGGGATATGGGTCATTAGGGAGGGTGGTTTGGGTGGTGTTTAGTGTGGGTTTATGGGTGGCGTGGAGTTAAGTAGGGTTAGGTTAGGTTGGAGGTAATTAGGAAGGTGATAGATACACATTTATTTAGGATAAAATGCCTACTTTTGCATGCACCTAGGTCAGTTAGATGCATCTAGTATTGTAAATAATGCATAATAGTGTCATCATGCATTTAGAATAATTCTTGCAACTTGTATATTAATTAACCTATTTCTTATGCCTAGGGGATAGGTTGACATGCTTCTGAGCCTCAAACGATAAATTCGAATGTACAGATGGATTATGGGTGACGATTGCAATGCAATAGTGTGAAAATCACCTCGATTGTACTCCTGTAGCTTCCGCTAAGAGGATATGAAGATGGACGACCTAGATGGCACCACATGGTGTTATCTTAAACTCCCTAGGCCACCCAACATACTCTAAAGCTATTGGATTTGAATCGAATGGCTAAGATTCAATCTTAGGCACCCACTCATCTCGTATTCTTCCTTCTATAGGGGTGAGGCCACATGAAACATCTGTCATCCGATCTTACATCAACGGCCATGATAAGTCTCAGCAGCGGCAGCGTAGTGGTGTGTGCACCTCGTTTGCAAAGAGGGGACGTAGGTTCAAGTCCTTAACCGCATAGCCCCCTCAACGTAGATTGATTTCAATTAAGGTCATCCAATCAGCTACTGATAGCAATCTAATCTATTACCCTAATTAGCTTAATCTAGGGCTAATCCTTAGTAGAATTATGCTTTAGCATTATAAATATTGCGTTTAGAGCATGCATGCATACTTGAGCTTTGTATTTATTTTACAAATATTTATGTCCTAATTCTAGTCATTTGTGAATAATGTAGGTGATAGGTCTTAGTGTAATATGAAGAACTGTAGAATAAAGCTGGATAGTAGCAGAAGCTGTAGCAGAGCTGGAGCTAATTGAGGAATAAAGTTGAAATAAGGAAGGATTGAAGACACAAGAATAGAGAAAGAAAGAGAGGAATTAGGATAACCCTACCCTATCCCTAAAACCTTAGGATGACCTTATCCTAGTACCTATCCGTAGACCATCTCAACAATAGATATTTGAGCTCAAAAGCCAAAAACATGGATAACATTATCCATATACCTGTCTACCCTATCCATAATTCCTATCCTACTATCCATAACCCTAATCCACTTATCCAATACCCAATCCCTAACCTAGAAACCTATTTAGGTCCATACCAAACCCAATTAACTCAGTCTGATTCAATTGGGTTAGTCACTAGTCAATTAGGTCCATGGGACCTAATTAGATTAACCCTAAGTCGATTAGACTCACTTGAGTCTAATTAGGCCCAAGATAGATACAATAGACCTAGCCACATCCAATCATGTGCAGTACAACTTGATTGTGTGCACCCAACTTCAATTGGGTTTAATTGGAACCTAGTCGGATTAGACTTAACCTATTTACCCTAGGGCTAACCAAACCTACCTAGATCATATCCTTTCCAACAAAACACCTAGCCACCGATTTTTAGAAACCCAACAAAAGAAATCCCCTCCTATCTTAGCCCTACACTCTAGATCTAAGGGACCCTATCTAACCAATCGTAGGCCTCACATTGAACCTAATGTAGGGAATCCAAATTTGTGATCCTAGGTACCTTAGATTGACCAATAGGAAGTGATGTAAACACATTTGTTGAGGGTAAAATGCCTATCCATGCATGTTCCTAGGCTTAGATTTGCATTTCATGTTATAAATATTACATAGCATGCATCATTCTGCATTTAGAGAAGTTGTATATAATTTAGGTTAATTACATCCATTTTGTGGTTAGGAGAAAAGCATATTTATTTCAGAGCCTCAATTGATGATCCGACCATACGGATCTGATCAAGACGATGATCGGAGTCCAACGCCTCTGAAATCGCCTTGATCGGAGTCCTATAGCACCATATGCAGTGCGAGGAAGATCAACGGCCAAGGGACTAGGAGACATAATTCGGAGCTTCAAATGACAAATCTAACCATGCGGATGGATTCGAGTTGACGATCGCAGCCTAACGGCGCGAAAATCGACTCAATTCGACCTCTATAGCAGCCCCTACAATAAGATGAAGATGGACGGCCCACACTGCGCCACATGGCGCAGTCCAGGCCGCTAGCACATGCACGCAGCACCACATGCATGCAGCAGCACGGGTGCACACATGTGCGAGCAGGTGCGCATGCGCACAATGCAGCACCAGCGCATCGGCGCGCGCGTGGCAATGTAGGAGCACAGTGCCAACGCAGCGTGAGCTGGACCTACAGTGACGCATGAGCTAGACTTACAGCAATGCTTATAGTTGTCAGTAATTCATCACATGCCAGCAAAGCCAGCGGCCATGAGCTACCTATAGCGACGTTTCCAGCGATGGCGTGGATGTCACTAATGGTCCCATACCTATTTTTACCTCTTCTCCTCCACTATAAAAGGACCTATACCTCCTCCCTTCCAAGCCATCTCTACCTACTCTACTCCTACCTTCTCCCAAGCTCTAGCAAGCCTACCAACGCTCCATTAGAGCTTGTTCTCAAGCTCCCAAGGCTCCTATTAATATAGCGAACCTCTGCCCCACCAAATACTCCTCCAACTTCCCATCTCCCTTCATAGGTTGCCTTGGAGTTGTCCTCCCACCTCCATTCCGATAGCAGATCAACTCCGTCTTCTCAACTCCATTCCGGAGCTACGCCTAAGCTTTCCTCAACCCGACATCCTCTAGCATCTCACCTCTATCGTCCTGCACCTCACCTCCTTCGTTTGAGCTTCTGCCAGGCATCGTCATCTCGTTGAATAGTATATTCGAGAGATTTCCTCTCACCTCCCTTTCTTTTTATGCTTTTATTGTTCATTGTAATCGACATTGAATTGATATATATATCATATTTATTCCATTTCTATCTTGTGATTCATTCTGCTTGTCTTTTATTTCAAAAGTACAAAAAAATAATAAAACCCTAAAATACCCGAAAGAAACGAATTGAAGTGCAGTTTTCATGTAAAGTAAATGTCGCCTCCCTGTGTTCGACCCGGGACTCCCTTGGAGTTTCGATATAAATTTTATTTGATCGATGTGTTTTGCAACTACGACGACGAG
This sequence comes from Thalassia testudinum, assembly GCA_037157565.1. Classification (NCBI taxonomy): domain Eukaryota; kingdom Viridiplantae; phylum Streptophyta; class Magnoliopsida; order Alismatales; family Hydrocharitaceae; genus Thalassia; species Thalassia testudinum. The sequence goes on along the minus strand of JAZHRO010000003.1, from coordinate 110,262,680 downwards.
TTACTTGTAACCTCTATTTCTAACTTGCAAAACACGCCCGACCATTTTGGCACCGTTGCCGAGGAGGCAACGAAATTTACTTTATTATTTATTGCATTTCTTTGCATTTACATAGCACTAACCCTACTTGTCTTTGATTTACTGTCTTTTAGGTACCCTAGCATGGAGATCCAAGTGCGGTAGACCGGAGTAAAGTGCTGGTAGAGTGTTTTGTAAGTGTCCCCTACACCACCCCCACCTTAGTTTTCATTCCATAACTGAATAACTCAAACCCAAATCAACTTAGGTGCTTTCTATAAACCCTAGGATAGATTTAGTTGTTTGTTTTCCACCTCCACTCACCTTTCCATCCACATAAATAAAAAAAAATAAAAAAAAGGTGTTATCTGATTGTGGGATTTTCTGAAAGCTACACATTTAACACCCACAACTTCTCACCCTAAGGTGCACAATCACATCGATTCTACCACTTAACCGGGATTTGACCTGTGGACCCGGTACACTTAATTCAACATACAAATGAGTGAGTAGAAATCTAAATAGGTCAAAAATTTCCGTGTGCCTTAACTAAATGGTGCAATAGGCCAATTGATTGAACTATTTGGGCTGCACGACTTAAGATGAAAGCAATTCATCAAGTAGCTTGCCACTTAGGGTTGATTCTTAGGGCTGAACTAGGCACTCCACATTTTTTTCATTGATTTTTAAAGGAATATATCATCACTAGTGCTTGCAAAACTTGGAGTTTTCTCCTAAACTTGATTGAATATACCTAAGATTAAACCCTAAAAGCTACTAAACAAGGTTGAACTCTAAAAGACACATCATTAAATAACCTTGTTTGAGAACCCTTGTTGTGCACACACACACATTTTAACTGATCATTAAGGGCACAACCCATCTAAAGGGCCCATCACATTCCTGAGGCACCGTTGTCCGAAGCCTAACTAAAATTGATTAGACGTTGGCCCTAAGGACTGGTTCGCTCATCAAGATCCAGATTGAGATTGTTCACGATTAACCAGCTTATACTAGTCAATTTGATGTCTAGCTAGGTGAGTAGCATCAAATGACTGCAGCTGGGGGTACACTAGGAACCGGAGGTGTAAGCCAAAGGAAGAACCTTCTCCCCAATCCCTCCTTTTAATTGGCTGGATTGCCTGGACATAAGTAGAGTAAATCGTCTATAATCTTAGGACGGATTCTATGAGTCTGTAGACCTTTAGGCTACCCAAACTAAGGATAGGCTTATATTTTTGTATTGCAGGGCTCCTTTCTCTTCTGATTTCCCTCCTTACTTCACCATGTACCCTTCCACATCCTACACACATTTCACATCCTATCCTCCTACCACCACTTATTCCCAAGATAATTACTATCCTGACTTGACTTGTAATTACCCATCCACTAGCCGGGATGACTTTGATTGGGGATATGAATCTGGACCTCAGTGTCCAGGGCCTAACCCTGGAGAACAAGACTACGATTATTATCCTTGCCAGAGCTATAATGATTATGGATCTCAATCCTTTGATGACCAAACCAACTCGATCTACAATCAGGAAGGATATCATGATTATAACACCTACCCTCCCCAGTATTCCACTGAATATAGGTCACCATCATCCTTTGAACAACTTAGAATGACCTACTTTTAGGGAGGGACCCGAGAACCTCAACATCTTGACTCCCCTAGATTCAACCCAAACCCACCCAAACCTGAATCGAACCATTCGGTTTAGGTGAACAAGATCCAAGATAGAGTGTTGGCTAATTTGAGGAACACCATACAATCTTTAGAAGCCCAGCCAACACCATGCACTGAAGCACTGGAGCATATGATCAAAATGATTAATGAACTTAATAGTTCTCTATTGGATTTGTTCCAAAGTGTTAGGGATAGGGACCTGGGTGAGCTTCTACTTGGGAAGTTGTCGAGGTTAAGGATGAAATTTGTGATTGCCCTAGTCAAATCTTGTGATGATTCTCAATATGAACCCCTTTCAGGAGAGCCAATGTCTGAACCCACTTATGTGCCTACCGGGGGGGATACATTTTTTGAGACCGGGGATGACCAGGTTGGGCTAGAGCAACCATTTGAAGATGAACCGATTGATTCACCCGAGATCCCCAAGTCAGGAAACAAAAAAAATTATGTCTCCTTGGATCATGAAATGATTTATGATTTTGAGACAATATAAATGAGGATCATCAATTCTTTGATTTTGAGGGTGAGGAATCTCTTAGTGAAGTCTCCCTTAAGCTTGAGGAGAATGATTTTAGTGAGACATACAGGCTCGAGGTGTATGACAACCAATTTGGTAGCCCGACTACTGAAGATTCTGATTCGGTTGGGGCTAACTTGGAGGATCCGATACCCGACGACTCAATTAGTAGCCCCATTCCTCAACCACACCCCGAAGAGTTGAATGAACATACTTTTGAGATCATTGTGCCCAAGTCAATCCTGATTCAGCCACAATTGTTGGACTTGGGTACTTTAGATGGGGTGTACACTGATCTGGAGGTCCCGGAAAACTTGATTTCATAGGATAGGAAGTTGGAAATAAAAATTTGGGAGGTTAATTTTGAGGGAAAAACAAGTTTGGATATAAGGGTACCTATTGACCTAAAACCACCTATCTTCTACATGGACCCATATGATATCTTTCACGTGCGACCCAAGCTTGGAATAGCTGATTATTTTTCTGAGCTAGATGTTAAGTGGACAACTGCACCTATTGAGCCATCTTTACCCATTGTCCGACACTTTGGTCTTGGGTTGCACACCACTAAACCACAGGCCCGGCCCCGCAAACACAACAACCTTCGGTTCTGGGAGATTTTCATCCAGAACCTGAGAACTACTCGACCCTGGGGCATGGGTCTGCACCATAATCTCACCCACATCTGTGGACATCTTCTATGGATGGGTTTCAGGATCAACCTTTTGATTTTGATTCTGACCCGCACTTGTGAATTCTCAATTTCTTCTTTGTATGTATGTTATGCCTAGCTGAAGGGATTAAACTTAGCGCGTGTGTATACACTCTTCTCTCTGCGGAGTTCACCGGATTTTCACGACACTCAGGTGATATTCTATTTACTCTACCCTTTTCATGTCTTTATTTTTACAATGAGGACATTACATCATTTAGGCATGGGGGGTGGATAATCGATTCCTGAAATCATTATGTTAACTTCATAGAATTTCTTTTAGTTTCTTATAAAATTTAAAAAAAAATTAAAAATTTTAAAAAAGATAAAAAAAAGAAAGAAATTAGGAAAAGAGAACTTAGGCATTTAGAAGTTATTAACTTTAGGAAATGATACGAGAGGACCTAAACACATAGACTCTTCAGGTCTTCGGGCTGAATTAGCCCGAGTGTCTACTCGAATGTGGACTTAGTTTCGAGTCCTCGCCAATTAGAAGACATTTTAATTTGGTAAATAATTTGGGATTATAAGTATGTGACTTATCAACCTGCCCTCTGATTTGGGGGGACTTTAAGCCTAAGCATTTGCACACATTTTTTTGCACTGACTCACTTTCCGATGATTTTTACGGAAATTGGGTAGCTAATGGACCGACTTGGGTGGTATGGCTGGCAAGTTGTCGATGGTAACAGCTCATCGGCTGGTTGTCCAGAGGCCAGCCACAAGACCATTTTCGTTGTACTGTCTTTAGGTAAATCTTAGATCAGGGAAACCACCTACTTAGAAAAAAAAAAAAGAAACACTCAAAAAGGAAAGAAAAAAAAAAGAAAAAGGAGAAAATAAAAAAACAAATAAAACCACACTTCACCACACGAGTATAGCGGGCAAGTTGTCAATGGTAACAGCTCATCAGCCGGTTGTCCAGAACCCAGCTCACAAAAAGAAAAATGCACAATAATTCCCAAAACACTTAGGGAAGAAGTGGGGAAGTAGAATAAATCGGGGAGATATACACTGTGTTCGCCCTTGTGTTGACCCCATAAATAGAAGTAGGGAGAAAGCTATTGATCGTAAAAATAAGCCTTTAGGCAAGGTCACCTAGGGTCGTAGAAACCCAAAGTCCATCTTAACGGCTGTTTTGTGAGTCTATCACTTTTTCACAAAGATGCTTAGTACTTAGAGTCCTTTTCGAGTCTTGGGCGGGTCAGGTAGCTGTAAAAAGTTATCCCGGAACTCTCAAACTCCAAAAGTACAAAAAAATTAAAAAAGAAGAAAAATAAAAAATATATATATCTTCCCTTCTCAAATAAGGTGAGAACTTGGGCAGTCTGCATTCTGGCAGACACCTGGGTACTGTTGAGTTTTTGTAGTTTAAGACCGTAGTTGAAATTTTCTATTGTTAATAAACGAATTAGGCCTAAGTGATCTAATCCTAATTCTACTTTTATACAAAGCATATAGTTTAATTTTAGTAGGGACTAGCAAAATATAGGCATGGGGGTATGATGTTAACACATTTGTTGAGGGTAAAATGCCTATTCATGCATATTCCTAGGCTTAGATTTGAATTTCATGTTATAAATATTACATAGCATGCATCATTCTACATTTAAAGTAGTTGTATATAATTTAGGTTAATTACATCCCTTTTGTGGTTAGGAGAGAAGCATATTTATTTTGGAGCCTCAGATTGACGATCCGACCGTACGAATCTGATCAAGACAACGATCGGAGTCCAACGCCTCTGAAATCGCCTCGATCGGAGTCCTGTAGCACCATATGCAGTCTGAGGAAGATCAACGGCCAAGGGACTAGGAGACATAATTCGAAGCTTCAAATGACAAATCCAACCGTGCAGATGGATTCAAGTCGACGATCGCATCCTAACGGCGTGAAAATCGACTCAATCCGACCTCTGTAGCAGCCCCTACAATAAGAAGAAGATGGATGGCCTAGACTGCACCACGTGGCACAGCCCAGGATGCCAGCGCACACACACAGCACCACATGCACGCAGCCACACAGGTGCACGTGCACGCGTGCAGGTGCACATGCGCATAGCACAGCGCTAGCGTGTGGGCACGTGCACGTGCGCGGCAAGGCAGGAGCATAACGGCAGCGCAACGTGAGCTGGACCTACAGAGACGCATGAGCTGGACTTACAGCGACACTTACACCTGTTAGTAATTCATTGCATGCTAGCAAAGCCCGCTGTGGGTGCCAGCGGGCATGAGCTGCCTATAGTGACGCTTCCAGCGATGGCCTGGATGTCACTAATGGTCCCATACCTATTTTTTCCTCTTCTCCTCCACTATAAAAGGACTTACACCCCCTCCCTTCCAAGCCATCTCTACCTACTCTACTCCCACCTACTCCCAAGCTCCAGCAAGCCTACCAACGGTCCATTAAAGCTTGTTCTCAAGCTCCCAAGGCTCCTATTAGTATAGCGAACCTCTGCCCCACCAAATACTCCTTCAACTTCCCATCTCCCTTCATAGGTCGCCTTGGAGCCATCCTTCCACCTCCATTCTGCAGATCAATTCCATCTTCTCACCTCCATTCAGGAGCTATGTCGAACTTTCCTTAACCCGGCGTCCTCCAGCATCTCACCTCTATCGTCCCGCTCCTCACCTCCTTCGTCCGAGCTTTGCCAGGAGCCATCGTCTCACCAAATAGCCGATTCAGGAGATTTCCTATCACCTCCCTCTGTTTTTATGCTTTTATAGTTCATTGTAATCGGCATTGAATTGATATATATATCATATTTGTTCCATTTCTATCTTGTGATTCATTCTGCTTGTCTTGTATTTCAAAAATACAAAAAAATAATATAACCCTAAAATAACAAAAAGAAATGAATCGAAGCACGATTTTCACATAAAGTAAACGTCGCCTCCTTGTGTTCGACCCGGGACTCCCTTGGAGTTTCAATATAAATTTTATCTGATCGACGTGTTTTGCAACTACGACGATGGGTTACTTGTAACCTCGATTTCTAACACGCAAAACACGCCTGACCAGGAAGCGACCTAGATGCCTATAAAAAGACCTAGATTCGAACCCTTAGGGAACCAATTAATCTTTAAGATAATTAGCCTCAGTAATCATTAGCATAATTTAGTACTACGTAGCCCTACAGGGCACTCCCACCTTCCCACTACCTCCATAGCTTCTCCAGTCCTCTCTTCTTCCTCCCGACGCCCTGGATTTAAAGCTCTATTAAAAGCTTCCTCAAGCATCCCTCAAGCTACTCCGATCTCTTAGTCCTCTCTCCCTTCTTTTAAAGTTCTATTTGTAATCTCTGATTAAGATTAGATTTATGAGACATTTCTTGATAAATGAAATAAATTACAGTATTCATTTTATATCTGTCTCTAGTACTGCTATTATCTGAGCATCTGTTTGATATCTATATATTATTTATTCTATTCTACTATATAATAAGTGCAAAAGGTTTTAAGTAGCGACTGCCTCCCTATGTGATGTGAGATTTGCATGGTTTTGTAAATGTTGGTTTTAATGTCATTGCAACTTGCAAAACTGATCTGCTTTTAAATTTATATTCCTAGATAGTGGTGGTATCTAGGGTCATCCAAAGAGGCCCATTTGTTATCAGATAAGTGATTCTCTTTCGCCTCTCAAACCAACACTTCTCTTTTTGTAATTTTGATTTATTATTTTTAAGATTTTCAAAATAATGGCCACATGAATGTGAAGATAGAACTACCCTAAAAAAGACTACGCCTATCAACAAAATTCTAAGTGGCAAGAGATGTTGTCTATTTTAAGCTCACCCTAGCCAAGTGTGCCTAGGGTAATTAAAAGAGAGAACTAGTGCACTAAAATTAATAAAGATGCTAGTTGAAAATAAAAAACTCAAGAATGATGAAAGGTGCTTTGCTATTAAGAAGAGATGTTTACAAAGTACCTAGGGAGCTCAAATAAGCAGAGGTTTCACTTAGTTAATCCCTTGGTAGATGAAAGCTTCTACTAATAGGAATTAGAAAGCAAAGACAGAAAATTCTCCTGAGTAGCTGAGGCAGCTGTCGCTCTAAGAATGGTGGCTCCCAGACTTGACGATGACTTCCTTCTAGCTCCTTGAGTTTCTCCTCTAAAGAGTGGACATCCTCCACCCTTCTTTACTCCTTCCTAGCCGTCCTCCTTGAGTGGATGTGCTCCTTGGCATGGAGAGAAGGAAGAAGATAGGAGAATGTGAACACCAAAGGGACAAGGTAGGTGTTCCCTTTGATCACCTCTATTCTCTTCCACCTTGGGCATGGGATATCGGTAGAATGTAGGAAGTATTTTTGTACTAGCCAAGGATGCCTAGAATGGTTGGATGGGGGTTCTTTTTATAGGCTAGTATGGATGGTGGTTGGGGAGCTTCCTTGGCGGCATGTGAAAAGGTGCTAAGGAGGGTGGTTAGGAAGCTTCCTTGGCACCATGTGAAAGGGTGCCAATGGTTGGTGGTTTTAATGTAGGTGGACGACCATTAAGGTTGAGAGGGAGTAGGGTAGGAGCGTGAGTAGTGGAAGAGCTAGCTAAGCTAGCTAATAACTTAACTTAGTAGAGGAGTAGCTGGAAGGAGCTTTCCCTAGCTATCTTCGTACTTATTCCTTGTGCCTTCCATACTTCCAGGGTTTTTATGATTTCCAAAGCATTCATCCCTGGCAATCAAATGGTAACTACACAAGATAAAGTAAAATAAATGTTAATGCATGCTTTAAACCCTAAATGCAAATGCATGCTAAATGCAGTAAGATAATGCAATGCAATTGAGGAAAGCATATGAACTAGATGTGAATGGATATTAAGGATGATGATAAACTGGAATTTATTACACCCCCATGCTTATTTCTTTTCTAGTCCCTTAGTAAAAATTATGATTGCACCATAATATTTCTTAAGAAAACATCTTTTTTATGTTTCGAGGAATAAGCTCAAGATAGGACTGTTGTTAAATGCGATTTCTACACTAAGAGATTTGAGTTTGAAAATTCTTCGTTGTAGTCATACAAAAATCCGTCAAACAAATAATTTAATCAAAACTGGTCAGTCATGGCTTAAACATAGGGAGATGAATGTTTGATTAAAAATTGCATAGGAATTATTGTCACAAAGGAACATTAGCTGGTTGAAATTAATCTACTAGCTATTCTACTTAAAGAATAATTAATAGAAGAGGGAGAAAGAATAATACAAATAAAGAGAAAATAGGGAGAGACTAAACAAATGCTTCATAACCTTAACATCATGTTCATTACATCTAATTTCTACAACTAGAAAGTAGGAAATCTACACTAGAAAGCGGTAGAAAAGGAAGGAGGTGAGAAGTTATCCTCCTCGACAACTGCTTGGAGGATGAGCTGCATTAACGGAGTGGTCGAACGAGGGTGGTGATATGCTGGACGAAGGAGGACGAAGTTGGAGGATGGAGTAGAGCAACATTGTAGTGAGATTCGCTTCCCGAACAGCGGTGAGAGGACAACCACAGGATGTTCCACGAAGGGGGTGAGAAGATAGAAAATTATTTTACTCTAGCTCTAATGGAGCATCCTGGGTACGGGACCAACTCGTAGAGCTTTGGAGGAGGTGAGAGGAGAAGAGAAGGCATGGAAAATGAGGTCGTAGGGTAGCCTTATATAATTGTAGGAATAGGGGAAGAAAGGTCATTTTAAAGCTATACAAAATAAATGTCAAAGTTTTTAGTGATGGATATAAACGTCACTAAAAACCTATGTCGTTAAAGTGTGCATGCGCTCTCTCCTGTTTGCCTTCAGCCACTGAGCGCTTCATCAAGCACGATCAATCACACCTGTCCGATCAAGAGATAGGATGTCTTAAGAGCACTCAAACCACTTCACCTTCAAGCGTTCAATGCACATGCGTGCGATTACACATATGTTCATGAGTCATCACGCACATTCACAATCCATGCTTCTCCACACATCGCATTGCCGCTCCATCGGCCATCCATCATGCATCCAACGGGTGAATTTCACCTACGTGTTGTGCTCCTCTTGATTTGAGGCAAGGAGGGGCTCGAACTCGCGCTGGGCCTTTGTGATTGAAGGTGCTAGCCAATGCACTACGGCTCGCCTTTGGTCACGTTTTTGATTTAAGGGACGAGTGCTGTCAGCTTTTGGATCTTGATCCAATACCTAAGATTGAATCTCTATCCCATGTTCAGAGGTTGAGCGGAGGAATTGGTGGGTTTGAATGGTTGGCATCGTGCCACATGGCATCATCCTAGCCGTCCATCTTCTATTGCTTGTAGGTGGTGCCATGGATGTCAGATTGAATAGATTTCCACACTGTTAGTTTACAATCATTGATCAGAACCCATCGGTGCAGTCAAATTTGTCATCTCAGTTGTGGATTTTACACCACCTTGCCCTTTGACCTCTTGTCTTTCTCGGATTGCATTTGATGCTACGGAGGTCCGATCAGGGCGATCTCGGAGGCGTTGGACTCCGATCGTCACCTTGATTAGATTCGTATGATTGGATGTTCAATCTAAGGCCTCGATAAATATTGCCCTATCCCCTGACCACAAAAAGGGAAAATTAACCTATAATTTATACAATCTAACCTAAATGCATGATGATGCATGTTATGCAATATTTATAATGCTGAATGCTTCTATGATACTAGAAACATGCATAAATAGGCATTTTAGGCTAATTAGATGCATGCACATCAACCGTGGTTGATTTTTGTTAAAGTAGGTATAGGGTTTATTAAAGATAAAACAGTAGGTCTTAGCTTTGGATTCAAGGATTAGACAAATCAGGACCATTGTATCCTTTGAGAATTCACTACTTAACTCCTTTTAAATTCAAATATCCCAAAATCTTTTTTGCTGTTAGGATTTCCCTTCTGAACACAATTCGCAATTCACAAGTTTATGAAAATTTAAGTGTCAGTGATTATGATGAGGCAACATTTTTGGGAAGGATAAATTTATATGGTCATGTTTTTTTTTTGTTCCCCCACAATTATCCTTAGCTTAGTCCTACTACAGATGTGTCAGGATCATCATTCCTGTTACCAATCCTCGAGGGGGCTCTGGCACTCGTACTTCCAGATAACACCATCTAAGACATACCCTAGGAGATCACAACCCCATAACACAAGGCGGTGTAAAGGGGCGCCCCAAGCGAACTTAGGCTCTTGCTCTGATGCTATGGGAAGAGCACTGCCCAAGACACCTGTGCCACAAAATGCGCCTTAATGCACCATCTGAAGATATGAAATATAGATATAGAGCAGTGCTGAGGTGGTAACATGTTGACATCGTGTCCTCAAAGGAGGCATTTTCCTCCTTCTTGGTGGTGGGAACTGAAACCAATCATTTGTCTCGATCCTTCACTAAGGTCTCACAGGGAGTTTTTTCAATTTTTAGATGTTTTTGGGTTAGGGCTTGTGTTGACTTGTGTGTGGAATTTTTGACACTAGGTTTTCAAAAGAAAAGGAAACTTTTGGATTGAGAATCAAGTCAAGTACTATCCAGGTCGCTAAGCAAATTTAGATTACTCGAATCATCAAGTGTTAGGATGGAATTCTTTACAAGATACCAAATCTAATCTACATTTATAGACTTGAAATGTCTAAAAAATTACTCCACGGCTTCATTCTTAGTTTGTTAATGATTAAACCCCAAGTGTACCTAATTTGAATTAAAGTTCAATCATTGGTCCTTTCTTTTGCTAAAAGTCCTCAAAACATTTTTTTAGAAGGCATATAAAAAGAATGCATTACGAATGCAGAAGATGCAATGCCAATGCAAAAATATTTTTACGCTTTTAGTTTCTAAAAAATGATGAAATGCCTGACAAAATTGAACATACCCCCTCATACTTAAGGTTTACGAGTCCTATTGCAAAAGAAAAAGAGTAGGAGAAGGTATTACCTGAGATAGAAGTCAAGATGGAGTCGAATTTTTGTATAACCTGAAAAAGAAAATGAAAGCTGAAAAGAAAAGGTTGCTGGGTTACCTCCCAACCAATGTTGTCTTTAACACTATTTAGCCGAGCGTGAAGCAATGCATGGAAGATGGTTAATCATGTTGATAGTTGGACACTTGAATCCCTTTAGAATGAAGTCTTCCTCATGGTCCTTAGAAAGATAAGAAGTAGAATGGAGACAACTAAAATGAATTGGAAAAGTGGATGAAATACCCGAGTCTGGCCAGGGTTTAAGTTTAGGATGAAGGCCATAATCGAGGGGATTAGGCGGTAGGTCCAATGGAAAGGGAGTGGCGGAAAAGTTAACAAGATGAAGGGCGAGTGAAGTTAGGGTTGAAGGTTGAATTGAAGTTAGAGTGGGCAGGTGAGGTGCAATTAGAGTGGGTGGGTTTGGTGAATAGTCAAGAAGAGATTTTGAGTGAAGACAAGGCTCCAAGTCTTTGATGTCGCTGACCATCGATTCACAGTCAGAATCCTCGAAAAAATTATGGTTGGGAAGAGAATATATCAGCATTGTTTCCTCCACCAAATTAGATGTTTCAGTATCTGAGTCCTTGAAGAAGTCATCATCATCATCATGGAATCTCTTGGAGGGTTTGAAAATATCTAGAGTAATTGTTTAGCTAGTGTAAGTGATCAGAAATTCAGATATTTCAATGTTAAGGACTGGAAGGTCTACGAGGAGGCACAGTTCTGGACCTTGACCAGGACATCCTCGACAATCCCCTGGGGTTTGATCACAAATCGGTCAGCCAATTGTAAGGTAACCTCGGCAGGCTTGAGATCAATGATCTTAAATTCCTCGAATAGAACCATGGGGATGATATTGACTGAGTCACCGAGATCAAGAAGGGTGTGGTTAAATTTAGTATCTTAAATAATCATAGAAACTAAAGGTGTGCCTGGGTCTTTCATCTTAGGAGGCAGCTTTCTCTGTATGATAGAGCTTACTATCTCTGAAAGATGCACTCTTCGTAGGTTTTTAGTCAACCTTTTTGGAGTATAGATATCCTTCGAAAACTTAGCATAGGCAGTGATATAATTGATTTCTTCTAGGAGAGGATTGTTAATCTGAACTTGCCCAAATAATTCCATTAGTTCATTTTTGGGCTCACATTTTTCTCTTCTATTGGTGGTGGAGTGGAGTGCTTGGGGAAAAGGGACAGGAGTCGTGTCGTGATAATCAATTTCTTTTTCTTCCTAAGTGATGGAGTTAGGAGAGTGGACTTGCACAAGAGTAGTGTGGGTTTCATTAGGTTGGTGTGAAGGCCTAGGATTAGAGATTGTTTTCCCATTCCTTAAAGTAACTACATTGGCAGTTTGGTTGTTCCTGGGAAGGGGTTGGGGGCCCTAATGTTGCGGGAAACTTTGTGAGTGCTGTGATGCTGGGTTGATTAGAGGATGATTGATATGGTTCTGATTTGAGTTCCTGCCTTGGTTGTGGTTCCTCTGATTGATAGGGTTGGGTATGGGCTGGGAAGGCTGATGTCCTATAGGTCTCTGGGTCAGAGTAATCGTAATTTGACTATGGAGATTCGTAACAACACAGGTTGCCTTTGACATCTAATTTTGCATCCCCTATGACTAGTTGATCTTTCGCTTTAAAGTCGTTTGTAGTTTAATGTGGTGGAAAAATCGACTAATCAATATTTAACAAGAAATAACCACTCGTAGAGGAGCGGGTCATATCCACAGGGAGGCAATGACGTATTAAAATTTGCACCAATTAAAAACATTCGTTCGTAGTTAGTTTGGACAAGAATCAAGCCAAGATTGCCTTTAGATTAAGGTTTAAGCAAGAAACAATGCTGAAATGGCAATTATGAGAAACTAGAGGATACTTTCCGCAATGCAGAATAAATAAAATATCATTAAAAAGTGACAATGGCAGAAAATGTAATTTCTAATTGATGGTTTACTGTAGCAAAATAGGGGAATTTTTCCCCTTTGTCTTGCGCGACGAGGAGCAGATGGCCGGGCGCAGGAAAATTGGAGGAGGTCCCTTGGACCAAGGGCTTCGAATCGGTGGTGGTGGCAAGTCGTGCGGTAGCCGGAGGTGGCCGGACGAGCTCCGGCGGAAGTGCTACAGCCGGTGAGCTTGCGCGGCTGTTGGCGTGAGATCTACTCGCGCGCTGCTGCTGACGGCTCTGCAGGCGCGGGAGGACGGGTCTGCAGGCGGTTGAGCGGGTGCGGCTGCAGCTGGCGAGAGTGCGCAGGCTGCAGCAAGCGCGGGCAGAGGGTGCTGCTGGCGGTTCTGCAGGCGCGGGGGTGAATGGCGTGGACTGCAGGCGCGTGGGCGAAGGGCTCTGCAGGCGCGGGTGAATGGCGCTTGCAAGCGGTAGGCGCGGGCGGAGGCGTGCTCGGTTGTGCGGGTCTGCAGGCGTGGTTGGAGGAGGGCGCTGCAGGCTGAGGAGGGCGTGCGCGGTCTAGAGGGTGTGGAGATGGGGAAGGCTGATGGTGGGCGTGGTTGCGCTAGAGGCTGGTGGGTGGCGCTGCAGGCGTGGGCATGCACGGATGAAGGTGCAGGCGCGGGGGTGGTGGTGCGGGCGTGAACGGTGAGGTGGGCGGATGTGGTTGTGCGGGTGCGGGTGTACTTCAGACGGGTACGCAGGCGGGTGATCGCAGGTGAGCGGGTAGCTTCAGATGTCTGGGAAATTTCCCGGACATCTTAAGTGAATGAGAACGTGATTGCAGTGACAGTGGTTGCGGCGGTGGTGGTTGGTGACAACGGCGAGGGAGATGCACGCTAAGGTGCTCACGGTGATGCGGCGAGCTCCGGATGGCGGTATGGCCTGTCACACCACACGCCCACGGTGATGGAGACTCGTCGCCACAGTAGAGGCCGGCAGTGTGGAGTGGAAGAGAGAAGTTCTCTCTGCACAGTGGTGGGTCAGTGGCGGAGGCCTACCTCGCCCAGCATCCTCTCTCCTCCTTTTGTAGCGGCTTGCACAAATTTGAATGGAGAGGCGAGAGCAGATCCACCTTCTCCGCCGATCCATGAATGCTCTTTTAGTGAGGCCAGAGGCGTTGCAGCGGCAGCCGAGCCGTTGCTGAGAAGAAGAAGAATAAAGGATATTATTAAAATATTATGGTTATTTATATACAAACCCTCAAGTTTTATGTTAACTAAAACAATGTACGTAATTAGTTAACTAATTAGATGAATGGTATTCTAAGCTAATTCTAAATGCACTTAAAATATGAATGCAATGTATGGATTATGTAATTAAATTAAAAATATGAATTAATCTATTTACATCCTAATTTATGCTAAATAAATGTTAGAATTATCCTAATGTTTAGGCATTTAAATACTTAAATAGCCCACAATTATGGGCTAATCAAATACCCCCATGCCTAGTTTTTGCTAGTCCCTAGCAAAATTAAGCGAAACCTAGCACTCTAAGTAGACTAGTCAACTCACTTAGTCTTCCTTCAGAAGCATATTAAGTTCAGGCTCTAGACCCAAGGTTCCTAAGTAGTTGCTAAGTTACAGACTAGGTCGGCTAAAGATAAGTTGCAGGCACAAGTTTCCCTGATTTCTGACTCTACCCTAAAGTTTATTGATCCCTGAGATTAAAGCATCCGTGCCTGTGTATTGGTCTGAGTTATTTGAGTTAAAGGATTTTTTTTTTTAAATATATATATACTTTTTTTTTTTTGATTCTTCTAAGTCTAACCTCAGATCAGCTATCAACATGGTCTGTGTCAGATTCATTGTCCCCATTACCATACCTGGAAGGGTGCCTGGCTTTCGATGCTTCGAGATAGCACCGCCCATAACGAACCCAAGAACTCCTGGCAATCGACACTTCGAGATAGTATCACCCATGGATTTCTTAAGCGAATTCAGGCCTACGGCAATCGGCACTTCAAGATAGGGCCGCCCATGGTACCTGAACCGTGCAATGCACTTACGTGCCCCCAGTAGGATGGAGATCCTAAGAGACAAGTGCCAAGGAGGTAATATGTTATCATCGCATCCTCAAGGTGAGTATATACTCCACCTCTCCAGCTGCGGGAACTCTTCCAATCAAAATGTGTTTTCAAGCCTCTCTTAAGTCAAAACTAAGAGAACCAAATCTCTTTTCAGAAAGACAGAAATTAAGTTGATTACCAGATCAATTGTGTGAAATTTGGATGCCTGGGTTACAAGGACCCGTAAACCAAAAGGTAGAATAAGACTCCGGTACTACCCCACCCTTTAACTCAAAACCTAGTTTTCCTTCCTCAACCTCTTGAGGAATGGTCCGCAACTTAATTCCTACTTAAGTTTTTAAGTCCACGAAGGACCCTAAAGATCTAAAGCTAGTAGCTCATTTAGCTTCTAAAGTTTGACCCTAGAATTAACTTAGTCTACCCTAGAGTTCTGATTTGCTTAAGACTGCATGATCTAGCCAGTTAAGCTCAAAACCTTTTTTTTTTCTCTTTTTTTTTATATATGTACAAATGTATGCAATTATGCTATGTATATCCCCAAGTACACCCCCTGGGTTGATTAGAGGATGATTGATATGGTTCTGATTTGAGTTCCTGCCTTGGTTGTGGTTCCTCTGATTGATAGGGTTGGGTATGGGCTGGGAAGGCTGATGTTTTATAGGTCTCTAGGTCAGAGTAATCATAATTTGACTATGGAGATTCGTAACAACACAGGTTGCCTTTGACATCTAATTTTGCATCCCCTACAGTATTTTCATAACCTGGCATTGATGTCTTCTTGGGATGGCCTAGTGATCGCACGTGTTTCACGAGTTTGAAATTAGGGTTATAAGGAACCCGTAGTTGTAGTTGCAAAATGCATGGTCAAATGAAATTTATATCGAAACTCGAAAAGTGAGTCTCGGGTCGAATACAAGGAGGCAAACGTTTGGTTTTATGAAATCCGCACTTCACTTTTTATTTGTTTATTTCATTTTTGTCTCTTCTAATTTTTTGGGTATTTTTAATAGGGCAAGAGATTAGGTCTATGAAAACTTTATCTACTTGCAAAAATATAAGAGAGAGAGGGAGAGAGAGAGAGAGAAACAATCATCTATTTATCAAGAATTATTTGTTACAACTACGAAAGCATAAAAAGATAGAAAGAGGTGAGAGAAATCTCCCTCAACAGTTGCTCGGAGGATGACTCACTCTGATGTCACCTAGAAGAAGGTGGTGAGGAGTAGGACGAAGGAGGATGGAGCCAGAGGACGGAGGATAGGGCAGGACGGCGTCGCAGCGAGGATCTTCTTCCAGAAGGGCAGTGAGAGGATGGCCATGGGTTGCTCCATGAATGGGGATGAGGGGAGGGAAAACTATTTGATTTTGTACTCTAGAGGAGCATCTCGGGCTTGGGATAAGCTCTCTTTAGAGCCTTGCAGGTGGTGATAGGAAGGGATGAAGAAAAATGGGAGGGGTAGGGGTCCTCATATAGTGGAGGAAAAAATCAAATTTGTATACAAGATGTTTAGTGACGGTCATAAATGTTGCTAAAGATTCGCCACAGATGTCGCTGAAGACAGCCACCGGGCCACCGGGCCCCTCAATGTAGAGAGCTCCTCCTCCTTGGCATAGCTAAGGGAGAAGGAAGTAGAAGAAGAAGACACCAAAGGGACGGGTACGTTGCCCCCTTGATCTTCTTCTCTCCTTCCTCCTCCTTGGCGTGAATGGAAAGGCTATGGTGGGACCTAAAACTAAGTAAGAAGATGGGAATTATGTGGTGGTAGGGTAGGGTATTTATAAGGTAGGAAGGAGGGTGGTTATGGTTTATTTTGGAGGGAAATGAATGGGTGCTTGGATATTTTTGGGGGAAAAAATGGGAGGGAAATAAAGAGGTGCCTTGGTTTTCCCTCCAAAAATACCTTCTAGAAGGTGTTGATTTTGGAGGGAGAAAATGGAGGGTGGAGATGGGTTGAAGGTGTAGGTGTAGGGTTGGATTTCAAGGGTTTTGGAGGGAAAAAGTTGGCACCATTTCTAGGTGGTTTTGGAGGGAATTGGGTGGTGTTTTTTGGTGGTAGAGAGGGGTGAAGGGATGTGTAGGGTTGGCACCAAGATTGAGGTGGAGTGGTGGTAAGTTAGGTGAACTTAGGTAAGGTTAGTTGGTGGAGCTAGTTAGGTGGGTTTTAGGGTTAGGTTTTAGTGGCTAGGGAGGTGACTAGCTAAGCTAAGCTAGCTTAGCTTGTAGGGAGTAGGGTAGAGAGGTAAACGGTGCTAGGGTTTGAGGGAGAAGAGCTGGACGAAATAGTCTAAAGCTGCACTGGAGCTAGTGGCTACTGAAGAGAATCGTAAGGAGCTACCTTAGCTGGCTTAGCTTGCTAGTTCTTTTCTAGCTACTAAGCTAAGCTAAGATGAGCTGGCTTCTACTGAAATAAGCTGAGGTGAGCTGGGTCAAGTCTTCCCAGAGATTACCAAGCTAGCTGGAGTAGCTAGCTTAGGTCAAGTAGCTCAACTCAACTAAGTTGAGCTGAGTTAAGCCTCCGGGAGCTGGACTTGAGCTGGCCTGAGTTGGTTGAGGTCATCTTCAGCTGACTAGATCTAGCTTGTAGCTAGTCTTAGTTAGGTTGAGCTTCTAGTGAACTGTTCTAGGCTGGAGGAGTTGGAATGGAGTTGGGATCAACTATCTTGAGCTAGTTTGAGCTACCATCTGGCTTAGGTAAGCTGAATGGAGCTGAGGTAAACTAGCTAGAGCCACCATTCAGCTGAGATGAACTAAATGGAGCAAAAGATAAGTTGATCCAACTAGAATGAGCTGGGATCCAGCTGGGATGAGCTGGATATAGCTAGGATCCAGCTGAAATGAGCTTCTTTTTCATCTTCTGCCTTCCTGAGTTCCAAAGTATGTAGGATCTGACTTTCCATCTATCCCTAACACTCAAGTAAACACATAAAAAATACAACTAAAATGAAATGCATGCCTATCCTTGGTAAGTGCCTAAATGCAGCCCGAAAACTCATTTGCAGAGTTAAAATCCCAAGAGCTAGATCTGTTTTAGGACATATGAATGATGACAAACTGGCATTTATCATACCCCCATGCTTATCTTTTTCTAGTCTCTTAGCAAAACTAATTTCACAAAATGGATTTTTGGGAAAGACTAATTTTTTCACTTTTGAGAAGAAGATTACGTGACTTTGGTTGATTAAAAATATGAAAGGCACGTGATTTGTTAAAGATAAAACATCAGGATTCACCTTTAGATCCGAAAATTAGATGAATCGGGATTAGTGTATCCTTCAAAAATTCATAAATTAAATCATTGTTAATTCAAATGACCCGAAACCATTTTGTAGTTAGGATTTCCTTGGCTCTTGAATCCGACTCGCAACTTGCATAATCCTTTAAAATCTTGTGTTTGTGCTTTGTGAATGCCAACATTTATAAGGATATTTATAAGGTCGTGTTTTTCGAAACTTTTTTTTTCTCCCCTATGCTTACTCCTAGCTTAATCCTACAACAGATGTGTCAGGATCATCAATCCCGTTACCAATCCTCAAGGGGGCTCCGGCACCAACACTTCGAGATAGTACTATCCAAGACACCACTGGTTGCGCACTCGTTTATGGTTTTAATATCTCGTTGTAGTATAGTATAGAGGAGTGGTTACCAGTTTAATATAATTTGTTACTCGGAAATAAAAGTTTTCCCGAGGTCGAACTCAGGGAGCAAACTGTATTCTAGAGGTACAAAGTTTCTATTACAAAAATGAAAGAGAGAGAGAGAGAGAGAAAGAGAGAGATGTGTCTTGTTGGCTTTTTCTTCTTCTCTTCTTTCTCTTGTCTTTGTCTTCTTTTCTCCTCTCTTTTCTTCGTCAGTCTTCTTTCTTCTTATTTCTCTTCTATTCTTCTCTCTTTCTTCTTCCAAGCTTCTTCTTTTCTTTCTCCTTGTGTTCTGCTTCTCTCTTCTTTCTCTTCTTCTTCTTTTTCTTCAGAGCGTCGTCTGATTTTTCAATCAGACGATTTAAGTAGCCTCTGCTACAGTGCGTCCTCCTTCTGTGGCTTTCTTCTTCTTCTTCTCCTCGCAGTCCTTCTTCTTCTTCTTCTTCTTCTTCTGCTTTGCTTTAAGCAGCCACAGCTCTGGCTGCTCCTTTCTTTCTCTTCTCCTTCTTCCTCTGCGGTATGCCTTCTTTCTCTTCTGTGCCTGCACACTCACAGTTTGGTCTGGGCAAAAACCTACTCTACCCTCCTCCGCGTCTCTCTCTCTCAGATTTCACTTGTAGGATAGCTCTCCCAGAGCTGCCGGGTATTCGGGTACGAGTCGCGCCTGGGTCCAGGCCCACCGGCGTGCGGTGGTGGGTAAGGAGTGCAGGTCGGGTAAACGGGTCGGGCCAGGTCCGCGGGGGGTGGTCGCAGACGAGGCTGGGTGAGCGGGCGAGAGGGACCTCACCCCGTGTGCTGAGGCAATAAGACTATAGCACTTTTTACCTTTATATGGGTGCGCGGCTGCAGAATCTTCCGAGGTGGGACTAAATGTCCCACCCCAATTGGGCGCCTGCAGCTGAGATAGCTGCAGGCAATCGCGGCTGTGCGCGAGATTCTCTCCCCAGCTGCAGGCCTGGGCAAGTGCGGGAAGGTGAAGCCGCAGCCTGGAGAGTCGGGGCTGGGCAGGGCGAGGCTGCAGCTGCAGGCGGAAGGAGCTCCACCTGCTCAGCAATGGCGGCAGAGGGCAGGTGACCTGTTCACAGTAAAACGGCCTCTCGGCCTAATCAAACGAGCAAGGGACCTTCGCCGTGACACGGCGAAGGTGGTGCAGGGTCTGGCAGGTCGTGAGGCGGAGTGTAGGGTTGCCCTAGGTCGGACTATGGCCGGGGGAATGGGTTTGTTCGGGGGGTCTTTAGGCAGCAAAGGGCAGGAAGTGAAGGGGTGGAAGTGGTTTAGCGTGAAGAGGCAGAGGTTTTGTGAGGGTCGGCGAGGCGTGCGGGGTTGTGGATCGATGGAGGCGCCTCGCCGGAGGGTAGCCGGAGACGAAGGGGGCGACGGTGGTCAGGAGCGGTCGAGGGCTTAATTGAATGTATAATAGTGAGGGAAAGAAAGAGGAGGAATTGGGGAGAAGTTCTGACCTAGTTGTAGAGACGAAGGGGGCCGGAGTAGGGCGACAGTTGTATCGACTGTCGCCGGAGAAGAAGGTGCCCAGGGAGAGGGGGCGGCGGCGAGGAGAGAGCGGGAGAGCGCGCGCTGGGTACGGCGCGACGCGGGAAGAGCGGGCGAAGGCAGCTCTGCTACTGGTATTGCGGCAGAGTGACGAGGAGAAGGAGGAGGAACCGCCGGAGCTGGAGGGCCTCTGCCGGAGTGGGAAGAGAGTAAAGGGGGGGGGAGTTTCTCCGGCAGAACCGAGCTGTTGAGTTCGGTGGACGGTGGCGGCTTTTATAGAGGTGGAATCAGAGAGGAGGGCGGAGGGAGGTGACGTGCCTCCCTCGCCGGAGGACGCCCGAGATGGAGACCCATACCTTCCGTGCATTCGCACAGGAGGTATGGGCAGTCGCAGAGACCATGGAGGTGTCCCTGCGACAGCAGACGTGGCAGGGAACCCCCGGTTGTCTTGGCAGAGGGTCTCCCTCACCCTGCGCGGCGCCATGCTCCGCGCAATGTCGCCGGAGCATGGCGCTGCTCAGGGTTTTGCAGGGAGGACCCAAATGCAAAGAACGAAGAAGAATTAGGGGACAAAATGCGAGGGTTTCAAAAGTTGAGGGCCAAAAATTAATAGGTGAGGACCAAAATGTAAAGTTGGTCAAGAAGGTCTCTTCTTAGGCTCAAGTTTTTATACATGACTAACTAGGACCTAAGGATTCTAATGGTGAATTTTATTTCTAGATTAGACCTTGTTTGACTTGTCAATTTACGTAAAAACCCAAATTAAGTTATTAATTGTGCATGGTTCTCAATGTAGGTCAAAATGGGTTCTTAAGGCCAAATTGAAGATTTTAAACCCTAGAGATTATTTTTCTATGAATTTTAGTGGGTTTATTCGATTTTTTATTTTCCTTGAACCTCGTGAATTGAAGTGGGTCTATTCTCAGGGTTACAGGATGTCATTTAATTCCTTGGAGTTGTTGTAGCCCTTATTAGATCAATTCATCCTACTTTTCTTCTTATTAGGTTGGTTTGACCTATGTTTGGACCCTGAGTTACCCTATTTTCAGATTGAGTCGGTGAAATTACATTTTTACCCCTTAGTTTCTATTTTCTTCACAAACTCAGAATTTCTCTGAATCAAGCCTTTCTATAGTTATGTAGGAGCTTTTTCTTACAAATCTGGGTTAGATGGTACTAGATTAGGGTTTATGACGAGGTTCTCATCAACCAGCTAGGAGCTCACAACCCCAAAACGCAATGCAATGCAAAGGGGCTCTCCAAGCAAACTCAAGCTCTTTCTCTAACGTTATGGGAAGAGCATCGTCCAAGATAGTTGAGCTAAAAAATTGTGCCTTAATGCTCCATCTAAAGATATGAGATATAGATATAGAGCAGCATTGAGGCGATAACATGTTGACATCGTGTCCTCAAAGGAGGCTCTTTTTTCTCATTCTCGGCAGTGGAAACTCAAACCAATCAATTGCTTCAAATTTCACTGAGACTAAGCAAGGGGTTTTTCTAATTTTTATAATTATTATTTTTTAGGTGTTGGCTTCTGTGTGAAATTTGACATAAGAATTTTGCAAGAGACGCATGCTTTTGGGTCGGAGACTAAGATAAGTAATTTCCAAGTCACAAAATGAGATCAAGTCACCTAAATAATCAGGAGTTCAAGTGGAATTTAGAGAAAGATCCTTGATCTAGTCTAAGAATAGACCCAGAAGTTCTAAAAATTGGATTCGCATTCTACTCCCTAGTTTGTTAAAGACTAAATCCCATTGTACCTTGAAATGATTCTTTCAACCTTAGTCTCAATTTTCAAAATTTTCGTTAAAGAGTTTTATGAATTTTCTATAATGCATGCAGAAGAAAAATTGCATATTTTTAGGTTTTGGAAATCCTAAATCGACCGTCAAAATTTAAAAACACCCCTCCATGTTTATCATTTGCCATGTCCTCATGTACTAGGTGGGAAAAAAGATCACCTTAGTGAAAAAGTAGTCAAGTTCAAGATGGGCAAAACCTGGGAAAAGAAAGATAAAATGAAAGCAGTAAAATTGATGGGTCACCTCCGATCCAATGCTATCTTTTATGCCATTCAGCCATGTGTGAAGTGATGCATGGAAGACTGACAGTCTTGTAAATAATTTGACACTTGATTGTCCTCAAGAAATATGACTTCCTCAGGATCCCCTAAAAGATGATTGGTAAAAATATAGGGATCAAAATGAAATGGATAAAGGAAGGAAGACCCAAGTTTGTCCATGGTTTGAGGTCATGTAGAAAGCCAAACTCGAGTGTGTCGGTGATGCAAAAAGTTGGCGTGATTTGAAATTAGGGTTTTAAATCTTTATAACACATCAAATCGCAATCACTTTTAAATTTATAACCTAGATAGCGGTGGTATCTAGGTTCGTCCAAGGAGGTAACTTTTTGCAAAGATCAATCTCTTACTTGAACATGAAACTTAACTTTCTTTTTGGCATTTTTGCATATATAATTTTTATGTTTTTGAATAACATGGCAATGGGATTTCGATGGCGGGAAAAGACTAAACCTAATTTAGGAATTAAGTGGCAAGAATGTCCTCTTCCCAAACTCACCCTAAGCACGTGAAGGCCTAGGATAATTAGGAAGAGGGAGTGAAAGTGCTAAAACTAAATAAGAAGAAGATGCACCAAATTCAAAAGGCAACTTGATAGAAAAAAGGATTCTACTTTACAATTGTAGAGGAAAGTATCTACTACAAAATTAAAACTGAAAATAAGAATAAGACAAAAATCCTAGATGATGATGGTGAAGAGGATGAAGCCCTTGCTCCAACTACGGCTGCTCCCATAGTTGAAAAGAGCTCCTCCTTCTCCTTCTCCTTGAATCCAAGGTATGGTCTCCTCCTGGCAAGCCCAAGGGGGGCGTGCCTTAGCTCCTCCAAGGTTGATGCTCTCCACCTCAATTGTCTCTTCCAAGGCGTGCACTGACATGGAGTGGGACGCGTGTGTTTTAAAGAGTCACTATAGCTTGCTCTCGCAATGTTGGTTTTAAATGAAGAAATGGACGTGAGTCCGAGTGTCGATCTCAGGGTGGCGTGAAAGTCAGATTTTTCTTGTCACTTAATGTCATGGAAATAACGGGTTTTTGCTTACCAAAAGTCATGGGTGAAAAGCAAGTGAGACAGAGAAAGAGAGAGAGAGATAGGGTTAGAATTGTTTCATTCACAACATGCAACTTAAGCATAAAAGAGGGCAAGTAACTAGATAGAAAACAACTTCATTTGACATGCAACTTTAGTTTATAATTACAACACAAGATAAATGCTTGAACACAAGTAAAGTAAAGCTTAAGATAAAGAGGGAAAGAGAAAAGGGAGATGGTGAGGTAGCCACGGCGGTGGAGAGGGGCTCCGTCAGCGGCTCGTCGGCTCCGGCAATTACAAAGAGGGCTAATGGTGGCTAGGAGTGGGGTAGAGCACTTGCAAGTGGATTGAATGCCTTGAATGGGTTGTTGGATGGAGTTTATATAGGCAAAAGGGTTTTCTAATTCAAGTATGGGCTTTAGCGACGTCCGGGACGTCGCTAAACCCATACTAAATCCGTCGGTGTAGCCCCCTGCCTGGCGGTTGCTTGCGCACGTGTGTTCTTCTCCGTGATCAATCCTTGTGCTCAGCTTGGGAGCTGTCCGATCATGGATCGGACGGTTGATGTCGCTCGTGGGGTGCACGCCTAGATCACGCCCATGCCCCCCCGCGTCATCGTGGGTGTCGGCTTTGGACGTGTAAGATTGCGCCGCGTCGCTCCATCCGCGTCATCCGCTACTGATCGGGCGGCTAAATTTCCCCAATGCGCACCTTCGCTTTCGAATTTCCACGCAGCGCAATTCGATCCCGTGCCAGCTATGCGGGTGTGAGGCGTTCGACCACTACGCTGTCACAGCGGATTGTCGCAGCGAGGGTGGGCTCGTGGGCAACTCTCAGCCACTTGATCGAAGATCGATAGCTGAGATTCATCCTCTGGGTGAAGGCAAGAGCGGGTGGTGGTGGAGATGCGATGAGTGGGTGCCACGTGGTGCACCGTGGGTCGTTGATCATCAAATCAACGGTCAGAACTTCTTGGGCCCATTGCAGGAGCTCCGGATGTTAGTTTTGACCGATTTTGAGTCCGTTGGACTCCATTCATCTCTCTGAATCCATCCGTGCAGTCCGATTGCTTATCTGAGGCCTGTTTTTACATGTCCTTGTACACATGGCCGTTAATAATGCATTATAAGCAATCTTGATGTGCAATGCATGTGATGGTCCTATTCCTATTTATGATGTGTTATTTGTGCATTTTGCTCTTAAGATAAACCCAATTGATAGATTTATCACCCTAAGATGCAGTGTTATCATACCCCCATGCTTACTCCTACTAGTCCCTAACAAGATTTTTTCTAGCATTTGTTTCCAGTTAGAATTCAACAAGTAATTACTTGGACACTTCGTCACTTGTCAATAGGAGGAAATATACTAAGATCTTACTCTACAAAGACTAAGTAGTGCCTGGGTGTCTGCCAAAATATGAATCGCTAGAATCCTTGCTTTAATGTATATATATATATTTCATTTTTTTTCTTATTTTTAGATTTTTTTGGAGTTAAGAGTGTGTTGGTAACTTTTTATGGCTACCCAACCCACCCAAAACTCGGACAAAACTTTAAGTGCTAAGCATCTTGGTGTGTAGATTATGTTAGATTCACTCAACGGTAATTTAGACAGACTTCGAGTTTCTACGCCCCTAGGTGACCGGAAGAGGAAGTATTTTGCCTGAAGGTGTACTTGTTTGATCGGTAGCTTTCTCCCAAGATTTGTTTAATCTTGGGGTCAACACAAGGATTTTTCTAGTGTATATCTTCGCAGCTTGCTCTACTTCCCCGCTTCTTCCTTAAGTGTTTTGGTTTTTTTTGTGCATTTACTGAGCTAGGCTTTGGACAACGGACCAATGGCCTGTTACCTACGATCACTTGCCAGCCATACTCGTGTGGTGAAGTGTGGTTTATTTTGTTCTCTTTTTTTTTATTTGGTAGGTGGCTTCCCTGATCTCAAATTTACTTAGAGGCAATGAAGAAGAGGTGGTCCCGTGGCTGGGCTCTAGACAACCTACCAATGGGCTGTTACCCATGACAACTTGCCAGCCATACCACCCTGGAGAGTTCATTAGCTACCCAATTTCTGTTAGAATCTCCGAGGAGGGAGTCTGTGCAAAAATGTGTGCAGAAGCTTAGACTAAAAGTCCTTTTGAGTTAGAGGGTGAGTTGATAAGTCGTATACTTATCACCTTATTTAGTTAGTGGATTAGAGTAGCTTAAGGTTGCAAGGATTTGAAGCTAAATCCATATTTTAATGGACACCAGGGCTGATTAAGCCTGAAGGCCTGAAAAGTCTAAGTGTTCAAATTCTTTCCGTATTATTTCCCACTATTTACAAATTTCTAATGCCTAAGTTTTTCTTCCTAAATTCAATTTTTTTTTAAATTTAACTTTATTCTATTCAGACTGATTAAATGAGCTCAAAATCATGTAATTTACCACCCCCCATGCTTAAGTTGGACAATGTCCTCATTGACAAATACATGGATGCAACAGGGGTTCAAAAAGATATTACCTAAGTGATGTAGAATACCTGATCAGTCTGAATCTTCTGGGTTGCCTCCCAGGAAGCGCTGAGTTTAACACCTTCGACTAGGCATAGTGCACAAACAAGAATGGTTTAGGTCAAGGAGGCATGTACAAAATCAGCTAGGCCCAAAATCAGAAGTCCACAGATGCGAACAAGGTTGTGGTGGAGTCCCATTCCTAAGGGGTGGGAATTCTGCAATAGATGTATCATGCATGCCCGTGTCAGATCCTCTCTTAGTCTATGGGCATGCAAAGAAGTTGATGTGGACGAGCGCACCCCGAATATGACATGGCAGACACTAAAGATGTAGGTTTTATACTCAGCTTGTGTCCCCATAAAATTGTAATCCATCAAAGGTGTATCAATTCCAGTGCATTCGGGTTGCGGGATCTTTATTCTGGTAGGGCAAGTAACAAAATCAAGAGTTTCATAATGAGCCCTACAATCAAGCATAAGGTCTCTCTCCAAAGACGAATCCATCCCTTCCGCAACTACGATTTCATTGCTCATTCCCTCCGAGCCCTTGACCTCAAGAATATTCTCTTCAACTTCTTTTGTATCAGATTCACTATTTAAGGTTGCATTAGAGGCAGGGCCAATTTCATCCTCTAGTTCATATTCTTTCTCTCGGCCCTCCTCCAAATTTGTGATGGGGATTCTAATCGATTCATAATCAATTTCTTTGAAATTGTAACTCCATTCCCCATCTCCTATATTGGCTGTTGTTCCCACTGGATCACTTCTCTTGGGGCAATTAGATTCGGATTCCAAGGCATCTCCCCTCACATTCTCAGTTTCCTCCTGATGTATGTCCTCAATGCTTCCTAAATTATGTTCCGAGGAATCCTCAATGACCTTATCCAACTTCTGGGGTGTATCAATGGCGGATTGAACCAAATTAGGGTGACTGGGTGTAGTCCAATTGATCATGGTAGGTCCTTGCTTCACGAATTCCATGAATGGCGTTGTGTGCAACAGCTTTCTTTGGCCTTCTTCTCCCAATTGTTGGAACATATCCAACATGGCTTGTTGCCCTTTAAACAATTATTGATTCTTTCTGTGTAACTCTAACTAGAGGTTATCAAGAATTGACAGGGTATCATTTGGTGTCCTTTGGATTTCCTCCTTGAAATCCAGGTTAAGAGGGTGTGGTTGAGGTTGTGGATTAGAATCCATACTGGGGTTTAGGTTCTTGGGTGGGTCCTCTATTCTATCATGTTCAAGGTCCAGTTCTTCAAGAGGAACCATTCTCTATTTGGTCCTACTCTAGAATAGTTGAGGTTCTAAGTCCTCCCAGTCAGATTCTTCATCAGGGGACCAAATCAAAGGTTGATGATCCTGGGCTTGCCTAGGTTTCTGATTTCCATTTGTCTAGAATTCCCTCCAATCCAAAGGTCAAGTAGGAAAGGTTGTTGAATTCAGATGACCATTCTTGGTTCTTGTCCTGAGAAGGGTAGGGTTCTTGGTATTCTCCTAGAGTGTAGGTCCCATCAAAGTGGTTAGAGAGTGGGTAGGACCTAAATGATGAGGCATAGTGAGGAGAATCGAGATATGGAGCCCCACGATTTGAATCATACCCTTGGGTGGATATGTTGGGTGTATCCCAATAAGAGGTTGGTGTAGTTTGGTCATAATTGGGATAGTTGGGCCAAGAGGGATATTCTAGGTCGTACCCCCAACTTGGTGGTTGGTTAGCCCAAGTAGGCTATGGATATGGTCTACTTGGGTTGGCATACAAATCATGTTGGGGGCAGTTTGGGTAAGATGGATAAGCATTGAAATCCATGGTTTGGAAGAAATGTAGGGATGAGGGAAGAATAGATGAGAGAGAGTTGTGTGTGTACAATCAAGCAAACAAGCCTAGTCCTTATGGTGTATTCCTTAGGAGACCTAGAAATCTCCAAAAGGGTGATCAAGTCTGTAAGCACTGGACTCCTCTTCCTAAAGCTAATCTGGCCAGGTTGATTACGAGGGGATTGTAGGGAAGGTTCTTCCTTTGGCTTACACCGCCGGTTCCAAAAACCCCACAACCGCAGTCATTTGACACTTTCCCGTAGCCTAGTCACCAGATTCTACTAAGGGAATGAAAGCAAAGTGCCCAGCGAACAAAACCACGCCTCTTGAGACTTATCCCAGCCCTGCCTAGGGCACGTCTACTCTATTTTAAAAGGGCTAGGATAGTGCTTGTGTAAAGGTTATGTGATGAAACATTGATTGGGGTAGTACCTCTTAGTTTTCCAATTTCAGTGTGTGTGCTCCTATCAAAACATGTTTTTCAAGCAAGGATTTTTTTAAGATGTGTCTTTTAGTGTTTCATCCTTACTTTTGTGTCTTTAGGATTCACGTGTCTTAATGTTTTCAGACAAGTTTTAGTGGGCACGTCAAGTTTTGCACACAATTTGGTGAAAGTAGATTTCCTTTGTTGTGTAGAGGCTCTAAAACCCTAACGTACTCATCCTAGTGATCATGCAGCCTCTATTAGATGAGTCAAATTTAGGGGTGAGTGGTGTGGCCCAAGTCAAGTCTTTGTGGCTTCGCAAACACCACTCAAAAAGAAAGATAAACACTCCAAGAATCTTAGATTACTTAGAATGTTAGAGTGTATTTTTTTTGTTGGGTGATGTGTTAAGGATGTGGATCAAGAAATCATGCACCACGTCAATTTTTTTCAATTTTACAATTTTTTTAGATTTTTAAGCAAGCAAACAACCATGGGTGAAGAAATACTCACGACCGGTCCTTGTTGCGCTTACTCCTTCATTACCGTCACGAGTTGTACTGCTTCGCCATCCAAGCGTTGAATTCTTGCAACCATCAAGTAGAAGGAGACAAGGCGTTAGACGATGTGAGCATGGATGTAAAATGGAAGCGACAAAATAAATCCACTGCCTCCCTAGCAATGGCGTCAAAAACTAACATGGCGTGGGACGCCTGTGTTTGAAAGAGTCGTTATAGCTTGCGCTCGCAACGTCAGTTTTAAATGGAGAAATGGATGTGAGTCTGAGTGTCGATCTCAGGGAGGCATGAAAATCGGATTTTTCTTGTCACTTAATGTCACGGAAATAACGGGCTTTTGCTTCCGAAAAGTCGTGGGTGAAAAGCAAGTGAGAGAGAGAAAGGGAGAGAGAGTGATAGGGTTAGAATTGTTTCATTCAAAACATGCAACTTAAGCATAAAAGAGGGCAAGCAACTAAATAGAAAACAACTTCATTTGACATGCAACTTTAGTTTATAATTGCAACACTAGAAAAATGCTTGAGCACAAGTAAAGTAAAGCTTAAGATAAAGAGGGAAAGCGAAAAGGAAGACGGCGAGGCAGCAATGGCTGTGGAGAGGAGCTCCATCAGTGGCTCGTCGGCTTCGACGATTACAAAGAGGGCTAATGGTGGCTAGGAGTGGGGTAGAGCAGTTGTAAGTGGATTGAATGCCTTGAATGGGTGGTTGGATGGAGTTTATATAGGCAAAAGGGTTTTTTAATTCATGTATGGGCTTTAGTGACGTCCAGGACGTCGCTAAACCCATACTAAATTCGTCGGTGTAGCCCCCTGCCTGGCTGTCGCTCGTGCGCGCGTGTTCTTCTCCACGCTCAATCCATGTGCGTGGCTTGAGAGCCATCCGATCGCGGATCGGACGGTTGATGTCGCTCATGGGGCACATGCCTGGATCGCACCCACGGCCCCCCACGTCATCGTGGGCGTCGGCTTTGGACGTGCGACATCGCGCCGCATCGCTCCATCCACGCCGTCTGCTGCTAATCGGGTGGCTCAATTTCCCCGGTGCACGCCTTCGCCTTCGAATTTTCGAGCAGCGTAATTCGATCCTGCGCCAACTGTGCTGGTGTGAGGCATTCGACCGCTGCGCTGTCGTAGCGGATTGTCGCGGCGAGGGCAGGCGCGCGGGTGGCTCTCAGTCGCTTGATCGAAGATCGACAGCTGAGATTCATCGTCTGGGTGAAGGCAGGAGCGACCGACGGTGGAGATGCAATGAGCGGGCACCACGTGGTGCATCGTGTGCCGTTGATCATTAGATCAATGGTCAGAACTTATTGGGCCCATTGCAGGAGCTCCGGATGTTGAATTTGACTGATTTTGAATCCGTTGGACTCCGTTCGTTGCTCTGAATCCATCCGTGCAGTCCAATTACTCATTTGAGGCCTATTTTGACATGTCCTTGTACACATGACTGTTAATAATGCATTATAAGCAATCTTGATGTGCAATGCATGTGATGTTCCTATTCCTATTTATGATGCATTATTTGTGCATTTTTCTCTTAAGATAAACCCCAATTGATAGATTTATCACCCCAAGATGCAGTGTTATCATGCACCACCCTAGTTTCTCCTCTAATGCCTTACCGTCCTCCATGATGAAAGCTTTCTCCTCCTCTTGGCGTGGCATAAGGAGAAGAATGGAGGGGAAGAAGGCACCAAGGAGGCAAGGGATAGCCTTCATAATCTTGTTTCTTCCTTCTTTTTTGCCGTGGGTTATAAGTGGGCTTAGGGTAGAATTAATACTAAGGGAGGATGAGTTTTTGGTGGTGGTTAGGAGGGTTTTTATAGAGGTGGAGAATGGTGGTTGGTGTGTGGATTATGTGTAGGGTTTGGACAGGTTCTAGGAGGTGGTTAGGTGATCCTATGGTAGAGGGTGTTTGGCACCACCTTAAGGGATGTGGTGGTGGTGGAGAGGCATCATAGGTTGGCACCACCATGGAGAGGTGCCATGGTTTTGGCACCAACTATAGGGACTTCTAGAAGGTGGGTATGTGGATGGTGGATATGGGTTGTAGGCGTCGGTGTAAGGTGGTGATGAAGGGGGTTTTGAAGGGAAAAAGTTGGTGCAAAAAAAATGTGGTTATGGTGATCTTGGCATCACCTTCTTGGTGGCTTTTGGTGGTACACATGGGGTGAAGAGGTGTGGTTGAGTTGGCACCAAGTAGGGTAGCTTATGTGGAGCTTAGGTGGAATTGAAGTGGAGGCTTATGAAGGTGGAGTTAGGGTTAGCTAAAGTGGATGAATGGCCATGGAAGCTGAGGTGTAGCTAAGATAAGCTAGCTAAGCTAGCTTAGCTAGTAGATGAGTAGGGTAAGGAGCAGAAGGAGCTAGGGTTTTGAGAGGAGGAGCTAAATGAGAGTTGTCTGTGAAAATGCACTAGAGGGGGGTGAATAGTGAATTTATAAAATATTATAAGCCAAAAATACAATCACACAAAAAGAGGCACAAGATTTTTAGGTGGAAACCCAAAACGGGTGAAAACCACCACCTAAGCCAATCCCTCTGACTTAGGATTTTCGATCACAAAGTGGTCAATCCACTAACCACACTACTTAAACGAGGGTAATGTACCTCAATTACAATTCCTACCTCTGATCCCTAAATGGAGATTTCTCCCTACACAATGAAGAGATGGGGACCCAACAGGACGGATACCCAAACTACAATAATAAGAACAAAACAACACCTATAAAACACCCCAAAATATTAATGACTTCCTTATCTATTAAGCATAAAAAGAACTCCCTGAGAATTAATAGAATGAAGTGCATCGGGAGCGTGGGTTTGCCCTTTAGTTAGAGTGTTGGCATTACACAAGGGCAAAAGGAAGCAAAGAGTACTAAGCAAGTGATTTTCTAAGGAAATTGAATCTTAAGAGGTGTTGTTTTGCCTAAGAGGGATTGTAGCCTATTTATAGGCAAGTTTGGAACCTTTAAGAATGCTTGGGAGATGTCTCCTAGCCATTGGAGGCAAGTCCCAAGAGATTGGGATGACATCCAACACAAATCAAAGAAATCATGAATTTGACAGCAATATCAGACGTTTGATTACAATTATGGACATTTGATACTATTATCCAGGCTTAATATTTTCATTGGATCGAAACAGGGACGTCTGATATATACATATAAGACGTCTGATAAAAATATTGGACGTCTAATTATAAGTGGATTCGTTCCTGTTTTGACCAGACCCAAATAGGGTTCTAGATTTTAAGGAACAGACATTAGTATAGACGTCTGTAGGATTTCCTAGACATCTGGAAAAATAAAAAGGGCTTGCTTTGGAAATCTAAGAGTAGATCGTTGGTTTCTAATAAGATTTGCATAGAAATAAATGGGCAATGGTCCATTGATAGACATCTGGAGACATGTCTAGACGTCTAAAAATGTATTTACCCATTATTAATAGAAAGAAAATGGGTACTTGAGTCTAACGGTTGGTTTAAGGACGTTCAGGAAAACTATTAGACGTCTGGATTAGGCTATGGACATCTAATAGAAGGTTGGTTCAGCTGATGCCTAAAAAGTCAGAATGCAAAGGCAATGCTATAGGTAATTAGACGTCTGAAACAATGATCAGGCATTTTAAAGTTGAAAATCAGACATCTGACAGTTGTTATGGACGTCTGATTTGTGTCATAGTATTAGGCTTCTGTTTCTAATTTATCCTAAGTGTAGAGAGCCTAAGTTAGCTATTTATAAGTTATGTTTGGGGGCTCTTTACAACATCTCTAGACTCAAATAAAATAAAGATTACAACCTTTGAAAGTTTACATAAAAGCCTATGACCTATGACAACACTTATGCTAATCTAGTCTTCACGCTTTTAATCCTCCAACTTGGAAAACTCCATGAAACCTACAATTATGTTATTTCAAAGAAAAATATGCTACGCTTATGTTTTATCTCTTTTTCTTTATTTTGTAAAATCATCAAGTTATTATTTATGAGGGGTTGAACTAATAGTCTAGAGCTGCATAGGAGCTAATAGCTGTTGAAGAAGATGGCAAGGAGCTACTTTAGTTGGCTTAGCTTGTTAGTTCTTTCCTAGCTGCTAAAGCCAAGCTAAAGTAAGCTGGCTTCTACTAAGGTATGTTGAGGTGAGCTGGGTTTGATCTTCCCGAGGAGGACCTAGCTAGCTGGAGTAGCTAAGGTATCTTAACTCAACTTAGTTGAGTTAAGTGGAGTTCTTGGGAGCTGGACTTGAGCTAGCCTGAGCTAGGGTGAACTCATCTTCAGCTAGATTGAGTTGAGTAAAGCTAGAGGTAGCTAGATGTGAGCTGAGGTGGACTCTAGTCAACTCAGTTGAGCTAGCTTGAGCTCCTAGTGAACTGATGAGAGTTGAGATGAGCTAAACTCAACTGAGTTGACCTGGATCTGAGCTGACTTGAGCTTGGGTGAGCTAAGATGAACTATCTTGAGCTACCATTCAGCTAAAATTATGTTGAATGGAGATAAGATGAGGTAACCCTAGTTCAAGTGAGTAGGTATCCAGCTATGATGAGTTGGATTAGGTTGAGTCCCAACTGGTTTGAGCTTCTCCTTTACCACTTGCCTTCCTGAGTGCTAGGGTTATGGGGATATGACAATCTATTTAACCCAAACACTCAAATAAATACATCAAAACGACAACAAAATGTGCAATGCATGCCTAACCTAATTTATGCCTAATGCAGCCTAAACGTCCATTCACAGAGTTAAAATCCTAAGAGCTAGATCTTTTTTAGGACATAAGAATGATGATAAACTGGCGTTTATATGTCGGGTGGTAGGTCCAATGGAAAGGGAGGGGGAGAGAAGTTAATGTGATGCTGGGTGGGTGAAGTCAGTATGGATGGGCTGGTGGAAAATTAGGAAGAATTGAAGAATGAAGGTCAAACCCTAATTGATCTGAAATGTCTTTGACCATAATCATATCTAGAATATGAATCAATAGAATTTGGATCAATTAAAGTAGAGTAAGAATTGATCAACATAAATTTCTCAATTACTGCTTCTATTTTATTATCAGTGTCCTAAAAAATGCATGATCGATGGTCCTCTTGGAATCTTGGAAAATATCCAATGTGATAGTTGAATTACCGCAACTTATATCCATTTTTCCATAATGACAATTGATATTAGCTTTTGCGGTAACCAGAAAAGGTGTTCCAAGGATGACAGGGGCATTTGTGAGAAACTCAGGTACCTTTATGTCAAGAACTAAAAAATCAACCAGAAATAGACAATTCCAGACCTTGACAATAATATCCTCGATAACTCCCCACGGTTTAATGGTAGATCAGTCTGCCAATGGAAATTGAACCTTAATGGGTTTTAATTCACCAAATCATTCCTCAAATAAGACTGTGGGGATGAGATTAATAGAGGCACCTAAATCAAAAGGGGTACGATAAAAGGTGGTGTCATTTAAGACAACTGAAATGAGTGGTGCACCTGGGTCCTTTTTTGTGAGAGCCAGCTTGCTCTGTACAACTGAGCTCACTGTCTCATAAAGGACCATCCTCAGATTCTGGGCATGCCACTTTGGAGTACACATGGCTTGAGCATAGGTAGGGAAGGCATCTAGGAGGGGGATGCTACTCTCGACTTGCCCAAATAAGTACAAAAGATCTTAGTGAGAAGGCTCTGATTTCTTTTTGTTAGATCTAATTAAAAAAGAGAAAGATTAAATAAGATTAGGCCATGCCTCTCCGGCAATGGCAACAAAAAGTGATGCGAGATTTGCATGATTTTGTAAATGTGGGTTTTAATGTCGTTGCAACATGCAAAACTGATCAGCTTTCAAATTTATATTCCTAGAAATTGTTGGTATCTGTGGTCGTCCAAGGAGGCCAATTTGTTAGTCAAATAAGTGATTCTCTCTCTTGCCTCTCAAATCAGCAATTCTATTTTTGTAATTTTGACTTTGTTGATTTTAAGATTTTCAAAATAACGGGCACACGAATGTGACGATAGAACTACGCTAAAGAAAACTATGCCTATCAACTAAATTCTAAGTGACAGGAGATGTCGTCTCTTCTATGCTCACCGTAGGCAAGTGCACCTAGGGTAATTAGAAGAGAGAAGTGGTGCACTAAAATTAATAAAGATGCTAGTTGAAAATAGAAAACTCAAGAATGAAGAAAGGCACTTTGCTATTAAGAAGAAATGTTTACAAAGTACCTAGGGAGGTCAACTAAGCAAATGTTACACTTAGTTAATCCCTAGGTAGATGGAAGCTTCTACTAATAGGAATTGAAAAGCAACAAACTAAAAGACAAAAAATTCTCCAGAGTAGCTAAGGCAGCCTTCGCTCCAAGATTGGTGGCTCCAAGACTTGAAGAAGGCTTCCTTCTAGCTACTTGAGTTTCTTCTCTCAAGAGTGGATGTCCCCTACCCTTCTTTCCTCTTGTCTGGTCGTCCTCCTTTAGTTGATGTGCTCCTTAGCATGGAGCCAAGGAATAAGATAGAAGGTGAACACCAAAGGGACAAGGTAGGTGTTCCCTTTGATCACCTTTCTTCTCTTCCTCCTTGGACATGGGATATAGGTAGAATATAGGAAGTATTTTTGTACTAGCCAAGTTGTTGCCATTATTTTAGCGAGGGAAGTTAGAGTTTTGGAGAACCTGTTGTCGTGGTTGCAAAATATCACTACCAAATAAAATTTATACCGAAACTCGAAGTGAGTCACGAGTCAAACATAGGGAAGTGAACGTTTCGTTTGAAAATTGTGCTTTCACTTTATTTGTTTTTGTTGTTTTATCTTTTGAGATTTTTTTGGTATTTTATAAGATAGAATATCAGGTGAATTGCTATCTATTCTACTCTGCACTAACAATATAGGAGAAAGAGAGAGAGAGGGATGGTGAGGGAGAGAAACATTTCATAAAATTGATCAATGTATATTACAACTAATTGAAACTGCACTAGAAAGTGATAAAAGATATAATAGGTTGAGAAGAATTCCCCTCGACGGTCACTTGGAGGATAGCTTGCTTTGACAACACCCCAGACGAATGTGGCAGGAATTTGGACGAGGAAGAACGGAGTTGGAGGAAGGAGGATGGGGTAGGATGGCATTGCAGTGAGGATTTCTTTCAGAAGGTGGTGAGAGGACGACCATGAGATGCTCCATGAATGGGGGTGAGGGGCAGGAAAAATATTTGATTTCTACTCTAGAGGAGCATCCCGAGCTTGGGACAGGCTCTCTCTAGAGCCTTGGGACATGCTCTCTCTAGAGAAAGGAAGTGATGAAGATGGATGGAGGGGTGTAAGGGTCCTTTTATAGCGGAGGATAAGGAACATTTTATGTATAGGGCATTTTGTGACATCAAAGACATCAATGTAGCCTCACTATAAACATCGCCGAAGATCCTTGATTGCTGGCCCTCTTCTTACACAATTAAGGCGTGGTCAAAGGAGAGCTATCTGATTGCGTGGGTTCCACTCAACTCAGTAATTAAGTTAATTTCACTTAATTAAGAGTAGAAGAAATCACTTAGGTTAACTCGAAGTTATGTCGGTTGTGTAGTATAGAGTCGAATTAACCTAACATTTTAGAATTTTTTACTGGTTGAGTCCAGGTCGTTCACTGGGAGGCATAATAATTTTCTCCAAATTCACCAATTTTCTTTTATCTCTTTAAGTTTAGGAGGTAAAACTAGTTTAATTTTCAAAACATGAATTTTGTCAAAATATTTAACTATAAAGGATATACAAAATTCCATATGCAAACATATTTACTCAAAATGTTGTACTTTATTAACAAGTAAACATGCTAGTTTTTCAATTTTATTTCATTCTAAGAAATTAAGGTAATTAAAAAGTTGTCCAATTAAAGCATGCCTTTTTACATTAAGAATAAAAAGATACTGATGCAAGAGAAATTTATTTATTTTCATCTCTCTACAGCCTCTAATCTTCTTCTTTCTTTTCTTCTATCTCTTTTATTTTCTTCTCTCGAGCTCTCTTTCTTCTTACCTTTCTTGTGTTGTTCCTACCTTCTTATCCTCCTCTTCTTCCTCCTACCTTCTCTTCTTCCCTTAGTTTTTCTCTTTTGTTCCTTAGTCTCTTTCTTTAACACTTCTTAGCACCTAAGCCTTCTCATTTAGCACTTAGCATCCTTTAGTGACTTCTCTTTCCTTAAGCTTTCAGCTGAACCGGGTTCTTTTACTTTTTAAACCAAAAGTTTTTTTATTTGCGGCGAGGTCCTTTCGAGGATACAGAGCACCATGAGACCAGGGTGGGACCAGACCCTACTCGTTCCTTGCCTAATCTCAATTAGGTTCATTTCGGTTCATTCGTTAATCGGTTCACAGTCTCGGGCCACATCGGCTCAACCTGGCCTCCCAGGCCACACTCGCCCTCCTAGGGCACATTCACTTCCGCACGCCCCCAAGGGCGCACACTCGCAGGCATAAGCCCACACACACAGACCACACAATGCTCAGATCAGATCAGAAGGAATTGGAACCGGTGCGCCGAGCACTGATGACTGCATAGCCAAGGGAACAAATTAGTTTTATCCCCAGGCACGCTCTCGTTAATATCCAAGGTGGGACAAACTTACCCCGTCCAGACCCGAATTCGAACATTCATAACTTTCTACCCAGAGCTCTAAATTGGATGATTTAAAGTTTGTTGGAAAGCTCTAAGGGTAATCTACACAATTTTAGGGTCAATTTAATGTTTTAATGATGTTTGGCTCTTCAATTTAAAAGATGAAATCAGGGGTTCTATGGGTTTTAAAAATCCTGGAAAGTGAAATTAAAGTCAGGGGAGTCCTCAGATGGACTTCTCTCATCTATTAAAAGGTCTATATATGTTATATAAACAATTCCACTTCTATTAAGATAGATTTCAAACTCTTAAGACCTACAGAACCTGCAGAGAAGCTTTTCTCTTTTTTGAAAGCTTCAGAGGTTGATTTTTAGATTTCAATAAGTGCAACAGACACTTTAAAGTGTTCCTAGTCTATTTAGATTAATTCTAAGGGTTATAACTAATCAATATGGGCAGGTTTTAAGTTTGAATTTCATTAGAACAGTACTTCTGTTAGTTTGGGTTCGAAAGTAACCCAAATTAGAAGAAACATAATCTTTACTAATTACATCATCTGAGCTAACTTTAATTAGTTTCAGATCATCAAATAAGATCCCAGAAACATTTTCCACAACTCAATTCCTCAATTCAAGCTCAGAACACCATTATCAGACTCAGGTTTGACTATGGAAGCTCGAAAATTGACTTTCTATTTAAAGCTTCCTCCAAAGATATTAATGCCTCAATCAGAGTCTTCTCATCATCTGGAACTTATTCAGATCTTTAGATTTGTGTTCTATCCTTAATTTCTAGGGTTTTAGGCTCGCCGCCTAAACTAAAATAGGTGTGTGTTAGACAGAATAAAGGAAAGATTGCTATAATGTTTTGAAGGTTAAAATAGCTTCAGTGCATCGCATTGAAGCTTCTGAGATCCTTAAATGTTTCTTAAATCCTTTATAACAGACTTCTCCAACTTGCCAGAGTTGGGGAAGAAGTTCAAATCTAAAGATCCATTGGTTAAAAACTCAAACAAATATCTTTTAAATAGTCATTAATCCTTATTATACTATTCTGGAGCCACTTAGCAAGTTTAAGAGGCTGTAACACTACTATGGCTCACCGGAGCTCAGGTGAGTCCAGAAACTGTAAATTGTATGAACAGATTGATAAAACTAACTATTTTTTATCCAGAAATGATACTGAGGTTACAAGGAACCTCATTATCACTTTAAATTCTTCATTTGTTCATTAAAATGTAAGATTTGAAGTAAGTTTGTTCCTTAAACGATTTGAATGGTTTAAGCTCAAGACTTGACTTAACTTCTCGATTGAGAAGTTAAATCAAGTCAACAGATGTTATTATTCACAAATATATATTTAATTTATAGTTTGAACTGTTCCTGAGCCGCCATGGACAGCGAGCTCAGGAACTTAATTAAGATTTAGGCATTTAATTATAGATGATAATAATATGTAATATAATGTCGATTAGGGTTCATTAGTGGTGATAGGTGATGTGAGAACCCAGTGAAGGTGGAACTAGGCCGATTACTGTCACCATAGACAGTGTCAGTTGTCGGTGAAGGTGAGGTTTGAATTAGGCATTTAGGTGATTTAATTAATGATTAAGTGAATTAGAAGTGAACATGGAAGATACAGGAAGGTGTACAGTGTATTAAAAGACAAAATTAAAGCTCTGGCGAGCTCAAGGAACTCGTCGGATTCGGAGGAGATAAAACTAAAATATGAAATTACTCTAACCTAACTAACTAAACTAACAAACTAAGCTAGCCTACTCCTACTCCTAGTCTACTGTTACCTGGACGAAGGGGTCAATAGGGTTCCGCCGAAGGTTCATAGTGGACGACGAAATCAGAGGGTGGGAGAAAGATCTCCGACGGAGAATTTGAGGTGGAGTAGTGGGATCCTTAGGTCGGCGCCTTTGTCAGAGGTGCGGAAGACCACGGCGGATCTCCTCAGCTACTTAAGATGGATGGAGGAAGTCAGAAGATGGAATGGGGAATCGCCAGAGGTTTGGAAGAATAGCTTATCGAAGTTGGCTACAGTGTTAGAAGAGGGAAGGGAGCCAACTTGCCTAAAATCGAAGGTGTGAGGGGGAATTTATAGCAATTTGCAGCGAAGAGAGAGGAGCGGTCTGACTGAAGAAGGAGCTCGAGGAGCTTAACCTCTGTCATCGTCTCTGTTATGACCCGATTCCCAAATCCCTACAAGACACGAGAACTGGACCGACTCGACTGATCCCAAGACCCAGTCGTCCAATGAGAAAGCAACCAAAAGAGTAGTAAAATAAACCACATTCACCATGTATATAACTAGCAGTAACAAAATACAACAGTAAAGAAAAGAAATAGTACAGTATACACCACCACAACAGTAAAGAAATAAATAGGTACATAAACATGATGCTTACAATAAAAGAGTACAGTGGTAACAGAAAATACTCACTACAACAGAAAGAAAAGTACAGTGGGTACTACACAAGTAAAACTACTAGGTGTGTTAGGCCTAGCACCCTCTGCAGTGACCGACTCTGGCTACTCAACACCTGGTCCTGAAAAGGTGACAAAGGTGACACGTTAGCGAAACACTGAGTATAGTGGCAACCAAAAGCTAAGAAAACAGTAACGTGGACAGTAGCTGTTATATTTTTAATCTCTTCCTTTATTTTTCCATTTATTCATTATTGAATTATTTCTCAGATCTTTCTCTTGATCTTGAATGTTCCTCGTGGGAACGATCTTGATTGCAGTCTTTTCCGAAAAGTAGAAGTAGCACATGGTGCTCTCCTGGCCGGGAGAGTCCCTTGTGGTGGTCCTACCCTCAGTCAACCACCCCAAGGTCACTGACAGACGTAATGGTGACTACGGCACGCGCGATAAACGCACGGTTAGCTACCCTACACTGGCATGTGGTCAGTCGTTTCCATTAACGAGAGCACCCCAAAGCACAGCACGGAACTAGTATAGGGCAGAGTCCTCTCAGTAATAGGGATCCAGCCCCTCCACAGTAACTAAATAGGGGTCTTGCCCCTCCACAGTCTGCGCACCCTCTCTTGACTACCCTAGTTTGCCCAGTGGGCCTAACAAGTCGGTGTAGGAGGCTAGCAGAACCCTGGGGCCTGTGGGGTGGCTAGTGCTCTCCCTACACTAGTAGCTCTCCTCGGTACTGTGTACACAAGGGCCAAAAGTCAGTACAAAGTGGCCAGACCTAACCCCGGGTCCCTGGGGCAGCTAGCTCCACTCTGCACTAAATAGGGGGACAGTCGCTCTCCTTGGTACTCCGTACTCAAGGGCCAGCTCACTTCCCCAATTCTATTCCATTCACTTCTCAGGAGTTCTACTCCTAATTCCCCGTAGGGTTAATGCTCATTTTTCTTTAACTCAGCCAATTTAGGTTTCATCATTTTAGCTTTATATTCATATAACCCATGTTCTCAACAATAATTATCCATTTATAAATAGGCAGCTGTTAGCCAATTACAGGCAGTTATTGTTTTCCTTTCTACTTTTCCAAGACTGCAATATATATATTCAATCTAGTTTTCCAGTCCTAGGATTCATGCCATGTCCTAGGATCTATCATTCAATCTAGTTTTTCAATCCTAGGATTCATGCCATACCCTAAGATCTATCATTCAATCTAGTTTTTCAGTCCTAGGACTCATGCAACACCGTAGAATCTGCTAATTATTTCGCAAGTGGATAATTTTTGATAAATAATTAAAGGGGCCACTCTACC
Source organism: Thalassia testudinum (assembly GCA_037157565.1). NCBI lineage: Eukaryota > Viridiplantae > Streptophyta > Magnoliopsida > Alismatales > Hydrocharitaceae > Thalassia > Thalassia testudinum. The sequence goes on along the minus strand of JAZHRO010000003.1, from coordinate 110,222,021 downwards.
CGCAAAATCTGGAGTATTGGGGGGGTGATCGGCAAGCCCGCCTGCCTCCGCAACCCCTAGATCCGCGACGAAATGGGGTCCTAACACAAGGATTAATTACAAGGAGCTACTCAGAATAGTATACAATTACTGTAAACAGGTAGAGGAATTAAATCTGAGCAGAACAAAACTTGAAATGCGGAAAACGGACTCCGAATGGACCCTAAACTGGTCAAAAATGACAAGTCTGCCCTAAATCAGACATCCGGAACATCTTCCAGACATCTTAAATGGTGGCTCAAGTCATACCTTGATCCTGTGTGGTCCTTCAAATGTCCGGAAGCCCACTGAACCATCTGGACTTAGTTTCCAGACATCCGACTGTCACTCCGGATGTCTGGAGACCCTCTCCGTCGTTTGGTGCTGTGCTTAGACGTTCGATCTGTGTGGGAGGGCATGCCCTTGCACCTTCCCGAACGAGTCCTGCGCACATACGTGGTCGTCCTCAACACGAAACGATGCAGAAGCCTTCGGCGGAACGGTTGCATGGCTGTACACGTGAAAGAAGAAGGTAAAAATATCGTACCTTTCAGACATCTGCTATGTTGTCTGGACGTATGTCCAGACGTTTGATTCTGGGAAATTTTCTCAGAATCAGGACCTCCTCACCCTCTGCCCATAGCGCACGGCCGTGTCGCGCCGCGCTCGCCTGCTGCCTGAGCTGCAGCAGCTCCTCCCTAGCACCACGTGCCTGCTGCTCACCTGTCGGCCGGCCCTGGCTGCTCCGGCGAGCTTGCAACATCGCGATCGAGCTCTCTCTTCCTCTCATAGCAGCCCCTCCTCCCCACGCACTCACAGCAGCCACTATGGCTACCCTCTCCTGCTAACTCTCTCGCTGACAGGAAGAAAAAGAAGAAGAAGAAGAAGGCGGTGGAGTGAGGGTGAGGGAGAGGAGAGGGGGTATTTGAAGGCTGCCGAGGGGAGAGAGAAAAAGCTATCTGCGCCTGCAGTGAGGAAGGAAAGAGAAGAAGGAGGGCGACGGTTCAGTCTGCACGCGCATGCATGCAAACGCGAACCCGTACACCTAAAAAATTTAATTCCAGATGTCTGGGAAGGCTTCCAGATGTCTGACCAGATGTCTGGAACAATTCCCAGATGTCTTAAACGACGTTTGATGCCAGGTTATAACAACATAACAAACTCAAAGGAAGTTTCATCCCTGAAACTTGTGCTAACTAGGGTGCGGAAAAGAATGATATTGGCATAACAAACTCAAAGAGGACTGAAGCCGGCCTGAAAAAGACGTACCCTCAAAAAGCTCTGGGTACCGCTCTCGCATCGGCGCCTCAGGCTCCCTGATAGCCTCCTCCTACCACTGGCTCCTCCACAAAACCTTCACCAGGGGACTTGCTTCCGTCTCTGGCAGCGGACGGCTCGGTCGAGAATCTGCACCAGTCGCTCGGGGTAGGTCAGGTCGTCGCCCACCTCGACGCTCTCGTGACTCAGGACGTGACTGGGATCGACGATGTACTTCCTGAGGTTGGACACCTGGAACACGTCGTGCACACCAGAAAGCTGAGGAGGAAGGGCAAGCCTGTACGCAACGGGTCCAACCCACTCCAGGACCTCAAAGGGTCCTACGAACCTCGACGTGAGCTTCCCTCTCACCCCAAACCGCTGCAGGCCCTTCATGGGCGAAAGACAAAGGAAGACATGGTCCCCAACCTCAAACTGCACCTCTCTGCATTTCCGATCTGCATAGCTCTTCTGTCTGCTCCTAACAGTGCGGAGTTGCCTGTGAATTTGCTCGACCACCTCCTGACTCTGCCGGATCAGCTTGGGGCCAACCTCCCACTTGGTCCCCACCTCAATCCAACTCAAGGGTGCCGTACACCTCCGTCCGTAAAGAGCCTCGTAGGGTGCCATGCCGATGCTCGAGTGATAACTGTTATTATATGCAAACTCCGCCAGGGGAAAGTGCTCCTCCCAAGAGCCCCTCCAGCCAGTACACAAGCACACAAAAGGTCCTCAAGTGTCTATATTGTGTGCTCAGACTGTCCGTCTGTTTGGGGGTGGTAAGCTGTACTGAACCTCTACCGCATCCCCAGGGCCTGCTGAAACTCTGCCCAAAATCGGGACATAAAGCGGGTATCTTGATTGGATACAATCTCCCGCGAAACTCCGTGTAGACGTACCACATCGTGGATATACCTCTTTGCCAACTATGCTGGTCCCAAGGTGACTCGGATCGGCAAGAAATGTGTCATCTTCATCAATCTGTCAACGATTACCCAGACTGTGTCGTGTCCTCACTGGGTAACAGGTAGGCCCACCACCAAGTCCATGGTGATGCTCTCCCACTTCCACTCTGGCACTGGAAGTGGCTGTAGCGGCCCTGCAGGCCTCTGATGCTCGGCTTTCACCTGCTGGCACACTAAACACTTTTGCATGAATTCCCCCACATCCCGCTTCATTCCCCTTCACCGAAAGTCACGTCTCAAGTCATGGTACATCTTCGTGTTTCCAGGATGTATGGTAAATCTGAAACCTTGTGCCTCAGTCAGGAGCTCTCTCAACAGCTCCTCGTCTCTGGGAACGCACAAACGTCCCCTCATGCCCAACACCTGGTCTATAAAAGAGAAGTCTCCAGGGTCTCCTGACAGTACTTTGTCACGCAAGGACTGCAAGTACGGGTTGGCCATCTGTCCTATGATGATGCGATCTATCAGCTCTGGCCTCGTCTGTCGCGTCATAGTCACTGCCTCACAGTGCCCCCGTAACTCTAGGGGTCGCCAACTAGCCATCTCCTTCAAGAGGCTCCAACTCTGCACCTGTAAACTGGCCAAGTGTGCGGGCGCCTTACGGCTCAAGGCGTCAGCCAACATGTTGGCCTTTCCCGAGTGGTAGGAAATGATGCAGTCATAGTCCTTCAGGAGCTCCAACCAACGTCTCTGTCTCATGTTGAGCTCCTTCTGATCAAATAAGTATCTGAGGCTCTTGTTATCTGTGAAAATCTTGAAGGTCTCACCGTACAAGTAGTGTCTCTAGGTCTTCAGTGCGAAGACGACAGCTGCCAGCTCTTGGTCGTGGGTAGGGTAGCTATGCTCATGGGGCTTCAGTTGCCGCGAAGCATAAGCGACAACGTGACCCCTCTGCAAGAGCACACCCCCTAACCCCTTGCAAAGAGGCATCCATGTACACAATGAACCCGCCACTACTGTCTGGGATGGTGAGCACGGGAGCCTAAGTCAGCCTCTCTTCAGCTCCTGAAAACATGACTCATAGGCGTCTGTCCAAGTGAAGGGTACGTCCTTCCAGGTCAGCTGTGTCATAGGACGTGCAATCTATGAAAAGCCCCTGATAAATTGCCTGTAGTAGCCTGCTAGTCCCAAGAAACTGCGAATCCCAGTGACCGTACGTGGTCTCTCCCACCTAAGCACTTCCTCGACCTTGGCTGGGTCCAAGCCAAGCCATCCCTAGAGATCACATGACTTAAGATGGTCAGCTCCCTCAACCAGAACTCGCACTTGCTGTATTTGGCGTACAGCCTACATCGTCTTAGTGTGTCCAAAACCATCCGCAAGTGCTGTCCGTGCTATGTCTGATCTCGAGAATAGATGAGCACATCATCAATGAATACCACCACGAACTGGTCCAAGTACGACCTAAACACCTGGTTCATCAAGTCCATGAAGGCAGCAGGGGCATTGGTCAGCCCAAACGGCATGACCAGAAACTCGTAGTGTCCGTACCGGGTGCGGAAAGCTGTCTTGGAGACGTTTGCCTCCTTGATCCTCAACTGGTGGTATCCAGACCTCAAGTCGATCTTGGAGAACACCGTGGCACATCGCGGCTGGTCAAACAAGTCATCAATCCTCGACAGCGGATATCTGTTCTTGATGGTGACCCTATTCAGCTGTCGGTAGTCCACACAAAGGCGTAGGGTACCACCCTTCTTCTTTACAAACAGTACCGGGGCTCCCCAGGGCGACGCACTGGGCCTCACAAAGCCCTTCTCCAAAAGATCCTGCAACTGAGACTTGAGCTCTCGTAGCTCAAGTGGTGCCATCCTGTACAGTGCTGTGGAGATGGGGTTGGTCCCTGGTACCAGTGAGATCTCAAACTCGATCTCACGCTCGTGCGGTAGTCCGGGCAACTCGTCTGGGAATACATCGGGGTACTCTCTGACACTGGGATACTCTGGAAGTCTGCCACAGGGCTGGGCTCTGCCACCACACAAGCTATGAAACCCTCGCACCCCTGGCTCAAAAGTCTCGCAGCCCGAAGTGCAGAAATACACCTGAAGCCTTCGTCCACTGGCTGACCGTGGAACTTGAAAGAAGGAAACTTCGGTATGGAGAAGATGATCTTTCTCTCAAAATAGTCCACCAAGGCGTGGTAAGCGAACAGCCAGTCCATCCCCAGAATTACGCCAAAGTCCTTCATCTATATCATAATCAGGTCAGCGGGAAGGCTGTGTCCCCCAACACGGACCTCGCAACCCATGTATACCTCCTCAGCTACAAACAGCTGACCACTCGGACCTCTGATCACGAATGGATCCTCTAATAGCATACAATCCTGCCCCAAACTAACCGCGAAACTGGCGGCGGCAAACGAGTGCGTAGCACCGGAATTGAAAAGTGTGTAAACGAGTCTACCGGAAACTGAAACCATACCTGCCACCACTGATCCCGAAGCTCTGGCATCCCTGTGTTTTAGGGCGTTGATACGCCCCTCAGCCCTAGGTGCGGACGAAGCAACCACACTCTGTGTCGGATGGGTAGCTGCTGGTCGATACCCTCCCTGTGACTGCTGTCCTCCTCCTCGTGCCTGGAACCTGCAGCCTCCTGCTCGCCCTCCAGTGCTGGGCCCGGGAAGCATCTGTTGACCTCTTGCCCTAGACGGGCAGTCCCTCCTGATGTGGCCCGGCTGGTCACACTGGTAGAAGAGGGGAACCTGACTCCCACCCTCAGCGGGTCCCTACTGTCGGCTTGGCAGGGGTCCGATGATAGCAACTGGCCCCTGTCGAGGGCCCCCAAAGGCCACTGATGGCCCTGCAAAATGTGACGGCTCTCTTGTGGGCGCCACGTGTCTTCTCTCTCGTCGACCCTGTGAGAAGTCTAGCTAATAGGGCCTCTTTCGCTCGCTATCAGTATCTCGCGTGGACGGGTTGGTCTCTTCGTATGTCATAGCTACCTCCACCACCCTCGAGAACGTAGGCAGCTTCAAGGGTTTGACATACCCTCGAATTGCAGGTCGAAGCCCCTCGGTGAACCTCCGAAGGCGCTCCTCCTCAGTGGCCATTGCTGTCGCTGCAAAGCGAGACAGCTCCAGAAAATGCATGCGATACGCACTCGCGGTCATCGTCCCCTGGCGGAGAGTGTGGAACTCCCGCCTCCTCTGGTCCTGCCACGTATGTGGAAGGTACTACTCGCAGAAGAGGGTGACGAATCGGTCCCAGGTCGGCTCATCCCTCTCCTATCCCCTGACCGCCCTCCACCACCTGTGTGCTGCGCTCTCCAACTGGTACATGGCAAAGGCCACGTGGCACTCCACCAGGGGGCGAAGGGTGTCAAAAACCTTCTTGATCTGCTCGAGCCAGTCCTCCGCCTTGGTCGGGTCCTCATCCCCCTTGAAGGAGGGGGGCTTCAGCTTCCGGAACTGTCCGAAAAGCTCGAAGTGGCACTGCAGTGGGGATGCTGGTGCACCTCTAGTTAAAGAAGCCTCATGCACAGAAGTGTCGGAGGAAGGTGGGGGTGGTGGTGGCCCATCCCCTCCCCCGCATCCAGTGCCACGTCCGTTGCATGGTCCCACAGAGGACTCCCCCTCTACAGCCCCAGGGAGGGGCGCTCGTGGCAGCGGGTGGAGCTCCTCTTGCAGGATGTCCCGTATCAGAGCTGGGCGAGGTCCTGGGCTTGAATGCCCGGGAGCAGTGGATGGTCCACTGAAATGTCGACCTCAACACGCCTACCCCTCCGACCTCGTCCTCAGCCGCGCCTACAGCCTGCCTCGCTAGTCCCGCGTCGAGGCATCTCCAGCAAGGAGACGCGAAATACAGAACGGAAACACGTCAATACGAAACAATATCTAACGGAGAAGTCTAAGAACATATGTCAAAAGAAACGTTGTGGTGGCTACACTAGTTACAGACACGTGAATTGGTTATTTTCCAGTCAGTTGGTTCACTTCTCAGGACGACCTCGCTCTAATACCATCTTGTTACCACCCGATTCCCGAATCCCTACGAGACACGAGAACCAGACCGACTCGACTGATCCCAAGACCCAGTCGTCCGACGAGAAAGCAACCAAAAGAGTAGTAAAATAAACCACATTCACCATGTATATAACTAGCAGTAACAAAATACAGCAGTAAAGAAAAGAAATACTACATTATACACCACCACAACAGTAAAGAAATAAACAGGTACATAAACATGATGCTTACAATAAAAGAGTACAGTGGTAACAGAAAATACTCACTACAACAGAAGGAAAAGTACAGTGAGTACTACACAAGTAAAACTACTGGGCTCTGCTAGGCCCAGCACCCTTTGCAGTCGCTGACTCTAGCTGCTCAACACCTAGTCCTGAAAAGATGACAAAGGTGACACGTCAGCGAAACGCTGAGTAGAGTGGCAACCAAAAGGTAAGAGAATAGTAAGGTGGACAGTAGCTATTATATTTTTAATCTCTTCCTTTATTTTTCCATTTATTCATTATTGAATTATTTCTCAGATATTTCTCTTGATCTTGAATGTTTCTCGTGGGAACGATCTTGATTGCAGTCTTCTCCAAAAAGTAGAAGTAGCATGTGGGGCTCTCCTGGTCGGGAGAGTCCCCCGTGGTGGTCCTACCCTCAGTCAACCACCCCAAGGTCACTAACAGACATAAGGGTGACTACGGCATGTTGGATAAGCGCACGGGTAGCTACCCCGCACTGGCACGCGATCAGTCGTTTCTGTTAACGGGTGCACCTCAAAGCACAGCACGGAACCAGTATAGGGTAGAGCCCTCTCAGTAATAAGGGTCCAGCCCCTCCACAGTCTACGCACCCTCCCCTGACTGCCCAGGTTTTCCCAGTGGGCCTATCAAGTCAGTGTAGGAGGCTAGCAAAACCCCGGGGCCAGTGGGGTGGCTAGTGCTTTCCCTACACTAGTAGCTCTCCTCAGTACTGTGTACACGAGGGAAAAAGTCGGTACAAAGTGGCCAGACCTAACCCCGGGTCCCTGGGGCGGCTAGCTCTACTCTGCACTAAATAGGGGGACAGTCACTCTCCTTGGTACTCCGTACTGAAGGGCCAGCTCACTTCCCCAATTCTATTCCATTCACTTCTCAGGTGTTCTACTCCTAATTCCCCGTAGGGTTCATGCTCATTTTTCTTTAACTCAGCCAATTTAGGTTTCATCATTTCAGCTTTATATTCATAGAACCCATGTTCTCAACAATAATTATCCATTTATAAACAGGCAACTGTTAACCAATTACAGGCAATTATTGTTTTCCTTTCTACTTTTCCAAGACTGCAATATATATATTCAATCTAGTTTTCCAATCCTAGGATTCATGCCAAATCCTACTATCTATCATTCGATCTAGTTTTTCAGTCCTAGGATTCATGCCACCCTAGTATCTATCATTCAATCTAGTTTTTCAGTCCTAGGATTCATGCAACACCCTAGAATCTGCTAATTATTTCACAAGTGCATAATTTTTGATAAATAATTACAGGGGCCACTCTACCTGCAAAATCGGGAGTACTGGGGGCGTTATCGGCAAGCCTGCATGCCTCCACAACCTCATAGCTACAACGGAACGGGGTCCTAACACAAGGATCAATTACAAGGAGCTACTTAGAATAGTATACAATTACTGTAAACAGGTAGAGGAACTAAATCTGAGAAGAACGAAACTTGAAACGTGGAAAACGAACTCCGAACGGACCCTAAACGGATCAAAAATGACAAGTCTGCCCAAAATCAGACGTCTGGAACATCTTCTAGACGTCTTAAATGGTGGCTCAGGTCATACCTTGATACTGCACAGTCCTTCAGACATCCAGAAGCTCGCTGAACCATCTGGACTTAGTTTCCAGACGTCCGACTGTCACTCTGGATGTCTGGAGACCCTCTTCGTCGTATGGTGCTGTGCCTAGACGTCCGATCTGTGTGGGAGGCGTGCCCTTGCACCTTCCCGAACGAGTCCTGCACACATACGCGGCCGTCCCCAACATGAAACGATGCAGAAGCCTTCGACGGAACGGCTGCATGGCCGTACACACGAAAGAAGAAGGAAGGTAAAAATATCATACCTTTCGGACGTCTGGACCTCCCTCCAGATGTCTCCTGCGTCATCTGGACGTATGTCCAGAAGTCTGATTCTGGGAAATTTTCCTAGAATCAGGACCTCTCACCCTCCGCCCGCAGCGTACGGCCGTGCCGCGCCACGCTCGCCTACTGCCTGAGCTACAGCAGCTCCTCCCCAACACCACGCGCCTACTGCGCACCTGCTGGCTGGCCTGGCTGCTCCGACGAGCTTGCAACCTCGCAATCGAGCTCTCTCTCCCTCTCGCAGTAGCCCCTCCTCCCCACGCAGTCACAGCAGCCGCTGCGGTGGCCCTCGCCCGCTCACTCTCTCGCTGACAGGAAGAAGAAGAAGAAGGCGGCGGAGTGAGGGTAAGGGAGAGGAGAAGGGGTATTTGAAGGCTGCCGAGGGGAGAGAGAGAGAGAAAAAGCTATCTACACCTGCAGGGAGGAAAGAAAGAGAAGGAGGGTGACGATTCAGTCTGCGCATGCATGCACGTAGACGCGAGCCCGTATGCCGAGAAAATTTAATTGCAGACATCTGGGAAGCCTTCCAGATGTCTGACCGGACGTCTGGACCAATTCCCAGACATGGTAAACGACATTTGATGCCAGGGTTATAACAGTCTTGGACGACGGTGAGGTTATCTCCCATTGAAAAGTAGGATTCTCGGTTAATCCATACTGGTGGATGAAGTGTAGGTGGTGAGCGCAAGTTGCAAGAGCTTGGGCAAAGAGGAATGATGTCGCCAAGGCGGTGATTGAGTAGTGGGGTGACTCTCTACCACTAGCCGTTCATTCGGTTGGAAAAGAAGAAGAAGACGAAGAGGGACTTAGAAGTAATAAAACTTAAGGACTATGCGAGAAAAAGGACCTGACTGTAATGAATATTAAGGACTAAAATGTAAACCCAAGTTTTGATGGTTTATTTTAATTTAGATCTTTTTCAACTTTTTATATATGTTAGTAAATAAGGTAAATATTATGTTTACACCTTGAATTTACATTTTGACCTTTTTAGGTTAATTTATTAGATTAAGTAAAATCACTTAAGTTATTACATACTTAGGTATACATTATATTTAAGTTACTTATATTATTAATTAAGGAAATGATTAATAGGATTTCGAGTCCAATTATTATCTAAATTATTAATAATGTTAATTGAATGATAAAATGTCATTTTTAACTTATTTTAAGGTCCTTAACTAAATATCCCTTATTCTATAATTAACCCTTATATATTCATAACCTTAGCTAATTAACTAGGAAGACTAGTTAATTAGGGGTAATTAGAGATCATGATGAGTGTCTCATCATACCCCCAAGCCAAAGTTTTGCTAGTCCCTAGCGAAATTAACTAAGACTATGATGATTTAAAGCACTTGGGTTTAAATTATAAATAGTAACATGTAGAGGAAAGCTTAGGTCAGAAATTTTTTTTAAATTTAATATAAATGATTAATGTATAGAGCATGTGTGAAAAGTTTCTTACTTAGACTTATACTTATAACATTTTCAAAACACACTTAAAAATAATTTGTAAACAAGAATTTTATTCAAAATTAGAATTCTTCAAAAATCTCTTAATCTTTGTAACTATTCTTAACTCAAATTAGAATACAAAGTGTTTTAAGAAAAACAAAACTTAAGGATTGAGAATTAAATTTTAACTCAAAAACTCAAATAGATTTAAGTTAATCCCTGTTTATGATATTTGATTTTTATCAATATAAGTTTAAGCAAATTAACCAGATACTCATTATTAATCAAACTTAGAGTAGTAAAACTCCAATTTACTAGCCTACAACACTAAAGATTAACTTCTAGATCTAGGATTCTGTCAATTCTTCTCCTTTAGGTCTCAACTTAAAATCTTCAAAACCCAATTTCTTAGGCTTCACTGCCCAATACCAAGGTTTAGTAGCTATGATTTTAAAACATCTTTGCTTAGTGAAGAGAATTGTCCTAAAGACATCCAAAGTTGCAAAAATCCAAATCTTAAGACATCACTTTCCAATCCCAATTATTCCAATTCAAGCCTTTGGCTTGGCCTTACTCAGGTTTGGTTGCTTTCTCCTCACCAGTTTTCTATCCCGAGGTCAACACTTTTTATGTTTATCTCCCTAGTGGACCATTGGGTCTCTTATTCCTAATATTTTTTTCTCCATATTTTTTTTCTCTTTTTCTATAGGTTAGAACACCCATTTATAGCGAGGTGTTCTTTTTATTTTTGATGGAAGGATGGGTATCATCCATTTGTATTGAGATGCTTTTATTTATTTATGGAAAACTGCATAAGTACCCATTTTTAGCGAGGCACTTAACTGTAGGGTGTTTTATTTAATTTTTTTTTTCTTTCTTTTTCTTTTCTTTTTTTTTCTTCCCCCTTCTCATTTTTCTTACTAACAGTATTCTCCAAATCCTTTTTCTAGGTGAGTGGCACATCCTTCACCCTTTCAAGAATCGCCCCGCAGAAATTCTTGGACTAAAGAGGATTCAGAATTGATCTCTTAACCTCTGTGTTTTCGCAGTCTCAGATGTCAACAAGACAATTCTATGTGAGTGAATTTTAGATGTTTAGGTTACTTAGCTCTCAAACCAGAGCTTGGACAACAATACCCTTTACTCTTAGGTTCTTCAAATTCTTAGTTTCCTCCTATAGGATCCGTCAAGACAAAATTTACCAAGTCTAGTTATTTATCTCTAGCTTGTAAGTTTTGTAAACTAAAATTCTACCAACTCTCTATCTAATTAACTCTGAATATCTGGCTTTTTACTTAACTTTATGATAAAATCAAATTTTCAAAGAGCAAAAGGATTCCTTAATCTAATTGATTAAAAAGTTATAATTCAATTCCAAAACTTATGTTTAATATCTTAACACACTTAGTTTCTTAATTCAAGTAAGAATAGAAAAACAAATCTTTAAAAAATTTAAAAGATTCCTTAATTCAAATAAAATCTTGTTTTAAAAATTTTAAACACAAAACTGTGTTTCTACAAAATGTTTAAGTAAAATCTAATTAAGAATTGAATGCTCTTAAATATTTATATATATACTATATACATTTTAAACTTCTGACCTAAAAGAAAATTAAAGCTCTTAATTATAATATATATACATTCTTCTTCTTTTCTTCTTTATTACTAATGAACAAACCCCTCTTATTATTTTTATAAATTTTCTTTTTAAATTTTTGTATTTATATATTTTTATTTTTATGTATATAAGATTTTTTCAATTTTTTATGTTTTTTTTTTCAAACCTTTTTCAAATTTTTATGAAATTTTTGAAGTTTTAAAATTTTTATCATTTTTAGAATTTTTATTTTTAAAATTTCGTGGATATTTGATTTTTATGTGGTTTTATTTTTTAAACCAACACTTAAAGTGAAAATTTCACTTCAACACCCTCCAAGCTAAAATTTTACAATGTCCTCATTGTAAGAAGGGTGAAAAATATGAAGTGAAATTTTAAAAGTAAGTGTATAAGAAAATCAAAAATGATGAAACTAGGAAACAGCTATATATAAGTGCTAAGCTTTATGCCTTCAGCTAAGCATAAACCCTAATAAAGAACTCCTAAAAAGAATAAGTATACGGTAAAAATAGAGGAGTTATGAAACAATTAGATCAAAAAAAAAATTTAGAAAACATATTAAACCACCCAATCAAAACTCGTCCTGAAATTACCTAGAATAGATCTCGTAGATCCTAGAATCAGATTCTTGTGAAAAAATATTAGAAAGATTAGAGTGAATCTCATGTGAAGAATAGATCTGATTTAGGTTGAGATATAGAACATTCAAGATTGAGGCAATTCAAAAATATTTCCACCAAGTTCAGAAGATCAGCAAAATCAGTTTTGGTTCCCAATAATAGGTGAGTCATTTTGGCACAAAATAGGTTGATGATGCAGGTTTGATGGGTTATTTTCAGATAATATGAAGGATGGGTTATGATTAGAATCAAAGGCCTGATTAAGGAAATGGACTTGGCCTTGATTTTGCCTAGGATTTGGTAGATTCCCAGGATTCGAAATTGGCTGAGATGGAAGAGTACCTGGCTGACGAGACTCAGCCAAAAGCGTGATCTGATTTTGTAAATCAGCCAATTCTACCTTACATTTCCTATGGATCTCAGCGAGAGCTTCATCATTTTGTTGCTGACTCTCTGACACAGCTGTTAAAATCTAGTCTAGCTGTGTATCTCTATTAGGCCTAGAGTAATTCTTCATACTCATCGGGCTAGGCCTTAAATTTGATTGCTGAGGAGGCAAAGGAGGTGGGTTAAAATGGGTCTGATTTGGATAATTTAGTCTTTGATTTTGATTTGGATTAGCCCAAGAAAAATTTGGGTGGCTTCTCCATCCAGGATTATAGGTATTTGAATAAAGGTTTGGTCTTGGAATATTTTCCTAGATGGCATGTAATTCAAGAGGATATGGCGTGTTTTCTGCAACAGTAAAGGGTGGGGAAAAGGGTAGGTAAGATTGTGGGACAAAGGTCCCTCCTTGGGTTGGTGAAGGAGTAGATAGAAAACCCAAGGAAGATGGATCTCTAGAATCCAGATTATTCACAAATTCCCTCCCTGCGAAAATTTACGAAACAGGTAAATACACGGGATTCGTAACAAGTAGAGGTGTAAGATTCTTCATTGTGTTTCTAACCTCATCGAGATGCTTTGCTACAATATCGACTTTGTCCAATTTTTCTGCAATAATCTCTAAATCCTTTGAACTAGACGAATTACCGATCTCGTGAATGCCCTTATGCGGATTTTGGTGATTCGTATTCGTGCCCCGCAAAAATTGCGACATAGATGCATTGTTGATCGAGTTTTCCGCCATCCCTTCAAATAATTCTGAAGTGGATTCTGCGTAGAGATTTAGAAAATTCCCTCCACAAGAGGCATCGACTAGATTGCGAATGCCCTCTTGTAAACCATAATAAAAGATATGCATGAGTTGCCAATGAGGGATGTCATGATGTGGCATTTCCTTTGCAATACATGGAAACATTCCCACGCTTCATGAATTGGTTCTCCTTGATTTTGATTGAAAGTAGTAATAGCTCGCCTTAAAGCATTGGTTCGACCAATTGGAAAGAATTTCTTCAAAAATGCGGACTCGAGTTCAGCCCAAGTTAAGATTGGTCTTGCTATAGTTCTATACCAATAAGCTGCTTTATCTTTAAGGCTAAAAGAGAACATTTTCATTAGTAGGATTTCAATATTTTGATTTCTAGGACCAAGAGTTTGAGATAAATTTTTAATATCTTCAACGTGTTGAAATGGATCCTCGGATGCAAATCCGTGAAAGTGGGGGATTAAACCTATAAATTTTATCTTTAATTTTGGATCATTTTCCCCAACAGGAATCCTAACATTAGGCTCTACTTGTGCATTAGATGGGTTATAATAATCTCTAAGTAGAGGCCTTGGATGATTGATCGGTAAATCAAGATTTTCAAAACCCGCCTCAGGTCAAGGTGAAGAACGGGTTTGCAAAGTTTGTAGATTATTTAAGGCTGCTGTTAATAAATTGATTTGTCTTGTTTGCTCTAGCATCCTAAGGTTCTGGTTCAGGAGCACCTCATGAACATCAAAAGGCGACATCTCCCTGAAAAGGGATGTGGTAGGACCCGGATAGGTTATGTTAATATGGTGATTTTATCATTGAAATGTGTATAGTGGTTAACCTAAATCAAGCCTAACCATCTCTTTACAAAATTTTTAACCTGGCCTACCTGATTTTATCTTGGTCACTTTTAGGCCCAGGGTCGAACTCAGGAAAGTGGGATTAGAAGAAGTTTCTACACCTTTCCTACAACGAGTCTCTTCCATTCGTTTATTGTGTTTTTGGTGTTTTTTTATTTAACATTTTTTTCTGATAATTTTTCTCCTTGAGGCACACCCTCAAAGTCAGGTTCTTGGCTTTGAGCCAAATCAGGGTTTGAAAACTGGTCTTGCTATTCGCAAGACTGAGTACCTGCAAGTCAAGAATTATCTTTTCTCTTTTATATATTTTTTTTATCTTTTTACTATCATGAAAGAGAAGCAAAAATAAAGTAAATATAGTATAGATATATATGTATATATTATATATGTATAAAGGGGTGGGGGTCGAGGTGGAGATGGCATGTAGCACTGTGTCGAGTCAGTCGTCGTCTAGAAGGATTGGTGGAAGATGAGTGCGAACATGCTTTCTGTATGCGTGTATTGGGGAATATCACCAACTGGTGCAGATATTCCCGCGATACAACGTATGGTAAGTGATATGAAAAAAATATATGTATATATGTAAATATATCTATATGTATATATGGTTATAAATATATAGGTATATATGTAGTTATATGTGTATATATATATATGTATATATACGCGTGTATATATATAGATATGAAAATATATGTATAGATAGATATATGTATAGATATATATATATTTAGATATATGTATATGTATGTATATTTGTATATATATATATATATGTATATATATATATATATCTATGTATCAATACTTATACTTAGTTATATAGATAATAATATACATATAGATATATGTATATATATAGGTATATAAGTGTATGTATATATGTAAATATATAGGTATATATATATAAGTATATATATATATATATATATATATATGTAGGTATGTATACTAATACTTAAGTTTATAGGTACTACTATATGTATAGATGTAAGTGTATATATATATATATGAATATAAATATATATATAAATATATATATATATATAAATATATATATATATATATATATATATATATAAATATATATATATATATATAAATATATATATATATATATATATATATATATAAGTATATAGTAGTGAGAGTGTGTATTTGAGAGAGTGTGAGTGTGTGTGTATGTGTCTGTTGAGAAGTGAGAGAGTGCTGTGAGAGAGAGAGAGAGAGAGAAAGAGCGTGCTTCCTACTGGAGTGAAGGAGGCAAGTTTAAGCCGTTTGCAGCCTCCAAGCATTGTCAGGTGGTTTCACGTGCCCGCGCAGGCACGTAGGCTCGCGAAGACACGTGCTGGAGGGAGTGAGCGCGCGAGAGAAGGACTGCAGTGCTGTACCGCAGTGCACCGCGCTGCGTGAAGAGGTGAAGGGAGAGGGTGAAGGCAGGTGCTGGGAGCGAGTGAACACGCGGGCGGGAGCTGACGCTAGTAGAGGCGGGCGCACCCAGACACCCGGGCGGGCGCTGGAGGGGACTCGGGGCGGGACGTGGGCACGGCTACTAGCGGTTGCGGCACGTCAGGTGACCGGTTAAGTGAGAAGCTTATCGGTCATCGCACTGTAGCCACAGTGTTCCGCTGAAACGCGTGAACTATGGCTACAGTGCCGGGGCGAGCCGCGCAACCGCCTGCATTCGGTGCTGTGAGTGCGGGAGGTGTGGAGCAGCTCGACAAACAAATGGAAGAGGCTGTGCCGCTAGTGGCTTGCGTGGAGAGGCAGGTGTACACGAAGAAGCAGAAGGTGAGGGCAGGGCCGCGGGCGAAGGAGCACAACAAGTTGCACGGAGAGGGGTGTGGGTGACCTGCTGGCGTGCGCGGTGGAGCTTGGCAGGTTGCTGCAATGGTGCACGGTGGTCGGTTGAGCTTCAAAGCTTGAAGCTTTGTGGCAATGGCGGAATGGTTGCTAAATGTCACAACAGATAGAGAACCACCACACCCACCGGCTCTCTGATTAGCTAGGCGGTGGTGGACTCACAGTGGTGGTTGTGCACCACTATGAGGTGCTCCTGCCAATAGAGTGGCTCTCAGAGGAGGAGAGGCTGCGTATGGAGGGAGAGAGTAGGAGATGGCCTGGAGAAGAAGCTGCTGTGCAGTTTTTTTTGGCGTGGACCTGGATCTCCTGCAAGAAGAAGCCGTGCCTTTTTTATAGAGGAAGAAGGCATGCACAGCCATGCCCTGGCTGTGCATGCAACTGTGCATGACTAGCATGGCTTGGCAGGGCATGCGGCTGAGCAGGACATGGCGTGAAGAAGAGGCCATTCCTTGCAGCCGTGGGAAGAATTTCAAAGTCAAATAAAATTAAAAATAAAGATGGTGAATTTGCGAAGCTGCACTTGAGGAAAACATTAATTTCACAGCCATTTATTTCTCTCTCCTCCCCTCTCAAATAGATGCATGCATGCGTGTATTTTTACAAATGCGACTATGGATACCTAATATGCACTGGTAATGCTAGGAAATAGCACAAGACAGCACAATTGATGGTGTATTTTTGCTGTGCAATCATACCCCCATGCCTATCTTTTGCTAGTCCCTATCAAAACATTTTTTGTATTGTATTTAGAAATGATCTTAAGCTGAAGATTTTCTTCTGAGGCGACAAAAGTGTGTTTAATGTTGGATATTGTGATAACCGATTACAGAGAAGAATACCAGTAGTTTAAGTCTCACATGACATAGATCATCTCTCGACTAACCAGGACTCTTGATATTTAAACCTTGAGTATGATTTCCAGGACCCACGAGGTTTTTGCCATACTCGAGAGCTCAAGAGATTATGGCTTGTGCTTAGTGAAGGATCAAGACTGACCAGATGAACATTAAGACTCAAGCCCAAGGTTTCACGAATTTTTAAGTAAAGGTTGGTCCCAGTTTCAGCTCATGTCTTTGGATTGACCCTTAAAAAGATGACGGAAAAACTCAACTCCTATTTTCTGATATTTGTGGCTCAAAGAAAATAGGGTATTTGCCCTGAAGAACTTTTTTGTAGGAAGATTTTATAGATATTTGCGAGATATACTGACTTATTTGCATCTTTTTTTTTTTTGAAACACGTGTCAGTATATCTCTTATAACAATATTTGGAGTAGCACACTTTTCTTTTTGGTGGGGGAGTTCCTTTTTAGTGGAAAGAGTCTCTCCTAAACACAAGACTAACACGTGGGATAAAAAGTCTACCTGCGCGCACAGGTAAGGACTCCACCTTCCCTAATGAACACTAGGGTTGGATCTTATGTTCACCTGGTCTTTCTTTATATGTGTAGTGTGAACCAAGATTACTTAGGCTCTCGAATAGAAGCAAACCAACGGATCCTGTACTGGTGTCTCAGGTACAAGAATAAGTCCTTAGTTAGGAGAGATTCTGATCTATCTTGTCAATGCTTAAGTGAATTAAGCCGAGCCTGAGCAAATCAAGCTTCTGTGGCCTGGAAAGTCTTCAAAACAATGGTTGAATATCCATAAACACTTATTGTATTTTTGTTTCAACCTTCAGATCATTACTAAACAGCTTTATATATATATATATATATAGATGAAAATTGCATGATACCATAAAATACCCAGATCCTATGGATGCCTATCCACCCCCCCATGCCAAATGATGCTATGTCCTCATATGCATGCAGGGAAGGGTAGAGAAAGGACGAAAGATCGGGTAACAAGAGCTGAGGTGCAGGGTATACAGCAGGGTGGTAGGGTGGGTGGATGGTGGGTGGTGAAGTGAAAAGTGAAGTGAGCATGATAGTGAAGTGAAAAGTGATGGTGCATAGTGAGTGTTGTTGGGGTGCCTCCCAATGAGCACTGAATTTAACGTCCCCAGCTGGACTCGGAATGAGGCACAAAATTAGTTACCCTCCAGCAGGGCAACAGTTTCTCCAATGGGGGCAGGTTCATGAGTAAGATAGGGTTTCAAATGCTACACATTGACAGTAAATTTATGCCTAGATTTGAGATCTTCAATTTCCACAGCCTCGTTGGGAAATGGTCTCGAGACCAGGAAAGGACCAGTCCATTTGGACTCCAGTTTCCCAGGAAAGAATTTGAGCCGGGCATTGTAGAGCCAAACTTGCTGAGATGGCTCAAATTCTTTCCGCCGAATATGGCTGTCGTGAAAAGCCTTAGTGCATTGTTTGAAAGTTAAGGCAAAATCATAGGCTTCACGATGGAGCTCTTCCAGCTCCTGGAGTTGGAGTTTCCTTTCTCGACCACACACGTCTGGGTCGAGGTTACATTAGTGAACCGCCCAATAAGCGCGATGCTCCAACTCCACAGGCAAATGACAAGGCTTCCCGTAAATGATTCTATAAGGAGACATACCAAGGGGAGCCTTGAAGGCGGTCTGATATGCCCAAAGTGAGTCAGTCAGCTTGTCGGACCAATCCTTACGGTCAGGCCGAACCGTTTTCTGGAGAATTTGCTTGATTTACCGGTTCGACACCTCTGCTTGGTCGTTCGTCTGAGGATGATACGAAGATGTGATATGATGGTGAACTTCGTATTTCCTCAGAAGTGCCCGAAAAGAAGCATGGGTAAAGTGGCTTCCTCCATCCGAGATAATGGCTCGAGGGATCCCAAAGCACGCAAAAATGTGGTCTTTGACAAATCGAGTGGATATAACATGGTCAGCATGGTGTGTGGGAATAGCCTCAATCCATTTCGAAACATAATCAACAGCCACGAGGATAAATTCGAAGCCGTTGGAAGGAGGAAAGGGACCCATGAAATCGATTCCCCAAATGTCAAAGATTTTCGTAGCTAGGATGGGTTGCAAGGGCATCATGCCACGACGTGACATTGACCCTAACGATTGGCACCTAGTGCACTGCTTGGCATAATTGTGTGCATCCTGGTGAAGGGAGGGACAAAAGAAACTGCACTGCAACACCTTGGCTGCAGTTTTCCTCCCAGAGAAATGGCCTCCGCAGGCCTGATTGTGGCAGAAGGATAGCACACTGGGGAATTCGCTGTCAGGAATACAGTGACGGATGATTTGATCAGCACCTATGTGAAAAAAAAGTGGATTATTCCAGAAATAATACTTTGCTTCTGTCATGAGACACTCGCGCTGGTTTTTAGGCCAGCCACGTGGAAGGGATCCAGAAGTAAGGTAATTAGCAATGTCGGCATACCAAGGTTCACTTGCCACATTAATTGCCAATAGGTGCTCATCAGGAAAAATCTCATTGATCGGCAAAGTAAGTCCAATATGGTTAGGGTCCAGTCTGGAAAGATGATCAGCCACAACATTCTGGGCTCCGACCTTATCTCGGATCTCAATGTCAAATTCTTGGAGCAGAAGGATCCAATGAATCAGTCTAGGCTTGGCATCCTTCGTGTGCATGAGATGGCGAATGACTGCGTGATCAGTGAAAACAATAACATGTGAGCCTAGAAGGTAAGAGTGGAATTTCTCCAGCTCAAAGACGACTGCCAGTAGTTCTTTCTCAGTGGTAGTATAATTACGTTGGGCCTCGTCCAACGTCTTACTGGCATAGTACACCATGAAGGGGTGTCTATCGTGTCTTTGTCTCAGGGTGGCTCTGACTGAAAGGTCGGAAGTGTCACACATGAGTTCAAAGTCGAGGGACCAATCAGGAGGCTGGAGAACAGGGGCCTTGGTGACAGCATTACGCAGCTGCGTGAATGCTCATATGCAGTCTGGGCCATATCGAAGGGTTCGTCGGTTGATAGGAGATGAGTTAAAGGTCGGGAAATCTTGGAGAAATCCTTGATGAATCTCCTATAGAAACTGACGTGTCCTAGGATGGAGCGGATTTGCTTGACAGAGCCAAGCACAGGTAAATCAGCAATTACATCAAGCTTAGCTCTATCAACCTCGATACCCCTGTCAGAGATGATATGCCCGAGAACAATTCCCTTGTGCACCATAAAATGACTTTTCTCCCAAGAAAGCATGAGGTTTACATCAATACATCTCCTAAGGATACGGGTTAGGTTGGCAAGACAGTCATCAAAAGAGGGTCCAAAGACCAAAAAGTCATCCATGAAGACCTCAAGAAATTCACCCACCATGTCATGAAATATCACCAGCATACATCTCTGGAAAGTTGCAAGCACATTACAAAGTCTGAATGGCATCCTTCTAAATGCAAAGGTGTCAAAGGGGTAGGTAAAAGTGGTTTTCTCTTGGTCCCGGGGGTCAATTGCCACTTGGTTATATCCTGAGAATCCATCCAGGAAATAGAAAAATTTATTTCCTGCTAACTGCTCCAGGATTTGGTCAATGAAATGTAGCGGAAAGTGATCTTTCTTAGTCGCAGCATTGAGTTTCCTATAGTCTACACACACTCTCCAAGATGTAGTAGTGCGTGTAGGGATGGATTCGCCCCTGTCATTGACATGGATGGTGAGTCCCAACTTTTTGGGCACAACGTGAATCGGACTCACCCATGGGCTATCGCTGATCAGGTAGATTATACCTGCATCCAGCCACTTAATGATTTCCTTCTTAAAGACCTCCCTCATGCTAGGGTTGAGACGTCGCTGCATCTCGCGGGAAGGTTGAGCCTCCTCCTCCTTATATATACGTTGAGTGCAGTAGGTGGGGCTAATGCCAGTTAAGTCTAATAAAGACCATCCAATGGCTGCCTTGTGTTCTATGAGGACCTTCGTTAGTTTGCACTCTTGCTCCCTGGTCAATTTTGAACTGATGATTATAGGGAGTGTTTCATTTGGCCCTAGGAAAACATACTTAAGTGTACTAGGCAGCTCTTTCAGCTCGAGAGTGGATGGCGAAAGATCTGGCATTTCTTGGGACGAGAGTGTCGCAGGATGATCAGAAAACAAGTCAGGAGGAAGAAGTTGGCCCTCAGATTGGCCAAGAAGAGGGGCTTCTTGGATAGATGGATCCAAAAAGGAATAGCCCAAGTGAGAAATATGTGGGCTCAAGGTCCCAGCGTGGAGTTGCAAATCCGCCTGATTTGGCGGGGAAGAAAGGGCAATCCGGTCTTCAGGAGTGTGGATAGGCGGTGAGTAGCCCGGATATGACTCAGACCACGAGGTTTGGGAAGAGGAGAAAACCTTGTAAGAAGTTTGGTCAGGAGAAGGTACGGGAATAGGGAGGGATGGGGGAACATCACAGTATGTGTTGATCAGGCAGTCGTTAGTGTTTACACGTAATCCGCAGCAGTCTGAATAGGTCCCAATTAGTCCGATACATGCACTGACAGCCATGTGCTCGTCAGACGTGTCATCCTCAATGCAATCGCAATCAAAGTTCTTGGCTGCCTTGAAGATGTTAAGCTTGAGCTTCTCAGATCCAATGGCAATCTCAATACAGCTCGACTCGCAGTCGATATGGGCACGAGCTGTGACCAAGAAAGGTCGACTAAGGATGATCGGACAATTAGAAAGTGAGCTAGGAACTTCCATATCTAAAATAAGAAAGTCAACAGGAAAATAGAGATTGTTGACCCTAACCACCACGTCTTCCACCACACCCTTCGAGATTTTGACAGAACGATTTGGCAACTGTAACGTGACAGGGATGGGACTCAGATTTCCCAAGGAAAATTTTGTGAGCATGATGGTTGGTATGAGATTTATAGAAGATCCTAGATCAAGCAGGGCATAGTTAAAATGCAGCCTTGGATGCTACAGGAAATAATTGGTGTGCCTGGATCTTTCTACTTCGGTGGTAGGTTTGACAGTATAGCATAACTCGCATGAGGCGAGAGAACCACCAGATTCTTAGTTTTCTTTGACTGTCGCCTGGGTGTTGTGTCGTCTTTGAAAAATCGGGCAACAGTAGGTATGTGGTCGATAGCCTCGAGCAGGGGTACCTTGATTTCAACATCCCTGAACAAATTACGCAGGTTATCAAAGGCCTGCGTGTCTTTCTTCATGCCTTTTGGCTCCCTCAGTAGAGCCTTAGGGAATGGGATTGATTCTGGCACCAATTTGGGTGTATCGTCCTTTCATGAATGCGGTGCGCATCCCGAATGAGAGGGCGATGAAGAAGATGGGCCAGGATCAGGTCGAGGCAGATCGACGGTCTGCTTACCACTCCTCATAGTGATCGCATTGGATGATGCGGGTCCAGTGGGATCATAAGGCGGTGGAGGGTTTGCAATAGGGACATAAGAGTGAGGTGCTGCAACGGGATTAGCCTGAAATCTCGGTGGAATGCTCGGAGCTTGCAGAATCTGATGAACCTGGCCCTGAGAAGGTCGTACCTATGGTTGAGGACCACGGGGTATGAAATTTCACTGGTTTGGAATAGGTTGGGCAGGAAGAGTGCCCTGAGATCGAGTCGCCATGCGTAGTTGACTGATCTCAGCATTCTGCTGCGCCAATTGGTGCTGAAGAGAGGTCATGTTCTCTTCATGGCGCTTTGACATTTCTGTCATCATTCGCATCAATTTATCAAGAGGAATTGATGCATGTTCTGCTTGCGGTACGTAAGGACTCGATGGCAGATTAGCCATAGGATTAGACTGGGCCCTTGGGATGACGGGTGCGGACGGTCGCATTGGTCCACCTGCAGGGTTTTGGCCCTGCGGGTTGTTGGACCATGCGAAGTTCGAATGATTTTACCACCCTGGGTTATAAGTTGCAGAGAACGGGTTGTTCCCCAGGGCGTAAGCGTCTTCTATGCCATAAGACTTGTCCACATGTAAATATGAGTCCGAGCACATGGAGGCTTGGTCCTCCATGTCAAAATACTAGCTTGCAGAAGCCAGTTCCACATGACTTACCGAATCGCTTTGCGCAACACTTGGTAAGGAAGGTCTTACAGGGTTTCTCGGGATAAGCCTGGTGTTGGAAGAATTGGGATTGTGACGAAGTGGTGAAGTAGGGGTGTTTGCCATAGAACAGGCAAGGTTGGCCAGAAGCTCGTCCAGCTTCTTATGCATGACGGAGACTTCATCCAATTTCTGTGCGATAAGGCTGAGATCTGTGGATGAATGGGAGGGTCCCATGTCAACTTCGTGGACATTTCAGGGCAGGCAGGTACGATTAAAGGCGACAATGGAAGCATTGTTCATTGAGTTTTCGCTCATATTTTCAAATAATTCGAATGCTCCATTCTCATCTTTATTCATAAAATTCCCTCCGCAGGAAGCATCTGCAATCTGCTTCAAAGTCTCATTTAGCTCGTAGTAGAAAATCTGGGCTATATGCCACTTAGGTAGACCGTGGTGCGGACACTTCCTGAGGAGGTCATTATATCTATCCCATGCCTCATGAAATTATTCGCCATTTGTTGCATAAATGAGGTGATAGCATGGTGAAGCGCATTGGTTTGCCCGATTAGGAAGAACTTCTTGAGAAATGTTGTTCGCATCTCTTCCCAAGAGTGGATGGTTCTCCCAAGGGTGCGTAACCACTGCGACGCTTTATCCCGCAATTAAAATGGGAACATTTTCATGAGGACTTTTGGTAACCTGATATTTCTAGGTTTAACTGTTTCAGCCAATCGGGTTAGGTCTTCCAAGTGGAGAAAAGGATCTCCACTTGTAAGACTGTGGAAGTGAAAATTTATTAGGCCAATTATGTTAGGTTTTAGTTCAAAGTCGTCCCCGCCCATGGGGACCCGAATTTGTCCTATGGTCTCTGTAGCAGCCAGATTCTGATAGGAGCTAAGAGACCTAGGCTCCTCCCATTTGGGAGGGTTCTGCATTTCCTCCAATGTTTCCCAAATGGCTTCAATTTGTTCATTATACATTTCCATTTGGGCTTGGAGGCGGGTTATGGGATCTAAGGCTCCACCACCTGGTGGGTTTTGAGGGCAGTTTCCTCCCTTGGGATTTGGGGGTGGGCATGCAGCCATGTTTGTCGAGGAGGAGGACGATTCGGCTTCTTTTCTATATTTGTCAGACAATTCGCATAGTTTATGGTTTTGTGACCTCCTCCCAAACATGCACTACTGCAGGAAGAATTAGGGGGATACGAAGGGAAAAGAGATGAGAGAAATGACGCCGTAAAGGTACACTTGATGACAAATCAATACAATCAAATTCCTAACCTCTACAGTGTGCCCTTAGACCTAAAGATCTAAGTTACCTACTATCAGGACCTACGGAACCGAATACGAGCACCGCAGAACCACCGGGCTAGATTGAAAGGCCGTTTGCCCCAGTCTTAGACACCCAATAGCACGCGGGAACCCTCACCAGCATGTAGGTGCTACACGCAGGTATTTAGATCTCCAATCCTTAATAAGGGTCAAGTTGCTACCAATTTTAGTTTGAGGCTTAGGATCAAGTGCTTCTGGAATGTGAAGGGCGTTATTTACGGGTAATGCCCAAGTGATTGATTTTTAGAGTGTGTAAACCAAGCATACAATGGGAAAATCTCCCCGAATTGAAATTTTAATTGGTGAATGATTTTTAGAGTTTCAGCCTTAGGTAGTATGGATTTTAGGATTTTGCTGAATTACCAATTCAACCAATCTCCAGGTTTTGAGAGAATACAAGTTTCCTTCTAAGCCCAACAAACCCTTCTTCAATGTCAATTGGTTAATGCATGCTAAAATGCAATGGGCTTCCCTAGATGGAGATTTATTTGTGTGGATGCACGAATCAGTTTTAGATTAGTGTGAAAGGGAGACAAAGCACTTCAATTCAAGTGCTCCCAATCACCAAAATGATTTCCACACACAAGGCTCAACCAAAAGATAAAGAAAATCAAATTGTTGGGGTTGAAGGATTCAAGATCGAATCTTAAGCATGTGAAGAGTTGTGGTGGGGTTGGAATCAACTCAATTCCAAGTCTCCCCACCAAAAAGGTGATCCCGAATTTGTAGATAAATGAGGCAAAGAGGGGTGCAATCAATCGTTAAATTTTTGCCTCAAAGAATACTTCACACGGCGAAAGATTCAAGAATCAAGATTCTTGGATCTTCGCTATGTGAAGTTTGGCGGAAAATCCTGGGGTAGTGGGAATGATGACAAACAATCAAACAAGTGGTTTTTAATCCACTTGCCCCATGAGATCTCAAGAAGTTTTTCTAGTTTTTTTTTTAGTTTTATTTTTATTTTTATTTAGGTTACAAGTTAACCTAGGTTGCTAAGAAAGAAAGACCTACTTGTACAGCAACGTGTGCGAAGCTCCAGTGCAGTGTCGGCGTCTTCATGCTCTCGTTCCCGTCTTGGATTTGCCCACGTTTCCTACTTCGTCTGCCTGTCTTTTCCTTGCAACAGGTTCACCTGCACAGCAACAAACAAAAACACCCGTGAAGAGAAGGGTGTGAGAATAGAAAAATTAAAAGAATGGTGTAGAAACTTACTTGAATACGCACTTCCCCGGCAACGCGCCATGAAAAGGGATGTGGTCGGACCTGGATAGGTTGTGTTAATATGGTGATTTTATCGTTGAAATGTGTATAGTGGTTAACCTAAATCGAGCCTAACCATCTCTTTACAAAATTTTTAAGCTGGCCTACTTGATTTTATCTTGGTCACTTTTAGGCCCAGGGTCGAACTCAGGGAAGTGGGACTACAAGAAGTTTCTACGCCTTTCCTACAATGAGTCTCTTCCGTTCATTTATTGTGTTTTTCGTCTTTTTCTATTTAAGATTTTTTTCTGATAATTTTTGTCCTTGTGGCACACCCTGAAAATTAGGTTCTTGGCTTTGAGCCAAATCAGGGTTT
This sequence comes from Thalassia testudinum, assembly GCA_037157565.1. Lineage (NCBI taxonomy): Eukaryota > Viridiplantae > Streptophyta > Magnoliopsida > Alismatales > Hydrocharitaceae > Thalassia > Thalassia testudinum. The sequence goes on along the minus strand of JAZHRO010000003.1, from coordinate 110,196,351 downwards.
CAAAACTGGTCTTGCTATTCGCAAGACTGAGTACCTACAAGTCAAGAATTATCTTTTTTCTTTTATATATATTTTTTATCTTTTTACTGGCATGAAAGAGAAAATGAAATAAATTAAATATAGTATAGATATATATGTATATATTATATATGTATAAAGGGGTGGGGGTGGAGGTGGAGATGCCATGTAGCACGGCGTCGAGTCAGTCGTCGTCTAGAAAGACGCAACCAATAGGACGAAGTGCCGCGTGGAGTGTAGGGTGGATTGGTGGAAGATGAGTGCAAACACGCTTTCTGTATGCGTGTATTGGGGAATATCAGCAACTGGTGCAGATATTCCCGCGATACAACTCATGGTAAGTGATATGAAAAAATATATATATATGTATATATGTAAATATATCTATATTTATATATGGTTATAAATATATAGGTATATATGTAGTTATATGTGTATATATATAGATATGTAAATATATGTATAGATAGATATATGTATATGTATGTATATATAACTATATAGATGTATATATATATGTATATATATATATATAGTAATATATGTATATAGATATATGTAGATAGATATGTATATATATATATATGTATATATGTATGTATAAGTATATGTATATATATATATGTATATATAAATATATGTATCTATACTTATACTTAGTTATATAGGTAATAGTATATTTATAGATATATGTATATATATATATATATATATGTATATAAGTATATGTATATATGTAAATATATATGTATATATATATATATATATATGTAGGTATGTATACTAATACTTAGGTATATAGGTACTACTATATGTATAGATAAAAGTATATATATATATATATATGTATATAAATATATATATATATAAATATATATATATAAGTATATAGTAGTGAGAGTGTGTGTGTGCGAGAGTGAGTGTGTGTGTGTATGTGTCTGCTGAGAAGTGAGAGAGTGCTGTGAGAGAGAGAGAGAGAGAAAGAGCGCGCTTCCTGCTGGAGTGAAGGAGGCGAGTTTAAGCCGTCTGCAGCCTCCAAGCGTCGTCTGGTGGTTTCATGCACGCGCGTAGGCCCATAGGCACGCGAAGATGCGCGCTGGAGGGAGTGAGCGCACGGGAGAAGGACTGCAGCGCACCGCGATGCGTGAAGAGGCGAAGGGAGCGGGCGAAGGCAGGTGTTCGGAGAGAGTGAACACGCAGGCGGGTGCGGGCCCATGCAGATGCGTGGGCGGGCGCTGGAGTGGACTCGGGCTGGGACGCGGGCGCGAGCTAGCGGTGGTTGCAGTGCGTCGGGTGACCGATTAAGTGAGAAACTTACCGGTCACCGCACTGTAGCCACAGTGTTCTGCTGAAACGCGTGAACAGTGGCTATAGTGCCTGGGCGAGCCGCGCAACCGCCTGCATCCAGTGCTGTTAGTGCGGGAGGTGTGGAGTGGCTCGGCGCGTGCGCGGAAGAGGCTGCGTCGGCTGGTGGTTTGCACGGAGAGGCGGGTGTACGCGAAGAAGCGGAAGGTGAGGGCAGGGCTACGGACGAAGGAGCGTGACAGGGCATGCGGAGAGGGGTGCAGGTGACCTACTGGCATGTGCAGTGGAGCTTGGCTGGCTGCTGCAGGGACGTGCGTTGGCCGGTTGAGCTTCAAATCTTGAAGCTTTGTGGCAATGGCGGAATTGTGGCTAAACATCACAACAGATAGAGAACCACCACGCCCACCGACTCTTTGATGAACTGGGTGGTGGTGGACTCACAATGGTGGTTGTGCACCACTGTGAGGTGCTCCTGCCCGCAGAGTGGCTCCTCAAAGGAGGAGAGGCTGCATATGGAGGGAGAGAGGAGGAGATGGCCTGGAGAAGAAGCTGCTGTGCAGTTTTTTTTGGCGTGGACCAGGCTCTCCTGCAAGAAGAAGCCGTGCCTCTTTTATAGAGGAAGAAGGCATGCACAGTCATGCCCTGGCTGTGCATGTGGCTGTGCATGGCTGGCATGGCTTGGCAGGGCATGCGGCTGAGCAGGACATAGCGCGAAGAAGAGGCCATTCCTTGCAGCCACGGGAAGAATTTCAAAGTCAAATTAAATTAAAAATAAAGATGGTGAATTTGCGAAGTAGCACTTAAGGAAAACGTTAATTTCACGGCCATTTATTTCGCTCTCCTCCCCTCTCAAATAGATGCATGCATGCATGTATTTTTACGAATGCGACTATGGATAACTAATTGCACTGGTAATGCTAGGAAATAGCACAAGATGGCACAATTGATGGTGTATTTTTGCTATGCAATCACTCCCCCTGACCAGAAGAAGAAGGGATCTCGGGATTAAGATTCTGCATTGGATCCATAGAAGTAGATGGATCAGACGGGAAAACCATTGGTTACTTATCTGCAACCGGCCTAGGATCACCTGTAAACGGCGGTGCAAGAGGCGGATGCAAGGATGGCCTCTAGTCCATAAACGAAAAATAAATGTGCAAAGGCACACGCACACCACCAATATAGAAACAGCGGCACAAAAAACTGCAAAACAACACAAAAGATGCGGGTTTTACTCTTCTTTCAAAGGAAAGAAGAAATTCCTAAAGTACGTAAAGTAATTTGACGCAAACAAATATAGTAATAGTATCAAAATACGCGTCCTAATTCGTGACTACGCAGTTGCATATCTTAAAGCTCAATGGTCTAAGGTCTAGGATCGAGACCGCTCACTACTGGCTCCCTGGGGCTCTAGTAGTGAGACAAACTTGTTGATCTGCGGCCAAAGCCCTAAGAGGTGTAAAGCGGAGAGATAGAAAAATAGACTCGTGTGACTCTAGTGATCGCGTTGTGTGCGCGATAGCATGCAACAGACGATATCGATATAAAAACCCGCATGCATTCTGCAAACAGATTTAAGTCACCAATTTTACTTCCTCTTTTTAGTTAGTCTTTTTCAAAAATATATCAATTAAACTACGATGACGGCTTTTTATATCTTTTCAAACAAAAATATGTGGTCTTTTTTTAATTCTCAAAGATAGGGATCTTTGTGGGTTTTCTCGTGTTTTCCCGCTGATACAAGAAAAATAGTTTAAAAATTTTCCTGAGTCAGATCGCTCTTAATACTTGCAGGAAATGCACTCCTAAGTGTGTATGCCTATGTTATGCTTCTGCTAGTCATAAAAGATGCATTTTTTTGTATTTTTTTATTTTTAAATGCAGCAAAACAAAAGATTAAGAAATACTCACAAAAATGAAAATAGTAAAACGGATTCCCACCATCTCTTGAGATTACCCGCAAAGGTAAACCTGAAAAGAAGATAGAAAATAAAACAAAAACAAAAACAAAACACAATACACTAATTAGAACTAAAGTTAGTAAAAAACAAAAATATTTACAAAAATACCTCCTAATTAAACAATTAATCTTTTTAAATTTTTGTGAATCAAAATATTACCTCCCCGGCAACGGCACCATTAAAATGGTTGCGTGGGTTCCACTCAACTCAGTAATTAAGTTAATTTCACTTAATTAAGAGTAGAAGAAATCACTTAGGTTAACTCGAAGTTATGTCGGTTGTGTAGCATAGGGTCGAATTAACCTAACATTTTAGAAATTTTTACTGGTTGAGTCCAGGTCGTTCACTGGGAGGCATAATAATTTTCTCCAAATTCACCAATTTTCTTTTATCTCTTTAAGTTTAGGAGGCAAAACTAGTTTAATTTTCAAAACATGAATTTTGTCAAAATATTTAACTATAAAGGATATACAAAATTTCATATGCAAACATATTTACTCAAAATGTTGTACTTTATTAGCACGTAAACATGCTAGTTTTTCAATTTTATTTCATTCTAAGAAATTAAGGCAATTAAAAAGTTATCCAATTAAAGCATGCCTTTTTACATTAAGAACAAAAGGATATTGATGCAAAAGAAATTTATTTATTTTCATCTCTCTACAACCTCTAATCTTCTTTCTTTTCTTCTCTCTCTTTTATTTTCTTCTCTCGAGCTCTCTTTCTTCTTACCTTTCTTGTGTTGTTCCTACCTTCTTATCCTCCTTCTCTTCTTCCTTTTTCCCTTTAATCTTTTCCTGCCTTCTCTTCTTCCCTTAGTTTTTCTCTTTTGTTCCTTAGTCTCTTTCCTTAACACTTCTTAGCACCTGAGCCTTCTCCTTTAGCACTTAGCATCCTTTAGCAACTTCTCTTTCCTTAAGCTTTCAGCTGAACTGGGCTTTTTTACTTTTTAAACCAAAAGTTTTTTTATTTGCGGCGAGGTCCTTTCGAGGATATAGAGCACCATGAGACCAGGGTGGGACCAGACCCTACTCGGTCCTCACCTAATCTCAATTAGGTTCATTTCGGTTCATTCGTTAATCGGTTCATAGTCTCGGGCCGCATCGGCTCAACCTGGCATCCCAGGCCACACTCGTCGTCCCAGGGCACATTCACTTCTGCACGCCCCCAAGGGCGCACACCCGCAGGCATAAGCCCACACGCACAGACCACACAATGCTCAGATCAGATAAGAAGGAATTGGAACCGGTGCACCGAGCACTGATGACTGCATTGCCAAGGGAACAAATTAGTTTTATCCCCAGGCACGCTCTCATTAATATCCCAGGTGGGACAAACTTACCCCGTCCAGACCCGAATTCGAACATTCATAACTTTCTACCCAGAGCTCTAAATTGGATGATTTAAAGTTTGTTGGAAAGCTCTAAGGGTAATCTACACAATTTTAGGGTCAATTTAATGTTTTAATGATGTTTGGCTCTTCAATTTAAAAGATGAAATCAGGGGTTCTATGGGTTTTAAAAATCCTGGAAAGTGAAATTAAAGTCAGGGGAGTCCTCAGATGGACTTCTCTCATCTATTAAAAGGTCTGTATATGTTATATAAATAGTTCTGCATCTGTTAGGATAGATTCTAAACTCTTAAGACCTACAGAACCTGCAGAGAAGCTTTTCTGTTTTTTGAAATCTTCAGAGGTTGATTTTTAGATTTCAATAAGTGCAACAGACACTTTAAAGTGTTCCTAATCTATTTAGATTAATTCTAAGGGTTATAACTAATCAATATGGGCAGGTTTTAAGTTTGAATTTCATAAGAATAGTACTTCTGTTGGTTTGGGTTCGAAAGTAACCCAAATTAGCAGAAACATAATCATTACTAATTACATCATCTGAGCTTACTTTAATTAATTTCAGATCATCAAATAAGATCCCAGAAATAGTTTCCACAACTCAATTCCTCAATTCAAGCTTAGAACACCATTATCAGACTCAGGTTTGACTATGGAAGCTCGAAAATTGACTTTCTATTTAAAGCTTCCTCCAAAGATATTAATGCCTCAATCAAAGTCTTGTCATCATCTGGAACTTATTTAGATCTTTAGATTTGTGTTCTATCCTTAATTTCTAGGGTTTCAGGCTTTCCACCTGAACTAAAATAGGTGTGTGTTCGGCAGAATAAAGGAAAGATTGCTACAATGTTTTGAAGGTTAAAATAGCTTCAGTGCATCGCACTGAAGCTTTTGAGCTCCTTAAATGTTTCTTAAATCCTTCATAACAGACTTCTCCAACTTGCCGGAGTTGGGGAAGAAGAAGTTCAAATCTAAAGCTCCATTGGTTAAAACCTCAAACAAATATCTTTAAAACAGTCATTAATCCTTATTATATTATTCTGGAGCCACTTAGCAAGTTTAAGAGGCTGTAACACAACTTTGGCTCACTAGACTTGTCGAAGCTCCGGTGAGTCCAAAAAATGTAAATTGTATGAACAGATTGATAAAACTAACTATTTTTGATCCAGAAATGATCCTGAGGTTACAAGGAAGCCCATTATCACTTTAAATTCTTCATTTGTTCATTAAAATGTAAGATTTGACAGTAAGTTTGTTTCTTAAAAGATTTGAATGGTTTAAGCTCAGGACTTGATTTAACTACTCGATTGAGAAGTTAAATCAACTCAACAGATGTTATTATTCATAAATATATATTTAATTTATACTTTGAACTGTTCCTGAGCCGCTATGGACAGCGAGCTCAGGAACTTAATTAAGATTTAGGCGTTTAATTATAGATGATAATAATATGTAATATAATGTCGTTTAGTGGTGATAGGTGATGAGAGAACCCAGTGAAGGTGGAATTAGGCCAATTACTGTCACCATAGATAGTGTCAGTAGTCGGTGAAGGTGAGGTTTGAATTAGGCATTTAGGTGATTTAATTAATGATTAAGTGAATTAGAAGTGAACATGGAAGATACAGGAAGGTGTACAGTGTATTAAAAGATAAAATTAAAGCTCTGGCGAGCTCAAGGAACTCACCGAAGTCAAAGGAGATGAAACTAAAATCTGAAATTACTCTAACCTAACTAATTAAACTAACTAACTAAGCTAGCCTACTCCTACTCCTACTCCTAGTCTACTGTTACCTGGACGAAGGGGTCAATAGGGTTCCACCGAAGGTTCATAGCGGATGACGAAATCAGAGGGTGGGAGAAAGATCTCCGGCGGCGGATTTGAGGTGGAGCGGAGGAATCCTTAGGTCAGCGCCTTTGTCAGAGGTGCGGAAGACCACGGCAAATCTCCTCGGCTACTTAATATGGATGGAGGAAGTCGGAAGATGGAATGGGGAATCACCAGAGGTTTGGAAGAATAGCCTATCGAAGTCAGCTACAGTGTTAGAAGAGGGAAGGGAGCCAACTTGCCTAAAATCGGAGGTGTGAGGGGGTATTTATAGCAATTTGCGGCAAAGAGAGAGGCGGGGTCTGGCCGAAGAAGGACCTCGAGGAGCTTAACCTCCATCATCATCTCCGATGACGGTGAGGTTATCTCCCATTGAAAAATAGGATTCTCGGTTAACCCAGACCGATGGATGAAGTGTAGGTGGTGAGCGCAAGTTGCAAGAGCTTGGGCAAAGAGGAATGATGTCGACAGGGCGGTGATCGTGCGGTGGGGTGACTCTCTGCCGCCAGCCGTTCATTCGGCTAGAGAAGAAGAAGAAGAAGACGAAGAGGGAGTTAGAAGTAATAAAACTTAAGGACCTATGTGAGAAATAAGGACCTGATTGTAATGAATATTAAGGACTAAAATGTAAACCCAGGTTTTGAAGGTTTATTTTAATTTAGATCTTTTTCAACTTTTTATATATGTTAGTAAATAAGGTAAGTATTATGTTTACACCTTGAATTTACATTTTTGACCTTTTTAGGTTAATTTATTAGATTAAGTAAAATCACTTAAGTTATTACATACTTAGGTATACATTATATTTAAGTTACTTATCTTATTAATAAAGGAAATGATTAATAGGATTTCGAGTCCAATTATTATCTAAATTATTAATAATGTTAATTGAATGACAAAATGTCATTTTTAACTTATTTTAAGGTCCTTAACTAAATATCCCTTATTCTGTAATTAACCCTTATATATTCATAACCTTAGCTAATTAACTAGGAAGACTAGTTAATTAGGGGTAATTAGAGATCATGATGAGTGTCTCATCACTGTCTGATCTTCATCTTGCAGCTAGGGATAGCGTGGAGATCACGCCTCATGATCATGTTGGGATTCTGTGTGAGATCGTGCGTCCGACCATGCATTCATCCGATTGCGCCACGTGGAGGAACGTCTGCTGCTTGATTATGCATTAAGGAGATGAATGGTGTTGGCGGGTGCTCATCAGGGTTGCACGATCGAGATCGTGCGGTCCTATTTCAATTTGGCATGCTGGAGGGACACGTGGTGATTCAAACCCGCATCCTTCGGTGCGCGGAAAAGCTCTAACCACTGTGCTACAAGGCTTTTTGTGTCGAGAAGTTTTTTTGTGGGCGAGGAGTTGATCTCAGCCGTTGGATGGAAATCCAAGTATCAAGATTAAGGCTGCCTTGATGAGAAGGTGGAGGCCGACGACATGGAAAGCTTAGGGTTATTGGATGTCGACCAACGATCTTGAGCTCGCGATGGAAATGCCTTTAAGGAGGGGCGGCTGCTAAGGGTGGATTTGGGTGGCTAGGATGGTGCCATGTGGTGCCATTTTGGTCATCCATCTTCTTTGCATTGTAGATGACGCCACTGATGTCGGATTAGATTTATTTTTCCTTCATTGGGATGCGATCGTTGATCTAAATCCATTCGTGTGGTTGGATTTGTCATCAAAGGTTTGGATTGGCACCACCTTGCCCCTTGGCCTTTGATATTCCTTGGGCTGCATAATGTGCTATGGAACTCCGATCAAGATGATTTTAGAGGCATTATACTCTGATCGTCATCCTAATCAGATCCGTATGGCTAAATTGTTAATCCGAGGCCATGAAAAAAATCTCCTCTCCTAGACACGTGAATTAACCTAAAATTTATACAAACTATTCTAAATGCAAAATGACGCATGCTCTACAATATTTATAATATGGAATGCATCTCTAGGCTATGGAACATGCATAAATAGTCATTTTAAACTAAATGGTTGCGTATACATCATACCCCCATGCCAATCTTTTGCTAGTCCCTAGCAAAATCAAACTAAATGCTATGTATAAAAGTAGAATTAGGACTCAATCTATTATGGCATTAGTTGTTTATTAACAAAAGAAAATTTCTACTAAGGTCCTAAACTCTGAAGACTCAACAGTACCCGAGTGCTTGTCAAAATGTAGATGGCCCAAGTCCTTGCCTTAGTTTGAAAGAGGAAGATATATTTTTCTGGTTTTTTTTCTTCTTTTCTATTTTTGTTGGATTTTTGAGTTTAGAATTTCGGGGTAGCTTTCTATGGCTACCCAACCCACCTATGACTTCAAAAGTACTTTAAGTTCTGAGCATCTTGTGAAAAAGTGATAGACTCACTAGGCGACCGTTAAAACAGAGTTCAGGTTTCTACAACCCTAGGTCACCTAAAGAGTTTACGCCTAAAGGTTTATCTTTCTGATCGGTAGCTTTCTCCCCACTTTTTTTATTTCTTATGGGGTCAGCACAAGGGCAAACACAATATATATCTCCCCAATTTATTCTACTTCGCCGCTTCTTCCCTAAGTGTTTTAGGAATTATTTGTACATTTTTATGAGATGGGCTCTGGACAACTGACTAATGGGTTGTTACTCACAACAACTTGCTAGCCATACTCGTGTGGTGAAGTGTGCCTTATTTTATTTTTTTTCCTTTTTTTATTTTTTATTTTTTTCTTTTTGAGTATCATCATTTTTTTTCTTTTTTCTGAGTAGGTGGATTCTCTGATCTAATATTTACCTAAATGCAACAGAAAGAATATGGTCATGTAGCTAGGCTCTAAACAACCGGTGAATGGACTGTTACCGACAATAACTTGCTAGCCATACTACCCTAGAAAGTTCATTAGCTACCAAATTTCCATAAAAATCGCTGAAAAGTGAGTCAGTGTAAAATAGTGTGCAGATGCTTTAGACTTAAAGTTCCCTCAAATCAAAGGGTGAGTAGATAAGTCGTGTACTTATCACCCCAATTTATTAACCAAATTAAAATAAGCTTAACTTGGTGAGGACTTGAGAAACAAGTCCACATTTTAGTGGACACTCGAGCTGATTAAGCCCGAAGACTTAAAGAGTTTAAGTGTTCAGGTCATAAAGTATAATTTCCTAAAGTTAACAACTCCTAATGCCAAGTGCTCTTCTCCTAATTCTATATTTTTTTAAAAAATAAGAAACTACTATTACAGAACTGACAAATAATCATAATGTATCCACCCCCCATGCCATGCTAATTCAATGTCCTCGTTGTAAAATAAATGCATGAAATAGGATGGAATAGAAAAATAACTCCTGTATTCTGTGAAAGTTCTGTCAGTTCCAAAACAAACCGTACAGATGCTAAGTTTAATGCGTTAAGCTAGGAACAATCCTTAGGCAAAAATTTGAGACATTAAGGCTACAAGGGCAAAGTTTCTGGGCCCCTAGATATGGATCTTGGAGGGAGACAGTGGGCTTGTTAAAGAGATGATCTATGAAAGTGACAAGCTGGTGATGTAGGGAGGGCCTAAATGGTCTCTAATAGAAGTTTTGTTGACTCAGTATAAAGGAGGTTTGGGAGGGTGTAGGATTTGTACAATGGTTGGACAAAAAAGGACGATGAGGCTTTTGTGATGTGTTGGGGGTTTGTAATGTTTGTGTGTACTCTAGAACACCAAACTATTGAAGAGTTTCTCCCCAAATTTCAATTTCATCCTCAAAATTTGGGTGCTTGATCCAACCATTATTTGAACCTCAAACTCTAAAAGTTTTGGATAAGGACGTTGTTGGGTTTAACTTGATTAGGTGAATCTTCCAACAAGTTAATTTCATGAATATTTCCCTCATCCCAGTTTGCCATTATTGGTTGCATGTCTTTATTGTCATCAATTATCCCTGCAACCTTATGATTTTCTTCTTGAGTTTGGGTTGTGTTGACCATTAAGGGGTTGCTTAATGTGTGTAAGGCCATTACCTCCTCTATTCTGCCAAGCTCCTCAATCAAGCCACACTTACTTTTATTCTTCTTTGAGGCCTCAAAAATATTAAATCGATTCATTTTATTCCTTGAGGCAATCTCTATATTTCCCGATTCACAATCAATCCTTGCCTTGGCAGTAACCAAGAAAGGTCTTCCCAAAATAATCAAGGTGTGGTTGAGCTATTTTGGTGCTTCCATGCCAAGGACCATGAAGTCAACAAGATAATGCAGACGATTAACCCTAACTAAAACATCTTCCAAAAGAACCCTTGGTTTTGTAATTGATCTATCAGCCAACTGCAAGGTTATGTTAGTGTGCTTCAGGTGGCCTTGACGCAGTTTCCTATGATGTGAGGTAGGGATCATAATAGTGGAAGGACCCAAGTTGAGGATGGCCTGGTCAGAAGTAATGTTTCCTATTGTGCAGGAAATCAGTGGGGCTCCCAGGTCCTGCTTCTTAGGAGGTAACTTGTCTAAGATTAGTGTACATGTGTAATCAGACAAAACTACCCTCCTAGTGTTTTCAACTTTTGGTCTACGCTTCTCTTTGTAAGAATTCAACAGAAATCTACCATAGGTGGGAATTGATCCAATAGCCACAAGGAATAAAATGATTGTCAATTTTAAAGCTTGCAACAAAGATATTCTTTCCTCCAATTTCTCCTCTGGCTTGTTGTATTTGCCCTTACAACAACATCTTCCAAAGCATATTCTAATTTTCTGTTGATCACATTCTTAGTTGGGAGTTTAAAATTCTTATTATGGGTCCTAATGGAATTTACTTGTTAATGAATGGGACCCTTGTGTCTACTACCACTCCTCAAGGTAATTGTGTTTGCAGTGGTAAAGTTCTATTGGTTCGTACCTTAGGGACGGTTGGGCAAAACAGGAGCCTCCCGGTTGGTTCTAGTGGGTGCTTGGTTCACTCTAGAAGGGACTGGGGTAGCCTAATAGATAGCATGAGCTTAAGCATGTAGCTCCCCACCAATACCATACCCTTGAGGCCCAACACCTCAGTTCTGCACATTCCTTGGGTTCGATACTGGTTGTTATGGTAGAGATCTAGGCTGTTGGTTGTTTGCATTAAGTCCAGAGTGCAAGGTGTCCAGCAAAGTTTTCATTTGTTGCTTGAGCTGGAGCATTGACCCTTGCATTTTTACCATCTTCAAGTTTAAATCAGCTTACCGGGTAGGTTGTTGGGTGTTCGACATGGGTTGATTAACCTGATTCTGGGGTAGATGAGTATATACATGATCTTGACCCATTGGTTTTTGTGATACATAGTTGTTGGGTCGATATTGGGTATGTTGCCCTTGATCTTGCCAAGAGAAGTTAGGTGATTTTTCCAACCAGAATTATATGAGTTCAAGTAAGGGTTAGACCTAGAATTCTCTTGTACAGCATAAACATCCTCATAAGATGAGGATGAAGAGTAAGAAGGATCAGGAAAACTGGGATCAAACCTTCCAGTTTGGAACCCATAAGGTTCCGAGAGGTGTTGGCTCAAAGGTTGAGCCAACTCGAGTTGGTTTACAAACTCCCGTCCCATAGGAGCTTGCAAGGAATGGAATCTCGAGCTTTGGGATTGAATGGATCTAGAAGTATTAGAGTTTCCAAACATCCACTCTTTCATTCATTTAGCAACCAGATTCACCTTATCGAATTTATTACTAATCAATTCAATATCAAATGTATGAGAATCTTGGACCACATTGTTATTTGTTCTAGCTTGTTGGGATCGGTTGAAGCTTTCCATGGAGGCTTGGTTTACAGAGTTTTCACTCATTTCCTCGAACAAATCATATGCACTATCTACATCTTTGTTGAGGAAATTAACTCCGCAAGAAGCATCCACATGATTACAGAGTTGATCATTCAACCCGTGATAGAAAATCTACACAAGTTGCCATTTAGGGACCTTGTGGTGTGGACACTTCCACAAAAGATCCTGGAATCGCTCCCAACCCCCAAGAAATGGTTCTCCTGGACACTGGGCGAAAGTGGTAATTGCCTGTTGCAAGGCATTGGTTCATCCAAATGGGAAGAATTTCTTTAGGAAGGCTAATTTCAAAGCTATCTAGCTAGTAATCAATCTTCCAATGGTACGTTACCAATGTGCAGCCTTTTCCCTGAGTGAATGGGGGAAAGGCCTCATGAGCATCAGTTCTTCATCCACATTCTACAATTTAGTGGTCTGAACCAGAGTGATTAGATCCTCCAAATGTTGGAATGGGTCTTCTAAGCCAAGCCCATGAAAGTGTCTAATCAAACTCAAAACCTAGGGTTTAATCTCAACATCACCAATGGGGATCACAACACTGAGAAATCCATGTAATTTGAAGGATCATAAAAATCCTTCAAGGGTTGAGCACCCTGATCGAACGTGTTTCGCATGGAAGAAATCGGGGTTTGGTGGAACCCATCGTCATAGTCACAAAACTCATTATCAAATACAATTTTACTGAAACTGCAGAGGAGTCCCGAGTCGAACATAGGGAGGTGACGTTTACTTTGGTTGAAAATCGTACTTTGTTTTGTTTCTTTTTGGTATTTTGAGGTTTTGTTATTTTTTTGTGTTTTTGAAATAAAAAGACAAGTAAGACAAGTACACAAAATGAGTAGAACACAACTATGATATAATATGCAAATGTCAGCTACAATAATCTACGAAAGCATAAAATAGAGGGAGGTGAGAAGGAATCTCCCGAATCGGCTGTTCGGCGAGACGATGGTGCCTGGTGGAAGCTTGGATGAAGTAGTTGAGAAGAACGACGGAGGTGAGATGTAGGAGGACGCTGGGTAGAGGAATGTTTCACCAAGGCTCTGGAATGGTGGTGAGTAGGCAGAGGTGATCTGCTACCGGAATGGAGGTGGGAGAATAGCCCCAAGGTGACCTATGAGGGTGATGGGATGAGGGACAAATATTTAGTAGGATAAAGGAATGCTACACTAATAAGAGGCCTTTAGAGCTTGAGAGTAAGCTCTAATGTAGCTTTGGTAGGCTACTAGAGCTTAGGAGTAGGCGGGAGTAGAGTAGGTAGAGATGAAGAGGAATGGGGGGTGTAGGGGTGTTTATATAGTGGTGCAATGGAGGTGGTTTGTGTGCACGGGCCTTTAGTGACATTTAAGACATCACTAAAGACCTGCCAGAGATGTACCTAAAGCATTCAAGCACCTTGGCTAGTGCTTGGAGGCTTGGCCGTAGTTGGTGTAGGGCAAGACAATCGTCGGCCGTTGGATCAGGCATGGATGGCTGTGATCTTGATAAAAGAACGAGCGCTCGCTGATGTAAACACATTTACACTACGTAAGATGTCTATTTATGCATGTTATTAAGCATAGGATTGCATTGCATGCTATAAATATTGCATAACATGCAACATCTTGCATTTAGAGTAGTTTGAATAAAATGGAGGTTTATTGTCTCCTTTTATGTGCTTGGACAGGGCAAACCTTTTATCGAGGCCTCAGATCGAAGATCCAATTGTACGAATGTGATCAGGACGACGATTGGAGTTCAACGACTCCAAGATCGCCCTAATCAGGCATCTGTAGCATCAGATAGTGACCGGGGAACCCTTGAAGATCAAGGGCCAGGATGGTGTAAATCCACACTTCAAATGACAAATCCAATTGCACAGCTGAATTTGGATCGACGATCGCAGCTTAACGATGCAAAAATCAAGTCAATCCGACACCCGTGGCACCATCTACAACATCCAGAAGATGGACGCCAGGATGGCGCCATGTGGCGCCATCTCGAATGCCCAAACGCCTGCATGTAACTACTGAAGCCTTCGCGTCTGCCCCCTCTCCACCGTTGGATCTCGATCCAACTACTGTGAATGGCTGCACCACAAATCGCCCGCTCGACAATCCGCGCTCCGCAGCGTAGTGAGCGAGGGCATTATCGAGAGCAGCGAATGCGGGTTTGAGCCGCAGCGAGGAGGCAAAGGGCGCGGGCGAGTGGGCATGGGCGTGCGTCAGATCTTGATCGGACGGCCGTCTGTGCTCAATAGTGATGACGCGCTATTGCAAGCCTGCACCTCACGCGGCATCGCACACATTGGGGCAGGTGCGCAGCGAGCGGGGAAGGTGCAATCACAACCGTCCGATCTCGCGATCAGACGGCTGTGGATGGTTGAAAGTGCGGATGCATTGAGAGAGAGAGCAGCTGAGCGGGCGTGCGTGGGTAGCGGCCACTACTCCCACGTTGGGGCTTTAGTGACAGTTTTATCAGTCACTAAAGACCCCTTATTTAATGTTTTAAAGATGTAATGACCAATTTGCCCCCACTCCTTGCAACTATAAAAGGAGACCCCCTCCACACGAAATTCTCATCCCTTCCTTCTCTTCTCTACCTCTCCAAAGCTCAAGAGAAGCTTGTCCCACACCTGGGATGCTTCTCGCGAGATAAAGTCCAAATTTTCATCCCCCTTCGGAAGTGGATCCCACGACAACGACGACGTGCTGCCTCATTCCCATTCTTCTGCTTCGTCCTCCTTCGTCTAGGCATCGTCCCATTCGACTCATCCTCCAAGCGACCGTCGAGGAGGATATCTCTCTCCCTATTCTTTTTACCCCTTTCTAGTCTAGATTTACTACTTTCTAGAGTAGTTCTGCTCATCCTCCAGGCGATCGTTGAGGAGGACATTTCTCTCTCCATTCTTTTAATGCTTTCTAGAGTAAATTTATTGCTTTCTAGTGTAATTGTTTTCTGTTTTCTGTTTTCTAGTTGTAATAGTGAAATAAACAATCTCCTTAATGATGAATTCCCTGTTTATTCTACATCTTATTTTGATTTCTGTTTGTAATATTCTCTCTCTCTCTTACTCTCTCTCTCTTGTATTTATTGTAAATAATTAGTTAGTTTTAAATTGAATTACTTCGTGACAAATAAAAACAAACGCGCAGTTTTTAAATCAAACGTTCGCCTCCTTGTGCTCGACCTAGAATTTTCATTTCAGTATAAATTTTATTTGTTGAACACGAGTTCTTCGCTTTCAAACTACAACGACAGGTTTTCCAAAACCTAACATGTTAGCGTAGCAACTCGTACGTCCAACATTTTGGCGCCGTTGCCAGGGAGGCGACGCTCTTTGATTTTTCTTCACGTTTTCTAACTTACAAATCATTTACCTCACTTCTCTCCTTTCTTATTGTGATTGCAAGTACTCTTTTGAGACGAGCAAAAGCGGTAGATTGGAGTAAAGTGTTGTGGAAGGTTTTGTAAGTTACCCCCACCTCCCACCCATTAGATTTCATTTCACCACATAATAACTCAAACATTAATCAACCTAGGTGTTCTTATAAACTCTAAGGTTAGATTGTTTATTGTTTAACACCCACACCTGCCCCAATCCCCACATTAAAAAAAAATTACTAAAAAAAATCTCACAGAGGTACACAACCTCTTCTAATTTTCAAACTCAATCGGTAAACTGATCTTTGGAGCCAGTACACACATTCAAACACATAATTGAGTAGAAATCATATTAGGTAATCATTTGTATGCCTAATGAAGTGGTGCAACAGGCCAATTGTTTGAGATGAGTGGGTTGCACCACTTCAAATAAAATCAACTCATCAAGTAGCTGCCAATTAGGTTCAACTCTTAGGGATTTACCAGGCACTCCACATTCTTTTTAAGCTTCAAAGGAAAACATTTTCACTTGTGCTTTCAAAACCTGGTGTGCCAATGAAACTTGTTTGAAAATGCCTAAAGTTGAATCCTAAAAGCTACTAAGCAAGATTTGAACCTTAAAATTCACCACATTAAAAATAATCTTACTTGAAAATCATTGGTTGTGCACGCACACACAAATCAATCAATCATTAAGGGCACAACCCATTTAAAGGACCCATCACATTCCAAAGCACATTCAAGCCTAGCCCTAAATAAAATAGAGTAGACGTTGGCCTTAAGGATTTGACTCGCTCTTCAGAGCCCAGAACGAGATTATTTTCGATTAGTCTGTTTCTACTATTCAATCTGATGTCTAGCTAGGGGAGCAGAATCAAACAATTGTAGTTGGGGGGTACACTAGGAACTAGAGGCGCAAGCTGAAGGAAGAACCTTCTCCCCAGTCCCTCCTAACTGGTTGGATTGAACAGACAGAAGTAGATCAAATCGTTCCTTTATCTCAAGACGGGTTTTGGGAGTCTGTAAGTCAGTAGGCTAACCCACTTAAGGATAGGTTTGATTGTTTGTATTACAAAGCACCTTTCTTCCTCCCATCTTTCATGAATCCTTCCACATATTACATGCATTCCCACTCTTTCCCTTCTATTTTGAATTATCTTCAACATGACAATTATCCCGACTCGTACTATAACCAACCATCAGTTAGTTGGGATAACTCGGATTGGGGATACAATTCTGGACCTCCGTGTTTAGGGTCTAACCCAAAGCACTTTGATTCTGATTTCTATCCTTCTCAGATCCACATCGATTATAGATCGTCATCCTTCATGAACAACCTAATACGATCAACAATCAAGAAGGATACACCGATCTTTACCCATCCTTTGATTACATTGCCTTTAGGTCATCACCACCTTTTGAATAATCTGAAATGACCTATTATCAGGAAGGGTATAACGAATCTCAATTCGTTAATTCCCCTGCATTGCCCCCAAACCCGCCTAACCCTGAACCAACTCATTTGGTTCAGGTTAACCAGGTTCAAGATAAGGTTCTGTCTAGCATGAGGAATATCATTCAATCTTTAGAAGTTCAGCCAATACCTTGCATTGAGAGATTGAAGCCCCTGATTGAAATGATTGATGATTTGAACAAGTCTTTGTTGGATTGGCTCCAGGATGTTAAGGATAAGAACCTGGGTGAGTTTTTACTTGGGGAATTAGCGAAATTGAGGATGAGATTCGTGGTTGCTTTGATACAATCATGGGATGATTCCCAGGACGAACCCTCTTCGAGAAAGCCAATGACAGAACCCGCTCAGGCACCTGTTGGGGGGGACACATGTTATGAGGCTAACTAGATTGAATTAAAGCAACCAATTAAGGAAGATCTGATTTCTTCACCTGAGATCCCTGAGCCGGGTTATGAGAAAACGTATGTCTCCTTGGAACAAAAAGTGACAGATGATTTTGGGACATACATTGATACGGATCCTGATTTCTTTGATGGTGAAGATTCAAGTTGCGAAGTCTCACATGAGTTTACAGAGCACGATTTTTGTGAGACGTTTGGGCTTGAGGAATCCAAAAAATCATTTGATAGCCCAAGAACTGAGGAAACTGATCTTATTAGGGCACACATTACTGATCCAGAATTGCATTTTCTAGAAGATTCAATTTAATGCCCTGATTGTCAGTTACACCCTGTTGAGCTTATCGATGATTCTATTTCTGAGATAATTAGACCCAAGTCAATTCTGATTTAGCCACATCATTTAGACTTGGAGATTTCAGACAGGGTGATTAATATGCAAGAGGTCCCGAAAATTGACATGCTGATCGAGGAGGATAGGAGTTAGGAAGTTCTGATTTGGGAAGCTAACTCTGGAGGAAGTAGAAGACTGTGTCGAAGGGTGCCCATTAAGCTGAAACCATCAAATCAGAACCCTTACGACATTTATTTTGAGGATGTCAAACCCAAGCACACATTCAATAATTATCCTTTTGATCTTGAATTCTCTGTAACCCGATTTTTTGGTCTTGGGTTGCATCCTCAGAAATCGTAGGCCCGACCCCGTTTGCATTCTGATTTTAGGTTTTGGGTAATTTTTATCCAGAACCTAAGATATTCTCGATTATGGGGTATGGGTCTTGAAACGCTGTGGGCAACCGGGTTTTATTGTTATAGCGTTGTAGTATAGCCAGTTATTGCCAACATTTCAAATATAAAATTTTTTTACTCGGAAAATAAAAGAGTTCCCGAGGTCGAACTCAGGGAGCAAGTTGTATTCTAGAGATATACATGTTTCTTTTACAAAAATAAAGAAAGAGAGAGAAAGAAATTGTTGTCTTTTCTTCTTCTCTTCGGTTCTCCTCGTCTCAGATCTTCTGTTATCTTCTTCTTCTTTATCTGCAGTGGTGATGTTCTTCTTCTTCTTTCAGCTGTTCCTGCTCTTCCTTTTGCTTCTGCAGAGCGGGTCCTGTTCTTCTTCTTTTTCCTTTCTTTCTTCTTTTTCTTTCTTCAGATCTTCTTCTCGTGCTCTTCTTCTTTCAGTTCTTCCCTTGTTCTTTTGTGTTCTCTTCTGCCTCGCCTTCTTCTGTTGTTCTTCAGATCTCCTTCTTTCTTCTTTTCTTTTTCCTGTCAGGACGTCGTCTGATTTTTCAATCAGACGACTTAAACTGCTTGTTGCTACAGTGTCTCCCTCAGCTTCCTTCTTCTTCCGCGGTCCTTCTTCTTCACCTGTGCCTGCACACTTCAGAGTTTACGTCAGAGGACAAAACCTACTCTACCCTCCCCCCCCGCGTCTCTCTCTCTCAGAAATCGCTCATGGGATAGCTCTCCCAGAGCTGCCGGGTAGTCGGGTACGGGTCGCGCCTGGGTCCAGGCCCACCAGCGTGCGTGGTGGGCGAGGAGTGCAGGTCAGTCTAAGTCGGGTCGGGTCAGGTCCTCGGGGCGTGAGCGCGGACGAGACCGGGTAACCGGGCGGGTGAAGGGGACCTCACCCCGTGTGCTGAGGCAGTAAGGCTTATTCACAAAATCAATTTAAACGGTGAAAGAGTTGTGAGGCTTACCGATGTGGGACTAAACGGAGGCCTCTCCTCGCGTGCGCCTGCTGGAAGACCGCGGCCTTGCTTCTGCAGCTGCAGCTTCGATTTGCGTCGGTTGCTGGCTGGCTGCCTTCGCAGGAATCCCCGTAATCCGCAGCAGCTGGAGACCTGGAGTCCTCAAGCCTGGAGCGCGGGAGAGCTGCTTCAATGTGGCGTTAATGGCGGTCGAGCCTCAGAACCTGTCGGACACGAATATGGCCTCTCGGCCTGATCAAACTACTGGGGAACCTTCGCCGTGGCACGGCGAAGGTGTGGAGCTGTGCGGCAAGCCGCAAGGTGGTGTCTGACGGCAGCCCTAGGTTGGACTGCAACCGGAGAAATGGGTTTGTTTGGGGGAGCGTTACGGAGGTGTGGAGTGGCAGTGGAGGGGTGGGGGGTGCTCAGTGTGATGAGGGGGAGGTTCGGTGAGGGTCGGCGAGGCGTGTGAGGCTGAGAGCAGGGGAAGAAGTCTCTGCTGCTGGTATTGCGGCAGAGCGAAGAGGAGGAGGAGGAGGAACCGCCGGAGCTGGTGGGCGTCTGCCGGAGTGAGAGGAGAGGAAAGTTGGGGGTTTTCTCCGTCAGATCCGAGCTGGGAAGAACGGTGGAGCGACGGGGGTATTTATAGGGACCGAATCAGGGAGGAAGGCGCCGGAGGACGCCGGAGATGGAAACCCATACCGTCCGTGCGTTCACACGGCCGATATGGGGGGTTACAGCGACCACGGGGGTGTCCCTGCGACGGCTGACGACGCAGGGCATCCCGGTTTACTTGCCAGGCTCTCCCCCTCACCCTCCGCGGTGCCATGCTCCGCGCAAGGTCGCCGGAGCATGGTGCTGGCAGGTTTTGCAGGGGGGACCTGAACGCAAAGAACGAAGGAGAGTTAGGGGCTGAAGTGCGAGGGTTCAAAAGTTTAGGGCCAAAAAGTAAATATATGAGGACCAAAGTGTAAAGTCGGTCAAGGAGGTTTCTTCTTAGGCTCAAGTTTTTATACATGATTAATTAGGACCTAAGGAATCTGATGGTGAATGTCATTTCTATATTAAACCTTGTTTGACCGGTCAATTTATGCGAAAACCCAGATTAAGTTATTAATTGGGCATGGTTCTCAATATAGGTCAAAATGGGTTCTGAAGGCCAAATTGAAGGTTCTAAACCCTAGAGATTTTTCTATGAATTTTAGAGGGTTTATTCTATTTTTACTTTGCCTCGAACCTCGTGAATTGAAGTGGGTTGTTTTAGGGTTACAGATTATCATTTAGTTTCTTGGAATTGCTGTAGCCCTTGCTAGATCATCTCATCCCACTTTTATTCTTATTAAGTTGCTTTGACCTATGTTTGGACCCTGAATTACCATGTATGCAGATTATACTGGTAAAATTGCATTTTTACCCCTTATGACTTGTTTTCTCCTTAAACTCAGAATTCTCTGAGTTAAGCCTTTCCTTGAGTTATGTAGGAGCTTTTATCCTTTGTATTAGGTCAAAATGAGCTAGTTATGGCTCATGATGAGGTTCTCATCATACCCCCATGCCTAGCTTTTGCTAGTCCCTTAGCAAAAACTTAAGGTTTCAACCCTTGTTCTAGACCATGAAGTTTTTAATAGCATTAGATAAGTGCTTTTTTATTTGAGCTCAGATTAGGTTAGAATGCTGACCATAGGCCTAAAAGGTACTTTAGTACCAATCAAGATGCAAATCTGTCTAGCCTTAGCCTCAGTCCTTAGCAAAGGTTTTTAAGGCCCACAAGAACTAACCTAAGGTTTATTGGACTTTGTGATTAAAGCACCCGTGCTTGAAATGATTTTAGCCCTGGCTCAGTTCGCAGTGCGTTTTGTAAGAGAGATAGAAAGTTTTTCTATTTGGAGAGTTTTCTCTCTCTTTTTCTTTTTAGTTCTAGCCTAGGATTGGCTTTTCAACACGGTCTGTATCAGATTCCTTGCTCCCATCATCAATCCTCAAGGGTTCCTGGCGATCGATGCTTCGAGATAGCACCGCCAATGGCAACCCCCGGAACCCTGGCTATTGAGATTTCGAGATAATCCCATCCATGGTGTTCCGTGGCCGAATCCAGACCCTGGCAATTGACACTTCGAGATAATGCCATCCATGGAATCTGAACCAGCAGAGTGCTTACATGCCCCCAGTAGGATATGTAAATATCCTAAGAAACAAGCACCGAGGAGATGATATTTTGTTACGCATCTTCGAGGGGATTTCCCGCCTCTCCGCGCTGGGAACTCGTCCAAATCAACTTGTGTTGATCGGCCGCTCCTATTCTAGGTGTTCTTTTCAGAATTTTGCGACGCTTCTGCGTGATTCTGATTTTTACGCTTACTAAACCAGGCTGTGTGTGAGGTTAGGGTGCTTAGGTTACTGAGTCCCGTAAACCAAAAATTAGTTAACGAGGCCAAATACTCCCTAAGCCTTAGACCTAATACTTCAGCTTTTCATTTTCCTCAACCTCTTGAGGAGTGTCCAGATCTTAATGGGTACTAAGAGTCTATTCAAGAATGCCTAAGGTTTGCATTCTTACTAATCTCATTGTGCACTTTTCAGTTATTTTCTTGAATGAGGTCTAGAACTTAGGTTAATTCCTTAGTTCCTTACTAATGACTATCACCTTTTCTCATAATTTTGTGCTCCTTTTTCATTTTGTTTCTTTTCTCCTTCACAAAATTTCCTTCTCCTCTTTTCCTCTTATTCTTTTTCGAAAAATTTTTAATTTTTATGGTGTTTTTGTCATATGTGAATTTTTTTGTTTGAAACCTTTTCTTACAAGTTTTGCACTTCCATACCCCCCCATGCCTAAGATTTGCAATGTCCTCAATGTAACCTAGGGGGTTTTTATTTAACTTAGTTCATTCCTTAAGACAGAAATTTGGATGAGTGGATGGGTCGGGTTGAATTTTTGCGGACGATTTCTAATCCCAGATGCAAGCATCTGAGGTGGGGTCGGCTGTCTACAAGGGTGAACTTTGAGTGCAAAAAGGTGTCAGAACAAGTTTCAGGTTTTCAAAGAGAATGACGGGCTGCCTCCCGTTAAGCGCTGAGTTTTACGCCATCGGCTGGGCGCAATAAGCTCAAGGGGAAAGGAGGATATAAGATGCCTCAGCCAAATCAGTAGAAGTTACATCAATGAACGGCTTGAGTCTCTGACCGTTCACGATGAAAGGTTCAGAATCGTGGCTGAGTGGACTGATTTCGATTGCTCCATTTCCAAAAACCTGTCGGACCAAATATGGTCCGACCCACTTGGATCTTAGTTTTCCTGGGAAGAGTTTTAGTCGGGCATCAAAGAGTAGGACCTTTTGACCAGGATGAAAGATCTTTCTCGAGATGTGTTTGTCGTGGAAGGCTTTAACCCACTCCTTGTAGATTTGCGAGTTCTCGTACGCGTCTAGGCGTAATTCATCGATCTCGCTGATTTGGAGTTTTCTGTGGGTCCCAGCCTTGGAAAGATCTAGATTACAGTTCCGTACTGCCCAATAGGCTTTATGCTCCAGTTCTACGGGAAGGTGGCATGCCTTTCCGTACACCAGTCTAAAGGGAGACATGCCCAATTGGGTCTTGTGGGCGGTCCTATAGGCCCACAATGCTTCCGGAAGTCGGGACGACCAGTCCTTCCTGTCAGGTCGAACAGTGACTTGCAGGATTTTCTTGATCTCCCGATTAGACAGCTCAGCTAGACCATTAGTTTGGGGGTGGTAAGGAGTAGAGATTCGGTGAGACACCCCGTATTTGGTCATCAGTGACCTAAACTGAGCATTTGTGAAATGGGTCCCTCCATCAGAGATTATTGCACGAGGAATCCCGAACCTTGAGAAAATGTGTTGATGAATGAATTTGAGAACGATTTTGTGATCACAGGTTCGGGTCGGTATGGCTTTGATCCATTTGGACACGTAGTCCACAGCCAACAGAATGTATTCGAAACCATCCGAAACAGGAAAGGGGCCCATAAAATCAATCCCCCAAACATCAAAGATTTCGCATACTAGAATCGGTTGCATAAGCATCATGTCGCGATGGCTCATGTTGCCCAAAGTCTGGCAACGACTGCATGCCTTGCAGTGATTGTATGCGTCTTTGAACAGTGTGGGCCAGTAAAAGCCGCACTGGAGGACTTTTGATGCGGTTTTATGCCCGGCGAAATGGCCACCGCATGCCTGGTCATGGCAGAAAGAGAGGATATTGTTGAATTCCCCTTCCGGGACACATCTCCGGATGATCTGATCGGCACCTATGCGGAAGAGGTACGGGTCTTCCCAAATGTAATACTTGGCATCGGAGCGTAATTTGTCTTTCTTGGCCTTCGGCCAATCGGAGGGGATCTGATGAGATGCCAAGTAATTTACTACATTAGCAAACCATGGAAGGCTAGTACCAATAGTCAGCAGGTGCTCATCGGGAAAATGCTCAGTGATGGGTCCGGAAGGGTCAATTATTTCAGAAGGAAGATGGTACAAGTGATCAGCTACCACATTTTGCTTTCCCGCTTTGTCGCGAATCTCAAGGTCAAATTCTTGCAACAGCAAGATCCATCGGATTAATCGAGGTTTCGCGTCCTTCTTTGCAAGGAGATGCCTCACAGCTGTGTGATCCGAGTATATGATGACACGGGAACCCAGAAGGTACGATCTGAACTTTTCTAGGGCAAATACTACAGCTAGCAGCTCTTTCTCAGTAACCGTATAGTTACGCTGAGCCTCATCGAGTGTTTTGCTGGCGTAGTAAATGGCCACAGGTTTCCTGTCAATTTTCTGCCCCAAAATCGCTCCTACAGCGAAGTCGGATGCATCGCACATGATCTCAAAGGGTTGAGACCAATCAGGGGGCTGTAGGATCGGGGCTTGGGTGACTCGGTCACGCAGGATTTCAAATGCTTGAGTGCATTCCTTGGAAATTTCAAAAGGAACATCCTTGGAGAGAAGAGTGGTCAGGGGGCGCGCGATTTTTGAAAAATCAGGGATAAATCGTCGATAAAAACCGACATGCCCTAAAAAGGAACGGATGTCCCTGATCGAGCTAGGCATAGGAAGGTGAGAAATCAGATTAACCTTAGCTCGATCCACTTGGATACCTTTCTCCGAAATTGAGTGTCCCAGGACAATTCCCTCAGGCACCATGAAATGGCTCTTTTCCCAGGAAAGAACCAAATTCACATCGATGCACCGCCTGAGTATCTGGACCAAGTGTTGGAGGCAATCGTCGAATGATGCTTCGAAAACTGAAAAGTCATCCATGAAGACTTCCAGATAATCACCTACCATATCTGAGAATATGGCAAGCATGCATCGCTGAAAAGTAGCGGGTGCATTGCAAAGACCGAAAGGCATCCTTCGGAAAGCGTATGTTCCGAAGGGGCAGGTGAACGTGGTCTTTTCTTGGTCCTCAGGATGGATTGCCACCTGGTTATAACCGGAGTACCCGTCAAGAAAGCAGAAGAACCTATTTCCCGCAAGTTTTTCGAGAATTTGATCAATGAAGGGTAGTGGGAAATGATCCTTCTTTGTGGAGGAATTTAGTCGGCGGTAATCTATACAGACTCTCCACGAGTTGGCTAATCGGGTAGGAATGATTTCTCCGGTCTCAGTCGTTATAGTGGTGAGTCCTGCCTTCTTGGGCACGACCTGAATTGGGCTCACCCAACGACTATCGGAGATCGGGTAGATGATCCCGGCATCTAACCACTTGATGATCTCCTTTTTCACGACCTCCTGCAGATTGGGGTTTAAGCGTCTCTGCATTTCACGAGAAGGTCGTGTGCCCTCTTCTGAATAGATATGATGAGTACAATAAGAGGGACTTACTCCAGTCAAATCATCGAGAGTCCATCCGATGGCTCTGCGATGTTGCTGGAGGACAACAATCAGACGGGATTCCTGTTCAGGACTGAGGTTGGAATTGATAATCACAGGAAGGGTCTGATTAGAACCCAAAAAGACGTATTTCAAGTGAGCAGGAAGGGGTTTCAGTTCGAGGATGTGGTTTTCAGCAGCAGCGGGTGGTTCAGTATAGATGTGAGGTTCAAGGGTGGGAGTTACTGGGTTGTTCATATCTGGATTCGACTCCTCTGTTTGTGGGTCAAGATCCTTCTGTGGTTGATGAGGCATAATCGAGTCATTCTGGAGGTGTGATTCATCAACCAAAGTCTTGATGTCACAAATTTGTTCGATGACGCCGCAATTAATTCCTTGTTGGGCCTTAAATATATCAATTTTCAGTGTTTGATCTCCAAACTTAAGCTCTATTTGGCCCTCCTCACAGCTGATGTTGGCTCTAGCAGTAGCCAAGAAAGGTCTCCCTAGAATGATTGGTGTATCCCTAGGGTTCTCAGGTGCATCCATATCTAAGACTATAAAGTCCACTGGAAAATAGAAATCCCGCACTCTTACAATAACATCCTCGAGAATCCCTTTTGGTGACTTTATAGATCGATCTGCTAATTGTAATGTCACCTCGGTTGGTTTTAGCTCAGATTCTTCTAGATGGTCAAGTAAGGATGTGGGTATCAGGTTTATGGATGCACCCAAGTCTAACAATGCTCTATCAAATTGGGTACCACCTATCTTACAGGAAATCAGGGGAGTCCCAGGATCTTTTGCCTTGGGTGGGAGTCTACTAAGGATTACAGAGCTGGCTTGCTCTGACAGAACAATTGGGCTCCCTCCCTTGGTTCGCGGCTTACGCTGGGGTGTACATATATTCTTTAGAAATCGTGCGTAAGCTGGTACGTGGCGGATTGCATCCATCAAGGGGATGTTTATGTGGACCTGCTCAAAGAGCTTGACCAGGTCCTCCTCAGGGGCCACGGGTTTGGTGGTCTTCTTTCCCTTGGTCAAGGCCTCGAGAAACGGGATCTTGGTTGGTTCTTCTAGGATAGGTCTAGGTTGTGGATCCAGAACAGCGGTATCTTGGATAACTATCCTAGGGTCATGGTTATCAGGCTTGGAGTGGTTTGGATAATGCGGGTCTTGAGTTGTTTTACCACTACGTGTTGTTACAGAATTTAATCCGGCCTGATTCTGGTTTGGGTTTGGTAAGAGGGGTGGCTGCTACTGAAATCCCACATAAGAAGTTGAGGCTTCCATCTCGTCTGGAGATGGAGCAGTAGGGGCCTGATAAATCCATTAAGCGTGGCCTAAATTTGGATTCATAACGCGCTTCTGGGTTGGCACGTTATTTGGGTTAGGAAGAGGTTGGGAAGGGAGTGTGCCTGGCTGGCGAGAATTTGCCAACTGGGCCAGTTGAGTTTTAACTTCAGTAAGCTCGTCCTTGTGCTGTTTTTGAATAGCCGCATTCGTTTTTTGAATGTCAGCCAGAGTCTGAAGGATTAGGGACATTTGATCCTGATTTGGCCCTGATGGATAAGTAGGGTTGGGCCGAGGCTGAGGCGGCTGGTAATGACGAGAGGGCTGTGGGCGGGACTGAAAAGGTGGTCTTTGGGTTTGGGAATTTCCCGCCCACTGAAAATTGGGATGGTTTCGCCATCCAGGGTTGTAAGTGTTGGAGAATGGGTCGTTCTGGATGGCGTTGAGGTCATCGCAGGTCTGAGGAACCTCCTGAGAATCAGGGAAAGGGGGAATGGAGTTCCCCCGGCTGGTGTAGAAAGGATCGGATGATCCTCCGATCCAAGAATCAGATGGGGATGGATATGGATCCATCCCAGGGGAAGGTCGGTGGAGGATGTTTTGCACAGTTTCCTGTGTGGAAGGAGGTTGTGCAAAGGAGTTACGCGCGGAGGTGGCTCGCTGCAAGTGCTGAGTCAGCTCATCCACCTTCTTTTCAATGATTGAGACCTTGTCCAATCGACTGGCCATTAATTCCAGGTCGACTGATGCGGACAGGCCCTGCGTCTCATGTGCTCCCTTAAGATTCGTCGCTGCGCGGGTATTCGTCCTGTCGAATAATCCCATGGAGTCATTGTTGATGGAGTTCTCGCACATGTTTTCGAGAATCTCCCATACGGTGTCTTCATGTTGACCCATGATGTTTCCTCCGCAAGTTGCATTGACGAAAATGCGGATGTCCTCACGGAGTCCCTGGTAAAAAGATTGGACTTGTTCCCATTTAGGAACTCCGTGATGGGGGCACTTTCTCATGAGATCCTGAAAGCGATCCCATGCCTCATGGAGAGGTTCTCCTGATTGTTGAGTGAAGTGTGTAATCTGATGGCGCAAGGCGTTGGTCCGACCAACGGGAAAAAACTTTTTCAAAAATTCGGATTGAAGTTCTTCCCAAGTGTTGATCGGCCGGGTCTGAGTTTGATACCAATGGGCGGCCTTGTCCATAAGAGAAAAGGAGAACATCTTCATGAGAAGAATATCCCGATTTTGCGCATCTGATCCAAAAGTGTGGGCCAGATGCTTTAGCTGTTTGATGTGCTGGAAGGGATCTTCAGAATTAAGCCCATGGAATTTAGGTATAGCATGAATCATGTTGGGCTTTAATTCGGAATCAGGTCCTCCAGTCGGGATTCTGACTCGAGGCTCAATGGCCACCGCAGCAGGATTGTAGTGGTCCCGCATCATAGGATGCTGTGGTGGGTGCACGAAGTTTTGGAAGAGGTCATTGAGTCGCTGGAGCTGGTGTTCCAGATTATTTTCTTCCTCAACTGGCTGAGCCATGATGGGGGAAGAAGAAGAACTTGGTTCTGAATCAGAAGAGAGAATAATGTGAGGGTGTTGCTGTACAAACACGGGCGTCGAGGCTTGGCCTTGACGAGAGCGAATTTCTAAAGGAGGTCTTAAGGGTGGTCTTAGGGACCTCCTTCCGTACATGCACTGTTGGAAGAGGTAAGTTTAGAAGGTGCTGGACCCAATCAACACACCCAAAAATGTGTTGGGTGACTATAGAGGTGCGGGGCAGATGGACCCCTTGATCAGAAAGATCGTCCACCTGAGAATTACCTGGGCAGCCAGAGAGGGAGAGTCCCGCGAAGACCCCTACACGGTAGAGCGTCCCCACGGGTTACAGGGTTTCCCCCACCCGACCTCTCTTGTCACTGCGGTTCCAAGTAGACCAGAATGGGGATCTTGACCTCTTAAGTGTACCAATTTTAAGATCAGGGTGCTTAAGGTTTCACTTGAACTTTAGTCTTTTAAGTGCAAAGAGTGACCTAATTTAAGGTTGGTTGACCCAAGGGGTCAACTTTACCTCTTGTTTTCTTTGAGAGCTTTTAGGTCTTGTCTTTTAGGGTTCAAGTGTTTAAAGAGCCAATTGTTTTAGGTTTTCTTTTGAATAGGTATTTTCAATCAATGGTTTAGGCACACTTCTTTTGGATTTTCTCCATTCTTGATTTAAGTAGTGTGTCTCTAAAACCCTATTGTTGAATCTTATGTTGGCTCTACTTGGTCCAGTTAGTTCTTTGTTGGGTAATTAGGGCTCAAGCAAGAATGTGTTAG
This sequence comes from Thalassia testudinum, assembly GCA_037157565.1. NCBI lineage: Eukaryota > Viridiplantae > Streptophyta > Magnoliopsida > Alismatales > Hydrocharitaceae > Thalassia > Thalassia testudinum. The sequence goes on along the minus strand of JAZHRO010000003.1, from coordinate 110,167,763 downwards.
CCCTTAAATACCCTTAATAGTGTGCAGGACTAATGAGTTGAAAACATGCAACTCTTTATGGTTACTAAGTATGGAAGACAGGTTAGCCCTATATTTCTTGTTCTTTTCTTTTCTTCCTCTTTAGAGTTTAGGGGTTAATAGCGAGAGGAAAAATTTACCTGTCCTCGGAGTGGTTGTCGTGCGGTTGCTTGTCTTCTTGATTTCCTGTAGTTTTCTGCACAAAAGAGAGGAGATTATCAGAAATTAAAAAGAAACAGGAATGTTTACCTCTAGAATAGCCGTTGCTCCCCGGCAGCGGCGCCAAAAATGAAACGCTGTGGGCAACCGGGTTTTATTGTTATAGCGTTGTAGTATAGCCAGTTATTGCCAACATTTCAAATATAAAATTTTTTTACTCGGAAAATAAAAGAGTTCCCGAGGTCGAACTCAGGGAGCAAGTTGTATTCTAGAGATATACATGTTTCTTTTACAAAAATAAAGAAAGAGAGAGAAAGAAATTGTTGTCTTTTCTTCTTCTCTTCGGTTCTCCTCGTCTCAGATCTTCTGTTATCTTCTTCTTCTTTATCTGCAGTGGTGATGTTCTTCTTCTTCTTTCAGCTGTTCCTGCTCTTCCTTTTGCTTCTGCAGAGCGGGTCCTGTTCTTCTTCTTTTTCCTTTCTTTCTTCTTTTTCTTTCTTCAGATCTTCTTCTCGTGCTCTTCTTCTTTCAGTTCTTCCCTTGTTCTTTTGTGTTCTCTTCTGCCTCGCCTTCTTCTGTTGTTCTTCAGATCTCCTTCTTTCTTCTTTTCTTTTTCCTGTCAGGACGTCGTCTGATTTTTCAATCAGACGACTTAAACTGCTTGTTGCTACAGTGTCTCCCTCAGCTTCCTTCTTCTTCCGTGGTCCTTCTTCTTCACCTGTGCCTGCACACTTCAGAGTTTACGTCAGAGGACAAAACCTACTCTACCCTCCCCCCCGCGTCTCTCTCTCTCAGAAACCGCTCATGGGATAGCTCTCCCAGAGCTGCCGAGTAGTCGGGTACGGGTCGCGCCCGGGTCCAAGCCCACCGGCGTGCGTGGTGGGCGAGGAGTGCAGGTCAGTCTAAGTCGGGTCGGGTTAGGTCCGCGGGGCGTGAGCGCGGACGAGACCGGGTAACCGGGCGGGTGAAGGGGACCTCACCCCGTGTGCTGAGGCAGTAAGGCTTATTCACAAAATCAATTTAAACGGTGAAAGAGTTGTGAGGCTTACCGATGTGGGACTAAACGGAGGCCTCTCCTCGCGTGCGCCTACTGGAAGACCGCGGCCTTGCTTCTGCAGCTGCAGCTTCGATTTGCATCGGTTGCTGGCTGGCTGCCTTCGCAGGAATCCCCGTAATCCGCAGCAGCTGGAGACCTGGAGTCCTCAAGCCTGGAGCGCGGGAGAAGCTGCTTCAATGTGGCGTTAATGGCGGTCGGGCCTCAGAACCTGTCGGACACGAATATGGCCTCTCGGCCTGATCAAACTACTGGGGAACCTTCGCCGTGGCACGGCGAAGGTGTGGAGCTGTGCGGCAAGCCGCAAGGTGGTGTCTGGCGGCAGCCCTAGGTTGGACTGCAACCGGAGAAATGGGTTTGTTTGGGGGAGCGTTACGGAGGTGTGGAGTGGCAGTGGAGGGGTGGGGGGTGCTCAGTGTGATGAGGCGGAGGTTCGGTGAGGGTCGGCGAGGCGTGTGAGGCTGTGGAGCGATGGGAGCATCTCGCCGGAGGGTGGCCGGAGACGAAGGGGGTGACGATGGTCAGGGTCGGTCGAGGGCTTAATTGAACAAATTGAAACCGGGGAAAGAAAGAGGAGAGGAAGGGAAGTAGTTCTAACTTACTTGCAGGGACGAAGGGGGAGCAGTAGGGCGACAGTCGTATCGACTGTCGCCGGAGAAGAAGATGCCCAGGGGAAGGGGCGGCGGTGAGCAGAGAGCCGGAGAGGCGCCAGCTGGGTGCGGCGTGGCGCGGGAAGAGCAGGGGAAGAAGTCTCTGCTGCTGGTATTGCGGCAGAGCGAAGAGGAGGAGGAGGAGGAACCGCCGGAGCTGGTGGGCGTCTGCCGGAGTGAGAGGAGAGGAAAGTTGGGGGTTTTCTCCGTCAGATCCGAGCTGGGAAGAATGGTGGAGCGACGGGGGTATTTATAGGGACCGAATCAGGGAGGAAGGCGGAGGGAGACGTCGTGTCTCCCTCGCCGGAGGACGCCGGAGATGGAAACCCATACCGACCGTGCGTTCGCACGGCCGGTATGGGGGGTTACAGCGACTAGGGGGGTGTCCCTGCGACGGCTGACGACGCAGGGCACCCCCGGTTTACTTGCCAGGCTCTCCCCCTCACCCTACGCGGCGCCATGCTCCGCGCAAGGTCGCCGGAGCATGGTGCTGGCAGGTTTTGCAGGGGGGACCTGAACGCAAAGAACGAAGGAGAGTTAGGGGCTGAAGTGCGAGGGTTCAAAAGTTGAGGGCCAAAAAGTAAATATATGAGGACCAAAGTTTAAAGTCGGTTAAGGAGGTTTCTTCTTAGGCTCAAGTTTTTATACATGATTAATTAGGACCTAAGGAATCTGATGGTGAATTTCATTTCTATATTAAACCTTGTTTGACCGGTCAATTTATGCGAAAACCCAGATTAAGTTATTAATTGGGCATGATTCTCAATGTAGGTCAAAATGGGTTCTGAAGGCCAAATTGAAGGTTCTAAACCCTAGAGATTTTTCTATGAATTTTAGAGGGTTTATTCTATTTTTACTTTGCTTCGAACCTCGTGAATTGAAGTGGGTTGTTTTAGGGTTACAGATTATCATTTAGTTTCTTGGAATTGCTGTAGCCCTTGCTAGATCATCTCATCCCACTTTTATTCTTATTAAGTTGCTTTGACCTATGTTTGGACCCTGAATTACCCTGTATGCAGATTATATTGGTAAAATTGCATTTTTACCCCTTATGACTTGTTTTCTCCTTAAACTCAGAATTCTCTGAGTTAAGCCTTTCCTTGAGTTATGTAGGAGCTTTTATCCTTTGTATTAGGTCAAAATGAGCTAGTTATGGCTCATGATGAGGTTCTCATCAGGTCTGCACCACAATCTGGTCCACATCTGTGGACCTCTGTTGATAGGTCAGAGGATTCTTTTGTTTATTCTAATTCTGACCTGCACCTGTGAATTCTTCATTTCTCTTCTTTGTATAGTGTGCTTAGCTGAAGGCACTAAATTCAGCACATATATAGTTCTTTTTAGTTTTCATCTCGAAGCGGACCTGACATTCACGCAATTCAGGTGCTTTCTATGCTTTTCCACTCTGTTTTATGTCTTTTTAATATAATGAGGACATTGCATTAGATAGGCATGGGGGGGTGGATATTCATCTCTGAATTCATTCGTCAGCTTCGTAGATTTGTTTTATTTTCTTCTATAAAAAAAAATTTGGAATTGGGAAAGAGAACTTGGGTTTATGAAAATTTTCAATCTTAGGAAATACTACATTATGATTTGAACACAAAGACCCTTCAGGTCTTTGGACTTAATCAGCCCGTGTATCCACTAAAATGTGGATTTGTTTTTCAAGTTCTCACCAACCTGAATTTTATTTTAATTGGAGTAAATAAGTTTGGGTGATAAGTACACGACTTATCAACCCACCCTCTGATTTGAGGAAATTTTGAGTTTCTAGCATCTACACACTATCTTGTCACTGACTCGTTGTTCGACGATTCTAACAGAAATTGGGTAGCTAATGAACCTTCTAGGGTGATATGGCTGGCAAGTTATCGTGGGTAACATCCCATAGGTAGGTTGTCTAGAGCCTAGTCACTGGACCTTTTCTTTTTGCTGCCTTTAGGTAAATCTTAGACTAGGGAAGCCACCTACTTAAAAAAAAAAAGAAAAAAAAAGCTACACTTCGCCACACGAGTATGGCTGGCAAGTTGTCGGTGGTAATAGCTCATCGACCGGTTATCCAGAACCCAACTCAGTAAATGCACTAAAAAAATTCCCAAAACACTTTGGAAGAAGCGGAGAAGTAGAATAAACTGCGGAGATATACACTGGATTCACCCTTGTGTTGACCCCGTAAAAAATAAAAGTAGAGAGAAAGCTACCGGTTGTAAAGATACACCTTTAGGCAGAATTCTTTTTAGGTCACCTAGAGGCGTAGAAATCCGAAGTCCGTTTTAATTTTCGGTCAACGAGTCTATCACATTCACAATAAGATGCTTAAAACTTAGGGTTCTCATCAAATCTTGGGTGAGTTAAATGGCCGTAGAAAGCCACTCTTAAACCCTAAAACTTGAAAATCCAAAAAAAAAAAAAATTAGAAAAGAGGAAAAAGAGAAAAAGAAAATTTTCTTTGAATAAGGCGAGGGCTTGAGGCGGTCTGCATTTTGGCAGATACTCGGGCACTATTGTGTCTTTGAAAGTTCAGATCTTAAGTAGATAATTTCTTAATGATTGAAAATAACTCATGCCCAAATAATCCAACCTAATTCTTTTATAAATAAAATATAGTTTTTGCTAGGGACTAGCAAAAGATAGGCATGGGGGTATGATGTAAACACATTTACACTACTTAAGATGTCAATTTATGCATGTTCTTAAGCATAGGATTGCATTGCATGCTATAAATATTGCATAACATACATCATCTTGCATTTAGAGTAGTTTGAATAAAATGGAGGTTAATTGTCTCCTTTTATGTGCTTGGACAGGGCAAACTTTTTATCGGGGCCTCATATCGAAGATCCAACAGTATTGATGTGATTAGGGCGATGATTGGAGTTCAACGACTCCAAGATCGCCCTAATCAGGCATCTGTACCATCAAATAGTGACCAGGGAATCCTAGAAGATCAAGGGCCAGGATGGTGTAAATCCATACTTCAAATGACAAATATGACTGCATGGATGAATTCGGATCGACGATCGCAGCCTAACAACGCAAAAATTTAGTCAATCCGACACCCGTGGCACCATCTACAACATCCAGAAGATGGACGGCCAAGATGGCGCTACGTGGCACCATCTCGACCGCCCAAATGCCTGCATGCAACCACAGAAGCCTCCACATCTACCCCCTCTCCGATGTTGGATCTCGATCCAACGGCTGTGAACGGCTGCACCGCAAATCGCTCGCTCGACATTCTGGCTCCACAGCGCAATGGGCGAGGGCGTTATCGCGAGCAGCGGGCGCGGGTTCGAGCTGCAGCGAGGAGGCAAAGGGCACGGGCGAGCGTGCGTGGGCGTGCGTCAGATCTTGATCGGACGGCCGTCCGCACTAAATAGCGATGACGCGCTATTGCATGCCTGCACCTCAAGCAGCATCGCACACATTGGGGCGGGCGCGTAGCGAGTGGGGAAGGTGCAATCATAGCTGTCCGATCTTGCGATCGGACGACTGTGGATGGTTGAATGTGCGGATGCGTTGAGAGAGAGGGCAGCTGAGCATGTGCGCGTGGGTAGCGGCCACTACGCCCACGTTGGGGCTTTAGTGATTACTTTATCCATCACTAAAGACCCCTTATTTAATGTTTTAAAGATGTAATGACCAATTTGCCCCCACTCCTTGCAACTATAAAAGGATACCCCCTCTACATGAAATTCTCATCCCTTCCTTCTCTTCTTTATCTCTCCAAAGCTCAAGAGAAGCTTGTCCCACACCCGGGATGCTTCTCGCGAGATAAAGTCCAAATTTTCATCCCCCTTCGGAAGTGGATCCCACGACGACAACGACATGCTACCTCGTTCCCATTCTTCTGCTTTGTCCTCCTTCATCCTGCTTCGTCCTCCTTCGTCCAGGCGTCATCCCATCCATCTTGTCCTCCAAGCGACCGTCGAGGAGGATATCTCTCTCCCTATTCTTTTCACTCCTTTCTAGTCTAGATTTACTACTTTGTAGAGTAGGTCTGCTCGTCCTCCAAGCGATCGTCGAGGAGGACATTTCTCCCTCCATTCTTTTAATGCTTTCTAGAGTAAATTTATTTCTTTCTAGTGTAATTGTTTTCTATTTTCTAGTTGTAATAGTGAAACAAGCAATCTCCTTAATGATGAATTCCCTGTTTATTCTACATCTCGTTTTGATTTCTATTTCTAATATTCTCTCTCTCTCTTACTCTCTCTCTTTCTTTCTTCTATTTATTGTAAATAATTAGATAGTTTTAAATTGAATTACATCGTGATAAATAAAAATAAATGCGTAGTTTTTAAATCAAATGTCCGCCTCCCTATGTTCGACCCGAAATTTTCATTTCGGTATAAATTTTATTTGTTGAACACGAGTTCTTCGCTTTCAAACTAGAATGACAGGTTTCACAAAGCCTAACATGTTAGTGTAGCAACTCGTACATCCAACACTCACCCGCATTTGAAATCCGCACCGCTTGCACGTGCGTTGGCAGTTGTCGGATGAGGCATCGTATGACAGAGGCTCGCCTGCAGATCGCATGCGCTTTGATTTGAATCATGCGCCTCGCGCGATTGCAAGGATCGGATGGTGAGCGCAGCTCCTAGTTGTCTTAAATGCACTCCCCAGATGGCACATGTGCGACCTGGCATGCATCCTCTCATCGGTGGGCCACGTTAGATCACTCGTGGAGAATCTTGACTGCTCGATCGAGATTGAGCGACCTTATTGCAACTGGCGCTATAGCGAGCGTAGTGAATTGCAGCTCGAACTCATGCTTACGGTTTGCGAGTGCTCGTCTTTATCGCTGCACCAAAGCGACGCTTTGTCGAGTGGAGGGTGATGCAATCACGTGCACCTTGGCTGTTGGATGAAGATCCAATGGTCGAGGTGCATCCTTGTTTAAGGCCGGGCGCGATGGCTCAAGTGGGGGCAGCCTAGATGGTGCTACATGGTGCCATCTGGGTCGTTCGTCTTCATCTTCCTGTTGTGGGTGCTACGGAGCTTTGATCAAGGTGATTTTCATGTTGACAGACTGCGATCGTCACTCCGGATTCATCCGTACGGTCGGATTCTTCATCCAAAGCCCGTAAAGATGTCGCACTACTTCCCGGCCATGTAAAATGGAAGAATTAATGTACATAATACACAACTGTCCTAAATGCCATGCAATGGATGTTATGCAGTATTTATAACATGATATGCAATGCTAAGCCTAGGCACTATCATAAATAAGCATTTTATCATGAATTCATGTGTGTTTATCATACCCCCATGCTTACTTTTTGCTAGTCCCTAACAAAATTAACCTAAATGCTATTTATAAAAATAGGAACATAATTTGATTACTTAGGCAAAATTCATCGATTGCTTTAGAAAATCTCAACCCTAAGACCTAATTAGAAAAGCTCAACAATTCCTAGGTGTCTACCAGAATGCAGACTGTCCAAGCCCTTGCCTTATTTGAAAAGGGAAGACACATATTTTTTTTGTTTTTCTTCTTTTCTAATTTTTTTGTACTTTTCGAGTTTGAGAGTTTCAGGATAACTTTTTACGGCTACCTGACCTGTCCATGACTCAGAAAGGACTCTAAGTGCTAAGCATCTAGTGAAAAGAGTGAAAGACTCATTAGGTGGTCGTTAAAATGGACTTCGGGTTTCTACGACCCTAGGTGACCTTGCCTAGAGGTTTATCTTTTCGAACGGTAGCTTTCTCCCTACTTTTATTTATGGGGTCAATACAAGGGCGAACCTAGTGTATATCTCCCCGGTTTATTCTACTTCCCTTCTCCTTCCCTAAGTGTTTTGAGAATTATTGTGAATTTTTGTGAGTTGGGCTCTGGACAACTGACCAATGGGATGTTATGCATGGCAAATTGCCAGCCATACTCGTGTGATGAAGTGTCATTTTATTTGTTTATTTTTTATTTTCTCCTTTTCCTATTTTTCTATTTTTTTCTTTTTTTTCTAAGTATGTGGCTTCCGTAATCTAAGAATTACCTAAAGGCAGTACGAAGAAAATGGTCTTGTGGCTGGGCTTTGGACAACCGACCAACGGGCTGTTACCCACGACAACATGCCAACCATACCACCGTAGATAGTTCATTAGCTACACAATTTTCGAAGAAATCACCGAAAAGTGAGTTAGTGCAAAAAGTGTGTAGATGCATAGGCTTAAAGTCCCCTCAAATTAGAGGGCGAGTTGATAAGTCGTATACCTATCACCCCAATTTATTACCAATTTAAAATAGAATTACTTGGAGAGGACTTGAGACTAAGTGCACATTCGAGTGGACACCCAAGCTAATTAAGCCCAAAGACCTAAAGAGTCTAAGTATTCAGGTCCCAAAACATCAATTCCTAAAGTTTGCAACTCCTAATGCCTAAGTTCTCGTCTCCTAATTATTATCATTATTATTTTTTAAGATGAAAAATAGGAAATTACTATTACGGCTGACAAAAAGATTCATAAGAAATATCCACCCCCCATGCTTAGCTATTGCAATGTCATTGTTAAAAATGAAAGCATGCAAAAGAGTAGAAGTGGAAGTATAGCACCTAGTTTCTGTGAGATTCTGGTTAGCTAGAAACAGTCTTTACATGTGTTGAGTTGAGTGCCTTCAGCTAGGCGATTAGCTCGTAGTGGTTAGGGAAAGGTAAGAGCAACTTTGTCCGAGAAGGGTTTAAGGAGCACATGGTCAACAAAGGGTTTGAGATGCTGTTCGTTGACCTTGAAGAAATTACCCGTCTTTGGGCCAAAGATTTCAAAGGCCCATTAGGGAAAATCCGCTCAATAACGAACAGGTTGTCCCACTTAGACCTAAGCTTACTGGGGAAGAGTTTTAGTTGAGAATCAAAAAGCCAGACCTTCGGGTTTGGCTCAAAGCAGTTACGTGAAATCATCTGGTCATGGAGAGCTTTAGTCCTTGCCTTATAGATTCTGGAATTTTCATAAGCATCATTTCTAAGCTCCCCAACTCAGATAGTTGGAGTTTCCTGGTCTTCCCGGCCAACTCTTAGTCGAAATTACATTTTCTGATGGCCCAAAATGCACGATGTTCTAGCTCTACTTGTAAGTGACACGCCTTACCAAACACTAGACAGAACGGAGACATACCAAAAGGCATTTTGTAGGCCATTCGGTAGGCCCAAAGAGCATCATCTAGCTTTTGGGTCTAATCCTTTCTATCAGGCCTTACGATTTTCTGCAAAATGTTTTTGATCTCCCGATTGAATACCTCAAGCTGTCCGTTCGTCTGACGGTGGTAGGGTGTGGAAATCCAATGATTCACCCCATATTTTCCCAATAAATTCCAAAACTGGGCATGAGTGAAATGTATGCCAACATCACTGATAATTGCCCGAGGAATCTCGAACTGACTGAAGATATTCTTTTTCACAAAATCGATGACCACCTTGTGGTCATTTGTCTAGGTGGTGATTGCCTCAATCTATTTGGACACGTAACCAACAACGACCATAATATAATGGTGTCCAAATGAAGGAGGAAAAGGTCCCATGAAGTCGATGCCCCAAATGTCAAAATTTTCGACGGAAAGTATTGGGTTTAGGGGCATCATATCTCTCTTAGCCATGTTCCCGAGTGTGGAATCGGGTGCACAACTTTGAGAATTCCTGGGCATCCTTAAATAATGATAGCCAATAGAATCCAGATTTCAAGACTTTTGCTGCCATCTTTCTCCCGGAAAAGTGTCCACCACACACAAATGTACGGTGATGAGCCCATATTTGTGGGCTATTTAGTTACTTAAGTGCGTAGAAATTAGATTGATATTAGTGTATACATAGCATGTATTAAGATATAAACAAGTTAGTTTATATATAATTACTTGTATGCATTACATATATAAATTATTTAGCATGCATTAGAATAACATGAATTAGTCTTTAGGTTACATTATATGCATTAACATTTTATTGAGGGGTTGAACATAAAAAAACCAATCTTTTCATTATTATTCATTTTCTCTTCTCTGTAAGAATTTGCCGTTCCAATGCCACCAGCTGCCCGCACTAAAACCTGCATTCAAGGACAAGAAGAGAATGTGGATCTGCTCCCGCCTCTCCATTCAAATCCATGTAGACAGCTACAAAGGTGGAATGGCTGTCGTTCAGAGGAGGCCACCACCCCTTTCTCCACTGTGCAAAGAACCTAGTTTCTCATTCGCTCCTCACCACCGGCCTCAACTGCTGCAATGCGACTCCACCAACATGGGCATGTGGTGTGATAGCCCACACCGCCAATCAGAGTCCCTGCATCACCGTGCTTCTTCTTCATCAGCTCTTCAACCACCAGCACCATCCCCGCATATGTCCCTCACCAAGCGTAGGCACCTCTTGCAGCACGCACCAAGCGTAGGCACCGCTCACCAGTAGCTCAACGAATGCCCTCCCACACCTCCGCCTGTGTGCCCTCCAGTCACTCCGCCTACATGCAAAGCGTGCCCCACTTCCAGCCCGCGTGCGCCTCCCTACATGCGTCCACACCTCTGCCTGCGCCTCCCTTGCTGCACCTCTACTCGCAGCACTCGCCACCTGCCCTCCTGTAGCAAAGCACGTGCTCCTCGCAACCACGTGCCCTTGCCTCCAGTCGCGTGCATAGAGCACGTGCTACTCCAGCCACTCCGCCCACGTGTAGTGCGCGTACTCCAGCTTCCATCAGCAGCTCCATTCCCGCACACAAGAGCAGCAGCGACAGTCACCACCGTTGCCGCTTCTCTCCTCAGTCCAGCTGGCCCAAGCCATCTCACGACACATCGCCGCCACCGCCTTCGAAATCCTCTCTCTAGCCAACCTTTTCTTAGAGTAGCTCCTTGAATGAGCCTCTCTCCCGTGCTCAAGGAGAGAGGTATAATCCTCTGTTTTTGTGTGTATTATTATTTATAGAAATTGCCATTATCAAGAATTATTTTCTTGATTTTTCATATTAATTAAATTGTGGGGAATTTGTAGCTTTATGCATATTCTTCTAGTTAATTGTTAAGCCTTATTGATTCATCTCTATATGCATTACATTTAATTTTGAATTTCATTTTAGTATGCATGCAAGTGAAAAGTACATGGCATACCCTTGCACATGGATAACTTTCTTATGTGAAAATTATGTCAACAACCCTTGACTTCTCCATAAATTTAAGGTTTACATTCAGAGCTACATAGGCATTGTTTGATTTGTCGAATATTTCAGTGAACAAAATTTCTACCTAATTGTGAGTTTAAATAGGTCATTACCTCCCTGTGGACACGACCCGCTCTCTTGTCAGTGGTTTAATTTTAATTCTAATTGTTTTGATTGGTCATTTTTCCACAACTTAGAATTGCAACAATAAATCTTCTTAATCATCATTTTTCAAAAGCGAAAAATCAACTAGTAAAATGGCACCGTTGCCAGGGAGGCAGCAGGGTTAATTAAATTGCATTCATTCATTCGTTCACATTGATTTAAATTTTGAATCATATTTAACTATGGATTTTTTTTTTCTGGTGTGAGTGTAACGATCTGTGACACACATTCTGCAACTCGCAATGGACACGACCCGCTCTCTTGTGAGTGGTTTAATTTTAATTCTAATTGTTTTGATTAGTCATTTTTCCACAACTTAGAATTGCAACAATAAATCTTCTTAATCATCATTTTTCAAAAGCGAAAAATGGACTAGTCAAATGACACCATTGCCAGGGAGGCAGCAAGGTTAATTAAATTGCATTCATTCATTCGTTCACATTGATTTAAATTTTGAATTTTTTTTTTCGGGTGTGAGTGCAACGATCTGTGACACACATTCTGTAACTCGCAATCACACCAGCCATGGTGATAGGCAACCCTTGAAGTCGCTAGAGGAGAAATTCTTCAAGCCACCTTGCAAGGAACTAGATTGCTAGGAGGGGAAGGACAAGGATGTGACGATCGTCTCCACACATTTAGTCACTGATTTGATTAGAGTCAGATTAAGACTTTAGACTTAATTTTTCTTACACATTTGGTTTGAGACCCTTGTTCTGGGGTACATTTTTAGGGGTTTGTTCCCCTACTTTCTTTTAGGCTCGTGTTGGGTAACTTTTCAGGAGCCTGTTCCCTTTTCTTTAGATCTAGGTTTTCTTTTGTGAATTGATTTTTCATGACTGTGCATAAGTAAAAAAAAAAAACACAGAAAACATGAGCTACCTGCCTTAGGACAACCATTTAGGTGTGAATGAGCAGCCTCTAGATTTATTTTGTTTGCATATGCATGCATCTTGCATTGCTGATTGTTGGAGGAAAGGTACATCCTATTTCTTTGCATTCTATATTGTTCACGCATGTGCATTTGGATTTAATTGTAAGGCTACCTAATTGAATTGAAAAGATCTAACAAGTGGTCACATATTTTCTTGAAAAAGGACTTTAAGTTAAGGAGGAACACTAAAAACCAAGGACTTGAATTGAGACATTGTGCTGCGGTTAAAAATTCAGAACTCAAAATTTTACGGTGTATGCACACTTGTATCTCTTGCACCACGGCACGCATTTAGACACTCCTAGGCCTTGGAAGTACTAGGACTAATGTGTTCAAAACTTGAGATCAAAGGTTTTGTAAATCCAAAGAGGGGGATACCTTGTCACAGATTTTTGGGGGTAGTCAAGAAGCACCGCGAAAGCACAGCTTCAAAGGAAAGCTTAGGGCTACTTGCATCCCTCGATCTTCCAGCTTTGGAGTTGCTCTACCATTTGAGATTTAGGGAAGAACACCTAAGCTCCAACTAGGTCTTTTTAGGCATTTCGAAGGTCGACAATAGGCACGTAATTGATTGGGCAATTTGCTTTGTCACCTACAATTTGAGCTAAAGTCGAAAGCCTAAATTTTTAATGACCAAACAAGTCCTTCGAAATTGTGTTTGTAGTGCATGCTTGGTAGGCGATCTCTTAGGAGACAACTTGTGTTTGATACTGAACCTAAAAGAATCTTAAGAAGGAACCTCCCAAGGGAAGAAATGGCTGGTCAAAGGAGCCTTAAGGAATATTTCATTCCGACCAATCAAGTTGGCCTTGCACTATGTAGACCTGGAGGGGACAATCCTTATGAGATCAAAAGCAGTACCATATCCTTGCTGCTCTCCTTTTTTGGTACTACTAGGGAAGACCCTTACAGGCACATAGAGGAATTCACCGAGGTCTGTTCCACAGTGAAGCTGCAGGGCATTATTGATGGAACTCAAATGTGGACCCTCTTTCCTTTCTCCCTCAAGGACAAAGCCAAGTATTGGTATCATACCCTTGATGATGTTAACACTTGGGATGCCTTGAAGAAGGAGGTTTTGAAGAAGTACTTCCCCATGAGCAAAACAAATCACTTTAGGAGGGAAATTATGAGTTTTGTTCAAAAGGATGGGGAAGCTTTCCATGATGCATGGGAGAGCTTTAATGACATGTTGAGACTTTGCCCACATCGCTAGGTGCCTAAGTGGAAACTGGTTGAAAGGTTCTACATTGGACTTAATGATTCTCACAGGCAAACTGTGGATGGTGCCGGTGCAAGAACCTTTCTATCTAAGACTAAGGATGAAGCTTGGAACCTTATTGATACTTTGAGTGAGAATTCTATTCACTTGAATTCTGCCTACATGGATAGAAAACCCGCTCTCATGCAATGAAAGTTGGAGGCAAATGAGGCTGGGACACCCAGAATTTAGCCTATCAGATTCAATTGTCGAAACAAAACATGGAAAGGCTTATGTGAAGCCCAGGCCAATTTGTATCTAACACCTCCACATCCCAAACTTCTGAATGCTCCATTTTCCAAGGCAATACACATGCCACTGTGGATTGCCACTTGTCCTCCCAATTCCTTGAGCTTGTACAGGCTGATCTGAATGCCGCTCAAGGGTTCTGTCTTAGACCTCGTAATGACCCTTTTTCCAACACTTATAATGAGGGATGGAGGAATCACCCAAACTTTTCCTGGAGACAAGGGAATGTTTCAAATCCAGGGAATTATAAACCACAACCCTTTCAACATCAACAAATGAACCGACCTCAAACCTTTGCCCAACCTAAGACCCCTGAGATGGATGAATTTAAGGCAATGTTGAGAACTGTGCAAGAAAGTCAAAGTGCCATCATCTAATCTCATGACAAGGCTATACATGAAATGAAATCGCAGATAGGACAACTTATTGAGGCTGTTAGACAGAGGGAAACTGGGAAGCTTCCCAGTGCTGCTGAGAAGAATCCTAAAGGAAAAGGGATTGTCTTTAGGGAGCATGCTTAGGTGGTGAATCTAAAGAGTTGGAAAGAAATTTCCAAACCCAATGCTTCTATAGTCTTGCCCTCAGAAAAACCATCCACCCTGACTTTCACCCCCAGTAGAGAAGACTTGCCCAAATCTCCTATGCTTGAAATCACCTCACGTGAGGAAGTTGCCCCCATTCCACCCCTTACTTGACATGACAACCCTTCCACCCAGAGATCGAGAGTGCCCTTTCCAGAGTGCTTATCCATCTCTGGGCAGACTTCTGCTGGCTCATCTGGAGCCAAAGATAAGACAGATGAGATCAAAGAAACTTTTAAGCAAGTGCAAATTAACCTGCCTTTGCTTGAAGCTATCAAGCAGATTCTGTCTTATGCCCACTTTTTAAAGGACCTATGCTCGAAAAAGTGGCAATCTAGGAAACAGGTCCAATCAAAAGTTGTCCTACCTGATTCTGTAAGCTCAATTGTTCAACATGGCACACCCCCGAAACTTAAGGACCCAGGAGCCCTGTACATCTCAGTGGTTATTGGTGACATACAGATTGATGAGGCTCTACTTGATCTGGGTGCGAGGGTGAACATCCTTTCGAGCTATGTGTATGAACAACTTGGGGGAGGCAATCTGAAGTCCAGCCTAATAATCCTCCAAGTTGCTAATCGATCACTTAAGACACCGTGGGGAATTTTGGAAGATGTCCTCAAGAGAGTGTAGGATTTCTTTTTCCCCGTTGAATTCTTAGTTTTGGACACTGACCCTACCAACAAGCCAACCAAGCCCTCCATCATTTTCGGCCACCCCTTCCTTGCAACTTCGCATGCTTTAATCAATTGCATTACTGGGGCATTGAAAATGGGCTTTGGGAACAGTAAAATCTGGCTTAATGTGTTTGATGCTTATAAACAAGCCGGGCTTGAGGATTATTCTCAAGTTGAGGTGATAGATGATCTGAATGAGGAGACAACCCTTGTAATGTTATGTGATGACCTCCTTCAGCATGTTATGCTAAATGAGCATTCCCATCTCTTGGAGGAATGTGAAGGGGATATATTAGAACTTGAGGAGTTGCTAGGTGTTTCTGCTGAGTCTCTTTCCCCATCATCTCTGCCCAAGGTAGATCTGTTACCTGAGATGGGGACATCTATTATGAAACCCTCAATAATATAGGCCCTTGACCTTGAGTTGAAACCCCTCCCTGACACTCTCAAGTATGTCTTCCTAGGTGCCAATGATACACTCCTCGTTATCATTTCGACTATGCTATCTGAGGCACAGGAGGGAGCCTTAATTGAATGCTTGTCAAGGCACAATGAGGCTATTGCTTGGAGCATTGCTGACATTTAGGGTATAGACTCTACACTCTACATGCACCACATTTATACTGATGATTCCATCAAGCCATTTAGGGACATGCAGAGACGTTTGAACCCTAATATGAGGGAGGTGGTTAAAAAGGAAATCCTGAAGTGGTTGGATGCTGGGATCATATATCCCATAGCAAATAGTAAATGGGTAAGTCCTATTCATGTGGTGCCAAAGAAGGCAGGCTTTACTGTGGAATTTAATGACCAAGGTGAACAAGTTATGACTAGACCCTCAACTGGATGGAGGGTCTGTATTGATTACCACAAGCAGAACACCGCTACCCAGAAGGATTACTTTCCATTGCCTTTTATTGATCAAATTCTCAAGAAATTGGTGGGGAATAAGTACTATTGCTTTCTTGATGGATATTCTGGGTACAACCAGGTTGTAGTCTTCCCTGATGACTAGGTGAAGACGACATTCATGAGTCCTTACAGTACCATTGCATTTAGGCATATGCCGTTTAGATTATGTAATGCCCCTGCAACCATCCAGCGGTGTATGATGTCCATTTTTTCTAACATGATTGACGTGTGTTGAAGTGTTTATGGATGAATTCTCCATTTATGGCTCGTCTTTCGACCAGTGTTTCCTGCACCTAGAGAATGTGTTGAAGCGATGTAAGGAGACTAGTTTAGTCCTCAGCTGGGACAACAGCCACTTCATGGTACAGATTGGAATTGTACTTGGGCATGTGTTTGAGCAAGGCTTGGAAGTAGATAAAGCCAAGATTGATTCTATTTCCAAACTCCCATTGCCCAAAAATGTCAAACAGATTAGATCCTTTCTGGGCCATGCCAGGTTTTATAGGTGCTTTATTAAAAATTTTAGTAAAATTTCTAAGCCACTTTATGATCTTTTGGCGAAGGAATCTTCCTTCAATTTTAATTCAAAGTGTGTCGAGGCCTTTCAAACTCTGAAGGAGGTCTTGATCTCTGCACCTATTCTCTGAGCTCCTGATTGGACACTCCCATTTGAGCTGATGTGTGATGCTTCGGATTATGCAGTGGGAGCAATCCTTGGACAAAGGGTTGAGGGAAGACCTCATGTGCTGCATTATGCCAGCAAGACTTTAACCGAACCACAGCAAAACTATACCATCACTGAAAAGGAATTACTTGTTGTAGTTTTTGCTCTGGAGAAGTTTAGGTCTTATCTTCTTAGGCCTAAGGTGGTTATTTTCACTGATCATGCGACAGTGAAGCATCTCATTGCTAAGAAAGATTCTAAGACATGTTGGATTAGGTGGATCCTATTCCTTCAAGAATTTGACTTGGAGATACGTGAAAGGAAAGGAGTAGAAAATGTTGTGGTTGACCACCTGTCTTGCCTTCCACTTAATCACTCTCTATCTGAAGACATCCACAAGACATTTCCTAATGAAACCCTTATGGCGGTAACACCAACCTCACCTTGGTATGTTGATACTGTAAATTACTTGGTCACTGGAGAAACTCCTGGCTCTTGGGATGAGCAAAAAAGAAAGAGATTCATCTCCCAAGCTAGATACTTTCATTGGGAAGAGCCTGAATTATTTAGAATTGGACAAGACCAATATTGAGACAATGTGTACCTAAAGAGGAACAACAAAGTGTGTTGAGTTTTTGCCATGAACTTCATTGTGGAGGACACTTTGGTGCTAAGAAAACTGCTTTTAAGGTTCTTTAGTTCAGCTTTTGGTGGCCTTCATTATTTAAAGATTATCATAATTTTATTAAGGCCTGTATTAGATGTCAATAGACTGGAACGATTGGGAAGAGGAATGAGATGCCTCAACACCCTATTCAATCTGTTGAAATTTTCTATGTGTAGGGAATTGACTTTATGGGCCCCTTCCCTTCTTCCCATGGTTATGAATATATCTTGGTGGCAATTGATTATGTCTCTAAATGGATAGAGGCCATTCCTACATACACAAATGACCACTTTGTGGTTTTGAAATTTGTGAAGGCCAATATCATATCTCATTTTGGCTGCCCAAAGACCATTATAAGTGATGGGGGACCTCATTTTCGTAACCACCTTTTCAATCAGCTACTCAGGAGTCTAGGAGTGACTCACAAGGTCGCTACCCCTTACCATCCTCAGACGAGTGGCCAGGTTGAAGTGTCAAATAGGGAGATAAAGAACATTTTAGAAAAGACTGTTAGACCTGGTAGGAAAGACTGGTCCCAAAAGCTCGATGATGCTTTGTGGGCGTATCGAATATGCTATAAGACCCCTTTGGGTACATCTCCCTTTCGGATTGTGTATGGGAAAGTGTGCCATTTACCCATTGAGTTGGAACATAAGGCACTTTAGGCTATTCTAAGTGTTAACATGGATTTAGAAAAGGTAGGTAAGGCACGACTTCTAGAATTAAGTAAGCTTGAGGAGCTGAGGAATGATGCTTATGACACCTCTCAAGCTTATAAAGAGAGAACTAAGGTCTTGCATGATAAATATATCCTTAGAAAGACCTTTGAGCCCAACCAACAAGTCTAGCTTTTCAATTCTAGACTTAAGCTTTTTCCAGGGAAATTAAAATCTCGTTGGGATGGGCCTAACATAATCACTAAAGTGTTTCCACATGGAGTTGTGGAGATTAAAAGCCCTTCCTCTTCAGCAACTCCCTTTAACGTCAACGGTCAATGGTTAAAATCATACATTACTTTGGATGGCCATCTGGTTGACGAGGTCACTCTTGAGGAGCCTTAGCTCCTACCATTCTCTGCCTCAGGTAATATCTTCCTTTAGCTGTTTTGTTTCCAATGAGGACATTGTTTGAACCAAGGATGGGGGAGAGGACCTGAGGCATTTGTTTATAGCATGTCTACATTTTGCTTTCATGCATATTGCATTCAAAAAAAAAAATTGTATTATTGAGCTTAACTGGCTGGGTCCTGCATTCCTAAGCAGACCAAAACTTTAGGTTAGATTAAGTTGATTCTAGGTGTCGAACTTTAGAAGATAAGTGAGCTACTAGCTTTAGACCTTTAGGGTCCTTTGTGGACTTAAAAACATAAGTAGGAGTTAAGTTACTGACCATTCCTCAAGAGGTTAAGGAAGGAAAGCTAGGGATTGAATTAAAGGTTGGGTAGTACCTGAAGTCGTGTTCTACCTTTTGATTTATGGGTCCTTGTAACCTAAGCATCCAAATTTCTCACACACTTGGTCTTGTGTAAGTAAGTGATCACCATAATTCATTTCTTTAAGAAAAGTTGGTTCTCCTAGTTTTGACTTAGGAGAAGCTTGAAAACACAATTTGATTGGAAGAGTTCCTGCTGCAGGAGAGGTGGAGTATATACTCACCTTGAGGATGCAATGATAACATGTTACCTCCTCAGCTCATGTCTCTTAGGATATCTATCCTACTAGGGGCATGTAAGCACATTGTGCGGTTCAAGTACCATGGGCAGCCTTTTCTCGAAGTGTTGATTGCCACAAGCCAGAATTCGCTTAACAAATCCATGGGTGATACTATCTCAAAGTGTCGATTGCCAGGAGTTCTTGGGGTGGCTATGGGAGGTGCTATCTTGAAGCATTAAAAGCCAGGCACCCTTCGAGCTACAATGATGGGGATAGAATCCGACACAGGCCATGTTGATAGTTGATCCAAGGTTAGACTTAGAGGAATCAAACAAAAATATATATATTAAAAAAAAATCCTTTTTCCTCTCTTGGTTGGCAATCATACCAAACTCAAATAACTCAGATCAATGCACATGCACGGATGCTTTAATCTCGGGGACCAATAAACCCTAGGGTAGAGTTTGAAATCAGGGAAACCTGTGCCTGCAACTTGTCTTTAGCCGACCTAGTCTGTAACTTAGCAACTACATGAGAACCTTAAGTCTAAAGTCTGAACTTAACATGTTTCTAAAGGAAGACCGATTGGGTTGGCTAGTCTACTTGGAGTGCTAGGTTATTGTTTAGATTTGCTAGAGACTAGCAAAAACCAAGCATGGGGGCATTCGATGAGCCCATATTTGTGGACTATTTAGTTACTTAAGTGCCTAGGAATTAGATTGATATTAGCGTCTACATAGCATGTATTAAGATATAAATAAGTTAGTTTATATATATTTGCTTGTATGCATTACATATATAAATTATTTAGCATACAATAGAATAACATGCATTAGTCCTTAGGTAACATTATATGCATTAACATTTTATTGAGGGTTTGAACATAAATAAACCAATCTTTTTATTATTACTCATTTTCTCTTCACTGCAGGAATTTGCCACTCCAACGCCACCAGCTGCCCACACTAAAACTTGCATTCGAGGATGAGTGGAGAATGTGGATCTACTCCTGCCTCTCCATTCAAATCCATGCAAACGACTACAAAGGAGGAGGAATGGCTGCCGTTCAAAGGAGGCCACCACCCCTTTCCTCATTATGCAAAGAACCTAGTTTCTCATCTGCTCCTCACCACTGGCCTCAACTGCGGTAGCGCGACTCCACAAATGTGGGTGTGTGGTGTAACAACCCACACCACCAATCAGAGTCCCTACATCACCGTGCTTCTTCTTCATTAGCTCTTCAACCACCAGCACCATCCTCGCGTACGTCCCTCACCAAGCGCAGGCACCTCCTGCAGCATGCACCAAGCATAGGCACCGCCCACCAGCAGCTCAGCACAGTCCATCCTGCACCTCTGCCAGCGTGCTCTCCAGCTGCTCCGCCCGCATGCAGAGCATGCCCCACTTCCAGCTTGCACGTGCCTCCCACCATGCGCTCGCACCTCCACCTGCAGCTCCCTTCCTACACCTCTACCCGCAGTACTCGCCACACACATTTTAGCAGCAAAGTGAGCGATCCTCGCAGCCATCGGCCCTTGCCTCTAGCTGCGCGCATAGAGCGTGCACTACTTTAGTCGCTCTGCCTGCACATAGCGCACGTACTCCATCACCCTTCACTAGCTCCATTCCAATGCTTAAGAGCAGCAGTAATAGCCGCCGCCGCCGCTTCTCCCCTCCGTCCAGCCGGCCCTGGCCATCTCGCGATGCGCTGTTGCCATCACCATGAAGGCATCACTCCGGCCGACCTTTTCTCAAAGTAGCTCCTCGAATGAGCCTCCCTCCCATGAGCGAGGAGGAGAGAGGTATAATCCTCTATTTTAGTGTGTATTATTAGTTACAGAAATTGCCATTGTCAAGAATTATTTTCTTGATTTTTCAGATTAATTAAATTATGGGGAATTTACAGCTTTATGCTTATTCTTCTAGATAATTGTTAAGCCTTATTGATTCATCTCTATATGCATTACATTTAATTTTGAATTACATTTTAGTATGCATGCAAGTGAAAAGTACATGGCATACCCTTACACATGGATAATTTTTGTACGTGAAAATTATGTCAACAAACCTTGACTTCTCCAAAAATTTAAGGTTTACATTCAGAGCTACATAGCCATTGTTTGATTTCATGAATATTTCAGTGAACTTGATTTCTACCTAATTGTGAGTTTAAATAGGTCATTACCTCCCTGTGGACATGACCCGCTCTCTTGTGAGTGGTTTAATTTTAATTCTAATTATTTTGATTAGTCATTTTTCCTCCACTTAGATTTACAATGATAAATCTTCTTAATCACCATTTTTCAAAAGAGAAAAATCGACTCGTCATAAGGCAGAACTCAAGTATACTATGGAACCCAATTTCCAGGATGCATCGATGAATAATCTGGTCTGCGCTGATGCGGTACAGCTTTGGATCATCCCAAAAATAACATTTGGCCTTAGACACAAGTTTGTCCCGTTGTTGTTTGGTTCAATCCTGGGGGATTTAACCAACAGCCAAATAATTGACGATATTCGCAAACGAGGGGGTTCAGATACTCGAGATTGTAAGGATAGTCTCATCTAGAAAAGTGTCTAGAATAGGGAAATCTAGATGAGGAGAATCGATTAGGATTCTCGAGAGGTGATCCACCACTACATTTTGTGCCTCAACTTTATCCCTGATTTCGAGATCAAATCTTGAAGTAACATAATAATTGACGATATTTGCAAATGAGGGGTTTCAGATACCCAAGATTGTAAGGATAGTCTCATCTGGAAAAGTGTCTGGAATAGGGAAATCTAGATGAGGAGAATCAATTAGGATTCCTAAGAGGTGATCCACCACTACATTTTGTGCCTCGGCTTTATCCCTGATTTCAAGATCAAATCTTGAAGTAACATAATCCAGCGAATAAGCTAGGGCTTGGCATCCTTTTTGGCTAAGAGATGCTTCAAGGCCGAGTGGTCAATATAAATGATTACATGAGAACCTAAAAGATAAGCCATGAATTTTTCTCATGTAAAACTACAGCTAGCAATTCTTTCTTAGTAATGGTGTAGTTCCTCTGGGCCTCATCCAGAGACTTGCTAGTGTAGTAAATCACTGATGGCTTTTTCTCAATCTTTTGACCCAAGACAACATCGATGGCATAATCAGATGCGTCAGCCATAATCTCAAATGGGGCTATCCAGATCGGTGGTTACAACACCAGGGCTTAGGTGACTGCCGTTTTTAATAAATCAAATGCCTTACGGCATGATTCATCAAACTCGAATAGCGTGTCTTTAGCCAGAAGGTTACTCAAAGGTCGAGCAACCTTTGAGAAGTCCTTGATGAATCTTCTATAAAAACCCACATGCCTAAGGAGAGAGCGGACTTGTTTTATGGATGTGGGTGGAGGAAGTCTAGAGAGAGAATCCACCTTAGCCTTATCAACCTCAATACCCCGATTAGAAACCACATGACCTAGGACAATGCCTTCCCAAGTCATAAAATGGCTCTTTTCCCAGGTAAGGACCAACCGTGTCTTGATGCATCTCTGGAGGATCAATTCCAAGTAAGTTAGGCAGGACTCAAAAGAATATTTGAAAATGGAGAAATCATCCATGAACACCTCAAGACAATCTCCCACCATGTTAGAAAAGATGGCCAACATGCACCTTTGAAAAGTCGCAGGTGCATTGTAAATCCCAAATGGCATTCTACGGAATGCAAAGCTCTCATAGGGACAAGTGAAAGTTTTCTTTTCCTGGTCTTCAGGATGGATAGGGACTTGGTTATATCCCGAATAACCATCCAGGAAGCAAAATTATTTTTGCCCAGCTAACCTTTCTAGGATTTGATCGACGAATGGCAAGGGAAAGTGATCCTTTTTGGTGGCTATGTTTAGCTTCCTATAGTCAATACAGACTTTCCAAGTAGAAGCTGAATGAGTGGTGAAGGTTTCCCCTTTCCCGTTAGTCGTAACGGTTATTCTTGACTTCTTTGGTACAAACTGAATGGGGCTAACCCATGGACTATCCGAGATTGGGTATATAATTCTAGCATCAAGCCACTTGATTATCTCCTTCATGACCACTTCTCGCATATTCGGGTTTAGTCTCCTTTGCATTTCACGAGAAGGGCGGGATCCATCTTCCATGAAAATACGATGATTACAATAAGATGGCTCGATCCCCCTAAGGTTGTGGATGGTCCAACCAATTGCCTCCTTATTGTCATTAAGAACCTTAATTAGAGTAAATTCTTGCTCCTTAGTTAAATCAACACTAATAATCATAGGGAGCATGGTCTGAAGTCCTAAGGACTCGTATTTCAAATTTTTGGGCAATGGTTTCAATTCAAGCTGAGGTGGTTTTAGTATAGAAGGTTGGGAAGATGCTGATGAAGATTCATCAAGACTATCCAGTGGAAGAGACTGGGAATGAAAAAAATCAATAGCCTCTTCAGGATGAGGCAGGGCAGCCATGGAGGGTTGTGGGTTGGGTTCGCTAAAGCTGGTGGAGTCCTCGAGTGCACTGATCATCATACAAGTCTCAAAATCATGATCCTCGAGCTCCTCAATGAATCCACAATCCTCAAATTCTCTTATCACCTTAAAAATATCAAGAGTTAGCTTCTTGTCCCCAAGGAGATCTCCATACTGCCACTCTCACAGTTTATGTTGGCCTTGGCGGCAGCTACGAACGGACTCCCTAGAATGATGGGCGTTTCCTCAAATCGTTAGGTACATCCATGTCAAGGACCAGGAAATCTATAGGAAAATAGAAATCCTTGACCTTGATGATTATATCCACAATAACGCCCTTCGGTGTGGTGACTAAGCGATCTGCTAATTGTAGCATTACTGATGTTGGCCTAAGTTCTCCTAACCCAAACCTCTCGTAAAGAGAAGTAGGGATTAGGTTGATGGATGCACCTAGATCCAATAGTGCCCTATCAAAAGTGTATTCCCCAATAATGATTGAGATCAAGGGGGCACCTGGATCTTTCTTCTTTTGAGGAAGGTGATGCAAGATGATAGAACATGCTTGCTCAGAGAGAAACACCTTCCTTGAAGTGGGTTCTCTCGGCTTACGCTTTTGGGTACATAGTTCTTTTAGAAATTTAGCATAAGTTGGGATGTACTTACTAGCATTGACGAGCGGAATATTGATCTCTACACTGTTGAATAAATTCAGGAGTTCCTCGTTGCTATCTAAGGTTTTCTTCTTCTTGGTTTTCAATAGAGCTTATGGGTGGTATTTTCAATTTTCGATCCCTGGGCATTATTGTCTTCTTCAATCTCCTCCTTCTCTCTCTCAAGCTCCCCAGGGTTTTGGCTTCTAGATGGTAATTCAGGGTTCTACTTTCCACTTCTCAAGGTGATGAAGCTTGCAGAGGCATATGGGTTCAGGTCTTGATGTGGGTTAGTGAAGATTGGAGGGCCTTGATTGGTCATGTAACCAAAAGAAGAAGAGGGACCCTGCTCAACCATCTGAGCATGTGCATGTGGGTCCCTTTGATTCCCGTACCCTTGGGCTCTATTGCCCTCATTTTGCACATTGTGCAGGTCGGGTATGGGTTGGGATGGTAGAGATCCGGGTTTTCGGGTGTTAGCAATTATCCCAAATTGCAAGTTATCCAATGATGTCTTCATTTGCTGCATAAGCTAAAGCATGGACCCTTACATTTCCACCATCTGCCGATTTAAATCAGCCTGCCTTATAGATTGTTGGGCATTCGAAGATGGTTGAGTAATCGGTCTCGGGAGCAACTGGGTGTATACTTGACCCTGACACATAGGTCTTTGAGATACATAGTTACTTGGTTGAGTTTGGGTCTGTTGCCCTTGACTTTTCTAGAAGTTAGGGTGGTTCCTCCTACCGGAGTTATAAGTGTTGGAATACGGGTTGGACCTAGCATTCTCCTGCATCGCATATGCGTCCTCATAAGATGAGGATGGAGAGAAGGAAGGATCAGAAAAATTGGGATCACAGGCCCCAGTTTGGAACCCATAAGCTTCCAAGAAATCCTGCCTCATAGGTTGAGCCGATTCAAGTTGGTTCACGAACTCCTGCTCTGTGGGAGCTCATGAGGAATGGAATCCTAAATTCTGGGACTGAGTAGGTGTAGAAGTGTTTCCCGAATTCCCATACATCCATTCTTCCATTCTTTTAGCAACCAAGTCCATTTTATCTTGCTTATTACAAATCAATTCCATGTCAAATGAATGAGAATCTTGCATCTCATTAGCATTTGACCTGGGTTGTTGGGACTGGTTGAATGAATCCATGGAGGTGTGGTTAATTGAGTTCTCACTCATTTCCTCAAATTGGTCGTATGCACTATCTGTATCCCTATTGAGGAAATTACCTCCGCAAGAGGCATCCACGTGATTACGGAGTTGTTCAACCAACCCGTGATACAAAATCTGCATGAATTGCCATTTCGGCACCTAGTGGTGTGGACACTTCCTCAAAAGTTCCTAGAATCATTCCCAGGCACCATGAAATGGTTCCCACGGCCACTAGGCGAAAGTGGTAATCGCCTGTCACAAGGCATTGGTCTGTCTGATTGGAAGAATTTC
Organism: Thalassia testudinum; assembly: GCA_037157565.1. Lineage (NCBI taxonomy): Eukaryota > Viridiplantae > Streptophyta > Magnoliopsida > Alismatales > Hydrocharitaceae > Thalassia > Thalassia testudinum. The sequence goes on along the minus strand of JAZHRO010000003.1, from coordinate 110,142,428 downwards.
TTCAGGAAAACCAACTTAAGAGCAGCCCATGTTTTAATTGACCTTCCGATGGAACGGTACCAATGTGTGGCCTTATCCTTAAGAGAGTGGGGAAAGAGCCTCATGATCATTTGCTCTTCATTCACATTGCTTGCACTAGTGGTCTGAACCAAAGTGGTTAGATCCTCTAGGAGCTAGAATGGGTCCTCCGAGCCAAGCCCATGGAAATGCTTAATCAAACTTAAGACTTGGGGCTTGATTTCTATGTCTTCAGCAGGAATCATGACGCCAAGACGTTCCCCATAGTTTGAAGGATCATAGAAATCCTTCAAGGGCCAAGCGCCCTAAACATTCATTCGTTGGAACCATTGCTGCATCTGTTGCAATTCTTCAAACTACCTCTCATTCAGCTCCTGCTTGTTCAGGGGCGAGGGAGGTGGTTGTTCATCTGCCATGGGATCTGCTTGGCTATAGCTCAATCTCCACCTCTGGGAATGGTCTAAAGGTCCTTCCAATCTAGGGTTCAATGACCTCCTTCAAGCATACACTGGAAGGAAGTCGGAAGGATGGGGAAGAGAAGGAACCCTGCAGCACAAAAATACAAGCCTATCCTTAGGTTGGGTAGCCTAAAGGTCTATAGACTCTCAGAATCCGTCCTAAGAGTATGAACAATTTACTCTACTTATATCCAGGCAATCCAACCAATTAGAGGGAGGGACTGGGGAGAAGGTCCTTCCTTTGGCTTGCGCCTTCAGCTCCTAGTGTAGCCCTAGTCGTGGTTGTTTGATGCTACTCCCCTAGTTAGATATTCGAGTGACTAGTATAAGCAAGTTAATCGTGAACAATCTCAATCTAGATCCCAATGAGCGAACCAGTCCTTTGGGCCAACGTCTAATCAATTTTAGTTGTGCTTGGGATATTTAGTGCTTTTGGAATGTGATGGGCCCTTAATGGGTTGTGCCCTTAGTGATTTATTTGAGAATGTGTGAATGTGCACAACAAAGAAGTTTTCAAGCAAGATTATTAATGATGAGGTGAGTTTTAGGATTCGAATCTTGCTTAGTAGCATTTAGGATTCATATATTAGGTGTATTCAACAAAGTTTTGTGAGGCAAACCAAGTTTTGAAAGCATGAGTTCAAGTGTTTTTCCTTTATAAATCAAGAAAATATGGAGTGCCTAGCTTGACCTAAATATTGAATCCTATGGGGCAGCTACAAAATGAATCTCTTCTAAATTAGGTGGTGTGGTCCAAACAATTCAATCAATTAACCCAAATGCACCACTGATTAAGGCACATTGAAAGATGATTAACCTAATATGATTTCTACTCTATGTGTTGAATTGGTGTACCAGAGTCTCACGTAAACTAGGTGTTATTCTTCCGCTTCTACTCTCCTACATGTTTCATTTTTAACAATGAGGACTTTGCAATAGATAAGCATGGGGGGGTGGATATATCTTATAATCTATTTGTCAGTTGTAACAGTGATTTCCTATCATTTGATTCTTTTAAAAAAAAAATAGAATTAAGAGATGAGAACTTATGCATTAAGAGTTGCAAACTTTAGGAATTGATACTTTAGGACCTAAATACTTAGACTCTTCAGGTCTTCGGGCTTAATTAGCCCGAGTGTCTACTCGAATGTGGACTTTGTCTTGAGTCCTCACCAATTAAAATTCATTTTAAGTTGGTAAATAAATTAGGATGATAAGTATGTAACTTATCAACCCGCCCTCTCATTTGGGGGGACTTTAACCCTAAGCATCTACACACTTTTTTTTGCACTGACTCACTTTTCGATGATTTTTTCGAAAATTGGGTAGCTAATGAACTATCTACGGTGGTATGGCTGGCAAGTTGTTGGTGGTAGCAGCTCATTGACTGGTTGTCCAGAACCCAGCCACATGACCATTTTTGTTGTACTTCCTTTAGGTAAATCTTAGAGTAGGGAAGCCACCTACTTGAAAAAAGAAAAAACAAACAAAGAAAGAAAAAAATAAAAAAATAGAAAAAGGAGAAAAATAAATAAATAAATAAATAAACCTTACTTCACCGCACGAGTACGGCTAGCAAGTTGTCTTGGGTAATAACCCATTGGCTTGTTGTCCAGAACCCGACTCACAAAAAAATGCACAATAATTCCCAAAACACTTAGGGAAGAAGTGGGGAAGTAGAATAAACCAGGGAGATATACACTGTGTTCACCCTTATGTTGACCCAATAAATAAAAGAAGTAAGGAGAAAGCTACTGTTCGAAAAGATAAACCTCTAGGCAAGGTCACCTAGGGTCGCAGAAACCTAAAGTCCATTTTAATGGCTGCCTAGTGAGTCTTTCACTATTTTCACAAGATGCTTAGCACTTAGAGCTCTTTTCGAATCTTGGGCAGGTCAGGTAGCCATAAAAAGTTACCCCGTAACTCTCAAACTCCAAAAGTACAAAAAAATTAGAACAAAGAGAAAAACAAGAATTTTTTTTTTCTTCTCTTCTCAAATAAGGCGAGGGCTTGGGCGGTCTACATTCTAGCAGACACCCAGGCACTATTGAGATTTTGTAATTAGGTCTTGGGGTTGAGATTTTCTAATGCAATCAATGAAATTTGCCTCAATCCTGATTCTAGTTTTATACATAGCATTTAGGTTAATTTTGCTAGGGACTAGCAAAAAGTAAGTATGGGGGTATGCTAAACGCACATGAATTCATGATAAATTGCTTATTTATGATAGTTCCTAGGCTTAACGGTGGATATCATGTTATAAATACTGCATAAGATCCATTGCATGGCATTTAGGATAGTTGTATGTTTTGTATATTAATTCCTTCATTTTATATGGCTAGGAGGCAATGCGATGTCCTTACTGACTTAGGATGAAAAATCCAATCGTACAGATGGATCCGGAGTGACGATCATAGTCCAACAACATAGAAATCACCTCGATTCGAGCACCGTGGCATCCTTTGCAAGCAATGAAGGGTGGATGATCCAGATGTTAACATGTGGCACCATCTGGAGCACCCAAAACTACCCGCCACATCTCCAAAGGTCGCCCCTCAAGTGATCTCAGCTGTTGGATGAAAATCCAATGGTCGAAAGGCCACCCTTACCGCACGGCTGCAATTCTTCTTCACAACACACCCACAGATGTGGTGCAACAGGGACGATGAGTGCTCTCAAAGAGTGAGCACAAGATTGAGTTGCAATGCACCGTGCCTGCTACAGTACCAGCTATAATAGAACCACTCGATCACAATCGAGCGGTTGAGATTCCCCATGTGTGATCCAACGTTGCCCACCGATGCGAAGGCGCACACCAGATCAAATGCATGCCATCTGGGGCATGCATTTAAGTTGACCGCGAGTAGCGCTCGCCTTCTGATCTTCACAATCTGCGAGGTGCACAATTCAAATCAGAGCATGCATAATCTACGGGCACACCTCGACCATGCGATGCCTCATCCGACGACTACTAGCGCACGCACCAGCAGTGCGAATTTCAAATGCTGGTAGGTGCGCACTCTCTTCTCGCAATCACAGTTGTCCACGCCTGATCCAATGGCTGACAATCGTTGCGCCTATGATAGCTGTAAGTGTGAGCGTTGGGCACGACATTTACAACAACAGAAGAGCGGGCCTTTAGTGACACTTGTAGTTGTCACTAAATGGCCTGCACAGTGCTTGCGCCAGCCAAGGCATTGAAGAGGCACGGATCTTTTGGCGACAACTTGTGCGACCTTTAGTGACGCTTGTAGCTATCGCTGGACGCTTGTGCGTGGGATGCTCTTCATCCATCCACTATATAGACACCCTTACACCCGTCATTCCTCTTCATCTCAACCTACTCTACTCCCACCTACTCCTAGGCTCTAGCAAGCCTACCAATGCTTCATTAGAGCTTACTCTCAAGCTCCCAAGGTTCCTATTAGTGAAGCGAACCTCTGCCTCACCAAATATTCCTCCATCTTCCCATCCCCATCCATAGGTCACCTTGGAGCCATCCTCCCACCTCCATTCTGGTAGCAGATCATCTCTGCCTTCTCACCTCCATTCTGGAGCCACGTTGAAGCTTTCCTCTACCCGACATCCTCTTGCATCTCACCTCCATCGTCCCACTCCTCACCTCCTTCATCCGAGCTTCTGCTAAGCGCCGCACCATCGTCTCGCCGAACAGCTGCTTCGGGAGATTTCTTCTCACCTCCAACTCTTTTTATGCTTTCGTAGATTATTGTAATAGACATTCATGATATATATCATATTTGTTCCATATCTCTTGTGACTTATTCTGCTTTTCTTCTTCTTTGAAAAACATAAAAAAATAACAAAACCTTAAAATACCAAAAACAAACAAATAAAGCGTGATTTTCAGTTAAAGTAAATGTCGCCTCCTTGTGTTTGACTCGGGACTCCCTTGAAGTTTCGATATAAATTTTATTTGATCACGTGTTTTGCAACTACGACGACGGGTTACTCGTTACCTTGATTTCAAACTTGCGAAACATGATGAATCAACGGCGACTAGCAGAAGCTTCGATGAAGGAGTTGAGCGGGACGACGGAGGTAAGATGCAGGAGGACGCAAGGTAGAGGAATGCTTCAGTGAGGCTCTGGATTGGTGGTGAGGAGGTAGAGTTGATCTGCTATTGGAATGGAGGTGGGAGGACGGCACCAAGGTGACCTATGAAGGTGATGGGATAAGGGATAAAAATTTGGTGGGATAAAGGAATGCTACACTAATAGGATGCTTTGGAGCTTGAGAATAAGCTCTAATGGAGCTTTGGTAGGCTACTAGAGATTAGGAGTAGGTGGGAGTAGAGTAGGCAGAGATGAAGAGGAATGGGGGGTGTAGGGGTGCTTATATAGTGGTGGAATAGAGGTGGTTTGCGTGTATGGCCCTTTAGTGACATTTAAGACATCGCTAAAGACCAGCTAGAGATGTTGCTAAAGTATTCATGTGCCTTGGCTGGTGCTTGGATGCTTGGCTGCAGCTAGCGTAGAGCATGGTGATTGTCGCCCATTGGATCAGGCATGATGGCTGTGATCTAGAAAGGAGAATGCATGCTCGCCTGCATTTGAAATCCGTGCCGCTAGCGCGTGTGTCGGTAGCCATAAAATGAGGCATCACAAGACTGAGGCTCACTTGCAGATCACGTGCGCTTTGATTTGAATCGCGTGCCTCGCACGATTGCGAGGATCGAACGACAGGCGTAGCTCCTGGTCGTCTTAAATGCACGCCCCAATTGGCACGTGTGCGATCTAGTGTGCGCCCTCGCGTCGGTGGGCGGTGTTAGATCATGCGTGGAGAATCTTGACTGCTTGATTGAGATCAAGCAGCCCTATTGTAGCTAGCGCTGTAGCGGGCACGACGAATTGCTGCTCGAACTCGTGCTCGCAAATGTCTTCACCGCTACGCCAAAGCGGTGCTTTGTCAAGTGGAGGGCAATGTAGTCACCTGCGCCTTGGCCACTGGATGAAGATCCAACAGTCGAGGTGCATCCTTGCTTCAGGCCAAGCATGATGGCATAGGTGGGGGCCAGCTTGGATGGCACCACATGGCACCATCTGGGCCATCCGTCTTCATCTTCTTGTAGAGGGTGCTATGGAGCAATGATTAAGGTGATTTTCACGTTTACGGACTACGATCATCGCTTCAGATTCATCCGTTTGGTTGGATTCTTCATCCAAAACCTGTAAAGATGTCGCACTACCTCCTGGCCATGTAAAATGGAAGAATTAATGTACATAATACACAACTATCCTAAATGCCATGCAATGGATGTTCTATAGTATTTATAACATGATATGCAATGCTAAGGCTCGGAACTATCATAAATAAGCATTTTATCATGAATTCATGTGTGTTTATTACACCCTTGTTGGTGCTAGAGCACCACGATAATTTGTTTTGATGATAACAAAACATGTGTCATTTAACATTTGCACTTGGAGTCTTAGATTTTAGGAAAATTGCAAATGGAGATGTGACGACATAGAGTTCGAGCTCGCATCCAGGATGGATTGGAGGAGCTTGATGGAGAACAAAGGAGATTCGCGAGGAGCGATGGCTTGAAGAATAGGATAAATTTCCTTCTCTTGTACTCTTTGTATTTTTCGTCTCTTTTGTTGCTCTTTATTTTTGTTACTTAGATTCATGTTAAAGAGCCTCAAAGTATCTTAACAGTAGTCCTAGGAACACCTGCACAACCCTAAGATACTTAGGTTTTCTGTAGAAAATTTAGAAAACCAATATAGGGTTCAAACAGCATTTCCAGACGTCTAATTCCAAAATCAGACGTCTGATAATGTGTTTTAAGACGTCAGACTGTTGATTCAGACGTCTGATAACATTTAGGCTGGACTTAGTTAACTCTGTCTGATGAAATCAAATGTCCAGACCTTAGACCAGACGTCTTATAAGACGTCTGATGACTTTGCCAGACATCCAATTAGTGGACCGTTGGTTGGCTCAGCGAACGCTCAAGGATATGACCGTTAGAGCCTTATCATACGTCCTTAGGCCTTTCCAGATGTCTGATAAATGGCCATTTTGCCCCTGCTGACCCAAAAGCTCTTCTTAGAGATTTTCTAGCCGTTGCACTCTCTTGGAAATCCATTCCCATGAAAAAGTAGGTTTCCAGACGTCCAGACATAGTGCCAAACGTCCTGTATGTCGTCTGATGGACTTGCGCTAGAACCCTGTTTAGATCTGATTCAAGTCAGGAAGAGACCCGCCCAAAATCAGATGTCTGACCTTATTTTCAGATGTCTTAAGGTGACCTTCCAAACGTCTGATGCCAGGATCATACGTCTGATAACCCTGTCAGTGCAATCATTGTTCCTGATTTCGGCCTGATTCTCTTGGGCTTTGCTCCCAACGGCTATGGAAGCTTTCCTAAGTCTTCCAAAGCTTTCCTAAGGCCTCTATAAATAGAGAGGAACCTCTTGCACACCTAGATACACAAGACACACCAAGAGACACTAAGACACACCTAGTAACACACTTTCACACTCTTTTGTGTCCAAGAAAGGCCCTTGCTCTCCAAGCTCAAGTTCTACATCTTGAGAGCATCAAACCTTTGCGCACCCACTCTCCCGCCGTAGTTCACGAGAGCGATGTTGCGCCATCCCGTGGCTCATGCACCCGCATCATCGATTCGACGCACTCCTTGCAAAGGGTAGTTTCCTAATTCCTATAGAAGCTAGGTTTAAATCTTTGTTGGCTATATAGGACTATATTTGTTATTTTTCTTTGTTATTTGGTTGGGTATTCACTTTGCGAATTCCCTTCTCCTTCGTGGGATAAAATCCTTCTCGTGGAGAGAAGGGGTTGAGGAACACTACCCTCGCACTTGTAGCATGGTTGTAATTGAGGTTGAATCACCCTCATTTAAAGTGATTCGTTTAGTGGACTTGATCAACTTGGTTGATCGGAAAATCCTAACTCGAGAGGGTTAGGTGGTGGTTTTCACCCGGTTTGGGTTTCCACCTAAAAAATTATTGTGTACATTGTGTATTTGTCTATTTTGTGAGATTGCTTATATTTTATTTCCGCATTTTATTACGTCACCCCCTCTTGGTAGGGCCTCTGTTTCCTACAATTGGTATCAGAGCAGGTTCTTGCGAGATCGGAGTAACACCCGGCAAGAAGATCTTGGAGGGAAGCATATCCGCAATCAGAATCTCCGAAGGGCAGTCCACCGTCCGACTACCCTATTTCGATGGGAGGGACTTCGGATATTGGAAGTTGAGGATGAAGACGTGGCTCCAAGCCACTGAGTTCGAGATATGGCGATGTTGCGAAACCCCGTACGAGATCCCGAAGCGACCCCAAGGAGGCTACTAGCAGCTGCAGATTCAAGAGCCTTCACTCAATGCAAAGGCAATGAATGCCCTGTATTGCGCGTTGAGTCCAAAGGAATTCGAGCAAATCCAAGAGTGCACTACCGCCCACGAGATATGGAGGAAGTTAGAAAACACTCAAGAAGAGACGAACTCAGAGGAAGAAGAAGAAGAGAATCCCCAGGAAGAAGTCACCTACATGAGCTTCATGGCAATAGAGGGTGACAGCAAAAGTGACTCAGACAACGAGGTAAGTACCGATTTACAAGATGCATTTAATGAACTTTTTGAAGTTAGTAAAGCACTTAAGATAGAAAATAAAAACATTAAAAAGAACCTTAGTTTTCTTAAAAATGAAAATGATAGGTTAGAAAAACAACTCAAGGACATAGAAAATAGTCCTAAAAATGATAACCTATTATTAGAAAATCACAACCTCATCAATGAAAATAATAAATTGATTGAGGAAAATGTTAGTCTAAAAGTAGCAATTTCTGATTTAAAGACTAAGATGCATATTATAGAAAAAGAAATTGCATGTCTTAGGGAAAACTCTAACAAATTAATTAACAAAGTAGATAATTTTTATAGCCCTAAGGTTGAGAAAGGATCTCCGTCAAGGAGACCCACAAACAGATCCGGATCCAAGCCCACTTGGATACTGAAAAAAGAATTGAAATCTTGTTTTGTAGGTTTCAGGGATAACTACAACACAAAGGATTGGACCTACAAACTCAAGGCTGGTCAACTCGAGTTGGGAGAACCGAGGAATAGACCAAGGAGGAGAACGAGAAGACAGACGAGATGGTGAACAAACGATGGACCCGCCGCACGTTGACTGCCAGACTGGAGACCGGCGCCAATGCCCGGGCCTCCAAGCTATGGATGGGAGCCCCATCCTATGTGGCATCCACCACCACCATTTGGACCATTTTATTGGCCATGGTAGGTGAGGTAAAAATTCTTCACCCTATCTTTTTATCATTAGCATTTAGATAGGGGGAGTTAAAAAATTTATGAGCTAATTGTCAATTTTTAAGGGGGAGATGCAAGTTAGCTAAATTTCCTTTAGTAAGGGGGAGAAAATAATAGCTATCTTGTTACAGAAAGGGGGAGAACATTACTTTTGAAATTCATAGAAGATAATGTTTTAAGGGGGAGTTATAGGAAATGTAAAATCAATTAAACCTTTTTGATAATGTCAAAAAGGGGGAGGATTTTTTGCATTATTATTTATGATTTTGTCATCATCAAAAAGGGGGAGATTGTTGGTGCTAGAGCACCACGATCATTTGTTTTGATGATAACAAAACACGTGTCATTTAACATTTGCATTTGGAGTCTTAGATTTCAGGCAAATTGCAAATGGAGACATGACCAGACAGAGTTCGAGCTCGCATCCAGGATGGATTGGAGGAGCTTGATGGAGAACAGAGGAGATTCGCAAGGAGCAATGGCTTGAAGAAGGAAGGAGATGAAGAATAGGATAGATTTCCTTCTCTTGTACTCTTTGTATTTTTTGTCTCTTTTATTGCTCTTTATTTTTGTTACTTAGATTCATGTTAAAGGTCCTCAAAGTACCCTAACAGTAGTCCTAGGAACACCTGCACAACCCTACGATACTTAGGTTTTCTGAAGAAAATTTAGAAAACCAATATAGGGTTCAAACAGCATTTCCAGACGTCTAATTCCAAAATCAGACGTCTGATAATGTGTTTTAAGACGTCTGACTGTTGATTTAGACGTCTGATAACATTTAGGCTGGACTTAGTTAACTCTGTCTGATGAAATCAGATGTCCAGACCTTAGCCCAGATGTTTAATAAGACATCTGATGACTTTGCCAGACGTCCAATTAGTGGACCGTTGGCTGGCTCAGCAAACGCTCAAGGATATGACCGTTAGAGCCTTATCAGACATCCTTAGGCCTTTCCAGACGTCTGATAAATGACTGTTTTGCCTCGGCTAACCCAAAATCTCTTCTCAGAGATTTTCTAGCTGTTGCACTCTCTTGGAAACCCATTCCCATGAAAAAGTAGGTTTCCAGACATCCAGACATAGTGCCAGACATCCTGTATGTCGTCTGATGGACTTGTGCTAGAACCCTGTTTAAATCTGATTCAAGTCAGGAAGAGATCCGCCCAAAATTAGATGTCTGACCTTATTTTCAGACGTCTTAAAGTGATCTTCCAAACGTCTGATGCCAGGATCAGACGTCTGATAACCCTGTCAGTGCAATCATTATTCCTGATTTCGGCCTGATTCTCTTGGGCTTTGCTCCCAACGGCTATGGAAGCTTTCCTAAGCCTTCCAAAGCTTTCCTAAGGCCTCTATAAATAGAGAGGAACCTCTTGCACACCTAGATACACAAGACACACCAAGAGACACTAAGACACACCTAGTAACACACTTCCACACTCTTTTGTGTCCAAGAAAAGCCCTTGCTCTCCAAGCTCAAGTTCTACATCTTGAGAGCATCAAACCTTTGCGCACCCGCTCTCCCGCCGCAGTTCACAAGAGCAACGTTGTGCCGTCGCGTGGCTCACGCACCCGCGTCATCGATTCGATGCACTCCTTGCAAAGGGGAGTTTCCTAATTCCTATAGAAGCTAGGTTTAAATCTTTGTTGGCTCTATCGGACTATATTTGTTATTTTTCTTTGTTATTTGGTTGGGTATTCGCTTTGCGAATTCCCGTCTCCTTCGTGGGATAAAATCCTTCTCATGGAGAGAAGGGGTTGAGGAACGCTACCCTCGCACTTGTAGCGTGGTTGTAATTGAGATTGAATCACCCTCGTTTAATGTGATTCGTTTAGTGGATTTGATCAACTTGGTTGATCGGAAAATCCTAACTCGAGAGAGTTAGGTGGTGGTTTTCATCCGGTTTGGGTTTCCACCTAAAAAATTATTGTGTACATTGTGTGTTTGTCTATTTTGTGAGATTGTTTATATTTTATTTCTGCATTTTATTACGTCACCCCCTCCTGGTAGGGCCTCCGTTTCCTACAACCCTGACCATTCATCCATCGGAACCATTACTGCATTTGCTGCAGCTCTTCCCACTGTCTCTGAATTAGCACCTGCTGGTTTGGGGGTGGGGGAGGTTGTTGTTGATTAACCATGGGATCTGCTTGGCTTACTCAACCTCCACCTCCAGGAATGGTTTAAAGGTCCATCCAAGCGAGGATTCAAAGACCTTCCAAGCATGCACAGGAAGGAAGTTGGAAGGACAAGGAAAAAGGAACCCTGCAACACATAAAATACAAGCCTCTCCTTAAATTGGGTAGCTTAAGGACCTATGTTGCAAGAATAAACTCTGACCACACAATGAATTTAGTGTTGTCCTTACTTCTAAAGGTGGTTAAGTTGGGTTGGCAAAGTAGGAGAAGCATGTCCCGAGGGGCACTAATTATGCCAAACCCCTACTTAAACCATTTGACAATAGGGCCCCCTAACTTAGCACCTTTTGAAGAAAGCAGATGTCACTAATTCAAAATGTGTTCAAGAAAATACCCTAAAATAGACTCAATGAATTCTAGGGCCAACGTCTACTCAATTTTATTTAAGGACTGGGATAATAGTGCTTCTGGAATGTGATGGGCCCTTAATTGGGTTATGCCCTTAGTGATAAATTCATGAGTGTGAATGTGCACAACCAATGGTTTTTCAAGCAAGATTAAATTTTTGTGAGGTGAATTTAAGGTTCGAAACTTGCTTAGTAGATTTTAGGATTCAAAGATTAGGTGTATTCAACCAAGTTTAAAAGCACGAATTCAAGTATTTTCCCTTATGAATCAAGAAAATATGGAGTGCCTGCCTTAACCTAATTATTTGAATCCTATGGGGTAGCTACAAGATGAATCAGTCTTAAATTAATTAGGTGGTGCGGTCCAAACAGGTCAAACAAGTGACCCAGATGAACCACCAATTGAGGCACACAAAAGTGATTAACCAAATCTAATTTCTACTCTTTTATGTGCTGATTTTTGCATGTACCAGTTCCACAAGTCGAAATCCTGGTAGAGTAAAAATCAAAAGAGGTTATGTGCCTCAAGTATGGGTGTGTATAATATGTGTGTTACTTTCGTCCCACAATCAGGTCAAATATATATTTTTTATTTTCTATTTATGCGAGGATGAAGTGGGTGAAGGTGACAAACAAGACAAGCAATTCCTATCCTAGGGTTCGTGAAAACACTTAAGTACAATAAGTCTTGATTATTATGGTGGCGAAATGAGCTTGTGGGTAGGGGAGCGGGGAAAAACTTACAAATATCTCTACCTGCACTTTACTCCAATCTACCGCCTTCGGCTCCTCAATTGGGTTCCTGCATGACAATGAATCGAAGAAGAAAGATAGGTTAGAAAAATATGTAAGTAATGCGAGAAAACACGAAAAATCGAATCAAAGGCCATTGCCTCCTTGGCAATGACACCAAAATGGTTGGTTTTATTTTTGCAAGGAAAGTTAGTGTTTTGGAGAACCCGCAGTTGCGGTCACAAAATATCACTACCAAATAAAATTTATACCAGAATTCGTAGTGAGTCCTGAGTCAAACATAGGGAGGCGAAGGTTTGGTTTGAAAACCGCTCTTCGACTTTATTTGTTTTTGTTGTTTTCATCTTTTGTAATTTTGTTGGTATTTTATAAGATAGAATATTAGGTGAAGTATTATCTATTCTAATTTACACTAACAAAATAAGAGAGAGAGAGGGAGGGAGAGAATCATTTCATAAAATTGATCAATGTATATTACAACTAATTGAAACTACACTAGAAAGCAATAAAAGATAGAATAGGTTGAGAAGAATCCCCCTCGATGGTTGCTTGGAGGACAGCTTGCTTTGACGACACCTTGAATGAATGTGGTGGGAAGCTGGATGAAGAAGAATGGCATTGGAGGAAGGAGGATAGGGCAAGATGGCGTCGCGATGAGGATCTTCTTCTGGAAGGTGGTGAGAGGATGGCCATGAGATGCTCCAAGAATGGGGGTGAGAGGCAGGAAAGATATTTGATTTCTACTCTAAAGGAGAATCCAAAGCTTGGGACAAGCTTTCTCTAGAGCCTTGGAGGTGGTGAGGGAGAGAAAGGAAGAGATGAAGATGGATGGAGGGATGTAGGGGTCCTTTTATAGTGAAAAAGGAACATTTCGTGTACAGGGCATTTAGTGACATCAAAGACGCCATTGTAGCCTTGCCATAAACGTCGTTGAAGATCTGCACCCGTTGGCCCTCCGCTTGTATAGCAAGGCATGGTCGAAGGAGAGCCGTCCGATCTTCATCTCGCAGCTGTGGATTGCACGAAGATCATGCCTCTTGATCGCATAGGATTCCACGTGAGATCATTCATCTGACCATGCGTTCATCTGATCACGCCACGTAGAGGAATGTCTACCGCTTGATCGCGTGTTGAGAAGATGAACAGCACTGGCGCGAGCTCATCAAGGCTGCACAATCGAGATCATGTAGTCCTATTTCAATTCGGTGCTCTAGAGGCATGCACGATGATCATAACCCACATCCTTTGGTGCATGGAGAGGCTCTGACCACTGTGCTACGAGCCGTTTTGTGTTGAGAAGTTTTTTTATGGGTGTGGCGAGGAGTCGATCTCAACCGTTGGATGGAAATCCGACAGCCAAGATTAAGGTTACCTTGATGAGAAGGTGGAGGCCGACGATGTGGCAAGCTTAAGGCCGTTAGATGTTGATCCAACGATCCTGATCTCACGGTGGAAACACCTTCGAGGAGGGGCAACTGCTGAGGGAAGATTTTGGCAGCTAGGATGGTGCCACGTAGCACCATTCTGCTGTCCATCTTCTTTGCTTTGTATATGATGCCATGGATGTTGGATTGGATGGATTTTCATGCCATTGGGCTATGATCGTCGATCTAAATTCATCCGTATGGTTGGATTTAGAGTCAAAGGTTCGGATTGGCACCACCTTGCCCCTTGGCCTTTGATCTTCCTCAAACCACATAATATGCTATGGAACTCTGATCAAGACGATTTTTGAGGTGTTACACTCCGATCATCGTCCTGATTAGATCTGTATAGTCAGATCAGTAATTCGAGGCCCTGAAATAAATCTCCTTCTCTCCTAGCCACAAAAGGACGTGAATTAACCTAAAATTTGTACAAAATATTCTAAATGCAAAATGATGCATGCTATGCAATATTTATAATATGGAATGGATCTCTAACCTTAAGAACATGCATAAATAGGCATTTTAACCTAAATGAATGTGTATACATCACCAAGGATGCTTAGAATGGTAGGATGGGGGGCCTTTTTATAGGCTAGTATGGATGGTGGTTGGGAGGCTTCCTTGGCACCATGTGAAAGGGTGCTAAGGAGGGTGGCTTGGATGGTGGTTAGGAGGCTTCCTTGGTGCCATGTGAAAGGGTGCCAATGGTCGGTGGTTTTAATATAGGTGGATGGCTATTAAGGTGGAGAAGGAGTAGGGTAGGAGCTAGAGTAGTGGAGGAGCTAGCTAAGCTAGCTAGTTGCTTAGCTAAGTAAAGGAGGAGCTAGAAGGAGCTTTCTCAAGCTATCTTCACACTTGTTCCTTGTGCCTTCTATACTACCAGGGCTTTTATGATTTCCAAAGCATTCATCCCTGGCAATCAAATGGTAACTACATAAGATAATGTAAAATAAATGCTAATGCATGCTCTAAACCCTAAATGCAAATGCTTGCTAAATGCAATCTGATAATGTAATGCAATTGACAAAATCATATGAACTAGATGTGAATGGATATTAAGGATGATGATAAACTGGCATTTATCATTGTGTTCGACTAGTACTCATAATTCGGTTATATAAATTTATTTGATCGCATAATTTGTGCGCTACAAAGATTCGATAATTTTAATCGTGTAGATTTTAGCAAGCATCAGTTGCCAGTAGAGAGGATTAAGCCACGATGGTCGAAGGAGTGCTCTTGGAAACTAAGGTGTATTGTCTTCGCATGATTGACGCCATTTGATTGAGATCGGGTGGTACAGGTGGCTACATGTGGCATCATGGATGGCAAGCGTGTGTAATGCGAGATAAGATGTGTGATTTGATGCACCAAAGGTGCGATCTCAAGTGTCCCTCTTCACATGATCGTGGCCCTCCATTCTCCATCTGATGGTAGGTGCCGCTCCCATGTAATGCTAGCGCAAGGCTAGCGCTGCATGCACGATGCACGTGCATGGGCAGTTGTGCTGTGATTGGTGTGTGCCTTACATGCTACACTTGAATGCTTGGTGTGCCAAATCAGTTGGTACATGTCCATTCTTCATTTATAAAGCCTACCACCCTCCACTTAGCCTCCCATCCCTTCCTACTCCATTCCTCACCTCCCTAAAGCTTGGAATACCTTCCTAAGCTCTATTCTAGTGTTCCCAAGCCCTTGGGATGCTCCACTAGAAATAAAATAATTTTCTTCACTTCTCACCCGCATTCGTAGAACTCTTACCGGCCATCCTCTCATCCCTGTTCAAGGAAATGGATCATGCTACGATGACACCTACCTCTCCTCCTCTTCTTCCAGTTCCATTCTCCATCCCCGGTCATTATCCTCCTTCATCTGGGTATTTTCGAGGGGGATTCTCTCTCTATCTCTTTTTATTCACCTTTTAGTGTAGATTTAACTTTTTGCAATTCTTTTTTCTGACAAACACTATGTTGATTATATATATATATTTCTCTCTTTGTCTCTCTGTCTCTCATTTTCTCTTTAATTATAGTGTTGCTTAGCTTAGATAAATGTCAACTTGATATCTTGCCTACATAAAAATACCAAACAATAGACATTTAGAACAGTACCAAAAAGAAATAATCAAGTGTGGTCTTTAATGAAACCTTTCTTCCCTGTGTTTGACTCAAGACTCACCATCCTGGTTATAAATTTTATTTTATAGTGATATTCTATGAGTACTACGATGAGGGTTTCTCTTTCTTGAAACACTAACTCTTTTCTTCGCATGAATTTTTGCCAATCATTTTGGTACTATTGCCTGGCTGGTAACGGACTTTGATTTTCCACATTCTTCCTGTACTTAACTTTTATATCACTTTTCTCCATTTTAATATGATTGCAGGAACTCTTCTGAGACAAGCCAGTGTAGTAAGATTGGAGTAAAGTGCTGATAGAGGTTTTGTAACCTCCCTACCCATTAGATTTTGCTTTGCAACCTAAATAACTTAAACCTGAATCAGCCTAGGAGTTCCTAGAAACCCTAGGATAGATTTTGGTGTTCGTTTGTGACCTTCACCCGCCTCACCTACACATATATAAAAAAATATATATCTTCTCTAATTGTTAGATTTAATTGAAATTTACACACTTTAAACACTCACAATTCTTACTTGAGGTGCACAACCTCTCTGATTTATTACTCAACTGGAATTTTGACCTGCTGAACCAGTACACTTTAAACACACATATAATTTAGTAGAAATTAGAATAGGTTAATCATTTTTGTTCACATTAACTACTGGTGCAGAAAGGCCAATTGCTTGATCTGTGTGGGCCACAACACTTTATCTAAAAAGGATTCATCCAGTAGCTTGCCTCCTATGATTCAATTTTTAGGGCACTCCACTTTATTTTTTATTTTTAAAGGAATATATCTACACCTGTGCTTTCAAAACTTGGCTTGCCTCACTGAAACTTGATTGAATATACCTAAAACTTGAATCCTAAAAGCTACCAAGTAAGATTTGAACCTTAAAATGCATCACATCTAGAATAATCTTGCTTGAAAACCATGATTGTCCATGCACACGCAAATTACCTGATTTTTAAGGGAAAATCCATTCTTAAGGGCCCATCACTTTCTAGAGCAGCACAATCCCAATCCTAAACTAAAATTAAGTAGACATTGGCCTTAGGATTGATTGAATCTGTTTCAGGGTGTTATTCAAACCGTGATTCGAATAAGTGACATTTGCTTTTTCTAAAAGGTACTAAGTTGGGGGGCTTGATTGTCAAATGACTTAAGAAAGTAAGGGTTTGGAATAATTGGCGGCCTTCGAGACACACTCCCTTTGCTCCATCGGCCCAGCTTAAAGGGCTTTCAAATTAAGAACACAAAATTCGGTTCATGGTTAGAATTACATCTCTTTGGCATAAGTCCTTAGGATACAAGGTCAATCTAAGGATAGACTTCCATATCTTATGCTGCAGGGCTTCTCTTTTCGTCCTTCCAACTTCATTCCAGTCATGTTTGGAAGAGGTCATTGAACCCTCGAATGGAAGGACCATTAAACCATTCTAAGAGGTGAAGGTTGAGTTAGAGCCAAGTAGGTCCCATGGCTGACAACCCACCACCACCTCCTCCACCTTCAAACCAGCACAAGCTAATTCAGAGGTAGCTAGACTAGTTACAGCAGATGCAAGAGTGGTTCCAGTGAATGAATGGTTAGGGCTTCAGGCCCTTGAAGGGTTTCTATGATCCTTCAAATTATGGGGATCATCCTGGCTTATTGATCCCCACTGGAGTTATTGAGATCAAGCCATAGGTTTTAAGTTTGATTAAACACTTTCACGAGCTTGGCTTAACAGATCCATTCCAACATTTGGAGGATTTGACCACTTTGGTTTAGACCACCAAATTTCCAAAAGTGAATGAAGAACAGACTCTCATGAGGCTTTTCCCCTATTGAAGGATATGGCTGCACATTGGTATTGCACAATAGGAAGACTGATCACTACATGGGCAGAATTGAAATTGGCCTTCCTAAAGAAATTCTTCCCACTTGAGCAAACTCATGCTCTGCAATGAGAAATTATTAGTTTTTCCCAGTGGCTAAGGGAACTGCTCCATGGGGCCTGGTAGCAATTTTAGGATTTGTTGCGGAATTGTCCAGACCGCGAGGTGCCTAAATGGTAGATCGTGCAGATTTTCTTTCACGAATTGAATGATCAACTCCATAACGACGTAGATGCTTCTTGCAAAGGCAATTTCCTTAAAAAACATGTATATAGCGCATACGATTTGTTTGAGGAAATGAGTAAGAACTCGATAAACCATGCCTCCTATAAGTACCTAATCGAGGCATCTTTCGTGAATTAAAATTAGGGTTTAGAGGACCAATCATCGTAGCTCGCAAAACGCATCATCAGATAAAATTTATAACCAAAACTTGAAATGTAAGTCCCGGGTCAAACACAGGGAGGGGAACGTTTGGTTTTATAAAAATCCACGCTTTGCCTTTATTTGTTTTTGGTCATTTTTATCTTTTCTAATTTTTTTCAGTTTTCACCAAGCAAGAGATCAGGCCGATGACTTCTAGCTAATCTACTTACAACAATATCAGAGAGAGAGAGAAAGAGAGAGAAACAATCATCAATTTGTAGATGAATGTTTGTTACACTATGAAAGCGTAGAAAGATAGAATGAGGTGAGAGAAATCCCCCTCGATGGTTGCTCAGAGGATGACTCGCTCTGACATCACCTGGAGGAAAGTGGTGAGGAGCGGGACAAATGGGGACAGAGCCGGAGGACAGAGGATGGGGCAGGACGGCATCGCGGCGAGGATCTTCTTTCCAAAGGGCGGTGAGAGGACGGCCAAGGGATGCTCCACGAATAGGGATGAGGGGAGGGAAAACTATTTGGTTTTCTACTCTAGAGGAGCATCCTGGGCTTGGGACAAGCCCTCTCTAGAGCGTTGGGGGTAGTGAGAGGAAGAAAGGAAGAGATGGTTTGGAATAGTGGTGGGTAGGTCCTTTTATAGTGGAGGAAGAACAAATTCGCATCTGGGTCATTATTAACGTCCGTTAACATCACTATAGATCTGCCTTTTTGTCGCTAAATATCCGCACCTTCAATTCGTTTGCTGGTGAGCACGGACCGTTAGTGACAGCTGCAAGCGTCACTAAAGGCCCGCGTCGCTGAAGATCCAGGCATATCCCCGTTGCTCACGCCATGCTGGCGTGCGCATCACGCGCTCCTTGTCACACATGCACGCTCATGTGCTGGCACTATGCTGCCACTGCTGTGCAAGTACTGCCATGCACGCATGCGTTGTGTTGTGCCTGCTACGCGTGTGCATGCACTACATTACGGCTGCTCTGGCACTCAATTGTGGGGGCCGTGCCCCTTCATTGAAAGCCCAAGCCTCCACCATTGCGCTAAGATGTCCAGATCGTCGTGCGGACGTCTAAATGCATGTGGTGGAGATGAATCCTCGGCAGTTGAATCTTGATCGAACGACTGTGGTGTGAGATAAGCAATGATGAGGAGGCACCATCAGTTGTTGCTAGTCGGTGTTGGGCATCCTGGATGGCACCACGTGGCGCCATCTAGGCTGTCCATTCTATTTTCTATTGAAGAGGGTGCCGCGGTTCTTAGATCGAGTTGATTTCTTTGTTGTCGAATTGCGATCGTCGCTCCAAATCCAACTATATGGTTGAATTTTTCATCCAAAGCCTGTAAGGATGTCTCACTGCCCTCCTAGCCGTTAATCTTCTTTGGACTTCATATGGTGCATGTTATGAAATATTTATAACATGAAATGCAAATCGAAGCCTAGGAACATGCATGAATATGCATTTTACCCTCAATAATTGTGTCAACATCATACCCATATGCTTATCTTTTGCTAGTCCCTAGCAAAGTAAACTACATGCTATGTATAAAAATAGATTTAGGATTAGATCGCTTAGGCCTAAGTCGTTTATTAATAATAGAAAATTTCAACTAAGGTCCTAAACAACAAAAACTCAACGTACCCAGGTGACTGGCAGATTGCAGACTGCCTAAATCCTCGCCTTATTTGAAAAGGGAAGATACTTTTTTTTTTCTTTTCTTATTTTTTTGGACTTTTGGAGTTTGAGAGTGTCGGGATAACTTTTTTCTGGCTACCCGACCCACCCAAGACTCGAAAAAGACTCTAATTGCTAAGCATCTAGTGAAAAGATTGAAAGACTCACTAGGCGACCGTTAAAATGGACTTCAGGTTTCTATGACCCTAGGTGACCTTGCCTAAAGGTTTATCTTTTCGAACAATAGCTTTTTCTGTACTTCTTTTATTTTTGGTGTCAACACAAGGGAGAACCTAATGTATATCTCCCCGGTTTATTCTATTTCACTGCTTCTTCCCTAAGTGTTTTGGGAATTATTGTGTATTTTTGTGAGCTGGGCTTTGGACAACCAGCCCATGGGCTATTACCCATGGCAACTTGCCAGCCATACTCGTGCGGTGAAGTGTGGTATTATTTATTTATTTATTTTTATTTTCTCCTTTTTCTATTTATTTTCTTTTTCTTTTTTTTTTACGTAGGTGGCTTCCCTGATCTAAGATTTACTTAAAGGCAGTACGACAAAAAAGGTCTTGTGGCTAGGCTCCAGACACCCGACCGATAAGCTATTACCACTGATAACTTGCCAGCCATACTACCCTAGATGATTCATTAGCTACCCAATTTCTGAAGAAACCGTTGAAAAGTAAGTCAGTGTAAAAAGTGTGTAGATACTTAGGCTTAAAGTCCCCCAAAATCAGAGGGTGGGTTGATAAATCGAATACTTATCACCCTAATTTATTAACCAGTTAAAATAGAATTACTTGGTGAGGACTCAAGACTAAGTCCATATTCGAGTGGACACCTGAGCTAATTAAGCCCGAAGACCTGAATAATCTAAGTATTCAGGTTCTATCCCATCATCTCCTAAAGTTAATAATGCCTAAAAGCCTAAGTTCTCTTCTCCTAATTCTATTTTCTTTTTTTTAATCTTTTGGAATTTTCCTTTTTTAAAAAAAAGAAAATAAAAGAAATTCTACAGAGTTAATAAAATAATTTCAGGATAAAGTATCCTTCCCCCATGCCTAAATGATGTAATGTCCTCATTGTAAAAATAAAGACATGAAATGGGTGGAGTAAACAGAATATCACCTGAATTTTGTGACAACCTGGTCAGCTCCACAGAGATAAGAGAGTATACACACGCGCTAAGTTTAATGCCTTTAGTTAGGCATAATATACAAACAAAGAAGAAATTGAGAATTCACAAGTGCGGGTCAGAATCAAAATAATAATATTGATCCTCAGACCTGCCAACAGAATATGTCCACAAATGTGGACCAAGTTATGGTGCACACCCATGCCCCAGGGTCTAGTGGTTCTAAGGTTCTGGATGAAAATCACCCAGAACCTAAGATTATTGTGTTTGCAGGGCTGGGCCTACAGTTTTGTGGTGTGCAACCCAAGACCAAAGTGTCGGACAATGGGTAAAGATGGTTCAATAGGTTCAGATTCCTCTTAACATTCAGCTCAAAAAAATAATCAATTATTTCAAGCTTGGGTTGCATGTGAAAGATATCGTAAGGGTCCTAGTAGAAAGTAGGTGGTTTTAGGTCAATAGGTACCCTTATATCCAAATTCAAAGTTCCCTTAAACTTAACCTCCCAAATTTTCATTTCAAAAATTCTATCCTCCGACATGAAGAGCACAGGCTCAGGGACCTCTAGCATATCATTCACCCCATATGATTCTCCCAAGTCTAGAAATCGTGGCTGAATCAAGATTTACTTGGGAATAATGATCTCAGAAGTTAGCTCTTCGAGGTGCGAATGAGGAATGGGGTCACTAATTGAATCATCACAATTTGGATCCTCCAAGTTAACCCCAACCGAATCAAATTCCTCTATTATCAGGCAGTCAAATGGTTCATCAGATTCCTCATGCCCATTTGTCTCACTAAAATCATTTTCTTTATGCTCAAGTGAGACTTCACCTAAAGATTCTTCACCCTCAGAGTCAAAGAATTGATGATCCTCGTTTATATATGTCTCAAAATCGTAAATCATTTCACGATCCAAGGAGACATAATTTTCTTCATTTTCTAACTTGGGGATCTCAGGTGAATCAATCAGTTCATTCTCAATTAGTTGCTCTAGACCAATCTGGTTATCTCCAGTCTTAGAATATGTATTCCCCCAAATAAGCACCTGAGTGGGTTTAGACAGGCTCTCCTAAAGAGGGTTCATCTTAAGAATAATCCCAAGATTTGACTAGTGCAACCACAAATTTCATCCTCAACCTCGACAATTTCCCAAGAAGAAACTCACAGGTCCCTATCCCTAACACTTTGGAGCAAATCCAATAGAGAACTATTAAGTTCATTAATCATTTTGATCATAGGCTCCAATGCTTCAGTGCATGGTGTTGGCTGAGCTTCTAAAGACTATATAGTGTTCCTCAAATTAGCCAATGATGTAAACACATTTGTTGAGGGTAAAATGTCTATTCATGCATGTTACTAGGCTTAGAATTGCATTTCATGTTATAAATATTGCATAGCATGCATCATTCTACATTTAGAGTAGTTGTATATAATTTAGGTTAATTGTATCCTTTTTGTGGTTAGGAGAGAAGGATATTTATTTCGAAGCCTCGGAATGATGATCTGACCATACGGATCTAATCAAGATGATGATCGGAGTCCAACGCTTCTGAAATCGCCTCGAACAGAGTCCTGTAGCGCCATATGCAGTCCGAGGAAGATCAACTGCCAAGGGACTAGGAGACATAATTCAGAGCTTCAAATGATAAATCTGACCGAGCGGGTGGATTCGGGTCGACGATCGCAGCATAATCGCACAAAAATCGACTCAATCCAACCTTTGTAGCAGCCCCTACAACAAGAAGAAGATGGACGGCCCAGACTGCGCTATGTCGCACAGTCCAAGTCGCCAGGACACGCACGCAGCACCGCATGCGTGTAGCAGTGCAGGTGCACGCATGGGTGCACAGGCATGCATGCACGCAGCGCAGTGCCAGCGCGTGGGCGTGCGCACGAGGCAAGGTAGGAGTGCGGTGCCAGCGTAGAGTGAGCTGGACCTACAGCGACGCATGAGCTGGACTTACAGCGACGCTTACAGCTGTCAGTAATTCATCGCATGCCAGCAAAGCCAACGGGCATGAGCTACCTATAGCGACGTTTCCAGCGATGGCCTAGATGTCACTAATGGTCCCATACCTATTTTTTGCCTCTTCTCCGACATTATAAAAGCACCTACACCCCCTCCCTTCTAAGCCATCTCTACCTACTCTACTCCCACCTACTCTCAAGCCTAGCAAGCCTACCAACGCTCCATTAGAGCTTGTTCTCAAGCTCCCAATGCTCCTATTAGTGTAGCAAACCTCTGCCCCACCAAATATTCGTCCATCTTGCCATCCCCATTCATAGGTTTCCTTGGAGCTGTCCTCCCACCTCCATTCTGGTAGCAGATCAACTTCGTCTTCTCACCTCCATTCTGGAGCTACGCTGAAGCATTCCTCAACCCGACGTCCTCCTGCACCTCACCTTCGTCGTGCCGCTCCTTACCTCCTTCATCCAAGCTTCCGCCAGGCACCGTCGTCTTGCCGAACAGCCGATTCAGGAGATTTCCTCTCACCTGCCTTTCTTTTTATGCTTTCATAGTTTATTGTAATTGACATTCGAAGTAATATATATCAGATTTGTTCTACATCTCTATCTTTCGATAAGTTTTCCTGTTTTCTTCTTACAAAAAAAACAAAAAAATAACAAACCCTAAAATACCAAAAAGAAACGCATTGAAGCGCGATTTTCAACTAAAGTAAATGTCGCCTCCATGTGTTCGACCCGGGACTCCCTTGGAGTTTCGGTATAAATTTTATCTGATCGACGTGTTTTGCTACTACAACGACGGGTTACTTGTAACCCTGATTTCTAACACATGAAATATGCCCAACCATTTTGGCACTGTTGCCGAGGATGCAACGGAATTTACTTTATTGTTTATTGTGTTTCTTTGCATTTACATAGCTCTAACCCTACTTATCTTTGATCTACTGTCTTGCAGGTACCCTAGCATGGAGATCCAAGCGTGGTAAACCAGAGCAAAGTGCGGGTAGAGTGTTTTGTAAGTGTCCCCCACACCACCCCCACCTTAGCTTTCATTCCATAACCGAATAACTCAAACCCAAATCAACTTAGGTACTTTTTATAAACCCTAGGATAGATTTGGTTGTTTGTTTGCCCCCTCCACTCACCTTGCCATCCACATAAATAAAAATAATAATAAAAAAAAGTGTTATCTGATTGTGGGATTTTCTGGAAGCTACACACTTAACACCCACAACTTCTTATCCTAGGGCGCACAATCACTTTGATTCTACCACTTAACTGGGATCTGACCTGTGGACCCGGTACACTTCAACTAAATACAAATAAGTTAGTAGAAATCTGAATAGGTTAAGCATTCTTGTGTGCCTTAACTAAGTGGTGTAATAGGCCAATTGATTGAGTTGTTTGGGCTGCACCACTCAATCTAAAATTGATCCATCAAGTAGCTTGCCAGTTAGGGTTGACTCTTAAGGTTGAGCTAGGCACTCCACATTATTTTTGATTTCTAAAGGAACATATCATCACCCGTGCTTTCAAAACTTGGAGTGTTCTACTAAACCTTGATTGAACCAACCTAAGAATTAAACCCTAAAAGCTACTAAACAAGGTTAAATCCTAAAAGACACATCATCAAATAACCTTGTATGAGAACCCTGGTTGTGCACACACACACATTTTAACTGATCATTAAGGGCACAACCCATCTAAAGGGCCCATCACATTCCTAAAGCACCATTGTCCCAACCTAACTAAAATTGATTAGACGTTGGCCCTATGGACTAGTTCGCTCGTCGAGATCCAGATTGAGATTGTTCACGATTAAACTGCTTATACAAGTCAATCTGATGTCTAGCTAGGGGTGTAGCATCATACGACCGCAGCTGGGGGGTACACTAGGAACCAGAGGCGCAAGCCAAAGGAAGAACCTTCTTCCCAGTCCTTCCTTTTAACTGGTTGGATTGCTTGGACATAAAGAGTAAATCGTCCATAATCTTAGGATGAATTCTGAGAGTCTGTAGACCTTTAGGCTACCCAACCTAAGGACAGGCTTGTATGTTTGTATTGCAGGGTTCCTTTCTCTTCTGATTTCCCTCCTTACTTCACCATGTACCCTTCCACATACTACACACATTTCACATCCTATCCTCCTACCACCACTTATCCCCAAGATGATTACTATCTTGACTTGAGTTGTAATTACCCATCCACTAGCTGGGATGACTTTGATTGGGGATATGAATCCAGACCTCAGTGTCCAGGGCCTAACCCTGGACAACAAGACTATGATCATTATCCTTCCCAGAGCTATAATGTCTATGGATCTCCATCCTTTGATGACGAAACCAACCCGATCTACAATCAGGAAGGGTATCATGATTATAACACCTACTCTCAACAGTGTTCCATTGAATATATGTCGCCACCATCCTTTGAATAACCTAGAATGACCTACTTTCAGGGAGGGACCCGAGAACCTCAACATCTTGACTCCCCTAGATTCAACCCAACCCACCCAAACCTGAATCGAACTAGTTGGTTCAGGTGAACCAGATCCAAGATAGAGTGTTGGCTAATTTGAGGAACACCATACAATCTTTAGAAGCCCAGCCAACACCATGCACTGAGGCACTGGAGCCTATGATCAAAATGATTGATGAACTTAATAGTTCTCTATTGGATTTGCTCCAAAGTGTTAGGGATAGGGACCAGGATGAGTTTCTTCTTGGGAAATTGTCGAGGTTGAGGATGAAATTTGTGGTTGCACTAGTCAAATCTTGGGCTAATTCTCAAGATGAACCCTCTTCAGGAGAGCCAATGTCTGAACCCGCTTAGGTGCCTGTTGGGGGGGATACATATTCAGAGATTGGGGATGACCAGATTGGTCTAGAGCAACCCTTTGAGGATGAACCAATTGAATCACACGAGATCCCCAAGTTAGGAAATGAAGAAAATTATGTCTCCTTGGATGATGAAATGACTTGTGATGTTGAGACATATACAAATGAGGATCATGAATTCTTTGATTTTGAGGGTGAGGAATCTCTTAGTGAAGTCTCACTTAAGCTTGAGGAGAATGGTTTTAGTGAGACATACGGGCTTAAGGAGTATGACGACCAATTTGGTAGCCCGACTACTGAAGATTTTGATTCTATTGGGGCTAACTTGGAGGATCTGATACCAAACAACTCAATTAGTAGCCCCATTCTTCAACCACACCTTGAAGAGCTGAATGAACATACTTTTGAGATCATTGAGCCCAAGTCAATCCTGATTCAACCACAATTGATGGACTTGGGTACTTTATATGGGGTGTACAATGATCTGGAGGTCCCGAAAATATTGATTTCAGAGGATAGGAAGTTGGAAATGAAAATTTGGGAGGTTAATTTTGAGGGAAAAGCAAGTGTGGATATAAGGGTACCTATTGACCTGAAACCACCTATCTTCTATACAGACCCTTATGATATCTTTCACATGCAACCCAAGCCTAGAATAACTGATTATTTTTCTGAGCTAGATGTTAAGTGGACAACCGCACCTACTGAACCATTTTTACCCGTTGTCTGACACTTTGGTCTTGGGTTGCACACCACTAAACCGCAGGCCCGGCCCCACAAACACAACAACCTTCAGTTCTGGGTGATTTTCATCCAGAACCTGAGAACCACTCAACCCTGGGGCATGGGTCTACAAGATAATCTTGTCCACATCTGTGGACATCTTGTGCGGACGGGTTTCAAGATCAACCTTTTGATTTTGATTCTAACCCGCACTTGTGAATTCTCAATTTCTTCTTTGTATATATGTTATGCCTAGCTGAAGGCATTAAACTTAGCACGTGTGTATACACTCTTCCCTCAATGGAGCTGATCGGATTTTCAGGACACTCAGGTGATGTTCTGTTTACTCTGCCCTTTTCATGTCTTTTTGTTTACAATGAGGGCATTGCATCATTTAGGCATGGGGGGTGGATAATTAATTCCTGAAATCATTATGTCAACTCCGTAGAATTTATTTTAGTTTCTTACAAAATAAAAAATTTTTGAAAAATTTGAAAAAAGATAAAAGAAGAAAGAAATTAGGAAAAGAGAACTTAGGCATTTGAAAGTTATTAACTTTTGGAAATGATACGGGAGGACCTAAACACTTAGACTCTTCAGGTCTTCGGGCTTAATTAGCCTAGGTGTCCACTTGAATGTGGACTTAGTCTCAAGTCCTCGCCAGTTAAAATTTATTTTAATATGGTAAATAATTTGGGATGATAAGTATGCAACTTACCAACCTGCCCTCTAATTTCGGGGGACTTTAAGCCTAAGCATCTGCACACATTTTTTTTTACACTGACTCACTTTCCAGTGATTTTTAAGGAAATTAGGTAGCTAATGGACTGACATGGGTGGTATGGCTGGCAAGTTATCAGTGGTAACAGCTCATCAGCCTGTTGTCCAGAGCCCAGCCACAAGACCATTTTCGTTGTACTACCTTTAGGTAAATTATAGATCAGGGAAGCCACCTACTTAAAAAAAAAAAAAGAAATAGGTGAAAATAAAAAAATAAATAAAACCACACTTCACCACACGAGTATGGCTGGCAAGTTGTCGGTGGTAACAGCTCATCGGCTAGTTGTCCAGAACCCAGCTCACAAAAAAAAAGCACAATAATTCCCAAAACACGTAAGGGGGAAACGGGAAAGTAGAATAAACCGGAGAGATATACACTAGGTTTGCCCTTGTGTTGACCCCAAAAGTAAAAGAAGTAGAGAGAATGCTACCGATCGTAAAGATAAACCTTTAAGCAAGGTCACCTAGGGTCATAGAAACTCAAAGTCCGTCTTAACGGTTATTTTGTGAGTCTATCACTTTTTCACAAAGATGCTTAGTACTTAGAGTCCTTTTCAAGTCTTGGGTAGGTCAGGTAGCCGTAAAAAGTTATACCAGAACTCTCAAACTCCAAAAGTACAAAAAAATTAAAAAAGAAGAAAAATAAAAATATATATATCTTCCCTTCTGAAATAAGGTGAGAACTTAGGCAGTCTGCATTCTGGTAAACACTCGGGTACTGTTGAGTTCTCGTAGTTTAGGACCTTAGTTGAAATTTTCTATTGTTAATAAATGGCTTAAGCTTAAGTGATCTAATCCTAATTCTACTTTTATACAAAGCATATAGTATAATTTTGCTAGGGACTAGCAAAAGATAGGCATGGGAGTATGATGTAAACACATTT
The DNA here is from genome assembly GCA_037157565.1 of Thalassia testudinum. Classification (NCBI taxonomy): domain Eukaryota; kingdom Viridiplantae; phylum Streptophyta; class Magnoliopsida; order Alismatales; family Hydrocharitaceae; genus Thalassia; species Thalassia testudinum. The sequence continues at coordinate 110,114,528 of JAZHRO010000003.1, read as the reverse complement.
ATTGTGGGTAAAATGTCTATTCATGCATCGTCCTATGCTTAGATTTGAATTTCATGTTATAAATATTGCATAGCATTCATCATTCTGCATTTAGAGTAGTTGCATATAATTTAGGTTAATTGCATTCTTTTTGTGGTTAGGAGAGAAGGATATTTATTTCAGAGCCTCGGATTGATGATCTGACCAAACAGATCTAATCAAGACAACGATCGGAGTCCAATGCCTCTAAAATCGCCTCGATCAGAGTCCAATAGCACCATATGCAATCCAAGGAAGATCAACAACCAAGGGACTAGGAGACATAATTCAGAGCTTTAAATGATAAATCCGACCACACGAATGGATTCAGGTCAACGATCGCAGCCTAACGGTGCGAAAATCGACTCAATCCGACCTATGTACCAGCACCTACAACAAGAAGATGGATGGCCCAGACTGCGCCACGTGGTGCAGCCTAGGACGCCAGCATAAGCATGCAGCATCGCATGCGCACAGCAATGCAGGTGCACGTGTGGGCACGTAGGCGTGGATGTGCACAATGTAGCTCGACCGCATGGGTACGCACATGAATGCGGCAAGGCAGGAGCGTGGTGCCAGTACAGCATGAGTTGGACCTACAGCAATGCATGAGTTGGACTTACAGTGACGCTTACAGCCGTCGGTAATTCATCGCATGCTAGCAAAGCCAGCTGTGGGTGCCAGCGGGCATGAGCTGCCTACAGCAACGTTTCCAGCGATGGCCTAAATGTCACTAATGGTACCATACCTATTTTTTGCCTCTTCTCCTCCGCTATAAAAGGACCTACAGACCCTCCCTTCCAAGCCATCTCTACCTACTCTACTCCCACCTACTCCTAAGCTCTAGCAAGCCTACCAACACTTCATTATAGCCTGTTCTCAAGCTCCCAAGGCTCTTATTAGTGTAGCAAACCTCTGCCCCACCAAATATTTGTCCATCTTCCCATCCCCATTCATAGGTCGCCTTGGAGCTGTCCTCCCACCTCCTTTCCGATAGAAGATCAACTCCATCTTCTCACCTCCATTCCGGAGCTACGTCGAACCTTTCCTCAACCCGACATCCTCCTACACTTCACCTCCGTCGTTCCGCTCCTCACCTCATTCGTCAGAGCTTCCACCCGGCACCATCGTCTCACCGAACAGTCGATTAGGGAGATTTCCTCTCACCCCCCTCTCTTTTTATGCTTTCATAGTTTATTGTAATTAACATTGGAAGTAATACATATCAAATTTGTTCCACATCTCTATCTTGTGATACGTTTTCCTGTTTTCTTCTTACAAAAATACAAAAAAATAACAAAACCCTAAAATACCAAAAAGAAACGAATTGAAGCACGATTTTCAACTAAAGTAAATGTTGCCTCCCTATGTTCGACCCAGGACTCCCTTGGAGTTTCGGTATAAATTTTATCTGATAGATATGTTTTGCAACTACAACGATGGGTTACTTGTAACCCCAATTTCTAACACGTGAAATACGCCTAACCCGCCAACGCCCTATCTTGGATCTGGTTCACCTGAGCCGACTAGTTCGGTTCAGGTTTGGGTGGGTTCGGGTTAAATCTATCAGAGTTAAGGTATTGAGGTTCTCGGGTCCCACCCTGATTTAGGTTATTTCTGGTTTTTTAAAGGATGGTGGCGACCTATATTCAGTGGAATACTAGGGAGGGTAGGTGTTATAATCATTATATCCATCATTGTTGTAGATCTGATTAGGTTGATCATCAAAGGGTAGAGATCTATAATCTTTGTAGCTTTAGGAAGGATAGTAATCATACTCTTATTGTCCAGGGTCAGACCTTGGACACTGAGGTTCGGATTAGTATCCCCAATCAAAGTTATCTCGGCTAGTTGATGGATAATTACAAGTCAAGTCAGGATAGTAACCATCTTGAGGATAAGTGGTGGTAGGAGGATAGGATTTGAAATGTGTGTTGGATGTGGAAGAGTACATGGTGAAGTAAGGAGGGAAATCAGAAGAGAAAGGAGCCCTGTAATACAAAAATACAGCCTGTCCTTAGTTTGCGTAGCCTAAAGGTCTATAGACTCTCAAAATCCATCCTAAGATTATGGACAATTTACTCTACTTATGTCCATGCAACTCAACTAGTTAGAAGGAGGGATTGGGGACATGGTTCTTCCTTTGGCTTGCACCTCCGGTTCCTAGTGTACCCCCCAGCCACGGTTGTTTGACGCTACTCTCTTAGCTAGACATCAGATTGACTACTATAAGTAGGTTAATTGTGAATAATCTCAATCTGGTTCCCAATGAGAGAACCAGTCCTTAGGGCCAACGTTTGCTCAATTTTAGTTAGGCTTGGGATATTGGTGCCCTTGGAATGTGATGGGCCCTTTAGATGGGTTGTGCCATTAATGATCGGTTAAAATGTGTGTGCATGCACAACAGGGGTTTTGAAACTATGTTATTTGATGATGTGTCTTTCAGGGTACAACCTTGTTTAGTACCTTTTAGGGTTTAATCTTAGGTATATTCAATCAAGTTTAGTAGAACACTCCAAGTTTTGAAAGCACGGGTGTAGATATATTCCTTTAGAAATCAGAAATAATATGTGGAGTGCTTGGTTCAGCTCTAAGAATCAACCCTAAGTGACAAGCTACTTGATGGAACACTTTTATCTTAACTAGTGTGGCCCAAACAGTTCAATCAATTGGCCTATTGCACCACTTAATTAAGGCACACAGAAATGTTTGACCTATTCAGATTTCCACTAACTTATTTATGTGTTGAGTTAAGTGTACCAGGCCCACAGGCCAGATCCTGGTTAAGTGGTAGAATCGATGTGATTGTGCACCTTAGAATGAGAAGTTGTGGGCGTTAAGTGTGTAGCTTTCAGAAAATCCCATAAGAGAAGAGTTTTTTTTTATTTTTTTGTTTATATATGCGAGGGTGAGATGAGTGGAGGTGGAAAACAAACAACCAAATATATCCTAGGGTTTATAAAAAGCACCTAAGTTGATTTGGGTTTGAGTTACTAGTGTAGTGAAATGAACTAGTGGGTGGGGGTGGTGGGGATAAACTTACAAAACCTTCATCCGTACTTTTCTCTGATCTAACCACTTTTTCCTGCCTCGAAAGAGTACCTGCAATCACACTAAGATCAGAGAAAAAGTAAGATAAAAGTTAGGTAAGGCAGAAAAAATGCGAGAAAAATCAAAGAGCACTACCTCCCCGGAAACAGTGTCAAAATGATCGAGGCGTGTTTCGCAAATTAAAATTGTGGATTGGAGGACCCATCGTCGTAGCTCACAAAATGCATCTATCAGATAAAATTTATAATCAAAACTCTAAATGTGAGTCCCTAGTCGAGAATGGGGAGGCAAATGTTTGTTTTTATAAAAATCCATGCATCGCCTTTATTTGTTTTTGGCCATTTTTATCTTTTCTAATTCTTTTTAGTTTTTAGCAACCAAGAGATCCAGTCGATGACTTCTAGCTAATCTACTTGCAAGAATATAAGAGAGAGAGAAAGAGAGAGAAATAATCATCTATTTATAAACGAATGTTTGTTACACTACGAAAGCGTAAAAAGATAGAATGAGGTGAGAGAAATCCCCCTCAATGGTTGCTTGGAGGAAAACTGGCTCTGATGCCGCTTGGAGGAAGGTGGTGAGGTGCGGGATGAACAAGGATGGAGCCAGAGGATGGTGGATGGGGCAGGATGGCATCGCGGCGAGAATCTTCTTCCCAAAGGGCAATGAGAGGATGGCCACGGGATGCTCCACGAATGGGGATGAGCGGAGGGAAAACTATTTGGTTTTCTACTTCAAAGGAGCATCCTAGGCTTGGGACAAGCCCTCCCTAGAGTCTTGGAGGTTGTGAGAGGAAGAAAGGAAGAGATGGTTTGGAATGGTGGTGGGTAGGTCCATTTATAGTGGAGGAGGAAGAACAAATTTGCATCTGGGTCATTACTGATGTTAGTAAATGTCACTACAAGCCCGCCCTTTCTGTCGCTAAAGATCTACGCCTTCAATTCATTTGCTGGCACACACAGGCCAATAGTGACAGCTGTAAGCGTCCCTAAAGGCCTATGTTGGTGAAGATTCACGCATATCCCTGCTACTCACACCCTGCTAGCGTGCGCACGCTCGCGCGATGGCACTGTGCTGGTGCTGCGGTGCAGGTGCTGGCGTGCGCGCATGCATTGCATTGCGCCTACTACGTGCGTGCTTACGCTGCGTTGCAGCTACTTATGGCGCTCAATTGGGGGGCGTAGTGGGTTTTGAACATGCGCCCCTTCATTGAAAGCCCATGCCTCCATTACTGTGCCAAGATGTCCAGATCGTCGCACGAACGCCTTAACGCATGCGGTGGAGTTGAATCCTCAACTGTTGGATCTTGATCCAATGGCTGTGGTGTGAGATCAGCGATGATGAGGAGGTGCCTTCACTTGTTGTTGGCCAGTGTTGGCTAGCCTGGATGGCACCACGTGGCACCATCTAGGCCATCCATTCTTCTTTCTGTTGTAGAGGGTGCCACGATGCTTGGATCGAGTTGATTTCCACGTTGCCAGACTGCGATCATCGCTCCGGATCCATCCATATGGTCGGATTTTTCATTGAAATCCCGTAAGGATGTTGCATTGCCCTCCTGGCCGTTAATCTTCCTCGAACTACATATGATGCTACGGGACTCCGATCTAGGCGATTTTAGAGGCTATAGCCTTCGATTGTCATCCTGATCAAATCTGTACGGTCTGATCATCCATTCGAGGCCCTGAAATAAATCATCTTCTCTCCTGAGTACAAAAAGGACTCAATTAACCTAAATTATATGCAAATACTCTAAATGCAGAATGATGCATGCCCTGCAATATTTATAAGATGAAATGCAAATCTAAGCTTAGGAACATGCATCAATAGCCATTTTACCCTCAATAATTGTGTCAACATCAGTACCATTGTTTTGATGCACCAAAAATATGTTATTTGCAAGACTAATCTTTCAGGACACTTTCATGGATTAAAGCTTGAAGATTACTAACTACATCTCAGTGTCTTTTTATTTTTTACTGAGTCTAGATTATTTTGTAAGGAATCTCAAAATAAGTTTCAAATGGATTTTCACACTTCACAAAAAAAAAGTATTTAGGGTAATTGATTGACCAACCAACTTAATTAATCAATCAAAATAGGCCATTTTAGGAAGTTGATAAATACATATTCGATCAACCGTTTAGATTAATTAATCGGCCAATCATTGATCGATCAAATAGCTAGTTTGACTGATCAAAACTCATTTTGATCGACCAAACTACCTTAATAGATCGACCAATTTGATTTCCTTTTCTGATTGATTTGCTAATATAAATAGAGGTCATACACAACCTTTTTCAAACACACTTTCAAAGATGAAATCCATCTAGAAAAAGAGCTTTCATGCTTTCCCTCTAAGTGCTTCTGTGCTTGTACTTTCATGCCTTCCAAGGCATGTCGATCCAAACCTCGGCTAAAATTTGGTTTGAGTTTCTTTAGGTTCCATAGGATTATACTATTTTTATATTACTTGTCGCTTTGATTACGAATCCCAAGCTATTGGGAAAGATCTGTTGTTGATGTTGCTGTGCTTCTCTTTAGGTTGTAAAGAGAAGTGACTATTGTTAGAGGTTGTAACACCCTTGTTTCATGTGGTACGTTAGTGGATTGGCTAGTCTTGACTAGTCAGGAAAATCCTTAGCTGAAAACTTTGGTAGTGGTTTTTACCCAAGAATGGTTTCCACTATCAATCCTGGTGTCTTCTGTGCTTGACTTTTTGTGGTTTGAATTATCATAGCTACTATTATATTTAAGTTTTCAAAAGGCTATACTATTCACCCCTCCTCTCTAGTATCTATTAAGATCCACAGGCAATCTCATTTGGTATCAGAGCTAGAGCATCCAGAAGATGTCAAAGTCATCTGTTCACACATACGCTGAGGGGTAATCAGCACTTCGGCCTCCACTCTTCGATGGAACGAACTATGGCTACTGGAAGACCCAGATGCAAATATTTTTGGAATCCATGGACTATGAAGTGTGGGACGTCATTGCATCCAAATAAACATGACCAGAAAACAAGGAAGGAGTAGTAGTGACTTTCGATCAAATGAAGATGGCAACGCACAATGCGAAGGCCATGAACGTGATCTTCTGTGGACTTTCCAAAGCAGAATTCAACTGTGCATCTGCATGCAAGATGGCTCATGAAATCTAAAGCATCGTAGAAGCCACCCACGAGGGAACATCTAAGGTAAAAGAAAACAAAGTAAATTTACTAACACAAAATTATAAGCTTTTTAGGATGAAGAAAGGAGAATCAATTAAGGAGATGTAAACAAGATTCATGGACATCATAAACTCTTAACAAAACCTAGACCAAGAGATCAAGAATGAAGCTCTAGTGAGAATAACCCTCCGATCTCTCACTAGCGATTGGGAGACGAAGACCACTGCCATCCAAGAATCAAAGGATTTGTCTACTTTGAAACTAGACGATCTTATTGGATGTCTAATGGCATACTAGGTACAGCTCCAACACATGAAGAGCATGAGAATGGAGTGAAGAAGAAGGCTGTGCCACCTTGAAGACAATGATTACTCAGAAGATACAACAAGTGAAGATCAAGAACAAGATACAACCCTTCTCTCTAGGAAGTTCAGGAAGTTCCTCAAGAACAAGAGGAATCATAGAAGACAGAAGAATCTAAGGAAGACACTATCATCTGTTACAACTACAAAAGGAAGGGACATATCAGAAAAGATTGTCCACTTCCTAGGAAGGAATCTGAGAAGAAGAAATACCTAAGAAGAGATGGGAAGAAGAAGGCTCTTCAAGCTGTTGGAACCTAGTTCCACTTCTCTTTTGTATTTTGGTGTTAACAAAATCATTTTAAATTCTAATGTGCTTATGAAGTGTTACAGGACTATACAGGAAATAGAATTTGTGGATGATAGCAAGCAACAAGATAGCATTGAAGATATGAAGTCAGAAGATTATAGATTTTGTTTCATTTATCATATTTTAAAATCTTTGTATGTCTCCTAACAAGTAAAAAATAATCTAGGAGTTAAAATCAAAGTAGAGATAATTAAGGTTCACATTAACGCTCAATCGTTTATCCTTTCAACTCAAAATCGATTATTTCAAAATAAAGTCGTATAGATTAGATGCGTTTACTCTTAAAATTGACTTACACTTATAATATTAGGTACTTGTAGCAAGTACCCGTACTGATCATAAATACTGGTACATGCTAGGCACAGGTTTGGGCCTAAGTCCCAAACTGTGAACAACAAGTACCAGTACTCATCATGAGTACCGGTACCAAGTGGTCACAGTATGTGCACTTGGTTTTGCCTGGACCTTACAAGTATCAGTACATGTAGGTCACAGCCCCATAGCCTGTGAGTCCCAAGTACCGATACTTATGATCAGTACCGGTACCAAGTGGCATTGTTGGTACTCAACAGAATGCATTGAGTATGAGTACCAGTGAGCAATACTGGTACCCTAAGCACTATTGAACTCACTGTAGGAAGTCAGTACCGGTACCAAAAGTTTAGTACTGGTACCAACTAACCGTTGTGCCAAATCGAAATGGCTATTTTACAATTAATCTTAGTCCTACACTTCCCTTTTTGACCACAATGGCTAGTATTCATAGGGGAGGAGTTTAGTGGCCTATATATACACTCCTTGAGTATCATTTGCACATAACCAACAAGCTAAAAATATTGACTTTGCTTAGGCCTTTTACGAATTTTCTAGCTGCAAAGGAGCTTGTCTTGTTGCTCTCTTCACAAGGCTATTCTCTGGTTGCAACAAGTTCCCAAGGTGATTGTGTTCTCAGTAAATTGTCTATTTTTGCTTTCGCATTCTAGTTGGAATTTATCTATCATCTATTAAGAAATACACTTGTTGGAGACTTAGGAATTTGTTGTAAGCTTTTGTTTGTATCTTGCTTGTTGCTATAATCTTTATTTCTTTTTGTCATCTTGTAATTGGGTTGAGGTAACCCTTTAATTACCTCGGGTTATTAGTAAGTTGATTTCCTCAAGGTTGAGGGAATCGGGTTTAAAAATCCTAAGTCGGGAGACTTAGGTAGTGGACTACCCAAGTGAGGACAACCACCATACATCTCATGTGCTATTTGTGGTTTGATTATTCTTGCAATTTTTTATATACCACACTTTTCATCCCCCCTTCTAGTGTGCTTCTGGCCTACAAATCCTACAAGTGGTATCATAGCGGTTTGCGAAAAGAAGTAATTATTCTCTCTCGCAATGGCATCATCAGCAAAGTGCACTGAAGGTCAGTCATCCACACGTCCTCCCTACTTTGAGGGGATGGACTATGGATACTGGAAGAGGGGGATGCAAATCTTCCTCAAGGCCAAGGATGAAGACTCGTGGGCTCTCATTCAAGAGTACACAGATCGGGAGCTATAGGAAGGAGTTGTTTGGATAGAGGATCAAAAGAAGATCGTTGGGAATGCAAAGGCAATGAACACACTCTATTGTGTGTTATCAAGGGAGGAGTTCAACCGTATCTCTATGTGTGAGTTCGAGTACGAGATATGGAACACACTTCAAGTCACCTACAAAGGTACTAGTTAAGTTAAAGAAACATGCATATCTATTTTAATAGAAAGTTATGATTGCTTCAGGAAGGAGAAAGATGAAACAATCAAGGCAATGTACATTAGATTTGGAGACATTATCAACCCCATGAAGAATTTGGGAGTGAAGTTTATGGAAGAACAACTTGTAAGGAAGATCTTGAGATTCCTTACAAGTGTTTGGTCTCCAAAGCCCACGATGATCCAAGAGGCAAACGATTTATCAACTCTCTCCTTGGATGATCTGATTAGAAGCCTCATGGCATATGAGGTCCAATTGGAAAACATGAAGAATGAGGAGAGATCTGTGAGCAAGAAGAAGGAGCTTGCTTTTAAAGCCATGAAGGAGGATTCGAACTTCAACAATTCTGACTCCGAGGAAGAAGAGGAGCTTGCTCTTCTAACGAGAAAATCATGAAGATTCATCCAAAAACAAGGTAAGAGAGTCAATAAATTTTCAAATGACATTGTTTATTTTGATTGCAAGAAGAAGGGACCTATACAAAAAGATTGCCCTATGATCAAGAAGAAGAAAGAAGAAAAGAAGAAGGACAAAGAACTCGATTGGAAGAAGAAGATCTTTGGAAAAGAATACAAAGCAACTTGGGATGGCAGTGATTCCGGGATGGAATCATCTTCCAAAGAATCTAAAGAAATGAAAGTTGCACATCTTTTCTTAATGGCGAAAAATGATGGATCTGAAAATGAGGTAGATTCTGAAATTACTTTTGAAGAATTGTTATAATCTTATGAAGATTTATATCATAAAGCTATAATGATTAAAAAGGAAAATAAGGTCTTGCTTGATAGTTATAAGACACTAGAAATAGAAAAATCTTGTTTAGAAATAGAATTAGAAATGTCAAAAGAAACTAACAATCAATTGCATGCAAAAATAGTAGAATTAGAAGTTATTTATGAACACTTTGAGGGAACTTTGAATAATCTATAAACAATAACTAGGTTGAATACAAAATTTTGTAATAATTTAAAAGCCAAGTTTAATAATAAAAAGAACACAAAATAAATCACTTGCACCTAGACATACATGGATTTAGCAAAAGGTCAAAAATCTTAAGAATTATAGATCTAACACAAAGGTGATTTATAAACCTAAGGATTTGAACAGTACTAACCATCAAGGACCCAAAAGAAAATGGGTACCTAAAATAGATTTGATAAACTATTTTGCAGGTCAAGGACAAATGGATCCTAGGCAGTGGGTGTTCAAAGCATATGATGAGACACTCAAACCTCTTTATCAAATGGACGAGAATACAAGATCGAGGACACGTCAAGTTGGGCGACAACAAATATTGTCGCATTATTGGTGAAGGTACAATGGGTAATTCCTCTAAGTAGGTACGTAATGTTCTTTTAGTAGAAAACTTAAAACATAACCTGCTTAGTGTTAGTCAAATGTGTGATAATGGATGTGATGTATTATTTACTAAAGTTGGTTTTAAAATATTAAAAGAGGGAACAAATACAGTTTTAATTGAAATGTTTAAATATGAAAATATCTATGCTCTTCATTTTTCAGAAGAGAAATTTGTAAAATGTCTGCTTGCTTCCCATGTTGAAGTAGATCTATGGCACTGTAGGCTTGGTCACATTAATCACAAACATCTTAATAGGTTAGCCAAAAATGAGTTAGTAAGGGGCCTACCCAAACTAACTTATAAAAAGGATGCTTTGTGCAAATCTTCTGAACTCAGAAAAATGCACAAGGCTTCTTTCAAACCAAAAGACTTACTTTTACCCACATGACCTTTGGAGTTGTCACAACTTGATCTATTTGGGCCAACACGATTTTAGAGCCTAAATGGATCAAAGTTTTTCCAAGTTATTGCTGATGACTTCTTTAGGTTCACTTGGGTCATCTTCCTGAAACATAAGGATGACTCATTTGATTCCTGTTTGGTAGTCGTAGAGCATGTTTTGATAGGTAAAGCATCGTAGTGTAGTGTGCAATGCAATCAAACAAAAATATTTATAAAATGATAATGAGACTTTTAGTCTCGATCGCTCGTCTCTAGGAGGTATTTGTTCAAATCTGAAATCAATCTTTTATCGCTCTACTTTATTTGGAATCACACGGCAGTTTCCAATCTTCGGATTAGAGTTTTGCTACTTCTATTGTGAATTCTGATCACATGCGCATGTGTTAGATAACGAAAGTGAAAGTATGAGTTTCAGTGCGCATAATTCTAGTGATGTGGTGGTTATTTACAGAAAATGCATTTATAGTTAAATCTTCTATATTTTTCGGAGCCGACATGCTTGTTGCAATATAACTATAAATGAAAAGCAGGCAACTTGAATCACATGAAATAGATTGCAACCAATATGCTCATGGTGATTTCCAACATAGATAAATGTATATAAAAAAACATATCTTTCATTCATTCATTCAGGAGGATGTTTGCAACATGAAATTTAGAGGAAAGCTTGTAAAGGAAAGCTTGAAAAGCACAAATCTGGCTAACAGAAAATGATCGCATACAAGAATCTATGGGGGGATTTTGCATGCATCATTGGGAGAGAATAAGAGCTGCAATACTAAGCAGTAAATGAAACCAGTAAAATTATGAAGAGCAAAGTTACTAATCTAGCAGAAAAGTAGGGCATTCGGAGGTGTGCTCCGATGGCCTTTGAGTGGCTGAGAGGAGAAGGAGGGGCTGCCAATGGTGCTTAGGCTAGCCCTTGGAGAGAGGTTGGGGAGATGATCCAGCATCCTGGCATGGAGATGGTGGCTTCCATGGTGGTGCTCCTCGTGGAGGTGGAGTTTAGATGGAATGTAGATAACCTAGATGGATGAGTGCCAAGAATGGGATGGGTGCAAATGGCCACCCCTTAGGTATTTTTATAGACCTAAGGGAGTCTCTCTAGAGAAGTGTGGAACTCTCTAGAGAGAGCCCCATAAGTGGCCAACCATGGAGAGAGAGGGTAGTTCTTAGATCCATAAAAAGTGGATCTAAGAATTGAATGACTCTTGGTTGCTAAATTTGGCAACCAAGAGTGGCGCCACTTGAAGAGAGTTCTAGAGAACTCTAGATGGGTGTGTGTGTGTGGGTGTGTGGCCGTGCCCTAGGTGGCTAAGTGGTCTAGGTTAGGTCCTAAGGGGTTTAGGTAGGTGTAGGCCTTAAATTAGTGTTGCAAACCCTAATTGCTAAGGGGGAATTGCAATTAAACTTAACCCAAGTTTAATTGAATGAGTGTGAACCTAATTGAGAGTGAAATAACTCAATTAGGTTGGGCTTAGGTCAATTGGACTCTCACTAAGTCCAATTGGACTTGTGTGGGTTGAGATCTGAGCTCAATTGGACCCTATGAGTCCAATTGACTTAGGTAATGGTAATTGACTGTGATCTAAGTTAATTAGGTTTAGTGAGGACATAATTAGGTCCTTAGGGAGATCTAGAGGTGACGTACTAGGGTTAGGGTACCTTAATTTAGGTTCCTATGGTGCTGGAATTGGGTTTAGTGAGCTAGAGATCCACGATCACGGCTTGAATCTCAAAATAGGAACTGGAGAACAGTTCCAGATGACCAAAAATGGAATCAGACGTCTTATACTCAAAAATCAGAAGTCCATACTTGTTGTCTGGATGTCCAATCAGAGTCAGGAAGAATTCAAGGTTTTCTCTTGGGCATTCTGCAGAAATTGGACATCTGACCAAGTGTCTGGACGTCCAATAACACTGCAGAAGTGGGTTTAAGGTGTGCGGGAGTTGGCTAAGGGCTCTAGACATCCTATAATTCATCTAGACATCCAGATAAAGGTTGGAATTATGGTTTTAAGGTTTCCTAGGGTGCGGTGACCTAATCTAAGTGTGGCTAAGGCTTGGGGAAGTATCTAGGCTATCCTAGGGCTAGGATAGACCTAAGTTCTTCACATTTTATTGCTTTGTTCCTACTTAATAGAGTAGCATACCTTAACTCCCTTATATTATTATCTATTACATCTAATCTAAGTCTTCAGCTCCAGCTCTACTGCAACACCAATTATTCCTAATCCAGCTTCATGTCCAGCTCCAGATCCAGTTTATTACCTGTAATTGACATAATGCACTTAATCAACACATTATAGCATTGTTTTATGCATAGCTAAAAGAAGGCAATAAAGATGCAGATAATGTTTATGCATGCATGAATTACCCTAACTTATGCTAAGTCCTAGCCTAATTTAGGTCAATTAATACCTATGATTGTTGTGCAATTAATTCCTTCCAAAGTCTTGCTCGAAGACTTCAAAAGGAAAAATCATCCTTAATTCTTAGACTTAGGACTGATCATGGGGGTGAATTTGAAAATGAAAAATTTTCAAGTCTTTGTGTCAATTCTGGCATAACCCACGAATTTTCATTTCCTCGGGCACCATCTCAAAATGGTGTTCTAGAGTGCAAGAATAGCACTCTACAAGAATGCGCCTGAACTTTGCTCTTGGAGTCTGGGCTTTAAAAATATTTCTGGGCTGAAGCCATTAATAAGGCATGTTATGTTCTTAATGGAACTCTCTTTAGGCCTATTATTAAGGAAACTCCATATGAGCTTTATTATGAGAAGTCCCGTAGAATTTCAAAGTTTAGGGTGTTTGGAAGTTGGTGTTATTTATTAAACACTTGTAATCGGCTTGATAAGTTTGATGCTAAAGGTGATGAAGGCATCTTTATTGGATATTCAACAAAAAGCAAAGCTTAACGTGTCATTAATAAAAGGACTTTTGTTATAGAAGAATACCTGCATGTTTCATTTGATGAAACAAACTTAGGAGAACCTGAACCAAATCATTTAGATTTAGATGATGAAGATACCCCCTTAATTGATGTATCAAAAATGGAAGATACACGAAATGTACATGATCTTCCAAAAGAATGGGTACACAATAATGATCACCCTCAAGAATAAATTATAGGTGATATTGAACAAGGTGTAAAAACCTGATCTCATTTTAGAGCAGATTTTTTCCTTAAAGCCTTTGTTTCTCAACTTGAACCTAAGAATGTTGATGAGGCATTAAAGGATGAATCATGGGTTGTAGCTATGAAGGAGGAGTTACTCTATTTACAAGGAACCATGCATTGGACTTGGTACCTTCTCTTGAGGGTAATTCCATCATTGGAAACAAGTGGGTGTTCCGAAATAAATTGGATGAATCTGGTTCAGTAATCGGGAATAAAGCCATACTTGTAGCTCAAGGCTATAACCAACAGGAGGGTAATGACTTTGATGAGACATATGCTCCTGTTGCTCGCTTGGAGTCCATATGGATGCTACTTACCTTTGCAAGTGTAAAGGATTTCAAGCTATATCAAATGGATGTCAAGAGTGCTTTTCTCAATGGATATATTAAGGAAAAAGTTTATGTTCATCAGCCTCCCAAGTTTGAGGACCCAGCATACCTAGAGCATGTATACAATCTCAATAAGGCATTATATGGACTTAAACAAGCTCCTAGGGCCTGGCATGATAGGCTTAGGACCTTCCTTCTCCAACGTGGATATAGAATTGGAGTTGTTGATTCAACTCTTTTTGTAAAAGAAAAAGGAATTGACATCCTATTGGTTCAAATATATGTCGACGATATTATATTTGGATCAACCAAGGAGTCCCTGTGTCAGCATTTTTGTGCGACTATGAAGACTGAGCTAGAAATGAGTATGATGGGTGAACTCAGATTCTTTTTAGGACTCCAAATTTAACAATTAGACATAGGAATTTACATTAGTTAAATAAAATATGTTCTTGAAATTCTCAAGAAGTTTAACTTTGAAAATGTAAATGGCAAAGAGACTCCATTTTCTCTATCTACTTCTTTTGGTGAAGACTTATCTGGCAAGAGGGTAGACAAAAAGAAATATCGGGGTATGATAGGCTCAATACTATATTTTACAACTTCTAGACCTAATATTCTTTTTGCTACATGTTTATGTGCGAGATTCCAATCCAAACCCAAGGAATCTCATTTTAATGCAGTAAAAGGAATATTTAGATACCTAAACAACACAAAAGATCTTAGTCTTTTTTGTCCTAAAGCACAAACCAAGGTCTATTATCCTATAGTGATGCAAACTATGCAGGGAGTCAAACAGACCGAAAGAGCACTAGTGGCACATGTCATTTTATTGGAGAATCTCTGGTCTCATGATTCTCTAAGAAACAAGCTTGTGTTTCACTTTCTACGACTGAAGTAGAGTATATTGCTGCTTCACTTGCTTGCTCTTAGGTCATTTGGATGAGACAGACTTTGTCCAACTTTGGATTGATTTTTGTGCAATCCAAAATATTATGTGATAATACAAGCATAATAAATTTATCCAAAAATCCGGTTCATCATTCACGTGCCAAACACAGATATTCGACATCATTTCCTTAGAGATAATGTATTTCAAGGTTCCATTCAATTAGAATTTGTAGACACACAAAATCAATTGGTAGACATCTTTACAAAAGCTCTTGTAATAGAGAGATTCTGCTTTATAATAAGAAAATTAGGACTTTGTACAATAAAATAGATTCAAAACTAACAAATTGATTGATGTGTAATTTGTTTATATTTATAAAAATCCCTTAGGGCCTTACTGTAATTTACCCATTTATGTTAAAAAGGGGTAAACTGTAATATTTTCATAGGTCTGAAAATATGAGGGTATTGTTTGCAATATGGCTGCATAACTTAGGTTGTTGACTACATTATTTTTCAACACCTAAGTTGACTAAACTTTTTTCCAACCACCTAAGTGGTCATGTGACTAGTAGATGACCCATCCCATATAAAAGAGGCCAAGTGCAAACACTTGCCTCATTCAACTCTTTGCAAACCCTAGTTTACCTCCTCAAGTGTCTCTCCAAGCCCTAGCCAAGAAGAGAAGAATCATCTCCAAGCTTTAACTCTAGGTACACTCTTATCTTATCAAATCGTGCTTCCATGAGTCAATCTTAATCTTGTTTTTCACTCTCTCAAAACTTTTCCTATTGCTGCAATATTTTCTTGTTGGGTACCAGATGGTACCGATAGCCATAATTGGTACCGACATTATCTTGGCATAGCAGTGCCTACCTTAGAGAGCAGGAACCGGTACTAAAGATGAGTACTGGTACATGTAGGCTTAAGCATGTTTTTGAATGCACACATCAAATGAAATATTCTGTTTTACTCATTATTTTTCTCCTACTCTTCTTGCATATTTTTTCAAATGGCACCTAAATCTAAGAGTAAGGGAAAGGCACCTCAAGATGCATTTCACAAATTTTGAATCTATGAGGATGCCAAATCAAAGTTTCATTAGTATAAAGGCCTAAAATTCACCATTGTAGGCTAGTTGAGTGGAAAGACTTTTCTCTACAACTCTTTAATTTCACCACCCGTCTTTCTAAATAGAAACTCATGCATTTATTTGATGAGTCATTTTTTGCTGATGTTCCGGGAGTATATCTTGATGTCAACTACTTATTTTCTACCAATCTCCAAGAACAACAAAATCGAGGTCATCTTGTCATAACATTAAATGCATTCGGTCAAAAAATCACCATCACTCCAAAATTCCTATCAACCATCACTGAATGTCCAAATGAAGGTCATGCTCTTAACATTCTTAAGAAGCAATTTGCTAGTTATAAAATCCATGAAACCTCTTGCTCCCTAACTGTCAGGGGAAAGCATTGGTTGCTTCGAACATGACCCTGTTTGCTCGTGTTCCTTTTCAAATTTTAGCATGGAACTTAAGGGCTAAAAATTCAGGATTCCACAAAATTCTCATCAACATATTACCCTTAATTTATGCTATCATCACAAGTTTTCTGGTAAATTGGAACACGATTTTCCTTCATTTTCTTGGACCCCATTACTATGCTTCTGCTTTACCATTGGACATCTTGGTATCTCACATTCTTCACAAAAATAAAATTGACCTCTCTAATTTTGCTCCTCTTAGAAAAGTGGTTTATTTCAAATGGTCCACTCTCCTGAACGTGGGAGTGAAACCTGCTAGAGAGGAATCCTCTAGTGATAATGATGAAGAAGAGTATGTTGATCCAAATGCTCAATCTTCTTCTTATCAACCTTCAGACTCATCCTCGACTTTTGTTCCAATAACCTGCTCATATCTAGAAGCCGAAACACCTTGGGTAAACCTATCTCATGAGTCTTACACCAATCCCAATATGATTAATACTTTCAATTATATTGGTCAAAATCTATCTAACCTCAATTTCACCTTCCGTCACATGGAACAGAAGTTTCATGATCTTTCCCTATCCATTGAGTCTTCCCATGTTGCTTATTCCACTCAACAACCTAAACAAAAGAAGAGGACTCAACCAAAAGTGCCTCAAGAATATAGTGAAAGAAGGCAAAAGCACTTCCAAGACCCATCTTCTGTCCCTTCTCCAATTGTGGAAGAAGAACCATTAGTTAATGATGACGATGAAGAAGACACTGATGATGAAGTTTAATATGAAAATGATGATGATGAAGACGATGAAGATGAAGATGATGAAGAAGATGATGATGATGATAGTGATGATGGTGGACATGCTTAAAAGCTCATCAGAAAACATCCTAAGGACTAGTTTAATTTTTAATCATATTACTAGTTCAATTTGTATAACATCTATGCTTTCCTAAACTTGTATGACATATTGCTAGTTTGTTTACTTTTGTGTTTTGCTAAACATGCATGTTTTGATCTTATTTGTGTGACTTTTCTCATTTAAATGAAGTAGTTTGCTCATGGCTCATGCTTCTTGAAAATGTATTATTTATCCATCTCTTTTGCTTTCCTGACAAAAAGGGGGAGATAAAATGGTATGGATACTTCATATTTAAACTATTAGATAGGCTTAGTTTGAGGGGGAGGTTGTTCACTCCTTGTGGAGTTTTTTACTCCTCTCTTATTAAGTTTCTATCTACTTTTAAATATGGGTATCATGTTTGTTTTAACAACACCAAAAGGGGGAGATTGTTGGAACCTAGTTCCACTTCTCCTTTGTGTTTTAGTGTTAACAAAATGGTTTTAAAGTCTAATGCGGTTATGTAGTGTTACAGGAATATACAGGGAAAAGAATTTGTGGATGCTAGCAAGCAACAAGATAGCATTGAAGATATGAAGGCAGAAGATTATAGATTTTGTTTCATTTATTGTACTTTAGAATCTTTGTATGTCTCCTAACAAGTAAAAAACAATCTAGGAGTTAAAAATCAAAGTAGAGATAATTAGGGTTCATATTAACACAATCGTTTATCTTTTCAACTCAAAATCGATTCCTTCCAAATAAAGTTGTATAGATGATCGATGCGTGCTTCGCGAATTAAAATCGAGGTTTAGAGGACCCATCGTTTTAGCTCACAAAATGCACCTATCAGATAAAATTTATAATCGAAACTTGAAAAGTTAGTCCCAGGTCAAACACAGGGAGGCGACATTTACTTTGTATGAAAACCACACTTTGATTTGTTTCCTTTCGGTGTTTAGGGTTTTGCTTTTTTCTTTGTTTTTCAAATAAAAAGACAAGCAATCACAAGAGAGAGATGGAATCAAATATGATATATTGCATGAATGTCTATTACAACAATCTACGAAAGCATAAAAAGAGAGGGAGGTGAGAAGAAATCTCCTGAATTGGCTATTCTGCGAGACAACGATGCCTGGCGAAAACTCGGACGAAGGTGAGGAGCGGGACGACAGAGGTGAGGAGTGGGACAATGGAGGTGAGATGTAGGAGGACGTCGGGTAGAGGAAAGCTTTAGCATGGCTCTGGAATGGAGGTGAGAAGGCAGAGATTATCTGCTATCGGAATGGAGGTGGGAGGATGGCTCCAATGCGACCTATGAATGGGGATGAAGGAGGTGACATGCAGGAGGATGTCGGGTAGAGGAAAGCTTCAACGTGGCTCTGGAATGGAGGTGAGAAGGTGGAGATGATCTGCTATCGGAATGGAGGTGGGAGGACAGCTCCAAGCCGACCTATGAATGGGGGTGGGAAGATGGAGGAATATTTGGTGAGGTAGAGGTTCGCTTCACTAATAAGAGCCTTGGGAGCTTAAGAGTAAGCTTTAACAGAGAGTTGGTAGGCATGCTAGAGCTTAGGAGTAGATAGGAGTAGAGTAGGTAGAGATGGAATGGTAAGGGGTGTGTGTAGACCTTTATATAGTGGATAGGAAGAAGAGAATCCCATGCATAGGAATTCAGCTACAGCTACAAACATCACTAAAGGCCACTCGAGCTGTTGCTGAAGATCCTCACCTCTTCATTGCCATGGCTGGCGTACTCACTGCGTAGGCCATTTAGTGGCAACTACAAGTGTCACTAAAGGTTGCCTTTCTGTCGCTACAGATCCCATGCCCACCGCTCATGCCTGCAGCTATCTTCGCTCGATGAGATCTCCAACCGCTTATCTTTGATCTTGCGATGCATAGGTAGAGCACACCACTTTGAAATTTAAATCATGTGCCATGCATGCTCAGCCATTGGATGCACCTCCTAGACATCTTATCTGTGCGAGTCAGATGATGCGTTCTCGAGGTGCGTCGGCGGCCGCGTGCGGCATTCGCGCTTATTTATGCGTCCACCTAGCTACTTCCTTCACTGCCAAATCTTCCATCAATGGCTTAAATTCCCTCCCGCATGCACTTCAGCAGATAAAATCCTCACGCGAAGCTTCGAACGCATGGCAGTGCATTGTGAGATGAGGAGTAAACCGCTGTGTTGAGGATCATTATGTGCTTTGCTTACGAATTAAGCTTCCACGCCTATGACCGTTGGATGAAGATCCAACATTCTAGATGACTCCTTGCTTGATTTGCCAGAGGCTGGGTGAGATGAGATGCTTCTTCAGCCGTGGAGCACACATCTCAGCTGTTGGATTGAGATCCAACGACTAGGATCTGATCTTGCAGTTGGCTTGGGGATGCCTTCACTCAGATGGGGCAACCTAGATGGTGCCATGTGGCTCCATTTGGGCCATCGATCTTCTTCTTGTGGAGGGTGCTACAGAGCTCTGATCGGGGTGATTCTCGCATTGACAGACTGCGATCGTCACTCTGAATTCATCCATGTGGTTAAATTCTTCATCCAAAGCCCGTAAAGATGTCGCATTGCTTCCTGGCCATGTAAAATGACAAAATTAATGTACATAATATACAACTATCCTAAATGCAATGCAATGGATATTTGTGCAATATTTATATCATGATATACAATGGTAAGCCTAGGAACTATCATAAATAAGCAACTTACGATGAATTTATATGTGTTTATCATACCCCCATGCTTACCTTTTTGCTAGTCCCTAGCAAAATTAACCTAAATGCTATGTGGAAAAGTAGAATTAGGATTCGATTATTTAGGCAATATTCATAGATTGCTTTAGAAAATCTCAACCCGAAGACCTAATTACAAAAAATCAATAGTGGCCAGGTGTCTACCAGAATGCAGACCGTCCAAGCCCTCAATGTATTTGAAAAGGGAAGATAAAAAAAATTTTTATTCTTCTTTTCTTTTTTTTTTTGGACTATTTGGAGTTTGAGAGCGTCGAGATAACTTTCTTCAACTACCCAACCCACCCAAGACTCGAAAAGGACTCTAAGTGCTAAGTATCTCGTGAAAATAGTGAAAGACTTACTAGGTGGCCTTTGAAACGGACTTCGGGTTTCTACGACCCTAGGTGACCTTGCCTAAAGGTTTATCTTTTTGATTGGTAGCTTTCTCCCTACTTTTATTTATGGGGCCAACACAAGGACGAACCCAGTTTATATCTCCCTGGTTTATTTTACTTCCCCGCTTCTTCCCTAAGTGTTTTGGGAATTATTGTGCATTTTTATGATATGGGCTCTGGACAACTAGCTAATGGGTTGTTACCCACGACTACTTGCCAGGCATACTCGTGCGGTGAAATGTGGCTTTATTATTTTCCTTTTTTATTTTCTCCTTTTTCTATTCTTTTTTCTTTCTTTTTCTTCTTTTTTTTTTAAGTAGGTGGCTTCCCTGATTTATGATTTGCCTAAAGGCAGTACGATGAAAATAGTCTTGTGGCTAGGCTCTGGACAACCAGCTAATGAGCTGTTACCACCAACAACTTGCTAGCCATACTACCCTAGATATTTCATTTGCTTCCAAATTTTCGTGAAATCCACCGAAAAGTGAGTTAGTGCAACAAGTGTGTAGATGCCTAGACTTAAAATCCCCTCGAATCAGAGGGTGGGTTGATAAGTCACATACTTATCATCCCAAATTATTTACCAGTTTAAGATAAGATTAATTGGTGAGGACTCGAGACTAAGTCCACATTTGAGTGAACACCCGGGCTAATTAAGCCCAAAGACTTGAAGAGTTTAAGTATTCAGGTCCCAAAGTATCAATTCTTAAAGTTTGAAACTCCTAATGCCTAAGTTCTCATCTCCTTTTTTCTTAAGATGAAAAATAGGAAATTACTGTTACGGCTGACGAAAGGATTCATAAGAAATATCTACCCCCCCATGCTTAGCTAATGCAATGTCCTCATTGTTAAAAATGAAAGCATGCAGGAGAGTAGAAGTGGAAGAATAGCACCTGGTTTTCATGAGATTCTGGTCAGCTCGGAACAACCTTTACACGTGCTGAGTTTAGTGCCTTTAGCTAGGCGATGATCAGCCCCTGGTGGTTAAGGCAAGATAAGAGCAACCTTGTTCGAGATAGGTTCAAGGAGCAAAATGATCAACGTGAGCTTCGTGTATTAAAATCAGGTTTGGAGGACCCATCGTTGTAGCTTGCAAAATGAGTCTATCAAATAAATCTTATAATTGAAACTTGAAAAGTGAGTCTCGGGTCAAACACAGGGAGGCAACGTTTACTTTGTATGAAAACAACGCTTCGATTAATTTCTTTTTGGTGTTTTAGGGTTTTGTTTTTTTTTTGTTTTTGAAAAGAAAAGACAAGCAATCACAATAGAGTGATGGAATCAAATATGATATATTGCATGAATGTCTATTAAAATAATCTATGAAAGCAGTAAAAGAGAAGGATGTGAGAAGAAATCTCCCAAATCGGCTGTTCGGTGAGATGATGGTGCCTAGTGGAAGCTTGGATGGAGGTGAGGAGCATGATGACAGAGGTGAGATGCAGGAGGATGTCAAGTAGAGGAAAGCTTCAGCATGGCTCCAGAATGGAGGTGTGAAAGCAGAGATGATCTGCTACCGGAATGGAGGTGGGAGGACGGCTCCAAGGCGACCTATGAATGGGGATGGGAAGATGGAGGAATATTTGGTGAGCTAGAGGTTCGATAAACTAATAGGAGCCTTCGGAGCTTGAGAGTAAGCTCTAATGGAGCATTGGTAGGCTTGCTATAGCTTAGGAGTAGGTGGGAGTAGAGTAGGTATAGATGGATTGGTAAGGGGGTGTGTAGGCCTTTATATAGTGGAAGGGAAGAAGAAAATCCCACGCATAGGCATTCAACGACAGCTACAAACATCACTAAAGGCCGCACGAGCTGTCATTGAAGATCTGCTCCTCTTCATTGCCTTTGCTGGTGCACACATTGCGCAGGCCATTTAGTGACAGCTGCAAATGTCACTAAAGGCTGCCTTTCTGTCGCTGTAGATCCCAGGCTCACCGCTCATGCCCACAGTTGTCTTCGCTTGATGAGATCTCCTGCCGTTCATCTTCGATCGTGCGATGCACAGGTAGAGCTCGCCTCTCTGAAATTTAAATCACGCACCTCGCATGCTCAGCCATCGAATGCACCTTCCAGACGTCCTATCTGTGCTCGTCAGATGGTGCGTTCTTGAGGTGTGTCGGTGGCCACATGCAACATCTGCGCTTATCTATGCATCCACGTAGCTGCTTCCTTCACTTCCCGATCTTCCATCAATGGCTTAATTTCCCTCTCGCATGCGCTTCAGTGGATAAAATCCGCACGCGGGGCTTCTTACGCATGGCCGTGCATTTTGAGCTTAGGCGTAAACCGCTGTGTTGAGGATCGTTATGTGCTCTGCTTACAAATTAAGCTGCCGCACCGACGACCGTTGGATGAAGATCCAACGGTCTAGATGACTCCTCGCTTGATTTACCTGAGGCTGGGTGAGACGAGATGCTTCTTCAGCCGTGGAGCGCACATCTCAATCCAACGGCTGGGATCTGATCTTGCGGCAGGCTTGGGGATGCCTTGGCTTAGATGGGGCAACCTGGATGGTGCCACATGGTGCCATCTGGGCCATCCATCTTCTTCTTGCGAAGGGTGCTACAGAGCTTTGATCGGGGTGATTCTAACGTTGACAGACTATGATCGTCGCTTTGAATTCATCCGTACGGTTGGATTCTTCATCCGAAGCCCATAAAGATGTCGCACTGCCTCCTGTCCATGTAAAATGATGGAATTAATGTACATAATATACAACTATCCTAAATGCAATGCAATGGATATTTGTGCAATATTTATATCATGATATGCAATGCTAGGCCTAGGAACTATCATAAATAAGCATTTTAGGATAACTTTATACGTGTTTATCAATGGATTAGATGGGTTTACTCCAAAAATTGACTTACACTTATAATATTAGCTACTTGTAGCAAGTATTGATACTGGCCATAAGTACTAGTACATGCTAGGCACAGGTTTAGGCCTAAGTCCCAAACTGTTAAAAACAAGTACCGGTACTCATCGTGATTAACGGTACCAAGTGGTCACAGTTTGTGCACTTGGTTTTGCCTGGACCTTACAAGTACTGGTACTAATCACCAGTACCGGTACATGTAGGTCATAGCCCCATAGCCTGTGAGTCACAAGTACTGGTACTTATGATCAGTACTGGTACCAAGTGGCTTTGTTGGTACTCAACAGAATGCACTGAGTATCGGTACCAGTGATCAGTATCGGTACCCCAAGCACTGTTGAACTGACTATAGGCAGTCAGTACCAATACAAAAAGTTTAGTACTACTACCAACTAACAGTTGTGCCTAATTTGAACTATTTACAATTAATCTTAATCCTACACTTCCCCTTTTGCCTCTAACGACTACTATTCGTAGGGGAGGTGTTTAGTGACCAATATATACACTCCTTGTGTATCATTTACACATAACCAACAAGCTAAAAATATTCTCTTTGCTTACACCTTTTTTTTTCAATTTTCTAGTTGCAAAGGAGCTTATCTTGTTGCTCTCTTCACAAGGCTATTCTCTGGTTACAACAAGTTCCCAAGGCAATTGTGTTCTCAGTAAATTGTCTATTTTTGCTTTCGCATTCTAGTTAGAATTTATATATCATCTATTAAGAAAAACACTTGTTGGAGACTTAGGAATTTGTTGTAAGCTTTTGTTTGTATCTTGCTTACAGCTGTAGTCTTTATTTCTTTTTGTGATCTTGCAATTGGGTTGAGGTAACCTTTTAATTACCTCAGGTTATTAGTAAATTGATTCCCTCCGGGTTGAGGAAATCAGGTTTAAGAATCCTAAGTCGGGAGACTTAGGTAGTGGAGTACCCAAGCGAGGGGAACCACTATACATCTCATGTGCTTTTTGTGGTTTGGTTATTCTTGGAATTTTTTATATATCACACTATTCGTCCCCCCTTCTAGTGTGCTTGTGCCCTACAGATCCTACACAAGACACCTGCAATGAGTCTAACTCAAGCTCAAAGGAAGAAGAGACCTCTAGTGAAGAAGCTCTTCTAGGACTCATGGCCCTAGAAGATGAGGTAACATCCTTTTTACCAGATGAATTATTAGAAGCTTTCCTTGAAATGCATGACATAGCTAAATCACTCAAGATAGAAAATAAAAGCTTAGTAAAAGCCTTAAAAGAAGAGAAAGCACAAAAAGATACACTTGCATCACAAAATTAGGAGCTATCTATTGAAATTACTTCACTAAGATCATCGGTAGATAACTTAAAAATAAATATAGACAAACTGAAAGAGAACTCTACTATTCTTCTAAATTATCTAGCTAAATTCACTAAAGGTAGTCAAAATCTACATAAACTCTTAGGAACACCAACCCAGAGCATCACAAAAATTCGGTTAGGATACATACCTAAAAATGATCATGAAGCATCTAGTTTTAGTCAAAAGAAAGAGAAAGGTAGCTTACCCAAATAGGCGTCACCAGCTAATCACCGTGGACGCAAGCAAAAGTGGCTACTAAAAGCACTCTTGAAATTCCTTTTGTAGGTCAAGTAGATTATAAGAGGTGGACATATCAAGAATCACATGGAAACCTAAAGCCAATTTATAGATCCAACGATCCAAGGCCTCACAAATGCAAACAAATGATAGGATCGAGAAGAAAGAAGATGAATCATGGACAACAGGCGTTCCAAGCACATGACAGGAGAGGAAGGCCTATTCCTACAACTCAACCACAAGGAAGGTGGTATAGTTACATTGGGAACAATCACAAGGTCCATATTATTGGTACTGGCCAAGTTGGTAACTCTTCTACCTCTTTCGATAATGTGCATCTAGTTAGGGGATTAAAAAATAATTTACTTAGTGTAAGTCAAATTTGTGATAAAGGATATAAAATTACTTTCACATCAAATGGTTTTAAAATAAGAGATAAAGAAACCAAACAAATTTTTCTTAAAGGAAATAAACATAAGGATATTTACATTATCAACTTCGACAATTGCAGCAACTTTGAATGTCTTGTCGCATCTAACGAAGGGGCAATACTTTGGCACAAATGGCTAGGTCATGTTCACATGAAGAATATTAGTAGACTTCCGAAACATGAGCTTGTCAAAGGCCTGCCAAATTAGTAAACTTCAAGAAGAGCAAAGTCCACAATTCTTGTCAAATTAGTAAACAAACCAAAAAATGCTTTAAACCAAAAAGGATGGTTAGCACTTCTCGACCCCTAGAATTACTTCACTTAGACTTGTTCGGACCAATCAAATCTAAAAACTTAAATGAGTGCAGATATTGTCTAGTCATAATCGACGATTTCTCGAGATTTACCAAGGTATCCTTCATAAAAAGCAAGGATCTGAATATTGATGTTTTTAGTAAACTAGTAAGAAGACTGCAAAATGAGAAAGGATCTAAAGTGATTGGGATTAAAAGTGAACACGATGGAGAATTTGAGTATCAATCCTTTTCTGACTTTTTTGATCAATATGGGATAAAATATGACTTTGCTTTCCCTAGTGCTGCACCTAAAAATGTAGTTGAAAAGAAAAATAGCACCTTGCAAGGGTGTGTCCGCACGATGCTATGTGTCAAAGTTGCCTCGATATTTTTGGTGCTGGGGCTATAAACATTGCTTGCTATATCCAAAATAGATCCCTGATTAGACCAATTCTAAACAAAACACCCTTTGAACTCTATCATGGAAGAGTGATGTGCATACATCCGATCAACCTAAAATGTCTATTAATGCATGTTCTTAGTTTCACATTAGCATCATACATTGTAAATATTGCACAACATGCATAATCATGCATTTAGATCAAGCTGTATAAATTGTACAGTAATTGTCTCCTTTTTATGGTCAGGGACAAAGAGACTTTTTATCGGGTCCTCAGATTGAAGATCCAATTGTACGGATCTGATTAGGGCGACGATTGGAGTTCAATGACTCCAAGATCACCCTAATTGGACATTTGTAGCACCAGATATAGATCGAGGAACACTAAAGATCAATCGCCAAGACAATGTTAATCCATACCTCAGATGGAAAATTTGACTGCACAGATGGATTCGAATTGACTATCGCTGCCTAGTGGTGTGAAAATCGGTCCAATCCGACACCCATGGCACCATCTACAATACTCAGAAGATGAACGACCAAGATGGTGCCACGTGGGGCCATCTCAGTCGCCCAACCGACCCAAGGACTCGCCTCTGACTTTCCCCTTCATCTGATCGACACTTCTTCACCGTTGGATGCTCATCCAACGGCTGTAGGCCGGTGTGCTCAAAACATTCGCACGACACAAAGCTGCCTACAGCGCATCGATCGAGTACCTTCGTGAGAAGGGGAAGTCGCGCGTTCAAGCTGCGGTACCTCAAATTGAAGAGCGGCCGTGTGGAGTGGGCAAGCAAGTAGACCCATGCGATGAAGAGAGTGCAATGGCGAGTAAGCGATAGCCCCCATGCACGATCAGACGTGCGGCGCTGACACGTGATCGCACGTGGGGGCATGACGCAAGCGTAGGAGGTTTTAAGCCGTCCGATCTCTTGATCGGATGGCTGTAAGCATGTGGACGTGCACGTGCATTGAAGGATGCGAAGGTGAGGAGGTGCGCAGTGCGCGCACACAAAGGCCACATTCAGGCCTTTAGTGATGGATTTATCCATCACTAAAGGTCCTGAATTAATGTTTTTCAAATTGAAATGTCCAAAATGTCCCCACTCCCTGCAACTATAAGAGGAGACCCCCTCCATATGAATTTCTCATCCCTTCCTTCTCTTCTCTCCCTCTCCAGAGCCCAAGAGAAGCTTGTCCCACACCTGGGATGCTCCTCAAGAGATAAAATCAATTTTTTGCCCCCATTATGGAAGCGGATCCTGTGACGACGATGACGTGCTGCCTCGTTCCCGTTCCTCTTGCTTCGACCTCCATCTTCTCGCTTCGTTCCTCGTCTTCCAGGAATTGTCTCGTCCGGCTCATCCTTCAAACAATCGTCGAGGAGGATAACTTCACTCTCTCATTTCTTTTTCCTACTTTCTAGAGTAGAATTTTCTTGCTTTCTAGTTGTAATAGTTTTCCTATTTTCTAGTGTAATTTCTCACTTTCTTAGTTGTACGAACATTTTGCAACTTTAAGTGGATGTTTTCTCTCTCTTTTTGTCTATAGTTATTTCATTTCATTGTGATTACTCCGCTTTTTAAACAAAAACACAAAAAGAATATAATTGTGAATCTTGATCGACGTAGCCTCCCTGAGTTTGACTTGGGATTTCTATTCCAGTATAAATTTTATTTGTTGAACCTAAGTTCTTCGTTATTCAAACTGCAATGACAGGTTTTCAAAACCAACTCCGATAGCATAGTCTTCCGCCGTTCAACATTTTGGAGCTGTTGCCGGGGAGGCAACGATTTTCCGATCTTCTTTTTGCATTTCACTCACTTTACTATCTTCTAACTTGTTTTCTCTTGTGTCTACTATTTTGCAGATACCTCTATCAGGGAATCATCAAGTGGTAGTTCGGAGTAAAGTGCAGTTGAAGACGACTGTAAGTGCTCTCCATTTTTCCCCTTCCATAGATTTCATTTGTCACAGTAAATTCAAATTCCAATTAACCTAGGTGTCTGCATAAATCTTAGAATTAGTTTGGTTGTTTGGATTTCCACTCACACTCACATTTCACCCTCACATATAAAAAAAACAAAAAGATAATTTTGTGGGGTAATTCAAAATACACACAACATACACCCACATTCAAGGCACTTGACCTACTTGATTTTCTTCTACTCAACCAGATTTTGATCTATGGAACTGGTACACATAAATCAACACATAAAAGAGTAGAAATCATCCTAGGTTAACCATTTCTGTGTGCCTAACCCAATGGTGCAATTGTGGCCAATTGTTTAAGTTGTTTGGGCCATACCACTCAACCTAAAATCAACTCACTAAGTAGCTTCCTCTTAGGGTTTTCAATCTAGGTTCATAGTAGGCACTCAACTTTATTTTTTATTTTAAAGGAAAGCAATCTTCACCGGTGCTTGAAAACCTGGTTTGCCTCAAACTTGATTGAAATCAACCTAATTCTAAACCCCAAAAGCTACTTAAGCAAGATTTGAACATTAAAATCTACTCATCACAGATAATCTTGCTTGAAAGCTCTCGTTGTGCACGCACTTACACATAATCAATCATTAAGGGCACAACCCATTTTAAGGGCCCATCACATTCCATAAGCACTACAATCCTAAGCCTCAATAAAATCGAGTAGATGTTGGCCTTAAGAACTGATTCGCTTTTCGGGGCCTAGTCTGAGATTGTTTACGATTAACCTACTTGTATTGATCAATCTGACGTCTAGCTAGGGGAGTAGCATTAAACGATCGCGGTTGGGGGGTACACTAGGAACCGGAGGTGCAAGCTAAAGGAAGAACCTTCTCCCCAGTCCCTCCTTCTAACTGGTTGGATTGAGCAGACACAAGTAGAGTAAATCATCTATAACCTTAAGGTAGGTTCTAGGAGTCTATAGATCCTTAGGCTACCCTACTTATGGACAAGCTTATTTTGTTGTGCTATAGGGTTCTTATCCCCAGTCCTTCCGACCTTATCCAAGTTTATGTTGGGAAGAAGGTCATTGAATCCCCGATTTGAAGGACCACTAGAGTATTCTGGGAGGCGTAGATTGGATTTTGGTCAAATTGATCCCATGGCCGATCAATAGCCTCCTCTGCCTCGGGATCCACAGGAGGAATTTCGAAGGTAGCTGGAATAAATGCAGAGAATGCAAGAATGGTTCCATAGAATGCAGGGCGCTCAGCCCTTGAAGGATTTTTATGACCCTTCAAATTACGGGGAATGTCCCGGCATCCAGATTCCTGCCAGAGACGTAGAAATCAAGCCCCAGGTGTTAAGCCTGATCAAACATTTTCATGTGCTTGGCTCTGAAGACCCATTTCAGCACTTGGAGGACTTGACCACTTTGGTCTAGACCACCAAGGCACGAAACAAGAATGAGGAACAAATAATCATGAGGCTCTTCCCCCACTCTCTTAGGGATAAAGTTGCTCATTGGTACAGGACTATAGGAAGACCAATTGCAACTTGGAATGAGTTGAAATCGGCCTTTCTGAAGAAATTCTTCACTGTCAGATGTACCAATGCTTTGAGATGGGCAATCACTACCTCTACCTAGCAGCCGGGGGAGTAGTTTCATGTGGCCTGAGAGCAATTCCAGGACCTATTGAGGAGGTGTCCACACCACGAGGTGCCGAAATGGCAACTCGTGCAAATCTTCTACCACAGGTTGACTAAGCAACTCAGAAATCACGTGGATGCTTCTTGTGAAGGCAATTTCCTCAACAAAGACGCAGATAGTGTGCACGATTTGTTTGAGGAAATGAGTAGGAATTCGATCAATCATGCCTCCATGGATACTTTTAACCAGTCCCAGCAGCCTAGATCGAATGTTAATGAAGTCCACGACTCTCATTCATTCGATATGGAATTGATTTGTAATAAACTTGATAAGGTGGACTTGGTTGCTTAGAGAATGGAGGAGTGGATGGTCGGAAATTCAATGAACAACTCTCGATCCACTCAATCCCAGAATTCGGGATTCCATTCGTCATGAGCTCCTTCTGGACTGGAGTTCGTGAATCAACTTGATGCGGCTCAACCTGCGAGACAGCATTATTTGGAACCCCACGGGTTCCAAACTAGGGCCTTTGATCCCAGTTTCTCTGATCCTCTTCTTTCTTTCTCTCCATCCTCACCCTATGAGGATGTTTGTGCTGTACAGGAGAATGTTAGATCCAACCCCTACTCCAATGCTTATTATCTGGGTTGGAGAAACCACCCTAACTTCTCGAAAAATCCAGGGTAGCAGACCTAATTCCGACCCAACAACTATGCTCCGCAACGACCAATGGGTCAGGGTCATGTTAATACACAGTTGCCCTCAAATCAAGTCAATCAGCCAACTTGGAATACCCGTCAACCCGTAGGGTAGGATGATTTGAACCGAAAAATGGTAGAGATGCAAGGATCCATGCTCCAGCTCATGCAACAAATGAAATCCTTGCTGGACAACTTGCAAACCCGACTCATAGCTAACTCTTGTCAACCTGGATCTCTACCATCCCAACCCATACCCAACCCGTGAAATATCCTAAATCTGAGCAATCATGCCCATGGGTACGGAAATCAGATGGATCCACACACACATGCTCAGGTGGTTGAGTAGGGTCCTTCCTCTTCTGCAAATCAGCGATTCTTGGCTAATGAAGCCCCTCCAATCTTTCCTAACCCTCCCCATGACCCAAACTTGTATGCATCTGCAAATTCTATGACCTTGAGGAGTGGTAAAAAAACTCAGGATCCACAACCACACTGTTCTGATTTATCGAATCCTGAAGAACCTGAGAGAAAGGAGAACTGTGGAGAAGAAATCAAGGCTCAGGAACCTGATTCCAAAGATTCGACTCATGCTCCTTTTCCTGAAGCCTTGATAAGATCAAGGAAGAAGAAGTTTGTTGATAGTAATGAGGAGCTTTTGAATATTTTCAAGAATGTTGAGATCAATATCCCGCTCCTCGATGCTATCAAGCATATACCAACTTACGTGAGATTTTTAAAGGATTTATGTACACAGAAACGTAAGTTGAGAGAATCTATTCTGATGAAGGTGGTACTCTCCGAGTAGTCTAGTTCTTTTATCCTGCACCACCTCCCTCAGAAAAAGAGAGATCTAGGTGCTCCGTTGATTTCTTGTGTCATCGGAGATTACACTTTTGATAGAGCACTGCTAGATCTAGGTGCATCCATCAATCTAATTTCGACTTCTCTTTACGAGAAGTTCAAATTAGGTGAACTTTGGCCGACTTCAATAACGCACCAGTCAGCAGACCATTCGGTGACAAATCCATGAGGCATTATTGAAGATGTTATTGTTAAGGTTAAGGATTTCTATTTTCCTGTAGATTTCCTTGTCCTTGACATGGATGTACCTGAAAATTTGAGGAACACACCCATCACTCTGGGGTGTCCGTTCCTGGCTATCTCTAAGGACAACATTAACTGTGAAAGCGGTAGCACGGAAATCACCTTTCGGGATCAATGAAGGAAATTGGATACTTTTAAGGCAATTAATAAATTCGAGGATTGTGGATTTATTGAGGAACTTGGGGACGATAATGTGAATATTGAAACTTGTATGATGGTTTCTACATTTGAAAGCTCCTCCTCTGATGATGAATTGGATGCGCAACCCTCTACGGCAGACCCACCATCTTCTGAAGATGTTATTGATTTTGTTCACTCTCAACCTCTTCCTCTTGATGAGTCATCAGCATCTTCCTTACCTTCAATCATCAACCTGCCCGTTTGAAATGAAACCATTTCCTGAAAATCTGAAATATCAATTTTTAGGACCACACAAGATGATCCCTGTGATTATCAATGCTAAACTAAATAAGGAGCAGGAGATTAAACTAATTAAGGTCCTGAAGGAACACAAGGAGGCAAATGGTTGGACCATTCATGACCTTAGGGGGATCGAGCCATCTTACTGCAATCATAGAATATTTTTGGAAGATGGATCCCACCCTTCTCGCTAGATGCAGAGGAGATTAAATCCAAATATGCGAGAAGTGATCAAGAAGGAGATTATTAAGTGACTCAATGCAGGAATATTTATCCGATCTCTGATAGTCCTTGGGTAAGTCCTATGCAGATTGTTCCTAAGAAAGCCAGGATTACCGTTGTAACTAATGAGAAAGGAGAATCTGTCACAACTCGTTCAGCTTCCTCTTGGAGGGTTTGTATCAATTATAGGAAGCTGAACATAGCCATGAAAATGGGTCATTTCCTTCTGCCTTTCATTGATCAAATCTTGGAAAGATTAGCCGGGCAGAAGTACTTCTATTTTCTTCATGGCTACTCGGGATACAACCAAGTTCCTATCCATCTCGAGGATCAGGAAAAAACTACTTTCACCTGTCCCTACGAAACCTTTGCATTCCGTAGGGTGCCATTCGATTTATGCAATGCACTTGCGACTTTTCAAAGGTGTATGTTGGCCATATTCTCTGACATGGTGGGAGAGTTTATGGAAGTCTTCATGGATGATTTATCTATTTTTGGAGAATCGTTTGACTCTTGTCTAGCTAATCTTGAAATGATTCTTAAATGATGCATCAAAACAAGATTGGTCCTTAGCTGGGAAAAGAGTCATTTCATGACACAAGAAGGCATCGTCTTGGGTCATGTAATCTCTAAACAGGGAATTGAAGTGGATAAATCTAGGGTTGATGCTATCGCTAAACTTTCTCCTCCCACATCTGTTAAACAAATTCGATCATTTCTTAGTCATGTGGGATTCTACAGAAGATTCATCAAGGACTTTTCGAAGGTTGCTCATCCTCTGAGCAATCTTCTCGCCAAAGAAACGCCATTTGTTTTCGACGAATCATGATGTAAGGCATTTGATTTTCTTAAAACAGCAGTCACTTGTGCTCCGGTGCTGCAACCACAGATTTGGACCGCCCCTTTTGAGATCTTGACCAACGCTTCTTATTACGCGATCGGGGCTGTTTTGGGTCAAAAAGTTGACAGGAAGCCCTCTGTCAACTACTACGCTAGTAAAACTCTAGACGAGAACTAAAGTAATTACACTGTTACTAACAAGGAATTACTAGCCGTAGTATTTGCTTTGGAGAAATTCAGGGCTTATCTCTTAGGGTCTCATGTCATTATTTATTCCGACCACTCGACCTTGAGACATCACTTGGCTAAAAAGGATGCCAAAACCTGGCTTATTCATTTGATTCTTCTGCTTCAAGAATTTGATCTTGAAATCAAGGATAAATCTGGGGTACCGAATGTGGTGGCAAATCATTTGTTGAGACTTCCAAGTGATTCTTCTCATCCGGACATCCCGATTGCTGATACTTTCCTGGATGAAACCATCCTTATAGTTTCTGGTGTCTAAATTCCATGGTTTGCTGACATTGTTAATTATTTGGAAGTTGGTCAAATTCCCTAGGATTGGACCAAGCAACAATGGGATAGACTCACATCTGAGGCCAAATAACTTCTGAGAGGACCCTGAACTGTACTTCATCGGCTCTGATTAGATTATTTGCCAATGTGTTCCAAAGAATGAATTCAATAGTATACTCGAGTTCTGCCATGCATCTGCATGTGGTGGACACTTCTCCGGGAAAAAGACGGCTGCAAAAATTTTGCAATCTTGATTCTATTGGCCATCTTTATTCAAGGATGCCCAGGATTTCTCAAGGTTTTGTTCCCGATGCCAGGCACTTGGGAGCATAACTAAGAGAGATATGTTGCCCCTAAACCTAATTCTTCCTGTCGAAATCTTTGACATTTGGGGCATTGATTTCATGGGACCCTTTCCACCTTCACTTGGACATCAATACATTCTCGTCGTTGTTGATTACGTGTCCAAATGGATTGAGGCGATTCCCACCCGAACCAATGACCTCAAGGTGGTCATCAATTTTGTCAAGAAGAACATCTTCAGCAAGTTCAGGACTCTGAGGGCCATCATCAATGATGGTGGCACTCATTTTACTAATGCCTAGTTCTATAATCAACTTGCTAAATACAGGGTTAATCACTGAATCTCCACACCTTACCATCCCTAGATGAATGGACAGGCCGAGATCTCTAATCGGGAGATCAAAAATATTATGTAGAAAATGGTTAGGCCTGATTGTAAAGACTGGACTCAAAAGCTTGAGGACACTTTTTGGGCCTACCATATGGCTTATAAAATGCCCATCGGCATGTCTCTGTTTCGTCTGGTGTATGGAAAGGCGTGCCATTTACCCATAGAGATTGAACATAGGGCATTCTGGGCAATCAAGCAATGCAATCTAGATCTTAGTTTAGTCGGGAAGACCAGGAAACTCCAACTATCTGAGTTGGAGGAGTTTAGAAATGATGCATAAGAGAATGCCAAGATCTATAATGCTCGAACCAAAGCTCTACATGATCAATTGATTTCCCGCAAGAGCTTTGAGCCAAACCAGAAGGTCTGGCTATTCGATTCTCAACTTAAGCTCTTTCCTGGCAAACTTAGGTCAAAATGGAACGACCCGTTCATTATCGACCAGATTTTTCCAAACAGAGCTACTCAGATCTCTGACCTGAAGACGGGTAATTCATTCAAAGTCAACGGTCAACGTCTGAAGCCTATTATTGACCGTACTCTTCCAGAACCCGTCTCAAACACGGTTGCTCTAGCCATGTTGTGACTTCCTTGGCTGGACTTCGCCTAGCTCATATCATTAAACTCAGTAGTTGTACATATGACTCAGAGCTGACCTGAGTCTCATATTTAGGTGATATCTTCCGTACTCTACCCTTCCTTTCATGTCTCTTTTTCTCAATGTGTACATTTCATCAGCTAGGCATGGGGGGGTGGATTCATTTTTGAATCATTTTGTCAGCTCTGTGAAATTATTGTAAATTCTATTTCTCTTCTTATATATACATAAAAAGAAAAATTGAATTAGGAAGGAATACATGGACATTAGCACTTTTCAATCTTAGGAAATATTACATTAGGATCTGAACATAAAGACCCTTCAGGTCTTTAGGCTTAATCAGCCCGGGTATCCACCAAAATGTGGATTTATTTTTTGAGTCCTCGCCACCTTGAATTATATTATAATGTGATTAAATAAGTTTGGGTGATAAGTACATGACTTATCAACCCACCCACTGATTTGAGGGAACTTTAAGTCTAAAGCATCTATACACTATCCTTTCACTGACTTGTTGATCGACGGTTTTAATGGAAATTGGGTAGCTAATGAACCTTCTTGGGTGATATGGCTGGCAAGTTATTGTGGGTAGGTTGTCCAGAGCCCAGCCACAGGACCATTCTCTTCTTACTGGCTTTAGGTAAATCTTAGACTAGGGAAACCACCTACTTAAAAGAAAAAAAAGAAAGTCAAAAAGGAAAGGAAAAGAAAAGAAAAAAAGAAAACAAAAGAAATAAGCCACACTTCGCCACACGAGTATAGCTAGCAAGTTGTTGGTGGTAACAGCTCATCGACCGGTTGTCCAAAACCCAGCTCAAGAAATGCACTAAAAATTCCCAAAACACTTAGGAAGAAGTGGAGAAGTAGAATAAACCAGGGAGATATACACTAGATTCACCCTTGTGCTGACACTATAAAAATAAAAGTAGAGAGAAAGCTACCAATCGTAAGGATACACCTTTAGGCAGAACTCTCTTTTTAAGGTCACCTAGAGGTGAAGAAACCTGAAGTCCACTCTAATTGCCAATCAACGAGTCTATCACATTCCAATAAGATGCTTAGAACTTAGGTTCTCATCAAATCTTGGGTGGATTGAATGGCCGTAGAAAGCCACTCTTTAACCCTAAACTCAAAAATCCAAAAAAAAAAAAAAATAGAAAAGAAGAAAAAGGGGAAAAGAAATTTTTCTTTGAATAAGGCGAGGGCTTGAGGCGATCTGCATTTTGGCAAATATTAGGGTGCTGTTGTGTCATTGAAAGTTCAGATCCTGAGTAACAGAATTTCTTAATGTTGAAAATAACTTATGCCCAAGTAATCCATCCTAATTCTTTTATAAATAACATGTAGTTTCTGCTAGGGACTAGCAAAAGATAGGGATGGAGGTGTGATGTGTATACATCTGATCAACCTAAAATGCCTTTTAATGCAAGTTTTTAGTGTCACATTAGCATCATACATTGTAAATAGTGCATAACATGCTTAATCATGCATTTAGATCAAGTTGTATAAATTGTACAGCAATTGTCTCCTTTTTATTGTCAGGGACAAAGCGACTTTTTATCGGGGGCTCGAATTGAAGATCCAACCATACAGATCTGATTAGGGCGACGATTGGAGTTCAACGACTCCAAGATCGCCCTAATCGGACATTCGTAGCACCAGATAGAGATCGAGGAACCCAAAAGATCTAGGGCCAAGATTATGTTAATCCGCACATCAAATGACAAATCCAACCATATGGATGGATTCGGATCGACGATCGCAGGCTAATGGTGCAAAAATCGATCCAATCTGACACCCATGGCACCATATACAATACTCAGAAGATGGATGGCCTATATGGTGCCACGTGGCACCATCTCCACCTCCCAACCGGCCCCAAGGACTAGCCTCTGCCTTTCCTCTTCATCTGATCGATGCTTCTCCACTGTTGGATGCTCATCCAATGGCTGTAGGCCCACGTGCTCAAAACATCCACTCGACACAAAGCCACCCACAGCACATTAGTCGAGCGCCTTCGCAAGAAGAGGAGGTCGCACGTTCGAGCCGCGGTGCGTCAAATTGAAAAGCAGGCATGTGGATTGGGTGAGAGAGAGGAGCAGTGCGATGAAGATAGTGCGGTGGTGAGCGAGCATTAGTGCCCACGCATGATTAGACGTGCGACGCTAATGCGTGATCGCATGCGGGCGCGTGGTGCAAGCGTAGGCGGTTTTAAGCCGTCCGATCTCTTGATTGGATGGCTGTAAGCGTGCGGACGTGCACGTACGTTGAAGGACATGGAGGCGAGGAGGCACGCAGCGTGCGCACACGAAGCCCACGTTCAGGCCTTTAGTGATGGATTTATCCGTCACTAAAGATCCTGAATTAATGTTTTTCAAATTGAAATGTCCAAAATGTCCCCAGTCCTTACAACTGCAAAAGGAGGCCCCCTCTATAAGAATTTCTTATCCCTTCCTTCTCTCCTCTCCCTCTTCAAAGCTCAGGAGAAGCTTGTCCCATACCTGGTATGCTCCTCAAGAGATAAAATCAATTTTTTGCCCCCATTCCATAAGTGGATCCCGCAACAACGGTGATGTGCTGCCTTGTTCCCATTCCTCGTGCTTCGACCTCCTTCTTCCCACTCCATTCCTCGTCTTCCAGGCGTTGTCTCGTCTGACTCGTCCTTCAAACGATCGTTGAGGAGGATAACTTCCTCTCCCATTTCTTTTTCCTGCTTTCTAAAGTAGAATTTTGCTACTTTCTAGTCATAATAGTTTTCCTGCTTTCTAGTGTAATTTCTCGATTTCTTAGTTGTACAAACATTTTGCAACTTCTAGTGGATGTTTTCTCTCTCTCTCTCTTTCTCTCTCTTATTTTCTATACTTATTTCATTTCATTATGATTACTCCAGTTTTTAAACAAAAACACAAAAAGAATATAATTGCAAATCTTGATCGACATAGCCTCCCTGAGTTTGACAAGGGATTTCTATTCTAGTATAAATTTTATTTGTTGAACTCGAGTTCTTCACTATTCAAACTGTAACGACAGGTTTTCAAAACCAACTCCGATAGCATAGTCTTCCGCTGTTCAACAAAGAGGACCTAGAATTTCCTATTTCAAGTTATTTTGTTGTAAACGCTTTATACTTAACACCAGGGATAATCTTGACAAGTTTGATGCTAAGAGCTTAGAAGGAATCTTCTTAGGTTATTTGACCAGAAGTAAATCCTATAGAGTATTCAACAAGAAGAGTTCTGTTGTTGAGGAAACTATGCTTGTATCATTGCTAACATGCCTTTGTTGAGTTTTAAATATGTGCCATAGTATAGTCAACAAAAGCAAATTGACAACATTTAAATTTATAAGTGCTCGAAAAACAAACGTGAGTTCCAAGGTCGTTCGTAGGGAGCAAATATAGAATTCAAAACACTAGTTTCAATTATAAATAATGACCACAATATATCACAAAAGATATGCATTGAATATCAATAAAAAATATACTCACTAATAGCAAATTGTATCTCAAAAGTCAATGGGATAAAAAGAATAATAAAACCCTAAAAATAGTGATTTGAATGACCAATTTAATCCTACAATTAAGTACATAACCCAATGATAATCTCAAGTCAATCACAACCAAATTTCTCTACAATGGTCTTGAACCACTTGCAACGTTAGATAATGTCTCAATAAGTCCACAGTACTTTCCAATCAGATGTCAGCACAAGAGCCAGACAACTTAACCGTCCAAAGCCTCAGCCCAAACATAAGGCACAAAGATTAGAATTTTTCTGAGTGTTGGGTGTGTGCGCACACTTCCCGAGTCACGTGTGCACCCACCACAAGGCAAAACCACCCCCCCACCCTTCTCAGAATCTTCCTTCTTCTCTTTTGGGTATACAATTTGAATAGTGTCAGGTAATCGGGTCATGAATAGTGTCTATAACCTCGGGCAGTGATCGCGAGAAAGGAGTGAGGCAAAGGTGATGTGAGGATCTCATCCCCAGTGTAGAGGAGAAGATCCCATGTCATAAAAGCATTTTATAAACTATTCCAAGTCTGGCATCAATGAGGTGGGACTAAATCCCACTCTCTTCCTCGCGTGCAACTGCAGGTGATTGGATCTTCAATTGAAGTTACTCCTGAGGTGTCTTCATCAAATTGGTTGCCTAGACTCCTATGTTGATGGGTTTCACGTGCAACGAAGGTTTGATTGGAGTCGGAGATGGTCGGAAGAAGGTGGTTGGAGTTGAGGATGACGATGGTAGTGGCGGTGCTCCAATCAAACCTTGAAATATGATAACAAGGCCTTGTGGCCCAATTAGAAGGTCCAAAAGGGTCACCGGTGTATGTGGAGTGTGACGGTGGTGGAGTTTGATGGTTGGTGCGGTGTAGTGTCTAGACAATGTCGGAGTAGGTGGCTGTGTGAAGGGTCATTCAATGGTACTATGGAGAGGTCAAAGTCCTAAATAAGTTCAAGGCTTTTGACCGGGAGTGTGAGTGGAAGCTCGTGGAGGTGGTGACGTGGTGTTTCAATGTGTGTGTTGGTCGTACGGCCTTGCCGGAGAAGTGGCCGACACTAGAGAAGACGAAGGGGAGAGAGTGTTTTGGCAGTTGAATCAAGAGGAGAAAGTGTTGAATAGAAGTTAATGAGTGAGAGAGACCTAAATACAGATGTAAAGGGGAGGATTTCAGCCCGGCTTACCTCGACGGATGTGAAGGAGATGAAGACGTCCGGTGATAGATAGGGCGACGAGGAGAGTAGGAGGAGCTTTCGCTTTGGCCAGCGAGAGGCGGAGGAAGGTAGGGAAGTTCGTTAGCTACTCAATTTGGCCACCGAGTCACCGAAGAGAAGAGGTTGAGGAGAGTTGTCGGAGCCACGGCGAAGGTGGTCGGAGAAGAGAAGAATGTGTAGATCTAGGCCGTGACCAGGCTTAAATTGGCCGTGGAACATTATGGAGATTTTATAGAGCTCAATCGTGAGCTCAATTTGTAGAAATTCGTGAGTAGGATTCATGGATTTGCCATTTTTTATTCCTTGATTCTCAGAGCTTGCTAGGGTTCCAGGGTGTGAGTTAGGAGTTGGGATGAAGTCCAATGGGAAGAGATCCTCTTCCTTATCAATCCCTCCAAATTTGGAGGGATTTGATCAAGAAATTAAAGGGAAATTCAAGATTGAATTCACACGGTTTGGGTTGAGTTTCTGTTCACACTATTCATGGTGGCAAGGAACTGGTTGCAAAGACAATGAGAAAGTTAGGGGCCTTTTTGTGAGAAACTTGAAACTTAGGAGCTCGAGTGTAAGAAATAATGATCTTAAGGACTAAATTACAAATTAGGGCAAAATAGACTCTGATTGGGCCTAAATTTTGGTCTTAACCTAATTTGGACTCAAGGAATTTGATGGTGAACTTGGATATGAGTTTTGACCACATTTGACTGGATAAATTGTAGAGAAGCCCAAATCAAGGCAAATTCCCATTTGAATCTTTGTTCTAGGTCAAAAGGGGTTCAAATAGTCAAACCAAAGGTATTAAACCTCTTAGGATATTTTTCTATGAATTTTAGATAGTTTAGAATAATTTAACTTAACCAAAACCTTTCCAATCTAAGTGGGGTTGATAATTAGGGTTTTCAGTCTAGTTTTGGTCATCGAAATGCGTAAAACCCTGACTCTGTCAGCATGGACCCACTTTTTAGCCTTTTATGCTTAATTGACCTTTAATTAACCCCTGAGTGACCCTGTGGTTAATTTGCATTAGTGATGTATTGTTAAAACAATTTAATTCACTCTACTTTATTATCTTCTCAAAATATATCAGAGTGGAATTGTGGTCCTCAGGCGATCATTTAAGAGCATTTATCTCTTGAATCCGACTAATTTAAGTTAGTTATGACAAATGATGGCATTACAATAAATCATTTGATGAGACTCTAACTCAACCACAATCTTCTTTAAATGATGGTGATGACCAAGTAAGAGATCCTTCAAACTTACCAAAAGAAAACATTTTGGATGAATTACCAAAAGAAATATCTTATATGAAGGTTCATCCAAAACAATTGGTAAAGGAGAACTATCCAAAGGAGTACATACCAGATCTTCTGTCAACACTTTAGTTTTCACAACTTTTGTTTCTTAGTTAGAACCTAAAAATGTTAAGGATGCCTTTTTGGATAATTCTTGGATTATTGCAATGGAAGATGAATTGAATCAATTTGAAAGAAATCAAGTATAAAAACTTGCTCCGAAACCTAACTTTGAGACCATCCTAAGAACCAAATGGGTCTTTAGGAATAAACTGAATGAATCAGGAGTAGATAGGAATAAAGCTAGACTTGTGGCCCAAGGGTATAATCAAAAAGAAGAAATAGATTTTGATGAAACATATGCACTTGTAGCTCACCTAGAATCCATTACAATGTTGTTAGCCTTTGTCGCCTGATGAGAACCTCATCATGAGCCATAACTAGCTCATTTTGACCTAATACAAAGGATAAAAGCTCCTACATATCTCAAGGAAAGGCTTAACTCAGAGAATTCTGAGTTTAAGAAGAAAACAAGTCATAAGGGGTAAAAAT
Organism: Thalassia testudinum; assembly: GCA_037157565.1. Lineage (NCBI taxonomy): Eukaryota > Viridiplantae > Streptophyta > Magnoliopsida > Alismatales > Hydrocharitaceae > Thalassia > Thalassia testudinum. The sequence continues at coordinate 110,073,431 of JAZHRO010000003.1, read as the reverse complement.
GCAACTTTACCAGTATAATCTGCATACAGGGTAATTCAGGGCCCAAACATAGGTCAAAGCAACTTAACAAGAATAAAAGTGGGATGAGATGATCTAGCAAGGGCTACAGCAATTCCAAGAAACTAAATGATAATCTGTAACCCTAAAACAACCCACTTCAATTCACGAGGTTCGAGGCAAAGTAAAAATAGAATAAACCCTCTAAAATTCATAGAAAAATAATCTCTAGGGTTTAGAACCTTCAATTTGGCCTTCAGAACCCATTTTGACCAACATTGAGAACCATGCCCAATTAATAACTTAATTTGGGTTTTTGCATAAATTGACCGGTCAAACAAGGTTTAATATAGAAATGAAATTCACCATCAGATTCCTTAGGTCCTAATTAATCATGTATAAAAACTTGAGCCTAAGAAGAAACCTCCTTGACCGACTTTACACTTTGGTCCTCATATATTTACTTTTTGGCCCTCAACTTTTGAACCATCGCATTTTGGCCCCTAACTCTCCTTCGTTCTTTGCATTCAGGTCCCCCCTGCAAAACCTGCCAGCACCATGCTCCGGCGACCTTGCGCGGAGCATGGCGCCGTGCAGGGTGAGGGGGAAAGCCTGGCAAGTAAACCGGGGGTGCCTTGCGTCGTCAGCCGTCGCAGGGACACCCCCTGGTCGCTGTAGCCCACCATACCGGCCGTGCGAACGCACGGAAGGTATGGGTTTTCGTCTCCGGCCATCCTCCGGCGAGGGAGACACGTCGTCTCCCTCCGCCTTCCTCCCTGTTTTGATCCCTATAAATACCCCCCGTTGCTCCACCGACCTGGGCAGCTCGGATCTGACGGAGAAAACCCCCAACTTTCCTCTCTTCTCTCTCCGGCAGACGCTCACCAGCTCTGGCGGTTCCCCCCCTCCTCCTCTTCGCTCTGCCGCAATACCAGCAGCAGAGACTTCCTCCCCTGCTCTTCCCGCGCCACGCCGCACCCAGCTGACGCCTCTCCGGCTCTCTGCTCGCCGCCGTCCCTTTCCCTGAGCATCTTCTTCTCCGGCGACAGTCGATACAACTGTCGCCCTGCTGCCCCCCCCCCCCTTCGTCCCTGCAAGTAAGCTAGAACTACTTCCCTTCCTCTCCTCTTTCTTTCCCCGGTTTCAATTTGTTCAATTAAGCCCTCGACCGACCCTGACCATCGTCACCCCCTTGGTCTCCGGCCACCCTCTGGCGAGATGCTCCCATCGCTCCACAGCCTCACACACCTCGCCGACCCTCACCGAACCTCCGCCTCATCACACTGAGAACCCCCCACCCCTCCACTGCCACTCCACACCTCCGTAACGCTCCCCCGAACAAACCCATTCCTCTGGTTGCAGTCCAACCTAGGGCTGCCGCCAGACACCACCTTGCGGCTTGCCGCGCATCTCCACACCTTCGCCGTGCCACGGCGAAGGTTCCCCAGTGGTTTGATCAGGCCGAGAGGCCATATTCGTGTCCGACAGGTTTTGAGGTTCGACCGCCATTAACGCACATTGAAGCAGCTTCTCCCGCACTCCAGGCTTGAGGACTCCAGGTCTCCAGCTGCTGCGGATTACGGGGAGTCTTGCGAAGGCAGCCAGCCAGCAACCGACGCAAATCGAAGCAGCAGCTGCAGAAGCTAGGCCGCGGTCTCCCAGCAGGCGCACGCCAGGAGAGGCCTCCGTTTAGTCCCACATCGGTAAGCCTCACAACCTTTTCACTGTTTAAATTGATTTCGTGCATTAGCCTTACTGCCTCAGCACACGGGGTGAGGTCCCCTTTCACCCGCCCGGTTACCCGGTCTCGTCCGCGCTCACGCCCCGCGGACCTGACCCGACCCGACTTAGACTGACCTGCACTCCTCGCCCACCACGCACGCCGGTGGGCCTGGACCCGGGCATGACCCGAATCCGATTACCCAGCAGCTCTGGGGGAGCTTTCCCAAGAGTGGTTTCAGAGAGAGAGAGATGCGGGGGGAGAGGGTAGAGTAGGTTTTGTTCTCTGACGTAAGCTCTGAAGTGTGCAGGCACAGGTGAAGAAGAAGAACCGCGGAAGAAGAAGGAAGCTGAGGGAGACACTGTAGCAACAGGCAGTTTAAGTCGTCTGATTTGGAAATCAGACGACGGCCTGAAGGGAAAAGAAGAAAGAAGGAGGGGTGACGTCCCTGGCTGGAAAAAGAAAAGAAGGAAGAAGGAGATCTGAAGAAAGAAAGAAGAGCATCACCTCTGCAGAACAAAGAAGAAGAAGGAGATCTGAAGAAAGAAAGAAAGAAGAACATCACCTCTGCAGAACAAAGAAGAAGGAGATCTGAAGAAAGAAAGAAAGAAGAGCATCACCGCTGCAGAACAAAGAAGAAGAAGGAGATCTGAAGAAAGAAAGAAAGAAGAACATCACCTCTGCAGAACAAAGAAGAAGAAGGAGATCTGAAGAAAGAAAGAAAGAAGAACATCACCTCTGCAGAACAAAGAAGAAGAAGGAGATCTGAAGAAAGAAAGAAAGAAGAACATCACCTCTGCAGACAAAGAAGAAGAAGATCTGAGACGAGGAGAAAACAAAGAGAAAAGAAGACAACAATTTCTTTCCCTCTCTCTTTCTTTTTGTAAAAGAAACATGTATATCTCTAGAATACAACTTGCTCCCTGAGTTCGACCTCGGGAACTCTTTTCCGAGTAAAAAATTTTATATATTTGAAATGATGACAACAACTGGCTATAGTACAACGACATAACAATAAAACGCAGTTATCTCTCGAAGCCACCGTTCCATCAATTGGCGCCGTTGCCGGGGAGCAACGGCTATTCTAGAGGTAAATATTCCTGTTTCTTTTTAATTTCTGATAATCTCCTCTCTTTTGTGCAGAAAACTACAGGAAATCAAGAAGACAAGCAACCGCACAACAACCACTCCGAGGACAGGTAAATTTTTCCTCTCGCTATTAACCCCTAAACTCTAAAGAGAAAAAAAAAAAGAAAAGAACAAGCAATATAGGGCTAACCTGTCTTCCATACTTAGTAACCATAAAAGTTGCATGTTTTCAACTCATTAGTCCTGCACACTATTAAGGGTATTTAAGGGCTAACACATTCTTGCTTGAGCCCTAATTACCCAACAAAGAACTAACTGGACCAAGTAGAGCCAACATAAGATTCAACATTAGGGTTTTAGAGACACACTACTTAAATCAAGAATGGAGAAAATCCAAAAGAAGTGTGCCTAAACCATTGATTGAAAATACCTATTCAAAGGAAAACCTAAAACAATTGGCTCTCTAAACACTTGAACCCTAAAAAATAGGACATAAAAGCTCTCAAAGAAAACAAGAGGTAAAGTTGACCCCTTGGGTCAGCCAACCTTAAATTAGGTCACTCTTTGCACTTAAAAGATTAAAGTTCAAGTGAAAACCTTAAGCACCCTGATCTTAAAATTGGTAGACTTAAGAGGTCAAGATCCCCATTCTGGTCTACCTGGAACCGCAGTGACAAGAGAGGTCGGGTGGGGGAAACCCTGTAACCCGTGGGGATGCTCTACCGTGTAGGGGTCTTCGTGGGACTCTCCCTCTCTGGCTGCCCAGGTAATTCTCAGGTGGACGATCTTTCTGATCAAGGGGTCCATCTGCCCCGAACCTCTATAGTCACCCAACATTTTTTGGGTGTCTTGATTGGGTCCAACACCTGCTTATCTGATCCAGTCCTTTAGTATTTTTCAGGAGGTCCTTGAAACCTCCTATAGAAATTCACTCTCCCCGAGGCTAAGCCTCGGCTCCTTTGTTTTTGCAGAAATCATTCACATAGCCCCTCTTTCCTCTGATTCTGAACAAAATCCCCTTCTTCCATCTTGATTCAAACTTTGATTCTATATCTTGATTCCACCACCTGATCCAATTATGCAGCCTAATTACCTAGCAAGACTACCATTCAAAAAACCTGAATATCTGAGATCCATGAAAGATAAGATGATTGAGGATGCCCTTGAAATCTATGAAATCAAACCCTCAACACCAGTAGAAAACATTCAGGTTGATGTCCCAACAACCACAGCTTTCATCATAAACTGTGCCCAAATTCTATTGACTGAAATTTCAAAAGGATCAACCCGAGATATGCTCATGACAGGATACATTGAGATGGAAAAATTACACCAATCTGAATACCTTCAATGCTTGACAAATCCTGTACTTTGGGAACAACACCAAGATGCCCTTATGAAACGGGTAGAAATGATGAAATCAGTAGAACAAATTATCAACCAGAAATACCCATATATACCAGAAATAGAGGATGAACCATCTTGGAACAATATTAAGGAACAATCCAGTTTCCCAGATCTCGGGACTGGGGCACAAAGTGGTTGTGAAATCCCAACCCAAATAGAAGACAATGTTGAATTAGGCTGGGATATTGCAGGAGAACACAATGATGAGCCAAACTTAGACCATGAATTGCCAAGCCTAGAATTTCAAAACTCCTGCAATAATGAGATCAGAACTGAACCTTCTGAGGGTATAAATTCCGCCCCTTATTTTGATAAGGTGGCCCTCAAAGGTTATTCGGACTTAGGTTCTAATAATTCTACCCACATCCGAAGCCTAGAACCTAGATCTGAAACTTATTGGGAAGATTATGAGGCCCCTTATGAGAAAGATCAAAATTTTACAGAATATGATTCCGGGCCTCTATTTGATGAATATCCCTCTCCAACATCTTCAGAAAATCTGATCGATTTTCCAGAGAACATGCCAACTTACGATACAGAGACTGAGGAGTTGGACGAGTTGGATTTTAATTGGGTCTATCCTACCAGCTTGGGGCTTGAGCCTAGACAGAATACCTTTTCGAGCCCAGAATTGACATATAGGCTAGACCCCAATCAGGCTGCTGATTCCACATCTGATGATTTTTGCTGTGGTGGAATTCATGATCATGAATCTCATTTTCGCCAACTCTCCGACAATTTCAAATCTGACTATAATTGCGGAGAGATTCCCCTTCCTGAACACGCCAGGCCTATCTACGACCTCAGTTCTCATGACTCTAACTCCGACTCTGAGGTCCTGATTCCCGAGATCACTGATAACACAGAATCATTCCTTTTCGATCCTCAGGAACCAAAAACAGAAAATGCCAAGAGTGATTGCAACCAAGAATCCAAATTTTTTCTCGAATCCGATTCCTTTCATCCTACAAACACTCTTCTGGCATTTGATAGTTACCCAGAGGACTCTCTACAGAAAATCACCTATCATCTGTTTCTAGAAGAGCCCTCGTACACAATGGCCACCTCATCCGCACACACAGAATGGATCAAAACCTCTTCCAAACCCCGACCCGCAACCGGACTCAATTTCTATTCAGATTCACCTCTCACCGAGCCGATTGCATTTCCAACTCAGGTTCTGAACACTGATCAGACTACATACCACGCCCCATCATTCTCTGATCACCCCTATAGGGTTTCTGCGTCATTCATTGATTATTCTACGGATCCCTACTCTGACCAGGCTGATTCGACTCAGCCAAACCCTGCGTTTACACTTCCACATCCATCTGAGCTTCATAGTTTATGGTGGGCTCCACACCTTTTTATCCACATCTATCAACCCACCAGATTGATTGGGTTTGGGCTGCATCATCAGCCGTTGATCTGAACAAGCACCTGGTTGGACCAACCAGGCTCTTAATCAAGGTGCTTGTCTTACAAAACTCTGTTGATTTGACCATCCCCTCTCCATCTCATTTCCCGCTTGGCTAAAGGCATCAAATTTAGCGCTCAACGGGAGGCAGCCCGTCATTCTCTTTGAAAACCTGAAACTTGTTCTGACACCTTTTTGCACTTGAAGTTCACACCTTAGGACAGCCGACTCCACCTCAGGTGCTTGCATCTGAGATTAGAAATCGTCTGCAACAGTCACCTCGACCCATTCACTCATCAAAACATCTGTCCTAATGTATGAACTAAGTTGAATAAAAACCCCTAGGTTACAATGAGGACATTGCAAATCTTAGGCATGGGGGGGTATGAAAGTGCAAAACTTGTAAGAAAAGGTTTCAAACAAAAAATTCACATATGCCAAAAACAACATAAAAATTTAAAAAATTTTCGAAAAAGAATAAGAGGAAAAGAGGAGAAGGAAATTTTGTGAAGGAGAAGGAGAAAAGGAAACAAAAGGAAAAAAGGAGCACAAAATATAAGAAAAAAGTGATAGTCATTAGTAAGGAACTAAGGAATTAACCTAAGTTCTAGACCTCATTCAAGAAAATAACTGAAAAGTGCACAATGAGATTAGTAAGAACGCAAACCTTAGGCATTCTTGGATAGACTCTTAGTACCCATTAAGATCTGAACATTCCTCAAAAGGTTGAGGAAAATGAAAAGCTGAAGTATTAGGTCTAAGGCTTAGGGAGTATTTGGCCTCGTTAACTAATTTTTGGTTTACGGGACTTAGTAACCTAAGCACCCTAACCTCACACACAGCCTGGTTCAGTAAGCGTAAAAATCAAAATCACGCAGAAGCGTCGCAAAATTCTGAAAAAAAACACCTAGAATAGGAGCGGCCGATCAACACAAGTTGATTTGGATGAGTTCCCAGCGCGGAGAGGTGGGAAATCCCCTCGAAGATGCGTAACAAAATATCATCTCCTTGGTGCTTGTCTCTTAGGATATTCACATATCCTACTGGGGGCATGTAAGCACTCTGCTGGTTCAGATTCCATGGATGGCATTATCTCGAAGTGTCAATTGCCAGGGTCTGGATTCGGCCACAGAACACCATGGATGGGATTATCTCGAAATCTCAATAGCCAGGGTTCCGGGGGTTGCCATGGGCGGTGCTATCTCGAAGCATCGATCGCCAGGAACCCTTGAGGATTGATGATGGGAGCAAGGAATCTGATACAGACCGTGTTGAAAAGCCAATCCTAGGCTAGAACTAAAAAGAAAAAGAGAGAGAAAACTCTCCAAACTGAAAAACTTTCTATCTCTCTCTTACAAAACGCACTGCGAACTGAGCCAGGGCTAAAATCATTTCAAGCACGGGTGCTTTAACCGCAAAGTCCAATAAACCCTAGGTTAGTTCTTGTGGACCTTAAAAACCTTTGCTAAAGACTGAGGCTAAGGCTAGACAGATTTGGATCTTGATTGGTACTAGAGTACCTTTTAGGCCTATGGTCAGCATTCTAACCTAATCTATGCTCAAATAAAAAAGGCACTTATCTAAAACTATTAAAAACTTCATGGTCAAGAATAAGGGTTGAAACCCTAAGTTTTTGCTAAGGGACTAGCAAAAGCTAGGCATGGGGGTATGATGAGAACCTCATCATGAGCCATAACTAGCTCATTTTGACCTAATACAAAGGATAAAAGCTCCTACATATCTCAAGGAAAGGCTTAACTCAGAGAATTCTGAGTTTAAGAAGAAAACAAGTCATAAGGGGTAAAAATGCAACTTTACCAGTATAATCTGCATACAGGGTAATTCAGGGCCCAAACATAGGTCAAAGCAACTTAACAAGAATAAAAGTGGGATGAGATGATCTAGCAAGGGCTACAGCAATTCCAAGAAACTAAATGATAATCTGTAACCCTAAAACAACCCACTTCAATTCACGAGGTTCGAGGTAAAGTAAAAATAGAATAAACCCTCTAAAATTCATAGAAAAATAATCTCTAGGGTTTAGAACCTTCAATTTGGCCTTCAGAACCCATTTTGACCTACATTGAGAACCATGCCCAATTAATAACTTAATTTGGGTTTTTGCATAAATTGACCGGTCAAACAAGGTTTAATATAGAAATGAAATTCACCATCAGATTCCTTAGGTCCTAATTAATCATGTATAAAAACTTGAGCCTAAGAAGAAACCTCCTTGACCGACTTTACACTTTGGTCCTCATATATTTACTTTTTGGCCCTCAACTTTTGAACCGTCGCATTTTGGCCCCTAACTCTCCTTCGTTCTTTGCATTCAGGTCCCCCCTGCAAAACCTGCCAGCACCATGCTCCGGCGACCTTGCGCGGAGCATGGCGCCGCGCAGGGTGAGGGGGAAAGCCTGGCAAGTAAACCGGGGGTGCCTTGCGTCGTCAGCCGTCGCAGGGACACCCCCTGGTCGCTGTAGCCCACCAGACCGGCCGTGCGAACGCACGGACGGTATGGGTTTTCGTCTCCGGCCATCCTCCGGCGAGGGAGACACGTCGTCTCCCTCCGCCTTCCTCCCTGTTTTGACCCCTATAAATACCCCCCGTTGCTCCACCGACCTGGGCAGCTCGGATCTGACGGAGAAAACCCCCAACTTTCCTCTCTTCTCTCTCCGACAGACGCTCACCAGCTCCGGCGGTTCCTCCCCCTCCTCCTCTTCACTCTGCCGCAATACCAGCAGCAGAGACTTCCTCCCCTGCTCTTCCCGCGCCACGCCGCACCCAGCTGGCGCCTCTCCGGCTCTCTGCTCGCCGCCGTCCCTTTCCCTGAGCATCTTCTTCTCCGGCGACAGTCGATACGACTGTCGCCCTGCTGCCCCCCCCCCCCCCCCCTTCGTCCCTGCAAGTAAGCTAGAACTACTTCCCTTCCTCTCCTCTTTCTTTCCCCGGTTTCAATTTGTTCAATTAAGCCCTCGACCGACCCTGACCATCGTCACCCCCTTGGTCTCCGGCCACCCTCTGGCGAGATGCTCCCATCGCTCCACAGCCTCACACACCTCGCCGACCCTCACCGAACCTCCGCCTCATCACACTGAGCACCCCCCACCCCTCCACTGCCACTCCACACCTCCGTAACGCTCCCCTGAACAAACCCATTCCTCCGGTTGCAGTCCAACCTAGGGCTGCCGCCAGACACCACCTTGCGGCTTGCCGCGCAGCTCCACACCTTCGCCGTGCCACGGCGAAGGTTCCCCAGTGGTTTGATCAGGCCGAGAGGCCATATTCATGTCCGACAGGTTTTGAGGTTCGACCGCCATTAACGCACATTGAAGCAGCTTCTCCCGCACTCCAGGCTTGAGGACTCCAGGTCTCCAGCTGCTGCGGATTACGGGGAGTCTTGCGAAGGCAGCCAGCCAGCAACCGACGCAAATCGAAGCCGCAGCTGCAGAAGCTAGGCCGCGGTCTCCCAGCAGGCGCACGCCAGGAGAGGCCTCCGTTTAGTCCCACATCGGTAAGCCTCACAACCTTTTCACTGTTTAAATTGATTTCGTGCATTAGCCTTACTGCCTCAGCACACGGGGTGAGGTCCCCTTTCACCTGCCCGGTTACCCGGTCTCGTCCGCGCTCACGCCCCGCGGACCTGACCCGACCCGACTTAGACTGACCTGCACTCCTCGCCCACCACGCTTGCCGGTGGGCCTGGACCCGGGCATGACCCGAATCCGATTACCCGGCAGCTCTGGGAGAGCTTTCCCAAGAGTGGTTTCAGAGAGAGAGAGACGCGGGGGGAGAGGGTAGAGTAGGTTTTGTTCTCTGACGTAAGCTCTGAAGTGTGCAGGCACAGGTGAAGAAGAAGAACCGCGGAAGAAGAAGGAAGCTGAGGGAGACACTGTAGCAACAGGCAGTTTAAGTCGTCTGATTTGGAAATCAGACGACGGCCTGAAGGGAAAAGAAGAAAGAAGGAGGGGTGACGTCCCTGGCTGGAAAAAGAAAAGAAGGAAGAAGGAGATCTGAAGAAAGAAAGAAGAGCATCACCTCTGCAGAACAAAGAAGAAGAAGGAGATCTGAAGAAAGAAAGAAAGAAGAACATCACCTCTGCAGAACAAAGAAGAAGAAGGAGATCTGAAGAAAGAAAGAAAGAAGAGCATCACCTCTGTAGAACAAAGAAGAAGAAGGAGATCTGAAGAAAGAAAGAAAGAAGAACATCACCTCTGCAGAACAAAGAAGAAGAAGGAGATCTGAAGAAAGAAAGAAAGAAAGAAGAACATCACCTCTGCAGAACAAAGAAGAAGAAGGAGATCTGAAGAAAGAAAGAAAGAAGAACATCACCTCTGCAGACAAAGAAGAAGAAGATCTGAGACGAGGAGAAAACAAAGAGAAAAGAAGACAACAAATTCTTTCCCTCTCTCTTTCTTTTTGTAAAAGAAACATGTATATCTCTAGAATACAACTTGCTCCCTGAGTTCGACCTCGGGAACTCTTTTCCGAGTAAAAAATTTTATATATTTGAAATGATGGCAACAACTGGCTATATTACAACGACATAACAATAAAACCCAGTTATCTCTCAAAGCCACCGTTCCATCATCGCCCATGGAGTTTACACTCTTTTAAATGGACATCGAAAGCACTTTCTTAAATGGGTTGATCAAGGAGGAAGCCTATGTTAAACAACCTCCAGGTTTTGAAGATGCAAAACATCCAGAATACCTATATAAACTAAATAAAGTGTTGTATGGTCTAAAATAAGCTCCATGAGCTTGTTATGATAGACTAAAACTTTCCTAATTGAAAATGATTTTAAAATTGGCAAAATAGATCCAACTCTATTTACGAAAAGAAAAGAAAATCATCTCTTAATAATACAAATCTATGTAGATGACATCATTTTCAGTGCTACTAATGATCTTTTATGCAAATAATTCGCAAAGGTATTGCACTATCAGTTTGAGATGAGTATAATAGGAGAACTTTGATTCTCTCTCAGACTTCAAATTAACTAGTTATCCTCCAGGATATTCATATCTCAAACAAAGTACATCACAGAGATCTTGAAGAAATTCTCCATGGACAATGTAAAAGGAAAAGAAATGCCTATGGTAGATTCTCGACTACTGAAAACTGATGAGACAAGTAAGTCTGTACATCAAAAGTTGTACAGAAACATGATAGGTTCTCTATTGTATTTAATTGCTAGTAGACTTGATATTCATTTTAGCACCTTCTTATGTGCTCATTTTCAAGTTGACCCTAAAGAATTACACCTAAATACAATTAAAAGAATACTTAAATACCTAAACCACACTTCAGATCTAGGACTTTCCTATCCAAAGCAACCACATTAGATCTTTATTCCTTTTGTGATGCTAATTATGTAGGTAGTTTTACTGACCGAAAGAGTACTAATGGAATGTGTCAATTTCTTGAAAATTCCCTAGTCTCTTGGTTCTCTAAAAAAAGCACTCTACTTCATTATCTATAATAGAAGCTGAATATATAGCTGCATCTTTAGCTTGTTCACAACTTTTATGGATGAAACAAACACTAAAAGATTTTGGCCTATCCTATAAAAATACAAAAATACTCGGTAACAAGACTAATGCCATCAATCTATCTAAAAACCATGTACAACATTCTAGGACTAAACATATTGATGTTAGGCATCACTTCCTAAGGGATTATGTCCTAAAGGGTGAAATCAACTTAGAATTTGTTAAAACTGAAGATCAGTTAGCTAATATCTTTACAAAACCTTTACAAAAGGGTAGATTTAACCTTATCTGCCATGCACTTGGATTATCTTGGTTGAGAGAGCTAATTTAATAATTGTGATTACATTGTTTTCAACCTTTGATCGATCAAAAATCTCACTTTGATCGATGAAATTGTTTGATTAGTCAATATTAATTAATCGATCGTCTAAATCTTTTGTGGGAATTTTCCCTCCAAAAATTTGATGTTTCATCAACCAACTTTGTTTATTAATCAACCAATCTGGTTGGGTAGGAAATTTCCCCCCAAACCTTTGAACCCTGATCGACCAATAAGTTTAATTGATCAATCATTTTTTCTTTTGATCAACTAAAACATGGTTTTGATTGACCAAAACTAGGCAGATTTGCTTTTTGCATTTGCAATCCTAAATGCCTCTAATCTCTCTTCTTATCATCTAAACTATAACTAATCTATATGATTATCTACCCTAAATGCATTTACCTTATTTACTAACCCAACTTTATATAAAATACTATCATTTTTACCACTTTACCTATTTTTTTACTCCACACCTATTCCCCACTTTTGGTCCCCACACTCCTCTCCACCACTAACCAAAAATAAGCCCCTGACCCTACACCTCTCCTCCTCTGGCCACCATGGTTGACCAACAACTCCTATGCCACTGACCACTACCACCCATTGCAGGAATGACACGCCCTTGTCCACATCGTGCTCGCTCTTGCTGTCGATGCTATCCCCTCCGACCGACAACGCTAACCTCTGACCTCACCACGGAGGAACTCCTCGTGTACACCCTCACCATGTGCCATTGTCCCTCGTCAGCCATGCTTGCCACCACCAATGACCATGCCGACATACCTTTTGGTCGACCATTTTTTATCGATTTTGGTAACCTCTAAAACTTATGTTGAATCCATTTTTGTATGGATTTTTCTTAAGTTTAGATGCTATATGTGTTCATCTTGTTGATCTTATGGATGCTTGCACTATTGGTAGTATTTGTGAGCAAATCAACCCGTGGAACTCTCATTTTTGTTGGATCTAAACGGTTTTGATTGACCAATTAACCTGATTGACCGACCAAAAGTCATTTTTCTAGAGCTGAGTCAAACCTATTTTTGATCGACCAAAAATGCTTGTTTGATCGACCAACGTGTTTTTTCAAAACTGTAATGGCTCTGAAACATGCACATGCTTCCTCCTTGGGTTCTCGTGGGTGACATTTTCGATCATTTTTTCATTACCAAGGTCGGCCGTAAGCATTTCTCCATACTTGCCAAGCTTTCCCCCTACGTCGATTGACCAATCGATTTCCCGTATTTTTAGACTATTTTTCCTGAAATTTGCGAGAAGTTTGCTTACCACTAGATTCTTTGCCTTTTAAATAGAATTTTTTTGTGGGTTCCAAAAACATTCTCATTCTCGGTGTTGACCCCAGGGCTTGTCACCTATTTTATGCCAATTTCAAGAATATAAGAGAGGATTTCAGCATTGAGCTTACCTCGAATATCTATGGCTTTGAGGTCTTGGTCAATGCAGATGTTATCTCCGAGATTCTTGGTTGTTTGTCTGTTGGACCTACTTTTCTTGAGCTCCACTAGTAGACATAGACCGAGTCTATTCGAGAGACCTTGCTCACTTCTACTCATTATGACTTGGGTCATTCTGCCAAGTCACCATATTTTCGTCATCTTCCACGTTTTCTGAATTGAGTGTTTTTGTGGAACTTTAGGTCTAAGTCAACCTCCTTTGAGAACTGCCATGGTATCATGCTTATCACCCTCTATGCCTTTCTTAAGAACAAGCGATTCAACTAGAACCACTTGATTCTTTATTTGATGAGCAAGCAACCCACTAGCTCCTTCCAGTTTGGGACACTCCTCTCTCACATCGTCTTACATTTTAATGTCTCAATAGATATTAACCATAAACAATTCATTACAAGAGTCTCCATTTTTTGTAAGCTTACTTATACCAAGATGAAGCAAGCTTAGGGAGCCCATGGTGAGGATGTAGACCAGTGGTAGTAGTAACCTTAGGAGCCAGACAGACCCACTTCTACAGTACCTCCTCTTTTCCCGATGTATGAGCATTTCACAACAATCTGTCCTCCTTCAGGGCAACTTGCTCCATCCTTCTATGACTAGGAGTGGGCCATCTCAACAGATCACTTACAGGAAGGTACTACATCAATATTCAAGGCATTACTGATAGCATTTCTTTGCTGATGCTCCGACAGCGTGAGATAGACTTGGTAATGATGAGACATGGGAATTAGGTATCAGAATACTTGATAGACTTAGAGAGTCTATTCATGGGATTCAGTAGCAGCTTTGCAGGCCTCCTTCTCCTCATCGATCCACTATAGTGCCTCCATCTTCAGCAACACCTCCTCCTCCTCCTACTATAGTAGCCACAAGCCAGCAGATTACACCCTCTCGCTAGACATATAGGTAGTCGATGCCCACTTTGTTAGCTCAGAGGCGCCTTTGTCTTGGCCACTTGACTTCATCAGAGACATCTAACTCAATGGACCTCGAGTTAGATACCGATCTTTATAGCACGATGGATGCCTTTTATGGCCTCTTTAGAGTAGTATATTATTGTTGCTTTTTTCATTTCCAGCATTATGGGTTGTAGTACTCTATTTTGGTCACATTGATCTTGTTATGTTTATCTGGACTCATTTATATTGCTTTCTAGTTATATGCATCATTATATCTCTCTCAGCTGGTATTTCTCACTTTAAATTGCATGTTATAACTATTACTGCTTCCATTACATGTTTAATGGGGAGATAATTAATAGCTGCATGTTTACTTCTTCCTGAAACAAAACGGGGGAGATATTATGCATAACCCTTTATATTTCTATCACTCTACATAATTATAATTTTGTTGTCATCAAAAAGGGGGAGAATGTAAGTACCTCTATTTTGATGCACCAAAATTATGTTATTTGCAAGGCCAATCTTTCAGGACTCTCTCATGGATTAAAGCTAGAAGATTGCTGACTACGTCTTAGTGTCTTTTTCATTGAGTCTAGATTATTTTGTAAGGAATCTCAAAGTAAGTTTCAAATGGATTTTCGTACTTCACATAAGAAAGATAAGTTTTTAAGGTAATTGATCAACCAAATAATAAAATTGATTGACCAAGTTGATTAATCAACCAAGCAACTTAATTAATCAATCAAAACAACTCATTTTAGGAAGTTGATAAATACACATTTGATCGACCATTTAGGTTAATTAAGCAACCAATCATTGATTGATCAAATAACTAATTTGATCGACCAAAAGTCATTTTGATCGACCAAACCACCTTAATTGATTGACCAATTTGATTTTCTTTTATGGTCAATTTGCTAGTATAAATAGAAGTTGTACGTAAACTTTTTCAAACACACTTTCAAAGAAGAAATCCATCTAGAAAAAGTGCTTTTGGGCTTTCCCTCCAAGTGCTTCTACACTTCAGCTTTCATGCCTTCAAAGAACGCTGATTCAAACCTCTACTAAAATCTGGTTTGACTTTCCTTGAGGTTCCATAGGATTATACTATTTTTATATTACTTGTTGCTTTGATTATGGATCCCAATCTATTGGGAAGGATCCATTGTTGTTGTTATTGTGCTTCTCTTCAGGTTGTAAAGAGAAGAGACTATTGTAAGAGGCAGTGCCACGCTCGTTTCAAGTGGTGCATTAGTGGATTAACTAGTTGAGAATATCTTAAGCTGAGAAGCTTAAGCAGTGGTTTTCACCCGAGATGGGTTTCCACTATAAATCTAAATGTCTTCTGTGATTGAATTTTTGTGGTTTGAATTATCTTAGCTACTATTATATTTAAGTTTATAAAAGGTGATATTATTCACCCCTCCCCACTAGTATTCATTAAGATTCGTAGGCAATCTCACCTCCATGGAAACCTTCAATCGATCCCAACAACCTAGATCAAATGGTAATGAGGTTCAAAATTCTCATACATTTGATATGGAATTGATCTGCAAGAAACTAGAAAATGTGGATCTGGTTGCAAAGCGAATGGAAGAGTGGATGGCTGGAAACTCTAGAAACACTTCTAGATCCCAATCCTAACATTTGGGATTCCAATCTTCATAAGCTCCCACAGGATGGGAGTTTGTGAACCAACTAGAGTGGGCTCAACCTATGAGCCAACACTTCTCAGAAACTTATGGGTTCCAAACTGAGGCCTTTGATCCCAATTTTTCTTATTCTTCTTTCCCTTCATCCTCACCTTATGAGATTGTTCAAGCTATACAAGAGAACATTAGGTCCAACCTGTACACAAATTCCTATAGTCCTAGTTGGAGAAATCATCCTAAATTCTATTTAAAAAATCAAGGGCTGCAGACCTAATCTCGACCCGACAACAATGTACTGCAAAAACCCATGGATCAGGGACACGTATATACCTAGCTTCCTTCCAATTAGGTCAATTAACTCATATGGAATGCTCAACAACCCGTAGGGCAAGCTGATTTGAACCTAAAGATGGTAGAAATGAAAGGATCAATGCTCTAGCTCATGTAGAAAATGAAAACTTCACTGGACACCTTACAATACGGGCTTATTGCAAACAACCGACAGCCTGGATCTCTAGCATCCCAACCCGTACCAAACCCAAGGAATGTGCAGAATTGAGGTGCTAGGCCTCAAGTGTTTGGTAACAATGGGGAGCCACAAGCTCACTCTCATGCAATCTACTAGGCTACCCCAACCCTCCCAGAGCAAACCAAATACCTATCTTGATTAACTGGGAGTTGACTATTTTGCCCAACCCTCCCCAAGAAACAAACTAGCAGCACTATGCCACAACAAACACCCTTACCTTGAGGAGTGGTAGTAAACCCAAGGGTCCCACCCAACCCTAAGTGAATAATTCTAGGACCCATAATAAACGATCCAAACCCCTGACGAAAAATGTGATTGACAAGAAACTTGAGTTTGAATCTTATTCAGGAATAAGATGTTTGTTGTATGGCAAACAGAAAAATCCTATTCATCCTACTCCTCGTGGCTATTGGATGATTCCCACCTACGCTAGATCTTTACTGAGTTCATATAAGGAAAGACGTAAGATGGAATCTAAAAATATTAGGAGGATAGCTTTGTCAGATAAAACTAGCATAATAATCCTAAACAAGCTACCTCCTAAAACGTATGACCCAGGAGCCCCACTATTTCTTGTTCAATAAGTAACATTACTTCTAATAAGGCCCTCCTCGACTTGGGTTCTTCCATTAATATTATCCCTACTTCACTTATAGGAAACCTTACAATTGGCCGACCAATCTATTATAGTACCTAGGGATCTTATGGAAGATGTTTTGGTCAAGGTTAATAATTTTCATTACCTTGTGGATTTTATGGTCCTTGACATAGAAGCACCAAGATGGCTCAACCACACCTCGATCATTTCAGGACGACCTTTCCTAGCCACTGCTAAGGCCAAGGATTAATAGATCACTTTGATAAAGAGATTACCTCTAGGAATCAAATAGATCACTTTGATATTTTTGAGGAAACAAAGAAAAATCAAATTGTGTATCGTTTGGTTGAGGAGCTAGGTAGAATAGAAGAGGTTATGGTCATACACACCATAAAAAACCTCCTAATAGCCAACTCAACCCAAACATAGGAAGAAAATCATGAGGTTGCAAGCATGATTGATGATAGAAACAATTTACAACAAATTTTGAAAAATCAGGATGACAATCTCAATTGCAAGAAAGATATTGGTGAACTCGAAAGCTAATTGGAGGACTTACCTAGTCAATCAATAATCCAACAAAACCCTTGTCCTGAATTACTAGAGTTTGAAGTTAAATTAGTGGCTGAACTGATGGTAATAACATCATTCATCATAACTAACTTAATTTAGTTGGAATCAAGTGATAAATGCTCCTAATTGATCATCTGACGACCATAATTCTGCACTAATCTGATTTGAGAAGACATGAAAATAAGGTTAGTTCTACCATTTTAAGATCACATCACAATTGTGGACTAACCACTGGGTTACTCAAAGGTTAATTAAAGGTCAAATGAACATAAAAGGCTAAAAGTGGGTTTGCATTGACTGAATTAGTGTTTCACACATTTCGAGGGTGAAAACAATCTTGAAAACCCTAATTATCAGCCCCACTTAAATTAAAAGGTTCCGGTCAAGATAAATTTAATCTAAACCTCTTCAAATTCATGGAAAACTATTCTAAGAGGTTTGATACCTTTCGTTTGACCATCTGCACCCATTTTGACCTAGAATAGAAATTCATACAAGAATTTACCCTAATTTGGGCTCCTATGTAATTTACCTAGTCAAACGTGGACAAAAATCAAATCCAAGTTAACCATTAGATTCTTTGGGTCCAAATTACATTAGCACCAAAATTTGGGCCTAATCAGAGTCCATCTTGACCTTGATTGCATTTCTACCCATAGAATCTCTATTCTTCACATTTAAACTCCTAGGTTCTATGTTTCATTACCAAAATACCCCTAACTTCTCATCATATTTGTAGATAGGTCGTTCCTTCCATTTTCGTCTCAACAAGATCTCAAACTCAAAACTACCAAATGTGATTGTGGATTTCCCCCTCAATCCTAAGTCAAATCCCTCCAAATTTAAAAGGATTAATCTTGAGAATCGTACTAATCAAATGAACTAGACCACAAATCCTAAGATGGATCCTAGAGCTCTAGAAAGTGTGATAAAATTTAGGAGTTTAGGTTTCCAAACTCGGAAGAAAACATGTGAATTTCACATGTTTGAGGTCCTGATCCTCACCTATTTAAACCCCTAGTAGCTCTAAAATCAATTTAAGCCCAGTTTCAGCCCAAAAACCTCTTCTCTTTCTTCCTCTGGCCACCTCCAACTGTGGCTCTATCATCCATCTCCATCCTCTTCCTCAGGTCGACCAATAGCCAAATTGGTTGATCCTCTTCTTCCTCAACTTCTTCTACCTCTTGCCAATCAAAGCGGGGCCCTCAACGCCTTCGTCGTCATTATTCTTCACCACAAGAGGAGTTAGTCTCCCTCGCATCCAACAAGATACGCCAACACGAGTTCCTTCCCTTTTCGACCAGTAAAGTAGGCCTCTACCTTGCCCTTGTTCCCTAAGTTAGATTTAGGTCCCTTAGGTTCAGTTTCGACCACTGTATCACTCTCGCCCTCTCTTTCTTCCCCGACTCCGTGGTCGCCCCATCGCCACACACACTCAAACATCAATCTGCCACCTCCATAAGCTTTGCCCGACCTCGCCACTAAAAGCCCTAACCCTATTGGGTAGAGCAACTACCTTTGATCCCTACCGAACAACCCATCATTTTGTTGCCCTCACCGTTACTGTTCGGCCACTACAGACCTCCATTCACCAAGCTGCACACACCACCAAACTGCACTCCTTAGGGCGGAGGTAATGAACCATATGATTGGGGCATTTAGCCCATATTGATTGCTTCAGGTTGCCGTCATTGCCTTCAATTCATTGCCTTGCTCCACCACCATTCGATTGTCAATCGCCACCGCACCGCTTCCAGTAGACACAGACTTAGTTGGAGAAGCTTCGTAGGACCTTGATTAAGTAGCACAACAGCAACAGTTGCTTCAATTTGAAGGGAGCTTCAAAGCTGTCAACACGTGAAGGAGCAGGGAGTTTAGTCCTACATCATTAAAAGATAAACCTGAAATGGGCTTATAAAGCATTTGCTACAATAGCTTATTGCCTCAAGTGAACACGGGGTAAGGTCCCATGCACGCGCTCATACATGCCCTGTCCTGTGCTTATGCCTCGCAGGTCTGGGCCTCTGATCCAATTACCCGTATACCCCCTGACCTAGTTCTGACAAGAGAGAAAGAGAGAAGGAAATTTTGAGAGGATTAGAGGGGTTTTACACTATAGAACCTTGGGTTCTCGTGCCCAACACTTGGTCAAATTCAGACCTATAGGGTTTATTACATAAGCCGTCTGAACCTTGGTACCAGTGTCTGATTTGAGAGGGAGTTGGCTCTTACTTTGTTTGAGTACTATTGAGAAATTTGGAATATTGTCCTTAACTGCTGGTGATATTTGGTGGTTTTAACCACCAATTTTTATCTTTTTTATTTTTACTCTGAGATACATTTTTGAAGCATTAATTGATTATTCTATTTGTGATTGAATATTCATTTCATTATTATTTCTGATTATTGTCAGTAATGAGTTGAATTGCTATACTTGCTCCCTGTGAATGACTTTGGAACTCACAATTTTTCGAGCTTTATAAATTTAAATGTTGTATCGATTTTCATCGTTATACTACGATGCAATGTTTTCCCAAATGAACAAAAATATGTCAACGATCAAAATGGCTGGATCCAGAATCAAAATACTAAGGATGAAGTTGAGATTTAGGGAGAAAATCTTAGGAAGCCTGGTCTAATTATGGATATCAACCTAAGTAGCCAAGAGCATATGCACACAACACTATTAAAAACCCCCAATAGCTTACAGAAGCTTCACAACCCTCACCCTCCCAACCATTACACAATTTATGCACCCACACAAACCTTCTTTGTGCTCATCCAACAAAACACCTATTAGAGTACATTTAGGCTGTCCCTACATCATTGGCTTGCCACTTTTCTTGATTCTCACCCTCACCCTCTAGGAGCCATATCTTGGGTCCCAAAAACTCAACTTTAGTAGCCTCAATGTCAGTAATTCATATCTGAGGATTGTGCAAAGCCGATGATACTGAACTCTCCATATTGTATAGTCTATTTTTACTCAAAGCTAACCGGGTTCATCACGAAATTTTGGTGCTATCTTCTTTATTCAACCCTTTTCCATGTCTTTATTTACAATGAGGACATTGCATAAGTTAAGCATGGTTGAGTGGATATATTCATTAATGAATTATTTCGTTAACTTCGTAAAAATTTTTCATTTATTTTCATAAAAAAATTAAAGTTACAAAAAGACAAAAAATTAGAGTATTAGGAAATGAGAACTTAAGCATTAGAAGATTTTAAACTTTAGGAAAGAATATGGTAGGATCTGAATACTTAGACTCTTTAGTTCTACAGGTTTAATTGACCTAGGTGTCCACTAAAATGTGGCCCTATTTCTCAAGCTTTACCAATTTAGAAATTAGTTAAATAAGTTGGGGTGATGAGTATACGACTTATCAACCATCCTCTGAATTGAGGGGATTTCAAGTCTAAGCATCTACACACCATTTGCACTGACTCACTTTACGGGCGATCTTAACAAAAAGTAGGTAGCTAATAAATGTACTAGGGTGGTATGGCTGGTTTGTTGCTGAGTAACCCCTCATAGTTGGGTGTCTAGAGTCCAGACACGCAACCTAATCTCTTTGGTTATTGCCTTTAGGTACATCATAGATCAGGGAAGCAACTTGCTTAGAAAAAGAAAAAGAATTAGAAAAACACCTAAAAGGAAAAGAAAAAAAATGAAAAATAGAAAAAGGAAAAAGAAAGCCACACTTCACCGCGCGGGTATGGCTGGCAAGTTGCCATGGGTAATGCCCCCATTGCCATTTGTATAGAGCCCATCCCTAAAAAATGCATGAATAATCCCAAAACTTAAGAAATAGGGAAGTAGAATAAACCTAAGGAGATATACACTAGGTTTTCCCTTGTGTTGACCCCATCCAAAACTAAAAGCAGGGAGAAAGACACCGATCATAAAGATAAACCATTAGGCAAAAATCTTTCGCTTAGTGTCACCTAGGGTTATAGATGCCCACTAGTAGAAATTGTGTTGTTGACAATCTACAGTCCACAGTTTAGGGAACCGTTGGCAATATTATTATCCTCAACCATTCTACAAATAGCAGTCGATATTATTCATTTCATAAACTCCCACATTCAATTCAAACAATTGGTAGGTGGGACTAGCGTCGTCAATTAATAACCGTCGACGTAGTTAGAAACGTCCATTGTTTTCTAGGAACAGTAAAGTAAAGTTGAATTTTCTAATCGTCGAAGTAGGGAAGTTAAATATTTGAGTTTCTTACTCAATGGTTTCATTAAAACCATCATCGAACATTGACCTAAATCAAATGTGCTACCCTGACTCCCTCCACCTTCCTTCCAAATCAGGTCTCCTCTCTCGCACATCCTCCTGCTCCGATGATGCATCCACCTACCCTCCTCCTCCCTCACTCATCCTCACCACATCAATCAGTCAACCGATGTTGGTTGTCTCCCTTCCTCCACCCCCTCGTGGCTCCGGCCTCATCAATATGTCCTACTCCTCCCCCTCCCTTCGCCCCTCACTGCCACATCCTCTTCCAGCCCCTCACCACATCCCCCATCCCTCTGCCCTCGTGTGGGACCTTCTCCTCCTTCCACCACCAGCTCCTCCTCCTACCTCCTCCTCATCCCACCACCGCTGTCGTAGACCACCACCACCGCCACCTCCTCCTCATCCGACCACCAACCAACCACTACCACCACTTCCTTCTACCACCACCATCTCTTGCCACCACTACCAGCACCTCCTACTGGCATGACCACCAGCACCTCTTGTGGCCACCATGACCACCTCATCCTTCCCCCACCACCACCACCTCAGGCCACCACCACCAACACCTCCTCCTACACCTCCCTGTTGACCACTCCCTCCTCCAACAACAACACCACCACCTCCCTATCCAAATCTCATTAGTTAATTATGTTTTTTTATAATTAATTATTGTTTATTGTCGAATTTAATTTTAACTGAAATGTGTAGTTTATGTACCATGTTAATTGATGTTTGTGGGGTGTTCCCACATATATAAGGGTTAAATGTGGGGTGTGCCCACATGTAGTTTGAGTAGAATTTCTAGTTTAATTTGAGTTGAAATTGAATGGTTGTGTGTCATGTTATTGTTATGAGTGAAATGTGTGATGTGCCCATATTTGTTGCGATATCTTTCTCTATATGCAAGATTTGAGAGATATTCCATTTTATAGGGAAACTATACCAAAATTTTTTGGATTACTATTGACATGTAGGTGTAGGTTTAGGGTTTATGTTTTGTGCTTTTGGCTTTGTGTATGTGGTTTAGGTTTAGGGCTTACGGTTTAGTGTTTAGAGTTTTGGGTTAGTAGTCTATGTTTAGTATTTTGGATTTTTGGTTTTGCATTTAGGTTTTGAGTTATGGACATAGGAATTAGGGTTTTGATTTTAGGTGTAGGATTTCTTATTTTCTATTTAAGGTTTAGGTTTAGGGTTTATGATATATGATTTAGGGTTTTGAGCTTAGGATTATGAAACTAGATTTTAGATTTTATGTTTAGGTTTCGTGTCTTGGATTTAGGGTATTGAGTTTAGACGTACGAATTTTTGACTTTGAGTTTAGTTCTACGAATTTTGTCTTTGAGTTTAGATTTACGATTTATGGTATTGAGTTTAGATTTTTTGTTTCAACTTAGGATTTAGGGATTCGAATTTAGATTTAGGATTTAGGCTTTTATGTTAAGGGTTACTATTTCTTGTTATTGAATTTATGGTTATAGGTTAGTGTTAAATTTTACATGTTTATAGTTGGGGAATGATATGAATAAAATTTTCATATATACACACTCTTGCACAAATTTAGATACACTTGATGACAAACAATAGGAGTTCTAATCCCTAAGGTATCAGTTGTGAGAGAGATATAACTGTGTCAAAATATTTGCCCATTGAGACTTATGATCATGTCATACGGACAATGTGTAGTGTGTGTATACTTCATTTACATGCACAATGCATTGTCTTTATAGCATGCCATAAGATTGGATCATCTTTAGTTCAATGAAGTACCAGGCTAAAGAGGGTCCTTGAAGATTTTATCACAACTTAGGGTTACTTCTTGCATGTAGCTAGTGTGTGGAGAAATTTTAGTTGCATTTCCTTGTCCTTCTTTGGTATACCAACTATGTTCCTAAAGCACCCTTAAGTGGGGGCTATTAGGAATGTGATTAAGGTTAGTCTTGGGGGGTATACTAGAAAAGTGCAGGGAAATGTTGCCAAAATTTCTCCAAACACTGGTTACTTGTAGGAAGTAATGTTGTGATAAAATCTTCAAGGAAGGACTATCAAGTGAAAATGTTCTTAAAATACACATATTTTCGTTATTTGAATCTAACTTCTAAGTGGTTGATGTTGAAATTTAGGTTATCAAGGATAAGTCATGGATTAGTCTAAGGAATTTGAATTACTACAAATACAATAATGGAGTGATTTCATTTCTGGAGTGGGCATTTAATGTTGATAGGAAGCCATTGAAACGAGGAGAATTTCTTGAGCTGATTTTATGCCCATGTAGATGTTGTTTGAATGGGTTTTACCATGATTGAGACACTATTTCTAAGCATGTGATATGTAACAGTTGGTGGCAGCATTACGTAAATTGGACAACTCATGGTGAGCAAATCACAGAAGTCATATATGATAGAATTGACGATTTAGAACAAAGTGATGATAATCAGAGAGATGAATTAGATGAAATGTTACATGATATGAGACTAGCAGACTCTAAGGATGTAGATGACGATGACACATTATGAGATAGTAATGAGTTTTATGATGCAGTCAAGGCAGCCGAGGAGCCTATTTGTCCTGGAATAACATCAATGTCGAAGTGGTCATTCCTTCTGAAATTGTTTCAGATGAAAGTGATAAATAGAGCCATAGAAAAATTAATGTCTGAGATCCTTCAATTCATTGGGGAGCTACTAAATAATCCTACTGAGTACCTTGGGTCATGGTATGATGTGAAAAAGTAGATACATAGGCTTCGACAGAAATGCAAGAAGATTGATGCATGTCGAAATGATTGTGTCCTGTATGGAACTAAGTACTCAGGGTTGAGTAATTGTCCCGAATGTGGTGAGGAAAGGTATAAGGTGGGTAAATCAACAAACACAGGCGGAAAGAAACAATCGAAGAAGGTTCTCTGTTATTTTCCACTGATCCCTAGGCTACGTCTATTCATATTGAGTAGAACAACCAGAGAAGCTTCTTTGTTATTTGTTTTGTATTTCTTTGTATTTTCATTTATCTCTATATTTGTTTTATATAAGATTTTTGGAAAGTTACAATATATAGGAGAAATGCTGCCGAATTTGTTTCTACATATCTGATTATTTGTTTTGTTTCTATGCAAGTGAACATTAACAAGAAGGCCAATAGGGGTGGCGGGGATCAGGCCACCTCCCAGCAGCCTCAAGCTCAGTCCCCCCACTCACAGCACTAGACTCAGGCCCCTCGTCAGTAGCCCTAGGCACCCCACCAACATTTCATGAGGCTTAGAGATGTTGGTTGATATCTCTAGAGTCAAGGGAGGGGTGAAGGGGAAGGGGAAGAGTTCGATGCCTCCTCCTATAGATCTCGAGCAGGAGGATCCTAAGTACGAGCCGTTGGACGGACCCATCGATGATGATAGGGAGGAAGGCAATACTTCATTTGTTGAGGATGTTGGGTTGGATGATTATCCAAAGCAACCAGCTGACCCAGATCCTTCCCAACTGGGACCTTCTGCACCATGCCCTCACCATACTGTTATGATTGAAGTTTAATAAATAGTATGATTTATTTATTTCCTTGTAATTTAATATTATGTTACAATTTTGTCTTTCATGTATAGTACATAAAGGAAAAGGTCCATTGTTGAATAAGGACCTAGAGTGACTTCCTCATGGGATCCACATACAGTCCCCATCACACCAGTGGAGGAAGTAGAGGGCTATCCTCCATTCGTCAGTCGGCTAGGTACGCTAACGAAGGTGATCATTGATTAGCCCATATTCGTGGGCTATTTAAGTATCTAAATGTCTAGACATTAAATTAATTTTAACATTTAGATAGCATACATTAGGTTGTAAATAAATTAATTCATATTTTTAGCTTAAGCACATAATTCATGCATTTAGAATTAACCTAGGGTTGCATATATTTAATTAGTTAATTAATTAGGTGCACTATTTTAATTAACATAGAAGTTAAGGAGTTATGTATAAATAACCCTAATTATTTTATTCTTTTATTCTTTTTCTCCTTTGCACAGGTAACTCCTCTGGCTCTGCCTCCACCTCCTGCACATCACATTCATTCTACGGCGTTTTGAATTTCAAATCAGTGTGGCTGTGGCTACAAAAGGAGAAGGAAGAGCTGCTGTTGAGGAGGAGGCCCCCAGCCCTATTCATCAATGTGAAGAGAGTGCACCACTCTCATCCACTCCACCACCACCGGCCTCAACCATGGCAGCAAGCCTCCACCACCGTGGGCGTGTGGTGTGATAGGACGCACCGCCATTCGAAGCTTGCTCTCATCACCATGAATGTACGCTACTCCAGCATAAGCACATACAGGCGTGCATGCTACCATCTTCACTGCCATCATCAGCATCCACCTCCATCTTCTTCCCTATCCTCTATTTTTCCTCCACTCCACCAAAAAGAACCCAAAAACCACGCTACTTCCATGCACAGCTCCCAGTTACTACACACACCTGCTCGCTCCTCAATCGTAGCCACCTTCAGCCCTGTCAAGCGTGCCACCACACTTCCATCCTCCAGCGCATCGATCTCTAGCGCACACGCCAACACCGCGCACCATCTACCCACGTGCGCCTTCACCAGCATCATGAGTGCCCTCTAGCAGTGCTTGCAACCCACCTCACGCCCTCATTTCATCTCCAATGCACCATGCCAAGTGCCCCAGCCACCGCATGCTCGCATCTCCTCACCTCAGCACCTGCACGTTCCTGTGCCATCATCTGCAGCACCCTCTGCAGCACCTACAGTGGTGCCAACAGAACCACTGCACATGCCTATGTGCCCTACAGAGCCTGCGCATCCACCCATCCCCGCTACAGCGCCCGCACGTCGCCCACTGCAGCGCTTGCAACTGCACGGTCACAAGCACCCACGTGTCCAAGCAGCCTGCAGAGCGCCCACGTGCCCATGCGCCCACCCCTCCACGCACCTGTAGCACCCCCAGCACCCGCGTGCGCTGCCTTCCTTGTACCTACAACAAGCGCAGTCAGCAGCAGCCTCCTCCACCACCGCCACTTCTTTCCTCCATCAGGCCTGCTTCGGCCATCTCACGACGCACCACCACCACCATCGCGAAGGCCTCACTTCAGCTGACCTCTTATAGGAGTAGCTCCTCGAATGAGCCTCTCTCCCATGCGCAAGGAGGAGAGAGGTAGAATCCTCTGCTTTTATTCTAATTAATAATTACATTTGATTGCCATTGCCAAACTTTCATTTTTTTTAAATATTTGAAATATTGAGTGAAATTGCGACTTCATACTCAAGCTTTCTTATAATTGCGTGGCTTTTGTGATTCACATCTTTTGGCATTGGTTTTGGATTAAGATGTGCACAAATTTTTCTAATGCATGTCAATTGGAAATTACATAGATTCATCACATATTTATTGAATATTTCAGTGAGGAAAAATTACACATCTACCCTTACATTTTCGAGTTATTGTGCATCTTCTTTTCATCGCATTTCATATCATTTTTTACTATGGATTTCGCACTTGATTGAACGAATACGAGAAAAAATATTTGAGATTTTATTGCATCATTGCCTCCCTGTGGATACGACCTGCTCTTCTATGAGTGGTTAATTTTTATTGTAATTATTTTGTTAAGTGATTTTCCACCACTTTGTTACTAAAATGACAAATCACCTTAATACATAATTCGAAAGCAAAAATCATCTTATCAATCATCCCACTCTCCTACTTCGACTGGAGGAAGGTGCCAAAAGAGCTAAAGAGGTAGCTCCTTTGAGAGTTAGAGGTAATTCGTAAAAACTTACTTATTTACATTTCTTTATATAATTTCAAATTTCATACCAATTACTATTCTCCTACTAATGCAAGAAATCTTCAATTGGGGCAATGGTCCGAACGTCCCTAAATGTATCCTCAAGCACGCGGCCAAGATCCATAAAGATTGGAGATTCGAGATGAAGAGTAAGGTAAAAGAAAATTTTAACTTTATACAGTTCATATTTTTACCCTAATTGCATTATTTCTAACAATAAAGATATATATTTTAGTTTTATAAGAATAAGACCCATGATGAGGCATTGTATTATGGGCCTCTTGTGATATATTCAAACATTTGGAAGAAAGCGTGCGAGCATTGGCATGATCCAGCGATGCAAGTATTGTATATATCATAATTTAACTAATTTTGAAGTTAATAAATTCTACTTTTATTTCAGGAGCAAGCTAAAGATAACGACAATAGGGCTAAAGCTCCAGCAAAAACCCATGTCTTGGGTAGAAGGGGCATAGATGGGATGATATCTCGATACGTTAGTATTTCTAATATTTTTATTTTTTTACAACCTTACAAGATTTATAATTTGTTTTAAATAACTCTTTCAAATTGCAGTCCCATATGCATCGAGGTACCCAGCTTGATCGGGTGGGAGTATGTGAGGCCACTTAAAATAATCTGAGTCATGAGGAAAATAGAGAGTGGCTTCATGACACATACTAGTAGATACACTAATAAACGGTAGTTTCTCATCATTGTTATGCCCTAAAATAGATCTAGCTCTTAGGATTTTACCTTCACAAATGGGTTTTCAGGCTGCATTTAGGCATTCACCTAGGATTGGCATGCATTGGATTTTATTGCATTTTTTATGCATTTACTTAAGAATCAAGGATAGGCAGAAACCCAGATACCTCAAACCTTGGCACTCAGGAAGGCAAAAGATGAAGGAGAAGCCCACATCAGATGGATCTCAGTTAGATCCAGCTCATCCCAGCTAGATCCCAACTCCTTCTAGCTAGATCAACTCATCCTCAGCTACATTTAGCTCATCTCAGCTGAATGGTAGCTCTAGTTCACCTTATCTCCATTTAGCTCACCTCAGCTAGATGGCAGCTCAAACTAGCTCAAGACAGTTGATCCTAGCTCCATTCCAGCTCCTCCAGCTCAAAATAGTTCACTAGAAGCTCTACCTGACTAGGACTAGCTACTTCCATCGACTAGCTAACCCTAGCCAGTTGAAGAAGTCCTCAACCAGCTTAGGCCAGCTCAAGTCCAACTCCCGGAGACTTAGCTTAGCTCAACTTGGTTTAGCATAGCTACCTGACCTAAGCTAGCTACTCAAGCTAGCTAGGTAATCTCTAGGAAGACCAAATTCAGCTCACCTCAGCTCACACCGACAGAAACCAGCTCATCTTAGATTGTCTTAGCATCGCCCAAAGAACTAGCTAACTAAGCTAGCTAAGGAGCTTACATGCAACTCTCTTTAGCTGCCATCATCTCCAATGCAACTCAGATGTAGATCCTCCTCAGCTTTTCCTCCAAAACCCTAGCTCCCTCTACCTCCTACTCCATTCATCTTTTAGCTAAGTTAGCTTAGCTAGTCCACCTCCATGGCATCCCAACCTAACCCTACAACCCACCTAATTACCTCCACCTAAGCTACCTCCACTTCCACCACATCTTGGCGCCATCTCAACCACACCCCTTCACACCACCACCATCACCAGAAGGCACCATATTGTTGGCG
Source organism: Thalassia testudinum (assembly GCA_037157565.1). Lineage (NCBI taxonomy): Eukaryota > Viridiplantae > Streptophyta > Magnoliopsida > Alismatales > Hydrocharitaceae > Thalassia > Thalassia testudinum. The sequence continues at coordinate 110,044,510 of JAZHRO010000003.1, read as the reverse complement.
CCAACAAGCCCTACAACCACCCCTTTTGGAATGAACATATTCCCTCCAAAAACCCTTAAAATCCAACCCTACACCTACTCCTAAAGCCATCCCAACCCTACACCTAAACCCCCTTCTAGAAACCCCCATGGTGGTGCCAAAACCAAGGCATCTCCCCATGGTAAGGACCACCTTTAGGTGCCTTTCCATCAACCTAACCACCACCTACACACCCCTTACTTGCTGCCATTAAACGCCCACCTTACAATCCACATAACCACCCTTAAACCTAATCCTAGCCTTACACATACACCCCACGCCAACTACCACCCTCCTACCCTATTTATACCCCATGTAACCACCACTTTCTAGATATCCTCCATAGTCTAATTTCCATTCATATCCACCTACACCAAAGGTCAAGGAAGAAGAAGAGAAGAAGATCAAGGGGGCAACCTACCCACTCCCTTGGTTCCTTCTTCCTCTATCTCCCTCTCCCTTATGCCATGCCAAGGAGGATGAGCTCTTCATCAAAGGAGGATAGCCAGGCATTGAGGAGGAATTTAGGGTGGACATCCACCCTTGGAGGAGCATTTTGGTGGAGACCTAATTGAAGGAAGAAGCAAGGAGATATCTTCTTCAAGCCTGGGAGCTACCGAGCTCGGAGCGAGGACTATTCCGAGCCTCACTTGGAGGACATTTTTACTTCTCTTCATCTTTCTTCATCTCTTGTATTAGCTAGTATTTTATCATTTTTGTAGTAACAAGCATTCAACTACTTGTCTTTTATTTTGCTAGTAATACAAGAGTTCTATTGCCTTCAAATTCTCTCTTTTAATCTTAGTGTGCTTTTCTTATTTTAGTAGTTTAGTGCACCACACAACTCTCTTCCAATTACCTTTGGCTCACTCGCCTAGGGTGAGCTTAGAAGAGAGGACAACTCTTGTCACTTAGGTTCGTTGATAGGCGTAGTTTTAGCGTAATCACCCTTCGCTTTAAAGTGCCCATTATTTTGAAAACTATAAAAAAGACAAAAGAAAAAATACAAAAATACAAAGTGTAGATTTGAGAAATGGGAGAGAGAATCATCTTTGTGACTACCAATTTAGCCTCTTTGGATGACCCTAGATACTCCACTATCTAGGTATTAGAAATTTAAAAAGCAATTGCGATTTCATGTGTTGCAATGACTAAAAATCACATTTTATAAATCATGCGAATTTTGCAACCAGGTAAGTTAAATTACAAAAAAAGTATATTTCATTTCTTAATTAAATTTGCATGATATTACTTAATGTAATTTAATTTTTTCAGGATAATATGGTCGAGCATAATGATTTAATCGACTACTATACAACTAATGAGGATGAGTAACTGCTCATCTATTTTAGGTAAATCGAGGAGAATGTTCACATCCTCGTTAGTTGTAATCACCGTCAAGGTTAACATTTACCTCGACAGTGGATGTGAAATGGTCGAGAAAAACCTTCATCAACCATTTGAAAACGACGAGAAAAGAACCCACATGTCGATGAGGGGCCACTTTTGTCTCATCGGTAATGTTGTAAACCCATCGAGAAAATGCAACTACAACACAACATTCCTCGACCATAACTTTTGATGGTGGAATCATCATTGCCAATGATTTTTAAATGTCGACAATGTTGAAGATTCTTGTAGTAGCCTAAGGTCTATTTTGATTGCTGATTAGTGAGTCAATCACTGCTGCACAACAAGATGCTTAGAACTTCTAGTCCATTCGAGTCTTGGGCAAGTTGGGTCACCATAGAAAGCTGCCTTGAAACCTTAAACGCAAGAAGTCCAAAAAAATCAAATAAGAGGAAAAGGAAAAAAAATCTTCTCATTTATGTAAATAATAAGGCTAAGACTTGGGCGATCTACATTTTGGCAGGCAACTTTAGTACTGTTGAGTCTTTAGAGTTTAAATCCTTGGTAGACATTTTGTACTATTGATTAACAACTAGTCACTTAGTAATCAAATCCTAATTATGTTCTTATAAATAGCATATAGTTTAGTTTTGCTAGGGATTAGCAAAAGATGGGTAATGGGGTGTGATAGATACATTTATTTAGGATAAAATGCCTATTTATGCATGTTCCTAGGTTAGATGCACGTATCATTGTAAATAATGCACAATAGTGTCATCATGCATTTAGAATAATTCTTACAACCTATATACTAATTTACCTATTTTTAATGGCCAAGGGACATGGTGACATACATCTGACCCTCAAACAGCAATCCAACTGTACAGATGGAATCAGGGTGATGATCGTTGTCCAATGAATCATTTATGTTAAAATGCCTATTCATGCATGTTCCTAAGCTTAGATTTGCATTCATGTTATAAATATTGCATAGCATGCATCATCTTGCATTTAGAGTAGTTGTGTATATTTTAGGTTAATTATGTCCTTTTTACGACCAAGAAGGAAGGAGATTTATTTTAGGGCTTGGATAGACAATCCGATTGTACGAATCTGATCAAGATGACAATCGAAGTCTAACGCCTCCGAAAAAATGTCTAGATCGGAATCTCGTAGCATCATATGAAGTACAAGGAAGATCAACGACCAGGGGGCAATGCGACATCCATACGGGTTTTGGATGGACAATCCGACTGTACGGATGGATCCAGAGTGACAATTGCAGTCCAACAAAGAGGGAATCATCTCGATCTGAGCACCGTGGCACCCTCTACAACTGATAGAAGATGGACGACCCAGATGGCCCCACATGGTGCCATCCAGGCCACCCAACACCAGCCAGCAGTAACTGGAAGGCTCCCCCTCATCATCTTCATTAGTTCTCAGCCATTGGTTCTTTATCCAACAGCTGAGAGCTGTCCTCCACCACACACCTTAAGACGTCCACACGACCATCTGGATGACTTGGCACAATGGTGGAGGCATGGGCTTTCAACGAAGTGGTGTGGGTTCGAATCCCTATAGACTGCCCAATTGGCCAATTGAGTGCGGCTCCAGCAAAGGAATTGAAGGGTGCGGATCTTCGGCGATAGTTGGGAGGGCTTTAGTGGTGCTTGTAGCTGTCACTAATGGCTTGCGCTATGCGTGCGCCAACAAAGTAATTTAGGGCACGGATCTACAGCGACAGTTGGGTGGATCTTCAGTGATGATTACAACCGTCACTAATTACCCATTTACTATTTTGTCTCTCCTCCACTATAAAAGGACCTAAACCCTTCCATTCCAAAGCATCTCTTCCTTTCTTCCTCTCACCACCTCAAAGGCTCTAGAGTGAGCTTGTCCCAAGCCCAGGATGCTCCTCTAGAGTAGAAAAGAAAATAGTTTTCCCACCTCTCATCTCCATTCGTGGAGCATCCTATGGCCATCCTCTCACTGTCCTTCGGGAAGAAGATCCTCGCCACGGTGCCGTCCTACCCCATCCTCCATCCTCCAACTACATCCTCCTTTATCCCACTCCTCACCACCTTCCACCAAGCAATGTCAGAGCGAGTCGTCCTTCGAGCAATCGTCGAGGGGGATTCTCTCACCTCTTTCTATCTTTATTGGTTTCATAGTGTAATCTTTTCCACTTTCCTAGTTGTAGCAAAAGTCTGATTAAAAAATATATGTGATTCTCTCTCTCTCTCTTATATTTTACAAGAAGATTAGTTAGATAAGCAATTGTCGATCTGATCTCTTGCCTTCTAAAAAATACCAAAAATAATTAGAAAAGACAAAAATGACAAAAACAAATAAAAGCGAAACATGGATTCCATAAAACCAAATGTTCGCCTCCCCGTGTTCGACCCAGGACTCACTTGAAGTTTTGGTAAAATTGTATTTGATAACGAGTTTTGCGACTACGATAACGGGTTCCTCCAAACCCCGATTTCTACCGTGCGAATCTGCCGTCATAATTTGGCACTGTTGCCGGGGAGGCAATGATCTTTGGTTTTGCTCGATTTTTCCTACATTACTTACATATTTTTCTAACCTATCTTTCTTCTTCAAATTATTATCTTTCAGGAGCCCGATCGAGTAGCCGAAGGTGGTATATTGTAGTAAAGTGTGGGTAAAGACATTTATAAGTTTATCCCCCACCACCCCCACCCTAGTTTCCATTTCGCCACACTAATAACTCAAACTCAAATCAACCTACGTGCTTTTATAAACCCTAGGATAGATCTTATTGTTTTATTGTCACTTCACCTTACCTCACCCACCCACATTATTAAAATAAAAAAAAATACTCTTCTCTTGTAGGATTTAACTGAAAGCTACACACTTAACAACAACTTACCGTAAGGTGCACCACTCCACATTGATTCTACCACTTAACCGGAATCTGACCTATGGATCTGGTAAACCCTAACTCAACACACCAATAAGTGAGTAGAAATCTGAATAGGTCAAACATTTTTGTCTGCCTTAACTAAGTGGTGCAACAGGCAAATTGATTGAATTGTTTGGGCCACACCACTTAAGATAAAAGTGATTCATCAGTAGCTTGCCACTTAGGATTGATTTTTAGAGCTGAACTAGGCACTCCACAATTTTTTTTAGATTTCTAGTGGAATACATCATCACCAGTGCTTATAAAACCTGGAGTACTCTACTAAACCCTGATTGAACCAACTTAAGGATTAAACCCTAAAGGCTACTAAACATGGTTAAATCCTAAAAGACACATCATCAAATAACCTTGTTTGCAAACCCTGGTTGTTCATGCACAAACATATGAATTGATCATTAAGGGAACAACCCATTTAAAGGGCCCATCACATTCCAAGAGCACAATTATCCCAAGCCTAATTAAAACTAAGTAGATGTTCCTTAAGGATTGATTCGCTCTTCGGGTCTCAAACTGATATTTTTTTTCTATTAATCTCCTTTTGCTGGTTCATCTGATGTCTAGCTAGGGGGGTAGCATCAAACGACCCCGGCTGGGGGCTACACTAAGAATCGGAGGCGCAAGCCAATGGAAGAACCTTCTCCCCATCCCGTCCTTCTAATTGGTTGGACTGACTGGATAAAAGTAGACCAAATCAGTTATAATCTCAAAATGGGCCCTGGGAGTCTATAGGTCTTTAGGCTAACCCAGCTGAGGATAGAGTTGATTGTTTGTATTGCAAAGCTCCTTTCTTTCTACTGATTTCCCCTCTTACTCTACCATGTACCCTTCCACATCCTACATGCATTTCCCATCCTACCCTCCTACCACTACCTATCCTCAAGATGATTACTATCCTGTTATGACTTATGACTAGCCATCTCCTAGTTGGGACAACTTTTATTAGGGACACGATACTGGGCCTCAGTGTCCAGGGCTTAACCCTGGACAACAAGACTGTGATTACTATCTTTCCTAGAGCTACAATGATTATAGATCTTCATCCTTTGATCACCAAACCAACCCAATCTACAATCAAGAAGGATATAATGATTATAACACCCACCCTTCCCAGTATTCCATTGAATATAGGTCACCACCATTCTTTGAATAACCTAGAATGACCTACTATCAGGGAGGACCTCGAGAACCTCAATATCTTGACTCTCCTAGATATGACCTGAACTCACCCAACCCTAAATTGAACCAATCGATTCAGGTAAACCAGGTCAAGGAGAGGGTGTTGGCTAACTTGAGGATTAACATCCAATTTTTAGAAGCTTAGCCAACACCGTGCACCGAAGCATTGGAGCCTATGATCAAAATGATTAATGAACTTAATAATTATATATTGGATTGGCTCCAAGATGTTAAGGATGAGGGATCGGGTGAGTTTCTACTTTGGAAGTTGTCAAGGTTGAGGATGAAATTTGTGGTTGCCCTAGTCAAATCTTGGGATGATTCTCAAGATGAACCCCCTTCAGGAGAGCCTATGTCTGAGCCTACTCAGGTGCCTGTCGGGGGGGGGGATACATGTTCTGAGACTAGAGATGACCAGGATGGTCTAGAGCAACCAATTAAGGATGAACTGATTAATTCACCCGAGATCCTTGAGCCAGGGAGCACAGAAAAATGTCTCTATGGATCAGGAAATGACATGCAATTTTGCTATATATATAAATGAGGATCATGAATTCTTTGGCTCTGAGGCTGAAGAATCTTTTGGTGAAGTCTCACTTGGACTTAAGGAAAAGGATTTTAGTGAGACAATTAGGCTCGAGGAGCATGACGAACTATTTGATAGCCCGATCATTGAAGATTATGATCATGTTGGGGCTAACTTGGATGATTCGAACCCTAATGATTCAATCAGTAGCCCCATTCCTCAACCACACCCTAAAGAGCTGAATTATGATATTCTTGAGATCACTAGACCCAAGTCAATCTTAATTGAGCCACAATTATTGGACTTAGGTTTTTTAGATGGGGTGTACAATGATCTGGAGGTCCCAGAAACCTTGATTTTGGAGGATAGGAAGTGGGAAATAAAAATCTTTGAAGCTACTTCTGAGGGAACTACGATCTTGGATCTAAGGGTACTTATTGACCTAAAACCACCTACCATCTATCAGGACCCTTACGATATCTTTCACATGCGACTCAAGCTTGGAATAATTGACTATCTTCCTGAGCTGAACTATAAGTGGACACCCGATTTTACTGAATTAAATCAATCCATTATCCGACACTTTAGTCTTGGGTTGCACACCACCAAACCGCAGGTCCGACCCTACGAGCACAAAAATCTTAGGTTCTAGGTGATTTTCATCCAGAACCTTAGAGCCAGTCAACCCTGGGGCATGGGTCTGCACCATAATCTGGTCCACATCCGTGGACATCTTCTGCTGGTGAGCCTGAGGATTAATCCTTTGATTTTGATTCTAACCCGCACTTGTGAATTCTCCATTTCTTCCTTGTATGTATTTTATGCCTAGCTAAAGGCATTAAACTTAGCGTGTGTGTATACTCGCTTTTCTCTGCAGAGCTGACCGAATTTTAATGAAATTCAAGTGAATTCTATTTACTCTACCCTTTTCATGCCTTTATTTTTACAATTAGGGCATTACATCATTTAGGCATGGGGGTGGATACTTAATCCTGAAATTATTTCGTTAGATCTATAGAATTTCTTTTACTTTCATTAAAAAAAATTTTGAAAATTCAAAAAGATAAAGAAAAGAAAAAAATAGAATTAGGGGAAGAGAACTTAGGCTTTTGGAAGTTATTAACTTTAGGAAATGATACAATGGACCTGAACACTTAGACTCTTCAGGTCTTTGGGTTGAATTAGCCTGGGTGTCCACACGAACATGGATTTAGTCTCGAGTCCTTGACAAGTAATTCTACCTTAAATTGGTCAATAAATTGGGGTGATAAGTATACGACTTATCAACTGATGTAAACACATTTACACTACTTAAGATGTCTATTTATGCATGTTCGTAAGCATAGGATTGCATTTCATGATATAAATATTGCATTACATGCATCATCTTGCATTTAGAATACTTTGAATAAAATGGAGGTTAATTATCTCCTTTTATGTGCTTGGACAGGACAAATATTTTATCAGGGCCTCGGATCAAAGATCCAACTGTATGGATGTGATCAGGGAGACGATTGGAGTTCAACGACTCCAAGATCGCCCTAATCAGGCATCCGTAGCATCAGATAGTGACCTGGGAACCCTAGAAGATCAAGGGCCAGGATGGTGTAAATCCCCACTTCAGATGATAAATCCGACCACACGGATGAATTCGGATCGACGATCGCAGCCCAACGACACAAAAATCAAGTCAATCCGACATCTGTGGCACCATCTACAACTTCCAGAAGATGGACGGCCAAGATAGCACCACGTGGCGCCATCTCAGCAGCCCAAGCGGCCGCTTCATCTTGTAAAAGCCCCACACCCGATCGCTCTCTGCCGTTGGATCTTAATCCAACGGCTGTGGGCGCTAGCATTTAATAATGCCTACTCGACCATCCACGCCCCATAGCACAGTGGTCGAGCGCGCTATCTCGAGCATGGGGTGCGGGTTCGAGTCGTGGCGAGGAGCGGCGGGCGCGAGCGATTGGGCGTGGGTGGAGCGTCGGATGGAGATCGGACGGCCGTGCGCGCCCGATAGCGTTGGCGCACGATTGGACGTGCAATCGAACGTGCAATCAGACGCACGAGGGGGGCGCAACATAGTGGGCGCGAATGTGATCTAAGTCGTCCGATCTCGCGATTGGACAACTGAAAATCAATGGACGTGCGCAGGCGTGGCGCGAGCAAGTAGCTGAGCGGGCGCGCACGAGCCGCCCACGTCGCCCACAAAGGGAGCTTTAGTGATGGATTTATCTGTCACTAAAGACCCCTCATTTACTATTTTGAAGTTGTAATGTCCATTTTGCCCCCACTCCTTGCAACTATAAAAAGAGACCCCCTCCATACGAAATTCTGATCCCTTCTTTCTCCTCTCTACCCCTCCAAAGCTCAAAAGAAGCTTGTTCCACACCTGGGATGCTTCTTGCGATATAAAGTCCAAATTTTGTTCCCCTTCGGAAGTGGATCCTGCGACGACGACGGCGTGCTGCTCCGTTCCTGTTCTTCTGCTTCGTCCTCCTTCATCCTGCTTCATTCTCCTTCATCCAGGCGTCGTCCGGTCTGGCTCGTCCTCCAAGCATTCGTCGAGGAGGATAACTTCTCTCTCCCATTCTTATTTACAGCTTTTCTAGTGTAGAATTTTCCTGCTTTATCGTGTAATTGATTTTCCGCTTTCTAGTGTAACTTTTATAAACAATTGAAATATTGAATGCATGTTCTCTTTCTCTCTCTCTCATAGTTTGATAGCTCCATGTAATTATATCGCCTTGCTTAGCAAAAAAAAATCTTAAAAAAATATAATTGCGAATATAAATCAACGTAGCCTCCCTGTGTTCGACTCGGAATTCTTTTCGGTATAAATTTTATTTGTTGAACACGAATTCTTCGCTTTTTGAACTACAACGACAGGTTTTCCAAAACCAATCTCGTAAGCGTAGCGATTCGCAAAAACACGTTCAACATTTTGGCGCCGTTGCCGGGGAGGCAATGATTTTCGATCTTTTCTTCGCATTTCTTGCACTTTATTTGTTTTCTAACTAGCTTTCTCCTGTGTCTATTATTTTGCAGAGACCTCCATCAAGGAATCAACAAGCAGTAGACTGGAGTAAAGTGCAGTTGAAGACAACTATAAGTGCTTCCCCTTTCTTTCCCCCTCCATAGATTTCATTCGCCACATTAAATCCAAATCCCAATTAACCTAGGTGTTTGCATAAATCCTAGGAATAGTTTGGTTTTTGGATTTTCACTCACATTCATTCCACCCTCATTTATAAAAAAATAACAAAAAGATAATCTTGTGGGGTAATATTCATCAAACACACAACACACACCCACATTCAAGGCACTTGATCAACTTTATTTGTTTTCTACTCAACCGGGTTCTGATCTGTGGAACCGGTACACACAAAGCAACACATAACAGAGTAGAAATCATTCTAGGTTAATCATCTTTGAGTGCCTAACTTAGTGGTGCATTTGTGGCTAGTTGTTTGAGTTGTTCGGGCCGCACCACTTTATTTTAAAACTAACTCATCAAGTAGCTCCTCCTTAGGGTTTTCAATCTAGGTATATTCCAGGCACTCCACTTTCTTTCTGATTTTAAAGGAAAATAATTTTCACCCGTGTTTTACAACTTGGTTTGCCTAGAAACTTGATTGCAATTCACCTAATTTGAAACCCTAAAAGCTACTTAAGCAAGATTTGAACACTAAAATTCACACATTATCAATAATCTTGCTTGAAAACCCTGGTTGTGAACGCACTTACACAAATCTCAATCAATCATTAAGGGCACAACCCATTGTAAGGGCCCATCACATTCCATAAGCACCACAATCCCAGGCCTTAATAAAATTGTGTAGACGTTGGCCTTAAGGATTGGACTCGCTCTTCAGAACCCAGAACGAGATTATTTTCGATTAGTCTGTTTCTACTGTTCAATCTGATGTCTAGATAGGGGAGCAGAGTCAAACGATCGTGGCTGTGGGGTACACTAGGAATCGGAGGCGCAAGCCGAAGGAAGAACCTTCTCCCCAGTTCCTCCTTCTAACTAGTTGGATTGAATAGACAGAAGTAGATCAAATCGTTCCTTTATCTCAGGATGGGTTTTGAGATTCTGTAGGTCTATAGGCTAACCCATTTAAGGATAGGTTTGATTGTTTGTATTGCAGGGCGCCTTTCTTCCTCCCGTGTCTCATGAATCCTTCCACATATTTCATACATTCCCGCTCTTTCCCTCCTGTTGTGAATTATCCTCAACATGATGATTATCCCAACTCGTATTGTAATCAACCATCAATCAGTTGGGATAATTCGGATTGGGGATACAATTCCGGACCCCCATGTTTAGGGTCTAACCCTGAACACTTTGATTCTAATTTCTATCCTTCTCAGAGCCACATAGATTATAGATCGTCTTCCTTCATGCACAACCTAATACGATCTACAATCAAGAAGGATACACCGATCCTTACCCATCCTCTGATTTCACTGCCTTTAGGTCATCACCATCTTTTCAACAATATGAAATGACCTATCATCAGGAAGGGTATAACGAATCTCAATTCGTTAATTCCTCTGCATTGATGTCAAACTGCCCAACCCGGAACCAACTCATTTGGTTCAGGTTAATCAGGTTCAAGATAAGGTTCTGGCTAACTTGAGGAATATCATTCAATCTTTAGAAGTTCAGCCAATACCTTGCATTGAGAGATTGGAGCCCCTGATTGAAATGATTGATGATTTAAACAAGTCTTTGTTGGATTGGCTCCAGGATGTTAAGGATAAGAACCCAGGTGAGTTTCTACTTGGGAAATTAGTGAAATTGAGGATGAGATTTGTGGTTGCTTTAATTCAATCTTGGAATAATTCCCAGGATGAACCCTCTTCAGGAAAGCCAATGACAGAACCCGCTCAGGCACCTGTTAGGGGGACACGTGTTACGAGGCTGACCAGATTGAATTAAAATAACTTGAAGGATGATCTGATTTCTTCACCTGAGATCCCTAAGCCGGGTTACGAGGAAACGTATGTCTCCTTGGAATAGAAAGTGACAAATGATTTTGGGACATACATTGATGCGGATCCTGCTGGTGAAGATTCAAGTTGCAAAGTCTCACACGAGTTTTCTAAACACGATTTCTGTGAGACAATTGGGCCTGAGGAATCCGATAGATCATTTGATAGCCCAACAACTGAGGACACTGATCTATTAGGGCACACATTACGGATCCAGAATCGCATTTTCTGGGGGAATCAATTCAATGCCCTGATTATCAGTTACACCTTGTTGAGCTTATTGATGATTCTAATTCTGAGATAATTAGACCCAAGTCAATTTTGATTCTGCCACATCATTTACACTTGGAGATTTCAGACGGGGTGATGAATATACAAAAGGTCCTGGAATTTGATATGCTAAATGAGGAGGATAGGAGCTGGGAAGTTTTGATTTGGGAAGTTAATTCTGGAGGAAATGGAAGATTGAGTCGAAGGGTTCCTTTTAAGTTGAAACCATCAAATCAGAACCCTTAGGACATTTGTTTCGAGGATGTTCAACCCAAGCACACATTCAACGATTATCCTTTTAAGCTTCAATTCTCTGTAACCCGACATTTTGGTCTTGGGTTGTATCCTCAGAAATCGCAGGCCCGATCCCGCTTACATTTTGATTTTAGGTTTTGGTTAATTTTTATCCAGAACCTAATATATTCTCGATTATGGGGTGTGGGTTTGCACCACAATCTGATCCACATCTGTGGTCCTCTGCTGATAGGTCAGAGGATTCTTCTGTTCATTCTAATTCTGACCTACACTTGTGAATTCTTCATTTCTTTTCCTTGTATTGTGTGCCTAGCTGAAGGCACTAAACTCAGCACATATACAATTTTTCTTAGTTTTCATCTCAGAGCGGACCTGACATTCACGCAATTCAGGTGCTTTCTACGTTTTTCCACTCTGTTTTATGTCTTTTTAATACAATGAGGACATTGCATTAGATAGGCATGGGGAGGTGGATATTTATCTCTGAATTCATTCGTCAGCTCCGTAGATTTGTTTTATTTTGATTAAAAAAAAAATTGAAATTAGGAAAGAGAATTTGGGTTTAAGAAAATTTTCAATCTTAGGAAAAACTACATTAAGATCTGAACACAAACACCCTTCAGGTCATTGAACTTAATCAGCCCATGTATCCACTAAAATGTGGATTTGTTTTTCGAGTTCTCGCCAACTTGAATTTTATTTTAATTGGAGTAAATAAGTTTGGGTGATAAGTACACGGCTTATCAACCCGCCCTCTGATTTCAGGGAATTTTGAGTCTTAAGCATCTACACACTTTCTTTGCACTGACTCGTTGTTTAGCGATTCTAACGGAAATTGGGTAGCTAATGAACCTTCTAGGGTGATATGGCTAGCAAGTTATCGTGGGTAACAGTCCATAGGTAGGTTGTCCAGAGCCCAGTCACTGGACCTTTCTCTTTTTCCTGCCCTTAGGTAAATCTTAGACCAGGGAAGCCACCTATTTAAAAAAAAAAAGGAGAAAGAAACAAAAAGAAATAAGCCACACTTCGCCGCACGAGTATGGCTGGCAAGTTGTCGGTGGTAACAGCTCATCGGCCGGTTGTCCAGAACCCAGCTCAGAAATGCACCAAAAATTCCCAAAACACTTAGGAAGAAGCAGAGAAGTAGAGTAAATCGGGGAGATATACACTGGATTCACCCTTGTATTGACCCCATAAAAAAAAATAAATAAATAAAAGTAGGGAGAAAGCTACCGGTTGTAAAGATACACTTTTAGGTAGAATTCTGGTTAGGTCACCTAGAGGCGTAGAAATCCGAAGTCCATTCTAATTACCGGTCAACGAGTCTATCAAAATCACAATAAGATGCTTAAAGCTTAGGGTTCTCATCAAATTTTGGGTGAGTTGAATGGCAGTAAAAAGCCACTCTTAAACCCAAAAATTTGAAAATCAAAAAAAAAATTTAGAAAAGAGAAAAAGAGAAAGAAATTTTTCTTTTAATAAGGCGAGGGCCTGAAGCGGTCTGCATTTTGGCTGATACCCGAGCACTGTTGTGTCTTTGAAAGTTCAGTTCCTAAGTAGACAATTTCTTAATGACTGAAAAATAACTCAAGTCTAAATAATCTAACCTAATCTTTTATAAATAGCTTATAGTTTTTGCTAGGGACTAGCAAAAGATAGGCATGGGGGTATGATTCAAACACATTTACACCACTTAAGATGTCTATTTATGCATGTTCTTAAGCATAGGATTGCATTTCATGATATAAATATTGCATTACATGCATCATCTTGCATTTAGAATACTTTGAATAAAATGAAGGTTAATTGTCTCCTTTTAGGTGCTTGGACAGGGCAAATATTTTATCAAGGCCTCGGATCAAAGATCCAACCGTATGGATGTGATCAGGGTGACGATTGGAGTTCAACGACTCCAAGATCGCCCTAATCAGGCATCCGTAGCATCAGATAGTGACTCGGGAACCCTAGAAGATCAAGGGCCAGGATGGTGTAAATCCCCACTTCAGATTATAAATCCGACCTCAAGGATGAATTCGGATCGATGATAGCAGCCCAATGACACAAAAATCAAGTCAATCCGACATCCGTGGCACCATCTACAACTTCCAGAAGATAGACGGCCAAGATAGTGCCATGTGGTGCCATCTCAGCCGCCCAAGCGACCGCTTCATCTTGTGAAGGCCCCACACCCAATCGCTCTCCGCCGTTGGATCTTAATCCAACGGCTGTGGGCACTCGCATTTAAAAATGCCCGTTCGACCATCCGCGCCCCATAGCGCAGTGGTCGAGCGCGCTATCGCGAGCGCGGGGCGCGGGTTCGAGCTGTGGCGAGGAGCGGCGGGTGCGAGCGATTGGGCGTGGGTGGAGCATCGGATGGAGATCGGACGGCCGCGCGCGCCCGATAGCGTCGACGCGCGATTGGACGCGCAATCGAACGCTCAATCAGACGCGCAGGGGGCGCGCAATGCAGCGGGCGCGGACGCGATCTAGGCCGTCCGATCTCGTGATCGGACAGCTGAAAATCAGTGGACGTGCGCGGGCGTGGCGCACGCAAGTAGCCGAGCGGGTGCGCACGAGCCGCCCACGTCGCCCACGAAGGGAGCTTTAGTGACGGATTTATCCATCACTAAAGACCCCTCATTTACTATTTTGAAGTTGTAATGTCCATTTTGCCCCCACTCCTTGCAACTATAAAAGGAGACCCCCTCCATACGAAATTCTGATCCCTTCTTTCTCCTCTCTACCCCTCCAAAGCTCAAAAGAAGCTTGCCCCACACCCTGGATGCTTCTTGCGAGATAAAGTCCAATTTTCGTTCCCTTTCAGAAGTGGATCCTGCGACGACGACAGCGTTCTGCTCCGTTCCCGTTCTTCTGCTTCGTCCTCCTTCGTCCTGCTTCGTTCTCCTTCGTCCAGGCGTCGTCCCGTCCGGCTGGTCCTCCAAGCAATCGTCGAGGAGGATAACTTCTCTCTCCCATTCTTATTTACAGCTTTTCTAGTGTAGAATTTTCCTGCTTTATAGTGTAATTGATTTTCCGCTTTCTAGTGTAACTTTTATAAACAATTGAAATATTGAATGCATGTTCTCTTTCTCTCTCTCTCTCTCTCTTTCTCTCTCTCTCATAGTTTGATAGCTCCATTGTAATTATATCGCCTTGCTTAGCAAAAAAAAATCTTAAAAAAATATAATTGCGAATATAGATCAACGTAGCCTCCCTGTGTTTGACCCGGAATTCTTTTCAGTATAAATTTTATTTGTTGAACACGAATTCTTCGCTTTTTGAACTACAACGACAGGTTTTCCAAAACCAATCTCGTAAGCGTAGCGATTCGCAAAAACACATTCAACATCAACCGGCCCTCTGATTGAAGGGGACTTTAAGCCTAGGCATCTACACACTATTTGCATTGACTCACTTTTCAGCAGTTTCTTCGAAAATTGAGTAGCTAATGAACCATCTAGGGTGGTTTGACTGGCAAGTTGTCAGTGGTAACAGCTCATCGGTCAGTTGTCCAGAGCCCAGCCACATGACCATTTTCTTTGTACTACCTTTAGGTAAATCTTAGATCAAGGAAGCCACCTACTTAGGAAAAAAGAGAAAAAAAGAAATACTTAAAATAAAAAGAAGAAATAAATAAAAAAAACATAAAACCACACTTCACTACACAAGAATGGCTGGGAAGTTGCCTAGGTAATAGCTCATTGGCCGGTTGCCTAGAGACCAGCTCACAAAAATGCACAATAATTCCCAAAACACTTAGTGAAGAGGCAGGGAAGTAGAATAAATTAGGGAGATATACATTGGGTTCACCCTTGTGTTGACCCTATAAATAAAAGTAGGGAGAAAGCTACCGTTCGAAAAGTTAAATCTCTAGGCAAAGTCACCTAGGGTCGTAGAAACCCGAAGTCTGTTTTAACGGCCGCCTAGTGAGTCTTTCACTCTTTTCACTAGATGCTTAGCACTTAGAGTCCTTTTCGAGTTGGGTAGCTGTAAAAAGTTATTCTGAAACTCTCAAACTCCAAAAGTCCAAAAAATGTAGAAAAGAAGAAAAAGCAAATGGAAAATGTATCTTCCCTTTTCAAATAAGGCGAGGACTTAGGCAATCTGCACTCTGGCAAACACCCAGGTATTGTTGAGTCTTCATAGTTTAGGACCTTAGTTGAAATTTTCTATTGTTAATAAACAACTTAGGCCTAAGAAATCGAGTCCTAATTTGTTTTTATACATAGCATGTAGTTTAATTTTGCTAGGGACTAACGAAAGATAGTCATGGGGGTATGATGTAGACACATTCATTTAGGTTAAAATGCCTATTCATGCATGCTCCTAGGCTTAGATTTGCAGGGCCTCAGATGGATGATCCGACTGTACAGATCTAATCAAGATGACGATCGGAGTCTAACGCCTCCAAAAATGTCTAGATCGGAATCCCATCATATGAAGTCCATGGAAGATCAATGGCCAGGGGGCAATGCGACATCCATATAGGTTTCAGATTGAAAATCTGAACATATGGATCGATCCGAAGCGATGATCATAGTCCGACAATGCGGAAATCATCTTGATCTAAGCACCGTGGCACCCTCTACAATAGACAGAAGATGGATGGCCTAGATGGTGCCACATTGTCCCATTTAGGCTGCCCAACACCGGCCAGCAACAATTGGAAGGTGCCCCCTCATCGTCTTCATCATCAATTCTCAACTGTTGGATCTTGATCCGATGGCTGAGAGCTCTCCTCCACCGCATGCCTTAAGACATCCGCGTGACCATCTGGACAACTTGGCATAATGGTGGAGGTGCGGCCTTTCAATGGAGGGGCGTGGGTTCGAACCCTCGTAGTCCCCCCGATTGGCCAATTGAGTGCAGCATCACCAAAGGAATTGAAGGGTGCGGATCTTCAGCGACAATTGGGCAGGCTTTTAGTGACACTTATAGCTGTCACTAATGGCCTACTCTATGCACGTGCCAGCAAAGGAATTGAAGGGTGTGGATCTTCAGCTACTGTTGGATGGATCTTCAGCAATAATTACAATTGTCACTAATTACCTATGGATGATTTTGTCTCTCCACTATAAAAGGACCTACCCCCTCCATTCCAAAGCATCTCTTCCTTTCTTCCTCTCACCACCTCTAAGGCTCTAGAGAGAGATTTCCCCAAGCTTGGGATGCTCCTCTAGAGTAGAAAAGAAAATAGTTTTCCCACCTCTCATCCCTATTCGTGGAGCATCCCGTGGCCGTCCTCTCACCGCCATTCATGAAGAAGATCCTCACCTCAATGCTGTCCTACCCCATCCTCCATCCTCCGACTACGTCATCCTTCGTCCCACTCCTCACCACCTTCCTTCGAGCGACATCAGAGTGAATCATCCTCTGAGCGACCATCGAGGAGGATTCTCTCACCTCTTTCTATCTTTCTTGCTTTCGTAGTGTAATCTTTCTCACTTTCCTAGTTGTAGCAAACGTTTGATTGAGAAATATATGTGATTCTCTCTCTCTTTTATATTTTACAAGTAGATTAGTAAGATAAGCAATTGTCGGTCTGATCTCTTGCTTTCTAAAAAATACCCAAAAAAATTAGAAAAGACAAAAATGACAAAAACAAATAAAAGTGAAATGTGGATTTCATAAAACCAAACGTTCGCCTCCCCGTGTTTGACCCAGGACTCACTTGGAGTTTCGGTAAAATTGTATTTGATAACTAGTTTTGCGACTATGATGACAAGTTCCTCCAAACCCCAATTTCTACCATGCGAAACACGTTCATCATCCAACAATGTGGAAATCGCCTCGATCGGACCCCTATAGCATCTGCTACTAGGAAATGAAGATGGATGGCCCAGATGGTGCCATGTGGTGCCATCTTAGCCACCCAAGGTCGCCCACCCTACACTAAAGCATTCCCAACGCACATTATGGGTTGTTGGAACCTCTTCCAATGATTGTAGAGTCGCGACATAGACGTACCCACCCCATGTGCTCCTCTCCTTTGTGCAATTATCCTTAACCATTGGATTTGAATCCAATGGCTGAGATTTGATCTCAGACGCCCGCTCATCTCATCTTCTCACTTCTAAATATTGTTAAAATGTTTGGATTATATTTTGATAATGACAAATGAGTTATTTCCTTGGAAAGGACTAACATATTGCTGGTTGGATTTAAAGAAAAGGATCATGGAAAAGGAAGGGAAAAGGAACTTCTTTCGTAGTTTAGTTCATTTGCTTAGAATGTATTTAAGGCTTGAATTATCCTTAGGATATCTTTAGAATCTTCCTATCCATATCCTTATTCTTAAAACTGTGAAACTTAACTTTTGTTGGTTTTTCAGATGTCTCATTTTCTCTTCAGATGTCTGAGTCTGTTTTATAAGATGTTTGATCTACTTCACTATTGCCTTAGATCTTGTCTAGAGCTTAGATTTATATCCAGAATCCTCGACCACTATCACCTAGGATTTCAGATGTCTACGCTCATATTCAAACGTCTAGTATAGTCTTTCAGATGCCTCCTCAAGCTTTTGATATCTCTTCAACTTCATAAGAACAACGGTCATAATTTTTGTTGTCTTTTATGCATCTATTGTCTTCCTAAGACATCTGAAAATGGCCAACGTTCACTCTCTCTCCAACGTTAAGATTGACCGTAATTGATTATGTTCGTTACTTTTTTATTTTGGAATGTAGTAGGCCATTAGACGTCTTTGCATTGATTCAGACTTCTAATTCTTCTTTTTAAGATATCTACACTTGTTACCAGATGTCCAATAAGACGTTTGGCCATATGTCTTCAAATGCCTGTTTGGATCCAACCTCATTCCAATAACGAGCAGTTTGACCCTGAGGTGTTTTCAAACATCCATTTTTAATTTCACACGTCTGAAACTATATGTTCAGATGCATATCTTTTTGTTTGGACATCCCTATACTTGATCTTGTGAAATCCAGTAATGACTACTTTTCCTCTAGAGCTTTTTCAGACGTCCTGGTTTATTCTCAGATGTCTAAATTAGCTTTTTAGACTTCTGTCATGGTTTTTTGGATGTCTAATATAGTTAGACTTTGAGTAAATGCAGTGTAGCCATTCTACATTAATTTATTCCATTTCAATTCAAATTCCAATGACTACCTAGACCTAAATTAGACCCTATACACATATATATACCCCCATAGGTAGCCTTAAGCATACACACAAAGAAAAATATATTCTACTCACTTGGAAAAAGCTTTTTATCTCATTTGTGCTCTCTTGTGTTCTGTTTGAGATATTGCTTCTTGTTAAGTTCTTGAGAGCAAACCTTCTTCCTACTGCTCATAGGTTTGATAAGGGAGTATTGTAATCCTTTTATTTCATATTTCATTCAAGGCTTATAGGAATATCTTTTATTGTTCTAGATAGTTTATTTAGGTACATGGTTTGTTGGTTTTTCGTTTCCTCTTAGTAGAGGAGCAAAACTCTTCTTGGGATTTGTCCAAAAAGAGGGGAATTGTAAAATTAGTTGTTGTCAGTAATTCCTACTTGGGTAGTGGCAAAATCCTAGATTAATAGATCTAGGTAGAGGTTTTTCCCATAAGGGTTTCCTCTATAAATGGCTGTGTTATTTGTTGCGATTGCTTGAGTTTTTTATTGTACAATTCAACCCCCCTTTCTTGTGCCACTAACACTCAAGAGGCGAGGCCACATGAAACATCTATCGTATGATCTTGCATCAATGACCATGATCACATCTCACCAACAGTAGCACAGTGGTGCGTGCGCCTTGTTTGCAAAGAGGGGATGTAGGTTTAAGTTCTTGCCCGCACACCCAGTGTGGATTGATTTTGATTAAGGTCATTCGATCGCCTACCAATGGCAAGGATTAAGCCACGTCGGTCGAAGGCACACTCTTAGCAAGTAAGGTGCATAGTCTTCGCCCAATTGGCACCATTCAACGAGATCAAGTGGTAGTGGTAGTGACATGTGGCAGCACGGATGGCAAGTGCACAAAATAGGCAATCAGACATGCAATCTGACTCTCCAACGGTGGGATCTCAAGCTCACCTCTTCACGCAATCGTGGCTCTCCATTCTCCATTTGATGACGAGTGCCACTCCCACGCAATGCCAACACAAGGCCAGTGCTGTGTGCATGATGTGCAAACATGTGCTACTACATTGCTACATGTTGCTTGGTAGGCGATCTCTTAGGAGACAACTTGTGTTTGATCCTGAACCTGAAAGAATCTTAAGAAGAAACCTCCCAAGGGAAGAAATGGCCAGTCAAAGGAGCCTTAAGTAATATTTCATTCCAACCAATCAAGTTGGCCCTGCACTACGTAGACCTGGAGGAGACAATCCTTATGAGATCAAAAGCAATACCATATCCTTGCTGCCCTCCTTTTATGGTACTACTTGGGAAGACCCTTACAGGCATATAGAGGAATTCACCGAGGTCTATTCCATGGTGAAGCTGTAGGGCATTACTGGTGACGCTCAAATGCAGACCCTCTTTCCCTTTTCTCTTAAGGACAAAGCCAAGTATTAGTATCACACCTTTGATGATATTAACACTTGGGATTCCCTGAAGGAGTTTTTGAAGAAGTACTTCCCCATGAGCAAAAAAAATCACTTTAGGAGGGAAGTTATGAGTTTTGTTCAAAAGGATTGGGAAGCTTTCCATGATGCCTGGGAGCGCTTTAATGACTTGTTGAGACTTTTCCCACATCACCAGGTGCCTAAGTGGCAACTGGTTGAAAGGTTCTACACCGGACTTAATGATTCGCATAGGCAAACTGTGGATGGTGCCTGTGCAGGAACCTTTCTATCTAAGACAGACGATGAAGCTTGAAACCTTTTTTATTCTAGTATTTATATATTTTCTACTTGTGTGATTACAGATTATGTCTGGAGGAAGGTGTGTAGGGAATCTATTCCTACGTGGGAGAATCTCTGGAGTTCTTTCTTGAAGGTGAATAAGCCATACTTTCCTATGGTGGTTGTTTTATGGTCTGTATGGAGAGCTAGAAATGAGAGCTTGTTTCAGGAGAGTCCAGTGAATGTAGATAATATTATCAATAGTTGCTGGAATCTCATACACCAATGGGCTTCAATCATGTAACCTTTTACATTATATTTTTATCAATAAAAGCTCTCCTGGATTGCTATCGGTGATTCAATAGCATTCCTTTTCATCTCAAAAAAAAAAAAAAGAATTCTATTCACTTGAATTCTACCTACAAGGATAGAAAACCCACTCTCATGCAAAGAAAGTTGGAGGCGAATGAGGCAAGGGACACCTAGAATTTAGCCTATCAAATTCAATTATTGAATCAAAACATGGAAAGGCTTATGTCGAGCCTGAGCCAATTCGTATCTAACACCTCTACATCCTAAGCTTCTCAATGCTCCATTTGCCAAGGCAATACACATGCCACTGTGGACTGCAACTTGGCCTCCCAATTCCCTAAGCTTGTACAGGCAGATCTGAACGTCGCTCAAGGGTTTCGTCCTAGACCTCGTAATGACCCTTTTTCCAACACTTATAATGAGGGATGGAGGAACCATCTAAACATTTCATGGAGACAAGGAAATGTCTCAAATTCAAAGAATTATAAACCACAATCCTTTCAAAACCATCAAATGAACCAACCTCAGACCTTTGCCTAACCTAAGACCTCTGAGATGGATGAATTGAAGGCAATGTTGAGAACTATGCAAGAAAGTCAAAGTGCCATCATCCAAGCTCATGGCAAAGCTATACATGAAATGAAATCACAGATGGGACACCTTCTTGAGGCCGTTAGACAAAGGGAAACTGGGAAGCTCCCCAATGCTACTGAGGAGAATCCTAAAGGAAAAGGGATTGTCTTTAGGGAGCATGCTCAGGCAGTGACTATTCATAGGAGTGGGAAAGAAATTTCCAAACCCGATGATCCTATAGTCTCACCCCCTGAGAAACCATCCACCCCGACTTTCACCCCTACCAGAGAAGACTTGCCCAAATCTTGTATACTTGAAATCACCTCACCGGAAGAAGTTGCCCTCATTCCACCCCTTACTCGACATGACAACCCTTCCACCTAGAGATCGAGAGTGCCCTTTCCAGAGTGCTTATCCACCTCTGGGCAGACTTCTGTTGGCCCAATTGGAGCCAAAGATAAGATGGATGAGATCATGGAAACTTTCAAGCAAGTGCAGATTAACCTGCTGATGAGACACTCATCATGATCTCTAATTACCCATAATTAACTAGTCTTCCTAGTTAATTAGCTAAGGTTACGAACATATAAGGGTTAATTATAGAATAAGGGATATATAGTAAAGGACCTTAAAATAAGCTAAAAATGACATTTTATCATCCAATTAACATTATTAATAATCTAGATAATAATTGGATTCGAAATCCTATTAATCATTCCCTTAATTAATAAGTTAAGTAACTTAAATATAATGCACACCTAAGTATATAATAACCTAAGTAATTTTACTTAATCTAATAAATTAATCTAAAAAGGTCAAAAATGTAAATTCAAGGTGAAAACATAATATTTACCTTATTTATTAACATATATAAAAAGTTGAAAAAGATCTAAGTTAAAATAAACCTTCAAAATTTGAGTTTACATTTTGGTCCTTAAAATTCATTACAATCGGGTCCTTATTTCTCACACAGGTCCTTAAGATTCATTACATTTAAGTCCCTTTCCCTCTTCTTCTCCTTCTGCCGAATGAACGGCTGGCGTTGGAGAGTCACGCCACTGCACGATCACCGCCCTACCAACATCATCCTTCCTTGTCCAAGCTCTTGCAGCTTGCGCTCACCACCTCCACTTCATCCACCGGTCTGGAGTAACCGGAAATCCTAATTTCTAGTGGGAGATAACCTCATCGTCGTTGGAGACAACGCCGAAGGTTAAGCTCCTCAAGCTCCTTCTTCGGCCAAACCCCGCCATTCTCTTCACCGCCAACTACTATAAATACCCCCTCCCCCCTCTGATTTCACTGAAGTTGGCTCCCTTCCCTCTTCTAACACTGACCCGACCCAGTAGGCTTTTCGTCTGCAACTCTGATGACTTCCCATCTCACTTTCTAACTTCCTCCATCCATCTTGACCAGCCGAGGAGATCCACCGTGGTCAATCGCGTCTCTGACACAGTCGCCGACCAAAGGAATCCTCTGCTTCAATGCACTTTCGCCCACCGGAGATTCTTCTTTTCACCCTCTGATTTCATCATCTGCCATGAGACTTCGGCGGAACCCTATTGACCCCTTCATCCAGGTAACAGTAGATTAGGAGTAGGAGTAGGAGTAGGAGTAGGTTCGCTTAGTTAGGTAGTTAGTTAGTTAGAATAGATGTAATTTCATAATTTCAGTGTTCATCTTCTCCGACTCCGGCGAGCTCCTTGAGCTCGCCAGAGCCTTAATCTTGTCTGTTTAACTCGCTAATCACTTTCCTTTAACTTCCATGATCATTTGTAATCCACTAAATCAATTAATTGATCACCTAATTGCCTAATTCATCTTTCATCTCCATCCACTACTGTCACTGTCCATGGCGACAGTAGTGGGCCTAGATTCACCTCCACTAGGTCTATCATCATCTATCCAACACTTATGGACCCTAATCGACACTGTAATAAGTATAATTACCACATATAAATTAAACACCCAAATCTAATTAAGTTCCTGAGCTCGCTGTCAATGGCGGCTCAGGAGTAGTTCAAACTATTAATTAACTATATAATTACGACTACTATTATCTGTTGACTTGTTTTAACAGCTCAATCGAGTGGTAAA
The DNA here is from genome assembly GCA_037157565.1 of Thalassia testudinum. Taxonomy (NCBI): domain Eukaryota; kingdom Viridiplantae; phylum Streptophyta; class Magnoliopsida; order Alismatales; family Hydrocharitaceae; genus Thalassia; species Thalassia testudinum. The sequence continues at coordinate 110,021,187 of JAZHRO010000003.1, read as the reverse complement.
ACAAGTCCTGAGCTTATTTCAAATTAGATTTTTTAAAGAAATGATTTCACTCTCAAATCTTACATATAAAGAGATAATGAGGAATTAAATGAATTTTTGAGGTTCCTTGCAACCTCAAGAAACTTTCCAAATTAAAAATGGCACAATTTCACAATATGTATACAATTTACATATTTTCTGGTCTCACTAGAGCTTCGACAAGCTCCGGTGAGCCAAATCTGTGCTTTAGCCAATAGAATTTAGTGAAAAGCTCTAGATCAATGATTTAATGATCACTGATTAATTTGCAAATGTTTATTTGAGGATTTAGCCACAGGAGCTGTAGATAGATCTTTGTCTTCTCCAACTTCAGTGGAGTTGGAGAAGTTTGACAGAGAAATCTAAGAAGCATTTAAGGATCCTAGAAGCTTCAATGCAATGCACTGAAGCTGTTTAAACCCTTAGAATACTATAACAACCTCTGAATATTTCTGACGAACAAACATCTTTTGGAGCTCAGGCGGCGAGCCTGAAACCCTATAAATCTTGATCAAAGCACCTATCTAAGAATCTGAATGAGTTCCTGAGGTTAGAAAGATCTTATTTGGGGCTTTAATTTCTTTGGAGAAGGCTTTGAACAGAAAGTCAAAATTTTGTGCCTTCACAATCAAATTGAATTTGATTATGGAGTTTTGAGCTTGAATTGAGGAATTGATGAGATAGAATTGCTTCTGAGAATCTATTGGATAATCTGAGAGTAATTAAAGTGAGCTCAGATGAGTTATTATGTGAGAATTCAAACCCTAACAATTTGGGTTATTTTTAAACCCAAACTAACAGCGGTGCCATTTTGTTGAGTTTTAATCTTGAATCCTGCCCAGGTAAGTTTGTTACAACCCTTAGAACTAGTTTAAATCATGCAGTAATGTTCTTTTGTGTCTGTCTATCCATTTCAAGTCTGCAATTTTGATCTCTAAAGCTTTCAGAGAAGTGAAGAGCTTTCATGCTATTCCTGAAGGCTTTAAGAGCTTCAAGACTATACCAGCAGCTGCGGAATAACCTGTAGAATCTACTTAGACCTTTAGTTAAGAGAGAAAAGTCCATCTGAGGACTCTGTGACATTAATTTCACTTTCCAAGCATTTTTACCTATAGGAGCCCCTTGATTTTGCTCTTCAAATTGAAGAGGAAAACATACCTTAAACCTTAAATTGACCCAGCAAACTTATAGATTTACCCTAGAGCTTTCCAGCAAACTTTAAATCACTTGATTTGGAGCTCTGAATAGAAAGTTATGATCATTTGAAGTTGGGTCTGGAAGGGATTAAGATAGTCCCACATCAGTAGATTACGAGCGCACGCATGGAAACAAAAGTGATTTGTTGTATAGGCCATTCAGTCGTTAGTGCTCGACACACCGGTTACCGATCTGAGCATTCTGAAACTATCTGAGCATATGCATGTGTGTGTGCGGGTGTGTGTGCCTACGGGTGTGCACCCGAGTGGGCGTGAGAGAGTGTGCCCTGGGAGGGTGAGGCCTGGGAGGCGGTTGAGCCGGTTCGGCTTGAGTGAGAGGGTCGGTTTGGCTCAAGAAAGAAAATAAACCAAAATCGAACCTAACTGGAATTAGGCGAGGACCGAGTAGGGTCTAGTCCCACCCTTGTCTCAGGGTGCTGTTTATCCTAGAAAGGACCTTGTCGCAAATAAAATAAATTTTGGTTAATAAGTAAAAAAGGCCCAGTTCAACTGACAATTCAAAAGGGAAAACTAAGGAAAGAGGAGCCGCTGAAGGTTAAGGTTAAGGTAAGTGCTGAAGGCTAAGGAAAGAAAGGAGAACAGGCACTACCAAGGGAAGAGAAGAGGCAGGAACAAAACAGAAGAAGGGAGGTAAGAAAAGAGCTCGAGAGAGAATAAAAATAAAGGAAAAGGAGAAGAAGAAAAAAGAGGCTGAAGACTATAAAGAAGAATTTATTTTACTTGCATCGTTTTAATTACTTTTTGTTCTTAAATGTTGTAATAAGGCATGTTTTAATAAAAGAATTCTTATTGCCTTAATTTCTTTGAAATAAAATAGAAAACTAACATGTTTACTTGTTAATAAAGTACATCACTTTGAGTAAGTATGTTTTTCATATGGAATTTTGTATATTCTTTATTGTTTAAATATTTTGGTAAAATTCATCTTCTTAAAATTAACTTAATATACCGCCTAAACTTATAAGGAAAATAAAGATAATTGGTGAATTTAAAATGAATTATACCTCCCAGCGAACGACCTGGACTCAACCAGTAAAAATTTCTAAAATGTTAGGTTAATTCGACCCTATACTACACAACCGACACAATTTCGAGTTAACCTAACTGACTTTTTCTACTCTTAATTAAGTAAAATTAACTTAATTACTGAGTTGAGTAAGCTACACGATCATTTTAATGGCATCGTTGCAGGGAGGAAATATTTTTCTTCACTAAAATTTAGTTGGTTTAATTATCTAATTAGGAGGTATTTTATAAATATATTTCTATTTTTAATGTGTTTGTTCTAATTAGTTGTGTTTTGTTTTGTTTTTGTTTTTGTTTTCTATCTTCTTTTCAGGTTTACCTCTGCAGGTAATCTCAGGAGAAGGCGGGAAACTGTTTTGCTGTTTTTGCTTTTTGTGAGTATTCCTTAGTCTTTTGTATTGTTGCATTTAAAAAGTAAAAAAAATATACAAAAAAATATACAAAAAAAAATATCTTTTTCTAACTAGCAGCAGCATATACATAGGCATACACTCTTAAGAGTGCATATTTCCTACTAGTAGTTTATGCGAATTTGACTCAGGAATTTTTAAACTATTTTTCTCGCATCAGCAGGAAAACACGAGAAAACCCACGTAGATCCCTGTCCTCTGAGATTTAAAAAGACCACATATTTTTGTTTGAAAAGAATTAAGAAAGCGGCCATTGTAGTTTAATTGATATATTTTTGTAAAAGATTAATTAAAAAGAGGAAGTAAAATTTGTGACTTAAATCTGTTTGCAGAATGCATGTGGATTTTTCAATCGCTATCGTCTGTTGCATGCTATCGTGCACACAGCGCGATCACTAGAGTCACACGAGTCTATTTTTCTTTCTCTCCTCTTTGCACCTCTTAGGGCTTTGGTCGAAGATCAACAAGTCTGTCTCACTACTAGAGCCCCGGGGAGCCAGTAGTGAGCAGTCTTGATCCTAGACCTTAGACCTTTGAGCTTTATGGTACGCACCCGCGTAGTCATGAATTAGGATGCGTATTTTAATACTGTTACTCTATTTATTTGTGTCAAATTACTTTGCGTACCTTAGGAATTTCTTCTTTCCTTTGAAAGAAGAGCAAAACCCACGTCTTTTGCACTGTTTTGCGGGTTTGTGTGCCGTTGTTTTCTTATCGGTGGTGTGTGTGTGCATTTGCAGATTATTTTCCGTTTATGGACGGGAGGCGATCCTTGCATCTGCCTCTTGCACCACCGTTGACAGGTGATCCTAGGTCGGTTGCAGATAAGCAACCAATGGTTTTCCCATTTGATCCATCTACTTCTATGGATCAAATGCAGAATCTAAATCCCGAGATCCCTTCTTCTTCTGGTCAGGGGGAGATGCCACCTATTGATGTTCATGAGGCGCTCCTGAACCAGAATCTTAGGATGCTAGAGCAAACAAGGAAAATTAATCTATTAACAGCAGGCTTAAACAATTTGCAAACTCTTCAAACCCGTCCTCCACCTCGACCTGAGGCAGGTTTTGAAAACCCTGATTTACCGATCCATCATCCAAGGCCTCTACTTAGAGATTATTATAACCCATCTAATGCACAAGTAGAGCTTAATGTTAGGATTCCTATTGGGGAGAATGATCCAGAAATAAAGCCAAATATTATAGGTTTAATCCCCCACTTTCACGGATTTGCATCCGAAGATCCATTTCAACATATTGAAGATCTTAAAAATTTATCTCAAACTCTTGGTCTTCGAAATCAAAATAGGGAAATCCTACTAATGAAGATGTTCTCTTTTAGCCTTAAAGATAAAGCAGCATATTGGTATAGACCTATCGCAATACCAATCTCAACTTGGGCTGAACTCGAATCCGCACTTTTGAAGAAATTCTTTCCTATTGGTCGAACCAATGCTTTAAGGCGAGCTATTACTACTTTAATCAAAATTACGGAGAACCAACTCATGAAGCATGGGAACGTTTTCATGAATTGCAAAGGAAATGCCCACATCATGACACCCTCGTTGGCAACTCATGCATATCTTTTATTATGGTTTACAAGAGGGCATTCGCAATCTAGTTGATGCCTCTTGTGGAGGGAATTTTCTAAAATGCGATGCAGAATCTGCTTCAGAATCATTTGAAAGGATGGCAGAAAACTCAATCAACAACGCATCAAAGTCGCAAATTATGTGGGGCGCGAATACGAATTATCAAAATCCGCACAAGGGCATTCACGAGATCAGTAATCCGTCCAGTTCAAAGGATTTAGAGATTATTGCAGAAAAACTAGACAAAGTCGATATCGTAGCAAAGCATCTCGATGAGGTTAAAAACACAATGAAGACTCTTACGCCTCTACTTGCTACGAATCCCATGTATTTACCTGTTTCGCAAATTCCCGCAGGGAGGGAATTTATGAATAATCTGGATTCTAGAGATCCATCTTCCTTGGGTTTTCTATCTACTCCTTCACTAACCCAAGGAGGGACCTTTGTCCCATAATCTTACCCACCCTTTTCCCCACCCTTTCCTATTGCAGAAAACACGCTTTATCCTCTTGACTTGAACTCCATTCAGGGATACACACTAAGATCAAACACATATTCAAATTCCTATAATCCTGGATGGCGTAATCACCCTAATTTTTCTTGGTCTGACCATACACAAAGACCATCATATCCGACTCAGACCAGAGTAAACCCACCTACATTGTCATTTCAGCAACACAATGCAAGGTCATTTTACGTGGGTTCGCAAAACCCCGTAGGGCCAAATAGAGATTCATAGCTAGACCAGATTTGAGAGCTGTGACTAGGAGCCAGCAACAAAATTTTGAAACTCTTGCTGAAGTCCAACGACAATGTTCGGTAGAATTGGCTGATCTTAGGGGTCAAATCACGCAGTTAGTTGAATCTCGTCAGCTAGGGACCCTTCCATCCCAGCCAATTCCAAACCCTAGGAATATCCAGCAACGACAACACCTGGGAGTTCAAGATCCGAGTCAGGGACATGTCCATCTTCTTAATCAGTTACCCCTGAATCAAAATCTGAATCCACCTATTTCGAATCTTGATATTGAATATCCAAATCAACAGCAATCAGTTGCGAATCAGCCATTAATTAATGATCTATCTTTCCAAAATTCACAAGCATCTTCTTCTTCAGCTGCTTCTTCTCATGAGGGTATTAACTCTATTACAACCCGCCGTGGAACTTCCACTAGGGATCCAATTTTTCCAAGGAACCTATCCCATGACCCTAGTACATTTAGATTAACCCCTATTTCTACACTTGGAAGAGGTGCAGAACCCGATCCTACAATTCCCGCTAATTCGCGAGATCAGGATAATACCTCAGTAGAATAGGAAACCCACATCCCATTCCCAGAAGCTTTGAAGAAGACTAGGAAACAAAAATAACCTATTACATTAGATGAAGATTTGATTAAGATTTTTGAATAGGTACATATTAATATCCCACTCCTAGATGCTATTAAACACATCCCGACTTAAGCAAGATTTCTTAAAGAATTGTGTACTCCTAATGTAAGTCGAAGAAAGGAAGCACTGTTGTACTTTCAGAGCATGTGAGCTCTATTATTTCAAGTATGCTTCCTTTGAAAAAGAAAGACCCAGGATCTCCATTTATTTCCTGTATAATTGGGGGTCAGTGTTTTGATAGAGTCTTCCTAGATTTAGGAGCTTCTATTAACCTCATTTCTTTCTCTTTGGTAAAACACTTTAAAATAGAAAACCTTAAATCTACCAATGTGACATTACAATTAGCTGATAGATCTATTAAGTCACCTAAAGGAATGTTGGAGGATGTTATTGTGAGAGTTCAGGATTTTTACTTCCATGTAGATTTTATTGTTCTTGATATGGAAGTACCCGAATACATTAGCCACACCCCAATTATTTTAGGGAGACCCTTTTTGGCTACTGCAAAAGCCAACATTGATTGTGAATCAGGAAAGATTGAATTGAAATTTGGGGAGAAGACAATTAAGTTAGATATATTTAGAGTTTCTAGTGGATTTGATTGTGAATGGGTTGAGGAAATAAAATCAATAGAAGTTTTTGAGGATGACATTAGTTCTTTAGAACTAGAAAGCACATCTTTTGATATCCCATATCCTCAAAGCAATGAAATGTTATTGGAATCTCTACTCAATCCTGAATTTGACTCTAAATCTGAATCACTTTTCACAATTGAAAATCCTGCCCCAAATCCTACTGTTGATTCAACTCCTCTGCTTGAATTGAAACCATTGCCTAATAATCTTAAATATGTATATCTCAAATTTGATCAAACATATCCTGTAATAATCAATTCTCATCTATCTGAATCACAAGAATCCAAATTGATCAAAGTTCTTCGAGATCACAAGAAGGCAATTGGGTGGACTTTACATGATCTCACCGAGATTAGCCCCAATTTTTGTACTCATCGTATTTATATTGAAGATGGGCCACAACCTTCAAGAGAAGCTCAAAGATGCCTAAACCCTAATCTAAAGGAGGTCGTTAACAAAGATATAATCAAGTGGCTTGATGGTGATATTATTTATCCTATATCTGATAGCCCTTGGGTGAGTCCAATTCAAGTGGTACCCAAAAAGGCAGGACTCACCATAATCAAAACTGAATCTAGAGAAACCATTCCCACACGAATTGCGAATTCATGGCGGGTTTGTATTGATTATCGAAAATTGAATTCTGTTACAAAGAAGGACCATTTTCCTTTACCATTCATTGATCAGATCCTTGAGAGATTAGCTGGTAATAGGCTCTTTTGCTATTTAGATGGTTACTTTGGATATAATCAAGTTGCAATTTATCCCGAAGATCAAGAGAAAATGACTTTCACCTGCCCCTTCGAAACCTTTGCTTTCCGAAGAATGCCATTTGGGCTTTGCAATGCACCCACGACTTTTCAGCATTGCATGTTAGCCATTTTTACTGAAATGGTGGGTGAATTTATGGAGGTTTTTATGGATGATCTTTCAGTCTTTGGGGAAACATTTGATATTTGCTTGGATAATTTGTCGAAGGTTCTGAAAAGATGCATTGAGGTAAACCTTGTCCTTAGTTGGCAGAAGAGCCATTTTATGATTCCTGAGGGCATAGTACTTGGTCATCTCGTATCTGAGCAAGGTATCCAAGTAGATCAAAGGCATTAGATCATATCTCAGGCATGTGGGATTTTATAGAAGATTCATCCTTGATTTTTCAAAAATTGCCCGACCACTCACAAACCTCCTCACAAAGGATGCGATTTTTGAGATGGATGAGGAGTGTACTTTAGCATTTAAAACTTTGAGAGACAGAGTTACACAGGCTCCAATTTTGCAACCACCTAATTGGGATTTACCATTTGAAATCATATGTGATGCATCAGATTATGAAATAGGAGCTGTTTTTGGATAGAAAATTGAGAAGAATCTGGTGGTAATTTACTACGCTAGTAAAACATTGAATGAGACACGAAGGAATTACACAGTTACAAAGAAAGAGTTACTAGCCATAGTATTTAGATTAGAAAAATTTTGATCTTATATACTTGGATCTCAAATCATAGTGTACTCTGATCACTCAGCTATCCGACAGCTTCTATCTAAGAAGGACACGAAACCTAGGTTAATCAGATGGATCTTGCTTTTGCAAGAATTTGACCTAGAAATTCGTGATAAGGTCGGTAGGCAAAATGTTGTTGCAGACAATCTTTCCCGTCTTCCTTTTGATACAATCGAATCATCTCCACCAATCACATAACACTTCCCTGATGAACATCTTTTGACTATATTCACAGATCTTCCTTGGTATGCAGATATTGTTAATTATTTGGTTACACATCAAATATTGCCAGACTGGGATGGGAATCGCAAATCACGACTCAAAGTAGAAGCCAAATACTATTTTTGGGAAGATCCATATCTTTTTAGACTCTGTAATGATCAAATCATCAGGCGTTGTGTCACCTCTTCTGAGATTGATTCTATCCCATCTTTTTATCACGACCAGGCCTATGGTGGTCACTTTTCTGGTAGAAAGACCGCTGCAAAAGTTTTGCAATGCAGGTTTTATTGGCCCATGTTATTTGCTGATTCTCAGACTTATTGTAAGGCATGTAGTCGCTGCCAAACACTTGGTGGCATGTCTCGGAAAGACATGATGCCTTTGAACCCGATTCTAGTCTGTGAAATCTTTGACATTTAGGGCATAGATTTTATGGGTCCATTTCCGTCCTCTTTTGGCTTCCATTATATTTTACTTGCTATAGATTATGTCTCTCATTGGATTGAAGCCATACCCACATGCACAAACGACCATCGAGTTGTCATTCCTTTTATACAGAGTCACATTTTCACTCATTTTGGGGTACCTCGTGCTATTATTTCTAACGGCGGTTCCCATTTTATTAATGCCCAGTTTAAAACTTAGAAAATATGGGGATGCACATCATATTTCTACACCTTATCATCCCCAGACTAATGGGCAAACCGAGGTCTCTAATCGGGAGATCAAAAAGATCCTTCAAATGATAATCCGACCCGATAGGAAGGATTGGTCTTCCTGTTTAGATGAGGCTTTGTGGGCTTATAGGACTTCCCACAAAACACCAATAGGCATGTCACCATATAGACTTGTTTACGGGAAACCCTGTCATCTTCTCGTAGAAATTGAACACAAGGCCTATTGGGCAATTAAAACTTACAATTTTGACCTCATGAAGGCTGGTGAAAATCGTAGGTTGAGCTTAGCGAACTCGAGGAATTACGTCATGATTCCTATGAAAGTTCAAAGCTGTATAAGGAGAAACATAAAGCCTTCCATGACAAATTCATTTCCCGTAAATCCTTTGCACCTGGTCAGAAGGTGTTGTTATTTGATGCCCATTTGAAGCTTTTCCCAAGTAAACTTAGGTCTAAATATCAAGGGCCATTTATTGTAGTTAGAGTCTTCGACAACGGAGCTGTCGAAATCACTGAACCCAACAAGGATCAACCCTTCAAAGTCAATGGTGAACATCTTAAACCTTTCTTGGAATCACATCCTTTGGGTCTTATTGGAGAATGTTACAGGCTCCACTACGGTTTTTCTATCCATCCACCACATTTGTACATAGTTGTTTCCTGTTTCTACCCTTTTTTATTTTCTTATACACTTACTTTAGAATTTCACTTCATATCATATTGATTACCTTCATTTAGTCTAACTGACCACTCTGACCTTTGGTCAAAACTCAAAATCGTCTGCACAAAGATTTTTAATCTCCTCTATTCGACTCCTTCCATCACCCTATACTAAATGAAGAGTATTATCTTTTCACCCTTCTTACAATGAGGACATTGTAAAATTTTGGCTTGGGGGGGGTGTTGAAGTGAAATTTTCATTTTAAGTGTGGGTTAAAAAATAAAAACACATAAAAATTGAATATCCACGATATTTAAAAAAATATAGAAATTCCAAAAATGATAAAAATTTTAAAAATTAAAAAATTTCATAAAAATTTGAAAAATTTTTGAAAAAAAAATCATAAAAATTGAAAAATCTTATATACATAAAAATAAAAATATATAAATACAAAAATTTGATAAAGAAAATCCATAAAAATAATAAGAGGGGAATATTCATTTTTAATAAAGAAGAAAAGAAGAAGAATGATATATATATTGTAATTAGGAGCTTAATTTTCTTTTAGGTCAGAAGTTTAAAATGTATATGGAATATATGTAAAGTATTTAGGAGCATTCAATTCTTAATTAGATTTTTACTTTAAACATTTTGTAAAAACACACTTTTGTGTTTAAAATTTTTAAAATAAGATTTTATTTGAATTAGGAATCTTTTAAATCTTTTAAGATTTATTTTTCTATTCTTACCTTGAATTAAGAAATTAAGTATCTTAAGATTTTAAACTTAAGTTTTGGAATTGAATTATAACTTTTTAATCAATTAGATTAAGTAATCCTTTTGCTTTTTGAAAATTTAATTTTATCATAAAGTTGAGTACAAAGGCCAGATATTCAGAGTTAATTAAATAGAGACTTAGTAGAATTTTAGTCTACAAAACTTACAAGCTAAAGATAAATAACTAGACTTGGTAAATTTTGTCTTGACGGATCCTATAGGAGAAAACTAGGAATTTGAAGAACCTGAGAGTGAAGGGCTTTCTTGTCCAAACTCTGGTTTGAGAGCTAAGTAACCTAAACATCTAAATTCACACATGTAGAATTGTCTTATTGGCATCTAAGACCGTGAAAACACAGAGGTTAAGAGATCAGCTCTAAATCCTCTTTAGTCAAAGGATTTCCATGAGGCAGTTCTTGAAAGGGTGAAGGATGTGGCACTCACCTAGAAAAAGGATTTGGAGAATAAAGTTAGTAAGAAAAATGAGAAGGGGGAAAAGAAAGAAAAGAAAGAAAAGAAAAAAAAGAGAAAAAAAATATATAATAAAACACCCTGCAGTTAAGTGCCTTGTTAAAAATGGGTGCTTATGCAATTTTTCCATAATAAATAAAAGCATCTCGTTACAAATGGATTACCCTTCCTTCCATCAAATAAAAAGAACACCTCGTTACAAATGGGTGTTCTAACCTATAGAAAAAGTGATAAAAAAAATATGGAGAAAAAAATATTAGGAATAAGAGACCCAGTGGTCCACCAAGGAGATATACACAAAAATGTTGACCTCGGGATAGAAAAAATGGTGAGGAGAAATCAACCAAACCTGAGTAAGGCTAAGCCAAAGGCTTGAATTGGAATAATTGGGATTGGAAATTGATGTCTTAAGATCTGGATTTTTGCAACTTTGGATGCCTTTAGGACAAATCTCTTCACTAAGCACAGATGTTTTAAAATCATAGCTACTAAACCTTGGTATTGGGCAATGGAGCCTAAGAAATTGGGTTTTGAAGATTTTAAGTTGAGACCTAAAGGAGAAGAATTAACAAAATCCTAGGTCTAGAAGTTATTCTTTAGTGTTGTAGGCTAGTAAATTAGAGTTTTACTACTCTAAGTTTGATTAATAATGAGTATCTGGTAAACTTATATTGATAAAAGTCAAATATCATAAACCAAGGATTGACTTAAATCTATTGAGTTTTCCAGTTAAAATTTAATTCTCAATTCTTAAGTTTTGTTTTCTTAAAACACTTTGTATTCTAATTTGAGTTAAGAATAGTTACAAAGATTAAGAGAATTTTCAAGAATTCTAATTTGAATAAAATTCTTGTTTACAAATTTTTTTAAGTGTGTTTTGAAAATGTTGTAAGTATAAGTCTAAGTAAAAACATTTTCACAAATGCTCTATGCATTGATCATTTATATTAAACTTAAAAATTCTGACCTAAGCTTTCCTCTACATAGTTACTATTTATAATAATTTAAACCCAAGTGCTTTAAATCATCATAGTCTTAGTTAATTTTGCTAGGGACTAGAAAAACTTCGGCTTGGGGGTACGATGAGACACTCATCATGATCTCTAATTACCCTTAATTAACTAGTCTTCCTAGTTAATTAGCTAAGGTTATGAACATATAAGGGTTAATTATAGAATAAGGGATATCTAGTAAAGGACCTTAAAATAAGTTAAAAACGAAAATTTGTCATCCAATTAACATTATTAAAAATCTAGATAATAATTGGATTCGAAATCCTATTAATCATTCCCTTAATTAATAAGTTAAGTAACTTAAATATAATGTATACCTAAGTATATAATAACTTAAGTAATTTTACTTAATCTAAAAAATTAATCTAAAAAGTTAAAAAATGTAAATTCAAGGTGAAAACATAATATTTACCTTATTTATTAACATATATAAAAAGTTGAAAAAGATCTAAGTTAAAATAAACCTTCAAAACCTGAGTTTACATTTTGGTTCTTAAAATTCATTATAATCGAGTCCCTATTTCTTGCACAGGTCCTTAAGATTCATTACATTTAAGTCCCTTTCCCTCTTCTTCTCCTTCTTCAGCCGAATGAATGGCTGGCGATGGAGAGTCACGCCACCGTGCAATCATCGCCCTGCCGACGTCATCCTTCTTTGTCCAAGCTCTTGCAGCTTGCGCTCACCACCTCCACTTCATCCACCGGTCTGGATTAACCGGAAATCCTAATTTGCAATGGGAGATAACCTCACCGTCATCAGAGATGACATCGAAGGTTAAGCTCCTCAAGCTCCTTCTTTGGCCAGACCCCGGCATTCTCTTTGCTGCCAACTACTATAAATACCCCCTCACCCCTCTGATTTCACTCAAGTTGGCTCCCTTCTCTCTTCTAACACTGAGCCGACCCAATAGGCTATTTGTCTGCAACTTCAATGACTTCCCATCTCACTTTCTGACTTCCTCTGTCCATCTTGAATAACCGAGGAGATCTGTCGTGGTCAACCGCGTCTCTGACACAGGCGCTGACCAAAGGAATCCTCTGCTTCACCTCGCTTTCGCCCATCGAAGATTCTTCTTTTCACCCTCTGATTTTGTCGTTCACCATGAGACTTCGGCGGAACCCTATTGACTCCTTCATCTAGGTAACAGTAGATTAGGAGTAGGAGTAGGAGTAGGTTAGCTTAGTTTGGTAGTTAGTTAGAATAGATGAAATTTTAGAATTTCAATGTTCATCTTCTCCGACTCCGGTGAGCTCCTTGAGCTCGCCCGAGCCTTAATCTTGTCTGTTTAACTCGCTAATCACTTTCCTTTAACTTCCGTGATCATTTGTAATCCACTAAATCAATTAATTGATCACCTAACCGCCTAATTCATCTTTCACCTCCATCGACTACCGTCACTATCCATGGCGACAGTAGTGGGCTTAGATTCACCACCACTGGGTCTATCATCATCTATCCATCACTTATGGACCCTAATCGACACTGTAATAAATATAATTACCACATATAAATTAAACGCCCAAATCTAATTAAGTTCCTGAGCTCGCTGTCAATGGTGGCTCAGGAGCAGTTCAAACTATTAATTAACTATATAATTGTGACTGCTATTATCTGTTGACTTGTTTTAACAACTCAATCGAGTGGTAAAACAAGTCCTGAGCTTATTTCAAATCAGATTTTTTAAAGAAATGATTTCACAGTCAAATCTTACATATAAAGAGATAATGAGTAATTAAATGAATTCTTGAGGTTCCTTACAACCTCAAGAACCTTTTTAGATTAAAAATGGCACAATTTCATAATCTGTGTACAATTTACAAATTTTCTGGTCTCACCGGAGCTCCGGCGAGCCAAATCTATGCTTCAGCCAATAGAATTTAGTGAAAAGCTCCAGATCAATGATTTAACGATCATTGATTAATTTGCAGATGTTTATTTGAGGATTTAGCCACTGGAGCTATAGATAGATCCTTGTCTTCTCCAACTTCGATGGAGTTGGAGAAGTATGATAGAGAAATCTAAGAAGCATTTAAGGATCCTAGAAGCTTCAGTGCAATGCACTGAAGCTGTTTAAACCCTTAGAATACTGTAACAACCTATGAATCTTTCTGACGAACAAGCACATTTTGGAGCTCAGGCAGCGAGCCTGAAACCCTATAAATCTTCGTCAGAGCACCTATCTGAGACTCTGAATGAGTTCCTGAGGTTAAAAAGATCTTATTTGGGGCTTTTATTTCTTGGGAGAAGGCTTTGAACAAAAAGTCAAAATTTTGTGCCTTCACAGTCAAACTGAATTTGATTATGTAGTTCTGAGCTTGAATTGAGGAATTGATGAGATAGAATTGCTTTTGAGAATCTGTTGGATAATCTGAGAGTAATTAAAGTGAGCTCAGATGAGTTATTGTGTGAGAATTCAAACCCTGACAATTTGGGTTATTTTTAAACCCAAACTAATAGCGGTGCCATTTTGTTGAGTTTTAATCTTGAATCCTGCGCAGAAAGTCTGTTACAACCCTTAGAACTAGTTTAAATCGAGTAGTAGTGTTCTTTTGTGTCTGTCTATCCATTTCAAGTCTGAAATTTTGATCTCTGAAGCTTTCAGAGAAGTGAAGAGCTTTCATGCTATTCCTGAAGGTTTTAGAGCTTCAAGACTATACCAGTAGCTACGGAATAACTTGTAGAATCTATTTAGAGCTTTAGTTAAGAGAGAAAAGTCCATCTAAGGACTCTGTGCCATTAATTTCACTTTCTAGCCATTTTTACCCATAGGAACCCCTTCATTTTACACTTCAAATTGAAGAGGAAAGCGTAGTCTAAACCTTAAATTGACCCTGCAAACTTATAGATCTACCTTAGAGCTTTCCAGTAAACTTTAAATCACTTGATTTGGAGCTCTGAATAGAAAGTTATCATCATTTGAAGTTGGGTCTGGAAGGGGCTAAGATAGTCCCACATCGGTAGATTACGAGTGCATGCATGGGAACAAAAGTGATTTGTTGTATAGGCCGTTCAGTCATCAGCGCTCAGCGCACCGATTACCGATCTGAGCATTCTGAAACTATCTGAGCATATGCATGTGTGTGTGCAAGCTTGTTTTCCTACAGGTGTGCATCTTAGTGGGTGTGAGAGAGTGTGCCCTAGGAGAGTGAGGCCTGGGAGGCGGCTAAGCCAGTTCCACTGGAGAGAGAGGGCCGATTTGGCTCAAGAAAGAAAATAAACCAAAATTTAACATAACTGGAATTAGGTGAGGACCTAGTAGGGTCTGGTCCTACCCTGGTCTCAGGGTGCTGTGTATCCTTTTTGGTTAATAAGTAAAAAAAACCCGGTTCAACTGAAAATTCAAAAGGGAAAACTAAAGAAAGAGGAGCCACTGAAGGCTAAGGAAAGAAAGGAGAACAGGCACTACCAAGGGAAGATAAGAGGTAGGAACAAAACAGAAGAAGTGAGGTAAGAAAAGAGCTCGAGAGAGAATAAAAATAAAGGAAAAGGAGAAGAAAAGAGAGGCTAAAGACTATAAAGAAGAATTTGTTTTACTTGCATCATTTTAATTACTTTTTATTCTTAAATGTTGTAATAAGGCATGTTTTAATAAAAGAATTCTTATTGGCTTAATTTCTTTGAAATAAAATAGAAAACTAACATGTTTACTTGTTAATAAAGTACATCATTTTGAGTAAATATGTTTTTCATATGGAATTTTGTATATTCTTTATAGTTTAAATATTTTGGCAAAATTCATGTTCTTAAAATTAACTTAATATACCTCTTAAACTTATAAAGAAAATAAAGATAATTTGTGAATTTAAAATGAACTATACCTCCCAGCAAACGACCTGGACTCAACGAGTAAAAATTTCTAAAATGTTAGGTTAATTCGACCCTATACTACACAACCGACACAATTTTGAGTTAACCTAAGTGACTTTTTCTACTCTTAATTAAGTAAAATTAAGTTAATTACTGAGTTTAGTAAGCCACGCGATCAGTGGCCTCTAGACTATTTGCTTCTCTATCAAATCTGATAAAGCACACTGACCCACTGTTGGAGACACTCCTACTACCGGGACAATAGCAACCCCGACTCCTCATGGATAAGGGCAGTGTTGTTGACGTCCTTCTCGAGAACACTACTCCAGTTAGGTTTCAAAGAAGAGCACCTCTCCCCACTAACTCACCCAGTTGTAGGGTTCAGCAACCACAAGGTGATGCCAAAAGGAGAGATCAGCCTCTCCATGTTCGTTTACGATGAGGATAGGCACCTCAATCGTACAACCACATTCATAGTGGCCGGATTGACGATAGCATTCGACGGCATCCTCGACTAGCCAACAACCCACTCCTTCTGTTGACGCAGCTAGATCGTGTTTTAACAGTTAATTACGTCGTAGAATAGGTGATCTAGCATCGTCAACAAATAAAAGTTTTATTACTCGAAAACCTAAGTATCCGAGGTCAAACATAGGGAGCAATTGGAATTTACTACTAATCTCAAGAATGTAATTGAACACTTTAATTACTCAAAACTTTAATTCAAATATAAATGCATGAGTATGAAAAGCAATTATGGCAAAAAGAAGAAATTGGACGTCTGATCATGGGATCAGATGTCTTAAAAATGTGTTTTCCCTTCTCTTATTTTTCTTGTTCTGATTTTCTTCCTTCTTTGAGCTTCTTCTTTCTCTGCAGTATCTTTGCTTCTTTTCTTCTTATTTTCTTCTATCTTCTTTCTTTCTTCTCCTGCAGTATCTTTCTCTGTACGGGTCTTCTTCTTCTTCCTTGGCTCTGCTTCCTTTGCTTCAGTTCTGTTTCCCTTGGCATTTCTTCTTCTTTTCTGTCTTGCCTTAACGTTTCTCTATTTCTTCTTTAGTTCTTCTACTCTCCTTCCTCTGCAATGGCTTCCTTACTTCATTTCCCTTGCTAGCAGCGGCTAAGTGTTGGCTTCACTTCTTCCTTCTTCCCCTGCACTACCGCAGCAAAGCAAAACCTAACCCTCTAACCAACCCGCGCGTCTCTCTCTTTCTGTAAACCACTCCCAGGATGCTCTCCCAGAGTCGGGTAAACGGGTCGGATGTCGCACCTGTGTCCAGGCGCACCGGCGTGAGGGTGATGCGTAACGAGTGCTCAGGATAGGGTTGGGTCGGATCGCGCCAGATCCGTGTGGTGAACTCATGGACGAGGCGCAGTGAGATTGGTGAGGGACCTCACCCGAAGTGCGTTTGGAGGCAACAAACCCATATCACAAAAACATTATAAACCACTCCAGCAGTTTGTGACTTCACGATGTGGGACTAATTTCTCCCCCTCTACTTCGCGAGCGCCCGCAGGAGTCTATGCTTCAATTGCCACAGCTGCGGACTTCGCAGCGCCTCTTGCCGGGTCAAATATCTTCGCATGACCTTCCCAAATTCACAGCACCTAGAGTCTTGCAGTCCTGAGGCCTAGAGCAAGCGTGGAGCTTCTTCAAGTTGCCGTCAATGGCGGCTGGAGCTTGAGATCTGTCAGACACGAAAAGGCCTCGCAGCTTAATCAGATCACCAGGGGACCTTCACCGTGTCATGATAGCGAAAATACGCGGTTTGTTAATTAGGCAATTTAGTGTCGTTGCAACGCGTAAATCCGCTTTCGCTCTTAAATTTATATTCCTAGATAGGAGAGTATCTAGGGTCATCCAAGGAGGCAAAAATTGCAAAATTAATCCTCTTGCTTACAGATAGATCTCAACTTTCTTTTTGATATTTTTCAATATGTAATTTTTTTTTGTATTTTGAAAAGACGAGGGCAAAGTGCAGATTGTAGCGAAAAGAACTAACACCTACAAATGATTAACTAAAATCTAAAAGATAGAAATATCTTCTTCCTAAGCTCACTCTAGGCAAGTGGAGGCCTAGGGTAATTAGGAAGAAGAGGTGAAACAAGTGCTAGAACCAAAACAAACAACTGCAATAAAAAGCTAAAAGAAGGCAATTTTGATTGAGTAGAATGAGTGTTCTTTTCAAGGACAAGTAGAGGAATGCTTCTACTAGAATTAAACAGTCTAAAAGCAAGAAAAGAAACACAAATCTTCTTGTAACAATGGTGAAGAAGGTTGTCTTCTTGCTCCAAGCCTAGCTGCTCCTTGGCTTGAAAAGAGGGCTTCCTTCTCCTCCTTCCTTGAGAGCTCCTCGAAGGTGGAAGCTACCACCTTTAATGCTCTCTCCAAAGGGGTGGGCATGCACCACCCTCAAAAACTCCTCCAAGGTGGCGTGACCACCTTCAAGATCTCCTCCAAGATCTTCCTTGCCTGGCTTCTCCTTTGGCTGGCGTGACCCAAGAGAGAAGGGAAGAGGGGAAGGCACCAAGGGGACAGAATATCCCCTTAATCTTCTTCTTCTTCTTCTCTCTTGGACGTGGGCTTCTTGGTGGAATATGAGAGTGAAATTGCTAGCCAAGGATGACTTGAATGGTGGTGGGTAGTGGTCTTTTTATAGGGTAGGATGGGGGGTTAAGGTGCCCCTTGAAATGGAGGGCTAGGATGGAAGAATGGAGGTGTTTGGTGATCCTATGGCTAAGGAGAGTTGGCACCAACTCAAGGGGTGTTAAAGGGGGTAGTTATGGTGGTGTTGCTGTCTTTTGGTGGTGGAGAGACACCACCATGTTGGCGCCAACATGGGGTCTTCTAGAAGGGGGGTTAGTTGGATGGTCGAGACGGGTTAAAGGGGGATTGTGTGGTGGAGATGAGGGGAGATTTCGGAGGGAAAAGTGGCGCCATTAAGGGGTGGTTATGGGTAGTTTTTGGTGCCACTTTTAGGTGTATTTTGGAGGTAGTGGGTAGGTTAGGTTGGTGCCAAGTAGGTTAGCTTATGTGGAGCTTAGGTGGAGCTAGTTGGGTGGAGTTGGTAGGTGGGTTTTTGGGGTGGTACAAGCCAAGGAAGTTGGAGCATAGCTAAGCTAAGCTAAGCTAAGCTAGCTTAGCTAATGGAGGAGTAGAGGAGAAGGTAATGGAGCTAGGGTTTGGAGGAAGGAGCTGAGGAGGAGAAATCTGGAGCTAGAGCTAGAGCTAGCTGCTGCTGAAGAGGCTGGCACGGGGCCACTCTAGCTGGATTAGCTTGCTAGTTCTTTGCTAGTTGCTAAGCCAAGCTAAAGTGAGCTAGCTTCTACCAAAATGAGCTGAGGTGAGCTAGGTATGGTGCTCCCAGGGAGAATCAAGCTGGTTGAGGCAGCTAAGGTAGCTTAGCTCAACTGAGTTGAGCTAAGCTGAGTCCCCGGGAGCTGGACTTGATCTTCCTGAGCTGGGATGAGTTCTTCTTCAGCTGGCTGGAGCTTAGTGGAGCTGGATGTAGCTGGATCTGAGCTGGGGTGAACTCCTGTCAACTTAGCTGAGCTAGCTAGAGCTCCCTGTGGACTAGTGGGAGCTGAGATGAGCTAGACTCAGCTAAGTTGAGCTGGATCTGAGCTGACTTGAGCTAGGGTGAGCTAAGGTGAACTCTCTCGAGCTGCCATCCAGCTGAGATTAGCTGAATGGAGCTGGGATGAGCTAACCCTAGTTCAAGTAAGCTAGGTTCTTGCTGCGGTGAGCTGGATCAAGCTGAAGTGAGCTGGATCAAGCTGAGGTGAGCTGGATCAGGCTGAGTTCCAGCTAGTTTGGGCTTCTCCTTCACCATTTGCCTTCTTGAGTACTAGGGTTTTAGAGATCTATATATCTGTTCATCCCTAACATTCACAAAAACATATTAAAAAGACAATAAAAAATGCAATACATGCCTAACCTATTTTATGCCTAAATGCAGCCCCAAAACCCGTTTGCGGAGTAAAAATCCTAAGAGCTAGGTTTGTTTTAATGCATAAGAATGATGATAAACTGCCATTTATCACACCCCGATGCTTATCTTTTGCTAGTCTCTTAGAAAAACTTAAAATGGAATTTTTGGGATATCTAATTTTTTTGACTTTTGAGGAGAAAAAGAGATTAATGGACCTTGGTAGATTAAAACACTGGAGGTACGGGATTTGTTAAGGATAAACATCGGGATTTGTTTTTGGATTCAACCATTAGATAAAACAGGATCAATATATCCTCCAGAAAATTCTCAAATTAACCCCTTGTTAATTCAGATGACTTGAAATGTTTGTTTTTAGGATTTTTTTTTTGGCTCATGAATCTGATTCGCAACTTGCAAAATCCTTTAAAACCTTGTGTCTGTGCTTGTGAAAAGCCAACATTTATAAGGCGTGTTAATTTATTTATTATTACTCTTTTCTTCTTCTTTTTTTTTTTTCTCCCCCATGATTATTTTTAGCTTAGTCTTACAACAGATGTGTCGGGATCATCATTCCCGTTACCATTCCTCGAGGGGGCTCTGGCGCCAGTACTTTGGGATAGCACTGTCCATGACACCACCCAGGAGCTCACAACCCCAAAACACGATGCGGTGAAAAGGGGCGCTCCAAGCAAACTCAAGCTCTTGCTCCGACACTATAGGTAGAGCACCGTCCAAGACACTTGAGCTGCTGAAATGCGCTTTAATGCTCCGTCTAAAGATATGAAATATAGATATGGAGCAACGCCGAGGGGGTAACATGTTGACATCGCGTCCTCAAAGGAGGCATTTTCCTTCTTCTCGGCGGTGGAAACTCAAACCAATGATCTGTTTCAGACTTTTACTAAGTCCAAACAAGGAAGTTTTTCAAATTTTTAGTTATTTTTAAGTGTTGGCTTGTGTGTGAAGAGTGACACAAGAAGTTTCTCAAAACATGCAAGTTTTTGAATTAGATGCTAAGTTAAATAATTTCCATATTACAAAATAGGATCAAGTCACCTGAACTATCATGAGTTCAGGTGGAATTTTATAGAAGGATATCTGATCTAGTCTAAAATAGACCCTGGAATTCTAATGATCAAATCCATATCCTCATCCTTAGTTTGTTAAAGATTAAATCCCATTGTACCAAAAGTGAATTTTTCGACCTTAGTCCCGATTTCAAAATTTTTCCTCAAAAAGTTTTGAACATTTTTTATATTTATTTTTATTTTTATTTTTATTTTTTTTGGGTATGCAAGCAGGAAATAAATTAAACAAAAATGCATGTTTTTAGGTTTTGAAAATCCTAAATCAATCGTAAAATTTAAAAACACCCCCCCATGCTTAAGATATGCCATGTCCTCATGCATTAGGAGGGAAAAGGGATCACCTTAGTGAAGAACGGTCAGGTTTAGGAGGAACAAAACCTGGAAAAAGAAGAAAAAAGGGAAAGCAAGAAAAAATGATGGGTTACCTCCCATCCAGTGCTATCTTTTACGCCATTCAGCCGGGCGTGAAGGTATGCACGAAAGACGTAAAATCATGTAGATAATTGGACACTTGGATGCCTGCAAAAAAGGTGTCTTCTTCTAGATCCCTAGAAAATTGATTAGAAATAACATTGGGATCAAAGTTGGATGGAAAATGATAAGTGTAGCCCGAGTCTGGCCATGGTTTTAAATCAGGTTGGATGCAAAACTCGGGCGGGGTTGGTGGCAGGTCTGGAAGAAAGGAGTCGGGGAAGGAATGGTGGGGATTGGGGGAAGTTAGTGTGGAAGAATTAGGTGCAGGAATAGTGGGTGGGTTAGGGGGGGTATCAGGAATAAATTTGGGGTCAAGACAAGCTTCCAGATCACAGATTTCGTTGACCATTGATTCTGAATCAGAGTCCTCAAAGAAATTATGGTCGGTACGGGTATCTATTAACATTGTCTCCTCCACCATATTGGAAATTTCAGTATCTGAGTCCTCAAAGAAGTTATCATCATGGAATCTCCTGGAGGATTTAAAAATATCTAAAGTGATAGTTTGGCCTGCACAGTTAATATCCATTTTGCCTGTGTGGCAATTGATATTTTCCTTTGCGGTGGCCAAAAAGGGGCGTCCAAGGATTATTAGGGAGTCCGATAATGATTCAGGTGCCTCAATGTCAAGAACCAGAAAGTCTGCAGGGAAGACACAATTCTGGACCTTGATTAAAACATCCTCGACAATCCCACGAGGTTTGATTGTAGATCGGTCGGCTAATTGCAGGGTAACCTTGACGGGTTTTAATTCACTGATCTGAAATTCTTCGAATAAACTTGTGGGAATAATATTAACTGAGGCACCAAGATCAAGGAGGGCGCGATTAAATGTAGTGTAATCAATAATTACAGAAATTAAAGGTGCCCCCAGATCTTTCATCTTAGGAGGCAGCTTACTCTGTATGATAGAGCTTATTGTCTCCGAAAGATGCACCTGTCCTAGATTTTTAGCCTGCCTTTTAGGAGTACAAATCTCCTTCAAAAATTTAGCATAGGCAGGTATATATTTGATGGCATCTAGGAGAGGAATATTGATATGAACTTGCCCAAATAGCTCCATGAGTTCTTCTGTAGTGGGCTCAGATTTCTTTTTTTTGTTGGTGGTGGGGTAGAGAGATTGTGGGAAAGGGACAGGAATCTTGTCTTGAGATTTTTGTATTTCTTTTTCTTCCTGATGGTGAGGTGGGGAGTTAATTTACACAGGTATTTCACCAGGTTGGTGTGAATGCCCAGGGTCAGTGGTGGTTTTCCCACTCCTCAAAGTTACTGCATGTGCAGTCGGATTATTAATTGGAGGAGGTGGGGGTGATTGCTGAAACCTGGGAGGCTGCTGAGGTGGTGGATTAGGAGGAGGCTGATTCGGATAGTGTGGAGTTCTTCCTGTATAATGGTTTCCTTGGTGATTAGGGTTGGGCATGGGTTGGGACGGAAGATGTCCTGCAGGTCTTTGCATGGGAGTAACCCGAATCTGATTGTTCAGATTTGTGATGGTGCGGGTTACTTCCATCATTTTTGTTTGCATATCCTGTAGGGTTTGCATCATCTGGGCATTGATGTCTTGTTGGGATGGCCCAGGATGGAAGTTTGGATTCGACCCATACACGTTAAAATGATGTGGTTGGGAGGAAACTTGATTATTCCAGGAGTAGTTCGGGTAATTTTTCCAATTGGAAGAATTTTTAAAGGGCTCCTGGATGGCAGAAATATTTTGAGTGGGGTTAAGATCTGGATAGTTGTAATTCCCCAGTGAATCATAGGCAACCTCAGAATAATCAGCAGGAGTAGTGTTGAGATTGAGCAAATTTTCTCTTCGTGGAAAGTTAGGTTGGGTTAGATGTGGGTGTGAGCTTGAGTTGATCTGGCCAGTCTTTCCTCAATTTTCTTTTGATTAATATGCATCTGGTCGAGTTTTTGAGCAATCAATTGAAGATCGTCTTGGGTGACAGGGATAGATTGAGTGCCTATTTCATGAACACCGAACTGCGGGTTTTGGGTTCTGCAAAATGTGTTCATGGAAGCTTGATTAAATGAGTTTTCACTCATTTCTTCGAGCAGGTCATAGGCACTTTCTGCATCTTTATTTAAGAAGTTGCCGCCACACGAGGCATCGACAAAATGTCGGATTTGATCTTCTAATCTATGATAGAAGATTTGCACGAGCTGCCATAAAGGAATCTCGTGGTGCGGGCAACTTCTTAAAAGGTCTTGAAATCTTTCCCAAGAATCATGGAAAGTTTCACCAGATTTTTAGTGAAAGGTCGTAATAGATCTTCGTAAGGAATTGGTACGACCTATGGGAAAGAATTTCTTGAGGAAGGCACTCTTGAGTTGAGGCCATGTTGTGATGGGTTGGCCAATGGTCCTGAACCAATAAGCGGCCTTATCTTTAAGAGATAATGGAAAAAGCCGCATCAGCCATATGTCTTCTTGCACATTTCGGGAACGGGTTGTCTGTGCAAGAAGAGTTAGCTCTTCCAGGTGGCTGAAAGGGTCTTCCCTAGGAAGGCCATGAAAGTGTTTAATTAGGTTCAGGACCGCAGGCTTGATCTCAAAGTGCCCCTCCGGTATGACCACCCCTGGTCGTTCCTCATAATAAGACGGATCATAGAAATCTTTTAGAGGAACAACAGGCTGCTGACGGGGTGGTGGGTTTGGCCTTGGATTGGCTAGGTTTTGGATGTTCCTAGTCAATGTTTGTTGATTGGAATTTAATTTATTAATCTGATCGGCCATCAATTTTAAAAGATCAGGTAGGGGGTCTTGATGTTGTGTGTGGGGCAACTCAAGATTAGGGAGCTCCAAGTGTGGGAAGTTACTGGTGGTTGGGTTTTGGGTGGAAGGGTTAGAATTAGGGTTAGTGGTGGGGTTAGAGGTGGACGTGGAAGGGTCAGTGGACCTATTTTGTTGTGTTTCCTTTTTTCAGGAGAAGAAGACAGAAAAAATGGTCTTTTTGCGTGGGGGGCGAAATGAAATGGTCCTTCCAAGTGCGGATTTTGAGACCGTTGCCCGTGCATAAAATGGAAGAATGGGAGGGGAGGAGAAGAGAAAGAGATGAGAGAAAGTGTGCAAATCCAACAAACAAAACTAGACCTAACTTAAATGTGACTCCCTAATAATAACTTAAGACTTGGTCTATATAGGAAATAAGTAGTCAATAGTGAATACCCGTTCTATCAACAAATCTAGCCAAGTTGCTTAAGGGGAGGTTTGGGCCCAAACGTTTCCCAGGTAAAACCCCAGGTGCTTGTACAAACCCGCGCCTGGTCGTTTGACACGACCCCTCAGCCTGAACACTAGATATAGATGACAGAATTGGTACTAACTAAGGAAAACTTAAGACCTAAATAGCAAGCCTAAGTTGATAAAGCCTTAGGGGTCAAGTTGCGACAAGTTTTAATTAGGTCTAGGATGCTATAGTGCACACGGAATGTGGAGGGCGTTTATTGGGTTGTTGCCCTGTTATATGATTTTTTTGTGTGTGTGCAGGAATTGGAGAGTGGCTCCAATGAAAATCAAGTTGTCACACAAATTTTTTTTTTGTATTTTTGTCTTTTAGGATTTGATTTAATTAAATGAGTTTTAGGGTTTTTTTCTTTATGTTTTCAAACAAGTTTGAAAGTTCACAATCAAAGGAAAGACAAGTTGTATGTGTGATTGTATATTTCCTTTTAATAGAGTTTCTAAAGCGAAAGAAAGAAACCCTAAGCCAATTATCCCTAAGACAGAAAATTTACTACCAATGAATTATTTTTAGGCTTTCAGAATTAAGTAGTGGTTCAAACAAGTCAAACAACACCACTACTTTGAAGAAAATCAAACAAGGATTCCAACAAAGATTTTTGTAAGATTTTAAGAATTTGTTTGATAATTATTTTAAATTTTTAATTGTACGGTGTCAAAGTCCAGAAATGATCCCGTGGGTATTGTGGACTTTTCAGTATTACCACCGACCTCAGAAAATTTTTGTGATTTTATATGATGTGTAAAATTTCACAAGGATTCCAGAAAACTAAAATTCACAAGAATTGGATGAGTATAAAAATTCTAAAAATTTGCGGACAGTTGCAAAATAGGAAGATTAAAGGGTATGACCCCTCTACAATCCAAGAATTTTTAAAAATTAAATACAAATCCAATTGATCTAAAATTTGGAAAAGATGTTCCAAACTTAATTGGGAATCACTCTATGAAATTTTATGATTTTAGGAGGCCTGTGATTTTAGGAATCTATTTTTCAAGTCCGGACAGAAATCTGGACCCGAAAAGCAGAACACCAATACTTGCAATGGAGTGGTGTTAAAGAAGCATACAAGCAAACAATGGATTTTATAATGCACCACTCCAATTAATTAAGTTGTTTGGGATCCTGAAAGCCAAGTTTAATATATTTTTGGTAGTTTTAATTAATTATGTGACCAGAAAGAGGAACCAACCTGAATTTCGCGGGAAGAAAAGGAACTTTGAGCTCTCGCTTCCAGATTCCCGCCTTGCCGCTGTAGTTCCTGTACACACAAAAGAAAGAAAAATAAGGGGATGAGATCCACTTTAAGCAAGAGAAAATTAATTAAAGCAAAGCCGTGCCTCCCCGGCAATGGCGCCAAAAAGTGATAGCGAAAATACGCTGTTTGTTAATTAGGCAATTTAGTGTCGTTGCAACGCGTAAATCTGCTTTCGCTCTTAAATTTATATTCCTAGATAGGAGAGTATCTAGGGTCGTCCAAGGAGGCAAAAATTGCAAAATTAATCCTCTTGCTTACAGATAGATCTAAACTTTCTTTTTGATATTTTTCAATATGTAATTTTTTTTTGTATTTTGAAAAGACGAAGGCAAACTGCAGATTGTAGCGAAAGGAACTAACACCTACAAATGATTAACTAAAATCTAAAAGATAGAAATATCTTCTTCCTAAGCTCACTCTAGGCAAGTGGAGGCCTAGGGTAATTAGGAAGAAGAGGTGAAACAAGTGCTAGAACCAAAACAAACAACTGCAATAAAAAGCTAAAAGAAGGCAATTTTGATTGAGTAGAATGAGTGTTCTTTTCAAGGACAAGTAGAGGAATGCTTCTACTAGAATTAAACAATATAAAAGAAAGAAAAGAAACACAAATCTTCTTGTAACAATGGTGAAGAAGGTTGTCTTCTTGCTCCAAGCCTAGCTGCTCCTTGGCTTTAAAAGAGGGCTTCCTTCTCCTCCTTCCATGAGAGCTCCTCCAAGGTGGAAGCTACCACCTTTAATGCTCTTTCCAAAGGGGTGGGCATGCACCACCCTCAAAAACTCCTCCAAGGTGGCGTGACCACCTTCAAGATCTCCTCCAAGATCTTCCTTGCCTGGCTTCTCCTTTGGCTGGCGTGACCCAAGAGAGAAGGGAAGAGGGGAAGGCACCAAGGGGACAGAATATCCCCTTAATCTTCTTCTTCTTCTCTCTTGGACGTGGGCTTCTTGGTGGAATATGAGAGTGAAATTTCTAGCCAAGGATGACTTGAACGGTGGTGGGTAGTGGTCTTTTTATAGGGTAGGATGGGGGGTTAAGGTGCCCCTTGAAATGGAGGGCTAGGATGGAAGAATGGAGGTGGTTGGTGATCCTATGGCTAAGGAGAGTTGGCACCAACTCAAGGGGTGTTAAAGGGGGTAGTTATGGTGCTGTTGGTGTCTTTTGGTGGTGGAGAGACACCACCATGTTGGCGCCAACATGGGGTCTTCTAGAAGGGGGGTTAGGTGCATGGTGGAAAGGGGTTCAAGGGGGATTGTGTGGTGGAGATGAGGGGAGATTTTGGAGGGAAAAGTGGCACCATTAAGGGGTGGTTATGGGTAGTTTTTGGCTCCACTTTTAGGTGTCTTTTGGAGGTGGTGGGTAGGTTAGGTTGGTGCCAAGTAGGTTAGCTTATGTGGAGCTTAGGTGGAGCTAGTTGGGTGGAGTTGGTAGGTGGGTTTTTGGGGTGGTACAAGCCAAGGAAGTTGGAGCATAGCTAAGCTAAGCTAAGCTAAGCTAGCTTAGCTAATGGAGGAGTAGAGGAGAAGGTAATGGAGCTAGGGTTTGGAGGAAGGAGCTGAGGAGGAGAAATTTGGAGCTGGTGCTAGAGCTAGCTGCTGCTGAAGAGGCTGGCATGGGGCCACTCTAGCTGGCTTAGCTTGCTAGTTCTTTGCTAGTTGCTAAGCCAAGCTAAAGTGAGCTAGCTTCTACCAAAATGAGCTGAGGTGAGCTAGGTCTGGTGCTCCCAGGGAGAATCAAGCTGGTTGAGGCAGCTAAGGTAGCTTAGCTCAACTGAGTTGAGCTAAGCTGAGTCCCCGGGAGCTGGACTTGAGCTTCCTGAGCTGGGATGAGTTCTTCTTCAGCTGGCTGGAGCTTAGTGGAGCTGGATGTAGCTGGATCTGAGCTGGGGTGAACTCCTGTCAACTTAGCTAAGCTAGCTAGAGCTCCCTGTAGACTAGTGGGAGCTGAGATGAGCTAGACTCAGCTAAGTTGAGCTGCATCTGAGCTAACTTGAGCTAGGGTGAGCTAAGGTGAACTCTCTTGAGCTGCCATCCAGCTGGGATGAGCTAACCCTAGTTCATGTAAGCTAGGTTCCAGCTGCGGTGAGCTGGATCAAGTTGAAGTGAGCTGGATCAAGTTGAGGAGAGCTGGATCATGATGAGTTCCAGCTAGTCTGGGATTTTCCTTCACCATTTGCCTTCTTGAGTGCTAGGGTTTTAGGGATCTATATATCTGTTCATCCCTAACACTCACAAAAACATATTAAAAAGACAATAAAAAATGCAATACATGCCTAACCTATTTTATGCCTAAATGCAGCCCAAAACCCCATTTGCAGAGTAAAAATCCTAAGAGCTAGGTTTGTTTTAATGCATAAGAATGATGATAAACTGGCGTTTATCATGTCATAGCAAAGGTGAAGCACTAGGTGGCAGGCCGCAGGGTGGCCTAGGCGTGCGTGCCTAGGTCACCCTGTGGCCGGATGGATGGGTGAGTTCGAGGGACTGTTGTGGAGGTTTATAGGGACTGTGGATGGGCGGAGGTTACTCAGTGAGGTGAGGCGGAGGTTATGTGTTGGTCGGCGAGGCCTGTGGGGCTGCGGAGCGATGGGAGCGTCTCGCCGGAGGGTGGCCGGAGATGAGGAAGGTGATGGTGAACATCGGCAGTCGAGGGGTTTTTGATGAAATAAAATGAGGGAAATGAAAGAGGGGATAGAGGAGAACGGTTTTAACCTAACTGATGAAAACCTCATCATGAGCCATAACTAGCTCATTTTGACCCAATACAAAGGATAAAAGCTCCTACATAACTCAAGGAAAGGCTTAACTCAGAGAATTCTAAGTTTAAGGAGAAAACAAGTCATAAGGGGTAAAAATGCAATTTTACTAGTATAATCTGCATACAGGGTAATTCAGGGTCCAAACATAGGTCAAAGCAACCTAATAAGAATAAAAGTGGGATGAGATGATCTGACAAGGGCTACAGCAATTCCAAGGAACTAAGTGATAATCTGTAACCCTAAAACAACCCACTTCAATTCACGAGGTTCAAGGCAAAGTAAAAATAGAATAAACCCTGTAAAATTCATAGAAAAATAATCTCTATGGTTTAGAACCTTCAATTTGGCCTTCAGAACCCATTTTGACCTACATTGAGAACCATGCCCAATTAATAACTTAATTTAGGTTTTTGCATAAATTGACCGGTCAAACAAGGTTTAATATAGAAATGAAATTCACCATCAGATTCCTTAGGTCCTAATTAATCATGTATAAAAACTTGAGCCTAAGAAGAAACCTCCTTGACCGACTTTACACTTTGGTCCTCATATATTTACTTTTTGGCCCTCAACTTTTGAACCGTCGCATTTTGGCCCCTAACTCTCCTTCGTTCTTTGCATTCAGGTCCCCCTGCAAAATCGGCCAGCACCATGCTCCGGCGACCTTGCGTGGAGCATGGCGCCGCGCAGGGTGAGGGGGAAATCTTGGCAAGTAAACCGGGGGTGCCCTTCGTTGTCAGCCGTCGCAGGGACACCCCCCTGGTCGCTGTAGCCCACCATACCGGCCGTGCGAACGCACGGACGGTATGGGTTTTCGTCTCCGGCCATCCTCCGGCGAGGGAGACACGTCGTCTCCCTCCGCCTCCCTCCCTGTTTTGATCCCTATAAATACCCCCCGTTGCTCCACCGACCGGGGCAGCTCGGATCTGATGGAGAAAACCCCCAACTTTCCTCTCTTCTCTCTCCGACAGACGCTCACCAGCTCCGGCGGTTCCTCCCCCTCCTCCTCTTCGCTCTGACGCAATACCAGCAGCAGAGACTTCCTCCCCTACTCTTCCCGCGCCACGCCGTACCCAGCTGGCGCCTCTCCGGCTCTCTGCTCGCCGCCGCCCCTTTCCCTGAGCATCTTCTTCTCCGGCGACAGTCGATACGACTGTCGCCCTACTGCTCCCCCTTCGTCCCTGCAAGTAAGTTAGAACTACTTCCCTTCCTCTCCTCTTTCTTTCCCCGGTTTCAATTTGTTCAATTAAGCCCTCGACCGACCCTGACCATCGTCACCCCCTTCGTCCCCGGCCACCCTCCGGCGAGATGTTCCCATCGCTCCACAGCCTCACACACCTCGCCGACCCTCACCGAACCTCCGCCTCATCACACTGAGCACCCCCCACCCCTCCACTGCCACTCCACACCTCCGTAACGCTCCCCCGAACAAACCCATTCCTCCGGTTGCAGTCCAACCTTGGGCTGCCGCCAGACACCACCTTGCGGCTTGCCGCGCAGCTCCACACCTTCGCCGTGCCACGGCGAAGGTTCCCCAGTGGTTTGATCAGGCCGAGAGGCCATATTCGTGTCCGACAGGTTTTGAGGTTCGACCGCCATTAACGCACATTGAAGCAGCTTCTCCCGTGCTCCAGGCTTGAGGACTCCAGGTCTCCAGCTGCTGCGGATTACGGGGAGTCTTGCGAAGGCAGCCAGCCAGCAACCTACGCAAATCGAAGCCGCAGCTGCAAAAGCTAGGCCGCGGTCTCCCAGCAGGCGCACGCGAGGAGAGGTCTCCGTTTAGTCCCACATCGGTAAGCCTCACAACCTTTTCACTGTTTAAATTGATTTTGTGCATTAGCCTTACTGCCTCAGCACACGGGGTGAGGTCCCCTTCACCCGCCCGGTTACCCGGTCTCGTCCACGCTCACGCCCCGCGGACCTGACCCGACCCGACTTAGACTGACCTGCACTCCTCGCCCACCACGCACGCCGGTGGGCCTGGAGCCGGGCGCGACCCGAACCCGATTACCCGGCAGCTCTGGGAGAGCTTTCCCAAGAGTGGTTTCAGAGAGAGAGAGATGCGGGGGGAGAGGGTAGAGTAGGTTTTGTCCTCTGACGTAAGCTCTGAAGTGTGCAGGCACAGGTGAAGAAGAAGAACCGCGGAAGAAGAAGGAAGCTGAGGGAGACACTGTAGCAACAGGCAGTTTAAGTCGTCTGATTTGGAAATCAGACGACGTCCTGAAGGGAAAAGAAGAAAGAAGGAGGGGCGACGTCCTGACTGGAAAAAGAAAAGAAGAAAGAAGGAGATCTGAAGAACAACAGAAGAAGGCGAGGCAGAGGAGAACACAAAAGAACAAGGGAAGAACTGAAAGAAGAAAAACAAAGAAGAAAGAAGAAGATCTGAAGAAAGACAGAAGAAAAAGGAAGAGCAGGAACAGCTGATAGAAGAAGAAGAGCATCACCACTGCAGAAGAAGAACATCACCTCTGCAGACAAAGAAGAAGAAGATCTGAGACGAGGAGAAACAAAGAGAAAAGAAGACAACAAATTCTTTCTCTCTCTTTCTTTATTTTTGTAAAAGAAACATGTATATCTCTAGAATATAACTTGCTCCCTGAGTTCGACCTCGGGAACTCTTTTATTTTCCGAGTAAAAAATTTTATATTTGAAATGTTGGCAATAACTGGCTATACTACAACGCTATAACAATAAAACCCGGTTGCCCACAGCGTTTCATTTTTGGCGCCGCTGCCGGGGAGCAACGGCTATTCTAGAGGTAAACATTCCTGTTTCTTTTTAATTTCTGATAATCTCCCCTCTTTTGTGCAGCTACAGGAACTCAAGAAGACAAGCAACCACACGACAACCACTCCGAGGACAGGTAAATTTTTCCTCTCGCTATTAACCCCTAAACTCTAAAGAGGAAGAAAAGAAAAGAACAAGCAATATAGGGCTAACCTGTCTTCCATACTTAGTAACCATAAAGAGTTGCATGTTTTCAACTCATCACTCCTGCACACTATTAAGGGTATTTAAGGGCTAACACATTCTTGCTTGAGCCCTAATTACCCAACAAAGAGTTAAATGGACCAAGTAGAGCCAACATAAGGTCAAACATTAGGATTTCAGTAGAGACACACCCCTTAATCAAGAATTGAGGAAATCCAAAAGAGGTGTGCCCAAGCCATTGATTGAAAATAATTAATAAGAAAAATCCTAAACAATTGGCTCTCTCTAAACACTTGAACCCTAAAACAAGGCCTAACTTCTCAAGGAAACCACTAGGTGAAGTTGACCCCTGGGGTCAACCAACCTTCAAACTAGGCCACTTTGTTCACAAAAACACCTAAAGTTCAAGTGAAACCTTAAGCACCCTGATCTTAAAATTAGTAGACTTAAGAGGTCAAGATCCCCATTCTGGTCTACCTGGAACCGCAGTGACAAGAGAGGTCGGGTGGGGGAAACCCTGTAACCCGTGGGGACGCTCTATCGTGTAGGGGTCTTTGCGGGACTCTCCCTCTCTGGCTGCCCAGGTAATTCTCAGGTGGACGATCTTTCTGATCAAGGGGTCCATCTGCCCCGCACCTCTATAGTCACCCAACAAATTTTTGGGTGTCTTGATTGGGTCCAGCACCTGCTTATCTCATCCAGTCCTTCAGTATTTTTCAGGAGGTCCTTGAAACCTCCTATAGAAATTCACTCTCCCCGAGGCTAAACCTCGGCTCCTTTGTTTTTTTTCAAAAATCATTCACACAGCCCTTCTTTCCTCTGATTCTGAACAAAATCCCCTTCTTCCATCTTGATTCAAACCTTGAGTCTATATCTTGATTCCACCACCTGATTCAATTATGCAGCCTAATTACCTAGCAAGACTACCATTCAAAAAACCTGAATATATGAGATCCATGAAAGATAAGATGATTGAGGATGCCCTTAAAATCTATGAAATCAAACCCTCAACACCAGTAGAAAACATTCAGGTTGATGTCCCAACAACCACAGCTTTCATCATAAACTGTGCCCAAATTCTATTGACTGAAATTTCAAAAGGATCAACCCGAGATATGCTCATGACAGGATACATTGAGATGGAAAAATTACACCAATCTGAATACCTTCAATGCTTGACAAATCCTGTACTTTGGGAACAACATCAAGATGCCCTTATGAAATGGGTAGAAATGATGAAATCAGTAGAACAAATTATCAACCAGAAATACCCGTATATACCAGAAACAGAGGATGAACCATCTTGGAACAGTATTAAGGAACAATCCAGTTTCCCAGATCTCGGGACTGAGGCACAAGGTGGTTGTCGACTCCCAACCCAAATAGAAGATAGCATTAAAATAGGTTGGGAAGTTGTAGGAGAACACAATGCTGAACCAACCCTAGGCCATAAATCACCAAGCTTAGAACTCCAAGACTCCTGCAATAACAAGATTAGAATTGAACTTCTGGAGGGTATAAATTCCGCCCCTTGTTTTGATAAGGTAACCCTCGAAGGTTATTCGGACTTAGGTTCTAATAATTCTACCCACATCCTAAGCCTAGAACCTAGATCTGAAACTTATTGGGAAGATTATGAGGCCCCTTATGAGAAAGATCAAATTTTTACAGAATATGATTCCGGGCCTCTATTTGATGAATATCCCTCTCCAACATCCTCAGGAAATCTGATCGATTTTTCAGAAAACATGCCAATTTATGATACAGAAACTGAGGAGTTGGATGAGCAAGGTTTTAATGGGGTCTATCCTACCAGCTTAGAGCTTGAACAGAACATCTTTTTGAGCCCAGAAGTGACATATAGGCTAGAACCCAGTCAGGCTGCTGATTCCACATCTGATGATTTTTGTTGTGGTGGAATTCATGATCATTTTCGCCAACTCTCCGACAATTTCAGATCTGACTATAATTGCGGAGAGATTCCCCTTCCTGAACACGCCAGGCCTATCTACGACCTCAGTTCACATGACTCTGACTCTGACTCTGAGGTCCTGATTCCCGAGATCACTAATAACACAGAATCACTCCTTTTCGATCCTCAGGAACCAAAAATAGAAAATGCCAAGAGTGATTACAACCAAGAATCCAAATTTTTTCTCAAATCCGATTCCTTTCATCCTACAGACACTCTTTCGGCATTTGATAGTTACCCAGAGGACTCTCTACAGAAAACCACCTATCATATGTTTCTAGAAGAGCCCTCATACACAATGGCCACCTCGTCCGCACACACAGAACGGATCAAAACCTCTCCCAAACCCCGACCCGCAATCGGACTCAAGTTCTATTCAGATTCACCTCTCACCGAGCAAATTGCATTTCCACATCGGGTTTCGAACATTGATCAGACTACATACCATGCTCTATCATTCTCTGATCACCCCTGTAGGGTTTCCGCGTCATTCATTTATTATTCTACGGGTCCCTACTCTGACCAGGCTGATTCGACTCAGCCAAACCCTGCGTTTACACTTCCACATCCATCTGAGCTTCATAGTTTATGGTGGGTTCCACACCTTTTTATCCACATCTATCAACCCACCAGATTGATTGGGTTTGGGCTGCATCATCAGCCTGTTGATCTGAACAAGCACCTGGTTGGACCAACCAGGCTCTTAATCAAGGTGCTTGTCTTACAAAACTCTGCTGATTTGACCATCCCCTCTCCATCGCATTTCCCACTTGGCTGAAGGCATCAAATTTAGCGCTCAACGGGAGGCAGCCCGTCATTCTCTTTGAAAACTTGAAACTTGTTCTGACAGCTTTTTGCACTTGAAGTTCACACTTTAGGACAGCCGACTCCACCTCAGGTGCTTGCATCTGAGATTCATCAAAACAGCTATCCTAATGTATGAACTTAGTTGAATAAAAACCCCTAGGTTACAATGAGGACATTGCAAATCTTAGGCATGGGGGGGTATGGAAGTGCAAAACTTGTAAGAAAAGGTTTCAAACAAAAAAAATTGACATATGCCAAAAACACCATAAAAATTAAAAATTTTTCGAAAAAGAATAAGAGGAAAAGAGGAGAAGGAAATTTTGTGAAGAAAAAAAGAAACAAAATGAAAAAGGAGCACAAAATTATGAGAAAAGGTGATAGTCATTAGTAAGGAACTAAGGAATTAACCTAAGTTCTAGACCTCATTCAAGAAAATAACTGAAAAGTGCACAATGAGATTAGTAAGAATGCAAACCTTAGGCATTCTTGAATAGACTCTTAGTACCCATTAAGATCTGGACACTCCTCAAGAGGTTGAGGAAAATGAAAAGCTGAAGTATTAGGTCTAAGGCTTAGGGAGTATTTGGCCTCGTTAACTAATTTTTGGTTTACGGGACTCAGTAACCTAAGCACCCTAACCTCACACACAGCCTGGTTCAGTAAGCGTAAAAATCAGAATCACGCAGAAGCGTCGCAAAATTCTGAAAAGAACACCTAGAATAGGAGCGGCCGATCAACACAAGTTGATTTGGACGAGTTCCCAGCGCGGTGAGGCGGGAAATCCCCTCGAAGATGCGTAACAAAATATCATCCCCTCGGTGCTTGTTTCTTAGGATATTTACATATCCTACTGGGGGCATGTAAGCACTCTGCTGGTTCAGATTCCATGGATGGCATTATCTCGAAGTGTCAATTGCCAGGGTCTGGATTCGGCCACGGAACACCATGGATGAGATTATCTCGAAATCTCAATAGCCAGGGTTCCGGGGGTTGCCATGGGCGGTGCTATCACGAAGCATCGATCGCCAGGAACCCTTGAGGATTGATGATGGGAGCAAGGAATCTGATACAGACCGTGTTGAAAAGCCAATCCTAGGCTAGAACTAAAAAGAAAAAGAGAGAGAAAACTCTCCAAACAGAAAAACTTTCTATCTCTCTCTTACAAACGCACTGCGAACTGAGCCAGGGCTAAAATCATTTCAAGCACGGATGCTTTAACCACAAAGTTCAATAAACCTTAGGTTAGTTCTTGTGGACCTTAAAAACCTTTGCTAGAGACTGAGGCTAAGGCTAGACAGATTTGGATCTTGATTGGTACTAAAGTACCTTTTAGGCCTATGGTCAGCATTCTAACCTAATCTGAGCTCAAATAAAAAAAGCACTTATCTAAAGCTATTAAAAACTTCATGGTCTAGAACAAGGGTTTAAACCTTAAGTTTTTGCTAAGGGACTAGCAAAAGCTAGGCATGGGGGTATGATGAAAACCTCATCATGAGCCATAACTAGCTCATTTTGACCCAATACAAAGGATAAAAGCTCCTACATAACTCAAGGAAAGGCTTAACTCAGAGAATTCTGAGTTTAAGGAGAAAACAAGTCATAAGGGGTAAAAATGCAATTTTACCAGTATAATCTGCATACAGGGTAATTCAGGGTCCAAACATAGGTCAAAGCAACCTAATAAGAATAAAAGTGGGATGAGATGATCTGACAAGGGCTACAGCAATTCCAAGGAACTAAGTGATAATCTGTAACCCTAAAACAACCCACTTCAATTCACGAGGTTCGAGGCAAAGTAAAAATAGAATAAACCCTCTAAAATTCATAGAAAAATAATCTCTAGGGTTTAGAACCTTCAATTTGGCCTTCAGAACCCATTTTGACCTACTTTGAGAACCATGCCCAATTAATAACTTAATTTGGGTTTTTGCATAAATTGACCGATCAAACAAGGTTTAATATAGAAATGAAATTCACCATCAGATTCCTTAGCTCCTAATTAATCATGTATAAAAACTTGAGCCTAAGAAGAAACCTCCTTGACCGACTTTACACTTTGGTCCTCACATATTTACTTTTTGGCCCTCAACTTTTGAACCGTCACATTTTGGCCCCTAACTCTCCTTCGTTCTTTGCATTCAGGTCCCCCCTGCAAAACCGGCCAGCACCATGCTCCGGCGACCTTGCGCGGAGCATGGCGTCGCGCAGGGTGAGGGGGAAAGCCTGGCAAGTAAACCGGGGGTGCCCTGCGTTGTCAGCCGTCGCAGGGACACCCCCTGGTCGCTGTAGCCCACCATACCGGCCGTGCGAACGCACGGACGGTATGGGTTTTCGTCTCCGGCCATCCTCCGGCGAGGGAGACACGTCGTCTCCCTCCGCCTCCCTCCCTGTTTTGATCCCTATAAATACCCCCCGTTGCTCCACCAACCGGGGCAGCTCGGATCTGACGGAGAAAACCCCCAACTTTCCTCTCTTCTCTCTCCGGCAGACGCTCACCAGCTCCGGCGGTTCCTCCCCCTCCTCCTCTTCGCTCTGACGCAATACCAGCAGCAGAGACTTCCTCCCCTGCTCTTCCCGCGCCACGCCGTACCCAGCTGGCGCCTCTCCGGCTCTCTGCTCGCCGCCGCCCCTTTCCCTGAGCATCTTCTTCTCCGGCGACAGTCGATACGACTGTCGCCCTACTGCTCCCCCTTCGTCCCTGCAAGTAAGTTAGAACTACTTCCCTTCCTCTCCTCTTTCTTTCCCCGGTTTCAATTTGTTCAATTAAGCCCTCGACCGACCCTGACCATCGTCACCCCCTTCGTCCCCGGCCACCCTCCGGCGAGATGTTCCCATCGCTCCACAGCCTCACACACCTCGCCGACCCTCACCGAACCTCCGCCTCATCACACTGAGCACCCCCCACCCCTCCACTGCCACTCCACACCTCCGTAACGCTCCCCCGAACAAACCCATTCCTCCGGTTGCAGTCCAACCTAGGGCTGCCGCCAGACACCACCTTGCGGCTTGCCGCGTAGCTCCACACCTTCGCCATGCCACGGCGAAGGTTCCCCAGTGGTTTGATCAGGCCGAGAGGCCATATTCGTGTCCGACAGGTTTTGAGGTTCGACCGCCATTAACGCACATTGAAGCAGCTTCTCCCGCGCTCAAGGCTTGAGGACTCCAGGTCTCCAGCTGCTGCGGATTACGGGGAGTCTTGCGAAGGCAGCCAGCCAGCAACCTACGCAAATCGAAGCCGCAGCTGCAGAAGCTAGGCTGCGGTCTCCCAGCAGGCGCACGCGAGGAGAGGTCTCCGTTTAGTCCCACATCGGTAAGCCTCACAACCTTTTCACTGTTTAAATTGATTTTGTGCATTAGCCTTACTGCCTCAGCACACGGGGTGAGGTCCCCTTCACCCGCCCGGTTACCCGGTCTCGTCCATGCTCACGCCCCGCGGACCTGACCCGACCCGACTTAGACTGACCTGCACTCCTCGCCCACCACGCACGCCGGTGGGCCTGGACCCGGGCGCGACCCGAACCCGATTACCCGGCAGCTCTGGGAGAGCTTTCCCAAGAGTGGTTTCAGAGAGAGAGAGACGCGGGGGGAGAGGGTAGAGTAGGTTTTGTCCTCTGGCGTAAGCTCTGAAGTGTGCAGGCACAGGTGAAGAAGAAGAACCGCGGAAGAAGAAGGAAGCTGAGGGAGACACTGTAGCAACAGGCAGTTTAAGTCGTCTGATTTGGAAATCAGACGACGTCCTGAAGGGAAAAGAAGAAAGAAGGAGGGGCGACGTCCTGACTGGAAAAAGAAAGAAGAAAGAAGGAGATCTGAAGAACAATAGAAGAAGGCGAGGCAGAGGAGAACACAAAAGAACAAGGGAAGAACTGAAAGAAGAAAAACAAAGAAGAAAGAAGAAGATCTGAAGAAAGACAGAAGAAAAAGGAAGAGCAGGAACAACTGAAAGAAGAAGAAGAGCATCACCACTGCAGAAGAAGAACATCACCTCTGCAGACAAAGAAGAAGATCTGAGATGAGGAGAAACAAAGAGAAAAGAAGACAACAAATTCTTTCTCTCTCTTTCTTTATTTTTGTACAAGAAACATGTATATCTCTAGAATATAACTTGCTCCCTGAGTTCGACCTCGGGAACTCTTTTATTTTCCGAGTAAAAAATTTTATATTTGAAATGTTGGCAATAACTGGCTATACTACAACGCTATAACAATAAAACCCGGTTGCCCACAGCGTTTCACTAACTAAAGGGACGTAGGGGACAAGGAGGCGGACGGCAGTACCTGCTGTTGTCGGAGAAGAAAGCGCCTGACCGGTCGATCTTTCGCTTTTAAGTCGTTTGTAGTTTAATGTGGTGGAAAAATCGACTAATCAATTTTTAATAAGAAATAACCACTCGCAGAGGAGTGGGTCGTATCCACAGGGAGGCAATAATGTATTAAAATTTGTGCCACTTAAAAATGTTTGTTCGTAGTCAATTTGGACAAGAACCAAGCCAAGATTGCCTTTAGATTAAGGTTTAAGCAAGAAACAATGCTGAAATGGCAATTATGAGAAACTACAGGATATTTTCCGCAATGCAGAGTGAATAGAATATGGTTAAAATGTGGCAATGGCAGAAAATGTAAGTTTTAATTAACGTTTTACTGTAGCAAAATAGGGGAAGTTTTCCCCGTTGTCTTGCGCGACGAGGAGCCGATGGCCGGGTGCGGGAAGCTCGGAGGAGGTCCCTTGGATCAAGGGCTTCGAATCGGTGGTGGCGGCGAGTCGCGCGGCGGTCGGAGGTGGCCGGACGTTCTCCGGCGGAGGTGCTGCAGCCGGCAGCTTGCGCAGCCTATTGGCGTGAAGTCCGCCGCCTGCTGCTGCTGCGGGGGTGGCTGCTGCCGCTGCCGTGGGCACTGCTGCGGCTGGCGTGTGCAGTGGTCGGTTGGGCGGTCTGCAGGCGGTTGTGCGTGGGTGCGCGGAGGGTCTGCAGGAGGGCGCTGGCGCGGTTGTGCGTGGGCGGTGGTCTGCAAGAGGGCGCTTGCGCGGTGGTCTGCAGGCGGTTGGCGTGTGCGGTGGAAGCTGCAGGCGGCTGTTGGAGGATGCTGCAGGCTGGTCTGCAGGCGTTGGAGGAGAGCGCAGGCTGATCTGCAGGCATGCGCAGGTCTGCAGCCGGTGAGCGGTGGAGGGTGCAGGCGGTTGTGCGTGGGTGCGCGAAGGGTCTGCAGGAGGGCGCTGGCGCGGTTGTGCGTGGGCAGTGGTCTGCAGGAGGGCGCTTGCGCGGTGGTCTGCAGGCGGTTGGCGTGTGCGGTGGAAGCTGCAGGCGGCTGTTGGAGGATGCTGCAGGCTGGTCTGCAGGCGTTGGAGGAGAGCGCGGGCTGATCTGCAGGCGTGCGCAGGTCTGCAGCCGGTGAGCGGTGGAGGGTGCAGGCGGTCTGGTGGCCGGTTGGAGAGTGCAGGCTGAGGAAGTGGAGGTGAGCGGTTAACTTCAGACGTCTGGGAAATTTCCCAGACATCTTAAGTTACTGAGAGGGTGGCTGATCAGTAGCTCGGTGGTGGTGTTCTGCGACGACGGCGAGGGAGTTGCACGCTAAGGTGCTCACGGTAATGCAGGAGAGCTCCGGATGGCGGTGTGGCCTGTCACACCACACGCCCACGGTGGTGGAGACTCGCCGCCACGGTAGAGGCCGGCAGTGTGGAGTGGAAGAGAGAGGTTCTCTCTGCACAGTGGTGGGTCGGTGGCGGAGGCCTTCTGAGCTCGGCTGCCTCCATGCTCCTTTTGTAGTGGCCTGAACAAATTTGAAATCAGCGGCCGACCAGATCCACCGTATCCGCTCGCCCTTGAATGGCTCCTTCACTGCATCTACCGGGCGTTGGAGCGGCAGCCAACCGTTCTGAAAGAAGACGAATAAAGAAAATATTATTAAAATATTAGGGTTATTTATGTATAGACCCTCAACTTCTATGTTAATAAAAACAATATACCTAATTGGTTATCTAATTAGATGAATGATATTTTAAGCTAATTCTAAATGCACTTAAGATATGAATGCAATGTATGGATTATGTAAGTAGATTAAAATTATGAATTAATCTATTTACATCCTAATTTATACTAAATAAATGTTGGAATTAACCTAATGTGTAGGCACTTAAATACTTAAATAGCCCACAACTATGGGCTAATCAGCGCCCGGTGGAGGAAGACAGCGGCGACGACGGGGCTAGGGCAGCGTTGCGGGTGTTGCCTGACATGGAGGATGAGGAAGATGGCTCTGCCACTGGTTTTGTGGCAGAGCGAAGAGGAAGGGGAGGGGGGCTCGCTGGAGCTCGCTGGACCTCTTGGCCGGAGAAGGAGATGAATTTGAGGTCGAATCCCGGCCAAGTCTAGCTGAGGAGGTTCGGCCGGAGTTAGGGTTTAATTTATAGGTGCTGGCCGTGCTTCTGGAGAGTGGAGGGCACATCTTCTGCCACCGACATCTCGCCAGAGATGGATGGTGGTTAGATACCCAAATCTCTCGTGCATTCGCATGAGAGAATGGGTGCAAATCAGTGGTCATGATCGGGCTCAGATGGAAGGGGATTCCTCAGAGAATCTCCCTTCCAATTTTGGGAGGGGATCTCTGAGGGATCAGAGAGTATTCCTTCTCTAATCCTCGCTGGAGCAGGATCTCTCCCCAATAATGACAGAGGGACCTGATTATAAGATTGGCGAGGAAGATAGGGGGTTCTATGTGATGGTTTTCAAAAGATAGGGACCAAAATGTGATTTGGTGAACTAAATTGCAAAGTAGGTCAAGATAACATCCCCTTAGGTCCAAATTTTGGTACAAGCCTAATTTGGACCTAAGGAATCCAATGGTGAAGTAGGAGTTTAGGCTTGACCACATTTGAGTGGACATTTTGAGTAAAAACCCAAATTAGGTTAGTTGATGAGCTAGGACCCTAATCTTGGTCAAATTAGGTTCCAAAGGCCAAATTGAATGTTTTAAACCCTAGGGGATATTTTTCCATGAATTTTAGAGGGTTTA
Source organism: Thalassia testudinum (assembly GCA_037157565.1). Classification (NCBI taxonomy): domain Eukaryota; kingdom Viridiplantae; phylum Streptophyta; class Magnoliopsida; order Alismatales; family Hydrocharitaceae; genus Thalassia; species Thalassia testudinum. Next base: position 109,980,305 of record JAZHRO010000003.1, on the reverse strand, counting down.
CTTGATTTTTATCCTGACCAGAACCTTCTTGAATTAAGCAGGTCTGTTTTAGGGTTACCAAATGTCATTTAATTCCTGGATTGAACATGAACCCATTTATGATTGAATCAACCCACTTTTTATCTTATTTAGACTATTTGACCTATGTTTTGCCTCTGAGAAATCCCGTTTATGTACTACAATGGTAAAATTGAAGTTTTAACCTTTATTTCATATTTTCTTCTCAGAACACTTATTCCTTCAATTAAGCCTTCTTCTAGGTTATGTAAGAGCTTTTATTCTCTTTATTAGGTCAAAATGAGCTAGTTATGGATCATGATGAGGCTCTCATCATACCCCCTTGCATAGCTTTTGCTAGTCCCTTAGCAAAATTTCAAGGTTTTAACTTCCATTAATTATGATAAGTGCTTCTTTTGTGATTAGGTCAGAATGCTGATAATAAGCCTAGAGGTTTTCCAGTACCAACCAAAATTCGGATCTGACCCGCTTTAGCCTCAATCCTCCGCAAAGGTTTCTAAGACCCACAGAAACTAACCTAGGGTTTGTTGGACTCCGCAGTTAAAGCACCCGTGCTTGAGACATTTCTAGCCTAGGTTCAGTTTGCAGTGCGTTTTTGTAAGAGAGAGACAGAAGATTTATTTGTTTGGAGAGCTTTCTCTCTCTTTTCCTTTTATTTCTAGCTTCGGATTAGCTTCTCAACATGGTTTGTATCGGATTCCTCGTCCCCATCATCAATCCTCAAGGGTCCATGGCTATTGAGATTTCGAGATAATCCCGCCCATGGCAACCCCCAGAACCTTGGCTTTCGAGATTTTGAGATAATCCCACCCATGGTGTTCCGTGGCCGAATTCAGACCCTGGCAATCGACATTTCGTGATAATGCCGCCCATGGTATCTGAACCAGCAGAGTGCTTACATGCCCCCAGTAGGATATTTAAATATCCTAAGAGACAAGCACTAAAGAGATGATATGTTGTTACTGAAATTCCCTACTAGGAGGGGGTGACGTAATAATTGCGGAAATAAAATAAACAATCTCACAAAAAATGAATCACACAAGTACACAAGTATTTTTAGGTGGAAACCCAAACCGGGTGAAAACCACCACCTAACCCTCTCGAGCTAGGATTTTCCGATCAACCAAGTTGATCAAAATCCACTAAACTGAATCACTTTAAACAAGGGTGATTCAACCTCAATACAACCACGCTACTTAAACGAGGGTAGCGTACCTCAACCCCTTCTCTTCACGAGAAGGATTTTGTCTCGCGAAGGAGACGGGAATTCGCAAAGCGAATACCCAACCAAATAACAAAGATAAAATAAACAAGTAATCCTATAGAGCCAACAAAGTAATTATGAACCTAGCTTCTATAGGAATTAGGAAACTCCCCTTTGCAAGGAGTGCGTCGAGTTGATGACGCGGTGCGTGAGCCACGCGACGGTGCAACTTCGTGAAGGTTCTTCCCTACTAGGAGGGGTGACGTAATAAAATGCGGAATTGAAATATAAAGCAATCTCACAAAAAAACAATCGCACAAGTACACAAGGTATTTTTAGGTGGAAACCCAAACCAGGTGAAAACCACCACCTAACCCTCTCGAGTTAGGATTTTCCGATCAACCTAGTTGATCAAATCCACTAACCGAATCACTTTAAAACGAGGGTGATTCAACCTCAGTACAACCACGCTACAAGTACGAGGGTAGCGTTCCTCAACCCCTTCTCTCCATGAGAAGGATTTTGTCCCACGAAGGAGACGGGAATTCGCAAAGCGAATACCCAACAAAATAACAAAGATAAAAGAAACAACAAGTCCTATAGAGCCAACAAAGTAATTATAAACCTAGCTTCTATAGGAATTAGGAAACTCCCCTTTGTAAGGAGTGCGTCGACGATGACGCGGGTGCGTGAGCCACGCAACGGTGCAACTTCGCTCTCGTAGACAACGGCGGGAGAGCGGGTACGCAACGGTTTGATGCTCTCAAGATGTAGAACTTGAGCTTAGAGAGCAAGAGCTTTTCTGGACACAAAAGAGTGTGAAAGTGTGTAGCTAAGTGTATCCAAGTGTATGTTTGTGTTGCAAGGGTTCCCCTCTATTTATAGAGGCCTTAGGAAGGCTTTGGAAGGCTTAGGAAGGGTTCTATAGCCGTTGGGAACAAAGTCCAAGAGAATCAAGCCGAAATCAGGACAATGATTACACTTGACAGGGTGATCAGACGTCTAACTCTGGCATCAGACGTCTGGAAGGCCACCTTAAGACGTCTGATTTAAAGGTCAGACGTTTGATTCTGTGCGGGTTTCCTCCTGACTTGAATCAGATCTAAACAGGGCTTTTGTGCAAGTCCATCAGACGACATACAGGACATTTGGCACTATGTCTGGACGTCTGGAAACCTACTTTTACTGTGGGAATTGATTTCCAAACGTTGCAACGGCTAGAAAATCTCTGAGAAGAGATTTTGGGTCAGCCGAGGCAAAACGGTCAATTATTAGACGTCTGGAAAGGCCTAAGGACGTCTGATAAGGCTTTAACGGTCGTATTCTTGACTATTTGCCAAGCTAGCCAATGGTCCACTAATTGGACGCCTGGCAAAGTCATCAGATGTCTTCTAAGACGTCTGGACTAAGGTATGGACGTCTGATTTCATCAGACAGAATACTAACTCCAGCCTAACAGTTATCAGACGTCTGAAACAACAGTCAGACGTCTTAAAATGCTTTATCAGACGTCTGATTTGGGAATTAGACGTCTGGAAGTGCTGTTTGAACCCTATATTGGTTTTCTAAGTATTCTACAGAAAACCTAAGTATCCTAAGGTTGTACCGGTGTTCCTAGGACTACTGTTAGGGTTCTTTGAGGCTCTTTAACATAATTTTCTAAGGAAAATAAAAAGAGCAAGAAAATAAAGACAAGAGATACAAGAAAGGATTAAAAAGAATCTATCCTATTCTTCTTGTCTTCTATCTTCAATCTGTCGCTCCACGCGAACCTCCTCTGTTTTCCATCAAGCTCCTCCAATCTGTCCTGGATGCGAGCTCGAACTCCGTCTAAACACGTCCACATTTGCAATTGACCTGAAATCTAGGACTCAAATTGCAAATGTTAAATAACACGTGTTTTGTTATCATCAAAACAAATGATCGTGGTGCTCTAGCGCCAACACTTCCCTCTCGTGAACTACGGCGGGAGAGCGGGTGCACGAAGCTTGATGCTCTCAAGATGAATGGAACTAGCGCTTAGAGAGCAAGAGAGACAAAATGGTTTGAAAGTGTATTGCAAGGTGCGTCTTGGTGTTTCTTAGTGTTTCTAGGTGTGTATAAGTTTCTCTTAGTATCTCTTGTGTTGCAAAGGCTCCCCTCTATTTATAGAGGCCTTAGGAAGGCTTTGGAAGGCTTAGGAAAGGTTCCATAGCCGTTGGGTGCAAAGCCCAAGAGAATCAGCCCGAAATCAGGAACAATCATTGCTCTGACAGGCTTATCAGACGTCTAATTCTAGCATCAGACGTCTGGAAGTTCACTTTAAGATGTCTGATTTCAAGGTCAGACGTCTGATTTTGGGCGGGTCTCTTCCTGACTTGGATCAGATCTAAACAGGGTTCTAGTGTAAGTCCATCAGACGACATATAAGACGCCTGGCACTATGTCTGGACGTCTGGAAACCTACTTTTTCTGTGGGAATGGATTTTCCAAATGTTGCAACGGCTAGAAAATCTTTGAGAAGAGATTTTGGGTCAGCCGAGGCAAAACAGTCATTTATCAGACGTCTGGAAAGGCCTAAGGACGTCTGATAAGGCTCTAACAGTCATATTCTTGAGTGTTTGCTAAGCCAGCCAATGGTCCACTAATTGGACGTCTGGCAAAGTCATCAGACGTCTCCTAAGACGTCTGGTATAAGGTCTGGACGTCTGATTTCATCAGACAGAATACAAAGTCCAGCCTAATAGTTATCAGACGTCTGAAACAACAGTCAAACGTCTTAAAATACTTTATCAGACATCTGATTTTGGAATTAGACGTCTGGAAATGCTGTTTGAACCCTATATTAGTTTTCTAAGTTCTCTATAGAAAACCTAAGTATCCTAGGGTTGTGCAGGTGTTCCTAGGACTACTGTTAGGGTACTTTGAGGTTCTTTAATAGAAATCTAAGTAACAAAAATAAAGAGCAACAAAAGAAACGAAAAATACAATGAGTACAAGAGAAGGAAATCTATCCTATTCTTCATCTCCTTCCTTCTTCAATATATCGCTCCTCGCGAATCTCTTCTGCTTTCCATCGAGCTCCTCCAATCCATCCTGGATGCGAGCTCGAACTCCGTCTAATCACGTATCTATTTGCGATTGACCTGAAATCTAGGACTCAAAGCGCAAATATTAAATGACACGTGTTTTGTTATCATCAAAACAAATGATCGTGGTGCTCTAGCACCAACAATCTCCCCCTTTTTGATGATGACAAAACCATAAATAATAATGCAGAAAATCCTCCCCATTTTTGACATTATCAAAAAGGTTTAATTGATTTTACATTTCCTATAACTCCCCCTTAAAACATGCTCTTCTATAAATTTCTTTTGACAAAGGTAATGCCTCCCCCTTTTTTTATAACAACAAGATAGCTATTATTTTTCTCCCCCTTTCTAAAGGAAATTTAGCTACCTTATATCTCCCCCTTAAAAATTGACAATTAGCTTATAATTTTTTTAACTCCCCCTATCTAGATGCTTATGATAAAAAGATAGGGTAAAGGGTTTTACCTCACCTACCATGGCCAATAAAATGGGCCAAATGGTGGTGGTGGATGCCACATCGGATGGGGCTCCCATCCGTAGCTTGGAGGCCCGGGCATTGGCGCTGGTCTCCAATCTGGTGGTCGACGTGCGGCGGGTCCGTCGCTTGTTCGCCGTCTCGTCGGTCTTCTTGTTCTCCTCCATGGTCTACCCTAGGTCTAGTCCTTTGTGTAGTAGTTATCCTTGAAACCTACAAAACAAGATTCCAAATTTTTCTTTGGTATCCAAGTGAGCTTGGATCCGGATCTGTTAGCGGGTATCCTTGATGGAGATCCTTTCTCAATCTTAGGGCTATATAAATCATCTACTTTGTTGATTAGTTTGTTAGAGTTTTCCCTAAGACATGCGATTTCTTTTTCTATAATATCCATCTTAGTCTTTAAATTAGAAATTTCTATTTTTAGACTAACATTTTCCTCAATCAACTTATTATTTTCATTGATGAGGTTATGATTTTCTAATAATAGGTTATCATTTTTAGGACTAGCTTCTATCTCCTTAAGTTTATTTTCTAATCTTTCATTTTCACTTCTAAGAAAACTAAGATTCTTTTTAATGCTTTTATTTTCTATCTTAAGTGTTTTACTAACTTCAAATAGTTCATTAAAAGCTCCTTGTAAATCGAGATTTACCTCATTGTCGCTGTCGTCGCTGTCGTTGTCACTTTCTCCGATTGCCATGAAACCAAGGCACGCGGTTTCCTTCTCCCCGAGATCTTCTTCCGACCTCATCTCCTCATGAGTGCCTTCCAACCTCCTCCATATCTCGTGGGCGGTGGTGCACTCTTGGATTTTCTCGAACTCTTTCGGACTCAGCGTGCAATACAAGGCATTCATTGCCTTTGTATTGAGTGAAAGCTCTCGAATCTGCAGTTGCGAGTAGCCTCCTTGGGGTCGCTTCGGGATCTCGTATGGGGTTTCGCAACATCCCCATATCTCAAACTCAGTGGGTTGGAGCCACGTCTTCATCCTCAACTTCCAATATCCAAAGTCTCTCCCGTCGAAATAGGGTGGTCGGATGGTGGACTGCCCTTCGGAGATTCTGATTGCTGATGTGCTTCCCTCCATTTCATCTCTTGCCGGGTGTTACTCCGAACTCGCAAGACCTGCCCTGATACCAACTGAAATTCCCTACTAGGAGGGGGTGACGTAATAATTGCGGAAATAAAATAAACAATCTCAAAAAAAATCAATCACACAAGTACACAAGTATTTTTAGGTGGAAACCCAAACCGGGTGAAAACCACCACCTAACCCTCTCGAGTTAGGATTTTCCGATCAACCAAGTTGATCAAAATCCACTAAACCGAATCACTTTAAACGAGGGTGATTCAACCTCAATACAACCACGTTACTTAAACGATGGTAGCGTACCTCAACCCCTTCTCTTCACGAGAAGGATTTTGTCTCGCGAAGAAGACGGGAATTCGCAAAGCGAATACCCAACCAAATAACAACGATAAAATAAACAAGTAATCCTATAGAGCCAACAAAGTAATTATGAACCTAGCTTCTATAGGAATTAGGAAACTCCCCTTTGCAAGGAGTGCGTCGAGTTGATGACGCGGTGCGTGAGCCACGCGACGGTGCAACTTCGCTCTCGTGAACTACGGCGGGAGAGCGGGTGCGCGAAGCTTGATGCTCTCAAGATGAATGGAACTAGCGCTTAGAGAGCAAGAGAGACACAAAATGGTTTGAAAGTGTATTGCAAGGTGTGTCTTGGTGTTTCTTGGTGTTTCTAGGTGTGTATAAGTTTCTCTTAGTATCTCTTGTGTTGCAAAGGATCCCCTCTATTTATAGAGGCCTTAGGAAGGCTTTGGAAGGCTTAGGAAAGGTTCCATAGACGTTGGGTACAAAGCCCAAGAGAATCAGTCCGAAATCAGGAACAATCATTGCTCTGACAGGCTTATTAGACGTCTAATTCTAGCATCATACATCTGGAAGTTCACTTTAAGATGTCTGATTTCAAGGTCAGACGTCTGATTTTGGGCGGGTCTCTTCCTGACTTGGATCAGATCTAAACAGGGTTCTAGTGCAAGTCCATCAGACGACATATAGGACGTCTGGCACTATGTCTGGACGTCTGAAAACCTACTTTTACTGTGGGAATGGATTTTCCGAACGTTGCAACGGCTAGAAAATCTCTGAGAGGAGATTTTGGGTCAGCCGAGGCAAAATGGTCATTTATCAGACGTCTGGAAAGGCCTAAGGACGTCTGATAAGGCTCTAACGGTCATATTCTTGAGTGTTTGCTAAGCCAGCCAACGGTCCACTAATTGGACGTCTGGCAAAGTCATCAGACATCTCCTAAGACGTCTGGTCTAAGGTCTGGATGTCTGATTTCATCAGATAGAATACAAAGTCCAGCCTAATAGTTATCAGACGTCTGAAACAACAGTCAGACGTCTTAAAATACTTTATCAGACGTCTGATTTTGGAATTAGACGTCTGGAAATGCTGTTTGCACCCTATATTGGTTTTCTAAGTTCTCTATAGAAAATCTAAGTATCCTAGCGTTGTGCAGGTGTTCCTAGGACTACTGTTAGGGTACTTGAGGCTCTTTAACAGAAATCTAAGTAACAAAAATAAAGAGCAACAAAAGAAACGAAAAATACAATGAGTACAAGAGAAGGAAATCTATCCTATTCTTCATCTCCTTCCTTCTTCAATATATCGCTCCTCGTGAATCTCTTCTGCTTTCCATCGAGCTCCTCCAATCCATCCTGGATGCGAGCTCGAACTCCGTCTAATCACGTATCCATTTGCGATTGACCTGAAATCTTGGACTCAAAGCGCAAATATTAAATGACACGTGTTTTGTTATCATCAAAACAAATGATCGTGGTGCTCTAGCACCAACAGTTATGCATCTTCGAGAGGAATTTCCCGCCTCTCCATGTCGGGAACTCATCCAAATCAACTTGTGTTGATCGGCCGCTCTTAATCTAGGTAACTTTTTTAGAACATTAAAAGCTTTTACATGATTTCGATATTTGTGCGCACTGAACCAGACTGTGTGTGAATTTGGGGTGCTTAGGTTACAGAATCCTGCAAATTGGAGGTCAGTTAATGAGGCCGAATACTTCCTAAGCCTCAGACCTAATACTTAAGCTTCGCATTTTCCCCAACCTTTTGAGGATTATCCAGATTTTAGCGAATACATGAATTTTTAAGCTCTTGTTATGTCTCCTTAGCACTTTTCTTTTCATTTCTTTTCTTGATCTGGTCTAGAACTTCAGTTAACTCCTTAATCTTTTACTAATGACTACCTCTTTTTCTTTTTCATTTTGTGCTCCTTTTTGTCATTTTTGCTCTTTTTCTCCTTATGATTATGTGGCTCACAAAATTTCCTCCCTCCCCCATTTTTTTGTTCTTTTTCATAATTTTTCAATTTTCTGTGTTTTTGACATATGTGAATTTTTTTTGTGTGAGAATCCTTCTGATTTTTTCTTGGTTCTATATGTATGCACTTTATCACCCCCCTATTCCTAAGTTTTGCAATGTCCTCATTGTAAACAGAGGGTGTGAAATAGTGTTGAGGTCAGGGACTTAGAACAGGATAAATCCGGTGGGTGAATGGGTCGAAAATGACTGATGTGAATGATTTCAAGCTTTGGTACTTGTACCAGAGGTGGGATCAACTGTCTAAGGCTGAACTCAACGTGCAATGGACGTGGAGTACAGACGGATAATCAGATGGGTCTCTATTTTTGGGATGATGGGTTGCCTCCCGTTCAGCGCTAAATTCAATGCCTTCAATCGAGCGGAAAATGGGGTGGAGAGGGAGTGGTCAAATCAGTGGAATTTTGTAAAACAAGCACCTTGGTTAAGAGCCTGGTTGGTCCAACCAGGTGCTTGTTAAGATCAGTAGGTTGATGATGCAGCCCAAACCCAATAAGTCTGGTGGGTTGATAAATGTAGATTAACAGATGCGAAACCCACCATAAGCAATGTGATTCAGATGGATATGGAAGTGAAAACTCGGGTTTAGGCTGAGTCGAATCAGCCTGGTCAGAGTAGGGTTTCGAAAAATAATCAATGTATGGTGTGGAAACCCTACATGGGTGATCAAAGAATGATGGTTCCTATTTTTTGGTTTAATCAATACCCGATACCTGGTATAGATATGGAGTTGAATCATCTGCAAACAGCTCAGTAAGAGGTGAATCGGAATAGAAATTGAGTCCGATTGCTGGTCGAGGTAGGGAACGGGTTTTGATTGGTTCTGTATATGTGGAGAAGGTGGCTTTAAAGAGAATTGGCTTGTTATAATCAGGAAGCAGATTTTCTCTGATGTTATGGTCAGATTCGAAATCGTCGGAGAGTTTGCGAAAATCAAAATCTGAATGAGATTCAAGATCGTGAGTTCCACCATAGAATAAATCATATGTTGTATATTCAGCAGCCTGACTGGGGTCTAGCCTAAATGTTAATTCTGAGCTTAAAAAGGTGTTCCTATCTGGTGGAAGCTCAGGTTCTAAGCTAGTAGGGCAGACCCAATTGAAACCCCACTCATCCAACTCCTCAGTTTCTGTATCGTAAATTGGCATGACTTCCGAAAAATCGATTCGTTCCTCTGAGGATGTTGGCAAGGGATATTCACCAAATAGAGGCCCAAAATCATATTATTCATTAAAATATTGATCTTCCTCATATGGGACCCTGAAATCTTCAAAATAGGTTTCAGATCTAGGTTCTAGGCTTAGGGTGTGGGTTGAATCACTAGAATCTAGGTCTGAATAACCTTTGAGGGCCACCTTATCAAAATCAGGGATGGAATTTACACCCTCGAGAGGTTCAGTTCTACTCTCATACTTGCAGGAGCTTTGGGATTTTAAGCCTGGTGATTCATGGTCTTTTCCTGCATTTGGAGCTTCCCAACCTTCTTCAATATCAGGCACATTGTATTCTATCTAGGTTGGGAATCCACAACCATTTTGTGCCTCTAACCTAAGATCAGATTGATCCTCGATGTTGTCCATCCTCTATTTGTGGTATATACGGGTACTTCTGGTCAATAACTTGTTTTACTAATCTCATTATCTCTTCCCATTTTTCAAGACTATCTTGGTGTTGCTTCCAAAGTTGAGGATTTGTCATACATTGAAGGTATTCAAGATTGTGCAGTTTTTCTATCTCAATGTATCCAGTAATGGGCAAGTCACAGGTTGATCCTTTTGTGGCTTCTGCCAATAGTACTTGGGCACAAGTTATGATAAAGGTTGTGGTTGTTGGGACATCAACCTAAATGTTTCCTTACTGGTGTTGAGATTTCTTCTTTTTCATAGAATTTTGTGGTATCCTCAATCATTTTATCTTTCATGGATCTCCGATATTCAGGTTTCTTGACTGGTAGTCCTAAGTGGTTTGGCTGCATATTTGGATCAGGTGGTGGAATCAAGATGTAGAATCAGAGTTTGAAACAAGATGTAGAATCAAGTTATGAAGCGATTAGATCTAAATAATGAGTCCCACTGAAAATGTGTGTGTGTGCTCTAAAGAGAAAAGATGAGGGACTGGAGATGTTTTTGACCCAATCAAGACACCTAAAGATGTTTGGATGACTATGGAGGTTCGGGGCAGATGGTACCCCTGAATCAGAAGATTGTCCACTTGAGAATTACCTGGGCAGCCAGAGAGGGAGAGTCCCGCAAAGACCCCTACACGGTAGAGCATCCCTACTGGTTACAGGGTTTCCCCCACCTGACCTCTCTTGTCACTGAGATTCCAAGTAGACCAGATTGGGGACCTTGACCTCTTAAGTCTACCACTTTTATTTCAAAGGTGCTTTAGGGTTCTCACTTGAACTTTAGATGTGTTGATGTTGTGACCTAATTTGGAGGTCGGTTAACCCAATGGGCCAACTTCACCTGACCTGTCTTATAGATGGCAGAATGATTCTAGGCTTGGGACCTAGAGATCACCTTGATTTGACTCCCAGTTTATTAGGTCCAAAAATTTTAAGATTCAAGTGATTTTAGAGCTCAATTTTTCTTAGGGTTTGTCTTGTTAAGATCTCTTCACTCAAGGGCTTGGGTAGCACACTGATGCGGAAGGGTTTATTTCCTTTTATGCAGGCATGTGTGAGCTAACACTTCAAGACCCTACTGTAGAAACCCTAATTTGGTTCTATTTCCAATCCTCTTTTTCTTTTTTTCTTTTTTTTGAAAAGGTTCTCTTTGGACTTATAAACAAGAAGTGTGTTGTCCGCATAGATTAAACGTGATTTCTATTAGGCACATGAATTTGTGGGATAGAATCTAAAAAATCGCTCAAACATCAAGAAGATTTGAAAAAATTTTCGCAAAATCAGGAAACATTTGCCTAAAAGATGGTGATTACTATAGAAAGAAGGCAATTAATTCCTAAATTGATTTCTTCCTTTTGTCTTTCAAAGCTTAAGGGATAGTTTAAGGAAGAAAAGAAATTACCTACCCTGGAGTGGTTGACTTGCGGGAGGGATTTTCTTGTGAAATACCTGCAAGATCACAACAAAGCAAAGTAGGGCAAGTTAGTGTTCAATATGATAAAAAGAATGTAGTGACTAGTGATAAATTGTGCGTTGCTCCCCGGCAATGGCGCCAAAATGTTGACGCGGCTAGATCATGTTTTAACAGTTAATTACGTCGTAGTATAGGTGATCTAGCGTCGTCAACAAATAAAAGTTTTATTACTCGAAAACCTAAGTATCCGAGGTCGAACATAGGGAGCAATTGGAATTTACTACTAATCTGAAGAATGTAATTGAACACTTTAATTACTCAAAACTTTAATTCAAATATAAATGCATGAGTTTGAAAAGCAATTATGGAAAAAAGAAGAAATTAGACGTCTGATCATGGGATCAGACGTCTTAAAAATGTGTTTTCCCTTCTCTTATTTTTCTTGTTCTAATTTTCTTCCTTCTTTGAGCTTCTACTTTCTCTGCAGTATCTTTGCTTCTTTTCTTCTTATTTTCTTCTGTCTTCTTTCTTTCTTCTCTTGTAGTATCTTTCTCTCTACAGGTCTTCTTCTTCTTCCTTGGCTCTGCTTCCTTTGCTTCAGTTCTGTTTCCCTTGGTGTTTCCTCTTCTTTTCTATCTTGCCTTAACCTTTCTTTATTTCTTCTTCAGTTCTTCTACTCTTTTTCCTCTGCAATGGCTTCCTTACTTCTTCTTCATTTCCCTTGCTAGCAGCGGCTAAGTGTTGGCTTCACTTCTTCCTTCTTCCCCTAACAACCACAGCAAAGCAAAACCTAACCCTCTACCCACACCCACGTGTCTCTCTCTTTCTGTAAACCACTCCCAGGACGCTCTCCCAGAGCCGGGTAAATGGGTTGGATATCATGCCTGTGTCCAGGCACACCGACGTGAGGGTGATGGGCAAGGAGTGCTCAGGATAGGGTAGGGTTGGATCATGCCAGATCCGCATGGTGAACTCGCGGCTGAGGCACAGTGAGATAGGTGAGGGACCTCACCTATCTCACTGTGCCTCAGAGGGACCTCACCCGAAGTGCATTCGGAGGCAACGAACCCATATCACGAAAACATTATAAACCACTCCAGCAGTTTGTGACTTCACGATGTGGGACTAATTGCTCCCCCTCTACTTCGCGTGCACCTGCAGGAGTCTATCCTTCAATTGCCACAGCTGCGGACTTCGCAGCGCCTCCTGCTAGGTCAGATATCTTCGCACGACCTTCCCAAATTCACAGCACCTGGAGTCTTGCAGTCCTGAGGCCTGGAGCAAGCGTGGAGCTTCTTCAAGTTGCTGTCAATGGCGACCGGAGCTTGAGATCTGTCAGACATGAAAAGAGCCTCGCGGCTTAATCAGATCACCGAGGGACCTTCGCCGTGTCATGGCGAAGGTGAAGCACTAGGTGGCAGGCAGTGGGGTGGCCTAGGTGTGCATGCCTAGGTTGCCCTGTGGTCGGATGGATGGGTGAGTTTGGGGGACTGTTGTGGAGGTTTATAGGGACTGTGGATGGGTGGAGGTTACTCAGTGAGGTGAGGCGGAGGTTATGTGATGGTCGGTGAGGTGTGTGGGGCTACGAAGCTATGGGAGCATCTCGCCGGAGGGTGGCCGGAGATGAGGAAGGTGATGGTGAACATCGGCGGTCGAGGGGTTTTTGATGAAATAAAATGAGGGAAATGAAAGAGGTGATAGAGGAAAATGGCTTTAACCTAACTAAAGGGACGAAGGGGACGAGGAGGCAGACGACAGTACCTGCTATTGCCAGAGAAGAAAGTGCACAGTGGAGGAAGACGGCGGCGACAACCGGGCTAGGGCAGCGCACGCGGGCATTGCGTGACGTAGAGGAGGATGAGGAAGATGGCTCTGCCACTGGTTTTGTGGCAGAGCGAAGAGGAAGGGGAGGGGGGCTCGCCGGAGCTCACTGGACCTCTTGGCCGGAGAAGGAGATGAATTTGCGGTCGAATCCCGGCCAAGTCTAGCTGAGGAGGTTCGGCCGGAGTTAGGGTTTAATTTATAGGTGCTGGCCGTGCTTCTGGAGAGTGGAGGGCACATCTTCTGCCACCGACATCTCGCCAGAGATGGATGGTGGTTAGATACCCAAATCTCTCGTGCATTCGCATGAGAGAATGGGTGCAAATCAGTGGTCATGATCGGGCTCAGATGGAAGGGGATTCCTCAGAGAATCTCCCTTCCAATTTTGGGAGGGGATCTCTGAGGGATCAGAGAGTATTCCTTCTCTAATCCTCGCTGGAGCAGGATCTCTCCCCAATAATGGTAGAGGGACCTGATTATAAGATTGGCGAGGAAGATGGGGGGTTCTATGTGATGGTTTTCAAAAGATAGGGACCAAAATGTGATTTGGTGAACTAAATTGCAAAGTAGGTCAAGATAACATCCCCTTAGGTCCAAATTTTGGTACAAACCTAATTTGGACCTAAGGAATCCAATGGTGAAGTAGGAGTTTAGGCTTGACCACATTTGACTGGACATTTTGAGTAAAAACCCAAATTAGGTTAGTTGATGAGCTAGGACCCTAATCTTGGTCAAACTAGGTTCCAAAGGCCAAATTGAATGTTTTAAACTCTAGGGGATATTTTTCCATGAATTTTAGAGGATTTACTTGATTTTTATCCTGACCCGAACCTTGTTGAATTAAGCAAGTCTGTTTTAGGGTTACCAAATGTCATTTAATTCCTGGATTGCACATGAACCCATTTCTGATTGAATCAACCCACTTTTTATCTCATTTAGACCATTTGACCTATGTTTTGCCTCTGAGAAATCCCGTTTATGTACTACAATGGTAAAATTGCAGTTTTAACCTTTATTTCATGTTTTCTTCTCAGAACACTTATTCCTTCAATTAAGCCTTCTTCTAGGTTATGTAGAAGCTTTTATTCTCTTTATTAGGTCAAAATGAGCTAGTTATGGCTCATGATGAGGCTCTCATCACCTTCCTCCTAATCCCCTCTTCATACTTTCAATTCATACTTTCCAAGTCTCCTCGCTGAGTAGGAATAATACACGAGGATCAAACGACCAGGTGCGAGCTACTAAGGGTTGAGTTAGAATAGTCTATGGAGCCAAAGCCCCCCAAACCACAGAAATGGGGGAAGAAGAGAAACTAAGTCCAGGCAATCTAGTAGGAGATAAATCTTATCGATTCGCCAGCAACTTCAAGACTACAGCCAGGATCTTTAGCCATGGCTATACAGATGTATCCTGACGACCCTACCAAGCTCATCTAGGTCAAAGCAGATCTTGATCACTCTAAAGTATAGGAATTACTGCTCTTGTTCCTGGCCAATGCGAACATTTTTGCTTGGTCTGCCAATGACCTACTGGGAGTAGACCCATCCCTAATTCAACACCATCTGAACATCCAGGCGGGCACTCGCACGGTCAAATAGGCATGCCAGTACAAGTCAGCTGAATAATGTTAGGCAGCTAAAGCCGAAGTCCAAATGCTCCTTGAAGTGGGATTCATTGAAAAATTCCTATACCTGGCAGGGCTCTCAAATGTGGTAATCATGAAAATGGCAAATGGCAAATGGTGCATGTGTGTAGACTTCACCAAACTTAATGAAGCCTACCCGAAGGATGAGTTCCCCCTGCCAAGGGTAGATGCCCTGGTGAACTCCTATAATGAACAATCTCACATGTCCTTCCTAGACACCTACAGCGGGCACCATCAGATCAGCCTTGCTTCACCAAACAGGCCTGACACCTTCATCACTGATAGGGGTCTATTCCAGTACAGAGTCATGCATTTTGGCTTGAAAAGTGCTGGAGCAACTTACCAACGCCTTGTAAATATGGTTTTCTCAAAAATAATAAGAAAATCGTTTGAGGTGCACATAGATGATATGATTCTAAAGGGATCCAATTTCCCTCAACACTTAGAATATTCGATCGAGGTGTTCCAGATTCTATGCGACACTCGCCTACACCTGAACCCCGACAAGTGTACCTTTGGGGTCTCAGCCGGTAAGTTTTTAGGGTTCTTGGTCTCCAACTAGGGCATCAAAGCTAACCCTAACAAGATCGAGGCGATCATAGACCTATAACCACCAGGCACCTTGAAAGGGATGCAGTCGCTAGTCAACAAGATTGCCTCATTAGGTCGATACATGTTTAGATCTTTTGACAAATGCCTCCACTCTTTTAAGTGCATAAGAAAGGGCAAAGGCTATACTCCCACCCACTATACTCCTCACTGCTTGAAGGTCCTAGAGGAAGTCAAAGTAGCACTCCAGAGTCCCCCTGTCTTAACAGCTCCCCAACTGGGGGAGATCCTCTCACTATACCTAGTGACATCCATGTTCACTGGTAGCATTGAGGAACACAGCGACCCGTATACTTTATCAGCAAAACCTACCAAAGTGTAGAAGCTAGGTATACGGTTGTCGAGAAACTAGGGCTACCTTTGGTCACTACAGCCAAGAAGTATGCCATACTTCCAAGCCCACATTATAATGGTCACGTCAGACTAACCCCTGTGACAAATGCTACATAAGCCCATGGGGTCTGCATGACAGATAAAATGGGCTATGGAGTTGACGGAATTTAACAACAAGTACCAACCAAGGAAAACCATCAAAGGGCAAGTCCTGGTAAATTTTGTAGCAGAATTCACGGATCCCAATGCCTCCCTCACGCTCCCCTGGCGACTGTATGTTGACGGATTGTCTATTACTGTCGAGTCTGGGGTAGGGATAGCCTTGAACACCCCAGATGGAGTTACTCAAAAATATTGCATCAAATTGGACTTCCCAGCATCCAATAACCTGGTGGAGTACATGGTCATATTGGCAGGCATCCGGGTGGCCAAGAGCACAAGAGTTACCTCACTAGACTTCTACATGGAGTCCCAACTGGTCGCCAACCAAATAAATGGTGAATATGAAGCTTAGGATCCAAACATGATCTTATATGATGATAAGGTTAGAGAGGAGTTAGCGGACTTTAAGACCATCTTGATCAGGTGGGTTTCTAGAGTAGATAACCCCCTAGCAGATGCATTGGCCTGACTCACTACTACCATCCCTCTAGGACAAGAGGAAGATATTTGCCTCCAGAGCGTAAAGGAGCCAATTGCACTTGCTCCTAAGATGTTTGCGATAGAGTAGTCCATCTCTTGGATGACGCCTATCATCACCAATCTGAACTCTGGTGAGCTACCCCTTAGAGAAGCCCAAGGTCTTTCACCTGAAAACATTAAGGTACACCTTAATAGGGGGGAAATCGTACAAGCAAGGGTATTCCACCCCCTATTGCACTGCCGAACAAAAGAGGAAGCAACTCAGGCCCTTCGAGAAGCCCACAGAGGAGTGTGCGGGAATCACGAAGGGCACAAGGCACTCCTGGCCCAGCTATTCTAGGTGAGCTATTTCTGGCCCCAAAAGAAGCAACATTGCAAGGACTTCGTGTGTAAGTGTGACAAGTGCCAGCGGATTTCTATCCTGCACCACTTGCCTTCTGGAAAGTTAGTGCCTATGTTGTCACCCATCCCCTTTGCAAAATGAGGCATGGACTTCACTGGCCCTTTCCTGCCAGCCTTGGCTTAGAAGAGTTTCATAAAAGTAGTTATTGATTACTTCTCCAAATGGGTAGAAGCTGAGGCCATGCCCAGCCCGACAGCTAAAACAGTTATCTCCTTTGTTCGTAAAGGCATTACAGCTTGATATGGATAACCCAGTATATTGTCACAGATAATGGCACCCAGTTTGCCTGCAAAAAATTTGAGGAATTTTTCACTAGCTGGGATATCCACCTATGCTTTACGTTTGTGGGACATCCCCAGGAGAATGGACAAGTGGAAGTGACCAACCGCACCATTATCTCAGTGTTAAAATGTTAGATAGATGCAGCCAATAGGAAATGGGCGGACGAAATGCTGAACGTACTCTGAGGCTATAAGACTTACTAAAGGACTTCTATGGGCCACACACCATTTGGCCTGGTTATGGCATGGGAGCCTGGTGTTTAACGCAGCAAAATCAAGTCTAAAATAAAGCATTGTAATGTAGTCCAAATTGCTTTGAAAACAAATACAATTTTTATTACTTTTAAAAATTTCCAAGGTCGAACATAGGGAGCAAATGGAATTCACAGACTAACCTCAACAATTAATGTAATTTGAACACAAAATATTACTCAAAAACTAATTTGCAATGTAGAGCATATTAGTATATGAAGAGTAAAAAGGAATTTTAGACAATAATGGTGATATGAATCACCAATTATAAGTCTAATACATAAAATAGTTACTCAAATTTACTAAAGGAGAGAGTATGAAATCAAATGTCTGATTTTGTAGTCAGACATCTTAAATGACGTTTGCTACAGTACCCCTTTTGCTTTTTTTTGTCTGCTTGCCTCTTCCTTCTTTTCTTTCTTTGACCTTTTCTTTGTAACTCCTCTTCTTCTTCTTCACTTCCTCTCTTCTTCCTCAAACTTTCTTCTTCTCTGGCCCTTCTTTGCTCCTTCTTCTGTTCTTCTTTCTCTCATTTCTCCTCTGTGCCTTTAATTCTCCTCTTCTTCTTCTCCTCTTACTTCTCTGGCTTTCCTGCCTTCTGAATCTGGCTAAGTGTCAGAGCCAAACTTCTCAGGACAAAACCCTCCCTACCCTTGCGTAACTCTCCTCTCTTCTCTTTCTATTTCAGTCATGCTCTCCCAGAGCCACAGTTGGGTAATCGGACCTAACGCATACCTGGGTCCAGGCTCACCGGCATGCGATGGTGAGTGAGGAGTGCAGGTCGGGTTATCGAGTCGACCAAGTCCACGGGTACGTGTTGCAGACGAGGTCGGGTGACCGGGTGAGAGGGACCTCACCCTGTGAACTGAGGCGAATAGATCCTTTCACAAATTCAATTTATTCGGGCGCACGGCTTCAACACTTTGCGATGTGGGACTATCCGTGCCCTTTGTGTCTGTAGCAGGGGGTCTCCTTCACAATTGCAGCAGCTGCTGGGCAGTGGTGCCAAATTGACTGCCTAGTTGCATTCGAGGGTTGATTCCATGCAACCTAGAGTAGAGACCTGGGGCTGGGTCACCTGGAGCGAGCTTCAAGTAAGCTCGAAGCTTGCTCGTAAATGGTAGCAAAGTTTGATACCTGAAATTCAAGAAAAGGGCCTTATGGCCACATTAGAAGGTTCAGCAGGATCGCTGTGGCATGGCGAATGTGATGATGGCAATTGCGTGTTGCGCGAGTGGCTGTGGTGGCCGGACGGATGCGGTTATGGCCGATGAGAGTGGGTTTGTTCGAGAAGGTGTTTGGGTGGATGGAAAGACGAATAGGGAGAGGGGAAATGAGCGGGACGGTGCAGTGGACGTTGTAGGGTGGTCGGCGAGGTGGATGGACGAGCGTAGTGGTGGGAACACCTCGTCGGAGGAGTCGTCGGAGATGGAGGAGATGAAGGTGTTTAGCATTGTTGGTGGTCGGATTTGGGAAATAGAGGGGAAGAAAGTAGGAGAGATAGAGAACATAAGAGTCTACTCTAAGGATGAAAAGGTGAAGGGATCCCCACACCGGTGTGGTTTCCGGACATGGGGAAGACGAACCTCCATAGGAGAGACAACGGCGATGACCGGGATAGGACGGCGACAGCTGGTATTGCACGACGCAAAGGATAGTGAAGAAGATGAATCTGCCACTGGTTTTGTGGTCGGATGACAAGAGGTGCCGGAGAGAGACCATCGGAGCTTGCGGAGATTTGCGGCTGAAGAGGAGAGAGGAAGAAGGGGAGTTCCAGCCGAATTTCAAGCTGAGGAGAATGGTCAAACCCTAGGGAGTCTTTTTTAGGTTTCATGAAGAAGTTTTAAGCTTGGGAAGCAAGCTTCCCAAGCTTAAAAACCTCATCGGAGAAGGAAACTTCTTGATAACCAAATCTCTCATGCATTCGCATGAGAGATTGGGAAAGATCTAGAGCACATGGATGGGCTTAGATTGAAGGGAATTTCTCAAGGAGTCTCCCTTCCAATTTTTAAAGGGATTGGTTGAATAGAGTTCCCTTCAATCAAAGGTCATTGGAGAAGGATTTCTCCACTATAATGGTGGAGGGACCTAATTGTGAAGTTGACGAAGAAGTTAGGGAGCTGAATGCAAGGGTTTTTGAAAGTTGGGGGTATAAATGTAATCAGACAGGACCTTTTTGCAAACTAAGTCAAGACAAGTTCTCCTTGGGTCCAAATTTTGGTACAAATATAATTTGGACCTAAGGAATCCAATGGTGAAGTTGGATATTTGTTTTCATTGTGTTTGGTTGGGTAATTTATGCAAAAACCTAAATTAGGGCAAATATCTATATGAGACTCCATTTTAGGTCAAGATGGGTTTCGATAGCCAAATTGAAGGTACTAAACCCTAGAGAATATTTTTCTATGATTTTTAGAGGGTTTAGGTGAGTTTTAACCTGACCAGAACATTGGTTAATTAAGTAGGTCTATTTTTAGGATTTCAAAATCATTTAATTCTCAAAACATATGTAAACCCTTTTCTGTCTGATCTAACCCACTTATTATCTTATTAAGATCATTTGACTTTTATTCAGCCCTTGAGAAAACCCATGGTTGTACTGCATTCATGATAAGTTGGTAAAATTATAGTTTTAACCCTAGTTTCTTATTTTTCTCTCAGAATGGTTATACTGTGAGTTATGATTCTCTGGCGGTTATGTAGGAGCTTTTATTGACTCAATTGGGTCAAAATGAGCTAGTTAGGGCTCATGATGGTGTTCCCATCACCAGGCTGCCCATCGAAACATTCCTCCCCACCTACATGGCAAAACTTTATGACCCTACCACCAATGATGACCAAGTTCACCTATCCTTAGACCTTGTGGATGAGTTGAGAGATAAGGAGTCAGAGGCATCGTTCAAACATAAAGAAGCAACTACTGGCACCTATAATAGGCAGGTTCACAAGCAGACGTTCTCCCAAGGACACTTAGTCTATGCAAGTGCGAAGTCTCCATGCCAAGTTAGTCAGGCAGGAAATTAGACGCATACTGAGAAGGGCCCTATAAGATTCGCAAAGATAGTCTGAGAGACTTCTACAAGTTATAGACCCTAGGCAGCAAAGGCATCCCCCACACTTGACATGTGAGTAACCTACGTTTGTACCATGTATAGCCATAAACAAGAAATAAAGATAGAAATTTTCTTTCATTCAAAAAAGTATTGCCTATTACATCTTATAAAAAAAAACAAAGAGAGAAGATAACAGTACCACCCCAGATGGGAACACCATCATGAGCCCTAACTATCTCATTTTGATCCAAAAAAGAGAACAAAAGCTCCTACATAACCAACTGGAGGTCCTAATTCCATGAATAACCACTCTAAGTTAAAAGCAAGAAATAAGGGGTAAAAATGTAATTTTACCATTGCAGTACAACAATGGGTTTTCTCATGGTCTAAACATAGGTCAAATGGTCTTAACAAGATAAAAAGTGGGTTAGTTCCAACAGAAAAGGGTTCATGTGAATTCTGGGAATTAAATGACTTCTTGTAACCCTAAAATTGACCCAGTTAATTTAATACGGCTATGGCCATGATAAAATTCACCTAAACCCTCTAAAAATCATCAAAAAAATATTATATAGGGTTTAGAACCTTCAATTTGGCCTTTGGAACCTATTTTGACCTAAATTGGGGTCTCAGACAAATATTTACCCTAAATTAGGTTTTTGCATAAATTGCCCAGTCAAACATGGTCAAACCAAAAATCCAACTTCACCATTGGATTCCTTAGGTCCAAATTAGGTTTGTACCAAAATTTTGACCTAAGGGGAATTCATCTTGACCCACTTTGCAAATAGGTCCAGCCCAATTGCATTTCGATCCCCATCTTTTGAAAACCTCTGCAGAAACCCCCTAGTTTTGTCTTCATTCTTTGCAATTAGGTCCCTATACCATTATAGCGGAGGGAATCATACTCCAGCGAGATTTTGAGGGCAAGATCTCTCTGATTTCTCAGAGAATCCCCTTGTAAATTGAAAGGGAGATTCACTGAGAAATCTCCTCCCGTATGAACATAATTTGAGGCTCTATTTTGTACCCAATCTCTCATGCAAATGCATGAGAGATTCGGGTCTCCTCCAAATTGCCATCTCCGGTGTGCTTGCCATGCTTGGAAGCTTTGCTTTCAAGCACAAATCCATCTTCCAGAGCCTATAGAAGCAGACCCAAGTCACCCCGCATCTCCCAAGCTTGACATTGGCCGGCAAATCCCTCAAATTCGTCTCTTCCCCCTCCTGCCAGTGGCTTAGCAAGCTTCAACGACCTCCCTCTCTTTCCTTCGTTGCCTAGCCACAATACCAGTGGCAGGGTCCTCTTCCCCCTGTTCGTCTGCGTCGTGTCGCACCCGCCGACGCCTCTGCAGCCCCTTCATCGTCGCCATCCTCCCCCCATTGAGCGCTTCGTCTCCAGCGACGGCAATATGAGCCGACCGCCTTCTCTACCTCCCCCTTCATCTCTATATGCCCAACTAAGTCATCTCTCCTTTCTACTCCTTTTTCCCACCTTTATCTCTCAAAAGCACCCCTCGACTCACTCAGTCACCATCACCCCTTCCAACTCCGGCCAGACCTCCGGCGAGGCGTCCCCGTCACTCCGCACCTCCATCCTCCTCGCCAACCATCCCATAAGCTCCGCAACACTTCACTGAACATAAACCCTCACTCCATACACGTCATCACTCACCCACAATGGCCCCTGAACACACCCACACTCACGCACACAGGATGCCCGAGGCACATGCACTCTGATAGCCCAACACCGCGCTGACCCCCTCTACGCATTCGTCGTGTCCCGGCGAAGCCTTCTAAGCTTTCTGATGAGGCTACGAGGCCATTTTGCGTGTTAGCAGGTTTGGACGTTCGCCGCCATTGACGAAGCAAGAAGCTTGCTTGTGAGCTCACTTCAGGTTCCTATTGGAACCTTGTTCCACATCTTGTTTTGGTGTTAACAAAATTATTATGAATTAATGTTTGCAATTGAGTGCTTTTCAGATTTAGGTGAAGATCAAGGCAAACAAGAAGTGATGGAGGCTTGTTGAAAAGGAGAAGATGATGACAATGAGGAGGCAAGATGACAAGGATGGATCGAGAAGAAGAAGATCATCTTCGATCCTTTGTCTTTTCTAGTTTAGATTTTATTTTCATAGATTGTATGCCTCTTAACAAGAGAACTTAACTTAGATCATAAAATAATTAGAGATAAATTAGGATTAATATTGCGATCATTTTCAAAGAACATAATTTATTAAATCACTTAAAAAAGGTACTTGTTAACCCACAAGTACCAATACTAAAGTTTAGTATCAATACATGTGAGTTACAGGTTTGGGTTTTGTCAAGAAACAACCTGTACCTTGCAATTACTGGAACTCATGATCAGTACTGTTACTGGAGGTAACGAGTACTGGTACTAACCATGAGTATCGGTACAAGTGGGTTACAGATTTGTGTTGAGTTTGAAACCCAAATCTGGAAGCAACGAATACTGGTACCCACACTTTAGTATTGGTACCAGGTAGCCGTTGGCTCAAGACTGAACGGCTAGAAAATTAATTCCAATAATGTGAACATTGGGAATTAATTCCCAACATCAAGTAGATGAATCCTTGAGGTCCTAAACTCTATATAATGACCATAGGATTCTTTGTTTGCATACAAGAAAGATTAAAAATAAAAGAGAAATTCCTAGAACTACATTTCCCAAATTTCCACCACATTCACAAGAGAAGAAATCGTGTTTGTTGCTTTTCGTCATGCTACGCTTTTGTAAACACTTCAACGACATGATTTCTTCAAACATTGTCAAAGCGATTCATGCTCATTCTAGGCTCTCAAATTGGTAATATTATTTTAATTATTGTTGAGAGGCTTAGGTTCTAGTTGTAAGATTAGTCTTTCTTACACCTGCACTTCTTTGTATTTGAGCATTTGCTCATTTGGGTTGTAACAAATCCATTGTTGTAATTGGGTTGAGGTAACCCATTAATTATCTTGGTTAGTAAATTGATTCTCTTGGGGTTGAGAGAATTGGGTTAAAAATGCTAAGCTGGGAGGCTTAGGCAGTAGAGTACCCAAGGGAGGGGAACCACAATACATCTTGTGCAATTTCTGTGATTGTGTTTTGTGCAAATTATCTTTCTTGTTATTACTAACTTGTTTGTTTAAGTTTTTTGTGCACATAGCCATATTCCATCTATCTTTTAGTTCCTCCGCGCCAGGTTTATAGCCCCAGATTGCACGGACTTCCCTCACGCAAAGATCCAGGCAACCAATTAGCATTGAGAGCCGAAGCATCAGCTGCAATCAAACGCTGTTGCTTGCAAAGGATGCACGCGAAGGGTGGTGGGAAGATAGTCCCACCTCGGAAACTCTTGAAGCACTATAGCTGAATAAATTGCAAAACTGCATAGGGCTTATTGCCTCTTGACCACAGGGTGAGGTCCCACTCACCTTCACCTGCCTCATCTGTGACCCGACCTCCACAAACCTGGCATGACTCGTATACCCGACCCTGCACTGCTCGCCCACCACCACACGCCGGTGGGCCTGGTCCCAGGCGCGAACCTGACCCGATTACCCGAGACGGTGGCTTTGGGAGAGCGAACCTAAGAGTGAAAAAGGAGAAGAGAGCGCACATTGGTAGGGGTAGGATTTTCTCTTGCAGGGAAAGGAGAAGAGGAAGAAGCCAAGGAAAAAGAAGGCGGAGGCTAGAGAAAGCTAAGGAAGGAGAAGGCAAGGCTGAAGAGGAAGAAGGTGAAGTTAGAGAGGTTGAACAGCTAAAGAAGAAAGAGAAAGAAAGAAAAGGAGAAGCACTTTAGGCAAAAGCAAAAGGAGCCACCAATGAAAGAAAGAGAAGAAAGGAGAAGAAGCTGAAGGCAAAGAAAGGCTAAGGCACAGGCACGAGAACAGAAGAAAAGAAAGAAAGAAGAAGAAGGAAGAAAGTAGCTAGAGACAGAGATCAAAGAAGAGAAAAGGTGAAGTAACAAAAGCACTGTAGCACCCATAGTTTAAGACGCCTGATTCATCAATCAAGACGTCCAATTTTTGTGCTTGTTTACATTGATTTCTTTAATCTTGTGTGTCTACATTATTGCACTATAATTCTGGCTTTCGTTGCATATTATATTCAATTTCTCAAAGTTGTGCTCTTGATTTCTAAACCCTAATTTGCTCTCTGTGTTCGACCTCGGACTCAAACTTCGAGTAATAAAATCTATTTGTTTTCAAAGCGATTTCAACTATATTATAATGCATTATTTTAAAACCTGATTTCGCTTTGACAAACATTTTGGCACCGTTGCTGCGGAGCAACGAGCGATTTAGAAATCTTGATTACAATTTCTGATTCAAGGGAGAAGATTCAAAGTAAGATGGCCGCACAGCAAACACACCCAGGGTAGGTAATCTCTGATTAGCCCTTTCTCTTAAACCCCTCACTCTGAAAAAGGAAAAAACAAGATAAAATCAATTAGGGCTACCTACTTTCCATCTTTAGCTAAGTCACCAAAGTTGGCTAATTTGATTTCAACAACAAATACTGATTTGTGCATCCATTTAAGGTAACTTGGCTACCACCTTCTTGATTGAGCCCTAGATATCATATTTTTGGCAACTAAATTGGACCAAAATTAAAGCCAAATTAAGGATTTCAATTTAGGATTTTAGAGACACATCTTTCTAAGTAAGAATCAACTATCCAAAAAGAGGTGTGCCTAAGCCTTGGTTGAAAAGAGTTATTCAAGAAAACCCTAAAAAAATTTCAGGCTCTTAATTTCACTTGAATCCTAAAAGAAAGGACCTAAAACTTCTCAAAGGATAAATAGGTGATGTTGACCCCCTTGTCGAGTCAACCAACCTTGAAATTAGGTCATTTTTGCACTCAACACATCTAAAGTTCAAGTGAACTCTTAAGCACCTTTGATCTTAAATAAAAGTGGTAGACTTAAGAGGTCAAAGTCCTCATTCTGGTCTACCTGGAACCTCAATGTCAAGAGAGGCCGAGTGGGCGAAATCTTATAACTCGTGGGGACTTTCTACTGTGTAGGGGTCTTTGCAGGACTCTCCCTCTCTGGCTACCCAGGTATTTCTCAGGTGGGTGATTTTCGGACTAAGGGGTATCATCCGCCCCGAACCACTATAGTTATCCAAATTTTTGGGTGTCTTGATTGGGTCCAGCACATTCTAATCTCGTCCAAACCATCGATGCTTGTTCGGTAGGAGGTCCTTAAGACCATCCTTAAGACCTCCTTTAGTGATTCACTCCAGCTGAGGCCAAGCCTCGACTTCCGTGTTTGTGCAGCAACCCCACCACATAGACATCTCTGATTCATCAAAACGCAATTCACCTTCTTGCATCATCATGGCACAACCAGTAGAAGAAGAGAATAATCTTGAAAACAACTCCAGTGCCTGAATGATTTATTTCAAGCCTTTGTAAACCCACCACAGCATCCTATGATGCGAGATCACTACAATCCTACTGCGATGGCGATCAAACCTCGAGTCCAAATCCCAGCTGGAGGTCCTGATTCTGAACTCAAGCCCAACATGATTCATGCTATTTCAAAGTTTCATGGGCTTAACTCTAAGGATCCCTTCCAACACATCAAACAACTCAAACATCTAGCCCAAACCTTCGGGTTAGGTGTCCAAAATTGAGATATTCTTCTTATGAAGATGTTTTCCTTCTCTCTCATGGACAAGGCAGCTCATAGGTATCGGACTTAAACGCGTCCGATCAACACATGGGTTGAACTACAATCCAAATTCTTGAAAATGTTCTTCCCAGTTGGTCGAACGAATGCCTTACGACACCAGATCACAAACTTCACACAGCAATCTGGAGAACCTCTTCATGAATCATGGGACCATTTCCTGGTTCTCATGCGAAAGTACCCCCATCACGGAGTTCCTAATTGGGAACAAGTCTAGTCTTTTTACCAGGGACTCCGTGAAGACATCTGCTTATTTGTTAATGCAACCAATGGAGGAAATATCAAGGGTCAACATGAAGACACTGTGTGGGAGAATCTCGAGAATATGTGCGAGAACTACATCAATAATAACTCCATGGGCTTATTCGACCGGATGAATGGCTACGCATCGATGAATCCGAGGGGAGCACATGAGATGCAGGGCCTGTCTGCATCCATCGACTTAGAGCTGATGGCCAATCGGTTGGACAAGGTCTCTATCATCGAGAAGAAGGCGGATAAGCTGACTCAACATCTACAGTGAGCCACCTCTGTGCACAACCCGTTTGCATAGCCACCTCTTAGGAGGGAAGCTGTGCATAACATCTATCACCGATCTTCTCAGGGGATGGACCCGTATCCACCCCCGTCGGACTCTAGGATCGGAGGAAACTCCGATTCGACCTACTCTAGTTGGGGGAACTCTGAACCCTTGTACTTTGACTTTCCTGAGGTTTCTAAGACTTGCGAGGACCTCAAAGCCATCCAGAATGACCCATTCCCTAATACCTATAACCCTAGATGGCGGAATCATCCCAACTTCCTGTGGGCGGGAAATAATCAGAATCAAAGACCACCATATCAACCCTATCCACAAGCTCCTCGTCCATATCAGCCGCCTCAGCCCAACCCCACCTATCAATCTAGGCCAACCCAAATAGATCAAATGACTCTTATACATCAGACTCTGGCTGACATTCAGAAGACAAATGTGTCTATGCAAAAATGGCACAAGGATGAGATCACAGAGGTTCATAGTCAATTCGCCCAGATGGAGAATTCCTACCAACCAGGCACACTCCCTTCGCAACCACTGTCTAATCCAAATAACGTGCCGAACCAGAGGTGAGTTGTGAACCCAAATCAGAGCCAAGCCCACATGATTTATCAGGCCCCTTCTGTTCCAGCACTTGACAAGATGGAAGCTTCGACATTGTATGTAGGATTTCGGCAGCAGCTTCCTATTTGACCAACTCTTAATCTAAACAAGGCAGGACTAAATTTTGTAAAAACCCGTAGTGGCAAAGCAACACAAGACCCACCTTATCCAAGCCACTTTCAGCCTAGTAGTAACCCAAGCCCTAGGATAGTTATCCAAGATACCCCTATCCCATATCAAGAACTTTGACCTATTCTAGGGGAACCATCCAAGTTTCCATTTCCCAAGGCTTTGACCAAGGGAAAGAGGACAAGCAAACCAGTGGCTCCTGAGGAGGATCTGGTCAAGCTTTCTGAACAGGTCCATATAAACATTCCCTTGATGGATTCAATCCGCCACGTATCGGCTTATGCACAATTTCCGAAGGACATGTCTGCACCCAAGCATAAGCCACGAACCAAAAGTGAGAGTCCGATCATATTGTTAGAGGAAGCCAGCTCTGTAATTTTGAGCAAACTCCCACCTAAGGTAAAAGACCCAGGTACTCCCCTGATTTCCTGTACCATTGGTGATACCCAATTTGACAAAGCTTTATTAGATCTAGGAGACTCCATAAACCTAATACCTACATCCCTCCTTGACCACCTTGAGGAATTTGAGCTTAAACCGACAGAGATGACATTGCAGTTGGCTGACCAATCTTTTAAGTCACCTAAAGGAGTACTCGAGGATGTCATTGTTAGGGCGCAGGATTTCTATTTCCCGGTGGATTTTGTAGTCTTAGATATGGATGCTCCAGAAAACCCATGGGATACACCAATTATACTAGGGAGACCCTTTTTAGCCACTGCTAATGCCAATATAAATTGTGAGGAGGGCCAAATTGAACTGAAATTAGGGAACCAAACACTGAAGATTGACATCTTTAAGGCCCAACAATGGATTAATTACGGTGTTATAGAACAGATATGTGATATCAAGGCTGTGGTTGATTAACCGTATATTGAGGACAACTTGATTACTTTCGATCAACCATAAGAGGATCAAAACCAGCAATCAGAGGAGTCCGAATCTAACTTAGATACACCCATAACTCCTTCCCTTGCTCCTAACACACACCCTGAACCGCCCGCTGCTGTTGATAACCCCATTCTGGAACTAAAGCCTCTTCCCGACCATCCAAAGTACGCCTTTTTGGGTTCCAATCGGACGTTTCCTATGATTATCAACTCCAGGCTCACACTGGACCAGGACTCCTGTCTGATTATTGTTCTCCAGCAACATCGTAGAGCCATTGGATGGACTCTCAATGATTTGACTGGTATCAGCCCCTCTTACTACACACACTGTATCTACACCGAAGAGGGCACATGACCTTCTCGTGAAATGCAGAGACATTTGAATCCTAATCTATAGGAGGTTGTGAAAAAGGATAACATCAAGTGGTTAGATGCAGGGATCATCCACTCGATCTCCAACAGTAGGTGGGTGAGTCCAATCCAGGTTGTTCCAAAGAAGGCAGGACTCACCGTGATCACAACTGAAATCGAAGAAATCATACCGACCCGTGTGGAGAACTTGTGGAGAGTCTGGATTGATTACAGAAGACTCAATTCCTCCACGAAGAATGATCATTTCCCACTACAACTTATTGATTAAGTCCTCGAGAAACTAGCGGGAAATAGGTTCTTCTACTTTTTGGATGGGTACTCCAGTTATAACCTGGTGGCAATCCATCCTGAGGACCAAGAAAAGACCACTTTCTCCTGCCCCTTCAGGATGTACGCGTTCTGAAGGATGCCATTCGATCTCTGCAATGCACTTGCTACTTTTCAGCGATGCATGCTTGCCATATTCTCAAATATGGTAGGTGATTATCTGGAAGTCTTCATGGATGACTTTTTAGTATTTGGAGAATCATTTGACGATTGCCTACTGCACTTGGTCCAAATCCTCAGGCGGTGCATTGACGTGAATCTGGTTCTTTCCTGGGAAAAGAGCCATTTCATGGTACCTGAAGGAATTGTCCTGGGACGTCTCATATCAGAAAAAGGCATCCATGTTGATTGAGCTGAGGTGAACTTGTCCAAACTCCCTATGCCTAGCTCGATCAAGGACATTTGATCTTTTCTAGGACACATCGATTTTTACTGTCGATTCATTCCTGATTTCTCAAAGATCGCACTCCCCCTGACCACTCTTCTTTCTAAGGATATACCTTTTGAAATCTCCAAGGAATGCACTCAAGCATTTGAAATCCTCCGTGATCAAGTTACGCAAGCCTCGATCCTACAGTCCCCTGATTGGTCTCAACCCTTTGAGATCATGTGCGATGCATCTGATTTCGCTGTAGGAGCAGTACATGGACAGAAAATTGACGGGAAGCCCATGGTCATCTACTACGCTAGCAAGGCACTTTACGAGGCTCAGTGTAACTACACAATTACTGAGAAAGAGCTGCTAGTTGTAGTATTTGCCTTGGAAAAATTCAGATCTTATCCCCTGGGTTTCCGTGTTATCATTTACTCGGATCACATAGCTGTGAGGCATCTCCTTGCAAAGAAGGATGTGAAACCTCGATTAATCCACTGGATCTTGCTGTTGCAAGAGTTTGACCCCAAGATTTGTGACAAAGCGGGAAAACAGAATGTGGTAGACGATCACTTGTCTCACCTTCCTTCTGAGATCATTGACCCTTCTGGACCCATCACGGAACATTTCCCTAATGAGCACCTCTTTACTATCAATACAGGCCTTCCATGGTTTGCTGATATAGTAAACTACCTGGCATCACATCAGATCTTGTCCAATTGGCTGAAGGCCAAGAAGGACAAATTGCTTTCCGATGCCAAGCATTACTTTTAGGAAGGCCCATATCTATTTCGCATTGGTGTTGATCAGATCATTCGACAATGTGTTACGAAAGTGGAAATTCAGGACATATTATCCTTCTGCCATAATTAGGCATGCGATGGACATTTTTCAGGTCATAAAACCGCAGTGAAAGTTCTCCAGTGCGGCTTCTATTGGCCCACGATTTTCAAAGATGCATACAATCACTGTAGGGCATGCACTCGTTGCCATACCTTAGGCAACATGAGCCATCATGATATGATGCCCTTACAACCGATTCTCGTATGTGAAATCTTAGACTTATGGGAGATTGATTTTATGGGACCCTTTCCTATTTCAGACAGCTTTGAGTACATTCTATTCGCTGTTGACTACGTGTCCAAATGGATCGAAGCCATTCCTTCCCGAACCAATGATCATAAAGTGGTTAACAAATTCATTCATCAAAACATCTTTTCACGGTTTGGGATTCCACAGGCAATAATCTTTGATGGAGGGACCCATTTCACTAATTCTTAGTTTAGGTCACTGATGACCAAATACGGGGTGTCACACTAAATCTCTACTCCTTACCACACCCAAACTAGTGGTCTAGCTGAGCTATCAAATCGGGAGATCAAGAAAATCCTCCAGGTTACTGTTCGACTTGATAGGAAGGACTGGTCATCTCGACTTCCGAAAGCTTTGTGGGCTTATAGGATCACCCACAAAACCCAATTAGGTATGTCTCCCTTTAGATTTATGTACGGGAAGGCATGCCATCTCTCCGTAGAATTGGAGCACAAAGCCTATTGGGCAATACGGAACTGCAACCTAGATCTTTCTAAGGCAGGAAGCCACAGAAAGCTTCAAATGGGCGAGATCGATGAATTACGCCACAACGCATATGAGAACTCATAAATTTACAAAGAGCAGGTTAAAGCCTTTCATGACAAGCACATATCCAGAAAGATCTTTCATCCTTGTCAAAAAGTCCTACTCTTTGATGCCAAGCTTAAACTGTTCCCAGGCAAGCTACGATTAAAATGGATCAGACCCTATCTCGTTCAACGAATCTTCAGAAATGGAGTCATCGAGATCAGTTCACTCAGCCATGATTCAAAACCTTTTGTCATGAACGGTCAGAGACTCAAACCGTTCATTGACTTGACTGATACAAATTTGGCTGAGATATCCTTTACCCTCCATTCTCCCTGAGCTCATTACGCCCAACCAATGGCGTAAAACTCAGTGCCTAACGGGAGGCAACCCGTCATTTTTGAGAAACCCGAAACCTTTCTTGACATTCCTATGCTGAATTCATATTGCACTTTACAGTTCATCCATTAGAATAGCCGACCCCACCTCAGGTACCCGTACCCAAGTTTTGAAATCATTCGCAATAGTCTCCTCGACCTGTTCACCCACCCAAAATCTATTTTAATGAATGATCTAAGCTGAACTCGAACCCACCTAATTTACAATGGGGACATTGCAAATCGTAGGCATGGGGGTATGAAAATGCAAAACACCATGAAAACTCATCACACAAGAAAAGGTTTCAACAAAAAAATCACATAGCACAGAAACACCAAAAAAATGTAAAAATCTTGAAAAAGAACAAAAAATTTCTAAGGGGAGAGAAAATTTTGAGGCCATACAAATCATGAGGAGAAAAAGGTGAAAAGTGAAAAATGTCAAAAAAGGAGCACAAAATGAAAAGAAAAAAAGAAGAGATAGTCATTAGTAAGAAATTACGGGATTAAGTTCTAGACCATATCAAAAAAAAGAAAATGAAAGGAAAAGAAGGTGCTAATGAGACACAAAAGAGATTAGTAGGAATGTTGATCTTAGGCCTCTTAGGCTAGACTCTTAGGCTTAAAAATTCAATTATCCGCTAAGATCTAGAAAGTCCTCAAGAGGTAGGGGAAAATATGAAGCTTAAGTATTATGTCAAAGGCTTAGGGAGTATTTGGCCTCGCTAACTAACCTCTGGTTTGTGGAACTCGGTAACCTAAGCACCCCAATCCACACACAGTCTAGTTCAGTGTACATAATTATCAAAATCATGCGAAAGCATTTAAGTGTTCTAAAAAAGTCGCCTAGATTAGGAGTGGTTGATCAACACAAGTTGATTTGGACAAGTTCCCAGTGTGGAGAGGTGGGAAATTCCCCTCGAAGATGCACAATAACATATCATTTCCTAGGTGCTTGATATTTAAATATCCTACTGAGGGCATGTAAGCACCCTGTGCTGGTTCAGATGCCATGGGTGGCATTATCATGAAATGTCAATTGCCAGGGTCTGGATTTAGCTACAGAATGCCATGGGCGGGATTATCTCAAAATCTCGAAAGACAGGGTTCTGGGGGTTGTCATAGGCTGTGCTATCACGAAGCATCGATTGCTAGGGACCCTTCGAGGATTGATGATGGGGACGAGAAATTCGATACAGACCATGTTGAAAAGCCAATCTGAAGCTAGAAATAAAAAGAAAAGAGAGAGAAAACTCTCCAAACAAAGAGATCCCCTATCTCACTCTTACAAAAAAATGCACTGCAAACTGAACCAAGGCTAAAATATGTTACAAGCATGGTTGCTTTAACCACGGAGTCCAACGAACCTTAGGATAGTTCCTGTGGGCCTTAAAAACCTTCGTGGAGGACTGAAGCTAAAGATGGTCAGGTCCAGATCTTAGTTGGTACTTGAGTACCTCTAGGCCTACTGTCGGCATTCTAACCTAATCAAAAAGAAAAAAAGCACTCATCATAATCTCTGAACATCAAGGAACTCATGGTCTAGAATAGAAGTTAAAACCTTAAAATTTTGCTAAGAGACTAGCAAAAGCTAGGCATGGGGTTATTATGGGAACACCATCATGACCCTAATTAGCTCATTTTGACCCAGAAAAGAGAGCAAAAGCTCCTACATAACCAACTAGAGGTCCTAATTCCATGAATTACCATTCTGAGATAAAAGTAAGAAACAAGGGGTAAAACTGTAATTTTACCATTGGAGTACAAGAACGGGTTTTCTCATGGTACAAACACAGGTCAAATGGTCTTAACAAGATAAAAGGTGGGTTAGTTCCAACAGAAAAGGGTTCATGTGAATTCTGGGAATTAAATGACTTCTTGTAACCCTAAAATAGACCCACTTAATTTAATACGGCTATGGTCATAATAAAATTTACCTAAACCTTCTAAAAATCATTAAAAAATATTATCTAGGGTTTAGAACCTTCAATTTGGCCTTTGGAACCTATTTTGACCTAAATTGGGGTCTCAGACAAATATTTGCCCTAAATTAGGTTTTTGCATAAATTGCCTAGTCAAACATGGTCAAACCAAAAATCCAACTTCACCATTGGATTCCTTAGGTTTAAATTAGGTTTGTACCAAAATTTAGACCTAACGGGAATTCATCTTGACGTGCTTTGCAAATAGGTTAGCCTAATTGCATTTCTACCCCTATCTTTTGAAAACCTCTACAGAAACCCCCTAGCTTTGTCTTTGCTCTTTCCAATTTGGTCCCTCCGCCATTATAGCGGAGGGAATCCTACGCCGGTGAGATTTCAAGGGCAAGATCTCCTTGATTTCTCAGAGAATCCCCTTCAAAATTGAAAAGGAGATTCTATGAAAAATCTCCTCCAGTATGAACACAATTTGAGGCTCTATTTGGTACCTAATCTCTCATGCAAATGCATGAGAGATTCGGGTCTCCTCCAAATTGCCATCTCTAGCAAGCTTTCCGTGCTTGGAAGCTTGGCTTCCAAGCACAAATCCATCCTCCAGAGCCTATATAAGTAGACCCAAGTCACCCCGCATCTCCCAAGCTTGACATTGGCTGGGAAATCCCTCAAATTCGTCTCTTCCTCCTTCGGCCAGTGGCTCAGCAAGCTCCGACGACCTCCCTCTCTTTCCCTCATCGCTTAGCCACAATACTAGTGGCAAGGTCCACTTTCTCTTGTTCGTCCACATCGCGCTGCACCCGTCGACACCTCTGCAACCCCTTCGTCATCACCGTCCTCCCCCCATTGAGCACTTCGTCTCCGGCGACAGCAATACGAGCTGGCCGCCATCTCTGCCTCCCCCTTCATCTCTCTACATCCAACTAAGTGCTCTCTCCTTTCTACTCCTTTTTCCCACCTTTATCTCTCAAAAGCACCCCTCGATGCACTCAATCACCATCACCCCATCCAACTTCGACCAGACCTCCGGTGAGGCATCTCCGTCGCTTCGCACCTCCATCTGCCTCGCCAACCATCCCATAAGCTCCGCAACACTCACTGAACATAAACCCTCACTCCATACACCCATCACTCACCCACAAGGGCCCCCGAAAACACCCACTCTCACGCACACATGGTGCCCTAGGCACACGCACTCCTGTAGCCCCACGCCGCGTAGACCCCCGCTACACATTTGTCGTGTCTCGCTGAAGCCTTCTGAGCTTTCTGACGAGGCTGCGAGGCCGTTTTGCATGTTAGCAGGTTTGGAGGTTCGCCACCATTGACGACAGCAAGAAGCTTGCTTGTGAGCTCGCTTAAGGTTCCCTCACTCCAAGTTCATAGCACCATGTTGCGTAGACTTCCCTCGCGCACAGATCCAGGCAACCAATTGGCATTGAGAGCCGAAGCATTAGCTACAATCAAGTGTCGTTGCTTGCGACGGACACACGAGAAGGGAGGTGGGAAGATAGTCCCACCTCAGAAACTCTTGAAGCGCCGCAGCTGAATAAATTGCAAGACTGTATAGGGCTTATCGCCTCCTGACCATGGGGTGAGGTCCCACTCACCTTCACCCGCCTCGTCCGTGACCCGACCTCCGTTGACCTGGCATGACCCGTATACCCGACCCTGCACTCCTCGCCCACCATCAAACACCGATGGGCCTAGTCCTGGGTGCGTACCTGACCCGATTACCTGAGACGATGGCTCTGGGAGAGCGAACCTAAGAGAGAAAAAGGATAAGAGAGCATGTGCAAGTAGGGGTAGTTTTTGCTCTTGCAGGGAAAGGAGAAGAGAAGGAAGCCAAGGAAGAAGAAGGCGGAGACCAAAGAAAGCTAAGGAAGGAGAACGTAAGGCTAAAGAGGAAGAAGCTGAAGTCAGAGAGGCTGAAGAGATGAAGAAGAAAGAGAAAGAAAGAGAAGGACTATAGGCAGAAGTAGAAAGAGCTGCCAAAGAAAGAAAGAGAAGAAAGGAGAAGCTGAAGGCAAGGAAAGGCTAAGGCACATGCACGAGAACAGAAGAAAAGAAATAAAGAAGAAGAAGGAAGAAAGCAGCCAGAGACAGAGATCAGAGAAGGGAAAAAGAGAAGAAACAAAAGCACTGTAGCACCATAGTTTAAGACGTCTGATTCATCAACCAAGGCAACCAACTTTTATGCTTGTTTACATTGATTTCTTTAATCTTGTGTGTCTACATTATTGCACTATAATTCTGGTTTTCATTGCATACTATATTCAATTTCTCAAAGTTATGCTCTTGATTTCTAAACCCTAATTTGCTCCTTGTGTTCGACCTCAGACTCAAACTTTGAGTAATAAAATCTATTTGTTTTCAAAGTAATTTCAACTATATTACAACGCGTTATTTTAAAACCTGATTTCGCTTCGACAAACAACCCCAAAGACTAGGTCCCTTCACTCCTAGCCTTTGAAGAGGTGCACCCCAGGCATCATGGGAGGCAACGAGGCAGCACAAGAAGAGCCGCTCGGACGAACTGGATATCCTGCAGCCTCTGACAGACCTGGCTTAGGCACCTCCTCCTCAGGGGCTGATAAAGACACATGAATTCATGATAAAATGCTTATTTATGATAGTTCCTAGGCTTATCATTGCATATCATGTTATAAATACTGCATAACATCCATTGCATGGCATTTAGGATAGTTGTATATTATGTATATAAATTCTTCAATTTTACATGGCCAGGAGGTAGTGCGACATCTTTACGAGCTTCGGATGAAGAATCTGACCGTACGGATGAATCTGGAGTGACGATCGTAGTTCATCAACGAGAAAATCACCTTGATCAGAGCTCCGTAGCACCGTCCACAAGAAGAAGAAGATGGATGACCCAAATGGCACCACGTGGTGCCATCTAGGCCACCCCACCTAACCCATCGAGTGGTCAGCATTGCCCAGCATAAGGGGAAACGCGCTCCCTCTGGGCATGCAATTCAAACTCTACAAAGCACATGCTTTACTCTCAACCGTGCGATCCCGCATCCAATGGTTGTGGGTGTGTAGCCTCAAATCCAAAGTACAACATAGTGCCACCCTCAGCACAGTAGGTGGAGCTCTTTTTCTCATCCACGGGCACGCATTCGAAGCTCAACCGCTGCCTTAAATTCAGTGAAGAGCGGACGCGATTCAATTGCACCCGTTGGATGTCATCAAGTGGCAAAGGCGTCACCACGTGGCGCCACTCGATGGGTATAGATGCAGTACGCAGCCGATGACGCACCTCGAGAACACACCATCTCATGCACAATCAAGAGGCGCGATCTCCATGCCATGTCAGCCGTTCACTTCTGAATCCTACGGCCGCAACACATCCAACCTTAGTGATAGTAGGCAGGCGTGAGCGATGGGTGTGGGATATACAGCGACAGAAGAGCGGGCCTATAGTGACACTTGCAGTTGTCACTAAATGGCTAGCGCAGTGCATTCTCAAGACAAGGTAATGAAGAGGCATAGATCTTCTACAACAGTTCAAGAGGCCTTTAGTGACACTTGTAGCTGTTGCTGAATGTCTGTGCACGGGATGCTCTTCCTCCCATCACTATATAAACACCCCTACACCCCCCATTCCTCTTCATCTCTTCCTTTCTTCCTCTCACCACCTCCAAGGCTCTAAAGAGAGCTTATCCCAAGTTTGGGATTCACCTTTAGAGTAGAAAACTAAATATTTCTCCCACCGCTCAACCCCATTCATGGAGCAACCCATGGTCATCCTCTCACCACCCTTTGGGAAGAAGATTCTTGCCTGACGCCGTCCTACCCCATCGCTCCTCACCACCTTCCTTCAGGAGACGTCAGAGCAAGTCATCCTCCGAGCAACTATCATGGGGGATTTTCTCATCTCCATCTATCTTTACTGCTTTCTAGTGTAGTTTTTCCCACTTTCTTAGTTGTAGAAAACATTGGATTCAGAAATATAAGTGATTCTCTCTCTCTTTATGTTATATTTTTTGCAAGTAGATAAAGTTTTCATCGACCTAATCTCTTGCATGATAAAAAATACCAAAAAAATTAGAAAAGACAAAAATGACAAAAACAAAAAAAAGTGAAATGCAGATTTTTCAAAACCAAACCTTCGCCTCCTCGTGTTCGACCCGGGACTCACTTTTCAAGTTTCGATTATAAATTTTATCTGATAGACACGTTTTGCGAGCTATAATGATGGGTCCTCCAAATCCTGATTTTTACCATGCGAAACACGTTAATCAAGGGCTGAGCGTAAACCACATTGTGTAGAGAGTTCATCTCGTCCATTTCACCACTGCCGGCTTCAACCGCGGTGACGAGCCTCCACCACCGTGGGCGTGTGGCGTGACAGGCCACACCGCCATCTGGAGCTCGTCTGCATCACTGTGCCTCACCAGAATCAGCATCACCACCCTCACAGTCATCACCAACAACCTCCACAACTGCTACTGCAATTTCACTCGTCAGTCAGTTAAGACGTCTGGGACGTTTCCTAGACGTCTGAAGCTTCGACCCCCCACTCCAACAGCAACCGGCCGCTCACTTCACGCCTCCGGTTGCACACTTGCGCCGCACCTCCTGCAGAATCCACGGTGCAAGCCCTTGCTGCACAAGACCACCTTCACGCCCACTACACCGTATGCCCCTTCCATCCTCCAGCGCCTTCCGAGCGCACCCTGCGCCTCACCTCCAGCTTCCAACGCCTCTCTAGCCTGCAGCAGCAACCACCTTTACTGCGCTTCACTTCCAACGTGCCTACGGACCGCGCACCCCCTGTAGTAGCATCCGCCTCCAGTAGGCGCACGTTCTTCTTTGCGCGCGCACCACCTACAACGCCATGCCCACCAGCACTTCAGCATGCACCCGCCTCCAGCCTGCAGTGCGCCCACTCCAGCGTGCCTGCGCCTTCCGCCTGCAGAGCCTCACCGCCATCTGTAGCGCCCCCACGCCATCTGCAGTGCCTCCAGCAATGTGTGCGGACTCAATGCGCGCAACAGTAGCCTCTGCGTGCACCGCCTGCAGCAGCCTTTGCGCGCGCACAGTTGCACCTCCTCTAGTAGGTGCAGCCACCATCGAAAGCCACCTTCACCAGAGCTCCGTCCGGCCGGCTCCGGCCACCTCGCGACTCGCCACCACCACCGCTGTGAAGCCCTCGGTCCAAAGAACTTCCTTCGAGCTTCATGCCTTCGGCCATTCCTTCCTCTTCGCACATGGCCAAGGGGAAGAAATCCCCTGTTTTGCTATAGTAAAAGGGCTATTAATATTTATATTTTCTACCATTGCCAACTTTTATTGATATTTTATTGAATCTGCATTGCAAAAAATATCCTCTAGTTGTTCAGAATTGCCATTTCAGCATGTTCTCTTGATTCTACCTTAATCTGAAGGCAGATTTGGCTCGATTCTCGTGTAAACTAACTACGAACATACATTTTTAACCAGTGTGAATTTAAATACGTCATTGCCTCCCAGTGGACACGACCCGCTCTTCTGCGAGTGGTTATTTTAATTATTGATTAATCAATTTTTCCACCACATAAAACTACAAACTACTTGAAAAGTGAAC
Source organism: Thalassia testudinum (assembly GCA_037157565.1). NCBI lineage: Eukaryota > Viridiplantae > Streptophyta > Magnoliopsida > Alismatales > Hydrocharitaceae > Thalassia > Thalassia testudinum. Next base: position 109,941,579 of record JAZHRO010000003.1, on the reverse strand, counting down.
AATCGACTTGTCAAATGGCATCGTTGCTTGGGAGGCAATAGAAGCAATAATTTCACTTGATCCTATTTTTTATTATTTCTCATTGCATAGTGATTTGACCAATTATTATTTTTTCTGTGCGAGAAATTTGTGCGAGGAATCAACCATCATGAGAGGCGACCCTTGACGTCGCCAGAGGAGAGATTGGTCGAGCTACCTTGAAGAGGAGGAGAAGGATGAGGATGCGACGTACATTTAATTGTTGATTTAATTAGAGTAGGATTAAGACTTTAGATTTAATTTTTCATTGCATTTGGTTTGAAACCCTTGTTCTGGGGTATATTTTGAGGGGTTTGTTCCCTGATTTTGTTTTAAGCCCGTGTTGGGTAATCTTTGGGAGCTTGTTCCCTTTTCTTCAGATTTAGGTTTTTTTAATTTATTTTGTGGATTGTTTACTTTTATTTGCTTGTGCATAAGTAGTTTAAAAAATATATATAAAAAAAAGGAGCTTCCTACTAGAAGCTGCCTGCCCCTAGGACGAACCATTTAGGTCTGTATGAGTAGCCTCTAGATTTACTTCTCTACATTGCGTGCATTGTCGCATCGTGGATTGCTGGAAGCAAGGTACGCATTCTCTTACTTTGCATCCTATTCTTGATCATGCAATGCATTTGGATTTAATTCGAAGACCACAAAATTTGCCTTGAAGCAATCTAACAAGTGGTCGCATATTTTCTAGAAAAAGGACTAATTAAAGGAGGGACATCTAAAAACCAAGGATTTGATTTTCAAATGTGGCGTGCGATTTAAAATTCAAAATCTTTTTGCGGTGAATGCACACTTGTATCTTTTGCACCACGGCACTCATTTAGACACTCCTAAGTCTTGAAATGACTAGGACAAGAGCCCTCCTACCGTTGGATTCTGAAGTGTTCGAAACTTCAGATCAAAGGTTTTGTAAATCCAAAGAGGGGGATACCCTATCACGGATTTTTGGGGGTAGTTGAGAAGCACAGCGAAAGCATAGCTTCAAAGGAAGGCTTAGGCCTACTTGCATCCCTCGATCTTCCGTCTTTAGATTTGCTTTATCATTTGAGATTTAGGAAGAATACCTAAGCTCCAACTAGGTCTTTTTAGGCAATTCGAAGGTTGACAATAAGCGTGTAATTGATTGGGCAACTTGCTTTGTCACCTACAATTTGAACTAAAGTCAAAAGCCTAAATTTGTAAAGACCAAACAAGTCCTTCTGAATTGTGTTTGTATAGTGCATGCTTGGTAGGCATTCTCTTAAGAGACAACTTGTGTTTGATCCTGAACTTGAAAGAATCTTAAGAAGAGACCTTCCAAGGGTAGAAATGGCCGGTCAAAGGAGCCTTAAGGAATATTTCATCCCAACCAATCAAGCTGGCCCTGCACTACGTAGACCTAGAGGGGACAATCCTTATGAGATCAAAAGCAGTACCATATCCTTGTTGCCCTCCTTTTATGGTACTACTAGGGAAGACCCTTACAAGCATATAGAGGAATTCACCGAGGTCTGTTCCACAGTGAAGCTGCAGGGTGTTACTGATGACGCTCAAATGCAGACCCTCTTTCCCTTCTCCCTTAAGGACAAAGCCAAGTATTGGTATCACACCGTTGATAATACTAATACTTGGGATGCCCTGAAGATGGAGTTTTTGAAGTACTTCCCCATGAGCAAGACCAATCACTTTAGGAGGGAAATTCTGAGTTTGTTCAAAAGGATAGGGAAGCATTCCATGATGCGTGGGAGTGCTTTAACGACTTGCTGAGACTTTTCCCACATCACCAGGTGCCTAAATGACAACTGGTTGAAAGGTTCTACACCGGACTTAATGATTCGCATAGTCAAACTGTGGATGCTGCCTGTGCAGGAACCTTTCTATCTAAGACTAAGGATGAAGCTTGGAACTTATTTGATACTTTGAGTGAGAATTCTATTCACTTGAAATCTGCCTACATGGATAGAAAGCCCACTCTCATGCAAAGAAAGTTGGAGGCGAATGAGGCAAGGGACACCCATAATTTAGCCTATCAGATTCAATTATTGAACCAAAACATGGAAAGGCTTATGTCGAGCCCAAGTTCATTTGTATCTAACACCTCCACATCCCAAGCTTCTGAATGCTTAATTTGCCAAGGCAATACACACGCCACTGTGGATTGCCACTTGGCCTCCCAATTCCCTGAGCTTGTACAAGCGGATTTGAATGCTGCTCAAGGGTTCCGTCCTAGAACTCGTAATGACCCTTTCTTCAACACTTATAATGAGGGATGGAGGAACCACCCAAACTTTTCATGGAGACAAGGAAATGTCTCAAATTCACGGAATTACAAGCCACAATCCTTTCAAAACCATCAAATGAACCAACCTCAGACCTTTGCCCAACCTAAGACCTCTGAGATGGATGAATTGAAGGCGATGTTGAAAACTATGCAAGAAAGTCAAAGTGCCATCATCCAATCTCATGACAAGCCTATACATGAGATGAAATCACAAATTGGATGCCTTGTTGAGGCTGTTAGACAGAGGGAAACTGGGAAGCTCCCCAGTGCTGCTGAGGAAAATCCTAAAGGAAAAGGGATTATTTTTAGGGAGCATGCTCAGGCGGTGACTATTCTGAGGAGTGGGAAAGAAATTTCCAAACCCGATGCTCCTATAGTCTCACCCCCTAAAAAATCATCCACCCCGACTTTCACCCCCACCGGAGAAGACTTGCCCAAACCTTCTCTGCTTGAAATCACCTCATCGGAAGAAGTTGCCCCCGTTCCACCCCTTACTTGACATGACAACCCTTCCACCCAGAGATCCAGAGTGCCTTTTCCAGAGCGCTTATCCACCTCTGGGCAGACTTCTACTGGCTCATCTGGAGCCAAAGATAAGATGGATGAGATTATGGAAACTTTCAAGCAAGTGCAAATTAACCTACCTTTGCTTGAAGCTATCAGGCAGATTCCATCTTATGCCCGCTTCTTAAAGGACCTGTGCAAGAAAATGCGGCAATCTAGAAAACAGGTCCAATCAAAAGTTATCCTGCCTGATTCTGTTAGCTCAATTGTTCAACATGGCACGCCCCCAAAACTTAAGGACCCAGGAGCCCCATACATCTCAGTAGTTATTGGTGACTTACAAATTGATGAGGCTCTACTTGATTTGGGTGCGGGGGTGAACATCCTTCCGAGCTACATGTATGAACAACTTGGGGGAGGAAATCTGAAGCCTAGCCTTGTAATCCTTCAAGTTGTTGATCGATCACTTAAGACACCATGGGGAATTTTGGAAGATGTCCTCATAAGAGTGGAGGATTTCTTCTTTCCCGTTGACTTCTTAGTTTTGGACACTGACCCTACCAACAAGCTAACCAAGCCCTCCATCATTTTGGGCCACCCCTTCCTTGAAACTTTGCATGCTTCAATTAATTGCAATACTGGGGCATTGAAAATGGGCTTTGGGAACAGGGAAATCCGACTTAATGTGTTTGATGCTTACAAACAAGTCAGATTTGAGGATTGTTCCCAAGTTGAGGTGATAGATGACCTGATCGAAGAGGCAACTCCTGCAATGTTATGTGATGACCCCCTTCAGCATGTCATGCTAAATGAGCATTCCCATCTCCTGGAGGAATGTGAAGGGGATATACTAGAACTTGAGGAATTGCTAGGTGTTTCTGCTGAGTCTCTTCCCCCATCATTTTCGTCGAAGGTAGATCAGCTACCTGAGATGGGGACATCTATTATGAAACCCTCAACCATACAAGCCCCTGACCTTGAGTTGAAACCCCTCCCTGACACTCTCAAGTACGTTTTCCTAGGTGCCAATGATACGCTCCCCGTTATCATTTCGACTGTGCTATCTGAGGCATAGGAGGGAGCCTTGATTGAATGCTTGTCTAGGCACAAGGAAGCTATTGCTTGGAGCATTGCTAACATTAAGGGTATAGAATCTACACTCTGCATGCACCACATTTATACTGATAATTCCATCAAGCCATTTATGGACAAGCAGAGACGTCTGAACCCTAATATGAGGGAGGTGGTAAAAAAGGAAATCCTGAAGTGGTTGGACGCCGGGATCATATATCCCATTGCTGATAGTAAATGGGTTAGTCCCATTCATGTGGTGCCAAGGAAGGCAGGCTTTACTGTGGAACTCAACAACAAAGGTGAACAAGTTGTCACTAGACCCTCAACTAGATGGAGGGTCTGCATTGATTACCGCAAGCTGAACACCGCTACCTAGAAGGATCACTTTCCTCTGCCTTTTATTGATCAAATTCTCGAGAAATTGGCAGGGAATAAGTACTATTGCTTTCTTGATGGATATTCTGGGTACAATCAGGTGGCAGTCTTTCCTGATGACCAAGAAAAGACGACATTCACGAGTCCTAATGGTACTTTTGCATTTAGGCGTATGCCATTTGGATTATGTAATGCCCCTGCAACTTTCCAATGATGTATGATGTCTATCTTTTCGGACATGATTGATGAGTGTGCTGAAGTGTTTATGGATGACTTCTCCATTTATGGCTCATCTTTCGACCAGTGTCTCCTGCACCTAGAGAATGTGTTGAAGCAATGTAAGGAGACTGGATTAGTCCTTAGCTAGGAGAAAAGTCACTTCATGGTACAGAAAGGAATTGTACTTGGGCATGTTGTATCCGAGCTGGGTTTGGAAGTAGATAAAACCAAGATTGATTCTATTTCCAAACTTGCATTGCCTACGAATGTCAAATAGATTAGATCATTTCTGGGCCATGCTGACTTTTATTGGCACTTTATTAAAAATTTTAGTAAAATTTCTAGGCCACTTTGTGACTTGTTGGCGATGGAATCTTCCTTCAGTTTTGATTCAAAGTGTGCTGAGGCCTTTCAAACTCTAAAGGAGGCCTTGATCTCTGCACCTATTCTCCAAGCTCCTGATTGGACACTCCCATTTGAGCTTATGTGTGATGCTTCAGATTATGTAGTGGGAGAAATCCTTGGACAAAGGGTTGAGGGAAGACCTCATGTGATGCATTATGCAAGCAAGACTTTAACTGAACATCAGCAAAACTACACCGTCACTGAAAAAGAATTACTTGCTGTAGTTTTTACTCTCGAGAAGTTTAGGTCTTATTTGCTTGGGTCTAAGGTGGTTATTTTTACTGATCATGCAGCAGTGAAACATCTCATTGCTAAGAAAGATTGTAAGCCACGTCTGATTAGGTGGATCCTACTCCTTCAAGAATTTGACTTGGAAATACGTGAAAAGAAAGGAGTAGAAAATGTTGTGGCTGACCACTTGTCTCACGTTCCTTTTAATGACTCTCTTTCTGGAGACATTCGCGAGACATTTCCCGATGAAACTCTGATGGTGGTAACACCAACTTTACCTTGGTATGCAGACACTGCAAATTACTTGGTCACTGGACAAACTCCTGGCTCTTGGGATGAGCAGAAAAGAAAGAGATTCATTTCTCAAGTAAGATATTTTCATTGGGAAGAGCCAGAATTATTTAGAATTGGACAAGACCAAGTATTGAGACGTTGTGTCCCTGAAGAGGAACAACAAAGTGTGCTGAGTTTTTGCCATGAACTTCATTGTGGAGGACACTTTGGTGCTAAGAAAATTGCTTTTAAGGTTCTCCAGTCCGGTTTTTGGTGGCCTTATTTAAGGATTCTCATAATTTTGTTAAGCCCTATATTAGATGTCAATGGACTAGAACGATTGGGAAGAGGAATGAAATGCCTCAACATACTATTCAATCTGTTGAAATTTTTGATGTGTGGGGAATTGACTTTATGGGCCCCTTCCCATCGTCCCATGGTTATGAATATATCTTGGTGGCAGTTGATTATGTCTCTAAATGGATAGAGGCCATTCCTACGTGCACAAATGATCACTTCATGGTGTTGAAATTTGTGAAGGCCAATATCATATCCCTCTTCAGCTGCCCCAAGACTATTATAAGTGATGGGGGACCTCATTTCCGAAACCACCACTTCAATCGGCTAATCAGGAGTCTGGGAGTGACTCACAAGGTCACTTCCCCTTACCATCCTCAGACAAGTGGCTAGGTTGAAGTGTCGAATAGGGAGATAAAAAATATTTTGGAAAAGACTGGTCCCAAAAGCTCGATGATGCTTTATGGGTATATCGAATGGCCTATAAGATCCCTTTGGGTACTTCTCCCTTTCGGATTGTGTATGGAAAAGCGTGCCATTTACCAGTTGAGTTGGAACATAAGGCACTTTGGCCTATTCAAAGTGTTCACATGGATTTAGAGAAGGCAGGTAAGGCATGACTTCTAGAATTAAGAGAGCCTAAGGAGCTGAGGAATGATGCTTATGACACCTCTCAAGCTTATAAAGAAAGAACTAAGGTCTTGCATGATAAGTCTATACTTCGAAAGACCTTTGAGCCCAACCAACAATTCTGGCTTTTCAATTCCAAACTTAAGCTTTTTCCTGGGAAGTTAAAATCTCGTTGGGATGGGACTTAAATAATCACCAAAGTATTTCCGCATGGAGCTGTGGAGATTAAAAATCCTTCCTCTTCAGCAACTCCCTTTATCATCAATGGTCAACGATTAGAACCTTACATAACTTTAGATGGCCATCTAGTTGACGAAGTTACTCTTGAGGTGGCTTAGCTCCTACCATTCTCCGCCTCAGGTAATATCTTCCTTTGGCTATTTTTTTTTTCAATGAGGACATTGTTTGAACCAGGCATGGGGGAGAGGACCTGAGGCATTTTGTTTATAGCATGCATACATTTTCATTTAGAGGAAAAAAAAAAAAAGTTTTAAGCTTAACTGGCTAGGTCCTTCATTCTTAAGCAAATCAGAACTCTAGGGTAGACTAAGTTAATTCTAAGGTCAAACTTTAGAAGCTAAATAAGCTACTAGCTTTAGACCTTTAGGGTCTTTTGTGGACTTAAAAACTTAAGTAGGAGTTAAGTTGCGGACCATTCCTCAAGAGGTTGAGGAAGGAAAGCTAGGGTTTGAGTTAAAGGTGGGGTAGTACCTGGAGTCTTGTTCTACCTTTTCTTTACAGGTCCTTGTAACCCAAGCATCCAAATTTCACACACTTGGTCTGGTAATCAACTTAATTTCTTTCTTTCTTAAAAGAGATTTGGTTCTCTTTGTTTTGAATAGGAGAGGCTTGAAAACACAATTTGATTGGAAGAGTCCTCGCCGCAGGAGAGGTGGAGTATATACTCACCTTGAGGATGCGATGATAACATATTACCTCCTCGGCGCTTGTCTCTTAGGAGATCCGTCCTACTGGGGGCATGTAAGTGCATTATGCGGTTCAGGTACCATGAGTGGCCCTATCTTGAAATGCCGATTGCCATAGGCCTGAATTTGCTTAAGAAATCCATGGGCAATACTATCTCGAAGTGTCAAGTGCCAGGAGTTCTTGGGGTCGTTATGGGTAGTGCTATCTCGAAGCATCGAAAGCCAGGCACCCTTCGAGGTATGGTAATGGGGACAATGAATCCGACACAGACCTTGTTGATAGCTGATCCGAGGTTAGACTTAGATAAATCAAACAAAAATAAAAAAATATATATAAAACAAAAAAAAAATCCTTTTTCCTTTAACTCAAATAATTCAGACCAACGCACATGCACGGATGCTTTAATCTCAGGGATCAATAAACCTTAGGGTAGAGTCAGAAATCAGAGAAACTCGTGCCTGCAACTCATCTTTAGCTGACCTAGTTTGTAACTTAGCAGCTACTTGGGAACCTTAGGTCTAGAGTCTGAACTTAATATGTTTCTAAAGGAAGACCGATTGAGTTGGCTAGTCAACTTGGAGTGCTAGGTTTTGCTTGGATTTGCTAGGGACTAGTAAAAACTAGGCATGGGGGTATTTGATTAGCCCATAATTGTGGGCTATTTAAGTATTTAAGAGCTTAGACATTAAGTTAATTCTAGCATGTAATTAGCATAAATTAGGATGTAAATTGGTTAATTCATATTTCTAATTTAATTATAAAATTCATGCATTGCATTCATTTAATTAGTTAACCAATTAGGTGCATTGCATACATTAATTTAAGTTAACATAAAAGTTGAGGGTTTGTATATAAATAACCATAATATTTTAACATTATTTTTCCTTTTTTCTTCTTGCAACAATGGCTGCATTTCCCTCGGCTACCACTCTAATGCCACCAGCTGCCGCACTGAAATCTGCATTCAAGGATGAGCGGAGAATGTGGATTTGCTCCCGCCTCTCCGTTCAAATTCATGTAGGTAGCTACAAGAAGAGGAAGAGACAGCCGAGCGTAGGAGGCCACCATCTAAACAATCCACACTGTGCAGAGAGTTCACTTCGTCCATTTCACCACTGCCGACCTCAACCGCGGCGACGAGCCTCCACCACCGTGGAGTGTGGCGTGACAGGCCACACCACCATCTGGAGCTCGTCTGCATCACTGTGCCTCACCAGAATCAACATCACCACCCTCACCGTCATCACCAACAACCTCCACAACCGCTACTGCAATTTCACTCCTCAATCAGTTAAGACATCCAGGAAGTTTCTCGGACATCTGAAGCTTCAACCACCCACTCCAATAGCAACCGGCCGCTCACTTCACGCCTGCGCCTCCGGTTGCACACTTGCGCCGCACCTCCTGCAGCATCCACGACGCAAGCCCTTGCTGCACAAGACCGCCTTCACACCCGCTACACCACACACCCCTTCCATCCTCCAGCGCCTTCCGCAAGCACCCTGCGCCTCACCTCTAGCTTCCAACGCCTCTCCAGCCTACAGTAGCAACCACCCTTGCTGCGCTTCACTTCCAACGTGCTTGCAGACAGCGCACCGCCTGCAGCAGCATTCGCCTCCACGCGTGCACCCTACAGCACTGGCCACCAACTCCTCACCTACTCACGTACACACCACCTCCAGCAGGCGCGCGTTCTTCTCTACGCGCTCACCACCTGTAGCGCCAAGCCCGCAAGCACTTCAGCATGCACCTGCCTCCAGCCTGCAGTGCATCCACTCCAGCGCGCTCGTGCCTTCCGCTTGCAGAGCCTCTCCGCCATCTACAGCACCCCCCACTATCTGCAACGCCTCCAACAGTGCGTGCGGACTCAGTGCGTGCAACAGCAGCCTCCGCGTGCACCTCCTGTAGCAGGTGCAGCCACCTTCATCAGAGCTCCGTCTGGCCGGCTCCAGCCACCTCGCGACTAGTCGACACCACCACTGCAAAGCCCTCGGTCCAAAGAACTTCCTCCGAGCTTCATGCCTCCAGCCATTCCTTCCTCTTCGCGCACGGCCAAGGGGAAGAAATCCCCTATTTTGCTATAGTAAAAGGGCTATTAATATTTACATTTTCTGCCATTGCCAACTTTTATTGTTATTTTATTGAATCTGCATTGCAAAAAATATCCTCTAGTTGTTCAAAATTGTCATTTCAGCATGTTCTCTTGATTCTACATTAATCTGAAGGCAGATTTGGCTCGATTCTCGTCTAAACTAACTACGAACATAAGTTTTTAACCGGTGCGAATTTAAATACATCATTTCCTCCCTGTGGACATGACCTGTTCTTCTGCGAGTGGTTATTTTAATTATTGATTAGTCAATTTTTCCACCACATAAAACTATAAATGACTTGAAAAGAGAATAATCGACTCATCACGCTTGCCTTCTGACAGGGCCTGCACTACCACCAATGTGTGTTTCCCCACCTCCCTCGACAAGGCCTCCTGGTTCTCCTCCATGGAAGGGTGTATCGTGAAGAACCCCATCACCATGTCAGGATTGAGCTCCTCCCGGCCAACCTTCTACAACTTGAGTACCACCTTGCCTCGGTCCTTTGTGAGCTGCTAAGCCTTGCTAAGGTCAGCTTTCAGTGCCTCCTCACTTGCCAACATCTCGCCAAGTTTGTCAATAGCTGTGCTTAGGCAAACACACTCTTCCTCAAGGGCTGCTTCATAGCCCTCCACCATCAAAGAGTGCTTAGCCCTTAGCACCTACACCTCCTCCTTCAGAGAAAGGATGTTGGTGTAAGAAGTCTTCATACACTTGGATAATCCTTGCAGAGCCACAACTTCAGTCTTATGGGCTCTGATAAGGATCTCCTCCAACCTCTCACCCTGGGCTGCAATTCACCTCAGAGCCTGCTAGGCCTTCCTCAGCTCCTCCACCAGCCAAGAGACTTGGCAGGCCATCTGCTATTGCAACTACAGCTTGTGAAGGGCATCCTCCACTCTCTTCTCCACCTTCCCTCAGGTGGCAGATGCCTCCTCTACACGGCGAGCAAAGACAAAATGCTCCACCTTGGCTGTCATGGCCCACTTCAATATCATCTCAACCACCCAAAAAGACTCGCCAGGCCTAACGACACCTGCAGAGGCATCGCCACGAGGAACAAAAGTTCTCTTGAGAAGCTCCACCTGCTCATAACCATTGCCAGATATAAGGAGAAAAATCCTTCCCAAAGGATAAGTAAAGGGTAAAATCGGACAAGCCTTATCACTTAGAGGCAATAGTAGAACACTTGGTTCAAGTGCATGCCTCCCAATAGGGAGGTGGCCTAAGATATGGCATTCTCCAAATGCTGGATGAGTAGCCTCTCCATAGTAAGCCCCTCGCTTGAACCACCGACACCCCAAGACTACCTGCCGAAATTGGGACTACCCAGCCAAGTATAGTCCCAATGCTAGTTGCTTCCAAAATGGATCCCTTAATGGACCCGACCATCCGCCCAAACATCCCAGCCCCCCTCTGCCTGAAGGGTCCATCGGTACCCTTTCCCCCATAGAGCTCCACCCTTAGTGCGGCTGCCCAAAAATGCTCCCACTAAGGAAGCCCCCAATCACAGCTACCTCCACTACTAGTGAAAGAAGGCACCGGCTGGTTCGGATGGGGCACTAGACGCACTCGCTTCGCTCGACTTAGCCTTCTCAGCTAAAGCAGCAGGTGTAGAGTCAAGGACGACATAAACCTCTGGCGGTTCTGGTGGGACTGAGGGGGCAGGCAAATCCACTCGGGCATCCCCCACCTTAGCCCCGCTCGAACTCTCACGAGCGGACAGGGACAGTTGAACGTTCCCTGGACCCCTCTTTGGGTGCTTGAGAGGGGTCTCCACCTTCTCCTCACTCCCCTTGCCTTCTTTCTCTTAGGTTCCTTGGAGCGAGAGGACTGGCTTCCCTTATTCCGCTCCGTGGGCTTCACCTCCCCTCGATGCGGCTACTGCTAAGAGGAACCGCTACCTTGGCACCTGGGAGTGTATGGTCAAGCAAACTGACTAAAAGCTGCAAACAAACAACAAAATTTTCAAGCCATTAAGTAACGGGCAAAGAGGGGTACATGTTATAGAGCTACCATCTCCTCCCCACTTACATGGCATGGGATAAGAATCTGTAACCCACAACAAAGCTACCCGGACATCTTCCCGCTTGAGCTCTGAGTGAGCAATTGGCCCTAATTCAACAATCCTATCGGCATCTGCTTGAGTAACCGGTTCAAGCTCCTCAGGCCTAGGCAGCAAGTCCTTATCAAACGGACCCTGCCAGGTATATGGGATGCTTGATGATAATGTCACCATCAGCCATATCTAGTTTTAATTAATCATAATCAAGGAATAAATGCTCCTACATAACCGCTAGAGAGACGTAATTCACTGCAAATCCATTCTGAGGGAAATATAGTAAAATAGGGGTAAAACTATAGTTTTAACAGCACATCTCAATTGCAGAACAATCATGGGTTTTCTCAGGGGTTAAATAAAGGTCAAGTGGTCTTAAATGTCTAACAAGTGAGTCCATGCAGGTAGAAATGAGCTTTCATGCATTTCAGGAATTAAATGACATCTAAAACTCTAAAAATTGACTTGCTTAAATAACTGAGGTTTTGGTCAGGATAAAATTCACCTATACCCTCTAAAAATCATATAAAAATATTCTCTAGGGTTTAGTACCTTCAATTTAACCATCAGAACCCGTCTTGACCTAAAATAGAGCCACAGACAGACTTTTGCCCTAATTTGGGTAATTATGCAATTTACCCAATCAAACTAGGGTAAAGCCAAAATCCAACTTTACCATTGGATTCCTTATGGCTAAATTAGGTTTGTACCAAATTTGGGCCCAATCAGAGATCACCTTGACCTAATTTGTAAGTTAGTCCAGTCTAAATCTTTTCTCTCACACACATCCCCTAACTTTCATATAAATTACATTTGGGTCCCCAACTTTATCGTCTTCTTATTAAAATAGGTCCCTTCCACCCTCAACTCGTAATCCTAAAGCTCCGGTGACCCTAATTTGGCAAAATCTTAGCGATTACTTGACGAATCCCTCTCAAAATTGAAAGGGAAACTCGTCAAGTAATTGCCTTCCTTTTCAGCTAGATCTGAAGCTCCAGATCTCCCCCAAATCCTAATGCGAACATGTGAAAGAATTGGGTATCCTATTCTAGTGAACCTTCTAAGCTTGGAAGCTTGGCATCTATGCTCTTTGCGCCCTCTAGACCCCTATAAAAGGACCCTCAGACCTCGTCGAGTTCCCCACGCTCGAATTCGACCGAAGTTGCCCTTGATTCGTCTCTCCTCATCCGGCCGAGACTCCTCAATGTCTGGCGACTCCTCCCAATCCTCCTCATCATCCGATCGCAATACCAGTGGCAGATTCCTTCCCCTCAGCTTCTTTCGCATCGCGCCATACCATTGGGCATGTCCCAATCTCCATCGTCATCGTCGTTACCAACCACCGGAGTGCTTTCTTCCTCGACGCTGGCCATACTATAACCGATGCTACTCCATCCCCTTCATCCATTAGATTAGGGTTAGATTAGTTTATTTTAGCTTGTAGGTTAGTTTCCCGATTTTCTTATCCCTATTTTGACCCTCGACACATGCTATCACCTTCATCTTCCCCGTCTCTGATCGATCCTCCAATGTGGCGCCCTTGCCGTTACACCCTTCCATCTGCCTCGCCGAAACTCTCACAAGATCCGCCACACTACCCTCTACAAAACCCCTATCCTATTATGCCAATTCCATCTCTCAAACCATATATTGAACACCACCATGTTTGTAGCTCCACCCCGACATCATCCTACGCACACACGCACGCACTCGCCTCATCACACACACCACTACGTTCGTCGTCCTCTGACGAGGCTCCTAAAGTATTTTAATGGGGCTGAGAGGCCATACTTGTGTTTCTTAGGTGCACGTCAAACATCAGCCAACCTCCGCCCTTCACCTCCTTTGTTCTTCAAGTTCTAGCCACGAAGCTCCAAGCCACACCCATCGGACATTGCGGAGTCATCGCAGGATTGACACCAGGTCTTCAATTGGGGACCTTGAGCTCAGACACTGCCCCAACTCGACGGAGAGCCATCAGCAGACACTTACGCGAAGATAGTGGGACATTTAGTCCCACCTTGGAAACCAGTGGTGCTGCCACAACGCATAAAAGGAAAAAGTGACAGTCACCTCAAGTGGTAAGGTCCCCTACACCCTTCACCAACCTCGCCCGTGACACGCATCATGCAGCCCTGGCTCTGACCTGACTTGCCTACCCGTGCACACCTCGGCTTCTTCCCCATGCCAACAGCCCTTGTCCCAGGTGAGCTCTAGACTTGACTAACCATTACTGTGGAAGGCTCTGGGAGAGTGAAATCCAGAGAGAGAGAGCACAGGGGTAGGGGGTTTTGCTCTGAAGATAAATGGCTGGCACTTAGCCGTTTGAAGAAGAAATCCCCTTTGTGTGAAGAAGTGAAGAAGAAAGAGCAGGGCTTGTGAACGTAAAGAGAAGAGAAGAGATACCAAAGAAGAAAAGGAGAAAACCTATGCCAAGGAAGAAGAAGAAGAACATAAAAAGAAAAATAATAAACGGGGGGAACTAAGCCAAGAGATTCATTAGAGGAGGATCAGCCGCACATCAAAACATGCTAGGGGCAAGTAAACTCCATCCAATTTTCCCTAAACCCCTGACTCTGAAAAAGCTAAAAGAAGAAACAAATCAATTAGGTTCAACTTGCATTCTTAGATTAATCATCAAGTTCCCTAATTTGATACATTCTGTTTAGAGAACATCCAAACCCTGATTTGTGCACCTACTTAGGGTTTAAAGTATCTAGGGCTATCACGTTCTTGCTTGAGCCCTAGGTACCACATTTGGAGAAAATGGAATTAGACCAATCAGAGCCAATTAGGGTTTCCAGTTTAGGATTTTAGAGACACACTTGCTTAATCAAGAATTAACCTTCCTAAATAGCGTGTGCCTAAGCCTTGGTTGAATTGATCTATTCAAGCAAACCCTAAAATTAGGCTCTAAATCTCACTTGAATCCTAAAAGCAGGACCTAATAATCTCAAAGGACAAATAGGTGAAGTTGACCAACCTTGTTGGGTTAACAAATCTCCAGATTTGGTCACCTTGCACAAAAACATCTTAAAGTTCAAGTGAAATTATAAGCACCTTTGCTCTTAACTTAAAATTGGTAGACTTAAGAGGTCAAGTCCCCATTCTAGTCTACCTGGACCCTCAGTGACAAGGAAGGTCAGGTGGGGGAAACCTTGTAACCCGTGGGGTCACTCTACTGTGTAGGGGTCTTCACGGGGCTCTCCCTTCCTGGCTACCCAGGTAATTCTCAGGTGGATGACTTTTTGATCCAGGAGTATCATCCGCCCTGAACCTCTACAGTCATCCAAAAATCTTTGGGTGCCTTTATTGGGTCCAAATAACATCCAGTCCCTCATGGGCACATACATAGGAAGGTCCTTAGGTTGTTAACCTAAGAGGCCTCATTAAATCTTCTTGAGAGTCCCTTTTCAAATCGAATCACTTCATTCTGAACCTGAATTTGATTCTAAATCCAGATTTCACCACCTGATTTGAAGATGCAGTCTGACATGTTAGGAAAGGTGATTAGGAAACCTGAGTCCCAAATGACTATCAAAGATAAGATGATTGAGGCTACTTATGGATACCATGAAGAATATTATAGAGCCTTAGATAGGGACATTCAGAATAAATTTGCAGGAACAACAACCCACTTTGTGAACCATGTTGAAATACTTTATACACGAGTCTTACATGGTTCAACCCGGGAAGATCTTTTATCAAAATTCAGTGAATTAGGGATATTACTCAGTACCGAGTGTCTATAATGTTGTTCAAATCCACAATTTTGAGAAACATATCAAAGTCTCATAGAAAAATGTGGGGACATGCTAAATACACTACAAAAGATAATTATTCAAAGATACCCATACATTCCTTTAGAAGACTATGAGACATCTTAGAGCAACATTGAGGAGAAAAATCTTCCAAATCCCATGGACAAGAATCAAGGTTGTTGTGGACCCCCAACCCAGCATATGTACAAACTGATACACCTAATTTTGAGTTGGGTTGGGAAGCTCCAATTGCAGGTGATCACGATTTCTAGCTAGCCTTAGAGATACAAAAACCTAGTTCACCATGCCCTAATGTCCCACACACCTGTGATACTAAGATTGAATCAAAACCTCTCGAGGGTGTAAATTCCATCCCTTATTCTGATAAGGTGACTCTCAAGAGCAATTCTTACATCCCTATAGAGCCCAACCTAGATTCTAGTGATCCAACCCACACCCTTAACCTAGAATCTAGATCTAAGCCTTATTGGGATAATTACAAGGCCCTGTGTGATGGAAATCAGATTTTGAATCTAGATTACAATTCTGGGCCTGTATTTGATGAAGGCACCTCTCCAACCTCCTCAGAGACAGATCGATTTTTCAGAAGTCATGCTAATTTATGATACAGAAATCGAGGAGTTGGAAGAGTTGGGCTTTGATTGGGTCTTCCTTACAAGCCAAGAAATCGAACCCATGCCTAATAGAGACACCTCCTTGAGGTCAGACTCTAAGTATAGGTTAGACCCTAGTTAGCTTGCTACTTCTCCATATCTTGATTTACTCAGTGGTGGAACCTCTGATCTCGAAGCAGATTCAGAACATGATTCTCGCAAGTTCTCCGATGATTTCGAATCTTACTCTGATTTCGGAGAACCTTTGTTTCCTGACGACTACGAGCCAATCTACGACCTCAGTATCCACGACCCATTCTTCGACTTTGACTCTGAGGTTCCTAATCCTGAGATTATTGATTCAAAATTAGGTTCCATGAGATGGAATCATTTCTTTCTGATCCTCAGGAATCAGAAACAATAATTACCAACAGTGCCTACAATCCAGAGTTTGAATCTTTTCTTAACTCAGATTTCCTTGATCCTATAAGCACTCCCCAGGCATTTACATTTGAATTTGATGGCCATTATGAGGATTCCTTTGATGAACCTACCTTAGAATCCTTGCTAGAGGAGCCCTCACATACAGTTATTCTTGATGCCATCTCTTTAGCACATACAGAACCTTCCCAAACCTGTTTTCAACCCTGACCTGCAACTGGACTCAATTTCTACTCTGACTCTCCTCTCGATGAGCCGGTTGCACATGATTCTCCTCCACATTTTTATTGTGTTTTGGACATCGATCAGACTACAAATCACCATCCTTCTCTGGTCACTTTCATAGTGTTCCTACATCCTCCACTAATTCATTGTCATTTGAGGAAACCTACTCTGACCAGGCTGATTCAACTCAGCTAAACCCTAATTTTTCACTTCCACATCCTTTTGAGCTTTATAGCATCTGGTGGGCACCACATCTACTGATTCACATCTATCAACCCACCTGATTGATTGGGCTTGGGCTGCATCATCAGCCTGTTGATCTCAATAAGCACCTGGTTTGACCAACCAGGCTACTGATCAAGGTGCTTGTTCTGCAAAACTCATCTAATTTGACCACTCCTCCATACCATTTTCTGCTCAGCTGAAGGCATTGGGTTTAGTGCTTAACGAGAGGCAACCCGTCAATCCAAAAACCCAAGATCCTTATGATTATCCCTTCTATACTTCACGTCTATTGCACTCTGAGTTCGGAGTTAGAACAGTTGACTCCACCTCTGGTACTCGTATCAGAGCTTGAAATCGTCTGCAACAATCATCCCGACCCATCCGCTCACCTGCTAATCCTGTTCTAATTCCTGAACCCAAAATCGTTTCATACCCTCTGTTTACAATGACATTGCAAAACTTAGGCAAGGGGTGTTAAAGGGCAAACATACAAAAATTCAAGTTTTTAAAGGGTTCTCACAAAATAAAAAATACTCTAAAAAACCAAAAAAATAATAATAAATAAATTAAAAAATGAAACGAAAAAGAACAAAAAAAAATGGGAGAAGGGAGGAAATTTTGAAAAATGGAATGCATATCATTCTTGAGGAAAAAAGGGAGATGTTTTAAATGCGAAAAAGGAGTAACAATTTGAAAGAAAAGAGATAGTCATTAATAAAAGATTATGGAACCTACTTAAGTCTAGACCACATCAAAAGAAAGAAATAAAAGTCAAAAAGTGCTAAGAGACAAAGAGATTAGTATGAACGCTGATCTTAGGCCTCTTGGGTTGTGTTTTAGGATTAAGAAATTCGAGTATCTGTTAAGATCTAGATAGTCTTCAAGAGGTTGAGGAAAATGAGAAACTTAAGTATTAGGTCTAAGGCTTAGGGATTATTCAGCCTCGTTAACTGACCTCTGGTTTGCGGGACTCAATAACCTAAGCACCCTAATCCACACACAATCTAGTTTAGTGCACTTAATTATCAAAATCACACAAAAGCGTTAATTCTACTATGAAAAAGCTACCTAGATTAGGAGTGGCTTATCAACACAAGTTGATTTGGATGAGTTCCCAGCGCGGAGAGGCAGAAATTTCCCTCGATGATGTGAAATAACATACCCTCTCATCAGTGCTTGTCTCCTAGGATATCTAAATATCCTACTGGAGGCACGTAATTACCTTGTGCTAATTCAGGTGCCATGGGCAGGATTATCTCAAAATGTCGATTGCCAAGGCTTGAATTTAGCTACAGAATGCCATGGTCGGCACTATCTCGAAGTGTCGAAAGCCAGGGTTCTGGGGGTTGCCATGGGCGGTGCTATCTTGAAGCATTAAAAACCAGGGACCCTGCAAGGATTGATGGTGGGAGCTACGAATCTGATGCAGATCGTGTTGTAAAGCCAATCCGAAGATAGAAATAAAGAAAAGAAGAGAGAAAACTCTCCAAAAATACAAATAAAAATCTTCTATCTCTCTCTTACAAAAACACACTGCAAACTGAACCTAGACTAAACATGTTTTAAGCACGGGTGCTTTAACCATAGAGTTCAATGAACCTTAGGTTAGTTCCTATTGGCCTTAGAAACCTTCACAACAGATTGAGGCTAAAGATGGTTAGGTCTGGATCTTGATTGGTACTTGAGTACCTCTAGGCCTACAATTATCATTCTAACCTAATCTATACAAAAGAAAGCATACATAAGAAATCTGAGCATAAAAAACACATGGTATAGAATGTAAGTTAATTCCATGAGAGTTTGCTAAGGGAGTAGCAAAAGTTAGGCATGGGGGTATGATGATAACATCATCATCAGCCATATCTAGCTTTAATTAATCATAATCACGGAATAAATGTTCCTATATAACAGCCAGAGAGACGTAATTCACTGCAAAGCCATTCTGAGGGAAATACAGTAAAATAGGTGTAAAACTATAGTTTTAACAGCACATCTCAATTACAGAACAATCATGGATTTTCTCAGCGGTTAAATAAAGGTCAAATGGCCTTAAATATCTAACAAGTGAGTTCGTGCAGACAGAAATGGGTTTTCGCGCATCTCAAGAATTAAATGACATCTGAAATCCTAACAATAGACCAGCTTAAATAACTAAGGTTTCGATTAGGATAAAATTCACCTAAACCCTCTAAAAATCATAGAAAAATATCTTCTAAGGTTTGGTACCTTCAATTTGACCATTAGAACCAATCTTGACCTAAAATAGAGCCACAAACAAACTTTTGCTCTAATTTGGATAATTATGCAATTTACCTAGCCAAACTAGGTCAAAACCAAAATCCAACTTCACCATTGGAATTCTTAGCGCCAAATTAGGTTTGTACCTAAATTTGGGCCCAATTAGAGATCACTAGTTTGCAATTTGGTTCAGTCTGAATCTTTTTCTGCACACACATGCCCTTAACTTTTGAATAAATTACATTTGGGTCCCCAACCTTATCATCTTCTTCTTCAAATAGATCCCTACTACCCTCAACTGCCAATCCTAAAGCTCTAGAGATGCTAATTTGGCAAAATCTCTGCGATTACTTGACGAATCCCTCTCAAAATTGAAGGGAAACTCGTCAAGTAATTGCCTTCCTTTCCAGCAAGATCCGAAGGTCCAGATCTCATCCAAATCCTAATGAGAACACGTGAAAGAATTGGGTATCCTATTCCGGTGAACCTTCCAAGCTTCCAGGCTCTTTTTGAGCCCTCTAAACCCCTATAAATGGACCCCAGACCTCGCCGAGTTTCCCACTCTCGAATTCGACCAGAGTTACCCTTGATTCGTCTGTCCTCATCCGACCGAGACTCCTCAATATCGACGACTCATCCTGGTCCTTCTCATTTGACCACAATATCGGCTGCGGATTCCTCCCCCTCAGCTTCTTCCGCGTTGCTCCATACCAACAGGTGTCTCCCAATCTCCATCGTTGTTGTTGTTACCACCCACCGGAATGCTTTCTTCCTCGACGCTGGCCATACCATAACCGACACCACTCTGTCCCCTTCGTCCCTTAGATTAGGGTTAGATTAGTTTATTTTAGCTTGTAGGTTAGTTTCCCACTCTTCTTATCCCTGTTTCGACCCTCGACACACGTTATCACCTCCATCGTCCCCATCTCTGACCGATCCTCTGGCGAGGCGTCCCTATTGCTAAACCCTTCCATCCACCTCATCGAATCTCTTATAAGATCCGCCACACCACCCTCTACAAAACCCCTATCCTATTACACCTATTCCATCTCTCAAACCACCTACTGAACACCACCACATTTTTAGCTCCTCCCTGACCTCGTCCTACGCACACATGCACGCACTCGCCTCATCACACACACCACTACGTTCGCCATCCTCTGATGAAGCTCCTGAAGTATTTTAACGAGGCCGAAAGGCCGTACTTGTGTTTCTTAAGTGCATGCTGGACTTCTGCCACCCTCCGCCCATCGCCACCTTCGTTCTTCGAGTTCTAGCCACGAAGCTCTAGGCCACACCTTCTAGGCACTACAGAATAACCGTAGGATTGACACCAAGTCTTCAATTGGGGACGATGAACTCAGACACTGCCCCAATTCGACGGAGAGGCATCAACAGATGCTCGTGCAAAGACAGTGGGACATTTAGTCCCACCTCGGAAACCAGTGGCGCTGCAGCAGCGCATAAAAGGAAAAAGTGTCGCCTCAAGTCACTTGGGGGGTGAGGTCCCCTGCACCCTTCACCTGCCTCATCCGTGACACACATCATGCAAACCTGCCTTCGACCCGACCCGCCTAACCCGCACACACCTCATCTGCTACCCCATGCTGGTAGCCCTGGTCCCAGGTGTGCTCTAGACCCAACTACCTGTTACTGTGGAAGGCTCTGGGAGAGCAGAATCCATTGAGAGAAAGCACAGGGGTAGGGAGTTTTGCTCTGAAGATAAACAACTGACACTTAGTTGTTTGAAGAAGAAATCCCCTTTGTGTGAAGAAGTCAAGAAGAAAGAGCAGGTCTTGTGCACGTAAAGAGAAGAAGAGAAGAGAAACCAAAGAAGAAAAGGAGAAGACCTTAGCCAAGGAAGAAGAAGAAGAATAGCATAAGCAAATGAGAAGAGGAATCACTATAGCAACACATTAAGACATCTGATTTACGGTCTGATTCATTAGTTGTTCACTTAGTTCTATTTGAGTAAATGCTATATACGTTATACTTATAATTGGTGATCTAAATCGCCATTATTTTATCTAGAATTCTCTTTATCTCCTCATATGCTCATGTTATACATTGCCAATTAGATTTTGAGTAATCTATTGCGCTCATTTACAATCATTGTTGAGATTAGTGCGTGAATTCCTATTTGCTCCTAGCGAACGATCTCAAACATTCATTCCAGTATAAATTTTATCTATTTTGAGCGATTTTGTCCTATACTACGATGCATGTCTTAAACAACGACGAATTTGCACACTAAATAATGCTATGACCCTATATAAGGACAAAGAAAAAATGGTGGTCCTGCCCCTTTAAACTATTAGGCAGATCAACTATATGGTATTTGGTAAGCTGGTTGTACAGTGTATAGGTACTAGATGGGGGTTTCCCCTTCTTGACCATGAAGGGCATAAGTCCAAAAAGCAAGCAGAACAAACCCTAGTTGGGGATAATCCACAAATGAAAGCAAATAGCAGTGAAAGCATTCAACATTGGCCAATAGGTTAGGCTAAATTGAGAGGGGGTCAAGCAGTAGTAAACAAGGAATGAACACAAGAAGGGGTTCAAGGAAATCCGAATGCCATATTCAATGGCATATTGAGAAATAATGAATGAGTCCTTAGACC
The DNA here is from genome assembly GCA_037157565.1 of Thalassia testudinum. Taxonomy (NCBI): domain Eukaryota; kingdom Viridiplantae; phylum Streptophyta; class Magnoliopsida; order Alismatales; family Hydrocharitaceae; genus Thalassia; species Thalassia testudinum. The sequence continues at coordinate 109,920,083 of JAZHRO010000003.1, read as the reverse complement.
CATCTAAACATAGGCAGGTCTGTGACCCGTAGGGGTGGAATGGAACTCCATCAAGTGCGTACTCACTCAAAAATGCCGTAATGGTGGAATGACTATGAAAGTCAGAAGCAAAGGTATAAAGCTCCCTCGTCTCAGGTGAGATATCGAACAAAGATGAGGACTTACCCTTTCTTGCGAGTCCAGACATCATGAATAGCATCTCAACATTCACCAAGAAAAGAAGTTCTGAGAGAACACCTCCATACACTTTGGCAGAGAAGGAAGGATCCACACCAACTACAGATAGCACTCACTAAGGAACAAGTGGGGCATTAACTATGCCCCACACCCCTATTTATAACCTCGTATCATGGGGCATGAGTTTCAAAAAATAAAATCCTACTGTGTTAGTGAGGGTTTCAAAAAGTACCAACTTTAAGGCAGGGATACCTCAGTAATCTCTACCGACATTTAATACCTACGAGCATGTATCTCGCACAGTAATAATGCTAGTCACATCCTTGCCAAGCACAATATTTTAGGCCTTAGCGCTTTATTACGACAGTAATAAATGCCAGTCTCATCAAACAAAAAGATAAAATTTAAATCCCGCAGTAACTTGCCATTACTCGCAGCAACAGAATAGGCGGACGCACCTTGCGCTCCTTCTAAGGTCGGCAATAGAACATGCAGATGCGCCTACGCCGCTGTTCATCGTAACATCGCATTTTTAAATAATTTTGTCATATTATAGTGCAAAATACGTTGAAAAGATACAATTTTAACGAGAGGTGAGTCCCAGTAGAACTTAGGGAGGCAGAAAGCACTTTTGAAGTCACAAATTGATTTAGGATGCTAATTGAATGCTACTAATTGCAAACTTGTCAATATATATATAGCTGAATGCTAATCACAATGTATGAAATGGAAGGCTAATCATAATATCAATACGAAGCAATTGAGTTGAGTTGCAGAAATAAACTAGAACATGAATAAAATCACTATCTAATCTAGCAGAATAAGGGCACCACAAGTGATCTGTGGTGGCCTTCTGGAGAGGTTGGGGAGAGAAGCAGTGGTGCACCAAGGTGGCTTAGTGGGTGTTTCAGAGGGAGAGAGCCAGAGAAGAAGATCTTGAGAGTTAGAAAGGGTCTGGAGAGAATTGTTCTTCAACTGGGGGCCTTGGGGATCTATTTATAGCTTCATTGAGGGGCAAAGTGGGCATTTAAGCCCTCCAACTTGTGCACAAGGCTTAGATTGATTAGATCTATAATTGGGAGATCAACGGATTAGATTATGCTTCAAAAGGCCTTCCAAAATGCCTCCAATGCTCGATGTGCTCTCTGGCTGACACGTGGTGAACTCCTTACCCTTTGATCTTCATCTGATGTCTGTCGCTCACACTCACCCACACTGCCAACTGCAAGTGCTTAAATCACGCTCAATCTTCGTGAGCACATGCACGTCACTTCTCAGCCATCTGATCTCGCGATCGGACGGCTTAAGTTCCTTGCCTGCACCGCCTTCAAATTTCTAAAGTGCGTGTGCATGTTCTGTTGCACATGATCGTGTGTGTCTTTATCCAATGCTTGCTAGCATGCCACGCAGTCGTGCCATCACCATCTGATGGAGATCCGATGCTCCAATTGGATCCAGTGCATCGCCTCATTCAATTTTCCATGAATCGCACCTTGATTGATTACCACTAGACCTCACACCAGTGCGTGAACCAACGCTCTACGCCCACGCTTTGTTGCGATTTCCATTTCATGTGTGCTATCCTCAGCCGTTGGATGGAGATCCAACGACCGAGGATGATCCTCCTTAACTAAGCATGAGGGAGCGATTGACATGGCACCTTTGTGGCTGTTGGATGACGATCCAATGTCCTACAAGGTGCGAGAGTGGTCTTCTTCAAAGGTTGGGTGGTGATGTTGGGCAGTTGCAATGGCGCCACGTTGGGTGGCGATATTGGGTGGTTCCAATGGAGCGACATGGTGCCATCATGGCCGTTTATCTTCTCTTCATTGTAGATGATACTATATTCCTCCGATTGAGATGATTCTTACACCGTTGTAATGCAATCGTTGATCTGGATCCATCCGTGTAGTTGGATTTGACATCTGAGGTTTGGATTTCCACCTATTTGCCTCTTGGCCCTTACTCTTCTGTAGACTCCATAAGATGTTACGGGAGTCTGATCGATGCAATCTCGAAAACATTCGACCCTCACCGTCGTTCTAAGCAGATCCATATGGTTGGATCGATCATCCGTAGCTCTAAATTACTTGCGATTGTTAATACCTCTCAATTAGAACATAATATGACATTCTTATTTACAAAAATAAAAAATCAACTATGATACAAAGTATGATGTGTATGTTTACAGTATGCCAAAGTTAAGCTAGGATCTAACTTAATTCAAGTATATTAGGACCTATGATTGCTACACAATCAGCCGCCTCCTAAGGCTGGAAATAGAACAAGTGAACGTGCCCCATGCCGCCTCCTATGGAAGGCAATACAAGAGGAGGACGCGCCTCACATCCCTTCCTACGGCAGGCAATACAACAGGAGGGTGCACCTCACGCCACCTCCTAAGGCTAGCAATAGAGCAAGAGGATGCATCCCATGTCGCCTCCTATGGCCGGCAAGACAACAGGGGGAAATGCCCCATGCCGCCTCCTTTGGTCGGCAATACAATAGGTGGACACGCCTCAAGCCACCTCCTCTGGTCGATAGTAATACAGGAAAATACACTTTCAACAGCCTCTTAAGATCGGCAGCATGCCAAGTGAACATGACTAAAGCCACCTCTTAAGGTCAGGCAACATAACAGGCGAACTTGCTTTCCGTCGCCTCTTAAGGCTAATAGAGAAAACGGATGTCCATGACCCCCTCACTGGTAAAGCCACCTCTCTAGTAAGGAGTTGCCCCTCCAAAGATGGCAACACCAAAATCACCTTTGCTGCTCAAAATTGCAAATCCCGCTCCATAACAAATGCTCCCTCGTGTACTGAGGCACCATTTCGGGGCATTACCTATCGCGGAGATTTTACCACTATAGTTGCTCTCCCAATAAGCATCCACTAGCTAGAGGGTAAGGGGCATATGATGAGGGGCAAAAAGTGCCCTAGGACTTAAAACTCCAGGACAAGCCCAATAAGAGCGGTCCAATCCAGAAAGACTCTAATACAGGCAGGTCTGGGATCCGACCTGCCTACACCTGGAAAGAGTCAGATAGAGGCAGATCCGAGGATTCGACTCGCCTAAACCTGGAAAGGCCTAAATACAAGCGGATCCCTAGACCTGCCTACACCTGGAAAGGCTTGGATACGAGTAGGTTTGGGGGACCCAACCTACCTAAGGTTTTGTCACCAACCAGTAACAAGAAGACAACAAAAAAAGTCCAACATGGCCATGTCATTAATAAATGGTGGGATGGCTTCCTCAATTAATAACTTGACAACATACATACCCTGGCAACAGGCATATCTAGTCAGAAGTTCTCGTGAAAAGATTGATCCCAGCACTATAAATAGTTGAGAGAGGTCCTCAAGGCCCTCTCTCAAGCAATCCGAGAGAAAAAGAGAGATTGTATTCTTGCTCCTGTCTAGTGAATATTTGGGAGCCTCATCCTCCCCTCATATGTACATCCTTTCTCCATGAAATTGGGTTAACAATGCTCATATTTTCGTGTGATTGCTTAGATTGTTGAGTCAAACCCTCCGATCACTTAGGAGGTTCGATCAATGGGTGGGTCAGGTGTGCATGAAGTGTACACGTTAATCATGTCCTTGAGTTGCAAGCGGGTAGCAAGATTCTTGCATGTGGAAGGTGTCAAGGGTGTAGGTTTTGCACAAGGTTGGTGCCTAACTTGCATGCGAGTTGTGGGAAACCTAAATTTGAGCTGTTGTGGTCCCATCTTCCTAGAATTTAGCAGAGATGCCTGAAGGAACTTGGTATTTCTTCGGAGGCAAGGGCTTCAAGTGTTTGTTGGTCAAATTATGCCCAAGACCTCGTAGCTTGGCAAATTTGCATTCTACCCCTTATGAAATGTTTCTTCTCTTAAATCTTCTCTACAACCTTCCATTCTTAAGCTCTACTCTAGCATTTTATTCCCATGCAAATTAAGATTATTATAATATATACAAATTACTTGTAAATCAACTATGAGGCTAATATGCCTAGAATAATTATGATGCACTATTTATAATCTAAATATGATCTCTTTATTTAGGAGTTAGCTTAATCTAGACATATTAAATGTATTGACTATGTAGTTATCAGTTTTTGTATTGGCTTAGGAGCTCATCCAATTCCACCCTATCCAGCTTCTTTACAATAAGGTCCATTCCAATTGTGCTTGAATTGGTTTTCACCTCATAAATTCCACAAGGTTGACTAAACCCGTTAAAAGACGTCATAAAGGAATGGTTCAAGGAATTCTTACTCATGGACTCGAAAAGTTAAAAATCATTGTCCTCATCATTGTTCAAGAAGTGGCCTCCATAGGAATCATCTATAAAATTCCTAAGTGTATCATTCATCCCATGGTAGAAGAGTTGGGCCAAGTGCCACCAAGGGACTCCATGGTGAGGACACTTCCTAAGTAGGTCATTAAATCATTTCCAAGCCCCATGGATCAGCTCCACATTTTGTTGAGTTTCCACGGAAAATGTTTTGAATGAGATAAATCACATTAGGCTTAAGCTCAAAATCATCACCACCTTCGAGGACCCTATCATAAGATTTCATATTTATGGCAAAAGGATCATAAAAGTCTCTAAGAGGCTTGGGTTATGGTGGTTTGTTCTACTAGTAGAGGTATATGCAAAAATATGCATTCAATGTAGTAAATGCACGTAGAAACTCTTAAAATTTCTTTCAAATCAAACTCAAGAATAATGAAATCGATGTTTACAAAATGAAGTCTAAGTCATTTGCATGGAGGAAGATGGACTGATTCGCTTTCTTAAAATATAGGGAATAGATTAAATGATCTAGAAGCAAAGTCACGGCAAACTAAAGAAACTAGAACCGAAGTAAAAATTAACTAGACCTAATAGTAGGCAATGACTAGCAACTAGAATAGATATGACAAGTAGAGGATTGAAAAATAGCTAGAGGTTTATTGCAATCAAGAGTTTGGATACAAATAGAGACTAGAGATTACAACTAGAACTAGAGACAGGATTCTATTGGAATGTAAATAGAACTAGAATAAGAAATTCTAAAGCTAGAAATCCTTGAAGGCAAGGCATAGATGGCAGTGTAGAAGAAAATGTGAAGGCGCATCCAAGAACCTCCATGGAGAGTGCTTGAAGTAGAAGAGGCTAAGTTCTAGTTGGTGGTATTTTTCAAAGTGGAAAGGTGAAGTTCTAGGGGGGGCATAACCTATGTTTTATAGAGAGGTTGGAAATCTATCATTGGTGGATCTAAAGAGCCTAGGATCACCAATGTGGATGGCATATATTGGATTTAAGGGGACGACTAGGATAGGTTGAAGGAGAGCCATTGAATGGGGTATAAAGGGTGGAGATGTAGGAAACATTTCTTGGGTATTTAATATCCTAAGGTGGTCAGCCAACTAAGATAGGATCTAAGGGTGTATGGATGGACACTTTGTGGCTTTTGGTAGTTCATAAGTGGTTGCTAGGTGGCTTAGCATTTAGGTTAAATGGTGGCACCTACTTTGGTTGTTGGTACAGATAAGATCTACGATTAGTGAAGGATAGATGGCCACAGGATCTAAAACCAATGGATGGGATTTTAGGAGGTTGTGGCCGGCCATATGCAAATTATAAGAGGAAAGGGTGGTGGGTAGGAAGGATATTAAGGAAGGGATAAGTTGAAGGTTGGATTAGGTTAAAGGATAAGTTCTAGGTTTTTGGATTAGGATTTTCACGAAGGTAAGGACTAAACCTAGGATAATCGCTTACATTATGTGAAAATCAAGGCTTATGGCCGGCCCGTAGGGTGTGGGAAATTGGGTCAATAGGTTTGGTTCAAGGATAGGATAATTGGGCTCCTAATTAGGCTAGGGTTTGAGACTAATTGGGTTAGGAAATAGGTTCACCAACTTGACTTAGCCCACTTCTAAGTGAGCTCAATTCTAGATCTCACTCCTACCATGGTTTAATGAGCTTGACACTTATCACCTACATACATATGAATAGAAACATCAAGGCACCAAATATAGCTAGGGGAAAAATTGCATAAAAATCCAAACTTATGCATTATTTATAGAATGCACTAAATTACTAATCTAACTTATGTAAATGCATTCTAACTCAAATTACCCTTAGACTAACATTAGTTAGGAAATAATTAATATAAATAAATTTGAAATTATCACACACCCATGCCTATCTTTTGCTAGTCCTCGAGCAAAACACTAAGAAAAAATATAATGAGAAAATAATAGTTAAAAAAAACAGGAGCAATTTTATTCATCCCCCGCTCTCAAGAGGCAAGAAAGAGGGGGGCAGGGGGACTAGACCAAAACTTGCCCCTTACATAGAAAAGACGACTACGACTCGTGGCCTAGTATAATAAGCAAAGGAAAGTAGAGGGGTTATAAGGGGCAATATAAGGGATTTGAATACAATCCAACTTGATAATGCCCACAATATTGAGAGGGAGTTGATTTAAGAAATAGAAACATCGCCAGTTTCCATCTCCAAGGTTCGCAATCCTGGAAGCAACCTCATTGACAAGCGGATGGAGGTAGAAGGAGTGGATCCTGGAGGAGTGCTCGTGAAGAGAAGCAAAGAACTTTTTAATCTGCCATGCAACCTGAAGCTTACCAAACCACTAATAGTAAAGCAAAATCAAATCCATTTCCACCTGAAAAGAATCATCAAAAAAGTAGGAGATAGCATGGATGATGGCTCTAATGATAGTAGCCTCAGAGGAGATGCCAACAAGACTAGTAGCCGCAGCCACAATGAAATTCCTCAAAGAGTTCCTAACAATCCAGCCATAAATGCAACGATCCCCCACCATAGAAGCAACAACACTGATTTTAAGGCCCTAAGAAGGGCAAACCTAGCTAAGGGAGAGGCAAGAGGGGTGAGACTACTTAAGCCAATTCAACATCTGAAGGTTCCTCTTATGTTTATCAAGTAAACGGTGGAGCTTGGCAGGATTGAAACCATCATGTTTCGTAGAGTTATGGATCCACCAAACATTATTCCAGATGAAGCAAATCAAACCCTGAACAAACTTTAGTTGAAGAGAATAGGAAGGGTTTGAGATGATGTTGAGAAAGAGGGAAGGGTCTTTGAAACCCAGGTAATTCTGGTTAAAGGTCCAAGTAGAGATATCATGAACCAGGTGACTATCCAAGAAAAGGTGAGGGAGAGTTTCAAGCGCATGATTAGTAGGACAACAACAACATTTGAAAGTAATGCGAATCCCTAATTTCATGATATTATTGATGTAAACATGTTTATATCATGTTAATTGTTTGTTTGTGCATGTTCTTAGGCATATAGTTGCATCATACATTATAAATATTGCATAACATGCATCATCTTGCGTTTAGGTTAGATTGTATAAAATTTAGGTTAATTATCTCTTTTCATGGTCAGGTGATAGGGTGACATTTAATCGACGACTCAGATTGAAGATCCAACCTTACGAATCTGATCAGGGCAACAATTGGAGTTCAACGACTACAAGATCGACCCAATCGGACTTTCGTAGCATCAGATGCAGTTCGAGAAAGAACACTGGTCAAGGGGCCAAGATGGTGCAAATCCATACATCATATGACAAATCCAACTACACAGATGTGTTCAGATCAACAATCACAGCCCAACAGTGTGAAAATTGGTCCAATCCAACATCCGTGGCACCATCTACAAGGCACAGAAGATGGACGGCCAAGATGGTGCCACGTGGTGCCATCTCAGCCGGCCACACCGGCCCAAGAACGCCCGCACGACTCTCTCCTCAATCGCTTGATCAATCTCAACCATTGGATCTCAAATCCAATGGTCTAGATTCAATCAAGGTCATGCCACCTCTTCTGAAGGCCAACGCTCGAGCTCCCTCAGTCGTTGGATCTTCATCCAATGGTCAAGGGCACTTGAGCTCAAAACATAAATGCGACAAAGCAGCGACACAGTGCAACAATCGTGCAGCTGTGGGTGAACCACAGGTCGCGAGTTCAAGCCTCATAGAGCCTCAAATAAAGGCGTGAGCACGGGCGCGATCAATTTCAGCCATTAGATGAGGATTGAGTGACATCGGAAGTCGCGAAGTGGTGCGATGGATGGGCGAGGATCGTGCACGCACGCAATGATGCATGATCCAACAGGCCTTTGCACGTACAGGTGCACTATGAGGAGGCAAGCACGATGCACTTTAAGTCATCCGATCTTGATATCGGACGACCAAGAAGGCTTGAACATGGGTTTGTGTGTTGAAGGCAACAGAAGGAAAGCCGATGCACGGGCGAGCACTCTACACCTATGTTTGGGGTCTTTAGTGATGCTTAAATCTGTCACTAAAGACTTTGAATTAATGTTTTCATGCATAAAATGACCTAATTACCCTCAATCCCTACAACTATCAAAGGAGACCCCTACCACTCAAATTCTTCATCCCTTCCTCTCTTCTCTCATCCCCTCCAAAGCGCTAAGAGCTTGTCCCAAACCCAGGATGCTCCTCTAAAGTTAAAAATATAATTTTTCCACCTTCTCATCCTATTCGTGGAGCATTCTGCCGTTGTCCTCTCACCACCATCCAGAAGTAGATCCTGCTACAATGTCACCCTACCCCATTTTCCATCGTCCATCCTCATTCTCCTTCGTCCCGCATCACACCAGGTTCTTCCGAGCACTCCATCAATGCGGCTCGTCCTCCAAGCAACCATTGAGGAGGATAACTTCTCACCACCTTCTCTTTACTGCTTTCCAGAATAGATTTATTTCTTTCTAGTGTAATGATTAGTTGTAATGAACATCACTTGATGATTATGAAATCCATGTGTATTCTATTTCTATTTTGTCTTTATTTGTAATATTCACTCTCTCTCTTCTATTCATTATTCTTTAAGTAGATAGCTAGTTTTGATTGAATTCGACTAGCTAATCTGCCTCGTGACAAACAAATCAAATGCAATTTTTAATTAAACGTGCACCTCCCTGTGTTAGACCCAAAATTCCTTTCGAGTTTCAGTTAAATATCTGTTGATGGTTTTTCTCACAAAACACGCTACAAGATGGGTTTTCAAAACCAAACTCCGTTTACGTAGATTTCTCACTTCAACAATTATCATCGGTGGGAGATTGCCCTTAAGCTTCCAAACAAAAAGAGAAATTGTAAGAGGCAGCTTGAGATTCCAAAGGGGCATAATATAGGGATCCTTGGGAAAGGAGCAGAACATCAGGTGTTGATAAGCCAAAGAGACAGAGAAGATTCCAGAAGAGGCTAGAGTCCAGATCAGCAAGTCCTTAAGAGAGTCTAATTGGAGGTTGTACATCTCAGCAATTAGAATAGGAGGGATGGTAGAGCAAAAAGGAGTGCTAGAGAGTAGAGGGAGCACTCTACAAATGGAGATCTGGGAGGGAGTAGAGCCTTCAGGAAAGAGAGAGTGGAGAGGTGAGTCACCAATCCACAAATCAAACCAGAAGTCAATGGATCCTTCATGGACTTCCCAGCAAATGAAAGGATTCAACTCCTCATGAGCTTGGAGAAGTAGACGAGACCAAAGGTGGAGGGAGGACTCTAAGATGGAATTGCCAAGCAAAAGATCCCTCATAAAAGAGTGGTGGAGTGAGTCTCCAAAAAAGATATTCCAAGCTCTTTTCGAACTCATGGCCATAATGAAAAGTTTTAAGTCAAGGATGCCAAAGGCCACCAAAATCTAAGGGATGCGCAATAGAGCTCCAAGAAATCTAGTGGTGGTGAGAGCTATGATCGGAGGAACCCAAGAAAAAGTCAACAAGAAAAGCATGGAGTTTTCGAATAACAGACTAAGGAACCTCAATGGCAGAAGCATATGAATAGTAGTAGAGGTCAAGACATGCTTGATAAGGAGAAGTCTAGCAGCAGAGGACAGGAGGTGGGCCTTCCAACCAGCAAGTTTGGATCTGACCTTGTCCACAATGGGATCGAAATAAGAAATCTTGGCTCTACCAGGAAAAATAGGACGGTCGAGATAGGTAAAAGGGAAGGAGCCCAATTTAAAGCCCAAAATAGAGAGAATGCAGTCTCTATAGGAAGGAGGAAAATGTTAACCCATAAGGCAGAAGCTTTTAGAATGACTGACAAATTGCTCCATAGAAGACTCAAAATCTCTAATGAAGGAAGCCAAATTGTAGATGGAGGAAAGGTTACCATTTGTAAAGATAATGATATCATCCGCATAAAGAAGGGCAGGGGGAGGTGACACCTCTTTTAACTATGTAGGGATGAATTTTGCCAAAGAAGGCAAGCTCCTTGATCCCTCGAATAAACGGTTCCACGAAAATATCAAAGAGGAAAGGAGAGATACAATCTCCTTGTCTCAAGGCGAGAGAAATAGGGAAAAAATTCGAAGAGCTCCCATCCACCAAAATAGAGGAGCCATCATGTTGCATGAAGGCTTTGATAAGAGAAATATTGTCAGAAAAGAAACCAAAGCTGTGGAGAACCTTGAAAAGAATGCTTCACTCAATGTGGTCAAAAGCTTTTTCCAGTTCGAGCTGGACAATAAAATTGGAGCAAAAGATTTCCGATCATTACGTTGAGAAAGCTCACAAGTAGAAGTAATGTGATCGTAGATAGGTCTACCTTTGATGAAACTAATCTGCTCAAGGGAGATGATTTTGGGAAGGAGGAGGCAGAGGCGATTGACCAGAATCCCAGAAGTAATTTTCTAGAGCGCATTGCGGAGACTTATAGGGCGATAGTGGGAGAGGTCCAAGGCCAATGGAGTTTTGGGCACTGAGATGAAAGTGTAGTTAAAGGCTCTAGGGGCAGATCTAGAGCTATAAAAGAAAGTAATAGCCTCAACAACATCTAGTTCGACCAGGTCCCAAAAGTGAGAGAAAAATTCAACATGGAAACCATCAAGACCTGGAGTTTTGTTTAGGGTCATGGTAGAAAGGGTGTCAAAAATTTTTGACTCCGGAGGAATACGGCTTAAGTCGGTGCAATCGTTAGAGGAGAGAGGCGGAGGAATGGTGTCAAGAAAGCAGTAACATTAATATCTCCATGGGAAGAAAGCAGATTTTTGAAATAATCAAAGAGAGGTAGCTTTATCGAAAGAACCATCCCCAATAGAAGAGGTAAGGGAAGTTCTAGCACGTTTAGCAAAGTGTCTTTTGATTGAAGTAAAAAAGAACTTGTTGCAACCATTGCCTTGATTCAGCCAACCTATTTTAGATTTTTGAAGATAAAAATCATTGAGCTTTACTAGGGCATTGTCGAGGAGAAGAGAATTATCATTGAGCTTAGTAGCGATAGAAGGATCCCAATGAAAGGAGAGCCTAGAGTCTAACTCTTTATAGCGAGATTCAAGATCATCAACCATCTTGTGAATATTACCAAAAGTCGATCTATTCTAGTTTTTGAGACTCCTCTTTAAAATATGAAGTGTAAAATAAGATCAGAACAAGAGAAATTAAAGGAATGCCAAATGGTTTCAACCTGGACCCTAAGATGCCCATCCATCAACCACATGTTCTCAAACTTAAAAGGCCTAGGATGGACCACCGAGGCAGAGGCAATAGAAAGAAGTATGGGGGCATGGTCAGAGTTACGACAGGAGAGATAACGGCCAGTAGGGATAAGAGCCATTGCAAAATGATTGAGAAGGATACGGTCTAACTTCTGATATATCCTAAAGTGGCCCTACCTACCATTACACCAAGGCATTTTATTACCTCCTAAAGGTAAATCAATGAGAGCAGCATTGTTGATGAAGCACTGAAAAGAAAGGGTTTGGGAGGAGGAGAAAGGACGACCACCTCTCTTCTTAGAAGAAGAGAGAATTGATGATAGCATCATAATCATCCATATCTAGCTTTATTTAGTCATATTCCATCATTAAATGCTCCTAGATAACCACTAGAGAGATGTAATTCACTGCAAATCCATTCTGAGAGATAGACATGAAAATAGGGGTAAAACTATAGTTTTAACAGCATATCTCAATTGCAAAATAATCATGGGACTTCGAAGGGGTTAATTAAAGGTCAAATTGTCTTAAAAGTCTAAAAAGTAGGTCCATGCTGACAGAAATGGGCTTTCGCACATTTTAAGAATTAAATGACATCTGAAACCCTAAAAATAGACCCGCCTATTTAACTTAGGTTATGGTCAGGATAAAATTCACTTAAACCTTCTAAAATTCATATAAAAATATTCTCTAGGGTTTGGTCCTTCAATTTGACCATCGAAACCCGTCTTGACCCAAAACAGAGTCACAGATAGACCTTTGTCCTAATTTGGATTTTTGCATAAATTACCTAGTCAAATGAGGTCAAAGACAAAATCCAACTTCACCATTGGATTCCTTTGGTCAAAATTAGGTTTGTGTCAAAATTTGGGCCCAAACTAAGATTGTTTCGACCTAGTTTGCACTTTGGTCCAAGTCTGACTTTATCTCCAATTGCCCTCAGCTTTTGAATTCCTCATAAAAAGCCCCCCAACTTCTTTGTCTACTTTACAAAAAGGTCCCCGCCGTGCATGAACTCCTAATCCTAAAGCTCTGGTGACAATCAACCAAGGATTTCTCCTAGATTGATTGATGAAACATTCTGAAATTAGAACCGGAGACTCCTTTTGGAATTCCCTTTTCAACGAATAAGATCTTGTCATCCAAGACCTTCCCAATCTCTCATGCGAATGGATGATAGATTTGGGTCTCCAACTCCGATGACCTTCCAAGGTTGAAAGCTTGGATTCCAAGCTTCAACCGACCCCCTCTTACCTATATAAAGAGCCCCCGGGGCAGACCGATCTCTCCATCCTCGATTTTGGCCGGAAATTCCTCACATTCCTCCTCCCTATTCCAACCGAAAGGCTCCTCGAGCTCCGACGATTCCTCCCGACCTCCCTCATCATCCGTCTGCAAAACCAGCAGTGGATTCATCTTCCTCGTCTTCCTCCGCGTCGCACCATAGAAGTCGGTATCTCTCCCTCCATCTTCCTCGCCGTTTCCTTCTCACTAGAGTCAGCTTCTTCCCCGGTGTCGACCACACCACAATCTACTCCCCGTCATCTGGAAACCATCTAGATAAGTTCCCTAACTCCTCTACTTCATTTACATACCAACCACACTTCGCTTCGACCACCGTCTCCATCGTTCACTCTCTATCTTCCACCTCACCGGAGTACCTCTGGCGAGTTCGCACGGTCACTACGCTCCACCAAATCGGCTGCCACTCATCCCTACACCACCGCCTCGATCCCAGGAGAAAAAGCCCTAACCTAGTTAGGTCTATTGCCCCTTCAAACCCTCTACTGAACACCACACCCTCTGCACCAACAATTTGAGATCGTCAGACCTCCTCACTCTGCCAATCACCCCCGCACCACCACTGTTATATTTGTCATTGTCCGATGATGCTTGTTGAAATGTTTTGATGTGGCCAAGAGGCCATCTTTAGATTTCAGGTGCAGGGATTGTAACGCCATTAACATAGGAGCTTTAAGCTTTCTTGAAGCTCACTCCAAGCATCACAAGCCCCAGGCAACATCCCCAAGCTATGCGGAAGGCTTCCAAGCACATGCCCAAGTGGTCAATTGGGCACTTCACCACCCGCTTCAACTTCAATTAGGAGGACACTGCTGCTGCTACAACCCGTGGAGAAAGGGGACCGATATAGTCCCACATCGTTAACCACAAAGTAGCTGAAGGCACATAAGAGGTGATGAGCCCATATTTGTGGGCTACTTATGTGTTTTAATGCCTAGACATTAAGTTAACATGTACATTTATATAGCATACATTAATATGTAAACAGGATAACATAAAATTACCTATTCATGCATTACATGCTTTGATAATATCATTTAGAATTTACTTAGAATATCATGCATTGAAATAGGTTGCATTACATATAGATTTAACATTTCTTCTAAGGTGTTATAGATAAATAACCCTTGATTTATTATTATATTTTATTAACTTTTCTTCTTCCAACGGCTGTAGCACCACCTTCATTGTTGAGCCGTGAATGCAGATCTTCCATTGATGGTCTTCGTTTGACCCTCCTCCCTCTCCACCTTCCTATTGCATAAGAAGAGATCTCCAATGACTCAGCTCAAAAGACCATCACCCCCGATCCACTACTGCGTAGAGAGTCAAGCTCTCCTCCATTCTACCACTACCAGCCTCAATCGTGAGTACAACTCCACACCAATGTGGGCAGGCAGGGTGACAGATCGCCACACAATCAGTGGCTTGTGTAGCGTACTGTGAGCATGTGCCTAAAGGCCACGTAGTTATCATTCCTCACCACTATCACCGTCACCGCCACCACAGCCATGCACCAGCAGTCAACCCTTACACATTTAAGACGTTTAGGAATGTTCCCAGACATTTGATCTCCCAACGGTGTCTTCTTCTTCTTCATCTCCTTCTATTGTTGCTCAAGGAACCCATCATCACCACCGCACTTCTCGCCACGTCGCATCCTCTCCTCGCCAGCGCACACCCAACAGCAACACCCTCAGCTGCTGCACGCAACCATCTCCGCGACCACAGTGTGACCAGCCATCCCCGCACGTGCCCGTGTAGCCTGCGGTCCCCCTCCTTCATGCGCGGCACCCACCTGCGTGCAGCCCTTGAGCAGCACTGCTCCCCCTCTCTACTGACCGCGTGCACCTATAGCAACTCCCCCACGCATGCCCACACTCCTCCAGTAGTCTCGCACCCCCTTCAGTAGCATGCAACACTACTTTCGCCACCTACAGCCCACAGTAGCAACACTTGTGGACACTCTTAGTAGCTTCCATCGTGCGCCCACACGACTCGTGCATGCCCTCGCCAACCCCTCTAGCAAGCGCGCGAGAGTTTGACGCCCCTTGCATGCGTGCCTTCGCGAATGCCACACCAGCAACAGCAAAGAGCTACAGCCACCGCCACCCACTGCCACTCCTCACCTCCGACCAACAACCTCCGACCATGCCGAGCCTTGCCACCACCACCAAAAAGAAGTGGCCCAGCAATAGCTACCTCTGGTGAGATCCTCCCCTCCGGCCTTTACCTCTCCTCCACGTGCGAGCAAGTAGAAGATCCACCCCTGTTTTGCTACAATTAAGAGGGTATTACTTATTACATTTAGTGCCATTGTGAAATTTTATTACTATTTTATTGTGCTGCATTGCAAAATATATCCTTTAGATGTGCAAAATTGCTATTTCAGCATTAGCTCTTATTGTCTACTTAATCTGAAAGTGATTTTCACTCGGTTCTTTGACGAAATTAATAGTGAACATCAGTTTTCGGACCCTTACGAGTTTAAATAGGACACGACCCACACCTAATTGAGTGGTTATTTTAATTATTTTGATTAGTCAATTTTCCACCACTTGGAAATTCAACGATAAATTATCTTAATCATCATTTTCGAAAGTGAAAGTCGACACGTCAAATGGCACCGTTGCCGGGGAGGAAACATGCTTGTTAAACTCACATTTATCTATTTATTTGTTCACATTTCAGTTGAGGCATATTTTAATTTGATTATCTGTTTGGTGCGACGTACTTGTATTCTAAGACTAGTTGATGCACCAGCCACAGCGACACTGAGGTGGACCTTGTTTCCACCGATTGGAGGAGAGACCAAGCTTCGTATCTACAAGGAGGAGCTTGAACAATGGTGAACCTTGTTGTCACCAACTGGGAAGAGGACATCCGGAGTGATCATCTTCATCTCTGTTGATTTTTCAATAGAAAGAATTTAGGTTTTAGAACTTTACTTTTCTTTATTTTCTTGCACATATATTTGGTTTGAGACCCTTGTTCTGGGGTACATTTTTAGGGGTTTGTTCCCCCAATTTTGTTTTAGGCCCGTGTTGGGTAATTTTTTGGGAGTCTGTTCCCATTTCTTTAGACTTAGGTTTTTCTTCTCTTTTGTGGATTGATTTTATTTGTGCATAAGTAGGTTAAAAAAAAAAAAATGAGCTGCATGCTAGAAGCTTCCTACACTTAGGATAGACCATTTAGGTCTGTATGAGTAGCCTCTAGATTTATTTTCTACATTGCGTGCATTCTCACATCGCAGATTGCTGGAAGCAAGCTATGCATCCTCTTACTTTGCATCCATATTTTGATCACGCATTGCATTTTAGACTTAAGACAAGACCACCTATGTTATTTTGAAAGAATTAACAAGTGGTCACATTTTCTGGAAAAGGACTAATTAAAGGAGGAACATTTAAAAACCAAGGACTTGATTTTGAAACTTGTCGTGCGATCCAAAATTCAAGCTCAAAATCTTTGACAGTGTATGCACACTTGTTTGATCTTTGCACCAAAGCACGCATTTAGACACTCCTAGGCTTTTGATCAAGTAGGAAAGAACCCTCCTACCATTGGTTTCAAAGTGCTTGAAACTCAAGACAAAGGTTTGTAACTCCATGGAGGGGGATACCCTGTCATGGATTCTTGAGGGTAGTTAAGAAGCACCACGAAAGCACAACTTTAAAGGATGGCTTGGCCCTACTTGCATCCCTCGATCTTCCGTCCTTGGAGTACTTTACTATTTGAACTTTTCGGAAGAGCACCTAAGTTCCAACTAGGTCCTTCTAGGCATTTCGTAGGTCGACAATAGGCACGTAAATTGATTGAACAAATTGTATTGTCACCTACAATCTGACCTAAATCCAAATGCCTAAATTGGGAAAGACCTAAAAGTCCTTTTGAATTATGGGAAATCTGACTGTGATGTGAGTTAAAATGGACCAATTTAATCACCTCCCTTTCACCTCTTGCCCATACCCTTACCCCCACTCTGCAATCTTTAATCCCATACACCGAGATGGTCCATCTTTTGATGGACAAAATGACAACCAATGGGATCCTTTTTACTCCTACTAAAGGAGTATTGGTTTGATTAAGCCCCAATTTAGTGAGCAGAGCCTAGAGAGTAGGATTTGCCTTGTCTAATATCCCTCTGATGATTGATGCACCCAACCCACCCACCATTCATCACGCTGATTTCTATGGTTGGACTAGTACTCCTAGGAAACATGAATCTGACCTCCTGCATTACACCCTTGATTCTGATTTTGAAAAGTGGCCAACAAAGGAAGATGATGATCATGTTGAGTATCCACCTGAATTATATTGAAGTCAAATGAAGAAAAAAATGGTACCTTTAGAAGACCTTGACCCAGATGATAGCAATTTTCTGACATTTGATGAATAAGGTCGAGGCCAAGTTCTTAATCCCAACCTTCCTTCTGATGATGATCACGAGATGGAACTCAAACCCACACTTAGGGAACCTGACCCTGAAATTCACTTATCTGAGGAGTCTGATGTTACTAGTGTTAACCATTTACCCCAAATAGAGTGCCCTAGGGGATTTGCAAAGATTTTATATCATTCTAGATCTCCAATAGATGATGAATTGACTATTGAGGAGGATGAATTATGTAAGGAACCTACATTCAGGATTTGGAGTGACACTAAGGGTGATTATGTCTTATTTGATGAATTAGCCCCTAAGGATGTCACAGATTTGATCAACTTAGGTTTCCTTCATGCTCCTAGTAACGATATCCCTCTTCAAGAGCAAATAATGGAAAATGTGGAGACAACTTCTGAGATTTATGTGGTTTCACATATAGACTCCGAGGAGGATTTTAATAAAGAACAAGAACCTAGAGATGACATTGATTGGATAATCCCTAGAAATGTTGCTTCTAACTTGCCTTCATACGATTGGGAGTTACCCTTTGATTTGTCTATGTCTGAAGGAGAAATTGTGACTCCATGAATTGAACTAGTCACTAATGAACAGCAGGAAGATACAAGTGATAGTACAAGGGATACTAGGGATGTGATTGAGGAATTAGGAAGGATGTTAAGGATGCACAACAAGCCAATTAAACCCAACCTAGATCTTATGGCCATCCCACAACCTCGTAACTTGGACACCCTAGACAATCCTTGGATTAGGAAATTGCTGACTTTTATTCTGACTTAGGGGCATAGCGAACCAATATCTCTTGTAATGGGGTATCGGGTATGGATTGATGCTTTCTATGGTCAATCCTTCACCCTGGGGGCATATCTTCATACTATTCCTTCCCCATTTTTTTTGGAGGATCCTTATCATCCTCCTCCTACACCTTTAGAGGCTGCTATTCCAGTCTATCCATTAGAACCTCCTTCAGTGACCTGGGAAGATTTCATGCCCATCATGGTTGGGTGAGTATTTGCTATCGGGATTCATCATCAGCTCGCCAACATCCTAGGTTACCTGTTTTCTAGGCTAGCATTACTTTGATCATTTTTAGGGTTTATTTCTACGATCCTTGAACCTGATTTGCAGATTCTTTGGTTACTCAGTTGCTAGGAAAATAACGACAACCCAACTCTGACCAAGGTATAATCCTTCTATGCAATAGGGACATTGCAGATTTTAGCCATGGGGGGATAGGACCTGAGGCATCTATACATAGAATTTATACATAGTGCATTCATGCATTTACTTAAAACATTCTGCTTTGCATACATTTGCATTAAAAAAAAAAAAAGGAGAAAACATTTTGCATTATTGAGATTCACTGGCTGGGCCCAGCATTCTTAGGCAGATCAGAACTTTAGGTTAGACTATGTTGACTCTAGGTGTCTGACTTTAGAAGCTAAGTTGAACTACTAGCTTTAGACCTTTAGGGTCCTTTGTGGACCTAAAAAAAACTCAAGTAGGAGTTAAGTTGCGGACCATTCCTCAAGAGGTTGAGGAAGGAAAGTTAGGGATTGAGTTAAAGGCTGGGTAGTACTTGATGTCATTTTCTACCTTTTGGTTTATGGGTCCTCGTAACCTAAACATCCACATTTCACACACACTTGGTCTTGTGCAAATAATGATAACCTTAATTCCTTTCTTGGAGGAAAATTTGATTCTCTTAGTTCTGACTTAGGAGAAGCTTGAAAACACAATTTGATTGAAAAAGTTCCTGCCACAGGAGAGGTAGAGTATATACTCACCTTGAGGTTGCAATGATAACATGTCACCTCTTTGGCGCTTGTCTCTTAGGATTTCCATCCTATTAGGGCATGTAAGTGCATTGTGCGGTTCAGGTATCATGGGTGGCCCTATCTCGAAGTGCCGATTGCCATAGGCCTGAATTCGCTTAAGAAATCCATGGGCGATACTATCTCGAAGTGTCAATTTCCAAGAGTTCTTGGGGTTGATATGGGTGGTGCTATCTCGAAGCATCGAAAGCCAGGCACCCTTAGAGGTACGGTGATGGGGACAATGAATCCAACATAGATCGTGTTGATAGCTAATTCAAGGTTAAACTTAGAGGAATCAAACAAAAAAATATATATGAAAATAAAAAAAAATCCTCTTTCTAGGTTGGCAATCATACCAACCTTAAATAAATCAGATCATTGCACATGCACGGATGCTTTAATCTCTGGGACCAATAAACCCTAGGGTAGAGCTAGAAATCAAGGAAACTTGTGCCTGCAACTCATCTTTAACCGACTTAGTTTGTTGGGAAGTTTAGGTCTAAAGTTTGTACTTAACAGGTTTCTAAAGGAAGACCGATTGGGTTGGCTAGTCCACTTTGAGAGCTGGGATATTGCATGAATTTGCTAGGGACTAGCAAAAACTAGGCATGCAGGCACTTGATGAGTCCATATTTATGGGCTATTTATGTATTTCAATGCCTAGACATTAAGTTAACATGTACATTTATATAGCATAGATTAATATGTAAATATGATAACATAAAATTACCTATTTCATGTATTACATGCATTGATAATATCATTTAGAATTTATTTAGAATAACATGCATTGAAATAGGTTGCATTACATATAGATTTAACATTTCTTCTTAGAATATCATGAATTGAAGTAGTAAGGTCCTCTAGGTGCTAGAATGGGCCATCACTAGCAAGCACATGAAAGTGTTTAGTCAAGCTCATAACTTAAGGCTTGATTTCAATATCTGCATTGGGGATGATGACCCTTGGTCTCTCATCATAAGTTGAAGGATCATAAAAATCCTTCAAGGGCTTGGGTGCTAGAGGGTTCATTCTTTCAATCCAAGCTTGCATTTGTTGTAGTTGTTATAGCTACCTCTAAATGATCTCAACTTGGTTAGGAGGTGGTGGTGGTGGTGGGTTGTTGTTAGCGATTGGATTAGCTTGGTTGAAACTTAGTCGCTTCCTTGAATGGTGTTCCAAAGGTCCTCCAAGTCAAGGATTTACTGACCTCCTATCGTGCATACACTTTGTAAGAAAGGGAGGAGGTGCGAAGAGATATAAGAGAGAGAATTTGTGTGTGCACAAGAAATTCAATGCAATTTTCTAGCCCTACTGTTTGACCTTATCATACCTAGGCCCCGAGAATACAACTCTCACCACAAGCCAAATTTATGTTTCGGTTAATCGAAAAGTCGATTAAGTTGGGCTAGGTGGAGCAAAGGGAGCATTTCCCAGAGGGGTGCTAATTAGGTAACCTTTTGCTTGGCTTAAGTTGTTCGATAGTTAGGCTCCCCAACTTAATGACTTTTAGAAAAAGTAGACATCACCAGTTTGACCTACGGTGTGGGTTTGTATCTTGGAAGTAACTCAATTGAACCTTAGAGCTAGCATCTAATCAATTTTAACTAGGGCTTGGGTTCTAAAGTGAACAAGGAGAAGTGAGCAGGTGTTAAGGCTTGGTGCCCTTAATTAGTCCAATTTATGTGAGTCCGAAGTAGCAACCAATCCAAATAAGGTCCTTTTAATTTTATCGAATGTCTTTTAAAGTTTGGCCTTGTTTATTCAAATTTTAGGTTTCAAATTTTTAATTCAGTTCAACCAAGGTTCAAGGAGCAAACCAAGTTTTGAAAGTACATGTGGGAGATATGTTCTCTTTTAATTTAAGTAGATCTAGTGAACTCTAAAAGGAATTGCATCCTAAAGTTTGAAACTTTAATGTAAGCAGCTTCTAAATTGAGTCAATTTTAAATTACTAAGTGGTGTAGCCCAAATAGTAACAAGCATGGCTTTTATGCACCACTCAAGAGATAGGGTTCGAATTAGGTGAATTTCAATAATTGAGAAACCTTAAGGAATGATTCCAAGTAGATAAGCGCGAAAATCAAACCACTCAGGAGAGAGAAATATATATATATATGTAAAAAGGGTTTCACTTACCAGACTTTCTACACTAGCACTTTACTTCAATCTAGTACCATTGGTTTCTTCGACAAGGCTCCTGCTCAGTGTTCCTACATAGAAGTAGATAGACAAGGAAAAAGTGACGTTAGAAATTATAAATGGCAACCAAGTGAGGAAGTGAGAAACTAAAGTCCATTGGCACTCCAACAACGATGCCAAAAACATATGTGAAAATTTGCAACGAATAAGTTTTGAAATCGTGTCATTGTAGTTTGCAAAAATTTACGATCAAATAAAATAACCGGATGTGAGTCTGAGTTGAACATGGGGAGGAAAAACTCACTTAAAATCTTGCTCGGTTATTTATTTTTAGTATTTTGCAATTTTTTTGATTTTTATGAATTTTTATTTAAAGAGAATGGAGGTGAGAAGATGGAAGTAATAACACAGTGGTAACAAGAATAAAGAAAGAAAATAGAGTGGTATTTATCAAATAAAAGTCTATTACAATTAATATGCAAAAAAAAAGAAAATACAATAGCAATAGAAAACTAGAAGAAAGGGGGATGAAAGAAACCTCCAAAGATGACTGCTCGGCGAGATGGTAGGCTTGGCGGCGACTCAAAGACAAAGATGCGGAGGTTCGACGATGAAGGTAAGGGCTAGAAAGATGGAAGGCCAAGCTTTTGGTGGTGTATGGGGTGAGAAAAGAAGGTCCTAACTAAGGAGAAATGGGGTAAGCGGGTAGGTTGATCTTCACATAGGATGGGGGGTGAGAGGATAGCTTTAGGAGGCCCTATGAAGGTGGTGAGAGAATGGAAGAATAGAGAGAGAGAGAGGGATTTTTTCTATTCTAATAGGGTGCCTAATAGCTTGAGAAGGTAGGTTGGAGCTTGTGAAGGTTTCCCTAGCTCTAATGGAGTTGAGGAAGGTCTAGGTGGAGATGCTTTGGCGATGGAAGGGGTGTGGTGTAACGACCCGAACCCCACCATGCAAATCAAATGATGTAGTACAAGCTCGCCTAGTACGAGAATCGCATGAAAATGGGATTGTAGTCACCCAATACATAATCATAAAAGATAAACATAACCAAACAAACTAAGCGTATTGCATTGAATTAAGAAAATAAAGCAAAAATGCTATCCACAGAAATCTTAACCACAAAACTAACAGTGGAAAGAAAAGTTCTAAGAAGATGGCCTACTTCATAACCAAGAAAATAGGAAAGAGAATATATGATAAGAACTCCAGACATCACAGACCACCTATAGGGAATGAATAGGGTCTTGCGCCTGTTGCTTCTTGCACAGTCTCTTCTGATTTCTCTGCTTTAGTTAAGGAGCGCCAAGGTGGTCGTCAGCAAATGTTGGGTAGAATAATGTAAGTAAAGAAAAGTTGCAGAATAAAATAACATAAATAAATATGCAAGAAAAGGGAGGTATAAATTTGTTATTTCCCTCTTATTCTTTAACTATTTTCTTCTCAGTTATATCTCAATTCTCTCAACATTGTGTGGCCCTCAATATTATAGTCTTATTTATTCCTTCTCAATTTCTCAGAAGGCACGAGGAGATCTCGATGCGATTTCCCGAGAGCCATGACAAGTATTTGTGTAGTCGAAAATCATTGTAGTTAGGTGAGAGTAAACGCATCATAGTATAGGGACGAAAGTTGCAATAACATTTAAATTTATAACTGCTCAAAAAATCATGAGTTCTGAGGTCGTTCACAGGGAGCAAATATGGAATTCATTCACCAGTCAATAATGATAAATAATGAGCATAATGATCTGCAATAATGACATTAATGAATAAAAAATCCACTAAAAATGTATTCAATAAGAGTCAAATAATGTATCTCAAAATCAATGGAATAAAAAAGATAATTGTAGGTCTAAAAATGGTGGTTTGAACCACTAATTAAATCCCACAATTCCCAAGGATCAATTTTTCAAGAGTATCCCTAAACCACTTAACCACGTTACCAAATCATAGCCGATATTTCAATAGTATCCCAAATCAAACGTCATATACCAAGGTGTTTGCATGAAATCATCTTTGTTTAAGATATACTAACGAGTCCATTTTAATGGACTATTGTTACGCCTAAGTAATTCAATTCTAACATTGTGTGTTTGTTAATAATCACATTTGGTCATTAAATGATTGCATGTGTCATTATTTAAGTTTAAATTTCTTTTATTGCCTATTATATAATTATATTTCATGCAGGTCCTGCAACAACGCACTCATCTTCTCCAATTAATCTACTCCATCAGGTTAATAATCGGGAAGAAGAGGGAGGAGGATCAATTGTGGAAAAGAATAGGGGGTGGAAAGATACTTCCACCCCACAAATATCTCCACCTATGATCGTCCTCCTTCAACAAAACCCAACAAGCGCCGGCCATGTTTAGTAAGGGATTTTGAAAATCCCTTACTAAACATGGCCCCTTAACTCGCGTGGGAGAGGAGATACAAAAAAAATGGAGGTTCGGGCGTGAGAGGGCATCTTCTTCTTTCCCTTGGAGGGGATATCTCTTCTTCTCCACCTTCCCCACCATGTACAGGGAAGGCACTGTGGAACCAGCAAGCACCACCCACTGCGCTCCTCCAAGCGCACTTCATCATCTCCTGCAGCTGCGCCCTTTCACTGTTCACTGTCGAGCCCATGCCAGCCTACCCTCACCGCACCTGCAATTTCCACCGCCTTTCCACCACGCGTGCGCACCCTTGCAACCATGCCAGCCTGCCTTTGCCACACCATCGCCCTCGTGCCTTCCACCACACTGCCAGAGCCGTGCCTTCACCTCCCACCGCCCTTGTGCCCTTGCACGCCTTGCAGGCGTCGCACCCATCACCCGTGCTACTGCCACAGTCGTGCCTTGCACAGCCTGCACCAAGCACCTGCAGGCGCCACTCCCACTACAAGCGCGCCCCTGCCTGCACCCGCACTGCCTGCAGGCACTGCTCCAGTGCTCCCACTGTAAGCGTGCCCTTGCCTGCACCCGTGCCCTCACCGCCCACCGCACTGCCACAGCGTGCAAAGGCATGCACTGCAGACCGTACGACACCTCCTCTTCATCGTCTTCTTCCTCTCCAGTGCTTGCAAGTACCCAAAGTCACGCCCGCAACACGCGTCCACAGCAGCCACATGCCTGTGGGTAGGGCAGCATAGCCACGCGCGACCATGCGCAAGTGCAGCGTAGCCACACGTGCCCGTGTGATTGCACGGACAGCAGCAGTGCAGCCATCTACCAGCGATAGGCCGGCGCTCCTCTCCGTCATCCAGCTGCCACGTCACCGCCATTGTGTAGCCCTCGTCGAGACGTGCCTTCCCGCCGTGTAGCTCCTCCCACGAAGCCTCCTCGTGCACGTAAGGAAGAGAGAGGAAGTTTCCTCTATTTTATACTCAATTAATATTTACATTGAATGCCATTGCCACAAAATGAATTTTGGTTTATGACTATTTTATCGTGGTGAATTTATGCCTTAATGCTCATGCTTCTATATAATTGTTAAACCTTATTATTTATCTCTATGTGCATTAAATTTAATTTTGAACAATGTCTTCAGATGCATGCAAGTGAATAGTACATGGCATACTCTTGCACTTGTATAATTCTCTGACGTAAAAATTACATTCACACCTTTTGACTTCGCCATATATTTAAGGTTTACTTTCAGAGCTATACAGGCATTGTTTGAACTAGCGAATAGTTTAGCGAACTTGATTTTGACCTAATTGCAAGTCTAACTAAGTCATTGCCTCCCTGTGGAAACGACCCGCTCTTCTGTGAGTGGTTTAATTTTAATTTTAATTATTTTGTTAAGCAATTTTCAACCACTTTAATCCTACAATGAAAAATCATCTTAATACATTATTCGAAAGTGAAAATCGACTTATCATATACTTTGTAGTATAGGACAAAATCTCTCAAAACATTTAAATTTGTAAACTCGGATTCAAAAATGGAGTCTGAGATCATTTGCAGGGAGCAATTGTGTAGTTTAATTCACCAATCATAAGAAATATATATGCAATTTGGAATCATTAATACTCAGAATGATATTTCAATAGAAACCAGAAGAATAGAGCAAAAAGATCGAGTTAAAATGGTGATTTGAATCACCAAATTAACCCTTTTAATTTAAGCTCACAACTACTTAAATATTTCAATAGTAAATCATAATCAATATCAAGCACTTTAAATATCTCAAAAGTAACCAGTGGAATCAAGCACCAGTGGGGATCAGACGTTAACCAAAGGCTTCAGAGGCCTTATCAAAAGAGGCTCAACCCTATAGAAGAAGCACAAGGCTCCTCTTTCCTTCAAGAGTCTCAGAAGATCATAGTAGCAGCAACAATAGAGGTTTAAGGGTCAAACACAAAGCTTGCTAAGTATAGAGAGAGGAGAGGGCTCAAATCCCAAGGTAGCAAAACCCACCCCTTCTCTCTCAGATTTTTTTTATTCTTTCCAAGGTCAAAACAGACCAGACCCGAGTAGTGGGTAAACGGATCCACCGCCTAGACCCACGAGGTGTGAGCACGGGTGAGGGTGTGGACAAGCATGTAAGGAGCACATGTACAGGGGCATGTGCGTAGGGACCTAACCCCAGTGATACGAAGGCGATAAGGCTCCGCGACTTTTCCATATTATAAGCCTTCAAGGCCTCGTTCCCTCACATGTGGGACTAATTCCATGCTTCTTCTTCGCACAGCTGTAGCAGATGGTGAAGGCTCCAATTGTAAGCAAAGTCGTCCCTTGCAACTTCAATTAGCTGCCGAGGAAGGAACCTAGAGCTCAGCCGCAACACCTGGGAGTGGTATTGCGGATGAACGTATTCAGGGAACTGCAGCTGAGGTCAGAGAAGATGGTCGCAGTGGTGGTGCTCCAACAGGCACTTGAGATCACAAATATGACCTTACAGCCACGTCAAAGAAGCTCAGAAGGATCTCCATGTTCTAAAGAACACAATGGTGGCCATAGTGTGCTCTGAAGGTGTGTGTGGTGTGCTGGCAAGTTCGATGGAGGTGTCGAGTGGCCAATCCCCTCAATTTCTTGAGGGGTTTTTGTGGGCATGGAACAATGAAGGTTTTGGGACTGGTGGCAAGCAATTTAGTGGCCTGTGGCATTGGCAGAAGCTCACCGGAGACCTCATTGGAGGTGGGGAAGACAAAGGTTGTGAGGTGAGGATTTGAGTGAAACCTAAAATCTAACAGGTTTGAGAGGATCAGGAGGGTGAGAGGAAGATGAAGGGAAATTTAGAGAGGGAAAGAGTGTGAGAGGGAGATCGACTATGATGGGTTGGCACCGGAGAAGGTGAAGGCAATGGCGGCACAGTGACGAGGAAGGAGAGGGAGACAGTGGCCGTACTTTGGCTGGCGATGGTCGTGAGGATGAGGGGAGGATGTTGAGAGGGTCAATTTGATCGTTGGCCAGCTCGATGAAGAGGATGGAGAGGCTTGACGGAGGTGAAGGTGCGGACATTCAAAGATGAGGAAGATAGGGTTTTTTCTACTTCAAACTTCGCTAAGGAGCTTGGTTTCGCGTGAGGGCACCTTTTAAAGGCCTTACGGGGGAGTCCAAGCGAGGTATGAAGCTTTGCAAGCTCAAAAACTCAAAGAAGATCCCTAAGATTGCAAGCGTTCGCATGGGCTTCTCGATGAAAATCAAGGGCCAATCTGTGGTTAAGATAATAGAGGATGTCTCAAACAATATTCCTTCCAATTTTGGGAGGATTTGATTTAGAATCTAGGGGGAAAACCTCACTAGAATCTCAGCAGAGGAGCTCCATTCACACCAATGGAGACAAGGACCCTACTGAAAATTTGATGATAAAGTTAGAGACTTGATCTCAAATATTTTGAAAGTTAGGGGTTTAATTGATAGGAGCAAAGTTTAAATGGACTAAAATGCAAACTAGGTCAAGATGGACTCTAATTGGGCTCAAATTTTGATACAAACCTAATTTTGACCCAAGAAATCTGATGGTGAAGTTGGATTTCAGCTTTGTCCAAGTTTGACTAGGAAATTTGCATAGAAACCCAAATTAGGGCAAAACTCTATCTAGGACTGTTTAAGGTCAAAATGTTCTAATGGTCAAATCAAGGATATCAAACCTCAAGGAATATTTTTCTATGAATTTTAGGAGATTTAGATGAATTTTATCATGACCAGAACCTATGTTATTCAAGCAAGTCTGAAATTAGGGTTTTGGGTGCTGAATTGGTTCTCGAAATGTGTGAAACCCCATTTCTATCTGCATGGACCCACTTATTAGTCATTAATGCTCATTTGACCTTCATTTCACCCTTGACAAACCTGTTGGTTATTTAATGTTCATGATCTACTATTAAAATTATAGAATTAACCCTAGTTTCCAGTTCTCTTCTAGAAATAGAATGGAGTGGAGTTATAACCCTCAGATGGTTATGTAGGAGCATTTATCATTCAAACCTAACTAAAAGTGGCCAGTTAACGCCTATGATGGTGTTCCCATCATACCCCATGCCTATCTTTTGCTAGTCCCTTAGCAACAATCCTATGGATCAAACAAGGTTTCTAGGTCGGACGTACCCGTCAGGATGCCATACTAAGCTACATCTCTAGAAATCATATCAGAATACCAATAATAGGCCGAGAGGTACTCAAGTACCAACCAAGATTCAGACCTAACCAACTTCAGCCTGATTCAACCACGAAGGTACCTATGGCTCGGAAAATTGCTTAGAGGTTCGTTGACCCCAATGGTTAAAGCACCTGTGCATAGACGTAACATGTCTAGGTTCAGTTTACCAGTGAATTTTTTATAAGAGAGAGATAGAGAAGTATTTTTCATTTGGAGAGTTGTCTCTCTTTTCTTTTTATTTTTCCCTAAATCCTCCTTGAATTGGCCCTAAACACGGTCTATATCGAATTCCTTGTCCCCACCATCAATCCTCGAAGGGTCCATTGCATTCGATGCTTCAGGACAGCACTGACCATGACAACCCCAGAACCCTAACTTTCGACACTTCGGGATAGTGTAGCCCATGGCTTTTTATAGCTAAATTCAGGCCCTAGCAATCAACATTTCAGGATAATCCCACCCATGGCACCTAAACCAGCACAAGGTGCTTACATGCCCCCAATAGGATATTTAGATATGCTAGGAGACAAGCACCGAGGAGACAATATGCTATTATGCATCTTCAAGGGGAATTTTCCACCTCTCCATGTCGGGAACACGTCTAATCAACTTATGTTGTCGAGCCTCTCCTAAGCTAGATCTTCGAGATAGCTTTTCAGAACAAAACACTTTTGTCATGATTTTCTTTATTAAGAGCACTGAACTAGACTTTGTGTGTGATTTTTGGGTGCTTAGGTTTCCAAGTCCCGCAAACCAAAGGGTAGGCAGCAGGGCCAAATAATCCCTAAGCCTTAGATCAACTACTTCAGCCTCGCACTTTCCTCAACCTCTTGAGGACTAATCTAGATCTTAACAAATACATGAGTGTTTAAACCCTGAAATAGATCTAAGAGGCCTAAGGTCAGTACTTGTCGCTAATCAGCTAAGTTTTAGCCTTCCAAGTCTTAATTCATCATCCGATCCAACCTACAAGTTAGGTAAGTTCCACACTCAATTTTAAGGGACTATCTCATTTTCTTTTCATTTTGATTGCTCATCTTTTTCTTTTTTTTTTTAGTGCTTCTTTTCTTTCCTTCTCCTCTTTCCATTTAGCTTGGTTCAAATTGACCTCTCCTTTCCTCTTTTCTCCTCTCTCTATTTTTTTTTTTTGAATGAAACCCTTCCCTAAATTGATTTTCATAGCATTTTGCAGTTTAATACCCCCCCATGCCTAAGATTTGCAATGTCCTCATTGTAAATTAGGTGGTTTAAGTTCAGTTCAGATTGTACACTAGAACAGGTGGGTGGTGAATAGGTTGGAATGACTGTTGCGGATGATTTCTAGCTTTGATACAAGTATCAAAGGTGGAGTCTATTGTTCTAATGGATGAACCCTAAAATACAATATGATAGCAAAGAGATATGTCAGATAGGTTTCGGGTTTTTTAAAGATGGCGGGCTACCTCCCGTTAAGCGCTAAGTTTAACGCCATCAGCTGGGCACAACGAAGCTCAGGGAGAATGGAGATAAAAAGATACTGCAGCCAAATTTGAGTTGGTGAGTTCGAAGAACGGTTTGAGTCTCTGACCATTCATGACAAAAGGTTGTGATTCATGGCTGAGTTCATTGATTTCGACCACTCCATTTCCAAATACTCATCTCACAAGGAATGGTCCAATCCATTTTGATCTGAGTTTTCCTGGGAAGAGCTTGAGTTTGGCATCGAAGAGTAATACTTTTTAACTAATATGGAAAAATTTTCATGAAATGTGCCTATCTTGGAAAGCTTTCACCCGCTCTTTCTAGATTTGTGAGTTCTCATATGCATCATTGCATAGTTCCTCGATCTCGCTCAATTACAATCGACAGTGTTTTCCAGCCTTCATAAGATCTAGATTGCACTTCCGTACTGCCTAGTAGGCTTTGTGCCCCATTTCCATAGGGGGTGACATGCCTTCCCATACACGAGTTTAAAGGGAGACATTCCTAACTGGGTCTTATGGGCTGTCCTATAGGCCACAAGGATTCCAGAAGGCGAGTAGACCAATCGTTCCTGTCAGGCCAAACTGTGACCAAAAGGATCTTCTTGATCTCCCGATTTGATAGTTTAGCCAATCCATTAGTCTGGCGGTGATAAGGAGTCGAGATACAATGCGACACCCCGTACATTTTCATCAAGGACTGGAAGTGCACATTTGGAAAATGAGACCTGCCAGCACTGATGATAGTTTTTGGAATGCCAAATATGGAAAAAATATTCTCCAAAATAAATCGAAGAACAACTTTATGGTCACTTGTTTTGGTGGGGACGGCTTCGATCCATTTTGAGATGTAATCAACAGTGAGTAAGATGTACTCGAAGTCGTTAGATCGTAGAAAGGGTCACATGAAATCAATTCCCTAATTGTCAAAGATTTCGCACATGATGATCGGATTCAAGGGCATCATATTGCGTGGGCCCATGTTGTCGAGGGTCTGACAACGGGCACATGCCCTACAAGAGGATTATGCACCTTTAAACATTGTGGGCCAAAAGAACCCACACTGGAGGATCTTTACTATGGTTTAATGCCCGAAGTAATGGCCATCGCAAGCTTGGTCATGACAAAATGAGATTATGATGTTGACCTTGTTGTCAGGAATGCATCTCCGGATCACTTGGTCATTACCGATATGGGAAAGATATGGATCTTTCCAGACATAGTACATGGCATCGGAAATCAGTTTGTCCTGCCAGGAAGTTACCCAATCTAGTGGGACTTTCCTTGTAACTAACTAGTTCCTGATGTCGGCAAACCAAGGAAGTACATTAATGGCCAACAGATGCTCATCCGGAAAGTGCTCGGTAACAGGTCCAGATGGTTCAATGACTGAAGAGGGAAGGCAAGACAAATGATCAGCTACCACATTTTGCTTTCCTGCCTTGTCATGAATTTCAAGATTGAATTCTTGCAACAGTAAGATCCAGCAGATTAACCTCGACTTTGCGTCCTTCTTCAAGAGTAAGTGCCTCACTGTAGTGTGATATGAGTATATGATGACATGGGAACCCAGGAGGTATATCCTAAATTTCTCCAGGCCAAACACTACAGCCAGAATCTCTTTCTCCGTAATAGTGTAATTATGCTGAGCCTTGTCCAATGTCTTGCTGGCATAATATACGACCACCAGTTCCTCGTCAATTTTCTGACACAGCACCGCTTCCACTATGTAGTCAAATGCATCGCACATGATCTCGAAAGGTTGAGACCAGTCAGGAGATTGTAGAATTGGTTCTTGGGTGACTCAGTCACGCAGGATCTCAAATGCGTGAATGTACTCACCAGATATCTCAAAAGGTGTGTCCTTCGAGAGGAGATTCGTCAAGGGGCTTGCGATCTTAGAGAAATCAGGTATGAATTGACGATAAAATCCAACATGCCATAGGAATGATCTGATGTCTTTGACAAAGTTAGGCACAAGTATCTTGGAAATCAAATTTACCTTAGCCTAGTCGACTTGAATACCTCTCTTAGAGATGAGGTGTCCAAGTATGTTGCCCTCAGGAACCATGAAGTGGCTCTTTTCCCATGAGAGAACTAGGTTCACTTCAATGCATCTTTTAAGGATTTGGACCAATTGTAGGAGGCATTCATCGAAAGATTCACCAAATACCAAGAAGATGCCCATGAAGATCTTAAGGTAATTACCTACCATATCTGAGAATATGTCTAGCATGCACCACTGAAAGGTGGCAGCTGCATTGTGTAGATTCCCTACTAGGAGGGGGTGACGTAATAAATTGCGAAAATATAATATAAAACAATGTCACAAAATTCAATCACATAAGGTACACAATTATTTTTAGGTGGAAACCTAAACCGGGTAGGACATAAAAGAGTAGAAAGTATGTTGCTTGGGTGTGTCTTGGTGTGTATTGGTGTGCAAGAGGTTCTTCTCTATTTATAGAGGCCTTAGGAAGGCTTAGGAAAGCTCCCATAGCCATTGGGTGCAAAGCCCAAGAGAATCAGGCTGAAATCAGGAACAATGATTGCACTGACAGGGTTATCAGACATCTGATCTTGGCATCAGACGTCTAGAAGATCAATTTAAGATGTCTGGGAACAAAGTCAGACATCTGATTTTAGGCAGGTTTCTTCCTGACTTGAATTGGATCTAAATAGTGTTCTAGTGCCAGTCCATCAAACAACATACAGGACGTCTGGAACCTACTTTTCTAAAGGAATGGAATTCCAAGAGAGTGCAATGGCTAGAAAATCTCTGAGAAGAGATTTTTGGGTCAGCCGAGGCAAAATGGTCATTTATCAAACATCTGGAAAGGCTTAAGGATGTCTGATCAGGCTCTAACGATCATATTCTTCAGTGTTTGTTAAGCCAGCCAACGGTCCACTAATTGGACGTCTGGCAAAAACATCAAACGTCTGATCTAAGGTATGGACGTACTAAGTCCAGCCTAAATGTTATCAGACATCTGAATCAACAGTCAGATATCTTAAAACATATTATCAGACGTCCGATTTTGGAATTAGACGTTTGAAAAAGTTGTTTGAAACCTATATTGGTTTTCTAAGTTCTCCACAGAAACTTAAGTGTCCTAGGGTTGTGCAGGTGTTCCTAGGACTACTATTAGGGTACTTTGAGGCTCTTTAACATGATGTTCTAAGGAACAAAAAGAGCAAGGAAATAAAGACAAAAGTACATGAAAGAAAATAAACAGAATTCTATCCTATTCTTCTTGTCCTTCTATCTTCAATCTATCGCTCCTCGCAAATCTCCTCTGTTCTCCATCAAGCTCCTTCAATCCATCCTGGATGCGAGCTCGAACTCCGTCTAATCACGTCTCCATTTGCAATTGACCTAAAATCTAAGACTCCAAGTGTAATTGTTAAATGACACGTGTTTTGTTATCATCAAAACAAACGATCGTGGTGCTCTAGCACCAACATATTGAAATGTGTACATCCTGTAGGGGTAGGTAAAGGTGGTCTTTTCCTGATCCTCTAGTTGAAACTAACACCTGATTATATCCAAAGTAACCATCCAAGAAACAGAAAAATCTATTTCCCACCAGTTTCTCAAGAATCTAGTCAATTAACAAAAGCGAGAAATGATCTTTCTTCATGGAGGCATTCAATTTTTGAAGTCTATGTAGACTCTCCACAAATTTACAATGTGGATCAGGATGGTTTCTCCAGATTTAGAAGCGATAACGGAGAGCCCTACCTTTTTAGTCACAACCTAGATCGGGCTCACCTAGTGGCTATCAGAGATCGGGTAGATAATACCAGCATCTAACCACTTGATGATCTATTTCTTCATGACCTCCTGCAAATTTGGATTGAGTCTTGTCTGCATCTCTCGAGATGGTCGTGAGCCCTCTTCAATGTAGATATAGTGTGTGCAATATGAGGGACTAATACCAGTCAGATCATTTAGAGTCCATCCGATGGCTCTCCGAAGCTGCTGGAGAACAGAAATTAGCTTTGTTTCCTGATCAGTTGTTAGTCAGAAATTGATGATCATAGGAAACGTTTGATTGGAACTCAAAAACACATATTTCAGATGATCTGGAAGGGGTTTCAACTCCATAATCGGGTTATCAGCAATGGATGGGGGTTCGAGATGGGCCTCAGAAGACAAAGTGGGAGCTAAAGGTGAATCTAGATCAATTCTGGGTTCCTCTATCTGTGGGTCAGAGTTTTCTTAGGATTGAGGATTAGAAATAATTGGGACTTCCTCTGTAAGCGGATCCTCAACCATAGAACTGATGTCACACACTTCCTTGATTACCCCACAGTTTATTCCTTTCTCGGCCTTAAAGATGTCAATCTTTAGTGTCTGGTTCCCGAATTTCAACTCGATCTGGCCCTCTTCACAATTGATATTTGCCCTAGGTGTAGCTAAGAATGGTCTCCCTAAAATGATCGGTGCATTCCTCAGATTTTTAGGAGTATCCATGTTTAACACGATGAAGTCCATTGGAAAATAGAAATCACGGATCCATACCAAAACATCCTCAAAAATTCCTCTGGGTGACTTGGTTGATCGGTCTGCTAATTGCAAAGTCATCTCAGTTGGTTTGAGCTCAGTTTCCTCAAAATGGTCTAGTAGGGATGCATGTATCAGGTTTATAGAAGCTCCTAAATCCAATAATGCTTGATCAAATTCTAGATCACCGATCTTACAGGACATCAACTGGGTGCCAGGATATTTTTCTTTTCGAGGGAGTTTGCTCAAGAAGATCGAGCTGTCTTGCTTAGACAATACGATCAGACTCCCATCTTTACTTCACAACTTATGCTTTGGTGTACATAAATCCTTCAAAAATCTTGCATAAGCCGATATGTGGCAGATTGCATCCACCAAGGGGATGTTTATCTGGACTTACTCAAAGAGCTTGACCAGATCTTCCTCAAGTGCCACGGGTTTGGGTTTCCTCTTTCCCTTGGTCAAGGCCTCAGGAAATGGAATGTCTGTAGGTTCCTCTAGGGTTGATTCAGCGATGGGAACAACATTATGAGCCATAACTAGCTCAATTTGGTTGAAAAATGCTCCTGCATATCCATCAAAAGGTCCTAAGGACAGATTATCCTATTTTGAAAAGAAGATAAGAATACAAGGTTATTTATGCAAAATTAACAACATTCCACAAACGCAAAATAACCAGGGGGTATTTTAATGGTTTATTAAAGGTTATTTGGTCATTAATGTCTAATAAGTGGATCCATGAAGAACGAAACAGGTTTTTACCGATCTCGAGAATTAATGAACATCTAAAATCCTAAAAACTGACCTGCTTAATTAACTGATGTTCTAGTCAGGAAAAAATCACCTAAACCTTCTAAAAATCATATAAAAATATTCTATAAGGTTTGGTACCTTTGATTTGACCATAGAAATCCATTTTGACCTAAAATAGAGTCTCAGACTGATAATTGCCCTAATTTGGGTTTATGCACAAATTTACCAGTAAAACTTGGTCAAAACCAAAATCCGACATCATCATTAGATTTCTTGGGTCCAAATTAGGTTTGTACCAAAATTTAGGCCCAATTAGAGTCTATCTTGGCCTAGTTTGCATTTCGGTCCTCTCAAGCATATTTTCTCTCTTATAGCCTATCAGGTTTTGAAAACTTTGCAAAATGCCCCCTAAGTTTATCTTTGTTCTTTCCAGCTGGGTCCCTGCCACCATGGCAGGTGTGAACCCAAAGAGGGCGAGCTTTAATCAAGGATTCCTCCTCGATTTCTTGGTCAATCTCTTCCAAATTTGGAAGGGAGACTCCTGAGGAGATTCTCTTCATTTTGGACTGCATCTCGACCTCTGATTCTTGTCCAAGAGTTCATGCAAAGTCTTTGAATCCCACAAAGCCTACTCCCTAATTTGCGGAGCTTTCAAGCTTGTTTCCAAGCTTGAACGCTCAACTAATGGCCTATATATGACCCTCCTTACCTGCCTTACCTCCTTAGCAAGATATAGAGCCAAAAATCTCCCTTGTTCCTCCAACCTCCAGCTCACTCCACCTCGCTCCGGCGACCTCCTTCCTCCGACTTCCTCGTCGATCACCACATACCATAGGCGATCATTTTTGACTCCCCTTTTTCCTTTCGCACATCGCAATACCAGCAAGGTGCCTCTTAAACCTCCGTCGTCACCGCTCTACTTAACCGAAGCTTCCTTTTCCTCTGGCGTTGGCCATACCACAACCAGCGTCGTCTCCATTCCCTTTCATCTTCTACTTAGCCTTGATGACTCCCTATCATCTGCTCATCAAAATCGTGTCGCCACAACTTTGTTTCGACCGCTACCATGCCTGCTCCACCTCTGTCTTCCACCTTGCCGGCATACCTCAGATGAGCCATAGCAACCACCATACTCCACCAAACCGGTTGCTCTCAACTCCCACACTTTCGCCTCATCCACACGAGCAAAACCCCTCAAGAAAGTGAGGGGATTTCTCGCTCTATCCTTCCACCAAACACAACTACTTCCATCTTCATTTTTCACATTCGCCAACCATCTCTGACTACATCCACGGCATGCCACCAGTGCCACCACCATTGCCGCATTCTCGTGCACCTACTGAGTGGTTCTAACATGGCCCTTAGTCCATTTTCGTGCTTCAGGTTTACGATCGCCATCGCAATTGACAGAGCACCTTCGAAGAGCTCGAAGCAGGTGTTCTTTCTCCAGTAGCCCCAGCCGCCACCTCGAAGCGACATGAAATTCGTCCAGGAGTGTGCCTATCTCTTCAATTGAAGGAGTTGCCCTCTTCATCGACTACAATTAAGACTTCACCTCCTGCTGCTACATTACGCGAAGAATAGGGACAGATAGTCCTAGATCATGGGATTAGGAGCGGAAAGAGCTGCATAAATTATTTTTGTGAACCCAACTCCTCGCACAGTACATGAGGGGTCAGGTCCCTCACATGCACCCTCATCCACATACCCACCTAGCCCCACTGCTTGGCTACGACCCCACGCACGTAGCCCTGCACCCGGATCTGGTTACTCTTCCTACACGATTACCCGATTAACCCTGGGTCTTTAAGAGAAAGGAAAGAAAGGGAAAGAGAGAGAGGGGGGTTTTACCTCACTCTCTAACTCTCTAACACTTATAGAGAGGAAGCCTTTGCCTCTGTGCGTGACTTGAGGAAGAGAAGAAGAAAGAAGGAAGAGGAAGAGCTAAAGAAGAAGAGAGGACCTTGAGCCTCTGCTGTTAAGGCATCTGAGCACCTTATTTGTCGTCTGATTTCGCTGGTTCTGTGTTCTTGTGGCTATATTGGTTGCTTACTAACTTAGAATAATTGGTTGATCATTATTGTTCAGTTATTTGAGAATTATTGTGAGCTTAATTAGAGGGGTAATTGGTGATTTAAATCACGATTTTATCCCATTCTATTTGCACTCTGATATTGACATTCATATATATATGATTCTTGCATGGAATTTTCATTATAAATTGTTCATCATTGTAGTGATATTGTGATCTTTGAAATTAATTGCAACACTTTCTCCCTACGTTCGACCACATATTTCATTCGAGTTATAAATTTTATTTGCTTTCACGCTATTTCAGCTATATTACAACGAAGAAATCTTAAAACATTAATTTTGCATGAATAACATTTTAGCGTGGTTGCCGAGGGAGCAATGTGCAATTTGATCTCTTGATTACAATTCCTGCCTTGATACTATCTTGCTTTATCTGTTTGGCAGTGATTTGTGCAGGGGTATTCATTGGAGGAAGATCAGCCACACATCAAACACTCCAGGGGCAGGTAATCTCATCTCCTTTTCCATTAAACCCTTGATTATGAGAAAAGCTAAAAAAAGGAAGAAATCATTTAGGATCAACTTGCATTTTTTATTTAGATTCAATCATCACAAGTTGCCTGATTTGGTTCATTTCTTGAAACATCTTGAACCTGATTTTTGCACTCATTTAGGGATTTAAGACACCTAGGGCTACCCACCTTCTTGATTGAGCCCTAGGTGCCAGATTTGGAAGAAACTAATTGGATCAAGTAGAGCCATATTAGGGTTTCCATTTCAACATTTTAGAGACACACTTTCTTAAACAAGAATTATTCTCCCAAATTGTGTGTTTCCTAAGCCCTGATTGAATTTACCTAATCAAGCAAACCCAAAAATCAGGCTCCAAACATCAGTTGAATCCTAAAATTGGGACCTAATAATCAAGGACAAATTGGGTGAAGTTGACCCACCTTGTGGGGTCAACCAATCTTCAAATTAGGTCACACTCACAAATTCATTCTAAAGTTTAAGTGGAATCCTAAGCACCTCATCTAAACTTGAAATTGGTAGACTTAGGAGGTCAAGTTATCCATTCTAGTCTACTTGGATCTGCGGTGATAAGTAAGGTCGAGTTATTGCACAGCAAAAATGCACCAACAATTGTGCCATCTTGTGCTATTTCCTAGCATTACCATTGTATATTAGGTAGCCATAGTCGCATTTGCAAAAATAAACGCATGCGTGCATTTATTTGAGAGGGGAGGAGAGTAAATAAAATGGCCTAGAAATTAACGTATTCCTTAAGTGCTGCCTCGCAAATTCACCATCTTTATTTTTATTTTTATTTGGCTTTGAATTTCTCCGCATGGCTATAGGCATGGCAGCTTCCTCTTTACGCCATTCTCTGCAACAGCTTGCCCTGCCAACCGCATGCACAGCCATGCACAACCCAGGGCATGGCTGTGCTTGCCTCCTTCCTCTTTAAAAAGGGCACAGCCATCTTCTTTGCAGGAGCCTAGTCCAACACAACAAACAACACCCTTCCTTCCTCCAGGCCGTCTCCACCCCTCTCCCCACCATACGTAGCCTCTCTTCCTCCTGAGGAGCTACGCTGCGGGCAGGAGCAGCTCATAGTGGTACACGACTACCATTGTGAGCCCCACCACCGCCCAGCTCATCAAAGAGCCAGTGGGCGTGGTGGTTCTCCTCTCTGTTTTCGTCATTCCATCCATTTCCGCCATTGCCAAAGAGTCAAGCTTTGATGCTCAACCGCAGCTGCAGCAAGGAACCGGCCGGCCCATGCTACGCATAGGCCACCGCACGCCCCTGCAGCAGCTGGCACAGCTCTTTCCGTGCACGAGGGCTAGCTGCGTAGTGCCCACATACGCAGAACCGCCAGCAGCCGGTCATGCAAGCCGAGCGCGCACTGTAGCCATTGTTCACGCTAGAGAGCACGACACTGTTGCTACAGTGCTGTGACCGGAAAGTTTCTCAATTATCCAGTCACCGCATGCTCTCTCTACGCCGCTACCGTCGCTAGCCCGTCTGCACATGCCTGCACCTGCGTCTCTCCCAGCGCCCACTTCTTTGCCTGTGTTCCCCTCAGCGTGCAGCGCAGTGCGCTGTGCGCTTCACTGCAGTCCCTCCCTCGCACCCGCTCCCTCTAGCATGCACGCGCATCTTCGCGCCTACGTGCCTGCACCTGTGCATGGACCATCAGAGGACGGGCACAGCCTCCAGACGACTTAAACACCCACGCCTTCTTCACCCCAGCAGACGCTCTCTCTCTCTCTCTCTCTCTCACAGACACACACCTCACGCACACACACACACCACACTTGTACACACTCATGTGTACACTCACTCACTCACTTGTACACGACTATATACTTATATATATATATACATATATATATTTATATATATATATATATATATATTTATATACATATATCTATACACATATTAGTACCTATACAGCTAACTATAAGTATATATACATATATATATATATATATACAAATGTACATACATATATGCATATATCTATAACTATAAATACATATATATATATACCAATATATATCTATATACATAGATACTTATACTAATATATATATATACATATACACATATATATAACTATATACACATATTACTATATATATATATATAACTATGTAAATATATATATATATATATATACATACATCTATTTATACATATATTTACATATCTATATATATATACATATATAACTACATATACACTTATATAATTACAGCCATATCTATATATATACATATAGATATATATTTACATATATACATATATATATATATTTTTTCATATCACCTACCACACGTTGTATCGCGGGAATATCTGCACCAGTTGCTGATATTCCCCGATACACGCGTATAGAAAGCGTCTCCACACACGTCTTCCACCCATCCATCCTTCACTCCACGCGGCACTTAGTCCTGTTGGTTGCGTCTTCCTAGACGACGATTAACTCGAGACAATGCTACACACCATTTCCACCTCCACCCCCACCCCTATATACATTTATAATATATATGTATATACTATATTTATCTTATTTCTATTTCTCTTCCTGCCATTAAAAAGATAAAGAAAAAATATGCAAAAGAGAAAAGATAATCCTTGACTTGCAAGTACTCAGTCTTGCGAATAGCAAGACAAGTTTTGGAACCTTAATTTGTCTTAAAGCCAAGAACCCTAATTTTGAGGGTGTACCTCAAGGACAAAAATTATCAGAAAAAAAAATCTTAAATAGAAAAACATCAAAAACATAATAAACGAACGGAAGAGATTAGTTGTAGGAAAGGCGTAGAAACTTATTCTCCTCTAATCCCGCTTCCCTGAGTTCGACCCTGGGCCTAAAAGTGACCAAGATAAAATCAAGTATGCCAGGTTAAAAAAAAAAAAGTTTTGTAAAAAGATGGTTAGGGTCGATTTAGGTTAACCACTATATGCATTTCAACGATTAAATCACCATATTAACACAACCTATCTGAGCCCGACCACACTTTTTCTGGCATCGTTGCCGGGGAGGTGCACATTTAGGTAAGTTTCTACTCCATTCCTTTAATTTTTCTCTTCTCACACCCTTCTCTTCGCAGGTGTTTCTGTTTGTTGGTGTGCAAGTGAACTGGTTGCAAGGAGAAGGCAGGCAGATGAAGTCAGAGACATGGGCAGATCCAAGGCGGGAACTAGAGTGTGAAGTCACCGGCACTGCACTGGAGCTTCGCCAACATTGCTGAACAGGTAGGTCTCTCTTTCTTAGCAACTTAGGTCAACTTGTCACCTTAATAAAAAAAAGATAACAAAAAAAAAAACACTTTTTGGGATCTCTTGGAGCAAGTGGATTAAAAATCACTTGTTTGATTGGTTTCCATCACTCCCACCGCCCTGGGATTTCCCGCCAAACTTTGCATAGCGAAGATCCAAGAATCTTGATTCTTGAATCTTTCGCCGTATGAAGTATTCTTTGAGGCAAGGATAAACAGATTGATTGCCATCCCTCTTTGCCTCATTTAACTGCAATTTGGGATCACATTTTTGGTGGGGAGACTTGAAATTGAGTTGATTCCAACCCCACCACAACCTTTCACGTACCTAATTTTCGATCCTAAATACTTCAACCCCAACAATTTGATTTTCTTTATCTTATGGATGAGCCTTGTGTATGGGAATCATTTTGGTGATTGGGAGCACTTGAATTGAAGTGCTTTGGCTCCCTTTCACACTAATCTAAAATTGACTCGTTCATCCACACATAGAAATCTCCATCTAGGGAAAGCCCATTTCATGTTAGCATGCATTAACCAACTGACATTGAAGA
Source organism: Thalassia testudinum (assembly GCA_037157565.1). Lineage (NCBI taxonomy): Eukaryota > Viridiplantae > Streptophyta > Magnoliopsida > Alismatales > Hydrocharitaceae > Thalassia > Thalassia testudinum. The sequence goes on along the minus strand of JAZHRO010000003.1, from coordinate 109,879,072 downwards.
AGGGTTTGTTGGGCTTAGAAGAAAACTTGTATTCTCTTAAAACCCGAAGATTGGTTGAATTGGTAATTTAGAGAAATCCTAATTTCCATACTACTTAAGTCTGAAACTCTAAAAACCATCCACCAATTAAAACTTCAATTCAGGGAGATTTTCTCGTTGCATGCTTGGTTTACACACTCTCATAAAATCAACCACTTGGGCATTACCCGTAAATAATGCCCTTCACATTCCATAAGCAGTTGATCCTAAGCCTCTAATTAAAACTGGTATCAACTGGATTGGAGGTCTAACTACCTGCGTGTAGCGCCTACGTGCTGGTGAGGGTTCCCGCGTGCTATCGGGTGTCTAAGACTGCAGCAAATAGCCTTTCAATCTAGCCTGGTGGTTCCGCGGTGCTCGCATTCGGTTCCATAGGTCGTGATAGTAGGTAACTTAGATCTTTAGGTCTAAGGGCACATTGTAGAGGTTAGGAATTTGATTGCATTGATTTGTCATCAAGTGTACCTTGGTAGTGTCATTTCTCTCATCTCCTTTTCCCTTCGTATCCCCCCAATTCTTCCTGCGGTAGTGCATGTTTGGAAGGAGGTCACAAAACCCTAAACTGTGTGAATTGTCAGATAAATTTAGAAAAGAAGCCGAATCATCCTCCTCCTCCACAAACATGGCTGCACGCCCACCCCCAAATCCTGAGGGAGGAAACCGTCCTCAAAACCCACCAGGTGGTGGAGCCTTGGATCCCATAACCCGCCTCCAAGCCCAAATGGAAATGTATAATGAACAAATTGAAGCCATTAGGGAAACATTGGAGGAAATGGAGAACCCTCCCGAACGGGAGGAGCCTAGGTCTCTGATGGGTCAGCCTGGATAGGTTGTTAATATGATATTTTTATCGGTGAAATGTGTATAGTGGTTAACCTAATTCAGACCTAACCATTTCTTTACAAAATTTTTAACCTGGCCTAATTGATTTTATCTTGTCACTTTTAAGCCCAGGGTCGAACTCAGGGAAGTGGGGTTCAAGTCGAGTTTCTACGTTTTCCTTAAAACGCGTCTCTTCCATTCGTTTATTCTGTTTTTGGTATTTTTCTTATTTAGGTTTTTTTCTGGTAATCCTTGTTCTTGAGGCACACCCTCAAAATTGTGTCCTTGGCTTTTAGCCAAAATAGAGTTCCAAAACGCGCCTTGCTACTCGCAAGACGGGGTACCTGCAAATCAAAGATTATCTTTTCACTTTTATACCTTTTCTCTATCTTTTTACTAAGGAGGAAGCTAACAGATAGAAAGTAAATATAGTAGCTATAGATATATATTTATATGTAGTATATATATAAAGGGGTGGGGGTGGAGGTGATGATGGAGTGTAGCACTATGTCGAGTCAGCCGACGTCTAGAGAGACGCAACCAACACGACTAGGTGCCGCGTGGAGTGTGGATGGAGGATGGATGATGTATGGGACCACGCTTTTTTTGTACGCGTGTATCAGGGAATATCAGCAACTGGTGCAGATATCCCCGCGATACAGCGTATAATAAATAACGTGAAAATATATGTACATATGTATGTATATAAATGTATAAGTATATATGTATAGATATATATAGATATATATATATATAGGTGTATATATATATATATATATGTATGTATATATGTATATAGCTATGTATATATGTATATAAGTATATATATATAATACTATATAGATATATATATATATATGTATATAAGTATATATGTATCTAGATATATATGTATATATATATGTGTATATGTATAAGTATATAGATATGTATATATATATATATGTATATGAGTATGTGTATATATATATATATATATTATATATGTATATGCATATATATATTATATTATATGTATGTATACATAACTATATAGATATACTATGTATATATAAGTATATATATACAGATATATGTATATGTATATATATATATATGTATGTATATAAGTTACTATTAGTGTGTGAGTGTGTGTGTCGGTGAATGGGTGTGTGTGTGTTGCTGTAAGTGAAAAAAGAGAGAGAGAGAGAGAGAGAGAGAGAGATAGAGAATATGTGAGAGAGAGAGAGCGGAAGACAGAGAGGGAGCGGGCGGGAGAGATCGCGGAGAGAGAGAGAGCGCCAGAGAGAGAAAGAGCGGGTGGGAGAGATCGCGAGCGCGGACGATGGCAGCGAGTTAAGACGTCTGACGCCGCGTCGTCTGAAGGCGGAGGCGGACGTCTGAAGAAGGCGGGTGCGGGCGCGCTTTCGTGCAGGGTTCTGCAGGCCTGCGCGAAGTCGACGAGCGGGCGATGGCGCGGAGGAGCGAGCGTGGAGGAGGTTTGCAGGTGGTCGCGGAGGGTTGCGGAGGGGGGCAGGGGTCGGCGTGAGGCCGTAGCCGGCCGCTGCAGTGCGCGCGGCGGCGGGCTACGGGTGCAACTGCGAGGCAGACAGAACGGAGACGGAGGTGGAGAACGGGCCTGCAGATGCGCGCGGAGGGTTGCGCGCCTGCGGGGAAGGTCGCGGAGGAGGCGGCGGGTGCTGCTGCTACTGCTGTCGCCGCGGTTTAGCTGCTGCTGCTGCTGCTTCAAGCTTCGGAGCTTGAAGCGGCAGCAATGGCGTGGAGATGAAAACGAAGAGAAAAGAAAACACCACGCCCACCTGCTCGTTGAAGAGCTGGGCGGTGGTGTTCCCACTGTGGTGGTGAGCACCACACTGGGTTCTCCTGCTCGTCGGGTGCCTCCTCGACGGAGGGCCGGCGTATGGGAGGGGAGAACGGGCGAGGAAGGTGGCTGCGGGTTTTTTTTTCAGTAGCTACCACCGCTGCGTCGCGAGGATGAAGCTGCAGCTACTTATAGAGGAGGGGAGAGGGGCGTGTTGGCTGCAGCAGGGAGAAGGCGTGCTAGTTGCAGCTGTAGGGAGCGGCGTTGGCAGGGAGACGTGACGGGAAGAGGTGCTGCGTGGCTGCTGCATGCAGCTGCGGGAAGAGTGCAGCCGCGGGAAGGACGCAGCCGTGGGAAGAAGAGAAAAGCCGTGGGAAGAAGAAAGAAAGATGAAAATAAAATATGGAGAGGGGATTTTTTGCAAAGAGACACTTGAAGAAAAATGTAAAAATGCAAGCCATTTATTCCATTCTCTTCTCCTCTTAATTAAATGCATGCATGCAAGCGTTTTTACAAATGCAACTACAGGATTATAATATACATAGTTAATGCTAGAAAATACCCCCATGCATATCTTTTGCTAGTCCCTAGCAAAACCGTATTTAGAAATGATCTTAAGCTGAAAATTTTCTTCTGAGGTGATATAGGTGTGTTTATTATCGAATATTGTGAGAACCAATTGTAAAGAAGACTACCAGTACTTTAAGTCTCACATGACATAGATCATCTCTCAACTAACCAGGACTCTTGATATTTAAACCTTAAGTACGATTTCCAGGACCCAGGAGGTTTTTGCCGTACTCGAGAGCTCAAGAAATTATGGTTTGTGCATAGTGAAGGATCAAGACTGACCAGATGAAGATTAAGACTCAATCCCAGGGTTTCACGAATTTTTAAGTACAGGTTGGTCCCAGTTTCAGCTCATGTCTTCGAATTGACCCTTAAGATGATGACGGAAAACTCAACTCCCATTTTCTGATTTTTTTTTTTTTTTTTTTTTTTTGTGACTCACCGAAAAACAAAGTATATAGACATTTATGAGATATACTGACTCTTTTAAAACATCTCTTTTCTGATTTTTTTTTTTTTTTTTTTTTTTTGAAACACGTGTCAGTATATCTCTTACAACACATTTTGAAACACACATCTTTTTTTTTTTTTTTGTGGGAGAGTTTCTTTTTGGTGGAAAGAGTCGCTCCTAAACACAAGACTAAAGCCTGGGATAAAAAGTCTACCTGCGCACACAGGTAAGGACTCCACCTTCCCTAATGAACACTAGGGTTGGATCTTATGTTCACCTGGTCTTTCCTGATATGTGTAGTGTGAACCAAGTTTACTTAAGCTCTCAAGAAAAAGCAAACCAACGGATCCTGTACTGGTGTCTCAGGTACAAGAATACATCCTTAGTTAGGAGAGATCTTGATCTATTTTGTCAATGCTTTAAGTGAATTAAGCCGAGCCTGAGCGAATCAAGCTTTTGTGGCCTGGAAAGTCTTCAAAACAGAGGTTGAATATCCATAAACACTTATTGCCTTTTTGTTTCAGCTTCAAGATCATTATTAAACACCATTTATTTTATTTTATTTTATTTTATTTTATTTTTTTTTTTTGCATATTTATAAATAGGTGGGAACTGTATAATACCATAACATACCCGGATCCTATGGATGCCTATCCACCCCCCCATGCCAAACAATGCTATGTCCTCATATGCATGCAGGGAAAGGCAGAGGAAGGATGGAAGATCGGGTAACAAGAGCTGAGGTTCAGGGTATAGATTAGGGTGGAAGGGTGGGTGGATGGTGGGTGGTGAAGAGAAAAGTGAAGTGATTGCGATAGAGGTGTGAAAAGTGATGGTGGATGGTGAGTGCTGTTAGGGTGCCTCCCAACAAGCGCTGAATTTAATGTCCCCAGCTGGACTCAGAATGAGGCAAAGAATTAGTTACCCTCCAGCAGGGCAACGGTTTCTCCAACGGGGGCAGGTTCATGAGTCAGATAGGGTTTCAAACGCTGCCCGTTGACCGTAAATTTACGCCCAGATTTGGGATCTTCGATTTCGACGGCCCCATTAGGGAATGGTCTTGAGACCAGAAAAGGACCAGTCCATTTGGACTTTAATTTCCCAGCAAAGAATTTGAGTCGGGCATTATAGAGCCAAACTTGCTGAGATGGCTCAAATTCCTTCCGCCGAACATGGCTGTCGTGAAAAGCCTTAGTGCGTTGTTTAAAGGTTAGAGCAGAATCATAGGCTTCACGACGGAGCTCTTCCAGCTCTTGGAGTTGGAGTTTCCTTTCTCGTTCACACAAGTCTGGGTCGAGGTTACATTGGCGAACCGCCCAATAAGCGCGGTGCTCCAACTCTACAGGTAAATGACAAGGCTTCCCGTAAACGATTCTATATGGAGACATACCAAGGGGGGCCTTGAAGGCGGTCCGATACGCCCAAAGTGCGTCGGTCAGCTTGTCGGACCAATCCTTACGGTCAGGCCGAACCGTTTTCTGGAGAATCTGCTTGATTTGCCGGTTCGACACTTCCGCCTGGCCGTTCGTCTGAGGATGATACGGGGATGCGATACGATGGTGGACTCCGTACCTCCTCAGAAGTGCCCGAAAAGAAGCATGGGTAAAGTGGCTTCCTCCATCCGAGATAATGGCCCGAGGGATCCCAAAACGCGCAAAGATATGGTCTTTGACGAATCGGGTGGAGATAACATGGTCAGCACGGCGCGCGGGAATAGCCTCGATCCATTTTGAAACATAGTCGACGGCCACGAGGATGAATTCGAAGCCGTTGGATGGAGGAAAGGGACCCATGAAGTCAATTCCCCAGATGTCGAAGATTTCCGCAGCTAGGATGTGTTGCAAGGGCATCATGTCACGACATGCCATCGACCCTAATGACTGGCACCTAGTGCAATGTTTGGCATAAGTGTGCGCGTCCTGGTGAAGGGAGGGCCAAAAGAAACCGCACTGCAACACCTTGGCTGCAGTTTTCCTCCCAGAGAAATGGCCTCCACAGGCCTGATCGTGGCAGAAGGATAGCACACTGGGGAACTCACTGTCAGGAATACAGCGACGGATGATTTGATCAGCACCTATCCGAAAAAGAAGTGGATTATCCCAGAAATAATACTTTGCTTCTGCCATGAGACGCTCGCGCTGGTTTTTAGGCCAGCCACGTGGAAGAGATCCAGAAGCAAGGTAATTGGCAATGTCGGCATACCACGGTCCACTTGCCACATTTATTGCCAATAGGTGCTCATCAGGAAAAACTTCATTAATTGGCAGAGTAAGTCCAATATGGTCAGGGTCCAGTCTGGAAAGGTGATCAGCCACAACATTCTGGGCTCCGACCTTATCACGAATCTCAATGTCAAATTCCTGGAGCAGAAGGATCCAACGAATCAGTCTAGGCTTGGCATCCTTCTTGTGCATGAGATGGCGAATGGCCGCGTGATCAGTGAAAACAATAACGTGAGAGCCCAGAAGGTAAGAACGGAATTTTTCCAGCCCAAAGACGACTGCCAGTAGTTCCTTTTCAGTGGTAGTATAATTACGCTGGGCCTCGTCCAACGTCTTACTGGCGTAGTATACCACGAAGGGGTGTCTATCGCGTCTTTGTCCCAGGATGGCTCCGACTGCAAGGTCTGAAGCGTCACACATAAGTTCAAAGTTGAGGGACCAATCAGGCGGCTGGAGAACAGGGGCCTTGGTGACAGCATTACGCAGCTGCGTGAATGCTTGTATACAGTCAGGGCCCATGTCGAAGGGCACGTCGGTTGATAGGAGATGAGTTAAGGGTCGAGAAATTTTGGAGAAGTCTTTGATGAATCTCCTATAGAAACCGACGTGTCCCAAGAAGGAGCGGATTTGTTTGACAGAACCAGGCACAGGTAAATCAGCAATGATATCGAGCTTAGCTCTGTCAACCTCGATACCCCTATCGGAGATGATATGTCCAAGAACAATTCCCTCGTGCACCATAAAATGACTTTTTTCCCAGGAAAGCACGAGGTTTACATCAATACATCTCCTAAGGATGCGGGTCAGGTTGGCAAGACATTCGTCGAAAGATGGTCCAAAGACTGAAAAGTCATCCATGAAGACCTCGAGAAAGTCACCCACCATGTCATGAAATATCGCCAGCATGCATCTCTGGAAAGTTGCTGGCGCGTTACAAAGTTCGAACGGCATCCTTCTAAAGGTGAAGGTGCCGAAAGGGCAGGTAAAAGTGGTTTTCTCTTGGTCTCGGGGGTCTATTGCCACCTGGTTATATCCTGAGAATCCATCCAGGAAGCAGAAAAATTTATTTCCCGCTAACCGCTCTAGGATTTGGTCAATAAATGGTAGCGGGAAGTGATCTTTCTTGGTTGCAGCATTGAGTTTCCTATAATCTACACACACTCTCCAAGATGTAGGAGTGCGTGTAGGGATGGATTCGCCCCTGTCATTGACACGGATGGTGAGTCCTGCCTTTTTGGGCACAACGTGAATCGGACTCACCCAGGGGCTATCGCTGATCGGGTAGATTATACCCGCATCCAGCCACTTAATGATTTCATTCTTAACGACCTCCCGCATGTTAGGGTTGAGACGTCGCTGCATCTCGCGAGAAGGTCGAGCCTCCTCCTCCGTATATATACGATGAGTGCAGTAGGAGGGACTAATACCAGATAAGTCTGATAAGGACCACCCAATAGCTGCCTTGTGTTCTAGGAGGACCTTAGTTAGTTTGCACTCCTGCTCCATGGTTAATTTTGAACTGATGATTACAGGGAGCGTTTCATTTGGTCCCAGGAAAACATACTTGAGTGTATTAGGCAGCACTTTTAGCTCGGGAGTAGATGGGGAAGGATCTGGCATTTCTTGGGACGAGAGTGTCCCAGACGGGTAGGAGAACAAGTTAGGAGGAAGAAACTGGCCTTCAGATTGGCCAAGAAGAGGGGCTTCTTGGATAGATGGATCCAAAAATGAATAGCCCCAGTGAGAAGTATATGGGCTCAAGGTCCCAGTGTGGATTTGTAAATCCGCCTGATTTGGCGGGGAAGAAAGGGCAATTCGGTCTTCATGAGTATGGACCGACAGTGAGTAGCCCGAATATGACTCAGACCACGAGGTATGGGAAGCGGAGAAAACCTCGTCAGAAGTCTGGCCAGGAGAAGGTACTGGACAAGGGAGGGATTGGGGAACGTCACAGTATGCGTTGGTCAGGCAGTTATCAGTGTTTATAGGTAATCCGCAGCAGTCCGAATAGGTCCCAATTAGTCCGATACACGCGCTGACGGCCATATCCTCGTCAGACGTGTCATCCTCAATGCAATCGCAATCAAAGTTCTTGCCTGCCTTGAATATGTTAAGCTTGAGCTTCTCAGATCCAACGGCAATCTCAATACAGCCCGACTCGCAGTCGATGTGGGCGCGGGCTGTGGCCAAGAAAGGTCGACCGAGGATGATCGGACAATCAGAAAGTGAACTAGGAACTTCCATATCTAAAACAAGAAAGTCAACAGGAAAACAGAGACTGTTGACCCTAACCACCACATCTTCCACCACACCCTTCGGGATTTTGACAGAACGATCTGCCAACTGTAACGTGACAGGGGTGGGTTTCAGATTTCCCAAGGAAAATTTTTTGAGCATGATGGTCGGTATGAGATTGATGGAAGATCCTAGATCAAGCAAGGCACGGTTAAAACTGCAGCCTTGGATGCTACAGGAAATCAGTGGTGTGCCCGGATCTTTCTGCTTCGGTGGTAAGTTTGACAGTATAGCACAACTCGCATGAGGCGAGAGAACCACAGGATTCTTAGTCCTCTTCGACTGTCGTCTGGGTGTTGTGTAGTCTTTGAAAAATCGAGCGACAGTAGGTATGTGGTCGATTGCCTCGAGCAGGGGTACCTTGATTTCTACATCCCTGAACAAATTACGTAGGTTGTCAAAGGCCTGCGTATTTTTCTTTTTGCCTTTTGGCTCCCTTAGTAGAGCCTCAGGGAATGGGATTGATTCTGGCACAAGTTTTGGTGCATCATCCTCTCGCGAATGCGATATGCATCCCGAATGAGAGGGTGATGAAGAAGATGGGCCAGGATCAGGTCGAGGCGGATCGACGGTTTGCTTACCGCTCCTCGTAGTGATAGCATTGGACGATGCGGGTCCAGTGGGATCATACGGTGGAGGAGGGTTTGCAATGGGGATATAAGAGTGTGGTGCTGCAGCAGGATTAGCCTGAAATCCCGGTGGAATGCTCGGAGCTTGCAGAACTTGATTAACCTGTCCCTGAGAAGGTCGTACCTGTGGTTGAGAACCACGGGGCACGAAATTTCGCGGGTTTGGAACAGGTTGGGCGGGAAGAGTGCCCTGAGATCGAGTCGCCATGCGTAGTTGACTGATCTCGGCATTCTGCTGCGCCAATTGGTGCTGAAGAGAGGTCATGTTCTCTTCATGGCGCTTTGACATTTCCGTCATCATTCGCATCAATTTGTCAAGAGGGCTTGATGCGTGTTCAGTTTGTGGTACGCAAGGGCCTGATGGCGGATTTGCCATAGGATTAAATTGGACCCTTGGGATGACGGGTGCGGACGGTCGCATTGGTCCACCCGCGGGGTTTTGGCGCTGCGAGTTGTTGGACCATGCAAAGTTCGGATGATTACGCCACCCCGGGTTATAAGTGGTAGAGAACGGGTTGTTCCCCAGGGCGCAAGCATCTTCTATGCCAGTAGACGCGTCCGCATGTAGATATGCGTCCGAGCCCACGGAGGCTTGGTCCTCCGTGTCGAAATACTGGCTCGCAGAAGCCAGTTCCACATGACTTACCGAGTCGCTTGGCGCGACACTCGGTAAGGAAGGTCTAACGGGGTTTCTTGGGATAAGCCTGGTATTAGAAGAACTTGGATTGTGACGAAGTGGTGAAGAGGTGGTGTTTGCCATAGATCGAGCGGGGTTGGCCAGAAGCTCGTCCAGCTTCTTGTGCACGATGGAGACTTCATCCAGTTTTTGTGCAATAAGGCTTAGATCAGTGGATGAATGGGAGGGTCCCATGTCAACTTCGTGGACATTTCGGGGCTGGCTGGTATGATTAAAGGCGACAATGGAAGCATTGTTCATCGAGTTTTCACTCATATTTTCAAACAGCTCGAATGCTCCATTCTCGTCTTTATTCATAAAGTTCCCTCCGCAGGAAGCGTCTGCAATCTGCTTCAAAGTCTCATTTAGCCCATAGTAGAAAATCTGGGCTATATGCCACTTAGGCAGACCGTGGTGCGGACACTTCCTGAGGAGGTCGTTATACCTCTCCCATGCCTCATGAAATTGTTCGCCGTTTTGTTGCGTAAATGAAGTGATAGCACGGCGAAGCGCATTGGTCCGCCCGATTGGGAAGAACTTCTTGAGAAACGCTGTTCGCATCTCTTCCCACGAGTGGATGGTTCTCCCAAGGGTGCGTAACCATTGCGACGCTTTATCCCGTAATGAAAACGGGAACATCTTCATGAGGACTATAGATAACCCGACATTTCTTGGTTTAACGGTTTCAGCAAGTCGGGTTAGGTCTTCCAAGTGGAGAAATGGGTCTTCACTTGCAAGACCATGAAAGTGAAAATTGATTAGGCCAATTATATTTGGTTTTAATTCAAAGTCGTCCCCGCCCATGGGGACCCGAATTTGTCCTATGGTCTCTGTAGCAGCGGGATTCTGATAAGAGCTAAGAGACCTAGGCTCCTCCCGTTCGGGAGGGTTCTGCATTTCCTCCAATGTTTCCCGAATGGCTTCGATTTGCTCATTATACATTTCCATTTGGGCTTGGAGGCGGGTTATGGGATCTAAGGCTCCACCACCTGGTGGGTTCTGAGGGCGGTTTCCTCCCTCGGGATTTGGGGGTGGGCGTGCAGCCATGTTTGTGGAGGAGGAGGACGATTCGACTTGTTTTCTAGATTTATCAGTCAATTCAAATAGTTCAGGGTTTTGTGACCTCCTCCCAAACATGCACTACCGCAGGAAGAATTGGGGAGATGAGAAGGGAATAGGGATGAGAGAAATGACGCCGCAAAGGTACACTTGATTACAAATCAATACAGTCAAGTTCCTAACCTCTACAGTGTGCCCTTAGACCTAAAGATCTAAGTTACCTACTATCACGAATTACGGAACCGAATGCGAGCACCGCGGAACCACCGGGCCAGATTGAAAGGCCGTTTGCCCCAGTCTTAGACACCCGATAGCACGCGGGAACTCTCACCAGCACGTAGTCGCTACACACAGGTAGTTAGACCTCCAATCCTCAGTAAGGGTCAAGTTACTACCAGTTTTAATTAGAGGCTTAGGGTCAAGTGCTTTTGGAATGTGAAGGGCGTTGTTTACGGGTAATGCCCAAGTGATTGATTTTAAGAGTGTGTAAGAACAAGCATGCAACGGGGAAATCTCCCCGAATTGAAGTTTTTATTGGCGAATGGTTTTTAGAGTTCAGCCTTAAGTAGTATGAATTTTAGGGTTTTGCTGAATTACCAATTCAACCAATCTCCGGGTTTTTTGCAAAAATACAGGTTTTCCTTCTAAAACCCAAGAAACCCTTCTTCAATTATTAGTTAGTTAATGCATGCTAAAATGCAATGGGCTACCCTAAATGGAGATTTCTAAGTGTGGATGCACGAATCAGTTTTATACCAATGTGACAGGGAGCCAAAGCACTTCAATTCAAGTGCTCCCAATCACCAGAAATGATTTCCACACACAAGGCTTCAACCAAAAGATAAAGAAAATAAAATTGTTGGGGTTGAAGTATTCAGGATCGAATCACAGGCAAGTTTGAAAAGTCGTGGTGGGGTTGGAATCAACTCAATTCCAAGTCTCCCCACCAAAAATGTGATCCTGAATTAAAGATAAGTGAGGCAAAAGAGGGATACAAGCAATCTTTTTCTTTGCCTCAAAGAATACTTCCCACGGCGAAAAATCTAAGAATGAAGATTCTCGGATTTTCGCTATGCGAAGTAAGGTGGGAAATCCGGGGCAGTGGGAGTGAAGACAACCAATCAATCAAGTGAATTTTAATCCACTTGCCCTCAAGAAATCCCAAAAAGTTTTTCTAGTTTTTAGTTTTAAAAATTTTTTTTTTTTATTTTTATGGTGGCAAGTTAACACTAATTTGATGAGAAAAGAAAACCTACTTGTTCGGCAACGTGTGCGAAGCTCCAATGCAATGTCGGCGTCTTCACGCTCTCGTTCCCGCCTTGGATCTGCTCACGTCCTCGACTTCGTCAGCCTTCTTCTCCTTCCACCAGGTTCACCTGCACACCAAAAACAACAATACCCGTGAAGAGAGAAGAGACAAATTTAAAGGAATTGGATAGAAACTTACTCGAAAGCGCACTTCCCCGGCAACGGCGCCAGAAAAGTCATGATGGGTCAGCCTGGATAGGTTGTTAATATGATATTTTTATCGGTGAAATGTGTATAGTGGTTAACCTAATTCAGACCTAACCATTTCTTTACAAAATTTTTAACCTGGCCTAATTGATTTTATCTTGTCACTTTTAAGCCCAGGGTCGAACTCAGGGAAGTGGGGTTCAAGTCGAGTTTCTACGTTTTCCTTAAAACGCGTCTCTTCCGTTCGTTTATTCTGTTTTTGGTATTTTTCTTATTTAGGTTTTTTTCTGGTAATCCTTGTTCTTGAGGCACACCCTCAAAATTGTGTCCTTGGCTTTTAGCCAAAACAGAGTTCCAAAACGCGCCTTGCTACTCGCAAGACGGGGGTACCTGCAAATCAAAGATTATCTTTTCACTTTTATACCTTTTTTCTATCTTTTTACTAAGAAGGAAGCTAACAGATAGAAAGTAAATATAGTAGCTATAGATATATATTTATATGTAATATATATATAAAGGGGTGGGGGTGGAGGTGATGATGGAGTGTAGCACTATGTCGAGTCAGCCGACGTCTAGAGAGATGCAACCAACACGACTAGGTGCCGCGTGGAGTGTGGATGGAGGATGGATGATGTATGGGACCACGCTTTTTTTGTACGCGTGTATCAGGGAATATCAGCAACTGGTGCAGATATCCCCGCGATACAGCGTATAATAAATAACGTGAAAATATATGTACATATGTATGTATATAAATGTATAAGTATATATGTATAGATATATATAGATATATATATATATATAGGTGTATATATATATATATATATATGTATGTATATATGTATATAGCTATGTATATATGTATATAAGTATATATATATAATACTATATAGATATATATATATATGTATATAAGTATATATGTATCTAGATATATATGTATATATATATGTGTATATGTATAAGTATATAGATATGTATATATATATATATGTATATGAGTATGTGTATATATATATATATATATATTATATATGTATATGCATATATATATTATATTATATGTATGTATACATAACTATATAGATATACTATGTATATATAAGTATATATATACAGATATATGTATATGTATATATATATATATGTATGTATATAAGTTACTATTAGTGTGTGAGTGTGTGTGTCGGTGAATGGGTGTGTGTGTGTTGCTGTAAGTGAAAAAAGAGAGAGAGAGAGAGATAGAGAATACGTGAGAGAGAGAGAGCGGAAGACAGAGAGGGAGCGGGCGGGAGAGATCGCGGAGAGAGAGAGAGCGCCAGAGAGAGAAAGAGCGGGCGGGAGAGATCGCGAGCGCGGACGATGGCAGCGAGTTAAGACGTCAGCTCGCGGCGGCGGACGTCTGACGCCGCGTCGTCTGAAGGCGGAGGCGGACGTCTGAAGAAGGCGGGTGCGGGCGCGCTTTCGCGCAGGGTTCTGCAGGCCTGCGCGAAGTCGACGAGCGGGCGATGGCGCGGAGGAGCGAGCGTGGAGGAGGTTTGCAGGTGGTCGCGGAGGGTTGCGGAGGGGGGCAGGGGTCGGCGTGAGGCCGTAGCCGGCCGCTGCAGTGCGCGCGGCGGCGGGCTACGGGTGCAACTGCGAGGCGGACAGAACGGAGACGGAGGCGGAGAACGGGCCTGCAGATGCGCGCGGAGGGTTGCGCGCCTGCGGGGAAGGTCGCGGAGGAGGCGGGGGGTGCTGCTGCTACTGCTGTCGCCGCGGTTTAGCTGCTGCTGCTGCTGCTTCAAGCTTCGGAGCTTGAAGCGGCAGCAATGGCGTGGAGATGAAAACGAAGAGAAAAGAAAACACCACGCCCACCTGCTCGTTGAAGAGCTGGGCGGTGGTGTTCCCACTGTGGTGGTGAGCACCACAGTGGGTTCTCCTGCTCGTCGGGTGCCTCCTCGACGGAGGGCCGGCGTATGGGAGGGGAGAACGGGCGAGGAAGGTGGCTGCGGGTTTTTTTTTTCAGTAGCTGCCACCGCTGCGTCGCGAGGATGAAGCTGCAGCTACTTATAGAGGAGGGGAGAGGGGCGTGTTGGCTGCAGCAGGGAGAGGGCGTGCTAGTTGCAGCTGTAGGGAGCGGCGTTGGCAGGGAGACGTGACGGGAAGAGGTGCTGCGTGGCTGCTGCATGCAGCTGCGGGAAGAGTGCAGCCGCGGGAAGGATGCAGCCGCGGGAAGAAGAGAAAAGCCGTGGGAAGAAGAAAGAAAGATGAAAATAAAATATGGAGAGGGGATTTTTTGCAAAGAGACACTTGAAGAAAAATGTAAAAATGCAAGCCATTTATTCCATTCTCTTCTCCTCTTAATTAAATGCATGCATGCAAGCGTTTTTACAAATGCAACTACAGGATTATAATATACATAGTTAATGCTAGAAAATAGCATAAGAAGGCGTTCTTATAGGCGTGTTTTGAGGTGCAAACAGTCTCTTAGCTCCTATCAGAATCTCACTGCTACAGACACCATAGGACAAATTCGGGTCCCCATGGGCAGGGACGACTTTGAATTGAAACCTAACATAATTGGCCTGATAAATTTTCACTTCCATGGTCTTGCAAGTGAAGATCATTTTCTCCACTTGGAAGACCTAACCGGATTGGCTGAAATAGTTAAACCAAGAAATATCAGGTTACCTATAGTACTCATGAAAATGTTCCCGCTTTCATTGAGGGATAAAGCGTCGCAGTGGTTACGCACCCTTGGGAGAACCATCCACTCATGGGAAGAGATCCGAACAACGTTTCTCAAGAAGTTCTTCCCAATCAGGCGAACCAATGTGCTTCTCCGTGCTATCACTTCCTTTACACAACAAAACGACGAACCGTTTCATGAGGCTTAGGAGAGATATAATGACCTCTTCAAGAAGTGTCCGCACCATGGTCTGCCTAAGTGGCATATAGCCCAGATTTTCTACTATGGGCTAAATGAGACTTTGAAGCAGATTACAGACGCTTCCTGCGGAGGGAACTTCATGAATAAAGACGAGAATGGAGCATTCAAATTATTTGAAAATATGAGTGAAAACTCAATGAACAATGCTTCCATTGTCGCCTTTAATCGTACCAGCCTGCCTCGTAATATCCACAAAGTTGACACGAGACCCTCCCATTCATCCACAGATCTCAGCCTTATCGCACAGAAATTGGAGTCTCCGTCGTGCACAAGAAGCTAGACAAGCTTCTGGACAACCCCGCCCATTCTATGGCAAACACCCCCACCTCACCACTTCGTCACAATCCCAATTCTTCCAACACCAGGCTTATCCCGAGAAACCCCGTAGGACCTTCCTTACCGAGTGTCGCGCCAAGCGATTCGGTAAGTCACGTGGATCTGGCTTCTGCAAGCCAGTATTTTGACACGGAGGACCAAGCCTCCGTGTGCTCGGAAGCGTATTTACATGTAGATGCGTCTTCTAGCATAGAAGATGCTTGCGCCCTGGGGAACAACTCGTTCTCTGCCACTTATAACCCAGGGTGGCGAAATCATCCGAACTTCGCATGGTCCAACAACCTGCAGTGCCAAAACCCCATGGGTGGACCAATGCAACCGTCCGCACCTGTCATCCCAATGGCCCAGTCTAATCCTATGGCGAATCCGCCATTGGGTCCTTGCGTATCGCAAACAGAACACGCATCAAGTCCTCTTGACAAATTGATGCGAATGATGACAGAAATGTCAAAGCACCATGAAGAGAACATGACCTCTCTTCAGCACCAATTAGCACAGCAGAATGCTGAGATCAGTCAACTACGCATGGCGACTCGATCTCAGGGCACTCTTCCAGCCCAACCTGTCGCAACCCACGAAATTTCATACCACGTGGTCCTCAACCACAGGTATGACCTTCTCAGGGGCAGGTTCATCAGATTTTGCAGGCTCTGAGCATTCCACAGGGATTTCAGGCTAATCCCGTTGCAGCACCTCAATCTTATGTCCCTATTGTGAACCCTCCTCTGCCTTATGATCCCACTAGACTCGCATCGTCCAATGCGATCACTACGAGGAGCGATAAGCAGACTGTCGATCCACCTCGACCTGATCCTGGCCCGTCTTCTTCATCGCCCTCTCATTCGGGATGCGCACCGCATTCGCGAGAGGATGATACACCCAAATTGGTGCCAGAATCAATCCCATTCCCTGAGGCTCTACTGAGGGAGCCAAAAGGCAAGAAAAAGTATACGTATGCCTTTGATAACCTGTGTAATTTGTTCAGGGATGTCGAAATCAAGGTACCCCTACTCGAGGCTATCGACCACATACCTACTGTCGCCCGATTTTTCAAAGACTACACAACACCCAGGTGACAGTGAAAGAAAACTAAGAATGTGGTGGTTCTCTCGCCTCAGGCGAGTTGTGCCATACTGTCAAATCTACCACCGAAGCAGAAAGATCTGGGCACACCACTTATTTCCTGTAGCATCCAAGGCTGCAATTTTAACCATGCCGTGCTTGATCTAGGATCTTCCATCAATCTTATACCAACCATCATGCTCAAAAAATTTTCCTTGGGAAATTTGAAACCCACCCCTATCACATTACAGTTGGCAGATCGTTCTGTCAAAATTCCGAAGGGTGTGGTGGAAGACATGGTGATTAGTGTCAACAGTCTTTGTTTTCCTGTTGACTTTCTTGTTTTAGATATGGAAGTTCCTAGCTCACTTTCTGATTGTCCGATCATCCTTGGTCGACCTTTCTTGGCCACAGTCCGCGCCCATATCGACTGCGAGTCGGGCTGTATTGAGATTGCCGTTGGATCTGAAAAGCTCAAGCTTAACATCTTCAAGGCAGCCAAGAACTTTGATTGCGATTGCATCAAGGATGACACGTCTGACGAGGACATGGCTGTCAGCGCGTGTATCGGACTAACTGGGACCTATTCTGACTGCTGCGGACTGCCTTTAAACACTGACGATTGCCTGATCGACACATATTGTGATGTTCCCCCATCCCTCCCTTTTCTCGTACCTTCTCCTGACCAGACTTCTGACGAGGTTTTCTCTGCTTCCCATACCTCGTGGTCTGAGTCATTTTCGAGATACTCACCGCCGGTCCACACTCTTGAAGACTGGATTGCCCTTTGTTTCCTGCCAAATCAGGCAGAGTTGCAACTCCACACTAGGACCTTGAGCCCATATACTACTCACTAGGGCTATTCCTTTTTGGATCCATCTATCTAAGAAGCCCATCTTCTTGGCCAATCTGAGGGCCAACTTCTTCCTCCTGACTTGTTTTCCAATCTGCCTGGGACACTCTCGTCCCAAGAAATGCTAGATCTTTCACCATCCACTCCTGAGCTGAAAGAGCTGCCTAGTACACTTAAGTATGTTTTCCTGGGGCCAAATGAAACGCTTCCCATAATCATCAGTTCAAAATTGACCAATGAGCAAGTGCAAACTAATGAAGGTCCTTATGGAACACAAGGCAGCCATTGGATGGTCTCTATCGGACTTAACTGGCATTAGCCCCTCCTACTGCACTCACCATATATATACGGAGGAGGAGGTTCGACCTTCCCGAGAGATGCACGATGTCTCAACCCTAACATGCAAGAGGTTGTTAAAAAGGAAATTATTAAGTGGCTGGATGCGGGTATAATCTACTCGATCAGCGATAGCCCCTGGGTGAGCCCGATTCACGTCATGCCCAAAAAGGTGGGACTCACCATCCGTGTCAATGACAGGGGCGAATCCATCCCTACACGCACTCCTACATCTTGGAGAGTGTGTGTAAATTACAGGAAACTCAATGCTGCAACTAAGGAAGATCACTTTCCGCTACCTTTCATTGACCAAATCCTAGAGTGGTTAGTGGGAAATAAATTTTTCTGTTTCCTGGATGGATTCTTAGGATATAACCAGGTGGCAATTGACCCCCGGGACCAAAAGAAAACCACTTTTACCTGCCCATTCGACACCTTTGCATTTAGAAGGATGCCATTCGGACTTTGTAACGTGCCAGCAACTTTCCAGAGATGTATGCTGGCGATATTTCATGACATGGTGGGTGACTTTCTCAAGGCCTTCATGGATGACTTTTCGATCTTTGGACCATCTTTTGATGACTATCTTGCCAACCTGGCCCGTATCCTTAGGAGATGTATTGATGTAAACCTCGTGCTTTCCTAGGAAAAAAGTCATTTTATGGTACATGAGGGAATTGTTCTCGGACATATCATCTCCGATAGGGGTATCGAGGTTGACAGAGCTAAGCTTAATGTAATTGCTGATTTACCTGTGCCTGCTCCTTCCTGGGACACATCGGTTTCTATAGGAGATTCATCAAAGATTTCTCCAAGATTTCTCGACCTTTAACTCATCTCCTATCGACCAACGTACCCTTCGATATGGGCCCTGACTACATACGAGCATTCATGCAGCTGCGTAATGCTGTCATCAATGCCCCTGTTCTCCAGCCACCTGATTGGTCCCTTGACTTTGAACTCATGTTTGACACTTTCGACCTTGCAGTTGGAGCCATCCTGGGACAAAGGCGCAATAGACAGCCCTTCGTGGTGTACTACGCCAGTAAGACGTTGGACGAGGCCTAGCGTAATTATACTACCATTGAGAAAGAACTACTGGCGGTTGTCTTTGGGTTGGAGAAATTTCGCTCTTACCTTCTGGGCTCACATGTTATTTTTTTCACTGATCATGCAGCCATTCGCCATCTCATGCACAAGAAGGATGCCAAGCCTAAACTGATTCGTTGGATCCTTCTGCTCCAAGAATTTGACATTGAGATCCGCGATAAGGTCGGAGCCCAGAATGTTGTTTCTGATCATCTTTCTAGACTGGACCCTGACCATATTGGACTTACTCTGCGGATTAATGAGATTTTTCCTTATGAGCACCTATTGGCAATCAATGTGGCAAATGGACCTTGGTATGCCGACATTGCCAATTACCTTGCTTCTGGATCCCTTCCACGTGGCTAGCCTAAAAACCAGTGCAAGCGTCTCATGGCAGAAGCAAAGTATTATTTCTGGGATAATCCACTTCTTTTTCGAATAGGTGCTGATCAAATCATCCGTCACTGTATTCCTGACAGCGAATTCCCCAGTGTGCTATTCTTCTGCCACGATCAGACCTGCGGAGGCCATTTCTCTGGGAGGAAAACTGCAGCCAAGGTGTTGCAGTGTGGTTTAGTTTGGCCCTCCCTTCACCAGGATGCACACAATTATGCCAAACGTTGCACTAGGTGCCAGTCGTTAGGGTCAATGTCACGTCGTGACATGATGCCCTTACAACCCATCCTAGCTGCAAAAATCTTCGACATTTGGGGAATTGATTTCATGGGTCCCTTTCCTCCTTCCAACGGCTTCGAATTTATTCCCGTGGTTGTTGATTATGTTTCGAAATGGATTGAGGCTATTCCCACATGCCGTGCTGACCATATTATATCCACTCGATTTGTCAAAGACCACATTTTTGCGTGCTTTAGGATCCCTCGAGCCATTATCTCGGATGGAGGAAGCCACTTTACCCATGCTTCTTTTCAGGCACTTCTGAGGAAATACGAAGTTCACCATAGTATCGCATCCCTGTATCATCCTCAGACAAACGGCCAGGCTGAGGTGTCGAACCGGCAAATCAAGCAAATTCTCCAGAAAACGGTTCGGCCTGACCGAAAGGATTGGTCCGATAAGCTGATTGACGCACTTTGGGCATATCGAACTGCCTTCAAGGCTCCCCTTGGTATGTCTCCTTATAGAATTGTTTACGGGAAGTCTTGTCATTTGCCCGTGGAGCTGGAGCACCGCGCTTATTGGGCGGTTCGCCAATGTAACCTCGACCTAGACTTGTGTGGTCGAGAAAGGAAACTCCAACTCCAGGAGTTGGAAGAGCTCCGTCGTGAAGCCTGTGATTCTGCCTTAACTTTCAAGCAACGAACTAAGGCTTTTCACGACAGCCATATTCGGCAGAAGGAATTTGAGCCATCTCATCAAGTTTGGCTCTACAATGCCCGACTTAAATTCTTTCCTGGGAAACTGAAGTCCAAATGGATTGGTCCTTTCCTGGTCTCAAGACCATTTCCCAACGGGGCCGTTGAGATTGAAGATCCCAAATCTGGACATAAATTTACGATCAATGGGCAGCGTTTAAAACCCTATCTTTCTCATGAACCTACCCCCATTGGAGAAACTGTTGCCCTGCTGGAGGGTAACTAATGTTGTGCCTCATTCTGAGTCCAACTGGGGACATTAAATTCAATGCTCGTTGGGAGGCACCCCAACAACACTCACTATGCACCATCACTTTTCACTTCACCACCCACAATCTACCCACCCTACCACCCTATTGTATACCCTGCACCTCAACTCTCATTACCCGATCTTTTGTCCTTCCTCTACCTTACCCTGCATGCAAATGAGGACATAGCATCGTTTGGCATGGGGGGCTGGATAGGCATCCATAGGATCTGGGTATTTTAGGGTATCATGCAGTCTCCATCTATCTATAAATATGTTCAAAAAAAAAAAATGGTGTTTAGTAATGATTTGAAGGCTGAAATAAAAATACAATAAGTGTTTATGGATATTCAACCATTGTTTTGAAGACTTTCCAGGCCATAGAAGCTTGATTCGCTCAGGCTCGACTTAATTCACTTGAGCATTGACAAGATAGATCGGAATCTCTCCTAACTAAGGATGTATTCTTGTACCTAAGACACCAGTACAGGATTCGTTGGTTTGCTTTTACTCGAGAGCCTAAGTAATCTTGGTTCACACTACACATATCAAGAAAGCCCAGGCGAACATAAGAACCAACCCTAGTGTTCATTAGGGAAGGTGGAGTCCTTACCTATGCACGTAGGTAGACTTTTTATCCCAGGCTTTATTCTTGTGTTTAGGAGAGACTCTTTCCACCAAAAAGGAACACTCCCACCGAAAGAAAAGTGTGCTCCTCCAAATAATGTTGTAAGAGATATACTGACCTGTGTTTCAAAAAAAAAAGAAAGAAACCTGCAAATAAGTCAGTATATCTCGCAAACATTTGTAAAGTATTCTCCCTACAAAAGTTCTTCAAGGCAAGTTACAAATACCCGATTTTCTTTGAGCCACAAATATAATAAAATGGGAGTTGAGTTTTCCGTCATATTTTTAAGGGTCAATCCAAAAACACGAGCTGAAACTGGGACCAACCTGCACCTAAAAATTCGTGAAACCCAGGGCTTGAGTCTTAATGTTCATCTGGTCAGTCTTGATCCTTCACTAAGCACAAGCCATAATCTCTTGAGCTCTCGAGTACGGCAAAAACCTCCTGGATCTTGGAAATCATACTTAAGGCTTAAATATCAAGAGTCCTGGTTAGTCGAGAGATGATCTATGTCACATAAGACTTAAAGTAATGGTAGTCTTCTCTACAATTGGTTCTCACAATATCCGACAAATAAAAAACCTATGTCGTCTCAGAAGAAAATCTTAAGCTTAAGATCATTTCTAAATACAATACAAAAATGTTTTGCTAGGGACTACCAAAGATAAGCATGGGGGTATGATTGCACAGCAAAAATGCACCAACAATTGTGCCATCTTGTGCTATTTCCTAGCATTACCATTGTATATTAGGAACCCATAGTCGCATTTGCAAAAATAAATGCATGCGTGCATTTATTTGAGAGGGGAGGAGAGTAAATAAAATGGCCTTGAAATTAATGTATTCCTCAAGTGCTGCCTCGCAAATTCACCATCTTTATTTTTATTTTTATTTGGCTTTGAATTTCTCTGCATGGCTACAGGGCATGGCAGCTTCCTCTTCGCGCCATTCTCTGCAACAGCTTGCCCTGCCAGCCGCATGCACAGCCCAGGGCATGGCTGTGCATGCCTCCTTCCTCTTTAAAAAGAGCACAGCCATCTTCTTTGCGGGAGCCCGGTCCAACACAACAGACAACACCCTTCCTTCCTCCAGGCCGTCTCCTCCCCTCTCCCCACCATACGTAGCCTCTCTTCCTCCTGAGGAGCTACGCTGCGGGCAGGGGCAGCTCACAATGGTACACGACTACCACTGTGAGTCCCACCACCGCCCAGCTCATCAAAGAGTCTGTGGGCGTGGTGGTACTCCTCTCTATTTTCGTCATTCCATCCATTTCTGCCAGTGCCACAAAGTCAACCTTTGAAGCTCAACCGTAGCTGTAGCAAGGAACCGGCCACCCAACGTCATGCGCAGGCCACCGCGTGCACCTGCAGTAGCCGGCATAGCTCTTTCCACGCACGCGGGCTCGCTCCGCAGCTCCCACACACATAGAACCGCCAGCAGTCGATCGCGCAAGCCGAGGGCGCACTGTAGCCACTGTTCATGCTAGAGAGCCCGACACTTTGGCTACAGTGCAGTGACCGGAAAGTTTCTCACTTATCCGGTCACCGCGCACTCTCTCTCCACGCCGCTACTATCTTCAGCCCATCCACACACGCCTGCGCCTGCTTCTCTCCCCGCACCCGCTCCAGCGCCTGCGCTCGCATCTCTCCTAGCTCCCGCTTCTTCGCCCGCATTCCCCTCAACGCTTAGCACGGCGCACTGCAGTGCATAGCACGCTTCGCGGCAGTCCCTCCCTCGTGCCTGCTCCCTCAAGCGTGCGCACACATCTTTATGCCTACGTGCCTGTGCCTACTCATTGACCATCAGACAACGGGCGCAGCCTCCAGACAGCTTAAATGCCCGTGCCTTCTTCACCCCAACAGACGCTCACTCTCTCTCTCTCTCTCTCACAGACACACACCTCACGCACACACACACACCACACTTGTACACACTCACGTGTACACTCACTCACTCACTTGTACACGACTATATACTTATATATATATATACATATATATATTTATATATATATATATTTATATACATATATCTATACACATATTAGTACCTATACAACTAAGTATAAGTATATATACATATATATATACACATATATTTATACATATATATATATATACAAATATACATACATATATACATATATCTATAACTATAAATACATATATATCTATCTACATATATCTATATACGTAGATACTTATACTAATATATATATATACATATACACATATATATGACTATATACATATATTACTATATATATATATATAGTTATATATACGTACATATATATCTAATTATAAATATATATATATACAAACATCTATCTATACATATATTTACATATCTATATATATGTACATATATATATATATATATATATACATATACAACTACATATACACCTATATAATTATAAGCATATCTATAGATATACATATATATATAAATTTTCATATCACCTACCACACATTGTATCACGGGAATATCTACACCAGTTGTTGATATTCCCTGATACACACGTATAGAAAGTGTCTCCACACACATCTTCCACCCATCCATCCTTCACTCCACGTGGCACTTCATCCTGTTGGTTGCGTCTTCCTAGAAGACGATCAACTCGACACCATGCTACATGCCATTTCCACCTCCACCCCCACCCCTATATACATATATAATATATATATGTATATACTATATTAATCTTATTTCTATTTCTCTTTCCTGCCATTAAAAAGATAAAAAAAATATATAAAAGAGAAAAGATAATCCTTGACTTGCAGGTACTCAGTCTCTCGAATAGCAAGACCAGTTTTGGAACCCTAATTTGGCTCAAAGCCAAGAACCTTGATTTTGAGGGTGTACCATAAGGACAAAAATTATCAGAAAAAAAAATCTTAAATAGAAAAACACCAAAAACATAATAAACGAACGGAAGAGATTCGTTGTAGGAAAGGCGTAGAAACTTATTCACCTCTAATCCCGCTTCCCTGAGTTCGACCCTGGGCCTAATGCTCACCAAGGTAAAATCAAGTAGGCGAGGTTAAAAAAAAAAAATTTGTAAAAAGATGGTTAGGGTCGATTTAGGTTAACCACTATACGCATTTCAACGATTAAATCACCATATTAACACAACCTATCCGAGCCCGACCACACTTTTTGCGTATATGTATATATATAGTAATATATGTATATAGTTATATATATGTGTATATGTATATATATATATATATTAGTATAAGTATCCATGTATAAAGATATATGTAGATATATATATATATGTATTTATAGTTATAGATATATGTATATATGTATGTATATTTGTATATATATATGTATAAATATATGTTTATATACATATATATATATATATGTATATATACTTATACTTAGTTGCATACGTACTAATATGTGTATAGATATATGTATATATATATGTATATAAATATATATATATAAGTATATAGTCGTGTACAAGTGAGTGAGTGAGTGTACACGTGAGTGTGTACAAGTGTGGTGTGTGTGTGTGCGTGAGGTGTGTGTCTGTGAGAGAGAGAGAGAGAGAGAGTCTGCTAGGGTGAAGAAGGTGCGGCCGTTTAAGCCGTTTGGAGGCTGCGCCCGTCGTCTGATGGTCCACGTGCAAGAGCAGGCGCGTAGGCGCTAAGATGCTCGCGCATGCTAGAGGGAGCGAGCGTAAGGGAGGGACTACAGTGAAGCACGCTGTGCACCGCAGCACACCGCGCTGCGCGCTGAGGTGAATGTGGGCAAAGAAGCGGGCGTGGGGAGAGACGTAGGCGCAGGTGTGCACGGACGGGATGGCAACTGTAGCAAAGCAGAGAGGGAGTGCGCGGTGACTGGATAAGTCAGAAACTTTCCAGTCACCGCACTATAGCCATAGTGTCGTGCTCTCTAGCGTGAACAGTGGGTACAGTGCACGCTCGGCTCGTGCGACCGGCTGCTGGCGGTTTTGCATGTGCGAGTGCTGCGGAGCAAGCCCACGCATGTAGAAAGAGCTGCGCCGGCTGCTGCAGGGGCACGCGGTGGCCTGCGCGTGGCGTGGGCCGGCCGATTCCTCGCTGCAGCTGCAGTTGAGCTTCAAAGCTTGACTCTGTGGCAATGGTGGAAATGGATCTAATGAAGAAAACTGAGAGGAGAACCACCACGCCCACCGGCTCTTTGATGAGCTGGGTGGTGGTGGGACTCATAGTGGTAGTCGTGTACCACTGTGAGCTACTCCTGCCCATAGCGTAGCTCCTCAGGAGGAAGAGAGGCTATGTATGGAGGGGAGAGGGTAGGTGACGGCCTGGAGGAAGGAAGGGTGCTGTCTATTGTGTTGGACTAGGCTCCCGCAAAGAAGATGGCTGTGCCCTTTTTAAAGAGGAAGGAGGCAAGCATAGCCATGCCCTGGGCTATGCATGGCTATGCATGCAACTGGCAGGGCAAGCTGTTGTAGAGAATGGCGTGAAGAGGAAGCTGCCATGCCCTGTAGCCGTGCGGAGAAATTCAAAGCCAGATAAAAATAAAAATAAAGATGGTGAATTTGAGAGGTAGTACTTAAGGAATACGTTATTTTCAAGGCCATTTTATTTGCTCTCCTCCCCTCTCAAATAAATGCACGCATGCGTTTATTTTTGCAAATGCGACTGTGACTACCTAATATACAATGGTAATGCTAGGAAATAGCACAAGATGGCACAATTGTTTGTGCATTTTTGTTGTGCAATCATACCCCCATGCCTATCTTTTGCTAGTCCCTAGCAAAACATTTTTGTATTGTATTTAGAAATGATCTTAAGCTAAAGATTTTCTTCTGAGGCGACATAGGTTTGTTTATTTGTTGGATATTGTGAGAACCAATTATAGAGAAGACTACCATTACTTTAAGTCTTATGTGACATAGACCATCTCTCGACTAACCAGGACTCTTGATATTTAAACCTTAAGTACGATTTCCATGATCCAGGAGGTTTTTGCCGTACTCGAGAGCTCAAGAGATTATGGCTTGTGCTTATTGAAGGATCAAGACTGACCAGATGAACATTAAGACTCAAGCCTAGGGTTTCACGAATTTTTAAGTGTAGGTTGGTCCTAGTTTCAACTCGTGTCTTTGGATTTACCCTTAAAAAGATGACGGAAAACTCAACTAGCATTTTATTACATTTGTGGCTCAAAGAAAATAGGGTATTTGTAACTTGCCCTAAAGAACTTTTGTAGGGAGAAGACTTTACAGATGTTTCTAGGATATACTGTACTTAGGCTCTCGAGTAGAAGCAAACCAAAAAATCCTGTACTGGTGTCTCAGGTACAAGAATACGTCCTTAGTTAGGAGAGATTCCAATCTATCTTGTCAATGCTCAAGTGAACTAAGCTGAGCCTGAGCGAATCAAGCTTCTGTGGCCTGGAAAGTCTTGAAAACAATGGTTGAATATCCATAAACACTTATTGTATTTTTGTTTCAGCCTTCAGATCATTACTAAACACAATTTTTTTTTTTAGCATATTTATAGATAGATGGAGACTACATGATACCCTAAAATACCCAGATCCTATGGATGCCTATCCATGGAGTAGGGGAAACCCTATAACTCGTGGGGATGCTCTATGATGTAGGGGTCTTTGCAGGACTCTCCCTTCCTGGCTGCCCAGGTATTTGTCAGGTGGACAACTTCATGATCTAGAGGTATCATCTGCCTTGAACCTCTATAGTCATCCAAAAATCTTTAGGTGTCTTGATTGGGTCGATCACACCTTCTGTCCCTTGTCTATTCCATTGGTGTATGCATAGGAGGAGGTCCTTAAGACCACCCTTGAGGCCTCTACTAGTTTTCTACTCTCATCAAGGCCAAGCCTCGACTTCCTTGTTTGTGCAACTACCCAATCACATCGACTTCTCTTCCAACTCCTCCACTTTTGAGCCCGAATCTCCAACCACAACCATGGATCATCCAGAACAACCTAACTTTGAACCTCAACAATTCTTTGATTTCAAAGATTGGATCAATGCCTACATTAACCCACCGTCGCGTCCTCAAATGCGAGATCACTACAATCCCGTTGCGGTGGAAATCGAACCCCGAATCAACATTCCTACAGGAGGACCCGAGGTGGAGCTCAAGCCTAGTATGCTTCACATGACCCCGAAATTTCATCGCTTGAACTCTGAGGATCCTTTCCAACACATCAAGAACCTAAAGCATCTGGCATACACATTCGGGGCAGACTTGCATAATCAAGACGGTCTACTCTTGAAAATGTTCTCCTTTTCTCTAGAGGACAAAATCACCAATTGGTTTCAGACATGCCCTCACCAAATCAACACATGGGAAGAACTTTAGACTGCTTTTCTATAAAAATTATATCCCATTGGCTGAACTAACGCAATGCGGCACCAAATCATGCACTTCTTGCAAGGAGCGGGAGAATCTCGAGAAGAGGCAAGGGATCATTTTTTGGATCTCATGCACAAATGCCCCCATTATGGAGTCCCAATGTGGGAACAAGTCCAATCCTTTCACCACGGGATCCGTGATGACATCAGGCTTTTTGTCAATGCAACTTGTGGTGCTAGCATCATGGGTTAGCATGAAGATGAGCTTTGGGGAATTCTCGAAAATATGTGCGAGAACTCCATAAACAACGAGTCACTGGGTGCGTACGACTGAACAACCACCTGCGAATTGACAAACAATCAGGGGTACACGAGACCTGAGGACTTTCCGCATCCTTGACTTGGAGTTGGTAACCAGTAAATTGGATAAGGTCTCTATCATTGAGAAAAAGGTGGATGACATCACTCGACATCGACACAAGACCACCGCTGCACCACAAAGCACAAGCGTGCACCCGCCCTCGGGTAGGGAGGCTGTATACAACATCTACCACTCTCAGGGGATGGATGCATATCCACACCCGTCTGATTTCGATCTTAGAGGAAACTCCAGGCTAGCCTACCACAGTTGGGGAAACTCTGAACCCTCATATCCTGATTACTCTAGAGTTCCTCAAACCAGCGAGGATCTCCACATCGTCCAGAATAATCCTTTCTCTAATACCACAACCCTGGATGGTGTAATCATGCCAACTTTGCATGGTTGGGAAATAACCTGAATCCGGGGGCTCAATTCCAACCCCGACCACAAAACCTGTGATTGTATTAGCCCACTCAACCAATGCTTAATCAAAATTTCCAATCTGGCCCACCTAAGGAGGACCAAACATCCCTGATTTTTTAGACTTTGGTAGACATGTAGAAATAACGCAAAGAAGAGATCTCTGAAGTACGCAATCAATTGTCCCAGCTAGCAAGTGCTCACCAGCTTGGTGCACTTCCTTCTCAACCTCTTCCTAACCCAAATAACGTACCGAATCAGAGGCACATTATGAACCCAAATTAGGGCCAAGCACATTATGTTTATCAGGCCCCTTCTACTCCATCACCTGATGGGATGGACGCTTCAACTTCATACTCTGCATTTTAGTAGCAGACACCTATTTTGCCTAACCCAAACTAGAATCAGGCAAGATTAAACTCCGTCATCACTCGTAGTGGCAAAGCAACACAAGACCCACCAGTTCCTAGCCACAACAAGCTTGATACTACAGATCCTAACCCTAGATTAGTCATCCAGGACACCCCTATCCTTGATAAAGAGCTTGAGCCAATTCTAGAGGAACCGACTGAGGTTCCATTTTCTGAGGCTTTCACCATGGTAAAGAGGAAACACAAAACCGTGCCATTCAAGGAGGACCTGGTCAAGCTCTTTAAGCAGGTCCGATGGGAACACCATCGTGAGTCCTAACTAACTCATTTTGACCCAATGGAGAGAATAAATGCTCCTACATAACCAACTGAAGGTCCTAATTCACTACACAACCTTTCTGAGAGTGAAACAAGAAACTAGGGTTAAAACTACAATTGTACCAATGTAGTGCAACCATGGGTTTTCTCAAGGGCTAAACAAAGGTCAAATGGTCTTAATTAGATTATAAGTGGGTTGGATCAGATAGAAAAGGGTTTGTGTGTATCCTATGAATTAAATAACTTCTTGAAATCCTAAAATAGACCCACTTTATTAACCAAGGTTTTGGTCAGGATAAAATTTACCTAAACCCTCTAAAAATCATAGAAAAATATTCTCTAGGGTTTAGAACATTCAATTTGGCCATTAGAACCCATCTTGACCTAGAATAGGGTCTCAGACAGTATTTGCCCTAAATTTGGTTTTTGCATAAATTTCCTAGCCAACGTGATCAAACCCAAAATCCAACTTCACTATTAAATTCCTTAGGTTCAAATTTTGGACCCAAGATGAGTTTGCCTTAACCTAGTTTGCAAAAAGGTCCAACCTGATTACATTTCTACCCTTATCTTTCAAAAACCCTTACAAATAACCCCCTAGCTTCATCATTTTCAGAAGTAGGTCCCTCCGCCATTATAGCGGAGGAATCCTACTCCAACAAGTTTTGGAAGGAGAGTTCTCCCTGATTGCTCAGAAAATCTCTTCCAAAATTGGAAGGGAGATTCTCTAAGAAATTCTCTCTCGTCTGAACCCTTATTTGAGACTTGATTCCCTCCCAATCTCTCATGCGAATGCATGAGAGATGTGGGTATCTCAATGA
This sequence comes from Thalassia testudinum, assembly GCA_037157565.1. Taxonomy (NCBI): domain Eukaryota; kingdom Viridiplantae; phylum Streptophyta; class Magnoliopsida; order Alismatales; family Hydrocharitaceae; genus Thalassia; species Thalassia testudinum. The sequence goes on along the minus strand of JAZHRO010000003.1, from coordinate 109,849,575 downwards.
TTTCCATCGTTGGCGAGCTTTCCTTGCTTGGGAAGCTTGCTTCCCAAGCCCAAACCGACATTCAGGCTCTATTTAAAGGAGCCCTAACCTCTTCGATCTCTCCACGACTGAATTTGGCCACAAACATCCCTAATTCCTCTCTTCCCTTCACGGCTGTAGGCTTTTTGATGTCCGGAGACCTCCCTTGCTCCACCTCATTATCCGACTGCAATACTTACAGCGGATTCCTCCTTGACTTCGTCCGCATCTCGTTGTACTAGCAGGTGCTTCCTTCTCTTCATCCTTGCCGATTTCCACCCACCGAAGCCACCTTCATCTTTCGCGTCAACAACACCAGACCCAACGCCTCAACTCGCCCCCTTCATCTCTTCACTTCCCAGATAAGCTCCCTCTCCCCTCTACATTCTTCTCTACCCTTTATTCTTCAAACCAACCACTACCGACCTCCACCTCCATCCCTACCATCTCCGATTGTCGACTCCGGTGAAGCTGCTCCACCTCCACAGGCCATCCCAACCCTTGCCGACAAGTCCACGAGCTCCACCTTACTCCACTAAACATTTCCCCTCACTCCACTCACCGCGCCACTCACTCAAACCACCCCCCGAACACACCCACACATTTGCACACAGGCTGCCCTAGGCACTCTCGCACAGGCACCCCCGAGCCACGCCAACACCCCCAGCATCTTTGCCATGCTCCGGTGACCCTCTCTGAACATTTTGACATGGCCGCAAGGCCAATCTTTTGATTTTATGTTCGTCGCCCCTCCACCATTATTGCGGAGCTTGAAGTAAGCTTGCTGCAACTCCAGGTCTACCAAGCCTAGGAGCAACTATCCTAGGTGTGTGGAGGCCCCTCACGCACGCACTCAGGCCTTCAATTGGAGTCGAGAGACTCCACGCCTACTGCAATTGCGAAGCTCACTCTGTGGGAGCACGTGAGGAAAGGGTGGGACATTTAGTCCCACCTCGGAAGTGGAAGACCGCCCACACTCGCATAAAAGGAGAAAGTGTTAAAGGCTCTTCGTCTCCAACACTGAGGGTGAGGTCCTCCTCCCCCCTCTCACTGGACTCGTCTGCGGCATAACCTGCAGACCTGGCCATGACCCAACTACCCGACCTATTCACTCCTTGCTCACCACACACACCGGTGAGCCTAGACCCGGGTCTGCATTAGGTCCAATTACCTGATCTGTTAAAGGCTTTGGGAGAGCAGTTCTGAAATGGAAAAGAGAGAAAGAGAGCGGAGAGCTATGCAGGGGAAGGGGGGATTTGCCTTGGAGAGTTTGGCTCAACACTTAGTCAAATTCAGAGGGTACAGCAGAAGCCGAAGGAAGAGGAAGAAGAAGGAGAGGAGGACCGCAGGGCTTAAGGCAAAGCAAAGGAGAAGAAGAGAAGGCAGATGACAGAGAAAGAAGAAGGAAGGAGAAGAAGTAGAGAAAGGCAAAAGATAGAGAAAGCTAAAGAGAAAAGAGAAGGATCATAGAAAGCCAAAGACGAAGAAGAAGGAAAGAGAAGACAGAGAAGAGAAAGAGAAGAAGCAATCAGACACTTTAAGTCATCTGATTAAAGAATCAGACGACAGATTCTAGCCTCCATTGCATACTTATATATTGAATCATTTGGTGATATTGCAGGAGTATTTGGTGATCTACATCACCATTTTACTCCCTTATTTTTGCATTCTGACACTGCAACTATTGAAATTTCTTTCAGTTAAAATTGTGATCTTGATTTCTAAATATCAATTTGCTCCCTATGTTCGACCTCGGAAATCTTTTCGAGTAATAAAATTATATCTGTTTTGAATGCTATTTCAACTGTACTACAATGCAATACTTTTAAAACCCGATTCAGCAAGCTTAACATTTTGGAGCTATTACCGTGGAGCAACGGGCAATTTAGAATTTTTTATTACAATTCCTAATTTGGTACTAACTTGCTATATCTTTTTTGTTGTGGTTGTTTCAGGGATAAGATTCAAAGAAAAGATAGCCGCACATCAAGCACACCAAGGGCAGGTAATTTCTGATTACTCTCTCTCTTAAGCCCCTCATTCTAAAAAGGAAAAAAGGATAAAATCAATTAGGGCTACTTGCTTTACATTCTTAGCTAATTCATCAAGTTGCCTGATTTAATTTCAACAACAAAACTGATTTGTGCACCCATTTAAGGTAACTAGGGCTACCACATTCTTGTTTGAGCCTTCGATACCAGATTTGGCAAACTAAATTGGACCAAAATTAGAGCCAAATTAAGGATTCCAAATTAGGGTTTTAGAGACATACTTTCATAACCAATAATCAACTCTCCAAAAAGATGTGTGCCTAAGCCTTGGTTGAAGTGATTTATTCAAGAAAACCCTAAAAAATAGGTTCTTAATCTCACTTGATTCCTAAAACTTCTCAGGACAAATACGTGAAGTTGACCCACCTTGTCAGGTCAACCAACCTTGAAATTAGGTCACTTTTTGCACTCAATAAATCTAAAGTTCAAGTGAAATCTTAAGCAGCCTTGCTCTTTAATAAAATTGGTAGACTTAAGAGGTCAAGTTGCCATTCTGGTCTACCTGGAACATCAGTGACAAGAGAGGTCGGGTGGGGGAAACCCTGTAACCCGTGGGGGCGCTCTACCGTGTAAGGGTCTTTGCGGGACTCTCCCTCTCTGGTTGCCCAAGTATTTCTCAGGTGGATGGCTTTCTGACTAAGGGGTATCATCCGCCCCGAACCTCAACAGTCATCCAAATTTCTTGGGTGCCTTGATTGGGTCCATCACATTCTACTCTCATCTAGACCATCGGTGCATGTTCGGTAGGAGGTCCTTAAGACCATCATTGAGGCCTCCTTTAGTCATTCACTCCCGTCGAGGCCAGGCCTCGACTTCCATGCTTGTGCAGCAACCCCATCAAATAGACATCTCCTCTGATTCATCTGAACCAAATTCTCCCTCATCCATCATCATGGCACAACTCATAGAAGAAGAGAATAACCTTGAGAACCAACTTCAGTGCCTTAATGATTTATTCCAAGCTTTTGTGAATCCACCGCAGCGTCCTATGATGCGAGATCTCTACAATCCCGCTGCAATGGCGATCGAACCTCGAGTCCAAATCCCGGCTGGAGGTCCAGATCTGAACTCAAGCCCAACATGATTCATGCTATTCCAAAATTTCATGGGCTCAATTCCGAGGATTCTTTGCAGCACATAAAACAACTCAAGCATCTAGCCTAGACCTTCGAGTCAGATGTCCAAAATCAGGACATTCTTCTCATTAAGATGTTCTCCTTCTCTCTCATGGACAAAGCAGCTCACTGGTATCATACTCAAATGCATCCAATCAACACATGGGTTGAACTACAATCCGAGCTTCTGAACAAGTTCTTCCCAGTTGGTCGGACGAATGCTTTACGACACCAAATCACACACTTCACATAGCAGCCTGGAGAACCACTTCATAAGGCATGGGATCATTTCCTGGATCTCATGCGGAAGTGTCCCCATCGCAGAGTTCCTAAATGGGAACAAGTCCAGTCTTTTTACCAGGGACTCCGTGAAGATATCCGTTTATTTGTCAATGCAACTTGCGGAGGAATTATTATGGATCAACATGAAGACACTATGTAGGAGATTCTCGAGAATATGTGCGAGAGCTCCATCAATAATGACTCCAAGGCTTATTCGACTGGACGAATGCCCGCACATCGACGAATCCAAGGGGAGCACATGAGACGTAGGGCCTGTCCTCATCAGTCGACTTGGAATTGATGGCAGTCATTTGGACAAGGTCTCTATCATTGAGAAGAAGGTGGATGAGCTAACTCGACACCTGTAGCGAGCCACCTCTGCTCAAAACCCGTTCGCACAGCCGCCCTCTGGGAGGAAAGTTGTGCCTAACATCTATCACCGATCTTCTCAGGGGATGGACTCGTATCCACCCCCATCTAATTCTAGGATTGGGGGAAACTCCGATCCTGCCTACTCTAGTTGGGGGAACTCTGAACCCTCATACTTTGACTTTTCTGAGGCTCCTCAGTCCTGCGAGGACCTCAACGCCATCCAAAATAACCCATTCTCTAATACCTATAACCTTAGATGGCAAAATCATCCCAATTTCCTATGGGCAGGAAATAATCAGAATCAGAGACCACTATATCAATCTCGTCCATAAGCTCCTCGTCCATATCAGCTGCCTCAACATCGGCCCAACCCCACCTATTAATCTGGGCCAACTCAGACAAATCAAATGACTCTTATCCTTCAGACTCTGGCTGACATTCAATGGAGAAATGCTGCTATTCAAAAATAATACAAAGACGAGATCACAGAGGTTCGCAATCAACTCATCTAGATGGTGAATTCCTACCAACCTGGCACACTCTGTTTGCAACCTCTGCCGAATCCAAATAACGTGCCGAACCAAAGGCACGTTATGAACCCAAATCCGGGCCAAGCCCACAAGATTTATAAGGCCCCTTTTGCTCCATCACCCGATGGGATGGAAGCATCGACATCATATTCGGGATTTCAGTAGCAGCCACCAATTTTACCGACATTGAACTAGAACCAGGCAGGACTACATTCAGTAACAACCCGTAGTGGCAAAGCAACACAAGACCCACCTCACCGAAGCCACTTTCAGCCCGGTAGTGCTAACCCAATCCCTAGGATAGTTATCTAGGATACCCCTATCCTTGATCAAGAACCTGGACCTATTCTAGAGGGACCATCCAAGGTTCCATTTCCCGAGGCCTTGACCAAGGGAAAGAGGACAACCAAACCCGTGGCACCTGAGGAGGACCTGGTCAAGCTCTTTGAACAGGTCCATATAAACATCCCCTTGATGGATGCAATTCACCACGTACTGGCTTACGCACGATTTCTAAAAGATGTGTGTACACCTAAGCATAAGCTGCGAACCAAAAGTGTGAGCCCAATCATATTGTCAGAGCAAGCCAGCTCTGTAATTTTGAGCAAACTCCCACCTAAGGCAAAAGACCTAGGTACTCCCCTGATTTCCTGTACATTTGGTGATATCCAATTTGATAGAGCATTATTAGATCTAGGAGCATCCATAAACCTAATACCTACATCCCTACTTGACCATCTTGAGGAATCTGAGCTCAAACTAATAGAGGTGACATTGCAGTTGGTAGATCGATCTATTAAGCCACCTAAAGGTGTTCTTGAGGATGTCATTGTTAAGGTTCGGGATTTCTATTTCCCAGTGGACTTCGTAGTCTTGGATATGGATACTCCAGAAAATCTGAGGAACACACCGATCATACTAGGGAGACCCTCTTTGGCCACTGATAGGGCCAACATAAATTGCGAGGAGGGCAAAATTGAACTGAAATTTGGAAACCAGACATTAAAGATTGACATTTTCAAGGCCCAACAAGGGACTAATTGCGGAGTTATAGAACAAATATGTGACATCAAGGCTATGGTTGGCAATCCGTATATTGAGGAAAACCTGACTACTTTTGATCAACCATAAGAGGATCAACACCCTCAATCAGAGGAGTTCGAACTTGACCTAGACACACCCATAACTCCTTCCATTGCTCCTGACACACACCCTGAACTGTCCGTTACTGCTGATAACCCTGTTTTGGAACTTAAGCCTCTTCCCAATCATCTAAAGTACGTATTTTTGGGTTCCAATCAGACGTTTCCTGTGATTATCAATTCTAGACTCACACCTGATCAGGAATCCCGACTGATAACTATTCTCCAACAACATCAAAGAGCCATTGGATGGACTCTCCATGATTTGATTGGCATCAGCCCCTCTTACTACACACACCATATCTATACTGAAGAGGGCACACGACCTTCCCTTGAAATGTAGGGACGTCTGAATCCTAATCTATAGGAGGTTGTGAAAAAGGAGATCATCAAGTGGTTAGATGCTGGGATCATCTACCCGATCTCTGACAGTTGGTGGGTGAGTCCAATCCAGGTTGTGCCTAAGAGGGCAGGACTCACCATGATCACGACTGAAATTGAAGAAATCATACCGACCTGTGTGGCAAATTCATGGAGAGTCTGCACTGATTACAGAAGACTCAATACCTCCACAAAGAAGGATCATTTCCCACTACCATTTATTGATTAGATCCCCAAAAAACTAGCGGGAAATAGGTTCTTCTGATTTTTGGACAGGTACTCCGGTTAAAATAGGTGGTAATCCATCCTGAGGACTAAGAAAAGACCACTCACCTGCCCCTTTGGGACATACGCGTTCCGAAGGATGCCTTTCGGTCTCTGCAATGCACCTGCTACTTTTCAGCGGTGCATGCATGCCATATTCTCTAATATGGTAGGTGATTATCTGTCTTCATGGATGACTTCTCAGTGTTTGGTGAATCATTTGACGATTGCCTCCTGCACTTGGTCAAGATCCTCAGGTGGTGCATTGACATGAATCTGGTTCTTTCCTAGGAAATGAGCCATTTCATGGTGCCTGAAGGAATTATCCTGGGACATCTCATATCACAAAAAGGTAACTAGGTCGATCGAGCCAAGGTGAATCTGATTTCCAAACTCCCTATGCCTAGCTCGATCAAGGACATTTGATTTTTTCTGGGGCACGTCGATTTTTACCATCGATTCATTCCTGATTTCTCAAAGATCGCACATACCCTGACTACTCTACTATCTAAGGATGTTCCTTTCAAAATCTCCAAGGAATGCACTCAAGCATTTGAGATCCTACGTGATAAAGTTACCCAAGCTCCAGTCCTACAGTCCCCTGATTGGTCTCAACCCTTTGAGATCATGTGCGATGCATCTGATTTTGCTGTAGGAGCGGTACTTGGGCAGAAAATTACTAGGAAACCTGTGGTCATATACTAGGCTAGCAAGAAACTTGACAAGGCTCAACGTAACTACACAGTTTCTGAGAAAGAGCTGCTAGCCGTAGTATTTGCCCTAGAAAAGTTTAGATTGAATCTTTTGGGTTCCCATGTTATCATTTACTCTGATCACATAACTGTGAGGCATCTTCTTGCGAAGAAGGACGCAAAACCTCAACTAATCCTCTAGATCTTGCTATTGCAAGAATTTGACCTCGAGATTCATGACAAGGCAGGAAAATAGAATGTGGTAGCTGATCACTTGTCCCGCCTTCCTTCTGATATTATTGACCCTTCCGGACCCATTGCGAAACATTTTCGGGATGAGCACCTCTTGACTATTAGTACAGGGCTTCGATGGTTTGCTAATCTAGTAAACTACCTGGCATCACATCAGATCCCGTCTAATTGGTCAAAGGCCAAGAAGGACAAATTGCTTTCTGATGCCAAGTATTACTTCTAGGAAGACTCGTATCTTTTCCGCATCGGTGCTGATCAAATCATTGGACGATGTGTCCCAGAAGCAGAAATTCAAAACATCTTATCCTTCTACCATGACCAGGCATGCGGTGGACACTTCTCTAGTCATAAAACCGCAGCTAAAGTCCTCCAGTGCGTCTTCTAATGGCCCACAATATTCAAAGACACAAACAATCAGTATAGGGCATGCACTTATTGTCAGAACTTAGGCAACATGAGCCACCGTGATATGATGCCCTTACAGTCGATTCTCGTATGCAAAATCTTCCACGTCTGGGGGATTGATTTTATGGGACCCTTTCCTATTTCGGACGGCTTCGAGTACATTCTACTCACTGTTGACTACGTGTCCAAATGGATTGAAGCCATTCCGACCCAAACCAATGATCATAAGGTGGTTATCAAATTCATTCATCATAACATCTTTTCTCGGTTCGGGATTCCACATGCTATAATCTCTGATGAAGGGACCCATTTCACTAATGCCCAGTTCTGGTCACTGACGACCAAGTACAAGGTGTCACACTGAATATCTACTCCTTATCACCCCCAAACCAATGGTCTAGCTGATCTATCAAATCGGGAGATCAAGAAAATCCTCCAGGTCACTGTTCGACCTGACAAGAAAGACTAGTCATCCTAACTTCCAAAAGCTTTGCAGGTGATAACACTACATAAGGGGGTGATAATTATGTTGAATATGGCCCATCTTTAGAATAAAAGGCACAACATAAGTAGAATAGGAGCATTGCATATATCATGTACCAAGATTTCTCATAAACTGTATTAATGGCCATTTGTGTAAGCATTTGTCAAAGCAGGCCTCAGATGAGCAATCGGACCACACGGATGGATTCATAAGACGAATGGAGTCCAACGGAATCATGATCGGCCAAATCCGACATTCGGAGCTCCTACAATGGGCCCAAGAAGTTCTGAACGTATATCTGGAGATCAACGGCCCAGAATGTGCCACGTCAGCCCTGCCCCACCACGTGCCGCGCCTTCAGCTAGCCGAGATCAAATCTCGGCCGTCGATCTTCGATCGAACGGTCGAGACTCGCGCGCCCGCCCGTGGTCGCCGCGACAAAGTGCGGGCGTGGCGCAACAGCTAGCGCGCACGCCCGCACGCATGCGACGTGGGTTCGAGCCGCGTGGAGGCAAAATTGAAGATGGGAGATGGGCGCAGAGAAATTGGGCCACCCAATCAGCAGCGGGCGGCCGAGATCTTGCCATGTGGTGCGACAGCAGCTCACGGGCGTCCACGCGTGCGCGCACGCCGGGCGATGATGCGCGCCCGAGGGGCGATCCCAGCGCAGCCAAGCAGGACTCTCAGCCGTCAGATCCTTGATCGGATGGCTCTCGTTCAGTGGCCGCGGATTGCATGAAGAGAAGAAACGAAGCGGGGGGCTAACCGATGGCTGGAGGGCTTCACCGACGTTTTTGGGAGTGGTTTTAGCAATGCTCTGGATGTCGTTAAAGCCCCTTCTTCTTTTAGGAAGCCCTTAACTCTATTTAAACCCCCTCCAACCACCACTTAAGGCATTCACTCCCTTTGCAACTACTCCACCCCTCTCTCCACACACACTCTCTCTCTCTCTCTTTTAAAGCTTTCTATTACTTTTGTTGAAGCATGTATTTAATGCTGTAAGCTATGAACTACAAGTACATGATTAATGAAGTTATTTTTCGTTCAGTTGTCATTTTAATTTCTGTTCAAATTGCATGATCAAACAAAGAACTTTCTAACCCTAAACCCTCTCTCCCTGCCTATCTCTCTCTCGCTTTTTAAAATCGCATCTTTCGCAAGCAAAACTCCGCACTTTCCATGACAAGTGATAAGCAAAAATCCGATTTCCACGCCTCCCTGAGACCGACACTCGGACTCACCTCTGTTTACTTATTTTAAAACCGACGTTGCAAGTGCGACTATAACGACACTCCTTAACACACACGCACGACACGTCAGTTTTTGGCGCCGTTGCCGGGGAGGCAACGGATTTATTTTATCACCTCCATTCCACATTCATCCTCACATTGTCTAATGCCCTATTTTCCTTTTTACTTGATGGTTGCAGGAATTCGACGCGTGGACGGCGAAGCGACGCATCCCATGATGGTAGCAAGGGAGTAGGTGCTACAAGGACCAATAGTGAGTAATCTCTCTCTCATTGTTTGCTTGCGTGAAAAGAAAAACTAAAAAAAATTGGCGTGGTGTATGATTGCTTGACCCACATCCTTAACACATCACCCCACAAAATAATGTACACTCTAACATTCTGAATAAATTCTTGGAGTGTTCTTTTCTTTTTCTTAAGTGGTGTTTGCGAAGCCACCAAGAGTTGACCTGGGCTGCACCACTCAACCCTAAGACTGACTCATCTAATAGAAGCTGCATGATCATTAGGATGAGTGCACTAGGGTTTTAGAGCCTCTACAGAATAAAAGGAAAGCTACTTTTATCAAGTTGTGTGCAGAACTTGACGTGCCCACTGAAACTTGTTTGAAAACATTAAGACACGTCAACCCTAAAAAGTACTAAAGTAAGGATGAAACACTAAAAGACACCACATCTTAACAAATCTTTGCTTGAAAAGCTAGCCCTATAAAACTGAGTAGACGTGCCCTAGGCAGGACTGAGTTAAGTCTTAAAAGGCGAGGTTTTGTTCGCTAGGCACTTGGCTTTCATTCCCTTGGTAGAATCTGGTGACTAGGCTGTGGGGCAGTGTCAAACGACCGCGGTTGTGGGGTCTATGAAACCGGAGGCGCAAGCCAAAGGAAGAACCTTCCCTGCAATCCCCTCATAATCAACCTAGCCAAATTAGCCTTGGGAAGGGGAGTCCAGTGCTTACGAACTTAATCACCCTTTGTGAGATTTCTAGGTCTCCTAAGGAATACACCATAAGGACTAGGCTTGTGTGCTTGATTGAAACACATTTTTCGTATCTATCACCCTCCGCATCCCCTCCTGTTCTTCTCTAGTGTATGCACGGGAGACGCTCACTGCATCCCTAGTTGTGTGTTTTGGGGAAAGAATCTAGGCGACGTAATTCTGTTGGAAACATGGCTGAACCTAGGATAGATGAGGCTGAGGATCAACCCCCACCAGATGCTATGGCCATCATCCAAGCTCAAATCAATGCTAACCATCGGCTTCAGTAACAACAAATCCACACCATCATGCAAGCCATACAACGGTTACAGAACCCACAAGAACAACCACCACCACCTTTTCCAGACATACCAGGACAACCACCACTTGATTTACCGCCATTTCAGGATCATCCGATATCCCTCCGCGATTTCTATAATCCTTCTGCTATTAGAGTCGAGCCACACCTTAGAATCCCCGAGGGGGGAGATGATTTTGAGCTAAAATCGAATGTCTTAAGTCTGATCCAGAGCCACTTTCATGGAAGCTCAAATGAGGACCCCTTTCAGCACCTAGAGGATCTTGACCGCATAGCACGAACTGTGAAACCTAGGAGCATTAGCCTTGACATTGTTCTAATCAAGATGTTCCCCTTCTCATTAAGAGGCAAGGCTTCTCATTGGCTTAGAACCCTAGGTAGACCCATCACCACTTGGGAAGAACTGAGGCATTCATTTTTAAAGAAATTCTTCCCCATAGGAAAGACCAATGCCCTCAGAAGAGCTATCACTACCTTCACACTCCAGGGTGGGGAACAATTTCATGAGGCATGGGAAAGATTTAATGAACTTTTGAGGAAATGCCCACACCACGAAGTTCCAAGGTGGCAATTGGCCCAGATCTTCTACCATGGTCTGGACAGCAACCTACGGAACTTCATCGATGCCTCATGTGGGGGAAACTTCCTAAACAAAGACGAGGAGAGCACGTTTGAGCTCTTTGAGTCTATGACCGAGAATTCGCTCAACAATGCCTCCATGAACCAGTTTAACAGGTCCAGTCAACCCATGGTGAGATTTATGAGGTGCAAGCAAATTCTGGAATGGTTGACATGGACATCATTGCCAAAAAATTTGATCGAGTGGAATCGGTGGGCAAAAAGATTGATGAGCTACTGAACCAGATCAGGAACCCCTTGCAGACTTTCTCCCTAGCAAAGGGAGCACATAATGTTGACCTGGTCCAGCCCTTCACCCAATTGAACCTGGAACAACCCCTGACCACGTTCCAGGGAGGGACCTTTGCTCCCTCAACCCTTGATTACTCCCTTCCCTCTTCATCAACATCGGCTATCCAAGAAGATGTGCAAGCTATCCAAGGTTATGCGAAACCTGACCCTTTCTCCAACACTTACAACACTGGTTGGCGTAACCACCCCAACTTTGGTTGGACAAACCAGAAACCACTGTAATTCCAAAACCAGCCTAGGCCAACCCAGCAGCCACACTTTCCCCCCTATCAGCAAGGACCACCAGTTAGACCCTAATATAATTAGAATACGACAGCCCCTCCCCCACAAAACCAAATGGATACCCTAATAAAGATGATGGCTGACATGAACCAGAAACACCAGGAGGAAATGGCCTTGGTAAAGGGACAATTAAGCCAACTCTTGGACTATAAACAGCAAGGATCCCTACCTTCCCAACCACAACCGAACCCGTGGAACATAATTAACAGAGGCCCCAATTTGCAAGGGTTCCAAAGCAACCCCGGGCAGGCTCACATGGTCCAGCCAGCCCTGTAAACACCTCCTGGGTTTGGTGCTTCTTCATCCTCGTCTTCTCAAGGATCAACCCATGGCCCCAATGCCTCTGCGAATGCAGTGACCTTGAGAAGCAGCACCAAAACCCAGGATCCCAAATGGTCGTCTCTCCTCGAGACTTCACCCGCTGAAATACCCGACTCAGAAGAGGCACCAACCAAGGACCCAAACATGGAACCAATCCACCTTCTAACAACCTATCCTGAGGCCTTGGAAACAATCAAGAAAAAGAAGAATACTGTGGAAACTAAGGAGCTGCTGGAAATTTTTAAGCAAGTACAGATTAATATCCCGCTCCTTGAAGCCGTCAAACACATCCCTGCTTACTCCAAGTTTTTAAAGGATGCCTGTACACCAAAGCGTAAGCCGAGACCTCAAGCACCTAGGAAGGTAGTACTCTCTGAGCAAGCAAGTTTCGTGATATCAAGCAACCTTCCACTTAAGCGAACTGACCCAGGAGCGCCCTTGATTTCCTGCAATATCGGGACATGACGTTTGATAGAGCGCTCCTGGACCTAGGTGCTTCTATCAATCTGATTCCAACCACCCTGTACCACCAATTTGGTTTGGAGAGCTGACGCCAACCCCTGTTACCATCCAGCTGGCTGATAGATCAGTGAAAACCCTGAAGGGGGTTGTCGAGGACGTGATTGTATGGGTCAAGGACTTCTATTTCCCAGTTGACTTTTTGGTGCTCAACATGGAAGTCCCTGAAAAATTACAAAACGCACCCATAATCTTAGGAAGACCTTTCTTAGCTGCGGCTAAAGCAAACATTGATTACGACACGGGATGTATAGAAATCACCTTCGGGGACAGGAAAATGCAATTGGATATCTTCCAGGCGGCAAAGTCTTTTGATTGCGATTACATTGAGGAACATGATCCCGTGGAAACTCTAATCGAGGAATGCCTCACCCTCGGTTCTGTATCAGATCACCAAACCTGTAGTGACAATTCTGACCCATCACCATCAATACCCGTGGACCTATGTAAGGCTGAGTACCATCACACAACACCATTTGAAGAGATCAATGTTGATCAACTCCCACCCTTTCCCTTCCCATCGACTGTGGTTCCACCCGCACCTGAACTTAAACCATTGCCCGAGAATCTCAAGTACGTCATCTTGGGACTTGACCAGACCTTCCCAGTGATTATTAATTCTCATCTAACCAAGGATCAGGAACTCAGGTTGACTGCGACCCTTTCAGAACATCAGGCCGCCATTGGTTGGCCCATTTCAGATTTAAGAGGAATTAGCCCCACCTATTGCACCCATAAAATTTACCTGCAAGACGGGGCCCAACCTTCCCGCCAGATGCAGAGACGTTTAAACCCAAACATACGAGAGGTCGTTAAAAAAGAAATTATCAAGTGGCTTGACACCGACATCATCTACCCTATCTCCGATAGCCCTTGGATGAGCCCCACTCAAGTGGTTCCAAAGAAAGCTGGGCTCACCGTTGTCACCAATGATCGTGGCAAATCCATCCCCAGTCGCACCACCACCACATGATGGGTGTGTATCAATTATAGGAAGCTTAATGAAGCCACTAAGAAGGACCACTTCCCCTTGGCATTCATTGACCAAATCCTTGAAAGATTGGCAGGGCAGAAGTATTTTTGCTTCCTGGATGGATATTCAGGAAATAACCAAGTCGCAATTGCTTCGGAAGATCAGGAAAAGACCACATTCACTTGCTCGTATGGCACGTTTGCATTCCATCGAATGCCATTCGGGTTATGCAACGCACCTGCGACCTTCCAGCGTTGCATGCTAGCCATTTTTTCAGAAATGGTGGGTGAATACTTGGAGGTCTTTATGGACGATTTCTCTATATTCGGGAATTCATTTGACCATTGTCTAAGCAACTTGGATAAAATCCTGAAACGATGTATCGAGGCTAACCTAGTGTTAAGTTCGGAAAAGAGCCATTTTATGGTTCAAGAAGGAATTGTCCTCGGTCACATCGTATCGCATAAGGGCATTGAGGTAGATCAAGCTAAGGTTGATTTAATTTCGAAACTTCCTCCACCTAGTTCAATCCGACAGATTCTCTCCTTCCTAGGACATGTTGGCTTCTATCGAAGGTTCATTAATTACTTCCCCAAGCTTTCCAAACCCTTGACCGACGTTCTAGCCAACGATGCCATATTCCACATATCTCATGATTGCATCCAAGCTTATCACACCCTCCGGGACTTAGTCTCCACCGCACCTGTACGTCAACCCCAAGACTGGTCCCGGGACTTTGAGATTATGTGTGATGCATCAAATTTTGCCATAAGCGCTGTCCTGGGACAGAGGCAAGACAAGAAGCTCGTGGTGATCTACTACGTGAGCAAAATGTTGGACAAGGCCCAACGTAATTACACAGTCACAGAGAAAGAGTTGCTCGTTGTAGTCTTTGGACTTGAAAAATTCCGATCATATTTGCTGGCAAACCACGTGACTATTTACACTGACCATTCAGCCATCCGGCACCTGTTGGCCAAAAGGGACGCAAAGCCCAGGCTCATCAGATGGATCCTGCTTCTGCAGGAATTTGACATGGAAATCCAAGATAAGGCCGGATCGAAGAATGTGGTGGCTGACCACTTGTCGAGACTTCATCCCGACCACATTGGACCCTCCCTACCTCTATCTGACGCCTTCCTTGATGAACACATCCTAGCTGTGCAAGACAAGAAAATGCCATGGTATGCTGACTACGTCAATTACCTGGTTGTAGGACAAACCCCGCACAGCTGGTCTACACAGCAACGGGACAGGTTGTTGGCTGAGGCCAAGCACTATTTCTGGGATGATCCTAAGTTGTTTCGCCTTTGTGCTGATCAGATCATTAGGAGGTGTATCCCCGAAGATGAAGTTCAGAGTGTGCTTTCCTTTTGTCATGACCAAGCGTGTGGCGGCCACTTCTCTGGAAAGAAAACAGCTGCAAAAGTTTTGCAGTCTGGATTTTACTGGCCGTCCCTATTTAAGGATGCACACATCTTTGCCAAGACTTGCTCACGCTGTCAAACGATGGGGACCATGACCAAGAAAGATATGATGCCCCTTCAGCACATTTTGATTGTCGAAATCTTCGACGTTTGGGGTATCGATTTTATGGGCCCCTTTCCACCATCCAACGGCTTCGAGTACATCCTGGTCTCGGTAGACTATGTTTCCAAATGGATTGAAGCCGTCGCCACCCGACGATGCGATCATAGGACTGTCATGGACTTTGTTAAGAAGAACATCTTTTCCCAATTTGGAATACCCAAGGCTATGATCAGTGATGGTGGAAGCCATTTTATCCATTCCCAATTCCATGCCCTACTTAGAAAATATGGGGTAAACCACCGCATTGCCACCTCGTATCATCCACAAATAAATGGGCAGATTGAGGTCTTAAATAGACAAATCAAGAACATTTTACGGAAGACTGTGAGACCTGACAGGAAAGACTGGTCCACACGACTTGATGATGCCCTGTGGGCATACAGGACCGCTTTCAAGACCCCGATAGGCATGTCGCCTTATCGCCTGGTCTTTGGCAAGGCCTGCCATCTTCCTGTCGAATTGGAACACCGGGCTTACTGGGCTGTCAAGCAATGTTACATGGATCACCAGTTAGCTGGTGCACAGAGGACGCTCCAATTATCTGAGCTCGAAGAAATTCGTCGGGATGCCTTTGACAATAGTCGACTATATAAGGAGAAAATGAAAGCCGTCCACGACCGACTCATTCATATAAAAACTTTTGAGCCTAACCAGCAAGTTTGGCTGTTTGACGCCAACCTAAAACTCTTCCCAGGGAAACTCAGGTCCAAATGGACAGGACCATTTCGGGTGGTTAAGCCCTATTCTAATGGGGTAGTTGAAATCACTGATCTAGACACTGGGCACAATTTTACAATTAATGGTCAAAGATTGAAGCATTTCCTGGCGCAGGTACGCCTAAGGAAAGTATCACCCTCGTTGAGGGTTGACACCGAGCACCGGCCAGCTGGAGGCGTTAAACTCAGTGCTTCCTGGGAGGCAACCCAGAGGATTCAGACTGATCAGGTAGTTTACGTCACTCAGGTACTATCTTTTTGAACCCTTTTCCATCCATGTATCTACCAATGAGGACATTGTCCAACTTAAGCATGGGGGGGTGGTAAGTTACATAATCCTGAGCTCAATTAATCAGTCTGAATGAATAAATAAATTAAAAAAAAATTGAATTTAGGAAGAAAACTTAGGCATTAGAAACTTGTCAATAGTGGGAAATAATACAAAAAGAACTTAAACACTTAGACTTTTCTGGCCTTCAGGCTTAATCAACCCTGGTGTCCGTTAAAATATGGATTTAGTGGCAAATCCTTGCAACTTTAAGCTATTCTAATCCACCTACTAAATAAGGTAATAAGTATATGACTTATCAACTCACCCTCTAACTCAGAAAAACTTTGAGTCTAAGCATCTGCACACATTTTTGCCCAGACTCACTTCTCGAAGATTTTGATAGAAATTGGGTAGCTAATGAACTCTCTAGGGTGGTATGGCTAGCAAGTTGTCGTGGGTAATAGCTCATTAGCAGGTTGTCCAGAACCCAGCCACAGGCCATTTCTTCTTCATTGCCTCTAGGTACATTTGAGATCAGGGAAGCCACCTACAAAAAAAAAAAAAGAAAGAAAGAAGAAGAAAAGAAAATAAACCACACTTCACCACACAAGTATGGCTGGCAAGTGATCGTGGGTAACAGCCCATTGGTCGGTTGTCCAGAGCCCAGCTCAATAATTGCACAAAAAAGACCAAAACACCTAAGGAAGAAGCGGGGAAGTAGTACAAGCTGGGGAGATATACATTGGAAAAATCCTTGTGTTGACCCTAATTAAAACAAATGTAGGGAGAAAGCTACCAATCGAACAAATACACCTTCAGGCAAATTTATTTCCTTTTTCGGTCACCTAGAGGCATAGAAACTAGAAGTCTGTCTCAATTACCGTTAAGTGAGTCTATCACAACATTCACACCAAGATGCTTAGCACTTAGGGTTTTGACCGAGTTTTTGGTAGGTTGGGTAGCCATAAAATTTACCAACCCACACTGAATTCCGAAAAAATTCTAAAATATATATATATATATATACATATGTATAGTTATATACATTTAAGCAAGGATTCGGGCGATTCGTATTTTGGCAGACACCTGGGTGCTGCTTAGTCTTTGTAGATTAAGATCTTCGTATATTTCCTCTTATTGACAAGTAACGAAGTGTCTAAGCAATTACTTCTTAAATTCTGAAAGGAAATAAAAGCTAGAATAAACCTTGCTAGGGACTAGCAAGGGGTAAGCATGGTGGTATGATAACACTACACAAGGGGGTGATATTTATGTTGAATATGACCCATCTTTAGAATAAAAGGCACAACATAAGTAGAATAGGAGCATTGCATGCATCATGTACCAAGATTGCTCATAAATTGTATTAATGGCCATTTACGTAAGCATTTTTCAAAGCAAGCCTCAGATGAGCAATCGAACTACACGGATGGATTCAGAACGACGAACGGAGTCCAACGGACTTAAGATCGGCCAAATCCGACATCCAGAGCTCCTACAATGGGTCCAAGAAGTTCTGACCGTTGATCTGGAGATCAATGGCCCAGATTGCGCCACGTCAGCCCTTCCCCACCGCGCGCTGTGCCATTAGCTAGCCGAGATCAAATCTCGGCTGTCGATCTTCGATCGAATAGCCGAGACTCGCGCGCCCGCCCACGATCACCGCGACAAAGCGCAGGCGTGGCGCAACGGTTAGCGCACACGCCCGCACCCACGCGACGCCGGTTCGAGCTGCGCGGAGGCGAAATTGAAGATGGGAGATGGGCTCGGAGAAATTGGGTCGCCCAATCAGCAACGGGCGGCCGAGATCTTGCTGCGCGGCGCGACCGCAGCTCACGGGTGTCCACGCACGCGCGCACGTCGGGCGATGACGCGCACGCCCGAGGCACGATCCCAGCGCAGCCGAGGAGGACTCTCAGCCGTCCGATCCTCGATCGGATGACTCTTGTTCAGCGGCCGCGGATCGCATGATGAGAAGAAACGAGGCGGGCGGCTGACCGATGGCCGGAGGTCTTCACCGATGTTTTTGGGAGTGGTTTTAGCGACGCTCTGGATGTCGCTAGAGCCCCTTCTTCTTTTAGGAAGCCCTTAACTCTATTTAAACCCCCTCCAACAACCATTCAAGGCATTCACTCCCTTTGCAACTACTCCACCCCTCTCTTAGCTAGCTTTAGGCCCTTTTGTAATCGTCGGAGATGACGAGCCGTCGACGAAGCCTCCTCCACTGCCATGGCTGCATCGTCACTCTCCACACACACACACACACTCTCTCTCTCTTTTAAAGCTTTCTGTTACTTTTGTTGAAGCATTTATTTAATGTTGTAAGCTATGAACTACAAGTGCATGATTAATGAAGTTATTTTCCGTTCAGTTGTCATTTTAATTTCCATTCAAATTGCATGATCAAACAAAGAACTTTCTAACCCTAAACCCTCTCTCCCTTTCTGTCTCTCTCTCGCTTTTTAAAATCTCATCTTTCGCAAGGAAAACTCCACACTTTCCGTGACAACAAGTGATAAGAAAAAATCCAATTTCCACGCCTTCCTGAGACCGACACTCGGACTCACCTCCGTTTACTTATTTTAAAATCGACATTGCAAGTGCGACTATAACGACAGTCCTTAACACACACGCACAACGACACGTCAGTGGGCTTATAGGACCACCCACAAAACCCAATTAGGTATGTCTCCCTTCAGATTGGTGTACGGGAAGGCATGTCACCTCCCCATCAAATTAGAGCACAAGGCCTATTTAGCAGTACGGAATTACAATCTAGATCTTTCTAAGGTAGGAACCCACGAAAAGCTTCAAATGAGCGAGATCGATGAATTACACCACGACGCGTATGAGAACTCACGAATTTACAAAGAGCAGGTAAAGCCCTTCACGACAAGCACATATCCGGAAAGATCTTTTACCTTGCTCAAAAGGTCCTACTCTCTGATGCCAAACTCAAACTGTTCCCAAGAAAACTAAGATCAAAATGGATCAGACCTTACCTCGTCTAACGAATCTTTGGAAATGGAGCTGTCGAGATTAGTCAACTCTGCCATGATTCAGAACCTTTCGTCGTGAACTATCTAAGACTCAAACCGTTCATTGAACTTACTGATACAAATTTGGCTGAGACATCCTTTACCCTCCATTCTCCCTGAGCTCATTGTGCCTAGCCGATGGTGTAAAACTCAGCGCTTAATGGGAGGCAACCCATCATTTTTGAAAAATCTGAAACCTTTCTTGACACATCCTATGCTGAACTCATATTGCACTTTAGGGCTCATTCATTAGAACAATCCACCCCACCTCAGGTACTTGTACCCAAGCTTAAAATCGTTCACAACAGTCATCCTGACCCATTCACGCACCTAAAACCTATTCTAATGAATGATCTAAGCTGAACTCGAACCCACCTAATTTACAATGGGGACATTGCAAATCATAGGCATGGGGGGGTATGAAAGTGTAAAATGCCGTGAAAATTATCTCACAAGAAAAGGTGTCATAAAAAAAATCGCATATCCCAAAAACACCCAAAAAAATGAAAAAATTCTTGAAAAAGGACAAAAAAAATGAGAGGAGAGAAAAAATTGTTTAAGGGCATATCAATTTTGAGGAGAAAAAGGGGAGAAGTAAAAACTGTCAAAAAGGAGCACAATTTGAAAAGAAAAGAAAAGAGATAGTCATTAGTAAGAAATTAAGGAATTAACTTAGTTCTAGACCTTACCAAAAGAAAGAAAATGAAAGGAAAAAAGTGCTAATGAAACACAGAAGTGATTAGTAGGAACACTGATTTTAAGCCTCTTGGGCTGAAATCCTAGGCTTAAAAATTCAAATATCCGCTAAGATCTGGATAGTCCTCAAGAGGTTGAGGAAAATGCAAAGCTTAAGTATTAGGTCTAAGGCTTAGGGAGTATTCGGTCTCATTAACTGACCTCTGCTTTGTGGGACTCGGTAGCCTAAGCACCCCAATCCACACACAGTCTGGTTCAGTGCACCTAAGTATTAAAATCACGCAAAGGTGTTTAAATCGTTCCGAAAAAGTCGCCTAGATTAGGAGTGGCTAATCAACACACGTTGATTGGGACGAGTCCAGGCATGGAGAGGCAGGAAATTCCCCTCGAAGATGTGCAATAACATATCATCTCCTCGGTGCTTGTCTCCTAGGATATCTACATATCCTTTTTTTTTTTAGAAAGAAAGGAGTGCTATCGAATCACCGATAGCAAACTAGGAGAGCCATTATTGATAATTAAAAATAATTACATGATCGAACCCCAATGTTGTATGAGACTCCAGCATAAGTTTACAATATTATCCACATACACTGGGGTCTCCTGAAAAACACACTCATTTCTAGCCCTCCATACAGCCCATAACACAGCCACCATATGTAAACATGGCTTACTCCCATCCACAAGACAGCGCCACAAATTCCTCCATGTGGGTAAAGACTCGTTGCATACTCTCCTCCATATGTAATCAGTGATCGCACATGAAGAAAAGATATGAACGCTAGAATCATTATGCATCCCACATAAATGACAAAATTGGGTGGCGTTACCCATCCTTCTGTGCCTCAGATCTCCAGTAATCAATCCATCCCTTCTGTAGAGCCATAAGAAAATTTGTAACTTTAGTGGTATTTTAACTTCCATAGCTTCTTCCCCATCTCGTCATCTTCCGCCATCCTGGAGGACATAATCAATCTGTCATAAGCAGCCGCAATAGAGAAATTACCCTCCCATTTGTATGTGACGTATTCATGAGGCATGGGTTTGAAAGCAGCAAGCTCTTGCATGAGACGTTCATTCTCTACTCGTGTTCATATTTCATGATTATTCCACCCACCACTGTTGAACAACCACTCCTTCGAATCCACATCCCAATAATCGGCTACCACCGCATTTTTATTTGAAGCCGCAGCATAAGCAAGGGGGAACCTGTCATTAAACGTCCCTCCATGTACCCAATTTTCCAGCCAAAACTTGAAGCTTTTTCCATCACCCAAAATAGATTTGAAAAAATTTCAATTATCCTTCATGGCACGCACCACAGAAGACCAAAAGGGGGAAGGTTTATGTGGGTTTAGACGATTAATCTCATCGTTGACACTCCCGTAACTGTCCTGGATAATTTCTCTCAAGATTTTTTTTCCCCTGTAGCAACCGAACAATCCACTTCAATAGTAAAGCTTCATTGAATTCCTTAAGGGATCTAACACCCATACCTCCCATCCTTTTTGGTTTGCAAATTGATTCTCACTTCAAGGGTTGAAAAAAGGCCCCTTGATGAGAGGCCCCTTTCCAAAAGAATCTTTTCCGCATCACCTCCAGCTTTTTCCAAATAGAATTCGAAGCTTTAAGGACAAAGAAAAACAATACTGGAATCGAAGTGATGACGGAATTCAGTAAAATATACCTCCCCCTTTTGATAGGTATCTACTGCTCCAACCCTCCAATTTCATAGCTACCCTTTCAAAGAGGAAAGACCAATCTGCTTTCTTCATCTTAGAACAATTCAAAGGTAGACCCAGATATTTAATAAGCAGTGGGACCACAGGTGTACCAAGAATGGTGGAGATATCATTCTGTAACCCACTGTTCATCCAAAAGCAAACCAGAGAGGATTTGTTTCCATTCAATCTGAGACCAGAAATCTCTCCAAAAATTTTTACCATATGTAAATGTGCTTGCGCTTCTCTCTTCCCCCCTTCCACAAGAAAAATAGTATCATCAGCATATTGAAGTATAGGGGCTAGAGCCCTATGATTAGACATTGAATACCCCCTTATAAAATCATCCACAACCAGTTTGCAGGCGAATCTAGCCAAACAATCCAAAGCAAGATTAAAAATCAGAGGGGCAATTGGGCAACCTTGCCTTACTCCACACTAGGGCTGAATCCAAGAACAACATGGTTTACCATTTATCAATGGAGAAAAAGAGGCTATCGTAATGCACCTCTTCACCCATTGTATCAATAAATGCAGAAACTTCCTTCTTCTAAGAATCTCCCACAAGTATGACCAGGAGACTGAATCATAGGCCTTGGAAAAATCTACTTTCCATAAGAAAGCCTTGGATTTTCTCCTTCGCCAACCCATTACGATCTCCTATGCAACAATGAAGGACTCTTGTAGTGATCTCCCAGGAAGAAAAGCTAACTGAACAGGCATTATCAAGTCCTTTAAAACCTCCCGCAGTCTGTTAGCAATAACCTTACTAATAATACGGTAGATGGAATTAGATAGCACAATGGGTCTATAATCAGAAAATCTCTCCGCACTTGATTTCTTAGGAAGCAAAAATAGATAGGATTTGTTCAACCTCTCAAATCCAGAGTTACACAGTTCAAACTCATGAACAACCTTTAAAACATCCACCTTAACAACACCCCATAGCTCTCTGCAGAAAAACACCTGAAATCCATCCGGGCCAGGAGCACCTTCATTATTTAACTCTTTAATAGCATTTAGCACTTCTTGTTCAGATATAGGGGTCACGAGCATGTCTCTCTGATCATTATTAACACAAGGGAAGTCCATTTCTACATTCCTCAAAGAACCTCTTGGAGCAGCCTTGGAAATTTCTTTAAAAAATTTACTTGCTTTAGATCTAATTTCTTTAACAGAGGTAATAGTTCTCTCTTCAACTTTAATAGATGAAATAAGATTGAATCTCCTTCTAGCACTGGCCACAAGATGGAACAATTTCGTGTTCGCATACCCTCTTTAAGCCATAGCTGTCTAGACTTTTCATGCCAATCCATTTCTATTTTCAGATCTTCATCCCCCACTACTGCTTGCATCTGCTACCTCAGCTGCTGCTCCTGCTGGTTCAAAGACAGCCTACACTCTTTCAGATTCAGGTCCCTGATAATTGCCAAGGCCTCCCTCCTCTTCTGATCTCTGATCATATTCACAGCCTGCCCATATTCCTTCAGCACATCACACAGTCCAGCCAATTTTGTAGCCAACTGCTGTGTAGCAGTGCCTTGTACAGCCTTGTTTTGCCACCACTGGGAAACCATTTGCACGAAACCTTCTTCCCTAAACCAAGATCTCTTGAGTTTGAAGTATGATCCCGTGTCTGAATTCACCCCACTGTCCCAAACCAGAGGAGTGTGATCAGAGAAAGGCCTATCAAGGCTCAAAACTGCTGATAATTGAAATCTCTCTAACAAACTAGGACTGCCAAAAAATCTATCCAATTTGGAAATCTGTCCACTGCCATTCCTCCAAGTATACTCCACACCACTAATGGGATATTCAGTCAATCCCATGTTGTGCATAGCCACTTGGAAGCCAGACGTAGAACTATCCACTCTCCTATCTAGGTTATCATCACCAGAAAGATAATAATTGAAATTCCCCCCTAACAACCATGGGGTCTCTTGCACTCTTTGATGCATTGCATAGAGTTCCTCCCACAAGCCAACTCTGTCTGCAGCCACACAAGGACCATATATGCACGATATAAACCATTCCATGTCTCCTTGGGGAGATTGACATCTACAAGAAAGCAAGAACATATCGCGAATAATTTCATTTACTGAAATGGAAGATTTTCTCCACCAAAAGGCCAGTCCACTAGACCTTCCAGAGGCACCCTTAGTTGCAATATCACTATGACCAAATTGCTTAAAGCAATCTCATTCCTGACCATTCTCCATCTCCAAGTGTGTCTCTTGTATAAGAGCACAGTCTATCTCCCACTCAGAGAGATATCTACACAATGAAGCCCTTCTCTGATTATTGCACAGCCCATGCACATTCCAAGTCAAAACTCTCATTCCTCATTAGACTAATTCCCCTTGGCCTTACAGCACACATATTCAACCATAATGGAATTAGCAATATTCCTCTCCTCAATAGGGTGCAAGGTCTCCTTCCTTCTCCTTCTCAACATGTAAGGAGATCTACCCACACCTCTTTTTTGATTGGAACCACTGCTATACTTCAAGTCAGCAGGAATAGAAAGCTGCAACTAGTTTGGCTCTTTAACCACCAGATCTCTTCCTACCCTACCCACCTTCTTACTGCAGTTCATCTCTGAATCTATCATTCAATTATCAGCAACCTCCAGATAGCCATCCTCTTTGATTATCATGGCTTGTCTGCAATCGTCAGCTGTAACAACCTCTTCCATCTGATCTTCCTCAGCATAGACCAGGTGACAGTCCTTCCTCTTTTTGGGTTCAGGAGCATCAGCAGGAGGAGTGCATCCACATCTATCACTCTATTTTCTCACCTCATTGTTGGCTTCAGACTTCAGTCCTTCCTCAGACGACTTAACCTGTCCACCTTCAACCTGCCCAGACATCTGTCCAAGTACAGCTAGCCGAACAAGCCAAGAAGTGCCCCCACATCTGATTATGACCAAGTCAGGAATTGAACCGGCATTGGTGACATCCACCTCAATTCTTAGAGATCTAATGTCCCCCTCTCCAATCAAAATTTCAGAACCATCACAGATGGATGCAAAACTTGCTAGCATTTTAGAGACAACCCCCTTTAATCGCAGATCTACCGGTAGTCCAGAGATCTCAAGAAGAATCCTCCTAGAGCTCACTCTTTGTGGGGGCCGATCAGGAAGATCCCTATCAAATGGAGAAACCATTCTCCAAATCACAATGAAATTTTCCAAAGAGCTTGAACAAAATCTCAGTCGTTCTACATCCTGCATGCCTAAACCATATACCAAGAAACGAGAGTGGGATAACATGGCTACCTTCCAGCCCGCAGATAGGAGATCTAAGGAACATACCAGGTTCTGAAGCTTTTCTATCGATGGCTTGCCTGCGATGATCTCTCTAATCGACGCACCCCTTAGCATGATCTCTACAGACGAGATGTCATCCGAAGACAGGATCTCAACTTCAATTGAGTGCCTACCCAAAGTCAGCGGCGACGGCGGTCTGGTTTCATTCTTAACCCTCCAGATAGGGTGCAAGACTACCCTCTTTGTTCACAGAGGAATCCTCCTAGGGCATGACTCGCTCTTGTGCCCTTCACCCCTGTATTCTAAGCAGATCAGAGGGTTTTTACAGATCGCCGCCACATGCCCTCTTTGTCTGCATCTGAAGTAGAGAACAACGCCGTTCGTCCTCCTCCAGGGTCATCTTCGAGCATTTTCAGATGACCTAAAGAACCTCTCCTGCCAAACCCACTCCCGTCTCCTCCAAGCCCTCAATCTCCACGTCCTCCATTCGCCTCCTACTCCAGCCCTCGGTGGCTCCGCCCCACTGCCGCCCTCTGCCCGATGTCGATAGCCCTCCACTCACCTTCTCTCTCTCATTCTTTCCCATGAATCCATGATCCCTCCACCAATATCCTAGTACGGTATCTACATATCCTACCGGGGGCATGTAAGCACCCTATGCTAGTTCAGATGCCATGGGTGGCATTATCCTGAAATGTTGATTGCCAGGGTATGGATTTAGCTACAGAATGCCATGGGCGGGATTATCTCGAAACCTCGAGAGCCAGGGTTCTAAGGGTTGCCATGGGTGGTGTTATCCCGAAGCATCGATTGCCAGGGACCCTTTGAGGATTGATGACGAGGATTAGGAATCTGATACAGATCGTGTTGAGAAGCTAATCTGAAGCTAGAAATAAAAAGAAAAGAGAGACAAAACTCTCCAAAAAGAAAAATTCCTTTGTCTCTCTCTTACAAAAATGCACTGCAAATTGAACCTAGACTAAAATATGTTACAAGCATGGGTGCTTTAACCGCAGAGTTCAATGAACCTTAGGATAGTTCCTGTGGGCCTTAAAAACCTTCGCGGCAGACTGAGGCTAGAGCTGGTCCGGTCCGGATCTTGGTTGGTAATTGAGTACCTCTAGGCCTATTATCAGCATTCTAACCTAATCTACAGAAGGAAGCACACATCATAGTTTTGAGCATCAAAAAGATTGCATGGTCTAGAATCAAAGTTAAAACCTTAAAATTTTGCTAAGGGACTAGCAAAAGCTAGGCATGGGGGTATGATGGGAACACCATCATGAGCCCTAACTACCTCATTTTGACCAAATGAAGAGAATAAATGCTCCTACATTACCAAGTGAAGGTCCTAATTCACTGCATAACCTTTCTGAGAGTGAAACAAGAAACTAAGGTTAAGACTACAATTTTACCAATGCAGTACAACCACGGGTTCTCTCAAGGGATAAACAAAGGTCAAATGGTCTTAATGAGATTATAAGTGGGTTGAATCAAAAAGAAAAGGGTTTGTGTGTATCTATGAATTAAATGACTTCTTGAAACACCAAAACAGACCTACTTGATTAAACAAGGCTATGGTTAGGATAAAATTTACCTAAACCCTCTAAAGTCATAGAAAAATATTCTCTAGGCTTTAGAAGCATCAATTTGGCCATTAGAACCCATCTTAACCTAGAATGGGGTCTCAGACAGATATTTGCATAAATTTCCCAGTCAAACGTAGTCAAACCCAAAATCCAACTTCACCATTGGATTCCTTAGTTCCAAATTAGGCTTGTACCGTGGACCTAAGATGAGTTTGCCTTGACCTAGTTTGCAAAAAGGTCCAGCCTGATTACATTTCTACCCCTATCTTTCAAAAACCCTTACAAACAGCCCCCACCTTCTTCATCATTTTCACAAGTAGGTCCCTCCGACATTATAGCGGAGGAATCCTACTCCAGTGAGATTTGGAAGGAGAGTTCTCCCTGATTGCTCAGAGAATCACCTCCAAAATTGGAAGGGAGATTCTCTGAGAAATTCTCTCTCATCTGAACCCTTATTTGAGATCTGATTCCCTCCCAATCTCATGCGAATGCATGACAGATGTGGGTATCTCAATGATTTCCATCGTCAATGAGCTTTCCTTGCTTGGGAAGCTTGCTTCCAAAGCCCTAACTGACCTTCAGGCTCTATTTAAAGTTGCCTAGACCTCTTCCATCTCTCCACGCTTGAATTTGACTGCGAACCCCCTAGTTCCTCTCTTCCCTTCACGACCGTAGGCTCTTCGACGTCCAGCGACCTCCCTTGCTGTTACGAATGCGGCTTCAAGATGTTTTCTTTAAGACATCTGGGAGGTGGCCTAGACGTCTGACCAGACGTCTGGAACCCCTTCCAGACGTCTGGGATTTAATTTCTACGGCGTACGGGGTTGCGTCTGCGTGCATGCACATGTAGACCTGCAACTGCCACCCGCTTTCCTCTTTTTCCCTCTCTCCCCCTGCAGGGCGCAGTGCTCTCTCTCTCTCTCTCTCCCCGCGCGGCCTTAAAAGTCCCTCGCTCTCTCCCTCACCCTCATCTCCTCCACTTCCTTCTTCTTCTTCTTCCAGTCGGTGCGAGAACGAGCGAGCGGCGGCAGCAGCGGCCGCGGCAAGTGTGCGGGAGGAGGTGTTGCGCGAGGGAGGAGATGCTCGACCGTGAGGGCTCGAGCTTTCCGGGGTAGCTAGAGCCGGCCGGTGGGGGAGCAGCGGGCGTGGAGTGTCGCGGGAGGGCTGCTGCAGCTCGAGCAGCGGGCGGACGGGGCACGGCGCAGCCGTGCGTCGTGGGCGGAGAGCGAGTGTAGCTCTGATTCTGGAAGTTTTTCCAGAATCAGACGTCTGGGATTCCAACCAGACGACGGTGAAGACATCTGGAGGACTGTCCAGACGTCTGGCAAGTAAGTTATTTCGTCCTTCTTCCTTTTTCGCACGTACAGCCATGCATCCGTCCGCTGCGCCTTCGTCTGCAACCCGTCGTACTGAGAGCGAGGGTGGATATGTGCAGGTTCTACTCGGGAGGGCGCGAGACTTGCCATCCAACGCGAATCAGACGTTTGGCCGCAGTGCCAGACGACGGAGAGGACATCCAGACGTCCGGGTTGACCATCGGACGTCTAGGAATTAAGCCAGACACCCCTGCAGGCTTCTGGACGTCTGAGGGACTACACAGAGTGAAGGTACCATCTGACCCACATTTTAAGACGTTTGGAAGAGGTTCCAGATGTCTGATTCTGGACTGTTTCGTCGTTTTCGACCCGTTTAGGGCTCGTTCGGAGTCTGTTTTCCACGTTTCGAGTTGCGTTCTTTTCAGAATAAAATCCTCTACCCGTTTACAGTAATTATATACTATTTTGAGAGACTCCTTGTGTTTTATCCTTGTGTTAGGACCCCGTTCCATTGCAGTCTCGGGGGTTGCGGAGGCGAGCAGGATTTCCTACCACACCCCCAGTACTCCTGTTGTAGCTGGTAGAGTGGCTTTTAATTTACTTAACCAAATTTCTTACAATTGTGGAATAATTCATAGAGTCTAGGGCACTGTATGAACCCAAGGACTGAGAAACTAGATTGAATGATTGATCCTAGGGTACGGCATGAATCCTAAGACTGGAAAACTAGTGATATGTATATAATATTGTAGTCTTGGAAAATGTGGAAAGGAAATAATAGCTGCCTGTAAATTGATTTAACAGCTGCCTGTTATGAATAAATGAACATGATTGAGAACATGGGTTGTATGAACGTGAAACTGGAATGGTGAAACCTGAATGTGCTGAGTTAAAAGAGCTGGAACCCTACAGGGAATTAGGAGTAGAACTCCTGGAAAGAGAATGAAATGGAACTGAGAAGGAAAGATGTGGAAGTGTGTTGTCTCTTGGATACGTAGTGCCAGGGAAGCACCTGTTACCTGTTTAGTGCAGAGCGGAGCCAGCCACCCCAGGGACCCGAGGTTAGGTCTGGCCACTCTGTACCGACTTTTGGCCCTCGGATACACAGTACCAAGGAGAGCTACTAGTGTAGGGAGAGTACTAGCTACCCCATGGGCCCTGGGGTTCTGTTGGCCCTCCTACACCGACTTGTTAGGCCCACTGGGCAAACCAAGGTAGTCAGGCGAGGGTGCGCGGACTATGGAGGGGCAAGGCTCCTGTTTGGTTACTGTGAAGGGGTTGGACCCCTGTTACTGAGAGGGCTCTGCCCTATACTGGTTCCGTGCTGTGCTTTGGGCACACCCGTTAGCGGAAACGACTGACCGCATGCTAGTGCGGGGCAGCTACCCGTGTGTTTATCGCGCGTGCCGTAGTCATAGTTACGTCTGTCAGTGACCTTGGGGTGGTTGACTGAGAGTAGGATCACCACGAGGGACTCTCCCGGCCAGGAGAGCACCACGTGTTACTTCTACTTTTCGGAAAAGACTGCAATCAAGATCGTTCCCATGAGAAACATTCGAGATCAAGTGAAGGATCTGAGAAATAGATAAATTGTGAAACAATAGAAAGACGTAAATAAAGGAAGAAAGAAAATAAAACAGCTACTGTACACTTTACTGCTTCTTTAGTTTTAGCTGCCACTCTACTCAGCGTTTCGCTGACGTGTTACACTCGTTACTTTT
This sequence comes from Thalassia testudinum, assembly GCA_037157565.1. Taxonomy (NCBI): domain Eukaryota; kingdom Viridiplantae; phylum Streptophyta; class Magnoliopsida; order Alismatales; family Hydrocharitaceae; genus Thalassia; species Thalassia testudinum. The sequence goes on along the minus strand of JAZHRO010000003.1, from coordinate 109,820,094 downwards.
CAGGACCAGGTGTTGAGCAGCCAAGGTTAGCGGCTGCAGAGGATGCTGGGCTGAGTAGGGTCCAGTAGAGTTACCGCAGTTCTTTTTGTACCCCTTTTGTTCCTCTGTAGTGAGTAGTTCTTGTTACTCTTTGTACTTCTTTACTTGTAGCTTCATGTTATGTTATAATTGTTGTTCTACTGTTGTGGTGGTATATACTGTAGTGGTTCCTTTTCTTACTGCTGTATTATGTTACTGCTAGTTATACTCATGCTGAATGTGGTTTATTTTACTGCTCTTTTGGTTACTTCCTCGTTGGACGACTAGGTCTTGGGATTAGTCGAGTCGGTCCGGTTCTCGTGTCTCGTAGGGACTCGGGAATTGGGTCGTTACACTTGCTCCTCCTTGTCGTTTGATCACCATACCTGTGGCGGATTCCTCCTCCTTGACTTCACCCGCGTCTCGCTGTACCAGCAGGCACTTCCCTCTCATCATCCTCGTCGATCTCCACTCACCAGAGCCACCTTCGTCTTCGGCGTTGGCCACACCTGACCTGACGCCTTCGCTCGCCCCCTTTGTCTCTTTACTTCCCTGATAAGCTCCCTCTCCCCTCTACATTCTTCTCCACCCTTTATTCTTCAAAACTGACTGCTGCCAACCTCCATCACCTCCATCCCTGCCATCATCGACCATCGACTCCGGTAAGGCCGCTCCACCTCCATAGGACAACCCAACCTTCGCCAAATAGTCCACGAGCTCCACCTCACTCCATTGAACATTTCTCCTCACTCCACTCACCGTGCCACTCACTCAAACCCACCCCCGAACACACCCACACATTCACACACAGTGTGACCTACGCACACTCGCACAGGCACCCCCGAGCCACGCCAACAGCCCCAGCATCTTCGTCATGCTCCGATGACCCTCTCTGAACATTTTGACGTGGCCGCAAGGCCGATCTAGTGATTTCAGGCTTGTAGCCCCTCCTCCATTGTTGCGGAGCTTGAAGAAAGCTTGCTGTAGCTCTAAGTCCGCCAAGCCCAGGTGCAGCTATCCCAAGTGTGGGGAAGCCCCTCACGCTCGCACTCAAGACTTCAATTGGAGTCGGGAGTCTCCACGCCTGCTGCAATTGCGAAGCTCACTCTACTGCCCCATGCGAGGAAAGGGTGGGACATTTAGTCCCACCTCGGAAGTGGAAGACCACCTGCACTCGCATAAAAGAAAAAGTGTTAGAGGCTCTTCGCCTCCAACACTGACGGCGAGGTCCTCCTCCCCACTCTCAGTGGACTCATCCACAACATAACAAGCGGACCTGGCCACAACCTGACTACCCGACCTATTCACTTCTCTCTCACCACATACACCGGTGAGCCTAGACCCAGGTCTGCGTTAGGTCCAATTACCCAACCGGTTAAAGGCTCTGGGAGAGCGGTTCTCAAATAGAAAAGAGAGAAAGAGAGAGGAGAGATACACAGGGGAAGGGGGTTTTGCCTTGGAGAGTTTGGCTCGACACTTAGTTGAATTCAGAGGGCACAGCAGAAGCTGAAGGAAGAGGAAGAAGGAGAGGAGGACTGCAGGGCTTAAAGAAAAGCAAAGAAGAAGAAGAGAAGGCATACGGCAAAGAAAGAAGGAAGAAGAAGAAGAAGAGGAGAAAGGCAAAAGATAGAGAAAGCTAAAGAGAAAAGAGAAGGATCGCAGAAAGCTAAAGAAGAAGAAGAAGGAGGAGAAGACAGAGAAGAGAAGGAGAAGAAGCGATCAGACACTTTAAGTCGTTTGATTAAAGAATCAGATGACAAATTTTAGCCTCCATTGCATATTTATATATTGAATCATTTGGTGATATTGTAGGAGTATTTGGTGATCTACATCACCATTTTACTCCCATATTTTTGCACTCTGACACTGCTGCTATTGCAATTTCTTTCAATTTAAATTGTGATCTTGATTTCTAAATACCAATTTGCTCCCTGTGTTCGACCTCGGAAATCTTTACGAGTAATAAAATTAGATGTGTTTTGAATGCTATTTCAACTGTGCTACAACGCAATACTTTTAAAACCCGATTCAGCAAGCTTAACAAGGTTCAAATAAGCATCCCCTTGATGGATGCAATATGCGACATACCGACCTACGTGAGATTCCTAAAAGATGTATGTACAACTAAACGTAACCCGCAAACCAAAGGTAGGAATCCAATCATATTATTGGAGCAAGCCAACTCCATCATTTTGAGCAAATTATCGCCTAGGCAAAAGACCTAGGTACCCCTCTGATCTCTTGTGCAATTGGTCATATACAATTTGATAGAGCTTTATTGGACCTAGGAGCTTCCATAAACTTGATACCCACATCCCTACTAGACCACTTTGATGAATCTGAGCTCAAACCAGTATAGATTACTTTGCAATTAGCAGATCGATCAATGAAATTACCTAAAGGAATTCTCGAGGATGTTATAGTTTGGATCCGTGATTTTTATTTTCCCGTTGACTTCATTGTTCTAGACATGGATGCTCTTGAGAAATTGAAAGATACACCGATCATATTAGGGCGACCATTTTTGGCCATGGCTAGGGCCAACATCAATTGTGAAGAGGTTTAGATTGAGTTGAAATTTGGGGACAAAACTTTGAAAATTGATATCTTTAAGGCCCCAAAAGGAACAATTTGTGGGGTTATCATGCAGATTTACGATATCGAATCAGTGGTTGAAGATCCATTTATTGAGGAAAACTCTCTTATCCCTAATAGTCAACCTCAAGAGGATCAATCCCCGTAATTAGAAGAGCTTAGACCAGACCTAGACACACCTACAGCTCCTACCTTTACTCTCAAAACCCAACCTGAATCACCTGCTACTGCTGACAACCTTGTCATGGAAATGAAGTCCCTCCCTAATCATCTAAAATATGTCTTTTCGGGTTCTAATTGCACGTTTCCTATGATCATCAACTCTTGACTAACTTCTGATTAGGAAACACGATTGATTTCTATCCTTCAGTAGCATCAGAGAACCATTGGTTGGACTCTCGATGACTTGATTGGTATCTGCCCTTCGTATTGCACACACCATATCTACACTGAAGTGGGCTCACGACCATCCCGTGAAATGCAGAGACATCTTAATCCAAATCTGGAGGATGTCGTGTAAAAGATCATTAAGTGGTTAGACGCTGGGATCATCTACCCGATCTCTGACAATCGTTGGGTGAGTCCAATCCAGCTTGTGCCTAAGAAGGCAGGGCTCACCTTGATTATGGTTGAAACTGAAGAAACCATTCTAACCTGTATCGGAAACTCGTGGAGAGTCTACATTGATTACTGAAGACTGAATGCCTCCACGAAAAAGGATCATTTCCTACTACCATTTATTTATCAGATACTTGAGAAATTGGTGGGAAATCAATTCTTCTGCTTCTTAGATGGGTACTCCAGTTATAATCAGGTGGAAATCCATCCTGAGGATCAAGAGAAGACTACCTTCACCTGCCCCTACGAGACGTATGCATTCTGCAAGATGCCTTTTGGGCACTGCAATGCACCCACCACCTTTTGGCAGTGCATGCTCGCCATATTCTCTAATATGGTAGGTGATTGCCTTGAAGTCTTCATGGATGACTTCTCGGTATTTGGGGAATCTTTCGATGATTGCCTCCTGCACTTGGTCCAAATCCTTGGGTGATGCATTGACGTGAATTTGGTTCTTTCCTGGGAAAAGAGCCATTTCATGGTTCCTGAGGGAATTGTCCTAGGGCATCTTATCTCTAAAAATGGCATCCAGGTTAATCGGGCTAAGGTTAATTTGATTTCCAAACAACCTATCCCTAGCTCGGTCAAGGACATCTAATCTTTTCTGGGGGCACATCGATTTTTACCATCGATTCATTCTCGATTTCTCAAAAATTGTGCTCCCCTTGACTAATATTCTGGTAAAAGATGTCCACTTCACCGAGTGCACTTGTGCATTTGAAAGTCTATGTGACCGAGTCACCCAAGCACCTATCTTCCAATCCCCTAGTTGGTCTCAACCCTTCGAGATCATGTGCGATGCATCTGACTATGCAGTAGGTGCCGTGCTTGGGTAGAAATTAACAGGAAACCCATGGTAATCTACTACTCTAGCAAGACACTTAACAAGGCTCAGCGTAACTATACAGCTACTAAGAAAGAGCTGCTATCTGTATTATTTGGCCTAGAAAAATTTCTATCCTATCTCTTGGGTTCCCACATTATCATATACTCGGATCACACCACAGTAAGACACCTTCTCGTGAAGAAGATGCGAAACCTCGACTAATCGCTAGATCTTGTTGTTGCAAGAATTCGATCTCGAGATTCGCAACAATGCAAGAAAATAGAACGTGGTAGTTGATCACTTATCCCACCTTCGTTCTGCTATCATCAACCCTTCCGGCCCGATCACGGAGCATTTTCCTGTTGAGCACCTCCTGACTATTAGTGTGAAACTTCATTGGTATGCTGATTTGGTTAATTACTTGGCATCTCATCAGATCCTGTCTAATTGACCGAAGCCCAGGAAAGACAAATTGCTTTCTGATGCCAAGTATTACATATGGGAAGACCTGTACCTCTTCCTCATTGGTGCTGATCAGATCATCAGACGATGCACCCCAGAAGTGGAAATTCAGGACATCTTGTCCTTTTGCCTGGACCAGGCCTGTGGCGAACACTTCTTCTGGCATAAAACCGCAGCTAAAGTCCTCCAGTGCAGCTTTTATTGCCCACGATTTTCAAGGATGCACATGATTACTGTAAGGCATGCACTCATTGCCTGACCTTGGGAAACATGAGCCACCATGATATGATGCCTTTACAGTCGATTCCCATGTGTGAAATCTTCGATATATGGGGGATTGATTTTATGGGCCCCTTCCCCAAATCAGACAGCGTCGAATACATTCTCCTCGTAGTGGACTACGTGTCCAAATGGATTGAAGCCATCCCGATCCGAACCAATGATCATAAGGTGTAACCAAGTTCATTCATCAGCACATCTTCTCACGGTTTGGTGTCCCACATGCTGTTATCTGATGGAGGGACCCATTTCACGAATGCACAATTCAGATCCTTAATGACAAAGTATGGGGTGTCGCAGCAAATCTCGACTTTTTACCACCCCCAAACCAACAAACTGGCTGAATTGTCTAATCAGGAGATCAAGAAAATCCTTCAGGTCATTGTTCAGCCTGATAGGAAAGATTGGTCAGCCCACCTTCTGGAAGGTTAGTGGGCCTATATGACCTCCAACAAAACCAATTAGGTATGTCTCCGTTCAGACACGTGTATGGGAAGGCATGTAACCTACTTGTTGAAATGGAGCACAAAGCCTATTGGGCAATATAGAAGTACAATCTAGATCTTTATAAGACTGGAACCCACCAACAATTACAAATGAGTGAGATTAAGGAACTACTCAATGACGTGTACAAGAACTAGCAAATTTATAAAGAACGGGTTAGAGCCTTTCATGACAAACACATATCAAGAAAAACTTTCCATTATGGTCAGAAGGTCCTACTCTTTGATGCCAAACTCAAACTATTTCAGGCAAACTTAGATCAAAATGGATTGGACCATTCCTTGTACGACATGTTTTTGGAAATGGGGCTATAAAAATAAGTGAACTCAGCCGTGATTCTGAACCATTTATTGTGAACAATCAAAGACTCAAACCATTCATTGAACTCACTAACACAACTTGGCTAAGTTATCTTTTGATCTCCATTCTCCCTATGCTTATTGTGCCCAACTGATGGTGTTAAATTCAGCACTTAATGGGAGGCAACCAGTCATCTTTTTGAAAATCTTGAAATCCTTTTTGACATAACTATTTGCTAAACTCATATTGCACTTTAAGGTTCATCCATTAAAACAGCCAACTCCACCTTTGGTACTTGTATCAAAGCTTGAAATCGTCCGCAACAGTCACCTCGGCCCATCCACCCACCCTTTTCAACCTGTTTTAATGTACGATCTTATCTGAACGTGAACCCACCTAATTTACAATGAGGACATTGTAAATAGTAGGCATGGGGGGGTATTAAAGTGCAAAATGCTGTGAAAATCAAATCTCACAAAAGGATTTCACATAGGTTGAGGAAAAGGAAGATTCAATTGAGAGAAAAATGAGAAAAAGGAGGGAGGAAAATTGAACAGAAAAGAAAGGAGCAAAGAGATAAAGAAAGAAATTGAGTCCCATCAAAATAATATGGAACTTACCTATGATGAATTAAGACCTGAAAGGCTAAAACTTAAGGGATTAATGTCGAATACTGACCTTAGGCCTCTTGGATCTATTCAGAGTTTTAAACACTCACGTACTTGTCAAGATCCATGTTAATCCTCAAGTGGTTGAGGTAAATGAAACGCTTATGTATTAGGTCTGAGGCTCAGGGATTATTCGGCCCTATTAACTAACCTCTTGTTTGTAGGGCTCGATAACTTAAGCACCCTATGTCACACACAGTCTGGTTTAGTGTGCTTAAATATGAAATCATGCCAAAAGCATTTATGCTATTCTGAAAAAGGTCCTAAGATCTAGATTAGGAGCGGCTCGAAAACACAGATTGATTTGGGCGAGTTCTCGGCATAGAAAGGCAGGAAATTCCCCTCAAAGATGCACAATAACATATCATCTCCTCTATGCTTGTCTCCTAGGATATCTAAATATCCTACTGGAGGCATATAAGCACCTTGTGCTGGTTCAGATGCCATGGGTGACATTATCACAAAACGTCGATTGTCAGGGTTTGGATTTAGCTAAAGAACACCATGGGTGGCACTATCTCAAAGTGTCGAAAGCTAGGGTTCTAGGGGTTGCCACGATCGGTGCTATCTCAAAGCATCGATTGCTAGTGACCCTATAAGGATTGATGCTGGGGACAAGGAATCCGATACAAAACGTGTTTAGGGCAAATCCGAGGTTGGATCTAAGGAAAAATATAATGAAAAGAAAAAGAGAGAGAAAGCTCTCCACAAATGAAAATCTTCTATCCCTCTCTCTTACAAAAAAAATGCACTGGCAAACAGAACCTAGGCTAACCATGTTTCAAGCATAGGTGCTTTAACCACTAGGTCCAACAAACCTTAGGATAGTTCCTGCGGGCCATAGAAACCTTCGTGGCAGATTGAGGCGAAAGCTAGTCAGGTCTGGATCTGGGCTGGTACTTGAGTACCTCTATGCCTATTGTTGGTATTAAAATCTGATTCCTAGAGTTGCGGCTTAGTAGGGCATCTTGACGGTTACATCCGACCTAGATAATTGGTTTGGTCAGTAAGGTTTTGCTAAAAGACTAGAAAAAGCTAGGCATGGGGGTATCATGGAAACACCATCATGAGCCATAACTAGCTCAATTTGGTCTAAAAAAGTTGACAAATGCTCCTACATATCCATTAGAAGGTCCTAAGGGCAGATTATCTTGTTTTGAAAAGAAGATAACAATACAAGGTTATTTCTGCAAAATTAACAGCATTCCACAAACACAGAATAACCACAAGGTATTTTAAGGGTTTATTAAAGGTCATTTGGTCATTAATGACTAATAAGTGGGTCCATGAAGAACAAAACAAGTTTTTACGCATCTTAAGAATTAATGAACATCTGAAACCCTAAAAATAGACCTGCTTAATTAACTGAGGTTATGGTCAGGAAAAAACACACCTAAACCTTCTAAAAATAATATAAAAATATTTTATAAGGTTTTGTACCTTTGATTTGACCATTGGAACCTATTTTGACCTAAAATAGAGTCTCAAACGGATAATTGCCCTAATTTGGGTTTATGCACAAATTTCCAAGCAAACTTTATCAAAACCAAAATTTGACTTCATCATTAGATTCCTTGAGTCCAAATTAAGTTTGTACCAAATTTTGACCTCAATCAAAGTCTATCTTGACCTAGTTTGCATTTAGGTCCTCTCAAACTTATTTTCTCTTATAACCTATCAGGCTTTGAAAACTTTACGAAAAGCCGCCTAAGTTTATCTTCATTCTTTGCAGCTGGGTCCCTACCACCATGGCAGGTGTGAACCCAGAGCGACCGAGCTTTAATCAAGGATTCCTCCCCGATTTCTTGGTCAATCTCTTCCAAATTTGGAAGGGAGACTCCTGAGGAGATCTTCTTCATTTTGGACCACATCTCAACCTTTGATTCTTATCCAAGAGTTCATGTAAACTCTTTGAATCCCACAAAACCTACTCCCTAATTTTCAGAGCTTTCAAGCTTGTTTCCAAGCTTGAACACTTAACTAATGGCTTATATAAGACCCTCCTCGCCTGCCTTACCTCCTTAGCGAGAAATAGAGCCAAAAATCCCTCTTCTTCCTCCAAACTTCAGCTCGCTCCACCTCGCTCTGGGGACCTCCTTCCTCCGCACCTCGCAATACCAATGAGGTGACTCCTAACCCTCCGTCGTCGCAGCTCTACCTCACTGGAGCTTTCATCTCCTTCGATGTCGGCCATATAGCAATTGGCGCCATCTCCATTCTCCTTCGTCTACTACGTAGCCTCGACGACTCCCTATCATCTACACATCACAACCATGTCGCCACAACTCCATTCCGACCGCTACCATACCCGCTCCACCTCCATCTTCCACCTCATCGACGTACCTCCAACGAAACCTAGCAACCACCACACTCCAAATCGGCCGCTCTCAACTCCCACGCCTTCGCCTCATCCACACGAGCAAAACCCCTCAAGAAATTGAGGGGATTCTCGCTCTATTCTTCCACTAAACACAACCACTTCCATCTTCATTTCTCACATTCGCCAGCCATCTCTGACAACATCCACAACATACCACTGCCACCACCAGCTTCGCCGCATTCTCGCGCACCTACTGAGCTGTTCTGACGTGGCCCTTAGGCCATTTTTGTGTTTCAAGTTTATGGAAGCCATCTCCATTGACAGAGTCCTTCAAAGAGCTCGAAGTAGATGTTCTTGCTTCAGCAGACCCAGGTGCCACTTCCAGGTGACGTGGAATTCGTCCAGGAGTGTGTCTATGTCTCCAATTGAAGGAGTTGCCCTCTTCGTCGACTGCAATCAAGACTTCACCTCCTGCTGCTACCTCACGCGAAGAACAGCGATAGTCCCACGTCGTGGGATTAAGAGTAGAAAGAGCTGCATAAATTACTTTTGTGAACCCGACTCCTTGCCCAGTACACGAGGGGTCAGGTCCCTCACATGCACCCTCATCCGCATACGCACCTAGCCCCACTACTCGGCTGTGACCCCACGCATGCAGCTTTGCACCCGGATCTGGTTACTGTTCCTACCCAATTACCCTATTAACCTCGAGTCTTTGAGAGAAAGGAAAGAAAGGGAAAGAGAGAGAGGGGGGTTTTTCCTCGCTCTCTAACTCTCTAAAATTTATAGAGAAGAGGCCTTTGCCTTTGTGCGTGACTTGAGGAAGAGAAGAGAGAAGGAAGAGGAAGAGCTAAAGAAGAAGAGAGGACCTTGAGCCTCTACTATTAAGGTGTCAGAGCGCCTTATCTATCATTTGATTTCGCTGGTTCTATGTTCCTGTGGCTATATTGGTTGCTTATTGATGTGGAATAACTGGTTGATCATTACTGTTTAGTTATATGAGAATTATTGTGAGCTTAATTAGATGGGTAATTGGTGATTTAAATAACCATTTATCCCATTCTTGTTGCACTTTGATATTGACATTCATATATATATCATTCTTGCATGAAATTTTCATTATAAATTGCTCATCTTTGTGGTGATATTATGATCCTTGAGATTAATTGCAACACTTTCTCCTTGCGTTCGACCTCGAATTTCATTCTAGTTATAAATTATATTTGTTTTTCACGATATTTCGGCTACATTACTATGAAGTAATTTTAAAACATTGATTTCGTGCGAATAACATTCAGGTTCGAGATCTGGGATAGGGGTGTCCTGGATAACCAACCTAGGGTTAGGTTCTAAACTACCAGGCTAAGAATGGCTTGCATAAGGTGGATCCTGAGTCAACTTGCCACTATAGGTGGTAACGTAATTAAGTCTCACCTGGTTTTGGTTTGGAGTCAGCAGAAGTGGTGGTTGCTGCTGATATCTCGAGTATGATGTCGAAGTCTCCATCCCGTATCGTGGTGGAGCAGAAAGGGCCTGATAAAAATAGTGTGCTTGCCCCCGATTCGGGTTCATAACACACCTTTGGTTTGACACGTTATTAGGATTTGGTAGAGGTTGAGACAGAACTGCACCAAGCTGGTGATATCTGCCATTTGTGCAAGCTAATTTCGAACATCTGTGATCTCGTCTTGGTGTTGTTTCTGTATAGCAGCATTGGTCTTTTGAATGTCAGCCATGGTATGTAGGATAAGAGTCATTTGATCTTCCCTTGATGGCCCAGATTGATAACTTGGATTGGGCCTAAGCTGAGTGGGCTAATATGGGTGTGGAGCTTGTGGTTGAGGCTGGAATTGAGATCTCAGATTTTGATTTTTCCTTGACCATGTGAAGTTGGTATGATTACACCATTCAAGGTTATAGGTGTTTGAGAATGGATCATTCTAGATGGTGTGGAGATCCTCACAAGTTTGAGGAACTCCTAAGAAGTCAGAATATGAGGGTTCAAAGTTCCCCCAACTAGAGCAGGTGGTTCCAGAGTTTCCTTCGAAACCAAGATCAGATGGGGGTGGATATCAGCCTCCCTATCAGAGTGCGATTGCACATAAGTGCTCTGCTGTGCTGAGGTGGCTCTTTGCAAATGTCAAGTCAATTCGTCCACCTTTTTCTCGATAATAAAGACCTTGTCCAGGTGACTGGCCATTAGTTCCAGATCGACGAACGTGAACAGGCCTTGAGTCTCGTGTGCCCCCCATATTTTTGTCAATGCATGAGTAGTTGTCTGGTCGAACATACCCATAGATTCATTGTTTATGGAGCTCTCGCACAAATTCTCAAGAATCTCCCAAACGGTATCTTCATGCTAACCCATGATGTTGCCACCACAGGTTGCATTGACAAAGAGTCGGATATCCTCATGGAGTCCCTGGTAAAGACTGAACCTGTTCCCATTTAGGAACTCCATGATGGGGGAATTTCCACATGAGATTCAGAAAGTGATCCCATGCCTCATGAAGTGGTTCTCCCAGATTTTGCATGAAGTGCGTGATCTAGTGACTTAAAGCATTTGTCCAACCAACCAAGAAAATTTTCTTCAGGAATTCAGATTGGAGTTCAACCCAAGTGTTGTTTGGATGGGTCAGAGTTTGGTACCAGTGGGCTGCCTTATCCATGAGGGGGAAAGAAAACATCTTCATGAGTAAGATATCTCGATTCTGAACAGGTGGGCTGAAGGTTTGGGCCAGATGTTTCAACAGCTGAATGTGCTGGAAAGGATCTTCGAAATTCAGCCCATGGAATTTGGGGATAGCATGGAGCATATTGGGCTTGAGTTTAGTATCAAGTCCTCTAGCCTGGATCTGTACCTTGGGTTCGATTGCTACCACAACGGGATTGTAATGATCTCACATCAGAGGATGCTACGATGGATTCATGAATGCTTGAAATAGATTGTTGAGGCATTGTAGCTGATTCTGGAGATTGGGTTCTTCTTCTTGATTCTCCATGGATGTAGCTGAAGGAGATCTGGGCTCAGAAGCAGAAGAGTTGGAAGAGGTATCAATCTGGTCGGAAAGTAGCATAAACAAGTGATTCAAGGCTTGGCCTCGACAGGAATGAACTGCTAATGGAGGTCTCAAGGGTGGTCTTAAGGACCTCCTCCCAAACATGCACTAGTGAGCAAGATGAGGAACATAATGTGTAATGGACCCAATCGAGGCACCCAAAAAATCTTTGGATGACGAAGGAGGTTTGAGGCAGATGATACCTCTTGATTAAAAAATCACTCACCCGAGAAATACTTGGGCAGCCAGGAAGGGAGAACCCCGCAAAGACCCCTACACGGTAGAGCATCCCCATGGGTTACAGGGTTTTCCCGACCTGGCCTTCCTTGTCACTGTGAATCCAAGTAGACCAGAATGAGCAACTTGACCCTTTAAGTCTACCAATTTTAATCCTGAATTATGGTGCTTTGAATTTCAGTTGAACTTTAGAATTGATTTGTGATGTGTAACCTAATTTGAAGGTTGGTTAACCCACAAGGTAGGTCAACTTCACCTAACTTGCCCAAAACTTTAGGATGAGTTGGGTAATGAACCCAAAATCACCGTGATTGGTTGCAAGCAGGTTATTAAGTCCTGAGTTTTAAGGATTCAAGTGAATGTTAGAGCCTTCTTTTAGGATCTTCTTGATTAGTTCAATTCAAATAAGGCTTGGGTGACACACAATGCAAGAAATCAATTCTGTTTTAATTCAGGCAAATGTGTTTTCCTCAAACCCTAAAGCAGAAACCTTAATTTAGCTCTTTTCTAAGTCTAATTGTTTCCAAATTGGGCACCTAAGGCTCAATCAAGAAGATGAATAGCCCTAGGCACCTTGCTTAGTAGGTGCAGAAATTTGGATGGGGATGTCTAAAATAAATCAAATCAGGCAACTCAAGTGATTAACTCTAAGAAAGAATGAGAGTTGATCCTAATTGATTCTTCTTTTTAATTCTTTTCAGAAATAGGGGCTTGAGAAGAAGGAAGCAAGATTACCTGCCCCTACAGTGGCTATCGTGCGGCTGATCTGCTCGATGAGTACCTTGCACAACCACAACAAATTAGATAGAACAAGTTAGAATTAGATTAGAAATTATAATCAGTGAAATCAAACTGCACGTTGCTCCCCGTCAATGACGCCAAAATGTTTACGTAAAATCATTGCTATTTAAGATATACATTGTAGTATAGGACAAAATCGTTCAAAACATTTAAATTTGTAAACTCATATTCAAAAAGTGGAGTCCGAGATCGTTTGCAGAGAGCAATTGTGCAATAAAATTCACCAATTACAAGAAATATATATGCAATTTGAAATCAATAATACTAAGAATGATATTTCAATAGAAACAAGAAGAATAGTGCAAAAAGATCAAGTTAAAATGGTGATTTAAATCAGCAAATTAACCCTTTTAGTTTAAGCTCACAACTACTTAAATATTTCAACAGTAAATCACTATCAATATCAGGCACTTTAAATATCTAAATAGTAACCAGTAGAATCAAGCACCAGTGGGGATTAGACATTAACTAAAGGCTTCAGAAGCCTTATTAGAAGGGGCTCAACCCCACAGAAGAAGCACAAGGCTCCTCTTTCCTTTAAGAGCCTCAGAATATCACAGCAACAGTAGCAACAGAGGCTCAAGGGTCTCACACAAAGCCCACTAAGATTAGAGAGAGGTGTGGGCTCAAATCCCAAGGTAGCAAAACCCACCCCTTTATCTCTCAGATTCTCTTTCTTCTTTCTAAGCTCAAAATGGACCAGACTCGGGTAGCAGGTAAACGGATCCACCACCCAGACCAGCGAGGCTTGAGTGTGGGCGATAGTGTGGACAAGCGCTTGATGAGCATGTGTATAGGGGCGTGTGCGTAGGGACCTGACCCCAGTGATATGAAGGCGATAAGGCTCCACGACTTTTTTGTATTATATGCCTTTAGGGCTTTGTTCCCTCATGATGTGGGACTAATCCCACTTTTCTTCCTCGGACAGTAGCAGCAGATGGTGAAGCCTCCAATTGCGGCTGAAGACATCCCTTGCAGCTTCAATTGGATGCCTAGGAAGGAACCTGGAGCTCAGGCGCAATACCTGGGAGTGGTATCACGGATGAATGTGGCTAGAGAACTGCAGCAAAGGTCGGAGAAGATGGTCATAGCGGTGGTGCTTCGATAGGTACCTAAGATCACAAATACGACCTTGCAGCCACGTCAAAGAAGCTTAGAAGGATCTCCATGTTCTATGGAACACGATGGTGGTCGTGACATGCTGTGAAGGTGTGTGTGGTGTGCTGGCGAGGTTGAGGAGTTGGTGCAGAGGAGGTCTAGTTCGATGGAGGTGTCAAGTGGCCAATCACCTCAATTTCTTAAGGGGTTTTGGTGGGCGTGGAAGGGTGAAGGTTTTGGGACTGGTGGCAGGTGATTTGGTGGTTTGTGGCATTGGCATAGGCTCACTAAAGCCCTTGCTGGAGGTAGAAAGACGATGGTCGTGCGGTGATGATTTGAGTGAAACCTAAAATCTAAGGGGTTGGAGAGGATCAGAAGGGCAAAAGGAAGATGAATGGAGATTTAGAGAGGGAGAGAGTGAGCGAGGGGTACCGACGATGATGGGTTAGCGCCGGAGAAGGTGAAGGCGATGACGGCATAGCTGTGAGGAAAGAGAGGGAGATGGCGGCTATGCTTTGGCTTGTGAGCCAATCAATTTGACCATTGGCCAGCTCGACGAAGGTGCGGACGGTTGGAGATGAGGATGATAGGGTTTTTCTAGCTCCAAACTTTGCTAAGGAGCTTGGTTTTGCGTGAGAGCTGCTTTTAAAGGCCTTAGGGGGGAGTCCAAACAAGGTATGAAGCTTTGCGAGCTTAAAAACAAGATCCCTGAGATTACAAGTGTTCTCATGGGCTTCTCGATGCAAATCAAGGGCCAATATGTGGTTCAGATGATAGAGGATCCCTAAAATAATCTTCCTTCCAATTTTTAGATTATTTAATTGAGAATCGAGCGCGAAAACCTCGATCGAATCTCAACGGAGGATTTCCATTCACACCAATGGTGGTAGGGACCCTTTTGCAAAAATGATGATAAAGTTAGGGACCCAATCACAAATATTTTGAATGTTAAGGGTTTAATTGAAAGGAATAGAGTTTAAATGGATTTAAAAGCAAACTAGGTCAAGATGGACTTTGATTGGGTGCAAATTTTAGTACAATCCTAATTTGTATGTAAGAAATCTGATGGTGAAGTCAGATTTTAGTTTTGACAAAGTTTAACTTTGCAATTTGTGTAGAAACCAAAGTTAGGGTAGAACTCTGTCTATGACTCTATTTAAGATGAAAATAGGTTCCAATGGTCAAATCAAGAATACCAAACCTTAAGGAATATTTTTATATTTATTTTAGGAGATTTAGATGAATTTAATCCTGACCAGAACCTCTATTATTCAAGCGAGTCTGAAATTAGGGTTTCGGGAGCTGAATTTGTTCTCGAAATGTGTGAAACCCCGTTTCTATCTACATGGACTCACTTATTAGTCTTTAATGCTCATTTGACCTTCATTTTACCCCTAACATACCCCTTGGTTATTTGTTGGTCGGGCATGTTTCGCGTGCTAGAAATCGAGGTTACAAGTAACCCATCGTCGTAGTTGCAAAACACGTCGATCAAATAAAATTTATATCGAAATACCAAGGGAATCCCAGGTCGAACATAGGAAGGCAACGTTTACTTTATGTGAAAACCGCACTTCATTTTGTTTCTTTTTGGTATTTTAAGGTTTTGATATTTTTTTGTGTTTTTGAAATAAAAGACAAGCAGAATGAATCACAAGATAGAAATGGAACAAATATGACATATATATCAATTCAATGTCGATTACAATGAACTATGAAAGCATAAAAAGAGAGGGAGGTGAGAGGAAATCTCTCGAATCAGTTGTTCGACGAGACGACGGCGCTTGGTGGAAGCTCGAACAAAGGAGGTGAGGAGTGGGACGACGGAGGTGAGATGTAGGAGGACGTCGTGTTGAGGAAAGCTTCGGCGCGGCTCCAGAATGGAGGTGAGAAGACGAAGATGATCTGCTATCGGAATGGAGGTGGGAGGATGCCTCCAAGGCGACCTATGAAGGGAGATGGGAAGTTGGAGGAGTATTTGGTGGGACAGAGGTTCGTTACACTAATAGGCACCTTGGGAGCTTGAGAACAAGCTCTAATGGAGCGTTGGTAGGCTTGCTAGAGCTTTGGAGTAGGTGGGAGTAGAGTAGGTAGAGATGGCTTGGATGGGAGGGGGTGTAGGTCCTTTTATAGTGGAGGAGAAGAGGCAAAAATAGGTATGGGACCATTAGTGACATCCAAGCCGTCGCTAGAAGCATCACTGTAGGCAGCTCATGCCCGCTCACGCCCAAAGTTGGCTTTGCTGGCGTGCGAAGAATTAGCGACGGCTGTAAACATCGTTGTAAGTCCAGCTCATGCATCGTTGTAGGTCCAGAATACGCATTGCTGGCGCTACTCCCCTGCCTTGCCAATCGTGTGCACGTGCCCACGCATTGGCGCTACGCTATGCTCATGCACTCCTACGCAGGAGAGCTCATCCGCACTGCTGCACGCGAGCAAGCATTGGGAGGCCTGGGCTATGCCACATGGCACAGTCTGAGCCATCCATCTTCTTCTTGTTGTAGGGGTTGCTACAGAGGTCGGATTAAGTTGATTTTCACACCGTTAGGCTGCGATCATCTAACTGAATCCATCAGCGCTGTCGGATTTTTCATTTGAAGCTCCAAATTATGTCTCTTAGTCCCTTGACCGTTGATCTTCCTCGAACTGCATATGGTGCTATGGGACTCTGATCGAGGCGATTTTAGAGGCGTTGGACTCCGATCGTCGTCTTGATCAGATCCGTACGGTCGGATTGTCAATCCAAGGCTCCAAAATAAGTATCCTTCTCTCCTAACCACAAAAAGGATGTAATTAACCTAAATTATATACAACTAGTTTAAATGCAGAATGATGCATGCTATACAATATTTATAACATGAAATGCAAATCTAAGCCTAGGAACATGTATGAATAGGCATTTTACCCTCAATAAATATGCTTACATCATACCGCCATGCCTATCTTTTGCTAGTCTCTAGCAAAATTAAACTATATACTATGTATAAAAGCAAAATTAGGATTAGATCGCTTAGGCCTAAGTTGTTTATTAACAATAGAAAATTTCAACTAAGGTCCTAAACTATGAAAACTCAACAGTACTCGGGTGCCTGCCAGAATGTAGACCGCCCAAGTTCTTGCCTTATTTGAGAAGGGAAGATACATTTTTTTTATTTTTCTTCTTTTCTACTTTTTTGTACTTTTGGAGTTTGAGAGTTCTGAGATAACTTTTTATGGCTAGCTGACCCGCCCAAGACTCAAAAAGGGCTCTAAGTGCTAAGCATCTTGTGAAAATAGTGAAAGACTCACTAGACGGCCGTTAAAACAGACTTCAGGTTGCTACGACCCTAGGTGACCTTGCCTAAAGGTTTATCTTTACGATCAGTAGCTTTCTCCCTACTTTCTTTTATGGGATCAACACAAGGTCGAACCCAGTGTATATCTCCCTGGTTTATTCTACTTTCCCGCTTCTTCCCTAAGTGTTTTGGGAATTATTGTGCATTTTTTTTGTGAGCTGGGCTCTAGACAACTGGTCGATGAGCTGTTACCACCGATAACTTACCAGCCAAACTCGTGCGGTGAAGTGTGGTTTTATTTGTTTTTTTTTATTTTCTCCTTTTTTTTATGTAGGTGGCTTTCCTGATCTAAGATTGACTTAAAGGCAAAACAATGAAAACGGTCTTGTGGCTGGGCTCTGGATAACCGATCGATGAGCTGTTACCACCAACAACTTGCCAGCCATACCACCTAAGTCGATCCATTAGCTACCCACTTTCTGTAAAAACCCCCAGGAAGTGAGTCAGTGCAAAAAATATGTGTAGATGCTTAGGCTTAAAGTCCCCGTAAATCAGAGGACAGGTTGATAAGTCTCATACTTATCATCCCATATTATTTACCAAATTAAAATAAATTTTAATTGATGAGGACTCGAGACCAAGTCTACATTCGAGTGGACACCTAGACTAATTAAGCCCAAAGACCTAAAGAGTTTAAGTGTTTAGGTCATCTCATATCATTTCCTAAAGTTAATAACTTCCAAATGCCTAAGTTCTCTTTTCCTAGTTTCTTTCTTTTTATATCTTTTTGAAATTTCCAAAATTTATTTTATAAGAATCAAATAATAGGAAATTACTATTACAACTGGCAAAAAGGTTATAAAATATGTCCAACCCCCATGCTTACTATCGCAATGTCCTCACTGTGAAAAATGAAAGCATGCAGGAGAGTAGAAGTGAAAGAATAGCACCTGGTTTTTGAGAGACTCTGGTCAGCTTGGAACAGTCTTTACATGTGCTGAGTTTAGTGCCTTCAGCTAGGCGAGGTCCTCAATAAAAAAAAATTAAACATTGAGGCCACAACAACACAGTTTCTGCGCCCCCAAGTATAGGTCCCAGAGAGTGAAAATGGGCTTGCCAAAGAGATGAACAATGAAAGTGGCAAGTTGGTGGTGCAAGGAGAGCCCAAATGGTCTCCAATAGGAGTTTTGTTGATTTATTACAAAGGAAGTGTGGTTGGGTATAAAATTTGTGCAATGGTTGGGTGAAAAAGGACGATGAGGGTTTTGTGATGTGCTGGGGATTTGTGGGTACTCTAGAATACCTAATTTTTGAAGAGTTCTTTCCCAATGTTCAATTTCATCCTTACACTCTAGGTTCTTAAACCAACCATCCTGATCCTCAAAATTCCCACCAACAAGTTGGACCTCAAACTCTAAGCATTCAGGATAAGGATGCTGTTGGGGTTTATCTTGATCATGTGAATCATCCAACAAATTTTTTATTTCATGTATATCTTCCTCATCCTGCGTTGCTACAATTGGTTGCATTTTTGTTTTTTCCTCAATTATTTCCATAACTGTGTGATCTTCCCGAGTTTGGGTTGAGTTGGCCATTAAAAGGTTGTCTAAGGTATTTATGGCCATTACTTCCTCTATTCTACCAAGCTCCTCCATCAAACCACACTTAATTTTGTTCTTCTTTGAGACCTCAAAAATTTTGAATCAATTTATCTTATGCCCTGAGGCCATTTCTATATTTCTCGATTCACAATCAATTCTCACCTTAGCAGTAGCCAGGAAAGGTCTTCCCAAAATAATCGGGGTGTGGTTGAGATGCTTTGGGATTTCCATGTCCAGGACCATGAAATTAGCAAGGTAATGCAAATCATTAACCTTGACTAAAACATCCTCCAAAATACCCCTTGGTTTTGTAATGGATCTATCAACTAACTACATGGTTATGTCAGTGTGTTTTAGGTAGCCTAGACCCAATTCCATGTGCAGTGAGGTGGAGATCACATTAATGGAATCACCCAAGTCGAGGAAGGCCCAGTCAAACGTAATGTTTCTTATTGTGCAGGAAATCAGCAGGGCTCCTGAGTCCTGCTTCTTAGGAGGTAGCTTGTTTAGGATCAGTGTGCTTGTGTTATCGGACAAAACTACTCTCCTATTATTTTCAGATTTTGCTCTATGCCTTTCTTTATATGCATTCAGTAAACCTATGGCGTAGGCAGGGATTGATTCGAGAGCCACAAGGAGTAAAATGATTGCCAATTTGAAAACTTGAAGTAAGGACATCCTTTCCTCCAATTTCTCCTCTGACTTTTTCAGTTTGCCCATACAACAACAACATACTCCCAAATCAAACTCCGATGTTTTGTTGCTCACATTCTTAGTTGGGAGTTTGGAATTCTTGCTATGGGGCCTAATGGGGTTGACATGAGGTTGGGTAGGTCCCTTGTGTCTACTACCACTACATAAGGTGATGGTGTTTGCCGTGGCAAAATGCTATTAGTTAGTGCCCTGAGGAGGGTTGGGCAAAACAGGAGGCTCCCAATTGATTATGGTAGGAACTTGGTTCACTCCGGGAGGGGCTGGGGTAGCCTGATAGATAGCATGAGCTTGAGCATGCAACTCCCCATCATTACCAAACCCTTGAGGCCCAGTGCCTCGGTTCTGTACATTCCTTAAGTTTGGTACATATTGTGATGGTAGAGATCAAGGTTTTCGGTTGTTTGTACTAAGTCCGGATTGTAAGGTGTCCAGTGAAGTTTTCATCTGTTGCATGAGCTGGAGCATTGACCATTGCATTTCTACCATTTTTAGGTTCAACTCAGCCTGCTCAACGGGTTGTTGAGCATTCCACATAAGCTAATTAACCTGATTCAGGGGCAACTGAGTATATACATGACCCTGACCCATTGGTTTTTGCAGTACATAGTTGTTAGGTCGATATTGGGTCTGTTGCCCCTGATCTTTCCAAGAGAAGTTAAGATGATTTTTCCAACCAGAATTGTAAGAATTCGAATAAGGGTTGGAGCTAACATTCTCTTGCATAGCATGAACATCCTCACGAGGATGAAGAAGGATCAAAAAGACTGCGATCAAAGGCCTAGTTTGGAACCCATAAGGTTCCGAGAAGAGTTGACTCGACGAAGGTCGAGCCAGCTCTAGTTGGTTCACAAACTCTTGTCCCATAGGAGCTTGCGAAGAATGGAATCCCAATCCCTAGTATTGAGTGGATCTAGAAAAATTGGAGTTTCCATACATCCACTCTTCCATTCGTTTAGTAACCAGATCCATCTTATCTAATCTATTACAGATCAATATGTATGAGAATCTTGGACCTCATTGGCATTTGATCTAATTTGTTGGGATCGTTTGAAGGTTTCCATGGAGGCATGGTTTAAAGGATTTTCACTTATTTCCTCAAACAAATCATATGCGCTATCTGCGTCCTTGTTAAGGAAATTGCCTATGCAAGAAGCATCCACATGATTACAGAGTTGATCATTCAACCCGTGATAAAAAATCTGCACAAGTTGCCATTTAGGCACCTCGTGATGTGGACACTTCCACAATAGACCCTACAATCTCTCCAAGGCCTCATGAAATGATTCCCCCTGCCGCTGGGCAAAAGTAGTAATTGCCCGTCGCAATGCATTGGTTCGCCCAATTGGGAAGAACTTCACGAAGGCCGATTTCAAAGCTGTCCATTTAGCAATCGGTCTTCCAATGGTACGATACCAATGTGCGGCCTTATCCCTGAGTGAATGGGGGAAAAGCCTCATGAGCTTCTGTTCTTCATTCACATTCCACGATTTAGTGGTCTGAACGAGATTGATCAGGTCCTCCAAATGTTGGAATGGGTCCTCTGAGCCATGCCTGTGAAAGTGTTTAATTAGACTCAAAACTTAGGGCTTGATCTCAACATCTCTGTCGGGAATCACAATGCTGGGACGATCCTCATAATTTGAAGGATCATAAAAAATCCTTCAAGGGTCGAGCGCCCTGACCATTCATTCATCGGAACCATTGCTGCATCTACTGCAATTCTTCCAACTGCCTCTGAATCAGCTCATGCTGGTTCGGGAGCGGGGGAGGTGGCTGTTGATCAGCCATGGGATCTGCTTGGCTAAAGCTTAACCTCCACCTCTGGGAATGGTCTAAAGGTCCTTCCAATAAAGGGTTCAATGACCTCCTTCCAAGCTTACACTGGAAGGAAGTCGAAAGGACGGGGAAGAGAAGGGACCCTGCAGCACAAAAAATACAAGCCTGCACTTAGGTTGGGTAGCCTAGAGGTCTACAGACTCTCAGAATCCATCCTAAGATTATGGATGATTTACTCTACTTATGTCCAGGCAATCCAACCAGTTAGAAAGAGGGACTGGGGAGAAGGTTCCTCCTCTGGCTTTCACCTCCAGTTCCTAGTGTACCCCCCAACTGCGATCGTTTGATGCTACTCCCCTAGCTAGACATCAGATTGACTAGTATAAGCAGGTTAATCATGAATAATCTTAATCTGGATCCCGACGGGTGAACCAGTCCTTAGGGCCAACGTCTAATCAATTTTAGTTAGGCTTGGGACAATGGTGCTTCAGGAATGTGATGGGCCCTTTGTATGGGTTGTGCCCTTAACGATTTGTTTGAGAATGTGTGAATGTGCATAACCAAGAGGTTTTCAAGCAAGATTATTAATGATGAGGTGAGTTTTAGGGTTCGGATCTTGCTTAATAGCTTTTAAGATTCAAATATTAGGTGTTTTCAACCAAGTTCTGTGAGGCAAACCAAGTTTGTTGTTGAAAGCACATGTTCAAGTATTTTCCTTTAGAAATCAAGAAAAATATGGAGTGCCTGGCTTGACCTAATTATTGAATCCTATGGGACAGCTAGAAAATGAACCTCTTTTAGTTTAGGAGTTGCAGCACAAACAATTCAATCAATTGGCTCAAATGCACCACCGATTAAGGCACACAAAAAGGTGGTTAACCTAATATGATTTCTACTTTTTTATTTGTTGAATTCGTGTACCGGGTCCATAGGTCGGAAGCCTGGTTGAGTAGATGAAAATCAAGTCTGATTATGTTCCTCAAATGTGGGTGTATAGAGTGTGTATATTGATTTATCCCACAGAAAGTATCTTTCTTTTTTTGTTTTCTTTATATGCAGGGGTGAGGTGGGTGAAGGTGGCAAACAAGACAAACAATGCTATCCTAGGGTTTATGCAAACACCTGAGTAGATTAGGTCATGAGTATGAGTGTGGCAAAATGAACTAGAGGAGGGGATGTGGGGGACACTTACAGAGTACTCTACCCGCACTTTACTCCGATCTACCGCACTTGGATCTCCATGCTAGGGTACCCGCAAGACAGTAGATCAAAGACAAGGTTAGTGCTATGTAAATGCAAAGAAATGCAATAAACAATAAAGTAAATTCCGTTGCCTCCTCAGCAACGATGCCAAATTGGTCGGGCATGTTTTGCATGTTAGAAATCGAGGTTACATGTAACCCGTCCTCGTAGTTGAAAAACACATTGATCAGATAAAATTTATACCGAAACTCCATGGGAGTCCCGGGTTGAACATAGGGAGGTGACATTTAATTTACATGAAAACCGTGCTTCGTTTTGTTTCCTTTTGGTATTTTAGGGTTTTGATATTTTTTATGTGTTTTTGAAATAAAAGACAAGCAGAATGAATCACAAGATAGAAATGGAACAAATATGATATATATATCAATTCAACGTCGGTTACAATGAACTATGAAAGCATAAAAAGAGAGGGAGGTGAGAGGAAATCTCTCGAATCAACTGTTCGGCGAGACGACGGTGCCTGGTGGAAGCTCGGACAAAGGAGGTGAGGTGCAGGACGACAAAGGTGAGATGCAGGAGGACATCGTGTTGAGGAAATCTTCGGCATGGCTCCAGAATGGAGGTGAGAAGACGAAGATGATCTGCTACCGGAATGGAGGTGGGAGGATGCCTCCAAGGCGACCTATGAAGGGAGATAGGAAGTTGGAGGAGTATTTGGTGGGACAGAGGTTCGTTACACTAATAGGAACCTTGGGAGATTGAGAACAAGCTCTAATGGAGCGTTGGTAGGCTTGCTAGAGCTTGGGAGTAGGTGGGAGTAGAGTAGGTAGAGATGGCTTGGAAGGGAGGGGGTGTCGACCCTTTTGTAGTGGAGGAGAAGAGGCAAAAATAGGTATGGGACCATTAGTGACATCCAGGCCATCGCTGGAAGCTTCGCTGTAGGCAGCCGATGCCCACTCATGCCCGCTCACACCTAAAGTTGGCTTTGCTGGTGCGTGAAGAATTAGCGACAGCTGTAATCGTCGCTGTAAGTCCGGCTCATGCATCGCTGTAGGTCCACCTCACGCATAACTGGCACTGCTCCCCCACCTTGCCGCACGCTGGCGCTGCACTGGCGCTATGCTGTGCGCATGCGTGCCTACGCGCGTGAGTGCACCAACACTACTCCGTGTGTGCGGTGCTACTTGTGTGTGCTGGGAGGCCTGGGCTGTGCCACGTGGTGCAGTCTGGACCGTCCATCTTCTTCTTGTTGTAAGGGCTGCTACAGAGGTCGGACTGAGTCTATTTTCACGTCGTTAGGCTACGATCGTTGACCTGAATCCATCCGCGTGGTTGGATTTGTCATTTGAAGCTTCGAATTATGTCTCCAAGTCCCTTGGCTATTGATATTCCTCAGGCTGCATATGGTGCTACGGGACTCCGATTGAGGCGATTTCAAAGGCGTTGGACTCCGATCGTCGTCTTGATTAGATCCGTATGGTCAGATTGTCAATCCGATGCTCCAAAATAAATATCCTTCTCTCCTAGCCACAAAAAGGATGCAATTAACCTAAATTATATACAACTACTTTAAATTCATAATGATGCATGTTATGCAATATTTATAACATGAAATGCAAATCTAAGCCTAGGAGCACGCATGAATAGGCATTTACCCTCAATAAATGTGTTTACATCATCTGTGTTCATGATCTACTGTTAAAATTACAGAACCCTAGTTTCTAGTTCTGTTCTAAAAATAGAATGGAGTGGAGATATAACCCTCAGATGATTATGTAGAAGCATTTATCTTTCAAACCTAACTAAAAGTGACCAATTAGGGCCTATGATGGTGTTCCCATCACAAGGTCAGACACCTTAACTATCAAGCACAGCAGCCCCTCAATTCTCTGAATTTTGCTAAATGTTGGGCATGCATGCACATTTCTTGAGGTGCAAAACCTCCCATCTCAAAATTTTTGTTTCCTTTCCTATTTTAACCGGGTATAGTTATACAGGTTATTGGGTAATTGCATTGCGAGGTCCAAGCCCACCAGCATGTGGACAAGCGAGGGTGCGTGGGTGAGGGGACCTTACCCCTGGTGCCTGAGGCAACAAAGCACATCACCAAATGTGTTATATACACATTTCAAAAATAACATTCTATGATGTGGGACTATAATAGTCCCTCTTCTTCTTTGTGAGCTGCAGGGAAGCTCACATTCAAGTGGAAGCTATTGCTGTTGCTTTTCCTAAATTGGAAGCCTGGAAAGCTTCGCGGAGGTGTTCCGCTCCAGTTGAGGGTGGTGTTGGTGAAGATGATAGCCGAAGCACGGTGAACGGAGGCAAAGTGGTCCATAGTGACGACAAAGACCTAAAGACAACAATATGGGCTTTAAGCTCCAGTTAGATAGTTCATTAGGGTCACCGTGATGTGAGGAGTGCAACGGTGGGGTTGATTTGGTGAAAGGCGATGTAGGGTGGCTGGACGGAGTCGATGAGGGCAGCAGAAATGTGGGTTGTTCGTCGAAGGTCTAGGGTGGTTATTCCATCCAATAGGGTTAGGGCTTTTGTAGGCAAGGGCAAGGCGACGATTATGGAAGTGGTGGCAAGTCATTTGGGGGCATGTAGCGGCGTGGTGACCATGCGGGAGGCATGGATGGAGTCGATAAAGACAGAGTGGGAGAGTGGTGATCATTGGTTGAATTGGGATTCTAAGGACCTAAACCTAGTCTATAGAGGGAGAGGAAGAGAAATACTAAGGAAGGGGATACCACGCCGGAGTGCCTTACCGGACATGGAAGAGAAAAAGTCTCTGGTAGGAGGAGCGACGACGAGGAGAAGAGGAGGACACCTCCACTTTGGTTGGCGAGAAGTGGATGAAGGTGAGGGAGAAGGAGACGCTCCCAATTTCATCGTTGGGAGGCCATAGGAGGACAGAGGAGGAGGGTTGTCGGAGCCACAGCAGAGGTGGCGAGATAGGAGAAGAAAGGGTGGTTTTTAGCTATAACTAGACTGGTTTTGATCATGGGATGAAGAGGAACTTATATAGAGGAGTTCCAGGCCTTCCATTGCAAGGAATCAGTGTGAATTCCTCTCAATTGAAACAAGGAACCCTCACTAATTTTATGAGTTCACTAGGGTTCTAGGATGCGAGTTAGGACTTGGGATCATGCCTAATGGATTCCCCATGGTCTAAATACCATTCCTTCTAAATTTGGATGGATTTGGTGCTGATTTGAGGGAGATTTCCTCTCTTGGATCTCAATCTAAAGGCGTGCACACTATTCATGGCAGCAAGGACCTAGATGTGAAGACAACCACAAAGTTAGACACTAGAATGCAATAAACTTGAAACGTAGGGGTCTAATGTGAAGGATAGAGATTTTAGAGGCTAAATTGCAAACTAGATCAAGGCGAACTCTGATTTTGCCCATACTTTCATGTTAACCTAATTTGGACCATAAAAATTTAATGGTGAACTTGGGTTTGAGTTTTGACCACATTTGACTAAGTAAATTGCATAGGGGCCCATATTAGGATAAATTCCTGTCTGAATCCCAGTTCATGGTCAAAATTGGTCAAGATGATCAAACCAAAGGTGTCAAACCTGTTATAATATTTTTCCATGAATTTTAGGAGGTTTATATTGATTTTATCCAGACCAAAACATTTTCAATTTAAGTGGGGTGATAATAAGGGTTTTTAGTCCTATTTTCATCCTCAAAATGAGTGAAACCTTGATTCTGTTAGTGTGAGCCTACTTTTTGGTCTTTAGTGTTCATTTGACCTTCAATTAACCCTTGAGTAACCCCGTGGCTAATTTGAATTTGTGATGTGCTGTTGAAACTACAGAATTAACCCTATTTTATCTTCTCAAATCAGATCAGAGTGGAATTATGGTCCTCAGGTGATCATTTAGGATCATTCATCTCTTGATTCTAACTAATTCAAGTTAGTTATAATGAATGATGGTGTTACCATCATACCTTCATGCCTAACTTTCGCAAGTCCTTCGCAAAATCCTATGGAAAGAACTAAATCTCTAGACCACATTGTTTTTGTTCAGAAGCCTCTCTGTGCCACTTCTATAGAAATCAAATTAGAATACTAGTCCTAGAGGTACTCAAGTACCAGCCAAGACCCAAACCTCACTAGCCACAGCCTTGGGTCTACCACGAAGTTTTCTAAGGGCCACAAAAACTGCTTAGATTTTTGTTGACCCTAGCGGTTAAAGCACCCATGCATATATGTAGCAAGTCTAGGTTCAGTTTGCTAGTGCATTTTTTATAGGAGAGATAGAGAGGGATATTTATTTTGAGATTTGTCTCTCTTTTGTTTCTTATATTCCCCTAAATCCAACATTTGATTGGCCCTAAACATGGTCTATATAGGATTCCTTGTCCCCACCATCAATCCTCGAAGGGCCCTGGCTTTTGATGCTTCGGGATAGCACTGCCCATGGCAAACCCCAGAACCCTGGCTTTTGACACTTTGTGATAGTGTTGCCCATGGTGTTCTGTAGCTAAATTCAGGTCCTGGTAATTGACAATTTATGATAATCCCACCCATGGCACCTAAACTAGCACAAGGTGCTTACTTGCCCCAATAGGATATTTAGATATCCTAGGAGACAAGCACCAAGGAGACAATATGTTATTGTGCATCTTAGAGGAGAATATTTTTCGTTCCACCTCTCTACGCCAAAAACTCGTCTAATCAACTTATGTCTTCGAGCCACTCCTAAACCAGATCTTCAAGAAAACCTTTTCAAAATAGAACACATTTCGCATTATATTGCATTAAGCAAATTAAAACAGACCTGTGTGTGATTTTTTTGGGTGCTTAAGTTACCAAGTCCCGCAAATCAAAGGGTAAGGAACGAGGTCAAATAATCCCTAAGCCTTAGACTTAATATATCAACTTCGCACTTTCCTTAACCTCTTGAGGATTAATCAGGTTCTTAACAAATACATGAATGTTTAAGCACTAAAATAGACCCAAGAGGCCTAAGGTGGGTACTATTCACTTATTTCCTTGTCTCTAGCACTTCAAGACTTAATCGTTGTTTTGATTTGTTATAGAACTTAAGTAGGATCTATAATCATTTCCTATGACTATAAATTATTTCTGATTTTGCTCCTTTTGACATTCTTTGCTCTTTGTTTTCTCCTCAAGATAGATTTTTCATTCAGCTTGCAAAATTTTCCTCCCTTTTCTTCAATATATATATATATATATATATATTGTAATAACCCCTCAAAGAATTGAATTTCTCATTTGTTTTGCCCTTTAATACTTCCCCATGCCTAAGCTTTGTAATGTCCTCATTGTAAACCAGTTAGGTACGAATTTAGCTTAGTTCAAAACTTAGAATAGGGTCAAAGGATGGGTGAGAAGGTCGGGATGATTGTTGTGAATAATTTCATGCTTTGATACAAGTATCAAAGGTGGAGTCAACTATTCTAAAGTTTGAACCCTAAAGTGCAATAGGAATGCAGCTCAAAACAATGATCAGAAGGGTCTCAACCTTTTGGAAAGTGACAGGTTGCCTCTCGTTAAGTGCTAAATTCAATGCCTTCAGCCAAGCACAAGGTGTTCTATGAGGAGTGGTTAGATTGGTGGAATTTTGTAGAACAAGCATCTTGATGATTAACCTGGTTGGTCCAACTAAGTGCTTGTTCAAATCAATTGCCTGATGTTGCTGACCAAATCCAATCAGTTTGGTGGGTTGTGGAATATGAATCAATAGGTGGGGAGCCCACCAGATGCTTTGTGTATCAAATATGTGTGGAAATACAAATCAAGGGTTCGGCTGAATCGGCTCAACCTGATTAGAGTAGGGGTTTTCAAAAGATAATGGATCAGTAAAAGATGTAGGAACCTTATTGGTGGGATCAAAGGTGGACAATATGTGGGTGTTAGTTTGATCAATGTCCAATTCCCTGTCGAAACATGGCGGTGAATCATATGCAATCTGATCAGAAAGAGGTGAGTCGGAATAGAAATTGATTCTGGTGGTAGGTCAGGGTTGGGATCGATTTCTGAATGGCTCTATAGGAGGTAGGGCTACTTTGAGCTCCAAATCATTGGCCTCAGAATCAGAATCAACGAATGGATAATGGATACTGAGGCCATTAACTAGCTCATAATCATCTAGAAATAACGGTTCTCCAAAATCAGAGTATGATTTGAAATCATCAGAGAATTTGCAACAATCAGTTTCTAAACTTGATTCAAGATTGGGATTTCCACCATAGAAAAAATCAAGATGCATGGAGTTGTCAACCTGACATTGGTCTAACCTAGCCTCAAATTCCAAGCTCAAAGAGATGTCCTTACTAGGCATAGGCATAGGCATAGGCTCAGGTTCGGGGCATCTAGGGTAGATCTTATCAAATATCAACTCTTCCAACTCCTTTGATTCTATATCGTAAATCTGGTAGACTTCAAAAAATTCAATTTGTTCTTCTGAGGAGTCTGGAGAGGTATAATCATCAAATAGAGGCCCAAGATCATAATTCAAATCTGAAATCTGGTTTTCATCGCATTGGGCCTCATGATCTTCCCAACTAGGCTTAGATCTAGATTCTAGGTTAGGTGTAGGAATTAGGTCACCAGAATCTAGACTTGGTTCTATTGGGATGTCAGAATCATTCTTGAGGAATACCTTAACAGGATAAGGTGCAGGAGTTGCAACCTCAAGAGATTCTGGGTCTAAGTCTTCACAGGTGTTTGGAAAATCTAGGCATGATGAACCAGCTTCACAGCTTCCTATGGCTGATGCATAATCAGGAACACCTGAGGCTGGATCCACCCAACCCATATTTTAATCAGGTATGTCAGTCTGCACAAAGTCAAAATTTGATTCCATTTGGGTTGGGGGTCCATAACAATTACCTCCATTTTCGTACCTGGGCTTTGGGAAATTGTATTGATTCTCAAAATTGTTCCAAGATGTCTCATTGGTTTCTGGGTGGGAATAAGGGTATTTCTGATCAATTGCTTGTTGCAACATATTTAGCACATTCGCATGTTTTTCAATGACATCCTGATGTATTTCCCAAAATGGTGGATTTGTCAAACATTGTAAACCCTCAGTGCTATATATGTAATCACCATAATTCACTATACTTCGATATGAGAGCATCCCAAGTTGAACCATGTATCATTTGTGTTAACATCATCACAACGCAGTTCATAAGGAGGGTTGCTATTTCTAATACATTAACCTAAATGCCACGAAAGGGATCTGAGGTCCTATCAAATTCTACACTATGTTTAATGGTAGCCTTGATCACTTTCTCCTTGATGCACATGCGGGATTCAGGTTTCTTGAACATCTTTCCTATGTTGTTAGGTTACATCTCCAAATCAGGTGGTGGATCAGGATGAATAATAAAATTTAGGTCTAGATTGATGTAATCAGATTAGATTTCACCTAGAAGATCAACTCTAATGGAGGCCTCTAGATTAGACCTGGGGACCTCTTCCTGTGTATGTGCACTAAAGAATAGATGAGTGACTGGATGTGCACTAGACCCAATTAAGGCACCCAAAAAAATTTTGGATGACTAAGGCTGTTTGAGGCAAATGGAACTCTTAAACAAAAATCCACACACCCAAGAATTACATGGGTAGCCAGTAAGGGAGAGTGCTGCAAAGACCCCTACATAGTAGAGCGTCCCCATGGGTTACAAAGCATCCCCCACCCAACCTTCCTTGTAACTAAGGTTCCAAGTAGACCGAAATGTATGAATTGAGATCTAAGTCTACCAATTTTGTGCCTTGAATTTCACTTGATTTAGAAGTTATTTCAAATTGTGACCTAATTTGTAAGTTGGTTGATTGAGAAAGTGAATGAATTTCACCTTACCTGTCCTAAGGTTGAGGATGAAATTTGGGTCAAAACACCCAAATCACCCTGAAATGTATACTAACACTTCAAAACCCTAATGTTGAAACCTTGATTGGCTCTATTTCAAGTCCAATTTGATTCCAAGTATGACACCATGGACTCAAACAAGAGATGAGTAGTCCAAGATGTTGAGAAATTTTAGTGCAAATCCGTAATAGGTATAGGAAATGTGGATGGTGAATCTCTAATCAAATCGCATCAACTTCAATGGAATTTCAATTAATCTCGCAAATTAGGAAACTCTTTGCCTTTAAATGATAATTACTAGGAAGTAAGGCAAGTGGATCCTAATTGTTTCCTTTTTCTCTTCCCAAGATTAAGAGATGATTAGGGAAGAAGAGAAATTTTACTTGCCCCTGGAGTGGTTGATTGCATGGAAGATCTCCTAGTGATGTACCTCTTAACAACAAAACAAGGCAGATAAGGCAAGCTAGAAATCAATTCAATAATCAAGAAAGATATGACTAGTGGTGAATTGCACATTCCTCCTCAGCAACGTAGTTAGGTAAGAGTAAACACGTCGTAGCATAGGGACGAAAGTTGTAACAACATTTAAATTTATAAGTACTCGAAAAATCGTGAGTTCTGAGGTCGTTCGCAGAGAGCAAATATAGAATTCATTCACTAGTCAATAATGATAAATAATAAGCACAATGATCCACAATAATGATATCCATGAATAAATAATCCACTAAAAAATGTATTCAATAAGAGTCAAATAATGTATCTCAAAATTAATGGAATAAAAAGATAATTGTAGGTCTAAAATACGGAATAAAAAGATAATTGTAGGTCTAAAATTGGTGGTTTAAACCACCAATTAAATCCCATAATTCCCAAGGGTCAATATTTCAATAGTAACCTTAAACCACTTAACCATGT
Organism: Thalassia testudinum; assembly: GCA_037157565.1. Lineage (NCBI taxonomy): Eukaryota > Viridiplantae > Streptophyta > Magnoliopsida > Alismatales > Hydrocharitaceae > Thalassia > Thalassia testudinum. Next base: position 109,788,961 of record JAZHRO010000003.1, on the reverse strand, counting down.
TAGATCAGGTAACCAAGTTAGAGCCAATATTTCAACAGTATCCCAAATTAGATGTCAGATACCAAGGTTAGACTCCTTAATTATCAAGCACAGCAACCCCTCAGTTCCCTAAATTTTGCTAAATGTTGGGTAGGCATGCACATTTCTCGAGAAGCAAAACCTCCCCCCTCCTCCTCAGGATTTCTCTTTCCTTTCCTCATTCAATTGGGTATGGGTATACAGGTTATCGAGTAATCGGGTTGAGAGGTCCAGGCCTGCCAGCGTGGCGGTGGGCGAGGGTGCGTGAGTGAGTGGACATCACCCCCGGTGTCTGAGGCAACGAAGCACATCACCAAATGTGTTATGTACACATTTCAAAAATAGAGTTCTACGATGTGGGACTATGATAGTCCCTCTTCTTCTCTATGTTCTGCAAGGAAGCTCATATTCAATAGGAAGCTGTTGCTGTTGCTTTTCCCGAATTGGAAGCCTGGAAAGCTTCGCGAAGGTGCTCTGCTTCAACTGAGGGTGGTGTTGGTGGTGATGACAGCTGGAGCACGGCGGATGGAGGCGGAGTGGTCGACGGTGATGGCGATGACTTAAAGACAACAATATAGGCTTTAAGCCCCAATTCGGTAGTTCATTAGGGTCATCGTGATGCGAGGAGTGCAACGGTGGGGTTGATTTGGTGAAAAGTGGTGTAAGGTGGCCAAATGAAGTCGGTGAGGGTGACGAAAATGTTGGTTGTTCGTTGGAGGCCTAGGGTGGTTGTTCCATGCAATAGGGTTAGGGCTTTTGTAGGTGAGGGCGAGGCAAAGCTTATGGGAGTGGTGGTGAGTCGGTTGGGGGCATGTATCGACATGGCGACCATGCAAGGCATAGTCGGAGTCAGGGAAGATGGAGTGGAAGAGCGATGATTGTTGGTTGAATTGGGATCTTAGGGACCTAAACCTAGTCTAGACAGTGAGAGGAAGAGAAATACCTAAGAAGGAGATACCATGCTAGTGTGCCTTGTTGGATGTGGAAGAGACAAAGCCTTTTGTGGGAGGAGTGGTGACAAGGAGAAGGGGAGGATGCCTCGACCTTGGTTGGTGAGAAGTGGATGAAGGTGAGGGAGAAGGAGATGCTCCCAATTTGGTCAATGGGAGGACGTACGAGGACATAGGAGGAGGGTCGCTAGAGCTGTGATATAAACATGTTTACACTACATAAGATGTCTACTTATGCATGTTCTTAAGCATAGAATTGCATTACATACTATAAATATTGCATAGCATGCATCATCTTGCATTTAGATTAGTTTGAATAAAATGGAGGTTAATTGTCTCCTTTTATGTTGAAGGACAGGGCAAATTTTTATCAGGGCCTCGGATCGAAGGTCCAACCGTACAAATTTGATCAGGGCGATGATTGGAGTTCGACGACTCCAAGACCGCCCTAATCAGACATCTATAGCATCAGATAGAGATCGAGGAACCCTAGAAGATCAAGGGCCAAGATGGTGTGAATCCACACTTCAGATGACAAATTTGACCACACGGATGGATTCGAATCGATGATTGCATCTAACGACGCAAAAATCGACTCAATCTGACAACCATGGCACCGTCTACATCATCCAGAAGATGGATGGCCAAGATGGCACCACGTGGCGCCATCTCAGCCGCCCAACCGGCTGCTGCACCTACCGCTCCATCTCTTCTTCAATTTGAGCACCGCCTCTCCACCATTGGTGCACATCCAACGGCTGTGGATGCGTGCCCACAAAACATAAGAGCGATACAAACGTGCTTATAGCGCGTTGGTCGAACGTGCTTACGCGATGAAGAGGCAGGTGTTCGAATCTTGTGCAGCGGGATCTGAGGTGTGGGAGAGCGGGCGTAATGACCGCTCGATCACGATCGAGCAGCTGCGGGAGCTCAATAGTGCTACCTATGATTGTGATGCAAATATGCTTACACTACATAAGATGTCTATTTATGCATGTTCTTAAGCATAGAATTGCATTACATATTATAAATATTGCATAGCATGCATCATCTTGCATTTAGATTAGTTTGAATAAAATGGAGGATAATTGTCTCCTTTTATGTTGAAGGATAGGGAAAATTTTTATCGGGGCCTCGGATCGATGATCCAACCATACAGATTTAATCAGGGCAACGATTGGAGTTCAACGACTCCAAGATCGCCCTAATCAGACATCTGTAGCATCAATTAGAGATCAAGGAACCTTAGAAGATCAAGGGCCAAGATGGTGTGAATCCACACTTCATATGACAAATTCGATCGCATGGATGGATTCTGATCGACGATCGCAGTCTAACGGCGTGAAAATCGACTCAATCCGACAACCGTGGCACCATCTACATCATCTAGAAGATGGATGGCCAAGATGGCGCCATGTGGTGCCATCTCAACCACCCAACCGGCCGCTGCACCTGCCGCTCCATCTCTTCCTCAATCTGAGCACCGCATCTCCGCCGTTGGATGCGCATCCAACGGCTGTGCATGCGCGTGCACAAAATGTAAGCGCAACACAAACGCACTTGTAGCACGTTGGTCGAATGCGCTTACGCGATGAAGAGGCGAGCGTTCGAATCTTGTGGAGCGGGATCTGAGGCGTGGGCAAGTGAGCGTAACGACTGCTCGATCGCGATCAAGCAGCTGCGGGCACTCAATAGTGCTCATGTGCTATTGCACGCTCGCGCATAACGTGAGATCGCACGCAGCGAGCACGCGATGAGGAGGCACGGCAACAACGTATCTCAGTCGTTCGATCTCGCGATCGAAAGACCGAGAATTAAAGAACGTGAACGCACATTTCACGCGTAGGAGACGTGCGGGCGCATGAGCGCTAGCCATGAAGGCCACGTTCAGACCTTTAGCGACGATTTTTTCCGTCACTAAAGGTCTTGAATTAATTTTTTTAAATTAAAAAGACCAAATTGCCCTCACTCCTTACAACTATAAAAGGAGACCCCCTCCATACGAAATTTTCATCCCCTTCTTTCTCTTCTCTCCCTCTCTAAACCTCAAGACAAGCTTATCCCACACCCGGAATGCTTCTCAAGTGATAAAATCAAATTTTTGTCCCCATTTCGAAAGTGGATCCCACGATGACAACGACATGCTGCCCCGTTCCCATTCTTCTCGCTTCATCCTCCTTCGTCCTACTCCGTTTCCCGTCTTCCAGGCATCGTCCCGTCCGGCTCGTCCTCCAAGTGACTGTCAAGGAGGATAATCCTATCTCCATTCTTTTTAATGCTTTCTAGTGTAATTATTTTCTACTTTCTAGTCATAATGAGTAGTGTAATGGATAATCTCTTTGATAATGAATTCCATGTTTATTCTACATCTCTTTTTGGTTTTTGTTTGTAATATTCTCTCTCTCCTATTTATTGTCAATAGATAGATATTTTTAATCAATTATTCTGCTTCGTGATAAATAAAACAAACTCGTATTTTTAATCAAACGTCCACCTCCTTGAGTTCGACCCAAGCTTTCTATTCCAGTATAAATTTTATTTGTTGAACATGAGTTCTTTGCTTTCAAACTACGACGAAAGGTTTTTCGAAACCAAATACATTAGCATAATAACTCGGAGCTTCAACATTTTGGCGCTGTTGCCGGGGAGGCAATGCTCTTTGATTTTTTTCATGTTTTCCAACTTACAAATCATTTACCTCACTTCTCTCCTTTCTTATTGTGATTGCAGGTACTCTTTTGAGACGAGCAAAAGTAGTAGAATGGAGCAAAGTGCTCTTGAAGGTTCTGTAAGTTATCCCCCACCTCCCACCCATTAGCTTTCATTTCACCACATAATAACACAAACATCAATCAACCTAGGTGTTCTTATAAACTCTAAGGTTAGTTTTATTTATTTGTTTGACACCCACACCCGCCTCAACCTCCACATTTAAAAAAAAAATAAAAAAAATCTCACAGAGGTACAAAACCTCATTTGATTTTCAAACTCAACCGGTAAACCGATCTTTGGAGCTGGTACACACATCTAAACACATAATTGAGTAGAAATCAGATTAGGTAATCACTTGTGTGCCTAATTAAGTGGTGAAATAGGTCAATTGTTTAAGTTGATTGGACCGCACCACTTCAATTAAAATAAACTCATCAAGTAGCTACCACTTAGGTTCAACTCTTGTGGATTTACTAGGTACTCCACATTCTTTTAAGTTTCAAAGGAAAACATCTTCACCTGTGCTTTCAAAACTTGGCGTGCCAATAGAACTTGTTTGAAAATACCTAAAGTTGAATCCTGAAAGCTACTAAGCAAGATTTGAACCCTAAAATTCTCCGCATCAAAAATAATCTTGCTTGAAAACCACTAGTTGTGCACGCGCACACACATCAATCAACCATTAAGGGCATAACCCAGATAAATGGCCCATCACATTCCAAAGCACATTCAAACCTAGCCCTAAATAAAATAGAGTAGTCGTTGGCTTTAAGGATTCGACTCGCTCTTCGGAGCCCAAAACAAGATTATTTTCGATTAGTCTGTTTCTACTGTTCAATCTGATGTCTAGCTAGGGGAGCAGAATCAAACGATTGCGGCTGGGGGGTACACTAGAAATCGGAGGTGCAAGCCGAAGGAAGAACCTTCTCCCCAGTCCCTCCTTCTAACTAGTTGGATTGAGCCGATAGAAATAGATCAAATCATTTCTTTATCTCAAAATGGGTTCTGGGAGTCTGTAGGTCTTTAGGCTAGCCCACTTAAGGATAGGTTTGATTGCTTGTATTGCAGGGTGCCTTTCTTCTTCCTGTTTATCATCAATCCTTCCACATTTTATATGCATTCCCGCTCTTTCTCTCCTATTATGAGTTATCCTCAACATGACGATTATCCTGACTCGTACTTTAATCAACCATCAGTTAGTTGGGATAACTCGGATTGGGGATACAGTTCCAGACCTCCGTGTTTAGGGTCTAACCTTGAATACTATGATTGTGATTTTTATCCTTCTCAGAGCCACATCGATTATAGATCGTCACCCTTTCATGGACAGCCTAATATGATCTACAATCAAGAAGGATACACTGATCCTTACCCATCCCCTGATTACACTACCTTTATGTCATCATAAACTTTTGAACAATCCGAAATGACTTATTATCAAGAAGGGTATAAAGAATCTGAATTCGTTAACTCCTCTACACTGATCACAAACCCTCCCAACCCTGATCCAACTCATTCGGTTTAGGTTAACGAGGTCCAAAATAAGGTTTTTGCTAACTTGAGGAATACCATACAATCTTTAGAAGTTCAGCAATACCATGCATTGAAAAATTGGAGCCCCTGATTGAGATGATTGATGATTTGAAAAAGTATTTGTTGGATTGGCTCCAAGATGTTAAGGATAAGAACCCGAGTGAGTTTCTACTTGGGAAGTTAGCGAAATTGAGAATGAGATTTGTGGTTGCTTTGGTTCAATTGTCGGATGATTCCCAGGATGAACCCCCTTCAGGAGAGCCAAGGTCAGAACCCGCTTAGGCACCTGTCGGGGTGGACACATGTTACGAGGCTGACTAGATTGAATTAGAGCAACCAATTAAGGACAATCTGATTTCTTCACCTGAAATCCCTGAGTCATGGTACTAGGAAACGCATGTCTCCATGGACCAGAAAATGACAGATGATTTTGGGACATACATTAATACGGATTTGGATTTCTTTGATTCTAATGGCGAAGATTCAAGTCTCACGTGAGTTTACAGAACATGATTTCTGTGAGACGATTGGGCCTGAGGAATCTGATAGATCATTTGATAGCCTAATAACTGTGGAAACTGATCTTATTGGGGCTCACATTACGGATCAAAAATCACATTTTCTGGAGGATTCAATCCAATGCCCTGATTGTTAATTACACCCCATTGAGCTTATCGATGATTCTATTTTTGAGATAACTAGACCGAAGTCAATTCTGATTCAGCCACATCTTTTAGACTTGGAAATTTCAGATGGGGTGATTAATATGCAGGAGCTCCCAGAATTTGACATTCTGAATGAGGTGGATAGGAGCTGGGAAAATTTGATTTGGGAAGCAAATTTCAGAGGAAATAGAAGATCGAGTATGAGGGTTCCAATTCATCTGAAACCATCAAACCAAAACCCTTATGACATTTATTCTGAGGATGTTCAACCCAAGCATACATTCATTGATTATCCTTTCGATATCGAATTCTCTGTAACCCGACTCTTTGGTCTTGGGTTGCATCCTCATAAATCGTAGGCCCGACCCTGCTTGCATACTAAGTTTAGGTTTTAGGGAATTTTTATCCAGAACCTTAGATATTCTCGATTATGGGGTATGGGTCTATGATGAGTCGATTTTTCGCTTTAAAGTCGTTTGCAGTTTTATGTGGTGGAAAAATTGACTAATCAATATTTAAAAAGAAATAACCACTCACAGAGGAGCGGGTCGTATCCACAGGGAGGCAATGATGTATTTAAATTTGCACCAATTAAAAACATTTTTTCATAGTTAGTTTGGACAAGAATCAAGCCAGATTTGCCTTCAGATTAAGGTTGAAACAAGAAACAATGCTGAAATAGCAATTATGAGTAACTAGAGGATATTTGTTGCAATGCAGAATCAATAAAATATTAATAAAAATTGACAGTGGCAGAAAATGTAATTCTTAATGGCCCGGTAACTGTAGCAAAATAGGGGATTTTTTCCCCTTTGGCATGTGCGACGAGGAGTGGACGGCCGGACGCTGGAAGCTCGGAGGAAGTTCCTTGGACCGAGGGCTTCGAAACGGTGGTGGAGTCGTGTCGCGCGGCGACTGGAGGCGGCCGGACGATCTCCGGCAGAGGTGGCTGCAGCCGGTGCTGCAGCTGCTGTTGGCGGGCGGAGCGCGCGCTGGCTGGAGGCGTGGGTGGACCGCTGCGCGCTCTGTTGGCGATGAGAGAGGGTGGAGGGTGTGCGCGGTTGTGCGGGCGGCTACTGCAGCTGGTTTGGCTCTGCTGTAGGCATGCGGCCAGTTGCGCGCTTTGTTGGAGTGGGTGCGCAGGCTGGAGGGCGTGGAGATGGCGAAGGCTGCAGGCGTGGGAGGAGGGCGTGCGCGGAAGGTGGAGTGAGCGGATGTGGTTGTGTGGGTGTAGGTGGACTTCAGACTGGTGCGCAGGCTGGTGCACGTGGGTGAGCGATGAGGTGCAGGCTGAAGGTGAGTGGGTGGCCTCAAACGGGTGCGTAAGCTGTAGGGCGTGGAGATGGCGCTGGAGGTGAAGTGGGCAGATGTGGTTGTGCGGGTGCGGGTGGACTTCAAACGGGTGCGCAGGCAGGGGGTCGCGATGAGGTTGCAGGCGGAAGGTGAGCGGGTTGCTTAAGATGTCTGGGAAGTTTCTCGGACGTCTTAATTGACTGAGAGGGTGATTGCACAGTGGCTGCGGTGGTGGTGGTTGGTGACAACGGCGAGGGAGATGCACGTTAAGGTGCTCACGGTAATGCGGACGAGCTCCGGATGGCGGTGTGGCCTATCACACCACACGCCCAGGGTGGTGGAGACTCGCCGCCACGGTTGAGGCCGGTGGTGTGGAATGGAAGAGAGGAGATCTCTCTGCACAGTGGTGGGTCAGTGGTGGAGGCCTCCCGAGCTCGGCTGCCTCCCTCCTCCTTTTGTAGTGGCCTACACAAATTTGAAATCAACTGCCCGACCAGATCCAACACATCCAGTCCTCCTTGAATGGGTTCTTCACTGCGGCAGCTGGTGGCGTTGGAGCAGTAGCCAGTCGTTCCTGCAAGAAGAAGAATAAAGAAAATAATGTTAAAATATTATGGTCATTTATATACAAACCCTCAACTTTTATGTTAATGAAAACAATGTACCTAATTGGTTAACTAATTAGATGAATGTCATTCTAAGCTAATTCTAAATGCACTTAAAATATGAATGCAATGCATGGATTATGTAATTAAATTAAAAATGTGAATTAATCATTTTACATCCTAATTTATGCTAAATAAATGTTAGAATTAACCTAATGTCTAGGCACTTAAATACTTAAATAGCCCACAACTATGGGCTAATCAAATACCCCCATGCCTAGTTTTTGCCAGTCCCTAGCAAAATTAAGCAAAACCTAGCACTCCAAGTAGACTAGTCAACCCACTTGGTCTTCCTTCAAAAGCATATTAAGTTCAGACTGTAGACCCAAGGTTCCTAAGTAGTTGCTAAGTTACAGACTAGGTCGGCTAAAGATGAGTTGCAGGCACAAGTTTCCCTGATTTCTGACTCTACCCTAAAGTTTATTGATCCCTGAGATTAAAGCATCCGTGCTTGTGCAATGGTCTGAGTTATTTAAGTTAAAGAAAATTCTTTTTATATATATATATATATTTTTTGCTTGTTTGATTCTTCTAAGTTTAACCTCAGATCAGCTATCAACACGGTCTGTGTCGGATTCATTGTCCCCATTACCATACCTCGAAGGGTGCTTGGCTTTCGATGCTTCGACATAGCACCGCCCATAACGACCCCAGGAACTCCTGGCAATCGACACTTCGAGATAGTATCGCCCATGGATTTCTTAAGCGAATTCAGTCCTATGGCAATCAGCACTTCGAGATAGGGCCGCCCATGGTACCTGAACTGCACAATGCGCTTACATGCCGCCAGTAGGATGGATATCCTAAGAGACAAGCACCGAGGAGGTAATATGTTATCATCGCATCCTCAAGGTGAGTATATACTCCACCTCTCCTGCGGCGGGAACTCTTCCAATCAAAATGTATTTTCAAGCCTCTCCTAAGTCAAAACTAAGAGAACCAAATCTCTTTTCAGAAAGATAAATTAAGTAATTACTAGACCATGTGTGTGAAATTTGGATGCTTGGGTTACAAGGACTCGTAAAGAAAAAGGTAAAATAAGACTCCAGGTACTATCCCACCTTTTAACTCAAACCCTAGCTTCCCTTCCTCAACCTCTTGAGGAATGGTCCGGAACTTAACTCCTACTTAAGTTTTTAAGTCCACAAAGGACCCTAAAGGTCTAAAGCTAGCAGCTCATTTAACTTCTAAAGTTTGACCCTAGAATTAACTTAATCTACCCTAGAGTTCTGATTTGCTTAAGACTGCAAGATCTAGCCAGTTAAGCTCAAAATTATTTTTTTTTTTTATACAAATGTATGCAATGAATGCACTCTACTATGTATATCCCCAAGTACACCCCCCCATGCCTAAAATCTGCAATGTCCTCATTGCATAGAAGGATATTACCTAGGTCAGAGCTAGGCTGAATAGCCAAAGAACCTGCAAATCAGGTTCAAGAATTACAGAAATAGGCCCTAAAAATGAGCAAAGCAATGTTGGCCTAGAAAATAGGTAACCTAGGATGTTGGTGAGCTGATGATGAATCCCGATAGCAAATGCTCACCCAACTAAGATGGAAATGAAATCTTCCCAGGTCACCAAAGGAGGTTCTAAAGGATAAACAGGTATAACAACCTCCAAAGGGGTAGGGGGAGGATGACAAGGATCCTCCAAAAGGTATGGGGAAGGAATGGTGCAAAGATAAACCCCCAGGGTAATGGACTGACTAAAGAAATCATCAATCCATACCCGATACTCCATTACGGAAAATATTGGTCTGTTAAGCCCCCTGGTTAGAACAAAAGTGAGCAATTTTCTAAGGTAAGGATCATCTAAGGTGTCCAAGTTACGAGGTTGCGGGATGGCCATAAGATCTAGGTTGGGTTTAATCAGCTCGGTGTCCATCCCTGACACTCTTTCTAAATCCTCAATTTCATTCCTAGCATTCCTTGCACCATCACATGTATCTTCCTGCTCTTCATCAGGAGTCACAATTTCGCCTTCAGATATAAGTGAATCAGAGGGTGACTTCGAAGTGAATGAAGGCAGGTTGGAAGCAATAGATCTAGGGATTATCCTATCAATGTCATCCCCGGGTTTTTGTTCTTTACTCAAATCTTCCCCAGAGTCTATATGTGAATCCACATAAATCTTAGAAATTGCTTCCAAATTTTCCATCATTTCATCATGAGGAGAAATATCATCAATGGGTGTGCTAAGGAAACCTAATTTGGTCAAATTTGTGACATCCTCAGGGGCTAACTCTTCAAATAAGACATACTCACCCTTAGTGTCACTCCAAATCTTGAATGTAGGTTCCTCATATAATTCGTCTTTCCCCTCATCACACAATTCATCATGTACCCGGGGTCTAGAATCATTTAATATCTCAGCAGATCCCCTAGGGTGCTCTATCTGAGGTAAATGGTTTACACTGGTAACATCAGACTCCTCAGATAGGTCAATTTCTTTATGGTTAGGTTCCCTAAGGGTGGGTTTGAGTTCCATATCGTGATCAGAAGGGAGGGTAGGATTAGCATGACTTTGACCCACTTCATCAAATGTCACGAAAATACTATCATCTGGGTCGAGGTCTTCCAATGGTACCATCATTCCCTTCTTTTGACTCCAATATAATTCAAGTGGATACTCAACCTTATCATCATCTTCCTCGGGTTGCCACCTTTCTTCATTCAATGCATAGCTACTTTCATGTGTGTTTTCCTCCCACCTAAGGTGTGGATCTCTCAAGGAAGTGTCATCTAATGGGGAGGTTTCAAAATTGATCCTCGAAAAGTAACTATTCTCTCCAAAATTTCCCTCCAACTTAAAGTGTAGCTCTCCAATGGGAGATGCATCTATTGTAGAGGGGTGTACGTCATCCTCAATGGGGTATAGATTGGGCAGCTAATTTCATCTCTTTCTTGTTGGCCTGCTCTCGAAGATTCTCCTAACAATTTAATCATTTCGTTTTGCATTTTCTGTATTTCCATCTTTAAAGAGGAGAGGTCATTTCTATCATGAGAGAAGTCAGGCTCAGGCTTATAGTACCCAGGAGTGTTTGTCGAACCATTATAATTTTTTAGGGAGGGTGGGTTGGGTATTTCTATGGTATGTGGGTATTGGGAAAAGCAAATCCCGCTCCTAAGTTCTGCTCACTGATTTGGGGCTTAACTAGGCCAATACTCCTATAATAGGAGTAAAACGGATCCCAATGATTGTCATTATGTCCATCAAGGAATGGACCATCTCAGCATCTGGGATCGAAGGATGTAGAGTGGGGGTGAGGGTGTGGGCAAGATGTAAAAGGATGAAAATCAATGTGGTCCATTCTAACTCACACCTCAATCAGAATTCCCCAAGCAAAACACAATTCAAAAAGGACCTTTTAGGTCTTTCCCAATTTAGGCTTTTGATTTTAAGTTAGATTGCAGGTGACAATACAATTTGTTCAATCAATTTATGCGCCTATTGTCGACCTACGGCTCGCCTAAGAAGGCCTAGTTGGAGCTTAGGTGTTCTTCCCTAAATCTCAAATGGTCAAGTAAATCCAAAGATGGAAGATCGAGGGATGCAAGTAGGCCTAAGCCTTCCTTTGAAGTTGTGCTTTCGTGGCGCTTCTCAACTACCCCCAAAAATCCGTGACAGGGTATCCCCCTCTTTGGATTTACAAAACCTTTGATCTCAAGTTTCGAACACTTCAGAATCCAACGATAGGAGGGCTCTTGTCCTAGTATTTCCAAACCTAAGGAGTGTCTAGAAGCGTGCCGTGGTGCAAGTGAAATAAGTGTGCATACACCGTAAAAGATTTTGAATTTTGAATCGCACACCAAGTTTGAAAATCAAATCCTTGGCTTTTAAAATGTCCCTCCTTTAATTAGTCCTTTTTCTAGAAAATATGTGACCACTTGTTAGATTTATTCAGTACAGATTAGGTGGTCCTCCCATTAAGTCCTAATGCAATGCGTGATCAAGAATAGGATGCAAAGTAAAAAAATGCGTACCTTGCTTCCAGCAATCAACGATGCAAGAATGCACTCAATGTAGAGAAATAAATCTAGAGGTTGCTCATACAGACCTAAATGGTTCGTTGATGAGAACCTCATCATGAGCCATAACTAGCTCATTTTGACCTAATACAAAGGATAAAAGCTCCTACATAACTCAAGGAAAGGCTTAACTCAGAGAATTCTGAGTTTAAGGAGAAAACAAGTCATAAGGGGTAAAAATGCAATTTTACCAGTATAATCTGCATACAGGGTAATTCAGGGTCCAAACATAGGTCAAACAAACCGAATAAGAGGGAAAGTGGGATGATCTGACAAGGGCTACAGCAATTCCAAGGAACTAAATGATAATCTGTAACCCTAAAACAAACCCACTTCAATTCACGAGGTTCAAGGCAAAGCAAAAATGGAATAAACCCTCTAAAATTCATAGAAAAATAATCTCTAGGGTTTAGAACCTTCAATTTGGCCTTAGGAACCAATCTTGACCTACATTGAGAACCATACCCAATTAATAACTTAATTTGGGTTTTTGCATAAATTGACCGGTCAAACAAGGTTTAATCTAGAAATAAAATTCACCATCAGATTCCTTAGGTCCTAATTAGTCATGTATAAAAACTTGAGCCTAAGAAGAAACCTTCTTGACCAACTTTACATTTTGGTCCTCATCTATTTACTTTTTGGCCCTCAACTTTTGAGCCCTCGCATTTTGGCCCCTAACTCTCCTTCGTTCTTTGCATTCAGGTCCCTCCTGCCAAAACCTGACCAGCACCATGCTCCGGCGACCTTGTGCGGAGCATGGCGCCGTGCAGGGTAAGGGGGAGGGTCTGGCAAGACAACCGGGGGTGCCCTGCATCGTCAGCCGTCGCAGGAACACCCCCCTGGTCGCTGCAACCCACCATACCGACCGTGCGAACGCACGGACGGTATGGGTCTCCATCTTCGGCGTCCTCCGGCGAGGGAGACACGTCGTCTCCCTCCGCCCTCCTCTCTGATTCCGCCTCTATAAATACCCCCGTCGCTCCGCCGTTCGGGGCAGCTCAGGCCTGACGGAGAAACACCCTCTTTTCACTCTCTTCCCACTCCGACAGGAAGCCCTCCAGCTCCGGCGGTCTCTCCTCCTCCTCCTCGTCGTTCTGCCGCACTACCAGCAGCAGGGCTACTTTCCCCCGCTCTTCCCGCGCCGCGCCGCACCCAGCGCACGCCTCTCCAGCCCTCTCCTCGCCGTCGCTCCTTCCTCTGGGCAGCTTCTTCTCCGGCGACAGTCGATACGACTGTCGCCTGCTCCGGCCCCTCCTCGTCCTGCTAAGTAGGTATAACTTCTCACCTTTCTCCCCTCTTCCTTTTCCTCACTTTAAACATTTACTGTCGCCCTCGATTCCGACCAATCACCCTCACCTTCTCCGCCTCCGGCCATCCTCCGGTGAGTCGCTCCCATTACTCCAGCACCCCACACGGCTCGCCGACCTGCACATAATCTCCTCCTCCTCACCCTGATCCATTTCCGCCCTTCCAATTCCCGCCACCCGACCTCTGCAAGTCCACCGAGCACACCCACTTTCCGACCCGCAGTCCGACCTAGGGCAGCCCTTGCACGCCGCCCCACGCCTCGCCACCACCCGCACGAGCTTTGCCGCACTCTGGCGAAGCTCCCGGCACCTTCTGATTAGGCCGAGAGGCCATTTTGCTGTGAACAGGTCACCCGTCCTCCTCCGCCATTGCCGTGCAGAAGGAGCTGCTTCCGCCTGCAGCTGCATGCGCGCCACGCCCAAATTGGACTCCCAGGCTGTGCGAGGCATTTCGGCAAAGCGTCAGGCTGCAGCTGAAGCGAAGCCCTCACGCGAAGGCCTCGCGTAAAGCCGCGATTACCAGCTGCTTCCTCCACGCAGGCGCCAACTTGGGGTGGGACATTTAGTCCCACCTCGGAAAACTCTGAAGAGGCGCAGCGGTATAAAGTGGAAAAGTGCTGGAGGCTTATCGCCTCAGCACACGAGGTGAGGTCCCCTTCACCCGCCCGGTTACCCGGTCTCGTCCGCGCTCACGCCTCGCGGACCTGGCCTGACCCGACTTAGCCTGACCTGCACTCCTCGCCCACCACTCACGCCGGTGGGCCTAGACCCGGGCGCGACCCGTACCCGACTACCCAGCAGCTCTGGGAGAGCTTTCCTAAGAGCGGATTCTGTGAGAGAGAGAGACGCGGGGGAGGGTAGAGTTAGGTTTTGCCCCTCTCTGATCAAGCTGTGTAAGTGTGCAGGCACAGGTGAAGAAGAACCGTGGAAGAAGACGAAGGCTGAAGGAAGGAGAAGCACCGAGCGGAACTGTAGCAGCGGCGGTTTAAGTCGTCTGATAGTTGATGCACCAGCCTCAGCGACACTGAGGTGGACCTTGTTTCCACTAATTGGAGGAGAGACCAAGCTTCGTATCTACAAGGAGGAGCTTGAACATTGGTGAACCTTGTTGTCACCAACTCGGAGGAGGACATCTAGAGTGATCATCTTCATCTTCGTCAATTTTTCAATAGATAGAATTTAGGTTTTAGAACTTTACTTTTCTTTATTTTCTTGCACATACATTTGGCTTGAGACCCTTGTTCTGGGGTACATTTTTAGGGGTTTGTTGCCTCGATTTTGGTTTAGACCCGTGTTGGGTAATTTTTCGGGAGTCTGTTCCCATTTCTTTAGACTTAGGTTTTTCTTCTCTTTTGTGGATTGATTTTATTTGTGCATAAGTAGGTTCAAAAAAAAAAAAAAACACGACCTACATGCTAGAAGCTTCCTGCCCTTAGGAAAAATCATTTAGGTCTGTATGAGTAGCCTCTAGATTTATTTCCTACATTGCATGCATTCTTGCATCGCTGATTGCTTGAAGCAAGGTATGCATCCTCTTACTTTGCATCCATATCTTGATCACGCATTGCATTTTGGACATAAGATAAGACCACCTATGTTGTTTTGAAAGAATTAACAAGTGGTCACATTTTCTGAAAAGGGACTAATTAAAGGAGAAACATTTAAAAACTAAGGACTTGATTTTGAAACTTGACGTGCAATTCAAAATTCAAGCTCAAAATCTTTGACGGTGTATGCACACTTGTTTGATCTTTGCACCAAAGAATGCATTTAGACACTCCTAGGCTTTTGAGCAAGTAGGAAAGAGCCCTCCTACCATTGGTTTCGAAGTGCTTGAAACTCAAGATCAAATGTTTTATAACTCCAAGGAGGGGGATACCCTGTCATGGATTTTTTAGGGTAGTTAAGAAGCACCGCGAAAGCACAACTTCAAATGAAGGCTTAAGCCTACTTGCATCCCTCAATCTTCCGTCCTTGGAGTACTTTACTATCTGAACTTTAGGGAAGAGCACCTAAGTTCCAACTAGGTCTTTTTAGGCATTCCGTAGGTTGACAATAGGTGCATAAATTGATTGAAAAAATTGTATTGTCACCTACAATCTGACTTAAAACCAAATTCCTAAATTGGGAAAGACCTAAAAAGTCCTTTTGAATTGTGGGAAATCTGACAGTGGTGTGAGTTAAAATGGAGCAATTTAATCACCTCCCTTTCACCTCTTGCCCATACCCTTAACCCCACTCTGCGATCTTTAATCCCATACGCCGAGATGGTCCATCTTTTGATGGACAAAATGACAACCAATGGGATCCTTTTTACTGCTACTAAAGGAGTATTGGTTTGATTAAGCCCCAATTTAGTGAGAAGAACCTAGGAGTGGGATTTGCCTTATCTAATATCCCTCCCATGATTGATACACCCAACCCACCCACCATTCATCACACTGATTTCTAGGGTTGAACTATGGTGACGGCTTTCTTGTCGTTGATGTGTTATATGCGTTGTAGTATATAACAAGAACGGTTACCAGTCTAATATGATTTATTACTCGGAATAGAAAGATTCCCGAGGTCAAACTCAGGGAGCAAACTATAATTCTAGAAGCCTATAAATTCACAATATAAGGTTTTACAAAAATTAAGAGAGAGAGAGAGAAGCCGACTTTCCTCTTTCTTCTTCTTTCTTCTTATCTGCTTCTGTGGTTCCTCTCTCATTTCTTATCTCTGATTTTCTTTTTCTTTTCTTTTGGATCTTCTTCTTCCTTACGGCTGCAGAGGCTTCTGCCTTCTCTTTTCTTCTTCAGCTGCTAAGTCTTTCTCTGATTTTCTTCTCTCCTTTCTTCTTCTTTTTCCTTCTTTTCTTCTGCTCTGGCCCTTCCTCTTCCTTCTTTCTCTTCTTCCTGTCTTCTTCAGCAATTGTAGTTCTTCTCTGCTCTGGCTGCTGACCCTCCGATGTCTGATTCAGCGCTCAGACGGCTTAACTGCGCAGCTGCTATAGTGCGGCTCCTCTTCTTTTCCTTCAGCTCCTTTCCTACCTTTCTTCTTCCTTGCTTGCTTCTTCCTTCTTCTTCCTTCTATCCTGCACACGCACGCAAATGTCAACGCAAAACCTACCCCTACCCCTTCCCGTGTCTCTCTCTCTCTATGGATCTCTCTTTGGAAAGCTCTCCCAGAGCCGGGTAATCGGGTAGGGTTGCGCGCCCGGGTCTAGAAGCACCGCGTGGGTGGTGCGCGAGGAGTGCACAGGAGTGTCGGGTCAGATCACCAGATCAGCATGGGCAGTGTCGCAGACGAGGCGAGTGAATAGGTGAGGGACCTCACCCCGTGTGCTTTCGGAGGCGATAAGCCGACAGCACAAAAACAATTTAAGTGTGGGCGTCAGGCCACACACTTACGAGGTGGGACTAAAGTCCCACCTCCGATTTCAGGCGCCCGCAGGAGGAAGCTCCGCTAATTGGGGCAGCGGCAGAGGCCCTCGTCCCCAATTGCAAACCTGGGCGTGAGCGTGACGCCTTTTCGCGTCACCTGGAACCTGCGCCTAGGGCCGAAAAAGTCTGGAGCTGGTTCGCGAAGCAGCTCCAACCTACTGCCAATGGCGGAGAGAAGAGACCTGAAATCACGAAGACAGCCTCACTGCCACATCAGACAACACAGGGAGCTTCGCCAGAGGACGGCAAAGGCGGTATCGGGGTCGGCGAGGTGCGAGAGTGCCTGCGGCTGTGTGCCTAGGGCACTCTACGTGCTTGCGAATGGGTGTGTTTGGGAGGTGGTCTGGAGAGGCGCTGGCGGTCAATGGAGATGGGGAAACTGATCAGGGAGTGATGGTGTAGCTTCTGAGCTTGTCGACGAGGGGTGGAAGGGTCTGTGGAAGTGGGGTGATCTCGCTGGAGATGGTGGCTGGAGGTGAGGAAGATGGCGAAGGACGGTGATGATCGGGGGGTTAAAAGTGAAATTTAGGAAGGGGGAAATAATAGGGCGAGAGAGAGGAAGGTTCCTACCTATCTAATTGATGAAGAGGGAGGGAGGTAGCGCTCTACGCGTACCTGCCGGCACTGAGGACGAAGGTGCCCAAGAGGGGGTTATCAGTGACGAGGAGGAGATCTGAGGATGCCAGCTGGTGTGGCCTGGCGTGGGAAGACGGGGCAGAGTGGGCTCTGCTGCAGGTATGGCAGTAGAGCGACGGAAGGAGGAGGAAAGGGTCGTTGAAAGCTTAGGGCACTCTGACCGGAGAGAGAGGAGACGAAGGAGGGGGAGTTTCTCGGCCAGAACTAGCTTGAAGGAGACGGCAAACCCTGCCGCTCCTTATAAAGGCGTTGGAGAGGGGAGAAGCGCAAGGAATCGGCGTGGAGGTCTCGTCGGAGTATGGCCGAAAATGGACACCCATGCCTTTTGTGTGTTCGCACGAGAGGCATGGGTAGCCGCAGGTGGCAGGGGTGGGTCCCTACGATAGAGGACGACGTAGGGAACCTCCGTTCGTTCCTGAGAACGGCTGCCATGCCCTGCGCGGCGCCATCCCCCGCACAAGGTCGCAGAGGTATGGCACTACGCAAAAATGGCAGGGAGGACCATTCTGTAAAGAACGACGAGAAAGAAAGGGGTCTAATTGAAAGGGTTTCAAAAGATAAGGGTCAAAAACGAATTCAGGAGGACCAATTTGTAAAGTCGGTCAAGATGGTCTTTTCTTGAGCCCAAATTTTTATACCAACCTAATTTGAACCTAAAGATTTTAATGGTGAAATTTGATTTTAGGTTTGACCATGTTTGACCTATCAACTTGCGCAAAAACCTAAATTAAGTGATAAATTGGGCATGGTTCTCAATTTAGGTCAAAATAGGTTGCAAAGGCCAAATTGAAGGTTCTAGACCCTAGGGAATATTTTTCTATGATTTTTAGAGGGTTTAGTTGATTTTTATCCTGTCTCAAACCTTGTGAATTAAAGCAGGTTTGTTTTAGGGTTATAGGATATTATTTAATTCCCAAAAGGTACTATAACCCTTTTCAGATCAGATCATCTCACTTTCTTTCTTATTAAGCTTATTTGACCTGTGTTTAGACACTTAATTACCCTATTTGTGCACTGCATTGGTAAAATTACAATTTTACCCCTTATGATTTATCTTATTCTTTAATTCAGAATTCTCTGAGTTAAGCTTCTCTTTAGGTTTTGTAGGAGCTTCTTCACACTTATTTAAATTAAATTGTACTAATTAGGGTTCATGATGAGGCTCTAATCATACCCCCATGCCTAGCTTTTGCTAGTCCCTTAGCAAAATTTTAAGGTTTCAACCCTTGTTCTAGACCATGAATTTCTTATTGAGTTTAGATAAGTGCTTTCTCTTTTGTAACCTTGATTAGGTCAGAATGCCAACCATAGGCCTAAAAGGTACTCTAGTACCGACCAAGATCCAGATCTGTCTAGCTTCTAGCCTCAGTTCTTAACAAAGGTTTTTAAGGCCCACAGGAACTATCCTAAGGTTTATGGGACTTCATGGTTAAAGCACCCGTGCTTGGGATAATTTTTGCCTTGGTTCAGTTCGCAGTGCGTTTTGTAAGAGAGAGAGGTAGAAGATTTATTTGTTTGGAGAGCTTTCTCTCTCTTTCTCTTTTTAATTCTAGCATAGGATTGGCTTCTCAACATGATCTGTATCAGATTCCTTATCCCCATCATCAATCCTCAAGGGTCCCTAGT
This sequence comes from Thalassia testudinum, assembly GCA_037157565.1. Classification (NCBI taxonomy): domain Eukaryota; kingdom Viridiplantae; phylum Streptophyta; class Magnoliopsida; order Alismatales; family Hydrocharitaceae; genus Thalassia; species Thalassia testudinum. The sequence goes on along the minus strand of JAZHRO010000003.1, from coordinate 109,770,097 downwards.
AGTCGATGCTTCGAGATAGCACCACCCATGGTAACCCCTAGAACCCTGGCTTTCGAGATTTCGAGATAATCCCGTCCATGGTGTTCCGTGGCCGAATTCAAACCCTGGCAATTGACACTTCGTGATAATGCCATCCATGGAATTTGAACCAGTAGAGTGCTTACATGCTCCCAGTAGGATATGTAAATATCCTAAGAGACAAGCACCGAGGAGATGATATTTTGTTAAGCATCTTCGAGGGGATTTTCCCACCTCTCCGCACTGGGAACTCATCCAAATCAACTTGTGTTGATCGGCCACTCCTACTCTAGGTGACATTTTCAGAAATTTTTCAACGCTTCTGCGTGATTTTGATAGTTATGCTTACTAAACCAGACTATGTGTATCAATTTTTTGGGTGCTTAGGTTATTGAGTCCCGCAAACCAAAAGTTAGTTAACAAGGCCGAATACTCCCTAAGCCTTGGACCTAATACTTAAGCTTTTCATTTTCCTCAACCTCTTGAGGAATATCTACATCTTAATGAGTACTAAGAGTCTATCCAAGAATGCCTAAGGATTGCGTTCTTACTAATCTTACTGTGCACTTTCCATTTCTTTTTCTGAATGTGGTCTAGAACTTGGGTTAATTCCTTAACTTCTTACTAATGACTATCTCTTTTCTTTCATTTTGTGCTCCCTTTTGTCATTTTGTTGTTTTTCTCCTCCACAAAAATTTCTTTCCTCCTCTCATTTTTTTTTGTGGTATTTTTGGTATATGTGAATTTCTTTGTTTGAAACCTTTTCTTTGCACTTTCATACCCCCCCATGCCTAAGATTTGCAATGTCCTCATTGTAAATTAGGAGGGTTTTTATTTGGATTAGTTCATGCATTAGTACAGGTGTTTTTTTGAGTGGATGGGTCAGGGTGACTGTTACGGACTATTTCTAATCTTGGATGCATGCACCTGAGGTGGAGTCAGCTGTCCTAAAGGATGAACCTTAAGTGCAAAAGAGGTATCAGAAAAGGTTTCGGGTTTTTCAAAAGAGAATGATGGGCTGCCTCCCGTTGAGCGCTGAGTTTTATGCCATCGGCTGGGCGCAATATGCTCAGGGAAAATGGAGGATAGATGATGACTCAGCCGAATCTGTAGAGGTTACATCGATGAACGGTTTGAGTCTCTGGCCGTTTACGATGAAAGGTTTGGAATCATGGCTGAGCGGACTGATTTCGACGGCTCCATTTCCAAAAACATGTCGGACAAGATCAGGTCCAACCCACTTGGATCGTAGTTTCCCAGGGAAGAGTTTGAGTCGGGCATCGAAGAGTAGGACCTTCTGACCAGGATGAAAGGTCTTTCAAGATATGTGCTTGTCATGGAAGGCTTTAACCCACTCTTTGTAGATTCACGAGTTCTCGTACGCATCGAGGCCTAATTCATCAATCTCGCTTATCTAAAGCTTTCTGTGGGTTCCAGCCTTAGAAAGATCTAAATTGCAACTTCGTACTGCCCAATAGGCTTTGTGCTCCAGTTCGACAGGAAGGTGACATGCCTTCCCGTACACCAGTCTAAAAGGAGACATGCCTAATTGGGTCTTGTGGGTGGTCCTATAAGCCCACAAAGCTTCCAGAAGTCGGGACGACCAGTCTTTCCTGTCAGGTTGAACAGTGACCTGCAGGATTTTCTTGATCTCCCGATTAGAAAGCTCAGCTAGACCATTAGTCTAGGGGTGGTAAGGAGTAGAGATTCGGTGAGACACCCCGTATTTGGTCATCAGTGACTTGAACTGAGCATTCGTGAAATGGGTCCCTCCATCAGAAATGATTGCACAAGGAATCCTAAACCGTGAGAAGATATTCTGATGAATGAATTTGATAATGATTTTGTGATCACAGGTTCGGGTCGGAATGGCTTCGATCCATTTGGACACGTAGTCCACAGCCAGCAGAATGTACTCGAAGCTGTCCGAAACAGGGAAGGGGCCCATAAAATCAATCCCCCAAATGTCAAAGAGTTCGCATACTAGAATCGGCTGCAAAGGCATCATGTCGCGATGGCTCATATTGCCCAATGTTTAGCAATGACTACATGCCTTGCAGTGATTGTATGCGTCTTTGAAGATGGTGGACCAGTAAAAGCCACACTGGAGGATTTTAGATGCGGTTTTGGGCCCAGAGAAGTGGCCACCGCATGCCTGGTCATGGCAGAAGGAGAGAATATCAATGATTTCACCCTCCGGGACACATCGCCGGATGATTTGGTCAGCACCTATGAGGAAGAGGTATGGGTCTTCCCAGATGTAGTACTTGGCATCAGAACGCAATTTGTCTTCTTGGCCTTCGGCCAATCAGATGGGATCTGATGAGATGCCAAGTAGTTCACTATATCAGCAAACCATGGAAGCCTAGTACCAATAGTCAGTAGGTGCTCATCAGGAAAATGGTCCATGATGGATCCAGAAGGGTTGATGATTTTAGAAGGCGAGACAAGTGGTCAGCTACCACATTCTGTTTTCCCACCTTGTCGCGAATCTTGAGGTCGAATTCTTGCAACAGCAAGAGCCATCGGATTAATCGAGGCTTCGCGTCCTTCCTGGCAAGGAGATGCCTCACAGCCGTGTGATCTGAGTAAATGATGACATGGGAACCCAGGAGATAGGATCGAAATTTTATGAGGGCAAATACTATGGCTAGCAGCTCTTTCTCCGTAATTGTATAATTACGCTGAGCATCGTCAAGTGTCTTGCTGCCGTAGTAGATGACCACAAGTTTCCCGTCAACTTTCTACCCCAGAACCGCTCCTACAGCGAAATCAGATGCATCGCACATGATCTCAAAGGGTTGAGACCAATCAGGGGACTATAGGATCGGAGCCTGGGTGACTCAGTCATGAAGATTCTCAAAGGCTTGAGTGCATTCCTTGGAGATCTCAAAGGGTACATCCTTGGAGAGAAGAGTAGTGAGGGGGCATGCCATTTTCGAGAAATCAGGAATGAAACAACGGTAAAAACCGACGTGCCCCAGAAAAGAACGGATGTCCTTGATCGAGCGAGGCATAGGAAGTCGAGAAATTAGATCAACCTTGGCTCGATCCACTTGGATGCCCTTTTCAGAAATTAGATGACCTAGGACTATCCCCTCAGGCACCATAAAGTGGCTCTTTTCTCAGGAAAGAACCAGACTTACATCGATGCAATGCCTGAGTATGTGAACCAAGTGCTGGAGGCAATCATCAAATGATTCCCCGAAAACTGAGAAGTCATCCATGAAGACTTCCAAATAATCACCTACCATATCTGAGAATATGGCAAGTATGCACCGCTGAAAAGTCGCGGGTGAATTGCAGAGACCGAACGGCATCCTTTGGAACATGTATGTCCCGAAGGGGTAGGTGAATGTGGTCTTCTCTTGGTCCTCTAGATGAATAGCTACTTGGTTATAACTGGAGTACCCATCAAGAAAGCAGAAGAATCAATTTCCCACTAATTTCTCGAGAATCTGATCAATGAAAGGTAGTGGGAAATGATCCTTCTTTGTGGAGGAATTGAGTCTTCGGTAATCTATGCAGACTCTCCACGAGTTGGCTATTCGGGTAGGAATGACTTCTCCGATTTCAGTCGTAATGGTGGTGAGCCCTGCCTTTTTAGGCACAACCTGGATTGGGCTCACCCAACGACTGTCAGAGATCGAGTAGATGATTCCTGCATCTAACCACTTAATGATCTCCTTTTTCACGACCTCTTGCAGATTAGGATTGAAGCGTCTCTGCATTTCACGGGATGGTCGTGCGCCCTCTTCATAATAGATACGGTGGGTGCAATAAGAGGGACTTATTCCAGTCAAGTCATCAAGAGTCCAACCAATGGCTCTGTGATGTTGCTGGAGAACAGCAATCAGACGGGATTCCTAATCAGGAGTGAGCTTGGAATTTATAATCATAGGAAAAGTCTGATTAGAACCCAAGAAGATGTATTTCAAATGGTCGGGAAGAGGTTTAAGTTCGAGGATGGGGTTATCAGCAGCAACAGGTGGTTCGAGGTGAATGTGAGGTTCAATGGTAGGAGTTATGGGTTTGTCTAAATCAGGGTCTGACTCCTCTAATTGTGGTTCAAAATCCTCTTGTGGTTGATGAGGTAAAATCAGGTTATCCTCAAATTGTGGTTCATCAACCAAAGCTCTAATATCACAGATTTGCTCAATGACACCGCAATTGATTCCTTGTTGGGCCTTAAAGATATCAATTTTGAGAGTCTGGTTCCCAAATTTTAGTTCTATCTGGACCTCCTCACAACTGATGTTGGCCCTAGCAGTGGCCAAAAAGGGTCTCCCTAGAATGATCGGTGTATCCCTAGGATTTTTAGGTGCGTCCATATCTAAGACTATAAAGTCTACAGGGAAATAGATATCCTCAAGAATCCCTTTTGGTGACTTTATAAATCGATTTGCTAACTGTAGTGTCACCTCAGTTGGTTTCAGCTCAGATTCTTCTAGGTGGTTAAGTAAGGATGTGGGTATCAAGTTTATGGAAGCACCTAAGTCTAGTAATGCTCTGTCGAACTGGGTTTCACCGATCTTGCATGAAATTAGGGGAGTGCCTGGGTCTTTGCCTTGGGTGGGAGTCTTCTCAGGATTACAGAGCTGGCTTGCTCTGATAGTACAATTGGACTCCCACTCTTGGTTCGCGGCTTACGCTGAGGTGTACACACATTCTTCAAGAATCGTGCATAAGCTGGTACGTGGCGAATCGCATCCATCAAGGGGATGTTTATTTGGACCTGCTCAAAGAGCTTGACCAGGTCTTCCTCAGGAGCCATGGGTTTTGTTGCCCTTCTTCCCTTGGTCAAGGCCTCGGGAAATGGAACCTTGGGTGGTTCCTCTAGGATTGGTCCAGGTCTTTGATCTAGGACAGGGAGAGGAACATCCTGCATTACTATCCTAGGGTTTGGGTCACTACTAGGCTTGGAGTGATCAGGATAAGGTGGATCTTAGGTCTCCTTATCACTACAGGTGGTTATAGAATTCAGTCCTACCTGGTTCTGGTTAGGGGTTGATAGGATGGGTTGCTGCTGAAAACTCGCATACGAAGTTGAGGCCTCCATCCCGTCAGGTGAAGGAACAGAGGGGGCCTGATAAACCATGTGTGCATGGCCCGGGTTTGGGTTCATAACGCGTCGTTGGGTCAGCACGTTATTAGGGTTAGGAAGGGGCTGAGAGGGAAGTGTGCCTGGTTGGCGAGAATTCACCAACTGGGCCAGTTGGTTTCGAACCTCTGTGATTTCGTCCTTGTGTTGCTTTTGAATAGCCACATTCGTTCTCTGAATGTCAGCCAGAGTCTGAAGGATGAGGGACATTTGGTCTTGGTTTGGCCCGGATGAATAAGTAGGGTTGGGCCATGGCTGAGGCAGCTAGTAAGGACGAGGTGCTTGTGGATGGGGCTGAAAGGGTGGTCTTTGAGTTTGGGAATTTCCTGCCCACTGGAAGTTGGGATGGTTTCACCATCCAGGATTGTAGGTGTTGGAAAATGGGTCATTCTAGATGACGTTGAGGTCCTCGCAGGCCTGAGGAACCTCAGAAAAGTCAAAGAATGAGGGAATAGAGTTCCCTCGATAGGAATAGAAAGGATTGGTGGTTCCTCCGGTCCTAGAGTCAGATGGGGATGGATTTGAGTCCACCCCAGGAGAAGGTCAATGGAAAATGTTTTGCACACTCTCCCGTGCAGAAGGATGTTGTGTAAATGAATTCTATGCAGAGGTGGCTTGCTACAAGTGCTGAGTCAGCTCATCCACCTTCTTCTCAATGATAGAGACCTTGTCCAATCAACTGGCCATTAATTCCAGATCGACTGATGCGGACAAGTCCTGTATCTCATGTGCTCCCCTAATGTTCGTCGCTGCGTGGGTATTCGTCCTGTCGAATAGCCCCATGGAGTCATTATTGATGGAGTTCTCGCACATATTTTTGAGAATCTCTCACACGGTGTCCTCATGTTGACCCATGATATTACCTCCACAAGTTGCATTGACAAACAGCCTAATATCCTCACGGAGTCCCTGGTAAAAAGACTGCACTTGTTCCCATTTAGGAACTCCGTGATGGGGGCACTTCCTCATGAGATCCTGAAAACGATCCCATGCCTCATGAAGAGGTTCTCCCGTTTGCTATGTGAAGTGGGTAATCTGATGGCACAAGGCATTGGTCCGACCAACGGGGAAGAACTTCTTCAGAAACTCGGATTGAAGTTCCTCCCAATTGTTAATCGGCTGGGTCTGAGTTTGATACCAATGAGCGGCCTTGTCCATAAGGGAGAAAGAGAACATCTTCATAAGGAGAATATCCCGATTTTGTGCATCTGACCCGAAAGTCTGGGCTAGATGCTTTAGCTGTTTGATGTGCCGGAAAGGATCTTCATAATTAAGCCCATGGAATTTAGGAATAGCATGAATCATGTTGGGCTTCAGTTCAGAATTAGGTCCTCCAGTCGGGATTCTGACTCGAGGTTCAATAGCCACCGCAGCAAGATTGTAGTGATCCCGCATCATGAGACCTGCGGTGGGTGCATGAAGTTCTGGAAGAGGTCATTGAGTCACTGGAGCTGGTGCTCCAGATTGTTCTCTTCCTCAATTAGCTGAGCCATTGTGGAAGAAGAAGGTGAGTTGGGTTCAGAATTAGAGGAGAGGTCTATGTGGAGTGTTGGTTGCACACGCAAGGGTACCGAGACTCGACCTCGAGGAGAGTGAATTTCTAAAGGAGGTTTCAAGGACCTCCTACCAAACATACATTGACGGAGAGGATGAGTTTAGCAGGTGCTAGACCCAATCAAGACACCCAGAATTTCGGGTGACTATGGAGGTTCGGGGAGGATGGACCCCTTGATCAGAAAGTCGTCCACCTAAGAATTACCTGGAAAGCTAGAGAGGGTGAGTCCCGCGAAGACCCCTACACGGTAGAGGGCCCCCACGGGTTACAAGGTTTCCCCCACCCGACCTCTCTTGTCACTGAGATTCCAGGTAGACCAGAATGGGGACCTTGACCTCTTAAGTCTATCACTTTTAGTTAGGATCAAGGTGATTAGGGTTTTCACTTGAACTTTATTCTTTTGAGTGCAAAGAGTGACCTAAGTTGAAGGTTGGTTGACCCAAGGGGTTAACTTCACCTACTAGTTCCTTTGAGAGCTTATTAGGTCTTTTTTTTTAGGGTTCAAGTGTTTTTAAAGAGTCAAATTGTTTAGGGTTTCTCTGAATAGGTGCTTTCAGACAATGGCTTAGGCACACCTCTTTTGGGAATCTCTTTTCTTGCTTAGAGAAGTGTCTCTACAACCCTAGCTTTTGAATCTTATATTGGCTCTAATTGGTCTAGTTAGTTGCCCTTGGATTGGGTAATTAGGGCTCAAGCAAGAAGGTTTTAGCCCTAACTACCTTTAATGGATGTATAGATAAAGTATGTTGAAATTTGAAAAACAGGCAACTCTTGTGGTTTACTAAGTATAGAGGACAGGTTATTCCTAGATAGCTTTTTCCTTCTTTTTCTTCCTCTTGAGAATTTAGGGGTTTAAAAGAAAGGATAGAAAATTACCTGTCCTTGGTGTGGTTGTTGTGCTGCTGCTTTTTTCCTCTTGAGTGCCTGCACAACAAAAGAGAAGAAATTAGTCAATAGAAACTCAAAAATTTGTGAATTAATAGCTTCTAGAATAGCCATTGCTCCCCAGCAACGGTGCCAAAAACTGGTGACGGCTTTCTTGTCGTTGATGTGTTATATGCGTTGTAGTATATGACAAGAACGGTTACTAGTCTAATATGATTTATTACTCGGAATAGAAAGATTCCTAAGGTCGAACTGAGGGAGCAAACTATAATTCTAGAAGCCTATAAATTCACAATATAAGGTTTTACAAAAATTAAGAGAGAGAGAGAGAAAGAAAGGGTGATTGGCTTCTTCTCTTTCTTCAGCCGACTTTCTTCTTTCTTCTTCTTTCTTCTTCTCTGCTTCTGTGGTTCCTCTTTCTCTTTTCTTATCTCTGATTTTCTTTTTCTTTTCTTTTGGGTCTTCTTCCTTGCGGCTGCAGAGGCTTCTACCTTCTCTTTTCTTCTTCAGCTGCTAAGTCTTTCTCTGATTTTCTTCTCTCCTTTCCTCTTCTTTTTCCTTCTTTTCTTCTGCTCTGTCCCTTCCACTTCCTTCTTTCTCTTCTTCCTGTCTTCTTCAGCAACTGCGGTTCTTCTCTGCTCTAGCTACTGACCCTCTGATGTCCGATTCAGCGCTCAGACAGCTTAACTGTGCGGCTGCTACAGTGAGGTTCCCCTTCTTTTCCTTCAGCTCCTTTCCTACCTTTCTTCTTCCTTGCTTGCTTCTTCCTTCTTCTTCCTTCTATCCTACGCACGCATGCAAATGTCAGTGCAAAACCTACCCCTACCCCTTCCCCGCATCTCTTTCTCTTTCTGGATCTCTCTTTGGAAAGCTCTCCCAGAGCCGGGTAATCGGGTCGGGTTGCACGCCCGAGTCCAGGCGCACCGGTGTGGGTGGTGCGTGAGGAGTGCACAGGAGTGTCGGGTAGGATCACCAGATCCGCGTGAGCAGTGCCTCGGACGAGGCGAGTGATTAGGTGAGGGACCTCACCTCGTGTGCTTTCGGAGGCAATAAGCTAATAGCACAAAAACAATTTAAGTGTGGGCGTGAGGCCACACACTTACGAGGTGGGACTAAAGTCCCAACTCTGATTTCAGGCGCCCGCAGGAGGAAGCTCCGCTAATTGGGGCAGTGGCAGAGGCCCTCATCCCCAATTGCGAACCTGGGCGTGAGCGTGACACCTTTCTGCATCACCTGGAACGTGCGCCTGGGGCCGAAGAAGTCTGGAGCTGGTTCGCGAAGCAGCTCCAACCTGCTGTCAATGGCAGCGAGAAGGCGGAGACCTAAAATCACAAAGACAGCCTCACGGCCACATCAGACAACGCAAGGAGCTTCGCCAAAGGACAGCGAAGGCGGTGCAGGGGTCGACGAGGCACGAGAGTGCCTGTGACCGTGCGCCTAGGACACTCTGCATGCTTGCGAATGGATGTATTGAGGAGGTGGTCTGGAGAGGTGCTGGCGGTCATTGGAGATAGGGAAACTGATCAGGGAGTGATGGTGGAGCTTCTGAGCTTGTTGGCGAGGGGTGGAAGGGTCTGTGGAAGTGGGGTGATCTCGCCGGAGATGGTGGCCGGAGGTGAGGAAGATGGTGATGGACGGTGATGGTCGAGGGGTTAAAAGTGAAATTTAGGAAGGGGGAAATAACAGGGCGAGAGAGAGGAAGGTTCCTACCTGTCTAATTGACGAAGAGGGAGGGAGGTAGCGCTCAACGCGTACCTGCCGGTGCTGAGGACGAAGGTGCCCAGGAGGGGGTTATCGGTGACGAGGAGGAGATCTGAGGATGCCAGCTAGTGCGGCCTGGCGTGGGAAGACAGGGCAGAGTGGGCTCTACTGCAGGTATGGAAGCAGAGCGATGGAAGGAGGAGGAAAGAGCCGTCAGAAGCTTAGGGCACTCTGACCGGAGAGAGAGGAGACGAAGGAGGGGGAGTTTCTCAGCAAGAACTAGCTTGAAGGAGACGGCAGACCCTGACGCTCCTTATAAAGGCATTGGCGAGGGGAGAAGCGCGAGGAATCGGTGTGGAGGTCTTGCCAGAGTATGGCCAGAAATGGACACCCATGCCTTTCGTGCGTTCGCACGAGAGGCATGGGCAGCTACAGGTGGCAGGGGCGAGTCCCTGCGAAAGAGGACGGCATAGGGAACCCCCCGTTCGTTCCTGAGAACGGCTGCCATGCCCTGAGCGGCGCCATCCTCCGCGCAAGGTCACCGGAGGTATGGTGCTACGCAGAAATGACAGGGAGGACCGTTCTGCAAAGAACGACGAGAAAGATAGCGGTCTAATTGAAAGGGTTTCAAAAGATAAGGGTCAAAAAGTAATTCAGGAGGACCAATTTGTAAAGTCGGTCAAGAGGTCTTTTCTTAAGCCCAAATTTTTATACCAGCCTAATTTGAACCTAAGGATTTTAATGGTGAAATTTGATTTTAGGTTTGACCATGTTTGATCGGTCAATTTGCACAAAAATCCAAATTAAGTGATAAATTGGGCATGGTTCTCAATTTAGGTCAAAATATTTTGCAAAGTCCAAATTGAAGGTTCTAGACCCTAAGGAATATTTTTCTATGATTTTTAGAGGGTTTAGTTGATTTTTATCCTACCTCAGACCTTGTGAATTAAAGCAGATTTATTTTAGGGTTATAGGATGTTATTTAATTCCCAAAAGTTGCTATAACCCTTTTCAGATCAGATCATCCCACTTTCTTTCGTATTAAGCTTATTTGACCTGTGTTTAGACCGTTAATTACCCTGTTTGCACACTGCATTGGTAAAATTATAGTTTTACCCCTTATGATTTTTCTTATTCTTTAATTCAGAATTCTCTAAGTTAAGCTTCTCTTTAGGTTTTGTAGGAGCATCTTCACACTTATTTAGATTAAATTGTACTAGTTAGGGTTCATGATGAGGCTCTCATCAGACTAGTACTCCTAGGCAACATGAATCTGGCCACCTACATTACACCCTTGATTCTGATTTTGCAAAGTGGCCAACAAAGGAAGATGATGATCATGTTAAGTATCCACCTGAATTATATTAGATTCAAACAAAGAAAAAAATGGTACCTTTAGAAGACCTTGACCCAGATGATAGCATTTTTCTAACATTTGATTAATTAGGTTGTGGCCAAGTTCTTAATCCCAACCTTCCTTCTAATGATGATCACGAGATGGAACTCAAACCCACCCTTAGGGAACCTGACCCTGAAATTCACTTATCTGAGGAGTTTGATGTTACTAGTGTGAACCATTTACCCCAAATAGAGTGCCCTAGGGGATTTGCAGATATTTTATATCATTCTAGATCTCCAACAGATGATGAATTGACTATTGAAGAGGATGAATTATGTAAGGAACCTACATTTAGGATTTGGAGTGACACTAAGGGTGATTATGTCTTATTTGAAGAATTAGCCCTCGAGGATGTCATAAATTTGATCAACTTAGGTTTCCTTCGTGCTCCTATTAACGATATCCCTCTTCAAGATCAAATAATGGAAAATGTGGAGGCAACTTCTGAGATTTATGTGGATTCACATATAGACTCCAAGGAGGATTTTAATAAATAAAAAGAACCTGGAGATGACATTGATAGGATAATCCCTAGATCTATTGCTTCTAACTTGCCTTCATACGATTGGGAGTTACCCTTTGATTTGCCTGTCTGAAGGAGAAATTATGACTCCATGAATTGAACTGATCACTAATGAAGAGCAGGAAGCTACAAGTGATAGTACAAGGGATGCTAGGGATGTGGTTGAGGAATTAGGAAGGATGTTAGGGATGCACAATGAGCCAATTAAACCTATCCTAGATCTTATGGCCATCCCGCAACCTCGTAACTTGGACACCCTAGACAATCCTTGGATTAGGAAATTGCTAACTTTTGTTCTGACTGAGGGGCGTAGCGAACCAATACCTCCTATAATGGGTTACCAGGTATGGATTGATGCTTTCTATGGTCAGTCCATCACCCTGGGGGCATATCTTTATACTATCCCTTCCCCTTTTTTTTTGGAGGATCCTTGTCAACCTCCTCTTACACCTTTAGAGGCTACTATTCCAATCTATCCATTAGAACCTCCTTCGGTGATCTGGGAAGATTTCATGCCCATCATGGTTGGGTAAGCATTTGCTATCGAGATTCATCATCAGCTTGCCAACATCCTAGGTTACCTGTTTTCTAGGCTAGCATTACTTTGATCATTTTTAGGGTTTATTTCTGTGATCCTTGAACTTGATTTGCAGATTCTTTGGTTACTCAGCTGCTAACAAAATAACAGCAGCCAAACTCTAACCAAGGTATAATCCTTCTATGCAATGAGGACATTGCAGATTTTTGCCATGGGGGGATAGGACCTGAGGCATCTATACATGGCATTTATACATAGTGCATTCATGCATTTACCTAAAACATTCTACTTTGCATACATTTGCATTAAAAAAATAATAATAAAAAGGAAAAAACATTTTGCATTATTGAGCTTCAATGGTTGGGCCCAGCATTCTTAGGCAGATCAGAACTTTTGGTTAGACTATGTGGACTCTAGGTGTCTGACTTTAGAAGCTAAGTTGAACTACTAGCTTTAGACCTTTAGGGTCCTTTGTGGACCTAAAAAAACTCAAGTAGGAGTTAAGTTGCGGACCATTCCTCAAGAGGTTGAGGAAGGAAAGTTAGGAATTGAGTTAAAGGCTGGGTAGTACTTGATGTCATTTTCTACCTTTTGGTTTATGAGTCCTCGTAACCTAAACATCCACATTTCACACACACTTGGTCTTGTGTAAATAATGATACCCTTAATTCCTTTCTTGGAGAAAAATTTGATTCTCTTAGTTCTGACTTAGGAGAAGCTTGAAAACACAATTTGATTGAAAGAGTTCCTACCGTAGGAGAGGTAGAGTATATACTCACCTTGAGGATGCGATGATAACATGTCACCTCTTCCATGCTTGTCTCCTAGGATTTCCATCCTACTGGGGCATGTAAGTGCATTGTGCGGTTCAGGTACCATGGGTGGCCCTATCTCGAAGTGTCGATTGCCACAGGCCTGAATTCACTTAAGAAATCCATGGGCGATACTATCTCGAAGTGTTGATTTCCAGGAGTTCTTGGGGTCGCTATGGGTGGTGCTATCTCGAAGCATTGAAAGCCAGGCACCATTAGAGGTATGGTGATGGGGACAATGAATCCGACATAGACCGTGTTGATAGCTGATCCAAGGTTAAACATAGAGGAAACAAACAAAAAAATATTTACGAAAAAAAAAAATGCTCTTTCTAGGTTGGCAATCATACCAACCTTAAATAAATCAAATCATTGCACATGAACAGATGCTTTAATCTCTGGGACCAATAAACCCTAGGGTAGAGCTTGAAATCGAGGAAACTTGTGCCTGCAACTCATCTTTAACCAACTTAGTTTGTAACTTAGCAACTACTTGGGAACTTGAAGTCTAAAGTTTGTACTTAACAGGTTTCTAAAGAAAGACCGATTGGGTTGGCTGGTCCACTTTGAGAGCAGTGATATTGCATGAATTTGCTAGGGACAAGCAAAAACTAGGCATGCAGGCATTTGATGAGTCCATATTTGTGGGCTATTTATGTATTTTAATGCCGAGACATTAAGTTAACATGTACATTTATATAGCATACAATAATATGTAAATAGGATAACATAAAATTACCTATTTCATGCATTACATGCATTGATAATATCATTTAGAATTTATTTAGAATATCATGCATTGAAATAGGTTGCATTACATATAGATTTAACATTTCTTCTAAGGTGTTATAGATAAATAACCCTTGATTTATTATTATATTTTATTAACTTTTCTTCTTCCAACGGCTTCGCACCACCTTCATTGTCAAGCCGTGAATGTAGATCTTGCATTGATGGTCTTCGTGCGACCCTCCATCTCCCTCTCCACCTTCCTACTGCATAAGAAGAGATCTCCAGGGACTCAGCTCAGAAGGCCATCACCCCTGATCCACTACTGTGCAGAGAGTCAAGCTCTCCTCCATTCCACCACTGCCGGCCTCAACCGCGAGTACAAGTCCACACCACCAAGGGCAGGCGGGGTGACAGACCACCATGCCATTAGTGGCTTGTGCAGCTTACTGTGAGCATGTGCTTGAAGGCCACGCAATTATCATTCCTCACCACTATCACCGTCATCACCACCACAGCCATGCACCAGCAGCAAATCCCCGCACATTTAATACGTCTAGGAATGTTCTAAGATGTTTAATCTCCCAACAGTGTCTTCTTCTTCTTCATCTCCTTCTACTGTTGCTCAAGGAACCCATCATCACCACTGCACCTCTCTCCATGCCACGTCCTCTCCTCACCTGCACACACCCAACAGCAACTCCCTCAACTCTCGCATGCAACCATCTCCACGACCACAGCATAACCAACCCTCCCCGTACGTGCCCACGCAGCCTACGGCCCCCCTCCCCCGCACGCGACACCCACCTGCGTGCAGCCCCTGAGCAGTGCTGTGCCCCCTCACTATAAACCACGCACACCTCCAGCAACTCCCCCGCATGCACCCACACTTCTCCAGCAATCCCATGCCCCCTTCAGCGGCATGCAGCACCACTTTCGCTGCTTATGGCCCACAGCAATAGCACCTGCGACCACACTCAGCAGCTTCCACCCGCGGGCCCGCATGACCCGTGCATGCCCTCGCCGACCCCTCCAGCAAGCGCGAGGGTGTCTGATGCCCCTTGCATGCATTCCATCGCAAGCGCCACACCAATAGCAGCAGAGAGCTGCTGCCATTGCCGCCGCTCCTCACCTCCGAATGACCACATCCGGCCACACCATGCCTCGCCACCACCACCAAAAGAAGCTGCCCAGCAGCAGCTAACTCCAACGAGATCCTCCCCTCTGGCCTTCGCCTCTCCTCCACGCATGAGCGAGGAGAAGATCCTCCCCTATTTTGCTACAGTGAAGAGGGTATTACTTATTACATTTAGTGCCATTGTGAAATTTTATTACTATTTTATTATGCTGCATTACAAAATATATCCCTTAGATGTGCAAAATTGCAATTTCAACATTAGCTCTTATTATCTACTTAATCTGAAAGCGATTTTGACCCGGTTCTTTGATGAAATTAATAGTGAACATCAATTCTTGAACCCTTGTGAGTTTAAATAGGCCATTGCCTCCTTGTGGACATGACCCGCTCCTAATTGAGTGGTTATTTTAATATTTTTGATTAAATAATTTTTTACCACTTGGAAATACAATGACAAATTATCTTAATCATCATTTTCGAAAGTGAAAGTCAACACGTCAAGAGGAAAAAGTGTCAGCGGCTTATCACCTCGACACACAGGGGGTGAGGTTCCCACACGCACCCGACACTTGCTGATGGGAACACCATCATGAGCACTAACTAACTCATTTTGACTTAGAAAAGAGAACAAAAGCTCCTACATAACCTAAAGAAATGCCTAATTCAAGGGATTATTTTAAGAAAAAAATAAGAAACAAAGGGTAAAACTGCAATTTTACCATTTCATTGCAACAACAGGATTTCTCAGGGGTTAAACATGGGTCAATTGATCTTAACAAGATGAAAAGTGGGATGGTTCAACCAGAAAAGGGTCATTGTGAAATCTGAGAATTAAATGATATTCTATAACCCTAAAACAAACCCACTTAATTTTGTACGATTCTAGTTTGGATAAAAATCAACTAAACTCTCTAAAATTCATGGAAAAATATCCTCTAGGGCTTAGAACCTTCAAATTGGCCTTTGAAACCTATTTTGACATAAATAGGTGTCCTAGCTAATTATTTCCCCAAAATTAGGTTTTTATGCAAAATGTCCAGACAAACGTTGTCAAACCTAAAATCCAACTTTCACCATTGGATTCCTTTGGTCCAAATTAGGTTTGTATCAAAATTTGGGCCTAAGGGAAGGTCACCTTGACCTACTTTGCAAAATAGTCCACCCAATTACATTTTGACCCCTAGCTTTTGAAAATCTTTACATAGAACCCCCTATCTTCCTCTCCACTCTTTGCAATTAGGGCCCTCCACCATTATAGCAGAGGAGTCCTACTCCAGCGAGGATTCAAGAAGGAATTCTCCCTGATTCCTCAGAGATCTCTCAGATTTGGAAGGGAGATCCTCTGAAGAATTCCCTATCGTCTGAACACAATCCCAAGATCTAATTCGCACCCAATCTCTCATGCGAACGCTCGAGAGACATGCGTATCCTTCTCACCTTCCTACTCTGACAAGGATTCTTGTGCTTGGAAGCTTGCCTTCCAAGCACAAGGACCTCTGCCAATAGCTATAAAAGGACCCCATGTCCTTGCCACTTCTCTTAAGCTTGAATTGGCTGCAGAAAACCCCTAAATTCATCCTCTCTCATCTCTGGCCAATAGCCCGCAACCTCCGGCGATCTCTCCTCCCTCTTCTCATCGCTCTGCCACCAAACCAGTGGCAGAGTCTTCTCCACCTTGCTCCTCCACGTCGCGCGATACCTTCACGCGCTTCTCCAACCCCTTCGTCGTCGCCATCTTCCTCATCTCAAGGCTTTCTTCTCCAACGATGGCACACACGTGCTGCTCACCCTCCACCTTCCCCCTTTCATCCAAATACCCTCAGTAAGTTCCTTTCTCTCTACCTATCACTTTCCCCTTCTTTATTTCCCAAAATCACCCTCGACAGCCACCAACCACCTCCGTCTTCCTCATCTCCGGCAGACCACCGGTAAAGGTGCAATCGCCGCTCCACTCATCCACACGCCTCACCACTTACCTTAGAACCTCCGCCATCACTCACTGATCATCTTCCGCCCCTTCACTGACTACCACACACACCCTACACTTTCACCTAACACACGCACTTTCACGGTCATAGTCCGACCTAGGCACGCACACCTAGGCCATTTTGTGCCACGCCACCCACCTCATCACCTTCGCCATGACACGGCGAAGCTATCCACGTGGTTTGACAGGGCCGCAAGGCCGTATTTGTGAGTTTCAGGTCCAACCCCCTTTCCACCATTGGAGCACGAGCAAGCTTGCTTGCGAGCTCGCTCTAGGTCGTGTCGTTCCAGGCAGAAAAGCCCCAGGTGTGCGGAATCATTCTACGATTCTTTCACACCCAACAATCGAAGCCACATCGACCGCAGCTACAGCAATTAGGCAGACATTCCTCCTGCGTGCGTGCGAAGAAGCGGGTGGGACTTTAGTCCCACCTCGGAAGTTTTCAGCGCAGGTGCGTAACATAAATTATTTTTGTGTTCTCTTCTTGTCACCTCAGATCACGAGGTGAGGTCCCCTCGCCTGCTCAACCGCCTTGTCCGCGACCCACGCTACGTGGACCTGGTTGCCTGACCCGTTTACCCTGCACTCCTCACGCACCACCCACGTCGGTGCACCTGGACCCAGTGCGCATAACCTGACCCGAATACCCGATTGGCTGGCTCTGGGAGAGCGAACCTAAGAGAGAAGAAGAGAGATAGCGTATGTGGGGGAGGGTAGGGGTAGTTTTTGCACTCGTGTGTGCAGGGAAAGAAGGAAGGAAGGGAAGCTAAAGAAGAAGGAGCTGCAGGAAGGAAAGAAGCTTAAAGGAAGAGAAGCTAAGGAAGGAAGCTAAGGACTTGAAGGCAGAGGCTGAAGAAGGAAGAAGAAGGCACTACTGAAGAAGAAAGGAAAAGAAGGAATCAGAAACCAAGGAAGAAAATAGAGAAGGCACAACTGAAGGAAAAGAAGAAGAGAAGGACGGAGCCGTAGAGAGAGAGAAAGAAGAAGATCAAAGGCAGAGAAAGAGAAAGAAACCAACAAAAGAAAAAGAAGTCTCAGAGAAAGGAAGAAGTAATCAGAGAAGGAAGAAAAGAGAAGAAGAAAGAAGACATCAGAGAGGAGAGAAGAAAGAACAGAGAGAACAGACATTCTTTTTACATCTCTATTCTTCTCTTTAGCATTCATATACATTGAATTTCATTCTATTGATTGTTCAACATCAAATTTGATTAATTTGACATTATGCTCTTAGTTTTTAAATACCAATTTGCTCCCCGTGTTCGACCTCGGATTCTTAAGTTTTCGAGTAATAAAATTCGTATTTGTTTATAACATTTTTCGACTATACTGCAACGCGACTTACTTAAAACCCGATCAAGTGTTGTAAACACTTGCCTCACCTGTGACACGTACCACGTAGGCCTGGCTCTGACTCGTTTACCTGCCTAACCTTGTACTCACTCCTCGTCTGCTACCCCATGCCAGCAGCCCTGGTTTCAGGTACGTAGATACCTGAAACCCGATTACCAGAGCAACTGAGCTAATATTGAGAAAAAGAAGGGGAAGAGAGAAAGAGAGAGAGCACGGGATCAGGGCATTTTGCTCTCACCAGCACATGTGCAACACTTAGTCACGAGGAGAAGTGAAGAAGACAAAGCAAAGAATAGAGAAAGAAGAGAAGGAGCGAGGCTTGAAAAGTATTGTAGCATTAGACATTTAAGACATCTGATCAGATCATCACGCTTGATAATTCTTCTTTGAGCTTCTGAGGCTATATTATCTTGACATAACTTGATTTGCATTTGTTTGGTATTATTGTATAAGGGTAATTGGTGATTCAAATCATCATTTTACCCTATTACTTTTGCACACTGATACTTGAATTCTTGACATATTATTTTGAATTAAGTATTGCCTGAAATTGCTTATATATTATGATCTTGAGATTCATATTTGCCACTTGCTCCCAGCAAACGACCTTGGACTTCATTCGAGTTATAAATTTTATCTATTTTGAGCGATTTTTTCCTATACTACAACGCATCTCTTAAACAACAACGAATTTGCTTAAACATTTTGGTGCCATTGTCGGGGAGTAATGCATAATTCACCTCTATTCTCTTTCTATATTTTGATTACATTTGGTCACTAACTTGATTTCTTGTGATTTTGCGAGGTACTTCATGAGGAGATCTTCTGTGCAAATCAACCACTCTAGGGCAAGTAACTTCTCTATTCTTCCTTAATCAACCTCCTAATCTTGGGAAGACAAAAAGGAAACAATCAATTAGGAATCACCTGCCTTATTTTTCATAGTAACTATCATTTAAAAGGCAAGTTTCCTGATTGTAAATTCTTTTTTTTAAAAGTTGATTAAATATTGAGACGATTCTATTTAGAATTCCCTACCCCAAATTTCCTATGCCTATTAGGGACTACGTGTAATTTCTAATCTTCTTGGACTTTGCACTTTTTGTTTGAAGTCCAAGGAGCACATTTTAATGATCAAATTGGATGCTAAATAGAGCCAATTAGGTTTCAATTTTAGGGTATTGGAGTGCTAGTTCATACTTGCCTGCATAAAAGGAAACAAACCCACCCGCATTTGTGTGCTACCCAAGCCCTTGGTTGAAAAGATCTAATCAGAAAAACCCTAAAATCAGGCTCTAATTTCACTTGAACTCTTAAAATCTTGGACCTAATAACCTGGGAGTAAAATCAAGGTGATTTATAGGTCATGACCTAGATCTCATTCTGCCATCTTTAGGGTAGGTTAGGTGAAGTTGGTTTATATTGTAGGCCAACCAACCTCCAAATTAGGTCACAAGTTGAATTAACTTCTAATCAAGTAAAACTCAAGGCACAAAATTAGGACATAAAATTGGTAGACTTAAGGTCTTAAGTTTGTACATTCCGGTCTACCTGGACCCCCAGTGACAAGGAAGGTTGGGTGGGGGAAACCCTGTAACCTGTAGGGATGCTCTACAGTGTAGGGGTCTTTACGAGGCTCTCCCTTCCTGGTTGCCTAGGTACTTCTCGAGTGTATGAATTTATGATTCAGAGGTATCATCCACCTCGAAACTACCTTAGTCTTCCAAAAATCTTTGGGTGCCTTGATTCGGTCAAAAATTCACATCCAGTCCTTCATCCCTTCTATTTAGAGCACATACATAGATCATCTTAGGGATTTTTTTCAGATCTAATCAACTTCAAAGCTAATCTTCAGTTTGATTCTACATCTTGATTTCACCACTTGATTCAAAAATGCAGCTTGGCTATATAGGAAGACTGTTTAAGAAACCTGAGTCCTAAATGAGTGTTGGACTCGTAGAGCGCATTTTTGATAAGAAAAAGCATCATAGTATAGTGCACAATACGATCAAACAAAAATATTTATAAAGCTAACGAGACTTGGAGTCCCGGTCATTCGTCTCTAGGAGGCATTTATGGAAATGCAAATTTAAAATTGAACTCTTTCGCTCTACTTGGTTAAAAACTCATGCCAATTTATGGTGATTTACGTATTGATGTACGACATGCTAGTTGCCAAAAGATAGTAATTAAAACATGCAACTTCAATCACACCAAAAGATGATAACTACGCACATGGTGATTTTCAACATATATACTTATATATATAAATGATAATGATGAAATCAGAGTTGCAGAACATAGGTAGAGGAATGCTTGTACAGGGAAATAAAACTACTTGCTACCAGAAAACGACTGCATACATGAATCTATGGAGGGATTTTGCATGCATCATTGAGGGAGAAGTAAGGAACTACACTATTAAGCAGTAAATAAAGCATGTAAATCTAAGAAGAACTATAATCTAATCTAGCAGAAATAAGGGCATTCAGAGGTGGCTCCAATGGCCTTTGAGTTAGTTGAGAGGAGAAGGAGGGGCGGCCAATGGTGCTTAGGCCGACCCTTGAAGAGAGGTTGGAGAGGTGACCCAGCATCTTGGCATGGAGATGGTGGTGGCCATGGTGAAGCTACTCATGGACATGGAGGTGGAGTGGATGTGGAATGAAACTAAGCTAAATGGAACCAAGAGTGGATGGGTCCAAAGTGCCACCCCTTAGGTCTTTTTATAGACCTAAGGGAAGCTCTCTAGAGAATTGTGGAATTCTCTAGAGAAGCCTATGGTGGGAGCTTGTGAGAGAGTTAGAGAGAGAGGATGGATGGTGGTTTTTAGATCCACCAAATGTGGATCTAAAAATTGAATGGCTCTTGGTTGCTAATTTTAGCAACCAAGGCAGCAACACATGGTAGAGACTTCTAGAGAACTCTAGGCTAGGTATTTTCGTGTGGATGGTGTGTGTGGGTGTGTGTGGGTCGAAACTTAGGTGGCTAGGTTGATTAGGTTAGGTTGTAGTGGGTTTAGGTCAAGGTAGGTCTCAAATTAAGGTTGTAAACCCTAATTCACTAAGGTAAAGTGCAATTAAACTTAATACAAGTTTAATTGGGTGTGTGGAAACCTAATTAATAGTAAAAAACTCAATTAAGTTAGGTCTAAGTCAATTGGATAGTGTGTGCTGAGATCAGGGCTCAATTGGACTCAATGAGTCCAATTGAATAGGCTGATAAAATTGACTAAGATCCAAGTCAATTCGATTTAGTGAGGACCTAATTATGTCCTTAGGGAGGTCTAGAGGTGATGTACTAGGGTTAGGGAACCTTAATTTAGGTTTCTATGGGGTTAGAATTGGGTTTAGGGGGCTAAAGATCCAAGATCAAGGCTTGAATTCCAAAATAGGAACTGGAGGACAGTATCAAACGTCTAATAAAGTTGTCAGATGTCTTATAGTGAAAAATCAGAAGTCCAAACTTGTTGTATAGACATCCAATCAGAGTCAGGAGGGTTTCTAGGTTCTGTCTTGGGTATTCTGCAGAAATTGGATGTCTGACCAAGTGTCTGGATGTCCAATAACACTGTAGAAGTGGGTTTAAGGTGTGCGGGAATTAGCTAAGGGTTCTGGACATCCTATAACTCATCTAGACATCCAGATAGAGGCTAGAATTAGGGTTTTAGGGTTTCCTAGGGTGTGGTCACCTAATCTAAGGGTGGCTAAGGCTTAGGGAGGCTTGTAGGCTATCCTAGGGCTAGGATGGACCTAAGTTCTTCACAATTTATTGCTTTATTCCTACTTAATAGAATAGCATACCTTAACTCCCTTACATTATTATCTACTACATCTAATATAGGTCTTCCACTCCAACTCTGCTGCAACACCAGTTATCCTTTATTCTTCAGATCCAACTTTCGATCCAACTTTAGATCTAGCTTCTGATTAGCTTATTACCTGCAATTGACATAATGCACCTAATCAGTACATTATAACATTATTTTATGAATAGCTAAAAGAAAGCAGTAAGGATGCAAATAATGCTTATGCATGCGTGAACTGTCTTAACTTATACTAAGTCCTAGCCTAATTTAGGTCAATTAAGACCTATGATTGCTGCGCAATCATACCCCCATGCCTAAATCTTACTAGTCCCTAGCAGACGCGAGACTAAATTATTCATAGAAGGGTCCCTAAGGGATTGATTATTTTATCAAGTGTGTGCCTAGAGATTTTTCTCCTTTTTGTTTTCATCCTATGTTCTAGGAATAGAGACAATCGTGAAAGTGTAGATATATAGCTTTTGCAACAAATTCAAGTGAAAAACTAATTCACCTCTGAAGCTTGTACTTGACCCCTAGTAAAAATTCTAGTAGGATAAGTGGACTTCTTCCCTCGGGGTATTCATGATATTCTATGAATTCCACCCAGCTTTAAGCTTAGGTAGAGAATGTCTAAGGGATACGGGTGTTTATTTGGTGGCTCACTCTCAGCTGGTGCTACATAGAGATTAGTACTTCAGAATCAAGATTCCCAAATTATCAAGTATCTCAACTCAGCAAAAGACGAGAAAAACTATGCTTTTTTCTGGTTCCTTTGTATTCATTCTCTCTTACTCTCTATTTTTTTTTTTTTAGAGCTCACAATCTCACCGGATTCTCACGTATGATCAATATTTGGTGGTCTCACTTGGCATTAACACTTTAATTGAGTTCCATAACCCTAACACTAAGTCGAAATTCCTCAACTAGTATTCGGGCAGTCTGAAACACAAAAAGGTGGGTTAAGGCAATATTTGGTGGGTCTCAAATTTATTTGGTGGTATTACCTCAATGCAACTAAAATAAACATTAAATATTCACTCTTTTTTTCTTTACTTTTTCTTCCTTTTCTAATTTTTCTTTCTTTTCATCATTTTTTTTCTTTTTTTTCAATTTTTTTCTCTCTTTCTTTCTTTTTTTTCAACATAACACAACTAGCACACATCTATGAACTTTATTGAGGAGGCATTATCAGGGATTGGTGGTACTCAAGAGACATTTGGTGGCTTATTTGATGGAAGTGCCTACTCACGACATCGGGAGAGACGGATAGGACGGTGTATTTCTAACCTTGACATCAATACCCTCCTTCAACCGAGGATTCCGTAAAGAATGGTCATAACCATTCACCTTAGCCCTAGTTTTATGAAAACTCGCTCTCTGCATATTTGCCTTATTTGGTGACTCTCAAAATTCACACAAAATGTATATGCAGGAACTGAGAGCGAAAACTATGCCTTATCTCTGAGTATCATCACCTAATTATCTAGGGTTCCGGATTCCTTGCACTAATCTTAGAGCACCAGTACTCTCTATTTTCATCTCACACTATTTGGTGGATTTTTGGAGGAAAATCTGTCTAGCTCCCAAAACACTGTTTAGGGGTTCAAGAGAAGAAGCACTGCTTCTTCTCGACAGACTAAAGACGTTTATCAGCCTTCACAGTGAATCCATTGCAAATCCTACGTGTGAAAAATTATACTGGATTCCAGATTACAAGAATCAACTAGAGGATAAAATCCCTAATGCATTCTCTTAATAAGATAATCTTATTCATGGATGCACTATGTATATATGCTATAAACAAGTAACCTCTTATATTTGTACTGCATGAAATTTCCCTTTTGGTTACATTTAGCTTGACCCTAAATTTAGAAAAAAAGGTGAGCGGGTGAGTCGGAAGTGGCTATTGCGGATGATTTTTAGCTCTAATGAGAACATTGGAGGTGGAGTTGGTTCTTTTATTTAGGGTCCTAAAGTACGTTTGACATGCAGCTCTGGGGTTTCTTAAATGTTAGCATAAAAATTTTCAATTTTGTCGTATCTACCGCCCCATGCCTAAGTTCTTGCATGTCCTCATGCTTGAATATAAAAGAAAATGAATACAGCAGGGAGTAAGTGGGTAGAGATCACCTGGAATTGCTCCTGAAATTTTAACGTTCAACACCGGCCAACTTGACAGTATGCAATATGCAAGAGAAATATGCTTAAAAGAAAAATATGCTATGTATAAAAATGGTTATGTATAGATGATGGTAGAATGTGGGATATGCTATCTATACGTGCTGAGTTTAACGCCTCCAGCTGGGAGGGAACTTACTCAGATATCCTCAATAAGATGAATTAGTTCGTTAGCTGGAAGAGGTTCCTGGGCCGTGAATGGCTTGAGGCGCTGGCCATTTACCGTAGATACATGCCCAGATTTTGGGTCCCTGATTTGGACTGCCCCATTAGGATATGGGTGAATCACAACATATGGGCCAGTCCACTTGGACTTAAGCTTCCTTGAAAAATGTTTCAGTCGTGAATCAAACAACCAGACATGCTGGTTGGGCGTGAATTTTTTCTCTGGATGTGGCAGTCATGAAAGGCCTTGGTCTTGTCCTTGTATATCAATGCGTTCTCATAGGCCTCCTACTTGATCTCTTCTAATTCGCTGAGCTGGAGTTTCCATTCTTGACCTCCTACATCGAGGTCAAGGTTACATTTTCGCACCACCCAAAAGGCGCAATGTTCCAGCTCTGCAGGAAGGTGACAGGCCTTGCCATATACCATATGATATTGTGACATTCCCAGTGGGGCCTTGTACGTGGTCTGATATGCCCAGAGTGCATCAACTAATTTATCGGACCAGTCCTTCCTGTCTGGTCTAACCATTTTCTAGAGAATCATCTTGATCTGACAATTGACACTTCAGACTGCCCATTGGTCTGCGAGTGCTACGGGTGGCTATACGGTGATGTGCCTCATATTTCTTTAATAATGACCTGAAGTGGGCATGGATGAAGTGGCTTCCCCCGTCGCTAATCAGAGCGCGGGGTATTCCAAATCTCGCGAAGATGTATTCCCATACAAAAGAAATGATGATCTTATGATCAGCTCATCTTACCGGGTGATGTAAACACATTTACACTACTTAAGATGTCTATTTATGCATGTTCTTAAGCATAGGATTGCATTTCATGATATAAATATTGCATTACATGCATCATCTTGCATTTAGAATAGTTTGAATAAAATGGAGGTTAATTGTCTCCTTTTATGTGCTTGGACAGGGCAAATATTTTATCAGGGCCTCGGATCAAAGATCCAACCGTATGGATGTGATCAGGGCAACGATTGGAGTTCAACGACTCCAAGATCGCCCTAATCAGGCATCCGTAGCATCAGATAGTGACCCGGGAACCCTAGAAGATCAAGGGCCAGGATGGTGTAAATCCACACTTCAGATGATAAATCCCACCGCACGGATGAATTCGGATCGACGATCGCAGCCCAACGACACAAAAATCAAGTCAATCCGACATTCGTGGCACCATCTACAACTTCCAGAAGATGGACGGCCAAGATAGCTCCACGTGGCGCTATCTCAGCCGCCCAAATGGCCTCCTGTGTCTTGTGAAAGCCCCGCGCCCAATCGCTCTCCGCCGTTGGATCTTAATCCAACGGCTGTGGGCGCTCGCATTTAAAAACGCTCGCACGACCATCCGCGCCCCATAGCGCAGCGGTCGAGCACTCTATCGCGAGCGCGGGGCGTGGGTTCGAGCTGTGGCGAGGAGCGGCAGGCGCGAGCAATTGGAGTGTCGGATGGAGATCGGGCAGCCGCGTACGCCCAATAGCGCCGACGCACGATTGGACGCGCAATCGGACACACAATCAGACGCGCGCAGCGCACGGGCGCGGATGCATCTTAAGCCGTCCGATCTCGTGATCAGACGACTAAAAGGTGCTGGACGTGCACGGGCGTTGAGGAGCGGGCAGCCGAGGAGGCATGCATGGGTGAGGAGGCTACGGCCATGTCGGGGCTTTAGTGACGGATTTATCCGTCACTAAGGACCCCTCTTTTATTATTTTGAAGTTATAATGTCCATTTTGCCCCCACTTCTTGCAACTATAAAAGGATACCCCCTCCATACGAAATTCTCATCCCTTCTTTCTCCTCTCTACCCCTCCAAAGCTCGAAAGAAGCTTGTCCCACACCCGGGATGCTTCTTGAGAGATAAAGTCCAATTTTCGTTCCCTTTCGGAAGTGGATCCCGCGATGACGACGGCGTGCTGCTCCGTTCCCATTCTTCTGCTTCATCCTCCTTCGTCCTGCTTCGTTCTCCTTCGTCTAGGCGTCGTCCCGTCCGGCTCGTCCTCCAAGCAATCGTTGAGGAGGATAACTTCTCTCTCCCATTCTTATTTACAGCTTTTCTAGTGTAGAATTTTCTGCTTTATAGTGTAATTGATTTTCTGCATTCTAGTGTAATTTTTATAAGCTATTGAAATATTGAATGCATGTTCTCTTTCTCTCTCTCTCTCTCTCTTAGTTTGATAGCTCCATTGTAATTATATCGCCTTGCTTATAAAGAAAATCCTAAAAAAATATAATTACGAAAATAGATCAACGTAGCCTCCCTGTGTTCAACCCGGAATTCTTTTCGGTATAAATTTTTATTTGTTGAACACAAATTCTTCGCTTTCGAACTACGACAGGTTTCCCAAAACCAAACACGTAAGCGTAGCGATTCGCAAAACACGTTCAACATTTTTGTGCCGTTGCCGGGGAGGCAACGATTTCCGATCTTTTCTTTGCATTTCTTGCACTTTATTTATTTTCTAACTAGCTTTCTCTTGTGTCTATTGTTTTGCAGAGACCTCCATCAAGGAATCAACAAGCTGTAGACTAGAGTAAAGTGCAGTTGAAGACAACTGTAAGTGCTCCCCCATTCTTTCCCCCTCCATAGAATTTATTCACCACATTAAATCTAAATCGCAATTAACCTAGGTGTTTGCATAAATCCTAGGAATAGTTTGGTTGTTTGGATTTCACTCACATTCATTCCACCCTCATTTCTAAAAAAATAACAAAAAGATAATCTTCTGGGGTAATATTCAACAAACACACAACACACACCCACATTCAAGGCACTTGATCAACTTGATTTGTTTTCTACTCAACCGGGTTCTGATCTGTGGAACTGGTACACACAAAGCAACACATAACAGAGTAGAAATTATTCTAGGTTAACCATTTTTGAGTGCCTAACTTAGTGGTGCATTTGTGGCCAATTGTTTGAGTTGATTGGGCTGCACCACTTCAAATAAAATAAACTCATCAAGTAGCTGCCTATTAGGTTCAACTTTTAGGGATTTACCAAGCACTCCACATTCTTTTTAAAATTTAAAGGAAAACATTTTCACACGTGCTTGTAAAACTTGGTGTGCCAATGAAATTTGTTTGAAAATACCTAAAGTTGAATCCTAAAAGCTACTAAGCAAGATTTGAACCTTAAAATTCACCACATCAAAAATAATCTTGCTTGAAAATCACTGGTTGTGCACACACACACAAATCAATCAATCATTAAGGGCACAACCCATTTAAAGGGCCCATCACATTCCAAAGCACATTCAAACCTAGCCTTAAATAAAATAGAGTAGACGTTGGCCTTAAGGATTGGACTCGCTCTTCAGAACCCAGAACGAGATTATTTTCGATTAGTCTATTTCTACTGTTCAATCTGATGTCTAGCTAGGGGAGCAGAGTTAAACGATCGCGGCTGGGGGGTTGTTGCCGAGGTTTTTGTGCAGGTTTAAAGGATGTCACGTTGTAGTATAACCGACAAAACGTCTAAACAAATATAAAGAATTTTATTACTCGAAGACCGGAGTATCCGAGGTCGAACACGGGGACCAATCTCAGTACTTTGTAAAACCAAAGAATACAACTGTTTAAATGCAAATAGGACTCATTCAAAGAGAGAATTTAAAAAAAAGGGATTTGGAAAAAAAAATAGAATTAGACGTCTGATTTGTGTATCAGACGTCTTAAATGTGATCTCTCTTTCTCTCCTCTTCTTCGTGGCTCTTCTCCCTTCTTTGCTTCTGGTATCTTTCCTTCTTCTCCTGTCTTGCCTTTCTTCTTTCTTCTTCTTCTTCTTCTTTTTCTTCTACTCTCTTTTTCTTCTACTCTCTTTGTAGTCTTCCCTTGTCTTCTTCTTCGTTCTTCTCTCTCTTCTGCCATGTCTTCCTTCTTCTTCTTCTCTGCGAAGAATTCTCCTTTCACTGCTACACAGCCTCTTCTTTCTTCTCTCCCTGTTCTGCAGCCACTAAGTGTTCGCTGCCTGGGACAGTTCTACTTTCCTGCACACACCACACAGTAGCAAAAACCTACCCCCGTCCCTCTACCCAAGCGTCTCTCTCTCTCTGAAGCAATGCACTCACGGACGCTCTCCCAGAGCCACACGGATAGTCGGGTCGGGTTCGCACCCGGGACCAGGCGCACCGGCAAGTGGTGATGCACGAGGAGTGCGTAGGTCTAGGTCGGGTCGGGTCAGCCAGATCCGCGAGGTCAAGCTGCGGACGAGGCGTGTGAGGGCAGTGAGGGACCTCACCCCTGTGCTTACGGAGGCAACCGGCTTAAAGCATAAATACAATTTATAGCGTACCTGAGTGCTGCAATCCCACGATGTGGGACTAAAGGTGCCGCCCTGATTTCACACGTGCCCGCAGACTCTCGTATGCAATTGCCCAAGCTATTGACTCTGCTGGCACTACTGGCTGGCCTTGGTTGCTTCGTGACACTTGCGAGAATCTGCTGCACCTGCCGCCTGGGAAGCCTGATGCCTGCTGCTGCTCCAAGCTCCCTGCTGCTTCGGCTGTTAATGGCCGCTGGGGCTTACACCTGACATCCAACAGAACGGCCTATTGGCCCAATCAGAATAGCTGGAAACCTTCGCCGCAGCATGGCGAAGGCGGTGGGTGATGTTGCAGGTTGCCGGTCAGCCTAGGCGTGCGTGCCTAGGTCAACCTGTGGGCAGAGATGGTGGGTTGGTCGGGGGGTGCTTGTGGAGGTCTGGAGTGGCAGTGATGGGGTGGAATGGGTTCTTGGTGGTGAGGCGGAGCTCTCAAGGTGGTTGGCGAGCCGTGTGGAGTGGCGGAGTGGTGTGGGCGGCTCGCCAGAGTGAGGTCGGAGGCGAGGAAGATGGAGGCGGTTAGGTACTGTCGAGGGGTAATCAAGTAAAATAGTTGGGGGAAAAGAGAGAGGAAAGGATGGAGAACGTATCTGTTGTTGTCTGGAAGGAAGGAAGGCGGCGGAGAGGATGGCTCGTAACTGCCATCGTCGGGGAAGAAAGACCCTGAGGGAGGAAGCGGCGACGAAGACGAGGTTAGAAGCGCATGCGCGGGGTACAGCGCGATGCGGGAGGAAGCGGCGGAGAGGATTCTGCTGCTGGTATGGCAGCAGAGCGACGAGAAGGAGGGGAGGAGGTCGCCGGAGCTTGTGGGTCGTTTGGCCGGAGATGGGAGAGGGAGGAATTTGGAAGGGATCTCTGTCAAAATCAAGCTTTCCTTTCTGCGGCAGGGTCTGGGGTGTCTTTTATAGGTGCTGGCCGCATCTACCAGTGCGTGGAGACCGCGCAATTAGGTCTGCCGACTCGTCGAAGTTGGAAGGAAGGTGGATACCCGAATCTCTCGTGCGTTTGCACGAGAGATTGGGTTCACACCAGCGATTGTAATTGGCTTTATAAGGAAGGGAATTCCTCAGAGAATCCTCCTTCCATTTCTGGGAGGGAATCTCTGAGGGATTAGAGAGCAATCTCTCTCGAAACTTCGTCGGAGCTCGGTCCTGCCTTAGCAATGGCGGCAGGACCGGTTTGCAAAGGAGGCGAAGAACCTAGGGGGCTCTCTGCAAAGGTATTCAAAAGATAGGGACCAATTTGTGATTTGGGTGTACTAAATTGCAAAGTAGGTCAAGATGACCTCTCCTTAGGTCCAAATTTTGGTACAAACCTAATTTGGACCTAAGGAATCCAATGGTGAAGTTGGATTTTAGGTTTGACCTCGTTTGACTGGACATTTTGCGTAAAAACCCAAATTAGGTTAATTGAAGAGCTAGGACCCTAATCTAGGTCAAACTAGGTTCCAAAGGCCAAATTAAGTGTTCTAAAACCTAGAGGATGTTTTTCCATGATTTGTAGAGGGTTTACTTGCTTTTTGTTCTGACCGGAACCTTGTTAATTTAAGGGGTCTGTTTTAGGGTTACCAAGTGTCATTTAGTTCCTAGATTGCACATGAACCCATTTCTGATTAACTCAACCCACTTTTTATCTTATTTGGACCATTTGACCTCTGTTTTGCTTCTGAGAAATCCCGTTTATGTACTGCAATGGTAAAATTGCAGTTTTAACCTTTATTTCATGGTTTCTTCTCAGAGCACTTGTTCCTTCATTTAGGCCTTCTTCCAGGTTATGTAGGAGCTTTTATCTTCTTTATTGGGTCAAAATGAGCTAGTTATGGCTCATGATGAGGCTCTCATCATAACCCCATGCCTAGCTTTTGCTAGTCCCTTAGCAAAATTTCAAAGTTTTAACTTCCATTCTAGACCCTGAGTGTCTGTCAACAACTATGAAAAGTGCTTGTCTTTTTATTTTGTGATTTAGGTAAGAATGCTGATAATAGGCCTAGAGGTACTCAAGTACCAACCAAAATCCAGACCTGTTCCGCTTCAGCCTCAGTCCTCCGCAAAGGTTTCTCCGGCCCACAGAAACTAACCTAGGGTTTGTTGGACTCCGCGGTTAAAGCACCCGCGCTTGAGACATTTTTAGCCTAAGTTCAGTTTGCAGTGCGTTTTTTTTTGTAAGAGAGAGATAGAAGATTTATTTGTTTGGAGAGCTTTTCTCTCTCTTTTCTTTTTATTTCTAGCTTCGGATTAGCTTCTCAACACGGTCTGTATCGGATTCCTCGTCCCCATCATCAATCCTCAAGGGTCCCTGGCTTTCGAGATTTCGAGATAATCCCACCCATGGCAACCCCCAGAACCCTGGCTTTCGAGATTTCGAGATAATCCCACCCATGGCGTTCCATGGCCGAATCCAGACCCTGGCGATCGACATTTCGTGATAATGCCGCCCATGGTATCTGAACTAGCAGAGTGCTTACATGCCCCCGGTAGGATATTTAAATATCCTAAGAGACAAGCACCGAGGAGACGATATGTTGTTACGCATCTTCGAGGGGAATTTCCCGCCTCTCCGCGCTGGGAACTCATCCAAATCAATTTGTGTTGATTGACCGCTCCTAATCTAGGTGACTTTTTCAGAACATTAAACGCTTTTCGCGTGATTTGGATGTTTTATGCGCACTGAACTAGACTGTGTGTGAATTTGGGTGCTTAGGTTACCGAATCCCGCAAATCGGAGGTCAGTTAACGAGGCCGAATACTTCCTAAGTCTTGGACCTAATACTCAAGCTTCGCATTTTCCTCAACCTCTTGAGGATTATCCAGATTTTAACGGATACGTGAATTTTTTAAGCTAAAGGTACTAGCCCAAAAGGCCTAAGACCAGCATTCCCGCTAATCTCTTGTTATATCTCCATAGCACTTTTCTTTTCTTTTTCTTGATTCGGTCTAGAACTTCAGTTAACCCCTTAATCTTTTACTAATGACTATTTCTTTTCATTTTCATTTTGTGCTCCTTTTTGTCATTTTTCCTTCTTTTCCTCCTCTCATTTGTATGACCCTAAATTGTTCCTCCCCTCTATCAAGTCTCTCTCTCTTTTTTTTTTCTTTTTTTTTCTTTTTTTCTTTTATGTGAAACCCTTTCTTGATATGAATTTTCTGACATTTTGCACTTTCATACCCCCCCATGCCTAAGATTTGCAATGTCCCCATTGTAAATTAGGTGGGTTCGAATTCAGCTCAGTTCATGTATTAGGACAGGTGTGTGGTGAGTGAATGGGTCGAAGCGACTTGTTGCGAACGATTTCTAATCTCGGGTAGGTATAGCTGAGGTGAAGTCGGCTGTTCTAATGGATGAACCCTAAAGTGCAATATGAGTTCCGCATAGAGATGTCAGAAACAGTTTCGGGTTTTTCAAAGAATGACGGGTTGCCTCCCGTTAAGCGCTGAGTTTTACACCATCGGCTGGGCGCAATGAGCTCAAGAGGAATGGAGGGTAAAGGATGACTCAGCCAAATCTATATCGGTCATGTCAATGAACGGCTTGAGTCTCTGCCCGTTCATGACAAAGGGTTCAGAATCGTGGCTGAGTGGGCTGATTTCAATGGCTCCATTTCCGAAGATTTGTCGGACTAGGTAGGGTCCGACCCACTTGGATCTTAGCTTTCCTGGGAATAATTTCAGTCGGGCATCAAAGAGTAAAACCTTTTGCCAGGATGAAAGACCTTTCTAGAAATGTGTTTGTCGTGAAAAGCTTTAACCCATTCTTTGTAAATTCGCGAGTTCTCATACGCGTCGTGGCGTAATTCATCGATCTCGCTCATTTGAAGTCTTCTGTGGGTTCCAGCCTTAGAAAGGTCGAGATTACAGGTCCATACTGCCCAATAGGCTTTATGCTCCAATTCGACGAGGAGGTGACATGCCTTCCCGTACACTAGTTTGAAGGGAGACATTCCTAATTGGGTCTTGTGGGCGGTCCTATAGGCCCACAATGCTTCTGGAAGCCGAGAAGACCAATCTTTTCTATCAGGTCGAACAGTAACCTGAAGGATCTTCTTGATCTCTCGGTTAGATAGCTCAGCTAGACCATTAGTTTGGGGGTGGTAAGGAGTAGAGACTCGGTGTGACACCCCGTATTTGGTCATCAGTGACCTGAACTGAGCGTTCGTAAAATGGGTCCCTCCGTCGGAAATTATAGCACGCGGAATCTCGAACCTTGAGAAAATGTTTTGATGGAGGAATTTTATAACGACTTTATGATTGTTGGTTCGGGTTGGAATGGCTTCTATCCACTTGGACACATAGTCAACTATGAGTAAGATGTATTCGAAGCCATCCGAGGTCGGAAAGGGTCCCATGAAATCAATCCCCCAAATATCAAAAATTTCGCATACCAAGATCGGCTGTAGAGGCATCATGTCTCTATGGCTCATGTTGCCCAGAGTCTGGCAACGGGAACATGCCTTACAATGATCGTATGCATCCTTGAAAATTGTGGGCCAGTAGAAGCCACATTGGAGGACTTTCGATGCGATTTTATGTCCAGAAAAATGTCCACCGCATGCCTGGTCATGGCAGAATGAGAGTATGTCTTTGATTTCTACTTCCATGACGCACCGTCGGATTATCTGATCAGCACCAATGCGGAAAAGATACGGGTCTTCCCATAGGTAATACTTGGCATCGGAATGCAATTTGTCCTATTTGGCCTTCGACCAATCAGGCGGAATCTGATGTGATGCCAGGTAATTAACTATATCAGCGAACCATGGAAGACTTGTATTGATAGTCAGGAGGTGCTCATCAGGGAAATGTTCTGTAATAGGTCCGGAAGGATCAATAATTTCAGAAGGAAGGCGGGACAAGTGATCAGCTACCACATTGTGCTTTCCCGCCTTGTCACGAATTTCGAGGTCAAATTCTTGCAATAGCAAGATCCAGCGGATTAGTCGAGGTTTTGCATCCTTCTTGGAAAGGAGATGCCTTACAGCTATGTGATCCGAGTATACGATAATACGGGAACCCAGAAGGTATGATCTGAAATTTTCCAGGGCAAATACTACGGCCAGCAGCTCTTTCTCAGTAACCGTATAGTTACACTGAGCCTCATCCAGTGTTTTGCTGGCGTAGTAAATGACCACAGGTTTCCCATCAATTTTCTGCCCCAAAACTGCTCCTACAGCGAAGTCAGATGCATCGCACATGATCTCAAAGGGTTGAGACCAATCAGGGGACTGTAGGATTGGGGCTTGGGTGACTCGGTCACGTAGGATCTCAAATGCTCGAGTGCATTCCTTGGAAATTTCGAAAGGCACATCCTTGGAGAGAAGATTGGTCGGGGGGCGCACGATTTTGGAGAAATCAGGGATGAATCGACGGTAGAAACCGACATGCCCCAAAAAAGATCGGATGTCCTTAATCGAGCTAGGCATAGGGAGCTTGGAAATCAGGTTAACCTTAGCTCGATCCACTTGGATGCCTTTCTCTGAGATTAAATGTCCCAGGACAATTCCCTCAGGCACCATGAAATGGCTCTTTTCCCAGGAAAGAACCAAATTCACCTCAATGCACCGCCTGGGTATATGAACCAAGTGTTGGAGGCAATCGTCAAATGATTGTCCAAAAACTGAAAAGTCATCCATGAAGACTTCCAGATAATCACCTACCATATCTGAGAATATGGCAAGCATGCACCGCTGAAAAGTTGCAGGTGCATTGCAGAGACCGAACGACATCCTTCGGAACGCGTACGTCCCGAAGGGGCAGGTGAATGTGGTCTTTTCTTGGTCCTCTGGATGGATTGCCACCTGATTGTAACCGGAGTACCCGTCAAGAAAGCAGAAGAATCTATTTCCCGCTAGTTTCTCGAGGATCTGATCAACAAACGGTAGTGGGAAATGATCCTTCTTCGTGGAGGAATTTAGTCTTCTGTAATCAATGCAGACTCTCCATGAATTAGCTATTCGGGTAGGAATGACTTCCCTGGTTTCAGTCGTGATGATGGTAAGTCCTGCCTTCTTAGGCACCACTTGTGTTGGACTCACCCAACGACTGTCGGAGATCGGGTAGATGATCCCTGCATCTAACCACTTAATGATCTCCTTTTTCACGACCCCTTGTAGGTTAGGGTTTAGGCATCTTTACATTTCTCTTGAAGGTCATGAGCCTTCTTCTGTGTAGATTCGATGTGTGCAGTATGAAGGGCTTATACCAGTCAAATCATCTAGAGTCCATCCAATGGCTCTACGATGTTGTTGGAGAATAGAAATCAAACGGAGTTCCTGGTCAGGTGTGAGTCGAGAATTGATAATCACAGGAAACGTCTGATTTGAATCCAAAAAGACGTATTTTAGATGTTCAGGAAGGGGCTTGAGTTCCATGACAGGATTGTCAGCAGCAGCGGGTGGTTCGGGGTTTGTATCGGGAGCAATGGTAGGAGTCATAGGTGTGTCTAGATCATGTCCGCACTCCTCTGTTAGTGGTTTTTGATTCTCTAGTGGTTGATCAGGAATAATCAGGTTGGCCTCTATATGCAGTTCATCAACCATGGCTTCGACATCACAAATTTCCTCTATCACCCCGCAATTAATCCCTTGATGGGCCTTGAAAATGTCAATCTTCAGATTTTGATTCCCAAATTTTAATTCTATCTGGCCCTCTTTGCAGTTTATATTAGCCCTAGCAGTGGCCAAAAAGGGTCTCCCTAATATGATTGGTGTGTCCCTTGGGTTCTTAGGTGCATCCATGTCCAGTACTATGAAGTCCACTGGGAAATAAAAATCTCGTACCCTAACAATGACATCCTCGAGTATTCCTTTGGGTGACTTGATGGAACGATCGACTAACTGCAATGTCACCTCAATGGGTTTAAGTTCAGATTCTTCAAGGTGGTCAAGGAGGGATGTAGGTATTAAATTTATTGAGGCACCTAGGTCTAGTAGGGCTCTATCAAGTTGGGTTGCACCAATTTTACAAGAAATCAAGGGAGTTCCTGGGTCTTTAGCCTTAGGTGGGAGTTTGCTCAAGATGACAGAGCTGGCTTGCTCTGATAGTACGATTGGGTTCCCATCCTTGGTTTGTGGCTTACGTTTAGGTGTACATATGTCTTTCAAGAACCTTGCGTAAGCCGGTATGTGGTGGATTGCATCCATCAACGGGATGTTTATCTGGACCTGTTCAAAGAGCTTGACAAGATCCTCCTCAGGAGCCACAGGTTTGGTTGTCCTTTTTCCTTTGGTCAAGGCCTCAGGAAATGGGATCCTAGCTGGTTCCTCTAGGATAGGTCCTGGTCTTGATCTGGGACAGTAGTATCTTGGATGACTACCCTAGGGTCTTGGCGATTATCAGGCTTGGAGTGGTTCGGATAATGTGAGTCTTGTGTTGTTTTACCACTACGTGTTGTTACAGAGTTTAATCCGGCCTAATTTTGGTTTGGGTTAGGTAGGAGGGGTGGCTGCTGCTGCAATCCTGCATAAGATGTTGAAGCCTCCATCCCGTCTGGTGACGGAGTAGCAGGGGCCTGATAAATCAAATGTGCGTGGCCTGGATTCGGATTCATAACGTGCCTCTGGGTCGGTACGTTATTTGGGTTGGGCAGAGGTTGCGAAGGAAGGGTGCCAGGTTGGCGGGAATTTGCCATCTGGGCCAGTTGGTTGCGAACCTCTGTGATCTCGTCCTTGTGCTATTTTTGCATTGCCGCATTCGTCTTTTGAATGTCAGCCAGTGTTTGAAGGATAAGAGTCAGTTGATCCTGATTTTGCCCGGATTGGTAGGTGGGATTGGGCCGAGGCTGAGGCGGCTGATATGGACAAGGAGCTTGTGGACGGGGTTGATATGGTGGTTTTTGAGAATTTCCCGCCCACTGAAAGTTAGGATGATTTCACCATCCAGGGTTGTAGGTATTGGAGTATGGGTCATTCTGGATGGCGTTGAGGTCCTCGCAATTCTGAGGAACCTCAGGAAAGTCAGAATACGAGGGTTCAGAGTTCCCCCAACTCGAATAGAAGGGATCGGAGGTCACTCCGGTCCGAGAGGTAGACGGGGGTGGATATGGGTCCATCCCCTTGGCAGGTTGGTGATAGATGTTTTGCACTATTTCCCTTGCCAGAGGAGGTCATGCAAAAGAGTTTTGTACAGAGGTGGCTTGCTGCAAATGTCGAGTTAGCTCGTCCACCTTCTTTTCTATGATAGAGACCTTGTCCAACCGACTAGCCATCAGTTCCAGGTCAACAGAAGTGGACAGGTCCTTCGTCTCATGTGTCCCTCTTAGATTCGTCGATGCGCGGGCATTCGTCCTGTCGAATAAGCCCAAGGAGTCATTGTTTATGGAGTTCTCGCACATGTTTTCGAGAATCTCCCACACCGTGTCCTCGTGTTGGCCCATGATGTTTCCTCCACATGTTGCATTGACGAATAGACGAATATCCTCACAGAGTCCCTCGTAAAAAGACTGGACTTGTTCCCACTTAGGAACTCCGTGATGGGGGCACTTTCGCATGAGATCTAGGAATCGATCCCAAGCTTCGTGAAGAGGTTCTCCCGGTTGTTGAGTGAAATGAGTGATCTGGTGGCGCAAGGCATTCGTCCTGCCAACAGGGAAGAATTTTTTAAAAAATTCAGACTGTAATTCTTCCCATGTGTTGATCGGGCGGGTCTGAGTCTGGTACCAGTGTGCAGCCTTGTCTAAGAGGGAGAACGAAAACATTTTCATGAGTAGGATATCCCGATTTTGTACATCTGACCCGAAGGTCTAGGCCAAATGCTTGAGTTGTTTAATGTGTTGGAATGGATCCTCAAAGTTAAGCCCATGGAACTTCGATATGGCATGAATCATATTGGGCTTCAGATCAGAATCGGGTCCTCCAATTGGGATTCGTACTCGGGGTTCGATTGCCACCGCAGCAGGATTATAGTGATCTCGCATCATAGGTCGCTGCGGTGGGTTTACAAAGTTCTGAAAGAGATCGTTCAAGCGTTGAAGTTGGTGTTCAAGGTTATTCTCCTCTTCAATGGGTTGTGCCATGATGGGAGAAGAAGGAGAATCAAGGTCTGAGTCAGATGAAAGATTTATGTGGTGGGGTTGCTGCACAAACAAAGGCGTCGAGGCTTGGCCTCGACGAGAATGAATTTCTAAAGGAGGTCTTAAAGGTGGTCTTAGGGACCTCCTACCGAACATGCACCGAAAGATGTGATGAGATTAGAAAGTGCTGGACCCAATCAAGACACCCAAGAATTATTGGGTGACTATAGAGGTTCAGGGCAGATGGACCCCTGGATCAGAAGATCGTCCACCTGAGAAATACCTGGGCAGCCAGAGAGGGAGAGTCCCGCAAAGACCCCTACACGGTAGAGCGTCCCTACGGGTTACAGGGTTTCCCCCACCCGACCTCTCTTGTCACTGCGGTTCCAGGTAAACTAGAATGGGGATCTTGACCTCTTAAGTCTACTTTTTTTTATTTTAAGATCAAGGTGCTTAATGTTCCACTTGAACTTTTAAGTATTTTGAGTGCAAAAGTGACCTAATATTAAGGTTGGTTGACCCAAGGGATCAATTTCACCTCTTGTTCCTTTGAGAGCTTTTAGGTCCTTCCTTTTATGGTTCAAATGGATTATCAGCCTGATTTGCTTAGGGTTCCTCTTGTATAAATCTTTTCAGACACGGTTTAGGAACACCTCTTTTTGGAAAGTTTGTTTCTTTATTTTAGAGAAGATGTGTCTCTAAAAACCCTAGCTTTGCAATCCCTAACTTGGCTCTAGTGGGTCCAATTTAGTTGCCGTAGAAATTAGCACCTAGGGCTCAATCAGGAAAGTTTTAGCCCTAGTTGCCTTAGTTGGATGAACAGATAAAAATATGTTGAAATGAAAATCAGGCAACTTGATGAGTTACTAAATATGAAACAGGTAGCCCTAAGTTGATTTCCCTCTTTTTTTTCTTTTTTAGATTGTGAGAGGGTTAAGAGAGAGGGCTTATGGAGATTACCTGTTCCTTGGAGAGTCTGTTGTGCAGTTGCTATTCTTTCCTTTTTGTTTTGCTTTCCCTGATTGAACACAACAAAAGAGAGAAGTTAGGTCGGATATTAGATAGAAAAGTTGTACTCAAAAGTTTTAAAAGTGCCCGTTGCTCCCCGGCAACGGCGCCAAAATGTTGTCGAGGTTTTTGTGCGGGTTTAAAGGATGTCACGTTGTAGTATAACCGACAAAACGTCTAAACAAATATAAAGAATTTTATTACTCGAAGACCGGAGTATTCGAGGTCGAACACGGGGAGCAATCTCAGTACTTTGTAAAACCAAAGAATACAACTGTTTAAATGCAAATAGACTCATTCAAAGAGAGAATTTAAAAAAAAGGGATTTGGAAAAAAAAATAGAATTAGACGCCTGATTTGTGTATCAGACGTCTTAAATGTGATCTCTCTTTTTCTCTTCTTCTTCGTGGCTCTTCTCCCTTCTTTGCTTCTGGTATCTTTCCTTCTTCTCCTGTCTTGCCTTTCTTCTTTCTTCTTCTTCTTCTTCTTTTTCTTCTGCTCTCTTTTTCTTCTGCTCTCTTTGTAGTCTTCCCTTGTCTTCTTCTTCGTTCTTCTCTCTCTTCTGCCATGTCTTCCTTCTTCTTCTTCTCTGCGAAGAATTCTCCTTTCACTGCTACACAGCCTCTTCTTTCTTCTCTCCCTGTTCTGCAGCCACTAAGTGTTCGCTGCCTGGGACAGTTCTACCTTCCTGCACACACCACACAGTAGCAAAAACCTACCCCCGTCCCTCTACCCAAGCGTCTCTCTCT
Source organism: Thalassia testudinum (assembly GCA_037157565.1). Taxonomy (NCBI): domain Eukaryota; kingdom Viridiplantae; phylum Streptophyta; class Magnoliopsida; order Alismatales; family Hydrocharitaceae; genus Thalassia; species Thalassia testudinum. The sequence continues at coordinate 109,731,119 of JAZHRO010000003.1, read as the reverse complement.
CTCTGAAGTAATGCACTCACGGACGCTCTCCCAGAGCCACACGGATAGTCGGGTCGGGTTCGCACCCGGGACCAGGCGCACCGGCAAGTGGTGATGCGCGACGAGTGCGTAGGTCTAGGTCGGGTCGGGTCAGCCAGATCTGCGAGGTCAAGCCGCGGACGAGGCATGTGAGAGCAGTGAGGGACCTCACCCTTGTGCTTACGGAGGCAACCGGCTTAAAGCACAAATACAATTTATAGTGTACCTGAGTGCTGCAATCCCACGATGTGGGGCTAAAGGTGCCGCCCTGATTTCACGCGCGCCCGCAGACTCTCGTATGCAATTGCCCAAGCTATTGACTCTGCTGGCTCTACTGGCTGGCCTTGGTTGCTTCGCGACACTTGCGAGAATCTGCTGCACCTGCCGCCTGGGAAGCCTGACGCCTGCTGCTGCTCCAAGCTCCCAGATGCTTCGGCTGTTAATGGCGGCTGGGGCTTACACCTGACATCCAACAAAATGGCCTATTGGCCCAATCAGAATAGCTGGAAACCTTCACCGCAGCACGGCGAAGGCGGTGGGTGATGCTGCAGGTTGCCGGTCGGCCTAGGCGTGCGTGCCTAGGTCAACCTGTGGCCGGAGATGGTGGGTTGGTCGGGGGGTGCTTGTGGAGGTCTGGAGTGGCAGTGATGGGGTGGAATGGGTTCCTGGTGGTGAGGCGGAGCTCTCAAGGTGGTTGGCGAGCCGTGTGGAGTGGCGAAGTGGTGTGGGCGGCTCGCCGGAGTGAGGTCGGAGGCAAGGAAGATGGAGGCGGTTAGGTACTGTCGAGGGGTAATCAAGTAAAATAGTTGGGGGAAAAGAGAGAGGAGAGGATGGAGAATGTATCTGTGGTTGTCTAGAAGGAAGGAAGGCGGCGGAGAGGACGGCTCGTAACTGCCGTCGTCGGGGAAGAAAGACCCTGAGGGAGGAAGCGGCGACGAAGACGAGGTCAGAAGCGCGCGCGCGCGGGGTACAGCGCGATGCAGGAGGAAGCGGCGGAGAGGACTCTGCTGCTGGTATGGCAGCAGAGCGACGAGAAGGAGGGGAGGAGGTCGTCGGAGCTTGTGGGTCGTTTGGCCGGAGATGGGAGAGGGAGGAATTTGGAAGGGATCTCTGTCAAAATCAAGCTTTCCTTCTGCGGCAGGGTCTGGGGTGTCTTTTATAGGTGCTGGCCGCATCTACCAGTGCGTGGAGACCGCGCAATTAGGTCTGCCGACTCGCCAGAGTTGGAAGGAAGGTGGATACCCGAATCTCTCGTGCGTTCGCACGAGAGATTGGGTTCACACCAGCGATTGTAATCGGCTTTATAAGGAAGGGAATTCCTCAGAGAATCCTCCTTCCATTTCTGGGAGGGAATCTCTGAGGGATTAGAGAGCAATCTCTCTCGAAACTTCGTCGGAGCTCGGTCCTGCCTTAGCAATGGCGGCAGGACCGGTTTGCAAAGGAGGCGAAGAACCTAGGGGGCTCTCTGCAAAGGTATTCAAAAGATAGGGACCAATTTGTGATTTGGGTGTACTAAATTGCAAAGTAGGTCAAGATGACCTCTCCTTAGGTCCAAATTTTGGTACAAACCTAATTTGGACCTAAGGAATCTAATGGTGAAGTTGGATTTTAGGTTTGACCTCGTTTGACTGGACATTTTGCGTAAAAACCCAAATTAGGCTAATTGAAGAGCTAGGACCCTAATCTAGGTCAAACTAGGTTCCAAAGGCCAAATTAAGTGTTTTAAACCCTAGAGGATGTTTTTCCATGATTTGTAGAGGGTTTACTTGCTTTTTGTTCTGACCGGAACCTTGTTAATTTAAGGGGTCTGTTTTAGGGTTACCAAGTGTCATTTAGTTCCTAGATTGCACATGAACCCATTTCTGATTAACTCAACCCACTTTTTATCTTATTTGGACCATTTGACCTCTGTTTTGCTTCTGAGAAATCCCGTTTATGTACTGCAATGGTAAAATTGCAGTTTTAACCTTTATTTCATGTTTTCTTCTCAGAGCACTTGTTCCTTCAGTTAGGCCTTCTTCCAGGTTATGTAGGAGCTTTTATCTTCTTTATTGGGTCAAAATGAGCTAGTTATGGCTCATGATGAGGCTCTCATCAGGGGTACACTAGGAACCAGAGGAGCAAGCCGAAGGAAGAACCTTCTCCCCAGTCCCTCCTTCTAACTGGTTGGATTGAACAGATAGAAGTAGATCAAATCGTTCCTTTATCTCAAGACGGGTTTTGAGAGTCTGTAGGTCTGTAGGCTAACCCATTTAAGGACAGGTTTGATTGTTTGTATTGCAGGGCACCTTTCTTCCTCCCGTGTCTCATGAATCCTTCCACATATTTCACGCATTCCCGCTCTTTCCCTCTTGTTGTGAATTATCCTCAACATGACGATTATCCCAACTCGTATTGTAATCAACCATCAGTTAGGATAATTCGAATTGGGGATACAATTTCGGACCCCCGTGTTTAGGGTCTAACCTTAAACACTTTGATTCTGATTTCTATCCTTCTCAGAGCTACATCGATTATAGATCGTCTTCCTTTCATGCACAACCTAATACAATCTACAATCAAGAAGGATACACCGATCCTTACCCATCCTCTGATTTCACTGCCTTTAGGTCATCACCATCTTTTCAACAATCTGAAATGACCTATCATCAGGAAGGGTATAACGAATCTCAATTCGTTAATTCCTCTGCATTGATGTCAAACCCGCCCAACCCTGAACCAACTCATTTGGTTCAGGTTAATCAGGTTCAAGATAAGGTTCTGGCTAACTTGAGAAATATCATTCAATCTTTAGAAGTTCAGCCAATACCTTGCATTGAGAGATTGGAGCCCCTGATTGAAATGATTGATGATTTAAACAAGTCTTTGTTGGATTGGCTTCAGGAAGTTAAGGATAAGAACCCGGGTGAGTTTCTACTTGGGAAATTAGCGAAATTGAGGATGAGATTCGTGGTTGCTTTGATTCAATCTTGGAATAATTCCCAGGATGAACCCTCTTCAGGAAAGCTAATGACAGAACCCGCTCAGGCACCTGCTAGGGGGGACACGTGTTACAAGGCTGACCAGATTGAATTAAAACAACCAATGAAGGATGATCTAATTTCTTCACCTGAGATCCCTAAGCCGGGTTACGAGGAAACGTATGTCTCCTTGGAACAGAAAGTGACAAATGATTTTGGGACATACATTGATACGGATCCTGATGGTGAAGATTCAAGTTGCGAAGTCTCACGCGAGTTTTCTGAACACGATTTCTGTGAGGCGATTGGGCTTGAGGAATCTGATAGATCATTTGATAGCCTAATAACTGAGGAAACTGATCTTATTAGGGCACACATTACGGGTCCAGAATCACATTTTCTGGAGGAATTAATTCAATGCCCTGATTATCAGTTACACCCTGTTGAGCTTATTGATGATTCTGAGATAATTAGACCCAAGTCAATTTTCATTCTGCCACATCATTTAGACTTGGAGATTTCAGACGGGGTGATGAATATACAAGAGGTCCTGGAATTTGATATGCTAAATGAGGAGGATAGGAGCTGGGAAGTTTTGATTTGGGAAGTTAATTCTGGAGGAAATAGAAGACTGAGTCGAAGGGTCCTTTTAAGTTGAAACCATCAAATCAGAACCCTTACGACATTTGTTTCGAGGATGTTCAACCCAAGCACACATTCAACGATTATCCTTTTGAGCTTCAATTCTCTGTAACCCGACTTTTTGGTCTTGGGCTGCATCCTCAGAAATCGCAGGCTCGATCCCGCTTACATTCTGATTTTAGGTTTTGGGTAATTTTTATCCATAACCTAAGATATTCTCGATTATGGGGTGTGGGTCTGCACCACAATTTGGTCCACATCTGTGGACCTCTGCTAACAAGTCAGAGGATTCTTCTGTTCATTCTAATTCTGACCTGCACATGTGAATTCTTCATTTCTTTTCTTTGTATAGTGTGCCTAGTTGAAGGCACTAGACTCAGCACTTATATAGTTCTTTTTAATTTTTCATCTCGGAGCGGACCTGACATTCACGCAATTCAGGTGCTTTCTTCGCTTTTCCACTCTGTTTTATGTCTTTTTAATATAATGAGGACATTGCATTAGATAGGCACGGGGGGGTGGATATTTATCTCTGAATTCATTCGTCAGCTCCGTAGATTTGTTTTATTTTGATTAAAAAAAAAATTAAAATTAGGAAGGAGAATTTGGGTTTAAGAAAATTTTCAATCTTAGGAAAAACTACATTAAGATCTGAACACAAAGACCCCTCAGGTCTTTGGACTTAATTAGCCTGTGTATCCACTAAAATGTGGATTTGTTTTTGAGTCTTCGCCATCTTAATTCTATTATAGTTGGAATAAATAAGTTTGGGTGATAAGTACACGACTTGTCAACCCGCCCTCTGATTTGAGGGAATTTTGAGTTTTAAGCATCTACACACTTTCTTTGCACTGACTCATTGTTCAGCAATTCTAACGGAAATTGGGTAGCTAATGAACCTTCTAGGATGATATGGCTAGTAAGTTATCGTGGGTAACAGCCCATAGGTAGGTTGTCCAGAGCCCAGTCACTGGACCTTTCTTAGTTTGCTGCCTTTAGGTAAATCTTAGACTAGGGAAGCCACCTACTCTAAAAAAAAAAAAGAATAAAAAAAAAGAAAAGAATAAAAAGAAGTAAGCCACACTTCGCTGCACGAGTATGGCTGACAAGTTGTCGGTGGTAACAGCTCATCGACCGGTTGTCCAGAACCCAGCTCAGAAAATGCACTAAAAATTCCCAAAACACTTAGGAAGAAGCGGAGAAGTAGAATAAACCGGGGAGATATACACTGGATTCACCCTTGTGTTGACCCCGTTTAAAAAAAAAGTAGGGAGAAAGCTACCGGTTGTAAAGATACACTTTTAGGTAGAATTCTGGTTAGGTCACTTAGAGGCGTAGAAATCCGAAGTCCGTTCTAATTGCCGGTCAACGAGTCTATCATAATCACAATAAGATGCTTAAAGCTTAGGGTTCTCATCAAATTTTGGGTGAGTTGAATGGCCGTAGAAAGCTACTCTTAAACCCAAAAATTTGAAAATAAAAAAACAAATTAGAAAAGAGAAAAAGAGAAAAAGAAATTTTTCTTTTAATAAGGCGAGGGCTTGAAGCGGTCTGCATTTTGGCTGATACCTGGGCACTGTTGTGTCTTTGAAGGTTCAATTCCTAAGTAGACAATTTCTTAATGATTGAAAAATAACTCAAGTCCAAATAATCTAACCTAATTCTTTTATAAATAGCATATAGTTTTTACTAGGGACTAGCAAAAGATAGGCATGGGGGTATGATGTAAACACATTTACACTACTCCGATGTCTATTTATGCATGTTCTTAAGCATAGGATTGCATTTCATGATATAAATATTGCATTACATGCATCATCTTGCATTTAGAATAGTTTGAATAAAATGGAGGTTAATTGTCTCCTTTTATGTGCTTGGACAGGGCAAATATTTTATCAGGGCCTCGGATCAAAGATCCAACCGTATGGATGTGATCAGGGCGACAATTGGAGTTCAATGACTCCAATATCACCCTAATCAGGCATCCGTAGCATCAGATAGTGACCCGGGAACCCTAGAAGATCAAGGGCCAGGATGGTGTAAATCTGCACTTCAGATGATAAATCCGACCGCACGGATGAATTCGGATCAACGATCGCAGCCCAACGACACAAAAATCAAGTCAATCCGACATTCGTGGCACCATCTACAACTTCCAGAAGATGGACGGCCAAGATAGCACCAAGTGGCGCCATCTCAGCTGCCCAAACGGCCGCCTACATCTTGTGAAATCCCCGCGCCCAATCGCTCTCCGCCGTTGCATCTTAATCCAACGGCTGTGTGAGCTCGCATTTAAAAACACCCGCTCGACCATCCGCGACCCATAGCGCAGCGGTCGAGCGCGCTATCGCGAGCGCGGGGCGCGGGTTCGAGCCATGGCGAGGTGCGGCGGGTGCGAGTAATTGGAGTGTCGGATGGAGATCGGGCGGCCGCGCATGCCCGATAGCGCCGACGCGCGATTGGACACGCAATCGGACGCACAATCAGACGCGCACAGCGCGCGGGCGGGATGCATCTTAAGCCGTCCGATCTCGTGATCGGACGGCTGAAAAGCGCTGGACGTGCGAGGGCATTGAGGAGTGGGCAGCCGAGGAGGCGCGCGTGGGCGCAGAGGCTACGACCACGTCAGGGCTTTAGTGACGGATTTATCTGTCACTAAAGACCCCTCTTTTATTATTTTGAAGTTATAATGTCCATTTTGCCCGTACTCCTTGCAACTATAAAAGGAGACCCCCTCCATACAAAATTCTTATCCCTTCTTTCTCCTCTCTACCCCTCGAAAGCTCAAAAGAAGCTTGTCCCACACCCGGGATGCTTCTTGCGAGATAAAGTCCAATTTTCGTTCCCTTTCGGAAGTGGATCCCCCGATGACGACGGCGTGCTGCTCCGTTCCCGTTCTTCTGCTTCGTCCTCCTTCGTCCCGCTTCATTCTCCTTCGTCTAGGGGTCATCCCGTCCGGCTCATCCTCCAAGCAATCGTCGAGGAGGATAACTTCTCTCTCCCATTCTTATTTACAGCTTTTCTAGTGTAGAATTTTCTGCTTTATAGTGTAATTGATTTTCCGCATTCTAGTGTAATTTTTATAAACTATTGAAATATTGAATGCATGTTCCCTTTCTCTCTCTCTCTCTCTCTCTCTCTCTTAGTTTGATAGCTCCATTGTAATTATATCGCCTTGCTTATAAAGAAAATCCTAAAAAAATATAATTGCGAAAATAGATCAACGTAGCCTCCCTGTGTTCGACCCGGAATTCTTTTCAGTATAAATTTTTATTTGTTGAACACGAATTCTTCGCTTTCGAACTACAACGACAGGTTTCCCAAAACCAAACACGTAAGCATAGCAATTCGCAAAACACGTTCAACACCGGGATGGCCTCAACCCACTTCGAGACATAATCAACAGCTAGTAATATGTACTCGAAGCCATGCGAGTTTGGAAAAGTGCCCATAAAATCGATGCCCCAGACGTCAAACACTTCTACAACCATGATGGGTTGGAGTGGCATCATGTCTCTCCTGGTCATAGAACCGACCGACTGGTATCGTTTGCAGTGTTGGGCGTATTCATGTGTATCTCTGAAAATAGTTGGCCAGAAAAATCCTTACTGCAAAATTTTTGCAGTGATTTTCCGTCCTGAGAAATGACTACCACAAGCATCATTGTAGCAAAAGGATATCACACTGGGGATCTTAGAATCTAGGATGCATCTTCGAATAATCTGATCCGCTCCAATGCGGAAGAGCAGTGGATCATCCTAGAGGTAGAATTTGGCCTCCACAGTAAATTTGAGTTTCTGGTCCTTGGATAGGTTCGCGGGAACCTTGCCTGCAGCAAGGTAGTTTGCAATATCCACGTACCAGGGGAACTCAATAGAGTGAACTACCAAAAGGGATTCATCCGAAAACTGGTCATGGATAGGCAGGGAATAAGGGATGTAGGATGGGTCCAGTTTGGATAGGTGATCCGCCACAACATTCTGCTTTTCGACTTTGTCACCGATTTCAATATCAAATTCTTGCAATAGAAGGATCCATCTGATGAGCCAGGGTTTGGCATCCTTCTTTGCCAACAAATGCTGGAGGGCAGAGTGGTCAGTGAAGATGATAACTTTGGACCCCAATAAATAAGATCTAAATTTCTCCAACCCGAATACTACTTCTAGCAGTTCTTTTTCGGTGAGAGTATAATTGCATTGAGCCTCATTCAGTGTCTTGCTAGCATAGTATATGACAACAGGTTGTTTTTCTCAATGTTGGCCTAAAACAGCACCGACGGCGAAATCAGAAGCATCACACACCATCTCGAAATCAAGCAACTAGTCGGGTGGTTGGAGAATCAGGGAATCACAGACAGCGCTTTGTAAAGTCTTGAAAGCACTGAAACACGAGGTGTTGAATTTGAATGGGGCATCAGCGACAAGGAGATTCGTCAAAGGTCATGCAATTTTCGAGAAATCACATATAAATCTCCGATAGAAGCCGACGTGACCCAAGAATGATCTAATCTGCTTGACCGAGCCAGGTGGGGATAAGTGGGAAATAATCTTAGATTTAGCTCTATCGACCTCGAGTCCATTTTTAGAGATCCTGTGCCCTAGTACTATGCCATCCCTCACCATGAAATGGCTTTTCTCCCAGAATATTACTAGATTTGCCTCAATACACCGTTTCAGGATTTTGGTGAGGTTATCAAGACAAGATGCGAAATCATCTCCAAAAATGAAGAAGTCATCCATGAACACCTCCACATAGTCCCCAATCATGTCAGAGAAGATGGCCATCATACAGCGCTGAAATGTTGTTGGTGCATTCAAAGGCCAAAGGGCATCTGCTTGAAAGCAAATGTTCCAAAGGGGCATGTGAATGTGGTCTTGTCTTGATCTTCCAGGCTAATTGCTACTTGATTATACCCAGAGTATTGATCGTTAACTTTCTCAACATAGTTAATTAAGTTAATTATGCTTAATTATGTGCAAAAGAAAGTAACTTAGGTCAACTTGAATTCATGTCAATTGAGTAGTATAGGGTCAAGTTAACCTAACATTTTAGATTTTAGTTCTTTTTAACTAGTTGAGTTCAGGTTGTTGGCTGGGAGGCATAACTTAGTTTGAATTCACCACTAAATCCTAGCCTACTTATGAGAATTATAATTAAATTTACTTTAATAATATTAATCTTGCTTAAGAATTTCCAATTGAGAAACATGCAAAATTCCATAAGGAAAATATTTTTACACATATGTTTTCCTATTACAAATAAGTAAACATGTTTATTTCTTTAATTTCTTCTTATTTATAAGAGATTAAGGCAAGAAAAGAGGAATTCAAATAAATATATGCCTTATTACATCATTTATGATCAAAAGAAATTAGTAGAGTACAAGAAATTAGACATCTTAAAAAGATATTAGACATCTTCAGCACTATTCATTCTTCTCTGTCTTCAGCCTTCATCTTATTCTACCTTCTCTCTCTCTCTTCCTTTCTCTTTACCTCTCTATCTCGAACTCTTCTCTTCTTCTTCTCTTCCTTTTCTTTCTTCTTATTTCTTTCATTGCCTATTACCTTTCCTTTGCTTTTCAACCCAATGAGCTCTCCTCTTCTTCTCCTTCTTTTCCTTTGCAACCCTTATTTTCCTTTGCAATAGAGTTGAACCGAACCGATTTGAACCAATCTGAACCAAAAATTTGGTTTTGTGGTTGGTAGTTCAGACCGGTCGGGGATACACAGTACCCCTCTCAGAGTGGGACCAGACCCTACTGGGTCCGAGCCTACTTTTATTAGGTTTGGTTTATTTCCAGTTCAGCATAGTCTCCAGCCTCTCCGGCCCACAGCCTCCCAGGCCCACATGCACACGCCCTCACGGGCCCTCACTCACATGCCCACAGGCACACACACACCTGGGCACGCGCACCGCACGGACCCACACACACACACATAATGCTCATTTGTGCGCCCAACACTGATGACCGAATAGCCCCATGCACATTTTACTTTTATCCTAAGGTGGGTGCTTCTCCTTTGCCGATGTGGGACTATGTCTTCCCCTTCCAGGCCAAAACTCAATCAGAGACTCCGGCCACATCAGAGCTCCAAATCGAGCAAATAACTGCTCGCTGGAAAGCTTGAAGGACACTCTACACGATTACAGTATCAATTTGATACTCAGGGAAGGTATTGCTCTTCGATTTGGGGCGAAAAGTCAAGATCACCATGTCCATTCTGGCCTGTAGAGCAATGCTTCAGCTCTAAGGACCTGCAGGGTGACCCTTTGACCTCAGACGAGGTGCTGAATCAGTTCAGTAGGTGTTTCCACACCTACTGAAGAAGAGAAAAGACTCTTAAGAGCTTCAGGAAGGCAAAGCAGCTCAAAATCTTCGCTAAGGAGCTTCAGAGCTCCATTTCTCAGTCTGTTTATTCCAACAGATAGCTAAAGATCTACTTCATCAACTTTAACAACCGCTAAATGTTGTTAAGGATCTGTCCAAATTTTTTATTTGAAATTCACCAAAAACACACTGTCATCAGTTTGGGTTCAAAAATAACCCAAACTGAATAGCAATCGAATTCATGTGAAATCCTAACCTAAACTCATCCAAACCAAATTTAAATCATTTAAAATCATTCTAAAAATCATTTCCACCCATCAATTCTCCTAATTGATGACTGAATCATCAATTTTGACCTAAGTTTGACCATTACTCCTCAAAATCTGACTTTCTTCATTAGGTTATCTCAGATGAAGTTAATGCCTTAATTCACTTCTATTTCAACTCAGGAATAGATTCAGATTCTCAGAAGGAAGTTTCAACTAGGATTTCTAGGGTTTCAAGCCCGTTGCCTAAGATCCTAAGTGAGTTTGTTCGATAGAACAAACTAAGTCCTATCTAAGTGATTGATCTATTGGATTGATCTCAGGGTATCCTTCTGATGCTTCTAGGCCTTTAAAATTAGGCTTAACCCTAACCAACAGTCATCTCCAACTCTGCCAGAGTTGGAAAAGACAGAGGTCTAAATGGAGCTCCAGGTCTTAAAACCTCAAACAAAATGTTACAGAATGCTCAGTGAACCTCAAATAAATGATCTAGAGCTTCACACAAAGTTCTATGGGCTGAAAAGTACATTTTGATTTGCTGGAGCTCACCGGAGCTCCAGTGAGTTTAGATTATAGCTAAAAGTGTATAAACAACATTAAAACATGCCATGGATGATCTAAAAAGTTTCTTGAGGTCACAAGGAACCTCAGGAACACATTAATTTCTTCAATTATTCATCATACTAAAAGTTATGCTTTGAATTCACAATGAGTGAAATCTGTGTTTGACGGAGCTTAGAACATGATCTCCTGCTTAATTGTGTGGAGAAATAATATTAGTAGAGTGTGGCGATAGTGTTTATGTGATTAATTAGATGGAGGAACTCCTCCTGAGCCGCCATTGACAGTGGGCTCAGAAAGTTGAATGAATTTTAGGCGTTTAGGTTGTAGGTGATTATTAATCCAATTAAGGTGAGGATAGGTTCCCTAAGATGATGATTAAGTGATGGAGGGCCCCAGTGGAGGTGAATTAACCTCGGTGACCTCCGCCATAGACAACGGAAGCAACTGGTGAAGGTGGAGGTGGATTAGGCGATTAGGTGTTCAAATCAGGGAATTAAAATGTTAGAAATGATCATGGGAGATTAAGGAAGGTGATCGACATTTTAAACAGACAAAAGAATGCTCCAATCAAGCTCAACGAGCTCGCTGGAGTTGAGGAAGATGACTGAAAATCTAACATTAAGTCTATCTAATCTACCTAACTAACTACTCTACTTAAACTACTTACCTATCCTACTGTTACCTAGATGAAGGGGGCAGAAGATCTTTGTCGAAGGTCATTAATGGAGGAGGAAATCATAGGGACGAGGAAAGAAGTTCGGCAGGTGTAGGCAGAGTGAAGTAGAGGAAATCCAGCGTTAGTGTTACGTCAGGAGACTCAGCGAACATCGATGGAGATCCAGAGCGAATAAAGGTAAACAGAGGAAGACGGAGGAAGCAGAGGAAGGTCATCGAATTTTGGAGGGAATAGCCTATTGATTAGCTCAGTGGAAGAAGAGAGAAGGGAAATAACTGTTGAAATCGAGGGTGTGGAGGGGTATTTATAGGTTGCGGCGGCTGAGGAGGAGGATGTATCTGGACGGAGAAAGGTCTAGGAGTGAAGTAACCACCGGCGTCTTCTCCGACGCCGGTGAGGTTAACTTCAAACCCAAAATAGGATTGTAACTTCATCCATACCGATGGATGAAAAGAGGATGGTGAGCACAAGCTCCAGGAGCTTGGAAAGGAACGACATCGAATACTTGGTGATCGGTGGGTGTATGCACCCCCTGTCGTCAGTCATCGAAGAGGCTGAAGAAGGAAAGAAGTTTTTAGGGACTTACCTGTAATGAAAATTGAGGACCTAGGTGAAGAATAAGGACTCGATTGAAATAAACATAAGGACTAAAATGTAAACTAAGGTTTTCAAGGTTTGTTTTAATTTAAATCTTTTTCAACTTTTTATATATGATTATAAATAAGACAATTATTATATTCAAACCTTGAATTTACATTTTTGACCTTTTTAGCTTAATTTATTTAATTAAATAAGGTTACCTAAGTTATTACATACTTAGGGATAAATTATACTTAAGTTAGTTAACACATTAATTAGATAAATTACTGATGATATTTCGAGTCCACTTATCAATTAAATTATTAATAATATTAATTGTATGATAATATAGCATTTTTGACTTATTTTAAGGTCCTTTACTATTTTATCCCTTATTTAATAATTAACCCATATATTTACATATTCCTAGCTAATTAACTAAGAAGACTAGTTAATTAGGGGTAATTATAGACCATGATGAGTTTCTCATTAAGTATCCATCTAGAAAGCAAAAGAAACTACATTTGGCTAACCGTTCCAAGATCTGATCAATGAAAGGCAAAGGAAAGTGATCCTTCTGGGTAGCCATGTTCAGTTTCCTATAGTTGATGCAAACCCTCCAAGATGTCGCAGTGCAGGTCGGGATGGATTCACCTTTATCATTTTTCACTACGGTGAGTCCTGGTTTCCTTGGCACTATCTAGATCGAACTCACTCATTGGCTGTTAGAGATTGGGTATACAATACCTGCATCCAGCCATTTAATGATCTCCTTCTTAACAACCTTTAGCATATTCGGGTTTAGCTTTCTTTGAGGTTGTCTCGAAGGTTTCACCCCCTCATCTGTGTAAATGTGATGAGTGCAATACAAGGGGCGAATACCATGGAGATCAGCAATGCTCCACCCTATAGAAGCCCTGTGGTCTTGTAGCATAGAAATCAATTGATGCTCCTGTTCTTGGGTTAAGTGGGCACTAATAATGACCGGGTATGTCTCACTTTTTCCCAAGAACACATACTTATGTGAGTCAGGTAAGGACTTCAATCCAATCACGGGTGGGTCAAAGTAAGAGATGGGGATAGGAGTAGACTCGAAGGTGGGAATCTGATGATCCGGATGCGTGTGAATTCCTGCTGATTCGATGCCTGTAAGATAATCGGTTGTGACTGCATTAATGGGAAACCTGTTAGCTGTCGTCACGTCTTCTTGTAACAACAGGGGCGATCTACTAGTGTACAGATCAAGATAGCTAGATTCAGGGGTGTTGTGGTCAGAAACACACCCTAAACAATCGGATCCTCAGGGAGATATGTGCAATGCAGTGGTCTCAGTTCTATGTGGATCGAGGTCCAAGAACCCTAATAGTGCGAATGAATGAGACATTGGGTCATTACAAAGGAGCCCAATGTTACCACAATATGCCGAATCTTCGTCTTCACCATCCTCCTCTATGCGATCACAGTCAAAATTCCTTGATGCCCTGAATATGTCAAGTTGAAGTCGCTCATTACCTAGGGCTATCTCCATACACCCAGATGCACAATCAATGTTTGCACGGGCTGTCACTAGAAATGGGCGACCCAAAATGATTTAGTGCATCTCAGAGATTAGGAGGAACCTCCATATCGAGAATGAAAAAATCTGTGGGAAAGCAAAATCCGCAGACTTTTACGATCACGTTCTCAACCACCTCCCTTGGTGTTTTTACTGATCTATCAGCCAGCTGAATCATGACCAAGATAGGGTTTAACTCCCCAAATCAAAATCGATCAAATACGGCAGTGGGAGTTAGGTTGATGGACGAACCCAGATCTAGAAGGCCCAATCAAATGGAGAATCCTACAAGAAGCAGGATATGAGTGGGGTACCAGGGCCTTTCTTTTTCAGTGGCAAGTCAGCTAGAATCACGGTGCTAGCTTCTTTTGACAGTACCTCCTGTCGTCAAATTCTAGGCTATCGCTTCGGGGTACAATAGTCCTTGAAGAACCTAGCGATAGCGGGGATGTGATAATTACCTCAAGGAGAGGGACCTAAATATGTACTTCCTTGAACATTAACTTCAGGTCCTCAAAATTTTGCATGTCCTTCTTTCGTACTACATTTTGCATTAGAGCCTCAGGAAAAGAGATGGGAATCTCAAGGTCAAGTGGCCTCTTACCCTTATCTACCATAGGTGGCTCCTAAGATGGAGTCGAACCCACCTGCAGCGAAGGGTGAGAAAAATCAGGACCCGCCTGCCTATGTGGTGGGTCGAATATCTTCCTTCCACTCCTTAATGAGACAGCATTTACATTTGCTTGTTGTCCATGAGGTGGTGGGGGTGCAGAGGGGGCAGAGTATGCGGGGTTCTACATCAAAGGTAGCTGGCCTTGAGCATAACCAGGTGGTGCACGAGGCCCTTGTAATATGGCATGTGCCTGTCCCTGTGGTGCCTGAAACCTAGGCGGGGTGCTTTGGTTCTGCACATACCGAGGGTTCGGGACAGGTTGGGAGGGCAAGGCTCTCTGAGTCCTATGCTCTTGCAAAAGCTGGTTTTGCGTGTTCTGTATAGTCTGTATCTGGTCTGCCAACACCTTCATTATCTACAAGCTATCCTGTGTAGATTTCCTCATCGATTCTTACAACTCCTCTTTCAGTGCCTCCAGAGGGCAGCACACTTTGGAGGGTCACTGGCAGCTTGGTGCAACAACTGGTATATAGAACAGGGTTGCTGTTGCTGAGATGGGAATGGTTGCTGCCTAGGGTATGTGTTTTGCACATTCCCGTATTGCCTATCTGGTAGTGTGGATCTTGATATGGTCTCTCTGAGTTACCATTCCAGGAGAAGTTCGGATGCTGGTGCCAACCAGGGTTATACGTCTCTGAATACGGGTTATTGCACCTATATCCTTGAATAGCACTGACGTCCTCATAGGCCGAAGACGTCAGAGACGTATATCCATCAAGGGGATACATATTATAGTCAGGTGGTGGTGCGTAACCCTGGTCATATGGTGCCAGATCGGGATTGTTTACGGGATCCTGATATACAGGATCTCATAAATAAGGAGAAGATCATCCTGAGTGAGTAGATTAACTTGAGCAAGAGGGGCTCGGGGTGAGTAGGAGGGTCTTCAAGCAATAGAGTTCAGGTCAGATTGACTCTGACTAATTTGGTCAATCTTTTTCCTGATCAAGTCTATTCTATCCAGCTGCTTAACGATGATATCCATGTCAGCTCGAATAGACTCGGCGTGAGCCACATGGACACCGACCCACTGCTGACTAGGCCACTGGAACTGGTTCATGGACGCGGCATTCATCGAGTTCTCCTCCAAAGATTCGAACAACTCAAATGCATTATTCTCATCTTTCACGAGGAAAATTCCACCACTAGATGCATCGGCCAGATACCAATGTGTGTCATTCAGCCCATGGTAAAAGATCTGAGGTAGGTGCCATCTGGGTATACCATGGTGCGGGCATTTCCAGAGAAGGTCATGAAATCGGTCCCAGGCGTCATGCAACTTCTCCCCAGCTCCTTGGGAGAAAGTCGTGATCACATGCCTCATCGCGTTCGTTCGATTGATCGGGAAGAACTTTTATAGGAATTCACGTCGTAATTCCAGCCAGGTTCCAATCGGCTTCCCAATGGTCTTGAACTAGTATGAAGCTTTGTCCCTCAAAGAAAATGGGAAAAGCTTCATCAGAACAATCCCAAGATCAACATTTATGGGTTGAATCATTTCTGCAAGTTGACTCAGGTTCTCTAAGTGCTGGAACGGATCTTTGCTTAAGTTTCCATAAAAATGACTATTGATCAAACCAATCACATTAGGCTTGAGCTCAAACGCATCTCCGCCTACGGGAATCCTAATTAAGGGTGCAACGATCGGTGCAGCTGGATCATAGAAATTTCGAAGTTGTTCTTCTCGTGGTGGGTGCTGCATTCTGTCAAGCGTTGTCAAGATACGGTCCATGCTCTACTGATGCCGCTCCTTTGATTCAACCACCCTGGCCTCCAGACGAGCCATCGGGTCCAGATTACCAACTTCTTGACCCGGTCTAGGTCCAGGTCTAGGATTAGACATTGCAGCTAAGGGGGTAGAAGAAGTGGGGGGAGAAGATGGTCCTGGCGAGGTGACTCGCCTCCTTGGGAGTGGCTCCCAAGGTCCAACCAGTTAAGGTCTAAGTGACCTCCTTCCTTGCATACACCACCCAACCCCTAGGTTGGTGTAGCCAAGCCAGACAAAGCTAAGGCCCTGTCAATCAGATGGTCCTTATGATCGGATGAACAGATTTTTCATTTTAAGTTTGAATTCCTGAAGAAAAATTCGTCATGCAACCGACTGAAAGTGATTTCCGCCTCTCAAGCTAACCCAGCCAGTCTGGTTACGAGGGGACTATGGGGAAGTTTCTTCCTTTGGCTCACGCCTCCGATTCTGTTTCCTCTAAGTTGCGGTCGTTTGACACTACCCCACAGACTTAGTCAACAGGTTTGGCAAGAGAGATTGAAAACACCCAGTAGTATGACAATGAATTCGAGTTGCTTACGTGTTTTAAAATTAATTTTAGCCCGTTTTTCTTCAGTTGGGGTTTGTGGTGAGTGGCTCACAAGGTGACCAAGCTCACTGGCTAAACCTTAGACTTGATCAAGTCTAGGTTATCCCAAATGCATGGTCTCTAGAGTGTAACCCTAAAGATGTAACCTAGGGTTCATGCAATTCTAAGGTTTTTTTTCTCAAAAGACCATGAAATAAAAATACTTCTTTGGAAAAAATTGGAATCCAAATAAGTTGAAATTTTTCAAGTAGATTCCTTTTTCAATTGAATTTTAAAGAATATTTTTTTGTAATTTTTACTATTTCAACTGAATTTCTAGAGATTTTTGAATGTCAGGGGGTTAGATCTAGAATTTTGACCACTGGTTGATTTTTCAAATTGAAATAGTATCAAATGACTTTCAAAAATTTGGGAAAAATATGGAAATTAAAGCCAATGAGATCAGCTTTCAAACCCCACCATTTCAGTCAAAATAGATTCGTAGATTACTCGAAATTGCTTTTTAAATTTTGAAAATTTTCAAATCTGGGTCAGTCTGACCCCCTTGCACTTCGTGAATTTTTAAATATTTTGTACTTGGAATTTTTTTAAATGAATGGTGCCGTTTGAAAGATGGTTTGAAAAAAAAAGTATAGCCCAAATTTCAAAACTTTTCGCTCATTAATGTTTTGGCAATTGAATTTTGAAATCGGAATTTGAGGTTTGGCCGAAAATCAGAGGGTGGTGGAGAAGCTTTTGAAAGGGTGTTTGAATTTGAAATTCAAACTTTCCACCAAAATAATTTTTTTTCTTTTTCAAAAAGTTTTGAAATTTTTTTTTTCAAGAAATTTTTTTTTCTTTTTCAAAGGATTTTCATTTTTTTTTTTAAACTAACCTAGGATTCAAAAAGAACTCTAATCTAACTACCAAGATTTTTTTTCTTTTATTTTTTTTCTTTTTCACGAAAATAAATAGGCTTTTTTTCTTTTTTTTTCAAATAAATCTAACCTAGGGTTCAGGAAGGGAAATCCTAATCTAAGATGAGATGTGCACCTGATTTTTTTTTAATCTGCACTTGTTGCGTGCGTAGATTCCTAATTTTCCAACTTTCCTGCACATCGAAAGATAAGCAGAGGAAGATTTGTCAGTGATAGCTCAAAGATCGAAATCAAAAATGATGTTACCTCTCCGAAAATGGTGCCATTTTGTTGTGACTCGTATAGCGCATATTCAATCAAAAATAGCGTCATAGTATAGTGTGCAATACAATCAAATAAAAATATTTATAAAGATAATGAGACTTGGAGTCCCGGTCATTCATCTCTGGGATGCATTTATGGAAATGCAAATTTGAAATCGATCTCTTTCACTCTACTTGCTTTAAATCTCATGTCGATTTATGGTGATTTACGTATTGATGTACGACATGCTAGTTGCCAAAAGATAGTAATTAAAACATGCAACTTCAATCACACCAAAAGATGATAACTAGGCACATGGTGATTTTCAGCATATATATTTATATATATAAACGATAATGATGATATCAGAGTTGCAGAGCACAGGTAGAGGAATGCTTGTATAGGGAAATAAAACTACTCGCTACCAAAAAATGACTGCATACATGAATATATGAGGGGATTTTGCATGCATCATTGGGGTAGAAGTAAGGAACTACACTATTAAGCAGTAAATAAAGCATGTAAATCTAAGAAGAACTATAATCTAATCTAGAAGAAATAAGGGCATTCGGAGGTGGCTCCGATGGCTTTTGAGTTGGTTGAGAGGAGAAGGAGGGGTGGCCAATGGTGCTTAGGCTGGCCCTTGGAGAGAGGTTGGGGAGGTGATCTAGCATCTTGGAGTGGAGGTGATGGTGGCCATGGTGAAGCTACTCATGGACATGGAGGTAGAGTGGATGTGGAATGAAACTAAGCTAAATGGAACCAAGAGTGGATGGGTCCAAAGTGCTAACCCTTAGGTCTTTTTATAGACCTAAGGGAAGCTCTCTAGAGAATTATGGAATTCTCTAGAGAAGCCTATGGTGGGAGCTCATGAGAGAGTCAGAGAGAGAGGATGGATGGTGGTTTTTAGATCCACCAAATGTGGATCTAAAAATTGAATGGCTCTTGGTTGTTAATTTTAACAACCAAGGCAGCAACGCATGGTAGAGACTTCTAGAGAACTATAGGCTAGGTATTTTCGTGTGGATGGTGTGTGTGGGTGTGTGTGGGTCTAAACTTAGGTGGCTAGGTTGATTAGGTTAGGTTCTAGTGGGTTTAGGTCAAGGTAGGTCTCAAATTAGTGTTGTAAACCCTAATTCACTAAGGTAAAGTGCAATTAAACTTAATACAAGTTTAATTAGGTGTGTGGAAACCTAATTAAGAGTAAAATAACTCAATTAAGTTATGTCTAGGTCAATTGAACTCTCACTTAGTCCAATTGGGCAGTGTGTGCTGAGATCTGATGGAATTGACTAAGATCCAAGTCAATTTGATTTAGTGAAAACCTAATTAGGTCCTTAAGGACGTCTAGAGGTGATGTACTCGGGTTAGGGAACCTTAATTTAGGTTCCTATGGGGTTAGAATTGGATTTAGGGGGCTAGAGATCCAAGATCAAGCCTTGAATTCCAAAATATGAACTGGAGGATATTATCAAACATCCAATAAAGTTGTCAGACGTCTTATAGTGAAAAATTAGAAGTCCAAACTTGTTGTATGGACATCCAATCTGAGTCAGGAGGGTTTCTAGGTTCTATCTTGGGTATTCTGCAGAAATTGGACGTCTGACCAAGTGTCTGGACATCCAATAACACTGTAGAAGTGGGTTTAAGGTGTGCGGGAGTTGGCTAAGGGCTCTGGACATCCTATAACTCATCTGGACGTCTAGATTTTTAGTGTTTCCTAGGGTGTGGTGACCTAATCTAAGGGTGGCTAAGGCTTGGGGAGGCTTCTAGGCTGTGCTAGGGCTAAGATGGACCTAAGTTCATCATAATTTATTACTTTATTCGTACTTAATAGAATAGCATACCCTAACTCCCTTACATTATTATCTACTACATCTAATCTAGGTCTTCCACTCCAGCTCTGCTGCAACACCAATTATTCTTTATTCTTCAGATCCAGCTTTAGATCCAACTTCAGATCTAGCTTCGGATCAGCTTATTACCTGCAATTGACATAATGCACCTAATCAGTACATTATAGCATTATTTTATGCATAGCTAAAAGAAAGCAGTAAGGATGCAAATAATGCTTATGCATGCATGAATTGTCCTAACTTATGTTAAGTTCTAGCCTAATTTAGGTCAATTAAGACCTATGATTGCTGCACAATCAATGAGCATGAAAGAAAAGATAATTGAGAATGCTTATAGAAACCATGAAGAATATTATAAAAGAGACATTGAGGAAAGATTTATGAAAACAACAAACATCATCGTAAACCGTACAAGGATAATATGGACACAAATGAACCACGGTTCAACCCGAGATAATCTACTAGCAAAACACAATGAATTGGTGAAATTACACAATAGTGAGTGTCTGCAATGTTGGTCAAACCCTTCATTTTCGGAAAAACTCCAGGAATTTTTAGAATGGGGAGAATTGCTGAATAGGTTATATAGAACCATTGATCAAAAATACCCGTCAGAAGTTAATAAAACATCTTGGAGTAAGTCTAACGATCAACACAATTTCCCAAATCCTAGGTTCAATGATAATAGTTGTTGTGGATCCCCAACCCAAATGAATTCAAATTCAAATTTCATAGCAATTGACATTCTTGATCTTGATGAGGGTTGGGAGGATCCAATTGCGGGTGTTCCTGATCTCGAGCCTGCCCTAGTGATACAAGAGCCTGATTCACCAAGTTTAGATTTCCCAGACACCTGTGATACTAAGATTGAATCAAAGCCTCTCGAGAGTGTAAATTCCATCCCTTATTCTGATAAGGTGATTCTTAAGAGCAATTCTGACATCCCTATAGAGCTCAACCTAGATTCTAGTAATCCAACCCACACCGTTAACCTAGAATCTGGATATGAGCCTTATGGGGATGATTACAAGGCCCCGTATGATGGAAATCAGATTTTGAATTTGGATTATGATTCTGGGCCTGTATTTAATGAATGCACCTCTCCAACCTCCTTAGAGATATAGATTGATTTTTCGAAAGTCATGCTGATCTATGATACAGAAACCATGGAGTTGGAAGAGTTGGGTTTTGATTGGGTCTTCCATACAATCCAAGAACTCGAGCCCATGCCTAATAGGGACACCTTTTTGAGCTCAAAATCTGAAACTAGGTTAGATCGAAGTCAGGTTGCTGATTCTACATCTTTTGATTTACTCTGTGGTGGAACCTCAGATCTGGAATCAAGTTCAAAACATGATTCTCACAAGTTCTCTGATGATTTCGAATCTTACCCTGATTTTGGAGAACTGTTGTTTCCTAATGACTCCACACCAGTTTATGACCTCAGCAAACATGACCTGTCTTTTGATTCTGAGGCTAAGGTCAATGATTTGAAAGAGGCCACCTCTTCCACAACACATACAGAACCTTCCAAAACCCATTTTCAACCTCGACCTACAACCGGACTCAATTTCTACTTTAACTCTCCTCTCGATGATCTGGTAGCATATGATTCCTCGCCACATTTTGATCGGGTTTCCGACTTTGATCAGACTACTAATCACGCCCCATCCTTCTCTGATTACTCCTATAGGGTTCCTACATCCTCCATCGACCCTTTTTCATTTAAGGACCCCTACTCTGACCTAGCTTGTCACTTCCACATCTATTTGAGCTAAATAGCATATGGTGGGTTCTGCATCTATTGATTCACATTTATCAACCCACTAGAATGATTGGGTTTGGCTTGCATCATCAGCCTGCTAATCTGAACAAGCACCTGGTTGAACCAACCAGGCTATTGATCAAGGTGCTTGTTCTACAAAACTTGTCTGATTTGACCACTCCTTCTCCATGACCATTTTTTGCTTGGCAGAAGGCATTGAATTTAACACTTAACGAGAGGTAGCCCGTCATTCCAAAAGCCTGATATCCTTCTGATTATCCTTTTGTACTTCACATCTATTGCACTTCAAGTTCAATTTTAAAACAGTCGACTTCACCTTTGGTACTTGTACCAGAGCTTGAAATCGGCCGCAACAGTCATCCAGACCCATCTACTCACCCACTGAACTTGTTCTAACTCCTGAACCCTAACAGTTTTGTACCCTCCATTTACAATGAGGACATTGCAAAACATAGGTATGGGGGGGTGTTAAAGTGCAAACACATAAAAATTCACAGTTATGAAGGATTCTCACAAAAAATACATATTCCAAAAAATTGAAAAAAAAAAAGAAAATTGAAAAAGAACAAAATAATGGAGAAAGGGGAGAAAATTTTGAGAATTAATTGCATATCATTCTTGAGAAAAAGGGAGGTGATTTAAATGTCAAAAAGGAGAAACAATTTGAAATAAAAAAAGTTAGTCATTAGTAACAGATTAAGGAATCTACTTAGTTCTAGACCAAATCAAAAGAAAGAATAAAAGCCAAAAGTGCTAAGAGAGATACAGAGATTAGTATGAACGCTGATCTTAGTCCTCTTGGGCTTGTTTTAGGCTTAAAAATTCACGTATCCGTTAAGATCTGGATAACCCTCAAGAGGTTGAGGAAAATGCGAAGCTTAAGTATTAGGTCTAAGGCTAACCCTCAAGAGGTTGAGGAAAATGCGAAGCTTAAGTATTAGGTCTAAGGCTAACCCTCAAGAGGTTGAGGAAAATGCGAAGCTTAAGTATTAGGTCTAAGGCTTAGGGAGTATTCAGCCTCATTAACTGACCTCTAGTTTGTGGGACTTGGTAACCAAAGCACCCTAATCCACACGCAGTCTGGCTCAGTGCGCTTAATATCAAAATCATGCAAAAGCGTTAATTCTGTTATGAAAAAGCACCTAGATTAGTAGCAGCTTATCAACGCAAGTTGATTTGGATGAGTTCCCAACGCATAGAGGTGGGAAATTCCTCTCGAAGATGCACAATAACATACCATCTCCTTGGTGCTTGTCTCCTAGGATATCTAAATATCCTACCAAGGGCATGTAAGCACCTTGTGCTAATTCAGGTGCCATGGGCGAGATTATCCCAGAATGTCGATTGCTAGGACCAGAACTTAGCTATCGAACTCCATGGGTGGCATTATCTCAATGTGTTGAAAGCCAGGGTTCTGAGGGTTGCCATGGGTGGTGCTTGAAGCATCGAAAGCCAAGGACCCTGTGAGGATTGATGGTGGGAGCTGGGAATCCGATACAGATCGTGTTGTAAAGTCAATTCAAAGCTAGAAATAAATAAGGAAAAGAGAGAGACAACTCTCCAAAAAAAAAAAATCTTCTATCTCTCTTACAAAAACGCACTGCAAATTGAACTTGGGCTAACCATGTTTTAAGCATGGGTGCTTTAACAGTGGAGTTCAACGAACCTTAGGTTAGTTCCTATGGGCCTTAGAAACCTTCGCGGCAGACTGAGGCTAAAGCTAGTCAAGTCTGGATCTTGGTTGGTACTTGAGTACGTCAAGGCCTATTGTTAGCATTCTGACCTAATCTACAAAAGAAATCACACAACAGAAATCTGAGCATAAAAAGGCATGGTCTAGAATTTGAGTTAATTCCATGAGATTTTGCTAAGGGACTAGTAAACGTTAGGCATGGGGGTATAATGATAATGTCATCATCAGCCATATTTAGCTTTATTTAGTCATATTCCATCATTAAATGCTCCTACATAACCACCAGAGAGACGTAATTCACTGCAAATCCATTTTGAGAGATAGACATGAAAATAGGGGTAAAACTATAGTTTTAACAGCATATCTCAATTGCAGAACAATCACGGGATTTGTAAGGGGTTAATTAAAGGTCAAATGGTCTTAAAAGTCTAACAAGTAGGTTCGTGCAGACAGAAATGGATTTTCTCACATTTCGAGAATTAAATGACATCTAAAACCCTAAAAACAGACCCGCTTGATTCACTAAGGTTTTGGTCAAGATAAAATTCACCTAAACCCTCTACAATTTATTGAAAAATATTCTCTATGGTTTGGTACCCTCAATTTGACCATCAGAACCCGTCTTGACCCAAAACAGTCACAAACAAACCTATGCCCTAATTTAGGTTTTTGCATAAATTACCCAGTCAAACGAGATCAAAACCAAAATCCAACTTCACCATTGGATTCCTTAGGTCCAAATTAGGTTTTTATCAAAATTTGGGCCCAATCTGAGATTGTTTCAACCCAGTTTGCACTTTGGTCCAAGTCTGACTTTATCTCCAATAGCACCTCAGCTTTTGAATTCCTCACAAAAAGACCCCTGCGTCTTTGTCTTCTTCACAAAAAGGTCCCTACAACACATGAACTCGTAATCCTAAAGCTCCGGCGACAATCAACCAAGGATTTCTCCTTGATTGACTGATGAAACAGTCTTAAACTAGAACCCAAGACTCCTTATGGAATTCCCTTTTCAACAAATCAAATCTTGCCCTCCAAGACCTTCCCAATCTCTCATGCGAATGCATGAGAGATTTGGGTCTCCAACTTCGACGACCTTCCAAGGTTGAAAGCTTGGATTCCAAGCTTCAACTGACCCCCTGCTACCTATATAAAGAACCCCCAGGGCTGACCGGTCTCTCCAAGCTCGATTTTGGCCGAAAATTCCCCACATTCCTCCTTCCTATTCCAGCAAGAATCCTCCCAACCTCCCTCATCGTCTGTCTGTAATACCAACGACAGATTCATCTTCCTCGTCTTCCTCCACGTTGCACCATACCAGCAGGCGTCTCTCCCTCCGTCTTCCTCGTCGCTTCCTTCTCACTAGAGTCACCTTCTTCCCCAGCGATGACCACACTGCAACCGATGTCGCCTCTACTCCTCGTCGTCTGCCAACCATCAAGATAAGTTCCCTAACTCCTCTACTTTATTCACACACCAACCATACTCCACTTCGACCACCGTCTCCATCGTTTGCTCCCCGTCTTCCAACTCACCGACGTACCTCCTACGAGTTTGCACGGCCACTAAGCTCCACCAAATCGGTCGTCACTCATCCCTACACCTCCGCCTCGATCCTAGGAGTAAAAGCCCTAACCTATTGCCCCTTCAAACCCTTTATCGAACACCACGCACTCCACAGCAATAGTTCGAGGTCGTCAGACCTCCTCACTCTGCCAATCACCTCCGCACCACCATGGTTACGTTTGTCATCATCTAGCGATGCTTCTTGAGTTGTTTTGACATGGTCGAGAGGCCATCTTTTGATTTCAGGTGCAAGGACTGTAACACCATTAATGCAGGAGCTTTAAGCTTGCTTAAAGCTCACTCCAGGAAACATCCCCAGGCTGTGCAGAAGGCTTCCAAGCACACACCCAGGTAGTCAATTGTGCACCTCACCACCCACTTCAGCTTCAATTGGGAAGCCACTGCTGCTGCTATAATGTGTGGGAAAAGGGGACCGATATAGTCCCACATCGTTAACCACAAAGCAGCTGAAGGCACATAAGAGGAAAAAGTGTCAGTAGCTTATCTCCTCGACACACAAGGGGGTGAAATCCCCTACACACACCTGACGCTTGCCTCGCCCGTGACACGTACCAGGTGGGCCTGGCTCCAACCCGTTTACTCGCCTAGCCCTGTACTCACACCTTGGCTGCTACCCCACACTGGCAAGCCTTGTCCTGGGTATGCGGATCCCTAAAACCCGATTTCCTAAGCATCTGAGCTAATATTGAGAAAAATAAGGGGATGAGAGAAAGAGAGAGAGCGCGGGATCAGGGGGAGTTTTGCTCTCACCAGTACGTGTGCGACACTTAGTCGCTAGGAGAAGAAGTGAAGAAGACAAAGTAGAGAACAGAGAAAGAATAGGAGCGAAGCTTGAAAATTACTGTAGCATCAGACGTTTAAGGCGTCTGATTAGATCATCATGCCTGATAATTCTTCTTCAAGCTTCTGAGGCTATATTATCTTGACATAACTTGATTTGCATTTTTTTGGTATTATTTTATACGGGTAATTGGTGATTCAAATCACCATTTTACCCTATTATTTTTGCATGCTGATATTGGAATTCTTGACATATTATTTTGAATCAAGTCTTGGCTGAAATTGCTTATATATTGTGATCTTGAGATTCATATTTTCCACTTTCTTCCAGCGAACAACCTCGAACTTCATTCGAACTATAAATTTTATCTATTTTGAGCGATTTTGTCCTATACTACAACTTATCTCTTAAACAATTACGAATTCTCTTAAACAAGAATGGAATTAAAGTTCCCTCCAACAATCCAAGGAGAGGAGGGGAACATGGACTTAATCATAGAAGCTTGATTCCAGAGGTTGAGCTTATTAGTGTCAGGGTCATAGGAGGCATAAATAGCAGAGATAGTGTAGACATGACCTAAGTACCTACACTCAACCGTTAAGGCTTGGGAGTAGGAGACTAAGGAGGAAATGAAGATCGGGTCATTCCAAAGGCACCAAATATTACGACACTCAAGGGGAGATAAAGCATGATCAAAACAAATAGCCTATAGAGTTTGATCAATGTTCGATGAGGTAGCAAAAGGCTCTAACAAAAAGATGAGTTGAAGCCAGCAAGAAGAAATCATATACTTTAAGCAATTTAAAGTGGGAGTATTGATAATACCCCTACAATTCCAGTGAAGACAATTCATTGGGAAATGGAGCGGGATTGGGATTTCGATCAACTCCTAGTAATCCTAGTCGAACCCATTGAGGAATGACACCCACAGACTCCTCTGAGCCTAGATGAAGAGTGTGCCACATGGGCCAAATCAAGATGGGTAACCGATGTAGAGACAAGAGGGTTAGAAGAATCAAGAGATCTCGCTTTAGAAGTAGAAATCTGCTGTAATATTCATGTCTCACTTCCTCGGTCCCACCCTCCTGAGAAATTTCAGAGATAAGGGGAGGATCAGAGTCAGGGGGAGGAGTGAGGCAAGGAAGATAAATGCCCTAGGAAAGCTCACCATTAAGGTTATTGCCAATCAAAAGATTGCCATCAAACTTAGAAAGATTCGCTTTGATTGAAAAAGCACCCTAAGAATAATTATCGTTGACATCAAAATATCAACCAAATAAGGATTTTTAAAACACTTGAAGGCAATGAGAAAGGAAGGAGAAGAATCGCGTGTACGGCAAGCAACATCAGAAAAAATCACATCCTTCCTGACCCAAATCTGATGAGAGGAATTCGCTGAAGCAACAGGAAAACCAACCGAGGTGCAAAAGTTCCTAGCAAAAGGTAAATCAGAAGCAATAAGAGATTTATCACAGGCATCATCAACAAGATTACTATCATTAGCCATAATGGTAGAGTTCACCTAAGCAAGGAACGATGAGACCTGGGGATGATCCTCTAGGACTCGGTTCCCCAGACCGGGAAGGTGCTTGATGGAGTGACAGTGGCGACATCGATAGAGCTTGAAAGTCTTCGGGGCCTTATCCAGTAGAGGAGAAGAATAGGGATGAGGAGGATGAGAGGCCCCAAGAGAAGGAGAGGAGTTAATATAGACTGAGGAACCAAAACCCTTTCCCTGCTCCTCCACTGGAGCTGCGTCAAAATAGTGGGAGGCTGAGGGGGGGTCAGCACCATTGAGGGAATCGGAGAAACCACCTCCTCATCAGGTAGCCAAGCCACCGCACCAGCGTCGGAGAAGCCATCGCCAGAAGCCTGCTACCTAGCATCCTGTAAAGGAGAATCAGAAGCATTAGATTCCAAAATCTCTTCAACAAGGCGATTTTCAAATGAGTTACGAGCCGACCAATGTAGCAGAGTATGACCAAACAAGGAACATCGGGAGCAGAAGAGAGGAAGTCTCTCATTAACTATCCGTTGCTTAATCTTGATAGAACCATTCATGATGAAAACAAAATCCAGTTTAGATGAAAGCATATCGACCTCAACACACACATGTGGGTAACCCAGATGAAAACTACGAAGGGTGCATGATCGCACAGGTTTCACATGTTTGAAATTGGGATTACAAGTAACCCGTCGTCGTAGTTGCAAAACTCGTATCAAATATAATTTATACCAAAACTCCAAGGGAGTCCTAGGTCAAACACAGGGAGGCAATGTTTACTTTGTATGAAAATCGAGCTTCGATTTGTTTCTTTTTGGTGTTTTAGGATTTTGTTTTTTTTTATTTTTGAAATAAAAAGACAAGCAATCACAAGAGAGAGATGGAATCAAATATGATCTATTGCATGAATGTCTATTACAATAATCTATGAAAGCATAAAAACAGAGAGAGGTGAGAAGAAGTCTCCCGAATCGATTGTTCAGTGAGATGACGGCGCCTAGAGAAAGCTCGGATGAAGGAGGTGAGGAGCGGGACGATGGAGGTGAGATGTAGGAGGATGCCGGGTAGAGGAAAGCTTTAGCATGGCTCCGAAATGGAGGTGAGAAGGTGGAGATGATATGCTACAGGAATGGAGGTGGGAGGACGGCTCCAAGGCGACCTATGAATGGGGTTGGGAAGATGGAATATTTGGGGAGGTAGAGGTTCGCTACACTAATAAGATCCTTGGGAGCTTGAGAGTAAGCTCTAACGGAGAGTTGGTAGGCTTACTAGAGCTTAAGAGTAGGTGGGAGTAGAGTAGGTAGAGATGGTTTGGTAAGGGGGGTGTGTAGGTCTTTGTATAGTGGATGGGAAGAAGAGAATCCCATGCATAGGCATTCAGCGACAGCTACAAGCGTCACTAAAGGCCACTCGAGTTGCCACTGAAGATCCGTGCCTCTTCGTTGCCTTGGCTAGCGCATGCACTGCGCAGGCCATTTAGTGACAGTTGCAAGTGTCACTAAAGGCTGCCTTTCTGTCGCTACAGATCCCGTGCCCACCGCTCATGCCTGCAGCTATCTTCGCTCGACGAGATCTCCAGCCGTTCATCTTCGATCGTGCAATGCGCATGCAAAGTGTGTTTCTCTGAAATTTAAATCGCGTGCCCCGTATGCTTAGCTGTCAAATGCACCTCCTAGACGTCTTATCTGTATGCGTCAGATGGTGCATTCTCGAGGTGCATCGGTGGCTGCATGCAGCATCCACGCTCATCTGTTCATCCACGTAGCTGCTTCCTTCGTCGCCCGATCTTCCATCAACGGCTTAATTTCCCTCTCGCATGCACTTTAGCAGATAAAATCCGCACGCGGGGCTTCGAACACATGGCCGTGCATTGTGAGTTGAGGTGTAAACCGCTGTGCTGAGGATCGTAATGTGCTCTGCTTACAGATTAAGCTTCGGCGCCCATGACCATTGGATGAAGATCCAATGGTCGAGATGACTCCTCGCTTGATCTGCTTGAGGCTGTATGAGATGAGATGCTTCCTCAGTCGTGGAGCACACATCTCAGTCATTGGCTTGAGATCCAACGACTGGGATTTGATCTTGTGACGGGCTTGGGGATGCCTTGGCTCAGGTGGGGTAGCCAGGATGGCACCACGTGGTGCCATCTGGGCTGTCCGTCTT
Source organism: Thalassia testudinum (assembly GCA_037157565.1). Classification (NCBI taxonomy): domain Eukaryota; kingdom Viridiplantae; phylum Streptophyta; class Magnoliopsida; order Alismatales; family Hydrocharitaceae; genus Thalassia; species Thalassia testudinum. The sequence goes on along the minus strand of JAZHRO010000003.1, from coordinate 109,702,010 downwards.
CTTCTTCTTGCAAAGGGTGCTATAGAGCTTTGATCGGGGTGATTCTCACGTTGACGGACTGCGATTGTCGCTCTGAATCCATTCGTATGGTCGGATTCTTCATCCGAAGCCCACAAAGATGTCACACTGCCTCTTGGCCATGTAAAATGATAGAATTAATGTACATAATATACAACTATCCTAAATACAATGCAATGGATGTTTGTGCAATATTTATATCATGATATGCAATGCTAGGCCTAGGAACTATCATAAATAAGCATTTTATGATGAATTTATACGTGTTTATCAGTGCACAGATCAACAAAAACATGATGACCAATCTGATATGCAAGAGAAAGTAGGGCATTTGGATGGAGAAGGTGAAGGTTCAATCTAGGGAAGCCGACCCACACCACAGTAGAGGACACTGGAAAGTAAGTGCGAAAGGCAGGAGTCCATTTGGTGAATTGAACTCGAACATGCTCCAAAACCACCGAATCTATCGAAAAAAGCTTACAAAAATCAAGATACGAGGGACAACGAATCAGCCAATGGCGAAGATCGAGAGAAATAATCAAAAAGAGGGAAGATACATGAAGCCGATCGAAGAGAGAGCAACGCATGGTTTGAAAGGAAGGCTTAGGGCCCCAAGCGCAGGTGATTACCATAGAAAACAAGTCTAAACTTAGACCAACAACCTCCTCCACAGAGAAAGGGGTGCAAGAAACACACTCAAGAAGGATCGGCTTGCGCACAGGAAGATAGAGCTCCTCGAAGCGCTTCTCCGAAGGAAGGGCCTGACCAGAGATGATCGAAGCAAAGGAAGGCTTTAGAGGGGGTCTGGATCAGAGCCTAAAAGAGGAGGAGGAAAGCACCTCAATTGCCATCGCAGGCAAGAGAACCCATAAAACCTGAGGAGACGAGAACCGTGAACAAGCACCAAAAGCACGAAACCAAAAAGGGTGTAGGATCGAAGCAAACCACAAGGCAAGAGAAGGCAAAACCAACAAAAAATGCAGATAACATCAACCAAAAGCAAGGAAAAGCAAGCAAAGAGAAAAAGAAATGAAAAACCCCATCATGAGACCCAAGAGGGTTTGCAAGGCGAAGGCCCATCGGCCTCCCCCCCGAGGAGAGGAGGAAGGAAGGAGATCACTAGAGCAAGGAGGACCAGAGTGCACAGGGAGCAAAAAGAGGGGCGGAAGAGGGGGAGAGGCACGCTAAAGCAAGAGAGAAGAAAGGGGAGGCAGAGGAGCGGAGTGGCTAGGGTTTGTTCACTCTAATGGGAAAATAATATTTACATGGGAAACGGAATCGCGAGTTTTGAGTTAATTCAAATCAAAATCATCAATCTTGATTTTTACTAAAACAAAGCAATTGTACACAAAAGATTATTGTCGAAGACTCAATAGTTCTAACATATCGACTCAAATACAAACCACCTAATTCAAGTTAAAGACTTTAGTAGTCTAGGACTTGGGTCTCAAGAATAATGTTTTATGGGTCTGTCAACCCTCACAAGGTTTGAATTGAACTCGAATTTTAAGTCTCTGGGTATGCAAATAGATAATTGACTAGTCAAATGGGAAACCTTATTGAACTCCTAGTTTTTAACTAGACTAAGACCACCTCTCAGCTCTGTTAGCCCAAGTCTTTGGATTTACCATACTAAAAATTGGCAGCCTTCTCATCACTAATAAATGCATAATTTAAAGGGATAACATACTTAATTATGTTAGTTTCTTAGCATTATTGCATTATACATAGTGCATCTTAGGTCACAATTGCATGCAAACAATTGAGAATTAAGAAAAGATATTTGAGCTTGATATATTATATTTATTCATGCGCAACTATTTTATGTGCTTAGATTTGATTTATACTACTTGGTTTTACATTAATTAAATATCCATTTAATTATATATTATTTCATATTCTCGTAGAAACATATTCAATATTGATCTCTCTAACAGAAGAGCAAAAGACGAAGAGGCTAGTGGTGAAGATGAAATTCAGAAAGAATGTGTGTATTGAACATTATGAAAAAAATACAAAATCAGAGGAAAAAAAAGGAAATAAAAATAATCATATTTAAAGAAATAAAAATAATAATATTCTACCTTTCCCATCAATTCCCACGGCAATTCTCATCTCCAAATTTGTAAATCCCAAATTTGCCAAATATCACATCCTAAGGAAACCAATCCTATTTTATTGCATGCACCGATCCCTTTTTTTGAGTAAACTAGTGATGGTGCGGTCACTTTGTTGTAGGAGTTGATAAAACTCTTAAATATCTTACTATAGATACATGATTTTGCTCAACATCCAAAAAAAACTTATTCTAATTAGAAAGTAGTTAACAAAAATTTCTAATGAAATTTAAATTATAATTCAACTTTTCTTCACATTGAATTTGTTAATTAAAAGCATTCAGAATTCTAAAAACATTGCTCATTAAAAAGATAGTGATCAAATTAATTAGAGGACTATATATTATAAGGGATCGAAAAAAATGAATTTATTTAAGACATATCTTTTTTATGAAAAAAATTGTATCGTAAGCTTCTAAAATTTATGTCATAAAATATTTTATTCAAGTTTAATATATTAGACGATGTGCTTTAAGCACCCTTTAGCATATGTGGGTGAAATAATAATTCAAACAAATTATGATTGATTTGTGCGAGGGAAAATTATCTTGTTATGTAACTCTTAATGAATCATGGTATCATATATTCAATTTAAAAGTATGTGAATGAGATAATTAAATTACCAACCCATTAATTGTTATTTTGCATGGTAGCTTTGTTATTTCATATTTCCAAATAAAGAAAAAGGCAGTGCATAAATGACATAGAGGCCAGACATATGTTGTGGAAACAATCTTTACATTGAAATGTGTAAGAAGTTCTCTAAATTTGAGGGAAGATTTAAGTGGCATGGAGAGATAGCCTCAATGGTATCTTGCTCGGATTTCAAAGGAGTGGGGTTTTTATAGGAATATAGGAATAGTCTATTATATATATCTGAAGGAGGGTGTATCTCTTCTTTGTTAAAAAAAAATCCTCATACATTTTTTTGCAATGCCATGTGATTTCATGCTTTATTCTTTTGAATTTTTTTAAAGTTCATATGTTTGTAATGTTTACATATTTTCTTTCAATCCATATATTTGTATATCCATCTTTTCCCTTAGATTTTTATTTTAAAGTTCATATGATATCCATTCTAAATTTAAGTTGTGATTATGATAAATTATTTAATATGTCAATGTATATACATATCTATTACATTATGTCTGTAAGGTCATCTTTGTTTTGGTAATTTCAATACAAAGGTTCCTATCGTTGAAACAATGCAACCAACTCTATTAATTAGAAATTTAAAATAGCTTCCACGCACCTATATTTTTTTTGGATTGTATTATATGTATGGAATCCCACCTAAGTATAGAAATATATGTAAATATACACTACAAAAAAAAGTGACCTACAATGACAAGTGGTATATAGCAACATTTCAAATATGTCCCTGGTGGTCAACATTAAATGTCACAAATTTAGCAATTGTTTTTCTTTTTTTCTTTTCCTTTTTTCCCCTCCTTCTCCCTCTCTTGATTTTTCTTTTATCTCAAAAACCTAAACCCATACGTCACCACCCGCTACACACCCCCACCACCTCCCCCAACACACAATGACCTTTGATGCCTCTCACCACAACGATCCCCCACCGACTGAGAGACACACACACTCGACACCCCTGCCCTCGATGCCTCTCCATAGCGCCTCCATATTAGATGTTGCTGCTGTTGTGAGCTACACCGGCAAGTACATTAGGAAAGAAGGAAAAGAGTTTAGGCAAATGCATGTTCTTTCTTCTTAGACTATTTGGATTTAAATCCTCGGTCTTGAGCTCAACTCATTCAGGCTCAAGCATCGACCTCACCTCACCTCAATCTCGACTATTTGGATTTAAATCCCCGACCTTGACCTCACCTCAGTGCAACACCTCAGCGTCGACCTCATCTCAGCATAGCACCTCAGCATCAGCACCATTTCATTGGATCATCGTCGCCCCTGATCGATTGCATCTCCCAAAACCTCTCGTCGACTTAGGTTAGTTGTCTCCCTCTCTATTCTTATGCTCGATGTCTTCTTTTTTGTTGATCATCAAAGGCGGAGAAACAACTTTTAGGGTTTCAGATCAATCTCTGATATTTTCTCACTACTTCGCATTCCTCTCTATCTTCTTAACCCTTGTCACCCCAAATCCTTCTGATAAATATATTATTTCAAGCACATCAGAAGATTTTCCTACATGTTGGCGATCACCATTCTCCTGATGTGAATAAATGCAGGTTGGTTCTCTCAACCATCTCTTGCTCACACTCACTCATCAGAGATCATCACAAAAGTAGAAAACTCTCATAGATCTGCAAGGAGATTTGTTGCCTCTCTCTATCGCTCACGATCTACCTTTGATCTCTTACTGGATCAAGTTGTGATCTACACTATCTTTTACTTGATTGGCTCATGATCGCACACAATCTACTCATGATATGGACTTGATCCACTCAAGAAAGGAGGAGAAATCTCTAACTAGATCATCACTCAAATCTAATCGCTCGAGATCCCTTACTCTCGCTCGCCAATCTACACCAACATCTCTCTGTTGCTAGCGATTCTTAGGGTTTGTCAAAAATGAATGGTAAGGATTTATATTTCTTGTTGCATATAATGTGTTTGTCAAAATGCTTCAATAAGATTTTTCATGAGAAGTGTTTGTGGAAATGCCTTATTGGGGTTTTGCAGCATGAGAGATGTTTGTGAAAATGTAAGGAGGGGCATGGACCAGTGACCGTGCATCTTAGGGTCGTGGTGGATCTAGGCCTGGGGGACTTGTGGGGGATGACAAGCCGTTGTATCTCATTAATCATGGTTTGATGGTCATTGTTACTTGTGCATGATGACATATGCATGCAGGTTGAAGTGGGGAAGTTTAGCGAGGACAAGGCAATTGCACAGAAATTAGTGGAACTGTTCACTACTTATTTCCTAATATCACCTACAGGTTCAACTAGTTCACTCTCTATTTTGATTTTACATTATTTGTCTTCCTTTACAATATGATTTGAATTAATCAAGTGTCTAAGATTGATAATTTCCCATGCCCTATAAACAATTTCCTAGAAGGTGTATTAAAATAACCTCAGTGTTTTCGGAAGGCTAGTGACCTAGAAGATGCAAGATATTGAGGGCATTGGACTATGTGTAACATTGAAAAATGTAGTGGCCATAGCAGCAAGTGATAAAAATATGTTTGTTTCACATCTGCATTGAAAGCACATGGTTAATAAGATATATGTCTATATATGCATTTTGGGTATATGTAAAAATTGATTATCCTATATAAGATTCATTCTAACGACTTGATATACATTTTCCTAATGGAAGCAACATGATATGCATATACTTGTTCCATTCTATTTTCTTTTGATCCATAATTTTAATAAAATTTTAAATATGCAAGTCTGATATGCCTACCATGCACACTTATATTACCTTCTATGCATATACTTGTTAATGCACGTGTATCCCTATTTAATCAACATCTAGAAATTTAAAATGAACACAAACATGGAAATAGCCATATCCATTAAACATGAGCTCCCTCGTAGCAACTATTGCAAAAATATCACTTGACTATAATTATGAAAATGTAATCAAGGCTTGATATCCTCGTTTGAATTTTCTATAGGCTTGTTTAGAAGAATGCAAGTTTTGAGCGACATGGTAGAGAAGGTAGTGAACATGTTTTCTAGACCAGGATAAAAGAAGGGAAAAAAATCATAATATCATGTTGTAAGTAGCTTTCGTGTTTAAGATAAGAGATGATTTCTTGATCATGGTGTTAGATTCTTTATTACCTGCTGATGTGTTTTTGACTATTATGCAACAAACAAATCATGTAATAGAATTGCTGCAACCACACTTGTGGGAAAAGATTGCCATGAGTCACCATGATGTCTCCAATGTGGTCAGAGAATAGCCTTTTATCCCCACCATTCAGGTAGGAACTCTATTTTTTATTTTTCTAAAACTTGTACCAGATAGTAACTCATACCCAACCTTTAAACAAGATTTTTTGCGGTGATCCACCTTATGGGTGCTGGTTAATCAAGCGTGACATTGTGCTGGAATGTAAGTAGGGTATCCTATAGGCTTTGGGTTGGGTTTGCTTGTCTTATTTACCTGAATTTGAACTTTTAGAGTATGGGAGAATCAAATCTCCTCAACTTATGGTGAATGGAAGGATACAATTGGTTGATGCCTTCCTCATGAAGACACTGGAAGGATAAGAATTGAGGTGGTGGTTTTATCGATTGTTAAGGAGCTGGCAAAACTGTCCTTAGGTCTTACTTGTACCATGGAACCCCAATCTGCAGATAATCCCATGTCCATGGGAATATCTATTATAGTTTGCTTGGGACTCCAATGGCGACAAGCCTATGTCATGGTTTCTTCAAATGTATTATTTATCTAATTATTAGCTTGGTACCAACCTATGTGGGTTGTATGTGATTTTCAAAATGTTTTGTGCCCTAAGTTGTCATTATGAGTATAAACGAGCAAAGATTGTCGCCGGCTTATGTGAAAAATATGTTGGATAGGGAAATACTGTGATGTCTTGCCCTCAAAAAATGCAAAGTGGTTAAACTTCATTACCTCAAAAAATACCAATACTACCAAATCGACAACCACAGTCAGCAGAAGCATATCAAGGCTCAAGAAGCCTCAGTCAAGGAAACCTATAAGTCCAGACACAAGGTGAGACTTGCACATTTAGCTTGGTTTTTTAGTTAGAAATGAGTTATGATGTTCACAATTTAAATTCTCTTTCTTTTACTTGATGTTTAGAACTCTAATGAGAGCTTGTGGTCATCACCCTCGATGACGAAAGTAGTTTCCTATACATCTTTCCACACACCCAATCGATCATCTAAACCAGCTAATGCAGTTCACTAATCATCCATTGGCAAGGTAGGTAGTAAGAAGTGAGATTCCAAGAGGTGGCTACTGCCTTCTATATTTGTTTCTCTCTCCTCTTATTTGATAAGGGAGATTGGTTGGCCACACTATTCATTCCTATATGGAGGGCAATACATCTCATTGCTTTGTGTTTGTGTCTACCCACTGTTCATATCATTTTGATGAGTGTGTAAACTAGAGGGAATTGATTTGGCAATTTTTATGTAAAGTTGGTTACAAAAAAGCCAATTGAGATGGAGGTGGTTTGTAATTTTTCTTCCTCCTATTTGTCACAAAAAAGCCAATTGAGATGTAAGTGGTTTGTAATTTTTCTTCTTCCTCCTTTGTAATGTGTTAAACTTTCATTATTGCCAAAACAATATCAAGATTTTTCTTATCAATGCATTCACCTATATGAATATCTTACCTATCTCTATCAATATGTTTTCCTTTCTTCTTTTGTGTTTTGGTAGGGAAAAACCAAATAGTATTAATGTAAAGCCAGTAACACCTTGTGATAGAGATGAGATATCTAATGTGACTTGATTGAAGTGATCGACTAAGTGAAGTGATCATTATCTTTACCTTTTAATCTATTAACCTATGCTTCACTAATTTTTGCAGGATGCTTTCCTTAATTGAACACCAGCAGTTTGGGTATTAGTAAGCCCTCCATGCAATCAAAATTAGTTTGTTGCATATGATAATATTTCTACAACCTTTCCTAAATAACATTACATGACTCTTAACTAATGTTAGACGAAGATACAGATCATCCGTTGGCTTGTTTGTTTGTTGCATATGCTTGCTTGTTTGTTTCTAAAACCCTATTTTGGATGTTGTAGGAGTTAGATACTCTTTTTCCATATCATTTCTTTCAATAGTGAAGCTTTATGTCATTAGTATTTCAAAATTATTAGGAATGACTTCGAGATTATTCATCTTCTGACAACTCTTGGTTTGTGTTATTTTAAGTTCATGAAATATGAATAGTGATAGCGATTTTACACGGTTTGTTAATTAAGTCATTGTAACGCGTAAAATCGATCAACTCTTAAATTTATAAACCTAGATAGGGGAGTATCTAGGGTCGTCCAAGGAGGCCAAATGTTTACAATAGTGATTCTCTTGCTTGGAATAAATCTCAACTTTCTTTTTGGTATTTTTCAATATATCATTTTTTTCGTTTTTCAATTAAGACAACATGCGAAATGGTGGCGGGAAGGTGATTTACACTTCAATTTAAAATACTACTTCTAAGTGGCAAGTAGAGCTTCTCCCTAAGCTCACTCTAGGCAGGTGGAGGCCTAGAATAATTAGGGAGAAGGAGTGAAGAATACTAAAAATAAGCAAGTAGAAATGCAAATCAGAAACTGCAAAGAATGCAACTAGATAAATGAAAAGTGTTTTACAAAAAAGGCCTAGTAGAGGAATGCTTCTACTACTAGAAAAATTAAAATAAAGAAAAGCAAACACAAATCCTCTAGATAGATGGTGAAGAAGAGGGCTTCTTGCTCCAAGGTTGGTGCCTCCCAAGCTTGAAAAGAATCCTCAAGCTCCTTCCTTGCTGTGCTCCGCCAAGGTGATGTCCTCCAAGGCAAGCCCTAAGGGGGCGTGCCCTAAGCTTCTCTCCAAGGGTGGATGTCCACCCTAGGTCCTTCTCCCTTGCCTAGCCGTCCTCCCTGAAGTGGAAGAGTCCTCCTCCTTGGTGTGGCCCAAGTTGAAGAGAGTGGGGAGAAGAAGGCACCAAAAGGGCTGGTGATGTGCCCTTTTAATCTCCTTCTCTACTCCTTCTTCTTGGCCATGGGTATAGGTGGTTTTGGTAGAAAAATATACTAAGGGAGGATGCTCTAAAATGGTGGTAGGTGGTGGGTTTATATAGAGTAGGAAGGGGGGCTAACATGACTCTTGGAATGGAGGGCTAAGATGGAGAGATGGAGGTGGTTGGGGATCCTAAGGCTAAGGGCAATTGGCGCCAACTCAAGGGGTGTTAAGGGGGTGGTTATGGTGGTGTTGGTGGCTTTTGGTGGTGGAGAGACACCATCATTTTGGTGCCATCCTAGGGTCTTCTAGAAGGGGGGTTAGGTGGATGGTGGAGATGGATTTAAGGAGAGGTGTATGGTGGAGATGAAGGGAATTTTGGAGGGAAAATTGGCACCAAAAGGGAAGGGTTCTAGAAGATTATTTTGGAGGGAAAATAGGTGGCTTTTGGTAGTGGTGATGGGGTGAAGGGGTTTGATGGTGGTGGCACCAACTTGGAGTAGGGTAGCTAGCTTAGGTGAGCTTGGTTGACGGAGCTAGCTAGGGTTGAGTTGAAGGTGGTGGATGGCCAAGGAGCTGGGTGCTAGCTAAGCTAAGCTAAGCTTAGCTAAGCTAGCTTAGCTAGCTATAGAGTAGAGGAGGAGGTATTGGAGCTAGGGTTTGAAGAGAGGAGCTAAGGAGGAGAAGTCTGGAGCTGGAACTGGAGCTGGCTGCTGCTGAAGAGGCTGGCATGGAGCTACTCTAGCTGGCTTAGCTTGCTAGTTCTTTGCTAGTTGCTAAGCCAAGCTAAAGTAAGCTAGCTTCTACCATAATGAGCTGCGGTGAGCTAGGTCTGGTGCACCTAGGGAGAATCAAGCTGGTTGAGGCAGCTAAGGTAGCTTAGCTCAACTGAGTTGAGCTACGCTAAGTCCCCGGGAGCTGGACTTTGGCTTCCTGAGCTGGGATGAATTCTTCTTCAGCTGGCTGGAGTTGAGTGGAGCTGGATGTAGCTGGATCTGAGCTGGGGTGAACTCCTGTCAACTCAGCTGAGCTAGCTAGAGCTCCCTGTGGACTAGTGGGAGCTGAGATGAGCTAGACTCAACTAAGTTGAGTTGGATCTGAGCTGACTTGAGCTAGGGTGAGCTAAGATGAACTCTCTTGAGCTGCCATTCAGCTGAGATTAGCTAAATGGAGCTGGGATGAGCTAACCCTAGTTCAAGTGAGCTAGGTTCCAGTTGTGGTGAGCTGGATCAAGCTGAGTTCCAGCTAGTCTGGGCTTCTCCTTCACCATTTGCCTTCTTGAGTGCTAGAGTTTTAGGGATCTGTATATCTGTACATCCCTAACACTCACAAAAACGTATTAAAAAGACAATAAAAAATGCAATGCATGCCTAACCTAATTTATGCCTAAATGCAGCCCAAAAACCCGTTTGCGGAGTAAAATCCTAAGAGCTAGGTTTTTTTTAATGCATAAGAATGATGATAAACTGACGTTTATCACACCCCCATGCTTATCTTTTGCTAGTCTCTTAGCAAAACTTTAATTTTTTGGAAAATGAAATTTTTGGGAAATCTAATTTATTTGACTTTTAAGGAGAAAAAGAGATTAAGGGACCTTGGTAGATTAAAACACAGGAGGTACGGGATTTGTTAAAGATAAACATTGGGATTTGTTTTTGGATTCAACCATTAGACAGAACGGGATCAATATATCCTTCGGAAAATTCACAAATTAGCCCCTTGTTAATTCAGATGACTTGAAATGTTTGTTTTTAAGATTTTTCTTGCTCATGAATCTGATTCGCAACTTGCAAAATCCTTTAAAACCTTGTGTCTGTGCTTGTGAAAAGCCAACAATTATAAGGGCGTGTTAATTTATTTATTATTACTTTTTTTTTTCTCCCCCATGCTTATTTTTTGCTTAGTCTTACAACAGATATGTCGGGATCATCATTCCCGTTACCATTCCTCGAGGGGGCTCTAGTGCCAGTACTTCAGGATAGCACTGTCCATGACACCACCCAGGATCTCACAACCTCAAAACACGATGCGGTGTAAAGAGATGCTCCAAGCAAACTCAAGCTCTTGCTCCGACACTATAGGTAGAGCACCGTCCAAGACACTTGAGCTGTTAAAATGCACTTTAATGCTCAGTCTAAAGATATGAAATATAGATATGGAGCAGCGCCGAGGCGGTAACATGTTGACATCGCATCCTCAAAGGAGGTATTTTCCTCCTTCTCGGCGGTGGGAACTCAAACCAATGATCTGCTTCAGACTTTCACTAAGTCCAAACAAGGGAGTTTTTCAAATTTTTAATTATTTTTATGTGTTGGCTTATGTGTGAAAATTGACACAAGAAGTTTCTCAAGACATGCAAGTTTTTGAATCAGAAACTAAGTCAAATACTTTCTGTATTACAAAATAGGATCAAGTTACCTGAACTATCATGAGTTCAGGTGGAATTTTATAGAAGGATATCTGATCAAGTCTAAAATAGACCCTGGAATTCTAATGATCAGATCCATATCCTCATCCTTAGTTTGTTAAAGATTAAATCCCATTTGTACCAAAAGTGAATTTTTTGACCTTAGTCCCGATTTCAAAATTTTTCCTCAAAAAGTTTTCAACATTTTTATTTTTTTTGGGTATGTAAGCATGAAATAAATTAAAGAAAATTGCATTTTTTTTTTTAGGTTTTGAATATCCAAAATCGATCGTCAAATTTAAAAACACCCCCCATGCTTAAGATATGCCATGTCCTCATGCATTAGGACGGAAAAGGGATCACCTTAGTGAAGAACGGTCGGGTTTAGGAGGAACAAAACCTGGAAAAAGAAGAAAAAAGGGAAAGCAAGAAAAAATGATGGGTTACCCCCCATCCAGTGCTATCTTTTACGCCATTCAATCGGGCGTGAAGGTATGCACGGAAGACGTACAATCATGTAGATAATTGGACACTTGGATGCCTGCAAAAAAGGTGTCTTCTTCTAGATCCCTAGAAAATTGATTAGAAATAATATCGGGATCAAAGTTGGATGGAAAATGATAAGTGTAGCCCGAGTCTGGCCATGGTTTTAAATCAAGTTGGATGCCAAACTCGGGCGGGGTTGGTGGCAGGTTCGTAAGAAAGGGAGGATTGGGGGAAGTTAGTGTGGAAGAATTAGGTGCGTGAATAGTGGGTGGGTTGAGGGGGTATTAGGAATAAGTTTGGGGTCAAGACAAGTTTCTGGATCATAGATTTTGCCGACCACTGATTCTGAATCAGAGTCCTCAAAAAAGTTGTGGTCGGTAAGGGTATCTATTAACATTGTCTCCTCCACCATATTGGAAATTTCAGTATCTGAGTCCTCAAAGAAGTTATCATCATGAAATCTCCTGGAGGATTTGAAAATATCTAAAGTGAGAGTTTGGCCTGCACAAGTGATATCCATTTTTCCTGTGTGGCAATTGATATTTGCCTTTGCAGTGGCCAAAAAAGGGCATCCAAGGATTATTGCGTAGTCCAGTAATGATTCAGGTGTCTCAATGTCAAAAATCAGAAAGTCTGCAGGGAAGACACAATTCTGGACCTTGACTAAAACATCCTCGACAATCCCACAAGGTTTAATTGTAGATTGGTCGGCTAATTACAGGGTAACCTCGACGGGTTTTAATTCACCGATCTGAAATTCTTCGAATAAACTCGTGGGAATAATATTAACTGAGGCACCAAGATCAAGGAGGGCGCGATTAAATGTAGTGTCATCAAAAATTACAGAAATTAAAGGCACCCCCGAATCTTTCATCTTAGGAGGCAGCTTACTCTGTATGACAGAGCTTATTGTCTCCGAAAGATGCACCTGTCCTAGATTTTTGGCCTTCCTTTTAGGAGTACAAATCTCCTTCAAAAATTTAGCACAGGCAGGTATATATTTGATGGCATCTAGGAGTGGAATATTGATATGAACTTGCCCAAAAAGATCCATGAGTTCTTCTGTAGTGGGCTCAGATTTCTTTTTTCTGTTGGTGGTGGGGAGGAGAGCTTGTGGAAAAGGGATAGGAATCTTGTCTTGAGATTTTGGTATTTCTTTTTCTTCCTGATGGGGAGGTGGGGAGTCAATTTGCACAGGTATTTCACCAGGTTTGTGTGAGGGCCCAGGGTCAGTGGTGGTTTTCCCACTCCTCAAAGTAACTGCATGTGCAGTCGGATTATTATTTGGAGGAGGTGGGGGGGCCTGTGATTGCTGAAACCTGGGAGGCTGCTGAGGTGGTGGATTAGGAGGAGGCTGATTCAAATAGTGTGGAGTTCTGCCTGTATAATGGTTTCCTTGGTGATTAGGGTTGGGCATGGGTTGGGACGGAAGATGCCCTGCAGGTCTTTGCGTGGGAGTAACCCCAATCTGATTGTTCAGATTTGAGATGGTGCGGGTTACTTCCGTCATTTTTGTTTGCATATCCTACAGGGTTCGCATCATCTGGGCATTGATGTCTTGTTGGGATGGCCTAGGATGGAAGTTTGGATTCGACCCATACCCGTTAAAATGATAAGGTTGGGAGGAAACTTGATTATTCCAGGAGTAGTTCGGGTAATTTTTCCAATTGGAAGAATTTTTAAAGGGCTCCTGGATGACAGAAATATGTTGAGTGGGGTTAAGATCTGGATAGTTGTAATTCCCCAGTGAATCATGGGTAACCTCAGAATAATCAACAGTAGTGTTGAGATTGTGCAAATTTTCTCTTCGTGGAAAGTTAGGTTGGGTTAGATGTGGGTGTGGAGCTTGAGTTGATGTAGCCAGTCTTTCCTCAATTTTCTTTTGATTAATATGCATCTGGTCGAGTTTTTGAGCGATCAATTGAAGATCATCTTGGGTGACCGGGATAGATTGAGTGCCTATTTCATGAACACCGAACTGTGGGTTTTGGGTTCTGCAAAATGTGTTCATGGAAGCTTGATTAAATGAGTTTTCACTCATTTCTTCACACAGGTCGTAGTCACTTTCAGCATCTTTATTTAAGAAGTTGCCGCCACACGAGGCATCGACAAAATGTCAGATTTGATCTTCTAATCCATGATAGAAGATTTGCATGAGCTACCATAAAGGAATCTCGTGGTGCTGGCAACTTAAAAGATCTTGAAATCTTTCCCAAGAATCATGGAAAGTTTCACCAGATTTTTGGTGAAAGGTCGTAATTGATCTTCGCAAGGAATTGGTATGACCTATGGGAAAGAATTTCTTGAGGAGGGCACTCTTGAGCTGAGGCCAAGTTGTGATTGGTCGGCCAATGGTCCTGAACCAATAAGCGGCCTTATCTTTAAGAGATAATGGAAAAAGCCGCATCAGCCATATGTCTTCCTGCACATTTCGGGAACGGGTTGTCTGTGCAAGAAGAGTTAGCTCTTCAAGGTGGCTAAAAGGGTCTTCCCTAGGAAGGCCATGAAAGTGTTTAATTAGGTTCAAGACCGCAGGCTTGATCTCAAAGTCCCCCTCTGGTATGACCACCCCTGGTCGTTCCTCATAATAAGACGGATCATAGAAATATTTTAGAGGAACAACAGGCTGCTGATGGGGTGGTGGGTTTGGCCTTGGATTGGCTAGGTTTTGGATGTTCCTAGTCAATGTTTGTTGATTGGAATTTAATTTATTAATCTGATCGGCCATCAATTTTAAAAGATCAGGTAGGGGGTCTTGATGTTGTGTGTGGGGCAACTCAAGATTAGGGAGCTCCAAGTGTGGGAAGTTAATGGTGGGTGGGTTTTGGGTGGAAGGGTTAGAATTAGGGTTAGTGGTGGGGTTAGAGGTGGAAGTGGAAGGGTCAGTGGACCTATTTTGTTGTGTTTCCATTTTTTCAGGAGAAGAAGACAGAAAAAGTGGTCATTTTGCGTGGGGGGAGAAATCAAATGGTCCTTCCAAGTGCGGATTTTGAGACCGTCGCCCATGCATAAAATGGAAGAACAGGAGGGGAGGAGAAGAGAAAGAGATGAGAGAAAGTGTGCAATTCAAACAAACAAAACTACACCTAACTTAAATGTGACTCCCTAATAATAACCTAAGACTTGGTCTATATAGGAAATAAGTAGTCAATAGTGAATACCCGTTCTATCAACAAATCTAGCCAAGTTGCTTAAGGGGAGGTTTGGGCCCAAACGTTTCCCAGTGAAAACCCCAGGTGCTTGTACAAACCTGCGCCTGGTCGTTTGACACGGCCCCTCAGCCTGAACACCAGATATAGATGACAGAATTGGTACTAATTAAAGAAAACTTAAGACCTAAATAGCAAGCCTAAGTTGATAAAGGCTTAGGGGTCAAGTTGCTACAAATTTTAATTAGGTCTTGGATGCTATAGTGTACACGAAATGTGGAGGGAGTTTATTGGGATGTTGCCCTATTATTTTGATTTTTTTGTGTGTGTGTGTAGGAATTGGAGAGTGGCTCCAATGAAAATCAAGTGGTCACACAATTTTTTTTGTATTTTTGTCTTTTAGGATTTGATTTAATTAAATGTGTTTTAAGGTTTTTCTCTTTAAGTTTTCAAACAAGTTTGAAAGTTCACAATCAAAGGAAAGACAAGTTGTATGGGTGATTGTATATTTCCTTTAAATTGCATCTCTAAAGAGAAAGAAAGAAACCCTAAGCCAATTGTCCCTAAGACAGAAATTTAACTACCAATGAGTTATTTTTAGGCTTTCTGAATAGATAGTGGTCCAATCAATGCAACCAACACCACTACCTTGATTGAAATCAAACAAGGATTCCAAAAAAGATTTTTGAAAGATTTTATAAATTTGTTTGATAATTATTTTAAATTTTTAATTGTACTGGTGTTAAAGTCCAGAAATGATACCAGTGGGTATTTTGGACTTTTCATTATTACCACTGACCTCAGAAAATTTCTTTGATTTTATATGATGTGTAAAATTTCACAAGGATTCCAGCAAGCTAAATTCCACAAAAATTCGATGAATATAAAAATTCTAAAAATTCACGGACTATAGCAAAATAGGAAGATGAGAGGGTGTGACCCCTTTGCAGTCCACGAATTTTAAAAAATTAAATACAAATCCAATTGATCTGAAATTTAGAGCAGATGTTCCTAACTTAATTGGGAATCACTGTATGAAATTTTATGATTTTATAGCCCTGTGGTGTTAGGAATCGGTTTTTCAAGTCCGGATAGAAATCTGGACCCGAAAAATAAAACACCAATAGTTGAAATGGAGTGGTGTTAAAGAAGCATTCAAGCAAACAATGGATTTTATATGGGCACCACTCCACTTAATTAAATTGTTTATGGTCTTGAAAGCCAAGTTTAATATTTTTTTTGTAGTCTTTTAGCCTAAATGTGACAAGAAAGGGGAACCAACCTGAATTTCACGGGAAGAAAAGGATCTTTGAGCTCTCGCTTCCAAATTCCTGCCTTCCCGCTGTAATTCCTGCACACACAAAAGAAAGAAAGTGAAGGGGATGAGATCCACTTCAAGCAATAGAAAATTAACTAATGCAAATCCGTGACTCCCAGGCAACGGCGCCAAAAAGTGATAGCGATTTTATACGGTTTGTTAATTAAGTCATTGTAACGCGTAAAATCGATCAACTCTTAAATTTATAAACCTAGATAGGGGAGTATCTAGGGTCGTCCAAGGAGGCCAAATGTTTACAATAGTGATTCTCTTGCTTGGAATAAATCTCAACTTTCTTTTTGGTATTTTTCAATATATCATTTTTTTCGTTTTTTAATTAAGACAACATGCGAAATGGTGGCGGGAAGGTGATTTACACTTCAATTTAAAATACTACTTCTAAGTGGCAAGTAGAGCTTCTCCCTAAGCTCACTCTAGGCAGGTGGAGGCCTAGAATAATTAGGGAGAAGGAGTGAAGAATGCTAAAAATAAGCAAGTAGAAATGCAAATCAGAAACTGCAAAGAATGCAACTAGATAAATGAAAAGTGTTTTACAAAAAAGGCCTAGTAGAGGAATGCTTCTACTACTAGAAAAATTAAAATAAAGAAAAGCAAACACAAATCCTCTAGATAGATGGTGAAGAAGAGGGCTTCTTGCTCCAAGGTTGGTGCCTCCCAAGCTTGAAAAGAATCCTTAAGCTCCTTCCTTGCTGTGCTCCACCAAGGTGATGTCCTCCAAGGCAAGCCCTAAGGGGGCGTGCCCTAAGCTTCTCTCCAAGGGTGGATGTCCACCCTAGGTCCTTCTCCCTTGCCTAGCCGTCCTCCCTGAAGTGGAAGAGTCCTCCTCCTTGGTGTGGCCCAAGTTGAAGAGAGTGGGGAGAAGAAGGCACCAAAAGGGCTGGTGATGTGCCCTTTTAATCTCCTTCTCTACTCCTTCTTCTTGGCCATGGGTATAGGTGGTTTTGGTAGAAAAATATACTAAGGGAGGATGCTCTAAAATGGTGGTAGGTGGTGGGTTTATATAGAGTAGGAAGGGGGGCTAACGTGACTCTTGGAATAGAGGGCTAAGATGGAGAGATGGAGGTGGTTGGGGATCCTAAGGCTAAGGGCAATTGGCGCCAACTCAAGGGGTGTTAAGGGGGTGGTTATGGTGGTGTTGGTGGCTTTTGGTGGTGGAGAGACACCATCATTTTGGTGCCATCCTAGGGTCTTCTAGAAGGGGGGTCAGGTGGATGGTGGAGATGGATTTAAGGAGAGGTGTATGGTGGAGATGAAGGGAATTTTGGAGGGAAAATTGGCACCAAAAGGGAAGGGTTCTAGAAGGTTATTTTGGAGGGAAAATAGGTGGCTTTTGGTAGTGGTGATGGGGTGAAGGGGTTTGATGGTGGTGGCACCAACTTGGAGTAGGGTAGCTAGCTTAGGTGAGCTTGGTTGACGGAGCTAGCTAGGGTTGAGTTGAAGGTGGTGGATGGCCAAGGAGCTGGGTGCTAGCTAAGCTAAGCTAAGCTTAGCTAAGCTAGCTTAGCTAGCTATAGAGTAGAGGAGGAGGTATTGGAGCTAGGGTTTGAAGAGAGGAGCTAAGGAGGAGAAGTCTGGAGCTGGAACTGGAGCTGGCTGCTGCTGAAGAGGCTGGCATGGAGCTACTCTAGCTGGCTTAGCTTGCTAGTTCTTTGCTAGTTGCTAAGCCAAGCTAAAGTAAGCTAGCTTCTACCATAATGAGCTGAGGTGAGCTTGGTCTGGTGCACCTAGGGAGAATCAAGCTGGTTGAGGCAGCTAAGGTAGCTTAGCTCAACTGAGTTGAGCTACGCTAAGTCCCCGGGAGCTGGACTTTAGCTTCCTGAGCTGGGATGAATTCTTCTTCAGCTGGCTGGAGTTGAGTGGAGCTGGATGTAGCTGGATCTGAGCTGGGGTGAACTCCTGTCAACTCAGCTGAGCTAGCTAGAGCTCCCTGTGGACTAGTGGGAGCTGAGATGAGCTAGACTCAACTAAGTTGAGTTGGATCTGAGCTGACTTGAGCTAGGGTGAGCTAAGATGAACTCTCTTGAGCTGCCATTCAGCTGAGATTAGCTAAATGGAGCTGGGATGAGCTAACCCTAGTTCAAGTGAGCTAGGTTCCAGTTGTGGTGAGCTGGATCAAGCTGAGTTCCAGCTAGTCTGGGCTTCTCCTTCACCATTTTCCTTCTTGAGTGCTAGAGTTTTAGGGATCTGTATATCTGTACATCCCTAACACTCACAAAAACGTATTAAAAAGATAATAAAAAATGCAATGCATGCCTAACCTAATTTATGCCTAAATGCAGCCCAAAAACCCGTTTGCGGAGTAAAATCCTAAGAGGTAGGTTTTTTTTAATGCATAAGAATGATGATAAACTGACGTTTATCAAATAGCACCAATGGTCTAGTGGTAGAATAGTACCATTCCATGGTACAGACCTAGGTTCGATTCCCGGCTGATGCATCATTTTTTGGTTCTAAGCTAGAGCATCATTTCTTAACCTTATGCATCTTGAATTTCGTTTCTTTAAACAAAGAAATGGGAGGTTCTTTAAGGATAAAAGAATTATAAATAACTACATGACATTACTTTCTTTCCTCTTTCATGACAATGATACAACTTATAATTTAAATTTTGAGGAAATGTTATTTCATCTTAGGATGTTCTATTAACTATTTTTAGAACCAAATGGCATGGTGCATAAATTGCAGGAAGGCTGCTGATTGCGCAGCAATCATAGGTCTTAATTGACCTAGATTAGGCTAGAACTTAGCATAAGTTAGGGAAATTCATGCACGCATAAGCATATCTGCATCCTTACTGCTTTACTTTAGCTATGCATAAAATAATGTTATAATGTGCTAATTAAGTATATTATGTCGATTACAGGTAATAAGCAGATCTAGAGTAGGATCTGAAGCTGGATCTGAAATAACGGGAGTTGTAGTAGAGCTGGAGTAGAAGGCCTAATTTAGATGTAGGAATAATAATGTAAGTAGGTTAAACGTTTTCTATTCTATTAAGTAGGAATAAAGCAGTAAAATGTGAAGAGCATAGGTCCATCCTAGCCCTAGGATAGCCTAGAAACTTCCCCAAGCCTTAGACACCCATAGATTAGGTCACCGCACCCTAGGAAGCCCTAAAACCCTAGTTCCAACCCTTATCTGGATGTCCAGGACCCTTAGCCAACTCCCGCACACTTCAAACCCACTTCTACAGTGTTATTGGACGTCCAGACACTTTGTCAAATGTCTAATTTCTATAGAATACCCAAAACAGAACCCGAAATCCTTCCTGACTCTAATTGGATGTCCAGACAACAAGTCTGGACTTCTGATTTTTGAGTATAAGACATCTGATTCTATTATTAGACGTCTGATACTGCTCTCCAATTCCTGTTTTGAGATTTAAGCCTTGATCTTGGATCTCTAGGTCCCTAAACCCAATTTCAACCCCATAGGAACATAAATTAAGGTGCCCTAACCCTAGTACATCACCTCTAAACCTACCTAAGGACCTAATTAGGTCCTCACTAAACCTAATTGACTTGGATCTTAGTCAATTCCATCAGCCTATTCAATTGGACTCATTGAGTCCAATTGAGCCCTGATCTCAGCACACACTATCCAATTGGACTCAGTGAGAGTCCAATTGACCTACACCTGACTTAATTGAGTTTTTTTACTCTCAATTAAGTTTCCACACACCCAATTAAACTTGTATTAAGTTTAATTGCACTTTACCTTAGTGAATTAGGGTTTATAACCCTAATTTGAGACCTACCTTGACCTAAACCCATTAGAACCCAACCTAATCAACCTAGCCGCCTAAGTTTCGACCCACACACACCATCCACACGAAAATATCTAGCCTAGAGTTCTCTAGAACTCTCTACCATGTGTAGTTTCCTTGGTTGCCAAAAATAGCAACCAAGAGCCATTCAATTTTTAGATCCACATTTGGTCTATCTAAAAACCACCATCCAGCATCTCTCTCTCACTCTCCCACGAGCTCCCACCATAGGCCTCTCTAGAGAATTCCATAATTCTCTAGAGAGCTTCCCTTAGGTCTATAAAAAGACCCCTTGGGTGGCCATTTGCACCCATTCACTTCCTTGGCATCCATTCCACTTAGAATAGCCACTTCCATCTCCACTCCACCTCCACGAGTTGAGCACCACCATGGAGGCCACCATCTCCACGCCAGGAAGTTGGATTAGCTCCCCAACCTCTCTCCAAGGGCCGGCCTAAGTTCCATTGGCCGCCTCTCCTTCTCTCAACCACTCAAAGGCCATCGGGGACCACCCCTAAATGCCCTTCCATTCTGCTAGATTTAGATTATGCTCTTCGTATATTTACTGCTTTTATTTACTGCTTAGTAGTGTAGTCTTACTTCTCCCCCAATGATGCATGCGAAATCCCCCCATCGATTCTTGTATGTAATCATTTTCTGGTAGCTAGATTTAATTTTTAAGCATTTATGTACAAGCTTCCCTCTACGTTTTATGTTGCAAACGACTCTCCCGCTGAATGAATGAAAAATGCTTATATATATATATATTTGTCTCTATATGTTTGAAATCACCATGAGCTTAATAATTGTCATTCTTTTTGTGTGATTCAAGTTTCCTGTTTTCAATTCCTAATATCTTGGAACTAAGCATGTCATACCTAAATATGTAATAATCACGAACTGGCATGTGATTCTAAACAAAGTAGAGCAGCAAAAAGATCGATTTCAAATGTAAAAGCAACGCCTCCTAGAGACGAACGACCGGGACTCAAGTCTTGTTATCTTTAGAAATCATTTTTTGACGAACGTTTTTGCGCGACTATACTACGATTTCCAACGACTTCCAAATGCATGAAAATGGCATTTCTGTCAAATGCATAGAGAATAACATCAACCGATCATCGCATTATTTATTTGTAATTAAAATTGAGGAGTAAAGTCTTATACTTATATAGAAAGATTTTTTTGATTGATATAGTGATTATATCATAAACTAGTTTTGTGAAGGGTGACGACGAAAATAGTGTGGCCATTTAACCAAGCTAATGTAAGTGATAAGTGTAATGTAGTGTAAGTAGACTTTGATTTTGTTCTTACAGATTAAGGTGTTGGGTGTTTGTTGTTGGTGTTAAGAACAAGGTCATACTTTCAAGTGGGTAATGATGGATCATGTTTTAGTTATGTTAAATCCTTATACAAATGTTGAATCCTTTTTATTTCAATGCTTACATTTGAAAATTGTTGTTGGGGATAGTTTGATTAATTTGTGTTAATTAAATTAGATGATTTTTTTGTATCTATATTAGAAATTTCATTTATGCATAATATATAGTTTAACAAGGTCAGGGCATTGTTGGTATTTATTGTAGTAGGGATATTAATGAATATTACATGTAAGACCTACTCCAATGGTTGTAGTAACCGATAGAATTACCATATAAAATCCCTACTTTTTTGTCTATAGTGTCAATCCTGCCGACAATTGTGTTCGTTGGTGTATATATAGGCATTACACTAACATAATAAATCATTGGTGATAGATCCAAGCTAGCCGTCGTTGTTGGCCTGAACATTAGATTGCACAACCTTGCAAAGATGATCGTTGCTGTAGGACTTGGTACAACACCGATGGTTTTACTGTCGAGGTACCCTACAACGACGCCTCTTAAGAAAACACTGAAGTTGACCATCGGAATAGGCACTTGAAGCTACAACGATGGTCATTTTAACCTATATTGACGATTACTAACCATCGGTGTAGGTGCATACAATTGTGTTTGTAAAGAAATGTACTTTTATTTATGTGTATACTATATTAAAAATATTCATTTAAATAGAGATTTTATAAATTGAAAAAATATTTTTTAAATAATAATTTTAGTTGGTAATCCATGATTATAGGGAATAAAATGACAAGTTTTTTTTAAAGAGAGGAATTTACGAAAAATTTAAGGGTGAGAAGGACGGAAGATGCACTCTTTAAAAGTAAGAGTGAGAAAAAGATGAATAGTGAAGACGTCACTTTTGCAGAGAACGTGAGAGAGAGAGAGAGAGAGTTGAGTTTAAACATTAAATTTAAAGAGAAAATCGGATGATAAGGATGCTGACGACGGATGTAGCATGCACTTCGTTTGTTTTGGAGTATCGATAGATCCCTCTTTCAAAATTCCATACGCGTACTCATTCCCACTCCTAACCACCACCACCACCACCCTCGGTAAATAATTTCCCGTTCACGTAAACCCCGCCATCCCCGTTCCTAATTGCAAAAATCGCGCACCCTCACCATCCAAATTGCATGCACGATATCCTTCACCCGTGTACGTACACGCTCTCGCTATCGCTGTCTATTTATTCCTATCCCGCGCTTCCCAACTACGGGGACTCACATTTTTCCCGCTCTCTCGTCGACAACGTCACACCTCCGCTCGGTCTCTCCTTCCCGCTCCCTCTTTCTCGCTTTCTCTATTCTCTCCCTCCCTCTCGCGACAGAGACGCACGCTCGCCTCTCCTCTCTTTCGATTCTCTCTCTCCCTGACGAAGCTACGTTCCCGCTTACCCCCGCTCTCTCTATTCTCTCTCTTTCTCGATCTTTGTCTCGATCGCTCTCTCACTTCTCGCCCGACGCCCTCCGCTCTCCCTCACGACCGAGCGCCCTTCACCTCGACGCAGTGCATGTCCGCGCCCTCTCCACGTCGCACGGGCTTCCTACTCACATCCTCTTCTCAAGCGCACGGACGCCCAAGACCCTTTCTTCCGACCTCTTCCTCCAACCGCAGCTTCTCTCCAACTCACGAGCACGACGCCGCCAGCCACCTCCTCCCTTCAGCCGCAGGTTGCCTCCTTCCTCCTCCTCTTCTTTCTCCTTTCCTTCTCTTCCTCCTCTGCTTCTCTTCTTTTTCTTCCACGTTCTCCCTTTTCTTCTTCTCCTCGTCTCTCTTCTTCAAACCACCACCACCACCACCACCACCTTCTTCTTCTTCTTCTTCACATCCTTCTTCCTCTCCTTCTCTCTCTTCTTTTCTCTACGTTACCTTCACTCTCTCTCTTTCTCTTTCGACACACTCTTTCTCTCTCTCTTTCTCCCTTTCTCTACACGCCCACCAACACCTCCTCGCTATTTTTGCATTTTCTTTCGACTGTTTTTACTTATTTTCAGCTTACTCGACGATTTTCACACTTGTCCTGTGACTTCTCTGCATCTCCGTGTCGCATCTGCATCTTCTTCGACTTCTTGCCTCTACGCACGTGTTTCACCGATGATTGTCGACAGCCTTCTTTGCACTCGTCACGACCTCGCCAACCTTCTCCCCTCACTCTCTTACTCTCTTTTTCTTGTTATTCTCTATTTTCTCTGTTTACTTATTATTGCCACTTTTTAATGGTAATGAAAGTTCCTATTTTCATTTACATATTTTTTTTTTGTATTTGACTTTATGATTGTTTCGTTAATCTATTCTTATTATAAAACAAAATTTGAAAAAAAAATTACTTGGTTAGTTAGGATAGAGAATATCTAAATATGTCATCCTTCCTTTGAGGCGACCTGTGCTCCTGGTATTATTTTCGTATTTTTCATAGACAATTTTATAAATCACAAATAATGTGTTTTCGCAACTAATGTTTATCCTTTACATGATTTCACAATCACTCACCGGTTTTTATCCCAAGGTCAATATTTTATCCCAAGGTCGACTGGACCTTAAGTCTCTTTTACTATTTTTTTTCTCCAAGTTATTTTTTAAATGGTAACACCCATATATGTATCGAAGTGTTTTATTCAAATGCAACACTCATTTGTATTCAAATGCAACACTCATTTATAGCAAGGTGTGAAATTTATTTGAAATTGACTCATTGCTTCTCTATTTTTTTCTTTTTTTCCTTTTTTTTTACTACAACTTATTTTTCTAGGTGAGTGCCTCTCTTTTATCCCTTCAAGAACATCTCCTAAATAAAGACACGAAAAGCTATGGATACAAGGCTGGGATCTGGACATCTGACAATAGGAAGGCTCTCCTACTACCACATGCCAGTCATACCTAAATCTAGATTCTATTGACTACTTAGATTTCAATGGTTTGTCGACCAAAAGATGAGTCAGTGCATACGTGCACGTGTGGAAAGCTTAATCTTCTCAAAATTTTCAAATTAGCGAGTAGGAAGATAAGTCACATACTTATCACCACTTCTACTTAATAATTTGACATTTTTAAATCTCATCAACGACTCCAGATAATTAATTTGGAAAAATGACCTTGAGAGTCTAAGCGAAAAGACTTTGTACTTTTCGTAACATCGCTAAATCCTTAAAATAAAAATTTTTCAATTTCTTTTCGTAATTCAAACTCTTAAAACACCAAGTTTTTTTTTAAAAACAACTTTTCGAGAAAATAACAAATACATAGGAATATGGAGATAAATAAAAATGACTCTAAAAATGTTATCTATCCCCATGCCTATTTCATGCAGTGTCCTCAATGCATGTAATAAATATAAGCGAAAAATATATATCACCTGAAAGCTCGAGAGTTCTGAAAAATCAAGACTCGATCATCTGTAAACTTAAATGAAAAGTTTAAAGTAAAAAATAAAGGAACCTAAATTCATTAGGTTGCCTCTCAATAAGTGTTGAATTTTATGTCTATAGCTACTCACAATCTAGCTTAAGATGATTCCAGAAGTGATGTGCTTTCAATCAGAGGCTCCTGAGCAACATTTTCATAATAGATCTTCAATCTTTGTCCATTGATTGTAAATTGTTGCTTAATTTAGAATCATAGATTTCAATTACTCCATTTTGATAGGGTTGAAGCACAGTCTAAGGTCTAATCCACTTAAATTTGAGCTTGCTAGGAAAGTGTCAAAGTCTAGAATCAAAGAACCAAACTTTTTAATTAGGTTTAAAATATTTCCTACTGATGTGCTTATCATGAAATACCTTAGTCTTTTCTTTATAGATCTTAGTGCTCTCATAAGCCTCTCTTCTAATCTTACCCACCTCATTGAGTTGGAGTTTCTTTTGTTGTCTCACCTTATCCAAATCAACATTACATCTTCTTATAGCCCAGTAGACCTTCTGCTCCAACTCAACAGGAAGATGATAAGGTTTACCATAAATTAATATATAGGGGGGCATGCCAATCAGGTTCTTGTAGGAGATCCTGTAAGCCCAAAGAGCATCATCCAATCTCAAGGACCAATCCTTTTTGTAAGGTTAGATAGTTTTTTGAAGTATGTTCTTAATCTCCCGATTAGAGACATCAACTTGTCCATTAGTCTGGAGGCGATAAGGTGCATCAATCTTGTGTTACACCCTGTACTTAATAAACCTCGAAGTTGGATATTTGTAAAATGAGTCCCACCATCACTGATTATAGCTCGAGACATCCCAAATTTTGAGAAAATATTTTTCTTCACAAAATCAACCACAGTCTTATAATCATTTGATCTGGTAGGGATTGCCTCAATCCACTTGGAAACATAATCCACAACAAGAAGTATGTATTGAAATACATGTGATGCTGTGAAAGGACCCATAAAGTCTAAGCCACTTACCTCAAAAATCTTAATATTCAAAATCGACTGAAGAGGCATCATGTCTCTTGTTTTTTGAAAGGCATCATGTCTCTTATTGTCATTCTTCTAAAGATTGACATTGAGTGCAAGCTTTACAAAAATCATGTGAGTCTCTTAATAAGGTTGCCAATAAAATTCACACTGTAAAACTTCTGCAACGATTTTCTTTCCAGAGAAATGTCCTTCACAGGCCATATAGTATGATAGAAGGTCAAAATACTTAAAATTTTAGATTTAGGTACACACTTCTAATAATTTGATCAACACATAGCCTGAATAATAAAGGATCTTCTTCAAAAATAATATTTAGCTTCAGAGATGAATATATGTTTCTACTATTTAGTCCAATCATTTGGTATCTTCCTTGTAAATAAATAATTAGCCAAATCAGCAAATAAGGGGAGTCCTTTATGAACTATGGCTAAGATCTGCTCATTTGGAAATTGATCTCAAATTAGAGGTGCAAGGCCAAGATTATCCAGATTTACCTGTGATAGATGGTTAGTAACCATATTCTGAGCACCGACATTATCTCTGATTTCTAGTTCAAATTATTGTAATAATAAAATCCGTCTGATTAACCAAGGCTTGGCATCCTTTTCCAATAACAAGTGTCGTAGAGTTGTATGATCCATATAGACAACAAGGTGGGAACCAATTATATAAGATCTAAATTTCTCGAGTCCAAATATTATGTCTAGCAATTCCTTTTCTATCGTAGTGTAATTCCTTTGAGCATCATCAAGTGTCCTGCTAGCGTAATAAATCACCACGGATTTTTTCTCGATTTTCTATCCAAGGATGACACCTACTGTCACGTGTAAGTACTTAGGTACTAATCTTATTTATTTTGATGTTTTATGCAAGATTATATTTTGTTATAAAGTTGTTTGCAGAATTAGATATTCATCAAAAAATCATGATGAAAGGTTTCAATGATGATGGAGGAAAGCACAAATGATGTTGAAGATGTTGATTGAAGAAAAGAAAAGATCAAAGTTGATGATTTAAAGCTGATAGCTAAAAGGTGTGATTTATTAAAATTAGGTTTTTTCTTCGTTGCAACATGCAAATCCAATCACTCTTAAATTTGTAGTTACCGAGTACTCGAAGAGTATTCAAGTTGTCCCAAGGAAGGCAGAAATGCTAATTGATATTCTCTTGCTTGACAAATGAAAATCTTCTTTTTGTCTATTTGAATATGTGATTTTTATGGTTTTTAAATATGGGAAAAAGTGAATACAAAGAAAATGAGAATTAGAAATACTAAAGGTGAAGTAACAAGTGCCTTGTTTCTCCAACTCACTCCAAGCAAGAGAGGCTTGGAGTAATGGAGGAACAACACACAAGAGATCAACACAAGCTAACTAAAAGAAAAGTAGCAGAATGCTTCTTAAACAAGAAAAATGTTTTACAAATGGGGTTGGAGAACTCACAAGCGAGAAGGATTCTCACTTGTAATCTCCAACACAAATGCGAACACTACACTACAATGCAAAAAAATACAAAAATAGAGGAAAGCTTATGATGCTACTGTAGAGCTCCAATTCTGGTTGCCCAAGAATCAAAGGAAGCTTGCTCCTAGATCTCCTCCTCTTGGGAAGCCCTAGGTGGGGTGTGCCTGGCTCCTCCTTTAGTGGAAGAATTCCACTCTTAAATCTCTTCCTTAGGGTGGGCGTGAACCACCCTATATGCTCCTCCTTCTAGACGGCCTCCTTGCCTGGCTTGACTCCTTGGCTTGGTGTGGGCATAAGGTAGAAGAAAGGAGGAAGTTGAAGGCACCTAGAGGGTAAGAGCACCCCCCTAGGTGGGGTGTGCCTGGCTCCTCCTTGAGTGGAAGAATTCCACTCTTAAATCTCCTCCTTATGGTGGGCGTGAACCACCCTATATGCTCCTCTTTCTAGACGGCCTATTTGCCTAACTTGACTCCTTAGCTTCGTGTGGGCACAAGGTGGAAGAAGGGAGGAAGTTGAAGGCACCTAGAGGGTAAGAGCACCCCCTTAATCTTCTTCTTCTCCTATTCTCCATTGCCATGGGTGCCTATGGTGGAGTGATGGTGGATGTATGCTTATATATGCATAGCCAAGGGTGGTTTGAAGTGGGTGGTTAATGACCTTTTTATAAAGTGGATTGGGGGGTAGGTAGGCGTGCATACAATGGATGGTTTGGATGTTATTATGGGGGTGGTTAGATGATCCTATGGCTAGGGTCTGTTGGCACCACTTGAAAGGGTTTGAAGGGGGATGTGGTGGCTTTAGGGTGGACGGCTAGGATGGCTAGAAGGGGTAGTTATGGGTATCCTAGGGTGGAGAATCAATGGCGCCATATGAAGGGGTGGTAGGCTTGGTAGTTGTTGGTTGGAAGGACACCAAAGGTGGCGCCAACCATGGAAGGGTGCCATAGTTTGGTGCCAACTTTGAGGGCATCTAGAAGGAAGGTGAGGCGGATGGTGGAGAAGGCATTAAAAGGAGATGGAAGGTTAATGTAAACACGTTTATATCACATAAATAGTCTATTTATGAATGTTCCTAGGCATATAGTTGCATGATATATTATAAATATTGCATAACATGCATCATCTTGCATTTAGGTTAGATTGTATAAATTTTAGGTTAATTGTCTCTTTTTATGGTCAGGTGATAGGGCGACATTTAATCGGGTTCTTGGATTGAAGATCCAACCGTACGGATCTGATCAAGGTGATGATTGGTGTTCAACGACGCCAAGATCGCCTTGATCGGACTTCCGTAGTATCAGATACAATCCGAGAAAAGTCAGAGATCAAGGGCTACGATGGTGTAAATCCGCACTTCAGTTGACAAATCTGATCACACGGATGGGTTCGGATCAACAATCGCAAACCAAAAGCATGAAAATCGGTCCAATCCGACATCTGTAGCACCATCTACAACTCATAGAAGATGGACAGTCAAGATGGCACCACGTGGCGCCATCCCAGCCGCCCAACACACACCAAGGCCTCCTGCTCCACATCTCTAAGCGAACATCATTGCTTGATCTCGACCGTTGGATGAAGATCCAATGGCCGAGATGGGCTGCGCACAAAAGCTTCTGTGTGCCTTAAATGCACGCGTAGTGCAGCGGTTAAGGCACTGCGTGAGTAGAGAGTGTGTGTTTGATTCGTGGCGATGTGTCCTCTTTCTAGTGCACGAGCGCGAAATTTAGCTGCTCGATCAAGCACCAACGGCTTAGATGGATTGATCGGTTAGTTGCACAAGATGATGCCTGATCTCACGTGAGATCAGGCACATGGGAGGCACAATTGTGAAGGCAGGCGAGCGTGGTTCTGAGCCATTGATCTTTGATCCAACGGTGATGAAAGAGGCCACGTCGCCTCTTAACGTATGAAGAGGGCGCGAGCAAGATCACTCCTAAGCAGTCCAATCTCACGATTGGATGGCTGAGGATTTAGGAATGTGCACGGGCATTTTGAATGTTGAAGGTGAGGAGGTGGGCATGTACGCGCGACCTATGCCCACGTTCAGGGGATTTAGTGATGCTTAAATCCATCACTAAAGACCCTGAGTTAATGTTTTTAAGCATAAAATGACCAAATTGCCCTCAATCCCTACAACTATAAAAGGATACCCCTACCACTCAAATTCTTCATCCCTTCCTCTCTTCTCTCACCCCCTCAAAAACTCTAAGAGCTTGTCCCAAACCCAGGATGCTCATCTAGAGTTTAAAATATAATTTTCCACCTTCTCATCCCATTCATGGAGCATTCTGCGGTTATCCTCTCACCACTGTTCGGGAAGCAGATCCCATTGCGACATCGCCCTACCCCATTCTCTGTCATCCGTTGCCGTTCTCCTTCATCCCACATCTCACCACCATCGTCCGGGTGCTCCATCAACATGGCTCGTCCTCCAAGCAGCAGTCGAGGAGGATAACTTCTCTCCACCTTCTCTTTCACAAATTTCTAGAGTAGATTTACTGCTTTCTAGTGTAATGAGTAGTTGTTAGTTGTAATAGACATCATTCTATGGTTATGAATCATTCCACAGAATCATTCCACATTCTACACGCATTCCCGCTCTTACCCTCCTGATACATCTTATCCCCAATATGATGATTATTATCCCGACTTGTGCTATATCAATCATCTACTAGTTGGGATAACTCGGATTGGGGATACAATTCCAGAACTCCGTGTTCAGGGTCTAACCCTAGACACCATGATCTTGATTCTTATCCTTCTCCATGCTACATCAATTATAGGTCATCACCTCTTTTTGGACAACCTAATATGATCTACAATCAAGAAGGATATGCTGATCCTTACCATTCCTCAGATTACACCACTTATAGGTTATCACCTCTTTATGGACAACTTGAAATGACCTATTATCAGGGAGGGTATCAAGAACCTCAATTCATTGACTCACCTACACTGAACCCAAACCCACTCAACCTTGAACCAAACCATTTGGTTTAGGTGAATTAGGTCCAAGATAAGGTGTTAGCTAACTTAATGAATACCATTCAAACTCTAGAAGCTCAGCCAACACCTTGACCTAAAGAATTGGAGCCTCTAATTGAAATGATTGATAATCTTAACAAGTATTTGTTGGATTGGCTCAAGGATATTAAGGATAAAGGCCCAGGTGAGTTTTTCCTTGGGAAGTTATCAAAATTGAGGTTGAGATTTGTGATTGCTCTAGTCTAATCTTGGGAGGATTCCTAGGATGAATCCCTGATGGGAGAGCCAATGTTAGAATCCGCTCAGGCACTTGTATGGGGGACATGTTTTACGAGACCAGAGTTGACCAGGTTGTTCTAGAGCAATCAAATAAGGATGAATTAATTTCTTCACCAGAGATCCCTGAGTCAGGGTACGAGGAAACATATGTCTCCATGGAACAAAAAGTGATTGATGATTTTGAGACATAAATTAATGCAAATTTAGAATTCTTTAATTCTGAAGGTGAAGAATCATTATGCGAAGTCTCACATGAGTTTACAGAACATGATTTCAGTGAGACGACTGGGCCTGAGGAATTCGATGAATCATTTGATGGCCCTAAAATTGAGGAATTTCATCTTATTGGGGCATGCATGGCGGATTCAGATCCTCATTTCATGGAGGATTCAATTCATAGCCTCGATCCTTAATCACATCCTATTGAGCTTACTGACAATTTTGATTTTGAAATCGCTAAAACCAAGTCCATTCTGATTCAGACACATCTTTTAGACTTGGAAATTTCAGATGGTGATTGATATGCAGGAGGACCCAGAATTCGAAATTCTGAATGAGGATAGGAGTTAGGAAATGATGATATGGGAAGCCAATTCCGGAGGAAGCAAAAGATCGAGTCTAACGGTTCTGATTTGTCTGAAACTACAAACTCTCTACCATGACCCTTATGACATTTTTGACTCATAAGATGTCCAATCCAAGTGCACATTCATTGATTATCCATTTGAGCTTGATTTCGCTGTAACCCAACTTTTTGTTCTTGGGTTGCATCCTCATAAATCGCAGGCCTGACCCTGCTTGCATACTGATCTCATGTTCTGGGTAATTTTTATCCAGAACCTCAGATATACTCGACCATGGGGTATGGGTCTGCACCACAATCTGGTCCACATCTGTAGACATTCGCTGGTAGGTCCTGAGGTGAATTTTTTTATCCTGATTCTGACCTGCACTTGTGAATTCTTTATTTCTTCTTCCTTGTATAGTGTGCCTAACTGAAGCCACTAAATTCAGCACGTATACAATTTCTTTTCATCTTAGAGCTAACCTGTTATTCACGTAATTCAAGTGCTTTCTACTCTACTCCACTCTGTTTCATGTCTTTTTAATACAATGAGGACATTGCATTAGATAGGCATGAGGGGGTGGATATCATTTTCTGAATCATCTTGTTAGCTCCGTAGATTCTTTTTATTTTTTATTTATTTTAAAAAAAATTGTGGAATTAGGAAAGAGAACTTGGGCTTTAGAAAATTTTCAATCTTAGAGAATAAAACTGTATGATTTGAACACTAAGATCCTTCAGGTCTTCAGGCTTAATCAACTCGGGTGTCCACTAAAATGTAGATTTGTTTCTCGATTCCTCGCCAGTTTGAATATATTTCTAATTTGATTAAATAAGTTGGGTGATAAGTACACGACTTATCAATCCGCCCTCTGATTTGAGGGAACTTTAAGTCTAAGCATCTACACACTTTTCTCACTGACTCATTGTTCGGTGGTTTTAATAAAAATTGGGTAGCTAATGAACCTTCTAGGGTGGTATGCTAGCAAGTTATCATGGGTAATAGCCCATTGGTAGGTTGTCCAGAACCCAGTCACATGACCATTCTTTTCCTGCTGCCTTTAGGTAAATCTTAAATCAGGGAAGCCACCTACTTAACGAAAGAAAAGAGAAAAGAACAATATCCAAAGAAAAGAAAAAAAAAAAGAAAAGGAGAAAAGAAAAGAAGAAATAAGCCACACTTCACCGCATAAGTATGGCTAGCAAGTTATCGTGGGTAACAACCCATTGGTAAGTTGTCTAGATCCTATCTCAAGAAATGCACGTATAATTCCTAAACACTTAGGAAGAAGCGGAGATATAGAATAAGTTAGGGAGATATACACTGGGTTCGCCCTTGTGTTGACCCCATAAAAATAAAAGTAGGGAGAAAGCTATCGGTTGAATAGATACACCTTAAGCCAAATTCCTTTTTAAAGTCACCTAGGGGCGTAGAAACCTGAAGTCCGTTCTGATTATTGATCAAAGGGTCTATCACATTCACAAAAAAATACTTAGAACTTAGAGTTCTCATCGAGTTTTGGGTGGGTTGAGTGGTCGTAGAAAGCTGCTCCGAAACCCTAAACTCAAAAATCCAAAAAAAATTAGAAAAGAAGAAAAAGAAAAAAAGATCCTTCTTTGAATAAGGCGAGGGCTTGAGGAGGTCTGTATTTTGGTAGACACCCAAGCACTATTGTGTCTTTGTAGTTCAAGTCTTAGTTGAATCTCTAAGTGTTGAAAAATAACTTTTGCCCATTAAATCAGAGCCTAATTCTCTTATAAATAGCATGTAATTTTGTTAGGGACTAGCAAAAGATAAGCATGGGGGTGTAATGTAAACACATTTATCTCACATAAATAGTCTATTTATGCGTGTTCTTAGGCATATAGTTGCATCATACATTATAAATATTTCATAACATGCATCATGATGTGCATACATCTAAATAGCCAAAAATGTCTATTAATGCATGTTCTTAGTGTTATATTAGCATCATGCATTGTAAATATTGCATAACATGCATAATCATGCATTTAGTCAAATTGTATAAATTGTATAGTAATTATCTCCTTTTGTGGCCAGGGACAAGGCAACTTTTAATCGGGGCTTCGGATGGAAGATCCGGATATGATCAGGGTGACGACGGAGTTCAATGATTCTAAGATCGCCCTAATCGAACATCCGTAGCACCAGATATAGTTTGAGGAAGCTTAGAGATCAAGGACCAAGATGGTGTCAATCCACACTTCAGATGACAACTTCGACCACACGGATGGGTTCGGATCGACGATCCCAGCCTAACGGTGTGAAAATTGATCCAATCTGACATCTATGGCACCTTCTGGAAGTCACAGAAGATGGACAGCCAAGATGGCGCCACGTGGTGCCATCCCAGCCACCCAATCAACCCAAGGAACCGTCGCTGCCTTTCTCTCCTCAATGAATTGATCAATCTTAGTCGTTGGATCTTGCTCCAATGACTGAGATCAATGCCTGCTACTCTCCATCCTCGCGCATCCTCTCTTTCTCTCCTCGTGCGCACGATCTGATCTGGGCCATCGGATCTTGATCCAATGGCTGTGAGCATGCGTGCTTTGCTGCGAGATGCGACAAACTGCACGCACAGTGCAACGGGTGCACGTCTCTCGGTGAAGCATAGGCACACATTCGAAATGCAGTGCACCCCAAATCAATCAAGGACATGAGTGCAAGATCAATTGAGCTGTTGGATGGAGAGCGGGCAATGCAGATGCAGGAGACGTGGCAACACCAGAGCACTCGGATCACCTACGCGTGATCTAATGCAAGTTCAAATGCTCCATCACACGCACGGGCACGCAGTTAGGCAAAGCTGAAGCAGGCGAGGAGCGATCTGAGCTGTCCGATCTCGCAATCGGACGGCTGAGATTTCTTGGATGTGGGCAAGCGTCGAGCACGCAGAAGGCGAGGAGACGGGTATGTGCGCGAATCTGCGGCGATGTGGGGTCTTTAGTGACAGTTAAATCCACCACTAAAGACCCCCTCATTTAATGTTTTAACTATGTAATGACCAAATTGCCCCCAATCCTTGCAACTATAAAAGGAGACCCCTACCCTACGAAATTCTCATCCCTTCCTTCATCTCTCCCTATCTCTAAAGCTTAAGAGAAGCTTGTCCCACACCCAGAATGCTCCTTTAGAGCCAAATCCGAAGTTTCTCGCCCCCGTTTTGAAAGTGGATCTCGCGACGACGACGACGTGCTGCCTCGTTCCTGCTTCTTCCTGCTTTGTCCTCCTTCTTCCCGCTCCATCCTTCGTCTTCCAGGCATTGGTCCATTTGGCTTGTCCTCCAAGCAATCGTCGAGGAGGATAACATCTCTCTCCCTTCATTTTATCCCTTTCTAGAATAGAATTTCCCCTTTCTAACTATAATCATTTCCCGCTTTCTAGTTGTAAAAATAGTATTATTATAAAAAGTGATTATTCTCTCTCTATCTCTTTCTCTTATTTTTATATCAATTCCATTGTAATTATCTCGCATTCAAAAAAAAATACAAAAAAAAATATAATCGCGGATTTTATATTGACGTAGCCTCCCTGTGTTCGACCTAGAATTTCTTTACAAATTTCGATTAAATTTATCTGTTGACGGATTGCTTCGCAAATCGAACTACAACGATGGGTTTTCAAAATCCAATTCCGATCGCGTAGTTTTCTGCTCTCAGCACATCATCTTGCATTTAGGTTAAATTGTATAAAATTTACGTTAATTGTCTCTTTTTATGGTTAGGTGATAGGGCAACATTTAATAAGAGCCTCAGATTGAAGATCCAACCGTACGGATATGATCAGGGAGACGATCAGAGTTCAATGACTCCAAGATCCCCCTAATTGGACTTCCGTAGCAACAAATACAGTCCAAGAAAGGTCAGAGGTCAAGGGCTAAGATGGTGTAAATTCACACTTCAGATGACAAATCTGACAGCATGGATGTGTTCAGATTGACAATTGTAGCCCAACAACACAAAAATCGATCCAATCTGATATCTGTAGCATCATCTACAACTCACAGAAGATGGACAGCCAAGATGGCGACATGTGGCACCATCCCAACCGCCCAACGCACTCCAAGGCCTCCTGCTCCACATCTCTAAGCAAACATCAATGCTTGATCTCAACCATTGGATGAAGATCCAACAGTCGAGATTGGCTATGCACAAAAGCTTCCACACACCTCAAACGCACACATAGCGTAGCAATTAAGGCGCTGCGTGAGCAGAGAGTGCACGTTCGATTCGCAGCGCTGCATCCTCCTTCTCGTGTGCGAGAGTGAAATTTAGCCACTCGATCAAGCGCTAATGGCTTAGATGGATTGATCGGCCAGACGCATAAGATGACGCCCTATCTCAGGCGAGATTAGACACGTGGGAGGCACTATTGTGAAGGTGGGCGAGTGTGGTTCTGAGCCGTTGATCTTCGATCCAATGGTGATGAAAGAGGCCGTGTCGCCTCTTAACGTGCGAAGAGGATGTAAGCAAGATTGCTCCTAAGCCATCCGATCGATTTAAGAACATGTGCAGGATTTTGAATGTTGAAGGTGAGGAGGCGGTCGCATCCGCACGACCTACGCCCACATTCAGGGGCTTTAGTGACTCTTAAATCCATCACTAAAGACCTTGAGTTAATGTTTTTAAGCTTAAAATGACCAAATTGCCCTCAATCCCTACAACTGTAAAAGGAGCCCCTACCACTTGAATTCTTCATCCCTTCCTCTCTTCTCTCACCCCCTCCAAAGCTCTAGGGGCTTGTCCCAAACCTAAGATGCTCCTCTGGAGTTAAAAATATAATTTTTCCACCTTCTCACCCCGTTTGTGGAGCATCCCGAGGTTATCTTCTCACTGTTGTTCAGGAAGTGGATCCCACTGCGACATTGCCCTACCCTATCCTCTATTGTCAATCTTCGTTCGCCCTCCTCACGCATCTTAGCACCTTCATCCGGGCGCTCCATCAATGTGGCTAATCCTCCAAGCAGCTGTCGAGGGGGATAACTTCTCTCTACCTTCTCTTTACTACTTTCTAGAGTATATTTACCACTTTCTAGTTGTAATGTTTCCAGCTTTCTAGTGTAATGATTAGTTGTAATGAACATCACTTGATTATAAAATCCATGTGTATTCTATTTCTATGTTGTCTTTATTTGTAATATTCTCTCTCTCTCTCTCTTCTATTCATTATTCATTAAGTAGATAGCTAGTTTTAATTAAATTCGACTAGCTAATCTACTTCGTGACAAATAAAACAAACATGATTTTCAATCAAACATCCGCCTCCCTGTGTTCGACCCAGAATTCCTTTCGAGTTTCATTTAAATTTATCTATTGCCGGTTTTTCTCGCAAATCACACTACAATGATAGGTTTTCCAAACTCAAACTCCTTTTGTGATGATTTTTTCGATACAACATTTTGGCGTCGTTGCCGGGGATTATCCATCCAAAAAAGGTGGACATGAGGAAGGTTTTTGGAGGGAAAGTTGGGGTGGTCATGGGTTGGTTTTTGGTGCCAAAATTATGGTGACTTTTGGTGGTGAATGAGGGTGAAAAGGTGTTGTGTGGTGGTGCCAAAGGAGGATGGACTAGGTAGCTTAAGTGGACTTAAGGTTAGGTGTTTCTGGTGGAGTTAGCTAGATAGGCTTTTGGGTGATGGTAGATGGCCATGGAGTGGAGAGGATCTAGGGTTAACTAGCTATGGTAGCTTAGTTAATTGGAGAGTAGAGGAAGCTAAGGTTTAGCTTGAAGAGGGTAGCCAGGAGCTATCTGAAGTAGATCTGGAGAAAAAATAAATTTCCCGAAGCTGATGATGGTTGGAGAGGTCTTGTTAAGAGCTCAACTACTTAGCTTAGTTAGCTAGTTCTTCTGCTAGCAACTAAGCTTGAGTAGTAGAGCTGAGTTGAGCTGGTCTCAACTTATTTGGAGATGGGTAGAGCTTGACTTGCTTCACTTGAGAACTCCTGAGCTAGCTTAGCTACTAAGTTGACAAGTAGTAGCTAAACTAGGAGTTCTGCTACCATAAGCTAAGTGGAGCTGGGGAGAGCTGGACCTGAGTTGGGGTTAACTTCTGTCAACTAAGTTGAGCTAGTTAGAAGTCCCAGTGAATTGATTGGAGCTAGGAAAAGCTAGACTCAACTAAGTTGAGCTGGATCTGAGCTGAGTTGAGCTGAGCTAAGCTACCCTAAGCTTCCATCCAACTGAGATGAGCTGAATGGAGCTAAGATGAGCTAAACCTAACCTAGTTGGGTTGATATCTAGTTGTGATGAGCTGGATTCAGATAGGGTTCAGCTGAATTGATCTTCTTCTTCACCTTCTGCCTTCTTGAGTGCTAGGGTTTTAGAGATCTGGATATCTGCTTATCCTAAACATTCAAGTAAACATGTTAAAAACACAAAAAATATGCAATGCATGCCTAACCTAAGTAATGCCTAAATGCAACCCAAAAACCCATTTGCGGAGTTAAAACCCTAAGAGCTAGATCAATTTTAGAGTAATGCATGTTTATCTTTTGCTAGTTACTTTGCAAAACTATTTTCACAAAATGGATTTTTAGGAAAGACTAGTTTTTTGTTTTTACTTTTGAGGAGACATGGGACTTAGGTTGATTACAAACATGAAATGCACAGGATTTGTTAAGGATAAAACATCTAGATTCTTCTTTGGATCCAAAAAGTTAGACGAATTGGGATCAATGTATCCTTTAAAAATTAACAAGTTAACTCGTTAATTCAAATGAATCGAAATTATTTTGTAGTTAGGATTTCCTTGCCTCTTAATTCGACTTGCAACTTGCATAATCTTTTAAAACCTTGTGTCAATGCTTATAAATGCCAACATTTATAAGGTCATGTTTTTGAAATTTTTTTTCTTATCTCCCCTATGCTTATTATTCCTTCCTTAATCCTACAACAGATGTGTCGGAATCATCATTCCCGTTACCAATCCTTAAGGGAGCTCTGGTGCCAGCACTTCGAGATAGTATTGTCCAAGATACCACCAAAGAGCTCTGATGGGAACACCATCATGAGCCCTAACTAGCTCATGTCGACCTAGAAAAGAGAATAAAAGCTCCTACATAACCAATTGGAGGTCCTAATTCCATGAATAACCATTCTGAGATAAAAGCAAGAAACAAAGGGGTAAAACTGTAATTTTACCATTGCAGTACAACAACGGATTTTCTCATGGGCTAAACACAGGTCAAATGGTCTTAACAAGATAAAAAGTGGGTTGGTTCAAACAAAAAAGGGTTCATGTGAATTCTGGTAATTAAATGACTTCTTGTAACCCTAAAACAAACCCACTTGATTTAACAAGGTTCTGGTCAGGATAAAATTTACCTAAATACTCTAAAAATCATGAAAAAATATTCCCACGGGTTTAGAACTTTCAATTTGGCCCTTAGAACTTATTTTGGCCTAAATTGGGGTCTCAGTCAAATATTTACCCTAAATTGAATTTTTGCATAAATTGTCATATCAAACGTGGTCAAACCCAAATTCCAACTTCACCATTGGATTTCTTAAGTCCAAATTAGGTTTCTACCAAAATTTAGACCTTAGGGAAATTCATCTTGACCTACTTTGCAAATAGGTTCAGCCTAATTGCATTTCTACCCCTATCTTTTGAAAACCTTTGCAGAAACCCCCCTAGCTTTATCTTCGTTCTTTGCAATTAGGTCCCTTCACCATTATAGTGGGGGGAATCCTACTTAGACAAGATTTCGAGGGTAAGATCTCCTTGATCTCTCAGAGAATCCCCTTCAAAATTGAAAGGGAGATTCTCTGAGAAATCTCCTCCAGTATGAACACAATTTGAGGCTCTATTTGGTACCCAATATCTCATGCGAAGGCATGAGAGATTCGGGTCTCTTGCAAGTTGCCATCTTCGGTGAGCTTTCCATGCTTGGAATCTTGTCTTCCAAGCACAAATCCATCCTCCTGGGCCTATATAAGCAGACCCAAGTCACCCTGCATCTCCTAAGCTTGAAATTGGCCGGAGAATCCCTCAAATTTGTCTCTTCCTCCTTCGACCAGTGGCTCAGCAGGCTCCTGCGATCTCCCTCTCTTTCCCTCTTCTCCTAGCCACAATCCAGTGGCAGATTCTCTTCCTCCTGTTCGTCCGCGTTGCGCCGCACCTGCCAATGCCTCTGTAGCCCCTTCGTCACCGTCGTCCTCCCCCCACTGAGCACTTCGTCTCCGGCGACGGTAATACGAGCCGGCCGCCATCTCTGCCCCCCCCTTCATCCCTTTACACCCAGATAAGCCCCTTTTCCTTTCTACTCCTTTTTCCCACCTTTACCTCTCAAAAATGCCCTTCGATGCACTCCACCACCAACATCCCTCTCATCTCCAGCCAGACCTCCGACAAGGCATCCCCGTCTCTCCGCACCTCCATCCACCTCGCCAACCCTCCCATAAGCTCCGCAACACTCCACTGAACATAAACCCTTACTCCATACACGCCATCACTCACCCACAAGGGCCCCCAAACACACCCACTCACATGCACACAAGGTGCCCTAGGCACGTGCACTCCAGCAGCCCCTCGTCGTGCCGACCCCTGCAACACATTCGCCGTGCCTCGGCGAAGCCTCCTGAGCTTTCTAACATGGCCACGAGGCTGTTTTGCATGTTAGCAGGTTTGGAGGTTCGCCGCCATTGACGACAGCAAGAAGCTTGCTTGTGAGCTCGCTTCAGGTTCCCCCGCTCCAGGTTCATAGCCCCAGGTTGCGCGGACTTCCCTCGTGCACAGCTCCAAGCAGCCAATTGGCACTAAAGGTCGAAGCATCAATTGTAATCAAGCACCGTTGCCTGTTGCGGATGCACGTGAAGGGAGGTGGGAAGATAGTCCAACCTCAGAAACTCTTGACCACCCGCAGCTGAATAAATTGCAAAACTACATAGGGCTTATCGCCTTAAAACCACGGGGTGAGGTCCCACTCACCTTCACTCGCCTCGTTCGTGAGCTGACCTTCGAAACTTGGCGTGACCCGTATACCCAACCCAACACACCTCGCCCACCACAGCATGCCAGTGGGCTTGGTTCCGGATGCGTACCCGACCTGATTACCCGAGATGGTGGCTCTAGGAGAGCGAACCTAAGAGAGAAAGAGGAGAAGAGAGCGCGCATGGGTAGGGGTAGGTTTTGCTCTTGCAGGGAAAAAAGAAGAAGAAGCCAAGGAAGAAGAAGGCAGAGGCCAGAGAAAGCTAAGGAAGGAGAAGGCAAGCCTGAAGAGGAAGAAGCTGAAGTCAGAGAGGCTGAAGAGCTGAAGAAGAAAGAGAAAGAAAGAGAAGGAGAATTACTGAAGGAAAAAGTAGAAGGAGTTGCCAGAGAAAGAGAGAAAGAAAAAGAAAAAGAAGAAGCTAAAGGAATCAAAGGAAAAGGAAAAGAAGCAGAGAAAGACTTAAGGCACGAGAGCTGAAGAAGAAGAGAAAGAAAAGAAGAAGAAGAAAGTGAGCAGCCAGAGACAAAGATCAGAGAAGGGAAAAAGAGAAGAAATAAAAGCACTGTAGCACCCATAGTTTAAGATGTTTGATTCATCAATCATGACATCCAATTTTTGTGCTTGTCTTCATACATTGATTTCTTTATTCTTCTGTGCTTACATTTTTGCATTACAACTCCAGTTTTTATTGCATATTATATTCAATTTCTCAAGTTGTGCTCTTGATTTCTAAACCCTAATTTGCTCCCTGTGTTCGACCTCAGACTTAAACTTCGAGTAATAAAATCTATTTGTTTTCAAAGCGATTTCAACTATATTACAACGCGTTATTTTAAAACCTGATTTCGCTTCGACAAACATTTTGGCGCCGTTGCCGGGGAGCAACGGGCGATTTAGAAATCTTGATTACAATTTCTAATTTGGTACTAACTTGATATATCTCTTTTGTTGTGATTGTTTCAGGGGAGAAGATTCAAAGGAAGACGACCGCACAGCAAACACACCTGGGGCAGGTAATCTCTGATTACTCCTTTCTCTTAACCCCCTCATTCTGAAAAGGAAAAACAAGATAAAATCAATTAGGGTGACCTACTTTCCATATTTAGCTAAGTCACCAAAGTTGCCTGATTTGATTTCAACAACAAATACTGATTTGGGCATCCATTTAAGGTAACTAAGGCTACCACCTTCTTAATTGAGCCCTAGATATCATATTTTTGGCAACTAAATTGGACCAAAATTAGAGCCAAATTAAGGATTCCAATTTAGGATTTTAGAGACACTTCTTCCTAAGCAAGAATCAACTATCCAAAAAGAGGTGTGCCTAAGCCTTGATTGAAAAGACTTATTCAAGAAAACCCTAAAAATTCAGGCTCGTAATTTCACTTGAATCCTAAAAGAAAGGACCTAAAACTTCTCAAAGGACAAATAGGTGAAGTTGACCCCCTTGTTGGGTCAACCAACCTTGAAATTAGGTCACTTTTGCACTCAATACATCTAAAGTTCAAGTGGAATCCTAAGTACCTTTTCTCTTAAATAAAAGTGGTAGACTTAAGGCGTCAAAGTCCCCATTCTGGTCTACCTGGAACCTCAGTGACAAGAGAGGTCGGGTGGGGGAAACCCTGTAACTCATGGGGATGCTCTACCATGTAGGGGTCTTCGCAGGACTCTCCCTCTCTAGCTACCCAGGTATTTCTCAGGTGGACGACTTTCTGACTAAGGGGTATCATCCGCCCTGAACCTCTATAGTCATCCAAATTTTTGGGTGTCTTGATTGGGTCCTGCACATTCTAATCTCGTCCAAACCATCGGTGCATATTTGGTAGGAGGTCCTTAGGACCATCCTTAAGACCTCCTTTAGTGATTCACTCCCGCCAAGGCCAAGCCTTGATGTCCGTGTTTGTGCAACAACCCCACCACATAGACATCTCCTCTGACTCATCAGAACCCAATTCTCCTTCTTCCAGCATCATGGCACAACTAGTAGAAGAAGAGAATAATCTTGAGAACCAACTCCAGCGCATAAATGATTTATTCCAAGCCTTTGTAAACCCGCCGCAGCATCCTATGATGCAAGATCACTACAATCCCGCTGTGGTGGCGATCGAACCTCGAGTCTAAATCCTGGCTGGAGGTCCTGATTCTGAACTCAAGCACAACATGATTCATGCTATTCCAAAGTTTCATGGGCTTAATTCCGAGGATCCTTTCCAGCACATCAAACAACTCAAACATCTGGCCTAGACCTTTGGGTCAGATGTCCAAAATCTAGATATTCTTCTTATGAAGATGTTTTCCTTCTCTCTCATCTATAAGGCAGCTCATTGGTATCAGACTCAAACGTGTCCAATCAACACATGGGTTGAACTGCAATCCGAATTCTTGAAAAAGTTCTTCCCAGTTGATCGGACGAATGCCTTAAGACGCCAGATCACACACTCACCCAGCAATCTGGAGAACCTCTTCATGAAGCATGGGACCATTTCCTGGATCTCATGCGAAAGTGCCCCCATCACGGAGCTCCTAAATGGGAACAAGTCCAGTCTTTTTACTAGGGACTCCGTGAAGACATCCACTTATTCGTTAATGTAACCTGTTTAGGAAATATCATGGGTCAACACGAAGGCACTGTGTGTGAGATTCTTGAGAATATGTGCGAGAACTCCATCAATAATGACTTCATGGGCTTATTCGACCGGACGAATGCTCGCGCATCGATGAATCCAAGGGAGAACATGAGACGTAGGGCCTATTCACATCTGTCAACTTGGAACTAATGGCCAGTCGGTTGGACAAGGTTTCTATCATAGAGAAGAGGGTGGATGAGTTGACTCGACATCTGCAGTGAGCCACCTCTACGCAAAACCCGTTTGCATAGCCACTTCTTGGAAGGGAAGCTGTGCATAACATCTATCATCGATTTTCTTAGGGGATGGACCCATATCCACCCCCGTCTGACTCTAGGACCAGAGGAAATTTTGATTCGACCTACTCTAGTTAGGAGAACTCTGAACCCTCGTACTCTGACTTTCTTAAGGCTCCTCAGACCTGTGAGGACCTTAATGCCATCCAGAATGGCCCATTCTCTAATACCTATAACCCTGGATGGCGGAATCATCCCAACTTCCTATGGGCTGGAAATAATCAAAATCAAAGACCACCATATCAACCCTGTCCACAAGCTCCTCGTCCATATCAACCGCCTCAGCCTCGGCCCAACCCCACCTATCAATCTGGGCCAACCAAAACAGATCAGATGACTCTTATCCTTCAGACTCTGGCTGACATTCAAAAGACGAATGCAGCTCTGCAAAAATAGCATAAGGACGAGATAACGGAGGTATGAAATCAACTCGTCCAGATGGAGAATTCCTGCCAACCTAGCACACTCCCTTTGCAACCTCTGCCAAATCCAAATAACGTGCCAAACAAGAGGCATGTTATGAACCCAAATCCAGGCGTAGCCCAAATGATTTATCAAGCCCATTCTATTCCATCACCCGACGGGATGGAAGCTTCAACATTGTATGCGGGATTTCAGCAGCAGCCACCTATTTTACCAACTCTGAACCAAAACCAGGCAGGATTGAATTCTGTAACAACCCGTAGTGGCAAAGCAACACAAGACCCACCTTATCCAAGCCACTTTCAGCCTAGTAGTAACCCAAGCCCTAGAATAGTTATCTAGGATACCCCTGTCCCAGATCAAGAACCTGGACCTATTATAGAGGAACCATCCAAGGTTCCATTTCCTGAGGCCTTAACCAAGGGAAAGAGGACAAACAAACCAGTGGCTCCTAAGGAGGATCTGGTCAAGCTCTTTGAACAGGTCCACATAAACATCCCCTTGATGGATGCAATCTGCCACGTACCGGCTTATGCACGATTTCTGAAAGACACGTGTACACCCAAGCATAAGCTGCGAACCAAAAGTGGGAGTCCGATCGTACTATCAGAGCAATCCAACTCTGTAATTTTGGGCAAACTCCCACCTAAGGCAAAAGACCCAGGTACTCCCCTGATTTCATGTACCATTAGTGATACCCAATTTGGCAGAGCTTTATTAGATCTAGGAGCCTC
This sequence comes from Thalassia testudinum, assembly GCA_037157565.1. Taxonomy (NCBI): domain Eukaryota; kingdom Viridiplantae; phylum Streptophyta; class Magnoliopsida; order Alismatales; family Hydrocharitaceae; genus Thalassia; species Thalassia testudinum. Next base: position 109,657,967 of record JAZHRO010000003.1, on the reverse strand, counting down.
CATAAACCTAATACCTACATCCCTCCTTGACCACCTCGAGGAATCTGACCTTAAACTGATAGAGGTGACATTGCAGTTGGCTGACCGATCTATTAAGTCACCGAAAGGAGTTCTTGAGGATGTCATCGTTAGGGTACAGGATTTCTATTTCCCGATGGATTTTGTAGTCTTGGATATGGATGCTCCAGAAAACCCAAGGGATACACCAATTAGACTAGGGAGACCCTTTCTGGCCACTGCTAAGGCCAATATAAATTGTGAGGAGGGCCAAATTGAACTGAAATTCGGCAACCAAACATTGAAGATTGACATCGTTAAGGCCCAACAAGGGATTAATTGCGGTGTTATAGAACATATATGTGATATCAAGGCTGTGGTTGATGAGCCGTATATTGAGGACAACTTGATTACTTCCAATCAACCACAAGAGGATCAAAACCCGCAATCAGAGGAGTTCGAATCTGACTTAGATACACCCATAACTCCTTTCCTTGCTCCTGACACACACCCTGAATCGCCCGCTGTTACTGATAACCCCGTTCTGGAACTCAAGCCTCTTCCCGACCATCTAAAGTATGTCCTTTTGGGTTCCAATCAGATGTTTCCTATGATGATCAACTCCAGACTCACACCTAACCAGGAATCCTGTTTGATTACTGTTCTCTAGCAACATCGTAGAGCCATTGGATGGACTCTTGATGATTTGACTGGTATCAGCCCCTCTTACTGCACACACTGTATCTACACCGAAGAGGGCACACGACCTTCCCGTGAAATGTAGAGACGCCTGAATCCTAATCTGCAGGAGGTCGTGAAAAGGAGATCATCAAGTGGTTAGATGCAGGGATCATCTACCCTATCTCCGACAGTCGGTGGGTGAGTCCAATCTAGGTTGTGCCGAAGAAGGCAGGACTCACCATGATCACAACTAAAATCAGAGAAATCATACCGACCTGTGTGGCGAACTCATGGAGAGTCAGCATTGATTACAGAAGACTCAATTCCTCCATGAAGAAGGATCATTTCCCACTACCGTTTATTGATCAGATACTCGAGAAACTAGTAGGAAATAGGTTCTTCTGCTTTTTGGATGGGTACTCCGGTTATAACAACTGGAAATCCATCCTGAGGACCAAGAAAAGACCACTTTCACCTGCCCCCTAGGGACGTCTACGTTCGGAAGGATGCTGGTCGGTCTCTACAATGCACCTGCTACTTTTCAGCGGTGCATGCTTGCCATATTCTCAGATATGGTAGGTGATTATCTGGAAGTCTTCATGGATGACTTTTTAGTATTCGGAGAATCATTTGATGATTGCCTCCTACACTTGGTCCAAATCCTCAGGCGGTGCATTGACGTGAATCTGGTTCTTTCTTGGGAAAAGAACCATTTCATGGTGCCTGAAGGAATTATCCTGGGACATCTCATATCAGAAAAAGGCATCCAAGTTGTTCGAGCCAAGGTGAACTTGTTTTCCAAACTCCTTATGCCTAGCTCGATCAAGGACATCCGATCTTTTCTGGGACATGTTGATTTTTACCGTCGATTCATTCCTGATTTCTCAAAGATCGCGCGCCCCCTGACCACTCTGCTTTCTAAGGATGTACCTTTCGAAATCTCCAAGGAATGTACTCAAGCATTTGAAATCCTCCGTGATCGAGTTACCCAAGCCCCGATCCTACAGTCCCCTGATTGGTCTCAACCCTTTGAAATCATGTGCGATGCATTTGATTTCGCTGTAGGAGCGGTACTTGGGCAAAAAATTGATGGGAAACCCGTGGTCATCTACTACTCTAGCAAGACACTTGACGAGGCTTAGCGTAACTACACAATTACTGAGAAAGTGCTGCTAGCCGTAGTATTTGCCCTAGAAAAATCCAGATCTTATCTCCTGGGTTCCCGTGTTATCATTTACTCGGATCACACAGCTGTGAGGCATTTCCTTGAGAAGAAGGATGCGAAACCTCGATTAATCCACTGGATCTTACTATTGTAAGAGTTTGACCTCAAGATTCATGACAAAGTGGGAAAACAGAACGTGGTAGCTGATCACTTGTCCCGCCTTCCTTCTGAGATCATCGACCCTTCTGAACCCATCACGGAACATTTTCTTGATGAGCACCTCATGATTATCAATACAGGACTTCCATGGTTTGCTGATATAGTAAACTACCTGGCATCACATCAGATCCCATCCGATTGGTCGAAGGCCAAGAAGGACAAATTGCTTTCTGATGCCAAGTATTACTTCTGGGAAGACCTGTATCTTTTCCGCATCGGTGCTGATCAGATCATTCAACGATGTGTCGCGGAAGTGAAAATTCAGGACATATTGTCTTTCTGCCATGACCAGGCATGCGGTGGACATTTCTCATGTCATAAAACCACAACGAAAGTCCTCCAGTGCGGCTTCTATTGGCCCACGATTTTCAAAGATGCATACAATCACTGTAGGGCATGCACTCGTTGCCAGACCTTAGGCAGCATGAGCCATCATGATATGATGCCCTTACAACCAATTCTTGTATGAGAAATCTTCGACGTGTCGGGGATTGATTTTATGGACCCTTCCCTGTTTTGGATAGCTTTGAGTACACTCTACTCGTTGTTGACTACGTGTCCAAATGAATCAAAGCCATTTCGACCCGAACTAATGATCATAAAGTGGTTATCAAATTCATTCATCAAAACATCTTTTCGCAGTTTGGGATTCCACGCGCTATAATCTCTGATGGAGGGACCCATTTCACTAATGCTCAGTTCAAGTCACTGATGACCAAATATGGGGTGTCTCACCGAATCTCTGAAAGTTCGGGATTGGAGGGGGTGAAATCAGTGTGACGTAAAAAATGCGGAATTGAAATATAAATAATCTCACAAATAAGCAATCACATAAGTACACAAGAATTTTTAGGTGGAAACCCAAACCTGGTGAAAACCACCACCTAACCCTCTCGAGTTAGGATTTTCCGATCAACTAAGTTGATCAAAATCCACTAAACCGAATCACTTTAAAATGAGGGTGATTCAACCTCAATACAACCACGCTACAAGTACGAGGGTAGTGTTCCTCAACCCCTTCTCTCCACGAGAAGGATTTTTTCCCACGAAGGAGACGGGAATTCGCAAAGCGAATACCCAACTAAATAACAAAGATAAAATAAACAACAATACTATAGAGCCAACAAAATAATTATAAACCTAGCTTCTATAGGAATTAGGAAACTCCCCTTTGCAAGGAGTGTGTCGAGTTGATGACGCGGTGCGTGTGCCACGCGACGGCGCAACGTCGCTCTCATAGACAACGGCGGGAGAGCAGGTGCGTGAAGCTTGATGCTCTCAAGAGAATGGAGCTTGAGTTTGGAGAGCAAGAGCTAGCTAGGACACAAGAGAGTGGAACTATATTGCTTAAGTGTGTCTTGTGTTTCTCTTAGTGTGTCTTGGTGTTGCAAAGGTTCCCCTCTATTTATAGAGGCCTTAGGAAGGCTTTGGAAGGCTTAGAAAAGCTTCCATAGCTGTTGGGAACAAAGCCCAAGAGAATCAGCCCAAAATTAGGAACAATCATTGCTCTGACAGGCTTATCAGACGTCTAATTCTGGCATCAGACGTCTGGAAGTTCACTTTAAGATGTCTGATTTCAAGGTCAGACATCTGATTTTGGGCGGGTCTCTTCCTGACTTGGATCAGATCTAAACAGGGTTTTTGCGCAAGTCCATCAGACGACATATAGGACGTCTGGCACTATGTCTGGACGTCTGGAAACCTACTTTTACTGTGGGAATGGATTTCCAAACGTTGCAATGGCTAGAAAATCTCTTAGAAGAGATTTTGGGTCAGCCGAGGCAAAACGGTCAATTATCAGACGTCTGGACAGTCCTATGGACGTCTGATAAGGCTCTAACGGTTATATTCTTGAGTGTCTGCTAAGCCAGCCAACGGTCCACTAATTGGACGTCTGGCAAAGTCATCAGACGTCTCCTAAGACGTCTGGTCTAAGGTCTCGACGTCTGATTTCATCAGACAGAACTAGCTATGTCCAGCCTAACAGTTATCAGACGTCTGAAACAACAGTCAGACGTCTTAAAAAACTTTATCAGACGTCTGATTTGAGAATTAGACGTCTGGAAGTGCTGTTTGAACCCTATATTGGTTTTCTAAGTGTTCTACAGAAAACCTTAGTATCCTAGGGTTGTGCAGGTGTTCCTAGGACTACTGTTAGGGTACTTTGAGGCTCTTTAACATAATATTCTAAGAAAAATAAAAAGATCAAGAAAATAAAGACAGGAGATACAAGAAAGGATTAAAAAGAATCTATCCTATTCTTCTTGTCTTCTATCTTCAATCTGTCGCTCCACGCGAACCTCCTCTGTTTTCCGTCAAGCTCCTCCAATCCGTCCTAGATGCGAGCTCGAACTCCGTTTAAGCACGTCTACATTTGCAATTGACCTGAAATCTACGACTCAAATTGCAAATGTTAAATAACACGTGTTTTGTTATCATCAAAATAAATGATCGTGGTGCTCTAGCACCAACAATCTCTACTCCTTACCACCCCAATACTAATGGTCTAGTTGAGCTATCAAATCGAGAGATCAAGAAAATCCTCCAGGTTACTGTTTGACCTAACAGGAAGGATTGGTCATCCCGACTTCCGGAAGCTTTGTGGGCTTATAAGACCACCCACAAAACCTAATTAGGTATGTCTCCCTTCATATTAGTGTACGGGAAGGCATGTCACCTCCCTGTAGAATTGGAGCACAAAGCCTATTGGGCAGTACAGAACTGCAACCTAGATCTTTCTAAGGTAGGAACCCATAGAAAGCTTCAAATGAGCGAGATCGATGAATTACGTCACGACGCGTATGAGAACTCGTGAATTTACAAAGAGCGGGTTAAGGCCCCTCACGACAAGCACATATCCAGAAAGATCTTTCATCCTGGTCAAAAGGTCCTACTCTTTGATGCCAAGCTTAAACTTTTCCTAGGAAAACTATAATCAAAATGGATCAGACCCTTCCTCGTCCGATGAATCTTCGAAAATGGAGTCGAGATTAGTCCACTCAGCCACGATTCAGAACCTGTCATCATGAACGGTCAGAGACTTAAGCCGTTCATTGACTTGATCGATACAAATTTGGCTGAGATATCCTTTACCCTCCATTCTCCTTGAGCTCATTGCGCCCAGCCGATGACGTAAAACTCAGCGCTTAACAAGCGGCAACCCGTCATTCTTGAAAAACCCAAAACTTTTCTTAACATTCCTATGCTGAATTCATATTGCACTTTAGGGTTTATCCATTAGAACAGCCGACCCCACCTCAGGTACCCATACTCGAGTTTTGAAATCGTTCGGAATAATCACCTCGACCCGTTCGCCCACCCAAAACCTGTTCTAATGAATGATCTAAGCTGAACTCGAACCCACCTAATTTACAATGGGGACATTGCAAATCGTAGGCATGGGGGGGTATGAAAGTGCAAAACACCATGAAAACTCATCTCACAAGAAAAGGTTTCAACAAAAAAATCACATACACAAAAACACCAAAAAAATGAAAAAATCTTGAAAAAGAACAAAAAAATTCTGAGGGGAGAGAAAATTTTGAGGCCATACAAATCATGAGGAGAAAAAGGGGAAAAGTGAAAAATGTTAAAAAAAAAAGGAGCACAAAATGAAAAGAAAAAAAGAAGAGATAGTCATTAGTAAGAAATTAAGGGATTAACTAAGTTCTAGACTATATCAAGAAAAAGAAAATGAAAGGAAAAAAAAAGTGCTAATGAGACACAAAAGAGATTAGTAGGAACGCTTATCTTAGGCCTCTTTGGCTAGACTCCTAGGCTTAAAATTTAAAGCATCCGCTAAGATCTAGATAGTCCACAAGAGGTTGGGGAAAATGCGAAGCTTAAGTATTAGGTCTAAGGCTTAGGGAGTATTCGGTTTCGTTAACTGACCTTTGGTTTGGGGGACTCGATAACCTAAGCACCCCAATCCACACACAATCTAGTTCAGTGTGCAAAATTATCAAAATCATGCAAAATCGTTTATGTGTTCTGAAAAAGTCTCCTAGATTAGGAGTGGTCGATCAACACAAGTTGATTTGGATAAGTTCCAGGTGCAAAGAGGCGGGAAATTCCCCTCGAAGATGTGCAATAACATATTGTCTACTCGGTGCTTGTCTCCTAGGATATTTACATATCCTACTGGGGGCATGTAAGCACCTTGTGCTGGTTCAGATGCCATGGGCGGCATTATCATGAAATGTCGATTGCCAGGGTTTGGATTTAGCTACAGAATGCCATAGGCAAGATTATCTCGAAATCTCGAAAGCCAGGGTTCTAGGGGTTGTCATGGGCGATGCTATCATGAAGCATCGATCGCCAGGGACCCTTCGAGGATTGATGATGGGGACGAGGAATCTGATACAGACCGTGTTGAGAAGCCAATCTGAAGCTAGAAATAAAAAGAAAAGAGAAAGAAAACTCTCCAAACAAAGAAAATCCTCTGTCTCTCTCTTACGAAAAATGTGCTACAAACTGAACCAAGGCTAAAATATGTTACAAGCACGGGTGCTTTAACCGCGGAGTCCAACGAACTTTAGGATAGTTCCTGTGGGCCTTAAAAACCTTCGTGGCGGACTAAGGCTAGGGTTGGTCAGGTCCAGATCTTGGTTGGTACTTGAGTATGTCTTGGCCTACTATCGGCATTCTAACTTAATAAAAAAGAAAAAAAGCACTCATCATAATCTCTAAACATCAAGGAACTCATGGTCTACAACAAAAGCTAAAACCATAAAATTTTGCTAAGAGATTAGCAAAAGCTAGACATGGGGGTATGATGAGAACACCATCATGAGCCCTAACTAGCTCATTTAGACCCAGAAAAGAGAACAAAAGCTCCTACATAGCTAACTGGAGGTCCTAATTCCATGAATAATCATTCTAAGAAAAAAGTAAGAAACAAGGGGTAAACTACGATTTTACCATTGCAGTACAACAACAGGTTTTCTCATGGGCTAAACACAGGTCAAATGATCTTAACAAGATAAAAAGTGGGTTGGTTCAAACAGAAAAGGGTTCATGTGAATTCTGGTAATTAAATGACTTCTTGTAACCCTAAAATAGACCCACTTGATTTAACAAGGTTCTGGTCAAGATAAAATTCACCTAAATCCTCTAACAATCATGGAAAAATATTCTCTAGGGTTTGAAATCTTCAATTTGGCCCTTAGAACCTATTTTGACCTAAATTGGAGTCTCAATCAAATATTTGCCCTAAATTGGGTTTTTACATAAATTTCCTAGTCAAAAAAAGTCAAACCCAAAATACAACTTCACGATTGGTTTCTTTAGGTTGAAACTAGGTTTGTACCAAAATTTAGACCTAAGGGGAATTCATCTTGACCCACTTTGCAAAAAGGTCTAACCTAATTACATTTCTATCCCTATCTTTTGAAAACCTCTGCAGAAACCCCCCTAGCTTTGTCTTCATTCTTTGCAATTAGATCCCTCCACCATTACAGTGGAGGGAATCCTACTTCGGTGAGATTTCGAGGGCAAGATCTCCCTAATCTCTCAGAGAATCCCCTTCAAAATTGAAAGGGAGATTCTTTGAAAAATCTCCTCCAGTATGAACACAATTTGAGGCTCTATTTGGTACCCAATCTCTCATGCGAATGCATGAGAGATTTGGGTCTCCTACAAGTTGCCATCTCTGATGAGCTTTCCATGCTTGGAAGCTTGGCTTCCAAGCACAAATCCATCCTCCAGGGCTAATATAAGCAGACCCAAGTCACCCCGCATCCCCTAAGCTTGAAATTGGCTAGAGAATCCCTCAAATTCATCTCTTCCTCCTCCGGCCAGTGGCTCAGCAAGCTTCGACGATCTCCCTCTCTTTCCCTCGTCGCCTAGCCACAATACCAGTGGCAGGGTTCTCTTCCTCCTGTTCGTTTGTGTCGCTCCGCACCAGTCAACGCCTCTGTAGCCCCTTCGTCGTCATCGTCCTCCCCCCATTGAGCGCTTCATCTTCGGCGATGGCAATATGAGCTAGCCACCATCTCTGCCTCCCCCTTCATCTCTTTATGCCCAAATATGTCCCTTTTCCTTTATACTCCTTTTTCCCACCTTTATCTCTCAAAAATGCCCTTCGACGCACTCCACCACCATCATCCCTCTCATCTCCGACCAGACCTCTAGCAAGGCATCCCTGTCGCTCAGCACCTTCATCCACCTTGCCAACCCTCCCATAAGCTTCGCAACACTCCATTACTCACCCACAAGGGCCCCCGAACAAACCCACTCACACACACACAGGGTGCCCTAGGCACGTGCACTCCGATAGCCCCACATCGCGCTGACCCCCGCAACACATTCGCCATGCCTCGGTGAAGCCTCCTGAGATTTCTAACGTGGCCGCGAGGCCGTTTTGCATCTTAGCAGGTTTGGAGGTTCACCGCCATTGACGACAGCAAGAAGCTTGCTTGTGAGCTCGCTTCAGGTTCCCCCGCTCCAGGTTCATAGCCCCAGGTTGCGCGGACTTCCCTCATGAACAACTCCAAGCAGCTAATTGGCACTGAAGGTCGAAGCATCAATTGCAATCAAGCGCTGTTTCCTGCTGCGGACGCATGCAAAGGGAGGTGGGAAGATAGTCCCACCTCAGAAACTCGACCGCTTGCAGCTAAATAAATTGCAAAAATGCATAGCGCTTATCGCCCCACAACCACGAGGTGAGGTCCCACTCACCTTCACCTGCCTCATCCGTGACCCAACCTCTGTGGACTTGGCGTGACCCATATACCTGACCCAGCACACCTCGCCCACCACCGCACGCCGATGGGCCTGGTCCTGGGCGCATACTCGACCTGATTACCCGAGACGATGGCTCTGGGAGAGCGAACCTAACAGAGAAAGAGGAGAAGAGAGCGCACACGGGTAGGGGTAGGTTTTGTTCTTGCAGGGAAAGGGGAAGAAGAGGAAGCCAAGGAAGAAGAAGGCAGAGGCCAAAGAAAGCTAAGGAAGGAGAAGGCAAGGCTGAAGAGGAAGAAGCTGAAGTCAGAGAGGCTGAAGAGCTGAAGAAGAAAGAGAAAGAAAGAGAAGGAGAAGGGCTAAAGGCAGAAGCAGAAGGAGCTGCCAGAGAAAGAAAGAAAGAAAAAGAAAAAGAAGCAGCTGAAGGAATCAAAGGCAAAGGAAAAGAAGCAGAGAAAGACTAAGGCACAAGAGCTGAAGAAGAAGAGAAAGAAAAAAAGAAGAAAGTGAGCAGCCAGAGACAGAGATCAGAGAAGGGAAAAAGAGAAGAAATAAAAGTACAGTAGCACCCGTAGTTTAAGATGTTTGATTCATCAATCAAGACATCCAATTTTTGTGCTTGTCTTCATACATTGATTTCTTTAGTCTTCTGTGCTTACATTTTTGCATTACAACCCTAGTTTTTATTGCACATTATATTCAATTTCTCAAGTTGTGCTCTTGATTTCTAAATCCTAATTTGCTCCCTATGTTCGACCTCGGACTTAAACTTCGAGTAATAAAATCTATTTGTTTTCAAAGCGATTTCAACTATATTACAACATGTTATTTTAAAACCTGATTTCACTTCGACAAACAAGCTCACAACCCCAAAACACAATGCGATATAAAGGAGCGCTCCAAGTAAACTCAAGCTCTTGCTCTGACCCTTATGGGTAGAGTACCATCCAAGACACTTGAGTCACAAAATGCACCTTAATACTTCATCAAAAGATATGAAATATAGATATATAGCAGTACTGAGGCGGTAACATGTTGACATCGTGTCCTCAAAAGAGGCATTTGCCTCCTTTTCGGTGGTGGGAACTCAAACCAATCATCTGCTTTAGATTTCACAAAGACTGAACAAGGGGCTTTCCTCATTTTCTAAATGTTTTTTAGGTATTGACTTTGTGTGTGAAATTTGACACAAGAATTGTGCAAGAGATGCAAGTTTTAGGATCTGAAACTAAGCCAAGTAATTTTCAGGTCACAAAAAGAGATCAAATCACCTGAATCATCATGAGTTCAGGTGAAATTTAGAGGATACTTGATCTAGTCAAAAAATAGACCCAAAGATTCTAACACTTATATCCGCATCCTAATCCTAATTGTTAAAGATTAAATCACATTGTACCTTAAGATGAATCTTCAACCTTGGTCCCGATTTCAAGATTTCCTCAAAAAGTTTTCAAAATTTTTATTTTTTTGGGTATGCATGCAAAGAAATGAGACAAATATTTGAATGCATCAATGTCCACTTTCAACAGATCAAATCAACTACGCAGCGGAGTCTATGAAGTTAAAGATAATTCAAATTTGGTTGATTTAGAACTAATTGCATAATGATTGGATAAGGTGAAACTCATTGGAAAGAATGTAGAAAGTTTAGATAAGAAACTGGACAACCTTCTAAAGGGTGGGAGTTCCTTAGGTACACATTTCAGAATAAATCCTATGCCTACCCAAGGAGTTTCTATGTTAACCTGCACCCAACTCCCCAACCCTCAAGGTCACGAAATGGTGCACAATCTTAATGACCTGACCATGGCTCCACCTATGAGCCAACTCTATTTGGACCCATCTCTTTCTAGGTACCAAGGAAGGACCTTAATGCCCTCAAATTCTGAACTAGACATCCTGATGCCTAGTTATCCTGAGGATGTGAATGCACTCTAGGGTTACACAAGAAATGATCCCTATTCAAACACTTACAACCATGGATGGCGCAACCATCCTAACTTTGCTTGGTCGAGTCAAAAACCTGCCCAGGGTCCTAACTTGACTAAGCCAAGCACTTATGAGCAACCCACTAGGTACACACAACCACACACATACCAGCCACAACCTAATCAGGAAACCCAACCTTCTAATCTGAGTCTAGTACTCAAAGAAATGCGAGAAATGAATTTGAGACATAAAGAAAAAATGAATCAATTGAGGACAGATTTGATGATATGACTAGACTAGCTAGTTGATGTTAGACAACACGGGCTGCTGCCATCCCAACCCGTCCCCAACCCAAGAAACTTCAATAGGGACAACACACAGGAGAAACAGGCACATATAGTTCAACCTGCTCCCCAGCACCCACCTAGTTTTGTTAACCCTAACCCAACTTAGGGTTAACCTATCTTGCCAAACCCATCTCACCCTTCTATCCCTAATGCCTATGCTTGTGCTGTCACTTTGAGAAGTGGGAAACAAATCCAAGATCCTTATACTTCTACATCGAAAACTTACCAAAATCTTGAGGAGCCCGAAACTGACTTGGGAGACCAAGCTAATCTAGAAAACAAGACTCAGGATTTAAACACTCATGATTTCTTTCAAGCATCTTTTCCTGACACCTTGAACAAATCCAAGGGAAAGAAAACCAATCAATCTAAGTGGCTTGAGATTTTAAAGCAAGTCCAAGAGAATATACCACTCCCTGAAGCCATTGAGAACATCCCAACCTGTGCGAAATTTCAAAAGGAAATGCGCACACCGAAACGACAGGCCAAATCATCAAAAAGGGTCATAGTTTCTGAACAAGCCAGTGCCATCATCTTAAACAAGATCCCTACTAAAAGGAAAGATCCAGGGACACCCTTAATTTCATGTGAGATAGATGGTTTTATCTTGGATTGAGCCTTACTGGACTTTGGTGCCTCCATCAATCTAATCCCCACGGAATTATATAAAGAGTTGGATTTAGGTTCCTTGCAACACACTGAGGTTACCCTTCAGCTTACTGATAGGTCAACTGGCGAACGGTGGCAGCAACTAGCTTTTCTTAAGTCGTTGTAGTACAGATAGTTATTGCCATCATTTGCTAATATTTGTTACTCGGAAAATACAGTTCTCCCGAGGTCGAACTCAGGGAGCAAGTCGTATTCTAGAGATATACATGTTCTATTACAAAAATAAAGAGAGAGAGAGATGAAAGTTTGGCTCTTCTTCTTCTCTTCTTTCTTCCTCTTTGTCTTCTCTCCTCTTTGGCTTTTGTTCTTCGTGTTCTTCCTCTATTTCTTGGTTGGATGATCCTGTCTTTTTCTTCTTTTTATTTTCTTTGTTTCTTCTTTTCTTGCTTCAGATCTTCCTCCCGTGCTCTTTTTCTTTTCTTCTTGCTTCTCTTCTTCTTCTGCTTTCTGTTTCTTCACTTGGCTGCTCCTTCTCTCTTCTTTTCTTCTTCTTCTTTGTCTTCTGATCTCTGCAGAGTCTTCACTTGGCTTCTCTGTGTTCCTCTCTTTCCTCTGCCTCGCCTTCCTTCTTCTTCTTTGCCTTCACCTGTCTTCAGGACGTCGTCTGATTTCTCAATCAGACGACTTAACCCGTGGATGCTACAGTGTCGATTCAGTTCTTCTTCCGCAGTCCTTCTTCTTCTTCACCTGTGCCTGCACGCCTAAGAGTTCAGCATCAGAGGGCAAAAACCTACGCTACCCCCCTCCCCCGGGCGTCTCTTTCTCTCTCAGAATTCGTTCTTAGGATAGCTCTCCCAGAGCAACCGGGTAATCGGGTACGAGTCGCGCCCGGGTCCAGGCCCACCGGCGTGCGGTGGTGGGCGAGGAGTGGTAGTCAAGTCGGGTCAGGTCGGCCGGATCCACGTGATGAGCTCGCGGACGGGCCGGGTGAAGCGGTGTGAGAGGGACCTCACCCCGTGTGCTGAGGCGATAAGCCTACAACACTTTTTCAACTTATATTGACGCTCCTCTTCGAAGTCTTCCGAGGTGGGACTAAATGTCCACCCCAATGTGAGCACCTGCGCGGAGGAAGCAGCGGCAGCGAGAACTTCGCATGAGGGCTTCGGGCGAGGGCTTCGCCCGAACTGCAGCCTGACACTTCACGAAGCTACCCCGCGAAGCCTGGGAGTCTGACCTGGGCATGGTGTTGCCTGGAGCAGCAGGTCGAAGGAGCTTCGCTGCTCAGCAATGGCGATGGCGGGCACGACACCTGTTCACAGAAGCACGGCCTCTCGGCCTAATCAGATATGCGGAGAACCTTTGCCGTGGCACGGCGAAGGTGGCCGGAGGGTCTGTAGTGGGCGTGGTGGAGCAAAAGGGTCGCCCTAGGTCAAACTGCGGGCGGAGAAGTGGGTGTGTTCGGTGGATCTGCAGAGGGCGTTTGGTGGGAAGTGGAGGGGTGGAAGAGGATCAGGGTGAGGAGGCGGAGGTTATGCACAGGTCGGCGAGCCGTGTGGGGTGCTGGAGCGATGGGAGCGGTTCGCCGGAGTTTGGCCGGAGGTGGAGAAGGTGAGGGTGATCGGTGGGAAATCGGGGCCGACAGTAAGGGTTTTCAGTATGGAAAAGAAAGAAGGGAGGAAGAAGAGAAGTTTTACCTATTAAACTGGACGAAGAGGGGTTGGCGCAGGCGACAGTCGTATCGACCGTCGCCAGAGAAGAAACTGCCCAGAGGAAGGGGCGGCGGCGAGGAAGGGACCGGAGAGGCGCCAGCTGGGTGCGGCGTGACGTAGAAAGATCGAGGGAAGGTAACCCTGCTGCTGGTAGTGCGGCAGGGCGACGAGGAGGAGGAGAGGCCGCCGGAGCAAGGGGGAGTCTGTCGGAGTGGGGAGGAATTGAGGGGGTGTCTCCGTCAGATCCGAGCTGGGAAGAACGGCGGAGCGACGGGGGTATTTATAGGGGTAGAATCAGAGAGGAGGGTGGAGGGAGACGACGTGTCTCCCTCGCCGGAGGACGCCGGAAGTGGAGACCCATACCGTCCATGCGTTCGCACGGCCGGTATGGGTGGGTGCAGCACTCAGGGGGGTGTCCCTGCGGTGGTTGACGACGCAGGGTACCCCCCATTGACTTGCCAGGGCCCCTCCCTCACCCTGCGCGGCGCCATGCTCTGCGCAAGGTCGCCGGAGCGTGGCGCTGCTCAGGTTTTGCAGGAGGGACCCGAGCGCAAAGAACGAAGGAGAGTTAGGGGCCAGAATGTGAGGGTTCAAAAGTTGAGGGCCAAAAAGTAAATATATGAGGACCAAAGTGTAAAGTTGGTCAAGAAGGTTTCTTCTTAGGCCCAAGTTTTTATACATGACTAATTAGGACCTAAGGATTCTGATGGTGAATTTCATTTGTAGATTAAACCTTGTTTGACTGGTCAATTTACGCAAAAACCCAAATTAAGTTGTTAATTGGGCATGGTTCTCAATGTAGGTCAAAATGGGTTCCTAAGGCCAAATTGAAAGTCCTAAACCCTAGAGATTATTTTTCTATGAATTTTAGAGGGTTTAGTTGATTTTTACCTTGCCTCGAACCACGTGAATTGAAGTGGGTTTGTTTTTAGGGTTACAGGCTGTCATTTAATTCCTTGGAGTTGCTGTAGCCCTTATTGAGTCATTTCATCCCACTTTTCTTCTTATTAGGTTGTTTTGACCTATGTTTGGACCCTGATTTACCCTATTTTCAGATCGGATTGGTGAAATTACATTTTTACCCCTCAGTTTATGTTTTCTTTGCAAACTCAGAATCTCTCTGAGCCAAGCCTTTCTAAGGTTATGTAGGAGCTTTTATTCTCTGCATTAGGTCAAAATGAGCTAGTTATGGCTCATGATGAGGTTCTCATCATACCCCATGCCTAGCTTTTGCTAGTCCCTTAGCAAAAACTTAAGGTTTCAACCCTTGTTCTAGACCATGAAGTTCTTTAATAGCTTCAGATAAGTGCTTTTTCATTTAAACTTAGATTAGGTTAGAATGTTGACCATAGGCTTAAAAGGTACTCTAGTACCAATCAAGATCCAAATCTGTCTAGCCTCAGCCTCAGTCCTTAGCAAAGGTTTTTCAGACCCACAAGAACTAACCTAAGGTTTATTGGACTTTGTAGTTAAAGCACCCGTGCTTGAAATGATTTTAGCCCTGGTTTAGTTCGCAGTGCGTTTTGTAAGAGAGAGAGGTAGAAAATTTTTCTATTTTGGAGAGTTTTCTCTCTCTTTTTCTTTTTAATTCTAGCTTAGGATTGGATTTTCAACACGGTCTGTATCAGATTCCTTGCCCCCATCATCAATCCTCAAGAGTTCCTGGTGATCGATGCTTCGAGATAGCACCGCCCATGGCAACCCCCAGAACCTTGGCTATTGAGATTTCGAGATAATCCCATCCATGGTGTTCCGTGGCCGCGTTTAGACCCTGGAAGTTAACACTTCGTGATAATGCTATCCATGGAATCTGAACCAGCAGGGTGCTTACATGCCCCCAGTAGGATATGTGAATATCCTAAGAGACAAGCACCGAGGAGATGATATTTTGTTATGCATCTTTGAGGGGATTTCCCGCCTCTCTGCGCTGGGAACTCGTCCAAATCAACTTGTGTTAATTGGCCGCTCCTATTCTAGGTGTACTTTTTAGAATTTTTTCGACGCTTCTGCGTGATTTTATTTTTTACGCTTGCTGAACCAGGCTGTGTGTGAGGTTAGGGTGCTTAGGTTACTGAGTCCCGTAAACCAGAAGTTAGTTAGCGAGGTCAAATACTCCCTAGGCCTTGGACCTAGTACTTAAGCTTTTCATTTTCCTCAACCTCTTGAGGATTGTCTAGATCTTAATGGGTACTAAGAGTCTATCAAGAATGCCTACGGTTTGCATTCTTACTAATCTTACCAAGCACTTTTCATTTCTTTTCTTGAAAAATGGTCTAGACCAAGGTTAATTCCTTAGCTTCTTACTAATGACTATTACTCTTTTCTTTCATCTTTTTGTGCTCCTTTTCATTTTGTTTCTCCACAAAATTTCCTTTCTCCTCTTATTCTCTTATTTTTTCAAAAAATTTTTAATTTTTATGGTGTTTTTGGCATATATGAATTTTTTGTTTGAAACCTTTTTTTCTACAAGTTTTGCACTTATACCCCCCCATGCCTAAGACTTGCAATGTCCTCATTGTGATTTAGGGGTTTTTATTTACTTAATTTATTCCTTAAGACAGATATTTTTGTGAGTGAATGGGTCGGGATGAATTCTACAGACGATTTCTAATCTCAGATGCAAGCATCTAAGGTGGAGTCGGCTGTCTTAAAGGGTGAACCTTAAGTGCACAATGGTGTCAGAAAAAAGGTTTTAGATTTTTAAGAAATGATGGGCTGCCTCCCGTTAAGCGCTGAGTTTTACGCCATCAGCCGGGCGCAGTAAGTTCAAGGGTAATGGAGGGTGAGGGATGATTCAGCCGAATCAGTAGAAGTCACATCAATGAATGGTTTGAGTCTCTGACCGTTCACGATGAAAGGTTCGGAATCATGGCTGAGTGGACTGATTTCAATTGCTCCATTTCCAAAAACCTGTCGGACTAAATACGGTCCGACCCACTTGGACCTCAGTTTCCCCGGGAAAAGTTTGAGTCGGGCATCAAAGAGTAGGACCTTTTGACTAGGATGAAAGATCTTTCTTGAGATGTGCTTGTCGTGGAAGGCTTTAACCTGCTCCTTGTAGATTCGCGAGTTCTCATATGCGTCTAGGCGTAATTCATCGATCTCGCTGATTTGGAGTTTTCTGTGGGTTCCAGCCTTGGAAAGATCTAGATTACAGTTCCGTACTGCCCAATAGGCTTTATGCTCCAGTTCTACAGGAAGGTGACATGCCTTTCCGTACACCAGTCTAAAGGGAGACATGCCCAATTGGGTCTTGTGGGCGGTCCTATAGGCCCACAATGCTTCCGGAAGTCGGGACGACCAGTCCTTCCTGTCAGGCCGAACAGTGACTTGCAGGATTTTCTTGATCTCCCGATTTGATAGCTCAGCTAGACCATTTGTTTGGGGGTGGTAAGGAGTAGAGATTCGGTGAGACACCCCATATTTGGCCATCAGTGACCTAAACTGAGCGTTTGTAAAATGGGTCCCCCCATCAGAGATAATAGCACGGGGAATCCCGAACCTTGAGAAAATGTTTTGATGTATGAACTTAAGAACAATCTTGTGATTGCAGGTTCGGGTCGGTATGGCTTCGATCCATTTGGACACGTAGTCCACCGCAAGCAGAATGTACTCGAAACCATCTGAAACAGGAAAGGGGCCCATAAAATCAATCCCCCATACATCGAAGATTTTGCATACGAGAATCGGCTGCAAAGGCATCATGTCACGATGGTTCATGTTGCCCAAAGTCTGGCAACGACTGCATGCCTTGCAGTGACTGTATGCGTCTTTGAAAAGTGTAGGCCAGTAGAAGCCACACTGGAGGACTTTGGATGCGGTTTTATGCCCTGAGAAATGGCCACCGCATGCCTGGTCATGGCAGAAAGATAGGATATTGCTGATTTCCTCTTCCAGGATGCATCTCCGAATAATTTGATCAGCACCTATGCGGAAGAGGTACGGGTCTTCCCAAATGTAATACTTGGAATCAGAACGCAATTTGTCTTTCTTGGCCTTCGGCCAATCAGACGGTGTCTGATGAGATGCTAAGTAGTTTACTATATCAGCAAACCATGGAAGTCTAGTACCAACAGAAAGCAGGTGCTCATCAGGAAAATGCTCCGTGATGGGTCCGGAAGGGTTGATGATCTCAGAAGGAAGACGGGACAGATGGTCGGCTACCACATTCTGCCTTCCCGCCTTGTCGTGAATCTCAAGATCGAATTCTTGCAACAGTAAGATCCAACGAATTAGTCGGGGCTTCGCGTTCTTCTTGGCAAGGAGATGCCTTACAGCCGTGTGATCCGAGTAAATGATGACATGGGAACCCAGAAGATACGATCGGAATTTTTCAAGGGCAAATACTATGGCTAGCAGCTCTTTTTCCGTAACCGTATAGTTATGCTGAGCCTCATCAAGTGTCTTGCTAGCGTAGTAGATGACCACGGGTTTCCCGTCAGCTTTCTGTCCCAGGACCGCTCCTACAGCGAAGTCAGACGCATCGCACATGATCTTAAAGGGTTGAGACCAGTCAGGGGATTGTAGGATAGGTGCCTGGGTGACTCGGTCACGCAGGTTTTCAAAGGCTAGCGTGCATTCCTTGGAGATTTCAAAAGGTACATCCTTAGAGAGAAGAGAGGTCAAGGGGCGCGCGATTTTCGAGAAATCTGGAATGAAACGGCGGTAAAAATCGATGTGCCCTAAAAAGGAGCGGATGTCCCTGATCGAGCTAGGTACAGGAAGGCGAGAAATCAAATCAACCTTAGCTCGATCCACCTGGATGCCTTTTTCTGAAATTAGATGTCCCAGGACAATTCCCTCAGGCACCATGAAATGGCTCTTTTCCTAGGAAAGAACCAAGTTCACCTCAATGCATCGCCTGAGTATCTGGACCAAGTGTTGGAGGCAATCATCAAAAGATTCTCCAAAGACTGAAAAGTCATCCATGAAGACTTCCAGGAAATCACCTACCATATCTGAGAATATGGCAAGCATCCATAGCTGAAAGGTAGCAGGTGCATTGCAAAGACCGAAAGGCATCCTTCGGAAAGCGTACGTTCCGAAGGGGCAGGTGAACGTGGTCTTTTCTTGGTCCTCAGGATGGATTGCCACCTGGTTATAACCGGAGTACCCGTCAAGAAAGTAGAAGAACCTATTTCCCGCTAGTTACTTGAGAATTTGATCAATGAAGGGTAGTGGGAAATGGTCCTTCTTCGTGGAGGAATTAAGTCGGCGGTAATCTATACAGACTCTCCACGCATTGGCTAATCGGGTAGGAATGACTTCTCCGGTTTCAGTCGTTATGGTGGTGAGTCTTGCCTTCTTAGGCACAACCTGAATTGGGCTCACCCAACGACTATCGGAGATCGGGTAGATGATCCCGGCATCTAACCACTTAATGATCTCCTTTTTCACGACCTCCTGCAGATTAGGGTTTAAACGCCTTTGCATTTCACGAGAAGGTCGTGCGCCCTCTTCTGAATAGATATGATGAGTACAATAAGAGGGGCTTATTCCAATCAAATCATCGAGAGTCCACCCGATGGCTCTGCAATGTTGCTGGAGAACAACAATCAGACGGGATTCCTATTCGGGATTGAGGTTGGAATTGATAATCACAGGGAGGGTCTGATTGGAACCCAAAAAAATGTATTTCAAGTGAGCAGGAAGAGGCTTTAACTCGAGGATAGGATTATCAGCAGTAGCGGGTGGTTCAGTGTAGATGTGAGGTTCAAGGGTAGGAGTTACTAGGTTGAGTATGTCTGGATTCGACTCTTCTGTTTGCGGGTCAAGATCCTTCTGTGGTTGATGAGGATAATCGAGTCATTCTGGAGGTGTGACTCATCAACCAAAATCCTAACGTCACAAATCTGTTCGATGACACCGCAATTAATTCCTTGTTGGGCCTTAAATATATCAATTTTTAAGGTTTGATCTCCAAATTTAAGCTCTATTTGGCCCTCCTCACACCTGATGTTGGCTCTAGCAGTAGCCAAGAAAGGTCTCCCTAGAATGATTGGTGTATCCCTAGGTTTTTTAGGTGCATCCATATCTAAGACTATAAAGTCCACTGGGAAATAGAAATCCCGCACTCTTACGATAACATCCTCGAGAATCCCTTTTGGTGACATTATAGATCGATCTGCTAATTGTAATGTCACCTCAGTTGGTTTTAGCTCAGATTCTTCTAGATGGTCAAGTAAGGATGTGGGTATCAGGTTTATGGATGCACCCAAGTCTAGCAGAGCTCTATCAAATTGGGTATCACCTATCTTGCAGGAAATCAGGGGAGTACCAGGATCTTTTGCCTTGGGTGGGAGTTTACTGAGGATTACAGAGCTGGCTTGCTCTGACAGAACAATTGGACTCCCACCCTTGGTTCGCGGCTTACTCTGGGGTGTACAAACATTCTTTAAAAATCGTGCGTAAGCTGGTACGTGGCGGATTGCATCCATCAAGGGGATGTTTATGTGGACCTGCTCAAAGAGCTTGACCAGGTCCTCCTCAGGTGCCACGGGCTTGGTGGTCTTCTTTCCTTTGGTCAAGGCCTCGGGAAACGGGATCTTGGTTGGTTCTTCTAGGATAGGTCCAGGTTGTGGATCTGGGATAGGGGTGGGGACATCCTGGATTACTGTCCTAGGCTTGGGATCACTACCAGGCTTGGAGTGGTTTGGATGAGGTGGGTCTTGGGTTTCCTTGCCACTACGAGTTGTTACGGAATTAAGTCCTGCCTGGTTTTGGTTGGGATTGGGTAAGATAGCTTGCCGCTGGTAATCTGCAAAAGAAGTGGAGGCCTCTATCCCGTCAGGTGAAGGAACAGAGGGGACCTGATAAATCATATGGGCATGGCCCGGGTTTGGGTTGATAACACGCCGCTGGGTGGGCACGTTATTGGGATTAGGCAGAGGTTGGGAAGGAAGAGTACCTGGCTGGCGAGAGTTTGCCAACTGGGTCAATTGGTTTCTGACCTCTGTAAGTTCGTCCTTGTGTTGTTTCTGGATAGCCGCATTCGTTCTTTGAATGTCAGCCAGGGTCTGAAGGATAAGGGACATTTGATCTTGATTTGGCCCAGATGGATAAGTAGGGTTGGGCCGAGGCTGAGGCGGCTGGTAAGGACGAGGAGGTTGTGGGCGGGGTTGGAAGGCTGGTCTTTGGGGTTGGGAATTTCCTGCCCACTGAAAGTTAGGATGGTTACGCCATCCAGGATTATAGGTGTTGGAGAACGGGTCGTTCTGGATGGCGTTGAGGTCCTCGCAGGTCTGAGGAACCTCCAGAGAGTTAGAGAAAGAGGGAATGGAATTCCCCTGGCAGGTGTAGAAGGAATCGGAAGGACCTCTAGGCAAAGATTCGGATGATGGGTCCATCCTAGGAGAAGATTGATGGAGAATGTTTGGCACAGTTTCCCTTGTGGAAGGAGGCTATGCGAAAGGGTTATGCGCAGAGGTGGCTCGCTGCAGATGCTGAGTCAGCTCATCCACCTTCTTTTCGATAATCGAGACCTTGTCCAATCGACTGGCCATTAACTCCAAGTCGACTGATGCGGACAGGCCCTGCGTCTCGTGTGCTCCCCTGAGATTCGTCGCTGCGCGGGTATTCGTCCTGTCAAATAATCCCATGGAGTCATTGTTGATGGAGTTCTCGCACATGTTTTCGAGAATCTCCCACACGGTGTCTTCATGTTGACCCATGATATTTCCTCCGCAGGTTGCATTGACGAAAAGACGGATGTCCTCACGGAGTCCCTGGTAAAAAGATTGGACCTGTTCCCATTTAGGAACTCCGTGATGGGGGCACTTTCTCATGAGATCCTGAAAACGATCCCATGCCTCATGGAGAGGTTCCCCTGTTTGTTGGGTGAAATGTGTAATCTGATGGCGCAAGGCGTTGGTCCATCCAACAGGGAAGAACTTTTTCAGGAACTCGGACTAAAGTTCTTCCCAATTGTTGATCGGCCGGGTCTGAGTTTGATACCAATGGGCGGCCTTGTCCATAAGACAAAAGGAGAACATCTTCATGAGAAGAATATCCCAATTTTGTGCATCTGACCCGAAAGTTTGGGCCAGATGCTTTAGCTGTTTGATGTGTTGGAAGGGATCTTCAGAATTAAGCCCATGGAATTTAGGTATAGCATGAATCATATTGGGCTTTAATTCAGAATCAGGTCCTCCTGTCGGGATTCTGACTCGAGGCTCGATGGCCACCGCAGCAGGATTATAATGGTCCCGCATCATGGGACGCTGCAGTGGGTGCACAAAGTTTTGGAAGAGGTCGTTGAGTCGCTGGAGCTGGTGCTCCAGATTGTTTTATTCCTCAACTGGCTGAGCCATGATGGGGGAAGAAGAAGAACTTGGTTCTGAATCAGAAGAGAGAATAATGTGAGGGGGTTGCTGCACAAACACGGGCGTCGAGGCTTGGCCTTGACGAGAGTGAATTTCTAAAGGAGGTCTTAAGGGTGGTCTTAAGGACCTCCTACCGTACATGCACTGTTGGAAGAGATGAGTTTAGAAGGTGCTGGACCCAATCAAGACACCCAAAAATATGTTGGGTGACTATAGAGGTGCGGGGCAGATGGACCCCTTGATCAGAAAGATCGACCACCTGAGAATTACCTGGGTAGCTAGAGAGGGTGTCCCGCGAAGACCCCTACACGGTAGAGCGTCCCCACGGGTTACAGGATTTCCCCCACCCGACCTCTGTTGTCATTGCGGTTCCAGGTAGACCAGAATGGGGATCTTGACCTCTTAAGTCTACCAATTTTAGTTCAAGAGCAAGGTGCTTAGAGTTCCACTTGAACTTTAGTCTTTTAAGTGCAACCTAATTTGAAGGTTAGTTGACCCAAATGGTCAACTTTACCTGCCAGTTTTGCTTATTAGGTCTTGTCTTTTAGGGTTCAAGTGTTTAAAGAGCCAATCTTATTTTAGGGTTTCTTTGGATAGGTATTTTCAGATAATGGCTTGGGCACACTTCTTTTAAGGTTTCTCAATTCTTGTTTAAGAAGTGTGTCTCTAAATTCCTAATGTTGAATCTTATGTTGGCTCTACTTGGTCCAGTTAGTTCTTTGGTGGGTAATTAGGGCTCAAGCAAGAATGTGTTAGCCCCTAAATACCCTTAATAGTGTACAGGAATAATGGGTTGAAAAAATGCAACTTCTTATGGTTTACTAAGTATAGAAGACAGGTTAGCCCTATATTGCTTGTTCTTTTCT
The DNA here is from genome assembly GCA_037157565.1 of Thalassia testudinum. Taxonomy (NCBI): domain Eukaryota; kingdom Viridiplantae; phylum Streptophyta; class Magnoliopsida; order Alismatales; family Hydrocharitaceae; genus Thalassia; species Thalassia testudinum. Next base: position 109,635,443 of record JAZHRO010000003.1, on the reverse strand, counting down.
TTTCTTCCTCTTTAGAGTTTAGGGGTTAATAGCGAGAGGAAAAAATTACCTGTCCTCGGAGTGGTTGTCGTGCGGTTGCTTGTCTTCTTGACTTCCTGTAGCTGCACAAAAGAGAGGAGATTATCAGAACTAAAAAAAAAATAGGAATGTTTACCTCTAGAATAGCCGTTGCTCCCCGGCAACGGCGCCAACTGGCAAACGGTGGCAGAAACTAGCTTTTCTTAAGTCGTTGTAGTATAGATAGTTATTGCCATCATTTGCTAATATTTGTTACTCGGAAAATACAGTTCTCCCGAGGTCGAACTCAGGGAGCAAGTCGTATTCTAGAGATATACATGTTCTATTACAAAAATAAAGAGAGAGAGAGAGATGAAAGTTTGGCTCTTCTTCTCTTCTTTCTTCCTCTTTGTCTTCTCTCCTCTTTGGCTTTTGTTCTTCGTGTTCTTCCTCTATTTCTTGGTTGGACGATCCTGTCTTTTTCTTCTTTTTATTTTCTTTGTTTCTTCTTTTCTTGCTTCAGATCTTCCTCCCGTGCTCTTCTTCTTCTTTTCTTCTTGCTTCTCTTCTCCTTCTGCTTTCTGTTTCTTCACTTGGCTGCTCCTTCTCTCTTCTTTGTCTTCTGATCTCTGCAGAGTCTTCACTTGGCTTCTCTGTGTTCCTCTCTTTCCTCTGCCTCACCTTCCTTCTTCTTCTTTGCCTTCACCTGTCTTCAGGACGTCGTCTGATTTCTCAATCAGACGACTTAACCCACGGATGCTACAGTGTCGATTCAGTTCTTCTTCCGCAGTCCTTCTTCTTCACCTATGCCTGCACGCTTAAGAGTTCAGCATCAGAGGGCAAAAATCTACGCTACCCCCCTCCCCCGCGCGTCTCTTTCTCTCTCAGAATTCGCTCTTAGGACAGCTCTCCCAGAGCAACCGGGTAATTGGGTACGAGTCGCGCCCGGGTCTAGGCCCACCGGCGTGCGGTGGTGGGCGAGGAGTGGTAGTCAAGTCGGGCCAGGTCGGCCGGATCCGCGTGATGAGCTCGCGGACGGGCCGGGTGAAGCGGTGTGAGAGGGACCTCACCCTGTGTGCTGAGGTGATAAGCCTACAACAATTTTTCAACTTATATCGACGCTCCTCTTCGAAGTCTTCCGAAGTGGGACTAAATGTCCCACCCCAATGTGAGCGCCTGCACAGAGGAAGCAGCGGCAGAGAGAACTTCGCGTGAGGGCTTCGGGCGAGGGCTTCGCCCGAACTGCAGCCTGACACTTCGCGAAGCTACCCCGCGAAGCCTGGGAGTCTGACCTAGGCATGGTGTTGCCTGGAGCAGCAGGTCGAAGGAGCTTCGCTGCTCAGCAATGGCGATGGCGGGTGCGACACCTGTTCACAGAAGCACGGCCTCTCGGCCTAATCAGATATGCGGAGAACCTTCGCCGTGGCACGGCGAAGGTGGTCGGAGGGTCTGCAGTGGGCGTGGTGGAGCAAAAGGGTCGCCCTAGGTCAAACTGCGGGCGGAGAAGTGGGTGTGTTCGGTGGATCTGCAGAGGGCGTTTGGTGGGAAGTGGAGGGGTGGAAGAGGATCAGGGTGAGGAGGCGGAGGTTATGCACAGGTCGGCGAGCCGTGTGGGGTGCTGGAGCGATGGGAGCGGTTCGCCGGAGTTTGGCTGGAGGTGGAGAAGGTGAGGGTGATCGGTGGGAAATCGGGGCTGACAGTAAGGGTTTTCAGTATGGAAAAGAAAGAAGGGAGGAAGAAGAGAAGTTTTACCTATTAAACTGGACGAAGAGGGGTTGGCGCAGGCGACAGTCGTATCGACTGTCGTCAGAGAAGAAACTGCCCAGAGGAAGGGGCGGCGGCAAGGAAAGGACCGGAGAGGCGCCAGCTGGGTGCGACGTGACGCGGAAAGATCGAGGGAAGGTAACCCTGCTGCTGGTAGTGCGGCAGGGCGACGAGGAGGAGGAGGAGAGGCCGCCGGAGCAAGGGGGCGTCTGTCGGGGTGGGAAGGGAGGAATTGAGGGGGTGTCGCCGTCAGATCCGAGCTGGGAAGAACGGCGGAGCGACGGGGGTATTTATAGGGGCAGAATCAGAGAGGAGGGCGGAGGGAGACGACGTGTCTCCCTCGCCGGAGGACGCCGGAAGTGGAGACCCGTACCGTCCGTGCATTCGCACGGCCGGTATGGGTGGGTGCAGCGCTCAGGGGGGTGTCCCTGCGGTGGCTGACGACGCAGGGTACCCCCCATTGACTTGCCAGGGCCCCTCCCTCACCCTGTGCGGCGCCATGCTCCGCGCAAGGTCGCCGGAGCATGGCGCTGCTCAGGTTTTGCAGGAGGGACCCGAACGCAAAGAACGAAGGAGAGTTAGGGGCCAGAATATGAGGGTTCAAAAGTTGAGGGCCAAAAAGTAAATATATGAGGACCAAAGTGTAAAGTTGGTCAAAAAGGTTTCTTCTTAGGCCCAAGTTTTTATACATGACTAATTAGGACCTAAGGATTCTGATGGTGAATTTAATTTGTAGATTAAACCCTGTTTGACTGGTCAATTTATGTAAAAACCCAAATTAAGTTGTTAATTGGGCATGGTTCTCAATGTTAGTCAAAATGGGTTCCTAAGGCCAAATTGAAAGTCCTAAACCCTAGAGATTATTTTTATATGAATTTTAGAGGGTTTATTTGATTTTTACCTTGCCTCGAACCACGTGAATTGAAGTTGGTTTGTTTTTAGGGTTACAAGCTGTCATTTAATTCCTTGGAGTTGCTGTAGCCCTTATTGAGTCATTTCATCCCACTTTTCTTCTTATTAGGTTGTTTTGACCTATGTTTAGACCCTGAGTTACCCTATTTTCAGATCGGATTGGTGAAATTGCATTTTTACCCCTCAGTTTATGTTTTCTTTGCAAACTCAGAATCTCTCTGAGCCAAGCCTTTCTAAGGTTATGTAGGAGCTTTTATTCTCTGCATTAGGTCAAAATGAGCTAGTTATGGCTCATGATGAGGTTCTCATCATCAACCAAGATTCCAAAGGGACTTTTACATAATGTGATTATATAAGTGAGGGATTTTGCGTACCCTATGGACTTTCTTGTTTTAGATATGCAGGCATTAGAAAACTTGAACCACACCCCGATAATCTTAGGAAGACCTTTCTTGGCCACAGCCAAGGCCCTAATTAATGGTGAGATGGGGATTATGCAAATCACTTCTGGAAGGAAAACTTGTTAACTCAATATCTTTAAAACTTCTCAAAAGAATAAGGTGAATTGTGGTTCCATCGAAGCCGCAGTTTGGCAATTCACACCAAAGATGATCCAAATCCTGCCAAATCTCAAGATCAACACAAGAGGCAAGAAAGTGATGTACTTGAGGATGATTTTGATTTACCACCTCCCATAGAAAATCAAATTGAAACTGCATTAGTGAGATTGAGAAACTCTTGGGAGTATCTTATGATGAATTCGATGATAACATAAAGAATCCTCAATACATCCACCTTGAAATTCAAGAACTTTTGAATTTTGAGGGGGTTCAAGAAATTGGACAACCAAAGGTTATGAACCAGGAAAATGAAGAAACAACCTCAGAAAAAGAAGTTCAAAACATGATGGACTGGGGAAGAACTTATACTCCAACTAGTTGAAATGGATGGCTTGAATCTGAGGAAGAAATGACTTGTGATGAAGAGGTAATTTCTGATGAGGATTTTGAGGAACTCAGCACAACTCTAACTTTGTCCTCGTATGACCTAGAGCCAGAAGAATTCATGATTTTTGACATCAACTACCATTATGAGGATCCTTATGATTCTAATTCAGAACTAGATTTAAATCTTAATCATGATTTCAATCCAGACCCTCCACCACCTCTTCTTGAATTATGGAATTGGATTAATGAATAGGCTCTATATCATAAACCTCATCTATTTGACCCTATTCTATTTTTCAAATTAGAAAAACTCTTTGGAGTAGGGCTGCATCATCATTTGGTCCGCATTTGTGGATCACTGATTCTAGGACCACATGATCCTATCTTTATACTAATCCTGAATCTCTCAGCAATAATTATTACTCCTTCTCTTAACCTACAATATTGAAATACATATTTCTTTTAAGTTTAGGTCTGACAAATGACATTAAACTTAGTGCTGGCTGGGAGGCAACCCAATATTCTATATAGGTATTTTTGTATTTTCGACTGATCAAGCTAACTTGGATTAACAAGCTCAGTCAGGTGATATCTCCTCCTCTTGCTTATTACATTTTGATTTTTTTGCATACATTTCAATGAGGACATTGTAACAAATAGGCATGGGGGGGTGGACATTGCATATCTTATTTTTATGTCAGAAAAACAAATTGCGTTCAGGCATAAAGAATTTTTATCAAGAAGATTTTATTAGGGATTTATTCTTAAGTTGGTTCCTGAGTTAGAATCCAGTACAATTTCACACTTACACATAGAATTTGCAATGGATCCCCTGTGAAGACCAATAAACATCTTTAGTTTGTCAAGAAGAAGCACTGCTTTTTCTCTTATGCCCTTGGATAGTAATTAGGGAGTCAGGCAAATCATCTTCTAATAGATCCACCAAACAAGTGTGAGGTTAGGGTAGAGAGTCTACTGGTGCTCTAAGGCCAGTGTAAGGAATCTTAGTTTCTAGGTAATTGGATAATGATACACAGAGTTAGGCATAATTTTCACTCTCAGTTCTTGCATACAAATTCTTTGTGCGAATTTTTAGAGAGCCACCAAATAAGGCAAATACACAGAGAACGGGTTCTAATAAAACTAGGACTAAGGTGGAAGGTCACGACTGTCGTTTACGGAATCCTCTACTGAAGTAGGGTATTAATGTCAAGGTCAGAAATACATTGTTCCATCCATTCCTTTCCCAATGTCGAGAGTAGGTACTTCCACCAAATAAGCCACCCGATATCCTCTTGAACACCCTAAATCCCGAATAATGCCTCGTAAATAAAAATGTGCATGAGTAATGTATTTCGTTGAGTTGGTAGATACAATTATATGAAAAAAAATGAAAATAAAAAATAAAAAAAGAATAAAAAAGAGAGAATACATGTATGAAAAAAAAAAGAAGTGTGTGTTAATTGCGTTGTGTTTACTTCATGACAAACACATCGAGGCAACAATACCCATTTTCTTTACAATCCACCAAATATAGCCTTGACATACTTTTCTATATTTCTGACCACTTGAATAAGGGTTGAGGAATTCTGATTTAGTTATAGGGTTATCAAAACTTAATCAAAGTGTTAATGCCATGAGAGGCCACCAAATATACTGGCAAATTTGGTGAGTTTATGAGCTCAAAAAGAAAAAAAAAGACAAGAAAAGAAAAGAGAAGAAAAAGAAAAAAAGAAAGAGAGAGAACAGGTACAAAGGAACTAAAGAGAGAACAGTTTCTTCGCTCCCTTTGAGTTGATTTATATGATAGTCTGGAAATCTAGGTTCTGTAGTACTAGTCTGTGTATAGCACCAGATGAGTATGAGCCACCAAATACAAATCCACTTGACTCAAAATATCTTTTACCTAAGACAAAAGCCGGGGCTGAATTTACAGATTACTTTATAACCCCAAGGGAAGAAGTTTGCCTATCCCAGTAGAATTTTACTAAGGGTCAAGTACAAGCTTTAAATGTGGATTGGCTTTTCACTTGGATCCGTTGCATAGGCTACAACAATACACTTTCACGACTGTTTGGATTTCTAAAGTTTTGAATGAAAACAAAAGAAATAAATCACTAATCGAACTCTTGATAGAAATCAGTCATGTAGGACCACTTTGCATTTACTCTTGCATTTGCTAGGGACTAGGAAGATTTAGGCATGGGGGTGTGATTGCACAGCAATCATACGACCTAATGTACCTAAATTAAGTTAGATTCTAGCAAAACTTAGGAACAATGCATGCATGAGTATCATAATTTCTATAGCAGTTAGTTTGATAGCCTTATAGATAATATTGTCATTTTATACTCTAAAAGAGAGACAAAATTGATTGTAGATGATCCGAGGCCGCAAATGATAGATTAGACTATACAGATCTGATCAGGACGACGACGGGAGTCCAACTCTTTCGAAATCATCTTGATCAAACATCCATAGCATCACGTACAATCCATAGAAGATCGAAGGCCAAGAAGCAAGATGGTAGAAAGATGAACCTTAGATGCCGAATCCGGTTGCACGGATGGATCTAGATCAATGATCAAAGTCCAATGACGCAAAAAGTATCTCAATCAGAGGCTCACAACACCATCTATAAAGCAAGGAAGATGGACGGCCACGATGGCACCATGTGCAGCCATCACAACCACCCCTCGCCATGCCCCTAATCTCTGAAGAGCTCTTCTCACCATGTGCCACGTCAATGCCTACCCTACACCCTCATCAATGGTGATCCATCTCAGCCATCGGATGAAGATCCAATGGCTGATGGCTACTACACACGGAAGTAGAAACACAACCATCTGCGCTTGTAGCATGTTGGTTAGCATGCTGATTCGTGAACGGGCGATGTAAGATCGAGCTGCTCTATGCACCAAATTGGTAAGGAAGTGGCGTTCGGGCTCAATTGGACCATCAGATGAAGGATGAACGGTAGGTATGCGACCGCGTGGCAAGCTAAGGTGCGTTGGATCAGTCTGTGTGATGATGCGCTATCTGATGCCGAAGCTGACATGCCATTGCACACGTTATCCTCAAGGCGGTGGCTCATGAGATTTAAGCCATCCGATCATCAGATCAGACGACTGAAATCAAGTGGGTACGAATTCAAATCGAGCACGCACGTGGAGAATCAAGAGAGCAATGTGAATCAGATCGAGCGACTCAAAGGCTGCCACGTGGTAGCATCCAGAGTGATCTGCATGTGGAAGGCGCGTGGAAGGTTATTTTGAGGCACGATCAGAGCCGTTGATCTCCCAATCGATGGATCTGACCAATCTGAGGTTGCTGCACAAGTTGGAGGGCCTAAATACCTACTTTGTCCCTCATTAAAGCTATAAAAAGAGCCTCAGGGCCCCCTAGTTGAGAGGCAACTCCCACTAGACAAATCTTCAGCTTCTTTGTCTGCAACTTCTCTCCGATCTTCCTCTCAGTGCTCTGGATATGGAGTGCTGCTGCACTTCACACAAGCATTCCACAAGTGGCATCGTCTTTCATCTGCTCTCTCTCTCCATCTCTATCTCTCTTTTCCTCTCTACTCCTTCGAATAATTGTTTTGAAAACTGTTCCCAAATAGTAATAAAATTCTGATTCTCTAGATATCTGATTTCTATTTTGCATAGTAGTTAGTACGAAAGCTTTTAAGAATCATGTTTTGCCTCCCTGCGAATGACTTGATACTCACTGAAATCTCTATAAATGTTATTTGTTTCATCGCGATTCATACTACAATAGAAGAACTAATCTTTTACGCATCTTGCGGTCAAACAATAGTCAAAACCTTTAGAAATGAAAATGAAAAGCGAAAAGTAGGAAAAATGATGGGTTACCTCTCATCCAGTGCTATCTTTTACACCATTCATCTGGGCGTGAATTGCATCAATGATCATCAGATGGTACGTAAGTCAATTAAATCAAGAGTGTCAGATGGGAGATTCATGGAATTGTCTAAGTAGGGCTTTAAACGTTGGCCGTTGACTTGAAAGGTAGTATTCATTTTTGGATCAAAAAGGTCAACTGCATCATATGGATATGCTTTTAGGACAATAAATGGGCCGGTCCACTTGGATTTAAGTTTGATTGGAAAAATGCATAAACATGCATCAGAAAGCCAAATGCATAAATTGATAACAAAAAACTTCCAAACGATATATTTATCATGAAATTTATTTGTTCGGTCTTTATAAATCCTCGCATTTTCGTAAGAGAAATTATGCAATTCTTCCAATTCAGTTAATTGTAATTTCCTCTATTTATCGGCTTCAGATAAATCCAGGTTTAATTGTTTAATTGCATAAAAAGCCCAGTGTTAGAGTTCTATCGAAAGCTGGCATGCTTTTCCAAAAATGAGACATAAAGGGGACATGCCGTGAAGAGTTTTGAAAGCCATACGGTAGGCTCATAAAGCATCGTCTAATTTATTGGATCAGTCTTTACGATCGGGCCTAACTGATCGGGGTTTTTTCACTTGAAGAAAAATGTCGTCGTAGTAAATAATGTGGTAGAAAATCCTTGATAAAAAAATTACTAAAAATATACTAAAATTGAACCACAAAATCAGGTCGTATCGTGAGAATGAATAAATGCAAGTAACACATTCATGTAGATAAATCGTGGCCATAGGAGCAAAATATGTATCTAAATCCAATGTGGAATGAAGTGCATAACAAGAGATGAAGTGTTCTGAGGAAGAAGTATGATGCTGCAATTTCTCAATTTTATAACCCATGAAAATCAAAAAAATGAAATGTTAGCAATGGCAATGGTCATAATTATTAATAGGAGTCAAAATAGAGGTAATCGTCCCCTTGTGCGCACGCGAAGAGGAGTGCATGGTTGGAGGCACGACCACATGTGGGGTTCACCGGTGATGAGAGCTACGCGTGGGAGGTCGACGAGTAGTTGTTGGTGGCTGGTGGCGGCCGATCAAAGGAGATGAAGCTCACTGGCAAGGAGGTCATGATGGTGAACGATGATCAGTGGTGTCACTGCGTGAGGTCGAGGTTGGTCAGAAGCTCGAGGCGAGATGGATGGCGTCGACGATGCGTAGAATAGAGGGCGGAGGGGCCGACTACGTGTGGAGGAGCCGACATGTAGTTTGGGTTCTTCTTCTCTATCAGCGGAGGAGGAGACGAAGAAAAAGAAGAGAGGTCAGGCACGTGGTCTGTGGTTGCCATGCCTGATGTGCAGTTGGCCATGTGTGCATGGGGCCGCGCATGCAACTAGGTGGCTTGTGGCTCTATTGGATGAAGGTGGTCGCTGGATTAAGGAGTGGAGAAAGTGGGTTGGTTGCTAGTCGATCAACCAGGTAGAGGCCAAGAAGAGGTGGGCATTGTGGATTATGGTCGCTGGCACTACTGTGGTCGGGTCTCACATCGAGGAGATCGAGGGTGCGGTGGTAGAGTTCCGACGAGGAGGTGGAAATGCTCTGTTCGGTGGGTCCTTCACGGCTGGGACCAAGAGAGGAGGGGAGAGCGGTGGGTTCTGTGGTGAGGAAGAAGAACGAAGGTGGGGTAGGGGATCTGCAGTGGTTTTTTTAATTGATGTGCATGCGTCGAGGAAGCGCGATCGATGAGGTTGTCGTCGGTAGAATTGAGGCGGAAGGTGCGATGGCGAGGGTGGTGGCTCGCGGTCACTAGAGGTTGTGCGAGGGGATCACGGTGGGCGGAGGGAGAGTCTTGATATCTTGTGGTCGTGGTGGCAGGGGGGTTGGAAATGCAGTGGTCGAGAGGGGCTGAGGTGATGCACGATGCTATGGTGGAGCGGCAGCTCACGGTGGTGGCTATCTAACCAAGCTCTATTCTCCCCATGTGGGTGGAAGAAGACGATGTCCAGAGGCCATCCATCCTTCCCGTTATAAAGAGAGAGAATCAAAGAGCAAGATTTGAGGGAAAATAAATAAGTAAATATGCTCTTAGCTTTCTTTCTTTGTGTGTGTTCATATTTCCTACAAGCAAAGAGAGAGAGAAAGGAAATAAATTGGGGTTGGAAAGAAATAGGAAAGTGACAGAGAATTAGAACAATCAGAGATAAGGAATTTCTAGTGATTTTATCTTGTTGCCTGTTCCAACTTCTCAATCCCAATTAATTTCTACAAGAGAATGCACATCCATATATGAATGTATGTTAAATACATATACAAATAAAGCCCATTAATTGAGAGATGCAAGAATGATAATTTTTGTGCTCAACTATTATTCTTCTATAATGCATACTAGAAATCCATTTCCCAACTCCTAATTAAATGCATGTAGGCTTAATTCCAATCCACTAAAGTGGACCTATCACTAACCATTTTTTGCAAAATGTTTTTAATTTCCTGGTTAGAAACTTTCGCATGGCCATTTATTTGGGGGTGGTAAGGAGTGGAAATTTTATGATTAACCCCATATTTAGATAAAACGTGACGAAACTGAGAGTGAGTGAAATGTGATCCTCCATCATTGATGATGGACTTAGGGATGTTGAATCTCAAAAAAATATTTTTCTTGATGAAATCAAGAACCTTGTGATCATTGGTGCATGTGGGTCTTGCTTCAATCCATTTCAATATATAGTCGACTGCAATTAGTATGTATAAATACCCACAAGAATTGATGAACGGTCTCATGAAGTTGATGCCCCATACATCAAAAATTTCAGCCTCTAATATCAGATTTAGGGGCATAATATCCTTTCGAGTCATGTTGCCGATGCTCTGGCAACGTGGACCGAACAAAAGAGTAAGCATCTTTGTGCAAGTTGGGCCAAGAGAATCTAGAAGTGAGGACCATGAGTGATAGTGTGTCAAAATATCATGAAATCTGATTCAGGAACACACAGTCGAATGACCTGATAGTGCAGATGCAGAAAAGGTTGGGCTCCTCCCAAAAGTAATATTTAATGTCAGCAAAGAACTTATCCCATTCGGTTTTTGACCAATTAGAAGGGATTCATTCTGTTGCTAGATAGTTTGCAATTGGTGCAAACCAAGGGAGGGTATTGGCAGCTAAAATGGTATCAATAGGGAAAACATTTGGAAGGGTCAAAACGTCATTTGTCATAAGACGAGAGAGATGGACGGCCACTACATTTTGTGACCTCACCTTGTCCTTGATTTCTAGGCCAAATTCCTGGAGCATCAGGATCCAACGGATAAGGTGGGGTTTCGCATCTTTCTTGTATAGCAGATATTTAAGTGCTGAGTGGTTAGTTTAAATAGTGACGTATGACCCCAACTGATATGAGTGGAATTTTTCTAGGACAAAAACTATGGCAAGTTCTTTTTCAGTTAATGTGTAATTCCATTGTGCATCATCAAGGGTTTTATTGTCATAATAGATCACAATGGGTTTCTAGTCAATACGTTGCCTGACATCGTAAAATGTGCTACAACAAACGAGTTTTAACACAAACGCATTTCTCAATGTCATTTTTGACGTCGCAAAATGCATTTAGGTTAAATCGCTCATTGTAGCGCATTTTACGACATCAATTTTAAATAAATATATCAGACATGAGTCCGAGTGTCGAACACAGGGAGGTGTGGAATTGGATCAGATATTCTCTTACATGTCACAAATATATGTAGATTTGTTCTCTTGCAAACTAGAGAGGAAGAGAGAGATAGGGAGAGAGAGAGAAAGCGAAGAGAAAGGGAGAGAGAGATAAGGTTAGAAATCCATGATGAACATATGAGAATAATATATCAAAGATCTATTGACTACCAAATGTTATGATTGACACAATATAGATGAATGCTTAAATAAAATAGATGAACTACAACTATCAACAATTAAAACTAAATGTCAGGCAATGGATGGCGCCAAGACAGCCATGGCGGTGGAAGGACATCTACCGGTGACTCGGCATCTTCACAACCTTGCTTGGGAATTCTATGAAGTGGTGGAAACTCTTGGGTAGAAGAAGGGCAAAAGTGGAGGCGGGAAGGCCCTTTTATAATGGAGGAAGAAGGCCAAAAATCATCCTCTGGTCAACAGCGACATTCAAAGCATCGCTGAAGACTCGTCGCAAGCGTTACCATAGCCCCTGCCCTTGCGCTCGTTACCTTCAATGCACGTGCTAGCCCGTGCACCCTATGACGCATGTTGCACGCACATACGCTAGTGCTGCACTACTGCTCCGCACGCATGCGTGCACGCTATGCGTGCCCTGCCACTACTGCAATGCGCCTCAATTGCAAATTGGGGGGGCTGCGGGGATTCGAACCTGCACCCCTCCCGTGGAAGCCAGAACTTCAACCAACGTGCTAAGTTGACGTTTGTGTCGAGGAGACGTCTTATGGGCACACCGCGGAGGAAGCTTCTCAGTCATTGGATGAAGATTCGACAGCAGAGAATGGATGATCCAAATGTGGGCGGTGGCTGCTGGTCGGTGTTGGGTGGCCTCGATGGTGCCACGTGGCACCATGAAGGCCATCCATCTTCTTTCTGTTGCAGAGGGTGCCACGATGCTTGGATCGTGATGATTTTCGTGTTTCCAGATTGCGATCGTCGCTCCAGATCCATCCGTATGATTGGATTTTTTTTCCGAAGCCTATAAGGATGTGACATTGCCCCCTGGCCATTGATCTTCCTCGGACTTGTTGTGGGAGCTAAGGAAGTCAAATTGAGGTGATTTTGAGTCTGTTGGACTTCATTTGTTGATTCGGATCCACCTGTACGGTCTAATTGCTCATCTGAGACCTATTTCAATATGGTCTTGTAAACAAGGTCATTAAACATTGATTCTATGCAATTTAAATGTAAAGATCACACAATATGCATGCAATGCTCCTAAACCCGTGATAATATGACATTTTCGCACAAGTACCCTCAAAATTGACTCTAATTGATGATATTAACACTAATAATTATAGAGTCATCATACCGCCATGCCCATCCCTTGCTAGTCCCTAACAAGGTTTAACCTAAACAATATTTACAACTGAAATTAGGAATTGGTCACTCAGGTAGAAGTCGCTTGTCAACAGGAGGAAATTTCTACTAAGAACCTAACTTGCAGAGAATCAATAGTGCCCGGGTTGCCTGCCGAAATGCCGACCGGCCGAGTCCTCACCTTATTCAATATGGAAACAAATATATATATATTCATCTTTTCTAATTTTTTTAGATTTTTTTTTGAGTTAAGGATTTCGGGGTAACTATTTACGGCTACCCAACCTACCCAAGACTTGAAAAGGACTCTAAGTACTAAGCATATTATTGTGAAAGTGATAGACTCACTCAACGAAAATTAAAACGGACTTCGGGTTTCTACGCCCCTAAGTGACCTAAAAGAGAAAATGTTGCCTAAAGGTGTATCTATCTGACCGGTAGCTTTCTCTCTCTTTTTATTTTTGTGGGGTCAACACAAGGGCAAACCAAGTGTATATCTCCCCACTACTTCACCACTTCTTCCTTAAGTGTTTTGGAATTCTTGTGCATTTTATGAGATGGGATCTTGACAACCAGCCAAGGAGCTGTTACCCACGGTAACTTGCCAGCCATACTAGAGAGGTGAAGTGTGGCTTATTTATTTTTTTCTCCGTTTTCTATTTTTCTATTTCTCTATTTTATATGTATATTATTATTTTTTAAGTTGGTGGCTTTCCTGATCTAAGATTTACCTAAAGGTAGTAGTAAAAGAGAATGGTCTTGTGGCTGGACTCTAGACAACCGACCAATGGACTATTACCCACGATAACTTACTAGCCATACCACCTTAGATGATTCATTAGCTACCCAATTTTCATTAGAACCATCGATGAGTGAGTCAATGCAAAATGTGTGTAGATGCTTAGACTAAAAATCATCCCAAATCAGAGGGTGGGTTGATAAGTAGTATACTTATCACCCTACTTTATTGACTAGATTAATATAAATTATGGTGGCGAGGATTTGAGACCAAGTCCACATTTTAGTGGAAACCCGGACTGATTAAGTCCAAAGACCTAAAGAGTTTATGCGTTGAGGTCCCTAACGTATCATTTCCTAAAGTTGACAACCTTCTAATACCTAAGTTTTCTTTTTGTATTTCTTTTTTAAAATAAAAAGAAGATAATTCAAGCTGACAATATGTATTCAGAACATACGAATTACCACCCCCCCATACCTAAGTTGGATAATGTCCTCATTGGGAAATAAATGTATGCAAGGAAGTTTGGAAAGAAATTACCTAGGTTTCAATAGTTAATCCAATCAGCTTGAATCCTCTGGGTTGCCTCTCAGGAAGCTCTGAGTTTAGTGCCTTCAGCTGAGCATAATGCATAAACAACAAGGGATAAATCACTTGAATGGTCTGGGTCAAGAAAGGGAAGACATTATCAACCAGACTCTAAATCAAAAGTCCACAAATGTGGATTAGATTATGGTGAAGTCCCATCCCTAAGGAACGGGAACTCAGAAAGTCTTTACTCATGCATGCCTTAGTCCAATCGTCTCCTTTCATTTGGGCCTGCAGACCAGAAGTTTGCTTGGATGGATGTAACCCTAATCTATAATGTCGGATATTTAGATTGTTAGAATAAGCAGCTCTTGTCCTTATAAAATTAGGTTCGAGGTGATGATGAAGCATAGGGTTTTTATTCCTCCCTGGATCTAAGTCATAAAGGTTATAGGGGTCCTGATAAGAGGTCGATGGCTTGATCAACTTTGGACCCCTGCAGTCGACATTTCCTTCTTTGATTTTATTATCCTCAGGAGGAGTTATTTCAGTGTCCATCCAAAAACTTTATTTCAACAAAATGTTCTCTTCCTCTTCTAGAAGTTTGAAATCTAAAGGTTTAGCCAACTCCACATTGGTTGCATTAACACCTTTAAGACTTGGATTAGCTACAAAAGAATGTGTTTGATCAATCATGATTGCTTCGGGTGGGTCAAAGTGAAAATCCACCCCATCCTTAATCATGATTTCTTTGTATAAATCCTCATAGCCATTGGAGCATGCAATCTTGTTCATTTCTTCCAAATCTTAGTCAATCATCAGGGAAGAACTTGTGATGGAGCTAATTTCATCATTCATTTCATGCTTCAATTCTTCCCGTTGCCTTTCCTTTAAATCCATGATGGGATCTTTAAGTATTTCATAATCAAAGTGTTCAGAGTCAAATTCCCCATCCCTAAATCTTGATGCCCTATTACTAAATTATTATCATTCAATTCCGGGACATCGACCCCAATGTTATCATTCAAATTTTCAGATTCATCCTCATTTTCTACCTATTTGTGTTCCAAAGGATCCACAATTCTTTCCAACATTAGGAAGTGTTGATAGTGGACTGCACCAATTTTGGGCAACTAGGTGTGGTCCAATCAATTATCACGGGGCCTTGTTCCATTGCCTCTAAGAAAGAAGTTTCTTTCATCACTTTCTATTGACCCTCTTTATACAATTGTTGGAATATATCAATCATGGCTTGTTTCCCTTCAATCAATTCTTGATTCTGTCTATATAACTCCAACTTTATCCAATTGTTGGAACATATCAATCGTGGTTTGTTTCCCTTCAATCAATTCCTGATTCTGACTATATAACTCCAACTGAAGGCTATCAAGAATTAACTAAGAGTCATTAGGTTTCCCTTGGATTTTCTCCTTAGCATTCAAATCAGGGTTAGGAGGGTATAGTTAAGGATGGACATTAAAGTCTGTACTGGGCTTTAGGTTCTTAGGTGGGTCCTCTATTCTATCATTTTCAGGATCCAATTCCTCAAGAGACACCATTTTCTATTTAGTCCTACTCTAGAAAAATTGAGGTTCTAAGTCCTCCTCCTAGTTGGATTCTTCGTCGGGGTCCAAAGCAGGGGTTGATCATTCTTGATTTGCCTAGGTTTATGATCATCGATTGATTCCATTTTTCTAAAATCCCTTCCAATCCATAGGTCAAGTAGGAGAGATCCTTGAATTCAGATGACCTATCTTGATTATGGTCCTGGGAAGGGTAGGGTTCTTGGTGTTCTCCTAGAGTGTAGGTCCTATCAGATTGGTTAGTGGGTGGGTAGGACCTAAAAGAGGAGTCTTCATGAGGAGAATCAACATAAGGATCCCTGTTGGTTCTTTAGATCCCTATTGTACTAAGTCAACTTTTCCATAGCGTGCAAAATCGAGGTGTTCATGTCCATCAGTTGTTGGTTTTGGTTTAGAATAGTAGGTTGGTTAAGGGGCAAGGGTTGGTAGGTCCAACCCTGGTTGAAAGTGTTAAGCAAATTAGGGTTCATCTGATAGGGTCTAGGTTGAGAAATGTGCTAGTTCCCTTGCCCTTGGCTTTTCTAAGTGAAATTCGAGTGGTTTCTCCAACGGAGATTATAACCATTGGAGAAAGCATTGCTTCTAATGTTCCCTTGGATAGCCGACACATCCTCATATCCAGATGATGATGAAGATATCTATGTGAAATCAGGATAGTAGGGATCAAAGGTCCCTACTTGGGCCCCAATAGTAGGATCTTGGGTCAACTTGCTAGCATCTTGAACCATGTGCAGTTTATTCGCAAACTCCATCCTTGAGGGAGTTTAGATAGTAGGTGATGGGAGGGTTGCTCCTTTTCTATTCCAATTCATTATTTCATCTAGTTTCTTTGAAACAACCTCAACTTTATCTAATTTCTTACAGATCAAATTCATATCCACATTGTTTAAATTCTCCTGGACCTCATAAATTCCACTCCTTGGTTGCATGGATCTTCCATAAGTTTCTGTGGAGGCATTATTCAAGGAATTTTCTCTCATGTTCTCAAATAAATCGAAAGCACTATTTCATCCTTACTCATAAAATTTCCTCCACAACATGCATTTACAAGGCTCCTCATTTGATCATTTATCCCATGATAAAATATTTGCACTAGGAACCTCATGATGTGGGAATTTTCTGATTAAATCCATGAAACTCTCCCAAGCTTCATGTAATGGCTCTCTTGGTTTTTGGGAGAAGGTGGTAATAGCTCTTCTAAGTGCATTGGTTTCCCTGATTGGGAAAATTTTCTTTAAGTAGGTGTTTCTTATCTCCCCCCATGTAGTGATGGGCCTTCCTATAATTGTGAACCAATGAATAGCTTTCTACTTTAGGGCAAAAGGGAAGAGTTTCATTTTTAGCACATCATCCTCTAAATTTGGGATTCTAATTGTCTCACTAATGGATGTGAAGTCTTCTAAAAATTGAAAGGGATCCTCATCATTATTGCCCTTAAAGTGAGGTAGGAGTTGTATAGTGGAGTGCTTGATTTCAAAATGTGCATCAACAGATGTTAACGTGCTTTCGTCGAGTTGAAAAAATGCATCGTAGTATAGTCAATAAGAGTGAATCGACATTTAAATTTGTAATCTCAAATATGAATCTGTGGTCGTCACAGGGAGCAAAATGATCACAATTAACCACCAATCAGAAGAATAGAATTTGAAGCTTAAGAACTTGATGCAAAAAGAAATAGATTAATTAAATAATATCAAGCTCAAAAAGAATGTGTAAGTGTTGAAACAAAAAAATGTGTTTATCAACTAAGCCTTAACTCTCAACATTTGGTATTTTTGCCACTCAAGGGAAGCTCAACACTTAGGAGTTTTTAGCCAAAGAGCCTTATTAGACGTTCACACTAAGCCACCAGATGGCTTAAAGTGAGCACCAATCGTGTCCAGATCCTACACAAAGCAAGCCCAATTGCACACGTGCTTTGAGGCAAAATCGACCCCTTTCCTCTGGGCCAAATAATTACTCCTCTTCCTTTTCTTTTTATATGGATCTAGTTCAGGCCCAGACCCGCTCGAGCGTGCGTGGGAGGGCAAGGGCACGTGCATGGCACATGAGGTGGTTGTAGCGGTGGTGGTCGGAGTCGAGGAAGATGCTAAAGTTGAAGAACAGGTCTCCAAAGACCTTAAATCTAATTGAAGGAGAGGAGAGGCAAAGCCCTAAGCTAATTTAGGGAAATGGCAAGGGTAACAACTCACTGGAGGTTCGACGAAGATGAAGATGAAGGGGAGTTGACCGAAGTGGAAGAAGGCGAGGAAGGGGCTAAAACTTTGTGGGAAGCTTCGTATGACGACGAGGAAGTAAACCCCTCTACCTATCATATGTGGTAGAGGGTGAAGACAAGGGTAGAGGAGCTCTGGTGGTGCATTGGAATTGAGTCGAAGAGAAGGAAGAAAGGGAGGAATTTCGGTAATTCGAGCATGAATTTGACCTGTAGATGAGCAACCCTTTATATAGGTGTGAATCACAACTCAATTAAGCCAAGTTAGGCTCATTTGACAAGTATTCTAGCTGCATCTTTGAGCTTAAATTTTTCAAAGTCACTAGCAACAATGTTGATCGAGGTAGGACTCTAAAAGATGCTCAATTGATACAGAAGGTCTTCAAGATCAATCCCACCAAATATGATGGGATTTGATCTTGATTTGGTCTTTCAAATCTCGGATCAAAACTCACCATGTTGGGTTGACGAAGCTTTTCAAGTTGCCATGATTGGAGAAGTCGATGGAGGAAGGATCGGATATTAATAAAAACTCAAAATTTAGGGGCCTATTCATGATAAAGATCAGAAAACTAGGGGTAGTTTTGTAATAAATAGAAACCTTGGGCTAAATTGTGAAATAAGTTAAGATGGACTCTGATTGGGATCAGATTTTGGGGTTAACCTACTTTGGACCCAAGGAATAGAATGGTGTTTTCAGATTTGAGTTTTGACCAAGTTTGACTGGATAATTTACACAGAGGCCCAAAATAAGGTAAATTCCCGCTTACATCTATTTTTTTTGTCAAAATGGGTTTCTTTGGTCGAAGAGAAGGTTCGAGACATCTTAGAATATTTTTAAATGATTTTTAGGAGGTTTATATTACATTTATTTCCAATAGAACCTATTTAATTGAAGTGAGACTTAATTAGGGTTTCTATTGATGAAATAATCCCCAAACCTCAGAAAATCCTGATTTAGTCAGCTCAGGCCAACATCTTGGGAAGCTAAACTCATTTCACCTTAGATTAAGCCTTGATTAATCCCTTAGTTAATTTTTAATTGTGATTAGGTGGTAAAACAATAGAATTAACTTGTTTTCTCTTCTTCTCAAACCCAACTCAGAACATAATTATGATCTTCTGATGAATATTAAAGAGCATTTATCATTTCAATTAGGCTGAGTCAAGCTAGTTATCACCAATGATAGTGTTACCATCAACGGGTGAGACCCTAACATAAGGTTCATGTCTGTACTAGGTAGGGTTGTAAAATTCTCTCAAGGGTCTAGCCTACGGATTTTGGATATGGAGAATGTCAAGCAGCTCTTGCATTTGGTTTGATGATTCAGCTAAAATTGATTCAGTTGAAGTTGGAGATTCCGAATTTGAGCTTGTTGATCCATTAGATTTTGAGGTCAATTTGGCTTTGATGATTTTAAGGTTTCTAATAAAATGAGAAAGGAAATCTATAATCTCTTGAATGAGAAATAGGGAACCCAAATCGCTTGAATCAAGTTGGAATGTGCCACATGTTGGTGGTGAGCCACTCAAAGTTGAGGACTCGACCTCAAGTACGACATCTCACTCAACCTCAACCTATGACTACACTAAGCCTACCCACCACCTCTATGATTTTCCAAAACAAATCTACTATAGCCATGCATCTCTCTTGAGACACACATCTTTCACATCTGACTTACATTTTGGGGCCACATCCATACAGATCACCACAGAGGAGTTGCCTTTGGACTAGCAAAGACTTTGGAGACTAGCACAAATGGTAGCAAAGTACAAGGATATGATTGCAAGTTATTTATATCAAGTCCATATCACTACTGATCTGAGGCGGAGACAGACTTTGATTGCAACCCAAGGATCTCTAATGATAGCCCTTTAAGAATTAAAATCCTTGGCTAGTATGACTCAATAAAATCACACACTTCAAGACATACTTCGTTTGTAGTACCAAGTTCAAACTAGTCTTCAGGATCTTATGGAATTTGACATGGTTAGACCTGAGACTATTATTGAGGATTCTTTGTGTCAGACACCCGAAGTGGATGATGCCAATGTCTCAATAAGTGATGTCAAAATGAAAGATGATTTGATGAAAGAGACATCCGATGGGGTCATGGAGAATGATCTTGGCACAACGGGAATAAAATCATTTGAGAGCCCCATCCTAGAAAATGATGAGAGTGTTGGCATCCCAAAGATTGATTCTCAATTTAAAGACCTTGAATCTTGGGAGATAGAGATGGATGATCTTGAGACCTCAGGTTCGATACATTCTGATTCTGAGACCTATTTGGACACCCTTAATTTAGGTAAGGAAATTGATGAGGCACATGATCATGAATTTGGAAAAGCTGGAGTAGAATTGCCTAAAAACCCCATGGTAATCTTAAATGATAAATACATTGAGGACATAGATTTTCATGAGATTCCATATATCCGTGGGGTTAAATTTGAATTGTTAAAGAATCCAATTGAGGTTGAAGAGGAATCTGACATTACTCGTGATGAAAACCCAATTTCTAATTGTGAGGAAAATCTAAAACATCTTGAGGCATTTTTGGAATTGGTGTCGGATGAATCTATCACTTCTTTCACATCTTCAATTTTGGATTCTAGCATTGAGGATTGCACAGAAGCTAGTAAACTAAAAATGAAAGAATTTAAGGCTTTACTTAATCTAGATTCCAATGTTACACCCCCTAAGGAAATTATTTTGAAAGATAATAAATTTTTTCCTAGTATATTTGAGGGTTTACATCATAAATTGGGACAAAATTTGGGTGACTTAAATGAGATTTCTGATCAACCCAGGGATGAGCTTGAGGATTCTGATTTGGATATCCAAGATGGTTTGAGCAACTCTGAAAGTGCTAAGATGGATCATTGGATTTTATTTGACTCACCTATTTTATATCCATCCACACCCAACCTGAATTATGAAGTGGTTCATTATACCACTTCAGACTACACTACTCGGGTTCCTCCTTTCATTTCTCATCATTTTTAGGATCCGTATGATTTATTCCCCACTCTTGACTCTTTATCCACCTCATATGCCTTACTTATGCACAACTTATTGGGGTTGTCACTATCCTTTTTTCACTCTGGCATCCATACTTATCTTTCTCTCCTTTGCAACACTTGGCTACAAATTTCCTCAAGCCCCCTCTTATTATTTTTTTGACCTTTTGGGCTTGGTATTCACCAGCAGTTAGTTCGTATTTGCAGCCCACTACTGGTGATTGATTTCAAATTACTTATCATCTTGGTTTCTATTCTTAGTACATTACTGGTACATCCATTTGGAGTTTTCGTGCAACTGGCGATGTTAAACTCACTATCTAGACATATATATATATATAGTTTTGTTTTTTTTATATATATAACATATTTTTCTTCTCATTTGCATAGGTGTTGGGATATGCAGAATGTTAATATTTAGAAGCTATTCTAGGTGATTTCTATCCTTTATACCTTTTGTCTCATATTTATTTTCATTGTATTCATGCATGAGGACATGCAAGAAAGTAGGCATGGGGGGGTAATACACTTACACTAAAAATTTTTCTGCCAACACCTATAGAAAAAAAACATTTATACATAGCATTTATACATATTGCATTCATACATTTATTCAAAATGATTTTTATCAAGGAGGTTTTATTGAAGATTTTCTTATTGACTTGTCTCTTAGTTTAGAATTAAATACATTTATTTCGCTTGCACGTAACCTTTGTAATGGATCCTTTATGAAAGCCAATAGACATTCTTTGATTATTCATTCTCTTTGTAAGATTCCATTCAGTCAATAAAAGTTCATCATTATTGTCATCATTATCTTTAGTAATTTATCATCTCTATGTTGTACAGCAGTTCCTTCACATATTAATGTTCACATGTTGCACCATAATGATCTTGATAGCATTTATACTTTTAGAGAATTTTGTGACAAACACTTTTTGCAAACATGCTATATATATTTAAACTACACAATGATCGTTTGTTTCGAATTCACGACCAGTAAATTCTCGGTGCAGGAAATGAGCCACATTCAATCTTACATATCTAGTTTAGGATATTAGTTAGTTAGAAATTAAGTTAGAAATTTCATTAGAAATTTGTCTTTCCGCCTCCCTGAGTTCGATCGGGACGTACCATCTCATTATATTTTATTTGTCAACGTAATTTCGTGCTATACTACGACGAAAATATTTAAAAATGCGATTTTACATCGAACACCTAAGACTAAGATTGACTATCCTCCCTAATCTAATAGTAGCCTCTTCTCTTTTATGATAGAAATGCAGAAACAACAGACAAAAATGGGGTCTATGGGAGATATATTGAGGAATAGTTAAAGATTAACTGAAGAAATTAACTAGCTTTGCGATCCTCCTAGAGTTGATTCTGATCCCTACCTCTATACCCCCAGTCACCAAGACAATTTTGATGAAACAAGTGACAATGGGGATCCCATTTTGAGGAGTAGCTATCACATGGACTCCACCCATGAGATATGTCCCTTCAAAGGCCTTGCACCTAAGTTACATTTCCCTAACGATTGTGATTCTAAAGTTAATAAATTTCATAACTCTTGGGTGTCAGAGGGAATTATATTGGAGGGATGATGACCCAATGGAGGAACCCAGACTTAGAGTTTGGAGTGAATCTCGAGAGGATTATATGTTATTTGATGACTTACCCCCCAAGGATATGAATGATCTAGTGAAATCCGAATTCCTTCTTGTGATTTTGAAAATCATCCTCCCCAAAATTGGGAAGATATCGAATCTAAGTTGGAGGAGGATGAACATATGATTCAAGAGCCTACTTTAAAAATATGGAGTGATTCCCAGGGCCAATACGTATCATTTGAGGATTTATGCCTTGAGTAGATCAAAGAATTAATAGATATAGGCTTCCTCCATTCGAATAACATTGAAATTGATCCTCCTTTAGAAGTAATTGAGGATATTGAAGCAACTCCTGCTCTTAATAAAGAATCACATTTACTCACTAGTGAAGGTTTAAGTAACAAACAAGAACTCAAGGATGAAAGTAATGATATTGATTCTGTTGCTTTGACCCTGCCATCAAATGTATATGACTCGGAGTCCACCATTAAGTCCGATATACCCAAAGGTGAAAATGTGACTCCCATTTTTGAGGAAATCATTAATGATAGGTAGGGTGAATTACATTCCTCCACAAAAACTATTACGAAGAATAATACAGAATCTGAATTGTGGTTGGAACTAGCTTTGACACAGGCTAAGCCTTCAATGGACTTAATCATTACCTCCCACCCACTCAAGCAAACTTTAGACTCCCTACCTAATTCCTATCTGATGATAACATCATCATCAGCCATATCTAGCTTTAATTAGTCATATTCCATCATTAAATGCTCCTACATAACTGCCAGAGAGATGCAATTCACTACAATTCCATTCTGAGAGAATAACAGTAAAATAGGGGTAAAACTGCAGTTTTAATAGCATATCTCAATTGTAGTGCAATCATAGGATTTCTAAGGGGTTAATTAAAGGTCAAATGGTCTTAAATGTCTAACAAGAGGGTCTGTGCAAACAGAAATGAGATTTCGCGTGCTTCGAGAATTAAATGACTTCTAAAACCCTAAAAATAGACTCGCTTAAATAATTGAGGTTCTGCTCAAGATAAAATTCACATAAACCCTCTAAAATTTATAGAAAAATATTCTCTAGGGTTTGGTACCTTCAGTTTGACCATCAGAACCCGTCTTGACCTAAAATAGAGACAGTCAGACTTTTACCCTAATTTGGGTAATTATGCAATTTCTTTAGTCAAAATTGATCAAAACCTAAATCTAACTTCCCCATTGGATTCCTTGGGTCCAAATTAAGTTTCTACCAAAAGTTGGACCCAATCTGAGATCATCTTGACCTAGTTTGCAACTTGGTCCTATCTAAGTCTTTTCTCTCACACACATGCCCCTAACTTTGGAATTCCTTACAAATAGGCCCCTATCTTTATCATTGTTCTTTACAAATGGGTCCTTCTGCCATTATCGCTCAAGAATCCTACTCCAGCTAGCTTCATTTGGAGCGTTCTCCTTGATTAACGAATCAAACCTTCTCAAAATTGAACCGGAGCCTCTAAGAAATTCCCTTTCCAATGAATCTGGTCTTGAGCCCCAAAACATTCCCAATCACTCATGCGAATGCACAAGAGATTCAAGTATCTTTAGGTTTCCAACTTAGGCAAGCCTTCCAAGCTTGGGAAGCTTTCTTCCCAAGCTCCGACCTCTCCTTGAGGCCTATAAAAGAAACCCCAGGGCCTGCCCATTCTCCTCAGCTAGTTTTAGGGCCACAAATCTCTTCGAAACTCCACCTCCGGCCCTCCTTCGACTTCGCTCTGGTGGACCTCTTCCCCATCATCCTATGGCCAGCCAATAGCCAAATTGTCTAGGCCACGACCTTCCTCACCTTCGTCTGCACCTGGTGTGCCAAAGCTTGGGCCATCTTCCCCATTCTTCACCGCCGTCCCCCTTACGGAGGATTCATCTTCCCCACCTCTAGCCATCACACCGACATAGGTTTTCTCCCCCTTTCGTCCATTAGATTAGGGTTAGTTTAGCATCTTTAGATCCTTAGGTTAATTTCCTACCCAAAAAACAAAAAGTCCGACCACTGATGACACCGTTCACCTTCATCCCCTCCATCTCTAGCGACCATTTCGGCGAGGGTTCCCGTTCGCCATACACATCCATCACCCTCGCCAACAAATCCACAAGCTCCACCGTACTCCCCTCATCTAAAGCCATAACCTATCGCACTCCATCGTCCACCCAAAATGCCCACCGAGTAACCCACCTTCACGCGACCTACTATGTCATCGACCGACCACCTCCGTGCACCGAACTCCATGAAACCACCGCCGTTGACTTCGCCTCACCAAGGCGAAGCTTTTGAACATTCTGATTGGGGCTTTTAGCCTATTTTTCTGGTTTCAATTTCATCCACCACCGCCATTACTAGAGCTGCTTCATGCAACCTCGAAGCCCATGTTCTTGCTATTTCTGTCCCCGATTTTAGTTCCAGGATGCACGAAAGTCGCAGCTCTAGGTCTCTAGGCCATCAATTGAGTGGAAGAGGTGCACCTGCAACACCAATTGAATGAGGATCCCACTCCAGACACACGCGCGAGTAAGAGATGTGGGAACATAGTCCCACATCAGAGGAGGTGCACTCAGCCACACATAAATTGAAAAAGTGGTGAGGTCCTCCTTACCCACACTCACGACACGTATACTCGCCTAACCTAAGCAATCCTCGCCTACCATTCACGGCTGGCAGCCCTGGTCCCGGGTACACGGATCCCCATTCACCCGATTACCCATTATTGTGGAAAGCTCTTGGAGAGCGGAACCCAGAGAGAGAAAGAAAGAGAGATCGTGGGGACAGGGGTTTTTGCTCTCACTGCCACCTGTGCGACACTTAGTCGTGAGGAGAAGAAAGGCTGAAGAAGAGTTGTGAAGAAGAAGATAGAGAAGAAGAAGAATAATAGTAGCAGAAGAAAAATCATAATGGAGTACTGTAGCAACGTCTTTTAAGACGCCTGATTGCAAAATCAAACGTCTGATCACATATTCCTGCCTTTGATTAAGATTTGAGTAATTATTCTACGTATTAGACTTATAACTGGTGATTCAAATCACCATTATTTTGTCTAAGATTACTTTTTACTCTTCATATACTCATGTTTTACATTGCAAATTAGATTTTGACTAATATATTGTGCTCATTTACATTAATTGTTGAGATTAACGAGTGAATTCCTACTTGCTCCCAGCGAATGACCTTGGACTTTCGTTTGAGTTATAAATTTTATTTGTTTTGAGCGATTTTGTCCTATACTACGACGCATCTCTTACAACGACGAATTCTCCCGTAAAACACTATCTTAGGTCTTTACTCACATACATTCTTTCTATGGAGCACATTGGACTAGTACATCCTTGAGTGGAATGACAAGTTTAGATTGATGCTTGTATTTTTAGTCTTGTCATTTATGAGTATGATATAATTTTGAATATATCTTTTAAAACCCTATCTGCCTTAGAGGACCCTTGTTATCCTCCACTCCTTCTGATTTGAGACGTCTCTTCTTAAGCTCTTCTTTTTCCTAGACCTCTCCAAGTAACTTGTGAGGTTGTTTACTATCATGTCTTTTTGAGAGCATTTGGGATAACTTTACATCATCAACTCGCCAATATCCTAGTTACCTCTTCTCTAGGCTCGCCTTGTTATGCGTATTTTTTTGACTCGTTCACTTGTATATACAACTTGATTTGTAGGTTCAACTAGTCTAGTTGCCGACATAAATGCAACACTTGTTGGGAGGCAACCCAACGTCTAGAATAATGCCTTCATCAGATGAGTTTCTTCCTTTTCCCCCTGTTTTAATTTTACAATGAGGACATTGTAGGATTTAGGCATGGGGGTTGCATTTTGCATTTTTTTTGCATTTTTGATCTTTCTTTAATAGTATTCATGCAATAAATAGATAACAAAAAAAAATCTTTTCATTTTGTTGAACTAAATGAGTTAGTCCCAACATTTTCTATGGATGAATTCATCTATGTTCTAGGCTGGATTAAGTGATGAGATAAGACCTTAAGCGTCTTACCACAAGAGATAAGTGAGAGGTACTATCTTTAGACCCTAGGGCTTTGAGAGCTTAAAGTCTGAGTATCCATTAAGAAGCGGAATGCTCCTCGAGTGCTTGGGGATGTTGCAAAGCAACAGTATTAAGTCAAGGACTTTGGAAGTATTTGATACCCTTATCTGCCCTTTTGTTTGCGGGTCCTAGTAACCTAGGCATCCACCCTCACACATTATGGTCTTGTTTAGAATTCCTAAAAGAGTGATCGCCTTAATTATTCTCTTGAAGAAAATTTGGTTCTCTAGGCTCTAATTTAGGGAAAGCTTGAGAACACAACTTGATTTGACAAGTTCCTGCCGCATGAAAGGAGTATATACTCTCCTTGATTACGTGCTAATAACATGTCACCTACTCGACGCTTGTCTCTCAGGATATCCATCCTACTCGGGGCATGTAAGCGCATTGTGCAGTTCATGCATCATTGGCGACACTATCTTGAAGTGATGATTACCATGAGGTTGAATTCACTTAAGAAAAGCATGGGTGACACTATCTCGAAGTGTTGATTGCTAGGGGTTTTTAGGGTTGCCATAGGTGGTGCTATCCCGAAGCATCGATAGCTAGAGACCCTTTGAGGATCAGTGATGGGGATAATGAATTTGAGACAAATTGTGTTGATAGCTAATTCAAGGTTGGACTTAGATGAATCTGATACAAAAACATTTCCCTTCTCTCTTGCGTTGGTCATCATACCAACACAAATTTATTCACCTGCAGACCAAATAAAAGCCACTTGCACTTATGCACGAATGTTTAAACCTTTAGAACCAACAATCTTTAGGATAATTTTGCGGGTCTGAGAAGCCTCTGTTAGCAACCCAAAACACATGTTGACCAGGTTTGCATCTTAATTGGTACTTAGGTACCTTAAGGTCTAAGGGTAGTATCTCTAACTGGTTTCTCAAGACGAGATATATTGAGGCACCCTGGCGGCTACGTCTAGCCTGAAGTCTTTGGTGTTCTACATAGATTTTGCTCGGGATCGGCAAAACTTATATATGAGGATATTTGATAAATATAATTTATTGGACATTTAATTAGTCTAAGTATATTTTAAATACATCTCTTTAGATTATAATTATCTAGAGCTAAGTATTAATTTATCTTAGTGGATATATAATTCTTTACATCTATTCTCATTTCGATACATTTTTTTTGGATACTATTTGCAGGTGCGTGCTTGTAAATTATCCATTCCACCACCATCACCATCCACCGGTACCTTCTCTCGAACGCGGCCCGGGTCTTAACGGCAGATAAAGTGGATCTGAAGAGTGAGGAAGAGGGTTTCGTGAGAGTTTAAAGGGGTCGGCCTCCTCAATCGAGGGGGATCTTCCTTCTTCTCCACCACTCGCACCGTGGAATATTCTTACACTGTGATTAGGGGCTTGCACACTGTGAACCTCTACGAACTCCACCGTTCCCTTCAACCGCACCTCGCCTTCACCAACTCCGCGACGTTCAAGGTGACAACGTGCACGCCTCCCTCGTGTCACTGCGATCCACCACCTAACATACCACCGCGCCTCCTCCTCCTCCTCCTCTTCTTCTTCGGTTTTAATCTCTGCAACTCCACGAACAAGCCATCCACGACACCACCACTCCTCGCCACAGCAACCACTTCCGGCCACCGTCCTCCACGCCAACAACACCCGCGAGTTCGCCGGAGCCTCGCCATCGCGCCTCCACCGTTGACACCGCCTACAAGCAACCCCTCTGCAGCCCGCGTGGACTCATCACCGCCAGCCATCTCCTCACCGACCGTCCAACTCCGTCCATCGTAGTCCACGCCACCGCCACCAACACAACGGCTGTGAGAGCCTCGATCACCGTTGTCCTGCTTGCCGCAACCGAAGGGCTCCTAAACGCGAGCGCGAGCTCTAGAAGCTTTTCCCCTGTTTTACAACAGTAGCAGCCCAATTAGTTGAAATGAAGACGATTTAGAGTCTGATTTTGTTAGTTTAATATATATATTGCATGCATCTTGCTTGTCCGCCCCCTATGTTCCTTTTTTTACCTCTGGTTCTCTCTGTTTGTTTTGCACTCTCTCTGTTATTCATAGAATGAAATAATTTCTCACACTTGGAAAATATGAAATGAATGAAAATTTTTTTGTGAGTTTTATTCTGTTAGTGCATCCCCGTGGCAATGACCTGCCAACATGGCTAGCTTTTATTGATTATTCAATATTTTGATTTGTCTATTTTTCACCACATCAAAATTACAACTACACAACATTTCATATTTAATATTCTATTGAAAGTGAAAATTAACTTATCACTTCCCTTAATCAATATGGCTTGATTAATTTGGGAAAGATAAGTTAAGTCTTTGATTCTTGTGAGTGGTAAATCGAAACCCTACTCCTGAATCATTTGATTAAACCCAAAGTTAACGTTGCACACCAACACTCTTTAATTACCTTGCCCTTGTATGCAAGGTAGGAGGTCATTAAGACCTCAGCTGTCCGATCCTCTACAACATCATCGTAGGAGACCCACTTCTACTCCTCCAACCTTTCATATTTCTACTTCATCTTCTCCAATCGTGGCCGAAGAGAACCTGCAGATCAAGAATGACCCCATTACTTAGCCATTTTTGAGACTACCCTCAGAAGGTGATGTTTTGAGCTCAAACCCAATGTCATAAGTCTGATCCAGACTTATTTTCTAAGTCTAATCTAGACTTATTTTCATGGGAACTCCTATGAGGACCCATTCCAACATTTAGAAGACATTGGATGTATTGCTGAGACGGTTCGTCCCTGAAATGTGGATCTAAGTGTAGTGATGATGAAGCTCTTTACCTTTTCATTAAGGGATAAGGCTTCTTGTTGGTTTAAATTCATAGAATGACTAATTAACACCTAGGAGGAGCTCTGATGTGAGTTTTTGCAAAAATTCTTCCCAATAGGGCTAACCAATGCCATGAAGCATGCCATCACAACTTTTTCCAAAACACCTGGAGAGAAATTACATGATGTGTGGGAAAGTTTTCAAGGCCTCCCCAGGAAATGCCCTCATCTTGATGTGTCTAGATGGTACTTGGCTTAGATATTTTACCATGGATTAGATGATACCCATAGGTATTTGGCGGACCCCTAAAGTGGTGGAAATTTCCTTGCCAAAGTTGAGGAGAGTGCATTCAAACCTTTTGAGACCTTGGCAGAGAATTTCATGAATGATGATGTTCTAAACGTGGAGATGATTGTGAAAATTCACTTTTGCCGTAATAAAATCACATTAGAAACTCTTAAATTTATATTCTGATCGAACTCGTAAATATGGAAATCGTAGTTTGAAAATGGAGTTCAAGTCGTTCATAGGGAGACTACCGGACTAGTTTGCTTTCCTAATTCCTATGAACTAAGTGAATAGCATAGCAAGTAGAAAGAGTACAACTAGAACTAGAACTAAAATAAAATCTAGTAGAACTATTAGCATGCAATTACTAACTAAAGTACGAGAACTAGAATAATCACTAGAAGAAAGCAAGCAACTTGAAGGCAAGTTGAAAAATGAAATAGGAACTTTATTGAGAAATAAGAGTTTGAAACAAGTAATACTATGGATTACAATTAGAAGAATGCTTGGAAACTAGAACTAGCAAAATGAAATCTAAAACTATGGGCTTCAAAAGTGAAGTTCGGAATGGTGGTGTAGTATTTAATGTGAAGGCGCACCCGAGATCTCTAAGGGGAGGAAGATGAAGTAGAGGACTAGTTCTAGTAGGTTGATCTATTTGGAGGTAGAAAACTAAGTAGGAAAAGATTTTCCTAAGGCGGGGGAGCTAAGGTATTTATATAGAGGTCAAGAAGGCTTGTGATTGGTTGATCCAAGTTGCCTTGGATCACCAAAATAAAGGGTTAGGATTAGAAGTCTAGGAATCAAGGGGTAGGATGAAAGGATAGGTGGATAGAATAAGTTAAGCACAAAGTTGTAGTCATCGAAATTAGTTTTCCAAAAGAACTTGAATCACTCAATTTGGGTTTAAAATGCAAAAGTTATGGTCAACATACTATAGATGTGTCATGCTATTATGAATTTTGAGATTAAGTTTTCGATTAGAAATATGATTTGGTTTAGGGTTTTCAGATAAGAATTTAGGTAGGCAATTTGGGACCCTAGGATTTAGATCAAGTGGTGGATAAATTATGTTATATTTTGACCATCCAAAATAGTATTTATTGGATGATAAAAGGAATGACCAAATAAGATTTGTTAGGTTAAGATTTAGGACTATGTTAGGTAGAAAATTAGGGTTGATTTAGTCAATAATAGCTAGCCAATAAGGTTAGAAATTTAGGTGTGGTGGGTAGCCATTATATAGAAAAATTAGGATAGGTTGGGTGTCAGTTAGGTGTGGGGAATTAGGCCCCTAATTAGGTTAGGTCTAAGGGCTAATTGGGTTAAGAAATAGGTTCACTAACTAGGCTTAGTCCTTTTTCAAATGAGCTCAAATCAGAAAGTCTATTCAACCTTGCTCCGATCAACCTGAAATTTGGACTTGTACATATAAAAATAAACACATCAAAGAACCAGATATAATTGTATGAAAAATTGCACAAAAGCCTAAAAGTATGCATTATTTACATAATGACCTACAATGCCTAATCTGACCTAATTAAATGCAACCTAACCCAAATTACCCCCAGACCAACATTAGTTAGGCATTAATTAACATAAATAATTAGGAAAATATTAGCTGCATCCATGAGTTAATTCAACAAATCCAGCCACCCTAAAGCCATTGTTCACAAGGTTCACTTAGAGTCTATGAAAGCTGATATGAACCTCATTACTTCATAGTTGGATAAGGTGGACTTGCTTGACAAAAAACTAGATGAGTTGATATAGAATTGATCTACCACATCTAAGATTGTAATACCCTCTTCATCTTCTTCTCAAGCCCCACCTCCTAGACCTATGGTCTTGACTTAAGATTCTTCCAGACCTTCTTCATTAGCTTCTGCAAGAGCTATATCTTTTTAGGAGCCAGTAAACAATCTTGAATTAACTCCTATTGAGCAAGGTTATGCACACAACTTTGATTTCAATGTATACTCAATTGATGACACTACATCAATCACATCTTCACCTTATGAGGATGTGAATGTTGTGCAAGGACATGGGTACAACAACTCGTATTTCAAAACAGATAACCCTGGGTGGGCTCAACACCCTAATTTCTCTTGGGGAAGGAACTAACACCAGACCAACCTATGTCATACAACCCCAGCAACAAACGAAGTTTTATGGATCACAAGCTTGTGCATTCCCTAGACAACTGTATCAACAACCCTTCCAACAATATAATAGACCACCTCATTTTCAAAACTATAAGGAGAACCTACAAAATCCCCCACAGAGACTTGACCCTGTGGAGAACTTACACAAGGCCATACTTCAAATGGATAACAGATATAAGGTAATTGGCAGAACGGTGGCAGCAACTAGCTTTTCTTAAGTTGTTGTAGTACAGATAGTTATTGCCATCATTTGCTAATATTTGTTACTTGGAAAATACAGTTCTCCCGAGGTCGAACTCAGGGAGCAAATCGTATTCTAGAGATATACATGTTCTATTACAAAAATAAAGAGAGCGAGAGATGAAAGTTTGGCTCTTCTTCTTTTCTTCTTTCTTCCTCTTTGTCTTCTCTCCTCTTTGGCTTTTGTTCTTCGTGTTCTTCCTCTATTTCTTGGTTGGACGATCCTGTCTTTTTCTTCTTTTTATTTTCTTTGTTTCTTCTTTTCTTTCCTCAGATCTTCATCCCGTGCTCTTCTTCTTCTTTTCTTCTTGCTTCTCTTCTTCTTCTGCTTTCTGTTTCTTCACTTGGCTACTCTGTGTTCCTCTCTTTCCTCTGCTTCGCCTTCCTTCTTCTTTGCCTTCACTTGTCTTCAGGACGTCATCTGATTTCTCAATCAGACGACTTAAACCGCTTGTTGCTACAGTGTCTCCGTTAGCTTCCTTCTTCTTCACCTGTGCCTGCACGCTCAAGAGTTCAAAGTCAGAGGGCAAAACCTACTCTACCCCCTCCCCCTCACGTCTCTTTCTCTCTGAGTTTGCTCTTAGGACAGCTCTCCCAGAGCAACCGGGTAATCGGGTACGAGTCGTGCCCGGGTCCAAGCCCACCGGCATGCGGTGGTGGGCGAGGAGTGCAGGTCGGGTTAATCAGGTCGGGCCAGGTCCGCGGAGCGTGATCACGGACGAGGCCGGGTCGAGTGAGAGGGACCTCACCCCGTGGTCAGGAGGCAGACAGCATAAGGCACTTTTTGCCTTTATGCGCCCGCGCGCCTCTGAAAAGTTCCGAGGTGGGACTAAATGTCCCACCCCAATTGAGCGCCCGCCGCGGAGGGAGCAGCGGGCGATCGTGGCTTCACGCGCGGCCTTCGCCCCCCGCTCAACCTGGGAGTCGAACCTGGGCGAAGGTGTGCCTGCACCTGCAGGCGAAGGAGCTCTGCCTTCTCAGTAATGGCGACGGCGGGCAAGTCACCTGGTCACAGAAGAACGGCCTTTCAGCCAAATCAGACAGGTGGGGGACCTTTGCCGTGGCACGGCGAAGGTGGTCAGAGGGTCTGCAGGGGGCATGGTGGAGCAAACAGGTCGCCCTAGGTCAAACTGCGAGCGAAGAAGTGAGTGTGTTCGGTGGGTCTGCAGAGGGCGTTTGGTGGACAGTGGAAGGGCGGAGGAGGATCAGGGTGAGGAGGCGGAGGTTATGCACAAGTCGGCGAGCCGTGTGGGGTGCTGGAGCGATGGGAGTGGTTTGCCGGAGTTTGGCCGGAGGTGGAGAAGGTGAGGGTGATCGGTGGGAAATAGGTGGCGACAGTAAGGGTTTTCAGTATAGAAAAGAAAGAGGGGAGGAAGAGGAGAAGTTCTACCTGCTAAGCTGGACGAGGAGGGGTTGGCGCAGGCGACAGTCGTATCGACTGTCGCTGGAGAAGAAATTGCCCAGAGGAAGGAGCGGCGGCGAGGAAGGGACCGGAGAGGCGCCAGCTGGGTGCGGCGTGACGCGGAAAGATCGAGGGAAGGTAACCTTGCTGCTGGTAGTGCGGCAGGTCTACGAGGAGGAGGAGGAGAGGCCGCCGGAGCAAGGGGGCGTCTGTCGGAGTGGGAAGGGAGGAATTTAGGGGGGTGTCTCCGTCAGATCCGAGCTGCCGAAAGCGGCAGATGGTGGTGGCTTTTATAGAGGCGAAATCAGAGAGGAGGGCGGAGGGAGACGACGTGCCTCCCTCGCCGGAGGATGGCCAGATCGCGACCCATACCTTCCGCGCGTTCGCACGGAAGGTGTGGGCGATGGCAGAGATCGTGGAGGTGTCCCTGCGACAGTAGACGTTGCAGGGAACACCTCGTTGTCTTGGCAGGGGGTCGCCCTCACCCTGCGCAGTGCCATGCCTCGCCAGAGTATGGCGCTGCGCAGGGTTTTGCAGGGAGGACCAAAATGTAAAAAATGATGAAGAATTAGGGGCTAAAATGCCAGGGTTTCAAAAGTTGAGGGTCAAAAAGTAATGGATGAGGACCAAAATGAAAAGTTGGTCAAGAAGGTTTCTTCTTAGGCCCAAGTTTTTATACATGACTAATTAGGACCTAAGGATTCTGATGGTGAATTTTATTTCTAGATTAAACCTTGTTTGACCGGTCAATTTACGTAAAAACCTAAATTGAGTTGTTAATTGGGCATGGTTCTCAATGTAGGTCAAATGGGTTTCTAAGGCCAAATTGAAAGTCCTAAACCCTAGAGATTATTTTTATATGAATTTTAGAGGGTTTATTTTATTTTTACCTTGCCTTGAACCACGTGAATTGAAGTGAGTTTGTTTTTAGGGTTACAGGCTGTTATTTAATTCCTTGGAGTTACTGTAGCCGTTATTGAGTCATTTCATCC
This sequence comes from Thalassia testudinum, assembly GCA_037157565.1. Lineage (NCBI taxonomy): Eukaryota > Viridiplantae > Streptophyta > Magnoliopsida > Alismatales > Hydrocharitaceae > Thalassia > Thalassia testudinum. The sequence goes on along the minus strand of JAZHRO010000003.1, from coordinate 109,601,252 downwards.
CACTTTTCTTCTTATTAGGTTGTTTTGACCTATGTTTGGATCCTGAGTTACCCTATTTTCAGATCGGATTGGTGAAATTGCATTTTTACCCCTCAGTTTTTGCAAACTCAGAATCTCTCTGAGCCAAGCCTTTCTAAGGTTATGTAGGAGCTTTTATTCTCTGTATTAGGTCAAAATGAGCTAGTTATGGCTCATGATGAGGTTCTCATCAGTAATCATAGAGGCCTTAGTAGCACAGCTCAATCAATTGTGCCAAAGAACCAACACAAGGAACATTACTATTCCAACCTGTACCAAACCCAAGGAACATCACTTGTGCCCAACCTAAACCTAATGCTCCTCAAGGACAAGCTTACACTATTTTACAAGCATCTCCTTACCCACTTAGATTTCCAGGTCCACAAGGACCAGTTCTACCTAACCCTTCTGCTCCTTCCCCACCCTACAAGCCACAATCTAATGCTAGTGTAGTAAGACTGAGGAGTGGAAAGAATACCAAGGAAACTATTCACAAGAAAGACCCTGGTCCATTAGAAGCTCCATAAGGAATCTGAATATTCAGAAATGGATGATGAGCAAATTAAAGGAAGAAAAGACATGGAATTAATGGCCAAATTGGGAGGCCAAATTCCCATGCCCTTTCTTGAGACCTTAACTAGAGAATCAAGAAAAAAAGTAAGGGCACTAAAAATATTGATGATTTAAAGGCCATGTTCAATCATATTCCTACTATTGCTAGATTTTTCATGGAGTACTGTACCCGTAGGCATCCGTCTAAGAAGACTGGTAAGGTGGTCTTGCCACAGTGGGCAAGTACAGTAATATTGAGTGATTTACCACCTAAACAAAAGGACCCCAGAGTTGTACTAATTTCTTACAAGTTGCATGATGCTCCATTGGAAAGGGCACTTTTAAACCTAGGATCATCAATCAATTTGAACCCCACTGCAATATATGAAAGATTTTGATTTGGGGAATTAAAGCCAACCTTTGTTACAATCCAATTAGTTGATCGAATAGTGAAAGTACCTCAAGGAATAGTGGCAAATGTCATTGTAAAGATCAATGTATTTTGTTTTCTAGCAGATTTCTTCATGCTAGATATGGAAGTCCCAGTTGTTTTGTGGGAAGCACCCATAATCCTTGGTAGCCCATTTTTAGCGATCACTAGGGCAAACATTGATTGTGCATCAGGATGTATAGAAATTGCCTTGGGAGACCATAAATTCAGGATGGATATTTTCCGGGCAACAAAGAACTTTGATTGTGATAGGATCGAGGATAAATTTGAGGATGATCAATAGTTTTGTGCTAACATTGGTACGATATGTATTAATCCGACTGGCCACTCATCTATAGGAGGGATTCCTGATTCAATGACACTTAAAGGAATTTCAACTAATATTTTAGGCATACCTCAAATAGACTCCTGTGATTCATATTACCTTACACACCTCACTGTTGATTGATTGCACTGCAAAAATACACCTGCAGTAGTGCCTTCTTGTGCTATTTCTTAGCATTACCAATGCATATTAGGGTTCCATAATCGCATTTGTAAAAATACATGCATGCATGCATTTAATTGAGAGGGGAGGAGAATGAATAAAATGGCCTCGAAATTCACATTTTCTTCAAGTGCTGCTTCGCAATATTTCCATCTCCATTTTTATTTCTTTTTGATTTTGAAATCTTTCTCCCCGCGGCTGCATGGAGCATCTTCTTCTCCTCGCGCCATTCCCTGCTCCAGCCCTTCCTTGCGGCTGCCTCTCCTTGCCAAGGCCATCCTTGAGCCATGCACAGCCAGGGCATGGCTATGCATGGCTTTCTTCTTCTATAAAAAGGCCACAACTTCTTCTTCATCAGTAGCCTGGTCCTCACCAAAAAAAAAAAGCCAAAAAAAAGACACTGTAGAACTTCTCCCTCCAGGCCACCATCTCCTCCCTCTCCCTCCACACGCCGGCCCTCCTCCTTCGAGGAGACACCCAACGGACTGGAGCAACTCACGGTGGTGCACAACCACCACCGTGAGTCCACCACCGCCCAGCTCACCATAGAGCCGGTGGGCGTGGTGGCTCTTCCTTGATTTCTTCGTTTCCATCCATTCCAGCCATTGGAGCGGTAGCTTCAAGCTTGAAGCTCAAAGCTTCGCACGCCCTACAGTAGCAGCACGCAGCAGCAGCCGCCCAGCCCATTCCGCGCACGCCTGCAGGCCGCCCTTGCCTCCAGCGCGTGCCTGTAGGCACCATCGCCTCCTACTTCTCCGCCCTATCGTGCTCTCTTCCGCCCGCAACCGGCCTCTGTGTGCCTCTGTAGCGGCCGGCCAAGCACCCCAGCGCACCACAGCAGCACCTGCAGGCCTCCACACGCCCCTTCGCTCGCGACCCAACCCTCCTCCGTGCGCTCTGTCGCGAGGTCACGCCTGCAAGCCAGCAGCCGGAGCCACTCCACCGTGCGCGTTGAGCCGTCCGTACTCACAGAACCGCTCGTACCCAGTCGCACGGCGCGGCCTTACACTGTAGCCACTGTTCACGCCAGTCTGCGCGACACTATGGCTACAGTGGGGTGACCGGTGAGCTTCTCACTTAACCGGTCACCCGACGAGCCGCTACCGCCGATCGCCCGCACGCGCGTCTCACCTCGCGTCGCTCGCACCCGCCCGAGCGTCTGCGTCGCCTGCACCCGTCTGCGTCTCCCGCTCCCTTCGTGCGTGCCTACGAGCACCTGCTCCAGCCTTCGCGCAGCACGGTGCGCTGCGTCTCCTCTCCGCTCCCCTCACCCTCTAGCGCGCACGTCCTCGCATGCATACGTGCCTACACGTGTGCTTGAGGACCTCCAGACGACGCTCCTGAAGCTCAGATGCCTTAACTCGCCTCCCTCACCTCCAGCAGCACTCTCTCTCTCACAACACTCTCTCACTCTCTCTTTACCGACACTTGCACACACATACAGTCACACTTCCACACACGCACGCACACCTATACACTATTATATACACATATATATATATACATATACATATATATATATTGATATATATATATACTTATATTTATACATATAGTAGTACCTATATTGACCATTTACCAAGTTTAATGGACCTTTAATCTACTGATTCAATCCCCCACATGGAATTACCCTTGTCAACCTTAAATGATAACACAACAACCAACTACTTGGTCACAGAGGTAGAAACATGGATATAGGTTTATAACAATATCGTCTCGTAAGTGCAACCTCTATAGGACCTTCAATGACTGTCAACTCAATGACTCCACATGAACTTGTTGAATATCAAGACAATCCCTTACAACTCCTATATCAAGAATAATTCCCTCAGAGCATCACTAAACCCTCTTCACCAGTATTGAACTTAAGCTGTTACCCAACTCATTAAAGTATGTGTTTTTGGGTGAACATGAAACCTTTTCTATGATTGTGAACTCATGACTGACCAAAGAATAGGAACAACAACTTATAACAGTCTTAAAAGATCATAAGCCTGCTATTGGGTGGAGTATTTCAGACTTGAGGGGAACTCGCCCGTCATATTGTACTCATCATATGTATACTGAGGAAGGGACAAAACTGTCTAGACATCCCCAGAGAGGATTGAACCCTAACATGTTAGAGGTTGTCAAGAAGGGGAGCATTAAGTGGCTAGATGATGACAACATTTACCCAGTTTTAGATAGCCAATGGGTAAGCCACATCCAAATTGTACCAAATAAGGCGGGACTTACGGTCATACAGACAGAAGACAGCGAATCCATCCCCACCTGCACCACCACTTCCTAGCAGGTGTGCATCGACTATAGGAAACTCAACCAACAATAAAGAAAGATCATTTCCCATTACCTTTCATTGACCAAATATTAGAAAGACTTGTTGGGAAAAAGTATTTTTGTTTTATGGATGGATACTCAAGATACAACCAAGTTGCCATCAGCCTTGAGGACTAGGACAAAACTGCATTCACATGCCCCTTTGGTACCTTTGCATTTAAGTGTATGCCATTTGGTCTATGCAATGCATTAGGAACATTTCAATGTTACATGGTGGCTATATTCTCTAATATGATAGGGGATTACATAGAGGTTTTTATGGATGATTCCTCTGTATTTGGAGATGATTTTTTGACCTATGTGGAAAACCTAGCCAAGAGTCTAAAGCGATGTATGGAAGTAAACCTAGTACTATCATGGGAAAAAAGTCATTTTATGGTTAAAGATGGAATAGTACTAGGACATAATATTTCAAAAAAAGGATTAGAAGTCAACCGAGCTAAATTTGATGTGATTTCCAAATTACCCCCAACCAGCTTCGGTACACATTGGGTTTTACGGATGATTTATCAAAGACTTTTCCAAAATAGCCCAACCTCAGACCAGACTTCTATCAACTAATGTCCCATTTGATTTTGATGAGGATTGTCTTAAGGCCTTCACCATTTTGAGAAAAGCAGTCATAGCTGATTCCCCTTTGCTCCAACCCCAGATTGGTCCCTTGATTTCAAAATCATGTGTGATGCCTTTGACTTTGCTATTGGGGCAATTTTGGGCCAAAGAAAAGGCAAACACCCTCATATTATTTCTTATGCTAGTAAAATACTGAATGAGGTTCAGCGTAATTACTAGGTTACCGAGGAGCTGCTGGCTGTCGTTTTCGGGTTAGAGAAGTTCAGATCATATTTTTGGTATCAAAGGTTATTACTTACACAAACCATTCTACCCTCCGGCACTTTCTGACAAAGAAGGATGTCAAGCCACTTCTTATCAGATGGATCCTTCTTCTTCAAGAATTTGATATTGACATCAAAGGCAAAGTCGAAGCCCAAAATGTGGTTGCTGACCACCTGTCTCGACTAGACTAGACCCATATGTTGATTTCTCCACCAATCACTGAGAAATTTCCCAATGAAATTATTTCGGCTAAAGATTCTAGTGAGCTTCCATGGTTTGCAGACATTGCGAATTATTTGGTCTGTGGAAGGATTCTCCCTGGATTGCCAAAAGACCAAAAGCTCAGATTTCTTGCGGAAGACAAATATTATTTGGGATGACCTGCTATTATTTCGACTGAGTTCTGATTAAATCATTAGCCGATGCGTCCCTGAATATGAGACAAGTATTTTGTCATTTTGCCACAGCGAAGCTTGTGGTGGTCATTTCTTTAGACGAAAATCGCTGTAAAAGTTTGGTAGTTAGGATTCTATTGGCCTTCATTTAAAGTTGCACATAACTTTGTCAAAGGTTGCCAGCAATGCTAGACATTAGGATCCATGACCAAGAGGGACATGATGCCCCTCCGACCAATTTTGGTTGTGGAGGTCTTCGATGTCCGGGGAATCAATTTTATGGGCTCCTTTCCAAATTCTCATGGCTTCACGTATTCTTTGAGCAGTAGATTACATATCTAAGTGGGTCGAAGCCATCCCAACAAGACATGCTGATCACAAAACTATTATCTGTTTTGTCTGGGAAAACATTTTCTTTAGATTCGAAATTCCCTGCACTTTGATTAACGACGGGGGTAGTCATTTCGTGCATGCCCATTTTAGATCCCTTTTGAAGAAGTATGGAGTGAACCACAACATTTGTACCCGGTACCACCCGTAAACAAATGGGTAGGCAGAGGTCTTAATACTACAACAAAAATAGTTTTTACCGACAAAAGAGATATATCGGTAAAGCATTAATATTTGTCGCTATAGACATTTTTCGACACTTTTTGGATTCGTCGCTTGTCCATTGGTATAACTAATGTCACTAAAGATTTACCGATAATTTTAGACTGTTGGTATTTTTTGAATCTTTAGTGGAAACTACTTTTTTTTTTGAAACAGAAAGGAAAGCTATCAAATCACCGATAGCAATTTGGGAGAGCTTTTATTTATATAAAGGAAAAGGTTACAAAATCGAACCCCACATATGTATGAGAGTTCAGCACATATTTACAATATTATTGATATTTTTATCAGTAAATGTTACTTTAAACGGCTATCTTTTTGTTGCTGCAATTGATGCTATTGTAAAGAAAAAAATAGCGACAAAAATAATTTTCACAACAAATTGACGATATAACATACTTCAGAGGCAATCACTTTCTGCCGCTAATTAATCTCACAATTCTTTTAATTTTTGTTACGACAAAATTTGATGTCACTAATGGAGATTATTAAGGGTAGTAAAATCTATTGCTAATTTTAAATAATAAACCTTTTATTTAATGCCATAATTTTATCACTAATAGCATCGTTGTTTTATATACTTGATAAATTAACTTTGATTGCTACCTAATGCTATATCTTAAGGGTCATTATTACATTTTATCTTACATTAACTTTAATTATGAAGTATATGACTCCTAAATTGAAATAAATAAATATTTAAACAACGAAACAATATTATAAAGATCTATTGTGATAAAAAATAAATATTTTCATTTTAAAATTAAATAATGAGAAAGCGGTAAGACGTGTAAACCAACTCCACATTTTTATAATTTAATGGTAGTAAAAAAGAATAAACATCTAAAATGACATGTCGATTATAAATAATATTCATTCATCAACCAATAGTATTTTATTAGAAGAAAAAAATTTCATAAATAAGTCAAAGTTATAGAGTAACATAACCAAGAAACATACATGTGGAAGATAAAGTAAAAAAAAGTCTAAAAAAATATTTTGAATAAATTAAAATCATGTAAAAAGATTTCTACCGATAACTCGAGTGCATCTTCTATTAGCAACTTGAAAAGATCCTAGAAAAAAAAGAAAAATTCTGTTAGAAAATAATTCTAAGATGCATTAAATAAAGAAAGATTTACGTTAAAATACGATGGTTCAAAATAATTTTATCACAATACCTATTGTGAAATAACAAACACCTTAGGCCAAGCAATGATAGCTCCAATTGTGTCACCTAAAACTTCATATTTGCCATATGGCTTGATCAACATCTCTTCCTCATCAATGGCAACTTCAACATAAACCCCTGCACAAGTGGAACCAATGGCAACTCCTCTAATAATTGAACTAGGATCAATAGTATGCACTCGTGCAAGTGCAACCTTCCTTTGCATGTCTACCATGCTTAGTAGATACACATCCTACATGTAAAATATTATAGCAATAAAATGATAATATCAAGATCAATTTAGTTATAGTTTTTATCAAAAGTTTAATATTGAATTTAAAATTTTAATGTACTTTTACATAAAAGTTTACCTGGCCTTCAACCAAGATAGATTGAGTCACATCCTTATGTTGATTCTTTGTCTTCTCATATCCTTATGTTGATTCTTTGTCTTCTTTAAACTTGCACAAATGTTGCCTTGTTGCATAGCCACAGCTTGCCTACCCGGATTGTAGATGATATGGTTAATTTCTTAACTTAAATATACTCAATTATTTAACTAAAAATCATAATACCTGTGACCTCCTCAATGATGGGGAAATTTGCAAATCTACTCTTCCTAAAGACTGGAGTAGCATTTCTTGAAAGTTTTCTTGGCTTTCTTTCATTTCTTTTATCTCTTCCATAAATCGCATCTCAATTTGTCTTTCCCACTCTTTCCTTTATTCTCGTTTCTCAATTTCTTTTTGCCTCCAGAAATGAGAATGTGGTGATATTAATCCATATTCCTTAACATGACCACTTTTATATTTTCCAAGAACTTTTGCATAAATTTCATCAACTAATGAAGGGTCATCTGAACCATCCATCTTCTCGGTTGACTCGTTAAATTGTTTCTTATTGTCATCTTATAATCCGCTATGCTATTAAAATAGTTACGAAGAAATTGAAGCTAATAAAAATCTCAACTAAAATGGCATGAAAAAAGGGTCAAATTAAAAAGTTTATTCTTGATGAAAAGCATACATTAAAGTAAATAAAATTACCATTTGTTTAAAAGCATTATAATTTTATCTCTATTTAATGTTTCAAGTATCTTACATATAGAAAATTAGTATTTGTTCTCCTAATTGCATGAAAAGGTTGATACTATAAATGAAAATAAATGTAAACAAAGATTAGAAGATAGATTACACATCAAGAATAAGTTATATAATGTGTTTAACTTACAATCACCGAAGTTGCTCTTTCGTCCATTGGTTTGCCATCCTTCTTTTTATAAACATTTACAAATAAATCAATTTTGTTTACCTTTCTTCCCATTTGTTTCTCCATCTAAAAGTAATGAAAATTATAACACTTAAATCATCAACTTAAAAGGTGAAAATTTTGAGAATAAAAAATGTACCTCATCCCTTATGCATTCATTGCTTTTTATCCCTGTAGTATGATGAAGCATTAATTTTTCTCTATTTTCTTTAGTTTTAGAACAACGTAACTACAAGAATCATAATTTTTTAAAACTATTTTCTTAGTTAAGGTAAAGAAAAAAAATAAAATTTTAATTACCTTTGACTTCTCTGAATCCCAATGCTCATTAAGGAATTTCCAATGTTCTTTAGTTACCCGTGAATCACAATACTCTAATATTTCTTCCATGGAGAGCAGTGGTCGATAATATTTCTCCTTAAGGTAATACTTAAATTCTCTTCATTTCTTAGCTATGCTTAGAAGAACCCATGGTCGCATCTTCTCATTATATTGAAAGTTGCACTACATCATAAAAAATGTTAAATCATCAAAACTTAAATATAATTAACAAAATTATTATGGTTAAGAATTTACCTCCACAAATTCTATCATTTTATTCTTGTATTCTATGGGCATCTTCCTTCAACCATCATAATCCAATGGGGCCAAATCTGAATTGCATGCAACAGTTCCACAAAAATTTTTCAAATAATTTTGATTTTGTGCAATTGGCTGGTATGAATCATTCATCTCGACAAATACCTTCTTAACATCTTGATTGTTCCACATTTTTAGGCATATAGTAGGTCCTCTCTTACCCTTTCCTTTTGAATTAGAATCGAGATGTTTAATAGCAAAAGAACACTATTAAATGAATTCAAATTTAATCTATTTATGATATATAAATCTCTCAGACTAACTTGTAAGAAAACAGTAAAAGATGTATTATAGAAATAAGTTTTCACACATGAAATATCTTACCAATGTCCTGAATGTCAATTTCATATATTTCTCCAACTGCAGAATGTGTACAACTTGCTATGTTACCTTGATATTCTTCTTCGAATGTTTCAATGGTAGCATGCTTTGCCTTTTTTGTTTTCCTAAGCATGGAATAATCTTTCCTTATAATTTTCTTTTCCTTAGATTGTTTCTTCAGTAACACTGGATTATTCTTCATTGTAGAAGTTGCAGCTCTAGTTCTAGTATCATTACGTGTTGGCTCAACATTTTGTTGGTTTAGGGTTGCCAAAATTTTCTTTGACCGATATCCCACTAGAACTGGAATAACTCGAGAATCAAATCGTGGTCACTTTCACATCCTATATGAAACATAATAAGGAAATAAGTTAAATAATCAACAAAATAAAGTCATAACATAAAACAATGAAAAAATTGACTTGATAAAAAATTATCTTCATACCAAATAACAACAAATAACTTACATCAATCTAGTTGTCATCATCAGACTTGCTTTCATTGTTATCTGATCTACTAATATCAATAATATGTTGTTCCTAGTTCTCTCTAGAAAAAGAAACACCATCAATGTCTGTATGTACAACATTAATGTCATCATCGTTGTCATTTGTATCCATCTCACTTTCATTCAAATCATAGGAGTAGCCATCTACTGTATCATCATTATCTAAGTCATCAACTTTTTCTTCCTTAGCAAATAAATCTCTACATCTTGTTCTGATAACAAAATGTTAATCCTTGCGTATCAGATGTTGGGCATAAAACACTTGTTGTACTTGAGTTGCTAATACAATTGGATCATTTCCATGTCCTAAGCAAGATAAATTCACTGATGTTAGTCCATTTGCTTTCCCAATTGCATTTTTTGACTTAGTATTTATCCACTGGCATTTGAATAATACTATTTTAAACTTTACATAATAATTCAACTCAATTATGGCAGTGATCACTCCATAATAATCAACTTCACCAATTAAAGGATTTTTATCTGATGCTTTGGAAAAGCTCTCAATCTGGGCATTAACAACACCACTATTTTGTGTTTGTTGATTCTTCTCTATTTTTCATATGAAATCTAAAGCCATTAACAATATAGCCACTATAATACATCGCTACTTCATGAGGGCCTCGAGCAAGCACTTGAAGATCTTCTGATACAAATTCCTTTTTTGCCTTTTCTTCAGTCTGAATCACAAAAAGTTACAATGAGTATCTCAAGATATTAAAACTACTAGATTGGTGGATATTTATGAAACATACATATCTCTTGAACCACTCGTTAAAAGTGCCATTATGTTTGTTACTAAGTTCATTCTGTGATAATCAATGATATGAGTTCCTAAGTACATGGCAATGTTCTTTGCAAATTTACAATAATTATTAAAATGTTATGATAGAACACGTAACATGAATAATTCAAAGGATATGAGATTCAAGTGCTTACTCTTTAAATGGAAGGATAACATCACTATTGGATAAGATATATCCATGTGCCTATTTTATTGTAATCAAAATTAATTTCTTGGGAGTCCTCTTCCTATTGCATGACCAGATTGTGAAAATATAGAAAACCCTTGATCCACATCACAGAATTCATCTGGAATGTTTCTTGATGTAAACCTTGTCTCCACTCTTGGTAAATATCTTGAACAAATATCAAGCATTCATCTGCTATATTCTATTTCGCAATAGAGCCTTTTGGATGATTCATATTACGAATATACCTTTTTAGTTTAAGAAGATACCTATTAAGTTAAAGAATATGTTAAAAAGCATTTATATTGACTTTTTTAAAATGTTGTAGGAGTATACCTTTCTATGGGATACATCCACTGATATTGAACTAGTCCAGCTATCTTTGCTTCTGTGGCCAAATGTATTCCTAAATGTATCATAATATCAAACAATGATGGTGGGAATATTTTCTCCAATTGACAAATCAATATGACAATCTTTTGCTTTAATTGTTCAGGATATTCTGGATCAAGCTCTTTCGAACATATATCTTGAAAAACGCTACTGAAATCTATCAATATTGATTGAACAGTTTCATTTCATTTGGCTAATTGTAATGATATGGGAAGTAATCGATGAATCAGTGTATGACAATCATGACCTTTCAAGCCTGAAATCTTGCGATCACGTAGATTTACACATCTTGATATATTAGATGCATAACCATCTGGAGCTTTGACTCTTTTAAAAATCTCACATAGATTTGACTTTTCATTCTTTTCTAAGTTATAACATGCTGGAGGTAAGATAGTCTTATTTCCAACATCTTTGGGATGAAGTGCATGTCTAATGTTCAACTTTTGCAAGTCAATACGACTCTTTATACCATCTTTATTTTTCTTTTCCAATTGTAATAAAGTTCCTATTATACTATTGCATACATTTTTTTAATATGCATGACATTAAGATTATGACGTATAGCATTCTCTCTCCAATATGGCAACTGAAAAAATATACTTAATTTTGTCCAATTACGTCAATACTTACACCTCTTTTTGGGATCTGTGCCAATAATATTAGGAACTTTTTCTAATTGTGTCATTATCAACGTGCTTGATAATCATTTTGGTATACTCCTTAAATCTTGCTTTCCATTGAAGGGTGTTGATTGCCTTCTAAATCTATGATTCATTGGAAGAAAATGACGATGGCCCATGTAGCATACCTTTCGACTACCTTCCTAGTATTGTGAATCATTGTCTTTATTACAAGAAGGACATGTAAGATATCCTTTTGTGGCCCATCCTGAAATATTAGCAAATGCTGAGAAGTCATTGATAATCCACATTATTGCAGCATGCAACTGAAATGTTTCTTTGCGATCAACAACAAATGTTGGAATACCAATCTCCCATAAATCTTTCCATTCCTCAATTAATGGTTTCAAAAATAAATCTATATGAGCTTTTGGACCAGACGGATCGAGAGTTAATGTTGATAATATGAAATTTGATTGCTTCATGCATAACCATGGAAGTAAATTGCAGGGAATCAGAATAACAGGCCAAGTACTGTGTTGTGTTGTCATCATCCTAAAAGGATTGAACCCATCAATAGCTAAACCAAGGCGAACATTTTGAGGCTTTGAAGCAAAATAAGGATATTTAGTTTCAAATGTCCTCCATGCTGGGGAATCTGTAGGATGTCTAAGCATTTTATTTGTTAATCGACCTTTAGAATGCCATCTCATCAGGTGCAATGTCTTTGATGACATGAATAGTCTTTGTAAACTCAGTTTCAATGGAAAGTACCACATAACTTGAGAAGCAATTCCTTTATCTGATTCAAGTTGAAGAGTTTCATCAACTTTAGATTGTGATGCTTTTTGTCTCCATCTCGAAGTACCACATTTATGGCATGAATTATCATTTGCATGCTCTTTCCAATATAACATACATTTCTTTGGACATATGTCAATTTTTTCACAAGCAAGGCCAAGTTTGCTATAATTTTTCTAGTTTGATAGAAAGAATTAGGAAGAGTTTCTCCCTCTGGCAATGCATCTTTAAGAAGCTCAAGCAACATGGTAAAAGGTTTGTTTGTATATCCACTAAGGCACTTTATGTGATAAAGTTGAACCAAAAAAGATAACTTACTAAACTTCTTGCATCCTAGATATAGCTCTTATTTGGCATCCTCCAATAATTCAAAAAATGTATTTGTAGCTTCATTAATATTAATTGGCAAATAGCATTCCATGTAAGATGCATCCTTGTCCATATCTTGAAACCCAAAGGCTTCATGTAGCAAATCATGCACATCATCCCCAACTTGATTGTTACTAACTTCTCGGGTTTTTCATGCTCTTCACCATGTAAAACCCACTGAGTATAACCTTTGGAAAACCCTCTCCATAATAAATGTTCAACAACTGCTTGTTGATTAACTCGAATAGTGTTAGCATAGTCTTGACAAGGGCAAGCAATGGTTCCTTCCTTGGTCACTTTATTAAATGCAAACTCAATGAAATTTGCAACACCCACTAGATATTTATTACTTGACCTATCTTCATATATCCAACTTTTATCCATTGACTTTATTTGGCAGAAGAATATGATATCCTGAAAAGGATATTTATTGTTAATGATACATTTAAGTGAAAATCAAAGGAAGAGTTTAGTTTGTAAAGCATTAACACCTAAAAAAATGAAAATCAAAACCAATTAACATGTAGAGGAAGTGCATAAGAATGAAAAAAAACATGAATAGATTTTCTTGAGGGAAAATGCAATGGTGGACATCTTGTTTTCAAGCAATTCTCAGTAGGGTTGGATCTATAATTGATAATCCAGGTTTGGGGAATCTAAATAACTAAAGGGCTAAATTCTACCAAAAATCAGGTAGGGTTTCCGCTATTTTATTATGTTTTTCCCAAAAACCTATACTTATAAAGAAGTTATCTATGAAAGAATATATAATAATAAGGTGGGTACACCCCACAATCACATTCACAAACCATAAGAAACATTAAAAAAAGCATTTACAAGTATGTGCACACCCAACTTGTATATATAAGAATATCCTATAGCTGACAAATCCGTCAGTACTTAATTACTCTTTTGATGCTTATTTTTGCTTGGGAGTAGCTTGTTATTGGGACCTTTGTATTTCTCCTTGCATACGTTATAAAATTATTTTATTCATGTTCAATTTTGGAGTCTCTATTTGTTGCTTTTATAATTTCTGATAGCTTCTCCTCTTACCTTCCCAAAAGAAATAATTCCTTATAGTTTTTGGTAGCTCTATGTAACTTTCCTTCACCTACTTTTCACTAAATAAACAACCTTCAGCTAATCTATATAAAAGAGAGGTGAGGGTTTTGTAATGATGCATCTCACTTCTACAGATCTATTGATTTTTCTTACAACTATCGAGGAACTTGATTCCTGGATATAAAAATTATATACTTGTAGTATCTTTTTGATGAGCATTGTCAAACCATCAGCTAATTTTGGGGTTGGTTTCATTTTTGAAAAGAAAATCTGTAGTTAATTTCTCTTTCCACAGAAGGAATGGAGTTAGTTCTAAAAGATCAAGGTGCTTTTGTTGTTGGGAGGCTGGTTATGCTTGATGATATTTAAGTGTAAACTCACTAATCATTTTTATTTTCTTGTCTAGGTAGCATTGCTAAAAGGGCTAGAGAATTAGTGAGAACTAAAAGTGTGTAAATCATCATCCCTTCTTGGAAAATTAGCTGACTGCTCTTCAACAAATCCAGAGGAATCAAGTACTATCCTCACCTCAGGAATGCATTCTGAGTTTATATATACTTCTATGTTTTTTGATTGCATAGTTGAGATCAGATGGAAAGCGGCATATGTTAACAAATCTAATCTGCACTTACTTAGATGACAAGCAGTTGCAACACTCATTTACGAATATTCTTGTCATTCACTTTTTATGCTGCTAAGTTTGTATTATTTTAGTTTATTGTACATGGTGCTTGAATTTCTGATACCCAATAGAATATGGAATTTTAAAATTCTGAATCCTTCTTTTGCTTAGAACAATGGCATGCAATGAGAACAAAAATGGTCAGGAGGATGTTCAAGATTCCATGTTGGGGGTAGAAGTTAGTGTGGAACTTGGAACCTATAGTGTTCCAATGGAAAATTACACTAGTCAAGATGATGCAAAAGTGCATACTATTGGAGCAAGAATTGTGGAAAATGACACCAATGGTCAGGGTGAACTTAGTATTGAACATGGAAGTAGAAGCATGCTAGTTGGAAGTCACTTTGATCAGGATGATGCAAAAAAGGATATTGTTTGCATAAGAATTCAGGAAGATGCCATCATCAAGACATCTATTAAAGCAAGTGCGTAGATGAGCTCGGAATATGCATCAGAAAATGTTGATATCAGTATTGGAGATATAGAGGCTGACCTCGTTGGTCCTGGTCCTGTGTGTGGCCTGTGAACATAAGAACCCAAGACCCAAAAAGGGGATATTGAATAGTGCATATATTTTGGGGTTTTTGAAAGCTAAAGTTTCAAAATGTATAGTAGTCTACAGATAGATGCCAACTGTTAGTTAATTCACATTTGGTGGCCTTCGGAAGGCATATGCCAAGTGCTAGTTGGTTAACACACAAGAAAATATAGGAATGGGTTTGCTTTTGTGGTTTCCAGAAGGCATTTGTTCATCTTTTAACCCCTTTCCTGCAACCAGACAGTCCATGCGCATCACAACCCTAAGAATTTTTTTCTTCTGTCAAGCATGCTATCTTCCTAGGATTTGGTCAACCTTAATTGAATTCATAGGTGATGAATGTCTTCCACAGAAACCCCACATAGGGGACAAGCAGCATCACCATTTGTGCACCATTTTGATCTATATGACTTGGTGACCAGCCGCTTCCTTCTAAATAACCAAAGGAATAATTTGATTTTTAGGGGAGCTTTGATCCTCCACAGCAGCTTTGAATCATTGTCAACTGCAGGCCGTTGCACCTCATTTGCTTCATGTAATTTATAAGTATTTCTGACACTAAATTTCCCATGTTTCCAAATATAGCAGTCCGATTATGCAAACATTGGAGAAAAATCTGCCAACGTTTGAATTAAATGCTGAAAATCAGTAAATATTGTATCAGACAGACCTTGGGGAAGTCTAATGTCCCAGACCTTGAGCTTCCTATCCCACACCTCTTTCATACAAAAGCATCTTTATTTTGAAATCAATTTAGTTATGTCAAATCAACAAAACAACTCTTATAAAGTTGCAATGTTACTACATGGTTTTACGATTATTATTGATAGAGAGAATTTATTATTGATGATAGATTGATAAGAGGTGTCAAGGGTGAGAGAATAGCTAGGAGTGTAGTTGAGATCGAAGGAGCATCAAGTGGTTGCCAATCTCGAGGTTGTGGCAGAAGCTGGTGGAGAGAGTGTGGTTTTGAGATAGGAAACAAATGGGTAGCAATTTTTGGTAAGCTTAGGAGCAAAAAAGAAAAATAACTGAATGGATGGTGAGTAGACACTCCATAGTTTTAAAGATCCTTCCACCAATTCACTAAATATTCCTTATCTTTTCACTTATTGTTGCCTATTCTTGTCTCCATCTAATCAAACATCCTTATCTTTTGAACTGTACTAGCACAAAACATATTCTTGTGCTTATATCTTAAAACCTTTTCCCTCCTTTCATTGCTAGGATCATCTTCGATTAACTTTACAAGAATCTTGTTATATTTCCATTAAATTTAATTAGATCGATTACTTTTTTTGTCCAAGAAGAATCAATGTTTTCATCCTAAGGTGATGAAGCTAATTATTTGTGCAATAGTTGACTTTATTCTTAAATTATTGCACTTTTTTGGAATCAATTAAACTTTCTATACATTTTGGATGGAGATCATGTTTGGTTTTTGTAACGAATGTGTGCCCCAGACGTCTTTTAAGACGTCTGGGAGGTGGCTCAGACGTCGGACAAGACGTCTGGGATCACAACCAGACGTCTGATAAGACGTCTGGGATTGTTTCCAGACGTCTGGAAATCCGTTATTTTCGACACACGCGAGTCGCCTGCGCGCCTGAGCACGCAGACCGCATATTCCCTTTTTTTTCTCTATGCGGCTGCAGGTGGCCTGCCACCTCCTCTCTCCTCCACGCGCGGCCTTAAAAGGGCCACGCCTCCCCTCCCGTCTCCACAGTCTCCTCCTTCTTCTCCTTCCTGTGCGTGAGAGCGAGCGGACGCGAGGGCGGCAGCGACGGCCGCAGTGAGCGTGGAGGTGCGGCGTGCGAGGGCGGAGCTCTGCTGTGAGGGCGAGCTCGCCGGAGCGGTTTCGCCGGCTGGCGGAGGGTGCAGGGGGCGCGGAGCGACGCGGAGAGGGACCTGCTACGGTCTGAGCAGCAGGAGCGCGAGGTACGACGCGGGCGGCGTCGCGAGCAGAGGCCGAGCAGGGTTCTGATTCTGGAAAAATTTCCAGAATCAGACGTCTGGGTTGATAGCCAGACGGCAAGGTCGACGTCTGTAAGATCATACAGACGTCTGAAAGGTGAGTTTCCGCTTTCTTCTTCCTTCTTGTCGACTGACCGTACTGAGGGAGGGGGGTTGGCTGTGCGTAGGTTCGCTGATTCGCCATCCTTTGCGAATCAGACGTCTGGAAGTTGTACCAGACGGCGGGAGTGACCTACAGACGTCCGTATGGGCCATCGGACGTCTGGGGTATAGGACAGACGTCCCCGAAGACTTCTGGACGTCTGGGAAACCACGCTGAACAGGTAATTCTCTGATCCACCGTTTAAGACATCTGGAAGGAGTTCCAGACGTCTGATTTTGCACAGTATCGTCTTTCTCGACCCGTTTAGGGCCCGTTTGGGCTCCGTTTTCCGTGATTCCTCTACCCGTCTACAGTAGCTATACACTGTTTTGAGACACTCCTTGTGTTTGATCCTTATGATAGGACCTCGTTCGGTTGCAGTCTTGAGAGTCGCGGAGGCACGCGGGATTCCCGATCACGCCCCCATTACTCCCGTTGTACCTGGTAGAGTGGCTTTAAGTATTAATAAAATTTGTTAAAGTATGGATCCATAACTAGAACCTAGGACATTGCATGAATCCTAGGAATGAGAAATATATGGAATGATAGTTCCTAGGTGTTGCATGAATCCTAGGGCCGGAAAACTAGATTGTATGATAGACCCTAGGATATGGCATGAATCCTAGGATGGAAAAGCTAGTGGAATATATAATAATGCAGTCTTGGAAAAATGGAAAGGAATATATGAAGCTGCCTGTAAATTGAGTTCACAGTTGCCTGTTATGAATAAAGAAACATGATTGGGATCATGGTTTGTAAGAACGTGAAACTGGAAAGTAAGACATAAGATGTTCTGGAACCCTACGGGGAAGTAGGAGTAGAACTCCTGGAAAGCGAATGGAATAGAATTGGGGAAGTGAGCTGGCCCTTGAGTACGGAGTACCAAGGAGAGCGACTGTCCCCCTGTTTAGTGCAGAGCTGAGCTAGCCACCCCAGGGACCCGGGGGTTAGGACTGGCCACTCTGTACCGACTTGTTGGCCCTCGTGTACGTAGTACCGAGGAGAGCTAGTAGTGTTAGGAGAGTACTAGCTACCCCACGGGCCCCGGGATTCTGCTAGCCTCCTTCACCGACTTGTTAGGCCCACTAGGGCAAACCAGGGTAGTCAGGCGAGGGTGCGCGGACTGTGGAGGGGCAAGGCCCCGGTTTGGTTACTGTGGAGGGGTTGGACCCCTGTTACTGAGAGGGCTCTGCCCTGGTTCCGTGCTGTGCTTTGGGCGCACCCGTTAGCGGAAACGACTGACCGCGTGCCAGTGCGGGCTAGCTACCTGTGCGTTTATCGCGCGTGCCGTAGTCACCGTTACGTCTGTCAGTGACCTTGGGGTGGTTGACTGAGGGTAGGATCACCACGGGGGACTCTCCCGGCCAGGAGAGCACCACGTGCTACTTCTACTTTTGGAAAAGACTGCAATCAAGATCGTTCCCACGAGGACATTCGAGATCAAGTAAAGGATCTGAGAAATAAATGAAATAGTGAGAAAAATTGAAAGATGTGAATAAAGGAAGTAATAGAACATAACAGCTACTGTACACTCTACTGTTGCCTTTAGTTAGTTTGCCACTCTACTCAGCGTTTTGCTGACATGTTACACTCGTTACCTTTTTCAGGACCAGGTGTTGAGCAGCCAGGGTCGGCGGCTGCAGAGGACGCTGGGCCGAGTAGGGTCCAGTAGAGTTACCACAGCCTTTTGTACCTCTTTTGTTTCTGTTCTAGTGAGTAGTTTTTGTTTCCGCTGTACCTTCTTTACCTGCAGTTTTTGTTATATGATAAATGCTGTTTTACTTTTGTGGTGGTACCTACTGTAGTAGTTTCTTTCCTTACTGCTGTACTTTCTTACTGTTAGTTATATTCATGCTGAATGTGGTTTACTTTATTGTCTTTTGGTTACTTCCTCGTTGGACGACTAGGTCTTGGGATTAGTCGAGTCGGTCCGGTTCTCGTGTCTCGTAGGGACTCGGGAATCGGGTCGTTACAAGATGGTATCAGAGCAAGGTCGTCCCGAGAAGTGAATCAACTGACTGGAAAATAACCAATGCACATGTTTATAGCTAGAGTAGCCACCACAACATATCTCTTGACATGAGCTCTTAGAAGTTTTGTTAGGTACCGTCTGTTTTGACGTTTCCGTTTTGTTTCGCATCTCCTTGCAGGAGATGCCTCGTCGCGGGACTGGCGAGACTGGCCGCGGGCGCGGCCAGGGGCGAGGTCGGCGAGGTGGACGTGATGTCGTTGACGTCTCGGTGGACCAGCCACCACTCCCTGGCATCCAGGCCCAGGACCTCGCCAGACTGATACGGGATATTGTACGAGAGGAGCTCCACCCACCGCCCCGAGCACCTCCTCCTGGGGTTGCAGAGGGGGAGTCCTCTGTGGAACAACGCAACGGACGCGGCGCTGGACACGAGGGAGGGGATGGGCCCCTGCCACCCCCACCTTCCTCCGACACTTCTGTACACGAGGCACCTTCGCCTGGAGGTGCACCAGCACCTCCCCTACAGCGCCACTTCGAGCTTTTCGGACAGTTCCGGAAGCTGAAGCCCCCCTCCTTCAAGGGGGATGAGGACCCGACCGAGGCAGAGGACTGGCTTGAGCAGCTGGAGAAGATCTTCGACACCCTTCGCCCCCCGGTGGAGTGCCGCGTGGCCTTTGCCACGTACCAGCTGGAGAGTGCGGCACACCGGTGGTGGAGGGAGGTCCGGGGACAGGAGAGGGACGAGCCGACGTGGGACCAGTTCGTCACCCTCTTCTGCGAGCAGTACTTTCCCCAGACGTGGCAGGACCAGAGGAGGCGGGAGTTCCACACTCTCCGCCAAGGGACGATGACCGTGAGCACGTACCGCACGCGTTTCTTGGAGCTGTCCCGCTTTGTAGCGACAGTGGTAGCCACTGAGGAGGAGCGCCTTTGGAGGTTCACCGAGGGGCTCCGGCCTGCGATCCAGGGGTATGTCAAACCCCTGAAGCTGCCGACGTTTTCGAGGGTGGTAGAGGCAGCTATGACTTACGAGGAGACCAACCCGTCCGCGCGAGAGACCGACGGCAGGCGGAAGAGGCCCTTTCAGCCAGACTTCTCACAGGGCCAGCGAGAACGTAGACATGTGGCGTCCACAGGAGAGCCGTCACGTTGTGCAGGGCCATCAGCGGCCTTTGGGGGCCCTCGACAGGGGCAGTCGCTAGCACCGGACCCCCGCCTAGCCGACAGCAGGGACTCACTGAGGGTGGGATTTGGGTTCCCCTCTGCTACCAGTGTGGCCAGCCGGGCCACGTCAGGAGGGACTGCCCATCTAGGGCAGGAGGTCAGCAGATACTTCCCGCGCAGAGCACGGGAGGGCACGCAGGAGGCCGCGGTTCCCAGGCGCGAGGAGGGTACCGGCCAGCACCTACCCGTCCGACGCAGAGTGTGGCCGCTTCGTCCTCACCTAGAGCTGAGGGGCGTATCAACGCCCTAACACACAGGGACGCCAGAGCTTCGGGATCCGTGGTGGCAGGTATGGTTTCAGTTTCTGGCAGACTCGTTTACACACTTTTCGATTCCGGCGCTACGCACTCGTTTGTCGCAGCCAGTTTCGCAGTTAGTTTGGACCAGGATTATACACTGTTAGAGAATTCGTTCGTAATCAGAGGTCCAAGTGGTCAGCTGTTTGTAGCTGAGGAGGTGTACATGGGTTGCGAGGTCAGCATCGGGGGACATAGCCTGCCAGCTGACCTGATTATGATATAGATGGAGGACTTTGGAGTGATTCTGGGGATGGATTGGCTGTCCGCTTACCACGCCTTGGTAGACTGTTTTGAGAGGAAGATTGTCTTCTCCATTCCGGAGTTGCCTTCTTTCGAGTTTCATGGGCAGCCAGTGGACGGAGGTTTCAGGTGCATTTCGGCACTTCGGGCGGCGAGACTTTTGAGCCAGGGGTGTGAGGGCTTCCTAGCTTGTGTGGTGGCAGAGCACAGCCCCGTGGCAGACTTCCAGAGCATCCCGGTGGTCAGAGAGTACCCCGACGTGTTTCCAGACGAGTTACCAGGACTACCGCCCGAGCGTGAGATCGAGTTTGAGATCTCACTAGTACTAGGGACCAGCCCCATCTCCACCGCGCCATACAGAATGGCACCGCTTGAGCTGCGAGAGCTCAAGTCCCAGTTGCAGGACCTTTTGGAGAAAGGTTTCGTGAGGCCCAGTGCGTCTCCCTGGGAAGCCCCGGTACTGTTTGTGAAGAAGAAGGATGGGACCCTACGCCTTTGTGTGGACTACCGACAGCTGAATAGGGTCACCATCAAGAACAGATATCCGCTGCCGAGGATCGACGATTTGTTTGACCAGTTGCGGGGTGCCACGGTGTTTTCCAAGATCGACTTGAGGTCTGGATACCACCAGTTGAGGATCAGGGAGACCGACGTCTCCAAGACAGCTTTCCGCACCCGGTACGGACACTACGAGTTTTTGGTCATGCCGTTTGGGCTGACCAATGCCCCCGCTGCTTTCATGGACCTGATGAACCGGGTGTTTAGACCGTACTTGGACCAGTTTGTGGTGGTTTTCATAGATGATGTACTCATCTATTCTAGAGATCGGATGCAGCACGGACAGCACTTGCGGATGGTTCTGGACACTCTGAGACGACGCAGGCTGTACGCCAAATACAGCAAGTGCGAGTTCTGGTTGAGGGAGGTGACCTTTTTGGGTCATGTGATCTCTGGAGACGGCCTGGTGGTGGACCCCGCCAAGGTCGAGGCAGTGCTCAGGTGGGAGAGACCGCGTTCAGTCACTGAGATTCGCAGTTTCCTGGGACTGGCAGGTTACTACAGACGGTTCATCAGAGGATTTTCACAGATTGCGCGTCCTATGACACAGTTGACCCGGAAGGATGTGCCTTTCGCTTGGACAGACGCCTGTGAGGCGTGTTTTCTGGAGCTGAAGGAGAGGTTGACCTCGGCTCCCGTGCTCACCATCCCTGACAGTAGTGGCGGGTTCGTTGTGTACACGGACGCTTCCTTGCAGGGGTTAGGAGGTGTGCTCATGCAGAGGGGTCACGTGGTCGCTTACGCTTCGCGGCAACTGAAGCCCCATCAGCATACCTACCCTACCCACGATCTAGAGTTGGCAGCTGTTGTCTTCGCGCTGAAGACATGGAGGCACTACTTGTACGGTGAGACCTTCGAGATTTTTACAGATCACAAGAGCCTCAGATATCTTTTTGACCAGAAGGAGCTCAACATGAGACAGAGACGTTGGTTGGAGCTCCTGAAGGACTACGACTGCAGCATCTCCTACCACCCGGGAAAGGCCAATGTGGTGGCTGACGCCTTGAGCCGTAAGGCGCCCGCACGCTTGGCCAGTCTACAGTTACAGAGTTGGAGCCTTTTGGAGGAGGTGGGCAGTTGGCGACCTCTAGAGTTACGAGGGTACTGTGGGGCAGTGACGGTGACATGGCAGACCAGGCCAGAGTTGATAGACCGCATCATCACGGGACAGATGGCCGATCTGTACTTGCAGTCTTTGCGCGACAGAGTACTATCAGGGGACCCAGGGGACTTCTCTTTCACAGACCAGGTGTTACGCTTGAGGGGACGGTTGTGCGTCCCCAGAGACGAGGAGCTGTTGAGAGAGCTCCTGACTGAGGCACACGGTTCCAGATTCACCATACATCCCGGAAGCACGAAAATGTACCATGACTTGAGACGCGAGTTCTGGTGGAGAGGGATGAAGCGGGATGTGGGTGAGTTCGTGCAGCAGTACTTAGTGTGCCAGCAGGTGAAAGCCGAGCATCAGAGGCCTGCAGGGCCGCTTCAGCCACTTCCAGTGCCAGAGTGGAAGTGGGAGAGCATCACCATGGACATGGTGGTGGGCTTACCTGTTACCCAGCGAGGACACGACGCAGTCTGGGTAATAGTGGATAGATTGACGAAGACGGCACGATTCTTGCCGATCCGAGTCACTTTGGGACCAGCACAGTTGGCAGAGAGGTATATCCGTGATGTGGTGCGACTACACGGAGTTCCGCGGGAGATCGTATCCGACCGGGATACCCGCTTTACGTCCCAGTTTTGGGCTGAGTTTCAGCAGGCTTTGGGGACGAGGTTGAGGTTTAGCTCGGCTTACCACCCCCAGACGGACGGACAGTCGGAACGCACGATACAGACACTTGAGGACCTTTTGCGTGCCTGTGTACTAGACTGGAGGGGCTCTTGGGAGGAGCACCTGCCCCTGGTGGAGTTTGCATACAACAACAGTTATCACTCGAGCATCGGCATGGCTCCCTACGAGGCTCTGTACGGACGGAAATGCACGGCACCCTTGAGTTGGGTTGAGGTGGGGACCAAGTGGGAGGTTGGCCCCAGGTTGATCCGGCAGAGTCAGGAGGTAGTTGAGCAGATCCACAGACGACTCCGCACTGTCAGGAGCAGACAGAAGAGCTACGCAGATCGCAGACGCAGAGAGGTGCAGTTCGAGGTTGGGGACCACGTCTTTCTTCGTGTTTCGCCCATGAAGGGCTTACAGCGGTTTGGGGTGAGAGGGAAGCTCGCGTCGAGGTTCGTGGGGCCCTTTGAGGTCCTGGAGCGGGTTGGACCCGTTGCTTACAGACTTGCCCTTCCCCCGCAGCTTTCTGGTGTGCACGACATGTTCCACGTGTCCAACCTCAGGAAGTACGTAGCCGATCCCAGCCACGTACTGAGTCACGAGAGCGTCCAGGTGAGCGACAACCTGACCTACCCCGAGCGGCCAGTGTAGATCCTAGACCGAGCCGTCCGCAGGTTGAGACGAAAGCAAGTACCCCTGGTAAAGGTTTTGTGGAGGAGCCAGCGGTACGAGGAGGCTACTTGGGAGCCTGAGGCGGCAATGCGGGAGCGGTACCCGGAGCTTTTCGCGGGTACGTCTTTTCGGACCGGCTTCGATCCTCTTTGAGTTTGTTATGGTTATTTGGACATCTTTTTCCCGCACCCTAGTTGGCGCAAGTTTCGGGGACGAAACTTCCTTTGAGTTTGTTATATTGTAACGAATGTGTGCCCCAGACGTCTTTTAAGACGTCTGGGAGGTGGCTCAGACGTCGGACAAGACGTCTGGGATCACAACCAGACGTCTGATAAGACGTCTGGGATCATTTCCAGACGTCTGGAAATCCGTTATTTTCGACACACGCGAGTTGCCTGCGCGCCTGAGCGCGCAGACCGCATTTCCCTCTTTTTTCTCTCTACGGCTGCAGGCGGCCTGCCACCTCCTCTCTCCTCCTCGCGCGGCCTTAAAAGGGCCACGCCTCCCCTCCCGTCTCCACAGTCTCCTCCTTCTTCTCCTTCCTGTGCGCGAGAGCGAGCGGACGCGAGGGCGGCAGCGACGGCCGCAGTGAGCACGGAGGTGCGGCGTGCGAGGGCGGAGCTTTGCCGTGAGGGCGAGCTCGCTGGAGCGGCTTGGCCGGCTGGCGGAGGGCGCAGGGTGCGCGGAGCGACGCGGAGAGGGACCTGCTACGGTCTGAGCAGCAGGAGCGCGAGGTGCGACGCGGGCGGCGTCGCGAGCGGAGGCCGAGCAGGGTTCTGATTCTGGAAAAATTTCCAGAATCAGACGTCTGGGTTGATAGCCAGACGGCAAGGTCGACGTCTGTAAGATCATACAGACGTCTGAAAGGTGAGTTTCCGCTTTCTTCTTCCTTCTTGTCGACTGACCGTACTGAGGGAGGGGGGTTGGCTGTGCGCAGGTTCGCTGATTCGCCATCCTTTGCGAATCAGACGTCTGGAAGTTGTACCAGACGGCGGGAGTGACCTACAGACGTCCGTATGGACCATCGGACATCTGGGGTATAGGACAGACATCCCCGAAGACTTCTAGACGTCTGGGAAACCACGCTGAACAGGTAATTCTCTGATCCACCGTTTAAGATGTCTGGAAGGAGTTCCAGACGTCTGATTTTGCACAGTATCGTCTTTCTCGACCCGTTTAGGGCCCGTTTGGGCTCCGTTTTCCATGATTCGAGTTGCGTTCGTTTCAGAATTAATTCCTCTACCCGTCTACAGTAGCTATACACTGTTTTGAGACACTCCTTGTGTTTGATCCTTGTGATAGGACCTCGTTCGGTTGCAGTCTTGAGAGTCGCGGAGGCACGCGGGATTCCCGATCACGCCCCCATTACTCCTGTTGTACCTGGTAGAGTGGCTTTAAGTATTAATAAAATTTGTTAAAGTATGGATCCATAACTAGAACCTAGGACATTGCATGAATCCTAGGAATGAGAAATATATGGAATGATAGTTCCTAGGTGTTGCATGAATCCTAGGGCCGGAAAACTAGATTGTATGATAGACCCTAGGATATGGCATGAATCCTAGGATGGAAAAACTAGTGGAATATATAATAATGCAGTCTTGGAAAAATGGAAAGGAATATATGAAGCTGCCTGTAAATTGAGTTCACAGCTGCCTGTTATGAATAAAGAAACATGATTGGGATCATGGTTTGTAAGAACGTGAAATTGGAAAGTAAGGCATAAGATGTTCTGGAACCCTATGGGGAAGTAGGAGTAGAACTCCTGGAAAGCGAATGGAATAGAATTGGGGAAGTGAGCTGGCCCTTGAGTACGGAGTACCAAGGAGAGCGACTGTCCCCCTATTTAGTGCAGAGCTGAGCTAGCCACCCCAGGGACCCGGGGGTTAGGACTGGCCACTCTGTACCGACTTGTTGGCCCTCGTGTACATAGTACCGAGGAGAGCTAGTAGTGTTAGGAGAGTACTAGCTACCCCACGGGCCCCGGGGTTCTGCTAGCCTCCTTCACCGACTTGTTAGGCCCACTAGGGCAAACCAGGGTAGTCAGGCGAGGGTGCGCGGACTGTGGAGGGGCAAGGCCCCGGTTTGGTTACTGTGGAGGGGTTGGACCCCTGTTACTGAGAGGGCTCTGCCCTGGTTCCGTGCTGTGCTTTGGGCGCACCCGTTAATGGAAACGACTGACCGCGTGCCAGTGCGGGCTAGCTACCTGTGCGTTTATCGCGCGTGCCGTAGTCACCGTTACGTCTGTCAGTGACCTTGGGGTGGTTGACTGAGGGTAGGATCACCACGGGGGACTCTCCCGGCCAGGAGAGCACCACGTGATACTTCTACTTTTGGAAAAGACTGCAATCAAGATCGTTCCCACGAGGACATTCGAGATCAAGTAAAGGATCTGAGAAATAAATGAAATAGTGAGAAAAATTGAAAGATGTGAATAAAGGAAGTAATAGAACATAACAGCTACTGTACACTCTACTGTTGCCTTTAGTTAGTTTGCCACTCTACTCAGCGTTTTGCTGACATGTTACACTCGTTACCTTTTTCAGGACCAGGTGTTGAGCAGCCAGGGTCGGCGGCTGCAGAGGATGCTGGGCCGAGTAGGGTCCAGTAGAGTTACCACAGCCTTTTGTACCTCTTTTGTTTCTGTTCTAGTGAGTAGTTTTTGTTTCAGCTGTACCTTCTTTACCTGCAGTTTTTGTTATATGATAAATGCTGTTTTACTGTTGTGGTGGTACCTACTGTAGTAGTTTCTTTCCTTACTGCTGTACTTTCTTACTGTTAGTTATATTCATGCTGAATGTGGTTTACTTTACTATCTTTTGGTTACTTCCTCGTTGGACGACTAGGTCTTGGGATTAGTCGAGTCGGTCCGGTTCTCGTGTCTCGTAGGGACTCGGGAATCGGGTCGTTACAGTTTTGATTGCTAGATTATAGTTACTCTTTCAATGCCACCCAAAAAAATTCACAAAAACAAAAAGATCCTATCTCCATGCCTCTATTATTCTTATTCATTACGGTCTCAAGAAAACAAGAATACTCACCAAGCATAATAATTAATTTTAGCAGTGCTTTTTTAATTGGCATAAACATAGGCTCCTAAACTATATAGTATGATTGAATTGGCTCCACTTTCAGGAATTCAAACAATCAAAAGGAAACTTAAGTTCCATGACATCACTAATTTTAAGGTGCCAGTAATTATCTCTCACTTAGTGATTCTTTGATCAATTATTATGGGACATGCTTCCTCTCCTTTTCCTTTAGCATCAATTCTTTCTAAACCTTGGACCTCATCGTGACAACCTCTCTTGCCTATTATTCTGCATCAAAAAGCTTAGCATAATTATCATTGATCTGGACTTCTTGGAGACCTCGCCCATTTGCTACAAGACACTTGTCCAATGGAATTGTGTAACCTTTAGGATTTTTCCAATTGGAAATGCAAGGTGGGATTTTTCAATCCTATTGATCTTTCATAATCACTAGTCAGGGCGGGGAATGCATCACAAGAACAAGTAGTGAACCAGATGCCCTTGGAACCCACATGTGTTAGAACTTTAGGGGATCAAGAAGATCAACGGGCATTTCCACCATCCTTATAATACTCTCTTTAGCAGTTGAATTGAATGCTGTTAACTGTTGTGAAGGCTTATATTTGATAAAATTCACATTAGAACACTGTGTTGGGACACTTTCGGCTGTGCAGTGTTCAACCTTGTGTTGACTATCTTCTCTAAAGCTTCGTTTGTCCTTTGTGTGGTTTCTTCAATTTCCTTCTGCAACTCTTCATCCTCCTGCTTATTCTCTTCAAAAACAAATCTTTGGGACAAGATCATTATGCTGGGTATAAACAATTTCTTAACATTTTCATTTTGTTTTTACAGCTGCATCAAAAGCAACATTACCTTGGGAGTCAACAGTAAGTGGGAGAATTTTGGAACTTGGCCTTTTAAATCCTTCCTACTCATGCCAAGTGGATACTCTAAAAGCCAAGGATGAATGTACTAACTCTTTTCTACTTCCAAGCTATCTTCTTCTCCTTCAATCTTGATATCACTTTTCTCTAGCATTGTATCTATGAAATAGAGGAGATTCAAAGCTCTTTCTTCTTTTTATTAATCATAAGGTATGGTGTTAACACCAAAGGCAACTCAATGATGAAAAGCATCATAAGTACCAGTGTTTTTTATTGTAGTATTATGTAATGACATATTTTTCTAGAAAAGAAATTATTCGTGATTTTTTTTTGAAAAGTAAAAATATTAATTGTGATGCCTTTATATGACTTGTATTTACGTAATGCCCTTTCTGAAATCACATCCTCTTTTTATGTGCTATATGTGATTTTATTCTTTACCTTTTAACTACATATTATATAAGTTCACCTCTAAGCGATTACATCAACCAATTCAAGCCAGTAAATGTTTTTGAAGCTTCCATCTTTAACAAGCTACAAGATAATTGTCCGTTTGTATAATCCAGGGTTTTGCTATCAGAGAATGAGTGACAACCAAAATCTCCCCAAAAGTTCATGTTGAATAGTGTGTTCACATTGAACAATTTGTGTTTTAATCAGGCAGTCAAGTTGGGATGCTAAAGATAATCAATTTAAACTACACTATAAAAAAAATACAAAAGTTGTATGGATTTTTGTGGTTTGGTTATGTATTTTCTCCATTGTTATGCAATTTTTCAAGAATAGTGTAATTTGTACTATGAATTTGAATTTCAATAAAATAATATATTTTGTTAGAGATTAATTTTATTAGGTTATGCACTGCCCATTCTACCCTCTAGCATTTACTTGCAAAGAAGGATGCCAAACTACATCTTATCAAATGGATCCTTCTTCTTCAAGAGTTTGATATTGAAATCAGAGACAAAGCTAGATCCTAAACGTGGTTGTTGACTACCATCTCAACTAGACTCGATCCATATTCCTTCTTCACTACCAATCAATGAAAAATTTCCTGATGAAAATATTTTGGCTATTGATTCATGTGAACTTCCATGATTTATAGACATTGTGAACTATTTGGTTTGTGGAAGGATTCCTCCAGGAATGACAAAAGACTAGAAGCACAAATTCCTCTCAGAAACCAAATATTATTTTTGGGATGACCTGCTATTATTTCGACTGAGTTTTTATCAGATCATTAGACGGTGCACCCCTGAGTTTGAAACAAGTATTCTATTATTTTTCCACAACGAAGCCTGTGCAAAGCATTTTTCAGGTAGAAAAACCATTGCAAAGGTTTTGTAGTCGGGATTCTTTTGTCCATCTTTGTTCAAAGATGCACATAGCTTTTCCCAAGGTTGTCAGCGATGCAAGACATTTTGATCCATGACTAAGAGGGACATGATACCCCTCCAGGAAACTTTAGTCGTGGACGTCTTTGATGTTTAGGGAATAAATAGATAAAAATAGGCCTCTTTCCGAACTATCATGGCTTTGAGTATATTCTTTTAGTAGTGGATTATCTATATAAATTGGTCGAAGTCATCCCAGTAAGACATATTGATCACAAAATTGTCATTCATTTTGTTTGAGAGAACATCTTCTCTAGATTTGAAATTCCCTACTCTCTAATTAGTGATAGGGGCAGTCATTTCGTGCAAGCCCATTTTAGATCTCTTTTGAAAAAGTATGGGGTAAAACACCGCATTTTTACCCCATACCACCCACAAACAAATGGGCAATCAAAGGTCTCAAATAGATAGATTAAAGAGATTTTATAGAAAATAATGAGACCCGATAGAAAAGATTGGTCCGAGAGATTGATTTACGTACTTTGGCCATACCAGACCGCTTACAAAGCTCTTTTGGGAATGTCACCCTATAGATTGGTTTGTGGGAAGCCTTGTCATCTTCCAGTGGAATTGGAGCATCGATCTTGTTGGGTGGGTGGTTAAGAAGTATAATTTGGATTTGGAAGGAGGTCAGCACAAGAAATTACAACTCTCTAAATTGGAAGAGATTAGGTAGGAGGGTTATGAAAATGCAAGGATTTATAAAGACAAATTAAAAGCCTTCCATGACAAGAATGTTCGAAGAAAGCAATTTGAGCCACATAAGGCAATTTGGTTATTCGATTCTAGGCTCAAGTTGTTTCCCAAAAAATTAAGGTCAAAATGGATTGGACCTTATCATCTGGTTGTTCCATATGGCAATGGGGTAGTTCCAATTCAAGATCCCAGAACTGGGCACGTATTTACTATCAATAGACAACGATTGAAACCTGTCATTACCTAGGAACCCTCACTTCCTGAAGAAACAATCCATTTTATTGAGGGTTAAAATTTTGAATTTTCGCCCAGTTGGGGCATTAAATTCAACCCTTGTTGGGAGGTAACCAATACCCTTTTGTAAATATTCCATTTTCAATTTCTTTTCTAGGTACTAAAGGCATTCACAGAAAAGAATACAAGGATTGCTAGGTGATATCTATCCATCTTCTCTATTTAAATTTTGCATGAGGACATGCACACATTTAGGCATGGGAGGTGGGTAGTACAAAAGAGTAAATATTTTGCCAGTATCTAGAATTTGTCATTTTCTTTCAAAAAGCTTGAAAATTTTCAAAGAAATGGAAAATGCTAAAAATAAAAAAAAATCCCTCTTTCAGCATTGTACAAAGTTTGTCTTTGAAAAAGGCAAAAAAAAATTTATCTGCAAAAATAAAAAAAAGAAATAAATTGTGTTAGGTAAGACTGATGGATATTAAGAAGTCACTGACCCTGGGAAATAATACAATTAGGGTTTCATTGCTTAGACTCTTCAGGTCTAGTGACTTAATCAACCTAGGTGTCCCACTATGATGTTGATTTGTCTCTCAAGTCCTTGCCATTTTAAAATAAATATAAATATACTAATAAATTGGGATGATAAGTACACAACGTATCAATGACCATCTAGTTTAAAAGGTCTTGGAAGTCTAAGCATCTACACACTAATTGCACTGACTCATTGTTTAGGAATTATAATGGAAACTAGAGAGTCAATAAACATACAAGAGTAGTATGCCTGCCATGTAGCAGTGGGTAGGCCCCCATTGATGGGTGTCTAGACCCCAACTACTAGATCTAATATTTTTATTATTGCATTTAAGTACATCTCAGATTAAGGAAGCCACCTACTAAGAGAAAACTTAGAAACACTGAAAAAATGATATATATGAAAAAAATAGAGTGCAAAAAAAAAAAGAATAAAAATAACCAGAAAAAAATTATTGTATATATGAATAAGGAGAAGAAAGTAAACATAGCCACACCCGAGCACAGGCATGGCTGGCAAGTTGCTGTGGGTAACCCCCGTTGCCATTTGTCCAAAGCCCAACCCTCACTTTCCCAACCTTAAATAAGGCGTAGCGGGGAAGTAGAAGTATGCACACCTATAAAAAAGGTGGTAGGGAGAAGCTACTTGGTTGGAAAGATAAACCTCAAGGTAACACTTTTCTTACTGGGTTGCCTAGAGTTTAGGGCTACCTAGAATCCATTACAATTACCTTGCAATGAGTCACACTTACACAATCAGATGCTTAGCATTTTTCGAGCCTTCTAATCTTCGATGAATTGGGTAGCCGAAGGAAATTTACCCCGAAATCCCAAACAAAAATTTAAAAAATTACATGAGAGAAAAGAAGAAAGAGAGAGAGAAATTACAAAAATAAAGTGAGGACTTGGGCGGTGTGTATTTTGGCAGGCACCTAGGTGTTGTTAAGTCTCTGGAGATGAAATCACAAGTACTAGTTCCCAGGGATGGTGACAACTGATATCTGGAAGTTTGATCCTTGATTCAAGATATTCCTAACAAAGTCAAAAGAAAAAAAAGTTAGAAAAGAAAAAGAAAAAAATTAAGATTTAAGCAATCATGCATTTAATTGCTTGGGACTAGTAAGATTTATGTGTGGGGGTATGATTCCATAACAATCATGGTATCTAAATTGACTAAATTAAGGTAATAACCTAGCTTGCATTATGTAAATAGAGCATCTATCTCATGCATTGCATGCATCATTGTATTTGTACATTCATGACCTAGATTCTGTCTTCTAATGGTCTTATCCATAATACTTATATTTTATGTGTAGGACTATAATCTGGGAGCAATAGTGGACTTAAAATGATGTAGAGAAACTATTTCTGCATTTCGAAGATAAAAAGAAGCTAGCACTTAAAGATAGATAGTAGGAAATAGGAGTATGTAGAATTAGAACAAGCCCATGCAAACCCTCGTATACATCAATTTAACACACCCTCACAAACCCATGCATCTAACACACACATTCATGTGCACACATTGCATAAATGCATACATAGACCACTAGCCACACACTAAAACACATGTACACCTAATGTGCACATTTGATTTATCCATACACATTTCCCTTATTTTATCTATACTAATATGGGCTTAGTAGCATTTACTACATTACATTTTTATCTATTTATTCCCTAGGCCCACACACACACAACACAAGTCCACCAACCTATGCCCACTACACCTTCTGATTGGCGAAAATTCATGTGAAGAAAAAAGTTTAGGTTTCAAGAAAGAGAAGACATTATCATAGTGCTCGCAGAATATCGCTGTCAAATAAAATTTATAATCTGGATGGTGGGTCTTGCATTGAACACGAGGAGGCAAGGTTTGATTAAAAATTGCACTTGATTATTTCTTTTTTGTAATTTTCTATATATCCATTTTTTTTGGTAGTTTTATGTAGGCAGAATATCAAGTTGGAATCTATCTAAGCTAAGCAATACTATAATTAAAGAGAAATAGAGAGAGAAAGAGAGAGAAAAAGAGAAAAATATGCATATAATCAAAATAATGTTTGTTACAGAAAATAATTGTGAAAAATTAAATCTACACTGGAAAGCAAATAAAAAGAGATAGAGAGAGAATCCACCTCAATGGTTGCTTGGGAGATGAGTGCTTAGACATTGTCCAGATGATGGGAACACCATCATGGGTCCTAAATAGCCACATTTAATCATGTTTGATCAATTAAAGCTCCTACATAATCATCTGAGGGTCATAACTATACATTATTTTAATTTGAGAAGAGAACAGTAAATTAGGCTTAGTTCTGTAATTTTAACAGAACATCATAAACACAGAGTAACCACGGGGTTTGTCAGGGCTTAAATGAAGGTCAAATGAGTTTAAAAGTCTAAAATGTGGGTTAACATTGGTAGAAACAGGGATTCACGCTTTTTGAGAACCACAATAGCACACAAAACCCTAATTTCAGATCCACTTAAATTAAAGAGGTTTTGGTCAGGATAAAATTCATCTAAACCTCCTAAAAATCATAGAAACATATTCTAAAAGGTTTGGTACCCTTGGTTGGACCATCTGAACCTATTTTGACCTAGAATAGTCTCAAATGGAATTTTACCCTAATTTGGGGTTCGGTGCAAATTACCAATGAAAACGTGGTCAAATATGAAATCTAACTTCATTAAATTCCTTAGGTCCAAATTAGGTTGGTACCAAAATTTGGGCCCAATTAGAGTCCATCTTAACCTAATTTGCAATTTAGCCCTTCAAAACTCTATTATTCTCAGTTACCCCCTCAAGTTTTGAATTATTTGCAAATATGCCCCTAACTCTCACCATTTTCTTTAGTTTGGTCCCTACCACCATTGGCGGTGGGAACACATCTTCAACGAGGTTCGAGGGAGATTTTCTCCCTCGAATCAAGTCCAATCACCTTCAAACTTGGAGAGAAGATCCACAAGAAGTTGCTCGATCTGGTGGACCACATCTCGACCTCCAAATCAAGCTATAGAGCTCGAGTGAAGTAAAGATTTCTATGGATTCTTCTCACCGAAATTTCAAGCTTTTCAAGCTACTTGCCAAGATTGGAGGCCATCCTTAGACCTTTAAAAGGACCCCCTTCTCCAGGTTGTGCTCCTTAGCGTGCTTTAAGGCTAGAAATACCCACTTATCTCTCTCCCTCAGCCTGCTCCGACCAAGCTCCGATGACCCCTCCACTCTGCCTTCGTCGAACTCTTCCACATACCATCGGTAGAGGGGTCTTCTTCTTTTGTTGCGTCCGCTCCTCGCCATTCGAGCTAGGAGTCCTCAGCCCCAATCGTTGTCGTCGTTTCTCCCTTTGGAGCTTTCGTCTTCTTCGGCATCAGCCTATCATAGCCGATGCCATACAAGCTCTCCCCTCATTCGTAAGCTTTCCCTTTCTCTTCCCCTCACTCCCCTGCTTCTTCCTACACCTTTAGAACTTAGGTTTATGCCCTACAACACTCATACCATCTTCATCTCCTACATGGCCGATGAAGCTCCGACAACATCGTGCGAGTGCCGCAGCACCAATCTGGTTGCCACTGCATCTGTGAGCATTGCCTTGCCTTATTGATCAAAAGCCCTAAAGAAATTTGGGCTTTTGATCTCTCACGCACTCCACCGAACACACCCTCTCACGGGCACCTCCTCCATCACCATCAGTACTCCACCGACCACCACATGCCTTGAAACCACCACCATCATGTTTGCCTCTTCATGACGAACCTTCTGAGCATATCTAACAGGGCCGAGAGTCCGTATTCTTCATTTTAGGTACATGCTGGAGCACCACCGCCGCCACCACCTTCTCCAATTCCGTTCGCAGTTCTCCGACCGACTTCATCCCTATTATTCCCTCCAGGTGCTGCGGAATCCTCTCACGGATCGATCCAGGTCCTCAATTGAAGCAACAGGCGTTAGCTTCAACTCTAATTAGAAGCAACACCCATCTGCAGCTCGTGTAAAGAAGTGGCAGTCTTTTAATCCCAAATCGGGGACTTTGAAGCACACTACAGCAAAAAAAGGCCATTTGTGACAAAGGTTGTTTTCCTTAGCACACGGGGTGAGGTCCCACTCACCGCATGTGTGCTCACTCCTCACCCGCTACAGCACACAGGGGAGTCTGGTCTTTGTTCCATATACCCATATACCCGATACTGTTCACTCGGGCCAGATCTTAGAGACAGGGAAGAGAATCAAGGAAGAAGGGGGAGGGTTTTGCTCTACTACTTTGGGATTCGTGTCCCCCCCCTCTTTCAACAATTAGCTAAAATCTAAAGAGGCCATTGCATGTCTGTGTTAGTATGCTGCTGCTGTGCCTTGGCTCCTTTGATGCTCGAGATAAGGCCCTTGTGCCTTGTGTTGTAAGACCCTTGTGTCTTTTCTGAGGCTCCTATGGTTAAGGCACCTGAGCCTATAGCTCGACATCTGATTGGCTGGTTCTGATCCTATTGGCTACTTTGGTTACACTTGATTGAGCATTACTGTTCATTTATTTATGATAGTTGTTGAGATTAAACATTAGGGTTAATTTGGTGATACAAATCACCATTTTAACCCCATCTTTTTGCACTCTCATTCTTGGTTTTTATTGCAATATTATTCTACTTGATTATATTTGCATATCTTCATTGATAATTGTGATTAGTGATTGAAATTTGCCATTTTGCTCCCAGTGAACAACCTCAAACTCACATCAATTTTGAGTTTTATAAATTTAAGTGTTTGTGTGATTTTCATCCTAAACTATGACGCATATTTCTCTAATAGACGACTTTCATACCTAAACATTTTTGCACCATTGCCGAGGACCAATGCGCATTTAATTCACTGATTACAATTCTAATTTGATACTAACTTGATTTCTCTGATCTGTTGCAATTGTGTGAGGTACACAAGAGAAGATCAGCTGCATAATAGCCACTCTAGGGGTAGGTAATCTCATTTCCTTTTCTTAAGCCCCTTATTTCTGGAAGGAATTAAAATCAAGAATCAATTAGGATTAACTCGCATTATTTTATACACTTTATCACCCAAGTTGCCTGATTTGATTTTCTTAGAAATCCCCATCCAGATATCTACACCTGTTAGGGACTAAAGGTGCCTAGGGCTATTCACCTTCTTGATTGAGCCATAGGTGGCAATTTTGGAAACAATTGGACCTAGAAAATAGAGCCAAATTAGGGTTTCCATTTTAGGGTTTTAGGAAAACACACTTGCCTGATCTAAAGAGAATTGATTTCCCACATCGTGTGTTACTTAAGCCTTAATTGAATTGATCTAATCAAGAAAACTCTAAAAGAAGGCTCTAACATTCGCTGGAATTCCTAAAATTTGAGACTTAATAACCTATTTGTAAACCACTCAGGGTGATTTTGGGTTCTTTACCCAATTCATCCTAAACTTTAGGGCAAGTTAGGTGAAGTTGACCTACCTTGTGGGTTAACCAACCTCCAAATTAGGTCACAAATCACAATCAATTCTAAAGCTCAAGTGAAATTCAAGGTGCACATTCATAAATAAAATTGGTAGACTTAGGGGTCAAGCTTGCTCATTCCGATCTACTTGGATTCTCAGTGACAAGGATGGTATGGTGGGCGAAATCCTGTAACCCATGGGGATGCTCTACTGTGTAGGGGTCTTTGTGGGACTCTCCCTTCTTGGCTACCCAAGTAATTCTCAGGTGAGTGACTTTCTAATCAAGAGGTATCATCCACCTCGAACCTCCTTAGTCATCCAAAGATTTTTGGGTGCTTCGATTGGGTCCATCACATATTTTGTCCCTCATCTAGCTCTGTAGTGCATTTACAAGAGGATGTCCTTAAGACCACCCTTGAGGCCTCCACTAGCATTCCATTCTCATCATGGCCAAGCCTCAACCCAATTGTTTGTGTGACCACCCGACCAGATCGACATCTCTTTCGAATCATCTGCTTCTGAGCCCAGATCTCCTTCATCTTCCTCTATGGAGAATTAGGAAGAAGAACCTGATTTCCAAAATTAGCTATAGTGCCTCAATGATCTAGTCCAGGCATACATGAATCCACCACAGCATCGTCAGATGCAAGATCACTATAATCCCACTACGGTGGAGATCGAACCCAGGGTGTAAATCCTGACTGAAGGGACCGATGCTAAACTTAAGCCTAATCTGATTCATGCTACCCCAAAATTCCATGGCTTGAACTCCAAAGATCTCTTCCAATAAATTGAGCAACTTAAGCATATCGCCTAGACCTTTGGCCACCTATTCAAAATTGGGATATCATACTCATGAAGATGTTCTTCTCTCTGATGGATAAAGCTACCAATTGGTTTCAGACTCTGACCTGTCCAATCAACACATAGGGGGAGCTCCAAACTGAATACCTGCATAAATTCTTCCTAGTTGGTTGGAAAAATGCTTTAAGGCACCAAATCATGCACTTGTCATAAAATGCAGGAGAACCACTTCATGAAGCATGGGACCACTTTTTGGATATCATGCGGAAATACCCCCATCATGGAGTTCCTAAGTCAGAACAAGTCTAGTCATTTTACCATAGACTCCATGAGGATATCAAGATCTTTGTCAATGCAACCTGTGGTGGAAGCATCATGGGTCAACATGAGGATACAGTTTGGGAGATTCTCAAGAACATGTACGAGAACTCCATAAGCAATGAATTGTTGGGTGTGTTTGACCAAACGACCACCCGTGCATTGGCAAATACGTGGGGGGCACACAAGACTCGAGGCCTGTCCACATCTGCCGATCTGGAGTTGGTAGCCAGTCGCTTGGATAAGGTCTTAATCATTGAGAAAAAGGTGGATGACCTGCCTTGACATCTACAGAGAACCACCGCTGCTCAGCAAAACATGTATGCATAACCACCCTCAAGCAGGGAGGCTGTGCATAACATTTTCCACCACTCTCACCAGGGGATGGACCCATATCCACCCTTATCTGCTTTCAATTTCAGAGGAAACTCCAGAGCCACCTACTCTAGTTGGGGGAGCTCTGAACCCACGTATTCTGATTTTCCTGGAGTTCCTCTGACCTACAAGCATCTCCATACCATTCAGAGTGATCCGTTCTCTAGTACCTACAACCCTGGTGATGGGAACAGCATCATGAGCACTAACTAGCCCATTTTGGTATGATAAAGTTAAAAGCTCCTACATAACCATCAAAGGATCCTATGTGTACACTATTCTGTTTTAAGAAAAAGAGAACACTAGGTTATTTCTGCAATTTTAACTACATTTCATAAGTACAAAATAACCATAGGGAATTCCAGGGGTTAATTAAAGGTTAAATGGTCATTAATGTCTAATAAGAGGCTCCATGCAGATAGAAATGGGTTTTCACCCATGTCAAGAATTAATGGACATCTGAAACCTTAATTTCAGACCTGCTTAATTAATTGAGGTTTTGGTCAGGATAAAGTTCAACTAAAACTTCTAAAATTCATAGAAAAATAATCCATAAGGTTTGTTATCCTTGATTTGATCACTGGAACTTATTTTGACCTAAAATAGAGCCTTAGATAGGAAGTTACCCTAATTTGGGTTTCTACATAAATTACCCAGTTAAACCTGGTCAAAACCAAAATCTGACTTCACCATCAGATTCCTTGGGTCAAAATTAGGTTTGTACCAAAACTTGGACCCAATCAGAATCCATCCTAACCTAGTTTGCATTTTGGTCCAGTTTGGTTCTTTCTCTTTGAATTAACCCCTCAACTTTTGAAAAGATTACAATTACCCCCTAACTTCATCATATTCTTCACCAACCGGTCCCCACTACCTTCATGTTTGTAGAACTCCTAAACCGACCAGCAACCGACCTTCAATTAGGGATTGCTCCTTGATTTCGTGGCCAAACCCTTCCAAAATTGGAAGGGAGATTCATAAAGAGATGCTCTTCAATCTGAACCCGATCTTTCCTTTTGATTCTCACCATAGGGTTCATGTGAACGCTTGGAAGTTTTCAAGTCATACTCCTTGATTTCCAAGCTTTCAAGCTTCGATTCCAAGCTTGTAAGCTCGACTCTAGGCCTATAAACGACCCTCATGGACAACCTTACCTCCATAGCAAGTTTTTAGGCCAACAACCTCTTCCTTTCTCCCTCTCCAGCCTACTGCAAAGCTTGCTTTAGTGACCGTCCTTCTCCGTTCACTTCGCCGACCGCCACATACTATAGGCGGTCTGTTCCAACTCCCCTCTTCATTCCGCGCCTCGCAATATCGGCGAGGAGCTCTCCGACCCCCTCTTCGTCGTCGTTCTCCCTCCAGGAGCATTCATCTTCTCTAATGCCAGCTCATCACAGCCGACGCCTCTTCCACTTCCTCCTCATCCTCTAGCTACTCTCTTCGATGCCTCCGTGTCCACTCATCATCATAACAACTTCAGACCTTTGCTTTGACCACCATCGCGCTCTCTCCAACTTCATCTTCCACCTCTTCGGCATACCTTCGGTGAGGTATTCCCACTGCCACACTACACCAATCCACCTCCAAGTGGTCCAAAAACTACCACTGCGCTCATCATGCTCTAGTGATCCTTCTGAGTGTGTTTGACTTGGCCACAAGGTTGTGTTCATGCTTTCAGGTACCTCGTCAGACCTTTGCCATCTCCACAATTCCTCTGACCTTGCCTTCAACCCTCTGGCCACAAGCTTCTTGGTAACACACCTAGGTGAAGTGGTTGATACCTAGGCACATCATCAGGTCCTCAATTGAAGCCCTTGGTGGCACCTGCTGCCTCAATTGGAGGCTTCTTCACTAGCTGCTGCTCACGCGACGAATAGTGGGAAAGTTAGTCCCACATCGTGGGATTAGGAGCTGATAGAGTGGGATAAGTTGATTTTTTGCATTGGACCCCTCGCTCAGCACACGAGGGGTCGGGTCCCTCATCATGATCGCTTCACACCCGGTAGCCCTAATGTCCCTGTCAGATCCGTATACCCACCTAGATACCGGATAAGTGAATCAATTACGTGGGTTTGGGAGAGAAGAGAAGAAGAAAGAGAGATGGGGGGTTTTTTCCCTTGCTCCCTATGTCTCTACACTGAGCTACTGAGAGGCCTTTGCCTCTGTGGTGTTGTGCTGTGCCTCTCTACTGAGGCTCGAGAAGAAAGAAGGAACGAGGTCCTTGAGCCTCTTGCAGGCACTGTAGTAGGCTTCATTTAAGCCATCTGACATCTGATATCTACTGGTTCTAAGCTTTTGTGGATATATTGGTTGCTTACTGACGTAGCATTTGAGTTGATAATATTATTCATATATTTGAGATATTTGTGGATTAATATTCTAGGGTTAATTTGGTGATTTAAATCACCATTTTAACAACATCTTTTTGCACTCTGATATTTGAATCCATTGATATATTATTCTAAATTATTCTTCTAATTTTAATTGCTTATATTTTGCTTAGAATTATGATATGTGAGATTGAATTGCCATTCT
Organism: Thalassia testudinum; assembly: GCA_037157565.1. Classification (NCBI taxonomy): domain Eukaryota; kingdom Viridiplantae; phylum Streptophyta; class Magnoliopsida; order Alismatales; family Hydrocharitaceae; genus Thalassia; species Thalassia testudinum. Next base: position 109,561,097 of record JAZHRO010000003.1, on the reverse strand, counting down.
TGCTCCCATTGAACGACCTCGTGCTTTCTCGAGTTACAAATTTAAGTGTTTATCACGATTTCTTGACTATACTATGACGTAATTCTTAAACATAGACGATTTCACGTTAACACCTAGATGGCGCAATCATCTTAACTTTGAGTGGTCAAGAAATAATTAGAACACCAGACCTCAATTCCAGTTCTGACCATAGGCTTCGCACCCATATTAGCCCATTCAGCTTAGGCCCAACCCTAATTACCAATCTGGGCCACCAAGGGAAGCCCATGACTCTGATTCTACAAACCCTGGTTGACATCCAAAAGACCAATGAGGCTATGTAGAAGCAACACAAAGATGAGATAACAGAGGCTTGAAATTAGCTCGCACAGATGGCTAGGTCTCGCCATCCTGGTCACTTCCTTCTCAACCTTTGCTGAATCCAAATAACATACCGAACTAGAGGCGCATTATGAACCCGAATCAGGGACAAGCCCACTATGTATATTAGGCCCCTTCTACTCCATCACCCAATGGGATGGATGTTGGAACCTTATTCCACATCTTGTTTTGGTGTTAAGAAAATTATTATGAATTAATGTTTGCATTAAGTGTTTTTCAGATTTAGGTGAAGAAGCAAGGCAAATAGGAAATGATGGAGGCTTGATGAAAAGGAGAAGATCATGATAAGAAGGAGGCAAGATGACAAGGAAGAGTCGAGGAGAAGATCTTCTTCGACCTTAGTTTTTGTAGTTTAGATTTTATTTTTATAGATTGTATATGCCTCTTAACAAAGAATCATAACTTAGATTGTAAAATCAATTAGAGATAAATTAGGATTTATATTGCGAACATTTTCAAAGTACATAATGAATTAAAACACTTAAAATAGGTACTTGTAAGCATGTACCGGTACTGTTCATCAGTACTGCTATTTGCATGGCACAGGTTTGAGAATTCATCTCAAACTGTGAACAACAAGTACCGGTACTAACCATGAGTACCGGTACATGTTGGCCACAGGTTGAAGGCTTAATTTTAGGCTGAACCTTACAAGTACCAGTACCCATGATGAGTATTGGTACAGGTACGTTACTGTGCCCAAGGAATTCCAAACCTTGGAGGCACAAGTACCGGTACCCATGATGAGTACCGATACCAGGACTCATGTACTGGTGGTAGTGAGCTGCTAGTACCGGTACTAGGTAGTCGTTGGCTTAAAATTGAATGGCTAGAAAATTAATTCCAACAATATGAACATTGGGAATTCATTCCTAACGTCTAGTAGATGAGAGTCCTAGGTCCTAAACTCTATAAAATGACCCTAGGACTCTTTGTTGGCACACAAGAAATAGAGAAGAAAAATTCTAGAGCTATATTACATTTTTCCACCACATATTCAAGAGAAGGAATAATTTGCTACTCTCAATCTCTCTATGCTTTTGCAAACACTTCAACGACGTGTTTTTCTCACGCATCTATGAAGCGATTCACACTCATTCTAGGCTCTCAAATTGGTATCATCTTTTAATTATTGTTGAGAGGCTTAGGTTCTAGTTGTAAGATTCTTTTTGTCTCACACCTGTATTTCATTTGTATTTGAGCTTGTTGCTCGTTGGGTTGTAACAAACCCGTTATTGTACTTGGGTTGAGGTAACCCGTTAATTACCTCGGTTAGTAAATTGATTCTCTCGGGGTTGAGAGAATCGGGTTAAAAATCCTAAGTTGGGAGGCTTAGGTAGTGGAGTACCTAAGGGAGGGGAACCACTATACATAATGTGCCAATTTCTGTGATTGTATTTTGTGCAAATCTTTTTGTATTACTAACATTTTGATTAAGTTTGTGTGCACGTAGATAGCCATATATTACATATCTTCAGATCCTTTATCAATGGAGGCTTTGACATCATATTCGGGATATCAGTAGCAATTACTTATTTTGTCGACTTTGAACCAAAACCAGGTAGGTCTTAATTTTGTTACCACTCGTGGTGGTAAATAGACTCAGGATCCACCTTATCCTAGCCACTCTGAGCTTGGTAATGCAGAGCCTAACCCTAGGATAGTTATCCAGGACACTCCTATCCTAAATCCAAAACCTGAACCAATCCTACAGGAACCTACAGAGTTCCATTTCCTGAGGCCTTGACCAAAGGAAAGAGGAAACCCAAACCTGTGGTACTTGAGGAAGATTTGGTTAAGCTCTTTGAGCAAGTCAAGATAAACATCCCCTTGATGGATGCAATCTACCACGTGTTGGCTTACGTGTGATTTCTGAAGGATTTATGTACATAAAAACATAAGCTGCAAAACAAGGACGAGAGTCCAATCATATTGTCTGAGTAAGTCAGCTCAATCATTTTGAGCAAACTCCTGAAGAAAGCAAAAGATCCTGGCACCCCTTTGATCTCTTATAACATCAGTGATTTAGAATTTGATCAAGCATTGTTAGATCTAGGAGCCTCTATAAACCTGATCCCTACATCCCTATTAGACTATTTTAAGGAAACCAAGCTCAACCCAACTGAGGTGACCTTGCAGTTAGCAGATAGATCAATTAAGTCACGTAGAGGAATTCTTGAGGATGTTCTAGTTAGGATCCGAGATTTCTATTTCTTGGTGGACATCATCGTATTAGATATGGATACTCTTGAAAACCCGAGGAACACATCGATCATCTTAGGTAGACCATTCCTAGCCATAGCTAGTGCAAACATTAACTGTGAAGAGGGCAAAATTGAGTTGAAATTTGGGAACACGACTCTAAAGATTGATATCTTCAAGGCCCAGAAAGGAATAAACTGTGGGGCAATCAAAGAAGTAAGCGACATCAGTTCTGTGGTTGAGGACCCGTTTACAGATGACAACCTGATTATCCCCGATCCTCAACCTCAAGAAGATCTTGACCCACAGATAGAGGAGCCCAGAGTTGACCCAGATTCACCCATAGCTCCCACTTTATCTTCTGAGGCCCATCCTGAACCCCCACCCGCTACTGATAACCTAGTAATGGAACTGAAGCCCCTCCTATATCATCTTAAATACGTCTTGGGTTCTAATCAAACATTTCCTGTGATCATCAATTCCTGTCTCACACCTAATCAGGAAGCAAAGCTGATTTCTATTCTCTAGCAGCATCGAAGAGCCATCAGATGGATTCTCGATGATCTAACTAGGATAAGTTCCTCGTATTGCACACACTATCTACACTGAAGAGGTCTCACGACCATCTCGAGAGATGTAGAGAAGACTCAATCCGAATCTGCTGGAAGTCATGAAGAAAGGGATCATCAAGTGGTTAGATGCTGGTATCATCTACCCAATCTCTGACAGTTGCTAGGTGAGCTCAATCCAAGTTGTGCCTAACAAGGCAGGGCTCACTATGATTACGACTGAATCTGGAGAGACCATCCCAACCCGCATTGCGAATTCGTGGAGAGTCTGCATAGACTATTAGAAACTGAATGCCTTCACGAAGAAAGATCATTTCCTACTTCCGTTCATTGATCGAATTGTCGAGAAACTAGCAGGAAATCGATTTTTTTATTTCCTGGATGGGTACTCTAGATATAATTAGGTGGCAATTTATCCCAAAGATCAGGAAAAGGCCACCTTTACCATCCCTTATGGTATGTACGCATTCCGCAGGATGTCATTCAGCCTATGCAACGCACCCACCACTATTTAGCGATGCATGCTAGCCATATTCTCAGATATGGTAGGTAATTAACTTGAGGCCTTCATGGATGACTTCTTGATATTCGATGAATGTTTCGATGATTGCCTTCTGCATTTGGTCCAGATCCTTAAGAGATGCATCGAAGTGAACCTGGTCCTCTCGTAGGAAAAGAGCCACTTCATGGTTCTTGAGGGCATCGCTCTTGGACATCTCGTCTCTGAGAGAGGTATCCAGGTTGACCAAGCTAAGGTGAATCTGATTTCCAAATTACCTATGCCTAACTCAGTCAAAAACATTAGATTGTTCCTGGGGCACGTTGAATTTTATCGTTGATTCATACCTGATTTCTTTAAAATCGCGTGCCCCTTAACAAATCTACTTTTGAAGGACACGCCATTTGAGATATTGAGCGAGTGCGTTCAGACATTTGAGATCCTACATGATTGAGTCACCCAAGCACCATTCTTGCAATCTCTTGACTGGTCTTATCCCTTCGAGATCATGTGCGATGTGTCAGACTACGTAGTAGGAGCGGAGCTGGGTCAGAAAATTGACAAGACATTGGATGAGGCTCAATGTAATTACATGATTATAGAGAAAGAGCTTCTGACTGTAGTATTTAGTCTAGAGAAATTAAGGTTATACCTCCTGGGCTCCCATGTCATCATATACTCGGATCACACTACAGTGAGGCACTTACTCATGAAGAAGGACACGAAGCCTAGATTAATCTGTTGGATCTTGTTGTTGCAAGAATTCGATCATGAAATTCATGATAAGGCGGGAAAATAGAATGTGGCAGCTAACGATTTGTCCTGCCTTCCTTCTTTGATCATTGACGCTTCTGAACCTATCACGGAGCATTTTTCGGATGAGCACCTCCTGATGGTTGGTATGGAGCTTCCTTGGTATGCTGATATGGTGAACTATTTGACATCATATTAGATTCTGTCTGATTATCCAAGGGCTGAGAAAGATGAATTAGTTTCAGATGCCAAATACTTTTTATGAGAAGATCCATACCTATTCCACATTGGTACTGATCAAATCATCACAAGAAGTGCTCTGGAATAAGAGATCAATGGCTTTTTGTCCTTCTGCCATGACCAGGCCTACGGTGGTCACTTCTCTGGACACAGAATCATAGCAAAAATCCTCCAGTGTGGCTTGATAAGCTTATATTTGTGAGTTAATTAAATGTCTAAATGCCTAAACATTTAGGTAACACATCCATTTATTTAGCATGCATTAGGATATAAATAGATTAATTTATATTTTTGATTTAATTGCATAATTCATGCATTGCATTCATAATTAAAGGAATTTGGAATTGACTTAGAATGGCATGTAATTAGGTGCATTAAATGCATTGTTTTAATTAACATAGAACTTAAGGATTTGTGCATAAATAATCCTAATATTTTATTTTATTAATTTTCTTCTTCCTCTATAGGTAACTGCTCCACTTCCTCCTCTTGTGCCCATTCAATCTTCACAGTTGCCAGCATTCACTCTACGGAAAGAGTGGATCTCCTCCTGCATGTTTGGATTTCAAATCCTTGTAGCCACAGCTACAAAGGAGGAGGAACAACTGCCATTCACTAGAGGCCTTCATTCCCACTCCTCACCGTGCAGAGAACTTGTTCTCATCTGCTCCACTACTACCGACCTCAACTGCGGCGTAGCTTCGCCACCGTGGGCGTGCGGGGTGACAACCTACACCGCCATCGCAAAGCTCCATATTACAATTGCCAGATCACCTCCCCCGATGACCACCACTATGCACCTTCCCGCTCACTTAAGATGTCCGGGAACTTTCTCAGACATCCAAAGTCCCTACCTTTATCCACAGCATCACGCCTCTCCTACCCGAGTGCATCTCCCATGCATCACATGCACCACCAGCATCACTCGTGTCCTCCTCGTAGCAACTCCGCCCGCAGACGCAGTAGGGTGCGTCCTCCAGCTGTACCTTCAGCCTTGCCATAGCCAGCAGCACGCTCGCATCTTGCCTTCCATGCACGACCAACAGTGCGTCCATGCGTGCAGCAGCGCATAACCTCCTACATGTGCCTCCTTGCTGCATCCCTAGCTCACCCTTAGCTCCTCCCTACGCGATCGCTCTCTAGCTCCACCATGTGCAGGCATGCACACGCCCTCGCTGCGCTCCCTCGCCATTCCCGTGCACACATCGCTCGCAGCAATAGCACCGTGCGTGCCCCCTCACCGTGCCTTCACGTGCTTGAGCAGCGTCCCACGCACACGCACAGCCGGCGCAACCAGTGCGCCTCCTGCGCACATCTTCAGCACGCACTACCCTCCAACTCCACTCCACGCAGACACGCATCACTCCCAGCGACTCTCCCTCGCCATCTTCGTGCAACCACCACTTACAGCACTACCATTTCCATGCCCAAACAGGGGGTGTGCTCCATGCACCCAACACCCTCTCAACACCGGTTGGTCACCTTCGACCACCTCGTGACTCACTGCTGCCATCGCTACAAAGCCCTCACTCCACTTCACCTCCAGTAAGCTCCTCGTGGCTGGACTCTCCCTCCTTCATGCGTGAGAGACCACCAACCAAATCCCCTATTTCAACACACATTAGTATTTACATTCAAATGCCCTTGTCACTTTATATTGATATTTTATTGTTATGAACATTGCATTCAACTCCCTCTTGATTGTCATAAATACAATTTCAGCATGTGGTTTCATTAAAACACATATCTAGTGTGGTATTTGACACAATATTTTTGGGAAATCAATAGTGAACTTCTGTTTTTGGACCTATATGAGTTTTAGTAAGCTATTTCCTCCCTGTGGACAAGACCTGCTCCTTTGAGTGGTTAATTTTAATTATTTTGATTAGCAATTTTCCACCACTTGCATACTACAACATGACATTTTATGTGCAAAATAACGAAAGCAAAAATTGACTTTTAAAATGGCACCATTGCCAGGGAGGCAAGAGGCTTAATTAAATTGCATTCATTCATTTGTTCACATTGATTCAAATTTTTTTTGAAGAACATTTAACTTTGTATCTTGCTGTTCTGGTGTGACTGAATAAGCTCTGTGACACACATTCTATGACTCACCATCACACCAGCCATCGTGAGAGGTGACCCTTGACGTCACCAGAGGAGAAATTGTTCGAGCCATTTTGCAAGGAACCAGATTGCCAGGAGAGGAAGGACGAGGATGTGACGATCATCTTCACACATTTAGTCTTTGATTTGATTGGAGTAGGATTAAAACTTTAGACTTAATTTTCCTTGCACGCTTTGGTTTGCGACCCTTGTTTTGGGGTATAGTTGAGGGGTTTGTTCCCTAACTTTCTTTTAGGCCCGTGTTGGGTAACTTTTCAGGAGCTTGTACCCTTTTATTTAGACTTAGGTTTTTACTTTCTTTTGTGGATTGATTTTATTTTTTTTATTGTGCATAAGTAAAATAAAAAATAAAAACATGAGCTACCTGCCTTAGGACAACCATTTAGGTGTGAATGAGTAGCCCCTATATTTATTTTGCTTGCATTTGCGTGCATCTTGCATTGTTGATTGCTGGAGAAAAGGTATGTCCTCCTTCTTTGCATTCTATATTGTTCACGTGTGTGCATCTAGATTTAATTGCAAGACCACCTAATTGAATCGAAAAGATCTAACAAGTGGTCACATATTTTTCTTGAAAAAGGACTTTAAGTTAAGGAGGAACACTAAAATCCAAGGACTTGAATTGAGACATTGTGCTGCGGTTCAAAATTCAAACTCAAATCTTTTACAGTGTATGCACACTCGTTTGCTCTTTACACCACAACACACATTTAGACATTCCTAGGTCATGGAACTACTAGGAAAAGAGCCCTCCTACCGTTGGATTTTGAAGTGTTCAGAACTTGATATCGAAGGTTTTGTAACTCCAAAGTGGGGGATACCCTATCACGGATTTGTGGGAGTAGTTAAGAAGCATAGTGTAAGCACAGCTTCAAAGGAAGGCTTAGGCCTATTTGCATCCATCGATCTTCCATCTCTGGAGTTGCTTTACCATTTTAGATTTAGGGAAGAACAATTAAGCTCCAACTAGGTCTTTTTAGGCATTTCATAGGTCGGCAATAGTTGTGTAATTAATTGGGCAACTTGCTTTATCACCTACAATTTGAATTAAAGTTAAAAGCCTAAATTTGTAAAGACCTAAAAATTCCATTGAATTGTGTTTGTAGTGCATGCTTAGCAGGTGATCGCACGGGTTTCGCAAGTTTGAAATTATGGTTACAAGTAACCCATCGTCGTAGTTGCAAAACGCGTGGTTAAATAAAATTTATAACCGAAACTCTAAAAGTGAGTCCTGAGTCGAACACGAGAAGGCGAACATTTGGTTTTGAAAAATCCGCATTTCATTTTTATTTGTTTCTTTCATTTTTGTCTTTTCTAATTTTTTTGGTATTTTTAACGAGCAAGAGATTAGGTCGATGAAAACTTTATCTACTTGTAAAAATATAAGAGAGGGAGGGAGAAAGAGAGAGAGAGAGAAACAATCATCTATTCATGAACAATTGTTTGTTACAACTACGAATGCAGAAAAATCTACACTACGAAAGCGTAAAAAAGTAGAATGAGGTGAGAGAAATCCCAACACTACAAAAGCGGAAAAGCTGCACTACGAAAGCATAAAAAGATAGAATGAGGTGAGAGAAATCCCCCTTGACGATCGCTTGGAGGATGACTTGCTCTGACGTCTCCTAGAGGAAGGTGGTGAGGAGTGGGATGAAGGAGGACGGAGTAGAAGGACAGAGGATGGGGCAGGACGACGCCACGGCGAGGATCTTCTTCCCGAAGGGTGGTGAGAGGATGGCCACAGGATGCTCCAAGAATGGGGGTGAGGGGAGGGAAAAGTATTTGGTTTTCTACTCTAGAGGAGCATCCTAGGCTTGGGACAAGCTCTCTCTAGATCCTTGGAGGTGGTGAGAGGAAGAAAGGAAGAGATGATTTGGAATGGTGGTGGGTAGGTCATTTTATAGTGGAGGAGGAAGAACAAATTCGCATCTGGGTCATTACTGGCATCCATAAACGCCGTCGCAGTTATTGCTGAAGATCCACCCTTCAAATCTTCTTGCTGGCACACGCAGACCATTAGTAATAGCTGCAAGCATCACTAAAGACACGCGTCGTTGAAGATTTGCTCCGCTAGCTCACGTTGCTCTGGCACGCGCATCACGCGCTATGTGCTTCACACACCCATGCTCCCTGCACCGTGTACGCGCGCACGCTGGCATGTGCTGGACTACGGCTGTGCATGTGTGCTATGGCTGTGTGCGGTGCACTGAGCACGGTTGCAGCTATGCATGTGCACTGCTGCTGGCTGACGTTGGGCGGCCTAGATGGCACCGCATGGTGCCATCTGGGCCATCCATTCTTCTTTCATTTGTAGAGGGTGCCACGGTGCTCAGTTAGAGATGATTCCCACGTTGCTGGACTGCGATCATCACTCCAGATCCATTTGTATGGTCGGATTTTCCATCCGAAACCTGTATGGATGTTGCATTGCCCTCTGGCCTTTGATCTTCCTCGAACTTCGTATGATGCTACGGTTCTCCGATTTAGACTATTTCAGAGGTGTTAGACTTTGATCATTGTCCTAATAAGATTCGTATGGTCTGATCATCCATCTGAGGCCCTGAAATAGGTCTTCTTCTCTCCTAACCATAAAAAGGACCTAATTAACCTAAAATATATAGAACTACTCTAAATGCAAAATGATCATGCTATGCAATATTTATAACATGAAATGCAAATCTAAGCCTATGAACATGCATGAATAGGCATTTTAACTTAAATAATTGTGTCTATATCATACCCCCTTGTCTATCTTTTGCTAGTCCCTATATGTATAAAATCAAAATTAGGATTAGATTACTTAGGCCTAATTCGTTTATTAACAATACAAAATTTCAACTAAGGTCATAAACAGCGAAAACTCAACAGTATCCGGGCGCCTGCCAGAATGCAAACCGCCCAAGTCCTCACCTTATTTGAAAAGAGAAGATACATTTTTTTATTTTTCTTCTTTTCTAATTTTTTTTGTACTTTTGGAGTTGGAATTTCAGGATAACATTTTATGGCTACCTGGCCCACCCAAAACTCGAAAAGGACTTTAAGTTCTAAGCATCTTGTGGAAATAATGAAAGACTCACTGGGCGGTCGTTAAAATGGACTTCGGGTTTCTACGACCCTAGGTGACCTTGCCTAGAGGTTTATCTTTTCAAATGGTAGCTTTCTCTCTACTTTTATTTATGGGGTCAACACAAGGGCGAACCCAGTGTATATCTCCCCGATTTACTCTACTTCTCTGCTTCCTCCCTATGTGTTTTGGGAATTATTGTGCATCTTTTTGTGAACTGGGTTTTGGACAATCGACTAATGGGTTGCTACCCACGGTAACTTGCCAACCATACTCGTGCGGTGAAGTGTGATTTTGTTTATTTTTCTATTTTTTTTCTTTTTCTTTTTGTTTTTTTTTTTTGTTTTTTTTCCCTTTAAGTAGGTTGCTTCCCTAATCTAAGATTTACCTAAAGGCAGTACAATGAAAATGGTCTTGTGACTAGGCTCTGGACAACCGACCGATGAGCTGTTACCACCGACAACTTGCCAGTCATACCACCCTAGATAGTTCATTAGCTACCCAACTTCCGAAGAAACCTCCAAAAAGTGAGTTAGTGCAAAAAATGTGTGTAGATGCTTAGGCTTAAAGTCCCCCCAAATCAGAGGGCGGGTTGATAAGTCGTATACTTATCACCCCAATTTATTTATTGAATTAAAATAAGATTGACTTGGCGATGACTTGAGACTAAGTCCACATTCGAGTGGACACCTAAGCTAATTAAGCCCAAAGACCTGAAGAGTCTAAGTATTCAAGTCCTATCGTATCATTTCCTAAAGTTAATAACTTCTAGATGCCTAAGTTTTCTTCTCCTAATTCTTCATTTTTTTTAAAAAAAAAACTAAAATAAATTCTGCAGAGTTAAAAAAATGATTTCAGGGTTAAGTATCCACCCCCCCATGCTTAAATGATGCAATGTCCTCATTATAAAAATAAGGACATGAAAAGGGTGGAGTAAATAGAATATCACCTGAACATTGTGAGGAATCAAGTCAACTTCGCAAAGAACGTGAAATATAAACACGTGCTAAATTTAATGCCTTCAGCTAGGCATAACATACATACAAAGAAGAAATTAAGAATTCACAAGTGCGGGTCAGAATCAAAATCAAAAGGTTGATCTTGAAACCCAACTGCAGAAGATGTCCACAGATGTGGACCAGATTATGGTGCAGACCTATGCCCCAGGGTCGAGTCATTCTTAGGTTTTGGATGAAAATCACCCAGAACCAATGGTTGTTGTGTTTGCAGGGCCGGGCCTACGGTTTAGTGGTGTGCAACCCAAGACCAAAGTGTCGGACAATAGGTAAAGATGGTTCAATAGGTGCAGTTGTCCACTTAACATCTAGCTTAGAAAAATAATAAGCTATTTCGAGCTTGGGTTGCACGTGAAAGATATCGTAAGGGTCCTGGTAGAAGTAGGTGGTTTTAGGTCAATAGGAACCCTTAGATCCAAACTTGTTTTTTCCTCAAAATTAACCTCCCAAATTTTCATTTCAACATTTCTATCCTCCAACATCAAGTGCTCAGGTTCCGAGACCTCTAGCATACCATTCACCCCATAAGATTTACCCAAGTCCAGAAATCTTGGCTGACTCAGAATTGACTTGGGTACAATGGTTTCCAAATCAAAATCAATCCCTTTGGGGTGTGGTTGAGGAATGGGGCTATTGATTGAATCTTCTAGTAAATGAGGATTCAAATCCTCCAAGTTAACCCCAACCGAATTCAAATCTTCAATAATTGGGCTATCAAATAGTTCATCAGATTCCTCAAGCCTATTTGTCTCACTAAAATCATCTTCCTTACACTCAAGTGAGACTTCACTAAGAGATTCTTCACCCTCAGAATTAAAGAATCCATGATCCTCATTTATATATGTCTCAAAATTGATTATCATTTCCTGGTTCAAAGAGACATTTTTCCTCGCTCCCTGGCTCGAGGATCTAGGGTGAATCAATTGGTTCATCCTCAATGGGTTGCTCTAGCCCAACCTAGTCATCCCCGATCTCAGAAAATGTATCCCCCCTGACAGGCGCCTAAGCGGGTTCAAACATTGGCTCTCCTAAAGGGGGTTCATCTTGAGAATCATCCCAAGATTTGACTAGGGCAACCACAAATTTCATCCTCAACCTCGACAATTTCCCAAGAAGAAACTCACCCAAGCCCTTATCCCTAACACTTTGGAGCAAATCCAATAAAGAGCTATTCAGCTCATCGATCATTTTTATCATAGGCTCCAATGCTTTAGTGCATGGTGTTGGCTGGGCTTCTAAAGATTGTATGGTGTTCCTCAAGTTAGCCAACACTCTGTCTTGGATCTGGTTCAACTGAATCGACTGGTTCGGTTCAGGGTTGGGTGGGTTTCGGTTCATTCTAGGGGAGTTAAGATATTGAGGTTCTCAGGTTCCTCCCTGATAGTAGGTCATCTCGGGTTGTTCAAAGAATGGTGGTGACCTATATTCAGCATAGTTCTGCGAAGGGTAAGTGTTATAATCAACATATCCTTCATGGTTGTAGATCTGGTTAGGTTGATCATCAAAGGGTGGAGATCTATAATCATTGTAGCTCTCGAAAGGATAACAATCATAGTCTTGTTGTCCAAGGTTAGACCCTGGACACTGAGGTTTGGATTCATATCCACAATCAAAGTCATCCTGGCTAGTGGATGGGTAATTACAAGTCAAGTCGGAATAGTAATCATCTTGGGGATAAGTGGTGGTAGGAGGATAGGATGGAAAATGCGTGTAAGAAGTGGAAGGATACATGGTGATGTAAAGAGGGAAATCAGAAGAGAGAAAGGTGCCTTGCAGTACAATCAATCAACCCTATCCTTATGTGGGTAGCCTAAAGACCTACAGACTTCCAGGACCCATCTTGAGATTATAAATGATTTAGTCTACTTTTATCCAGTCATTCCAACCAGTTAGAAGGAGGGACTGGGGAGAAGGTTCTTCCTTTGGCTTGCGCCTCCGGTTCCTAGTGTACCCCCCACCCACAGTCATTTGATGCTACTTCCCTAGCTAGACATCCGATGGACAAGCAGAAGAAGATTAATAAAAAAAAATCTCAATTTGAGCACCGAAGAGCAAATCAATCCTTAAGGCCAACGTCTACTCAGTTTTAATTAGGCTTGGAATGATTATGCTCTTGGAATGTGATGGGCCCTTTAGATGGGTTGTGCCCTTAATGATCAGTTAAAATGTGTGTGCGTGCACAACTAGGGTTTACAAACAAGGTTATTTGATAATGTGTCTTCTAGGGTTTAACCTTGTTTAGTAGCTTTTAGGGTTTAATCTTAGGTATATTCAATCAAGTTTAGGGAAGCACTCCAAGTTTTGCAAGCACTGGTGATGATATATTCCTTTAGAAATCAGAGAAAAAATGTGGAGTGCCTGGTTCAGCCCTAATAATCAACCCTAAGTGGCAAGCTACTTGATGAATCACTTTTAATTTGAGTGGTGCGGCCCAAACAAATCAATCAATTGACCTATTTGCATCATAGATTAAGGCACACAATGTCTTAGCCTAATCAGATTTCTACTCACTTATTTGTTTTGAGTTGAAGTGTACTGGGTCCACAGGTTAGATCCTAGTTAAGTTGTAGAATCAAAGTCGAGTGGTGTGCCTTAAGTCCAGAGTTGTGGTTGTTAAGGTGTGTCTCTTTCAGAAAATCCCACAATCAGATAGCACTTTCTTATATACTTATTTTTATTTATGTGGATGGCGAGGTGAGTGAAGGTGGCAAACAAACAACCAAATCTATCCTAGTGTTTATAAAAAGCTCCTAAGTTGATTTGGGTTGGAGTTATTAGGTTATGGAATGAAAACTAAGGTAGGGGTGGCGTGGGGGATACTTACAGAACCTTCATTCGCACTTTTCTCCGATCTAACTGCATTGGCCCGCCTTAGAAGAGTACCTGCAATCACAATAAGATCAGAGAAAAAGTGAGATAAAAGTTAGGTAAGGTGGCAAAAAAGCACGGAAAAAAAAACCAAAGAGCGTTGCCTCCCTGGCAACGATGCCAAAATGGTTGCATGGGTTTCGCGAGTTTGAAATCAGGGTTACGAGTTACCCGTTGTCGTAGTTGCAAAATGCGTGGTCAAATAAAATTTATAACCGAAACTCGAAAAGTGAGTCCCAGGTCGAACACGGGAAGGCGAACGTTGGGTTTTGAAATATCCGTGTTTTGTTTTTATTTATTTATTTCATTTTTGTCTTTTCTAATGTTTTTGATATTTTTAACAAGCAAGAGATTAGGTCGATGAAAACTTTATCTACTTGCAAAAATATAAGAGAGAGATGGAGAAAGAGAGAGAGACACAATCATCTATTCTTAAGCAATTGTTTGTTACAACTACGAGTGCAGAAAAATCTACACTACAAAAAATGTAAAAAGGTACAATGAGGTGAGAGAAATCCCAACACTACAAAAGCGGAAAATCTACACTACGAAAGCGCAAAAAGATAGAATGAGGTGAGAGAAATCCCCCTCGATGGTCCCTCAGAGGATGACTCACTCTGAAGTTGCTTGGAGGAAGGTGGTGAGGAGCAGGACGAAGGAGGATGGAGTCGAAGGACGGAGGATGGGGTAAGATGGCATCGCGGCGAGGATCTTCTTCCTGAAGGGCGGTGAGAGGATGGCCATGGGATGCTTCACAAATGGGGGTGAGGGGAGGGAAAAGTATTTGGTTTTCTACTCTAGAGGAGCATCCTGGGCTTGGGACAAGCTCTCTCTAGAGCATTGGAGGTGGTGAGAGGAAGAAAGGAAGAGATGATTTGGAATGGTGGTGGGTAGGTACTTTAATAGTGGAGGAAGAACAAATTCGCATCTAGGTCATTACTTATGTCCACAAACGTCGCTACAGCTGTCGCTGAAGATCTGCCCTTCAAATCCTCTTGTTGGCACGCGTAGACCATTAATGCAGCTGCAAGCGTCAATAAAGGCGCGCGTCGCTGAAGATTCACTCCATTGGTGCTCGATGCGTCGGCATACGCATCACGCGCTGCGAGCTTCACGCGCCCATGCTCCCCGCGCCAAGCTCACGCGCATGCTAGCATGTGCTGCTCTGCTGCTACGTGCAGCTATGCTGTGCGCGGTGCACTGCGCGCGGCTATGGCTGTGCGTGTGCGCTACTGCTGGCCGGCATTGGGCGGCCTGGATGCCTCCACGTGGTACCATTTGGGCTGTCCATTCTTCTTTCTTTTGTAAAGGGTGCCATAATGCTCAGATCGAGATGATTCTCTCATTGTTGGACAGCGATCATCGCTCTGGATCCATTTGTGCGGTTGGATTTTCCATTCAAAACCCATATGGATGTTGCATTTCCCCCTGGCCGTTAATCTTCCTCAAACTTCGTATGATGCTACGGTTCTCCGATCTAGATGATTTCAAAGGTGTTAGACTCTGATCGTCATCCTAATCAAATCTGTATGGTCCAATCATCCATTCAAGGCCTTGAAATAACTCTTCTTCTCTCCTGACCATAAAAAGGACCTAATTAACCTAAAACATGTACAACTACTCTAAATGCGAAATGATGCATGCTATGCAATATTTATAACATGAAATACAAATCTAAGCCAAGGAACATGCATGAATAGGCATTTCAACCTAAATAAGTGTGTCTATATCAGTAGGCAATCTCTTAGGAGAGAACTTGTGTTTGATCCTGGACCTAAAAGAATCCTAAGAAGGGGCCACCCATGGGAAGAAATGGCTGGTCAAAGGAGCCTTAAGGAATATTTCATTCCGACCAATCAAACTGGACCTGCACTACATAGACCTGGAGGCAACAATCCTTATGAGATCAAAAGTAGTACCATATCTTTGTTGCCCTCCTTTTATGGTACTGCTAGGGAAGACCCTTACAGGCATATAGAGGAATTCACTAAGGTTTGTTCCACGATGAAGCTGCAGGGCGTTACTGATGATGCCTAAATGCGGACCCTCTTTCCTTTCTCCCTCAAGGACAAAGCCAAGTATTGGTATCATACCCTAGATGATATTAACACTTGGGATGCCTTGAAGGAGTTTCTGAAAATGTACTTCCCCATGAGCAAAACTAATCACTTTAGGTGGGAAATTATGAGTTTTGTTCAAAAGGATGGTGAAGCTTTCCATGATGCATGGGAGCACTTTAATGACTTGTTGAGACTTTGCCCACATCACCAGGTGCCCAAGTGGCAACTGGTTGAAAGGTTCTACACCAGACTTAATGATTCGCACAGGCAGACTGTGGGTGGTGCCTGTGCAGGAACCTTTCTATCTAAGATTGTGGATGAAGCTTGGAACCTTTTTGATACTTTGAGTGAGAATGCTATTCACTTGAATTCTGCCTACAAGGATAGAAAACCCACTCTCTTGCAAAGAAAGTTGGAGGCGAATGAGGCAAGGGACACCTAAAATTTAGCCTATCAGATTCAATTGTTTAATCAAAACATGGAAAGGCTTATGTCGAGCCCGGGCCAATTCGCATCTAGCACCTCCACATCCCAAGCTTCAGAATGCTCCATATGCCAAGGCAATACACATGCCATTGTGGATTGCCACTTGGCCTCCCAATTCCCTGAGCTTGTACAAGTGATTTTAAATGCCGCTCAAGGGTTCCGTCCCAGACCTCGTAATGGCCCTTTTTCCAATACTTATAATGAGCGATGGAGAAATCACCCAATCTTTTTGTGGAGACAAGGGAATGTTTCAAATTCAGGGAATTATAAACCACAACCCTTTCAAAACCAACAAATGAACCAACCTCAGACCTTTTCCCAACCTAAGACCTCTGAGATGGATGAATTGAACACAATGTTGAGAACTATGCAAGAAAGTCAAAGTGCCATCATCCAATCTCATGACAAGGCTATACATGAAATTAAATCGCAAATAGGACACCTTGTTGAGGTGTTAGACAGAGGGAAATTGGGAAGCTTCCCAGTGCTGCTAAGGAGAATCCTAAAGGAAAAGTGATTGTCTTTAAGAAGCATGCCTAGGCGGTGACTATTTTAAGGAGTGGGAAAGAAATTTCCAAACCCGATGCTCTTATAGTCTTACCTTCTGAAAAACCATCCACCCCAACTTTCACCCCCACCGGAGAAGACTTGCCCAACTTTCCTCCACTTTAAGTCACCTTACCGGAAGAGGTTACCCTTGTTCCACCCCTTACTCGACATGACAACCCTTCCACCCAAATATCTAGAGTACCCTTTCCAAAGTGCTTACCCACCTCTTGGCAGACTTCTGCTGGCTCATCTGGAGCCAAAGATAAAATGGATGAGATCATGGAAACTTTCAAGCAAGTGTAGATTAACTTGCCTTTGCTTGAGGCTATCAGGCAGATTTCGTCTTATGCCCTCTTCCTAAAAGACCTGTGCATGAAAAAGTGACAATCTGGGAAACAGGTCAAATCAAAAGTTATCCTGCCTAATTTCGTTAGCTCAATAGTTCAACATAGCACACCCCCGAAACTTAAGGACACAGGAGCCTCGTACATCTCGGTAGTTATTAGTGACTTACAGATTGATGAGGCTTTACTTGATCTGGGTGCGGGGGTGAACATCCTTTCGAGGTACGTGTATGAACAACTTGGGGGAGGCAATCTGAAGCCTAGCTCGGTAATCCTCCAAGTTGCTGATCGATCACTCAAGACACCGCGGGGAATTCTGGAATATGTCCTTGTGAGAGTAGAAGATTTCTTCTTCGCCGTTGACTTCTTAGTTTTGGACACTGACCCTACCAACAAGCCAACCAAGCCCTCCATCATTTTAGGCTGCCCCTTCCTTGCAACTTCACATGCTTCAATCAATTGCAATACTGGGGCATTAAAAATGGGATGTGGGAATAGGAAAATCTGGCTTAATGTGTTTGATGCTTATAAACAAGATGGGCTTGAGGATTGTTCTCAAGTTGCGGTGATAGATGACCTGATTAAAGAGACAACCCCTGCAAGTTTATGTGATGACCCCCTTCAGCATGTCATGCTAAATGAGCATTCCCATCTCTTCGAGGAATGTGAAGGGGATATACTAGAACTTGAGTTGCTGGGTGTTTCTGCTGAGTCTCTTTCCCCATCATCTCTGCCCAATGTAGATCTGCTTCCAGAGATGGGGGCATCTATTATGAAATCCTCAACCATTCAAGCCCCCGACCTTGAGTTGAAACCCCTCCCGAACACTCTCAAATACGTCTTCCTGGGTGCCAATGAGATGCTTCCCGTTATCATTTCGGCTATGCTATCTGAGGCACAGGAGGGAGCCCTGATTGAATGCTTGTCTAGGCACAAGGAAGCTATTGCTTGGAGCATTGCTGACATTAAGGGTATAGACTCTACACTCTGCATGCACTACATTTATACTGATGATTCCATCAAACCATTTAGGGACATGCAGAGACATCTGAACCCTAATATGAGGGAGGTGGTTAAAAAGGAAATCCTGAGTGGTTGGACATTGGGATCATATATCCCATTGCAGATAGTAAATGGGTAAGTCCTATTCATGTGGTGCCAAGGAAGGTAGGCTTTACTGTGGAATTTAATGACCAAGGTGAATAAGTTGTAACTAGACCCTCAACTGGATGGAGGGTCTGTATTGATTACCACAAGCTAAACACCACTACCCAGAAGAATCACTTTCCCTTGCCTTTTATTGATCAAATTCTCGATAAATTAGTAGGGAATAAGTATTATTGCTTTCTCGATGGATATTCTGGATACGACTAGGTTGTAGTCTTCCTTGATGGCCAGGAGAAGATGACTTTCACAAGTCCTTACGGTACCTTTCCATTTAGGTGTATGCCATTTGGACTATGTAATGCACCTGCAACCTTCCAGCGGTGTATGATGTCCATTTTCTCGAACATGATTGACGATTGTGTCGAAGTGTTTATGGATGACTTCTCCATTTACGGCTTGTCTTTTGACTAGTGTCTCCTACACCTAGAGAATGTGCTGAAGCGATGTAAGGAGACTGGTTTAGTCCTTAGCTGGGAGAAAAGCCACTTCATGGTACAGAAAGGAATCGTATTTGGGCATGTTGTGTCTGAGCGAGGCTTGGATGTAGATAAAGCCAAGGTTTATTCTATTTCCAAACTTCCATTGCCCACGAATGTCAAATAGATTAGATCCTTTCTAGGTCATGCCAGCTTTATAGGAGCTTTATTAAAAATTTCAGTAAAATATCTAGGCCACTTTGTGACCTGTTGGTGAAGGAATCTTCACTTTTTATTCAAAGTGTGCCGAGGCCTTTCAAACTCTGAAGGAGGCCTTGATCTCTGCGCCTATTCTCCGAGCTCCTGATTGGACACTCCCATTTGAGCTGATGTGTGATGCTTTGGATTATACAGTGGGAGTAGTCCTTGGACAAAGGGTTGATGGAAGACCTCATGTACTGCATTATGCCAGCAAGACTTTAACTGAACCACAACAAAACTACACCATCACTGAAAAGGAGTTACATACTATAGTTTGTGCTCTGGAGAAGTTTAGGTCTTATCTTCTTGGGTCTAAGGTGGCTATTTTAACTGATCATGCGGCAGTAAAACATCTCATTGTTAAGAAGGATTCTAAGCCACGTTTGATTAGGTGGATCCTGCTCCTTCAAGAATTTGATTTGGAGATGTGTGAAAAGAAATGAGTAGAAAATGTTATGGCTGACCACCTGTCTCTCCTTCCACTTAGTGACTCTCCATCTGGAGACATTTGCGAGACATTTCCTGATGAAACCCTTATGGCAGTAACACCAACTTCTCCTTGGTATGATGATACCATCAATTACTTGGTCACTAGAGAAACTCCAGGATCTTGGGATGAGTACAAAAGAAAGAGATTCATTTCCCAAGCTAGATACTTTTATTGGGAAAAGCTTGAATTATTTAGAATTGGACAAGATCAAGTATTGAGATGATGCGTGCCTGAAGAGGAGCAACAAAGTGTGTTGAGTTTTTGCCATGAACTTCATTACGGAGGACACTTTGGTGCTAAGAAAATTGCTTTTAAGGTTCTCCAGTCTGATTTTTATGGCCTTTGTTGTTAAAGGATTCTCATAATTTT
The DNA here is from genome assembly GCA_037157565.1 of Thalassia testudinum. NCBI lineage: Eukaryota > Viridiplantae > Streptophyta > Magnoliopsida > Alismatales > Hydrocharitaceae > Thalassia > Thalassia testudinum. The sequence continues at coordinate 109,541,233 of JAZHRO010000003.1, read as the reverse complement.
GTTAAGGCCTGTATTAGATGTCAATGGACTAGAACGATTAGGAAGAGGAATGAGATACCTCAACACCCTATTCAATCTGTTGAAATTTTTGATGTTTGGGGAAATGACTTTATAGGTCCCTTCCCTTCGTCCCATGGTTATGAATATATCTTGGTGGCAGTTGATTATGTCTCTAAATGGGTAGAGGTCATTCCTACACGCACAAATGACTGTGGTCTTGAAATTTGTGAAGGCCAATATCATATCTCGTTTGGGCTACCCCAAGACCATTATAAGTGATGTAGGACCTCATTTCCAAAACCACCACTTCAATCGACTACTCAAAAATCTGGGAGTGACTCACAAGGTCGCTACCCCTTACCATCCTCAGATGAGTGGCTGGGTTGAAGTGTTGAATAGGGAGATAAAGAACATTTTAGAAAAGACCGTTAGACCTGATAGGAAGGACTGGTCCCAAAAGCTCGATGATGCTTTGCGAGTGTATCGAACGGCCTAAAAGACCCCTTTGGGTACTAAAGTGTTTCCACATGGAGCTGTGGAGATCAAGAGCCCTTCCTCTTCGGCAACTCCCTTTATTGTCAATGGCGAACGGTTAAAACCATAAATTACTTTGGATGGCCATTGATGAGAACCTCATCATGAGCCATAACTAGCTCATTTTGACCTAATACAAAGGATAAAAGCTCCTACATATCTCAAGGAAAGGCTTAACTCAGAGAATTCTGAGTTTGAGAAGAAAACAAGTCATAAGGGGTAAAAGTGCAATTTTACCAGTATAATCTGCATACAGGGTAATTCAGGGCCCAAACATAGGTCAAAGCAGCTTAATAAGAATAAAAGTGGGATGAGATGATCTAGCAAGGGCTACAGCACTTCCAAGAAACCAAATGATAATCTGTAACCCTAAAACAACCCACTTCAATTCACAAGGTTCGAGGCAAAGTAAAAATAGAATAAATCCTCTAAAATTCATAGAAAAATAATCTCTAGGGTTTAGAACCTTCAATTTGGCCTTTAGAACCCATTTTGACCTACATTGAGAACCATGCCCAATTAATAACTTAATTTGGGTTTTTGCACAAATTGACCGATCAAACAAGGTTTAATATGAAAATGAAATTCACCATCAGATTCCTTAGGTCCTAATTAGTCATGTATAAAAACTTGAGCCTAAGAAGAAACCTCCTTGACCGACTTTACACTTTGGTCCTCATATATTTACTCTTTGGCCCTCAACTTCTGAACCCTCGCATTTTGGCCCCTAACTCTCCTTCGTTCTTTGCAATCAGGTCCCTCCTGCAAAACCTGCCAGCACCATGCTCCGGTGACCTTGCGCGGAGCATGGCGCCGCGCAGGGTGAGGTGGGGGACCTGGCAAGTAAACTGGGGGTGCCCTGCGTCGTCAACCGTCGCAGGGACACCCCCCTGGTCGTTGCAGCCCACCATACCGGCCGTGCGAACGCACGGACGGTATGGGTTCTTGTTTCCGACCATTCTCCGGCGAGGGAGACACGTCGTCTCCCTCCGCCTTCCTCCCTGTTTGATCCCTATAAATACCCCCCGTTGCTCCACCGACCAGGGCAGCCTGGATCTGACGGAGAAAATCCCCAACTTTCTTCTCTTCTTCCTCCGGCAGACGCTCACCAGCTCCGGCGGTTTCCTACCCCTCCACCTCTTCGCTCTGCCGCAATACCAGCAGCAGAGACTTCCTCCCCCGCTCTTCCCGCGCCACGCCGTACCCAGCTGGCGCCTCTCCGGCTCTCTGCTCGCCGCCGCCCCTTTCCCTGAGCATCGTCTTCTCCGGCGACAGTCGATACGACTGTCGCCCTGTTCCTCCCCCTTCGTCCCTGCAAGTAAGCTAGAGCTACTCCCCTTCTCCTCCTCTTTCTTTCCCCGCTTTCAATTTATTCAATTAAGCCCTCTACCGACCCTGACCACCTTCACCCCCTTCGCCTCCGACCACCCTCCGGCGAGCCGCTCCCATCACCTCAGCAACCCACACGGCTCGCCGACCCTCACCGAACCTCCGCCTCATCACACTGAGCACCCCCCACCCCTCCACTGCCACTCCACACCTCCGTAACACTCCCCCGAACAAACCCATTCCTCCGGTTGCAGTCCGACCCAGGGCTGCCGCCAGACACCACCTTGCGGCCTGCCGCGCAGCTCCTCACCTTCGCCGTGCCACGACGAAGGTTCCCCAGTGGTTTGATCAGGCCGAGAGGCCATATTCGTGTCCGACAGGTTTTGAGGTTCGACCGCCATTAACGCACATTGAAGCAGCTTCTTCCGCGCTCCAGGCTTGAGGACTCCAGGTCTCCAGCTGCTGCGGAGTACGGGGAGTCTTGCGAAGGCAGCCAGCCAGCAACCTATGCAAATCGAAGCCGCAGCTGCAGAAGCCAGGCCGCGGTCTCCCAGCAGGCGCACGCGAGGAAAGGTCTGCGTTTAGTCCCACATCGGTAAGCCTCACACCCGTTCCACTGTTTAAATTGATTTTGTGCAGTAGCCTTACTGCCTCAGTACACGGGGTGAGGTCCCCTTACACCCGCCCGGTTACCCGGTCTCGTCCGCGCTCACGCCCCGCGGACCTGACCCGACCCGACTTAGACTGACCTGCACTCCTCGCCCACCACGCACGCTGGTGGGCCTGGACCCGGGCGTGACCCGAACCCGATTACCCGGTAGCTCTGGGAGAGCTTTCCCAAGAGTGGTTTCAGAGAGAAAGAGAGACGCGGGGGGGGGAGGGTAGAGTAGGTTTTGCCTCTGACGAAAAACTCTGAAGTGTGCAGGCACAGGCGAAGAAGAAGACCCGCGGAAGAAGAAGGAGCTGCACTGTAGCAAATGCATAGTTAAGTCGTCTAAGCACCGGGTCAGACGACGGAAGGTCAGCAGCCAGAGTAGGAAAGAAGGCAGGCTGAAGAAGAAAGAAGAGGAAGGGCCAAAGCAAAGAAAAAAAGAGAAGGAGACAGGAAGGAGAAAGAAAGAAAAGAGGAGCAACGGCCAAAGCAGAAGAAGAAGAAAGGAAGACTTAGTAGCTGAAGGCAGAAGCTCTGCAGCCATAAAGAAGAAAAGGGAAAAGAGAAAGGGTCACCACAATTGCAGAAAAAGAAGAAGAGAGGCCAAGACAGAAACCGAAGAAGAAGAAGAAGGAGCTCTGAAGAAAGAAAGAAAGAAGAACATCACGAGGAGAAAACGAAGAGAACAACAAATTCTTTCCCTCTCTCTTTCTTTATTTTGTAAAAGAAACATGTATATCTCTAGAATACAACTTGCTCCCTGAGTTCGACCTCGGGAACTCTTTTATTTTCCGAGTAAAAAAATTTTATATTTGAAATGTTGGTAATAACCGACTTTACTACAACGTTATAACAAACTAAAACCCGGCTGTCACATTTCATTTTGGCGCCGTTGCCGGGGAGCAACGGCTATTCTAGAGGTAAACATTCCTGTTTCTTTTAATTTCTGATAATCTCCTCTCTTTTGTGCAGCTACAGGAACTCAAGAAGACAAGCAACCACACGACAACCACTCCGAAAACAGGTAAATTTTTCCTCTCACTATTAACCCCTAAACTCTAAAGAGGAAGAAAAGAAAAGAACAAGCAATATAGGGCTAGCCTGTCTTCCATACTTAGTAACCATAAAGAGTTGCATGTTTTCAACTCATCACTCCTGCACACTATTAAGGGTATTTAAGGGCTAACACATTCTTGCTTGAGCCCTAATTGCCCAACAAAGAGTTAAATGGACCAAGTAGAGCCAACATAAGGTCAAACATTAGGATTTCAGTAGAGACACACCCCTTAATCAAGAATTGAGGAAATCCAAAAGAGGTGTGCCCAAGCCATTGATTTAAAATAATTAACAAGAAAAATCCTAAACAATTGGCTCTCTCTTTAAACACTTGGACCCTAAAAGAAAGGACCCAAAAAGCTCTCAAAGAAAAAGGTAAAGTTGACCCCTTTGGGTTAACCAACCTTAAATTAGGTCACTCTTTGCACTTAAAAAGACTAAAGTTCAAGTGAAACCTTAAGCACCCTGATCTTAAAATTGGTAGACTTAAGAGGTCAAGATCCCCATTCTGGTCTACCTGGAACCGCAGTGACAAGAGAGGTCGGGTGGGGGAAACCCTGTAACCCGTGGGGACGCTCTACCGTGTAGGGGTCTTCGCGGGACTCTCCCTCTCTGGCTGCCCAGGTAATTCTCAGGTGGACGATCTTTCTGATCAAGGGGTCCATCTGCCCCGCACCTCTATAGTCACCCAACATATTTTTGGGTGTCTTGATTGGGTCCAGCACCTTCTAAACTTACCTCTTCCAACTGTGCATGTACGGAAGGAGGTCCCTAGGACCACCCTTAAGACCTCCTTTAGAAATTCACTCCCGTCAAGGCCAAGCCTCGACGCCCGTGTTTTTGCAGCAACACCCTCACATTATTCTCTATTCTGATTCAGAACCAAGTTCTTCTTCTTCCCCCATCATGGCTCAGCCAGTTGAGGAAGAAAATAATCTGGAACACCAGCTCCAGCGACTCAATGACCTCTTCCAAAACTTCGTGCACCCACCACAGCGTCCTATGATGCGGGACCACTACAATCCTGCTGCGGTGGCCATTGAGCCTCGAGTCAGAATCCCGACTGGAGGACCTGATTCCGAACTAAAGCCCAACATGATTCATGCTATACCTAAATTCCATGGGCTTAATTCTGAAGATCCCTTCCAGCACATCAAACAGCTAAAGCATCTGGCCCACACTTTTGGATCAGATGCGCAAAATCGGGATATTCTTCTCATGAAGATGTTCTCCTTTTCTCTTATGGACAAGGCCGCCCATTGGTATCAAACTCAGACCCGGCCGATCAACACTTGGGAAGAACTTCAATCCGAATTTTTGAAAAAGTTTTTTCCCGTTGGTCGGACCAACGCCTTGCGCCATCAGATTACACACTTCACTCAACAATCAGGAGAACCTCTCCATGAGGCATGGGATCGTTTTCAGGATCTCATGAGAAAGTGCCCCCATCACGGAGTTCCTAAATGGGAACAAGTCCAATCTTTTTACCAGGGACTCCGTGAGGACATCCGCCTTTTCGACAATGCAACTTGCGGAGGAAACATCATGGGTCAACATGAAGACACCGTATGGGAGATTCTCGAAAACATGTGCGAGAACTCCATCAACAATGACTCCATGGGATTATTCGACAGGACGAATACCCGCGCAGCGACGAATCTTAAGGGAGCACATGAGACGCAGGGCCTGTCCGCATCAGTCGACCTGGAATTAATGGCCAGTCGATTGGACAAGGTCTCAATCATTGAAAAGAAGGTGGATGAGCTGACTCAGCACTTGCAGCGAGCCACCTTTGCGCGTAACTCCTTTGCACAACCTCCTTCCACACAGGAGACTGTGCAAAACATCCTCCACCGATCCTCCCCTGGGATGGATCCATATCCATCCCCATCTGATTCTTGGACTGGGAGATCATCCGATCCTTTCTTCACCAGCCAGGGGAACTCCATTCGTCCTTTCCCTGATTCTCAGGAGGTTCCTCAGACCTGCGAGGACCTCAACGCCATCCAGAACGACCCATTCTCCAACACTTACAACCCTGGATGGCGAAACCATCCCAATTTTCAGTGGGCGGGAAATTCCCAAACCCAAAGACCACCTTTTCAGTCCCGCCCACAGCCCTCTCATCACTACCAGCCGCCTCAGCCTCAGCCCAACCCTACTTATCCATCAGGGCCAAATCAAGATCAAATGTCCTTAATCCTTCAGACTCTGGCTGACATTCAAAAAACGAATGCGGCTATTCAAAAACAGCACAAGGACGAGCTTACTGAAGTTAAAACTCAACTGGCCCAGTTGGCATATTCTCGCCAGCCAGGCACACTCCCTTCCCAACCTCTTCCTAACCCAAATAACGTGCCAACCCAGAAGCGCATTATGAATCCAAATTTAGGCCACGCTCAATGGATTTATCAGGCCCCTACTGCTCCATCTCCAGACGAGATGGAAGCCTAAACTTCTCGTGCGGGATTTCAGCAGCAGCCACCCCTCCTACCAAACCCAAACCAAAATCAGGCTGGATTAAATTCTGTAACAACACGTAGTGGTAAGACAACTCAAGACCCGCATTATCCAAACCACTCCCAGCCTGATAACCATGACCCTAGGATAGTTATCCAAGGTACCGCTGTTCCAGATCCACAACCTGGACCTATCCTAGAAGAACCAACCAAGATCCCGTTTCCCGAGGCCCTGACCAAGGGAAAGAAGACCACCAAACCCGCGGCCCCTGAGGAGGACCTGGTCAAGCTCTTTGAGCAGGTCCACATAAACATCCCCTTGATGGATGCAATCCGCCACGTACCAGCTTACGCACGATTTCTAAAGAATTTATGTACACCCCAGCGTAAGCGGAGAACCAAGGGAGGGAGCCCAATTGTTCTGTCAGAGCAAGCCAGCTCTGTAATCCTTAGTAGACTCCCACCCAAGGCAAAAGATCCTGGAACTCCCCTGATCTCCTGTAAGATAGGTGGTACCCAATTTGATAGAGCATTGTTAGACTTAGGTGCATCTATAAATCTGATACCCACATCCTTACTTGACCATCTAGAAGAATCTGAGCTGAAACCAACCGAGGTGACATTACAATTAGCAGATCGATCTATAAAGTCACCAAAAGGGATTCTCGAGGATGTTATCGTGAGAGTGCGGGATTTCTATTTTCCAGTGGACTTTATAGTCTTAGACATGGATGCACCTGAGAACCCTAGGGATACACCAATCATTCTAGGGAGACCTTTCTTGGCTACTGCTAGAGCCAACATCAGCTGTGAGGAGGGCCAAATAGAGCTTAAGTTTGGAGATCAAACACTGAAAATTGATATATTTAAGGCCCAACAAGGAATTAATTGCGGCGTCATCGAGCAAATTTGTGACATCAAGACTTTGGTTGATGAATCACACCTCCAGAATGACTTAAGTATGCCTCATCAACCACAGAAGGATCTTGACCCGCAAACAGAGGAGTCAAATCCAGATGTGAACAACCCAGTAACTCCCACCCTTGAACCTCACATATATACTGAACCACCCGCTGCTGCTGAAAACCCCATCCTCAAACTGAAACCCCTTCCTGCTCACTTAAAATACGTCTTTTTGGGTTCTAATCAGACCCTTCCTGTGATCATCAATTCCAACCTCAGTCCTGAACAGGAATCCCGTCTGATTGTTGTCCTCCAGTAACATCGCAGAGCCATCGGATGGACTCTCGATGATTTGACTGGAATAAGTCCCTCTTATTGTACTCATCATATCTATTCAGAAGAGGGCACACGACCTTCTCGTGAAATGCAGAGACGCTTAAACCCCAATCTGCAGGAGGTCGTGAAAAAGGAGATCATCAAGTGGTTAGATGCCGGAATCATCTACCCGATCTCCGATAGTCGTTGGGTGAGCCCAATTCAGGTCGTGCCCAAGAAGGCAGGACTCACCACTATAACGACTGAGACCGGAGAAATCATTCCTACCCGATTAGCCAACCCGTGGACAGTCTGTATAGATTACCGTCGACTCAATTCCTCCACGAAGAAGGATCATTTCCCACTACCCTTCATTGATCAAATTCTCGAAAAACTAGCGGGAAATAGGTTCTTCTGCTTTCTTGACGGGTACTCCGGTTATAACCAGGTGGCAATCCATCCTGAGGACCAAGAAAAGACCACGTTCACCTGCCCCTTCGGAACATACGCTTTCCGAAGGATGCCTTTCGGTCTTTGCAATGCACCCGCTACTTTTCAGCGATGCATGCTTGCCATATTCTCAGATATGGTAGGTGATTATCTGGAAGTCTTCATGGATGACTTTTCAGTTTTCGGAGCATCATTCGACGATTGCCTCCAACACTTGGTCCAGATACTCAGGAGGTGCATCGATGTGAATTTGGTTCTTTCCTGGGAAAAGAGCCATTTCATGGTGCCTGAGGGAATTGTCCTGGGACACTCAATTTCGGAGAAAGGTATCCAAGTGGATCGAGCTAAGGTTAATCTGATTTCTCACCTTCCTATGCCTAGCTCGATCAGGGACATCCGATCCTTTTTAGGGCATGTCGGTTTTTATCGACGATTTATCCCTGATTTTTCAAAAATCGCACGCCCCCTGACCACTCTTCTCTCCAAGGATGTTCCCTTCAAAATCTCCAAGGAATGCACTCAAGCATTTGAAATCTTGCGTGACTGAGTCACCCAAGCACCGATCCTACAGTCCCCTGATTGGTCTCAACCCTTTGAGATCATGTGTGATGCATCCGACTTCGCTGTAGGAGCGGTTTTGGGGCAGAAAAATGACAAGAAACCTGTGGTCATTTACTACGCCAGCAAAACACTCGATGAGGCTCAGCGTAACTATACAGTTACTGAGAAAGAGCTGCTAGCTGTAGTATTTGCCCTAGAGAAGTTCAGATCGTACCTTCTGGGTTCCCATGTCATCATATACTCGGATCACACGGCTGTGAGGCATCTCCTTGCAAAGAAGGACGCGAAACCTCGATTGATCCGATGGATCTTGCTGTTGCAAGAATTTGACCTTGAGATTCGCGACAAAGCGGGAAAACAAAACGTGGTAGCTGATCACTTGTCCCGTCTTCCTTCTGAAATAATTGACCCCTCCGGACCCATCACGGAGCATTTTCCCGATGAGCACCTGCTAACTATTGGTACTAGCCTTCCATGGTTCGCTAATATTGTAAATTACTTGGCATCTCATCAGACCCCGTCCGATTGGCCGAAGGCCAAGAAAGACAAATTACGCTCCGATGCCAAGTATTACATTTGGGAAGACCCGTACCTCTTCCGCATAGGTGCCGATCAGATCATCCGGAGATGTGTCCCGGAAGGGGAAGTCAACAATATCCTCTCTTTCTGCCATGGCGAGGCATGCGGTGGCCATTTTGCCGGGCATAAAACCGCATCAAAAGTCCTCCAGTGCGGCTTTTACTGGCCCACACTGTTCAAAGACGCATACAGTCATTGCAAAGCATGCAGTCGTTGCCAGACTTTGGGCAACATGAGCCATCGCGACATGATGCCTATGCAACCGATTCTAGTATGCGAAATCTTTGATGTTTGGGGGATTGATTTTATGGGCCCCTTTCCTGTTTTGGATGGTTTCGAATACATTCTGTTGGCTGTGGACTACGTGTCCAAATGGATCGAAGCCATACCGACCCGAACCTGTGATCACAAAATCGTCCTCAAATTCATTCATCAACACATTTTCTCAAGGTTCGGGATTCCTCGTGCAATAATCTCTGATGGGGGGACCCATTTCACAAATGCTCAGTTTAGGTCACTGATGACCAAATACGGGGTGTCTCACCGAATCTCTACTCCTTACCACCCCCAAACTAATGGTCTAGCTGAGCTGTCTAATCGGGAGATCAAGAAAATCCTGCAAGTCACTGTTCGACCTGACAGGAAGGACTGGTCGTCCCGACTTCCGGAAGCATTGTGGGCCTATAGGACCGCCCAAAAGACCCAATTGGGCATGTCTCCCTTTAGATTGGTGTACGGAAAGGCATGCCACCTTCCCGTCGAACTGGAGCATAAAGCCTATTGGGCAGTACGGAACTGTAATCTAGATCTTTCCAAGGCTAGGACCCACAGAAAACTCCAAATCAGCGAGATCGATGAATTACGCAGAGACGCGTACGAGAACTCGCAAATCTACAAGGAGCGGGTTAAAGCCTTCCACGACAAACACATCTCGAGAAAGATCTTTCATCCTGGTCAAAAGGTCCTACTCTTTGATGCCCGACTCAAACTCTTCCCAGGAAAACTGAGATCTAAGTGGGTCGGACCATATTTGGTCCGACAGGTTTTTGGAAATGGAGCAATCGAAATCAGTCCACTCAGCCACGATTCTGAACCTTTCATCGTGAACGGTCAGAGACTCAAGCCGTTCATTGATGTAACTTCTACTGATTTGGCTGAGGCATCTTATATCCTCCTTTCCCCTTGAGCTTATTGCGCCCAGCCGATGGCGTAAAACTTAGCGCTTAACGGGAGGCAGCCCGTCATTCTCTTTGAAAACCTGAAACTTGTTCTGACACCTTTCAGCACTCGAAGTTCACCCTTATAGACAGCCGACCCCAACTCAGATGTTCGCATCTGAGATTTGAAATCGTCCGCAAAAATTCAACCCGACCCATCCACTCACCCAAATTTCTGTCTTAAGGAATGAACTAAGACCCCCTAGGTTACAATGAGGACATTGCAAATCTTAGGCATGGGGGGGTATGAAAGTACAAAAACTTGTAAGAAAAGGTTTCAAACAAAAAAATTCACATATGCCAAAAACACCATAAAAATTAAAAAATTTTTCGAAAAAGAACAAGAGGAAAAGAGGAGAAGGAAATTTTGCGAAGGAGAAAAGAAACAAAAGGAAAAAGGAGCACAAAATTATGAGAAAAAGTGATAGTCATTAGTAAGGAACTAAGGAATTAACCTAAGTTCTAGACCTCATTCAAGAAAAGTGCACAATAAGATTAGTAAAGAATGCAAACCTTAGGCATTCTTGAATAGACTCTTAGTACCCATTAAGATCTGGACACTCCTCAAGAGGTTGAGGAAAATGAAAAGCTGAAGTATTAGGTCTAAGGCTTAGGGAGTATTCGGCCTCGTTAACTAATTTTTGGTTTACGGGACTCAGTAACCTAAGCACCCTAATCTCACACACAGCCTGGTTCAGTAAGCGTAAAAATCAGAATTACGCAGAAGCGTCGCAAAAATCTGAAAAGAACACCTAGAATAGGAGCGGCCGATCAACACAAGTTGATTTGGACGAGTTCCCAGCGCAGAGAGGCGGGGAAATCCCCTCGAAGATGCGTAACAAAATATCATCTCCTCGGTGCTTGTCTCTTAGGATATTTACATATCCTACTGGGGGCATGTAAGCACTCTGCTGGTTCAGATTCCATGGATGGCATTATCTCGAAGTGTCAATTGCCAGGGTCTGGATTCGGCCACGGAATACCATGGATGGGATTATCTCGAAATCTCAATAGCCAGGGTTCCGGGGGTTGCCATGGGCGGTGCTATCTCGAAGCATCGATCGCCAGGAACCCTTGAGGATTGATGATGGGAGCAAGGAATCTGATACAGACCGTGTTGAAAAGCCAATCCTAGGCTAGAACTAAAAAGAAAAAGAGAGAGAAAACTCTCCAAACAGAAAAACTTTCTATCTCTCTCTTACAAAACGCACTGCGAACTGAGCCAGGGCTAAAATCATTTCAAGCACGGGTGCTTTAACCACGAAGTCCAATAAACCTTAGGTTAGTTCTTGTGGGCCTTAAAAACCTTTGCTAAAAGACTGAGGCTAAGGCTAGACAGATTTGGATCTTGATTGGTACTAGAGTACCTTTTAGGCCTATGGTCAGCATTCTAACATAATCTATGCTCAAATAAAAAAGGCACTTATCTAAAACTATTAAAAACTTCATGGTCTAGAACAAGGGTTGAAACCTTAAGTTTTTGCTAAGGGACTAGCAAAAGCTAGGCATGGGGGTATGATGAGAACCTCATCATGAGCCATAACTAGCTCATTTTGACCTAATACAAAGGATAAAAGCTCCTACATATCTCAAGGAAAGGCTTAACTCAGAGAATTCTGAGTTTGAGAAGAAAACAAGTCATAAGGGGTAAAAGTGCAATTTTACCAGTATAATCTGCATACAGGGTAATTCAGGGCCCAAACATAGGTCAAAGCAGCTTAATAAGAATAAAAGTGGGATGAGATGATCTAGCAAGGGCTACAGCACTTCCAAGAAACCAAATGATAATCTATAACCCTAAAACAACCCACTTCAATTCACAAGGTTCGAGGCAAAGTAAAAATAGAATAAACCCTCTAAAATTCATAGAAAAATAATCTCTAGGGTTTAGAACCTTCAATTTGGCCTTTAGAACCCATTTTGACCTACATTGAGAACCATGCCCAATTAATAACTTAATTTGGGTTTTTGCGCAAATTGACCGGTCAAACAAGGTTTAATATGAAAATGAAATTCACCATCAGATTCCTTAGGTCCTAATTAGTCATGTATAAAAACTTGAGCCTAAGAAGAAACCTCCTTGACCGACTTTACACTTTGGTCCTCATATATTTACTCTTTGGCCCTCAACTTCTGAACCCTCGCATTTTGGCCCCTAACTCTCCTTCGTTCTTTGCAATCAGGTCCCTCCTGCAAAACCTGCCAGCACCATGCTCCGGCGACCTTGCGCGGAGCATGGCGCCGCGCAGGGTGAGGTGGGGGACCTGGCAAGTAAACTGGGGGTGCCCTGCGTCGTCAGCCGTCGCAGGGACACCCCCCTGGTCGTTGCAGCCCACCATACCGGCTGTGCGAACGCATGGACGGTATGGGTTCTTGTTTCCGACCATTCTCCGGCGAGGGAGACACGTCGTCTCCCTCCGCCTTCCTCCCTGTTTGATCCCTATAAATACCCCCCGTTGCTCCACCGACCAGGGCAGCCTGGATCTGACGGAGAAAATCCCCAACTTTCTTCTCTTCTTCCTCCGGCAGACGCTCACCAGCTCCGGCGGTTTCCTCCCCCTCCACCTCTTCGCTCTGCCGCAATACCAGCAGCAGAGACTTCCTCCCCCGCTCTTCCCGCGCCACGCCGTACCCAGCTGGCGCCTCTCCGGCTCTCTGCTCGCCGCCGCCCCTTTCCCTGAGCATCGTCTTCTCCGGCGACAGTCGATACGACTGTCGCCCTGTTCCTCCCCCTTCGTCCCTGCAAGTAAGCTAGAGCTACTCCCCTTCTCCTCCTCTTTCTTTCCCCGCTTTCAATTTATTCAATTAAGCCCTCTACCGACCCTGACCACCTTCACCCCCTTCGCCTCCGACCACCCTCCGGCGAGCCGCTCCCATCACCTCAGCAACCCACACGGCTCGCCGACCCTCACCGAACCTCCGCCTCATCACACTGAGCACCCCCCACCCCTCCACTGCCACTCCACACCTCCGTAACACTCCCCCGAACAAACCCATTCCTCCGGTTGCAGTCCGACCCAGGGTTGCCGCCAGACACCACCTTGCGGCCTGCCGCGCAGCTCCTCACCTTCGCCGTGCCACGGCGAAGGTTCCCCAGTGGTTTGATCAGGCCGAGAGGCCATATTCGTGTCCGACAGGTTTTGAGGTTCGACCGCCATTAACGCACATTGAAGCAGCTTCTTCCGCGCTCCAGGCTTGAGGACTCCAGGTCTCCAGCTGCTGCGGAGTACGGGGAGTCTTGCGAAGGCAGCCAGCCAGCAACCTATGCAAATCGAAGCCGCAGCTGCAGAAGCCAGGCCGCGGTCTCCCAGCAGGCGCACGCGAGGAAAGGTCTGCGTTTAGTCCCACATCGGTAAGCCTCACACCCGTTCCACTGTTTAAATTGATTTTGTGCAGTAGCCTTACTGCCTCAGTACACGGGGTGAGGTCCCCTTACACCCGCCCGGTTACCCGGTCTCGTCCGCGCTCACGCCCCGCGGACCTGACCCGACCCGACTTAGACTGACCTGTACTCCTCGCCCACCACGCACGCCGGTGGGCCTGGACCCGGGCGTGACCCGAACCCGATTACCCGGTAGCTCTGGGAGAGCTTTCCCAAGAGTGGTTTCAGAGAGAAAGAGAGACGCGGGGGGGGGAGGGTAGAGTAGGTTTTGCCTCTGACGAAAAACTCTGAAGTGTGCAGGCACAGGCGAAGAAGAAGACCCGCGGAAGAAGAAGGAGCTGCACTGTAGCAAATGCATAGTTAAGTCGTCTAAGCACCGGGTCAGACGACGGAAGGTCAGCAGCCAGAGCAGGAAAGAAGGCAGGCTGAAGAAGAAAGAAGAGGAAGGGCCAAAGCAAAGAAAAAAAGAGAAGGAGACAGGAAGGAGAAAGAAAGAAAAGAGGAGCAACGGCCAAAGCAGAAGAAGAAGAAAGGAAGACTTAGTAGCTGAAGGCAGAAGCTCTGCAGCCATAAAGAAGAAAAGGGAAAAGAGAAAGGGTCACCACAATTGCAGAAAAAGAAGAAGAGAGGCCAAGACAGAAACCGAAGAAGAAGAAGAAGGAGCTCTGAAGAAAGAAAGAAAGAAGAACATCACGAGGAGAAAACGAAGAGAACAACAAATTCTTTCCCTCTCTCTTTCTTTATTTTGTAAAAGAAACATGTATATCTCTAGAATACAACTTGCTCCCTGAGTTCGACCTCGGGAACTCTTTTATTTTCCGAGTAAAAAAATTTTATATTTGAAATGTTGGTAATAACCAGCTTTACTACAACGTTATAACAAACTAAAACCCGGCTGTCACATTTCAGCCATCTGGTTGACGAGGTCACTCTTGTGGAGCCTTAGCTCCTGTCATTCTCCACCTCAGGTAATATCTTCCTTTAACTGTTTTGTTTCCAATGAGGACATTGTTTGAACTAGGCATGGGGGGATAGGACCTGAGGCATCTATTTATAGCATGTCTACATTTTGCATTCATTCATGCAAATTGCATTTTAAAAAAAATGAAAAAAAATATTTTGCATTATTGAGCTTAATTGGCTGGGCCCTGCATTCTTAAACAGACCGGAACTTTAGGTTAGACTAAGTTGACTCTAGGTGTCGAGCTTTAGGAGCTAAGTAAGCTACTAGCTTTATCCCTTTAGGGTCTTTTGTGGACTTAAAAACTTAAGTAGGAGTTAAGTTGCAGACCATTCCACAAGAGGTTGAGGAAGGAAAGCTAGGATTTGAGTTAAAGGTTGGGTAGTACCTGATGCCTTTTTCTACCTTTTGATTTACGGGTCCTCGTAGCTTAAGCATCCACATTTCACACACACTTGGTCTTTTGTAAATAGTGATCACCCTAATTCATTTCTTAAATAAAATTTGGTTCTCTTAGTTCTGATTTAGGAGAATCTTGAAAACACAATTTGATTGGAAGAGTTCCTACCACAGGAGAGGTGAAGTATATACTCACCTTGAGGATGCGATGATAACATGTCACCTCCTCGGTGCTTGTCTCTTAGGATATCCATTCTACTGGGGGCATGTAAGCACATTGTACAGTTCAGGTACCATGGTCGGCCCTATCTCGAAGTGCCGATTACCACAGGCTTGAATTCGCTTAAGAAATCCATGGGCGATACTATCTCGAAGTGTCGATTGCCAAGAGTTCTTGGGGTCGCTCTGGGTGGTGCTATCTCGAAGCATCGAAAGCCAGGCACCCGTCGAGGTTAGGTGATGGGAACATTGAATCCGACATAAATTGTGTTGATGGCTGATCCAAGGTTAGACTTAGAGGAATCAAACAAAAAAATATATATTATATAAAAAAAATACTCGCTTTCTTGGTTGGCAATCATTCCAACCTCAAATAACTCTGACCAATGCACATGCATGGATGCTTTAATCTCTGGGACAAATAGACCCTAGGGTAGAGTTAGAAATCAAGGAAACTTGTGCCTGCAACTCGTCTTTAGCTGACTTAGTCTGTAACTTAGCAACTACTTGGGAACCTTTGGTCCAAAGTTTGAACTTAACATGTTTCTAAAGGAAGACCGATTGGGTTGGCTAGTCTACTTGGAGTGATATGTTATTGCTTGGATTTGCTAGGGACTAGAAAAAATTGGGCATGGGGGCATTTGATAAGCTCATATTTGTGAGCTAATTAAATATCTAAATGCCTAAACATTAAGGTAACACATCCATTTATTTAGCATGCATTAGGACATAAATAGATTAATTTATATTTTTGATTTAATTACATAATTCGTGCATTGCATTCATTATTAAAGGCATTTGGAATTGACTTAGAATGGCATGTAATTAGGTGTATTACATTATTTTAATTAACATGGAACTTAAGGATTTGTGCAGAAATAATCATAATATTTTATTTTATTAAGTTTCTTCTCTGCAGGTAACTACTCCAGTTCCTCCACCTACGCCCATTCAATCTTCACAGCTGCTAGCATTCACTCAACGGAAAGAGTGGATCTCCTCCCACCTGTTTGGACTTCAAATCCTTGTAGCCATAGCTACAAAGGAGGAGGAATGGCTGCCATTCACTAGAGGCCTTCATTCCCACTCCTCACCGTGCAGAGAACTTATTCTCATCTGCTCCACTACCACTGGCCTCAACCATGGTGGAGCTTCGCCACCGTGGGCGTGCGGGGTGATAGCCCACATCGCCATCATAAAGCTCCGTATTACAATCACCAGATCACCTCCCACGACGACCGCCACTGCGCACCTTCCCGCTCACTTAAGACATCTGGGAACTTTCCCGGACGTCCAATGTCCTAGCCTTTATGCATGCCATCATGCCTCTACTGCCCGAGGGCATCTCCCGAGCATCATGCGCACCACCAGCCTCACTCGCATCCTCCTTGCAGAAACTTCGCTTGCAGACACAGTAGCACACATCCTCTAGCTACACCTTCAGCTTTGCCACAGCCAGCAACATGCTCGCATCTTTCCTTCCACGCACAGCCAGTAGTGCGTCCGTGCGTGCAATAGCATGCAACCTCCTATGCATGCTTCCTTGCTACATCCCCAGCACACCCTATGCTCCTCCCCGCAGGACTGCCCTCCAGCTCCATCGCATGCAGGCACGTGCACACCCTCGGTACGCTCCCTCGACATTCCCGTGCACACATCGCTCGTAGAGCAGCACCATGTGCTCCCCCTCGTTGCACCTCCACCTACTCGAGTAGTGTCCCATGCACACGCACAGCTGGTGTGACCAACGCACCGACCACGTACATCTCCAGCACGCACCGCCCTCCAACTCCACTCCACGCAGGCATGCATCATGCTCAGCGACCCTCCCTTGCCATCTTCATGCATTCACCATCTGCAGTGCTTCCATTTCCATGCCCAATTAGGGGGTGTGCTCCACTCACGCAACACCCTTTCAATGTCGACCAACCACATCCGACCACCTTGTGACTCGCTGCTGCCACTGCTACGAAGCCCTCACTCCAGTTCACCTCCAGTGAGCTCCTCGTGGCCGGACGCTCCCTCCTTCATGCGTGAAAGACCACCAACCAAATCCCCTATTTTAGCACACATTAGTATTTACATTTAAATTCCCTTGTCACTTTATATTGGTATTTTATTGTTATGAACATTGCATTTAACTCCCTCTTGATTGTCATAAATACAATTTCAGCATGTGCTTTCATTAAAACACATATCTAATGTGGTTTTTGACACAATATTTTTTGGAAATCAATAATGAACATCTATTTTTAGACCCTTATGAGTTTTAATAAGCTATTGCCTTCCTGTGGACACTACCTGCTCTTTCGAGTGGTTAATTTTTATTGTTTTGATTGGTGGTTTTCCACCACTTGCATACTACAACACGGCATTTTATGTGCGAAACAACGAAAGTGAAAATCGACTTTTCACGGCTTCTATTGGCCCACGATCTTCAAAGATGCATACAATTATTTTAAGGCATGCGCTCATTGCCAGGCCTTAGGCAACATGAGCAATCGCAATATGATGACTTTGCAGTCGATTCTCGTGTGTGTGATCTTTGACATCTGGGGTATTGACTTCATGGGTCCCTTCCCACAATTCGATGGATTGGAGTACATTTTCCTAGCTGTGGACTATGTGATCAAATGGATCGAAGCCATCCCAACCTGAACCAATGATCATAAAGTCGTAATCAAATTCCTTCATCAACACATCTTTTCTTGATTTGGTGTTCCATGAGCTATCATCCTGATGGAAGGACCCACTTCACGAATGTGCATTTCCAGTCCTTGATGAAAAGAAATGGGGTGTTGCATCATATTTTGACTCCTTATCATCCCCAGACTAATGGATTGGCTGAGGTGTCAAATCGAGAGATTAAGAAAATCCTTCAGGTCACTGTTTGTCCTGATAGGAAGGATTGGTCTACCTACCTTCCAAAAGCCTTATGGGCCTATAAGATTTCCCATAAGACCCAGTTTGGAATGTCTCCCTTCGGACTCATGTACGGGAAGGTGTTGGTGCAAGGGCACCACGATTGTCAATTTTGATGATAATAAAATACTTGTGTTTTAACATTTGCATTTGAGTTTTAGATTTTAGGAAAATGTAAATGGTTACAAGTGTGAAAGACGGAGATCAAGCTCGCATCCGTGGTGGATTGGAGGAGCTTAACGGAAGAGGAGCCTTCACTCAAAGAGAAAGCTTGAAGAAGGAAGGAGATGAAGAATAGGATAGATACTTTTTGTATTATTTTGTTGTTTCTTTTGCTCTCTCTTTCTATCTAGATAATTGTTAAAGAGTCTCAAAGTTACATATCAGTAGTCCTAGGAATACTTGCACAACCCTAGGATACGTAAAACTTAGAAATCCAAGATAGGCTTCTAACAGCCGATCAGATGTCCAATAAGAAAAGTAGGCTTCCGATCTTGGACTTTAAGATGTCTGAATGTTGTATTAGACGTCCAAACACTTAGGCTAAAGAACCACCTTCTGTCTGCCACTTTTAGACGTCCAACCCTTAGTCCAGACGTCTTAGAAGATGTTTGATGGCCTTGCCAGACGTCGAATTAGTGGAACATTGGCTTAGAAATTTGATTGTTGAAGAACAACCCTTGATCTTCTATCTAATACTTTTCCCAGATGTTTGATGATCCTATTAGAATCATTAATGATTCTGATTGCGGCCTGATTTGCCTTCGGATAATTCCCAATGGCTACTTAAGGCTTCCATAGCCTTTTTAAACCTTCCTAGGCCTTCTATAAATAGAGTAACCTTGCCTTGAAAAGACACACCCAAGAATACTACTTCCACTCACATTATGTCCTAGAGAAGAAGAAGATCATCTAGAAGTGTTATTGCTCTCCGAGATCATCTCACACACTTTAAGAGTAACACATTCGTCGTGCACCCACTTTCCTGCCTATGATTATGAGAGTGCCATTGTGCCGTTGCGTGGTTCACGCGCCCACGTCATTCGTCGATGCACTTCTGGCAAAGGGAAGTTTCCTAACTCCTATATTAGCTAGGTTTCAATCTTTGTGGCCCTATAGGATTTTTTTATATTATTCTTTAGTTGGGTATTCATATTGCGAATTTCCATCTCCATCGAGATACTAAATACTCCTCTTGAAGAGGTGGGGTTTGAGGTACTCTACCCTCGTATAAAGTAGTGTTGGTGTAAGAGGTAACTCACCCTCATTTAAATCAATTGATAGTGGATTTGATAGACTCGATCGATTGGGAAATCCTAAACTGAGAGGTTTAGGTGGTGGTTTTTACCCAGGTTTGGGTTTCCACCTAAAAATCCTTGTGCACTTGTGATTGATTATGAGTTTTGTGAGATTGTCTATTTTATTTCCGCTTATTTCTTGCATCACGCAAATCTCACCCCCTCTATAGTAGTTGGGAATCTACATTTGGTGTCAAAGCAGGTTCTTGCATTTTAGCATAATAACCTAGCAAGGATCCGATGAAGGGAAGCAGCTTCATGACAAGGATATCCGAGGGGCAGTCTACCACCCGTCCACCATCTTTTGACTGGAGCAACTACCCATACTGGAAGCTCAGAATGAAGATGTGGCTTCAAGCCAACGACTTCACAATTTGGGCTAGGTGCGAGACGTCGTTTGACATCACGGAGTGACCTGTATGGCTACTCACAATAGCAAGTCCAGGAGCTCTCTCTCAATGCCAAGGTGATGAACGCCATCTACTACGCATTAAGCCCAGAAGAGTTCAATCGAATCTCGCAATGAGCCACTACATACAATATTTGGCATACACTTGAGGTAACTCACGAGGGTAAAGTCTTCTAAAATCAATTTACTTAGTCAAGAATTTGAATCCTTTTCTATGAAGACTAGCGAAACTTTGAGTGAGATGAACACTAGGTTCACTCTCATTGTTAACAGTTTAAAAGCCTTAGGTAAGATCTTCATTAAGGGGGAGCTTCAAGGAAAGCTTCTTCGTTCCCTCAGAGTAGAGTGGGAACAAAAGGTCATTGCCATCGAGGAGGCGAACGAAGTTGAGGAGCTCAACATGGAGGATCTCTTAGGCAACCTCTTGGCCTATGAGACAAAGTTGAAGCAAAAGGACACATCGGAACTAAAGCCGAAAAAGACCTCACCTTCAATGCCACATCGGATAGTGAGGTAAGTTTCGACGATGAAGACCTTCAAATTTTATTTAGAAAATTTTCCAAGTTTTGTAGGGATTCAAAGAAAGAAAAGAGAGAAAAGAAGGAAAAGGAGAAAGAAAGACCAAACCGTTGCTATCATTGCTACAATAAGGGGCACATTTGACCTAAGTACCCTCTTCTCAAGAAGGAGAAGAAGAAGGAGAAGGACAAGAAGTATAAGAAGAAGGCATTCCAAGCTACTTGGGATGACTCGAGCTCAGAGGAAGAAGAGGAAGACCTCGAGAAGAAGAATGAAACTGCTTACATGGGTTTCATAGCCATCGCAAGCAATAGCGACTCCAACAAAGAAGAGGTAAACTCTGAATTACAAGATGCTTTTAATGATCTTTTTGAGCTTAGTAGGTCTCTAGAAATAGAAAACAAAAACATTAAAAAGAATTTTAGTTTTCTTAAATTAGAAAATGAAAGATTAGAGATAAAATTTAAGGATCTAGAAACTAGTTCTAGTCCTGAAGATGATGACTTACTTTTAAAAAATGAAAACCTAATCAATGAAAATAGTGAGTTGATTGAGGAGAATACAAGTTTAAAATTATAAATTTATAGCTTAAAAAGTAAAATGCATGTTATAAAAGATGAGCTTGCATGTCTTAGGGAAAATTCTAACAAATTGATCAACAAAGTAGATGATTTGTATAGCCCTAAGGTTGAGAAAGGATCTCCTTCAAGGAGACCAACTAACAAATTCAGATCCAAGCTAACTTGGATACCGAAAGATCAATTAGAATCTTGTTTTGTAGGTTTCAAGGGAGATTACAATACAAGAGATTGGACCTACAAGCTCAAGGATGGTCTACTCAAGCTAGGAGGACCAAGGAGTAGACCGAAGAAGGAGAAGAGGAGAACGACGAGGCGACGAACGAATAACCAAGCCATCTCACATCTACCGCCCGATTGGAGACTAGCACCGATGCTTGGACCTCTAAGCATCGAATGGGAGCCCCATCCATTTTATCAACCTCCATATGGGCCATTCTATTGGCCATGGTAGGTGAGGTACACCCTTGACCCTATTTTTTTATCTATATCAATTAGATAGGGGGTGCTTAAAATTGCAAAGCCATTTGTCCATCATTAAGGGGGAGAACTTAATAGTTAGCTACATTTCCTTTAAAAAGGGGAAGATTGTTGCTCTTTCTAAAAAGATGAAATTAACCTAAAATTAGAAGAGCATGTTTTAAGGCGGAGTAACTATATTTCATTTACAAAAGGGGGAGAATATTTTTCATGTAAAAAGGAGGAATGAACCCAAAATTAGAACAACATGTTATAAGGGGGAGTATAGGATAATTAAAATTTGTGATACCTTTTTGATAATGTCAAAAAGGGGGAGGATTTTATGGATTATTATTTATGATTTTGTTATCATCAAAAATGGGGAGATTGTTGGTGGAAGGGCACCACAATCGACAATTTTGATGATAACAAAGCACTTATGTTTTAATATTTGCATTTGAGTTTTAGCTTTCAGGAAAATGAAAATGGTTACAAGTATGAAAGACGGAGCTCAAGCTTGCATCCATGGCGGATTGGAGGAGCTTGACAGAAGATGAGCCTTCGCTTAGAGCAAAAGCTTGAAGAAGGAAGGAGATGAAGAATAGGATAAATGCCTTATGTATTATTTTGTTGTTTCTTTTGCTCTCTCTTTCTATCTAGATAATTGTTAAAGAGCCTCAAAGTTACCTATCAGTAGTCCTAGGAATACTTGCATAACCCTAGGATACTTAGACTTTTCATAGAGAACTTAGAAATCCAAGATAGGCCTCAGACAACTTGATCAGACATCCAATTTGAAAATCAGACATCTGATCTTGGACTTTAAAACATTTGAATGTTGTATTTGACGTCCAAACACTTGGGCTGGAGAACCACCTTCTGTCTGCCACTTTCAGATGTCTAGCCCTTAGTCCAGGCATCTTAGAAGACGTCTGATGACCTTGCCAGACGCCCAATTAGTAGAATGTTGGCTTAGAAATTTGATCGTTGAAGAATGACCCTTGATCTTCTATTAGATGTCCATAGAGGACCTCAGACATCTGGTATATAGATGTTAGCCTTGATTGATCCAAAATCACTTTGAACAGATCTAATAGCCATTTGTGCCTTTGGAAATCCATTCCCGCAGTTAATTAGGTTTCCAGACATCTAGACCTGGTGCCAGATGTCCAACCTATCGTCTGACCAACTTACAGTAGAACCCCGTTTAGGTCTGATTGAAGTCAGTAAGGAAACCCATCTAGGATTAGATGTCTGATATAATTTCTAGACATCTTAAAAGTAGTTTCCAGACGTTTGATACTTTTCCCAGACGTCTGATGACCCTGTTAAAATCATTAATGATTCTGATTGCAACCTGATTTGCCTTAGGATAATTTCCAACGGTTACGTAAGGCTTCCACAACCTTCTTCAACCTTCTTAGTCCTTCTAGAAATAGAGGAGTACCCTTGCCTTGGAAAGACACACCCAAGAATACTACTTCCACTCACATTGTGTCTTAGAGAAGAAGAAGATTATCTAAAAGTGTTGTTGCTCTCCAAGATCATTTCACACACTTTAGGACCACCAAATTCGCTGTGCACTCGCTCTCCCTCCAATGATTATCAGAGCGGCATTGTGCCGTTGCATGGTTCATGCACCCACGTTAATCGTTGACACACTTCCGCTAAAGGGAGGTTTCCTAACTCCTATAGTAGCTAGGTTTTAATCTTTGTGGCTCTATAGGATTTTGTTATATTATTCTTTGGTTGGGTATTTGTATTGCGAATTTTCATCTCCATCGAGAGACTAAATACTCCTCATGAAGAGGAGGGGTTTTAGGTACACTACCCTCCTATAAAGTAGTGTTATTGAAAGAGGTTAAGTCACCCTCGTTTAAGTGAGTTGATAGTGGATTTGATCGACTCGGTCGATTGGGAAATCCTAAATCGAGAGGTTTAGGTGGTGGTTTTTACCCGGGTTTGGGTTTCCACCTAAAAATTCTTGTGTACTTGTGATTGATTGCTTATTGTGAGATTGTTTATATATTTTCACTTTTTATTTGTTTCACGCAAATCTCACCCCCTCTCGTAAGGAAATTACAGAAGGCATGTCACCTCCCCGTAGATGTGGAGCACAGGGCCTACTAGGCAGTACGGAAGTACAATTTGGATCTTATGGAGGCTGGAATACACCATTGGTTGCAAATGAGAGAGATTAAGGAACAACATAATGATGCATACAAAAACTCGTGAATCTACAAAGAGTGGGTCAAAGCCTTCCATGATAAGCACATTTCACGGAAAAATTTTCGTCCTAGTCAAAAAGTACTACTCTTTGATGCCAAGCTCAAGCTCTTCCCAGGAAAACTCAGATCAAAATGGATTGGACCATTCCTCATGAGACGATTGTTTGGAAATGGAGCCATCAAAATTAGCGAACTTAGCCAGTACTCAAAAGCTTTTGTCGTTAACTTTCAGAGACTCAAACCGTTCTTTGAACTCACTATCTTGAATCTAGCTGAAGTATCTTTTGATCTCCATTCTCCTCGAGCTTCATTGCACCCAATTAAGGGCAATAAACTTAGCACTTAATGGGGGGCAACTCGTCATTCCTAAAAAACTCGAGACCCTTCTAACCTAGCTTTTTGCTGAAATCATATTGCACTTTAGGGTTCATCCATTAAAATAGCCAACTCCACCTTTGATACCTACATTAGAGCTTGAAATCATCTGTAATAGTCATTCCGACCCTGTTCACCCATCAAACCTGTTCTAATGTATGAGCTAAGCTGAACCCGAACCCACCTAATTTACAATGAGGACATTGCAAATCATAGCCATGAGAGGGTATTAAAGTGTAAAACTCTATGAAAATCAATTCATGGAAGGGTTTCATTAATAAAAGAAAAGGGGAAAAGTGGAAAGGAGAGATAAAAGTGAGCTGAATTGAAAGGAATTGTGCAGGAGAGAAAAGAAAAGAAAAGAGAAGCTATGTGCATACATCTGAATAGCAAAAATATCCATTAATGCATGTTCTTAGTATCATATTAGCATCATGTATTGTAAATATTACATAACATGCATCATCATGTATTTAGGTTAAATTGTACAAATTATATAGTAATTTCTTCTTTTTGGTGGCCAAAGATAGGGCGACTTTTAATTGGGGCCTCGGATCAAAGATCCAACTGTACGGATCTGATCAGGGTGACGATTGGAGTTCAAAGACTTCAAGATTGCCCTGATCGGACTTCTGTAGCTTCAAATATAATCTGATGAAGGTCAGAGATCAAGGGCCAACATGGTGTCAATCTACACTTCAGATGACAAATCTAACCACATGGATGGGTTCGAATTGATGATCGTAGCCTAACAGCATGAAAATCAGCCCAATCTGACATCCGTGGCACCTTCTACAAGTCACAGAAGATGGACGGCCAAGATGGTGCCACGTGTCACCATCTTGATCTATCACGTGGCACCATCTCAATCATCACATAACATTGCAGGGGTTGCCTCTTCAATCAGGTCATCTATCACCTCAACTTGAGAACAATCCTCAAGCCCGACTTGTTTGTAAGCATCAAACACATTAAGTCGGATTTTCCTATTCCCAAAGCCCATTTTCAATGCCCCAATTGCAATTGATTGAAGCATGTGAAGTTGCAAGGAGCGGGTGGCCCAAAATGATGGAGGGTTTAGTTGGCTTGTTAGTAGGGTCAGTGTCCAAAACTAAGAAGCCAACGGGGAAAAAGAAATCCTCCACTTTTACGAGGACATCTTCTAAAATTCCCCGCAGTGTCTTAAGTGATCGATCAGTAACTTGGAGGATTACTGGGCTAGGCTTCAGATTGCCTCCCCTATGTTGTTCATACACATAGCTCGGAAGGATGTTCACCCCCGCACCTAGATCAAGTAGGCCCTCATCAATCTTTAAGTCACCAATAGCCACTGAGATGTACGGGGCTCTTGGGTCCTTAAGTTTTGGGGGTGTGCCATGTTGAACAATAGAGCTAACAGAATCAGGCAGGACAACTTTTGATTGGCCATGTTTCCTAGATTGCCAGTTTTTCATTCACAGGTCCTTTAAGAAGCGAGCATAAGACGGAATCTGCCTGATAGCTTCAAGCAAAGGCAGGTGATCGTGTGGCTTACTCAACTCAGTAATTAAGTTAATTTTACTTAATTAAGAGTAGAAAAAGTCACTTAGGTTAACTCGAAATTGTGTCGATTGTGTAGTATAGGGTCGAATTAATCTAACATTTTAGAAATTTTTACTGGTTGAGTTCAGGTAATTCGCTGGGAGGTATAGTTCATTTTAAATTCACCAATTATCTTTATTTTCTTTATAAGTTTAGGAGGTATATTAAGTTAAGTTGAAGAACATGAATTTTGCCAAAATATTTAAACTATAAAGAATATACAAAATTCCATTTGAAAAACATATTTACTCAAAATGATGTACTTTATTAACAAGTAAACATGTTAGTTTTCTATTTTATTTCAAAGAAATTAAGGAAATAAGAATTCTTTTATTAAAACATGCCTTATTACAACATTTAAGAACAAAAAGTAATTAAAATGATGCAAGCAAAACAAATCCTTCTTTATAGTCTTCAGCCTCTCTTTTCTTCTTCTCCTTTTCCCTTATTTTTATTCTCTCTCGAGCTCTTTTCTTACCTCTCTTCTTCTATTTTGTTCCTGCCTCTTCTCTTCCCTTGGTAGTGCCTGTTCTCCTTTCTTTCCTTAGCCTTCAGCACTTAGCTCAACCTTAACCTTCAGCGGCTCCTCTTTCCTTAGTTTTCCCTTTTGAATTTTCAGTTGAACCGAGTTTTTTTTACTTATTAACCATAAATTATTTTATTTGCGGCGAGGTCTTTTCGAGGATACACAGCACCTTGAGACCAGGGTGGGACCAGACCCTACTCAGTCCTCGCCTAATTCCAGTTAGGTTCGATTTTGGTTTATTTTCTTTCTTGAGGTAAACCGACCCTCTCTCTCGAGCCGAACCGGCTCAACCACTTCCCAGGCCTCACCCTCCTAGGGCACACTCACTCACCCCCACTCGGGCGCACACCCGCAGGCACACAAGCCCGCACACACACATGAATTTGCTCAGATAGTTTCAGAATGCTCAGATCAGTAACCGATGCGCCGAGCGCTAATGACTGAACGGCCTATACAACAAATCACTTTTGTTCCCATGTGCGCGCTCGTAATCTACCGATGTGGGACTATCTTAGCCCCTTCTAGACCCAACTTCAAATGATCATAACTTTCTATTTAGAGCTCCAAATCAAGTGATTTAAAGTTTGCTGGAAAGCTTTAAGGTTTAGAGTATGCTTTCCTCTTCAATTTGAAGAGTAAAATCAAGGGGTTCCTACATGTAAAAATGCCTGGAAAGTGAAATTAATGCCACAGAGTCCTCAGATAGACTTTTCTCTCTTAACTAAAGGTCTAAACAGATTCTATAGGTTATTCCGTAGCTACTGGTATAGTCTTGAAGCTCTTAAAACCTTCAGGAATAGCATGAAAGCTCTTTACTTCTCTGAAAGCTTCAGAGATCAAAATTTCAGACTTGAAATGGATAGACAGACACAAAAGAACATTACTGGTCAATTTAAACTAGTTCTAGGGGTTGTAACAGACTTATCTGGGTAGGATTCAAGATTAAAACTCAACAAAATGGCACCGCTGTTAGTTTGGGTTTAAAAATAAACCAAATTGTCAGGGTTTGAATTCTCACACAATAACTCATCTGAGCTCACTTTGATTACTTTCAGATTATCCAACAGATTCTTAGAAGCAATTCTATCTCATCAATTCCTCAATTCAAGCTTAGAACTCCATAATCAAATTCAGTTTGATTGTGAAGGCACAAAATTTTGACTTTTTGTTCAAAGCCTTCTCCCAAGAAATTAAAGCCCCAAATAAAATCTTTTTAACCTCAGGAACTCATTCAGATTCTCAGATAGGTGCTTTGGCCAAGATTTCTAGGGTTTCAAGTTCACCGCCTGAGCTCCAAATGGTGCTTGTTCGTCAGAAAGATTCATAGGTTGTTACAGCATTCTAAGGGTTTAGACAGCTTCAGTGCATTACACTGAAGCTTCTAGGATCCTTAAATGCTTCTTAGATTTCTCTGTCAGACTTCTCCAACTTCGTTGGAGTTGGAGAAGACAAAGATCTATCTATAGCTCCAGTGGCTAAATCCTCAAATAAACATCTGCAACTTAATCAGTGATCGTTAAATCATTGATCTGGAGCTTTTCACTAAATTCTATAGGCTGAAGCACAGATTTGGCTCACTGGAGCTTGTCGAAGCTCTGGTAAGACTAGAAAATATGTAAATTGTATATAGATTGTGAAATTGTGCCATTTTTAATCTAAAAAGGTTCTTGAGGTTACAAGGAACCTCAAGAATTCATTTAATTCCTCATTATCTCTTTATATGTAAGATTTGACAGTGAAATCATTTCTTTAAAAATCTAATTTGAAATATGCTCAAGACTTGTTTTACCACTCGATTGAGTGGTTAAAACAAGTCAACAGATAATAGCAATCATAATTATATAGTTAATTAATAGTTTGAACTGCTCCTGAGCCGCCATTGACAGCGAGCTTACGAACTTAATTAGATTTGGGCGTTTAATTTATATGTGGTAATTATACTTATTACAGTGTCGATTAGGGTCCATAAGTGATGGATAGATGATGATAGACCCAGTGGAGGTGAATCTAAGCCCACTACTGTCGCCATGGACAGTGACAGTAGTCAGTGGAGGTCAAAGATGAATTAGGCGATTAGGTGATCAATTAAGTGACTAAGTGGATTAGAAATGATCATGGAAGTTAAAGGAAAGTGATTAGCGAGTTAAAAAGACAAGATTAAGGCTTTGGCGAGCTCAAGGAGCTCGCCGGAGTCGGAGAAGATGAACACTGAAATTCTAAAATTACATCTATTCTAACTAACTAACTACCTAACTAAGCTAACCTACTCCTGCTCCTACTCCTACTCCTACTCCTAATCTATTGTTACTTGGATGAAGGGCTCAATAGGGTTCCGCCAAGGTCTCATGGGGGACGACGAAATCAAAGGGTGAAAAGAGGAATCTCTAGCGGGCGAAAGTGAGGTGAAGTAGAGGATTCCTTTGGTCGGTGCCTGTGTCAGAGACGCGGTTGACCATGGCGGATCTCCTCGGCTTGTCAAGATGGACAGAGGAAGTCGGAAAGTGAGATGGGAAGTCACCAGAGTTGTAGACGAATAGCCTATTGGGTCAGCTCAGTGTTAGAAGAGGGAAGGGAGCCAACTTCAGTGAAATCAGAGGGGTGAGGGGGTATTTATAGTAGTTGGCGGCGAAGAGAATGGCGGGGTTTGGCCGAAGAAGGAGCTCAAGGAGCTTAACCTTCGGCATCATCTCTGATGATGGTGAGGTTTTCTCCCACTGGAAATTAGGATTTCCAGTTAATCCAGACTGGTGGATGAAGTGGAGGTGGTGAGCGCAAGCAGCAAGAGCTTGGACAAAGAAGGATGATGTCGGTAGAGCGGTGATCGCGCGGTGGCATGACTCTCTGTTGCCAGCCGTTCATTTGGCTAAAGAAGGAGAAGAAGAAGAGGGAAAGGGACTTAAATGTAATGAATCTTAAGGACCTGTGTGAGAAATAAGGACCTGATTGTAATGAATTTTAAGGACCAAAATGTAAACTCAGGTTTTGAAGATTTATTTTAACTTAGATCTTTTTCAACTTTTTATATATGTTAATAAATAAGGTAAATATTATGTTTTCACCTTGAATTTACGTTTTTGACCTTTTTAGATTAATTTCTTAGATTAAGTAAAAATACTTAAGTTATTATATACTTAGGTATACATTATATTTAAGTTACTTAACTTATTAATTAATGGAATGATTAATAGGATTTCGGATCCAATTATTATCTAGATTATTAATAATGTTAATTGAATGATAAAATGTCATTTTAAACTTATTTTAAGGTCCTTTACTAGATATCCCTTATTCTATAATTAACCCTTATATGTTCATAACCTTAGATAATTATCTAGGAAGACTAGTTAATTAGGGGTAATTAGAGATCTTGATGAGTGTCTCATTAGCCACCTACTTGACAAGGCCTCTCTTACCCCACTGAAGGCTACGGGTCGTCTGCCTTGAGGGGCTGAGTTGCCGATCCAGGGTGACGTTGACCCTAAAAATTACTTCAACCTCAGCTCCTGCAAAGGGCAGGAGGTGAGTATTCTAGGGTAATCCAGGAATAGCTGCCAGGACCTTGTGATGGTAGTCAATCAAGGACAACAGAGGGGACACCGCCTGTTTTAGGTAATGGGCTATGGCACTATCAGGCTCGTGCCCTTGATGAGGACCATGTTGACTCTATGGAACTGCTGAAGCTTTCCTTGTGGTAGTCTTCTAGGCCCTTATCCTGGTCCTTACTTCGCCTAACAAAGTGGGCCTAATTTCCATGCCAAATCTGGGACTTGATTTGGTCCCGACAGTTTGTAGTGGCATTCCCCCAGGCCTTGTGGTATTTGCAGTAGGGCCTGGAGTTGGCCTTCTTTTTCATCAGCTTGGGCAGGGCTAATAGGTCTTTGTCCGTAGACCATACTTCCGCCAACACGTCCACCTATTTCATAGCTAGGGGAGTGTACTCTTCGAAGTAATCTTGCCTAGGCTGGCGGGGTTCACTGTTTTAGCCCTTAACTGGCCAATCATTCCTTCTCTTTGGGAAGCTAGCTTTGTGCTTGTTGAAGTGGCTTCCTCCATAGATGGAGATGATGCAGAATCTCCTAGGGCCCACCTCTCCTCGATCGGGCTAGCATCATCCCCGTAACCTTTTGCTAACCAGCTATGGGAGTGGAAGGAATCGTCTTACTCCACGAACCTTGAGGCTCTATCCCAGAGCTCCGCTATAAATCATCGATGTCATACTAAAACCTTTGGGTCAGGAGTCCTGACTTGAAGTATTGGATGGAAATGGCATCATGCAGCCACTTACATCTGAAATACTAAGCCATGAACCAGTCCAAGTAGGACTAGAAAGACTCTCTCTTTCACTACCAGATCTCCAATAGCCTTTCAAGGTTGTCTCTAACCCTTTGTTGCCTGGCGAAGTACTGGCAGAACTTGTCTGCCAATTCTTGAAAGCATGTGATCTATTTAGCCAGCAATTCATTGAACCATTCATGTGCCATGCTAGACAAGTAGGACAGGAATACTCAGTTGAGTACTCCATCAGGGTAGCCAAGCACCAACAGCATCTGATGGTAACTCCCAACAAAGCTATTGGGGTCCATCATTTTGTCATATTGGGCCATGACGGGCTGCTTGAATTTCTCTAATAGGGGGCTGTCATCACCTCCTCAGTGAAAGGGTAGGTGGCGACATCAGCCCATGAGCATATACCTCGCATTGCCCTGATGACCTGGCAGACGATCTCTAGGATCACGCCTCTACTACTAGTCGCTAGGGGTTGAGCACTTGAGTGCTCTTCTGACGAAGGTAGGCGGGGACTTTAGGTGGATCAGGAGGAGCATCCCTTTTCTGGCTACTAAGGTCTCATTTTAACTTTCTGAGCTATTTGTGCAAATGGGCATTTTTGTCCTCCACTGTACTATGCCACCTTTGCTGCTCGTCTTCAAGGCTCGACTAGCAGGACTCCTCGGGAGGGATTTTGCTGAACTCTCAGATCTGTTTGATGACAAGGAGTTTCTCAATGACTGAAAGCTTTTTATCCCTAAGTGCTGCCATCCTAACCTGATACTGTTCCTCCCTCGCCTGTATTTCCTGGGGAGGGTCTTGCTCAGGGTCCTCTAGTAGTCTGCCGGAGACTCCTTGCTTCTCCTTGCTTAGACTGGCCTACTGAGGGTGTTTCTTGGACACCGAGACACTTGGTTCAACCTGGGCTAGTGCTTTCTCAGGGTCGACGTAGGAGGAGTTGTGAGTCGTAGGAGCCATCGAGAGGGCTCTGGGAGTTAGGAAATGTTATCAACTGATAATCATTTCCCACAGATGGTGCTAATTGATCCGACCTCCTAAGTGATCAGAGGGTCCGACTCAACAATCTAAGCAAGCACACAAAAACAAGAGTATTGTTAACCCAGTTCTGCTGCGAAAGGGTGTACGTTTGAGGGGAGGACAATGCTTCCAAATATTCGCTAGACAGAAACAAGAATATAATCTCACTTTTTCTCTCGGATTGCCTAAGAGAGGGCCTCGAGGGCCTCTCTCCGCTATTTATACTGATAGGATCAGTCCTTTTGCGAGATCTTCTGACTGGATATGCCCGTTGCTAGGGTATGTATGTTGTCAGGTTATTAATTGCAGCGTCCATGCCACCATTTATTAATTGCATGGCCATGTTGGATTTCTTCTGCCATCTTCTTGTTACTGTTTGGCACTAGATCCTTAGGTAGTTCAGGTCCACTGGACTTGCCCATATCTAGGCTTTTCTGGGATTAGGCAGGTCGGATCCTCTTATCCGCTGCATCCGAGCCTTTCCAGGTGTAAGTGGGTTGGATCTTGGACCCTTTTGTTGGGCTTTTCACGGAGTTTTGAGTTCGAGGACACTTTTTACCCCTCATCACCCATAAAGCACCTGCCAACACGATTCACGTGCCAACGTGACTGCAACACCTACCCACCAGCCCAGAGCATGCACTCTATGCATGGATACCACTCTTACGCTCCACTCACAATCTCCAGCTCATGCGATTTACTAGTGCTTGGTGTGCGAGACACCCCATTTAGCCAGCCATGACCACTTTTCCTTACCTATATAAAAGCCACATGTAAAGTCTCGAAGCAACCTTTTGAGGTCATTTTATGGCTAAGTGCATTGAGACAAACCTGTTGACATTTTTCGAATGCAAATTAGGTTTGTGTACTTCAAAACTAGGAAAATTACACTTCTGATCAAACCTGGCCAACCCTTGGAAAATGTGCCCAAATTAAGTCAAAATTGGTACTATTGAGTTCTCATTGCAAGCTTTCCAGTGATGCCCATTTCATGAAATTTCATGTTTTGTAGTAAAATTGCATGTAAAATATGAAACTATGTAGGAGGATTTAAATAAATAAAAATTTAAGTGATAATAGGTTGTTTTATCCTATAAACATATTTCAATTTTGGAATAGCATATAAATAGAGGGAAGGATGTGGCCATCACTTGTTGTTGAGAACACAACATGAGAGAGAGCGAGAGAGAAGAAATTGGGAGAAAGAAAGAGAGGGAATCAGCGATGGTAGAGATTGGGATGAGAAAGAGAGAGAGGAAAGAGATCAAAATGAGTGAGAGAGAGAGAGGATTACCATATGGTGAGAGAAGTGGAAAGGTGCATTCATGCCTTTTTCCTTGCAAGGGTGCAGCAAGAGTTAAAAGGGGGCACCCACTAGGAGTGCTTGCAACCGTGCAAGAGTAGAGCTCGCACCCATTTCATGCATCATGCAGGGAGAGGAACTACCCATGATGTCAGTGGTGCATGCGGCAATGGACGAATGATGTCATCCACACAATTTTTGAGGCACGTGTAGGCATGCGCACTCATGGGACTCCATTTTCGCATCTACTTTTGATCTATTCTAGGGTCAAATGACGTCCGTTTCTCGCATTCCAGATCTCGTTGGAATTGTCTCTACACAAACTGCACAATAGTAAACTCTATAGTCAACTTTGGGATTTTGTTACATAAAAATATTAGTAAAACCCTTGTGACATTTTTAACATATTATGTGTCTTAACACTGATCTAGTCCCTGGAAAGCGTATGGAATATGCGAGTTCCCAAGGTATTGGCAAGGGACCATGGGCGAACATTTCAGAGTGCTCGTGCTCCCCTAGTGAAATTAGGTAGAATAGTTAGATTTTCTTTTCGATGACAGGCATTGTCTCGATTTAAATTGCCAATAGTTGTTATTTTATGTGCAATTCCTTCCTTTTGCTAAGTCTCGGAATCCACTCACATTAGTTGATTATTTTCTTGTGAGTACTATAAATAGTAGAGTGAGATGTTGGAATAAAATAATGATTATACCTTTAGGAGAATTGATTGATTGGTAATTCACTTCCTACATATGGAAATTGATGTTGGATAATGCAATTGAGATTGTTATAACGGCAATAAATTGACATATTAAGGAATTGAGTGAATAACATATTTCTCCTTTTATTGGATTAAAGGAATAAATTGACAAACCCTCTCTATCCCATCATAAGATAATTTGTCAATCCAATATGTATGGTTAATTGCTTATGTTGGTGCAAAGGCACCACAATCGTTAATTTTGATGATAACAAAACATTTGTTGTTTAACATTTGCATTTGAGTCCAAGATTTCAGGTCAATTGCAAATGGATACAAGTGTGAAGGACCTCAGAGCTCACATGCATAGTGTATTGGAGGAGCTCATTGGAGGAGAAGGAGCTTTGCTTGGTGCAAGAGCTTGAAGGCAAGAGGAATATGATAGATTTTTATTTTGTCCTGTAGTCTGTACTTTGTATCTTTTGTTATTGGCCCTTTTATTTTCTTAGAGTATTTGTTAAAGAGCCCAAAGTAACATAAAAGTAGCCCTAGGAACACTTACACAACCCTAAGTCGCTTAGACATTTGGTAGAGAACTTAGAAAACCAAAGTAGGCTTCAGACAGCCTGATCAGACATCCAATCTGGACATTAGACATCTGATCCTTGTCTTTATGACATCTGGCTGTTTGATCAGACGTCAAAAAACACCTAGGTTGGAAGCCACTCCTTGTCTGCCATTTCTAGATATCCAGCCTTTAGTCCAGACGTCTTAGCAGATGTCTAATGCCATTGCCAGACGTCCAATTAGTGGAACGTTGGCTTAAAAATATAATCATTGAGGATTGACCCTTAATCTTCTATTAGACGTCCATAGAGGACCTTAGACAACTGATATATAGATGTTTGCCCTCTATTAAGCCAAAATCACCTCTCATTAGTAATCTATCCATTTGTGCCTTGGGAAATCCATTCTGGTAGTTATTTAGGTTTTCAGATGTCCAGACCTAGTGCTAGATGTTCGACAAGTCGTTTGACCAACTTACACAAGAACCTGTTTAGGTTTGATCCAAGTCAGTAAGGAAATCCATCTAGGATTAAATGTTTGATTTAGTTTCCAGACATCTAATACTTTTCCCAGACGTCAGATAACCCTATCAGAATCATTAATGACCCTAATTCTGGCCTAATCTACCATAGGTTTCTTCCCAATGGCTATAGAAGCCTTCCAAGGCCTTCCATAGCCTTCCTAAGCCATCTATAAATAGGAGAGGCCCCTTCCTTTGTTAGACACACCAAAAAATACCATTTCCACATCCATTTGTGTCATAGAGAAGCTATTCTCAAGAAGAGAAGTGATCTTGTTCTCTAAATCCCTATTCGTCTAATCTAAGAGCTTCGATACTCTATCGAGATCATGCCTACTCACTTTCATCTAAGGGAAGTTCTTCTTTGCCTATAGAAGCTAGTTTTATTCACTTTACTTTGTGGCTTTATAGGATATTTTGTATTTGTCTTTGGTTGGGTATTCGCTTTGCGAATTCCTGTCTCCTTCGTGAGACAAAAACCTTCTCGTGAAGAGAAGGGGTTTGGGGCATGCTATCCTCATTCAAAATAGCATCGATTGTAAGAGGTTGAACTACCCTTGTTTAAGTAGTTTGGTTAGTGAATTTGATCGACTTAGTCGATCGAAAAATTCTAAGTCGAGAGACTTAGGTGGTGGTTTTTACCTGGGTTTGGGTTTCCACCTACATATCTTGCGTACCAATCTGATTATGATTTTTATAAGATTGTTATATTTATTTCCACTTATTTTCGTATCACGCAAATCTCACCCCCTTCCGTAAGGAATCTACATTTGGTATCAGCGAAGGTCTTGTGAATCGACATAACAACCCGGCAAGGATTCAATAGAGGGGAGCATTTTTGCCATGAGACACTCGGAAGGGCAATCTACCACCCTACTTGGACAGAAGCAACTACAACTATTGGAAGTTGAGGATGAAGATGTGGCTTCAAGCCACTGAGTTTGAGATATAGGATCGCTATGAGGCCCCGTTCACCATCCCGGAGAAACCCAAAGGAGTTTATACGGTGCAGTATGTGAACTCAACCTTAACGCAAAAGCCATGAACTCTCTCTAGTGCTCTCTTCGCAAGGACGAGTTCAGCTGTATCTCAAGGTGTGACACTGCCTTTGAGATTTGGAGAGAGATAGAAATAGCTAATGAAGAGTCATGCATGAAGGAAGAAGAAGAATTCAATAAGGAGACCACATGCCTTGGTTTTAAGGCAATCGCGGATAGCGATAACGATGAGGGCAACGATGAGATAAATTCTGATTTACAAGATGCTTTGTTGTGCTTTATGAAATTAGTAAGTCATTAAAGGTAGAAATTAAAAATATTAAAAAGAATCTTAGTCTTCTTAAATCTGAAAATGAAAGGTTAGAAATTCAACTTAAGAATCTAGAAACTAGTTCTAGTCCTAACATTTCTGAAAATGATAATTTATTGCTAGAAAATCATAACCTAATCAATGAAAATAGTATATTGATTAAGGAGAATACTAACTTAAAAACTGAAATTTCTAGTGTAAAAACTAAGATGTAGTAGAAAAATAACTTGCATGTCTTCGGGAAGATTCTAATAACTTGATGAACAAATTAAATAATTTCTCTAATGATAGAGTTAGCACTAGTCATAAGGTTGAGAAAGGATCTCCATCAAGGAGAACAACTAAGAAAATCAGATCCAAATTGACTTGGGTACCGAAGAAAGAACTTGAAACTTATTTTGTAGGTTTCAAAGGAGATTACAATATCAAGGATTGGATTTATAAGGTGAAGAATGGTAAACTCGAATTGGGAGGACCAAGGAGAAGACCAAAGAGGAAGACGAGAAGAACGATGAGAAAATCGGTGGGTGATCAAATTGCCACACATCGACCACTAGATTGGAGATCGGTGTCAATGCCCGGACCTCCAACCTTCAAATGGGAGCCCCATCCACTTTGGAATCAACCGCCATTTAGGCCATGCTATTGGACATCGTAAGGAAAATTCCTTACCCTATCTTTTTATCTATAGAATATAGATAGGGGGAGTTAAAATTGATGAATCTATTTGTTCATCATTAAGGGGGAGGACTTAAAAGTTAGCTATATTTCCTTTAGATAGGGGGAGTTAATTATATAGCTATCTTGTTATTATAAAAAAGGGGCAGATTGTTACTCTTGTTAAAAATAAGAAATTAATTCAAAATTAGAAGAGCATGTTTTAAGGGAGAGTATAGGAGAATTAAAATTAATGAAACCTTTTTGATAATGTTAAAAAGGGGGATAACTTTTTGGATTATTACTTATTGTTTTGTCATCATCAGAAAGGGTGAGATTGTCGGTGAATGGGCACCATGATCGTTAATTTTGATGATAACAAAACACTTGTTATTTAACATTTGCATTTGAGTCCAAGATTTCAGGTCAATTGCAAATGGATACAAGTGTGAAGGACCTCAAAGCTCACATCCACGGTGGATTGGAGGAGCTCGTTGGAGGAGAAGTAGCTTCACTTGGAGCGAGAGCATGAAGACAAGAAGAATAGGATAGATTTCTATTTTGTCTTATAGTCTATACTTTGTATCTTTTGTTATTTGCTCTTTTATTTTCTTAGAGTATTTGTTAATGAGCCCAAAGTTACATAATAGTAGTCCTAGGAACACTTACACAACGGTAGGACACTTAGATATTTTGTAAAGAACATAGAAAACCAAAGTAGGCTTCAGATAGCCTGATCAGACATCCAATCTGGACATCAGACATCTGATCCTTGACTTTAAGACGTCATACTATTTGATCTGACATCCAAGAATACTTTGGTTGGAAACCACTCTCTGTCTGCCATTTTTAGACGTCTAGCCTTTATTCCAGACATCTTAGCAGACGTCTGATGACACTGCTAGATGTCCAATTAGTGGAATGGCTTAGAAATATAATCATTGAGGATTGACCATTAATCTTCTATTAGACGTCGTAGAGGACCTTAGACATCTGATATATAGACGTTTTCCCTCGATTAAGCGAAAAACACCTCTCATCAGTAATCTATACGTTTGTGCCTCGGGAAATCCATTCCCGCAGTTATGTAGGTTTCTAGACATCGAAACCTAGTGCCAGACATCCAACAAGTCATCTAATTGACTTACACAAGAACTCTGTTTAGGTCTGACCCAAGTCAGTATGGAAACCCGTCCAAGATTAGATGTCTAATTTAGTTTCCATATGTCTTAAGGGTAGTTTCCAGACGTCTGATACTTTTCCTAGACGTCTGATAACCCTGTTAGAATCATTAATGACTTTGATTCTAGCCTAATTTGCCTTTGGCTTGTTCCCAATGCTATAGAAGCCTTCCAAGGCCTTCCAAAGTCTTCCTAAGCCATCTATAAATAGGAAAGGCCCCTTAATTTGTTAGACACACCAAGAAATACCATTTCCACATCCATTTGTGTCATAGAGAAGCTATTCTCAAGAAGAGAATTGATCTTGCTCTATAAAGCCCTATTTGTCTAATCTGAGAGCTTCAATACTCTGCCGAGATCATGCCTATCCACTTCCATCTAAGGGAAGTTCTTCTTTGTCTATAGAAGCTAGTTTTATTCACTTTACTTTATGGCTCTATAGGATATTTTGTATTTATCTTTAGTTGGGTATTCACTTTGCGAATTCCTGTCTCCATGAGACAAAAACCTTCTAGTGAAGAGAAGGGATTTGAGGCACGCTACCCTCGTTCAAATTATAGTCGATTGTAAGAGGTTGAATGTCTTGACCATGCACTCTCACATCGTATAATGTCGTATGTATTCTAAAGGTTGTCTGGTGATGGATTGACCTACACAAAATCGGGACCGACGGTTCAACGAATGAATGAAGCGTCATACCCGAGGTCCTCCTCTTTGATTGGGCTACAAGCTGGCAGACCCTTGTTTAAGTAGCTCGATTAGTGAATTTGATCGACTTGGTCGATCGGGAAATCCTAAGTCGAGAGACTTAGGTGGTGGTTTTTACCCAAGTTTGGGTTTCCACCTAAATATCTTTGTGTACCTGTGTGATTGTGATTTTTGTAAGATTGTTATATTTATTTCTGCTTATTTTCATATCATGGATATCTCACCCCCTTTCGTAGGGAAATTACAATTTATGCATGACAATTGTTAAATGACAATTATTCCTGAAATAAACGAATGATTGAATATGATAGAATCAAGGATTGAAAATGGATAACTAAATATGACAGTTTCGCTGAGTTGTTGATGGATCAAGGAGTAGTCTACCCTCCTTGCTTCTCTATGGTAGGACTATTAGCCAACCGGGTAGCGAGGTAGGGGTACGTGGGTATTTAGGACCCCAAGGTGATGGAACAAGATATAGTTCCCTCTTGGCCAAGAAAGCACTACATACTGATGGTAACACCACCATTCATCATAACTAACTTGAATTAGTTAAAATCGAGAGATAAATGCTCCTAAATGATCTCTTGAGGACGATAATTTTATTCTGATCTGATTTGAGAAGAAGACAAGAAAATAAGCTTAATTCTACTATTTTAACAGCACATCACAAATGAAGATTAGTGGCAGGGTTACTGAAGGGTTAATTGAAGGTCAAATGAACACTAAAGACCAAGAAGTGGGCTCACACTAGCAAAATCAAGGTTTCATGCATTTTCATGACAAAAATATGACTAAAAACCCTAATTATCAACCCTACTTAAATTGAAAAGGTATTCATCAGGGTTAAATCAATATAAATCTCCTAAAATTCATGAAAAAATATTATAAGAGGTTTGACACCTTTGGTTTGACCATCTTGACCTATTTTTAGCAAGAATAGAGATTCAGATATGAATTTATCCTAATATGGTCCCCTTTGCAATTTACCCAGTCAAACATGGTCAAAGCTCAAATCTAACTTCACCATTATATTTCTATAGTACAAATTACGTTAACACCAAAATTTTGGTCGAATCAGAGTCCATCTTGACCTATTTTGCATTTTAACCCCTAAAATCTCTATCCTTCACATTAGAGCCCTAGGTTACAAGTTTATTGCATTCCGGTGCCTAACTTTGTTGTCGTCTTCACATCTAGGTCCCTGCCTCTATGAATAGTATGAATGCCTTCAAGTCGAGATTCAAGAGAGTAAATCTCTCTCAAATCAGCACCAAATTCCTCCAAATTTGGAAGGATTGGTGTTCAAACCATGGGGAATCCATTAGACATGATTCTAATTCCTAACTAGCATCCTAGAACCCTAACGAACTCACCAAATTAGTGAGGGTTCCTCATTTCAATTGCAAGGAATTCGCACTGATTCCTTGCAATGGATGGCCTGGAACTCCTCTATATAAGTTCCTCTTCATCCCATGATCAAAACCAGCTCAGTTATAGCCAAAAACTACCCTTTCTTGTCCTCTCCGGCTACCTCTGCCATAGCTTGTTGAAGCTCTGAGTTACTACACTAATGT
The DNA here is from genome assembly GCA_037157565.1 of Thalassia testudinum. Lineage (NCBI taxonomy): Eukaryota > Viridiplantae > Streptophyta > Magnoliopsida > Alismatales > Hydrocharitaceae > Thalassia > Thalassia testudinum. The sequence goes on along the minus strand of JAZHRO010000003.1, from coordinate 109,501,497 downwards.
ATTTGGTTTTGAAAAACCTGTCGTCATAGTTTAAAAGTGAAAAACTCGTGTTCAACAAATAAAATTTATACTAAAATAGAAAGCCCGGGACGAACTTAGGGAGGCGGACGTTTGATTAAAAATATGCATTTGTTTTATTTGTCAAGAAGCAAAATAATTGATTACAAACTATCCATCTATTTACAATAAATAGAAGAGAGAGAGAGAATATTACAAACAAAAACCAAAAAGAGTTGTAGAATGAACATGGATTTCATTATCAAAGAGATTGTTTGTTACACTACTCATTATGACTAAAAAGCAGAAAACAATTACACTAGAAAGCAGTAAATCTACTCTAGAAAGCATCAAAAAGAATGGAGAGAGAATTATCCTCCTCGACGGTCGCTTGGAGGACGAGCTGGACGGGATGATGCTTGGAAGACGAGGAATGGAGTAGGACAAAGGAGGATGAAGTGAGAAGAACGGGAACGAGGTAGCATGTCATCGTCGTTGCGGGATCCACTTCTGAAATGGGGACGAAAATTTGACTTTATCTCTTGAGAAGCATCCCAGGTGTGGGACAAGCTTCTCTTGAGCTTTGGAGAGGGAGAGAAGAGAAAGAAGGGGATGAAAATTTCGTATGGAAGGGGTCTCCTTTTATAGTTGCAAGGAGTGAGGGAAATTTGGTCTTTTTAATTTGAAAAACATTAATTCAAGACCTTTAGTGATGGATAAAACCATCGCTAAAGGTTCGAACGTGGCCTTCGTGAGCAGCGCTTGCGTGCCCGTTCGCCTCCTACGCATGAAATGCGTGTTCACGTTCTTGAATTCTCGGCTACTCGATCGCGAGATCGAATGGTTGAGATGCATCCTTACTGCGCCTCCTCATCGTGCACTCACCGTGAGTAATCTTACATTACGCGCGAGTGTGCAATAGTGTGTGCGCACTATTGAGCAGCTGCAGCCACTTGATCGCGATCGAGCGATCGTTACTCCCGCTCGCCTACGCCTCAGATCTTGCTCCATAAGATTCGAACGCCTGCCTCTTCATCGTGTAAGTGCATTCGACCAATGTGCTACAACCGCATTTGTGCCTCGCTTACGTTTTGTGCACGTGCATCCAACGATGGAGAAGTGACACTTAGATTGAAGAAGAGATGGAGCGGCAGGTGTAGCAGCCGGTTGGGGGGCTTAGATGGAGCCACCTGGTGCCATCTTGGCCATCCATCTTCTGGATGATGTAGATGGTGCCACGATTGTCGGATTGAGTCGATTTTCACATTGTTAGACTACGATCGTTGATCCGAATCCATCCGTACAATCGGATTTATCATCTGAAGTGCAGATTCACACCATCTTGGCCCTTGATCTTCTAGGGTTCCTCGATCTCTATCTGATGCTACAAATGTCTAATTAGGGCGATCTTGAAGTCGTTGAACTCCAATTGTTGTCTTGATCAAATCTGTACGGTTGGATCTTCGATCTGAGGCCCCGATAAAAATTTGCCTTATCCCTGAATATAAAAGGAGACAATTAAACTCTATTTTATTCAAACTAATCTAAATGTAAGATGATGCATGTTATGCAATATTTATAGTATGTAACTCAATTCTATGCTTAAGAACATGCATAAGTAGACATCTTATGTAGTGTAAGCATGTTTACATCACACCCCCTTGCCTATCTTTTGCTAGTCCCTAGCAAAAACTACATGCTATTTATAAAAGAATTTGGTTAGATTTTTTGGGAATGAGTTATTTTCAATCATTAAGAAAATGTTTACTTAGGATCTGAACTTTCAAAGATACAATAGTGCCAAGGTATCTGCCAAAATGTAGACCGCCTCAAGCCCTCGCCTTATTCAAAGAAAAATTTCTTTTTTTTCTCTTTCTCTTCTTTTCTAATTTTTTTTTGGATTTTAGTGTTTTAGGGTTTAAGAGTGACTTTTTATGGCCATTCAACTCACCCAAGATTTGATGAGAACCGTAAGTTGTATGCATCTTATTGTGAATGTGTTAGACTCATTGATCAGTAGTTAAAATGGACTTCGGATTTCTACGCCTCTAGGTGACCTTAAAAAGAGAATTCTGCCTAAAGGTGTATCTTTACAACCGGCAGCTTTCTCCCTACTTTTATTTTTATGGGGTCAATAAAGGGTGAATCTAGTGTATATCTCCCCGATTTATTCTTAGTGTTTTGGAAAATTTCAGTGCATTTATTGAGTCAGGTTTTGGACAACCGGTCGATGAGCTATTACCACCGACAACTTGCCAGCCATACTCGTGCGGTGAAGTGTGGTTGATTTCTTTTGTTTCTTTTCTTTTTCTCCTTTCCTTTTTGACTTTCTCTTTTTTTTTTAAAGTAGGTGGCTTCCCTAGTCTAAGATTTACGTAAAGGCAGCAAGAAAATAATGGTCCAGTGACTGGGCTCTGGACAACCTACCTATGGGTTGTTACCCACAATAACTTGTCAGCGATATCACCCTAGAAGGTTCATTAGCTACCCAATTTCTGTTAGAACCGCTGATTAACGAGTTAGTGACAAGATAGTGTATAGATGCTTTAGGCTTAAAGTTCGCTCAAATCAGAGGACGGGTTGATAAGTCGTGTACTTATCACCCAAACTTATTTACTAGAATTAAAATCGAATTCAGGTTGGCGAGGATACACAGGCTGATTAAGTCTAAAGACCTAAAGGGTCCTTGTGTTTAAATCGTAATGTAATATTTCCTAAGATTGAAAATTTTCTTAAACCCAAGTTCCCTTTCCTAATTCCACAATTTTTTTTAATATATAATTAAAAAAGATAAAATGAATCTATGGAGCTGACGAATTAATTCAGAGATGAATATCCACCCCCTATGCCTATCTAATGAAGTGTCATTGTATTAAAAAGACATAAAACAGAGTGGAATAGAGTAGAAAGCACATGAATTGCATGAATGTCGGGTCTGCTCCGAGATAAACAAAAACTGTATATGTGCTGAATTTAGTGTCTTTAGCTAGGCACACTATACAAAGAAGAGAAATAAATAATTTACAAGTGCAGATCAGAGTCAGAATAAAAAGAAGAAACCTCTGACCTGCCAGCAGATGTCCACAGATGTGGACTAGATTGTGGTGCTGACCCATACCACATAATTGAGAATATCTAAGGTTCTGGATAAGAATTACCCAAAGCCTAAAATTAGTACGCAAGTGGGGTCGGGCTTACGATTTATGAGGATGCAACCAAAGACCAAAGAGTCGGGTTACAGAGAATTTGTTATCGAAAAGATAATCAATGAATGTATGCTTGGGTTGAACATCCTCAGAACAAATGTCATAAGGGTTTTGGTTTGATGGCTTCAGATGAATTGAAACCCTCAGACTCGGTCTTCTATTTCCTCTGAAATTTGCTTCCTAAATCAAATTTTCCCAGCTCCTATCCTCATTCAGAATGTCAAATTCTGGGACCTCCTGCATATTAATCACCCCGTCTGAAATTTCCAAGTCTAAAAGATGTGGCTGAATCAGAATTGACTTTGGTCTAGTTATCTCAAAAATAGAATCATCGATAAGCTTAATGGGGTGTAACTGACAATTAGGGCATTAGATTGAATCCTCCAGAAAATGCAATTCTGGATCCGTAATGTGAGCCCCAATAAGATCAGTTTCCTCGATTATTGGGCTATCAAATGATCTATCAGATTCCTCAGGCCCAATCGTCTCACAAAAATCGTGTTCTGTAAACTTGCGTGAGACTTCGCAACTTGAATCTTCACCATTAGAATCAAAGAAATCCAAATCCGTATTAATGTATGTCCCAAAATCATCTGTCATTTTCTAGTCCATGGAGACATGAATTTCCTCATACACTAGCTCAGGAATTTCAGGTGAAGAAATCAGATCATCCTTAAATTGGTTGCTCTAATTCAATCTGGTCAGCCTCGTAACATGTGTCCCCCCTGACAGGTGCCTGAGCGGGTTCTGACCTTGGCTCTCCGAAGGGGGGTTCATCCTGGGAATCATCCCATGATTGAACTAAAGCAACCATAGATCTCATTCTCAATTTCGCTAACTTCCCAAGTAGAAACTCACCCAGGTTCTTATCCTTAACATCCTGGAGCTAATACAACAAGTACTTATTCAAATCATCAATCATCTCAATCAGGGGCTCCAATTTTTCAATGCAAGGTATTGGCTAAACTTCTAAAGATTGTATGGTATTCCTCAAGTAAGCCAAAACCTTATTTTGAACCTGGTTAGCCTGAACTGAATGAGTTGGTTCAGGGTTGGGAGGGTTTGGGATAAGTGCAGAGGAGTTAACGAATTGAGATTCGTTATACCCTTCTTGATAATAAGTCATTTTGGATTGTTCAAAAGGTAATGATGACCTAAAGGTAGTGTAATTAGAGGATGGGTAAGGATCAGTGTATCCTTCTTGATTGTAGATTGTATTAGGTTGTCCATGAAAGGGTGACGATCTATAGTCGATGTGGCTCTGAGAAGGATAGAATAACAATCATAGTGTTCAGGGTTAGACCCTAAACACGGAGGTCCGAAACTGTATCCCCAATCTGAGTTATCCCAACTAACTGATGGTTGATTATAGTACGAGTCGGGATAATTGTCATGTTGAGGATAACTCATAACAGGAGAGAACGAGTGGGAATGTGTATAAAATGTGGAAGGATTCATGATAGATGGGAGGAAGGAAGGTGCCCTACAATACAGGCAATTAAACCTATCCTTAAGTGGGCTAGCCTAAAAACCTACAGACTCCCAGAACTCGTCTTGAGATAAAGAATTGATTTGATCTAAACCTGTCTGTTCAATCCAACCAGTTAGAAGGAGGGATTGGGGAGAAGGTTCTTCCTTCGGCTTGTGCCTCTGGTTCCTAGTGTATCCCCCAGCTGTGATCATTTGATTCTGCTCCCCTAGCTAGACATCAGATTGAATAGTAGAAACAGACTAATCGAAAATAATCTCGTTTTAGGCTCCGAAGAGTGAATCGAATCATTAAGGCCAATGTCTACTCTATTTTATTTAGGGCTAGGTTTGAATGTGCTTTGGAATATGATGGGCCCTTTACCTGGGTTATGACCTTAATGATTGATTGATGTATGTGTGCGTTCACAACCAGTGGTTTTCAAGCAAGATTATTTTTGATGCGGTGAATTTTAGGGTTCAAATCTTTCTCAGTAGATTTTAGTATTCAACTTTAGGTACTTTCAAATAAGTTTTGTTGGCACATCAAGTTTTGAAAGCACAGGTGAAGATGTTTTCCTTTGAAACTTAAAAGAATGTGGAGTGCCTAGAAAATCCCTAAGAGTTGAACCTAAGAGGTAGCTACTTGATGGGTTGATTTTAATTGAAGTGGTGCGGCCCAATCAACCCAAACAATTGGCCTGTTGCACCACTTAATTAGTCACACAAGTGATTACCAAATATGATTTCAACTCATTTATGTGTTTAGATGTGTGTACCAACTCCAAAGATCGGTTTACCGGTTGAGTTTGAAAATCAGATGAGGTTGTGTACCTCTGTGAGAATTTTTTATTTTTTTCTTTTTAAATGTGGAGGTTGAGGCAAGTGTGGGTGTCAAACAAACAAACAAAACTAACCTTAGAGCTTATAAGAACACCTAGGTTGATTGATGTTTGTATTATTTGTGGTGAAATGAAAACTAATGGGTGGGAGGTGGGAGATAGCTTACAGAACCTTCAAGAGCACTTTGCTCCATTCTACTGCTTTTGCTCGTCTCAAAAGAGTACCCGCAATCACAATAAGAAAAGAGAAAAGTAAGGTAAATGATTCATAATTTGGAAAATACGGAAAAAATCAAAGAGCGTCGCCTCCCCAGCAGTGGCGCTAAAATGTTGAAGCTCCGAGTTACTACGCTAATGTATTTGGTTTTGAAAAACCTTTCGTCATAGTTTGAAAGTGAAGAACTCGTGTTCAACAAATAAAATTTATACCGGAATAGAAAGCTCGGGACGAACTCAGGGAGGCAGACGTTTGATTAAAAATATGCGTTTGTTTTATTTGTCATGAAGCAAAATAATTGATTAAAAACTATCCATCTATTTACAATAAATAGAAGAGAGAGAGAATATTACAAACAAAAACCAAAAAGAAATGTACAATGAACATGGAATTCATTATCAAAGAGATTGTTCATTACACTACTCATTATGACTAAAAGGCATATGGCAATTACATTAAAAAGCAATAAATCTACTCTAGAAAGCATCAAAAAGAATGGAGAGAGAATTATCCTCCTCGACGGTCGCTTAGAGGACGAGCCGGACCAGACGATGCCTGGAAGACGAGGAACGGAGCAAGATGGAGGACAAAGCATGAAGAATGGGAACAGGGCAGCACGTCGTCGTCGTCGTAGGATCCACTTTCGAAATGGGGACGAAAATGACTTTATCTCTTGAGAAGCATCCCAGGTGTGGGATAAGCTTCTCTTGAGCTTTGGAGAGGGAGAGAAGAGAAAGAAGGGGATGAAATTTCGTATGGAGGGGGTCTCCTTCTATAGTTGCAAGGAGTGAAGGCAATCTGGTCTTTTTAATTTAAAAAACATTAATTTAGGACCTTTAGTGATGGATAAAACCGTCGCTAATGGTCCGAACGTGGCCTTTGTGGGCAGCGCTTGCGCACTTGCTCGCCTCCTGTGTGTGAAATGCACATTCACTTTCCTAAATTCTTGGTCATTCGATCGCGAGATCGAACGGCTGAGATGCATCCTAGCCGCGCTACCTCGTCGTGCGCTCGCCGCGTGCGATCTCGCGTTACGTGCGAGTATGCAATGGTGCGTGAGAACTATTGAGCGCCCGCAGCCGCTCGATCGCGATCGAGCAGTCGTTACGCCCGCTCGCCCGTACCTCTGATCCCTCTACATAAGATTCGAACACCCGCCTCTTCATTACGTAAGCGCGTTCGACCAATGTGCTATAAGCACGTTTGTGTCGTGCTTATGTTTTTGTGTGCGCTCATCCACAGCCATTGGATGTGCATCCAACGGCAAAGAAGCGGTGCTCAGATTGAAGAAGAGATGGAACGGCGGCTGCAGCGGCTGGTTAGGTGGCTGAGACGGTGCCATGTGGCACCATCTTGTCCGTCCATCTTCTGGATGATGTAGATGGTGCCACGGTTGTCGTATTGAGTCAATTTTCGTGCCGTTAGATTGCGATCGTCGACCCGAATCCATCCTTGTGGTCGGATTTGTCGTCTGAAGTGCGGATTCACACCATCTTGGCCCTTGATCTTCTAGGGTTCCTCGATCTCTATCTGATGTTGTAGATGTCTGATTTGGGCGATCTTGGAGTTGTTGAACTCCAATCGTCGCCCTGATCAAATCTGTACGGTTGGATCTTCGATCCGAGGCCCTGATAAAAATTTGCCCTGTCCCTAAACATAAAAAGAAACAATTAACCTCCATTTTATTCAAACTAATCTAAATGCAAGATGATGCATGCTATGCAATATTTATAGTATGTAATGCAATTCTATGCTTAAGAACATGCATAAGTAGACATCTTATGTAGTGTAAACATATTTACATCACAATCATAAGTAGCACTATTGAGCACCTGCAGCCGCTTGATCGCGATCGAGCGGTCATTATGCCTACTCGCCTTCACCTCAGATCCCGCTCCACAAGATTTGAACGCCTACCTCTTCATCATGTAAGCAAGTTCGACCAATGCGCTACAAGCTCGTTTGTGTCGCGCTTACGTTTTGTGCACGTGCATCCACAACCGTTGGATGTGCATCCAACGGTGGAGAAGTAGAGCTCAGATTGAAGAAGAGATGGAGCGGCAAGTGCAGCAACCGGTTGGGCAACTGAGATGGTGCCATGTGGTGCCATCTTGGCCGTCCATCTTCTGAATGATGTAGATGGTGCCACAGTTGTCGGATTGAGTCGATTTTCACACCGCTAGATTGCGATCATCGATTCGAATCCATCCGTGAGGTTAGATTTGTCATCCGAAGTGCGAATTCACACCATCTTGGCTCTTGATCTTCTAGGGTTCCTCGATCTCTATTTGATGCTACAGATGTCTGATTAAGGCAATCTTGGAGTTGTTGAACTCCAATCATTGCCCTGATCAAATCTGTATGGTAGGATCTTTGATCCGAGGCCGGGATAAAAATTTTCCCTATCCCTGAACATAAAAGGAGACAATTAACCTCCGTTTTATTCAAACTAATCAAAATGTAAGATGATGCATGCTATGCAATATTTATAGTATGTAATGCAATTCTATGCTTAAGAACATACATATGTAGTCATCTTATGTAGTGTAAACTTGTTTACATCATAGCTCCAGCGACCCTCCTCCTCTATCCTCCTACGTCCTCCCAATGACCAAATTGGGAGCATCTCCTTCTCCCTCACCTTCATCCACTTCTCACCAACCAAGGTGGAGGCATCCTCCCCTTCTCCTCATCGCCGCTCCTCCCACCAAAGACTTTGTCTCTTCCACATCCAGCAAGGCACACCTACGTGGTATCTCCCTCTTAGGTATTTCTCTTCCTCTCACTCTCTAGACTAGGTTTAGGTCCCTAGGATCCCAATTCAACCAACAATCACTGCTCCCCCGCTCCATCTTCCCCAACTCCAACTATGCCTTGCGTGGTTGCCATGCCGATACACGCCCCCAAATGATTCACCACCACTCCCATAAGCTTTTCCTCGCCATCACCTACAAAATCCCTAACCCTATTGCATGGAACAACTACCCTAGGCCTCCGACGAACAACCAACATTTCTGTCGCCCTCACCGACTCTGTTTGGCCACCTTACACCGCCTTTCACCAAATCAACCCCATCGTTGCACTGCTTGCATCACGATGACCCTAATGAACTACCTAATTGGGGCTTAAAGCCCATATTGTTGTCTTTAGGTATTCGCCATCGCCGTCAACCACTCTGCCTCGATCCGCCGTGCTCCGGTTGTCACCACCACCAACACCACCCTCAATTGAAGCGGAACACCTTCGCGAAGCTTTCCAAGCTTCCAATTTGGGAAAAGCAACAATAGCAGCTTCCTATTGAATACGAGCTTCCCTGCAGAACACGAAGAAGAAGAGGGACTATCACAGTCCCACATTGTAGAACTCTATTTTTGAATTGTGCACATAACGCATTTGGTGATGTGCTTCGTTGCCTCAGACACTGGGGGTGACATCCCCTCACTCATGCACCCTCTCCCACCCCCACGCTAGCAGGCCTAGACCTCTCAACCAGATTACTCGATAACCTGTATACCCATACCCAATTGAAAGAGGAATGGAAAGAGAAATCCTAAGGAGGAGGGGGTGATTTTGTTCCTTGAGAAATGTGCATGCGTGCCCAACATTTAGCAAAATTTAGGGAATTGAGGGGCTGGTGTGCTTGACAATTAAGGAGTCTAACCTTGGTATCTGACATCTAATTTGGGATACTGTTGAAATATTGGCTCTGACTTGGTTACCTGTTCTAACGTGGTTAAGTGGTTTAGGGTTACTATTGAAATATTGACCCTTGGGAATTGTGGGATTTAATTGGTGGTTTAAACCACCAATTTTAGACCTACAATTATCTTTTTATTCCATTGATTTTGAGATACATTATTTGACTCTTATTGAATACATTTTTTAGTGGATTATTTATTCATGGATATCATTATTGTTGATCATTTATCATTATTGACTAGTGAATGAATTCTATATTTGCTCCCTGCGAATGACCTTGGAACTCACAGTTTTTCAAGTACTTATAAATTTAAATGTTGTTGCAACTTTTGTCCCTATGCTACGGCGTGTTTACTCTCACCTAACTACGACGATTTTGACTACAACATTGTGGCATCGTTGCTAAGGAGGAATGCGCAATTCACCACTAGTCATATCTTTCTTGATTATTGAATTGATTTCTAGCTTGCCTTATTTGCTTTGTTTTGTTGTTACGAGGTACATCACGAGGCGATCTTTCGTGTAATCAACCACTCCAGGGGCAAGTAAAATTTCTCTTCTTCCCTAATCATCTCTTAATCTTGGGAAGAGAAAAAGGAAACAATTAGGATCCACTTGCCTTACTTTCCTAGTAATTATCATTTAAAGGCAAAGAGTTTACTAATTTGTGAGATTAATTGAAATTCGATTGAAGTTGATGTGATCTGATTAGAGATTCACTATCCACATTTCCTGTACCTATTAGGGATTTGCACTAAAATTTGTCAACATCTTGGACTACTCATCTCTTGTTTGAGTCCAAGGTGTCATACTTGGAATCAAATTGGAATTGAAATAGAACCAATCAGGGTTTCAACATTAGGATTTTGAAGTGTTAGTACAAATTTCAGGGTGATTTGGGTGTTTTGACCCAAATTTCATCCTCAACCTTAGGACAGGTCAGGTGAAATTCATTCACTTTCTGAATCAACCAACCTACAAATTAGGTCACAATTTGAAATAACTTCTAAATCAAGTTAAATTCAAGGCACAAAATTGGTAGACCTAGATCTCAATTCATACATTTCGGTCTACTTGGAACCTCAGTTACAAGGAAGGTCGGGTGGGGGAAGCCTTGTAACCCATGGGGACACTCTACTGTGTAGGGGTCTTTGCAGGACTCTCCCTTCCTGGCTACCCATGTAATTCTCGGGTGTGTGGATTTTTGTTTAAGAGTTCCATTTGCCTCAAACAGCCTCAGTCATCTAATTTTTTTTGGGTGCCTTAATTGGGTCCAGTACACATCCAGTCACTCATCTATTCTTTAGTGCACATACACAGGAAGAGGTTCCCAGGTCTAATCTAGAGGCCGCCATTAGAGTTGATCTTCTGGGTGAAATCTAATCTGATGACATCAATCTAGACCTAAATTTTATTCTTCATCCTGATCTACCACCAGATTTAGAGATGTAACCTAACAACATAGGAAAGATGTTCAAGAAACCTGAATCCCGTATGTGCATCAAGGAGAAAATGATCGAGGCTACCCTTAAACATAATGTAGAATTTGATAGGACCTCATATCCCTTTTGTGTCATTCAGGTTAATGTATCAGAAATAGCAACCCTCCTTATGAACTGCGTCATGATGATGTTAACACAAATGATACATGGTTCAACTTGGGATGCTCTCATATCGAAGTATAGTGAATTGTGGGGATTACATATATAGCACTGAGGGTTTACAAAGTTTGACAAATCCACCATATTGAGAAATACATCAGGATGTCATGAAAAACGTGTGACTGTGCTAAATATGTTGCAATAAGCAATTGATCATAAATACCCATATTCCCACTCAGAAACCAATGAGACATCTTGGAATAATTTTGAGAATCAATACAATTTCCCAAAGCCCAGGTAGGAAAATGGAGGTAATTGTTATGGACCCCCAACCCAAATGGAATCAAAATTTGACTTTGTACAGACTAACATACCTGATCAAAATATGGGTTGGGTGGATCTAGCCTCAGGTGTTCCTGATTATGCGTTAGCCATAGGAAGCTATAAGCTGGTTCATCATGCCTAGATTTTCCAAACACTTGTGAAGAATTAGACCCAGAATCTCTCGAGGTTGTAACTCCTGCACCTTATCCTATTAAAGTATTCATCGAGAATGATTCTGACATCCCAATAGAACCAAGTCTAGATTCTAGTGACCTAATTCCTACACCTAACCTAGAATCCAGATCTGAGCCTAGTTGGGAAAATCATGAGGCCCAATGCGATGAAAACCAGATTTCAGATTTGAATTATGATCTTGGGCCTGTATTTGATGATTATACCTCTTCAGACTCCTCAGAAGAACAAATTGAATTTTTGGAAGTCTACCTAATTTACGATACAGAATCAAAGGAGTTGGAAGAGTTGATATTTGATAAGATCTACCCTAGATGCCCCGAACCTGGGCCTATGATTATGCCTATGCGTAATAAGGACATCTCTCTGAGCTTGGAATTTGAGGCTAGGTTAGACCAATGTCAGGTTGACAACTCCATGCATCTTGATTTTTTCTATGGTGGAAATCCTGATCTTGAATCAAGTTCAGAAATTGATTATTGCAAATTCTCCGATGATTTCAAATCATACTCTGATTTTGGCAAACCATTGTTTCTAGATGATTATGAGCTAGTTAATGGCCTCAGTATCCATGATCCATTCTTAGATTCTGATTCTGAGGCCAATGATTTGGAGCTCAAAATAGCTTTACCTCCTACAGAGCCATTCAGAAATCGATCCCAACATCGATCCGCCACCAGAATCAATTTTTATTCCGGCTCACCTCTTTCTGATCAGGTTGCATATGAATCACCGCCATGTTTTGACAAGGAATCAGACATTGATCAAACTAACACCCACATATTGTCCACCTCTGATCCCACCAATAGGGTTCCTACATCTTTTACAAATCCATTATCTTTTGAGGACCACTACTCTAATCAGGCTGAGCCGACTCAGCCGAACCCTCGATTCGTATTTCCACACATATTTGATACGCAAAGCATCTGGTGGGCTCCCCACCTATTGATTCATATTCCACAACCCACCAAACTGATTGGATTTGGTCAGCAACATCAGCCAATTGATTTGAACAAGCACCTAGTTGGAGTAACCAGGTTAATCATCAAGATGCTTGTTCTACAAAATTCCACCAATCTAACCACTCCTCCTTGACCACCTTATGCTTGGCTAATGGCATTGAATTTAGCACTTAACGGGAGGCAACCTGTCACTTTCCAAAAGGTTGAGACCCTTCTGATCATTGTTTTGAGCTGCATTCCTATTGCACTTTAGAGTTCAAACTTTAGAACAGTTGACTCCACCTTTTATACTTATATCAAAGCTTGAAATTGTTCACAACATTCATCCCGACCTGCTCACCTACCCTTTGACCCTATTCTAAACTTTGAACTAAGATAAATTTGTACCTAACTGGTTTACAATGAGGACATTGCAAAGCTTAGGCATGGGGGAGTATTAAAGTGCAAAACAAATGAGAAATTCAATTCTTTGAGGGGTTCTTACAAAAAATATATATATATAAAAAAATTGAAGAAAGGGGAGGAAAATTTTGCAAGTTGAATGAAAAATCTATCTTGAGGAGAAAACAAAGAGCAAAGAATGTCAAAAGGAGCAAAATTAGAAATAATTGATAGTTATAGCAAATGATTATAGATCCTCCTTAAGTTCTATAACAAATCAAAACAACGATTAAGTCCTGAAGTGCTAGAGATAAGGAAATAAGTGAATAGTATCCACCTTAGGCCTCTTGGGTCTATTTTAGTGCTTAAACATTCATGTATTTGTTAAGAACCTGATTAATCCTCAAGAGGTTGAGGAAAGTGCGAAGTTGATATATTAAGTCTAAGGCTTAGGGATTATTTGACCCCGTTTCCTGCCCTTTGATTTGTGGGACTTGGTAACCTAAGCACCCAAAAAAATCACACACAGGTCTGGTTTAGTTCGGTTAATGCAATATAATGCCAGAAGTGTTCTATTTTGAAAAGGTTTTCTCAAAGATCTAGTTTAAGAGTGGCTCGAAGACATAAGTTGATTAGATGAGTTCTTGGCGTAGAGAGGTGGAATGAAAAATATTCTCCTCTAAGATGCGTAATAACATATTTTCTCCTCGGTGCTTGTCTCCTAGGATATCTAAATATCCTATTGGGGCAAGTAAGCACCTTGTGCTGTTTTAGGTGTCATGGGCGGGATTATCCCAAAATGTCAATTACCAGGACCTGAATTTAGCTACAGAACACCATGGGCAACACAATCATGAAGTGTCAAAAGCCAGGGTTCTGGGGGTTGCCATGGGCGGTGCTATCCTAAAGCATCAAAAGCCAGGGCCCTTCGAAAATTGATGGTGGGGACAAGGAATCCAATATAGACCATGTTTAAGGCTAATCCGATGTTGGATTTAGGGGAATATAAGAAACAAAAGAGAGACAAATCTCAAAATAAATATCCCTCTCTATCTCTCCTATAAAAAATGCGCTATCAAACTGAACTTGGACTTGCTACATATATGCATGGGTGCTTTAACCGCTAGGGTCAACGAAACTCTAAGCAGTTTTTGTGGCCCTTAGAAACCTTCGTGGCAGACCCAAGGCTGTGGCTAGTCAGGTTTGGATCTTAGCTGGTACTTGAGTACCTTTAGGACTATTGTTGGTATTCTAATTTGATTTCTATAGAAGTGGCACAGACAGGCTTCAGAACAACAACAATGTGGTCTAGAGATCTAGTTCTTTCCAAAGGATTTTGCGAAGGACTTACGAAAGTTAGGCATGAAGGTGTGATGGTAACACCATCATTCATCATAAGTAACTTGAATTAGTTAGAATCAAGAGATGAATGATCCTAAATGATCACCTGAGTACCATAATTCCACTTTGATCTACTTTGAGAAGAAGATGATAAAATGGGTTTAATTCTGTTGTTTTAACAGCACATCACAAATGCAAATTAGCCATGGGGTTACTTAAGGGTTAATTGAAGGTCAAATGAACACTAAAGACCAAGAAGTGGGCTTACACTGACAGAATCAAGGTTTCACCCATTTTGAGGATGAACACAAGACTAAAAACCCTAATTATCACCCCACTTAAATTGAAAAGGTTTTGGTCTGGATAAAATCAATATAAACCTCCTAAAATTCATGGAAAATATTATAAGGGGTTTGACACCTTTGGTTTGATCATCTAGACCAATTTTGACCATGAACTAAGATTCAGATGGGAATTTATCCTAATATGGGTCCCTATGCAATTTACCTATTCAAACATGGTCAAAACTCAAACCCAAGTTTGCCATTAAATTTTTATGGTCCAAATTAGGTTAACACGAAAGTATGGGCCAAATCAGAGTCCGTCTTGATCGAGTTTGCACTTTAGACTCTAAAATCTCTATCCTTCACATTAGACCCCTAGGTTTCGAGTTTATTGCATTCCAATGCCTAACTTTGTGGTTGTCTTCACATCTAGGTTCCTGCTACCATGAATAGTGTGCACGCCCTCAGATCGAGATCTAAGAGAGGAAATCTCCCTTAAATCAGCACCAAATCCCTCCAAATTTAGAAGGAATGGTGTTTAGACCATGGGGAATCCATTAGGCATGATCCCAAGTCCTAACGCGCATCCTAGAACCCTAGTGAACTCATAAAATCAGCGATGCTTCAATTGAGAGGAATTCACACTAATTCCTTGCAATGGAAGGCCTGGAACTCCTCTATATAAGTTCATCTTCATCCCACGATCAAAACCAGCCCAGTTACAGCTAAAAACCACCCTTTCTTCTCCTCTCTCGCCACCTTCACCGTGGCTTCGACGACCCTCCTCCTCCATCCTCCTACTACCTCCAAACGATGAAATTGGGAGCATCTCCTTCTCCCTCACCTTCATCCACTTCTTGCCAACCAAAGTGGAGGTGTCCTCCCCTTCTCCTTGCCATCGCTCCTCCTACCAGAGACTTTGTCTCTTCCATGTCCGGCAAGGCAATCCGGTGTGGTATCCCCTTCCTTGGTATTTCTCTTCCTCTCCCTCTCTAGACTAGGTTTAGGTCCTTAGGATCCCAATTCAACCAACGATCACCACTCTCCCACTCAGTCTTTATTGACTCTAGCCACGCCTCCCGCATGGTCACCACGCTGCTACATGCCCCCAAACGACTTTCCACCACTCCCATAATCTTCGCCTTGCCCTTGCCAACAAAAGCCTTAACCCTATTGGATGGAATAACCACCCTAGACCTTTGACGAACAACCTACATTTCCGCTGCCCTCATCAACTCCGTCCAACCACCCTACATCGCTTTTCACCAAATCAACCCCACCGTTGCACTCCTCACATCACGGTGACCCTAAAGAACTATCTTATTGGGGCTTAAAGCCCATATTGTTGTCTTTAGGTCTTTGTCATCACTGTCGACCACTCTGCCTCCATCCGCCGTGCTTCGACTGTCATCTTCACCAACACCACCCTCAACTAAAGCGGAACACCTCCGTGATGCTTTCCAGGCTTCCAATTTGGGAAAAGCAACAGCAGCAGCTTCCACTTGAATGCGAGCTTCCCTGTAGCACACGAAGAAGAAGATGGACTATTATAGTCCCACATCATAGAATGTTATTTTTGAAATGTGTATATAATGCATTTGGTGATGTGCTTCGTTGCCTCAGTCACCAGAGGTAAGGTCCCCTCACCCACGCACTCTCGCCTACCCACACACTGGTGGGCTTGGACCTCGCAATGCAATTATGCAATAACCTGTATAACTGTACCCAGTTAAAAGAGGAAAGGAAATAAAAATTCTGATGAGACGGGAGGTTTTACACCTCGAGAAATGTGCATGCATGCCCAACATTTAGCGAAATTCAAAGAATTGAGGGGCTGCTATGCTTGATAGTTAAGGTGTCTGACCTTGTGATGGGAAAACCATCATAGGCCCTAACTGGTCACTCTTAGTTAGGTTTGAAAGATAAATGCACCTACATAACCATCTGAGGGTTATAACTCCACTCCATTCTATTTTGAGAACAAAACTAGAAACTAGGGTTAATTCTGTAATTTTAACAGAAGATCATGAACACATATGATGTAAACGCATTTATTAAGGGTAAAATGCTTATTCATGCATGTTCCTAAGCTTAGATTTGCATTTCATGTTATAAATATTGCATAACATGTATCATTCAGCATTTAAAGTAGTATATAATTTAGGTTAATTACATCCTTTTTGTGGTTAGGAGAGAAGGATATTTATTTCGGAGCATCGGATTGATGATCCGACCATACGGATCTGATCAAGACGACGATCGGAGTCCAACTCCTCTGAAATCGCCTCGATCGGAGTCCCATAGCACCATATGCAATCTGAGGAAGATCAATGGCCAAGGGACTAGGAGACATAATTCGAAGCTTCAAATGACAAATCCGACCATGCAGATGGATTCGGGTCGACGATCGTAGCCTAACGGTGCGAAAATTGACTCAATCCGACCTCTATAGCAGCCCTTACAACAAGAAGTTAGATGGCCTAGACTGCGCCACGTGGCGCAACCCAGGCCACCCAGTGAACGCAAGCAGTACCGCATGCACGCAGCAGCGTGGGTGTGCGCGTGTGCGTAGGCACGCATGCGTATAGTGTAGCGCCAATGCAACGCTAGTGCGTGGCAAGGTGGGGGAGCAGTGCCAGCTATGCATGAGGTGGACCTACAGCGACGATTACAGCTGTCACTAATTCTTCGTGCACTAGCAAAGCCAACTTTGGGCATGAACGGGCATGAACTGGCTTCAGCATCGCTTCCAGCGGTGGCTTGGATGTCACTAATGATCCCATACCAATTTTTGCCTCTTCTCCTCCATTACAAAAGGATCGACACCCCCTCCCTTCCAAGCCATCTCTACCTACTCTACTCCCAAGCTCTAGCAAGCCTACCAATGCTCCATTAAAGCTTATTCTCAAACTCACAAGGTGCCTATTAGTGTAGCGAACCTCTGCCCCACCAAATACTCCTCTAACTTCCCATCTCCCTTCGTAGGTTGCCTTGGAGCCATCCTCCCACCTCCATTCCAGTAGCAGATCATCTCCGTCTTCTCACCTCCATTCTGGAGACACGCTGAAGCTTTCCTCAACATGACGTCCTCCTGCATCTCACCTCCATTGCCCCGCTCCTCACCTCCTTCATCCGAGCTTCCGCCAGGCATCGTTGTCTCGACGAATAGCCAATTCGGGAGATTTCCTCTCACTCCCTCTCTTTTTATGCTTTCATAATTCATTGTAATCGACATTGAATTGATATATATCATATTTATTCCATTTCTATCTTGTGATTCATTCTGCTTGTCTTTTATTTCAAAAACACAAAAAAATATCAAAACCCTAAAATACCAAAAGGAAACAAAACGAAGCGCGATTTTAATGTAAAGTAAACGTCACTTCCTTGTGTTCAACCCGGGACTCCCATGGAGTTTCGGTATAAATTTTATCTGATCGATGTGTTTTTTCAACTACGATGACGGGTTACTTGTAACCTCGAATTCTAACACGCGAAACATGGCCGACCATTTTGGCACCGTTGCTGAGGAGGCAATGGAATTTACTTTATTATTTATTGTGTTTCTTTGCATTTACATAGCACTAACCCTACTTGTCTTTGATCTACTGTCTTGTAGGTACCCTAGCATGGAGATCCAAGTGTGGTAGATCGGAGTAA
The DNA here is from genome assembly GCA_037157565.1 of Thalassia testudinum. Classification (NCBI taxonomy): domain Eukaryota; kingdom Viridiplantae; phylum Streptophyta; class Magnoliopsida; order Alismatales; family Hydrocharitaceae; genus Thalassia; species Thalassia testudinum. The sequence goes on along the minus strand of JAZHRO010000003.1, from coordinate 109,483,324 downwards.
AGTGCAGGTAGAGTACTCTGTAAGTGTCCCCCACATCCCCCCCATTAGTTCATTTTGCCACACTCATATTCAAGACCTAATCTACTTAGGTGTTTGCATAAACCCTAGGATGGCATTGTTTGTCTTGTTTGCCACCTTCACCCACCTCACCCCTGAATATAAAAAAAACAAAAAAAGAAAGATACTTTCTGGGGGATAAATCAATATACACACTCTATACACCCACGTTTGAGGAACATAATTGGACTTGATTTTCATATACTCAACCGGGCTTCTGACCTACGGACTCGATACACAAATTCAACACATAAAAGAGTAGAAATCATATTAGGTTAACCACCTTTTTGTGTGCCTTAATCGGTGCTGCATTTGAGCCAATTGATTGAATTGTTTGGGCCGCACCACCTAAACTAAAAGAGGTTCATTTTCTAGCTACCCATAGGATTCAATAATTAGGTCAAGCCAGGCACTCCATATTTTCTTGATTTCTAAAGGAAAATACTTGAACACATGTTTTCAACAACAAACTTGGTTCGCCTCACAAAACTTGGTTGAAAACACCTAATATTTGTATCCTAAAAGCTACTAAGCAAGATCCGAACCTTAAAACTCACCTCATCATTAATAATCTTGCTTGAAAACCTCTTGGTTGTGCACATTCACACATTCTCAAACAAATCATTAAGGGCACAACCCATCTAAAGGACCCATCACATTCCTAAAGCACCATTGTCCCAAGCCTAACTAAAATTGATTAGACGTTGGCCCTAAGGACTAGTTCGCTCATCGGGATCTAGATTGAGATTGTTCATGATTAACCTGCTTATACTAGTCAATTTGATGTCTAGCTATGGGAGTAGCGTTAAACGACCACGATTGGGGTGTACACTAGGAACCAGAGGCACAAGCCAAAGGAAGAACCTTCTCCCCAGTCCCTCCTTCTAATTGGTTGGATTGCTTGGACATAAGTAGAGTAAATCGTCCATAATCTTAGGATGGATTCTGAGAGTCTGTAGACCTTTAGGCTACCCAACCTAAGTACAGGCTTGTATTTTTTGTGCTGCAGGGTCCCTTCTCTTCCCCGTCCTTCTGACTTCCTTCTAGTGTAAGCTTGGAAGGAGGTCATTGAACCCTTGATTGGAAGGACCTTTAGACCATTCCCAGAGGCGGAGGTTGAGCTTTAGCCAAGCAGATCCCATGGCTGACCAACAACCACCTCCCCCACTCCCGAACCAGTAAGAGCTGATTCAGAGGTAGTTGGATGAATTGTAGCAGGTGTAGCAATGGTTCCGACGAATGAATGGTCAGGGTGCTCAGCCCTTGAAGGATTTTTATGATCCTTCAAATTATGAGGATCGTCTCGGCGTTGTGATTCTCGATAGCGATGTTGAGATCATGCCCCAAGTTTTGAGTCTAATTAAACACTTTCACGGGCTTGGCTCAAAGGACCCATTCCAACATTTGGATGACCTGATCACTCTGGTTCAGACCACTAAATTGTGGAATGTGGATGAAGAACAGATGCTAATGAGGCTTTTCCCCCATTCACTCAGGGATAAGGCCGCACGTTGGTATCGTACCATTGGAAGACTGATTGCTACCTGGACAGCTTTGAAATTGGCCTTCCTGAAGAAGTTCTTCCCAATTGGGCAAACCAATGCGTTGCGACGGGCAATTACTACTTTTGCCCAGTGGTAGGGGGAACTGTTTCATGAGGCCTGGGAGAGATTCCAGGGTCTGTTGCGGAAGTGTCCACACCACAAGGTGCCTAAATGGAAACTTGTGTAGATTTTTTATCACGGGTTGAATGATCAACTCTGTAATCATGTGGATGCTTCTTGCGGAGGCAATTTCCTCAACAAGGATGCAAATAGCGTGTATGATTTGCTTGAGGAAATAAGCGAAAATTCTTTAAACTATGCCTCCATGGAAACCTTCAACCGATCCCAACAAATTAGATCAAATGCCAATGAGGTCCAAGATTCTCATACATCTGATATGGAATTGATCTGTAATAGATTAGATAAGATGGATTTGGTTACTAAATGAATGGAAGAGTGGATGTCTGGAAACTCCAATTTTTCTAGATCCACTCAATCCTAGGGATCGGGATTCCATTCTTTGCAAGCTCCTACGGGACAGGAGTTTGTGAACCAACTGGAGCCGACTCAACCTTCGAGTCAACTCTTCTCGGAACTTTATGGGTTCCAAACTGGGGCCTTTGATCCCAATCTTTTTGATCCTTCTTCATCCTCATCTTATGAGGATGTTCATGTTGTGCAAGAGAATGTTAGGTCCAACCCTTATTCAAATTCTTACAATTCTGGTTGGAAAAATCATCCTAACTTCTCTTGGAAAGATCAGGGGCAGCAGACCCAATATCGACCTAACAACTATGTACTGCAAAAACCAATGGGTTAGGGTCATGTTTATACTCAGTTGCCCTTGAATCAGGTTAATCAACCTATGTGGAATGCTCAACAACCCGCCGAGCAGGCTGAGTTGAACCTGAAAATGGTAGAAATGCAAGGGTTAATGCTCCAGCTCATGCAACAGATGAAAACTTTGCTGGACACTTTGCAATCTAGACTTAGTACAAACAACTGACAACCCAGATCTCTACCATCACAATCTGTACAAAACTTAAGGAATGTATAGAACCAAGGCATTGGGCCTCAAGGGTTTGGTAATGATGGGGAGTTGCATGCTCAAGCTCATGTTATCTATCAGGCTACCCCAGCCCCTCCCGGAGTGAACCAAGTTCCTACCATAATCAACCGGGAGCCTCCTGTTTTGCCCAACCCTCCTCAAGGCACTAACCAATAGCATTTTGCCACGGCAAACACCATCACCTTAAGGAGTGGTAGTAGACACAAGGGACCTACCCAACCCCATGTCAACCCCATTAGGCCCTGTAGCAAGAATTCCAAACTCTCAACTAAGAATGTGATCAACAAAATGTCAGAGTCTGATGCAGGAGTATGTTGTTGCTGTATGGGCAAAAAGAAAAAGTCAGAGGAGAAATTGGAGGAAAGGATGTCCTTACTTCAGGCTTTCAAATTGATAATCATTTTACTCCTTGCGGCTCTCGAATCAATCCCCGCCTACACCATAGGTTTACTAAATGCATATAAAGAAAGGCGTAGAGCAAAATCTGAAAATAATAGGAGAGTAGTTTTGTCCGATAACACAAGCACACTGATCCTAAACAAGCTACCTCCTAAGAAGCAGGACCCGGGAGCCCCACTGATTTCCAGCACAATAAGAAACATTACTTCTGACCGAGCCCTCCTTGACTTGGGTGATTCCATTAATGTGATCCCCACCTCACTACACATGGAATTGGGTCTAGCCTACATACAACACACTGACATAACCTTGCAACTAGCCAATAGATCCATTACAAAACCAAGGGGTATTTTGGAGGATGTTTTAGTCAAGGTTAATGATTTGCATTACCTTGCTGATTTTGTGGTCCTGGACTTGGAAACCCCAAAACAGCTTAACCACACCCCGATTATTTTGGGAAGACCTTTCCTGATTACTAACAAGGCGAGAATTGATTGTGAATCGGGAAATATAGAAATGGCCTCAGGGGATAAGATAAATCGATTCAATATTTTTGAGGACTCAAAGAAGAGACAAATTAAGTGTGGTTTGATGGAGGAGCTTGGTAGAATAGTGGAAGTAATGGCCATATATACCTTTGACAACCTTTTAATGGCCAACTCAACCAAAACTCGAGAAGATCGCATGGTTGCAGAAATAATTGAGGACAAAACAAAAATGTGACCAATTGTAGCAAGACGGGATGTGGAAGATATACATGAAATAAAAAATTTGTTGGATGATTGACATGATCAAGATAAAACCCAACGACATCGTTATCCTGAATGCTTAGAGTTTGAGGTCCAACTTGTGGGTGGGAATTCTGAGGATCAGGATAGTTGGTTTAAGAACCCAGAGTGTGAGGATGAAATTGAACATTGGGGAAGAACTCTTCAAACATTAGGTATTCTAGAGTACCCACAAATCCCCAGCACATCACAAAACACTCATCATCCTTTTTCACCCAACCATTGCACAAATTTTATACCCAACCACACTTCCTTTGTAATAAATCAACAAAACTCCTATTGGAGACCATTTGAGCTCTCCTTGCACCACCAGCTTGCCACTTTCATTGTTCATCTCTTTGGCAAGCCCATTTTCACTCTCTAGGGCCTATACCTGGGGGCCTGAAAATTGTGTTGTTGTGGCCTCAATGTTTAGTTTTTTTTTATTGAGGACCTCGCCTAGCTGAAGGCACTAAACTCAGTACATGTAAAGGCTGTTCGAAGCAGACCAGAGTCTCACAAAAATTGGGTGCTATTCTTCCACTTCTACTCCCTTGCATGCTTTCAATTTTCACAATGAGAATATTGCAATAGCTAAGCACGGGGCGATGGACATATTTTATAACCTTTTTGTCAGCTGTAACAGTAATTTCCTATTATTTGATTCTTATAAAAAAAATTTGGAAATGTGAAAAAGATATAAAAAGAAAGAAATTAGGAAAAGAGAGCTTAGGCATTTGGAAGTTATTAACTTTAGGAAATGATACGAGAGGACATAAACACTTAAACTCTTCAGGTCTTCGGGCTTAATTAGCCTAGGTGTCCACTCGAATGTGGACTTAGTCTCGAGTCCTCGCCAATTAAAATTTATTTTAATTTGGTAAATAATTTGGGATGATAATTATGCGACTTATCAACCTACCCTCTGATTTGGGGGGACTTTAAGCCTAAGCATCTACACACATTTTTTGTACTGACTCACTTCTCGGTGGCTTTTACGGAAATTGGGTAGCTAATGGACCGACTTGGGTGGTATGGCTAACAAGTTGTTGGTGGTAACATCTCATCGACCGGTTGTCCAAAGCCCAGCCACAAGACCAATTTCATTATATTGCCTTTAGGTAAATCTTAGATTAGGAAAGCCACCTACTTTAAAAAGAAAAGGAGAGAATAAAAAATAAATAAATAAAACCATACTTCACCGCACAAGTATGGCTGGTAAGTTGTCGGTGGTAACCTAGGTTCGTAGAAACCTGAAAACCATTTTAACGGCTGTCAAGTGAGTCTTTCACTATTTTCACAAGATGCTTAACACTTAGAGTCCTTTTTGAGTCTTGGGCAGGTCGGGTAGCCGTAAAAAGTTATCTCGGAACTCTTAAACTCCAAAAGTACAAAAAAATTAGAAAAGAAGAAAAATTTAAAAAATGTATCTTCCCTTCTCAAATAAGGCGAGGACTTAGGCGGTCTACATTCTGGCAGGCACCCGAGTACTATTGAGTTTTCGTAGTTTAGGACCTTAGTTGAAATTTTCTATTGTTAATAAATGACTTAGGCCTAACCGATCAAATCCTAATTCTGCTTTTATACATAGCATATTGTTTAATTTTGCTAGGGACTAGCAAAAGATAGGCATGGGGGTATGATGAAAACACATTTATTGAAGGTAAAATGCCTATTCATGCATGTTCCTAGGATTAGATTTGCATTTCATGTTATAAATATTGCATAGCATGCATCATTCTGCATTTAAAGCAGTTGTATGTAATTTAGGTTAATTGCATCCTTTTTATGGTTAGGAGAGAAGGATATTTATTTCGGAGCCTCAAATTGACAATCCGACCATACGGATCTGATTAAGACGACGATCGGAGTCCAATGCCTCTGAAATCGCCTCGATCGGAGTCCCATAACACCATATGCAGTCCGAGGAAGATCAACGGCCAAGGGACTAGGAGACATAATTCAGAGCTTCAAATGACAAATCCGACCACGCAGATGGATTTGGGTAGACGACCGTAGCGTAACTGCATGAAAATTGACTTAATCTGACCTCTGTAGCAGCCCCTACAACAAGAAGAAGATGGACGGCTCAGATAGCACCACCTGGTGTAGCCCAGGTTGCCTAGCGCATGCTCGCACGCAGCAGCGAGGGTGCGCACGCCCACGCAGGCACGCATGAGCATAGCGTAGCGCCAGCGCGTGGGCACGCATGAGATCACTATCTGGATCTCATGCGGAAATGCCCCCATCATAGAGTTCCTAAATGGGAACAGGTTCAGTCTTTACCAGGGATTCCGTGAGGATATCCGACTCTTTGTCAATGAAACCTGTGGTGGCAACATCATGGGTTAGCATGAAGATACCCTTTGGGAGATTCTTGAGAATATGTGCGAGAACTCCATAAACAATGAATCTATGGGTATGTTCGACCAGACAACTACTCGTGCATTGACAAACATACGGGGGCCACATGAGACTCAAGGCCTATTCAGATTCGTCGATCTGGAACTAATGGCTAGCCGCCTGGACAAGGTCTTTGTTATTGAGAAGAAGGTGGATGAATTGACTCGACATCTGCAGAGAGCCACCTCAGCACAGCAGAGCGCTTATGCGCAATCGCCCTCCGATAGGGAGGCTGTGTGTAACATCTATCACCACTCTCATCTGGGATGGACCCATATCCACCCCCGTCTGATCTTGGTTTCGGAGGAAACTCCGGAACCACCTGCTCTAGTTGGGGGAACCCTGAACCCTCATATTATTACTTCTCAAGAGTTCCTCAGACCTATGAGGATCTCCACGCCATCTAGAATGATCCATTCTCAAACACTTATAACCTTGGATGGCGTAATCATACCAACTTCACATGGTCAGGGAAAAATCAAAATCTGAGATCTCAATTCCAGCCCTGACCACAAGCTCCACACCCATATTAGCCTGCTCAGCTTAGGCCCAATCCAAATTATCAATTTGGGCCATCAAGGGAAGATCAAATGACTCTTATCCTACAAACCATGGCTGACAATCAAAAGACCAATGCGGCTATACAAAAATAGCACAAAGACAAGATCACAGATGTTCGAAATCAATTTGTACAAAGAGAAAATCTCACTAGCTTGGTGCACTTCCTTCTCAACCTCTGCCAAATCCTAATAATGTGTCGAACCAAAGGCATGTTATGAACCCGAATTGGGGCCAAGCACACTATTTTTATCAGGCCCTTTCTGCTCCACCACCATACGAGATGGAGACTTCGACATCATACTCCGGACATCAGCAATAACCACCACTTCTGCTGACTCCAAACTAAAACCAGGCGAGACTTAATTAAGTTACCACCCATAGTGGAAAAATGACTTAGGATCCCCCTTATACAAGCCATTCTTAGCCTAGTAGTTTAGAACCTAACCCTAGGTTGGTTTTCCAGGACACCCCTATCCCAGATCTAGAACCTGAATGTTATTCACGCGAAATCGATGTTTTAAAATTACTTCATTGTAATATGGCTGAAATATGGCACAAACAAATATAATTTATAACTAGAATGAAATTCGAGGTCGAACTTAGGGAGAAAGTGTTGCAATTAATCTCAGAGATCACAATATCACCACAAAGATGAGCAATTTATAATGAAAATTTCATGCAAGAATGATATATATATGAATGTCCATATCAAAGTGCAACGAGAATGGGATAAATGGTTATTTAAATCACCAATTACCCATCTAATTAAGCTCATAATAATTCTCAAATAACTGAACAGTAATGATCAACCAATTATTCCACATCAATAAGCAACCAATATAACCACAGGAACACAGAACCAGCGAAATCAAATGACAAATAAGGCGCTCTGCCACCTTAAGAGCAGAGGCTTGAGGTCCTCTCTTTTTTAGCTCTTCCTCTTCCTTCTCTCTTCTTCTCTTCCTCAAGTCACGTACAAAGGCAAACGCCTCTTCTCTATAAATGTTAGAGAGTTAGAGAGCAAGGAAAAACCCCCCTCTCTCTCTTTCCCTTTCTTTCCTTTCTCTCAAAGACCCAAGGATAATAGGGTAATCGAGTAGGAATAGTAACTAGATCTGGGTGCAAAGCTGCATGTGTGGGGTCGCAGCCGAGCAGTGGGGCTAGGTGGGTATGCAGATGAGGGTGCGTGTGAGGGACCCGACCCCTCGTGTACTGGGCGAGGAGTCGGGTTGACAAAAATAATTTATGCAACTCTTTCTTCTCCTAATCCCACGATGTGGGACTATCTATCTCTGTTCTTCTCGTGAGGTAGCAGCAGGAGATGAAGTCTTGATTGCAGTCGACGAAGAGGGCAACTCCTTCAATTGGTGACCTGGACACACTCTTAGATGAATTCCATGTCACCTGGAGGTGGCACCTGGGTCTGCTGAAGCAAGAACATCTACTTCAAGCTCTTCGAAGGACTCTGTCAATGGTGATGGCGGCCATAAACTTGAAAAACGAAAATGGCCTAAGGGCCACGTTAGAACAGCTCAGTAGGTGCGCAAGAATGCGACGAAGCCAGTGGTGGTAGTGGTGTCCCATGGATGTAGTCAGAGATGGCTAGTGAACGTGAGAAATGAAGATGGAAGTGGTTGTGTTCAGTGGAAGAATAGAGCGAGAATCCCCTCAACTTCTTGAGGGGTTTTGCTCGTGTGGATGAGGCGAAGGTGTGGGAGTTGAGAGCGACCGATTTAGTGGAGTGTGGTGGTCGCTAGGTTTCGTTGGAGGTACGCCGGCGAGGTGGAAGACGGAGGTGGAGCGGGCATGGTAGCTGTCGTAATGGAGTTGTGGGGACGCGGTTGTGATGTCCAGATGATAGGGAGTCATCGAGGCTACATAGCAGACGAAGGAGAATGGAGATGGCACCAATTGCGATATGGCCGGCACCGGAGGAGATGAAAGCTCCAGTGAGGTAGAGCTGCGATGACGGAGGGCTAGGAGGCACCTCACTAGTATTGCGAGGTGCGGTGGAAGGAGGTCCCCAGAGCGAGGTGGAGCAATCCGGAGGTTGGAGGAAGAAGAGGGATTTTTGGCTCTGTTTCTCGCTAAGGAGGTAAGGTAGGCGAGGAGGGTCTTATATAGGCCATTAGTTAAGTGTTCAAGCTTGGAAACAAGCCTGAAAGCTTTGCAAATCAGGGAGTAGGCTTTGTGGGATTCAAAGAGTTGGCATGAACTCTTGGACAAGAATCAAAGGTCGAGATGTCCAAAATGAAGAGGATCTCCTCAGGAGTCTCCTATCTAAATTTGGAAGAGATTGACCAAGAAATTAGGGAGGAATCCTTGATTAAAGCTCGGCCACTTTGGGTTCACACCTGCAATGGTGGCAGGGACCCAGATGCAAAGAAAGAAGATAAACTTTATTTTCGCAAAGTTTTCAAAGACTGATAGGCTATAAGAGAGAAAATAAGTCTGAGAGGGCCTAAATGCGAACTAGGTGAAGATAGACTTTGATTGGGCCCAAATTATGGTAAAAACCTAATTTGGACCCAAGAAATCTAATGGTGAATTCAGATTTTGTTTTTGACCAAGTTTGACTGGAAAATTTCTATATAAACCCAAATTAGGGCAACAATCCGTTTGAGACTCTATTTTAGGTCAAAATGGGTTCCAATGGTCAAATCAAAGGTACAAAACCTTATAAAATATTTTTCTATGATTTTTAGAAGGCTTAGGTGAATTTTTCCTAACCAGAACCTTAGTTAAGTAAGTGGATCTATTTTTAGGGTTTCAGATGCTCATTAATTCTCGAGATGCGTAAAAACTCATTTCATTCTTCATGGACCCACTTATTAGACATTAATGACCAAATGACCTTTAATAAACCCTTAAAATACCCTGTGGTTATTCTGTGTTTGTGGAATGCTATTAATTTTGCAGAAATAACCTTGTATTGTTATCTTCTTTTCAAAACAAGATAATCTGCCCTTAGGACCTTCTAATGGATATGTAGGAGCATTTGTCAACTTTTTTAGACCAAATTGAGCTAGTTATGGCTCATGATGGTGTTCCCATCATACCCCCATGCCTAGCTTTTGCTAGTCCGTTAGCAAAACCTTACAGACCAAACCAATTATCTAGGTCGGATGTAACCGTTAGGATGCCCTACTAAGCCGCAACTCTAGGAATCAGATCATAATGCCAACAATAGGCATAGAGGTACTCAAGTACCAACCTAGATCCAGACCTGACTAGCTTTCACCTCAATCTACCACGAAGGTTTCTAAGGTTCACAAGAACTATCCTAAGGTTTGTTGGACCCAGCGGTTAAAGCACCTGTGCTTGTAACATGGTTAGCCTAGGTTTTGTTTGCCAGCGCATTTTTTGTGTAAGAGAGAGGGATAGAAGAAGATTTTCATTTGTGGAGAGTTTTCTCCCTCTTTTTCTTTTCATTATATTTTTCCTTAGATCCAACCTCGGATTGGCCCTAAACACGTTCTGTATCAGATTCCTTGTCCCCACCATCAACCCTTGTAGGGTCACTAGCAATTGATGCTTCAAGATAACATCGCCCATGGCAACCCCTAGAACCCTAGCTTTCGACACTTTGAGATAGTGCCACCCATGGTGTTCTATAGCTAAATCCAAACCCTGACAATCGACATTTTGTGATAATGTCACCTATGGCATCTGAACCAACACAATGTGCTTACATGCCCCCAGTAGGATATTTAAATATCCTAGGAGACAAGCACCGAGGAGATGATATGTTATTGTGCATCTTCGAGGGGAATTTCTTACCTCTCTATGCCGAGAACTCACCCAAATCAATTTGTGTTTTCGAGCCACTCCTAATCTAGATCTTAGGACCTTTTTCAAAATAGCATAAGTGCTTTTTGGCATGATTTCATATTTAAGCGCACTAAACTAGACTGTGTGTGACTTAGGGTGCTTAAGTTACCAAGCCCTACAAACTACAGGTCAGTTAACGGTGCTGAATAATCCCTAAGCCTTAGACCTAATACATAAGCGTTTCATTTACCTCAACCACTTGAGGATTAACATGGATCTTGACAAGTACATGAGTGCTTAAATCTATGAATAGATCCAAGAGGCCTAAGGTTAGTATTCAACACTAATCCCTTAAGTTTTAGCCTTTCAGGTCTTAATTCATCATTCGATTCAACCTAGAAGTTAGGTAAGTTCCATATTATTTTGATGGGACTCAATTTCTTTCTTTATCTTTTTGCTCCTTTCTCTTTTGTTCAATTTTCCTCCCTCCTTTTTCTCATTTTTCTCTCAATTGGATCTTCTTTTTCCTCAACCTATGTGAAATCCTTTTGTGAGATTTTACTTTCATAGCATTTTGCACTTTAATACCCCCCCATGCCTACGATTTGCAATGTCCTCATTGTAAATTAGGTGGGTTCGAGTTCAGCTTAGATCGTAAGGGTGAGTGGATGGGTCGAGGTGACTATTGCGGACGATTTCAAGCTTTGATACAAGTACCAAAAGGTGGAGTCAGTTGTTTTAATGGATGAACCTTAAAGTGCAATATGAGTTCAGCAAATAGTTATGTCAAAAAGGATTTCAGGATTTTCAAAAATATGATGGGTTGCCTCCCATTAAGCACTGAGTTTTACGCCATTAGTTGGGCACAATAAGCACAAGGAGAATGGAGATCAAAAGATAACTTAGCCAAGTTTATGTCAGTGAGTTCAACAAATGGTTTGAGTCTCTGATTGTTCACAATAAATGGTTCAAAATCATGGCTGAGTTCACTTATTTCTATAGCCCCATTTCCAAAAACACATCGGACAAGGAATGGTCCAATCCATTTTGATCTAAGTTTTCTTGGAAATAGTTTGGGATTGGCATCAAAGAGTAGGACCTTCTGTCCATGATGGAAAGTTTTTCTTGATATGTGTTTGTCAAGAAAGGCTTTAACCCGTTCTTTATTAATTCGTGAGTTCTCGTACACGTCATTGTGTAGTTCCTTAATCTCACTCATTTGTAATTGTTGGTGGATTCCAGTCTTATAAAGATCTAGATTGCACTTCCGTGTTGCCCAATAGTCTTTGTGCTCCATTTCGATGAGTAGGTTACATGCCTTCCTGTACACGAGTCTGAACGAAGACATACCTAATTGGTTTTGTGGGAGGTCCTATAGGGCCACAAAGCTTCTGGAATGTGGGCCGACCAATCTCTCCAATCAGGCTGAACAATGTCCTGAAGGATTTTCTTGATCTCCTGATTAGACAGTTCAGCTAATTCGTTGGTTTGGGGGTGGTAAAAAGTCGAGATTCGGTGCGACACCCTGTACTTTGTCATCAGGGATCTGAACTGTGCATTCGTGAAATGGGTCCCTTGATAAACGCCAGTTTATCATCATTCTTATGCATTAAAACAAACCTAGCTCTTAGGATTTTACTCCGCAAATGGGTTTTTGGGCTGCATTTAGGCATAAATTAGGTTAGGCATGCATTGCATTTTTTATGTCTTTTTAATATGTTTTTGTCAGTGTTAGGGATGTACAGATATACAGATCCTTAAAACCCTAGCACTCAAGAAGGCAAATGGTGAAGGAGAAGCCCAGACTAGTTGGAACTCAGCTCGATTCAGCTCACCACAGCTGGAACCTAGCTCACTTGAACTAGGGTTAGCTCGTCCCAGCTCCATTCAACTAATCCCAGCTGAATGGTAGCTCAAGAGAGTTCATCTTAGCTCACCCTAGCTCAAGTCAGCTCAGATCCAGCTCAACTTAGCTGAGTCTAGCTCATCTCAGCTCCCACTAGTTCACAAGGAGCTCTAGCTAGCTCAGCTGAGTTGACAGGAGTTCACCCCAGCTTAGATCCAGCTACATCTAGCTCCACTCAACTCCAACCAGCTGAAGAAGAACTCATCCCAGCTCAGGAAGCTCAAGTCCAGCTCCCAGGGACTTAGCTTAGCTCAGCTCAGTTGAGCTAAGCTACCTTAGCTACCTCAACCAGCTTGATTCTCCCCGGGCGCACCAGACCTAGCTCACCTCAGCACCTTATGGTAGAAGCTAGCTTACTTTAGCTCGGCTTAGTAGCTAGCAAAGAACTAGCAAGCTAAGCCAGCTAGAGTAGCTCCATGCCAGCCTCTTCAGCAGCAGCCAGCTCCAATTTCAGCTCAAGACTTCTCCTCCTCAGCTCCCCCCTCCAAACCCTAGCTCCAACTTCTCCTCTACTCCTCCATTAGCTAAGTTATCTTAGCTTAGCTTAGCTTAGCTATGCTCCAACTTCCTTGGCTTGTACCACCCCAAAAACCCACCTAACAACTCCACCCAACTAGCTCCACCTAAGCTCCACATAAGCTAACCTACTTGGCACCAACCCAACTTACCCACCACCTCCAAAAGACACCTAAAAGTGGCACCAAAAACTACCCATAACCACCCCCTTAATGGCTCCACTTTTCCCTCCAAAATTCCCCCTCATCTCCACCACACAATTCCCCTTGAATCCATCTCCACCATCCACCTAACCCCGCTTCTAGAAGACCCCATGTTGGTGCCAAAATGGTGGTGTCTCTCCACCACCAAAAGACACCAACACCACCATAACCACCCCCTTTAACACCCCTTGGGTTGGCGCCAACTCACTTTATCCATAGGATCACCAACCACCTCCATCCTTCCATCCTAGCCCTCCATTTCAAGGGACACCTTACCCCCCATCCTACCCTATAAAAGGACCACTACCCACCACCATTCAAGTCATCCTTGGCTAGAAATTTCACTCTCATATTCCACCAAGAAGCCCACGTCCAAGAGAGAAGAAGAAGAAGAAGATTAAGGGGATATTCTGTCCCCTTGGTGCCTTCCCCTCTTCCCTTCTCTCTTAGGTCACGCCAGCCAAAGGAGAAGCCAGGCAAGGAAGATCTTGGAGGAGATCTTGAAGGTGGTCACGCCACATTGGAGGAGTTTTTGAGGGTGGTGCATGCCCACCCCTTGGAGAGAGCATTAAAGGTGGTAGCTTCCACCTTGGAGGAGCTCTCAAGGAAGGAGAAGAAGGAGGCCCTCTTTTCAAGCCAAGGAGCTGCTAGGCTTGGAGCAAGAAGATGCCCTTCTTCACCATTTTTGCAAGAGGATTTGTGTTTCTTTTCTTGCTTTTAGATTTGTTTAAGCATTCCTCTACTTGTCATTGAAAAGAACACTCATTCTAGTCAATTAAATTGCCTTCTTTTTGCCTTTTTACTGCAATTGTTACCTTTGGTTCTAGCACTTGTTTCACCTCTTTTTCCTAATTACTCTAGGCCTCCACTTGCCTAGATTGAGCTTAGGAAGAAGATATTTCTATCTTTTAAATTTTCGTTAAGTATTTGTAGGTGTTAGTACTTTTCGTTACAATTCGCATTTTGCCCTTGTCTTTTCAAAACAAAAAAATTACATATTGAAAAATATCAAAAAGAAAGTTGGATCTATCTATAAGCAAGAGGATTAGTTTTGCAATTTTTGCCTCCTTGGATGACCCTAGATACTCCCCTATCTAGGATATAAATTTAAAAGCGAAAGCAGATTCACACGTTACAACGACCTAATTAACAAACCGCATGAAATCGCTATCATCCCTCCATCAGAGATAATAGCATGTTGGACACAGAATTGTGAGAAGATGTGCTGATGAATGAACTTGGTTACCACCTTATGATCGTTGGTTCAGGTCGGGACGACTTCGATCCATTTGGACACATAGTCCACTACGAGGAGAATGTATTCAAAGATGTCTAATTTGGGGAAGGGGCTCATAAAATCAATCCCCCATACACCGAAGATTTCACACATGGGAATCGGCTGTAAAGGTATGATATCGTGGTTGCTCATGTTTCCCAAAGTCTGAAAATGAGGGCATGCCTTACAGTAATCATGTGCATCCATGAAAATTGTAGGTAATAAAAGCCGCACTGGAGGACTTTAGCTACGGTTTTATGCCAGAAGAAGTGTCTGCCGCAAGCCTGGTCATGGAAAAAGGACAAGATGTCCTGAATTTTGACTTCTGGGATGCATTGTCTGATGATCTGATCAGCACCAATGCGGAAGAGGTACAGGTGTTCCCTTATGTAATACTTGGCATCAGAAAGCAATTTGTCTTTCTTGGCCTTCGGCCAATCAGACAGGATCTGATGAGATGCCAAGTAATTAACCAAATCAGCATACCAGGGAAGTTTCGCAATAATATTCAGGAGGTGCTCATCAAGAAAATGCTCCGTGATCGAGCCGAAAGGGTTGATGACAGCAGAAGGAAGGTGGGATAAGTGATCAACTACCACGTTCTATTTTCCCACATTGTCGCGAATCTTGAGATCGAATTCTTGCAATAGCAAGATCCAGCAGATTAGTCGAGGTTTTGCATCCTTCTTCACGAGAAGGTGTCTTACTACGGTGTGATCCAAGTATATGATAACGTGGGAACCCAAGAGATAAGATAGAAATTTTTCCAGGCCAAATAATGCAGCTAGCAGCTCTTTCTTAGTAACTGTATAGTTACGCTGAGCCTTGTCAAGTGCCTTGCTAGCGTAGTAGATGACCACGGGTTTCCCATTAATTTTCTCCCCAAGCACGGCACCTACTGCATAGTCAGATGCAACGCATATGATCTCGAAGGGTTGAGACCAACTAGGAGATTGCAAGATAAGTGCTTGGGTGACTCAGTCACATAGACTTTCAAATGCACGAGTGCACTCCTCAGTGATTTTGAAGGGGACATCTTTTACCAGAATATTAGTCAAGGGGAGCGCGATTTTTGAGAAATCGAGAATGAATCGATGGTAAAAATCGATGTGCCCCAGAAAAGATCTGTTGTCCTTGACTGAGCTAGGAATAGGCAGTTTGGAAATCAAATTAACCTTAGCCTGATTAACCTGGATGCCATTCTTAGAGATAAGATGTCCTAGGACAATTCCCTCAGGAACCATGAAATAGCTCTTTTCCTAGGAAAGAACCAAATTCACATCAATGCATTGCCTAAGGATTTGGACCAAGTGCTGGAGGCAATCATCGAAAGATTCCCCAAATACCGAGAAGTCATCCATGAAGACTTCAAGGTAATCACCTACCATATCAGAGAATATGGTGAGCATGAACGCTAAAAGGTGGCGGGTGAATTACAGTGCCCAAAAGGCATCTTGCGAAAGGCGTACGTCCTGTAGGGGTAGGTGAAGGTAGTCTTCTCTTGATCCTCAGAATGGATTGCCACCTAATTATAACTGGAGTACCCGTCCAAGATGCAGAAGAATCAATTTCCCACCAATTTCTTGAGTATCTGATCAATAAATGGCAGTAGGAAATGATCCTTTTTCGTGGAGGCATTCAATCTTTGGTAATCAATGTAGACTCTCCACAAGTTTCCGATACAAGTTAGAATGGTTTCTTCGGTTTCAACCGTAATCACGGTGAGCCCTGCCTTCTTAGGCACAAGCTGGATTGGACTCACCCAACGATTGTCAGAGATCAGGTAGATGATCCCAGCGTCTAACCACTTAATGATCTTTTACACGACATCCTGTAGATTTGGATTAAGATGTCTCTGCATTGCACGGGATGGTCGTGGGCCCACTTCAGTGTAGATATGGTGTGTGCAATACGAAGGGCTGATACCAATCAAGTCATCGAGAGTCTAACCAATGGTTCTTTAATGCTGCTGAAGGATAGAAATCAATTGTGTTTCCTTATCAGAAGTTAGTCAGGAATAGATGATCACAGGAAACGTGCAATTAGAACCCAAAAAGACGTATTTTATATGATCAAGGAGGGGCTTCAATTCCAGGACAGGGTTGTCAGCAGCAGCAGGCGATTCAGGGTGGGTTTCAAGAGTAAAGGTAGGAGCTGTAGGTGTGTCTAGGTTTGGTCTAAGCTCCTCTAATTGTGGGGATTGATCCTCTTATGGTTGACTATTAGGGATAAGCGAGTTTTCCTCAATAAATGGATCTTCAACCACAGATTCGATATCGCAAATCTGCATGATAACCCCACAAATTATTCTTTCTCGGGCCTTAAAGATATCAATTTTCAAAGTTTTATCCCCAAATTTCAACTTAATTAGACCCTCTTCACAGTTGATGTTGGCCCTAGCCGTGGCCAAAAATGGTCTCCCTAATATGATCGATGTATCTTTCAATTTCTCAAGAGCATCCATGTCTAGCACAATGAAGTCAACAAGAAAATAAAAATCACGAATCCAAACTATAACATCCTCGAGAATTCCATTAGGTAATTTGATTGATCGATCTGTTAATTGCAAAGTAATCTATGTTGGTTTAAGCTTGGATTCTTCAAAGTGGTCTAGTAGGGATGTGGGTATCAAGTTTATGGAAGCTCCTAGGTCCAATAAAGCTCTATCAAATTGTAAATGATTGATTGCACAAGAGATGAGAGGGGTGCCTGGGTCTTTTTCCTAGGTGGGAGTTTACTCAAAATGATGGAGTTGGCTTGCTCCAATAATATGATTGGATTCCTACCTTTGGTTCGCGGGTTACGCTTAGGTGTACATGCATCTTTTAGGAATCTCGTGTAGGCTGGTATGTTGCATATTGCATCCATCAAGAGAATGCTTATTTAGACCTTGTTAAGCTCGCTAAATCAGGTTTCAAAAGTATTGCATTGTACTACAGCCGAAATAGCAGTCAAAATAGATATAATTTTATTACTCGAGAAGATTTCCGAGGTCAAACACAAGGAGAAAAATAGTATTTAGAAATCAACATCACAATTTAGACTGAAAGAAATTGCAATAGTAGCAGTGTCAGAGCACAAAAATATGGGAGTAAAATGGTGATGTAGATCACCAAATACACCTACAATATCACCAAATGATTCAATATATAAATATGCAATGGAGAATAGAATCTGTCATCTCCTATCACCTACAATATCATCAGATATTCAATATATAGAGGACTTAAAGTGTCTGATCGCTTCTTCTCTTTCACTTCTCTATCTTCTTCTCCTTCTTCTTCTTCTTTGGCTTTCTGCGATCCTTCTCTTTTCTCTTTATCTTTCTCTACCTTCTGCCTTTCTCTTCTTCTTCCTTCTTTCTTTGTCATCTGCCTTCTCTTCTTCTTCTTTGCTTTGCCTTAAGTTCTGCGGTCCTCCACTCCTTCTTCCTCTTCCTTCAGCTTCTGCTGTGCTCTCTGAATTTGACTAAGTGTCGAGCCAAACTCTCCAAGGCAAAACCCCCTTCCCCTGTGTAGCTCTCCTCTCTCTTTCTCTCTTTTCTATTTCAGAACCGCTCTCCCATAGCCTTTAACCGGTCGGGTAATCGGACCTAACACAGACTCGAGTCCAGGCTCACCGGCGTGTGTGGTGAGCAAGAAGTGAATAGGTCAGGTAGTCAAGGCATGGCCAGGTCCGCGGGTTATGTTGCGGATGAGTCCAGTGAGAGTGGGGAGGAGGACCTCACCCTCAGTGTTGGAGGCGAAGAGCCTCGAACACTTTTTCCTTTTATGCGAGTGCGGGTAGTCTTCCACTTTCGAGGTGGGACTAAATGTCCCACCCTTTCCTCGCACGTGCCAACAGAGTGAGCTTCGCAATTGCAGCAGGCGTGGAGTCTCTTGACTCCAATTGAAGGCTTGAATGCGAACGTGAGGGGCTTCTGCACACCTGGGACAACTGCACCTGGGCTTGGCAGACCTAGAGCTGCAGCAAGCTTGCTTCAAACTCCGCAACAATGGAGGAGGGGAAATAGACCTGAAATCATAAGATCGGCCTTGCGGCCACGTCAAAATGTTCAGAGAGGGTTTTCGGAGCTTGACGAAGATGTTGGGGGTGTTGACGTGGCTCGAGGGTGCCTGTCCGAGCATGCATAGGGCACACTGTGTGTGAATGTGTGGGTGTGTTCGGGGGTGGGTTTGAGTGAGTGGCGTGGTGAATGGAGTGAGGGGAAATGTTCAGTGGAGTGAGGTGGAGCTCGTGGACTATTCGACGAGGGTTGTGTTGGCCTATGGAGGTGGAGCAGCCTCACCGGAGTCGATGGTCTAATATGGCAGGGATGGAGGTGATGGAGGTCGGCAGTGGTCGGTTTTGAAGAATAAAGGGTGGAGAAGAATGTAGAGGGGAGAGGGAGCTTATCTGGGAAGTGAAGAGGCGAAGGGGGCGAGCGAAGGCATCGGGTCTGGTGTGGCTGCCGCCGAAGATGAAGGTGGCTCCGGTGAGTGGAGATCGGCGAGGATGATGAGAGGGAAGCGCCTGTTGGTACTGCAAGATGTGGATGAAGTCAAGGAGGAGGAATCTGTAGCAGATATGGTAGTCAGACGATGAGGAGGATCAAGGAGGTCGCCAGACATTGAAAAGCCTACGGCCGTGAAGGGAAGAGAGTAACTAGGGGGGTTCGCGGCCGAATTCGAGCGTGGAGAGATCGGAGAGGTCTGGGCTCCTTTAAATAGACCCTGAAGGTCAGTTAGGGCTTCGGAAGCAAGCTTCCCAAGCAAGGAAAGCTCATCGGCGATGGAAATCATTGAGATACCCACATCTTTCATGCGTTCGCATGAGAGATTGGGAGGGAATCAAATCTCAAATAAGGGTTTAGACGAGAGAGAATTTCTCAGAGAATCTCCCTTCCAATTTTGGAAGAGATTCTCTGAGCAATCAGGGAGAAATCTCCTTCCAAAGCTCACCAGAGTAGGATTCCTCCGCTATAATGGCAGAGGGACCTACTTGTGAAAATGATGAAGTAGCTGGGGGCTGTTTGTAAGGGTTTTTGAATGATAGGGGTAGAAATGTAATCAGGCTGGACCTTTTTGCAAACTAGGTCAAGGAAAACTCATCTTGGGTCCAAATTTTGGTAAAAACCTAATTTAGACCTAAGGAATCCAATGATGAAGTTGGATTTTGGGTTTGACTATGTTTGACTGGGAAATTTATTCAAAAATCCAATTTAGGGCAAATATCTGTCTGAGACCCCATTTTAGGTCAAGATGGGTTCTAATGGCCAAATTAAAGTTTCTAAACCCTAGAGAATATTTTTCTATGATTTTTAGAGGGTTTAGGTAAATTTTATCCTGACCATAACCTTGGTTAATCAAGTGGGTCAGTTTTAGTGTTTTAAGAAGTCATTTAATTCATAGATACACACAAACCCTTTTTTGTTTGATCCAACCCACTTATAATATTATTAAGACCATTTGACCTTTGTTTAGCCCTTGAGAGAACCTGTGGTTGCACTGCATTGGTAAAATTGCAGTTTTAACCCTAGTTTCTTGTTTCACTCTCAGAAAGGTTATGTAGTGAATTAGGACCTTCAGTTGGCAATGTAGGAGCATTTATTCTCTTCATTTGGTCAAAATGAGGCAGTTAGGGCTCATGATGGTGTTCCCATCATAACCCCATGCCTACATTTTGTTAGTCCCTTAGCAAAATTTTAAGGTTTTAACTTTGATTCTTGACCATGCAATCTTTTTTATGCTCAAAACTATGATGTGTGCTTCCTTCTGTAGATTAGGTTAGAATGTTGATAGTTGGCCTAGAGGTACTCAAGTACCAACAAAGATCTGGACCTGAACAGCTCTAGCCTCAACCTGCTGCGAAGGTTTTTAAGGCCCACAGGAACTATCCTAAGCTTCGTTGAACTCCACGGTTAAAGCACCAATGCTTGTAACATATTTTAGTCTAGGTTTAGTTTGCAGTGCATTTTTGTAAGAGAGAGATAGAGGAATTTTTCTTTTTGGAGAGTTTTCTCTCACTTTTCTTTTTATTTCTAGCTTCAGATTAGCTTCTCAACACGGTCTGTATTGGATTCCTAGTCCCCATCATCAATCCTCGAAGGGTCCCTGGCAATCGATGCTTCGGGATAGCACCGCCCATGGCAACCCCTAGAACCCTAGCTTTTGAGATTTCGAGATAATCCCACCCATGGCGTTCTATAGCTAAATCCAGACCCTGATAATTGACATTTCAGGATAATGCTGCCATGGCATCTGAACCAGCACAGGGTGCTTACATGCCCCTGGTAGGATATGTAGATATCCTAGGAGACAAGCACCGAGGAGATGATATGTTATTATGCATCTTCGAGGGGAATTTCCTGCCTCTCTACGCTTGGAACTTGTCCTAATCAAATTGTGTTGATCAGACGCTCCTAATCTAGGTGACTTTTTTAGAATGATTTAAACACATTTGCGTGATTTTGATAGTTAGGTGCATTGAACCAGACTGTGTGTGGATTGGGGTGCTTAGGTTACCGAGTCCCGCAAACCAAAGGTTAGTTAACAAGACCGAATACTCCCTATGCCTTAGACCTAATACTTAAGCTTTGCATTTTCCTCAACCTCTTGAGGACTATCCAGATCTTTGTGGATATTTGAATTTTTAAGTCTAGGATTTCAGCCCAAGTGGCCTAAAATCAGTGTTCCTACTAATCTCTTCTGTGTTTCATTAGCACTTTTTCCTTTCATTTTCTTTCTTTTGGTAAGGTCTAAAACTAAGTTAATTCCTTAATTTCTTACTAATGACTATCTCTTTTCTTTTCTTTTCAAATTGTGCTCCTTTTTGACAGTTTTCACTTCTCCCCTTTTTCTCCTCAAAATTGATATGCCCTCAAACAATTTTTTCTCTCATCTCATTTTTTTGTTCTTTTTTAAGAATGTTTTCATTTTTTTGGGTATTTTTGGGATATGTGATTTTTTTTATGAAACATTTTCTTGTAAGATGATTTTGATTGCATTTTACACTTTAATAACCCTCCATGCCTACGATTTGTAATGTCCCCATTGTAAATTAGGTGGGTTTGAGTTCAGCTTAGATCATTCATTAGAATAGATTTTTGGTGTGTGAATGGGTCAGGATGACCGTTGTGAACGATTTCAAGCTCGGGTACGATTACGTGAGGTGGGGTCGACTATTCTAATGGATGAACCCTAAAGTACAATATGAGTTCAACATAGGATGTGTCAAGAAAGGTTTTGGGTTTTTCGAAAATGACGGGTTGCCTCTGATTAAGCACTAAGTTTTACGCAATCGGCTAGGTGCAATGAGCTCAGGGAGAATGGAGGGTAAAGGATGTCTCAGCCAAATTTGTATCAGTAAGTTCAATGAACGGTTTAAGTCTCTGACCATTCATGACGAAAGGTTCTAAATCGTGGCTGAGTTGACTGATCTCGACGGCTCCATTTCCAAAGATTCGTCAGATGAGGTAAGGTCTGATCCATTTTGATCTTAGTTTTCTTGGGAAGAGTTTGAGTTTGGAATCAAAGAGTAGGACCTTTTTGTTGGTGGTAGAGCACCGCAATCGTTTGTTTTGATGATAACAAAACATGTTTCATTTAACATTTGCACTTGGAGTCTTAGATTTCAGGTCAATTGCAAATGGAGATGTGATTAGACGGAGTTCAAGCTCGCATCCAGGACAGATTGGAGGAGCTTGATGGAGAACAGAGGAGATTCGCGAGGAGCGATGGCTTGAAGAAGGAAGGAGATGAAGAATAGGATAGATTTCCTTTCCTTGTAATCGTTGTTATTTTGTTTCTTTTGTTGTTCTTCATTTTGTTACTTAGATTCATGTTAAAGAGCCTCAAAAAGCCCTAACAGTAGTCCTAGGAACACTTACACAACCCTAGGATACTTAGGTTTTCTATAGAGAACATAGAAAACCAAAATAGGATTCAAATAGCCTTTTCAGATGTCTGATCTGAAAATCAGACGTCAGATAAATACTTTTAAGACGTCTGACTATTGACTTAGACGTCCGATAACAGTTAGGCAGGACTTAGTTTGTTCTGTCTGATGAAATCAGATGTCCAGACCTTAGTCCAGATGTCTTAGAAGATGTCTGACGACTTCGCCAGACGTCCAATTAGTTGACCGTTGGCTGGCTTAGAAAACACTGAAGGATATGACCGTTAGAGTCTTATCAGACGTCCGTAAGTGTTCCCAGATGTTTGATAAATGACCGTTTTGCCTCGGCTGACCCAAAATCTCTTTTCAGAGATCTTATAGCCATTGCAATCTCTTGGAAATCCATTCCTGCAGAAAAGTAGGTTTCCAAATGTCCATACTTAGTTCCAGACGTCCTGTATGTCGTCTGATGGACTTATACTAGAACCCTGTTTAGAGCTGATTCAAGTCAGGAAGGAAACCTGCCTAAAATTAGACGTCTGACTTTGTTCCCAAACGTCTTAAACTAGCTTTCCAGACGTTCGATGCCTGGATCAGACGTCTGATAACCCTGTTAGAGTCATGATTAACCCTGATTTCGACCTGATTCTCTTGGGCCTTGCACCCAACAGCTATGGAAGCTTTCCAAAGCCTTCCTTGGCCCTCTATAAATAGAGGAGAACCTCTTGCACACCAACACACACCAAGATACACAAGACACACCTAGTAATACACTTTCACACCATTTTATGTCTCTTGATCCTAAGAAGCAAGCTCTTGCTCTCCAAGCTCAAGTTCTTAATCTAGAGAGCATCAATCATTTGCACACCCGCTCTCCCGTCGTAGTTCATGAGAGCACTGTTGCACCGTCGCGTGGCTCACGCACCCGCGTCATCGATTTGATGCACTTCCATCAAAGGGGAGTTTCTTAATTCCTATAGAAGCTAGGTTTAAATCTTTGTTGGCTCTATAGGACTATATTTGTTATTTACTTTGTTATTTTGTTGGGTATTCGCTTTGCAAATTCCCGTCTCCTTCGTGGAACAAAGTCCTTCTCGTGAAGAGAAGGGGTTTGAGGTACGCTATCCTCATATAAAGTAGCGTGGTTGTAATTGAGGTTGAATCACCCTCATTTAAGTGATTTGTTTAGTGGACTTGATCAACTTGGTTGATCGGAAAATCCTAACTCGAGAGGGTTAGGTGGTGGTTTTCACCCGATTTGGATTTCCACTTAAAAATAATTGTGTACATTATGTGATTGAATTTTTTGTTAGATTGTTTATATTCTATTCCATAATTTATTACGTCACCCCCTCCTAGTAGGGAAATCCACAATTGGTATCAGAGCAGGTTTCGCATTTTCGACGTTACACATCGGTGAAGATCTATGGATGGGAGCATGTCCGCGAGTAGAATTTCCGAGGGGCAATCCACCGTCCGACCACCCTACTTCGACGGGAACAACTACGGCTACTGGAAGCTACGGATGAAGACGTGGCTTCAAGCCACCGACTTTACAATATGGGACCGTTGCGAGACCCCCTTCGACATCCCAGAAAGACTCGCCATAGGCTACTCACAGTAGCAGATTCGAGAACTCTCACTCAATGCAAAAGCTATGAACGCGTTGTACTGTGCGCTCAGCCCAGAGGAGTTCCATAGAATCTCACAATGCGCCACCGCATACGAGATTTGGCACACACTTGAGGTAACTCACGAAGGTACCTCCAAGGTAAAGATTTCCAAAATCAATTTGCTTTCTCAAGAATTTGAATCTTTTTCTATGAAACCTAACGAATCATTAAGTGAGATGAACACTAGGTTCACTCTCATTATAAATAATTTGAAAGCTTTATGGAAGACTTTCATCAAGGGGGAACTTCAAGGGAGGCTTCTTCGTTCCCTCAGACCGGAGTGGGAATAGAAAGTCACCGCCATCGAGGAGGAGAACGAAGTGGAGGAGCTCAACATAGAAGATCTCCTAGGAAATCTAATGGCCTACGAGACAAAGTTGAAGTAGAAGAAGAAGGATACATCGGAGCCTAAACCAAAGATGACTCTCACCTTCAGAGCTGCGTCGGATAGTGAGGTATGTTCCGACGATGAAGACTTTAAAATTTTACTTAAAAAATTTTCCAAGTTGTGTAGGGAATCAAAGAAGAAGGAGAAGAAAGAGAGTCCAAGATGTTGCTATCACTACAACGAGAAAGGGCACCTACGACCAGAGTGCCCTCTTCTCAAGAAGGAGGAGAAGAAGGAAAAGGAGAAGAACTCTAAGAGGAAGGCATTCCAAGCTACTTGGGACGATTCAAACTTGAAAGAAGAAGAAGAAAAGTCTATAGAAGAAGAAACTGCTTGCTTTGGTTTCATGGCCAGAGGAAGTGATGGCAACAGTGAAATCGAAAGCGACTCCGACAATGAGGTAAACTCGGATTTACAAGAAGCTTTTAATGAACTATTTGATGTTAGTCAATCGTTAAGAATAGAAAACAAAAGCATTAAAAAGAACCTTAGCTTTCTTAAATCTGAAAATGATAGGTTAGAAATAAAACTTAAGGACCTAGAAAGTGGCTCTTGTCCTAAAGATGATGATTTGTTATTAGAAAATCAAAACCTAATCCTTGAAAATAGCAAATTGATTGAGTAGAACACTAATTTAAAATTAGAAGTTTCTAGCTTAAAAACTAAGATATAAATTATAGAAAAAGAAATTACATGTCTTAGAGAAAACTCTAACAAATTAATCAACAAAGTAGATAACTTATACAACCCTAAGGTTGAGAAAGGATCTCCGTCAAGGAGACCTACTAACAGATCCGGATCCAAGCTCACTTGGATACCGAAGAGAGATTTGGAATCTTGTTTTGTAGATTTCAAGGGTGATTACAACACAAAAGACTGGATCTACAAGCTCAAGGCTGGTCAACTCGAGTTGGGAGGACCAAAGAGTTAACCAAGGGGAAGAACAAGACCGACGAGATGACGAACAACCGAACAACTCGCCGCACGTCAACCGTCAGATTGCAGACCGACGCCAATGCCCGGGCCTCCAAGCTACGGATGGGAGCCCCATCCGATGTGGCATCCACCACCACCATTTGGGCCATTTTATTGGCCATGGTAGGTGAGGTAAAAATTCTTTACCCTATCTTTTTATCATTAGCATTTAGATAGGGGGAGTTAAAAACTATGAGCTAATTGTCAATTATTAAGGGGGAGAAGTAAGTTAGCTAAATTTCCTTTAGTAAGGGGAGAAGAATAATAGCTATCTTGTTGTTACAAAAAGGGGGAGGACATTCCTCTTGTTAAAAGAAATTCATAGAAGAGCATGTTTTAAAGGGGAGTTATAGGAAATTTAAAATCAATTAAACCCTTTTGATAATGTCAAAAAGGGGGAGGATTTTTTGCATTATTATTTATGATTTTGTCATCATCAAAAAGGGGGAGATTGTTGGTGCTAGAGCACCACAATCGTTTGTTTTGATGATAACAAAACACGTGTCATTTAACATTTGCACTTGGAGTCTTAGATTTCAGGTCAATTGCAAATGGAGACGTGATTAGACGGAGTTCGAGCTCGCATCCAGGAAGGATTGGAGGAGCTTGATGGAGAATAGAGGAGATTCGCGAGGAGCGATGGCTTGAAGAAGGAAGGAGATGAAGAATAGGATAGATTTCCTTTGCTTGTAATCATTGTTATTTTGTTTCTTTTGTTGTTCTTCATTTTGTTACTTAGATTCATGTTAAAGAGCCTCAAAGAATCCTAACAGTAGTCTTAGGAACACTTACACAACCCTAGGATACTTAGGTTTTCTATAGAGAACATAGAAAACCAAAATAGGGTTCAAACAGCCTTTTCAGACGTCTAATCAGAAAATCAGACGTCAGATAAATACTTTTAAGATATCGGATTGTTGGCTCAGACGTCCGATAATAGTTAGGCTAGACTTAGTTAGTTCTATCTCATGAAATCAGACATCCAGACCTTAGTCCAGACGTCTGATGACTTCGTCAAACGTCCAATTAGTTGATCATTGGCTGGCTTAGCAAACACTGAAGGATATGACCGTTAGAGCCTTATCAGATGTTCGTAAGTGTTCCCAGACGTCTGATAAATGACCGTTTTGCCTCGGCTGACCCAAAATCTCTTTTCAGAGATCTTATAGCCATTGCAATCTCTTGGAAATCCATTCCCATAGAAAAGTAGGTTTCCAGACGTCCAGACTTAGTTCCAGACATCCTGTATGTCGTCTGATGGACTTACACTAGAACCCTGTTTAGATCTGATTCAAGTCAGGAAGGAAACCCGCCTAAAATCAAACGTCTGCTTTGTTCCCAAACGTCTTAAACTGGCTTTCTAGATGTCTGATGCCTGGATCAGACGTCTGATAACCCTGTCAAAGTCATGATTAACCCTGATTTTGACCTGATTCTCTTGGGCCTTGCACCCAACGGCTATGGAAGCTTTCTAAAGCCTTCCAAAGCCTTGCTAGGCCCTCTATAAATAGAGGACAACCTCTTGCACACCAACACACACCAAGATACACAAGACACACCTAGTAATACACTTTCACACCATTTTGTGTCTCTTGATCCTAAGAAGCAAGCTCTTGCTCTCCAAGCTCAAGTTCTTCATCTAGAGAGCATCAATCATTTGCGCACCCACTCTCCCACCGTAGTTCACGAGAGCACCGTTGTGCCGTCGCATGGCTCACGCACCCACGTCATTGATTCGACGTACTTCCATCAAAGGGGAGTTTCCTAATTCCTATATAAGCTAGGTTTAAATCTTTGTTGGCTCTATAGGACTATATTTGTTATTTACTTTGTTATTTAGTTGGGTATTCGCTTTGCGAATTCCCGTCACCTTCGTGGGACAAAATCCTTCTCGTGAAGAGAAGGGGTTTGAGGTATGCTACCCTCGTATAAAGTAGCGTGGTTGTAATTGATGTTGAATCACCCTCGTTTAAGTGATTTGTTTAGTGGATTTGATCAACTTGGTTGATGGGAAGATCCTAACTTGAGAGGGTTAGGTGGTGGTTTTCACCTGGTTTGGGTTTCCACCTAAAAATAATTATGTACATTGTGTGATTGAATTTTTTATGAGATTGTTTATATTCTATTCAGCAATTTATTACATCACCCCCTCCTAGTAGGGAAATCCACACTTTTGACCAGGGTAAAAGATCTTTCTGGTTATGTGCTTGTCGTGAAAGGCTTTAACCTGCTCTTTGTAACTTCGTGAGTTCTCATACAAGTCGTGGTGTAATTCATCGATCTCGCTCATTTGAATCTTTCCGTAGGTTCCTGCCTTAGAAAGATCTAGATTGCAATTCTGTACTGCCCAATAGGCCTTGTGCTCCAATTCGACGGGGAGGTGACATGCCTTCTCGTACACCAATCTGAAGGGAGACATACCAAATTGGGTTTTGTGGGCGGTCCTATAAGCCCACAAAGCTTTCGGAAGTCGGGATGACTAGTCCTTCTTGTTAGGTCGAACAGTGACTTGGAGGATTTTCTTGATCTCCCGATTTGATAGCTCAGCTAGACCATTGGTTTGGGGGTGATAAGGAGTAGATATTCAGTATGACACCCCGTACTTGGTCGTTAGTGACCAGAACTGAGCATTAGTGAAATGGGTCCCTCCATCAGAGATTATAGCACCTGGAATCTCGAACCGAGAAAAGATGTTCTGATGAATGAATTTGATAACCACCTTATGATCATTGGTTTGGGTCAGAATGGCTTCGAACTATTTGGACACGTAGTCAATAGCGAGTAGAATGTACCCGAAGCAGTCCGAAACAGGAAGGGTCCCATAAAATCAATTCCCCAGATGTCAAAGATTTCGCATACAAGAATCGATTGTAAGGGCATCATATCGCGATGGCTCATGTTGCCTAAGTTCTGACAACGAGTGCATGCCCTATAGTGATTGTATGTGTCTTTGAAAATTATGGGCCAATAGAAGATACATTGGAGGACTTTAGCTATGGTTTTATGACCAGAGAAGTGTCCACCGCATGCCTGGTCATGGCAGAAGGACAAGATGTCCTGAATTTCCACTTTCGGGACACATTGTCCAATGATTTGATCAGCATCAATGCGAAAAAAGATATGGGTCTTCCCAGAAGTAATACTTGGCATCAGAAAGCAATTTTTCCTTCTTGGCCTTCAGCCAATCGGATGGGATCTGATGTGATGCTAGATAGTTTACTAGATTAGCAAACCATGGAAGCCCTGTAATAATAGTCAAGAGGTGCTCATCTGAAAAATGTTCTGTAATGGGCCCGGAAGGGTCGATAATATCAGAAGGAAGGTGGGACAAGTGATCAGCTACCACATTCTATTTTCACACCTTGTCACAAATCTCAAGGTAAAATTCTTGCAACAGCAAGATCCAACGGATTAGTCGAGGTTTTGCATCCTCCTTCGCAAGGAGTTGCCTCACAACAGTGTGATCAGAGTAAATGATAACATGGGAACCCAAAAGATACAATCTGAACTTTTCCAGGGCAAATACTACGGCTAGCAGCTCTTTCTCAGTAACTGTGTAGTTACATTGAGCCTCGTCAAGTGTCTTGCTAGCCTAGTATATGACCACGGCTTTCCCGTCAATTTTCTGCCCAAGTACCGCTCCTACAGCGAAATCAAATGCATCGCACATGATCTCAAAGGGTTGAGACCAATCAGGGGACTATAAGATCGGAGCTTGGGTAACTCAATCACATAGGATCTCAAATGCTTGAGTGTATTCCTTGGAGATTTTGAAAGGAACATCATTAGATAGTAGAGTAATCAGGGGACGCGCGATCTTTGAGAAATCAGGAATGAATCGATGGTAAAAATCTATGTGCCGCAGAAAAGATTAGATGTCCTTGATCGAGCGAGGCATAGGGAGTTTGGAAATCAGATTCACCTTGGCTCGATCAACCTGGTTGCCTTTTTGTGATATGAATTATCCCAAGATAATTCCTTCAGGCACCATGAAATGGCTCTTTTCCCAGGAAAGAACCAGATTCATGTTAATGCATTGCCTGAGGATCTGGACCAAGTGCAGGAGGTAATCGTTAAATGATTTGCCAAACACTGAGAAGTCATCAATAAAGACTTCCAGATAATCACCTACCATATCTGAGTATATGACATGCATGCACCGCTGAAAAGTAGTGGGTGCATTGCAGAGACCGAAAGGCATCCTTCAGAATGCGTATGTCCCAAAGGGTTAGGTGAAAGTGGTCTTCTCTTAGTCCTCAGGATGGATTTCCACCTGGTTATAACCGGAGTACCCATCCAAAAAGTAGAACCTATTTCCCACTACTTTTTCAAGGATTTGATCAATAAACAGTAGTGGGAAATGATCCTTCTTTGTGGAGGTATTGAGTCTTCTGTAATCAATGCAGACTCTCCATGAATTCGCCACATGGACCAGTATGATTTCTCCGATTTCAATCGTGATCATGGTGAATCCTGCCCTCTTAGGCACAACCTGGATTGGACTCACCCACCGACTGTTGAAGATCGAGTAGATGATCCCAGCATCTAACCACTTGATGATCTCCTTTTTCACGACCTCCTACAAATTAGGATTCAGCCGTCCCTACATTTCACGGAAAGGTCGTGTGCCCTCTTCAGTATAGATATGGTGTGTGCAGTAAGAGGGGTTGATGCCAGTCAAATCATTGAGAGTCCATCCAATGGCTCTTCAATGTTGCTGGAGAATAGTAATCAAACGAGATTCTTGATCAAGTGTGAGTCTAGAATTGATAATCACAGGAAACGTCTGATTGGAACCCAAAAAGACATACTTTAGATGATTGGGAAGAGGCTTAAGTTCCAAAACAGGGTTATCAGCAGCAGCGGGCAGTTCAGGGTGTGTGTCAGGAGCAAGGGAAGGAGTTATGGGTATGTCTAGGTCAAGTTCGGACTTCTCTGATTGAGGGTGTTGATCCTCTTATGGTTGATCAGAAGTAGTCAGGTTTTCCTCAATATATGGATCGTCAACCACAGCCTTGATGTCACATATCTGTTCTATAACTTCGCAATTAATCCCTTGTTGGGCCTTAAAAATGTCAATCTTTAATGTCTGGTTTCCAAATTTCAGTTCAATTTGGCCCTCCTTAGAATTTATGTTGGCCCTAACAGTGGCCAAAAAGGGTCTCCCTAATATGATTGGTGTGTTCCTCGAAATTTTTGGAGTATCCATATCCAAGACTATGAAATCCACTGGGAAATAGAAATGTCGAACCCTAACAATGACATCCTCAAGAACTCCTTTAGGTGACTTAATAGATCGATCTACCAACTGCAATGTCACCTCTATCAGTTTGAGTTCAAATTCCTCAAGATGGTCAAGTAGGGATGTAAGTATTAGGTTTATGGAGGCTCCTAGATCTAATAATGCTCCATCAAATTGGATATCACCAAATGTACAGGAAATCAAGGGAGTACCTGGGTCTTTTGCCTTAGGTGAAAGTTTGCTCAAAATTACAGAGCTGGCTTTCTCTGACAATATGATTGGGCTCCCACTTTTGGTTCACGGCTTATGCTTAGGTGTACACACGTCTTTTAGAAATTGTGCGTAAGCCTGTACATGGCAAATTACATCCATCAAGGGGATGTTTATATGGACCTATTCAAAGAGCTTAATCAGGTTCTCCTCAGGTGCCACAGGTTTGGTTCTCTTTCCCTTGGTCAAGGCCTCGGGAAATGGAACCTTGGATGGTTCCTCTAGAATAGGTCTAGGTCTTGATCAGGGACAGGGGTATCTTGGATAACTATCCTAGGGCTTGGGTTAGCACTACCAGGATAAAAGTGGCTTCGGTAAGGTGGGTCTTGTGTTGCTTTGCACTATGTGTTGTTACTGAATGTAGTCCTGCTTGGTTCTGGTTTAGTGTCAATAAAATAGGTGGCTACTACTGAAATCCCGAATATGATGTCGAAGCTTCCATCCCTTCGGGTGATGGAGCAGAAGGGGCCTGATAAATCATGTGGGCATGGCCTAGATTTGGGTTCATAATGCGCCTTTGGTTCAGCACATTATTCGAATTCGACGGAGGTTGCAAAGGGAGTGTGCCATGTTGGCGAGAATTCGCCATCTAGGCGAGTTGATTGCTAACCTCTGTGATCTCGACTTTGTATTGTTTCTGAATAGCCACATTTCTCTTTTGAATGTTAGCCAGAGTCTGAAGGATAAGAGTCATTTGATCTGTTTGAGTTGGCCCAGATTGATAGGTAGGGTTGGGCCGAGGCTGAGGTGGCTGATATGGATGAGGAGCTTGTGGACGGAATTGATATAGTGGTCTTTGATTCTGATTATTTCCTGCCCATAGGAAATTGGGATGATTCCACCATCTAGGGTTATAGGTATTAGAGAATGGGTCATTTTGGATGGCGTTGAGGTCCTCGTAGGTCTGAGGATCCTCAGAAAAGTCAGAGTACGAGGGTTCAGAGTTCCCCCAACTAGAGTAGGCAGGATTGGAGTTTCCCCCAGTCCTAGAATCAGACGGGGGTGGATACGGGTCCATCCCCTGAGAAGATCGGTGATAGATGTTATGTACGGTTTCCCTCCCAGAGGGCGGCTGTGTGAACGGGTTTTGCGTAGAGGTGGCTCGTTGCAAGTGTCAAGTTAGCTCATCCACCTTCTTCTCAATGATAGAGACCTTGTCCAAACGACTGGCCATCAATTCCAAGTCAACTGATGAGGACAGGCCCTGCGTCTCATGTGATCCCCTTGGATTCGTCGATGCATGGGCATTCGTCCGGTCGAATAAGCCCATGGAGTTACTATTGATGGAGCTCTCGCACATATTCTCGAGAATCTCCTACACAATGTCTTCATGTTGACCAATAATCTTTCCTCCGCAAGTTGCATTGACGAATAAACGGATATCTTCATAGAGTCCCTAGAAAAAAGAATTGACTTGTTCCCATTTAGGAACTTCGTGATGGGGACACTTCCGCATGAGATCCAGGAAACGATCCCATGCCTTATGAAGTGGTTCTCCAGGCTGCTGTGAGAAGTGTGTGATCTGGTGTCGTAAAGTGTTCGTCTAACCAACTGGGAAGAACTTTTTCAGAAACTCGGATTGTAGTTCAACCCATGTGTTGATTGGACGCGTTTGAGTCTGATACTAGTGAGATACTTTATCCATGAGAGAGAAGGAGAACATCTTCATGAGAAGAATGTCCCAATTTTGGACATCTGACCCGAAGGTTTGTGCCAGATGCTTGAGCTGTTTGATGTGCTAGAAAGAATCCTCGGAATTGTGCCCATGAAATTTTGGAATAGCATGAATCATGTTGGGCTTGAGTTCAGAATCAGGACCTCCAGTTGGGATTTGGACTTGAGGTTCGATCGCCACTGCAGCGGGATTGTAGTGATCTCGCATCATAGGATGCTGCGGTGGATTCACAAAAGCTTGGAATAAATTATTAAGGCACTGAAGTTGGTTCTCAAGGTTATTCTCTTCTTCTACGGGTTGTGCCATGATGATGGATGAGGGAGAATTTGGTTCAGATGAATCAACGGAGATGTCTAGGTGATGGGGTTGCTGCACAAACACGGAAGTCGAGGCCTAGCCTCGACGGGAGTGAATGACTAAAGGAGGCCTCAAGGATGGTCTTAAGGACCTCCTACCGAACATGCACCGATGGTCTGGATGAGAGTAGAATGTGATGGACCCAATCAAGACACCCAAAAAACTTGGATGACTGTAGAGGTTTGGGGCAGATGATACCCCTTAGTCAGAAAGCCGTCCACCTGAGAAATACCTGGGCAGCCAGAGAGGGAGAGTCCCGCAAAGACCCCTACATGGTAGAGCGCCATCACGGGTTATAGGGTTCCCCCACCTGACTTCTCTTGTCACTGATGTTCCAGGTAGACCAGAATGAGGACGTGACCTCTTAAGTCTACCAATTTTATTAAAGTGCAAGGGTGCTAAGATTTCACTTGAACTTTAGATGTATTGAGTGAAAAAAGTGACCTAATTTCAAGGTTGGTTGACCCGACAAGGTGGGTCAACTTCACCTATTTGTCCTATGAGAAGTTTTAGGTCTCTCATTTAGGAATCAAGTGAGATTAAGAACCTGATTTTTAGGGTTTTCTTGAATAAATCACTTCAACCAAGGCTTAGGCACACATCTTTTTGGAGAGTTGATTCTTGCTTATGAAAGTGTGTCTCTAAAACCCTAAATTGGAATCCTTAATTTGGCTCTAATTTTGGTCTAATTTAATTTGCCAAATGTGGTATCTAGGGCTCAAACAAGAATGTGGTAGCCCTAGTTACCTTAAATGGGTGCATAAACTAGTTTTGTTGTTGAAATCAAATCAGGCAACTTGATGAATTAGCTAAGAATGTAAAGCAAGTAGCCCTAATTGATTTTATCTTTTTTTCCTTTTTAGAATGAGGGGCTTCAGAGAGAGAGTAATCAGAAATTACCTGCCCTTGGTGTGTTTGATGTGCAGCTATCTTTTCTTTGAATCTTCTCCCTGAAGCAACCACAACAAAAGAGATATAGCAAATTAGTACCAAATCAGGAATTGTTATCAAGAATTCTAAATTACCCGTTGCTCCCCGGTAGTGATGCCAAAATGTTAAGCTCGCTGAATCGAGTTTTAAAAGTATTGCATTGTAGTACAGCCAAAATAGTGTTCAAAACAGATATAAATTTATTACTCGAAAAGATTTCTGAGGTCAAACACAGGGAGCAAATTGGTATTTAGAAATCAAGATCACAATTTTAATTGAAAGAAATTGCAATAGTTGCAGTGTCAGAATGCAAAAACATGGGAGCAAAATGGTGATGTAGATCACCAAATACTCCTACAATATCACCAAATGATTCAATATATAAGTATGCAATGGAGGCTAGAATCTGTCGTCTGATTCTTTAATCTGACGACTTAAAGTGTCTGATCACTTCTTCTCTTTCTCTTCTCTGTCTTCTCCTTCCTTCTTCTTCTTCTTTGGCTTTCTGTGATCCTTCTCTTTTCTCTTTAGCATTCTCTGTCTTCTGCCTTTCTCTTCTTCTTCTTCCTTCTTCTTTCTCTGTCATCTGCCTTCTCTTCTTCTTCTTTGCTTTGCCTTAAGCTCTGTGGTCCTCCTCTCTTTCTTCCTCTTCCTTTAGCTTCTGCTGTGACCTTTGAATTCGACTAAGTGTCGAGCCAAACTCTCCAGGGCAAAACCCCCCTTCCCCTGCGTAGCTCTCCGCTCCCTTTCTCTCTTTTCTATTTCAGAACCGCTCTCCCAGAGCCTTTAACCGATTGGGTAATCGGACCTAACGCAGACCCGAGTCTAGGCTCACCAGCGTGTGTGGTGAGCGAGGAGTGAATAGGTCGGGTAGTCGAGTCATGGCTAGGTCTGCGGGTTATGTCGCGGATGAGTCCAGTGAGTGGGGGGAGGAGGACCTCACCCTCAGTGTTGGAGGCAAAGAACCTTTAACACTTTTTCCTTTTATGCGAGTGCAGGTGGTCTTCCACTTCCAAAGTGGGACTAAATGTCCCACCCTTTCCTCGCGTGCTCCCGCAGAGTGAGCTTCGCAATTGCAGCAGGCGTGGAGTCTCTCTACTCCAATTGAAGGCCTGAGTGCAAGAGCGAGGGGCTTCCAGACACCTAGGACAGTTGCACCTTGGCTTGGCAGACCTGGAGTTGTAGCAAGCTTACTTCAAGCTCCGCAACAATGGTGGAGGGGCGACGAACCTGAAATCACAAGATCGGCCTTGTGGCCATGTCAAAATGTTCAGAGAGGGTTACCGGAGCACGGCGAAGATGCTGGGGGTGTTGGCGTGGCTCGGGGGTGCCTGTGCGAGCATGCCTAGGACAGACTGTGTGTGAATGTGTGAGTGTGTTTGAGGGGTGGTTTGAGTGAGTGGCATGGTGAGTGGAGTGAGCGGAAATATTTAGTGGAGTGAGGTGGAGCTAGTGGACTTATTGGCGAGGGTTGGGATGGCCTATGGAGGTGGAGTGGCCTCACCGGAGTCAACGATCGAAGATGGCAAGGATGGAGGTGGAGGTCGGCAACGGTCGGTTTTGAAGAATAAAGGGAGGAGAAGAATGTAGAGGGGATAGGGAGCTTATCTGGGAAGTGAAGAGATGAAGGGGGCGAGTGGAGGTGTTTGGTCTGGTGTGGTCGACACCGAAGACAAAGGTGGCTCCAGTGGGTGGAAATTGGCGAGGATGAAGAGAAGGAAGCGCCTGTTGGTACGGTGAGATGCGGACAAAGTCAAGGAGGAGGAATCCACCGCATGTATGGCAGTTGGACAACAAGGAGGAGCAAGGGAGGTCACCGGACGTTGAAGAGCCTACGGCTGTGAAGGGAAGAGAGGAATTAGGGAATTCGGGCGTGGAGAGATCGGAGAGGTCAGGGCTCCTTTAAATATATCCTGAAGGTCAGTTAGGGCTTGGGAAGCAAGCTACATAATCAAGGAAAGCTCATTAGCAATGGAAATTGTTGAGATACCCACATCTCTCATGCGTTCACATGAGAGATTGGGAGGGAATCAAATCTCAAATAAGGGTTCAGACGAGAGAGAATTTCTCAGAGAATCTCCCTTCCAATTTTGGAAGGGATTCTCTGAGCAATCAAGGAGAATTCTCCATCTAAAGCTCGCCAGAGTAGGATTCCTCTGCTATAATGGCGGAGGGACCTACTTGTGAAAACGATGAAGAAGATAGTGGGTTATTTGTAAGGGTTTTTGAAAGATAGGGGTAGAAATGTAATCTGGCTGGACCTTTTTGCAAACTAGGTCAAGGCAAACATATCTTGGGTCCAAATTTTGGTATAAATCTAATTTGGACCTAAGGAAGCCAATGGTGAAGTTGGATTTTGGGTTTGATCATGTTTGACTAGGAAATTTATGCAAAAACCCAATTTAAGGCGAATATCTGTCTGAGACCCCATTCTAGGTCAAGATGGGTTCTAATGGTCAAATTGAAGGTTATAAACCATGGTGAATATTTTTCTATGATTTTTAGAGGGTTTAGATGAATTTTATCCTGACCAAAACCTTTGTTAGTAAAGTAGGTCTATTTTAGGATTTCAGGAAGTTATTTAATTCATAGGATACACATAAACCCTTTTCTATCTGATCCAACCCACTTATAATCTTATTAAGACCATTTGACCTTTATTTAGCCCTTGAGAAAACCCATGGTTGCACTGAATTGGTAAGATTACAATTTTGACCCTAGTTTCTTGTTTCACTCTTAGAAAGGTTATGCAGTGAATTAGGACCTTCAATTGGTTATGTAGGAGCATTTATTCTCTTCATTGGGTCAAAATGAGTTAGTTATGGCTCATGATGGTATTCCCATCGGACCTGCTTAAAGAGCTTGACCAGGTCCTCCTCAAATGCCATGGTTTTGGGTTTCCTCTTTACCTTGGTCAAAGCCTCGGAAAATGGAACCTCAGTCGGTTCCTCTAGAATTGGCTTAGGCTCTTTATCAGGGATAGGGGTGTCTTGGATGACCAATCTAGGGTTATGAACTGTAGTATCAAGCTTGTTGTGGTTATGAACTAGTGGGTCTTGTGTTACTTTGCCACTACGAGTGATGATGGAGTTTAATCTTGCTTGATTCTAGTTTGGGTTAGGCAAATTGGTGTCTGCTACTAAAATCCAGAGTATGAAGTTGAAGCATCCATCCCATCAGTTGATGGAGTAGAAGGGGCCTAATAAACATAATGTGCTTGGCCCTGATTTGGGTTCATAATGTGCCTCTGATTCGACACGTTATTCGGGTTAAGAAGAGGTTGAGAAGGAAGTGCACCAAGCTGGCGAGCACTTGCTAGCTGCGCCAATTGATTGCGTTGTTCAGAGATCTCGTCTTTGTGTTGTTTCTGCATGTCTACCAAGGTCTAAAAAATTAGGGATGTCTGGTCCTCCTTAGGTGGGTCAGATTGGAAATTTTGATTAAGCATTGGCTGAGTGGGCTAATACGATCGCAGGTTTTGTGCTCGGGGTTGGAATTGAGCCCCCGGATTTAGGTTATTTCCCAACCATGCAAAGTTGGCATGATTATGCCATCTAGGGTTGTAGGTATTAGAGAAACGATTATTCTGGACGACGTGGAGATCCTTGTAGGTCTAAGGAACTCCAGAGTAATCAGGATATGAGGGTTCAGAGTTTCACGAACTGTGGTAAGCTAGCCCGAAGTTTCCTCTAAGATTGAAATCAGATGGGGGTGGATATGTGATGAGAAGATCATCATGAGCCATAACTAGCTCATTTTGATCCAATAAAGAAGATAAAAGCTCCTACATAACCTAGAAGAAGGCTTAACTGAAGGAATAAGTGCTCTGAGAAGAAAACATGAAATAAAGGTTAAAACTGTAATTTTACCATTGCAGTACATAAACAGGATTTCTCAGAGGCAAAACATAGGTCAAATGGTCTAAATGAGATAAAAAGTGGGTTGAGTCAATCAGAAATGGGTTTATGTGCAATCTAGGAATTAAATGACACTTGGTAACCCTAAAACAGACCCTCTTAAATTAACAAGGTTTCGATTAGGATAAAAATCAAGTAAACCCTCTAAAAATCATGTAAAAACATCCTCTAGGGTTTAGAACACTTAATTTGGCCTTTGGAACCCAGTTTGACCTAGATTAGGGTCCTAGCTCTTCAATTAACCTAATTTGGATTTTTACGCAAAATATCCAGTCAAACATGGTCAAAAATAAAATCCAACTTCACCATTGGATTCCTTAGGTAAAAATTAGGTTTATACCAAAATTTGGACCTAAGGGGAGGTCATCTTGACCTACTTTGCAATTTAGTACACCCAAATCATAATTTGGTCCCTATCTTTTGAATATCTTTGCAGAGAGCCCCCTAAGTTCCTCGCCACCTTTGCAATCAGGTCTTACCGCCATTGTTAGGGTAGAACCGATCTCCGGCGAGGTTTAGAGAGGGATTCCTCTCTAATCCCTCAGAGATTCCCTCCCAGAAATGGAAGGGAGGTTCTCTAAGGAATTCCCTTCCTTCTAAAGCCAATTACAATCTCTAGTGTGAACCCAATCTCTAGTGCGAACGCACGAGAGATTTGGGTATCCACCCTCTTTCCATCTCCGACGAGTCGGCAGAGTTGATTGCGCGATCTCCACGTGCTACAAGGTTCAGCCAACACTTATAAAAGGGTCCCCTGACCCAGCCGCAGATCCTAAGCTTGATTTTGACGGAGATTCCCCCAACTTTCCCTCTCTCCCATCTCCGGCCAAGAGACCCGCAAGCTTCGGCGACCTCCTCCCCTCCTTCTTGTCGCTCTGCTGCCATACCTGCAGCAGAGTCAACACCGCCTCTTCCTCCCGCGTTGCGCAGTACCAGGTGCGCGTGCCCCTGACCTCATCTTCGTCACCGCTCCCTCCCTCAGGGTGCTTCTTCCCCAACGACGGCAGTTACGCACCATCCACTCCGCTGCCTCCCTTCCTTCCAAACCACTCCAGATACCTTCTCCATCTTCCCCTCTCTCTTTTCCCTCTGTTATTTTAGTTAATTGCCCCCCTCGACAGTACCTGACCACCTCCACCTTCCTCACCTCCGACCGACCTCCGGTGAGCCGCTCCCACCACTCCGCCCCTCCACACAGCTCGCCAACCCTCTCGTAAGCTCCGCCTCACCACCAAGAGCAACTTCCGCCCATCCATCATCCTTCTACACCTCCACCACAGTCCCCCGAACAACCCCACACTTCCGGCCACAGGTTGACCTAGGCACGCACGCCTAGGCCATCTTGC
Source organism: Thalassia testudinum (assembly GCA_037157565.1). Classification (NCBI taxonomy): domain Eukaryota; kingdom Viridiplantae; phylum Streptophyta; class Magnoliopsida; order Alismatales; family Hydrocharitaceae; genus Thalassia; species Thalassia testudinum. Next base: position 109,444,204 of record JAZHRO010000003.1, on the reverse strand, counting down.
GGCCTGCAGCACCGTGCACCATCTTCGCTGTGCCACGGCGAAGGTGCCCAACTAGTCTGATTAGGCCAATAGGCCGTGCTCGTGTTTGACAGGTTTCAGCTCCTGCTGCCATTGACGGTCGAAGCAGCTCCAGGTGCAGCAGCTCCAGTCGCAGCAGCTCCAGGCTCCAGGCACAGCAGGCTCTCACGGGTGTTGCGAAGCAATCAGGGCCTGAAGGTGTGCTGCGAAGCTCCCAGCCTTGGCAATTGCACGAGGACTCCTCTGCGAGCACGCACGAAATTGGGGCGGGCCAGATAGTCCCACATCGGCGAAATCCAACGCGCAGGTATGGTTTAAATTATTTTTGTGTTTTATACTTACCGCCTCCGAAAGCACAGGGGTGAGGTCCCTCACCTGACCCACTCCTGCCTCGTCCGCAGTTTCACCTCGCGGATCTGGCGGGATCCGACCCGATCCTAACCTACGCACTCCTCGCGCATCACCCACCTGCAGGTGCGCCTGGTCCCGGGTGCGAATCCGACCAGATTACCCAAGTGGCTCTGGGAGAGCATCCTTGAGCGAATTGCAGAGAGAGAGAGAGACGTTTGGGTAGAGGGTCGGGGGTAGGTTTTGCATTGGTTGTGATTTGCGCAGGAAAGGAGCAGAGGAAGAAGCGAACACTTAGCCGCTGCAGCAAGGGAAGAAAAGAAGGAAGAAGAGGCTGAGTGTAGCAGAGAAAGAAGGAGAAGCCCTCACAGAGAAGACAAGGAAGGAGAAAACTTCAAAGGAAAGCACAAAGAAGGAACAGAAGCAGAAGAAGAAGGAACTCTGAAGAAAGGAAGCTGAGCAAGGCAGAGATCTGAGAGAAGGACTGCAGAAAAGCCAAAAAGAAAAGGAAGATAGGAGAGGAACAAAGGCAAGAAGAAGAAGCCTTCGCAAGAAAAGAAGCAGAGAAGACAAAGAAGAAGAAGGCAGAAGAGAGAAAGAAGATTACATTTAAGACGTCTGATATAGAAATCAGACGTCCAATTCTATTTTCTTTTAGAAATTCTTTTTATATAACTCTCTCTCTTTTAATCAATTACTTTCATTTAAAAGTTGTATTCTTTGGTTTTGAAAGTACTGAGATTGCTCCCTGTGTTCGACCTTGGAGACTCTAGTTTTTCGAGTAATAAAATTCTCTATATTTGTTTGAACGTTTTGTCGGTTATACTACAACGTGATATTCTCTTTAAAACCCGCACAAAAGCGTACGAACAATATGCATCCATCCCTTGAGAGTGGTAGATGTTGTGTACAGCCTCCCTACCTGAGGGCGGGTGGACGCATGTGCTTTGCGGTGCAGCGATGGTCTTGTGTCGATGTCGAGTGATGTCATCCACCTTTTTCTCAATGATAGAGACCTTATCCAATTGACTGGCTACCAACTCCAAGTCAACAATGCGGAAAGCCCTCAGGTCTCATGTACCCCATGATTATTTGTCAATGCACAGGTGGTCGTTCGGTCGTACGCACCCAGTAACTCGTTGTTTAGGGAGTTCTCGCACATATTTTTGAGAATTCCCTAAATCTCATCTTCATACTGACCCGTGATGCTGGCACCACAAGTTGCATTGACAAAAAGCCTGATGTCGTCACGGAGCCCGTGGTAAAAGGATTGGACTTGTTCCCACATTGGGACTCCATAATGGGGGCATTTTGCATGAGATCCAAAAAATGATCCCTTGCCTCTTCTAGAGATTCTCCCACTCCTTGCAAGAAGTGCGTGATTTGGTGCCGCATTGCATTAGTTCGACCAATGGGATAGAATTTTTGTAGAAAAGTAGTCTAAAGTTCTTCCCATGTGTTGATTTGGTGAGGGTATGTCTAAAGCCAATTGGCGATTTTGTCAGCTAGAGAGAAGGAAAGATTTTCAAGAGTGGACCATCTCGATTATGCAAGTCTGCCCCGAATGTGTGTGCCAAATGCTTTAGATTCTTGATGTGTTGGAAAGGATTCTCGAAGTTCAAGCGATGAAATTTTGGGGTCATGTGAAGCATACTAGGCTTGAGGTCCACCTCGGGTCCTCCTGCAGGAATGTTGATTCGAGGTTCGATCTCCACCGCAGCGGGATTGTAGTGATCTTGCATTTGAGGACGCGACGGTGGGTTAATGTAGGCATTGATCCAATCTTTCAAATCAAAGAATTGTTGAGGTTCAAAGTTAGGTTTTTCTGGATAATCCATGGTTGTGGCTGGAGATTCGGGCTCAGAAGTGGAGGAGTTGGAAGAGAAGTCGATGTGATTGGGTAGTTACATAAACAAGGAAGTCGAGGCTTGGCCTTGACGAGAGTGGAAAACTAGTAGAGGCCTCAAGGGTGGTCTTAAGGACCTCCTCCCATACATACACCAATGGAATAGACAAGGGACAGAAGGTGTGATCGACCCAATCAGGACACCCAAAGATTTTTGGATGACTATAGAGGTTTAAGGCAGATGATACCTCTAGATCACGAAGTCGTCCACCTGAGAAATACCTGGGCAGCCAGGAAGGGAGAGTCCCGCAAAGACCCCTACATCGTAGAGCATCCCCACGAGTTATAGGGTTTCCCCCACCTGACCTTCCTTGTCACCACGGATCCAGGTAGACTAGAATGGATAACTTGACCTCTTAAGTCTACCAATTTCAACTTTAGATGAGGTGCTTAGGATTCCACTTGGACTTTAGAATGAATTTGTGAGTGGTGACCTAATTTGAAGATTGGTTGAGCCCACAAGGTGGATCAACTTCACCTAATTTGTCCTTGATTATTAGGTCCCAATTTTAGGATTCAACTAATGTTTAGAGCCTGATTTTTGGGTTTGCTTGATTAGGTAAATTCAATCAATGCTTAGGAAACACACAATTTGGGAGAATATATTCTTGTTTAAGCAAGTGTGTCTCTAAAAACTTGAAATGGAAACCCTAATATGGCTCTACTTGATCCAATTAATTTCTTCCAAATCTGGCACTTAGGGCTCAATCAAGAAGGTGCGTAGCCCTAGGTGTCTTAAATCCCTAAATGGGTGCAGAAATCAAGTTCGAGATGTTTCAAGAAATGAACCAAATTAGGCAACTTGTGATGATTGAATCTAAATAAAAAATGCAAGTTGATCCTAAATGATTTCTTCCTTTTTTTAGCTTTTCTCAGAATCAGGGGTTTTATGGAAAAGGAGATGAGATTACCTGCCCTAGAGTGTTTGATGTGTGGCTGATCTTCCTCTAATGAATTCCCTTACACAAATCATAGCCAAACAGATAAAGCAAGATAGTATCAAGGCAGGAATTGTAATCAAGAGATCAAATTGCACGTTGCTCTCTCGGCAACCGCACTAAAATGTTATCCGCATAAAATTAATGCTTTAAAATTTCTTCATTGTAATATAGCTGAAATAGCGCGAAAACAAATAAAATTTATAACTCGAATAAAATGCGAGGTCGAACGTAGTGAGCTAGTGTTGCAATTAATCTCAAAGATCACAATATCATTACAAAGATGAGCAATTTATAATGAAAATTCCAAGCAAGAATCATATATATATGAATGTCAATATCAGAGTGCATACAGAATGAGATAAAATCGTGATTTAAATCACTAATTACCCCTCTAATTAAGCTCACAATAATTCTCAAATAACTGAAAAGTAATGATCAACCAATTATTCTAAGTTAGTAAGTAGCCAATATAGCCATAGGAACACAGAACCAGCGAAATCAGATGACAGATAAGGTGCTCAGATGCCTTAATAGCAGAGGCTCAAGGTCCTCTCTTCTTCTTTAGCTCTTCCTCTTCCTTCTCTCTTCTTCTCTTCCTCAAGTCACGCACAAAGGCAAAGGCTTCTTCTCTATAAGTGTTAGAGAGTTAGAGAGCGAGGTAAAAACTCCCCCTCTCTCTCTTTCCCTTTCTTTCCTTTCCCTCAAAGACCTAGGGTTAATCGGGTAATCAGGTAGGAAGAGTAACCAGATCCGGGTGCAAGGCTACATCCGTGGGGTCGTAGCCAAGCAGTGGGGCTCGATAGGTATGTGGATGAGGGTGCATGTGAGGGACCTGACCCCTCATGTACTGTGCGAGGAGTTGGGTTCACAAAAATAATTTATGCAGCTCTTTCCGCTCCTAATCCCACAATGTAGGACTATCTATCCCTGTTCTTCGCGTGAGGTAGCAGTAGAAGGTGAAGTCATGATTGCAGTCGATGAAGAGGGCAACTCCTTCAATTGAAGACCTAGGCACACTCCTGGACGAATTTCGTGTTGCTTTGAGGTGGCGCCTGGGGCTGCTATAGAAAGAACACCTGCTTCGGCTCTTCGAAGGTGCTCTGTCAATGGCGATGGGGACCGTAAACCTGAAGCACGAAAATGCCCTAAGAGCCATGTCAGAACAACTCAGTAGGTGCACGAGAATGCGGTGAAGGTGGTGGCACCGGTGGCATGCCGTGGATGTAGTCGGAGATGGCTGGCGAATGCGAAAAATGAAGATGGAAGTGGTTGTGTTTGGTGGAAGGATAGAGAGAGAAATATGATAAACACCAGTTTATCATCATTCTTATGCATTAAAACAAACCTAGCTCTTAGGATTTTACTCTGCAAACGAGTTTTTGGGCTGCATTTAGGCATAAATTAGGCTAGGCATGCATTGCATTTTTTATTGTCTTTTTGATATGTTTTTGTGAGTGTTAGGGATGAATAGATATACAGATCCCTAAAACCCTAACACTCAAGAAGGCAAATGGTGAAGGAGAAGCTCAGACTAGCTGGAACTCAGCTTGATCTAGCTCACCACAGCTAGAACCTAGCTTACTTGAACAAGGGATAGCTCATCCCAGCTCCATTCAGCTAATCTCGACCGAATGGCAGCTCAAGAGAGTTCATCTTAGCTCACCCTAGCTCAAGTCAGCTCAGATCCAGCTCAACCTAGTTGAGTCTAGCTCATTTTAGCTCCCACAAGTCCATAGGGAGATCTAGCTAGCTCAGCTGAGTTGACTGGAGTTCACCCTAGCTCAGATCCAGCTACATCTAGCTCCACTCAACTCCAACTAGCTGAGGAAGAACTCATCTCAGCTCAGGAAGGTCAAGTCCAGCTCCCGAGGATTCAGCTTAGCTCAACTCAGTTGAGCTAAGCTACCTTAGCTGCCTCAACCAGCTTGATCCTCCCCGGGAGCACCAAACCTAGCTCACCTCAGCTCATTGTGGTTGAATCCAGCTCACTTTAGCTTTGCTTAGCAGCTAGCAGAGAACTAGCAAGCTAAGCCAGCTAGAGTAGCTCCGTGCCAGCCTCATCAGCAGCAGCCAGCTCTAGTTCCAGCTCCAGACTTCTCCTCCTCAACTCCTCTCTTAAAACCCTAGCTCCAATACCTCCTCCTCTACTCCTCCATTAGCTAAGCTACCTTAGCTTAGCTTAGCTATGCTCCAACTTTCTTGGCTTGTACCACCCCAAAAACCCACCTAACAACTCCACCCAACTAGCTCCACCTAAGCTCCACATAAGCTAACCTACTTGGCACCAACCTAGCCTACCCACCACCTCGGAAAGACACCTAAAAGTGGTGCCAAAACCACCCTAACTACCCCCTTGTTGGCGCCACTTTTCCCTCCAAAAATCCCCTTCATCTCCACCACACATCTCCCCATAAACCCATCTCCACCCTCCACATAACCCCTCCTTCTAGAACCTTTCTTGGCGCCACCTAAGACCACATTCTAGAATCTATTTTGGCACCAACTTCAAGGGGTGCCACCACCCATAACCACCCCCTAGGTGTCCCTTAGGTTGGTGCCAATTCTCCTTAGCCATAGGATCCCCAACCACCACCATCTCTCCATCTTAGCCCTCCATTCCAAGAGTCACCTTAGCCCCCTTCCTACTCTATATAAACCCACCACCTACCACCATTTTAGAGCATCCTCCATTAGTGCATTTTTCTACCTATACTCACCTACACCTATGGCCAAGAAGAAGGAGTAGAGAAGAAGATTAAAGGGGCACATCACCAGCCCTTTTGGTGCCTTCTTCTCCCTACTCTCTTCAACTTGGGCCACGCCAAGGAGGAGGACTTCTCTACTTCAAGGAGGATGGCCAGGAAAAGGAGAAGGACCTAGGGTGGACGTCCACCCTTGGAGAGAAGCTTAGGGCACGCCCCCTTAGGGCTTGCTTCGGATGACATCACCTTGGCGGAGCATAGCAAGGAAGGAGTTGGAGGACTCTTTTCAAGCTTGGGAGCTACCAAGCTTGGAGCAGGAATCCCTCTTCTTCACCATCTATCTAGAGGATTTGTGTTTTCTTTTATTTATTGCAATTTTTCTAGTAGTAGAAACATTCATCTACAAGACCTTTTTTGTAAAACACTTTTTCATTAATCTAGTTACCTTCTTTGCAATTTCTTTAGTTGCATTTTTAATTGCTTTGTTTTTAGCATTCTTCACTCCCTCTCCCTAATTATTCTAGGCCTCCACTTGCCTAGAGTGAGCTTAGGGAGAGGCTCTACTTTCCACTTTAGAAGTGGTATATTGAGTTGAAGTGTATGTCACTTTCCCGCCACAATTTCGCATGTTGCCTTAATTTCAAAACACAAAAATATATATATATTTAAAATACCAAAAAGAAAGTTGAGATGTGTTTTTAGCAAGAGAATTGAATTGCAATTTTTGCCTCCTTGGACGACCCTAGATACTCCCCTATCTAGGATATAAATTTAAAAGCAGAAGTGGATTTACGCGGTGCAACGACACTAAATTACCTAATTAACAAACCGTGTATTTACACGATCACTTTTTGGCACCGTTGCCGGGGAGGCACGGCTTTGCATTAGTCAATTTTCTCTTGCTTGAAGTGGATCTCATCCCCTTCTCTTTCTTCTCTCTTGTGTGTGCAGGAATTGTAGGAAGAAAGCGGGGAGCTGGAAGCGAGAGCTCAAAGTTCCTTTTCTTCCCGCGAAATTCAGGTTGGTTCCCCATTTCTTGTCACATTTAGGCTAAAAAACTACCAAAATACACTAAACTTGGCTTTCAGGACCCTACACAACTTAACTAAGTGGAGTGGTGCATTTTAAAATCCATTGTTTGCTTGAATGCTTCTTTAACACCACTCTATTGCAAGTATTGGTGTTCTATTTCTCGGGTCTAGATTTCTGTCCGGACTTGAAAAATCAATTCCTAACACCACAAGCCTCCTAAAATCATAAAATTTCATACAGTGATTCCAAATTAAGTTAGGAACATCCGTTCTAAATTTCAGATCAATTGGATTTATATTTAGTTTTTAAAAAATCGTGGACTGCAGAGAGGTCACATCCTCTAATCTTCCTATTTTGCTACTGTCCGTGAATTTTTAGAATTTTTATACTCGTCCAATTTTTGTGAAATTTAGCTTGTTAGAATCCTTGTGAAATTTTACACATCATATAAAATCACAAAAAGTTTATGAGGTTGGTGGTAATACTGAAAAGTCCAAAATACCCATTGGTATCATTTTTGGACTTTGACACTAGTACAATTAAAAATTCAAAACAATTATCAAATAAATTCCTAAAATCTTACAAAAATCTTTTTTGAATCCTTGTTTGATTTTCATCAAAGTAGTGGTGTTTTTTGACTTGTTTGTACCAATAATTAATACAGAAATCCTAAAATTAATTCATTGGTAGTTAAATTTCTGTCTTAGGGACAATTGGCTTAGGGTTTCTTTCTTTGTTTTTAGACTTAATTTAAAGGAAATATACAATCACCCATACAACTTGCTTTTCCTTTGATTGTAGAATTTCAAACTTGTTTGAAAATTTAACAAGAGAAACCCTAAAACACATTCAATTAAATTGAATCCTAAAAGACAAATACAAAAAAAATTGTGTGACAACTTGATTTTCATTGGAGCCACTCACCAATTCTTGCATACACACAAAAAAATTGAAATAATAGGGCAACAACCCAATTAATGCCCTCCACATTCCGTGTGCACTGTAGTATCCTAGACCTAACTAAAATTTGTAGCAACTTGACCTCTAAGGCTTCATCAACTTAGGCTTGCTATCTAGGTCTCAAGTTTTCTTTAGTTAGTACCAATTTATCATCTATATCTGGTGTTCAGGCTGAGGGCCGTGTCAAACGACCAGACGTTGGTTTGTACAAGCACATGGGGTTTTCCCTAGGAAACGTTTGGGCCCAAACCTCCCCTTAAGCAACTTGGCTAGATTTGTTGACAGAATGGGTATTCACTATTTATTACTTATTTCCTATGTAGACCAAGTCTTATGTTTATTTTTAGGGAGTCATACTTAAGTTAGGTCTGGCTTTGTTTGTTTGATTTGCACACATTCTCTCATCTCCATCTCTTCTCCCCTCCCGTTTCTTCCATTTTGCACGAGCGGCGATCCAAAACTCCACACTTGGAGGGACCACTTGATTTTTCCTCCCCAAAAAAAAGACTTTCCTACATTCTTCCTCTTCTTTCAAAATGGAAAATAAAAATTGGTCCTCTAACCCTCATGCTAATTTTTCTTTCCCCTATTTTTCCACCCAGGAGCTACTTAATCAGGCCCCTCCACCTAATCTCTACTCTATCATGGCTCAGCTACAAGTTAAGCAACAACAGTTGCATAAGGATTTAACAAATCTAGCCAACCAAGGGAGTCCTGCCACACCTGCCCAAGCTCCACACATTCCACATCTCACCCCTTTTAACACCTGTAAGAGAGAAAATCTACATAAATCCCATGCTGAGTATAATTATTATTCTGAGGCTTTCTATGGTTCAACAGGGAATTATGTTTATCCCAATCATCACCCCACCCAAAATGTCCCTACTTTCTAGGAGAAATTGAAAAATTCCTCTAATGGGGGGAATTATCCAGCTCACTCTTGGACCAATCCAGTTCCACACCAACAACAGAACCCGTTTGGAGGGTATGGTTCAAATCAGACTTATCAATCTGGGCAATCTCAAGAAGACATTAATGCCCAGATGATGAAAACCTTGCAGGAGTTACAAAGAAAAATAAAGGAAACAACCCGTCTTATTAACAATCTCAATGATCAAATTGGGGATATTCCGACTCAAAGACCGGTAGGACACTCATCATCCCAACCCACACCAAACTTTATTAATCACAGGAACCAACACCCGAGTGGATACCAACATCAGAACCATACGGTTCAGCCTCCTAGTAACCCAATATCGCAGCACCAACCTAGTTACTATCAACATCAGGCCCCCCCACCTCCTCCGAGTGATCACTAAACTACGTATGTAGAGACTTTGAGGAGTGAGGAACCCACCACGGATTTAAGGCCTTCACTTTCAAATGGTGAAACTAATTCTCAACCAATGCAGATTGACTCCCCTAACCTCAATAAGGAAGAAAAAGAAACCCCAAAAATAGCTCATTCAAACCCTATTTCCCACTCTCAACAACTGCAATCCAACAATCCAAAATCAGAGCCCTCTGACTACAATCCTTTGGACTTATTTGAGCAAGTCGAGAGGAATATTCCCTTCCTAGATTCTCCCCATGCCTCTAAAAAATTTATTGCAAAAGGGCATGATCAGAATCTAGAAAGGTTGGTCCTTTCAAAGACAGCTAGCTTAGTTTTTCAGAGCAAGCTGCCATTCACAAAAAAGGACCAAGGCACATCGCTCATCTCAGTTGTCATAACTGAAATAATTTTTTTTCGTGCCCCTCTCGACTTAGGTACCTCTAGTAATCTCATCCCCCTGGTCTTATTTGAGGAATTTCAATTCAGTGATTTAAAACCTACTAAGGTTTAATTTCAATTGGAAGACCGATCTACCATTCAACCGTGGGGAGTTGTTGAGGATAGTATCATCAAGATCTAGAATTGTCTATTTTCGGTAAATTTTCTGGCCCTTGACATAGAGGTACCTAAGGCTCTCACTAATGCCATCCTTGGAAGACCTTTTCTGATTATGGCAATAGCTAATATCAATTCTCATTCTGGTAAAATGAATATAAGTTGCAGTAACCAGACCTTCTCATTAGATTTATTTCAAGCCTCCAAGAGGTCCATTGATCAAAAAATTTTTGACACTAATAATAAAATGGAAGCAATATTTGAGCAGTCTACGTTGATCAAATCTCATTCACCTTTGACCACTATTGATCTAGATTTTATTGATTCTTATTCTAAGGATAATTATGTGGTCCAAGACTTTCTAGATCAACTAGGGTTTGACTTTCCCCCTTTTCATCTTCTTGATTTTTCACCAAAAACATCCACACTAACTTCACCCACCCTACATCTCATTGACTCCATTCCCCATCCCTTTCTATCAAACCTATCACCCGACCCACCAGAGTTTGGCATTTTACAAGCACTTAAACCATGGCCAGATCCGGGTCATTTTTCCATTTCTCTATTTTATTTTGATCCCTTTATCTTTACCACTCAACTTTTTAGGGATCTTGAGGAAGACGCTTTTAGTAAAGCAATCCAAGTGTCCAACTATTTACATGATTTTCCGTCTTCCGTGCATACCTTCACGCCCGATTGAATGGCGTAAATGATAGCACTGGATGGGAGGTAACCCATCATTTTTTCCTGCTTTCCTTTTTTCCTTCTTTTTTCAGGTTTTGATCATCCTAAAACCCGACCGTTCTTCACTAAGGTGATCCCTTTTCCCTCCTAATGCATGAGGACATGGCATATCTTAAGCATGGGCGGGGGGGTGTTTTTAAATTTTGACGATCGATTTAGGATTTTCAAAACCTAAAAACATGCATTTTTCTTTAATTTATTTCCTACTTGCATACCCAAAAAAATAAAAAATGTTGAAAACTTTTTGAGGAAAAATTTTTGAAATTGGGACTAAGGTTGAAAAACTCACTTTTGGTACAATGGGATTTAATCTTTAACAAACTAGGGATGAGGATGCGGATCTGATCATTAGAATTTCAGGCTCTATTTTAGATTAGATCAGATATCCTTATCTAAAATTCCACCTGAACTCTTGATAGTTCAGGTGACTTGATCCTATTTTGTAATATGGAAAGTATTTGGCATAGTTTCTGATTCAAAAACTTGCATGTCTTGAGGAACTTCTTGTGTCAATTTTCACACACAAGCCAACACTTAAAAAACAACTAAAAATTTGAAAAACTCCCTTGTTTGGACTTAGTAAAAGTCTGAAGTAGATCATTGGTTTGAGTTCCCACTGTCGAGAAGGAGGAAAATGCCTCCTTTGAGGACGCGATGTCAACATGTTACCGCCTTGGCGCTGCTCCATATCTATATTTCATATCTTTAGACGGAGCATTAAAGTGCATTTTAGCAGCTCAAGTGTCTTGGACGGTGCTCTACCGATAGTGTTGGAGCAAGAGCTTGAGTTTGCTTGGAGTGCCCCTTTACACCGCATTGTGTTTTGGGGTTGTGAGCTTCTGGGTGGTGTCATGGACAGTGCTATCCCGAAGTACTGGCGCCAGAGCCCCCTCGAGAATTGGTAACGGGAATGATGATCCTGACACATCTGTTGTAAGACTAAGATAAAAATAAGCATGGGGGTGAAAAAAAAAAGTAATAATAAATAAATTAACACGCCCTTATAAATGTTGGCTTTTCACTAGCACAGACACAAGGTTTTAAAGGATTTTTGCAAGATGCGAATCAGATTCATAAGCTAGAAAAATCCTAAAAACAAAAATCTCAAGTCATCTGAATTAACAAGGGGTTAATTTGTGAATTTTCTGAAGGATATACTGAACCCATTTTGTCTAATGGTTGGATCCAAAAATAAATCCCGATGTTTATCTTTAACAAATCCCGTACCTCCTGTGTTTAGAACAACTAAGGTCCCTTAATCTTTTTCTCAAAAGTCAAAAAAATTAGATTTCCCAAAAATTCCGTTTTCCAAAAAAATTGAAGTTTTGCTAAGAGACTAGCAAAAGATAAGCATGGGGGTGTGATAAACACCAGTTTATCATCATTCTTTTGCATTAAAATAAACCTACCTCTTAGGATTTTACTCCACAAATGGGTTTTTGGGCTACATTTAGGCATAAATTAGGTTAGGCATGCATTGCATTTTTTATTATCTTTTTGATATGTTTTTGTCAGTGTTAGGGATGAATAGATATACAGATCCCTAAAACCTTAACACTCAAGAAGGCAAATGGTGAAGGAGAAGCTCAGACTAGCTGGAACTCAGCTTGATCCAGCTCACCACAGCTGGAACCTAGCTAACTTGAACTAAGGATAGCTCATCCCAGCTCCATTCAGCTAATCTCAGCTGAATGGCAGCTCAAGAGAGTTCATCTTAGCTCACCCTAGCTCAAGTCAGCTCAGATCCAGCTCAGCCTAGTTGAGTCTAGCTCATTTTAGCTCCCACAAGTCCATAGGGAGCTCTAGCTAGCTCAGCTGAGTTGACTGGAGTTCACCCTAGCTCAGATCCAGCTACATCTAGCTCCACTCAACTCCAACTAGCTGAAGAAGAACTCATCTCAGCTCAGGAAGCTCAAGTCCAGCTCCCGAGGATTCAGCTTAGCTCAACTCAGTTGAGCTAAGCTACCTTAGCTGCCTCAACCATCTTGATCCTCCCTGGGAGCACCAGACCTAGCTCACCTCAGCTCATTGTGGTTGAAGCCAGCTCACTTTAGCTTTGCTTAGCAGCTAGCAAAGAACTAGCAAGCTAAGCCAGCTAGAGTAGCTCCATGCCAGCCTCTTTAGCAGCAGCCAGCTCTAGTTCTAGCTCCAGACTTCTCCTCCTCAGCTCCTCTCTTCAAACCCTAGCTCCAATACCTCCTCCTCTACTCCTCCATTAGCTAAGATAGCTTAGCTTAGCTTAGCTATGCTCCAACCTCCTTGGCTTGTACCACCCCAAAAACCCACCTAACAACTCCACCCAACTAGCTCCACCTAAGCTCCACATAAGCTAACCTACTTGGCACCAAACTAGCCTACCCACCACCTCGAAAAGACACCTAAAAGTGGTGCCAAAACCACCCTAACTACCCCCTTGTTGGCACCACTTTTCCCTCCAAAAATCCCCTTCATCTCCACCACACATCTCCCCTTAAACCCATATCCACCCTCCACATAACCCCTCCTTCTAGAACCTTTCTTGGCGCCACCTAAGACCACATTCTAGAAACTATTTTGGTGCCAACTTCAAGGGGTGCCACCACCCATAACCACCCCCTAGGTGTCCTTTAGGTTGGCGCCAATTCTCCTTAGCCATAGGATCCCCAACCACCTCCATCTCTCCATCTTAGCCCTCCATTCCAAGAGTCACCTTAGCCCCCTTCCTACTCTATATAAACCCACCACCTACCACCATTTTAGAGCATCCTCCATTAGTGTATTTTTCTACCTATACTCACCTACACCTACGGCCAAGAAGAAGGAGTAGAGAAGAAGATTAAAGGGGCACATCACCAGCCCTTTTGGTGCCTTCTTCTCCCCACTCTCATCAACTTGGGCCATGCCAAGGAGGAGGACTTCTCTACTTCAAGGAGGATGGCCAGGAAAAGGAGAAGGACCTAGGGTGGACGTCCACCCTTGGAGAGAAGCTTAGGGCATGCCCCCTTAGGGCTTGCTTTGGAGGACATCACCTTGGCGGAGCATAGCAAGGAAGGAGTTGGAGGACTCTTTTCAAGCTTGGGAGCTGCCAAGCTTGGAGCTGGAAGCCCTCTTCTTCACCATCTATCTAGAGGATTTGTGTTTTCTTTTATTTATTGCAATTTTTCTAGTAGTAGAAGCATTCATCTACTAGGCTTTTTTGTAAAACACTTTTTCATTAATCTAGTTGCCTTCTTTACAATTTCTTTAGTTGCATTTTTAATTGCTTTATTTTTAGCATTCTTCACTCCCTCTCCCTAATTATTCTAGGCCTCCACTTGCCTAGAGTGAGCTTAGGGAGAGGCTCTACTTGCCACTTTAGAAGTAGTATATTGAGTTGAAGTGTAAGTCACTTTCCCGCCACAATTTCGCATGTTGCCTTAATTTCGAAACACAAAAAAATTATATATATTTAAAATACCAAAAAGAAAGTTGAGATGTGTTTTTAGCAGGAGAATTGAATTGCAATTTTTTCCTCCTTGGACGACCCTAGATATTCTCCTATCTTGGATATAAATTTAAAAGCGAAAGCGGATTTACGCGTTGCAATGACACTAAATTACCTAATTAACAAACTGTGTATTTTCGTGATCAAAATCCCCTCAATTTCTTGAGGGGTTTTGCCCGTGTGGATGAGTCGAAAGTGTAGGAGTTGAGAACAACTGGTTTAGTGGAGTGTTGTGGTTGCTAGGGCTTGTTGGAGGTATGCTGGCAAGGTGGAAGACAGAGGTGGAGCAGGCATAGTAGCAATTGAAACGAAGTTGTGGCAGCACAATTTTGATGAGCAGATGATAGGGAGTTGTCAAGGCTATGTAGCAGATGAAGGGGAATGGAGATGGCACTCGTTGTAGTATGGCCAATGCTGAAGGAGATGGAAGCTTCAGTGAGGTAGAGCGGCGACGATGGAGGGTTAAGAGGCACCTTGCTGGTATTGTGATGTGCGGAAAGAAAAAAGGGAGTCAAAAATGACCGCCTATGGTATGTGGTGACCGACAAAGAAGTCGGAGGAAGGAGGTCACCATAGCGAGGTGGAGCGAGACGGAGGTTGAAGGAACAAGAGAGATTTTTGGCTCTATATCTCACTAAGGAGGTAAGGTAGGTAAGGAGGGTCATATATAGGCCATTAGTTGAGCATTCAAGCTTGGAAACAAGCTTGAAAGCTCCACAAATCAGGGAGTAGGTTTTGTGGGATTCAAAGACTTTGCATGAACTCTTGGAGAAGAATCAGAGGTTGAGATGCAGTCCAAAATGAAGATGATCTCCTCAGGAGTCTCCCTTCTAAATTTGGAAGAGATTGACCAAGAAATCGAGGAGGAATCCTTGATTAAAGCACGACCACTTTAGGTTCACACTTGCCATGGTGGTAGGGACCCAGCTGCAAAGAACAAAGATAAACTTAGGGGGCTTTTCGCAAAGTTTTCAAAACCTAATAGGCTATAAGTGAGAAAATAAGTCTGAGATGATTGAAATGCAAACTAGGCCAAGATAGACTCTAATTGGGCCCAAATTTTGGTAAAAACCTAATTTGGACCCAAGGAATCTAACGGTGAAGTCAGATTTTGGTTTTGACAAAGTTTTACTGGTAAATTTGTGCATAAACCCAAATTGGCACAACTATCCATCTAAGACTCTATTTTACGTCAAAATGGATTTCCGTGGTCAAATCAAAGGTACCAAACCATATAGAATATTTTTCTATGATTTTTTGAAGATTTAGGTGAATTATTTCCTAACCAAAACCTTAGTTATTTAAGCAGGTCTATTTTTAGGATTTTAGATCATTAATTCTTGAGATGCGTAAAAACCCGTTTCGTTCTTCATGGATCCACTTATTAGACATTAATGACCAAATAACCTTTAATAAACCCTTAAAATACCCCGTGGTTATTCTATGTTTGTGGAATGTTGTTAATTTTGCAGAAATAACCTTGTATTCTTATCTTCTTTTCAAAATAGGATAATCTATCCTTAGGACCTTTTGATGGATATGTAGGAGCATTTTTCAACCAAATTTAGCTAGTTATGGCTCATAATGGTGTTCCCATCACTGAATCAACCCTAGAGGAACCTACAGACATTCCATTTCCTGAGGCCTTGACCAAAGGAAAGAGGAAACCCAAACCCGTGGCACTTGAGGAAGATCTGGTCAAGCTCTTTGAGTAAGTCCAGATAAACATCCCCTTGATGGATGCAATTTGCCACATATCGGCTTACATGAGATTTTTGAAAGATTTTTAGTACACCAAAGCGTAAGCTGTTAAGTAAAGATTGGAGTCTGATCGTATTGTTTGAGTAAGACAACTCGATCATCTTGAGAAAACTCCCGCAAAAAGCAAAAGATCCTGGCACCCACTTGATGTCCTGTAAGATCGGTGATCTAGAATTTGATCGAGCATCATTGGATTTAGGAGCCTCTATAAACCTGATACATACATCCCTACTAGACCATTTCGAGGAAACTGAGCTCAAACCGACTGAGATGACTTTGCAATTAGCAGATCGATCAATCAAGTCACCCAAAGGAATTTTTGAGGATGTTCTGGTACGGATCCGTGATTTCTATTTTCCAGTGGACTTCATCGTGTTAAACATGGATACTCCTAAAAATATGAGGAATGCACCGATCATTTTAGGGAGACCATTCTTAGCTACAGCTAGGGCAAATATCAATTGCGAAGAGGGCTAGATCGAGTTGAAATTCGGGAACCAAACACTAAAGATTGACATCTTGAAGGGCCAGAAAGGAAAAAACTGTGGGTTAATCGAGAAAGTGTGTGACATCAGTTCTATTGTTGAGGATCCACTTACAGAGGAAGACCCAATTATCTTTGATCCTCAATTCTAAGAAATTCTGACCCACAGATAGAGGAGCCCAGAACTGATCTAGATTCACCTTTAGCTCCCACTTTGTCTTCTGGGGCCCATCTCGAACCCCCATCCGCTGCTGATAACCCAGTTATGGAGTTGAAACCCTTCCCAGATCATCTGAAATATGTATTTTTTGGTTCCAATCAAATGCTTCCTATGTTCATCAATTCCCGACTCACATCTAATCAGGAAACAAAGCTAATTTCTATTCTCCAGCAACATCGGAGAGCCATCGGATGGATTCTAAATGATCTGACTGGTATCAGTCCCTTGTATTGCATACACTGTATCTACATTGAAGAGGACTCACGACCATCTTGAGAGATGCAGAGGAGACTCAATCCAAATCTGCAGGAGGTCATGAAGAAAGAGATCATCAAGTGATTAGATGTTAGTATTATCTACCCGATCTCTGATAGCCACTGGGTGAGCCTGATCTAGGTTGTGACTAAAAAGGCAGGGCTCTCTGTTATCATTACTGAATCTGGAGAAACCATCCTGATCCACATTGCAAATTCGTGGAGAGTCTACATAGACTATCGAAAATTGAATGCCTCCACGAAGAAAGATCATTTCTCGCTTTCGTTCATTGACTAGATTCTTGAGAAACTGGTGGGAAATCGATTTTTCTGTTTCTTGGATGGTTACTTTGGGTATAATCAGGTGTTAGTTTCAACCAAAGGATCAGGAAAAGACCACCTTTACCTACCCCTACGGGATGTACGCTTTTCATAGGATGCCATTCGAGCTATGCAATGCACCTACCACCTTTCAGTGGTGCATGCTAGCCATATTCTCAAATATGGTAGGTAATTACCTTAAGATCTTCATGGATGTCTTCTCGGTATTTGGTGAATCTTTTGATGAATGCCTCCTACAATTGGTCCAAATCCTTAAAATATGCATTGAAGTGAACCTAGTTCTCTCATGGGAAAAGTGCCACTTCATGGTTCCTAAGGGCATCGTACTTGGACACCTCATCTCTAAGAGAGGTATCCAGGTCGACTAGGCTAAGATAAATTTGATTTCCAAGATACTTGTGCCTAACTCGGTCAAAGACATCAGATCATTCCTGGGTCATGTTGGATTTTATCATCAATTCATACCTGATTTCTCTAAGATCGCATGCCCCTTGACGAATCTCCTCTTGAAGGACACACCTTTTGAGATATCTGGTGAGTGCATTCATGCATTTGAGATCCTGCGTGATTGAGTCACCCAAGAACCAATTCTACAATCTCCTGACTAGTCTCAACTTTTCGAGATCATGTGCGATGCATCTGACTACGTAGTGGAAGCGGTGTTGGGTCATAAAATCGATGAGAAACTAGTGGTCGTATACTATGCTAGCAAGACATTGGATGAGGCTCAGCATAATTACACTATTACAGAGAAAGAGCTTCTGGCTGTAGTTTTTGGCCTGGAGAAATTCAGGTCATACCTCCTGGGTTCCCATGTCATCATATACTCGTATCACACTGTAGTGAGGCACTTACTCATGAAGAAGGATGCAAGGTCAAGGTTAATCTATTGGATCTTGCTGTTGGAAGAATTCAATCTTGAAATTTGTGACAAGGCAGGAAAGCAAAATGTGGTAGCTGATCGTTTGTCTCGCCTTCCCTCTTCAGTCATTGAACCATCCAGACCTTTTACCGAGCACTTTCCGGATGAGCATCTCTTGTCCATTAATGTACTTCCTTGGTTTGCCGACATCATGAACCACTTAGTTACAAGGAAAGTCCCACTAGATTGGGTAACTTCTAGGTGGGACAAACTGATTTCCGATGCCAAGTACTATGTCTAGAAAGATCCATATCTTTCCCATATCGGTAATGACCAAGTGATCCGGAGATGCATTCCCGACAACAAGGTCAACGACATAATCTCATTCTATCATGACCAAGCTTGCGATGGCCATTACTCTGGGCATTAAACCATAGCGAAGATCCTCCAGTGTGGGTTCTTTTGGCCCACAATGTTCAAAGGTGCACAATCCTCTTGTAGGGCATGTGCTTGTTGTCAGACCCTCGACAACATGACCCCATGGGATATGATACCTTTGAATCCAATCATCATGTGCGAAATCTTTGACATTTGAAGAATTGATTTCATGTGACCCTTTCTAGGATCTAGTGACTTCAAGTACATCTTACTCGCTGTTGATTACATCTCAAAATGGATCGAAGCCGTCACCACCAGAACAAGTGACCATAAAGTTGTTCTTCAGTCTATTCAGGAGAATATTTTTTCCATATTTGGCATTCCAAAAACCATCATCAGTGCTGGCAGGTCTCATTTTGCAAATGTGCGCTTCCAGTCCCTGATGAAAAAGTATGGGGTGTCACATTGTATCTCGACTCCTTATCACCACTAGACTAATGGATTGGCTGAACTGTCAAATCGGGAGATCAAGAAGATCCTTCTGGTCACAGTTTGGCCTGACAGGAAGGATTGATCTACCCACCTTCCGGAAGCCTTGTGGCCGATAGGACCGCCCATAAGACCCAGTTAGGAATGTCTCCCTTTAAACTCGTGTACGGGAAGGCATGTCACCTCCCTATGGAAATGGGGCACAAAGCCTACTAGGCAGTACGGAAGTGCAATCTAGATCTTATGATGGTTGGAAAACACCATCAATTGCAATTGAGCGAGATCAAGGAACTATGCAATGATGCATACGAGAACTCACAAATCTTCAAAAAGTGGGTGAAAGCCTTCCATGACAGGCACATTTCACGAAAATTTTTTCGTATTAGTTAAAAAGTATTACTCTTTGATGCCAAACTCAAGCTCTTCCTAAGAAAACTCAGATCAAAATGGATTGGACCATTCCCTGTGAGATGAGTATTTGGAAATGGAGCGATCAAAATCAATGAACTCAGCCACGAATCAGAACCTTTTGTCATGAATAGTCAGAGACTCAAACCATTCTTCGAACTCACCAACTCAAATTTGGCTACAGTATCTTTTGATCTCCATTCTCCCTGAGGTTCGTTGTGCCCAGCTGATGGCGCTAAACTTAGCGCTTAACGAGAGGCAACCCGCCATCTTTAAAAAATCCGAAACCCATCTGACATATCTCTTTATTGAAATCATATTGTATTTTAGGGTTCATCCATTAGAACAGCTGACTCCACCTTTGATACTTGTATCAAAGCTAGAAATCATCCACAACAGTCATTCCAACCCGTTCATCACCCACCTGTTCTAGTGTACAATCTGAACTGAACTTAAACCCACCTAATTTACAATGAGGACATTGCAAATCGTAGGCATGGGGGGTATTAAACTGCAAAATGCTGTGAAAGTCAATTTAGGGAAGGGTTTCATTCAACAAAAAAAAAAGAGAGAGGAGAAGAGAGGAAAGGAGAGGTCAATTTGAACCAAGCTAAATGAAAAGAGGAGAAAAAAAGAAAAGAAGCACTAAAAAAAAAAAAGAAAAAGATGAGCAATCAAAATGAAAAGAAAATGAGATAGTCCCATAAAATTGAGTATGGAACTTACCTAACTTGTAGGTTGGATCGGATGATGAATTAAGACCTAGAAGGCTAAAACTTAGGAGATTAGTGACAAGTACTGACCTTAGGCCTCTTTGATCTATTTCAGGGTTTAAACACTCACGTTTTTGTTAAGATCTAGATTAGTCCCCAAGAGGTTGAGGAAAGTGCGAGGCTGATGTAGTAGGTCTAAGGCTTAGGGATTATTTGGCCCTGTTGCCTACCCTTTGGTTTGCGGGACTTGGAAACCTAAGCACCCAAAAATCACACATAAAGTCTAGTTTAGTGCTCTTAATAAAGAAAATCATGACAAAAGTGTTTTGTTCTGAAAAGCTATTGCAAAGATCTAGCTTAGGAGAGGCTTGACAACACAAGTTGATTGGACATGTTTCCGACATGGAGAGGTGGGAAATTTCCCTTGAAGATGCATAATAACATATTGTCTCCTCGGTGCTTGTCTCCTAGCATATCTAAATATCCTACTGGGGGCATGTAAGCACCTTGTGCTGGTTTAGGTGCCATGGGTGGGATTATCCCAAAATGTTGATTGCCAGGGCCTGAATTTAGCTATAAAAGGCCATGGGCAACACTATCCCGAAGTGTCAAAAGCCAAGATTCTGGGGGTTTCCATGGGCGGTGCTATCCCGAAGCATCGAAAGCCAGTGACCCTTCGAGGATTGATGGTGGGGACAAGGAATCCGATACAGACCGTGTTTAGGGACAATTCGAGGATGGATTTAGGGAAAAGTAAAAAGAAAAGAGAGAAAACTCTCTAAATGAAAAATACTTCTCTATCTCTCTCTTATAAAAAATGCACTGGTAAACTGAACCTAGACATGTTACGTCTATGCACAGGTGCTTTAACCACTAGGTCAACAAACCTCTAGGTAGTTTTGCGAGCCATAGAAACCTTCGCGGTAGAATCAAGCTGAAGTTGGTCAAGTCAGAATCTTAGTTGGTACTTGAGTACCTCTAGGCCTATTATTAGTATTCTGATAAGATTTCTAGAGATGTAGCTTAGTATGGCATCCTGATGGGTACGTCTGACCTAGAAACCTGGTTTCATTTATAGGATTTTTTCTAAGGGACTAGCAAAAGATAGGCATGGGATATGATGGGAACACCATCATAGGCCCTAACTAGCCACTTTTAGTTAGGTTTGAAAGATAAATGCTCCTACATAACCATCTGATGGTTATAACTCCACTCCATTCTATTTTTAGAGGAGAACTGGAAACTAGGGTTAATTCTATAATTTTAATAGTAGATCATGAATATTGAATAACCAAGGGGTTTGTTAAGGTTAAAATGAAGGTCAAATGAGCATTAAAGACTAATAAGTGGGTCCATGAGGATAGAAACAGGGTCTCATGCATTTCGAGAACCAATTCAGCACCTGAAACCCTAATTTCAGACCCGCTTGAATAAAATAGGTTCTGGTCATAATAAAATTCATCTAAATCTCCTAAAATTCATAGAAAAATATTCCTTGAGGTTTGATATCCTTGATTTGACCATTATAACATTTTGACCTTAAACAGTCACAAATAGAGTTTTGCCCTAATTTGGGTTTCTATGTAAATTTCTCAGTCAAACTTGGGCAAAACTGAAATCCAACTTCACCATCAGATTTCTTTGGTCAAAATTAGGTTTATATCAAAATTTAAGCCAACGGTCAAATTGACCAGCTCAACATCCTCCCCTCGTCCTTACGACCATCGCCAGCCAAAGTACGACCACCATCTCAATCTCCTTCCTTGTCACCGTGCCGCCATCGCCTTCACCTTCTCCGACATCGACTCATCATAGTCGATCGCCCTCTCACACTCTTTCCCTCTCTAAATCTCCCTTCATCTTCCTCTCGCCCTCCTGATCCTCTCTAACCTGCTAGATTTTAGGTTTCACTCAAATCATCACCTCACGACCTTCGTCTTCCCTACCTCCAATAAGGTCTCTGGTGAGCTTGTGCCAACACCACAGGCCACTAAATTGCCTGCCACCAGTCCCAAAACCTTCATTGTTCCATGCCCACCAAAACCCCTCACGAAATTGAGGGGATTGGCGACTCAACACCTCCATCAAACTCGCCAGCACACCACACACACCTTCATAGCACACCATGGCCACCATCGTGTTCTTTAGAACATAGAGATCCTTCTAAGCTTCTTTGACGTGGCTGCAAGGCCATATTTGTGATCTCAAGTACTTGCTAGAGCATCGCCACTACGACCATCTTCTTTGACCTCAGCTGCAGTTCCCCAGCCACGTTCATCCACGATACCACTCCCAGGTGTTGCGGTTGAGCTCTAGGTTCCTTCCTAGGCAACCAATTGAAGTTGCGAGGGATGACTTCGGTCGCAATTGGAGGCTTCACCATCTGCTACAGCTGTGCAAAGAAGAAGCATGGAATTAGTCTCACATGTGAGGGAACGAGGCCCTGAAGTCATATAATATGGAAAAGTCGCAAAGCCTTATCGCCTTCGTATCATTGGGGTTAGGTCCCTACGCACACGCCCCTGTACATGTGCTCCTTACGCGCTTGTCCACACCCTCACCCGTGCTCACTCCTTGTGGGTCAAGGCGGTGGATCCGTTTACCCGCTATTCGGGTCTGGTCTATTCTGAGCTTGGAAAGAATAAAGAGAATCTGAGAGAGAGGGGATGGGTTTTGCTGCCTTGGGATTTGAGCCCTCTCCTCTCTCTATACTTAGCGGGCTTTGTGTGAGACCCTTAAACCTTTATTATTGCTGCTGTTGTTACCTTCTGAGGCTCTTGAAGGAAAGAGGAGCCTTGTGCTTCTTCTGTAGGGTTGAGCCTCTTTTGATAAGGTCTCTGAAGCCTTTGGTTAACATCTGATCCCCACTGGTGCTTGATTCTACTGGTTACTTTTGAGATATTTAAAGTGCCTGATATTGATTGTGATTTACTGTTGCAATATTTAAGTAGTAGTGATCTTAAACTAAAAGGTTTAATTTGGTGATTCAAATCACCATTTCAACCAAATCTTTTTACGCTATTCTTATGGTTTCTATTGAAATATCATTCTGAGTATTATTTATTCCAAATTGCATATATATTTCTTATGATTGGTGAATTAAACTGCACAATTGCTCCCTGCAAATGATCTCAAACTCCACTTTTTGAATCTGAGTTTACAAATTTAAATGTTTTGAGCAATTTTGTCCTATACTACAACGTATATCTTAAACAAAGATGATTTCGTGCAAACACCTTGGTATCTAACGTCTGATTTGGGATACTATTGAAATATTGACTGTGACTTGGTTACCTGATCTGATGTGGTTAAGTGGTTTAAGGTTACTATTGAAATATTGATCCTTGGGAATTGTGGGATTTAATTGGTGGTTCAAACCACCATTTTTAGACCTACAATTATATTTTTTATTCCATTGATTTTGAGATACATTATTTGACTCTTATTGAATACATTTTTTAGTGGATTATTTATTCATTAATATCATTATTGCGGATCATTATGCTCATTATTTATATTATTGACGAGTGCATGAATTCCATATTTTCTCCCTGTGAATGACCTCGGAACTCATGATTTTTTGAGCAGTTATAAATTTAAATGTTATTGCAACTTTCGTCCCTATACTATGATGCGTTTACTCTCACCTAACTATAATGATTTTCTACTACACACATACTTGTCATGGCTCTCAGAAAATCGCATCGAGATCTCCTCGTGCCTTCTGAGAAATTGAGATATAACTGAGAAGAAAATAGTTAAAGAATAAGAGGGAAATAACAAATTTATATCTCTCTTTTCTTGCATATTTATTTATGTTATTTTAATCTGCCACTTTTCTTTACCTACACTATTCTACCCAGCATTTGCTGATGACCACCTTGGAGCTCCTTAACTACAGTGGAGAAATCGGGAGTGGCTGTGCATGGAGCAACAGGGGCAGGACCCTGTTCAGTCCCTGCAGGTGGTCTGTGATGTCTGGAGTTCTTATCATATATTCTCTTTCCTATTTTCTTGTTTATGAAGTAGGCCATCTTCTTAGAACTTTTCTTTCCATTGTTAGTTTTATGGTTAAGATTTATATGGATAGCATTTTTGCTTTATTTTCTTATTTCAATGCAATACACTTAGTTTGTGTGGTTATGTTTATCTTTTATGATTATGTATTGGGTGACTACAATCTCGTTTTGATGCGATTCTCGTACTTGGTGAGCTTGTACTCCATCGTTTGATTTGCATGGTGGGGTTCGAGTCGTTACACCACACCCCTTATCTCGCCAAAGCATCTCCACCTAGACCTTCCTCATCTCCATTAGAGCTAGGGAAACCTTCACAAGGTCCAACCTACCTTCTCAAGCTATTAGGCACCTATTAGAATAGAAAAAATCCCTCTCTCTCTCTATTCTTCCATTCTCTCACCACATTCATAGGGCCTCCTAAAGCTATCCTCTTAGCCCCCATCCTAGGTGAAGATCAACCTACCCTCTTACCCCCATTTCACCTTAGTTAGGACCTTCTTTTCTCACCCCATACACCACCAAAAGCTTGTCCTTCCATCTTTTTAGCCCTTACCTTCGTTGTCCAACCTCCACATCTCCGTCTTTGAGTCACCGCAAAGCCTACCATCTCGCCGAGCAGCCATCTTTGGAGGTTTCTTTCATCCCCCTTTCTTCTAGTTTTCTATTGTTATTGTATTTTCTTTTTTTTTGCATATTAGTTGTAATAGACTTTTATTTGATAAATACTACTCTATTTTCTTTCTTTATTCTTGTTACCACAATATTATTACTTCCATCTTCTCACCTCCATTCTCTTTAAATAAATTCATAAAAATCAAAAAAACTACAAAATACTAAAAATAAATAATCGAGCAAGATTTTAAGTGAGTTTTTCCTCCCCATGTTCAACTCAGACTCACATCCGGTTATTTTATATGATCATAAATTTTTGCAAACTACAATGACATGATTTCAAAACTCATTCGTTGCAAATTTTCGCATATGTTTTTGGTGTCGTTGCTGGAGTGGCAATGGACTTTAGTTTCTCACTTCCTCACTTGGTTGCCATTTATCATTTCTAACGTCACTTTTTCCTTCTCTATCTACTTCTATGTAGGAACACCGAGCAGGAGCCTTGTAGGAGAAACCAAAGGCAGTAGATTGAAGTAAAGTGCTGGTGTAGAAAATCTGGTAAGTGCAACCCTTTATACATATATATATGTATGTATGTATGTATGTATATATATATTTCTCTCTCTTGAGTGGTTTGATTTTCACACTTATCTACTTGGAATCATTCCATAAGGTTTCTTAATCATTGAAATTCGCCTAATTCGAACCCTATCTCTTGAGTGGTGCATGAAAGCCATGCTTGTTACTATTTGGGCTGCACCACTCAATAATTTAAAATTGACTCAATTTAGAAGCTGCTTACATTAAAGTTTCAAACTTTAGGATGCAATTCCTTTTAGAGTTCACCAGATCTACTTGAATTAAAAGAGAACATATCTCCCACATGTACTATCAAAACTTGGTTTGCTCCTTGAACCTTGGTTGAACTGAATTAAAAATTTGAAACATAAAATTTGAATAAACAAGGCCAAACTTTAAAAGACATTCGATAAAATTAAAAGGACCTTATTTGGATTGGTTGCCACTTCGGACTCAGATAAATTGGACTAATTAAGGGCACCAAGCCTTGACACGTACTCACTTCTCCTTGTTCACTTTAGAACCCAAGCCCTAGTTAAAATTGATTAGATGCTAGCTCTAAGGTTCAATTGAGTTACTTCCAAGATACAAACCCATACCATAGGTCTAGCTGGTGATGTCTACTTTTTCTAAAAGTCACTAAGTTGGGGATCCTAACTATCGAACAACTTAAGCCAAGCAAATGGTCACCTAATTAGCACCCCTCTGGGAAATGCTCCCTTTGCTCCACCTAGCCCAGCTTAATCGATTTTTCGATTAACGGCAACATAAATTTGGCATGTGGTGAGAGTTGTATTCTCGGGGCTTAGGTCTGATAAGTGATGAGACACTCATCATGATCTCTAATCACCCTTAATTAACTAGTCTTCCTAGTTAATTAGCTAAGGTTATGAATATATAAGGGTTAATTATAGAATAAGGGATATTTAGTCAAGAACCTTAAAATAAGTTAAAAATGACACTTTATCATTCAATTAACATTATTAATAATTTATAGAATAATTGGACTCGAAATCCTATTAATCATTCTCTTAATTAATAAGTTAAGTAACTTAAATATAATGTATACCTAAGTATGTAATAACATAAGTGAATTTTACTTAATCTAATAAATTAATCTAAAAAGGTCAAAAGTGTAAATTCAAGGTGTAAACATAATATTTACCTTATTTACTAACATATATAAAAAGTTGAAAAAGATCTAAGTTAAAATAAACCTTCAAAACCTAGGTTTACATTTTAGTCCTTAAAATTCATTACAATCGGGTCCTTATTTCTCACATAGGTCCTTAAGTTTTATTACTTTTATATCCCTCTTCATTTCTTCTTCTGCCTAATGAACAGATGGTGACAGAGAGTCACCCCACCGTGCGATCACCGCCCTGCCGACATCATCCTTCTTTGTCCAAGCACTTGCAGCTTGCGCTCACCACCTCCACTTCATCCACCGGTCTGGATTAACCGGAAATCCTATTTTTCAGTGGGAGATAACCTCACCGTCGTCGGAGACGACGACGGAGGTTAAGCTCCTCATGCTCCTTCTTTGGCCAGACCCAGCCACTCTCTTCACTGCAAACTGTTATAAATACCCCTCACACCTCTGATTTTATTCAAGTTGGCTCCCTTCCCTCTTCTAACACTGTAGCCGACTTCGATAGGCTATTCATACAAAACTCCGATGACTTTCCATTCCACTTTCTGACTTCCTCAGTCCATCTTAATTAGCTGAGGAGATCCGCCGTGGTCTTCCACGTCTCTGACACAGGCGCCAACCAAAGGAATCCTCCTCTGCACCTCAAATCTGCTTGCCAGAGATCTTTCTTCCACCCTCTGATTTCGTCGTCCGCTATGAACCTTCAGCTGAACCCTATTGACCTCTTCATCCAGGTAACAGTAGATTAGGAGTAGGAGTAGGCTAGTTTAGTTAGTTAAGGTAGTTAGATTAGAGTAATTTTAGATTTTAGCTTCATCTCGTCCAACTCCGGCGAGTTCCTTGAGCTCGCCAGAGCTTTAATCTTGTCTTTTTAAATCACTGTACACCTTTCTTTATCTTCCATGATCACTTCTAAATCACTTAATCGCTAATTGAATCACCTAATCGCCTAATTCAAATTCCACCTTCACCGATTACTATCATTGTCTATGGTGACAGTAATCGAGATAATTTCACCTCCATTGGGTTCTTCATCAACTATCCACCACTTATGAACCCTAATCGACACTATAATACATATTATTATTATCTATAAATTATATGCCCAAATTTTAATTAAGTTTCTGAGCTCGCAATCCTTAGCGGCTCAGGAACAGTTCAAATCTTAAATTAAATATATATTTATGAATATAAACATCTGTTGACTTGATTTAACCTCTCAATTGTGTGGTCAAAAAAGTCCTGAGCTTAATTCAAATCAAATTTTTAAAGAAAATGATTTCACTGTCAAATCTTATTTTTAAGAGACAAATGAAGAATTAAATGTGATACTGAGGTTCCTTGTAACCTCAGGATCTTTTCTAAATAAAAAATGGTAAGTTTTAACAATCTATACACATTTTTCTTATTTTCTGGACTCACCGGAGCTCCGGTGAGCTCCGACGAACCAAAATTGTGTTTGAGCCTCTAGAACTTGTTGAGTAGCTCCAGAATGATAAAGTATGGATCACTGATTAATTTGAGGATATTTGTTTGAAGATTTAGCCACTGGAGTTGTAGATTGAACTTCATCTTCCCTAACTCCGGTGGAGTTGGAGAAGTCTGTTTAAAGAGATTTGAGAAGCATTTAATGAACTCAGAAGCTTTAGTGCAATGCACTGAAGCTATTTAAGTCTTTAAAACACTGTAACAACCTCTAAATGATCCTGTCTAACACACACCTTTCTCAGTTCAGGCGACGAGCCTGTAACCCTAGAAATCAAAGTCAGAACACCTTCCTGAAGATCTGAATAAGTTCTGGATGTTGAGAAGACTCTAATTGAGGCTTTAATTTCTTGGGAGAAAGCTTTGAACAGATAGTCAATTTTTGTGCTTCCGCAGTCAAACATGAGTCTGTTAATGGAGATCTGAGCTTGAATTGAGGTATTGAGGAGTGTAAATTGTTTTTGGGAATTTGTTTGATGATCTGAAAGTGATTAAAGTGTGCTCAGATGATTTATTTAGTGAGAATTTAGTTCCTGTCAATTTGGGTTACTTTCGAATCCAAACCAATAGGAGAAGCATTTTGATGAAATTTAAATTTAAATCCTGCCCATATTAATCGATTATAACCCTTAGAATTAGTTTAAATCAATTAGAAACACTTTTAAGTGTCCGTTGCACATATTGAAGTCTGAAAATATGAACTCTAAAGCTTTCAGAGAAGTGAAGAGCTTCTCTGTTGGTCCTGAAGGTCTTAAAAGCTTAAAACCTACTCTAACAGATGCAGAATCACTTATAAAACATGTACAGACCTTTAAATAAAAGAGAGAAGTCCATCTGAGGACTCTATAAATATAATTTGACTTCCAGGTGTAAAGATAACCTGTAGGAACCCCTGATTTCATCTTTCAAATTATAGAGGATAACATCATCAAAACATTAAACTGACCCTGCAATTGTGTAGATTACCCTTAGAGCTTTCTAACAAACTTTAAATCACTCGGTTTGGAGCTCTGGGTAGAAAGTTGTGATCATTTGAAGTTAGGTCTGGAAAGGGTAGGATAGTCCCACATCGCTTGTTCACGAGCGCACACCTGGGGATAAAAATAATTCGTTGCACGGGCTATGCAGTCGTCAGTGCTTGGTGCACCAGTTACCGATTCGATCTGAACATGAGCATGTATGTGTGTGTGCGGGCTTATGCCTGTGGGTGTGCACCCTTGGGGGCGTGAGAGAGAATGTGCCCTAGGAGGGCGAGAGAGGCCTGGGAGGCCGGTTTAAGCCGAATTGGCTCGAGACTATGAACCGATAAGAAATAAATCGAAAATGAACCTAATTGAGATTAGGCGAGGATCGAGTAGGGTCTGGTCCCACCCTAGTCTCAAGGTGCTGTGTATCCTCGAAAGGACCTCACCGCAAATAAAATAACTTTTGGTTAAAAAAGTAAAATAAACCCGATTCAGCTGAATGTTTAAGGGAATTGTAAGAGAAGCTGCTGAAGGATGTTAAGTTAAAATGCCAGTGGTTGAGCAAAGGCTAAGGAACAAATGAGCACAAGCACTAAGGAGTATTAAGGAAAAGAGACTAAGGAACAAAAAGAGAATAAGAGATAGGAAGAAAAGAAGGCAGGAAGAAAAGAAGAAAGGTAAGAAAAGAGCTCAAGAGATAGAGAAGAAAATAAAAGAAAGAAAGAAGAAGATGAGAGGTTGAAGAAATAAATGAAGAAAATCTTTTTCTTGCATCATTTTTAATTACTTTTTGTTCTTAATTGTAAAATGTCATGTTTTAATAGAATAATTTTTAATTGCCTTAACTTCTTGGAATGAAATTGAATTGAAAAACTAGCATGTTTACTTGTTAATAAAGTAGAACATTTTGAGTAAATATGCTTTGCATATGGAATTTTGTATATCCTTTATAGTTTAAATATTTTAACAAAATTCATGTTTTAAAAATCAACCTAGTTATACCTCCTAAACTTTTAGAGAAATAAAAGAGAATTGGTGAATCTAGAGAAAATTATTATACCTCCCAGTGAACGACTTGGACTCAACCAGTAAAAAATTTCTAAAATGTTAGGTTAATTCGACCCTATAGTACGCAACCGACACAACTTCGAGTTAACCTAAGTGATTTCTTCTACTCTTAATTAAGTGAAATTAACTTAATTACTGAGTTGAGTGGAATCGCGCGACCATTTTAATGGTGCCGTTGCCGGGGAGGTAATATTTTGATTCACTAAAATTTAAAAGGATTAATTATTTAATTAGGAGGTATTTTGTAAATATTTTTATTTTTACTAACTTTTGTTCTAATTAGTTGTATTTTGTTTATTTTTTATTTTATTTTTATTTTTATTTTCTATCTTCTTTTCAGGTTTACCTCTACGAGTGATCTCAGGAGAAGGCGGGAATCAGTGTTACTGCTTTTGTTTTGTGAGTATTTCTTATTCTTTTATTTTGTTACATTTAAATAATAAAAAATACAGAAAATACATCTTTTCTGACTAGCAACAGAATAAACATAGGCATACACTCTTAGGAGTGCATTATTCTGATAGTACTAATACGATCTGACTCGAGAAATTTTTAAACTATTTTTCTCGCATCAGTGGGAAAACATGAGAAAACCCACGTAGATCCCTATCCTTTGAGAATTAAAAAGACCATATATTTTTGTTTGAAAAGATATAAAAAGCAGCCATTGTAGTTTAATTGATATACTTTTGAAAAAGACTAACTAAAAAGAGGAAGTAAAATTGGTGACTTAAATCTATTTGCAGAATGCATGTGGGTTTTTCAATCACTTTCGTCTATTGCATGCTATCGTGCACACAGCTCGATCACTAGAGTCACATGAGTCTATTTTTCTATCTCTCCTCTTTGCACGTCTTAGGGCTTTGGCTGAAGATCAACAAGTCTGTCTCACTACTAGAGCCCTGGGGAGCCAATAGTGACCGGTCTCGATCTTAGACCTTAGACCTTTGAGCTTTAAGGTACGCACCTGCATAGACACGAATTAGGACACGTATTTTGATACGGTTACTCGATTTGTTTACGTCAAATTACTTTACGTATCTTAGGAATTTCTTCTTTCCTTTGAAAGAAGAGCAAAACCCACGTCTTTTGCGCTGTTTTGCGAGTTTTTTGTGCTGCTGTTTTCTTATCGGTGGTGTGCGTGTGCCTTTGCACATTATTTTTCATTTATGGACGGGAGGCGATCCTTGCATCTGCCTCTTGCACCACCGTTGACAGGTGATCCTAGGCTGGTTGCAGATAAGCAACCAATGTTTTTCCCGTCGATCCATCCACTTCTATGGATTCAATGCAAAATCTTAATCCTGAGATCCCTTCTTCTGGTCAGGGGGAGATGCTGCCTTTTGATGTTCATGAGGCACTTCTGAACCAGAATCTTAGGATGCTAGAGCAAACAAGACAAATTAATCTATTAAAGGCATCCTTAAATAATCTACAGACTCTTCAAACCCATTCTTCACCTCAACTTGAGGCAGGTTTTGAAAATCCTGATTTACCGATCAATCATCCAAGGCCTCTACTTGGAGATTATTATAACCCATCTAATGCACAAGTAGAGCCTAATGTTAGGATTCCTATTAGGGAAAATGATCTAGAATTAAAACCAAATATTATAGGTTTAATCCCCCACTTTCACGGATTTGCATCCGAGGATCCATTTCAACATATAGAAGATCTTAAAAATCTATCTCAAACTCTTGGTCCTCGAAATCAAAATAGGGAAATCCTACTAATGAAAATGTTCTCTTTTATCCTTAAAGATAAAGCAGCTTATTGGTATAGAACTATAGCAAGACCAATCTCAACTTGGGCTGAACTTGAATTTGCATTTTTGAAGAAATTCTTTCCAATTGGTCAAACCAATGCTTTAAGGCGAGCTATTACTACTTTCAATCAAAATCAAGGAGAACCAATTCATGAAGTGTGGGAACGTTTTCATGAATTGCAAAGGAAATGCCCACATCATGACATCCCTCATTGTCAACTCATGCATATCTTTTATTATGGTTTACAAGAAGGCATTCGCAATCTAGTCGATGCCTCTTGTGGAGGGAATTTTCTAAATCGCGATGCAGAATCTGCTTCATAATTATTTGAAGGGATGGCAGAAAACTCGATCAATAATGCATCAATGTCGTAATTTTTGCGGGGAGCAAATACGAATCATCAAAATCTGCATAAGGGCATTCACCAGATCGGTAATCCATCCAGTTCAAAGGATTTAGAGATTTTTGCAGAAAAACTGGACAAAGTCGATATCGTAGCAAAGCATCTCGATGAGGTTAGAAATACAATGAAGACTCTTATGCCTCTACTTGCTACGAATCCCGTGTATTTACCTGTTTCGTAAATTCCCATCGGGAGGGAATTTGTGAATAATCTGGATTCTAGAGATCCATCTCCCTTGGGTTTTCTATCTACTCCTTCACCAACCCAAGGAGGGACCTTTGTCCCACAATCTTACCCACCCTTTTCCCCACCCTTAACTGTTGCAGAAAACACGCCATATCCTCTTGATTTAAACGCCATTCAGGCATACACACCAAGACCAAACCCATATTCAAATTCTTATAATCCTAGATGGAGAAGCCACCTAAATTTTTCTTGGGCTAATCCAAATCAAAATCAAAGACCAAATTATTGGAATCAGACCCATTTTAAGCCACCTCCATTGCCTCCTTAGCAATTAGATTTAAGGCCTAACCCGATGAGTATGTAGAATTACTCTAGGTTTATTAGAGATACACAGCTAGACCAGATTTTAAGAGCTGTGTCAGAGAGTCAACGACAAAATGCTGAAGCTCTCGCTAAGATCCATAGGCAATGTAAGGTAGAATTGGCTGATTTATGAAATCAGATCACGCTTTTGGCTGAGTCTTGTCAGCCAAGTACTCTTCCATCTCAGCCAATTTTGAATCCTAGGAATTCGCCAAATCCTAAGCAAAACCAAGGCCAAGTCCACTTCATTAATCAGGCCTTTGATTCTAATCATAATTCATCCTCCATATTACCTGAAAATAACCCATCAAACCTGCATCAGCAATCTATTTTGTGTCAAAATGACCCACCTATTATTGAGAACCAAAACTGATTATGCTGATCTTCTGAACTTGGTGGAATCATCTTTTAAATTGCCTTAATCTTTAACATTCTACATCTCAACCTAAATCAGATCTATTCTTCATAAGATTCACTCTGATCTTTCTGAGATATTTCATGAGAATCTGATTCTAGGATCTGTGAGATCTATTCTAGGCAATTTCAGGATGAGTTTTGATTGGGTGGTTTAATCTGTTTTCTAATTTTTTGATCTAATTCTTTCATAACTCCTCTATTTTTACCGTATACCTATTTTTTTTAGGAGTTCTTTACTAGGGTTTACGCCTAGCTGAAGGCGTAAAACTTAGCACTTGTACAAAGTTGTTTCCTATTTTTACCCTTTTCGATTTTCTTATACACTTACTTTAAAAATTTCACTTCATATATCATATTGATTAACTTCATTTAGTTCGACTGACCACTCTGACCTTTGGTCAAACTTGAAATTGTACACACTGAGATTTTTAATCTCCTCTATTTGACTCCTTCCATCACCCTATACTAAATGAAGTGTAATATTTTTTCACCCTTCTTACAATGAGAACATTATAAAATTTTGGCTTGGGTGGGTGTTGAAGTAAAATTTTCACTTTAAGTGTGGGTTTAAAAATAAAAAAAAACATAAAAATTAAATATTCACGAAATTTAAAAAAATAGAAAATCTAAAAATGATAAATATTTTTAAAAAATCAAAAATTTCATAAAAATTTGAATTTTTTTTTTAAAAATCATAAAAAGTTGGAAAAATCTTATATACATAAAAATAAAAATATATAAATACAAACATTTGAAAAAAAAATTTTCATAAAAATAATAAGAGGGGTATATTCATTAATAAAGAAGAAAAAAAAGAAGAATATATATATATTATAATTAAGAGCTTAATTTTCTTTTAGGTCAGAAGTTTAAAATGTATATATAATATATTTAGAGTATTTAAGATCATTCAATTCTTAATTAGATTTTTACTTTAAACATTTTGTAAAAACACACGTTTGTGTTTAAAATTTTTAAAACAAGATTTTATTTGAAATTAGGAATCTTTTAAATCTTTTAAAGATTTATTTTTCTATTCTTACCTTGAATTAAGAAACTAAGTGTGTTAAGATTTAAACTTAAGTTTTGGAATTGAATTATAACTTTTTAATCAATTAGATTGAGTAATCCTTTTGCTTTTTGAAAATTTGATTTTATCATAAAGTTAAGTAAAAGGCCAGATATTTAGAGTTAATTAAATAGAGAGTTGGTAGAATTTTAGTTTACAAAACTTACAAGCTAGAGATAAATAACTAGACTTGGTAAATTTTGTCTTGACAGATCCTATAGGAAGAAACTAAAAATTTGAAGAACCTAAGAGTAAAGGGCTTTGTTGTCCAAGCTCTAGTTTGAGAGTTAAGTAACCTAAACATGTAAATTCACTCACATAGAATTATCTTGTTGACATTTGAGACTGCAAAAACACAGAGGTTAAGAGATCAACTCTGAATCCTGTTTAGTCCAAGGATTTCTGCAGGGCGGTTCTTGAAAGGGTGAAGGATGTGCCATTAACCTAGAAAAATGATTTGGAGAATAAAGGTAGTAAGAAAAATGAGAAGGGGGGAAAAGAAAAAAAAAGAAAAGAAAAAGTAAATAAAACACCCTGCAGTTAAGTGCCTTGTTAAAAATGGGTACTTATGCAGTTTTTCCATAAATAAATAAATGCATCTCATTACAAATGGATGCTACCCTTCCTTCCATCAAATAAAAGAACACCTCGCTACAAATGGGTGTTCTAACCTATAGAAAGAGAAAAAAAATATGGAGAAAAAAATATTAGGAATAAGAGACCCAGTGGTCCACTGGGGAGATATACACAAAAAGTATTGACCTTAGGATAAAAAACTGGTGAGGAGAAAGCAACCAAACCTAAGTAAGGCCAAGCCAAAGGCTTGAATTGGAATAATTAGGATTGGAAAGTGATGTCTTAAGATCTGAATTTTTGCAACTTTGGATGTCTTTAGGACAATTCTCTTCACTAAGCACAGATGTTTTAAAATCATAGCTACTGATCCTTGGTATTGGGTAGTGAAGCCTGAGAAATTGGGTTTTGAAGATTTTAAGTTGAGACCTAAAGGAGAAGAATTGACAGAATCTTAGGTCTAGAAGTTAATCTTTAGTGTTGTAGGCTAGTAAATCAGAGTTTTACTACTCTATGTTTGATTAATAATGAGTATCTGGTTATTTTGCTTAAACTTATATTGATAAAAGTCAAATATCATAAACAAGGGATTGACTTAAATCTATTTGAGTTTTTTTAGTTAAAATTTAATTCTCAATTCTTATGTTTTATTTTTCTTAAAACACTTTATTTTCTAGTTTGAGTTAAGAATAGTTATAAAGATTAAGAGATTTTTGAAGAATTCTAATTCAAAGTAAAATTCTTGTTAACAAATTGTTTTAGTGTGTTTTGAAAATGTTATAAGTATAAGTCTAAGTAAGAAAATTTTCACACATGCTCTATACATTTATATTTAACCTTAAAAATTTCTGACCTAAACTTTCCTCTACATAGCTACTATTTATAATAATTTAAACCCAAGTGCTTTAAATCATCATAGTCATAGTTAATTTTGCTAGGGACTAGCAAAACTTTGGCTTGGGGGTATGATGAAACACTCATCATGATCTCTAATTACCCCTAACTAACTAGTCTTCCTAGTTAATTAGCTAAGGTTATGAATATATAAGGGTTAATTACAGAATAAGGGATATTTAGTCAAGGACCTTAAAATAAGTTAAAAATGACATTTTATCATTAAATTAACATTATTAATAATTTATATAATAATTGGACTCGAAATCCTATTAATCATTCTCTTAATTAATAAGTTAAGTAACTTAAATATAATGTATACCTAAGTATGTAATAACTTAGGTGAATTTTACTTAATCTAATAAATTAATCTAAAAAGGTCAAAAATGTAAATTCAAGGTGTAAACATAATATTTACCTTATTTACTAACATATATAAAAAGTTGAAAAAGATCTAAGTTAAAATAAACCTTCAAAACCTGGGTTTACATTTTAGTCCTTAAAATTCATTACAGTCGGGTCCTTATTTCTCACAGGTCCTTAAGCTTTATTACTTTTATGTCCCTCTTCATCTTCTTCTTCTTATTCTTCTTCAGCCGAATGAAAGGCTGGCAGTAGAGAGTCACCCCACCGTGCGATCACCACCCTACCGACATCATCCTTCTTTGTCCAAGCTCTTGCAGCTTGCGCTCACCACCTCCACTTCATCCACCGGTCTGGATTAACCGAAAATCCTATTTTTCTGTGGGAGATAACCTCACCGTCGTCGGAGACGACGATGGAGGTTAAGCTCCTCAAGCTCCTTCTTCAGCCAGACCCCGCCACTCTCTTTGCCGCAAACTGCTATAAATACCCCCTCACACCTCTGATTTTATTCAAGTTGGCTCCCTTCCCTCTTCTAGCACTGTAGTCGACTTCGATAGGCTATTCGTCCAAAACTCCGGCGACTTTCCATTCCACTTTCCGACTTCTCTGTCCATCTTAATCAGCCAAGGAGATCCGCCGTGGTCTTCCGTGTCTCTGACACAGGCGCCAACCAAAGGAATCCTCCGCTCCACCTTATATCCGCCCGTCGGAGATCTTTCTTCCACCCTCTGATTTCATCGTCCACTATGAACCTTCGGCGGAACCCTATTGACCCCTTCATCCAGGTAACAGTAGATTAGGAGTAGGAGTAGGAGTAGGCTAGTTTTGTTAGTTAGTTTAGGTAGTTAGATTAGAGTAATTTTAGATTTTAGCTTCATCTCCTCCAACTCCGGTGAGTTCCTTGAGCTTGCCATAGCTTTAATCTTGTCTTTTTAAATCACTATACACCTTTCTTTATCTTCCATGATCACTTCTAAATCACTTAATCGCTAATTGAATCACTTAATCGCCTAATTCAAATTCCACCTTCATCGATTACTATCACTATCTATGGTGACAGTAATCAAGATAACTTCACCTCCATTGGGTTCTTCATCAACTATCCACCACTTATGAACCCTAATCGACACTATAATACATATTATTATCATCTATAAATTAAACGTCTAAATTTTAATTAAGTTTCTGAGCTCGCTCTCCATGGCAGCTTAGGAACAGTTCAAATCTTAAATTAAATATATATTTATGAATATAAACATCTGTTCACTTGATTTAACCTCTCAATTGAGTGGTTAAATAAGTCCTGAGCTTAATTCAAATCAAACTTTTAAAGAAAACGATTTCACTATCAAATCATAATTTTAAGAGACAAATGAAGAATTAAATGTGATACTGAGATTCCTTGTAACCTTAGGATCTTCTCTAAATCAAAAATGGTAAGTTTTAACAATCTGTACACATTTTTCTTATTTTCGGGACTCACTGAAGCTCCGGTGAGCTCCGACGAACCGAAATTGTGTTTCAGCCTCTAGAACTTGTTGAGTAGCTCCAGAATGATAAAGTATGGATCACTAATTAATTTAAGGATATTTATTTGAAGATTTAGCCACTGGAGCTGTAGATTGAACTTCATCTTCCTAAAACTCTGGTGGAGTTGGAGAAGTCAGTTTAAAGCGATTTAAGAAGCATTTAATGAACTCAGAAGCCTCAGTGTAATGCACTGAAGCTGTTTAAGTCTTTAAAACACTGTAATAACCTCTGAATGATCCTATCGAACGCACACCTTTTTCAGTTCAGGCGACGAGCCTGTAACCCTAGAAATCAAAGTCAAAACACCTTCGTGAAGATCTGAATAAGTTCTGGATGTTGAGAAGACTCTAATTGAGGCTTTAATTTCTTGGGAGAAAGCTTTGAACAGATAGCCAATTTTTGTGCTTCCACAGTCAAACATGACTCTGTTAATGGAGATCTGAGCTTGAATTGAGGTATTGAGGAGTGTAAATTATTTCTGGGAATTTGTTTCATGATCTGAAAGTGATTAAAGTGAGCTCAGATGATTTATTTAGTGAGAATTTAATTCTTGTCAATTTGGGTTACTTTTGAACCCAAACCAATAGGAGAAGCATTTGGTTGACATTTAAATTTAAATCCTACCCAAATTAATCTGTTATAACCCTTAGAATTAGTTTACATCAACTAGAAACACTTTTAAGTGTCTGTTGCACATATTGAAGTCTGATAATATGAACTCTGAAGCTTTCAGAGAAGTGAAGAGCTTCTCTGCTAGTCCTGAAGGTCTTAAAAGCTTAAAACCTACTCTAACAGATGCGGAATCACTTATAAAACATGTATAGACCTTTAAATAAAAGCGAGAAGCCCATCTGAGCACTTTGTAAATATAATTTCACTTCCAGCCGTAAAAATAATCTGTAGGAGGATTTCATCTTTCAAATTAAAGAGGAAAACATCATCAAAACATTAAATTGACCCTGCAATTGTGTAGATTACCTTTAGAGCTTTCTAATAAACTTGAAATCACTCGATTTGGAGCTCTGGGTAGAAAGTTATGATCATTTGAAGTTAGGTCTGGAAGGGGTAGGATAGTCCCGCATCACTTGTTCACGAGCGCGTGCCTGGGGATAAAGGTAATTTGTTGCATGGGCTATGCAGTCATCAGCGCTTGGTGCACCGGTTACCGATTCGATCTGAACATGAGCATGTGTGTGTGTGTGCGGGCTTATGCCTGTAGGTGTGCACCCTTGGGGGCGTGAGAGAGAATGTGCCTTGGGAGGGAGAGAGAGGCCTGGGAGGCCGGTTTGAGCCGAGTTGGCTCGAGACTGTGAACCGATAATAAATAAACCAAAAACGAACGTAATTGAGATTAGGCAAGGATCGAGTAGGGTCTAGTTCCACCCTAGTCTCAGGGTGCTGTGTATCCTCGAAAGGACCTCACTGCAAATAAAATAACTTTTGGTTAAAAAAGTAAAAAGAACCCAGTTCAGCTGAAAGTTTAAGGGAATTGAAAGAGAAGCCGCTAAAGGATGTTAAGTTAAAATGCTAAGTGTTGAGCAAAGGCTAAGGAACAAAGGAGCACAGGTGCTAAGGAGTACTAAGGAAAAGTGACTAGGGAACAAAAAGAGAATAAGAGACAGGAAGAAAAGAAGGCAAGAAGAAAAGAAGAAAGGTAAGAAAAGAGTTCGAGAGATAGAGAAGAAAATAAAAGAAAGAAAGAAGAAGATGAGAGGCTGAAGAAATAAATAACGAAAATCTTTTTCTTGCATCATTTTTAATTACTTTTTGTTCTTAATTGTAAAAAGGCATGTTTTAATAGAATAACTTTTAATTGCCTTAGCTTCTTAGAATGAAATTGAATTGAGAAACTAGCATGTTTACTTGTTAATAAAGTAGAACATTTTGAGTAAATATGCTTTGCATATGGAATTTTGTATATCCTTTATAGTTTAAATATTTTGACAAAATTCATGTTTTAAAAATCAACCTAGTTTTACCTCCTAAACTTATAGAGAAATAAAAGAGAATTGGTGAATTTGGAGAAAATTATTATACCTCTTAGTGAACGACCTGCACTCAACCAGTAAAAAATTTCTAAAATGTTAGGTTAATTCGACCCTATCCTACACAACCAACACAACTTCGAGTTAACCTAAGTGATTTCTTCTACTCTTAGTTAAGTGAAATTAACTTAATTAATTAGTTGAGTGGAATCGCACGATCAATATGGTCAAACAGTAGGGCTAGAAAATTGCATTTAATTTCTTGCGCACACACAAATTCTCTCTCTTATATCCCTTCGCACCTCCTCCCTTTCTTACAAAGTGTATGCACGATAGGAGGTCAGTAAATCCTTGACTTGGCGGACCTTTGGAACACCATTCAAGGAAGTGATTGAGTTTCAACCAAGCTAATCTAATCGCTGACAACAACCCACCACCACCACCACCTCCTTACCAAGCTGAGATCATTCAGAGGTAGCTAGAACAACTACAACAAATGCAAGCTTGGTTGAAAGAATGAACCCTCCAGCACGCAAGCCCTTGAAGGATTTTTATGATTCTTCAACTTATGATGAAAGACCAGGGGTCATCATCCCCAATGGAGATATTGAAATCAAGCCTTAAGTTATGAGCTTGATTAAACACTTTCACGTGCTTGCTAGTGAAGGCCCATTCTAGCACCTAGAGGACCTTACTACTTCAATTCATGATATTCTAAGAAGAAATGTTAAATCTATATGTAATGCAACCTATTTCAATGCATGATATTCTAAATAAATTCTAAATGATATTATCAATGCATGTAATGCATGAAATAGGTAATTTTATGTTATCCTATTTACATATTAATGTATGCTATATAAATGTATATGTTAACTTAATGTCTAGGCATTAAAATACATAAATAGCCTACAAATATGGACTCATCAAATGCCCGCATGCTTAGTTTTTGCTAGTCCCTAGCAAATTCATGCAATATCCCAGCTCTCAAAGTGGACTAGCCAACCCAATCGGTCTTCCTTTAGAAACTTGTTAAGTACAAACTTTAGACCTAAAGTTCCCAAGTAGTTGCTAAGTTACAAACTAAGTCGGTTAAAGATGAGCTGCAGGCACAAGTTTCCTCGATTTCTAGCTCTACCCTAGGGTTTATTG
This sequence comes from Thalassia testudinum, assembly GCA_037157565.1. Taxonomy (NCBI): domain Eukaryota; kingdom Viridiplantae; phylum Streptophyta; class Magnoliopsida; order Alismatales; family Hydrocharitaceae; genus Thalassia; species Thalassia testudinum. The sequence continues at coordinate 109,403,703 of JAZHRO010000003.1, read as the reverse complement.
GTCCCAGAGATTAAAGCATCCGTGCATGTGCAATGATTTGATTTATTTAAGGTTGGTATGATTGCCAACCTACAAAGAGGATTTTTTTTTGTTTTCATTTTTTTTTTTTGTTTGATTCCTCTAAGTATAACCTTGGATCAGCTATCAACACAGTTTGTGTCGAATTCATTGTCCCCATCATCGTACCTCTAAGGGTGCCTAGCTTTTGATGCTTTGAGATAGCACCGCCCATAGCGACCCCAAGAACTCCTGGAAATTGACACTTTGAGATAGTATCGCCCATGGATTTCTTAAGCGAATTTAGGCCTATGGCAATCAGCACTTCAAGATAGGGCCACCCATGGTACTTGAACCACGCAATGCGCTTACATGCCCCAGTAGGATGGAAATCCTAAGAGACAAGCGCCAAAGAGGTGACATGTTATCATTGCATCCTCAAGGTGAGTATATACTCTACCTCTCCTGCGGTAGGAACTCTTTCAATCAATTTGTGTTTTTAAGCTTCTCCTAAGTCAAAACTAAGAGAATCAAATTTTTCTCCAAGAAAGGAATTAAGGTTATCATTATTTACACAAGGCCAAGTTTGTGTGAAATGTGGATGTTTAGGTTACGAGGATCCATAAACCAAAAGGGAGAAAATGACATCAAGTACTACCCAACCTTTAATTCAATCCCTAACTTTCCTTTCTCAACCTCTTGAGAAATGGTCCACAACTTAACTCCTACTTGAGTGTTTTTTAGGTCCACAAAGGATCCTAAAGGTCTAAAGCTAGTAGTTCAACTTAGCTTCTAAAGTCCAACACCTAGAGTCAACATAGTCTAACCTAAAGTTCTGATTTGCCTAAGAATGTTGGGCCCATCCAGTGAAGCTCAATAATGCAAAATGTTTTTTCCTTTTTCTTTTTTTTTAATGTAAATGTATGCAAAGTAGAATGTTTTAAGTAAATGCATGAATGCACTATGTATAAATGCTATGTATAGATGCCTTAGGTCCTATCCCCCCATGGCTAAAATCTACAATGTCCCCATTGCGTAGAAGGATTATACCTTGGTCAGAGTTGGGCTGCCGTTATTTTGTTAACAGCTGAGTAACCAAAGAATCTGCAAATCAGGTTCAAGGATCTCATAAATAAACCCTAAAAATGATCAAAGTAATGCTAGCCTAGAAAACAGGTAACCTAGGATGTTGGAGAGCTGATGATGAATCCCTATAGCAAATGCTCACCCAACCATGTTGGGCATGAAATCTTCCCAGGTCACCGAAGGAGGTTCTAATGGATAGACTGGAATAGCGGCCTCTAAAGGTGTAGGAGGAGGATGACAAGGATCCTCCAAAAAAGATGGGGAAGGAATAGTATAAAGATTTGCCCCCAGGGTGATGGACTGACCATAGAAATCATCAATCCATACTCGATACCCCATTACAAGAGATATTGGTTCACTATGCCCCTCAGTCAGAACAAAAGCGAGCAATTTCCTAATCTAAGGATTGTCTAGGGTGTCCAAGTTACGAGGTTGTGGGATGGCCATAAGATCTAGGTTGGGTTTAATTGGCTCGTTATGCATCCCTAACATCCTATTTCCTCAATCACATCCCTAGCATCCCTTGTACTATCACTTGTATCTTCCTGCTCTTCATTAGTGATCAGTTCAATTCATGGAGTCACAATTTCTCCTTCAAACATAGACAAATCAGAGGGTAACTCCCAATAGTATGAAGGCAAGTTAGAAGCAACAGATCTAGGGATTATCCTATCAATGTCATCTCTAGGTTCTTGTTCTTTATTGAAATCCTCCTTGGAGTCTATATGTAAATCCACAAAAATCTCAAAATTTTTCTCCACATTTTCCATTATTTGATCTTGAAGAGGGATATCGTTACTAGGAGCACGATGGAAACCTAAGTTGGTCAAATTTGTGACATCCTCGGGGGCTAATTCTTCAAATAAGACATAATCATCCCTAGTGTCACTCCAAATCCTGAATGTAGGTTCCTTACATAATTCATCCTCCTCAACAGTCAACTCATCATCTATTGGAGATCTAGAATGATATAAAATCTCTGCAAATCCCCTAGGGCATTCTATTTGGGGTAAATGGTTCACACTAGTAGCATCAGACTCCTCAGATAAGTGAATTTCAGAGTCAAGTTCCCTAAGGGTGGGTTTGAGTTCCATCTCGTGATCATCATCAGAAGCAAGGTTGGGATTAAGAACTTGGCCTCGACCTAATTCATCAAATGTCAGAAAAATGCTATCATCTGGGTCAAGGTCTTCTAAAGGTACCATTTTTTTCTTCGTTTGGCTCCAATATAATTCAAGTGGATACTCAACATGATCGTCATCTTCCTTTGTTGGCCACTTTCTAAAATCAGAATCAAGGGTGTAACACAGGTGGCCAGATTCATGTTGCCTAGGAGTACTAGTCCAACCCAAGAAATCAGCGTGATGAATGGTGTGTGGGTTGGGTGTATCAATCATGGGAGGGATATTAGACAAGGTAAATCCTACTCCTAGGTTCTGCTCACTGAATTGGGGCTTAATCAAACCAATACTCCTTTAGTAGGAGTAAAAAGGATCCCATTGGTTGTCATTTTGTCTATCAAAAGATGGACCATCTCGGCGTATGGGATTAAAGATCGCAGAGTGGGGTTAAGGGTATGGACAAGAGGTGAAAGGGAGGTGATTAAATTTGTCCATTTTAACTCATACCACAGTCAAATTTCCCACAATTCAAAAGGACTTTTTAGGTCTTTCCCAATTTAGGCATTTGGTTTTAACTCAGATTGTAGGTGACAATACAATTTGTTCAATCAATTTACGTGCCTATTGTCAACCTACGGAATGCCTAAAAGACCTAGTTGGAACTTAGGTGCTCTTCCCTAAAGTTCAAATAGTAAAGTACTCCAAAGATGGAAGATAGAGGGATGCAAGTAGGCCTAAGCCTTCCTTTGAAGTTGTGCTTTCGCAGTGCTTCTTAACTACCCTCAAAAATCCATGATAGGGTATCCCCCTCCTTGGAGTTACAAAACCTTTGATCTTGAGTTTCAAGCACTTCGAAACCAACGGTAGGAGGGTTCTTTCCTATTTGCTCAAAAGCCTAGGAGTGTCTAAATGCATGCTTTGGTGAAAAGATCAAATAAGTGTGCATACACTGTTAAAGATTTTGGGCTTGAATTTTGAATCGCACGACAAGTTTCAAAATCAAGTCCTTGCTTTTTAAATGTTCCTCCTTTAATTAGTCCTTTTCCAGAAAATGTGACCACTTGTTAATTCTTTCAAAACAACATAGGTGGTCTTGTCTTAAGTCCAAAATGCAATGCATGATCAAGATATGGATGCAAAGTAAGAGGATGCATACCTTGCTTCCAGCAACCAGCGATGCGAGAATGCATGCAATGCAGAAAATAAATCTAGAGGCTGCTTATACAAACCTAAATGGTTTGTCCTAAGGCCAGGAATCTTCTAGCATGTAGCTCATGTTTTTTTTTTTAACCTACTTATGCACAAATAAAATCAACCCACAAAAGAGAAGAAAAACCTAAGTCTAAAGAAATGGGAACAGACTCCCGAAAAATTACCCAACACGGGCCTAAAATAAAATCGAGGGAACAAACCCCTAAAAATGTACCCCAGAACAAGGGTCTCAAACCAAATGTATGTGCAAGAAAATAAAGAAAAGTAAAGTTCTAAAACCTAAATTCTATCTATTGAAAAATCGACGGAGATGAAGATGATAACTCAGGATGTCCTCCTCCCAGTTGGTGACAACAAGGTTCACCATTGTTCAGGCACCTCCTTGTAGATACGAAGCTTGGTCTCTCCTCCAATCGGTGGAAACAAGGTCCACCTCAGTGTCGCTGAGGCTGGTGCATCAACTAGTCTTAGAATACAAGTACATCACACCAAACAGATAATCAAATTAAAATATGCCTCAACTAAATTGTGAACAAATAAATAGATAAATGCGAGTTTAACAAGCCTATTCCCTCCCCAGCAATGGCACCATTTGACGTGTTGACTTTCACTTTTGAAAATGAAAAGTGAATGATTAAGATAATTTATCGTTGTATTTGCAAGTGGTGGAAAATCGACTAATCAAAATAATTAAAATAACCACTCAATTAGGAGGTCGTGTCCACAGGGAGGCAATGTCCTATTTAAACTTGCAAGGGACCAAAAATTGATGTTCACTATTAATTTCGTCAAAGAACCGAGTCAAAATCACTTTCAGATTAAGTAGACAATAAAAGCTAATGCTGAAATAGCAATTTTGCACATCTGAAGGATATATTTTGCAATGCAGCATAATAAAATAGTAATAAAATTTCACAATGGCACTAAATGCAATAAGTAATACCCTCTTCATTGTAGCAAAATAGGGGAGGATCTTCTCCTTGCTCGTGCGTTGATTAGAGGTGAAGGCCGGAGGGGAGGATCTCACCGGAGGTAGCTGTTGTCGGGCCACTTCATTTGGTGGTGGTGGGGAGGCTCGGCATGGCCAGAGGTTTCTGGTCGGAGGTGAGGAGTGGTGGTGGGTGGCGGTGGCTGCAGCTCTCTGCTATTGCTGGTGTGATGCTCGCGAAGGCGTGCACGCAAGGGGCGTCAGACTCTCGCGCACTTGCTGGAGGGGTTGGCAAGGGCATGCACGGGTCGTGCGGGCGCACGTGCAGAAGTTGCTAAGCGTGGGCACAGGTGCCATTGCTGTGGGCCGTAGGCGGCGAAAGCGATGCTATGTGCTGCTGAAGGGGGTGCGGGACTATTGGAGGAGTGCGAGCATGCGTGGGGGAGTTGCTAGAGGTGCACGCAGTCTGTAGCGAGGGGGCGCAACGCTGCTCAAGGGCTACACGTAGGTGGGTGCCGTGCGTGGAGGAGGGGGCCGCAGGCTACGCGAGCACATGTGGGGAGGGCTAGTCACACTGTGGTAGTGGAGATGGTTGTGTGCAGCAGTTAAGGGCGTTACTGTTGGGTGTGCACAGGCGAGGAGAGGATGCGATGTGGCGAGAGGTGCGGTGGTGATGATGGGTTCCTTGAGCAACAATAGAAGGAGATGAAGAAGAAGAAGACACTGTTGGGAGATCAAATGTCTGGGAACATTCCTAAATGTCTTAAATGTGTGGGGTTGACTGCTGGTGCATGGATGTGGTGGTGGTAATGGTGATAGTGGTGAGGAATGATAACTGCGTGGCCTTTAGGCACATGCTCACAGTAAGCTACACAAGCCACTGATGGGGTGGTGGTCTGTCACCCCACCTGCCCGCAGTGGTGTGGAGTTGTACTCATGGTTGAGGCCGACAGTGGTGGAATGGGGGAGAGCTTGACTCTCTGTGTAGTAGTGGATTGGGGGTGATGGCCTTCTGAGCTGAGTCACTGGAGGTCTCTTCTTATGCAGTAGGAAGGTGGAGAGGGAGATGGAGGGTCAAACGAAGACCATCAATGCAAGATCTACATTCACAGCTCGACAATGAAGGTGGTGCTACAGCCGTTGGAAGAAGAAAAGTTAATAAAATATAATCAAGGGTTATTTATCTATAACACCTTAGAAGAAATGTTAAATCTATATGTAATGCAACCTATTTCAATGCATGATATTCTAAATAAATTCTAAATGATATTATCAAAGCATGTAATGCATGAAATAGGTAATTTTATGTTATCCTATTTACATATTAATGTATGCTATATAAATGTACATGTTAACTTAATGTCTAGGCATTAAAATACATAAATAGCCCACAAATATGGGCTCATCACCTCTTATGTGCCTTCAGCTGCTTTGTGGTTAACGATGTGGGACTATATCGGTCCCCTTTCTCTACGCGTTGTAGCAGCAGCAGTGGCCTCCCAATTGAAGCTGAAGTGGGTGGTGAGGTGCCCAATTGACCACCTGGGCGTGTGCTTGGAAGCCTTCTGCACAGCCTGGGGATGTTGCCTGGGGCTTGCAATGCCTGGAGTGAGCTTCAAGCAAGCTTAAAGCTCCTGTGTTAATGGCATTACAATCCCTGCGCCTGAAATCAAAAGATGGCCTCTTGGCCACGTCAAAACAATTCGGACGTTGACAAATGTAACTGTGGTGGTGCGGGGGTGATTGGCAGAGTGAGGAGGTCTGATGACATCGGACTATTGGTGTAGAGGGTGTGGTGTTCAGTAGAGGGTTTGAAGGGGCACTAGACCTAACTAGGTTAGGGCTTTTTCTCTTGGGATCAAGGTGGTGGTGTAGGGATGAGTGGTGGCTGATTTGGTGGAGCGTAGTGGCCGTGCGAACTCACCAAAGGTACTCTGGTGAGGTGGAAGATGGAGAGCGAACGATGGAGACGGCGATCGAAGTGGAGTGTGGTTGGTGTGTAAATGAAGTAGAGGAGTTAGGGAACTTATCTAGATGGTTGGCAGATGACGGGGAGTAGATTGTGGTGTGGTCAACACCGAGGAAGAAGCTGACTCCAATGAGAAGGAAACGGCGAGGAAGATGGAGGGAGAGATAGCCGCTTGTATGGCGCGATGCGGAGGAAGACGAGGAAGATGAATCCACTGCTGGTTTTGTGGACAGATGATGAGGGAGGTCGGGAGGAATCGCCGGAGCTCGAGGAGCCTTTCGGTTGGAATAGGAAGGAGGAATGTGAGGAATTTCCAGCTAAAATCGAGCATGGAGAGACCGGTCTACCCCGGGGGTTCTTTATATAGGTAATAGGGGGTTGGTTGAAGCATGGAATGCAAGCTTTCAACCTTGGAAGGTCACCGGAGTTGGAGACCCAAATCTATCATGCGCTCTTATGAGATATTGGGAAGGTCTTGGACGACAAGATCTTATTTGTTGAAAAGGGAATTCCATAAGAAGCCTCCGATTATAATTTCAGAATGTTTCATAAATCAATCAAGGAGAAATCCTTGGTTGATTGTCACCGAAGCTTTAGGATTAGTAGTTCATGTGCGGTGGGGATCCTTTTGTGAAGTAGACAAAGAAGCTGGGGGGCTTTTTACGAGGAATTCAAAAGCTGAGGGGCTATTGGAGATAAAGAAAGTTAGACTTGGACCAAAGTGCAAACTAGGTCGAAATAATCTCAGTTTAGGCCCAAATTTTGACACAAACATAATTTGGACCTAAGGAATCTAATGATGAAGTTAGATTTTTGGTTTTGACCTCTTTTGACTAGGTAATTTATGCAAAAACCCAAATTAGGGCATAGGTCTATCTATGACTCTGTTTTGGGTCAAGACGGATTCTAATGGTCAAATTGAAGGTACCAAACCCTGGAGAATACTTTTCTATGAATTTTAGAAGGTTTAGGTGAATTTTATCTTGAACATAACCTCAGTGAAACAAGCAGGAGTAATTTTAGGTTTTCAGATGTCATTTAATTCTTGAAACGTGCGAAAGCCCATTTCTGTCTGCATGGACCTACTTGTTAGACTTTTAAGAAATCTAACCTTTAATTAACCCCTTAGAAATCCCATGATTATTCTGCAACTGAGATATGCTTTTAAAACTGTAGTTTTACCCCTATTTTCATGTCTATCTCTCAGAATGGATTTGTAGTGAATTACATCTCTCTAGTGGTTATCTAGGAGCATTTAATGATGGAATATGACTAAATAAAGCTAGATATGGTTGATGATGATGTTATCATCAATTCTCTCTTCTTTTGAGAAGAGAGGTGGTCATCCTTTCTCCTCCTCCCAAACCCTTCCTTTTCAGCACTTCATCGATAATGCTACTCTCATTGATTTACCTTTGGGAGGTAATCAAATGCCTTGGTGTAATGGTAGGTAGGGCCACTTTAGGATCTATCAGAAATTAAACCATATCCTTCTCAATCATTCTGCGATGGCTCTTGTCCCTACTAGCCGTTATCTCTCCCATCGTAACTCTGACCATGCCCCCATGCTTCTTTCTATTGCCTCTGCCTCTGTGGTGAATCCTAGGCCTTTCAAGTTTGAGAACATGTGGTTGAGGGATGGGCATCTTAGGGTCCAGGTTGAAACCATTTGGCATTCCTTTAATTTCTCTTGTTCTGATCTTATTTCCAAACTATATTTTAAGCTTCATATATAAAAGAGGAGTCTCAAAAACTGGAATAGATCGACTTTTGGTAATATTCACAAGACGGTTGATGATCTTGAATCTCGCTATAAAGAGTTAGACTCCAGGCTCTCCTCTCACTGGGATCCTTCTATCGCTGCTGAGCTCAATGATACTTCTCTTCTACTCGATAATGCCCTAGTAAAGCTCAATGATTTTTATCTTAAAAAATCTAAAATAGATTGGCTGAATCAAGGCAATGGTTGCAACAAGTTCTTTTTTACTTCAATCAAAAGACACTTTGCTAAACGTGCTAGAACTTCCCTTACCTCTTCTATTGGGGATGGTTCTTGGGATAAAGCTGCCTCTCTTTGATTATTTCAAAAATCTACTTTCTTCCCATGGAGATATTAATGTTAACTCCTTTCTTGACATCGTTCCTCTGCTTCTCTCCTCTAACGATTGCACCGACTTAAGCCGTATTCCTTCGGAGTTGAAAATTTTTGACACCCTTTCTAGCATGCCCCTAAACAAAACTCCAGGTCCTGATGGTTTCCATGCTAAATTTTTCTCTCACTTTTGGGACCTGGTCGAACTAGATGTTGTTGAGGCTATTACTTTCTTTTTTACCCCTAGATCTGCCCCTAGAGCCTTCAACTACACTTTCATCTCCTTAGTTCCCAAAACTCCATTGGCCTCGGACCACTCCCACTATCGCCCTATAAGTCTCCACAATGTTCTCTACAAAATTGCTTCTAGGATTCTGGCCAATCGCCTCTGCCTCCTCATTCCCAAAATCATCTCCCTTGAGCAGATTGGTTTCATCAAAGGTAGACCTATCTACGATCACATTACTTCTACTTGTGAGCTTTCTCAACGTATTGATCGTAAATCTTTTGCTCCAATGTTATTGTCTAGCTTGATCTGGAAAAAGCTTTCGACCGCATTGAGTGAAGCATTCTTTTCAAGGTTCTCCACCACTTTGGTTTCTTTTCTGACAATATTTCTCTTATCAAAGCCTTCGTGCAGCATGATGGCTCCTCCATTTTGGTGGAAGGGAGCTCTTCAAATTTCTTCCCTATTTCTCTCGGATTGAGACAAGGAGATCCTATCTCTCCTTTCCTCTTTGCTATTTTCATGGAACCGTTTATTTGAGGGATCAAGGAGCTTGCCTTCTTTGGAAAAATTCATCCCTACTCAGTTAAAAGAGGCGTCACCTCCCCCCTACCCTTCTTTATGCGGATGATATCATTATCCTTACAAATGGTAACCTTTCCTCCATCCGCAATTTGGTTTCCTTCATTAGAGATTTTGAGTCTTCTGTGGAGCAATTTGTCAGTCATTCTAAAAGCTTTTGCTTTATGGGTCAACATTTTCCTCCTTCCTGTAGAAACTGCATTCTCTCTATTTTGGGCTTTAAATTGGGCTCCTTCCCTTTTACCTATCTCGACTATCCTATTTTTCCTGGTAGGGCCAAGATTTCTTATTTCGATCCCATTGTGGACAAGGTCAGATCCAAACTTGCTAGTTGGACGGTCCACCTCCTGCCCTCTGCTGCTAGACTTCTCCTTATCAAGCATGTCTTGACCTCTACTACTATTCATACTCTTCCGCCATTGAGGTTCCTAAGTCTTTTATTCGAATGCTCCATGCTTTTTTTGCTGACTTTTTCTTGGGTTCCTCTAATCATAGCTCTCACCACCACTAGATTTCTTGGAGCTCTATTGTGCGTCCCTTAGATTTTGGTGGCCTTGGCATCCTTGACTTAAACCTTTTCATTTAGGCCATGAGTTTGAAAAGAGCTTGGAATATCTTTTTTGGAGACTCACTCCACCACTCTTTTATGAGGGATTTTTTGCTTGGCAATTCCATCTTAGAGTCCTCCCTCCACCTTTGGTCTCGTCTTCTTCTCCAAGCTTATAAGGAGTTGAATCCTTTCATACGTTGGGAACTCCATGAAGGCTCCATTGACTTCTGGTTTGATTTGTGGATTGGTGACTCACCTCGCCACTCTCTCTTTCCTAAAGGCTCTACTCCCTCCCAGATCTCCATTTGTAGAGTGCTCCCTCTACTCTCTAGCACTCCTTTTTGCTCTACCATCCCTCCTATTCTAATTGCTGAGATGTCCAACCTCCAATTAGACTCTCTTAAGGACTTGCTGATCTGGACTCCAGCTTCTTCTGGAATCTTCTCTGTCTCTTTGGCTTATCAACACCTGATGTTCTACTCCTTTCCCAAGGAACCCTATATTACACCGCTTTGGAATCTCAAGCTACCTCTTACAATTTCTCTTTTTGTTTGGAAGCTTCTTAAGGGCAGTCTCCCCATCGATGATAATTGTTGAAGTGAGAAATCTACGTAAAAGGAGTTTGGTTTTGAAACCCATCTTGTAGCATGTTTTGCGAGAAAAACCATCAATAGATATTTAACTGAAACTCAAAAGGAATTTTGGGTCTAACACAGGGAGGCAGACGTTTAATTAAAAGCCATGTTTGATTTGTTTGTCACAAAGCAGATTAGCTAGTCGAATTCAATCGAAACTAGCTATCTACTTAAAGAATAATGAATAGAAGAGAGAGAGTGAATATTACAAATAAAGATAAATTAGAAATAGAATACACATGGATTTCATAATCATCAAGTGATGTTCATTACAACTAATCATTACACTAGAAAGCTGGAAAGATTACAACTACAAAGCGATAAATCTACTCTAGAAAGTAGTAAAGAGAAGGTGGAGAGAAGTTATCCTCCTCAACGGTTGCTTGGAGGACGAGCCACGTTGATGGAGTGCCCAGAAGAACGTGGTGTGATGCGGGATGAAGGAGAACAAGGATGGATGACGGAGAATGGGGTAGGGTGACATTGCAGTGGGATCCACGTCCGGATGGCGGTGAGAGGACAATCGCAGAATGCTCCACGAACGGGATGAGAAGGTGGAAAAATTATATTTTTAACTTTAGAGGAGCATCCTGGGTTTGGGACAAGCTCTTAGAGCTTTGGAGGGGGTGAGAGAAGAGAGGAAGAGATGAAGAATTCGAGTGGTAGGGGTCTCCTTTTATAGTTGTAGGGATTAAGGGCAATTAGGTCATTTTATGCATGAAAACATTAATTCAAAGTCTTTAGTGACAGATTTAAGCATCACTAAAGACCCCAAATATGTGTGTAGAGTGCTCGCCCATTATGCGTGTGTTTCACTCAACTCAGTAATTAAGTTAATTTCACTTAATTAGGAGTAAAAGAAATCACTTAGGTTAACTCAAAGTTGTGTCAATTGTGTAGTATAGGGTCGAATTAACTTAACATTTTAGAAATTTTTACTGGTTGAGTCCAGGTCGTTCACTGGGAGGCATAATAATTTTCTCCAAACTCACCAATTTTCTTTTATCTCTTTAAGTTTAGGAGGTATAACTAGTTTGATTTTCAAAATATGAATTTTGTCAAAATATTTAACTATAAAGGATATACAAAATTCCATATGCAAAACATATTTACTCAAAATGATCTACTTTATTAACAAGTAAACATGTTAATTTTTCAATTCAATTTCATTCCAAATAAATTAAGGCAATTAAAAAGTTATTCTATTAAAACATGCCTTTTTACATTTAAGAACAAAAAGATACTGATGCAAAAAAAAATTATTTATTTTCATTTATCTCTTCAGCCTCTAATCTTCTTCTTTCTTTCTTTTATTTCCTTCTCTATCTTGAGCTCTCTTTCTTTTATTGTTCCTGCCTTCTTCTCTTGTTCCTATCTCTTATCTTTTTCCTTAGTTTTCTCCTACCTTCTCTTCTTCCCTTAGTTTTTCTCCTTAACACTCCTTAGCGCCTGTGCCTTCTTCTTTAGCTTTCAACTTCAACCCTTAGCATCCTTCAGTGGCTTCTCTTTTCCTTAAGCTTTCAGCTGAATCGGGTTTGTTTTTTACTTTTTTAACCAAAAGTTTTTTTATTTGCGGCGAGTCCTTTTGAGGATACACAGCACCCTAAGAATAGTGTTGGACCAGACACTACTCGGTCCTCACCTAGTCTCAGTTAGGGTCGTTTCGGTTCATTTGTTAATCGGTTCACAGTCTCGAGCCAAATCAGCTCAACCTGGCCTCCCAGGCCACACTCGCCCTCCCAGGGCACATTCACTTTCACACGCCCCCAAGGGCGCACACCCATAGGCATAAGCTCACACACACAGACATGCAATGCTCAGATCAAAACAGATGGAATCGGAACCGGTGCACCGAGTGCTGATGACTGCATAGCCAAGGAAACAAATTGGTTTTATCCCCTGGCGCACACTCGTGAATAGTTGAGGTGGGACTAACCTACCCATTCTAGACCCGAATTCAAATGTTCATAACTTTCTACCTAGAGCTCCAAATCGAATGATTTCAAGTTTGTTGGAAAGCTCTAAGGGTAATCTACACAATTTCAGGGTGAATTTAATGTTTTAATGATGTTTTTCTCTTCAATTTAAAAGATGAAATCAGGGGTTTCTATGGGTTTTTTAAGCCTGGAAAGTAGAATTAAATCAGGAGAGTCCTCAGATGGACTTCTCTCCTCTATTAAAAGGTTTGTATATGTTATATAAGAAATTCCACTTCTGTTAGAGTAGATTTTAAACTCTTAAGACCTTCAGAACATATAGAGAAGCTTTTCTCTTCTCTGAAAGCTTCAGAGTTTGATTTTCAGATTTCAATAAGTGTAACAGACACTTTAAAGTGTTCCTAATCTATTTAGATTAATTCTAAGGATTATAATAGATCAATCTGGGTAGGTTTTAAGTTTAAATTTCATCAGAATAGTACTCCTGTTGTTTGGGTTCGAAAGTAACCCAAATTGGCAAAAACTAAATACTCACACATTCATTCATCTAAGTTTACTTTAATCACTTTCAGATCATTAAATAAGATCGCAAAAACAATTTCCACTCAAAATCTCAATTCGAGCTCAGAAATCCATTATTAGACTCATGTTTGACTATGGAAGCTCAAAAATTGACTTTCTGTTCTAAGCTTCCTCCTAAGAAATTAATGCCTCAATCAAAGTCTCCCCAACCTCAGAAACTCATTCAGATCTTTAGAAAGTTGTTTCAACCTTAATTCCTAGGGTTTCAGGCTCGCTGCCTAAACTGAAATAGGTGTTTGTTCGACAGTGTCATGGCAAGATTGCTACAATGTTTTGAGGGTTTAAATAGCTTTAGTGCATCGCATTGAAGCTTCTGAGCTCATTAAATGCTTCACAAATCCTTCCTAATAGACTTCTCCAACTCCGCCGGAGATGGGGAAGAAGAAGTTACTTCTATAGCTCCAGTGGTTAAATCCTCAAACAAATTTCTTCAAAATAATCAGTAATCCTTATTTTACTATTCTGGAGCTACTTAGCAAGTTCTAGAGGCTATAACACAAAAATGGTTTGCCGGAGCTCACCGAAGCTCCGGTGAGTCCAGAAAGTGTAGAATTGTATGTAAAGATTGATAAAACTAAACATTTTTAATCCAAAAATGATCCTGAGGTTACAAGGAACCTCAATATCACATTTAATTCTTCATTTGTCTCATTAGAATTAAGATTTGATAGTAAGTTTATTTTCTTAAAAGATTTGAGTGGTTAAAGCTTAGGACTTGATTTAACCACTCGATTGAGAGGTTAAATCAAGTCAACAGATGTTATTATTCATAAATATATATTTAATTTATAGTTTGAACTATTCCTGAGTTGCCATGGACAGCAAGCTCAGGAACTTAATTAAATTTAGGCGTTTAATTATAGATGATAATAATAGGTATTATAATGTTGATTAGGGTTCATTAATGGTGATAGGTGATGAAAGAACCCAATGAAGGTGAAACTAAATCGACTACTGTCACCATGGACATTGTCAGTAGTCGGTGAAGGTGAGATTTGAATTAGGCGTTTAGGTGATTTAATTAAACGATTAAGTGAATTAGAAGTGAACATGGAAGATACAGGAAGGTGTACAATGAATTAAAAGACAAAATTAAAGTTCTGGCAAGCTCAAGGAACTCGTCGGAGTCAGAGGAGATGAAACTAAATTCTAACATTACTCTAATCTAACTAACTAAACTAACTAACTAAGCTAGCCTACTCCTACTCCTACTCCTAGTCTACTATTACCTGGACGAAGGGGTCAATAGGGTTCCGCCGAAGTCTCATGGCGGATGACGAAATCAGAGGGTGGAAGAAAGATCTCTGGCGGGCGGATTTGAGGTGGAGCAGAGGAATCCTTAGGTCGGCGCCTTTGTCAGAGGTGCGGAAGACCACGGTGGATCTCCTCGGCTGCTTAAGATGGACGGATGAAGTTGGAAGATGGAATGGGAAGTCACCGGAGTTTTGGACGAATAGCCTATTGGGTCGGCTGCAGTGTTAGAGGAGGGAAGGGAGCCAACTTGCGTAAAATTAGAGGTGTGAGGGGGTATTTATAGCAGTTTGTGGCAAATAGAGTAGCGGGGTCTGGCCAAAGAAGGAGCTCGAGGAGCTTAACCTCCGTCATCATCTTCGACGACGGTGAGGTTATCTCCCACTGAAAAATAGGATTCTCGATTAATCTAGACCGATAGATGATGTGGAGGTGGTGAGCGCAAGCTGCAAGAGCTTGGGCAAAGAGGAATGATGTCGGCAGGGCAGTGATCGTGCGGTGGGGTGACTCTTTGCCACCAGTTGTTCATTTGGCTGGAGAAGAAGACGAAGAGGGACTTAGAAGTAATAAAACTTAAAGACCTGTGTGAGAAATACGGACCCGACTGTAATGGATATTAACGACTAAAATGTAAACCCAGGTTTTGAAGGTTTATTTTAATTTATATCTCTTTCAACTTTTTATATATGTTAGTAAATAAGGTAAATATTATGTTTACACCTTGAATTTCCATTTTTAACCTTTTCATGTTAATTTATTAGATTAAGTAAAATTACTTAAGTTATTACATACTTAGCTATACATTATATTTAAGTTACTTATCATATTAGTTAAGGAAATGACTGATAGGATTTCGAGTCCAATTATTGTCTAAATTATTAATAATGTTAATTGAATGATAAAATGTCCTTTTTAACTTATTTTAAGGTCCTTAACTAAATATCCCTTATTCTATAATTAACCCTTATATATTCATAACCCTAGCTAATTAACTAGGAAGACTAGTTAATTAGGGGTAATTAGAGATCATGATGAGTGTCTCATCGTACCCCCAAGCCAATGTTTTGCTAGTCCCTAGTAAAATTAACTAAGACTATGATGATTTAAAGCACTTGGGTTTAAATTATTATAAATAGTAACTATGTAGAGGAAAGCTTAGGTCATAAATTTTTAAGCTTTAAATATAAATGATTAATGTATGGAGCATGTGTGAAAATTTTCTTACTTAGACTTATACTTATAACATTTTCAAAACACACTTAAAACAATTTGTAAACAAGAATTTTATTTTGAATTAGAATTCTTCAAAAATCTCTTAATCTTTGTAACTATTCTTAACTCAAATTAGAATACAAAGTGTTTTAAGAAAAACAAAACTTAAGGATTGAGAATTAAATTTTAACTTAAAAACTCAAATAGATTTAAGTTAATCCCTTGTTTATGATATTTGACTTTTATCAATATAAGTTTAAGTAAATTAACCAGATACTCATTATTAATCAAACTTAGAGTAGTAAAACTCTAATTTACTAGCCTACAACACTAAAGATTAACTTCTAGACCTAGGATTCTGTCAATTCTTCTCATTTAGGTCTCAACTTAAAATCTTCAAAACCTAATTTCTTAGGCTTCACTGCCCAATACCAAGGTTCAGTAGATATGATTTTAAAACATCTGTGCTTAGTGAAGAGAATTGTCCTAAAGACATCCAAAGTTGCAAAAATCCAGATCTTAAGACATCACTTTCCAATTCCAATTATTTCAATTCAAGCCTTTGGTTTGGCCTTACTCAGGTTTGGTTGCTTTCTCCTCACCAGTTTTCTATCCCAAGGTCAACACTTTTTGTGTATATCTCCCCGGTGGACCACTGGGTCTCTTATTCCTAATATTTTTTTCTCCATATTTTTTTTTCTTTTTCTATAGGTTAGAACACCCATTTGTAGCGAGGTGTTCTTTTTATTTTTGATGGAAGGAAGGGTAGCATCCATTTGTAATGAGATGCTTTTATTTATTTATGAAAAGCCGCATAAGTACCCATTTTTAGTGAGGCACTTAACTATAAGGTGTTTTATGTACTTTTTCTTTTTCTTTTTTTTTCTTTTTCCCCCTTCTCATTTTTCTTACTAATATTATTCTCCAAATCCTTTTTCTAGGTGAGTGGCACATCCTTCACCCTTTCAAGAACCGCCTTGCGGAAATCCTTGGACTAAAGAGGATTCAGAATTGATCTCTTAACCTCTGTGTTTTCGCGGTCTCAAATGTCAACATGACAATTCTATGTGAGTGAATTTTAGATGTTTAGGTTACTTAGCTCTCAAACCAGAGCTTGGACAACAATATCCTTTACTCTTAGGTTCTTTAAACTTTTAGTTTCCTCCTATAGGATCTGTCAAGACAAAATTTACCAAGTCTAGTTATTTATCTCTAGCTTGTAAGTTTTGTAACTAAAATTCTACCAACTCTCTATTTAATTAACTCTGAATATCTGGCTTTTTACTTAACTTTATGATAAAATCAAATTTTCAAAAACCAAAAGATTACTTAATCTAATTGATTAGAAAGTTATAATTCAATTCCAAAACTTAAGTTTAAAATCTTAACACACTTAGTTTCTTAATTCAAGTAAGAATAGAAAAATAAATCTTTAAAAGATTTAAAAGATTCCTTAATTTAAATAAAATCTTGTTTTAAAATTTTAAACACAAAAGTGTGTTTCTACAAAATGTTTAAGTAATGCTATTAAATACTTATATATATTCTATATACATTTTAAACTTCTGACCTAAAAGAAAAATAGGCTCTTAATTATAATATATATATATATATTCTTCTTCTTTTCTTCTTTATTAATAATGAATAAACCCCTCTTATTATTTTTATGAATTTTTCTTTTCCAAATTTTTATATTTATATATTTTTATTTTTATGTATATAAGATTTTTCAAATTTTTTATGATTTTTTTCAAAAATTTTCAAATTTTTATGAAAATTTTGAATTTTTTAAAATTTCTATCATTTTTTAAATTTTTATTTTTTTAAATTTCGTGGATATTTGATTTTTATGTGTTTTTATTTTTTAAACCAACACTTAAAGTGAAAATTTCACTTCAACACCCCCCCAAGCCAAAATTTTACAATGTCCTCATTATAAAAGGTGAAAAATATTACACTTCATTTAGTAGAGAGTGATGGAAGGAGTCGAATAAAGGAGATTAAAAATCTCTGTGCAGACGATTTCGAGTCTGACCAAAGGTCAGAGTGGTCAGCCGGACTAAATGAAGGTAATCAATATGATATGGAGTGAAATTTTAAAAGTAAGTGTTTAAGAAAATAAAAAAGGATAAAAATAGGAAACAGCTATGTACAAGTGCTAAGTTTTACGCCTTCAGCTAGATGTAAACCCTAGTAAAGAACTCCTAAAAAAATAGGTATATGGTAAAAATAGAGGAGTTATGAAAGAATTAGATCAAAAAAAAAGAAGGAAATAGATTAAACCACCCAATCAAAACTCGTCTTGAAATTGCCTAGAATAAATCTCGTAGATACTAGGATCAGATTCTCGTGAAAATCTCAGAAAGATCAGAGTGAATCTTGTGAAGAATAGATCTGATTTAGGTTGAGATGTAAAACGTTTAAGATTAAGGCAATTCAAAAATGTTTCCACCAAGTTCAAAAGATCAGCAAAATCAGTTTTGGTTCTCAATAATAGGTTGGTCATTTTGATATAAAATAGGTTGCTGATGCGGGTTTGATGGGTTATTTTCAGGTAATACAAAGGATAGATTGTGATTAGAATCAAAGGCCTGATTAATGAAGTGGACTTGGCCTTGATTTTGCCTAGGATTTGGCAGATTCCTAGGATTCGGAATTGGCTGAGATGGAAGAGTACCTGACTAACGAGACTCAGCCAAAAGAGTGATCTGATTTCGTAAATCAGCCAATTCTACCTTACATTGCCTATGGATCTCAGCGAGAGCTTCAGCATTTTGTCGCTGACTCTCTGACACAGCTCTTAAAATCTAGTCTAGCTGTGTATCTCTATTTAGCCTAGAGTAATTCTGCATACTCATTAGGCTAGGCCTTAAATTTTATTGCTGAGGAGGCAAAGGAGGTCGATTAAAATGGGTCTAATTTGGATATGATGGTCTTTGATTTTGATTTGGATCAACCCAAGAAAAATTTGGGTGGCTTCTCCATCCAGGATTATAGGTATTTGAATAAAGGTTTGGTCTTGGAATATATCCCTCAATGGCGTTTAAATCAAGAGGATATGGCATGCTTTCTGCAACAGTAAAGGGTGGGGAAAAGGGTGGGTAAGATTGTGGGACAAAGGTCCCTCCTTGGGTTGGTGGAGTAGATAGAAAACCCAATGAAGATGGATCTCAAGAATCCAGATTATTCACAAATTCCCTCCCCGCGGGAATTTGCGAAATAGGTAAAAACGCAAGATTCGTAGCAAGTAGAGGTGTAAGAGTCTTCATTGTGTTTCTAACCTCGTCGAGATGCTTTGCTACGATATCGACTTTGTCCAGTTTCTCTGCAATAATCTCTAAATCCTTTGAACTGGACTGATTATCGATCTCGTGAATGCCCTTATGCGGATTTTGGTGATTCGTATTTGCGCCTCGCAAAAATTGCGACATTGATGCATTGTTGATCGAGTTTTCCACCATCCCTTCAAGTAATTCTGAAGTGGATTCTGCATCGCGATTTAGAAAATTCCCTCCACAAGAGGCATCGACTAGATTGCGAATGCCCTCTTGTAAACCATAATAAAAGATATGCATGAGTTGCCAACGAGGGATGTCATGATGTGGGCATTTCCTTTGAAATTCATGAAAACGTTCCCTTGCTTCATGAATTGGTTCTCCTTGATTTTGATTGAAAGTAGTAATAGCTCGCCTTAAAGCATTGGTTTGACCAATTGGAAAGAATTTCTTCAAAAATGCAGATTCGAGTTCAGCCTAAGTTGAGATTGGTCTTGCTGTAGTTCTATACCAATAAGCTGCTTTATCTTTAAGGCTAAAAGTGAACATTTTCATTAGTAGGATTTCCCTATTTTAATTTCAAGGACCAAGAGTTTGAGATAAATTTTTAAGATCTTCAATGTGTTGAAATGGATCCTCGGATGCAAATCCGTGAAAGTGGGGGATTAAACCTATAATGTTTGGCTTTAATTCTGGATTATTTTCCCCAATAGAAATCCTAACATTAGGCTCTACTTGTACATTAGATGGGTTATAATAATCTCTAAGTAGGGGCCTTTGATGATTGATCGGTACATCAAGATTTTCAAAACCTGCCTCAGGTCGAGGTGAAGAACGGGTTTGTAAAGTTTGTAGATTATTTAAGGTTGCTGTTAATAAATTGATTTGTTTTGTTTGCTTTAGCATCCTAAGGTTCTGGTTCAGGAGCGTCTTATGAACATCAAAAGGCGGCATCTCCCCCTGACCAGAAGAAGAAGGGATCTCGGGATTAAGATTCTACATTGGATCCATAGAAGTAGATAGATCAAAAGGGAAAACCATTGGTTGCTTATCTGCAACCGGCCTAGGATCACCTGTCAATGGTGGTGCAAGAGGCGAATGCAAGGATCGCCTCCCATCCATAAATGGAAAATAATGTGC
Source organism: Thalassia testudinum (assembly GCA_037157565.1). Taxonomy (NCBI): domain Eukaryota; kingdom Viridiplantae; phylum Streptophyta; class Magnoliopsida; order Alismatales; family Hydrocharitaceae; genus Thalassia; species Thalassia testudinum. The sequence goes on along the minus strand of JAZHRO010000003.1, from coordinate 109,383,908 downwards.
AAAGGCACACTCACACCACCGATAAGAAAACAACGGCACAAAAAACCTGCAAAACAACGCAAAAGATGCGGGTTTTGCTCTTCTTTCAAAGGAACGAAGAAATTCCTAAAGTACGCAAAGTAATTTGACGCAAACAAATAGAGTAACAGTATCAAAATACGTGTCCTAATACGTGACTACGCAAGTGCGTACCTTAAAGCTCAAAGGTCTAAGGTCTAGGATTGAGATCGCTCACTACTGGCTCTCCGGGGCTCTAGTAGTGAGACAGACTTGTTGATCTTCAGCCAATGCCCTAGGAGGTGCAAAGAGGAGAGATAGAAAAATAGACTCGTGTGACTCTAGTGATCGCGCTGTGTGAGCGATAGCATGCAATAGACGATATCGATATAAAAACCCACATGCATTCTGCAAATAGATTTAAGTCACCAATTTACTTCCTCTTTTTAGTTAGTCTTTTTAAAAAATATATCAATTAAATTACAATGGTTGCTTTTTATATCTTTTCAAACAAAAATTTGTGGTCTTTTTAATTTTCAGAGGACAGGGATCTACGTGGGTTTTCTCGTGTTTTTCCGCTGATGCGAGAAAAATAATTTAAAAATTTCCCGAGTCAGATCGCTCTTAATACTAGCAGGAAATGCACTCCTAAGAGTGTATGCCTATAATATGCTGCTGCTAGTCAGAAAAGATGTATTTTTGTATATTTTTTTTAAATGCACCAAAATAAAAGATTGAGAAATACTTACAAAAACGAAAACAGTAAAAAGGATTCCTGCCTTCTCCTGAGATTACCCACAAAGGTAAACTTGAAAAGAAGATAGAAAATAAAAACAAAAGAAAACACAAAACTAATTAGAACTAAATGTAGTAAAAACAAAAATATTTACAAAATAACTCCTAATTAAACAATTAATCCTTGAAATTTTAGTGAATCAAAATATTGCCTCCTCGGCAACGGGGCCATTAAAATGATGCATGCGTTTCGCTCAACTCAGTAATTAAGTTAATTTCACTTAATTAAGAGTAAAATAAATCACTTAGGTTAACTTGAAGTTGTGTCAATTGTGTAGTATAGGGTTGAATTAACCTAATATTTTAGAAAGTTTTTCTGGTTGAGTCCAGGTCGTTCACTCGGAGGCATAATAATTTTCTCCAAATTCACCAATTTTCTTTTATCTCTTTAAGTTTAGGAGGTATAACTAGGTTGATTTTCAAAATATGAATTTTGTCAAAATATTTAACTATAAAGGATATACAAAATTCCATATGCAAAACATATTTACTCAAAATGATCTACTTTATTAACAAGTAAACATGTTAATTTTTCAATTCAATTTCATTCCAAAGAAATTAAGGCAATTAAAAAGTTATTCTATTAAAACATGCCTTTTTACATTTAAGAACAAAAAGATACTGATGCAAGAAAAATTTATTTATTTTCATTTATCTCTTCAGCCTCTAATCTTCTTCTTTCTTTCTTTTATTTCCTTCTCTATCTTGAGCTCTCTTTCTTTTATTGTTCCTGCCTTCTTCTCTTGTTCCTGCCTCTTATCTTTTTCCTTAGTTTTCTCCTGCCTTCTCTTCTTCCCTTAGTTTTTCTCCTTAACACTCCTTAGCACCTGTGCCTTCTTTAGCTTTCAGCTTCAACCCTTAGCATTCTTCAGTGGCTTCTCGTTTCCTTAAGCTTTCAGCTGAACCAGGTTTTTTTTACTTTTTTAACCAAAAGTTTTTTTATTTGCTGCGAGGTCCTTTCGAGGATACACAGCACCTTGAGACCAGGGTGGAACCAGACCCTACTCAGTCCTCGCCTAATCTCAGTTAGGTTCGTTTCGGTTCATTTGTTAATCGGTTCACAGTCTCGAGCCAAATCGGCTCACCCCGACCTCCTAGGCCACACTCACCCTCCCAGGGCACATTCACTTCCACATGCCCCCAAGGGCGCACACCTGCAGGAATAAGGCAGCACACACAGACATGTAATGCTTAGATCAGAACAGATGGAATCGGAACCAGTGCGCCGAGCACTGACGACTGCATAGCAAAGGAAACAAATTGGTTTTATCCCAGGTGTGAACTCGTGAATAACCGAGGTGGGACTAACCTACCCATTCTAGACCCGAATTCAAATGTTCATAACTTTCTACCTAGAGCTCCAAATCGAATGATTTCAAGTTTGTTGGAAAGCTCTAAGGGTAATCTACACTATTTCAGGGTCAATTTAATGTTTTAATGATGTTTTGCTCTTCAATTTAAAAGATGAAATCAGGGGTTCCTATGGGTTTTTTAAGCCTGGAAAGTAGAATTAAATCAGGAGAGTCCTCAGATGGACTTCTCTCTTCTATTAAAAGGTCTGTATATGTTATATAAGAAATTCCGCTTCTGTTAGAATAGATTTTAAACTCTTAAGACCTTCAGAACCTGCAGAGAAGCTTTTCACTTCTCTGAAATCTTCAGAGTTTGATTTTCAGATTTCAATAAGTGCAACAGACACTTTAAAGTGTTCCTAATCTATTTAGATTAATTCTAACGGTTATAACAGATCAATCTGGGCAGGTTTTAAGTTTAAATTTCATCAGAATAGTACTCCTATTGGTTTAGGTTCGAAAGTAACCCAAATTGGCAGAAACTAAATACTCACACATTCATTCATCTGAGCTTACTTTAATCACTTTCAGATCATCAAATAAGATCCCAAAAACAATTTTCACTCCTGAAAATCTCAATTCAAGCTCAAAAATCCACTATCAGACTCATGTTTGACTATGGAAGGTCAAAAATTGACTTTCTGTTCTAAGCTTCCTCCTAAGAAATTAATGCCTCAATCAAAGTCTCCTCAACGTTAGAAACTCATTTAGATCCTTAGAAAGTTGTTTCAACCTTAATTCCTAGGGTTTCAGCCTCGCCGCCTGAACTGAAATAGGTGTTTGTTCGACAGAGTCATGGGAAGATTGCAACAATGTTTTGAGTGTTTAAATAGCTTTAGTGCATCACACTGAAACTTCTGAACTCATTAAATGCTTCTCAAATCCTTCCTAACAGACTTCTCCAACTCCGCCGTAGTTGGGGAATAAGAAGTTACTTCTATAGCTCCAGTGGTTCAATCCTCAAACAAATTTCTTCAAAATAATCAGTAATCCTTATTTTACTATTCTGGAGCTACTTAGCAAGTTCTATAGGCTGTAACACAAAAATGGTTTGCTGGAGCTCGCTGGAGCTCCGGTGAGTCCAGAAAATGTAGAATTGTATGTACAGATTGATAAAACTAAACATTTTTAATCCAAAAATGATCCTGAGGTTACAAGGAACCTCAGTATCACATTTCATTCTTCATTTGTCTCATTAGAATTAAGATTTGACAGTAAGTTTATTTTATTAAAATATTTGAGTGGTTAAAGCTCAGGACTTGATTTAACCACTCGATTGAGAGGTTAAATCAAGTCAACAGATGTTATTATTCATAAATATACATTTAATTTATAGTTTGAACTATTCCTGAGCCACCATGGACAGCAAGCTCAGGAACTTAATTAAATTTAGGCGTTTAATTATAGATGATAATAATAGGTATTATAATGTCGATTAGGGTTCATTAGTGGTGATAGGTGATGAAAGAACCCAATGAAGGTGAAATTAAATCGACTACTGTCACCATGGACAGTGTCAGTAGTCGGTGAAGGTGAGATTTGAATTAGGCATTTAGGCGATTTAATTAAATGATTAAGTGAACTAGAAGTGAACATGGAATATACAGGAAGGTGTACAATGAATTAAAAGACAAAATTAAAGCTCTGGCAAGCTTAAGGAACTCATCGGAGTTCGAGGAGACGAACTAAATTCTAACATTACTCTAATATAACTAACTAAACTAACTAAGCTAACCTACTCCTACTCCTACTCCTAGTCTACTGTTACCTGGATGAAGGGGTTAATAGGGTTCCGCCGAAGTCTCATGGCGGACAACGAAATCAGAGGGTGGAAGAAAAATCTCCGGCAGGTGGATTTGAGGTGGAGCAGAGGAATCCTTAGGTTGGCGCCTTTGTCAGAGGTGCGGAAGACCACGGCAGATCTCCTCGGCTGCTTAAGATGGACGGAGGAAGTCGGAAGATGGAATGGGAAGTCACCGGAGTTTTGGATGAATAGCCTATTGGGTCGGCTGCAGTGTTAGAAGAGGGAAGGGAGCCAACTTGCCTAAAATCAGAGGTGTGAGGGGGTATTTATAGCAGTTTGTGGCAAAGAGAGTGGCGGGGTCTGGCCGAAGAAGGAGCACGAGGAGCTTAACCTCCGTCGTCGTCTCTGACGGTGGTGAGGTTATCTCCCACTGAAAAATAGGATTCTCGGTTAATCCAGACCGATGGATGAAGTAGAGGTGGTGAGTGCAAGCTGCAAGAGCTTGGGCAAAGAGGAATGATGTCGGCAGGGCGGTGATCGTGCGGTGGGGTGACTCTTTGCCGCTAGCCATTCATTTGGCTAGAGAAGAAGACGAAGAGGGACTTAGAAGTAATAAAACTTAAGGACCTGTGTGAGAAATAAGGACCCGACTGTAATGATTATTAAGGACTAAAATGTAAACCTAGGTTTTGAAGGTTTATTTTAATTTAGATCTTTTTCAATGTTTTATATATGTTAGTAAATAAGGTAAATATTATGTTTACACCTTGAATTTGCATTTTTGACCTTTTTAGGTTAATTTATTAGATTAAGTAAAATTACTTAAGTTATTACATACTTAGTTATACATTATATTTAAGTTACTTATCATATTAATTAAGGAAATAATTGATAGGATTTCGAGTCCAATTATTATCTAAATTATTAATAATGTTAATTGAATGATAAATTGTCATTTTTAACTTATTTTAAGGTCCTTAACTAAATATCCCTTATTCTATAATTAACCCTTATATATTCATAACCATAGCTAATTAACTAGGAAGACTAGTTAATTAGGGGTAATTAGAGATCATGATGAGTGTCTCACCACTTGCCGCCTTTTCTTCTGCTGCCTTCAATACACAAACCCACGATTAAGCCTTCCCGACCGTCCGATCTCAAGATCGGATGACTTAAAGTGCATCGCGCTTGCCTCCTCATAACGCACCTGTGCGTGCAATGGTGCATTGGATCATGCATCATTTCATGCGTGCATGCTCCTCGCCCATCCATTGCACCACGTTGCCACTTTCGATGCCACTCGATCCTCATCTAACGGCTGAAATTGATCGCGCCCGTGCTCATGCCTTGATTTGAGGCTCTACATGGCTTGAACTCTCGACTTGTGGTTCGCCCACAGGTGCACGATTGTTGCACTATGCTGCTGCTTTGTCGCATTTATGTTTTAAGCTCAAGTGCCCTCTGCCATTGGATGAAGATCAAACGGCTGAGGGAGCTCGAGCATTGGCCTTCAGAAGAGGTGGCATAACCTTAATTGAATCTAGACCATTGGATTTGAGATCCAACAGCTGAGATTGATCAAGCGATTGAGGAGAGAGTCATGTAGGCGTTCTTGGGCCGGTGTGGGTGGCTAAGATGGCACCATGTGGCGCCATATGGCCGTCCATCTTCTATGCCCTGTAGATGGTGCCACAGATGTTGGATTAGACCAATTTTCGCGTTGTTAGGCTGCGATCGTTGATCTGAACCCATCGGTGTAGTTGGATTTGTCATCTGATGTATGGATTTACACCATCTTGGCCCCTTGACCTCTGATCTTTCTCTAACTGCATCTAATGCTGCGGAAGTTCGATTGGGGCGATCTTATAGTCGTTCAACTCTAATCGTCATCCTGATCTGATACATATGGTTGGATCTTCAATCCGAGGCCTTGATTAAATGTCACCCTATCACCTGACCATAAAAAGAGATAATTAACCTAAATTTTATATAATCTAACCTAAATGCAAGATGATGCATGTTATGCAATATTTATAATGTATGATGCAACTATATGCCTAAGAACATGCATAAATAGATAGTTTACGTGATATAAACATGTTTACATCAATAATATCATGAAATTAGGGATTCGCATTGCTTCCAAATGTTGCTATTGTCCTACTAATCCTGCACTTGAAACTCTCCCTCACCTTTTCTCAGATAGTCACCTGGTTCGTGATATCTCTACTTGTACCTTTAACCATAATTACCTAGGTTTCAAAGACCCTTCCCTCTTTCTCGACATCTTCTAGAACCCTTCCTATTCTCTTCAGCTAAAGTCAGTTCAGGGTTTGATTTGCTTCATCTGGTATAATGTTTGGTGGATCCGTAACTCTACGAAACATGATGGTTTCAATCCTGCCAAGCTCCGCCTTTTACTTGATAAACATCAGAAGAACCTTCAAATGACGAATTGGCTTAAGTCGTCTCACCCCTCCTACCTCTCCCTTAGCTAGGTTTGCCCTTCTCAGGGCCTTAAAATCAGTGTTGTTGCTTCTATGGTGGGGGATCATTGCATTTATGGTTGGATTGTTAGGAACTCTTTGAGGAATTTCATAATGGCTGTGGCTACTAGTCTTGCTAGTTTCTCCTCTGAGGTTACTATCATTAGAGCCATCATCCATGCTATCTCCTACTTTTTTGATGATTCTTTTTAGGTGGAAATGGATTCGATTTTGCTTTACTATTGGTGGTCTGGTAAGCTTCAGGTTGTGTGGCAGATTAAAAGGTTCTTTGCTTCTCTTTGCGAGCGCTCCTCCAGGATCCACTCCTTCTCCTACGTCCATCTGCTTGTCAATAAGGTTGCTTCTAGGATTGCGGACCTTGGAGATGGCAACTAGCAATGTTTCTATTGCTTAGATCAACTCCCTCTCAATATTGTGGGCATTATCAAGTTGGATCGTATTCAAATGCCTTATATTGTCCCCTTGTAACCCCCCTGCTTTCTTTTGCTTATTATACTAGGCCACGAGTCATAGTCCTCTTTTCTATGTAAGGGGCAGGTTTTGGTCTAGTCCCCCTACCCCCCTCTTTCTTACCTCTTGAGAGTGGGGGACGAATAAAATTACTCTTATTTTTTTTTAAGAAATATTATTTTCCCGTTAGATTTTTGCTTAGTGTTTTGCTCGAGGACTAGCAAAAGATAGGCATGGGTGAGTGATAATTTCATATTTATTTATATTAATTAATTCCTAACTAATGTTAGTCTAAGGGTAATTTGAGTTAGAATGCATTTATATAAGTTAGATTAGTAATTTAGTGCATTCTATAAATAATGCATAAGTTTGGATTTTTATGCAATTTTTCCCTTAGCTATATTTGGTGCCTTGATGTTTCTATTCATATGTATGTAGGTGATAGGTGTCAAGCTCATTAAACCATGGTAGGAGTGGGATTTGGAATTCAGCTCACTTAGAAGTGGGCTAAGTCAAGTTGGTGAACCTATTTCCTAACCTCATTAGTCTCAAACCCTAGCCTAATTAGGAGCCCAATTATCCTATCCTAGAACCAAACCTATTGACCCAATTTCCCACACCCTAGGGGCCAGTCATGAGCCTTGATTTTCACATAATGTGAGCGACCAACCTAGGTCTAGTCCTTACCTTCGTAAAAATCCTAATCCAAAAACCTAGAACTTATCCTTTAACCTAAGCCAACTTTCAACTTATCCCTTTCTTAATATCCTTCCTACCCACCACCCTTTCCTATTATAATTTGCATATGGCCGGCCACAACCTCCTAAAATCCCATCCATTGGTTTTAGATCCTATGGCCATCTATCCTTCACTAATCGTAGATCTTATCCATACCAACAACCTAAGTAGGCACCACCATTTAACCTAAATGCTAAGCCACCTAGCAACCACTTATGAACTACCAAAAGCCACAAAGTGGCCATCCATACACCCTTAGAACCTATCTTAGTTGGCTGACCACCTTAGGATATTAAATACCCAAGAAATGTTGCCTACATCTCCACCCTTTATATCCCATTCAATGGCTCTCCTTCAACCTATCCTAGTCATCCCCTTAAATCCAATCTATGCCATCCACATTGGTGATCCTAGGCTCTTTAGATCCACCAATGATAGATTTCCAACCTCTCTCTATAAAAGCATAGGTTATGCCCCCCTAGAACTTCATCTTTCCACTTCCAAAAATACCACCAACTAGAACTTAGCCTCTTCTACTTCAAGCACTCTACATGGAGGTTCTTGGATGCGGCTTCACATTAGCTTCTATGATGCCATCTATGCCTCGCCTTCAAGGATTTCTACCTTTAGAATTTCTTGTTCTAGTTCTATTTACATTCTAGTAGGATCCTGTCTCCAGTTCTAGTTGTAATCTCTAGTCTCTATTTGTATCCAAACTCTTGGTTGCAATAAACCTCTAGCTATTTTTCAATCCTCTACTTGTCATATCTATTCTAGTTGCTAGTCATTGCCTACTGTTAGTTCTAGTTAATTTTTACTTCATTCTAGTTTCTTTAGTTAGTTGTGACTTCGCATCTAGATCATTAATCTATTCCATAGATTTTAAGAAAGCAAATTAGTCCATCTTCCTCCATGCAAATGACTTAGACTTCATTTTGAAAACATCGATTTCATTATTCTTGAGTTTGATTTGAAAGAAATTTTAAGAGTTTCTACATGCATTTACTACGTTGAATGCATATTTTTGCATATACCTCTACTAGTAGAACAAACCACCATAACCCAAGCCTCTTAGAGACTTTTATGATCCTTCTGCCATAAATATGAAATCTTATGATAGGGTCCTCGAAGGTGGAGATAATTTTGAGCTTAAGCCCAATGTGATTTATCTCATTCAAAACATTTTCCGTGGGAACTCAACAAAATGAGGAGCTGATCCATGAGGCTTGGGAATGATTTAATGACCTACTTAGGAAGTGTCCTCACCATGGAGTCCCTAGGTGGCACTTGGCCCAACTCTTCTACCATGGGATGAATGATACACTTAGGAATTTTATAGATGCTTCCTATGGAGGCAACTTCTTGAATAAGGATGAGGACAATGATTTTGAACTTTTCGAGTCCATGAGTAAGAATTCATTGAACCATTCCTTTATGATGTCTTTTAACGGGTTTAGTCAACCTTGTGGAATTTATGAGGTGCAAACCAATTCTAGCACAATTGGAATGGACCTTATTGTAAAGAAGCTAGATAGGGTGGAATTGGATGACAAGAAATTGGATGAGCTCCTGAGCCAGTACAAAAAATGATAACTACATAGTCAATACATTTAATATGTTTAGATTAAGTTAACTCCTAAGTAAAGAGATCATATTTAGATTATAAATAGTGCATCATAATTATTCTAGGCATATTAGCCTCATAGTTGATTTACAAATAATTTGTATATATTATAATAATCTTAATTTGCATGGGAATAAAATGCAAGAGTAGAACTTAAGAATGGAAGGTTGTAGAGAAGATTTAAGAGAGGAAACATTTCATAAGGGGTAGAATGCAAATTTGCCAAGCTACGAGGTCTTGGGAATAATTTGACCAATAAGCACTTAAAGCCCTTGCCTCCGAAGAAATAAGAAATACAAGTTCCTTCAGGCATCTCTGCTAAATTCCAGGAAGATGGGACCACAATAGCTCAAATTTAGGTTTCCCACAACTCGCATGCAAGTTAGGCACCAACCTTATGCAAAACCTACACCCATGACACCTTCCACATGCAAGAATCTTGCTACCCACTCGCAACTCAATGACATGATCAACGTGTACACTTCATTCGCACCCGACCCGCCCATTGATCGAACCTCCTAAGTGATCGGAGGGTCTGACTCAAAAATCTAAGCATTCACATGAAAATATGAGGATTGTTAACCCAGTTTCATGGACAAAGGGTGTACATATGAGGGGAGGATGAGGCTCCCAAATATTCACTAGACTGGAGCAAGAATACAATCTCTCTTTTTCTCTCGGATTGCTTGAGAGAGGGCCTTGAGGACCTCTCTCAACTATTTATAGTGCTGGGATCAATCGTTTTACGAGATCTTCTGACTGGATTCTCCCGTTGCCTGGGTATGTATGTTGCCAAGTTATTAATTGAGGCAGCCATGCCACAATTTATTAATGACATGGCCACATTGGACATTTTCTGTTGTCTTCTTGTTACTGGTTGGTGATGAAACCTTAGGTAGGATGGGTCCCCTGGACCTACTCGTATGCAAGCCTTTCCAAGTGTAGGTAGGTCTAGGGATCTGCCTATATCCAGGCCTTTCCAGGTTTAGGTGGGTCGAATCCTCGGATCTGCCTCTATTTGAGTCTTTCTAGGTGTAGGTGGGTCGGATCCCCAGACCTGCCTGTACCAGAGTCTTTCTGGATTGGACCACTCTTGTTGGGCTTTTCATAGAGTTTTAAGTCCGAGGGCACTTTTTGCCCCTCATCATATGCCCCTTACCCTCTAGCTAGTGGATGCTTGTTGAGAGAGCAACTATAGTGGTAAATGTAGGTTTCGGGCCTACGAGGAGGGGTGACGTAATAAAATGCTGAATTGAAATATAAAGCAATCTCACCAAAGAAAACCAATCACACAATGTACACAATTGTTTTTAGGTGGAAACCCAAACCGGGTGAAAACCACCACCTAACCCTCTCAAGTTAGGATTTTCCGATCAACCAAGTTGATCAAAATCCACTAAACCGAATCACTTAAAATGAGGGTGATTCAACCTCAATACAACCATGCTACAAGTACGAGGGTAGCGTTCCTCAACCCCTTCTCTCCACGAGAAGGATTTTGTCCCACGAAGGAGACGGGAATTCGCAAAGCGAATACCCAACCAAAAGACAAAGATAAAATAAAACAAGTAATCCTATAGAGCCAATAAAGGAATTTAAACCTAGCTTCTATAGGAAATAGGAAACTCCCCTTTGCAAGGAGTGCGTCGAGTTGATGACGCGGTGCGTGTGCCACGCAACGGCGCAACGTCGCTCTCGTAGACAACGGCGGGAGAGCGGGTGCGCGAAGCTTGATGCTCTCAAGAGAATGGAGCTTGAGCTTGGAGAGCAAGAGCTAGCTAGGACACAAGAGAGTGGAACTATGTTGCTTAAGTGTATCCAAGTGTGTTTCTCTTGGTGTGTGTTTTGGTGTGTAAAGGCTCCCCTCTATTTATAGAGGCCTTAGGAAGGCTTTGGAAGGCTTAGAAAAGCTTCCATAGCCGTTGGGTACAAAGCCCAAGTGAATTAGCCCGAAATCAGGAACAATCATTGTTCTGACAGGCTTATCAAATGTCTAATTCTGGCATCAGACGTCTGGAACTTCACTTTAAGACGTTTGATTCCAAGGTCAGACGTCTGATTTTGGGTGGGTCTCTCCCTGACTTGGACCAGATCTAAACAGGGTTTTTGCGCAAGTCCATCAGGCGACATACAGGACGTCTGGCACTATGTTTGGACATCTGGAAACCTACTTTTACTGTGGGAATTGATTTCCAAACGTTGCAACGGCTAGAAAATCTCTGAGAAGAGATTTTGGGTCAGCCAAGGCAAAACGGTCAATTATCAGACGTCTGGAAAGGCCTAAGGACGTCTGATAAGGCTCTAACGGTCATATTCTTGAGTGTATGCTAAGCCAGCCAATGGTCCACTAATTGGATGTCTGGCAAAGTCATCAGACGTCTCCTAGGACGTCTGGTCTAAGGTCTGGACGTCTGATTTCATCAGACAGAACCAACTATGTCCAGCCTAACAGTTATCAGACGTCTGAAACAAGAGTCAGATGTCTTAAAATACATTATCAGACGTCTGGAAGTGCTGTTTGAAACCTATATTGGTTTTCTAAGTATTCTAGAGAAAACCTAAGTATCCTAGGGTTGTGCCAGTGTTCCTAGGACTACTGTTAGGGTACTTTGAGTCTCTTTAACATAATATTCTAAGGAAAATAAAAAGAGCAAGAAAATAAAGATAAGAGATACAAGAAAGGATTAAAAAGAATCTATCCTATTCTTCTTGTCTTCTATCTTCAATCTGTCGCTCCACGCGAACCTCCTCTGTTTTCTGTCAAGCTCCTCCAATCCGTCCTGGATGCGAGTTCGAACTCCGTTTAAGCATGTCCACATTTGCAATTGACCTGAAATCTAGGACTCAAATTGCAAATGTTAAATAACACGTGTTTTGTTATCATCAAAACAAATGATCGTGGTGCTCTAGCACCAACAATCTCCCCCTTTTTGATGATGACAAAATCGTAAATAATAATGCATAAAAATCCTCTCCCTTTTTGACATTATCAAAAAGGTTTGATTAGTTTTAAAATTCCTATAACTCCACCTTAAGACATGCTCTTCTATGAATTTATTTTAACAAAGGTGATATTCTCCCCCTTTTTGTAACAAGATAGCTATTATTTCTCTTACTAAAGGAAATTTAGCTAACTTGCATCTCCCCCTTAAAAATTGACAATTAGCTCATCATTTTTTAACTCCCCCTATCTAAAAGCTTATAAAAAGATAGGGTTAAGAATTTTACCTCACCTACCATGGCCAATAAAATGGCCCGAATGGTGGTGGTGGATGCCACATCGGATGGGGCTCCCATCCGTAGCTTGGAGGCCCGGGCATTGGCGTCGGTCTCCAATCTGGTGGTCGACGTGCTGCAGGTCCGTTGCTTGTTCGCCGTCTCGTCGGTCTTCTTGTTCTCCTCCTTGGTCTACTCCTTGGTTCTCCCAACTAGAGTTGACCAGACTTGAGCTTGTAGGTCCAGTCTTTTATGTTGTAATTATCCCTGAACCCTACAAAACAAGAATCTAATTCTTTTTTCGGTATCCAAGTGGGCTTGGATCTAGATCTGTTAGCGGGTCTCCTTGATGGAGATCCTTTCTCAATCTTAGGGCTATCTAAATCATCTACTTTGTTGATTAATTTGTTAGAGTTTTCCCTAAGACATGCAATTTCTTTTTCTATAATATCTATATTAGTCTTTAAATCAGAAATTTCTATTTTTAGACTAACATTTTCCTCAATCAATTTATTATTTTCATTGATGAGGTTATGATTTTCTAATAATAGGTTATCATTTCTAGGACTAGCTTCTATGTCCTTAAGTTATTTTTCTAACCTATCATTTTCATTTTTAAGAAAACTAAGGTTCTTGTTAATACTTTTATTTTCTATTTTAAGTGATTTAGTAATCTCAAATAGTTCATTAAAAGCTTCTTGTAAATCGAAATTTACCTCGTTGTCGCTGTCGCTTCCGCTTTCACTGTCGCTATTGGTTCCTCTGGCCATGAAACCAAAGCAAGCAGTTTCTTCTTCTTTTTCTTCTTCTTCTTCCTCCGAGCTCATCTCTTCATGAGTGTCTTCTAACTTCCTCCATATCTCGTGGGCGGTAGTGCACTCTTGGATTTTCTCGAACTCTTTCGGACTCAACGCGCAATACAGGGCATTCATTGCCTTTGCGTTGAGTGAAAGCTCTCAAATATGCAGCTGCGAGTAGCCTCCCGTGGGTTTTTCTGGGATCTCAAATGGCGTCTCGCATCTGGCCCAGATCGTGAAGTCGGTGGCTTGAAGCCAGGTCTTCATCCGCAACTTCCAGTAGGGGTAGTTGCTCCCGTCGAAGAACGGCGGACGGGTTGTGGACTGCCCCTCGGAAATCCTGCTTGTGGAACAGCTTCCCTCCATGATCTTCTTGCCGGGTGTTACTCCAAACTCGCAAGAACCTGCTCTGATACCAAATGTAGGTTTCGGGCCTACGAGGAGGGGTGACGTAATAAAATGCGGAATTGAAATATAAAGCAATCTCACCAAAGAAAACCAATCACACAATGTACACAATTGTTTTTAGGTGGAAACCCAAACCGGGTGAAAACCACCACCTAACCCTCTCGAGTTAGGATTTTCCAATCAACCAAGTTGATCAAAATCCACTAAACCGAATCACTTAAAACGAGGGTGATTCAACCTCAATACAACCATGTTACAAGTACGAGGGTAGCGTTCCTCAACCCCTTCTCTCCACGAGAAGGATTTTGTCCCACGAAGGAGACGGGAATTCGCAAAGCGAATACCCAACCAAAAGACAAAGATAAAATAAAACAAGTAATCCTATAGAGCCAACGAAGGAATTTAAACCTAGCTTCTATAGGAAATAGGAAACTCCCCTTTGCAAGGAGTGCGTCGAGTTGATGACGTGGTGTGTGTGCCACGCGACGACGCAACGTCGCTCTCGTAGACAACGGTGGGAGAGCGGGTACGCGAAGCTTGATGCTCTCAAGAGAATGGAGCTTGAGCTTGGAGAGCAAGAGCTAGCTAGGACACAAGAGAGTGGAACTATGTTGCTTAAGTGTATCCAAATGTGTTTCTCTTGGTGTGTGTTTTGGTGTGTAAAGGCTCCCCTCTATTTATAGAGGCCTTAGGAAGGCTTTAGAAGGCTTAGAAAAGCTTCCATAGCCGTTGGGTACAAAGCCCAAGTGAATCAGCCCGAAATCAGGAACAATCATTGTTCTGACAGGCTTATCAGACGTCTAATTATGGCATCTGACGTCTGGAACTTCACTTTAAGACGTTTGATTCCAAGGTCAGACGTCTGATTTTGGGTGGGTCTCTCCTTGACTTGGACCAGATCTAAACAGGGTTTTTGCGCAAGTCCATCAGAGGACATACAGGACGTATAGCACTATGTCTGGACGTCTTGAAACCTACTTTTACTGTGGGAATTGATTTCCAAACGTTGCAACGGCTAGAAAATCTCTGAGAAGAGATTTTGGGTCAGCCGAGGCAAAACGGTCAATTATCAGACGTCTGGAAAGGCCTAAGGACGTCTGATAAGGCTCTAACGGTCATATTCTTGAGTGTATGCTAAGCCAGCCAATGGTCCACTAATTGGATGTCTGGCAAAGTCATCAGACGTCTCCTAGGACGTCTGGTCTAAGGTCTGGACGTCTGATTTCATCAGACAGAACCAACTATGTCCAGCCTAACAGTTATCAGACGTCTGAAACAACAGTCAGACGTCTTAAAATACATTATCAGACGTCTGATTTTGGAATTAGACGTCTGGAAGTGCTGTTTGAACCCTATATTGGTTTTCTAAGTATTCTACAGAAAACCTAAGTATCCTAGGGTTGTGCCAGTGTTCCTAGGACTACTGTTAGGGTACTTTGAGGCTCTTTAACATAATATTCTAAGGAAAATAAAAAGAGCAAGAAAATAAAGACAAGAGATACAAGAAAGGATTAAAAAGAATTTATCTTATTCTTCTTTTCTTCTATCTTCAATCTGTCGCTCCACGCGAACCTCCTCTATTTTCCGTCAAGCTCCTCCAATCCGTCCTGGATGCGAGCTCGAACTCCGTTTAAGCACGTCCACATTTGCAATTGACCTGAAATCTAGGACTCAAATTGCAAATGTTAAATAACACGTGTTTTGTTATCATCAAAACAAATGATCGTGGTGCTCTAGCACCAACAGTAAAAACTCTGCGATTGGTAATGCCCCCAAATGGTGCCTTAGCACACGATGGAGCATTTGTTAAGAAGTGGGATTTGCAATTTTGAGCAACTAAGGCGATTTTTGTGTTGCCATCTTTGGAGGGGCAACTCCTTACTAGATAGGTGGCTTTACCAGTGAGGGGGTCATGGACACCTGTTTTCTCTGTTAGCCTTAAGAGGCAATGGAAGGCATGTTTGCCTGTTATGTTGCCTGACCTTAAGAGGTGGCTTCAGGCATGTTCACTTGGCGTGCTACTGGTCTTAAGAGGCTATTGAAAGTGTATTTTCCTGTGTTACAGTCGACTAGAGGAGGTGGCTTGTGGCATGTCTGCCTGTTGTATTACTGACCAAAGGAGGTGGCATGGGGCATGTCCCCCTGTTGTCTTGCTGGCCATAGGAGGCGACATGGGATGCGTCCTCCTGCTCTATTGCTAGCCTTAGGTGGTGGCGTGAGGTTCACCCTCCTGTTGTATTTCCTACCATAGGAAGGGACGTGAGGCGCATCCTCCTCTTGTATTGCCTTCCATAGGAGGCGGCATGGGGTGCGTTCACTTGTTCTATTGCCAGCCTTAGGAGGCGACTGATTGCGTAGCAATCATAGGTCCTAATATACTTGAATTAAGTTAGATCCTAGCTTAACTTAAGCATACTGTAAACAAACACATCATACTTTGTATCGTAGTTTATTTATTATTTTGTAAATAATAATGTCATATTATGTTCTAATTGAGAGGTATTAACAATCGCAAGTAATTTAGAGCTACGGATGATCGATCCAACCATATGATCTGCTCAGAATGACAACGGGGGTCTAATGCTTCCGAGATTGCATCGATCAGACTCCCGTAACATCTTATGGAGTCTACAAAAGAGTAAGGGCCAAGAGGCAAATAGGTGGAAATCCAGACCTCAGATGTCAAATCCAACCACACGGATGGATCCAGATCAACGATTGCATTACAACGGTGTAAGAATCATCTCGATCGGAGGCCTATAGCATCATCTACAATTGAAGAGAAGATAAACGGCCACAATGGCACCATGTGGCACCATTGGAACCACCCAATATCGCCACCCAACATGGCACCATTGCAATCACCCAACATCGCCACCCAACCTCTGAAGAAGACCACTCTCGCACCTTGTAGGTCATTGGATCGTCATCCAACAGCCATAAAGGTGCCATGTCAATTGCTCCCTCGTGCTCAGTTAAGGACGATTATCCTCAGCCATTGGATCTCCATCAAACGGCTGAGGACAGCTCACATGAAATGGAAATCGCAACAAAGCGTGGGCATAGAGCGTTGATTCATGCATGGGTGAGAGGTCTAGTGGTAAGCAATCAAGGCGCGATCTGTGGAAAATCGAATGAGGCGATGCACTGGATCCAATTGGAGCGCAGAGGTGATGGAGATGCATGGCATGCTAACGAGCATTGGATGAAGACGCGCATGATCACGTGCAACTGAACGTGCGCACGCGCGTTAGAAATTTGAAGGCGATGCGGGCGAGGCACTTAAGTCATCCGATCGTGAGATCAGATGGTTGAGAAGTGATGTGCATGTGCTCACAAAGATTGAGCATGATTTAAGTGCTTGCGGTTGGCAGTGTGGGCAAGCGTGAGTGACAGACGTCAGATGAAGATCCAAGGGCGAGGAGTGCACGACATGTCAGCCAGAGAGCACATCCGAGCATTGGAGGCATTTTGGAAAACCTTTTGAAGCACGATCTAATCCGGTGATCTCCCAATTACAGATCTGATCAATCTAAGCCTTGTGCACGAGTTGGAGGGCTTAAATGCCCACTTTTCCCCTCAATGAAGCTATAAATAGAGCCCTAAGGCCCCCAGTTGAAGAATAATTCTCTCCAGGCCCATTCCAACTCTCCAGATCTTCTTCTCTGGCTCTCTCCCTCTGAAGCACCCACTAAGCCACCTTGGTGCACCGCTGCTGCTCTCCCCAACCTCTCCAGAAGGCCACCACAGATCACTTGTGGTGCCCTTATTCTGCTAGATTAGATAGTGATTTTATTCATGTTCTAGTTTATTTTTGCAACTCAACTCAATTGCTTCATATTGATATTATGATTAGCCTTCCATTTCATACATTGTGATTAGCATTCAACTATATATATATTGACAAGTTTGCAATTAGTAGCTTTCAATTAGCATCCTAAATCAATTTGTGAGTTCAAAAGTGCCTTCTGCCTCCCTGAGTTCAACTGGGACTCACCTCTCGTTAAAATTGTATTTGTTTCAATGTATTTCATGCTATAATATGACAAATTATTCAAAAATGCGATGTTATGACCAACAACAGCGTAGGCGCATCTGCCTATTCTATTGTCGGCCTTAGGAGGAGTGCAAGGTGTGTCTGCCTGTTGTATTGCCAACCATAGGAGGCAGCATGGGGTGCGTTCGCCTATTCTATTGCAGCTAGTAATGGAAAGTTACTGTGGGATTTAAATTTTGTCTTTCTGTTTAATGAGACCGGCATTAATTGCTATCATAATTAGGCGCTAAGGCCTAAAATACTGTGCTTGGCAAGGATGTGACTGGCATTATTACTGTGTGAGATACATGCTCGTAGGCATTAAATGTCGATAGTGATTACAGAGGTATCCCTGCCTTAAAGTTGGTACCTTTTGAAACCATCGTTGATACAGCAAGATTTTATTTTTTGAAACTCGTGCCCCATGATACGAGGTTATAAATAGGGGTGTGGGGCATAGTTAGTGCCACACTTGTCCCTTAGCGAGTGCTATCCGTAGCTGGTGTGGATCCTTCCTTCTTTTCCATAGTGTAAGGAGGTGTTCTCTCAGAGCTTCTTTTCTTGGCGAGTGTCGAGATGCTATTCATGATGTCTGGACTCATGAGAAAGGGTAAGTCTTCGTCATCTTTGTTCGATATCTCGCCTGAGACGAGGGAGCTTTATACCTTTGCTTCTAACATTCATAGTCATTCCACCATTACGGCATTTTTGAGTACGCACTTGATGGAGTTCCATTCCACCCCTATGGGTCACTGACCTGCCAATGTTTAGATGGGTCTAAGGATTTGTTCATTATTTGTAAATATCCCATTGAATATGGCATTCGGATTTCCTTGAAACCCTTCTTGTGTTCGTTCCTTGTTTACTACCGCTTGACCCCCTCTCAATTTTGCCTAAACTATTGGCCAATGTTGAATGCTTTCACTGCTATTTGCTTTCATTTGTGGATTGTCCCCAACTAGGGTTTGTTCTACTTGCTTTTTGGACTTATGCCCTTCAAGGTCATGAAGGGGAAACCCCTGTCTAGTACCTATACACTGTACAACCGGCACACCAAATACCATATAGTTGATTTGCCTAATTGTTTGAAGGGGTAGGACCACCATGTTTTCTTTGTCCTTGTATAGGGTCACAGCATTTTTTAGTGCGCGAATTCGTCATTATTTAAGAGATGCATCATAGTATAGGACAAAATCGCTCAAAACAGATAAAATTTATACTCGAATGAAAGTTCGAGATCGTTCGCTAGGAGCAAATAGGAATTCATGCACTAATCTCAACAATGATTGTAAATGAGCACAATAGATTACTCAAAATCTAATTGGCAATGTATAACATGAGCATATGAGGAGACAAAGAGAATTTTAGACAAAATAATGGTGATTTAGATCGCCAATTATAAGTCTAACATATAGCATTTACTTAAATAGAACTAAGTGAACAACTAATGAATCAGACTGTAAATCAGACGTCTTAATGTGTTGCTACAGTGATTCCTCTTCTCATTTGCTTCTGCTGCTCTTCTTCTTCTTCCTTGGCTTAGGTCTTCTCCTTTTCTTCTTTGGTTTCTCTTCTCTTCTTCTCTTTACGTGCATAAGCCCTGCTCTTTCTTCTTCACTTCTTCACACCAAGGGGATTTCTTCTTCAAACGGCTAAGTGTCAGTTGTTTATCTTCAGAGCACAACTCCCTACCCCCGTGCTCTCTCTCTCTTTCTCTCTTTAGATTTCACTCTCCCAGAGGCTTTCATAGTAACGAGTAGTTGAGTCTAGAGCACACTTGGGACCAGGGCTGCCAGAGTAGGGTAGCAGCTGAGGTGTGCGTGGGTTAGGCGGGTCGAGTCAGAGCCAGGCTTGTGTGATGCGTGTCACAGACGAGGTAGGTGAAGGGTGCAGGGGACCTTACCCTCCAAGTGACTTGAGGCGATAAGCCTCTGTCACTTTTTCCTTTTATACGTTGCTGTAGCGCCACTGGTTTTCGAGGTAGGACTAAATGTCCCACCATCTTTGCATGAGTGTTTGCTGATGCCTCTCCGTCGAATTGGGTCAGTGTTTGAGCTCATGGTCCCCAATTGAAGACCTGATGTCAATCCTATGGTGATTCCGTAGTGCCTGGAGGGTGTGGCCTAGAGCTTCGTGGCTAGAACTCAAAGAACGAAGGTGGTGATGGGAGGAGGGTGGTGGAAGTCCGGCATGCACATGAGAAACATAAGTATAGCCTTTCAGCCTTGTTAAAATACTTCAAGAGCTTCATCGGAGGATGGCAAATGTAGTGGTGTGTGTGATGAGGCAAGTCCGTGCGTGTGTGCGTAGGACAAGGTCAAGGAGGAGCTAAAAACGTGGTGGTGTTTGGTAGGTGGTTTGAGAGATGGAATAGGCATAAGAGGATAGGGGTTTTGTATAGGGTGGTGTGGTGGATCTTATAAGAGTTTCGTTGAGGTGGATGGAAGGGTGTAGCAGCAAGGACACCTAGCCGGAGGATCGATCAGAGATGGGGAAGATGTAGGTGATAGCGTGTGTCGAGGGTCGAAATAGGGATAAGAAGAGTGGAAAACTAACCTACAAGCTAAAATAAACTAATCTAACCCTAATATAATGGATGAAGGGGATGGAGCGGTGCTGGTTATGGTATGGCCAAAGTCGGGGAAGAAAGCACTCCAGTTGGTGGTAACGACGACAACGATGGAGATTGGGAGAGACCCGCTGGTATGGAGCGATGCAGAAGAAGCTGAGGGGGAGGAATATGCAGCTGGTATTGCAATCGAACGTGGAGGAGGATCAGGATGAGTTGTCGGATGTCGAGGAGTCCCGGCCGGATGAGGAGAGACGAATCAAGGGTAACTCCGATTGAATTTGAGCTTGGGGAACTCGGTGAGGTCTGGGGTCCTTTTATAGGGGTCTAGAGGGTGCAAAGAGCTTGGAAGCCAAGCTTCAAAGCTTGAAAGATTCACCAGAATAGGATACCCAATTCTTTCACGTGTTCGCATTAGGATTTGGATAAGATCTGGAGCTTCGGATCTGGCTGAAAACGAAGGCAATTACTTGATGAGTTTTCCTTTTAATTTTGAGAGGGATTTGTCAAGTAATCACAGAGATTTTGCCAAATTAGTGTCATCGGAGCTTTAGGATTAGGAGTTGAGGGTAGAAGGGACCTATTTGAAGAAGAAGACAATAAGGTTGGGGACCTAAATGTAATTTATTCAAAAGTTAGGGGCATGTGTGTGCAAAAAAAGATTCAGACTGAACCAAATTGCAAACTAGGTCAAGGTGATCTCTGATTGGGAAGAAATCCAATGATGAAGTTGGATTTTGGTTTTGACATAGTTTGACTGGGTAAATTACACAATTACCCAAATTAGAGCACAAGTCTATTTGTCGCTCTATTTTAGGTTAAGATAGATTTTGATGGTCAAATTGAAGGTACTAAACCTTCGAGAATATTTTTCTATAATTTTTAGAGGGTTTAGGTGAATTTTATCCTGATTGAAACCTTAGTTATTTAAGCGAGTCTATTTTTAGGATTTCAGATGCCATTTAATTCCTGAAATGCGCGGAAACCCATTTCTGTCTGCATAAAGACACTTGTTAGATATTTAAGACCATTTGACCTTTATTTAATCCCTGAGAAAATCCATGATTGTTCTGCAATTGAGATGTGCTGTTAAAACTACAGTTTTACCCCTATTTTACTGTGTTTCCCTTAGAATGGATTTGCAGTGAATTACGTCTCTCTGACGGTTATGTAGGAACATTTATTCCTTGATTATGATTAATTAAAGCTAGATATGGCTGATGATGACGTTATCATCATACCCCCATGCCTAAGTTTTGCTACTCCCTTAGCAAAATCTCATGGAATTAACTTAAATTCTATACCATGTGTCTTTTATGCTCAGATTTTTGATGTGTGCTTTCTTTTGTATAGATTAAGTCAGAATACTAATAGTAGGCTTAGAGGTACTCAAGTTCCAATCAAGATTCGTTAACCAGCTTTAGCCTCAGTCTATTGTGAAGGTTTCTAAGGCTGATAGGAACTAACCTAAGGTTCATTGAACTTTATGGTTAAAGCACCCGTGCTTAAAACATGTTTAGTCCAGGTTCAGTTTGCAGTGTATTTTTGTAAGAGAGAGATAGAAGATTTTTATTTGTATTTTTGGAGATTTTTCTCTCTTCTTTTCTTTATTTCTAGCTTTGGATTGGCTTTACAACACAGTCTGTATCAGATTCCTAGCTCCCACCATCAATCCTCGCAGGGTACTTGGTTTTTAATGCTTCGAGATAGCACCACCCATGGCAACCCCCAGAAACCTGGCTTTCGACACTTCGAGATAGTGCCGGCCATGGCATTCTATGCTAAATTTAGGCCTTGGCAATCGACATTTCGAGATAATCTTGCCCATGGCACCTGAATCAGCACAAGGTAATTATGTGCCCCCAGTAGGATATTCAGATATCTTAGGAGACAAGCACCAAGGAAACGTATGTTATTTAGCATCTTCGAGGGAAATTTTCCACCTCTCCACACCGGGAACTCGTCCAAATCAGCTTGTGTTGATAAGTCGCTCCTAATCTAGGTAGCTTTTTCATAATAGAATTAACGCTTTTGCGTGATTTTGATAAGTAACCGCACTGAACCAGACTGTGTGTGGATTATGATGCTTAGGTTACCAACTCCCGCAAACTAGAGGTCAGTTAACGAGGCTGAATAATCCCTAAGCCTTAGACCTAATACTTAAGCTTTGCATTTTCATCAACCTCTTGAAGACTATCCAGATCTTAACGAATACTAGAATTTCTTAAGCCTAAAACACAGCCCAAGAGGCCTAAGATCAGTGTTCATACTAATCTCTTTGTCTCTTAGCACTTTTTGACTTTTATTTCTTTCTTTTGATTTGGTCTAGACTTAAGTAGGTTCCATAATCTTTTACTAATGACTATCTCTTTTCTTTAAAATTGTTGCTCCTTTTTGGCATTTAAAACATCTCCCTTTTTTCCTCAAGAATGATATGCATTCCATTTTTTGAAATTTCCTCCCTTCTCCCATTTTTTTTTTGTTCTTTTTATTACATTTTTTAATTTATTTTTTATTATTTTTTTGGTTTTTTGGAGTATGTATTTTTTTTTGTGAGAACCCTTTAAAAACTTGAATTTTTATATGTTTGCACTTTAACACCCCCCAATGCCTAAGTTTTGCAATGTCATTGTAAATGGAGGGTATGAAACGGTTTTGGGTTCAGGAATTAGAACAGGATTAGCGGGTGAGCAAACGGGTCGGGATGACTGTTGAGACGATTTCAAGCTCTGATACGAGTACCAGAGGTGGAGTCAACTGTTTTAACATTGAACTCAGAGTGTAATGGATGTGAAGTATAGAAGGGATAATCATAAGGATCTTAGGTTTTTGGATTGACGGGTTGCCTCCCATTAAGAACTAAACTCAATGCCTTCAGCTGAGTAGGAAATGGTATGGAGGAGTGGTCAAATTAGATGAGTTTTGTAGAACAAGCACCTTAATCAATAGCCTGGTTGGTCAAACCAGGTGCTTATTGAGATCAACAGGCTGATTATGTAGCCCAAGCCTAATCAATCTTGTGGGTTGATAGATGTGAATCAGTAGATGTGGAGCCCACCAGATGCTGTAAAGCTCAAAAGGATGTGGAAGTGAAAAATTAGGGTTTGGCTGAGTCGAATCAGCCTGGTCGGAGTAGGGATCCTCAAATGATAATGAATCACTGGAGGATGTAGGAACACTATGAAAGTGACCAGAGAAGGATGGGGCGTGATTTGTAGTTTGATTGATGTCCAAAATACGATAAAAATGTGGAGGAGAATCATGTGCAACCGGCTCTTCTAGAGGAGAGTCAGAGTAGAAATTGGGTTTGGTTGCGGGTCGGGGTTGAAAACGGGTTTGGGAAGGTTCGGTATGTGCTGAAGAGATGGCATCATGAATAACTGTATGTGAGGGCTCCTCTAGTAAGGATTCTAAGGTAGGTTCATCTAAGGAGTCCTCATAATGGCCATCAAAATCAAATGTAAATGCCTGGAGAGTGCTTATAGGATCAAGGAAATCTGAGTTAAGAAAAGATTCGAACTCTGGATTGTAGACACTCTCAGCAATTATTGTTTCTGATTCCTGAAGATAAAATAGAAATGATTCCATCTCAATGGAACCTGATTTTGAATCAATAATCTCGGGATCAGGAACCTCAGAGTCAAAGTCGAAGAATGGGTCGTGGATACTGAGGTCGTAGATTGGCTCGTAGTCGTCAGGAAACAAAGGTTCTCCGAAATCAAAGTAAGATTCGAAATCGTCAGAGAACTTGCGAGAATCATGTTCTGAATCTGATTCGGGATCAGAGGTTCCACGACTGAGTAAATCAAGATATGAAGAAGCAACAACCTAACTAGGGTCTAACCTATACTTAGAGTCTGACCTCAAAGAGGTGTCTCTATTACGCATGGGTTCGATTTCTTGGCTTGTAGGGAAGACCCAATTAAAACCCAACTCTTCCAACTTCTCGATTTCTATATCGTAAATTGGCATGACTTCTGAAAAATTGATCTGTGTCTCTGAGGAGGTTGGAGAGGTGCCTTCATCAAATACAGGCACAAAATTGTAATCCAGATTCAAAATCTGATTTCCATCACCCAGGGCCTTGTAATTATCCCAATAAGGCTCAAATCTAGATTCTAGGTTAAGGGTGTGGGTTGGATCACTAGAATCTAGGTTGGGCTCTATAGGGATGTAAGAATTGCTCTCGAGAGTCACCTTATCAAAATAAGGGATGGAATTTACACCCTCGAGAGGTTCTGATTCAATCTTAGTATCGCAGGTGTGTGGGACATTAGGGCATGGCGAACTAGGTTTTTGTATCTCTAGGGCTGGCTTGAAATCGTGATCACCTGCAATTGGAGCTTCCCAACCCAACTCAAAATTAGGTGTATCAGTTTGTAGATATGCTAGGTTGGGGGTCCACAACAACCTTGATTCCTGTCCTTGGGATTTGGAAAATTTTTCTCCTCAATGTTGCTCCAAGATGTCTCATTGTCTTCTGAAGGAATGTATGGGTATCTTTGAATAATTGTCTTTTGTAGTGTATTTAGCATGTCCCCACGTTTTTCTATGAGACTTTGATATGTTTCCCAAAATTGTGGATTTAAATAACATTATAGACACTCGGTACTATGTAATCTCCACAATTCATTGAATTCTGATAAAAGACCTTCCCGGGTTGAACCATGTAAGACTCGTGTATAAAGTATTTCAACACAGTTCACAATGTGGGTTGTTGTTTTTGCAAATTTATCCTGAATGTCCCTATCTAAGGATCTATAATATTCTTCATGGTATCCATAAGCAGCCTCAATCATCTTATCTTTCATAGTCATTTGGGACTCAGGTTTCCTAATCACCTTTCCTAACATGTCATGCTGCATCTTCAAATCAGGTGGTGAAATCTAGATTTTGAATCAAATTCCGGTTCAGAATGAAGTGATTTGATTTGAAAAGGGACTCCAAAGAAGATCTACTGAGGCCTCTTAGGTTAACAACCTAAGGACCTTCCTATGTATGTGCCCTAGAGAATAGATGAGGGACTGGATGTTATTTGGACCCAATAAAGGTACCCAAAGATTTTTGGATGACTATAGAGGTTCGAGGCGGATGATACCCCTGGATCAGAAAGTCATCCACCTGAGAATTACCTAGGCAGCCAGGAAGGGAGAGTCCCGCGAAAACCGCTACATGGTAGAGTGCCCCCACGGGTTACAAGGTTTCCCCCACCCGACCTTCCTTGTCACTGAGGGCCCAGTTAGACTACAATAGGGACTTGACCTCTTAAGTCTACCAATTTTAAATTAAGAGCAAAGGTGCTTATGATTTCACTTGAACTTTAAGATGTTTTTGTGCAAGGTGACCAAATTTGAAGATTGGTTAACCCAACAAGGTGGGTCAACTTCACCTGTTTGTACTTTGAGATTATTAGGTCCCGCTTTTAGGATTCAAGTGAGATTTAGAGCCTGATTTTAGGGTTTGCTTGAGTAGATCAATTCAACCAAGGCTTAGGCACACACTGTTTGGGAAGGTTAATTCTTGATTAAGCAAGTGTGTCTCTAAAGTCCGAAACTGGAAACCCTAATTGGCTCTGATTGGTCCAATTGCATTTTGTCCAAATGTGGTACCTATGGCTCAAGCAAGAAGGTGATAGCCCTAGATACCTTAAACCCTAAGTAGGTGCACAAATCAGGGTTTGGATGTTCTCTAAATAGAATGTATCAAATTAGGGAACTTGTTGATTAATCTAAGAATAGAATGCAAGTTGAACCTAAATGATTTGTTTCTTCTTTTAGCCCTTTCAGAATTAGGGGCTTAGGGAAAATTGGATGGAGTTTACCTGCCCCTGGCTTGTTCTAATGTGCAGCTGATCCTCCTCTAATGAATCTCTTGGCTTAGTTCCCCCCTTTTGTTATTTTTCTTCTGATTTTCTTCTTCTTCCTTGGCATAGGTCTTCTCCTTTTCTTCTTTGGTATCTCTTCCCTTCTTCACTTTACGTGCACAAGCCCTGCTCTTTCTTCTTCACTTCTTCACATAAAGGGGATTTCTTCTTCAAACAGTTAAGTGCCAGCCATTTATCTTCAGAGCAAAACCCCCTACCCCTGTGCTCTTTCTCTCCTTCTCTCTCTGGATTCCACTCTCCGAGGGCCTTCCACAGTAATGGGTAGTTGACCCTAGAGTGCACCTGGGACCAGGGTTGTTGGAGTGAGGTAGCAGCCGAGGTGTGCATGGGTTAGGCAAGTCAGGTCGGAGCCAAGCCTGCATGATGCGTGCCATGGGTGAGGCAGGTGAAGGGTGTAGGGGACCTCACCCCCCAAGTGACTTGAGGTGACTGTCACTTTTTCCTTTTATGTGCTACGGCAACACCACTGGTTTCCAAGGTGGGACTAAATGTCCCACTGTCTTCACGTGAGCGTCTGTTGATGCCTCTCCATCAAGTTAAGGCAGTGTCTGAGCTCGAGGTCCCCAATTGATGACCTGGTGTCAATCCTGCGGTGACTCTGCAGTGTCCGGTGGGTGTGGCTTGGAGCTTCGTGGCTAGAACTTGAAGAACGAAGGCGGTGAAGGGCGGAGGATAGCGGATGTTCGACGTGCACCTGAGAAACACAAGTACGGCCTCTCAGCCCTGTTAAAATACTTCAGGAGATTCATTGGAGGACGGCGAACATAGTGGTGTATGTGATGAGGCGAGTGCGTGCGTGTGTGCATAGGATGAGGTCGGGGTGGAGCTACAAACGTGGTGGTGTTCGGTAATGTGGTTTGAGAGATGGAATCAGTGTAATAGGATAGGGGTTTTGTAGAGGGTGGTGCGGCGGATCTTATGAGAGTTTCGGCGAGGCAGATGGAAGGGTGTAGCGGCAGGGACGCCTCGTTAGAGGATTGGTTAGAGATGGGGAAGATGGAGTTGATAACTTGTGTCGAGGGTCGAAACAGGGATAAGAAGATCGGGAAACTAACCTACAAGCTAAAATAAACTAATCTAACCTTAATCTAATGGATGAAGGGGATGGAGTAGCACCGGTTATAGTATGACCGGCGTCGAGGAGGAAAGCACTCCGGTGGGTGGTAACGGCGACGACGATGGAGATTGGGACACGGCCGCTGGTATGGCGCGACATGGAAGAAGCTGAGGGGGAGGAATCTGCCACTGGTATTTCGATCGAATGATGAGGAGGATCATGAGGAGTCTCGGCCAGATGAGGAGAGATGAATCATGGGCAACTTCAGTCGAATTTGAGCGTGGGGAACTCGGTGAGGTCTGAGGGTCCTTTTATAGGGGTCGAGAGGGCGTAATAAGCATAGAAGCCAAGCTTCCAAGCTTGGAAGGTTCACTAGAATAGGATACCCAATTCTTTCACGTGTTCGCATTAGGATTTGGGGGAGATCTGGAGCTTCGGATCTGGCTGAAAAGGAAGGCAATTACTTGAAGAGTTTCCCTTTCAATTTTGAGAGGGATTCGTCAAGTAATCGCAGAGATTTTGACAAATTAGGGTCCTCGGAGCTTTAGGATTATGAGTTGAGGGTGGAAGGGACCTATTTTAATAAGAAGACGATAAAGTTGGGGACCCAAATGTAATTTATATGAAAGTTAGGGGCATGTGTGTGAGAGAAAAGATTTAGACTGGACTAAATTACAAACTGGGTGAAGGTGATCTCTGATTAGACCCAAATTTTGATACAAACTTAATTTAGCCATAAGAAATACAATGGTAAAGTTGGATTTTCGTTTTGACCTAGTTTTACTGGGTAAATTGCATAATTATCCAAATTAGGGTAAAAGTCTATTTGTGGCTCTATTTTAAGTCGAGATGGGTTTTGATGGTTAAATTGAAGGTACCAAACCCTAGAGAGTATTTTTATATGATTTTTAGATGGTTTAGGTGAATTTTATCCTATCCAAAACCTCAGTTATTTCAGCAGGTTTGTTTTTAGAGTTTCAAATGTCATTTAATTCCTAAAATGCATGAAAACCCATTTCTGTCTGCATAGACTCACTTGCAAGATATTTAAGACCACTTGACCTTTATTTAATCCCTGAGAAAATCCATGATTGTTCTACAATTGAGATGTATTGTTAAAACTATAGTTTTACCCCTATTTTACTGTATTTCCCTCAGAATGGATTTACAAAGAATTATGTCTCTCTGGTGGTTATGTAGGATCATTTATTCCGTGATTATGATTAATTAAAATTAGATATGGCTGATGTCGATGCTATCATCAAGGATCCCGTATACCTAGCAGTTTCCGTTTGAGAAGGACCTGCTGCCTAGGCTGAGGAGCTTGAACCGGTTACTCAGGCAGACGCCGATAGGATTGTTGAATTTGGGTGAATTGCTCACTCAGAGCTCAAGTGGGAAGATGTCCGGGTGTCTTTGTTGTGGGTTACGGATTCTTAGCCCATGCCATGTAAGTAGGGAGTAGATGGTAGCTCTAGAGCATGTACCCCTCCTTGCCCGTTACTTAATGGCTTGAAAATTTTGTTGTTTGCTTGCAACTTTTAGTTGGTTTGCATGATCGTACACTCCCAGGTACCAAGGTAGCGGTTCCTCTTAGCATTGGCTGCATCATGGGGAGGTGAAGCCCATGGAGCGGAATGAGGGAAGCCAGTCCTCTCGCTCCAAGGAACCTAAGAGAAAGAAGGCAAGGGGAGTGAGGAGAAGGTGGAGGCCCCTCTCAAGCACCCAAAGAGGGGTCCAGGGAACGTTTAGCTGTCCCCATCTACTCGTGAGAGTTCGAGCGAGGCTAAAGTGGGGGATGCCCGAGTGGATTTACCTGCCCCCTCAGGCCCACCCGAACCGCCAGAGGTTTATGTCATCTTTGACTCTTCGCCTGCTGCTTTAGCTGAGAAGGCTAAGTCGAGTGGAGCGAGTGCGTCTGGTGCCCTGTTCGAACCAGCCAGTGCCTTCTTTCACTGGTAGAGAAGGTAGCCGTGATCGAGGGCTTCCTTTGTGGGAGCATTTTTGGGCAGTTGCACTAAGGGCAGAGCTCTATGGGGGTAAGGGTACCGATGGACCATTCAGGCAGAGGGGGGCCTGGGATGTTTGGGTGGATGGTCAGGTCCATTAAGGGATCCATTTTTGAAGCAACTAATGCTGGGACTGTACTTGGCTAGGTAATCCCAATTTCGATAGGTAGTCTTTGGGTGTCGGTGGTTCAGGCAGGGGGCTTATTGTGGAGAGGCTGCTCATCCAGCATTCGGAGAATGCCATATCTTAGGCCACCTCCCTATTGGGAGGCATGCAATTGAACCAAGTGTTCTACTATTGCCTCCGAGTGATAAGGCTTGTTTGATTTACCCTTTACTTATCCTTTCGGAAGGATTTTTCTCCTTATATCTGGCCATGGTTATGAGCAGGTAGAGCTTCTTGGGAGAACTTTTGTTCCTCGTGGCGATGCTTCTGCAGGTGCCGCTGGTCCTGGAGAGTCTTTTTGGGTGGTTAAGATGATATTGAATGGGCCATGATAGCCAAGGTGGAGCATTGTGACATTGCTCGCTGTGTAGAGGAGGCATCTGCCACCTGAGAGAAGGTGGAGAAGAGAGTGGAGGATGCCCTTCGCAAGCTGTAGTCGCAATAGCAGATGGTCTGCCATGTCTCTTGGCTGGTGGAGGAGTTGAGGCGGGCGCATGCTGAGGCATGCTAGTTGAAGGACGCATGCTGAGGCATGCTATTTTGCTCGGCTCGCTCGTGCTACCCGGCCAGGGTATCACTCTCTCTCCTTATGGGTGGTGAGGTCTATTTCTTATGGTATAACCACTTCACCCCAAGGGGTGGTGGTTAACTCTACTAAAACTCACCACCCTTATGACGCATGCTCGGGCATGCTATTGATCGGCTCGCTTGAGCTCACCTCTTTGTTTTCTTTTATAAGGAATCTGGGGGGAAAACCCCCCATGCCCCCCTTAGGTTTCAAAGGAATAGGCCTAGCAGGCTTTGAGGCGAATTGCAGCCCAGGGCGAGAGGTTGGAGGAAATCCTTATCAGAGCCCACAAGACTGAAGTTGTGGCTCTGCAAGGATTATCCGAGTGTATGCAGACTTCCTACACCAACATCCTTTCTCTGAAGGAGGAGGTGTAGGTGCTAAGGGCTAAGCACCCCTTGATGGTGGAGGGCTGTGAAGCAGCTCTTGAGGAAGAGCATGTTCACCTAAGCATAGCTATTGACAAACTTGGCGAGATGTCGACAAGTGAGGAGGCACTGAAAGCTGACCTTAGCAAGGCTCAGCAGCTCATGAAGGACTGAGGCAAGGCAGTACTCGAGTTGTAGAAGGCTGGCTGGGAGGAGTTCAATCCTGACATGGTGATGGGGTTCTTTGATATACACCCTTCCATGGAGGAGAACCGGGAGGCCTTGTCGAGGGAGGTGGGGAAACACACATTGGCGGTAGTGCAGGCCCTGTCAGAAGGCAAGCGCACTTCCGTGGAGAAGTTGTGTGGCTAGTCTATGGACTAGTTTTTGTCCAAGTATGACCATCAGAAGGCTAATGGTCATGTCATGGACAAAGCTCCTATAGGACTACCTGAGAGGGATACGAAGTTGGAGCTCTCGAGCCAGCTGGTAAGCTCGGCCCTTGATTAACGTGTTTCGCAAGGTAAAAATCAGGGTTTGGAGGACCCATCATTGTAGCTCGCAAAACACGTCTCTATCAGATAAAATTTATAACCAAAACTCGAAAAGTGAGTTCCAGGTCGAACACGGGGAGGTGAACGTTTGATTTTGAAAAATCCACGTTTCGCTTTTTTTTGTTTTTGTCATTTTTGTCTTTTCTAATTTTTTTGGTATTTTTTATCATGCAAGAGATTAGGTGAATGAAAACTTTATCTACTTGCAAAAAATATAACAGAGAGAGAGAATCACATATATTTCTGAACCCAATGTTTTCTACAACTAAGAAAGTGGGAAAAACTACACTAAAAAGCAGTAAAGATAAATGTAGAGAAAATCCCCCTTAATGGTTGCTCAGAGGATGACTCGCTCTGACATCTCCTGGAGGAAGGTGGTGAGGAGCAAAACGAAGGAGAACGGAGCTAGAGTATGGAAGATGGGGCAGGATGTCATCGCGGCAAGGATCATCTTCCCAAAGGGTGGTGAGAGGACGACCACGGGATGCTCCATGAATGGGGATGAGAGGTGGGAAAAATATTTAGTTTTCTACTCTAGAGGAGCATCCCAAACTTGGGACAAGCTCTCTTTAGAGCCTTGGAGGTGGTGAGAGGAAGAAAGGATGAGATGAAGAGGAATGGGGGGTGTAGGGGTGTTTATATAGTGATGGGAGGAAGAGCATCCTGTGCACAAACATTCAGTGACAGCTACAAGCGTCACTAAAGGCCACTTGAGCTGTTGCCGAAGATCCATGCCTCTTCATTACCTTCGCTTGCGCACGCACTGCGCATGCCATTTAGTGATAGCTGCAAGTGTCACTATAGACCCGCTCTTCTATTGTATATTTCGTGGCCATCGCTCACGCCTGCCTGCTATCACTGAGGTTGGATGTGCTGCGGCCGTAGGATTCAGAAGTGAATGGTTGACATGGCGTGGAGATTGCGCCTCTTGATTGCTCATGAGATGGCGTGTTCTCGAGGTGCGTCGACGGCTGCGTGCTGCATCCGCACCCATCGAGTGGCGCCATGTGGTGACGCCTTTGCCACTTGATGACATCCAATGGGTGCAATCAAATCGCGCCCGCTCTTCGCTGAATTTGAGCGCAGCGGCTGAGCTTCGAATGCGTGCCCGTGGATGAGAAAAAGAGCTCCACCTACTGTGCTGAGGGTGGCACTGTGTCGTGCTTTGGATTTGAGGCTACACGCCCACAACCGTTGGATGCAAGATCGCACGACTGAGAGCAGAGCGCGTGCTTCGTAGAGTTTGAATTGCATCCCTAGAGGGAGTGTGTTTCCCCTTATGTTGGGCGATGTTGACCATTCCATGGCTCAGGTGGGGTGGCCTAAATGGTGCCACGTGGCGCCATTTGGGTCATCCGTCTTCTTCTTCTTGTGGACAGTGCTACAGGGCTCTAATCAGGCTTATTTTCACGTTGACGAACTGCGATCGTCACTCCAGATTCATCTGTATGGTCAGATTCTTCATCCAAAGCTCGTAAAGATGTCACACTACCTTCTTGCCATGTAAAATGGAAGAATTAATATACATAATATACAACTATCCTAAATGCCATGCAATGGATGTTATGAAGTATTTATAACATGATATGCAATGCTAAGCCTAGGAACTATCATAAATAAGCATTTTGTCACGAATTCATGTGTGTTTATTAGCCCTTTGGAGGAGGCGCCTAAGTCAGGTTTGTCAGAGGCTGCGGGATATCCAGTTCGTCCGAGTGGCTCTCCTCGTTCCGAAACGTTGCCTCCCAAGATGCCTGGGGTGGACCTCTTCGAAGGCTGGGAGTGAAGGGACCTAGTTTTTGGGGTTGTTTGTCGAAGCGAAATCAGGTTTTAAAATAATGCGTTGTAATATAGTTGAAATTGCTTTGAAAGCAAATAAATTTTATTACTTAAAGTTTGAGTCTGAGGTCGAACACAGGGAGCAAATTAGGGTTTAAAAATCAAGAGCATAACTTTGAGAAATTGAATATAATATGCAATGAAAACCAGAATTATAGTGAAATAATGTAGACACACAAGATTAAAGAAATCAATGTAAACAAGCACAAAAATTGGACGTCTTGGTTGATGAATCAGGCATCTTAAACTATGGGTGCTACAATGCTTTTGTTTCTTCTCTTTTTCTCTTCTCTAATCTCTGTCTCTAGCCACTTTCTTCCTTCTTCTTCTTTATTTCTTTTCTTTTGTTCTCGTGCTTGTGCCTTAGCCTTTCTTTGCCTTCAGCTTCTTCTCCTTTCTTCTCTTTCTTTCTTTGGCAGCTCTTTCTGCTTCTGCCTATAGTCCTTTTCCTTCTCTTTCTTTCTCTTTCTTTTTTGGCTCTTTAGCCTCTCTGACTTCAGCTTCTTCCTCTTCAGCCTTGCCTTTTGCTTCCTTAGTTTTCTCTGGCCTCCTCCTTCTTCCTTGGCTTCTTCCTCTTCTCCTTTCCCTGCAAGAGCAAAAACTACCCCTACTCGCACGTGCTCTCTTCTCCTTTTTCTCTCTTAAGTTTGCTCTCCCAGAGCCACCGTCTCGAGTAATCAGGTTGGGTACATGCCTGGGACCAAGCCCACCAGTGTGTGGTGGTGGGCAAGGAGTGCAGGGTCGGGTATATGGGTCACGCTAGGTCCGTGGAGGTCGGGTCACGGACGAGGCGGGTGAAGGTGAGTGGGACCTCACCGCATGGTCAAGAGGCGATAAGCCCTATGCAGTTTTGCAATTTATTCAGCTGTGGCACTTCAAGAATTTCCGAGGTTGAACTATCTTCCCACCTCCCTTCACGTGCGTCTGCCGTAGGCAATGGCACTTGATTGCAGCTGATGCTTCAACTCTCAATGCCAATTGGTTGCCTGGATCTATGCGCAAGGGAAGTCTACGCAACCTAGGGCTATGAACCTGGAGTTGGGGAACCTTAAGTGAGCTCACAAGCAAGCTTCTTGCTGTCATCAATGGTGGCGAACCTCAAAACCTGATAACATGCAAAACGGCCTCACGGCCTCATCAGAAAGCTTAGAAGGCTTCGCTGAGACATGGCGAATGTGTAGCAGGGGTCAACGCAACGTGGGGCTACTGGAGTGTGTGCCTAGGGCACCTTGTGTGCGTCAGAGTGGGTGTTTTCGGGGGCCCTTTTGGGTGAGTGATGGCATGTATGGAGTGAGGGTTTATGTTCAGTGAACTGTTGCGGAGCTTATGGGATGGTTGGCGAGGCGGATGGAGGTGCAGAGCGACGGGGATGCCTCGCCTGAGGTCTAGCTGGAGTTAGAAGGGGTGATAGTGATTGAGTGCGTCGAGGGGTGCTTTTGAGAGATAAAGGTGGGAAAAAGGAGTAGAAAGGAGAGAGGACCTAGCTGGGTGTAGAGAGATGAAGGCGGAGGCATAGATGGCAGCCGACTCGTATTGCCGTCACCGAAGACGAAGTGCTTAGTGCAGGAAGGACGGTGACGACGAAGGGGCTACAGAGGCATCGGCAGGTGCTGTGCGAAGTGGACGAACAAGAGGAAGAAGACCCTGCCACTGATATTGTGGCTAGGTGACGAGGGAAAGAGAGGGAGGTCGTCGAAGCTTGCTGAGCCACTGACCGGAGGAGGAAGAGGCAAATTTGAGGGATTTCCCGGCCAATGTCAAGCTTGGGAGATGCGGGCTGACTTGGGTCTGCTTATATAGGCACTAGAGGTTGGATTTGTGCTTGAAAGCCAAGCTTCCAAGCATGGAAAGCTCACCAGAGATGGCAATTTGGAGGAGACCCAAATCTCTCATGCATTCGCATGAGAGATTGGGTACCAAATAGAGCCTCAAATTGTGTTCATACAGGAGGAGATTTCTCAGAGAATCTCCCTTTCAATTTTGAAGGGCATTCTCTGAGAAATCAGGGAGATCTTGCCTTCGAAATCTCACTGGAGTAGGATTCCTTCCGCTATAATGGTGGAGGGACCTAATTGCAAAGAACGAAGACAAAGCTAGGGGGTTTTATGTAGAGGTTTTCAAAAGATAGGTTAGAAATGCAATTGGGCTGGACCTATTTGCAAAGTGGGTCAAGATTAATTCCCATTAGGTCCAAATTTTGGTACAAACCTAATTTGGACCTAAGGAATCCTATGGTGAAGTTGGATTTTGGGTTTGACCATGTTTGACTTGACAATTTATTTAAAAACCCAATTTAAGGCAAATATTTGTCTGAGACCCCAATTTAGGTCAAAATAGGTTCCAAGGGTCAAATTGAAGGTTCTAAACCCTAGAGAATATTTTTCCATGATTTTTAGAGGATTTAGGTGAATTTTATCTTAACCAGAACCGTGTTAAATTAAGTGGGTCTGTTGTAGGATTACAAGAAATTAATTAATTCCCAGAATTCAGATGAACCCTTTTCTGTTTGAACCAACCCATGTTTTATCTTGTTAAGACCATTTGACCTGTGTTTAGCCCATGAGAAAATCCATTGTTGTACTGCAATGGTAAAATTATAGTTTTACCCTTTATTTCTTACTTTTATCTCAGAATGGTTATTCATGGAATTAGGACTTCCAGTTGGTTATGTAGGAGCTTTTATTCTCTTTTCTGGGTCAAAATGAGCTAGTTAGGGCTCATGATGGTATTCCCATCATAACCCCATGCCTAGCTTTTGCTAGTCCCTTAGCAAAATTTTAAGGTTTTAACTTTTATTCTAGACCATAAGTTCCTTGATGTTCATAGATTATGATGAATGCTTTTTTTCTTTTTGATTAGGTTAGAATGTCGACAGTAGACCTAGAGGTACTCAAGTACCAACCAAGATTTGGACATGACCAGCTCTAGCCTCAATCCTCCGTGAAGGTTTTTAAGGCCCACAAGAACTATCCTAAGGTTCATTGGACTCCACGGTTAAAGCACCCATGCTTGTAACATATTTTAGCCTTGGTTCAGTTTGCAGTGCATTTTTTGTAAGAGAGAGATAGAGGATTTTCTTTTTTGGAGAGTTTTCTCTCTCTTTTCTTTTTATTTCTAGCTTCGGATTGGCTTCTCAACACAGTCTGTATCGGATTCCCCATCCCCATCATTAATCCTCGAAGGGTCCCTGGAAATCGATGCTTTGTGATAGCACTGCCCATGCCAACCCCCAGAACCATGGCATTCGAGATTTCGAGATAATCTCGCCCATGGCATTCTGTAACTAAATTCAGACCCTGGTAATCGACATTTCGTGATAATGCCACCCATGGCATCTGAACTAGCACAGGGTGCTTACATGCACCCAGTACCATATGTAAATATCCTAGGAGACAAGCACCGATGAGATGATATGTTATTGCGCATCTTCGAGGGGAATTTCCCACCTCTCCATGCTGGGAACTCATCCAAATCAACTTATGTTGATCGGCTGCTCCTAATCTAGGCGACTTTTTCAGAACACTTTAATGCTTTTGCATGATTTTGATAATTATGCACACTAAACCAGACTGTGTGTGGATTGGGGTGCTTAGGTTACCGAGTCCTGCAAACCAGAGGTCAGTTAACGAGGTCGAATACTCCCTAAGCCTTAGACATAATACTTAAACTTCGCATTTTCCCCTACCAATCCCCATCCCAAATCCTCTTAGAATTTCCCTCTCTTTTTCTCTTCTCAGAACCAAGTCAAGGGGTATATGTGTAATCGAATTAGAGGTCCAGACCTACAAAGCATGAGCATGAGCAAGGGCGTGCATGGGCACGTGCGAGGGGACCTCACCTCGTGCTTACTGAGGCAAACAGCTTACGAAGCAAATGCATTATATACACATTTCAAAATTAGATCCCCATGATGTGGGACTAAGTTTGATCCTCTACTTCACCTGAAGTTGTAGTAGGCTTCTTTTTTGATTATGGTTGTAGGTGATGTTTGTTCTTCAATTGCCACTACAAGTGCCTTCGCAGAGTAGTTTCACATCTTCGAGGGGTAATAATAGGTGTATAGCAATTGGAGAGAGAAAGACGGCATTGAGCAAAATGGTGGCAGCGACAAGCTTTGGTCGAGTACCTGAGATAAAAAAATGGGCTTGGGGCCCCAATTAAATAGCTCAGTAGCTTTACCGAAGGACAGCAAGTGTTATGGTGTCAGTGATTGGGTGAGCGGGTGTTGGTGGAGGTCTGTCGAGGTTGGAGAGGGTGACGAAGGATGTGTTGATCGACTGCTATACACCAAATTTGTTTGGGGCTTTTACTCAGTGAGACATGGCGGAGGTGTGGGAGGTGGTGGTGGTGTGTTGGGTGTACTATGGTGCTGGTGCGAGTTCGTAGGAGCTCATGTTGGACGTGAAGAAGATGAAGTGGGAGGAGTGTGTGTGATGGCTAAACTTAGCGACTAAGGCTCGAAAAATGATCTAGAGAGGGAGAGAAAGAGTTTGAGGGAACTTAGGAGAGAGAGAGGGAAGCATCTGGCATTGGCTGGCCGAATGTGGAGACAATGGTGTCGATGGTGTGAGAGAGCAGTGACAACGAGGGCATTAAGGGCCTCTGCTTTGACTGGCGAGAGGTAGAGGAAGTTGAGGAAGAAGATGGACCGGCCAATTTGGCTATTGGCCAACCTAAGGAAGAGGATGGATGTGGTTATCGAAGCCAAAGATGAGGTTGGTGAGGAGGGGTATTTCCAGTCAATTCTTGGCTCAAGAACACGTTAGGAGTTAGGAGAGCTTATATAGAGGGTGATTTGGACCTCAAATGTCAAGAATTCAGAAATTTGAGTCAAGCTTTTAGGAAACAAACCCTAATTTTCTTGAAGTTCTCCAGATCTCTAGGTTCAATCTCATCTCTCATGAGATGTTCAATAGGTAGAGAATCTCCTTGGAAGTAATCTCTCCACGTTTAGAGAGATTCTACCTTAGATTGGAGGAGAAATCTCCAATCAAAGGTCGGCGGTTCGGGTCGGAGGTGCTATTCACACTGTTCATGGCGACAGGGACCTTTTTGTGAAGATGTTGAGAAGTTAGGGGCATTTTGGTGATGACACACAGAACCTAGGGGTTTAAATGTGAAGATGAGAGATTCCGAGGGTAGAAATGCAAACTATTTCAAGATGGACTTTGATTGGGCCCAAATTTTGGTGTTAACCTAATTTTGACCCAAGAAATCCAATGGTGAACTTGAATTTAAGGTTTGACCATGTTTGACTAGGTAAATTACACAGAAACCCAAATCAAGGCAAATTCTCGTCCGAATATCTATTCTAGGTCAAAATGGGTCTAAATGGTCAAAGTGAAGGTACCAAACCTCTTAGAATATTTTTAAATGATTTTTAGGAGTTTTAGATTGATTTTATCCTAAATAGAACATTTTAAATTTAAGTGGGGTTGATAATTAGGGTTTTCAATAATGTTTTCACCCTCGAAATGCATAAAACCCTGATTCAGTCAATGTAAACCCACTTTTTAATCTTTTATGGTCATTTGAAATTCAATTAACCCCTAAGTATCCTTGTGGTTAATCTACATTTGTGATGTGCTGTTAAAATAGCAGAATTAGCAATGTTTTCTGGCCTTCTCAAATCACATTAGTGCGGAATTGTGACCCTCAGATGATCATTTAGAAGCATTAATCATTTGAATTTAACTAATTGTGGCTAGTTAGGACCCATGATGGTGTTACCGTCATACCCCCATGCCTAGCTTTTGCTAGTCCCTAGCAAAATCATATGGACCAAACCAATTCTCTAAGTCGGATTTTAACATTCAGGATGCCTTACTGAGTTGTATCTCTAGAAATTAAATCAAAATACCAACAATAGGCTTAGAGGTACTCAAGTAGCAGCCAAGATCCAGACCTTACTAACCTCAACCTTCAGACTACCATGAAGATTTCTAAGGCCCGTAAAAACTACCTAGAGGTTCGTTGATCCCAGCGGTTAAAGCACTCGTACAAATATGTAGCATGTCCAGGTTCAGTTTGCCAGTGCATTTTTTTGATAAGAGAGAGAGATTTATTTTGAGAGTTTTCTCTCTTTTCTCTTTATATTCCCCTAAATTCAACAATGGATTGGCCCTAATCGCAATCTGTATCAAATTCTTTATCCCCACCATTAATCCTCGAAGGCTACCTTACTTTCAATGCTTCAAGATAGCACCGCCCATGGCAACCCCCAAAACCCTGGCTTTCGACACTCCAGGATAGTGCCACCCATGGGGTTCTGTAGCTAAATTCAGGCCTTAGCAAATGACATTTTGAGATAATCCAGGCCATGGCACCTGAACTAGCACAAGGTGCTTACATGCCTTTGGTAGGATATTTAGATATCCTAGGAGACAAGCACCGAGGAGATGATATGTTATTACGCATCTTTGAGGGGAGTATTTTTCATTCCACCTCTCCACGTCGAGAACTTGTCTAATCAACTTGTGTCTTCGAGCCGCTCCTAAGCCAGATCTTCGGGAAAGCCTTTTTAGAACAAAACACTTTTGACATTAAATTTCATTAAGCGCACTGAACCAGACTAGTGTGTGATTTTTGGGTTCTTAGGTTGCCAAGTCCCACAAACCAAAAGGGCAGGCAACGGGGCTGAATAATCCCTAAGCCTTAGACTTAATACATTAGCCTCTCACTTTCCTCAACCTCTTGAGGATTAATCCAAATCTTAACAAATATGTGAGTGTTAAAGCCATAGAATAGGCGCAAAAGGCCTAAGGTTGATATCTGTCACTTATCTCCTAAGATTTAGCCTTTCAGGTCTTAATTCATCATTCGATCCAACTTTGAACTTAGGTATGTTCCACACTAAATTATGGGGACTATCACATTCTTTTCTTTTGTTTGCTCCCTTTTTTCTATATTTTCTTTTCTTCTTGCTCTTCTTCCTCCTCCATTCAGATATTTCAACTCTCAAAAATTATCCTCCCTTTTCTCCATTTTTGTTTTATGAAACCCCTCCATGAATTGAATTTCACAGTGTTTTGCACTTTAATACCCCTCCATGCCTAAGATTTTCAATGTCATCATTGTAAATCAGGTGGGTTCGAGTTCATCTTAGATCGTACATTAGAATAGGTTTGGTGGGTGGCAAATGGGTCAGGATGATTATTGCGCACGATTTCAAGCTTTGATACAAGTATGAAAGGTGAAGTTGGTTATTCTAATAAATGAACCCTAAAGTGCAATATGACTTCATCTCAGAGATTGGTTAAAAGGGTCTTGAGTTTTTAAAAATGACGGTTGCCTCCCATTAAGCTCTAAGTTTATTGCCATCAGCTAGGCGTAATGTGGCTTAGGGAGAATGGAGATCAAAAAATAATGTAGCCAGATTAGAATTGGTGAGTTTAAGGAACGATTTTAGTCTCTAACTATTCACAACAAATGGTTCTGAATCATGGGTAAGTTCATTGATTTTGATAGCTCCATTTCTGAATATTTGTCGGACGAGAAAGGGTAAGATCCATTTTGATCATAGCTTATGTTGAAATACCTTGAGTTTGGCATCAAAGAGGAGCACTTTCTGACTAGGATGGAATAGTTTTACGATATGCGCTTGTCATGGAAGGCTTTGACCCGCTCTTTGTAGATACGTGAGTTCTCATACGCATCATTGCGAACTCCTCGATCTCACTCATTTGCAATCGATGGTGAATTCCAGCCTTCATGATATCTAGATTACACTTTCGTACTGCCCAATAGGCTTTATGCTCCATCTCCACAGGGAGGTGGCATGCCTTCCCGTACACGAGACTAAATGGAGACATTCCTAGCTGGGACTTATGGACAGTCCTATAAGCCCACAAGGCCTCCATAAGTTGGGTGGACCAATCTTTCCTGTCAGGTCGAATATTGACCTGAATGATTTTCTTGACCTCCCGATTGGATAGCTCAGCCAATCCATTAGTCTGGGGGTGGTGGTAAGGAGTCGAGATACGATGAGACACCCCATA
Source organism: Thalassia testudinum (assembly GCA_037157565.1). Classification (NCBI taxonomy): domain Eukaryota; kingdom Viridiplantae; phylum Streptophyta; class Magnoliopsida; order Alismatales; family Hydrocharitaceae; genus Thalassia; species Thalassia testudinum. The sequence continues at coordinate 109,343,230 of JAZHRO010000003.1, read as the reverse complement.
CTTTTTCATCAAGGACTAGAAGTGCACGTTCGCGAAATGAGACCTACCATTGATGATGATGGCTTTAGGAACCCCAAATCTGGAAGAAATGTTCTCTTGAATGAATCGAAGAACAACTTTATGATCATTCATTTTGGTGGGTACAGCTTCGATCCATTTTGAGACGTAGTCAACAACAAGTAAGATGTACTCAAAGCCGTTAGATCCTAGAAAGGGTTCCATAAAATCAATTCCCCATTTGTCAAAGATCTCTCACATGATAATCAGATTCGAGGGCATCATATCACGCGAGCCCATGTTGCCAAGGGTCTGACAATGGGCACATGCCCTACAGTAGCATTGTGAGTGTTTGAACATCGTGGGCCAAAAGAACCCACACTGGAGGATCTTCACTACGATTTTGCACCTAGAGTAATGACCACCACAAGCCTGGTCATGGTAGAAAGAGATGACATCATTAACCTCATCGTCGGGAATGCATCTTCGGATTACTTGGTCATTATCGATGTGAAACAAATAAGGATCTTCTCATACATAGTACTTGGCATCAGAAATCAACTTGTCCCACTGAGAGCTTGCCCAATCAGGAAGAACATTCCCCATAAAAAATAGTTCACGATATCAGCGAACTAGGGAAGTCCATTAATGGCCAAGAGATATTCATCGGGAAAATGCTTGGTGATAGGTCTGGATGGGTCAATGATTGAAGAAGGAAGGTGAGACAAATGGTTAGCTACCATATTATGCTTTCCCACTTTGTCATGAATCTCGAGATCAAATTCTTACAACACAAGATCCATCGAATTAATCTAGGTTTTGGGTCCTTCTTCGTAATCAAGTGTCTCACCATAGTGTGATTCAAGTAGATGATGACATGGGATCCCAAGAAGTATAATCTAAATTTCTCCAGACCGAATATTATAGTCAGCAGCTCTTTCTTTGTAATCGTGTAATTACACTGAGCCTCTTCCAGTGTCTTGCTGGTGTAATATATTACCACTGGTTTTCCATTGATTTTCTGCCTCAGCACCGCTCCTACTACGTAGTCAAACGCATCATACATGATCTTGAATGGGTGAGGCCAGTCAAGCGATTGTAGGATTAAAGCTTGGGTAATGCAATCATGCAAGATTTCAAATGCATGAATGCACTCACTTGTCATCTCGAAAGGCTTGTCCTTTGAGAGAAGATTAGTTAAGGGACGCACAATTTTTGAGGAATCATATATGAATCGGTGGTAGAAATTGACGTGCCTCAACAATGATTTGATGTATTTGATCAAGGAAGGCATAGGTAATTTGGAAATCAAATTCACCATATCTTGATCCACTTGGATACCTCTCTTAGAGACAAGGTGTTCAAGCACAATGCCCTCTAGAACGATAAAGTGGCTCTTTTGCCAGGAGAGAACCAGGTGCACTTCGATGCATCTTCGGAGGATCTGGACCAAGTGCAAGAGGCAATCATCGAAAGATTCACTGAAAGTCGAGAAGTTGTCCATGATGATTTCAAGGTATTTACCTACCATATTAGAGAATATGGCTAGCATGCACCGCTGAAAGGTGGCATGTGCATTGCAAAGCCCATATGGCATCCTGCGGAATGCATACATACCAAAGGGGCAAGTAAAGGTGGTCTTTTCCTAATCTTTAGGATGGATTACCACTTTGTTGTATTTGGAGTACCCATCCAGTAAACAAAAGAACCAATTTCCTACCAATTTCTTGAGAATCTGATCAATGAATGGGAGCGGGAAATGGTCTTTCCTTGTGGAGGCATTCAGTTTCTGATAGTCTATGCAGACTCTCCATGAGTTCGCAATTCGAGTTGGGATAGTTTCTTCAGATTCGATCATAATCACGGTGAGCCCTACCTTTTTTGGCACAACTTGGATGGGGCTCACCTAGTGGCTATCAGAGATCGGGTAGATGATTCCTATGTCGAGCCACTTAATAATCTCCTTTTTCACGACCCCTTGTAGATTCGAATTTAGTCATCTCTACATTTCTCGAGCTGGTCATGAGCCCTCTTTGATATAGATACGATGTGTGTAATACAAGAGACTTATTCCAGTCAGGTCATCTAGAGTCCATCCAATGGCTCTTTGATGTTGTTGAAGGACAGAAATTAGCTTTGTTTCCTGATCAGGATTGAGTCTAGAGTTGATAATCACAGGAAACATTTGATTCGAACCCAAAAAGACGTATTTCAGATGATCAAGGAGGGCTTTAATTCAAGAATCGGGTTATCAACAAGAGGTGGAGGTTTGGGATTGACCTTAGAAGACAGGGTGGAAGCTAAGGATAGATCTGGATTAGCTTTGGGCTTCTCAATGTGTGGGTCAAGATCTTCTTATGGTTGAGGTTCTAGGAGAATCGAGTTTTTCTCTGTAATCGGGTTCTCAACCAAGGAACTAATGTCGCAAACTTCTTTGATTGCCCTACAATTTATTCCTTTCTAGGCCTAAAAGATGTCTATCCTTAATGTCTTATTCCCAAATTTCGACTCGATCTACCGATCTTCGCAATTGATATTTGCCCTAGTTGTGGCTAGGAATGGTCTCCCTAAGATGATCGATACGTCTCTTAGATTTTCAAGTGTATCCATCTCTAATACAATGTAGTCCATCGGGAAGTAGAAACCTCGTATCCTAACTAGAACATCCTAGAGAACTCCTCTTGGTGACTTAATTAATCTGTCAGCTAGTTGAAGAGTCACCTCATCGGTATGAGCTCGGTTTCCTCGAAATGATCTAGTAGGGATGTGGGGATCAGGTTTGTGGAGGCTCCTAAATCCAATAAAGCTCAATCGAACACTAGGTTGCCTATCTTATAGGAGATCAAATAGGTGCCAGGATCTTTCACTTTCTATGGGAGCTTGCTCAAGATGATAGAGCTGGCTTGCTCATACAACACAATAGAACTCCTGTCTTTATTTCACGGCTTACTCTTTTGTGTACATAAGTCCTTCAGAAATCGTGCGTAAGCTAGTATGTGGCAGATCGCATCCATCAAGGGAATGTTTATTTGGACTTGTTCAAAGAGCTTGACCAAGTCTTCCTCGAGTAACACGATTTGGGTTTCCTATTTCCTTTGGTCAAGGCCTTGAGAAATAGAGCCTTTATTGTTTTATCTAGGATTGGTTTAGGCTCTAGATCTGGGATAGGTGTGTTTGACCGCAAGATGCATTAAAAATTAATTCTATCATTGTAGTGCTAATCACGATGAAAAAAATAATATTTATAAAGTTTCAATGAGTATCGACTCATTTGCAGGGAGGCAAAACATAATTTTTATGCGAAAGCCTTTCAGAAAGTCATTCTAAATAAATATTTATATATTTATATATGTATATATAGACATCAGATATTCAAAGAATCAGAGTTTTATTAATTTTTTGGAAACAACTTTCAAACTAGAAATCACTATGCTAATGAGTAGATAGAGAAATAGAGAGAGAGAGAGAGATAGAGAGCTAGAGATAGAGAAAGATAGCAGATGATGATGCTACTTGTGGGATGCTTGTGTGAAGTGCAGCAGCACTTCACATCCAGAGCGCTGGGATGAAGTCCAGAGAGGAGTTGTAGAGAGAGAGGATGAAGATGTATCTGGTGGGAGTTTCCTCTCAACTGGGGGGCTCTGGAGCTTTTTTTATAGCTTTAATGATGGGCAAAATGGGCATTTTAGCCCTCCAACTCTTGCAACAACCTAGATATGATCAGATCTGTCGATCGGGAGATCAATGGCCAAGATTGCACCTAAAAATAGCCTCCAACGCTCCTTATATGCACGGATGTCTTCTGGTGTGCCATGTGGCATGCCTGCAGCCCTCAAATCCTGATCATGCGCTCCTTGCCGCTCGCCTCATGTCTACCTTACACTCGCTCGATTTCAGATCACACATATTCAATCTCAGTTGTCTGATCTTGTAATCGGATGGCATAGAACATGCGTCGCACCACCTTCATTTTGGCACATGGATCGAGGCATTAGCACGCAACTCATATTGCACGTGTGCATCAGGTGGTCCTCATTGCACCACGTGTTCACCTCCATGCCCTACGATCATCATCCGATGGTTCAATTCCTCCGAGCGCCACCACCTTCCTGATTTAGTGCATCACGCAGCTTGATCCCCTTTCTTCACATGCATACAGGTGCACTAACCATTGCGCTAAGTCCCCTCTTATGTCGTGGTTGTGTTTTCAGGCAATCTCTCTCTCATCTGTTGGATGAAGATCCAATGGCTAAGATCATCTCTCAGCTGATGTTGTGAGGAGATGGGGTGACGTAAGCGCATGGTGGTTGTTGGATGACGATCCAATGGACCACAATGCATGAGGATGGCTTCTTCAGAGATTGGAGGCACGGTAAGGGGTAGATGTGATGGCACCACATGGTGCCATCATGGCCGTCCTTTTTCTTTTCTTTATAGATGGTGCTATAGGCCTCCGATCGAGAAGATTTTTGCATCGTTGGACTGCGATTGTTGATCTGGATCCATCTGTGCAGTCAAATTTTACATCTGAGGCTTGGATCTCTATCATCATGTTCCTTGGCCTCTGTTCTTCTATGGGTTGTGTTTGAGCATGGAAATCGCGTATTTGAAAATAGTATTGTAGCTTGTAGTATAGTTGCAAAATCCTCTCGACAAAAATATTTCTAGATTAACGGAACTATGAGTCCCTATCATTCATCTCTGGGAGGCATTTATGGAAATTCTAATATTTATTTCGATCTTTTCCTCTCTACTCACTTAAAAATGCATGCCAATTTGTAATTATTTCTGTATTCATACACGCATGCTATTGCAATAATATCAGAAATCAAAGCAGGAAACTTATTATCACAAGAAAGATATTGCAAGCAAGATCATGGTGATTTTTCACACATAGATATATGTAGAAAGAACTCATAGATTTTTCATTGATTGCATGATGGCAGTTACAGAGCGAAGCTAGCAGAAAGCTTGCGATTGAAAGATTAAATGATTACTAGCTATCAGAAAATGCATACACATGCACCATGCAGGAGGGAGAGAGATAACTACACTACTAATCATAAAATAGGATAGAAAAATTAGAAGAACTACTTATCTATCTAGCTAGCGAAAGGAAGGGCATTCGGAGGTGGTCTCCAATGGCCTTTGAGGTGGTTGGGAGGAGGGGCAGCCAATGGTGGCCTTTTAGATTTTTGATGCATGGTCATCCAAGAGAGTCTTTTTATAGACTCTTGGGTGGCCTTCAAGTGGTCTCTCTAGAGAATCATAGAAGACTCTAGAGAGACCCTTAAGTGGCCATCCACTATGTCTTGAGTGGGTCTTCTTAGATCCACAATTCATGGATCTAAAAGAAGACTCTCCCTTAGCTGCTATGTTTAGCACCCAAGGGTGGCGCCACTTGGAGAAGAGTCTAGAAGACTCTAGGTGTGTGCAGCTAGGTGAGTGTGTGTGGGTGTGTGTGTGACCTAGGTGGGTGTGGTTAGGTGGTTTAGGTCGGGTGTTATAGGTCTAGGTGGTTAGGTTTAGGTAGGATCCTAGAATTAGGGTTATAAACCCTAATACTAATGTGATTGTGCAATTAAACTTACCACAAGTTTAATTGAATGAGTGCAAACCTAATTGAGAGTGAGATTACTCAATTAAGTTGTGCTTAGGTCAATTAGACTCTCACTGAGTTCAATTGGACTTGTGTGGGTTGAGATCAGAGCTCAATTGGACTCTGTGAGTCCAATTGACTAAGTGAAGCATGATTGACTTGATCCAAGTCAATTGGGCTTAGTGAGAACCTAATTAGGTTCTTAGGAGGGTCTAAGGGTAGTGTACTAGGCTTAGGGTACCTTAATCTACGTTCCCAATGGGTTGGAATTGGGTTTAGGGACCTAGGAACTCAAGATCCAAGCTTGAATTCCAAAACAGGGATTGGATGGCAGTTCCAGACGTCTACTTTAAGTGTCAGATCACTTATACTTAAAAATCAGAACTCCAGACCTCTTATCTGGATGTGCAATTTGAGTCAGGGAAGAATCAGGGTTCTGTCTTGGGTATTCTGAAGAAATTGGATGTCTAACCAAGTATCTGGACGTCTAATAACACTGTAGACATGGGTTTAAGGTGTGCAAGTTGTGGCTAAGTGTCCTAGACGTCCAATAACTTATCTGGACGTCCAGATAATGGTTGGAACTAGGGTTTTGGGGTTTCCTAGGCTATGGTGGCCTAATATAAGGGTGGTTGAGGCTTAGGAAGGCTTCTAGGGCTATCCTAGGGCTAGGAATGATCCTAAGTTCTTCATAATTTAACTCTACCCTACTTTTTCTTAATAGAGTAACATACCTCAACCCTTACATTATTTCTTTACTACATTTTATTCTAATCTTCTATTCCAGCTCTACTACATCACCAGCTTCAGATCCAGCTCATGAGATTCTTATTACATGCAATTTATATAATGCACTTAGTACATTATATCATTATTCCATGCATAGCTATGGGAAAGGATTAAAGATGCAATTAATGCTCATGTATGCATGGATTACACTTGCTTATGTTAAGTTCTAGCCTAATTTAGGTCAATAAGAGCTATGATTGCTGCGCAATCAGGCTACACGTGATGTTTTGGTTGTTTGATCAAGACGATTTCAAAAACGTTAGAGTCCTATTGTAGTCCTGATCAGATCTGTATGGTATGATCTGTAATCTGTGGCCTCGGATCATCTGCAATCAATGTCGTCTCTCTTTTAGAGCATTAAATGGCAATATTATCTATAAGGCTATCAAGCTAACTAATATGCAAATTATGTTGCTTATACATGCATTATTCCTAACTTATGCTAGAATCTAACTTAATTCAGGTATATTAGGTTGTATGATTGCTATGTGATCACAACCCCATACCTGAATCTTGCTAGTCCCTAGCAAATGCAAGACTAAATGCAAAGTGGTCCTACATGACTGATTTCTATCAAGAGTTCGATTAGTGATTTATTTCTTTTATTTTCATCCAAAACTTCAGAAATTCATACAGTTGTGAAAGTGTATTGTTGTAGCCTATGCAACGGATCTAAGTGAAAAGTCAATCCACATCTAAAGCTTGTACTTGACCCTTAGTAAAATTTCTATTGGAATAGTAAACTTCTTCCCTCGGTGTTACAAAGTAATCTGTAATTTTAGCCTCGACTTTTTGCCTTAGGTAGAAAATATTTTGAGTCAAGTGGGTTTGTATTTAGTGGCTCGTACTCATTTGGTGCTACACATAGATTAGTACAATAGAACCTAGATTTCCAAACTATTAAATAAATCAACTCAAAGAGGGGTGGAGAAACTATGCTCTCTTTAGTTCCTTTGTACTCATTCTCTCTTTCTTTTTTTTTCTATCCTTCTTTTCTTTTCTTTTCTTTTTTAGCTCATAATCTTACCAGATTTGTCATTATATTTGGTGGCCTCTCATGGCATTAATACTTTGATTAAGTTCTGATAACCCTATGACTAAGTCAGAATTCCTCAGCCCATATTCAGGCGATCAAAAATATAGAAAAGTAGGCCAAGGCTGTATTTGGTGGATTGTAAAGGGAATGGGTATTGTTGTCTCAATGTGCTTGACACAACACAATTGACACACTCTCTTTTTTTCTTTTTCTCTCTCTTTTTTTCTATGTATATATTTTTTTTCTGCTTTTCACCTTTTCTTTCTCTTCCTTTTTTTATATATTTTTTTCTACCAACACAATGTACTGTAGAAACCATGCACATTTTTATTTTCGAGGCATTATTTAGGATTAGGGGAGTTCAAGAGGATATCGGGTGGCTTATTTGGTGGAAGTGCCTACTCTGGTCACTGGGAAAGGAATGGATGACACAACATATTTCTGACCTTGATATTAATACCCTCCTTCAGCCAAGGATTTCGTAAAGGAGGGTCATAATCATCCACCTTAGTCCTAGTTTTATTAGAACCCACTCTTTATGTATTTGTCTTATTTGGTTGCTCTCTAAAATTCACACAAAGAATTTGTATGCAGGAATCGAGAGCAAAACCTATGCTTAACTCCTAGTATTATTATCCAATTATCTAGAAATTAAGATTCCTTATACTAGCCTTAGAGAACTAGTAGACTCTCTACTCTCACCTTGCAATTGTTTGGTGGATCTACTAGAAGATGTTTGCTTGACTCCTTAATTACTGTCTAAGGGTTCAAGAGAAGAAGCATTGCTTCTTCTCGACAAACTAAAGATATCTATTGGTCTTCACAGAGGATCTATTGCAGATTGTACGTATAAGTGTGAAATTGTACTGGATTCTAAATTCAGGAATCTACTTAAGAATAAATCCCTAATAAAGCCTTCTTGATAAAAATTCTTTATGCATGAATGCAATTTTTTTTTCTGACAAATAAGACATGCAATGTCCACCCCCCTATTCCTATTCATTATAATGTCCTCATTGAAATGTATGCAGGAAAATTGAAAGGTAACAAGCAAGAGGAGGGGATATCACCTAACTGAGCTCATTATTCCAGGTTAGCTTGGATGCAAAACTACCTGTAAAGAATATTGCATTGCCTCATAGCCAGTGTGATTGCACAGCAATCATAGGTCTTAATTGACCTAGATTAAGCTAGAACTTAGCATAAGTTAGGGAAACTCATGCACGCATAAGCATTATCTGCATCTTTACTACTTTACTTTAGCTATGCATAAAATGATGTCATAATGTGCTAATTAAGTATATTATGTCGATTGCAGGTAATAAGCAGATCTAGAGCTAGATCTGGAGTAGGATCTGAAGCTGGATCTGAAATAATAAGAGTTGTAGCCGAGCTGGAGCAGAAGGCTTAGTTTAGATGTAGGAATAATAATTTAAGGGGGTTAAAGGTTTTCTATTCTATTAAGTAGAAATAAAGCAATAAAATGTGAAGAGCGTAGGTCCATCCTAGCCCTAGGATAGCCTAGATACTTCCCTAAGCCTTAGCCACCCTTAGAATAGGTCACAACACCCTAGGAAGCCTTAAAACCCTAGTTCCAGCCCTTATCTGGACGTCCAGATAAGTTATAGGACGTCGAGGACACTTAGCCATCTCCCGCACACCTCAAACCCACTTCTGCAGTGTTATTGGACATCCAGACACTTTGTCAGACGTCCAATTTCTGCAGAGTACCCAAAACAGAACCCTGATTTCCCCCTGACTCAAATTAGATGTCCAGAACTGAAGTTTGGACTTCTAATTTTTGAGTATAAGTCACCTGATCCTATTATTGGATGTCTGATGCTAGTCTCCAGTCCTTGTTTTGAGATTCAAGTCTTGATCTTGGATCTCTAGCTCCCTAGACATAATCCCAACCCCATAGGAACCTAAATTAAGGTTTCTTAGCCCTAGTACATCACCTCTAGACCTACCTAAGGATCTAATTAGGTCCTCACCAAACCCAATTGACTTAGATCAAGTCAATTACCTTCACCTAAGTCAATTGAACTCATTGAGTCCAATTGAGCTTAGATCTCAACCCACACAAGTTTAATTGGACTTGGTGAGAGTCCAATTGACCTAAACCCAACCTAATTGAGTTAGTCTACTCTCAATAAGGTTCACACTCATTCAATTAAACTTAGGTTAAGTTTAATTGCATTTTCCCCTTAGCAATTAGGGTTTGTAACCCTAATTCATGACCTACACCTACCCAAACCCCTTAGGACCTAACCTAAGCCACCTAGACATATAGAGCACGACCACACACACACACACACACACACCCATTCACGCACACCCTTCTCTAGAATTCTCTAGAGAGCTCTTGAGATGGCGCCACCTCTTGGTTGCCAAATTTAGCAACCAAGAGGAATTCAAATTGAGATCCACAATTCTTGGATCTCAAAGACTATCTCCACCCACATGTGGCCGGCCACTCTTGGACTCTCTCTAAAGAGTTCTACTCCTCTCTAGAGAGAAGCCATTGGGTCTATAAAAAGACCCCTTGGGCGGCCAAGCACCCCCATTCACTTCCTTGGCATTCATTCCACTTAGGCTAGCCGCTCCCATCTCCACTTCACCTCCACGAGTTGAGCACCACCATGGAGGCCACCATCTCCACGCCAGGAAGCTGGATCAGCTCCCCAACCTCTCTCCAAGGGTCAGCCTAAGCTCCATTGGCCGCACCTCCTTCTCTCAGCGACTCAAAGGCCATCGGAGACCACCTCCGAATGCCCTTCCTTCTGCTAGATTAGTAGTTTAGCTCTTCGTATATTTACTATATTTACTTCTTAGTAGTGTAGTCTTACTTCTCCCCCAATGATGCATGCGAAATCCCCCCGTTGATTCTTGTATGCAATCATTTTCTGCTAGCTAGGTTTAATTTTTAAGCATTTATGTATAAGCTTTCCTCTAGATGTCCTTGTGCAACAACTCTCCAATGATGAATGAAATTGAATTTACATATATATGTCTCTCTATGTGTTTGAAATCACCGCAAGCTTAATAATTATCGTCTTGGCGAGATTTAAGTGCCTATTCTTCAACTGTCTATATATTACGCACCAGCATGTCGTTTCCTGAGGATATTGAAAATCTGACAATAGATGCCACCTACTAGAATCGTATGCACAGAAACTCACACGTTCACTTTCATGATTTACTTGACGCATGCGCATGTGATACGAGTTAATAACAGGAGCGGTGAAGTCTTAGTTAGGAGATTGGAAACTAGCATGCATCTTTAAACAAAGTAGAATGGCTAAAGAAAAGATCGATTTCAAAAGTGAAAACAACGGCTCCTAGAGACGAACGATCGGGACTCAAAGTATTGTTATTTTTATAAAACAATATCTTTGTTGGATTGTACTTTGCGACTATACTACGACGCATTTCTTTTCTATCAAAAATGCGATCTACGATGGACCAAACATAGTGCTAAGTTTAACGTCATTTGCCAGACCTAAACCCAAAAGAAATATGTAATTCAATATGTCGGTCAAAAGGAGTAATAACTATTGCTGAGAGAGTCAGGATTAGTACAAAGATATGATTGTTTGGTCCAAGAATCAGTGATCCACAAATACAGGCCAACTGATGATGTAGTCCTACTCTGAAGAGTTTTTTTGATTTGAAATAGAAAATAGGGTCAGATAGATGAGGTTCATGATGCAGTGCCTATTCATTAATCCAGTTCCATAATTCAAGAGGTGGTGGAAGGTTTGGATTGAAATCATGATTGAGATTTAAATCTGGTTCTGAATTAGAATCATAAGGATTCTCATAATGGTAGTTGATGTCAAAAATCATGAAGTCTCCAGGCTCTGGGTCATATGAGGACAAAGGTAGAGTTACGTTGAATTTGTTAAAATCCTCATCAGAAATTACCTATCCATCAGAAGTCATTTCTTCCTCAGATTCAAGCCATCCATTTGAACCAGTAGGAGTACAAGTTCTGAGAATTACACCTGTGGATCGAATGAATACTAGAGGGGAGAGGTGAATAAGATTGCTTCTTGAAACAACAAATGAGAAAAATAAATTGACAACAACAATCAAGCACAAATAACACTTGAATTTAGAGTGGAAACCCAAACCAGGTGAAAGCTACTACCTAAGCCTCTCGACTTAGGATTTTTCCGACTAGTCAAGACTAGTCAATCAACTATAGTACCACTTGAACGAGGGTGACACAACCTCTTTATAACCACTTCTCCTTTTGAACTAAAGAGAAGAATTGCAACAACAACACAGATCTTTCCAACACCTTGGAATCCGTTAATCAAAGACAACAAAGTTGAATAACAAATAAAAATATCTATGGAACCTCAATGAAAGATCAAACCAGGATTTTGGTAGAGGTTCTAAATGACATGCTTTTGAAAGACGTGAATAGCGAAGTGTAGAACACTTTTGAAAGAAGTACGAGAAGCTCTGATTTTAGAGTGTATTTCTACTGAAAGTTGTAAATTGAAAGAGCTACGTACAACCTCTATTTATACAAAAAAATTGGCTTGGAAAGGAAGTGATATTAGTCTATCAATTAATGTATTTTGGTTGATCAAAAAGATATTTGGTCAGTTAATTAAGTTGTTTGATTGATCATAGGTTCGTCGATTAATTAGATTGGTTGGTCGATCAATAAGCTTTTAATCAACTTCCTAAAAAGGATTGGTTTGATCGATTGGCAAACTTGGGTGGTCGATCAAAAAGAAATGTTGGTCGATCAATAACCTTAAAAGTTGGTTTTCAAAGAAGCACGAGAAACTGCTTGATTGCTTTATTTTTTAGGTTCCTTACAATGTTATCCTAGACTCAAATAAAAAGGAAAATGGCACACATCAGCAACCATCTGAACTTGATTCAAAAGAGAATCTTTAATTCGAGATGGTCCTGAAATATTAGTGTAGCAATAAAAAAAATTTTGCTGCATCAAAACAGAGGTGCTAACATTCTCCCCCTTTTGATGACAACAAAATTATAATTATGAAATTTTAAATAAGTATGCATAATATCTCCCCCTTTCTATTTTAGCAAAAAGTAGAACATGCTGCTTTGTTTTCCATCTAACTCCCCCTTAAGTATGTAAATAAAGGAAGATAAATTTAAACATGCATTAACCAAGAGAGCAACACTTAACTGAGAGAGAGATAGCATTATGCATATATGAAGAGTCTAGATAAACAGTGCATAGAAATAAAATTGTTCTGAGAAAAATTAAATTTTGCATGCCAACAACAAAACTAAGTAAAGAAAAGAATATAATCATCTAATGATGCCATGAAGTCATCCATCATGCTTTGAGGATCAGTGTCCAACTCAAGGTATCTAAGAATTCTTTTTATAGCATTTAAGCGTGTTTCTTTAGGATCTACTTGAAAACAAGCATGCAAACAAGTACTAAAAAGAATGTTAGGTCGACTAGTAGATAAAGTAAAGATCCTATCATGCTTCTATATAATTTTTTATCAACAAGCTTGTTTTGTCACTTTTGAGTTGTGTTAAAGCTACCATAGGTGTTTCTTTTCCTTTCACCTTGTCCATGGAGAATTTCTTTAGAATCTCCAAGGTGTATTTTGTTTAGGATATGAATATCCTAGTGGATAATTGGTTTATTTGAAGACCAACAAAGAATTGAAGTTCTCCCATCATTCTTGTTTCAAATTGGTCTTGCAAAACCTTGGCGAACTCTTGGCATTAAAGATCATTAGTAGATCTGAAAATAATATAATTAACATAAATTTGAATTAATAGAAGATCATTTTCTTTTTGTTTTGTAAAAAGAGTTGGATCTATTTTTCCTATCTTAAAGCCATTTTCAATTAGGTAATTTTTTAGTATGAAATACCCAGCTCATGGAGCTTGTTTTAGACCATATAAAGCTTTGTACAATTTATAAACATATTCTAGATGGTCAACATTTTCAAAACTAGAGGTTCATTAATGTAGATTTCTTCCTTGATAAGTCCATTTAGGAATGCACCTTTGACGCCCATTTGGAAGAGTTTGAACTCCATGTGGGCGGCAAAGGCTAACAGCATCCGAATGGATTCCAAGTAAGCCATAGGTGCATAAATCTGATCAAAATCAATTCCTTCTTCTTGATTATACCCTTGGGCCACAAGTCTAGTTTTATTTCTAATGACTTCTCCTGATTCATTTAGCTTATTTCTAAAAACCCATTTGGTTCCTATAATGGTTTGAGAATCCAATTTTGGAATGAGTTCCCATACTTGGTTTCTCTCAAATTAATTCAATTCTTCTTCCATTGCGATAATCTAGTACTCATCAGAAAAGGCATACTTAAATTTTTGGGTTCTAGTTGAGAGACAAAGGCTTAAAATGCTAAGGTGTTGCTGATGATCTGGTTTGAACTCCTTCGGATAGTTCTCCTATTACTAATTCCTTTGGGTAATCCTCCATGTACGATATATCTTTTGGTAGATCTTCTGAGATATTTTCTCTAGGTATGTTTGAAGGATCTCCTAGGTGTTCATCATCATCATCATCAATATGAGAGGATTGTGGTTGTGCTAGGGTTTCATCAAAGCATACATGTAAGGTTTCCTCAACAACATGATTCTTCTTGTTGTAAACTCCATAGGTTTTACTTTTGATTGAGTAACCTAAAAAGATTCCTTCTGAACTCTTAGCATCAATTTATCAAGATTGTCCTTTGTATCCAGTATGAAACATTTGCATCCAAATACCTTGAAATAGGAAATCTTAGGTATTCTTCCATGATAAAGTTCAAAGGGTGTTTTGTTTAGGATAGGTCTGATCAGGGATCTATTTTGGATATTGCAAGTAGTGTTTACAATCTCAGCCCGAAAATATCGAGGTAGCTTTGACTCGCACAATATTGTACCGGCATACTCTTGTAGGATCCTATTTTTTCTTTCAACAACTCCATTTTGAGGTGCAGCTCTAGGAAATGCGAACTCATGTTTTATCCAAAATTGATTACAGAAGTAAGAAAAGGATTGATTTTCAATTCTCCACTATGATCACTTCTTATCTTAATAACTTCCAATCCTTTCTCATTTTGAAATCTCCTTACAAGTTTACTAAAGAAATCAATGATCAAATCCTTACTTTTTAGAAATGATACCGAGGTAAATCTAGAGAAGTCATCAATTATGACAAGACAATAGCGACACCTACTCAGGCTTTCAGATTTGGTTGGTCTAAATAAGTCTAAGTGAAGTAGTTCTAGGGGTCGAGAAGTGCTAATCCTCCTTTTTGGTTTAAAAGAATTTTTGGTTTGTTTAACAATTTCACAAGAATCACAAACTTTGCTTTTCTTGAAATTGATTTTTGGCAAACCTTTGACTAGCTCATGTTTCACAAGTTCACTGATGTTTTGCTTGTGAACATGTCCTAGTCGTTTGTGCCAGAGTATTGCCTCATCGTTAGATGCTACTAGACATTCAAAGCTGTCACATATATCGAAGTTGACAATATAGACATCTTTGTCTCTGTGACCATTAAGAAGGGCTTGCTTAGTCTATTTGTCTTTTATTTTAAAATCATTTGAGGTGAAACTGATTTTATAACCTTTGTCACAGATTTGACTTACACTAACCAAGTAGTGTTTTAAGCCTTAAACTAAATATACACTATCAAAAGTGGTAGAGGAGTTACCAACTTGGCCAGTACCAATAATATGACCCTTGTGATTGTTCCCAAATGTAACTGTATCACCTTCCTTGCGGTTGAGTTCTAGGATCAAGTCTTCTTCTCCTATCATGTGTTGTGAACATCCACTATCCATGATCCATCTTCTTTTCCCTTAGTCCTGTCATTTGTGCAACTCTGTGAGGATTGGCATCACAAGATCTATACATTGGCTTCAATCTTCCATTGGATTCATTATAAGTCCACCTTTCATAATCTACTGATCTTTATGACCTACAAAATAGGATTTCAAGATGTGTTTTGGTAACCAATTTTGTTTGGGTCCACGATTGTTAGTTTGTTTCGCCTTTCTAGGCAAATTACCTTTCTCAACTTTTAGGTTGGAGTTAGAGCTAGATGCTTCATGACCTTTTTTAGGTTTATATCCTAACCTAAATGTTATGGTGGTTTGGGTTTGTGTTCCTAGTAATTTATGAAGAATATGACTTCCTTTTGTGAATTTCGCTAAATAATTCGCAGGAGTAGTAGATTTTTATTTATGTTCATAAATATCTAATTTTGATGTAAACACATTTACACTACTTAAAATGTCTATTTTTGCATGTTCTTAAGCATAGGATTGCATTTCATGATATAAATATTGCATAACATGCATCATCTTGCATTTAGAGTAGTTTGAATAAAATGGAGGTTAATTATCTCCTTTTCTGTGCTTGGACAGGGCAAACATTTTATCGGGGCCTTGGATCAAAGATCCAACGATATGGATGTGATCAGGGTGATGATTGGAGTTCAACGACTCCAAGATCGCCCTAATCAGACATCAGTAGCATTAGATAGTGACCAGGGAACCCTAGAAGATCAAGGGCTAGGATGGTGTAGATTCGCAAATCATATGAAAAATCTGACTGCACGGATGAATTCGGATCGACGATCGCAGCCCAACGACACAAAAATCGAGTTAATCCGACATCCGTGGCACCATCTACAACTTCCAGAAGATGGACGGCCAAGATGGCACCACGTGGTGCCATCTCGACCGCCCAAACCGTCGCATGCAACCTCTGAAGATCCCGTACCCGCTCTCTCTTTGCCGTTGGATCTTGATCCAATGGCTGTGGTCGGCTGCGCTTAAAAGCGTCCGCTCGATCATCCGCGCCCCGTAGCGCAGCAGTCGAGCGAGCTTACGCGACTGGTGGGAGCGGGTTCGAGCCGCAGCAGAGGACTGGAGGCACGGGCGATTGGGAGCGGGCGGGCGTTGGATCGCGATCGGACGGCCGTGCACGCCCGATAGCGTTCACGCGCGATTGAACGCGTAGCATGGACACGCGATCGCACGTGGGCGGGCGCGCAGCGCAGCGGGCGGAGATGCGTCTTAAGCCATCCGATCTCGCCATCAGACGGCTGAGAATCAATGAACGTGCGATGGCGTTGAGCGTGCGGGCAGTTGAGGCGGCGCGGATGGGTGCGGAAGCTAGGCCCACGTTGGGGGCTTTAGTGACGGATTTATCCGTCACTAAAGACCCCTCATTTATTATTTTGAAGTTGTAATGTCCATTTTGCCCCCACTCCTTGCAACTATAAAAGGAGACCCCCTCCATACGAAATTATCATCCCTTCCTTCTCCTCTCTACCCCTCCAAAGCTCAAGAGAAGCTTGTCCCACACCCGGGATGCTTCTCGCGAGATAAAGTCCAAATTTTCGTTCCCCTTCGGAAGTGGATCCCGTGACGACGACGGCATGCTGCTCCATTCCCGTTCTTCTGTTTTGTCCTCCTTCGTCCTGCTTCGTTCTCCTTCGTCCAGGTATCGTCCCATCCAGCTCATCCTCCAAGCAACCGTCGAGGAGGATTTCTCTCTCCCTATTCTTTTTACTGCTTTCTAGTATAGATTTACTGCTTTCTAGAGTAGTTTTGCTCGTCCTCGAAGCAATCGTCAAGGAGGACATTTCTCCCTCCATTCTTTTAATGCTTTCTAGAGTAAATTTATCGCTTTCTAGAGTAATTATTTTATGCTTTCTAGTTGTAATGAACAATCCCCCTAATGATAAATTCTCTATTTATTCTACATCTCATTTTGATTTCTCTGTATAATATTCTCTTTCTCTCTTACTCTCTCTCTCTCTTCTATTTATTGTAAATAATTAGATAGTTTTAAATTGAATTATTCCATGACAAATAAAAAGAAACGCGTAGTTTTTAAATCAAACGTCCGCCTCCCTGTGTTCGACCCGGAATTTCAATTTCGGTATAAATTTTATTTGTTGAACATGAATTCCTCGCTTTCAAGCTACAACGACAGGTTTTCCAAAACCAAACACATTAGCGTAGCGATTCGTGCACTCAACATTTTGGCACCGTTGCCGGGGAGGCGACGATCTTTGATTTCTCTTCGCGTTTTGTAACTTACAAATCATTTACCTCACTTTTCTCCTTTCTTATTGTAATTGCAGGTACTCTATTGAGATGAGAAAAAGCGGTAGATTGGAGTAAAGTGCTGTGGAAGGTTTTGTAAGTTATACCCCATTCTTTCCCCCTCCATAGATTTTATTCTCCACATTAAATCCAAATTCCAATTAACCTAGGTGTTTGCATAAATCCTAGGAATAGTTTGGTTGTTTGGATTCTCACTCACATTCATTCCACCTTTATTTTTATATAAAAAAATAATAATAAAAAGATAATTTTGTGGGGCAATTTTCAACAAATACACAACGTACACCCACATTTAAAGGCACTTAACCGAATTGATTTGTTTCTACTCAACTGGGTTTTGATCTGTGGAACCGGTACACATAAAGCAACACATAAAAGAGTAGAAATCATTCTAGGCTAACCATCTTTGTGTGCCTAACTTAGTGGTGCATTAGGCCAATTGTTTGAGTTGATTGGGCCACACCACTTCAAATAAAATAAACTTATCAAGTAGCTGCCAATTAGGTTCAACTCTTAGGGATTTACCAGGCACTCCACATTCTTTTTAAGCTTCAAAGGAAAACATTTTCACCCGTGCTTGTAAAACTTGGTTTGCCAATGAAACTTGTTTGAAAATACCTAAAGTTGAATCCTAAAAGCTACTAAGCAAGATTTGAACCTTAAAATTTACCACATCAAAAACAATCTTGCTTGAAAACCACTGGTTGTGCACGCACACACAAATCAATCAATCATTAAGGGCACAACCCATTTAAAGGGCCCATCACATTCCAAAGCACATTCAAACCTAGCCCTAAATAAAATAGAGTAGACGTTGGCCTTAAGGATTGAACTCGCTCTTCAGAACTCAAAACGAGATTATTTTCAATTAGTCTGTTTCTACTGTTCAATCTGATGTCTAGCTGGGGGAGTAGAGTCAAACGATCGTGGCTGGGGGGTACACGAGGAACCGGAGGCGCAAGCCGAAGGAAGAACCTTCTCCCCAGTCCCTCCTTCTAACTGGTTGGATTGAACAGACAGAAGTCGATCAAATCATTCCTTTATCTCAAGATGGGTTTTGGGAGTCTGTAGGTCTGTAGGCTAACCCATTTAAGGACAGGTTTGATTGTTTGTATTGCAGGGCACCTTTCTTCCTCCCGTGTCTCATGAATCCTTCCACATATTTCACGCATTCCTGCTCTTTCCCTCCTGTTGTGAATTATCCTCAACATGACGATTATCCCAACTCGTACTATAATCGACCATCAGTTAGTTGGGATAATTTAGATTGGGGATACAATTCTGGACCTCCGTGTTTAGGGTCTAACCCTGAACACTTTGATTTTGATTTCTATCCTTCTCAGAGCAACATCGGTTATAGATCGTCTTCCTTTCATGAACAACCTAATACGATCTAAAATCAAGAAGGATACACCAATCTTTACCCATCCTCTGATTTCATTGCCTTTAGGTCATCACCATCTTTTCAACAATCTGAAATGACCTATTATCAGGAAGGGTATAATGAATCTCAATTCCTTAATTCCCCTACATTGAGCCCAAACCCGCCCAACCTTGAACCAACTCATTTGGTTCAGGTTAACCAGGTTCAAGATAAGGTTTTGACTAACTTGAGGAATATCATTCAATCTTTAGAAGTTCAGCCAATACCTTGCATTGAGAGATTGGAGCCCCTAATTGAAATGATAGATGATTTAAACAAGTCTTTGTTGGTTTGGCTCCAGGATGTTAAGGATAAGAACCCGGGTGAGTTTCTACTTGGGAAATTAGCGAAATTGAGGATGAAATTCATGGTTGCTTTGATTCGATCTTGGAATGATTCCCAGGATGAACCCTCTTCAGGAAAGCCAATGACAGAACCCGCTCAGGCACTTGTTAGGGAGGACACGTGTTACGAGGCTAACAAGATTGAATTAAAACAACCAATTAAGGATGATCTGATTTCTTCACCTAAGATCCCTGAGCCGGGTTACGAGGAAACGTATATCTCCTTGGAACAGAAAGTGATAAATGATTTTGGGATATACATTGATACGGATCCTGATTTCTTTGATGGTGAAGATTCGAGTTGCGAAGTCTCACCCGAGTTTTCTGAACACGATTTCTGTGAAACGATTGGGCCTGAGGAATCTGATAGACATTTGATAGCCCAATAACTGAGGAAATTGATCTTAGGGCACACATTACGGATCCAGAATTACATTTTCTGGAGGAATCAATTCAATGCCCTGATTATCAGTTACACCCCATTGAGCTTATTGATGATTCTAATTCTGAGATAATTAAACTCAAGTCAATTTTGATTCTACCACATCATTTAGACTTGGAGATTTCAGACGGGGTGATTAATATACAAGAGGTCCTGGAATTTGATATGCTGAATAAGGAGGATAGGAGCTGGGAAGTTATGATTTGGGAAGTTAATTTTGGAGGAAATGGAAGATTGAGTCGAAGGGTTCCTTTTAAACTGAAACCATCAAATCAGAACCCTTACGACATTTGTTTCGAGGATGTCAAACTCAAGCACACATTCAACGATTATCCTTTTGAGCTTCAATTCTCTGTAACCCGACTTTTTGGTCTTGGGTTGTATCCTCATAAATCGCAGGCCCGACCCCGCTTGCATTCTGATTTTAGGTTTTGGGTAACTTTTATCCAGAACATAAGATATTCTCGATTATGGGATGTGGGTCTGCACCATAATCTGGTCCACATCTGTGGACCTCTGTTGACAGGTCGGAGGATTCTTCTGTTCATTCTGATTCTGACCTGCACTTGTGAATTCTTCATTTCTTTTCTTTGTATAGTGTGTCTAGCTAAAGGCACTAAACTCAGCACATATACAGTTCTTCTTCGTTTTCATCTCGGAACAGACCTGACATTCATGCAATTCAGGTGCTTTCTATGCTTTTCCACTCTGTTTTGTGTCTTTTTAATACAGTGAGGACATTGCATTAGATAGGCATGGGGGGGTGGATATCTATCTCTGAATTCATTCATTAGCTCCGTAGATTTGTTTTATTTTCTTTTATATATATAAAAAAAAAATTCAGAATTAGGAAAGAGAATTTGGGTTTAAGAAAATTTTCAATCTTAGGAAATACTACATTAAGATCTGAACATAAAGACCCTTCAGGTCTTTGGACTTAATTAGCCTATGTATCCACTAAAATGTGGATTTGTCTTTCGAGTCCTCGCCATCTTAATTCTATCATAATTGGAGTAAATAAGTTTGGGTGATAAGTACACGACTTACCAACTCACCCTCTGATTTGAGGGAATTTTGAGTCTTAAGCATCTACACACTTTCTTTGCACTGACTCGTTGTTCGGCGATTTTAACGGAAATTGGGTAGCTAATGAACCTTCTAGGGTGATATGGCTGGCAAGTTATCGTGGGTAACAGCCCATAGGTAGGTTGTCCAGAGCCTAGTCACTAGGCCTTTCTCTTTTTCCTGCCCTTAGGTAAATCTTAGACCAGGGAAGCCACCTACTTAAAAAAAAAAAAGTTCAAAAATAAAAGGAGAAAAGAACAAAAGGAAATAAGCCACACTTCGCCGCACGAGTATAGCTGGCAAGTTGTCAGTGGTAATAGCTCATCGACCGGTTGTCCAGAACCCAGCTCAGTAAATGCACTAAAAATTCCCAAAACACTTAGGAAGAAGCGGAGAAGTAGAATAAACCGGGGAGATATACACTGGATTCACCCTTGTGTTGACCCCGTAAAAAATAAAAGTAGGGAGAAAGCTACCGGTTGTAAAGATACACCTCTAGGCAGAAGTCTTTTTGAGGTCACCTAGAGGCGTAGAAATCCGAAGTCCATTTTAATTACCGGTCAATGAGTCTATCACAATCACAATAAGATGCTTAAAGCTTAGGGTTCTCATCAAATCTTGGGTGAGTTGAATGG
The DNA here is from genome assembly GCA_037157565.1 of Thalassia testudinum. Lineage (NCBI taxonomy): Eukaryota > Viridiplantae > Streptophyta > Magnoliopsida > Alismatales > Hydrocharitaceae > Thalassia > Thalassia testudinum. Next base: position 109,321,789 of record JAZHRO010000003.1, on the reverse strand, counting down.
CCGTAGAAAGCCACTCTTAAACCCTAAAATTTGAAAATCCAAAAAAAATTAGAAAATAGTAAAAAGTAAAAGAAAATTTTCTTTGAATAAGGCTAGGCTTGAGGCGGTCTGCATTTTGGCTGATACCTAGGCACTGTTGTGTCTTTGAAAAGTTCAGTTCCTAAGTAGAAAATTTCTTAATGATTGAAAATAACTCAGGTTCAAATAATCCAACCTAATTCTTTTATAAATAGCATATAGTTTTTGCTAGGGACTAGGAAAAGATAGGCATGGGGGTATGATGTAAACACATTTACACTACTTAAAATGTCTATTTTTGCATGTTCTTAAGCATAGGATTGCATTTCATGATATAAATATTGCATAACATGCATCATCTTGCATTTAGAGTAGTTTGAATAAAATGGAGGTTAATTATCTCTTTTTATATGCTTGGACAGGGTAAACATTTTATCGAGGCCTTGAATCAAAGATCCAACGATATGGATGTGATCAGGGCGACGATTGGAGTTCAACGACTCCAAGATCGCCCTAATCAGACATCCGTAGCATCAGATAGTGACTGGGGAACCCTAGAAGATCAAGGGTCAGGATGGTGTAAATCTGCACTTCAGATGACAAATCCGACCGCACGGATGAATTCGGATCGACGATCGCAGCCCAACGACACAAAAATCGAGTCAATCCGACATCCGTGGCACCATCTACAACTTCCAGAAGATGGACGGCCAAGATGGCGCCACGTGGTGCCATCTCGATCGCCCAAACGGTCGCATGCAACCTCTGAAGATCCCGCACCCGCTCGCTCTCCGCCATTGGATCTTGATCCAACGGCTGTGGTCGGCCACGCTTAAAAGCGTCCGCTCGACCATCCGCGCCCTGTAGTGCAGCGGTCGAGCGCGCTTACGCGACCGGCAGGCGTGGGTTCGAGCTGCAACAGAGGGCTGGAGGCGCGGGTGATTGGGTACGGGCGGGCTTTGGATCGCGATCCGACGGCCGCACACGCCCGATAGCGTTCACGCGTGATTGAACGCGCAACATGGACGCGCGATCGCACGCGGGCGGGCGCGCAGCGCAGCGGGCGGAGATGCGTCTTAAGCCGTCCGATCTCGCGATCGGACGGCTGAGAATCAATGAACGTGCGATGGCATTGAGCACACAGGCAGCTGAGGCTGCGCGCGTGGGCACGGAAGCTATGCCCACGTTGGGGGCTTTAGTGACGGATTTATCCGTCACTAAAGACCCCTCATTTATTATTTTGAAGTTGTAATGTCCATTTTGCCCCTACTCCTTGCAACTATAAAAGGAGACCCCCTCCATACGAAATTCTCATCCCTTCCTTCTCCTCTCTACCCCTCCAAGGCTCAAGAGAAGCTTGTCCCACACCCGGGATGCTTCTCACGAGATAAAGTCCAAATTTTCGTTCCCCTTCGGAAGTGGATCCCGCGACGACGACTGCGTGCTGCTCCGTTCCCGTTCTTCTGCTTCGTCCTCCTTCGTCCTGCTTCGTTCTCCTTCATCCAGGCGTCGTCCCGTCCGGCTCGTCCTGCAAGCAACCGTCGAGGAGGATTTCTCTCTCCCTATTCTTTTTACTACTTTCTAGTATAGATTTACTGCTTTCTAGAGTAGTTTTTCTCGTCCTCCAAGCAATCGTCGAGGAGGACATTTCTCCCTCCATTCTTTTAATGCTTTCTAGAATAAATTTATCGCTTTCTAGAGTAATTATTTTATGCTTTCTAGTTGTAATGAAAAATCCCCCTAATGATAAATTCTCTGTTTATTCTACATCTCATTTTGATTTCTCTGTGTAATATTCTCTTTCTCTCTTACTCTCTCTCTCTTCTATTTGTTGTAAATAATTAGATAGTTTTAAATTGAATTATTTCATGACAAATAAAAAGAAACGCGTAGTTTTTAAATCAAACATCCATCTCCCTGTGTTCGACCCAGAATTTCAATTTTGGTATAAATTTTATTTGTTGAACACGAATTCCTTGCTTTTAAGCTATAACGACAGGTTTTCCAAAACCAAAAACGTTAGCGTAGCGATTCGTGCACTCAACATTTTTCTTTATGTTCATAAATATCTAATTTTAAGTCATCATATGTGCTTTAAGTGTTGTGTTTTCAAGAGATAGCTCCTGATTTTGTAAAGCAAGTTTTTCTTTTAGTGTATTTTCTTCATCTAGAGTTTTTGCTTGTTTTTTGTTTTCAACTTTGAGTGACTTAGCTAGATCATGCATTTCATAAAAAGCTTCTAGTAACTCATTAGGATACCTCATCTTCTAGATTCATAAGTCTTAGGAGAGCTTCTTCACTAGAGGTTTCTTCTTCTTCTGAGCTTGAGTCAGATTCATCCCAGGTTGCATGAAGAACCTTCTTCTTTCCATCTCTCTTAGAGAATTTCTTGGTTTTCTTTCTTTTTGTCTCCTTTTTGAGAAGTGGACAATCCTTTCGAGTATGCCCCTTCCTTTTACAGTTATAGCTGATGATGACATCTTCTTTTGAATCTTCCTTTCTCCAATTCCTCTTGTTCTTTAGCAACTTTCTGAATTTATGTGAGAGAAGGGCAATGTCATCTTCCTCACTGCCTGATTCGTCTGAGTAGTTGCTAGCTTCAAGGGCTATGCCTTTCTTCTTTGTTCCTTTATGCCATGGGACTATCGATCAGGTCATCCAGTTGTAGTGTCATTAGATCCTTTGATTCTTGGATGGTGGCAGTTTTCATTTCCCAGTCGCTAGTGAGAGATCGAAGAATCTTCCTCACCAAGGCTTCATTCTTGATGTCTTGATCAAAGTTCCTTAGAGAGTTTACAATGCCTGTAAATCTTGTGAACATCTTCTTGATTGACTCTCCCTTTTTCATCTTGAACAACTCATATTTCTGGGTTAGCAAGTTAACTCGTGTTTCTTTTACCTTGGAGGTACCTTCATGAGTGACTTCCAAGTTACTCCAGATCTCATGATCTATTTTGCATGTAGATACTTGGTTGAATTCTTCTTTTCAAAGATCACAGAAGATGGCATTCATCCCCTTAGCATTGTGAGTGGCCATCTTCTTCTTGTCCGAAGTTATAGCGACACCTTTTATCTCAGGGCAAGTGTACTTTGAAGCAATTACATCTCATACTTCAAAGTCCATATACTCTAGGAAGATCTGCATCCTGGTCTTCCAGTAACCATAATTTGTACCATCAAATAGTAGAGGTCAAACCACAGATTACCCCTCAGTAAACATGTTGGTAAAGGATCTTGACATCTTCTGGACAGATGAGGCTCTGATACTAAGTGAGAGTCCTATGGATTTAATATGCTATACTAGAGAGGAGGGGTGAATAGTATAGACAGTAATTTAAAAAATAACTGTAAGGCAAAATAAACACAAGCCACAAAATATCATACACGAGTGCACCTGAATTTATAGTGAAAACCCTCTCGGCTAAAAACCACTACCTAAACCTCCCAGCTTAGGATTTTTTCGACTAGTCAAGCCTAGTCAATCCACTAATGCACCACTTGAACGAAGGTGGCACAACCTTTTACAAATACCCTTCTCTTAACAACCTAAAGAGAAGCAAAACAACAACAACAGGTCTCCCCAAAACAACTTGGGACCCAGATCAAAACAATAAAGGAAGTACAATATAATCCTAAGGAAACCTCAATGAAAAGTCAAACCAATGTTTTTCGCAGAGGCCTTTTTGATTGGAGTGCTTTGGAAAGCGTGGAAGTAAAAGTGTAGAAGCACTACAAAGATGAAGGTGCAAAAGCTCTTTTTCTAGAGATATTTCATTTTGATTGGTGTGTAGGAAAAAGGCTGCCAAGGTCCTCTATTTATATTATAATTTCGACTTAGAAAGAAAGTTTTTCAAATGCATTTGGTCAATCAATTAAGGTTGTTTGGTCGATCAAAATGGCATTTGGCTAGTTAAACTATTTATTTGATCTATCACTATTGGGTCGATTAGTTAAGCTTTTGATCGATTAAAAGGGGCTTTTATGAACTTTCTAATTTGACTAGATTTGATCGATTAACCTGAATGATTGGCTGATCAAAGCTTTTTGGTCGATCAATTTTACCAATTAGTCGATCAATTAACCCAAAAACTTTGATTTTAGGAAAATTACATTTTGCGAGAATAAAATTGAGGTTCCGTACAAGTATTCTAGACTCAAGAAATGAAAAGACTCAATAGAAGACTTCAAAGAGCTTTATTCCTTTCAATGAGACAGTGATAGAGTTCTGAAAGATTAGTCTGACAGATAACATAATTTTGGTTCTTCAAAACTGAGGTACTAACACATGAATCGAGATTTGATAAAAATTGTGTTGTAATATAGTCGAAATATGCTCAATCAACTTTTAAAATTTATATTCTCGAAAATTGAAATCTGAGGTCATTCGTAGGGAGTAATTAAATGCATAATTACTACTATATTAGTTTTGCACAATTTAAGCTCAGGAACTAGATATAATTAGTTTAATTCTCTAAGCTCCAAATCTAGTTTAGAAAGGTAATGATTAATCACTCAACTTAATAATTTAATTATGAAAATAATATTTTTAATTATTCAATACTCAATTAAGGATGGTTTAAGCACTAAATAATCCAGATAATGTCTGAAGAATAAGGTGATGCAATAAAATCCCCAAATACTCAACAATCAAGATAAGTCAACCATTAATTAAAAGATACTACCAATCAGTCCCTGAAAATTTAGAATTATTGATTTTCTTACATTTTGGTCCCTACAAATGTTGCAAGCAGGTCCCTACAAATTTTTATTTTCTTTAAATTGGTCCTTGCCAGCAGATTGGGCTTGTGCCCTTCTCCTTGTCGTAGAGGTTGTGGAAGAAGGTTGGGGAAGCCTTTCTGGGTTGTCTCCAGAGATTATGGAATTGCTCGAGAGCTTCGCGCGAGCTCCAAGAAGCTTTGGACAAACCTTTAGTGCTTGAGGTGACCGAAGGACTACTACCGATGTCGAAGAAGGTGGTGACGGTGGTGGAGGTGGACTCAATGGATTGGATCTAAGCCTCAGGAAAATGGCCGACGACCTTTGCTGGACTTTGGTGAAGGTCGTTGCAGTGGTGATTTGGCATGAGGAGGACGATGGAGGTGTGTAATTGCGCAGCAATCATAGGCCTTAATCTACATGAATTAAGTTAGAACCTAGCTTAACTTAGGCATTCTGCATGCATTCGCATCATACTTTGCATCGTAGTTATTTATTAGATTTGTAAATAATAATGTCGTATTAGGTTCTAATTGAGAGATATTAATAATTGCAGGTAATTTGGGGCTATGAATGACCGATCTAACCTTACGGATCTGCTCAAAACAATGACGGGAGTTCAACGCTTCCAAGATCACATCAATCAGACTCCCGTAGCTTCCTATGGAGCCTACAGAAGAGTAAGAGCCAAGAGGCAAATAAGTGAAAATTCAAACCTCAGATGATAAATCCAATTGCATGGATGGATCCGGATCAATGATCACAGTCCAACGGCATAAGAATCATCTCAATCGGAGGTGAACATCATCATTTACAAAAGAGAGAAGATGAATGGCCACGATGGTGCCCCATGGCACCATCGCAGTCGCCCCTCACACCGGCCCCAACTCTTGAAGGCATCTCGCCTCAAGATTTGGGCCGTTGGATCACCATCCAACGGCCATGATGTACCCATGTCACCAGCCTCTTCGCACTTCAAGGATGATCACGCCTCAGCCATTGGATCTCCATCCAACGGCCGATGGTGGCTACACACAAGATGGCAAACACAAAAAAATGTGCCACCAGTGTGTTGGCTCATGCACTCGAATAATGGCGCATGACGTGCGGTCGACTCAAGATCAGAGGAAAATTGGCGAAGGCACAATCGTGGGGATGAAATCCATCTGTTGGATGGACATCAGGCCGTGCAGAAGTGACCATGCAGCATGCAGAGAGACCTCGGCTAATGATGTGTGGGTTCACATGCAAACAAACGCGTGAGCGTGCACATTTGAATTTCAAGAAGCGGTGCTGCGACTCTTTTAAGCCATCTGATCATGAGATTAGACAATCGAGACTTGGCGTGCACGTTAGGCTCTAGGAAAGTGCGAGGCAGATGTGCGTAGAAGAGGAAAGTGCGAGCAGTGAGCATCCGATCGTGATCCAAGGGCAGCGAACGCGACACATGGTGCCATCTGGTCCATTTCACGTATTCAGAGCCATTGATCTCCCAATCGATGGATTTGATCACGAGAGGGTTGTTACACAGTTTTGGGGGCTCAAATGTCCATCTTGCCCCTCATAAAAGCTATAAAAGAAGGCCTAGGGCTCCCCAGTTGAAAGCAACTCTTCCTAACACCTCAGAACTCCTCTAGACCCTCTCCAAGTCTTTAGAGCTTCTTCTCCTTCTCTCTCCATTTCCGACTATCCTCCTGAAGTGCCCACCAAGCCACCTTGGTGGACCACTGTTGCTCTCCCCAACCTCTCCAAAAGGCCACCACAGACCACCCATGGTGCCCTTATTATGCTAGATAGCAGTTTTTCATTCATGCTCTAGTTATAGATAGATAGCAAATATATGTTTTTGTCATAATTCTATATCTGCAATTCATGATCAAACCATCTGCATGATATACATATTGTGATTAGTATTATATATATATATTAGTTTGCAATTAGTAGCATATTCTCGAGTTAGCATTCTAATTCAGTATGAAATCAGAAACATTTTTTCCCTCCCTAAGTTCGACCGAAACTCACATCTCATAAATTTTATTTATTTCGACGTACTTTGCACTATACTACGACTGATTTACTTTAAGACATGGTTTACAACACGAACAAATTAACACCATTGTTGGGGAGGCACAACGATTTCTGATTTCATAACTGATTTAGTTTTCTGTGTGGGATGAACCAGGGATCTGCGCACACATTGAGGGTGGATTTTAAAAAAAATCAGCTGTGCATCTCCTCTACCTTAGTTTTAGGTTTCTTTCTGAATCTTAGGTTAGATTTGAATTTTAGTTAGATTTTGCTTTTCTTAAAAAAAAATTAGGTAGTTAGATTATGGTTTCCTTTTGAATCCTAGGTTAGAAGTTTCTTGAAGAAAAAATAAAGAGAATGAATTTAAAAGGTTTTTCTCTCCAAAAAATATTTTGAAAAAGTTTGAAAAAAAATTCGAAAAAAAAATCTCTTTGGTAGGAAGGTTTGAAATTTGAATTTCAAACCTTGCAAAAGCCTTTCCACCACATCCCTAATTTTCAACCTGATTTTAAGGAGCGATTTAAAAATTCACTTGCTGAAAATATATTGGGCGAAAAATTCTAAAATTTGGACAAGAGCTTTATTTTCAAACTGCAACATTTATTTAGAAAATTTGGATTGTGCAATTTTTTAAAATTTGTATATTACAAGGTGGGCAAATTGACCTAGATTTGAAAAGTTTCAAATTTCAAATAGCAATTCCGAATAATTCACGAATCTAATCTGACCAAAAATGGTGAGGTTTGAAGTTGATTTAATTAGCTTTCATTTCCATATTTTTACCAAATTTTCAGAGTTTATTTGAAACTGTTTGAAAATAGAAAACCAACCAGGGGTCAAAATTCTAGATTTGACCCCTTGACATTTAAAAATTCTTATTTATTCAGTTGAAATAGTAAAAATTACAAAAAGATATTCTGTGAAAGGATAATTAAAAAAAGAATCTATCTATTGAGTTTCAAATTATTTGGATTCCATTTGTACCTCAGAGAACTATTTTACTCTTGTTGGTTTGCTAAAATCCTAGAACTGCATGAACCCTTGGTTAGACCTTTAGGGTCAAAATTTCTGGAGACCACATATTTGGGCTAACCTAAACTAAATCAAGTCTAGTGGCTAGCTGGTGAGCTTGGTCACCTTGTGGACCGCTCAGCACCAACTAAATTGAGAAAAAAAGAGGGTTAAAAAATCACAAGAATACACCTAATAACCTACATTTGTCTTGAAACTACTGGGTGATTTCAACCTCTTTTTCCAAACCTGGTGACTAAGCTTGTGGGGTAGTGTCAAACGACTATAGCTAAGGGGTACAAAGGAACTAGAGGCAAAAGCCGAAGGAAGAACCTTCCTCTTAGTACCCTCGTAACCAAACTGGCTGGGTTAGCTTAAGAGGCGGGGATTATCTTCAGTTGATTTGTCGACGAATTTCTTCAATAATTTAAACTTGAATGAAAAATATGGTCATATGATCTTAAGGACCAATCTGATTAACAAGGCCTTAGCCTTATTCTGCTTGACTACACCAACCCTTTGAGTTGGTGTATGCAAGGAAGAAGGTCATTTTGGCCTCAACTTATTAGACCGTGGGACCTAAATCCAAGACGGCAAAGGCGACTCTTGCCTGAACCTTCTTCCCAACCCTCTTCCTCTCAATTAGCTGAGATCTCTAATCCTAATCCTAGAGTTAGTCAAGGCCCTGAGAACCAAGACCTAATGGCTCATTTGGAAGCCAGAGTTGAGAAGTCCAAGAAAAGATACGAGTAGAGCATTGACAGGATCCTTACGACGCTAGACAGGATGCAACATCCACCATGCGGAGAACTGCGGGACTTCTAAGATCCGGCGGCAATGATTATAGCACCTCAGGTTCGGATTCCCATCGGCGGAGATGCATTCGAGTTGAAGCCGAACATCATAAGTCAGATTCAGACTCACTTCCATGGAAACTTGAATGAGGATCCCTTCTACCACATTGAAGATCTAAGTCGAATTGCAGAGTCAATTCAACCCAGAAATGTAGACATTAGAATTGTTCTCATGAAGCTTTTTCCTTTCTCTCTCAAGGATAAAGCTTCCTATTGGTTTAAGACTACAGGAGTACAATTGGAAATTGGAAGGAATTACGTCACGAATTCCTCCAAAATTTCATTCCAATTGGTCGAACAAATGCTATGAGGCTCACAATCATGACCTTTTCCCAAGGCCCTGGAGGGAAACTACATGATGCCTGGGACAGATTCCACGATCTTCTTAGGAAGTGCCCTTACCATGGTGTATCCAGATGGCACCTTGCACAAGTCCTTTACCATGGGCTGGATGACACACATCGGTACTTGGCCGATGCATCTGGCGGAGGGAATTTCCTTGCGAAGGATGAGAATAGCTCATTCAAACTGTTGGAATCCTTAGCAGAGAACTCGACGAATGCTACCTCTATGAACCAATTCCATCGACATGAACAGCAATGAGTTAATGTCCACGAAGCTCATGCCGAATTTGCTCAAGCTGATATGGACATTATCACCAAGAAGCTGGACAAGGTGGATCTGCTCGATAGAAAGCTTAATGAATTAATGCGAGCAAGATCTGGGTTTCCTGGCAGTACAACTGCATCACACTCCTCTATTGCATCTCGAGCCCCTCCTACTCGTGATCTTTTCACTCAAGATGTTTCTTCTCCATCTTTGTGGGATCCTGCATATCACATGACCATGAGTAATCTGGATATGGCATTGTACAATTAGGGTTACACATCACATGACAATTCGAGTGCGTATTCTTTTGATGAGTTTGCATCTAAGACATTCTCGGCCTATGAAGATGTCAGTGCTAGGTTGCAGGTGTAATAACCCATATTTTGAGATGTATAATCTTGCTTGGTGCCAACATCCTAACTTCTCCTGGTCTAGTAACTCATAGAGACCAAATCCACACTACCGACCCGGACAATACGGGAATGTACAAAACACATACCCGAGGCATCAGCCATTCCCATCTCAGCGCCAAACATGTTCTATTTATCCACCGCAGAACCAAGCTGCCAACTACCCTCCAAAGCAGGCTGACCCTTTGGAGTCATTGAAGGAGGAATTGCAGGAGTCAATCCAAAAATCGACTCATGACAACCTGTAAATTATGAAAGCTATGGATGACCACATACAGATGATGAGAGCCTCATCATGAGCCATAACTAGCTCATTTTGACATAATAAAGAGAATAAAAGCAACTACATAACCTAGAAGAGGGCTTAATTGGAGAAATAAGTGTTCTGAGAAGAAAACATGAAATAAAGGTTAAAACTGCAATTTTACCATTGCAGTACATAAACGGGATTTATCAGAGGCAAAACATAGGTCAAATGGTCTAAATAAGATAAAAAGTGGGTTGAGTCAATCAGAAATGGGTTTATGTGCAATCCAGGAATTAAATGACATTTGGTAACCCTAAAATAGACTTGCTTAAAGCAACAAGGTTTCGGTCAGGATAAAAATCAAGTAAACCCTCTAAAAATCATGGAAAAATATCCTCTCGGGTTTATAACATTAAAATTGGCCTTTGGAACCTAGTTTGACCTAGATTAGGGTCCTAGCTCATTAATTAACCTAATTTGGGTTTTTATGCAAAATGTCCAGTTAAAAGGGGCCAAACATAAAATCCAACTTCACCATTGGATTCCTTAGGTCAAAATTAGGTTTGTACCAAAATTTGGACCTAAGGGGAGGTCATCTTGACCTAGTTTGCAATTTAGTACACCCAAATCACATTTTGGTCCCTAACTTTTGAAAATCATCACAGAGAGCCTGCTAACTTCCTCGCCAACCTTGCAATCAGGTCCTCCCTCCATTATTGGGGCAGAATCCTACTCCGACGAGGATTAGAGAGGGAATACTCTCTGATTCCTCAGAGATCCCCTCCCATAAATGGAAGGGAGATTCTCTGAGGAATTCCCTTCCATCTGAGGCCAGTCATGATCCCTGATTTGATCCCAATCTCTCGTGCGAACGCACGAGGGATTTGGGTATCCACCTACTTTCCTTCTCCGGCGATCCGTCGGAGATAAAGGCGTGCCCTCCAAGCTCTGAACACATGGCCTGTGCCTATAAAAGAACCCCCAAACCCGGCTGCTCAATTTCAGCTTGACTTGGCCGAACTTCCACCTCAAATTCTTCTCCTTCTTCTCCGGCCAAGGGTCCAGCGAGCTCTGGCGAGCCCCCTTCCCTTCCTCTGCGCTCTGCCACAAAACCAGTGACAGAGTCATCTTCCTGATTCTCCACCGCGTCGCGCAACACCTGCGCATGCCGCTTCAGCCCTGTCGTCGCTGCCGTCCTCCCCCACTGGGCATCTTCTTCTCTGACAACAGTCGATACGGCCGTCTGCCTCTCTGCCCCTTTTGTCCCTTTAAGTAGGTTAAAATCATTCCCCTCTATCCCCTCTTTCATTTCCTCACTGTATTTCACTCAATCGACCCCTCGACCGCCGCCATCCACCGTCACCTTCCTCATCTCCGGCCACCCTTCGGTGAGGCGCTCCCATCGCTCCGCAGCCCCACACGCCTCGCTGACCATCACATAACCTTCGCCTCACCTCACTGAGTATCCTCCACCCGTCTATAGACCCGCTACGCCTACCCAACGGTCCCCTGAACTCACCCATCCATCCAGCCATAGGGCGACCTAGGCACGCACGCCTAGGCTGCCCCACGGCCTACCACCTTGCCCTTCACCTTTTCCATGACAAGGCGAAGGTCCCCCGGTGATCTAATTAGGCTGAGAGGCTCGTTTTGTGTCTGACAGTTCTCCAACCCCTGCCGCCATTGACAGTGACTCGAAGAAGCTCCAAGCTCACTCCAGGCTTCAGGACGGCCAGGCTCCAAGTGCAGCTCACTCGGGGAGGCATTGCGAAGATATCTGGTCCAGCGAGCGATGCTGCAGAGTCTACAGTTGAGGGAATCAAAGGCGTGGTCTGCTGCGGGCGCGCGAGAGAAGGCAACAACCTTTAGTCCCACATCATGGACTCACAAAGAGGTGGAGTGGTTTAAATGGTTTTTGTCATGTGGTTTCAGTGCCTCCAAACGCACATGGGGTGAGGTCCCTCACCTATTACACGCCGCCTCGTCCGCGATTTCACCACGCAGATCTGGCGCGATCCGACCCGACCCTGAGCACACCTCGCGCATCATCCTCACGCCGGTGCGCTTGGTCATGGGCACGCGTTCTGACTCGTTAACCCAGCTCTTGGAGAGCTTCCTGGGAGTGGTTTACAGAGAGCGAGAGACGTGTGGGTAGAGGGGTTAGGTTTTGTTGTACCTTGCTATGGTTGTGCAGGGAAGGAAGGAGTGAAGCAAACACTTGCCCGCTGCTAGCAAAGGGAAGAAGAGAAGGAAGTAGAAGGCAAAAATGAAGAAGGAAGGAAGCCAGTGAAAAGAGCAGGAAGAGGCGAAGGAAGAAGAGAAGAGGAAGTATAGCAGAGCCAAGGAAGAAGAAGACCCGTTGATACAAAGAAGAAGAAGGCAGAAGAGAGACTGCAGAGAAAGAAGAAGAGGAATAATCAAAGGAGGAAAATACTTTTAAGACGTCTGATCACAAGATCAGACGTCCAATTTTACTCTTTTTCCTGTATTACTTTTTAAATGCATTTGAATTAAACTTTTGAGTAAATTAGAGTGTTCAATTACATTTGAGATTAGTAGTAAATTCCGATTGCTCCCTGTGTTCGACCTCGGATACTCTGGTTTTCGAGTAATAAAAACCTTTTATTTGTTGACGACGCTTGATCACCTATACTACGACGTAAATAACTGTTAAAACACGATCGAGTCAGTCGCGTCAACAACAGAACATACAAAATACATAGAATCAGATGAAGCAGGAGAATAGATCACAGGGAGCCTTGCCCTCCCATCCTGTCCCAAACCCAAGGTATGTGCAGAATCAAGGCACCCCACTTAGATTCCAAGCACCACAAGGATAGGCACATGCTATTCTACAAGAAACTTCTGCACCACCTGGTTATGGGCAAGGTCAACCACCATTATTGCAAAACCCTGTGTATTCTGTTCCTTCAACTCCTCCCCCACCTCATGCATAGCACGCCAATGCAAAGGCTACCACTTTGAGGAACAGAAAGATTCCACAAGACCAACTACTTAGGGAAGCAGGTCATGATTTTTCATGCCCTTCACCGTAGGATGGTTCGACTCCATCTTCATCTCAGGAGCCATCTACGGTTGATAAGGGTAAGAGGCCACTTGACCAAGAGATTCCTATCCCTTTTCCTGAGGCTTTGACACGGAATATATCATGGAAAAAGGATACTCGAAATTTCAAGGACCTGAAATCAATGTTTAAGGAAGTACATATTCAGGTCCCTCTCCTCAAGGCCATTGATTACATTCCTGCTATCGCTAGGTTCTTTAAGGACTATTGTACTCCGAAGCAATAGCTGAAAAATTGATGACAGGCAATACTATCAAAGGAGGCTAGCACTGTGATTCTAGCCGACTTACCACCTAAGAAGAAAGACCCTGGTACCCCACTTATTTCCTACTTTTTGTAGGATTCTCCATTTGATTGGGCCCTTCTTGATCTGGGTTCATTCATCAACTTGACTCCCACTACCTTATATAATCGATTTCGATTTGTGGAGTTAAAACCCACCTCGGTTAGGATTTAGCTGGTTGATAGATCAGTAAAAGAACCAAGGGGGTGGTTGAGAATGTGATCATAAAAGTCTGTGGATTCTACTTTCCCGCAGACTTTTTCATTCTCGAGATGGAGGGTCCTCCTAATCTCTGAGATGCACCGATCATTTTGGGTCACCCATTTCTGGTGACAACACAAGCAAACATTGACTGTCCATCCTGGTGTATGGAGATTGCCCTAAGTAATGAAAGACCTAGACTTGTCATATTCAAGGCATCAAGGAACTTCAATTGCGATCGCATCGTAGAGGATGGTGAAGACAAAGAATTAGCTTTTTGTGGTAACATTGGGCTCCTTTTTGATGACCCAATGTCTCATTCGTCTACACTATCAGGGTTCTTAGATCTTTATCCACACAGAACTGAGGCAAATGACATGCACATTTCATCCTGCAGATTTGATTGTCTAGGGTGTTCATCTAATCATAACACCCCTGATCCTGATTATCCTATCCAACTAAGCGATGATCTGCTTCCATCAAGACCAGATTACATGACCTTTGCAAGCGGATTTTCCGGCAGTCAGGATCATCAGATTCCCACTATTGATTTTGCTCCTATTCAAACTCCCACTCCCACCCCTGATTCTGATTTGCTCATGATTGAACTAAAGCCCTTACCTGATTCACTCAAATACATGTTTTTAGGTGAAAGTGAGACATACTCGATGATCATTAGTGCTTACTTAACCCAAGAACAAGAGCATCAATTGATCTTTGTACTACAAGCACATAGGGCTACCATAGGGTAAAGTATTACTGATCTTTGCGGCATTCGCCCCTCATATTGCACTCATCATATCTACACGGATGAGGGGGTGAAACCTTCGAGACAACCTCAGAGGCGCTTGTATTATAATATGCTTGAGGTTGTCAAGAAGGAGATCGTCAAATGGTTGGATGTGGACATTATCTATCCAATTTCCAACAGCTAGTGGGTGAGTCTGATGCAGCGAGATTTCATCGCGGAAAGGATCGGATTTTGGAAACCTGTCGTCATAGTTCGATTCGTGAGAAAATCTATTGATCAGATAAAATTTATAATCGAAACTCAAAAAGTGAGTCCCGAGTCGAACACAAGGGGGTGAACATTTGGTTTTGAAAGATATGAGTTCTCTTTTATTTCTTTTTGTTGTTTTTATCTTTTATGATTATTTTGTATTTTTAATAGGGCAAGAGATTAGGTCGATGAAATTTTATCTAGCTAATCTACTTGCAAAAATACAAGAGAGAGAGAAATAATCATGGATTTCTAATCAAATGGTTTTTACAAATACGAAAGTGGAAAAGATTACACTACGAAAGCAATAAAGATAGAAAGAAGTGAGAGAATCCCCCTCAATGGTTGCTCGGAGGATGACTCTCTCTAACATCGCCTGGAGGAAGGTGATGAGGAGTGGGAAGAAGGAGGACGGAGGATGGGGTAGGATGGTGTCGCGGCGAGGATATTCTTCCTGAAGGGTGGTGAGAAGACAGCCACAGGATGCTCCACGAATAGGGATGAGAGATGGGAAAACTATTTTCTTTTCTACTCTAGAGGAGCATCCTAGGCTTGGGACAAGCTTTCTCTAGAGCCTTGGAGGTGGTGAGAGGAAGAAAGGAAGAGATGAAGAGGAATGGGAGGGCTAGGGGTCCTTTTATAATGGAGGAAAGAATCAAATTCGGATATAGGACATTTAGTAACAGTCATAAACATCACTGAAGATTTGTTGTAAACGTTGCTAAAGATCCTACGCCAACCCTCACCCCCGTTGGTGCACGCATCAGGCGCCCCTTAACGTGCACGCGCTGGCACCGCACTGCCCTTGCGCATGAGTGTCTCCACACCCACGCATGCACTTGCACTGCTGTGCTCGTGTGGTGGTGCATGTGTGAGCATGGCCAGCCTGGGTTGCGCCACATGGCACGACCTAAGCCGTCCATCTTCTTTTTGTTGTAGGGATTGCTACAGAGGTCAGATTGAGTCGATTTTCATGCCATTGGGCTATGATCGTTGACCCAAATCTATCTGTGCAATCGGATTTGTTGTTTGAAGCTCCAATTATGTCACCTAGTCCCTTGGCCGTTGATCTTCCTCAGACTACATATGGTGCTATAGGACTCTGATCAAGGCGATTTCAAAGGCGTTAAAATCCGATTGTCATCCTGATCAGATCCATATGGTCAGATCGTCATTCTGAGGCTCCAAAATAGATCTCATTCTCTCCTGACCACAAAAAGGATGCAATTAACTTAAAATATACATTACTCTAAATGTAGAATGATGCTTGCTATGAAATATTTATAATATGGAATGCAAATCTAAGACTAGGAACATGCATAAATAGGCATTTTAACCTAAATGGATGTGTCTACATCATACCCCGTACCTATCTTTTGCTAGTCCCTAGCAAAATTAAACTACATTCTATGTATAAAAATAGAATTAGGACTCGAATGCTTAGGCCTAAGTCATTTATTAACAATAGAAAATTTCAACTAAGGTCCCAAACTACGAAAACTCAGAAATACCTGGGTCTCTGTCAGAATGTAGAGTGCCCAAGTCCTCGCCCTATCTGAAAAAGGAAGATAAATTTTTTTGTTTTTCTTCTTTTCTAATTTTTTTGGACTTTTGGAGTTTGAGAGTTTTGGGATAACTTTTTATGGCTACCAGACCTACTCAAGACTCGAAAAGGACTCTAAGTGCTATGTGTCATGTGAAAGGGTGATAGACTCACTAGGCGGCAGTTAAAATGGACTTTGGGTTTCTACGACCCTAGGTGACCTTGCCTAAAGGTTTATCTTTTTGAATGGTAGCTTTCCCTCTACTTCTTTTATTTATGGGGTCAACACAAGGGTGAACCCAGTGTATATCTCCCTGATTTATTCTACTTCCCCGCTTCTTTCCTAAGTGTTTTGGGAATTATTATGCATTTTTGTGATCTGGGCTTTGGACAACCGACCAATGGGCTGTTACCCATGGCAACTTTTCAGCTATACTCGTGTGGTGAAGTGTGGTTTTATTTATTTTTTTTTTTATTTTCTCCTTTTTTTCTCTCTATTTTTTCTTTTTCCTAAGTAGGTGGCTTCCCTAATCTAATATTTATCTAAAGGCAGTACGAAGAAAATGGTCTTCTGGCTGGGCTCTGGACAACCAGCCAATGGGCTGTTACCGACGATAGCTTGCCAACCATACCACAGTAGATAGCTCACTAGCTACCAAATTTCCTAAGAAATCACCGAAAAGTGAGTCAGTGCAAATAGTGTGTAGATAGACTTAAAATCCCCTTAAATCCAAGGGCAGGTTATTAGGTCATGTACTTATCATCCCAATTTACTCACCAAATTAAAGTAAAATTACTTGACCAGAACTCGAGACTAAGTCCACATTCGAGTGGACACCTAGGCTAATTAAGCCTGAAGACCTGAAGAGTCTAAGTGTTTAGGTCCTATCGTGTCATGTCCTAAAGTTAATAACCTCCAAATGCCTAAGTTTTCTTCTCCTAATTCTTTTTTATTTTTGTCTTTTTGAATTTTTAATTTTTTTTAAAAAAGAAACTAAAAGAAATTCTATGGAGCTAGCAAAATGATTTTAGGATAAAGTATCCACCCCCTATGCCTAAATGATGCAATGTCCTCATTGTACAAACAAAGACATGAAAAAGTGCGGAGTAAATAGAATATCGCCTGAATTTTGTGAAAATCCAGTCAGCTCGTAGAGAACATGGAATATACACACGTGCTAAGTTTATTGTCTTCAGCTAGGCACGATTCACAAGTAAAGAAGACATTAAAAGTTTTGAAGTGCAGGTCAAAATTAGAATAAGAAAATTGATTTTTTGACCTGCAAAAAGATGTCCACAGATGTGGACTAGAATGTGAAGCAGACCCATGCCCCAAGGTCGAGTGATTCTCAGGTTCTGGATGAAAATCACCCAGAATTGAAGGTTGTTAAGCTTGTGGGGCTGGGCCTACGATTTTGTGGTGTGCAACCTAAGACCAAAGTGTCGGACAACGGGTAAAAATGGTTCAATTGGTGTGGATGTCCACTTAACGTTCATCTCAGAAAAATAATCAGTTATTTTGAGCTTGGGTTGCACGTGAAAGATATCATAAGGGTCCTGATAGAAGGTAGGTGGTTTTAGGTCAACAGGAACCCTTAAATCCAAACTCATAGTTCCCTCAAAAGTAGCTTCCCAGATTTTTATTTCCCACTTCCTATCCTCCAAAATCATTATTTTTGGAACCTCTAAATCATTGTACAACCCATCTAAAGTACCCAAGTCCAATAATTGTGGCTCGATCAGGATTAACTTGGGTCTAGTGATCTCAAGAATATCATAATTCAACCCTTTAGGGTGTGGTTGAGGAATGAGGCTACTGATTGAATCATCAGGATTAGAATCGTCTAAGTTAGCCCCAACATGATCATAATCTTCAATAATTAGGCTATCAAAAGGTTCGTCAGGCTCCTCAAGCCCATTCGTCTCACTAAAATCCTCTTCTTTAAGCTCAAGTGAGACTTCACCTAAAGATTCTTCACCCTCAGAGTCAAAGAATTCTTGATTCTCATTTATATATGGTTCAAAATCATATGTCATTTCATGGTCCATGGAGACATTTTTCGTCGTTCCTTGGCTCGGGGATCTCGGGTGAAACAATCAATTCATTTTGAATTGGATGCTCTAGACCAACCTGGTCATCCCTGATCTCAGAAAATGTATCCCACCCCAACAGGAGCCGGAGCGGGTTCTGACATTGGCTCTCCTGATGGGGGTTATCTTGAAAATCATTCCAAGATTTGACTAGGGCAACCACAAATTTCATCCTCAACCTTGACAACTTCCCAAGTAAAAACTCAACCTGGCCCCTATCCCTAACATTTTGGAGTAAATCCAATAAGGATCTATTTAGCTCATCAATCATTTTTATCATAGGCTCCAATGCTTTAGTGCATGGTATTGGCTGAGCTTCTAAAGATTGTATAATGTTCCTCAAATTAGCCAATACCATGTCTGAATCCTGGTTCACTTGAACCGAATGGTTCGATTCAGGTTTGGGTGGGTTTGGGTTAAATCTAGGAGAGTTAAGATAACGAGGTTCTTGGGTCCCTCCCCGATAGTAGGTCATTCTAGGTTGTTCAAAGAATGGTGGTGACCTATATTCAGTGGAATACTAGGGAGGGTAGGTGTTATCATCATCATATCCTTCCTGATTGTAGATCGGGTTGGTTTGGTGATTAAAGGATGAAGATCTATAATCACTGTAGCTCTAGTAAGGATAGTAATCATAGTCTTGTTGTCCAGGGTTAGACCCTGGACACTAAGGTCTGGATTCATATCCCCAATCAAAGTTATCTCGGCTAGTGGATGGGTAATTACAAGTCAAGTCAAGATAGTAATCATCTTGGGGAAAAGTGTTGGTAGTAGGGTAGGATGGGAAATGCGTGTAAGATGCTGAAGGATACATGGTATAATAGGAGGGAAATCAGAAGAGAGAAAGGAGCCCTATAGTACAAGCAATCAACCCTGCCCTTAGGTGGGTTAGCCTAAAGACCTATAGACTCCGAGGACTCGTCTTGAGTTATAAACGATTTGGTCTACTTCTATCCAGTCAATCCAACCAGTTAGAGGGAGGGGCTGGGGAGAAGGTTCTTCCTTTGGCTTGCACCTTCGATTCCTAGTGGACTCCCTAGCCACAGTCGTTTGACGCTACTCCCCTAGCTAGACATCAGATGGACCAGTAGAAGCAGATTAATTGAAAAAAAAATCTCAATCTGAGCCCCGAAGAGCAAATCAATCCTTAAGGCCGACGTCTACTCAGTCTTAATTAGGCTTAGGATGATTGTGCTCTTGGAATGTGATGGACCCTTTAGATGGGTTGTGCCCTTAATGATCAATTCAAATGTGTGTGCGAGAATAACCAGGGTATGCAAACAAGGTTATTTGATGTTGTGTCTTTTAGGGTTTAATCTTGTTTAGTAGCTTTTAGGGTTTAATAGTTAGGTTTGTCCAATCAAGTTTAGTAGAACACTCAAAGTTTTGAAAGCACTGGTGTAGATATATTCCTTTAAAAATTAGAAATAAAATGTGGAGTGCCTGGTTCAATCCTTAAAATCAACCCTAAGTGGCAAGCTATTGATGAATCACTTTTATCTTAAGTGGTACTGCCCAAATAGTTTAATCAATTGGTCTGTTGCACCACTTGATTAAGGCACACAAGATGTTTAACCTATTCAAATTGTTGACTCACTTATTTGTGTGTTAAGGTATACCGGATCCACAGGTCAGATTCTAGTTAAGTGGCAGAATCGATGTGATTGTGCGCCTTAGGTTGAGAAGTTGTGGGTATTTAGTGTGTAGCTTTCAGTTAAATCCCATAAGAGAATAGTACTTTCTTTTTCAATATATGCGAGTGGGTGAGGTGTGGTGAAGTAACAATCAAACAATCAAATCTATCCTAGGGTTTATAAAAAGCACCTAAGTTGATTTGGGTTTGAATTATTAGTGTGGTGAAAAGAAATCTAGGGTGGGGGTGGTGGGGATAAACTTACAAAACTTTTAAGCTGCACTCTACTCTAATTATCCGCTTTGGCTCGCCTTGGAGAGGTACCTGTAATCACAGAAAGAAAGGAGCAAAGTCAGCTAAAAAGTTAAGTAAGGCGGAAAAACATGAGAAAAACCAAAGAGCGTTGCCTCCCTAGCAACGGTGCCAAAATGATGCAACGGGATTTTGTCGTTAAAAGGTTTGGATTTGAAAAACCCGTCGTCATAGTTCGAGTCGGGAGAAAATTCATCGATCAGATAAAATTTATAACTGAAACTTGAAAAGTGAGTCCTGGATTGAACATGAGGAGGCGAATGTTTGGTTTGAAAGATACGCATCTCTTTTATTTGTTTTTGTCAATTTTATCTTTTATAAATTTTTTTGTATTTTTAATAGGCTAAGAGATTAGGTTGATGAAATTTTATCTAGCTAATCTACTTGCGAAAATATAAGAGAGAGAGAAACAATCATGGATTTCTAATCAAATGTCTTTTTACAACTACGAAAGCGGGAAAGATTACACTATGAAAGCACTAAAGATAGAAAGATGTGAGAGAATCCCCCTCGATGGTTGCTCGGAGGATGACTCGCTCTGACGTCGGTTGGAGAAAGGTGGTGTGCAGCGGGACGAAGGAGGACGTAGCTGGAGGACGGAGGATGGGGTAGGACGGCATCCTGGCGAGGATCTTCTTCCTGAAGGGTGGTGAGAGGACGACTACGAGATGCTCAATGAATGGGGATAAGAGGTGGGAAAACTATTTTCTTTTCTACTGTATAGGAGCATCCTGGGCTTGGGACAAGCTCTCTCTAGAGCCTTGGAGGTGGTGAGAAGAAGAAAGGAAGATATGAAGAAGAATGAAATGGGTAGTGGCCCTTGTGGAGGAAAGAATTAAATTCATATATAGGACATTTAGTGACGGTCATAAATGTCGCTGAAGATCCGCCGCAAACGTCGCTGAAGATCCCACGCCAACCCTCACCCGCATTGGTGCGCACATCACACGCCCCTTATTGCACACGTGCTCGTGCGTTAACGCTGCCTTCCATCCTGTGCTGCGCTTGTGCATGCGTGTCTTTGCATGCGTGTGCACATTCGTGCTGCTGTGCACTTGTGGTGGAGCGTGCTTGCGCATGGGCAGCCTCGGTTGCGCCACATGGCGTGACTTGGGCTGTCCATCTTCTTTATGTTGTTAGGGTTGCTACAGCGATCGGATTGAGTCAATTTTCATGCCGTTGGGCTATAATTGTCAACCCGAATCCATCTGCGCTATCAGATTTTTCATTTGAATCTCCGATTACGTCACCTAGTTCCTTGGCCGTTGATCTTCCTCGGACTGCATATGGTGCTACAAGACTCCGATCAAGGTGATTTTGGAGTCGTTGGACTCCGATCGTCGTCTTGATCAGATCCGTATAGTTAGATTATCAATCCAAGGCTCCAAAATAAATCTCCTTCTCTCCTGACCACAAAAAGGACATAATTAACCTAAAATATACACTACTCTAAATGCAGAATGATGCATGCTATGAAATATTTATAATATGGAATGCAAATCTAAGCCTAGGAACTTGTATAAATAGGCATTTTAAGTTAAATGGATGTGTCTACATCAAAGTCCTACTCAGATTGTGCGCAAAAAGACAGGACTCACCGTTATCAAGAATGAAACAGGTGAATCCATCCCAACCTACACCACTACTGACGAGTCGATTGTTCGCTTTGAAGTCGTTTGTAGTTTGATGTGGTGGAAAAATAGACTAATCAATAATTAAAAATAACCACTCGGAGAAGAGCGGGTCGTATCAACAGGGAGGCAATGATGTATTTAAATTCGCACTGATTAAAAACGTTTGTTCGTAGTTAGTTTAGATGGGAATCCAGCCAAATTTGCCTTCAGATTAAGGTTGAATCAAGAAAACATGCTGAAATGGCAATTTTTAACAACTAGAGGATATTTTTTGCAATGTCGATTCAATAAAATATCATTAAAAGATGACAATGGCAGAAAATGTAATTATTAATGGGGCATGTATTGTAGCAAAATAGGAGATTTCTTCCCCTTGGCCGTGGGCGAGGAGGAATGAACAGCCGGAGGCAGGAAGCTCAGAGGAAGTTCTTTGGACCGAGAGCTTCGCAACGGTGGTGGCGGCGAGTCACGTGGTGGCCGGAGCTGGCCGACGGAGCTCCGGTGAAGGTGGCCTTCGACAGTGGCTGCACTTGCTAGAGGGGCGGCTGCGTGCGTGCGACGATTGCTGCAGGTGGTGCGTGCGAGCACTGCTGTTGCGGACGCGTGGGAGTTGAGCGTGCTGAAGGTGATGCGGGTGCACGCTCTGGTGGAGGCACTGCAGACGGCGGTGGGGGAGCACTGCAGACGGTAGGCGCAGGAACGCTGAAGCGAGTGCGCAGGAGTTGAGCGCGCTGAAGGTTGCTGGCAGGTGCGCTGCAAGGAGCGAGCGCGGGCTTGGCGCTGCAGATGAGCGCACTGAATCATTGGCGAACGTGCACCTGTTGGAGGGGAATGCTGCTGCAGGCGGCGTGCTTGAGTAGATGCAGCACGCGGCGAGGAGTGAGAGGGCACACTGCAGGCTGGAGATGCTTAAAGGTGGTGTTGCGCAGTAGGATGCGCGCGAGACTGCAAGGCAGTTGGCGTTGGAGGTGAAGTGCAGCAAGGGTGGTTGCTGCTGGAGTGGGGGGAGTCGAAGCTTCAGACGTCTGGGAAACTTCCCGGATGTCTTAACTGACTGAGGAGTGAAATTGCAGTAGCGGTTGTGGAGGTTGTTGGTGATGACTGCAAGGGTGGTGCACTGCGAGGTGATCACAGTAATGCGGATGATCTCCGGATGGCAGTGTGGCCTATCACACCACACACCCACAGTGGTGGAGGCTTGTTGCCGCGGTTGAGGCCGGCAGTGGTGAAATGGATGAGATGGACTCTCTGCACAGTGTGGATTGTTGGGGTGGAGGCCTGCCACTCGGCAGCCTCTCTCCTCTTTTTGTAGCTGCCTACACGAATTTGAATGGAGAGGTGGGAGCAGATCCACCTTCTCCGCTAATTCATGAATGTAGGCTTTAGTGCGGCAGGTGGCATTGCAACGACAGCCGAGCCATTGCTGAAAAGAAGAAGAATAAAAGATATTGTTAAAATATTATGGTTATTTATATATAAACCCTCAACTTTTATGTTAACTTAAATTAATACATGCAATGCACCTAATTGGTTAACTAATTAAATGAATGCAATTCTAAGTTAATTCTAAATGTATTTAAAATATGAATGCAATGCATGAATTATATAATTAAATTAGAAATATGAATTAATCTATTTACATCCTAATTTATGCTAAATAAATGTTAGAATTAACCTAATGTCTAGGCACTTAAATACTTAAATAACCCACAAATATGGGCTAATCAAATACCCCCATGGCTAGTTTTTGCTAGTCCCTAGCAAAATTAAGCGAAACCTAGCATTCCAAGTAGACTAGTCAACCCAATTGGTCTTCCTTCATAAACATATTAAGTTCAGACTCTAGACCCAAGGTTCCCAAGTAGTTGCTAAGTTACAGACTAGGTCGGCTAAAGACGAGTTGCATGCACAAGTTTCCCTGATTTCTGACTCTACCCTAAGGTTTATTGATCCCTGAGATTAAAGCATCCGTGCTTGTGCATTGGTCTGAGTTATTTGAGTTAAAGGAAAAAGTTTTTTTTTTTTTGAATAATATATATATATTTTTTTTGTTTGATTCTTTTAAGTCTAACCTTAGGTCAGCTATCAACATGGTCTGTGTCAGATTCATTGTCCCCATAAACATACCTCGAAGGGTGCCTAGCTTTCGATGCTTCGAGATAGCACCGCCCATAACGACCCCAAGAACTCCTGGCAATCAACACTTCGAGATAGTATCGCCCATGGATTTCTTAAGCGAATTCAGGCCTATGGCAATCGGCACTTCGAGATAGGGCCACCCATGGTTCCTGAACCGCACAATGCACTTACATGCCCCCAGTAGGATGGATATCCTAAGAGACAAGCGCCGAGGTGGTAACATGTTATCATCGCATCCTTAAGGTGAGTATATACTCCACCTCTCCTGCGGCAGGAACTCCTCGAATCAAAATGTGTTTTCAAGCTTCTCCTAAGTCAAAACTAAGAGAACCAAATCTCTTTTCGGAAAGAAAGAAATTAAGTTAATTACCATACTAAGTGTGTGAAATTTGGATGCTTGGGTTACAAGAAATCATAAACCAAAAGGTAGAACAAGACTCCAAGTTCTACCCCACCTTTTAACTCAGACCCTAGCTTCCCTTCCTCAACCTCTTGAGGAATGGTCCGCAACTTAACTCCTACTTAAGTTTTTAAGTCCACAAAGGACCCTAAAGGTCTAAAGCTAGTATCTCATTTATCTTCTAAAGTTTGACCCTAGAATTAATTTATTCTACCCTAGAGTTCTGATTTGCTTAAGAATGCAGGACCTAGCCAGTTAAGCTCAAAACTTCTTTTTTTTTTTCTTTTTTTTATATGCATGCTATAAACAAAATGCCTCAGGTCCTCTCCCCCATGCCTGGTTCAAACAATGTTCTCATTGAAAACAAAAATAGCTAAAGGAAGATATTACCTGAGGCAGAGAAAGGTAGGAGCTAAGGCTCCTCAAGAGTGACTTCGTCAACCAGATGACCATCTAAGGTTATGTACGATTTTGACTATTGACCGTTGGCGATAAAGGGAGTTGCTGATGAGGAAGGATTTTTAATCTCCACAGCTCCATGCCGAAATACTTTGGTGATTATGTAAGGCCCATCCCAATGAGATTTTCACTTCCCAGGAAAATGCTTAAGTCTGGAATTGAAAATCCAGACTTGTTGGTTGGGCTCAAAGTTCTTTCGAAGTATAAGCTTATTATGCAAGACCTTAGTTCTTTCTTTATAAGCTTCAGAGGTGTCATAAGCATCATTCCTCAGCTCCTCAAGCTCACTTAATTCTAGAAGTCGTGCCTTACCTGCCTTCTCTAAATCCATGTTAACACTTCGAATAGCCCAAAGTGTCTTATGTTCCAACTCAACAGGTAAATGGCATGCTTTTCCATACACAATCCGAAAGGGAGAAGTATCCAAAGGGATCTTATAGGCCGTTCGATAAGCCCACAAAGCATCATCGAGCTTTTGGGACCAGTCTTTCCTATCAGGTCCAACAGTCTTTTCCAAAATATTTTTTATCTCCCTATTTGACATTCAACCTGGCCAGTTGTCTGAGGATGGTAAGGGTAGTGACCTTGTGAGTCACTCCCAGACTCCTGATTAGCCGATTGAAGTGGTGATTTCGGAAATGAGGTCCCCTATCATTTATAATAGTCTTAGGGCAGCCGAAACGGGATATGATATTGGCCTTCATAAATTTCAAAACCACGGAGTGGTCATTTGTGCACGTAGGAATGGCCTCTATCCATTTAGAGACATAATCAACTGCCACCAAGATATATTCATAACCATGGGACGACGGGAAGGGGCCCATAAAGTCAATTCCCCACACATCAAAAATTTCAATAGATTGAATAGGATGTTGAGGCATTTCATTCTTCTTCCCAATCGTTCTAGTCCGTTGACATCTAATACATGCCTTAACAAAATTATGAGAACCCTTAAATAAGGAAGGTCACCAAAAATCGGACTGGAGAACCTTAAAAGAAGTTTTCTTACCATCAAAGTGTCCTCCACAATGAACATGGCAAAAACTTAGCACACTTTGTTGTTCCTCTTCAGGTACACAACGTCTCAATACTTGGTCTTGACCAATTCTAAATAATTCAGGCTCTTCCCAATGAAAATATCTTGCTTGAGAAATGAATCTCTTCCTTTTCTGCTCATCCCAAGAGCTAGGAGTTTGTCCAGTGATTAAGTAATTTACAGTGTCTGCATACCAAGGTAAAGTTGGTGTTACCGCCATCAGAGTTTCATCGGGAAATGTCTCGCGAATGTCTCCAGAAAGAGTCATTAAGAGGATGGCGAGACAGGTGGTCAACCACAACATTTTCTACTCCTTTCTTTTCACGTATTTCCAAGTCAAATTCTTGAAGGAGTAGGATCCACCTAATCAGACGTGGCTTAGAATCTTTCTTAGCAATGAGATGCTTCACTGCTGCATGATCAGTAAAAATAACCACCTTAGACCCAAGCAGATAAGACCTAAACTTCTCCAAAGCAAAAACTACAGCAAGTAATTCTTTTTCAGTGACGGTGTAGTTTTGCTGTGGTTTGGTTAAATTCTTGCTTGCATAATGCAGAACATGAGGTCTTCCCTCAACCCTTTGTCCAAGGACTGCTCCCACTACATAATCCGAAGCATCACACATAAGCTCAAATGGGAGTGTCCAATCAGGAGCTTGGAGAATAGGTGCAGAGATCAAGGCCTCCTTTAGAGTTTGAAAGGCCTTAGCACACTTTGAATCAAAACTGAAGGAAGATTCCTTCGCCAACAAGTCACAAAGTGGCCTAGAAATTTTACTAAAATTTTTAATAAAGCTCCTATAAAAGCCAACATGGCCCAGAAAGGATCTAATCTGTTTGACATTCGTAGGCAATGGAAGTTTGGAAATAGAATCAATCTTGGCTTTATCTACAATTCCTTTCTGTACCATGAAGTGACTTTTCTCCCAGCTGAGGACTAAACCAGTCTCCTTACATCACTTCTACACATTCTCCAGGTGCAGGAGACACTGGTCGAAAGACGAGCCATAAATGGTGAAGTCATCCATAAACACTTCAACACAGTCGTCAATCGTGTCCGAAAAGATAGACATCATACACTGCTGAAAAGTTGCAGGGGCATTACATAATCCAAACGGCATACGTCTGAATGCAAAAGTACCGTAAGGACTCGTGAATGTCGTCTTTTCCTAGTCATCAGGAAAGACTGCCACCTGATTGTACCAAGAATATCCATCGAGAAAGCAATAGTATTTATTCCCTGCCAATTTTTTGAGAATTTGATCAATAAAAGGTAGAGGAAAGTGATCCTTCTGGGTAGTGGTGTTCAGCTTGCGATAATCAATACAAACCCTCCATCCAGTTGAGGGTCTAGTGACAACTTGTTCACCTTGGTCATTGAGTTCCACAGTAAAGCCTGCCTTCTTTGGAACAACATGAATGGGACTGATCCATTTACTATCAGCAATGGGATATATGATCCTGGTATCCAACCACTTCAGGATTTCCTTTTTTACCACCTCCCTCATATTAGGGTTCAGGCGTCTCTTCATGTCCCTAAAAGGCTTGATGGAATCATCAGTATAAATGTGGTGCATGTAGAGTGTAGAGTCTATACCCTTAATGTCAGTAATGCTCCAAGCAATAGCTTCCTTATGGCTAGACAGGCATTCAATTAAGGCTCCCTCCTGTGCCTCAGATAGCACAGCCGAAATGATAATGGGGAGAGTATCATTGGCACCTTGGAAAACATACTTGATAGTGTCAAGGAGGGGTTTCAACTCAAGGTGGGGGGCTTGTATGGTTGAGGGTTTCATAATAGATGTCCCCATCTTAGGTAGCAGATCTACCTTCGGTGGAAATGATGGGAGAAGAGACTCAGTAGAAACACCTAGCAATTCCTCAAGTTCTAGTATATCCCCTTCACATTCCTCCAAGAGATGGGAATGCTCATTTAGTATGACATGCTAAAGGGGGTGATCACATAACATTGAAGGAGTTGCCTCTTCAATCAGGTCATCTATCACCTCAACTTGAGAACAATCCTCAAGTCCGACTTGTTTGTATGCATCAAACACATTAAGCCAGATTTTCCTGTTCCCAAAGCCCATTTTCAATGTCCCAGTATTGCAAATGATTGAAGCATGCGAAGTTGCAAGGAAGGGACAGCCCAAAATGATGGAGGGATTGGTTGGCTTGTTGGTAGGGTCAGTGTCCAAAACTAAGAAGTCAACGGGAGAGAAGAAATCCTCCACTCTTATGAGGACATCTTCCAAAATTCCCCATGGTGTCTTAAGTGATCGATCAACAACTTGAAGGATTACAGGGCTAGGCTTCAGATTGCCTCCCCCAAGTTGTTCATACACGTAGCTCGGAAGGATGTTCACCCCCGCGCCCAGATCAAGTAGAGCCTCATCAATTTGTAAGTCACCAATAACTACAGAGATGTATAGGGCTCCTAGGTCCTTAAGTTTCAAGGGTGTGCCATGTTGAACAATTGAGCTAACAGAATCAGGTAGGACAACTTTTGATTGGACCTATTTTCTAGATTGCCGCTTTTTCGTGCACAGGTCCTTTAAGAAGCGGGCATAAGATGGAATCTGCCTGATAGCTTCAAGCAAAGGCAGGTTAATTTGCACTTGCTTGAAAGTTTCCATAATCTCATCCGTCTTATCTTTGGCTCCAGATGAGCTAGCAGAAGTTTTCCCAGAGGTGGATAAGTGCTCTGGAAAAGGCACTCTCGATCTCTGGGTGGAAGGGTTGTCATGTTGAGTAAGGGGTGGAATGGGGGCAACTTCTTCCAGTGAGGTGATTTCAAGCGGAGAAGATTTGGGCAAGTCTTCTCCGGTGGGGGTGAAAGTCAGGGTGGATGGTTTTTTAGGGGGTAATACTATAGGAGCATTGGGTTTGGAAATTTCTTTCCCACTCAGAATAGTCACCACCTGAGCATGCTCCCTAAAGACAATCCCTTTTCCTTTAGGATTTTCCTCAGCAACACTGGGGAGCTTCCCAGTCTCCCTCTGTCTAACGGCCTCAACAAGGTGTGCAATTTGTGATTTCATCTCATGTATAGCCTTGTCATGGGATTGGATGATGGCACTTTGACTTTCTTGCATAGTTTTCAACATCGCCTTCAATTCATCCATCTCAGAGGTTTTAGGTTGGGCAAAGGTCTGAGGTTGGTTCATTTGATGGTTTTGAAAGGATTGTGGTTTGTAATTCCCTGAATTTGAGACATTTCCTTGTCTCCATAAAAAGTTCGGGTGGTTCCTCCATCCCTCATTATAAGTGTTGGAGAAAGGGTCATTATGAGGTCTTGGACGGAACCCTTGAGCGGCATTCAAATCTGCTTGTACAAGCTCAAGGAATTGGGAGGCCAAGTGGCAATCCACAGTGGCATGTGTATTGCCTTGACAAATTAAGCATTCGGAAGCTTGGGATGTGGAGGTGTTAGGTACGAATGAACTTGGGTTCGACATAAGCCTTTCCATGTTTTGATTCAATAATTGAATCTGATAGGCTAAATTCTGGGTGTCCCTTGCCTTATTCGCCTCCAACTTTCTTTGCATGAGAGTGGGCTTTCTATCCATGTAGGCAGAATTCAAGTGAATAGAATTCTCACTCAAAGTATCAAATAAGTTCCAAGCTTCATCCTCAGTCTTAGATAGAAAGGTTCCTGCACAGGCACCATCCACAGTTTGCCTATGCGAATATTAAGTCTGGTGTAGAACCTTTCAACCAGTTGCCATTTAGGCACCTGGTGATGTAGGCAAAGTCTCAGCAAGTCATCAAAGCGCTCCCACGCATCATGGAATGCTTCCCCATCCTTTTGAACAAAATTCATAATTTCCCTCCTAAAGTGATTGGTTTTGCTTATGGGGAAGTACTTCTTCAAAAACTCCTTCTTCAGGGCATCCCAACAATTTATATTATCAAGGGTGTGATACCAATACTTGGCTTTGTCCTTAAGGGAGAAGGGAAAGAGGGTTTGCATTTGAGCATTGATTAGCCCATAGTTGTGGGTTATTTAAGTATTTAAGTGCCTACACATTAGGTTAATTCTAACATTTATTTAGTATAAATTAGGATGTAAATAGATTAATTCATAGTTTTAATCTAATTACATAATCCATACATTGCATTCATATCTTAAGTGCATTTAGAATTAGCTTAGAATAGCATTCATTTAATTAGATAACCAATTAGGTATATTGTTTTTATTAACATAGAAGTTGAGGGTCTATACATAAATAACCCTAATATTTTAATAATATTTGCTTTATTCGTCTTCTTTCAGAATGGCTGGCTGCCGCTCCAACGCCCGGCTGCTGCAGTGATGAAGCCATTCAAGGGGGAGCGGATGTGGTGGATCTGGTCGGCGACTGATTTCAAAATTGTTCAAGACACTATAAAAGGAGCACGGAAGCTGCCGGCCGCTGGAGGCCTCCGCCACCGACCCACCACTGTGCAGAGAGATCCTCTCTCTTCCACTCCACACTGCCGGCCTCTACCGTGGCGGCGAGTCTCCACCACCGTGGGTGTGTGGTGTGACAGGCCACACCGCCATCCGGAGCTCGCCCGCATTACCGTGAGCACCTTAGCGTGCAACTCCCTCGCCGTCATCGCCGACCACCGTCACCAACCTACTGATCAGCCACCCTCTCAGTAACTTAAGACGTCTGGGAAATTTCCCAGACGTCTGAAGTTACCTGCTCACTTCACCGCACACGCCTGAAGTCGCTTGCAGACCCCTTCCCGCACCTGCAAATCCTTCAGCGCACCCACGTCCGTCAACCTTCAGCTCAAACACGCACAACCGCCTGCAGTCCACGCCGTTCACCTCTGTGTCTGCAGAACCGCCAGCAACCGACCTCTGCGCCCTCCACCGCTCACCGGCTGCTGACCTGCGCACGCCTGCAGATCAGCCCGCGCTCTCCTCCAACGCCTGCAGACCAGCCTGCAGCATCCTCCAACAGCCGCCTGCAGCTTCCACCGCGCAAGCGCCCCCTCTGCAGCTTCCACCGCACACGCCAGCGCCCGCCTGCAGACCACCGCGCGCCAGCGCCCTCCGCAGACCTTCCGCGCGCCCACGCACAGCCACCTGCAGAACCGCCAGCAACCGACCTCTGCAGCTACCACCGCAGCCACGCCTCCGCGTGCCAGCGCCCGCCTGCAGACCACCGCAGCCACGCCTCCGCGCGCCAGCGCCTTCCGCAGACCCTCCGCGCGCCCACGCACAACCGCCTGCAGCACCTCCGCCGGAGCTCGTCCGGCCACCTCCGGCCGCCGCGCGACTCGCCGTCACCACCGATTCGAAGCCCTTGATCCAAGGGACCTCCGCCGAGCTTCCCGCGCCCAGCCATCGGCTCCTCGTCGCGCAAGACAACGGGGAAAAATTCCCCTGTTTTGCTACAGTAAAGCATTGATTAAAATTTACATTTTCTGCCATTGCCAGATTTTATTCATATTCTATTCAGTCTGCATTGCGGAAAATATCCTGTAGTTTATCATAATTGCCATTTCAGCACTATTTCTTGCTTAAACCTTAATCTAAAGGCAATCTTGGCTTGGTTCTTGTCCAAATTGACTCCGAACAAACATTTTTAAGTGGCGCGAATTTTAATACGTTATTGCCTCCCTGTGGAAACGACCCGCTCCTCTGCGAGTGGTTATTTCTTATTAAAAATTGATTATTCGATTTTTCCACCACATTAAACTACAAACGACTTAAAAGCGAAAGATCGACACGGTCAAGCATCATCAGTAACACCCTGCAGCTTCACCGTGGAACAGACCTCGATGAATTCCTCTATATGCCTGTAAGGGTCTTCCCTAGTAGTACCATAAAAGGAGGGTAGCAAGGATACGGTACTACTTTTGATCTCATACGGATTGTCCCCTCCAGGTCTACGTAGTGCAGGGCCAGCTTGATTGGTTTGGATGAGATATTCCTTAAGGCTCCTTTGACCAGCCATTTCTACCCTTGGAAGGTCTCTTCTTAGGATTCTTTCAGGTTCAGGATCAAACACAAGTTGTCTCCTAAGAGAACGCCTACCAAGCATGCACTACAAACACAATTCCAAAGGACTTGTTCGATCTTTACAAATTTAGGCTTTTGACTTTAGTTCAAATTGTAGGTGACAAAGCAAGTTTCCCAATCAAATACGCGCCTATTGTCAACCTTCGAAATGCCTAAAAAGACCTAGTTGGAGCTTAGGTATTCTTCCCTAAATCTCAAATGGTCAAGTAAATCCAAAGACGGAAGATTGAGGGATGCAAGTAGGCCTAAGCCTTCCTTTGAAGTTGTGCTTTCGCGGTGCTTCTCAACTACCCCCAAAAATCCATGACAGGGTATCCCCCTCTTTAGATTTACAAAACCTTTGATCTCAAGTTCCGAACACTTCAGAATCCAACGGTAGGAGGGCTCTTGTCCTAGTCATTTCAAAACTTAAGAGTGTCTAATGAGTGTTGTGGTACAAAAGATATAAGTGTGCATTCACCGCAAAAAGATTTTGAATTTTGAATCACACACCATGTTTGAAAATCAAATCCTTGGCTTTTTAGATGTTCCTCCTTTAATTAGTCCTTTTTCTAGAAAATATGTGACCACTTGTTAGATCGCTTCAAGACAAATTTTGTGGTCTTCAAATTAAATCCAAATGCAATGTGTGATCAAGAATAGGATGCAAAGTAAGAAAATGCGTACCTTGCTTCTAGCAATCAACGATGCAAGATTGCACGCAATGCAGAGAAGTAAATCTAGAGGTTGCTCAAACAGACCTAAATGGTTCATCCTAAGGGCAGGCAGCTTCTAGCAGGCAACTCATTTTTCTTTATATTTTTTTTAAACTACTTATGCACAAGCAAATAAAAGTAAACAATCCACAAAATAAACTAAAAACCTAAATCTAAAGAAAAGCGAACAGCCTCCCAAAAATTACCCAACACGGGCCTAAAATAAAATTGGGGAACAAACCCCTCAAAATATACCCCAAAACAAGGGTTTCAAACCAAATGCAATGAAAAATTAAATCTAAAGTCTTAATTCTACTCTAACCAGATTAGCGACTAAATGTACAATGATGACCGTCGCATCCTCATCCTTCTCCTTTTCAAAGTAGCTTGACTAATTCTCCTCTGGTGACGTCAAGGGTCGCCTCTCACAATGGCTGATTCTTGCACAAATTTCTCGCACAGAAAAATAATAAATGGTCAAATCACTGTGCAATTGAGAAATAATCAAAGTAAAATTAGGTGAAATTATTGCGTCCGTTGCCTCTTCGGTAACGGTGCCATTTTGATGAGTCGATTGTTCGCTTTAAAGTCGTTTGTAGTTTTATGTGGTGGAAAAATCGACTAATCAATAATTAAAAATAACGACTCGCAGAAGAGCAGGTCGTATCCATAGGGAGGCAATGACGTATTTAAATTCGCACCGGTTAAAAATGTTTGTTCGTAGTTAGTTTAGATGAGAATCAAGCCAAATTTGCCTTCAGATTAAGGTTGAATTAAGAAAACATGCTGAAATGGCAATTTTTAACAACTAGAGGATATTTTTTGCAATGCAGATTCAATAAAATATCATTAGAAGATGATAATGGCAGAAAATGTAGTTATTAATGGGGCGTGTACTGTAGCAAAACAGGGGATTTCTTCCCCTTGGCCGTGCGCGAAGAGGAATGAATGGCCGGAGGTGGGAAGCTCGGAGGAAGTTCTTTGGACCGAAAGCTTCGCAGTGGAGGTGGCGGTGAGTCGCGCGGTGGCCGGAGCCGATCGGACGGAGCTCCGGCGAAGGTGGCCTTCGACGGTGGCTGCACCTGCTGGAGGGGCAATTGTGTGCGCACGACGGTTGCAGCAAGTTGTGCGTGCAAGCACTACTGTTGCGGACGTGCGGGAGTTGAGCGCGCTGAAGGTGATGCAGGTGCACGCTCTAGTGGAGGCGCTGCAGACGGCGGCAGGGGAGTACTGTAGACGGTAGGCGCAAGCATGCTGGAGTGGGTGCGTGGGAGTTGAGCACGCTGAAGGTTGCTGGCGGGCGCGCTGCAAGGAGCGGACATGGGCTTGGCACTGCAGATGAGCGTGCTGAAGCGCTGGCGAACGTGCGTCTGCTGGAGGGGAATGCTGCTGCAGGCGGTGTGCTTGAGTAGATGCAGCGCGCGGCGAGGAGTGAGCAGGCACACTGCAGGCTGGAGATGGCTTGAAGGCAGTCTTGCAAAGCAGGATGCGCGCGAGACTGCAAGGCAGTTGGTGCTGGAGGTGAAGTGCAGCAAGGGTGGTTGCTGCTGGAGTGGCGGGAGTCGAAGCTTCAGACGTCCGGGAAACTTCTCGGACGTCTTAACTGACTGAGTGAAATTGCAGTACCAGTTGTGGAGGTTGTTGGTGATTTTGGCGAGGGTGGTGCACTGCGAGGTGATCACAGTAATGCGGACGATCTCCGGATGGCGGTGTAGCCTGTCACACCACACGCCCACAGTGGTGGAGTCTCGTCACCGCAGTTGAGGCCGGCAGTGGTGAAATGGACGAGATGGACTCTCTACACAGTGTGGATTGTTGGGGTGGAGGTCTACCCGCTCGGCAGCCTCTCTCCTCTTTTTGTAGCTGCCTACAGGAATTTGAATGGAGAGGCGGGAGTAGATCTACCTTCTTCGTTAATCCATGAATGTAGGCTTTAGTGCAGTAGGTGGCATTGCAGCGGCAGCCGAGCCGTTGCTGAAAAGAAGAAGAATAGAAGATATTGTTAAAATATTATGGTTATTTATATACAAACCCTCAACTTTTATGTTAACTTAAATTAATACATGCAATGCACCTAATCGGTTAACTAATTAAATGAATGCAATTCTAAGTTAATAATAAAAGTATTTAAAATATGAATGCAATGCATGAATTATATAATTAAATTAGAAATATGAATTAATCTATTTACATCCTAATTTATGCTAAATAAATGTTAGAATTAACCTAATGTCTAAGCACTTAAATAATTAAATAGCTCACAAATATGGGCTAATCAACTACTTCATGGCAGGTTTGCATTGATTGTAGGAAACTGAACACAACTACCAAAAAGGACCATTTCCTTTCCCTTTTATTGATCAGATCTTAGAAAGGTTAGCCGGATGCAGTTTCTTATGCTTTCTAGATGGATACTCCAGGTACAACCAAGTTGCGATTAACCTAGAAGATTAAGCCAAGACAACTTTTACTTGTCCCTTCAAAACATTCACTTTCAAGCGGATGCCCTTTGGCCTCAGTAATGCACCAGCAACATTTTAGTGTTGCATGATGGCCATCTTCTCTGACATGATTGGGGACTACGTAGAATTGTTTATGGATGACTTCTCCATTTTCAGAGATGATTTCTCGTCTTGACTTGATAACCTCATGGAGATCCTAAGGAAGTGCATAGATGTTAACCTAGTACTTTCAGAGGAGGAAAGCCATTTTATGGTGAGGGATGGCATTGTACTAGGTCACAGGATCTCTTCTAATGGACTTGAGGTCGACCGAGCTAAGTCCAAAATCATTTCTCGATTACCTCCGCCTAGCTAAGTAAAACAAATCAAATCATTCTTAGGGCATGTTGGATTCTACCGAATATTCATTCGAGACTTCTTGAAAATTTCCTATCCGTTGACAAATCTCTTGGTAGCCGACATTCCCTTTAACTTCGATTCCTCATGTCTCAGTGCTTTTGAGACCTTACAAAGCACTGTTTCGAATGTACCTATTCTCCAACCACCTAAATGGTCTCTCAACTTCGAGATGATGTGTGATGCCTTAGACTTCGTTGTCGAAGCCATTCTAGGCCAATGTTGGGAGTGCCATCCATTCGTAATATACACACTAGCAAGACGTTGAACGAGGCTTAGCATAACTATACGATTACTGAGAATGAGCTGCTAGCCGTAGTATTCGGGTTGGAGAAGGTTAGATCATACCTACTCGGGTTAAAAGTAATCATCTTCACTGACCATTCCACCCTCTGGCATTTGTTGGCAAAGAAGGATGTCAAACCTAGACTTATCAGATGGATCCTTCTTTTGCAGGGATTTGATGTCGAGATCTGCGACAAAGTCAGAGCTCATAATGTTGTGGCGGATCACCTGTCCCGAATAAATCCCAAACACACCCCATACTCCCCACCTATCCTTGATCAATTTCTAGATGAGTCTCTGTTGGCTATTAACTCTGTTGAGTTTCCTTGGTACCTTGATATTGCAAACTATATTGTCGTAGGCAAGCTACCTGCAGGATTATCCAAGGATCAAAAACTCAGATTTATTTCAGTGGCTAAGTTTTATTTCTAGGATGACCCATTGCTTGTTCGCATTGGGGCTGATCAGATCATTAGAAGATGCATCCCAGACTCAGAAATCTCAAGTGTGTTATCCTTCTGCCATAGCGATACCTGTGGGAGTCATTTCTCGGGTCGAAAAACTGCTGCAAAGATTTGCAGTTTGGATTCTTCTAGCAAACCATTTTCAGAGACACACACGAGTTTGCTAAATGCTGCAAGCGATGTCAGTCGGTCGGTTCTATGACCCGGAGAGACATGATGCCTCTCTAACCTATTTTGGTCATAGAAGTGTTCGACGTCTGGGACATCAACTTAATGAGCCCTTTCCCAAACTCGCACGACTTCGAGTACATACTTCTCATAGTTGACTATGTCTCAAACTGGGTTGAAGCTATCCCAGCAAGGTGGGCTGATCATAAGACCATTATATCCTTTGTTCGAGAATTTATTTTCGCTAGATTCGGAGTTCCCCATGCTCTGATTAGCAACAGGGGTAGTCACTTCATCCATGCCCATTTTAGATCTCTTTTGAAGAAATATGGGGTACATCACCGTATTGCTACCCCATATCACCCACAAACTAATGGGTAGGATGAAGTGTCTAACTGTCAAATCATGCTCATCTTCAAAAGACAGTTAGACCTGATAGGAGGGATTGGTCCAATTGATTGATCGATGCACTTTGGGCATATCGGACAGAGTATAAGGTCTCGCTCGAAATGTCACCATATCGCATGGTGTATGGAAAGGCCTGTCACCTTCCTATAGAGCTAGAGCACTGTGCCTTTTGGGCGGTGCAGAAATGTAATTTTAACCTTGATACACAAGGTAATGAAAGAAAGCTCCAGCTCAGCGAGTTAGAAGAGATTCGTCGGGAAGCCTACAAGAATGCAAAGATATACAAAGATAAGACTAAGGCTTTCCATGACTAACACATCCGAAGGAAGGAGTTCATGCCTAATCAACAGGTCTGATTATTGGATTCCCAGCTCAAATTCTTTATGGGAAAACTCAAGTCCAAGTGGACTAGGCCGTATCTGGTGATCCACCCGTGTCCTAACGGGGTGGTCCAAATTATGGACCTAAAATCTAGGCATGTTTTAATGGTAAATGGCCAGTTCCTGAAGCCATTTTTAGCCCTGGAACCTCCTCCTACTGATGAAACGATACATCTTCTTGAGGACGTGTGACAGACATTTCGCTCAGCTGGAGGCGATAAACTTAGCACTTATACATATATACATATCCTTTATACATAGCATATTTCATTGTAGCATAGTATTCTACATATTGTGATTACCATTGTAGTGTTGGCATGTGTTGAATGACAAGTTAGGAGTAGTTCCAGGTGATTTCTATCCACTTGAACCCTACCTTATTTCAATTTCTTTTGGTCATGCATGAGGACATGCAAGAATTAGGGATGGGGGGGTAGTACATATAAACTGAAAATTTTCTTCCAACACCTGGGGAAAATAGATCATTTTCTGAAGAGGTTTTATTAGGGATTTATTCTTTAGTAGATACCTGAACTTAGAATCCAGTACAATTTCACACTTGCACATAGAATTTGCAATGGATTCAATGTGAAGACCGATAGACATCTCTAGTTTGTCGAGACTTCTTCTGAACCCTTGGACAGTAATTAGGGAGTCAGGTGAACCATCTTCTAATAGATCCACCAAAAACTTGTGTGAGGTGAGAGTAGAGAGTCTGCTAGTGCTCTAAGACTAGTGTAAGGAATCTTAAATTTTGGATAATGATACTCAGAGTTAGGTACAATTTTTGCTCCTAGTTCTTACGTACAAATTCTTTGAGATAATCCTTGCGAGAGCCACCAAATAAGGCAAATACACGAGAGTGGGTTATGATAAAACTAAGACTGAGGTGGATAGTCATGACTGTCCTTCACGAAAACCTCGACTGAAAGAGGGTACTAATATCAAGGTCAGAAATACGCTGTCCTATTCATGCCCTTTTCGATGTCGATAATACACACTTCCACCAAATAAGCCACCCGATATCCTCTTAAACACCCCCAATTCCGAATAATGCCTCTTAAATAAAAGTACGTCTTTTATGTTGCAT
The DNA here is from genome assembly GCA_037157565.1 of Thalassia testudinum. Classification (NCBI taxonomy): domain Eukaryota; kingdom Viridiplantae; phylum Streptophyta; class Magnoliopsida; order Alismatales; family Hydrocharitaceae; genus Thalassia; species Thalassia testudinum. The sequence continues at coordinate 109,283,713 of JAZHRO010000003.1, read as the reverse complement.
TGTGTTAGTAGATATGGCATCATATTAGTATATAAAAAAAAAGAGAGAAAAGAAAAGAAAAAAAGAGAGAAAAAGAAAAAATGAAGAAAAAGAAAAAAAAGAGAGAAGAAAAAAAAATCTTGTCATATTGAGAAGTGTAAGTTATGTTGAGTCAAGTATATTGAGGCAACAACATCAACCACCCTCATAAACCATCAAATACAGCCTCGACCCACTTTTACTATATTTTTGACCACTTGAATATGGGCTGAGGGCTTCTGACTTAGTCATAGGGTTATCAGAACTTAATTGAAGTGTAATGCCATGAGAGACTATCAAATATATTCACAAATTTGATAAGTTGTGAGTGCAAGAAGAAAAAGAAAAGAAAAGAAAGAAAAGGAGAGAAGAAAAAGTATAAAAGACTTAAGAGAGCATAGTTTTCCAGCATCTCTCTAAGTTGATTTATTTAATAATCTGAAAATCTAGATTCTGAAATACTAATCTCTATGTAGCACCAAAGGAGAGTGAGCCACCAAATATAAATCCACTTAACTCAGACATCTTCTACCTAAGCCAATAAGCTGGGGCTAAAACTAAAAGATATTCTATGTCCCCGAGAGAAGAGGTTTGCCTATCCCAACAGAGTTTTACTAAGGGTGAAGTACGAGCTTTAGATGTATGTTGACTTTTAGCTTGGATCCATTGTTGAAGCTACAACACTACCCATTCATGGTTATCTGGATTCAAATTTTCTGGATGAAACAAAAAGAAATAAATCTTTAGTTAAACTCTTCATAGAATGCATTTAGTCTTACATTTGCTTGGGACTAGCAAGATTTAGGTATGGGGGTATGATTGCGCAGTAATCATAGGTCCTAATCTGCCTGAATTAAGTTAGAACCTAACTTAACTTAGGCATTCTGTATTCATTTGTATCATATTTTGCATCGTAGTTGATTTATTAGTTTTGTAAATAAGAATGTTGTATTATGTTCTAGTTGAGAGATATTAATAATTGCAAGTAATTTGGGGCTGCGGATGATCAATTCAACCTTACGGATCTACTTAGAACGACGGGAGTCCAACGCTTCCAAGATCACATCGATCAGACTCCCGTAGCATCCTATGTTGCTCGCAGAAGAGCAAGAGCCAAGAGGAAAATAGGTGAAAAACTGGACCTCAGATGATAAATCCAACCACGTGGATGGATCCGGAACAACAATCGCAGTCCATCGGTGCAAGAATCATCTCAATCGAAGGCCTACATCATCATTTACAAAAGAGAGAAGATGAACGGCTACGATGATGCCACGTGGTGCCATCGTAGCCACCCCTCACAACGGCCGCAACTCCTAAAGGCATCTCGCTGTGCATCTTGCGCCATTGTATTGCCATCCAACAGCCATGAAGCGCCTACGTCATTGGCCTCTTTGCACTTCATCAACGATGATCGTGCCTTAGCCATTGGATCTCCATCCAACGGCCGATGGCAGCTGCACACAAGATGGCAAACGCAACAAAATGCTCCTCCAGTGTGTTGGCTCACATGCTCGAACAGTAGTGCATGACGTGGAGTCGACTCGCGATCAGTGAAAAATCGACGAAGGCGCAAGCATGGGGATGAAATCCATCCGTTGGATGGCCATCAGGTGGTGTAGAAGTGACCTCGCAATGCGCAGAGAGATCTCGGCTGACGACGTGCAGAATCATGTGCAACCAAATGCACGAGTGTGCTCGTTTGAATTTCAAGAAGCAGTGCTGCGGCTCTTTTAAGTCGTTCGATCGTGAGATTAGACGGCCGAGACTTGGCGCGCATGCTAGGAGCGACGAAAGAGCAAGGCAAACATGAGCAGAAGAGGAAAGTGTGAGCTGTGAGCATCCGATTGTGATACAAGGGTAGCTGCACAACACGTGGTGCCATCTGGTGCATCCCATGCAAAGAAGGCATTTTGAAGGTTATTTTGAGGCGAAATTAGAGCCATTGATCTCCAGATTGACGGATTTGATCACCAGAGAGTTGTTGCACGATTTTGGGGGCTCAAATGCCCATCTTGCCTCTCATAAAAGCTATGAAAGAAGGCCTAGGGCCTCCTAGTTGAAAGCAACTCTTCCTAACTTAGAACTCCTCCACACCCTCTCCAACTCTTCAGAGCTTCTTTTCTGTTTCTGTTCGTCTTCGACTATCCTCCTGAAGCACCCACCATGCCACCTTGGTGGACTGCCGTTGCTCACCCTAGCCTCTCTAGAAGGCCACTACGGACCACTTGTGGTGCCCTTATTCTACTAGATAGTAGCTTTTCCTTCATTCTCTAGTTATAGATAGATAGCAAGTATATGTTCTAGTCATAATTCTATTTCTGCAATTCATGGTCAAACCATCTACGTAATATACATATTGTGATTAGTATTATATATATACCAGTTTGCAATTAGTATCATATTCTATAGTTAGCATTATAATTCAGTATGAAATGAGAAATGTTTTCTGCCTCACTGAGTTCAATTGTGACTCACATCTCGTAAATTTTATTTGTTTCAATGTACTTCGTGCTATGCTACAACTAATTTACTTTAAAACATGATTTATGACACGAATAGTGTGTCGAAGTCGATGAGGGTGGCAGAAGTGGATGGTGTCTAGTGGGGGTCTAGATGCGTGAAGATCCTCAATAGCTTGAGGGCTTTTGCTCCCCATAACTTGGTGAAGCATGTAAAGTGATCGATGGCCGACAGAGGTGTGCGAATTGAAGTAGAGTGTGTTGCCAGGGTTACGTCGGATGTGTAGAAGATGATGCGGGTGTGGGGCAAGTGGTGTTGGTTTCTATGTTTGAAGGACCTAAGATACATTACAAGGAACTAGGAAGAAGAATAGCTACCCAAAAGTGGATGAGAATGGCCAGAGGCTGTTGTGCGTTGGCCAACCGAACACGACGAAGATGAAGACTCTAGCATGATCAGTTGGAGCGAAGAAGGGGAAGAGGGGTCATCTTCTTTGGTAGGAAGTTTGGTGAGGATGAGAGGAAGACAACCGCACCCTTGGTTGGTAGCGAGGAGTGGCGACGAGGGAGGATAGAGGGGATCCAAGGTCTCATCGTCGATGATGTTGGGGAAGAGGAAGAGGGACGAAGGGGCACACCTAGACTTGAGGAAGAGGATCGATGAAGCTTGGCACGTCTTTATAGACTTGCAGTTGCGGTTGACCGCCACAATTATGGCAAAAAAGTGGCCTAAGAAGGTTAATTGGGATGTGGTCCGAAGATGATTTCAGTCACGAATCACGTCCTCCAAAGATGATAAGAGTAGCTTGTGTTTACATCAATTGACGTAGGATTGATAGAGGAATAATCCCACCAAATTTGGTGGGATTTTGCTGCAAAATTTGGGAGATATCATGCTCCAATGATCGCACAAAACCAAGCTTCAAAAGTTCATAGAGCTACTCGGCGAGGAAGAAGATGTTGACATCAGCATGACGTTAGTGGAGGACCTTTTTGCAAAGTAGGTTAAGATGAAATCAAAAAGGTCTCAAGTTTTTAAGGTAACTTAATTAAGACTCAATGAATCTAATGGTAACATCAATTTTGGATTTTGATGAAGTTTGATCAGTTACTTTGCATTTTAACCCAAAATGTAATAAATATCAACCTTGGTGGTCAAATTGAGTTCATTTTGTAAAATTAATTGTTCTTAACCTTATGGAATATTTTACGATAATTTTTAAAAGGTTTAGATTACATTTATTTTGATTAGAACCATTTGAATTTAAGTGAGGTTAAAATTAGAATTTTTTAAATGCTAATTAACTTTAATTTCTCAAAGAAACCCTAAGTTTGTTCATGCAAGCTTACTTATTGAATTTTCAACTCAATTGACCTTTAATTAGGTGTAGGTTTACCCCTTAGTAATCTGCATTTGTATTAAAATAGGAGAATTAACCTAATTCATAGCAATTCCTCCTGATTTAGCCATAATTGAATTATACCATTTTAATAGTTTAATTAGGTGAATTTATCTTAGGAAATTAGTCAAATTAAGTTAGATATAGAGGATGATGGTGTTACCATCATACCCCCATGCCTAACATTTGCTAGTCCCTTAGCAAATTTTTAGAGTTTAGAACAAACTTTCAACTTAAGGGTATTTTTGGCATTTAGCTTAATCTCTCAACAATTTGCCTTATTAATCTTGGTCAGAATTTTAGTATAGACATGAGTACTCTTATGCCTAGGACTTCGAACAACCTAGTTCCTCAAGATAGTAAGATCTAATGACTCCCTAATTTAATTTCACCTGACTCTTAATTTTTAAACATAAAGGCACATGGTTCATGTTGATCTCAGTTTCACTCCCAATTTCATTATTATCAAGGTTGGAACATGTGTAGTGGAAGTAAATTGAATTAAAGGTCTTAAGTGTCAAATTAATGACCTATTAGACTCAGTCGGTTGCTCCCACATGAATTTGGCAACTTTTTAACCTCCCGCTGGGGTCAACCTCAGGGTATATCTCCCTAGAAAAGAAAAGTAAAAATCTAGCATTATTTTTTTTATTTATTTCTTTCTTTTTTTATCTTTTCTATTTTTATTTTTATGAGGTGCAAGTGTGGAAGGCATTTGTGTGCCTTTTGGGATGGTGAGGATAGGTACATTGCTTACTAAGACCAAGGTTCAGGAAGTCAGTATGCAGTATGTGATCGATTGGGTCACTGCGTAGCAAGTATGCGGACGAGTATGTGGTTTTGCATTTTTTTATTAAAAATATATAAAATAATAAGTTAATTATTAAATTTTGTGTTATATACAATGTTATAATTATACAAATATCTCAAGTAGTATAATTAAAAAATATAGTTAATACTCTTTGATAACTATATAACATAGAATATGAAAGACTTGACATCTAAAAATAAGAAAATGTAGAGATTAGAATCCAGATGTTCATTTAAACAAATACAAAATAATAGCCAATAATGTTCATCCAAAATAGTGCCCCAATACTTAAAAATTAATTAAGATAAGAAATATGACCCCATGGTGAGGCATAGTATGTTTGAGAAGCATTAACATACTTTGAAAGTCTTACAGTGATAGATAAAACAAATAACAAATAAAAAATCAGAGAGAGGGGAGTGATAATGTTACCCAATACTTGTAAGAGTCTCACGATAAGACACAGAGAGATCCTAAATCAATGCTCCCCAATTGGTGCAACCTTCAATGTAGTGCCAATAGCCAGTGCAGCCTCCAACTGGTGTAGCCTTCAACGTGGGTGGTCAGGGCAACCTCCAATGAGATCGCCAAGGAGAGGATGATGACAGTGACAAGGTGATGGCCAAGGAGAGCTGGAGGGGGAGATGGCAGCGATAAGGCAGTGGCCAAGGAGAGGGCGATGGCAACAACAAGGAAATGATGAGGCGATGGCAGGAGATCGTAAAAGGGATGGCAGTGCATGGCAATGGGGGTTTACAAGTGATGTTCAGCGATGGGGTTTAGGGTATCAACGAGGCAATTTTATTAGGGATATCAGTGGGGTTTACGAGTGATGTTTAGCGTTGTTCAGCGATGGGTCATTTTGGGGCTATTTGGGGGAAATTTTATTTGGGTATCCAAAATGTTTGGTTTGTAAGTGGGTTTATTTTAATGTGGGACCGTCAAGTTATTTTTCTCATGGGCTTTTTTTGAAAAGACCCCATTGGTGGATCTATCTCAAAAGTGGGTGACTACGCGGCCGAGTAAATGCCTATTCGGTCTGACTACTCACCTAGACCCGCTTATAGCATCTCATTGCATTACACGGTTCGGGGAGGGGTCTGCCTACAACTATGCGGCCGCCTACTAGGCCTAGGTGGCCGACTTCCTGAACATAGACTAAGACTTACATATATAAGCCCCACCAAAACAAAAATTAAAGTACATGCACCTTATTAGGGAAGTGGCTCTCCATCTTTATGGGTTGGTTGCCATAAAAGAGTTATTTTCTAACTCTACATAAGTCTAATGTTTTATTAACCTTCTACTCAGGTCCTAAAATTCAATTTGTACACGTGAGGGTGTGTTCCAATTTTTTCAAACTCCTAGACTAGAAGTGACAAAGAGATCGATTAAACATACGTTCCTCTTAGTCTAAGAAATCAGATTACTCAACTTGCTTAGTAGGGTAATTTAGGTCATGCTTAAACAAGAATATTTGGCCCAAAAAATCTAAGGTCAAGGATATGGGTGTTCTGATACTAGCCTAGAGCACAAACAACTTAAAATTTGACTAAGGCTAACAAATCAATTCAATGCAATCTTCTTCCGCTTTCCCATTCTTAATGGATTTTGCAGTTTACTTCAAAAAGACTTCCACCTTTCGTCAGCATTTTTTTTTATTTTTGAAATTTTTTATGACAACCCTTTAAAGAAATTGTATGTTTTATGAGATGCACTTTAATACCCCCCATAACTAAGTTTTACAATGCCCTCATTGCAAACAGGATGAGTTCAAATTCAACTAATTCATACTTTTAGAACAGTGTTAAAGAGGGTGGATAGGTGATTAGTTGAAAATTCGTAGAGGAAAATAGTGATTAGGGTTTCGAAGAAACCTGCATCATAGTATGTACAAAAATATTCTCAAATAAAAATAACTGAGACTCGATGATTCCCAGGTTGAACATGGGGAGGAAAATGTTTAATTAAGAAAAATCACGTTTGCATTTATTTTATTTTGGTATTTTAGTGCTTCTCTATTTTTTTGTAATTTTTTTCTAGCAAGAGATCAAATCAGAATTGTTTCTATGCTATTCTACTTCTACTTGCAGAAAATTAAAGAGACAAAGAGATAGAGAAAGAAAATAATTCTAACTAAATGATTACGTAGGTGTCTGATTACAAAATATAATGTAGGAAAATAAATCTAACTATGAAAGAAATAAAAGATAGAAAGAGGTGAGAAAAATCCTCCCCATCAGCTTCTTGAAGGATGAGCTGGTTGAATGATGACTAGAAAAGGGAGAATGGAGACAGAGGAGGGAGGATGAAACCTGGATGAGGTAGGGCATCATTGAGGGATCCACTTCTGCAATGGAGGTGAGAGGATGGCCATGGGTGCTCCATGAATGGGCATGAGGGGGAGGAAAAATTATTTAGTTTTCTCTAGTGGAGCATCCTAGGCTTGGGACACAAGCTCAAGAGGCATCTTGAGCTTTAGAGAGGATGAGGAGAGATTAGGTAGGGATGGTTTGAGAATGGGGGGTGTAGGGGGGTTTATATAGGCTGTGCTAAATCATTTGGCATGAAAGAGGAGTAATGATCGCATGGGGGACATGGGGCTCACACATCGGCCCACACATTGCATGCAATGCATACACGCACATTGGCTTCGTGCATGCACAACTAAGGGAGAGGCTGGACTGCCCGATGGGCAATGGAGGGCTGAGATGCGTGCTCCTTAGGCTTTCAAATCGCTCACATGGTGCATGAGATGTCACATCATCATGCACCACACCATCTGTGCTTCCATGTGGAGAAGTCTCCACCGCTTGATTGCCATCAGATAGTGTTGATTTCACGCCACTCACGTTATGTTTGTGAGCAGAGATTAGGTGATGATGTGGCACTTCCATAACCACTCATCCTTAATCATGTGGTCCAATTCCACCTAAACTTGCGCTAAGATGCACCTACGGATCGGGGCTTGATCGTGTATCTCTCATTTAAGAGGTGTGCTCTCACTCCGCTGCGCTAATGCAACTGAGGGTGGATATGGACATTTGGATTGAGATCCAATGGTCGAGTCGTGTGGAGATCGTGCACGCATCACACTCTACATCATCTATAGCTCCACGTGGCTCATTCTTGATCGTGTGATCCTGTTCGTGCAGTCGAGAATGCACAAGCGCACGCTCTTTGTGAAGTGTGGGTGAGGAGGCGTGGTGCACTTCCCATCATTGGATAAAGATCCAACGGTGGAGATGAGGCAGCATTAAGGCTTCAGAGGGTAAGAGGGCGGTTGGCGGCTTAAATGATGCCACATGGCACATCACCGTTGTCCATTTTCTATTGCTTGTAAATGATGCCACAAATGTTGGATTAGGTCAATTTTCACGCTGTTGGGCTGTGATCTTCGACCCGAACCCATCCATGTGGTTGGATTTGTCGTTTAAGGCTCCAAATCATGTCACCTTTCTCCTTGGCCTTTGTTCTTCTTTAGATTACATATGATGCTACGAAAGTTCAATCAGGATGATTTTAGAGGCATTGGACTCTGATTGTTGCCTTAGTCAAATTCATACGGTTGGATTTTAATTTGAGGCCCATAAACGTGTCACCCTCTCCTAGCCATTGAAAGGAGTAAATTAATATACAATTTATACAATCTATTCTAAATGCATGATGATGCATGTTATGTAATATTTATAATGTTGGATGCTTCTATGAGCCTAGGACACACAAATAGGCATTTTAACGTGAATAATTGTGTATCTATCACACCCTCATGCCTATCTTTTACTAGTCCCTAGCAAAACTAAACTAAATGATATGTATAAATAGAATTAGGATCTGATTACTTAGACAACAGTTATTTATCAACAATAGGAAATTTCAGCTAACGGTCTAAACTATGAAGACTCAACAACACCTGGGTGTCTGCTAAAATGCATACCACCCAAGTCCTCACCTTATTCCGTATAAAATGATATATTTTTTTCTTTTTGTTCTTTTCTAATTTTTTTAGACTTTTTCGTTTAGAGTTTCGGGGTAGCTTTTCGCAGCGACCCAACACACCCAAGACTCAAAAAGACTTTAAGTTCTAAGCATCTCATTGTGAAAATGTGATTAGCTTACTAAATGGAAATCAATATGGACCTTAGGATTCTACAAACCCAAGGTGACCCTTAACAAAAAATTATACCTAAAGGTGTATCTATTTGACCAGTAGCTTTCTCCCTACTTTTATTTTTATGGGGTTAATATAAGAGTGATCCCAGTGTATATCTCCCTGGGTTATTCTACTCCCCTACTTCTTCCTAAGTGTTAGGAATTATTTGTGCATTTTGTGAGCTAGGCTTTGGATAAACAACAATGGGAGGTTACTCATGGTAACTTGTCAACCATACTCGTGTGGTGAAGTGTGGCTTATTTATTTTTTTCTCCTTTTTCTTTTTTTTCTTTTCTTTTTATGTATTTTATTTATTTATTTTATTTTTTTTTTTTCTGAGCAGGTGGCTTCCCTGATCTATGATTTACTTAAAGGAAATGGCCAAAGAAATTAGGTCATGTGGCTGGGCTTTGGATAAACGACTATGAGGGGTTACTCACAGCAACGTGCCAGCCATATCACCCTAGAAAGTTTATTAGCTACCTAATTTCCGTTAAAATCGCCTGAGAATTGAGTCACTGCAAATAGTGTGCAGATGGTTAGACTATAAGTCTCCTCAAATCAGAGGGCAGGTTAGTAAGTCGTGTACTTATCGCCACAACTTATTAACCAAATTAAAATAAACTTAAAGTGGCGAGGACTCTACAAATAGGTCCACATTTTAGTGGACACCTAAGCTAATTAAGCTTGTAAACCTGAAGAGTCTAAGTGTTCTGGTTCTACTATATCATTTCCTAAAGTTGAAAAACTCTTAATGCCTAAGTTCTCTTTTCCAAATTCTAATTTTTTTTTAAAGAGAAAGTAAATAAAGAAAACATCTACAACGTTGACAAAATAATTTAGATATGAATATCCACCCCACCATGCCTAGCTAATGCAATGTCCTCATTGTATAGAAAGGCATGAAAAAGGGATAGAATAATCAAGATATCACCTGAATTTCTATAATGAAGCTGGTCAGGTCTGAGTAAAAATAGACTATATAGATTATGAGTTTAGTGCCTTTAGCTAGGCACATTCCTTAGATATTAAGTATATACATTGAGGCTACAAGAGTAAAGTTTCTAAGCCCCAAGATATAGGTCTCGGAGGGTAGGACTAAGCTTGCCAAAGAGATGATCAATGAAATTGGCAAGATGATAGTACAAGGAGGGCTCGAATGGTCTCCAATAGGAGTTTTACTGAATCAATACAAAGGAGGTTTGGGTGGGTGCAGGATTTGTGCAATGGTTGGGTGAAAAAGGACTATGATGTTTTGTAAGGTGTTTGGGTTTTGTAATATATTCATGTGTGTGTACTCTAGAATGCTTATGTTCATAATTAAACCAAGCTTCCTAAGTGTTTTTAGTCAAATTTCACTTTCATCCTCAATATCTGGGTGTTTGTTCCAATCATGCTGATCTTTATGTTTTCTACCCCCAATTTCAACCTCAAACTCTAAAATTTTGGGACAAGGATCTTGTTGGGTTGTTAATTGATTAGGTGAATCTTTCACCAAGCTTTCAATTTTAAGAATATTTTCCTTGTAAGTAAAATCCTCATCCCAGTGTGCCACAGTTGGTTGCATGTCGTTATTATCCTCAATTATTTCTGCAACCTCATGATTTTTTTCCTGAGTTTGGGTTGAGTTAGCCATTATGGGGTTCTCTAATATGTGTATGGCTTTCACCTCCTCTATTCTGCCAAACTCTACACTCAAACCACAGTTAATTTTATTCTTCATCAATGCCTAAAAAATAATAAATCGATTAGGTTTATTCCTAGAGGCAATCTCTATATCTCTGATTCAAAATCAATCATCGCCTTGGTGATGGTCAAGAAAGGTCTTCCCAAAAAGATCATGGTGTGGTTGAGCTATTTTGGTTCTTCCATGTCAAGGACCATGCAATCAGCAAGATAGCGCAAATCATTGACCTTGACTAATACAACTTCCAAAAGGCCCCTCGATTTTGTAATTGATCTATCGGTCAATTGTAAAGTTATGTCAGTGCATTTGAAGTGACTTAGACCTAGTTTCCTATGAAGTGTGGTAGGGATCACATTAATGGAAGCACCCAAGTCGAGGAGGGCCCGGTTAGAAGTAATGTTTCCTATTATGTAGGAAATCAATGGGGCTCTCTATCCTACTTCTTGGGGGATAGCTTGTTTAGGATTAAAGTACTTAGCGTTATCAGACAAGGCTACCCTTCTAGTGTTTCCAAATTCTGCCTTATGCTTTTATTTATAAAAACTCAATAAAGCTCTAGAGTAGGCGGGAATTTCTCCAATAGCCGCGATGAGTAAAGTGATTATCAATTTAAAATATTGTAATAAAGATACCCCTTCCTCCAATTTCTACTCTGGCTTTTTGTGTTTTCCCATACAATAACATAGTCTCGAACAATATTCTAATTTTCTGTTGATCACATTCTTAGTTAGGAGTTTAGAATTGTTATTATGGGTCCTAATGGTATTGACTTGGGGTTGGGTGGGACCCTTGTGTCTACTACCACTCCTCAAGGTGATTGTGTTTGCAGTGGCAAAGTGTTGTTGGTTGTGCCTTGGGGAGAGTTGGGCAAAATAGGAGACTCATGGTTGATTATGGTGGGAACTTGGTTAACTCTGGGAGGGATTGGGGTAGCCTGATAGATAGCATGAGCTTGAGCATGCGGCTCGCCACCATTACTAAACCCTTAAGGCCTAGCATCTCGATTCTACACATTTTTAGGGATCGGTCTTGGTTGAGATGGAAGAGATCTAGGATGTCGGTTGTGTGCATTGAGTTCGGATTGTAAGGTGTCTAGTGAAGTTTTCATTTGTTGCATGAGCTGGAGCATTGACCCTTACATTTCAACCATCTTCAGGTTCAAATTAGCCTGCCCTGCAGGCTGTTGGGCATCCCACATGGGTTGATTGACCTGATTCGAGGGTAGCTGAGTATATATATGACCCTGACTCATAAGTTTTTGCGGTACATAGTTGTTAGGTCTACATTGGGTTTGCTACCCCTAATCTTTCTAGGAAAAGTTAGGGTGATTTCCCCAACAAGAATTATAGGAATTCGAGTACGAGTTGGACCTAACATTCTTCTGTACAATATAAACATCCTCATAAGATGTGGATGAAGAGTAAGAAGGATCAGGAAAACTGGGATCAAAGGCCCTAATTTGGAACTCTTAAGCTTTCGAGAAATGCTAGCTCAAAGGTTGAGCCAACTCGAGTTGGTTCAGAAACTCCCGTCCTATAGGAGCTTGTGAAGAATGGAATCTCAAGCTCTGGGATTAAGTGGATCTAGAAATATTATAGTTTCCATCCATCCACTCTTCTATTTGCTTAGCAACCCGATCCACCTTATCTCATTTATTGCATATCAATTCCATATCAAATGTATGAGAATCTTGAACCTCATTGGATTTGATCTGGTTTGTTGGGATCAGTTGAAGGTTTCCATGGAGGCATGGTTTTTAAAGTTTTCACTCTTTTCCTCGAATAAATCATACCTACCATCTGCATCTTTGTTGAGGAAATTGCCTCTACAAGAAGCATCCACATGATTATGGAGTTGATCATTCAACTCGTGATAGAAAATCTGCACGAGCTACCATTTAGTCACCTCGTGGCATGGACACTTCTGCAACATATCCTAGAATCACTCCTAGGCCCCATGAAATGATTCCTCCGATCTTTGGGCGAAAGTAGTAATTGTCCGTCGTAGAGCATTGGTCCGTCCAATTGGGAAGAATTTCTTCAAAAAGACCGATTTCAATTATGTCCAGGTAGCGATCGGTCTTCCTATGGTACGGTACCAATGTGCGGCCTTATCCATGGGTGAATGGGGGAAAAGCCTAATGATCATTTGTTCCTCATCTGCATTCTTTGATTTGGTGGTCTAAACCAAAGTGGTCAGATCCTTCAAATGTTGGAATGGATCTTTTGAGCCAAGCCCGTGAAAGTTTTTAATCAAACTCAGAACCTAAGGCTTGATCTCAACATCGCCAGCAAGGATCACAACGTTGGGATTATCTCAGAAGTTTGAAGGATCATAAAAATCCTTTAAGGCCGAGGGCCTTGACCATTCATTTGTTAGAACCATTCTTACATCTATTGTAATTGGTCCAATTGTCTCTGAATCAGCTCCTACTAGTTCGGAGGTGGGGGAGGTGGTTGTGGGACAGCCATGGGATCTACTTGACTAAAACATAACCTATGCCTCCATGAATGGTCTAAAGGTCCTTCCAATTGAGGATTCAGTGACCTTCCAAGCATGCACCGGAAGGAAGTCGGAATGACAAAAAAAGAAGCCCTACAGTAAAAGCAAACAACCGTATCCTTAGGTAGGGTAGCCTAAAGAACTACAAACTCTCAGAACCTATCTTAAGATTAAAAATGATTTAGTGTACTCTCTAGTCAATCCAACCAGTTAAAGGGAGGAATTGGGGAGAAGGTCTTCCCTTGGCTTTCACCTCAGGTTCCTTTGATACCCCCAACTGCTGTCGTTTGATGGTACTCCCCTAGCTGCACATTAGCTGAACTGATAGGAGCAGGTTAACCGTAAACAATCTCAATATGAGCCTCAAAGAGTGAGTCCAATCCTTAAGGTCAATGTCTACTTGATTTTAATTAGGCTTAGGATCGAATGTGCTCTAGAATGTGTTGGATCCTTTTAATGGGATGTGCCGTTAAGAATCAATTTCGATGTGTGTGCATGCACAACCAGGGTTTTCAAGCAAGATTATTATGGATGTAGTGTATTTTAGGGTTTGAATCTTACTTAGTATATTTAGGGTTCAACTTTAGGTCTATTCAATCAAGTTCTATGAGGCAAACCACGTTTTGAAAGCAATGATGAAGATGTATTCCTTTAAAAATCAAAATAATGTGGAGTGCTTGGTTTAAACCCTAAGAGTTGAATCCTACAAAGTAGTTATGCTAACATGCTAAAGTCGATTTTGAAATACGCGTCATAGTATAACAATTAAAGTGATGAAAACATTTAAATTTGTAAACTCGAATGTGAGTTCGAGGCTGTCTCAGGGAGCAAATAATTCACAATTCAAATCACTAATCAATTAGTCAAAATAGAGCTCAAGAGATTGATATAACATGAAATATATTCAATGTATGACATATATCAAACTCAACCAAAAAATATACGTGTTAATAAGGCTAGGGAGGCTCGGGGCGATGAGGTGGTTTGGCAGGCTCGAGGAGACAACAAACGAAGCCAGGGCGGCGACTGGTGGAATCAGGGAAGGCGAAGGCTGGACTACTCGGAGGTCGAGGGCTTGGAGGCGAAAGGAGCGGAGAGACTCTGATGTGCATGGTAAAAGGGTGATGGAGGCGAGGTGGACTGATAGAAGGGGTGAGAAGGAGTACGGCAAGATCTTGTGATTCCGTTGTCGGTGGCAGGGACATATGGCGGCTACTTGCTGATCTCCCGTGGTGCATTTAGAGTGCGGGGGATTTGGTCACAAGAGGGATTCGTGCAGGGGTCTTGGGGGGCAGATGAAAGAACGTCTTTTCCCATTCTCTGGAATTTTGAATTCTAGGGCTTCGCAGGTGCCTCCTCTGCCCCCATCTTTGCGCAGCTCTAGGGGCATATGGTTGATGTGGAGGTACCTATGACAAAGAGGATCAAAGCGGCAGAGATGGTTTTGTGTGGAGCACTGGTCAGAGAGGTTATGTCTGGAAGACCGACGATGGAGAATGTGCACAACCTGGTAAGCTCTCTTTCCCTTTCGACCAACTCCTAGCAGTCTCCATTTCTATCACCTACACGATTTGTCCTCTTTAGGTTGGGGATGTTGGATGTGGAGAGGCTGCGATTTCAAATGTCTTGCAATGTTGGCCTCATGGTGATCAGGAGACTGGTTTCTCCCTTTGATGGAGCCCTACCGGAAAGGCCACCACAGAGAGTGGGTTCCAAATCGGGAAAACTGGAGATCATGGGACTGCCTCTGCATCTGAGGTTGAAGGAGGTCGTGACAGCCATGATATCAGGACTTGCATCAGTAGTAGAAGATGCGATTGTTGGACTGCTTGAGGGCGATGGGTGCTTGTTGATTGTGATGGTCGATGTATTTAAAGCTAGCTCTGTTCCTGATAGATTGATTCTGAGATGTGGTGGGAGTTCATGTTGCTACGGCTGAGGTTCTTGGTGGGTGAGACTGTAGCTAAGCAAGATAAGTTGTCTGAATCTGAAGCTGGTGAAGAGGCGGCTGTGCAGGACTTGTGCACGGCTCCATCTGGAAAACCTCCATCTATCAAAAAGTGTAAGGACCTTCATGTGGGGGAAAGGGGGGAGGTATTGACTGAAGAGAAGGAGGAATCGGGTGGGGTGAAAGCATCAAGATCAATGCCTATAGTGGTAGGGGATGAGTTTCCAGTTGATGTGGAGGCTGAGGGGCAGGGGGTTCAAGAGACTCAGCTTGATCTCTTGAAGGATAAATAGGATCTGTACGAGATTGAGGGTCCTAAATTTGATGGTGGTTCTTGCGCTAAAACTGGTAAGGGTAGATCGCCTTATAGCCTCAAATAGAGGAAGTCAAAGGCTGACACTCTAATGGATGAAGACAAGATTATAAAGGTTTTGCAAGTATGCAAGTGCTAAAACCTCAAGGGAATGGGATCTTGTGAGGATAGATGAGAATCCTCACTTGGAATGTGCGTGGGTTGCGTGACAAAAGCCGGAGGGCTTCTATGATGAGATATTTGAGAGAATGGGGGATTGAATGTGCGATCATTCAAGAGACGCACATTGAGAATAACTCTGATAAACTATTGTATGACCTGTTGGCTTCGGGGATGAATGAATGTGTGAAGATTGATGAATAGGGGAGATCGGGAGGTATTGTTATCTGGTGGAGGAAAGTGTGGGCTCAATGTCTGGAAGTTCACAAAGCTAAGCACATGTTGACTTGCAAGTTCCAAATTCATCAGGGGCATGAGTGTATCTGGGTTACTGGGGTATATGGCCCTTGTGTTGCATCTGCTAGGCAGGAGTTATGGGAGGAATGGGCTACTGTGGCTGAACTGGTGCAGGGGGGAGCATGGTTGACTGGTGGTAACTTCAACTGTGTGCTAACAGGGGCTGACAGGCCTGGTGGTTGCACAGACAGCTCAGCTGTTGGCTTCCAGATGGTGGTTCAATCTCTTGAATTGAGTGAGTATCCATCTCCTGGTGTGGAATTTACATGGCGCAATGGAAATGGGCTGGCATCCAAATTAGACAGATTTTTTGGGAATGTGAACATTCTTGAGAGATTTCAGCTGTCATCTATTAGTGGTTTGGACCGACCTTTCTCTGATCACACCCTTTAGTGTGGGACAATGGGGAAGAAACCCATGTTGGTTTATACTTCAAGATTAAAAGGTCATGGCTGAATGAACCAGGCTTCTATCAAATGGTTAGTTCATGGTGGCAAGCTAAAAAGGTGGAGGGCTCTGCTACTACCAGATTGGTAGCCAAGCTGACTGCTTTGCGCACTGTCTTAAAAGAGTATGGCATTACTGTAAACATGATAAGGCAGCAAAGGAGAATGGAGGCTCTGAGTAACATTCAGGAGCTGGATTCTAAGGAAGCAGCTGGCCCTTTATCAGAGGAAGAACTTGTAGATAGGAAGGTGTGGCAGGGTGTGATACTGGATGAAGATCTTAAACAAGAAATTGATTGGAGGGAGAGATCAAGGCAATTATGGCTTAAGGAGGGAGATGCCAACACGAAATTATTCCATCTTGCAGCTAGCTCTCAGAGGCGTGCTAATTTTATATCTTCTATTCTCAGAGATGGACAAAGGATCTCATCCACTCAGGAGATAAGATCAAAAGCCATCAAATACTATAGAGATGCTTCTCGGGCAGTTAAGAGGGGGGAGTGGAGAATGGTAGGAAGTGATGCTCCTAGTGTGATAAGTGAACAAGCCTCTCAGCTGACAGCAGCCATCACTGAACATGAGGCCCTGCAGGCAATTAAAGAACTTAATATGGAAGGTTCTCCAGGCCCTTATGGGATACAAGTCTTCTTCTATAGAGAGATGTGGAATGTGGTGGGCAAGGAAGTGATGGATGTCATTAGAGAGTTTGAGAAGGGAAATGCTGGTTTTGAAAGGATCAACAAGTCATATCTATTTCTACTGCCTAAGTCAATGGGAGCAGAGAAGTTTTCTGACTTTAGGCTGATCTCACTTTCAAATTCCATCTGCCTTGTCATCAGCAAGATTTTAGCCAACCGACTGAGAACGGTTCTGCAAAGTCTAATCCATCCTGTGCAATCTGCATTTCTACCTTGTAGATCACTCCAAGAATCCTTCATTTTAGCTCAGGAAATGATGAGTGGATGGCACAGAAGGAAGTGCAAGGCTTTCATATGGAAAGTTGATTTTTAGAAGGCATATGATTCGATCTCTTGGCTGTATCTCTAGGAGGTTTTTAAAAGGAGAGGTTTTCCTCCTTTATGGATCCAATGGATGAAACGTTGTATCACAACTGCCTCCTTTTCTCCACTGATCAATGGGAAGCCTTGTGGGGTTTGGATTCAACCTCAGCATGGGGTTAGACAAGGATGTCCTTTAGCCCCCTTGGTCTTTAACCTTGCGGTGGATGGGCTTGCAAGGTATGCATGTAGATTGGCAAAGGTGGATCTAATCAAAGGATATTCACTATCCAATAGGAGGAATCTAGCCCCCATTTTGCAATATGCAGATGACACAGTATTCTTTGTGGAAGGGACCAAGCCTGCTGCGCATGCTCTGGGGTTATTGGTGAAGATCTTTGGGGATATTTCAGGCCTAAATTTGAACAAGGAAAAGTCTACCTTGATATGTTTTGGCATGTATGAACAGGAGCAGATGGATTTGGAGAATACATTGGGATCACCTCGAGCCAAACTTCCAATCAGGTACCTAGGACTGCCATTGAGGGCTGCAAAGCTGAAGAAATATGATTGGAATATCCTGTTTGATAAGGTCTTTAGTAAGTTGAAAGGATGGAGTAGTAAGTTCCTGTCTAAAGGTGGGAGATTAATCCTTCTCAACTCTATCATAACATCCATCCCGGTCGTTTACTTTAGCATTTTCAAGGCCCCGAAGTCTATTTGGAAACGATTGGATGTTATGAGGAAAAGATTCTTTTGGAAAGGAGCTGGCCATGAGGGTGGTTTCATGCAGCCCATTAGATGGAATAACATCTGTAGGCCAAAGGAGACAGGTGGTATGGGGATTAAGGCACTCAAGGAGTTCAATGAGGCCTTACTGATTAAATGGGTCATCAAAATTCTGGACTGCAAGGAGGATTTGGTGGCAGATTTGATCAGGGACAGTTATGGTGGATCAAACAGCATTCTGTAGAGGTTACAACCGATAAAACCTTCCCCCTTTTGGCGATCAGTTATCAGCGCAATCAGAAATTATTGGCACCTGCTGCAGCCTAGGCTCAGAGATGGCAGGGATTTTAGTCTGTGGAACGAGCAATGGTCTAGTCTTGGGGTTCTAAAAGAGGCGTTTCCGAGGGCTTATGCTACTGCTACTAATAAGGATGCTAAAGTCAGCAGCCTGTGGTCTGCTGTAGAGGGCTGCTGGCGGCTGGAAGGGTAGGAACACTGCAGATCAAGCACTCGATTATGGGAGGATAGGCAAAACCTGGTGGATGCACTACAGCAAGTGAATCTTAGGGTGAATGTGGTCGATACTTATGGCTGGAATGGTGTATTTTCATTGCAGTAGGCATATGAGAAGTTCATCAGGTCTAACATTGAGGTGGAGAGTGACCCGATTGACAGGAAAATATGGTTACTGAAAATCCCCTTGAAGGTTCAAATATTCTTATGGCTCTGCAGATGGGAAGGCCTGATCACTAGTGATCTTAGACACAGAAGAATGGGGACTACTTTGAATGCTTGCCATCTCTGTGGGTTGCATACTGATAGTACGTCGCATATTTTCTCCTCTTGCCTTGTCACAGACAAGGTTTGGAGGATGATTTGCTTTGAACCTCTTCCCACTTGGGAATCCCTATGGCAGAGGTTCATTGTTCTTGGGCACCAGTGTGGGGCTATGGCTGCCATTTTGTGGTGTGTGTGGAGGGCGCGTAATGATAAACTTTTTCAGGAGAGACCAGTTAGTTGTGAGAACATTGTAAATGAATGATGGTC
The DNA here is from genome assembly GCA_037157565.1 of Thalassia testudinum. Lineage (NCBI taxonomy): Eukaryota > Viridiplantae > Streptophyta > Magnoliopsida > Alismatales > Hydrocharitaceae > Thalassia > Thalassia testudinum. Next base: position 109,264,743 of record JAZHRO010000003.1, on the reverse strand, counting down.
CCTCGTACACAAATGGGGATCATTTTTGTAATGTTTTGTTTGATATAATATATACTGCCCTCCGGATTGCTATCGTCTCAAGATAGCATTCCACACTATTTCAAAAAAAAAAAAAAGGCCAAAAATTTGTTTGTTTCAAGTAAGCTCAAATGCCTCAACACTTAACGAAATTCATGGCCCTCAGACATTCAGACTAGACTGTCAGACGACTTAAAGTTTGCAGCCCAAGGAAAGCTTTTCAATGCAAGCACAAACCAGTCCAAGAAAAAATCGGCCCACTCCTTGGGCCCAGCAATTCCTCCTCCTGTCTCTCTTCTCTTTCTATTCAGATTTGGCTCAGGCCCAAACTCACCTGGGCATGTGTGGGCAAGCGTGAGTGTGTGTATGGCGTGGGTGAAGTGGGGACTGATTGCATAGCAAAAATACACCAACAATTGTGCCATCTTGTGCTATTTCCTAGCATTACCAGTGCATATTAGGTAGACATAGTCGCATTTCTTAATATAGATGCATGCATGCATTTATTTGAGAGGGGAGGAGAAAATGGCCGTGAAATTAACGTTTTCCTCATGTGCTTCTTCGTAAATTCACCATCTTTATTTTTAATTTTATTTGACTTTGAATTTCTTCTCCGTGGCTGCAATGCATGGCAGCCTCTTCCTCGCGCCATGTCCTGCTAAGCTTGCCCTGCACAGCTACTCCCTGCCAGCCATGCACAACTGCATGCACAGCCGCATGCACAGCCAGGGCATGGCTGTGCATGCCTTCTTCCTCTTTAAAAAGGGTATGGCTTTCTTCTTTGAGCAGAGCCTGGTCCACAAAAAGAACACAGAACCTTCCTTCCCTTCCAGGCTGTCTCCTCCCCTCTCCCCTCCATACGCAGCCTCTCCTCTTTGAGGAGCCACGCTGTGGGCAGGAGCAACTCATAGTGGTGCACAACCACTATTGTGAGTCCCACCACCGCCAAGCTCATCAAAGAGCTGGTGGGCGTGGTGGTTCTCTCTCTATTTCATTGTTTAGCCATTTTCTCCATTGCCACAGGAGCTTCAAGCTTTGAAGCTCAAGCTCCGCCACAGCAGTAGCAAGGCGTCAGCAACAGCAGCACTGGCCACCACGCCCTCAAGCGCCTGTTCCGCGTCCACCGCGCATGCCAGCGAGCCGCCCGCGCCCCCCCTCCACGCGCCTTGTCGTGAAGTTACGCCTGTAGCCTAGTCGGTGCAGTTCTTCTGCACGCGAGTCGAGCCGCTCCACACCGCCCGCACTCACGGAACCGCTAGCACCTGGTCACGCGAGTCGAGTGGCACTGTAGCCACTGTTCACGCTAGTCAGCGGAACACTGCTGCTACAGTGCGGTGACCGGTAAGTTTCTCACTTATCCGGTATCCCGGCGCGCGCCCGCGTCTCTCCCGTCTGCAACCCGCCTGCGCCCGCCCGCGTCTCCCCCTGCACCCTCTCAGTGCCTGCTCTCGCATACGCCCACCTACTTCCGTGCCCACTTCAGCATCCTCTCAGCGCATAGCGCCTTCGCCTGCACCTGCCTCATCGCGCAGCGCTGTGCGCTGCGGTTCTTCCCATACCCGCTCCCTCCAATGTGTGTGCACGTCTTAGCGCGCCTACGCACCTGAGCATGCACGTGGATCACCAGACGTCGCTAGCTGCGTGCAGACGACTTAACCTACACTCCTTCATGCCATCTTCAGCAGATGCTCTCTCTCTCCCTCTCACAGACACTCACCTCACACATACACACACACACACTCTCGTACACACACATTAGCACTTGTACACCCCTACACACACACTTATATATATATACCTATATATAATATATATATATATATACATATATATATATATATGTTAGTACCTATATAACTAGGTATAAGCATATATACATATATATATATACAAATTTACATACATATATATATATATCAATAACTATAAATACATATATACATAGATATACATATATATATATATATACATAGATACTTATACTAATATAAATATATACATATACACCTATATATAACTGTATACATATATTACCATATATATACATATATATATATATACATATACATACATCTATCTATACATATATTTACATATCTATATATATATACATATATATATATATATACATACATAACTGCATATACACCTATATAATTATAACCATATATATATACATATAGATCTATATTTACATATATACATACATATATATATCTTTTCATATCACCTACCATACGTTGTATCGCGGGAATATCTGCACCAATTGCTGATATTCCCCGATACACGCTTACAGAAAGCGTTTTTGCACACATCTTCCAGCATCCATCCTACACTCCACGCAGCACTCCTTTCTGTTGGTTGCATCTTCCTAGACGACGACCGACTCGACACCATGCTACACGCCATCTCCACCTCCACCCCCACCCCTATATACATATATAATATATACATATATATATACTATATTTATCTTATTTCTATTTCTCTTTTTTGCAATTAAAAAGATAAAAAATATATAAAAGAGAAAAGATAGTCCTTGACTTGCAGGTACTCAGTCTTGCGAAGACTAGTTTTGAAATCCTAATTTGGCTCAAAGCCAAGAACCCGATTTTGAGGGTGTACCTCAAGAACAAAAATTATCAGAAAAAATATTAAATAGAAAAACACCAAAAACATAATAAGCGAACGGAAGAGATTCATTGTAGGAAAGACGTAGAAACTCATTCACTTCGAATCCCACTTCCCTGAGTTCGACCCTGGGCCTAAAAGTGACCAAGATAAAATCAAGTAGGCCAGGTAAAAAATTTTTTTTAAAGAGATGGTTAGGCTCGATTTAGGTTAACCACTATACTCATTTCAACGAAATATTAACACAGCCTATCCGGGTTCGACCATACATCTTTTCTGGTGCCGTTGCCAGGGAAGTGAGCATTCAAGTAAGTTTCTATTCCATTCCTTTAATTTTTTCTCTTCTTACACCCTTCTCTTCACGGGTGTTTTTGTTTGTTGCTGTGCAGGTGAACCTGTTGCAAGGAGAAGGCAGGTAGACGAAGTAGGAGACGTGGGCAGATCCAAGGCAGGAACGAGGGCGTGAAGTCGCTGACACCGCACTGGAGCTTCGTACACATTGCTGCACAAGTAGGTCTTTCTTTCTTGGCAACCTAGGTTAACTTGTAACCTTAATAAAAACAAAAATAAAAAACTAAAAAACTAGAAAAACTTCTTGGGATCTCTTGGGGCAAGTGGATTAAAAATCACTTGTTTGATTGTTTGCCATCACTCCCACCACCCCGGGATTTCCCGCCAAACTTCGCATAGCAAAGATCCAAGAATCTTGATTCTTGAATCTTTCGTCGTGTGAAGTATTCCTTGAGGCAAAAATAAAAAGATTGATTGTCATCCCTCTTTGCCTCATTTATCTGCAATTCGGGATCACCTTTTTTGTGGGGAGACTTGGAATTGAGTTGATTCCAACCCCACCACGACCTTTCATGTGCCTAAGATTCGATCCCGAATACTTCAACCCCAACAATTTGATTATCTTTATCTTATGCTTGAGCCTTGTGTGTGGAAATCATTTTGGTGATTGGGAGCACTTGAATTGAAGTGCTTTGGCTCCCTTTCACACTAATCTAAAATTGATTCGTGCATCCACACATAGAAATCTCCATTTAGGGAAGCCCATTGCATTTTAGCATGCATTAACTAACTGACATTGAAGAAGGGTTTGTTGGGCTTAGAAGAAAACTTGTATTCTCTCAAAACCCGGAGATTGGTTGAATTGGTAATTCAGAGAAATCCTAAAATCCATACTACTTAAAGCTGAAACTCTAAAAACCATTCACCAATTAAAACTTCAATTCAGGGAGATTTCCCCATTGCATGCTTGGTTTACACACTCTATAAAATCAATCACTTGGGCATTACCCGTAAATAATGCCCTTCACATTCCAGAAACACTTGATCCTAAGCCTAACTAAAACTGGTAGCAACTTGACCCTGATTAAGGATTGGAGGTCTACTTACCTGCGTATAGCACCTACGTGCTGGTAAGGGTTCCCGCATGCTATCGGGTGTCTAAGACTGGGGCAAATGGCCTTTCAATCTGGCCCAGTGGTTCCGCGGTGCTCATATTCGGTTCCGTAGTTCGTGATAGTAGGTAACTTAGATCTTTAGGTCTAAGGGCACACTGTAGAGGTTAGAAATTTGATTATATTGATTTGTCATCAAGTGTACCTTTGTGGCATCATTTCTCTCATCTCCTGTTCCCTTCTTATCTCCCCAATTCTTCCTGTGGTAGTGCATGTTTGGGAGGAGGTCACAAAACCCTGAACTGTGTAAATTGCCTGATAATTTTAGAAAAGAAGTCGAATCGTCCTCCTCCTCCACAAACATGGCTGCATGCCCACCCCTAAATCCTGAGGGAGGAAACCGCCCTCAAAACCCACCAGGTGGTGGAGCCTTAGATCCCATAACCCGCCTCCAAGCACAAATGGAAATGTATAATGAACAAATTGAGGCCATTAGGGAAACATTGGAGGAAATGCAGAACCCTCCCGAATGGGAGGAGCCTAGGTCTCTTAGCTCCTATCAGAATCTCGCTGCTACAGAGACCATAGGACAAATTTGGGTCCCCATGGACGGGGACGACTTTGAACTAAAACCTAACATAATTGGCCTGATAAATTTTCACTTCCATGGTCTTACAAGTGAAGATCCTTTTCTCCACTTGGAAGACCTAACCCGATTAGTTGAAATAGTTAAACCAAGAAATATCGGGTTGCCTATAGTCCTCATGAAAATGTTCCTGTTTTCATTGCGGGATAAAGCGTCGCAGTGGTTACGCACCCTTGGGACAACCATCCACTCTTGGGAAGAGATGCGAACAACGTTTCTCAAGAAGTTCCTCCCAATCGAGCGAACCAATGCGCTTCGCCGTGCTATCACTTCATTTATGCAAAAAAATGGTGAACAGTTTCATGAGGCATGGGAGAGATATAATGACCTCCTCAGGAAGTGTCCGCACCACGGTCTGCCTAAGTGGCGTATAGCCCAGATTTTCTACTATGGGCTAAATGAGACTTTGAAGCAGATTGCCGACGCTTCGTGCAGAGGGAATTTCATGAATAAAGATGAGAATGGAGCATTCAAATTATTTGAAAATATGAGTGAAAACTCAATGAACAATGCTTCCATTGTCACCTTTAATCATACCAGCCTGCCCCGTAATGTCCACGAAGTTGACACGGGACCCTCCCATTCAGCCACAGATATCCGCCTTATCACACAGAAATTGGATGAAGTCTTCATCGTGCACAAGAAGTTGGACGAGCTTCTGGCCAACCCTACCCGTTCTATGGCAAACACCCCCACCTCACCACTTCGTCATAATCCCAATTCTTCCAACACCAAGCTTATCCTGAGAAACCCCATAAGACCTTCCTTACCGAGTGTCGCACCGAGCGACTCGGTAAGTCATGTGGATCTGGCTTCTGCAAGCCAGTATTTTGACACGGAGGACCAAGCCTCCATGTGCTTGGATGCGTATTTACATGCAGACACGTCTTCTGGCATAGAAGATGCTTGCACCCTGGGGAACAACCCATTTTCTGCCACTTATAACCCAGGGTGGCGAAATCATCCAAACTTCGCGTGGTCCAACAACCCGCAGTGCCAAAACCCCATGGGTGGACCAATGCGACCGTTTGCACCCGTCATCCAAGGGCCCAGTCTAATCCTATGGCGAATCCGCCATCGGGTCCTTGCGTATCGCAACAGAACACGCATCAAGTCCTCTTGATAAATTGATGTGAATGATGACGGAAATGTCAAAGCGCCATGAAGAGAACATGACCTCTCTTCAGCACCAATTGGCGCAGCAAAATGCTGAGATCAGTCAACTATGCATGGCGACTCGATCTCAGGGCACTCTTCCAACCCAACCTGTTCGCAACCTGTGAAATTTCGTACCCCGCGATCCTCAACCATAGGTACGACCTTCTCAGAGGCAGGTACATCAAATTCTACAGGCTCCAAGCATTCCATCGGGATTTCAGGCTAATCCCACTGCAGCACCTCACTCTTATGTCCCTATTGCGAACCCTCCTCCGCCTTATGATCCCACTGGACCCACATCGTCCAATGCGATCACTACGAGTAGTGGCAAGCAGACCGTCGATCCACCCCGACCTAATCCTGGCCCGTCTTCTCCATCGCCCTCTCATTCGGGATGCACACCGCATTCGCGAGAGGACGATACACCCAAATTGGTGCCAGAATCAGTTCCATTCCCTGAGGCTCTACTGAGGGAGCCAAAAGGCAAAAAGAAAGATACGCAGGCCTTTGATAACCTGTGTAATTTGTTCAGGGATGTTGAAATCAAGGTACCCCTACTAGAGGCTATCGACCACATACCTACTATCACCCGATTTTTCAAAGACTACCAACACCCAGGCGACAGTCAAAGAAAACTAAGAATCTGGTGGTCCTCTCGCCTCATGCGAGTTGTGCTATACTGTCAAATCTACCACCGAAGCAGAAAGATCCGGGCACACCGCTTATTTCTTATAGCATCCAAGGCTGCAATTTTAACTGTGCCCTGCTTGATCTAGGATCTTCCATCAATCTTATACCAACCATCATGCTCGAAAAATTTTCCTTGGGAAATTTGAAACCTACCCTTGTCATGTTACAATTGGCAGATCGTTCTGTCAAAATTCCAAAGGGTGTGGTGGAAGACGTGGTGGTTAGGGTCAACAATCTCTATTTTCCTGTTGAATTTCTTGTTTTAGATATGGAAGTTCCTAGCTCACTTTCTGATTGTCCGATCATTCTTGGTCGACCTCTCTTGGCCACAGCCCACGCCCATATCGACTGCGAGTCGGGCTGTATTGAGATTGCCATCGGATCTGAAAAGCTCAAGCTTAACATCTTCAAGGCAGCCAAGAACTTTGATTGCGATTGCATTGAGGATGACAGGTCTGATAAGGACATGGCCGTCAGTGCGTGTATCAGACTAATTTGGACCTATTCTGACTGCTGCGGATTACCTGTAAACACTGACGATTGCCTGACCAACACATATTGTGACATTCCCCCATCCCTCCCTATTCCCGTACCTTCTCCTAACCAAACTTCTGACGAGGTTTTCTTCGCTTCCCATACCTCGTGGTCTGAGTGATATCCGGGCTACTCACTGCTGGTCCACACTCTTGAAGATCGGATTGCCCTTTCTTTCCTGCCAAATCAGGCGGATTTGCAACTCCACTCTAGGACCTTGAGCCCATATACTACTCACTGGGGCTATTCCTTTTTGGATCCATCTATCCAAGAAGCCCCTCTTCTTGGCCAATCTGAGGGCCAACTTCTTTCTCCCGATTTGTTTTCTGATCTGCCTGGGACACTCTCGTCCCAAGAAATGCCAGATCTTTCACCATCCACTCTCGAGCTAAAAGAGCTGCCTAGTACACTTAAGTATGTTTTCCTGGGACCAAATGTAATGCTCCCTGTAATCATCAGTTCAAAATTGACCAGGGAGCAAGAGTGCAAACTAACGAAGGTCCTTATGGAACATAAGGCAGCCATTAGATGGTCTTTATCAGACTTATCTGGCATTATCCCATTCTATTGCACTCACCGTATATATATGGAGGAGGAGGCTCGACCTTCCCGTGAGATGCAGCAACGTCTCAACCCTAACATGCGGGAGGTCATTAAGAAGGATTTTATTAAGTGGTTGGATGCAGGTATAATCTACCTGATCAGCGATAGCCCCTGGGTGAGTCCGATTCACATTGTGCCCAAGAGGGCAGGACTCACCATCCGTGTCAATGACAGGGGCGAATCCATCCCTACATGCACTCCTACATCTTGGAGAGTGTGTGTAGATTATAGGAAACTCAATGCTGCAACTAAGAAAGATCACTTTCCACTACCTTTCATTAACCAAATCCTGGAGCGGTTAGCGGGAAATAAATTTTTCTGTTTCCTGGATGGATTCTCAGGATATAACCAGGTGGCAATTGACCCCTAGGAACAAGAAAAAACAACTTTTACCTACCCCTTCGGCACCTTTGCATTTAGAAGGATGCCGTTTGGACTTTGTAACGTGCCAGCAACTTTCCAGAGATGTATGCTGGAAATATTCCATGACATGGTGGGTGACTTTCTCGAGGTCTTCATGGATGACTTTTCGATCTTTGGACCATCTTTCAATGACTGTCTTGCCAACCTGACCCGTATCCTTAGGAGATGTATTGATGTAAACCTTGTGCTTTCTTGGGAAAAAAGTCATTTTATGGTACGCGAGGGAATTGTTCTCGGACATATCATCTCCGATAGGGGTATCGAGGTTGACAGAGCTAAGCTTGATGTAATTGCTGATTTACCTGTGCCTGGCCCTATCAAACAAATCCGCTCCTTCCTGGGACACGTCGATTTCTATAGGAGATTCATCAAAGATTTCTCCAAGATTTCTCGACCTCTAACTCATCTCCTATCAACCAACGTACCCTTCGATATGGGCCCCGACTGCATACGAGCATTCACGCAGCTGCGTAATGTTGTCACCAAGGCCCCTGTTCTCCAGCCACCTGATTGGTCCCTCGACTTTGAACTCATGTGTGATGCTTCCGACCTTGCAGTCGGAGCCATCCTGGGACAAAGACGTGATAGACACCCCTTCGTGGTGTACTACGCCAGTAAGACGTTGGACGAGGCCCAGCATAATTATACTACCACTGAGAAAGAACTACTGGCAGTCATCTTTGGGCTAGAGAAATTCCTCTCTTACCTTCTGGGCTCACATGTTATTGTTTTCACTGATCATGCGACCATTCGCCATCTCATGCACAAGAAGGATGCCAAGCCTAGACTGATTCGTTGGATCCTTCTACTCCAGGAATTTGACATTGAGATTCGCGATAAGGCCAGAGCCCAGAATGTTGAGGATGATCATCTTTCCAGACTGGACCCTAACCATATTGGACTTACTCTACCAATTAATGAGATTTTTCCTGATGAGCACCTTTTGGCAATTAATGTGCCAAGTGGACCGTGGTATGCCGACATTGCCAATTACCTTGCTTCTGGATCCCTTCCACGTGGCTGGCCTAAAAACCAGCGCGAGCGTCTCATGGCAAAATAAAGTATTATTTCTGGGATAATCCACTTCTTTTTCACATAGGTGCTGATCAAATCATCTGTTGCTGTATTCCTGACAGTGATTCCCCAGTGTGCTATCCTTCTGCCACAATCAGGCCTGCGGAGGCCATTTCTCTGGGAGGAAAACTACAGCCAAGGTGTTGTAGTGCGGTTTCTTTTGGCCTTCCCTTCACCAGGATGCACAAAATTATGCCAAACATTGCACTAGGTGCCATTCGTTAGGGTCAATGTCACAACGTGACATGATGCCCTTGCAACCCATCCAAGCTACAGAAATCTTCGACATTTGGGGAATTGATTTCATGGGTCCCTTTCCTCCTTCCAACAGCTTCGAATTTATCCTCGTGGCTGTTGATTATGTTTCAAAATGGATCGAGGCTATTCCCTCGTGCCGTGCTGACCATGTTATATCCACTCAATTTGTCAAAGACCACATCTTTGCGCGCTTTGGGATCCCTCGAGCCATTATCTCGGATGGAGGAAGACACTTTACCCATGCTTCTTTTCGGGCACTTCTGAGGAAATACGGAGTCCACCATCATATCCATCCCCGTATCATCCTCAGACAAACGGCCAGGCAGAGGTGTCGAACCGGCAAATCAAGCAAATTCTCCAGAAAACGGTTCGGTTTGACCGTAAGGACTAGTCCGACAAGCTGATTGATGCACTTTGGGCGTATCAGACTGCCTTCAAGGCTCCCCTTGGTATGTCTCCTTATAGAATCATTTACAGGAAGCCTTGTCATTTTCCCGTGGAGTTGGAGCACTACGCTTATTGGGCAGTTCGCCAATGTAGCCTCGACCCAGACCTGTGTGGTCGAGAAAGGAAACTCCAACTCCAGGAGCTGGAGGAGCTCCGTCGTGAAGCCTATGATTCTGCTTTAACTTTCAAGTAGTGCACTAAGGCTTTTCACGATAGCCGTATTCGGCGGAAAGAATATGAGCCATCTCAGCAAGTTTGGCTCTACAATGCCTGGCTCAAATTCTTTCCTGGGAAACTAAAGTCCAAATGGACTGGTCCTTTTCTGGTCTCGAGACCATTTCCCAACGGGGCTATTGAGATTGAAGATCCCAAATCTGGGCATAAATTTACGGTCAATGGGCAGCATTTGAGGCCCTATCTTACTCATGAACCTACCCTCGTTGGAGAAACTGTTGCCCTGCTGGAGGGTAACTAATTTTGTGCCTCATTCTGAGTCCAGCTGGGGATGTTAAATTCAGCGCTCGTTGGGAGTCACCCCAAAAACACTTCGCCATTGTCACGCTCACTTCACTTTTTCTTCACCACCCACCATCCACCCACCCTACCACCTTGCTGTATACCCTGCACCTCAGCTCTCGTTACCCGATCTTTCGTCCTTCCTCTACCCTACCCTGCAGCATATGAGGACATAGCATCATTTAGCATGGGTGGTGGATAGGCATCCATAGGATCTAGGTATTTTAGGGTATCATGCAGTTTCTATCTGTAAAAAAAAGGAAAAAAAGTGTTTAGTAATGATCTGAAGGCTGAAACAAAAATACAATAAGTGTTTTTGGATATTCAACCACTATTTTGAAGACTTTCCAGGCCACAGAAGGTTGATTCGCTCAGGCTTTGCTTAATTCACTTGAGCATTGACAAGATAGATCGGAATCTCTCCTAACTAAGGACGTATTCTTGTACCTGAGACACCAATACAGGATCCGTTGGTTTGCTTCTACTCGAGAGCCTAAGTAAACTTGGTTTAGACTACACATATCAAGAAAGACCAGGTGAACATAAGATCCAACCCTAGTGTTCATTAGGGAAGGTGGAGTCCTTACCTGTGCGCGAAGGTAGACTTTTTATCCCAGGCTTTAGTCTTGTGTTTAGGAGAGACTCTTTCCACCATAAAGGAACTCTCCCACCAAAAAAGAAAAGTGTGCTCCTCCAAATAAAGTTGTAAGAGATATGCTAACACGTGTTTCAAAAAAAAAAAAAAGAAAAAAAAAGAAGAGAAGATGCAAATAAGTCAGTATATCTCACAAATGTTTGTAAAATCTTCCTACAAAAAAGTTCTTCAGGGCAAATACCCTATTTTCTTAGAGCCACAAATGTCAGAAAAAGGGAGTTGAGTTTTCCGTCATCCTTTTAAGGGTCAATCTGAAGACACGAGCTGAAACTGGGACCAACCTGTACTTAAAAATTCGTGAAACCCTAGGCTTGAGTCTTAATGTTCATCTGGTCAGTCTTGATCCTTCACTAAGCACAAGCCATAATCTCTTGAGCTCTCGAGTATGGCAAAAGCCTCCTAGGTCCTGGAAATCATACTTAAGGTTTAAATATCAAGAGTTCTGGATAGTCGAGAGATGGTCTATGTCATGTGAGACTTATAGTACCGGTAGTCTTCTCTACAATTGGTTCTCACAATATCCAATAATAAACACACCTATGTCGCCTCAGAAGAAAATCTTCAGCTTAAGATCATTTCTAAATACAATACAAAAAATGTTTTGCTAGGGACTAGCAAAAGATAGGCATGGGGGTATGATTACACAGCAAAAATACACCAACAATTGTGCCATCTTGTGCTATTTCCTAGCATTACCAGTGCATATTAAGTAGACATAGTCGCATTTGTGAATATAGACGCATGAATGCATTTATTTGAGAGGGGAGGAGAGTGAAATAAATGGCCGTGAAATTAACGTTTTCCTCAAGTGCTGCTTCGCAAATTCACCATCTTTATTTTTAATTTTATTTGACTTTGAATTTCTTCTCTGTTGCTGCAATTCATGGCAGCCTCTTCCTCGCGCCATGTTCTGCTCAGCTTACCCTGCACAGCCACTCCCTGCCAGCCATGCACAGCCGCATGCACAACTGCATGCACAGCCAGGGCATGGCTGTGCATGCCTTCTTCCTCTGTAAAAAGGGCTTGGCTTTCTTCGTTGAGCAGAGCCTAGTCCACAAAAAGAACAGAGCACCTTCCTTCCCTTCCAGGCCATCTCCTCCCCTCTCCCCTCCATACGTAGCCTCTCCTCTTTGAGGAGCCACGCTGCTGGCAGGAGCAACTCACAGTGGTGCTTCATCGTTTAGCCATTTCCGCCATTACCACAAGAGCTTCAAGCTTTGAAGCTCAAGCTCCGCTGTAGCAATAGCAAGGCATCAGCAGCAGCAGCGCCGATCACCATGCGCCTCAGGCGCCTGTTCTGCATCCACCGCGCACACCAACAGGCTACCCGCACCCCCCTTTGCATGCCCTGCCGCAAAGTTCCACCCGTAGCCCAGCCGGCATAGTCCTTCCGCGCACGTGTCGAGCCGCTCGACACCACCCGCACTCACAGAACCGCTGGCACCTGGTCGCGCGAGCCGAGCGACACTGTAGCCACTATTCACGCTAGTCAGCAGAACACTGTGGCTACAGTGTGGGGATCGGTAAGTTTCTCACTTATCCAGTCACCCGGCACGCCACGACCGTCTGTAACTCGTCTGCGCGCACCCGCGTCTCTCCATGTGCCCGCTCCAGCGCCTGCTCTCGCGTACGCCAGCCCGCTTCTACGCCCGCTTCAGCATCCTCTCAGCGCATAGCGCCTTCGCTTGCACCCGCCTCACTGCACAGTGCTGTGCGCTGCAGTTCCTCCCACGCCTGCTCCCTCCTACATGCGCGCACGTCTTAGCACGCCTACGCGCTTGTGCGTGCGCGTGGATCACCAGACGTCGCCAGTTGCATGCAGACGACTTAACCCGCACTCCTTCACGCCATCTTCAGCAGATGCTCTCTCTCTCTCTCAGACACTCACCTCACACATACACACACACACACATTCTTGTACACACACATTATCACTTGTACACCCCTACACACACACTTATATATATAATATATATATATACATATATATATATATTAGTACATATACAGTTATATATAAGTATATATACATACATACATACATATATATATATATACATATATCTATATATATATTAGTACCTATATAACTAAGTATAAGCATATATACATATATATATATATACATATATATCCACATATATTTATACATATATATATATATACAAATATACATACATATATATATATAACTATAAATACATATATACATAGATATACATATATATATACATAGATACTTATACTAAGATATATATATACATATGCACCTATATATAACTATATACATATATTACCATATATATACATATATATATATACATATCTATATCTATATATATAGTTATATATACATACATATATATACAATTATAAATATATATATATATACATATACATACATCTATCTATACATATATTTACATATGTATATATATATACATATATATATATACATACATACATACATAACTACATATACACCTATATAATTATAACCATATATATATATATACATATAGATCTATATTTACATATATACATACATATATATATTTTTTCATATCACCTACCATATGTTGTATCGTGGGAATATCTACACCAGTTGCTGATATTCCCCGATACACGCGTACAGAAAGCATTTTCTCATACATCTTCCACCATCCATCCAACACTCCACGCAACACTCCGTCCTGTTGGTTGCGTCTTCCTAGATGACGACCAACTCGACACCGTGCTATATGCCATCTCCACCTCCCCCCACCCCTATATACATATATAATATATACATATATATATACTATATTTATCTTATTTCTATTTCTCTTTTTTGCAATTAAAAAGATAAAAAATATATATAAAAGAGAAAAGATAGTCCTTGACTTGCAGGTACTCAGTCTTCCGAAGACTAGTTTTGAAACCTTAATTTGGCTCAAAGCCAAGAACCTGATTTTGAGGGTGTACCTCAAGGACAAAAATTATCAGAAAAAATATTAAATAGAAAAACACCAAAAACATAATAAGCGAATGGAAGAGATTCGTTGTAGGAAAGGCGTAGAAACTCATTCACTTCTAATCCCACTTCCCTAAGTTTGACCCTGGGCCTAAAAGTGACCAAGATAAAATCAAGTAGGACAGGTAAAAAATTTTTTTAAAGAGATGGTTAGGCTCGATTTAGGTTAACCACTATACTCATTTCAACAATAAAATCACCATATTAATAGGGACCCGACCCCCTGTACTGAGCACGTTGTAAGGAACGCAAAACCTTATGAAGGGATTTCGGATTTATCCCTTTCCGATGTTGGACTAAAGAAGTCCTCCTTTGTTCTCTATGTGAATAAGCTCTCCTCCAAATCGAAGGTTCAGGATGACTCCTGGAGCCATTCAACACTTGAGGAATGCAGTAGCGAGGTGAGTGGGCATCAGTCAGAATCGAATGGTGACGGAGAAGATGACCGGTGACGTCGATGAACCTATGATAAACAAGCAAGTATTCATGATAAATGCCTATTTTTGATAATCCCTAAGCTTAGCATTGCATTACATAGTATAAATACTGCATAACATTCATCATATTGCATTTAGTGTGATGTCTATAAATTGTATAGTAATTCATGCATTACTGTGGCCAAGGAATAGAGCGTGACATTTGAAGCTTCAAATGCAAAATCTGACTGTACGGATGAATCTGGAATGACAATAGTAGTCCGACAATGCAAAAATCATCTTGATCTGTGCACCGTGGCATCCTCTGCAAGCAAGGAAAGGTGGAGGTCTAGATGGTGCAACGTGGCACCATCCAAATCGCCCAAGGTCACCCAGCATCCCTCCAAAGGCATTCCAACATGTGATCTCAACCGTTGGATGAAAATCCATTGGCTCAGAAGCCTCCTCCACCGCGCACCCACAGCTTGTCTTCTTGACACATGCGTTAGCATGGTGCATTGGTTGAGGTGCCCACTCCCAAAGGAGGGGCACGGGTTCGAAGCCCACAAAGCCCCCCTCAATCCTCCAATTGGCAGCGACGCATGCACGGCCAGCGCAATGCACTGTGCTTGCACATGAGCAAGACATGCATGCGGGAAGCGTACGCCAGTGCAGCACAACGCACAACTAGAGTGCGCATGCACGATAAGGCAACACATAGCATGCACCAGTAGTGCCGCGTGGATTTTTAGCAACAAATATGGTGGATCTTGAGCGATGATTGCAGATGTCACTAATTGTCCATGTGAGGAAAGCTAGTTGTCCACCACTATATAAACCCACCCACACCTCCCCATTTGCCTTCATCTCTACCTATGCTACTCCTACCTACTCCAAATCTTCAAGAAGCCTACCAAGCTCCCAAGAGCTCTATTCCTAAGCTCCAAAAACTTCCTATTAGTGTAGAGTCCTATCCCTCGACCAAATATGCAACCATCCTCTCACCACCTTCATAAGGAACCCTAGAGCCGTCCCCTCACCTTCATTCAAGTAGACGATCACCTCCACCTCCTCATCCCCATTCCTAGGTTGGTGAACCTTTCCACTACCCAGATTCATCGTACAAGAATCTTGCTTATGACCATGACCTCTACAAGCCAAGCAGTCAAGAGAATGGCATACCACCACCACGTGACTATGCCTTCAGCATTGAAAGCACACAGTCTCCCTCTCAACCCTTCTCCACTCCCCCGTCATCGTGTGCCCCCTTCTCACATCATTCTTTCCCGCCTGAGCATACCCCCATTTCTCTCTCCACCATATCTTTGATCTCCAAGTCGACCACCCCAGATCGTCTCCCCGATCTCCATGGCCCTCCTTCCCTAAAGCCATCTCCGCCTCCCTACTTCAAGCTCCTAAATTTTTTTTCCAGCTTATTTCGACATTGAAAACATTTAGTTGTGCACATACACACTCTCAACAAATTATTAAGGGCATAACCTAGTAATAAGGCCAATCACATTTCGATGGCACTATTATCTCAGGCCTTAATTGAAATTGAGTAGACATTGGCCCTAGGATTCATAGAGTCTGTTTCAAGGTACTCTCTTGAACAAACTTTGAATTAGTGATGTCTGCTTGCATCAAAAGGTACTAAGTTGGGGGGCCTGATTGTCAAATGACTTAAGTAGGGGTTTGGCATAATTAGCAGTCCTCGGGACACGCTCTCCCTACTTCGTCGGCCCAACTTTGCCACCTTTAGGAGCAAGGACAATACCAAATTTGTTGTATGGTCAAAGTTTATTTCTGAATCATAGGTCCTTAAGCTACCTAATTTAAGGACAGGATTGGATTTTGTGTTGCAGGGTTCCATTTTTCCCATCTTTCCAACTTCCTTCCAGTGCATGCTTGGAAGGAGGTCATTGAATCCTTGCTTGGAAGGACCTTTAGACCATTCCTAGAGGCAGAGGTTGAGTTATAGTAAGCAGATCCCATGGCTGATCAACAACCACCTCCCCCACCCTCGAACCAGTAAGAGTTGATTTCGAGTTAGTTGGACTAGTTGCAGCAGATGCAGGAATGGTTCCAACGAATGAATGGTCAAGGCGCTCAACCCTTGAAGGATTTTTTTGATCCTTCAAATTACGACGATCATCTTAGCATTGTGATCCCCACTGGCAACGTTGAGATCAAGCCCAAGCTTTTTAGTTTGATTAAACACTTTCACTGGGTTGGCTCAGAAGACCCATTCCAACATTTGGAGGATCTGATCACCTTGGTCCAGGCCACCAAATCATAGAATGTGGATGAAGAATAGATGCTCATGAGGCTTTTCCCCTTATTCACTCAGGGATAAGGCTGCACATTGCTATCATACCATTGGAAGACCGATTACTACCTGGACAGCTTTGAAATTGTACTTCCTAAAGAAATTCTTCCCAATTGGACGAACCAATGCTTTGCGACGAGCAATTACTACTTTCTCCCAGTGGATGGGGGAACCATTTCACGGGGCCTGGGAGCAATTCCAGGATCAGTTGTGGACATGTCCACACCACGAGGTGCTTAAATGGCAATTTATGCAGATTTTTTATCATGGGCTAAATGATCAACTCTGTAATCATGTGTATGCTTCTTGTCGAGGGAATTTCCTCAACAAAGATGTAGATAGCATGTACGATTTGTTTGAGAAAATGAGTGAAAACTCTATAAACCACACCTCCATAGAAACCTTCAACCGATACCAACAAACAAGATCAAATGTTAATGAGGTCCAAGATTCTCATACATTTGATATGGAATTGATATGCAATAAATTAGATAAGGTGGATTTGGTTGTTAAATGAGTGGAAGAGTGGATGTTGGAAACTCTAATATTTCTCGATCCACTCAAAACCAGAGCTTGGGATTCCATTCTTTGCAAGCTCCTATGGGAACGAGAGTTTGTGAACCAATTTGAGTCGACTCGACCTTCGAGCCAGCTCTTCTCAGAACCTTATGGGTTCCAAACTGGGGCCTTTGATCCCAATCTTTCTGATCCTTCTTACTCTTTATCCTCATCTTATAAGGATTTTCATGCTGTACAAGAGAACGTTAGGTCCAATCCTTATTCGAATTCCTATAATCCTGGTTTGAAAAATTACCCTAACTTCTCTTGGAAAGATTAGGGGCAACAGACCCAATATCGACCCAACAACTATGTACCGCAAAAGGCAATGGGTCAGGGTCATTTATATACTTAGCTGCCCCTGGATCAGGTTAATCAGCCCATGTGGAATGCCCACCAACTCGCCGGGCAGGCTGATTTAAACCTGAAGTTGGTAGAAATGCACGGGTCAATGCTCCAACTCATGCAACAAATGAAAACTTCACTGGACACCTTGCAATCTGGACTTAGTGCAAACAACTGACAACCCAGATCTCTACCATCACAACCTGTACCAAACCCAAGGAATGTACAGAACCGAGGTGTTGGGCCTCAAGGGTTTGGTAATGGTGGGGAGTCGCATGCTCAAGCTCATGCTATCTATCAGGCTACCCCAGCCTCTCCTAGAGCTTACCAAGCTCCTACCATAATCAACCGAGAGCCTCTTGTTTTGCCCAACCCTCCCCAAGGCATTAACCAACAACACTTTGCCATCGTAAATACCATCATCTTGAGGAGTGGTAGTAGACAGGGGTTCCACCCAACCCCATGTCAATACCATTAAGACCCATAACAAGAATTCTAGACTCCCAACTAAGAATGTAATCAACAAAATGCTAGAGTCTGATTCGGGAGTATGTTGTTGTATGGGCAAATAGAAAAAGTCAGAGGAGAAATTGGAGGAAAGGATGTCCTTACTTCAAGCTTTTAAATTGACAATCATTGTACTTGTGGCTATTGGATCAATCCCTGGCTACGCCAAAGTTTTACTGAATTCATATAAAGGGAAGCATAGAGCGACATCGGAAAACACTAGGAGAGTAGTCTTGTCTGATAACACAAGCACACTAATCTTAAACAAGCTACCCCCTAAGAAGCAGAAATTGGGAGCCTCGCTAATTTCCTGTACAATAATAAACATTACTTTTGACCAGGCTTTCCTCGACTTGGGTGCTTCCATTAATATGATCCCTACCTCACTACATAGGAAATTGAGTCCAGGCCACTTGAAACACATTGACATAATCTTGCAGTTGGCCGATAGATCAATTACAAAACCAAGGGGTCTCTTGGAGGATGTTTTAGTTAAGGTTAATGATTTGCATTACCTTGTTGATTTCATGGTCCTTGACATGGAAGCACCAAAACAACTCAACCACACCCCGATTATTTTGAGATGACCATTCTTGGCCACTGCCAAGGCAAGGATTGATTGTGAATCGGGATATATAGAAATTACTTCGGAGAATAAAACAAATCGATTTAATATTTTTGAGGGTTCAAAAAAGGATAAAATTAACTGTGGTTTGATGGAGGAGCTTAGCAGAATAGATGAGGTAATGGCCATACACACATTAGACAACCCGTTAATGGCTAACCTAACCCAAACTCAGGAAGAAAATCACAAGGTTGTAGGGATAATTGAGGAGAATACAGACATGCAACCAACCAACCTGGATGAGGGAAATATTCATGAAATTGGGAACTTATTGGAAGATTCACCTGATGAAGTAAAAACCCAACAACATCTTTATCCTGAATTCTTAGAGTTTGAGGTTCAAATAATGGGTGGAAATCACGGAGATCAGAATGGTTAGATCAAGCACCTGGATTTTGAGGATGAAATTGAACTTTGGGGAGAAACTTTTGAAAAGCTTGGTATTCTAGAGTACACACACACATTACAAACCCCCAACACATCACAAAAACCTCATCGTCCTTTCTCAGCCAACCATTGCACAAATCCTACACCCACCCAAACCTCCTCTATACTGAATTAACAAAACTCCTATTAGAGACTATTTGGGCTCTCCTTGCATCACCAGCTTGCTACTTTCATTAATCATCTCTTTGGCAAGCCCACTTTCACTCTCTGAGACTCATATCTAGGGGCTCGGAAACTTTGATCTTCCAGCCTCAATATTTATAATTTTTGTTTGAGGACTATGCCTAGCTGGAGGCAATAAACTCAGCATGTGTATAGGTTGTTTTGGAGTTGACTGGAGTTTCACGAAATTCAGGTGATATTCTTCATATTCTGCCCTCCTTTATGCTTTTATTTTTATAATGAGGACATTCCTCATTTAGGCATTGGAGGGTGGATACTTAATTCTAAAATTAATTTGTTAGCTCCATGGAATTTCTTTTACTTAAAAGAAATTAAAAATTCAAAAAGAAAGAAAAAAGAAAATAGAATTAAAAGAAGTGAACTTAGGCATTAGGAGTTGTTAACTTTAGGAAACGATAGTTTGGGACTTGAACACGAAGAATCTTTAGGTCTTTGGGCTTAATCAGCCTGGGTGTTCACTCGAATGTGGACTTTGTCTTGAGTTCTTGCCAAGTAATTTTATTCTAATTTGGCCAATAAATTGGAGTGATAAGTACACGACTTATCAACCAGTCGTCTGATTTGAGGGGACTTTAAGTCTAAGTATCTACACACTATTTGCACTGACTCACTTTCTGACGGATTTTATGGAAATTGGGTAGCAAATGAACCATCTAGGGTGGTATGGCTAGTAAGTTGTTGGTGGTAACAGCTTATCAGTCAGTTGTCCAGAGACCTGCCACACAAACATTCTCTCCCTACTTCCTTTAGGTAAATCTTAGATCAAGGAAGCAACCTACTTAGAAAGAAAGAGAAAAAGAAATACCCAAAAAGAAAAGAGAAAAAATAGCAAAAAGGAAAATAAAATAAAATAAATAAATAAGTCACACTTTATTGCACAAGTATGGCTAGCAAGTGGTCGGTGGTAATAGCTCATTGGCCAGTTGTCTAGAACCTAGCTCACGAAATGCACATAAAATTCCTAAACACTTAGGAAGAAGTGAAGTAGAATAAGCCAGGGAGATATACACTGGGTTCGCCCTTGTGTTGACCCCATAAAAAAATAAAAAAAGTAGGGAGAAAGCTACCGATCGGAAAGAAAAACCTTAGGTAAAAATTTTTAAGGGCACCTAGGGGCGTAGAAACCCGAAGTCCGATCTAATTGTCATTGAGTGAGTCTATCACCTTCACAATAAGATGCTTAGCGCTTGGAGTCCTTGATTCTTGGGTAGGCCAGGTAGCCGTAAAAACTTATCTTGAATCTCCCAAACTCCAAAAATTACAAAAAAATAAAAAATAAGAAAAATAGGAAAAACTATCTTCGCTTCAAAAAATAAGGTGAGGACTTGGGTGGTCTGCATTTTGGCAGATACCCGAGCATTGTTGAGTTTTTGTAATTAGGTCCTTAGTGAAATTTTCTAATGTGATCAACAAATCTTGCCAAAGTGATCAAATCTTGGTTCTATTTTTAAACAAAGCATTAGGTTAATTTTGCTAGGGACTAGCAAAAGATAAGCATGGGGGTATGATAAATACTCATGTATTCATGATAAAATGCCTATTTATGACAGTCCCTAAGCTTAGCATTGTATTACATAGTATAAATACTATATAACATTCATCATATTGCATTTAGTGTGATGTGTATAAATTGTATAGTAATTCATGCATTACTGTGGCCAGGGAATAGGGCGTGACATTTCAAAACATCAAATGTAAAATCCGACCATACAAATGAATCCAGAAAGACGATCATAGTTCATCAACGTGAAAATCATCTCGATCCGAGCACTGTGGCATCCTATTCAAGCAAGGAAAGGTGGACGATCCAGATGGTGCCACGTGGCACCATCCAGATCGCCCAAGGTCACCCAACGTCCCTCCAAAGGCATTCAAACATGCGATCTCAGCCGTTGGATGAAAATCCAATGGCTGTGAAGCCTCCATCGCGTGCTCAAAGCAAGTCTTCTCGACACATGCATTAGCGTGGCGCATTACTTGAGGCACCCACTCCCAAAGGAGGGATGCGGGATCGAAACACGCAAAGCCCCCTCAATCCAACAATTAGCAGCGACAAATGCATGGCCAACGCAATGCACCACGCCAACGTTTGAGCGATATGCGCCCGTGAAGCATGCGCTAGTGCAGCGCAGCTCACAGCGACGTAAAGCACAGCCACCGCATGCGCACGGTAAGGCAGCACATAGCGTGCACCAGCAATACCGAGTGGATCATTAGTGACAGCTAGGGTGGATCATTAGCAACGATTGTGTATGTCACTAATTGTCCACGCATGGAAAGCTCCTTCTCCACCACTATATAAACCCACCTACACCTCCCCATTTGCCTTCATCTCTACCTTTGCTACTCCTACCTACTCCAAAGCTTCAAGAAGCCTACCAAGCTCCCAAGAGCTCTATTCCCAAGCTCCAAAGGCTCCTTATTAGTGTAGAGTCCTATCCCTCCACCAAATATGCAACCATTCTTTAGCCACCTTCATAGGGAACCCTAGAGCCATCCCCTCACCTCCATTCAAGTAGATGATCACCTCCACCTCCTCATTCCCATTCCTAACTTGGTGAAGCTTTCCTCCACCTGGGTTCGTCTTGCATCTCTCCTCCTCCATCCAAGCTGTTGCCAAACGCCGTTGTCTCGCCAAACATGTGCTTTGGGAGATTTCTTTTCACCCTCATCTCTTAGTTTGTTTAGTTTATTGTTATTGTAATAAACATTATTTCACTTCAAGCAATCAAATTGTGGTTCATCTCTCTATTCTTTTTATTGCATGTGATTTTACCATTCTCCTAAAATAACAATAAAAGACAAAACCTACAAACACAAAAGGAAACAAAATGAAATGCGGATTTCAAGAAACAAACATCACCTCCCTGTGTTCGACATGAGGCTCCCTTTCGATTTTTGGTAAATGTTATTTGGTCAGCTGATTTTGTGACTCCGATGACGAGTTTCTGGTGTAGACCTGGATAGGTTGTGTTAATATAGTGATTTAATCGTTAAATGAGTATAGTGGTTAACCTAAATTGAGATTAACCACCTTTTTAAAAAAAAAAAAAAAATTAACCTGGCCTAGTTGATTTTATCTTGGTCACTTTTAGGCCCAGGGTCGAACTCAAGGAGGTGGGATTAGAGGTGAATAAGTTTCTACGCCTTTCCTACAACGAATCTCTTCCGTTTATTTATTATGTTTTTGGTGTTTTTTTTCTATTTAAGATTTTTTTTCTGATAATTTTCTCCTTGAGGTACACCCTCAAAATTAGGTCCTTGGCTTAGAGCCAAATTGTTCTTGGCGTTGAGCCAAATTAGGGGTTCTAAAATTGGTCTTGCTATCTGCAAGACTGAGTACCTGCAAGACAAGGATTATCTTTTCTCTTTTACTATTTTTTTTATCTTTTTAATATCAGGAAAAAGAAATAGAAATAAGATAAATATAGTATATATATATATTATATATATAGGGGTGGTGGTGGAGGTGGAAATGGCATGTAGCACGATGTTGAGTTGATCGTCGTCTAGGAAGACACAACCAACAGGACGAATTGACGCATGGAGTGTAGGATGGATGGGTGGAAGGTGTGTGCGGAGACGCTTTCTGTACACGGGTATCGGGGAATATCAGCAACTGGTGTAGATATTCCCACGATATAACACGTGGTAGGTGATATGAAGGTAAGTATATATTTATATGTATATAAATAGATAAGGTTATAATTATATAGGTGTATATGTAGTTATATATATATATATGTATATCTATATATATATAGATATGTAAATATATATATAGATAGATGTATGTATATATATATATATTTATAGTTAGATATATATGTATGTATATATAACTATATAGATATAGATATATATATATATAGTACTATATGTGTATAGTTATATATATGTATATATGTATATAGATATATTAGTATAAGTATCTATGTATATAGATATATGTAGATATATATATATATGTATTTATATCTATAGTTATATATGTATATATGTATGTATATTTGCATATATATATATATATATGTATAAATATATGTATATATATGTATATAAAAAAATATATATAAATATATATATATATGTATATATATATATAGATAAGTATATAGTCGTGTACAAGTGAGTGTGTGTGTGTACATGTGAGTGTGTACAAGTGTGGTGTGTGTATGTGTGTGTCTGTAGGAGGGAGTGAGAGAGTGACTGTGAGAGAGGACGTGGCAGGTTAAGGTGTCTGGAGCCCGCAGCCGACGTCCGAACGCCAACGCGTAGGCGCAGGTGCGCACAAGCGCAGGCACTCGAGAATGTGCACGCATGCTAGAGGCTGCAGGCGTGAGGGGAGAGTGCAGCGCAGCGCGCTGGGGCTGGAGTGGACATGGGCGATGACGCGCATGTGGGAGCGGGCAGGTGCAAACGCGAGTGCAGGCACTGGAGCGGGTGCGGGTGCTGACGCGAGTGCGGGCTAGTGGCGGTTGCGGCACAGAGAGAGAGCGCGCAGTGACCCGATAAGTGAGAAACTTTCTGGTCAGCGCACTGTAGCTACAGTGTTCCACAGAAACGCGTGAACAGTAGCTATAGTGCGTGCTTGGCTCGGACAACCGGCTGCGGTCGGTTCTACATGCGCGGGCACTGTGGAGTGAGCCTGCGCGAGCGGAAGGAGATGGTACCAGCTGCTGGCATGCGCGCAGGGGCTTGCGTGCGCGTGGAGCTGCCGGTGCCGTGCTGCTGCTGCGGTTGAGCTTCAAAGCTCGAGTCTGTGGCAATGGCAAAAGAACTTTGAGCGGGTGATACAACGAAGTGAACCACCATGCCCACCGGCTCTTTGATGAGCTGGGCGGTGGTAGGACTCATAGTGGTGGTTGTCGACCACTGTGAGCTGCTCCTACCCGCAGTGTATCTCTTCAGGAGGAAGAGATGCTGCGTATGGAGGGGAGAGGGGAGGAGACGGCCTGGTGAAGGGTGTGCGGGTGTGTGTTGCATGGACCAGGCTCTCGCTGCAAGGAAGGTGGCTGGGCCTTTTTAAAGAAGGAGGCAAACTCAGCCATGCCCTGGGCTGCACATGACTAAGCATGCGGCCGGCAGAGCATGCTGTGGCAGAGAGTGGCACAAAGAAGAAGCCATGCCCTGTAGCCGTGCGGAGAAGAAGAAATTCAAAGCCAAATAAAAAAATGAAGATGGTGAATTTGCAAGGCATCACTTGAGGAATACGTTAATTACAAAGCCAATTTATTCACTTTCCTCCCCTCTCAAATAAATGCATGCATGCGTTTATTTTTACAAATGCACTATGGCTACCTAATATGCAAAAGCAATCCTAGGAAATAGCACAAGATGGCATAATTGTTGGTGTGTTTTTGCTGCGTAGTCATAACCCCATGCCTATCCTTTGCGAGTCCCTAGCAAAACATTTTTTTGTATTGTATTTAGAGATGATCTTAAGCTGAAGATTTTCTTTTGAGGTGACATAGGTGTGTTTATTTGTTGGATATTGTGAGAACCAATTGCAAAGAAGACTACCAGTACTTTAAGTCTTATGTGACATAGACCATCTCTCGACTAACCAGGACTCTTGATATTTAAACCTTAAGTAGGATTTTTAGGACTCAGGAGGTTTTTGCTGTACTCGAGAGCTCAAGAGATTATATCTTGTGCTTAGTGAGGGATCAAGACTGACCAAATGAACATTAAGACTCAAGCCAAGGGTTTCACGAATTTTTAAGTGCAAGTTGGTCCCAGTTTCAGCTCATGTCTTCAGATTGACCCTTTAAAAAGATGACGGAAAACTCAACTCCCATTTTATTACATTTGTGGCTCAAAGAAAATAGGGTATTTGTAACTTGCCCTGAAGAATTTTTTTTGTAGGGAGCAGACTTTACAGACATTTGCGAGATATACTGACTTATTTGCACCCTTTTTTTTTTTTAATGCATGTCAGTATATCTCGTACAACTTTATTTGGAGGACCACATTTTCCTTTTGGTGGGAGAGTTCCTTTTTGGTGGAAAGAGTCCCTTCTAAACACAAGACTAAAACCTGGAATAAAAAGTCTACCTGCATGCACAGGTAAGGACTCCACCTTCCCTAATGAACACTAGGGTTGGATCTTATGTTCACCTGATCTTTCTTGATATGTGTAGTGTGAACCAAGATTACTTAGGCTCTTAAGTAGACGCAAACCAATGGTTCTTGTACTGGTGTCTCAGGTACAAGAATACATCCTTAGTTAGGAGAGATTCCGATTTATCTTGTCAATGCTCAAGTGAATTAAGCCGAGCCTGAGCGAATCAAGCTTCTGTGGCTAGGAAAGTCTTCAAAATAGTGGTTGAATATCCATAAACACTTATTGTATTTTTGTTTCAGCCTTCAAATCATTACTAAATACCTTTTTTTTTTTTAATACATATTTATAGATAGATGGAGACTGGATGATACCATAAAATACCTAGATCCTATAGATGCCTATCCACCCCCCCATGCCAAACGATGCTATGTCCTCATATGCATGGAGGGTAGGGTAGAGGAAGGACCAAAGATCGGGTAATGAGAGCTGAGGTGCAGGGTATGCAGCAGGGTGGTAGGGTGGGTGGATGGTGGGTGGTGAAGTGAAAAGTGAAGTGAGCGTGGTAGAGGCGGAGTGTTGAATTTAATGTCCCTAGCTGGACTCAGAATGAGGCACAACATTAGTTACCCTCCAATAGGGCAACAGTTTCTCCAACGAGGGCAGGTTCATGAGTAAGATAGGGTTTCAAATGCTACCCATTCATCGTAAATTTATGCCTAGATTTGGGATCTTCAATTTCAACGGCCCCGTTGGGAAATGGTCTCGAGACCAGGAAAGGACCAGTCCATTTGGACTTCAATTTCCTAGGAAAGAATTTGAGCCGGGCGTTGTAGAGCCAAACTTGTTGAGATGGCTCAAATTCTTTCTGCCGAATACGGCTATCGTGAAAAGCCTTAGTGCGTTGTTTGAAAGTTAAGGCAAAATCATAGGCTTCACGATGGAGCCCTTCCAGCTCTTGGAGTTGGAGTTTCCTCTCTCGACCACACAGGCCTGGGTCGAGGTTACATTGGCGAACCGCCCAATAAGAGCAGTGCTCCAGCTCCACAGGCAAATGGCAATGCTTCCCGTAAATGATTCTATAAGGAGACATACCAAGGGGAGCCTTGAAGGCTGTCCGATACGCCCAAAGTGTGTCAATCAGCTTGTCGGACCAATCCTTATGGTCAGGACGAACAGTTTTCTGGAGAATTTGCTTGATTTGCCGGTTCGACACCTCAGCCTGGCCGTTCATCTGAGGATGATACGGAGATGCGATACGATGGTGGACTCTGTATTTCCTCAGAAGTGCCTGAAAAGAAGCATGGGTAAAGTGGCTTCCTCCATCCAAGATAATGGCTCGAGGGATCCCAAAGCACGCAAAAATGTGGTCTTTGACAAATTGAGTGGATATAACATGGTCTGCACGATGTATGGTTGAGTCCGAATAGGTTGTTAATATGATGATTTTATCATTGAAATGTGTATAGTGGTTAACCTAAATCGGACCTAACCATCTCTTTACAAAATTTTTTAACCTAGCCTACTTGATTTTATCTTGTCACTTTTAGACCCAGGGTCAAACTCAGGGAAGTGGGGTACAAGTTAAGTTCTACACTTTTCCTACAACGAGTCTCTTCCGTTCGTTTATTGTGTTTTTGGTGTTTTTCTTATTTAGATTTTTTTCTGGTAATCTTTGTCCCTGAAGCACACCCTCAAAATTGGGTTCTTGGCTTTGAGCCAAAACAGGATTCCCAAAATGGGTCTTGCTACTCGCAAGACAGAGTACCTGCAAGTCAAGGATTATCTTTTCTCTTTTATATATATTTTTTATCTATTTACTATCAGGAAAGCAAACAGAAATACAGGATATATATACATGTATATATTATGTATATAAAGGGGTGGGGGTGGAGGTGACGATGGAGTGTAGCACGGTGTCTAGTCGGTCATCGTCTAGAGAGACGCAACCAACAGGACTAGGTGTCGCGTGGAGTGTGGGATGGATGGTGGATGATGTATGTAACCACGCTTTTTGTACGCATGTATCAAGTAATATCAGCAACTGGTGCAGATATTCCCGCAATATAGCGTATGGTAAATAAGGTGAAAAAATATATATATATATATGTATATATGTAAATATGTCTATATATATATATATATATGTGTGTGTGTGTGTGTGTATAACTATATAGAGGTATATATATATGTATTTATACTAATATATGTATATATAGATATATGTAGCTAAGTATATATATATATATATATGTATGTATGTATATAATAATATATAGATGTATAAATATATATGTATATATATATAATAATAATATATGTATATAGGTATATGTATCTAGATATGTAGATATATGTATATATGTATGTATATATGTATATTTATATAAGTATATGTATATATATATATGTATGTATGAATATATAAGTATACGTATATATATGTTTGTAGTATAGGTGTGTGTGTGTGTGAAAGTGTGAGTGTAGGTGTGTGTGTGCGTCGGTGTAGAGTGTGAGAAAGTGCTATGAGAGAGAGAGAGAGAGAGAGCGGGAGAGAGAGGGCAGGAGAGCGGGAGAGAGAACGTAGTCGCTCTGCAGGAGGCGAGTTAAGTCATCTGCACTGCGGGCCCGTCGTTCGGAGCTTCTACGCGCGCGGGCGCGTATTCGCGCAGAGGAGAATGCCTACGCCGGCCGGTTGCAAGCGCGGAGGGGGTGCGACAGCACACGTGAAGAAGGAGGCGAGGTGTCTGCAAGTGGGCGCGGAGGCTTGCAGAGGCTGGCAGGGGGCGGGGAGGTGCTTGGCTGGCCGCTGCAGAGGCGCGCCGCGGCCAGTTGTTGGCGCGGAGGTCATGCGTCAGAAAGTAGAAGCGGAAGAGGGGAAGGTCAGCAGGCACGTGCGGAGGGGCTAGGGCTCTTGCAAACGCTCGAGGAAGCTGCTGGGGCTGCTGCTGCTGCTGCCGCCGCTTAGCTGCTGCTGCTGCTGTTGAGCTGCGAAGCTTGAAGAGGCTCCAATGGTGGGAAGGTGCGGGAACGGAAAAAACGAAAACAGAGCCACCACGCCCACCGACTCTTGGAAAAGCTGGGTGGTGGTGGTCTCACTGCGGTGGTGTGCACCACAGTGAGCTCCTGCCTGCTGGGTTTCTCCTCGGAGGAGGGCCGGCATATGGAGGTAGAGGGAGGAGAGGAAGGTGGTGGCTTGCTGGAGGGTTTTTCTTTTTGCTGCTGTGGACAGCCCCTCCTGAAGAAGAAGAAGACGTGGCTATTTTATAAGGGGAGAAGGCATGGCTTCATGCATGGCTGCTGCAGGGAGAGGGAAGGAATGGCAGCCGCAGGGAATGGCAAGGGCAGCTGCAGCATGGCGCGAGGAGAAAAATGCAGCCGCGGGAAAATTAAAAAAAATCAAGTGGAGAAATAAAAAGATGTGGATTTTTGCAAAGAGGCACTTGAGGAAAATGCGAATTATGAAGCCATTTATTTCATTCTCCTCTCAATTAAATGCATGAATGCATGTATTTTTACAAATGCAACTATGGAGTCCTAATATGCATAGGTAATGCTAGGAAATAGCATAAGAAGGCATTATTGTAGGCGTATTTTGCGGTGCAATCACACGACGCGTGGGAATAGCCTCGATCTATTTCGAAACATAATCAATAGCTACGTGGATATATTCGAAGCCGTTGGAAGGAGGAAAAGGACCCATGAAATCAATTCCCCAAATGTTGAAGATTTCCGCAGCTAGGATGGGTTGTAAGGGCATCATGTCACGACATGACATTGACCCTAACGACTGACACCTAGTGCAATGTTTGGCATAATTGTGTGCATCCTGGTGAAGGGAGGGCCAAAAGAAACCACACTGCAACACCTTGGCTGTAGTTTTCCTCCTAGAGAAATGGCCTCCGCAGGCCTGATCATGGCAGAAGGATAGCACACTGGGGAATTCGCTGTCAGGAATACAGCGATGGATGATTTGATCAGCACCTATTCGAAAAAGAAGTGGATTATCCCAGAGATAATACTTTGCTTCTGCCATGAGACGCTCACGCTGGTTTTTAGGCCAGCCACGTGGAAGGGATCCAGAAGCAAGGTAATTGGCAATGTCGGCATACCAAGGTCCACTTGTCACATTAATTGCCAATAGGTGCTCATCGGGAAAAATCTCATTAATCGGCAGAGTAAGTCCAATATGGTCAGGGTCTAGTCTAGAAAGATGATCAGCCACAACATTCTGGGCTCCAGCCTTATCGCCGATCTCAATGTCAATTTCTTGGAGCAGAAGGATCCAACGAATTAGTCTAGGCTTGGCATCCTTCTTGTGCATGAGATGGCGAATGGCTACATGATCAGTGAAAACAATAACATGTGAGCCCAGAAGGTAAGAGCGGAATTTCTCCAGCCCAAAGACGACTGCCAGTAGTTCTTTCTCAGTAGTAGTATAATTACGTTGGGCCTCATCCAACGTCTTACTGGCATAGTACACCACGAAGGGGTGTCTATCGCATCTTTGTCCCAGGATGGCTCCGACTGCAAGGTCGGAAGCATCACACATGAGTTCAAAGTCGAGGGATCAATCAGGTGGCTGGAGAATAGGGGCCTTGGTGACAGCATCACGCAGCTGCGTGAATGCTCATATATCGAAGGGTACGTCGATCGATAGGAGATGAGTTAAAGGTCGAGAAATCTTGGAGAAATCGTTGATGAATCTCTTATAGAAACCGACGTAACCCAGGAAGGAGCGGATTTGTTTGACAGAGCCAGGCACAGGTAAATCAGCAATCACATCAAGCTTAGCTCTATCAACCTCGATACCCCTATCGGAGATGATATGCCCGAGAACAATTCCCTCATGTACCATAAAATGACTTTTTTCCCAGGAAAGTACGAGGTTCACATCAATACATCTCCTAAGGATACGGGTCAGGTTGGCAAGACAGTCATCAAAAGAGGGTCCAAAGACTGAAAAATCATCTATGAAGACCTCGAGAAAGTCACCCACCATGTCATGGAATATCACCAGCATACATCTTTGGAAGGTTGCTAGCACGTTACAAAGTTCAAACAGCATCCTTCTAAATGCAAAGGTGCCGAAGGGGTAGGTAAAGGTTGTTTTCTTTTGGTCTCGGGGGTCAATTGCCACCTGGTTATATCCTGAGAATCCATCCAGGAAACAGAAAAATTTATTTCCCGCTAACCGCTCTAGGATTTGGTCAATGCAAGGTAGCGGAAAGTGATCTTTCTTAGTAGCAATGTTGAGTTTCCTATAATCCACACACACTCTCCAAGATGTAGGAGTGCGTGTAGGGAGGGATTCGCCCCTACCATTGACATGGATGGTGAGTCCCGCCTTTTTGGGCACAATGTGAATCAGACTCACCCAGGGGCTATTGCTAATCGAGTAGATTATACCCGCATCCAACCACTTAATAATTTCCTTTTTAACGACCTCCCGCATGTTAGGGTTGAGACGTCACTGCATCTCATGGGAAGGTCGAGCCTCCTCCTCCGTATATATACGGTGGGTGCAATAGGAGGGGCTAATGCCAGTTAAGTCTGATAAAGACCATCCAATGGCTGCCTTGTGTTCCATAAGGGCCTTCATTAGTTTGCACTCTTCCTCCCTAGTCAATTTTGAACTGATGATTATGGGGAGCGTTTCATTTGGTCCCAAGAAAACATACTTAAGTGTACTAGGTAGCTCTTTCATCTCGGGAGTGGATGGTGAAAGATCTGGCATTTCTTGGGATGAGAGTGTCCCAAGCGGATCGGAAAACAAGTCAGGAGGAAGAAGTTGGCCCTCAGATTGGCCAAGAAGAGGGGCTTCTTGGATAGATGGATCCAAAAAGGAATGCCCCAGTGATTAGTATGTGGGCTCAAGGTCCCAGTGTGGAGTTGCAACTCCGCCTGATTTGGCGGGAAAGAAAGGGCAATCCGGTCTTCAAGAGTGTGGACCGGAGGTGAGTAGCCCGGATATGACTCAAAACACGAGGTATGGGAAGCGGAGAAAACCTTGTCAGAGGTTTGGTCAGGGGAAGGTACGGGAATGGGAGGGATGGGGGCACATCACAATATGTGTCGGTCAGGCAATCGTCAGTGTTTAAAGGCAGTCCGTAGCAGTCAGAATAGGTCCAAATTAGTCCGCTACACGTGCTGACGGCCATGTCCTCGTCAGACATGTCATCCTTGATGCAATCGCAATCAAAGTTCTTGGCTGCCTTGAAGATGTTAAGCTTGAGCTTCTCAGATCCAATGGCAATCTCAATACACCCCGACTCGCAGTCGATATGGGCGCGGGCTGTGGCCAAGAAAGGTCGACCAAGGATGATCGGACAATCTGAAAGTGAGCTAGGAACTTCCATATCTGAAATAAGAAAGTCAACAGGAAAACAGAGACTGTTGACCCTAACCACCACATCTTCCACCACACCCTTTGGAATTTTGACAGAACGATCTGGCAACTGTAACGTGACAAGGGTGGGTTTCAGATTTCCCAAGGAAAATTTTTCGAGCATGATGGTTGGTATGGGATTGATGGAAGATCCTAGATCAAGCAGGGCACGATTAAAATTGCAGCCTTGGATGCTATAGGAAATAAGCGGTGTGCCCAGATCTTTCTGCTTCGGTGGTAGATTTGATAGTATAGCACAACTCGCATGAGGCGAGAGAACCACCGGATTCTTAGTTTTCTTTGACTGTCGCCTGGGTGTTGTGCAGTCTTTGAAAAATTGGGCGAAAGTGGGTATGTGGTCGATAGCCTCTAGCAGGGGTACCTTGATTTCAACATCCCTGAATAAATTACGCAGGTTATCAAAGGCCTACGTCTCCTTCTTCTTACCTTTTGGCTCCCTCAGTAGATCCTCAGGGAATGGGACTAATTCTGGCACCAATTTGGGTGTATCGTCCTCTCGCAAATGCGGTGCGCATCCCGAATGAGAGGGTGATGAAGAAGACGGGCCAGGATCAGGTCGAGGTGGATCGACGGTTTACGTACTGCTCCTCATAGTAATCGCATTGGACGTTGCGGGTCCAGTGGGATCATAAGGCGGAGGGTTCGCAATAGGGACATAAGAGTGAGGTGCTGCAGCGGGATTAGCTTGAAATCCCGGTGGAATGCTCGGAGCCTGCAGAATCTGATGAACCTGCCCCTGAGAAGGTTGTACCTGTGTTGAGGGCCACGGGGTACAAAATTTCGTGAGTTGGGAACAGGTTGGGCTGGAAGAGTGCCCTGAGATCGATTCGCCATGCGTAGTTGACTAATCTCAACATTCTGCTGCACCAATTGGTGCTGAAGAGAGGTCATGTTCTCTTCATGGCACTTTGACATTTCCGTCATCATTCGCATCAATTTCTCAAGAGGACTTGATGCGTGTTGTGTTTGTGATATGCAAGGACCCGATGGTGGATTCGCCATATGATTAGACTAGGCCCTTGGGATGATGGGTGCGGATGGTCGCATTAGTCCACCCGCGAGGTTTTGGCACTGCGGGTTGCTAGACCATGTGAACTTCGGATGATTTTGCCACCCTGGGTTATAAGTGGCAGAGAATGGATTGTTCCACAGGGTGCAAGCGTCTTCTAAGCGAGAAGACGCATCCGCATGTAAATATGCTTCTTTGCACACGGAGGCTTGGTCCTTCGTGTCAAAATACTGGCTTGCAGAAGCCAGATCCACATGACTTACCGAATCGCTCGGCGCGACACTCGGTAAGGAAGGTCTTACGAGGTTTCTAGAGATAAGCCTAGTGTTGGAAGAATTAGGGTTGTGACGAAGTGGTGAGGTAGGGGTGTTTGCCATAGAATGGGTGGGGTTGGCCAGAAGCTCTTCCAGCTTCTTGTGCACGACAGAGACTTCATCCAATTTCTGTGCGATAAGGCTGAGATCTGTGGATGAATGGGAGGGTCCCGTGTCAACTTCGTGGACATTACAGGGCAGGATGGTACGATTAAAGGCGATAATGGAGGCATTGTTCATTGATATTTCGCTCATATTTTCAAATAATTCAAATGCTCCATTCTCATCTTTATTCATGAAATTCCCTCCGCAGGAAGCGTCTGCAATTTGCTTCAAATTCTCATTTAGCCCATAGTAGAAAATCTGGGCTATATGCCACTTAGGTAAACCATGGTGCAGACACTTCCTGAGGAGGTCATTATATCTCTCCCATGCCTCATGAAACTGTTCACTGTTTTGTTGCGTAAAGGAAGTGATAGCACGGCGAAGCGCATTGGTTCGCCCGATTGGGAAGAACTTCTTGAGAAACGTTGTTCGCATTTCTTCCCAAAAGTGGATGGTTCTCCCAAGGGTGCGTAACTACTGCGACGCTTTATCCCGCAATGAAAATGGGAACATTTTCATGAGGACTATAGATAACCCGATGTTTCTTAGTTTAATAGTCTCAGCCAATCGGGTTAGGTCTTCCAACTGAAGAAAAGGATCTTCACTTGCAAGACCATGGAAGTGGAAGTTAATCAGGCCAATTATGTTAGGCTTCAATTCAAAGTCATCCCTACCCATGGGGACCTGAATTTGTCCTATGGTCTCTGTAGCAATAGGATTCTGATAAGAGCTAAGAGACCTAGGCTCCTCCCGTTCGGGAGGGTTTTGCATTTCCTCCAATGTTTCCCTAATGGCTTCAATTTGTTCATTATACATTTCCATTTGGGTTTGGAGGCGGGTTATGGGATCCAAGGCTCCACCACCTGGTGGGTTTTGAGCGTGCAGCCATTTTGTGGACGAGGAGGATGATTCGGCTTCTTTTCTAAAATTATCAGACAATTCACACAGTTCAGGGTTTTGTGACCTCCTCCCAAACATGCACTACCGTAGGAAGAATTGGGGGGATACGAAGGGAAAAGGGGATGAGAGAAATGATGCCATAAAGGTACACTTGATGACAAATCAATACAATCAAATTCCTAACTTCTATAGTGTGCCCTTAGACCTAAAGATCTAAGTTACCTACTATCAAGACCTACAAAACCGAATGCGAGCACCGCAGAACCACCGGACCAGATTGAAAGGCCGTTTGCCCCAGTCTTAGACACCCGATAGCACGCGAGAACCCTCACTAGCACGTAGGCGCTACACGCAATTAGTTAAACCTCCAATCATTAATAAGGGTCAAGTTGCTAGCAGTTTTAGTTAGAGGCTTAGGATCAAGTGCTTCTGGAATGTGAAGGGCGTTATTTACGGGTAATGCCCAAGTGGTTGATTTTATAAAGTGTGTAAACCAAGCATGCAACGAGGAGATCTCCCTGAATTGAAGTTTTAATTGGTGAATGGTTTTTAGAGTTTCAGCCTTAAGTAGTATGGATTTTAGAATTTTGCTGGATTACTAATTCGACCAATCTCCAGGTTTTGAGAGAATACAAGTTTTCTTCTAAGCCCAACAAACCCTTCTTCAATGTCAATTGGTTAATGCATGCTAAAATGCAATGGGCTTCCCTAGATGGAGATTTCTATGTGTGGATGCACGAGTCAATTTTAGATTAGTGTGAAAGGGAGCCAAAGCACTTCAATTCAAGTGCTCCCAATCACCAAAATGATTTTCCACACACAAGGCTCAACCACAAGATAAAGAAAATCAAATTGTTGGGGTTAAAGTATTCGGGATCAAATCTTAGGCACGTGAAAGGTCGTGGTGGGGTTGGAATCAACTCAATTCCAAGTCTCCCCACCAAAAAGGTGATCCCGAATTGCAGATAAATGAGGCAAAGAGGGATGGCAATCAATCTATTTATCTTTACCTCAAAGAATACTTCACACGACGAAAGATTCAAGAATCAAGATTCTTGGATCTTCGCTATGCGAAGTTTGGCGGGAAATCCCGGGGCAGTGGGAGTGATGGCAAATAATCAAACAAGTGATTTTTAATCCACTTGCCCCAAGAGATCCCAAGAAGTGTTTTTAGTTTTTTTTTTTATTAAGGTGACATGTTGACCTAAGTTGCTAAGAAAGAGAGACCTACCTGTTCAGCAACGTGGGTGAAGTCCCAGTGCGGTGCCGGCGACTTCACGCTCTCGTTCCTGCCTTGGATCTACCCCCATCTCTGACTTCGTCTGCCTGCCTTCTCCTTGCAACTGGTTCACCTACACACCAACAAACAGAAACACCCGTGAAGAGAAGGGTGTGAGAAGAGAAAAATTAAAGGAATGGAGTAGAAACTTACCTGAATGCACACCTCCCCAGCAACGGCGCCAGAAAAAGTATGGTGTAGACCCGGATAGGTTGTGTTAATATAGTGATTTAATCGTTGAAATGAGTATAGTGGTTAACATAAATTGAGCCTAACCATCTTTTTACAAAAAAAAAAAAAAAAAATTTAACCTGGCCTACTTGATTTTATCTTGGTCACTTTTAGGCCCAGGGTCGAACTCAGGGAGGCGGGATTAGAGGTGAATAAGTTTCTACGCCTTTCCTACAATGAATCTCTTCTGTTAGTTTATTATGTTTTTGGTATTTTTTTTCTATTTAAGATTTTTTTTCTGATAATTTTATCCTTGAGGTACACCCTCAAAATCAGGTCCTTGGCTTAGACCCAAATTGTTCTTGGCGTTGAGCCAAATTACAGGTTCCAAAACTGGTCTTGTTATCTACAAGACTGAGTACCTGCAAGACAAGGATTATCTTTTCTCTTTTATTATTTTTTTTATCTTTTTAATATCAGGAAAGAGAAATAGAAATAGGATAAATATAGTATATATATATAGATATATATATATTATATATATATAAGGGTGGGGGTGGAGGTGGAAATGACGTGTAGCATAGTGTTGAGTTGATTGTCTTCTAGGAAGACGCAACCAACAGGACGAAGTGCCGCATGGAGTGTAGGATGGATGGGTCGAAGGTGTGTGTGGAGATGCTTTCTGTACGCGGGTATTAGGGAATATCAGCAACTGGTGCAGATATTCCTGAGATATAATGCGTGGTAGGTGATATGAGGGTAAGCATATATTTATATGTATATATATAGATATGGTTATAATTATATAGGTGTATATGTAGTTATATATATATATATGTAAATATATATATAGAAAGATGTATGTATATATATATATATTTATAATTGGATATATATATATGTATATATAAATATATAGATATAGATATATATTTATATATACAGTACTATATGTGTATAGTTATATAAATCTATATGTGTATATAGATATATTAGTATAAGTATCTATGTATATAGATATATGTAGATATATTTATATATATATATGTATTTATATCTATAGTTATATATGTATATATGTATGTATATTTGTATATATATATGTATATAAAAAAATATATATAAATGTATATATGTATATATAAATATATAGATAAGTATATAGTCGTGTACAAGTGAGTGTGTGTGTGTACACGTGAGTGTGTACAAGTGTGGTGTGTGTATTTGTGTGTCTGCAGGAGGGAGTGAGAGAGTGACTGTGAGAGAGGGCGCGGTGGGTTAAGGCATCTGGAGCCTGCAGCAGACGTCTGGACACCAACGTGTAGGCGCAGGTGCGCACAAGCGCAGGCGTGCGAGAATGCATGCGCGTGCTAGAGGCTGCAGGCATGAGGGGAGAGTGCAGCGCAGTGCATTGCGGACCGCAGCGCACCGTGCTGTGGGCTAGAGTAAACGTGGGCGACGACGCGCATGCGGGAGTAGGCAGGTGCAGACGCAGGCATGGGCTAGAGGCGGTTGCAGCATGGAGAGAGAATGCATGGTGACCGGATAAATGAGAAACTTTCCCATCACCACACTGTAGCTACAGTGTTCCGCAGAAATGCATGAACAGTACCTACAGTGCACGCTTGGCTCGGACAACAGGCTGCGGCCGATTCTACGTGCACAGGCACTGCGTAGCGAACCTGCGCGCGTGGAAGGAGATGGCACCGGCTGCTAGCATGCACGCAGGGGCTTGCATGCATGTGGAGTTGTCGGTGCCATGCTGCTGTTGCGGTTGAGCTTCAAAGCTCGAGTCTGTGGCAATGCCGGAAGAACATTGAGCAGGTGAAACAGCGAAGTGAACCACCACGCCCACTGGCTCTTTGATGAGATGGGTAGTGGTGGGACTCACAATGGTGGTTGTCGACCACTGTGAGCTGCTCCTGCTCGCAGCGTATCTCTTCAGGAGGAAGAGATGCTACGTATGGAGGGGAGAGGGGAGGAGACGGCCTGGAGAAGGGTGTGCGGGTGTGTGTTGCATGGACTAGGCTCTCCCTGCAAGGAAGGTGGCTGGGCCTTTTTAAAGAAGAAGGAGGCAAACTCAGCCATGCCCTGGGCTGCGCATGACTAAGCATGCGGCTGGCAGAGCATGCTGTGGCAGAGAGTGGCGCGAAGAAGAAGCCATGCCCTGTAGCCGTGCGGAGAAGAAGAAATTCAAATCCAAATAAAGAAATGAAGATGGTGAATTTGCGAGGCAGCACTTGAGGAATACATTAATTACAATGCCAATTTATTCACTTTCCTCCCCTCTTAAATAAATGCATGCATGCGTTTATTTTTACAAATGCACTATGGCTACCTAATATGAAAAAGCAATGCTAGGAAATAGCACAAGATGGCATAATTGTTGGTGTGTTTTTGCTGCACAATCAGTTTCCCAAAACCCTAATTTTTTTTCGTGGAATCATGCTCATCAACCTGCATTCAAAATACGGCCTTTTGACCCAAATCAGATATGTAGGAAGCTTTGCTGTGGTGAGGTGAAGTGAATGGTGGTGGTGATTGAGTTGTTCATGGTGTGACATAGTCAGCTGGAGGAGCTTCTATGTAGCTCGGGCGATCGGAGTTTGAGGTGGTGATGGAGGTGATATGGGATCAAATTAGGCTGGGCGAAAGGTGTGTGGAGGTGTAAGGAGTCTTTTTCCCAACCTAATTTGGTTGGAGGAAGGCGGATGAAGTGAGACGGTGAAGGTGGACGATGTGGTGGAGGTCGGAGTCGAAGAAGGTGCTAAGGTTGAAGAATGGGGCTCTAAAGCCCCCTAAATCTAATTGAAGGTGAGGAGATGTAAAGCCCTAACCTAATTTGGGGAAAGGAGAAGGGGAACGGTGAAAGAGTGATCTTCATTTTTGATAAAATTTGTGACATAAAATGTTGCATCGTTGTATTCAGTTACGTGGTAGAAAATCACTTTTCAAAACATTTAATTCTCAAAATCTAACCACGAAAATAGTTAGGTCGTCTCCATAAGGAGGAATGAGCCTATTTAAACTAGTGAATCATGTCTTCTTTATTCGGGAATCTCAATGCGTACACATACTAACTAGTGCATGTGTTTTCAACATAATTTCTTGATTTAAAGAATTAATCAATAATGTAAGGGTGTACATGAAAAATCACCACCAATGAAATACCTAAATTGCAATCTTAATACTGATAAGCATCATCAAATTTAATTAAATCAGAATTTGTTCCCTATAACAAATATACATGCTTGCTTATTCATGAGATGAAATTGACTGCATGCAATTCAATTAGAATTGAGGGACATGAAGGCAAATTTACTGTAATATATTAAATAAGGAAAATAAATGAATAGTGCATCCGGTAATGGCTTGATTCATAAATATTAATGTAATAAAAAATAGAGGAATTTCCTTCTCTCCTCTTCGCATGCGTGGAGGAGTGGTTGCTAGCCGACTAGAGCTCGGTGGAGTGGTTGCCAGCCGACTAGAGCTCGGTGGTGGCACGTAGGAGAGAGACAGTCACGATGGCGGTGACGGGGCTGTCGAAGGTGGCCGGACATGGCCAGACAGCGGAGGAGAATGCTAGCGACGGCGAAGGTAGGTGGAGCTTACGGGTGTAGTGGAGGGCAGCTGGTGGGTGCGCGAAGGTCGTGGGCATGAGCTGAAGATGACGGCAAGGTTGACAGTGAGTGTGGCAGTCAAGAAGCTCCCCAACCGAAGGTGGGTGTGTGGCGTGCTTTGGGTTCTTTTATTGAGTTGCACGTGGCTGGTTGGGAAGGAAGACGAGGACGATGAAGAAGAAGATGATGAGGAGAAGGAGCTGGTGGTGTTGGTTTGAGGTGAGAGGAGGTGAGGGTGAGGACAGCGGTCGGGGTGGCAGTGGTGATGAGGGCCGTTGATGTGTAGATGAAGCAATGCCAGGGAATATTTTGATGAGTGAAATGAAACCAAATATTACCTCCCCAGCAACGGTGCCATTAAAATGATGCGTGTGTCTTTCTCTCAACTTAGTAATTAAGTTAATTTCACCTAATTAAGAGTAGAAAAAGTCACTTAGGTTAACTCGAAATTGTGTCAGTTGTGTAGTATAGGGTCGAATTAACCTAACATTTTGGAAATTTTTACTGGTTGAGTCCAGGTCATTCACTGGGAGGTATAATTTTTTCCAAATTCACCAATTTTCTTTTATTTCTTTATAAGTTCAAGAGGTATAATTAGGTTGATTTTAAAACATGAATTTTGCCAAAATATTAATTAAAATGAAGTAATATGCAAAATCCCATAAGAGAGCATATTTACTCAAAATGATCTACTTTATTAACAAGTAAACATGTTTCTTTTCCAATTTTATTTCAAAGAAATTAAGGCAATAAGAATTGTTCTATTAAAATATGCCTTATTACAAATTTAAAAAGAAATGAAAATGATGCAAGAAAAATAATTCTTCATTTATTTTCTTCAGCCTCTTATCTTCTTCTCCCTTTCTTTCTCTTCTTTTCCTTTATTTTTATTCTCTCTTGAGCTCCTATCTTATCTCTCTTCTTCTGTTCCTACCTTTTCCTTTTCTTCCTGTCTCTTATTCTCTTTCCCTTAGTCTTTTCCTTCCTTAGTGCCTTAGTAGTGCCTGTGCTCCTTTATTTAGCTTTGTTTCCTTAGCCTTCTTCAGCTTAACACTTAATCTTAACTTTCAAAACTTAGCTTATTCTTTAACCTTCAGTGGCTCCTCTTTCCTTAAGCTTTCTTTTGAACCATCAGTTGAACCGATTTTTTTTTTTTAACCAAAAATTATTTTATTTGCGACGAGGTCCTTTCGAGGATACACAGCACCCTGAGATCAGGGTGGGACCAGACTCTACTCGGTCCTCGCCTTATCTCAATTAGGTTCGATTTTGATTTATTTCATTTCGGTTCATAGTCTTGAGCCAATCCGGCTCAACCCAGCCTCCTAGGCCTAGCCCTCCCAGGGCACACTTGCTCATGCCCACTCGGGTGCACACCCGCAGGCACGCAAGCCTGAACACACACATGCACATGCTCAGAATAGGTTCAGAATGCTCAGATAATCAGATCGGTAACTAGTGCGCTGAGGGCTATCGACTGAAGAGCCCATGTAATAAAATCGTTTTATCCCCATGCGCGCGCTCAAAAACTGATGATGTGGGACTATCATAACCCCTTCCAGACCCAACTTCAATCAATCATATCTCCTAGCTCAGAGCTTCGTTTCAAGTGATTTAAAGTTTACTGGAAAGCTCTAAGATAGGTCTACACAATTGCAGGGTCAATTTAAGGTTTTGAAGATGTTTCCCTCTTCAATTTGAAGAGTAAAATAAGGGGTTCCTATGGGTTATTTATTGCCTGGAAATGATTTTAACTTTACAGAGTCCTCAGATGGACTTTTCTCTCTTATTTAAAGGTCTTTACATGTTCTAAATATTATTCTGCATCTACTAGAGTAGAATTTAAGCTCTCAAGACCTTCAGGACCAGCATGAAAGCTCTTCACTTCTCTGAAAGCTTCAGAGATCAAAATTTCAGACTTTGATATCACTGTTGTTAGTTTGGGTTTAAAAATAACCCAAATTGACAGGGTTCAAATTTTCACTAAATAACTCACCTGAGCTCAGTTTAATCACTCTAAAACCGTCAAACAAGATCCCAGAAATAACTTAATTGCATCAATTCCTTAATTTGAGCTCAGAACTCCATAATCAAACTTAGTTTGACTATGAAGGCACAAAATTTTGACTTTCTGTTAAAAGCCTTCTCCCAAGAAATTAAAGCCCCAAATAAGATCTTTTTAACCTCAGGAACTCATTCAGATTCTCAGATTGATGCTTTGACCAAGATTTCTAGGGTTACAGGCTCATCGCCTGAGGTTCAAAATGTGTTTGTTCGATAGATCCATTCAGAGGTTGTTACAATATTCTAAGGGTTTAAACAGCTTTAGTGCATTGCACTGAAGCTTCTAGGTTCCTTCAATGCTCTTCAGATCTCTCCATCAGACTTCTCCAACTCCACCGGAGTTGGAGAAGATAAACTTCATTCTATAGCTCCAGTGGTTAAATCCTCAAATAAACATCCTTGAAACAATCAGTGATCCACATTATATCATTCTGAAGCTTCTCAACAAGTTTCACAGGCTGAAGCATAGATTTGGCTCGCCGGAGCTCCGGTGAGTCCAGAAAATGTGAAAAGTGTACACAGATTTGTTAAAACTTACCATTTTTAATCTAAAAAGGATCCTGAGGTTGCAAGAAACCTCAGAATCACATTTAATTCTTCATTTGTCCATTAGAATTAAGATTTGACAGTGAATTCGTTTCTTTAAAAATTTGATTTGAAATAAGCTCAGGACTTGTTTAACCACTCGATTGAGAGGTTACAACAAGTCAACAAGTGTTTATATTCATAAATATATATATTTAATTTAGGATTTGAACTGCTCCCGAGCTGCCATTGACAGCGAGCTCAGGAGCTAAATTAGTTTTGGGCGTTTAATTTATATGTGGTAATAATATGTATTAAAGTGTCGATTAGGGACCTAAAGTGGTGAATAGATGATGAAGAACCCAGTGGAGGTGAAATTAAGCCCACTACTGTCACCATGGACAGTGATAGTAGTCGGTGGAGGTGAAATGTGAATTAGGCAATTAGATGATCAATTAAACGATTAAATGTGCTAGAAGTGATTGTGAGGGTTAAAGGAAGGTGGACAACGATTTCAAAAGATGAAATTAAAGCTCCGGTGAGCTCAAGGAGTCTGCCAGAGTTGGAGAAGATGACACTGAAATTCTAAAATTACTCTAATCTAACTACCTAAACTAACTAACTAAGCTAACCTACTACTCCTACTCCTACTCCTAATCTACTGTTACCTAGATGAAGGGG
Organism: Thalassia testudinum; assembly: GCA_037157565.1. Taxonomy (NCBI): domain Eukaryota; kingdom Viridiplantae; phylum Streptophyta; class Magnoliopsida; order Alismatales; family Hydrocharitaceae; genus Thalassia; species Thalassia testudinum. The sequence continues at coordinate 109,222,120 of JAZHRO010000003.1, read as the reverse complement.
TCAATAGGGTTCTGCCGAAGTCTCATGGCAGACGATGAAATTAGAGGGTGAAAAGAAGAATCTCCGGCGGGCGAAAGAGAGGTGAAGTAGAGGATTCCTTGGGTCGGCGCCTGTGTCAGAGATGCGGCAGACCACGGTGGATCTCCTCAGCTGATTAAGATGGACGGAGGAAGTCGGAAAGTGAGATGGAAAGTCGCCGAAGTTGCAGACGAATAGCCTATTAGGTCGGCTCAGTGTTAGAAGAGGGAAGGGAGCCAACTTGAGTGAAATCAGAGGGGTTGGGGGTATTTATAGTAGTTGGAGGCGAAGAGAATGGCAGGGTCTGGTCGAAAAAGGAGCTTGAGGAGCTTAACCTCCGACATCGTCTCTGACGACGGTGAGGTTATCTCCCACTGGAAATTAGGATTTCAGGTTAATCCAAATCGGTGGATGAAGAAGAGGTGGTGAGCGCAAGCTGCAAGAGCTTGGACAAAGAAGAGTGATGTCAGCAGAGCGGTAATCGCACAGTGGCATGACTCTCCGTCGCTAGCCGTTCATTCAATTGAAGAAGAAGAAGAAGGAAAGGGACTTAAATGTAATAAATCTTAAGGACCTGTGTGAGAAATAAGGACCCGACTGTAATGAATTTTAAGGATCAAAATGTAAACTCAGGTTTTTGAAGGTTTATTTTAATTTAGATCTTTTTCAACTTTTTATATATGTTAGTAAATAAGGTAAATATTATGTTTACACCTTGAATTTACATTTTTGACCTTTTTAGATTAATTTATTAGATTAAGCACAATTACTTAAGTTATTATATACTTAGGTATACATTATATTTAAGTTACTTAACTTATTAATTAAGGGAATAATTAATAGGATTTCAAGTCCAATTATTAACTAAATTATTAATAATTTTAATTCAATGATAAAATGCCATTTTTAACTTATTTTAAGGTCCTTTACTAAATATCCCTTATTCTATAATTAACCCTTATAAATTCATAACCTTAGCTAATTAACTAGGAAGACTAGTTAATTACGGGTAATTAGCGATCATGATGAGTGTCTCATCAGCAGTGTGAGGTGGCTATGGTGAGGGGATGAAGCGTGGGTTTTCTGGAGGTTGAAGAAAATGAGGGAAATGAAGAAGAAGCTTAGGCGTGAGAGAGGGCGTGGAATGTGGTTTGGCTATGGGTTTTTGTGGTTGGGTGAGGATGGCTGATGGTGGTACATGCTGTCACCATGCGCCATGGTAGACGAGTGAAGCGTGGGTTATCTACAGGTCATGGTGCATGTGGATCTCTATAGTGCTCACTGGTTCCATGGTGCATGCCTCCTTCACGGTGGAGAAGATGGAGAGATAGTCCCCACCAGGGGGAGAAGATTATCTTTCCTCTTTGTTCGCCCATTTTTGAAATCTCTGTAGCTGACTTCTGCAACCACTCGAGAAAATTGCAAGTGGTTGAAACCGACGAATAAGTCTTGTCCATTTAGCCATTAGACATCTGATAAAAATGTTAGATGTCTTACAATATTTGGCTAGCAAAGAGTCCACACTGGAAGTTCCAGACGTCTAGACTAGAATCCAGATGTCTTAAAATGGGACTTTGGACATCTGACTGCTGCCTTCAAGTGTCTTGTACCTAGCCTGCATCCACCAAATGATTATCATAACATATCATATGTTATTAAGAATAAAATTGGTGCATAAGATGATATACAGACTATGTTGAATTTCCCCTTAATTCCTAATCAAATATTAACTAAGAATGACTAATTAAAGAGTACTTAGGCAAAATAATGGTCCACAAAAGTAGACTTATCAAATGCCCCCATGCCTAAGTTTTGCTAGACTCGAGAAAAAATGAAAAATAATAGAAGTAATCAGAAGATTTCTTCTGTCCTTATTCCAAAAATTTAGATATCCAGACAAATGTGAAGTGATGGTAGCCTAGGTAACGGATCCAAGTGAAAATAACCAACGTATATTTACAATTCGTACTTATCCTTTGGTAAATATTTCTATTGGGATAGGCAACTACTTTACTCGTGGATAAAGCAGAAAATAATCTGAAATTTGACCCCAACTTTTGGCTTAGGTAGGATATACTGAGTTAAATGGATTCATATTTGGCGGCATACACTCATCTGGTGCTACATGTAATGTAGTACTACAGACTCTATATCTCTAGACTATTAAACAAGTCAACTTAGAGAAAGGCTAAACACTATGCTCTCTTTTCCTTCTTTTCTTTCTGAAATCACAAATCTTACCAGATTTAGTAAATGTACTCACTGTTTAGTAGCCTTATGTGGCATTCACACCTCAATTAAAATCCTAATAACCCTACAACTAAGTTAGAAGTCCTCAGCCAGTATTCGGGTGATCAAAAATACTAAAAAGTAGGTATGGGTCATATTTGGTGGTTCGCAATGGGTGTTTTTGTGGTTGCCTCAAAACATCGACAAATAATAAAAAAAAAATGACATGAAGATAAGACCCCAAACTTGGACTCTTTTTCTTTTCTTCTTTTACTTTTTCTCTGTCTTTCTTGTTTCTCAAAATTTTCTAAATATAAATATTTCTCCTTTTCTTTTTTTTTTCTTTTGTTGCTTTTTTTTTATCACTAACACAAAATGACGCATACTATTATTCATGTGACATTATTAGGGATGATGATGGTCAAGAGGATATTGTGTGGCTTATTTGGTGGAAGTGGCTACTCTTGGCACCGAGAAGGAATGGATAGGACAAGTATTTCTGACCTTTGACACTATTACCCTCCTTCAGCCGAGGACTCTATGAAAGATGGTCATAACCATCCACCATAGTCAGCTTTATTAAGACTCAATCTTTATGTATTTGCCTTATTTGGTGACTCTCAGGAATTCACACAATGTACACACATAGGAACAGAGAGCGAACACTATACCTAACTTTGAGGTATCCTTATCTAATTGTCCAAAACTTAAGAGTCTTTGCACCAGACTTAGCACACCAATAATCTCTCTACTTTCTTCTCACAAATATGAGGTGGATCTAGTAGAAGATAGTATGCCTGACTCCCTTTTAACTGTCCAAGGATTCAGTAGACTAAAAATGCTTATTGGTTCTCTTCAAAGATCCATTACCCAGCCTACGTGCAAGTGAAGTAAATGTACTGGATTCTAAAATTAAGAAACAATTTAAGAAGAAAAATCTTTAATGACACCTCCATGACAAAGATGTTTTGCTAGGGACTAACCAATTTATCTCAAAAAAAGAAATTTTTTCTTTTAATATGCTAATGCACCTAACCAAAATGCATGAAAACTTCGTAAAATGCAAAATGCAGCCCCCTATGCCTAAATCCTACAATGTCCTCATTGTAAAATTAAAACAGGGGGAGAAAGGAATGAAATCACCTCATGATGGTGTTATCCTGAACGTTGGGTTGCCTCCCAACAAGCACTGCACTTTCTGTCAGCAGCCAGACTTATCGGGAACCTGTAAGTCTGGTTCTAGATAGAAAAAGCTAGGCCCTAAAAATATGCATAACAGCACGGGCCTAGAAAATAGGTAGCCACAGATGTTGGCGAGCTGATGATGCAACGTTATCCCAAATGCTCGCCATAAGACATGAAAGCAAATAACCTCGTAGGCTACCTGGGGTGGTCTACGAATAACAAAAGGAATATGAAAAGGGGCCTCCTGAAAAGGAATAAGTGGAGGACAACAAGGATCCTCCAAAGTAGGAAGGGTTTTAAAAGATATAAACATTATTATTTCACACCCTTGAATGGTGAGACTAAAAGTACAAGCATCAATCCACACATGCCATTCTACCCGAGGATGTACTGGTCTGATATGTTCTCCAGAAAGAATGTACATGAGCAGAAATCTAAGCCAAGGATCAGTTAGGGAGTGTAAGAGTTGTTTGTGGTGTTGGAAGGTAATGATTAAGTCCAATGAGGGCTTAGTCGATGTCGAGTCCAATTCCAACAACGATTCAGATTGTGCATTCTCCCTAACAATTATTGCAGAAAAATTCAAGTCACCCTACCTATCATTAACGATCAGAGTCATATTTTCACCTTCCAGTATATGTGAATCAATGGTGGACTCCAAATTAAATTTCTTTGATGGCAAGGTCAAAGCAAGTAAATCATTATCATTAATTTCATCCCCGCATTCTTTTGGTTCACTTGAGTTTTTGTCAGGGTGTATATGTGATTCACCAGTAAAGAGAGGAGTTGGGTCAATATCGTCAATTATTTCTAAAGAAGGATCTGTATTAATGTTTTGGAGTAAGCCTATATCACTCAATTCTTTGTTCCTCTCGGGGAATAAATCCTTAATTGACGTGATTTGTCCTCGAGAGTCTCCCCTAGGCTTCTCACTATTGTGTTTGTCCTCCTCCAATATCAACTCCTGGATTTATGTGTCGGTGCTAGAGCACCACGATCATTTGTTTTGATGATAACGAAACACGTGTTATTTAACATTTGCAATTTGAGTCCTAGATTTCAGGTCAATTGCAAATGTGGACGTGTTTAGGCGGAGTTCGAGCTCGCATCCAGGACAGATTGGAGGAGCTTGACGGAAAACAGAGGAGGTTCGCGTGGAGCGACAGATTGAAGATGGAAGGAAATGAAGAATAGGATAGATTTCCTTCTTTTGTACTTATTGTATTTTTCGTTTCTTTTGTTGCTCTTTATTTCCTTAGATATTTCATGTTAAAGAGCCTCAAAGAACCCTAACAGTAGTCCTAGGAACACCGGCACAACCCTAGGATACTTAGGTTCTCTGTAGAATACTTAGAAAACCAATATAGGGTTCAAACAGCACTTCCAGACGTCTAATTCCCAAATCAGACGTCTGATAAAGTATTTTAAGACGTTTGACTGTTGTTTCAGACGTCTGATAACTGTTAGGCTAGACATAGTTGGTTCTGTCTGATGAAATCAGACGTCTAGACCTTAGACCAGACGTCTTAGGAGACGTCTAATGACTTTGCCAGACGTCCAATTAGTGGACCGTTGGCTGGCTTAGCATACACTCAAGATTATGACTGTTAGAGCCTTATCAGACGTCCTTAGGCTTTTTCAGACGTCTGGTAAATGACCGTTTTGCCTCGGCTGTCCCAAAATCTCTTCTCAGAGATTTTCTAGCCGTTGCAATGTTTGGAAATCAATTCCCACAGTAAAAGTAGGTTTCCAGATGTCCAGACATAGTGCCAGACGTCCTGTATGTCGTCTGATGGACTTGAGTAAAAACCCTGTTTAGATCTGATCCAAGTTAGGGAGAGACCCGCCTAAAATCAGACGTCTGACCTTGGAATCAGACGTCTTAAAGTGAACTTCCAGACACCTGATGCTAGAATTAGACGTCAGATAAGCCTGTCAGAACAATCATTGTCCTGATTTCGGCCTGATTCTCTTGGGCTTTGTTCCCAACGGCTATAGAACCTTTCCTAAGCCTTCCAAAGCCTTCCTAAGGCCTCTATAAATAGAGGGGAACCTTTGCAACACAACATACACACTTAGAGACACAAGATACACACCAAGAGACACCTTGTAATACACTCTCACACTCTTGTGTCCAAGAAGCTCTTGCTCTCTAAGCTCAAGTTCTACATCTTGAGAGCATCAAACCTTCCCGCACCTGCTCTCCCGCCGTTGTTCACGAGAGCGACATTGCGCCATTGCGTGGCTCACGCACCCGCGTCATCATCGACGCACTCCTTGCAAAGGGAAGTTTCCTAATTCCTATAGAAGCTTAGGTTTATTACTTTGTTGGCTCCATAGGTTTGTTGTTTATCTTATCTTTGTCTTTTGGTTGGGTATTCGCTTTGCGAATTCCCGTCTCCTTCGTTGGACAAAATCCTTCTCGTGGAGAGAAGGGGTTGAGGAACGCTACCCTCGTACTTGTAGCGTGGTTGTACTGCGGTTGAATCACCCTCGTTTTAAAGTGATTCGGTTAGTGGATTTGATCAACTAGGTTGATCGGAAAATCCTAACTCGAGAGGGTTAGGTGGTGGTTTTCACCCGGTTTGGGTTTCCACCTAAAAATTCTTTGTGTACCTTGTGTGTTTGTTTATTCTGTGATATTGTTTATTTCCGCATTTTATTATGTCACCCCTCCTAGTAGGGAACTTTCAATTGGTATCAGAGCAGGTCTCGCGAAATCGACGTTACAAACCGGCGAGGATCTAGATCATGGTGGGAAGCATAGCCACAATCAGAATCTTCGAGGGGCAGTCCACTGTCCGACCACCCTACTTTGACGGGAACAACTACAGCTATTGGAAGTTGAGGATGAAGACGTGGCTCCAAGCCACTGAATTCAAGGTATGGGGATGTTGCGAAACCCCATACGAGATCCCGAAGCGACCCCAAGGAGGCTACTCGCAGGTGCAGATTCTAGAGCTCTCACTCAATGTAAAGGCAATGAATGCCTTGTACTGCGCATTGAGTCCGAAGGAATTCGAACGAATCCAAGAGTGCACCACGGCCCACGAGATATGGAGGAGGTTGGAAGGCACTCATGAGGATTCCAGCTCGGAGGAAGAAGAAGAAGAAAAAGAAGAAGAAATCGCTTGCTTTGGTTTCATGGCCAGAGGAACCAATAGCAACAGTGAAAGCGGAAGCGACTCCGACGACGAGGTAAATTTCAATTTACAAGAAGCTTTTAATTAACTATTTGAGCTTAGTAAATCTCTAAAAGTAGAAAACAAAAGCATGAAAAAGAATCTTAGCTTTCTTAAATCTGAAAATGATAGGTTAGAAATAAAACTTAAGGATCTAGAAGCTTGTCCTAAAAATGATAACCTAATATTAGAAAATCAAAACCTCATCAATGAAAATAATAAATTGATTGAGGAAAATGATAGACTAAAGTTAGAAATCTTTAATTTAAAGACTAAGATGAGTATTATAGAAAAAGAAATTGCATGTCTTAGGGAAAACTCCAACAAATTAATCAATAAAGTAGATAATTTTTATAGTCCTAAGGTTGAGAAAGGATCTCCATCAAGGAGACCTGCTAACAGATCCGGATCCAAGCCCACTTGGATACCGAAAAAAGAATTAGAATCTTGTTTTGTAGGGTTCAGGGATAATTACAACACAAAGGACTGGACCTACAAACTCAAAGCTGATCAACTCAAGTTGGGAGAACCAAGGAGTAGACCAAGGAGGAGAACAAGAAGACCGACGAGACGGCGAACAAACGACGGACCCGCCGCACGTCGACCACCAGACTGGAGACCGGCACCGATGCCCGAGCCTCCAAGCTACGGATGGGAGCCCCATCCGATGTGGCATCCACCACCACCATTCGGGCCATTTTATTGGCAATGGTAGGTGAGGTAAAAATTCTTAACCCTATCTTTTTATAAGCATTTAGATAGGGGGAGTTAAAAAATTTATGAGCTAATTGTCAATTTTTAAGGGGGAGATGCAAGTTAGCTAAATTTCCTTTAGTAAGGGGGAGAAAAATAATAGCTATCTTGTTGTTACAAAAAGGGGGAGAATATCACCTTTGTTAAAATAAATTCATAGAAGAGCATGTTTTAAGGGGGAGTTATAGGAAATGTAAAACCAATCAAACCTTTTTGATAATGTCAAAAAGGGGGAGGATTTTTATGCATTATTATTTACGATTTTGTCATCATCAAAAAGGGGGACATTGCTGGTGCTAGAGCACCACGATCATTTGTTTTGATGATAACAAAACACGTGTTATTTAACATTTGCAATTTGAGTCCTAGATTTCAGGTCAATTGCAAATGTGGACGTGTTTAGACGGAGTTCGAGCTCGCATCCAGGACGGATTGGAGGAGCTTGATGGAAAACAGAGGAGGTTCGCGTGGAGCGACAGATTGAAGATGGAAGGAAATGAAGAATAGGATAGATTTCCTTCTTTTGTACTTGTTGTATTTTTCATTTCTTTTGTTGCTCTTTATTTCCTTAGATATTTCATGTTAAAGAGCCTCAAAGAACCCTAACAGTAGTCCTAGGAACACCGACACAACCCTAGGATACTTAGGTTTTCTGTAGAATACTTAGAAAACCAATATAGGGTTCAAACAGCACTTCCAGACGTCTAATTCCCAAATCAGACGTCTGATAAAGTATTTTAAGACGTCTGACTGTTGTTTCAGACGTCTGATAACTGTTAGGCTGGACATAGTTGGTTCTGTCTGATGAAATCAGAGGTCCAGACCTTAGACCAGATGTCTTAGGAGACGTCTGATGACTTTGCCAGACGTCCAATTAGTGGACCGTTGGCTGGCTTAGCATACACTCAAGATTATGACCATTAGAGCCTTATCAGACGTCCTTAGGCTTTTCCAGACGTCTGATAAATGACCGTTTTGCCTCGGCTGACCCAAAATCTCTTCTCAGAGATTTTCTAGCCGTTGCAACGTTTGGAAATCAATTCCCACAGTAAAAGTAGGTTTCCAGACGTCCAGACATAGTGCCAGACGTCCTGTATGTCGTCTGATGGACTTGCGTAAAAACCCTGTTTAGATCTGATCCAAGTCAGGGAGAGACCCGCCCAAAATCAGACGTCTGACCTTGGAATCAGACGTCTTAAAGTGAACTTCCAGACGTCTGATGCTAGAATTAGACGTCTGATAAGCCTGTCAGAACAATCATTGTCCTGATTTCGGCCTGATTCTCTTGGGCTTTGTTCCCAACGGCTATAGAACCTTTACTAAGCCTTCCAAAGCCTTCCTAAGGCCTTTATAAATAGAGGGGAACCTTTGCAACACAACATACACACTTAGAGACACAAGATACACACCAAGAGATACCTTGTAATACACTCTCACACTCATGTGTCCAAGAAGCTCTTGCTCTCTAAGCTCAAGTTCTACATCTTGAGAGCATCAAACCTTCGCGCACCCGCTCTCCCGCCGTTGTTCACGAGAGCGACATTGCGCCGTTGCGTGGCTCACGCACCCGCGTCATCATCGACGCACTCCTTGCAAAGGGGAGTTTCCTAATTCCTATAGAAGCTTAGGTTTATTACTTTGTTGGCTCCATAGGTTTGTTGTTTATCTTATCTTTGTCTTTTGGTTGGGTATTCACTTTGCGAATTCCCGTCTCCTTCGTGGGACAAAATCCTTCTCGTGGAGAGAAGGGGTTGAGGAATGCTACCCTCATACTTGTAGCGTGGTTGTACTGAGGTTGAATCACCCTCGTTTTAAAGTGATTCAGTTAGTGGATTTGATCAACTAGGTTGATCGGAAAATCCTAACTCGAGAGGGTTAGGTGGTGGTTTTCACCCGGTTTGGGTTTCCACCTAAAAATTCTTTGTGTGCTTTGTGTGTTTGTTTATTCTGTGATATTGTTTATTTCCGCATTTTATTACGTCACCCCTCCTAGTAGGGAACTTTCATTATGGAGGATGACTCTCAAAAAAAGGAAGGAATCCGAATTTCACCAGATTATTCATATCCTCCAGGGGTAAGTCCTTGAATAACAAATAATCCCCCTATGATTCACTCCAGATTTTCAATCCGAGTTCCTCCATTGGGTCATCCTCATCCTCTACAATACTCTTTATATCCTTGAGACCAAAATTGATCCAATTCATCCTCCATTCCCTTAGGGTCACTTTTATTAGGTGCATTTAAATCCTTAGAATGCTGAATGGTAGGTGTTTATTCCCTAAGTGGTGGGTCAGGATTTGGCTCACTAAGGGTAGAATGGGGTTCCACCAGATAATTAATAGGGGAAGTGATATGAACAACACGACCTTGACCCAGGTTATCAGAGGTAAGGAAAATACTGTCATTGGGGTCAAGGTCCTTAAGAGGTACCATCTTCCCTTTCTTTTCACTCCAATATAGCTCAGGTGGATAATTGCTAGGATCGTTCTCCTCTAATGGCCGTGTCTCATTAGGAGAGTCTAAGTGATAGCTATGTAAAATGGGATCCCTATTGTCATTGGTTTCCTCAGAATTATTTTCATGATTATGGTCGTATGGGTAGGGATCAGAATTACTAGGAAGAGCGTAGCTAAGTTGTCTAATTTCTTTGTTCAATTGTTGACTATTCCTTAACATCTCTCCCATAGATTCCATCATTTCCTTTTGTTGTTTTTGCATTTTTTCATTAAAGAGGAGAGGCTACTACTATCATATTAGGGAGGATAGTCAATTTCAGGCTCTGGTTGCCTAGGGGTATCGGTCCAACCTCAATACGGAAAATCATGAAGGGTAGGAGGGTTGGGTGTTTGCATAGTAGTAGGGATTCCAGGGTTGGAAAATCCCTCTCCTAGGCTCTGCTCAAAAGTGGGAGCAATCGGGCAAGTACTCCCAGGAGAGGAATATGATTGATTCCACGAATTGTCATTGTACCCATCAAATGATGGATATGCTCGGGCGTGGGATCCTGGTTAAAATGATAGGAGTAAGGATAGTCCATTTCTTTCAATTAAATGGTTTAACTCTCTTAGGACTTAGATAAATTAAAGCAGAAAACTTCCTTGAGAGTTCTATCACGCACACACCAAGTAAACACAAGGCAAGAGGTCTTTTGTTAATTTAAAATTCTTTAAGTCCTCCTCCAACTCTTCAGCTTGGCCAAATATAGTCAAGGCAATGTTTCTCCATTCCCACATAAGTGGTATAAGAGAAATGAGGCACTTGAAATTTCTGGTCAATGACTGTTAAGAAGGTTGAGGTTACTTTTAGTCCTTTTTGTGTGATCAATCAAGTTGTCAAGAAATTACGCATCTTAAATTGACCTTCAAGTGCCCTAAAGACGTACACTTTGTTGCGATGATATTCTCCAATGATCAAGTAAAAAGGTACTCTAAGAATGGAACCAAGGGATGCAAGTAGGGCGAACCCTTCCTTTAAGGTTGTTGAACGTCGGAAGACTACGCTATCAAAGTTGGTTTTGAAAACCTGTCATTGTAGTTCGAGTAGCGAAGAACTCGGGTTCAACAAATAAAATTTATACTTGAAATCTATAAAGAAATCCCAGGTAGAGCTTAGGGAGGCTACTTCGATCAAAATTCATAATTATATTTTTTTGTGTTTTTGTTTAAAAAGTGGAGTAATTAAAATGAAATGGGATCAATATAAATAATAAGAGAGAGAGAGAAGGAAAACATTCACTTGATATTGCAAAATGTTGTTACAACTAAGAAAGCGAGAAAAAATTACACTAGAAAGCAGGAAAATTCTACTCTAGAAAGTAGGAAAAAGGAATGGGAGAGAGAAGTTATCCTCCTCGACAATTGCTTGGAGGATAAGTCGGACGAGACAACGCCTGGAAGACAAGGAATGGAGCGGAAAGAAGGAGGTCAACGCAGGAGGAATGGGAACGAGGTAGCACGTCGTCGTCGTCGCGGGATCCGCTTCCGGAATGGGGGCGAAAAATTGATTTTTGCTCTTGAGGAGCATCCTGGGTGTGGGGCAAACTTCTCTTGAGCTTTGGAGAGGGAGAGAAGAGAAGGAAGGGATGAGAAATTTGTATGGAGGGGGTCTCCTTTTATAGTTGCAAGGAGTGGGGGCATTTTGGACATTTTAATTTCAAAAACATTAATATGGGACCTTTAGTGACAGACTTAAACATCACTAAAGGTCCATCGTGGCGATGTGTGGGCATGCAACATGCGCCCGCTCTTCTTCTCGACCCAAAATGTCTGCGCACGTTCGTGCGTTCACAGCCGTTCGATCAAGAGATTAAATGGCTGGGAGTGGCTACGCTTGCGCCGTGCGTCTGGGTGCGATCACGCATAAGCGCCGCGCATCTGATCACGTGTGGGCGCTATCGCTTGCTCCCCGCAGCTCGATATTCATTGTGCAGCTTTGATCGGGTGACCACGCCATGCCCGCGCCTTGATTTGAGGCACCACGGGGATCGATCCTACATCCTCTGCCTCGCCCATGAGTGCGCAACAGCTGCGCTAAGCTGTTGGATGGTCGCGGTTATGCAAGCGCACTCGATTGTTGGATCTTCATCCAACGGTCGAGATCAAATGAGCGGGTGAAGAAGGATGGCTGCGGCCGGTGTTGGGCGGCTTTGATGGCAGCACATGGCACCATCTAGGCCATCCATCTTCTGAGTGTTGTAGATGGTGCCACAGGTGTCAGATTGGAATGATTTTTGCGCTGTAAAGCTGTGATTGTCGATCCAAACCCATCCATACGGTCGGATTTCTCATCTGACGTGTGAATCAACACCATCCTGGCCCTTGCTCTTTAAGGTTCCTCTATCTCTATCTGGTGCTACTGATGTCCGATTAGGGTAATCTTGGAGTCGTTGGACTCCAATTGTCACTCTGATCAGATCCGTATGGTTGGATCTTCGATCTGAGGGCTTGATAAAAAGTCACCCTGTCCCTGACCATAAAAAGGAGAGAATTACTATACAATTTATACAACTTGATCCAAATGCATGATTATGGATGTTATGCACTATTTATAATGTATGATTGAAATGTGACACTAGGAACATGCATTAATAGACATTTTAAGTTAATCAGATGTATGCACATCACACCCCCATGCCTATCTTTTGCTAGTCCCTAGCAAAAACTACATGTTATTTATAAAAGAATTAGGTTAGATTACTTGGGCATAAGTTATTTTCAACATTAAGAAATTTTTACTCAGGATCTAAACTTTCAAAGACACAACAGCTCCTGGGTATCTGTTAAAATGCAGACTGCCTCAAGCCATCACCTTATTCAAAGAAAAATCTCTTTTTCCCTTTTTTCTTCTTTTCTAATTTTTTTGGATTTTTGAGTTTATGGTTAAAGAGTGGCTTTCTACAGCCACTCAACCCACCCAAGATTTCATGAGAACCCTAAGTTCTAATCATCTTATTGTGAATGTGATAGACTCATTAATCGGCAATTAAAACAAACTTCGAGTTTCTATGCCTCTAGGTGACCTTAAAAGAGAGTTCTGCCTAAAGGTGTATCTTTACAACCGGTAGCTTTCTCCCTACTTTTATTTTTATGGGGTCAACACAAGGGTGAGTCCAGTTTATATCTCCCCAGCATATTCTACTTCTCCGCTTCTTCCTAAGTGTTTTGGGAATTTTTAGTGCATTTCTTGAGTTGGGTTTTGGACAACCGGTCGATGAGCTGTTACCACCGAGAACTTGCTAGTTATACTTGTGCGGCGAAGTGTGACTTATTTCTTTTGTTTTGTTTTTTCTTTTCTTTTCTCCTTTTTCTTTATTCTTTTTCTTTTCTTTTTGACTTTTTTTTTCTTTTTAAGTAGATGGCTTCCCTGGTCTAAGATTTACCTAAAGGCAATAAGAAAAGAATGGTCCAGTGACTGGGCTCTGGACAACCTACCTATGGGCTATTACTCACGATAACTTGCCAGCCATATCACCGTAGAAGGTTCATTAGCTACCCAATTTCCATTAAAACTGCCGAACAATGAGTCAGTGACAAGATAGTGTGTAGATGCTTAGACTTAAAGTTCCCTCAAATCAGAGGGCGGGTTGATAAGTCGTGTAGTTGTCACCCAAACTTATTTAATCAAATTAAAATAGAAGTCAGGATGGCAAGGACTCGAAAAATAAATCTACATTTTAGTGGATACCCGAGCTGATTAAGCCCAAAGACTTGAAGGGTCTTAGTGTTCAAATCCTATTGTAATATTTCCTAAGATTGAAAAGTCCTAATGTCCAAATATTCCTTCCTAATTCAATTTTTTTTTATGTATATATAAGAAGAGAAATAGAATTTACAAGAATTTCACAGAGCTGACAAAATGATTCAAAAATGAATCCACCCCCCCATGCCTAGCTGATGCAATGTCACATTAAGAAGAAGAGACATGAAAGGAAGGGTAGAGTACAGAAGATATCACCTGAATATGAAGCTCGGGTCAGCTTTGAGTTAGACTGTACAACTGCTGAGTTTAATGTCATCAGCTAGGAGAAGTCCAGCCAAAGAAGTCACAACATGGCTAGAGCAACCGTGTCTGAGATGGGTTCTGGAATAGTATGGTCAGTAACAGGCTTCAGACGTTGAACGTTAACTTTGAATGAATTACCCATCTTCGGATCAGAGATCTAAACAGCTCCACTTGGAAAAATCTGGTCGATAATGAACAAGTCATTCCATTTCAACCTAAGTTTGCTGGGAAAGAGCTTTAGTTGAGAATCAAATAGCCAGACCTTCTGGTTCAACTCAAAGCTCTTACGGGAAATCAACTGGTCATGTAGAGCTTTGGTCCGAGCCTTGTAGATCTTGGCATTCTCATACGCATCATTTCTAAGCTCTTCCAACTCAAATAGTTGGAGTTTCCTCGTCTTCCCAGCTAAACTCGAATCTAGATTGCACTGCTTGATTGCCCAGAATGCCCTATGTTCAATTTCTATAGGTAAATGGCATGCCTTTCCATACACTAGACGAAATGGAGACAAGCCGATGGGCATTTTATATGCCGTACAGTAGGCCCAAAGAGCGTCCTCAAGCTTTTGAGTCTAGTCTTTGCGATCAGGCCTAACCATTTTCTGCATAATATTCTTGATCTCCCGATTGGAGATCTTGACTGTCCATTTGTCTGGGGATGGTAAGGTGTGGAGATTCGATGATTAACCTCGTATTTAGCCAGCAAATTATGGAACTGGCCATTAGTGAAACGAGTGCGACCATCACTGATGATGGCCCTCGAAATCCCGAACATGCTGAAGATGTTCTTCTTGACAAAATCGATGACCACCTTGTGGTCATTGGTTCGGGTAGGAATCGCCTCAATCCATTTGGACACGTAATCAACAGCGATGAGAATGTATTGATGTCCAAATGACGGGAGGAAGGGTCCCATGATATCAATACCCCAAACATCAAAGATTTCAATAGGAAGAATTGGGTTTAGGGTCATCATATCTCTCTTAGTTATGCTCCCATGTGCCTGCCATCGGGAACACGACCTTGAGTATTTCTAGGCATCCTTGAATAAAGACGGCCAATAGAATCCAAATTGCAAAATTTTTGCAGCCATCCTTTTCCCGGAGAAGTGTCCACCACAAGCAGATACTTGGTAGAACTCAAGTATACTGTTGAATTCGTTCTCCGGAACACATCGGCGAATAATCTGATCAGAGCCGATGTGGTACAGTTTAGGGTCCTCCCAGAAGTAATATTTGTCCTTAGATTTGAGTCTATCACATTGTTGCTTCGTCCAATCCTGGGGATTTGACCAACGGCCAAATAATTAACAATGTCAGCAAACCACGGGGTTTGGACACCTGAAACTATGAGGATGGTTTCGTCTGGAAAAGTATCAGCAATCAGGATGTTCAGACGAGAAGAATCAGTCAGAAGTCTGAACAGATGATCCACCACCACATTCTGTACCCCAAATTTATCTTTGATTTCAAGATCAAATTCTTGAAGTAGAAGAATCCAACGGATAAGCCAGGGTTTAGCATCCTTTTTGGCCAAGAGATGTCTCAAGGTCGAGTGGTCGATATATATAATGATGTGAGACCCTAAGAGATATGCCCTAAATTTCTCCAAAGTAAATACTATGGCCAGTAATTCCTTCTCAGTAATAGTGTAATTCCTCTAGGCCTCATCCAGAGTTTTACTAGCATAGTAGATGACAGAGGGCTTCCTATCAACTTTCTTACCCAAAACATCCTGGATCGAGTAATCAGATGCATTGGTCATGATCTCAAAAGGGCCTATCCAAACTGGTGGTTGCAACACTAGAGCACAAGTGACTACCATTTTAAGAAAATCAAATGCCTTACGGCATGATTCGTCGAAATCAAATGGTGTTTCTTTGGCAAGAAGATTGCTCAGAGGACGAGCAACCTTCGAAAAGTCCTTGGTGAATCTCTTGTAGAATCCCACATGACCAAGAAATGAACAAATTTGTTTAACAGATGTGGGAGAAGGAAGTTTAGTGATAGCATCAACCTTAGCTTTATCCACTTCAATTCCCCGTTCAGAGATTACATGACCCAAGACGATGCCTTCTTGTATCATGAAATGACCCTTTTCCCAGCTAAGGACCAGTCTTGTTTTGATGCATCTTTTAAGAATCATTTCAAGATTAGCTAGACAAGAGTCAAACGATTCTCCGAAAATAGAGAAATTGTCCATGAAGACTTCCATAAACTCTCCCGCCATGTCAGAGAATATGGCCAGCATATACCTTTGAAAAGTCATAGGTGCATTGCATGAACCGAATGGAATCCTGCGGAAAGCAAAGGTTTTGTAGGGACAGGTGAAAGTAGTTTTTTCTTGATCCTTGGGATGGATGGGAACTTGGTTGTATCCTGAGTAGCCATCAAGAAAACAGAAGTACTTCTGCCCAGCTAATCTTTCCAAGATTTGACCAATGAATGGTAGAGGGAAATGATCCTTTTTCATGGTCGTGTTCAGCTTCCTGCAATCGATACAAACCCTCCAAGAGGAAGCTGAACGAGTTGTGACAAATTCTCCTTTCTCATTAGTCACAATGGTAATCCAAGCTTTCTTAGGAACAATTTGCACGGGACTTACCCAAGGACTACCAGAGATCGGATAAATGATTCCTACATCGAGCCACTTAATAATCTCCTTCTTGACCACTTTTCGCATATTTGGATTTAATCTCCTCTACATCTGGCGAGAAGGGCGGGATCCATCTTCCAAAAATATTCTATGATTCCAATAAGATGGCTTAACCCTCTAAGGTCATGAATGGTCCAACCAATTGCCTCCTTGTGTTCCTTCAGGACCTTAATCAGTTTAATGTCCTGCTCCTTTGTTAATTTAGCAATGATAATCACAGGGAGCATCATGTGTGGTCCTAAAAACTGATATTTCAGATTCTCAGGCAATGGTTTCAGTTCAAGCTAGGGTGGGTTGATGATTGAAGGTAAGGAAGATGCCGGTGAAGACTCATCAAGAGGAAGAGGTTGAGAGTGAACAAAATCAATAACCTCTTCAGAAGATGGCAGGTCTACCATAGAGGGTTGCGGGTTAATTCATCATCAGAGGAGGAACTTTCAAATGCAGAAACCATCATACAAGTTTCAATATTCACATTATCATCCTCAAGTTCCTCAATAAATCCACAATCCTTGAATTTATTAATCGCCTTAAAAAATATTTAATTTCCTTCTTTGATCCCCAAAGGTGATTTCCATGCTACCGCTTTCACAGTTAATGTTGGCATTAGCGGTAGCCAGAAATAGACACCCTAGAATGATGGGCAAGTTCCTCAAAATTTCAGGTACATCCATGTCAAAGACAAGGAAATCTACAGGAAAATAGAAATCCTTAACCTTAACAATTACATCTTCAATAACGCCTAGTAGATTTGTGACCGAACGGTCCGCTAACTGCAGTGTTACTGAAGTCAGCCGAAGTTCACCTAATCCAAACTTCTCGTAAAGAGAAGTCGAAATTAGGTTGATGGATGCACCCAGATCCAGTGGTGCTCTATCAAAAGTAATCTCCAATGACACAAGAAATCAAAGGAGCACCTGGATCTCTCTTTTTCTGAGGGAGGTGGTGCAGGATAACAGAACTAGCCTGCTCGAAGAGTACCACCTTCCTCAGAATAGATTCTCTCGACTTACACTTTTATGTACATAAATCCTTTAAAAATCTTGCGTAATCCGGTATATGCTTGATAGTGTCAAGGAGTGGGATATTGATCTCAACATTCTTGAAAATATTCAGAAGCTCCTCATTACTATCAACAGACTTCTTCTTCCTTGATCTGATCAAGGATTCAGGAAAAGGAACATGAGTCAGATCTTTGGAATCAGGTTCCTGAGCCTTGATTTCTTCTCCAAAGTTCTCCTTTCTCTCCTCAAGTTCTTCAGGATTCGGTAAATCAGAAGAGTATGGTTGTGGATACTGAGTTTGTTTACCACTCCTCAATGTAATAGAATTTGCAGATGATACGAGTTTGGGTCTTGGGGAGGGTTAGCAAAGATTGAAGGGGCTTCATTAGCCAAGATTCGTTGATTTGCAGAAAAAGACGAAGGACCTTGCTCAACCACCTGAGCATGTGCGTGTGGATCCCTCTGATTTCCATACCCATGGGCTTGATTGCCCGGATTCAGGATATTTCATGGGTTTGGTATGGGAAGAGATGGTAGAGATTCAGGTCGATGAGAATTAGCTATGAGCCTAGTTTGCAAGTTGTTCATTGAAGTTTTCATTTGCTGCATGAGCTGGTGCATGGATCCTTGCATCTCTACCATTTGTTGGTTCAAATCAGCCTGCCCTACAGGTTGACAGGCATTCCAAGCTGGCTGATTGACCTGATTCAGGGGCAACTGAATATAAACATGACCATGACCCATTGGTCGTTGTGGAGCATAGTTGCTAGGTCGGAATTGAGTCTGCTGCCCTGGGATTTTCCAGGAGAAGTTAGGGTGGTTTCTCCAACCTGAATTATAAGCATTGGAGTAGGGGTCGGATCTAACATTCTCCTGTACAGCACAAACATCCTCATAGGGTGAGGATGGAGAGAAAGAAAGGGAAGGATCAGAGAAACTGGGATCAAAGGCCCCAATTTGGAACCCGTGGGGTTCCGAATAATGCTGGCTCGTAGGTTGAGCCACATCAAGTTGATTCACAAACTCCTGTCCGGAAGGACCTCGCAACGAATGGAATCCCGAATTCTAGGATTGAGTGGATCGAGAGTTGTTCATTGAGTTTCTAGCCATCCACTCCTCCATTCTCTTAGCAACCAAGTCCACCTTATCAACTTTATTACAAATCAATTCCATATCGAATGAATGAGATTGTGGACTTCATTAACATTCGACCAGGGCTGCTAGGACTGGTTAAAAGTATCCATGGAGGCATGATTGATCGAATTCTTGCTCATCTCCTCAAACAAATCGTGCTAACTATCAGCATTTTTGTTGAGGAAATTGCCTCTGTAAGAAGCATCCATGTGATTTCTGAGTTGCTCATTCAACCCATGGTAGAAAATCGGCACCTCATGGTGTGGACACCTCCGCAATAGGTCCTGGAATTGCTCCTTGGCCACATGAAACTGTTCCCCCAACCGCTGGGTAAAGGTAGTGATTGCCTATCTCAAAGCATTGGTATGTCCGACAAGGAAGAATTTCTTCAGAAAGGCCGATTTCAACTCATTCCAAGTTGCTATTGGTCTTCCTATAGTCCTGTACCAATGAGTGACTTTATCCCTAAGAGAGTGGGGGAAGAGCCTCATGATCATTTTCTCATTCACATTTTGCGCCTTGGTGGTCTGAACCAAAGTGGTCAAGTCCTCCAAGTGCTGAAATAGGTCTTCAGAGCCAAGCCCATGGAAATGTTTGATCAGGCTTAACACCTGGGGCTTGATTTCTATGTCTCCGACAAGAATCTAGACGACAGGACGTTCCCCATAATTTGAAGAATCATAAAAATCCTTCAAGGGCTGAATGCCTTGCATTCCCTGCATTTGTTCCAGCTGCCTTTGTAATACCTCCTATGGATTCTAAGGCAGAGGCTGTTGATCGGCCATGGGATCAATTTGGCCAAAATCCAATCTACGCCTCCTAGAATACTCTAGTGGTCCTTCCAATCAGGGATTCAATGACCTTCTTAGCATAAACTAGGAAAAGGTCAGAAGGACTGGGGATAAGAATCCTGCAACACAACAAAACAAGCCTGTCCATAAGTGGGGTAGCCTAAGGATCTATAGACTCCCATAACCCACCTTAAGATTATAAAGGATTTACTCTACTTGTGTCTACTCAATCCAACCATTTAGAAGGAGGGACTGGGGAGAAGGTGCTTCCTTCGGCTTGCGCCTCTGGTTCCTAGTGTACACCCCAGCCGCGATCGTTTGATGCTACTCCCCTAGCTAGACATCAGATTGATCAGTACAAGTAGGTTAATTGTAAACAATCTCAGACTAGGCCCCGAAGAGCGAATCAGTCCTTAAGGCCAATGTCTACTCGATTTTATTAAGGCCTGGGATTGTAGTGCTTATGGAATGTGGTGGGCCCTTAAAATGGGTTGTGCCCTTAATGATCAATTGAGTATGTGTAAGTGCGTGCACAACTAGGGTCTTCAAGCAAGATTATTTGTGATGAGTAGATTTTAATGTTCAAATCTTGCTTAAGTAGCTTTTAGGGTTTAGAATTAGGTTGATTTCAATAAAGTTTGAGGCAAACTAAGTTTTCAAGCATGGGTGAAGATTGCTTTCCCTTTAAAATCAGAAATCAAGTGGAGTGCCTGGTATGAACCTAGATTGAAAACCTTAAGAGGAAGCTACTTGGTGAGTTGATTTTATGTTGAGTTGTGTGGCCCAAACAACTCAAACAATTGGCCACAATTTCACCACTAGGTTAGGAACACAGAAATGATTAACCTAGAATGATTTCTACTCTTTTATGTGTTGATTTGTGTGTACCAGTTCCACAGATCAGAATTCGGTTGAGTAGAAAAATATCAATTAGGTTAAGTGCCTTGAATGTGGGTGTATGTTGTGTGTGTGTTGAATTACCCCACAAAATTATCTTTCTATTTTTTTTTATATGCGAGGGTGAAATGTGAGTGTGAATGGAAATCCAAACAACCAAACTAATCCTAGGATTTATGCAAAAACCTAGGATAATTGGAATTTGAATTTAATGTGATGAAATGAAATCTATGGAGGGGGAAGAATGCGGAGCACTTACAGTCATCTTCAACAGTACTTTACTCTGATCTACTGCTTAACGATTCCCTGATAGAGGTATCTACAAAACAATAGACACGAAAGAAAGCAAGTTAGAAGATAATAAAGTGCGTGAAATGCGAAAAGAAGCTTGAAAAATCATTGCCTCCCTGGTAACGGTGCCAAAATGTTGAACGTCGGAAGACTACACTATCGGAGTTGGTTTTGAAAACTTGTTGCTGTAGTCCGAGTAGCGAAGAACTCAGGTTCAACAAATAAAATTTATACCAAAAATCTATAAGGAAATCTCAAGTCAAACTCAGGGAGGCTATATCGATCAAAATTTGCAATTATATTTTTTTGTGTTTTTGTTTAAAAAGTAGAGTAATTACAATGAAATTGAATTAATATAAACAATAAGAGAGAGAGAGAGGGAAAACATTCACTTGATATTGCAAAATTTTGTTACAACTAAGAAAGCGAGAAAAGATTACACTAGAAAGGGAGAAATTATTGCAACTAGAAAGTAGGAAAATTCTGTTCTAGAGAGTAGGAAAAAGGAATGGGAGAGAGATGTTATCGTCGTCAAGGATCGCTTGGAGGATGAGCCAGACGAGATAATGCCTGGAAGATGAGGAACAAAGAGGAAAGAAGGAGGTCGAAGTAGGAGGAATGGGAATGAGACAGCACATCGTCGTCGTTGTGGGATCCGCCTCCGGAATGGGGGCGAAAAATTGATTGTATCTCTTGAGGAGCATCCCGAGTGTGGGACAAGCTTCTCTTGAGCTTTGGAGAGGGAGAAAAGAGAAGGAAGGGATGAGAAATTTGTATGGAGGGGGTCACCTTTTATAGTTGCAAGGAGTGGGGGCATTTTTGACATTTTAATTTCAAAAACATTAATATGGGACCTTTAGTGACAGACCTAAACATCACTAAAGGTCCGTCATGGGCAACGTGTTCACGCGTAGCGTGCGTCCACTCTTCTTCTCCGCCCAAAATGTCTGTGCACGTTCGCGCGCTCACAGCCGTTCGATCAAGAGATCAGACAGTTGAGTGTAGCTACGCCCGCGTCGCGTGCCCGCATGCAATCACGTGCAAGTGCTGCGCATCTAATTGCACGTGGGTGCTATGCTTACTCCCCGCCACTCGATCTTGATCGCATAGCTCTGATCGCACGCCCATGCCACGCCCGCACCTTGATTTGAGGCACCACAGGGATCGATCCCGCGACCTCTGCCTCGCCCACGATCACGCAACCGCTATGCTAAGCCACTGGATGGTCGTGGTTATGTAAGCAGGCTCGGCCGTTGGATGTTCATCCAATGGTCGAGATCAAAGGAACAGGTGAAGAGGGAGGGTTGCGGCCAGTGTTGGGTAGCTATGATGGTGCCACGTGGCACCATCTAGGCCATCCATCTTCTGAGTGTTGTAGATGGTGCCATGGGTGCCAGATTGGATCGTTTTCACACCGTTAGGCTGCGATCATCGATCCGAACCAATCCGTGCGGTCGAATTTGTCATCTAAGGTACCGATTAACACCATATTGGCCCTTGCTCTTTAAGCTTCCTCAGTCTCTATCTGGTGCTATGGATGTCCGATTAGGGCAATCTTGGAATCGTTGAACTCAATCGTCGCCTTGATCAGATCCGTACGGTTGGATCTTCGATCCGAGGCCCTGATAAAAAGTTGCCCTGTCCCTAACCGTAAAAAGGAGACAATTACTATACAATTTATACAATTTAATCTAAATGCATGATTATGCATGTTATGCACTATTTGCAATGTATGATGCTAATGTGACACTAAGAACATGCATTAATAGACATAGGTTACTCAGATGTATGCACATCAGAGGCGTTGCATTAGTGGTGCCTGTTAACTGTCCTTGAATTCCTTTAAGGGGTGTCCCCCTCCTTAGAGTATCAAGTCACTTGAGCAAAAGTTAATACTATCATCACAAAGCAAGATAGGAGGGTTTGCACCGATAAAGAGATCGATGCCTATAGCCTTAAGGGTCCAAGTCCTAGTGTAGTGCCTATAGTGCGTGCTCAGTGTAGGAAGTGTGCATCACACAGCGAAAAGCAATTTTTCCTTTTGAAAATCGCAGTCACTTTATTCAAACACTTTCTGTATACTTTTCTTTCTTTTCAAGAAGTTATCTGACCACTTGATTAATATTTTCAAATTAGCTTAAATGGTCTTTTTTAATTAAGTCCAAAATGCAATGCATGTGCAGATAACTGATGCATAAGAAAAGATGTACCTTACTCCAATTCTCTTCAATGTAGGATGTTTCCAATGCAAAAAGAAAAGCTTGATGTTACTCATTCAATCCTAGATGGTCACCCTATAGATATGCAGCTTCTAGTAGGCAGTTCCAATATATATATATTTTTATAATAATAATAAGCAAATAGACCTAATTTAACTAACATGCAGTTCAAATAATGTGAATAATCCTATAATCTAAATAAAATGGGAACATGCTCCCGAAAATCCGCTCTTGCATACAAGAGTGATAAGCAATAAAAGTACTAGGAACACGTTCCCAAAAATTCCCAACAAGGGTCCAAAAGACATAAATTAAGTTCTAATGTCTATCTAAACTAAATCTAAACTAAGATCTAATGACTAAATCAGAAAAATGCTCCTCCATACACCTACGTGCGTGGGATCAAGGCCCACAAGGACCTGTTGCTGGACTCCAAGTGGTGTCAAGGTCAACCAAAAATATCGTCTCTACCTTGCGCGCCTGCCGCATTCGTTGCATGTTTTTGCATAGAAAAAGATCCACAGTTAGTAATTTAGAAAAGCTTTTAAAATATCATAAAAATAACATAAAATTCCTGAAAAAATTAATAAGCATGTTTCCTCCCCGGCAATGGTGCCATTTGAAAGTGTGATCTTTGTTTTTGAAAAAATTTGTAACATAAAATGTTGCATCGTTGTATTCAATTACGTGGTAGAAAATCGCTTCTCAAAACATTTAATTCTCAAAATCTAACCACAAAAATAATTAGGTCATCTCCACAGGGAGGAATTAGTCAATTTAAACTAGTGAATCATGTCTTGTTTATTCGTGAATCTCAATGCGTACGCATACTAACCGGTGCACGTGTTTTCAACATAATTTCTTGATTTAAAGAATTAATCAATAATGTAAGGGTGCACAGGCAAAATCACCACCAATGAAATACTTCAATTGCGATCTTAACATTGACAAGCATCATCAAATTTAATTAAATCAGAATTTGTTCCCTATAACAAATATACATGCTTGCTTATTCATGAGATGAAATTGACTGTATGCAATTCAATTAGAATTGAGGGACATGCATGCAAATTTACTGCAATATATTAAATCAGGAAAATAAATGAATAGTGCATCTAGCAATGGCATGATTCATAAATATTAATGTAATAAAAAATAGAGGAATTTCCTTCTCTCCTCTTCATGTGGGTGGAGTGGTTGCCGGCCGACTGGAGCTCGGTGGCGGTGCGTGGGAGAGAGACGGTCGCAATGGCGATGATGGGGTGGCAGAAGGTGGCTGAACGTGGTCGGACGGTGGAGGAGAATGCCGGCGACTGCAATGGCAAGTGGTGCTTGTGGGCGTTGTGGAGGATAGATAGTGGGCGCACAAAGGTCGTAGGAGTGAGATGAAGATGATGGCGAGGTTGACGGTGAGTGTGGTGGCCGAGAAGCTCCCAACCGGCGGTGGGTGTGCGGTGTGCTTTGGGTTCTTTTATTGAGTTGCAGGTGGCAGTTGGGAAGGAAGTCGTGGACGATGAAGAAGAAGAAGAAGATGAGGAGGAGTTGTTGGTGTTGGTTTGTGGCGAGAGGAGGTGAGGGCGAGGACAGCGGCGCAGGTAGCAGTGGTGATGAGGACCGTGTGAGGTGACTATGGTGAGGGGATGAAGCATGGGTTCTCTAGAGGTTGAAGAAGATGAGGGAAATGAAGAAGAAGCTTAGGCATGAGAGAGGGCGTGGAATGTGGTTTGGCTATGGGTTTTTGTGGTTGGGTGAGGACGACTGATGGTGGTGCATGGTGTCACCATGCGCCACGGCAGACGAGTGAAGCGTGGGTTCTCTGCAGGTCATGGTGCACGCCGATCTCCACAGTGCTTGCTGGTTCCAAAGTGCACATCTCCTACATGGTGGAGAAGATGGAGATAGTCCATGCCAGGGGGAGAAGATTATCCTTCCTCTTTGTTCGCCCGTTTTTGAAATCTCTGTGGCCGACTTCTGCAACCACTCATGAAAATTGTGATTGGTTGAAAGCGATGGATAAGTCTTGTCCATTTAGCCATTAGACATCCGATAAAAACATTAGATGTCTTACAATATTTGGCTAGCAAGGAGTCCACACTGGAAGTTCCAGACATCCAGACTAGAATCCAAACATCTTAAAGTGGGACTTTGGACATCTGACTGCTGCCTTCAAGTGTCTTGTACCTAGCCTGCATCCACCAAATGATTATCATAACATATCATGTGTTATTAAGCATAAAATTTGTGCATAAGATGATATACAGACTATGTTGAATTTCCCCTTAATTCCTAATCAAATATTAATTAAGAATGACTAATTAAAGAGTACTTAGACCAAATATGGTCCACAAAAGTATACTTATCAAACGGCTCACCGGAGGTTTGCCGAAGATGAAGAAGAAGAGGTGACTAGAGTGATTGAGGAGGAATTGAAGGCCAAAGCATCATGGAAACTTAAGGAAGAAGAACCCTCTACCTATTATTTGTGGCAGTTGGCGAGGAAGGGGGTTTGAGGAGCTCTGGTGGTGCTCGATGTTCCACCGATGAAGAGGAAAAAAAATGAGAATTTTGGTGAAACTTGCATGAGTTCGTGCTCCTAAATGCAAGGTCCTTTAAATAGTGGTGAATGCGAGGCAAACGACTTAGAGATACACAAGTTTTGTTTGCATTCTTGAGCTCCATAAAATTTTGTCCCTAGCAAAAAACCTAGCCAGGATTGATCTAAAGAAGGTGGTCATCGGATTTGGCATGTCTAGACCAATCTCGCCAAATTTGGCAAGATTTGTCTTGATTTTATCCTCCAAATTGAGGATCAAATCTTGACGGAGTTGGGTGACTTGAGCTACTGCATTTCCTTCTTTGGACGTCAGGAAGAGGATGAATGCTGGACCTACATGCAAGAAAATTCAAAAAGTGGGGGGCTAGTTGTAATAAAAACATAAAAGATAGGCAGCCAGGTGTAATAAATAAAGATCTATAGGCTAAAATGCAAACTAGGTCAATATAAACTTTGATTGGGCCTAAATTTTTGGGTTAGCCTAATTTGGACCCAAGAAATCTAATGGTGACCTCAAATTTGATTTTTGATCAAGTTTGGCTAGAAAAATTACATAGAATCCCAAACTAGAATAAATTCCCGCCTAAGTCTCTATTTTTGTCAAATTGGGTTCCTTTAGTCAAAGCGATGGTTCCACACCTCATAGAATATTTTAAAATGATTTTTAGGAGGTTAGATTGTATTTATTTCTACCATAACTTGTTTAATTGAAGTGAAGCTAAAATTAAGGTTTTTATTAATAAAATAATCCTCAAAACATGAAAAACCCTATTTCAGTCAACCTAAGCCCACTTCTTGGAAATTTAATTTCATTTAACCATTAATTAACACCTGATGAACCCCTTAGTTATTCTTCATTCGTGTTTCTTCGATAAAATGGTAGAGTTAACAAGTTTTCTCATCTTCTCGCATTTAACTCAGAACAGAGTTTTGATCTATAAAATTGTAAGTAGCATTTATTACTTAGGCTAAATAAAGCTAATTAACACAAATGATGGTGCTACCATTATACCCATATCCCTAACTTTTGCTAGTCCATAGCAAAATCCTATGGAACGAACCATATCTCTAGATTAGACTTTAACAATCAAGATACTTGCTTGTGCTACCTCTATAGAAATCAGATTGAAATACCAACTCTAGGCCTAGAGGTACTCATACCAGCTAAGATACAGGCCTGACCAACCTCATCTTTGGGTCCGCAACAAAGGTTTCTAAGGCCCCAGAATGTACGCAGAGGTTCGTTGACCCCAGCGGTTAAAGCACCGGTGCATACATACAACAAGGTACAAGTTCAATTTTTGAAGAAAGAGAGGTATATATATGTTTTTGAGAGTTTTCTCTCCCTTGTTTTTAGATTCCCCTAAATCCAACGCTGGATTGGCCCTAAACACAGTTTGTATCAAATTCCTCATCCCCATCCTCAATCCTTAAAGGGTCCCTAGCAATCGATGCTTCGAGATAGCACCACCCATGGAAACCCCCAGAACCCTGGCATGCAACACTTCATGATAGTGCCGCGCATGTTGTTTTGTAGATAAATCCAAGCCCTGGTAATCGACATTTTGGTGCAATGCTGCCCATGGCACCTGAACCAGGACAAGGTGCTTACATGCCCCGATAGGATATTTATATATCCTTGGAGATAGTTGTTGAGGAGAGGATATGCTATAACGTGTCCTCAAGGGGAGTATTTACTCCTCTCTGCAGTGGGAACTCATCTAGTCAACTTATATTTTCAAGCTGCTCCTAAGTCAACTTTTCGAGAAAACATTTTTTTCACAACAAAATACTTTATGGCATTATTTTTCAATAAGCTCACTAAACTAGACCAATGTATGAATTTTGGGTCCCTAGGTTACCAAGACCTACAGACCAAAGGGCAAGTAATGATGTCGAATAATCCCTAAACCTTAAACTTAATACATTAGCTTCGCAACTCCCACAACTTCTTGAGGAATAGTCCAGATCTTAACATATAAGTTAGTGTTTAATCCCACAATAGGCATAAGAGGCCTAAAGTCAGTATCCCTCACTAATCTCCTTTTCTTTAGCACTTCAGGACTTAATTCATCATTCGATCTACCCTAGAACTTAGGTAAGCTTCATACTCAACTGCTAGAACTAACATAATTTTCTTTTTGCTCCTTTTTTCTCTATTTTCTCATCTTTTCCCCCTCAAAATAGATTTTCAAATCAGGTCAAAATTTTTCCTCCCCTTTCATCCTTTTTCTTTTTTTTCAATACAAAATCCCTCAAAGAATGGAATTTCACATCATTTTGCACTTTAATACCCCCATGCCTAAGTTTTGCAATGTCCTCATTATAAATTAGGTGGGTTCGAGTTCAGTTTAGTTCGTAACTTAAAACAGGTTTCGAAGGGTGGGTGAATGGGTCAGGATGACTGTTGTGAATGATTTCAAGCTCCAATATGAATATAGGAGGTGGAGTCGACTATTCTAAGAAAGTGCAATAGGAATTCAGCTCAGAGATGGGTAAGAAGGGTCTCAGGTTTTCAAATCATGGGTTGCCTCCCATTAAGTACTAAGTTTAAGGTCATAAGCTAGGCACAATATAGCTCATGGTGAATGGAGATCAAAAGATTCAGCAGCACATATTCGAATTGGGTAGTTTGAGGAATGGTTTCAGTCTTTGACCATTTACTACAAAGGGGTTTGAGTCTTAGCTGAGTTCACTGATTTCGACATCTCCATTTCTAAAGATCCTCCGGACTAAAAATGGTCTAGTCCATTTTGATCTAAGTTTCCTTAGGAAGACTTAAGCCAAACATCGAAGGGAAGCACTTTTTGAGAAGGAAAGAAAGATTTTCTTGAAATATGCTTATCATGAAAGGACTTTATCCACTCCTTGTAGATACATGAGTTCTCATATGCATCATTGCGTAACTCATCAATCTTGCTCATTTGCTAGCGGCAGTGGATTCCAACCTCCTTAAGATCCAAATTATACTTTCATATTGCCCAGTAGGCCTTATGCTCGTTCTCTATAGGAAGGTGACTTGCCTTCCCATAAATGACCCTTAATAGAGACATTCCTAGCTGGGTTTTAAGGGTGGTCCTATAGGCCCATAATGCTTCTAGAAGTCGAGTCGACCAATCCTTTTTGTCCAGTTGAGCACTGACCTAAAGAATTTTCTTGATCTCTTAATTGGAGAGCTTAGCCAGTCCATTAGTATGGGGGTGATATGGAGTCGAAATATGATGTGACACCCCATACATTTTCATTAGGGATAGCAACTGCACATTCACCAAGTGGGACCCTTTGTCAGAGATGATCGTGCACGGGGCACTGAATGGAGAGAAGATATGCTCATGAATAAATTTGATTATAGCATTGTGATCATTGGTTCAGGTTGGAATGACTTTGATCCATTTGGACACAGTCCACGGCCAGCAAGATGTATTTGAAACCATTTGAATTTGGGAAGGGACCCATGAAATCAATCCCCAAGATGTCGAAAATCTCGCACATGAGAATCGGGTTCAAGGGAATCAAGTCACGGTGGCTCATGTTGTCTAAGGTCTAGCAACGAGCGCATGCCCTATGATAGTTGTATGCATCCTTGAAGGGCATGGGCAAATGGAAGCCTCACTAGCGGATCTTCGTTGCAGTTTTGTGCCCAGAGAAATAGCCACCACAAGGCTAGTCATGGCAGAAAGATAATATACCATTGACCTCAGAGTTAGGAATGCATCTCTAGATGATCTAATTAGCACCGATGCAGAAGAGATATGGATCTTCCCAGACATAATATTAAGCATTTGAAATCAATTCGTCTTGGATTTTGGCCAATCAGATGGAATCTGGTGTGATGCCAAATAATTAGCTATATCGACATACCAAGGAAGTCCAGTCTCAATGGTCAGAAGGTGCTCATTAGGAAAGTGCTCAGTAATAGGTCTGGAGGGGTCAATGATCGAATAAGAGAGGCAGGACAAATGGTTAGCTACCACATTCTACTTTCTCTCCTTATTACGTATCTTGAGATCAAATTCTTGCAAGAGTAAGATCCATCAAATCAGCCTCAACTTCGCATCCTTCATGAGTAAGTGCCTCACAGCTGTGTGATTCGAGTAAATAATGACATAGGAACCAAGGAGGTATGATTTGAATTTCTTCAGTCCGAATACTACAGCCAGCAGCTCTTTCTCTATGACTGTATAATTATGCTGAGCCTTATCTAGTGTCTTGCTAGCATAATATATTACCACCAGTGTCCCATCAATCTTTTGTCCAAGAATCGCTCCTACTACGTAGTTTGATGTATCGCACATGATCTTCAAGGCTTGAGACCAGTTAGGAGATTACAGTATTGGAGATTGGGTTACTCGATCATGGAGGATCTTAAAAGTGCAAACACACTCACTTGTTATCTCAAAGGGTGTGTCCTTTGAGAGAAGATTCATCAGAGGTAGGGATGTACATGGGTCAGGTTGGGTTGGATTAAGACTCAACCCAAACCCAACCCATAGTTTTCAGGTTGGGATTATTCGAACCCAACCTAACCCGTTACATTATCAAACCCAACCCAACCCAGCCCATAAAAATTGGGTCAGGTTGGGTCGAGTTGAGCGGGTTGTTGACTAGTCAAAGGACTCAAAACTTATGTTTATCTCCTGCATATTTCCTATGTCTTTCAAATTTAATAACAAAACATTTTAAATTTACAAACAACTTATATCTTCTAAAAAAGTGAGTAACATAGGTAAAAATAAAAAAAACTTGATAGTCATATAATAGTAATTGCACATTTACCATAGAAAAGTAAACACATGACAGAAGCCATTTTCACGTGTTTTGAAATCGTTGGAAATCATAGTATAGTTGTGCTAAAATGTTCGTCAAAAAAAATGATTTTGTAAAGATAACGAGACTTGAGTCCCGATCATTTGTCTTTGGGAGGCATTTATGCAAATCAGAAATCAATCTTTTTCGCTCTACTTATTTAAAATCGCACGTCGGTTTCTAATCGTCGGATTAATGTTTAAACACTTTCATTATGAACCCTGATTATGTGAGCATGTGTTAGATAGATGACAAATGTGAAAGTGTGAGTTTTAGTACGCACGATTCTAGTTATGTGGTGGTTGTTTACAGAAAATACACTAATAGTTAAATCCTCAATATTTTTTGGTACCGACATGCTGGTTGCAATAGATAATAATTAAAAGTAGGAAATCTTCATCACACAAAATATATTGCAATCAATAAGCTCATGGTGATTCTCAACACAGATATATATATATATATATAATTTCTTTCATTCATTCAGGAGGGTATTTGCAACATGGAGCTAGAGGAAAGCTTGAAAACATAAGTCCAACTAACAGAAAATGATCGCATACATGAATCTATGGGGGATTTTGCATGCATCATTGGGGGAGAATAAAGAGCTACACTACTAAGCAATAAATAAAAGCATGTAAATTATGAAGAACTAAGTTACTAATCTAGCAGAAATAAGGGCATTCGGCGGTGGGCTCAGATGACCTTTGAGTGGTTGAGAGGAGGAGGGGTGGCCAATGGTGCTTAGGCCAACCCTTGGAGAGAGGTTGGAGAGGTGATTCAGCATCCTAGCATGGAGATGGTGGTGGCCATGGTGAAGCAACTCGTGGAGGTGGAGTGGAGGTGAATGTAGCTAACCTAAATGGAACTGAATAAAGCCAAGAGATGGATGGGTGCAAATGACCACCCCTTAGGTATTTTTATAGACCTAAGGGGGACTCTCTAGAGAAGTGTGGAACTCTCTAGAGAGAGCTCCAAGAGTGGCCAGCCAAGGTGAGAGAGAGGTGGTTCTTAGATCCACCATTTATGGATCTCAATTTGAATGGCTCTTGGTTGCTAATTTTGGCAACCAAGAGTGGCACCATCTTTGGAAGAACCTAGAATACTCTAGGTTGTGTGGGAGTGCGTGAATGGGTGTGTGTGTGTGTGTGTGTGGTCGTGCCCTATGTGTCTAAGTGGTATAGGTTAGGTCCTAAAGGGGTTTAGGTTGGTGTAGGTCTTAAATTAGGGTTGCAAACGCTAATTACTAAGGGGGAATTGCAGTTAAACTTAACACAAGTTTAATTGGATAAGTGTGAACCTAATTGAGGGTGAAATAACTCAATTAGGATGGGCTTAGGTCAATTCGACTCTCACTGAGTCCAATTGGACTTGTATGGGCTGAGATTTGAGCTCAATTGGACCCTATGAGTCCAATTGACTATGCAATGGTAATTGACTATGATCTAAGTCAATTAGATTTAGTAAGGACCTAATTAGGTCCTTAAGGAGGTCGAGAGGTGATGTACTAGGGTTAGGGCACCTTAATTTAGGTTCCTATAAGGTTAGAATTGGGTTTAGGGTGCTAGAGATCCAAGATCAAGACTTGAATCTCAAAACAAGAACTGGAGAACAGTTCCAGAAATCCAATAATAGTATCAGATGACTTATACTCAAAAATCAAAAGTCCAAACTTCAATTCTGGATGTTTAATCAGATTCAGGAAGGATTCTAGGTTCTGTCTTGGGTATTCCACAAAAATTGGATGTCTGACCAAGTGTTTGGACGTTTAATAACACTGTAGAAGTTGGTTTAAGGTGTGCAGGAGTTGGCTAAGGGTTCTAGACGTCCTATAACTCATCTAGACATTCGGATAGAGGTTGGAATTAGGGTTTTAAGGTTTCCTAGGGTGTGGTGACCTAATCTAAGGGTGGCTAAGGCTTGGGGAGGCTTCTACGCTATCCTAGGGCTAGGATGGACCTAAGTTCTTCACATTTTACTACTTTATTCCTACTTAATAGAATAGCATACCATAACTCCCTTACATTGTCTACTATATCTTATTCTAGGTCTTCTGCTCCAGCTCTACTGCAACACCAATTATTCCTTATTCTTCAGATGCTGCTTTAGATCCGGCTTTAGATCCACTTATTACCTGTAATTGACATAATGTACCTAATCAGCACATTATAGCATTATTTTATGCATAGCTAAAAGAAAGCAATAAATGTGCCAGTAATGCTTATGCATGCATGAATTACCCAAACTTATGCTAAGTCCTAGCCTAATTTAGTTCAATTAAGACCTATGATTGCTATGCAATCATACCCCCATGCCTAAATCTTGCTAGTCCCCAGCAAATGCAAGGCTAAATTATTTACAGCAGGGGTTTCTAAGGGATTGATTATTTTATCAAGTGTATGCCTAGAGATTTTTCTCCTTTTTGTTTTCATCCTATGCTTTAGAAATCCAGACAATCGTGAAAGTACAGCTATGTAGCTTTTGCAACAGATTCGAGTAAAAGACCTGATTCACCTCTAAAGCCTATACTTGACCCCTAGTAAAATTCTAGCGGGATAGGTGGACTTCTTCCCTCGGGGTATTCAAGATATTCTTTGAATTCCACCCCAGCTTTAAGCTTAGGTAGAGAATCTTAGAGGGAAAAGACTATATATTTGGTGGCTCACTCTCGACTGGTGTTACATAGAGATTAGTAATGCATAATCTAGATTCCCAGATTACTAAGTAACTCAACTTAGAGAAAGATAAGAAAAACTATGCTCTCTTTTGATTCCCTAGTATTCATTCTCTGTTACTCTTTTTTCTTTTTCTTTTCTTTTCTTTCTTTTTCTTGGAGCTCACAATCTCACCAGCTTCACATATACGACTTGTATTTGGTGGTCTAACTTGGCATTAACACTTTAATTGAGTTCTCATAACTCTAACACTAAGTCAAAATTCCTCAGCCAGTATTCAGGCAATCAGAAACATAAGAAAGGTGGGTTAAGGTCATATTTGGTGGATCTCAAATTTACTTGGTGGTATTGCCTCAATGCAACTAAAATAAACACTAAATATTCATTATTTTTTTCTTTGCTTTCTCTTCCTTTTCTAATTTTTTTAATTTTTCTTTCTTTTCATCATTTTTTTTTTCAACATAACACAACTAGCACACATCCATGAACTTTATTAAGGAGGCATTATTAGGGATTGGTGATACTCAAGGGACATTGGGTGGCTTATTTGTGGAAGTGCCTACTCACTGCACCTTGAGAGATGGATAGGACAATGTATTTCTGACCTTGACATCAATACCCTCCTTTAGTAGAGGATTCCGTAAAGAATGGTCATAACCATCCACCTTAGCCCTAGTTTTATGAAAACTCGCTCTTCACGTATTTGCCTTATTTGGTGGCTCTTAATATTTAGCACAAAAATGTATATGTAGGAATCAAGAGCAAAAACTATGCCTAATGTCTGAGTATCATTACCTAATTATCTAGGATTCCAGATTCCTTGCACTAATCTTAGAGCACCAGCACACTACTCTCATCTCACACTATTTGGTGGATTTTTGGAGGAAAATCTGCCTGACTCCCAAAACACTGTCCAGGGGTTCAGGAGAAGAGGCACTGCTTCTTCTCGATAGACTAAAGACGTTTATTAGCCTTCACTGTAAATCCATTGCAAATTCTACGTGTGTGTGAAAAGTTGTACTGAATTCCAGATTACAGGAATCAGCTAGAGGATAAATCCCTAATGCATTCTCTTAATAAAAATCTTATTCATGAATGCAATATGCATATATGCTATAAACAAGTAACATCTTATATTTGTACTTCATGAAATTTCCCTTATTGGGTTACATTCAGCTTGACCCTAAATTTAGAACAAAAAGAGTGAGCGGGTGAGTCGGAAATGGCTGTTGCAGATGATTTCTAGCTCCAATGCAAGCATTGGAGGTGGAGTCGGTTCTTTTATTTAGGATCCTAAAGAACATTTTACATGCAGCTCTGAGGTTTTCCTAAATGTTGGCATAAAAATTTTCAGTTTTACTTTATCTACCCCCCATGCTTAAGTTCTTGCATGTCGTCATGCAAGAATATAAAAGAAAATAAATACAACAGGGAGTAAATGGGTAGAAATCACCCGTAATTGCTCCTGAAATTTAATAATCAGCATCGGCCAACCTGACGGTATGCAATATGCAAAAGAAATATGCTTAAAAGAAAAATATGCTTTGTATAAAAATGAATATGTATAGGGTGATGGTTGCGGAGTAGATGCTGAGTTTAACGCCTCTAGCTGGGTGAAAACTCAATCACACGTCCACAGTAAGATGAACGATCTCGTCAACTGGAGGAGGTTCCTAGGCCAAAAATGGCTTGAGGCACTACCCATTTACCATAGATATATGCTTAGATTTTTGGTCCCTGATCTGGACCGCCCCATTAGGATATGGGTGAATCACAACATATGGGCTAGTCCACTTGGACTTGAGCTTCCCTGAAAAGAATTTCAATCGCGAATCAAACAACCAGACTTGCTGGTTGGGCGTGAATGTTTTTCTTCGGATGTGGCAGTCATGAAAGGCCTTCGTCTTGTCCTTGTATATCAATACGTTCTCATAGGCCTCCCACCGGATCTCTTCTAATTCATTGAGCTGGAGTTTCCATTCTTGACCCCCTGCATCGTGGTCAAGGTTACATTTTTGCACAACCCAAAATGCACGATGTTCCAGCTCTACAGGAAGGTGACAGGCCTTGCCATATACCATACGATATGGTGACATTTCGAGTGTGACCTTGTACATGATCCGATATGCCTAGAGTGCATCAACTAATATAGCAAACCAATCCTTCTTGTCTGGTCTAATAGTCTTCTGGAGAATCAACTTGATCTGGCGGTTAGACACTTCAGCCTACCCATTGGTCTGTGGGTGATACAGGGTAGCTATGTGGTGATGGACCCTGTATTTCTTTAATAATGACCTGAAGTGGGCATGGATGAAGTGGCTTCCCTTGTCGTTAATCAGAGTGCAGGGTATTCCGAATCTCGTGAAGATGTATTGACATACGAAAGAAATGACGGTCTTATGATCAGCCCGTCTCACTAGGATGGCCTTGACCCACTTCGAGACATAGTCAATGGCTAGTAATATGTACTGGAAGCCATGCGAGTTTGGAAAAGGGCCCATAAAATCGATGCCCTAGACGTCGAACACTTCTACAACCATGTTGGGATGGAGTGGCATCATGTCTCTCCTAGTCATAGAACCGACCGACTGGCATCGTTTGCAGTGTTGGGCGTATTCGTATGTATCTCTGAAAATAGTTGGACAAAAAAATCCTGACTGCAAAACTTTTGCAGCAGTTTTCCATTCCAAGAAATGACCACCACAAGCATCATTGTGGCAAAAAGATAACACACTGGGGATCTCAGAATCTGGGATGCATCTTTGAATAATCTGATTTGCTCCGATGTGGAAGAGCAGTGGGTCATCCCATAGGTATAATTTGGCCTTTGCAGTAAATTTGAGTTTCTGGTCCTTGGATAGGTTCACGGGAATCTTGCCTGCGGCAAGATAGTTTGCAATATCCGCATACCAGGGGAACTCAATAGAGTGAACTAACAAAAGGGATTCATCCAAAAATTGGTCGTGGATAGGCAGGGAATAAGGAATGTGGCCTGGGTCCAATCTGGATAGGTGATTTGCCACAACATTCTACTTTCCGACCTTATCATGGATTTCAATATCAAATTCTTGCAATAGAAGGATCCATCTGATGAACCGGGGTTTGGCATCCTTGTTTGCCAACAAATGCCGAAGGGCAGAGTTGTCAGTGAAGATGATGACTTTGGACCCTAATAAATAAGATCTGAATTTCTCCAACCCGAATACTACTGCTAGCAGCTTTTTTTTGGTGATAGTATAATTGCGTTGAGCCTCATTCAGCGTCTTGCTAGCATAGTATATGACAAAAGGTTGTTTCTCCCGATGCTGGGCTAAAACAGCATCGATGGAAAAATCAGAAGCGTTGCACATCATCTCGAAATCAAGCGACCAATCGGGTGGTTGGAAAATCGGGGAATCATAGACAGCGCTTTGTAAAGTCTCGAAGGTGCTGAGACACGAGGAGTTGAATTCAAATGGGGCATCGGCAACAAGGAGATTTGTCAAAGGTCATGCAATTTTCGAGAAATCGCATATAAATCTCTGATAGAAGTTGACATGACCCAAGAATGATTTGATCTGCTTGGCCAAGCTAGGTGCCGGTAAGTGGGAAATAATCTCAGATTTAGCTCGATCAACCTCGAGTTCATTTTTAAAGATCCTGTGCCGTAGTACTATGCCATCCCTCACCATGAAATGGCTTTTCTCCCAGGATAGTACTAGGTTTACCTCAATACACCATTTCAGGATCTTGGTGAGGTTATCAAGACAAGATGCGAAATCATCTTCGAAAATGGAGAAGTCATCCATGAACACATCCACATAGTCCCCAATTATGTTAGGGAAGATGGCCATCATACAATGTTGAAATGTTGCTAGTGCATTGCAGAGGCCAGAGGGCATCCACTTGAAAGCAAATGTTCCAAAGGGGCATGTGAATGTGGTCTTGTCTTGATCTTCCGGGCTAATTGCTACTTGATTTTACCCGGAGTATCCATCCAGAAAGCAAAAGAAACTACGTCCGGCTAACCGTTCCAAGATCTGATCAATGAATGGCAAAGGAAAGTGATCCTTCTGGGTAGCCATGTTCAATTTCCTATAGTCGATGCAGACCCGCCAAGATGTCACAGTGTAGGTCAGGATGGATTCACCTTTATCATTTTTTACTACGGTGAGTCCTGCTTTCTTGGGCACTATCTGGATTAGACTCACCCATTGGCTATCAGAGATTGGGTATACAATACCTGCATCCAACCATTTGATGATCTCTTTCTTAACAACCTCTAGCATATTTGGGTTTAGCCGTCTTTGAGGTTGTATTGAAGGTTTCACCCCGTCATCCGTGTAAATGTGATGAGTGCAATACAAGGGGCGAATACCGCGGAGATCAGCAATGCTCCACCCTATAGCAACCCTATGGTCTTGTAGTGTAGAAATCAATTGATGCTCCTATTCTTGGGTTAATTGGGCACTAATAATGATTGGGTATGTCTCACTTTCACCCAAGAACACATACTTAAGTGAGTCAGGTAAGGGCTTCAATTCAATCATGGGTGGGTCAGGGTCAGAAATGGGAATAGGAGGAGCTAACTCGAAGGTGGGAATCTGCTAATCTGGATGCGTGTGAATTCCCGTTCATTCGCTACCTGTGAGATAGTTGGTCGTGACTGTGTTAACAAGAAACCCATTAACTGTGGTCATGTCTTCCTGCAACAACAAGGGCGATTCAGAAGTGTGCGGATCAGGATAGCTAGAGTCAGGGGTGTTGTGGTCAGAAACACACGCTAAACAGTTGGATCCTCGGGGAGATATGTGCAGTGCAGTTGTCATAGTCCCATGTGGATCGAGGTCCAAGAACCCTGATAGTGTAGATGAATGAGACATTGGGTCGTCACAAAGGAGCCCAATGTTACCACAGTATGCCAAATCTTCATCTTCACCATCCTCCTCTATGCGATCATAGTCAAAATTCCTTGATGCCCTGAATATGTCAAGTCGAAGTTGCTCATTACCTAGGGCTATCTCCATACACTCGGATGCACAATCAATATTTGCTCGGGCTGTCGCTAGAAATGGGCGACCCAAAATGATTGGTGCATCTCGGAGATTAGGAGGAACCTCCATATCGAGAACGAAAAAATCTGCAGGAAAGCAGAATCCTCGAACTTTTACGATCACATTCTCAACCACCCCCTCGATGTTTTCACTGATCTATCAGCCAGCTGAATCATGGCCAAGGTAGGCTTTAACTCCCCAAATCAAAATCGATCAAATACGACAGTGGGAGTTAGGTTGATGGATGAACCCAGATCTAGAAGGGCTCGATCAAATGGAGAATCCTGCAAGAAGCAGGATATGAGTGGGGTACCAGGGTCTTTCTTTTTCGGTGGCAAGTCGCTAGAATCATGGCGCTAGCTTCTTTTGATAGTACTGCCTGTTGTCCAATTTTAGGTTGTCACTTCAAGGTACAATAGTCCTTGAAGAACCTAGCAACAGCAGGGATGTGATCAATTGCCTCGAGGAGGGGGACCTGAATATCTACTTCCTTGAACATTGACTTTAGGTCCTCAAAATTCTACGTGTCCTTTTTCCGTACAACATTTCATGTCATAGCCTCAAGAAAATGGACGGGAATCTCAGGGTCAAGTGGCCCCTTACCATTATCTACTGTAGGTGGCTCCTGAGATGAAGGAGTTGAACCCGCCTGCGACGAAGGGTGAGAAAAATCAGGGCCTGCCTGCCTATGTGGTGGGTCGAATGTCTTCCTTCCACTCCTCAATGAGATAGCATTTGCATCAGCTTGCCGTCCATGAGGTGGTGGGGGAGCAGAAGGGGCAGAGTATGCGAGGTTCTACATCAAAGGTGGCTGGCCTTGAGCATAACCATGTACTGCAGGAGGAGCCTGTAATATGGCGTGTGCCTGTCCCTATGTTGCCTGAAACCTAGGCGGGGCACCTTACTTCTACACATACCGAGGGTTCGGGACGGGTTGGGAGGGCAAGGCTCCCTGAGTCCTATGCTCCTGCAACAGCTGGTTTTGCATGTTCTGTATACTCTGTATCTGGTTAGCCATCGCCTTCATTATTTGCAAGCTATCCTGTGTAGATTTCTTCATCAATTCTTGCAGCTCCTCTTTCAGTGCCTCCAGATGGTCAGCCTACTTTGGAGGGTGGCTAGCAGCTTGGTGCAGCGGCTGGTATATAGAATGG
This sequence comes from Thalassia testudinum, assembly GCA_037157565.1. NCBI lineage: Eukaryota > Viridiplantae > Streptophyta > Magnoliopsida > Alismatales > Hydrocharitaceae > Thalassia > Thalassia testudinum. The sequence goes on along the minus strand of JAZHRO010000003.1, from coordinate 109,183,040 downwards.
GGTTGCTGTTGCTGAGACGAGAATGGCTGCTGCCTAGGGTATGTGTTTTGTGCATTCCCGTATTGCCTAGTCTAGTAGTGTGGATCTTGATGTGGTCTCTATGAGTTACTAGACCATGAGAAGTTCGGAAGTTGGCGCCAACCAGGGTTATACATCTCCGAAAACAGGTTATTACACCCATATCCTTGAATAGCACTGACATCCTCATAGGCCGAAGATGTTTGAGACGTATATCCATCAAGGGGATATGTATTATAGTCTGCGGGTGGTGCGTAACCCTGGTCATATGGTGCCAGATCGGGGTTGTTTACAAGATCCTGATATGTAGGATCTCATAAATAAGGAGAAGATGCATCCTGAGTGAGTGGATTAACTCGAGCAGGGGGGCTTGGGGTGCATAGGAGGGTCTTGGAGAAGCAGAGTTCAGGTTAGATTGACCCTGACTAATTTGGTCAATCCTTTTCTCGATCAGGTTTATTCTATCCAACTGCTTGACAATGATATCCATGTTGGCTCGGATAGACTCAATGTGAGCCTCACAGACACCAACCCACTGCTGACCAGGCCGCTGGAACTGGTTCATGGACGTGGCATTCATTGAGTTCGCCGCCAAAGATTCGAACAACTCAAATGCACTGTTCTCATCTTTCGCGAGGAAATTCCCACCACTAGATGCATCAGCCAGATACCGATGTGTGTCATCCAGCCCATGGTAAAAAATCTGAGCTAGGTGCCATCTGGGTATACCATGGTGCAAGCATTTTCGGAGAAGGTCGTGAAATTGGTCCTAGGCATCATGCAATTTCTCCCCAGCTCCTTGGGAGAAAGTCATGATCGCACGCCTCATCACGTTTGTTTGACCAATCGGGAAGAACTTTTGCAGGAATTCACGTCGTAATTCTGGCTAGGTTACAATTGGCTTCCCAATGGTCTTGAACTAGTATGAAGCTTTGTCCCTCAGAGAAAATGGGAAAAGCTTCATCAGAACAATCCCAAGATCAATATTCCTAGGTGGAATCATTTCTGCTAGTCGACTCAGGTCCTCTAAGTGCTGGAATGGATCTTTGCTTGAGTTTTCATAAAAATGAGTGCTGATCAAACTGATCACATTGGGTTTGAGCTCAAACGCGTCTCCGCCTATGGAAATCCTGACTAAGGGTGCGATGACTAGTGCAGCTGGATCATAGAAATCCCAAAGTTGTTCTCCTCTCGATGGATGCTGCATTTTGTCAAGCGTCATGAAGATACGGTCCATTCTCTGCTGATGCCGCTCCTCAAATTCCACAACCTGGGCCTCCAAACGAACCATCCAGTCCAAATTACCAACGTCCTGACCCGGTCTAGGTCCAGGTCCAGGATTAGCCATTGCAGCTAAGGGAGTAGAAAAAGTGAGGGGAGAAGATGGTCCTGGCGAGGTGACTCACCTCCTTGTGAGTGGCTCCCAAGGTCTAACCAGTTGCGGTCTAAGTGACCTCCTTCCTTACATACACCATCCAACCCCAGGTTGGTGTAGCCAAGACAGACAAGGCTAAGGCTTTGTCAATCAGATGGTCCTTATGATCGAGTGACCAGATTTTTCATTCTAAGTTCAAATTCCTGAAGAAAAATTCGTCGTACAAATGACTGAAAGTGATTCCTACCTCTCGAGCTAACCCAACCAAGAGGTTTAAAGCACCCAGTAGTATGACAACGAATTCGGGTTGATTTCATGTTTTAAAATTGATTTTAGCACATTTTTCTTCAGTTGGGGTTTGTGGTGAGTGGCCCACAAGGTAACCAAGCTCATCAGCTAAGCACAAGACTTGACTAAGTCTAGGTTAGCCCAAATGTGGTCTCTAGATTGTAACCCTAAAGATGTAACCTAGGGTTCATGCAATTCGAGGGTTTTTTTTTTGTTCTTTTATTTTGTTCTTCTTTAGCAGACCACAAGAATAAAAATAGTTTTCTAAACAAAATTGGAATCCAATTAAATTGAAATTTGGCAAGTAGATTTCTTTTCCAATTATCTTTTCAGAGAATATTTTTTTTATAATTTTTACTATTTCAATCGAATTTATAGAGATTTTTAAATGTCAAGGGGTTAGATCTGGAATTTTGAAGCTGGTCGATTTTTCAAATTGAAACAATATCAAATGATTTTCAAAAATTCAGGAAAAATATGAAAATTAAAGCCAATGAGATTAGCTTTCAAACCCCACCATTTTTAGTCAAAACAGATTCGCGGATTGCTCGAAATTGCTGTTTGAATTTTGAAAAATCTCAAATTTGGATCAGTTTGACCCCCCTTGCACTTCGCAAATTTTAAAAAATTTTGTACTGGCCGTTTGAAAGATGGTTTGAAAATGGCCGTTTGAAAAATATAAAAAATTTATACTAATCGTTGTGTCAATCTGGTGCAGTTTGAAAGATGGTTTGAAAATGAAGGTATAGCCCAAATTTCACAATTTTTTGTTCACTAATTTTTTGGCAATTGAATTTTTAAATCAGAATTTAAAGTCTAGCCGAAAATCAGAGAGTGGTGAGAAAGCTTTTGAAAGGGTGTTCGAATTTGAAATTCAAACTTTCCACCAAATTTTTCTTTTTTCAAAAACTTTTGAATTATTTTTTTGAAGGACTTTTTTTCAAAGGATTTTCAAAAATATAGTTTTTCTTTTTGCTTTTTCGAAACTAACCTAGGATTCAAAAGGAAACCTAATCTAACTACCTAGATATTTTCTTTGATTTTTTTTCTTCTTTTTCACGAAAATGAATAAGCTTTTTTTTCTCAAATGAAATTTCTAGAAGCAAATCTAACCTAGGGTTAAAAAAAAAACCTAAACTAAGGCAGATATGATGTGCACTTGGAATTTTTTTCCGCGCTCGTTGTGTTCATAGATCCCATTTTATTTCCTATTTTTCCTGCACATCCAAAGATAAGCAGAGGAAGATTTGTTAGTGATATCTCAAAAGATCAAAATCAAGAAATGACGTTGCCTCCCCGGCAACGACACCATTTGACAGAAGCCGTTTCCGTGTGTTTTGAAATCGTCGAAAATCGTAGTATAGTCGCGCGCTAAAACATTCATCAAAAAAAATGATTTGTAAAGATAATGAGACTTGAGTCCCAGTCATTCGTCTCTGGGAGGCATTTATGCAAATCTGAAATCGATCATTTTCGCTCTACTTGTTTAAAATTGCACGTCTGTTTCTAATCGTCAGATCAATGTTTTGCCACTTTCATTATGAACCCTGATTACGTGTGCATGTGTTAGATAGATGACAAATGTGAAAGTGTGAGTTTCAGTATGCATGGTTCTAGTTATGTGGTGGCTGTTTACGGAAAATGCACTACTAGTTAAATCCTCAATATTTTCTAGTACCGACATGCTAGTTGCAATAGATAATAATTAAAAGCAGGCAACCTTAATCACACAAAATATATTGCAATCAATAAGCTTATGGTGATTCTCAACATAGAGATATATATATATATATATATAATTTCTTTCATTCATTCAGGAGGGTGTTTGCAACATGGAACTAGAGGAAAGCTTATAGAGGAAAGCTTGAAAACATAAATCTAACTAACAGAAAATGATTGCATACATGAATCTATGGGGGATTTTGCATGCATCATTGGGGGAGAATGAAGAGCTACACTACTAAGCAGTAAATAAAAGCATGTAAATTATGAAGAACTAAGTTACTAATCTAGTAGAAATAAGGGCATTCAGAGGTGGGCTCCGATGGCCTTTGAGTGGTTGAGAGGAGGGGTGGCCAATGATGCTTAGGCTGGCTCTTGGAGAGAGGTAGGAGAGGTGATCCAGCATCCTGGCATGGAGATGGTGGTGGCCATGGTGAAGCAACTCATGGAGGTGGAGTGGAGGTGAATGTAGCTAACCTAAATGGAAGTGAATAAAGCCAAGAGATGGATGGTTGCAAATGGCTACCCCTTAGGTCATTTTATAGACCTAACGGAGACTGTCTAGAGAAGTGTGGAACTCTCTAGAGAGAGCTCCAAGAGTGGCTGGCCAAGGAGAGAGAGAGGTTGTTCTTAGATCCACCATTTGTGGTTCTCAATTTGAAAGGCTCTTGGTTGCTAATTTTGGCAACTAAGAGTGGAGCCATCTTTGGAGGAACCTAGAATACTCTAGGTTGTGTGGGAGTACATGAATGGGTGTGTGTGTGTGTGTGTGGTCGTGCCCTATGTGTCTAAGTGATATAGGTTAGGTCCTAAGGTGGTTTAGATTGGTGTAGGTCTCAAATTAGGGTTGCAAACCCTAATTACTAAGGGGGAATTGCAATTAAACTTAACACAAGTTTAATTGGATGAGTGTGAACCTAATTGAGAGTGAAATAACTCAATTAGGTTGGGCTTAGGTCAATTGGACTCTCACTGAGTCCAATTGGACTTGTATGGGTTGAGATCTGAGCTCAATTGGACCCTAGGAGTCCAATTAACTAGGCAATGGTAACTGACTATGAGCTAAGTCAATTAGATTTAGTGAGGACCTAATTAGGTCCTTAAGGAGGTATAAAAGTGATGTACTAGGGTTAGGGCACCTTAATTTAGGTTCCTATGAGGTTAGAATTGGGTTTAGGGGGCTAGAGATCCAAGATTAATGCTTGAATCTCAAAACAGGAAAAGGAGAACAGTTCCAGACGTCCAATAATAGTATCAGATGACTTATATTCAAAAACCAGAAGTCAAGACTTCAATTCTGGACATCTAATCAGAGTCAGGAAGGATTCTAGGTTCTATCTTGGGTATTCTACAGAAATTAGACATCTGGCCAAGTGTTTGGATTTCCAATAACAATGCAAAAGTGGGTTTAAGGTGTGCGGGAGTTGGCTAAGGGTTCTGGACGTCCTATAACTGATCTGGACATCTAGATAGAGGTTGAAATAAGGGTTTTAAGGTTTCCTAGGGTGTGGTGACCTAATCTAAGGGTGGCTAAGACTTGGGGAGGCTTCTACGCTATCCTAGGGCTAGGATGGACCTAAGTTCTTCACATTTTACTGCTTTATTCCTACTTAATAGAATAGCATACCTTAACTCCCTTACATTATTGTCTACTACATCTTATTCTAGGTCTTCCACTCCAACTCTACTGCAACACTAGTTATTCCATATTCTTCAGATCCAACTTCAGATCCACTTATTACCTATAATTGACATAATGCACCTAATCAGCACATTATAGCATTATTTTATGCATATCTAAAAGAAAGCAATAAAGATGCTAGTAATGCTTTTGCATGCATGAATTACCCTAACTTATGCTAAGACCTAGCCTAATTTATGTCAATTAAGACCTATGATTGCTGCGCAATCAACATATTACAAGACAATTATCTTATCCATATATTTTTTTCATAAATGTAGGCATTTAAAACAAAGAATTAGACAATAATCAAAATAATTTTTTACTAGTAAGGAAAAATTCAAGATGTACATGTAGATTTTTTTTTCAATTCTATCTAAGGAAAGAATTATATGAGAACCTAAATAATGATATCTAATTTAAGCGTCAAGGTTTAAATGCCTAGTTGAAGTTTGAAATAATTTAGGCTAAATTAAGGGAAGGTAGAGGGGGAGGAGGATGGCTGAGAGAGGGGGTGGTGGCTATTGGCTATAGTGAAGGAGGATAACTGGTAAGGGGTTGGTAGGTTGTGTGGTGGTGGTAGCGACTCTAGTGATAGGCTAGGCAATGGGGAAGGTAGAGAGGATGGTGGATGGCCGATGAGGGGTGGTGAACTGGTGAGCTGTGTGGTAGTGGTGGATCGGTGGTAGTGGGCCAGCGGCTTTAGTGGTAGGCTCAGGCTGGGTAGAGGGAAGGTAGTAACGATGATGGATGGTTGGTGTGGGGGTGGTGGGTTGTGTGGTGATGGTGGTGGAAGTGGCTCTAGTGAAGAGAGGTGGTGGATGTTACTAATGTAGAGGAGGAAGAGAGGAAGGAGGAAGATACTAATCTCGAGTGGTAATGATGAGAAAAATAGCGACAACGAGAAGGGAGTTGTGAGAAAGGTTTGTGGCGATGATGAGAGAGGAAGCTCGATTTAGGGCTTGCGAGCGGAGGGAAATTTAAAAGAAGTGCACGATGGAAAGCACACAAGGAGAGAGAAAGTGAAATTGAGGGAGTGGTGTGCATTATTTGCATGGGTTCTTTTTTGTCACCTTTCAAGTTTAAATAACGTAGCCTTTTTTCCTTTAAAATTTTAATGGATACTCTCGCGCGTGTCTGTGTATTGGGTTGAATTGGGTTGCAGGTTGGGTTGGGTTTATTAGACCTCAAACCCAACCCAACCCATTTTTTATCGAGTTGAGAAAATCTCAACCCAACCCAACTAATGTAAGCCACAACCCAACCCAACCCAACCCAATCGGGTTGGGTTCAGGTTGAACCCGACCCATGTACACCCCTAATCAGAGGGCATGCAATTTTTGAGAAATCAGAAATAAATCATCGATAGAAGCCGACATGCCCTAGAAATGATCGAATGTCTTTGACTAAGGATGGCACAGGCAATTTGGAAATCAAATTCACCTTGGCTCAGTCAACTTGGATACCTTTCTCAGATACAAGGTGTCCAAGCATGTTGCCCTCAAGAACCATGAAATGGCTCTTTTCCTAGAAGAAAACCAAATTCACGTCGATGCATTATCAGAGGATCTAAACCAAGTGTAGAAGGCAATCATCGAAAGTTTGACTAAATATCAAGAAGTCATCCATGAAGATTTCAAGGTACTTAGCTACCATGTCAGAGAATATGGCTAGCATACACCGCTAAAAAGTGGTAGGCGCATTGCATAGCCCAAATGACATCCTATGGAAGGCGTACATACCGTAGGGGCAAGTAAATGTGGTCTTCTCCTGATCTTCAGGATGAACTACCACTTGGTTATATCTAGAGTACCCATCTAGAAAATAGAAAAACCAATTTCTCGCCAGCTTCTCGAGGATATGGTCGATGAATGGGAGAGGGAAATGTTCTTTCTTCGTGGAGGTATTCATTTTTCTATATTCGATACAAACTCTCCACGAGTTCGCAATTCGTGTCAAGATGGTTTCTCTAGATTCCATTGTAATCACGGTGACTCCTACCTTTTTTAGGCACAACTTTTGTAGGACTCACCCAGCAGCTATCAGAGATGGGGCAGATGATTCCTGCATCATGCCACTTGATGATCCCCTTTTTGATGACCTCTTAGATATTCAAGCTAAGTCTTCTCTACATCTCGCGAGATGGTCGTAAGCCCTCTTAAGCATAAATACGAAGAGTGCAATACTCAAGTCATCTAGAGTCCAACCAATGGCTCTACAATGCTGTTGGAGAACAGAAATCAACTTTGTTTCTTGATCAGGAGTGAGTCGAAAGTTGATAATCACAGGAAACATCTTATTCGAACTGAAGAACACGTATTTCAAATGATTTGGAAGAGGTTTCAACTTCAAAACTAGGTTATTAGTAGTAGGTGGGGGTTTGAGGTTAGCCTCATAAGCTAAGGTGGAAGCCAAGGATAGGTCTAAATTAGATTCAAGCTCCCTAATGTGGGTCAAGATCTTGTGGTTGAGGTTCTTAAAGAATCAGGTTCTCCTAGGGAATTGGATCCTCAACTAGAGAACCTATGTCAAACACTTCCTTGATTACCCCATAGTTTATGTCTTTTTAGGCCTTACACATATAAATCCTCAATGTTTTATCCCTAAATTTTAACTAATTTGGCCCTCTCGCAATTGATATTTTCCCTAGCAGTTGCTAAGAACGATCTCCCCAATATGATCGGTGTATCACTTTGATTTTTAGGAGTATCCATATCCAAGGCTACCAAAAAGTAGAAATATCGTACCTTAACTAGGACATCCTCAAGAACTCCACATGGTGATTTAATCAATCTGTCAACCAACTACAGAGTCACCTCAGTCGATTTAAGCTTAGTTTCCTCAAAGTGATCTAGTAGGGAGGTAGGAATCAGCTTTATGGAGGTTCCTAAATCCAATAGAGCTCGATCAAATTCTAGGTTTCCTATCTTACAGGAAATCAGACAGGTGCCAGGATCCTTTGCTTTCTACGGGAGTTTACTCAAAATTATGGAGCTTACTTGCTTTGATTGAACAATTGGACTCCCGTCATTATTTTTTGGCTTATGCTTTGGTGTACACAAATCCTTCAGGAATCATGCGCAAGTCGGTACATGGCTGATGGCATCGCCTTCATCCATTTTATCTAACCAAATTTGATAAGTTCTAAGGTGAAATTCACCAAAGTTACACATTAAATGGTATAACTCAATCAGGGCTGAAGGGAGAGGAATTAATAGAAAAAGGGATTAATTCTGTAATTTTCATGAACAATTATAATTGTAGAATAGTTAAGGGGTGAACCATGACTAATCAAAGGTCAATTAAGTTTAAAATTTCTAACAGTGGGTTGATATTGAATAATTTAAGATTTCCATTCAATCTGGATATCATTTCTTAATTAAAAGTCCTAATTTCAGACCTACTTCAATTAAAATAGTTTTGATGGAAATAAATGTAATCTAAATCTCCTAAAAATCATTCCAAAATATTTTATAAGGTTTGACATAGTAAATTTGACAATCGGAACTTGTTTCGACTTAAAACACATTTACAGATGGGAATTTGGCACATTTTGGGTCAAATTATAAATTAACCAGAAAAATAACATCAAAACTTGAAATTGAAGTCACCATTCAATTTCTTATGCCTAAATTAGGTTACTATAGAAGTTTGGGCTCATTTGGACATCATCTTAGTCAACTTTGCAATTCAGTTGTCAATTCCTAATTTCTTTGCAAAGGCTCCCTAACTTTTGATTTTTACAGAAAATATGCCCTTGCTAGCACCATCTTCACCTCCGCAACCTCTCGCTGCCAACTTTGATGAGGTTTTTCATGGACCTGTTGGCCATCTCCTTGTGCACCAACAAGCTATAAACATTCCCCATCTCATGCCACTTTTGGTCGTCGAGATTAGGCCACATTTCCTGCCCTTCTCCTTAGCCGCGAGTTGCTCCTCGTCTCTGACCCTTGTAGCTCCTCCAAAGTCTTCCTCCGTGCATGCTCCTACCTCAAGAGTTGCAGCACCACCTTCCTCACCTTCCTCAAATCATCGCCAACCAAAGCACGACCCTATCTTTCCCTTTCCTCGCCGTCGGTCTTCTTCTCGAATCCTCCATTTTCTTCATGGATGGATAACCAAAATTGGCTGCTCTCCACCTCCTTGTCCACTCCTAGGTAGTTCTCCTTCTTCTGCTTCCCTCATAGAGTAGCTTAGGCCCTTTAGACGTAGGTTTCGACCACTACATCCACCTCCTCTCCTTCATCTTCTTTACGCATGGCCAGACTCCGACAATGCTCCGGTGTTCGCTCCAGCCATACATCTTCAACACTTTAGCCATTCTCCCTCCTGGCCAACCACACCAAAACCTCCACCACGATCAAGTGGACAAAAGCCCTCAAGCCATTGAGGGCCTCGACCACCCGACACCTCTACCTGATACCCATGTCGGTCACCGTGTTCCCCACCTTCGCTGGTCCATCTCCAATGTTGTTGTAGCAATTTACCACCACCATCATGTCCAATAGAGCAAGGCAAGTCTTCTTGACTACTTGCCTTGCTCCGAAGCTGCCCTGCATTGAAACCCATTCACGACGTCGATCGATCGTGGATGGCCACCTCACGTCCCAATGCTCTGTGAGAAGCTCCATGGTGGCACAAGGAATCTTTTGCAACCACCAGCGAGGATTTCCGTGCTCCAAGGAGCGACGTCGACCCTCACCGACTTGCAACTTGCTGTCATCTCCTCCTTCACCAGCCGCCTTCTCCAGCCAACGTCGCGTGCTCAAGCTTCACGAGGAGCTTCGCAGCGTGCCAAGGAAGCTTTACGACCACTCTACACACTGGTAGGGTGCCCTGAAGCACCTCAGCTACCTCGACGGAGGATACCTCTACTATTCCCTCCAAGCAAGTAGAGAAGAAGAGGCCCTGATGCTGGCAAGGACCATTTTGCAAAGAAAAGGCTAGAAGGGGATAATTTACAAAGGAGAAAGGTTTGTAGGGACAAAATCGTAGTAGATTGTGGACTGATTTGCACTCTTTGAGAATTTAATTCAAGATTTCATTGGGAATGAATCTTTAGTGTAGATTCGTGTCAAGCATTACCAATATTAATTAGTTAGCACTTAAACTTAACCAGTGTTTAACTATTCTTAATTGGGCATTAATTAATAAATTTTCTTATTATTATTCCTTGCACTTGAAGATTGAAATTTAATCTCTCTATTTCTTAAAAATAAGTGCAACTTTGAACTGTTAAGTTTTCGAGAAATTACCTTAATACAAGTTCATCAAATTAATTTGTAAATAATATAGATAGTGGAATTCGCGGATTAGCTTACTCCTCGTATTTGACCTCGGAATACACTGCATTTTTTGAGTTATAAATTTTAAATGTAAATGCACTTCTATCATCCATACTACAACACGAAATGATTTTTAAAACATGGTAGGAGCTCGTTAGCATTTTGGCACCATTGCCGAGGAGCAACGTGCACTTACCACTATTATTGTGCATATTTTTGTATATATTTTCTGAATATCTGATTTCTAATTCACTTGTCTCTACTTTCATTGCATATTTTCTTCTCGACCAAATCTGTTGAGTTGTGTGAAGCTGCATCATTTGGGCCAACTACTTCATCACAAGTGCAACCACACCAGAGATAGGTAAATTTTCTTTCTTACTCTCCCTCTTTCCTTGTGCATATAAAAAAAACACACACATAAAAAAAGAAAATCATCATCCTATCTGCTAGAAGCTACTTGTCATAGGACATCCATTCTAAGGTTGTTATTCATTTTGCTTCTAGATTTAAATATCGCATTACATTATATTGTGAGTGTCTAATACTTGTCATATTACAATATTTTTAATCATTGGGGTTGCGTGTGATTGATGATCATTATTTGTGAAGAAGTTTAAGGGTAGAAAAATAACAAAATTAGGAGCAAATCTTTTGTCATTAATTGTGTGATTTTTGGGTCACTCACTTCTCGTTTGCACGCAAATCACTTAATCAAGATTAAATTTGATTGATTTTAGTGCCCCAATAGGTCTCAAATCTAAGGTTGAAGTGTTAGTTCCATAAAATGTAAAGGAAAAAGATCTCAAATACACTTGTGTGCTTTATTTATTCAATTCAAACTTTGTTTGAAAATACCTAAACAAGTGTGATCAAAATAAAATTGAACTAATACAACACTTGGACCCTAAAAGTTTGTGACCTAATAATTGGATAGGATAGAGGGTGGAATAATTAATTTTGACCTAAGCTACATCCTTAACTTGTAGGATAGGTCAAGTTGATTTGGGCCACTCCGTCACCCAATTAACTTTGACTAGGTCACAAAGAATTTATATTCTTAATCCAAGTGAAAAACCAAGGCACTATTAGGCTCCAAAATTGGTAGAGAATAGGACCAACTTGCTTGTTACTGGCCTGCTTGGACTCGTAATGATAAGAAAAGGCAGGCCAAGGAACCTTATAACCTGCAAGGGTGCTCTACCATGTTGGGGGCTTTGTGGGGCTCGCCTTTCCTACCTACCCAAGTAGTTTTTGGTGCAAGTGAGTTTGTTGATCTAGAGGCCATCAGCCTCAACTGAGCCACCACCCAATACTTTAATTGGGTGCCTGATTGGGTCAATAACACTTCAATCCCCTCTACTTCTCCAAATAGTGCATGCACAGTAGAAGAATCACTAAGTCCCACCTTAGTGACCTCTCTTGATATAAAGCCACATTGTGTTCATCCCACTCCACCCATCAACTTGGAATCACGACTAGACCAAGTCAACCTTGACTTGATTGGAGAATTTTTCTCCATATCCTGAATCAACTTCCACTCCTAATTTTTGAACCTAAACTTGATTCTCCATCTTTTGATCCACCACCTAACTTGATCTAGTTACTTAGAAATCAACCTGAAATCTAGGAAAAATGTCCACTAGCCCTGAACCTCATAAGAGCATGAAGGATCGAATGATTGAGGATGCTATCAAATGTAATGAATAATTTTTCAGAACCTCAAAATCCATTAGTGAAAATTAGGCTAGTAAACCTAAGATTATGAACCACATTCAAATGATTGCAACCCAGATGTCATGTGGTTCGACTCGAGAAATCCTCCTAGAACAAATGAGTGTTGTGAGAAAAATTCATAGAAATGAGGGTTTACAATATCTGTTAGATCCACAACTTTGGGAAAAATACCAAGATTTCATTAAACAACGTGGACATCTGCTTGATCAGTTGGAAGAAGTGATTAATGAAAAATGCCTAAACCCCCACCTGGAAATTGATTATGAATCTTGAAGTAATTTTGAGGACCAATATGATTTTCCCGAACTCGGGGTTGAGAATGGAGGTTTCTGTGTTCAATCCCCAACCTAATTTGAATTAAATGATGATTTTGAGTATAAGGAATTACCTGATGTAGAAAATCAACTTTTGGGTTCGGAGGATTCCATTAAAGGTATTCTTAATTTTGAACCAGCAACAAAAAATTTTGAGGCTCATTCAACCTGAATAGAATGTCCAAACACCTACATGGAATTAGCATCTTATCTTGATAAGGTTGTCCTCAAGCAAAATTCTGATATCCCAACTGAGTTGAATGTAGATTCTAGCGAACCAATTCCTACATTTAACCTAGAATCAAAACTTGAACCTATTTGGGATCATGATAAGGCTCAATCTGAAGAGAATGAAATCTTGAATTTTAAGGATTTTGATGAGTCTATTTTTTATGACAAAATCTCTCCAAATTCCTCGGGCGAGCATAATGATTTATTTGAATTGGAACTAATTTAGGATACAAAATCAAAGGAATCTGAAGAGTCAAGATTGGATTGGATCTTCCCTAGATATCCAGAAACCAAGCTTATACCTAATGATGAAATCTTTATCAGCTTGGCATCAGAATCTATGTTAGACCAATTTCAGGTTGATAACTTTGTGTGTTGATTTTTCTGGTGATGGTGACCTTAATTCTAAGTCAGTTTTAGAAAAATCTCTTTATCAATATTCTTCCAGATTCTCCTACGTTGATACTAATTTCGAACATTACTCTGATTCTGGAGAATCCTTCTTCCTGGAGGATTGCAGCCCAATCTATGACCTCAATGTCTATGATCCATTCTTTGACTCTAATTATGAGGTCATTGATGTGGAGCGCAAAGCAATTCCACTACCTGATCAAGAGACCACCCAGGAATGATTGTTTAAGCTTCTCAACAACTGGTCTCCACCAGATGACTCACTGGAAACCATTTATATCTTGAATCACCTCATCATGATCCAGTGGAAGATGGTTTTGCACCTCAACTTGACAATGAATGGGACATCGATCAAACTGAGAATCAACTGCAAATCATTTTTGATCCCAGCAATAGGTTTCCTATATTTTTCACTAATCCTTTAGCTTTTGAGAACCCCTATGCTGAGCTGGTTGAGCCTGTGCAACCAAACTATCACTTTTTATTTCTGAACTGAATTGCACCTGGTGTGCTCTACATATTTTGATCCACATTTTCCAACCCACCAGACTCATTGGCCTCGGTATGCATAATCAGCTAGTTGATTTAAACAAGCACCTGGTTGGATCAACCAGGCTAATCATTAAGGTGCTTGTTTTACAAAATTCTTCCAAATTAATTACTCTATCATTTAACCATCTCCTACCCAGCTTAAGGCATTAAATTCAATGCTTAATGGGAGGCAACTCATCATCTAAAAAACCTGAGACCATTCTTATCTTCTTTGAGCAAATCACTCCTACTTCACTTTAGAGTTCCTAATGTAAGAATAGCTATTTCCGACCTGCCCACCCACCCTTATAAACCTATTCTAAAATTATGAATTAAATTAAATGTGAGCCCCTCCTATTTGCAATGAGGGCATTGCAAAACTTAGGCATGGAGGGATATTAAAGTGCAATCATCTGAAATTCATGTTTGAAAGGTTCTCACAAAAAATACATATAGATTCTTTTACCAAAAAAAAAAAGAAAAAAAGGAAAAAAAAAGGATTTTAAGAAGAAAGGGACTATGGTTGTACATTATTTCTAAAATGTATAGAAGGGATTTCATCTTTAACAGACTTAATATTGAGTCTAAGGATCCTTTTCTTAGACTTTTTAGGTCTAAAAATTTAGATTAGATCAGTTTATCTCTCAAAAAACTACTTGTTGACCCTTGACGGTTCTAAGTTCTGAAGTTTTTTTAGCAACCTGAGTAGTACTGGACTCGGTTCTCGTTCAAAAGCTTGAATGACTTTTGGAAACCAAGTGTCAAAATCAATACATACACAAAATCCAACCATCTCAAAAGAGCAATATATATATATAAACAATTTCCTACACTTTAGTCTTGGTGAAAGATCGAGGCAGTTGATTGGTTTGAGTTCCTGCCATCGATAAGGAAACTTTTCCTTTGATGACACAATGAAAATATGTCACCACCTCAGTGCTCACTCTGAATCTCTATCAGATATCTTTATACATATCATATAGAGTGCATTTTCCAACTTAGGTGTCTCGAATGGTGCTATCTCGAAGTATCGGGGCGTGACCCTGAGCCCACTAGGAGTGCCTCTTACAATGCTTTTTGTTTGGGGTTGTGTGCTCCTGGGGTGTGTCACGGACGATTCTCTCATGAGTGCTGGCACCAGAGCCCCCATCGAGGATTTGGTAACAAGAATGATGATCCAGAGACAGCTATATTAAGGCTGATCCGAGTATAGGTATGGGAGAAAAAAATGCATTTGTTTTGTTATATTAATATGTCTTTCAAAGAGACACCAAAATAAATAAAGTTGGCAATCACAAAAGCACTGATACTTGGATTTTCGGGGTCACGCAAGCCGTGGTATGAGTTCTTAGGTCAAGGCGGCTCTAATTGCAAAAATAGGTTTTGGGGCTTGTAAGAGCCAAAAACGGAAAGATTAGTTGAGTTCATGAGTTGATACGCAGGTCCTAATTATGCTAACCTTAGGATCTGAAATATTCATTTTGACGTCTTATCTTTAACAAAATCCCGTACCTACATTATTCTTAAAACACAACCAAAGTCCTGCTTTTCTTTCAATCCTAAAAGAAAAAAAATAAAGTTGGAGGAAGAAGAGAGACAAATCATTTTGAGTTGAATGTAAAAAATACCCTTACGATGAAAATCTATGTTGAACTCTAGAATTTGCTAAGGGATTAGCAAATGGTAGGCCTGGGGGTATGATGGCATCGCCAACATCTATTTTATCTAACCTAATTTGACTAAGTTCTAAGGTTAAATTCACCTAATTAACACATTAAAAGGGTATAACTCAATCAGGGTTGAAAAAAAGAGGAATTAATAGAAAAAGGGGTTAATTTTGTAATTTTCATGAATAATTATAAATGTAGAATAGTTAAGGGGTGAACCATGACTAATCAAAGGTCAATTGAGTTTAAATTTTCTAAAAGTGGGTTGATATTGAATAATTTAGGATTTCCATTCAATCTGAATGTCATTTCTTAATTAAAAATCTTAATTTCTGCCCTACTTCAATTAAAATAGTTTCGATGGAAATAAATGCAATATAAACCTTCTAAAAATAATTTAAAAATATTTTATAAGGTTTGACACAGTCAATTCGATCGAACCTCATTTTGATCTAAAATAGATTTACAAAAGGGAATTTGGTACATTTTGGGTCAAATTATAAATTAACGAGGCAAACGACATCAAAATCAAAAATTGAATTCACCATTAAATGTCTTATGACCAAATTAGGTTACCACAAAATTTGGGCTCATTTGGACATCATCTTAGTCAACTTTGCAACTTGGCCCTCAATTCCTAATTTCTTTGCAAAGGACCCCGAACTTTTGACTTTTATTGGAAATACGCCCCTGCCAGCACTGCCTTCACCTCTGCAACCTCCGGCCACCAACTCCGGCGAGGTTGTTTTCACACCTGCCAACCCTCTCTTTGCATGCAAACAAGCCATAAACATTCCTCATCTCACGCCTCTTCGGTCGTTAAGATTAGGCCGAGTTTCCTGCCCTTCTCCATAGCAGCGACCACCTCCTCATCTTTGACCCTAGTAGCTCCATTGAACTCTTCCTCCATGCATGCTTCGACCTCAAGACCAGTGCCACCACCTTCCTTACCTTCCTCAAGTCATCATCAACCAAAGCATGACTCTATCCTTCCCTTTCCTCATCATCGCTCTTCTTCCCAGATCCTCCATCTTCGCGGCCGGTGGACCAAAATTGGTCGCTCTCCGCCTCCTTGTCCACTCCTAGGTAGTTCTCCTTCTCCTTCCCCCATAGAGTAGCTTATGCCCTTAACATGTAGGTTTCAACCACTACATTCTCCTTCCCTCCATCTTGTACACACACGGCGAGACTCTGGCCATGCTCTGGGGTCTGCTAAGGCCACACACCCTCGATGCTCCAGAAATTCTCCCTCCTCGCTAGTCACACCACAAGCTCCACCACAATCGAGTGGACAAAAGCCCTCCAGCCATTGAGGGCCTTGACCACCCAACACCCATGCCAGCCACCATGTTCCCCACCTTTGTTGGCCCATCTCTGATGTCCTCGCAGCCATTTACCACCACCATCACATCCATCAGAGCAAGGCGAGTCTTCTCAACTACTTGCCTTCCTCCGAAGTTGCCCTGCATCGAAACCCATTCACGTCGGCGAACTCATTTGTCCTCGACGTTGATCGGTCGTGGATGGCCTCCTCTTCTCTCGAAGCTTTGTGAGAAGCTCCGTGGTGGCACGAGGAATCTTTTGTGACCACCAGCGAGGATTTCCATGCCCCAAGGAGTGATGTTGACCCTCACCGACTCACGACTCACCACCATCTTCTCCTTCACCAGTCGCCTTCTCCAGCCAACCTTGCGTGCTCAATCTTCGTGAGGAACTTCATGGCACGCCAAGGAAGCAGTATGACCCCTCTACACACTGGTAGGGCACCTTGCAACACCTCAGCTACCTTGTGGGAGGGTACCTCTGTTGTTCCCTTCAAGCGCGTAAAGAAGAAGAGGCCCTGATGCTAGCAAGGACCATTCCGAAAAGAAGAAAAGGCTGGTAGGGTCTGATTTGCAAAGGTGAAAGGTTTGTAGGGACCAAATCCTAATAGATTAAGGACTGATTTGCATTCTTTGAGAATTTAATTCAAGATTTCACTGGGAATGAATCTTTAGTGCAGATTTGTGTCAAACGTTACTGATATTAATTAGTTAGCACTTAAACTTAACTAGTGTTTGACTATTTTTAATTGGGAATTAATTAATAAATTTTCTGATTATTATTCCTTGCATTTGAAGATTGAAATTTAATCTCTATTTCTTAAAAACAAGTGTGAATTTGAACTTGTTAAGTTTTTGAGAAATTACCCTAATACAAGTTCATCGAATTAATTTGTAAATAATCGAGATAGTGGTATTTGAGCATTAGGTTGCTCCTCGTGTTCAACCTCGGAATACACTTTGTTTTTCGAGTAATAAATTTTAAATGTAAACGTGCTTCTATCATCTATACTACAACACGAAATGATTTTTAAAACACGGTAGGAGCTCGCTAATAATGGCAGATCACATCCATCAAGGGAATGCTTATTTGGACTTGCTTAGAGAGCTTGACCAAGTCCTCCTCAGGTGTATTGGGTTTGGATTTCCTGTTTCCTTTCGCTAAGGCCTCGGGAAATGGAATGTTGGTAGTTTCTCCAAGGTTGGCTCAAGTTGTGGATCTGAGGTGGGTTTATCCTTGATATCCACCCTGGGTTTAGGTCTTGAGCTACTCAAAACAAATTGATTGGGATAAGGTGGGTCTTGGGTAGTTTTGCCACTACGTGTAGTGATGGAGTTTAGACCTACTTGGTTTGGTTTTGGAGTTAGTAGGGGAGGAGGTTGCCACCGATATCTTGCATATGAAGTAGAAACCTTCGACCCCTCTGGTGGAGGTGCAGACGAGGTCCAATAAACGTAATGTGCTTGGCCCAGATTTGGGTTCGCATGTGCCTTTAGTGCGGCACGTTGCTAAGATTCGGCAGTGGTTGAGATGGAAGTGCATCAGGCTGGGGAGTTCCAGCCATCTGTGAGAGTTGGTTACGAACCTCTATAATTTCTGCATTATGTTGCCTCAGCATAACAGCATTGGTCTTCTACATATCAACCATAATTTGTATAATTAGGCTCATCTGGTCTTCCTTACTAGGCTCAGTTTGAAACTTCGGGTTGGGCCTCAGATGAGCAGGCTGATATGGTTGTGGATTTTGTGGTCGGGGTTGGAATTGAGGTTTAGAGTTTTGATTATTTCCCAACCAAGAAAAATTCAGATGATTACACCATCCAAGGTTGTACGAGTTGGAGAATGGATCATTCTGGGTGGTGTGGAGCACCTTGTAGGGTTGAGTAGCTCTCGAGTAATCAGGGTATGGGGCTTTGGAGATCCCCAACTAGAGTAGGGTGGTTCGGAGTTTCCTCTAAAACTAGGATTAGATGGGGGTAGATACACATCCATCCCTGATTGCGCAGCAATCATAGATCTTTATCAACCTAAATAATGTTAGAACCTAGCTTAATTTATAAATATTGGATTCATATCATGCATATCATGCATTGCATCATTTTATATTGATGTACATAGAATAATGTGAGATTATCTTGCTATTCAATGTGTTTGTTGCTATTTGCACGTAATAAGAAAATCCAAATAAAGCTAGGGTGTGAAATAAAGTGAAATAAAGAGAGAAAGAAGAAGAAAGAAGACTGATCCAAACAAGAGTGAAGAGGATAGCTCTATCCCTACCCTTAGAAACCTTGGGACAGTCTTCCTAAACCCAAAACCACTTCCATTAGGACATCTTGGCCTTAGAACCTAAAACATGGATAGCACTATCCATGTTTCTATCCACACTATCCCTATCTCCAACCTCCATTTAGGTTAACCTAGTCCTAATACCCAAAAACATGACTAACACTATCCACAGTGTTATCTTGCTATCCACATAACCTATCCCACTATCCATACCCTTAGTTATCCTAGTCCCAACCCAATCCTCAATTTAGATTTCCATTTTGGTCTATGACATACTCAATTGGGTCAGCCATTACTCAATTGGGTCCATCTGGACCTGATTTGGCTAACCTACATCTGATTAGGCTTACTTAAGTCTAATTGTACTTGCCCTATATCAAATTGGATTGATCTAAGTCTAATTGGGCCCACCTAGCCAAGTCACATCTAATTAGGTTAACCTAAGCCTAATTAGACTCAACACAAACTCACAACCTTCCTAAATAACACCTTCCTTTTCTATAGGATTGACCCACAACACCTTGCGCATACCCAATTTGGCTCCACAAAAACTAGCGACCAACCTAGTGACACCTTCCTAATCTACTACCCAACCTAATTACTGCCTACAACTTTTGCTTTGACCAAAAGTTGAGACCAAAGGATCCCACCTTCGAACTTGCAACATCCACCTACACACAACCTAGTCGACACACATCATCTTCCTCTCCCCAAAATTGTTGATCTTGGAAGACCAAAAACAATCATCAACCCACCCTCCTACTATGGTGGAAACTTCCTTAGCGAGACCTCCTATACAAGGCCATTAAGAGAGATCACAAGAACCAATCCTCCACTTGCATCCACCCTCCTTCCTCCAACAAGCAAGGTCGTGGGGCTTCTTCGTCCTCCTCTTCCAAGGTCTCCATGGATGATTGCTAGCAAGAAGAAGAAGGCCGTCTACTTCCTTCTCCTCTCAAAACAAAGGTTGGCCTCCTATTCCTATCTCAAGGGCTCCATCAAGAGCCTCTCCATGGTCAGCTAAAAAGGCTAGAGAAGCTTTCATTCAAGCTTCAAGGATGGCTAACAGGAAGAAGGGTTCTCCACCCTCTCTTCTTTTCTTGTGTATGCTCTCTCTCCACTTCATTGAGAGGATGCCCATCTTCTTCTTTCTCTCTTCTTTTGGATGGCCAAGATGTGCTTGTATTAGTTTTATATAATTAGTTAATGCATGATTAGTTTCTCTTTGAATAAATAGTGATATGCTTTTGTTTTCATCATTGTGAATACATGCCCATTGGTTAAATCTAGATTAGGGTTTTTGCTTCACTTAGGTAGATTTAGGATCATATTAGTTTTTGTATTACTTTCGCATTTTGAAAAAAATCCATAAAAAATCATAAAATAGGAAAAGACAAAAATACTAGGTTAGATCTAGTTTGAGAATAAATGGATCTAAATCTAATACTCTCGCTTTACTCCTCCTAGAGATGACCGAGACTAAAGTTATAAAAGAGAAAATCTACGTGAGTTTCGTTAAGGAAATAAATATTTTTGATTAAAGGGTTTAGTGCAACTATACTACGAATTCGATGATGTATTTCAAATCATGTGCCAAAATGCTTTGTCAAATGTTGTCGTTGTCGAGGAGGCAATGGGCGAGTTTTAGATTTAGATTCACATTTGCTTAACATTTTTGTTTTGATTGCAAGGTCAAGACGAGGATCATGCATGCATCGACCAATGGTGAAGACCACAACTATTTTTCTTGATCCTCTATTTTATTATTTTCTTAGGTTTGAAAAAAAAAATCTTTGATTGGTGTGGTTTGAGTTGAAAACTACCTAAAACACACCACTTCTATAATTGGAAATTCG
Source organism: Thalassia testudinum (assembly GCA_037157565.1). Classification (NCBI taxonomy): domain Eukaryota; kingdom Viridiplantae; phylum Streptophyta; class Magnoliopsida; order Alismatales; family Hydrocharitaceae; genus Thalassia; species Thalassia testudinum. The sequence goes on along the minus strand of JAZHRO010000003.1, from coordinate 109,162,312 downwards.
GCTAGAACAAATTGCGAATTTAAAAATTCTATTGCCATTAAAAGAGGACTCCAAAAATTTTGGGATTCGGTCTACTATTAGGGTTTCAAACCAAATTTCCAATGCCCCTTTTATTAGTAAAAATTCATATTGTACAAATTTTAAAAATTGTAGTAGTGGACAGGGGTTAGAAAGTCTGCATAATGATTTTATCTAACTTTAAACATCAATTGTGACCTCTATAAAAATCAGATTAATATGTAATTTGTGGAGTTGGAAAGCCATTGAAACCGAGCTTTTCTATAGGTTTTCAAGAATTTTTTGATCTTTGTTGATATTGTTTCAAACTAAATTACTCGCAAGGGGTCTGTCTAGCCTGCTTGACCCCCTAACATCTAAAAATTCGTAATAAATTGTATGAAATAGTAAAAATCCTAAAAAAATACTTCCCAAAAACCTTATTAAAAGGGAAGTTTTTTGTCAAATTTCATATTGTTTGGATTCCTGTACTAATCTGGGGAGTGATTTCAACTCAGAACAGGGTCTGACTGTGGGCATTTAGAAGAAGCATAAATCCTAGTACTTAAAACTTTAGGGTTTAAATTTTTTGAGACCTAAACTAACTTGAATCAAACTAATTAATTTAGTTGCCTAGTAGGTGAGGTTGATTTCTTGATTGACCCCCACACCTACCTAAATTAAAATCGACTTACATTTCAACTCAGGCAACCATTTAGGTCTATTTCACTTAGTAGTAGTGCATTAGGACCATTGATTACTCTGATTGGGCCGCACCACTTCTAACCTTTTGGACTTAAAACCATCATCTACACCTATCTATTATTAGGGTTTCCATAGTAAGGTAGAGCACAATAGCATTCCATAAGGAAATTCATAGAACAAATTGGGACTTGCAAAACCTCTTGTGTGCTTTAGTACAACCTTGTTTGAATTGACTTAATCAAGGAAACCCTAAAGAAATTAATACAAGCACTTGAACCATAAAAGCCATGACACCAATTAAAGCTTGTAGTAGAAACCGCTTGTTTGTGCATTTCACACTTCTAAATCTATTTTTAAGGACAAACACCCCCATAATGCCCATCACATTTCAAGAGCACTTCAAGCCCAAGCCTAAAACTAAGTAGACATACCTTAGGCAGGACTAACTTGGTAATTGAAGCTTAATTGGGTGAAGATCAAGGCCTTGTTTATTTGGACCAACTGGTGACAAGAAATAAAGGTCAGTGTGGTAACCACATTAATCTCTAGTGGTGTCCCGTTGTGCAGGGTGTCCTAGGGGATCCCACCCTTCTGGCCAGCCAAGAAATTCAAGGGTTGGTGTAACTCAAGTCCATTTCGGGATGCCATGATTAGGTCCATTTAGGGTATACACTTTAGGGTTAGCTTATTTGCTTGATTTGGGGCTTTCTCTCATTTTTTTAAGGCCTTTGCCTTGTTTTCACTAGCCCTTTATAGCTAGTAAGAGGTTGCTAAGACCTCTGTTGTGTCTTCCATAGGAAGTCCTCTTATCTCTCTTCATTCTTTTCTCTAATGTCCATGAACCCATATCACTCGTCTTACCCTCAGGGTTCCACCTCTCCCAATCCAGCCATGATTTCAACTACTCCTAGTTGGGAGACAAATCCTCAACAACCAGGATATGATTATTCCCCTTACACCCATTACCCCCGAGTTTACTCAAAACCCAAAAGTCCCAGCACCATGATTGAAGTAGATGCCTTAGAAGAAATATGGAAGCAAGTTAAGAAAATGGGGAGGGAACAAAGTTGGCTCCAATTACAATTGCAACGACAAGATCTAATTGCCCAGGTCACAGCACTACAGACTTGGAACCCCCAACCTAGTGGATCCAATGATCATTTGGGACCCACTAGCTAATCTACAGAATCTTACTACCATGGGGAGGCATCCTGGACTTAGCTAAGCCAGAAGGCACCTTTGGACCTACTTCGTGATTTAGGTAGATCATTTGGGGAATGCACCATCTCTGATACCCTTGTACTTGATGATATCTCACTTAAGAATTGAAATAATGGATCACAAGTACAGGACCACACATCAGGTTCTAACTCAACTCCCTCTATAGTCAGCCCACTCAGTGTGGCACACACTTTGATTCATATCCTGATTCATACAACCCTGAGTGGAGAAACAATCTTTTTCTTTCATGGCCTCCACAAAGACAAAATCAAACTCAAGATCAATCTAGGCCTGCTCACACTTACACCCGTTCCACTTTAGGTCAACCACCTAGTCCAACCCAACCTACAACCACCCTTGATGATATCATGAATCTTCTGGTGGACTGATAGCGAAATACACGTGATTAGTAAAAGCGGGTTTTTAACGTCGTTGTAACACGCGAATCCGCTTTCTCTTTTAAATTTATATCCTAGATAGGGGAGTATCTGGGGTCATCCAAGGAGGCCAAATGTTTGCAATAGTGATTCTCTTGCTTGGAATAAATCTCAACTTTCTTTTTGGTATTTTTCAATATATCATTTTTTTCGTTTTTCAATTAAGACAACATGTGAAATGGTGGCGGGAAGGTAATTTACACTTCAATTTAACTACTACTTTCTAAGTGGCAAGTAATCCTCTCCCTAAGCTCACTCTAGGTAAGTGGAGAGCTAGAATAATTAGGGAGAGGGAGTGGAAAATGCTAAACAAAGCAAGTAGAAATGCAAAATAGAAAATTGCAAAGAAGGCAACTTAGATTGATGAAAAGTGTTTTACAAAAAAGCCTAGTAGAGGAGTGCTTCTACTACTAGAAAAATTAAAATAAAGAAAAGCAAACACAAATCTTCTAGATAGATGGTGAAGAAGAGGGCTTCTTGCTCCAAGGTTGGTGGCTCCCAAGCTTGAAAAGAATCCTTCAACTCCTTCCTTGCAGTGCTCCGCCAAGGTAATGTCCTCCAAGGCAAGCTCTAAGGGGGAGTGCCCTAAGCTTATCTCCAAGGGTGGACGTCCACCCTAGGTCCTTCTCCCTTGCCTAGCCATCCTCCTTGAAGTGGAAGAGTCCTCCTCCTTGGCGTGGCTCAAGTTGAAGAGAGTAGGGAGAAGAAGTCACCAAAAGGGCTGGTGATGTGCCCCTTTAATCTCCTTCTCTACTCCTTCTTCTTGGCCGTAGGTATAGGTGGTTTAGGTAGAAAATTACACTAATGGAGGATGATCTAAAATGGTTGTAGGTGGTGGGTTTATATAGAGTAGGAAGGGGGGCTAAGGTGACTCTTGGAATGGAGGGCTAAGATGTAGAGATGGAGGTGGTTGGGGATCCTAAGGCTGAGGGCAATTGGCGCCAACTCAAGGGGTGTTAAGGGGGTGGTTATGGTGGTGTTGGTGGCTTTTGGTGGTGGAGAGACACCACCATTTTGGCGCCATCCTAGGGTCTTCTAGAAGGGGGGTTAGGTGGATGGTGGAGATGGATTTAAGGAGAGGTGTATGGTGGAGATGAAGGGAATTTTGGAGGGAAAGTTGGCGCCAAAAGGGAAGGGTTCTAGAAGGTCATTTTGGAGGGAAAATAGGTGGCTTTTGATAGTGGTGATGGGGTGAAGGGGTGTGATGGTGGTGGCGCCAACTTGGAGTAGGATAGCTAGCTTAGGTGAGCTTAGTTGATGGAGCTAGCTAGGGTTGACTTTGAAGGTGGTGGATGGCCAAGGAGCTGGTTGCTAGCTAAGCTAAGCTAACCCAGCTTAGCTAAAGGTGGAGTAGAGGAGAAGGTGTTGGAGCTAGGGTTTGGAGGGAGGAGCTGAGGAGAAGTCTGGAGCTAAAATTGGAGCTGGCTACTGCTGAAGAGGCTGGCATGGAGCTACTCTAGCTGGCTTAGCTTGCTAGTTCTTTGCTAGTTGCTAAGCCAAGCTAAAGTAAGCTAGCTTCTACCATGATGAGTTGAGGTGAGCTAGGTCTAGTGCTCCCATGGGGACTCAAGCTGGTTGAGGCAGCTAAGGTAGCTTAGCTCAACTGAGTTGAGCTAAGCTAAGTCCCCGGGAGGTGGACTTGAGCTTCCTGAGCTGGGATGAGTTCTTCTTCAGCTGGTTGGAGTTGAGTGGAGCTGGATGTAGCTGGATCTGAGCTGGGGTGAACTCCTATCAACTCGGCTGAGCTAGCTAGAGCTCCCTGTGGACTAGTGGGAGCTGAGATGAGCTAGACTCAGCTAAGTTGAGCTGGATCTGAGCTGACTTGAGCTAGGGTGAGCTAAGATGAACTCTCTTGAGCTGCCATTCAGCTGAGATTAGCTGAATGGAGCTGGGATGAGCTAACCCTAGTTCAAGTGAGCTAGGTTCCAGCTGCGGTGAGCTGGATCAAGCTGAGGTGAGCTGGATCAAGTTGAGGTGAGCTAGATCAGGCTGAGTTCCAGCTAGTCTGGGCTTCTCCTTCATCATTTGCCTTCTTGAGTGCTAGGGTTTTAGGGATCTATATATCTGTACATCCTTAACACTCACAAAAACATATTAAAAAGATAATAAAAAATGCAATGCATGCCTAACCTATTTTATGCCTAAATGCAGCCCAAAAACCCATTTGTAGAGTAAAATCCTAAGAGCTAGGTTTGTTTTAATGCATAAGAATGATGATAAACTGGCGTTTATCATGGACTTTGATAAGAAAAGTGAAGAAAAGCTAGCTAATCTAGAAAAATAAGTTCAATCTCAAGGGGATCAAATCAAAAGACTTCAAGAATCCTTCTATCCCCATATGCAAACTCCTTTCTACTCTTATTCTCCACCTATTTCCCCGGCCACTCCTCCAATCTATCACATGTGCCATTGTGCAGGTGCCAATTCCTTTGCCCCTAAAAGAAAGAGAAAAGCCAAGAGCCCACCCAAATGATCTGATTTGGGCTTACCTCAAAATCTTAAGATCAAACCCACATCAAGCTCTGACTCAGGCTCTAGGGACAAAAAGAAGAGAAAAGCTCCTGAATATGATTTGACCTTTTTACTCTTTCTTGGGGCCTTAAAGAAAGAGTCAAAAGAAAAGAAAAAGACTTGCACACCATAAGGGGTGGTTTTATCTGCTCACATGAGTGCATTTGTTTCTGGCACTCTCCCAGCCAAAAAGATCGACCCTGGAAATCCTTTCATATCTTGTGCCATCAAGGGATTTACCTTTAATATAGCCCTTGTGTGGATCTAGGGTCTTCCATCAGTTTGATTCCAACTGCCCTTTTTGACCGCACCAGATCTGGAGATCAGCACAACACACCTGTCACTATTAAAATGGCGGATGGCTCCATTAACACACCTAAGGGGGTAGTTCATGATGTGATAATCAAAGTGCAAGGTATTAGTTTTCCAGTTGATTTTATTGCTTTAGACATGGATATATCGAAGAAGCTATGTGACTCACCCATTATTCTAGGTCACCCATTCTTGGCATAGCCAATGCACAGATTGATTGGTACTCAGGATGTATGGAAGTGAGTAGTGGCAGTGAGAAGATTTATTTTGATATTTATGCTACCATCAAGAAAGCAAAGTTAGGGTATTTTTTTCATGATACAGAAAGTGATTCGGAGGATAATTCGAAAGAAACCATGGCAATTGACACCTGGGTAGGACCACATGACCAATATCAAGAATCCACTAGATCACAAAAGTCATCCTCTATACATGATCAAATCTTTGATAGCATGGTTGATTATCTTAACCGACCTAAACTAATTCAAACCCTTGCCCCTTGCAATGAATCCCAGATTACTCAAATAATGAAAATGATTCAAGAAATAAAAGAAGCTAGTACTAGAGAATATGATGATATAATGAAAGAGCTTCATAGAATCCGAGACTAGCAACAAAAATCTGAAACGTTTGAATTTGGATTGGGTGCACCTCAATAGATTTTTTATTCTAAGGTTGTTACTGAGGATCCTATGGATCCGACACTTGAGGTGGATGATATTGATGTCTCAAAGACTGATTCTAAACTACAAAATAATTCTAAGGAAGAGACATTAGATTGGGAAAATGGACCTGATTTTGATACATTTGCATTTGATTTATTGGCAAACCCCATCATGGAAAATAACGAAAAAAGGGTTGACATCCCCAAGACTGATTTATCTGAAAACCTTGACTCTTGGATATATTCTTGGATTTAAATTTACTTTGTCAGACAACCCTATTGAAATTGAGGAGGTAGATTCACTTGAGGATCTTTATCTTAATTTAGATCCTATATATCAATCATTTTATTTTGAGAAACCAAGCATTAATGGTCCTGAATATGATTTTGTTGTATTTGAGGATACACACATGGGCATTGATGAATTGATTCATATGATCACATACACTAAACAACAAAATCAAAAAGACTTTGACAACTCCTCAATCAATGATTAAGCTCATTCTATTTTCATGGAGGGACTCACAACTGAATCTTATGCTCAATTCTATCTAAGTGAGCAAGAGGAAATATCCCCTTATGAAAAAGATATTCAAGAGATTGAAAGGCTATTGAGGATTACATATGATGAGTTACCTAAGGAAGCTAAAAATTTTTCTGAATCATGTGAATTTAATGACACTTGGGAATTAGAATTGAATGACTGTGAAGAGGAAAAAGAAAAAGGATGATACTAAAGAAGAAATATCTTTGGGAGAGACTGAGATAGATCACTGGACCTTGACTTCTAGATCTGACCACATCACTTGGGTCATGACTTCCATATCATCATTATCAGGATCCATATGATTTTTCCCCCATTATTCACTTTGCTCACACCCCAACCACCTATCTTCTCCGTCACCTCTTTGGGATGCCTCTATCATCATCTCTTCAAGCGCCCACATTAATCTTTCCTTCTGTAGCATCTGGCTATAGATTTTTCTAAGCCCCATTATAGTATTTTTTCGACTCTTCAAGCATGGAATTCATGGATAGTTGGTTCGCATTTGCGGTCCGCTATTGGAGAATGAAATTAAACTTCTAATCATTTTACTTGCCATTCTCAATACTGTATCGACATATCCTTTTTGAGTTTATGCCCAGCTAAAAGCGTTAAACTCAGCACTTATACATAGCATATTTTCGTATATATTTCTTTCCTTCATAAGTATTGGAATATGCTGATTGCTAAAAATTCAGATATGATTCTAGGTGATTTCCACCCTTTATTATGCCTTTCACAAATTTCTATTCTGTTTAGCTATGTTTATTTTCATGCATTAGGACATACTAGAATTTAGGCATGGGGATTTAGCACACATACACTGAATAATTTTTGCCAACACCTATGATTTTCATTATTGCATTCATATTTTGCATAGTTTCTCTTAGTATTTCTTGTAAATAAGTTTTCAAAAAAGGGAAAAAAAGTATGTACATATGTTATATAGAGTTTATCTATACAAAAAAATGAAGATATAAAATTTGAAAAAAAAAGTGCCTTTTCAGTGTTGTTTTTGGAATTTAAGTTAGGAGAAATCGAGAATTCTCGATTCTGATGATTTATTGACTTTAGGAAATGTGGAACAAAGTCTTTCTGGTTAGACTTTTCATTTCCTAGAATACTTAAAATTTCAAGTATTTACCTAAATTTGGATTGATTTGCTTGAGATTTTGAGGGGACCTGAAAAAGGTTAAAGTATTAAGTCAAAAGGGCGACAAGTGAGTGAATTATCTACCCACCCATTGATTTAGATGGTCTTTGAGTCCCAAGCATCTTCAATTGCACTATGCACTAACTCGTCTTCTAGACGACTTTATTAAGTCCTTAGTGGTCAATAAGATTTAGTTTAGGCCTACAGGTCTAGTGACATTGCTAGGTTTCTAGCTCTTAGGAATATTCTTGTTTGTAGGAGATGCATTTAGAACTGATGAAGGAGAGACACTCTCCAAGAAAAATGATTTAGAGAGAAAAAAATATTTCATAGTCGAAAAATCAGGAGAAAATATATATATGCAGAAGAAAAAAAATTTCACATCCTACCCAATAAAAGCATTTCGCTACATATGGATGCTATTCCTTTCCATTCCTGAATAAAAACATCTTGCTACAAATGGGTGTTTATCCTCTAGAGAAAAGAGAAAAAAAATATGAAGAAAAAAATTACGAATAAGAGACCAATAGGTCAAATCGGGGGGATATACACCTAGTGTGTCAACCTCAGGGTAGAGAAGTTGCAGGGATAAAGCTACCAAATCCTAGTAAGTATTAGTCGCTCTTAATTGGATTTTAAAATCAATGTGTTGTAGTATAGATTGAATCAGCATGAAAAACAAATAGAATTTATACTCGAATGGAAGTCCGAGGTCGTTCACTGAGAGCAAATAGGAATTCACACGCTAATCTCAATATATAATGTAAATGAGCACAATATATAAGTAAAAGCTTATTGCAGAATGATATAAGAAATCAATGATCAATGTGCAAAATGAAGAGGGTAAAATGGTGATTTAAATCACCAATTACCCTTATACATTAATAGCAAGTAGAAGCACAATATCAATTTAGAAACTCAAATCAGATGTCTGATGATGGGATCAGATGACTTAAACATCTGATTCTTTCTCTGCTTCTTCTCTGATGTCTCTTCTGCAGTCCTCCTCTTCTTCTGCCTTGGTTTCTCTTTTCTTCTTTCTTTCTCTTCTATCCAGGTCTTCTTCCTTCTTCAGCTACTCTCCTCCTCTTCTAGCGAGTAAGTGTCGCACAGGTACCTATGAGAGCAAAACCCTCCCCTACCTAGCATGTTCTCTCTCCTTTCTCTCTCTGGGATCCGCCCTCCCAGGGCCACAACATAGGGCAATCGGATTCGAATCTAAGTGCACGCAGGACCAAGGCTGCAGGCGTGATATCGCAGCCAAGGAGTGAAGTCGGGTTAGGCGGGTCGGGTCAGCGCCAGGCCCACGGGGGACAGGTCATGGGTGAGGCGTAGGTGAAGGGTAAGCAGGGACCTCACCTCCTATGTTGAGTTGAGGCAATAATCCCATATGACTTTCTCAATTTACACGGTGCTACATCCTCACAGATTTTTGAGGTGGGACTAAATGTCCCTCCCTTCCCATGCAAGCATCTATGGCTGGATTGCACGCTCAATCGGGGCAGCTACTAAGGGTGGAGCATCTAATCGAGTCCTTGGAACGAGGCTTGGAGCATAGCTGCGTCACCTGGAGGTGTCGCCTGGAGCTGTTGGTGCCGAAGATAGCTTCAAGCTTCCTTTGAAGCTCTATCAATGGTGGCGGAGGAACGAATACTTGAAATCCAAAATACGGCCTCTCAGCCCAGTTAAATAGGTTCGGGAGCTTCGTTGTAGGGCGTGGAGTGCATTGGTGGTGGTTGTGTGGTGGATGGTCATGCATGGTGACCGGACGATGACAAAAAGTGAAGTGCGAAGGTGGGTAGGTCGACGGAGGGTTTGAAGGTGCAATAGACCTAACTAGGTTAGGGCTTTTGCTCCTGTGATCGAGGTGGAGGTTGTGGAATAGTCGGCGAAGTGTTTGTTGTAGTGGAGTGAGCGGAGGGCTTCCCCGGAGGAGTGGCCGGAGCGGAGGAAGATGACGGTGTTTGGCGGTGTCGAGAGTTTGTTTTTGGGTTTTTAGGGTGTAAAACTAACCTAAGAGAACTAAGGATCTAATCTAACCCAAATTTAATAGACAACAGAGGAAGAACAACACTGGCGTTGGTAGGCTGGCACCGGGGAAGAAGACACTCAGGTAGAGGGGGACGACGACAACGACAGAGAAAGAGCGACGGCGGCTAGTATTGCACGACGTGGAGGTAGGTGAGGAAGAAGAATCTGTCACTGGTAATATGGTCAGGCGATGAAGCAGTCAGAGGGAGTCGCCAGAGCTCGAGGAGCAATCCGATCGAAATAGGAGAGAGGAAACTGGGGATTTTCCAGCCAAAATCGAGTCTGAGGAGAACAACGAGGTTTAGGGAGTCTTATGTAAGACTCTAGAGCTCGATTTAAGCTTGGGAAGCAAGCTTCCCAAGCTAAGAAACTTTGCCAGAGTTTGGAAATTCTATGATACCCGAATCTCTCATGCGTTCGCATGAGAAATTGGGATGGTTTTGGGGCTAATGACTGTATTCAATGGAAAGAGGACTTCTCAAGGAATCTCCCTTCCAATTTTCGAAGGGATTGATTGATCAGAGGAGTTCTCTTCAATCAAAGGTCACCGGAGTTGTAGGATTAGGATTTCATGGCGGCAGGAACCCTTTAGTGAAACGATGATAAAGTTGGGGGGCTATTTGTAAGAAATTCAAAAGTTAGGGGCATGAATGTGAGATAAAAGAATCAGACAAGACTAAATTGCAAATTAGGTGAAGACAATCTCAGATTAGGTCCAAATTTTGGTACAAACCTAATTTGGACCTAGGAAATCCAATGGTAAAGTTGGATTTTTGTTTTGACCTAGTTTGACTAGTTAATTTATGCAAAAACCTAAATCAGGTAAATGTCTTTCTAAGACTATTTTGGCTCAAATTGAAGGTATCAAACCCTAGAGAATATTCTTCTATGATTTTTTGAGGGTTTAGGTGAATTTTATCCTAACCAGAACCTCAGTAGATTAAGCGAGTCTATTTTTAGGGTTTCAAATGTCATTTAATTCCTGAAACAAGAAAAAATAGTTTTCTATTTATCCTAACCCACTTGTTACTCTTAAGACCATTTGACCCTTAATTAACCCCTGAAGAAATCTCATGATTGTATTGCAATTGAGATATACTGTTAAAACTATAGTTTTATCCGTGTTTTATTGTATTTCCCTCAGAATGGATTTGCTGTGAATTATGGCCTTCTGATGGTTATGTAGGAGCATTTAATGACTTAATCAGATCAAATTGAGCTAGTTATGACTCATGACGATGTTCCCATTAGCATGGCTTAACCAAAGACAAAATTGTCCAAATAAGAGCTTAGAAACATTCTAAGTTTTATTGATTGGTAGGAGTCAATTTAGTTGTCCACTACGGCATGTCAAATTATTTCACACACATGATGCTGGATTTTTGACATTCACTTCAAGTCTTGGGTGGGTTGATTGAGTTAGAGAAAGTTACCCTCCTAACCCAAGTCTGTGGGCTAATAGGGCTCTTGATTTGATTTGGGCAGTTCGAATTTGAGTCGGTACTCGAGAGCTGTTGAAGTCTTTGTCATTAAGGATTTGTTTGTGATTTATTTTCATTAGTGAAAGATCAGATTAAGGTTTTTGATTCCAACTCGCTTGGTTCCTTAACAACTCATTTTGTAATAGAAGTGTATATATTTATATAGGGGGGTGATCCAGAGAGCACAATGCTTACAAAATGGGTGATGAACACGTAATACAGTCCATTAGATTAAGATCGAATGAACATGGTAAATATCACTCATACCAACGAAAGTGGTATTCCAACAGCTCCAAGATTGAAGGCGCTTAACATAAATGTAATCCATGTGGATTTATAATTATTAAGTTACCTAAAATGTAGGTTGCGATAATAACTAATCATATCTACATATTCTAAAAATAGATGTGTAGATTGATTGTAATATAGCAAAAAAATATTCAAAACCATAAATATCAATATTAAGTATGTAAGAATCTGAAAAGGTAAGACCAACCAAATAAATTCAACTGTTTGGTGCCTAAAATTAGCGAAGACTATGTTACTATTTGTAAAATTATTGTAATAAAATAGAATGGTGTTTGTAATGACAAGTGTGTATAGTTGTAACAACCTTATGGGTAAGTTGTAACAGATTTTATTCTTGTAACAAACAAAACAAAATGTTGTAACAACTACTTTGTGAAACTTTTTGAATATTACATGCAATATATCGTAGATACTTTGCAATACATAATATATTGCATCTAATATATGTATCACATATGATTAATTACAACTGCATAAGATTTCATTTAATTAAAAATATTTTTTTTGCAATGCATGCATGATTTGTTCTCGATAGACAATCAATATGGAGACGCACATGTAACGTATTATTATAATACGTTGTGTTCTGTCATCTCTTAGTGGTGAATAGTTGTAACGTTCAATACAAGATATTATAATACATTTTAGCTGCTTTGTAATACATTGCTTTCATTGAATATAAGTTTTGTGTTACAAAGAAACATTGAGTAACAAGGACGTTGGGAGTGGAGTTGTAATACAAGCCACCAGTGCATAAAATAATAGAAAGTCGATTGTAATACAAGTAAAAAACACAAAATAATGGATAGTTGAGTAGTAATATAAAGCATTAACACAAAATAATAAATAGTCAAGTTGTAGTACAAGCTGACAACATAATTTATTATAATATAAGCAATTGATGTTATTATCACAGATAATCAATACGAAATTTGTGGGATTCATTGTTATATTCTCAATACGTTATTATGGAAGTAATCATGATTCGTTATTTTCAAAATTAATCGGTGATTGTGCAGTAATCATAAGCCCTAATCTGCTTGAATTAAGTTAGAACTTAACCTAACTTAGTCATTCTGTATGCATTCCCATCATACTTTGTATCGTAGTCGATTTATTAGTTTTGTAAATAATAATGTCATATTATGTTCTAATTGAGAAATATTAATAATTGCAGATAATTCGGGGCTGCGGATGACAGATCCAATCTTACGGATCTATTTAGAACAACGACAGGAGTCCAACGCTTCCAAGATCACATCGATCAGACTCTCGTAGCATCCTATGGAGTCCACAGAAGAGTAGGACCCAAGATACAAATAGGTGAAAATTCAAACCTCAGATGATAATCCAATTGCACGAATGGATCAGGATCAGCAATCGTAGTCCAATGATGTAGGAATCATATTAATTGGAGGCCTACATCACCATTTACAAAAGATAGAAGATGAACGGCCACGATGGCATCACGTGGCACCATCGCAGCTACTCCTCACAACTACCCAACTTCTGAAGAGGCTCTCCCCATGTGCCACAATGTGGCCACGTCATTGCTCTAGGAATGCCTCAACAAGGAAAGAAGAAACCTCAATCGTTCGATCTCCATCCAACGGTTGAGGACAACTAGATGAGAAGAGGCAACCGCAACAAAACGCGCCTCTGGCGCATTGGCTCACACTCTCGAACAACAACGCAGGACATGAGGTCAACTCGTAATCAGCAGGACATGGGGTTGATCGGTGGGAAACCGCCGTTGCTCTCCCCAACTTCTCCAAAAGGCCACCACGGACCACTCATGCTGCCCTTATTCTGCCAGATTAGATAGTGATATTCTAGTTTCTTTCTACAATTCAATTACTCTTGTTCTAGAATTACAAAGTTAAAATTCTAGAATTATTTGATCAAACTCATGGCTACATTCTCTCTATATATATTGTGACTATTATCTAGTTGGTATTTACATCCAAATCAGTTTGAGATGGAAAATGTTTTCTATCTTCTGAGTTCAACTGGGACTCACCTATTTCCTTAAAAATTTATTTGTTGAGATGTATTTTGCGCTACACTACGATGGAATTATTTAAAAATGCGATTTATGTCACAAACAAATTGACGTCGTTGTTGGGGAGGCAACGACGATTTTTGATTTCATAACTGATTTAGGCTTTTTTTGTGTAGGATGCACCAGGGATCTGTGCACACATCAAGTGTGGATTTTTAAAAGTCAGGTGCACAACTTCTTTACCTTAGTTTTAGGTTTATTTCTGAATCTTAGGATAGATTTGAATTTTAGTTAGATTTTGCTTTTTGAAAAAAAAAGGTAGTTAGATTAGGATTTCTTTTTGAATCCTAGGTTAGAAGTTGCTTTAAAAAAATAGAGAGAAAATTTTGAAAAAAAATTTCCGTCAAAAAAAAATTGAAAATGTTTTTTTTTAAAAAATCATTTTGGTAGGAAGGTTTGAAATTTGAATTTCAAACCTTTCAAAAGCCTTTCCACCACATCCCTGATTTTCGACCTGATTTCGAGGAGAAATTTAAAAATTCATTTACCAAAAATATATTGAGTGAAAAATTCTGAATCTCAGGCAAGAACTTCATTTTCAAACCATCTTTCAAACAACACCATTTATTGGGAAAATTTGAATTGTGTAATTTTTAAAAATTCAGGAATTACACGGCAGTCAAACTGACCAAGATTTGAAAATTTTCAAATTTCAAATAGCAATTTCAAACAATCCATGAATTTGATCTGACGAAAAATGGTGGGTTTTGAAAGCTAATCTAATTAGCTTTCATTTCCATAATTTTTCTAAATTTTCAAAGTTTATTTCGTACTGTTTCAAATTGGAAAACCGATCAGGGGTCAAAATTTCAAATATAACCCCCTAACATTTAAAAATTCCTATTTATTCGATTGAAATAGGAAAAATTAAAAAAAAATATATTCTCTAAAAATATAATTGAAAAGGGAATCTGTTTGTCAAATTTCAAATTATTTGGACTCCATTTGCATATCAGAGAATTGTTTTACTCTTATTGGTCTGTTGAAACCCTAGAACTGCATGAACCCTAGGTTACACCTTTCGGGTCAAAATTTCTAGAGACCACACATTTGGGCTAACCTAGACTAAATCAAGTCTAGTGGCTAGCCGGTGAGCTTGGTCACATTGTGGACCATTCACCACCTACTGAATTGAAGAAAAAAGGTTTAAAAAAAATCACAAGAACATATCTAATAACCTGCATTTGTCTTGAAACTACTGGGTGATTTCAACCTCTTCTACCAAACCTAGTGACTAAGCATGCGGGGTAGTGTCAAACGACCGCGGCTAAGAGGTACAAAGGAACCGTAGAAGAAAGCAGAAGGAAGAACCTTCCTCTTAGTCTCCTCGTAACTAGTCTAGCTGGGTTACCTTAAGAGGTGGGGATTTTCTTCAGTTGGTTTCTCGACGAATTTCTTCAATAATTTAAACTTGAACAAAAAATTTGGTCATCTAATCTTAAGCACCAATCTTATTAATAAGGCCTTAGCCTTGTTTTGCTTGACTACACCAACCCTTTGAGTTGGTGTATGCAAGGAAGGTCATTAAGACCTAAGCTTGTTTGAACTTGGGACCCAAACCCAAGGCGATAAAGGCAACTCTCACCTGAACCTTCTTCCCAACCCTCTTCCTCTCGATTAGCTAAGATGGCTCATCCTGATCCTGAAGCTGGTTAAGGCCCTGAGAATCAAGACCTAATGCCTCGTCTGGAAGCCAGGGTCGAGGAGTGTGAGCAAAGATACAAGCAGAGCATTAACAGGATCCTCACAACGCTAGACAGGATGCGGCATCCACCACATGGAGAACAACTACAGGATTTCTACAATCCAGTGGTGATGACTATAGCACCTCAGGTTCGAATTCTTGCATGCAGAGATGCATTCGAGTTGAAGCCAAACATCATATGTCTAATTCAGACTCACTTCCATGGAAACTCGAATGAAGATCCCTTCTAGCACATTGAAGATCTGAGTCGAATTGTACAGTCAATTCGACCCAGAAATGTAAACATTGGAATTGTTCTCATGAAGCTTTTTCCTTTCTCTCTCAAAGATAAAGCTTCCTGTCGGTTCAAGACTATCGAGAGGCTGATTGGAACCTAGGAAGAATTACATCATGAATTCTTCCAAAAGTTTTTCCCCATTGGTCGAATAAATGCTGAGGCACGCAATCACGACCTTTTCCCAAGGCCCTGGAGAGAAACTGCATGACGCCTAGGATAGTTCCTTGATCTTCTCAGGAAGTGCCTGCACCATTGTGTACCCAGATGGCACTTTGCACAAATCTTTTACCATGGGTTGCATGACACACATTCGTACTTGACTGATGCATCTAGTGGCGGGAATTTCTTTGCAAAGGGCAAGAACAACGCATTCAAACTATTAGAATCCTTAGCAGAGAACTCGATGAATGCCACCTCTATGAACCAATTCCAACAACCTGGGCAGTAATGTGGTAATGTCCATGAAGCTCATGCCAAATCTACCCGAGTTGATATGGACATTATCACCAAGAAGCTAGACAAGGTGGATCTGCTCGATAAAAAGCTCGATGAATTAATGCGAGCAAGATCTGGGTTTCTTGGCTGTACAACTGTATCACACTCCTCTATTGCATCCCGAGCCCCTACTACTCGTGAACATCTTTTCACTCGGGATGTTTCTTCTCCACCTCCATGGGATCCTACATATCAGGAGACCGTGAGTAATCTGGATATGGCATCGTACAATTAGGGCTACATGCCACATGAAAATTCAAGTGCATATTCTTTTGATGAATTTGTGTCTAAGAATCATCGGCCAACGAAGACGTCAGTGCTATCCAAGGTTACGAGCATAATAACCTGTATTTTGAGACATATAATCCTGGCTGGTGCCATCATCCTAACTTCTCCTAGTTTGGTAACTCAGAGATCAAATCCACACTATCAAACCAGACAATACGGGAATGCACAAAACACATATCCTAGACAGTAGCCATTCTCATCTCAACAGTAGTAACCTCGCTCTATCAGCTACTACATCAAGCTGCCAATCACCCTTTGACATCGTTCTGCATTTAGAGTAGTATATAATTTAGGTTAATTACATCCTTCTTGTGGTCAGGAGAGAAGATGATTTATTTCAGGGCCTCGGATGGACGATTGGACCATATGGATCTAACCAGGATGATGATCGGAGGCTAACACTTTCGAAATCGTCTAGATTGGAGTCCCGTAGCATCATATGAAGCCCGAGGAAGATCAATGGCCAGGGGTAATGCGACATCCATACGGGTTTCAGATGGAGAATCTGACCGTACGGATGAATTTGGAGTGATAATCGCAATCCAGCAATGCAGGAATCATCTTGATCTAAGCACCGTGTCACCCTCTAAAATAGAAAGAAGATGGATGGCCTAGATAGTGTCATGTGGTGCCATCCAGGCCACCCAACACTGGCTAGCACCCACTCTTCATCAAGGCATCACCCATTCTCAACCATTGGATCCTGATCCAATGGTTGAGGATCCATCTCCATGCAAGCCCTTAAGTCATCCTCACAACATTTCCTGGCTGCAGCACGTTGGTTGAGAGGGCTCCTCTCTAAAAGAGGGTGCAAGTTCAAAACCCGCTACCCCCTCAATTGAAGACTTGAGGCGTGATGTAGCATCAAGGCAAGCACGTGCGCTCGGGAGCACAGCAAAGCGGCAGTGCAGCTACGCACAGCAATAGCCAACGTACTCCAGCACATGCACGCTCAACAAGAAGCATGATGCGCACGCCAGCGGGGCGTGACCAGTGAGGATATGCGTGGATCTTCAGCAACTCGGGCCTTTAGTTATGCTTGCAGCTGTCACTAATGGCCCGTGCGTGCTAGCAATGGAATTGAAGGCGCAGATCTTCAGCGACAGAAAGGGCAATGTTTACGGACGTCAGTAATGACCCATATACGAATTTGTTCTTCCTCCTCCACTATAAAAGGACCTACCCACCACCATTCCAAACCATCTCTTCCTTTCTTCCTCTCACCACCTCCAAGGCTCTAGAGAGAGCTTGTCTCAAGCCCGGGATGCTCCTCTAAAGTAGAAAACCAAATAGTTTTCCCTCCCCTCATCCCCATTCATGGGGCATCCTGTGGTCATCCTCTCATCGCCCTTCAAGAAGAAGATCCTCACCGCGATGCCGTCCTGCCCCACCATCCATCCTCCGGGTCCATCCCCATTCATCTCGCTCCTCACCACCTTCCTCCAGGCGACGTCCGAGTGAGTCATCCTCCAAGCGATCGTCAAGAGGGATTTCTCTCACCTCTTTCTTTCTTTCACTTTCGTAGTGTAGATTTTTCACTTTCGTAGTTGTAACAAACAATTCTTTATGAATAGATGATTGTTTCTCACTCTCTCTCTTAAATTTTTGCAAGTAGATTAGCTAGAATTCATTGACCTAATCTCTTGCTTGCTAAAAATACCAAAAAAATTAGTAAAGATAAAAATGACAAAAATAAATAAAAGCAAAGAATGGATTTTTATAAAACCAAATGTTTTCCTCCCCATGTTCGAGTCGGGACTCACTTCTCGAACTTCGATTATAAATTTTATCTGATAGACACATTTTGCGAGCTACGATGATGGGTCCTCCGAACCCCCGATTTTAATTCACGAAGCTCGCCTCGATCATTTTGGTGCCATTGCTGGAAAGGCAATGCTCTTTGTTTTTTTTCGTGTTTTTCCGCCTTACCTAACTTTTATATCACTTTTTTCTCAGATCTTACTGTGATTGCAGGTACTCATCTGAGGCGAGCTAGGGTGGTTTGATCGAAGAAAAGTGCAGATGAAGGTTTTGTAAGTTTATCCCTACCATCCCCACCCTAGTTTTCATTCCATAACTTAATAACTCAAACCAAAATCAACTTAGGTGCTTTTATTAAACCATATGGTAGATTTTGGTTGTTTGATTGTCACTCTACTCACCTCACCCACCCGCATATATAAAAAAACTAAAAAAACTCTTCTCTTGTGGGATTTACTGAAAGAGACACACTTTAACACCTACAACTCTCGACTTAAGGCACACCACTCCACTTTGATTCTACCACTTAACCGAGATCTACACTTCAATTCAAAACACATAAGTGAGTAGAAATTTGATTATGCTAAGACATTGTGTGCCTTAATCTATGGTGCGAATAGGCCAATTGATTGATTTGTTTGGGCTGCACCACTTAAATTAAAAGCAATTCATCAGTAGCTTGCCACTTAGGGTTGATTTTTAGGGCTGAACTAGACACTCCACTTTTTTTCTGATTTCTAAAGGAATACATCATCACCAGTGTTTGTAAAACCTGGAGTGTTATACTGAACCCTGATTAAACAAACCTAAAGATTAGACCCTAAAAGCTACTAAACAAGGTTAAACCCTAAAAGACACATCATTAAATAACCTCATTTAAAAACCCTAGTTATGCACACACACACATTTTAATTGATCATTAAGGACACAACCCATCTAAAGGGCCCATCACATTCCAAGAGCACGATCATCCCAAGCCTAATTAAAACTGAGTAGACGTTGGCCTTAAGGATTGATTCTCTATTCGAGGCTCAGACTGAGATTTTTTTTATTAATTTGCTTCTACTAGTCCATCTGATGTTTAGCCAGGGGTGTAGCGTCAAATGACCACGGCTGCGGGTAAACTAGGAACCAAAAGCATAGGCCAAAGGAAGAACCTTCTCCCCAGTCCCTCCTAACTGGTTGGATTGACCAGATAAAAGTAGACCAAATTGTTTATAATCTCAAGATGGGTCTTAGGAGTATGTAGGTCTTTAGGCTACCCACATAAGGATAGGTTTGGTTGATTGTACTGTAGGGCACCTTTCTCTCTTCTGTCTTCCCTCCTATTCTATCATGTATCCTTCTACACCCTACACTCATTTCACATCCTATCCTCCTACCACCACTTATCCCAAAGATGATTACTATCCCGACTTGACTTGTAATTACCCATCCACTAGCCGGGATAACTTTGATTGGGGATATGAATCCGGACCTCAGTGTCCAGGGCCTAACCCTGGACAACAAGACTATGATTACTATCCATCATAGAGCTAGAAAGATTATAGACCTCCACCCTTTAACAATCAACCCAACCTGATCTACAATCAAGAAGGATATGTTGATTATAACACCTACCCTCCCTAAAATTATGGTGAACATAGGTTATTTCCATTCTTTGAACAACCTGAAATGACCTACTATCAGGGAGAGACCCAAGAACCTTGATATCTTGACTCCCTTAGATTTAACCCAAACCCACCCAAACCTGAACTGAACCAGTGGGTTCATGTGAACTAGATCAAGGATTGGGTGTTGGCTAATTTGTGGAACACTATACAATCTTTGGAAGCTCAGCCAACACCATGCACTAAAGAATTGGAGCCTATGATCAAAATGACTGATGAACTTAATAGTTCTCTATTCAATTTGCTCCAAAATGTTAGGGATAGGGACCTGGGTGAGTTTCTACTTAGGAAATTATCGAGGTTGAGAATGAAATTTGTGGTTGCCCTAGTCAAATCTTGGGATGATTCTCAAGATTAACCCCCTTCAGGAGAGCCAATGTTAAAACCCACTCTGGAGCCTATCGGGGGGAATACATATTCTGAGATTTGAGATGACCAGGTTGGGCTAGAGCAACCTGATGAGAACCTCATCATGAACCCTAACTAGCATAATTTAATCCAAATAAGTGTGAAAAAGCTCCTACAAAACCTAAAGAGAGGCTTAACTCAGAGAATTCTGAGTTAAAGAATAAGACAAATAATAAGGGGTGAAACTGTAATTTCACCAATGCAGTGTGCAAATAGGGTAATTAAGGGTCCAAACACAAGTCAAACGAGCTTAATAAGGAGGAAAGTGGGATGATCTGATCTGAAAAGGGTTATAGCAACTTCTAGGAATTAAATGACATTCTATAACCCTAAAACAAACCCACTTTAATTCATGAGATTTGAGGCAAGATAAAAATCAACTAAACCCTCTAAAATTCATGGAAAAATATTCCCTAGGGTTTAGAACCTTCAATTTGGCCTTTGCAACCTATTTTGACCTAAAAAGAGAACCATGCCCAATTTATGACTTAATTTGGGTTTTTATGCAAATTGATCAGTCAAACATGATCCAACCTAAAATCAAATTTCACCATTAAAATCCTTAGGTTCAAATTAGGTTGGTATAAAAACTTGGGCCTAAGAAAAGACCATCTTGATTGAATTTACAAATTGGTCCTCCTAAATTACTTTTTGACCCTTATCTTTTGAAACCCTTGCAATTGGCCCCCTAACTTTCTCATCGTTCTTTGCAGAACGGTCCTCCCTGCCATTTCTGTGCAGCGCCATACCTCTGGCGACCTTGCGCGGAGGATGGCGCCGCGCAGGGCAGGGCACTCATCCTCAGGAACGAGCGGGGGGTTCCCTACGTCGTCCTCTATCGCAGGGACCCTCCCCTGACCTCTACAACCGACCATGCCTCTCAAGCGAAATCACGAAAGGCATGGGTGTCCATTTCTGGCCACACTCCGGCGAGCACGGCACGTCGCCTCCTCGATCTCCTCTCCTCGCCAGTGCCTATATACGGAGCGGTAGGGTCTGCTGTCTCCTTCAAGCTAGTTTTGGCTGAGAGAAACCATAGATTTTGTTTCTCCCCTCTCCGGTCAGGCAGCCCGAGCTTCCGACGATCCTCCCTCCTCCTCCTCATCGCTCTGCTACCATACCTGCAACAGAGCCTACTCTACTCCGCCGTCCCACGCCAGGCCGCACCAGCTGGCATCCTCAGATCTCCTCCTCGTCGCCGATAACCCTCTCCTGGGCATCTTTGTCCCCAGCTCTGGCAGGCAAGAGCCAGACGCCTTCCTCTCTCCCTTCGTTGACTAAGTAGGTAGGAATCTTCCCCTCTCTCTCCCTTATATTTTCCCCTTGTTAATTTACCATTTTGACTCACCGACCGCCACTGTCCATCACCACCTTCCCTATCTCCGGTCGCCATCTCCGGCGAGGTCGCGCCACCTCCACAGACCACCTCACCCCTCGTCGACAAGCCCAGAAGCTCCCCCTCACTCAACTCAAACGTTTCCCCCACTCCATTCACCGCCCTTCACCGCCCGAGCACCCCCCCAAACACACCCATTTCCGCACGCACATTCTGCCCTAGGCGCACCTCCACAGGCACACCTGCGCCTCGCCGACCCTCGCACTACCTTCGCCACACTCCGGCGAGGCTCCCTATGTTGTCTGATGTGTCCGAGAGGCAGTCCTTGGGATTTCATGTCTCCGCCTCCTCGCCGCCATTGATGAGCTGCTGAAGCTCCTTCGCAAGCAGCTCCAGGACTCCTCCAGCCCAGGCGCAAGCTCCAGCCAACATTGGATGATTCCGCAAGCACGCCTAGGTTTGCGATTGGGGTTGCGAGCCTTCGCTGCTGCACCAATTGGCACCACCTTCTCTCCTGCGGGCACGCAGACTGGAGGTGGGACTTTAGTCCCACCTCGTAAGTGTGTGGCCTCGCGCCCACACTTAAATTGAAAAATTGAATTAAGTTGTTCGCCTTCGATACACAGGGGTTAGGTCCCTCACCCACACACCGTGTGCCATGCACTCGCACCTACCCTCGCCCGCGCTCACGCCCCGCGGATCTGGGCCGAATCCGACTACCCGACCAAGCACTCCTCGCCCACCACTGCACGCCGGTGGGCCTGGTCCCGGGTGCGCAACCCGAATCCGATTACCCGGCTCTGGGAGAGCTTTCCTAAAGAGAGATTCAGAGAGAAAGAGAGATGCGGGGAAGGGGTAGGGGTAGGTTTTCCACTGATAGTTGTCTATGCGCGCAGGGAAGAAGGAAAAAGAAGGAAGAAGCAGGCGAAGGAAGAAGAAGAGAAGAAGAGGAGCAGCTGAAGACTTAGCTGCACCGAGCAGCTGCTGAAGAAGAAAGGAAGGAGAGGAGCTGAAGGAGAAGAAAAGGAGCTGCACTGTAGCAAATGCACAGTTAAGCCGTCTGAGTACCGAGTCAGACGACGGAAGGGCAGCAGCTAGAGCAAAAGAAGGCAGCCTGAAGAAGAAGAAGAAGGAAGAAATGAAGAAGAGGAATGGCCAGACCAGAAGAAAAAGGAGAAGAAAAGAAGGAAGAAGAAAGGAAGACTTAGCAGCTGAAAGAAAGAGAAGGCAGAAGCCTTTGTAGCCGCAAGAAAGAAGAGAAGAAAATCAGAGAGGAAGAAAGGAGAAAGAGAAAGGGTCACCACCACCGTAGCAAAGAAAAGAAAAGAGAAGAAGGTAGATTGAAGAAGAGAAGAATCAGCTGAAAGAGAAGAAGAAAAGAGAAGAAGAAGAGAGAAGAAGAAGAAGCCAAAAAAGAGAACTTTCGCTCCCTCTCTCTCTCTATCTCTTAATTTTTGTAAAATCTTATATTGTGAATTTATGTTTCTAGAATTATAGTTGCTCCCTAAGTTCGACCTCGGGAAACTTGTCATTCTGAGTAAAAAAAAATTGTATTAAACTGGTAACTGTTTTGTCATATACCACAACGACTATAATAACTATAAAGATGAAAGCAAGCACCACCACAACCCATTGAGGATGAACCAATTGATTCACCCAAGATCTCCAAGCCAGGGAGTGAGGAAAAATATGTCTCCTTGGATCACAAAATGGTATATGATTTTGAGACATGTAAATGAGGATCATGGATTCTTTGATTCTGAGGGTGAGGAATCTCTTAGTGAAGTCTCACTTGAGATTAAGGAAATGATTTTAGTAAGACAAACGGGCTTGAGGAATCTGATAAATCATTTGATAGCCTGACTATTGAGGATTCTTATTCGATTAGGGGTAACTTGGAGGATCTAAATCTTGATGATTCAATTAGTGACCCCATTCCTCAGCTACACCCTAAAGAGTTGACTTCTGAGATCATTATGCCCAAATCAATCTTGATTCAGCCACTATTTCTGGACTTGGGTAAATCTTATGGGGTGAGCAATATGCTAGAGGTCTCGGAGCCTAAGCTCTTGATGTTGGAGGATAGAAGTGTTGAAATAAAAATTTGGAAGGCTAATTCTGAGGGAACTTTTATTTTGGATCTAAGGGTACCTATTGACCTGAAACCACCTACTTTCTAATAGGACCCTTATGGTATCATTCACGTGCAACCCAAGCTCGAAATAACTGATTATATTTTTGAGCTGAATGTTAAGAGGACATCTGAACCTAAGCCAGTGAGATGCTTTGTTTCTCAGTGAGAAGGGGAACATCTTAATCAAAATAATGTCAAGGCTAATGTTCCTAGGTTTCACAGTCTGGGCGATCCAGTCAAGATCCTCTAGGTGTTGGAAGGGGTCCTCATTTGAGCTTCCATGGAAGTGGATATGAATTAGACTTAGGATATTTGGTTTCAGCTCAAAATCATCTCCCCCTTCGGGGATCCTAAGGTGTGGCTCGATTCAAATAGCGGAAGGATTGTAGAAGTCGCGGAGGGGCCTAGGTTGGTCCTGGAATGGTGGTGGATCAAGTGGTGGTTGCCCTTGTGGGCCTTGGAAAGGTGGTGGTGGTTGCCCCTGTGGGTTCTACAACCGGTGTATGGCTTGCATGATGGTGTGGATTTGTTGCTGTTGAAGCCGGTGGTTTGCATTAATCTGGGTATGGATGATGGCCATTATGTCTGGTGGGGGTTGGTCCTCAACCTCATCTACTGTAGGTTTAGCCATGTCTCTAGCAGAATCAGGTCACCTGGATTCCTGTCCCAAAACAAACAACTCGGGATGAAGTGATCGTCTCTCGTGCATACACTAGAGAAGAACACAAGGGGATGCGGAGAGTGACAGATGCGAGAAGTGTGTGTACAATCAAGCAAACAAGCCTAGTCCTTATGGTGTATTCCTTAGGGGACCTAAAAATCTCAAAAGGGGCGATCAAGTCCGTAAGCACTGGACTTCCTTTCCCAAAGCTAATCGGGCCAGGTTGATTACGATGGGATTGTAGGGAAGGTTCTTCCTTTGGCTTGCGTCGCCGATTCCATAGACACCACAACCACGGTCGTTTGACACTTCCCCGCAGCCTAGTCACCAGATTCTACTAAGTGAATGAAAGCCAAGTGCCTAGCGAACAAAACCACACCTCTTGAGACTTAACCCAGTCCTGCCTAGGGCACATCTACTCTGTTTTAAAAGGGGTTAGGACAGTCCTTGTGCTTGGGTTATGTGATGAGGCATTGATTGGGGAGGTGCCTCTTAGTTTTCTAATTCCAGTGTGTGTGCTCCTATCAAAACATGGCTTTCAAGCAAGGATTTTTTTTAAGATGTGGTGTCTTTTAATGTTTTATCCTTACTTTTGTGTCTTTTAGGGTTGACGTGTCTTAATGTTTTCAGACAAGTTTCAAGTGGGCACGCCAAGTTTTGCACAAATTGGTGAGAGTAGATTTCCTTTGATGTGAAGAGGCTCTAAAACCCTAAAATGCTCATCCTAGTGGTCATGCAACTACTATCAGATGAGTTGATTTTAGGGTTGAGTGGTGTGGCCCATGTCAATTCACGATGGCTTCGCAAACACCACTCAAAAAGAAAGAAGAACACTCCAAAAAGGTTAGGTCATTAAGAATGTTAGAGTGTATTTTTTTGTTGGGTGATGTGTTAGGGATGTGGATCAGGCAATCATGCACCACGCCAATTTTTTTTCGATTTTACAATTTTTTTTAGATTTTTTTTTAGGCAAATAAACAACCACGGGTGAAGAAATACTCACAATCGATCCTTGTTGTGCTTACTCCCTCTTTACCGTCACGTGTTGCACTGCTTCGCCATCCAAGCGTCGAATTCCTGCAACCATCAAGTAGAAGGAGAAAAGGCATTAGATGATGTGAGCATGGATGTAAAATGGAAGTGACAAAATAAATCCGCTGCCTCCCCGGCAATGGCGCCAAAAATTGACGTGCGAAAGACATGTTTGTTTAAAAGGATCGTTATAGTTTGTGCTCACAGCGTCGATTTTAAAAGAAGAAACGGACGTGAGTCCGAGTGTCGATCACAGGGAGGCGTAAAAACTGGATTTTCTTTGTCACTTTATGTCACAGAGATAATGGGATTTTGCTTGCAAAAAGACATGGTAGAAAAATGAGTGAGAGAGAAAAAGTGAGAGAGAGTAGGGTTAGAGTCTTTTAAATCATAGCCATTGCTCAAAGTAACATCAACACTATATTAAACATGCAATTCAAGTTTTACAAATACAATAGTAGCTAAATGCTTGAATAAAAAGGAAGTAAAGCTAGATTCAAGGGAAAGAAAGAGAGAAAGAGAGGGGAGATGGTGAGGCGGCCACGACGGTGGAGAGAGGCTCCATCGACAGCTCGTTGACTCCGTTGACTACAAGAGGGGCTAAAGGGGGCTAGGAAGGTGTTACAACACTTGCAAGATGAATTGAATGCCTTCCATGGGTGGTTGGAAGGGGTTTAAATAGGGAGAAGGTCTTTCCAAATGAAGAAGGGTTTTAGCGACGTCCGGGATGTCGCTAAAACCCTTCCCAAAACGTCGGTGAAGCACCCTGCCCAGCGGTGGCTCGCGTGCGATGTTCCTCCTCTTCATGCACGATCCGTGTGCGCGTGTTTTAGGTTGTCCGATCGAAATCTTCGCAAAGGGCACGCTCACGGATTACTGCTGAGGTGCGCGCTGCTGCGCGTCATTGCACGCGTTCGGCCGAACGCGCCTAATTGCACCGCGTGGCGCTGCTACAGTCGCTCGATGGTGATCGGGCGATCCAATTTGGTCGTGCGGTCGATTTCTGTGCTTAATCCCACTGCGAGCGCTTCGAACGCGTGCCTTGATGCCATGTTGCGGTGGTGCGACCGCTACGTTGTCCTTGCGGATGGTCATGCGAAGAAGATCGAGTGCTGCTGCTACCGATTGCTGGATGGGGATCCAACGGTCAGATCTTCGTGTGAGGTCGGGCACGTAGACACAACGAGTGCGAGCGAGTGTGCTTTTCAGCTGTTTGATCTGCAATCGGATGCCTTAAAGTGATGCCGCGCGATGAAGGGAGGTTGAGGGTGCGGCGGGGCCGACACGTGGCAGCCTCATGACCGTTGATCATCAGATCAACAGTCAAAACTTCTTGGACCAATTGTGGGAGCTCCAGATGTTGGATTTAGCTAATTTCGAGTCCAGTGGATTCCGTTCGTCGCTCTGAGTTCATCCATGCAGTCTGATCATTCATTTGAGGCCTGTTTTGACATGCACTTGTACACATGGCCATTAATAATGTACTATAAGTAATCTTGATGTGCAATGCATGCAATGCTCCCGTTCTTGTGTCTTCTGTGCATTTTACCCTTAAGACTGGCCCCCTTTTAGCAGAATTAACAATGTAAAATGTAGTGTTATCAACCACTCCCGGGCAGGTAACTTCCCTATTCTTCCCTAATCAATCTCCTAATCTTGGGAAGGCAAAAAGGAAGCAATCAATTAGGAATCAGCTGCCTTATTTTTCATAGTAATTATCATTTTAAAGGCAAAGTTTCCTAATTTGCGAACTTTTTTTTTTCAAATCTTATTGAAGTTGAAGCGATTTTTAGAGATCCTACCCCAAAATTCTGTGCCTATTAGGGACTACGCTTAAATTCTAATCTTTTTGGACTACACAGTTCTTGTTTGAAGTCCAAAGAGAACTTCTGGGAAAATCAAAAAGGACTTGGAAATAAAACCAATTAGGGTTTCTACATTAAGGTTTTGGAGTGCTAGTTCACACGTGCCTGCATAAAAGGAAACAAACCCACCCGCATTTGTGTACTACCCAAGCCCTTGATTGAAAGGATATAATAAAGACAAACCCTAAAATTAGGCTCTAAAATCACTTCAACCTTAAAAACCTTAGACCTAATAACCTATGAGTCAAATAAGGGTGATTTCTAGGTCTTGAACTAGAGTCATTTTGCCATCTTTAGGGCAAGTCAGGTGAAGTTGGACTACATTGTAGGCCAACCAACCTCCAAATTAGTTCATAAATCAAAACAACTGCTAATTCAAGTGAAATCAAAGGCACAAGTTAGGATATAAAACTAGTAGACTTAAGAGGTCAAGTTATCCATTCTGGTCTACCTGGACCCTCAGTGACAGGAGAGGTCAGGTGGGGGAAACCCTGTAACTCGTGGGGGCACTCTACAATGTAGGGGTCATTGCAGGACTCTCCCTTTCTAGCTGCCCAGGTAATTCTCAGGTGGACAACTTTCTATTCCAAGGGTATCATCCACCCCGAACCTCTATAGTCATCCAAACATCTTTGGGTGCCTTGATTGGGTCAACAACACATCCAGTCCCTCATCCCTTCTATTTAGAACACACACATAGATTTTCTTTGGGAGTCTCTATTCAGATCAAATCACTTCATTCTAAGATCTGAATTCTGATTCTACATCTTGATTCCATCATCTGATTCAAATATGCATCCTAGTTACTTCAGAAAACCATTAAAGAAACCTGAATCACAAAGATCCATGAGAGATAGAATGATTGAGGATGCCCTTGAATTCTATGAAATTGAGTACAAAACCTCAAAACCCATAGAAGACATGCAGGTTAGTGTACCGACAACAACAACCTTCATCATAAACTGTGCCCAATTGTTATTAATAGAAGCAACAAAGGGATCAACCCGAGATATTCTCATAACAGGATACGTTGAGATAGAAAAATTGCGTAACTCTGAATACCTCCAATGCATGACAAATCCTATACTTTTGGAAAAGCACCAAGATGATCTTGAAAAATGGGAAGAGATGATGAGATTGTTGAAATAAGTTATCAATCAGAAATACCTGTACATGCCCCAAACAGTTCATGAAACATCTTGGAATAGTATTGAGGATCAATCTGATTTCCCAAATCCTAGGTTTGAGGCACAAGGTTGTTGTGGATTCCCAACCGAGATGGAATATAACATGCCTGATCTTGAATTAGGTTTGGAAGTCCCAATTGTAGGAGAACATGATTTTGAGCCAACCATAGAAAACCAAAATCCTGGTTCACCAAGCATAGAATTCCAAGCCTCCTGTAATGATGAGATTAAAATAGAAGCTCTCAAGGGTGTAAATCCCACCCCTTATTCTGATAAAGTGACCCTCGAAGGTAATCCTAACCTAGATTCTAGTAATTCAACCTGCATCCTCAGCTAAGAATCTGGATCTGAAACTTATTGGGAAGATTACAAGGCCCTGTATGACGACGATCAAAGTTTAAACGTAGATTATGATTCTGGGCCTTTGTTTGATGAATATCCCTTTCCAACATCCTCAAAGATACAGATTGATTTTTCAAAAGTCATGACAATCTACGATACAGAAACTGAGGAGTTGGAAGAGTGGGGTTTTGATTGGGTCTTTCCTACAAGCCTAGAACTTGAGCCTAGACCAAATAAGGACACCTCTGTGAGCTCAGAATCGAAGAAAAGGCTAGACCCAAGTCAGGTTGCTAAATCTACATCTTGTGATTTATTCTATGGTGGAACCTCTGATCTCGAATCTCATTCAGAACTTGATTCTCGCAATTTCTCTGACAATTTTGAATCTTACCATGATTTCGGAGAACCTTTGTTTCTTGACTATGACGAGCCAATCTATGACCTTAGCTCACATGATTCATTCTCTGACTCCGACTCTAAGGTCCCTGATCTCGAGATCACTGATTTAAATTCAGGTTCTAGTAAGATGGAATCATTTCTTTTCGATCCTCAGGAATCATGACCAAAAGGTGCCAAGTGATTATAACCCAGAATTTGAATCTTTTCTTGACCTAGATTTTCTTCATCCTATAAACACTCTTCAGGCATTCACTTTCGAATTTGATGGCTATTATGAGGGCTCTCTAAATGAACCCACCTGTAATTCCTTTTTAGAGGAGCCCTCATACACAATTTTTATTGAAGCCACCTCCTCCTCATATACAGAACCCATCCAAACCCATTTCAACCCTGACCCGCAACCAGACTCAATTTCTATTCTGATTCCCCTCTTAGTGAGCTGATTGCAGATGATTCGCCTCCACATCTTTATCGGGTTTTGGACATTGATCAGACTGCAAACCATGCTCCATCATCTCTGATCACTCCTGTAGGGTTTCCTCATTATCCACTGATTATTTAATAGATCCCTACTTTGACTAGGCTGATTCGACTCAACCAAACCCTGAATTCACACTTCCATATCATTCTGAGCTCCATAGTATATGGTGGGTTCCACATCTCATGATCTACCTTTATCAACCCACCAAACTGATTGGGTTTAGGCTGCATCATCAGCCTGTTGATCTGAACAAGCACCTGGTTGGATTAACCAGGCTCTTGATCAAGGTGCTTGTTCGATAAAACTCAACTGATTTGACCACTCCCTCCCCATACCATTTCCTACTCAGCTGAAGGTGTTGAATTTAGCGCTTAACGGGAGGTAACCAGTCATTCCAGAAACCCGAGATCCTTTTGATTATCCTTCTGTACTTCACGTCTATTGCACCTAGAGTTCAATTTTAGAACAGTCGATCCCACCTCTGATACACGTGCTAGAGCCTGAAATCATCCACAACAGTCATTCTTGACTCGTTCTCCCACCCAATAATCCTGTTCTATATTCCTGAAACCCAAACCTATTCTACACCCTCCGATTACATTGACATTGCAAAACTTAGGCATGGGGGGGTGGTAAAGTGCAAACATACAGAAAATCAAAATTCAGAAGGGTTCCCACAAAAAATCACATATACCAAAAATACGAAAAAAAATTAGAGGAGAAAAGAAAATTTTGAGGCCATACAAATCATGAGGAGAAAAAGGGGAAAAGTGAAAAATGTCAAAAAAGGAGCACAAAATGAAAAGAAAAATAAGAGATAGTCATTACTGAGAAATTAAGGGATTAACTAAGTTCTAGACCATATCAGGAAAAAGATAATGAGACATAAAAGAGATTAGAAGGAACGTAGATCTTAAGCCTGTTGGGTTGTACTCCTAGGCTTAAAAATTCAAGTATCCGCTAAGATCTGGATAGTACTCAAGAGGTTGGGGAAAATGCGGAGCTTAAGTATTAGGTCTAAGGCTTAGGTAGTATTCAGCCTCATTAACTGACCTTTAGTTTGCGAAACTCGGTAACCTAAGCACCCCAATCCACACACAGTTTGGTTCAGTGTGCATAAGTATCAAAATCACGCAAATGCATTTAAGTTGTTCTGAAAAAATCACCTAGACTAGGGGCGGTTGATCAACACAAGTTGATTTAGATGAGTTCCTAGTGCGGAGAGGCGGGAAATTCCCCTCAAAGATGCTCAATAACATATCATCTCCTCGGTGCTTGTCTCCTAGGATATTTACATATCCTACCAAGGGTATGTAAGCACCCTGTGCTGGTTTAGATGCCATGGGCGGCAGTACCACGAAATTTTGATTGCCAGGGTCTGAATTTAGCCATAGAACACCATTGGCGAGATTATCTTGAAATCTCGAAAGCTAGGGTTCTGGGGGTTGCCATGGGAGATGCTATCATGAAGCATCGATTGCCAGGGACCCTTCGACGATTGATGATGGGGATTAGGAATCCGATACAGACCGTGTTGAGAAGCCAATCCGAGTCTAGAAATAAAAAGAAAAGAGAGAGAAAACTCTCCAAACAAAGAAAATTCTCTGTTTCTCTCTTACAAAAAAATGCACCGCAAACTGAACCAAGTCTAAAATATGTTACAAGCACAGGTGCTTTAACCGCGGAGTCCAACGAACCTTAGGATAGTTCCTGTGGGCCTTAGAAACCTTCACAGAGGACTGAGGCTAGAGATGGTCATGTCTAGATCTTGGTTGGTACTTAAGTACCTCTAGGCCTACTGTTGTTATTCTAACCTAATCAAAAGAGTAAAGCACTCATCATAATTTTTGAACATCAAGGAACTCATGGTCTAGAATCGAAGTTAAAAACCTTAAAATTTTGCTAAGGGACTAGCAAAATCTAGGCATGGGGGTATGATGGGAACACCATCATGAGCCCTAATTAGCACATTCAAACCATAGAAGAGAACAAAAGCTCCTACATAACCAACTAGAGGTCCTAATTCAATGAATAACCATTCTGAGAAAAAAAGTAAGAAATAAGGGGTAAAACTACAATTTTACCACTGTAGTGCGACAACAGGTTTTCTCATGGGCTAAACACAGGTCAAATGGTCTTAACAAGATAATAAGTGGGGTGAATCAGACAGAAAATGGTTCGTGTGAATTCTGGGAATTAAATTACTTCTTGTAACCCTAAAACAAACCCACTTGATTAAACAAGGTTCTGGTCAGGATAAAATTCACCTAAATCCTCTAAAAATCATAGAAAAATAATATCTAGGGTTTAGAACCTTCAATTTGGCCATTGAAACCTATTTGACCTAAAATGGGGTCCCAGACAAATATTTACCCTAAATTAGGTTTTTATGTAAATTGCCCAGCCAAACATGATCAAACTCAAAATCCAACTTCACCATTGGATTCCTTAGGTCTAAATTAGTTTTGTACCAAAATTTGGACCTAAGGGGAACTCATCTTGACCTACTATGCAAATAAGTCCAACCTGATTACATTTCTACCCCTATCTTTCAAAACCATTGCATTTGGCCCCCTATCTTCTTATCATCCTTACAAATAGGTCCCTCAGCCATTATAGCGGAGGGAATCCTACTCTGGCAAGCTTTAGAAGGAGGATTCTCCTTGATTGCTCAAAGAATCCCTCCCAAAATTGGAAGGGAGATTCTCTGAGTAATCCTCTTCAATCTAAACCCATTGATGAGCCCTAATTCGTACCTAATCTCTCATGCGAACACATGAGAGATATGGGTCTTTTTGAAGCTTCCAACTCTGGCAGACATACCTTGCTTGCAAGCTTGGTTTCCAAGCACAATGCTGTCCCCAGAGGACTATTTAAGCAACCCTTGATCCAGCCACATCTCCCTAGCTTGGAATTAGGTCGGTCCACCCTCAATTCATCTCTCCTCGCTGGCCACAACATCTCTGCAAACTCCAGTAGTTCCATCCTCTCTCTCTATTCACCTAACCACAATACCAGTTGTTGGGTTGCCTTCCTCTCATTCATCCACGTCGGCTATACCACCCCTGACGCCACCTCTGCCCTTGTCTTCGCCGCCACCTCATCTACGAAGATCTTCCTCTCCAGCGTCGACCGTACCAGTGAAGATGTCTCTCCTGTCCCCTTCATCCTTAGGTTAGGTCAGTTAACTTCTCTCTCTCCTACTCTCGTTCCCCCTCTTTATTTCGCGAAAATACCCTCGATGCCACCGATCACCATCACCTTCTCCACCTCTGGCCAGACCTCCAGCGTGGCGCCCCCATCGCTCCGCACCTCCACCCACCTCGCCAACCACCCTACGACCTCCACAACACCCCACTGGTCATCTCACACTACTCCAATCACTCTACCACTGACCCAAAAAGGCCCCCGAACATACCCACTCACACGGCCGCAGTGTGCCCTAGGCACACCACCACAAGCGGTCCCACGCCATGCCAACCACCGCCACCTATTCGTCGTGCCTTGGAGAATCTCCCAGGATGTTTTAACGTGGCCGTAAGGTCGTGCTAATGATTTCAGGTTTGCACAACACTGGCTCCCATGGACGAAGAAGCTTAAAGCTACTTCCTATGTTCCAACTGCTGCTGCTCCAGGCATGAGTCCCAGGTGACATAGACTTGAGGCACGAGTGTGTCCAGGCTACCAATTGGAGTCAACAGACCAAGCAGCCTCGCCAATTCAGTTAGACACCAGTTGCTGCAACACGCGCAAGGGAGGTGGGACGTTTAGTCCCACCTCGGAAGTGGGCGAGCAGACGTATGCACATAAATTGATTTTGTGCATAAGCCTTGTCACCTCCTACTCACGAGATGAGGTCCCTCTCTCCCCCTCTCACAGCCTCGTCCATGGCACTGCCCACGCAGACCTGGCCTCGACCCGTTTACCCGACCAACTCACTCCTCGCTCACCACCCATGTCGATGAGCCTAGACCCGGGTCTCCATTAGGTTTGATTACCCGACCCGAATGTGGCTCTGGGATAGCGAACTGCAATAGAGAAGAGAGAAGAGAGGAATGCTACGCAGGGGAAGGGCAGTTTTACTGTGGAAAGCTTGGCTCAACACTTAGCCAAATCCAAGGAAGGAAAAAGAAAGAAGGAGAAGGGTCAGGTGAAGAAGAAGAAACGAGAAGAAGCTAAGGTAGAGAAGGCAGAAGTCAGAGGAGAACAAAGGAGCTATAGAAGAAAAGAGCTACAGAGAAGCTAAGGCAAAGAAGGAGAAGAAAGGAAGAAGAAGAAAGACACCAAGGAAAAGAAAGATGAAAGAAAGAAGGGAAGGAAGAAATTGAAGGCAAAGGACAGGCAAAGTTGAAGAAGAGAAAAGCCAAAATCAGAAGAAGAAGGAAGGAGACGCTAGAGAACAGTGAAGAAAGAAAATAAAGAGAGAGAAAGAAGAATAGTAGAAGAAAGAAATCAGAGAAAAAAGCACTTTAGCACTTCATTTTTAAGACATCTGATTACAAAATCAGACGTCCAATTCTTCATAAGTCCATCATATTTTTAACTACATTTATTCTTATTATCCATATACTCATGCTTAAACTTTTAATTAGATTTTTGAGTAGTATTATGTGTTCAAATTGCATTCATTATTGGGCTTAGTGCGTGAATTCCATTTGCTCCCTGTGTTCGATCTCAGACTTTAAATTCGAGTAATAAATTGTATTTGTTTTGAACGCTTTTTCGAATGTACTACAATGCGACTTTTCTAAAACTTGATCAAGCGCTCCTAACAAGCTATTAGGATGGAACACAAAATCTTATTTTACACACCTACTCTGCAACCACCAGCACCTAGATCTACTCACAAAATGGTTGTTTATACCATTTCAAATTATACCACGTGGGTCCCTCCATTCATTTTTCACCACTTTCAAGACTCGTATGACTTATTTCCCACTCCCGACTCTTCACACCTTTCAAGGCTTCCACTTGCTTCCTATCACTCTAGCACCTGGATTCATTCCTCTTGTAGCACCTGGCTACAACCAATTCTAGGCCTTGTGTTTTTATTCTACCGACCTTGTGGGATTGCTATTCATAGGTAGTTGCTCTACATTGTTGACCCATTAGTGATAACAGAACTCCAAATGTTGACCATTTTGAATCTATCTCCTGCACTCATTGATCCTTCAGATGGAGTTTCGCCTAGCTGGAGGCGTTAAACTCAACATAGCAGTTAGGAATAGCATTTAGACTTAGCATTTAAGCATCACATTTACACTTATACATATATACATATCCTTTATACATAGCATATTTCATTTTGGAATAGTATTCTGCATATTGTGATTACCATTGTAGTGTTGGCATGTGTTGCATGACAAGTTAGGAGTAGTTCCAGGTGATTTCTATCCACTTGCACCTTGCCTTATTTCAATTTCTTTTATTCATGCATGAGGACATGCAAGATCTTAGGCATGGGAGGGTAGTTCATATAAACTGAAAATTTTCTACCAACACCTGGGGGAATAGATCATTTTATCAAGAGGTTTTATTAGGGATTTATTCTTTAGTAGATTGCTTAACTTAGAATCCAGTATAATTTCACACTTGCACGTAGAATTTGCAATGGATCCAATGCGAAGGTTGATAGACATCTCTAGTTTGCTGAGAAGAAGCTTTGCCTCTTCTCCTGAACCCTTGGACAATAATCGGGGAGTCAAGTGAACCATCTTCTAGTAGTTCCACCAAAAACATGTGTGAGGTGCGAGTAGAAGTCTGCTGGTGCTCTAAGACTAGTGTAAGGAATCTTAAATTTGGGATAATTGGATAATGATACTCGGAGTTAGGCACAGTTTTCACTCTCAGTTCTTGCGTACGAATTCTTTGAGAGAATCCTTGCAAGAGCCACCAAATAAGGCAAATACACAAAGAGCGGGTTTTAATAAAACTAAGACTAAGATGGATAGTCATGACTGTCCTTCATGGAATCCTCGGCTGAAGGAGGGTACAGATATCAAGGTCGGAAATACGTTGTCCTATCTATTCCCTTCCCGGGGCTGAGAATAGGAACTTCCACCAAATAAGCCACCCGATATCCTCTTGAACACCCCCAATTTTGAATAATATCTCATGAAATAAAAGTATGTATGCTATATTGTATTGTGTTAGTAGATATGGCATTATATTAGTATATAAAAAAAAACAAAAAGAGAAAAAAAAAGAGAAAAAAGAAGAAAAAATAGAAAAAAGAAAAGAAAAAAAAAATCTTGCCATATTGAGAAGTATGAGTTATGTTGAGTCAAGTACATTGAGGCAACAACACCTACCACCCTCACGATTCACCAAATACAGTCTTGACCTACTTTTCCATATTTTTGATCACCTGAATATGGGATGAGGGCTTCTGACTTAGTCATAGGGTTATCAGAACAAAATTGAAGTGTAATGCCATGAGAGACCACCAAATATATTCACAAATCTGGTGAGATGTGAGTGTAGGAAGAAAAAGAAAAGAGAAAGACAAAAAAAGAAAAGGAAAAGAAAAGGAAAGAAAGAGAAAAAAAAGAGAAAGAAGAAAAAGTACAAAAGACTTAAGAGAGCACAGTTTTCCAGCCTCTCTATAAGTTGATTTATTTAATAATTTGGAAATCTAGATTCTGAAATATTAGTCTCTATGTAGCACCAGAAGAAAGTGAGCCACCAAATACAAAACCAGTTAACTCAGACATCATCTACCTAAGACAAAAAGCTGGGGCTAAAATTAAGGGATATTCTGTGCCCCCGACAGAAGAGGTTTGCCTATCCCAATAGAATTTTACTAAGGGTCAAGTACAAGCTTTAGATGTGTCTTGACTTTTCACTTGGTCCATTGCAGAAGCTACACCACTACATGTTCACGATTATCCGGATTCTAAATTTCAGGAAGAAATAAAAAGAAATAAATCTCTAGTTAAACTCTTAATAGAATATGTTTAATCTTGCATTTGCTAGGGACTAGCAAGATTTAGGCATGGGGGTATGATTGCACAACAATCATAGGCCCTAATCCACCTGAATTAAGTTAGAACTTAGCCTAACTTAGGCATTCTATATGCATTCGCATAATACTTTGCATTATAATTGATTTATTAGTTTTGTAAATAATAATGTCGTATTATGTTCTAATTGAGAGCTTTTAATAATTGTAGGTAATTCGGGGCTGCATATGATTGATCCAACCTTACGGATCTACTCGGAACAATGAAAGTCCAATGCTTCCAAGATCACATCAATCAGACTCCCATAGCATCCTATGGAGTCCGTAGAAGAGCAAGAGCCAAGAGACAAATAGGTGAAAATTCAGACCTCAGACGATAAATCCAATTGCACGGATGGATCCGAATCAGCAATCGCAGTCCAACGGTGCAAGAATCATATCAATCGGAGGCCTACATCACCATTTACAAAAGAGAGAAGATGAATGGCCACGATGGTGTCACGTGGCACCATCGCAGCCTCCCCTCGCTGCCGCCAAACTTCTGAAGAGGCTCCCCCCATGCGCTGTGGGCTGTTGGATCATCATCCAACGACCACAAGGTGGCCACGTCGCTACTTTAGGAATGCCTCAACAAGGAAAGATGAAACCTCAGCCATTGGATCTCCATCCAACGGTTGAGGACAACTAGAAGAGAAGAGGCAACCGCAATGAAACACACCTCCAGCTTGTTGGCTCACACACTCGAACAGCAGCATAGGATGTACGGTCGACTAGCGATCTATGGGAAATCAACGAAGGCATAGGTGCGGATGAAATCCATCTATTGGATGGCCATCAGGTGGTTCAGAAGTGACCGCATGGCGCATTGGATGGCATCGTGCAACGATGCATGTGATGACGCACACACGCGCATGCCTTTTGAAAATCAAAGGTAGTGCTGCAGCTCTTTTAAGCCGTTCGATTGTGAGATTGGATGACTAAGACTTGGCTCGCACATTAGGCGCGAGGAAAGAGCAAGGCAGGCATGCGTAGAAGAGGAAAGCACGAGCGGTGAGTGTCTGATCATGATCCAAAGGCCGCGAGCATGACACATGGCACCATCTGATGCATCCCGCACATAGAAGGCATTTTGAAGGTTATTTTGAGGCCAAATCAAAGCCGTTGATCTCTCGATCGATAGATCTGATCACCAGAGGGTTGTTGCATGGTTTTGAGGGCTCAAATGCTCCTCTTGCCCCTCATAAAAGCTATAAAAGAAGGCCCAAGGTCCCCCCCAGTGAAGGCAACTCTTCCATCTTCCACCAACTCCTCCAAACCCTCTCAAGTTCTTCAAACCTTCTCTAGCTCTCTCCGTCTCTAGCTCTCTTCCTTTGACGCACCCACCAAGCCACCTTGGTGGATCACCGTTGCTCTGCCTAGCCTCTCCAGAAGGCCACCACAAACCACCCGTGGTGCCCTTATTCTGCCAGATTAGATAGTGATATTCTAGTTTCTTTCTGCAATTCAATTACTGTTGTTCTAACATTACAAAGCTATAATTCTAGAATTATTTGATCAAACTCGTGGCTACATTCTCTATATATATTTTTTTATTATTATCTAGTTGGCATTTAGATCCAAATTAGTTTAAGATCGAAAACATTTTCTGCCTCCCTGAGTTTGACTGGGACTCACCTGTCCCGTTAAAAATTTATTTGTCGAGACATATTTCATGCTATACTACGATAAAATCATTTAAAAACATGATTTACACCACGAACAATCAGTGGTTTGTGTGGGTTGGTTAAACCTATTTATGGTATAGCAAAGTGGTTTCATCAAATGCTTATGGAATTTGACAGTAACCATTTTAGGCTTTTTAGAGAATTTGTGAGCCTAGTGTGCAATGGATACTTTATTTATATATATATATATATATAAAGTCTGTCTACTTTATTTCCGACAAAAAAATCGCGTATTTGATTTCCGCATCTTTATTTAATGGGATTTTCATATGATAGTTTTGCTAGGGACTAGAAAAGTTTAGGCATGAGGGCAAGCTTGCATAGCAACCATAAATAATGTTAGATCCTAGCTTAATTTCTAAAAATTGCATTCATATCATGTATATCATGCATTGCCTCATTTTATATTGATGTACATAGAATAATTTGAGATTATCTTGCTATTTAATGTGTTTGCTACTATTCCCAGGTAATAAGAAGATCCAAATAAATCTAGGGTGTGAAATAAAGAGAGAAAGAGAAGAAGAAAAAAGAAGACTGATCCAAACAAGAGGAGTGAGGAGGATAGCCCTATCCCTACCCTTAGAAATGTTAGAATAGCCTTCCTAAACCCAAAAACCACTTCCATTAGGACATCTTGGCCTTAGATCCTAAAACATGGATAGCACTATCAATGTTTCAATCCACACTACCCCTATCCCCAACCTCCATTTATGCCAACCTAAACTTAGTACCCAAAACATGGATAACACTATCCATAGTGTTATCATGCTATCCACATAACCTATCCCACTATCCATACAGTTAGTTGTCCTAGTCCCAACCCAATCCTCAATTTAGATTTCCATTTAGGTCTATGACATACTCAATTGGGTCAGCCATTAGTCAGTTGGGTCCATCTGGACCTGATTGGGCTAACTTACATCTGATTAGGCTCACTTAAGTCTAATTGGACTTGCCCTAGATCAGCTTGGATTGATCTAAGTCTAATTGGGTCCACCTAGCCAAGTTACATCTAATTAGGTTAACTTAAGCCTAATTAGAGTCAACACAAACACACAACCTTCCTAAATAACACCTTCCTTTTCTACTCCTACCAAAACCCGCCCAACCTATTCTAGAACCATTCCTAAAAACACATGCACAACACCTTGCGCCTACCCAATTTGGCTCCACAAAAACTTGCAACCAACCTAATGACACCTTCCTAATCTACTACCGAACCTAATTGTTACCTACAACTTTTGGTTCAACCAAAAGTGGCAAGCAAAGGATCCCACCTTCAAACTTGCGACATCCAGCTACACACAACCTAGTCCACGCACATTATCTTCCTCTCCCCAAATTTGTGGATCTAGGAAGACCAAAAACCATCGCCAACCCACCCTCCTACTAAGGTGGAGACTTCCTTAGTGCGACCTCCCATATAAGGCCATCAAGAGAGATTGCAAAAAACCAATTCTCCACTTGCGTCCACCCTCCTTCCTCCAACAAGCAAGGCCATGGGGCTTCTTCCTCTTCCTCTTCCATGGTCTCCATGGACAATTGCTAGCAAGAAGAAGAAGTCCGTCTAGTTCCTTCTCCTCTCAACACCAAGATCAGCCTCCTATTCCTCTCGCAAGGGCTCCATCAAGAGCCTCTCCATGGTCAGCTAAGAAGGCTAGAGAAGCTTTCATTCAAGCTTTAAGGATGGCTAACAGGAAGAAGGGTTCTCCACCCTCTCTTCTTTTCTTGGGTGTGCTCTCTCTCCACTCCATACAGTGGATGCCCATCTTCTTCTTTCTCTCTTCTTTTGGATGACTAAGAAGGCTTCCTTGTAGCCTCGCTTGGTTGATCCTAGCCTTGGTTCTAGTTTCCTTTTATGTATTATTGTAACTTCATATAATTAGTTAATGTATGATTAGTTTTTCTTTGAATAATTAGTGATATGCTTTTGTTTTCATCATTGTGAATACACTCCCATTAGTTAAGTCTAGGTTGGGGTTTTTGCTTCGCTTAGGTAGATTTAGGATCATATTAGTTTTTGTATTGCTTTCGTATTTTGAAAATAAAAAATCATAAAAAATTGTAAAAAAGGAAAAGACAAAAATACTAGGTTAGATCTAGTTTGAGAATAAATGGATCTAAATCTAATAGTCTCACTTTACGCCTCCCAGCGATGACCAGACTCAAGTTATAAAAGAGAAAATCTACACAAGTTTCGTTAAGGAAATAAATATTTTTGATTAAAGGGTTTAGCGCAATTATACTATGAATTCGACGACGCATTTCAAATCACAAGCCAAAATGCTTTGTCAATCCCTTGATACGAGTGGTGGTGAATGTTGTGCTAGGCCTCCCTCCCTATGGGTGAACACACATACGTGCTCTACTAAGAAGTGGCCTTTTGGAGTTGGCGAGTCAAATTTTCCAACTTCTCAATAATGGAGACCTTATCCAATCTACTAGCCAGTAACTCTAGATTTAGGGATGTGGATAGGTCTCATGTCTCATGTGTCCCTCTGGTGTTTGTCAATGCACGGATAGTCGTCTGGTTGAACATACCCATAGACTCATTATTTATGGATTTCTCACACATGTTCTCAAAAATCTCCCAAACAGTGTCTTCATCTTCACCCATGAAGTTGCGTCCATAGGCTGCATCGACAAATAGTCAGATATCCTTACAGAGTCCTTGGTAAAAAGACTGGACCTATTCCTATTTAGGAACTCCATGATGAGGGCATTTTCGCATGAGATCCAGAAAGTGATACCATGCCTCATGAAGTGGTTCCCCCGCATTTTATGTGAAATGCATGATTTGGTGCCTCAGGGCATTAGTGAGTCCAATCGGGAAGAATTTATTAAGGAATTCATCTTGTAAACCCTACCAGGTGTTGATTGGTCGAGTCAGAGACTGATACCAATAGGCAGCCTTATCCTTCAAAGAGAAGGGGAACATCTTCATGAGTAGGGTGTTCAGGTTTTGAACATTTGGCCTAAGAGTTTGGGACAGATGTTTTTACTTCTGGATATGTTGGAAGGGGTCCTTAGAGCTCAATCCATGAAAGTGGGGGATCATGTTGATAATATTTGGTTTCAACTCAGCATCAAGTCCCTCAGCTGGAATTTGCACCTTGGGTTCGATTGCCACAGCTACGAGATTGTAGTGATCCTGCATCTGCGAATGCACTCGGAAGTTGGCCAGTGTGTGAATCAGATCAGTAAGAATCTGCAACTAGTTCTACAGGTTTTGAATCTCACCCCCTTCTTGTTCTAGGTTCTCCATGGAATTAGAGGATGGCGAACTGCGTTCAGATGTAGATGTACCAGAAGAGATATTGAGTGGATTAAGAAAGAATCCAAACAAGTTGGTCGGGGTTTGACCCCAATGAGAATGAACCACTAGTGGAGGTCTCAAGACTGGCCTTAAGGACCTCCTCCCGTACATGCACTATAGAATTAGATGAGGGACTGGAAATGTTCTAGACCCAATCACGACACCTAAAAAGATTGGATGACTAAGGCTGTTAAAGGGAGATGGACCTCTAGATCGAAAACCCACACACCTGAGAATTACTTGGGTAGCCAGGAAGGGAGGGTCCTGCAAAGACTCCTACACAGTAGAGCATCCCCACTAGTTACAAGGTTTCCCCCACCCTAACCTGCCCTAAAATTGAGGATGGGATTCAGGTCAAATCACCCTAACCACCTTGGTTTGGTTCTCAAACATGTTATTAGATCCCAACTTTTAATGATTCAAGTGACTATAGAGCCTTGATTTTAGGGTTTACTGATAAGATCAATTCAACCAAGGGCTTGGGTAGCACACAAATGTGGGAAGATGTGTTTCCTTTTTCATAGGAAAATGTGTACTAGCACTTGAAACCCTAATGTAGAATCCCTAATTGGCTCTATTCCCAACTCCAATTAATTCCAATTATAGCACCTTGGGCTCAAAGAAGAAGGTGAATAGCCCAAGGTGCTTTATGTCCCTAATAGGTGCAAGTATCAGGATTGGGTGTCTAATCATATCAGAATCAATCAAATCTGATCATAATCAAATCAAGATAAATAAAGAAAAACTCTTACCTTAAATGATGATTACTAGAAAAGTAAGGCATAATTGGATCCTAATTTTGATATTTCCCTTTTTTATCTTTCCAAGAGAGGAGGGGATTATGGAAGAGAATCAACTAATAACCTACCCCTGGCATTGTTGATATGAGCTTGATGATCTTGAATGGTGATTTACCTCGAAACAACACAACACAAATAGAGCAAGTTAGAAACCAAATCAAAATTAGTATGACTAGTGGTAAACCTGTGCTTTGCTCCCTGGCAATGACACCAAAATGCTAATGTGCTAAAGTCGATTTTGAAATATGCATCGTAGTATAGCAACTAAAGCGACGAAAACACTTACATTTGTAATCTCGAAAGTGAGTCCGAGGTCATCTCTGGGAGTAAATAATTCACAATTCAAACCACTAATCAATTAGTCAAAATAGAGCTCAAGAGATTGATATAACAACAAATATAGTCAATGTAAGACATATATCAAACTCAACAAAAAGATATAAGTGTTAATAAGGCCAAAAATTTGTTTGTTTGAACTAAGCTCAAATGCCTCAACAGTTAATGAAATTCATGACCCTTAGTCGTCTAAACTAGGTTCTTAGATGGCTTAAAGTTTGCAATCCAAAGAAAGCTTCTCAAGAGAAGCAAAAATCATCCCACTCCCTTGGCCCATCAATTCCCCCCTCTTTCTTCTCTTTCTATTAGGATTTGGTTCAGGCCCAAACCCACCTGATGATAACATCATCATCAGCCATATCTAGCTTTATTTAGTCATATTCCATCATTAAATGCTCCCACATAATAGCCAGAGGACCATAATTCATTGTATAATCATTCTAGGAGAAATACAGTTAAACAGGGGTAAAACTATAGTTTTAACAGCATATCTCAATTGCAAAACAATCACAGGATTTCTTATGGGTTAATCAAAAGTCAAATGGTCATAAATGTCTAACAAGTGGGTCTGTGTAGACAGAAACGAGTTTTCACACGTTATAGGAATTAATGACATCTGAAATCCTAAAAATAGACCCGCTTAATTTACTAAGATTCTGATCAGGATAAAATTCACATAAACCCTCTAAAAATCATAGGAAAAAATTCTCTAGGGTTTGGTATGCTTGATTTGACCACTGGAACCCAATTTGACCTAAAATAGAGTCGCAGACAGATAGCTGCCCTAATTTAGGTTTTTACGTAAATTACCTAGTCAAACATGGTCAAAACCTAAATCCAACTTCACCATTATATTCCTTAGGTCCAAATTAGGTTTGTACCAAAATTTTGATCCAATCTGAGATCATCTTGACCAAGTTTGCATTTTAGTCCAGTCAGACTCTTTTTAACTCACTCAGACCCTTAGCTTTTTGAATTCCTTGCAAAGAGCTCCCTAACTTCATCATCTTCTTTGCATGCAAGTCCTCGCACCATGTTTGGAAGGTTGAACCTTCACCGTTGTGTTTTGAGGGAGGATTTCTCACTTGACTCTCAATCAATCTCTTCCAAAATTCATATAGGGATTCCTTATGAAATTGCCTTCCATTTGAACCGCATCTTAGGCTCTCTTTCTTTCCCAAAAGGTCATTTGAACCTTTCAAAGGTTCAAGTTTCCTTTTTTCTTGAACCTCCCAAGCTTGGAAGCTTATTTCCAAGATTGGGATGGCTTCCTATGGCCTATAAAAGAATCCTTGTTACATTTCGCATCTTCTCAGCTAGGTTTTAGCCCAAAAACTCTCTTCAAACTCCTTCCCCGGCCATCTCCACCTTATCTCCGATGAGCTCCTCTGTCACTCCTCGGCCTCCCAATGGCCAAATTGGGAGTGCCATCATCTTTGTCTCCTTCATCCATGCCTGGTGTACCAAAGCCAGGGATGTCCTCTCCTTGTCTTTGCCTCTATCCTCCTCCGAAGAAGTTCTCTTTGACGGCGTCAACCAATCAAAGCCAGCATCCTCCTACCCCTTTCGTCCGGTTAGTTTAGTTAGTTAGGTCCCTCTCCCTCTCTACTTCATTTCTAGCTTCTCTCCTATCCCTTTCAACCACCGACTACGCCGTTCACCCTCATCGTCCCCGTCTTTGGCAATCCCTTTGGCAAGGTGCCCCCATCACTACGCTCATCCACATGCCTCGCCACAACTCCTAAAACCTTCACCATGACTCCACCAATCAAACCCCTCTCCAATTTTGCTCCACCGCTCTCGCAAACATGCTCCCAAGCAACCCACGTTCTTCTGTCCAGTTTTGACTCCGCTAGCCACATACATGCATTCTCGCAGCAAAACCACGACCGTCACCATGTTCTCCGTCACATGGCGAAGCTGCTGAACGTGTTTGACATGGCCAAAAGGCTTTATTTATTTGTTTCAAGTGTACAGGTCCTCCCCGCCATTGACGGCAAAGTTTGATCTCGCTTGAAGCCTTCTTCAGCACTTGCAGGTCTAGGTGATACGTCTAGACCGCACGAAAAGTCTCCAGCCTTTGAAGCAGCATTTCAATTGGGAGCTCCCCCTGCAGCAGTTGCTCTAATTAGCCACGGATTCAACCGCAGCTGCATACGCAAAGAAGGTGGAACATTTAGTCCCACCTCGGAAACTAGTGGAGCTATAACCCCAGATAAGAGGAATTTATGACAGTGGCTTTTCGCCTTAAGTCACATAGGGGGTGAGGTCCCCTGCTATCCTCACACGCCTCGCTTGTGACACCTTGCATGAGGGCCTGGTCTAATCCACTTACCTGGCTAAGCCCACACCTCGGCTGCCACC
Source organism: Thalassia testudinum (assembly GCA_037157565.1). NCBI lineage: Eukaryota > Viridiplantae > Streptophyta > Magnoliopsida > Alismatales > Hydrocharitaceae > Thalassia > Thalassia testudinum. Next base: position 109,117,340 of record JAZHRO010000003.1, on the reverse strand, counting down.
CACGCTGGTAGCCCTGGTCCCAGGTGTGCTCATATCCGATAACCCGATACTATGCATGCCCTTGTGAAGGCGAGAATGAGGTGGAAACCCAGAGAGAGAAGGGAAGAGAGCATGGGGAAGGGTTGGGTTTTGCTATAGACCCTTCCCAACAGTTTGTTGAATTTGAAGAAGAGTTTCCCCTTGTGCATCAGAAGGGCCAAAGAAGGAAGGAATAAAGAAGAGGAGAGGCAAAATAAGAAGCAGAGAAGCCAAAAAAGAAAGCAGGGAGAAGGAATAGGGTTTATGCAGGTAGAGAAAGAAGAAGAGAAGGGGAAAGAGAAAGGCAAAAAATAATAGTAGAATAAAAATCAAAGAGGAGCACTGATGAGAAGCTCATCATGGTCTCTAATTACCCCTAATTAACTAGCCTTCCTAATTAATTAGCTAGAAATATGTAAATAAATGGGTTAATTATTAAATAAGGGATAAATAGTAAAGGACCTTAAAATAAGTTTAAAATGCTATATTATCATCCAATTAATATTATTAATAATTTAATTAATAATTGGACTCGAAATATTATCAATAATTCATTTAATTAATGTGTTAACTAGTTTAAGTATAATGTATAACTAAGTATGTAATAACTTAAGTAACATTACTAAACTAAATAAATTAATCTAAAAAGGTCAAAAATGTAAATTTAAGGTCTAAATATAATAATTGTCTTATTTATAATCATATATAAAAAGTTGAAAAAGATTTAAATTAAAATAAACCTTGAAAACCTCAGTTTACATTTTAGTGCTTATATTTTAGTTCACTCGGGTCCTTATTCTTCATTTAGGTCCTCAACTTTCATTACAAATAAATCCCTGAAACTTCTTCTTCTTCTTTCCTTCTTCAACCTTTTGGACGGCTGATGATAGGAGGTGCTTCCACCGTCTGATCACTGCATATCCGATGTCATTCCTTCCTCTTCAAGCTCCTGGAGCTTGTTCTCACCATCTCTTTTTCATCCACCAGTCTGGATGAAGCTACAATCCCATTTTAGGGTTGGAGATAACCTCATCGGCATCGGAGAAGACACTGGTGGTTACTCCACTCCTAGCCTCTTCTCTATCTAGATTCAACCTCCATCTTAGCCGCCGCCACATATAAATACCCCTCAACACCCTCGATTTTCACTAAGTTGGCTCCCTTCCCTCTTCTTCACTGAGCTAACTTTGATAGGCTATTCTCTCCAAACTCCGGTGAATTTCCTCCGCCTCATCCGTCTTCCTCCATCCATCATCGATAGCTCCGGACCTCCACTGAAGTCAGCCGAGTCTTCTGACGAATCGCTAACTAGGAGCTCTCCTCTGCTTCACCTCACAACCGCCCACCGGACTCTTTCGCCAACCCTCTGATTTCCTCCTCTGTTATGAGCCATCAACGGAGATCTCCTACCCCCATTGTCCAGGTAACAGTGGATTAGGTAGGTAGATTAGTTAGGATAGTTAGTTAGGTAGATTAAGTAGCTGTAATGTTAGATTTCACACTCGTCTTCCTCAACTCCGACGATCTCCTTGAGCTTGTCAAGAGGAATTATTTTATCTTTTTAAGTCACCGTTCACCTTCTCACACCTTCCATGAACATTTCTATAGTTCTTAATTACTCAATTGGTCATTTAATCACCTAAACCACCTTCACCTCCACCAACTACTCCTGTTGTCCATGGCAGCAATAGTTGAGCCATTTCCACTTCCACTGGCTTCTCCACCATCTATTCATCACCTAAGGACCCTAATCCTCACTTTAATTTAAGTAATTACCCCCTATAACTTAAACGCCCAATTTTAATTAAGCTCCTGAGCTCGCTGTCAATGGTGACTCAGGAGTAGTTCAAATCATTAATTAATTACATATATATCATCGCAAATATCTTTGACTTGTTTCCTCCACTCAATTGAGTGCGAAAACAAGTCCTGAGCCTAATCCAACTCAGATCTTGTCCAAAATGAATTCACTGTTTAATCTTCACTTTATTGGACAATTGACAAAATTAATTTCTTCCTGAGGTTCCTTGTGACCTAAGGAAGCTTTTTGAATCATTAATGGAATAGTTTCATAATTTTTGTCCTTAGTTGAATCACCTTTCTAAGGGTTTGAATTTGTTCCTAAAGTTGAAGAGAAGATGTTGAAGGTTTTAATTCCTTTTGAAATGGCTAACCTTAGAAAGTCAAAATTTGAGGCTAATTGGTCAAACTTGAGTCTGATCCTTGGATTTTGGATTTAATCAGACAAATTGAGGAGTTTAAGATGTTGCTGAGATGTTTATAAATGATTTAGATGAGATTTGAATGAGCTCTGATCAACTTTATGGTAGAATTTGATTTCTGTTCAGTTTGGGTTGTTTTTAAACCCAAACTGGCGATAGTAGCTTTGTGATGAGATTTTAATGAATAATCTACCCAGATGGATTCTTAACAACCTCTAGAGGTTGTTTGAATTGATTCAATAGGACTTTAGCTGTCTGTTAGACCTTTCAGAACTTAAATTGCAATTTTGAAGCTCCCTGGAGAAGCTTTTAGCTTCTGCACCTTCCCTGAAGCTCCCTGAAGAAGCTTTTAGCTTCTGCACCTTCCCTGAAGCTCCTTAGAGCTCAGTTCCTTCACCAACAGCTGCGGAATCATCTCCTGAACCTCTTCAATACTTCATCTGGAAGACAAAGACCATCTGTAGACCTTAGATTCAAAACTCCATTCTACAGGCTAAAATGGCCGTAGTCAACCCAGGTCCTTCGCCCTTCAAATCAAAGAGCTAAACCTCCCCTGAGTATCAAATTGATACTTTAATCGTGTAGAACATCTCAAGAGCTTTCCAACAAGCTTTTATTTGCTTAGAATAGAACTCTGAGCTGACTGGAATTGACATTTGAAGTCTGGATTGGGAGGGGGAAACTTAGTCCCACCTCGGTAGAACCAGAGTGGCCGCATGGGTATAAAACTTATTTGTGTTATGGGCATATCAATCGACAACGCACGGAACAAGGAAACGAATGAGCATATGGGTGTGTGTGTGGACGTGTGCCCGGGTGTGTGTGCACTTGTGGGCATGCGAGTGTGGGCCTGTGAGGGCGTGTGCATGGGCTTGGGAGGACGTGAGCTAGATAGGCTCGAGACTATGCAAACCAGAAATAAACCAAAACTAAATACAACCTGGCTTGGACCTAGTAGGGTCTGGTCCCACCCTGAGAAGGGTGCTGTGTATCCCCGATCAGTCCAAACTGCCAATAAAAAAAAACCTAATTTTTGGTTCAAAGAGTTAAATCGGTTCGGTTCAGAAAGAAAGCTCTGCAAGGGTTTAGAAGAGAAGAAGCAAAGGAAAGGAAGAGAAAAATGAGAAAGGGAGAGCTTGTAGAGATAAAGGAAGGTTGAACAGGCACAAGGGCTAAAGAGAAAAGGCAGAGTAAGGAAGAGAGGAAAGAAAGAAAAGAAGACTTGTATAAGAGGAGCTCGAGAAAGATTAAGGAAAAGATTAAGAAGATTAAGAAATAAGTAAAAAGAGAAAGAAAGCGAAAAAGGTAAAAGAAGAAGAAGAGAAAGAAAGAGGCTGAAGATAAAGAAGAGAAATTCATGGTTCAATTTCTTGCATTTTTAATTTCTTTTGAGTTTAATGTTGTAATAAGGCATATTTCCATTAGTAATACTTTCTATTGCCTTAATCTCTTCAAATAAAAAGAAATAAACATGTTCACTTATTGTTAAAGAAGATCATTTGTGTAAATGTGTTTTCTTATGGAATTTTGCATATTCTTTTAATTTGAAATCATTAAGCAAAATTCATGTTCTTAAAGTAAACTTAATTATACTTTCTATAAGTAGCTTAGACTTAATTGTGAATTCTAATTAATCTATGCCTCCCAGTGAACGACCTGGACTCAACTAGTTAAATGAAATAAAATCTAAAATGTTAGGTTAACTTGACCCTATACTACTTAATCGACACAAATTCAAGTTGGCCTAAGTTACTTTCTTCTGCACATAATTAAGCATAATTAACTTAATTAACTGTGTTGAGAGAGATGACGATCAAGCACTATAGCAACATCTGATTATCTATTCCCTCATTTGATTATATTTAAGTAATTGCTATATGTGTTAGACTAATAATTATTGATCCAAATCACTATTATTTTATCTAAATTACTTTTTACTCTTCATATACTCATGTTTTACATTGCATATTAGTTTTTGAGTAATTAATTGTGATCATTTATATTATATACTAAGATTAGCTCGTGAATTCCATATTTGCTCCCAGCGAACGACCTCGGACTTCATTTCTGACATTCGAGTTATAAATTTTATCTATTTTCACACCGATTTGATCTATACTACAATGCAACTACTTTTAAAACCTGATTCAAAGAAATCAACACTGCCCGAGCATGTGTGGGTGGGCACAGGAGTGCATATGGCATGGGTGAAGTGGGGACCTGACCCCCTATACTAAGCATCCTATAAGGAATGCAAAACCTTATGAAGGGATTTTGGATTTATCCCTTTCCGATGTGGGACTAAAGAAGTCCTCCTCCTTCATTCTTTGCATGAATGAGCTCTGCTCAATTGGAGTTGTAGCTGGCTTCAATCCTCCAAATCGAAGGTCCAGGATGACTCCTGAAGCTATTCCACGCTCGAGGAATGCAGCAGCAAGGTAAGTGGATGTCGGTCGAAGTCAAATGGCGATGGAGAGATGATCGGTGAAGTTGATGGACCTGCAAGCAAAATATGGTCTCGTGACCCCAATCAGATATGCAGGAAGCTTCGTCATGGTGGTGATTGAGTGGTTAGTGGTGTGGCATAGCCGAACGAAGGAGCTTCTATGAAGCTCTGGCAACTGGAGTCGAAGGTGGTGATGGAGGCGATATGGGATCAAATTATGTTGTGCGAAAGGTGTGTGGAGGTGTGGGGAGTCTTTTGCCCAACCTAATTTGGTTGAAGGAAGGCAGATGATGTGGGATGGTGAGGTGGTTGGAGTAGCAGAGGTTGGAGTTGGAGAAGGTGCTTGGGTTGAAGAATGGAGCTCTAAAGCCCCCTAAATCTAATTAGAGGTGAAGAGATGCAAAGTCCTAAGCTAATATAGGGAAAAGAGAAGGGGAACGGCTTACTGGTGGTTTGCCAGAGATGAAGAAGAAGAGGTGACCAGAGCAGTTGAGGAGGAATTGAAGGCCAAAGCTTCATGGGAGCTCAAGGAAGAACCCTTTGTCTATTGGCATGGTAGAGGGTGAGGAAAGGGGTTTGAGGAGCTCTGGTGGTGATCTATGTTCTACTGGTGAAGCGGAAGAAAGAGGAGAATTCCAATGAAATTGGCATGACTTCGTGCTCATGAATGCAAGTTCCTTTAAATAGGGGTGAATGCAAGGTAAATGACTCAAAGATATGCAAATTTTGCTTGCATTCTTGAGCTCCATAAAATCCAGCCACCGGCAAGAAATCTAGCCAAGATTGATCTCAAGAAGGTGGTCATCAGATTTGGTATGATCTTTAGATCAATCTCACCAAATTTGGCAAGATTTAGTCTTGATTTGATCCTTAAAATTGAGGATCAAATCTCGATGGGTTGGGTGCCTCGAGCTACTGCATTTCCTTCTTTGGACACGAGGAAGAGGATGAATGATGGACCTAAATGCAAGAACAGTCGAAAGGTGGGGGTTAGTCGTTATAAAAACACCAAAGATAGGGGGCCAGTGTAATAAATAGAGATCTGTAGGCTAAAATGCAAATTAGGTCAAGATAGACTCTAATTCAATTCAAATTTTTGGGTTAACCTAATTTAGACCCAAGGAATATAATAGTGACCTAAGATTTAAGTTTTGACCAAGTTTGATTGAAAAATTTACATAGAAGCCCAAACAGGAATAAATTCCCACCTAAGTTTCTATTTTTGGTCAAATGGGTTCATTTCTTAAAGCAAAGGTCCAAACCTTACAGAATATTTTTAAATGATTTTTAGGAGGTTTAGATTACATTTATTTCTACCAGAACCCGTTTAATTGAAGTGAGCTAAAATTAGGATTTTTATTAATAAAATAATCCTCGAAACACGAAAAATCCTATTTTAGTCAGCCTAAGCCCACTTCTTGGAAATTTAAGTTCATTTGAACATTGATTAACACCTTAGTTATTCTGCATTCGTGTCTCTTCGATGAAACAACAAAATTAATGGGTTTTTCTGTCTTCTCATATTTGACTCAAAACAAAGTTATGATCTTCTACTGAATATTAAGGAGCATTTATTACTATAATTAGGCTAAATTAGGTTAATTAACACCAATGCTGGTGCTACCATCAAGCTATTGGATGAATTTATTTTAACTTAAATGGTGTGACCTAAAGAGATAAATTAATTGGCCTTTTCGTACCCTTGGTTAAGTCACAAAAAATAATCCTAGTCACTAATGTGTGTAATTGGTTCAAGTGTACCAAGTCCACAAATCAGATTCTTGGTTAGTGATTAAATCAGATAAGAGCGATGTGCCTTAGATGGAGAAAATGTGGGTGTTAATGTGTGTAAATTTCATATAAATCCCACAATCAGAGAAGAAATTTTTTTCGATTTTTTTTTCTTAATTGGGTGGGTGAGGTGGGTGGAGGTGACAAACAAACAACTAGATCTAACCTAGGGTTTACAAAAGTGTTTAGGTCAATTTGCATTTAAGTTATTTTAATAGTGAAATGAATCTACTGGGTAGGAAAGTGGGGGTTACATTTACATAACCATTATCCGCACTTTCCTCCAATCTAACTACTCTGGCCTACCTCGAAAGAGTACCTGCAATCACAACAAGAAAAGAGAAAAGTGAGATAAAAGTTAATTAAGGTGGAAAATGGGGGAAAAATCAAAGACCATTGCCACCTCGGTAACAGTGCCAAAATTATTAGTTGAAAATTCCTAAAGAAAAATAGTGATTAGGGTTTCGGAGAAAGCCATTTCATGGTATGTGCAAAAATCCAGTTATCAAATAAAAATAATCGAGACTCGGTGAGTCTCAGGTTGAACATGTGGAGGCGAACATTTGATTAAGAAAAATCACACTTGCTTTTATTTGTTTTTGGTATTTTAGTGCTTTTCTTTTTTTTTTTGTAATTGTTTCTAGCAAGAGATCAAATCAGAATAATTTCTATGCTACTCTACTCTACTTGCAGAAAATTAAAGAGAGAGAGAATAATTATAACTAAATGATTAACTAGGTGTCTGATTACAAAATATAATGCAGGAAAATAAATCTAACTATGAAAGCAATAAAGATAGAGAGAGGTGAGAAAAATCCTCTTCATCAGCTGCTTCGAGTATGGGCCAGTCGGACGACGCCTGGAAGAGGGGAATGGAAACGGAGGAGGGAGGACGAAGCTCGCACAAAAGGAGGATGAGGCAGGACATCGTTGTTGCGGGATCCGCTTTCGAAATGGAGGTGAGAGGATGACCACGGGTGCTCCATGAATGGGGATTAGAGGGAGGAAATGATATTTTAGTTTTCTCTAGTGGAGCATCCTGGGCTTGGGACACAAGCTTAAAAGGCTTCTTGAGCTCTATAGAGGATGAGGAGAGACTAGGAAGGGATGCTTTGAGAATGGGGGGTGTAAGAGGGTTTATATAGGCTGTGCCAAATCATTTTGCACAAAAGAGGAGTAATGGCAGCGTGGGGGACATGGGGCTTGCAGACCAGCTTGAGCATCACGCGTAGCGTGCACACGCATGTTGGCTTCCTGCATGCACAGCTGAGGGAGAGGTTGGACTGTCCGATGGGTTATTGAGGGCTGAGACATGCGCTCCTCATGCTTTCAAATTGTACATAAGGCACGTGAGATGGCGCATCATCACGTGCCGTACCAATGTTGAATCGAAAAATCTACGCAAATAATTTGAGTTTTGAAAACCTGTCATTGTAGCATGTTTTGCGAGAAAAATCGTCAATAGATAAATTTAACCGAAACTCGAAAGGAATTCCGGGTCGAACACAGGGAGGTGGACTTTTGATTAAAAACTACGTTTGTTTTATTGTCACAAAGCAGATTAACTGGTCAAATTGAATCAAAACTAGCTATCTACTTAAAGAATAATGAATAGAAGAGAGAGAGAATATTACAAATAAAGACAAAATAGAGATAGAATAAACAGATATTTCATAACCACAAAATTATGTCTATTACAACTAATCACTACAACTACTCGTTACACTAGAAAGCAGTAAAGAGAAGGTGGAGAGAAGTTATCCTCCTCGACGACTGCTTGGAGGCCGAACCGCGTTGATGAAGTACTCAGACGAAGGTAGTGAGATGTGGGATGAAGGAGAATGATGACAGATGATGGAGAATAGTGCGGGGCGACGTCGCAGTGGGATCTGCTTTCCGAACGGCAGTGAGAGGACAACCATGGGATGCTCCACGAAGGAGGTGAGAAGGTGGAAAAATTCTAATTTTAACTCTAATGGAGCATCCTGGGTTTGGGACAAGCTCATAGAGCCTTTGAAGGGGTGAGAGAAGAGAGGAAGGGATGATGAATTCGAGTAATACGGATCTCCTTTTATAGTTGTAGGGATTGAGGGCAATTTGGTTATTTTATGCCTTAAAACATTAATTTAGGGTCTTTAGTGACAGATTCAAGCATCACTAAAGACCCCAAATGTGGGCTTACTGCGTGTGCCCACTACGCCTCCTGTCCTCACATGCTCAACGTATGCACACGTTCTCTTCATCTCAGCGATTGGACAGCCTAAAATGTGCTCCTCTCCTCTCCACTCACCACGCGCTCATGCGTGCGATGGCGCGTGGATAGCATGTCATTGCATGCATAGGCAATCTACATTCATTAATCATGCCACATGGTGCCCCCCCTGGCGCACGATCTACACCTGATGACCTAATTTCACCGCACCCACACTGTGTGCTTAATTTGAGGCTCACGGGGCTCGAACCTGTGCCTCTGCCTCATGAAGAAGCGCTCGCCCAATGCACTACATCCGCGTTTGAGGCGCGCGCATTCTTTAAGGCACACGAGACCATGGTCGTTGGATCAAGATCCAACAGCCTAGATCTGATGGCCGGTTGAGGAGAGAAAGAGCAGCGGCTGGTCCTTGGGCCTATTGGGTGGCTGGGTTGGTGCCACACGCACGCTTTAAGGCACACAAGACCATGGCCATTGGATCAAGATCCAATAGCTCAGATCTGATGGATGGTTGAGGAGAGAAAGAGTAGCAGCGGGTCCTTGGGTCAATTGGGTGGCTGGGATGGTGCCACGTGGCACCATCTTAGCCATCCATATTTTATGTCTTGTAGCTGGTGCCACAAATGTCGAATTGGACTGATTTTCACGCCGTTGAGCTGCGATCGTCAATCCAAATCTATCAGTGTGGTCGGATTTGTCATCTGAAGTACGGATGTACACCATCTGGCCCCTTGTCCTTTGATCTTTGTTGGAATGCCTTTGATGTTTCGGAAGTCCGATTGGGGCGATCTTGGAGTCATTGAACTCCGATCATTGCCCTGATCAGAATCGTATGATTGGATCTTCAATCCGAGGCCCCGATTAAATGTTTCCCTGTCACCTGACCATAAAAAGAGATAATTAACCTAAATTTTATACAATCTAACCTAAATGCAAGATGATGCATGTTATGCAATATTTATAATGTATGATGTAATTATATGCCTAAGAACATGCATAAATAGACGATTTATGTGATATAAACGTGTTTACATCAACCATCCATGCTTCCATGTGGAGAAGGCTCTGCCGCTCAATTGCCATCAGACGGTGTTGATTTTGCGTGCTATGCACATTAAGTCTGTGAGCAGAGATGAGCCGTTGACGTGGCACTTCCATAACTGCTCATTCTTGATCGGGTGGTCCAATTCCACCCAAACTCGCACAGAGATGCACCCATGGATCAGGGCTCGATCGCACGTCTCTTGTTTAAGAGGTTTGCTCTCACTCCAATACGCTGTCGCGACGAAGGGCAAATATGTATGGTTGGATTGAGATATAAAGGTAAAGTATCGTATGGAGATCGCACACGCATCACACTCTCCATCATCCACAACACCATGTGGCTCATTCTTGATCATGTGATCCTGATTGTACGATTAGGAATGCATGAGCACAAGCTCTTTGTGAAGTGTGGGCAAGGAAACGTAGCACGCTTCCCCTTGCTGGATGAAGATCCAACAATGGAGATGAGGTAGCGCTAAGGCTTCAAAGGATGAGAGGTAGTGGTGGGTGGCTCAGATGATGTAACGTGGCATCATTATAGACATCCATGTTCCATTGCTTATAGATGACGCCACAGATGTTGGATTGGGTCAATTTTCACATTATTGGATTGTGATCGTCGAATCGAACCCATCCATATGGTTGGATTTGTCGTTTGAGGCTCCAAATTGCATCACCTTGCCCCTTGGCCTTTGGTCTTCTTCGGACTGCATATGATGCTAGGGAAGTCCGATCAGGGTGATTTCAGTGGTGTTGGACTCCGATCATCGCCCTGATCAAATCCGTACTATTGGATCTTAAATCCAAGGACCATAAGTGTGTTACCCTCTCTCTTGGCCATTAAAAGGAGTAAATTAATATACAATTTATAAAATCTATTCTAAATGCATGATGATGCATGTTATGCAATATTTATGCTTCTATGAGCCTAGGGACATGCATAAATAGGCATTTTATTGTGAATAATTGTGTATCTATCAATGGGCGGGTCAGAAGTGTCTAAATGTAGATGATTTCAAGCTCCAATATGAAAACTGGAGGTGGAGTCGGCTGTTCTGGAATATGAACATAAGTGCACTAGGAGTGTTGGCTCAAGAAGAATAAGAAAGGTCTTGGGTTTTTGAGAAATGATGAGTTGGCTCTTGTTAAGCACTAAGTTTACCACCATCTGCTAGGCATAAAGCTGCTCAAATGGAATGGAGATTAAGAGATTCCATAGTCAAGATCAAATCAGTTAACTCAAGAAAAGGTTTCAGTCTTTGCTTGTTCACAACCAAAAGGTTCGAATCTTGACTAAGTTCATTGATTTCAACAGCTCCAATTCTAAAAGTCCTCCAAACTATAAAAGGTCAAGTCCACTTCAATCTTAGTTTTCCTGGAAGAGCTTGAGTTGGGCATCAAAAGGAAGCATTTTCTGACTAAGATGTAAAATGTTACGTGAAATGTGCTTGTCATGAATGGCCTTTATCCGTTCCTTGTAGATTTGTGAGTCTCATATGCATCATTGTGTAATTTGTCCATCTCGCTCATCTACAATCGACAATGGGTTCCGGCCTTCCCGAGATCCAAATTGCACTTCCATATTACCCTGTAGGCTTTATGCTCCATCTCTGTAGGAAGGTGACATGACTTCCTGTAAACCAGTCAGAAGGGAAACATTCATAACTGGATTTTATGGGCAGTCCTATAAGCCCATAATGCTTCCGAAAGCTGGGTTGACCAATCTTTTCTATCAGGTCAAATGGTGACCTGAAGAATCTTTTTTATCTCCCGATTGGAGAGGTCGGCCAGTCCCTTAGTTTGCAGGTGATATGGAGTCAAAATTCTGTGTGACACCACATATTTCAACAAGGATGGGAAGTGCACATTCACAATGTGGGACCCGCCATTACTGATGATGGCTTTAGGAACCCCAAATATAAAAATTATCTCTTGAATCAAACAAAGAACCACCTTATGATCATTAGTTCTGATGGGGATGGCTTCGATCCACTTCGAGACATAATCAACAACAAGTAGGATGTACTTGAAGCTATTAGACACAAGAAAAGGCCCAATAAAATCAATTCCCTAAATATCGAAAATTTCACACACAATAATCTAGTTTAAAGGCATCATATCACGAGGGCTCATGTTGCAGAGGGGCTAGCAACGGGCACATGCCCTAGAATAAGTTTATGCACCTTTGAATAGTGTGGGCCAAAAGAACTGACACTGGAGGATCTTAGCTGCGGGTTTATGTCTAGAGAAATGGCCATCGCAGGCCTGGTTGTAACAAAAAGAGATGACATCATTCACCTCATTATTCGGAATGCATCTTCCAATAATCTAGTCGTTGCCAATATGAAAGAGAAAAGGGTCTTACCAAAAATAATACTTGTCATCAGAATTCAGCTTGTCCCATCTGGTCTTGGTCCAATCTGACAGGACTTTCCCAGTAACCAAGTAGTTCACCACATCCGCAAACCAAGGAAGTCCTTCAATGACTAATAGATGTTCATCTGGAAAATGCTTGGTAATAGATCCAGATGGGTTAATTATTGAAGAAGCAAGAGGGCATAAATGGTCGGCAACTACATTATGCTTTCTTGCCTTGTCACGTATCTCATGGTCGAACTCTTACAAAAGTAAGATCCACTTAATCAACCTTCGTTTGTCATCCTCCTTCGCTAATAAGTGCCTCACAGCAGTATGATCCGAGTAGATAATAACATGGGATCCCAAGAGGTATGATATTAATTTCTCCAGACCAAATACTACCTCTTCCTCTGTAACTGTGTAATTATGCTAAGCCTCATCAAGTATCGCTCCTACCATGTAGTCAGAAGTGTCGGACATGATCTCAAACGACTGTGACCAATTAGGAGATTATAGTAGGATCTTGGGTTACTCGATCGCGAATATCTCGAATGTGTGAACACACTCACTAGTCATCTCAAAGGGAGTGCCTTTTGAGAGAATATTAGTCAAGGGGCATGCAATTTTAGAGAAACAAGATATAAAACATTGGTAAAAATCGACGTGCCCCAGAAAAGATCAGACTGAGGAAGGCAAAGGAACCTTGGAAATTAGATTCACCTTTGCTCATTCAACCTAGATACCTTACTCAGATACAAGGTGTACAAGATCAATGACTTTAGGAACCATGAAGTGGCTCTTTTCCTAAGATAGAACCAAGTTCATTTCAATACCTCTCCGAAGGATCTGAACCAAGTGTTGTAGGCAATCAACAAATGTTTGATCGAATACCGAAAAGTCATCCATGAAGACTTCAAGGAATTTACCCACCATATCGGAGAGTATGGCCAGCATTCACCGTTGAAATGTGCCAGGTGCATTGCATAACCCAAATGGCATCCTACGAACTGCATAAGTTTCATAGAGGTGAGTAAAGGTGGTCTTCTCTTGATCTTTAGGATGAATTTTCACTTAGTTATATCTGGAAGAACCATCCAAAAGCAGAAAAACTGATTTCCTGCCAGCTTTTCAAGTATCTAGTCAATAAAAAAAGAGGGACAAGGTCTTTCTTCATGGAGGCATTCACCTTTCGACAGTTTGTATAGACTCCACAAATTGACAATCCAAGTAGGGATGGTTTCCCCAGATTCAGTAGTAATAATGGCAAGCCCCACCTTTTTAGCCACAACCTAAATGGGACTCACCCAGCAACTACCAAATATGGGATAGATAATGGCCACATCGAGCTACTTGATAATCTCTTTTTTCATTACCTCCTGTAGATTTGGGTTAAGTCTTCTCTGCATTTTTTGCGAAGGTCATCAGTCTTCTTTAATGTAGATATGATGTGTGCAATTCGAGAGACTTATTCTAGTCAAATCATCTAAAGTCCAAGCAATGGCTCTACGATGTTGCTGGAGGACACAAATCAATCTAGTTTCTTGATTAGGAGTAAGGTGAAAATTGATAAGCATAGGAAACATTTGATTTGAACCAAAAAATATATATTTGAGATGATCAGGGAGTGGTTTCAACTCCATTACTGGGTTATAAGTAGCAGGTGGGGGTTCGGGGTTAGCCTCAGAGGGAGGGATGGGAGCTAAGGTTTGGTCTAAATCAGCTTTAAGCTTTGTAGCTTGTGGGTCGAGATTTTCTTGTGATTGAGGCTCATGAAAAATTTGGCATTCCTTAGTAATTGAGTCCTCAATCAATGAGCCTATATCTCATACTTCTTCAATTGCCCCACAATTTATTCCTTTCTATGCCTTAGAGATATCAATCCTCAAAGTTTTATCCCTAAATTTCAATTCTATCTAGCCCTCTTCGCAATTAATGTTCACCTTAGCAGTTGTTAGGAAAGGCATCTGTAAGATGATAGATGTATCCTTAATGTTTTCAAGTGTATCCATATCCAATACGATGAAATCCACTAGGAAATAGAAATCCCGGACCCTAACTAGTACATCCTCAAGAATTCCTCTTGGTGACTTGATTAATCCATCTGCTAATTGAAGTGTCACCTCAATTGGTTTTAAATCTATCTCCAAAAAATGGTCTAGTAGGGTGGTAGGAATCAAGTTAATGGATGCTCTTAAATCCACTATGTTTCCTATCTTATAGGAGATCAAAGGAGTGTTAGGACCTTTTAATTTCTGCGGGAGTTTACTCAAAATCAAAGAGCTAGCTTGCTCTAGCAACACAATTGGACTCCCACCTTCTTTTTCTTGGCTTATGCTTTGGTGTACACAAATCTTTTAAAAATCATGCATAAGTTGGTACCTGGTGATAGATGCTAGTTTATCATCATTCTTATGCATTAAAACAAACCTAGCTCTTAGAATTTTGCTTCGCAAATGGGTTTTTGGGCTACATTTAGGCATTAATTAGGTTAGGCATGCATTGCACTTGTTATTGTCTTTTTGATGTGTTTTTGTCAGTGTTAGGGATATACAGATTGCCAGATCCCTAGAACCCTAGCCTCCCACCAGTTGGAACTTAGCTTGATCCAACTCACCATAGCTGGAATCCAGCTCACCTGAACTAGGGTTAGCTCATCCTAGCTCCATTCAGCTCATCTCAGCTGAATGGCTACTCAAGAGAGATCATCTTAGCTCACCCTAGCTCAGGTCAGCTCAGATCCAGCTCAACTTAGCTGAGTCTAGCTCATCTCAGCACTAATTAGTTTACAGGGAGCTTTAGCTAGCTCAGCTATGCTGACTGGAGTTCACCTCAGCTCAGGTCCAGCTACATCCAACTCCTCTCAACTCCAGCTAGCTAAAGATGACTTGAATTCAGCTCAAGAAGCTTAAGTCCAGCTCCTGGGGAATCAACTTAGCTCAACTCAGTTGAGCTAAGCTACCTTAGCTGCCTCAACCAGCTTGATCCTCCCCGGGAGCACCAGACCCAGCTCACCTCAGCTCCTTGTGGCAGAAGCCAGCTTACTTTAGCTTGGCTAAGTAACTAGCAAAGAACTAGCAAGCTATGCCAGGCAAAGTAGCTCCATGCCATCCTCTTCAGTAGCTGCCAGCTCCAGTTCAACTCCAGACTTGTTCTGTCCAGTTCCTCTCCACAAACCCTAGCTCCCATTGCCTCCTACTCTACTCCATTACTAGCTAAGCTAGACTCCAGCTCCCTTGGCCATCCACAACCTAAAACTTAACCATAACTAGTTCCACTAACCAAGCCCACCTAGTCCACCTAAGCTCTACCTAGTCCACCTTTGTTTTGGTGCCAACCCAAGCCATCCCTTCACCCCTCAACCTCCTCCAAAAGACACCTAAATTTGGTGCCAAAACCTCCCTTCTAGAAGCCTCTCTTTTGGCGCCAACTTAAGACCCCATTTTGGCCATCCATCCATCCATCCACCAAATACATCCCAACCCTTCCTTACATGGCACCACCTAAGCCCCTTCTAGATGACCTATTTTGGCGCCAACTTCAAGGGACGCCACCACCATAACTACCCCCCATGGCATCCCCTTGGTTGGAGCCAACTAACCCTAGCCTTAGGATCAAATTAACCACCCATAACCACCACCAAACTCCATCCTAGCCCTCCACCTATTCACGCCAACCCTACCCCCATCCCACTCTATAAAAGCCCATCACCTACCACCATTTTCTTCATCCTCCATTTAGTTAAATCTACCCTATACCCACCTCATATCTATGGCCAAGAAGAAGGAGTAGAGAAGACGATTAAGGGGGCACATCACCCGCCCCATTGGTGCCTTCTTCTCCCCATTCCTTCACCTTGTGCCACGCCAAGAAGGAGGAGCATTCCACATCAAGGAGGATGGCCAGGCATTGGAGGAGAAGGGTGGTGCATGCTGTATGGTCGAGCCCAGATAGGTTGTTAATATGGTGATTTTATCGTTGAAATGTGTATAGTGGTTAACCTAAATCAGACCTAACCATCTCTTTACAAAGATTTTTTTACCTGGCCTACTTGATTTTATCTTGTCACTTTTAGGCCCAGGGTCGAACTTAGGGAAGTGGGGTACAAGTCGAGTTTCTACACCTTTCCTACAATGAGTCTCTTCCGTTCGTTTATTGCATTTTTGGTGATTTTCTTATTTAGATTTTTTTCTGGTAATCTTTGTCCTTGAGGCACACCCTCAAAATTGTGTTCTTGCCTTTGAGCAAAAATAGAGTTCCAAAATGAATCTTGCTATTCGCAAGATGGGGTACCTGCAAGTCAAAGATTATCTTTTCTCTTTTATATATTTTTTTTATCTTTTTACTAACAGGAAAGCGAAATAGAAATAAAGTAAATACAGTATATATATATATGTATATATTATGTATATAAAGGGGTGGGGGTGGAGGCTACGATGGAGTGTAGCACGATGTCGAGTCGGTCGTCGTCTAGAGAGATGCAACCAACAGGACTAAGTGTCGCGTGGAGTATGGGATGGATGGTGGAAGATGTATGTAACCACGATTTTTGTACACGTGTATCGGGGAATATCAGCAACTGGTGCAGATATTCCCGCGATACAGCGTATGATAAATAATATGAAAATATATATATGTAAATATGTCTATATGTATATATATATGTAGATATATATATATGTATATATATAAGTGTATATGTCTATATATATATATATGTGTATGTATATATAACTATATAGAGGTATATATATATGTATGTATAAGTATATATAGATATATGTAGCTAAGTATATATATATATATTTATCTATAACTATATATACATACATATATATATATATATATATATAAGTATATATATAAGTATATAGATATATATATATATATATGTATATAAGTATACTAATACTACTATATATATAGATGTAAGTATATATATATATATATGTATGTATGTATGTATGTATGTATGTATATATATATGTATATCAATATATGTATATATATATATCACTATATATAAGTATATGTATATATATATATCACTATATATAAGTATATGTATATATATATATATATGTTTATAATAGAGTATAGGTGTGTGTGTGTGTGAAAGTGTGAGTGTAGGTGTGTGTATGCGTTGGTGTAGAGAGAGTGCTGTGAGTGTTGTGAGAGAGAGAGAGAGAGCGGGAGAGAGCGGGCAGAGAGAGTGCAGCCAATCTGCTGGAGGCGAGGAAGGGCATTTTAAGTCATCTGCACATGAAGGCCGTCGTCTGATGGCTTCCGCGTGCGAGCGCGTATTCGTGCCTGCGTCGACTGGTTGCGAGTGCGGAGAGCTCATGATAGGGCACGCGGGGATGGAGGGCGAGGGTGCCTACATCTTGCGCGGAAGCTTGCAGGTGTCGCAGGGGGGCGGGGAGGCGCTTGGCCGACCGTTGCAGAGGTGTGCAGCGACCGGTTGCGGGTGACAGTGCGTGCGACAGAGCAGAGAAAGCGGAGGCGGAGAAGGCCTACAGGCGCACACGGAGGGCTGGGGCGCCTCCTGGCATGCGCGGAAGGAGCTGCTGCTGCTGCAGCTTCCTTGCCGCTGCTGCTGCTGCTTCAGGCTTCAGACCTTGAAGCTGCTCCAATGGCGGGAAGGTGCGGGAACGTAAGAAAAATGAAAACAGACCCACCACGCCCACCGGCTCTTTGAAGAGCTGGGCGATGGTGGTCTCACTGTGGTGGTGTGCACCACAGTGAGGGCTCCTGCCCGCCGGGTATCTCCTCGGAGGAGGATCGGCATATGGAGGGGAATGGAGGAGAGGACGGTGGTGGCCTGGAGATGGAGCCGCCTGCAGGATTATTTTTGGCTAGGACCAGGCTCCCTTGCAAAGGCAGGAGCTGCGGTCTTTAAATAGAAGAGGAATGGCATGGACGCATGCAGCTGCAGGGAGAGGGATGGAATGGCTTGGCAAGGAATGGCAAGTTGCAGGGAAGGGCTGCTGCGGCAGGGAATGGTGTGAGGAGAAGTTGCATGCAGCCGTAGGGGAAATTAAAAATCAAGTGGGAATAAAAATAGAGGTGGTGGATTTTTGCAAAGAGGCACTTGAGGAAAAAAGGTAAAATGCAAGGCCACTTATTTCATTCTTCTTTCCTCTCAATTAGATTCATGTATACATGTATTTTTACAAATGCAACTATGGAATCCTAATATGCACAAGTAATGCTAGGAAATAGCATAAGAAGGCATTATTGCAGGTGTATTTTGTGGTGCAATCACATGCCCACCCTTAGAGGAGATCATTGAAGGTGGTAGCTTTCACCTTGGAGGACACCATTTTCAAGGAAGGAGAAGGAGCCCCTTTTCAAGCTTAAGAGCCACTAAACTTAGAGCATGGAGCTTCCTTTCTGCACCAAATTTTTCAAGAAGATTTGTGTTTTTATTGCTTTTAGATTTTCCATTTCATGTCGAAGCATTCCTCTACATGTTTTTGTAAAACACAAATTTTATCAAATCAATTCGCCTTCTTTTCATATCTTTTGTTGCAATTGTTTTATCTTTGTTCTAGCACTTTTTCACTCCCTCTACCTAATTACTCTAGGCCTCTACATGCTTAGAGTGAGCTTAGGGAGAGGCTCTACTTGTCACTTTAGTAGTAGTGTAGTGAGTTAGGTGTTAGGTATTTTCTGTCAACAATTCATATATTGCCTTCATTATTTCAAAACCCTAAAAAAATTATATAGTTGAAAAGACCAAAAAGAAAGGTGATTTCTATTTCAAAGCAAGAGACCTAAATTTTGCAAACATATTGCCTCCTTGGACGACCCTAGATACTCTCCTATCTAGGTTACAAAATTTAAAAGCATATGCGATTTCACATGTTACAACGACCCTAAAAAACCCTAATTACAAATCACGCAATTTATTGCACCACTTTATGGCGCTGTTGCCGGGGAGGCACGGCTTTGCAAATTATTTTTCTCTTGCTTGAGGTGGATCTCATCCCCTTGCCTCTCTTCTTTCGTGTGTGTGCAGGAACTACAAGAAGAAAGCGGGAATTTGGAAGGGAGAGTTCAAAGTTCCTTTTCTTCCCATGATTCTAGGTTGGTTTCTTCTTTCTTGTCACACTTACCCTAAAAGATTACCAAAATACACTAAACTTGGCTTTCAGGATCTTAAACATCAAATTTTGGTAGAGTGGTACCTTTAAAACCCATTGTTTGATTGATTGCCCCATTAAACACCACTCTACCTTATGTGTAGGTGTTCTATTTTTCGGGTCTAAACTTTTGTTCAGATTTGAAAAATTAATTCCAAACACCATAGGCCTTTTAAAATCTTGAAACTTCACCCAGAGATTCCAAATCAAGTTGGAAACATCTGTACCAAATTTCAAACTAATTTGATTTGTAATTAATTTTTAAAAATTCGTGGACTGCATAGGGGTCACACCTTGTAATCTTCATGTTTTGCTACTGACCGCGAATTTTTAGAATTTTTTTGCTCGTCCAATTTTTGTAAAATTTATCTTTCTAGAATCCTTGTAAAATTATATACATCATATAAAATCATCAAAATTTTTTGATGTTGGTGGTGATACTGAAAAGTCTAAAATACACACAGATATCATTTCTAAACTTTGACACCAACATAAACAAAAATTCAAAACAAATATCAAACAAATTCCTAAAATCTTAAAAAAATCTTTTCTGGAATCCTTGTTTGATTTTTCCAGAAGTGGTGTTGTTTGATCTATTTGGACCACTACTTAATATAGAAAGCCTAAAAAAAGATCCTTTGGTAGTTAAATTTGCTTCCTATGATCAATTGGATTAGGGTTTCTTTTTCATTTTGAGACAAACAACCAAAAGCAAACATATTCTCACCCATACAACTTGATTTCCTCTTGTTTGTGGAATCTCAAACTTGTTGAAAGCTTAGTAAGTAAACCCTAAAAATACACTACATTAAATCCAATTCTAAAAGCAGAAATACAAAATTTTTTTGTGTGACAACTTGTCTGAAATTGGAACCACTTTCTAATTCCTGCACACACTAAAAATTGAAATAATAGAGCAACAACCCAATCAACGCTCTCCACATTCCCTGTGCACTTTAGTATCCTAAACGTAATTAAAATCCATAGCAACTTGACCCCAAAGATTTCATCAACTTAGGCTTGCTATGTAGGTCATAAGTTGTCTTTAGTTAATACCAATTCTGTCATCTATATCTGGTGTTCAGGCTGAGGGACAGTGTCAAATGACCAAGCAGAGGTTTGTACATGCACTTGGAGATTTTCTTGGGAAATGCTTGGGCCCAAACCTCCCCTTAAGCAACTTGGCTAGATTTGTTGACAGAATGGATATTCATTGTTGATTACTTATTTCCTAGGTAGACTAAGTCTTAGGTTAATTTTTTGGGAGTCACAATTAGTTAGGTCTAGAATTTTATTGATTGATTGCACACTTTCTTTCATCTCCATCTCTTCTCCTCTCCTCCCATTCTTCCATTTTATACATTGGCGACGGTCTCAAAATCTGCATTTGGAGGGACCATTTGATTTCACCCCACAAGCAAAAAGATCTCTTTTTCTGTCTTCTTCTTCTTCTAAAAATATGGAAAATCAGCAAAACAGGTCCACTAACCCATCCACTTCCACCTCTAATCCCACCACTAACCCTAATTCTGACCCATCCACCTAAAACCCCTCCACCTTTGACTTTCCACATCTGGAGCTCCCTAATGCTGATTTGCCTCAATCACAACATCAAGACCCCCCGCCTGATCTCTTGACAATGATGGTTGAGCAGATTGCTCAACTAAATGCCATTCAACAAACATTGACTAGGAATATCTAAAACCTAGCCAACCAAAGGCCAAACCCACCACCCCGTCAGCAGCCTGTTATTCCTCTAAAAGATTTTTATGATCCTTCTTATTATGAGGAACAACCTGGGGTGGTCATACCAGAAGGGGACTTCAAGATCAAGCAGGTGGTTCCGACCCGATTAAACACTTCCATGGCCTTCCTAGGGAAGACCCTTTTAGCCACCTTGAAGAGCTGACTCTTCTTGCACAAACAACCCATTCCCGAAATGTGCAAGAAGACCTATGGTTGATGTGGTTATTTCCATTATCTCTTAAAGATAAGGCCGTTTACTGGTTTAGGACCATTGGTCGGCCCATCATAACTTGGCCTCAGCTTAAGAGCGCCTTCCTCAAGAAATTCTTTCCCATAGGTCGTACTAATTCCCTGCAAAGATCTATTATGAACTTTCAACAAAAATCTAATGAGACTTTCCATGATTCTTGGGAAAGATTTCATGATCTCCTAAGAAGTTGCCCGCACCATGAGATTCCTTTATGGCAGCTCGTGCAGATCTTCTATCATTGATTAGAAGTTCAAATCCGACGTTTCGTCGATGCCACATGTGGCGGCAACTTTTTGAATAAGGATCTAAGAGAGCCTATGATCTTTTTGAGGAAATGAGTGAAAACTCATTTAATCAAGCTTCCATGAACACATTTTGCAGAACTCCAAACCCGTAGTTCGGTGTTCAAGAAGTAGGCACTCAGTCAATTCCTGTAACCCAAGATGACCTTCAAATGATTGCACAAAAACTCGACCAGATGCACATTAATCAAAAGAAGATTGAGGAAAGACTTGCCACATCAACCCAAGCTCCATACAGTTCACATCTAACCCAACCTAACTTTCCACAAAGAGAAAATTTGCGCAATCTCAACACTACTGCTGATTATTACCAGTATTTTGAGGTTGCCCATGATTCACTGGGGAATTACAACTATTTATATCTTAACCCCACTCAAAATATTTCTGCCTTCCAGGAGCCATTTAAAAATTCTTTCAATTAGAAGAATTACCCAAACTACTCCTGGAGTAATCAGGTTCCTTCCCAACCAAATCAATTTAATGGGTATGGATCTAATCCAACCTTTCATCTTGGGCCATCCCAACAAGACATCAATGCCCAGATGATGAGAACCGTACAGGACATGCAGACAAAGATGACAGAAGTAACCCGTACCATCACAAATCTGAATACTCAGATCGGGGTTACTCCCACTCAAAGACCTGTAGGACATCTTCCCTCCCAACCCATGCCCAACCCCAATCACCAAAGGAACCAATATCCAGGCAGAAATCCACACTACCCGAATCAGCCTCCTACTAATCCACCACCTTAGCAGCCTCCCAGGTTTCCACAACCACAGAGCCCCCCACCTCCTCCAAATAATAATCCGACTGCACATGCAGTTACATTGAGGAGTGGGAAAACCACCACTGATCCCAGGCCTTCACAAAAACCTGGTGACATCCCCATCCTTGTGCACATTGACTCTCCACCTCCCCATCAGGAAGAAAAAGAAATGTAAAAATCTCAAGACACGACTCCTATCCCTTTTCAACAAGCTCTTCACCCCACCACCAATAGAAAAAAGAAATCTGATCCCACCACAGAAGAACTCATGGATCTATTTGGACAACTTCAAATCAATATTCCTCTCCTAGATGCCATCAAATATATACCTACCTACGCCAAATTTTTGAAGGAGATCTGTACTCCTAAATGGTAGGCCAAAAATCTAGGACAGGTACATCTTTAAGAGATCGTAAGCTCTGTCATATAGAGCAAGCTGCCTCCTAAGATGAAACATCTGGGGGCACCATTAATTTCAGTGATTATTAATGATACTACCTTTGATAATGCCATCCTTGATCTTCGTGCCTCAGTTCATATCATTCCCACAATTTTATTTGAAGAGTTTTAGATCGATGAATTAAAACCGTCGAGGTTACCCTGCAATTAGCCGACCGATCTAAAATCAAACCTAGTGGGATTGTTGAGGATGTTTTGGTCAAGGTCCAGAATTGTGTCTTCCCTACAGACTTTCTGATCCTTGACATTGAGGTACCTGAATCTTTATTGAGTGCCCCAATAATCCTTGGACGACTCTTTTTGGCCACTGCAAAGGCAAATGTCAATTGCCACACAGGCGAAACAGATATCACCTGCGCAAGCCAAACTATCACTCTAGATATTTTCAAATCCTCCAAGGGATTCCACGATGATAACTTTTTTGAGGACTCAAATACTGATATTCCAAATATGGTGGAGACAATGTTGATAGATACCCTTACCGACCACAATATTTTTGAGGAATCAGATTCAGAATCCGTGGTCAGCGAAATATGTGATTTGGAGACTTGTCTTCAGCAACAATCCATTCCTGATGATTCCCCTGATCCTTACCCTGACCCACCCACTCTTCCCTCAGCCCACCGTTCCACACTAACTTCACACAATCCTCACCATCCCTTTTCCGACCCCTTTCCTATGGACCTACCACTAGACCCGCCCGAGTTTGGCATTCAACCTTATTTAAAACCGTGGCCAGACTTGGGCTACATTTATCATTTTCCATCCAACTTTGATCCCTATATTTCCTCTAATCAATTTTCTAGGGATCCAGAAGAAAACATATTTTATGTGGGCATCCAAGTGTCCAATTATTTACATGATTGTCCATCTTCCATGCATACCTTCACGCCTGGCTGAATGGCATAAAAGACAGCACTGGGTAGGAGGTAACCCATCGTTTTTCCTGCTTTCCTTTTTCCTTTCTTTTTCCAGGTTTTGACCATCCTAAAATTGACCGCTCTTCACTAAGGTGATCCCTTTTCCCTCCTAATGCATGAGGACATTGCATATCATAAGCATGGGGGGGTGTTTTTAAAATTTTGATGATCGTTTTAGGATTTTCAAAACCTAAAAACATGCATTTTTTTCTTTAGTTATTTTGTTTTTCCTACTTGCATCCAAAAAAAAGAAATGTTGAAAACATTTTGAGGAAAAATTTCAAATTGAGACTAAGGTTGAAAACTCACTTTTGGTACAATAGGATTTTATCTTTAACAAACTAGGGCTGATGATATCGATCTAATCATTAGAATTTCAGGGTCTATTTCTAGACTAGATCAAATATCCTTCTCCAAAATTCCACCTGAACTCATGATAGTTTAGGTGACTTGATCCTCCTTTGTAATATGGAAAGTATCTGGCTTAGTTTCCGATTCAAAAACTTGCATTTCTTGCGAAACTTCTTGTGTCAAATTTCACACACAAGTCAACACCTGAAAACAACTAAAAATTAGAAAATCCCCATTGTTTGAACTTAGTAAAAGTCTGAAGCAGATCATTGGTTTGGGTTCCCACCGCCGAGGAGGAAAATGCCTCCTTTGAGGATGCGATGTCAACATGTTACTGCCTTGACATTACTCCATATCTATATTTCATATCTTTAGATGGAGCATTAAAGTGCATTTTTGCAGCTCAAGTGTCTTCTACGATGCTCTACCTATAGTATCAGAGCAAGAGCTTGAGTTTGCTTGGAGTGCCCCTTTACACCGCATTGTGTTTTGGGGTTGTGAGCTCCTGAGTGTTGCTTGCTCTAAAATAGGTTTTAAAATCATCGCGTTGTAGTATAGCTCGAATTAGTGTGAAAACATATAATATTTATTACTCGAATTTGAAGTCCGAGGTCAAACACAAGGAGCAATATGGCAATTTAAAACTCTAGATCACAATCAAAGAATTTGCAATCAATAAAGATATATAAATGAGATCCAATGTCAATAATGCAAAACAAAGAGATGGTAAAATGGTGATTTGAATCACCAAATTACGCTATAATGTTAAGCTTAAGCTACTCAAATTAACAGATCAGATAAGCCAAGCACAACTCAAATTTAATCAACAGAGCCAAGGTATCAGATATCAGACGACAAATTTAGGCTCAGATGCCTTAACAGAGGCAAAGGCCTCTTCCTCTTTCAAATTCTTCAAGCCTTAGATAAAGGCTTCTCTTTTCTCTTCCTTCTCTTCTTCTTCTCATCCTCTTCTTCTTTCCTTAGCTTGCACCATAGGACTTAGCATGCCAACAGAGGCAAAGGCCTCCTCAGATCTCTCAAGAGTCAAGAGGAGAGCGGCTATTTAATGCGGTGAAATTGAGTTTAAAATGAAGTGTTGTAATATAGTCAAAATTGCTTTGCAAAGAAATACAATTTTTATTACTTGAAAAAGTTTCGAGGTCGAACACAGGGAGCAATATGAGATTTAGAAATCAAGATCACAATTCAAACTAAAAGAATTTGCAATAGTATCAGTATCAACGTGCAAAAGGATGGGAGTAAAATGGTGATTTAGATAACCAAATGCTCCTACAATATCAACTAAGGAACTCATTGTATATGTATGAAATGAAAGCAAAATCTATCATCTGATTTGGAAATCAGACGAGTTAAAGTGATTCACTTCTTTGTCTTCTTTTCTTCTTCCTTCTCTGACTCTTCCTTTCTTCTGCAACTTCTCTTTCCTCTTCTTCTTCTCAGGACTTCACTTCTTTCTCTCCTTTCTCCTCTGTGCCTTTAGCTCTTCTTCATCTCTAGCCCTTCAGTTCAAGATCTGGTTAAGTGTCAGCCGAAGTTCCCTTTAGCAAAACACTCCCCATACCCGCGCAACTCTCCTCTCTCTTTCTCTCTTAGGATCTGCTCTCCCAAAGCCACAGGGTATCTGGGTTATCGAGTCAGGCACGTACCTGGGTCCAGGTTCATCGATGTGCGATAGTGAGCGAGGAGTGCAGGTCGGGTTATCGAGTCAACCAGGTCTGCGGGTATGTGTCGGGGATGAGGCCAGGTGAACGAGTGAGAGGGACCTCACCCCATGAACTGAGGCGAACAGCTTCTTTCACAAATTCAATTTATTCAGGCGCGCAGCTTCAGCACTTTCCGATGTGGGACTATCCGTGCCTTTCTTCTTCGCGTGTCCGCAGTAGGGGGTCTCCTTCACAATTGCAACAGCTGCTAAGCAGTGGTGGCCAATTGATTGCCTGGTTGCATGCGCGAGGTGTTTCCGCATGATCTAGGGCTTTAACCTGGGAATGAAGTGCCTAGAGCGAGCTTCAAGCAAGCTTGAAACTTGCTCATCAATGGTGGACAAGGCGAACACCTACAATCAATGAAACATCCTTTCAGCCACGTCAGAATGCTCAGGCAGGATCGCTGGAGCACGGCGAATGTGATAGGGGTGGTGGCGTGGAGCGATGGTGGCTGTGAGTGTGTAGTGAGGTCAAACTGTGTGCATGTGAGTGGGTGTGTTCATGGGTGTGTGTGAGTGAGTGGAATGATGAATAAAGAGAGTGGAAATGATCAGGGAGGTGTGGCAAATGTTTTGAGGTGATTGGCGAGAGTTTTGGTGGTCTGTGGAGGTGGGATGGTCTCGCCAGAGGGGGTGATCGGAGATGGAGGAGATGGAGTTGCGAAGGGTTGTCAGAGGATGAAACAAAGTGTGGTGATCACGAAAATAAACTGCGGGAGATGAAGAACTTACCTAGGAGGTAGGTGGATGAAGTGGGGTAGAGATGGCATCGAATGTGGTGTTGCCGATGCTGGAGATGAAGGTGTCTCCGGTGAGGTAGAAATGACGAGGACAAAGGGGAACAGGCATCTGCTGGTACGGCGAGACATAGAGAAGAATAGGGAGGATGAATATGCCACAAATATGGCAGACAAACAATGAGAAGAGGTAGAAAAGGTCGTATGATGTTGAGGAACCTTCAGCTGTGAAAGAGAGGGAGGAGTTGTGGGGATTCACGGCCAATTTCAAGCGTAAAGAGATCAATGACCTCTAAGGGTCCTTATAAAGGGCTCTAGGGGGCGGTTAGAGCTTGGGAAGAAAGCTTCCCAAGCTTGGAAGGTCGCCAGATTTGGGTATTTCGTGAGACCCAAATCCCTCATGCGTTCGCATGAGAGATTGGGAATGATTCAGAGCACATGGACGGGTTCATATTGGAGAGGATTTCTCAAAGAATCTCCCTTCCAATTTTGGAAGAGATTAGCCAAGTAATCAAGGAGAAATCTCCTGTCAAAGATCGCCAGAGTAGGTTTCCTCTACGATAATGTCAGAGGGACCTAATTGTGAAGACAACGAAGATGTTAGTGGGCTGTATGCAAGGGTTTTTGAAAGTTGGGCTATAAATGTAATCAGACAGGACCATTTTGCAAACTAGGTCAAGGCAAGCTCATCTTGAGTCTAAATTTTGGTAAAAACCTAATTTGGACCTAAGGAATCCAATGATGAAGTTGGATTTTGGTTTTGACCATGTTTGACTAGGTAATTTATGCAAAACACCTAAATGAAGGCAAATATCTGTCTGAGACTCCATTTTTTGTCAAGATGGCTTCTGATAACCAAATTGAAGGTACTAAATCCTAGAGAATATTTTTCTATGATTTTTAGAGGGTTTAGGTGAATTTTATCCTGACCAGAACCTTGGTTAATTAAGTAGGTCTATTTTTAGGATTCCAAAAGTCATTTAATTCTTAAAACATATGCAAACCCTTTTCTGTCTAATCTAACCCACTTGTTATCTTATTATGGCCATTTGACCTTTGTTTTGCCCTTGAGAAAACCTGTGGTTGTACTACATTCGTGATAAGCTAGTAAAATTGCAGTTTTAACCCTAGTTTCTTATTTTTCTCTTAGAATGGTTATGCAATGAATTATGACCTTCAGTTGGTTATGTAGGAGCATTTACTGACTTAATTGGATCAAAAAGGGCTAGTTAAGGCTCATGATGGTGTTCCCATCATACCCCCATGTCTAGCTTTTGCTAGTCCCTTAGGGAAATTTCAAGGTATTAACTTTGATTCTGGACCATAAAATCTTTCGATGCTTAAAAACTTTGATGTGCTCTTTCTCTTGTAGATTATGTCAAAATGTTGATAGTACGCCTAGAGGTACTCAAGTACCAACCAAGATCAAGACCTAACTAGCTTTAGCCTCAGTCTACCACGAAGGTTTCTAAGGCCCACAGGAACTAACCTAAGGTTCGTTGAACTCTACGGTTAAAGCACCCGTGCTTGTAACATGTTTTAGCCTCGGTTCAGTTTGCAATGCATTTTTGTCAGAGAGAGACAGGAATTCCTCTTTGTTTTTGGAGAGTTTTCTCTCTTTTCTTTTTATTTCTAGCCTCGGATTGGCTTCACAACACGGTCTGTATCGGATTCCTAGTCCCCATCATCAATTATTGTAGGGTCCCTGGCAATCGATGCTTCGAGATAGCACCACCCATGCCAACCCCCAAAACCTTGGCTTTCAAGATTTTGAGATAATCCTACCCATGGCGTTCTGTAGCTAAATCCATATCCTGGCAATCGACATTTCGGGATAATGCCTCCCATGGCATCTAAACCAGCACAGGGTGCTTACATGCCCTCGGTAGGATATGTAGATATCCTAGGAGATAAGCACCGAGGAGACGATATGTTATTGTGCATCTTCGAGGGGAATTTCCCACCGCTCCGCATCGGGAACTCATCCAAATCAACTTTTGTTGATCAGCCACTCCTAATCTAGGTGACTTTCTCAGAACAACTTAAACACATTTGCGTGATTTTGATACTTAAGCACACTAAACCTGACTGTGTGTGGATTGGGGTGCTTAGGTTACCGAGTCCTGCAAACCAGTGGTCAGTTGACGAGGCCAAATATTCCCTCAGCCTTAGACCTAATACTTAAGCATCGCATTTGCCCCAACCTCTTGAGGATTATCCATAACATATCAGGTACTTGAATTTTTAATCCTACGATTATAGCCCAAAAGGCCTAAAATCAGCATTCCTACTAATCTCTTTTCTGTTTCATTAGCACTTTTTTGCCTTTCATTTTCTTTCTTTTGATATGATCTAGAACTAAGTCAATTCCTTAATTTCTTACTAATGACTATCTCTTTTTCTTTTTCTTTTCAAATTGTGCTCCTTTTGACATTTTTAACTCCTCCCCTTTTTCTCCACAAAATTTGATATGCCTTCTGTAATCAATGCAGACTCTCCACGAATTTGCTACACGGGTCGGTATGATTTCCCTAGTCTCAATCATGATCACAGTGAGTCCTGCCTTTTTAGGCACAACTTGGATTGGACTCACCCACCGACATGATCCAGCATCTAACCACTTAATGATCACCTTTTTCACGACCTCCTGCAGATTAGGATTCAGATGTCTCTGCATTTCATAGGAAGGTCGTGTGCCCTCTTCAGTATAGATGCGATGTGTGCAGTAAGAGGGGCTAATACCAGTCAAATCATCGAGAGTCCATCCAATGGCTCTTCGATGTTGCTGGAGAATAGAAATCAGACGGGATTCCTAATCAGGTATGAGTCTGGAGTTGATAATCACAGGAAGCATTTGATTAGAACCAAAAAAGACATACTTTAGATGATTGGGAAGAGGCTTTAGTTCTAAAATAGGGTTATCAGTAGCAACAGGTGGTTCAAGGTGGGTGTCAAGAGCAAAGGAAGGAGTTATGGGTGTGTCTAGGTTGAGTTCAGACTCCTCTAATTGCAGGTTTTGATCCACTTGTGGTTGATCAGAAGTAGTTAGTTTTTCCTCGATATATCGATCATCAACCGCAACCTCAATATCACATATTTGTTCTATAACTTCGCAATCCCTTGTTGGGCCTTAAAGATGTCTATCTTTAGCATTTGGTTCCTAAATTTTAGTTCAATTTGGCCCTCCTCAAAATTAATGTTGGCCCTAGTAGTGGCCAGAAAGGGTCTCCTTAGTATGATTGGTGTGTTTCTCGAATTTTCTAGAGCATCCATATCCAAGACTAAGAAATCCACTGGGAAATAGAAATCCCAAACCCTAACAATGACATCCTCAAGAACTCCTTTAGGTCACTTAATAGATTGATCTACTAACTGTAATGTCACCTCTATTGGTTTTAGCTCAGATTCCTCAAGATGGTCAAGTAGGGATGTAGGTATTAGGTTTATGGAGGCTCTTAGATCCAATAAAGCTCTATCAAATTGGATATCACTAATTGTACAAGAAATCAAGGAAGTACCTGGGTCTTTTGCCTTAGGTGGGAGCCTACTCAAAATGATGGAGCTGGCTTGCTCCAACAATACAATTGTGCTCCTACTTTTGGTTCACAGCATACGATTAGGTGTACACACGTCTTTCAAAAATCGTGCATAGGCCGGTACATGGCGAATTGCATCCATCAAGGGGATGTTTATATGGACTTATTCAAAGAGCTTGACCAGGTCTTCTTCAGGTGCCACGGGTTTGGTTATACTCTTTCCCTTGGTCAAGGCCTCAGGAAATGGAACCTTAGATGGTTCCTCTGGAATAGATCTAGGTTCTTGAGCTGGGACAGGGGTATCCTGGATGACTAACCTTGGGTTTGGGTTACTACCAGGCTGACAGTGGCTTGGGTAAGGTGGGTCCTGTGTTACTTTGCCACTATAGGTCGTAATTGAATTCAGTCCTGCCTGGTTCTGGTTAGGTGTAGGTAAAATAGGTGGCTGCTGCTGAAATCTCAAGTATGATGTCAAAGCTTCCATCCTGTCGGGTGATGGAGCAAAAGGGGCCTGATAAACCATGTGGGCTTGGCCTTGATTTTGGTTCATAATGCACCTCTGGTTCGACACGTTATTGGGATTAGGTAGAGGTTGCAAAGGGAGTGTACCAGGTTGGTGGGAATTTGCCATCTGGGCGAGTTGGTTGTGAACCTCTATGATCTCGTCTTTATGCTGTTTCTGCATAGCCGCATTCATTTTTGAATGTCAGCCAAAGTCTGAAGGAAAAAAGTTATTTGATCTGTCTGAGTTGGCCTAGATTGATAGGTGGGGTTGGGCTGATGCTAAGGCGGCCGATATGGACGAGAAGCTCATGGATGGGGTTGATATGGTGGTCACTAATTCTGATTGTTTCCCACCCACATGAAATTAGGATGATTTCGCCATCCAGAGTTATAGGTATTAAAGAATGGGTCGTTCTAGATGGCATTGAGGTCCTTGCAGGTTTGAGGAACCTTAGAAAAGTCAGAATATGAGGGTTCAGAGTTCCCCCAACTAGAATAGGTAGGTTTGGAGTTTCCTACGACCCTAGAGTTAGACGGGGGTTGATACGGGTCTAACCCCTGAGAAGATTGGTCGTAGATGTTATGAATAGCTTCCCTCCTCCAGGGCTGTTGTGCGAATGGGTTTTGCGCAGAGGTGGCTCTCTGCAGATGTCAAGTTAGCTCATCCACCTTCTTCTCAATAATAGAGACCTTGTTCAAACGACTTGTCATCAATTCCAAGTTGACAAAAGAGGACAGGCCTGCATCTCATGTGCTCCCCTTAGATTCGTCGATGCACGGACATTCGTCTGGTCGAATATGCCCATGGAGTCATTACTGATGGAATTCTCGCACATATTCCCAAGAATCTCCCACACAATGTCCTCGTGTTGACCCATGATATTTCCTCTGCAAGTTGCATTGACGAATAATCGGATGTCTTCACGGAGTCCCTGGTAAAAAGACTGGACTTGTTCCCATTTGGAACTCTGTGATGGGAGCATTTTCGCATGAGATCCAGGAAATGATCCCATGCTTCGTGAAGTGGTTCTCCAGGCTGTTGTGTGAAGTGCGTGATCTGGTGTCGTAAAGCATTTGTCCGACCAACTAAGAAGAACTTTTTCAAAAACTCGGATTATAGTTCAACCCATGTGTTGATTGGATGCATTTGAGCCTGATACCAGTGAGCTGCTTTGTCTATAAGAGAGAAGGAGAACATTTTCATGAGAAGAATATCCTGATTCTGGACATCTGACCCGAAGGTTTGAGCCAGATGCTTGAGCTATTTAATGTACTGAAAAGGATCCTCGGAATTGAGCCAATGAAATTTTGGAATAGCATGAATCATGTTAGGCTTGAGTTCAGTACCAGGACCTCCAGCTGGGATTTGGACTCGAGGTTCGATCGCCACAACAGTGGGATTGTAATGATCTCGCATCATTGGATGCTGCGGTGGATTCACAAAGGCTTGGAATAAATCATTAAGGCACTGAAGTTGATCTCAATGTTATTCACTTCTTCTACGGGTTATGCCATGATGATGGATGAAGGAGAATTAGGCTCAGATGAATCAGAAGAGATATCTATGTGATGGAGTTGCTGCACAAACACGAAAGTCGAGGTTTGGCCTTGACAGGAGTGAATAACTAATGGAGGCCTCAAGGATGGTCTTAAGGACTTCCTACCAAACATGCATCGATGGACTGGATCAGAATAGAATGTGATGGACCCAATCAAGACACCCAAAAACTTTGGATGACTATAGAGGTTTAGGGTGGATGATACCCCTTAGTCAAAAAGCCATCCACCTGAGAATTACCTTGGCAGCCAGAGAGGGAGAGTCTCGCGAAGACCCCTACAAGGTAGATCACCCCATGGGTTACAGGGTTTCCCCTACCCGACCTCTCTTGTCACTGATGTTCTAGGTAGACCAGAATGGGGACGTGACCTGTTAAGTCTACCAATTTTATTTAAGAGCAAGGGTGCTTAGAATTACACTTGAACTTTAAGATATATTGAGTGCAAAAATTGACCTAACTTAAAGATTGGTTGACCCAACAAAGTTGGTCAACTTCACCTATTTGTCCTTTGAGAAATTTAGGTCCCTCTTTTAGGATTTAAGTGGGATTAAGAGCCTATTTTTAGGGTTTGCTTGAATAGATCAATTCAACTAAGGCTTAGGCACACTTTGTTTGGAAAGATCAGTTCTTGATTATGTAAGTGTGTCTCTAAAATCCTAACTTGGAAACCTTACTTGGCTCTTATTTTGGTCCAATTTAGTTTGTCAAATGTGGTATCTAGGGCTTAAACAAGAATGTGATGGCCCTATTTACCTTAAGTGGGTGCACAAATCAAGTTTTGTTGTTTAAATCAAATCAGGAAACTTGATGAATTATCTAAGAATGAAAAGCAAGTAGCCCTAATTGATTTTTTCCTTTTTTAACCTTTTTAGAATCTGGGGCTTAAGAGAGAGTAATTAGAATTTAGCTGCCCCTTGTGTGTTTGGTTGAACTTTCTTCACTGTATCTTCTCCCTGAAACAACCACATCAAATGAGATATAGCAAGTTAGAATCTGAATCAGGAATTGCAATCACGAGTTCTAAATTGCCCGTTGCTCCCCGACAATGACACCAAAATGTTTAACACGATGAAATCGAGTTGAAAATGAAGCGTTGTAATATAGTCGAAATTGCTTTGAAAACAAATACAATTTTTATTACTTGAAAATGTTTCAAGGTCGAACATAGGGAGCAATATGGGATTTAGAAATCAAGATCACAATTCAAACTAAAAGAATTTGCAATAGCATCAGTATCAATATGCAAAAAGATGGGAGTAAAATGGTGATTTAGATAACCAAACACTCCTACAATATCAACTAAGGAACTCAATGTATATGTATGAAATGAAAGCCAAATCTGTCATCTGATTTGTAAATCAGACAACATAAAGTGATTCTCTTCTTTGTCTTCTTTTCTTCTTCCTTCTCTGACTCTTCCTTTCTTCCGCAGCTTCTTCTCTTTCTTCTTCTTTTTCTTAGGCCTTCACTTCTTCATTCTCTCCTTTCTCCTTTGTGCCTTTAGCTCTTCTTCGTCTCTGGCCCTTTAGTTCAGGATCTGGTTAAGTATCAGCCGAAGTTCCCTATAGCAAAACCCTCCCCATACCCGCGCAACTCCCCTCTCTCTTTCTCTCTTAGGATCCGCTCTCCCAGAGCCACAGGGTATCCAGGTTATCGGGTCTGGCGCGTACTCGAGTCCAGGCTCACTAGTGTGTGGTAGTGAGCGTGGAGTGTAGGTCGGGTTATCAGGTCGACCAAGTCTGTGGTTATGTGTCACAGACGAGGCCGGGTGAGCAGGTGAGAGGGACCTCACCCCATGAACTGAGGCAAACAACTTCTTTCACAAATTCAATTTATTCGAGCACGTAGCTTTAGCACTTTCTGATGTGGGACTATCCGTGCCCTTCTTCTTCTCGTGTCTGCAGCAGGGGGTCTAGTTCGTAATTGCAGTAGCTGCTGGGCAGTGGTGCCCAATTGATTGCCTGGTTGCATGCGTGAGGTGTTTTTGCACAACCTAGGGCTTTAGCCTGGGACTGAAGTGCCTGGAGTGAGCTTCAAGCAAGCTCGAAGCTTGCTCGTCAATGGTGGACAAGGCAAACACCTGCAATCAATGAAGCACCCTTTCCAGCACGTCAAAACGCTCAAGGAGGATCGCCAGAGCACGGCAAATGTGATGGGGGTGGTGGCATGGAGCTATAGTGGCTGTGAGTGTGTAGAGAGGTCGGACTATGTGCGTGTGAGTGTGTGTGTTCAGTGGTGCATGTGAGTGAGTGGAATGATGAATAAAGAGAGGGGAAATGATCAGGGAGGTGTGGCGAATGTTTTGAGGTGGTCGGCAAGAGTTTTGGTGGTCTATGGACGTGGGATGGTCTCACCGGAGGGGGTCGTTAGAGATGGAGGAGATGGAGTTGTGAAGGGTTGTCGGAGGTTGAAACAAAGTGTGGTGAGTACGAAAATAAAGTGCAGGAGATGAAGAACTTAGCTAGGATGTAGGTGGATGAAGTGGGGTAGAGATGGCGTCGGATGTGGTGTTGCATACGTCGAAGACGAAGGCGGCTCTGGTGAGGTAGAAACGGCGAGGACGAAGGCAAATGGGCATCTGCTGGTATGGCGAGATGCGGAGAAGAATAGGGAGGATGAATCAACCGTAGGTATGGTGGATGGACGACGAGAAGAGGTAAAAAAGGTCGCCAGACGTTGAGGAACCTTCGGCCATGAAAGAGAGAGAGGAATTGTGGGCATTCATGGCCAATTTCGAGCGTGAAGAGATCAGTGAGCTTTGAGGGTCCTTATAAAGGGCTCTAGGGGGAGGTTAGAGCTTGGGAAGTGATGAGAACCTCATCATGAGCCATAACTAGCTCATTTTGACCCAATACAAAGGATAAAAGCTCCTACATAACTCAAGGAAAGGCTTAACTCAGAGAACTCTGAGTTTAAGGAGAAAACAAGTCATAAGGGGTAAAAATGCAATTTTACCAGTATAATCTGCATACAGGGTAATTCAGGGTCCAAACATAGGTCAAAGCAACTTAATAAGAATAAAAGTGGGATGAGATGATCTAGCAAGGGCTACAGCAATTCCAAGGAACTAAATGATAATCTGTAACCCTAAAACAACCCACTTCAATTCACGAGGTTCGAGGCAAAGTAAAAATAGAATAAACCCTCTAAAATTCATAGAAAAATAATCTCTAGGGTTTAGAACCTTCAATTTGGCCTTCAGAACCCATGTTGACCTACATTGAGAACCATGCCCAATTAATAACTTAATCTGGGTTTTCGCATAAATTGACCGGTCAAACAAGGTTTAATATAGAAATAAAATTTACCATCAGATTCCTTAGGTCCTAATTAATCATGTATAAAAACTTGAGCCTAAGAAGAAACCTCCTTAACCGACTTTACACTTTGGTCCTCATATATTTACTTTTTGGCCCTCAACTTTTGAACCGTCGCATTTTGGCCCCTAACTCTCCTTCGTTCTTTGCATTCAGGTCCCCCTGCAAAACCGGCCAGCACCATGCTCCGGCGACCTTGCGCGGAGCATGGCGCCGCGCAGGGTGAGGGGGAAAGCCTGGCAAGTAAACCAGGGGTGCCCTACGTTGTCAGCCGTCGCAGGGACACCCCCCCTGGTCGCTGTAGCCCACCATACCGGCCGTGCGAACGCACGGACGGTATGGGTTTTCGTCTCCGACCATCCTCCGGCGAGGGAGACACGTCATCTCCCTCCGCCTCCCTCCCTGTTTTGATCCCTATAAATACCCCCCGTTGCTCCACAGGCCGGGGCAGCTCGGATCTGACGGAGAAAATCCCCAACTTTCCTCTCTTCTCTCTCCGGCAGACGCTCACCAGCTCCGGCGGTTCCTCCCCCTCCTCCTCTTCGCTCTGCCGCAATACCAGCAGCAGAGACTTCCTCCCCTGCTCTTCCCGCGCCACGCCGCACCCAGCTGGCGCCTCTCCGGCTCTCTGCTCGCCGCCGCCTCCTTCCCTGAGCATCTTCTTCTCCGGCGACAGTCGATACGACTGTCGCCCTACTGCTCCCCCTTCGTCCCTGCAAGTAAGTTAGAACTATTTCCCTTCTTCTCTTTCTTTCCCCGGTTCCAATTTGTTCAATTAAGCCCTCGACCAACCCTGACCATCGTCACCCCCTTCGACTCCGGCCACCCTCCGGCGAGATGTTCCCATCGCTCCACAGCCTCACACACCTCGCCGACCCTCACCGAACCTCCGCCTCATCACACTGAGCACCCCCCACCCCTCCACTGCCACTCCACACCTCCGTAACGCTCCCCCGAACAAACCCATTCCTCCGGTTGCAGTCCAACCTAGGGTTGCCGCCAGACACCACCTTGCGGCCTGCCGCGCAGCTCCTCACCTTCGCCGTGCCACGGCGAAGGTTCCCCAGTGGTTTGATCAGGCCGAGAGGCCATATTCGTGTCCGACAGGTTTTGAGGTTCGACCGCCATTAACGCACATTGAAGTAGCTTCTCCCGCGCTCCAGGCTTGAGGACTCCAGGTCTCCAGCTGCTGCGGAGTACGGGGAGTCTTGCGAAGGCAGCCAGCCAGCAACCTACGCAAATCGAAGCCGCAGCTGCAGAAGCCAGGCCGCGGTCTCCCAGCAGGCGCACGCAAGGAAAGGTCTGCGTTTAGTCCCACATCGGTAAGCCTCACAACCTTTCCACTGTTTAAATTGATTTTGTGCACTAGCCTTACTGCCTCAGCACACGGGGTGAGGTCCCCTTTCACCCGCCCGGTTACCCGGTCTCGTCCGCGCTCACGCCCCGCGGACCTGACCCGACCTGACTTAGACTGACCTGCACTCCTCGCCCACCACGCACGCCGGTGGGCCTGGACCCGGGCGTGACCCGAACCCGATTACCCGGCAGCTCTGGGAGAGCTTTCCCAAGAGTGGTTTCAGAGAGAGAGAGACGCGGGGGGGGAGAGGGTAGAGTAGGTTTTGTTCTCTGACGTAAGCTCTGAAGTGTGCAGGCACAGGTGAAGAAGAAGAACCGCGGAAGAAGAAGGAAGCTGAGGGAGACACTGTAGCAACAGGCAGTTTAAGTCGTCTGATTTGGAAATCAGACGACGTCCTGGAGGGAGAAGAAGAAAGAAGGAGGGGCGACGTCCTGACTGAAAAAGAAAAGAAGACAGACGGAGGGAGATCTGAAGAACAACAGAAGAAGGCGAGGCAGAGGAGAACACAAAAGAACAAGGGAAGAACTGAAAGAAGAAAAACAAAGAAGAAGAAGAAGAGCATCACCATTGCAGAAGAAAGACATCACCTCTGCAGACAAAGAAGAAGAAGATCTGAGACGAGGAGAAAACAAAGAAAAAAGAAGACAACAAATTCTTTCCCTCTCTCTTTCTTTATTTTTGTAAAAGAAACATGTATATCTCTAGAATACAACTTGCTCTCTGAGTTCGACCTCGGGAACTCTTTTATTTTCTGAGTAAAAAAAATTATATTTGAAATGTTGGCAATAACTGGCTATACTACAACGCTATAACAATAAAACCCGGTTATCTCTCGAAGCCACCGTCTCATTATTTGGCACCGTTGCCGGGGAGCAACGGCTATTCTAGAGGTAAACATTCCTGTTTCTTTTTTTTAATTTTTGATAATCTCCTCTCTTTTGTGCAGCTACAGGAACTCAAGAAGACAAGCAACCACATGACAACCACTCCGAAGACAGGTAAATTTTTCCTCTCGCTATTAACCCCTAAACTCTAAAGAGGAAGAAAAGAAAAGAACAAGCAATAGAGGACTAACCTGTCTTCCATACTTAGTAACCATAAAGAGTTGCATGTTTTCAACTCATCACTCCTGCACACTATTAAGGGTATTTAAGGGCTAACACATTCTTGCTTGAGCCCTAATTGCCCAACAAAGAGTTAAATGGACCAAGTAGAGCCAACATAAGGTCAAACATTAGGATTTCAGTAGAGACACACCCCTTATTCAAGAATTGAGGAAATCCAAAAGAGGTGTGCCCAAGCCATTGATTGAAAATAATTAACAAGAAAAATCCTAAAAAATTGGTTCTCTGTAAACACTTGAACCCTAAAACAAGGCCTAACTTCTCAAGGAAACCACTAGGTGAAGTTAACCCCTGGGGTCAACCAACCTTCAAACTAGGCCACTTTGTTCACAAAAACACCTAAAGTTCAAGTGAAACCTTAAGCACCCTGATCTTAAAATTAGTAGACTTAAGAGGTCAAGATCCCCATTCTGGTCTACCTGGAACCGCAGTGACAAGAGAGGTCGGGTGGGGGAAACCCTGTAACCCGTGGGGACGCTCTACCGTGTAGGGGTCTTCGTGGGACTCTCCCTCTCTGGCTGCCCAGGTAATTCTCAGGTGGATGATCTTTCTGATCAAGGGGTCCATCTGCCCCGCACCTCTGTAGTCACCCAACACATTTTTGGGTGTCTTGATTGGGTCCAGCACCTTCTAAACTTACCTCTTCCAACAGTACATGTACGGAAGGAGGTCCCTAAGACCACCCTTAAGACCTCCTTTAGAAATTCGCTCTCGTCAAGGCCAAGCCTCGACGCCCGTGTTTGTGCAGCAACACCCTCACATTATTCTCTCTTCTGATTCAGAACCAAGTTCTTCTTCCCCCATCATGGCTCAGCCAGTTGAGGAAGAAAATAATCTGGAACACCAGCTCCAGCGACTCAATGACCTCTTCCAAAACTTCGTGCACCCACCACAGCGTCCTATGATGCGGGACCACTATAATCCTGCTGCGGTGGCCATTGAGCCTCGAGTCAGAATCCCGACTGGAGGACCTGATTCCGAATTAAAGCCCAACATGATTCATGCTATACCTAAATTCCATGGGCTTAATTCTGAAGATCCCTTCCAGCACATCAAACAGCTAAAGCATCTGGCCCACACTTTTGGATCAGATGCGCAAAATCGGGATATTCTTCTCATGAAGATGTTCTCCTTTTCTCTTATGGACAAGGCCGCCCATTGGTATCAAACTCAGACCCGGCCGATCAACACTTGGGAAGAACTTCAATCCGAATTTTTGAAAAAGTTTTTTCCCGTTGGTCGGACCAACGCCTTGCGCCATCAGATTACACACTTCACTCAACAATCAGGAGAACCTCTCCATGAGGCATGGGATCGCTTTCAGGATCTCATGAGAAAGTGCCCCCATCACGGAGTTCCTAAATGGGAACAAGTCCAATATTTTTACCAGGGACTCCATGAGGACATCCGCCTTTTCGTCAATGCAACTTGCGGAGGAAACATCATGGGTCAACATGAAGACACCGTATGGGAAATTCTCGAAAATATGTGCGAGAACTCCATCAACAATGACTCCATGGGATTATTCGACAGGACGAATACCCGCGCAGCGACGAATCTTAAGGGAGCACATGAGACGCAGGGCCTATCTGCATCAGTCGACCTGGAATTAATGGCCAGTCGATTGGAC
This sequence comes from Thalassia testudinum, assembly GCA_037157565.1. Classification (NCBI taxonomy): domain Eukaryota; kingdom Viridiplantae; phylum Streptophyta; class Magnoliopsida; order Alismatales; family Hydrocharitaceae; genus Thalassia; species Thalassia testudinum. Next base: position 109,077,820 of record JAZHRO010000003.1, on the reverse strand, counting down.
AAGGTCTCAATCATTGAAAAGAAGGTGGATGAGCTGACTCAGCACTTGCAGCAAGCCACCTCCGCGCGTAACTCCTTTGCACAACCTCCCTCCACACAGGAAACTGTGCAAAACATCCTCCACCGACCTTCCCCCTGGATGGATCCATATCCATCCCCATCTGATTCTTGGATCGGAGGATCATCCGATCCTTTCTACACCAGCCGGGGGAACTCCATTCCCCCTTTCCCTGACTCTCAGGAGGTTCCTCAGACCTGCGAGGACCTCAACGCCATCCAGAACGACCCATTCTCCAACACTTACAACCCTGGATGGCGAAACCATCCCAATTTTCAGTGGGCAGGAAATTCCCAAACTCAAAGACCACCTTTTCAGTCCCGCCCACAGCCCCCTCGTCATTACCAGCTGCCTCAGCCTCGGCCCAACCCTACTTATCCATCAGGGCCAAATCAGGATCAAATGTCCCTAATCATTCAGACTCTGGCTGACATTCAAAAAATGAATGCGGCTATTCAAAAACAGCACAAGGACGAGCTTACTGAAGTTAAAACTCAACTGGCCCAGTTGGCAAATTCTCGCCAGCCAGGCACACTCCCTTCCCAACCTCTTCCTAACCCAAATAACGTGCCAACCCAGAAGCGCGTTATGAATCCAAATTTAGGCCACGCTCAATGGATTTATCAGGCCCCTACTGCTCCATCTCCAGACGAGATGGAAGCCTCAACTTCTTATGCGGGATTTCAGCAGCAGCCACCCCTCTTACCAAACCCAAACCAGAATCAGGCCGGATTAAATTCTGTAACAACACGTAGTGGTAAAACAACTAAAGACCCGCATTATCCAAACCACTCCAAGCCTGATAACCATGACCCTAGGATAGTTATCCAAGATACCGCTGTTCCGGATCTACAACCTGGACCTATCCTAGAAGAACCAACCAAGATCCTGTTTCCTGAGGCCTTGACCAAGGGAAAGAAGACCACCAAACCCGTGGCCCCTGAGGAGGACCTGGTCAAGCTCTTTGAGCAGGTCCACATAAACATCCCCTTGATGGATGCAATCCGCCACGTACCAGCTTACGCACGATTTTTAAAGAATATATGTACACCCCAGCGTAAGCCGCGAACCAAGGGAGGGAGCCCAATTGTTATGTCAGAGCAAGCCAGCTCTGTAATCCTTAGTAGACTCCCACCCAAGGCAAAAGATCCTGGGACGCCCCTGATTTCCTGTAAGATAGGTGGTACCCAATTTGATAGAGCATTGTTAGACTTGGGTGCATCCATAAACCTGATACCCACATCCTTACTTGACCATCTAGAAGAATCTGAGCTAAAACCAACCGAGGTGACATTACAATTAGCAGATCGATCTATAAAGTCACCAAAAGGGATTCTCGAGGATGTTATTGTAAGAGTGCGGGATTTCTATTTTCCAGTGGACTTTATAGTCTTAGATATGGATGCACCTGAGAACCCTAGGGATACACCAATCATTCTAGGGAGACCTTTCTTGGCTACTGCTAGAGCCAACATCAGCTGTGAGGAGGGCCAAATAGAGCTTAAGTTTGGAGATCAAACACTGAAAATTGATATATTTAAGGCCCAACAAGGAATTAATTGCGGCATCATCGAACAAATTTGTGACATCAAGACTTTGGTTGATGAATCACACCTCCAGAATGACTCGAGTATGCCTCATCAACCACAGAAGGATCTTGACCCGCAAACAGAGGAGTCGAATCCAGATGTGAACAACCCAGTAACTCCCACCCTTGAACCTCACATCTATACTGAACCACCCGCTGCTGCTGAAAACCCCATCCTCGAACTGAAACCCCTTCCTGCTCACTTGAAATACGTCTTTTTGGGTTCTAATCAGACCCTTCCTGTGATTATCAATTCCAACCTCAGTCCTGAACAGGAATCCCGTCTGATTGTTGTCCTCCAGCAACATTGCAGAGCCATCGGATGGACTCTCGATGATTTGACTGGAATAAGTCCCTCTTATTGCACTCATCATATCTATTCAGAAGAGGGCACATGACCTTCTCGTGAAATGCAGAGACGCTTAAACCCCAATCTGCAGGAGGTCGTGAAAAAGGAGATCATCAAGTGGTTAGATGCCGGGATCATCTACCCGATCTCCGATAGTCGTTGGGTGAGCCCAATTCAGGTCGTGCCCAAGAAGGCAGGACTCACCACTATAATGACTGAGACCGAAGAAATCATTCCTACCCGATTAGCCAACTCGTGGAGAGTCTGTATAGATTACCGCCGACTAAATTCCTCCACAAAGAAGGATCATTTCCCACTACCCTTCATTGATCAAATTCTCGAAAAACTTGCGGGAAATAGGTTCTTCTGCTTTCTTGACGGGTACTCCGGTTATAACCAGGTGGCAATCCATCCTGAGGACCAAGAAAAGACCACGTTCACCTGCCCCTTCGGAACATACGCTTTCCGAAGGATGCCTTTCGGTCTTTGCAATGCACCCGCTACTTTTCAGCGATTCATGCTTGCCGTATTCTCAGATATGGTAGGTGATTATCTGGAAGTCTTCATGGATGACTTTTCAGTTTTCGGAGCATCATTCGACGATTGCCTCCAACACTTGGTCCAGATACTCAGGCGGTGCATCGATGTGAATTTGGTTCTTTCCTGGGAAAAGAGCCATTTCATGGTGCCTGAGGGAATTGTCCTGGGACACTCGATTTCGGAGAAAGGTATCCAAGTGGATCGAGCTAAGGTTAATCTGATTTCTCCCTTCCTATGCCTAGCTCGATCAGGGACATCCGTTCCTTTTTAGGGCATGTTGGTTTTTATCGACGATTTATCCCGGATTTTTCAAAAATCGCGCGCCCCCTGACCACTCTTCTCTCCAAGGATGTTCCTTTTGAAATTTCCAAGGAATGCACTCAAGCATTTGAAATCCTGCGTGACCGAGTCACCCAAGCCCCGATCCTACAGTCCCCTGATTGGTCTCAACCCTTTGAGATCATGTGCGATGCATCCGACTTCGCTGTAGGAGCAGTTTTGGGGCAGAAAATTGACAGGAAACCTGTAGCCATTTACTACGCCAGCAAAACACTCGATGAGGCTCAGCGTAACTATACGGTTACTGAGAAAGAGCTACTAGCTGTAGTATTTGCCCTAGAAAAGTTCAGATCGTACCTTCTGGGTTCCCGTGTCATCATATACTCGGATCACACAGCTGTGAGGCATCTCCTTGCAAAGAAGGACGCGAAACCTCGATTAATCCGATGGATCTTGCTGTTGCAAGAATTTGACCTTGAGATTCGCGACAAAGCGGGAAAGCAAAATGTGGTAGCTGATCACTTGTCCCATCTTCCTTCTGAAATAATTGACCCTTCCGGACCCATCACTGAGCATTTTCCCGATGAGCACCTGCTAACTATTGGTACTAGCCTTCCATGGTTTGCTAATGTAGTAAATTACTTGGCATCTCATCAGATCCCCTCCGATTGGCCGAAGGCCAAGAAAGACAAATTACGCTCCGATGCCAAGTATTACATTTGGGAAGACCCGTACCTCTTCCGCATAGGTGCCGATCAGATCATCCGGAGATGTGTCCCGGAGGGGGAATTCAACAATATCCTCTCTTTCTGCCATGACCAGGCATGCGGTGGCCATTTCGCCGGGCATAAAACCGCATCAAAAGTCCTCCAGTGCGGCTTTTACTGGCCCACACTGTTCAAAGACGCATACAATCACTGCAAGGCATGCAGTCGTTGCTAGACTTTGGGCAACATGAGCCATCGCGACATGATGCCTATGCAACCGATTCTAGTATGCGAAATCTTTGATGTTTGGGGGATTGATTTTATGGGCCCCTTTCCTGTTTCGGATGGTTTCGAATACATTCTGTTGGCTGTGGACTACGTGTCCAAATGGATCGAAGCCATACCGACCCGAACCTGTGATCACAAAATCGTTCTCAAATTCATTCATCAACACATTTTCTCAAGGTTCGGGATTCCTCGTGCAATAATCTCTGATGGAGGGACCCATTTCACAAATGCTCAGTTTAGGTCACTGATGACCAAATACGGGGTGTCTCACCGAATCTCTACTCCTTACCACCCCCAAACTAATGGTCTAGCTGAGCTGTTTAATCGGGAGATCAAGAAAATCCTGCAAGTCACTGTTCAACCTGACAGGAAGGACTGGTCGTCCCGACTTCCGGAAGCATTGTGGGCCTATAGGACCGCCCACAAGACCCAATTGGGCATGTCTCCCTTTAGACTGGTGTACGGAAAGGCATGCCACCTTCCCGTAGAACTGGAGCATAAAGCCTATTGGGCAGTACGGAACTGTAATCTCGATCTTTCCAAGGCTGGGACCCACAGAAAACTCCAAATCAGCGAGATCGATGAATTACGCCTAGACGCATACGAGAACTCGCAAATCTACAAGGAGCGGGTTAAAGCCTTCCATGACAAACACATCTCGAGAAAGATCTTTCATCCTGGTCAAAAGGTCCTACTCTTTGATGCCCGACTAAAACTCTTCCCAGGAAAACTGAGATCCAAGTGGGTCGGACCATTTTTGGTCCGACAGGTTTTTGGAAATGGAGCAATCGAAATCAGTCCACTCAGCCACGATTCTGAACCTTTCATCGTGAACGGTCAGAGACTCAAGCCGTTTATTGATGTAACTTCTACTGATTTGGCTGAGGCATCTTATATCCTCCTTTCCCCTTGAGCTTATTGCGCCCAGCCGATGGCGTAAAACTCAGCGCTTAACGGGAGGCAGCCCGTCATTCTCTTTGAAAACCTGAAACTTGTTCCGACACCTTTTTGCACTCAAAGTTCACCCTTGTAGACAGCCGACCCCACCTCAGATGCTTGCATCTGGGATTAGGAATCGTCCGCAAAAATTCAACCCAACCCATCCACTCATCCAAATTTCTGTCTTAAGGAATGAACTAAGTTAAATAAAAACCCCCTAGGTTACAATGAGGACATTGCAAATCTTAGGCATGGGGGGGTATGGAAGTGCAAAACTTGTAAGAAAAGGTTTCAAACAAAAAAATTCACATATGACAAAAACACCATAAAAAAAAAAAAAATTTCGAAAAAGAATAAGAGGAAAAGAGGAGAAGGAAATTTTGTGAAGGAGAAAAGAAACAAAATGAAAAAGGAGCACAAAAATTAAGAGAAAAGGTGATAGTCATTAGTAAGGAACTAAGGAATTAACCTAAGTTCTAGACCTCATTCAAGAAAATAACTGAAAAGTGCATAATGAGATTAGTAAGAATGCAAACCTTAGGCATTCTTGAATAGACTCTTAGTACCCATTAAGATCTAGACACTCCTCAAGAGGTTGAGGAAAATGAAAAGCTGAAGTATTAGGTCTAAGGCTTAGGGAGTATTTGGCCTCGTTAACTAATTTTTGGTTTACGGGACTCAGTAACCTAAGCACCCTAACCTCACACACAGCCTGGTTCAGTAAGCGTAAAAATCAGAATCACGCAGAAACATCGCAAAATTATGAAAAGAACACCTAGAATAGGAGCGGCCAATCAACACAAGTTGATTTGGACGAGTTCTCAGCTCGGAGAGGCGGGAAATCCCCTCGAAGATGCGTAACAAAATATCATCTCCTCGGTGCTTGTTTCTTAGGATATTTACATATCCTACTGGGGGCATGTAAGCACTCTGCTGGTTCAGATTCCATGGATGGCATTATCTCGAAGTGTCAATTGCCAGGGTCTGGATTCGGCCACGGAACACCATGGATGGGATTATCTCGAAATCTCAATAGCCAGGGTTCCGGGGGTTGCCATGGGCGGTGCTATCTCGAAGCATCGATCGCCAGGAACCCTTGAGGATTGATGATGGGAGCAAGGAATCTGATACAGACCGTGTTGAAAAGCCAATCCTAGGCTAGAACTAAAAAGAAAAAGAGAGAGAACTCTCCAAACAGAAAAACTTTCTATCTCTCTCTTACAAACGCACTGCGAACTGAGCCAGGGCTAAAATCATTTCAAGCACGGGTGCTTTAACCACAAAGTCCAATAAACCTTAGGTTAGTTCTTATGGACCTTAAAAACCTTTGCTAGAGACTGAGGCTAAGGCTAGACAGATTTGGATCTTGATTGGTACTAGAGTACATTTTAGGCCTATGGTCAGCATTCTAACCAAATCTAAGCTCAAATAAAAAAGCACTTATCTAAAGCTATTAAGAACTTCATGGTCTAGAACAAGGGTTGAAACCTTAAGTTTTTGCTAAGGGACTAGCAAAAGCTAGGCATGGGGGTATGATGAGAACCTCATCATGAGCCATAACTAGCTCATTTTGACCCAATACAAAGGATAAAAGCTCCTACATAACTCAAGGAAAGGCTTAACTCAGAGAACTCTGAGTTTAAGGAGAAAACAAGTCATAAGGGGTAAAAATGCAATTTTACCAGTATAATCTGCATACAGGGTAATTCAGGGTCCAAACATAGGTCAAAGCAACTTAATAAGAATAAAAGTGGGATGAGATGATCTAGCAAGGGCTACAGCAATTCCAAGGAACTAAATGATAATCTGTAACCCTAAAACAACCCACTTCAATTCACGAGGTTCGAGGCAAAGTAAAAATAGAATAAACCCTCTAAAATTCATAGAAAAATAATCTCTAGGGTTTAGAACCTTCAATTTGGCCTTCAGAACCCATGTTGACCTACATTGAGAACCATGCCCAATTAATAACTTAATCTGGGTTTTCGCATAAATTGACCGGTCAAACAAGGTTTAATATAGAAATAAAATTTACCATCAGATTCCTTAGGTCCTAATTAATCATGTATAAAAACTTGAGCCTAAGAAGAAACCTCCTTGACCGACTTTACACTTTGGTCCTCATATATTTACTTTTTGGCCCTCAACTTTTGAACCGTCGCATTTTGGCCCCTAACTCTCCTTCGTTCTTTGCATTCAGGTCCCCCTGCAAAACCGGCCAGCACCATGCTCCGGCGACCTTGCGCGGAGCATGGCGCCGCGCAGGGTGAGGGGGAAAGCCTGGCAAGTAAACCAGGGGTGCCCTACGTTGTCAGCCGTCGCAGGGACACCCCCCCTGGTCGCTGTAGCCCACCATACCGGCCGTGCGAACGCACGGACGGTATGGGTTTTCGTCTCCGGCCATCCTCCGGCGAGGGAGACACGTCGTCTCCCTCCGCCTCCCTCCCTGTTTTGATCCCTATAAATACCCCCCGTTGCTCCACAGGCCGGGGCAGCTCGGATCTGACGGAGAAAATCCCCAACTTTCCTCTCTTCACTCTCCGGCAGACGCTCACCAGCTCCGGCAGTTCCTCCCCCTCCTCCTCTTCGCTCTGCCGCAATACCAGCAGCAGAGGCTTCCTCCCCTGCTCTTCCCGCGCCACGCTGCACCCAGCTGGCGCCTCTCCGGCTCTCTGCTCGCCGCCGCCTCCTTCCCTGAGCGTCTTCTTCTCCAGCGACAGTCGATACGACTGTCGCCCTACTGCTCCCCCTTCGTCCCTGCAAGTAAGTTAGAACTATTTCCCTTCTTCTCCTCTTTCTTTCCCCGGTTCCAATTTGTTCAATTAAGCCCTCGACCGACCCTGACCATCGTCACCCCCTTCGACTCCGGCCACCCTCCGGCGAGATGTTCCCATCGCTCCACAGCCTCACACACCTCGCCGACCCTCACCGAACCTCCGCCTCATCACACTGAGCACCCCCCACCCCTCCACTGCCACTCCACACCTCCGTAACGCTCCCCCGAACAAACCCATTCCTCCGGTTGCAGTCCAACCTAGGGTTGCCGCCAGACACCACCTTGCGGCCTGCCGCGCAGCTCCTCACCTTCGCCGTGCCATGGCGAAGGTTCCCCAGTGGTTTGATCAGGCCGAGAGGCCATATTCGTGTCCGACAGGTTTTGAGGTTCGACCACCATTAACGCACATTGAAGCAGCTTCTCCCGCGCTCCAGGCTTGAGGACTCCAAGTCTCCAGCTGCTGCGGAGTACGGGGAGTCTTGCGAAGGCAGCCAGCCAGCAACCTACGCAAATCGAAGCCGCAGCTGCAGAAGCCAGGCTGCGGTCTCCCAGCAGGCGCACGCGAGGAAAGGTCTGCGTTTAGTCCCACATCGGTAAGCCTCACAACCTTTCCACTGTTTAAATTGATTTTGTGCACTAGCCTTACTGCCTCAGCACACGGGGTGAGGTCCCCTTTCACCCGCCCGGTTACCCGGTCTCGTCCGCGCTCACGCCCTGCGGACCTGACCTGACCTGACTTAGACTGACCTGCACTCCTCGCCCACCACGCACGCCGGTGGGCCTGGACCCGGGCGTGACCCGAACCCGATTACCCGGCAGCTCTGGGAGAGCTTTCCCAAGAGTGGTTTCAGAGAGAGAGACGCGGGGGGGGAGAGGGTAGAGTAGGTTTTGTTCTCTGACGTAAGCTCTGAAGTGTGCAGGCACAGGTGAAGAAGAAGAACCGCGGAAGAAGAAGGAAGCTGAGGGAGACACTGTAGCAACAGGCAGTTTAAGTCGTCTGATTTGGAAATCAGACGACGTCCTGAAGGGAGAAGAAGAAAGAAGGAGGGGCGACGTCCTGACTGAAAAAGAAAAGAAGACAGACGGAGGGAGATCTGAAGAACAACAGAAGAAGGCGAGGCAGAGGAGAACACAAAAGAACAAGGGAAGAACTGAAAGAAGAAAAACAAAGAAGAAGAAGAAGAGCATCACCATTGCAGAAGAAAGACATCACCTCTGTAGACAAAGAAGAAGAAGATCTGAGACGAGGAGAAAACAAAGAAAAAAGAAGACAACAAATTCTTTCCCTCTCTCTTTCTTTATTTTTGTAAAAGAAACATGTATATCTCTAGAATACAACTTGCTCCCTGAGTTCGACCTCGGGAACTCTTTTATTTTCCGAGTAAAAAAAATTATATTTGAAATGTTGGCAATAACTGGCTATACTACAATGCTATAACAATAAAACCCGGTTATCTCTCGAAGCCACCGTCTCCATTAGGAAGCAAGCTTCCCAAGATTGAAAGGTCGTCAGATTTGGGTATTTCGTGAGACACAAATCTCTCATGCATTTACATGAGAGATTGGGAATGATTCAGAGCACATGGATGGGTTCATATTGGAGAGGATTTCTCAAAGAATCTCCCTTCCAATTTTGGAAGAGATTCGCCAAGCAATCAAGGAGAAATCTCCTGTCAAAGATCGTCGGAGTAGGTTTCCTCCACGATAATGGTGGAGGGACCTAATTGTGAATGCGAGAAGAAGCTATGGCATTGTATCTAGGGTTTTTTGAAAGTTGGGGTTATAAATGTAATCAGATAGGACCATTTTGCAAACTAGGTTAAGGCAAGCTCATCTTGGGTCTAAATTTTGGTATAAACCTAATTTGGACCTAAGGAATCCAATGGTAAAGTTGGATTTTGGTTTTGACCACGTTTGATTGGGTAATTTATGTAGAAAACCTAAATTAGGGCAAATATCTGTCTGAGACTCCAATTTAGGTCAAGATGTCTTTTGATGGCCAAATTGAAGGTACTAAACCCTAGAGAATATTTCTCTATAATTTTTAGAGGGTCTTGGTAAATTTTATCCTAACCAAAACCTTGGTTAATTAAGTGGGTCTATTTTTCGGGTTTAAAAAATTATTTAATTCTTAAAACATAGGCAAACTTTTTTCTATCTAATTTAACCTAATTGTTATCTTATTACGACCATTTGACCTTCGTTTCACCCTTGAGAGAACCTGTGGTTGTGCTACATTTGTGATAAGATGGTAAAATTACAGTTTTAACCCTAGTTTCTTATTTTTCTCTTAGAATGGTTATGCAATGAATTATGACCTTCAGTTGGTTATGTAAGAGCATTTACTAACTTAATTGGATCAAAAAGAGCTAGTTAGGGCTCATGATGGTGTTTCCATCAGCGGCAGAGCAAAACACCTACCACTCTCTTATGTTTTTCTCTTCTTCCTTTCTCAGACAAACGAACCAAATCAGACTAGACCCGGGTATCTGGGTAATCGGATCAAGCCCAGACCTGCGGGGTGTAAGCACAGGCGAGGGCATGCGTGAGCACATGCTAGGGGACCTTACCCCGTGCTACTGAGGAGAATAGCCTGTAGCGCAAATTCAATTTAAGCACATGCAGTGCTTCGTCAGCTACCGAGGTGGGACTAAAGTCCTACCTTTCTTCATGCACCCGTAGCTGCAATGAAGAAGGCTTGAATTGAGGCAATAGTAGGTGTTGGTGACTTCAATTGTCGCCCTGAAATCCTTCTTGGAAGTGTTCCGCTCGACCTGGGCGCAGCACCTGGAGCTGAAGATGTAAGACCATCACTTAGAGGTCTTCGAAGAAGCTCTACCAATGGCGCTGTGGCTCGAGACCTGAAAGTGTTGAACACGGGCTAAATGCCCCAGTCAGTACGCTCAAGAGTTTATCCTTGATGAGGAGAATGCAACAGTGGTGTCCATGAGGGGTGAACGTGTGTGAAGTGCCCTGTTAGCATCGAAAAATGAAGTGCATAGGTGCGATGTTCGACGTAGCGAGTGAGGGACCAAATCCGTCAATTTCTTGAGGGGTTTTGGTCTGTGGAGTACGACGAAGCTAATAGCGGCAAGTTTCGAGCAATGTGGCAGTGTGTAGGCATCATCGGAGCTTTGTCAGAGGTAGAGAAGATGAAGTGCGAGGGGCGGCGGTTGGCGGTTGTGCATGTTTGCGAGGGTGGAAAAATGAAATAGAAAAAGAAAGAGAGCAAGAAAGGGACTTAGTGAGGTGGTTGAGAGGAGGATGGCACCAGTGTTGGTCAATCGGAGTCGGAGAAGGAGGAAGATGCGGCATAGCGGCGATGGCGATGCAGATGGAGGAATGCCCTCCCTTTGGCTGGGGAGGTTTGCAACGAAGAGAGGAAGAGCATAAGCTATCCAATTTGATGGTTGGATGGACGGAGGAGGGGGATCTAGGGGGATCGCCGAAGCAGGGGTCTATGGTGGTCGGAGATAGGCTTTTAGGACCGTTTGACAAGCCAAGACTTGCTAAAAAAAACATGGTCGTGCAATGGTGTTTCTTTTATAGGCCACAGGAAGCCCTTCCAAGCTTCGAAAGAAGCTTTCAAGCTTGGAAGGTATTTGCGAAATAGGATACCCAAACCTTTGAAAGGTTTGCATGGCCTTTTGGGAAAGACTTAGATCCCAGGGAATGGCTCGAATGAAAGGTAACTTTCCAAGGAATCCCCATGTCAATTTTAGGAGAGATTGATTGTGAATCGATCAAGAAATCCTCGTTCGAAACTCGATGGTGAAGGTTTAAACTTCCAAAAATGGTGTGGGGACCTGCTTGTGAAGAAGACAAAGAAGTTGGTGGGCTATTTGTAAGAGAATTCAAAAGTTAAGGGTATGAATAAGATAGAAATAGTTTAACTGGACCAAAATGCAAACTTGGTCAAAATGATCTCATATTGGGTTCAAATTTTGGTACAAACCTAATTTGGACCCAAGAAATCCAATGGAGAAGCTATATTTAGGTTTTGACCAAGTTTGACTAGGTAATTTATGCAAAAACCCAAATTAGGGCAAATGTCCGTCAAAGACTCTATATTCGGTCAAGACGGGTTCTGATGGTGAAATTGAAGGTTCCAAACCCTAGAGGATAATTTCATATGAATTTTAGGGGTTTAGGTGAATTTTATCCTGACCAAAACCTCAGTTAATTAAGCAGGTCCATTTTTAGGATTTTAAAAGCCATTTAATTTTCAAAATACATACAAACCCTTTTCTATCTATTCTAACCCACTTGTTAGCCTTTTAGGACCATTTGACCCTTAATTACTCCCTTGGACAACCCGTGATTGTATTGCATTCATGCTATGATGGTAAAACTACAATTTTAACCCTATTTTCGTGTCTTTCCCTCAGAATGAATTTGTTGTGAAATATGGTTCTCTGGCAGTTATGTAGGAGCATTACTACTTAATTAGATCAAAATGAGCTAGTTATAGCTCATGATGGTGTTCCCATCATACCCCTATGCCTTGCTTTTGCTAGTCCCTAAGCAAAATCTCATGAAATTAACTTTAATTCTAGACCATATGCCTTTTTATGCTCAAAACTTTGATGTGTGCTTTCTTTTGTAGATTAGGTCAGAATGCTGATGGTAGGCCTAGAGGTACTCAAGTACCAACCAAGATCCAGACCTGACCAATTTTAGCCTTAGTCTATCGCAAAGGCTTCTAAGGCCCACAGGAACTAACCTAAGGTTCATTGAACTCTGCGGTTAAAGCACCCGTGCTTGTAACATGTTTTAGCCCAGATTTAGTTTGTAGTGCACTTTTCTAAGAGAGAGGCAGAAAAATTTTTCTTTGTTTTTGGAGAGTTTTCACTCTCTTTTCTTTTTATTTCTAACCTCCGATTAGCTTTACAATATGGTCTGTTTCATATTCCTAGTACCCACCGTCAATCCTTGCAGGGTCCCCGGCATTCGATACTTTGAGATGGCACCACCCATGGCAACCCCTTATTGCGCAGCAATCATAGGTCTTAATTGACCTAAATAAGGCTAGGACTTAGCATAAGTTAGGGTAATTCATGCATGCTTAAGCATTACTAGCACCTTTACTACTTTCTTTTAGCTATGCATAAAATAATGCTATAATGTAATGATTAGGTGCACTATGTCAATTGCAGGTAATAAGCTGGTCAGAAGCTAGATCTGAAACTAGATCTAAAGCTGGATCTGAAGAATAAATAATAACTAGTGTTGCAGTAGAGCTGGAGCGGAAGACCTAGATTAGATGTAGTAGATAATAATGTAAGGGAGTTAAGGTATGCTATTCTATTAAGTAGGAATAAAGCAATAAATTGTGAAGAACTTAGGTCCATCCTAGTGCTAGGATAGCCTAGAAGCTTCCCCAAGCCTTAGCCACCCTTAGCTTAGGTCACCGCCCCGTAGCAAACCTTAAAACCCTAATTCCAACCTCTATCTAGATGTATAGATGAGTTATACAATGTCCAGAACCCTTAGCCAACTCCGCACACCTTAAACCCACTTCTGTAGTGTTATTGGACATCCAGACACTTGGTCAGACGTCCAATTTCTGCAGAATACCTAAGACAGAACCTAGAATCCCTCCTGACTCTGATTGAATGTCCAGACAACAAGTCTGGACTTCTGATTTTTCACTATAAGACATCTAACACTATTATTAGACATCCAAAACTGCCCTCCAGACCCTCTTTTGAGATTCAAGCCTTGATCTTGGATCTCTAACTCCCTAAACCCAATTCTAACCCCCTAGGAACCTAACTTAAGGTGCCCTAACCATAGTACATCACCTCTAGACCTCCCTAAGGACCTAATTAGGTCCTCATTAAACCTAATTGACTTGGATCTTAGTCAATTTCATCAATCTATTCAATTGGACTCATTGAGTCCAATTGAGCCCTGATCCCAGCACACACTGTCCATTTGGACTCAAAGAGAGTCCAATTGACCTAGACCTGACTTAATTGAGTTATTTTAATCTCAATTAAGTTTTCACACACCCAATTAAACTTGTATTAAGTTTAATTGCACTTTACCTTAGTGAATTAGGGTTTACAACCTTAATTTGAGACCTACCTTGACCTAAACCCATTAGAACCTAACCTAATCAACCTAGCCACCTAAGTTTCGACCCACACACACCATCCACACGAAAATACCTAGCCTAGAGTTCCCTAGAATTCTCTACCATGTGTTGTTGCCTTGGTTGCTAAAATTAGCAACTAAGAGCCATTCAATTTTTGGATCTACATTCAGTGGATCTAAAAACCACCATCCATCCTCTCTCCCTCACTGTCCCATGGTCTCCCACCATAGGCCTCTCTAGAGAATTCCATAATTCTCTAGAGAGCTTCCCTTAAGTCTATAAAAAGACCTAAGGGGTGGCCATTTGCACTCATCTACTCTTGGTTCCATTTAGCTTAGTTTCTTTCCACATCCACTCCACCTCCATGTCCACGAGTAGCTTCACCATGGCTAGCACCACCTCCACGCCAAGATGCTAGATCACCTCTCCAACCTCTCTCCAAGGGCTGGCCTAAGCACCATTGGAGGCCCTTCCTTCTCCTCTCAACCAACTCAAAGGCCATCGGAGCCACCTCCGAATGCCCTTACTTCTGATAGATTAGATTATAGTTCTTCTTAGATTTACATGCTTTATTTACTGCTTGATAGTGTAGTTCCTTACATCTCCCCCAATGATGCATGCAAAATCCCCCCATAGATTCATGTATGCAGTCGTTTTCTGGTAGCAAGTAGTTTTATTTCCCTGTACAAGCATTCCTCTACCTATGCTCTACAACTCTGATAATATCATTTATATATATAAATATATATGTTGAAAATCACAATGTGCCTAGTTATCAACTTTTGGTGTGATTGAAGTTGCATGTTTTAATTACTATCTTTTGGCAACTAGCATGTCGTACATCAATACGTAAATCACCAAAAACCGGCATGAGATTTTAAGCAAGTAGAGCGAAGAGATCGATTTCAAATCTGCATTTCCATAAATGCCTCCCAGAGACGAACGACTGGGACTCCAAGTCTCATTATCTTTATAAATATTTTTGTTGATTGTGTTGCACACTATACTAAGACGCTTTTTCTTAGAAAAAATGCACTTTACAAGCCACAACAACCCCTAGAACCCTGTCTTTAGAGATTTCGAGATAATTTCTCCCATGGCGTTCTGTAGCTAAATTCAGATCCTTGCAATCGACATTTCGTGATAATGCCGCCCATGGCATCTGAACCAGCACAAGGTGCTTACATGTCCTCAATAGGATATATAGATATCCTAGGAGATAAGCACCGAGGAGACAATATGTTATTGCACATCCTCAAGGGGAATTTCCTGCCTATTCGCGTCGGGAACTCATCCAAATAAACTTGTGTTGATCAGCCGCTCCTAATCTAGTTGACTTTTTCAGAACAACTTAAACGCATTTGTGTGACTTTGATACTTAAGCGCACTAAACCAGACTGTGTGCAGATTGAGGTGCTTAGGTTACCGAGTCCTACAAACCAGAGGTCAGTTAACAAGGTCGAATATTCCCTAAGCCTTAGACCTAATACTTAAGCTTCGCATTTTCCCCAGCCTCTTGAGGACTATCCAGATCTTAGTGAATACTTGAATTTTTAAGCCTAGAATCATAGCCCAAGAGGCCTAAGATCAGTGTTTATACTAATCTCTTTTGTCTCTTAGCACTTTTTGTCTTTTCATTTTCTTTCTTTTTGATTTGGTATAGAACTAAGTCAAATCCTTAATCTTTTACTAATGACTCTCTTTTTCTTTTCTTTTCAAATTGTGCTCCATTATTTTTACCTCCTCCCCTTTTTCTCCTCAAAAAAAAATAAATGATATGCAATCAATTCACTCAAAATTTCCTCCCTTCTATTTTTGTTCTTTTTTTTTTTAATTTTTAATTTTTTTTGTTTTTGGAATATGTTTTTTTTATGAAACCCTTTCTTGTGAAGTGATTCTCATAGCATTTTGCACTTTAATACTACCCCATGCTTACGATTTGCAATGTCCTTATTGTAAATTAGGTGGGTTCGAGTTCAGCTTAGATCATTCATTAGAACAGGTTTTAGGTGGGTGGCTAGGTCGGGGTGACTGTTGTGGACGATTTCAAACTCGTGTACGGGTATCAGAGGTGGAGTAGACTATTCTAATGGATGAACCCTAAAGTGCAATATGAGTTTAGCATAAGATGTATCAAGAAGGGTTTTGGGTTTTTCAAAAAGATGACGGGTTGCCTCCTATTAAGCACTGAGTTTAACACCATCAGTTGTGCGTAATGAGCTCAGGGAGAATGGAGATCAAAAGATACCTCAGCCCTGCTTGTATCGATGGCTTCAATGAACGATTTAAGTCACTGACCGTTCACAACAAAGGGTTCTGAATCAAGGCTGGGTTGGCTAATTTTGATAGCTCCATTTCCAAAGATTTATCTCACCAAGAATGGTCCAATCCATTTTGATCCAAGTTTTCCTGGGAAAAGTTTGAGTTTGGCATCAAAGAGTAGAACTTTCTATTCAGGGTGGAAACATTTTTGTATAATGTGCCTTGTTGAAGCTACAAGTTACTACGCTAACGCATTTGATTTTGAAAACCTGTCGTCGTAGTATGAAAGCGAAGAACTTGTGTTCAACAAATAAAATTTATACCGGAATAGAAATCCCGGGTCCAACTCAGGGAGGCGGACGTTTGATTTAAAAATACACGTTTGTTTTATTTGTCACGAAGTAAATTAATTTATTGGAAACTATCTATCTATTTACACTAAATAGGAGAGAGAGAGAGAATATTACAAACAAAAACCAAAAAGAGATGTAGAATGACCATGGAATTCATTATCAAAGAGATTGTTTGTTACACTAAACATTATGACTAGAAAGTAGAAAATAATTACACTAGAAAGTAGTAAATCTACTCTAGAAAGTATTAAAAAGAATTGAGAGAGAATTATCCTCCTCGACGGTCGCTTGGAGGACGAGCCGGACAGAGCGACGCATGGAAGACGAGGAACAGAGCAGGACGAAGGAGGATGAAGCGGGAAGAACGGGAATGGGGCAGCACGTCGTCGTCGTCGTGGGATCCACTTCCGAAAGGGGGACAAAAATTTGACTTTATCTCTTGAGAAGCATCCCGGGTGTGGGACAAGCTTCTGTTGAGCTTTGGAGAGGGAGAGAAGAGAAAGAAGGGATGAAGATTTTGTATGGAGGAGATCTCTTTTTATAGCTGCAAGGAATGAGGGCAATTTGGTCATTTTAATCTCAAAACATTAAATCAGGGGTCTTTAATGACGGATAAAATTGTTGCTAAAGCCCCATCGTGAACGACGTGCACCCCCCGCTCGCCTCCCGTGCATGAAACATGTGCTCACGTCCTTTGATTTTCGGCCGTTTGATCGCGAGATCAAATGGCTGAGATGCACCCTCGCCCGCCTCCTCATCGCATGCTCGCCCCGTACGATCTCGCGTGACGCGTGAGCATGCAATAGCGCATGGTCTGGATTGAGCGCCTGCAACCGCTCGATCGCGATCGAGCGGTTGCGGAGCCCGCTCGCCCGCGCCCCAGCAGCTGCTTGCAAGGAATCGAACGTGCACTGCTGCGTCGTGTAAGCGCGTTCACCTGCTATGCTACAGCGGCGCTTGTGTCACAAAGATGCTTTCGTGCATGTGCGGTCAAGGTGGCTCTTCAGGTGCTGCTTCAAAGGATGGGTGCACCAGTTGGGATGCAATCTCAGCCGTTGGATCTTGATCCAACGGCGGAGATTCGTGGGTGCTAGCAGCTTCAGAAGTTGAGGGCAGTCGATTGGGTGGCCGAGAAGGCACCACGTGGCACGATCTTGGCCGTCCATCTTCTTGATGATGCAGATGGTGCCATGGGTGTCGAATTGAGTCGATTTTCATGTGGTTAGGCTACGATCGTCAAACCGCATCCATCCGTGCAGTCGGATTTGTCATTTGAAGTGTGGATTCACACCATCTTGGCCCTTGATCTTCTAGGGTTCCCCAGTCTCTATCTGATGCTACAAATGTCTTATTGGGGCAATGTTGGAGTCGTTGAACTCCAATCATCGCCCTGATCAAATCTGTACGGTTGGATCTTCAATCCGAGGCCCCGATAAAAATTTTTCCCTATCCTTGAACATAAAAGGAGACAATTAACCTCCATTTTATTCAAACTAATCTAAATGCAAGATGATGCATGCTATGCAATATTTATAGTATGCAATGCAATTTTATGCTTAAGAACATGCATAAATAGACATCTTATGCAATGTAAACATGTTTACATCACACCCCCGTGCCTATCTTTTGCTAGTCCCTAGCAAAAACTATATGCTATTTATAAAAGAATCAGGTTGGATTATTTGGGCATGAGTTATTTTCAATCATTAAGAAAATATTTACTTAGGATCTGAACTTTTAAAGACACAACAGTGCCCGGGTATCTTCCAAAATGCAGACTACCTCAAGCCCTCGCCTTATTCAAAGAAAAGTTTCTTTTTCTCTTTTTCTTCTTTTCTAATTTTTTTTTTATTTTCGAGTTTTAGGGCTTAGGAGTGACTTTCTACGGCCATTCAACTCACCCAAGATTTGATGAGAACCCTAAGTTCTAAGCATCTTACTGTGAATGTGATAGACTCGTTGACTGGTAATTAAAACGGACTTCGGGTTTCTACACCTCTAGGTGAACTTAAAAAAAGAATTCTACCTAAAGGTGTATCTTTTCAACCATTAGCTTTTTCCCTACTTTTATTTTTATGGGGTCAACACAAGGGTGAATCCAGTGTATATCTCCCTGGTTTATTCTACTTCTCCACTTCCTCTTAGGTGCTTTGGGAATTTTCAGTGCATTTATTGAGCTTGGTTCTGGACAACCGGTCGATGAGCTGTTACCACCGACAACTTGCCAGCCATACCCGTGCGGCGAAGTGTGGCTTATTTCTTTTTTTTCTTTTCTCCTTTTCTTTTTCTTTTCTTTTTGACTTTCTTTTTCTCTTTTAAGTAGGTGGCTTCCCTAGTCTAAGATTTACCTAAAGGCAGCAAAAAGACAATGGTCCAGTGACTAGGCTCTGGACAACCTACCTATGGGTTGTTACCCACGATAACTTGCCAGCCATATCACCGTAGAAGGTTCATTAGCTACCCAATTTCCATTAAAATCGCCGAACAATGAGTCAATGTAAAGAAAGTGTGTAGATGCTTAAAACTCAAAATTCCCTCAAATCAGAGGGTGAGTTGATAAGTCGTGTACTTATCACCCAAACTTATTTACTCCAATTATAATAGAATTAAGGTTGGCGAGGACTCGAAAAATAAATCCACATTTTAGTGGATACACGGGCCAATTAAGTCCAAAGACCTGAAAGGTCTTTGTGTTTAGATCATAATGTAATATTTCCTAAGATTGATAATTTTCTTAAACCCAAGTTCTCTTTCCTAATTTCATAATTTTTTTTAATATAAATAAAAGAAAATAAAACAAATCTACAAAGATGACGAATTGATTCAGAGATGAATATCCACCCCCCATGCCTATCTAATGCAATGTCCTCATTGTATTAAAAAGACATAAAATAGAGTGGATTGGAGTAGAAAGCACCTGAATTGCATGAATGTCAGGTTCGCTCTGAGATAAAAACTAAAAAGAACTGTATATGTGCTGAATTTAGTGCCTTCAGTTAGGCACACTATACAAAGAAGAGAAATAAAGAATTCAAAGTGAAGGTCAGAATCAAAATAAAAAGATGAAACATCTAACCTACCAGCACATGTCCACAGATGTGGACCAAATTGTGGTGCAGACCCATACCCCATAATCAAGAATATCTAAGGTTCTGGATAAAAATTACCCAAAACCTAAAATCAGTATGCAAGTGGGGTCGAGCCTACAATTTATGAGAATGCAATCCAAGATCAAAAAGTAGGGTTACAGAGAATTCAATCTCCAAAGGATAATCAATGAATGTGTGCTTGGGGTGGACATCTTCAGAGTAGATATTGTAAGGGTCCTAGTTTGATGATTTCAGATGAATTGGAACCCTTAGACTTAGTCTTCTATTTCCTCCAAAGTTTGCTTCCCAAATCATGACTTCCCAGCTTCTGTTCTCCCCATTCAGAATGTCAAGTTTCGTGACCTCTTGCATATTAATCACCCCATCTGAAATTTCCAAGTCTAAAAGATGTGGCTGAATCAAAATTGACTTGGGTCTAGTTATCTGAAAAAAAAATCATCGATAAGCTCAATGGGGTGTAACTGACAATCAGGGCATTGGATTGAATCCTCCAGAAAATGCGATTCTGGATTTGTAATGTGAGCCCTAATAAGATCAGTTTCCTCAGTTATTGGGCTATTAAATGATCTATCAGATTCCTCAAGCCCAATCGTCTCACAGAAATCGTATTCTGTAAACTCACGTGAGACTTCACAACTTGAATCTTCACCATCAGAATCAAAGAAATCAAGATCCGTAATAATGTATGCCCCAAAATCATCTGTCACTTTCTGATCCATGGAGACATACGTTTCCTCCTACCCTAGCTCAGGGATCTCAGGTGAAGAAATCAGATCATCCTTAATTGGTTGCTCTAATTCAATCTAGTCAGCCTCGTAACACGTGTCCCCCTAATAGGTGCCTGAGCAGGTTCTGACATTGGCTCTCCTGAAGGGAGTTCATCCGGGGAATCATCCCACGATTGAACTAAAAATTTGGGGAATCATCCCACAAATCTCATCTTCAATTTCCCTAACTTCCCAAGAAGAAACTCACCCAAGTTCTTATCCTTAACATCTTGGAGCCAATCCAACAAATACTTATTCAAATCATCAATCATCTCAATCAGGGGCTCCAATTTTTCAATGCAAGGTATTGGTTGAACTTCTAAAGATTGTATGATATTCCTCAAGTTAGCCAGAACCTTATCTTGAACCTGGTTTGGCGGGTTTGGGATCAATGCAGAGGAGTTAACAAATTGAGATTTGTTATACCCTTCCTGATAATAGGTCATTTCGGATTGTTCAAAAGGTGGTGATGACCTAAAGGCAGTGTAATCAGATGATTGGTATGGATCAGTGTATCCTTCTTGATTGTAGATCGTATTAGGTTGTCCATGAAAGGTTGACGATCTATAACCGATGTGGCTTTGAGAAGGATAAAAATCACAATTATAGTATTCAGGGTTAGACCCTAAATACAGAGGTCCGAAACTGTATCCCCAATCCGAGTTATCCCAACTAACTGATGGTTGATTACAATACAAGTCGGGATAATCGTCATGTTGAGGATAATTCAAAATAGGAGGGAAAGAGCGGGAATGCGTATAAAATGTGGAAGGATTCATGATAGACAGGAGGAAGAAAGGTGTCCTGCAATACAATCAATCAAACCTATCCTTAAGTGGGCTAGCTTAAAGACCTACAGACTCCCAAAACCCATCTTGAGATAAGGAAACGATTTGATCTACTTCTATCTGTTCAATCCAACCAGTTAGAAGGAGGGACTGGAGAGAAGGTTCTTCCTTTGGCTTGCGCCACCAGTTCCTAGTGTACCCCTAAGCTGCGATCGTTTGATTCTGCTCCCCTAGCTATACATCAGATTGAACAGTAGAAACAGACTAATCGAAAGTAATCTCGTTCTAGGCTCCAAAGAGCGAGTTGAATCCTTAAGGCCAACATCTACTCTGTTTTATTTAGGGCTAGGTTTGAATGTGCTTTGGAATGTGATGGGCCCTTGATCTGGGCTATGCCCTTAATGATTGATTGATGTGTGTGTGCATGCACAACCAGTTGTTTTCAAGCAAGATTATTTTTTATACGGTGAATTTTAGGGTTCAAATCTTGCTTAGTAGCTTTTAGGATTCAACTTTAGATATTTTCAAACAAGTTTTATTGGTACACCAGGTTTTGAAAGCATAGGTGAAGATGTTTTCCTTTAAAACTTAAAAGAATGTGGAGTGCCTGGTAAATCCCTAAGAGTTGAACCCATGCGGTAGCTACTTGATGAGTTGATTTTAATTGAAGTGGTGCGACCCAATCAACTCAAACAATTGGCCTGTTGCACCACTTAATTAGGCATGCAAATGATTACCTAATCTCATTTCTACTCAATTATGTGTTTGGATGTGTGTACCCACTCCAAAGATCGGTTTACCGGTTGAGTTTGAAAATCAGAAGAGGTTGTGTACCTCTGTGAGATTTTTTTTTATTTTTTTCTTTTTAAATGTGGAGGTTGAGGTAGGTGTGGGTGTCAAACAAACAAACAAAGCTAACCTTAGAGTTTATAAGAACACCTAGGTTGATTGATGTTTGTGTTATTATGTGGTGAAATGAAAACTAATGGGTGGCAAGTGGGGGAAAAACTTACATAACCTTCAACAGCACTTTGCTCCAATCTATCGCTTTTGCTTGTCTCGAAAGAGTACCTGCAATCACAATAAGAAAGGAGAGAAGTGAGGTAAATGATTTGTAAGTTATAAAACACAAAAAAAAAAATCAAAGAGCATCACCTCCCCGGCAACAGTGCCAAAATGTTGAAGCTACGAGTTACTACGCTAACGTGTTCGATTTTAAAAACCTGTCATCGTAGTATGAAAGTGAAGAACTCATGTTCAGCAAATAAAATTTATACTGGAATAGAAATCCCAGGTCCAACTCAGGGAGGCAGACGTTTGATTTAAAAATACGCGTTTGTTTTATTTATCATGAAGTAAATTAATTGATTAGAAACTATCTATCTATTTACACTAAATACGAGAGAGAGAGAGAATAAGAGAGAGAGAATATTACAAACAAAAACCAAAAAGAGATGTAGAATGAACATGGAATTCATTATCAAAGAGATTGTTCGTTACACTAAACATTACGACTAGAAAGCAGAAAACGATTACACTAGAAAGCAGTAAATCTACTCTAGAAAGCATTAAAAAGAATGGAAAGAGAATTATCCTCCTCGACGGTCGCTTGGAGGACTAGCTGGATGGGACGACGCATGGAAGATGGGGAATGGAGCAGGATGAAGGAGGACGAAGCGGGAAGAACGGGAATGGGGCAGCACGTCATCGTCATCGCGGGATCCACTTCTGAAAGGGGGACGAAAATTGGACTTTATCTCTTGAGAAGCATCCCGAGTGTGGGACAAGCTTCTCTTGAGCTATGGAGAGGGAGAGAGGAGAAAGAAGGGATGAAGATTTCGTATAGAGGAGGTCTCCTTTTATAATTGCAAGGAATGAGGGAAATTTTGGTCATTTTAATCTCAAAACATTAAATCAAGGGTCTTTAGTGATGGATAAAACCATCGCTAAAGCCCCATCGTGGGTGACGTGCGCCACCCGCTCGCCTCCCACGCATGAAATGTGCGCTCACGTCCTTTGATTCTCGGCCGTTCGATCGCGAGATCGAACAGCTGAGATGTGCTCTCGCCCACCTCCTCATCGCGTGCTCGCTGCGTGCGATCTCGCATGACGCGCGAGCGTGCAATAGCGCGTGGTCTAAATTGAGCGCCCGCAGCCGCTCGATCGCGATCGAACGGTCACGGAGCTCGCTCGCCCATGCCCCACCAGCCGCTCGCGAGGAATCGAATGTGCACTGCTGCGTCGTGTAAGCGCGTTCACCTGCTACGCTACAACGGTGCTTGTGTCGTAAAGATGCTTTCGTGCACATGCGATCAGGACCATTGGATTGAAATCCAACAGTCAAGGCGGCTCTTCAGGTGCTGCTTCAAAGGATGGGCATGTCGGTTGGGATGCAATCTCAGCCATTGGATCTTGATCCAACAGCGGACATTCGTGGGTGCTAGCAGCTTCAAAAGTTGAGGGCAGTTGGTTGGGCAGCTGAGATGGCACCACGTGGCACCATCTTGGCTGTCATTCTTTTAGATGATGCAGATGGTGCCACAGGTGTCGGATTAAGTTGATTTTCGCGTTGTTAGGCTGCGATCGTCAATCCGAAACCATCTGTGCAGTCAGATTTGTCGTTTGAAGTGCAGATTCACACCATCTTGGCCATTGATCTTCTAGGGTTCCCCGGTCTCTATCTGATGCTACAGATATCTGATTAGGGCGATCTTGGAGTCGTTGAACTCCAATCGTCGCCTTGATCAAATCTGTACTGTTGGATCTTCGATCTAAGGCCCCGATAAAAATTTTGCCCTATCCCTAAACATAAAAGGAGACAATTAACCTCCATTTTATTCAAACTAATATAAATGAAAGATGATGCATGCTATGCAATATTTATAGTATGCAATGCAATTTTATGCTTAAGAACATGCATAAATAGACATCTTATGCAATGTAACATGTTTACATCATGCCTGTCATGGAAGGCTTTAACCCGCTCTTTGTAGATACGTGAGTTCTCATACGCATCATTCCGTAGTTCCCCGATCTCGCTTAATTGCAACCGGCGGTGTATTCCAGCCTTCATTAGATCTAGATTGCACTTCCGTACTACCCAATAAGCCTTGTCCTCCATCTCGATGGGAAGGTGACATGGCTTACTGTACACTAATCTGAAGGGAGACATTCTTAATTGGATTTTGTGGGCAGTCCTATACGCCCAGAAGGCTTCCGAAAGGCGAGTAGACTAATGTTTCCTATCAAGCCGAACAGTGACCTGAAGGATCTTTTTGATCTCTCGATTTGACAATTCTACCAGTCCATTAGTTTTCGGTTGGTAAGGAGTCGAGATATGATGCAACACCTCGTACTTTTTCATCAGGGACTGGAAGTGCACATTGGTAAAATGAGATCCACCATCGCTGATGATGGGCTTAGGAACCCCAAATCTGGTAAAGATGTTCTCCTGGATAAATCGAAGGACAACTTTATGATCGCTAGTTCTCGTGGGGGTAGCTTCGATCCATTTAGAGACATAATCAACAGCGAGTAGAATGTATTCAAAGCCGTTAGATCTAGGAAAGGGTCCCATGAAATCAATTCCCCATATGTCAAAGATTTCACACACAATAATCACGGTTCAAGGGCATCATATCCTGCGGGCCCATGTTGTCGAGGGTCTGACAACTACAGCATGCCCTACAATATGTCTGTGCATCTTTGAACAAAGTGGTCCAAAAGAACCCACACTGGAGAATTTTTGCTGCAGTTTTACCCCTAAAGAAATGGCCACCGCAGGCCTGGTCGTGACAGAATGACATTACGTCATTGACCTCATCGTCAGGAATGTATCTCCGAATCACCTGATCATTGCCAATGTGGAAAAGGTATGGTTCCTCATAAATGTAGTACTTAGCCTTGGCAATCAATTTGTTCCGCATGGAAGTCGCCTAATCTAGCGGAACTTTCCCCGTAACCAAGTAGTTTACAATATCAACAAGCCATGGGAGATTGTGAATGGCTAGTAGGTGCTCGTCTGGAAAATGCTCGGTGATTGGACCAGACAAGTCAATGATGGAAGAAGGAAGACGGGACAAGTGGTCAGCTACCATGTTCTATTTTCCCACTTTATTGCAAATCTGGAGATCGAATTCTTACAATAGCAGGATCCAGCAAATTGGTCGAGGTTTCGCATCCTTCTTCGCAAGGAGGTGCCTCATTGCAGTGTGATTTGAGTATATGATAACACGGGAACCCAAAAGATATGATCTGAATTTTTCCAGGGCAAATACTACGGCTAGCAGCTCTTTCTCAATAATTGTATAGTTACGTTGAGCCACGTCAAGTGTCTTGCTAGCGTAGTAGATGACCATAGGTTTCCCATCTATTTTCTGCCCAAGTACTACCCCAACAGCATAATTAGATGCATTGCACATGATCTCAAAGGGTTGAGACCAATCAGGAGACTGCAGGATAGGTGCTTGGGTAACTTGATCACGCAGGATCTCAAATGCCTGAGCGCACTCCTTGGAGATTTCAAAGGGGACACACTTAGGTAGAAGATTAGTTAGGGGGCATGCAATTTTCGAAAAATCGGGAATGAATCAATAGTAAAAACTGATGTGCCCCAGAAAGGATCTGATGTCTTTGACCAAGCTAGGGATAAGGAGTTTAGAAATTAGATTCACCTTGGCTCAATCAACCTGGATGCCTTTTTCAGAGATGAGATGTCCCAGGACAATTCCCTCAGGTACCATGAAGTGGCACTTTTCCCAAGAAAGAACCAAGTTCACATTAATGAATCGCCTGAGGATTTGGACCAAGTGCAGGAGGCAATCATCAAATGATTCACTAAATACCAAGAAGTAATCCATGAAGAGTTCAAGGTATTCACCTACCATATCTGAGAATATGGCAAGCATGCACTGCTAAAAAGTGGTGCGTGCATTGCAGAGACCGAACGGCATCCTTCAGAATGCGCATGTTCTGAAGGGGCAGGTGAAGGTGGTCTTCTCTTGGTCCTAGAGATGGATCGTGATCTTATTATAACTAGAGTACCAATCCAAAAAATAGAAGAATCGATCTCCCGCTAGTTTCTTGAGAATCTGATCAATGAACGATAGTGGGAAATGATCCTTCTTCGTGGAGGAATTGAGTCTTCTTAATCAATGTAGACAATCCATGAGTTTGCTATATGGGTCGGTATGGTTTCTCCAATTTCAGTCATGATGACGGTGAGCCCTGCCTTTTAAGGCACAACTTGGATTGAGTTCACCCACCGTCTGTCAGAGATCGGGTAGATGATCCTTGCATCTAACCACTTGATGTTCTCCTTGTTCACGACATCCTGCAGATTTAGATTTAGGCATCTCTGCATTTCATGGGATGGTCGTGAGCCCTCTTTAGTGTATATGTGATGTGTGCAGTATGAAGGGCTCATACCAGTCAAATCATCGAGAGTCCATCCAATGGCTCTCCGATGATGCTAGAGAACAAAAATCAGGAGTGTTTCCTGATCAAATGTGAGTTGAGAGTTGATAATCACAAGAAACATCTGATTGGAACCCAAAAAGACGTATTTGAGATGATCGGGAAGAGGCATTAATTCCATTACTGGGCTGTCAGCAGCAGCGGGTGGTTTAGGGTGGGTGTTGGGAGAAAAGGAAGGAGCTATGGGTATGTCTAGGTTGAGTTCGGACTCCTCTAATTGCGGGTTGTGATCCTCTTGTGGTTGATCAGAAATAGTCGAGTTTTCCTCGATACATAAGTCATCAACCACGACCTTGATATCGCAAATCTGTTCTATAACTCCGCAATTAATTCCTTGTTGGGCCTTGAAGATGTTGATCTGTAGTGTCTTGCTCCCAAATTTTAATTCAATTTGACCCTTCACACAATGGATATTGGCCCTAGCAGTGGCTAGAAAGGGTCTCCCTAATATGATCGGTGTATTCTTCACATTCTCAGGAGCCTCCATGTCTCAGACAATAAAGTCCACTGGAAAATAGAAAACATGTACCCTAACTATGACATCCTCGAGCATTCCTTTTGGTGTCTTAATGGATAGGTTGGCCAGCTGTAAAGTCATTTCTGTCAGTTTAAGCTCAGATTCCTCGAAGTTGTCTAGTAGGGATGTAGGTATCAAATTTATGGAGGCTCCTAAGTCCAATAAAGCTCGGTTGAATTGTATGTCACCGATTGCATAGGAGATCAGAGGGGTGCCCGGGTCTTTTGGCTTAGGCGGGAGTTTGCTCAAAATGATGGAGCTGGCTTGCTCCGACAGTACGATCGGATTTCCATTTTTGGTTCGCGGCTTACGCTTAGGAGTACACGTCTTTCAGAAATCATGCGTAAGCCGGTACGTGGCGTATCGCATCCATCAAGGGGATGTTTATATGGACCTACTCAAAGAGCTTAACCAGGTCCTCCTCAGGTGCCACGGGTTTAGCTGTCCTTTTTCCCTTGGTTAAGGCCTCGGGAAATGGAACCTTAGACAATTCCTCTGGAATGGGTCTAGGTTCTTGATCTGGGACGGGTGTGTCCTGGATGACCAATCTAGGGTTAGGGTTTGTATTACTAGGTTGGGAGTGGCTTGGATAAGGTGGGTCCTGTGTTGTTTTGCCACTATGGGTAGTAACAGAATTCAATCCTACCTAGTTTTGGTTTCGTGTGGACAAAAGAGGTGCTTGCTACTGGTAACTCACATATGATGTCAAAGCCTCCATCCCGTTGGATGATGGAGTAGAAGGGGCCTAATAAACAAAATGAGCTTGGCCCTAATTTGGGTTCATAATGCGCCTCTGATTCGGCACATTATTCGGATTAGGCAGAGGTTGTAAAGGAAGTGCACCAAGTTGGCGGGGATTTTCCATCTGGGAAAGTTGATTGCGAACCTCTGTGATCTCATGTTTGTGCT
Organism: Thalassia testudinum; assembly: GCA_037157565.1. Taxonomy (NCBI): domain Eukaryota; kingdom Viridiplantae; phylum Streptophyta; class Magnoliopsida; order Alismatales; family Hydrocharitaceae; genus Thalassia; species Thalassia testudinum. The sequence goes on along the minus strand of JAZHRO010000003.1, from coordinate 109,050,016 downwards.
ATTTTTGCATAGCCGCATTCGTCTTTTGAATGTCAGGCAGAGTCTGAAGGATAAGAGTCATTTGATCTGCATGAGTCAGCCCAAATTGATAAGTTGGGTTAGGCTAAGGTTGAGGCAGCTGATATGGATGAGGAGCTTGTGATCGAGGCTAATATTGAGGTCTCTGATTTTGATTATTTCTTGACCATGTGAAATTAGGATGATTACGCTATCCAGGGTTGTAGGTGTTTGAGAATGGATCATTTTGAATGACGTTGAGGTCCTCGCAGGTTTAAGGAACCTCAGAAAAGTCAGAATACGAGGGTTCAGACTTCCCCCAACTAGAATAGGTGGGTCCTGAGTTTCCTCCAAAACCAGAATCAGACGAGGGTGGATACGGGTCCATCTCCTGAGAAGGTCGATGATAGATTTTATGCACAGCCTCCTTGCCAGAGGTGTCTCGCTGCAAGTGTCGAGTTAGCTCATCCACCTTCTCAATAATAGAGACCTTGTACAGATGACTGGCCATCAGTTTCAAGTCGATGGAAGAGGATAGGCCCTGCATCTCATGTGCTCTGTTCGGATTCATCAATGCACGGTCATTCGTCCGGTCGAACATGCCCATGGATCCATTATTGATGGAGTTCTCACAGATATTCTCGAGAATCTCCCACACTGTGTCTTCGTGTTGACCCATGATGTTAACTCTGCAGATCGCATTGACGAATAATCAAATATCCTGACGGAGCCCCTGGTAAAAGGACTGGATTTGTTCCCATTTTAGAACTCCGTGGTGGGAGCACTTTTCATGAGATCCAGAAAATAATCCCATGGCTCATGAAGCGGTTCTCCTTCTTGCTGCGTGAAGTTTGTGATCTGGTGCCGTAAAGCATTTGTCCAACCAACAGGGAAGAACTTTCTCAGAAACTTGGATTAAAGTTCCGCCCAGGTGTTGATTGGACGCATTTGGGTTTGGTACCAGTGAGCAGCCTTATCCATGAGAGAGAAGGAGAACATTTTCATGAGTAGGACATCCCAATTTTGAGCTTCTGACCTGAAGGTCTAGACCAGATGCTTGAGTTTCTTGACATGCTAGAAAGGATCTTCGGAATTATGCCATGGAATATGGGAATGACATGAATCATGTTGGGCCTGAGTTCAGTATCAGGACCTCCAGCACGGATTTATACTCGAGGTTCGATTGCCACCGCAGCGGGATTGTAGTGATCTCGCATCATTGGACACTGTGGTGGGTTCACAAAGGCTTGGAATAGATCATTGAGGCTCTGAAGCTGATTTTCAAGATTATTTTCTTCTGCCGGTCGTGCCATGATGATGGATGAAGGAGAATTAGGTTCAGATGAATCAAAAGAGATATCGATTGGATTAGGTTGTTGCACAAACAAGGAGGTTGAGGCTTAGCCTCGACGAGAATGAGTAGCTAATGGGAGCCTCAAGGATGGTCTTAGAGACCTCCTCCTGAACAAGCACCGATGGAGTAGATGAAAGGTAGAATGTGATGGACCCAATCAAGACACCCATAAAATTTTTGGATGACTATAGAGGTTCGGGGCGGATGATATCCCTTAGTCAGAATGCCGTCTACCTGAGAATTACCTGGGTAGCCAGAGAGGGAGAGTCCCGCAAAGACCCCTACAGGGTAGAGAGCCCCCATGAGTTACAGGGTTTCCCCCACCCAACCCTCATGCCACTGATGATCTAGGTAGACCAGATTGGGGACTTGACCTCTTAAGTCTACCAGTTTCAATTAAGAGCAAGGGTTCTTATGATTTCACTTGAACTTTTTAAGATGTTTTTGTGAAAAGTGACCTAATTTGAAGATTGGTTAACTCAACAAGGTGGTTCAAGTTCACCTGTATTGTCCTTTGAGAAATTTGGGTCCCTCTTTTTTTTTCTAAGTGTTCAAATGAATTTCAGAGCCTGATTTTACGGTTTTGCTTGAATAGATGAATTCAATGAAGGTTTAGGCACACATTGTTTGGAATGATCAATCCTTGATTAAGCAAGTGTGTCTATAAAATCCTAAACTGGAATCCTTAATTGTCTCTGATTTGGTCCAATTTAATTTGTCAAAATGTGGTACCTAGGGCTCAAACAAGAATGTGATAGCCCTAGATACCTTAAGATCTTAAGTAGGTGCACAAATCAGGGTTTGGATGTTCTCTAGAATGTATCAAATCATGCAACTTGATGATTTGTCTAAGAATAGAATGCAAGTAGCCCTAATTGATTTTTTCCTTTCTTTTAGCTTTTTCAGATTCAGGGGCCTAGAGGGGGGTGAATGGAGTTTACCTGCCCCTGGAGTGGTTGATGTGCGGTTGATCTTCCTTTAATGAGTCCCTGACACAGATCACAATCAAAAGAGATGTAGCAAGTTAGAATCCAACCTAATATTGCAATCAAGAGAGCTGAATTGCACGTTGCTCCCCAGCAACGGCGTCAAAATGTTGCTCGCTCTGAAACGAGTTTTAAAATGGCTGCGTTGTACTATAGCTCAAATCAGTGCGAAAACAAATAATATTTATTACTCAAATTTGAACTCCAAGGTCGAACACAGGGAGTAATATGGCAATTTAAAGCTCAAGATCACAATCAAAGAATTTGCAATCAATAACGACATATAAATGAGATCCAATGTCAATAATGCAAAAAGAAGAGAGGGTAAAATGGTGATTTGAATCACCAAATTACCCTATAATGTTAAGCTTAAGATACTCAAATTAACATATCAGATAAGCCAAACACAACTCAATTTTAACCAACAGAGACACGGTATCAGATATCAAAGGACAGATTTAGGCTCAGACACCTTAATAGAGGCAAAGGCCTCTTTTTCAAATTCTTTAAGCCTCAGGGAAAAGCTTCTCTTTTCTCTTCCTTCTCTTCTTCTTCTCGTCCTCTTCTTCTTTCCTTAGCTTGCAGCACAGGACTTAGCATGCCAGCAGATGTAAAGGCCTCCTCAGATCTCTCAAGAGTCAGGAGGAGAGCAGCAGAGCAAAGCACCCCCCCTTGCTCTCTTCTCTTTTTCTCTTCTTCCTTTCTCAAACAAATGAACCAAACTAGACCAGACCAGGGTATCTGGGTAATCGGATCAAGCCTAGACCCACGGGGCATGAGTGCGGCAAGGGCGTGAGTGGGTATGTATGAGAGGACCTCACCCCGTGCTACTGACGCGAACAACCTATAGCATAAATTCAATTTAAACACGTGCAGCATTTCATCAGTGATGAGAGCCTCATCATGAGCCATAACTAGCCCATTTTGACCCAATAAAGAAGATAAAAGCTCCTACATAACCTAGAAGAAGGCTTAACTGAAGGAATAAGTGCTCTGAGAAGAAAACATGAATTAAAGGTTAAAACTGCAATTTTACCATTGCAGTACATAAATGGGATTTCTCAGAGGCAAAACACAGGTCAAAAGGTCTAAATGAGATAAAAAGTGGGTTGAGTCAATTAGAAATGGGTTCATGCGTAATCTAGGAAGTAAATGACATGTGGTAACCCTAAAACAGACCCGCTTAATTCAACAAGGTTCCGGTCAGGATAAAAATCAATTAAATCCTCTAAAAATCATGGAAAAATATCCCCTAGGGTTTAGAACACTTAAGTTGGCCTTTGGAACCCAGTTTGACCTGGATTAGGGTCCTAGTTCATCAATTAACCTAATTTGGGTTTTTACGCACAATATCCAGTCAAACGAGGTCAAACCTAAAATCCAACTTCACCATTGGATTCTTTAGGTCAAAATTAGGTTTGTACCAAAATTTGGACCTAAGGGGAGGTCATCTTGACCTACTTTGCAATTTAGTACACCCAAATCACAATTTGGTCCCTATCTTTTGAAAAGCATAACAGAACACCCCCTAACTTCCTCGCCACCTTTGCAATCAGGTGCTGCCACCATTATTAGGGCAGAATCCTGCTTCAGCGAGGATTTGAGAGGGAATCCTCTCTGATTCCTCAGAGATTCCCTCCCAGAAATGGAAGGGAGATTCTCTGAGGAATTCCCTTCCATCTAAGGCGAATTTTGATCCCTGGTGTGAACCCAATCTCTCATGCGAACGCACAAGGGATTTGGGTATCTAAACTCTTTCCATCTCCGGCGACCGACCTCAGACGATGGCGTTCCTTCCACGCCTTGAACGACTGGCCCAATACCTATATAAGAACCCACACCTCCGGCCGCTCATCTTCAGCTTGATTTGGCCGAGTTTCCACCTCCAATTCATCTCCTCCTGCCCGGCCAAAATTCCCAGCAAGCTCCGACGAGCCCCCCTCCCCTCCCTCTTCGCTCTGCCACAAAACCAGTGGCAGAGTTATCTTCCTGACTCTCCTCCGCATCGCGCAGCACCCGCGCATGCTGCCTCAGCCCCGTCATCGCCGCCGTTCACCCCCACTGGGCAGCATCTTCTCCGGCGACAGCAGGTACTGCTGTTCACCTCTCCGTCCCCCTTCATCCCTGTAGTTAGGCCAAATACCTTCTCCACATTCCCCTCTTTATTTTTCCCTTGCTATTTTATCTACTTACCCCCCGACAGTGCCTGAACACCACCATCTTCCTCGCCTCCGACCGACCTCCGGCGAGCTGCCCACACCACTCCGCCCCTCCACACGGCTCGCCACCCATCTCGTGAGCTCCACCTCACCACCAGGAACTCATTCCACCCCTCCATTGCCACTCCAGACCTCCACAATAACCCCCCGACCAACCCCACAACTCCGGCCACAGGTTGACCTAGGCACACACGCCTAGGCCGACCTGCGGCCTGCAGCACCGTCCACCGCCTTCGCCGTGCTACGGCGAAGTCTCTAGCTGGTCTGATTAGGCCGAGAGGCTTGTTTTGTGTCTGACAGTGTTGATGCTCCTGCCGCCATGGACGACATTTGAAGAAGCTCCTTAGCAGCTCCAGGCGCCAGGGATCCCAGGCTGCAGGTGCTGCGTAGTTGTGCGAGTGTCGCGAAGTGCCCTGGTCCAGCAAGGAGCGCAAGCAGAGCCAGCAGCTGTGGGGATGGCACACGAGTCTGCGGGCGCGCACGAAATCAGGGCAGAATCTTTATTCCCACATCGTGGAGAGACGAGGCGCCGCTGTGACATAAATTGAATTTGTGATATCACCTTAACGCCTCCGTAAGCACAGGGGTGAGGTCCCTCACTTGTCCCCCCACGCACGCCTCGTCCGCGGCTTGACCACGCGGATCTGGCAGGATCCGACCGACCCAATCCTTGAGCACTCCTCGCGCATCACACCACCTGCAGGTGAGCCTGGTCCCGGGTACGATCCGACCCGAATATCCGTGTGGCTCTGGGAGAGCATCTCTGAGTGAACTGTTGAGAGAGAGAGATGCGCGGGTAGAGGGAAATGGGTAGGTTTTGCTCCTGTGCAGGCAGACTGAGTGTGGAGAGACTTAGCCGCAAGGAGAAGAGAAGTAGCAGAAGAAGAAACTGAGCAAAGGAGAGACCAAGGCAGATCAGAAGAAGAGGAAAGAAGCCTTCGCAGGAGAAGAAGGAAGAGCAAGGCAGGGCAAGCCAAAGAACGAAAGAAAGGTCAAGTGAAGACAGCAAAGATCAGAAGAAGGAGAAAGAAGGAAGGCAAGGCAGGAGAAGAAACAAGAGAAAAGATACAAAGGCAGGAAGAAGAAAAGCCTTCGCAAGCAAAGAAGAGAGAGAAGATCAGAAGAAGAAAAAGGGGAAAATACTTCTAAGACGTCTGATCACCAGATTAGATGTCCAATTTCATATTTTTTTGTCATAATTAATGGCATACATTCATATTTGAATTAACATTTTGAGTAAATTAGAGTGTTCAATTTCATTTTGATTAGTAGTAAATTCCATTTGCTCCCTGTGTTCGACCTCAGATACTCCAATTTTTGAGTAATAAAATTCTCTATTTGTTTAAACGCTTTGCCAGCTATACTACAACGTGATATACTTTAAACCCGCACAAAAACGTTGAGAACATTTTGGCGCCATTGCCGGGGAGCAATGCACAATTTACCACTAGTCTCTACATTCTTTTTATCATATTGAACACTAACTTGCCCTACTTTGCTTTGATGTGATCTTGCAGGTACTTCATGAGAAAATCTCTCCCGCAAGTCAACCACTCCAGGGCAGGTAATTTCTTTTCTTCCTTAATCATCCCCTAATCTTTGAAAGACAAAAGGAAGAAAATCAATTTAGGAATCAATTGCCTTCTTTATATAGTAATCACCATCTCTAAGGCAAAACATTTCCTGATTTTGCGAAAATTTCTGCAAATATTCTTGAAGTTGGAGTGATTTTTTTTTCCATCCCACAAATTCTTGTGCCTAATTGAAATAACGCTTAATCTCGGCGGACCACACACTTCTTGTTTATAAGTCCAAATAGAACTTTTGAAAAAGAAAAAGAGGATTGGAAATAGAACCAAATTAGGATTTCCACATTAGGGTCTTGAAGCGCTAGTCACACATGCCTGTGTAAAAGGAAATAAACCCTCCCGCATCAGTGTGCTACCCAAGCCCTTGATTGAAGAAAGCTAAATAAGACAAACCCTAAAATTAAGCTCTAAAATCACTTGAATCTTAAAATTTTTGGACCCAATAACCTGGGAGTCAAATCAGGGTGATCTCTAGGCTCCGAGCTTAGAATCATTCTGCCATCTATAGGACAGGTTAGGTGAAGTTGACCCCTTGGGTCAACCAACCTCTAAATTAGGTCACAATACCAAAAACATCTAAAGTTCAAGTGAGAACCCTAAAAGCACCTTTGAAATAAAAAGTGATAGACTTAAGAGGTTAAGGTCCCCATTCTGGTCTACCTGGAATCTCAGTGACAAGAGAGGTCGGGTGGGGGAAACCCTGTAACCCGTAGGGACGCTCTACCGTGTAGGGGTCTTTGCGGGACTCTCCCTCTCTGGCTACCCAGGTAATTCTCAGGTGGACGATCTTCGGATCCAGGGGTCCATCCGCCCCAAACCTCCATAGTCATCCAAACATCTTTTGGGTGTCTTGATTGGGTCAAGAACATCTCCAGTCCTGCATCTTTTCTCTTTAGAGCACACACACTCATTTTCAGTGGGACTTGTTATTCAGATCTGATCGCTTCATAACACATCTTGAGTCAAACTCTGATCTTGATTCCACCACCTGATCCAAGTATGCAGCCGAACCACCTAGGACTACCATTCAAGAAACCTGAATACCGGAGATCCATGAGAGATAAAATGATTGAGGATGCCATGAGATTTTATGAAAATGAAGAAACCTCAACAACAGTAGGAAACATTCAAGTTGATGTCCCAACAACCACAACCTTTGTCATAACTTGTGCCCGAGTACTATTAGCAGAAGCCAACAAAGGATCAACCCGTGACTTGCTCATTACTGCATACATTGAGATAGAAAAATTGCACAATAGTGAATACCTTCAATGTATGACAAATCCTCGACTTTGGAAGCAACACCAAGATAGTCTTGAAAAATGGGAAGAGATAATAAGATTAATAAAACAAGTGATTGATCAGAAATACCCGTACATACCACCAACATAGGATGAGCTATCTTGGAACAACATCGAGGATAAATCTGACCTTGGGTTTGAGGCACAAAATGGTTGTGGATTCCCAACCCAGATGGAGTATAATGCACCTGATATTGAAGAAGGTTGGGAAGCTCCAAATGCAGGAAAAGACCATGATGAGCCCATTTTAGAATCCCAAGACTCCTGCAAGTATGAGAGTAGAACTGAACCTCTCGAGGGTGTAAATTTCATCCCTTATTCTGATAAGGTGACCCTCGAAGGTTATTCAGACCTAAATTCTAGTAATTCAACACACATCCTAAGCCTAGAACCTAGATCTGAAACATATTTTGAAGATTTCAAGGCCCCAGATGAAGAAAGTCAATCTCTTAATGAAGAATATGATTTTGGGCCTCGATTTGATGAATATCCCTCGTCAACCTCCTCAGAGGAACGAATCGATTTTGCGGAAGTCATGCCAATCTATGACACAAAAATCGAGGAGTTGGACGAGCAAGGTTTCAATTGGGTCTGCCCTACTAGCTTAGAATCTGAGCCTCTACCAGATAAGGATACCCTTTTAAGCTCAGAATTAACATTTAGGCTAGATCCCAGTCAGGCTACTGAATATACAACATATGATTTATTCTATGGTGGAACTCATGATCTAGAATCTCATTCAAACTTTGATTTTCGCAAACTCTCCGACGATCTCGAATCTGACCATAACATCGGAGAAAATCTGCCTCCTGATTATAACATGTCAATCTTCTTTGAAGCCACCTACTCCACATATACAAAACCAATCAAAACCCGTTCCCCACCCCGACCCACAACCGGACTCAATTTCTATTCCGATTCACCTCTCACTGAGCCTTTTGCAGATGATTCAACTCCATATCTAGACCGGGTATCGGGTACTGATCAAACCACAAATCAGGAGCCTCCATCCTTTGATCACCTCTGTAGGGATTCCACACCTTACATGGATAATTTTTCTGAACCCTACTTTGACCAGGCTGATTCGACTCATCCTGAACCTGAGTTTTCACTTCCATATCCATCAGAACGTCACTGCATATGGTGGGTTCCGCATCTGCTGATCTACATCTATCAACCCACCAGACTTACTGGGTCTGGGCTGCATCATCATCCCACTGATCTCAACAAGCACCTGGTTGGACCAACCAGGCTCTTAATCAAGGTGTTTGTTTTCCAAAACTCCATTGATTTGACCACCCCCTCTCTACCCCATTTTCCGCTCGGCTGAAGTATTAAATTTAGCGCTTAACGGGAGGCAACCCGTCATTCCCAAAAACAGAGACCTATCTGATTATCCATCTGTACTCCACGTCTATTGCACCTTGAGACCAGCGTTAGACAGATGATCCCACCTCTGGTACACGTATCAGAGCTTGAAATCATCTGCATCAGTCATTTACGACCCATTCACCCACCCGATATATCCTGTTCTAAGCCCCTGACCTCAACACTAATTCCCACCATCTGTTTACAATGAGGACATTGCAAAACTTAGGCATGGGGGGGTGATAAAGTGCATACATACAGAACCAAGACAAAAAATCAGGAGTCTCACACACAAAAAATTTGCATATGTCAAAAATACAAAAAAATTGAAAAGAATTAAGAAAAAGAACAAAAAAATGGGGGGAGGGAGGAAATTTTGTGAGCCACTTAAGCATAAGGAGGAGAAAAAGAAGAAAAATGACAAAAAGGAGCACAAAATGAAAATGAAAAGAAATATTCATTAGTAAAAGATTAAGGGGTTAACTGAAGTTCTAGACCGAATCAAGAAAAAGAAAAGAAAAGTGCTATGGAGATATAACAAGAGATTAGTGGGAACGCTGATCTTAGGCCTTTTGGGCTAGTATCTTTAGCTTAAAAATTCACGTATCCATTAAAATCTGGATAATCCTCAAGAGGTTGAGGAAAATGCGAAGCTTGAGTATTAGGTCTAAGGCTTAGGAAATATTCGACCTCGTTAACTGACCTCCGGTTTGCGGGATTCGGTAACCTAAGCACCCAAATTCACACACAGTCTGGTTCAGTGCGCATAAACATCCAAATCATGCGAAAAGCGTTTAATGTTCTGAAAAAGTCACCTAGATTAGGAGCGGCCAATCAACGCAAATTGATTTGGACGAGTTCCCAGCGCGGAGAGGCGGGAAATTCCCCTCGAAGATGTGTAACAACATATTGTCTCCTCGGTGCTTGTCTCCTAGGATATTTAAATATCCTACTGGGGGCATGTAAGCACTCTGCTGGTTCAGATGCCATGGGTGGCATTATCATGAAATGTCGATCGCCAAGGGCTGAATTCGGCCACGGAACGCCATGGGCGGGATTATCTCAAAATCTCGAAAGCCAGGGTTCTGGGGGTTGCCATGGGCGGGATTATCTCGAAATCTTGAAAGCCAGGGACCCTTGAGGATTGATGATGGGGACGAGGAATCCGATACAGACCGTGTTGAGAAGCTAATCCGAAGCTAGAAATAAAAAGAAAAGAGAGAGAAAAACTCTCCAAACAAATAAATCTTCTATCTCTCTCTTACAAAAAAAACGCACTGCAAACTGAAATTAGGCTAAAAATGTCTCAAGCACGGGTGCTTTAATCACGGAGTCCAACAAACCCTAGGTTAATTTTTGTGGGCCGGAGAAACCTTTGCGGAGGACTGAGGCTAAAATGGAACAGGTCTGGATTTTGGTTGGTACTTGAGTACCTCTAGGCCTATTGTCGGCATTCCTACCTAATCACAAAAGGAGAAGCAATTATCATTGTTGATAGACACTCAGGGTCTAGAATGGAAGTTAAAACTTTGAAATTTTGCTAAGGGACTAGCAAAAGCTAGGCATGGGGGTATGATGAGAGCCTCATCATGAGCCATAACTAGCCCATTTTGACCCAATAAAGAAGATAAAAGCTCCTACATAACCTAGAAGAAGGCTTAACTGAAGGAATAAGTGCTCTGAGAAGAAAACATGAATTAAAGGTTAAAACTGCAATTTTACCATTGCAGTACATAAATGGGATTTCTCAGAGGTAAAACACAGGTCAAAAGGTCCAAATGAGATAAAAAGTGGGTTGAGTCAATCAGAAATGGGTTCATGCGCAATCTAGGAAGTACATGACATGTGGTAACCCTAAAACAGACCCGCTTAATTCAACAAGGTTCCGGTCAGGATAAAAATCAATTAAATCCTCTAAAAATCATGGAAAAATATCCCCTAGGGTTCAGAGTACTTAAGTTGGCCTTTGGAACCCAGTTTGACCTAGATTAGGGTCCTAGTTCATCAATTAACCTAATTTGGGTTTTTACGCAAACTATCCAATCAAACGAGGTCAAACCTAAAATCCAACTTCACCATTGGATTTCTTAGGTCAAAATTAGGTTTGTACCAAAATTTGGACCTAAGGGGAGGTCGTCTTGACCTACTTTGCAATTTAGTACACCCAAATCATAATTTGTCCCTATCTTTTGAAAAGCATAACAGAACGCCCCCTAACTTCCTCGCCACCTTTGCAATCAGGTCCTGCCGCCATTATTAGTGCAGAATCCTGCTCCGACGAGGATTTGAGAGGGAATCCTCTCTGATTCCTCAGAGATCCCCTCCCAGAAATGGAAGGGAGATTCTCTGAGGAATTCCCTTCCATCTAAGGCGAATTTTGATCCCTGGTGTGAACCCAATCTCTCGTGCAAACGCACGAGGGATTTGGGTATCTAAACTCTTTCCATCTCCGGCGACCGACCTCAGACGATGGCGTTCCTTCCACGCCTTGAACGACTGGCCCAATACCTATATAAGAACCCACACCTCCGGCCGCTCATCTTCAGCTTGATTTGGCCGAGTTTCCACCTCTAATTCATCTCCTCCTGCCCGGCCAAAATTCCCAGCAAGCTCTGGCGAGCCCCCTCCCCTCCCTCTTCGCTCTGCCACAAAACCAGTGGCAGAGTTATCTTCCTGACTCTCCTCCGCTTCGCGCAGCACCCGCGCACGCCGCCTCAGCCCCGTCATCGCCGCCGTTCACCCCCACTGGGCAGCATCTTCACCGGCAACAGCAGGTACTGCTGTTACCTCTCCGTCCCCCTTCATCCCTGTAGTTAGGCCAAATACCTTCTCCACATTCCCCTCTCTCTTTTTCCCTTGCTATTTTATCTACTTACCCCCCGACCTCCATCTTCCTCGCCTCCGACCGACCTCCGGCGAGCCGCCCACACCACTCCGCCCCTCCACACGGCTCGCCACCCATCTCGTGAGCTCCGCCTCACCACCAGGAACTCATTCCACCCCTCCACTACCACTCCAGACCTCCACAATAACCCCCCGACCAACCCCACAACTCCGGCCACAGGTTGACCTAGGCACACATGCCTAGGCCAACCTGCGGCCTGCAGCACCGTCCACCGCCTTCGCCGTGCTACGGTGAAGGTCTCTAGCTGGTCTGATTGGGCCGAGAGGCTCGTTTTGTGTCTGACAGTGTTGATGCTCCTGCCGCCATGGACGACATTTGAAGAAGCTCCGTAGCAGCTCCAGGCGCCAGGGATCCCAGGCTGCAGGTGCTGCGTAGTTGTGCGAGTGTCGCGAAGTGCCCTGGTCCAGCAAGGAGCGCAAGCAGAGCCAGCAGCTGTGGGGATGGCATGCGAGTCTGCGGGCGCGCGCGAAATCAGGGCAGAATCTTTAGTCCCACATCGTGGAGAGACGAGGCACCGCTGCGACATAAATTGAATTTGTGATATCACCTTAACGCCTCCGTAAGCACAGGGGTGAGGTCCCTCACTTGTCCCCCCACGCACGCCTCGTCCGCGGCTTGACCACGCGGATCTGGCGGGATCCGACCGACCCAATCCTTGAGCACTCCTCGCACATCACACCACCTGCAGGTGCGCCTGGTCCCGGGTACGATCCGACCCGAATATCCGTGTGGCTCTAGGAGAGCATCCCTGAGTGAACTGTTGAGAGAGAGAGATGCGCGGGTAGAGGGAAATCGGTAGGTTTTGCTCCTGTGCAGGCAGACTGAGCGTGGAGAGACTTAGTCGCAAGGAGAAGAGAAGCAGAAGAAGAAACTAAGCAAAGGAGAGACCAAGGCAGATCAGAAGAAGAGGAAAGAAGCCTTCGCAGGAGAAGAAGGAAGAGCAAGGCTGGAGCAAGCCAGAGAACAAAAGAAAGGTCAAGTGAAGATAGCAAAGATCAGAAGGAGAAAGAAGGAAGGCAAGGCAGGAGAAGAAACAAGAGAAAAGATACAAAGGCAAGAAGAAGAAAAGCCTTCGCAAGCAAAGAAGAGAGAGAAGATCAGAAGAAGAAAAAGGGGAAAATACTTTTAAGACTTCTGATCACCAGATCAGACGTCCAATTTCATATTTTTTTGTCATAATTACTTTTAATGGCATACATTCATATTTGAATTAACATTTTGAGTAAATTAGAGTGTTCAATTTCATTTTGATTAGTAGTAAATTCCATTTGCTCCCTGTGTTCGACCTCGGATACTCCGATTTTCGAGTAATAAAATTCTCTATTTGTTTGAATGCTTTGTCGGCTATACTACAACGTGATATACTTTAAACCTGCACAAAAACGTTGAGAACAATCAGCTACCGAGGTAGGACTAAAGTCCGACCTTTCTTTGTGTGCCCGCAGCTGTAATGAAGAAGGCTCGAATTGAGGCTGTAGCAGGTGCTGGCGACTTCAATTATCGCCCTGAAATCCTTCCTGGAAGTGTTCCGCTAGACCTAGGTGCAACGCCTGGAGCTGAAGACACAAGAACATCACCAAGAGGTCTTCAAAGAAGCTCCGCCAATGGCGCTATGGCTTGAGACCTGAAAGAGATGAACACAGGCTAAACACCCTAGTCAGTACACTCAGGAGTTTCACCTTGATGAGGCAAATGCAACGACAATGTCTGTGAGGGGTGAATGTGTGTGAAGTGGCCTATTGGCATTGGAAAATGAAGTGCGTAGGTGTTGTGTTCGGCATAGCGAGTGAGGGACCAAATCCCTCAATTTCTTGATGGGTTTTGGTATGTGGAGCATGGTGGAGCTGATGGAGGTGACAGTGGCAAGTTTTGAGAAGTGTGGCAGTGTGTAGGCATCCCCAGAGCTTCACCAGAGGTAGAGAAGATGAAGTGAGAGGGGTGGCAATTGGCGGTTGTGCATGTTTGCGAGGGTGGAAAAAGGAATTAGAAAGAGAGAGAGAGTAAGAGAGGGACTTAGCGAGATGGTTGAGAGGAGGAGGGCTCCGGTGTTGGTCGATCGGAGTCGGAGGAGGAAGATGCGGCGGAGTGGCAACGGCGATGAAGATAGAGGAATGCCCTCCCTTTGGCTGGGGACGGTCGCGACAAAGAGAGGAAGAGCATAGGCTATCCAATTTGATGGTTGGACGGCTGGAGGAGGGGGATCTAGGGGGATCACCGGAGCAAGGGTCTATAGTGGCCGAAGATAGGTTTTTAGGGTCATTTGATGCGCCAAGACTTGCTAAAAAAAACACAGTCATGCGGTGGTGTTTCTTTTATAGGCCATACGAAGCCCTCTCAAGCTTGGAAGGTATTTGCGAAATAGGATACCCGAACCTTTGAAAGGTTCGCATGGCCTTTTGGGAAAGACTTGGAGCCCAAGGAATGGCTCAAATGGAAGGTTACTTCCCAAGGAATCCCCATGTCAATTTTGGGAGAGATTGATTGATAATCGAGAGAGAAATCCTTGCTCAAAACTCGACGGCGAAGGCTTAACCATCCAAAAATGGTTTAGGGACCTACTTGTGAAGAAGACAAAGAAGTTGGGGGGATATTTGTAAGAGAATTCAAAAGTTAAGGGTCTGAATGAGAGAGAAAGAGTCTGACTGGACCAAGAGGCAAACTTGGTCAAGATGATCTCAGATTGGGCCCAAATTTTATTACAAATCTAATTTTGACCTAAGGAATCCAATGGTGAAGTTAGATTTAGTTTTTGACCAAGTTTGACTATGTAAGTTATGTAAAAACCCAAATTAGGGTAAATGTCTGTCTAAGACTATTTTGGGTAAAGATGGGTTCTGATGGTCAACTTGAAGGTTCCAAATACTAGAGAATAATTTTCTATGAATTTTAGAGGATTTAGGTGAATTTTATGCTAATCAGAACCTTATTTAATTAAGCAGATCTATTTTTAGGGTTTCAAATGTCATTTAATTCTCAAAGCACATGCAAACACTTTTCTGTCTATTCTAACCCACTTGTTAGCCTTTTAGGATCATTTGACCCTTAATTACCTCCTAGGACAACCCGTGATTGTACTACATTTATGTTATGATGGTAAAACAGTAATTTTAACCCTATTTTCTTGTCTTTCCCTCAGAATGAATTTGTAGTGAAATATGGCTCTCTAGCAATTATGTTGGAGCATTTTACTGACTTAGATCAAAATGAGCTAGTTGTGGCTCATGATGGTGTTCCCATCACTGAGTGGTGTCATGGACAGTGCTATCTCGAAGTACTGGCACCAGAGCCCCCTCGAGGATTGGTAACATGAATGATGATCCCAACACATCTGTTGTAAGACTAAGCTAAAATTAATCATGGGGGAGTGAAAAAAAAATTTAACCAAAAACATGCCCTTATAAATGTTGGCTTCTCACAAGCACAACACAAGGTTTTATAGGTTTTTGCAAGTTGCGAATCAGATTTAAGTGCCAGAAAAATCCTAAAAATAAAATTTCAAGTCATCTGAATTAACATGGGGTTAATCTATGAATTTTCTAGAGGATATATTGATCCCGTGTTGTCTAATTTTTGGCTTCGAAAATAAATCCGGATGTTTATCTTTAACAAATCCCGTACCTCTTGTGTTTAAACCAACCGAGGTCCTATAATCTCCTCCTCAAAAGTCAAAAAAATTAGATTTCCCAAAAATTCCATTTTGTAAAAATTAAAGTTTTGCTAAGAGACTACCAAAAGATAAGCATGGGGGTGTGATAAAAACTAGTTTATCATCATTCTTATGCATTAAAACAAACCTGGCTCTTAGGATTTTGCTTTGCAAATGGGTTTTTGGGTTGCATTTAGGCATTAATTAGGTTAGACATGCATTATACTTTTTATTATCTTTTTGATGTGTTTTTGTGAGTCTTAGGGATATACAGATTGCCAGATCCCTAGAACCCTAGCACTCAAGATGGCAACTGGTGAAGGAGAAGCTCTTGCCAGCTGGAACTCGACTTCATCCAACTTACCATAACAGGAATCCAACTCACCTAAACTAGGGTTACCTAATCCTAGCTCCATTCAGCTCATCTCAGCTACATGGCAGCTCAAGAGAGCTCATCTTAGCTCACCCTAGCTCAGGTCAGCTCAGATCCAGCCCAACTTAGCTGAGTCTAGCTCATCTTAGCTCCCATTAGTTCACAGGGAGCTCTAGCTAGCTCAGATAAATTGACTGGAGTTTACCCCAGCTCAGGTCCAGTTACATCCAGCTCCACTAAGCTCCAACCAGCTAAAGATGACTTCAATTCAGCTCAGGAAGCTCAATTCCAGCTCCCGGGGATAGCTTAGCTCAACTCAGTTGAGATACGCTACCTTAGTTACCTCAACCAGCTTGATCCTCCCCGGGAGCACCAGACCCAGCTCACCTCAGCTCCTTGTGGCAGAAGCTAGCTTACTTTAGCTTGGCCTAGCAGCTAGCAAAGAACTAGCAAGCTAAAATAGCTAAAGTAGATCCATGCCATCCTCTTTAGCAGCTGCCAACTCCAGTTCAGCTCCAAATTTCTTCTGTCTACTTCCTCTCCACAAACCCTAGCTCCCATTGCCTCCTCCTCTACTCCATTGCTAGCTAAGCTAGCTTAGCTAGACTCCAACTCCCTTGGTCATCCATCACCTACAACTTAACCCTAACTAGTTCCACTAAGCAAGCCCACCTAGTCCACCCTTGTTTTGGCGCCAACCCAACCCATCCCTTCACCCCTCAACCTCCTCCAAAAGACACCTAAATTTGGTGCCAAAACCTCCCTTCTAGAAGCCTCTCTTTTGGCACCAACTTAAGACCACATTTTGGCCATCCATCCATCCATCCACCAAATACATCCCAACCCTTCTTACATGGTGCCACCTAACCCCCTTCTAGAACCTATTTTGGTGCCAACTTCAAGGGACACCACGACCATAACTACCCCCATGGCATTCCCTTGGTTGACGCCAACTAACCCTAGACCTAGGATCAAATTAACCACCCATAACCGCCACCAAACTCCATCCTAGCCCTCCACCTATTCACACCAACCCTACCCCCATCCTACTTTATAAAAACACATCACCTACCACCATTTTCTTCATCCTCCATTATTTAAATCTACCCTATACCCACCACATATCTACGGCCAATAAGGAGTAGAGAAGAAGATTAAGGGGGCACATCACTTGCCCCTTTGGTGCCTTTTTCTCCCCATTCCTTCACCTTATGCCATGCCAAGAGGGAGGAGCATTGCACAATAAAGAGGATGGCCAGGCATTGGAGGAGAAGGGTGGTGCACGCTCACCCTTAGAGGAGATCATTGAAAGTGGTAGCTTCCACCTTGGAGGACACCATTTTCAAGCAAGGTGGAGGAGCCCCTTTTCAAGCTTTGATAAACACCAGTTTATCATCATTCTTATGCATTAAAACAACCTAGCTCTTAGGATTTTACTCCACAAACGGGTTTTTGGGCTGCATTTAGGCATAAATTAGGTTAGGCATGCATTGCATTTTTTATTATCTTTTTAATACGTTTTTGTGAGTGTTAGGGATGTATAGATATACAGATCCCTAAAACCCTAGCACTCAAGAAGGCAAATGGTGAAGGAGAAGCCCAGACTAGCTGGAACTCAGCTTGATCTAGCTCACCACAGCTGGAACCTAGCTCACTTGAACTAGGGTTAGCTCATCCCAACTCCATTCAGCTAATCTCAACTAAATGGCAGCTCAAGAGAGTTCATCTTACCTCACCTTAGCTCAATTCAGCTCAGATCCAACTCAACTTAGCTGAGTCTAGCTCATCTCAGCTCCCACTACTCTACAGGGAGCTCTAGCTAGCTCAGCTGAGTTGACAGGAGTTCACCCCAGCTCAGATCCAGCTACATCCAGCTCTACTCAACTCCAGCCAGCTGAAGAAGAACTCATCCCAGCTCAGGAAGCTCAAGTCCAGCTCCCGGGGACTTAGCTTAGCTCAACTCAGTTGAGCTAAGCTACCTTAGCTACCTCAACTAGCTTGATTCTCCCCGGGAGCACCAGACCTAGCTCACCTCAGCTCATTATGGCAGAAGCTAGCTTACTTTAGCTTGGATTAGCAACTTGCAATGAACTAGCAAGCTAAGCCAGCTAGAGTAGCTCCATGCCAGCCTCTTCAGCAGCAGCCAGCTCTAGTCCCAGCTGCAGACTTCTCCTCCTTAGCTCCCC
The DNA here is from genome assembly GCA_037157565.1 of Thalassia testudinum. NCBI lineage: Eukaryota > Viridiplantae > Streptophyta > Magnoliopsida > Alismatales > Hydrocharitaceae > Thalassia > Thalassia testudinum. The sequence continues at coordinate 109,032,092 of JAZHRO010000003.1, read as the reverse complement.
TCTTCAAACCCTAGCTCCAATACCTCCTCCTCTACTCTATAGCTATCTAAGCTAGCTTAGCTTAGCTAGCACCCAGCTCCTTGGCCATCCACCACCTTCAACTCAACCCTAGCTAGCTCCATCAACTAAGCTCACCTATGCTAGCTATCCTACTCCAAGTTGGCACCACCACCATCACACCCCTTCACCCCATCACCACTACCAAAAGCCACCTATTTTCCCTCCAAAATAACCTTCTAGAACCCTTCCCTTTTGGCACTAATTTTCCCTCCAAAATTCCCTTCATCTCCACCATACACCTCTCCTTAAATCCATCTCCACCATCCACCTAACCCCCATTCTAGAAGACCCTAGGATGGCACCAAAATGATGGTGTCTCTCCACCACCAAAAGCCACCAACACCACCATAACCACCCCCTTAACACCCTTTGAGTTGGTGCCAATTGCCCTTAGCCTTAGGATCCCCAACCACCTCCATCTCTCCATCTTAGCCCCCATTCCTACTCTATATAAACCCATCACCTACCACCATTTTAGAGCATCCTCCCTTAGTACATTTTGCTACCAAAACCACCTATACCCATGGCCAAGAAGAAGGAGTAGAGAAGGAGATTAAAAGGGCACATCACCAGCCCTTTTGGTGCCTTCTTCTCCCCACTCTCTTCAACTTGGGCCACGCCAAGGAGGAGGACTCTTCCACTTCAAGGAGGACGGCCAAGCAAGGGAGAAGGACCTAGGGTGGATGTCCACCCTTGGAGAGAAGCTTAGGGCACGCCCCCTTAGGGCTTGCCTTGGAGGACATCACCTTGGCGGAGCACAGCAAGGAAGGAGCTTGAGGATTCTTTTCAAGCTTGGGATCCACCAACCTTGGAGCAAGAAGCCATCTTCTTCACCATCTATCTAGAGGATTTGTGTTTGCTTTTCTTTATTTTAATTCTTCTACTAGTAGAAGCATTCCTCTACTAGGCCTTTTTTGTAAAACACTTTTCATTTATCTAGTTGCCTTCTTTGCATTTTCTGATTTGCATTTCTACTTGCTTGTTTTTAGCATTCTTCACTCCTTCTCCCTAATTATTCTAGGCCTCCACTTGCCTAGAGTGAGCTTAGGGAGAAGCTCTACTTGCCACTTAGAAGTAGTATTTTAAATTGAAGTGTAAATTACCTTCCCGCCACCATTTCGCCTATTGTCTTAATTGAAAAACGAAAAAAATGATATATTGAAAAATACCAAAAAGAAAGTTGAGATTTATTCCAAGCAAGAGAATCACTATTGCAAACATTTGGCCTCCTTGGACGACCCTAGATACTCCCCTATCTAGGTTTATAAATTTAAGAGTTGATCGATTTTGCGTGTTACAATGACCTAATTAACAAACCACGTAAAATCGCTATCAAGCTTAGGAGCCACTAAACTTCGAGCAAGGAGCTTCCTTTCTTCACCAGATTTTGCACAAGGATTTGTGTTTTTATTGCTTTTATATCTTCCATTTCAAGTAGAAGCATTCCTCTACATGTTTTTGTAAAACACAAATTCTATCAAAGCAATTTGCCTACTTTTCATATTTTTTTGTTGCAATTATTTTATCTTTATTCTAGCACTTTTTCACTCCCTCTACCTAATTACTATAGGTCTCCATGTGCCTGGAGTGACCTTAGGGAGAGGCTCTACTTGTCACTTTAGTAGTAGTGTAGTGAGTTAGGTGTTAGTTATTTTCCATCAACAATTCGTATGTTGCCTTCATTATTTCAAAATCCTAAAAAAAATGATATAGTTGAACAGCCCAAAAAGAAAGGTGATTTTTATTTCCAAGCAAGTGACCAGAATTTTACAAACATATTGCCTCCTTGGACGACCCTAGTTGCTCCCCTATTTAGGTTACAAATTTTAAAAGCATATGTGATTTCATGTGTTACAACGACCCTAAAAAACCCTAATTACAAATCACATGATTTATCGCATCACCTGGCGTATACCATCCATCAAAGGAATGCTAATTGAGACTTGCTTAAAGAGCTTGACCAATTCCGCATCAGGTACCATAGGTTTGGATTTCCTTTTTCCTTTGGTCAAGGCCTTAGGAAATGGAACATTTTTAGGTTTTTCTAGGATGGGTTCAGGCTCTGGGTTTGGAATTGGTGTGTCCTCAACTTCCATCCTTGGCTTAGGATTACTCAGACCAGGTTTAATTAGGGTAGGATGGGTCCTGAGTAGTCTTGCCACTACAAATAGTGACAACACTTAGACTTGCTTGATTAGGGTTTGGGGTTGGTAAGATAGGAGGTTGCTGCTAATAACCAGAGTAAGAAGTAGAAGCCTTCAACCCATCAAAAGGTGCAGGTGTAGAGGGGGCTGATAGACATAATTTGCTTGGCCCTGGTTTGGGTTTACAATGTGCCTCTAGTTTGACATGTTGCTCGGGTTGGGCATAAGTGCACCAAGATAGTGAGTCCCAGCAATTTGTAGGAGTTGATTACGCATCTATGCCATCTCTTCACTTTGCTACCTCTGCATAGCAACATTAGTCTTCTGCATATCAGCCAGGACTTGCAAAATCATGCTCATTTCATCTTCCTTGTTAGGCCCTATTTGAAAATTTGACTTGGGCTTAGGTTTAATAGGCTAATATAAGTGCAAATTTTGTGCTCAGGGCTGATATTAAGCTCTAGAGTTCTGAGAATTCCCTATCTAAGAGAAATTGGTATAATTACACCATCTAGGGTTGTAAGAATTAGAATAAGGTTCATTTTAGATGGTGTGGAGTTCCTCATGGGGTTAAGCAACTCCGAAAAATTCAGAATATTGGGGTTCAGAGATCCCCCAATTGGAGTAAGAGGGTTCAGAGTTTCCTCCAAAACTCAAATTAGAAGTGGATGGATAAGAGTTCATCCTAGAGTGAGAATGGTGATAAATATTATGCATGGCCTCCATCCCTGTGGGCAGGCATGCATACGTGTTATGCTTGTGTTGAGAAGAAGTGGCCTCTAGAGCTGATGAGTCAATTCATCCAATTTGTTCTCAATTATGGAGATCTTATCCAATTAACTGGGCACCAAATTTATGTTGACAGAAGAGGATAGGTCTCAATCGTCGTGTTCTCCTCATGTGTTCTTTAATGCACGGGTAGTCGTCTGGTAGAACATACTCGAAGACTCATTGTTTATGGAGTTCTCGCACATGTTCTTGAGAATCTCCCAAATAGTGTCCTCATCTTTACCCATGAAGTTACTTCCACGGGCCGCATTGACGAAAAGTTGAATATCCTCATAAAGTCCTTGGTACAAATATTGGACTTGTTCCCATTTAGGAACTCCATGATGTGGGCATTTTCCCATGCCTCAGGAGGTGGTTACCTCACATTTTGTGTGAAATGCATGATTTGGTGCCTCAACACGTTAGTACGCCGCACAAGGAAGAATTTCTTGAGAAATTCAGCTTATAATTCATCCCATGTTTTGATTATCCTAGTTAGGGAACGATACTAGTTGGTAGCCTTATCCTTCAGGGAGAAGGGAAACATCTTCATCAGTAGGGTGGTTCGATTTTGAACATTTGGCATGAGGGTCTAGGCCAAATGCTTTAGCTCTTGAATATGTTGGAATGGGTCAGCAGAACCCAATCTATGGAAATGGGGGATTAAGCCAATAATATTTGGCTTCAATTCAATGTTGGGTCCCCTTTTTGGAATACACACCCTGGGCTCAATATGAACAACTGCGAGATTATAGTGATCTCGTAGTTGGGGACGTTATCAGGAGTTAGCCAATGCATTAACAAATTAGTAAGAGTCTACAACTAGTTCTGAAGATGTTGGATATCACCCCCCTCTTCTTGATTTTGGCATGGGTTCTCCATGGAATTTGAATCAAAGAATGAAGAACTAGGTTCAAATGTAGAATGATCTGAAGAGATGATGATTGGATTAAGAGAGGACCCAAACAAATTGGTTGGAGCTTGACCCCAACGAGAGTGAACTACTAACGGAGGCCTTAAGACTGGTCTTAAGGACCTACTCCCATGCATACACTACATAATCAGATGAGAGGGACTGAATATAGCTTGGAGACAACCAAGGCACCTAAAATAATTGGATGACTATGGCAAGTTTGTGGCAGATGGGCCTCTAGATCAAGAACTCACCCGCTGATAAGTCCAATTTATTCGACATTTATTTGGTTTAAGTACATATGGAATACATTTCCTTATAGTTTAATGGCTTAAGCTAAGTAGTAATTAATCTTAGCTTACGAATATTTTTGGATCTTCTTTACATTCTAATACATACAAATATGCTCTTTATTTGATATGTGAATGCAGAGAGAAAAAAATTACTTGGCTGGACATGAATATAATTAACATTTCAAAGAGGGTATGCCCATAATTGTCCGTCACTGCCGCTCCCTTTGCCAACGCTCAAATCCAGCAGTTGCGCATGTGAAGGGCAAGGCACAAGTTGTGAATCTGGAGAAGGATAAAGATCCTTCCCTCTGTGGCTCTATCCATCTTCCCTGGGTAGATGATCTCCCCCCCTGCGGGGATCTTCTTCCTCGCTCTCTGCCATGGCCCTCTTGCCTGCACCTGAACCCAAAGCACACACCGTGGATTAGTACAAAATCCATCACCTCTCCATTTTTATTCACCCTCACTTTCGTGCACACGATGACAACATGCATACCCCTCGCCAGCAACCACGGTGCACCTTAGCCACCTCGCCATCAGTCTTGCATGCGTACACCAGGCCTCATGTAGCCACAAACCCTTGCGTGCATGCCCTTGCACACTCATCTCCAACCCCAGCAGCCTCCTCTTCCTCTTCTTCTTCTTCTTCATCAATAGCCAATAGAGAAGGAACCCACTAGTCACTGCACAACCACAACGCACGCATAGCTACCCCTCACGCACGCACGGCAACTCTTGTGTAGTGCACAATCCAGTAGCCCCTCCTCTCCTTCTTCTTCTCTATCAACTGACAGAAGGAGAGGAACCCAACAAACCACCGTCATCCCCTACACGTAGACTACATGTTCGGCTCCCGTTCGCCACGCCATCGACTCCTACGGACTCACCGCACCCTCACAAACTTGGCCTCGCCCTCAAACATGACAACCGCAGCCCATGCACGTCGGTGGGTCGTCATCATTGTCGGCGGGTTCCTCGTCTCCGACAACCATCCCCGATCACCGTTCATCGATTCGTGACCATCATCGTGCTCCCCTCGTCGTAGTCAACCTTCCTACTCTAGAAGATCCTTGTTATCCTCCACTTATTCCATTTCAAGAGGTCCATTCTTCTATTACTCTTTTTCCTAGACCTCTCCAGGTAGCTTGCGAGGATGTCTATTTTCATGTCTTCTGGCGAGCATGTGGAATCACGCTACATCATCAGCTCGCCAACATTTGTGGCTACCTATTTTCTAGGCCTGCGCTGTTATGCATATTTTTAGGGCCTAGCTCTTTCTGTTTGGAACTAGACTTACAGGTTCCCTATAAGTCTAGCTACCGATAGAAAATGCAACACTTGTTGGGAGGCAACCCAACTTTCAGAATAATGCCTTTGTCAGGTGATTTCCTTCCTTTCTCCCCCTATTTTAATTATACAATGAGGACATTGTAGGATTTAGGCATGGGGGGTGCATTTTGCATTTTTACATAGTATTTATGCATTTAGGTCAGTTGCATATAAAAATAATTAAGCTGAATTAGTTAGCCCTAGCAGAAGATTGTTATAAAGGAAGTGTCTTTGAAGAGTTTTCTTCTTGAATTATTTCTTAAGTTTAGAATCCAATATATTTACTTCACTTGCACGTAGACTATGTAATGGATCTTTGGAGAAAACCAATAAGCATTTTTAGTCTGTTGAATCCTTAGACAATTTGAAGGGAGTTAGGCAAACTATCTTCTATTAGATCCACCTAATTTTCGTGAGGAGAAAGTAAAGAGATTTCTGGTGCGCTAAGTCTAGTGCAAGAACTTTTATGTTCTAGATACTTAGATGATGATACCTCAGAGTTAGGCAAAGCTTTCTCTCTCTGTTCCTGCATGAAAACATTGTGTGAATTCCTGAGAGTCACCAAATAAGGCAGATACACAGAGATTGAGTCCTAATAAAACTATGACTTTGGTGGAGGGTTACGACCGTCCTTCATAGAGTCCTCGACTGAAGGAGGGTAGTAATGTCAAAGGTTAGAAATACGCTTGTCCTATCCATTCCTTCCCAGTGCCAAGAGTGGGCACTTCCAGGAAATAAGCCATACAATATCCTCTTGACCATCATTATCCCTAATCATGCCTCATGAATAAAAGTTTGTGTCGTGTTGTGTTGAGCTATGAAAAAACAAAAGGAGAAAAAACAATATATATATAAAGAAAAAAAAAGTGTTCGAGTTGTTACTGTCTTAGGTGTCGATTCTATCAGGTGTCCTTAACATTGAGGCAACAAAAACATCCATTGTGATCCACCAAATATTACCCATACCTACTTTGCAGTATTTCTGATCACCTGAATATTGCCTGAGGACCTCTAACTTAGTTGTAGGGTTATTAGGACTTTAATTGAAGTATGAATGCCATGTGAGGCCACTAAACATTGAGTATATGTACAAAATCTGGTAAGATATGTGATTTCAGAAAAGAAAGAAGAAAAAGAAAAAGAAAGGAGAGAGTGAGTGAGCGCAAAGGAATGCAAATAGAGCATAGTGTCTAGCTTCTCTCTGGGGTGACTTGTTTGATAGTCTAGATATTTAGAGTCTGCAGTACTAGACTACATGTAGCACCAGATGAGTGTGAGCCACCAAATATAAATCCATTCAACTCAGTATCTCCTACCTAAGCTAAGAAGTCAGGGTCAAATTACAGATTATTTTCTGCTTTATCCCTGATGGAAGTAGTTGCCTATCCCGTTAGAATTTTATCAAGGGTTAAGTACGAACTTCAAATGTCAGTTGGATTTTCACTTGGATCCGTTACCTAGGCTACTATCACTTCACATTTGTCTAGATCTCTAAATTTTTGGAATAAGGAAAGAAGTTTTTAGTCACTTCCATTATTTTTGCACTTTTGCTCGAGACTAACAAACCTTAGGCTTGGAAGCATTTGATAAGTCCAATTTATTGGACATTTATTTGGCTTAAGTACATATGGAATACATTTCCTTATAATTTAATGGCTTAAGCTAAGTAGTAATTAATCTTAGCTTACAAATATTTTTGTATCTGCTCTGCATTCTAATACATACATATATGCTCTTTATTTGATATGTGCATGTAGAGAGAAAAAAATTATGGGTGGCTAGACATGAATATAATTAACATTTGAAGGAGGGTATGCCCATAATTGTCCATCATCGCTGCTCCCTCCGCCAGCATACAAATCCAGCAGTTGCGCATGCAAAGGGAAAGGTAGAGATTGCAGATCTGGAGAAGGATAAAGAACCTTCCCTCTGTGGCTCTATCCATCTTCCTCGGGTGGATGATCTCCCCCCTGCAGGGATCTTCTTCCTCACTCTCCACCGTGGCCCTCTCGCCTGCACCGTGAACCCAAAGCATGCACCATGGATCCGTGTGAACTTCATCACCTCTCCACTTTCATTCACCTTCACTTTCATGTGAACGGTGACATCGTGCTCATGGTGACAGCATGCGTACCCCTTCGCCAGCAACCACACATGTGCCTCAGCCACCTCGCCATCAGCCTTGCACGCGTGCACCAAGCCTCACACAGCCACAAGCCCTTGCGTGTGCACCCTTGCGCACTCATCTCCAATGCCAGAAGCCTCCTCCTCTTCCTCTTCTTCTTCTTCTTCATCAACGGTCAACAGAGAAGGAACCCAGTAGTTGCCACACAGCCACAACGCACGCACAGTAGCCCCTCACACATTCGTGGCAACTCTTGCATAGCACGCAATCCAGTAGGTCCATCCTCTCCTTCTTCTTCTCCGTCAACTGGCAAAAGGAGAGGAACCCAACAAACTAGTGTCATCCCCCACATGCAGCCCACACGTCCAGCTCCCGTTCGCCACACCGTCAACTCCTACAAACTCACTGCGCCCTCATGAACTCGGCCACGCCCTCAGATGCGGTAACCGCAACCCACACACGCCAGTGGGTCATCATTATCGCCAACGGGTTCCTCATCTTCGACGACCATCCCCGGTCACCGTTCATCGATCCTCAACCATCATTGCGCTCCCCTCGTCGTAGCTGACCTTTCTTGAGCTTCCTGCCGTCCACCGTGGCACCACGAGCGTGCATGGCAAGAGGAAACTAATCCTCTGTTTTGTGTTTAAATTCTTTTCACATTGAATGACATTGAAGAAGATAGTATTTTGTGGATTTTGATTATTATATTGCTGGATATTTTGTGAAGAAGGCCTCCCTTATTTACTTAAATGCTTTATCAACACTTGTGAATGCTATAAGTCTCATTTGAAAGAGGTTTTGGTGTCAATTCTTCACAATTTTAATTGTGAACCTTTGTGGAAGAGTCTAGCAAGTTCTAATAGGCTCCTTTCCTCCCTGTGGAAACGACTCGCTCTTCAATGAGTGGTTTTTATCTTAATTGTTGACGATTGATTTTCCACTGCTCAATTTTTACTTTGACAACTTATTTTCTTAAGCGAACATTGATCGTTCACCAGCCCTGAGAATTACTTGGGCAACCAAAAAAGGAGAGTCCCATAAAGACCCATATACAGTAGAGCATCCCCATGGATTACAGGGTTTCTCCCACCTGACTTTCCTTGTCGTTGCAGTTCCAAGTAGTTTGGAAACTTGTGGGTTAGGCCCTAAGTCTACCAATTTTAGACCTTATGTGCTTATGCCTTCAGTTATCACTTGATTTAGAGATGTATTACAATTATGACCTAATTTTATGTTGATTGGCTCATAATGTGAACCAACATCACTTGACCTGTGCTATAGATTGGAGGATGAAATCCAGGTTAACTCACTCAAACCATGTTCGTGGCATAGGCCGCGTAAAAGATAAATGCGTTGTAGTATAGCATGAAATACATCTCGATAAATAAATTAACGGAACTGGTGAGTCCCGGTCATCTCAGGGAGGTAGAAAATGCTTTTGATTTCATGCTCTTATTCTAAATCTAATTACTAAATAGCATAGACAATAAATCGCAATATATTTATCAAGTAGAGAGTTTGAACATGAATTGCATACATGTAATTATAACTAAACAAATTCTAAGCATGAACATAAACTATCTATGTAGCAGAACAAGGGCACCACGGGTGGTCCATGGTGGCCTTCTGGAGAGGTTGAGGATAGCAGCAACGATCTGTCAGGGTGGCTCAACGGACTCTTCGAAAGAAGATGCAAAGATGGATCCAGAGAAGATGGGAAGAAGAAGAAGGTAGAGGAGCTATAGAAGAAGGAAGAAGAAGGAAATTCTCTTTGATGCCTTCAAAGGGGACCCTTAGGCCTCATTTTATAGTTGTTGTGAAGGGTATTTAGGGCATTGGTGCCCTTAATTCCGTGCAATAGCCTTAGGTTGTTCAGATACATTGATTGGGAGATCAGTGGACCTGATTAGGCCTAAAAATACCCCCTAAATCCTTCTCCATTCATGGACGCTCTCTGGTGCTGACACGTGGCACTCTGTCTGCCCTCCGATCTCCATCATATGGCAACGGGCTCTTGCCACTCGCTGTTTCTTCTTTCGCGTGCACCACATGCTCATCGATAGCGCCTTAACTCCTCACACCATGTCAACCGCCCAATCTCTCGATCGAACAGCTTAAAACAGCATGCACATCGCCTTTGAAATTCCTACTTTGTGCGTAAGGACGTTTGGTTGCGTGCCATCATGTGCGTACTCATCTGACGTCCCCGCGCCTGCCACACATCCTCGCCTCCACTGCCCGATGAAGATCCTACAGTCGAATTTATTCCAGGCATGAACATCTCCCACATCACGACTTGAACCCACATTGCCCGTGGTTGTTAAGCACGCTTTCCACTGTGCTATGTACGTGAGTTGTTATAGTTTCCATTTTGTGTGCAGCTGCCCTCAGCCATTGGATGGAAATCCAACAATTGAGGCTTAATCTTACTTGATGAGGCTAAGAGGTAGGGCGATGTGATGCCTCTGTGGCTGTTGGATGACGATCCAATGACTCACAATGCATGGAAAATGCCTTCAGATGTTGGGGTCGTGGTGAGGGGTGACTGCGATGGTGCCACGTGGCACCATCGTGGTTGTTCATCTTCTATTCTTCATAGACAGTGTTATAGGCATCTGATTGGGTTTATTTTTGCTCCGTTGGACTGTGATAGTTGATCTGAATCCATCCGTATTGTTGGATTTGTCATCTGTGTTCCAGATCTTCTTCTATTTGCCCCTTGGCTTTTATTCTTCTGCAGACTCCATAGGGTGCTACAGGACTCAGATTGATGCGATCTTGGAAGCGTTGGACTCCTGTCGTCATCTTGAACAGATCCATAAGGTTGGGTCTGTCATCCGCTGCCCCAAATTACCTGCAATGGTTAATACCTCTCAAATAGCACATTATTATGTATAAAACTCGTAAATCAACTAAGATGCAAAATACGATGCATATGCATGCAGAATGCCTAAGTTAAGCTAGGTTTTGACTTAATTCAAGCGAATTAGGGCCTATGATTGCTATGCAATCATACTCCCATGCCTAAATCTTGCTAGTCCCTAGCAAGTGCAAGACTAAATGCATTTTATGAAGAGTTTAACTAAATGTTTATTTCTTTTTGTTTCATCCAAAAATTTGAAATCCAGATAACCATGAACATGTAATGTTGTAGCTTCTGTAACATATCCAAGTGAAGAGTCAATATACATTTAAAGCTTGTACTTGACCCTCAGTAAGATTCTATTGGGATAGGCAAACCTCTTCTCTTGGAGATATAAACTATTATCTGATTTTAGACCCGGCTTTTGGCTTAGGTAGAAGACGTTTGAGTTAATTGGATTTGTATTTGGTGGCTCACTCTCTTCTGGTGCTACATAGAGAGTAGTATTTCAGAATCTAAATTTCTAGATTATTGAATAAATCAACTTAGAGAGAGGCTAGAAAACTTTGCTCTCTTTAATCTTTTGTACTTTTTCTTTTCTTTCTTTCTCTCTCTCTCTCTTTTCCTTTTTTTCTTTTTTTTCTTCCTGAGCTCACATCTCACTAGATTTGCAACTAATTTGGTGGTCTTGCATGGCATTACACTTTGATTAGGTTCTAATAACCCTACGACTAAGTCAGAAGCCCTCAACCAGTATTCAAGCGGTTAGAAATACAGAAAAAGTAGGTTATGGCTGTATTTGGTGGTTTGTGGGGGTGGTAGGTATCATTGCCTCAGCACACTTGACTTGGCTTATGAAACGCAAACTTCGTAACATCAACACTTTTTTTGGTTTCTTTCTACATTTTTTTTTAAAGAAAATGCCTCTTTTGTATGCTTTTCTTCTTTTTTCTCATATCTACTGGCACAATGCCATTACCAACATAACATAACGCAACATTACATACTGCTGTATTTGCTAGCACAATGCAACATGACATACGTACTTTTATTCATGAGGCATTATTTGGGATTTTAGGGTTGACCAAGAGGATCTCGAGTGGCTTATTTGGTGGAAGTTCCTATTCTCGACATCGGGTAGGAAATGGATAGGACGACGTATTTTTATCCTTAACATCAGTACCCTCCTTCAGCCGAGGAATCTACAAAGGATGCTTTGACCATCCACCTCAATCGTAGTTTTATTAGAACCCACTCTCTGTGTCATTGCCTTATGATGAGAGCCTCATCATAAGCATAACTAGCTCATTTTGACCCAATAAAGAGAATAAAAGCTCCTACATAACCTAGTAGAAGGCCTAAATGAAGGAATAAGTATTCTGGGAAGAAAACATGAAATAAAGGTTAAAACTACAATTTTACCATTGCAGTACATAAACAGGATTTCTTAGAGGCAAAACATAGGTTAAATGGTCTAAATAAGAAAAAAAGTGGGTTGAGTCAATCATAAATGGGTTTATGTGCAATCTAGGTATTAAATGACATTTGGTAACCCTAAAATAGACCTGCTTCAATTAACAAGGTTTCGGTCACGATAAAAATCAAGTAAACCCTCTAAAAATCATGGAAAAATATCTCCTAGGGTTTAGAACACTTAATTTGACCTTTGGAACCCAGTTTGACCTAGATTAGGGTCTTAGCTCATTAATTGACCTAATTTAGGTTTTTATGCAAAATGTCTAGTCAAACGTAGTCAAACCTAAAATCCAACTTCACCATTGGATTCCTTAGGTCCAAATTAGGTTTATACAAAAATTTGGACCTAAGGGGAGGTCATCTTGATCTACTTTGCAATTTAGTACACCCAAATCACAATTTGGTCCCTATCTTTTGAAAATCATCGCAGAGAGCCCCCTAACTTCCTCGCTAAATTTTCAATCAGGTCCTTCCACCATTATTGGGGAAGATTCTTCTCCGACGAGGTTGACAGGGGGGATACGCTCACATTCCTCAGAGATCTCCTCCCAGAATTGGAAGGGAGATTCTCTAAGGAATTCCCTTCCATCTAAGCCCGATCTTGATCGTTGATTTCTTTCCAAACTCTCTTGCGAACGCACGAGAATTTTGGGTCCCGACCGCCTTCCTTCTCCAACTAGACAGCAGTAGCCAAAAGCCGCCCTCCACGCACTAGAAAGTTCGGCCAGCACTTATAAAAGAACTCCCAAACTCGGCCGCTCAAGGGCAGACTTGACTTGGCGGAGATTCCTCCTAATTTTCTTCTCTCCTCCCTCCGGCCAAGGAACCCGCAAGCTCCAGCGACCTCCTCCCCTCCTTCTCGTCGCTCTGCTGCCATACCAGCAGTAGAGACTACTTCGCCTCATTCGCCTGTATCGCGCCGCACCAAGCGCACATTTCCTCGACCTCTTCCTCGTCGTCGCTCTCTCCCTCAGGGTGCTTCTTCTCCGACGACGGCAGCTACGAGCCGTCCACTCCGCTGCCTCCTTCTCTCCCAAAATAGTCCAGATACATTCCCTATCTTCCTCTTGCTCTTTTCCCCACTGCATTTCATTTGATTACCCCTCGACCACGCCCGACCACCGTCATCTTCCATCCCTCCAGCCAACCTCCGGCGAATTGCCCCCGTCGCTCCACACTTCCACATGACCCGCCGACCGACCCAAAGGCTCCGCCTCATCACGCTGAACACCCTCCGCCCACCCACTGCTGCTCTACACCCACTCAACGCACCCCCGGACACACCCACATTTCCGGTCACAGGACGACCGCCGTGCCACAGCGAACGTCTCCCGGTGGTTTGATTAGGCCGATAGGCCGTATTCATGTCTGACAGGTTTTGAGCCCAGCCTCCATTGACGACGATTGAAGAAGCTTCCAAGCAAGCTCCAGTCGTCGGTGCAGCTGCACTCCAGGTGCTGTGGACTAGGGTGAAGTCTGTGAAGACTGTTGCTTCAACACTTGGCACCAACAGTGGCAGCAGCTGAGCGGATTGCAAGGAGGTCTTCCTGCGGGTGCGCGCAAGGAGAAGCAAAAGATAGTCCCACATCGGTAACTCTTGCAGCAATTCACTGATTTAAATTATTTTTGCGCCTTCGTTTGGTTGCCTCCGACACACTTGGGGTGAGGTCCCTCACCCTTCACCTCCTTGTCCGAGGTTTCTTCTCGCGGACCCGACCTGGCACCCACCCGTGCACACCTCGCATACCATACACGCCGGTACATCTGGTCCCGGGTACGCAACTCAACCCGTTAACCTGTGGCTCTGTGAGAGCCGTCTGTGAGCGGTTTGCAGAGAGAGAAAGATACGTGCGGGTAGAGGGAAGGGGATAGGTTTTGCTTCCCCCTTGTGTGCAGGATAGGAGCGCTGAAGAAGGGCTCAGCACTTAGCCACAGGAAGAAGAAGAGAAGAAGCAGAAGAAGAAGAAGAAGAAGAAACTCTAAAGAAGAGGCTGAGCAAGGCAGAAAGAAGAAAGAAAAAGGCAAGGCAGAAGACCAAGGAAGAAGAAGCCTTCGCAGAAGAAAGAGAAGGAAGAAGAAGAAGAAGACCAAGAAAGAAGACAGAAGAGAAAATAGCAAGGAAGAAGAAGAAAAAGGAGATCAGAGGCACACGCAAGAAGAAGAAGAACAGCAAGAAGCCTTACATTTGAGACGTCTGATACAGAAATCAGACGTCCAATCCTGTTCTTTCTTAGCAATTTTTTTTCTCTCTTTGGATCATTTAAAAGTTGTACTCTCTAGTTTTTAAAAGTACTGAGATTGCTCCCTGTGTTCTACCTCGGATACTCCGATTTTCGAGTAAAAAATTCTTTATTTGTTTTGAATGCTTTTTCGGCTATATTACAACGTGTTATCCTTTAAAAACCCCGATTAAGCACGATTAACATTTTGGAGCCGTTGTCGGGGAGCAACGGGCACTTTTAAATCTTTTGATTACAACTTTTCAATCCAATATTTGACCTAACTCCTCTCTTTTGTTGTGCTTATTACCAGGAAAGCAAAAAGGAAAGAAGAGCAGCTGCACAACAGACACTCCAAGGAACAGGTAATTTCCATAAGCCCTCTCTCTTAACTCCCTCAAAATCTGAAAAAAAAAAATGAGAGAACAATCAACTTAGGGCTACCTGTTCATATTTAGTAACTCATCAAGTTGCCTGATTTTTATTTCAACACATTTTTATCTGCTCATCCAACTAAGGTAACTAGGGCTAAAACTTTCTTGATTGAGCCCTAGGTACTAAATTCTGGGGCAACTAAATTGGACCCACTAGAGCCAATTTAAGGATTAAAAAGCTAGGGTTTTTAGAGACACATCTTATCTTAAACAAAGAAATAAATTCTTCCAAAAAGAGGTGTGTCTAAACCTTGTTTGAAAAGATCTATACAAGAGGAACCCTAAGCAAATTAGGCTTTTAATCCATTTGAACCTTAAAAGAAAGGACCTAAAAGCTCTCAAAGGAACAAGAGGTGAAGTTGATCCCTTGGGTCAACCAGCCTTAAAATTAGGTCACTTTTTCACTCAAAATACCTAAAAGTTCAAGTGGAACCTTAAGCATCTTGATCTTAAAGTAAAAGAAGGTAGATTTAAGAGGTCAAGGTCCCCATTCTGGTCTCCCTGGAATCGCAGTGACAAGAGAGGTCGGGTGGGGGAAACCCTGTAACTCATGGGGACGCTCTACCGTGTAGGGGTCTTTGCGGGACTCTCCCTCTCTGGCTACCCAGGTAACTCTCAAGTGGACGATCTTCTGATCCAGGGGTCCATCCGCCCCAAACCTCTATAGTCACCCAACAATTTTTGGGTGTCTTGATTGGGTCCAGCACCTTCTAATCTCATCACATCCTTTGGTGCATGTTCGGTAGGAGGTCCTTAAGACCACCCTTAAGACCTCCTTTAGAAATTCACTCTCGTCGAGGTCAAGCCTCGACGCCCTTGTTTGTGCAGCAACCCCACCACATAAATCTTTCATCTGATTTAGACCCTGGTTCTCCTTCTCCCATCATGGCACAACCCATTGAAGAGGAGAATAACCTTGAACACCAACTTCAATGCCTTAATGATCTCTTTCAAAATTTTGTAAACCCACCGCAGCGACCTATGATGCAAGATCACTATAATCCCGCTGCGGTGGCAATTGAACCTCGAGTACGAATCCCGATTAGAGGTCCTAATTCTGAACTGAAGCCCAATATGATTCATGCCATATCGAAGTTTCATGGGCTTAACTCTGAGGATCCATTCCAACACATTAAACAACTCAAGCATCTGGCCCAGACCTTCGGGTTAGATCTACAAAATCGGGATATCCTACTCATGAAAATGTTTTCGTTCTCCCTCTTGGACAAGGCCGCACATTGGTATCAAACTCAAACCCGTCCGATCAACACATGGGAGGAACTTCAGTCCGAATTTTTGAAAAAATTCTTCCCCGTTGGCTGGACGAATGCCTTGCGCCACCAGATCACTCATTTTACACAACAATCGGGAGAACCTCTTCACGAAGCATGGGATCGATTCTTAGGTCTCATGCGAAAGTGCCCCCATCACGGAGTTCCTAAGTGAGAACAAGTCCAGTCTTTTTACCAGGGACTCCGTGAAGACATTCGTTTATTCGTCAATGCAACATGCAGAGGAAACATCATGGGTCAACATGAGGACACGGTGTGGGAGATTCTCGAAAACATGTGCGACAACTCCAAAAATAATGACTCCATGGGCTTATTCGACAGGACGAATGCCCGCGCATTGATGAATCTGAGACGGACACATGAGATGCAAGACCTGTCCACTTCCGTCGACTTGGAACTGATGGCCAGTCGGTTGGACAAGGTTTCTATCATAGAAAAGAAGGTGGACGAGCTAACTCGGCATTTACAGCAAGCCACCTCTGTGCAAAACTCTTTTGCACGACTACCTCTGGCAAGGGAAACTATGCAAAATATCTATCACCATTCTGCCAAGGGGATGGACCCATATCCACCCTCGTCTGCCTCTCAGACCGGAGTGACCTCCGATCCATTCTACTCGAGTTGGGGGAACTCCTGAACCCTCGTATTCGGACTTTCCTGAGGTTTCTCAGAATTACGAGGACCTCAACGCCATCCAGAATGACCCATTCTCCAATACCTACAACCCTGGATGGCAAAATCATCCTAACTTTCAATGGGAGGGAAATTCTCAAAGACCACCATATCAACCCCATCCACAAGCCCCTCGTCCATATCAGCTGCCTCAGCCTCGGCCCAATCCCACCTACCAATCCGGGCAAAACCTGGATCAACTGACTCTTATCGTTCAAACACTGGCTGACATTCAAAAGATGAATGCGGCAATGCAAAAACAACACAAGGACGAGATCACAAAGGTTCACAACCAACTGGCCCAGATGGCAAATTCCCGCCAACCTGGCACCCTTCCTTCGCAACCTCTGCCCAACCCAAATAACGTGCTAACCCAGAAGCGCGTTATGAATCCAAATTCAGGCCACGCACATTAGATTTATCAGGCCCCTGCTGCTCCATCGCTAGGCGGGATGGAAGCTTCGACATCTTATGCGGGATTTCAGTAGCAGCCACCCCTCTTACCAAACCCAAACCAAAATCAGGTCGGATTAAACTCTGTAACAACACATAGTGGTAAAACAACCCAAGACCCACATTATCCAAACCACTCCAAGCCTGATAATAGCCAAGACCCTAGGATAGTTATCCAAGATACCACTGTCCCAGATCAAGAACCTGGACCTATCCTAGAGGAACCAACTAGGATCCCATTTCCTGAGGCCTTGACCAAAGGAAAAAGGATAACCAAACTCGTGGCCCCTGAGGAGGATCTGGTCAAGCTCTTTGAACAAGTCCAGATAAACATCCCATTGATGGATGCAATTCGCCACATACCGGCTTACGCAAGATTCTTGAAAGACATATGTACACCTAAACGTAAGCCGTGAACCAAGGATGGGAATCCAATCGTACTGTCAGAGCAAGCCAGCTCTGTCATCTTGAGCAAACTCCCACCCAAGGCTAAAGACCCAGGAACTCCCTTGATTTCTTGTAAAATTGCTGAAACCCAATTTGATAGAGCCTTACTAGATCTAGGTGCCTCCATAAATTTAATACCTACATCCCTCCTTGACCACCTTGAAGAATCTGAACTTAAACCAACTGAGGTGACATTGCAGTTAGCTGATTGATCCATCAAGTCACCTAAAGGAATACTCGAGGATGTCATTGTTAGTGTACGGGATTTCTACTTCCCGATGGACTTCATAGTACTGGACATGGATGCACCTAAGAACCCAAGGGACACACCAATCATATTAGGGAGACCCTTTTTGGCCACTGCTAGGGCCAACATAAACTGCGAAGAGGGCCAGATAGAGTTAAAATTTGGGAATCAAACCCTGAAGATTGACATTTTTAAGGCCCAACAAGGGATTAATTGCGGGGTTATAGAGCAGATTTGTGATATCAGAGCCGTGGTTGAGGAATTGCATACAGAGGACAACCTGGTTATCCCTGATCAAACACTAGAAAATCAAAACACTCCAACAGAGGAGTGCAAACATGATCTAGACACACTTATGACTCCAACCCTCGTTCTTGATACAAACCCTGAACTACCCGCTGCTGCTGACAATCCTGTCATGGAACTCAAGCCCCTTCCCAAGCATCTGAAGTACGTCTTTTTGGATTCCAATCAGACGTTTCCTGTGATTATCAACTCTCGACTCACACCTGACCAAGAACTCTGTTTGATTATTGTTCTCCAGCAACATCGTAGAGCCATTGGATGGACTCTCGATGATTTGACTGGTATAAGTCCTTCATACTGCACACATCGAATCTACACAGAAGAATGCACATGACCTTCAAGAGAAATGCAAAGATGCCTAAACCCTAACCTTCAGGAGGTCGTGAAAAAGGAGATCATAAAGTGGTTAGATGCAGGGATCATCTACACGATCTCTGACAGTCGTTGGGTGAGTCCAATACAGGTGGTGCCTAAAAAGGCAGGACTTACCATCATCACGACTGAAATCGGAGAAGTCATTCCTACCCGAATAGCTAACTCGTGGAGAGTCTGCATTGATTACAGAAGACTCAATTCCTCCATGAATAAGGATCATTTCCCACTACCGTTTATTGATCAGATCCTCAAGAAACTAGCGGGAAATAGGTTCTTCTGCTTTCTTGATGGGTACTCCAGTTATAACCAGGTGGCAATCCATCTAGAGGACCAAGAAAAGACCACATTCACCTGCCCATTCGGGACATATGCGTTTCGAAGGATGCCTTTCGGTCTTTGCAACGCACCTGCAACTTTTCAGCGGTGCATGCTTGCCATATTCTCATATATGGTAGGTGACTATCTGGAAGTCTTCATGGATGACTTTTTAGTTTTTGGAGCATCATTTGACGATTGCCTCCAACACTTGGTCCAAATACTCAGGCGGTGCATCGATGTGAATTTGGTTCTTTCATGGGAAAAGAGCCATTTCATGGTGCCTGAGGGAATTGTCCTGGGACATTTAATCTTGGAGAAAGGCATCCAAGTGGATCGAGCTAAGGTTAACCTGATTTCCAAGCTCCCTATGCCTAACTCGATTAAGGATATCCGATCTTTTTTGGGGCACGTCGATTTTTATCGTAGATTTATCCCTGATTTTTCAAAAATCACGCGCCCCCTGACCACTCTTCTCTCCAAGGATGTGCCTTTTGAAATTTCCAAGGAATGCACTCAAGCATTTGAGATCCTACGTGACCGAGTCACCCAAGCCCCGATCCTACAGTCCCCTGATTGGTCTTAACCCTTTGAGATCATGTGCGATGCATCTAACTTCGTTGTAGGAGCGGTTTTGGGGCAGAAAATTGATAGGAAACCTGTGGTCATTTACTACGCCAGTAAAACACTGGATGAGGCTCAGCGTAACTATACGGTTACTGAGAAAGAGCTGCTAGCTGTAGTATTTGCCCTAGAAAAATTCAGATCATACCTTCTGGGTTCCCGTGTTATCATATTCTTGGATCACATAGCTGTGAGGCATCTCCTTGCAAAGAAGGACACGAAACCTCGATTAATCCGATGGATCTTGCTATTGCAAGAATTTGACCTTGAGATTCGCGACAAGGAAGGAAAGCAAAATGTGGTAGCTGATCACTTGTCCCGTCTTCCTTCTAAAATAATTGACCCTTCCGGACCCATCACAGAATATTTTCCTGATGAGCACCTCCTGGCTATCAGTATAGGTCTTCCATGGTTCGCAGATATAGTAAATTACCTAGTATCACATCAGATTCCGTTCGATTGGCCGAAGGCCAAGAAGGACAAATTGCGTTCCGATGCAAAGTATTACCTTTGGGAAGACCCGTATCTATTCCGCATTGGTACTGATCAGATAATTCGACGGTGTGTCGCGGAAGTGGAAATCAAAGACATACCCTCATTTTGCCATGACCAGGCATGCGGTAGACATTTCTCAGGACATAAAACTACATCAAAAGTCCTCCAGTGTGGCTTTTACTGGCCCACAATTTTCAAGGATGCATACAATCACTGTAAGGCATGTTCCCGTTGCCAGACTTTGGGCAACATGAGCCATCGAGACATGATGCCTCTACAGTTGATCTTGGTATGCGAAATTTTTGATATTTGGGGGATTGATTTTATGGAACCCTTCCCTATCTCGGATGGTTTCGAATACATCTTACTCGCAGTTGACTACGTGTCCAAGTGGATAGAAGCCATTCCGACCCGAACCAACAATCATAAAGTTATTATCAAATTCATTCATCAAAACATTTTCTCAAGGTTCGGGATGCCACGAGCAATAATTTTCGATGGAGGGACCCATTTCACAAATGCTCAGTTCAGGTGACTGATGACCAAATATGGGGTGCCACACCAAATCTTTACTCCTTACCACCCCCAAACTAATGGTCTAGCTGAGCTATCTAACCGAGAGATCAAGAAGATCCTTCAAGTTACTGTCCGACCTGATAGAAAAGACTGGTCTTCTCGGCTTCCGGAAGCATTGTGGGCCTATAAGACAGCCCACAAGACCCAATTAGGAATGTCTCCCTTCAGACTAGTGTACGGGAAGGCATGTCACCTCCCCGTCGAATTGTAGCATAAAGCCCATTGGGCAGTACGAAATTGTAATCTAGATCTTTCTAAGGCTGGAACCCACAGAAGACTTCAAATAAACGAGATCGCTGAATTATGCCATAACGCATATGAGAACTCGCGAATTTACAAAGAACGGGTTAAAGCTTTTCACGACAAACACATTTCTAGAAAGGCCTTTCATCCTGGTCAAAAGGTTTTACTCTTTGATGCCCGACTCAGATTATTCCCAGGAAAGTTAAGATCTAAGTTGGTCAGACCTTACCTAGTCCAACAAATCTTTGGAAATGGAGCCATTGAAATCTGCCCACTCAGCCACGATTCCAAACCCTTTGTTGTGAACGGTCAGAGACTCAAACCGTTCATTGACATGACCGATAAAGATTTGGCTGAGTCATCCTTTACCCTCCATTCCTCTTAAGCTCATTACGCCCAGCTGATGGCGTAAAACTCAGCGCTTAACGGGAGGCAACCCGTCATTCTTTGAAAAACCCTAAACCTTTTTTGACATCTCTATGTGGAATTCATATTGCACTTTAGGGTTCATCCATTAGAACAGCTGACTTCACCTCAGGTATCCCTACTCGAGATTAGAAATCGTTCGCAACAAGTCACTTCGACCCATTCACTCACCACACACCTGTCCTAATGCATGAACTAAGCTGAAATCGAACCCACCTAATTTACAATGGGGACATTGTAAATTTTAGGCATGGGGGGGTATGAAAGTGCAAAATGTCAGAAAAATTCATATCAAGAAAGGGTTTCAATTAAAAAAAAAAAGAGACTTGATGGAAGGGAGGAACAATTCAGGGTCATACAAATGAGAGGAGGAAGAGAGTAAAATGACAAAAAGGAGCACAAAATGAAAAAGAAAAAAATAGTATTAGTAAAAGATTAAGGGATTAACGGAAGTTCTAGACCAGATCAAGAAAAGATAAAAAGTGCTAAGGTAACATTACAAGAGATTAGCGGGAATGCTGATTTTAGGCCTCTTGGGCTAGATTCTTTAGCTTAAAAATTCACGTATACGCTAAAATCTGGATAATCCTCAAGAGGTTGGGGAAAATGCGAAGCTTAAGTATTAGGTCTAAGGCTTAGGAAGTATTCGGCCTCGTTAACTGACCTTCGATTTGCTGGATTTGGTAACCTAAGCACCCCAAAGTCACACACAGTCTGGTTCAGTGCGCATAAGCATCCAAATCATGCAAAAGCATTTAATATTCTGAAAAAGTCACCTAGATTAGGAGCGGCCAATCAACACAAGTTGATTTGGACGAGTTCCCAGTGCGGAGAGGTGGGAAATTCCCCTCGAAGATGCGTAACAACATATCATCTCCCCGGTGCTTGTCTCTTAAGATATTTAAATATCCTACTGGGGGCATGTAAGCACTCTGCTGGTTCAGATACCATGGGCAGCATTATCACGAAATGTCGATCCCTAGGATCTGAATTCAGCCACGGAATGCCATGGGCAGGATTATCTCGAAATCTCGAAAGCCAGGGTTCTGGGGGATGCCATGGGCGGGATTATCTCAAAATCTCGAAAGCCAGGGACCCTTGAGGATTGATGATGGGGACGAGGAATCCGATACAGACCGTGTTGGGAAGCTAATCCGAAGCTAGAAAGAAAAAGAAAAGAGAGAGAAAAGCTCTCCAAACAAATAAATCTTCTATCTCTCTCTTACAAAAATGCACTGCAAACTGAACCTAGGCTGAAAATATCTCAAGCACGGGTGCTTTAATCGCGGAGTCCAACAAACCCTAGGTTAGTTTCTGTGGGCCTTAGAAACCTTTGCGGAGGACTAAGGCTAAAGCGGGTCAGGTCCGGATTTTGGTTGGTACTTGAATACCTCTAGGCCTATTGTCGGCATTCCGACCTAATCACAAAAGAAAAGGAGAAGCACTTATCATGATTGTTGACAGACACTCAGGGTCTAGAATGGAAGTTAAAACCTTGAAATTTTGCTAAGGGACTAGCAAAAGCTAGGCATGGGGGTATGATGAGAGCCTCATCATAAGCATAACTAGCTCATTTTGACCCAATAAAGAGAATAAAAGCTCCAACATAACCTAGTAGAAGGACTAAATGAAGGAATAAGTATTCTGGGAAGAAAATAAGAAATAAAGGCTAAAACTGCAATTTTACCATTGCAGTACATAAACGAGATTTCTTAGAGGCAAAACATAGGTCAAATGGTCTAAATAAGAAAAAAAGTGGGTTAAGTCAATCAGAAATGGGTTTATGTGCAATCTAGGTACTAAATGACATTTGGTAACCCTAAAATAGACCCACTTCAATTAACAAGGTTTCGGTCAGTATAAAATCAAGTAAACCCTCTAAAAATCATGGAAAAATATCCCCTAGTGTTTAGAACACTTAATTTTACCTTTGGAACCCAGTTTGACCTAGATTAGGGTCCTAGCTCATTAATTGACCTAATTTGGGTTTTTATGCAAAATGTCCAGTCAAAATTAGTCAAACCTAAAATCCAACTTCACCATTAGATTCGTTAGGTCCAAATTAGGTTTATACAAAAATTTGGACCTAAGGGGAGGTCATCTTGACCTACTTTGCAATTTAGTACACCCAAATCACAATTTGGTCCCTATCTTTCAAAAATCATCGCAGAGAGCCTCCTAACTTCTTCGCCAAATTTGCAATCAGGTACTTCCACCATTATTGGGGAAGATTATTCTCCGACGAGGTTGATAGGGGGATACGCTCACATTCCTCAGAGGTCTCCTCCAAGAATTGGAAGGGAGATTCTCTGAGGAATTCCCTTCCATCTAAGCCCGATCTTGATCGTTGATTTCTTTCCAAACTCTCATGCGAACGCACGAGAATTTTGGGTCTCGACCACCTTCCTTCTCTGGCGAGACAGCGGTAACCAAAAGCCACCCTCCACGCACTAGAAAGTTCGGCCAGCACCTATAAAAGAACTCCCAAACCCGGTCGCTCAAGGGCAAACTTGACTTGGCGGAGATTCCTCCAAATTTTCTTCTCTCCTCCCTCCGGCCAAGGAACCCGCAAGCTCCGGCGACCTCCTCCCCTCCTTCTCGTCGCTCTGCTGCCATACCAGCAACAGAGTCTACTTCGCCTCATTCGCCTACGTCGCGTCGCACCAAGCGCACGTTTCCTCGACCTCTTCCTCGTCGCCACTCTCTCCCTCAGGGTGTTTCTTCTCCAACGACGGCAGCTACGAGCCATCCACTCCGTTGCCTCCTTCTTTCCCAAAATAGTCCAGATACGTTCCCTATCTTCCTCTCTCTCTTTTCCCCACTGCATTTCATTTGATTACCCCTCGACCATGCCTGACCACTGTCATCTTCCATCCCTCCGGCCAACCTCCGGCGAGTCGCCCCCATCGCTCCACACATACACACGACCGGCCGACCGACCCAGAGGCTCCGCCTCATCGTGCTGAACACCCTCCGCCCACCCATTGCCGCTCTACACCCACTCAACGCACCCCTGAACACACCCACATTTCTGGTCACAGGATGACCTAGGTACGCATGTCTAGGCCGTCCCGCGACCTGCTGCACCTCGCACCACCTTCGTCGTGCCATGGTGAACGTCTCACGGTGGTTTGATTAGGCCGATAGGACGTATTCATGTCTGACAGGTTTTGAGCCCAGCCGCCATTGACGACGATTGAAGCAGCTTCCAAGCAAGCTCCAGTCGTCGATGCAGCTGCGCTCCAGGTGCTGTGGACTGGGGTGAAGTCTGTGAAGACTGTTGCTTCAACACTTGGCACCAACAGCGGCAGCAGCTGAGCGGATTGCAAGGAGGTCTTCCTGCGGGCGCGCGCGAGGAGAAGCAAAAGATAGTCCCACATCGGTAACTCTCGCAGCAATTCACTGATTTAAATTGTTTTTGCGCCTTCGGCTGGTTGCCTCCGACACACTTGGGGTGAGGTCCCTCGCCCTTCACCTCCTCGTCCGAGGTTTCTTCTCGCGGACCCAACCCGACACCCACCCATGCACACCTCGCGTACCATACACGCCGGTACATCTGGTCCCGGGTACGCAACTCGACCCGTTAACCCGTGGCTCTGTGAGAGCCGTCTGTGAGCGGTTTGCAGAGAGAGAGATACGTGCGGGTAGAGGGAAGGGGATAGGTTTTGCTTCCCCCTCGTGTGCAGGATAGGAGCGCTGAAGAAGCGCTCAGCACTTAGCCGCAGGAAGAAGAAGAGAAGAAGCAGAAGAAGAAGAAGAAGAAACTCTGAAGAAGAGGCTGAGCAAGGCAAAAAGAAGAAAGAAAAAGGCAAGGCAGAAGACCAAGGAAGAAGAAGCCTTCGCAGAAGAAAGAGAAGGAAGAAGAAGAAGAAGACCAAGAAAGAAGACAGAAGATAAAATAGCAAGGAAGAAAAAGAAAAAGGAGATCAAAGGCACACGCAAGAAGAAGAAGAATAGCAAGAATCCTTACATTTGAGACATCTGATATAGAAATCAGACGTCCAATCCTGTTCTTTCTTAGCAATTTTTTCTCTCTTTGGATCAATTGTCTTTCATTTAAAAGTTGTACTCTCTAGTTTTTAAAAGTACTGAGATTGCTCCCTGTGTTCGACCTCGGATACTTCGATTTTCGAGTAAAAAATTCTTTATTTGTTTTGAACACCTTTTCGGCTATATTACAACGTGTTATCCTTTAAAAGCCCCAATTAAGCGCGATTAACACCTTATTTGGTGGCTCTTGCAAGGATTTTCTCAAAGAATTAGTACGCAAGAACTAAGAGCGAAAACTATGCCCAACTCCGAGTGTGATTATTCAATTATCTAGAATTAAAGATTCCTTACACCAGTCATAGGGCTCCAGTAGACTCTCTACTCTCACCTCACATATGTTTTGGTGGATCTACTAGAAGATGGTTCACCTAACTCCCTGATTGCTGTCCAAGGGTTCAAGAGAAGAACCAATGCTTCTTCTCTACAAACTAGAGATGTCTATCGATTTTCACAGAGGATCCATTGCAAAATGTACATGCAAGTGTGAAACTATATTGGATTCTAAGTCTAGGAATCTACTAAAGAATAAATCGCTAATAAAACCCCTTGATAAAACAATCTAATCCCCCAATTGTTGGTAGAAAATTTTCAATTTTTATGGACTACCCCCCCCATGCCTAAGTTCTTGCATGTCCTCATGCATGAATAAAAGAACTTGGAATAAGGCATGGTGTACATGGATAAAAATCACCTGGAACTGCTTTTGAGTTGTCGTTTAGCTCATGCCAACACTGCAATGCCATACACAATATGCAAAATAATACGTGAAAATGAAATATGCTATGTATATATGGTATGTATACATGCTGAGTTTAACACCTCTAACTGGGAAACATGTTAGTCACACGTCCTCGAGAAGATGTATCATTTCGTCAGTAAAAGGAGGTTCTTGGGCTAAAAATGGTTTGAGGCACTAGCCATTAACCGTAAAAATCTACCCAGATTTCGGGTCCATAATTTGGATCGCTCTGTTAGGCTACGGGTGGATCACCAGATAAGGCCCAGTCCACTTGGACTTGAGCTTTCCCGCAAAGAATTTGAGTAGGGAATCAAACAACTAGACCTGCTAGTCAGTCGTGAACTCCTTTCTCCGGATGTGTTGGTCAAGGAAAGCCTTAGTCTTATCTTTGTAAATGTTTGCGTTCTCATAGGCTTCCTACTGAATCTCTTCTAACTCACTAAGCTGGAGCCTCCTTTAATAACCTCTTGTATCGAGGTTACAATTACACTTCTGCACCGCCCAAAAGGCATGGTTCTCCAGCTCTACTAGAAGGTGACAGGCCTTTCCATACACCATGTGGTATGGCGACATTCCGAGCGGGGCCTTGTATGTGGTCCGATATATCTAAAGTGCATCAATCAAATGATCGGACCAGTCCTTCCTATCAGGTCTAACCATCTTTTGAAGAATGAGCCTGATTTGACGGTTAGATACTTTAGCCTACCCATTAGTTTGTGGGTGATATGGGGTAGCAATACGGTGGTGTACCCCGTATTTCTTCAAAAGAGATCTGAAATGGGCATGGATGAGTGACTGCCCCCATCACTAATCAGAGCACGGGGAAATCTAATCTCACAAAAATAAATTCCTGGACGAAGGATATAACGGTCTTATGATCAGCCCATCTTGCTAGGATAGCTTCAACCCACTTTGAGACATAGTCAACTGCGAAAAGTATGTACTCAGAGCCATGAAAGTTTAGGAAAGGGCCCATAAAGTCAATGCCCCAGACGTCGAACACTTCTATGACCATAATAGGTTGGAGAGGCATCATGCCACTCTGGGTCATAGAATTGACCGATTGACATCGCTTACAGCACTTGGCAAGCTTGTGTGTGTCTCTAAAAATGGTTGGCCAGAATAATCCAGACTCTAAAATCTTTGCAGAAGTTTTTTGACTCGAGAAATGACCCCACAAGCATCGCTGTGGCAAAATGATAACACACTCAAGATTTTCGAATCAGGGATGCATCTTCAGATAATCTGATCAGCCCCAATGCGAAAGAGCAGTATGTCATCCCAGAAAAAAAATTTAGTTTCTAAAATAAATCTGAGTTTTTGATCCTTCGATAATCCCACAGGCAGCCTACATGCGATGAGATAGTTTGCGATATTGGCATACCAAGGAAATTCAATAGAGTTAATAGCCAATAGAGACTCATCCAGAAATCGATCTGAGATAGGCGGGGAGTATGGGATGTGTTCAGGGTTTATTCGGGATAGGTGATCCGCCGTGACATTATGAGCTCCGACTTTGTCGCGGATCTTGACATCAAATTCCTGCAAGAAAAGGATCCATCTAATAAGTTGAGGCTTGGCATCCTTCTTTGCCAGCAAATGTCAGAGGGCAGAATCATTAGTGTAGATAAGTACCTTGGACCCGAGTAAGTATGACCTAAATTTCTCCAACCCGAATACCACAGCTATCAATTCTTTCTTAGTAACTAAACAGTTACATTGGGCCTCGTTCAACGTTTTGCTCACATAGTATATTATGAATGGATGGTGTTCCCGACGTTGGCCAAGAATGGCTCCGACAGCGAAGTCAGATTCGTCATACATCATCTCGAAGTCGAGAAACCAACCGGGAGGTTGGAGAATAGGTGCATTTGAAAAAATGCTTCGTAAAGTCTCGAAAGCACTGAGACATGAGGAATCGAAGTTAAAGGGGATGTCGACTACTAAAAGATTTGTCAATAGACAAGCAATTTTTGAGAAGTCTCAAATAAATCTCTGATAGAATCCAACATGCCCTTAGAATGATGTGATTTGTTTTACCGAGCCAGGCGGAGGTAATTGAGAAATGAATTCAGACTTAGCTTGGATGACCTCGAGTCCATTAAAAGAGATCCTATGACCTAATATAATGCCATCCCTCACCATAAAATGGCTTTTCTCCCATGAAAGTACTAGGTTAACATCTATGCACCTCCTCAGGATCATCGTGTGGTTATCAAGACAAGACAAGAAATCGTCTCCGAAAATGGAGAAGTCATCCATAAACACTTCTACATAGTACCCGATCATGTCAGAGAAGATGGCCATCATACAACGCTGAAATGTTGCTGGTGCATTGCAGAGGCCAAAGGGCATCCGCTTGAAAGCGAATGTTCCAAAGGGACACATAAAAGTTGTCTTGTCTTGATCTTCCAGGTTAATCGCAACTTGGTTGTACTCGGAGTATCCATCTAGAAAGCAGAAGAAATTGCACTTAGCTAACCTTTCTAAGATCTTATCAGTAAAAGGTAAAGGAAAATGATCCTTTCAGGTAGCCATGTTCAGTTTCCTATAATCAATGCAAACCAACCATGAAGTAGTGGTGCAGGTCAGGATGGATTCACCTGTTTCGTTCTTGATTACAGTGAGTCCTACCTTTTTGGGCACGATTTGAATAGGACTCACCCACTGGCTATCAGAAATTGGATAGATAATATCTGCATCCAGCCATTTAATGGTCTCCTTCCTAACAACCTCGAGCATATTAGGGTTCAGACGCCTCTGAGGTTGTCTCGAAGGTTTCACCCCCTCATCCGTGTAGATATAATGAGTGCAATACAAGGGGAAAATACCATAGAGATCGGCAATACTCCACCTTATAGCAGCCCTATGGTCTTGTAACACAAAAATCAATTGATGTTCCTATTCTTGGGTTAAGTGAGCACTAATGATCATTGGGTATGTCTCACTTTCACCCAAAAACACATATTTGAGTGAGTCAGGTAAGGGCTTTAGTTCAATTACGAGTGGATCAGAATTAGGGGTGGGAGTGGGAGTCTAGATAGGAGCGGAAGCTGTAGCGAAAATCTGATTATTAGGATCAGGGGTGTTATGACCAGATAAACACCCAAGACATTCAACTCCGTGGGATGAAATGTGTATGTCATTTTCCTTAGTCCCGTGTGGATCAAGATCTAAGAACCTTGATAGTGCAGACGAATGAGACATTGGGTTGTCACAAAGGAGCCTAATGTTTACACCAAAAGCTGATTCTTTGTCTTCACCATCCTCCTCAATACGATCATAATCGAAGTTCCTTGATGCCCTGAATATGTCAAGTCTAAGTCCTTCATTACCTAGGGAAATCTTCATACACCCGAATGCACAGTTGATGACACTGCACAAGGGGGTGATAATTATGTTGAATAGGGCCCTTCATAAGAATAAAAGGCACAACATAAGTAGAATGGGAGCATTGCATGCATCATGTACCAAGATTGCTTATAAAACTGTATTAATGCCCATTTGTGCAAGCACTTGTCAAACCAGGCCTCGGATGAGCAATCGGACCACACGGATGGATTCAGAACGACAAACGGAGTCCAACAGACTCAAGATCGGCCAAATCCGACATCCGGAGCTCCTACAGTGGGCCCAAGAAGTTCTAACCGTTGATATGGAGATCAACGACCCTCATTGCGCCACGTCACCCTCGCTCCACTGCACGCTGCTCTCCCTTCAGTTGAGATTAAATCTCGGCCATCGAACTTCGACCGGACGACCGAGACTCATGCGCCCGCCCACAGTCGCCGCAACAAAGCACGGGCGTGGCGCAACGGTTAGCGCGCACGCTCGCATGCACGCCATGCGGGTTCAAGCTGCGTGGTGCGTGAAATCGAAGATGAATGAAGCGCGCGGCGAAATTGGGCCGCCCGATCAGCAACGGGCGACCGAGATTGCGCCATGCGGCGTGCCCACAGATCACGAGCACTCAGGTGCACACGCACGTCGGGCGACGACGCCTGCGCACACGCGCGCCCGAGGCGTGATCCGAGCACCTCCAAGAGAAGATCTCAGCCGTTCAATCTTCGATCGGACGGCTCTCACGCAACGGCTGCGGATTGAGCGCAAAGAAGAACAATGCGGGCGATTGACCGGCAGGCTAGAGGGCTTCACCGACGTTGCTAAAGACCCTTCTTCTTTTAGAAAGCCCTTAACCATATTTAAACCCCCTCCAACCACTCATTCAAGGCATTCACTTCCCTTGCAACTACTCCACCCCTCTCTTAGCTAGCTTTAGGCCCTCTTGTAATTGCCGGAGACGACGAGCTGCCAACGGAGCCCCCTCCACCGCCGTGGCTGCCTCGTCGCTCTCCCTCCTCTCTCTCTCTCTCTTTTAAGCTTTCCATTACTTTTGTTTGAGCATGTATTTAATGTTGTAAGCTATGAACTAAAAGTGCATGATTAATGAAGTTATTTTCTATCAAGTTGTTTACTTTAATTTCTGTTTAAGTTGCATGATCAAGCAAGAAACACTCTAACCCTAATCTCTCTCTCTCTCTCTATCTCTCTCTCGCTTTTCAAATAGCACCTCCGCAAGCAAAACTCCGCGCTTTCCGTGACAACAAGCGATAAGAAAAATCTGATTTTCACGCCTCCCTGAGACCGACACTCGGACTCACCTCCGTTTATTTACTTTAAAATCGGCGTTGCAAGTGCGACTATAACGACACTTCTTAACACACACGCACAAGTGCACGTCAACAGTTAATGTTTGCACATGCAGTCGCCAGAAATGGGTGACCAAGAATAATAGGTGCATTGAGGAGATTAGTAGGAACCTCCATATTGAGACTGAAAAAGTCTGCGGGAAAGTAGAATTCGTAGACTTTTACAATCATGTTCTCAACCACCCTCCTCAGTGTTTTTACTTATCTATCAGCCAACTGAATCGTACTGAGGTGGGTTTTAACTCCCCAAATCGAAATCGATCATATACGGCAGTGGGAGTTAAGTTGATGGATGAACCTAGATCAAGAAGGGCCGATCAAATGGAGAATCCTGCAAAAAGCAGGAAATGAGTGTGGTTTTAGGGTCTTTATTCTTAGGTGGTAAGTTGGCTAGAATCACAGTGCTAGCCTCCTCTGATAGTACCTCTTGTCGTCCATTTTTCAGTTGCTGCTTCAGGGTACAATAGTCCTTAAAGAACCTAGCGATAGTGAGAATGTGGTCAATGGCCTTGTGGAGAGGGACCTGAATATGTACTTCCTTGAACACTGACTTCAGGTCCTCGAAATTCCGCGTATCCATTTTCTGTGCTATATTCCATGTCAAAGCCTCGAGAAAAGGAATGGGAATCTCAGGGTTAAGTGGCCACTTGCCCTTATCAACCGTAGATGGATCCTAAGATGAAGATGGAGTTGAGCCATCTTGCGGTGAAGGGTGTGAAAAATCATGACTTGCTTAGCTAGGTAGTGGGTCCTGTGTAGTCATTCCGCTCCTTAAAGTGACAGCTTTCGCATTGGTGTACTGTCCTTGAGGTGGCAGAGGAGTAGCTAGGCTAGAATATGCAAGTTTTGACAGTAAAGGTTGTTGACCTTGCCCATAATCAGGTGGTGCAGGAGGTGCTTGTAGAATAGCATGTGCATGTCCTTGTGGTGCTTGGAATCTAGGTGGGGCACCCTGATTCTGCACATACCTCAAGTTCGGGACAGGCTGGGAGGTCAAGGCTCCTTGTGATTTATGTTCCTACATTATCTAATTATGTGTATTTTGATGTTCTGTATTTGGTCAGCCATAACCTTCATAATTTGTAGGTAGTCATGAGTAGATTTCCGAATTGACTCCTGCAATTCCTCCTTCAGAGACTCCAAAGGGTCGACCTGCTTTGGAGGATAGTTGGCAACTTGGTGCAGAGGTTGATAAATAGAATGGGTTTGTTGCTGCTGAGATGGGAATGGCTGCTTCCTAGGATAGGTGTTCTGTGCATTCTCGTATTGTCTGGTTTAGTAGTGTGGGTCTTGAGGTGGTCTCTGTGAGTTACCAGACCAGGAGAAATTTAGATGATGACACCAACCAGGGTTATACATCTCTAAGTATGGGTTATTACGCTTGTATCCTTGAATAGCACTAACGTCTTCATAAGTCGATGACGTCTGAGATGTATAGTCATCAAGGGAATATGCATTGTAATCATCAGGTGGTGTGTAAACTCTGATTGTATAGTGCCAGATCTAGATTATTCATGCGTTCCTGATACGCAGGATCCCGTGGAGATGGAGAAGGAACATCCCATGCGAGTAGATGTACTCGAACAGGAGGGGCTTAGGATGCGAGAGATGAGTAGGATGCAGCAGTGCTGCCAAGAAACGCAGATCTTGTTCAAATTAATTCACTGAGCTTCTTGTTGAGTAGCTCCACTTATCCAGCTTCTTGGTTATAATGTCCATGTCAGCTTGGGAAAACTCAGCGTGAGCTTCGTGGAAACTAACTCGTTGATGTCTAGGTCACTTGAACTGGTTCATTGAGGCAGCATTGATTGAGTTCTCTGCTAAGGACTCAAATAGTTCAAATGCGCTATTCACCCCCTTCGCAAGGAAATTCCCACCACTATATGCAAAGGCCAGGTACCGATGTCATCCAGCCCATGGTAAAAGACTTGAGTGAGGTGCCATTTGGGTACACCATGTTGTGGGCACTTCCTGAGAAGATCATGGAATCTATCCCAGGTGTCATGCAGCTTCTCTTGAGGGCCTTGGGCAAAGGTCGTGATCACGTGACTCATAGCATTTGTTCGACCAATCGTGAAGAATTTCCTCCCAAGCTCCAATTGGCCTCCCAATAGTCTTGAACCAATAAGCAACTTTATCCTTGAGAGTAAAAGGAAAAAGCTTCATGAGAACAATTTTGATATCTACATTCCTGGGTCAAACTGACTCTGCAATCTGACTCAAATCTTTGATGTGTTGGAAGGGATCCTCATTCGAGTTTCCATGGAAATGAGTCTGAATCAGACCTTATGATATTCGGCTTCAACTCGAATGTGTCTCCGCCTGCGAGAATCCGGACATGAGGTGATATAATTGTTGCCACCGAATCATAGAAGTCCCACAGTTGTTCTCTATGTGGTGGATGCTGCATCCTGTCAAGCGTTGTGAGAATCTTGTCAATGCTCTGCTCATATTTCTGTTTAGTTTCCTCGACCCTAGCTTCCAGACAAGCCATTGGGTCCTGATTCTCAGGGTCCTGACCAACTCGAGGATTGGGATTAGCCATCTTAGCTAATTGAGCGGAAGAAGGTTGGGAAGAAAGGTCAGGTGAGAATTGCCTTTACCACCTTAGGTTCAGCTCCCAAGGTCCCACAAGTTCAGGTCCTAACGACCTTCTTCCTTGCATACACCAACATAAAGGGTTGGTGTAGTCAAGCAGAATAGGGCAAAGGCCTTGTTAATCAGATTGGTCCTTAAGATCAAATGACCAGATTTTTCGTTCAGGTCCAAATTATTGAAGAAATTTGTCGAGAAATTGACTAAAAATAATCTTTGCCTCTCAAACTAACCCAGCCAGTCTGTGTATGAGGGGACTAAGAGGAAGGTTCTTCCTTTAACTTTCACCTCCAGTTCCTTTGTACCCCTTAGCCATGGTCGTTTGACACTACCCCACCGGCTTAGAGACCAGGTTTTGCAGGAGAGGTTGAAACTACCCAGTAGTTTCAAGCCAAATATAGGTTATTTGATATATTTTCATGAATTTTTTAACTTATTTCTTCAATTAAGTAGATGATGGGTGGTCCACAAGGTGACATGCCTCACCACCTAACTCCTGGGCTCGACTGAGTCCAAGTTAGTCCAATGTGGTCCTCTTGGCTCATGCGCTTCTAAGTTGTTTTTAATTTTGAAGACAACAAAGCAAATCTAAACTCTCAAGGAAGATGGAATCCAAATGATTTGAAATTTTCACGAAGATTCCTTTTTCAAAAATCTTTTCAGAGAGTATTTTCCCAAAATTTTTACTATTTCCAACAAGTAGTTATGAATTTTTAACTAACAAGGGGTCAAATCTGGGATTTAGATCCCATGTTGGTTTCCCTGTTGAAAACGGTATCAAATATGCTTCAAAAATTTTGTAAAAAATGATAATGAAGGGTAATTTGATTATCTTTCAAACACCACCAATCGTGAGTAAATCTGATTTGTATGTTGGTTACAATTGATTTTCAAAGTTCATAAAAGTTCCGTTTTCAATCAATCTGACCCATATGTACTCCACTAATTTTTAAAAATTCCACAGATAGAATTTATTTGAGAATGGTGGCGATGGAAAGATAACTTGAAACTATAGTTCCAAACCAAATTTCAAGATTTTTGGAGCACTAGAAACAAGGCTATTGAATTTTAAAGATGGCAATCAATTTCTGTCCGAGTTTCTAACACGAATGTGTGCACCTGATTTTCGCCACGCTCGCTTTGCCTTATTCTCCGCATTGTGTGGTTCAACCTGCACACAAAAATACTATGCTAGAGATGAAATCAAAAGTCGCCGTGCCTCCCCAGCAACGGCACCAATTTGTTCGAGGCGTAGATCGCGTAAAAGATAAATGTGTTATAGTATAGCGCGAAATACGTCTCGACAAATAAATTAACAAAACTGGTGAGTCCCAGTTGATCTCATGGTGGTAGAAAATGTTTTTGATTTCATTCTCTTGTTTTAAATCTAATTACTAAATAGCATAAACAATAAATCGCAATATATATATATATCAAGTCGAGAGTTTGAGAATGAATTGCATACATGTAATTATAACTAAACAAATTCTAAGCATGAACATAAACTACCTATGCAGTAGAACAAGGGAACCATGGGTGGTCCATGGTGGCCTTCTGGAGAGGTTGAGGATAGCAGCAATGATTCGCCGAGGTGGCTCAACGGATGCTTCAGAAGAAGATGTAGAGGTGGAGGCAAAGAAGACGGGAAGAAGAAGGCAGAGGAGCTGTAGGAGGAAGAAGAAGGAAATTATCTTTGATGCCTTCAAAGGGGACCCTTAGACCTCTTTCTATAGTTGTGAAGGGTACATAGGCCATTAGAGCCCTTAATTTCATGCAATAGCCTTAGGTTGATCAGATCCATTGATCGGGAGATCAACAGACTTGATTAGGCCTAAAAATGCCCTCCAAATCCTTCTCCATTCACGGATGCTCTCTGGTGCTGAAACATGGTGCTTTGTCTGCCCTCTAATCTCCATCGCATGGCTACGTGCTCTTGCCGCTCACCGTTTCTTCTTTCGCACGTGCAGCATGCTCAACGATTGCACCTTAACTCCTCACACCATCTCAGTCGTCCGATCTCTGGATCAAACAGCTTAAAAGAGCATGTGTATCGCCTTTGAAATTCCTACTTCGTGTGCACACATGTTTGGTTGTGCGTCATCATGCGCGTACTCATCTGACATCCCCGTGCCTCCACCACCCGATGAAGATCCTACGGTCGAATTTATTCCACGCATGACCAACTCCCACATCGCGACTCGAACCGGCATCGCATGTAGTTGTCAAGCTCACTTTCCATTGTGCTATGTGCACGAGTTGTTGCAATTGCCATTTTGTGTGCAGCCGCCCTTAGCCATTGGATGGAAATCCAACGGCTGAGGCTTAATCTTCCTTGATGACGCTGAGTGGTAGGGCGATGTGGCGCCTCTGTGGTCATTGGATGATGATCCAACGGCCCACAGTGCATGGGAAAATGCCTTCAAAAGTTGGGGGCACAGTGAGGGGTAGCTACGAAGGTGTCACATGGCACCATCGTGGCCATCCATCTTCTCTTCTTCAGGGACAGTGTTATAGGCCTCCGATCAGGTTTATTTTTACGCCGTTGGACTATGATCATTGATCTGGATCTATATGTACGGTTGGATTTGTCATCTGAGGTTCAGATCTTCTTCTATTTGCCCTTTGGGTTTTGTTCTTCTGCAGACTCCATAGGGTGCTGCAGGAGTCTGATTGATGCACTCTTGGAAGCATTGGACTCCCATCGTCATTCTGAGTAGATCCATAAGGCTGGATCGATCATCTGCTGCCTTAAATTACCAGCAATGATTATTACCTCCCAAATAGCACATTATTATGTACAAAACTTGTAAATCAACTAAGATGTAAAATACGATGCATATGCATGCAAAATGCCTAAGTTAAGCTAGGTTCTAACTTAATTCAGGAGAACTAGGGCCTATAATTGTTGTGCAATCAGACCACCTTGTTTTGGTTAACAAACATGTTATAAAGTCTCAATTTTTTAACATTCAAGTGTTCTTAGAGCTTAGATTTTATGCAAGAAGATATTTCCTGTATAACTATGCAAGTGTGATCTAACACTCCAAAACCCTAGAATTCAAAACCCTCATTGGCTCTAGGTGGAGTCCAATTTGATTGAAATTAAAATGCACCTTGGACTTAAACAAGAAGCTGATAGTCCAAGGTGCTTAGATTAAGCTCAAGTCCCTAATAGGTGTAGGAACCAAGGCTGTGTGTTCTAATCAATCACAATCTCCTCAATCACAGTTTAACCCAAGCCAATTAAGAATGTCTAGCCTCAAATGATGATTCTAAAAAAAATTATACGATTAATTATTCAATACATATTTTCAATTTCTTCAAACTGGTCCCTACCAGTAGATTGGACTCGTTCCCTTCTCCTTCATCACAAAGGATGAGGAAGGAGGTCGAGGAAGCCTTTTGAGTTGTCTCTAGAGCTTGCAGAATTGCTCTAGAGCTTCACATGAGCTCTAGGAAGGTTTAGATAAAGCTTCAATGCTTGGGGCGATCAGAGGACGGCTGCCGACGTCGGAGAAGGTGGTAGTGGCAATAGAGGTGGACTCGTCGAAGGAATGGATCTCGACCTTAGGCAAAAGGTCGAGGAGCTTCCCTGGACATTGATGAAGCTAGTCGCGGTGTTGATTTGGTGTAAGGAGGATAGTGGAGGCATGCTAGAGTTGACTAGGGTGGCAGAAGTGCATGGTGTCTAGTGGGGGTATAAATGTGTTGAAACCCTCAATAGATTGAGGGCTTTTACTCCCCAAAGCTTGGTGAAGCTTGAAAAGTGATTGATGGCCAGCGAAGGTGCGCAGAGTAAAGTGGAGCACATTGATTGAGCTACATCGGACGTGAAGAAGATGACGTGGGCATGGGTGGAGGTGGCCTCAGTTTCTACGTTTGAAGGATCTAAGCTACACCACAGAGAAATAAGAAGAATAGCTACCTCAAAATGGATGAGGATGATCGAAGAGTGTCCGATGTTCGCCGACTAGATGCGAGGAAGATGAAGACTCCAACGTGATCAGTTGGAGCGAAGAAGGGGTAGAGAGACCGTCTTTCTTGGTAGGAAGTTCAGCGAGGATTAGAGGAAGATAATAACATTGTCGGTTGGTAGTGAGGAGCGACGACGAGGATGGAGGGGCTCCAAGGTCTCATCATTAGCGACATCGGGGAAGAGAAAGAGAGACAAAGGGACACACCTAGACTTGACAAAGAGGATTAGCGAAGCTTGGCTTGTCTTTATAAACTCGCAGCTGCAATCAGCCACCACAATTGTGGCAAAAAGCGGCCTAAGGAGGTTAATTGGGATGTGGCTCGATGATGATTTCGGCAGCAAATTGCAGCCTCCAAAGATGGCAAGAACTGGTGTTTGCGCCAATGGACATGGGATTGATCGAGGAATAATCCCAACAAATTTGGTTCAATTTTGCTTCGTGATCTAGAAGATATCACACTCCAAACATAGTGTTAGACCAATCACAAGACAATCACAAGACCAGTCAATAACAATCAAGCAAGAAAGCATGGAATTTTTCATAAGGTCTGCTAAATGAAAATAGGTAGTACACAAACAGATAGTATATCAATGCAATCATACGTGCCCTAAGATAACCTAGTAGGGTGCAAACCTCTATAATCCACCAAGAACTTGGATAAGATCGGCGTACGAATCTAGATCCCTGTGGGTGCATAGATATATGAGATAGAAACCATGTATTGTGTACCTTATGTGGTTGTGTAGTTTGTACATGATAAGCAATCAACAAAATCTAGAAGTGAAACACACAAAAGGTATCAAGATTTGAATACTTTGGAGTGTATTTTAGGCAAAATGTCTCACTTTCTAATATTTTGAAAACAAGGAATGGTCTTTTTACCTTAAGTCAAATGCAAATATGGCAGGAGATAAGGAAGATAGAAATGCGTACCTATCTCTACCACTTTTCAATTAATGCAATTTGACAAGTAAAGTAAATCTAGCATGAAAGATGCAAAGCTAAGTATGGAATGCCTATGATATGCTACTGCTAGATAAAGGATGAGATCTTTTTTGTATTTTTTATTTTTCTAATTTTTTTGGATTTTTGATAATGCAACAAACAAAATCAAATAGAAAAAGAAGCGAATTGAAAAATTGAATCGATGAGAGATGAGCAGAGAGATCAAGAGTCCATAGTCCAAGTTATTACAAAAATGTGTGAGAATAGACTCTCACAACTCATGACTACCAAATATCGTAGGATATAAACCTAAGCCTAACTACTAACTATGCTACACTATAAAAGTAGAAAAAATCTCTACCGCCATCGAGAAAAACTTCATCGGGAAGTCGAGTCTGAGTCGCAGTGAATCCACTAGGAAGATGAACTCCTCTAGTAAGACGGCACTCCTCCTACTCCTCCTCAAGTGCTGTAAAAACAAAGAATGATTAGTAAAGCAATAATATACAAACAAATCAAAGAATATAATGAATTAAAGAATATATCTACATGAAAGAATTTGAATGAAAGAATCACTATACACAAAGAATAGAGAGCTATATACAAAAATTAAGAATAAAAGAATATTTTGGCGTATAAAGAGTTGCCTCCCCAGCAATGGTGCCACAAAATGATCACATCGGTACGACACATCATAAAAACACATCAATGTCAACTTTTTTTCACAAGAGGCCCTCAAGTGAAAGGGTAGAATAATTTCAAGAGAAGCCATTAGTGAAATAAATCATGGCAAACTGGTCCTTAAAGCCTCTCAAAGAAGCCCCTACTGCTTTTAACATAAAGAAAATGTTATGTACTAAGGACCTAAATGTAAACAACTGAATGCAAGGTCCTAATGATGTCAGAATGCACTCAAGTTTTTATGGCATGAGAATTAAACATTTTAGAAAATAAATCCACAATTGATTTGTGTTTTCAAGCTTAAATTGTGTTCAATTAGCATTCAGATCATGCAAAAGTGTTTTATGTATAGAATATCTCAAATTTGACCTAATTATGTATTTTTAACACAAATTGAGGGCTTTAGGTCATTTTTGTTAATTCCCACACTTAACCCAGTGTTTAACGTAGTTTCTAGCTTAACTTGGGTATCATAGCTCTGATGAGCCACACCTAATCAGTAGGTCAGGGATGTTGGGAATCAGTGGTTGGGATTTGATCTGGGTGGCGTGAGAAGGTTTAGGATGAAATGGAACCGTAGGATGTGATCTAGGTGGATATGCAAAGTTGAGTGAACTGGTGGTAGCAGGTAGAGTGGAGATCCATCGTAGGATCAGACAAGGATGGAATGAACAAGTTAGAACACTCATGTTTTTTGTTCATGAACAGTTGAGGAACTTGCGAGTTGCAGGTCTATTGGTGAAATGCTGAAGTGAAACGGTACGAGTTTTATGCTCTAAACCCATAAATGGAAAGAATTAATACAAAATGGTTCCTAGAGGCTTACAAAACAGCCCTTACAACTTTCAAAAGAGTCCTTAGCACTTTTTTATTAAGAGAATGTGAAGTGCTTGTGATATACAAAGGACCTAAATGCAATTCACTAATTTCAAGGTTTTAATGATGTCAAAATGCAATGTAATTTTTCTAACAAGCTCTTTGAACATATTAGAAATTATTCCAACAATTAATTTGTGAATTTGATCTCATTTTGGTGTTCTATTGTTGTTTGATTTAGCCATTGGTAACTTAAGTACAAAATCTCTTTAATTATGACCTAATTTTGCATTTTTAGCACAAATTTGATGTTTTAGGGCATATTCCATAAATCCTACACTTAACCCTTTTCTTAAGTTAATTTGTAGTGTTTTGATTAAGTTTCTAGCTTAACTTGAGCATTTTAACTATAATAAGCAACACTTCATCAGTCGTCCTTCTATGGCTTGCTCCTTGATTTGGTTCCAAGGAAGAAGAAGGTAGGGTGTAAAGATTAGAAGGGCATGGTGTAGGACAATTCTAATGTGCACACCTACCTTGGTTATTCCAAGGACTTGATATAGATTTTTGGTGGAGAAAATATGTAACCAAGGATGGGGTTAAAATGGTGGTTATAGGGTGTATATATAAGATAAGGAGTCGGTGGTTATGGTGGTGAAAGGACATGTAAAGGTGGCATCACCATGAAGAGACACCTTCATTTTGGTGCCAAGATAGGGTTTCTAGAAGGTGGGTTATTTTTTGAGGGAAATCAGAGGGTTAGGATGGTGTTTAGATGTGGATGGATGGTGGAGATTTGAGGTGGAAGTTGAAGGAGGGGTTGGCACCAATTTTAAGGTGCTTAAGGGTGGTGGTTGAGGGTTGGAAGGGTGCTATATGTGGTGCCAATATGAAAGGGTGTGATGGACACGGTGGTTATCCTTATTTTTGGCTCCAAAAAGGAGATGAGGAGGTAGTGGTTTTTGGTGATTTCTAGAGGAGTGGTGCTCAGCCATTAAGTAGAAGGGAGGTGGAGTAGGGATCTAAGTAACTGGAGCTAGCTTAGCTAGCTTGAGCTAGCTAGTAGCTAGGAGGAGCAGTGATTGAGTTGTCTTAAGCCTGATAAAAGCTGGGAAGAGTAGAAGTGGAGCTTCCTGTGGATTTAGCAGTTAGCTAGCTCACAGCTAGTAGCCAAGTTGGATAGAGTTAAGCTGACTTGAGTTGTGGAGAGCTGAAGATGAGTTGATGTGAGCTTTATGAGCTGAAGAGCTGAGATGAGCTGACATTTAACTGACTGGAGCTTCTATCTTGTATTTTTTTGCCCTTTTGCTATGCCATGATTTAGGTGA
This sequence comes from Thalassia testudinum, assembly GCA_037157565.1. Classification (NCBI taxonomy): domain Eukaryota; kingdom Viridiplantae; phylum Streptophyta; class Magnoliopsida; order Alismatales; family Hydrocharitaceae; genus Thalassia; species Thalassia testudinum. Next base: position 108,991,154 of record JAZHRO010000003.1, on the reverse strand, counting down.
TTTCTAATGTCTTCATTTCCTGACAAGCAAAACATATGCATAATGCTGGTAACACCATCATCCTTTATATCTAACTCAATTTGATTAATTTCCTAAGATAAATTTGCCTAATTAAACTATTAAAAGGGTATAATTCAATTATGGGTAAATCGAGAGGAATTGCTTTGAATTGGGTTAACAGATGTTTTAACATACAAATACAAATGCAGATTAACTAAGGGGTAAACCTACAGCTAATTAAAGGTCAATTAAGTTGAAAATTCCAATAAGTGAGCTTGCATGAAATAACGTAGGGTTTCTCTTAGAAATTAAAGCTAATTTGCATTTAAAAATCCTAATTTTAGCCTCACTTAAATTGAAAGGTTTTTAATCAAAATAAATGTAATCTAAACCTTCTAAAATCATTCGAAAATATTCCCTAAGGTTTAGAACAATCAAGTTTACAAAATGAACTCAATTTGACCTAAGTCAAAAACCAAGGTTGAAATTTATTACATTTTGAGTTAAAATGCCAATTAACCAATCAAACTTCTTAAAAACCAAAAATTTATGTTACCATTAGATTCCTCGGGTCCTAATTAGGTTACCCTAAAAACTTGAGACCTTTTTGACTTCATTTTGACCTACTTTGCGAAAAGGTCTTCCACTGATGTCATGTTGACGTCAGCGTCGTCCTCTTCCTCCCTTAGCAGCTTTACGAGCTTTTGAAGCATATATTGGGATTTCTAGTTTTCTGGTTTGAGATTGAGACTTTTGATACCTCCTTTGAGTTTGTGGCTATTTTATACACGAGTTTTCAAAAATCAACTCATGGATGGTAGGAGATCCAAAATCCCATCACTAGTTCCTCCCTTGGGTGCTGATGCCCAAGCTTCTGCTACTTCTTCCATACCTTCGACATCCAATCTAATACCTCCTGAGCCTTAAACTCCCATCCACCACACTATTCATCCAGAGGATGATAATGAATTTGCACAATTCGAGGAGAGCTCATTTCTTTGCATATCATCCTCCACCACCTCCACCTCCACAATAGAGGTTTCCATCTCCTCCTTATCCTAACTTCCCTAATCAACCTCAACATGAGAGAGGTTCACCACCAAAAATTCAACACTTGTACAACACACAATTGCAAATGAATAAATTAACATAGCAGGTGCAATAGCTGACACAAGATGTTAATCTCTTAGCGAACCCCCATCCCTAGGCTCGTAAACCTCAACAATGGGATTACTATAATCTCGCAGTTGCGCATCCTATGCCTGTGGTTCGATTTCCCATTGGGGGTCGTGCTGCTGAGCAAAAGCCAAACATCATCACACTTATATCTTGCTTCCATGGTCTTGCTTCTGAGGACCCTTTTCAACATTTAGAGGAGCTGAAAAACATAGCTCAGACTCTAGGTCCGCAGTGCCATGATCAGCATATGCTTTTGATGAAAATGTTTTCCTTTCCATTAAAAGACAAAGCCGCCTTTTGGTACATAACTCTTGCAAGGACTACACCTATAGAGACCTAGCCTTCTTTGGAACTTGAGTTCCTTAAGAAGTATTTCCCTGTAGGCCGCACAAATGCCTTAAGAAATGCTATCACTACCTTCATTCAAAATTCTGGAGAACAAATGAACGAGGCTTGGGAGAGATTCCATGAGCTTCTATGGAAATGTCTCCATCATGGTGTCCCACGTTGGCAACAAGTCCAGATCTTCTATCATGCGCTTCATGATGACACAAGAAATTTTGTTGATGCTGCTTGTGGAGGCAATTTCTTGTGTTGGGATGAGGATCCTACCTTGGAGCTCTTTGAAGGTATGATTGAAAATTCTATTAACAACGCGTCAATGGGCATTTTTAATAGAAAATCCTCACATTACACACACATTCGAGGATACATGAAGTTTAATCCAGCACACGAGATTTGGAGATAGTGAGCAATCAGTTGGATAAAGTAGGCTTAATTGAGAAGAAAGCAGATGAAGTACAAAAGTTTCTATCTAAACCTTCATCTTCTTCTCAGTCACATGCACAACACACTTCTCAGTTTCCTACAAGGAGGAAAACTGTGAAGAAGCTATTTGTGACACCACCACCACCAACTGACTAGTTAAATGCATATCCTTCACCATCGGTTAGAGGAACCTTTGTTCCTTCATACACTAAATTTCCTGCTCCTCTTGGAGCTTTGGAGGAGCTCCGAGCCATTCACAACAACCATATTCCTAAACCTATAACCCTTGTGGTCGAGCACTAAATAGTGTTCAGAAATATGATCTATGATTGCATTGTAGTATAGAAATCGAGTGGTAAAATGCACAGTCAAAATAGATGAAAAATAAATAACCACTCATAAGGGAGCAGGTCATGTCTACAGGGAGGCACTTGCTTGATAAAACTTGCAAGAATTTAAAATAAAATGTTCAGTAGCTAATCCTCCAAGAAACAAAGACAAAGTCCTTTCTAAATTAGGTCTTCAATGTCTAAATATGCTGGAATGATATTTATGAAGAATAAAAGGGATGCGCGCATTAATGTGCCACAATAATTAATTAATAAAATAAAAAATCTCACTCTTGCAATGGAAATGAAATGTAATTACTAATTCCACAAGAAACAGAGCATTTCCTTTGTGGGTTCTCATGCACGGTGGAGGAGAAGACCAGCGGTGTGGTCTTCACCAGAGGTGGGCAAGGTCGGTGTGCACCCAGTGATGGTAGCGGCGAGGTGTGGCGTGATCGAAGTCAGCCATACGAAGAGGAAAGGGGAGACGGTGGTGGAGCTCTTACTACTGGCTGCAAGTGTGTGAAGGAGTGTTGCTCCCTGATGGCATGAGTGGATAGTGATGGCACAGCAGCGGTGAGCAGCGTGCGGAGTGAGGAAGAGGATACCCAAGTGGCGTAAGGGGAGGTGCTAGAGGTGGCTGCTACTATTGCTGCTGGGTGTGCGGGGACGCGTACACGTAGGCAAAGGTGTGACGAGGCGGGGTCGTGCGGTTGGCCTGCCAGAGGTGCACGTAGGCGTGCTACTGGCCGCATGTGGGAGAGAAGAAGGCACGGCATGGAGTGCTGCAGGTGTTTTGCTGGAGGTGGAAATTGTGAGCGGGAATGGTGATGGAGGTTATGAGTTCTTTGGTGGTAATAGAGCAATATGGGGAAGATGAACAGTGGCGTTGGAGGTGTATGGTGGTGTAGGCGTGTGGTGACTTGGGTTCAGGATAATGGATTGAGATCTGGAGGAGTGTGATGGGTGTGTATGGTAGTGTTGTTGGAGATGAAGTGGAAGGGATGAAGATGAAAGTGGAGTGGAGATGGTGTTGTTGCAGTGGACGGTGGATCACAGTGTACACACCTGTGTGTGCTCACGATAATGCAGCTGCTCGGATTTGGCAGTGTGTCTTGTCATGATGCATGCCCATAGTAGTGGATCAAACTACCATGGTCGAGGCCAGTAGTGGTGGAGTGGAGGAGAGCTTGAACTCTCTGCACAGAGTGGAGTGTGGTGGAGGCCTCCTCAGCATGGTAGGCCCTCCCCCTCCTTTGTAGCTGCGGCTGCATGGATTTGAAATGGGAGAGGCGAGAGTAGATCTGCTTCTCACAGCCATTAAGGATTTCATGGCTGGAAGAGGAGGAAGCGGGGCCATTTCCTGCGAAGAAGAAGAGGAATAAAATAAAATAAATATTAGGGTTATTTATATAAAAACCCTTAACTTCTATATTAAACAAAAAATAATGCATGTAATGCACCTAATTGGTTAACAAAGTTAATTCTAAATGCATATGAATGCCATGCATGAATTATGCAATCAAGCTAAAAACATAAAGTAATTTATTTACATTCTAATGCATGTTAACTAAATCTTAAGGATATCTTAATGTCTAGTCATTCACATACTTAAATAGCCCACAAATATGGGCTAATCACCTAGATGACGTAATCATCCAAATTTCTCGTGGTCAGGAAATACATAGAGACCAAACTACTAACAACCTTCTGCACCACCACTACAAAACCTGACTCAAGCACCACCTCCACAACCACAACAACAACACGGTTATCCACCACGTGCCTACCTGTAGCCCCAACCAAGGCCGACCCAGTACTCTCAATCTGGGGGTACATGAGATGAGAAGTTGGGGACGATCATGAAAGCTCTTGCTAACATGTAGCAACAAAACATTCTATGCAACATAGACATGATGCAGCATTAGCTAAGATGAGAGCCTAGCTAGAATACCTAGCTGCAACCCGTCAAGCATATTCACTTCCATCTCAAACACAACCCAACCCTAGGAACATACCCACGTAGAGGTATGTGCAGCCTAGACCTCTTATGCAAGGTCAAGCACATCTTATCTCACAAACCTTGCACGAACCTGAATTCTACACTGATCCTAATTCTTCCTATCCACAACTTCAACCACCTCTCCTACCTAATTCTGACACACCATCTACATCTAGGGTTGAGCTTAATGCCATCATAACTAGGAGTGGTAGAAGCAATGTAGATCCACCATTTCCTACTTCTACATCTCTACCTGGACCTTCCATTCTCCATCTGATTTACCGCTGCCTGACTCTTCCCAACCTAGGAATGACCCTTGTATTACAACTACTATACCATTTTTGAAGGCTTTAAAGAAGAAGGGTAAAGGAAAGAAGAAGATTGGCATGGCACTTGAGGAGGATTTGCTTAAGCTCTTTGAGCAAGTTCACATAAATATCCCCTTGTTGGATGCGATCCGCCACATTTCACTTTATGCTAAGTTCTTGAATGACCTATGTACACCTAAGTGTAAAGCTAGTGTAGAAAGGGAGTAGTCCTATTATCCTTTCAGAACAAGTGAGTTCCATTATCTCCAGCAACCTCCCTTTGAAAAAGAAAGACCCAAGCACCCATCTTCTCTCCTGTATGATAGGAAACACCACATTGAATAGAGCCTTATTGGACTTAGGTGCTTCCATCAATCTTATCCCAACCTCCCTCCTGACTCATTTCAAGGTTGGCAATCTGAAGTCAACTGAGTTGTCTCTGCAATTAGCTGATCGATCAGTTAAGACACCTTAGGGAGTGTAAGACTAGAATTTTTAATACATCTAATTAGTTAATTAAAGCTCTAATTAGATGTTTAATGCTGGGATTAGGGGCATAGATAGCCTTAAATAATTATATTTTATCTTGTTGTTCCTTTTGACTTGTTAAGGAAGCCATTCTTTTTGGCTTACTTTAGAAGCCACCCTCATTTGCCTTGCTTGTGAAGCCATTTCCTTTTCGACTTCTTTGAGAAGCCATCTTCTTTTTGGCTTCCTTGAGAAGCTACCTCTTTTTGGCTTCCTTAAGAAGCAACTCCTCTTGGCTTCCTTAGGAAGCCACTCCCTTTAGCTTCATTGAGAATCCACCTCCCTTTTGGCTTCCTTAAGAAGACACCATTCCCTTTTATAAACTCCAAGCCAGTCTCAACCTCCTCATTTGGATCCGCAATGAGAGCAAGAAAGAGAGAATAAGGAGAAGAGGAGTTGATGCTATTGCTACAGCTGGCTAATGTTGTTGCTTCTCCATTCAATGTTGTTGTTTCTACGAAAGGGAAGAACAAGAGAAGAAGAGGACTTGATGCTACTACTACTACCGGCAGCTATTGTAGTTGCTGTTGATGAGGCTATTGCTGCCGTCAGAAGGAAGGAGAAGAGCTGAACCTGCTGCTGCTACTGCTGGCTACTATGGCTGCTGCTCCAGCTACTATTGCTACTGTTGCTATGTGTGGAAAGGGAAGAAGAGAGGGAGAAGCGGCTGCTGGTGCCAATTGCTGTTGTTGTTGCTCCAGCCAATGTTGCTGTTGTTTCTATGAAAGGGAAGAACGAGAGGAGAAGAGGAGTTGATGCTATTGCTGCTATCAACTGTTGTTACTGTTGTTGCTATGGTTGATGCTGCTACTGATGGTGTTGTGTGCATGACAAGGAGAAGGAGAACGAGTCCCATCTTTGAGGTAGGGTTTTCTCTACTTGATACCCTCTTTTATTCCTATGACTAGGAGTGGTAGAAAAAGTGTTTCGGGTATAAAATTCATGTTTGCATGTAAAATGGTAGGATTATGCTTTAGTGTTGGATTAACCTTGTAAATATGTAATGTTGATGATTGGCACTTCGGTCTGGGTGCTGGAATCACCTAGTATCGGTACTAGCGACCAATATCGATACTAGATGATTTTAGCACCGACTAATAATATGCATAAAAAAGGTACTAAAGGCACCCAGTACCAGAACTAGTGACCAATACCGGTACTGGATGCATTCGGTTGGCATGATTGGGACTGCCCAATACCAGTACTGGCTAGGGTACTTGGAGAAGGCAGTTAGCACCTAGTACCGGTACTGGTGGTCAGTACCGGCACTGGCTAGGAGTTTTGGTATTATACTGAGGATGCCTAGCATCGATACTAGGGTTTACTACTGATACTGGTGCACATGCTCCACCCTATTTGAGCTAAGAGGCAAGGAACTCTTGAGCTCTAAGAAGATGATTAAAAGTCCAATTTAGTTTGGCCAAATAAAGGATTGAACCCTAAATGTTGAACCTATTAATGACTCAGCTAGAGTTTAATAAAGGAAATACTTGGACCTTAAGGTCTTGGGTCAAGACCCCAGGTGATCCAGTAGGTAATTAGGGTTGTCTGCTCTGGGTTAGACCAGGGGAGAGAAAAAGGTTTAAGAAGTGATTAAGTCGAATAGGTGAGCTTGTAAGGTTTTATATTGGACTTAGTGAACCTGGGGCTCACTGTTTGGGTGGGGGACCCGAGATGTTACGGTAGCTGGAGGCTACCAAGGGTTTTCTACCATGGAACTTGGAGGGTTCCTGGGTGAGGTGATAGGCCAGGGATTGTCACTGGTGTTTAGTACATAAATGTACCCAAATTCGACTCGATACGGAGGTACTCATGGCTCTAGACTCTGTAGGTGCCATAGGCACAACGGGGGATGCAAAGGGTACTTGGTACTTTGCTAGAGTCTCACTTAGCACCCGTGGATATGGGAGTGTCAGGGTACTATGATGGATTGGTTGAGATCCTATTTGACAGAGGATTGGAAGGGCACACCTGAGGCTGTGCTCCTACGGGGAGCTGCTCTTGGAGGAAGCATTGGTGTGGCTCGACATTTCTAACCAATCCTACAATGATCTAGTTTGATCTGTGACTGGTCCTTGTTGGACACGAATTAGGCTTGTGCTTTGTGATCCCAAGGGATAGGCCTAGGTAGCTCCCAAGAGGCCTGATTCTTCAAACTGAGGTTAGCAACATTCTTGATACATCGAAATTGGCATGCCATTCTCGAGGATCAATAGACTTGCTAGCCTCTCCCTTGATCAAGGAGAGACTATCAAGTTAGAATTCAAAGGAAAGGATGCATCTCAATCTCCTCTGGTAGAGAGGGATGATTTCCAAAATCTGATCATTGGAACGAGTAAGGAAATAAATTAATAATACCAAATCATGGGAAGGATTTTGGGGCAATTTGATGAATGGGTTGTGGGACAGCTATAATTGGTTAGGTTGTGTCCAAGTTTGGGTTGAAACCTAGGGTTCTATGTTAGGCTAGGGATCTAGTCAGTTAGTGAGACTATACACTACCTTGTGTTTTGATTGCAATACAGTAGATGTTTGTTCCCTACTAAGCTAATTGGCTCATCCCTACTTTGTGACCTACTTTTAGGTTGACGTAGTCATAAGACGTTGACATGCAGGTCTTGTCCCTGCACAAGTTTTTGTTGGCTCTGTTGACAAGTAAATTTTTGTCTTGTTGCTGCTTTTCTATTTCAACTCTGTGCCATCCTTTCAGCTTATTCTTCCATTTTACATGATAAATGGAACTCTTCTATAGCTTGACTTAGTTAGGTCCAACCTGAATGAAATAAACCAGCACCTCTTCTGTTGCCATTCCTTGAAACTTCAACCCTCATATAGGGGCTTGTGTTTTAGGGCGTGACAAGGAGTGTTCAAAGATATTATAGTGTAGGTCAAGGTGTTTTATTTTCCTATGGATTTTATTGTCCTTGACATGAAAGTACCTAAGGATATACAAAACATACCCATCATACTAGGGAGTCCATTCTTGGCCATAGCCAAGGTGAACATTGACTGTGAGGAGGGCCTTTTAGAATTTAAATTTGGAGATTAAAAGATGAAGGTAGATATTTTCAAGGTATAGAAGGGACAATCTTGTAGTTTAATTGAGGAGATCTGCTCTTTGAATTCATTGGACAAGTTGGTCGAGGATACACTAATTGATTCACTTACATTAGAACCTCAATTCCCTTCTACATCTAACTTGACTCCTCTTGAGCTACCTAGTAAAGAGACTTTGGACTCGCCTCCAATTTCTTTAGTGTCTTTAGGATCTTCTATGAACTCCACACTTGCTCTTTCACCTGATCTTGCACCTGTTGAACTCAAACCTCTTCCTGATTCACTAAAGTATGTCTTCTTAGGACAATATCAGACTTATCCTGTGATTATCAACTCACTTATCATCTGATCAGGAATTACAACTCATTTCTATCCTAAGAGAACATTGACAGGCGATAGGATGGAGCCTAGTTGACCTGACTGGCATTAGTCCTTCTTACTGCACTCATAGGATTTTCACTGAAGAAGGATCTAGACCTACTCATCAGTCTCAACATAGACTGAACACTACACTACAAGAGGTGGTTAAGAATGAGATGTTAACTATTTAGACTATTGAGTCGTAAATTCGTGAGTTTGATTATTTTTATAACGACACTAGGTGAGTCCCAATCAATCTCAAGGAGATGTGTTTTGCAAATCAATTCTAACTTTTCTACTCACTTAAAATTGCAGTCCAGTGTTTAGAGTGCGAATATAAGATTCGTCGGCCGCATTGTTGATGCGTAAAGTGTGCGTGTGAGTAAAAAAATAACGAACATGAACGTTTGAGTTTCTGTTCGCACGATTTCAATTATACGATGGCGACCAACGGAAAATGCATCTATTGCGAAATCATTTATATCCTCTGGAACAGACATGATTTATTTGCTAACAAAAAGGTATGATCCAAATAATGATAAAGAGATTTTATTCCATTGAATCAAGTTGTTTACAATCAAATCTAGAGGAAAGCTTGTACATGAATTTAAAACTAAATCTATGAGAAGCTCATCCCATCTGGAAAACTCAAAGAGCCATCGACACTATAGGATGAGAGTGGTGAGACATTGGGTATGATGCCTCACCTACATCACTTAGAGAGATGCATGTATGTAACCCATAAAGAGCATATGCGTGTACTCTGGAAGGAGATAACACTAAACTACTAAGCAAGAAACTAAATGCATAAAACTAAAGCATGAAGAACAACTAAAGCTATGAGAAATAAGAGCACCAAAGGTTTGCTTTGGTGGCCGTGGCTTGAGGTGGAGGAAGGAATGGAGAACAGCCATGGGTGGTGGTGGCCAACCTCTTAAGGATGGAGGTGGTGGAGCTTTGGTGGCCATGGAGGAGGGTGCTCGTGGGAGGAAGATGGTGATGGATTGATGGAGGTATGGATGGATGGAATAATGGATGGCTTGAGCAGCCACTAGTGGTGCCCTTTTCTAGAATTTGGGTGACTCTTCTTAGGTGTCATTAGAAGGCTCTAGAGAGTCTCTTAGGTGGCGTCAATTCGAGAGGAGAGTGGGTCTTCAAGATCCACTTTTTGTGGAGGTAGGTTGGGTTGGACTTAGACTAGGTTGGACTTAGGTTTTTAGGTCTTGAAGTGGTGCCACCTAAGGGTGTGTGGATGTCACTTGTGTGGGTTGTGTGGACGTGACTTAAGTGGGTTGGGTGGACCTACTTAAGTCATGACTATGGTAGCCCAAGGTTGAGCCTAGTAGGTTTGGGTATTGGGTCTAGGTAAGGGTCCTAAAGATAGGTTCATACAACCTATTACTAAGGTGGTAGATCCAACTAAACTTATCAAAAGTTTAATTGGGTCAATGTGTGTTTAATTTGGAGAAAGAATTTCCAATAAGGTTGTATGTGAGTCAATTGGACTATGACTGAGTCCAATTAGACTTGCACGGGTTGAATTAAGGTCTAATTGGGTCCCATAGGTCCAATTAGACAAGCAGAGTTCAATTTACTTCTATTGAGTCAACTGGGCTTAGTGAGAACCTAATTAGGTTCTTAGGAACATCTAGTGATATTGTACTAGGCTTAGGGTTTCTCTAAATAGGTTCCCTAAGGTGTATGGTAGGGTTCCTAGGCCTAAAGAAGCAAGATATAGCCTTTAATTCCAAAACAGCAGACGGTTGTGACATCCAGACATCTGGGAAGTAGGTCAGACGACTTAAACTCTAGAATCAAAAGTCTAAAGATCAAGTTTGGACGTCAAATACTAAATTAGTATGGGCGTCAGGTTCTATTCATGGATTCTATGGAAATTGGACATCCATCACACTGTTTGGATGTCCAAAGGTGGGCTAGAAAGTCTTTTTAAGGTGTTCTAGGCTAAATTGACCTAATAGGAGGATGGCTTAGGTATGGGAAGGTGGATAGGGTTATCCTAAGGACTAGGGGTAGGTGCAATGTTCTTCATAACTTTAATTCTTACATTTAAATCCTACAAGTAGTCTAATATACCTCTTCCCTACTCTCTGTCTTCAGCTTTATTTACAACTTAATTTCGGTCTTCTGCTCCACTTTGCTACAGCTCCAGTCTCTATCTAGCTTTAGGCCATCTCTTGAGCTCTTTATTACCTACAAACCAAATCATTCACTAATCAGTACAGAATTATAGCATTATTTCAAGAACAACTAACTAAAGCAATAATAATGCAAGATATGCAGCTGACACATGAATTACTCCTAAGTTATACTCAAATCTAACTCAATTTAGGTCAATTAAGTCTTATGATTGCTGTGAAATCATAGACAACGGAATAATTTTTCCCATCTTTGATAATCAGTGGGTAAGTCCTATTTGAGTTATGCCTAAGAAGGTCGAACTTACCATTATAACCACTGAGTCTGGAGGAGTCATCCCTACACGAATTGCGAGCTCGTGGCAAGTATGTATTGATTTCCATAGGCTCAACCAAGCCATGAAGAAAGATCATTTCTCATTGCCTTTCATTGATTAAAGACTAGAAAGACTGGTAGGGAATGGATTTTTCTACTTTTTGAATGGCTATTTAGGCTATAATCAGGTGGCAATTCACCCTGATGATTAGGAAAGAATAACTTTCACCTACCCCTATGGAACCTTTGCTTTCTGTAGGATGCCATTTGGATTATGCAATGCACCCACTACTTTCCAACGATGTATGTTTACAATCTTCTTTGATTTGGTAGGTGATTTCCTAGATGTCTTCATGGATGACTTCTTGATCTTTAGAAGCACATTTGAGATTTGCCTAGACCACCTGACTAAGGTCCTACAAAGATGCATTAAAGTGAATCTTGTACTTTCTTGGGAGAAATCACATTTCATGGTACCAGAAGGACTTGTCTTAGGTCACCTTATTTTGGAGAGAGGAATTGAGGTTGACCGTGTGAAGGTAAAATTGATTTTTGACCTGCCATTACCTTCCTTGGTTAAACAAATTTGATCTTTTCTCAGGCATGTTGGTTTTTAACGCCACTTTATAGTGGATTTCTTGAAAATAACCCGACCTCTCACCAATCTCCTCTCTAAGGATGTAGACTTCCAAATCTATGACGATTGTGTTCGTGCATATACGACACTTCGTGATCTGGTTACCAAGGCACCAATATTGCAACCCCCAGATTGGTCTCACCCTTTTAAGATTATCTGTGATGCCTCTGATTATGCAGTAGGGGTTATCCTTAGGCAAAAACTAGATGGGAAACTTATAGTCATTTACTATGCTAGCAAGACCTTAGATGAATAACAAAGGAATTACACAGTTACCGAAAATGAATTGCTAGCTGTAGTATTTGCACTAGAAAAATTTAGACCTTATCTTTTAGGTTCCCAAATCATAGTCTACATCTTCTCGCTATGAAGGATGCAAAATCTCACTTGATTAGATGGATCCCACTTTTGCAGGAGTTTGATTTAGAGATTCACGACAAGGCTACGAAGTAGAATGTGGTAGCTGACCACTTATCCTACCTTCCTTAAGCTATTTCTCCACTATCAATTTTTGACCACTTCCCTGATGAGCAATTGTTGGTCATTCATTTTAATGTTCCTTGTCATGCTGACATTGTCAACTACCTGGCTTCTGGAATCGTTTCTGCTAATTGGGTTCGACATCAAAAAGACAGACTTAGATCCGAAGCCAAGCACTATTACTGGGAAGAACCATGGTTATTCAAACACTACAAAGATCATATTCTTAGGAAGTGTGTCCCTGATAAGGAGATGGAGAGCATTCTATCATTCTGCCATGACCAGGCATGTGGCGATCATTTCTCTAGCAAAAAGACTGCTGTCAAGATTTTACAAAGCGATTTTTATTGGCCCACGATCTTCAAGGATGCACACGATTATAGTAGGGCATGTTCAGGCTGTTAGTCTCTCGGCAATATTGGCCATCAAGACATGATGCCCTTAAATCTGATTTTGGTGTACAAAATCTTTGACATATGGGGCATTGACTTCATGGCACCTTTTCCAAATTCTCATGGCTTCAAGTACATCTTGTTGGCTGTGGATTATGAATCAAAATGGATTGAAGCCATCCCTTCAAGAACAAATGGCCATAGAGCTATGACACAATTTGTCAAAGATTGTATCTTCTCTCGTTTTGGGGTACCAAAAGCCATCATTAGTAATGGAGGGTCCCACTTTTGAAACACACATTTTCAGTCCCTCCAACAAAAGTATGGGGTGACACATAGGATTGTAACACCTGATCACCGACAGACTAATGGACTAACTGAGGTGTGTAATCGGGAGATCAAGAAAATTTTGCAGACTACCATTTGACCAGGCAAAAAAGATTTGTATTCCCACCTTTCTGATGCGCTGTGGGCATATAGGACAGCTCATGAAATCCTATTAGGAATGTCTCCTTCTAGATTGGTATATGAGAAACCCTATCTGAGTACAAAGACTATTTAGCCATCAGAAAGTGTAATTTCGACTTAGAGATGGCCAGTGATCATAGAAGACTACAAATTTTCGAGCTTGATGAGTTAAGGAATGAATCTTATAAAAGCTCAAGGATTTATAAGGATAAACTCAAGGCCTTCCACGACCACCACATTCATAGGAAGACATTCGACCCTAGTCAAAAAGTCCATTTTGATTCACGACACAAACTCTTCCTAAGGAAACTGAGATCCAAGTGGACTGGACCTTTCACCATTAAGAGAGTATTTGAAAATGGAGCTATTGAGATCATCGAGATTGACAAATCTGAACCTTTCACTGTGAATGGACAGTGATTGAAACCTTTCATTGAGCCACATGATCATAGGGTTGTCAAATATGTTGTTTCTCTCCAACATTTTGGACCATCTGGGTTTATGCCTAGCTGAAGGTGTAAAACTTAGCAACTCTTGCATATAGTTGTTTTCTCTTTCTTCATTTTCCCATTTCCTCCTTAGGTGTCGATCCTTGTATTTTTAGTTTGCATGCCTAGTCACATTTGTCCTTCATTTCACTACTTAGCCCGACTTTCCACTCTGATTTATATTAGACTTGAAATCATCCACATAGAGATTTTATCTCCTCATTCCGACTTGCTTTTGTCACCCATCCTAAGTTAGTGAAAAGCAGAGTATGCATCTGCATCCACCCTATTCGCCTAATGAGAACATTCCATCATTTAAGCATGGGGTGGTATAAATGGTGAAATCATTTTCTAGAATGCAATTATAGACACAACCTGCAGTGTATGGTATATAGTATAGTATTAGTAAAAAATCCAAAAAAATTGAAAAATAATGAAAATTTTGAAAAAAAAATTTAATTACAAAAAAAAATACAAAAAAAGTAAAAAAGAAAAATTCCAAAAATACAATAAGAGACCTACTTACATTCACTATTAAGGGAGAAACTCCAATAATTTTCCAAGGAGAAAAGAATTGAAAGGTTTATAAGTGTTTAATTGTGATCTTATAGCTGAAACAAAAATAGAATAAATATTTATGGACATTTAACCTCTGCTAGTTAGACTTTTTAGGCCACAAAAACTTCATTCGCTTAGGCTTAGGCTTAATACACTCAAGCATTAACAAGATAGACCAGGATCTCTCCTAACTTAGGGCGTATTCTTGTACCTAAGTCACCAATACAGGATTCATTTGTTTGCTTTTGCTTGGGAGTCAAAGTAATCGTAGTTTACACTACAGAGAGTCAGGAAAGACCAGATGAACTTAAGATTGACCCTTAGTGTTCATTAGGGAAGGTGGAGTCCTTACCCGTGTTTGCATGTAGACTTCTTATCCCAATCTTTAGTCATGTGTTTAGAAAAAGTTCTTTCCAGCAAAGTACTCACCCACCAAATAAGTGTGCTCTACCAAATGAAGTTGTAGGAGACAAATTGACATTTGCTTTCAGATAAAGAAGAAAAATCAAGAGAAAAATCAGAAAAGCAGAAAAAAGGGAAAAAGTAAAAAAAAGACATTCTTTTGAATAAGTCAAGTATGCTCTCAAAATTCCTATATATTCCACCTAAAAGATTTTTCAAGGTGCCTTACAAATACCCTATTTCCATCAAATATTATTTGAGCCATAATGCAATAAGAGTTGGGTTTGAGTCTTCACTCATTTTTTAGAGTCGATCTGAAGACATGAGCTGAGTTGGGACCAACCTGGACTTGAAAAGACATGAAACCCCAAGCTTGAGTTTTAGTGTTCATCTGGTTAGTCTTGATTTTTCCCTGAGCCCACGACGTGCAGGATAATGGAAGTTGCTGTGATCAGGTCCACCTCCACCTTGAATTATAGCCATCATCTCCGCCCATTGCACCTACTGCTGTGCCATCTACTCCTTGAAATACAATCTCTACCGACGGATCTCATCTTTAGTAGCTCGCAGCTCTCTGGTTACATCGTTTAGTTGCATCTAAGTCTGCTGTACCTGTGACCTTAGCTGCTCAACCTCAGCAGAAGGTGTGCCAGACGATCCCTTTCGTCTGTACCAAGTGGTGAGTGTCTGACTCCGACCTCTACTACGAACAAATCCACCATGTTCTGGAGGCATGACTCTTCGGAAAGCCTCCTCAAGTGTCATAGGAGGCTGCTGGGTCGCAAAGTTCTCGTTTGTAAGGTTAGGTGGGAGGACCAAGTCATACATTTCTCCCGGATTACATTTTTATCTAAGTCATATGTTCAACTGAAATGAAAGTTAAATTTAAATAATTAAAAAGAATAACTTACATGCTTGGCTTGGTAGGTCTAGTGAATCCATGTGTGCTCACCCTCCAAAACCTTTCTATGACTGATCTCATAGACTTCAAGAAAATCTAATTGGGCACCATCATGTGTACTCGCCTAAAATTAAGTAAATAAAAAAGATAATAATTTAAAGTTACATGTTAAGAACTTTAAGTTGAAGGGACACTATTGCTGCTATAGGGTCCTCTCATATATTTTCTCATCCATTTTTCCTATATAGTCACCTTGATCATTTGATAATCTCCAAAGCCCCTTGTGAGAAGGACAAATGTCTAATTCTTACAAGTTTTGTAGCCCCAAATGAACTTCGCCGAGCTTGCCATAATTACTTTGAAGACCCCATTATGGGATGATATTGCATTTCATCCAAAACCCTATTAGGCCTTCGACAACCCATTTAACCAGTTGCACTCTTGCCATTCTTAAGACCATGACTTGTGCCCATCCTTGCATCCCTTTGGTGTTTAACCACAAACACTAAGATCTACCAAAAAAAAAACCCATCATGAGACGGATGGGTGACCGTCATTGTCATTTAGTTTGCCAAATATATAATATAGTCCAGCAATACCAAATAACTTATTCTGAAAAAGCAATACCAATGACTTGTCATATTTCATCCGTACCTACCTACCAGACATTTAACCACTTCAGCTTTTAGTAGTAAAAACATAATGAGCAAAGTAGTGGTAGGCTCTCAGTAGTTACCTTTCTCACCAACAAACCCTTCTTCCTTGTGCCTCCCCATCTTGGTCGAGTGGCCCACGCTACAGATGGATTCCACATTCCCTCTAGATAAGCCCACCTCATTATTGAAAACAAGCAGAGTTGCCTTCGCCCCCATCCCGGTGATGTCGTTGGAGGTGATCACCATATCCAACCTCGGGTCCACCCTAACTAGATGTTGGTTATCCTTTGCATTCTTCAGGGAAATTATATGTTAAAACTTGAAGTTGTGATAAAATCTTCAAGGGCACCCCTTTGTTTAGAACTTCTCTGAACAAAGGATGATGACTCTTATATCATGCTGTAAAGGCAACTTCGTGCATGTAAGTGAGGTATAGACACTCTGCAATGTCCATATAACCTGATTATAAGTGTCAATGGGAAAGTATTTTGACACAATTATCCCCTCCAAAAACCTGTAACCTAGGTGCTAGAATACCTATTATTTATCATAAGTGCATCTAGATTTATGCAAGTGTGTTTATCTATAAATTCATAAAACACACACAATTAATCATATAAACATTTACAAATTAAGCTGATACATCACATTCATTCACAAATAAAAACAACAGAACATTCATAATTACCTCGTTACACCTCACATATATTAATTCACAAAAATAACATAATTTCACATAATTAAGTGGGTACACACCACAATTATCACATACATGCGCATATAATTTCACATCATTAAGTGGGTACACCACACAATCATTCACATTCACAACATAATTAATCTAAAAATTTTACATTCATACCTCGATAAAACATGAGAATCAACGATGGCATATCCAATGACAGGTTAACCTAAATTGAACGTTACAAATCAAACATAATTAAGATGAAATTTTAATAAATATAAATTTTAAAAAATAAAAAAATATCAATGGAAAGGGTTTAGGGGGAGGTGGTGGCGAATGAGGTGGGGTGGCTTGGGGAGGAGGAGGAGGAGGGGTGGGGGTGATGGAGGAGGGTAGAGTGCAGGGGCGGGGGGCAGCAGCGAGGGGCGAGCAGGGAGCGGGGGGCGGTGTGGGGGGCAGCCGCAAGGGGTGGTGGAGGAGGGGAGGGTGCAGGGGTGGTAGGGGGGTCAAGGATGTGAGCGATGTGGGGGAGGAGGGTCGGGGAGGGGGCGGTGCCTTGGGGAGGAGGGGTGGCGGGCCGGGGAAGGGGGTAGCTCACCAGAGGGACGGAGAGTCAACTGCAGGCCAGGGAGAGGCAAGGTGGGGGGTGGCTCACACGAGGAAGGAGGAGAACTATTTCGGGGGAGGGGGAGGCGGAAGGGGTGTGAGTGTGAACTTATATTCACCATTAGCAATGATTGATCAGATCAACAGTCACCAATGTGAGTAACACAACTTTTCCAGCCTCACTACGGTTCATGTTCGTGACAGTTGATCGCGTCAACCATCGTGAAGTGTGAGTAACTCACCTTTTCCTACCTCACATGGGAAAATTTTTTTTAGCTACCACTCACATTTCGTGACAGTGTATATAACCACTGCGACTGTACATTAGCAACAGTTGTATAAATCATTGCAAAATGTAATGCACCTTTTCCCACCTCACACGGGAAAAGTTTTTTTTAATTGCCACTCACATTTCGCGATGATTTATACAATCGTTGGAAATGTACATTAGCGATGATTTTATGATTAACCGTCGCTAATGTGAAAATGACAACTTCTCCCACCCAACGTAGGAGTAGATATTATCGTGCAGTGGCACGAATTTGCGACAGTTGATCTAATAATCATTTTCAATTGCGAGTTATGAACACTTTGACAAGTATAGACGATTTATGGTGACATTTGAACACATAAGCATCACTAATGTTCAATTATTAGCGGCAGTTTCACGACCGTCGCAAGTTTAATGTCGCCAATAGTGATTTCTCTTGTAGTGTTTCTGTAGTTAAAAAATGGAAACAAAATACAAAATTTGAAAATTCCCTAAAAATCCTAAAAAGACCTATGTACATGTTGTAAATACATGTATATATTCTTAATTTTATAAGGTATATTAGTTAAATTAATCTACTGCAAATTAGTAAGTTAACTAAGTATGAAACTAAGTTACAGTGTATCCTAAATTATCTTCTAACTTATTCTTAACTTAAGTATAATCTAAATTATATTGTATAATACATAACCTATTCTATTTAACTAATTATATGTATATGTTGAACATAACTTATGTATTTATATAAATTATGAAAGTCTATTAGTAATTATAATAACTAACTTAAAATCAAAAGTAAAGTATTTATTATTTAGAGTAAGATATTTGTAATCTATTTAACCTGTATATATATACATATGTTAATAATGTACATTAGTAATTTATCTAATTTAAATTAGTTAATTAATTAAGGAGTTAAGTTATATTGTATATTTATAACTTATAATTTTAACTTATTTTAAATCTATCTAGAACATTATATGTATTGCATAGTAGTAAGCATATTGTGATGACCCAACTCCCGCTAAGCGATGAAACCTAGGTCGCCATGTGCTAACTAGCACAAATCACCCATGAGATTGCAATCACCCAACACATAATCATAAAATATAAACAAAGCTAAACAAACTAATAATATTACATTATTAAATGAATAGAATTTTAATATTGATCATAGGTTTACCGCAATATATAAGCCAAGAGATGTACAACAAAAATCATCTTGTGAACTGTCAAATACACTTGAGTACGGAACCCAAAAACACGTCGGTAAAAATTGAGTAGAGTAGAAATAATAACAGAGTACAGCAGTAATAGAGAATAAGAGAAAATGTGTACTAAAGCCTTAATTAATCCATTTATTAGATATCTTGTTATTCGGTTCCATTTTGTATATTGGAAGCCCAAATTATTGTAGTCTATAATTTTTTCAATTGATGCCTCAGGGCACAAGATGATTTCGCGTAACTTCCTTTAATGTAAGACCCGTATAAGCTACCCTCTTGGCCAAGAAGACTGCTTATAACCATCAAGTCGCCACTCTCCATCACCCCGGGGTCATTGCAGAAAGGGTACAACAAAGTGGGCTTTTAGAGACGTTCATTTGAGATAGATTGGTGGAACCATCTCGAATAAACTAAAGCCCACCCAAGAAACCTATGCACCTATCCCATTCCCTTCCCGCCTACGCATACTCAAACCTAAAAACACCCCACCCACGTGTGACCTTCCCCCTTCGCCCCAACCCCTCATCACAGTTTCCTTCCCCACCACGGCAGATCTCCATTGTCCTCCCCACCATAGTATATCTCCCTCAACCATCCCCTCCAGCAGATCGCAACCATCCCCCTCGACCATTGCACCTCTTTTGTCGTCCCACTCTCAATCGATAGTGCCTCTCAATCACCGGCAGAAGCCCCTCTCGATTGTGTGCACAACGATCAGCTACAACCCCTTCGATTGTCACCACCATCGTTTGCCCCCTCAGTTGCAGCGTGGTTCTCTCTGATCGATGCCGACACCCTCCGCCTACTTCACCTCCTCTGCCAGCTATAGGTCTACTTTGATGCATTGTTGGATGTGTTTTTTTTTTTTTGTATATCTATTTCATATGTCTTGATGGATTATTTGAGTTTGAAATAGGATTGCATTCTTGATGAGATTACATGCTTTATTTTCTTCCTTTCGGTGTTTACCAAGTTTTTTTGGTATATGCATCTTCTCAAGGATGTGGTTTGTTGTTTGAAGTTTGTTGTTTCCCTATTTTGATTCCCCTACTGCAGATAGTTGACATCTATAGATTAGAATGTGGCAGTATCTTTTTTGTTTATAAGAAGACCAACATAGTCTCATGGTCACTAATCTTAAGGTTTTATCTTTTGAGAAAGAAAATTATGTGCATTATGTGGTATTGTAGATTTCAACAAATCTCTACAATGTAGAAAATAGGCTATCATGTTATTGGATCTCATTACTAATAAAGTACCACGTAGGTAGTCTTGCCAATGTTGGCAACATGATGCTTTTTTTCTTAGAAGTATTCGGTTAATTTTATATCAGTTCAGTGGGAAAGAGTAGAGATATCTAGCTATTTTTGAATTAGGTTTGGAGGGGATATAGATAAACAAGGTATGAGAACACTTGCATATATTAATTAGTAATTTATAAACTTTTTGTTATGTTTTATTGATATTATGTGATTCATAGGCCATCTTGCTGAAAATTCCCTGAACTTTAATTTTAAGATATGCCAAGAGACTATGTACTTTCCATCAAGATAGATGCTAGGTTTGCTCAAATGATGAGGCCTTGAAAGCTGGATAATATGTCTGGTTTGCCATTTTACTATTTTAGGAAAGTATTACTCCATAGATGTTCTTTTTGGGAAAAGGGACTATTTTGGGACCAAAGTTGGATGTCTCCTAGTTAAAAAAGAGGGCAGACGCTTTGAACTAGTTCTTCTTATAAAATGCCTAATTACGCTTACTTACAAAAGAAAGAGCCCATTTGAGCATCATACACAAAACAACTAGTGTCCTAATGGTTCGCCTTTGTTTCCGCATTCATCACTCCTAGAGGTGCTCCTGGACAACAAAATACTCAATTTCTTACCATAATAAATGTACTATGCCTTGATAAGATTACTGAAACAAATGCCTTTTTTACCATCCAAATGGCCATCATGAATTGTAGCTTTTTATTTAATAAGGTTAAAACCAATTTCAACAGTCTACTCCAAGAACTTTGTGCCAGTATTCTGCATGAATCAAAAGCATTATGAAGCTCTGAAACGTCAATTTGGTGCACATTTGGACTTGCTTTATGTTGCTTATGCTCTCAAATTGTCAAAGCTTTGTAGTGAACATTTCTTTCTACTTTAATCACGATGTGGAATCTGTAGTAATTTTTTTTTGCAATTCAATCAATCTCCAATAATTTTGATTGCCACTGGTGGCCTATTATCATTGAGTTACTAAGGACTATAAGGTGTGTGTTCCTTGTTACTGTCAAATCAATACTTCTGATCAATTCTTGGGACCTCCACAAGAATGCCTGTAATGATTTAATATTAGAAGTATGCCAATGAGAGCTTCAAGATTTTTTTCAGAAAAATAAGAGTAACGATACACTATGCTCTTTTAGAAAAGCTTGTGGGAATGTGTTGGCCCAATGGAAATAGGAAAAGAAGGGGCAAGGTCATAGAGGATAAGGGGTCTTTCTGTTTAGATTTAAATAGGAATGGGATAAATCCATTGATAGGTCAGAGACCAATCACATTGATAGGTCTTAATCCATACATTTTTAGGACAACAAAACTAAGGATTAGGCAAATGGAAGTCAAGAGTGAGACACAAATACATTTACATAGTGAAAAACAAGAGTGACTAAACTTTGACAACCAATTATCCATCCCTACAAATTAGTTTAATTTTTTGGTGACGTTTTACCCTGTCACTCACTTATTTTTGGTATCGGAAAGAAAATCTATCCTTAAAAAGTAGTTGCTAAAACTCTATTTTGTTGTAGTAGGGTGGTTGTTGAGGTAGACTAGCCACCCTTCCTACATAAAAAATTAGTATCTTGTTACTGCACAGACCTAGGTTTGACTCTCAACTGCTAAGTGTATTTGTAAGATGTGTCCTTTTCATTTTCTTAGTGGGAGACCTTGAATTTTGATTATGAACTCTAGTTATTAATCATTTTGGTTATTAGTTTAGGTACCAATGGATAAATCATGGATGCATTTGCGTTGAACAGATATTGCCAGATATATTCTCGGAGTAAAGAGATTCTTAGACTAGGCTTTTTATGATGATTGAAGATCATATAGAAGTGGAGCAGAGAAGAACTTAATCTTTTTCCCTTTCAAAATTTGCAAGAATGGATGGTTATATGAGCAAAAAGTTGTATTAGAACATCTCATTTGAGATGGCATATGGTCATGTTATACAACTTGGACAGCTCATGGAGAGGAAATAAGGCAATCGTCTAGGCAACATGAACTTGATGATGATATAATGGACTCTGAACAAAATCATTTACAATATGGTGATCAAATAATTGATTTGTTAAATGATAGTAGACCTGATCCCGATTAATTGAATGAAGAGGAGAGAAGTGGTGAAAGTAGTCAATTTTATTTTGCACTGAATGAAGCCAATTGTCCAATTTGTCCTGAAGTCAACTCAATGTCACGTTTAAACTTCCGATTGAAATTGTTTAAAATGAAGGTGATGAATCGAGTAGCATCGAAAATGATGTCAGATGTTCTAGATTTCATTGCAGAGCTATTAGGTCATCCTGTGGATTTCCTTAAGAATTGGCATGATGCTAGGAAACGCCTTCGTGTATTGGGATTGAAAAGTGAAAAGATAGGTGCTTGCTGGAATGACTACATATTATTTTTTAAGGACAAAGAAGGGCTTGAACATTAATTGTCCAAAATGTCTTGCACCAAGATACGAGTTCAGCGATAATGTTAGCGGAGGAATGTGACATCCAGAAACAACGTCTTTTCATGTCATCGAAGACAGCAAAATTAATGTGTTGGCATAAGAATGGAAGGAAAGAAGATCCAGATGGACTAATGCGTCATCCAGCTGATTGTGAAGAATGGAGAAATTTTGATACTAGGTATCCACTATTTGCAATAGAGGCTCAAAATTTAAGATTAGCACTATCGAGTGATGGGCTTAATCCATTTGACAACATGAATGTTAACTATACAATTTGGCCAATGATGGTTGTTGCATATAACTTATCTACACGGTTGTGCATGAATTCATCATTTCTGATGTTAACATTGCTAATTCCAGGTCCTAACGCTCTTGGAAATGCAATCGATGTCTATATGCAGCCCTTGTTGGATGAATTGAAGTTATTATGGTTTACAGGAGTGCACACATATAATGCATCATAGAAGGAAACATTTACAATGCATGCAGCATTACTTTGGACTATCAGCGATTTTCCTGCATATGCCAACCTCTCTGGATGGAGCACAAAAGGAAGAAAAGCAAGCCCTGTTTGCATGGAGGATACAAATAGTACCTAGCTTCAAAAGAGTAAGCAGTTTTGTTACTTAAACCATTGTAAATTTCTTCCCATACAACATAGATGGCGAAAGAATGATTACAAGCAAAAATTTGATGGCAAACCTGTCTCAGGTATGATGAAAGTGCGATTATCAGGAAAGGATGAATGGATGGAACAAAAAAAGCTTGGATATGTTAAACTTGGAAAGCCCTTTATGAAGGAATTGAAAAAGTATGCAGAAGATTAGCATTTGTTACGGTCGGAGGAAGGAAAGCATTTTCTTTAGAGAATTGACATATTGGAAAGATCTTTGAATTTGCCACAATCTTGATGTATGCATATTGAAAAAAATGTAATGGACAACATCCTTGGAATACTGCATCTTTCAGGGAACCCAAAAGATATTTTGAAGCTAAGACAAGACTTACAAGATACAGGTATACAACTTGACTTGCAACCAAAGAGTCTACCAAATGGGAAATGTAGATTGGAGGATGCAATTTATACACTAAATGGAGATGCAAAATAGAAAATATTTAGGTTTCTATCAAGCATTAAATTTCGCAATGGATATTCTTCACAAATATCAAAATGTGTAAATGTTGACAGAAAAAAGATAAGTTCTCTTAAAAGCCATGATTGTCATGTATTTATGCAAGTTTTGTTTCCACTAGCAATCAATGGTGTACTGCCAAATGTTGTCTTCCAACCATTATTAGAGCTAAGCTGCTTTTTCAAAGCTGTATGTTTAAAGGTTTTGAACCCAATTACACTATCAAGATGGGAAGAAGATATTGTAATTACCTTGTGCAAGATGGAACAAATCTTTCTGCCTACTTTTTTTGATGTGATGATTCATCTTGTCATTCATTTGGCATATGAAGCAAAGTGATCACACGTGTTTCGCGAGTTTGAAATCAGGGTTACAAGTAACCCATCGTCATAGTTGCAAAACTCATGATCAAATAAAATTTATATAGAAACTCCAAGGGAGTCCCAGGTCGAACACATGGAGGCGATGTTTACTTTAATTGAAAACTGCACTTCGATTTGTTTCTTTTTGGTGTTTTAGGGTTTTGTTTTTTTCTTGTTTTTGAAATAAAAGACAAGCAATCACAAGATAGAGATGGAATCAAATGTGACGTATTGCATTAATGTCTATTACAATAATCTACGAAAGCATAAAAAGAGAGGGAGGTGAGAAGAAATCTCCCGAATCAGCTATTTGATGAGACGACGGCACCTGGCGGAAGCTCAAATGAAGGAGGTGAGGATTGGGACAACGGAGGTGAGATGCAGGAAGACATCGGGTAGAGGAAAGCTTCAACGTGGCTCCGAAATGGAGGTGCGAAGGCGGAGATGATTTTCTACCGAAATGGAGGTGGGGGGACGACTCCAAGGAGACCTACGAATGGGGATGGGAAGAGGGATGAATATTTGGTGAGGTAAAGGTTCGCTATACTAATAGGAGCCTTGGGAGCTTGAGAACAAGCTCTAATGGAGCATTGGTAGGCTTGCTAGGGCTTGGGAGTAGGTAGGAGTAGAGTAGGTAGAGATGACTTGGAAGGGACGGGGTGTAGGTTCTTTTATAGTGGAGGAGAAGAGGCAAAAATAGGTATGGGACCATTAGTGACCTTCAAGCCGTCGCTGGAAGCGTCACTGTAGGCAGCTCATGCCCGCTCATGCCCGCAGCTGGCTTTGCTGGTGCACAAAGAATTAGCGACGGTTGTAAGCGTCGCTGTAGATCCAGCTCATGTGTCGCTGTAGGCTAGTGCTAATCGCGCATGCACCCACGTTGCTGCTGTGCTGGTGCGCACTCCACGCGCCATGTCGCACACGCGCACGCTCACGCACTGGTGCTGCACTGTGTGCATGCATGCCTCTGCGCGAGCACGTGCACCCACACTGCTGTGTGCGTGCGGTGGCATGTGCGTGCGCTGGGTGGCCTGGGTTGCACCACGTGGCACAATCTAGGTCGTCCATCTTCTTTCCATTGTAGAGGCAACTACAAAGGTCGAATTGAGTCGATTTTTGCGCCTTTAGGCTGCGATCGTCGGCTCGAATCCATCCGCACAGTTGGAGTTGTCATTTGAAGCTCCGAATTATGTCACCTAGTCCCTTGCCATTTATCTTCCTCGGACTGCATAAAGTGGTACGGGACTCCGATCGAGGCGATTTCGGAGGCTTTGGACTCCGATCATCATCTTGATCAGATTCGTACGGTCGGATCGTCAATCTGAGGCTCCAAAATAAATATCCTTCTCTCCTTACCACAAAAAGGATGCAATTAACCTAAATTATATACAACTACTCTAAATGTAGAATGATGCATGGTATGCAATATTTATAACATGAAATGCAAATCTAAGCATAAGAACATGCATGAATAGACATTTTACCCTCAATAAATGTGTTTACATCACAAAGGTTTCTGGACTAGTACAATATAGATCGATGTATCCCATAGAACGTTATCTAAAGAAGCTAAAAGATTATGTTTTCAATAAAGTACATCCAGAAGGTTCAATAGTAGAGGGGCATCTGTTAGAAGAATGTATAAATTTTTGTGCAATGTACATGGATGGTCCAGATAATCATTTTAGTAGAATTGAGAGAAATTTGATGGTGGTCCTATTGAAAATGTAGAAGGTCATTTGTCAATCTTCACATCAGGAGGGAGACCAATCAATCAAGGTGAAAGCAGATGTCTAATGATCGAAGATAGAAATTTGGCACACTTATATATATTAATGCAGGTGCCTATTGGACCCCTTCATTCAAGAGTTTGAATGTCAATTCGTTTGCATAGAAAAATAATTCATTGAATGGTTTGGTGAAAAAGTTAAACTTAAAGTATCAAATGATATGAAATGGTCACCTAAATTTGATATCTTGGCAAAGAAACTATATGCTTATGTGACTTCGCATAATGGATATATTGTCAATTGATTTCGATTTTGCCCAAAAGTCATTGATGAAACCAAAGCAACACAACTTTCTAGTGTGATAGCGAAGTCCTCCCAACTTGGAGATTGTGATGGTTTCTATGGTGAACTTCTTGACATTATTTAAATAAGTTTTGCATAAGATCAACATATAGTTTTATTTCAATGTAATTGGTTTGATGCTTATGGTAAAAATAATGGGTATCGGATGGACAATGGGATTCTCAACTTGAATAAAAATGCAAGATTGCATACAAATGAACCATTTGCAGTAGCCTCTCAGGTAGAGCAGGTATTCTTTGTTCCAGATAATAAGAGATGAGATTGGATCATACTAGTTAGATTATGCCAAGAGACTCTTATGATATGCCGAATATACCCATGGAGTTGGCAGGTGATTCATCACCTTACCAAGAAGATGCAATCGATGGCACAATGACTCCAATTAATGTAACTGAATTGACATTATTTCAGTTCAAGGCACTTCACACATTGATGTGGATGAAGCATGGTACTTAAAATCTTAATTTTTAATTCCTTTTTATTATTTATTATTTATTGTTTTGCATGCAATCTTATATTTATTTCATTGTATAATCAAATGTTAACTTTTATGCAGATGGTGAGCACTCGATGTGAAAGACGTGTACTAAATATCCATCATGACCCTCAGGGTTCCATTTCTAAAGGTATAATGTGATTACATTTGTAAATATCTTTGTTTTATTTTAGTTGCTAGATTAATGGAAATAACTGATCTTTTTTTTTATAGTACGACATGGTAGAGGAAAAGCTATTAACAAGGACCTTGAGTATGTGGCTCTTGGAGAGTGTCGTCCTTTACAGTTTGACAAGAGAGGTGTTGTTGTAGGATGTTATCACCAGAAATTTGGTAGTTGGCTGCGGACCATTGTACGTAGCACATTCCGATATCCACGCTAGATTGGAGGGATGTAACAAGTGTGCAAAGGGATGGTCTTTTACGAGAGGTTGAGGTAAAAATAACCAACTCATTTAAACTATGAATATTATAAAAAAGTTAAGCTTAAGTAGAACTTACATTTATTGTAGGCTATTTTTTCATGGGAGAGAAATGCATTCAATGATAATGCTATTTTGAGGCAAGCTGGAGATATAAATAGAAAGAACTGGGCAAAATTGAAAGAGAAGGTATCTAATTACTTTTTTAGTTACGTTTATTAAATTGTTCATTTTAAAATCATATTAATAATATCTTATGTTTTTTTTCTAAAGTACTTTAAAAACAAGGATTTGGTAGAGGTATGTCCACTACAAGAATATTGAGTATTCTTGACCATTAAAAATGGTTGCAAATGTTCAAATAACCGTCGAGAACAAGGGTCAAGGAATGTACAATCGCGATTGGGCTTTCTTGACCATTCTTAAACAATACGGTCGTGAAAAAGGCACACCCCCACTCGACGTTTGGTTAGTTCTCTCGTCAGTTTTCAACGGTCGGTAATGCTATTTCCCGATCGTTTAATGTCCACGGTCGGCGAAAGTTTTTACCTCGACCGTTTTTTAGACAGTCGAGTGAGAGCGTATTTCTAACCGTTTATTAATAACGGTCGAAAATATTGACATTCTCGTCGATTTACGGATGGTCGATAATGCTAACTTTTCACGACCGTTATTAACAGTCGAGAAAACTCGTATTGTAGATCGTTTTTAACAGTCGAGAATGTTAAATATTGGCAATGGTTATTTGCTTACGGTCGGGAAAACTATATTAGCAATTCTTTTTAATAGTCCATAATATTAACAATTCTTGACCATATTTAAATAATGATCGAGAATAATAAGGATTTGTTTTTAAAATATATTTAATTTATGTGAAAGACCTATAAACAATGTCCAAATCTATTAAGAGTATAAATCAATCACACAACTTAAAAATTTATGCATTTAAATAAAATAGAAGAAATGGAAATTAAAATTTTATAAATAAAAGTAACATATACAAAGTTCATTACAAACGGTAACATATATAAAAAATATAATTATGCTGTGGCACCAATGCCTCCAGCACCACTACCACCTAAATCGTCGTCATCACGACGATCTCTAAACTCATGAAGGGTGGGGTGATTAATTCCTCCCTTTTGAAGTAATGCTAGGAGCTCCTTCATGGTCTTGTTGGATTCCTTGAACTACGTCGCATTCTCCTTGACCAATGTCATCAGCTCCACGATTCGCAACACATTCTCCTCATCTTTGCTGCATATTGCTGCAATCTCCTTCCTCATCTCCTGCACCTCAGTCGAAGAGGATGATGCTCCCCTTCTCCCATACCACCCTAAGACGGTCTCGCTCCTCCCTATGCTACAAACATACCCGCCATGCTCAGATGGCATGACGGTCTGGAAGGCCTCCTCTGCTGTCAATGGCTACTGAACTGTACCAGAGTTTGCATTTTCAGGAGGATGCATTAAGTTGATCATATTATTCTGAAAGATATTGAATTACGTAAGTAATTTCATTTAATTATATAATTATGAAATAAAATAAAAGTATTGTATTTTTTTAACTTACATGTCTCTATTGGTATCTGTCATGAAGCCACTCTCTATTTCCCTCTTCACTCATCTTGCTATGAGTGGCCTCATATACTCCTACCTAATCAAGCTGGGCACCTTGATGTATGGCGGACTACAATAATTTGAAATAGTTAATTTTAACAAATTAGAAATTTTTGTAAGGTTTAAAAGAAAATATTAATTAAAGATACTTATGTATATAGATTTCATCCCGCCTATGCTCCTCCTACCCAGGACATGGATCTTCGGTGGAGCCTTAGCCCTATTTTCCTTATTTTTCTTGGCTTGCTCCTGAAAATGAAGGTATAATTTATTAACTTAGAAATTGATTAATTAAATGATAATATATGAAATACTTTTACCTACATTGCTGGATCATGCCAATGCTCTCACGCTTCCTTCCAAGTGTGCGGCTGTATCAAAAGAGGTGTATTATGCAATGCATCATCATGATTCCTGTTCTTATAATACTAAAAAATATAATTTTAATGTTAGAAATAATATTTTAATTGTGGTAAAGAAATAAAGAAATACAGTTAAAATTTATCTTTTACCTTATTCTTCATTTCCAATCTCCAATCTTTATGAATCTTCGCTATGTGCTTGAGGGTATATTTGGGGATGTTCGGATCATCACCCTATTCGAATGTGACCTACATTAGAAAGAGAACATAAATTGTTACATAATTTAAACTTATATAAAGTAATTTAAAAAAGTTATTAATTTTTACCAATTACCTCTAACTCTTGAATGAGCTACCTTTTCAGCTCGTTTGCCACCTTCCTCCAATCGAAGCGAGACAGTGGGATGATCGCCTTCATCAGCATACCCAGTCTATTGACGAATGGAGGATAGTCCACTATTTCAGCCGTTGGTGTGATCCACACTGAAATGCGGGCCCCATGTGGAATTCTCTCTAAGTCCCTATTCCGTGTGGGACCACTCCATCTACGTGCACCTATAAGATAGAATTCTAACATAAAATTAAATAACAAAGAAAAAATTTTGAGAACATAACATTTACCAACCTTAAATTCATACCTAAACCGTAGGTGGGTGGTGGTGGTGCAGAACATCCCGTCTGAGAAGGATTTGGATCAGTCGTCTGCTCTGGCTGATCATCCAATCTAACATTCTCCTCATCAAATGAAGTACTATCCTCCTCATCCTCATCGGTGAGTGCATCCTCCTCATAGTCAGAATCCCCCACTGGGAGATCTGTCAGAGGAGGCATTGGACTCTTCCCCTTCCCCCTACCTCCCTTCCCTTAACTCTAGAAATATCGAGCTACATCTCCAAGCCTTAGAAACTACTAGCGAGGTGCTTGGGGCTGAGGCAAAGGATGCTGCCGGTGAGCCTGAGGTTGAGGCTGCTGGTGGGAGGCCTCAAGTCGCTGTGGAGGGCCCTCAGGCTGCTAAGAGGCCTAAGCCTCCTCCCTGCTCCTCCTATTAGCCTTTTTCTTGAAAATAACCTACGTAAAAACATCACAAATAATCAAATATTTTTAAAAAAAATTTGGCAACATTTTCCCTATATATTGTAATATTTCAAAAATCCTGTATGAAATAAGTATATAAATAATTGAGAATGAAATGAGCGTATATAAATGAAATAACCTTCCCTTTCACCATTTCCCTCCTTTTCCTCTTTCTCCCATTCTGTTTCCCCTTCCCATACCCTTCCATTCCTCTTTCATCTCCTTCTCTTTCTCTCTTTCTCCTTAACCTCTCATTCCTCTTCTCCTCTTTCTCCCATTCCCTTTCCCCTTCCCTTACTCTCCCCTTCTCTTTCTCCCTTTCTCCTTAACCTCCCCTCTTCTTTCTACCTTTCTCCATAACCTCCCCTTCCCCTTCCCCTTCTCTTTCTCCCTTTCTCCATAACCTCCCCTTCCCTTCTCTTTCTCCCATTCCCTTTCCCCTTCCCCTTCCCCTTCCCCTTCTCCTTCTCTTTCTCCCATTCCCTTTCCCCTTCCCTTACCCTTCCCTTCCCTTCTCTTTCTCCCCTTCTCCTTAACCTCCCCTCCTCTTTCTCCCTTTCTCCTTAACCTCCCCTTCCTCTTCTTCTGTTCTTTCGCCCATTCCCTTTCCCCTTCCCTTACCCTTCCCTTCCCTTCTCTTTCTCCCCTTCTCCTTAACCTCCCCTCCTCTTTCTCCCTTTCTCCTTAACCTCCCCTTCCTCTTCTTCTGTTCTTTCGCCCATTCCCTTTCCCCTTCCCTTACCCTCCCCTTCTCTTTCTCCCTTTCTCCTTAACCTCCCCTTCTCTTCCTTTCTTCCTTAATTACCCTCCCCTTCTTATTTCTTCTCCTCTTTCTTCTCCTCCTTCCCCTTCCCTTACCCTCCCATTCTCTTTCTCCCTTTCTCCTTAACCTCCCCTTCTCTTTCTCTCTTTCTTCCTCAATTACGCTCCCTTCATATTTCCTCTCCTCTTTCTTCTCCTCTCTCTTCAACATAAAACATTCAAGATACGAAAAAAAGCATCATTCCACACAAGAAATAAATCTAATTGGGCACACCCCCACACAAAAACTGAACCTAAGTGGGCACACCCCACATCTAACATGATAATAGCATTTTTAAAAAAAAGTAGTAAGAAACTCACCATAGTGACGAAATGGAAACAGTCAGTGCACAAACAGTAGGAGAATGCGAAGAACTTATATGAGAAGGCAATAAAAAGAATTTAATTTTTATATATAAATGAACATAACCTTTAATAAAAGATAAAACAATTTAAAGGCAATTTAAATAAAACAAACTAAAAATTTCATAATTCATTAATATTTATGCTTATGAATTAATACTTTTGACAATTTACCTTATATGTCAATGTCAGTTGTACCAGGGGCAAGTTCTTCACTTTGTGGGTTTTGTTGATATGCTTCAGATTCAACATTTGGGTGTAGATCTTTTCCCTCACCGTATTGTTCACGTGGTTGAGCTCTAACTGGTATAATCCACTCATTTCTACTATTATCAGGCATGTAGAATACTTGTGCTACCTGACAAGCTAGTGTGAATTGTTCTGATGATTGGAGGATGCGACGGTTCTTACTTAAGCTCAAGAATCTATGTTTCTTATCGATTTTGAATCCAATGCCTTCTTTAAAAACATCAAACCAATCACACTTGAATAGAACCACCTTATGGTCAAACCTGAAACTCATTTCCACAATCTCTTCAATTTGACCGTAATACTTATCACAACCAGTGCTTAGGTCACAACTGACAAGAACTCTCGCCAATTGCATGGCCTTCGCATCATCAATGGATCATACTCTGAATCTGAAACCATTAATTATGTATCTGGAATGGTAACATCTGTACGTCAAAGGTGTATCAGTAATTACATTAAAATCCTGTACCCACCGTGGATCCCCATCTTCTTTCAGTTTATTACACAATCCTTGAACCAATGAAGGAACTGCAAGTCGTGTGTAGATGTATCAGATGATTCTTTGAATTCATTGTAAAATTCATCCACTTCTGGAATTTGCTTCTGAATGTGCAAGTGTGCTAAATGTTAGTCCATTTCCGAGATGAGCTTAACCTCTGTCCGTAGGATCGACCTTCCTCCGATGTTAAATATGGACAAACAATCTTTATCATTACCATTAAATTCGCCTTCATAGTTTCGTTCAAGATGATTAAATCTATTCTCTATTTCATTCATGTACATGGCACAAAAGTTAATACATTCTTCTACAAGATAGCCTTCAACAATTGACCCTTCTGGTTTAGCCTTATTCAAGACATAATCTTTCAATTTCCTCAAATATCGTTCAATTGGATACATCCATCTGTACTGCATAGGTCCAGCAATTCTCGTTTCATTTGAAAGATGAAGCGTGACATGAACCATAACATCAAAAAATGCAAGCGTGAAAATCTGCTCCATTTTACAAAGTGTAATCACAATTTGTTTATCCCAATAGTCTAGCAATTCGGTATCTAATGTCTTTGGATAGATAACTTTAAAATATCTGTTCATCTCCATCAAAGAATCGATTACCGGATCAGGCATCACTCCACGTATCGCTAGTGGGAATAAAATTTGCATGAATACATGATAATCATGACTTTTTAACCCAGTAATCTTCTTTTGCACTTCATTTAAGTAACGTGAAAGTTATGATGAATACCCATCTAGAACCCGAATATCTTTAAGGAATGAGAAAATCCTTTGCCTCTACTCTCCGGTAAGACTATATATAGCTTCTATAAAGTGAGACCCTCCTTCTTCAACGTGTAACTCAGGACGAATACCCAAAACTTTCATATCATTCCTTGTTTTAACTATATCCTTCGAGCTATCTGTTAGGCTTAATACATCAAGAATATTATCCATTACATTCTTTTCAATGTGCATAACATCTAAATTGTGCCGCACTGTCAAATCCTTCCAATATGGAAGCTCCATAAAAAATATGCATTTCTTCCTAAACCCTGAGTATCGCAAGGAAGCCAAGTCATTCTTGAAAAGACGACCCAAACGTATTTCTCTGAGCTATTGCAATGTCTCCATGATTTTCATCCCCGATAGCCTAATAGAATTTGTACTGAGTTTATTCTTCGGATTCCTCGACAAATACCGACATGCTTTACCATCAAATCTATCCTTGAATTATGACGTTCACCATCTGTGTTCAATGGGTGAAAACTTGTGGTGCCCTAAGTAACAAAACTTCTTGCTTTCAGGCAATCTCAAGTGATGAGTATCATCCATATAGATTGGATAGGTGAACTTCCCCTTTGTACTCCATCCTGACAAATTCGCATATGCTGGAAAGTCATTGATTGTTCACAATAATACTACATGCAACTGGAAGAATTATTTTTTGTGTGCATCATATGTTTGAACACCACTTACCACAACACTTTTAGTTCATTAATCAATGGTTAGAGATAAACATCTATTACATTTCCTGGTTGCATGGGTCCTAGGATAAGGAGTGTCAACATCATGAATGAAGATCACATGCATAGCCATGGGGGTAAGTTGTAAGTTACCATGACTACCAGCCATATGGAATATGATGGAGACAAGCTCTTGAATGGATTGAATCCATCGCTTGTAAGACCTAGTCTCACATTCCGTGCCTCCTCTGCGAATAATGCGTGATTCTCGTTAAATCTGTTCCACTTATCAGAATCTACTAGATGATGGATGCATCCATCCAATTTATTATCATGATGCCACAACATCAGTTTTACTGTTTTACTGGAAATGAATAGGTATTGTAGCCTAGGGATCAGTGGAAAATAACAGAGAACCTTCTCCGATTATTTCTTCCCGCCGGTGTTTGTTGACTTACCCACCTTATATCTTTCCTCACCACATTCAGGACAGTTAGTCAACCCTGAGTACTCATTTTTGTACAAGACACAGTCAATACGATAGGCATCAATCTTTTCGCATTTTAGTTCGAGCCCACGTATCTACTTCTTCGCATCATACCATGACTTAGGATATCCAGTAGGATTATTCAACAGATCTCCAATGAATTCCAAAACCTCAAATATTAATTAAGCTGTGGCTCTATTCATCACTTTCATCTGAAACAATTTCAGAAGGAATGATAACTTCGACATTGACGTTATTCCAGGAGCAATTGGATCCTCTACTGCCTTGACTGCATCGTACAACTCATTACAATCTCGTAATGCCTCATCATCATCTGCATCCTCATGGTCTGCTGCTCTCATATCATGTAACATTTCATCCAATTCATCCCCTTGATTAGCATCACTTCCTTTAAAGGCTTCAATTGTCTCATTCCTAACTTCTCTCATTTGTTCACCATGAGCTATCCAATTTACGTAATGTTGCCACCAACCGTTACATTTTACATGCTCCAAAACTGTGTCTTGGTCATAAAAAATCCATTCAAACACTATCTACATGGGCATAAAATCAGCTGAAGGAATTCACCTCATCTAAATGTCTTCCTATCATCATCAAATGCCCACTCCAGAAATAAAATCACTCCACTCTTGTAGTCGTGGTAATTTGAATTCCTCATACTGATCCATTACTTATCCATGATAATTATCCTAAATGTAAAAGACAACCACTCATAAGTTGGACTCGAATAAGGTAATGTAACGACCCGGTTCCCGAGTCCCTACAAGACACGAGAACCGGACCGACTCGACTAATCCCAAGACCTAGTCGTCCAACGAGGAAGTAACCAAAAGACAGTAAAATAAACCACATTCAGCATGAATATAACTAACAGTAAGAAAGTACAGCAGTAAGGAAAGAAACTACTACAGTAGGTACCACCACAACAGTAAAACAACATTTATCATATAACAAGAACTGCAGGTAAAGAAGGTACAGCGGAAACAAAAACTACTCACTAGAACAGAAACAAAAGAGGTACAAAAGGCTGTGGTAACTCTACTGGACCCTACTCGGCCCAGCGTCCTCTGCAGCCGCCGACCCTGGCTGCTCAACACCTGGTCCTGAAAAAGGGTAACGAGTGTAACATGTCAGCAAAACGCTGAGTAGAGTGGCAAACTAACTAAAGGCAACAGTAGAGTGTACAGTAGCTGTTATGTTCTATTACTTCCTTTATTCACATCTTTCAATTTTTCTCACTACTTCATTTGTTTCTCAAATCCTTTACTTGATCTCGAATGTCCTCGTGGGAACGATCTTGATTGCAGTCTTTTCCAAAAGTAGAAGTAACACGTGGTGCTCTCCTGGCCGGGAGAGTCCCCCGTGGTGATCCTACCCTCAGTCAACCACCCCAAGGTCACTGACAGACGTAACGGTGACTACGGCACGCGCGATAAACGCACAGGTAGCTAGCCCGCACTGGCACGCGGTCAGTCGTTTCCGTTAACGGGTGCGCCCAAAGCACAGCACGGAACCAGGGCAGAGCCCTCTCAGTAACAGGGGTCCAACCCCTCCACAGTAACCAAACCGAGGTCTTGCCCCTCCACAGTCCGCGCACCCTCGCCTGACTACCCTGGTTTGCCCTAGTGGGCCTAACAAGTCGGTGAAGGAGGCTAGCAGAACCCCGGGGCCCGTGGGGTAGCTAGTACTCTCCTAACACTACTAGCTCTCCTCGGTACTACGTACACGAGGGCCAACAAGTCGGTACAGAGCGGCCAATCCTAACCCCGGGTCCCTGGGGCGGCTGGCCCCACTCTGCACTAAACAGGTACAGGTACTTCCCTTGGTACTGCGTACCCAAGAGACAGTACAAACTACATCTCAGTTCCATTCCTTTTTCTTTCCAGGAGTTCCACTCCTAATTCCCCGTAGGGTTCTAGCTCTTTATCTCAGAACATCATATGTTTCACTTTCCAGATTCACGTTCTCAAAATCCATGATCTCAAACATGTTTCTTTATTCATAACAGGCAGCTGTTAATTCAAATTATAGGCAACTTTATATTCCTTTCCATTTTTCCAAGACTGCAGTATTATACATTCCACTAGTTTTTCCATCCTAAGATTCATGCCACATCCTAGGATCTAGCATACAACTAGTTTTCCAGCCCTAGGATTCATGCATCACCTAGGAGCTATCATTCCATACATTTCTCATTCCTAGGATTCATGTAATGTCCTAGATTCTAGTTATGGTTTCATACTTTAACAGATTTTATTAATAACTGAAGCCACTCTACCAGGTACAATGGGAGTAATGGGGGCGTGATCGGGAATCCCGCGTGCCTCCGCGACTCTCAAGACTGCAACTGAACGAGATCCTATCACAAGTATCAAACACAAGGAGTGTCTTAAAATAGTGTATAGCTACTGTAAATGAGTAGAGGAATTAATTCTGAAGAGAACGCAACTCGAATCGCGGAAAACGGAGCCCGAACGGGCCCTAAACGGGTCGAAAAAGACGATACTGTGCAAAATCAGACGTCTGGAACTCCTTCCAGACGTCTTAAAAAGTGGATCAGAGAATTACCTGTTAAGCGTGGTTTCCCAGACGTCCAGAAGTCTGCGGGGACGTCTGCCTAGATCCCAGACGTCCGATGGTCACTCCGGATGTCTGGAGGTCACTCCCACCGTCTGGTACAACTTCCAGACGTCTGATTCGCAAAAGATGGCGAATCAGCGAACCTGCGCACAGCCAACCCCCCCTCCTCAGTACGGTCAGTCGTCAAGAAGGAAGAAGAAGGCGGAAAACTCACCTTTCAGACGTCTGTATGATCTTACAGACGTCGACCTTGCCGTCTGGCTATCAACCCAGACGTCTGATTCTGGAAATTTTTCCAGAATCAGGGCCCTGCTCGGCCTCCGCTCGCGACGCCGCCCGCGTCGAACCTCGCGCGTCTGCTGCTCAGCCCGCAGCAGGTCCCTCTCCGCGTCGCTCCGCGCCCCCTGCGCCCTCCGTCGGCCGGCCAAGCCGCTCCGGCGAGCTCGCCCTCACGGCAGAGCTCCGCCCTCGACGCCGCACCTCCGTGCTCACTGCGGCCGCCGCTGCCGCCCTCGCGTCCGCTCGCTCTCGCACACAGGAAGGAGAAGAAGGAGGAGACGGTGGAGATGGGAGGGGAGGCGCGCCCCTTTTAACACCGCGCGGAGAGGAGAGAGAGAAGGCGCCGCAGGCGTCTGCAGCCGCAGAAGAAAAAGAGAGAGTATGCGGTCTGCGCGCTCAGGCGTGCAGGCGACTCGCGGGTGTCGACGATAACGTTTTTTTCAGACGTCTATAAACCATCCCAGACGTCTGGCAAGACGTCTGGATGTGATCCCAGACGTCTGGTCAGACGTCTGGGCCACCTCCCAGACGTCTTAAAATACGTCCGGGGCACGCGTTCATAACAGGTAAGCATGTGTATTTTTAAATCATTCATAAGTTATACTCGAATAAAGAAGAAATGTGTATTTTAAGAATATTTTCACTTGATAACCCATCCTTGAAGATTTGATCACAACATTACTTCTTACATGCAACAAGTGTTTGAAGAAATTTCGGTAGCATTTCCCTGCACTTCTCCAGTATACCTCTCAAGACTAACCTTAACAACATCTCCAATAGCCCCCACTAAAGGACGCGTCGGGAATAGAGCTAAGATTAGTTGGTATTCCAGAGAAGAGTGAGAACATGCAACAAAAATTTCTCCAAACACTAGCTATATGCAAGAAGTAACCCTAAGTTGTGATAAATCTTCAAGGACCCCCTTTGTTCAAAATTTCTCTGAACAAAGGACGACGTCACTTATGGCATGTTATAAAGACAACGCATCGTGCATGTAAGTGAGGTATACACACACTCTATATTATCCGTATAACATGATCATAAGTCTCGACGGGCTAGTATTTTGACACAATTATATCCCTCCCACAACCCATTGCCTAGGGGTTAGAATTCGTATTGTTTGTCATACCATGCATCTAAATTTGTGTAAGTGTGTGTATCTACAAAGTTGTAATAAAAATTTCATAATCAAACATATATAACAAATAATTCAAATAATTTGGGAACACAATTCAAACATACAGTCTAGAATTATTGAAAGAAAGCTCCCCATTTTCCAATTTAGGTGATGTTTTATAGTAACAACTACATTAATTTAGAAGTGTGGAAGAACTGGCTTGAGGTCCAATCCATGCTTTCAAAAATCGAACTTTGGGACCCTTCACCATTGTTGTAATCAAGTTTGTCAAACCTAAACTAAAACCAAAAAACCTAAACTTAAACCTTAAATCGAAAACCCTAAATCTAAAATAAACACCCTATAACCTAAATCCAGAACTCAAAACCTAATACCAAAACTTAATAAAAAAATCCTAAACATAACCTTAAACCTTAAACACTAAACCCTAAAACCTAACCTAAAAACAAATAACCATAGTTAACCCCTACTCCTAAACACAAAACCCTAAACACAATGTCCTATACACAAAATGAAAAACCTAATCATAAACCCTACTCCTATACTTGTAGCAAAGCGTAAGTCGAAAATTTTGGTAGAGTTTCCACTATAATATGGGATTTCTCTAAAATCCTACATACACAATCTATCACAACAGATGTGGGTACACAAATAACAATTACCAACAATTTCACTAAACCATATGTGGGCACACCCCACAATGACAATTACTAACAATTACTAACAATTATCCTACATATGTGGGCACACCCCACAAATAACAATTACTAACAATTTAACTAAACAAAAAATATAAACTAATAACATGTTATTGCATTCACAAATAAAAATCAAACCTAAGTACTTAATAAAAAACCCTAGCTATTTGAGAGGAGGGGGGAAGTGGTAGAGGTTGCTGGTGGTGGTGGTGCTGCTGGCAGGGGGATGGGGTGGCAGGTTGTGGTGGTGCTGGTGGTGGTGGTTGCAGGGGGGAGTGGTCGTGGTGGGGGGGATGGTGGCAAGGGGTGGTGGTGTTGGTGGCGGCAGGGGGTCTTCATGTTGGTGGCGGGGGATGGTGGCAAGGGGTGGTGGTGTTGGTGTTGGGTGGTGGTGCTGGTGCTGGTGGTGGCCGCAGGGGCAGGAGGTGGTGGTAGCAGAGGTGGTGGCAGCGAGTGGTGGTGGTGGTCGCAGGGGGTGGTGGACTGCAGGTGGTGGTGGTAGAGGTGCTGGTGGTGGCAGTAGAGGTGGTGGTGGCAGGTGGTGGTGTTGCGGGTGGTGGCTGGTGGTGCTGGTGCTACTGGTGGTGGGCGAAGGGGAGGGTCAGGGAAGGCCAGCAACGATGGGGAGGGGAAGGAGGAGGCGGGTAGAGGAGGAAGAAGAGGAGGAGGAAGGCTACCCCTTGAGGTCGCAAAGGAGGAGCCGAGGCAGATGAGGAGCTGCAGCAATGCTCGCAGAGGAGGAGCTAAGGGGAGGGGGTCTCGCGGAGGGGAGGGGTAGGCGGAGGTCACAAGGTGGAGGAGGAGCCGCTTCAGATTTGGGATGAAGGGGAGGAAGTCGGGTCTGCACTAGGGATTTAACTCAACATTCTTGACCGTTCCTAATAAACGGTCGATGATACTCTTAGTACCGATTATCAATAACGATCGAGAATAACTTCTTTTCAGACCGTTAAGGTCGAACGGTCGATGATAAACTTTGAAAATTTGCCTGCTCGTGCTTCTGGGTTATGAAAACATTATCATCGACCGTTAATATTGAAACATTTGACTATATTATTATTGTCGACCGTTATAAACGGTTGACAATGGTGTCAACCAGACATCTTAATTTTACTTAACTTTCTCAACCGTTATATATTGCATAGTCGAGGATTTCATTTATCCTCGATCATTTATATAACAACGGTCGAGTAAATTTTTAGTATCGATCATTTATAACAGTTGAGAATGGTCTCAACCTCCTCGACTATTTTCCAGATGACAAAGTTAATAATCGAACTTTTGGCAACCATTCCTATTAAAATGATCGAGAATAATATTATTGTGGACCGTTACTTGAACAGTCGAAAATATCCATCGCGAATAGTACTTTTTCTACTAGTGGTCGAAATATACCTTCAGGAGTACAAAAGGATGATTGGAACATTCTTATTGATTATTGGACTACTAACGTGGCGAAGGTATAAATTATGCAAAATTTATATGTTAATTAGTTGGGATATATAATGCATAATCGATTATATATGTAAATAGGAAGAGGCAAAAAAAAAATCATGAAAATCGCACGAAGGTCATCCAACCTACCCATCGATTAGGTAGGAAAAGTTCAGATCAATTGTGTTATGAATTTGTAAGGAACTATTTACTAATTCGATATTTATTCGTTTATTTTTCACATTTATTTATTAGTAATATGCATGGGTTACTTAATGCAGTACGAAAAGGAAGGACATGAACTTAATCGAATGGAGGTATATTTATTTTCAAGAAGTAAGAAGGCAGGCGATGGAAGCATTTCTTGGATAGATTCAAAATGTCAAGAGGAATATGTAAGTTTATGTTTATTATTCATGAATGTAGGTTTATTGTAATTTCATGGAAACTTCTAACATAATTCATGCAATGATAGAATTAGCTTTGGGTTGAATAGTAGGATAACAAAATTACCTTTTTAGTTGCATATATTTTGGATTAATTAGAATCCAACCCCAAGACCCAATTACCCGGTTACATGTACAACTCAACATCTCCCAACCTAACATGACGGATTTACATACTCCAACTTCAAGCAAAGTGTTAGAGATTTAGTTGTTTAGTTATTAGGATATGTTAAGAGAAGGCAAAAGAATGTGCTCATGAGAAAAGCATGAAAAGTTAAAATGATGAGCCTTGCAAGAATAATTAGTGTCAAAAAAATAAGAGGTTGGAAGAACCAGTATGTATGATCTTCCTTTTCTTAGAAATAAGTGCATGTGTTGCAACATATAAGAATGGCAACGAAAACTCCATCTAGACTTTTCCATGATGTGGGAAGGCCAGATTTTTCATTCTGGTCTTTGGAAGAATTCTTAACCATAAGAAAAGTACTCTTTAGT
The DNA here is from genome assembly GCA_037157565.1 of Thalassia testudinum. Classification (NCBI taxonomy): domain Eukaryota; kingdom Viridiplantae; phylum Streptophyta; class Magnoliopsida; order Alismatales; family Hydrocharitaceae; genus Thalassia; species Thalassia testudinum. The sequence continues at coordinate 108,950,136 of JAZHRO010000003.1, read as the reverse complement.
TGAAAATAACCTAAAAGAATACCAATCTTTAGATGGTGAACCTAGCATGAATATTTAGTGATAGAAAAGAAAATGTTGGAAAGAACCAATAAATGTGGTCATCCTTACTTTAGAAACAAGTGCACCTCTTAAATGTACAAAAATGGTAATGGAAAAAAAATCCATCTAGGCCCTCCCTTGATATGGGAATGCATGAGTTTTTGTTCTGAATTTTGGAAAAATTCTTGAGCATTAAAAAAATATCTTTGGTTGAAAATAACTTAACACATAGCATACAAAATTGATCCACTATCCCTTGTTCCCTTATGTTAAAGATATTAATGTTTTAAACTTGAACAACATTTTTCTTTTCCATTAAATTTTTAATCTTAAAATGTCCTTCCTGTTAAATGTCTTGTAAGAGGAGATGTTGATGCTTGTTAATCTGGTTCCAAATGATGATGATGAACCAAACCATGCTGTTGAACCACTACCTCCTAAAGAAGCATTTCGCAAAGTCCTACTAGATAAGCATCTTGGACATGTAAAATGTGGTGGTCGTAGAGCCACAATCACCAATTGGTATGGAAGTCATGGATTCTCTTCATAATCACAGGAAAATCATAATCTCGCGGCAACAGTGTCATATTAGCATACACAATTAGAAGAAGCAAATAAAAAAATTAAACTTCTTCACAATCAAAAACTCATGGAGGAGAATTTGAATAGATTGAAGAGAATGGTTGAAGGACAAGTATCTCTAGAATCTTAGTTTGATATAGATTTATCAAGAACTAAATGATAATTTTCCTTTTTATAGCTTAGATATGTAACTTTTAGTTTCATACGTGGAACTTTGATTTTTTTGAATGCATGTAGAAGAGTATTTTTGTTACTTTCTTTAATAGAAGATAAGTTCTTATTTGGATCCTTATGATTTTTTTTAAACTATGAATGTTATGAATGGAGGTGAATATAATTTTGAGTAAATGTTATTCTTACTTACAGGTATTAGTAACAATTTTAGTAAATGTTATCATTAAAGGATACAATGATGTTTGAATTATTTTTTTGTAGCGAATGAAATGCCTTTTAGGGATGGTTTTTGTGACAGTTGTAAGCATCACAAAAAATAAAGTAACAGTTATTTCAAATGTTAGTTTGAAATTTAGGGATGGTTAACAACCATCCCTAAAGAAATCTTTTAGGGATGATTTTTAGTAACCGACTCAAAAAATCATTTGGAACACCACTTTTAGGGATGGTTGCCAAACCATCACAAAAACCCTTTCGAGATGGTTAAAGACCATTAGTGATGGTTTTGCAACCGTCTCTAAAGGCCTACTGTGTTGTAGTGGGGGTGGCAGCTACATTGTGTGGTGTGAACATGTGCTAGCTACGCACGCTGAACTATAGACAGCTAATGACCATCCACCGGCCGAGTCAAGAAAGCCAACTCCAACCCTCAGGCCATGCATCCTACTATCCCAGTTGGCTACTAAGTCTAACCAAAGAGTCAAAGGGAGGCCAGCAACTCTCTAAACCAGCACAGGACTGGTTTAGTAGACTAAAGCTACAGCCAAATCCAACGAGTAGCAGGCTGAAAATAATTATCCAATCCTTTTAATTCCCGACAAATCCATCGTAGTGATTATTTAATCATTTCTCGATAACTGTATCAATAGTATCCCTTAATTAAGCCATAACTCATCATTTTAAACCATTGATCTAAAGAGCTCGGATCACATCACTTCAAGATTAACTGTTAATCAACTTAGTCTCCAATTTTTGATCATGGTTCCAATCAAATTATTTTTTAACCATCATGACGATGCCTGCTTTTCTAAAATAGAATTCATTTCGTACATGCAATGTTAAGCCCACATCCCATATACTAAGTGCTTCATAATTTATTTAATTCATGAAAATTGTCAAATAAATTCTTAACTCCTTTTTAACTGGGCAGTTAAATATATCGAATTGATTATTCACATTCCAAGTCAACAACTTAATTCACATCATCCATATTTAATATTCAAGTACCAAGGATAGCAAAAAATATGCAAACGGGTTCGATTCCAGTACAAGACAAGAATGCACACTAAATGATAATATATACAAAAAAATTGTGATGTAGACAACCCACATGAGAAAGAGAGGGACTACTCTACCTAACATCATTAAGGGATCATGACAACCGTCACACTTATAATTTGTAATTTATGTATATGTATATTATGTATATAATGTTTGTGTGTATGTGTGTATAACATGTATATATATAGTACATATATCAAATAATCTAATTAATTAACTTAAAATACTTGACTAAGTTGCTTCAAAAAAAAAAAACCTAATTAAGTATTTAAGCTTGTAGAATAGATAAATTATACCCTAATTAAGTATTGTATATAGGTATATTTAATGTACATTAGTTAATAGAAGCTATATTGTAAATATTTAGCTCCTTATGTAAATACATATTTATAAATAAAATAAAATAATTTAAAAGATAGCTCTATATGTTAATTTAATGACTTTAATTTATAATTTATAACACTAATTAACCTTGAATCGTGTGCCTAAATCCTTAAATAAAACACAAATCAGGAGCAGTGCAATGCAACAAATAAAGCGTTGCCCTTTAGTCCCACATCATGGGATGAAAAGGCATTTGTGCAGTATAAGTTGAGTCCTGCCTGAAGGCTTATTGCCCAATCCAAGGATGGGCTCCCAAGAAAGCACTCACGTGCTGTTGATGAGAGAGAGAGAGAGAGAGATCTATAGAATATTGTGTCTAGACACTAGAGCCCATAGGTCAAGGAACTATAGAGCGCGGCCCACTTGGGACGAGGCCCATTTAGGCTGCCTATGGGCAATTTGACTATATTAGTTAGGCTGCCTATGTAATTGTGGTCCAGCCCTAATGGCTGCTGATTCAGTTAGAGGTAGCCCAAATGAAATTTTCTACGTGTAAAAGCTAAGTGTTGAGAGTCTCGTTCCATAAGAAGAGGAGAAGAATAATATGCTAAATGTATATATTTTAGCATGTAAATATTAGGATTCATTTATTTTCTTTTTGCTTTATATGTATATAATTTTTAAGGCATGAGTACATATAATTCTTTCTTCATATTCTTTTCATATTAACTTCTATATATAGCTATTTGTAGTGTAAATAACTAGATACTTACATATTCTAATTTGTATATATGTACTTGCATTAGGAATTAAACTAACATAATTAGAATTAATGTATATAGTTTAATTAATGTTTGATTCCTTTAATGTACATCTTTAGGCATTTCATAATTAGATAGGTTACTAATATCTATTCATTTAATTCAGCTGTACATAATTGATTTAGACTAACTTCTTATGTTTAATTCGGCATTTCTTATGTTTAAATTCTAATTCATTCATTCTAATTCTTCATATGTCCAGGGTCATTCATTAGAGCCCATAGGTCAAGGAACTATAGAGAGTGATGTATATTAATAACTACCTCCTAGTGAATGACATGGAATAAAATCAGTAAAAAATTGTATATAAATAAAATGGCATTCATCTGGATTGAGATATATACTACTAACACGACTGTGACATTAATAAACCCTAATGAACTTGCGATCTGGATGCTACATCAACAGCCAGGTAAGAAGGAGAAGAGTGGTGGACAACCACTCTTAGATAGCTAGGAGGGAGCCTCACTTCTGAGCAAGAAGGTCTTCTTCAAGTCTAGGAACAATCGTACTTGGGGTGAAGATTATCTTCATTTAGGAGCCTTTCAATTCTTTCTCTTTTTTTGTCTTAATTTTGTACTAGAGAAGCTTTCCTCTACTTGGAAATTATTTGTGTAGAATCCCTCCACACAAGTAAGCCTTCCAAGTAGACTTTGTATTGAGATACTTCTACTTCTTATAAGAAAGAGAAATTTTCATTTCAATTCTCGCTTTCAATTTATATATTTCTTTGAATTGATAGTTGCACACACCCCTTTCTCAATTATCTTTGGCACACTTTCCTAGGGTGAGCTTGGGGCGGTTGGTTATCTATCTTTTTCCTTTTTCATCGCAATACTTAAGCATAAAAATCACTTTGATTGCCACGATTGATAAAAAACCCTAAAAATCACAATGCCAAAAATCCAAAAAGAAAAGAAGATCCGAGAAAGTAAGAGAGAGTTTAAATAGCCAATATTGCCTCCTTGGATCACCCTAGATATTCACCCTATCTAGGTTATAAATTTTCAAAGTCGATCGGATTTTACGCATCTCAACGACATTAAAAACCTACATTTACAAAACCACGTAATTTTCGCATCATGATCTTCTTCATTGTTCACCATAGATCTTGTTCTCAACTTCTCTCACAAACTTCCCTTAGGTTCAGGATCAAAGGGTTCAATCGTAAGATTTTAAGAAAGGTAACCAAGCATACACCAACACAATCAGCAAGTAGATGATCAGTTTTCTTTGGATTTTTTATTTTATTTTATTTATTTATATGAATATGACTAAACAATTGAAAATGTAGTTACATAATCCTACCTGACCTATGTTATGCCTAAAAAGACTCAAGGGGAATCATTGGCGAAGGAGGTCTCAGATCGAACCTATTCACCTTTAGAGAAAAGTATAGGTGAGATGAATTTATTGATCTCCAACCAACTCCCTCTTGATATGCAAGGGCTCTAATCTTATATGAGTGTATATGCAACCATAAATTAAAATGTGTGCGAACCATAAATAAAATGCTCAAATACGATTATTAATGGTTGGTAAAACTACTATGCCACAAGGACCCTTCTTGCAACTCAAGCCAAACATGAGAATTTGAGGGGACTTATGTGAATAATACACACCTAGTCAGTTAAACAAGTTCCCTTTAATTACTCATATTAGGCCCCAACCACTTAACAATGAAAATCAATGAACCCAACCAACTAGAAAACTAACGATAAAAATGTGTAGGAATTAAAATCATGAAACTCTGATAAAACCATGACACACAAAACCAAAAGAAGTGGATTAGAAGAAGCGCAAAGAAGGATGAGAGAGTAGGAAGAACTAGAGTGTGAATCTTAGTACACAAGCAGTGGACTCAATGGTCCACCGACCATAGAGAGAAGGGATAGGGATAGAGAGTCTAGGCCAATCTAGATACAATACCAAAAATTGCTAATACCCTTGTTTTGATATAACAAAATTATGTTTTTATTGAGGGCTAACCATTACAGGTTAAGTCAAATTATAGCATGGATGCATCCTCATCATTTTTTCAATGCATCATGGATAAAGAGGACTTAAAGACAAATGTGTCATGGACAAAGAGGACTTGAAGACTATTTTATTTTTATTGAGGTAGAATAATGTATGGAACCTCAATAAGAAAACAAATGTAAGTTTTCAATTTTCACAAAAATAATTCTCTTTTGAACCTATGTTAATTTGACTGTTGATCGACCAAAATTCCTTTTTGATCGACCAAACCTTAATTGTTACTACCCGATCCAACTCCCTACAGGACCCGAGATCGGCTTGCCTCGACTAATCCCAAGACCTAGTCATCCAATGGGAAATAACCCAAAAGCAGAAAATATTCCACAACCACACATGCAATGTAACTAAGCAGAAATAAATAAGAGGCAGTAATGAAATTCAGTAAGAAAAGTCTCAAATATTATATGCCACAGGCGGAAGAGTACTATAACGTACATAGCCATCACAACTGCAACAAAGGAAAATATAACATGAACAGAAATAGCTAATACCTACTAAAAGTACTCACTACTAAAAAAAGAGCTTTGGAACAAAAAAGGAACAACACTACGGCTGGCCTCGGCTAGGCCCAGCACCCTCGGCAGCCAATGGCGCTGGCTGCTCAACTCCCTGACCTAAACATGATTATACAATCCGTAGTTAGCTAACGCTGAGTAGAGTAGTGGTTAAGCCATTTACATGCAATTTAACTTAAAAAAACAAGCAAGTAACTAATCATTCATTTCCATGTATCTCAACTAGGTGTTTCTATTTCTATTATTCTAATAAGCATCCACAACATTTCTTAATCCTCTTGTTCCCTATGAGAATGATCTTGATTGCAGTTTATTCCGTGATGTAGGAAGAACACGTGGCACTCTCCTAGCCGAGAGAGCCCCTGTGGTAGTCTCACACCCGATCTACCACCTCGAGGTCACGGTCACGACGTAGCAATGACTACGACATGCGCGATAAGCATACAGGTAGCTACCCCGCACTGACATGCAGTCAATCATTTCCGCTAGCGGGTATGCCCAAACATACACCATAGAACAGAACAGGGGTCTCTCCCCTCAACAGTCTGTGCACCCTCGCCAGACTACCTCGGTTTGCCTAGCGGGCCTAACAAGAGTTGGTGTAAGCTGGCCAATCCTAAGCCTGGGTCCCATGGGGCGGCTGGCTCCCCCCCTACACTAAAGTAACCAGAGTCAATGTAGGGGGCCATTCTTAACCCCAGGTCTCAATCCAAAGGTGATTAGCTCCCCCCTACATTAATGTGATGGTAGCTCTCCTCGGTACCACGTACACGAGGGCCAGCTCACTTTCCATGAAAAAGGGACAGTTGCTCTCCTCGGTACCGTGTACTCAAGGGTCAACTCACTTCCCGCCTACATATGATATTCGTTCCATACACACGAGTTCTTTTCAAGTTCCTCGTAGGGTTCATACAGACTTTCTCATTTCCACATCCGATTCATTAAATGCATAACAGGAAGCTCAAGATTTCACAATCGATTATTCGGTACACCGCTGATATTTTCATTCATGTCATGATTCATTAAATGTGGTACATGCAACTTATCACAATCGATTATTCGGTACACCGCTGATATTTTCATTCATGTCATGATTCATTAAATGTGGTACATGCAACTTATGGTTTACTACTTTCAGTAAGCATCACAACAATTTAATCATTCAATACATGCACATTCATCTCTTTCATCCCTAGTGTTCATTTCACAACCTAGGGTTCAATTGAATATTTCTAAAGTAGCATGCATTCATCTCTTTAAGCCCTAGGGTTCATCTCACAACCTAGGGTTCAATCGAATATTTCTAAAGCATGCAATTTAATTATTAATTCTGGGATTAGAGAGAAAACCACTCTACCGGGATACATGGGTGGAATGGGGGCTCGAATCACAGATCCCGTCGTATCCACAGACCCCGTAGACTACTGGCTGGAGACTTATAAAATTGACCAAATACATCAAACGAGTTCAAAATAGTATACGAGTGACACTAACACATAGAGAAACTCGAACGGAAACCAACGATACTTCATTTGTACAAAATCGACTCTATTTAGGTCCTGAATAGGCCAAAAACGTGCATACTGACTAAAATCAGACGTCTGGGACTAAACCCAGCCATCTTAAACAACCTCAGAGTCTCACATTGCTTTCATGTGACTTCCTCAGACATCTAAACCCCTCCGCAACTGTCTAAGGGAGATCCCAGATGTCTAACACTCCCACCGATCATCTGGGAGTGCAGTCTGACATCTGGCACTGTCTCTAGACATCCGAAATCACATCGAAGGGCGTGTAGCACACCTTTCCAACGCCTTCACTTACGTACGCATGTGCCATTTCAAAAACACGACACATATAAAGTTACGTACATGTAAAGCAAGCTCGTGCATGGTACATACCTCGACCTCTTCGTTCTGTTAGACGTCCAACGCCAGCCCCGGGCATCTTGAGGCTCCTCTAGACATCTAGATAGAGTCCCAGATGTCTGATACTGTGGAAAAATGATTCCACAGAATGCCTCATGAGGTTCTCTTCACGTGATCCTCTGATTGCAGGACCGTAGCAGCTCCTCCAATGGCTGCAGGAGGTCATGGAGCTCTTCTCCATGAGCTCCCTCGATCACACCTCCAGCCGCACCTCCTCTCCCAAGCTCCTCCGAGCTCCTTGCTCTCCTACTCGCTCTCCACCCATGCTTCTCCCTCTCTTCTTCTCCTCCATCTCGAGCTTCCCTCCTTCCCCTACTCGTGGCCGCAAGGGGATGGGGAAGAGGAAGTGGTCGCCGGTAGGTGGCAGAGGACAAAGGTGGAGGTGGACATGGTGGAGAATGAAGGTGTGGGGGAGATGGTGAGGGTGGTGGTGTCCTTTTAAAGGAAGAGGGTTGGGGTTTGAGAGGGGAGGTGTGTGTACGTGGGTGTGTGTTGTGTGGGGAGAGAGAGTGAGTGAAAATTGCAGAATCTCCCCTACAGAACCTTTTTCCTCAGGCAAGGCCCACACATCTAAACCAAGGGGGTTTAAAGTTGCACTTACACCCCTACCTCTGTGAAAAACTATGAATAACCCTTGGGAAGGGTCATTTCATTAATCGACCAACTCTTTATTTTAATTGATCAAAGACCTCTAATGTTCATATTCCCTTTTGATCAATCAACCCATTTGATTTAATTGATAAAAAATATTCCAACGGTCGAATTTCTTTTGAAATCATAAAGTTGATCAATATGCCTTTTTAATCAATCAACATTGAATTGATCAATACTTTATTTTAATCGACCAAATATAGTTTTGATTGACCAAACCTTTATTTTGATCGATCAAAGACATGTTTCCAAAGTTTCCAAAACAAGTCAAAAAATACCTATAAATAGGACCTTCGATCCCCCACTTTGAAACACACCTCAAGAACTTTCAAAGAGAAAAACATGCACTCTCTCTAGTGCTTTCACGCCTTGGCACCTACAACTACCGTGATTCAAGGCATGCTCCCTTGAGATTCAAAGAAAGCTCAATTTGTTTTATTATTGTTGAAGTTCCCTAAGAAATATTGTTATACTCTTTTTTTTTTATTCTTGATTTAGGAATCCAAGTTGTATTGGAAGTCTTGTTATTCTTCTCTTGGTCAGGTGTAAGAGAAGATGCTTGTAAGAGGTTGTGCCACCCTCATTCAAGTGGTGCATGATAGTGGATTTGACTAGCATCGACTAGTCGAGAAAATACTAAGCTAGGAGGCTTAGGTAGTGATTTTCACCCAGAAGGGTATCCACTCTAAATAAGGTGTTATTTTTCTAGTTTGTGATTATTCATTTTTTATCTGTGGTGAATGTTTTTTTAAGTTCTATTTTAAATAGATATTACACTATTCACCCACCCTCTAATGCATACTTGATCCCTTAGGCTCCGCGCGCACTCAGAAGAATATCTTTCTCTCACCACTAACCCTCATACAGGATGTCTAGAAGAATTATTAAAAGGCCTAAACACTCAAATCCTAGAACTAATCTTCTCTATAAGCACCTCCAAGATAACCACACACCACTGACTATCATCGATCATGTACCTAAAATCACAAGAAAAATAGAGAAGTCAATGCAGGACACTACATGAATGAGCATGCAAATGCAGAATTCATGAAAATAAGTTAAACCTAATCTAATAAACCACTAAATGAAGTGCTACCCTCTCTAGCAACAGTGCCAAAAATTATTCTCTTTGTCATAAGCATAATTTGAATCCAAACCTAACCTAACTAAGTACACAGGGTAAGTGTAAGACCATGTTATTAATTATCCACTAATGAAGGAGTTAGGAGGGTATAAAGGAAATTAACCCCCTAATAAGAATATCGATCTCAATTAATTAGGGTAGGGACTTGAAGCCTAAGAATCTTTAGAAAAAGGGCCTAATGATTATCAAGGACACAAGCTTAAATGGGAAGTGAAATTACCCTTAGTGAGGATCTAAAAGTAAGAGAGCCACAATTATGGTAAGGTGGACATAGAGAGCAAAAAGAAGAGGGACCACCTGACAAATTACTCATCCTCTCATATAATCAATTATGAATAAACTCCACTGACCCATTTGTCTCTTCTACCTCATTTGTTTCCCTTGTCTAGTTGAGAGAAAGACAAAGAGGAGAGAAGTTGTTCCTAATACCGTGTGAAGGAGGAGGTGGAGCTAAAGGTGAAGCACCATCCTACATCTTGAAGACAGAGGAGAAGGTTCCCCATCTTCCTATCACAAAACCTAGAGGTAAGGCTTACAACTTAACCATTAAAATGAGAGTTTTGGATTCAATTAGATGGGGTGTTTGCATGTATGTCATGTTGGTAGAAAGGGGAAGAACAAAGATAGATTCTTCTCCAGCTTATTTGTTGCATTTTCAATCTGAGTCTTGTTGTCGGATGCTTAATCTTAGGGGGAGCAACTGCAAGACTACTACTGCCTTGGGGGGCTACTGGAGCTTTATAGTAGGAAGAGGAAGAAGAAGAGTAACAGTAATGATAACATGATTTCATGATGGAAAACAAATGATGTCGTTGAACGCAAAATCTTAATCAAATTTAAAATCCTATCTTGCTAATAAATGAAGAAGAATGCATAGCAGGAGTAGGGTCAATTCAATAGGTAAGCAACATCATTATGTTCATGTTAGTTAAAATGAAAGTGAACATGCTAACTTGCCAACCATAGAAAATAAAAATAAAGTTGTAGGAAGTGGGTAATTTTAAGTCTGAATTTAGGGTGGTTTAGGTTAGATTTGGGTTGGCTAAAATGTGAACCTAAAAACTAAATGGGTATAGGTCTAACGACCTTAATGAAGCCACTTATGGATGGGCTTAATAGGGTCTAATGGGACAATTTTGGGGCCTAAATAGACCAAAATTCAGATCTACAGTTGATAGGGTTGGGTCCTAAATAAGGTCCCTAAGGTAGGTGTCTGCTAGGGGTGGTAGGTCACAACTAAGGGATGGTTTAGGGGAGTTTAAGGGGCTCTAACTAAGACTATTTGGGTTTATTGGATGCATATTTTTAGGAAGGTTTAGGTGCCTAACTAGGCATCCTATGGGGTGTCCAAAATGGTATGGGGGTTAGGTGGCCAATAAGTGGGTTGATTAAGGTGATTTCTAATGGTGTAGGAAGGGTAATTGGGTAACAAATGGGTATAGTTAGCTAGGCATTTTGTCAAACAACTACTGGTGTGTTTGGGAGTTAAGGGGATCTAAACAAAGGGTAATCCTAGATGTAAAAGGTGAGGGCAAATCTGAAATTGGGGTTTAGGAGAATGTTTAGGGTCCTAATGGGTGGTCTAATGGGATGGTTTCGACATGTACATAGAGAAGGTAGAAGAGATACCATTCTCATCAACAAACCATGAAATCATCATCATGCAAAATATTAGCATAAATCTTCATTCTAAATGTCCATAACAAACCACGATATAATCAAAAGAAAAGCACATGAACATGATTAACAAGTTCTATGTTAGAATCCTCAATGGAACTTGTTGAGGAAGCCCTACTTTGGGCTCATGTCACTACCGGCTTATTGATGGAGTATTCAGCAGTTACAAAAGGAACTATATAGCAGAAAAATAAATGGTTGGTATGTGGGAAGAGAAATTTGGAAGAAGAAGGACAGAGATAAGGGAAGAGGAATTACTTGAGAGGGAAAACAAGACCGATCTCACTCTTCTGTTATTCTTCTTGCTATAAATAGCAGAGGATACTACACTCTAATATCTCCCTATTAATTCTATTCTAACAACCAAAACCACCTAAGGATCATTTACATAAGAATCCAATATGTTTGTTCTTATTGCAAACACTTAGGGCACATATCAACTCAACTCCCCCCCGTCCCCATAAGCTATGCCTTATCCTCAAGGAAAAAATCTAGGAAGTGCACCGTGAAATCAGTAAAATCAACCCAAGAAGCTTCTTCAACATCATGACCATCCCAATGAATAAGGAGCTGTATGACTACCTAATTATTTCTCTTTATCATCCATCGTCTGAATAAGCCAAGGGGGCATAATTCGAAGATACCTGGTTGTGGTAAAAGTGTTTCTTGGACTTGATTAGTGCCTAATTTGCTTTTTAATTGGGAAACATGGAGTGTGTGATGAATCTTGGCATCTGGAGACAAATGATGCTTTTAAGAAACTTCTCCAATTTGCTTTTCAATCTTTTATGGGCCATAATATTTGACACTATCTTGTGGTTAATTCGTGTAACCAATGGATTTTGGCGATATGGTTAAAGTTTAAGATAAACCCAATCCCCCACATTGTAAGATTTCACTCGATGATGCTCATCAACTTGTATCTTCATGCATTGTTGGGTAGCTAAGAGATGATGTTTAAGGTCCTATAAGACTTGATCACGCTTCCTCGAGCTGAGATCGACATCATAAACTCTTGATGAGGAAGTAACATAGGTCGGTAAGGTTGGGGTAGGATACCCATACAAAATGTCAAAAGGGGCATGTCCTATACAGGTAAGGAATGGTGTTATACCAAAATTCAGCCTAAGATAACCAATTAAGCAAAAACTTCCAATGTTGATAGCAGTAACAGCTTAAATAAGACTCTAGACACCAATTTAAAACTTCCATTTGACCATCCTCTTGTGGTTGATATGAGGAGCTATACTTCAATTGGGTCCCATGTTTAGGAAATAAACACTACCAGAACTAACTCATGAATATAGCATCACAATCAAACACAATCGAATTTGGAAAACCATGCAGCTTGACTATATTATTGATGAAAGACTTGAAAATTGTCATCACATTATATGGGTGCTTGAGAGTAGTGAAATGAGCATAGTTTGAGAGATGGTCAGTAACAACCATAATAAATGTATAATTTTATGAAGGAGGAAGGCAATCAATAAAATCCATCGGTAAATATGTCCAAACAGCTAAAGGAATTGGCAATAGTTGTACCAACCTAGTAGGAGATTGAGTAACATATTTACAATGTTGACAAACATCACACTCTTGAATGTACTTTCTGACTACTCTATTGATATGTTGCCAATGAAAGGAGCATTTGATCTGATGTAGTGTTTTATGATAACTGGAGTGTCCACCTTCAGGCGAAGCTTGACAAAAATGTGAAACCTTCCTCGTTAAATTAGAGTTGGAGCTAAGAAAAATTTGATCCTTATATAATTGGAGATCCCCTTTGAGTGAACAAAATAATGGAGGTTGCCCAACATGGTACTACTGAAAAATATTAGTGAAATAAGGATCTGAGTGATAAGAATCGTTAAGTTCAGCTTACCAATCATGTTGAACAGGCACAATATTTTGTAAATCAAATTGGAGTGAAGTTTGAATAATGCATCTACTGCCAAGTCATGTTTCCCTACCTTATATGCCAATTGAAAATCCAAATCCATCAATTTAACCAAATACTTATGCTGAAAGGAAGTATTTAACCAAATATTCTTGATGGTGAATTTTTGACCGTTATATAATGGTCAACAATAACAATATTCTCGACAGTTACAAGACATAACGATTGCCAAAAGTCCGACCATTAACTTTCACATCTACCTAGGAGGCAGAGTGGTTGAGACCATTCTCAACCGTTTATAACGGTCGAGAATAACAATATACTTGACCATTATTAGATGAACAGTCAAGGATATTCTCCTCGGAAATCGTTGGTGCGAAAAGTTATATTTTCTAATGCAATCGTTGACCATTCAATCTAAAACAGTCAAGAAAAGTTCAGTCTAATAACGGGTTTAGGGTTGAGACCATTCTAGACCATTTATAATAGTCGAGAATAACAATATACTCGACTGTTATTAGATAAATGGTCGAGGATATTCTCCTCAGAAATCGTTAATGTGAAAAGTTACATTATCAAATGCAATTGTGGACCGTTCAATCTAAAACGGTTGAGAAAAGTCCACCCAAAACAACTGTGTGCACCCGACTCCTTCCTTCCTTCTCCCATCCTTCGTCGATCATCTAACCCTTCCCTTCCACGACGATCGATCATCCTCTCCTCTGCCCTCTCTTGCCTCCTCTCACTACCGATCACGTGGTTGTCCTCCAATGCCCAACCCTAGGTAAGGGCTCCTCGCTGACCACCTCTTCGATCTCATCTGTAGCTCCTCCACCGCCCTCCCCCTCACCTCGATGAACACCACCTCAAGCATCACCACCACGACCTCCTCAACCCAGCACTACCACCTCCTCCCCATCCTCGTGCCACCTCCTTCCACCTCCTCCTCCTCCTCCCACCACCACTGCCGCAGACCACCACCACCACCTCCTCCTTTTCATCCCACCACTATTTAATGGCCACCACCACCTCCTCCCCAAACCACCACCTGCGTAGAGGTTCCTCCCACCTCCTCCTCCTCCTCCCACCACAAACCGCAAACCACAACCACCACCTCCTCCTCCTCCCACCACCACCCAACGACCACCACCACCTCCTCCCCATCCCACCACCAGCCATCACCACCTCCTCCCACCTTGACCTCCTCATCCCACCACCGCCACTGACCACCAACTCCTCCTCCTCCTCCCACCTCTTGACTCGTCCCTCCTCCAACAACAACACCACCACCTCCCCATCCAAATCTAATTAGTTAATTAGGTTTTTCTGGAATTTATTATTGTTGATTGACTAACTTAATTTTAATTGAAATATGTAGTTTATTTACCTTTTGTAATTGATGTTTGTGGGGTGTACCCACATATATAGGGTTTAAATGTAGGGTGTGCCCACATGTGGTTCGAGTAGAATTTCTAGTTTAATTTGTGTTGAAATTTAATGGTTGTGTGTCATGTTATTGTTAGGATTGAAATGTGTAGTGTGCACATATTTGTTGCGATATCTTTCTCTGTCTATAGGATCTGAGAAATATTCCATTTTATAGGGAAACTCTGCTGAAATTTTTTAGAAGTGTCTACATGTAGGTGTAGGTTTAGGGTTTTTGTTTTGTGTTTTGGGCTTTGTCCATATGGTTTAGGTTTACTATTTAGGGTTTTGGGTTAGCATTATAGGTTTAGTATTTTGGGTTTTTGGTTTTGCGTTTAGGTTTCGAGTTCGAGACTTAGGAATTAGGGTTTTGATTTTAGGTGTAGGATTTCTTATTTTCTATTTAAGGTTTAGGTTTACAATTTATGATTTAGGATTTTGAGCTTAGGATTATGAAACTGGATTTTAGTTTTTAGGTTTAGGTTTTATATCTTGGATTAGGGTATTGAGTTTACATATACGAATTTTTGGCTTTGAGTTTAGATCTATGATTTTTGGCTTTGAGTTTAGATTTACGATTTATGGTATTGAGTTTAGATTTCTTGCTTCAGCATAGGATTTAGGGTTTTGAATTTAGATTTAGGATTTAGGGTTTTATGTTAAGGGTTACTATTTTTTGCTATTGAATTTATGGTTATCGGTTATGGGTGATATTTTTTGTGTTTATGCTAGGGAATGACAAGAATAAAATTTTCATAGATACACACACTTGCACAAATTTAGAAGCACTTTGATGTAGACACATCCATTTAGGTTAAAATGCCTATTTATGTATGCCTTAAGCTTAGATATGCATTCCATATTATAATATTGCATAGCATGCATCATTCTTCATTTAAAGTAGTCTGTATAAATTATAAGTTAATTCAAGGCCTTTTTTGATCAAGAGAGAAGGAGATTTATTTTGGGGTCTCGGATTGGCAATCGAACTATACAGATCTAATTAGGACAACGATCAGAGTCCAACATCTTTGAAATCTTCTTGATTGGAATCCCATAGCACCTTATGCAGTCCGAGGAACATCAATAGCCAAGGGACTAGGTGACACAATTTCAAGCTTCAAATGACAAATCTGACTACACGGATGAATCTGGATCAACAATCGTAGCCCAACAATGCAAAAATCGACCCAATTCGACGTCCGTAGTGCCACCTACAAAAGAAAGAAGATAGACAGCCCGAATTGCACCAAGTGGCGCTATCCAGGTTGCCCAAGGGCAGCAGCAAGTGCACGTGCGCTAGTGCATGCAATGTAGTGTATAGGCACGCGTAGCCCACAGAGAACCAATGAGCGCGTGGGACATGGGCTTGCGGATGTGTGCCAGCAGTGCCGCGGCAAGTGCGTAAGCTAGACCTTCAGTGACTCTTGCGGCAGATCTTCATGACATTTATGGATGTCACTAATTGTCCATGCACGAAATGATTCCTTTCCTCCACTATAAATGGACCCCTACCCCTCCCATTCTTGTTTATCTCTTCCTTTCTCTCCCTCACCACCTCCAAGGCTCTAGAGAAAGCTTGTCCCAAGCCTGGGATGCTCCTCTAGAGTAGAAAATCAAAATATTTTCCCACCTCTCACACTCATTCGTGGAGCATCTCGTGGCCATCCTCTCACCATTTTAGGAAGTAGAACCTCACAACGACGTCGTCCCATCCTGCCCTCCATCCTCTGATGCCATTCTCCTTCATCAAGCCTCTCACCACCTTCATCCGGGCACCGTCAAAGCGAGTCGTCCTCTAAGCAACCATCGAGGGGGACTTTTCTCACCTCTTTCTATCTTTACCGCTTTCTAGTGTAGTTGTTTATCTGTAGCAAACTCTGATTAGCAATATATTGATGTTTATCTCTCTCTCTCTCATTCTACTAGAGTAGCTTAAAATGGATAACAAATATTTTGTTTGATATTCTATCTTATAAAATACCAAAAAAAATACAAAAGATAAAATCAACAAAAGCAAATAAAATTGAAAAGCGAATTTCACAAACCTAACATTCGCCTCCCTGTGTTCGACCCGAGACTCACTTCATGTTTCGGTTTATCTGATAACGATTTTTGCGACTACTATGATGGGTTGTCGAAAACCCTAACTTTTCCTCGCGAAAACACACTCATCATTTTAGCATCATTATCGGGGAGGCAATGCTCTTTGGTTTTTACCATGTTTTCCGCCTTAACTTTTTAGCTCACTTTGCTCCTTTTTCTCTGTTATTATAGGTACCCTTCCAAGGTGAGCCAAAGCGGATAGATTGGAGTAAAGTGTGGTTAGAAGGTCTGTAAGTGTATTCCCCCACCCACCCACTAGATTTTTATTCCATTACCTAATAACTCAAACTCAAATCACACTAGGTGCTTTTATAAACCCTAGGATAGATTTGATTGTTTGATTGTCACTTTGCCTAAGTGTCCACTAAAATGTGGACCTGTGTCTCGAGTCCTCGCTAAGTCAATTTTACTTTAATTTGGCTAATAAATTGGGATGATAAGTACACGACTTATCAACCCATCCTCTGATTTAAGGGAACTTTAAGTCTAAAGCATCTACACACTATTTGCACTAACTCACTTTTCAGTGGTTTTTATGGAAATTAGGTAGCTAATGAACTTTCTAGGGTAATATGGCTGGCAAGTTGTCGTAGGTAATAGCCCATTAGTCAGTTGACCAGAGCCTAGCTACATGACCATACTCTTTCTACTACCTTTAGATAAATCTTATATCAGGGAAGCTACCTACTTAGAAAAAGAAAAGAAAAAAAATGGTACTCGAAAAGAAAAAGAAAAAAAAGAAAAATGGAAAAAGGAGAAAAAAAAGCCACACTTTACCACATGACTATGGCTAGCAAGTTGTCATAGGTAATAGCCCATTTGTTGGTTGTCCAGAACCCAGCTCACAAAAATGCATAAATAATTCCTAAAACACTTTAGGAAGAGAGAGAAAGTAGAATAAACTGGGGAGATATACATTGCATTCGACCTTATGTTCACCTCATAAAAAATAAAAATGGTAGGGAGAAAACTACCGATTGGAAAGATAAACCTTTAGGCAGAAACTCTTAAGGACCCTAGGGTCATAGAAACCTAAAGTCCATTTTAACGACCACTTAGTAATACTATCACTTTCACAAGATTCTTAGAACTTGAAGATCTTTTTGAGTCTTGGATGGGTTGGGTAGCCGTAGAAAGCTATCTAGAAACTCTAAACTCAAAAAAGTAAAAAAACTAGAAAAAAAAATAGAAAAATGTATCTTCCCTTTTCAAAATAAGGCGAGGACTTGGACGGCCTGCATTTTGGCAGGCACTCGGTGGTCGTTTTAAATCCTCAACACAGTTAATTAAGTTATTTAGGCTTAATTAAATGCAAGAGAAAGTAACTTAGGTTAACTTGATTTAATGTCAGTTGTGTAGTATAGGGTCAAGCTAACCTAACATTTTAGATTTTAAATTCTTTTTAGCTTGTTGAGTCCAGGTCGTTCACTGGGAGGCATAACTTATCTTAATTCACCATTAACTCTTATACTTAAATTACTAATTACTTAATCAGTTAGAATTATAACTAGATTATTTTAAGTACATGAATCTTGCATAAAAGATATTCAATTAAAAGAACATGCAATATTCCATAAGGAAAAAAAATATTTACACATGTAATTTTTCATTAAGAACCAAGTAAACATGTTTAATTTCAACTTATTTACAAAAGATTAAGGTAATAAATAGTTATTCAAATGAATACAAGTGCCTTATTACATCAATTAAGCTCAAAAATACATGTTGTGGTAAAAATACAAAATCAGACGTCTAATGAGAAAATTGGACATCTTAAAAGTGAACATTAAAAGACTAATTACATTATCAGATGTCTGAAAGTCTTTTATTTCCATTTTTTCTTATTTAATCTTCAGCCTCAATTCTTCTTCTCTTCTTCTATCTGTTCTGCCATCTCTCACTCTTTTCCTTTACTCTTTCTTCACCTCTTTGTCATCTCTTCTTCGAGCTCTTCTTCTCTGTTATTTCTCTTAATCCTCCTCTCTTCCTTTTTCTTTCAATTCTTTAACTGTGCAAATTGAACCACACTTAAACCAAAAATTTAGTTTTCTGATTGGCGGCTCGGGTCGGTCGGGGATACACAGCACCCTTCTCAGGGTTGGACCAGGCCCTACTGGGTCCGAGCCTAGTTTGGTTATGAGGTGGTTTATTTCCGGTTCAAATTCATGCACAGTCTCTGGCCTCCTAGGCCCACACATACGCCCGCTCATGGGCACACGCCTGTGCCCACAGGCGCACACACACCTGGGCACGTGTAACACATGCACCCACACACACACATACGCTCATTGTGCACCTAGCACTGACGACTAGTAAGCCCTATAGACTTTTTCATTTTATACTAAGGCGGCACTTCACAATTATCCAATGTGGGACTATGTAAGTCCCCTCCAAGCCAAACTTTGGATGGCGATTCCTAGCAGCACAAAGCTCCAAATCGAGCAATCAAAGGCTCGTTGGAAAGCACTATAGGTACTCTACAAGATTACAACATCAATTTGATGCTCATAACAAATCTTGCCCTTCGATTTGAAGGATGAAAGTGAATAGTTCTCATGGTCATTTTGGCCTGCAGAGGTGTAACTCAGGTCTTTTGACTCGCAGTGAAGGCCTTTGACCTCAAATGAGGTCCTGAACCATCTCAACAGATGATTTTGCACCTACTTGATGAAGATAGGAGTGTTGTAAAGCTTCAGAGAGAAGAAGAATCTCAAGAGCTTCTAACAGGAGCTTTAGAGATCCATTTCAAGCTCTGATCAGCTTGACAGAAAGCTAAAGATCAATAGCACCAGATTAAACAACCTCTGAAGATTGTTAAGATTCTAACTAGGCAAAATTGAGTCCAATCTTGCCAAAAATGCACTAAAATCAGTTTGGCTTCAAAAATGACCCAAACTAAACAGTGATTGATTCTCATGAAATCCTAAATTAAACTTATCTAAATCAAATCTAAATCACTTAAAAACATCCCAGGAATCATTTTTAATCATCAATTCACCTAATTGATGATTCATTCATCAGATCAGACCTGAGGTTGACCATAAGGCCTTAGAATTTGACTTTCTACTCCAATCTATCTCAGATTCAATTAAAACCATAGATCAACTCTATTTCACCTCAGAAATTGATTCAAGGTCTCACGAAGTGATTTTAACCAAAAATCCTAGGGTTTCAGGTCTATCGCCTGAGATCCTAATTGAGTTTGTTCGACAGAACAAACTACAACATTTCTGAGTAAATGATCCACAAGACTAACCTCAAAACACCTTCTTGATGCTTCTAAACCTCTTAAATTAAGCTAAACCCTAACAAATAGTCATCTCCAACTCCGCCGGAGTTAGAGAAGACAGAGGCCTATGTAAAGCTCCAAAAGATAAAACATCAAAATAAACATTGAATCTTGATCATGAAGCCTCAATAAAGCAATCTGGAGCTCCGCACGAAGTTCTATGGGCTGAAGACCACTTTTGACTCGCCAGAGCTCATCGAAGCTCTGGTGAGTCTAGACAATGGCTGACAGTGTATAAAAGTCATTAAAATAAGCCATTAAGGATATAAAAGTTTCCTGTGGTCTCAAGGAACCTCAGGAGCTCATCAATTAGCTCCATTGGTGATTAAAACTCAAAATATGCAATGAATTTAGAAAGATTGTGATCTGAGTTCACTGGAACTCAGATCAAGTTCCCTCAATCAATTGAGTAGAGGGAATATGTTATTGGGGTGTGGCGATGGTATACAGGTGGTTAATTAGATGGAAGAACTCCTCCTGAGCCGCCATTGACAGCGAGCTCAGGAGGTTGTGTGAAATTTGGGTGTTTTAGGTGTAGGCAATTATTTATCAAATTAACATGAAGATCGGGGCCCTTAGATGATGACAAGGTGATGAAGGGCCCCAGTGCATGTGAATTACCCTCGGTAACTGATGCGAAATATCATGGGATTTGTAAAAGTGGGTTTTTAATGTCATTGTAACACACAAATTCGCATACGCTTTTAAATTTATATCCTAGATAGTGGGGAATCTAGGGTAGTCCAAGGAGGCAATATGTTTGCAAAATTAATTCTCTTACTTACAAAATAGATCTCAACTTTCTTTTTGGTCTTTTCAATTATATCATTGTTTAGGGTTTTGAAATAATGAAAGAAAACACAAGTTGTTGGCGAAAAAGTAAATAACAACTACGATTACTAAGCTAACACCTAAGTGGCAAGTAATTCCTCTTCTAAAGCTCACTCTAGGCATGTGGAGGCCTAGAGTAATTAGGGAGAGGGAGTGAAGAGTGCTAGAAACACAGCAAGCAAAATGCAACTAAAAGAAATTTCAAAGAAGGCAACTAGATTGATGAGAAAGTATTTTACAGAAAAATCTAGAAGATGAATGCTTCTACTACTAGAAAATTGCAATAAATAAAATAAAACACAAATCCTCTAGATAAATGGTGAAGAAGAGGGCTTCTTGCTCCAAGCTTGGTAGCTCCCGAGCTTGAAAAGAGTCCTCCAACTCCTTCCTTGCTTTGCTCTGCCAAGGTGATGTCCTCCAAAGCAAGCCCTAAGGGGGCATGCCCTAAGCTTTTCTCCAAGGGTGGACGTCCACCCTAGGTCCTTCTCCTTTGCTTGTCCATCCTCCTTGAAGTAGAAAAGTCCTCCTCCTTGGCGTGGCCCAAGATGAAGAGAGTGGGGAGAAGAAGGCACCAAAGGGGCTGGTGATGTGCCCCTTTAATCTTCTTCTCTACTCCTTCTTCTTGGCCGTAGGTGTAGGTGGGTATAGGTAGAAAAATACACTAATGGATGATGAGAGCCTCATCATGAGCCATAACTAGCTCATTTTGACCCAATAAAGAAGATAAAAGCTCCTACATAACCTAGAAGAAGGCCTAACTGAAGGAACAAATGCTCTGAGAAGAAAACATGAAATAAAGGTTAAAACTGCAATTTTACCATTGCAGTAGATAAACAGGATTTCTTAGAGGCAAAACATAGGTCAAATGGTCTAAATGAGATAAAAAGTGGGTTGAGTCAATCAGAAATGGGTTCATGTGCAATCTAAGAACTAAAAGACACTTGGTAACCCTAAAACAGACCCGCTTAAATTAACAAGGTTCCGGTCAGAACAAAAAGCAAGTAAACCCTCTACAAATCATGGAAAAACATACTCTAGGGTTTAGAACACTTAATTTGGCCTTTGGAACCTAGTTTGACCTAGATTAGGGTCCTAGCTCTTCAATTAACCTAATTTGGGTTTTTACGCAAAATATCCAGTCAAACGAGGTCAAACCTGAAATCTAACTTCTCCATTGGATTCCTTAGGTCCAAATTAGGTTTATACCAAAATTTGGACCTAAGGAGAGGTCATCTTGACCTACTTTGCAATTTAGTACACCTAAATCACAAATTGGTCCCTATCTTTTGAATACCGTTGCAGAGAACCCCCTAGGTTCTTCGCCTCCTTTGCAAACCGGTCCTGCCGCCATTGCTAGGGCAGAACCGAGCTCCGACGAGGTTCGGAGAGGGATTGCTCTCTAATCCCTCAGAGATTCCCTCCCAGAAATGGAAGGAGAATTCTCTGAAGAATTGCCTTCCATTTAAGACCGATATCGATCCCTGGTGTGAACCCAATCTCTCGTGCGAACGCACGAGAGATTTGGGTATCCTAACTCCTTTCCATCTCCGGCGACCAACCTCAGGCAATCACGTGCCCTTCACGCCCTGCACACCAAGTCCAGCGCCTATATAAGAACCCACAACTCCGGCCGAAGAGGCTAAGCTTGATTTTGACGGAGATCCCCTCCAAATTTCTTCTCTCCCATCTCCGGCCAAACGACCCACAAGCTCCGGCGACCGCTTTCCCTCCTTCTCGTCACTCTGTTGCCATACCAGCAGCAGAGTCCTCTCCGCCTCTTCCTCCCGCGGCGCGCTGTACCCTGCGCGCAAGCTCCTGACCTCATCTTCGTCGCCTCTTCCTCCCCCAGGGTCTTTCTTCCCCGACGACGGCAGTCACGAGCCGTCCTCTCCACTGCCTCCCTTCACTCCAGACAACCCCAGATACGTTCTCCATCCTCTCCTCTCTCTTTTCCCCCTGTTATCTCCCTTGATCGACCCTCGACAGACGCTAACCACCTCCATCGTCTTCGCCTCCGACCGCACTCCGGCGAGCCGCCCACACCACTCCAGCTCTCCACACGGCTCGCCAACCACCTCGAAAGCTCCGCCTCACCTCCAGGAACACACTCCACCCTCCCACTGCCACTCCAGCCCTCCACAACCACCCCCCGACCAACCCACCATCTCCGGCCACAGGTTGACCTAGGCACGCACGCCTAGGCCGACCTACGGCCTGCTGCACTGCCCACCGCCTTCGCCGTGCCACGGCGAAGGTCTCTATCTATTCTGATTTGGCCGAGAGGCGCGTTTTGTGTACGACAGGATTCGAGCTGCTGCCGCCATGGACGACCTCTGATGAAGCTCCCGCGAAGCTCCAGGCACCCGGTCTTCCAGACTACAGCTGCTGCATACTAACGCAAGTGTCGCGAGGTGAACGAATCCAGCCGAGGAGCGCTAGCAAAGCCAGCAGCTGCGGGGCCATCGCACGACGAGGTTTCTGCAGGCGCGCGTGAAGGCGAGACCAGATAGTCCCACATCGTGGGATTGCAACCGGCAGGTACCGTATAAGTTGTTTTTACACTTTATTCTTATCGCCTCAGTAAGCACAGGGGTGAGGTCCCTCACTGACCCCACCCGCCTCGTCCGCGGCCTGACCACGCGGACCTGGCGGATCCGACCCGACCTAGACCTACGCACTCCTCGCGCATCACACACCTGCAGGTGCGCCTGGTCCCGGGTACGATCCGACCCGATTGAGACTGTGGCTCTGGTAGAGCGGTTAGAGTGAATTGCTTGAGAGAGAGACACGCGCGGGTAGAGGGAGAAGGGTTAGGTTTTGTTCCCTGTGCAGGCAGGCTGATTGCAGGAGAAGGACTTGGCCGCTGCAGAAGAAGGAGAAGCAAGACAAAGAAGAAGAAGAAGGCAACGAAGAAAGGAGAAGCAAGACAGAAGAAGAAGAAAGAAAGAAGTCTTCGCAGGAGAAGAAGGAAAACAGAAAGGTTAGAAGTCTTCGCAGGAGAAGAAGAAGAAGGACAAGGGAAGATTGCAAAGAGATCCGAAAGGCAAAGCAGAAGAAGAAAAAGAGAAAGAAAGATCACATTTAAGACGTCTGATACATAAATCAGACGTCTAATTCTATTTTTTTTACATCTTTCTTAAAAACTCTTTGAATCAATTATATTTGCATTTAACAGTTGTATTCTTGGGTTTTACAAAGTACTGAGTTTGCTCCCTGTGTTCGACCTCGGATACTCTAGTTGTTCGAGTAATAAAATTATTTGTTTAAACGTTTTGTCGGTTCTACTGCAACGTAATACGCCTTTAAATCCGCACAGAAACGTTGACAACAATGGACGATGCCCTAAAATGGTGGTAGGTGGTGGGTTTACATAGAGTAGGAAGGGGGCTAAGGTGACTCTTGAAATGGAGGGCTAAGATGGGAAGATGGAGGTGGTTGGGGATCCTATGGCTAAGGGCAATTGGGGCCAACCCAAGGGACACCTAGAGGGTGGTTATGGGTGGTGGCACCCCTTGAAGTTGGCACCAAAATGGCTTCTAGAAGGGGGGCTTAGGTGGCGCCAAGTAGGGTTCTAGAAGGAGGGGTAGGTGGATGGCTAGGATGGGTTATGTGGGTAGGTGTAGGGTGGATGAAGGGGCTGAAAGTTGGCACCAAAAGTAAGTTGGTTAGGGTTAGTTTTGGTGCCAACTTTTGGTGTCTTTTGGTGGTTAGTTGAGGGGTGAAAGGTGGTGAAGAGGTGGCGCCAAAATGAGTACGATAGCTAGCTTAGGTAGGGCTTAAGTTGGTGGAGCTAGCTAGGGTTGAGTTGAAGCTGGTGGATGGCCAAGGAGCTAAGTGCTAGCTAAGCTAGCATAGCTAGCTATGGAGTAGAGGAGGAGGTATTGGTGCTATCGTTTGAAGAGACGAGCTGAGGAGGAGAAGTCTGGAGTTGGAACTGGAACTTGCTAGTTCTTTGCTAGCTGCTAAGCCAAGTTAAAGTGAGCTGGCTTCTACCATAATGAGCTAAGGTGAGCTGGGTCTGGTGCTCCCAGGGAGGATCAAGCTGGTTGAGGCAGCTAAGGTAGCTTAGCTCAACTGATTGAGCTAAGTTGAGTCCCCGGGAGCTGGACTTGAGCTTCCGGAGATAGAATGAAGTTATCTTCAGCTGGCTGGAGTTGAGTGGAGCTAGATGTAGCTGGATCTAAGCTGGGGTGAACTCCAGTCAACTCAGCTGAGCTAGCTAGAGCTCCCTGTGGACTAGTGGGAGCTAAAATGAGCTAGACTCAACTAGGTTGAGCTGGATATGAGATGAATTGAGCTAGGGTGAGCTAAGATGAACTCTCTTGAGCTGCCATTCAGCTAAGATTAGCTGAATGGAGCTGGGATGAGCTAACCCTAGTTCAAGTGAGCTAGGTTCTAGGTGTGGTGAGCTGGATCAAGCTGAGTTCCAGCTAGTTTGAGCTTCTCCTTCACCATTTGCCTTCTTGAGTGCTAGGATTTTAGGGATCTGTATATCTATTCATCCCTAACACTCACAAAAGCATATCAAAAAGATAATAAAAAATGCAATGCATGCCTAACCTAATTTATGCCTAAATGCAGCCCAGAAACCCATTTGCGGAGTAAAATACAAAGAGCTAGGTTTGTTTTAATGCATAAGAATGATCATAAGCTGGCGTTTATCACACCCCCATGCTTATCTTTTCCTAGTCTCTTAGCAAAATTTCAAATTTTTTTGGAAAACAGAATTTTTGGGAAATCTACTTTTTTCAACTTTTGAGGAGAAAAAGATTAAGGGACCTTGGTAGATTTAAACACAGGAGGTACGGGATTTGTTAAAGATAAACATCGGGATTTATTTTTTGATCCAACCATTAGACAAAATGGGATCAATATATCCTACAAAAAATTCAGATGACTTGAAATTTTTATTTTTAGGATTTTTTTGGCTCATGAATCGATTCGCAACTTGCAAAATCCTTTAAAACCTTGTGTCTGTGCTTGTAAAAAGCCAACATTTATAAGGGCATGTTTTTTTTTTTTTTTCTCCCCCATTCTTATTTTTAACTTAGTCTTACAACAGATGTGTCGGGATCATCATTCCCATTACCAATCCTCGAGGGGGCTCTGGTGCCAGTACTTCGGGATAGCACTGTCCATGACACCACCCAAGAGCTCACAACCCCAAAACACAATGGGGTGTAAAGGGGTGCTCCAAGCAAACTCAAGCTCTTGCTTCGACACTATAGGTAGAGCACTGTCCAAGACACTTGAGCTACTAAAATGTGCTTTTAATGCTCTGTCTAAAGATATGAAATATAGATAAGGAGCAGCGCCGAGGTGGTAACATGTTGACATCACGTCCTCAAAGGAGGAATTTTCCTCCTTTTTGGTGGTGGGAACTCAAACCAATGATCTGTTTTAGACTTTTACTAAGTCCAAACATAGGAGTTTTTCAAATTTTTAGTTGTTTTTTTAAGTGTTGGCTTGTGTGTGAAAATTGACACAAGAAGTTCCTCAAGAAATGCAAGTTTTTGAATCAGACACTAAGTCAAATACTTTCCATATTACAAAATAGGATCAAGTCACCTGAACTATCATGAGTTCAAGTGGAATTTTTAGAGAAGTATATCTGATCTAGTCGAAAATAGACCCTAAAATTCTAATGATCAAATCCGCATCCTCTTCCCTAGTTTGTTAAAGATTAAATCCCATTATACCCAAAAGTGAATTTTTTCAACCTTAGTCACAATTTCAAAAATTTTTCCTCAAAAAGTTTTCAACATTTTTATTTTTTTGGGTTATGCAAGTAGGAAAATAAAAATGCATGTTTTAGGTTTTGAAAATCCTAAATCAATCGTCAAATTTTAAAAACACCCCCCTATGCTTAAGATATGCAATGTCCTCATGCATTAGGAGGGAAAAGGGATCACCTTAGTGAAGAATGATCGGGTTTAGGAGGATCAAAACCTAGAAAAAAAAGAAAAAAGGAAAGCAGGAAAAAATGATGGGTTACCTCCCATCTAATGCTATCTTTTACGCCATTCAGCCGGGCATGAAGGTATGCACGGAAGACGAAAAATCATGTAAAAAGTTAGACACTTGAATGTCTTTAATAAAAGTGTCTTCCTCAAGATCCCTAAAAAGATGAGTGGTGAAGATAGAGGGATCAAAATAAAATAGAGAAATGGAAAAAGGACCCCGGTCTGGCCATGGTTTGAATTGATGATGAAGGCCAAACTCAGGTGGATCAGGTGGTAGGTCCAATAGAAAAGGGAGGGGAAAGGAGTTAGTAAGATGCAGGATGGGTGAAGTTAGTGTGGATATTTTTGGTGAAAAATCAAGAAGATGAAAAGGGGGAAAGTCAAACCCTAGTTTATCTGGAAAGTCTTGGACCACAAAATTATCCTTAGAATAAGAATCAATAAAATCTAGATCAATAGTGGTCAAAGATGAAAGAGATTAGATCAACATAGACTTCTCAAATACTGCTTCCATTTTATTATCAGTGTCCTCAAAAATTTTGTGATCAATGGACCTCTTGGAAGCTTGAAATAAATCTAATGAGAAAATATGGTTACCGCAACTTATATTCATTTTCCCAGAGTGAGAGTTGATATTAGCTATTGCGATAATCAAAAAAGGTCCTCCAAGGATGGCATTAATGAGAGCCTTAGGTACCTCTATGTCAAGGACCAAAAAATTTATCGGAAATAGACAATTCCAAACCTTGATAATACTATCCTCAACAACTCCCCACGGTTGAATGGTAGATCGGTCTTCCAATTGAAATTGAACCTTGGTAGGTTTTAAATTACTAAATCGAAATTCCTCAAATAAGACTGGGGGGATGAGATTACTAGAGGTACCTAAGTCAAGAGTGGTGAGAGAAAAAATGGTGTCAGTTATGACAACTGAGATGAGTGATGTGCCCTAGTCCTTTTTTGTGAAAGGCATCTTGCTCTGAAAAACTGAGTTGGCTGTCTTTGAAAGGACCAACCTTTCTAGATTTTGATCATGCCCTTTCGTAGTAAATTTTTTAGAGGCATGGGGAGAATCTAGGAAGGGAATATTCCTCTCAACTTGCTCAAATAAGTCCAAAGGATTGTGGTCAGAGGGCTCTGATTTTGGATTGTTGGATTGCAGTTTTTGAGAGTGGGAAATAGGGTTTGAATCAAGTGTTTTTGGGATTTCTTTTTCTTCTTCCTTATTGAGGTTAGGGGGGTCAATCTGCATTGGTTGAGAATCAGTTTCATCATTTGAATGTGAAGGCCTTAAATCCATGGTGGTTTCCTCACTCCTCAAAGTCTCTGCATACGCAGCTTGGTGATCACTGGGAGGAGGTAGGGGGCCTGATGTTGATAGAAACTGGGTTGGTGCTGTGATATTGGGTTAATAGGAGGCTGAACCATGTGGTTCTGATGTTGGTAGCCACCCGGGTGTTGGTTCCTGTGATTAATAAAGTTTTGTGTGGGTTGGGATGGTGAGTGTCCTGCAGGTCTTCGAGTCGGAATATCCCCAATTTGTTCATTGAGATTGTTAATAAGATGGGTTGTTTCCTTTGTTTTTCTTTGTAATTCCTGCGGGGTTTTCATCATCTAGGCATTAATGTCTTCTTGAGATTGCCCAGATTGATAAGTCTGATTTGAACCATACCCTCCAAATGGGTTCTGTTGTTGGTGTGGAATCGGATTGGTCTAGGAGTGAGCCGGATAATTCCCCCCATTAGAGGAATTTTTCAATTTCTCCTGGAAAGGAGGGATATTTTGGGTGGGGTGATGATTGGGGTAAACATAATTCCCTGTTGAACCGTAGAAAGCCTCAGAATAATAATTATACTCAGCACGGGATTTATGCAGATTTTCTCACTTGCGGGTGTTAAAAGGGGTGAGATGTGGAATGGGTGGAGCTTGGGAAGGTGTGGCAGGACTCCCTTGGTTGGCTAGGTTTGTTATATCCTTATGCAACTGTTGTTGCTTAACTTGTAGCTGAGCCATTATAGAGTAGAGATTAAGTGGAGGGGCCTGATTAAGTAGCTCCTGGGTGGAAAAATAGGGGAAAGAAAAATTAGCATGCGGGTTAGAGGACCAATTTTGATTTTCTATTTTGAAAGAAGAGGAAGAATGCAGGAAAAGTCTTTTTGGGGAGGCAAAATCAAGTGGTCCCTCCAAGTGTGGAGTTTTGGACCATCACCCGTGCAAAATGGAAGAAACGGGAGGGGAGGAGAAGAGATGGAGATGAGAGAAGTGTGCACACAAGCAATCAAATTCTAGACCTAACTTAATTGTGACTCCCTAGAATTTAACCTAAGACTTGGTCTACCTAGGAAATAAGTAATCAACAGTGAATACCCGTTCTGTCAACAAATCTTGCCAAGTTGCTTAAGGGGAGGTTTGGGCCCAAACGTTTCCCAGGAAAATCCCCAGGTGCATGTACAAACCCGCGCCTGGTTGTTTGACACGGCCCCTCAGCCTGAACACCAGGTATAGATGACAGAATTGGTATTAACTAGAGAAAACTTAAGTCCTATATAGCAAGCCTAAATTGATGAAACCTTAGGGGTCAAATTGCTACAAATTTTAGTTAGGGCTAGGATATTATAGTGCACACAGAATGTGGAGGGCGTTAATTGGGTTGTTGCCCTATTATTTTGATTTTTTTGTGTGTGTGCAAGAATTGGAGAGTGGCTCCAATGACAAGCAAGTTATCACACAATTATTATATTTCTGTACTTTAGGATTGGATTTAACTTATTGTATTTTTAGGGTTTTCTTTTTAAGTTTTCAAACAAGTTTGAGATTCCACAAACAAGAGGAAATCAAGTTGTATGGGTGAAGATATGTTTCCATTTGTTGTTTGTTTCTAAAAAATGAAAAAGAAACCCTAATCCAATTGGTCCTAGGACAGAAATTTAACTACCAATGAGTTATTTTTAGGCTTTCTGTATTAAGTAGTGGTCCAAACAATTCAAACAACACCACTACTTTGAAGAGAATCAAATAAGGATTCTATAAAAGATTTTTGTAAGATTTTAGGAATTTGTTTGGTAATTATTTTGAATTTTTACTTATACTGGTGTCAAAGTCTAGAATTGATACCCGTGTGTATTTTGGACTGTATTACCACCGACCTTAGAAAATTTTGATGATTTTATATAATGTGTAAAATTTTGCAAGGATTCCAACAACCTAAATTTCACAAAAATTGGATGAGTATAAAAATTCTAAAAATTCATGGACAGTAGCAAAATAGGAAGATTGGGAGGTGTGACCCCTCTGCAGTCCATGAATTTTTAAAAATTAAATACAAATCCAATTGATCTGAAATTTGGAACAGATGTTTCTAACTTAATTTGGAATCACTGTATGAAATTTTATGATTTTACGATGCTTGTGGTGTTAAGAATTGATTTTTCAAGTCCGGATAGAAATCTAGACTCGAAAAATAGAACACCAATACTTGTAATGGAGTGGTGTTAATGAAACATTCAAGCAAACAATGAATTTTTATGGGCACCACTCCACTTAATTGAAGTGTTTAGGGTCCTGAAAGCCAAGTTTAATATTCCTTTTTTGCAGCCTTTTAGCCTAAATGTGACAAGAAAGGGGAACCAACCTGAATTTCGCAGGAAGAAAAGGATCTTTGAGCTCTCGCTTTCAGATTCCCGCTTTCTTCCTACAATAATTTCTGCACACACAAAATAAAAGAAAGAAGGGGATGAGATCCACTTCAAGCAAGAGAAAATTGACTGACGCAAAGCCGTGCCTCCCTGGCAATAGTGCCAAAAAGTGATGCGAAATATCACGTGATTTGTAAAAGCAGGTTTTCAATGTCGTTGTAACACACAAATTCGCATACGCTTTTAAATTTATATCCTAGATAGTGGGGTATCTAGGGTCATCCAAGAAGGCAATATGTTTGCAAAATTAATTCTCTTGCTTACAAAATAGATCTGAACTTTCTTTTTGGTCTTTTCAATTATATCATTTTTTAGGGTTTTGAAATAACGAGAGAAAACACGAGTTGTTGGCGAAAAAGTAACTAACAACTACGACTACTAAGCTAACACCTAAGTGGTAAGTAACTCCTCTTCATAAGAACACTCTAGGCACGTGGAGGCCTAGAGTAATTAGGAAGAGGGAGTGAAGAGTGCTAGAATCACAGCAATCAAAATGCAACTAAAAGAAATTTCAAAGAAGGCAACTAGATTGATGAGAAAGTGTTTTACATAAAAACCTAGTAGATGAATGCTTCTACTACTATAAAATTGCAATAAATAAAATAAAACACAAATCCTCTAGATAGATGGTGAAGAAGAGGGCTTCTTGCTCCAAGCTTGGTAGCTCCCAAGCTTGAAAAGAGTCCTCCAACTCCTTCCTTGCTTTGCTCCGCCAATGTGATGTCCTCCAAAGCAAGCCCTAAGGGTGCATGCCCTAAGCTTTTCTCCAAGGGTGGACGTCTACCCTAGGTCCTTCTCCTTTTCCTGGCCATCCTCCGTGAAGTGGAAAAGTCCTCCTCCTTGGAGTGGCCCAAGATAAAGAGAGTGGGGAGAAGGCACCAAAGGGGCTGGTGATGTGCCCCTTTAATCTTCTTCTCTACTCCTTGACCGTAGGTGTAGGTGGGTATAGGTAGAAAAATACACTAATGGAGGATGCCCTAAAATGGTGGTAGGTGGTGGGTTTATATAGAGTAGGAAGGGGGCTAAGGTGACTCTTGAAATGGAGGGCTAAGATGGGAAGATGGAGGTGGTTGGGGATCCTATGGCTAAGGGAAATTGGGGCCAACCCAAGGGACACCTAGGGGGTGGTTATGGGTGGTGGCACCCCTTGAAGTTGGCGCCAAAATGGCTTCTAGAAGGGGAGCTTATGTGGTGCCAAGTAGGGTTCTAGAAAGAGGGGCAGGTGGATGGCTAGGATGGGTTATGTGGGTCGGTGTAGGGTGGATGAAGGGGCTGAAAGTTGGCACCGAAAGGGAGGTGGTTAGGGTTAGTTTTGGTGCCAACTTTTGGTGTCTTTTGGTGGTTAGTTGAGGGGTGAAATGTGGTGAAGAGGTGGTGCCAAAATGAGTAGGATAGCTAGCTTAGGTAGGGCTTAAGTTGGTGCAGCTAGCTAGGGTTGAGTTGAAGGTGGTGGATGGTCAAGGAGCTGGGTGCTAGCTAAGCTAAGCTAGCTTAACTAGCTACGGAGTAGAGGAGGAGGTATTGGAGCTACGGTTTGAAGAGAGGAGCTGAAGAGGAGAAGTCTGGAGCTGGAACTGGAGCTGGCAGCTACTGAAGAGGTTGGCATGGAGCTACTCTAGCTGACTTAGCTTGCTAGTTCTTTGCTAGCTGCTAAGCCAAGCTAAAGTGAGCTGGCTTCTACCATTATGAGCTAAGGTGATCTAGGTTTGGTGCTCCCAGGTAGGATCAAGCTGGTTGAGGCAGCTAAGGTAGCTTAGCTCAAATGATTTGAGCTAAGCTGAGTCCCCGGGAGCTGGACTTGAGCTTCCTGAGCTGGAATGAAGTTATCTTCAGCTGGCTGGAGTTGAGTGGAGCTGGATGTAGCTAGATCTGAGCTGGGGTGAACTCCAGTCAACTCAACTGAGCTAGCTAGAGCTCCCTGTGGACTAGTGGGAGCTAAAATGAGCTAGACTCAACTAGGTTGAGCTGGATATGAGCTGACTTGAGCTAGGGTGAGCTAAGATGAACTCTCTTGAGCTGCCATTCAGCTAAGATTCGCTGAATGGAGCTGGGATGTGCTAACCCTAGTTCAAGTAAGCTAGGTTCCAGGTATGGTGAACTGGATCAAGCTGAGTTCCAGCTAGTCTGAGCTTCTCCTTCACCATATGCCTTCTTGAGTACTAGGGTTTTAGGGATCTGTATATCTATTCATCCCTAACACTCACAAAAACATATCAAAAAGACAATAAAAAATGCAATGCATGCCTAACCCAATTTATGCCTAAATGCAGCCCAGAAACCCGCTTGCAGTGTAAAATCCTAAGAGCTAGTTTTGTTTTAATGCATAAGAATGATGATAAACTAGCATTTTTCAGTAACCTCCGCCATGGACAGCAGAGGCAACCGGTGAAGGTGGATTAGGCGTATAAGTGTTATAATCAGGAAATCAACGTGTTAGAAATGATTATATGATATTATAGAGGGTGATCAGTGATTTCAAAAGATAAAAAGATGCTCCATTCAAGCTCAAAGAGCTCACCGGAGCTGAAGAAGATGACAGAAAGAACTAACATTAAACCTAACTAAACTACCTAATTAACTACACTAATTACTCTATCTTACCATCCTACTATTACCTGGACGAAGGGGGAAAAGAAGTCTCCATCGATGGTCCTTAATGGAGGAGGAAATCAGAGGGGTGGAGGAAGAAGTACGGCAGGTGTTTGCGAGAAGCGAAGGTGGAGTCTATCGTCAGCACTTCGTCAGAGGACTCAGCGGAGGACAACGGAGATCAGAGACGAGTGGAAATGATCGGAGGAAGATAGAGGAAGCGAGAAAAATTCACCGGATTTGGAGTGAATAGCCTATCTGTTAGCTCAGTAGGGGGAAGAAGGTAGGGAGCTAACTGCGTGAAATCGGAGAGGTGGAGGTGTATTTATAGGTTGTAGCGACTGAGAAGGAGGATGAATCTGGATGGTATAGTGTCTTGGTATGGACTAACCTCCAACGTCGTCTCCAATGCCAGTGAGATTAACGCCGTGACCTAATTAGGATTACAGACTCATCTAGACCGATGGATGAAAAAGTGGCGGTGAGCGCAAGCTCCAGAAGCTTGGCAAGGGTGGACGGACATCGGATGAACGGTAATCGAAGGGTGATAGCACCTCCTGTTGTCAGCCGTCAAAACTGCTGACGAAGAAATGAAGAAGATGTACATAGGGACCTATATGTAAAGAAAGATAAGGACCTAAGGAAGAAAAAGGACTCGATTGTAATAAAACTTAAGGACTAAAATGTAAACTAAGGTTTTCAAGGCTTATTTTAATTTAAATCTTTTTCAACTTTTAATAAATGGTTATAAATTATGTAAATATTGTATATAAACCTTGGATTTATATTTTTGACCTTTTTTACCTTAATTTATTTAGCTTAGTAAAGTTACTTAAGTTATTACATACTTAGGTATAAATTATGCTTAAGCTAATTAACACATTAATTAGGTAAATAATTAATGATATTTTGAGTCCATTTTTGATTAAATTATTAATAATATTAATTGGCTAATAATTTAGCATTTTTAACTTATTTTAAGATCCTTTAATGATTTATCCCTTATTCTATAATTAACTCTTATATATACATATTCCTAGCTAATTAACTAGGAAGACTAGTTAAATAGGGGTAATTAGAAGCCATAATAAGCCTCTCATCACTTGGGCACTGTTGATTCTTCGTAGTTTAGGACCTTAGTTGAAAATTTCTTTTGTTAATAAACAACTAATGCCTTAAGCGATCGCGTCCTAATTCTTTTTCTATACATAGCATTTAGTTTGATTTTGCTAGGGACTAGCAAAAGATAGGCATGGGAGTATGATGTAGACACATCCATTTAGATTAAAATGCCTATTTATGCATCTCCTAAGCTTAGATATGCATTCCACATTATAAATATTGCATAGCATACATTATTCTACATTTAGAGTAGAATGTATAAATTATAGGTTAACTCATGTCCTTTTGTGTCAAGAGAGAAGGAGATTTATTTTGAGGCCTCAGATTGACAATCCGACCGTACAAATCTGATCAAGACGACGATCGAAGTTCAACGCCTCCGAAATCATCTTGATTGGAATCCCATAGCACGTTATGCAGTCCAAGGAAGATCAATGGTTAAGGTACTAGGTGACACAATTCGAAGCTTCAAACGACAAATCCGACCACATGGATGGATCTGGATCAACGATCACAGCTTAACGACTTGGAAATCGACCCAATCCGATGTCTATGGTGCCACTTACAAAGGAAAGAAGATAGATGACCCAAATTGCGCCAAGCGACGCTATCTTGGCCACCCAAGGGCAACAGCAGTAGTGCATGCGCTAGCACATGCAATGCAGCAAGTAGGCGTGCATAGTAGACTAGCACGCAGCAGTGAGTGTGCGTAGTAGCACGTAGCACGAGGAGCGCCAGTGGAGGCGTAGGACACAGGCACATGGAGTGAGTGCCAGCAGCGCCGCGCACAGATGTATGACCTGGACCTTCAGCAATGCTTGCAGCAAATCTTTAGCAACATTTATGGACATCACTAACTGTCCATGCACAAAATGCTTCCTTTCCTCCACTATAAAAGGACCCCTACCCCTCCCATTCTTCTTCATCTCTTCTTTTCTCTCCCTCACCACCTCCAAGGCTCTAGAGAGAGCTTGTCCCAAGCCCAGGATGCTCCTCTAGAGTAGAAAATAAACATATTTTCCCACCTCTCCCCCCATTTGTGGAGCATCCCATGGTTGTCCTCTCACCACTTCGGGAAGTAGATCATCGCTGCGATGCTATCCTGTCCTTCCCTCCGTCCTCCAACGCCGTTCTCCTTAATCAAGCCTCTCACCACCTTCATTCGAGCACCATCACAGCAAGTCATCCTCCAAGCGACCGTCAATGAAGACTCTTCTCACCTCTCTTTATCTTTACCACTTTCTAGTGTAGTTGTTTATCTGTAGCAAACTGTGATTAGCAATATATTGATGTTTCTCTCTCTCTCTCTTATTCTGCTAGAGTAGCTTAAAATGGATAAAAAATATTTTGCTTGATATTCTATCTTATAAAATACAAAAAATATATAAAAGATAAAAGCAACAGAAACAAATAAAATTGAAATGTGGATTTCACAAACTAAATGTTCGCCTCCCTATGTTTGACCCAGGACTTACTTTGAGTTTCTGTATAAATTTTATTTGGTAGCGATTTTTACGACTACGACGATGGGTTCTTCAAAACCCTAACTTTTCCTCGCGAAAACATGCTCACCACTCTTCATGACAAATAATAAGAATTCTAACCCCTAGGTAACAAGTTGTGGGAGGGATATAATTATGCCAAAATACTCACCTGTCGAGACTTATGATTATGTTATACGGATAATGCAGAGTGTGTGTATACCTTACTTACATGCACGATGCGTTGTCTTTATAGCATGCCATAACTGTCGTCGCCCTTAACTTAGAGAAGTTATGAAATAAATGATGTCCTTGAAGATTTGATGACAACTTAGGGTTACTTCTTGCATGTAGCTAGTGTTTAGAGAAATTTAAGTTGCATTTCCTCACTCTTCTCCGGTATACCAACTAATCTTAGCTCCGTTCCCAATGCACCCTTTAGTGGGGGATATTAGGGATGTAGTTAAGGTTAGTCTTGGGGGATATACTGGAGAAGTGTGGGGAAATACTGTCGAAATTTCTCCAAATGTTGATTACTTGTAAGAAGTAACATTGTGATTAAATCTTCAAACATGGGCTATCAAGTGAAAATCTTCTTAAAATACACATTTTTTCCTTATTCAAATTTAATTTATGAGTGGTTGTCATTAACATTTAGGTTAATTATCATGGATAAGTCATTGATTGGTCTGAGGAATTCAAATTACCATGAATACAAGAATGGAGTGATTTCATTTCTATAGTGGGCATTTAATAATGATGGAAGACATTTAGATGAGGAGAATTCCTTCAGCTGATTTCATGTCCATGTAAACACTGTTTGAATAGGTTTTTCCATGATCGAGATAGCTTTCGAGCATGTGATATGTAACGGTTGGTGGCAGAATTACGTAAATTGGACAGCGAATTGTGAGCAAATCACAGGAGATGTCAGAAATAAGAGAATTGACTCTTTTGAAGAAAGTATGATAAACAAGGAGAAGAATTGGATGAAATGTTACATGATATGAGAGCAGCTGACCCTAACAATGCAGAGGACAATGAGACATTACGAGATTGTGATTAGTTTTATGATGCAATCAAGGCAGCAAACCTATTGCTCTTAGAATAATGCCAATGTCGAAGTTGTCATTCCTTCTAAAATTGTTTCAAATGAATGTGATCAATAGGGCCATAACGAAATTAATGTCTGAGGTCCTTGAATTCATTCGGGGAGCTACTAAATAATCCTGCTAGGTACCCTTGGTCATGGTATGTTCGACTACTACAGGGGGAAAAAAATGTGGACAGAGATTGTTCAGGATAGCTATGGGGCTGCCATTGATGAGAAGAACCGCCTACATCCCCATAAACCCTCTCTCTTTTGGTCTTCGGTGGTGTGTGCCTTGATGGATAATTGGATTTTGTTCAAGTTTGCATTAGGCGATGGGAAAAGCTTCAAGTTCTGGCTGGAGAATTGGTTGCCTGGGGGGGTGATTAAAGACAGGTATCCCCTTGCTTTTGCAGCTGCTTCTGATAAAAATATTGTGGTTTCTGATTATTGGGATGTGGAGTCTGAGCAGTGGTCTTTGAACAATGCAATGTGGAATAATCATGAAACAAGAACACGAGCAGAAAATGAGCGCCTGGTGGTCGGGCCAGGATAGGTTGTTAATATGGTGATTTTATCGTTGAAGTGTGTACAGTGGTTAACCTAAATCAAACCTAACCATCTCTTTATAAAATTTTTAACCTGGCCTACTTGATTTTATCTTAGTCACTTTTAGGCCCAGGGTCGAACTCAGGGAAGTGGGGTTACAAGTCAAGTTTCTATGCCTTTCCTACAACGAATCTCTTCCATTTGTTTATTGTGTTTTTGGTTTTTTCTATTTAGATTTTTTTTCTGAGAATCTTTGTCCTTAAGGCACACCCTCAAAATTAGGTTCTTGGCTTTAAGCCAAATCAGGGGTCCAAAACGGTCTTGCCATTCGAAGACGGAGTACCTTCAAGTCAAGGATTATCTTTTCTCTTTTATATATCTTTTTATCTTTTTATTGGCAGGAAACAGAAATAGAAGTAAACTATAGTATATATATGTGTAAGGGGGGGTGGAGGCGGAGATGGAGTGTAGCACGGTGTCGAGTCGATCGTCGTCTAGAAAGACGCAACCAACAGGACGAGGTGCCGCGTGGAGTGTAAGATGGATGGTGGAAGATGTATGCGAACACACTTTTTGTATGCGTGTATCGGGGAATATCAGCAACTGGTGCAGATATTCCCACGATACCATGTATGATAAGAAATGTGAACAATATTTGTATATATACATATATGTATATATGTAAATACATCTCTATGTATATATATATATGGTTATAAATATATAGGTATATGTGTACTTATATATGTATATATATATAGATATGTATGTAACTATATGTATAGATATATATATGTATAGATATATATATATATATATATATATTTATGTATGTATATATAGTTATAGATATATATGTATATATGTATACTTATATATATATATATATAGATATATATATATAAGTATATGTGTATATATATGTATACATATATGTATACGTATATAAATATATGTATATATGTATATATATATGTCTATATATATTTATATAAGTATATAGATATATATATATGTATCTATGTATACTAATACTTAAGTATATAGATACTATTATATGTATAGATATAGGTATATATATATATATGTATATATATGTATATACATATATAAATATATATAGATATAAATATATATATATGTATATATATATATAAGTATATAATAGTGTATATGTGTGTGTGTGCGTGTATGAAAGTGAGTGTGTGTGCGTATGTGTATTTGCAAAGAGAGAGGGAGAGTGTGCTGTGAGAGAGAGAGAGAGAGAGTGACTGCAGAGGAAAAGAGTGGCGTTTAAGTCATCTGAGGTAGCCAGGCATCGTCTGAAGGTTCAAGCTGGCAGGCAGAGAAGCGTGCACTGGAGAGCGATGGGCATGGAGAGAAGACCGCAGTGCAAAACGCTGCGCGGAGAGGTGTACGCGGGCGAAGGGAGCGGGCGATGCGGGAGGGTGCGGGCGATGCGGGTGCACGCAGACGCACGGGCGGGCGTTGGAGCAGGTGCGGGGCTGAATGCGTGCGTGGGCAGTGGCCGGTAGCACCGCGTCGGGTGACCGAATAAGTGAGAAACTCACCGGTCACCCCACTGCAGCCATAGTGTTCCGTAGAAACGCGTGAACAGTGGCTAAGTGGCCGAGTGAGCCGTGCAATCGCCTGCTGCAGGTGCTGTGAGTGCGGGTGGCTTACAGCTGGCTCGGCGCATGTGCGGAAGAGGTGCGCCTGTTGGTGGCATGCCACTGGAACGTCGCGACAGAGCCAGCAGAGAGGGCTGCTAGCGTGCACGGTGGAGGGCGAGGGTGACCTGCTACTTGCGCAGAGGCTTACGGGTGCTGCTGGCGTGCGGTGAAGATTGGTTGGCCGCTGCAGTGGCGTGCGGTGGCTGGTTGCGGAAGAGAGAGCGCGACAGGGCGCTTGCGCGAAGAAGCTGGAGGCGAGGGCGCCTGTAGACCCGCGTGGAAGGCGAGGGCGGCCTGCAGGCTTGCGCGGAAAGGGCTGGCCGGCTACTGCTGCGTGTGGAGCTTTGAGCTTCAAAGCTTGAAGCTCCCGCTCCAATGGCTGGAATGGCTAGAAAGTGAAACAAGGAAGAAGGCCACCACGCCCACCGGCTCTTGATGAGCTGGGCAGTGGTGGTTTCACGATGGTGGGTGTTCACCATAGTGAAGACTCCTACCTGCAGAGTTTCTCTTCTGAGGAGGAGGTCCTGCATATGGAGGGAGAGGGGAGGGGATGGTGGCCTGGAAGGAGAAGTTGGATTTTTTGAAGTGGAGGACCAGGTTGCTGAAAAGGAAGAAGCCACCCTCTTTTTAAAGAAGAGGAGAGCATGGACAGCCATGCCCTGGCTGTGCATGGCTCATGCATGGCTTGACAGGGAGAGGTGTGCATGCGGCTGGCAGGGAGAGGTGATGGAGAGCATGACGCGAGGAGGAAGAAGTCAATCCATGCAGCCGCGGGAAGCATTTCAAAATCAAGTAGAAATAAAAATAAAAAGATGGTGGATTATGCAAAGATGCACTTGAGGAAAAATGTTAATTGCAAGGCCACTTATTTCATTCTCCTCCCCTCTCAATTAAATGCATGCATGCATGTATTTTTACAATGCGACTATGGAGACCTAATATGCATTGGTAATGCTAGGAAATAGCATAAGACGACACAATTGCAGGTGTATTTTTGCGGTGCAATCATACCCCCATGCCAATCTTTTGCTAGTCCCTAGCAAAACATTTTTTGTAGTATTTAGAAATGATCCTGAGCTGAAGATTTTCTTCCGAGGCAACATAGGTGTGGTTATTGTTTGATATTGTAAGAACCAATTGTAGAGAAGACTACCAGTACTTTAAGTCTTACATGACAAAGATCATCTCTTGACTAACCAGGACTCTTGATATTTAAACCTTAAGTACGATTTCCAGGACCCAGGAGGTTTTTGCCGTACTCGAGAGCTCAATAGATTATGGCTTGTGCTTAGTGAAGGATCAAGACTGACCAGATGAACATTAAGACTCAAGCCCAGGGTTTCACAAATCTTTAAGTACAGGTTGGTCCCAGTTTTAGCACGTCTTTTCGGATTGACCCTTAAGAAGATGACGGAAAACTCAACTCCCATTTTCTGACATTTATGGCTCACAGGGTATTTGTGACTTGCCCTGAAGAACTTTTTAGGGTAGAGACTTTACAGATGTTTGTGAGATATACTGACTTATTTGCATTTTTTTTTTAAAAAAACACATGTCAGTATATCTCTTACAACATTATTTGGAGGAGCACACTTTTCTTTTTGGTGGGAGAGTTCTTTCTTGGTGGAAAGAGTCGCTCCTAAACACAAGACTAAAGCCTGGGATAAAAAGCCTACCTGCGCACACAGGTAAGGACTCCACCTTCCCTAATGAACACTAGGGTTGGATCTTATGTTCACCAGGTCTTTCCTGATATGTGTAGTGTGAACCAAGTTTACTTAAGCTCTCAAGTAAAAGCAAACCAACGGATCCTGTACTGGTGTCTTAGGTACAAGAATATGTCCTTAGTTAGGAGAGATTCCGATCTATTTTGTCAATGCTCAAGTGAATTAAGCCGAGCCTGAGCGAATCAAGCTTCTGTGGCTTGGAAGGTCTTCAAAACAGAGGTTGAATATCCATAAACACTTATTGTATTTTTGTTTCAGCCTTTAGATCATTACTAAACACCATTTTATATATATATATAGATAGAAACTGCATGATACCATAAAATACCCAGATCCTATGGATGCCTATCCACCCCCCCATTCCAAACATTGCTATGTCCTCATATGCATGCAGGGAAGGGTAGAGAAAGGATGAAAGATCGGGTAACGAGAGCTGAAGTGCAGGGTATACAGCAGGGTGATAGGGTGGGTGGATGGTGGGTGGTGAAGTGAAAAGTGAAGTGATCGTGACAGTGAAGTGAAAAGTGATGGTGGATGGTGAGTGTTGTTGGGGTGCCTCCCAACGAGCGCTGAATTTAACATCCCCAGCTGGACTGAGAATGAGGCAAAGAATTAGTTACCCTCCAGCAGGGCAACGGTTTCTCCAACGAGGGCAGGTTCATGAGTCAGATAGGGTTTCAAACGCTGCCCGTTGACCATAAATTTATGCCTAAATTTGGGATCTTCGATCTCGACGGCCCCGTTGGGGAATGGTCTTGAGACCAGGAAAGGACCAACCCATTTGGACTTCAATTTCCAAGGAAAGAATTTGAGTCGGGCATTATAGAGCCAAACTTGCTGAGATGGCTCAAATTCTTTCCGTCGAATACGTCTGTCGTGAAAAGCCTTAGTGTGTTGTTTGAAAGTTAAAGCAGTATCATAGGGTTCACGACGAAGCTCTTCCAGCTCCTGGAGTTGGAGTTTCCTTTCTCGACCACACGGGTCTGGGTTGAGGTTACATTGGCGAACTGCCCAATAAGCGCGGTGCTCCAACTCCACAGCCAAATGACAAGGCTTCCCATAAACGATTCTATAAGGAGACATACCAAGGAGAGCTTTGAAGGCAATCCGATATGCCCAAAGTACGTCAATCAGCTTGTCGGACCAGTCCTTACGGTCAGGCCGAACCATTTTCTGGAGAATCTAATTGATTTGCCGGTTCGACACCTCTGCCTAGCCGTTCGTCTGAGGATGATACGGGGATGCAATACGATGGTGGACTCCGTATTTCCTCAGAAGTGCCCGAAAAGAAGCATGGGTAAAGTGGCTTCCTCCATCTGAGATAATGGCTCGAGGGATCCCAAAGCACGCAAAGATGTGGTCATTGACAAATCGGGTGGATATAACATGGTCATCACGGCACGCGGGAATAGCCTCGATCCATTTCGAAACATGGTCAACGGCTACGAGGATGAATTCGAAGCCGTTCGAAGGAGGAAAGGGACCCATGAAATCAATTCCCCAAATGTCAAAGATTTCTGCAGCTAGGATGGGTTGCAAGGGCATCATGTCACGACGTGACATTGACCCTAACGACTGGCACCTAGTGCAATGCTTGGCATAATTGTGTGCATCCTGGTAAAGGGAGGGCCAAAAGAAACCTCACTGCAACACCTTGGCTGCAGTTTTCCTCCTAGAGAAATGGCCTCCGCAGGCCTGATCGTGGCAGAAGGATAGCACACTGGAGAACTTGCTGTCAGGAATACAGCGACGGATGATTTGATCAGCACCTATCCGAAAAGAAGTGGATTATCCCAGAAATAATACTTTGCTTCTGCCATGAGACGCTCGCGCTGGTTTTTAGGCCAGCCACGTGGAAGGGATCCAGAAGCAAGGTAATTGGCAATGTCGGCATACCACGGTCCACTTGCCACATTTATTGCCAATAGGTTCTCATCAGGAAAAATTTCATTGATCGGCTAAGTAAGTCCAATATGATCAAGGTACAGTCTGGAAAGGTGATCAGCCACAACATTCTGGGCTCCAGCCTTATCGCGAATCTCAATGTCAAATACCTGGAGCAGAAGGATCCAATGAATCAATCTAGGCTTGGCATCCTTCTTGCACATGAGATGGCGAATGGCCGCATGATCAGTGAAAACAATAACGTGAGAGCCCAGAAGGTAAGAGCGGAATT
Organism: Thalassia testudinum; assembly: GCA_037157565.1. Classification (NCBI taxonomy): domain Eukaryota; kingdom Viridiplantae; phylum Streptophyta; class Magnoliopsida; order Alismatales; family Hydrocharitaceae; genus Thalassia; species Thalassia testudinum. The sequence continues at coordinate 108,907,344 of JAZHRO010000003.1, read as the reverse complement.
TCTCCAACCCAAAGACGATCGCCAATAGTTCTTTTTCAGTGGTAGTATAATTACGCTGGGCCTTGTCCAACGTCTTACTGGAGTAGGTGTCTATCACGTCTTTGTCCCAGGATGGCTCCGACTGCAAGGTCGGAAGCGTCACACATGAGTTCAAAGTCGAGGGACGAATCAGGCGAGTGGAGAACAAGGACCTTGGTGACAGCATTACGCAGCTGTGTGAATGCTCGTATGTAGTCGGGGCCCATATCGAAGGGTACGTCAGTCGATAGGAGATGAGTTAAGGGTCAAGAAATTTTGGAGAAGTCTTTGATGAATCTCCTATAGAAACCGACGTGTCCCAGGAAGGAGTGTATTTGTTTGACAGAGCCAGGCACAGGTAAATCAGTAATGACATCGAGCTTAGCTCTGTCAACCTCGATACCCCTATCGGAGATGATATGTCCGAGAACAATTCCCTCGTGCACCATAAAATGACTTTTTTCCCAGGAAAGCACGAGGTTTACATCAATACATCTCCTAAGGATACCAGTCAGGTTGGCAAGACATTCGTCGAAAGATGGTCCAAAGATCGAAAAGTCATCCATGAAGACCTCGAGAAAGTCACCCACCATGTCATGGAATATCGCCAGCATACATCTTTGGAAAGTTGCTTGCGCATTGCAAAGTTCAAACGGCATCCTTCTAAATGCAAAGGCACCGATGGGGCAGGTAAAAGTGGTTTTCTCATGGTCTCGGGGGTCAATTGCCACCTGGTTATATCCTGAGAATCCATCCAAGAAACAGAAAAATTTATTTCCTGCTAACCGCTCCAGGATTTGGTCAATGAATGGTAGCGGAAAATGATCTTTCTTAGTTGCAGCATTGAGTTTCCTATAATCCACACACACTCTCTAAGATGTAGGGGTGCGTGTAGGGATGGATTCGCCCCTGTCATTGACACGGATGGTGAGTCCTGCCTTCTTAGGTACAACGTGAATCGGACTCACCCAGGGGCTATCGCTGATCGAGTAGATTATACCCGCATCCATCCACTTAATGATTTCTTTCTTAACGACCTTCGCATGTTAGGGTTGAGATGTCACTGCATCTCACGGGAAGGTCGAGCCTCCTCCTCTGTATATATATGGTGAGTGCAGTAGGAGGGGCTAATGCCAGATAAGTCTGATAAAGACCATCCAATGGCTGCCTTGTGTTCTATGAGGACCTTAGTTAGTTTGCCCTATTGCTCCCTGGTCAATTTTGAACTGATGATTACTGGGAGCATATCATTTGGCCCTAGGAAAACCTACTTGAGTGTACTAGGCAGCTCTTTCAGCTCGGGAGTGGATGGTGAAAGATCTGGCATTTCTTGGGACGAATGTCCCAAGCAGGTTGGAGAACAAGTCAGGAGGAAGAAATTGGCCCTCAGATTGGACAAAAAGAGGGGCTTCTTGGATAGATGGATCCAAAAAGGAATAGCCCCAGTGAGTAGGATGTGGGCTCAAGGTCCCAGTGTGGATTTGCAAATCTGCCTAATTTGGCGGGGAAGAAAGGGCAATCCAGTCTTCAAGAGTGTGGACTGGCGGTGAGTAGCCCGGATATGACTCAGACCACAAGGTATGGGAAGTGGAGAAAACCTCATCAGAAGTCTAGCTAGGAGAAGGTACGGGACAAGGGAGGGATGGGGGAACGTCACAATATATGTTGGTCAGGCAGTCATCAGTGTTTATAGGCAATCCGCAGCAGTCAGAATAGGTCCCAATTAGTCCGATACACATGCTGACAGCCATGTCCTCGTCAGACGTGTCATCCTCGATGCAATCGCAATCAAAGTTCTTGGCTGCCTTGAAGATGTTAAGCTTGAGCTTTTCAGATCCAATGGCAATCTCAATACAGCTCGACTCGCAGTCGATATGGGCACGGGCTGTGGCCAAGAAAGGTCGGCCGAGGATGATCGGACAATCAGAAAGTGAACTAGGAACTTCCATATCTAAAACAAGAAAGTCAATAGGAAAACAGAGACTGTTGACCCTAACCACCACGTCTTCCACCACACCCTTTGGGATTTTGATAGAACGATCTGCCAATAGTAACGTAACAGGGGTGGGTTTCAAATTTCCCAAGGAAAATTTTTCGAGCATGATGGTTGGTATGAGATTGATGGAAGATCCTAAATCAAGTAGGGCATGGTTAAACTTGCAGCCTTGGATGCTACAGGAAATAAGCGGTGTGCCCGGATCTTTCTGCTTCAGTGGTAAATTTGACAGTATAGCACAACTCGCATGAGGCGAGAGAACCACCGGATTCTTGGTTTTCTTTGACTGTTGCCTGGGTGTTGTGTATTCTTTGAAAAATCGAGCGACAGTAGGTATGTGATCGATAGCCTCGAGCAAGGGTACCTTGATTTCTACATCCCTGAACAAATTACACAGGCTATCAAAGGCCTGCGTATCTTTCTTTTTGCCTTTTGGCTCCCTCAGTGGAGCCTCAGGGAATGGAACTGATTCTGGCACCAATTTGGGTGTATCATCCTCTCGCGAATGCGGTGTGCATCCCGAATGAGAGGGCGATGACGAAGATGGGCCAGGATCAGGTAGAGGCAGATCGACGGTCTGCTTATCGCTCCTCGTAGTGATAGCATTGGACGATGCAGGTCCAGTAGGATCATACGGCGGAGGAGGGTTCGCAATAAGGACATAAGAGTGCGGTGCTGCAGCAGGATTAGCCTGAAATCCCGGTGGAATGCTCGGAGCTTGAAGAATTTGATTAACCTGCCCCTGAGAAGGTCGTACCTATGGTTGAGGACCACGAGGTACGAAGTTTCGCCGGTTTGGAATAGGTTGCGCTGGAAGAGTGCCCTGAGATCAAGTCGCCATGCGTAGTTGACTGATCTCAGCATTCTGCTGCGCCAATTGGTGCTGAAGAGAGGTCATGTTCTCTTCATGGCGCTTTGACATTTCCGTCATCATTCGCATCAATTTATCAAGAGGACTTGATGCGTGTTCTGTTTGCGGTACGCAAGGGCCTGATGGCGGATTCGCCATAGGATTAGACTGGGCCATTGGGATGATGGGTGTGGACGGTCGCATTGGTCCATCCGTGGGGTTTTGGCGCTGCGGGTTGTTGGACCATGTGAAATTCGGATGATTTCGCCACCCTGGGTTATAAGTGGCAGAGAATGGGTTGTTCCCCAGGGAGTAAGCGTCTTCTATGCCAGAAGACGTGTCCGCATGTAAATATGCATCCGAGCACACAGAGGCTTGGTCCTCCGTGTTGAAATACTGGCTTGCAGAAGCTAGATCCACATGACTTACCAAGTCGCTCGGTGCGACACTCGGTAAGGAAGGTCTTACGGGGTTTCCTGGGATAAGCCTGGTGTTGGAAGAATTGGCATTGTGATGAAGTGGTGAAGTAGGGGTGTTTGCCATAGAACGAGAAGGGTTGGCCAGAAGCTCGTCCAGCTTCTTGTGCACGACGGAGACTTCATCCAATTTCTGTGCTATAAGGCTGAGATCAGTGGATGAATGGGAGGGTCCCGTGTCAACTTCGTGGACATTTTGGGGCTGGCTGGTATGATTAAAGGTGACAATGGCGGCATTGTTCATTGAGTTTTCACTCATATTTTCAAACAATTTGAATGCTCCATTCTCGTCTTTATTCATAAAATTCCCTCCGCAGGAAGCGTCTGTAATCTGCTTCAAAGTCTCATTTAGCCCGTAGTAGAAAATCTGGGCTATATGCCACTTAGGCAGACCGTGGTGCGGACACTTCCTGAGGAGGTCATTATACCTCTCCCATGCCTCATGAAATTGTTCGCCGTTTTGTTGCGTAAAGGAGGTGATAGCACGGCGAAGCGCATTGGTTCGCCCGATTGGGAAGAACTTCTTGAGAAACGCTATTCGCATCTCTTCCCAAGAGTGGATGGTTCTCCCAAGGGTGCGTAACCACTACGACGCTTTATCCTACAATGAAAACGGGAACATTTTCATGAGGACTATAGGTAACCCAACATTTCTTGGTTTAACCATTTCAGCCAATCAGGTTAGGTCTTCCAAGTGGAGAAAAGGATCTTCACTTGCAAGACCATGGAAGTGAAAATTTATTAGGCCAATAATGTTAGGTTTCAGTTCAAAGTCATCCCCACCTATGGGGACCCGAATTTGTCCTATGGTCTCTGTAGCAGCGGGATTCTGATAGGAGCTAAGAGACCTAGGCTCCACCCGTTCGAGAGGGTTATGCATTTCCTCCAATGTTTCTCGAATGGCTTCAATTTGTTCATTATACATTTCCATTTAGGCTTGGAGGCGGGTTATGGGATCTAAGGCTCCACCACCTGGTGGGTTTTGAGGGCGGTTTCCTCCCTCAGGATTTGGGGGTGGGCGTGCAACCATGTTTGTGGAGGAGGAGGACGATTCGGCTTCTTTTCTAAAATTATCAAGTAATTCACACAGTTCAGGGTTTTGTGACCTCTTCCCAAACATGCACTACCGCAGGAAGAATTGGGGAGATAAGAAGGGGAAAGGAGATGAGAGAAATGACGCCGTAAAGGTACACTTTATGACAAATCAATACAATCAAATTCCTAACCTCTACAGTGTGCCCTTAGACCTAAAGATCTAAGTTACCTACTATCACGAACTATGGAACCGAATGCGAGCACAGCGGAACCACCGGGCTAGATTGAAAGGCCGTTTGCCCCAGTCTTAGACACCCAATAGCATGCGGGAACCCTCACCAACACGTAGGTGCTACACGCAGGTAGTTAGACCTCCAATCCTTAATAAGGGTCAAGTTGCTACCAATTTTAGTTAGAGGCTTAGGATCAAGTGCTTTTGGAATGTGAAGGGCATTGTTTACGGGTAATGCCCAAGTGATTGATTTTTCAAGTGTGTAAAATAGGCATGCAATGGGGAAATCTCCCCAAATTGAAGTTTTTAATTGGTGAATGGTTTTTAGAGTTCAGCCTTAAGTAGTATGAATTTTAGGATTTTGCTGAAATACCAATTCAACCAATCTCTGGGTTTTGAGAGAATACAAGTTTTCTTCTAAGCCCAACAAACCCTTCTTCAATTTCAATTGGATAATGCATGCTAAAATGCAATGGGCTACCCTAAATGGAGATTTCTATGTGTGGTTGCAAGAATCAGTTTTATATTAATGTGAAAGGGAGCCAAAGCACTTCATTTCAAGTGCTCCCAATCACCAGAAAGATTTCCACACAAGGCTCAACGAAAAGATAAAGAAAATCAATTTGTTGGGGTTGAAGTATTCGAGATCGAATCTTAGGCAAGTTGAAAATTCATGGTGGGGTTGGAATTAACTCAATTCCAAGTCTCCCCACCAGAAAGGTGATCCCGAATTGCAGGTAAATGAGGCAAAGAGGGGTGGCAATCAATCTTTTTATTTGCCTCAAAGAATATTTCACACAGCGAAAAATTCAAGAATCAAGATTCTTAGATTTTCACTATGCGAAGTAGGGCAGGAAATCCTGGGGAGGTGGGAGTAAAGGCAATCAATCAAACAACTGAATTTTAATCCACTTGCCCCAAGAGATCCCAAGAAGTTTTTCTAGTTTTTTTAGTTTTTAGTTTCTTTTTTTTATTAAGGTTACAAGTTAACCTAGGTTGCTAACAAAGAAAGACTTACTTGTGTAGCAACGTGTGCGGAGCTCCAGTGCGGTGTCGGCGTCTTCGCGCCCTTGTTCCCGCCTTGGATCTGCCCACGTTCTTCGACTTCGTTTGCCTTTCTTCTCCTTGCAACAGGTTTACCTGCACACCAAAAATAGAGACACCCATGAAGAGAAAAGAGAAAAAAAGAGAGGAATGGAATAGAAACTTACTTGAAGGCGCGTTCCACGGCAACGGCGCCAGAAAAGGTATGGTGGTCGGGCCTGGATAGGTTGTTAATATGGTGATTTTATCGTTGAAGTGTGTATAGTGGTTAACCTAAATCGGACCTAACCATCTCTTTACAAAATTTTTAACCTGGCCTACTTGATTTTATCTTAGTCACTTTTAGGCCCAGGGTCGAACTCAGGGAAGTGGGGTTACAAGTCAAGTTTCTACACCTTTCCTACAACGAATCTCTTCCATTCGTTTATTGTGTTTTTGGTGTTTTCCTATTTAGATTTTTTTTCTGAGAATCTTTGTCCTTGAGGCACACCCTCAAAATTAGGTTCTTGGCTTTAAGCCAAATCAGGGGTCCAAAATGGTCTTGCTATTCGCAAGATGGAGTACCAGCAAGACAAGGATTATCTTTTCTCTTTTATATATTTTTTATCTTTTTATTGGCAGGAAAGAGAAACAGAAGTAAAGTAACTATAGTATATATATATGTATAAAGGGGTGGGGGTGGAGGTGGAGATGGAGTGTAGCACGGTGTCGAGTCGGTCATCGTCTAGAAAGATGCAACCAACAGGACGAGGTGCCGCGTGGAGTGTAAGATGGATGGTGGAAGATGTATGCGAACATGCTTTTTGCAAGCGTGTATCGAGGAATCAGCAACTGGTGCAGATATTCCCGCGATACCACGTATGATAAGAAATGTGAAAATATATATATATATATATATGTATATATGTAAATATATCTCTATGTATATATATATATGGTTATAAATATATAAGTATATGTGTACTTATATATGTATATATATATATAGATATGTATGTAACTATATGTATAGATAGATATATGTATAGATATATATATATATGTATATATATATATATGTATATGTATATATGTATATGTATCTATACTATATAGATGTATATATATATATGTGTATGTATATAGTAATATATGTATATATAGATATATGTAGATAAATATATATATATATATATATATATATTTATGTATGTATATATAGTTATAGATATATATGTATATACGTATATAAATATATATAGATATAAATATATATATGTATATATATATATAAGTATATAATAGTGTATAGGTGTGTGTGTGCATGTATGAAAGTGTGAGTGTGTGTGCGTATGTGTATTTGCAGAGTGAGAGGGAGAGTGTGCTGTGAGAGAGAGAGAGAGAGAGCGCCTGCAGAGGAAAAGAGAGGCGTTTAAGTCGTCTGAGGCAACCAGGCATTGTATGAAGGTTCAAGCTCGCGCGCAGGCGCGTATGCATGTAGAGAAGCGCGCGCTGGAGGGCGATGGGCGCAGAGAGAAGACCGCAGCGCACAGCACTGCACGGAGAGGTGTACGCGGGCGAAGGGAGCGAGCGATGTAGGCGGGTGCGGGCGACGTGGGCGCACGCAGACACGCGAGCAGGCGCTGGAGCGAGTGCAGGGCTGAATGCGTGCGCGGGCAGTGGCCAGTAGCGCCGCGCCGGGTGACCGGATAAGTGAGAAACTCACCGGTCACCCCACTATAGCCATAGTGTTCCGTAGAAACATGTGAACAGTGGCTACAGTGGCCGGGCGAGCCGCGCAACCGCCTGCTGCAGGTGTTGTGAGTGCGGGTGGCTTACGGCTGGCTCGGCGCTTGTGCGGAAGAGGTGCACTGGTTGGTGGCTTGCGGGCGGGACGTCGCGATAGAGCGCGCGGAGAGGGCTGCTAGCGTGCACGGTGGAGGGAGAGGGCGACCTACTGCTTGCGCGGAGGCTTGCGGGTGCTGCTGGCGTGCGGTGAAGCTTGGCCGTGGCTGGTTGCAGAAGAGAGAGCGCGACAGGGCGCTTGCGCAAAGAAGCTGGAGGCGAGGGCGCCTGCAGGCATGTGTAGAAGGCGAGGGCGGCCTGCAGGCTGGCGCTGAAAGGGCTGGGCGGCTGCTGCTGCGTGCTACTGCGTGCTGAGCTTTGAGCTTAAAAGCTTGAAGCTCCCGCTCCAATGGCTGGAATGGCTGGAAAGTGAAACAGGGAAGAAGGCCACCACGCCCACCGGCTCTTGATGAGCTGGGCGGTGGTGGTTTCACGGTGCTGGGTGTGCACCACAGTGAAGACTCCTGCCCGTAGAGTTTCTCCTCTGAGGAGGAGGTCATGCGTATGGAGGGAGAGGGGAGGGCATGGTGGCCTGGAAGGAGAAGTTGGATTTTTTGAAGTGGAGGACTACGCTGCTGCAAAGGAAGAAGCCACCCTCTTTTTAAAGAAGAGGAGAGCATGCACAGCCATGCCCTGGCTGTGCATGGCTCATGCATGGCTTGACAGGGAGAGGTGTGCATGCGGCTGGCAGGGAGAGGTGATGGAGAGCATGGAGCGAGGAGGAAGAAGTCAATCCATGTAGCCGCGGGAAGCATTTCAAAATCAAGTAGAAATAAAAATAAAAAGATGGTGAATTATGCAAAGATGCACTTGAGGAAAAATGTTAATTGCAAGGCCACTTATTTCATTCTCCTCCCCTCTAAATTAAATGCATGCATGCATGTATTTTTACAATGCGACTATGGAGACCTAATATGCATTGGTAATGCTAGGAAATAGCACAAGACGACATAATTGCAGGTGTATTTTTGCGGTGCAATCAGCGCCTCATGCAAGAACTTGCTGCTTTCAAACCCACGCCTCATGAATATGACACATACAAGTGGGAGGGTAGGTTTTCTTCAGGGGCTGCCTATGACAAGCTAATTAATTCTTCTAGGATGGCAAAACTTTATGAGGTGGGAAAAAAGTTATGGAAATTGAAGATACCACTGAAGGTACAAATTTTTTTGTGGCCTTGCAAAAGGGTTGGTCTAATTACTGGAGATCTAAGGCACAGGAGAATGGGAACTCCTACACAGTTTTGCCACCTATGTGGGATGTATAATGATTCCAGCGCTCATATTTTTTCTTCGTGTGTGATCACAGATTATGTCTGGAGGAGAGTTTGTAAAGATTCTCTTCCCACATGGGAAAATCTTTAGAGTTCTCTTGTGAGGGGGAATAAGCCATGCTTACCTATGGTGGTTGTGTTATGGTCTATTTGGAGGGCTAGGAATGAGTGTGTTTTTCAGGAGAGTCCAGTGAATGTGGATAAGATTGTCAATAGCTGCTGGAATCTCATACAGCAATGGGGGTCGAACATGTAATTGTTTCATTATTTTTATTAATAAAATCTCTCCTAGTTTGCTATCGGTGATTCGATAGCATTCCTTTCCTTCTCAAAAAAATGATTCGAAAAAGTAGATACATAGGCCCAAACTGAAATGTGAGAAGATTGATGCCTATCATACTGACTATGTCCTGCATAGAAATGAGTACTCAGGGTTGACTAACTGTCCTGAATGTAGTTAGGAGAGGTATAAGGTGAGTAAGTTAACAAGCACAGGTGGAAAGAAACAATTGGAGAAGGTTCTCTATTATTTTCCACTGATCCCTAGGCTACAATGCCTATTCACTTCCAGTAAAATAGCAAAACTGATGGTGTGGCATCAGGAGAATAAATGCAAAGATAGACGCATCTGTCATCCAATAGATTCTGATGAGTGGAATAGATTTAACGCAAATCGCACATTATTCTTAGAGGAGGCACGAAATGTGAGATTGAGGCTTGCAAGAGATGGATTCAACCCATTCAAGAACATATATCTGTCATATTCCATATGGCCGGTGGTCATGTTAACTTACAACTTACCTTCTTGGCTACACATGCAATCCTCATACATAATGTTATCCCTCCTTATCCCAAGACCCAAGCAACTAGGAAATGCAATAAATGTTTATCTCCTACCGTTGATTGATGAACTGAACATCCTGTAGTATAGTGGTGTTCAAGCATATGGTGCACAAAAGAAACAATTCTTCCAGTTTCATGCAACATTAGCATGGATAATCAATGACTTTCCAGCTTATGCTAATTTGTCAAGATGGAGTACGAAGGGGAAGTTCTCATGTCTAATCTGTATGGATGATACTCGCCACCTGAGATTGCCTGAAAGCAAGTAGTTCTATTACTTAGGGCATCACAGGTTTTTGACCATTAAACACAGATGGCAAATGTCACGATTTAAGGAAAGATTTAATAATAAAGCATGTCATTATTCGTCAAAGAATATGAAAAATAAACTCAGTACAAGTTCTATTAGGTTGTCGGGGATGAAAATCATGGAGACATTGCAACAGGTTGGTGAAATACGTTTGGGTCATCTTTTCAAGAATGACTTGACTTCCTTGTGATATTTAGGGTTTAGGAAGAAAAGCATATTCTTTATGGAGCTTCCATATTGGAAGGATTTGATTGTACGACACAATTTACATGTTATGCACATTGAAAAGAATGTAATGGACAACATTCTTGATGTATTAAACCTAACAGACAACCCAAAGGATATAGTTAAAATAATGAATGATATGAAAATTTTGGGTAACCGTCCTGAGTTGCCATTGAAGAAAAGTCTCACTTTCTAGAATCTATATACGGTCTTACTGGAGAGCATAGGCAAAGGATTTTCTCATTTCTTAATGACATTCGGGTTCCAGATGGGTATTCATTACAACTTTCACGCCGCGTAAATGAAGTGCAGAAGAAGATTACTAGGTTAAAAGGTCATGATTCTCATGTGTACATGTAAATATTATTCCCACTAGCGATACGTGGAGTGATGCCTGATTCGGTAGTCGATTCTTTTACGAAAATGAGTAGATATTTTAAAGTCATCTGTTTGAAGACATTTGATCCTGAATTGCTGGAGTACTAGGATAAACAAGTTATCACACTTTGTAAAATGGAGTGGATTTTTCTGTCTGTATTCTTCAACGTGATAGTTCATGTCACACTTCATCTTGCGAATGAAGCAAGAATTGCTGGACCTATGCAATACAGATGGATGTATCCAATTGAACAATATTTGAAGAAGCTGAAAGATTGTGTTTCGAATAAGGCAAAGCCAGAAGGGTCAATCATGGAAGGATATCTTGTATAGGAATGTATTAACTTCTATGCTATGTACATTATTGTGAGAGAGAATCGATTTAATCATCTTGAATGGTACTATGATGGAGGATTTAATGGTAATGATGAAGATTTCCTATCCATATTTGACATCGGAGGAAGGTCGATCCTCCGGATGGAGTTCAAGCCCATCTCAGAAATGAATCGAGGATTGACACACTTATACATTCTGAAGCAAATTCTAGAAGTCGATGAATTTTATAATGAATTCAAACAATCCTCTATACCATCTACATGCGACTTGTAGTTCCTTGATTGGTTTAAAGATCATGTAAATAAATTGAAAGATAGGGGCATCCACGATGGGTACAGGATTTTTATGTAATTGCTGATACACCTTTGACATACAAATGTTACCATTTGGGTTACATAATTAACAATTTTAGATTCAAAGTACGATCCATTGATGATGCGAAGGCCACGCAACAGGTGGAAGTTGTCGTCAGTTGTCACCTAAGCGCTAGTTGTGATGGGTATTATGGTCAAATTGAAGAGATTGTGGAAATGAGGTTTAGGTTTGACCGTAGGGTGGTTCTATTCAAATGTGATTGGTTTGATGTTTTCAAAGAAGGCGTTGGATTCAAAGTTGATAAGAAACACAGTTTCTTGGACTTAAGTAAGAATCGTCTCATTCTTCAATCATCAGAACCATTTACACCAACTTGTCAGGTAGCACAAGTATTCTACGTTTCTGATAATAGCAAAAATGGTTGGATAATACCCGTTAAAGCTCTACCATGTGAGCAATATGATGTAGGAAAAGATCTCGACCAAGATGTTCAATTTGAAGTATATTAGCAAAACCCACAAAGTTAAGAAGTTGGCCTTGGTGCAACTAATATTGCTATATAAGTTAATTTGTCAAAAGTATTAATTCATAACCCATAAATAAATTGAATGTTCATTTAATTTTGTTTATATAAATGTTTTGTAGAATAACATGTTTATTTAAATGTTTTGTAGATACACGCTTGCACAAATTTTCACTATGTCCATTTATCCCTCATATTGAAATTTATTTTATTGCTTTCTCATAAAGGTTTCTCTCATGCTTAGATCGTATCAGTACCATCTACACCATTTTGTAGCTATGGTGAGGTTCTTGTACCACTTTTTTTTTTTAAATGCTCATTTAATGTTACCTGTGGGGTGTGCCCACTTAGGTTGATTTTATGTGTGGGTTGTAGGTGTGCCCACTTATATTTGTCATTTTTATTGAATGTTTTATGTTGAATGTGGAGAAGGAGGAGAAAGGGAAATAGAAGGTGGAAGGAAATGCGAAGAGAAAGGGAAAGGGAAGGGAAATGGAGGGGGGAATGGGAAGGAAAAAGATGAGGAAGTGCCCTAATGTAGGGGGAAATGGAAAGTGAAGAAGAGGAAAGGGGAAGGAAAATGGAGGAAGGGAATGGAGAGTGGAATGTTAGGGAAGGAAAAAGAGGAGGATGGGAAGAAAGGAGGGAATGGGAAGGAAAAAGAGGAAGAAGGGAAATGAAGAGGGGAATGGAATGTATTGTTTAATGTGGGGTGTGCCCACTTTTCTTTTATTTTCAATTATTCATATGTTTGTTTCATACAAGAATTTTGAAAAAATACAATATATAGTGGAAATGCTGCCTAAATTTTTATCCTGTAAAATGGGGTGTGCCGACTTTTGTTAATTGTATGTTTCATGTTTATCATGTTTTATATAATGTTGAATGTGAAGTTGAAAACAAGAAAAGGGAGGGGAAGGGGAAAAGGAAATGAAGGGGGAAAGGGGAATAGATGGGGGAAAAGAGAAGGAAAGAAGAGGAAGGGAAAGGGAAAATGGGAAAGGGAATGGATGGGTGAAGGGGAATGTGGAGAAGAGGGAGGGGAAGGGGAAAGGTATTTTTTCTCTATGCTTCTTTTATTTTGATTTATTTCTATATTTGTTTCATATAGTATTTTTGAAAAATCACAGCATATAGGGGAAATGTTGCCAATTTTATTAAAAAATATATGATTATTTATTTTGTTTCTATGCAGGTTCAAGTCAAGAAGAAGGCTAATAGGAGTGGCAGGGATGATGCCACCTCCCAACAACTTGAGGCCCCCGCAGCACTTGGCTCAGCCGCCCCCCCCCCCCCCCCCCCCCCGTGAGGAGCCCTGCCTGCAATTTTTGAGGCCTGGTGATGTGGCTTGATATCTCCAAAGTCAGGGGAGGGCGGAAAGGGGAAGAGTCTAATGCCTCCTATGACGATTTTTGAGACAGACGATCCTGACTACGAGGAGGAGGATGCACCTACCAGGTGCACATAGGGGAGGAGGTCCCACACAGAATAGGGACCTAGAGAGAATTCTGCATTGGATCTACATTTCAGTGAGGATCACACTAGCGGGGGAATGATTGCGCAGCAATCATAGGTCTTAATTGACCTAAATTAGGCTAGGACTTAGCATAAGTTAAGGTAGTTCATGCATGCATAGGCATCATTTTCATCCTTACTGCTTTCTTTTAGCTATGCATAAAATAATGCTATAATGTACTGATTAGGTGCATTATGTCAATTGCAGGTAATAAGCTGATCAGAAGCTAAATCTGAAGCTGGATCTAAAGCTGGATTTGAGGAATAAAGAATAATTGGTGTTGTAGCAGAGCTGGAGCGGAAGACCTAGATTACAAGTAGTAGACAATAATGTAAGGGGTTGAGGTATGCTACTCTATTAAGTAAGAATAAAGAAATAAATTGTGAAGAACTTAGGTCCATCCTAGCCCTAGGACAGCCTAGAAGCTTCTCCAAGCCTTAGCCACACTTAGATTAGGTCACTGCACCCTAAGAAACCTTAAAACCCAAATTCCAACCTCTATCTGGAAGTTCAGATGAGTTATAGGACGTCCAGAACCCTTAGCCAACAACCGCACACCTTAAACCCACTTTTGCAGTGTTATTGGACGTCCAATTTCTACAGAATACCCAAGACAGAACCTAGAAACCCTCCTAACTCTGATTGGACATCCAGACAACAAGTCTAGACTTCTTATTTTTCACTGTAAGACATCTGACAACTTTATTAAACGTCTGATACTATCCTCCAGTTCCTATTTTGGAATTCAAGTCTTGATCTTGGATCTCTAGGCCTCTAAAACCAATTCTAACCCCATAGGAACCTAAATTAAGGTACCCTAACCCTAGTACATCACCTCTAAAACTCCCTAAGGACCTAATTAGGACATCACCAAACCTAATTGACTTGGATCATAGTCAATTTCATCAGCCTATTCAATTGGACTCATTGAGTACAATTGAGCCCTGATCTCAACACACACTGTCCAATAGGACTTAGTGAGAGTCCAATTGACCTAAACCTAACTAAATTGAGTTGTTTTACTCTCAATTAGGTTTCCACACACCCAATTAAACTTGTATTAAGCTTAATTGAACTTTACTTTAGTGAATTTGGGTTTACAATCCTAATTTGAGACCTACCTTGACCTAAACCCACTAGAACCTAACCTAATCAACCTAGCCACCTAAGTTTTGACCCACACACACCATCCACACGAAAATACCTAGCCTAGAGTTCTCTAGAACTCTCTGCCATGTGTTGTTGCCTTGGTTGCTAAAATTAGCAACCAAGAGCCATTCAATTTTTAGATCCACATTTGGTGTATCTAAAAACCACCATCCATCCTCTCTCTCTCACTCTCTCACAAGCTCCCACCATAGGCCTCTCTAGAGAATTCCATAATTCTCTAGAGAGCTTCCCTTAGGTCTATAAAAAGACCTAAGGGTTGGCCATTTGCACCCATCCACTCTTGGCTTCATCCACTCTTGGCTTCCATCTAGTTTAGCTACATCCACCTCCATGTCCATGAGTAGCTTCACCATGGCCACCACCACTTCCACGCCAAGATGTTGGATCACCTTTCCAACCTCTCTCCAAGATCTGGCCTAAGCACCATTGGCTGCCCCTCCTCCTCTCAACCAACTCAAAGGCCATCATAGCCCACCTCTGAATGCCCTTATTTCTGCTAGATTAGTAGCTTAGTTCTTCATAGTTTATTGCTTTTGTTACTGCTTAGTAGTGTAGCTCCTTACTTCTCCCCCAATGATGCATGCATAATCCCCCTTTAGATTCATGTATGCGATCGTTTTCTGTTAGCTAGATTTATGTTTTTAAGCTTTCCTCTATAAGCTTTCCACGAGTTCCATGTTGTAAACACCATGATGAATTAATGAAAGATTTTTTTTTTCTATATATATCTATGTGTTGAGAATCACCATAAGCTTATTGCAATAAATTTTGTGTGACTAAAGTTGCCTATTTTTAATTTCTAATCTTTTGGCAACTAAGCATGTCATGCATAAATATGTAATAACCATAAACCGACATGCGATTTTAAGCAAGTAGAGAGAAAGAGATCGATTTCAAATCTACATTTCCATAAATGCCTCCTAGAGACGAACTACCGGGACTCAAGTCTCGTTATCTTTAGAAATATTTTTGACGGGCATTTTAGCATGACTATACTACATTTTCCGACGATTTCAAAACACGTGAAAATGCTACTTATTAAATGGCACCGTTGCCGAGGAGGCAGCGTCATTTTTTATTTCAATCTTTTGATCTATCACTGATAAATCTTTCTCTACTTTCTTTTGATGTGCAGGAAAATAGGAAAAATGGGAATCTACGCACACAACGAGTGCAAATTAAAAAAATCAGGTGCACATCTCATCTTAGATTAGGATTTCCCTTTCTGAAAAAAAAAACCTATTTATTTTTATGAAAAAGAAAAAAAAATCTAGTTAGTTAGATTAGGTTTCTTTTTGAATCCTATGCTAGTTTTGAAAAAGCAAAAAAAAAATTTGAAAATCCTTTGAAAAAAATACTTTTGAAAAAACAATAAAAAAGAAATTTTCAAAATTTTTTGAAAAAAGAGAATATTTTTGTAGAAAGTTGAATTTTAAACTCAAACACCTTTTAAAAGCTTTCTAACCATCCTCTAATTTCCGCCTAGACTTCAAATTCTAGTTTGAAAATTCAATTGTCGAAAAATTAGTGAACGAAAAATTCTGAAATTCGGACTAGACCTTCATTTTCAAACCATCTTTCAAATGGCATCGTTCATTTAAAAAATTTCGAGTACAAAATTTTCAAAAATTTACGAAGTGCAAGGGGGTCAGACTGACCCAGATTTAAAATTTTTTAAAATTCCTAAAGGAATTCTGAGCAATTTACGAATCTGTTTTGACTAAAAATGGTGGGGTTTAAAAGTTGATCTCATTGGCTTTAATTTTCATTTTTTTTCTAAATTTTTGAAAGTCATTTGATACTGTTTTAATTTGAAAGACCAACCAGGGGTCAAAATTTCAAATCTAACTCCCTGACATTCAAAAATCTCTAGAAATTTGGTTGAAATAGTAAAAATTACAAAAAAATATTATTTGAGAAGACAATTGAAAAAGGAATCTACTTACAAAATTTCAACTTATTTGGATTCCAGTTTTTTTTCAGAGAAGTATTTTTATTTCATGGTCTACTGAAAGAAAGCCCTAGAATTGCATGAACCCTAGGCTACACCTTTAGGGTTTCCTTCTAGAGACCACATTTGGGCTAGCCTAGACTTAGTCAAGTCTAGTGCTTAGCCGGTGAGCTTGGTCACCTTGTGGGCCACTCACCACAAACCTTAACTGAAGAAAAACGGGCTAAAATCAATTTTAAAACACGTAAATAAACTCGAATTCATTGTCGTACTACTGGGTGGCTTCAACCTCTCTTGTCGAACCTGGTGACTAAGTCTGCAAGGCAGTGTCAAACGACCACTGCCAAGGGGTAACAGAATTGGAGGCATAAGCCAAAGGAAGAACCTTCCCCTTAGTCCCCTCGTAACTAGACTGGCTAGGTTAGCTTGAGAGGCGGGAATTACTTTCAGTCAGTTGCATGATGAATTTTTCTTCAAGAATTCGAACTTAAAACAAAAAATCTAGTCATCTGATCATAAGGACCATTTGATTGACGAGGCCTTAGCCTTGTCTGGCTTAGCTGTGCCAACCTAGGGTGTTGGTTGGTGCATGTGAGGAAGGAGGTCACTTAGACCTCGATGGGTTGGACCTTGGGAGCCGCTCCCAAGGAGGCAAGTCAGCTCGCCAGGACCATCTTCTCCCCCCACTTCTTCTACTCCCTTAGCCGCAATGGCTAACCCTAGATCTGGACCTAATCAGGATCCAAAAGAGCTGGACCCATGAGCTTACCTGAGAGCCCAGGTCAATGAATCAGCTCAACCTTGGGATCAGAACCCAAGGTGGCGAATATGACTTTTTGCTTTGCCTGATCCTTCTCCTCGGGCTACCGAAATGGTTAACCCATATCCTAACCTTGGATATTATGACCCATACCAGTCGGTCCCTCAAAGGACCGCATTTTATAACCCAGGATATGGATTTCATACTCCTGCTTCTCACCCATGGAATATGGGTAGACTTGATTCACCCCCTGGAACCCCTGAAGAACTACTGGTGCATATGTAACCGCATTACAGAATATAGAGAGCTATAGCTAGCGCTAAGGAGAAGATCGCATTCTACCTACACAAAATCCAAGCTATCACTAAGCCGAACCAGAGACAAAGCTGGATTCCATATCAACAAGCTGTGATGGAGCTCCTTCGAGGAACAGCAGGGATAACAAGGCTAATTGGACAAAATCGGGAAACTCAAGAACTACTACTTTTGAGATATCAAGTGGAAAATAGCCTTGAAGACCTCGAAGAATCTGAAACAACTACGTCGGAAGGACACATAGAAGATTCCCAGGAGCAGATGCTGGAAGATCATTCAAGGGAAGAAGAATCTAGCTTGGATATGAGACAGGAGCAGGAAGTATGCCGAATGGGTTCATCTGAGAACTCCATTCAGGAAATTGAGGAGGAAAGGACTGATATCTCCAAGACTGAGCCACAATCGGATTATCCTAAATCCTGGGAGATACCTCATGGGTTAGAAAACCCAACTGAGATAAGGGAAGTAGATCCAGTTGAGGATATGGATCTTCAGGAAAACATTACATGCGACACTACTGATCAATCTAGGCCACTTCCCATTGTAGGTGAACCTATGCTAGAGCCAACATCTTCTGATATGCACTCTTCTTTCACCTACATCCCTAATTTAGATGTTAGAGATTTTGAGATGACACTTTCTATCCCTAATCCTGGCATCCGAAGACCAGAAATAGCTATGGATGATTTGACAGAAGAAATAAATATGCTACCTAAGGTAGGAATTGCTAAGGAACCCAATGCATATGAGGATGAAGCTTTGAGTAGAATGAGCTGGGGACACACCTATCATCCTAGTCAATCTAATGGATGGCTTGACTCAGAGCCTGAAGAATCAACTTCTGATGAATCACATATGGGTACGGACAAGGACGAAGTAATTTCTGATAAGGATTTTAGTGATCTCCCCACAGATCTTCTACTTTTATGGATACCCTCATATGATCCAGAGCCTAGAGAGGGCATGATCTTTGATGTCAATTATCGTTATGAGGATCCCTATGACTCAGATTTTGGTTCTGAGATACATGTTCATCTACTCCCTCAGCAACTTCCTACTGAATTGTGGGACATGATAAATGAGTTGAATCAACATCAAGATCCCCCCTCTGATTATCCTTTATTTTCCAACACTACTCCATACCTTCTTATAGCTAGAATTTTTGAAGTAGGGGTGAACAATCAGCTGGTTCACATCTCCGGACCACTGATTCTAGGAGCATACGAGCATATCTTTCTCTTAATCTTGACCGGCTCCTATGCTAGAACTGATACATCTGATTGAGTTTTCGCCTAGCTAGAGGCGTTAAACTCAGCATCTACTCCGCATCCATCACCCTATACGTATTCATTTTTATATATAGCATATTTTTCTTTTAGCATATTTTCTTTCTGCATATTGCATACTGTCAGGTTGGCCGGTGCTGAATTTATAATTTCAGGAGCAATTACAAGTGATTTCTACCCATTTACTCCCTGCTGTATTTATTTTCTTTTATATTCATGCATGAGGACATGCAAGACCTTAGGCATGGGGGGGTAGATACAGTGAATCTGAAAAAATTTTATGCCAACCCTTAGGAAAACCTAGGAGCTGCATGTTACACGTACTTTAGGATCCTAAATAAAAGAACCAACTCCACCTGCAATGGTCGCATTGGAGCTAAAAATCGTCCGCAATAGCCATCTCCAACTCACCCGCTCACCCTTTTTGTTCTAAACTTAGGGTCAAGCTGAATGTAACCCGAAAGGGAAAATTTTATGAAGTACAAATTATACGAGGTTAGTTATTTATAGCATATATACATAGTGCATTCATGAATAAGATTTTTATCAAGAGAATGCACTAGGGATTTTATCCTTTAGTTGATTCCAGTAATCTGGAATCCAGTACAATTTCTCACACACACATATAATTTGCAATGGATTCATGGTGAAGGCAGATAAACGTCTTTAGTCTGCTGAGAAGAAGTAGTGCTTCTTTTCCTGAACCCCTAGATAGTGTTTTGGGAGCTAGGCAGATTTTCCTCCAAAAATCCACCAAATAGTGTGAGATGAGAGTAGAGTGTACTGGTGCTCTAAGATTAGTGCAAGGAATCCGGAATCCTAGATAATTTGGTAATGATACTCAAAGATTAGGCATAGTTTTCGCTCTCAGTTCCTACGTATACATTTTGTGTGAAACATTGAAATCCACCAAATAAGGCAAATACACGGAGAGAGAGTTTTCATATAACTAGGGCTAAGGTGGATGGTTACGACCATTCTTTACAGAATCCTCGACTGGAGGAGGGTATTGATGTCAAGGTCAGAAATACACCATCCTATCCATCTCTCCCATTGCCGTGAGTAGGCACTTCCACCAAATAAGCCACCCAATGTCTCTTGAGTACCACCAATCCCTAATAATGCCTCAATAAAGTTCATGGATGTGTGCTAGTTGTGTTATGTTGAAAAAAAAAAGAAGAGAAAAAAAGAAAAAAATGATGAAAAGAAAGAAAAATTGAAAAAATTAGGAAAAGAAGAAAAAGCAAAGAAAAAAAGAGTGAATATTTAGTGTTTATTTCAGTTGCATTGACGCAATACCACCAAATAAATTTGAAAGCCACCAAATACAGCCTTAACCCACCTTTCTTGTGTTTTTGACCGCCCGAATACTGGCTGAGGAATTCTAACTTAGTGTTAGAATTATGGGAACTCAATTAAAGTGTTAATGCCAAGTGAGACCACCAAATGCAGGTCATATGTGTGAATCTGGTGAGGTTGTGAGCTCTAAGAAAAAGAAAGAAAAGAAAAAGAGAGAATGAATACAAAGGAACCAAAAGAGAGCATAGTTTTTCTCGTCTTTCTCTGAGTTGAGTTACTTGATAATCAAAGAATCTAGATTCTGAAGTACTAATCTCTATGTAGTACCAGTCGAGAGTGAGCCACCAAATATATAATCTTTTCCCTTTAAGATTCTCTACCTAAGCTTAAAGTCGGGTGGAATTCATAGAATATCTTAAATATTCCGAGGGAAGAAGTCCGCCTATCTAGCTAGAATTTTTACTAGGGGTCAAGTACAGGCTTTAGAGATGAATTAGTTTTCCACTCGAATCTGTTGCAAAAGCTACATGCCTACACTTTCACGATTGTCTGGATTTCTAGAGCATAAGATGAAAACAAAAAAGAGAAAAATCTCTAGGCAAACACATGATAAAATAATCAATCCCTTAAGGACCCTTCTGTGAATAATTTAGTCTCGCATTTTCTTGGGACTAGCAAGCTTTAGGCATGGGGGTATGATTGCGCAGCAATCATAGGTCTTAATTAACCTAAATTAGTCTAGGACTGAGCATAAGTTAGGGTAGTTCATGCATGCATAAGCATTATTTGCATCCTTACAGCTTTCTTTTAGCTATGCATAAAATAATGCTATAATGTACTGATTAGGTGCATTATGTCAATTGCAAGTAATAAGCTGATCAGAAGCAAGATCTGAAGCTGGATCTGAAGAATAAAGAATAATTGGTGTTGCAGCAGAGCTGGAGTGGAAGACCTAGATTAGAAGTAGTAGTAGACAATAATGTAAGGGGTTGAGGTATGCTATTCTATTAAGTAAGAATAAAGTAATAAATTGGGAAGAACTTAGGTCCATCCTAGCCCTAGGAGAGCCTAGAAGCTTTCCCAAGCCTTAGCCACACTTAGAATAGGTCACTGCACCCTAGGAAACCTTAAAACCCTAATTCCAACCTCTATATGGAAGTCCAGATGAGTTATAGGACATCCAAAACCCTTAGCCAACTCCCACACACCTTAAACCCACTTCTG
This sequence comes from Thalassia testudinum, assembly GCA_037157565.1. NCBI lineage: Eukaryota > Viridiplantae > Streptophyta > Magnoliopsida > Alismatales > Hydrocharitaceae > Thalassia > Thalassia testudinum. Next base: position 108,886,145 of record JAZHRO010000003.1, on the reverse strand, counting down.
CAGTGTTATTGGATGTCCAGACACTTGGTCAGACGTCTAATTTTGGCAGAATACCCAAGACAGAACCTAGAAACCCTCCTGACTCTTATTGGACATCCAGACAACAATTCTGGACTTCTGATTTTCCACTATAAGACATCTGACAGCTTTATTAGACATCTGATACTGTCCTCCAATTCCTATTTTGGAATTCAAGCCTTGATCTTAGATCTCTAGCCCCCCTAAACCCAATTCTAACCCCATAGGAACCTAAATTAAGGTACCCTAACCCTAGTACATCACCTCTATAACTCCATAAGGACCTAATTAGGCCCTCACTAAACCTAATTGACTTGAATCATAGTCAATTTCATCAGCTATTCAATTGGACTCATTAAGTATAATTGAGGCCTAATCTCAGCACACATTATCCAATTGGACTCAGTGAGAATTCAATTGACCCATACCTGACTTAATTGAGTTGTTTTACTCTCAATTAGGTTTCCACACACCCAATTAAACTTGTATTAAGTTTAATTGCACTTTACTTTAGTGAATTAGGGTTTACAACCCTAATTTGAGACCTACCTTGACCTAAACCCACTAGAACCTAACCTAATCAACCTAGCCACCTAAGTTTTGACCCACACACACCCACACACACCATCCACACGAAAATACCTAGCCTAGAGTTCTCTAGAACTCTCTACCATGTGTTGTCGCCTTGGTTGCTATAATTAGCAACCAAGAGCCATTCAATTTTTAGACCCACATTTGGTGTATCTAAAAACCACCATCCATCCCCTCTCTCTCACTCTCTCATGAGCTCCCACCATAGGCCTGTCTAGATAATTCCATAATTCTCTAGAGAGCTTCCCTTAGGTCTATAGAAAGACCTAAAGGTTGGCCATTTGCACCCATCCACTCTTGCCTTCATCCACTCTTGGCTTCATTCACTCTTGGCCTCCATCTAGTTTAGGTACATCCACCCCCATGTCCACGAGTAGCTTCACCATGGCCACCACCACCTCCATGCCAAGATGCTGGATCACCTCTCCAACCTCTCTCCAAGGGCTAGCCTAAGCACCATTGGCCACCCCTCCTCCTTTCAACCAACTCAAATGCCATCGGAGCCCACCTCTGAATGCCCTTATTTCTTCTAGATTAGTAGCTTAGTTCTTCATAGTTTTATTTCTTTTGTTACTGCTTAGTAGTGTAGCTCCTTTCTTCTCCCCCAATGATGCATGCATAATCCCCCTTTAGATTCATGTATGCGATCATTTTCTGTTAGCTAGATTTATGCTTTCAAGCTTTCCTCTATAAGCTTTCCACGAGTTCCATGTTGCAAACACCATGATAAATTAATGAAAGATCTTTTTTTCTATATATATCTACGTGTTGAGAATCATGATAAGCTTATTGCAATATATTTTGTGTGATTAAAGTTGCCTGTTATTAATTTCTACTATTCTGGCAACTAAGCATGTTGTGAATAAATACACAATAACCATAAACTGACATGTGATTTTAAGCAAGTATAGAGAAAGAGATCGATTTCAAATCTGCATTTTCATAAATGCCTCCCAAAGACGAACAACCGGGACTCAAGTCTCATTATCTTTAGAAATATTTTTAACGAGCGTTTTCACGCACTATACTACGATGAGATTTCTGTTTTCAAAACACGTACGACAATCGCCCTCTGTCATGGAAGCAATGGAGTATCCTCCATTCATCAGCAGATTGGGTGCACTAACGAAGGTGATCATCCCACTCTTGTACTTTGATTGGAGGAAGGTGCCAATGGAGCTGAAGAGGCAACTCATTCAAGAGTTATAGGTAATTGGTAAAAATTAATAACTTATTTTCATTGCTTTCTATAACTTTAAATTACGTACAATTTCTATTCTCCTACTAATGCAGGCGATCTTCGATTTGGGTGACGATCTGAATGTCCCTAAATATATCCTTAAGCACGTGGCCAAGATTCACAAAGACTAGAGATTGGAGATGAAGAGTAAGGTAAAAGATAAATTTTAATTGTATTTGTTTATTTCTTTTTCCATAATTCTAATATTATTTCTAACATTACAAATATATTTTTTAGTATTATAAAAACATGAATTGTGATGAAGCATTGCATAATGGGCCTCTTCTGATATAGCCGCACACTTGGAAAGAAGTGTACGAGCATTGGCATGATCCAGTGACATAGGTAAAAGTATTACATATAATATCATTTAACTAATTTTCAAGTTAATAAATTGTACCTTTATTTCAGGAGCAGGCCAAGAAGAATAAAGAAACTTGGGCTAAAGCTCCATCGAATACCCATGTCTCGGGTAGGAGGAGCATAGGCGAGATGAAATCCCTATACATAAGTACTTTTAATTATTATTTTCTTTTAAACCTTATAATATTTTTAATTTGTTTCAATTAACTCTTTCAAAATATTGTAGTTCGCAATGCATGAAGGTGCCTAACTTGATTAGGTGGGAATATATGAGGCCACTCATAGCAAGATGAGTAATGAGGGAAATAGAGAGTAGTTTCATGACACATACTAGCAGAGACACGTAAGTTAAAATACACAATACTTTTATTTCATTTAATTATAATTAAATGAAATTACTTAACTTAATTCAATCTCTTTCAAGATAATATTATCAACTTAAGATAATTAAATGAAATTACTTAACTTAATTCAATCTCTTTCAAGATAATATTATCAACTTAAGACATCCTCTTGTAGACGCCAACTCTGGTACAGTTCAGCAGCCACTGACAGCAATGGAGGCATTCCAGACCGTCATGTCAACTAAGCATGGCAGGTACATCCATAGTGTAGGGAGGAGCAAGATCGTCTCAACCAGGTATGGGAGAAAGGGGGCATCGTCCTCTTCAGCTGAGGTACAGGAGATAAGGAGGAAAATTGTGGCATCACACCTTCGAGATGAGTAGTAGTGGATCGATGAGCTGACCATGCAGGTGAGGGACACCGCGACGTAGTTAGGGAGTCGATAGAGTAGTTGCAGCAGTCGACTCAAACCATCAAGGAGCTCCTGAAGGTACTTCATCAAGGAGGTATCAATCACCCATCCTTTCATCAGTATAGAGATTTTTGTGACGACGACGATTTTTGGTGGTGGTCCTAGAGGCGTTGGTGTCGTAGCCTGATTGTTGTATTATTATATGCACTACCATTTGTACATGTACTTTGTATACATTATTATATATATGAAATTTTTATTCTCATTTCTAGTGTTTTAAATGAATGCAAATGTTTTAAGTTGTGTGATTATATTTTCATCGGATTTTTAGTTCTCTACAGGTCATCCACAGTTAAAACCTTTAGTAAAAAAAAAAGCTACTATTTTCGACTATTTTACAATAGTCGGAATAGTCTACGACTGAAATTGCAAGTTATTATCGACTGTTTAACAATGGATGAAAAACCGAGTATTCTCAACCGTTCTAAACAAACGGTCGAGAATATCACTATTCTCGACCGTTTATTTCTAACGATCAAGAATACTACCTTACTCAACCGTCTAAATAGTGGTCGATATAGATGTTTATGTTGACAGTGCATTTAGAATGGTCGAGAAAAACTTTTCTCGATCATTGAAAGTAGATAACAAAAACAACCACACATCGAATGAGGGTCCACATTTTTCCCGACGGTAACATTCTAGAATGGTCGAGAAAATACAATAGCGACAGTACATTCCTCAACTCTTTTTCTCGACCATTTTTTTCACATTGCCAATAATTTTTAATGGTTGGCAATAGTGAAAATTCTTGTAGTGAATAAATTTCCTTCCCATTAAATAATGTCTCTATTTATTCACAAAAAAAAATTTGGTGGAATTCTTGCCTAGAATTAAAGGCTTTGCTAATATATGCTACCAATTGGCCTTCCTAAGATAATATAGCTCCCATTCCATGTTTTTTGGCATCACATTCTAAAACAAATTAGTTTGCAAAATTTGGTGAAGCAAGGAGTGGATATGATACTAATAAGGTTTTTAGTGCTTCAAATGAAGAAATTGTAGGATCATTCCAAATGAAGGTAACATTTTTAATAACTGATACATAGGGGCTGCAATCAAACTTTAACATCTCTCTCCCTTCTTTTTATCACTTTCTAAAATAGAATTTCCTGCTTTCTAGCTATAATCATTTCCTGCTTTCTAGTTGTAATCATTTCTTTCTTTCTAGCTATAAAAATATTATTCATAAATCAAGTGATTATTCTCTCTCTCTCTCCCTTAGTGTTAATATCAGTTCCATTGTGATTATCTTGCTTTTAAACAAAAATATCAAAAAAACAAACCCATATTTTTAATCAAACATCTGCCTCCCTATGTTTGACCTAGAATTTCTTTACGAATTTTGGCTAAATTTTATCAGTTCATGGATTGCTTCGCAAATCGAACTACAACGACGGGTTTTCAAATCCAACTCCGATCACATAGTTTTCCACTACAACATTTTGGCACCGTTGCCGGGGAGGCTACGCTCTTTGATTTTTTGCATTTTCCCGCCTTACTTATCTTTTACCTCACTTCTTTCCTTTCTTATTGTGATTGCAGGTACTCTCATGAGGCAAGAAAAAGTGGTAGATTAGAGTAAAGTGCGGTTGACGGGTTTGTAAGTTTACCCCACCACCCCACCCACTAGATTTCATTCCATCACTTAATAACACAAACCCTAATTAACCTAGGAGTTCTCTTAAACCCTAAGGTTAGTTCTGATTGTTTGGTTGTCACCTCCACCCACCTCATCCTTTACATATAAAAGAAAAATTTAAAAAAAGGATCTCACAGAGGTACACAACCTCTTCTGATTTTGAAACTCAACTGGTAAATCGATCTTTGGAACCGGTACACACACTCAAACACATAATTGAGTAGAAATCAGATTAGGTAATCATTTGTGTGCCTAACTAAGTGGTGCATCAGGCCAATTGTTTGAGTTGATTGGGCCACACCACTTCAATTAAAATCAACTCATCAAGTAGCTGCCACATAGGTTCAACTTTTAGGGATTTATCAGGCACTCCACATTCTTTTAAGCTTTAAAGGAAAACATCTTCACTTATGGTTTCAAAACCTGGTGTGCCAACTGAACTTGATTGAATACACCTAAAGTTGAATCCTAAAAGCTACGAAGCAAGATTTAAACCCAAAAATTCACCACATCCAAAAATAATCTTTCTTGAAAACCATTGGTTGTGCACGCACACACATACCAATCAATCATTAAGGGCACAACCCAGATTAAGGGCCCATCACATTCCAAAGCACATTCAAACCTAATCCTAATTAAAATAGAGTAGATGTTGGCCTTAAGAATTGGACTCGCCCTTCGAAGCCCAGATTGAGATTATTTTCAATTAATCTATTTCTACGATTCAATCTGATGTCTACCTAGGGGAGCATAATTGACAAGTCAATTTTTCGCTATGCATTGTAGTATTTAAGTGGGGAAAAAATCGACTAATCAACAATAAAAATGCCTGTAGCATCGGCGACGGAGTTGCTATGGGAGAAGATTGACCGACGCATGGGGATCATGATGATGGTGATAGAACGTCGAGAGGTGGCCGGAGGTGGCCAACGGCTGGAGGAGGGCCTCTGACCTATTAGAGGAGAAGGCGACAGCCACAGCCGTGCATCTGGCTGCACTCGGGTCCGTGCCTGCAGGGCGCTGGTGGCAAGGGCGAGCGTCTGCGGGAGGGGGAGCGCCTACTTGCGGGGAGCGCTGGTGAAGCGAGGGCACGTGCCTGCAGGTGCTTGGTGTGGGCGCGGTGATGGTGCTGCGCCTGAACAGGCCTGCGGGTGAAGCGAGGCGGGGCGTACAGGCAGAGCGCCTACGAGCGCTGCAGAAGGGCACGCGGACGAGGGGGGCCATGCTGCAATGGCTGGAGAGGCGTAGGCCTGGCAGGGCAAGGGGGCGGTGCGCCTGAAGGTGGGCTCTGGTGGCAGCGAGCACCTGCGGGCACTGGAGAAGGGCACCTACAGGGTGCTTGGTGAGGGTGCAGGCACTTGGTGCGGGCTGGTGGATGGCGCTGGAAGGGGACGCGATGATGGCGTGGCTTGCAGGGGCAGACGCAGCACCTACGGGTGCTTGAAGGTAGGTGCGGGCACTTGGTGCGGGTGCGGTGATGGTGCTACACTTGAAAAGGCCTATGGGTGAAGGCAAACTCCTGCAGTGGTAGCGTGCTGCTTGGTGTGGGCGCGGGTGGGCGGTGTGCGCCTGTAGTGGAGGGGTGATGGAAGATGAAGCAACTGCAGGCATGAGCACAGGCTGAAGGGCAGGATGGGGTGCACAGTGCACGCGGTGGTTCATAGGGTTCGCCCTCTCTACGGTGGAGAAGATAGAGCAGTTCCCCGTAGGGGGGAAGATGAAGATCCTCTCTCTCTCCTTTGCCCCCCTTTTCTTAACTCCTCTCCCCCGCGCCAATTAAGGGATTTTCAAATCCCTTTTCTAATTTTGGCAGGAGACTGTTGGGGAGGTGTTATTGAGGCCGACGGCTGTTGAGGGTGGCCGGAGGATGGGGAAAAATGCCGCCGGTTGTTTGTTGGGGAAATTTACTCCCCAACTCCTTGTTCTTTCTAAATATCATTCCTGCACATAAAAACAACAAAATCATTACATATTAAGTTATAGAATGTTATAAACTTAAATCATGATGCATACAAATATTCTACAACTTAATGTAGTTATTAACAAACCTAAAAGGTAAGATTAAAGTTACTTAAGCGTAATACAAGTCCATTAAAATGGATTCATCAATAATCAAACGATTTCGACTACGGGGTACACTAGGAACCGGAGGCGCAAGCCAAAGGAAGAACCTTCTCCCCAGTCCCTCCCTTTAACTGGTTGGATTGATCGGAAAGAAGTAGATCAAATTGTTTCTTTATCTCAAGACGAGTTCTGAGAGTCTGTAGGTCTTTGGCTGGCCCACTTAAGGATAGGTTTGTTTGTTTGTATTGCAGGGTACCTTTCCTCCTATTCTATCATGGATCCTTCCACATTCTACTCGCATTCCAATCCTCCTAATACATCTTATTCCAAAAATGATTATTATTCCAACCAGACTTATTCTCATCCATCTTCTAGTTGGGATAATCCTAATTGGGGATATAGTTCTGGACCTCCGTGGTCAGGGACTAACCCTGGATACCATAATCTTGATTCTTATCCTTCCCTAAGCTACATCGATTATAGATCACTACCCTCATTTGGACAACCTAATATGATCTACAATCAAGAAGTATACACTAATCCTTACCCCTCCCCAAAATACACTGCCTTTAGGTTATCACCACCTTATGAACAACCTGAAATGACCTATTATCAGGGAGGGTATCATGGTCCTCAATTCGTTGATTCCCCTACACAGAACCCAAACCTGCCTAACCCTAAACCAAACCATTTGGTTCAGGTTAACCAGGTCCAAGAAAAGGTGTTGGCTAACTTGAGGAATACCATACAATCTTTAGAAGCTCAGCCAACATCTTGCACTAAAGAATTGGAGCCCCTGATTGAAATGATTGATGATCTGAACAAGTATTTGTTGGATTGCCTCCAAGATGTTAAGGACAAGGGCCTGGGTGAGTTTTTACTTGGGAAGTTATCTAAATTGAGGATGAGATTTGTGGTTGCTTTAGTTCAATCTTGGGATGATTCCCAGGATGAACCCCCTTTAGGAGAGCCAATGTCAGAACCTGCTCAGGCATTTGATGGGGGGACATGTGTTACGAGATTGAGATTGACCAGATTGATCTAGAGCAACCAATTAAAGATGAACTGATTTCTTCACCTAAGATCCCTTAGCCAGGGTATGAGGAAATGTATATCTCCATGGATCAGAAAGTGATTGATGATTTTGAGACACACATTAATGCAGATTTAGATTTCTTTGATTCTAAAGGTGAAGAATCATTATGCGAAGTCTCACCTGAGTTTACAGCACACGATTTCTGTGAGACAACTAGGCCTGAGGAATTCAATGAATCATATGATGGCACGATAACTGAGGAAACTAATCTTATTGGGGCTCACATGCCAGATTCAGATCCTTGCTTTCTAAAGGATTCAATTCAAAGCCCCGATCCTCAATCACACCACATTGAGCTTACTGAAGATTTTGATTTTGAAATCACTAAACCCAAGTCCATTCTGATTCAATCACATCTCTTAGACTTGGAAAATTCAGATGGGGTGATTAATATACAGGAGGTCTCAAAATTTGAATGTCTAAATGAGGAGGATAGGAATTGGGAAATGATGATTTGGGAAGCTAATTCTAGAGGAAGTAAAAGACTGAGTCTATGGGTACCTATTTGTCTAAAACCACCAAACTTCTACCAGGACCCTTATGACTCAGAGGATGTCCAACCCAAGCACAAATTCATTGATTATCATTTTGAGCTTGATTTCTCTGTAACTCGACTTTTTGGTCTTCGGTTGCATCCTCACAAATCGTAGGCCCAACCTCGATTGCATACTGATCTTAGGTTTTGGATAATTTTTATCCAAAACCTTAAATATACTCGACCATAGGGTATGGGTTTGCATCATAATCTAGTCCACATCTGGGGACATCTGCTGGCAGGTCCTGAGGTGAATCTTTTTATTCTAATTCTGACCTGCACCTATGAATTCTTTATTTCTTCTTCTATGTATAGTGTGCCTAGCTGAAGGCACTAAATTCAGCACGTATGCAGTTCTTTTCATCTCGGAGCAGACCTATTATTCATGCAATTCAGGTGCTTTGTACTCTACTCCACTCTATTTCATGTCCTTTTAATACAATGAGGACATTGCATTAGATAGGCATGGGGGGGTGGTTATTCATCGATGAATTATTTTGTCAGTTCCGTAGATTCTTTTCATTTTCTTTTTATTTATTTAAAAAGAAAAAAAAAGTTGAACTAGGAAAGAGAACTTGGCTTTAGAAAATTTTCAATCTTAGAGAATAAAACTATATGATTTGAACACTAAGACCCTTCAGGTCTTTGGGCTTAATCAGCCTGGGTGTCCACTAAAATGTGGACTTGTTTCTTGAATCCTCGCGATTCTAAATTCATAGTTTAATTGGTTAAATAAGTTAGGGTGATAAGTACACGACTTATCAACCCGCCCTTTGATTTTAGGGGATTTTAAGTCTAAGCATCTACAAACTATTTGCACTAACTCACTTTTCAATAGTTTTAATGGAAATTGGGTAGCTAATGAACCTTTTAGAGTGGTATGGCTGGCAAGTTATCATGGGCAACAACCCTTAGGTAGGTTATCCAGAGCCCAATCACACGACCATTCTTTTCCTACTGCCTTTAGGTAAATCTTAGATGAGGGAAGCCACCTACTTAAAGAAAGAAAAGAAAAAAAAAATCCAAAAAGAAAAAATAATGAAATAAAATAGAAAAGGAGAAAAGAAAAGAAAAAGAGAAAAAGCCACACTTCACCGGACGAGTATGGCAGGCAAGTTATCGTGGGTAATAGCCTAGTGGTAGGTTGTCTAGAACCTAGCTCAAGAAATGCATGTAAAATTCCAAAACACTTAGGAAGAAGTGGAGAAGTAGAATAATCCGGAGAGATATACACTGGGTTCACCCTTGTGTTGACCTCACAAAAATAAAAGTAGGAAGAAAGCTACTGGTCGAATAGATACACCTTTAGGTAGAATTTCTTATCAAGGTCACCTAGGGGCGTAGAAACCTGAAGTCCGTTCTAATCATAGATCAGTGAGTCTATCACATTTCACAAAAAGATACTTAGAACTTAGGGTTCTCTTCAAGTCTTGGGTGGGTTGAGTGGCCGTAGAAAGCTGCTCCGAAGCCCTAAACTCAAAAATTCAAAAAAAAAATTAGAAAAGAAGAAAAGAAGAAAAAGATCGTCCTTTGAATAAGGCGAGAGCTTGAGGCGGTCTGCATTTTGGCAGACACCCAGGCACTGTTGTGTCTTTGTAGTTCAGGTTCTTAGTAAAAATTTCCTAGTGTTGAAGAATAACTTTTGCCCAAGAAATCCGACCTAACTCTTTTATAAATAGCATATAGTTCTTGTTAGGGACTAGCAAAAGATAGGCATGGGGGTGTGATGTGCATACATCTGAATAGCCAAAAATGTCTATTAATGCATGTTCTCAGTATCATATTAGCATCATGCATTATAAATATTGCATAATATGCATCATCATGCATTTAGGTCAAATTGTACAAATTGTATAGTAATTTCTTCTTTTTGGTGGCCAGTGACAGACGACTTTTAATTGGGGCTCCAGATAGAAGATCCAACCATACGGATCTGATCAGGGCGACAACTGGAGTTCAACGACTCCAAGATCTCCCCGATCGGACATCCGTAACACCAAATATAGTCCGAGGAAGCTCAGAAATCAAGGGCTACGATGGTGTCAATCCGCACTTCAGACGACAAATCTGACCGCACGAATGGGTTCGGATGGACGATCATAGGCTAACAACGTGAAAATCAAACCAATCCGACATCCGTGACACCGTCGACAACACACAAAATGTGGACGACCAAGATGATGCTACGTGGCACCAACTCAGTCGCTCAATTGGCCCAAGGAACCCGCAACTGTACTTCTGAAGGCAAAGTTACGGACGATCTGGGCCGTTGGATCTTAATCTAATGGCCACAGGCCACATGCCTAATTCCTAAGCAAGACTAAGTAGCGCTTGTAGCGCATTAGTCGTGGATGCTATCGCAAGGCAGAGATCACAAGGTCGAATCCTCGCGAGCCTCAAATTGAGCTAAAGATGTGGGGCGCATTCAATTCAACCATTCGATGTAGATCATGTGGGCGAGAAGCGAGCGACGTGGTGCAACGAATGCACGCAGTTCACGCACGCATGATCCTACTCAAATTCAAATGCCCGATCAGACATGGGGAGCACGATGCATTGTGAGTCATTGGATGAGAGATCGAATGGCTGAGAAGAGGCATGCGTTGTGTGTTGAGCTGACGAAGAGGCGCTAGCGAGGAGTGCTTTAAGCCTTCCGATCTTGAGATCAGACAGCTGATCTTGCTAGAAAATGAGCAGACGCAGAAGGCGAGGAGGAGTGGGCGTGTGGGGCTGTAGCGACATGGGATCTTTAGTGATGCTTAAATTTGTCACTAAAGACCCCCTCATTTAATGTTTTGAATATGTAATGACCAAATTGCCCCAATCCTTGCAACTATAAAAGGAGACCCCTACCCTATGAAATTCTCATCCCTTCCTTCACCTCTCTCCCTCTCTAAAGCTCTAAGAAGCTTGTCCCAAACCTGGGATTTTCCTTTAGAGCCAAATCCAAAGTTTTCTCGCCCCCATTCTGGAAGTGATCCCGCGACGACAACGACGTTCTGCCTCATTCCCGCTTCTTCCTGCTTCGTCGTCCTGCTTCCCACCCCATCCTCCATCTTCCAGGTGTCACTTCATCCATCTCGTCCTCCAAGCAATCATCGAGGAGGATAACATCTCTCTCCCTTCTTTTTATCACTTTCTAGAATAGAATTTCTCGCTTTCTAGTTGTAATCATTTATCGCTTTCTACTTGTAATCATTTTCCACTTTCTAGCTATAAAAACATTATTCATAAATCAAGTGATTGTTCTCTCTCTCTCTTCATTAGTGTTAATATCAGTTCCTTTGTGATTATCTCACTTTTCGACAAAAATACCAAAAAAACAAATGCATATTTTTAATCAAATGTCTACCTCCCTGTGGTCGACCCGTAATTTCTTTAGAAATTTTGGTTAAATTTTATCTATTGATAGATTGCTTTGCAAATCGAACTACAACGACATGTTTTCAAATCCAACTCCGATCGCATAGTTTTCCGCTACAGCATAATAGAATGGTGCTTGTGGAAACTGATGAGAGCCTCATCATGAGCCATAACTAGCTCATTTTGACCCAATAAAGAAGATAAAAGCTCCTACATAACCTAGAAGAAGGCTTAACTGAAGGAACAAGTGCTCTGAGAAGAAAACATGAAATAAAGGTTAAAACTGTAATTTTACCATTACAGTCCATAAACGAGATTTCTCAGAGGCAAAACATAGGTCAAATGGTCTAAATAAGATAAAAAGTGGGTTGAGTCAATCAGAAATGAGTTTATGTGCAATCTAAGAATTAAATGACACATGGTAACCCTAAAACAGACCCGCATAAATTAACAAGGTTTCGGTCAGAATAAAAATCAAGTAAACCCTCTAAAAATCATGGAAAAACATTCTCTAGGGTTTAGAACACTTAATTTGGCCCTTGGAACCCAGTTTGACCTATATTAGGGTCCTAGCTCTTCAATTAACCTAATTTGGGTTTTTACGCAAAATGTCTAGTCAAACGAGGTCAAACCTAAAATCCAACTTCACCATTGGATTCCTTAGGTCCAAATTAGGTTTGTACCAAAATTTGGACCTAAGGGGAGGTCATCTTGACCTACTTTGCAATTTAGTACACCCAAAGTATAATTTGGTCCCTATCTTTTGAATATCTTTGCAGAGAGCCCCCTAAGTTTTCCGCCCCCTTTGCAATCCGGTCCTGCCGCCATTGTTAGGGCAGAACCGAGCTCCGGCGAGGTTTAGAGAGGGATTACTCTCTAATCCCTCAGAGATTCCCTTCCAGAAATGGAAGGGGGATTCTCCGAGGAATTCCCTTCCTTCTAAAGCCAATTACAATCGCTGGTGTGAACCCAATCACTCGTGTGAACGCACGAGAGATTCGGGTATCCACCCTCTTTCCAACTCCGGCGAGCCGGCGGAGGTGATTGCACGGTCTCCACGCACTAGAAGGTTCGGCCAACGCCTATAAAAGGCTCCCCAGACCCTGCCGCAGAACCTAAGCTTGATTTTGACGGAGATCCCCTCCAATTTCCCTCTCTCCCATCTCCGACCAAAAGACCCGCAAGCTCCGGCGACCTCCTTTCCTCCTTCTCATCGCTCTGCTGCCATACCAGCAGCAGAGTCAACTCCGCCGCTTCCTCCCACGTCACGCCGTACCAAGCGCGCGTGTTCCTGACCTCTTCCTCGTCGCTGCTCCCTCCCTCAGGGTCCTTCCCCGACGACGGCAATTACGCGCCATCCACTCCGCTGCCTCCCTTCCTTCCAGATCACCCCAGATACCCTCTCCATCCTCTCCTCTCTCTTTTCCCCCTACTATTTTATCTGATTACCCCCCGACAGTGCCTAACCACCTCCATCGTCCTCGCCTCCGACCGACCTCCGACGAGCCGCCCACACCACTCCGCCCCTCCACACGGCTCGCCAACACCCTCGTGAGCTCCGCCTCACCACCAGGAACTCATTCCACCCCTCCACTGCCACTCCAGACCCCCACAATAGCCCCCTGAACAACCCCACACCTCCGGCTACAGGTTGACCTAGGCACGCATGCCTAGGCCGACCTGTAGCCTGCAGCACCGCCCACCGCCTTCGCCGTGCCACGGTGAAAGTTTCCGGCTAATCTGATTGGGCCAATAGGCCGCTCTTGTGTGTAACAGGTTGTAGCTCCTGCCGCCATTGACGGTCAAAGCAGCGAGGAGCTTGAAGCAGCTTCAGGCACCAGGGCTTCCAGGTTGCAGGTGCAGCAGGTGCACGCAGGTGTTGCGAAGCGACTTAGGCCAGCAAGTCGCGCTGCGAAGCCAGCAGCTGGGGCAATTGCACGACGAGAATTCTGCGGGCACGTGTGAAAGCAGGCCTGACCAAATAGTCCCACATTGTGGGATCGCAGAACACAGGTATAGTATAAATTATTTTTGTGTTTTACTCTCATTGCCTCTGTAAGCACAGGGGTGAGGTCCCTCACCTGCCCTCACACCCGCCCCGTCCGCGGCTTGACCTCACAGATTTGGTGGGATCCGACCCGCGACCCAAACCTTGAGCACTCCTCGTGCACCACCACTTGCCGATGCGCCTGGTCCCGGGTGAGAATCTGACTGGACTACCCGTGTGGCTCTAGGAGTGCATCCTTGAGCGAATTGCTTGTGAGAGAGAGAGACGCTTGGGTAGAGGAACGGGGGTAGGTTTTGCTTCGGCTGTGGTGTGTGCAGGAAGGAAGAAGCAAAGGAAGCAGCGAGCACCAGCTGCAGAATAGGAAGAGAAAAAAGAAGAAGAGGCTGTGTAGCAGAAAAAGAAGGAGAAGCTTTTGTAGAGAACCAAAGAGAAGGAAGAAGGAAGGCAAGGCAGAAGAAAGAGAAGAATGAAGAGAGGCCAAGTGAAGAAGAAGAAAGGCAAGGCAGAAGAAGAAAGAAGAGAAAAGAAACAAAGGCAGGAAGAAGAAGCCTGCACAAGACAAGAAGCAAAGGCAAAAAGAGAGAAGAGCAACGAAGAAGAAGAGAGAAAGGAGATTACATTTAAGACGTCTGATACAGAAATCAGACGTCCAATTCTATTTTTATTTCACAAATCCTTTCTAAAATTCTCTCTTTGAATCAATCCTTTTCATTTAACAGTTGTATTCTTTGGTTTTAAAAAGTACTGAGCTTGCTCCCCGTGTTCGACCTCGGATACTCTAGTTTTTCGAGTAATAAAATTCTTTATATTTGTTTAAACGTTTTGTCGGTTATACTACAACGTGATATACTTTAAACCCGCACAAAAACGTGAGAACATTTTGGCGCCGTTTCCGGGGAACAACGGGCACTTTTAAAGCTTTTGATTACAACTTTTCTATCTAATATCTGACTTAACTTCTCTCTTTTGTTGTGTTCAAGCATGGAAAGCAAAACAAAAAGGAAAGAACAATAACTGCACAACAGACTCTCCAAGGAACAGGTAATTTCCATAAGCCCTCTCTCTTAACCCTCTCAAAATCTAAAATGGAAAAAAAAAGAGAAAAATCAACTTAGGGTTACCTGTTTCATATTTAATAACTCATCAAGTTGCCTGATTTTCATCTCAACATATTTTTGTCTGTTCATCTAACTAAGGCAACTAGGGCTAAAATTTTCTTGATTGAGCCCTAGGTGCTAATTTCTAAGGCAACTAAATCGGACCCACTAGAGCCAACTTAGGGATTGCAAAGCTAGGGTTTTTAGAAACACATCTTCTCTTAAATAAAGAAACAAATTTTCCAAAAAGAGGTGTGCCTAAACCGTGTTTGAAAAGATCTATACAAGAGGAATCCTAAGCAAATCAGGCTGTTAATCCATTTGAACCATAAAAACAGGACCTAAAAACTCTCAAAGGAACAAGAGGTGAAGTTGATCCCTTGGGTCAACCAACCTTAAAATTAGGTCACTTTTTTGCACTCAAAATACTTAAAAGTTCAAGTGGAACATTAAGCACCTTGATCTTAAAATAAAAAAAGCAGACTTAAGAGGTCAAGGTCCCCATTCTGGTCTACCTGGAACCGTAGTGACAAGAGAGGTCGGGTGGGGGAAACCCTGTAACCCATGGGGAAGCTCAACCGTGTAGGGGTCTTTGCGGGACTCTCCCTCTCTGGCTGCCCAGGTATTTCTCAGGTGGACGATCTTCTGATCCAGGGGTCCATCTGCCCCGAACCTCTATAGTCACCCAACAATTTTTGGGTGTCTTGATTGGGTCCAGCACCTTCTAATCTCATCACATCTTTCGGTGCATGTTCGGTAGGAGGTCCTTAAGACCACCCTTAAGACCTCCTTTAGAAATTCACTCTCGTCGAGGCCAAGCCTCGACGCCCTTGTTTGTGCAGCAACCCCACCACATAAATCTTTCATCTGATTCAGATCCTGATTCTCCTTCTTCTCCCATCATGGCACAACCCATTGAAGAGGAGAACAACCCTGAACCCAACTTCAACGCCTTAATGATCTCTTTCAGAACTTTGTAAACCCACCACAGCGACCTATGATGCGAGATCACTATAATCCCGCTGCGGTGGCAATCGAACCCCGAGTACGAATCCCAATTGGAGGACCTGATTCTGAACTGAAGCCCAATATGATTCATGCCATACCGAAGTTCCATGGGCTTAACTCTGAGGATCCATTCCAACACATCAAACAACTCAAGCATCTGGCCCAGACCTTCGAGTCAGATGTACAAAATCGGGATATGCTACTCATGAAAATGTTTTCGTTCTCCCTCATGGACAAGGCTGCCCATTGGTATCAAACTCAAACCCGTCCGATCAACACATGGGAGGAACTGCAGTCTGAATTTTTGAAAAAATTCTTCCCCATTGGCCGGATGAATGCCTTGCACCACCAGATCACTCATTTCACTCAACAACCGGGAGAACCTCTTCACGAAGCTTGAGATCGATTCCTAGATCTCATGAGAAAGTGCCCCCATCACGGAGTTCCTAAGTGGGAACAAGTCTAGTCTTTTCACCAGGGACTCCGTGAGGATATTCGTTTATTCGTCAATGCAACGTGCGGAGGAAACATCATGGGTCAACACGAGGACACGGTGTGGGAGATTCTTGAAAACATGTGCGAGAACTCCATAAATAATGACTCCATGGGCTTATTCGACAGGACGAATGCCTGCGCATCGACGAATCTAAGAGGGACACATGAGATGCAGGACCTATCCACTTCCGTCAACTTGGAACTGATGGCCAGTCGGCTGGACAAGGTTTCTATCATAGAAAAGAAGGTGGATGAGCTAACTCGACATTTGCAGCAAGCCACCTCTGCGCAAAACTCTTTTGCACGACCTCCTCTGGCAAGGGAAACTGTGCAAAACATCTATCACTAACCTGCCAAGGGGATGAACCCATATCCACCCCCGTCTGCCTCTCGGACTGGAGTAACCTCCGATCCATTCTACTCGAGTTGGGGGAACTCTGAACCCTCGTATTCTGACTTTCCCAAGGTTCCTCAGAACTGCGAGGACCTCAACGCCATCCAGAATGACCCATTCTCCAATACCTACAACCCTGGATGGAGAAATCATCCTAACTTTCAGTGGGCGGGAAATTCTCAAAGACCACCATATCAACCCCGTCCACAAGCCTCTCGTCCATTTCAGCCGCCTCAGCCTCGGCCCAATCCCACCTACCAATCCAGGTAAAACCAGGATCAAATGACTCTTATCCTTCAAGCACCGGCTGACATTCAAAAGACGAATGCGGCAATGCAAAAATAGCACAAGGAAGAAATCACAGAGGTTTGCAACCAACTGTCCCAGATGGCAAATTCCCGCCAACCTGGCACCCTTCCTTCTCAACCTCTGCCCAACCCAAATAACGTGCTAACCCAGAAGCTCATTTTGAATCCAAATTCGGGCCAAACACGTGATTTATCAGGCCCCCGCTACTCCATCACCAGACGGGATGGAGGCTTCAACATCTTATGCGGGATTTCAGTAGCAGCCACCCCTCCTACCTAACCCAAATCAGGCCAGGTTGAACTCTGTAACAACATGTAGTGGTAAAATAACCCAAGACCCACATTATCCGAACCACTCCAAGCCTGATAATAGCCAAGACCCTAGGATAGTTATCCAAGATACTACTATCCCAGATCAAGAACCCGGACCTATCCTAGAGGAACCAGCTTGGATCCCATTTCCTGAGGCCTTGACCAAAGGAAAAAGAATAACCAAACCCGTGGCTCCCGAGGAGGATCTAGTCAAGCTCTTTGAACAGGTCCAGATAAACATCCCGTTGATGGATGCAATCCGCCACATACCGGCTTACGCAAGATTCTTGAAAGACATATGTACACCTAAACGTAAGCCGTGAACCAAGGATGGGAACCCAATTGTACTGTCAGAGCAAGCCAGCTCTGTCATCTTGAGCAAACTCCCACCCAAGGCTAATGACCCAGGAACTCCCTTGATTTCTTGTAAAATTGGTGAAACCCAATTTGATAGAGCCCTACTAGATCTAGGTGCCTCCATAAATTTAATACCTACATCCCTCATTGACCACCTTGAAGAATCTGAACTTAAACCCACTGAGGTGACATTGCAGTTAGCCGATCGATCCATCAAGTCACCCAAAGGAATACTCGAGGATGTCATTGTTAGGGTAAGAGATTTTTATTTCCCAGTGGACTTCATAGTACTAAACATGGATGCACCTAAGAACCCAAGGGACACACCAATCATATTAGGGAGACCCTTTTTGGCCACTGCTAGGGCCAACATTAACTGCGAAGAGGGCCAAATAGAATTAAAATTTGGGAATCAAAACATGAAGATTGACATTTTCAAGGCCCAGCAAGGGATTAATTGCGGGGTTATAGAGGAAATATGTGATGTCAAAGTCATGGTTGATGAATTGCATATAAAGGACAACCTGATTATTCCTTATCAACCACTAGAGAATCAAAAACCGCTAACAGAGGAGTGCGAACATGATCTAGATACACCTATGACTCCGACCATTGCTCCTGATGTAAACCCCGAACCACCCGCTGCTGCTGACAGCCCTGTCATGGAACTCAAACCCCTTCCCGAACATCTGAAGTACGTCTTTTTCTATTCAAATCAGACGTTTTCGGTGATTATCAATTCTCGACTCACACCTGACCAGGAACTCCGTTTGATTTCTGTTCTCCAGCAACATCGTAGAGCCATTGGATGGACTCTCGATGATTTGATTGGTATAAGCCCTTCATACTGCACACATCGAATCTACACAGAAGAAGGCGCATTACCTTCAAGAGAAATGCAAAGACGCCTAAACCCTAACTTGCAGGAGGTCGTGAAAAAGGAGATCATAAAGTGGTTAGATGCAGGGATCATCTACCCGATCTCCGACAGTCGTTGGGTGAGTCCAATACAAGTGATGCCTAAGAAGGCAGGACTTACCATCATCACGACAGAAACCAAAGAAGTCATTCCTACCCGAATAGCTAACTCGTGGAGAGTCTGCATTGATTACAAAAGACTCAATTCCTCCACGAAGAAGGATCATTTCCCACTACCGTTTTTGATCAAATCCTCGAAAAACTAGCGGGAAATAGGTTCTTATGCTTTCTTAACGGGTACTCCGGTTACAATCAGGTGGCAATCCATCCAGAGGACCAAGAAAAGACCACATTCACCTGCCCCTTCGGGATGTACGCGTTTCGAAGGATGCCGTTCGGTCTCTGCAATGCACCTGCAACTTTTCAGCAGTGCATGCTTGCCATATTCTCAGATATGGTAGGCGATTATCTGGAAGTCTTCATGGATGATTTTTCAGTTTTTGGAGAATCATTTGACGATTGCCTCCAACACTTGGTCCAAATACTCAGGCGGTGCATCGAGGTGAATTTGGTTCTTTCCTGGGAAAAGAGCCATTTCATGGTGCCTGAGGGAATTGTCCTGGTACATCTAATCTCGGAGAAAGGCATCCAAGTGGATCGAGCTAAGGTTAACCTGATTTCCAAGCTTCCTATGCCTAGCTCGATTAAGGACATCCGATCTTTTTTGGGGCACGTCGATTTCTACCATCGATTCATTCCCAACTTCTCAAAAATCTCACGCCCCCTGACCAATCTTCTCTCCAAGGATGTGTCTTTCGAAATTTCCAAGGAATGCACTCAAGCATTTGAGATCCTACGTGACCGAGTCACCCAAGCCCCGATCCTACAGTCCCCTGATTGGTCTCAACCCTTTGAGATCATGTGCGATGCATCTGACTTCGCTGTAGGAGAGGTTCTGGGGCAGAAAATTGACGGGAAACCTGTGGTCATTTACTACGCCAGCAAAACACTGGATGAAGCTCAGCGTAACTATACGGTTACTGAGAAAGAGCTGTTAGCCATAGTATTTGCCCTGGAAAAATTCAGATCATACCTTCTGGGTTCCCGTGTTATCATATACTTGGATCATACAGCTGTGAGGCATCTCCTTGCTAAGAAGGATGCGAAACCTCGATTAATCCGATGGATCTTGCTATTGCAAGAATTTGACCTCGAGATTCGCGACAAGGCAAGAAAGCAAAATGTGGTAGCCGATCACTTGTCCCACCTTCCTTCTGAAATTATTGATCCTTCCGGACCTATTACAGAACATTTCCCTGATGAGCACCTCCTGACTATCAGTGCAAGTCTTCCATGGTTCACTGATATAGTTAATTACCTGGCATCACATTAGATTCCGCCCGATTGGCCGAAGGCCAAAAAGGATAAATTGCGCTCCAATGCCAAGTACTACCTATGGGAAGACCCGTATCTATTCCGCATTGGTGCTGATCAGATAATCTGACGGTGCATCGCGGAAGTGGAAATCAAAGACATACTCTCATTCTGCCATGACCAGGCATGCGGTGGACATTTTTCTGGACATAAAACCGCATCGAAAGTCCTCCAGTGTGGCTTTTACTGGCCCACAATTTTCAAGGATGCATACGATCACTGTAAGGCATGTTCCCGTTGCCAGACTCTGGGCAACATGAGCCATTGAGACATGATGCCTTTACAGCCGATCTTGGTATGCGAAATTTTTGATATTTGGGGGATTGATTTCATGGGACCCTTTCCGACCTCGGATGGCTTCGAATACATCTTACTCGCAGTTGACTATTTTCCAAGTGGATAGAAGCCATTCCGACCCGAACCAACAATCATAAAGTCGTTATAAAATTCCTCCATCAAAACATTTTCTCAAGGTTCGGGATTCCGCGTGCTATAATTTCCGACGGAGGGACCCATTTTACAAACGCTCAGTTCAGGTCACTGATGACCAAATACGGGGTGTCACACCGAATCTCTACTCCTTACCTCCCCCAAACTAATGGTCTAGCCGAGCTATTTAACCGAGAGATCAAGAAGATCCTTCAGGTTACTGTTTGACCTGATAGAAAAGATTGGTCTTCTCGGCTTCCGGAAGCATTGTGGGCCTATAGGACCGCCCACAAGACCCAATTAGGAATGTCTCCCTTCAGACTAGTGTACGGGAAGGCATGTCACCTCCCCGTCGAGTTGGAACATAAAGCCTATTGGACAGTACGGACCTGTAATCTTGACCTTTCCAAAGCTGGAACCCACAGAAGACTTCAAATGAGCGAGATCGATGAATTATGCCACGACACGTATGAGAACTCGCGAATTTACAAAGAACGGGTTAAAGCTTTTCACGACAAACACATCTCTAGAAAGGTCTTTCATCCTGGTCAAAAAGTTTTACTCTTTGATGCCCGACTAAAACTATTCCCAGGGAAGCTAAGATCCAAGTGGGTCGGACCCTACCTAGTCCGACAAATCTTCGGAAATGGAGCCATTGAAATCAGCCCACTCAGCCACGATTCTGAACCCTTTGTCGTGAACGGTCAGAGACTCAAGCCGTTCATTGACATGACTGATATAGATTTGGCTGAGACATCCTTTACCCTCCATTCCTCTTGAGCTCATTGCGCCCAGCCGATGGCGTAAAACTCAGCGCTTAACGGGAGGCAACCCGTCATTCTTTGAAAAACCCGAAACCTTTTCTGACATCTCTATGCGAAACTCATATTGCACTTTAGGGTTCATCCATTAGAACAGTCGACTTCACCTCAGGTATACCTACCCGAGATTAGAAATCGTTCGCAACAAGTCACTTCGACCCATTCACTCACCACACACCTGTCCTAATGCATGAACTAAGCTGAATTCGAACCCACCTAATTTACAATGGGGACATTGCAAATCTTAGGCATGGGGGGGTATGAAAGTGCAAAATGTCAGAAAATTCATATCAAGAAAGGGTTTCATAAAAAAAAAAAAGACTTGATAGAGGGGAGGAATAATTCAGGGTCATACAAATGAGAGGAAGAAAAGAGAGCAAAATGACAAAAAGGAGCACAAAAGGAAAATAAAAAGAAATAGTCATTAGTAAAAGATTAAGGGGTCAACTTAGACCCAATCAAGAAAAAGAAAAGAAAAGTGCTACGGAGATATAACAAGAGGTTAGCAGGAACACTGGTCTTAGGCCTCTTGGGCTAGTATCTTTAGCTTAAAAATTCACGTATCCATTAAAATCTGGATAGTCCTCAAGAGGTTGAGGAAAATGCGAAGTTTGAGTATTAGGTCTAAGGCTTAGGAAGTATTCGGCCTCGTTAACTGACCTCCGGTTTGCGGGATTCGGTAACCTAAGCACCCCAAATTCACACACAGTCTGGTTCAGTGCGCATAAACATCCAAATCACGCGAAAAGCATTGAATGTTCTGAAAAAGTCACCTAGATTAGGAGCGGCCAATCAACACAAGTTGATTTGGACGAGTTCCCAGTGCGGAGAGGCGGAAATTCCCCTCGAAGATGCATAACAACATATCGTCTCCTCGGTGCTTGCCTCTTAGGATATTTAAATATCCTACTGGGGGCATGTAAGCACTCTGCTGGTTCAGATGCCATGGGCGGCATTATCACGAAATGTCGATCGCCAGGGTCTAAATTTGGCCACGGAACTCCATGGGCGGGATTATCTCGAAATCTCGATAGCCAGGGACCCTTGAGGATTGATGATGGGGACGAGGAATCCGATACAGACAGTGTTGAGAAGCTAATCCGAAGCTAGAAATAAAAAGAAAAGAGAGAGAAAAGCTCTCCAAACAAATAAATCTTCTATCTCTCTCTTACAAAAAAAAACAAAAAATGCACTGCAAACTGAATTTAGGCTAAAAATGTCTCAAGCACGAGTGCTTTAACCGCGGAGTCCAACAAACCCTAGGTTAGTTTTTGTGGGCTGTAGAAACCTTTGTGGAGGACTGAGGCTAAAGCAGAACAGGTCTAGATTTTGGTTGGTATTTGAGTACCTCTAGGCCTATTGTCAGCATTCCTACCTAATCACAAAAGGAGAAGCACTTATCATTATTGACAGACATTCAGGGTCTAGAACGGAAGTTAAAACTTTAAAATTTTGCTAAGGGACTAGCAAAAGCTAGGCATGGGGGTATGATGAGAGCCTCATCATGAGCCATAACTAGCTCATTTTCACCCAATAAAGAAGATAAAAGCTCCTACATAACCTAGAAGAAGGCTTAACTGAAGGAACAAGTGCTCTGAGAAGAAAACATGAAATAAAGGTTAAAATTGCAATTTTACCATTGCAGTCCATAAACAGGATTTCTCAGAGGCAAAACATAGGTCAAATTGTCTAAATAAGATAAAAAGTGGGTTGAGTCAATCAGAAATGGGTTTATGTGCAATCTAAGAATTAAATGACACTTGGTAACCCTAAAACTGACCCCCATAAATTAACAAGGTTTCGATCAGAATAAAAATCAAGTAAACCCTCTAAAAATCATGGAAAAACATTCTCTAGGGTTTAGAACACTTAATTTGGCCCTTGGAACCCAGTTTGACCTAGATTAGGGTCCTAACTCTTCAATTAACCAAATTTGGGTTTTTACACAAAATGTCCAGTCAAACGAGGTCAAACCTAAAATCCAACTTCACCATTGGATTCCTTAGGTCCAAATTAGGTTTGTACCAAAATTTGGACCTAAGGGGAGGTCATCTTGACCTACTTTGCAATTTAGTACACCCAAAGCATAATTTGGTCCCTATCTTTTGAATATCTTTGCAGAGAGCCCCCTAATTTTTCCGCCCCCTTTGCAATACGGTCCTACAGCCATTGTTAGGGCAGAACCGAGCTCCGGCGAGGTTTAGAGAGGGATTACTCTCTAATCCCTCAGAGATTCCCTCCCAGAAATGGAAGGGGGATTCTCTGAGGAATTCCCTTCCTTCTAAAGCCAATTACAATCGCTGGTGTGAACCCAATCTCTCGTGTGAACGCACGAGAGATTCGGGTATCCACCCTCTTTCCAACTCCAGTGAGCCAGCGGAGGTGATTGCGCGGTCTCCACGCGCTAGAAGGTTCGGCCAGCGCCTACAAAAGGCTCCCCAGACCCTGCCGCAGAACCTAAGCTTGATTTTGATGGAGATCCCCTCCAATTTACCTCTCTCCCATCTCCGGCCAAAGGACCCGCAAGCTCTGACGACCTCCTTTCCTCCTTCTCATTGCTCTGCTGCCATACCAGCAGCAGAGTCAACTCCGTCGCTTCCTCCCACGTCGCACCATACTAAGCGCGCGTGTTCCTGACCTCTTCCTCGTCGCTGCTCCCTCCCTCAGGGTCCTTCCCCGACGACGGTAGTTATGCGCCGTCCACTCCGCAGCCTCCCTTCCTTCCAGATCACCCCAGATACCCTCTCCATCCTCTCCTCTCTCTTTTCCCCCTGTTATTTTATCTGATTACCCCCCGACAGTGCCTAACCACCTCCATCGTCCTCGCCTCCGACCGACCTCCGGCGAGCTGCCCACACCACTCCGCCCGTCCACACGGCTCGCCAACCCCCTCGTGAGCTCCGCCTCACCACCAGGAACTCATTCCACCCCTCCACTGCCACTCCAGACCCCCACAGTAGCCCCCCGAACAACCCCACACCTCCGGCTACAGGTTGACCTAGGCACGCACGCCTAGGCCGACCTGTAGCCTACAGCGCTGCCCACCACCTTCGCCGTGCCACGACGAAAGTTTCCAGCTAATCTGATTGGGCCAATAGGCCGTTCTTGTGTGTAACAGGTTGTAGCTCCTGCCGCCATTGACGGTCGAAGCAGCGAGGAGCTTGAAGCAGCTTCAGGCACCAGGGCTTCCAGGTTGCAGGTGCAGCAGGTGCACGCAGGTGTTGCGAAGCGACTTAGGCCAGCAAGTCGCGCTGCGAAGCCAGCAGCTGGGGCAATTGCATGACGAGAATTCTGCGGGCGCGCGTGAAAGCAGGCCTGACCAGATAGTCCCACATCGTGGGATCGTAAAACACAGGTATAGTATAAATTATTTTTGTGTTTTACTCTCATTGCCTCCGTAAGCACAGGGGTGAGGTCCCTCACCTGCCCTCACACCCGCGTTGTCCGTGGCTTGACCTCGCGGATCTGGTGGGATCCGACCCGCGACCCAAACCTTGAGCACTCCTCGCGCACCACCACTTGCTGATGCGCCTGGTCCCGGGTGCGAATCCGACCCGACTACCCGTGTGGCTCTAGGAGAGCGTCCTTGAGCGAATTGCTTATGAGAGAGAGAGACGCTTGGGTAGAGGGACGGGGGTAGGTTTTGCTTCAGCTGTGGTGTGAGCAAGAAGGAAGAAGCAAAGGAAGCAGCGAGCACCAGCTGCAGAACAGGAAGAGAAGAAAGAAGAAGAGGCTATGTAGCAGAAAAAGAAGGAGAAGCTTTCGTAGAGAACCAAAGAGAAGGAAGAAGGAAGGCAAGGCAAAAGAAAGAGAAGAACGAAGAGAGGCCAAGTGAAGAAGAAGAAAGGCAAGGCAGAAGAAGAAAGAAGAGAAAAGAAACAAAGGCAGGAAGAAGAAGCCTGCACAAGACAAGAAGCAAAGGCAGAAAGAGAGAAGAGCAACGAAGAAGAAGAGAGAAAGGAGATTACATTTAAGATGTCTGATACAGAAATCAGACGTCCAATTCTATTTTTATTTCACAAATCCTTTTTAAAATTCTCTTTGAATCAATCCTTTTCATTTAACAGTTGTATTCTTTGGTTTTAAAAAGTACTGAGCTTGCTCCCCGTGTTCGACCTTGGATACTCTAGTTTTTCGAGTAATAAAATTCTTTATATTTGTTTAAACGTTTTGTCGGTTATACTACAACATGATATACTTTAAACCCGCACAAAAACGTGAGAACAGAAACCAAGCCACACTAGTCCACCATGCTTAATTTTCATGTAGTTTGCAGAATGGTCGGAGTGTTTCATTATGTGCCTTGAACACCCTTTGATCATGTTGATCCCATTGATCTAATCCTCCAAAATAATGTAAAATATTATTTCTAGGTACTGATTGCACAGCAATCGTGTGACCCAAATTACCTGAATTAAGTTAGATTCTAAGATAACCTAGGAACAATGCATGCATAAGCATTGTAATTTGCACAATAGCTAGTTTGTTAGTCATATAGATAATATTGTCATTTTATGACCTAAAAGAGAGATGATTTTAATCACATATGATTTGAAGTCGCAGATGACAGATCAAACCGTACAAATCTGATTAGAACGACGATGGGAGTCCAACGCTTTCGAAATCGTCTCAATCAGACAACCAAAGTATCTTCTGTAGTCCATAAGATAATGGAGATCATGAAGCCAAAGGACAAAGATCCAAGCCTCAGATGAAGAATCCAACCGCACGGATGGATCCAGATCAATGATCGTAGTCCAACGATGTAAAAATCAACTCAATCGGAGGTCTACATCACCAAATACAAAGAAAAGAAGATGGACGGCCATGATGGCGCTACTGGCGCCATCACAGCCACCCCTCACTGTTGGCCCATCTCCAAAGACCATCCTCGCACGCTCTCAACCATTGGATGGCCATCCAACAGTCGACGATGCATCCACGTCGTCCATCCAACAGCTACGGATAACTAGACGCAAAGAGGAAACCATAACAGAATGCGCGTGTAGCGCGTTGGCTCACACACTTGCGCTAAATCCTAGCAGCGCCCGTTCGATCTGCGCCTCACTCAAAATTGAAGGGACGTTGGGCGCGGACGCATAATTGCACCATCAGATGGCTATCGAAGGGTAGAGGTGAGACCACATGGCGTGAACAGAGTGTGTCGTAGTTGAATGCGAGATCCCACGCATTTTATGAAATGAAGGCGAGGCGCGCTCGCGCCTAAGCTGTCCGATCATAAGATCAAATAGCTGACGTTGAGGCACTAAAAATGCTTGAGCGACGAGTGAAGGAATCACAGCGTGCGCATGAGGAGAGATCTGGAGCGTCCGATGGACATCCGACGACGCAGAGCATGCCACTTGTCAGCACGAGGGCGAATCCGCACGTAGAAGGCATTTTAAAGGCTATTTTGAGGCCAAATCAAAGCTGTTGATCTTCCGATCGATGGATCTGATTGGCCTAAGGTTGTTGCATGATTTTAAGGGTTAAAATACCCTCTTCACTCTTCATTAAAGTATAAAAGAAGGCCTAGTGCCCCTCAGTTGAAGGCATCTCTTCATACATCTCTCTTCCATCAACTCCAAATATGTTCCACGTTCTCTGCAACTCTCCATCCCTCTACAACTCCGCTCTGACCTTCGTCCTGGCACTCTGGATCTGAGGTGCTGCCTCATCTCACCCAAGCATCATACAAGCGACATCGTCTCTCTGTCACTTTCTATCTCTCTCTATCTATCTATCTATTTGTTTCTAGTAGCATTCTTTATTGTGAAAACACTATTTAATTACAATAAGATTCTGATCTTTGGAATGCATGGTATCTAATTTGTATACATATATAAATATATAAATATCTATTTAGAGCAAGCTTTATTGAAAAGCATCTGCAAAAATCGAGATTGCCACCCTACGAACGACCCGATACTCACCGATTTTATAAATTTTTTTGTTGACATGTTTTCGCGCTATACTACAACTAATTAACTTTTAAAATGCAAATTACGTGTTGAACAAGTTAGTGCCATTTCCAAGGAGGCAACGAAAATTTTCGAAGCTTTCTTTGGAGCAAATTTGGGATTTGTAACTTGCTATTTTCGCTGATTTCGTGTGTGTAGGAAAACAAGGAAATCAGAACGAAACACGACAACGAGAATTATTGATTTGAACCTCAAATAATTACCCAGAGTTTAGATTAGTTAGATTTAGGATTTTCTTGAACCCTAGGATTAGTTAGAATTTGTTTGCTTATTAAAAAAAAAAATCGCTTTTGATTTTTGAACTTAAATAAAGTTTTACCTTAATAATTCAATTCCCGGAGATCTGTACGTCCAAAAATTCTCAAATTTTTATTGGACATATATTTCAAAGTCAGAAACAACATATCCCAATTTTGCACAAATATAAATTATATAAAAATTTTAAAAATTCGCATACTGATCTATTATCAATACAGTTATTATTCCTGATTTTTTCAAAGTTCAAAATATCATAAGAATTTTTATGCGAAACTAATTGACTTGAAATTTAAGGCACTAAATTTATGAGATAATCAAGAATTTTGGAAAAATTAGAAAAAATTATTTCTTGCATGTTTGATTGCACGGATTATCCAATCTCCAACTAGGGGTCAAAATAGACTACAAAACCCACAGTACACTTTAAATCAAAAAAATAGAAAACATGTATTAAAAATTTTTTAAAATATTTTTTGAGTGCCTAGTTAGTGGTGCAAGAAGATAAATTGATTGCATTGCTTGGGTCGCACCACTCATCTGATTTTGAACTTAAAAGAATCATCTAGAATTATCTGTGCTTTGGGTTCCACATTAAGGATAGAGCACACCTGCATTTCCATATTTAATGGAAATATATCAAACAAATTGAGATTTACAGAACTCTTGTGTGCCTCATCAAAACTTGGATTGAAAATATTAACTCAAGTGAACCCTAAAACTCATTAACACAAGCATTCAAATCTTAAAATTCACTTCATCAAGAAAATTTGCTTGTGAACCCTTTTTGCCTACACACTACACATTTCAAAATAATTTTTAAAGGCAAACACCCCCCTAACGCCAATCATATTCCAAAAGCACATCAAACCTACGCCTAAAACTGAATA
Source organism: Thalassia testudinum (assembly GCA_037157565.1). Lineage (NCBI taxonomy): Eukaryota > Viridiplantae > Streptophyta > Magnoliopsida > Alismatales > Hydrocharitaceae > Thalassia > Thalassia testudinum. Next base: position 108,857,709 of record JAZHRO010000003.1, on the reverse strand, counting down.
GATGTGCCCTAGGCAAGACTAATAAACTTAGGGACTTGAAACTAGATTGGGCTAAGGTCAAGGCCTTTTCTACTTAGACTCACTGGTGACAAGAAAGGTCAGTGCGGTAACCGTGTTAACCTTTAGTGGTGTCCCACCATGCAGGGTGTCCTAAGGGGTCCCACCCATCTAGCTAGCCAAGTAATTCAAGGGTTAATGTAACCCAGTCATGTTTTGGGGAGCCAAGATCAGGTCTAATTAGGATTAACACTCTAAGGACCAGCTTGATTGCTTGCATTGAGCTGGTGGGGTTTCTCTCATCTGTCTTCTCTCTCGTCTACAAACATTCTTCTAGTGCATGCAAGGTAGAAGATCCCAAAATCCTATTTTGTTACCACCATTAGAAAGAAATTCTAGGAGAAGACCTATTTATCTGGGATCTGAATCTAAACCCTTTGTAATGGCTAGTCATCATGAGGAAGAAGAGATTGTTGAACAAAATCTGGATTCTATGACTTTCTTACAAAGGCAGATCACTAAGTAGGGCCAGCATCATGACCGGCAAATGTAAGTCATAGTGCAGGCCATCACTCGACTACAAAATGGAAGGGCAGACCGACCCCTCCGTGACTTTATAACCCTCCTAATGCCCAACCTGAACCCTTTGTTAGGGTATCTCAGGATGGGGAAGATTTTGAACTCAAACCTTAGATCATTAACTTGATTCCCCACTTTCATGGCCATGAGTCAGATGACCCCTTCCATGACCTTGAAGAGCTCCTACACATAGGAAGAACCTTTGGCCCTAGGAACATGAATGAAGGTACCCTGATGATGAAAATGTTCCCATTCTCCTTGAAAGGTAGAGCTGCACATTGACTAAGGATAATTGGTAGGCCAATCCTAACTTGGGAAGACCTGAGAAGTACATTCCTAAATAAATTCTTCCCCATAGGAAAAACTAATGCCCTTAGATGTGTCATAATAGCCTTTAAGCAGAACCTTGGGGAACAACTACATGAGGCTTGGGAGAGGTTCAATGATATAGCTAGGAAATGATCCCATCATGGAATTCCAAAGTGGAACTTGGCCCATATTTTCTATTATGAGTTGAGTGATAATCTGAAGAATTTTGTTGATGCGGCATGTGAGGGCAATTTCCTGAGTCGAGATGCTGAGGGAGACTTTCAATTATTTGAGAATATGAGTGAAAATTCCCTCAATAATGCCTCAATGTCCACTTTTAAGAGATCCAATCAACCAAGGAACAGAGTTTATGAAGATAACAATAATTCAAACTTGGTTGATTTAGAGCTAATTGCACAACGATTAGATAAGGTGGAACTCGTGGGAAAGAATGTGGAGAATTTGGATAAGAAGTTAAATAACCCTCTAAAGGGAGGGAATTCTTTTGGTACACAATCCAGATTAAATCCTATGCCTACCCAAGGGGTTCCTATATTAACCTACAACCAATTCCCCAACCCACTAGGTCAGGAATCAGTGCACAACATTAATGACCTAATCATGGCTCCACCTATGAGCCAACTATACTTGGACCCATCTCTTTCTGGGTACCAAAGGAGGGACATTGATGCCCTCAAATTCTAAACTAGGTAGCCCGATGCCTAGTTATCCTGAGGATGTGTATGCACTCCAGGGTTACACTAGAAGTGAGCCTTCTTCAAACACTTACAACCCTGGATGGCGCAACCATCCTAACTTTGCTTAGTCAAGTCAGAAACCCACCCAGGGTCCTAACTTGACTAAACCAAACACTTATAGGCAACCTAGTAGATACACACAACCACGCATGTACCAGCCACAACCTACTCAGGGAAACCAGCCCACTGATCTAAGCCTGGTCCTCAAAGAAATGAGAGAGATGAATATGAGACATAAGGAGGAAATAAATCAATTGAGGACAAAATTAGCAGGACGATTAGACCGGCTAGTAGATTCTAGACAACACGGGATGGTGCCATCCCAACCCGTCCCAAACCCAAGGAACATCAATAAGGTTAATTAGCACAACACACACGAGGAATAAGCACACCTAATTGAGCCTACTCCCCAGCATCGACCAAGTTCTGTTAACCATAACCCAACCTAAGCTCAACCCAGTTTGCAAATCCCACCTTACCCTTCTAACCCTAATGCACATGCCTGTGTTGTCACTTTGAGAAGTGGGAAACAAATCCAAGATCCTTCTACATCAAAATCTTACCAAGATCTTGAGAAGCCTGAATCTGACCTGGGAGACCAAGCTAATCTAGAAAACAAGACTCGGGATTTGAATACTCATGATTTTTCTCAAGCACCTTTTCCTGAAGCCTTAATCAAACACAGGGAAAAGAAAAACCAACCAATCTAAGGAGTGGCTTGAGATTCTAAAGTAAGTCCAGGTAAATATACCACTCCTTGAGGCTATTGAGAACATCCCAGCCTATGAGAAATTTCTGAAGAAATTATGCACACCGAAATGCCAGGCCAAATCATAAAAAAGGGTAGTGATTTCTGAACAAGCTAGTGCCATCATCCTAAATAAGCTCCCTCCTAAAAGAAAGATCCAGGGACCCCCTTAATTTCATGTGAAATAGATGGATTCATCCTGGATCGAGCCTTACTGGACCTTGGTGCCTCCATCAACTTAATCCCCACAGAATTATATAAAGAGTTGAATTTAGGCCCCATGCAACACATTGAAATGACCCTTCAGCTCGCTGATAGGTCAACCAAAATTTTGTAGGGCATTCTACAGAATGTGATTATAAAAGTGGGGGATTTTGAGTACCCTCTGGACTTCCTTGTTCTGGATATGGAGGCATCAGAAAACTTGAACCACACCCTAATAACCATAGGGAGACCTTTCTTGGCCATTGCCAAGGCTCTAATCAACTGTGAGATAGGGATTATGCGCATCACCTCTGGAAGGAAAAATTGTCAACTCAATACCTTCAAAACTTCCCAAAAGAATAAGGTGAATTGTAGTTCCATTGAGGTTGTAGGAACAATTGAACAAGTGTTGGCAATTCACACTAAAGATGATCCAAATCCTGCCAAAGCTCAAGACTAACACGAAGGTAAAGAAGGGCATGTACTTGAGGATAATTCTGATATACCAATTCCCATGGAAAATCAAATTGAACAGGACATTGTGAGATTGAGAAGCTCCTGGGAGTAACTTATGATGAATTAGATGATAATATAAAGAATCCTCAATACATCCACCCTGAAATTCAAGAACTTTTAAATTCTGAGGGAGTTCAAGAAAATGGATAATCTAAGGACATGAACCAGGAAGTAACCTCAAAAGAAGAAATTCAATACATAATGGACTAGGGAAGAACTTATAAGCCAACTAGTTCAAATGGATGGCTTGACTCAGAAGAAGTGACTTCGGATGAGGAAGAGGAAATTTTTGATGAAGATTTTGATGAATTCCACACAACTCTACCTTTGCCCTCATATGACCCAGAGCCTGGAGAACTCATGATTTTTGATATCAACTACCAATATGAGGATCTTTATGATTCTGATTCGAAACCAGATCTAAATCTCAATCATAATCTTGATCTAGACCCTATACCACCTCTTCTTGATCTTTGGAACTGGATTAATGAACAAGATTTGCATCCTAAACCTCATCCACCTGACCCTATTCCATATTTCAAATTAGAAAGACTTTTTGGGGTAGGACTGCATCATCAGCTGGTCTGCATTTATGGATCACTGATTCTGGGACCAAATGATCATATCTTTCTACTAATCTTAAATTCCCCTACAACTGTTATTACTTCTCTTAACCCACAGTATTGAACTACATAATTTTGGGTTTAAGTCCGACAAATGACGTTAAACTTACGCTAGCTGGTAGGCAACCCAGTACTCTGTACAGGTAGCTCTACATCCTCTGTATCCATATTGACCTGGATTACCAAGCATAGTCAGGTGATATCCCCTTTGCTTTCTTATTATATTTTCATTCCATGCATACATTTCAATGAGGACATTGTAATGAATAGGCATGGGGGGGTGGACATTGCATGTCTTATCTTTTTGTCAAAAAAAAAAAATTGCATTTAGGCATAAGGAAAATTTATTAAGGTTTTATGAGGTATTTATTCTTAAATTGATTCCTGAGTTTAGAATCTAATATAATTCACCCTTACACAGAATTTGCAATGAATCCTCTATAAAGATTGATAAACATCTTTAGGTTGTCGAGAAGAAGCAATGCTTCCTCTTCTAAACCCTTGGACAGTAATTAGGGAGTCAGGAAAACCATCTTCGAACAAATCCACTAAATAACTGTGAGGTAAGAGTAGAAAGTGTACTGGTGCTCTAAGGCTAGTATGAGGAATCTTAAACTCTGGATAATGAGATAATGATACTCGGAGTTAGGCATCGTTTTCGCTCTCGATTTCTCATACAAATTCTTAGTGCGAATCTCTTGAAAGCCACCAAATAAGGCAAATATGCAGAGAGCAGGTTCTGATAAAACTAGGACTGAGGTGGATGGTCATAATCATCCTTTATGAAATCCTCGGCTGAAGGAGGGTATTAATGTCAAGGTCAGAAATACATTGTCCTATCCATTCCCTTCTCAGTGCCGAGAATAGGCACTTCCACCAAATTAGCCACCCGATATCCTCTTGAACACCCATAATCCTGAATAATGCCTCATGAACAAAAGTTGTATGCGAAATTGCCTCGCGTTAGTAGATGTCTGGATGCAAAAGAAAAAGAAAAAAAGAGGTATATATATCTAAAAAAAAGGAGGAAAAAGAAAAGAATATATATATACATGAAAAGAAAAAAAATAGAAAAAAAAGAAAATGAGTTTATAAGTTAGAATTTATTTTAAATGTAATGAGGCAACAACACCTACCACCCTCACTATCCACTAAATACAGCCTTGACCTACTTTTCTGTATTTCTGGCCACCTGAATACAGGCTAAGGAATTCAAACTTAGTCGTAGAGTTATCAGAACCTAATTAAAGTATTAATGCCAGGAGAGACCACCAAATATATTTATAAATCTGGTGAGATTGTGAGCTCAAAAAGAAAGAAAAGGAAAGAAAAGATAAGAAAAAGAGAAAGAAAGAGATAGAATGAGTACAAAGGAACTAAAGATAGCACAGTTTCTGGCCTCTCTCTGAGTTGACTTATTTCATAATCTGGAAACTAGGTTCTAAAGTACTAGTCTATATGCAGCACCAGATGACTATGAGCCACCAAATACAAATCTACTTGACTCAGAAATCTTCTACCTAAGCCAAAAAATCAAGGTTGAATTTACAGATTTTTCTTATAATCCTGAGGGAATAAGTCTGCCTATCCCAATAGAAGTTTACTAAGTGTCAAGTACGAGCTTTAGATGTAGATTGGCTTTTTCACTTGGATCCGTTGCATAGGCTACAACAAAAACATGTTCACGATTGTCTGGATTACTAAAGTTTTGGATAAAAACAAAAGAAATAAATCTCTAGTCAAATTCTTAATATAAATCTATCATGTAGGACTGCTTTCCATTTAGTTTTGCATTTGCTAGGGACTAACAAGATTTAGGCATGGGGTTGTGATTGCACAGCAATCATGTGACCTAAATTACCTGAATTAAGTTAGATTCTAGCATAACCTTGGAATAATGCATGCATAAGCATCGTAATTTGCATAATAGCTAGTTTATTAGTCATATAGATAATATGTCATTTTATGACCTAAAAGAGAGATGATTTTAATCACAGATGATTCAAAGTAGTAGATGGTAGATCTGAATAGAATGACGACGGGAGTCCAACACTTCTGAAATCATCTTAATCAGACAACAAGAGAATCTTTTGTAGTCCATAAAAGAATGGAGATCATGAAGCCAAAGGATAAAGATCCAAGCCTCAGATGAAGAATCCAACCTCACAGATGGATCCAGATCAATGATCGCAGTCTAACGGTGCAAAAATCAACTCAATCAGACGTCTACATCACCAGATACAAAGAAAAGAAGATGGATGGCCATGATTACGCCAAGTGGCACCATCACAACTGCCCCTCAGCTGGCTCATCTCTGAAGACCATCCTCGTCCACTCTCAACCGTTGGATGGCCATCCAACGGTCCACGATGCATCCACGCTGTCCATCCAACAACTAAGGATAATCAGATGCAAAGAGGAAACCACAACAGTACACACGTGTAGCGCGTTGCCTCACATGCTTGTGCTAAATCCAAGCGACGCCCGTTTGATCCGCGTGTCCAACGAAATTGAAGGGGTGTTGGATGCGGGCGCAATTGCGCCATCAGATGGCAATCAAAGGGCAGAGGCGAGACCACGTGGCGTGATCAGAGCATGTCTCGGCCGAACATGGGATCCCACGCATTTTGCCAAATGAAGGTGAGGCACGTGCACGCGTAAGCGATTGAGGTGTTAAAAACACTTGAGCGGCGAGCGAAGGAATCACAGCGCGCACACGAGGAGAGATCTGGAGCATCCGATGGCCATTCGACGACGCAGAGCATGCCACATGTCAACACGAGGGTGAATCCAAGCGTAGAAAGTGTTTTGAATACTATTTTGAGGCCAAATCAGATCCGTTGATCTTTCGATCGACAGATCTGATTGTCCTAAGGTTGTTGCATGGCTTTAAGGGTTAAAATACCCTCTTTGCCCTTCATTAAAACTATAAAAGAAGACCCAGTGCCCTCTAGTTGAAGGCATCTCTTCATACATCTCTCTTTTATCAGCTCCAGATATCTTCCACCTTCTCTACAACTCTGCTTCGACCTTCGTCCCGATGCTCTGGATCTGAGGTACTGCTGCATCTTGCACAAGCATCCTACAAGCGGCATCATCTCTCTGCCACTTTCTATCTCTCTCTATCTCTCTATCTATCTATTTGTTTCTAGTAGCATTCTTTATTGTGAAAACTCTATTTAATTGCAATAAGATTCTGATCTTCTAAATGCATGATATCTGATTTGTATGCATATATACATGTATAAATATCTGTTTAGATCAAGTTTTATTGAAAAGCTTTTGCAAAAATCGAGATTGCCTCCCTGCGAATAACCCGCGGTACTCATCGGTTTATAAATTTATTTGTTGACATGCTTTCGTACTATACTACAACTAATTAACTTTTAAAATGCGAATTACGCACCGAACAGGTGCCCATTTTCTTGTGGGTCCTTTGGGGTTAGCACCTTTAAAACCCTAAGATTTATAGATCTCTTTTGTGTTAGATTTATAATTCTTGGGATTTTTAGCATTTTGGTACATCCATGCATGCCTAGGTACATGTGATTTATTTTGTGTATTCTTTTTACTCTGAAATTTTGATTTTAAAAAATCACAAAATTCAATATTTTACCTAGTTCTTGTTTTGAGATTATTTAAGGTTTTCTCAAAATGCTCATAAATATTTTCTACTCTACTATTTTTTCATGAAATTGATTATTAGTTTCTTTTAACATTTCTAACTCCATTTCTAAACATGATTTGTCTATTTCTAATATTTGATAATTACTCTTTAAAACTTTATTTTCCTTTTTAAACAATCTAGCTTTATGATATAATTCTTCATAAGCTTCTAGAAATTCTTCAAGGGAAAAATCAGGATTTACCTCATTTTTTGTGTCTTCCAAAGCTGCAATTAAGTGAAGGTGTGCGACCTCATCGTCATCCGATTCATCAGAATTGGTGTCCATGTCAGAGTCGCTATCATTCCTCATTACTTTGAAAGCTCTCTTCTTCTTTTTGACTTCTTTTATGTCTTTCCTTTTGTCTTCCTTCTTCATGTTCATGGCATAATCCTTTTCCAAGTGGCCCTTTTTCTTGCACTCATAGCAAACAACATTAGATGAAATTTTGTTCACTTGCTTACCTTATTTCCTGAGGAATTTCTGGGATTTTCTTGTTAACATCTCCATTTCTTCATCTTCGGATTCCAAGGTACTTGAATCCGAGTCCTCCTTAATAGCTCTAAAAGCAATATTCCTCTTGCACAATATCTTCTCCTTCTCATTCTTCTTCATATTTTCTAGTTGGACTTTGTAGGCCATAAGGCTTCCAACTAGATCTTCCAAGGGGAAAGTGGAGAGGTCCTTCACCTCTTGGATGGCTATGGTCTTTGGAGCCCAATCACTTGTAGGTGATCTTAGGATCTTCCTTGCAAGCTTCTTTTCCGACAGCTTGACTCCAAGATTCTTCATGGGGTTCACGATCTCTCCAAACCTTGTGTACATATCTTTGATTGTCTCACCTTTCGTCATCTTAAAACACTCACAGCTTTCAGTTAGAATAGATATGCGAGTTTCTTTTACCTTGCTAGTCCCGTCGTAGGTGACCTCAAGAGAATTCCAAATTTTGTATGCAGATTCGCATGCTGAAATTTGGTTGAACTCTTCTTTTGATAACTCACAATAGCATGCGTTCATCGCCTTCTCGTTGTTCACAATCTTCTTCTTCTGATTTGCCATCCATTCTACTCCTTCTTGTGGCTCCAGATCTGAATACTTTCCTTGAATGAGGGTCCATGACTCCTCATCCATTGCCTTGAGGAAGACTTCCATCCTCCTCTTCCAATGCCCATAGTCCATCCCATCAAAATAGGGAGGATGGGTCAATGATTGTTCCTCAATCTGCTTTGTTGTAGATGATGCCATCATGAAGAGGTTTGTTATGTCTTCTTCGCAACCCGCTTTGATCCTACCTGTAGGATCTAAAGGACGCAAGCACACTAAAAGGGGGCGATGAATAGTGTGGTAAAAAATTATTGCAAATAAAATAAACCATAGATATAAGACACCAAATATATAGTGGTTCCCCTCACTTGGGTATTTCACTACCTAAGTCTCTCAACTTAGGATTTTTAACCCGATTCCCTCAACCCTGAGGGAATCAATTTACTAAACAAGGTAATTAACGAGTTACCTCAACCCAAGTACAAGAAACAGGTTTGTTACAACCCAAACAATGAGCAAAAGCTCAGTACAAAATAAGAGCACTGGTGTAAAATAGAAATAAATCATACAACAAAATTCCTAAGCCTCTCAACAATGATTAAAAATAATACCAATTGGAGAGCCTAGAAAATACGTGATTTGCTTCATAGATGCGAGAAGAAAACATGTCTTTGAGTTTGCAAATCCGTAGAGAGATTGAGGGTAGCAAACACACTTTCTTTTCTTCAATATATGGTGGAAATATGAAATATATCTCTAAAATATTTTCTTCTCTTTTTCATGTGTGCAAACTAAGAGGCCTAGTTTCTTTTTATAGAGTTAGGACCTTAGTGGTTCGATTAATAGACATTGGGGTTTAAATCCCAATGTTCATGGTCTCAAAATAAATTTTCTAGTCGTTCAGATTTGAACCAACGGCTAACTAGTACCAGTACTGAAGTGTTAACGGGGCCATTGAGGGGTGTTAAATATGCGTTCGCTATAGCAACGTCTCCTGAATAGCCCGATCAATAAATACAATTTATAACTCAAAACCTAAAAGAAGAGTCTGAGGTTGAACATAGGGAACAAGTATTGCAATTCACGTGCTAATCTAAATGAATATATATATGAGCACAAGAAATAAGCCAAATACAAGATATTCAATGAATGAAAACCTATCACATTAACTATTCAACGAAATCGAATGTATCTCAAGAATAGGACAAAAAGAAAAGAAGATAAAAAACAATGGTGATTTGAATCACCACTTATTTCCTCCTTAAGTTAAGCATGCATCCAACTATCAATTATATCAAATAAGCCAAGAGTAGCTTGAATGCTACAGTGATCAAACGTCTCTTTGGCAAATCAGATGACTTAAACGTCATTGCTACATGACATTCGCTGGACGCATTTGTGTAAAATCCGTTCATTGTAGCACGTTTACGACGTCAATTTTGAATAAAGAAAGAGATGTGAGTTTAAGTGTCGAACACAGGGAGGCAATAATAGGAATCACTTAGTCGTTTTCATGTCACAGAAATATGTCGTTCGTTCGCTTGAAAATCGATTAGAGAACGAGAAAGAGATAGAGGGAGAGAGAGATAGGGTTAGAAAACCATGCTCAAGATATCATAAGATTAATATATCAACAATCTCTTATCAAATGTGTAATCAACATAATCTAGATGAATGCTTAACAAAATAGATGAACTACAACTATTAAAGAAATCAAAACTAAGAACAAGAATGAAGAATGCATCAAGGCAACCACAATGGTGGAAGGTTTTCCATTGGTGGGTCGGCACCTTCAAGACCCTGCTTGGAGCTCTAGAAGGTAGTGGTATGTCTTGGGTGTAAGCTTGGCAAAAGTGGAGGGGGTAGGCCCTTTCATAATGGAGGGAGAAGGCCAAAAATCATCCTTGGGTCAACAGTGACAGTTGGAAGCATCACTGAAGCCCCGTCTCATGAGTCGCCATAGCCCTACCCTAGCCTTCAATGCACACGCTAGCCCACGCACCCTGCGCCGCACCGCGCGTGCCGTGATAGCTCTGCACTGGGCATTGCTACTCTCCGCACACGCACACGCATGCGCATGCTGTTGCTGTGCTGCCGCTTCTTCAATTGAGTTTGAGGGGGGGGTCACAGGGATTTGAACCCTCTCCCTCTCCTTGAGATCTCTTAGGACCACCACGCCATGCCCTTGATATGGTCGCGAGGAGGATCCAAAGGCATGCGGTGGAGGTGGCTTCTCGGTCGTTGGATCTTGATCCAACGGTTGAGATTTGATGATGAGGATGAAGAGGAGCCGGTGCTAGGCATTTATGGTAGGCGTTGGCCGAATAAGAAGGTGCCACGTGGTGCCATCTGGGCTGTCCATCTTCTTTTTGTTGTAGGAGATGCCATGATGCTCGGATTGCGATGATTCCTATGTTGCCCAACTACGATCGTCACTCTGGATCCATCCGTACGATCGGATTTTTCATCCCAAGCCTATAACGATGTCGCATTTCCCATTGGACATTGATATTTCTCGAGCTTGTTGTGGGAGCTACGGGGTCGGATTGAAGTGATTTCGAGTATGTTGGACTCTGTTCATTGATCTGGATCCAAGCGTATGGTCTGATCGCTTATATGAGACCTGTTTCAAAATGGACTTGTGCACATGGTCATTAAACATTGATTCTAAGCGATCTTTAACATGAAATAATGCAGAAAGCATGCAATGCTCCCGAACCCACTATAATCTGACATTATCACACAAGTACCCTCGAAATTGACTCTAATTGATAATATTAACACTAAACATTGTAGAGTCATCACTACAGTATATGCACAAGCCTCTCTTCTTTTCAGCTCCTTCTTCTCTTCTTTCCTTAGGCCTCTTCCTCTTCTTCTCTTCTTAGTGACTAAGTGTCGCAAAGTGTCATGCCTCAAAGAGCAAAAACCCCCTTCCCCCGCTCTCTCACAAACCTTCCACTTTCTTCTATTCTCTCAAACCCAGAGCAAAGTCAGATTCGGTTATGGGTTATCGGGGCATGGGTCTAGGTCCACATGCATGTGGGCATGATCGAGGGTGCACGGGTGAAGCGAACCTCACCCCCAATGTCTGAGGCGATAAGACAAAATCACAAATTCCATTATGTGCACTCAAGCGCTATTCTCCCACCGATGTGGGACTAACAAGTCCCCCTTCCTTCGTGCATCCAAGTAGCAATAGCAGCATGAGACTTCGTCCAATTGCGGGTGAAATTGACGTGATGAACTCCAATTGGTGATCTGAGATGAAACCTAGAGCAACTCCGCGCTGCCTGGAGATGCGACTTAGATCTTTCGTAGCTTGGAGCTAAAAGAACAAGGCAGCGATAATGGTGGTCGCAGTGAAGTACGGTGAACACCTAAAAGTCAGGAACACAACCTCTTGACCCAATTAAAAATGCTCAGGAGCATTGTCAGACTATAGCGAGTGTGTGGGTGGTGGTCATGTGGTGTGAGAGGGCCTGAGGTAGTGTCGGAGGAGGAAAAGGTCGGAGAATGTGGGGTTGTTCGGTGTGGCGAGTGACAGACCAATCCCCTCAATTTCTTAAGGGGTTTTGGTCAGTGGAGCACGACGGTGCTAATGGGAGTGGAATCGTGGTGTTTGGGGGTCTATGGGCGATGCTTGGTCATGTCGGAGGTACGTTGGACATGGGGAAGATGGAGGCTTGGGGGGCATATCGGTGGTCGAAACAAGGGATAGAAATAGGGGGAAGATAATAGAGGGTGAAAGAGACCTATCTAACCTACTCTAATGGATGAAAGGATAGAAAGGATGCTGAGTATGGTGTGGCCAGTGCCATGGAAGGAAGTGCCTCCGATAAGGGAGAATGATGAGGAAGAGGGAGGAAGACAGCGCCTGTTGGTATTGCGAGACACGGAGGAGCTTGAGGAGGAGAAACTAGCCAACTATAATCTGTGGTGACCAGCGAAGAAGGGAGTCGAAGGAGCTCACTGGAGCTTAAGGAGGAATTGGCCGGAGAGAGGAGAAGAAGGGTATTTCGATCCAAACCAAGCTAAGGAGGTCGACGATGCGACATGGGTCCTTTTAAAAGGCATAGGAAGGCATTCCAAGATTAGAAACCAAGCTTGGAAGCACGTGAACCTTGCGCATAAAGGAATTCTAAACTTCAAAGGATTCGCATGATGATTTGGGCGCAAATCAGAGCCTAATGAGTGGCTCAAATGGAAGGGGATTCTCTCAGGAGTTCTCCATCCAATTTTGGAAGGATTTCGTTAAGAAATCAGGGAGAAATCCCTAATTGAAGTTTGCTGGAGTAGGAGTCACTCGGTGATAATGGTGTAGTGATCTGATTGCAAGGAAGAGAACAAACTTAGGGACCCATTTGTAAGGAATTCAAAAAGCTGGACTAAAATACAAACAAGGTCAAGATGATCTCTGATTGGGCCCAAATTTTTGTACAAACATAATTTGGACCCAACGAATATAATGGTGAAGTCAGATTTTAGTTTTGACTATGTTTGACTAGGTAATTTGTGTAAAAACCCAATTTAGGATAACTTTCCGTCTGAGATTCTATTTTAGGTCAAAATGGGTTCCAATGGTCAAATCAATGTTACCAAATCTTATAGAATATTTTTCCATGATTTTTAGAATGTTTAGGTGAACTTTAACCTGACTATAACCTTTGCTAATTAAGCAGGTCTAAATTTAGGATTTCGGATGTCCATTAATTCTTAAAATGCGTGAAAACCCATTTTTGTCTCCATGGACCCCCTTATTAGGCATTTATGACCATTTGAACTTTAATAGACCCCTGGGAAACCCCTTGGTTATTCTACATTTAGGATATGATGTTAAAATTGTAAATTTACCCTTGATTTAATGTATTTCTCTCAGAAAGAATATGCAATGAATTACGGCTTTTTGGTAGTTATGAAGGAGCATTTATCTGTTAATTATGACTAATTAAAGATAGTTATGGTTGATGATGACATTATCATCATACCCCCATGCCTAACCTTTGCTAGTCCCTTAGCAAAATCTTATGAAAAGAACTAGAGCTCTAGACCATGCATTGATGTTCTAAGTCCTGATTTGTTCCGTTCGTTTAGAAAGTAGGTCAGAATTCTAATAGTAGGCCCAGAGGTACTTAAGTATCAATCAAGATCCAGCTTTAGCCTCAGTATGCCACGAAGGTTTCTGAGGCCTGCAGAAACTATCCTAAGGTTCATTGAACCCAGCGGTTAAAGCACCCGTGCTTGTAACATGGTTAGTCTAGGTTCAGTTTGCAGTACGTTTTTGTAAGAGAGAGATAGAAGAATTTCTTTGCATTTTTGGGGAGATTTCTCACTCTTTTTATTTTCTTTATTTCTAGCCTTGGATTGGCCTTAAACATGGTCTGTATCAAACTCCTAGTCCCCATCATCAATCCCCGCAAGGTCCCTAGCAATTGATGCTTCAAGGTAGCACTGCCCATGGCAACCCCCAAAACCCTGGCTTTCGACACTTTGGGATAGTGTCGCCCATGGCATTTTGAAGCTAAATTCAGGCCCTGGCAATGGACATTTCGGGATAATCTCACCCATGGCACCTGAATCAGCATGATAAACGCCAGTTTATCATCATTCTTATGCATTAAAACAAACCTATCTCTTAGGATTTTGATCTATAAATGGGTTTTTGGGTTGCATTTAGGCATAAATTTGGTTAGGCATGCATTGCATTTGTTATTTTATTTTTGATGTGTTCTTAAAGAGTTAAGGATAAGCAGAAAGTCAGATCCCCAGAACCCTAGCACTCGGGAAAGCAACTGATGAAGAGGAAGCTCAATTAGGCTAAGACTCAGCTAATTCCAGCTCATCATGGCTGGATACTAGCTCCCTTGGACTAAGGTCAGTTCCATTCAACTCACCTTAGCTGAATGGTAACTTAAGAGAGCTCATCCTAGCTCACCCTAGCTCCAGTCAGCTCAGATCAAGCTCAACTCAGCTGAGTTTAGCTCATCTCAGCTCCCATTAGTTCACTGGGAGCTCTAGCTAGCTCAGCTGAGTTGACTAGAGTCCACCTCAACTCAAATCCAGCTTAACGTAGTTGAGTCTAGCTCATCTCAGTTCCCACCAATTCACTAAGAGCTCTAGCTAGCTCAGCTGAGTTGACTTGAGTCCACCTCAGCTCAAGCACAGCTCACCTCAGCACAAGCTCTGCTCACCTCAGCTCTAGCTCAGCTCACCTCAGCTCCAACCAGCTCACAATAGCTAGACTCTAAGCTAGCTGAGCTACTACTTGTCAACTAGTAGCTTAGCTAGCTCTAGAGTTCTCATCAAAGGCAGTTCCAGCTCAACCTAGCTCCAGGTAGGTTAAGGCCAACTCAACTACCCAAGCTTGGCTACTTGCATAAGAACTAAGTAGCTAAGCTCAGTAGCTAAGTGGTTGTTAGTCGTAGAGTGCATTTTTGATAGGAAAATGCATCATACTATAGTGCGCAATATGATCAAACAAAAAAATTTATAAAAAGATAATGAGACTTTAAGTCCCAGTCGTTCATCTCTGGGAGGTGTTTATTCAAATTTGAAATCGATCTTTTATCACTCTCCTTATTTAGAATCGCACACCGATTTCCAATCTTCATATTAGAGTTTTGCCACTTCTATTGTGAACTCTGATTACATGCGCATGTGTTAGATAGATAACGAAGGTGAAAGTATGAGTTTCAGTGTGCACAATTCTATTTATGTGGTGGCTGTTTACGGAAAATGCATTTAAAGTTAAGTCTTCTATATTTATCGGAACTGACATGCTTGTTGCGATATATATATATAAATGAAAAGCAGGCAACTTAAATCACATGAAACAGATCGCAACCAATAAGCTTATGGTGATTTTCAACATGGAGATATGTATATAAAAGATATATCTTTTATTCATTCATTCAGGAGGATGTTTACAACATGGAATTTAAAGGAAAGCTTGTAAAGGAAAGCTTGAAAAACACAAATCTAGCTAACAGAAAATGATCGCATACAGGAATCTATGGGGGTATTTTGCATGCATCATTGGGGGAGAATAAGAGCTACACTACTAAGCAGTAAATGAAAGCAATAAAACTATGAAGAGCTAAGCTACTAATCTAGCAGAAAAGAAGGGCATTCGGAGGTGAGCTCTAATGGCCTTTGAGTGGTTGGGAGGAGGAGGGGCGGCCAATGGTGGTTAGGCTGGCCCTTGGAGAGAGGTTGGAGAGATGATCTAGCACCCTGGTGTGGAGATGTTGCATCCATGGTGATGCTCCTCGTGGAGGTGGAATGGATGTGAGGATAGCTAACCTAGATGGATGAATGAATGCCAAGAATGGGATGGGTGCAAATGGCCACCCCTTAAGCCTTCTTATAGACCTAAGGGAGTCTCTCTAGAGAAGTGTGGAACCCTCTAGAGAGAGCCCCATAAGTGACCAGCCATGGTAAGAGAGCGGTAGTTCTTAGATCCATAAAAAGTGGATCTAAGAATTGAATGGCTCTTGGTTGCTAAATTTGGAACCAAGAGTGGCGCCACATTGAAGAGAGTTCTAGAGAACTCTATATGGGTGTGTGTAAGTGAATGGGTGTGTGCGTGTGAGTGTGTGGTCGTGCCCTATGTGGCTAAGTGGTCTAGGTTAGGTCCTAAGGGGTTTAGGTAGGTGTGGGCCTTAAATTTGGGTTGTAAACCCTAATTGCTAAGGAGGAATTGCAATTAAACTTAATACAAGTTTAATTGAATGAGTGTGAACCTAATTAAGAGTGAAATAACTCAATTAGGTTGGGCTTAGGTCAATTGGACTCTCACTGAGTCCAATTGGAGTTGTGTGGGTTGAGATCTGAGCTCAATTGGACCCTATGAGTCCAATTGACTTAGGTAATGGTAATTGACTATGATCTAAGTCAATTGGGTTTAGTGAGGACCTAATTAGGTCCTTAGGGAGGTCTAGAGGTGATGTACTCGGGTTAAGGTACCTTAATTTAGGTTCCTATGGGGTTGGAATTGAGTTTAGGGAGCTAGAGATCCAAGATCAAGGCTTGAATCTGAAAACAGGAATTGGAGACCAGTTCCAGGAATCCAAAAATGGAATCAAACATCTTATACTCAAAAATCAGAAGTCTAAACTTGTTGTCTGGATGTCCAATCAAAGTCAGAAAGGATTCAAGGTTCTGTCTAGGGTATTCTGCAGAAATTGGACATCTGACCAAGTGTCTGGACATCCAATAACACTGCAGAAGTGAGTTTAAGGTATGCGGGGGTTGGCTAAGGGTTCTGGACGTCCCATAATTCATCTGGACGTCCAGATAAAGGTTGGAATTAGGGTTTTAAGGTTTCCTAGGGTGCGGTGACCTAATCTAGGGTGGCTAAGGCTTGGGGATGTCTCTAGGCTATCCTAAGGCTAGGATGGACCTAAGTTCTTCACATTTTACTACTTTATTCCTACTTAATAGAGTAGCATACCTTAACTCCCTTACATTATTATCTACTACATCTAAGTCTTCTGCTCCAGCTCTGCTGCAACGCCCATTATTCCTGATCCAACTTCAGATCCAGCTTATTACCTGTATTTGACATAATGCACCTAATCAACACATTATAGCATTATTTTATACATAGCTAAAAGTAAGCAGTAAAGATTCAAATAATGCTTATGCATGCATGAATTACCCTAACCTATGCAGAGTCCTAGCCTAATTTAGGTCAATTAAGACCTATGATTGCTGCGCAATCATAACCTCATGCCTAAATCTTGCTAGTCCCTAGCAAATGCAAGACTAAATTATTCAAAGCAAGGGTTCCTAAGGGATTGATTATTTTATCAAGTGTATGTATAAAGATTTTTCTCCTTTTTGTTTTCGTCCTATGCTCTAAAAATCCAGACAATCGTGAAAGTGTAGCTATGTAGCTTTTGCAACGAATTCGAGTGAAAAACTGATACACCTCTAAAGCCTGTACTTGACCCTTAGTAAAAATTCTAACATGATAGGTGGACTTCTTCCCTCGGGGTATTCAAGATATTCTATGAATTTCACCCCGGCTTTAGGCTTAGGTACAGAATCTCTGAGGGGAAAGAAAATATATTTGGTGGCTCACTCTCAGCTGGTGCTACATAGAAATTAGTACTTTAGAATCTAGATTCCCGGATTATCAAGTAACTCAACTTAGAGAAATACGAGAAAAACTTTGCTCTCTTTTGATTCCTTTGTATTCATTCTCTATTACTCTTTTTCTTTTCTTTCTTTTTCTTGGTGCTCACAATCTCACCAGATTCACATATATGACCTATATTTGGTGGTCTCACTTGGCATTAACACTTTAGTTGAGTTCCATAACCCTAACACTAAGTCGGAATTCCTAAGCCAGTATTCTGGTGGTCAGAAACATAAGAAAGGTGGGTTAAGACCATATTTGGTGGATCTCAAATTTATTTGGTGGTATTACCTCAATGCAACTGAACTAAATATTCACTCTTTTTTCTTTGCCTTTTCATCTTTTTCTAATTTCTTTTTCAATTTTTATTTCTTTTCATCATTTTTTTTTCTTTTCATTTCATTTTTTTTCTCTTTCTTTTTTTTTTTTCTTTTTCAACATAACACAACTAGCACACATCCACAAACTTTATTGTGGAGGAATTATTAGGGATTGGTGATACTCAAGAGACATTGAGTGGCTTATTTGGTGGAAGTGCCTACTCACGGCATCGGGAGAGATGGATAATACGGTGTATTTCTGACCTTGGCATCAATACCCTCCTTCAGCCAAGGATACCCTAAAGAATGGTCGTAACCATCCACCTTAGCCCTAGTTTTATGAAAACTCGCTCTCCGTCTATTTGCCTTATTTGGTGGCTCTCAAAATTTCACGCAAAAATGTATACGCAGGAACCAAGAGCGAAAACTATGCCTTATCTCTAAGTATCATCACCTAATTATCTAGGATACCAGATTCCTTGTACCAATCTTAGAGCACCAGTACACTCTACTCTCATCTCACACTATTTGGTGGATTTTTGGAGGAAAATCTGCCTAGCTCCCAAAACACTGTCCAAGGGTTCAGGAGAAGAAGCACTACTTCTCAACAGACTAAAGATGTTTATCAGCCTTTACTGTGAATCCATTGCAAATTCTACGTGTGTGTGAAAAATTGTACTGGATTCCAGGTTATAGGAATCTACAAGAGGATAAAATCCCTAATGCATTCTCTTAATAAAATAATCTTATTCATGAGTGCAATATGTATATATGCTATAAATAAGTAACCTTGTATAATTTGTACTTCATAAAATTCCCGTATCGGGTTACATTTAGCTTGACCCTAAATTTAAAACAAGAGGTGAGTGGGTGAGTTGGAAATGGCTATTGCGGACAATTTCTAGCTCCAATGAGAGCATTGGAGGTGGAGTCTGTTATTCTTTAATTTAGAGTCCTAAAGTACATTTTACATGCAGCTCCAAGGTTTTCCTAAATGTTGGCATAGAAATTTTCAGTTTTGTTGTATCTACCCCCCCATGCATAAGTTTTTGCATGTCCTCATGCATGAATATAAAAGAAAATAAATACAGCAGGGAGTAAATGGGTAGAAATCACCTGGAATTGCTCCTGAAATTATACATTCAACACCGGCCAACCTAACAGTATGCAATATGCAGAAAGAAAATATGCTAAAAGGAAAAATATGCTATATATAAAAATGAATATGTATAGGGTGATGGATGCGGAGTAGATGCTGAGTTTAACGCCTCCAGCTAGGCGAAAACTCAATTAGATGTATCAGTTCTAGCAAAGGAGCCGGTCAAGATTAAGAGAAAGATATGCTCGTATGCTCCCAGAATCAGTGGTCTGGAGATGTGAACTAGCTGATTATGCACCCCTACTCCAAAAGGTCTAGCTATAGGAAAGTGTGGAGTGGTGGTGGAAAATAGAGGATAATCAGAGCGGGAATCATGATGTTGATTCAGCTGATTTATCCTATCCCATAATTCAGCAGGAAGTTGCTGTGGGGGTAGTACAAAATGTTTCTCAGAACCAGAATCTGAGTCAAAGGGATCCTCATAACAATAATTGACATCAAACATCATGCCCACTCCAGGCTTTGGATCATACGGGGGTATTCGTGAAAGTAGAAGATCTGTGGGGAGGTCACTGAAATCCTCGTCAGAAATTACTTCGTCCTCATCAGTACTCATCTCTGATTCATCGGAGGCTGACTCTTCAGGCTCGGGGTCGAGCCATTGACTAGGATGATAGGTACGTCCCCAACTCATTCTGCTCAAAGCTTCACCCTCATATGCATTGGGTTCCTCAGTAATTCCTACCTCAGGTAGCATATTTATTTCTTTGGTCAAAACATCCATAGCTACTTCTGGTCTTCAGATGTCAGCATCAAGGATAGAAAGTGTCATCTCAAAATCTCTAACATCCGAATTAGTTATGTAGGTGAATGAAGAAGAGTGCGGATCAGAAGATGTTGGCTCTAGCACATGTTCACCTACAATGGGAAGTGACCTAGATTGATCGGTAGTGTCACACGAAATGTTTGCCCCAAGATCCATATCCTCAAATGGTTCTACTTCCCTTATCTCGATCAGGTTATCTAACCCAAAAGGTATCTCCCTGGATTCAAGATAATCCGATTGTTGCTCAGTCCTGGAGATATCGGTCCTTTCCTCCTCAGTTTCCTGAATGGAGTTCCCAGACGAACCCATTCGGCATACTTCCTACTTCTGTCTCATATCCAAGCTAGATTCTTCTTCCCCTGAATGATCTTCTAGCATCTACTCCTGAGAATCTTCTGTGTGTCCTTCTAGCGTAGTCATTTCAGATTCTTTGAGGTTTTCTAGGTTATTTGCCACTTGATATCTCCAAGGTAGTAGTTCTTGAGTTTCCCGATTTTGTCCAATTAGCCTTGTTATCCCTGTTGTTCCCTGAAGGAGCTCCATCACAGCTTGTTGATGCGGAATCCAGCTTTGTCTTCGGTTCGGCTCAGTAATAGCTTGGATTTTGTGTAGATAGAATGCAGCCTTTTCCTTAGCTCAAGCTATAGCTCTCTGTATTCTGTAATGCGGTCGCAAATGCACCGGTAGCTCTTCAGGGGTTCCAGGGGGTCAATCAGGTCCACCTATATTCCATGGGTGAGAAGCAGGAGTATGAAATCCATATCCTAGGTTATAAGATGCGATCCTTTGAGGGACCAGCTGGTATGGGTCATAATATCCAGGGTTAGGATATGGGTTAACCATTTCGGTAACCCGAGGAGAAGGATCAGGCAAAGCAAAAAGTCATCTTCGTCACCTTGGGTTCTGATCCCAAGGTTGAGCTGATTCAGTAACCCGAGCTCTCAAGTAAGCTTGTGGGTCCAGTTCTTCTGGATCCTAGTTAGGTCCAGATCCAGGGTTAGCCATTGCGGCTAAGCAGATAGAAGAGTGGGGGGAGAAGTAGGTCCTAGCGAGGTGAGCCACCTCCTTGGGAGTGGCTCCCAAGGTCCAACCAATTGAGGTCTAAGTGACCTCCTTCCTTGCATACACCACCCAACCCCTAGGTTGGTGTAGCCAAGCGAAACAAGGCTAAGGCCCTGTCAATCAAATGGTCCTTATGAATCAGATGACCAAATTTTTCGTTTTAGGTTCAAATTCCTGAAGAAAATTCATCGTACAACCGACTGAAAGTGATTCCCACCTCTCGGCTAACCCAGCAAAGAGGTTTAAAGCACCCAGTAGTACGACAACGAATTTGGGTTTATTTCATGTTTTAGACTTGATTTTTAGCCTGTTTTTCTTCAGTTGAGGTTTTTGGTGAGTGGCCCACAAGTTGACCAAGATCACCGGCTAAGTACTAAACTTGACTAAGTCTAGGTTAGCCCAAATGTGGTCTCTAAATTGTAACCCTAAAGGTGTAACCTAGGGTTCATGCAATTCTAGGGTTTTATTCATTTGTTTTTTTTTCTTCTTTAGCAGACCACAAAAAATACAATTAGTTCTCTAACAAAAAATGGAATCCAATTAACTTGAAATTTGGCGAGTAGATTTCCTTTTCAATTATCTTTCCAGAGAATATTTTTTTGTAATTTTTACTATCTCAACCGAATTTTTAGAGATTTTTGAATGTCAAAGGGTCAGATTTGGAATTTTGAACCCTGGTCGATTTTTCGATTTGAAACAGTATCAAAATACTTTCAAAAATTTGGGAAAAATATGGAAAATAAAGCCAATGAGATCAGCTTTCAAACCTCAATATTTTTAGTCAAAAAAATTCATGGATTTCTCGGAATTGCTTATTAAATTTTCAAAAATCTCAAATCAGGGTCAATCTGACCCCCTTACACTTCGTAAATGTTTTAAACATTTATACTCAAAATTTTTTTAAAATAATGGTGCCATTTGAAAGATGGTTTGAAAATGAAGGTTTAGCTCAAATTTTAGATTTTTTTGTCCTCTAGTTTTTCGGCAATTGAATTTTTAAAACTAACATTGAACACTGCCCGAAAATCAGAGAATGGTGGAGAGGATTTTAAAAGGTGTTTGAGTTTGAAAGTCATGCTCTCCACCAAAATGTTTCTTTTTTTCAAAAATTATTGCAAATTTTTTTTTTTTAAAAGGATCTTTTTCTCAAAGGATTTTCAAATTTTTTTTTTTTGCTTTTTCAAACTAACCTAGGATTCAAAAAGGAACCTAATCTAACTACCTAGATTTTTTTATTTTTTTTATTTTTTTTCACGAAAATGAATAAGTTTTTTTTTTTCAAAAGAAATTGCTAGAAGCAAATCTATGCTAGGGTTCAAAAGAAAACCTAGACTAAAGAGGGTGTGATGTGCACCTGGAAATCTTTTTCCGCGCTCGTTGTGTGCGTAGATCCCATTTTTCCTGTGTTGTCCTGCACATCCGAAAACAAAGTAGAGGAAGATTTGTCAGTGATAGTTTAAAAGATCGAAATAAAAAAAATGACGTTGTCTCCCCAGCAACGATGCCATTTGGTTGGTAGTCATAGAGTGCATTTTTGATAGGAAAATGCATCGTAGTATAGTGCGCAATATGATCAAACAAAAATATTTATAAAAAGATAACGAGACTTTAAGTCCCGGTCTCCCGTCTCTGAGAGGCGTTTTTTCAAATTTGAAATCAATCTTTTATAGCTCTACTTATTTAGAATCGCACGTCGATTTCCAATCTTCGGATTAGAGTTTTGCCACTTCTATTGTGAACTCTGATTACATGTGCATGTGTTAGATAGATAATGAAGGTGAAAGTATGAGTTTCACTGTGCACAATTCTAGTTATGTGGTGGTTGTTTACGGAAAATGCATTTATAGTTAAGTCTTCTAAATTTTTCGAAACCGACATGCATGTTGCAATATATATATAAATGAAAAGTAGGTAACTTGAATCACACGAAATAGATTGCAACCAATAAGCTTATGGTGATTTTCAACATAGAGATATGTATATCAAAAATATACCTTTTGTTCATTCATTCAGGAGGATGTTTGCAAGATGGAATTTAGAGGAAAGCTTGTAAAGGAAAGCTTGAAAAACACAAATCTAGCTAACAGAAAATGATTGCATATAGGAATCTATGGGGGGATTTTGCATGCATCATTAGGGGAGAATAAGAGCTACACTACTAAGTAGTAAATGAAAGCAGTAAAACTATGAAGAGCTAAGCTACTAATCTAATAGAAAAGAAGGGCATTCGAAGGTGGGCTCCAATGGCCTTTGACTGGTTGAGAGAAGGGGTAGCCAATGGTGCTTCGGCCGACCCTTGGAGAGAGGTTGGAGAGATGATCCAGCATCCTGGCAAGGAGATGGTGGCTTCCATGGTGGCGCTCCTTGGTGTTGAACCCAAATAGGTTGTTAATATGATGATTTTATCGTTGAAGTGTGTATAGTGGTTAACCTAAATCAGACCTAACCATCTCTTTACAAAATTTTTTTACCTAGCCTACTTGATTTTATCTTGGTCACTTTTAGGCCCAGGGTCGAACTCAGGGAAGTGGGGTTACAAGTCAAGTTTCTACGCCTTTCCTACAATGAGTCTCTTCCATTCGTTTATTGTGTTTTTTGGTATTTTTCTATTTAGATTTTTTTCTGGTAATCTTTGTCCTTGAGGCACACCCTCAAAGATGGGTTCTTGGCTCTGAGCCAAAATAGGGTTCCAAAACGGGTCTTGCTATTCGCAAGATGGGGTACCTGCAAGTCAAGGATTATCTTTTCTCTTTTATATATATATATTTTTTTTTATCTATTTACTAATAGGAAAGCAAAACAGAAATAAAGTAAATATAGTGTATATATATATATGTATATATTATATATGTATAAAGGGGTGGGGGTGGAGGCGGAGATGGAGTGTAGCACAGTGTCGAGTCGGTCGTCATCTAGAAAGACACAACCAACAGGACGAGGTGCCGCGTGTAAGGTGTAGGATGGATGGTGGAAGATGAATGCGAACATGCATTTTGTACACGTGTATCAGGGAATATCAGCAACTGGTGCAGATATTCCTGCGATACCACATATGGTAAATAATGTGAAAATATATCTATATATGTATATAAATGTATCTATATATATATATATGGTTATAAATATATAGGTATATATATGTAGTTATATATGTATATATGTATATGTATATATATATAGGTATGTAAATATATATATATGTATATGTATAGATAGATATATGTATAGATCTATATATATATATAGGTATGAGTATGTGTATATAATTATATAGATGTAAATATATATGTATGTATATGTATATAATAATATATGTATATATAGATATATGTAGCTAGATATGTATATATATGTATATATACTTATATATATATATACATATATATACATATACTTATACATACATATATATACATATACTTATACATACATACATATATATATATGTGTGTGGGTGTGTGTGTGTGTGTATGTATATAGACTAATACATATTTATATAAGTACTAATATATGTATAAATATATATATGTATATAAGTATATGTATATATGTATATATATAAGCATATAGATATATATATATATGTATGTATGTATGTATGTATGTATGCATACTAATACATAAGTATATAGGCACTACTATATGTATAGATATAAGTATATATATATATATATATAAATATATATATATAAGTATATATATATAAGTATATATATATATGTATATAAATATATGTATATATATCAATATATATATATATATGTATACGTATATATATATGTATATAATAGTGTATAGGTGTCTGTGTGTGTGTGGAAGTGTGAGTGTATGTGTGTGTAAACGTCGGTGAAGAGAGTGAGAGAGTGTTGTGAGAGAAAGGGAGAGAAAGAGAGCGCTGCTGGAGGTGAGGGCTGGAGCGATTAAGGCGTCTGAGCTTTAGGGCCGTCGTTTGATCCACGCGCGCTTGCGCAGGGGCGTATGCGCAGAGTGGACCGCACTGCAGGGAGTGGGCGCACGCAGAGGAGGCCGCAGCACACCGCGCTGCGTGAAGGGCAGGCGTGCGTGGGTGAAGAGAGCGGGCGACACAAGCGTACGTGGGCTGGCAGACGCGCCAGCGGGCGCGCTCACAGGTGAACGGTGGTAGCGGCGCGTCGGGTGACCGGTTAAGGAGAAGCTCACCGGTCACCCCACTGTAGCCACAGTGTCGTGCAGACTCGCGTGAACAGTGGCTAGAGTGTAAGGCCGCACCGTGCGACCGGGTACAGGCGGTTGTGTGAGTGCAGATGGCTCGACGCGCGCGGTGGAGTGGCTTCAGCTGGTGTCTTGCGGGCGGAAGGTTGCGACAGAGTGCGCAGAGAAGGTTGTTGGCGTGCGCGGTGGAGGGCGGGGGCGATGGCTGCTTGCGCGGTGGCTTACGAGAGTTAGTAGGGGCGTGCGGAGAGGCTTGCGAGAGCTGGCAGGGGCGGTGGAGGGCGCCACTGCGGGGGCGATGGCTGCTTGCGCGGTGGCTTACGAGAGTTAGCAGGGGCGTGCGGAGAGGCTTGTGAGAGCTGGCAGGGGCGGTGGAGGGCGCCGCTGCAGTGGCGCGCAGTGGCCAGTTGCGGAAGAGAGAGCGCGACTGCAGTGCGAATGAGCAGGAGGTGAGCGCTCCTGCAGGCACGCGTGGAAAGGCGAGGGCGGCCTGCTACTGCTACTGTGGGGCTTGGCCAGCTGCTGCAAGGTGTGCGGTGGTCTGTTGAGTTTCACAGCTTGAAGCTTGCGGTAATGGCTGAAATGGCGTGAAGGTGAAAACAAGGAAGAAGGCCACCACGCCCACCGGCTCTTTGAAGAGCTGGGCGGTGGTGGTTTCACGGTGGTGGCTGTTCACCACAATGAAGACTCCTGTCCGCCGGGTGTCTCCGAGGAGGGCCGGCATGTGGAGGGAGAGGGAGGAGAGGACGGTGTCCTGGAAGTGTTGCGTTTGGTTTTTGAAGTTGGACCAGGCTCGTTTGCAAAGGATGAGCCATGGCTTTTTATAGAGGAAGAAAGCCATGCACAGCCATGCCCTGGCTGTGCATGGCTTGCGCATGGAGTGGTAAGGAGTGGGCTGCTGCAGCTGGCAGGGAGAGGGCTGCTGCAGCTGGGAAGCATAGCGCGAGGAGAAGAAGAAGATGCATGCAGCCGTGGGAAAGATTTTAAAAATCAAGTAAAATAAAAAATAAAAAGATGGTGAATTACCAAAGATGCACTTGAGGAAAAATATTAATTGCAAGGCCACTTATTTATTCTCCTCTCCTCTCAATTAAATGCATGCATGCATGTATTTTTACAAATGCGATTATGGAACCCTAATATGAATAGGTAATGCTAGGAAATAGCACAAGAAGGCACTATTGCAGGTGTATTTTTGCGGTGCAATCACTCCTCATGGAGGTGGAATGGATGTGAGGGTAGCTAACCTAGATGGATAAATGAATGCCAAGAATGGGATGGGTGCAAATGGCCACCCCTTAGGTCCTTTTATTGACCTAACGGAGTCGCTCTAGAGAAGTGTGGAACTTTCTTGGGAGAGCCCCATAAGTGACTGGCCATGGTGAGAGAGAGGTAGTTCTTACATCCACAAAAAGTGGATCTAAGAATTGAATGGCTCTTGGTTGCTGAATTTGGCAACCAAGAGCAGCGCCACTTTGAAGAGAGTTCTAGAGAACTCTAGATGGGTGTGTGTGCACGAATGGGTGTGTGCGTGTAAGTGTGTGGTCGTGCCCTAAGTGGCTAAGTGGTCTAGGTTAGGTCCTAAGTGGTTTAGGTAGGTGTAGGCCTTAAATTGGGGTTGCAAACCCTAATTGCTAAGGAGGAATTGTAATTAAACTTAACACAAGTTTAATTGAATAAGTGTGAATCTAATTAAGAGTGAAATAACTAAATTAGGTTGGGTTTAGGTCAATTGGACTCACTGAGTCCAATTGGACTTGTGTGGGTTGAGATCCGAGCTCAATTGGACCCAATGAGTCCAATTGACTTAGGTAATTGTAATTGACTATGATCTAAGTCAATTGGGTTTAGTGAGGACCTAATTAGGTCCTTAGGGAGGTCTAGAGGTGATGTACTAGGGTTAGGGTGCCTTATTTTAGGTTCCTATTAGGTTAGAATTGAGTTTAGGGAGCTAGAGATCCAAGATCAGGGCTTGAATCTCAAAACAGGAACTGGAGAACAGTTCCAGATGTCCAAAAATGGAATCAGACGTCTTATACTCAAAAATCAGAAGTCCAGACTTGTTGTCTGAATGTCCAATCAAAGTCAAGAAGGATTCAAGGTTCTGTCTTGGGTATTCTGCAGAAATTAGATGTCTGACCAAGTGTCTGGATGACCAATAACACTGTAGAAGTGGGTTTAAGGTGTGCAGGGGTTGGCTAAGGGTTCTGGATGTCCTATAATTCATCTGGACGTCTAGATAATGGTTGGAATTAGGGTTTTAAGGTTTCTTAAGGCACGGTGACCTAATCTAAGGGTGGCTAAGGCTTGGGGAAGTCTCTAGGCTATCCTAGGGCTATGATGGACCTCAGTTCACATTTTTCTGCTTTATTCCTACTTAATAGAGTAGCATACCATAACTCCCTTACATTATTATCTACTACATCTAAGTCTTCTACTCCAGCTCTGCTGCAACACCCATTATTCCTGATCCAACTTTAGATCCAACTTATTACCTATATTTGACATATTGCACCTAATCAACACATTATAGCATTATTTTACACATAGCAAAAAGAAAGCAATAAAGATGCAGATAATTCTTATGCATTCATGAATTACCCTAACTTATGCTGAGTCCTAGCCTAATTTAGTTCAATTAAGACATATGATTGCTGTGCAATCATACCGCCATGCCTAAATCTTGCTTGTCCCTAGCAAATGCAAGACTAAATTATTCATAGCAAGGGTTCCTATGGGATTGATTATTTTATCAAGTGTATGCAAAGTGATTTTTCTCCTTTTTGTTTTCATCCTATGCTCTAGAAATCCAGACAATCGTGAAAGTGCTGCTATGTAGCTTTTGCAACATATTCGAGTGAAAACTGATACACCTCTAAAGCCTGTACTTGACCTCTAGTAAAAATTCTAACAGGATAGGCGGACTTCTTTCCTTGGGGTATTCAAGATATTCTATGAATTTCACCCTGATGGTCGGGCCCGAATAGGTCTGTTAATATGGTGATTTTATCACTGAAATGTGTATAATGGTTAACCTAAATCGGACCTAACCATCTCTTTACAAAATTTTTAACCTGGCCTACTTAATTTTATCTTGGTCACTTTCAGGCCCAGAGTCGAACTAAGGGAAGTGGGGTTACAAGTCAAGTTTCTATGCAATTCCTACAACAAATCTCTTCCGTTCGTTTATTATGTTTTTAGTGTTTTTCTTATTTAGATTTTTTTTCTGATAATTCTTGTCCTTGAGGCACAGCCTCAAAATTAGGTTCTTGGCTTTGAGCCAAATCAGGGTTCCAAAATGGGTCTTGCTATTCGCAAAACGAAGTACCTGCAAGTCAAGGATTATCTTTTCTCTTTTATATATTTTTGTTATCTTTTTACTAGCAGGAAAGTGAAATAGAAATAAGTAAATATAGTATATATATAGGTATATATTATATATGTATAAAGGGGTGGGGGTGGAGGCGGAGATGGAGTGTAGCACGATGTTGAGTCGGTCGTCGTCTAGAAAGACGCAACCAACAGGATGAGGTGCCGTGTGTAAGGTGGATTGGTGGAAGATGAATGCGAACACGCTTTTTGTATGTGTGTATCGGGGAATATCAACAACTGGTGCAGATATTCCCACGATACCATGTCTGGTAAGTAATGTGAAAATATATATATGTATATATGTAAATATATCTATATGTATATATATATATGGTTATAAATATATAGGTATATATATGTAGTTATATATGTATATATATATATGTGTATATATATATGTATATATATATATATATAAGTATATGTATAGATAGATATATGTATAGATATATATATGTATGTATGTATATGTATGTATATAATACTATATAGATGTATATATAAATGTGTGTATGTATATAGTAATATATGTATGTATAGATATATGTAGATAGATATGTCTATATATA
This sequence comes from Thalassia testudinum, assembly GCA_037157565.1. NCBI lineage: Eukaryota > Viridiplantae > Streptophyta > Magnoliopsida > Alismatales > Hydrocharitaceae > Thalassia > Thalassia testudinum. Next base: position 108,828,685 of record JAZHRO010000003.1, on the reverse strand, counting down.
TATATAGATATGTATATATGTATGTATATTTGTATATATATATATATAAGTATATGTGTATATATATGTATATATATATGTATACATATATAAGTATATGTATATATGTAAATATATATGTGTATATATATATATATATGTATGTATATATGTACGTATGTATAATAATACTTAGTTATCTAGGTACTACTATATATATAGATATAAGTATATATATATAGATATAAATATATATATGTATATATATAATAGTGTATAGGTGAGAGTGTGTGTGTGTATGTGTATTCGCAAAGAGAGAGGGAGAGTGTGCTGTGTGAGAGAGAGAGAGAGAGCCCCTGCTAGAGTGAAGAAAGCGTTAAGGCGTCTGCGGCAATGGGGCGTCGTCTGAGGGTTCCACGCTCGCGCGCAGGCGCGTATGCACACGGAGAGGCATGCGCTGGAGGGAGATGGGCGCGGAGAGGACCGCAGTGCACAGCACTACGCGGAGAGCTGGAGCGGGCGCACGCAGACACACGCAGGCGTGTGAGCGTACGTGGGAGAAGACGCTGAAGGGGGTGGGCGCTGGTAGAGGACCGCACACAGACACGCGGGCGGGCGCTGGAGAGGACTCGGTGTGGGACGCGGGCGTGGGTGCTGGCCGGTTGCAGCGTGCCGGGTGGTCGGATAAGTAAGAAACATACCGGTCACCCCACTGTAGCCACAGTGTTCCGCAGAAACGCATGAACAGTGGCTACAGTGGCCGGGCGAGCCGCGCAACCGAGTGCTGCAGGTGCTGTGAGTGCGGGCGGCTTGCAGTTGGCGCACGCGGGCTGGCGCGTGCGCGGAATGGTTGCGCCGACCTGTGGCTTGCAGGTGGAACTCGCGGCAGGGCACGCAGAGAGGCTAGGTCGCGGGATAAGGAGCATAATAGGGCGCGTGGTGAGGATACGGGTGTTGGCTGGCGTGCCCGGAGAAGCTTGGCCAGCCGCTGCAGGGGCGAGCGGTGGCCTGTTGCGGGTGGACAGGCGAGTATAATGCAAAGAAGCGGGAGGCAACGGCGCCTGTAGGCACGCACTGGAGGCGAGGGCGGCCTGCAGGCGTGCACTGGAGGGCCGTGCGGCTGCTGCTTCCTTGCTGCTGCTGCTTCGTGCGGAGCTTTGAGCTTCAAAGCTTGAAGCTCCTGCTCCAATGGCTGAAGTGGCTTGGATGTGAGACAGGGAAAAGAAGGCCACCACGCCCACCGGCTCTTTGATGAGCTGGGCGGTGGTGCTCTCACTGTGGTGGGTGTGCACCACAGTGATGGACTCCTGCCTACAGAGTGTCTCCTCAGAGGAGGAGGTCCTGTGTATGGAGGGAGAGGGGAGGGGAGGGGACGCTGGCCTGGAAGGAGAAGCTGCTATTGGATTTTTTTGTGTGGAGGACCAGGCTCTCCTTTGCAAAGGAGGAGCCACACTCTTTTTAAGGAAGAAGAAAGCATGCACAGCCATGCCCTGGCTATGCATGGCTTGTGTATGGCTAGGCAGGGAGAGGCTGCATGCGGCTGGCAGGGAGAGGTGTGAGCAGGGAATGGCGAGAAGAAGAATCGGTTGCCATGCAGCCGCGGGAAGAGTTTCAAAGTCAAATAAAATTAAAATAAAAAGATGGTGAATTTTGCAAAGCAGCACTTGAGGAAAAAATGTAATTTCACAGCCAATTTATTCACTCTCCTCCCCTCTCAATTAAATGCATGCATGCGTCTATATTCACAAATGCAACTATGTCTATCTAATATGCACTGGAAATGCTAGGAAATAGCACAAGATGGCATAATTGCAGGTGTATTTTTGCGATGCAATCATACCCCCATGCCTATCTTTTGCTAGTCCCTAGCAAAACAGTATCTAGAAATGATCTTAGGCTGAAGATTTTTTTCTGAGGCGACATAGGTGTGTTTATTGTTGGATATTGTGGGAACCAATTGTAGAGAAGACTACCAGTACTTTAAGTCTTTTATGACCTAGATCATCTCTCAACTAACCTGGACTCTTGATATTTAAACCTTAAGTACGATTTCCAAGACCCAAGAGGTTTTTGCCGTACTCGAGAGCTCAAGAGGTTATGGCTTGTGCATAGTGAAGGATCAAGACTAAACAAATGAACATTAAGACTCAAGCCGAGGGTTTCACGAATTTTTAAGTAAAGGTTAGTCCCAGTTTCAGCTCGTGTCTTCTGATTGACCCTTAAAAAGATGACGGAAGACTCAACTCCCATTTTCTGACATTTGTGGCTCAGGGTATTTGCGACCTGCAGTGAAGAACTTTTTGTAGGGTGAAGACTTTACAAACATTTGTGAGATATACTGACTTATTTGCATCTTTTTTTTTTTTTTGAAACACATGTCAGTATATCTCTTACAACATTATTTGGAGGAGCACACTTTTCTTTTTGGTGGGAGAGTTTCTTCTTGGTGGAAAGAGTCTCTCCTGAACACAAGACTAAAGGCTGGGATAAAAAGTCTACCTGTGCACATAGGTAAGGACTCCACCTTCCCTAATGAACACTAGGGTTGGATCCTATGTTCACCTGGTCTTTCCGGATATGTGAAGTGTGAACCAAGTTTACTTAAGCTCTCGAGTAGAAGCAAACCAACGGATCCTGTACTGGTGTCTCAGGTACAAGAATACGTCCTTAGTTAGGGGAGATTCCAATCTATCTTGTCAATGCTCAAGTGAATTAAGCCAAGCCTGAGTGAATCAAGCTTCTGTGGCCTGGAAAGTCTTCAAAACAGTGGTTGAATATCCATAAACACTTATTGTATTTTCGTTTCAGCTTTCAGATCATTACTAAACACCATTTTCATTTTTTTTTAATTTTTTTTTCTTTTTCTTTTTCTTACATATTTATAAATAGGTGGAAACTGCATGATACCATACAATACCTAGATCCTATGGATGCCTATCCACCCCCCCATGCCAAACGATGCTATGTCCTCATATGCATGTAGGGAAAGGTGGAGAAAGGACGAAAGATCGGGTAACGAGAGCTGAGGTGCAGGGTATACAGCAAGGTGGTAGGGTGGGTGGATGGTGGGTGGTGAAGTGAAAAGTGAAGTGATCGTCATAGTGGTGTGAAAAGTGATGGTGGATGGTGAAAGTTCTGGCATTTCATGGGACGAGAGTGTCCCAGGTGGATCAGAGAACACGTCGGGAAGAAGAAGTTGGCCCACAGATTGGCCAAGAAGAGGGGCTTCTTGGATATATGGATCCAAAAGGGAATAGCCCCAGTTTGTAGGATGTGGGCTCAAGGTGCCAGTGTAGATTTGCAAATCCACACTGGCACCTTGAGCCCACATCCTACAAACTGGGGCTATTCCCTTTTGGATCCATATATCCAAGAAGCCCCTCTTCTTGGCCAATCTGTGGGCCAACTTCTTCTTCCCGACGTGTTCTCCGCCTAATTTGGTGGAAAGAAAGAGCAATCCGGTCTTCAAGAGTGTGGATCGGCGGTGAGTAGCCCGGATATGACTCAGACCACGAGGTATGGGAAGCGGAGAAAATCTCATCAGAAGTCTAGTTAGGAGAAGGTATGGGAATAGGGAGGGATGGGGGAACGTCACAATATGTGTTGGTCAGGCAATTGTCAATGTTTACAGGTAATCCGCAGCAGTCTGAATAGGTCCCAGTTAGTCCGATACACGTGCTGATGGCCATGTCCTCATTAGACGTGTCATCCTCGATGCAATCGCAGTCAAAGTTCTTGGCTGCCTTAAAGATGTTAAGCATGATCTTTTCAGATCCAACGGCAATCTCAATACAGGCCAACTCGCAATCGATATGGGCACGGGCTGTGGCCAAGAAAGGTCGACCAAGGATGATCGGACAATCATAAAGTGAACTAGGAACTTCCATATCTAAAACAAGAAAGTCAATAGGAAAACAGAGACTGTTGACCCTAACAACCATATCTTCCACCACACCCTTTGGGATTTTGACAGAACGATCTGCCAACTGTAACGTGACAGGGGTGGGTTTCAGGTTTCCCAAGGAGAATTTTTTGAGCATGATGGTTGGTATAAGATTTATGGAAGATCCTAGATCAAGCAGGGCACGATTAAAATTGCATCCTTGGATGCTACAGGAAATCAGCGGTGTGCCCGGATCTTTCTACTTCGGTGGTAGGTTTGATAGTATAGCACAACTCGCATGAGGCGAGAGAACCACCGGATTCTTAGTTTTCTTTGACTGTCGCCTGGGTGCTGTGTAGTCTTTGAAAAATCGGGCGACAGTAGGTATGTGGTCAATAGCCTTGAGCAGGGGTACCTTGATTTCTACATCCCTAAACAAATTACGCAGGTTATCAAAGGCCTACGTGTCTTTCTTCTTGCCTTTTGGCTCCCTCAGTAGAGCCTCAGGGAATGGGACTGATTCTGGCACCAATTTGGGTGTATAGTCCTCTCGCGAATGCGATGCGCATCCCGAATGAGAGGGTGATGAAGAAGAAGACGGGCCAGGATCAGGTCGAGGCGGATCGATGGTCTGCTTATTGCTCCTCGTAGTGATAGCATTGGATGATGTGGTTCCAGTGGGATCATAAGAGTGAGGTGCTGCAGCGGGATTAGCCTGAAATCCTGGTGGAATGCTCGGAGCTTGCAGAATCTGATGAACCTGCCCCTGAGAAGGTCGTACCTGTGGTTGAGGACCACAGGGTATGAAATTTCGCGGGTTTGGAATAGGTTGGGTGGGAAGAGTGCCCTGAGATCAAGTCGTCATGCGTAGTTGACTGATCTCAGCATTCTGTTACGCCAATTGGTGCTGAAGAGAGGTCATGTTCTCTTCATGGCGCTTTGACATTTCCATCATCATTCGCATCAATTTGTCAAGAGGACTTGATGCGTGTTCGGTTTGCGGTACGCAAGGGCCTGATGGTGGATTCGCCATAGGATTGGATTGGGCCCTTGGGATGATGGGTGTGGACGGTCGCATTGGTCCACCCGCGGGGTTTTGGCGCTGCGGGTTGTTGGACCATGCGAAGTTTGGATGATTTCGCCACCCTGGGTTATAAGTGGCAGAGAACGGGTTGTTCCCCAGGGCGCAAGCATCTTCTATGCCAGAAGACACGTCCGCATGAAAATATGCTTCCGAGCACACGGAGGCTTCGTCCTCCGTGTCAAAATACTGGCTCGCAGAAGCCAGATCCACATGACTTACCGAGTCGCTCAGCGTGACACTCGGTAAGGAAGGTCTTACAGGGTTTCTCGGGATAAGCCTGGTGTTGGAAGAATTAGAATTGTGACGAAGTGGTGAAGAGGGGGTGTTTGCCATAGAATGGGCGAGGTTGGCCAGAAGCTCGTCCAGCTTCTTGTGCATGACGGAGACTTCATCCAATTTCTGTGCAATAAGGCTAAAATCAGTGGATGAATGGGAAGGTCCCATGTCAACTTCGTGGACATTTAGGGGTTGGCTAGTACGATTAAAGGAGACAATGGAGGCATTGTTCATTGAGTTTTCACTCATATTTTCAAATAATTCGAATGCTCCATTCTCGTCTTTATTCATGAAATTCCCTCCACAGGAAGCGTCTGCAATCTGCTTCAAAGTCTAATTTAGCCCACAGTAGAAAATCTAAGCTATATGCCACTTAGGCAGACCGTGGTGCGGACACTTCCTGAGGAGGTCATTATACCTCTCCCATGCCTCATGAAATTGTTCGTTGTTTTGTTGCGTAAAAGAGGTGATAGCACGGCGAAGAGCATTGGTTCGCCCGATTGGGAAGAACTTCTTGAGAAACACTATTCGCATCTCTTCCCAAGAGTGGATGGTTCTCCCAAGGGTGCGCAACCACTACGATTCTTTATCCCACAATGAAAATGGAAACATTTTCATGAGGACTATAGGTAACCTGATATTTCTACTTTTAACGGTTTCAGCTAATCGGGTCAGGTCTTCCAAGTGGAGAAAAGGATCTTCACTTGCAAGACCATGGAAGTGAAAATTTATTAGGCCAATTATGTTAGGTTTCAGTTCAAAGTCATCCCCGCCCATGGGGACCTGAATTTGTCCTATGGTCTCTGTAGCAGCGGGATTCTGATAAGAGCTAAGAGACCTAGGCTCCTCCCATTCAGGAGGGTTCTGCATTTCCTCCAATGTTTCCCGAATGGCTTCGATTTATTCATTATACATTTCCATTTGGGCTTGGAGGCAGGTTATGGGATCTAAGGCTCCACCACCTGGTGGGTTCTGAGGGCGGTTTCCTCCCTCGGGATTTGGGGGTGGGCGTGCCGCCATGTTTGTGGAGGAGGAGGAGGATTCAGCTCCTTTTCTAAATTTATCAGATAATTCACATAGTTCATGGTTTTGTGACCTCCTCCCAAACATGCACTACCACAGGAAGAATTGGGGAGATGAGAAGGGAAAAGAGATGAGAGAAATGATGCCGCAAAGGTACACTTGATGACAAATCAATTCAATCAAATTCCTAACCTCTACAGTGTGCCCTTAGACCAAAAGATCTAAGTTACCTACTATCACGGACTACGGAACCGAATGCACGCACCGCGGAACCGCCGGGCCAGATTGAAAGGCCGTTTGCCCCAGTCTTAGACACCCAATAGCACGCGGGAACCCTCACCAGCACGTAGGCACTACACGCAGGTAGTTAGACCTCCAATCCTTAAGAAGGGTCAAGTTACTACCAATTTTAGTTAGAGGCTTAGGATCAAGTGCTTTTGGAATGTGAAGGACGTTGTTTACGGGTAATGCCCAAGTGATTGATTTTTTCAAGTGTGTAAAACAAGCATGCAACAGGGAAATCTCCCCGAATTGAAGTTTTAATTGGTGAATGGTTTTTAGAATTCAGCCTTAAAGTAGTATGGATTTTAGGATTTCGTTGAAATACCAATTCAACCAATCTCCAGGTTTTACAAAAATACAAGTTTTCTTCTAATCCCAACAAACCCTTCTTCAATACCAATTGGTTATGCATGCTAAAATGCAATGGGCTTCCCTAAATGGAGATTTCTATGTGTGGATGCACAAGTCAGTTTTAGATTAGTGTGAAAGGGAGCCAAAGCACTTCAATTCAAGTGCTCCCAATCACCAAACAGATGTCCACACACAAGGCTCAACCGAAAGATAAGGAAAATCAAATTGTTGGGGTCAAAGTATTCGTGATCGAATCTTAGGCAAGTTGAAAAGTCGTGGTGGGGTTGGAATCCACTCAATTCCAAGTCTCCCCGCCAAAAATGTGATCCCGAATTTGCAGATAAGTGAGGCAAAGAGGGGTGCAATCAATCTTTTTATGTTTGCCTCAAAGACTACTTCACACGGCGAAAAATTCAAGAATCAAGATTCTTGGATTTTCGCTATGCGAAGTAAGGTGGGAAATCCCAAGGCGGTGGGAGTAAAGGCAATCAATCAAACAAGTTATTTTAATCCACTTGCCCCAAGAGATCCCAAGAAGTTTTTCTAGTTTTTTAGTTTTTATCTTTTTTTAGTTTTTTTTTTTTCTACGGTTACAAGTTAACCTAGGTTGCTACGAAAGAAAGACCTACTTGTGCAGCAACGTGTGTAGAGCTCCAGTGCGGTGTCGGCATCTTCACGCTCTCACTCCCGCCTTGGATCTGCCCACATCTCCGACTTCGTCTGCCTGTCGTCTCCTTGCAACAAGTTTTCCTGCACACCAAAAACAGAGAAACCCGTGAATAGAAGGGTGTGAGAAGAGAAAAATTACAGGAATGGAGTAAAAACTTACTTGAAGGCGCACTTCCCTGGCGACGGCGACAGAAAAGATGATGGTCGAGCCCGGATAGGTTTGTTAATATGGTGATTTTATCGTTGAAATATGTATAATGGTTAACCTAAATCAGACTTAACCATCTCTTTACAAAATTTTTAACCTGGCCTACTTTATTTTATCTTGGTCACTTTCAGGCCCAGAGTCGAACTAAGGGAAGTGGGGTTACAAGTCAAGTTTCTACGCAATTCCTACAACAAATCTCTTCCGTTCGTTTATTATGTTTTTAGTGTTTTTCTTATTTAGAATTTTTTCTGATAATTCTTGTCCTTGAGGCACAGCCTCAAAATTAGGTTCTTGGCTTTGAGCCAAATCAGGGTTCCAAAATGGGTCTTGCTATTCGCAAAACGAAGTACCTGCAAGTCAAGGATTATCTTTTCTCTTTTATATATTTTTGTTATCTTTTTACTAGCAGGAAAGCGAAATAGAAATAAGTAAATATAGTATATATATATAGGTATATATTATATATGTATAAAGGGCTGGGGGTGGAGGTGGAGATGGAGTGTAGCACGGTGTCGAGTCGGTCATCGTCTAGAAAAACGCAACCAACAGGACAAGGTGCCGCGTGTAAGGTGGATTGTGGAAGATGAATGCAAACACGCATTTTGTACGCGTGTATCAGGGAATATCAGCAACTGGTGCAGATATTCCCGCGATACCACATATGGTAATTAATGTGAAAATATATATATGTATATATGTAAATATATCTATAGGTATATATATGTAGTTATATATGTATATATATATAAGTATATGTATAGATAGATATATGTATAGATATATATATATATGTATGTATGTATATGTATGTATATAATACTATATAGATGTATATATATATATATATGTGTGTATGTATATAGTAATATATGTATGTATAGATATATGTAAATAGATATGTCTATATATATATAGATATGTATATATGTATGTATATTTATATATATATATATATAGATGTAAGTATATGCGTATATATATGTACATATATATGTATACGTATATAACTATATGTATATATGTAGATATATATGTGTATATATATATATATATATATATGTATGTATATATGTATGTATGTATAATAATACTTAGTTATCTAGGTACTACTATATATATAGATATAAGTATATATATAGATATATCTATATGTATATAAATATATATGTATATATAAATATATATATGTATATATATATAATAGTGTATAGGTGAGAGTGTGTGTGTGCGAGAGTGTGAGTGTGTGTGTGTTTGTGTATTTGCAGAGGGAGGGAGAGTGTGCTGTGAGAGAGAGAGAGAGAGCCCCTGCTGGAGTGAAGAAAGCGTTAAGGCGTCTTCAGCAAAGGGGCGTTGACTGGTCGATCTTTCGCTTTTAAGTCGTTTGTAGTTTAATGTGGTGGAAAAATCGACTAATCAATTTTTAACAAGAAATAACCACTCGCAGAGGAGCGGGTCGTATCCACAGGGAGGCAATAACGTATTAAAATTCGCGCCACTTAAAAATGTTTGTTCGTAGTCAATTTGGACAAGAACCAAGCCAAGATTGCCTTTAGATTAAGGTTTAAGCAAGAAACAATGCTGAAATGGCAGTTATGAGAAACTATAGGATATTTTCCGCAATGCAGAGTCAATAAAATATGATTAAAATGTGGGAAAATGTAAATTTTAATTGACGGTTTACTGTAGCAAAACAGGGGAATTTTTTCCCGTTGTCTTGCGTGACGAGGAGCCGATGGCTAGGCGCGGGAAGCTCGAAGGAGGTCCCTTGGACCAAGAGCTTCGAATCGGTGGTGGCGGCAAGTCGCGCGGCGGCCGGAGGTGGCCGGACGATCTCCGACGGAGGTACTGCTGGTGGCAGCTACAGGCGGTTGAGCGGGTGCGGCCTGTTGGCGTGAAGTCTGCAGCGCGCTGCTGCAGGGGTGGCTGCTGCTGCTGGCGTGGGCACTGCTGCGGCTGGCGTGGGCACGGGAGCTCAGGCGTGGTGAGCGCTGGATTGCAGGCACGGGGAAGAGGGCGCTGCAGGCGGTTCTGCAAGCACGGGCGGAGGGTGTTGCAGACGCGGGAGTGGGTGTGCAAGCTACAGGCGCGGGCGTGGCTGCTGCTGGTGGCGGGCGCGTGGAAATAGTGGTTGGCGTTCTGCAGCTGCGTGCGGTTCTGCAAGCGTTGGAGGAGAGCGCGGCGGGCTGAGGAGGGCGTGCGTGGTTGGTGAAGGCTGATGGTGGGCGCGGGTGTGCTGCAGGCTGATAGGCGCGGGGAAGGTGGCGTGGGCTGATCTGCAGGCGTTGTTGGAGGATGCTGCGGGCGACTCTGTAGGTGCGGGAAGAGGGCGCTGCATGGAGAGCGGTTGCGGGTGGACTTCAAATGGGTACGCAGGCGAGTGGGTGGAGGTGAGCGGGTAACTTCAGACGTCTGGGAAATTCCCCAGACGTCTTAAGTTACTGAGAGGGTGGCTGAATCAGTAGCTCGGTGATGGTGGTCGGCAATGACGGCGAGGAGGATGCATGCTAAGGTGCTCACGGTGATGCGGCGAGCTCCGGATGGCGGTGTGGCCTGTCACACCACACGCCCACGGTGATGGAGACTCGTCGCCACAGTAGAGGCCGGCAGTGTGGAGTGGAAGAGAGAGGTTCTCTCTGCACAGTGTGGGTCGGTGGAGGAGGCCTTCCGAGCTCGGCTGCCTCCCTCCTCCTTTTGTAGTGACCTGCACACATTTGAAATCATCCACCCGACCAGATCCATCACATCCGCTCCCACTTGAATGGGTTCTTCACTGCACCAGCCGTTCATCGTTGGAGCGCAGCCAGCCGTTCTTGCAAGAAGAAAATAAAATAATGTTAAAATATTAGGGCCATTTATATACAGACCCTCAACTTTTATGTTAATAAAAATAATATACCTAATTGGTTATCTAATTAGATAAATGCCATTCTAAACTAATTCTAAATGTACTTAAAGTATGAATGCAATGCATGGATTATGTAATTAAATTAAAACTATGAATTAATCTATTTACATCCTAATTTATACTAAATAAATGTTAGAATTAACCTAATGTGTAGGCACTTAAATACTTAAATAGCCCACAACTATGGGCTAATCAGGCGTCGTCTGAGGGTTCCACGCACACGCGCAGGCGCGTATATGCGTGGAGAGGCGCGTGCTGGAGGGAGATGGGCGCGAAGAGGACCGCAGCACACAGCGCTGCGTGGAGAGCTGGAGTGGGCGCACGCAGACGCACGTGGGCGAGTGAGCGTACGCGGGCGAAGACGCTGAAGCGGGCGGGCATTGGCAGAGGACCGCACGCAGACGCACGGGCAGGTGCTAGAGCGGACTTGGTGTGGGACGCGGGCGCGAGCGCTGGCTGGTTGCGGTGCGTCGGGTGACCGGATAAGTGAGAAACTTACCGGTCACCCCACTGTAGCCACAGTGTTCCGCAGAAACGCGTGAACAGTGGCTACAATGGCCGGGCGAGCCACGCAACCGGGTGCTGCAGGTGCTGTGAGTGCGGGCAGCTTGCAGCTGGCACACGCGGGCTAGCACACCCGTGGAAGGGTTGCGCCGGCCGGTGGCTTGCGGGCGGAACTCGCAACAGGGCAAGCGGAGAGGCTAGGTCGCGGGCGAAGGAGCGCGACAAGGCACGCGGTGGGGCTACGGGTGTTGGCTGGCGTGTGCGGAGAAGCTTGGCTGGCCGCTGCAGGGGCATGCGGTGGCTGGTTGTGGGTGGACAGGCGAGTGCAGTGCAAAGAAGCGAGAGGCGAGGACTCATGCAGGCGTGCACTGGAGGCGAGGGCAGCCTGCAGGCGTGCACTGGAGGGCCGTGCGGCTGCTGCTGCGTGTGAAGCTTTGAGCTTCAAAGCTTGAAGCTCCTACTCCAATGGCTGAAGTGGCTTGGACGTGAGACAGGGAAAAGAAGGCCACCACGCCCATCGGCTCTTTGATGAGCTGGGAAAGCTCTCCTTTGCAAAGAAGCCACACTCTTTTTAAGGAAGAAGAAAGCATGCACAGCCATGCCCTGGCTGTGCATGGCTTGTGTATGGCTAGGCAGGGAGAGGCTGCATGCAGCTGGCAAGAAGAGGTGTGAGCAGGGAATGGCAAGAAGAAGAAGAGGTTGCCATGCAGCCGCGGGAAGAGTTTCAAAGTCAAATAAAATTAAAATAAAAAGACGATGAATTTTGCAAAGCAGCACTTGAGGAAAAAATATAATTTCACAGCCAATTTATTCACTCTCCTCCCCTCTCAATTAAATGCATGCATCATCTATATTCACAAATGCGACTACGTCTACCTAATATGCACTGGTAATGCTACAAAATAGCATAAGACGGCACAATTGCAGGTGTATTTTTGCAGTGCAATCACACCCAGGCTTTGGGCTTAGGTAGAGAATCTCTGAGGGGAAAGATTATATATTTGGTGGCTCACTCTTAGGTGGTGCTACATAGAAATTAGTACTTTAGAATCTAAATTCCCGGATTATCAAGTAACTCAACTTAGAGAAAGATGAGAAAAACTATGCTCTCTTTTGATTCTTTTGTATTCATTCTCTCTTACTCTTTTTCTTTTCTTTTCTTTCTTTTTCTTGGAGCTCACAATCTCACCAGATTCACATATATGAGCGGTATTTGGTGGTCTCACTTGGCACTAACACTTTAGTTGAGTTCCATAACCCTAACACTATGTCGGAATTCCTCAGCGAATATTCGAGTAGTTAGAAACACAAGAAAGGTGAGCTAAGGCCATATTTGGTGGATCTCAAATTTATTTGGTGGTATTGCCTTAATGCAACTGAACTAAATATTCACTCTTTATTTCTTCGATTTTTCATCTTTTTCTAATTTTTTTTTCAATTTTTCTTTCTTTTCAACATTTTTTTTCTTTTCATTTCATTTTTTTTCTCTTTCTTTTTTTTTTTTCTTTTTCAACATAACACAACTAGCACACATCCACAAACTTTATTGTGGAGGAATTATTAGGGATTGGTGATACTCAAGAGACATTGAGTGGCTTATTTGGTGGAAGTGCCTACTCACGGCATCGGGAGAGATGGATAATACGGTGTATTTCTGACCTTGGCATCAATACCCTCCTTCAGCCAAGGATACCCTAAAGAATGGTCGTAACCATCCACCTTAGCCCTAGTTTTATGAAAACTCGCTCTCCGTCTATTTGCCTTATTTGGTGGCTCTCAAAATTTCACGCAAAAATGTATACGCAGGAACCAAGAGCGAAAACTATGCCTTATCTCTAATTATCATCACCTAATTATCTAGGATACCAGATTCCTTGCACCAATCTTAGAGCACCAGTACACTCTACTCTCATCTCACACTATTTGGTGGATTTTTGGAGGAAAATTTGCCTAGCTCCCAAAACATTGTCTAGGGGTTCAGGAGAAGAAGAACTGCTTCTTTTCGACAGACTAAAGACATTTATCGGCCTTCACTGTGAATCCATTGGAAATTCTACGTGTGTGTGAAAAATTGTACTGGATTCCAGATTACAGGAATCAACTAGAGGATAAAATCCCTAATGCATTCTCTTAATAAAATAATCTTATTCATGAGTGCAATATGTATATATGCTATAAACAAGTAACCTCGTATAATTTGTACTTCGTAAAATTCCCGTATCGAGTTACATTTAGCTTGACCCTAAATTTAGAATAAGAGGTGAGTAGGTGAGTTGGAAATGGCTGTTGCGAACGATTTCTAGCTCCAATGCAAGCATTGGAGGTGGAGTCAGTTGTTCTTTTATTTAGGGTCCAAAAGTATGTTTTACATGCAGCTCCGAGGTTTTCCTAAATGTTGGCATAGAAATTTTTAGTTTTGTTGCATCTACCCCACCATGCCTAAGTTCTTGCATGTCCTCATGCATGAATACAAAAGAAAATAAATACAGCACGGAGTAAATGGGTAGATATCACCTAGAATTGCTCCTGAAATTATTCATTCAGCACTGGCCAACCTGATAGTATGCAATATGCAGAAAGAAAATATGCTAAAAGGAAAAATATGCCATATATAAAAATGAATATGTATAGGGTAATGGATGCGGAGTAGATGCTGAGTTTAACGCCTCCAGCTGGGCGAAAACTCAATCAGATGTATCAGTTCTAGCATAGGAGCCGGTCAAGATTAAGAGTAAGTTATGCTCGTATGCTCCCAGAATTAGTGGTCCGAAGAAGCGAACCAGCTGATTGTGCACCCCTACTCCAAAAAGTCTAGCTATAAGAAAGTGTGGAGTGGTGGAGGAAAATAGAGGATAATCAGAGCGAGAATCATGATGTTGATTTAGCTTATTTATCCTATCCCATAATTCAGCAGGAAGTTGCTGAGGGATTTGTTCAAAATGTTTCTCAGAACCAGAATCTGAGTCATAGGGATAGTCATAACGATAATTGACATCAAACATCATGCCCTCTCCAGGATCTGGATGATACAGGGCTATTCATGAAAGTAGAAGATCTGTGGGGAGGTCTCTGAAATCCTCATCATAAATTACTTCGTCCTCATCAGTACTCATCTCTAATTCATCGAAGGCTGACTCTTCAAGCTCGAGGTCGAGCCATTGACTAGGATGATAGGTGCATCCCCAGCTCATTCTACTCATAGCTTCACCCTCATATGCATTGGGTTCCTCAGTAATTCCTGCCTCAGGTAGCATATTTATTTCTTCGGTCAAAACATCCACAGCTACTTCTGGTCTTTGGATGTCAGCATCAGGGATAGAAAGTGACATCTCAGAATCTCTAACATCCAAATTAGGTATGTAGGTGAAAGAAGACTGTGGATCAGAATATGTTGGCTCTAGCACAGGTTCACTATAATGGGAAGTGGCCTAGATTGATCAGTGTGTCACATGTAATGTTTGCCTCAAGATCCATATCCCCAAATGGATCTACTTCCCTTATCTCGATTGGGTTATCTAACCCAAAAGTTATCTCCCCGGATTCAGGATAATCTGTTTGTCGCTCAGTCCTAGAGATATCAGTCGTTTCCTCCTCAATTTCATGAATGGAGTTCTCAGATGAACCCATTCGGCATACTTTCTGCTTCTATCTCATATCCAAGCTAGATTCCTCTTCCCCTGAATGATCCTCCAGCATCTGCTCCCGAGAATCTTCTATCTGTCCTTCTAGCGTAGTCATTTCAGATTCTTCGAGGTCTTCAAGGTTATTTGTCACTTGATATCTCAAAAGTAGTAGTTCTTGAGTTTCCTGGTTTTGTCCAGTTAGCCTTGTTATCCTTGTTGTTCCCTGAACGAGCTCCATCACAGCTTGTTGATGCGGAATCCAGCTTTTTCTTTGGTTCGGCTCAGTGATAGCTTGGATTTCTTGTAGATAGGATGCAGCCTTTTCCTTAGCGCTAGCTATAGCTCTCCGTATTCTGTAATGCGGTCGCATATGCACCGGTAGCTCTTCAGGGGTTCCAGGGGGTGAATCAGGTCTACCTATATTCCATGGGTGAGAAGCAGGAGTATGAAATCCATATCCTAGGTTATAAGTTCCGGTCCTTTGAGGGACCGACTAGTATGGGTCATAATATCCAAGGTTAGGATATGGGTTAACCATTTCGGTAACCTGAGGAGAAGGATCAGGCAAAGTGAAAAGTCATCTTCGCCACCTTGGGTTCTGATCCCAAGGTTGAGCTGATTCAGTAACCCGAGCTCTCAAGTAAGCTTGTGGGTCCAGCTCTTCTAGATCCTGATTAGGTCTAGATCCAGGGTTAGCCATTGCAGCTAAGCAGATAGAAGAAGTGGGGGGAGAAGTAGGTATTGGCGAGGTGACCTGCCTCCTTGGGAGTGGCTCCCAAGGTCCAACCAATTGGGGTCTAAGTGACCTCCTTCCTTGTATACACCACCCAACCCCTGGGTTGGTGTAGCCAAGCCAGACAAGGCTAAGGCCCTGTCAATCAGATGGTCCTTATGAATCAGATGACCAGATTTTTCATTTTAGGTTCTAATTCCTGAAGAAAATTCATCGTACAACCGACTGAAAGTGATTCCCGCCTCTCAGCTAACCCAAGCAAGAGGTTCAAAGCACCTAGTAGAACGACAACGAATTCAGGTTTATTTTGTGTTTTAGACTTGATTTTTAGCCCATTTTTCATCAGTTGGGATTTTTAGTGAGTGGCCCACAAGGTGACCAAGCTCACCAGCTAAGTACTAGACCTGACTAAGTCTAGGTTAGTCCAAAAGTGGTCTCTAAATTGTAACCCTAAAGGTGTAACCTAGGGTTCATGCAATTCTAGGGTTTTGTTCTGTTGCTTTTTTCTTCTTCTTCAACTGACCACAAAAAATATAATTAGTTCTCTGACAAAAATTGGAATCCAATTAACTTGACATTTGGCGAGAAGATTTCTTTTTCAATTATCTTTCCAGAGAATATTTTTTATAATTTTTACTATCTCAACCGAATTTTTAGAGATTTTTGAATGTCAGGGGGTCAGATCTGGAATTTTGAACCCTGGTTTGTTTTTCACTTTGAAACAGTACCAAATGACTTTCAAAAATTCAGGAAAAATATGAAAAATAAAGCCAGTGAGATCAGCTTTCAAACCCCACCATTTTTAGTCAAAAAAATTCACAGATTTCTTGGAATTGCTTTTTAAATTTTTAAAAATCTCAAATCTAGGTCAGTCTGATCCCCTTGCACTTTGCAATTTTTTTAAAATTTTATGCTTAGAATGCTTTTAAAAGAACTATGCCGTTTGAAAGATTGTTTGGAAATGAAGGTCTACCATGAATTTTAAATTTTTTTGTTCTCTAGTTTTTCGGCAATAGAATTTTTAATACAGACTTTGAACCTTGGCCGAAAATTAGAGAATGGTGGAGAGGCTTTTAAAAGGTGTTTGAGTTTGAAATTCAAGTTCTCCACCAAAATCTTTTTTTTTTCCAAAACCTTTGCAATTTTTTTTTAAAAAAGGATGTTTTTCTTCAAAGGATTTTTAAATTTTTTTTTTTTTGCTTTTTCAAACTAACCTAGGTTCAAAAAGGAACCTAATCTAACAACCTAGATTTTTTTTGAATTCTTTTTTTGACTTTTTTTTCTTTTTCACGGAAATGAGTAAGTTTTTTTTTATAAGAAATTACGGGAAGAAAATCTATCCTAGGGTTCAAAAGAAAACCTAGACTAAAGAGGGTGTGATGTGCATCTGGAAATCTTTTCCGCGCTCGTTGTGTGCGCAGACCCCATTTTTCCTGAGTTGTCCTGCACATCCAAAAACAAAGTAGAGGAAGATTTGTCAGTGATAGTTTAAAAGATCGAAATCAAAAAAATGGCATTTCCTCCCCGGCAACGGTGCCATTTGGTTGGTAGTCGTAGAGCCCATTTTTGATAGGAAAATGTGTCATAGTATAGTACGCAATACGATCAAACAAAAATATTTATAAAAAGGTAATGAGACTTTGAGTCTCGGTCGTTCGTCTCTGGGAGGCATTTGTTCAAATCTGAAATCGATCTTTTATCACTCTACTTATTTAGAATCACACGTCGATTTCCAATCTTCGGATTAGAGTTTTTCCACTTCTATTGTGAACTCTGATTACATGCGCATGTGTTAGATAGATAACGAAAGTGAAATGAGTTTTAGTGTGCACAATTCTTGTTATGTGGTGGCTATTTAGGGAAAATGCATTTCTAGTTAAGTCTTCTATATTTTCCGGAACCGACATGCTTGCAGGCAACTTGAGTCACACAAAATAGATTGCAACCAATAAGCTTATGGTGATTTTGAACATAGAGATATGTATATAAAAAATATATCTTTTATTCATTCATCCAGGAGGATGTTTGCAACATGGAATTTAGAGGAAAGCTTGTAAAGGAAAGCTTGAAAAACACAAGTCTAGCTAACAGAAAATGATCATATACAGGAATCCATGGGGGGATTTTGCATGCATCATTGGGGGAGAATAAGAGCTACACTACTAAGCAGCAAATGAAAGCAATAAAACTATGAAGAGCTAAGCTACTAATCTAGCCGAAAAGAAAGGCATTCGTAGGTGGGCTTCGATGGCCTTTGAGTGATTGAGAGGAGGAAGGGCGGCCAATGGTGCTTAGGCCGGCCCTTGGAGAGAGGTTGGAGAGATGATCCAACATCCTAGCATGGAGATGGTGGCTTCCATGGTGATGCTTCTCGTGGAGGTGGAATGGATGTGAGGGTAGCTAACCTAGAAGGATGAATGAATGGCAAGAATGGGAAGGGTACAAATGGCCACCCCTTAGGTCTTTTTATAGGCCTAAGGGAGTCTCTCTAGAGAAGTGTGGAACGCTCTAGAGAGAGCCCCACAAGTAACCGGCCATGGTGAGAGAGAGGTAGTTCTTAGATCCACAAAAAGTGGATCAAAGAATTGAAAGGCTCTTGGTTGCTAAATTTGGCAACCAAGGGTGGCGCCACTTTGAAGAGAGTTGTAGAGAACTCTAGATGGGTGTGTGTGCGTGAATGGGTGTGTGCATGTAAGTGAGTGGCCATGCCCTATGTGGCTAAGTGGTCTAGGTTAGGTCCTAAGGGGTTTAGGTAGGTGTAGGCCATAAATTAAGGTTGCAAACCCTAATTGCTAAGGAGGAATTGCAATTAAACTTAACACAAGTTTAATTGAATGAGTGTTAACCTAATTGAGAGTGAAATAACTCAATTAGGTTGGGCATAGGTCAATTAGACTCTCACTGAGTCCAATTGGACTTGTGTAGGTTGAGATCTGAGCTCAATTGGACCCTATGAGTCCAATTGACTTAGGTAATGGCAATTGACTATGATCTAAGTCAATTAGGTCTAGTGAGGACCTAATTAGGTCCTTAGGGATGTCTAGAGGTGATGTACTAGGGTTAGGGCACCTTACTTTAGGTTCCTATGGGGTTGGAATGGAGTTTTCGGAGCTAGAGATCCAAAATCAAGGCTTGAATCTCAAAATATCAATTGGAGAACAGACGTCAAAAAATGGAATCAGACATCTTATACTAAAAAATCAAAAGTCCAGACTTGATGTTTGGATGTCCAATCATAGTCATGAAGGATTCAAGGTTCAGTCTTGGGTATTCTACGGAAATTGGATGTCTGACCATATGTCTGGACATCCAATAACACTGCAAAAGTGGGTTTAAGGTGTGCGGGGGTTGGCTAAGGGTTCTGGACGTCCTATAATTCATCTGGACATCCAGATAAAGGTTGGTATTAGGGTTTTAAGGTTTCCTAGGGTGCAGTGACCAAATCTAAGGGTGGCTAAGGCTCGGGGAAGTCTCTAGGCTATCCTTGGGCTAGGATGGACCTAAGTTCTTCACATTTTACTACTTTATTCCTACTTAATAGAGTAGCATACCTTAACTCCCTTACATCATTATCTACTACATCTAAGCCTTCTGCTCTAGCTCTGCTGCAACACCCATTATTCCTGATCCAACTTTAGATCCAGCTTATTACCTGTATTTGACATAATGCACCTAATCAGCACATTATAGCATTATTTTATACATAGCTAAAAGAAAGCAGTAAAGATGCAGATAATTCCTATGCATGCATGAATTACCCTAACTTATGTTGAGTCCTACCCTAATTTAGGTCAATTAAGACCAATGATTGCTGCGTAATCATACCCCCATGCCTAAATCTTGCTAGTCCCTAGCAAATGAAAGACTAAATTATTCACAGCAAGGGTTCCTATGGGATTGATTGTTGTATCAAGTGTATGCATAGAGATTTTTCTCCTTTTTGTTTTCATCCTATGCTCTAGAAATCCAGACAATAGTAAAAGTGTAGCTATGTAGCTTTTGCAACGGATTCGAGTGAAAAACTGATACACCTCTAAAGCCTGTACTTGACCCCTAGTAAAAATTCTAACATGATAGGCGGACTTCTTCCCTTGGGATATTGAAGATATTCTATGAATTTCACCTCAGCTTTAGGCTTAGGTAGAGAATTTTGAGGGGAAAGATTATATATTTGATGGCTCACTCTCAACTGGTGCTACATAGAAATTAGTACTTCAGAATCTAGATTCGCGGATTATCAAGTAACTCAACTTAGAGAAAGATGAGAAAAACTATGCTCTCTTTTGATTCCTTTGTATTCATTCTCTCTTACTCTTTTTCTTTTTCTTTTCTTTTCTTTCTTTTTCTTGGAGCTCACAATCTCACTAGATTCACATATATGACTTGTATTTGGTGGCCTCACTTGCAATTAACACTTTAGTTGAGTTCCATAACCCTAACACTATGTCGGAATTCCTCAGCCAGTATTCGGGCAGTCAGAAATACAAGAAAAGTGGGTTAAGGCCATATTTGGCAGATCCCAAATTTATTCGGTGGTATTGCCTCAATGCAACCGAACTAAATATTCACTCTTTTTTCTTTGCATTTTCTACTTTTTGTAAAAAATTTTTCAATTTTTCTTTCTTTTCATCATTTTTTTTTCTTTTCATTTCATTTCATTTTTTCTCTTTCTTTTTTTTTTCAACATAACACAATTAGCACACATCCATGAACTTTATTGAGGAGTCATTATTAGGGATTTGTGGTACTCAAGAGACATTGGGTGGCTTATTTGGTGGAAGTGCCTACTTACGGCACTGAGAGAGACGGAAATGACAGTGTATTTCTGACCTTGGCATCAATACCCTCCTTTAGCTGAGGATTCTGTAAAGAATGGTCATAACCATCCACCTTAGCCCTAGTTTTATGAAAATTCGCTCTCCACGTATTTGCCTTATTTGGTGGCTCTCAAAATTTCACGCAAGAACCGAGAGCAAAATATATGCCTTATCTCTAAGTATCATCACCTAATTATCTAGGATACCAGATTTCTTACACCAATCTTAGAGCACCAGTACACTCTACTCTCATTTCACACTATTTGGTGGATTTTTTGAGGAAAATCTACCTAGCTCCCAAAACACTGTCCAGGGGTTCAGGAGAAGAAGCACTGCTTCTTCTCGACAGGCTAAAGACATTTATCAGCCTTCACTGTGAATCCATTGCAAATTCTACTTGTGTGTGAAAAATTGTACTGAATTCCAGACTACAGGAATCAACTAGAGGATAAAATCCCTAATGCATTCTCTTAATAAAATAATCTTATTCATGAGTGCAATATGTATATACTCTATAAACAAGTAACCTCGTATAATTTGTACTTCGTAAAATTCCCATATCAGGTTACATTTAGCATGACCCTAAATTTAGAACAAGAGGTGAGCGGGTGAGTTGGAAATGGCTGTTGCGGATGATTTCTAGCTCCAATGCGAGCATTGGAGGTGGAGTCAGTTGTTCTTTTATTTAGGGTCCTAAAGTATGTTTTACATGCAGCTCCGAGGTTTTCCAAAATGTTGGCATAGAAATTTTCAGTTTTGTTGTATCTACCCCCACATGTCGAAGTTCTTGCAAGTCCTCATGTATGAATATAAAAGAAAATAAATACAGCAGGGAGTAAATGGGTAGAAATCACCTGGAATTGCTTCTGAAATTATATATTCAGCATCGGCCAACCTGAGAGTATGCAATATGCAGAAAGAAAATATGCCAAAAGGAAAAATATGCTATATATAAAAATGAATATGTATAGGGTGATGGATGCAGAGTAGATGCTGAGTTTAACGCCTCCAGCTGGGCGAAAACTCAATTAGTTGTATCAGTTCTAGCATAGGAGCCGGTCAAGATTAAGAGAAAGATATGCTCGTATCCTTCCAAAATCAGTGGTCTGGAAATATGAACCAGCTGATTGTGCACCCCTACTCCAAAAAGTCTTGCTATAAGAGAGTGTGGAGTGGTGGTGGCAAATAGAGGATAATTAGAGCGGGAATCATGATGTTGATTCAGCTGATTTATCCTGTCCCATAATTCAGCAAGAAGTTACTGAGGGGGTAGTTCAAAATGTTTCTCAGAACCAGAATCTGAGTCATAAGGATCCTCATAACGATAATTGACATCAAACATCATGCCCTCTCCAGGCTCTGGATCATACGGGGGTATTCGTGAAAGTAGAAGATATGTGGGGAGGTCACTTTAATCCTCGTCAGAAATTACTTCGTCCTCATCAGTACTGATCTCTGATTCATTGGAGGCTGACTCTTCAGGCTCGGGATCGAGCCATTGACTAGGATGATAGGTGTGTCCCCGGCTCATTCTGCTCAAAGCTTCACCCACATATGCATTGGGTTCCTCAGTAATTCCTGCCCCAGGTAGCATATTTATTTCTTTGGTCAAGACATCCATAGCTACTTCTGGTCTTCGTATGTCAGCATCAGGGATAGAAAGTGTCATCTCAGAATCACTAACATCCAAATTAGGTATGTAGGTGAATGAAGAAGAGTGCGGATCAGAAGATGTTGGCTCTAGCACAAGTTCACCTACAATGGGAAGTGGCCTAGATTGATCTAGTAGTGTCACATGTAATGTTTGCCTCAAGATCCATATCCTCAAATGGATCTACTTTCCTTATCTCGATTGGGTTATCTAACCCAAAAGGTATCTCCCCGGATTCAAGACAATCCAATTGTCGCTCAGTCCTGGAGATATCAATCGTTTCCTCCTCAATTTCCTGAATGGAGTTCTCAAACGAACCCATTCGGCATACTTCCTGCTTCTATCTCATATACAAGCTAGATTCTTCTTCCCCTGGATGATCGTCCAGCATCTGCTCCCGAGAATCTTCTGTGTGTCCTTCTAGCGTGGTTGTTTCAGATTCTTCAAGGTCTTCAAGGTTATTTGTCACTTTATATTTCAAAAGTAGTAGTTCTTGAGTTTCCCGATTTTGTTCAATTAGCCTTGTATCCCTGTTGTTCCCTGAAGGAGCTCCATCACAACTTGTTGATACGGGATCCGGCTTTGTCTTTAGTTCGGCTCAGTGATAGCTTGGATTTCATGTAGATAGGATGCAGCCTTTTCCTTAGCGCTAGCTATAGCTCTCTATTTTCTGTAATGCGGTCTCATATGCACCGATAGCTCTTCAGGATTTCCAGGGGATGAATCAGGTCTACCTATATTCCATGGGTGAGAAGCAGGAGAATGAAATCCACATCATGGGTTATAAGATGCGGTCCTTTGAGGGACCGACTGGTATGGGTCATAATATCCAGGGATAGGATATGGGTTAACCATTTCGATAACCCGAGGAGAAGGACCAGGCAAAGCGAAAAGTCATCTTCGCCACCTTGGGTTCTCATCCCAAGGTTGAGTTGATTCAGTGGCCTTGGCTCTCAGATAAGCTCGTGGGTCCAGCTCTTCTTGATCCCGATTAGGTCCAGATCCAGGGTTAGCCATTGCGACTAAGCAGATAGAAGAAGTGGGGGGAGAAGTAGGTATTGGCAAGGTGACCAACCTCCTTGGCAGTGGCTCCCAAGGTCCAACCAATTAGGGTCTAAGTGACCTCCTTCCTTGTATACACCACCCAACCCCTAGGTTGGTGTAGCCAAGCCAGACAAGGCTAAGGCCCTGTCAATCAAATGATCCTTATGAATCAGATGACCAGATTTTTCATTTTAGGTTCTAATTCCTGAAGAAAATTCGTCGTACAACTGACTCAAAGTGATGCCCGCCTCTCGGCTAACCCAGGTAAGAGGTTGAAAGCACCCAGTAGTACAACAACGAATTCAGGTTTATTTCGTGTTTTAGACTTGATTTTTAGCCCATTTTTCTTCAGTTGGTGTTTTTAGTGAGTGGCCCACAAGGTGACCAAGCTCACCAGCTAAGTACTAGACTTGACTAAGTCTAGGCTACCCCAGAAGTGATCTCTAAATTGTAACCCTAAAGGTGTAACCTAGCGTTCATGTAATTCTAGGGTTTTGTTCTTTTGTTTTTTTCTTCTTCTTCAACTGACCACAAAAAATATAATTAGTTCTTTGATAAAAATTGGAATCCAATTAACTAGAAATTTGGTGAGTGGATTCCTTTTTCAATTATCTTTCCAGATAATATTTTTTTTGTAATTTTTACTATCTCAACCGAATTTTTAGAGATTTTTGAATGTCAGGGGGTCAGATTTGGAATTTTGAACCCTGGTCGATTTTTCTCTTTGAAACAGTACCAAATGACTTTCAAAAATTTAGAAAAAATCTGAAAAATAAAGCCAATGAGATCAGCTTTCAAACCCCACCATTTTTAGTTAAAAAAATTCACGGATTTCTCGAAATTGCTTTTTGAATTTTGAAAAATCTCAAATCTGGGTCAGTCTGACCCCCTTGCACTTTGTGAATTTTTTAAAATTTTATACTTAGAATGATGCCATTTGAAAGATGGTTTGAAAATTAAGGTCTATCCCAAATTTCAAATTTTTTTGTTCTCTAGTTTTTCGGCAATCGAATTTTCAAAACAGACTTTGAACCTTGCCCAAAAATCAGAGAATGGTGAAGAGGCTTTTAAAAGGTGTTTGAGTTTGAAATTCAAGCTCAACACCAAAATGTTTTTTTTTTTCAAAAACTTTTGCAAAATTTTTTTTTCCGAAAAGGATATTGTTTTCAAAGGATTTTCAAATTTTTTTTTTTTGCTTTTTCAAACTAACCAAGGATTCAAAAAGGAACCTAATCTAACAACCTAGATTTTTTTTGAATTCTTTTTTGATTTTTTTTCTTTTTCACGAAAATGAATAAGTTTTTTTTTTCAAAAGAAATTGCTAGAAGCAAATCTATCCTAGGGTTCAAAAGAAAACCTATACAAAAGAAGGTGTGATGTGCACCTGGAAATCTTTTTCCGCACACGTTGTGTGCGCAGATCCCATTTTTCCTATGTTGTCCTGCACATCCAAAAAGAAAGTAGAGGAAGATCTGTCAGTGATAGTTTAAAAGATCGAAATCAAAAAAATGACGTTGCCTCCCCGGCAACAGCGCCATTTGGTTGGTAGTCGTAGAGTGCATTTTTGATAGGAAAATGCATCGTATTATATTGAGCAATACGATCAAACAAAAATATTTAAAAAAAGATAACTAGACTTTGAGTCTCGGTTGTTCGTCTCTGGGAGGCATTTGTTCGAATCTGAAATCAATCTTTTATCGCTCTACTTATTTAGAATCGCACACCAGTTTCCAATTTTCGTATTAGAGTTTTGTCACTTCTATTGTGAACTCTGATTACATGTGCATGTGTTAGATAGATAACGAAGGTGAAAGTATGAGTTTCAATGTGCAAAATTCTATTTATGTGGTGGCGGTTTACGGAAAATGCATTTATAGTTAAGTCTTCTATATTTACCAGAACTGACATGCTTGTTGCGATATATATATATAAATGAAAAGCAAGCAACTTGAATCACACGAAATAGATCGCAACCAATAAGCTTATGGTGATTTTCAACATGGAGATATGTATATAAAAAATATATCTTTTATTCATTCATTCAGGAGGATGTTTGCAACATGGAATTTAAAGGAAAGCTTGTAAAGGAAAGCTTGAAAAACACAAATCTAGCTAACAGAAAATGATCGCATACAGGAATCTATGGGGGTATTTTGCATGCATCATTGGGGGAGAATAAGAGCTACACTACTAAGCAGTAAATGAAAGCAGTAAAACTATGAAGAGCTAAGCTACTAATCTAACAGAAAAGAAGGGCATTCGAAGGTGGGCTCCAATGGCCTTTGAGTGGTTGAGAGGAGAGGCGGCCAATGGAGCTTAAGTCGACCCTTGGAGAGAGGTTGGAGAAATGATCCAGCATCCTGGCGTGGAGATGGTGGCTTCCATGGTGGTGCTTCTCGTGGAGGTGGAATGGATGTGAGGGTAGCTAACCTAGATGGATGAATAAATGCCAAGAATGTGATGGGTGCAAATGGCCACCCCTTAGGTCTTTTTATGGACCAAAGGGAGTCTCTCTAGAGAAGTGTGGAACTCTCTAGAGAGAGCCCCATAAGTGACCGACCATGGTGAGAGAGAGGTAGTTCTTAGATCCACAAAAAGTGGATCAAAGAATTGAAAGGCTCTTGGATGCTAAATTTGGCAACCAAGAGTGGTGCCACTTTGAATAGAGTTGTAGAGAACTCTGGATGGGTGTGTGTCCGTGAATGGGTGTGTGCATGTAAGTGAGTGGCCGTGCCCTATGTGGCTAAGTGGTCTAGGTTAGGTCCTAAGGGGTTTAGGTAGGTGTAGGCCATAAATTAAGGTTGCAAACCCTAATTGCTAAGGAGGAATTGCAATTAAACTTAACACAAGTTTAATTGAATGAGTGTTAACCTAATTGAGAGTGAAATAACTCAATTAGGTTGGCCTTAGGTTAATTGGACTCTCACTGAGTCCAATTGGACTTTTGTGGGTTGAGATCTGAGCTCAATTGGACCCTATGAGTCCAATTGACTTAGGTAATGGTAATTGACTATGATCTAGGTCAATTGGGTTTAGTGAGGACCTAATTAGGTCCTTAAGGAGGTCTAGTGGTGATGTACTAGGGTTAGGGTACCTTAATTTAGGTTCCTATGGGGTTGGAATTGAGTTTAGGGAGCTAGAGATCCAAGATCAAGGCTTGAATCTCAAAACTGGTTCTGGAGAATAGTTCCAGACGTCCAAAATGGAATCAGACATCTTATACTCAAAAATCAAAAGTTCAGAATTGTTATCTGGACGTACAATCAGAGTCAGGAAGGATTCAAGGTTCTATCTTGGGTATTCTGCAGAAATTGGACATCTGACCAAGTGTCCGGACATCCAATAACACTGCAAAAGCGAGTTTAAGGTATGCGGGGGTGGCTAATGGTTCTGGACGTCCTATAATTCATCTGGACGTCCAGATAAAGGTTGGAATTAGGGTTTTAAGGTTTCCTAGGGTGCGGTGACCTAATCTAAGGGTGGCTAAGGCTTGGGGAAGTCTCTAGGCTATTCTAGGGCTAGGATGGACCTAAGTTCTTCACATTTTACTGCTTTATTCCTACTTAACAGAGTTGCATACCTTAACTCCCTTACATTATTATCTACTATATCTAGGTCTTCTGCTCCAGTTCTGCTGCAACACCCATTATTCCTGATCCAGCTTCAGATCCAGCTTCAAATCCAGCTTATTACCTGTATTTGACATAATGCACCTAATCAGCACATTATAGCATTATTTTATACATAGCTAAAAGAAAGCAGTAAAGATATAAATAATTCTTATGCATGCATGAATTACCCTAACTTATGCTGAGTCCTAGCCTAATTTAGGTCAATTAAGACTTATGATTGATGCGCAATCATTGAGCTCCCCTTAAAGCTGCCTCAGCCGTCACAGCTCCAAAGTACCTAATACCAGCTCCAGAATACTTTTCTTCAGATATCCTCCTTGAAACCCTAATTCCTCCACCTCCACTCTACTAGCTAATATAGCTTAGCTAGCCTAGCTAATCTTTTAGCTCCACCAAAAAAATGCCATGGTCATCCACTTTTCCACCTTAACCCTAACCTAACCCAACCATTTTTGGTGCCAACCCACTCCAACCACAACCACTCACACCCCTTCAAGTTGGAGCCAAAAACACCACATGCACCCCTTCCTTTTGGCACCAACTTCCCCTTAAATCCTAACCCTACACATCACCACCTAAAGCCATCCCTACCACCCACTAACCCCTTCTAAAAAACTACACTTGGCGCCAACCTTGGCCCCCCTTAACTACCCTAAACCGCACCCTAGTTGGTGCCAAAATATATCACCCTCATTTTGGCACCACTTATATCTACGCTTAATCCTGTAACCACCACCAAATAAAGCCATCCCAACCCTTGCTAAAACCCATGCCACCTAACCCACCTAAACCCCCCTTTGGTTGTCACCAAAACACCTAACCACACCTCCACACATGCCTATAATTGGTGCGAACTAAACATAGTCATCCATCTCCTAACTACAACCCTATAATCTAATCCTAGCCCTACAACACACCTAACTAAAACCTTAACCCTAGCAACCACCTAGAGTTGGCACCAACCACCCGGTGCCCTTCCATTTTGGCGCCAGCAACCCTAGCCCTAGGATCCTATAACCACCATCTAACCCCCATCATAGCTGTCCATCCTATAACTAACCCTACCCCCTCCTACTCCTATAAAAACCCCCTACCACCACCATTAAAATACAACCTTGGCTACATTTTCTTCTACCCATATTTCCACCTACATAGAAGGTCAAGAGAAGAAGAAGAAGAAGAAGAAGAAGAAGGTTAAGGGGATACTCTGTCCCCTTGGTGCCTTCCCCTCTTCTCTTCTCTCTTGTGCCCACGCCAGCCAAGGGAGGAAGCCAGGCATTGGAGGATAACCTAGGGTACATGCCTACCCTAGGAAGAGGAGGATTTGAGGGTGGTACACTACCACCATTGGAGGAAGAATCAAAGGTGGTCCACGCCACCTTAAGGAGGAGTTCTTAGAGTGGGAGCCATCCACTCTAGGAAGGAGAAGGCACACCCATCTAGGGTTTGCCTTTGGAGGACATCCAAGAAGGAGAAGGAGGAGCCCTTTTCAAGCCTAGGAGCCACTAAGCTTGGAGCAAGGAGTTTCCTCTCTTCACCATCATTTCAGGGGGATTTGTGTTTCTTTTGTTATTTGTTATATTTATTCTAGTAGTAGAAGCATTCCTCTACTAGGGTTTTTGTAAAACACTCCTCAATTAAAAGTTGCCTTCTTTTTAATATAGCTTTTGTCACAATTCCTTTTGCTATTTTTGTGGCATTATTTCTAATGCACAAACACTCTTTCTTTCTAATTACCCTAGGCCTCCACGTGCCTAGGGTGAGCTTAGAAAGAATCAATTTTTGTCACGTAGATTCTAGCTATTAGGGTTAGTCTTTTTCAACAAAACTCTAGTGTTCCTGTTATTTCAAAACCTAAAAAAATAATCATATATATAAAACACCAAAAAGAAAGTTGAGTCCCCTTTAAAGCAAGAGATTTGATTTAACAAACAATTTTGCCTCCTTGGATGACCCTAGTACCCCACTATCTAGGTTAGAAATTTAAAAGCGAATCCATTTTTGTGCGTTGCAACGACTTAAAATCCTAAATTAACAAACCGTGCAAAAACGTGATCACAACACAAGGTGCTTACATGTCACCGGTAGGATATTTAGATATCCTAGGAGACAAGTACCGAGGAGATGATATATTATTGTGCATCTTCGAGGGAAATTTCCTACCTCTCCACGTCGGGAACTCGTCCAAATCAACTTGTGTTTTAAAGCCGCTCCTAATCTAGGTAGTTTTTTTCATAATAGAATAAATGCTTTTGCGTGATTTTTATTGTTAAGCGCACTGAACTAGACTGGTGTCTGGATTTGGGTGCTTAGGTTACTGAATCCCGCAACCAAAAGTTAGGTAACGAGGCTGAATAATCCCTAAGCCTTATACCTAATACATAAGCTTTGCATTTTCCTCAACCTCTTGAGGACTATCTGGATCTTAACAGATATGTGAATGCCTAAGCCCTAAAACAAGCCTATGTGGCCTAAGATCAGCACTCATATTAATCTCTGTGTCTCTCTATTATTTCAGGACTTACTTTTTTCTTTGATTTGGTCTAGAACTTAAGTAATTTCCATGATCAAGTGCTAATGACTATCATTTTTGTTTCAAATTGTGGCTCCTTTTTGACATTTAAATCACCTCCTTTTTTCCTCCTCAAAATGATATGCAATCAATTCACAAAATTTCCTCCCCTTTCTCTATTTTTTTCTAAATTTTTTTTATTTTTTTTATTTTTTGGATATGTATTTTTTGTGAGAACCACTACAAAACGTGAATTTTTATGTGTTAGCACTTTAACACCCCCCCATGCCTAAGTTTTGCAAAGTCCTCATTGTAAACTGGAGGGTATGAAGTCAGCTTGGTTCATGTGTTAGAATAGGGTAAAAGGGTGCGTGAACCGGTCGGGAAGATTGTTACGAACAATTTCAAGCTTTGATACGAGTACCAAAGGTGGAGTCAATTGTTCTAACTCTGAACTCTAAGTACAGCAGACGTGAAGCTCAAAAGGATGATCGGAAGGGTCTCAGGTTTTTGGAATGACGGGTTGCCTCCCATTAACTGCTAAATTCAATGCCTTCAGTCGAGCAGAAAGGTGGTCAAGGAGGAGTGGTCAAATCAGATGAGTTTTGTAAAATAAGCACCTTGATCAAAAGCCTGGCTGGTCCAACTAGGTGCTTGTTCAGATCAACAGGTTGATAATGAAGCCCAAACCCAATCAATTTGGTGGATTGATGGATGTGAATCACTAGATGAGGATCCCACCAGATACTTTGAAGCTAAAATAGATGTGGAAATCAAAATTAAGGGTTGGCTGAGCCGAATCAGCCTGGTCAGAATAGGTATCCTCAAAAGAAAATGGATGTAAGAAGGATATAGGAACCCTATTAGTAGGATCATAAAAGGATGGGACGTGTGATGGGAACACCATCATGAGCCCTAACTAGCTCATTTTCACTTAGAAAAGAGAACAAAAGCCCCTACATAACCTAGAGAAGAGCTTAATTCAAGGGATAACTGTTCTGAGAAGAAAATAAGAAATAAAGGGTAAAACTGTAATTTTACCATTGCAGTACATCAAGTAGGATTTCTCAAGGGCTAAACATAAGTCAATTGGACTCAACAAGAGGAAAAGTGGGATGGTTCAATCATAAATGGATTCATGCACAATCTAAGAATTAAATGACATTTTGTAACCCTAAAACAAACCCACTTAATTTTACAAGGTTCTGGTCAGGATAAAAATTAACTAAACCCTCCAAAATTCATGGAAAAATACCCTCTAGGGTTTAGAACCTTCAATTTGGCCTTTGAAACCTATTTTGACCTAAATAAGGGTCCTAGCTAATTATTTGCCCTAAATGGGGTTTTTATGCAAAATGTCTGATCAAACGTGATCAAACCTAAAATCCAACTTCACCATTGGATTCCTTAGGTCCAAATTAGGTTCGTACCAAAATTTGGACCTAAGGGGAGGTCACCTTGACTTACTTTGCAAAACAGTCCACCCAATTATATTTTGACCCCTAACTTTTGAAAATCATTGCATAGACCCCCCTATCTTCCTTGCCACCTTTTGCAATTAGGTCCCTCCGCCATTACAACAGAGGAGTCCTACTCCGGTGAGGATTCGAGGATTGCTCCCAGATTCCTCAGAGATCTCCCAGATTTGGAAGGGAGATTCTCTGAGGAATTCCCTATCATTTGAATGCAATCCTAAGATTTGATTCGCACCCAATCTCTCGTGCGAACGCTCGAGAGACATGGGTATCCTCCACACCTTCCTACTCCGGTGAGGATTCTTGCTCTTGGAAGCTCGCCTTCCAAGCACAAGGACCTCTTCCAGTAGCTATAAAAGGACACCCTGTCCTTGTTGCTTCTCTCAAGCTTGAATTGGATGCAGAAAACCCCTAAATTCATCCTCCCTCATCTCCGGCCAATAGCCCACAAGCTCCGAAAATCTCTCCATCCTCCTCTCGTCACTCTACCACCATACCAGTGGCAGAGTCTTCTCCGCCTTGCTCCTCCGCGTCGCACCATACCTGCACGCGCTTCTCCGACCCCTTCGTCGTCGTCGTCTTCCTCATCTCAAGGCTTTCTTCTCTGATGATGGCACAAATGCGCTGCTCGCCCTCTGCTTTTCTCCCTTCGTCCAAATACCCTCAATAAGTTCCTCTCTCCCTACCTTTCACTTTCCCCCTCTTAATTTCATAAAAGCACCCTCGACAGCCACCGACCACCTCCGTCTTCCTCATCTCCAGCAGACCACCGGCGAAGGCGCAACCGTCACTCCACTCATCCACACGCATCGCCACCTACCTTAGAACCTCCTCCATCACTCACTAATCATCTTCCATCCCTTCACTGAACGCCACACACACCCTACACTACCACCGAACACACGCACCTTCACGGTCACAGTCCTACCTAAGCACACACGCCTAGGCCGTTCTGCACCATGCCACCCACCGCTTCACCTTCGTCGTGATGCGACGAAGCTACCCACGTGGTTTGACAGGATCGCAAGGCCGTATTTGTGAGTTTCAGGTCCGACCCCCTTTTCACCATTGGAGCACGAGCAAGCTTGTTTGCAAGCTCGCTCCAGGCAGAAGAGTCCTAGGTGCGCAAATGCCTTCCACGACCCTTTCGTACCTATCAATCGAAGGCTACCTCGACCACAGCTGCAGCAATTGGGGAGGTGTTTCTCCCACGCGTACACAAAGATGCGGGTGGGACTTTAGTCCCACCTAGAAAGTTTTCAATGCAGGTGCGTAATATAAATTATTTTTGTGTTCTCTTCTTGTTGCCTCAGATCACGGGGTGAGGTCCCCTCGCCCACTCACCCACCTTGTTCACGACCCACGCTACGCGAACCTGGCTACCTGACCCGTTTACCCTGCACTCCTTGCGCACCACCGAAACCGGTGCACCTGGACCCAGGTGCACGTAACCTGACCCGTATACCCAATTGGCTAGCTCTAGGAGAGCTAACCTAAGAGAGAAATAGAGAGAGAGTGTACGCGGGGGAGGGTAGGGGTAGGTTTTGCACTCATGTGTGCAGGGAAAGAAGGAAGGCAAGCTGAAGGAAGGAGCTGCGGGAAGGAAGGAAGCCAAGGGCAGGAGCAGCTAAGGAAGGAAGCTGAAGACCTGTGAAAGTAGAGGCTGAAGAAGAAAGGAGGACTTGAAGGCAGGGGCTGAAGAAGAAGGAAGAAGAAGGTGCTGCTGAAGAAGAAAAGAAGAAGAGAAGGAAGGAGCCACAAAGAGAATAGAAGGCTGAAGACAGATAAAGAAGCCAAAGAAAGAAGGAAATCAAAGGAAGAAGAAGAGAAAGAATCAAAGGCAAAGAAAGAATAAGGAACCAAGAGAAGAAAAAGAAGGAAGAAGAAGACAGAAGAAAAGAGTAGCCATAGAGAAAGAAAGAAGAAATCAGAGAAGGACGAAAAGAGAAGAAGAAAGAAGAAGACATCATAAAGGAGAGAAGAAAGAAGAGAGAATAGACATTCTATTTCTTTTTACATCTCTATTCTTCTCTTTAGCATTTATACATTGAATTTCATTGCTTCATACTATTGTTGAACATCACATTTAATTAATTTGAGATTGTGCTCTTAGTTTTTAAATACCAATTTGCTCCCTATGTTCGACCTCAGATTCCTAAGTTTTCGAGTAACAAAATTTTTATTTGTTTCAATGCCTTTTCGACTGTACTACAATGCGACTCATTTAAAACCTGATCAAGTGTTGTTAACAATGTGATTATTGATCTGATCAGAGTCCAAAACCTAATCAACAGATGGAAAAGAATCATGTGCAACTGGATCATAGAGAGGAGAATCAGGATAGAAATTGATTCCGGTGGTGGGTTGAGGTTGGGTTCGGATTTGAGGAGGCTCTAAATGTGGTGCAGAAGAGGTAACTTCAAGGAGAATTGTATGTGTTGAGGGCTCCTCTAGAAAAGGTTCAAAGCTTGGTTCATTTAGAGAGTCCTCTAATGTTCATCAAAATCAACTGTAAATGCCTAGAGAGTGCTTATAGGATCATGGAAATCTGAGTCAATAAAAGATTCAAATTCTGGATTGCAGTCACTTTGGGCACTTGTTTCTGATTCCTGTAGATCAAAAAGGAATGATTCCATCTCACTTGAACCTGATTTCGAATCAATGGTCTCGGGATCAAGGACATCAGAGTCAGAGTCGAAGAATGGATCATGGATGTTGAGGTCATAAATTGGTACATAGATGTCAAGAAACAAAGGTTCTCCAAAATCAGAGTAGATTTGAAGTCATCGGAGAATTTACGAAGATCATGTTCTGAACCTAATTTCAGATCGGAAGTTCCACCACGGAATGAATCAAAATATGTAGAATCAACAAATTGACTTGGATCTAACCTAATTTCAAATTCTCATCTCGGAAAGGTGTCCTTATTAGGCATGGGCTCAGGTTCTAGGTTCCTAGGATAGACCTAATCGAGTCCCAACTCTTCCAGCCCCTCAGTTTCTGTATCATAAATCGGCGTGACTGCCGAGAAATCAATTTGTCTCTGAGGAGGTTGGAGAGGTGTATTCGTCAAATATAGGCCCATAATTGTAATTCAAATTCAAAATATGACTCTTATCACTTTGGGCCTCATGATTATCCTAAATAGGCTCGAATCTAGATTCTATGTTAAATGTAAGGATTGGATCACTAGAATCTAGGTTGGGATCTATTGGGATGTCAGAACCATTCTCGAGAATCACCTTAACAGGATAAGGCTTGGGATTTACACTTTCGGGAAGTTCTGTTTTAAGCTCATCATCATAGGTGTCAGGGAACTTTAGGCTTGATGGACTAGCTTCAAGATTTTCTAAGGCCAGTTCAGAATCGGGAACACATGCAAATGGATCCTCCTAACCCTCATCAAGATTAGGTATGTCAATTGTTATGAAATTTGAATCTGAATTCATTTGGGTTGGGGGTCCACAACAATTCTGATTGTCTAACCGAGGCTCTGGGGAGGCTTTAGAATCACTCCAAGATGTCTCATAAATGGCTTCTAGTAAAAGATTTAGAATATCTGCACATTGCTCAATGGTATCTTGGTGTATCTCCTAGAGTGATGAATTTAAAAAGTAATGTAAACCCTCTATTCTATGCAATTCACAAACTTCATTGAATTCTGGTATGAGGGTCTCCTAGGTTGAAGCATTTCTTAGTTGAGTAAGCAGTAGACTAACATGGTAATAATGAATTTTGTTGTTTCTGGGACATTAACATGAATCATGCTGGCTAGATAATCTTCAAAATATCTATGGGTAGCCTCAATCACTTTATCTTTTATGATCATTTTGGGGTTCAGGTTTCCTAATTGGTGTTCCAAAGTTGCCAGGTTGTATTTTGAATCAAGTGGTGGAATCAACATGTAGAATCAAACTTAGGTTCAGATTGGAACTGATAGATCTAAAAGAAATTCCCAAGAATATCTAATGAGGTCCCTTAGGTTAAAAACCTAAGGACCTTCCTGTGTGTGCTCTAGAGAAAAGATGAGGGATTGGATATGAATTGGACCCAATCAAGGCACCCAAAGATTTTTGAATGACTAAGCTGTTTCGAGGCAAATGATACCTCTGAATTAGAAATCTGCACACTCAAGAATTACTTGAGTAGCCAGGAAGGGAAAGCCCCGCAAAGACCCCTACATGGTAGAGCATCCCCATGGGTTACAGGGTTTCCCCCATCAGACCTCCCTTGTCACTGTGGTTCCAAGTAGATCAGAATGTACGAACTTAAGGCCTTAAGTCTACCAATTTTAACCCAGTTTGTGCCTTGTATTTCACTTGATTTATACATTGATTTGATTTGTGATATAATTTACAAGTTGATTGGCCCTTAATGTAGGTCAACTTCACTTGACCTGCCCTACAAGATGGAGGATGAGATATGGATCAAGATCCAGAAGTCACCCTGATTTGACTCTTAGGTTTATTAGGTCCATAATTTTTAGGATTCAAGTGAGATTTAGAGCCTGATTTTAGGGTTTAAGTGATTAGTTCTTTTCAAGCGTGGGTTTGGGTAGCACACAGATGCCAGAGGTTAAATTTCTTTTTATGTAGGCAAAATGTGAGCTAACACTTCAAAACCCTAATGTAGAAATCCTAATTGGCTCTATTTCAAGTCAAATTAAATCTCAAGATGTACACCTTGGACTCAAATAAGAAGGTGAGTAGTCTAAGGTGATTAGAAATTAAGCATAATCCCTAGTAGTTACAAGAAATTAAGGTAGGGAATCTCTAAACAGAATCATCTCAAGCTTCAATCAGATATGAATTTTTTTGCAAATCAGGAAACTTTCCTTTTAAGTGCTATTTACTAGGAAAGTAAGGAAGATGAATCCTACTTAGTTTTGTTTACTTTTCTCTCTTCCAAAGATTAGGAGCTTAGGGAAGAAGAGTGATTACTTGCCTTGGGAGTGGCTGATTTGCGTGGAAGATCACCTCGTGATGTACCTCGTGAAATCACAAGAAAACAAATAGGGCAAGTTAGTGCTCAGATATAATCAAAATAGAATAGAGAATAGCCATAAATTGCATGTTGCTTCTTGGCAACGGTGCCAAATTGTTAATGGAGCCATTGAGGGGTGTTAAATATGCGTTCATTGTAGCAAAGTCTCCTAAATAGTCCGATCAACAAATACAATTTATAACTCAAAACCTAAAAGAAGAGTTCGAGGTCAAACACAGGGAGCAAGTATTGCAATTCACAAGCTAATCAAAATGAATATATATATGAGCACAAGAAATTAGCCAAATACAAGATATTCAATGAATGAAAACCTCTCACATTAACTATTCAATGAAATCCAATGTATCTCAAGAATAGGAGAACAAAAATAAAAGAGGATAAAAAACAATGGTGATTTGAATCACCACTTATATCCTCCATAAGTTAAGCATGCATCCAATTATCAATTATATCAAATAAACCAACAGTAGCTTGAATGCTACAGTGATAAGATGTCTCTTTGGCAAATCAGACGACTTAAATGTCATTGCTACAGTATACACACAAGCCTCTCTTCTTCTTTTTAGCTCCTTCTTCTCTTCTTTCCTTCATCCTCTTCCTCTTCTCTTCTTATCGACTAAGTGTCGCATAGTGTCATGCCTCAAAGAGCAATAACCCCCCTTCCCCTACTCTTTCACAAACCTTCATCTTTCTTATCTTTTCTCAAACCCAGAGCATAGTCGGATCCAATTACAGGTTATCGGGCATGGGTCCAAGTCTGCAAGCTTGTGGGCACAGACGTGGGTTGCAGGTGAAGGGGACCTCACCCTCTGTGTCTCAGACAATAATACATAATCACAAATTCCATTTATATGCACTCAAGCGCTCTTCTCCCATCAATGTGGGACTAACAAGTCCCCCTTCCTTCACGTGTCTAAGCAACAACAACAGCATGAGACTTCATCCAATTGCGAGTGAAATTGTGACCTCCAATTGGTGACTTGAGATGAAACCTGGAGCAACTCTGCGCTACCTGGAGATGCAACCTAGATCTTTCGTAGCTTGGAGCTCGAAGAACAAGGCAGTGATAATGGTGGTGGTGGTGAAGTACAACGAACACCTGAAAGTTAAGAACAGGGCCTCTCGACCCAATTAAAAATGCTCAGGAGCATCGTTGGACTACGGCAAGTGTGTGGGTGGTGGTCTTATGGCGTGAAAAGGCATGAGGTGGTGTGGCAAAAGTGGAAAAGGTCGGAGAATGTGGGGTTGTTCGGTGAGACGAGTGAGGGACCATTCCCCTCAATTTCTTGAGGGGTTTTGGTCAGTGGAGAATGGCGGTGCTAATGGGAGTGGAATCGTGGTGTTTGGTGGTCAATGGGCGGTGGTTAGTCACATCGGAGGTACGCTGGACGTGGGGAAGATGGAGGCGTGGAGGGCATATCGACAGTTGAAACAAGGGAAAGAAATAGGGGGAAGATAATAGAGGGAGAAAGAGACCAAGCTAACTTACTCTAATGGACGAAAGGATAGAAAGGTCATCGGGTATGATGTGACCAGCACCATGGAAGGAAGTGCCTCTAATGAGGGAGAATGGCGAGGAAGAGGGATGAAGACAGTGCCTGCTAGTATTATGAGATGCAGAGGAGCTTGAGGAGGAGAAGCCGACCAACTATAGTCTGTGGTGGTCGGAAAAGAAGGGAGTCGAAGGAGCTCGCTGGAGCTTGTGGTGGAACTAGCCAGAGAGAGGAGAAGAAAGGGGTATTTCGGTCCAAACCAATCTAAGGAGGTTGATGATGCGACTTGGGTCCTTTTAAAGGGCATAGGAAGGCATTCCAAGCTTGGAAACAAAGCTTGGAAGCACGTGAACCTTGGGCATAAACGAACCCTAAACTTGAAAGGATTTGCATGATGACTTGGGCACAAATCAGAGTCCAATGAGTGGCTCAAATGGAAGGGGATTCTCTCAGGAGTTCTTCCAATTTTGGAAGGATTTCATCAGGAAATCAAGGAGAAATCCCTGATTGAAGTTTGCTAGAGTAGGAGTTCCTCCACGATAAGGAAGAGGGACCTGATTGGAAGGAAGACAACAAACTTAGGGACCCATTTGTAAGGAATTCAGAAAGTTAGGGTTGTGTATGTGAGAAAAAGTGTTAGACTGGACTGAAATGCAAACTAGGTCAAGATGATCTCTGATTGGGTCCAAATTTTGGTAAAAACCTCATTTGGACCCAAGGAATCTAATGGTGAAGTCAGATTTTGGTTTTGATTAAGTTTGATTGGGTAAGATGCGCAAAAATCCAAATTAGGGCAACTTTCCGTCTGAGACTTTGTTTTATGTCAAAATGGATTCCAATGGTCAAATCAAAGGTATCAAACCTTATAGAATATTTTTCCATAATTTTTAGAAGGTTTAGGTGAATTTTGTCCTAACCAGAACCTTAGTTAATTAAGCAATTTTGAATTTAGGGTTTTCGAAGTCCATTAATTCTTGAAATGCTTGAAAACCCATTTCTGTCTGCATGAACCCTTTTATTAGACATTTATGACCATTTGACCTTTAATAAACCCCTAGAAAACCCCCTGTTTATTCTACATTTAGGTTATGTTGTTAAAACTGTAGATTTACCCATGATTTAATGTATTTCTCTCAGAAAGAATATGCAATGAATTATGGCTTTTTGGTGGTTATGCAGGAGCATTTGTATGTTGATTATGACTAATTAAAGCTAGTTATGGCTGATGATGATGTTATCATCATGAAGTACAGGTATCGGTACTAGCTGCTTACTATCTTGCTGACAACAATGCTACCTCCACCGCCTCATCGCACCCATGTTCATCCATGCGTCATCATGCGCTTGTCGATCCAATGCAACTCTACGTGCCAAGCAACGCCTCCAGCACCATGTGATCTAGATTTGACCCTCTAATTTTGTGCACTAGCCCGAAGTGCTAATTCGACCCAATCCGTGCATTTTGAACAAGTGCGCGGTGCTTGCCTTAAGATGCTTGTCCAACGGGCTACGCATGTGTTTGTGTCGTGCTTTCTTTTTTGTGTGCACTTCCTCAGTCGTTGGATGACAATCCAACGACTAAGATGACGCCTTCTCTCAATGAAGCATGCTGAGCGGCAGCGTGGCTCAGTCCTGGCCGTTGGATGAAGATCCAACACCCTCGTTGTGCATGGAAACTCCTTCAGAGGCTGAGGGTGTGGTGGCAGGCCATTGGGATGGAGCCATGTGGTGCCATCCTAACTATCTATCTTCTTACCTTTGTAGATGGTGTTGCAAGGCTCTGATTAAGATGATTCTTACGTCGTTGGACTGCGATCATCGCTCTGAGTCCATTCATGCAGTCAAATTTATCATCCACGGCCCTGAATCATCTACAATTATTATAGCCTATCAATTAGAACATAAAAATAGCATTATTATTTACATAGCTAAATAAATCAACTACGATGCAAAATATACTGCTCATGGATGCATTATTCCTAAGTTAAGCTAGGATCTGACTTAATTTAGATATATTAGGTTATATAATTGATGTGCAATCACCTAGGTACTTGAATATTAAATGTGGATGATGTAAATCAAGTTACTGACTTGGAGTGTGAATAATTAATTTGATATAATTAACTGTTGGGTTAGTTACAATTCATTAAATGATTCTCATGCTTTAAAGAATTATAAAACATTTAAGCATATTGGATATGACCTTATCATAGCATGTGTAAAATGAA
The DNA here is from genome assembly GCA_037157565.1 of Thalassia testudinum. NCBI lineage: Eukaryota > Viridiplantae > Streptophyta > Magnoliopsida > Alismatales > Hydrocharitaceae > Thalassia > Thalassia testudinum. The sequence continues at coordinate 108,789,309 of JAZHRO010000003.1, read as the reverse complement.
CTCTGTTCATAAAGCTGACATCATTGTGACTGTTAATTAGTAATTTAATCACTATCCGAAGTGGAAACTACTTGTAAATGGATAAGTTGGAGGATAACGTGAATATCTGAAAATCTTGGAATTAAATTGTGTAATCATTGGTATGGTTTGATCAGATGCCAATAAATGATACGGTTATCTGGAAATGATTAAATAATCAGCACGACAGATTTGTTGGGTGTTAAAAGAATTAGATAACTAGTTTTAACCCCACTACTTGCTGGATTTTGGCTGTAGCTTTGGTTTTTTAGACTAGTTTTAGGGGCTCGTTTAGGGAGTTGCTGGCCTCCCTACGACTCTTTGGTTAGGCTTAGCGGCCAACTGGGATAGCAGGATGCATTGCTCGAGGTTATACCAGTTAAGAGGGTGTCTTATACCGGTCTTGCGCCACAGGAAGTTACAAGAAATCATCTCGTGTCCTGAGATGTCGATTGATAGATTGTGGACTAATAATTTGGGCTTCCAATATATAAAATGGAACCAAATAACGAGATGTCTAATAAATGGATTAATTAAAGCTATAGTACCCATTTTCTCTTATTCTCGATTAATGTTGCGCTCTGCTATTGTTGTTTCTACTCTACTCAGTTTTTACTGACATGTTTTTGAGTTTCGTACTCAGGCATACCTGGCAGTTCGCAAGGTGATTTCCATTGTACATCTCCTTGGGCTTATATAGTAATGTTCTGCAGTAAATCCTCTAGTTAGTACTAAATTTCTATTCATTTAGTCAATGCAATATGATTTGTTTGTTGGAAATGTTTATATTCTATGATTGTGTTGGATGACTGCGATCCTGTAGGCAATTTATGCTAGTTGTTAACACATGGTGACTCGGGTTTCGTCACTTGGTGGTACTCGAGTCATCATAGCAACAACAAGGTGAAAGAGTGGTCATTGGTGGATGATGAGAACACCATCATAGGCCCTAACTAGCTACTTTTAGTCAGATTTGATAAATAAATGCTCCTACATAATCATTTGAGGGTCATAATTCCATAATATTCTGATTTGAGAATAAAATAGGAAATCAGGGTTAATTCTGCAATTTTATCAGCACATCTCAAACATAGATTAACCACAAGATCACTCAAGGGTTAAGTAAAGGTTAAATAAGGTTAAAAGTCCAAAAAGTTGGTCAGCATTATTAGAAACAAGGTTTCGTGCATTTCGAGAACCATAACAACACCCAAAAATCCTAATTTCAAACCTGCCTAAATTAAGGAGGTTTTGGTCAAAATAAAATCCATCCAAACCGTCTAAAATTCATAGAAAAATATTATGAGAGGTTTGGTGCCCCTGCTTTGACCTTCTAAACCTATTTTGACCTTGAACAGAGTCTCAAATGGAATTTTACCCTAATTTAGTTTTTTGTGCAAATTGCCCTATCAAACTTGGTCAAACCTGAAATCCGACATCACCATTATATTCCTTAGGTGAAAATTAGGTTTGTACCAAAATTTGGGCGCAATCAAAGTACGTCTTGACCTAGTTTACAATTTGATCCATTAAGTCTCTATTTCTTTTAGCCAAGCCTCCAACTTTTGAATTATTTGCATTTACCCCCTAACTATTCATCATTTTATTCAAAAAGGTCCCTGATGCCATTTCTGATGTGAACCCAAAGTAGTTGACCTTCAATCAAAGATTCCTCTCTAATTACTCAACAAAATCCGTCCAAATTTGGAGGGAATGATCCTGAGGACCTTCTTAATCGTTTGCACCTCCTTTCAAACCCTAAATCTAGCCCCTCTAATTAGGGGAACACAAGATAATTTGGGGATCTTCTCCCCTGAAATATCAACATTCCCAAGCTTCTTCCCAAGCTTGGTGCTCTGCCTGAGGCCTTTAAAAAGACCCCCTTCGCAAGGTTGTGCTCCTAAGTAAGTTTTTAGGTCAAAATCTCCTCTTCTTCCTCTTCCTCCAACCTGCTCTAGCTTGCTCTGGCAACCCTTCTTCTTTGGCTTCGTCGCCCTATGCCACATACCATAGGCGGCGGGAAACTCTTCCTCCCTATCGTCTACTTGCCAAATCTACTAGGAGCCTCCTTCCCCTTCAGACATCGTCTTTTCCTTCTTTAAAGCTATCTTCGTCTCTAGTGCTGGCCAATCATAGCCGGCGCCATCCCTGTAGTCTACTCATCTGTAATCATTCGTTCTCAACTCCTCTCCTTCCCCTGACTCCTCCGACATCCTTAGAACTTAGGTTCGCACATCACACTGCCCGTACCACCTCTGCCTTCCTCAGTGCTGGTGTACCTCCAGTGACCTCGCACGCCTGCTCCACTGCACCAATAACCTCGGCACAACTTCCAGAAGCACTGCCACATCCCCGCGACCAAATGGCCTCACATCACTAGGGCTATTGGCCACTAGAACACCCCACCGAACTCCATCACCATCACACACCTTCTTCGACCTTGTCAAGCACACACACACCTCCTCACCACATGCAACCACACTCAGGCGATCCTCTTGAGCATTTCTAACAAGGCTGAGAGGCTGTATTCATCTTTTCAAGTCTACACCGGAGTGCCGTCTCCGCCACCCCCTTCTCTGGCTCAATCTACAGCTATCCAACTGAGTTCATCCTCAATACTACCTCAAGGTGTTGCGGACTAGTTCTAGGATCACCTCCAGTCTCTCAATTGCAACTGCAGGCACCCTCTTCAACCTCAATTAGAGAGATCTTCATCTGCAGCTGTGCACGAAGAGAAGGTAGTGGGATAGTCCCACATCATAGATTTTGTATGAGGCAATAGCACATAAGTGGATTTTGTGATAGAGGCTATTCGCCTTAGTACACGGGGTGAGGTTCCACTCACTGCAAGTGCGCTCACTCCTCGCCCGCGATCACACTCGCAGGTCTGGACCTCTAATCATTTACTTGATTACCTAGTACTATTCACTCGAGTTTTAGCTATGAGGCTGGGAAGAGAATCAGAGAGAGAGGGGGAGGGTTTTTCTCTTCTTGGGATTCGTGCCCTCCCCATCTCTCAACACTTACCCTCTGAAGGCTTTGTGTGAGACCCTTATGCCTGTGTCTGTTGTGCCTTAGCTCCTCTACTGTGTTTTTTCTGCTAATGCTCAGTTAATGTGTCTGAGGCCATGGCTTGATGTTAGTCTCTCTAAAACAGCTTTTAAAATCGTCGTGTTGCAGTATAGATCGAATCAGTGCAAAAACATATAATATTTATTACTTGAATGAAATCCGAGGTCGAACACAGGGAGCAAGTGGCAACTTAATACTCGAGATCACAATCAAAGATATAAGAATTTGCAACCAAGACTTAATAGAAATGAAGGGAAAAAAGAAGGGATTAAAATGGTGATTTGAATCACCAAATTAACCCTACAATTTAACCACAATTATCTCAAATGTTTGCACAGTATCAACCACAATTAATTCATGAAAGATGAGTAAGCAATAGATCCTGAGAGGCTTGGATATGTGAAATCAAACGGCAGATTAGGTGCTCAGACACCTTAACAGAGGCAAAGGCCTCTTCTTCTTCAGGTTCTTCAAGCCTCAGGGAGAGGCTTCTGTCTTCTTTTCATCTTCTCCTCTTCTTTCTTCTCTTTCTCTATTTCTCTTTTGTCTCTTCCTCCCTTAGCTTTAGAGAAGGCATAGCACAGGACTTAGCATGCCAACAGAGGCGAAGGCCTCTCTCAGATCTCACAAGAGTCAAGAGGAGGGTGGCAAAGCAAAACCTCTCCCCTCTCCTCTCTTTTTCTCCTCTTCCTCTCTCAGAGCTAGCAAATCAGACCAGACCTGGGTATCCGAGTAAACGGACCAAGCCCAGACCCAGGGGGCGTGACCGTGGGCAAGGGCATGCGTGGGCACGTGTGTGGGGACCTCACCCCATGCTTAATGAGGCAAACAGGCTATAGCACTTTTTCAATTTATGCACCTGTGCGCGCCCATCTATTTTTGATGTGGGACTAATCCCACAAAGCTTTCTTTGCATAGCAGCGGGATGACTTCCCTCACCAAATTGGAGCAGCAACGAGGCGTGCTGAAGCTAACTGAGAGCCTGGAGACCTGGAGCACGTAGATCTACACCACATGGAGGTGATGCCTAGGCATCTAGAGAAAGAACACCACTTGGAACTCCTTGAAGAAGCTCCGCCAATGGCGAAGGCGACGTGATACCTGAAAGAGACGAACACGAGCTAACTGCCCCAATCAATACCTTCAGGAGCTTTGCCTTGATGAGGCGAAGTCAACGGTGGTGGTCCGAGGGCAGACAAACATGTGTGGAGGGCTGACGACGAGGTGGATGAGGGCGAACAGTGGGTGTGTTCGACAGGAAGGTAGAGGGTGTTAAACCCTAAATTTCTTTAGGTTTTTTGGAAGGTGAGTCATGGCAGATGTTTTGGCAATGTTGGCAGCAAGAGTCGAGCGGTGTAGCGGCTGATTGGCATCTCCAGAGTGTCACAAGAGGCAGAGAAGATGAAGGACAGGGGCAGCAGTTGCCAGTCGTGCATGTGTCGTAAGTGTGGGAGAGTGAAATAGAATGAGAGAGATAGCAATAGAGGCACTTAGGGATGTGGTAGGGAGGTAGAGGGCTCCGGTGTTGATCGACCGGAGCTGGAGAGGGAGGTAGAGGCGGTGACGTCGACTGTGGTAGAGGCACGACCTCTCGTTGGTAGGAGAAGTTCACGAGGGTGAGGGGAAGCTAGTCGACCATCCAATTTGATGGTTGGACGGCCAGAGGAGGAGGTGGGAGAGGAGTCGTCGGAAATAAGTATGAAGGTGGTCGGAGATGGAGTAGAGGAGGATTTCTTAGGCCAAAACTTGCTAAAAAGCTTAGCCATGTGATAGGGGTTCTTTTATAGGCCATAGGAAGCCTTCCAAGAATGGAAAGAAGCTTCCAAGCTTGGAAGGTGTTTGCGAAATAGGATACCCGAACCTTTGAAAGGTTCGCTTGACCTTTTGGGAAAAAAATTGGAGCCCAAGGTATGACTCAGATGGAAGGGAATTCCTTGACGAACTTCCCTTTCAAATCTGAGAGGGATTCGTCAAGGAATCAAGGAGTTCTTGCCAAATTTAGGTCGCCGAAGTTTGTAGGAATAGGATTCATGGCAGCAGGGACATGTTTGGGAAAATGATAACAAAGTTATGGGCCTTTATGAAAGGATTTTGAAAGTTAAGGGCATATGTGTAATATAAAAGAATTAGACAAGACCAAATTGCGAAATAGGTCAAGACAGTCTCAAATTAGGCCCAAATTTTGGTACAAACCTAATTTTGACCTAAGGAATCCAATGTGAAGTTGGATTTTGGTTTTGACCTAATTTGACTGGATAATTTATGCAAAAACCTAAATTAGGGCAAATGTCAGTCTGAGATTCTATTTTGGGTCAAGACGGGTTCTGATGGTCAAATTGAAGGTACCAAACCCTAGAGGATATTTTTCTATAAAATTTAGAGGGTTTAGGTGAATTTTATCCAGATCATAACCTCATTTAATTAAGCAGGTCTATTTTTAGGGTTTCAGAAGTCATTTAATTCTCAAAACACGCAAACACCCTTTTCTGTCTGTATGAACCCACTTGTTGGATATTTAAGATTATTTGACCCTTAATTACCCCCTAGGAAAACCTGTGGTTGTACTACATTCATGATATGATGGTAAAATTATAGTTTTAGCCCTATTTTTTTATCTTTCTCTCAGAATGGATTTGAAGTGAATTAAGGCTCTCTAGCAATTATGTAGGAGCATTTATTCCTTGATTATGAATAAATTGAGCTAATTATGGCTTATGATGGTGTTCCCATCATACTCCCATGCCTAGCTTTTGCTAATCCCTTAGAAAAATATCATGGAATTAACTCTAATTCTAGACCATATGCCTTTTTATGCTCAATTTTCTACTATGTGCTTTCTTTTGTAGATTTGATCAGAATGCCGATAGTAGGCCTAGAGGTACTCAAGTACCAACCAAGATCCGAACCTGACCAGCTCTAGCCTCAGTCCACCGTGAAGGTTTCTAACGCCCACAAGAACTAACCTAAGGTTCATTGAACTCCACAGTTAAAGCACCCGTGCTTGTAACATGTTTTAGCCCAAGTTAAATTTGCAGTGCATTTTTGTATGAGAGAGATAGAAGATTTTTTTATTTTTGGAGAGTTTTCTCTGTCTTTTATTTCTTTATTTCTAGCTTCGGATTGGCTTTGCAACACTGTTTGTATCGGATTCCTAGCTCCTACCATCAATCCTCGCAGGGTCCCTGGCAATTGATCCTTCGAGATAGCACCGCCCTGGGCAACCCCTAGAACCCTGACTTTCGAAATTTCATGATAATCCCGCCCATGGTGTTCTGTAGCTAAATCTAGACCCTGGCAATCGACATTTCGTGATAATGCCGGCCATGGCATCTAAACCAGCACACGGTTCTTACATGCCCCCGGTAGGATATTTAGATATCCTAGGAGACAAGCACCGAGGAGATGGTATGTTATTGCGCATCTTCGAAGGGAATTTCTCGCCTCTTCGCGTCGGGAACTCTTCCAAATCAATTTGTGTTGATCAGCCGCTCCTAATCTAGGTAACTTTTCCAGAACAGATTTAACGCATTTTGCTTGATTTTGATAATTAAGTGCATTGAACCAGACTTTGTGTGGATTGGGGTGCTTAGGTTACTGAGTCCCACAAACCAGAGGTCAGTTAACGAGGCCGAATAATCCCTAAGCCTTAGACCTAATACTTAAGCTTCGCATTTTCCCCAACCTCTTGAGGACTATCCAGATTTTACAGATACTTGAATTTTTAAGCCAAAAATCACATCCCAAGAGGCCTAAGATCAGTGTTCATACTAATCACTTTTGTCCTTTAGCACTTTTTATCTTTTTATTTCTTTCTTTTGATTTGGTCCAGAATTAAGTCAATTCCTTAATCTTTTACTAACGACTATTTCTTTTTTCTTTTCAAACTGTTGCTCCTTTTTGACATTTATATCACCTCTCGCTTTCTACTACAAAATGATATGCAAATTGATCTTTCAAAATTTCCTCCCTTCTCCATTTTTTTCTTTTTCAATTTTTTATTTTTTTTGGTTTTTAGGATATGTAATTTTTTTTGATGAAACCCTTTCTTGTGAAGTGATTCTCACAGCATTTTGCACTTTAACACCCCCCCATGCCTATGATTTGCAATGTCCTCATTATAAATTAGGTGGGTTCAAGTTCAACTTAGATCATACATTGGAATAGGTTTTGGGTGAGTGGACGGGTTGGGGTGACTGTTGCGGACGATTTCAAACTCGAGTACGGGTACCAGAGGTGGAGTCGGTTGTTCTAATGGACGAACCCTAAAGTGCAATATGAGTTCAACATAACATGTGTCAAGAAGGGTTTCGAGTTTTTCAGAGAGATGATGGGTTGCCTCCCGTTAAGCACTGAGTTTAACGCCATCGGCCAGGTGCAATGAGCTCAGGGAGAATGGAGGGTAAAAGATATCTCAGCCAAGTCTAAGTCAGTGAGTTCGATGAACGGTTTGAGTCTCTGATCGTTCACGACAAAAGCTTCAGAATCAAGGCTGAGTTCGTTAATTTCAATGGGTCCATTTCCAAAGATTCGTCTCACAAAGAATGGTCCAATCAATTTTGATCTGAGTTTTCTTGAGAACAGTTTGAATTTGGCATCAAAGAGTAGAACTTTTTGACCAGGGTGGAAAGATTTTCATACAAAGTGCGTGTCACAGAAGGCCTTAACCCACTCTTTGTAGATACACGAGTTCTCATACGCATCATTACATAGTTCCTTGATCTCACTCAATTGCAACTGACGGTGTATTCCAGTCTTCATCAGATCCAGATTACACTTTCGTACTACCCAATAAGCCTTGTGCTCCATCTCGACGAGAAGGTGACATACCTTTCTGTACACTAATCTGAAGGGAGACATGTGACAGGTCGAATAAGATGATTAACATAATTTGTCGTTGTATTTTAAAGTGGTGGAAAATTGACTAATCAGAGTATTAAATTGAAAATAAACCACACGAGAGAGCAGGTCGTATCCATAGAGAAGTAATGGCATATTAAAACTCGTACAGGTTAAAAATAGATGTTCTCGAATTGTTTCCCCCAAAAATTGTGTTAAAAACCATGTTAGATATGAGTTTGAATGAGAGCATATTCTGAAATTGCATTTATACCAAACAAGAGGGAGCTCAATGCAATGTCCACAACAATAAAAGAAAAATAGAAGTTTGCAATGGCATTGAATGTAAAAACTAATACCCCATTTACTATAGCAAAATAGGGGAATGGCTTCCCCTTGTCCGTGCACGAGGAGGAGACCAAGGCCGATGGCGAGGTTCTCGTCAGAGCAGCGTCAGAGGGAGAGCTTCATAGTGGTGGGTCTAGCGTGGTGCGAGACGGCCTGAGGTGGCTGGACGGAGGAGATGAGTAGCGGCGGTGACTGTTGGCTACAGCTTCTGTGCATGGAGATGAGGGGTCACGAGCATGGAAGTTGCTGCAAGACGTAACTGCTGAGAGGGAATGATACCCGCGACTGCTGTTGTTGCACGGTGGAGGCACACATGCTGCACGAGGATAATGGGTGCTCGCGATCTGCACAGCTGCTGCTGCTGGAGAACGTAGACCACACAGGTGCACGCGGGGAGGGGCACGACTCCTAAAGCTACAAGCAAACGCAACTGCTGGAGTTGGAGGGTGCAGACCAAGCGAGGGGGAAAAATGGGTGTGAACGCCTACACAGCTACTGCTGCTGGAGTTGCACGAAGGCGCACGCGGGGAGGTGTTGGAGCTACACGCTGCTACTATGCACGCGGAGGCGCAGCGAGGGGGTGATGGCTTATGCATGCGTGCGCAAGTGCGGGCATGGTGGAGGTGCAAGGGGTAGGTGCGCAAGACGGGCGTGGTGTGCTACTGCACATGAAGGGGCACTGCTAGTGCGCGTGGAAGGATGGTAGTGACGAGCGCCTGTGTGGGGAGGAGGTAGCAGCTGGTGGTGATGGGTTCTTTTCGGTGGAAAGGAAACAGAGAACGAAAAGAGGAAGATGAACAAGTGGCTGTTGGGAGGTCAGACGACTGGGAACATTCGCAGACGTCTTAAATGAGCAGGGATGGTTGCTCGTGTTGGTGATGGTGGTAGTGCACGCTAAGGTTCTCACAGTTATTTACACAAGCCAATGGTGGTGCAGCAGTCTATCACCCTGCTTGCCTGCGGTTGTGTGGACTCATGCTTGCGGTTGAGGCCGGTAGTGGTGGAATGGAAGAGAGCTTGACTCTCTGTGAAGTAGTGGATCGGGGGTGATGGCCTACCCAGCTTCGTGGCTTCCTCTCCTCTTTTAAAGCTTCAGGAAAAGAGAAACAGACAGAAGAGGAACGGTCAGATCCACTTCCTCCGCTCCTCTTTACTATCGCCTTCATTGCCAAATAATGTCTTATCGGAGAGGTCCAACTCCTGCTGCATGAAGATGTAATAAGAAATTAAATGAGGGTTATTTATTTATAAGCCCTTAAAAGAAATGTGAAATAAAATAATGCAAGTAATGCAACCTAAAAGATTAACTATTCTAATGCATGCTATTCTAAATGAATTCTAGGTATGAATGCAATGCATGAAATATGCAAATAAATGAGTAATTTGACTAATCTATTTACATCTTATTGTATGCTATTTATATGTCAATATTAATCTAATTCCTAGGCAATTAAGTAACTGATTAGCCCACAAATATGGACTCATCAAATGCCCTCATGCCTAGTTTTTGCTAGTCGCTAGAAAATTCAAGCAATAACCTAGCTCTTCAAGTGGACTAGCCAACCCAATCGATCTTCCTTTAGAAACATGTTAATTTTGAACTTTAGACCTAAGGTTCCCAAGTAGTTTCTAGGTTACAAACTAGGTCAGCTAAGGATGTGTTGCAAGCGTAGGTTTCCCTAATTTCTAACACTACCCTAGGGTTTATTGGTCCCAGAGATTAAAGCATCCGTGCATGTGTAATGGTCTGATTTATTTGAGGTTGGTATGATTGCCAACCTAGAAAGTGGATTATATATATATGTTTGTTTGATTCCTCTAAGTTTAACCTTGGATCATCTATCAACACGGTCTGTGTCAGATTCATTGCCCCCATCACCATACCTCGAAGGGTGCCTAGCTTTCGATGCTTCGAGATAGCATCGTCCATAGTGACCCCAAGAATTTTTGGCAATCGACACTTCGAGATAGTGTCACCCATGGATTTCTAAAGCGAATTTAGGCTTTTGGCAATCGACACTTCGAGATAGGACCATCCATGGTACCTGAACCGCACAATGCACTTACATGCCCCCAGTAGGATGGATATCCTAAGAGACAAGCGTCAAGAAGGTGACATATTATCATCGCATCCTCAAGGTGAGTATATACTCCACCTCCCCTATGGCAAGAACTCTTCCAATCAACTTATGTTTTCAAGCTTCTCCTAAGTCAGAACTAAGAGAAGCAAATTTTTTCTCCAAGAAAGGAATTAAGGTTATCATTATTTACACAAGACCAAGTGTGTGTGAAATGTGGATGCTTAGGTTACGAGGACCCATAAACCAAAAAATAGAAAAAGACACCAAGTATTACCCAGCCTTTAACTCAATCCCTAACTTTCCTTCCTCAACCTCTTAAGGAATGGTCCATACCTTAACTCTTAAGTTTTTTCAAGTCCACAAAGGACCCTAAAGGTCTAAAGCTAGTAGCTCAACTTAGCTTCCAAGTCAAACCCTAGAGTCAACTTAGTCAAACGTAAAGTTCAGGTCTGCCTAAGAATGCAGGGCCCTCCCAGTTAAGCTCAATAATGCAAAATGTTTTTTTTTTTAACAATCAAATGTATGCAATGCAGAATGTTTTAACTAAATGCATAAATGCACTATGTATAAATGCTATGTACGGATGCCTCAGGTCCTATCCCCCCATGCCTGGTTTAAACAATGTCCTCATTGAAAATAAAATGGCCAAGGGAAGATATTACCTGAGGCGGGAAAGAAAGGAGCTAAGGCTCCTCGAGAGTGACCTCGTCAACCAAATGGCCATCCAAAGTTACATAAGGTTTTAATTGTTGGTTGTTGACAGTAAAGGGTGGTGCGGAAGAGGAAGGGCTCTTGATCTCCATGGCCCCATGCCGAAATACTTTGGTGATAATGTAAGGCCCATCCCAATGTGATTTCAATTTTCCTGGAAAAAGCTTAAGTCTGGAATTGAAAAGCCAGACTTGTTGGTTCGACTCAAAGGTCTTTCTAAGGATATATTTATCATGCAAGACCCTAGTTGTCTCTTTATAAGCTTGGGAGGTATCATAAGCGGCATTCCTCAGCTCCTCAAGCTCAGTCAACTCCAGCAAACGTGCCTTACCTGCTTGCTCTAAATCCACTTTGACACTTTGGATACCCCAAAGTGCCCTATGTTGAAGTTCAACAGGTAAGTGGCATGCTTTCTTGTACACTATCTGGAAGGGAGACATACCCAAAGGGGTTTTGTAGGCCATTCGATAAGCCCATAAAGCATCATCGAGCTTTTGGGACCAATCCTTCCTATCTGGCCTAATAGTATTTTCTAAAATATTCTTGAGCTCCCTATTTGATACTTCAACCTGGTCACTTTTCTGAGGATGATAAGGGGTAGCAATCTTGTGAGTTACTCCCAGACTCCTGAGTAGCCGATTGAAGTGATGGTTCTGGAAATGAGGTCCCCCATCACTTATAATCATCTTGGGGCTACTAAAGTGAGATATGATATTGGCCTTCACAAAGTTTAAGACCACAAAGTGGTCATTTGTGTGCGTAGGAATGGCCTCTATCCACTTGGAGACATAATCCACTGCCACCATGATAAAATCAAATCCATGGGACAAAGGGAAGGGACCCATGAAGTCTATCCCCCAAAAATCAAAAATTTCCATAGGTTGGATAGGGTGTTGGGGCATCTCATTTCGCCTCCCAATTGTTCCAGTCCATTGACATCTGAGACAGGCCTTAACAAAGTTATGGGAATCCTTAAATAAAGAAGGCCACCAAAAACTGGACTAGAGAACCTCCAAAGCTATTTTCTTAGCACCAAAGTGTCCTCCACAGTGAAGCTCATGGCAAAATCTCAACACACTCTGTTACTCTTCTTCAGGCACACAACGTCTCAAAACTTGGTCTTGTCCAATATGAAATAATTCTGACTCTTCCCAATGAAAGAATCTAGCTTGGGAAATGAATCGCTTCTATTTTTGCGCATCCCAAGAGCCAGGGGTTTCTCCAGTGACCAAGTAATTAATTGTATCTGCATACCAGGGTGAAGTTGGTGTTACCGCCATAAGGGTTTCATTGGGAAATGTCATGTGGATGTCTCCAGATGGAAAGTCATCACGGGGAAGGCAAGACAGGTGATTAGCCACTACATTTTCCACTCCTTTCTTTTCACGAATCTCCAAGTTAAACTCTTGAAGGAGTAGAATCCATCTAATTAAATGTGGCTTAGAGTCATTCTTGGCAATGAGATGTTTCACTGTCGCATGATCAGTAAAAATTACCACCTTTGATCCAAGAAGATAAGACCTAAACTTCTCCAGAGCAAAAACTACAGCAAGTAATTCCTTTTAGTGACTATGTAGTTTTGCTGTGGTTTAGTTAAAGTCTTGCTAGCATAGTGCAGCACATGTGGTCATCCCTCAACCCTCTGTCCAAGAATGGCTCCCACTGCATAATCCGAAGCATCACACATCAACTTAAATGGGAGTGTCCAATCAGGAGCTCGGAGAATAGGCATAGAGGTCAAGGCCTCCTTCAGTGTATGAAAAGCCTTGACACACTTTGAATCAAAATCAAAGGAAGATTCCTTCGCCAATAAGTTGCAAAGTGGCCTAGAAATTTTGTGGAAATTCTTAATGAATCGCCTATAAAAGCCTACATAGCCCAGAAAGGATCTAATATGTTTGACATTTGTGGGAAATGGGAGTTTGGAAATAGAATCAACTTTAGCCTTATCTACTTCCAAACCCCTTTCAGACACAACATGCCCAAGTACAATGCCTTTCTGTACCATGAAGTGTCTTTTCTCCCAGCTGAGGACTAAACCAATCTCCTTACATCTCTTCAGCACATTCTCTAAGTACAGGAGACACTAGTCGAAAGACGAGCTGTAAATGGAGAAGTCATCCATAAAAACCTCAACGCACTCATTAATCATGTCTGAGAAAATGGACATCATACACCGCTGGAAAGTTGCTAGTGCACTACACATTCCAAACGGCATACGCTTGAACGCAAAAGTGCCATAAGGACTAGTGAAAGTTGTCTTATCCTAGTCGTCAGGGAAGACTGCAACCTGGTTGTACCCAAAATATTCATCTAAAAAGCAGAAATACTTGTTCCCTGCCAATCTCTCTAGGATCTGATCAATAAAGGGTAAGGGAAAGTGATCCTTATGGGTAGCGGTGTTCAGTTTGCGGTAGTCAATGCAGACCCTCCAACCAGTTGAGGGTTTGGTCACCACTTGTTCACCCTGGTCATTTGTTTCAACGGTGAAGCCTACCTTCTTTGGCACCACATGGATTGGACTAACCCATTTGCTATCTGCAATGGGATAAATGATCCTAGCATCCAACCACTTCAGAATCTCCTTTTTAACCACCTCCCTCATGTTGGGGTTAAGACATCTCTGCATGTCTCGAAAGGGTTTGATGGAATCATCAGTATAAATGTAATGCATGTAGAGAGTAGTGTCTATACCCTTGATATCAGCAATCGTCCAAGCTATGGCTTCCTTGTGCCTTGATAAACAGTCTAACAAGGCTCCCTCTTGCACTTTAGATGGTGTAGATGAGATGATTACAAAGAGCGTATCATTTGGCTCAAGGAATACATACTTGAGAGAGTCTGGGAGGGGTTTCAATTCAAGGTTAGGGGCTTGGATGGCTAAGGGTTTCAAAATAGAAGTCCCCAACTTAGGTAGAAAATCTACCTTAGGCAGATATGATGGGGAGAGAGACTCAGTAGAAACTCCTAGCAATTCCTAAAGTTCTAGCACATCCCCTTCCCATTCCTCCAAGAGATGGCAATGCTCATTTAGCATGACATGTTGAAGGGGGTCATCACATAAAATTGTAGGAGTTGTCTCTTCAATCAAATCATCTACCACCTCAACTTGGGAACAATCCTCAAATCCAGCTTGTTTAAAAGCATCAAACACATTCTGCCAAATTTTCCTGTTCCCAAAGCTCATTTCTAATGCCCCAGTGTGACAATTAATTGAAGCATTAGATGTCACAAGAAAAGGGCGGCCCAAGATGATTGAGGGCTTGGTTGGTTTGTTGGTAGGGTAAGTGTCCAATATTAGAATATCAACAGAGAAGAAGAAATCCTCCACTCTCACGAGGACATCTTCCAGTAGGCCCTGTGGTGTCTTCAAAGAACGGTCTGTAACTTGGAGGATTATAGGGGAAGGCTTCAGATTGCCTCCTCCAGGTTGTTCATATACATAGCTCGGAAGGATGTTTACCCCCACACCCAGATCAAGCAAAGCCTCGTCTATATGTAGGTCACCAACGACCACCGAGATGTTTGGGGCTCCTGGGTCCTCAAGTTTTGGGGGTGTCCCGTGTTGTATAATTGAGCTAACAAAATCAGGCAGAACAACTTTTGATTGGACCTATTTCCTCGATTACCGATTTTTCATGCACAGGTCCTTTAGAAAGTGGGCATAGGATGGAATCTGCCTGATAGCTTCAAGCAAAGGCAGGTTAATTTGCACTTTTTTGAAAGTCTCCATGATTTCGTCCATCTTATCTTTGGCTCCAAATGAGCCAGAAGAAGTCTGCCCAGAGTCAGATAAGCACTCTGGAATAGGCACTCTCGGTCTCTGGGTGGAAGGGTTGTCATGTCGAGTAAGTGGGGGAACGGAGACAACCACTTCCTGTGAGGTGATTTCAAGTGGAGAAGAGTTGGGCTACTCTTCTCTGGTGGGGTCGAAAGTTGGGGTGGATGGTTTTTCAGAAGGTGGGACTATAGGAGCATTAGGTTTGGAAATTTCTTTCCCACTCCTCAGAATAGTCACCGCCTGGGCTTACTCCCTAAAGATAATCCCTTTCCCTTTAGGGTTCTCCTCAGATGAACTGGGAAGCTTCCCAGCCTCCCTTTTACTCATGGCCTCGACAGGGTGTCCAATTTATGATTTCATCTCATTAATTGCCTTGTCATGAGATTGGATGATCATGCTTTGATTCTCCTGCATGGCCTTCAGCATGGCTTTAAGTTCATCCATCTCAGAAGTCTTGGATAGTTGGGAGGGCATAGGAGGTTGATTATACTGTTGAGTCTGAAAGGGTTGGGGTCTGTAATTCCCTGAATTAGAGACATTCCCCTGTCTCCATGAGAAATTGGGGTGGTTCCTCCATCCCTCGTTATAAGTGTTGGAGAAAGGGTCATTACGAGGTCTAGGATGAAACCTTTGGGTAGCATTCAGGTCCTGTACAAGGTCAGGGAATTGGGAGGCCAAATGACAATCCACAGTAGCGTGCATATTTCCTTTACCAATGGTGCATTCAGAAGCTTGGGAAGCAGAGGCATTTGGAGTAGTTGGCTAGGGTTTGTCATAAGCCTTTCCATGTTTTGGTTCAACAATTGAATCTGGAAGGCTAAATTCTAGGTATCCCTAGCCTAATTTGCCTCAATCTTTTATTGCATAAGAGTGGGTTTCCTATCCAAATAGGAAGAATTTAGGTGGATAGAATTCTCACTCAAGGTTTCAAAAGATCCCAAGCCTCATCTTCAGTTTTTGTAAGAAAGGTTCCTACACAGGCACCATCCACTGTTTGCCTATGCTTGTCATTTAATCTAGTGTAGAACCTTTCTACAAGTTTCCATCTTGGCACTTGATGATGGGGACATAAGCGTAACAAATCTTTGAAGCGCTCCCATGCATCATGAAATTGTTCTCCATCTTATTGAGCAAAACCTATGATTTCCCTCCTATAGTGATTAGTCTTGCTCATAGGGAAGTATTTTTTTAAAAACTCTCCCTTCAAGGCATCCCAAGTATCCACTCTACCATCTAGAGTGTGATACCAATGCTTTACCTTATCCTTGAGGGAGAAAGGAAAAAGGGTTCGCATTTGGGCATCATCAATAACACCCTGCAATCTCACCGTGGAACAGACCTCGGTGAATTCCTCCAGCTGCCTGTAGGGGTCCTCCCTAGAAGTACTATAGAATGAGGGCAACAGAGATATGATACTACTCTTGATTTCATATGGATTATTCCCCCCAGGTCTTCTCAGTGTATGGCCAGGTTGGTTGGTAGGGATAAAATAATCTCTCAAAGATCGTTGGTTCTCCACAATTCTATTTTCTTCTTCCTCAGCCATCTCTCTTCTCTCTTGGTTGGCTCTCCTAAGGATTCTTTTAGGTTCTGAATTAAACACAAGTTGTCTCCTCAGAAATCGCCTACCAAGCATACACCACAAACACAATTCAAAAGGACTTTTATGTCTTTAATCAATTAAGGCCTTTGAGATTTTAGTTCAATTGTAGGTGACAATACAAATTACCCAATCAATTACATGCCAATTGTCAACCTACGAAATGCCTTAATGAAGACCTAATTAGAACTTAGGTGCTTTGCCCTAAAGTTCAACTGGTAAAGTACTTCAAGGATGGAAGATCGAGGGATGCAAGTAAGCCTAAGCCTTCCTTTGAAGCTGTGCTTTTGCAGTGCTTCTTAACTACCCTCAAAAATCCGTGACAGGGTATCCCCCACCTTGGAGTTACAAAACTTTTGAACTTAAGTTTCAAGCACTTTGGTATCTAATGGTAGGAGAGTTCTTTCCTAGTAGCCACAACCTAGGAGTGTCTAATTGCATGCTTTAGTGTGCAGTCATGCACGTGTGCATTCACCGTAAAAGTTTGAATTTTTTAACCACAGCACAATGTCTAAAATCAACTCCTCAGGTTTTATATGTTCCTCCTTTAATTAGTCCTTTTTCAAAAAATGTGACCACTTGTTAAATCGTTTCAAGATAACTTATGTGGTCTTGGAATTATGTCTAAATGCAAATGCATGATCAAAATATGGATGCAAAGTAAGAGAATGAGTACCTTGCTTCTAGCAGATAAGCATCTTGACCTAGTAATAGGTCAGATTACCTGATAGCAGGTGTATGCTGTTTGAGTTTACTAATGATAGGGGTAGGTCCCTAATGTTTGATAGTTTGTTAAATGTGATAATTGTCTTGAAACTGTGTGATTCTGATACTAGAAATCCTATTTAATGTAAGAACCTAATTGGGGGTCTACCAGGTACCCCAATGGACAGGGATGAATGGGAAAAAATTGCAATGAGACCCTAGATGGGTGAAGCATGTGTGTGTGTGTAGGTGCATGCATGCACTTATAATTTGAGCATGAAGCCCCCTAAACACATTAAAAGCAAATTTGAATTGACTATGTAATGGCTTAAATCTCATAAGATGACATCTGCAACTCGACTTGAGTTTATAAAAGGAAATGCTTAGATCCTAAGGTCTTGAGTAAGACCCCAGGAGATCCACTAGGTCCTTAGGACTTCATTCTGGGCACGAAACCCAAATAAATTAAAGGGATGGTAAGTCAACTAGGTGAGCTCGTAAGGCTGCACCCTTAGACTTGGTGAACCACGGGTTCACTACTCGGGTAGAAGACCTGAGCTATTGGGATAGCAAGAGGCTACTAAGAAGATTTTCCTTGGAACAGGAAAGGTTCCTAGGTTCGGTGACAAGCCTTGGGCTGTCACTGGTGTTTGGCACTTGAATGTACCCGAATCTGACTCAATACAAAGGTACTTGAGCAAGAGTCTCACTAGACGCCCGCATGTGAGAAGGTGGCTGGTGTACTAAGATGGATTGGCTGAGATCTCATCCGGTGGCAGATTGAGAGGGCACACTCAAGGACTGCACTCATATAGGGAGCTGCTCCTAGCGGGAGCATTGGTGTGGCTCGGAAATTCTGGCCTATCCTGCGATGATGATCTGGTTTCATCTGTGACTAGTCCTTGTTGGACACCGATTAGGCTCGTGTTACGTGATCACAAGCCATAGGCTTGGGTATATCCCAAGAGGTCCAACTCTTTTGACTGAAGTCAGCAATGTACTTGATACATCGAGAATAGGCACGCCTGACGTCCCCAAACACATTTAATTAATTTGTTCATTGTAGTGTGCATTTATGACATCAATTTTAAAGAGATTAATCACATGTGAGTACGAGTGTCGAACGGAGGGAGGCGAGAAATCAGATCACTTAATCGCTTTAATGTCACAAAATACATCATTTGGTTTGCTTGTGAAAAAGAGAGAAATAACGAGAGAGAGAGTTAGAGATTCATAATAATGTAGTAGATGATAATATATTGCAAAAAAAATAGAATTATTTTACAATTAAAATGCTAGATGAAAGCTTAAAACAGCATAAACATAAAACTAAGGAAACTAGTAGGTAAATGAAGAGGCAAGGCAGCCACGACAGCGAAGGGGCTTCTGTCGGCAGCTCGACGGCTCTGGGACCTTGCTTAGGAGCTCTATGGAGTGGTAGTGTTGCTAAGTAGAAGATATCAAGAGTTCCCTCAGGGATGGAGGGGTGTAGGTCCTTTTATAGTGGAGATACGAAGGCCAAAAGCACATTCGGGTCAACAACAACATTCAATTCGTCGCTAAAGCTCTACCGCAGGCGTTGCTAAAGTACCAGCTCAGGCTCCCACTTGCGTGTGAATAGTGGCCTTGCTCGCAATCCGCACGATCGCTCTCAGATTCATTCGATGGAGAATCAACTGTCCAAATCGCATGTAGTCGTGCCCTTCGAATCGTGCGGAGGGCGCATATCATCAAGCATTGGATCGAGCATTGGATGGCACATGCAAGCATCACGTGCATCTGACACATGAGATTGAGCCACGTTACGCCCTTCAGAACCATTGGATGAGAAATCAAGGGTCAAATTTTGCTTGCCGCTCGAATGTTACTGATTAGTGCCCTCGCGAGGTTTCGAACGCACGCCCACAGCATGTCGGTTAAGGTGCGGACCGCTATGCCACGCCTACGAATAGTCATGTGGATGCACTACTGGTGCTGCATCCACAGCCATTGGATGCGATCGGATGGTCGAGCTGAGCTGAGGCCTGGCGTAACCCTCACCATTGGATCTTCATCCAATGATGGAGAGGCGTCCCTAGAAGAGCCTTCAATGGATGTGAAGTGAGTGAGGGAGGCATGGATGGGTGACACAAGGTTGATGGCCAGAACTTCTTTAGCTTATTGTGGGAGCTACGAAGGTCGGATTAAGGTGATTTTGAGTTTGTTGGACTCTGATCATCTATCTGGATCCACCTGTATGGTCCAATTGCTCATTTGAGACCTGTTTCAGTGCTCACTTGTACCCATGGTCGTTAAACATTAATTATAAGCAATCTTAATGTAGGAATAACATAATATGCATGCAATGCTCCCAACCCAACTATAGCATGATATTAATGCGCAAATGCCCTTGAAATTGACTCTAATTGATACAATTATCAACATTAAATGTAGGGTCATCATACCCCCATGCCCACCCCTTGCTAGTCCCTAGCAAGGTTAACCTAAGTGCTATCTACAACTAGGATTAAGAATTGATCACTCAAGTAGAAGTACTTGTCAACAGAAGAAAATTGCTACCAAAAACCTAGCCACAAAGACTCAACAGCGCCTGGGAGTCTACCAAAATGCAAACCGCCCAAGTCCTTAGCTTATTCTATATAGAAATAATTTTTTTTTCTTTTTTGGATTTTTGGAGTTGAGAGTTTCAAGGTAACCTTTTACGATTACACAACCCACCCAAGACTCGAAAAGGACCCTAAATGCTAAGCATCTTGTCGTGAAAATTGCAATAGACTCACTCAATGATAGTTAAAATGGACTTCAAGTTTCTACGCCCCTAGGTGACCCCAAAAAATAAAATGCTGCCTAAAGGTGTATCTATCTGATCGATAGCTTTCTCCCTACTTTTATTTTTGTAGGGTCAACACAAGGGCGAACCCTGTGTATATCTCCCGAATTATGCTACTTCCACATTTCTTCCCTAAGTGTTTTGGAATTCTTGTCATTTTAGGAGCTAGCATCTAGACAATCGACCAATGGGCTGTTACCCTTGACAACTTGCCAGCCATACTCATGCAGTGAAGTGTGGCTTATTTCTTTTTTTCTTTTTCCTCCTTTTTCTATTTTTCTATTTCTTTCTTTTTAAAAAAAATTAAGTAGGTGGCTTTCCTAATCTAAGATTTACCTAAAGACAGTAGTAAAGGAGAATGGTCCTATGGCTGGGCTCTGGACAACTAGTCAATGAACTGTTACCACCGACAACTCACCAACCAAACCACCCTAGAAGGTTCATTAACTACCCAATTTCCATTAGAACCGTTGAGGAGCGAGTTAGTGCAAAACGTGTGCAGATGCTTAGACTATAAGTCACCTCAAATCAGAGGGCGGGTTGATAAGTCGTGTACTTATCACCCCAATTTATTGACCAAGTTAGAATAAAATTACTTGGCGAGGACTCAAGACCAAGTCCACATTTTAGAGGACACCTGGACTGATTAAGTCCAAACACCTAAAGAATCTAAGCGTTCAGGTCCCTAACGTATCATTTCTTAAAGTTGACAAGCTCCTAATGCCTAAGTTTTCTTTTCCTAATTTCTTTTCTTTTTAAGAAGACAATTCAAGATGAAAATATGTACTCAAAACATATGAATCTCCCCCCCATGCCTAATTTGGACAATGTCCTCATTGGGAAATAAATGTATGCAATGGAGTAAGGAAGGAAATTACCTGAGTTTTAGCTGTGTATCCAGTCGGCATGAATCCTCTAGCTTGCCTCCCAGGAAGCTCTGAGTTTAGTGCCTTCAACTGGGCATAGTACATAGACAACAAAGGACCAATCAGTTGAATGGTCTGGGTCAAGAAGGGGAAGACATAATCAGCTAGACCCAAAGGCAGAAGTCTGCAAATGCAGACTAGATTATGGTGCAGTCCCATCCCTAAGGGACGGGATCTACAAATGGGGTAACATGCATGCCCATGTCTGTTCCTCTCTTAATCTACAAGCATGCAAAGAAGCTGATTTAGATGAGTGCAACCTAAATCTAAAATGTCGGACACTAAAGATGTAGGTTTTGTAATCAACTTGCATCCCTTTAAAGTTGTAATCCTTCAAAGTTATATCAAGTCCAGTGAATTCGGGTTGCAGGATTTCAATTCTGATAGAGCATGTAACAAAATCAAGAGTTTGACAATGAACCCTAAGATCAACCATGAGGTCTCTCTCCAAAGGAAAATCCATCACTTCTTTAACTAGGGTTTCATTGCTTATTCCCTCCAATTTTCGAGGTTGAAGTAGAGGTAGGGCTTATTTCATCATCTAGCTCAGATTCTTTCCCTTGGCCCCCCTCTAAACTTGTGATGGGCGTTTCAAATGATTCAAAATCAATTATTTTGGAATCGTAATCCCACTCCCCATCTTCAATTTTGGATGTCTTCCACCAAATCACTTTCCTAAGGAAGATTAAATTTGGATTCAAAGATGTCAACCACCAAATTCTCAATTTCCTCTTGATTTTTTTCCTCAATTCTCCCTAAATCATGTTCTAAGGAATCCTTAATGACATTTTCTAATGAGTTTTCAACAATGGGGCAGTATCAATGGTGGACTAAGCCAATTTTGGGCAAATAGCTATAGTCCAATCAATCACCATGGGGCCTTGCTTCATGAATTCTGTAAAAGGGGTTGCTTACAACAATGTTCTTTGGTCCTCTTCATCTAGTTGTTGGAACATATCAATCATGGCTTATTTCCCCTCAATCAATTCTTGATTCTATCTATATAACTCCAACTGAAGGCTATTAAGAATTGACTGAGTGTCATTAGGTTTCCTTTGGATTTCCTCCTTAGCATTCAAATCAGGGTTGGGAGGGTATGGTTGAGGATGTGTATTAGAGTCCATACTGGGGCTTAAGTTCTTGGGTGGGTCCTCTATTCTATCATTTTCAGGGTCCAATTCCTTAAGAGGCACCATTTTCTGTTTAGTCCTACTCCAAAATAATTGAGGTTATAAATCCTCCTCCCACTCGGATTCTTCGTCAGGGGTCCAAAGCAGGGTTTGATCATTTTTGATTTTCACAGGTTTATGAACATCATTTGATTTCCATTTTTCTAAATTCCATTCCAATCCATAGCTCAAGTAGGAGAGATCCTTGAATTCAAATGACTTATCTTGGTTAGTGTCCTAGGAAGGGTAGGGGTCTTGGTGTTCTCCTAGAGTGTAGGTCCTATCAGATTGATTAGTGGGTGAGTGGGACCTAAAATAGGAGTCATCATAAGGAGAATCAAGATAAGAATCCCCAAGGTTTGGATTGTACCCCTGGGTGGTTGGGCTGGATGTATCCCAATAGGAAGTTGGTGCAAATTGAGTAAAATTGGGATAATCAGGACAAGAGGGTCTTCTAGGTACTCAAGTCCTGGATTATATCCCCAACTAGGTGGCTGGTTATTCCAAGTAGACTATGGATACAGTCTACTTGGGTTAGAATACAAATCATGTTGGGGATTATTTGGCAAGGAAGGATAGGCATTGAAATCCATGGTTTGGAAGAAGTAGAGGGATGAACGAAGAACAGATGAGTGAATTAAGTGTGGATAATCAAGCAAGAAAAAGTAAGCCCTATATTGTAAACCTAGGTGACCTATGCTTCAGAAATAAATTCCAACCACATGAAAAATTTGGTGTTGTTCTTACTCCCGAAGGTGGTAAAGTTGGGAACGCGAAGCAGGGGGAGCATGTCCTGGGGGCTGCTAATTATGCCAAACCCCTGCTTACTTAAGTCATTTGACAATCGGGCCTCCCAACTTAGCACCTTTTAAAGCAAGTAGATGTCACTAATTTGCAATGCGTTCAAAAAAATACCCTGAAACAGACTCAATGAATCCTAAGGCCAACATCTACTCAATTTTATTGAGAGCTAGGTTAGTGCTTGTGCTCAAAGTATATGATGAGGCTTTGTTGGGGATTGTGCCATTTAATTACCCCAATTGAGCATGTATGTGCACTTCAACAAAACATGGTTTTCAAGCAAGATAATTTAGATGTGGTGTCTTTTAATGATTCGTCCTTACTTTAGTGCTTTTTAGGGTTAGAATTCTTATTATATTCAAGCAATGTTTGTAGTTGGCACACAAAGCTTTGCACACACGGGTGATTGTAAATTTCCTTTCTGAGCAAAATACATGACCCTAGAAAAATAACCCTAATGTATTCACCCTAAAGTTCATGCAATTCTACCAGGTGAATTGATTTTAGATTGAGTGGTGCAGCCCAATCCAAGACATTGGTGGCATCGCAAACACCACTCAAAAAGGAAAAACACTCAAAAAGATTTTCAAAGGATATTAGAGTGTTTAAAAGATTTTTTTTTTTTTCAGGTGGAGGGTTTGAGATGTGGGTCAAGTAATCATTCACCACACCATTTTTTTTTTGGAATTTTTTTAAAATTTTTTTAAAAGCAAGCAAACATTCTATCCTAACGTTCATGCATGAGCCTAGATGCAACTTTTTTTTTTAGATATGGGATGAAGAAACTACGATAGATAGGGTGGTACTCACCAAAATCCTCACCACACTTTACTCCCAATCTACCGTCTTGGGATGCACTCCTCTCGTTGATTTCACGCCAAATTCCTACAATCAATCAATAGAAAGACAGAAAAGCGAGTCAGAAATTTGAGCACCAATGAAAGGATAGAAGTGACTAAAAAAATCCATTGCTTCCCCAACAACAACGCCAAAAACTGACGTCGCGAAATGCGTTTAATGAATTTTCTCGTTGTATTGTACGTTTACGACATCACTTTTAAAGAGATTAATCGCACGTGAGTACGAGTGTCGAACACAGGGAGGTGAGAAATCGAATCACTTAATCATTTTATTCTCACAAAATACGTCGTTTGGTTTGCTTGCGAAAAATAGAGAATGAGAGAGAGAGAGAGAGTTAGAGATTCATGATAATGTAGCAAATGATAATATATTGCAAAAAAAATAGAATCGTTTTACAATTATAATGCTAGATGAAAGCTCAAAACAGCATAAACATAAAACTAAGGAAACTAGAAGCTAAATGGAGAGGCGACGCATCCACGGCGGTGGAGGGGCTTCCGTCAACTGCTCGACAGCTCCGGGACCTTGCTTAGGAGCTCTATGGAGTGGTAGTGTTGCTAAGTAGAAGATATCAAGAGCTCCCCCAAGGATGGAGGGGTGTAGGTCCTTTTATAGTGGAGATATGAAGGCCAAATGCACATTCGGGTCAACGACAATCAATTTGTTGTTAAAGCTCCGCCGTAGGCATTGCCAAAGGACCCAGCTCACGCTCTTCCTGGCACCTGCTCGAGCATGAACAGTGGCCTCACTCGCAATCCACTCGCTCGCGCTCACAGCTGTTTAATCGAAAATCGACAGTCCAGATTGTAATTCCCTACTTGGAGGGGGTGAGATCAGCGTGACGTAAAAATAATGCGTAATTATAAATGGAACAATCTCACAAAATAACCATCACACAATGTACACAATTATTTTTAGGTGGAAACCCAAATCGGGTGAAAACCACCACCTAACCCTCTCGAGTTAGGATTTTCCGATCAACCAAGTTGATCAAATCCACTAAACGAATCACTTAAACGAGGGTGATTCAACCTCAATTACAACCATGCTACAAGTGTGAGGGTAGCATTCCTCAACCCCTTCCCTTCACGAGAAGGATTTTATCCCTCGATGGAGACAGGAATTCGCAACGCGAATACCCAACCAAGTAACAAATAAAATACAACAATAATCCTATAGAGCCACAAATATATTCTTAAACTAAGCTTCTATAGAAGTTAAGATGCTTCCCTTTGCAAGAGGTGCGTCGAATCGGTGATGCGGGTGCGTGAGCCACGCAACGGCGCAATGGTGCTCTCGTGAACTATGGCGGGAGAGCGGGTGCGTAATTGATCGATGCTCTCTAGATGTAGAACTAAGCTTGGAGAGCTAGAGCTTCAACTACTTCTCTTGGACACAAAAGATGTGGAAAGTGGTTTGCTTAGTGTGTCTTGGTGTGTCTAGATGTATGTTTGAGTGGCAAAGGTTCCCCTCTATTTATAGAGGCCATAAGAAGGCTTTGGAAGGCTTCCATAGCCGTTGGGTACAAGGCCCAAGAGAATCAAGCCAGAATCAAGGTTAATCATTACACTTACAGGGTTATTAGATGTCTGATCCTAACATCGGACGTCTGGAAAACCAATTTAAGACATTTGGGAACAAAGTCAAACGTCTGAATATAGGCGGGTTTCCTTCCTGACTTGAATCAGATATAAACAGGGTTCTAGTGAATTGTCATCAGATGACATACAGGACATCTGGAATGAAGTCTGGACATCTGGAAACCTACTTTTCAACGGAAATGGATTCCCAAGGGAGTGCAATGGCTATAAATCTCTGAGAAGAGATTTTGGGTCAGCCGAGGAAAAACGGTCATGTATCGGATGTCTGGGGTCCTCTACGGACGTCTGATACGAGGCTAACAGTCATTTCCTTCAGTGTTTACTAAGGCAGCCAACAGTCCACTAATTGGACGTCTAGCGAAGTCATCAAACGTCTGCTGAGACATCTGGACTAAGGTCAAGATGTCTAATTTCATCAGACAGAACTAAGTCCAGCCTAACCATTATCGGACGTCTGAGTCAACAGTCAGACGTCTTAAAAGTCATTATCAGACGTCTAAAAAAGGTTGTTTGAACCCTATTTTGGTTTTCTAAGTTCTCTACAGAAAATATAAGTACCCTAGGATTGTGTAGGTGTTCCTAGGACTACTGTTAGGATACTTTGAGGCTCTTTAACATGATATTCTAAGAAACAAAAAAAGCAACGAAATAAAGACAAAAGTACATAGAAAGAGATAAACAGAATTCTATCATATTCTTCTTGTCCTTCCATCTTCAAGCTATCGCTCCACGCGAAGCTCCTCTGTTCTCCATCAAGCTCCTCCAATCTGTCTTGGATGCAAGCTCGAACTCCATCTAACCACGTCTCCATTTGTAATTAACCTGAAATCTAAGACTTTTAAGTGCAAATGTTAAATGACACATGTTTTGTTATCATCAAAATAAATAATCGCGGTGCTCTAGCACCAACAATCTCCCCCTTTTTGATGATGACAAAGCCATAAATAATAATTCAAAAAATCCTCCCCCTTTTTGACATTATCAAAAAGGTTTAATTGATTTTAAATTTCCTATAACTCCCCCTTAAAACATGCTCTTCTATAAATGAGTTGAATTTCTTTTAACAAGAGTAGTGTCCTCCCCCTTTTTGTAACAATAAGATAGCTATTATTTTTCTCCCCCTTACTAAAGGAAATTTAGCAAACTTACATCTCCCCCTAAATAATTGATAATTAGCTCATAATTTTAACTCCCCCTATCTATATGCTAATGATAAAAGGATGGGGTAAAGGGTTTTACCTCACCTACCATAGCCAATAAAATGGCCCAAATGGAGGTGGTGGATGCCACATCGGATGGGGCTCCCATCTGTAGCTTGGAGGCCCCGGCATCGACGCTGGTCTCCAATCTGACGGTCGACGTGCGGTGGGTCCATCATTTGTTTGCCGTCCCATAGATCTTCTTGTCATTCTCCTTGGTCTACTCTTTGGTCCTCCCAACTCGAGTTGACCAGCCTTGAGCTTGTAGGTCCAGTCCTTTGTGTTGTAGTCACCCTTGAAACCTACAAAACAAGATTCCAAATCTTTCTTCGATATCCAAGTGAGCTTGGATCCGGATCTGTTAGCGGGTCTCCTTGATGGAGATCCTTTCTCAACCTTTGGGCTATGCAAATCTTCTACTTTGTTAATTAATTTGTTAGAATTTTCCCTAAGACATGCGATTTCTTTTTCTATAATATTTATCTTAGTCTTTAAATTAGAAATTTCTAACTTTAGACTAGCATTTTCCTCAATCAATTTAGTATTTTAATTGATTAAGTCATCATTTTTAGGACTAGCTTCTATATCCTTAAGTTATTTTTCTAACCTTTCATTTTCATTTTTAAGAAAAATAAGGTTCTTTTCAATGTTTTTATTTTCTATCTTAAGTGATTTACTAACTTCAAAAAGCTCATTAAATGCATTATGTAAATCAGAATTTACCTTCTTGTCGGAGTCGCTTTCACTTTCGCAGTCGCTTTCTCCTAAGGCCATGAAACCAAAGCAAGCGGTTTCATTCTTCTCAGGTTTTTCTTCTTCCTCTTCCTCCGAGCTTGAGTCGTCCCACGTTGCTTGGAACACCTTCTTCTTAGACTTCTCCTTTTCCCTCTTCTTCTCCTTCCTGAGAAGTGGGCATTCTAGTCGTAGACGCCCTTTCTCATTGCACTGGTAGCAACGTCTCTGGCTCCTTCTTCTCCTTTTCTTTCTTTGACTCCCTACAAAGCTTGAAAATTTTCTTAAGTAAAATTTTAAAGTCTTCGTCGTCGGAACTTACCTCGCTATTTGACGCGACTCTAAATGCGAGGGTCTTCTTCAGTTTTGGTTCCAATGTATCCTTCTTCTTCTGCTTTAGCTTTGTCTCGGACGCCATTAGGTTGCCTAGGAGATCCACCATGTTGAGCTCCTCCACTTCGTTTGCCTCCTCGATGGCAGTGACCTTCTGTTCCCACTCTGGTCCGAGGGAACGAAGAAGCTTCCCTTGAAGGTCCCCCTTAATGAAGGTTTTTCCTAAAGCTTTTAAATTATTTACTATGAGAGTGAACCTAGTGTTCATCTCACTTAAAGATTCGTTATACTTCATAGAAAAAGATTCAAATTCTTGAGAAAGTAAATTTATTTTAGAAGTCTTTACCTTTGAGGTACCTTCGTGAGTTACCTCGAGTGTGTGCCAAATCTCGTATGCTGAGGCACACTACGAGATTCTGTTGAACTCCTTTGGGCTAAAAGCGCAGTACAATGCATTCGTAGCTTTCGTGTTGAGTGAGAGTTCCCGGATCTGCCGCTGCGAGTATCCTGCATCGGGTCGCTCCAGGATCTCGTATGGGGTTTCGCAACATCCTCATAGAGCGAAGTCGATGGCTTGAAGCCACATCCTCATTCTCAGCTTCCAGTAGCTGTAATTGTTTCCGTCGAAGTAGGGTGGTCGGACGGTGGACTGCCCCTCTAATATTCTGATCGTAGATGTGCATCCCTCCATTTGATCTCTTGCCGATGTGTAACGCCGATTTGCAAAACCTGCTCTGATACCAATTGTAAATCCCTACTTGGAGGGGGTGAGATCAGCGTGACGTAAAAATAATGCGAAATTATAAATGGAACAATGTCACAAAATAACAATCACATAATGTACACAATGATTTTTAGGTGGAAACCCAAATCGGGTGAAAACCACCACCTAACCCTCTCGAGTTAGGGTTTTTCGATCAACCAAGTTGATTAAATCCACTAAACGGATCACTTAAACGAGGGTAATTCAACCTCAATTACAACCACGATACAAGTGCGAGGGTAGTGTTCCTCAACCCCTTCTCTTCATGAGAAGGATTTTGTCCCTCGATGGAAATAGGAATTCGCAACGCGAATACCAAACCAAGTAACAAAGTAAAATACAACAATAATCCTATAGAGCCACAAATATATTCTTAAACTAAGCTTCTATAAGAGTTAGGATGCTTCCCTTTGCAAGAGGTGCTTCGAATCGATGACGCGAGTGCGTGAGCCACGCAACGACGCAACAGTGCTCTCGTGAACTATGGCGGGAGAGCGGGTGCACAATTGATCGATGCTCTCTAGATGTAGAACTAAGCTTGGAGAGCTAGAGCTTCAACTACTTCTCTTGGACACAAAAGATGTGGAAAGTGGTTTGCTTAGTGTGTCTTGGTGTGTCTAGATGTATGTTTGAGTGTCAAAGGTTCCCCTCTATCTATAGAGGCCCTAGGAAGGCTTTGGAAGGCCTTGGAAGGCTTCCATAGCCGTTGGGTACAAGGCCCAAGAGAATCAGATCGGAATCAAGGTTAATCATTACACTAATAAGGTTATCAGACGTCTGATCCTGGCATCGAACGTCTGGAAAACTAGTTTAAGACGTCTGGGAACAAAGTCAGACGTCTGAATATATGCAGGTTTCCTTCCTGACTTGAATCAGATCTAAACAGGGTTCTAATGAATTGTCATCAGACGACATACAAGACGTCTGGAATGAAGTCTAGACATCTGGAAACCTACTTTTCAGCAGAAATGGATTCCCAAGGGAGTGCAATAGCTATAAAATCTCTTAGAAGATATTTTGGGTCAGCCGAGGCAAAACGATCATGTATCATATGTCTGGGGTCCTCTATGGACATCTAATATGAGGCTAACGGTCATTTCCTTCAGTGTTTACTAAGGCAGTCAACAGTCCATAATTGGACATCTGGCAAATTCATCAAACATTTGTTGAGATGTCTGGACTAAGGCTTGGATGTCTGATTTCATCAGACAGAACTAACTAATTCTAGCCTAAACATTATTGGACGTCTGAGTCAACAGTCAAACGTCTTAAAAGTCATTATCAGACGTCTAAAAAGGTTGTTTGAACCCTATTTTGATTTTCTAAGTTCTTTACAGAAAACCTAAGTATCCTAGGGTTGTGTAGGTGTTCCTAGGACTACTGCTAGGGTACTTTGAGGCTCTTTAACATGATATTCTAAGAAAAAAAAAAGCAAGGAAATAAAGATAAAAGTACATAGAAAGAGATAAACAGAATTATATCCTATTCTTCTTGTCCTTCCATCTTCAAGCTATCACTCCACGTGAAGCTCTTCTGTTCTCCATCAAGCTCCTCCAATCCATCCTAGATGCGAGCTCGAACTCCGTCTAACCATGTCTCCATTTGCAATTAACCTGAAATCTAAGACTTCAAGTGCAAATGTTAAATGACACGTGTTTTGTTATCATTAAAATAAACGATCGCGATGCTCTAGCACCAACACAGATCGCATGTGGTTGTGCCCTTTGGATTATGCGGAGCGCATGTATGATCAAGCATTGGATCAGGCATTGGATGGAGCATGCATGCATCGTGTGCATCCAGCATGTGAGATCGCGCCACATCATGCCCTTCAGAACTGTTGGATGAGAAATCAAGGGCCGAATTTTGCCCGCCACTTGTGTGGTTCTTATTTGCGCCCTCGCGAGGCTTCTAACGCACACCTGCAACATGTGGGTTGAGGTCCAGACCACTGTGCCATGCCCACGGATAGTCACGTGGATGCACTGCTAGTACTGCATCCACAGCTGTTGGATGCAATTGGACAGTTGAGCTGAGGTAAGGCGTGGTGTAACCCTCACCATTGGATCTTCATCCACCGGTGGAGAGGCATCGCTGGAAGGGCCTTCAGCGGATGTGAAGCACGTGGAGGAGGCACGGATGAGTGACACATGGTCAATTCTGGGCTGTTGATCAGATCAACAGCCAGAACTTCTTTGGCTCATTGTGGGAGCTACGGAGGTCGGATTGAGGTGATTTTGAGTCCGTTGGACTCCGTTCGTTGATCCAGATCCATCCGTATGGTTCAATTGCTCATCTGAGACCTGTTTCAATGTGCACTTGTGCCCATAGTCATTAAACATTAATTATAAGCAATCTTAGTATAGGAATAACATGATATGCATGTAATGCTCCCAATCCCACTATAGCGTGATATTAATGCGCATATGCCCTCAAAATTGACTCTAATTAATAGAATTATCAACATTATATGTAGAGTCATCAATGCCTTTCTAGAGGATTAATAGACTACTAGCCTCTCCCTTGGCCAGGGTAAGACTATCAGGTTGGAATTCAAAGGAAAGGTTGTGTCTCAATCTCCTCTAGTAGAGAGGGATGATTCCCATAATCTGATCATCGAGGCAAGTGAGGGAATAAATTATTATACCAAATCATGGGAAGAATTTGGGTAACTTGTTAATGGGTTGTTGGACCACAATGACTGGTCATGCTCGATAGGGTTCAGGAAATTAGAACCTAAAATGTTGGTTTGGGCTAGGAACCAACCAGTAAAATGGAACTATACACTATCCTGTTTGGTTGAGATATAGCAGATGATTGTTTCCTACTAAGCTGATTGGCTCATCCCTACTTTGTGACCTACTTTCAGGTTGTCATCGCAGATCGTCGATATACGAAATTTGTCTCTGTGCAAGTTTATGCGTGCTTAGTTGGCAGGTACATTTTTTGCTTTGGTTTACAACAAGTTTATGTTTTGTTATTATTTTCTTGTATCAATAATGTGCCATTCCTTTCCATTTTTCTTCCATTTTGTGTTGTAAATGGAACTCTTTTATAGATCAACTTAGTTAGGTACAACCGGAATTGAATAAACCAGCACCTCTTTCTTTTCTGTCCCTCAGGACTCTAACCCTCATTTAGGGGTTTAGGGCATGACATTGGGTTAAGGAGTTAACCCAATGAAACAGGAGATAGTAGAACTCCTTCTCCAATGCTGTCAAGGAGAAAGTGTATCCTTAGACCTGAGACAAATATTTCTCTCTATTCATGAACACATACATTTGGCAAACCAATAAGTTGATGCACCCACCTTGGTGTTGAAACTGGAAAGTTCGTGTATGTGGGAAGGGACTGGATGATGGCAAAAATTGGCGTGATTTATAAAAGCGGGCTTTTAAGTCGTTGTAACAAGCCAAATCGCAATCGCTTTTAAATTTTTAAACCTAGATAGTGGAGTATCTAGGGTCATCCAAGGAGGCAATTTTTGCAATTTCAGATCTCTTACTTAAAAAATAGGAAATCAACTTTCTTTTTTGTATTTTTGTATATATATTTTTTAGGGTTTTTGAATAAACAAGGCAATGAGAAATGTTGGCGGGAAAAGACTACTTCTAATTTAGCAACCAGGTGACAAGAATGACCTCTTCCCAATCTCACCCTAGGCAAGTGAGGGCCTAGGATAATTGGGAAGAGGGTGTGAAAGTGCTAAAACAAAATCAAAGAAAGAAGATGCATCAAATTGAAAAGGCAACTTTATAGAAAATGGACTTTTATTTCACAACTATAGAGGAAAGCTTTTACTACAAAAAGTAAAACTGAAAACAAATAAAGCAAAAATCCTAGATGTTGATGGTGAAGAGAGTGAAGCACTTGCTCCAACTGTGGTTGCTTCCGTAGTTAAAAAGGGCTCCTTTCTTCTCCTTGAATAGCTTCTCCTAGCAAGCTTAGGGGGGGCGTGCCTTAGCTCCTCCAAGGTGGATGGCTTCAACCTTAATGGCTCCTCCCAGGGTGGGCATGGACCACCCTCAAGATCTCTTCCAACGCCTGGCCGTCCTCCTTAATGAAAGCTTGCTCCACCTCTTGGTGTGGCACAACGAGAAGAATGGAGAGGAAGAAGGCACCAAGGAGGCAAGGGATAGCCTCCTTAATCTCCTTCCTTCCTTCTTCTTCTTGGCCGTAAGTTAAAGGTGGGCTTAAGGTAGAGTTAACACTAATGGAGGATGGGTTTTTAGTGGTGGTTAGGAGGGCTTTTATAGAGGTGGAGAAGGGGGTAGTTGGCGTGGGTTAGATGTAGGGCTAGGATGGGTTTTAGGAGGTGGTTAAGGATCCTAGGGTGGAGGGAGGTTGGCACCAACTGAAGGGGCTTGTAGGGTGGTAGTTACGGTGGTGTTGGTGGCTTTTGGTGGTGGAGAGGCACCACTAAATTGGTGCCAACCTTTGGGCTTCTAGAAGGGTTCTTAGGTGGAGGGATAAGATGATTTGTGGGCATAAGTGTAAGGATGGGATGAAAGGGTTTTTGGAGGGAAAACATGGCACCAACTTCGAGGTGGTTATGGTGGTTTTGGCGCCACCTTATTGCTGCCCTTTGGTTGTGGTTGAGGGGTGAAGGGTGGTGATGGTGGTGGTGCCAACTTAGAGTAGGAGTAGGTAGCTAGCTTAAGTGGACTAGTTAGGTGGTGAGGTGGAGTTCAGTTGTAGGTGGTGGATGGATGGTGGATGGCCAAGGGAGCTGGAGCTTAGCTAGTAGGCGTTGGGTAGGAGGCAGAGGGAGCTCAGGTTTAGAAGAGAGGAGCTGAGAAGGCGATGCTTGGAGCTGCATAGGAGCTGGTGGCTACTGAAGAAGAGCAAGGAGCTACTTTAGCTGGCTTAGCTTGCTAGTTCTTTGCTAGCTGCTAAGCCAAGCTAAAGTAAGGTGGCTTCTGCTAAGGTATGCTAAGGTGAGCTAGGTCTGATCTTCCCGGGGAGGACCTAGCTAACTGGAGTAGCTAAGGTAACTTAGCTCAACTAAGTTGAGCAAAGCGGAGTCCCTGGGAGATGGACTTGAGCTGGCCTGAGCTACGTGAAATCATCTTCAGCTGGCTTGAGTTGAGTAGAGCTAGAGGTAGTTGGACTTGACCTAGGATGGACTCTAGTCAACTAAGCTGAGCTTGCTAGAGCTCCCAGTGAACTGATGGGAGCTAAGATGAGCTAGACTCAACTAAGTTAAGCTGGATCGGAGATGACTTGAGCTAGGGTGAGCTAAGATGAGCTATCTTGAGCTGCCATTAAGCTGAGATGAGCTAAATGGAGCTAGAATGAGCTAACCCAAGTCCAAGTGAGTTGATATCTAGCTATGGTGAGCTGGATTAGGCTGAGTCCTAGCTGGTTTGAGCTTCTCCTTCACTAGATGCCTTCCTGAGTGCTAGGGTTCTGAGGATCTGACAATGTGATTAACCCTAACACCTTAACACTCAAATAAACACATCAAAAAAATAATAAAAAGTATAATGCATGCTGATGAGAACCTCATCATGTGCCATAACTAGCTCATTTTGACCTAATGCAGAGAATAAAAGCTCCTACATAACCTTAGAAAGGCTTGGCTCAGAGAGATTCTGAGTTTGCAAAGAAAACATAAACTGAGGGGTAAAAATGCAATTTCACCAATCCGATCTGAAAATAGGGTAACTCAGGGTCCAAACATAGGTCAAAACAACCTAATAAGAAGAAAAGTGGGATGAAATGACTCAATAAGGGCTACAGCAACTCCAAGGAATTAAATGACAGCCTGTAACCCTAAAAATAAATCCACTTCAATTCACGTGGTTCGAGGCAAGGTAAAAATCAACTAAACCCTCTAAAATTCATAGAAAAATAATCTCTAGGGTTTAGGACTTTCAATTTGGCCTTAAGAACCCATTTTGACCTACATTGAGAACCATGCCCAATTAACAACTTAATTTGGGTTTTCGCGTAAATTGATCGATCAAACAAGGTTTAATCTAGAAATAAAATTCACCATCAGAATCCTTAGGTCCTAATTAGTCATATATAAAAACTTGGGCCTAAGAAGAAACCTTCTTGACCAACTTTACACTTTGGTCCTCATATATTTACTTTTTGGCCCTCAACTTTTGAAACCTCACATTTTGGACCCTAACTCTCCTTCGTTCTTTGCATTTAGGTCCCTCCTGCAAAACCTGAGCAGCGCCATGCTCCGGGGACCTTGCGCGGAGCATGGCGCCGCGCAGGGTGAGGGAGGGGCCCTGGCAAGTCAATGGGGGGTACCCTGCGTCGTCAGCCACCGCAGGGACACCCCCCCTGAGTGCTGCGACCACCCATATCGCCCGTACGAACGCACGGACGGTATGGGTCTCCTTCCTCCAGCATCCTCCGGCGAGGGAGACACGTCGTCTCCCTCCGCCCTCCTCTCTGATTCTGCCCCTATAAATACCCCCGTCGCTCCGCCGTTCTTCGCAGCTCGGATCTGACGGAGACACCCCCTCAATTCCTCCCTTCCCACTCCGACAGACGCCCCCTTACTCCGGGGGCCTCTCCTCCTCCTCCTCGTCGCCCTGCCGCACTACCAGCAGCAGGGTTACCTTCCCTCGATCTTCCCGCGTCACGCCACACCCAGCTGGCGCCTCTCCGGTCCCTTCCTCGCCGCTGCCCCTTCCTCTAGGCAGTTTCTTCTCCGGCGACAGTTGATACGACTGTCGCCTGCGCCAACCCCTCTTCATCCAACTTAATAGGTAAAACTTCTCTTCTTCCTCCCCTCTTTCTTTTCCATACTGAAAACCCTTACTGTCGGCCCCGATTTCCCACCGATCACCCTCACCTTCTCCACCTCCGGCCAAACTCCGGCGAACCGCTCCCATCGCTCCAGCACCCCACACGGCTCGCCGACCTATGCATAACCTCCGCCTCCTCACCCTGATCCTCTTCCACCCCTCCACTTCCCACCAAACGCCCTCTGCAGATCCACCGAACACACCCACTTCTCCGCCCGCAGTTTGACCTAGGGCGACCCTATTGCTCCACCACGCCCACTGCAGACCCTCCGACCACCTTCGCCGTGCCACGGTGAAGGTTCTCCGCATATCTGATTAGGCCGAGAGGCCGTGCTTCTGTGAACAGGTGTCGCGCCTGCCATCGCCATTGCTGAGCAGCGAAGCTCCTTCGACCCTGCTGCTCCAGGCACACCACGCCCAGGTCAGACTCCCAGGCTTCGCGGGGTAGCTTCGCGAAGTGTCAGGCTGCAGTTCGGGCAAAGCCCTCGCCCGAAGCCCTCGCGCAAAGTTCGGCTGCCGCTGCTTCCTCCGCGTAGGCGCTCACATTGGGGTGGGACATTTAGTCCCACCTCGGAAGACTTCGAAGAGGAGCACCGATATAAGTTGAAAAAGTGCTGTAGGCTTATCGCCTCAGCACACGGGGTGAGGTCCCTCTCACACCGCTTCACCCGGCCCGTTCGCTAGCTCATCACGCGGATCCGGCCGACCCGACCCGACTTGACTACCACTCCTCGCCCACCATCGCACGCCGGTGGGCCTGGACCCGGGCGCGACTCCTACCCGATTACCTGGTTGCTCTGGGAGAGCTGTCCTAAGAGCGAATTCTGAGAGAGAAAGAGACGCGCGGGGGAGGGGGGTAGAGTAGGTTTTGCCCTCTGACTCTGAACTCTTGAGCGTGCAGGCATAGGTGAAGAAGAAGGAAGCTAAGGGAGACACTGTAGCAACAAGCGATTTAAGTCGTCTGAATTTCCAATCAGACGATGTCCTGAAGGCAAAGAAGACGAAGGAAGGCGAGGCAGAGGAAAGAGAGGAACACAGAGAGGCCAAGTGAAGACCCTGCCGAGATCAGAAGACAAAGAAGAAGAAGAAAAGAAGAGAGAAGGAGCAGCCAGGTGAAGAAACAGAAAGCAGAAGAAGAGAAGCAAGAAGAAAAGAAGAAGAAGAGCACGGGAGGAAGATCTGAAGCAAGAAAAGAAGAAACAAAGAAAATAAAAAGAAGAAAAAGACAAGATCGTCCAACCAAGAAATAGAGGAAGAACATGAAGAACAAAAGCCAAAGAGGAGAGAAGACAAAGAGGAAGAAAGAAGAGAAGAAGAGCCAAACTTTCATCTCTCTCTCTCTCTCTTTATTTTTGTAATAGAACATTTATATCTCTAGAATACGACTTGCTCCCTGAGTTCGACCTCGGGAGAACTGTATTTTCCGAGTAACAAATATTAGCAAATGATGGCAATAACTATCTGTACTACAACGAATTAAGAAAAGCTAGTTGCGTGCCACCGTTTGCCACATGCCTAACCCAATTAATGCCTAAATGCAGCCCAAAAACCCGTTTGCGGAGTTAAAATCCTAAGAGCTAGGTTTGTTTTAATGCATAAGAATGATGATAAACTGGCATTTATCACTAGAGGCACAT
Organism: Thalassia testudinum; assembly: GCA_037157565.1. NCBI lineage: Eukaryota > Viridiplantae > Streptophyta > Magnoliopsida > Alismatales > Hydrocharitaceae > Thalassia > Thalassia testudinum. Next base: position 108,752,535 of record JAZHRO010000003.1, on the reverse strand, counting down.
GATCTCTCAAATAACTCACACAAAGCTTCTGCATAGGTGTATGTAACAGATTTGAGGCATGAACTCACTCCATGTATATTGGGAATGATAAATTCCGCATGTGATCGCAGAGTACTAATCAGACCCTAGATAAGAAGAGAAGATAGACATTTGGGAAAGGTTCTTATCTCATTCCCATCCCAATGATACAAGGAGATATCAAGAATAATATTATCAAAGGAGGAATGACAACTGTCTAATGTGATTAGACCTCGAGATAATATTTTCTTCTAAGTGTGCAGGCTTCACGAGTTTTTGAAATACTTGAGGGGGCAAAGTGACAAAATTTCACCTATCCTATGGTTCATTATTAGAGTTGTTTATAGGGCTATTGAGGGTTTTAAATATTCATTTTTTGTAGTAACGCCTTAATCACTCTATAACAAATAAGATTTATTCTCAAAATGAAGTCCGAGGTCGAACACAGGGAGCAAGTATTGCAATTTATGCACTAATCTCAATTAATACACAAATGAGCACAGGACATGAAGCACAATAATGATATTCAAGGAATCAATTACTCAAAAATATATAAATGAGAAGTAATTGTAGCTCAAAGAGTTGTGAAGCAAAAAGGAAAGCAAAATAATGGTGATTTAAATCACCAATTATTTAGAATATTAAGCATACATCTCACTTCATCAAATTACTCAAATAATACTACAGTATCCTCAATCATGACACTTAGGTACTTAAATGTTCCAACAATACCATCATCAACCCAAATCAAACATCGCCTTCATAGAACAGACGACTTAACTCTTTGCTTGCTACAGTGCTTTTGCAGTATTCATCTCCTTCTCTACTTTTCTTCCTTCCTTTCTTCTTCTACACAAAGCCTTCTCCTCTTTAGCCCTTCTTTTTTTCCTTCATGCAAAAGGGGCTTCTTAGATCTCACAGTGGCTAAGTGTTTTAGCCCTTTTCTTAGAGGAGCAAAAACCCCCCTTTTCCCTACGCTCTCTCTCTTTCTTCCTTCTCTCAGAATCCAGTTAATGATCAGGTATACGGATAATTGGATCCGACATGTTGGCCAGGCCCACATGCGTACGTCACGGGTGAGGCATGTAAGGCATGTGTGCGGGGGACCCGACCCCCGTGTGTTCAGGCAAAGAGGCCTGAAGACGTTTACAATTTATGCGTGGTTAGAGCACCGAAATTCCATGATGTAGGACTATCATCATTGCCTTCGTTCGCGTACAGCTACGACTTGATGATTAGAGAAATTAACGGTGCTGTTGCTGGTGTCTTGGCCGATTAAAGGCTTGAGGATGCACCTGGAGCTGAGTGGCGTCACCTGGAGATGATAGCGTGGATGACTATGGCCAATGAACTATAGTTAGAGCCGGAGAAGGTGGTGGCGATGACGATGCTCCAGAGAATAACTTGAAACACAAATACGAGTGCGAAGGCCCAAATCAAAAGGTTCTAGAGTGTCGTCGGACCACATGGAGTGAGGTGATGGTGGTCTTGTGGCGTGAGAGTGCATGAGGTGGTGATCTAAGTCGCTGAAGGTGGACGACAATGGGTTTGTTCGATGGGGAGCTAAAGCGAGCGATGGAGCGAAATAGGAGAGGGCTTTTGATAGAGGGAGTACAGTGGAGCTTATGGGGGTGAGAGCGGCGAGAGTCAAGAGGTGTAGCTGCGTATTGGCATTGTCAGAGCGTCACCGGAGTTGAAGAAGATGATGAGGGAGGCCAGTGGTCGTAAGTCGAATCGAGATGTTAGAGAGAGAGAAAGCAAGTAGAGAGGGAAAGGGAGTTATAGCACCTAATTATGGACAAAAGAGATGAGGAATTGGCACCGGTGTGATTGCTGGCACTAGAGACGAGGAATTCTCCGACGAGGGAGACGGCGAGGAAGAAGGGGCTATGGCACCTCTGAGTTGACCGTCGAGAGGTGGAGGAAGTCAAGGAGGAAGGAGACACTCCCAATTTGGCCGTTGGGAGGCTGTAGGATGATGGAGGAGGAGCCTCACTGAAGTTAGGGTGGAGGTCACCAGAGAGTGAGTTTGAAGAGGGTTTTTAGGCCAAAACCTAGATAAGGAAGTAAGGCATGTCTCAGGGGTCCATTTATAGGCTTAGGATGGAGTTCCAAGCTTGGAAACAAGCTTGAAAACTTTGAGCTTCTTGCACATGTGGGATACCCACATCTCCCATGCATTCACATGGGAGATTGGGAAAGACTTGAGGAATTCACTTTCAATCACACCCAACCTTGAATTCTCTTTCAATCACACCCGGCCTGGCCTCAAGGAATCTCTGATTCAAATCTCGGACTACTTGATTGAGAAACAAGCGAGAAAATCTTGCTCGAATCTCTCCAGAGGTGCTACAGCTATTCCTAATGGCAGAAGGGACCTGGATGTCAAGAAGATGAAGAATTTAGGGGGGTCCCTGCAAGGATTTCAAAAGCTGAGGGGTTCTTTGTAAGAAAAAGAGTTAGAACAGGATTAAAATGCAATCTAGGTCAAGATGATCTTTGATTGGACCTAAATTTTGATACAAACCTAATTTAGACCCAAGGAATCTGATGGTGAGATGGGATTTTGGTTTTGACCAAGTTTGATTGGGTAAATTATGTAGAAACCCAAATTATGGCAATTATCTGTCTAAGACTATTTTAGGTCAAATTGGATTTCAATGGTCAAATCAAGCATACCAAACCTTAGAGAATATTTTTCTATGATTTTTAGAAGGTTTAGGTGAATTTTGTCCTGACCAGAACCTCAATGAATTAAGCAAACTTCAGATGTCATTTAATTCTTGAAATGTGTGAAAACTCGTTTCTATCTGCACGAACCCTCTTGTTAGACCTTAATGCATATTGGACCTTTAATAAACCCATGAGAAAACCCACGATTGTTCTGCTTTCATGATATGATGGTAAAATTACAGTTTTAACCCTAGTTTCGTGTTAAACTCTCAAAAAGGATGTATAGTGAATTACAGTCCTTTGGCAGTTATGTAGGAGCATTTATTAATGGATTTTGACTAATTAAAGCTAGATATGGATGATGATGACGTTATCATCAAGAGTGATTAAACCAATAATATTTGTTGATGGATTCCTAATTGAAGAATAAATCAATTGTACTTTAAGGAGTTAAATTACATCTGATTTACCAATTAATTACACCTAATTTGATTAGGTACAAAATTTTAGTGTTGAATTGCAATTAATTCAAGTTTGGATACTTAATCTAAACTTCCCAAAATTATTTTTGGATAAAGATGCAATTGCTAATTAGGATTTGATCCCATCCATTAGATAATGGATCCCATTGATTTAGGATTTGATTGGAATCCCTATAAATATCTCCCAAGGGAGAAACCCTAATTTCCATAAGTCATTTAATCAATTTGTTAATTGGAAACCACCAAAATCCATCGAAATCCTTCAAGCGACAACCATAAGGGAAGAGCAAGTGATGGCCCCCTCTACCACCATAGTAGCTGGTTGACTAAACTCTTTTTTGGTCGATGCCAACAGCAATAGCTGGTCGACCGATTAGTGAATCGGCTGACTAACTACTAAAGGGCTAAAACTGCAGCCCATCTTCTATTGCTCTCCCTTACGCTACCTATTATAGCCGATAGATAAACTACTGTGGGTGTGGGTACTATTGCATCTCCAGAAGCTATTCTTGAGATGCAATTTGGATTTTGAGGCAACCATTGCCTCGATTCATGAAGGAGTACATAGATCCTTGGTGTGATTTGTCTACCACGACACAAGGGCTTCATTTGCCTATCGAGGAGGACCAAGGAGTTTCTCCCAGGACATATCTGAGGAGGCACCACCATGTAAGGTGTTGCACTACACCACCTTGAAAGTATAATCCTTCTACTTGTGGGATGTCGGAATGGGAGGAAACTAGTTCCTCCGATGTGGTTTCAGTTTTAAGTGTTTCGTTTTCATTTTACTTGATCGATTCTTGGCATCCTTTTAATCTTATTTGCAAAATTTTTTTAAAATGCCTATTCTTGTGTTTTTTACTCTTCCATAATTCTATAAGGTCATTATGATCACTAAGGTAACCTTTTCTAAGGTAACCATTACTTGACTATTTTTCTACTAACAATCGACGTTTATCTACGTTGTTGATTTGTTAACTGACAAGGATAGTCCCAACCACCCACTCTTTAGATGGAAGAGGGGAATTAATGAGAGGAGTATTGTCGATCGTTCTTAGTAACAACGATCTATAATAATTTTATTTCCAACGGTTACTTAAACGATCGAAAATAAACCATCAACAATAGTGCAATTTCCACTAGTTCATGAACAAACCCAATAATAGTATCAAAGATTTGGTCGATCCATTTTTCTTGAAAATTTTCAAATTTTTGGGTTTTTGTTCACACCTTAAAATATGTTGTAATTGGTCAACCAGTTGCACAATCAGTCAACCAATCATAGCATAGTCAGACAACCAATTGCATAGCCAGCCAACCAACTAATAAGGGTCGTACCCCTAACATTGGATGTCAAAGGTTCAACCCAATTATTAAGAAGCAAGTCAACGAGTTAGTAAACCTGCCAATTGACACTATGGTAGACAGTTGGCCGATGGCAAGATCGGATAAGTAACTGGAAAGGAATTGGTTCTTGACATGCGGTTGTGTTTGATTCTATAGTCAATTGACCAACCACAAAAAAAAGTCAACCACTTACTATGTAACTAATCGGCTGGTTTTCTGGCTAGTCAACTAACTACTGAAGGATTCGATCCCAAGTTACACCTAATGTAGTTGGTCGATGACTAGTCGACCAATCAGTGCACTGGATAGCTTCTAGGTGTGCTTTTTGCCCTATTTCGAATTGAAATTGACTTGACCATTTCAAAAAACCTGAAACATTTGTTAAAGAACATTTGTTTGTTTTCCCAAGGTCTTTATGATTTTGTTTGTGATTGAATGATACCATAATTGTGGATGTGATACGCATAGAAATTAGGCCCACAATGATGTCAAAATTCAAACAAACCAATGGACTATTTTGGAAACTATTAATCTTAGATTAATTAGATTAAATTGAGGATTAAAAAGATTTCCAAATCAGTAGGATGTCGTTATGTTCCACACAAATCTCAAATTAGTGTTACAATTAGTATGATAACCAAATGCACTTACCTAATTAATTAATAATCAATAGGGGAAATTACATAAGCATCCCTTAGACATGTGATGTTACGAGTGTGTTTTCTCTGTATTCTAGTTTTTGTTCCGCAATTTTTAATGGTTTAATTATGGAATGTTATTGATCATATGATCATCTATGAGCATATGGTGTGGACCAATTGTGAGTGGGTTGCATTATTTTTCTTATAATCCCTTTAATTTAGGAGCCATTACATATGACGTAATTTTTATGTGGAATGTTCTATGATTGTCATTATGATGCATGCCATGTGATCTCAAACATGTAATCATAGGAAAATATTAGAATACGATTCTAATTTTAGACTAAGTCGAGATTAGTTAATGTAATAGGATTAAATTGGACTTTTCTCAAAAATAAGACCTAGTCATATTCCCAATAGGATTAGCTTCCTCAATTTTAAAATGCATCAATGAATTAGTCATGGTGATGTTGATTTATGATCACCTCCAAGGCAAGAGAACCATAACCACAAGGTCATACTAGTGAGTTCACTCCCCAAAGGGAGGGAACTAGTATGGCATGCACGTGGAGCAAGTCCGCTTGTTTCCTAGGGATGGGCCATGCATTTGTTTCTTTGGATGTAGTTCCTAGCTTAAAGAGTAGGTGCATCTGTAAGGCTCTTGTGCAAAATAGCTCAGTGGCAGTTGACAAGCATGGTTAGAGTACACCAAAGGACCTAATCATTTGGACATGCAAGTAGGACTTGTGAGGAGGAAATGCTCCCTCTCCCCTCATTGAAAATATGTAGACTGCTAAAGCAGATGCAGGGTCTCATTAAAGAAGAGAATCCTGTCCTACTTGAGGCCTTAGGGTTGGTGTGCCTCTTGGTTTTAGTGGTAAAGAGAGAATGACATCCAAATTCGACGTTGTGGGTACCTTTGTTTACAAGATCCTGAAACAATGTAATTTTTCTCATTAAAATGGATTTTAATCAAAAGGTTTTAAATTCTTTTGCATATGATGAACCTCAATCTACTCAACTACTTACTCGAAAAAAACCAACTTATAGGCTCTAACTATACGGATTAGATCCGTAACCTCAAGCTAGTTCTCGTCACTTATCACGTAGAGTAAATGATCAAGAAGAACAAGTACAAAGCTCCCAAGAATGCTCAGGAGAGGGAGTTTAATGGGAACTGGGATAAGGACAACACACTGCCCAATGCTATGTCCTTAGTTCACTCTCCGATGTGCTTTATAAGCAACATGAGGAGATGAGGACCGCCTTTGAGATCCTGATCATCCTGAGGGAGATGTTCAGAAATGTGAACCAAACTCAATCCTACAATGTGCCCAAGGAGTTGCTTTCATGCAAGATGAAGGGTCTCTAATGAGGGAGTATATTCTGAATATGTACAAACATGTTTTGAAGCTCCAAAGGTTGGGGATGATGATTGATTATGAGACTCTCATGAATATCATCTTGCAATCGCTTCCAAGCTACTTCACCTTCATCATCTCATTCCACAAGGGAAAGAGGAAGACAACCATAGTTGAGCTCATCTCCTTGCTTAAGTCTACTGAAGAAATCATTAAGGAGAACCCGCCTAAGGCAATGATTGCTGAGAACAATGGGAGGTTCAAGTGAAAGAAGCAGGGTGATGCTCACTAAATCTACGCAATTAAAAATATTGAACCGTTACGACGTGTAAACAAAGCAATCAATTAATATTTATAATATTGAACTACAAGGAGTTCGAATTAAACAAAAGGAGGCAGTCTCTATTTAATGTCTTTCGTAGTTATTATATAGTAGAATATAGATATCAAATAGATGCACAGATAATAGTACTAGAGACACAGATAAATGAATACAACAATTTATTTCTAATATCAAGAATGTCTTGCAAATATGAATCTAATCAAATATTACAATCAGAATAGAACTATAAAGGAAGAGATGAAGAAGAGATCAGAGCCGCTTGAGAGATGCTTAATGAAGCTTCTGATGAAGCTTCAGACCCAGGGAGTCGAGTGGAAAAAGATGTAGTCCAAAGAGGAATACTATTGGTGGACATGCACTAAGGTAAAGGGGGCTAGGTAGGCTAATTATCTAAGAGACTAAGTGCCTTCTAACAGTTGGAAGCTAGTTCCTTTTATAGAAATCTAGGTGGCTTCCTATTGGTTGATGGATCACTAATTTGGATGGGTTAAATTTAATCAAAAGTGATGCCTAGGATTGGTTGAATAGGGGCCATAGGATCTAAGTTGTAAGGCTAGGATTAGATGAGTGTTTTCTAAAAATAGGCAACCTAGGTGGGTGGCTACCAAGGGATAAATCTTGGCAAGAGATAAGATCTTATCTCTTGGTTGACCACTAAGGGATAAAATCTTCTTAAGTTGGCACCAACTTAAGAGGATTAGACTAGGATTTGCGTGGGTTTTATGTGGGTAGGGTTAGGGCTAGGTTTTGTAGACATAGGTTGTGAGAATAGGTTCCTAATTAGGCTAGGTTGACCCTAAGTCTAGTGGGTTGGGTCCAAATAGGTAGGTACTAGTCTAATTGTGTGTGTAAATGTGTAATTGGGTTAGGGGAAATCTACATAGGTTAAGACTTAGTCTAATTAGGTAATAGGTGAGCCTAATTAGGTAATAATGAACCTAATTAAATTTGTGTGGGTTGGTATTTGCTCAATTAGGTTTTGGGTGAACCTAATTGAATTAAGATGCACCCAATCAAGTAAGTGTGCACCCAATTGGGTGAAGGATTGGTCTAATAGGTTTAGGTTGGGTTTAATTAGACTCAAATGAGTCTAATCAATTGAGGCTTAGTCTAATTAGGTCCCATGGACCTAATTAACTAGTGGCTAACCCAATTGACTCACACTGAGCCAATTAAGTGTGATATGGACCTAAATAGGTTTCTAGGCTAGGGATAGGGTATTGGATAAGTGGATTAGGGTTAGGGATAGTAGGATAGGACTACGGATAGGATGGATAGGTTCATGGATAATGCTATCCATGTTTTTGGCTTTTGAGCTCAAATATCTAATGTTGAGTTGGTTCAAGGATAGGTACTGGGATAGGGTTATCCTAAGGTTTATAGCATAGGGTAGGGTTATCCTAATTCCTCTCCTTCCTCCTTTGTTCTTGTATCTTCAATCTTTCTTTATTTCATCTTTTTTCCTTAATTAGCTCTTAGCTCAGCTATAGCTTCTGCTCCTATCCAGCTTTATTTCTCAGTTCTTCAAATCACTTTGAGACCTATCACTTACATTATTCACAAGTGACTAAAATTAGGAGATAATTATTTATAAGATAAATGCAAAGCTTAAATATGCATGTATGCTCTAAATGTAATATTTATAAACCTAATGCATGATTCTACTAAGGAATTAGCCCTAGATTAAGCCAATTAAAGCAATAGATTAAACCGTTATCATATAGTAAAGGGAAAGGTTCTCAAAAGAATAGCAAGTCTTCAGCTCCTTTCACAGATCTCACTTCTTCCAATAAGAAGGACAAGTCAACAAATGCATGCCACTACTACAAAAGTCTAACCACTGGAAATGAAACTGTCTAGAGTACATGAAGTCCTTGGAACCTTTTACATCAATTAAACACCAACAAAAAGACATGCCTCTAATCAACCCCCTAGCATGCCTAAAACCCTTCACATTTCACCATTTTTAAGAGGCCAAAAACCACATAGAAGGTCTGAATTTTCATGTGCCTAAGCATCATCCATCTAAACTTAGGCATTCAAGATGTAGAACTGAAAAGGTGGAAAATTAAGGGTCCATACCTTTTCTTGGGCCCATCATCCTCTTCAAAAGATGGCAGCCCCCAAATCCCTTGCATCAATAATGAAACAACAACACATCAGAGTTTATTCATCAACCCTCAATGCACTTAAATGTCCCCAATCCCTAAAGTTGGAACAACATAGGCTTAGCGAATACAAAAGAAAGGGAGGGGGAATGCACCCACCATATGCGAGGCCTTGACGAGGTAGATCTCCACTTCTAGCCAACGAGAGTACATGCGATAGTTGTAGCTGCAACCCTTCAACACATAGCAACATTGATCGCAACTCTATCGACCCAAGAAGCAATAGTGGTAGCAAGGGTTGTTGCAACCTCTACTCGATGATAGCGAGTGATGTAATCACATCTAATTGGCTTAAAATGCCTATTTATACATGTCCCTAAGTCCATAAAAGCATCCAACATTATAAATATTACATAACATGCATCATCATGCATTTAGATAAATTGTAAAGTAATTTTCTTATTTTAATGGCTAAGGGACAAGGTGACATCTTTCTAGGCCTCAGATTGAAGATTTGACCATACAGATGTGATCAGGGTGATGATCGGAGTTCAACGTCTCTGAAATCACCTCGATCCGACCTCTGTAGCATCTTGTACAAGCCACAGAAGTTCAAAGGCCAGGGGCCAAGGTGGTAAAAATCTAAACCTTAGACAATAAATTCAACTGCACGAATGGTTTCGGATCGGATCGTAGCCCAACCACGCAAAAATCGATTCAATCTAACGTTTGTGGCACCACCTACGAGTAAAAGAAGATGCACGGCTCAAATTATGCCACATGGTGCCATCCCAACCATCCAGAGTGCCATCAACCTGCTTGTCCTCTTCAATGCCTCCTTCATTGTGTAATCTCAGATGTTGGATCGTGATCCAACTGCTAAGATCAACTCAAGCCTAAGAGCACCATCACCACTCTAAAGTAAAGTGAAGGAACAATCTCAACGTTGGATCTTGATCCAACGGCTGAGCACATGCCCCATGATGTAGACACATATATTCATGATAAAATTCCTATTTATACATGTTCTTAGGCACATAATTGCATTTAGCATTATAAATATTGCATAACATGCATCACTCCGCATTTAGAATAATTTCTGTAAATTATGTTTTAACTCACCTCTTTTTGTGGCTAGAGGATAAGGCTATATATTTTGGGGCCTCGGATTAAAGATCCAATTATACGAATCTAATCAGGGCAACGATTAGAGTCCAACAACTCTGAAATTGCCTTGATCAAACCTCCGTAGCAATATATGTAGTCCGAAGAAGATCAATAGCCAAGGGGCAAGCTGGTGAAAATCTAAACCTCAGATGAAGAATCTAACCACACGGATAGATTCGGATCAATGATCGCAGCCCAACGACGATAAAATCGACCCAATCTGATGTCCGTGGCACCACCTATAAGCATTTGAAGATGGACGACCCAGATAATGCCATGTGGCATCATCCAAGCCACCCAAAGCCATCGCTGCCTAAGGAAAGTATCCACTATGCGATCGCAGCCATTGGATCTCCATCCAATGGCTGAGATCAAGCCAAGCCCACACCTTCACATCTTCAACAGATCCTTCATCATGAAATCTAAATCATCCACCCACGATCCAACAGCCACAAGCGCGTACCCTTGTATCGTCTTCTCGACACACGACAGAGGTTCAAAACCCGCTGAGCATTCTTAATCCGTGAAGAGGAGCGACGCAAGAAATTGGGTCGTTCAATTAGCAATGAGCGACAGATGAAACTGCTACGTGGCACACGGAGTTGCACGCGTAATCCAACATGTTGATATATGCATTGATGCACACGAGTGGAAGCACGAGCATGAGCGATCTCGAGCCATCAGACAACTGGAAGTTATCCATGTTGTCGTGTATGTGCCTCAACGCTCAAAGACCAAGTGTCGTCGATGTGGCCGCACGAGATGTGTTGAATCAGTGATGAGCGGCTCACGTTGCATGTGTGCTCTAGCAACTCTCGTCAACAGCAACGCATGCATGTAGCACTAAAAGGCCTACATTCATTTTAAAGCTTTTAAAAGGACCTTTTTTCCCTTGAACTTCATCTATAAAAGGGCACATACACCCACTTCATCCACCATCCCTTCCTTCTCTCCTCAACTCTCGTAAGAGCTAGGAACAAAGTTCTTAAGCTTGCTCTAGTGCTCCCAAGCTACGGAAGCTCCTCTAGAGTTAAAAAACAAATTTTTCCACCTCTCACCCCCTTCTCGAAGCTCTCGCCCGCTATCCTCCCATCTCCCACTCCGGAAGAGAAATCCATCACAACGTTGCCCTTCACATCCTGTCTTCGAGATTTGTCAATGCGGTCTCATCCTCTAAGCGACCATCGAGGAGGATAACTTCTCTTCCCCTATCTCTTTGTTGCAATCTAGTGCAAATTTTAATTTCAAACATTAGATTTATAGCAAGTAGTTTGTAAATACATTTTCGTAGTTATAAAAGTTATTATTCTCACTTTCTCTCTCTTTTCTTATATTGCAAGTAGAATCTCTCTCTATATAAGTTTATATTCCTAGTTTAGAATATTATGAATATTGTGAATCTTTCTCTTATGGAAAAATACAAAAAAAAAAAAACAACCAACTTGTAATCGATGTAGCTTCCTTATGTTCAACCCAGGACTCACTTTGAGTTTCGGTAAAATTATCTGATTAGTGGATTTTTACGCAACTATAACGATGGGTTTTTAACTCAATCTTTCTCGCATTCAAATCTCACTTATCACCCCACCATTTCATCCACTCGACAATCCATCGGCATATCTCAACGATTGCGAGAGCCACTCTCAAATCGCCCATGTGAGTTTGAGTCCCCACTCACCCCTCCAATTCTCAACGCTGGAACGAGCACTGAAATAGAGTCACTGGATCTTCATTAAGTAGCCGAGACTTGACCATGTGGCTTCGTGGATGAAAGGAGAGCAACACACGCATGATGACGGGCTAATGCACCTACAAGGGCACGATCTGAAGGCATGCGTGTGCGCAATCACAACTCTCCATCAACGATTGAACAATTGTGGTTGCAAGGGTGTGATATAAATGCTCGTGCAATCTGAACATTGGAGCATGTGTGATATGAGCCATCCGATTGAGATCTGATGGCTCTCCTTCCATGTGCACCAATAGCCACGTCTGTCTTCACCAACGGCTGCATGCGTCACTAAAGGCCTTGCTATTAATTTCAAGACCTTAAAATGACCCTTTTGCCCCCAAATCTCACCTCTAAAAGGGCACCTACACCCCTCCATCTTCATTCCTTCTCTTATCACTTGTCCTAAGAGCTAAGAACAAGTGTTCTAAAGCTTGCTCTAGTGCTCCCAAGCTACGGGAAGCTCCGCTAGAATAAAAACAAATATTTTTTTCCCACTTCTCAACCCATTCGCAGAGCTCTCACCAGTTGTCTTCTCGCCCCCGTTCCAGAAGCGGATCCCATGATGACAACGTCCTGCATCATCCTTGATTCATCTAGCTTCATCCTCCATCTCCATTCCTCTTCCTTCAGGCATCGTTTGACCAGCTCGTCCTCCAAGCAATCATCGAGGAAGATAATTTCTCTTCCCCTATCTCTTTACTGGTTTCTAGTCTAGATTTCAATTTCTTACAGTAGTTTTGTAGCAAACAATTTGTAATAAACATTTATTTAGATATAGAAGTAATTTCTCTCTCTTTCTCTCTCTATTTTGTAGCAAGTAGAATAGAATAATTAGAAATATCTTAACTCAATCACTTATATAGAAACTACAAAAAAACATAAACGCGGATTTCCAAAAAATCGAATGTAGCCTCCCGTGTTCGACCCAGGACTCACCAAAGTTTCAGTAAATTATCTAATAGAGAATTTTCTACAACGCAACGACTTTAAATCATTTATCTCTCATGAAATATTCACTCATCATTTTGGAGCTGTTGTTGGGGAGGCAATGAATCTTAATTCTTTTCAACTTTATTCTTGCACTTCTTCTATTCTCTAACCTCTCTTCTTTCTCTTCTATTGTCTTGCAGGTATCCTATCAAGGAGATCTAAAAGTTGTAGATGGGAGTAAAGTGCGGTTGAAGACAGTTGTAAGTGCCCCACTCTTTCCCACCCACTAGATTCCTTTTATCTCCTAAATAACTCAATCAAATCAACCTAGGTTCTTTTATAAACCCTAGGATAGATCTGAGTGTTTGATTGCCATCTCACCTCACATCACCCCACATATAAAAAAATTTCAAAAAAATCTCTGATTTACTTATGGGATTCAATTAACATATACACTATATACACCCACACACCTGAGGCACACAACCTCTTTTGATTTTCATTACTCAACCGATAATCCGATCTTTAGAATTGGTACACTCACAAATACACACATAATCAAGTAGAAATTATAATAGGTTAACCATTTTTGTGCCCTAATTAGCGGTGCATCAGGCCAATTGTCTGAGTTGTTTGGGCTGCACCACTTCATCTGAAAACAACTCATCTAGTAGCTTGCTCCTTAAGGTTAAATTTTTAGGTCAAGAACCAGGCACTCCACATTATTCTAAATTTTAAAGGAATATATCAACAACGGTGCTTTCAAAACTTGGTGTGCCTTCAACACTTCTCCGAATCAACCTAAATTTAAACCCTAAAGCTACTAAATAAGATCTGAACCCTAAAATTCACCTCATCCTTAATAATATTGCTTGAAAACCCTAGTTGTGCACACACACACATATTTAATCAATCATTAAGGGCACAACCCATTTTAAGCGCCCATCACATTCCAAAAGCACTATTATCCCAGGCCTTAACTTAAAATTAAGTAGATGTTAGCCCTAGGATTCATTGAGTCCATTTCAAGGAACATCTCTAGACTGTAACTCAAATTTGTGACATTTGCTTTCTCCAAAAGGTGCTAAGTTAGGGGATCTGATTGTCAAACGACTTAAGTTGGCAAGGGTTTGGCATAATTAGTAGCCTTCGGGACACGTTCCCCCTACTTCGATAGCCCAACTTAACCAGCTTCTGGATTAAGGACAACACAAAATTCATGTTGTGGTAGAGTATACCTTGAAGCATAGGTCCTTAAGGCTACCCAGCTTATGGACAGGCCTGCAGTTTTGTGCTGTAGAGCTCCATTCTCCCATCCTTCCAACTTCCTTCCAGTGTATGCTTGGAAGGAGGTCATTGAATCCCCTTCTGGAAAGACCATTAGACCATTCAAGGAGGTGTAGTTTGAGTTAAAGTCAAGCAGATCCCATGGCTGACCAACCACCTCCCCAACCTCCGAACCACCAAGAGCTGATTCAGAGGCAGCTGGAACAATTACAAAAGATGCAAGAATGGTTCCAGTGCATGAATGGCTGAGCGCTCAGCCATTAAATGACTTTGATGATCCTTCAAATTATGGAGAACGTCTCGGTGTTCTGATTCCTACTGGAGACGTAGAAATCAAGCCCCAGGTATTAAGCCTGATGAAACATTTTCATGGGCTTGGCTTGTAAAAAACAACAAAGCAGATAAGGCAAGTTAGTAATCATCTTAGAAAAAATATGACTAGTGGTGAATTGCATGTTTCTCCCCGACAACGGCGCAAAAATGTTAATGGCCGCTTTCGTCGAGTTTAAAATATGCACCGTAGTACAGTCAACAAAAGTGAATTGCCAACATTTAAATTTATAGGTGCCCGAAAATCAAACGTGAGTTCTGAGGTCGTTCGTAGGGAGAAAATGTGGAATTCACACACTAATCGCAATTATAAACAATAAGCATAATAATTCACAATAAGATATGCAATGAATATCAATCAAAAATATATTCAATAACAGGCCAAATTGTATCTCACAAATCATTGGGATAAAAAGAAGAATGAAACCTAAAAATGGTGATTTAAATCACCAATTTAATCCCACAACTAAGCACATGTCCCAACAGTACTCAATCAAATGTTTCAACAGTACTTTAAACCACTTGCCACATCAGCAATGCATTCAATATCTCCACAGTGGTCTCAACCAATATCAAACGTCAGTCACAACCCTCAGACAACTTAAAGTTGCCAAGCTTCAGCACTAGACAACTCAAAAACCCACTATGTGTTGGGTGTGTGTGCACGATTCCCGAGGCACATGCACGGACCCCAAGTCAAAACCACCCCTACCCTCCTCGAAAACCTCTCCACTCTCTTTCCTCAAATCTGAGTATACGGGTGTACAATATTGAGTAATTGGATCCAAATATAGGGACCAGGCCCACTGGCAATGGTGGTAGGGAGGAGTGAGAAAGAGTGAGTGAGTGAAGGACCTTACCCCTCTGTGTCGAGGCGATAGGCCATCGACACGAATTCCTTTTATGTGTCTTTACGAATCTAATGCATACGATGTAGCACTAAATGTGCCCTTCTTCTCCCGTGCATGCAGCAGCAGATGGGTGCTCTAATTCACAGTGCTGGTGTCGCTTTTTTGCTCAATTGAGGCAGCAGATGTCTTCGAAGAGAGGTTTCACATCAGTTGGGGGTTAAATTGCAGCCGAAGATGATCGAAGCATGGTGGAAGACAATGGAGAAGGTGATGACAGTGGCAAGATGTTTGGCAAAGTTCTTGAAAAAAGAGAATGGCCTCTTGGCCTAAATTAAGCACGTAGAAAGCTCCGACGTAGCACACCAGAGCAAAGCCTTAACCCTATTGGTTTCAATCACAGTCAGATGACAGTGGTGGAGAAGCTCTAAGGAGCTTTCTTAGCGGTGATGGCGTGTGACGAAGGGGATGAGGTTCAGGCCAATTAAGGAGCTAGGAAACTCCGCCGTAGGGAGTTGAATATGATGGTGGTGATAATTTGGTGTTTTAATCACTAGGGTGGTCGGACAGTGGAAGGGCGACAGCATTTTGATGGGTCCGGCTGGCATGGGTTTTGGCTGAGTAAAGTCCTCAATCTCTTAAGGACTTTTGCTCAGGGGAGTGTGGCGAAGGTAGTAGGATGGTTGGCGTGTTGTTTGGTTGAGTGTAGTGACTGGACAAAGCTCACCTAAGCTTCATCGATCGCAAAGAAGACAGAGAGGGAGAGAGGCGGTCGTCAGTCGAATTAGGGAGATAGGGGTTGAAATTGAAGCTAGAGAGGGAGAGGAAGGAAGATGGCCTAGCTTTTGGGACGAAGGGGATAGGGAGTCCTCACTGGTGTGGTTGCTAGAGCTGAGGATGAAGATACCTCCAATGAGAGATAGGGCGACGAGGAGATGGGGAGGTGGCCCTTGGTTTGATTGGCGAGTAGCGGAAGAGAGGAAGATCAATGATGTGTATACACCTAATTGACCTAAAATGCCTATTTATGCGTGTTTCTAGTGGCATAAAAGCAATCATCATTATAAATATTGCATAATATGCATCATCATGCATTTAGCTTAGATTGTACAAATTTTAGGTTAATTCTCCCTTTTTGTTTTCGGGGAATAGGACAACATTTATCGGGGCCTTGGATTTAAGATCCAACCAGATGGATCTGATCAGGGTGATGATCGGAGTTCAACGACTCTGAGATCGCCCCGATTGGACCTTCGTAGTATTAGATGCAGTCTGAGAAAGATCAGAAGTCAAGGGCCAAGGTGGTGTAAATCCATACCTCATATGACAAATCCAACTACACGGATGGGTTTGGATCGACGATCGCAACCCAATGATGCAAAAATCAATACAATCTGAGGATGGCACCATCTGCAAGTTAGAGAAGAGGGACGGCTAGGATGGTGCCACATGGCACCATCCCAGCCACCCAACACCAGCCAAGACTCCTGCTCCACCTCTGAAGGCGTGGTCAAAATGCAATCTCAAGCATTGGATCGAGATCAAATGGCTGAGAACGTGCAAATGTTAAATCCAAAATGTGCCGGTCGTGTAGCACATTGGTTACGCACCTTCACACATAGAAGAGGGCGTCGGTTCGAAGTGCGGCTCGCCTCAAATTGAAGTGGTGAGCGAGCACAGGCAAAATTCGCTTGTTGGATCGTGATCAGACAGCATCGGCAACAGCTATGTGGCAACCGGATGGAAGCGTAGCACCGCATGCATGCGGTAACGTGCTAACACATACCCAATCTAATGTGGGCATGCATTGAGATGAAGACGAAGAGGCTTGAGTGCATCTAAGAGATCGGACGGCTAAGATCTCTTGAACGTGATGAGGCGCGATCGAGCGCTTAACACATGAAGGTGAAAAGTCAGTCAATGTGGCGCATTGTGGACGCTTGGATTAGGAGCGAGCGGCGATGACAAGGCACACGGTTACAATGATGTGCGTCTACAGTGATGCATGTATCCATCACTAAAGGCAGCAAAGTTTAATGTTGAAAGTTAAAATGCCTTTTTTGCCCTTATGTATGCAACTACATAAAGGCCATATGCCCTCCACATTTTCTTCATCCCTCCTTTCTTCTCTTACCTCCTCCAAAGCTCTATGAGCTCATCCCAAACTTAGGATGCTCCATTTGAGTTAAAAAGATAATTTTTCTGTCTTCTCACCCCCTTTGTGGAGCATCCCACAATTATCTTCTCAACGCCATTCGGGAAGCGAATCCCGCTGCGACGTCTCCCTATTCCGTCCTCCGTCCCCCATCTTCCTTCTCTTTTGTCTAGCATCTCACCACCCTCGTCAGAGTGCCCCATCAATGCGGCTCGCCCTCCATGCAGCCGTCGAGAAGGATAATTTCTCATCCCCTCTCTTTTTACTGCTTTCTAGTGTAGATTTCCCTCATTCTAGTGTAGCAAATAGTTGTAATGGACATGCAATAATTATTATAAAATTCTTATTCATTCGCTCTCTATTTTCTCTTTATTTGTATTATTCTATCTCTCTTCTATTAATTATTCTTTAAGTAGAATTGCTAGTAGATTAATTTCAACCAGTTATTCTGCTTTCGTGACAATAAATCCAATGCAGTTTTTGATCAAACGTTCACCTCCCCATGTTTGACCCAGGACTCACCTTGAGTTTCGGTTAAATTATATGTTTGACGGATTTTTACGTGACTACAATGACAGGATTTTCAAACTCAACTTTTAGCGTAGAAATCTCGTTCAACATTTTGGCGCCGTTGCCGGGGAGGCAACACTCTTTGATGTTTTCCACCTTACCTAACATTTATCTCACTTTTTCTCCGATCTTGCTTTGCTTGCAGGTACTCCTCCGAGGTGGGCCAAAGCGGTTAGATTGGAGAAAAGTACAGATGAAGGTTCTGCAAGTATATCCCCACCTCCCACCCACTAGTTTTCATTCCACCACCTAATAACACAAATCCTAATTAACCTAGGAGCTTGCATAAACCCTAAGGTTAGTCTTGGTTGTTTGTTTGTCACCTCCACCCACTTACCCTCCGCTTATAAAAAAAATCTAAAAAAAAAATTCCACAAAGGTACACAACCTCTTCTGATTTTTCATACTCAACCAGTAACCCGACCTTTCGAACCGATACACTCATCAACAAATAATTGAGTAGAAATCAGATTAAGTAATGACTTGTGTGCCTAATTCAATAGTGCATCAGGCAAATTGCTTGAGTTGTTTGGGCTGCACCACTTCATTTAAAAATAGCTCATCAAGTAGCTTGCTCATTAGGGTTAACATTTAAGGTCTGTATCAGGCACTCCACTTTACTTTGATTTCAAAGGAAAACATCTTCACCTATTCTTTCAAAACCTAGTTTGTCAATTGAACTTGATTGAATACACCTAAAGTTGAACCCTAAAAGCTACTAAGCAAGATTTAAACCCTAAAATTCACTACATCCAAAAATAATCCTATTTGAAAACCATTGGTTGTGCATGCTCACACATCGAAACTAATCTTTAAGGGCACAACTCAGATAAAAGACCCATCACATTCCCAAGCACATTCAAACCTAAGCCTAATTAAAATAGAGTAGACATTGGCCTTAAGGATTGAACTTGCTCTTTGGGGCCCAGATCGAGGTTATTTTCGATTAATCTACTTCTACTGTTCAATCTGATGTCTAGCTAAAGGAGTAGAGTCAAACGACTGCAGTTGGAGTGTTGACAAGGCGAGATCGTGGTTTTAAAAAGATGTTCGTTGCAATATAAATGAAATCACCGTGAAAACAAATAAGAATTTATTACTCGAAAACCAAGGTATCTGAGTCGAACACAGGGAGCAAATTGGTATTTAAAAACTTAAGATCACAACTCACAATTTAATAAAAGGCAATGACCAATCCAATCAAAATTATAAAGTAAAAATGAGGTCAATGTATAGATAAGCTCAAAAAATTTGACGTCTGATGTAAAATCAGACGTCTTAAGCGGTTACTGCTACAGTGCAAGGCTTATTCTTCTCCTTCTGATTTTGCCTTCTAATTTTCTCTCTTCTTTCCCTTTCTCTGCAGCCACACTTCTTCCGCCTTCTTCTTTCTCCTGCTATTCTTTGGCTTTCTTCCTTAACTCTTCCTTTTGTCTTCTTCTCCTTTTTTCAGCCTCTTCCCTTGGTCTTCTTCTTCAGCCGCTCCTCTTCTTCCTTCTTAGCTTCCTTAGCTTTGGCTACAGCTACACCTTCAGCTTCCTCTTCTTCCCTGCACACTCACACAGGAGCAAAACCTACCCCAACCCTCCCCACATCTCTCTCTCTATTTCGCTCTTAGGTACGCTCTCCCAGAGCCGGGTAATCAAGTCGAGTGCCACGTGCCTGGGTCTAGTGCACCGGCGTGGTGTAGTGCACAAGGAGTGCTAGGTAAATGGGTCGGGTGCCAGGTCCACGGGGGTAGGGGTCACAGACGAGGTGTGCATATGGGCGAGAGACCTCACCCCATGTCATTTTGAGGTGATAAGCTAAAAGCAGAAAAATAATAAATACTACTCACCTCACTCTTGAGTTCACGAGGTGGGACTAAAAGTCCCACTCGCTTCCGCTTGCACCCGCGGGACGAAAGTCCATGCAATTGGAGCACCTGGGAGCCTCGTGAAGCCTGCTCTCAGGCTGGATGTATTTGCGCACTCAACGCATGTTGCCTGGAGCTCTTATGTTTGGAGCACGCTGCTTGGAGCAACCTTGCAAGCAAGCTTGCTTCAGCGTCAATGGCGGAAGAGGGCTCAGACCTACGCTACACGAATATGGCCTTGCAGCCCTGTCAAACAATGAGGGAAGCTTCGCCGTGTCACGGCGAAGGTGAGGCGGGGGTTGGCATGGCGTAGAACAGCCTAGGCGTGTGTGCCTATGTCGGACTGTGATAGTGAACGTGAGTGTATTCGGTGGAAGTGTAGGGCGTGTGTGGCGGTTGGTGAATGGGCGGAGGATAATCAGTGAGTGATGGAGAAGGTGATGAGTTTGATGGCAAGGCATGTGGAGTAGGGGAGTGACGGATTCGCCTCGCTGGTGGTTAGCCGGAGATGAGGGAGACGAAGCTGGACAATGGCTGTCGAGGGGTGTTTGCTGAAATTAAATGGGGAAAAATAGAGAGTGGAAAGAGAGAACCTTACTGAGGGTAGTTTGGATGAAGGGGAGGCAGAGGAGACTAGCGGTGCGTATGTGCCATCATTGGGAAAGAAAGCCCTGATGTGAGGATGACGGCGACGAGGAGGAGGTTGAAGAGGCGTGCGCTGGTGTGGCGCAACGCAGAAGAATGAGACGAAGATAACTCTGCCACTGGTATGGTGGCAGAGCAACGAGAGGAGGGAGGAGAGATCGCTGGAGCTTGCGGGCGATTGACCGGAGATGAGGAAGGAGGAAATTGAGAAGGTATCTGCGGCCAAATCAAGCTTAGAAGATGCGACAAGGACCGAGGGTCCTTTTATAGCTGCTGGCCAAACCCTTTTTGCTTGGAAGGCAATCCTTCAAGCACAAAGATCTCACCGGAGATGGAAGGTGTGCAATACACCCAAATCTCTCGATCATTCACATGAGAGATTTGGTGTAAATCTGATCTGGAGATCCTGTTCAAATGATGGAGAAATCCTCAGAGAATCTCCCTTCCAAATCTGGGAGATCTCTAATGATTCGAGGAGATATCCGCCTCAAATCCTCGCCGGAATGGGATTCCTCTGCTGTAATGGCGGAGGGACCTGAATGTAACGGTGGCGAGGAAGTTAAGGGGGTTTATGCAAGGATTTTCAAAAGACAGGGGCCAGAATGTAATTTGGTGGACTATTTTACAAAGTAGGTCAAGGTGACCTTCCCTTAGGCCCAAATTTTGGTACAAACCTAAATTAGACCTAATAAATCCAATGGTGAAGTTGAATTTTAGGTTTGATCACGTTTAACTAGACATGTTACACAAAAACCCAAATTAGGTCAAATAATGAGCTAGGACCCCAATCTAGGTCAAAATAGGTTCCAAAGGCCAAATTGAAGGTTCTAAACCCTAGGGGATATTTTTCCATGAATTTTAGAGGGTTTAGTTGATTTTTATCCTGACCAAAACCTTGTGAAATTAAGTGAGTTTGTATTAGGGTTACAGAATGTCATTTAATTCCTAGCTCTCACAATAACCCATTTCTTATTGAACCAACTCGCTTTTTATCTTGTTTAGACCTTTTGACCTATGTTTTGCCTTTGAGAAATCCCGTTTATGTACTGCAATGGTAAAATTGTAGTTTTAACCTTTGTTTCATGTTTTCTTCTTAGAACATTAATCCCTTGAATTAGGCCTTCCTGTAGGAGCTTTTGTTTACTTTCTCAGGTCAAAATGAGCTGGTTAGGGCTCATGATGAGGTTCTCATCATACCCCCATGCCTTGCTTTTGCTAGTCCCTTAGCAAAATTTCAAGGTTTTAACTTCTGTTCTAGACCATGAGTTTCCTTTACCAGTTGTGATAAGTGCGCTTTCTTTTTCTTTTGTGATTAGGTCAGAATGCCGACAATATGCCTAGAGGTACTCAAGTACCAACCAAAATCCGAACCTGACCCACTTTAGCCTCACTCCTCCACATAGGTTTTTAAGGCCCACAGAAATTATCCTAGGGTTTGTTGGACTTTGCGGTTAAAGCACCCGTGCTTGAGACATTTTTAGCCTAGGTTCAATTTGCAGTGCATTTTTGCAAGAGAGAGACAAAGGATATATTTGTTTGGAGAGCTTTCTCTCTCTTTTCTATTTACTTCTAGCTTCGGATTGGCTTCTCAACACGGTCTGTATCGGATTCCTCGTCCCCATCATCAATCCTCAAAGGTCCCTGGCAATTGATGCTTTGTGATAGCACCGCCCATGCCAACCCCCAGAACCCTGGCTTTCGAGATTTCGAGATAATCCTGCCCATGGCGTTCCGTGGCCGAATCCAGACCGTGGCAATCAACATTTCGTGATAATGCTGCCCACGGTATCTGAACCAGCAGAGTGCTTACACGCCCCCGGTAAGATATTTAAATATCCTAAGAGAAAAGCACCGAGGAGACGATATGTTACGCATCTTCGAGGGGAATTTCCCGCCTCTCCGCGCTGGGAACTCGTCCAAATCAACATGTGTTGATCGGCCGCTCCTAATCTAGGCAACTTTTTCAGAGCATTAAAATGCTTTTGCGTGATTTTGATAGTTATGTGCACCGAACCAGACTGTGTATGGATTGGGGTGCTTAGGTTACCGAGTCCATCAAACCGAAGGTCAGTTAACAAGGCCGAATACTCCCTAAGCCTTAGACTTAATACTAAAGCTTCACATTTTCCCCATCCTCTTGAGGAATATCCAGATTTTAGCAGATACTTGAATTTTTAAGCCTAAGAGTCTAGCCCAAAAGGCCTAAAGTCAGCGTTCCTACTAATCTCTTTCTATGTCTCCTTAGCACTTTTTTTTTTCATTTTTTTCTTTTTTCTTGATGTGGTCTAGAACTTCAGTTAATCCCTTAATCTTCTACTAATGACCATTCTTTTTTTTTTCATTTTGTGCTCCTTTTTGGCATTTTACTCTTTTCCTCCTCATATTTTGTATAGCCAAAAATTTTTCTCTCCCCCCTCCTGAGTTTTTTTGTTCTTTTTCAAGATTTTTTAATTTATTTGTGTTTTTTTTGTGATATGCGATTTTTTGTTGAAACCTTTTCTTAATATGAGTTTTCATTTCATTTTGCACTTTCTTACCCTCTCATGCCTACGATTTGCAATGTCCCCATTGTAAATTAGGTGGGTTCAAATTCAGCTTAGTTCATTCATTAAGGTAGGTGTTGGGTGAGTGAACGGGTCGAGGTGACTGTTGCGAACGATTTCTAGACTCGAGTACAGGTACCTGAGGTGGAGTTGGCTGTTCTAATGGATGAACCCTAAAGTGCAATATGAATTCAGCATAGAAATGTCCGGAAAGGTTTCAAATTTTTCAAAGAATGACTGGTTGCCTCCCGTTAAGCGTTGAGTTTTACGCCATCGGCTAGGTGCAATGAGCTCAAGGAGAATGGAAGATAAAGGATGACTTAGCCAAATCTGTATCGGTCATGTCAATGAACGACTTGAGTCTCTGACCATTCACGATGAAGGGTTCGAAATCGTGGCTGAGTGGACTGATCTCAATGGCTCCATTTCCAAAGATTTGTCAGACTAGGTAGGGTCCGATCCACTTAGATCGTAGCTTTCCTGGGAATAATTTGAGTAGGGCATCAAAGAGTAGAACCTTTTGACCAGGATGAAAGATCTTTCTACAAATGTGTTTGTCATGAAAGGCTTTAACCCGCTCTTTGTAGATTCATGAGTTCTCATACGCATCGTGGCATAATTCATCGATCTCGCTCATTTGAAGCTTTCTATGGGTTCCAGCCTTAGAAAGATCTAAGTTGCAATTCCATACTGCCCAATAGGCTTTATGCTCCAATTCGACACAAAAGTGACATGCCTTCCCGTACACCAGTCTGAAGGGAGACATACCTAATTGGGTCTTGTGGGTGGTCCTATAAGCCTACAATGCTTCCGTAAGCTGGGATGACCAATCCTTTCTGTCAGGTCGAACAGTAACCTGGAGGATTTTCTTGATCTCCCAGTTTGATAGCCTAGATAGGCCATTAGTTTGGGGGTGGTAAGGAGTAGAAATTCGATGCGACACCCCGTATTTGTTCATCAGTGACCTGAACGGAGTGTTTGTGAAATGGGTCCCTCCGTTGGAAATTATTGCACGTGGAATCCCAAACCTTGAGAAGATGTTTTGATGAATGAATTTGATAACAACTTTGTGATTATTGGTTCGGGTCGGAATGGCTTCGATCCACTTGGATACATAGTCAACAGCTAGAAAGATGTATTCGAAGCCATCCTAGATAGGGAAGGGTCCCATAAAATCATTCCCCCAAATGTCAAAAATCTCACATACCATAATCGACTGTAAACGCATCATGTCTCGATGGCTCATGTTGCCCAAGGTCTGGCAACAGGTACATGCCTTACAGTGATCATATGCTTCCTTGAAATTTTTGGGCCAGTAAAAGCCACACTGGAGGACTTTTGATGTGATTTCATGTCCTGAAAAATGTCCACCGCATGCCTGGTCATGGCAGAAAGAGAGTATGCCTTTGATTTATGCTTCCACGACACACCGTCGAATTATTTGATCAGTACCAATGTGGAATAGATATGGGTCTTCCCAAAGGTAATACTTGGCATTGGAACGCAATTTGTCCTTCTTGGCCTTCGGCCAATCGGATAGGATCTGATGTGACGCCAAGTAGTTCACTATGTCCGCGAACCATGGAAGCCCTGTATCGAAAGTCAGGAGGTGCTCATCAGGAAAGTGTTCCGTGATGGGTCCAGAAGGGTCAATGATCTCAGAAGGACTATGGGACAAGTGATCAGCTCACATTCTATTTTCCCGCTTTGTCACGAATCTCGAGGTCAAATTCTCACAACAACAAGATCCATCTGATTAATCGAGGTTTCGCATCCTTCTTTGCAAGGAGATGCCACACAACCGTGTGATCCGAGTAAATGATAACACGGGAACCCAGGAGGTATGATCTGAATTTTTCTAGGGCAAATACTACATCTAGCAGCTCTTTCTTAGTAACCGTGTAGTTACACTGAGCCTCATCTAATGTTTCGCTAGCGTAGTAAATGACCATGGGTTTCCCATCAATTTTCTGCCCCAAAATCGCTCCTATAGCAAAGTCAGATGCATCGCACCTGATCTCAAAGGGTTAAGACTAATCAGGGGACTGTAGGATCGGGGCTTGGGTAACTCGGTTATGAAGGATCTCAAATACTTGAGTGCATTTGTTGAACGTACGAATTGCTACGCTAACGTGTTCGATTTTGAAAAAACTATCATTGTAGTTTGAAAGCGAAGAACTCGTGTTCAACAAATAAAATTTATACCGAAATGAAAATTCTGAGTCGAAGACAGGGAGGCAGACGTTTGATTTAAAAACTATGCGTTTGATTTTATTTGTCACGAAGTAATTCAATTAATTAAAACTAACTATTTACAATAAGTAGAAGAGATAGAGAGTAAAAGAGAGAGAGAATATTACAAACAGAAATCAAAATGAGATGTAGAATAAATAGGGAATTCATCATTAAGGAGATTGTTTGTTTCACTAGTACAACTAGAAAGTAGAAAACAATTAAACTAGAAAGCAATAAATTTACTCTAGAAAACATTAAAAGAATGGAGAGAGAAATATCCTCCTCAACGGTCGCTTGGAGGACAAGTCGAACTAATCTAGAAAATAATAAATCTATTCTAGAAAGCAGTAAAAAGAATGGGGGAGAGAGATATCCTCCTCGACGGTCGCATTGAGGACGAGCCAGACGGGATGATGCCTAGACGAAGGAGGATGAAGCAAGACGAAGGAGGACGAAGCAGAAGAACGGGAACAGGGCAGCACGTCGCCGTCATCGTGGGATCCACTTCCGAAGGGGGACGAAAATTTGGACTTTATCTCGCGAGAAGCATCCCGGGTGTGGGACAAGCTTCTCTTGAGCTTTGGAGAGGTAGAGAAGAGAAGGGATGAGAATTTCGTGTGGAGGGGGTCTCCTTTTATAGTTGCAAGGAGTAGGGGCAAATTGGTCATTACATCTCTAAAACATTAAATAAGGGGTCTTTAGTGACGGATAAAACCGTCACTAAAGCCCCATTGTGGGCGTAGTGGGCGTTGAACGCGCGGCTGCTGGCTTCCACTCGCGCTCAACGCATGCCACACGTTCAACGAATCTCAGCCATCCGATCACAAGATCGGACGGCTTAAGATGTGCCTCCCCCACTCCTCAACCCACGCCCGCTCACGTATGATGCCGCGTGAGGCGCGGGCGTGCGATAGCGTGTCGACGCTATTGAGCACGGACGGCCGCCCGATCAAGATCTGACGCTCGCCCACCCGCATGATTCCGCACCGCTCGCCCGCATGCCACGACTCGAACTCTCGTCCACGCCTCGCGTTAAGGCGCTGGACCACTGCACTGCCTCGTCCAAATGGTCGTGCGATCGATTTCAAGACACCGCATCCACAGCCATTCGATCTTGATCCAACGGCGAGGAGGGGCGGATGCGGGAGCTTCAGCGGGTGAGTGCAGGCGTTTGGGCGGTCGAGATGGCGCCACGTGGTGCCATCTTGGCCATCCATCTTCTGGATGTTGTAGATGGTGCCACGGGTGTCGATTGACTCGATTCTTGCGTCGCTAGGCTACGATCGTCGATTCGAATCCATCCATGCGGTTGGATTTGTCGTTTGAAGTGCAGATTTACACCATCTTGGCCCTTGATCTTCTAGGGTCCTCCGGTCACTATCAGATGCTACAGATGCCTGATTAGGGCAATCTTGGAGTCGTTGAACTCCAATCGTCGCCCTGATCACATCTGTACGGTTGGATCTTCGATCCGAGGCCCTAATAAAAAGTTTACCCTATCCAAGCACATAAAAGGAGACAATTAACCTCCATTTTATTTAAACTACTCTAAATGCAAGATGATGCATGTTATGCAATATTTATAGCATGCAATGCAATCCTATGCTTAAGAACATGCATAAATAGATATCTTAAGTGGTGTAAATGTGTTTACATCATATCCCCATGCCTATCTTTTGCTAGCCCCTCGCAAAAACTATATGTTATTTATAAAAGAATTAGGTTGGATTATTTGGGCATGAGTTATTTTCAATCATTAAGAAATTGTCTACTTAGGATCTAAACTTTCAAAGACACAACAGTGCCCGAGTATCTGCCAAAATGCAGACCTCCTCAAGCTCTCGTCTTATTCAAAGAAAATTTTCTTTTTCTCTTTTTCCTCTTTTCTAATTTTTTTGGATTTTCAAGTTTTAGGGTTAAAGAGTGGCTTCCTACGGCCATTCAACTCACCCAAGATTTGATGAGAACTCTAAGTTCTAAGCATCTTATTGTGAATGTGATAGACTCGTTGACCAGTAATTAAAATGGACTTCGAATTTCCACGCCTCTAGGTGACCTCAAAAAGAATTCTGCCTAAAGATGTATTTTTACAACCGGTAGCTTTCTCCCTATTTTTATTTTTTTACGAGGTCAACACAGGGGTGAATCCAGTGTATACTTCCCGATTTATTCTACTTCTCCGCTTCTTCCTAAGTGTTTTGGGAATTTTTAGTGCATTTATTGAGCTGGGTTCTGGACAACCGGTCGATAGCTGTTACCACCAACAACTTGCCAGCCATACTCATGCGGGAAGTGTGGTTTATTTCTTTTTTTCTTTTCTCCTTTTCTTTTTGATTTTTTTTTTTTAAGTATGTGGCTTCCCTGGTCAAAAATTTACCTAAAGGCAGCAAACAGAGAAAGGTCCAATGACTGACCTTTGGACAACCTACCTATGGGCTATTACCCATGATAACTTGCCAGCCATATCACCCTAGAAGGTTCATTAGCAACCCAATTTCCATTAAAATCGTCGAACAACGAGTCAGTGACAAGATAGTGTGTAGATGCTAGAAACTCAAAATTCCCTCAAATCAGAGGGTGGGTTGATAAGTAGTGTACTTATCACCCAAACTTATTTATTCCAATTACAATAGAATTAAGATGGCAAGGACTCGAAAGACAAATCCACATTTTAGTGGATACACGCGCTGATTAAGTCCAAAGACCTGAAGGGTCTTTGTGTTCAACTCATAATGTAGTATTTCATAAAATTGAAAATTTTCTTAAACCCAAGTTTTCCTTCCTAATTCCACTTTTTTTTTTAATTTAGAGATGAATATCCACCCCCATGTCTATCTAATGCAATGTCCTCATTGTATTAAAAAGACATAAAACAGAGTGGAATAGCATAGAAAGCACCTGAATTGCGTGAATGTCAAGTCCACTCCGAGATGAAAACTAAAACGAACTGTATAAGTGTTGAATTTAGTGCCTTCAACTAGGCACACTATACAAAGAAAAGAAATGAAGAATTCACAGGTGCAGGTCAGAATACAAATAAACAGAAGAAGCCTCCGACCTATTAATAGAGGTCCACAGATGTGGACCAGATTATGGTGCAGACCCATACCCCATATTCGAGAATATCTTATGTTTTGGATAAAAATTACCCAAAACCTAAAATCAGTATGCAAGCAGGGTCGGGCCTGCGATTTATGAGGATGCAACCCAAGACCAAAAAGTCAGGTTACAGAGAATTGAAGCTCAAAAGAATAATCATTGAATGTGTGCTTGGGTTTGACATCCTCAAAACAAATGTCGTAAGGGTCCTGGTTTGATGGTTTCAACTTAATAGGCACCCTTCGACTTAATCTTGTACTTCCTCCGGAACTAGCTTCCCAAATCAGAACTTCCCGATGCCTATCCTCCTCAATCAGAATGTTAAATTCCGAGACCTCTTGCATGTTAATCACCCCGTTTGAAATCTCTAAGTCTAAATGATGTGGCTGAATCAGAATTGACTTGGGTCTAATTATCTCAGAAATAGAGTTATCGATAAACTTAATGGGGTGTAACTGAAAATCAGGGCATTTGATTGAATCCTCCAAAAAATGTGATTCTGGATCCGTAATGTGTGCCCTAATAAGATCCAAAAATCGTGTTCAGAAAACTCGCGTCAGACTTCGCAACTTGAATCTTCACCATCAAAGAAATCAAGATCCGTATCAATGTATGTCCCAAAATCATCTGTCACTTTCTGTTCCGAGGAGACATACGTTTCCTCATACCCCGGCTCAGGGATCTCAGGTGAAGAAATCAGATCTTCCTTAATTGGTCGCTCTAATTCAATCTAGTCAGCCTCGTAACACGTGTCCCCCCAACAGATGCTTGAGCGGGTTCTGTCATTGGCTTTCCTGAAGAGGGTTCATCCTGGGAATCATCCCATGATTGAATCAAAGCAACCACGAATCTCATCCTCAATTTCGCTAATTTCCCAAGTAGCAACTCACCCGGGTTTTTATCCTTAACATCCTGGAGCCAATCCAACAAAGACTTGTTCAAATCATCAATCATTTCAATCAGGGGCTCCAATCTCCCAATGCAAGGTATCGGCTGAACTTCTAAAGATTGAATGATATTCCTCAAGTTAGCCAAAACCTTATCTTGAACCTGATTACCCTGAACCAAATGAGTTGGTTCAGGGTTGGGCGGGTTTGGGATCCATGCAGGGGAATTAACAAATTGAGGTTCGTTATACCCTTCCGGATAATAGGTCATTTCATATTGTTCAAAAGGTGGTGATGACCTAAAGGCAGTGTAATCAGAGGATGGGTAGGAATCAGTGTATCCTTCTTGATTGTAGATCGTATTAGGTTGTTCATGAAAGGTTGACGATCTATAATCGATGTGGCTCTGAGAGGGATAGAAATCACAATCAAAGTGTTCAACGTTAGACCATAAACACAAAGGTCTAGAACTGTATCCCCAATCCAAATTATCCCAACTAACTGATGGTTGATTACAGTACGAGTTAGGATATTCGTCATGTTGAGGATAATTCACAATAGCAGGAAAAGAGCGGGAATGCATGTAATATGTGGAAGGATTCATGAGAAATGGGAGGAAGAAAGGCACCCTGCAATACAAACAATCAAACCTGTCCTTAAGTAGGTTAACCTACATACCTACAGACTCCTAAAACCCATCTTGAGATAGAGAAACGATTTGATCTACTTCTATCTATTCAATCCAACCAGTTAGGAGGGACTAGGGAGAAGGTTCTTCCTTCGGCTTGCACCTCCGATTCCTAGTGTACCCCCAGTCGCGATCGTTTGATTCTGCTCTCCTAGCTAGACATCAGATTGAACAGTAGAAACAGACTAATTGAAAATCATCTCGTTCTGGGTTCTGAAGAGCGAATCCAATCCTTAAGGCCAACGTCTACTCTGTTTTATTTAGGGCTAGGTTTGAATGTGCTTTGGAATGTGATGGGCCCTTTATATGGGTTGTGCGCTTAATGATTGATTGATTTGTGTATGCGTGCACAACCAGTGGTTTTCAAGCAAGATTATTTTTGATGTGGTGAATTTTAGAGTTCAAATCTTGGTTAGTAGCTTTTAGGATTCAACTTTAGGTGTTTTCAAACAAGTTTCGTTAGCACACCAGGTTTTGCAAGCATAGGTGAAGATGTTTTCCTTTAAAGCTTAAAAAGAATGTGGAGTGCCTGGTAAATCCCTAAGAGTTGAACCTAAGTGGCAGCTACTTGATGACTTGATTTTAATTGAAGTGGTGCAGCCCAATCAACTCAAACAATTGGCCTATTGCATCACTTAATTAGGCACACAAGTGATTACCTAATCTGATTTCTACTCAATTATGTGTTTGAACATGTGTACCGGCTCCAAAGATCGGTTTACCGGTTGAGTTTGAAAATCAAATGAGGTTGTGTACCTCTGTGAGATTTTTTTATTTTTCTTTTTTTAATGTGGGGGTTGGGGTGAGTATGGGTGTCAAACAACAAACAATCTAACCTTAGAGTTTATAAGAACACCTAGGTTGATTGATGTTTGTGTTATTATGTGGTGAAATGAAATCTAATGGGTGGGAGGTGGGGGATAGCTTACAAAACCTTCCACAGCACTTTACTCCAATCTACCACTTTTTCCTGTCTCGAAAGAGTACCTGCAATCACAATAAGAAAGGAGAGAAGTGAGGTAAATGATTTGTAAGCTAGAAAACACGAAGAGAAATCAAAGAGCATCGCCTCCCCAACAACGGCGCCAAAATGTTGAACGTACGAATTACTGCGCTAACGTGTTCGATTTTGAAAAAACTGTCGTTGTATTTTGAAAGCGAAGAACTAGTGTTCAACAAATAAAATTTATACCGAAATGAAAATTCCAGGTCGAACACAGGGAGGCGGACGATTGATTTAAAAACTATGCGTTTGATTTTATTTGTCATGAAGTAATTCAATTAATTAAAACTAACTATTTACAATAAATAGAAGAGAGAGAGAGTAAGAGAGAGAGAGAATATTACAAGAATAAATCAAAATGAGATGTAGAATAAACAGGGAATTCATCATTAAGGAGATTGTTTGTTTCACTATTACAACAAGAAAGCAGAAAATAATTACACTACAAAGTAGTAAATTTACTCTAGAAAGCATTAAAAGAATGGAAAGAGAAATATCCTCCTCGATGGTCGCTTGGAGGACGAGTCGAACTACTCTAGAAAGCAGTAAATCTATTCTAGAAAGTAGTAAAAAGAATGGGGGAGAGAGATATCCTCCTCGATGGTCGCTTTGAGGATGAGCTAGACGGGACGACGCCTAGACGAAGGAGGACGAAGCAGGACAAAGGAGGACGAAGTAGAAGAACAGGAATGGGGCAGCACGTCGTCGTCGTCGCGAGATCCACTTCCGAAGGGGGACGAAAATTTGGACTTTATCTCGCAAGAAGCATCCCAGGTGTGGGACAAGCTTCTCTTGAGCTTTGGAGAGGTAGAGAAGAGAAGGAAGGGATGAGAATTTCGTGTGGAGGTGGTCTCCTTTTATAGTTGAAAGGAGTGGGGTAAAATTGGTCATTACATCTTTAAAACATAAAATAAGGGGTCTTTAGTGACGGATAAAACCATCGCTAAAGCCCCATCGTGGGAGTAGTGGGCGTTGAATGCGCGGCTGCTGGCTTCCACGCGTGCTCAACGCATGCCGCATGTTCAACAAATCTTAAGATGCGCCTCCCCCAGTCCTCAACGCCCGCTCGCCCGCGTGCGATGCCGCGTGCAGCACGGGTGTGCGATAGCGCGTCTACGCTATTGAGAGCGGACGGCCGCCCGATCAAGATCTGACGCTCGCCCGCTCGCGTGATTCCGCACCGCTCGCCCACATGCCATGACTCGAACTCTCGTCCGCGCCTCATATTAAGGCGCTGGACCACTACGCTGCCTCGTCCAAATGGTCGTGCGATCAATTTCATGGCGCCGCATACACAACCATTGGATCTTGATCCAACAGTGGGGAGGGGCGGATGCAGGAGCTTCAGTGGGTGCGTGCGGGCATTTGGGCGACCGAGATGGTGCCACATGGTGCCATCTTGGCAGTCCATCTTCTGGATGTTGTAGATGGTGCCACGGGTGTCGGATTGACTCGATTTTTGCGTTGTTAGGCTGCGATCGTCGATCCGATTCCATCCATGCGGTCGGATTGTCGTTTGAAGTGCAGATTTACACCATCTTGGCCCATGATCTTCTAGGGTTCCCCGATCACTATCAGATGCTACAGATGCCTGATTAGGGCAATCTTGGAGTCGTTGAACTCCAATCGTCGCCGTGATCACATCTGTACAGTTGGATCTTCGATCCGAGGCCTTAATAAAAAGTTTACCCTATCCAAGCACATAAAAGGAGACAAGTAACCTCCATTTTATTCAAACTACTCTAAATGCAAGATGATGCATGTTATGCAATATTTATAGCATGCAATGCAATCCTATGCTTAAGAACATGCATAAATAGACATCTTAAGTAATGTAAATGTGTTTACATCAGCATTCCTTGGAGATTTAGAAAGGCACATCCTTGGAGAGAAGAGTAGTCAGGGGGCACACGATTTTGAAAAATCAAGGATAAATTGACGGTAAAAACTGACATGCCCCAGAAAAGATCAGATGTCCTTGATCGAGCTAGGCATAAGGAGTTTGGAAATCAAGTTAACCTTGGCTCGATCGACTTGGATGCCTTTCTCCAAAATCAGATGTCCCAGGATGATTCCCTCAGGCACCATGAAATGGCTCTTTTCCCCGGAAAGAACCAAATTCACATCGATGCACCACCTAAGTATTTAGACCAAGTGCTGGAGGTAATCGTCAAATGATACTCCAAAAACTAAAAAGTCATCCAAGAAGACTTCCAGATAATCACCTACCATATCTGAGAATATGGCAAGCATGCACCGCTGAAAGGTCGCAGGTGCATTGCAGAGACCGAATGGCATCCTTCGAAACGCGTACGTCCCGAAGGGGCAAGTGAACATGGTCTTTTCTTGGTCCTCTGGATGGATTGCCACTTGGTTATAACCGGAGTACCTGTCAAGAAAGCAGAAGAACCTATTTCCCACTAGTTTCTCGAGGATCTGATCAATAAACGGTAGTGGGAAATGGCCCATCTTCGTGGAGGAATTGAGTCTTCTGTAATCAATGCAGACTCTCCATGAGTTAGCTATTCGGGTCGGTATGACCTCTCCGATTTCAATCGTAATGATGGTGAGTCCGACCTTCTTAGGCACAACCTTGATTGGACTCACCCTGGGACTGTCGGAGACTGGGTAGATGATCCCTACACCTAACCACTTGATGATCTCCTTTTTTACGACCTCTTACAGGTTATGGTTTAAATGTCTCTGCATCGCTCGTGAAGGTCGTGCGCCCTCTTCCATGTAGATTCGATGTGTGCAATACAAGGGGCTTATGCCAGTCAAGTCATCGAGAGTCCATCCAATGGCTCTATGATGTTGCTGGAGAACAGTAATCAGATGGGATTCCTGGTCAGGTGTGAGTCGGGAGTTGATAATCACAGGAAATGTCTGATTGGAACCTAAAAAGACGTACTTCAGATGATGGGGAAGGGGCTTGAGTTCCAGGATGGGATTATCAGCAGCAGCGGGCGGTTCAGGGTCTGTATCAGGGACAAGGGTCAGAGTTATGGGTGTCTAGACCAGGTTCAGACTCCTCTATTTGCGGGTTTTGCTCTTCTGGTGGTTGATCGGGGATAATCAGATTGTCCTCAACATGCAATTCATCAACCATGGCTTTGATATCACATATTTGCTCTATAACCCTGCAATTAATCCCTTGTTGGGCCTTAAAGATGTCAATCTTCATAGTTTGATTCCCAAATTTTAATTTTATTTCGCCCTCCCCACAGTTTATGTTGGCCCTAGCAGTGGCCAGAAAAGGTCTCCCTAATATAATCGATGTATCCCTTGGGTTCTCAGGTGCATCCATATCCAGAACTATGAAATCCACCGGGAAGTAGAAATCCCATACCCTAACAATGACATCCTTGAGTATTCCTTTAGGTGACTTGATGGGTCTATTGGCTAACTGTAATGTCACCTCAGTTGGTTTAAGATCGGACTCTTCAAGGTGGTCAAGGAGGGATGTAGGTATTAGGTTTATGGAGCTACCTAGGTCTAACAAGGCTCTATCAAATTGGGTTTCACCAATTTTACATGAAATCAGGGGAGTTCCTGGGTCTTTAGCCTTAGGTGGGAGTTTACTCAAGATTACAGAGCTGTTTTGCTCTGGCAGTACAATCGGACTCATACTTTGGTTCACAGCTTACGCTTGGGTGTACACACATCTTTCAGGAATCATACGTAAGTTGGTACGTAGTGGATTGCATCCATCAAGGGTATGTTTATCTAGACCTGTTCAAAGAGCTTGACTAGATCCTCCTCAGGAGCAACGAGTTCGGTTATCCTCTTTCCCTTGGTCAAGGCCTCGGGAAATGGAACCCTAGTTGGTTCCTCTAGAATAGGTCCAAGTTCTTGATCTGGGATAGGGGTATCCTGGATAACTATCCTAGGGCTTGGGTTACTACCAGGCTTAAAGTGGTTTGGATAATGTGGGTCTTGGGTTGCTTTACCACTATGAGTTGTTACGAAGTTTAATCCTGCCTGGTTTTCTTTGGGTTTGGTAAGATGGGTGGCTGCTGCTAAAATCCTGCATAAGATGTTGAAGCTTCCATCCCGTCTGGTGATGGAACAGAAGGGGCCTAATAAATCATATGTGTGTGGCCTAGATTTGGGTTCATAACGTGCCTCTGGGTCGGCATGTTATTTGGGTTTGGCAGAGGTTGCGAAGGAAGGGTGCCAGGTTGGCGGGAATTTGCCATCTAGGCAAGTTGATTGCGAACCTCAGTGATCTCATCCTTGTGCTGTTTTTGCATTGCCGCATTCGTCTTCTGAATGTCAGCCAATGCTTGAAGGATAAGCCCAGATTGATGGGTGGGATTGGGCTGAGGCTAAGGCGACTGATACAGACGAGGAGCTTGTGGATGGGGTTGATAAGGTGGTCTTTGAGTCTGCGAATTTCCCGTCCACTGGAAGTTGGGATGATTTCACCATCCAGGGTTGTAGGTATTGGAGAATGGGTCATTCTGGAGGGCATTGAGGTCCTCGCAGGTCTGAGGAGCCTTAGGAAAGTCAAAATACGAGGGTTCAGAGTTCCCCCAACTAGAATAGAGAGGATCGGAGTCCCCTCCGATCCGACAGTCAGACGGGGGTGGATACGGGCCCATCCCCTGAGAAGATTGGTGATAGATGTTCTGCACAATTTCCCTCACAAGAGGTGGCCGTGCAAAAGAGTTCTGCGCAGAGGTAGCTCGCTGCAGATGCCAAGTTAGCTTGTCCACCTTCTTCTCTATGATAGAGACCTTGTCCAATCGACTCGCCATCAGTTCCAAGTCGACAGATGTGGACAGGTCCTGCATCTCATGTGCTCCCCTAAGATTCGTCAATGCGCAGGCATTCGTCCAGTCGAATAAGCCCATGGAGTGATTATTGATGGAGTTCTCGTACATATTTTCAAGAATCTCCCACACTGTGTCCTCATGTTGACCCATGATGTTTCCTCCGTAGGTTGCATTGACAAATAATCGAATGTCTTCACGGAGTCCCTGGTAAAAGGACTGGACTTGTTCCCATTTAGGAACTCCGTGATGGGGGCACTTTCTCATGAGATCTAAGAATCGATCCCATGCCTCATGAAGAGGTTCTCCCGATTGTTGAGTGAAATGAGTGATCTGGTGGCACAAGGCATTTATCCTGCCAACAGGGAAAAACTTCTTCAAAAATTTGAACTGAAGTTCACCCCATGTGTTGATCGGACGAGTCTGTGTTTGATACCAATGAGCAGCCTTGTCTATGAGGGAGAAAGAAAACATCTTCACGAGTAGAATATCCCAGTTTTGTGCATCTGACCTGAAGGTCTGGGCCAGATGTTTGAACTGCTTAATGTGCTGGAATGGATCCTTGGAGTTAAGCCCATGGAATTTTGGTATGGCATGAATCATATTGGGCTTGAGTTCAGAATTAGGACCTCCAACCGGGATTCGGACTCGAGGCTCGATTGCCACCACAGTGGGATTATAGTCATCTCGCATCATAGGACGTTGCAGTGGGTTTATAAAGTTTTGGAAGAGATCATTTAGGCGCTGAAGTTGGTGTTCAAGGTTATTCTCTTCTTCAATGGGTTGTGCCATGATGGAAGAAGGAGAACTTGGTTCTGAATCAGAGGAAAGATCTATGTGGTGGGGTTGCTGCACAAACAAGGGCGTCGAGGCTTGGCCTCGGCGAGAGTGAATTTCTAAAGGAGGTCTTAAGGATGGTCTTAAGGACCTCCTACCAAACATGCACCGAAAGATTTGATGAGATCAGAAGGTGCTGGATCCAATCGAGACACCCAAAAATTGTTGGGTGACTATAGAGGCTCGGGGCGGATGATACCCCTTGGTCAGAAAGGTCGTCCACTTGAGAAGCACCTGGACAGCCAGAGAGGGAGAGTCCCGCAAAGACCCCTACAGAGTAGAGTGTCCCCACGAGTTACAGGGTTTCCCCCACCCAACCTCTCTTGTCACTGAGATTCCAGGTAGACCAGAATGGGGACCTTGACCTCTTAAGTCTTTTGAGTGCAAAAAGTATTTTAATTAAGATCAAGGTGCTTAGGGTTCTACTTGAACTTTAGGTCTTTTGAGTGCAAAAAGTGACATAATTTTAAGATTGGTTGACCCAAAGATCAACTTCACCTCTTTGTTCCTTTGAGAGCTTTTAGGTCCTTTCTTTTAGGGTTCAAATGGATTAAGAGCCTGATTTGCTTAGGGTTTCTCTTGGATAGATCTTTTCAAACAAGGCTTAGGCACACCTCTTTTTGAAATTTTTGCTTCTTTGCTTAAGAGATGTGTTTCTAAAAACCCTAGCTTTGCAATCCTTAGGTTGGCTCTAGTTGGTCCAATTTAGTTGCCTCAAAAATTGGTATCTAGGGCTCAATCAAGAAGGTTTTAGCCCTAGCTACCTTAATTGAATGTGCAATTCAAAATGTGGTGAAATGAAAATCAAGCAACTTTGGTGAATTACTAAATATGGAAGCAGGTAGCCCTAGATTGATTTTTTTTTATTTTTTCCTTTTCAGACTTTAAGGGGATTAAGAGAGAGGGCTAATGAAAGTTTACCTGTTCCTTGCTGTGGTTGTTATGCGGCTACTTTTCTTTCCTTTTCTTTCCCTGAGACAAACACAGCAAAAGAGAGAGATTAAGTCTGTATTGAATCAGGGGTTGTGATCAAAGTTTCTAAAATGCCCATTGCTACCTGGCAACGGCGCCAGAATGTTGATGAGGCGAGATCGTGGTTTTAAAAAGATGTTCATTGCAATATAAATGAAATCGCCAAGAAAACAAATAAGAATTTATTACTCAAAAACCAAGGTATCCGAGGTCAAACACAGGGAGCAAATGTGTATTTAAAAACTTAAGATCACAACTCACAATTTAATAAAAGGCAATGACCAATCCAATCAAAATTATAAAGTAAAAATGAGGTCAATGTATAGATAAGCTCAAAAAATTGGACGTCTGATGTAAAATCAGACATCTTAAGTGGTTGCTGCTACAATGCAAGGCTTATTCTTCTCCTTCTGATTTTGCCTTCTAATTTTCTCTCTTCTTTCCCTTTCTCTACGGCCACACTTCTTCTGCCTTCTTCTTTCTTCTGCTATTCTTTGGCTTTCTTCCTTAACTCTTCTATCTGTCTTCTCTTTTTTTCAGCCTCTACCCTTGGTCTTCTTCTTCAGTCGCTCCTCTTCTTCCTTCTTAGCTTCCTTAGCTGTGGCTGCGGCTACACCTTCAGCTTCCTCTTCTTCTTCCCTGCGCACGCACACAGGAGCAAAACCTACCACTACCCTCCCTACATCTCTCTCTTTATTTCACTCTTAGGTACGCTTGCCCAGAGCCAGGTAATCAGGTCGGGTGCCACGTGCCCGGGTCCAAGCGCACCGGCGTGGTGTAGTGCGCAAGGAGTGCTAGGTAAATGGGTTGGGTGCCAGGTCCGCGGGGGCAGGGATCGCGGACGAGGCATGCATATGGGTGAGGGACCTCACCCTGTGTCGTTTGAAGGCAATAAGCTAAAAGCAGAAAAATAATAAATACTACTCACCTCACTCTTGAGTTCATGAAGTGGGACTAAAAGTCACACCCGCTTCTGCTGGCGCCTGTAGGAGGAAAGTCCGCACAATTGGAGCAGCTGGGAGCCTTGCGAAGCCTGCTCACAGGCTGGATGTATTCGTGCACTCAACGCGCGTCTCCTGGAGCTCTTATGTCTGGAACACACGGCCAGGAGCAACCTGGCAGGCAAGCTTGCTTCAGTGTCAATGGTGGAAGAGGGCTCAGACCTGCGCTACACGAATACGGCCTTGCAGCTCTATCAAACAACGAGGGAAGATTTTCCGTGTCACGGCCAAGGTGAGGCAGGGGTTGGCGTGGCATACAACGGCCTAGGCATGCCTGCCTAGGTCGGACTGTGACCGTGAAGGTGCGTGTGTTCGGTGGAAGTGTAGGGCGTGTGTGGCGGTTGGTGAATGGGCAGAGGATGATCTGTGAGTGATGGCGAAGGTGATGAGGTCGGTGGCGAGGCGTGTGGAGTGGGGGAGTGACGGATTCGCCTTGTCTATGTTTGGCCGGAGATGAGGGAGATGAAGGTGGACAGTGGCTATTGAGGGGTGTTTGCTGAAATTAAATGGGGAAAAATAGAGAGTGGAAAGAGAAAACCTTACTGAGGGTAGTTTGGACAAAGGGGAGGCAGAGGAGACGAGTGGCGCATATGTGCCATCGTCGGGGAAGAAAGCCCTGAGGTGAGGATGACGGCGACAAGGAGGAGGTCGGAGAGGCGTGCGCTGGTGCGACGCAACGTGGAAGAATGAGACGAAGATAACTCTGCCACTGGTATGGTGGCAAAGCGATGAGAGGAGGGAGGAGAGATCACCGAAGCTTGCGGGGAATTGACCGAAGATGGGGAAGGAGGAAATTGAGAGGGTATCTGCGGCCAAATCAAGCTTAGAAGATGCGGCAGGGACCGGGGGTCCTTTTATAGCTACTGGCCGAACCCGTTTTGCTTGGAAGACAAGCCTTCAAGCGAAAAGGTCTCGTCGGAGATGGAAGGTGCGCAAGACACCCAAATCTCTCGAGCATTCGCACGATAGATTTGGTGTAAATCTGATCTAGAGATCCTATTCAGACGATGGAGAAATCCTCAGAGAATCTCCCTTCCAAATCTGGGAGGAGATC
Organism: Thalassia testudinum; assembly: GCA_037157565.1. Classification (NCBI taxonomy): domain Eukaryota; kingdom Viridiplantae; phylum Streptophyta; class Magnoliopsida; order Alismatales; family Hydrocharitaceae; genus Thalassia; species Thalassia testudinum. Next base: position 108,712,949 of record JAZHRO010000003.1, on the reverse strand, counting down.
TCTGAGGATTCAAGGAAATATCCACCTCAAATCCTCGCCGGAGTGGAATTCCTCTGCTGTAATGGTGGAGGGATCTAAATGTAAGGGTGGCGAGGAAGTTAAGGGGGTCTGTGCAAGGATTTTCAAAAGATAGGGGCCAGAATGTAATTGAGTGGACTATTTTGCAAAGTAGGTCAAGGTGACCTTCCCTTAGGCCCAAATTTTGGTACAAACCTAATTTGGACCTTGAAAATCCAATGAAGTTGGATTTTAGGTTTGACAACGTTTAACTGGATATTTACACAAAAACCCAAATTAGGTCAAATAATGAGCTAGGACCCCAATCTAGGTCAAAATAGGTCCCAAAGGCCAAATTGAAGGTTCTAAACCCTAGGGGATATTTTTCCATGAATTTTAGAGGGTTTAGTTGATTTTTTATCCTGACCAGAACCTTGTGAAATTAACTGGATTTGTTTTAGGGTTACAGAATGTCATTTAATTCCTTGTTCACACAATAACCCATTTCTGATTGAACCAACCTGCTTTTTATCTTGTTTAGACCTTTTGACCTATGTTTTTCCCCTGAGAAATCCTGTTTATGTACTGCAATGGTAAAATTACAGTTTTTACCTTTGTTTCATGTTTTCTTCTAAGAACATTAATCCCTTGAATTAGGCCTTCCTTTAAGTTATGTAGGAGCTTTTGTTTGCTTTCTCAGGTCAAAATGAGCTGGTTAGGGCTCATGATGAGGTTCTCATCATGGGGAGTAAAAGAGGAACCAAGGAAAATGCCAAGGGAAGAACCTTCTCCCCAATTCTCCTTCTAACTGGTTGGATTGACCGGAAAGAAGTAGACTAAATCGTTCTTTTCATCTCAAGATGGGTTCTGAGAATCTGTAGGTCTTTAGGCTACCCTACTTAAGGACAGGTTTGATTGTTTGTATTGCAGGGTACCTATCCTCCTATTTTTTCATGGATCCTTCCACATCCTACACACATTTCCACTCCTACCCTCCTAACATTTCTTATCCCCAATATGATGATTGTTATCCTGACCCGTTCTGTAATCAACCATTTAGTAGTTGGGATAACTCAAATTGGGAATACAATTCCGGACCTCCAATGTTCAGGGTCTAATCCTATACATCATAATCATGATTTCTATACTTCTTCGAGCTATAATGATTGTAGATCTCCACCCTTTGACGATCAATTCAACCCGATCTACAATCAAGAAGAATATACTAATTACAACTCTTACCCTCCCTCATATTACACTGTATATAGATCACCGCCACTTTATGAATAATCAAAAGGGTGAATCAATAGAGAACTATTAAGTTCATCAATCATTTTGATCATAAGCTCTAGTGCTTCAGTGCATGGTGTTGGCTGAGCTTCTAAAGATTGTATAGTGTTCCTCAAATTAGCCAACACCCTATCCTGAATCTGGTTCACCTGAACCGACTGGTTCGGTTCAGGTTTGGGTGGGTTCAGGTTAAATCTAGGGGAGTGAAGATGTCAAGGTTCTCGGGTCCCTCCCTGAAAGTAGGTCATTCCAAGTTGTTCAAAGGATGGTGGCAACCTATATTCAGTGGAATACTGGGGAGGGTAGGTGTTATAATCATGATATCCTTCCTGATTGTAGATCGGGTTGGTTTGGTCATCAAAGGATGGAGATCCATAATCATTATAGCTCTGGGAAGGATAATAATCATAGTCTTGTCATCCAGGGTTAGGCCCAGGACCCTGAGGTCCAGATTCATATCCCCAATCAAAGTCATCCCGGCTCGTGGACGGGTAATTACAAGTCAAGTCGGGATAGTAATCATCTTGGGGATAAGTGGTGGTAGGAGGATAGGATGTGAAATGTGTGTAGGATGTGGAAGGGTACATGGTGAAGTAAGGAGGGAAATCAGAAGAGAAAGGAGCCCTGCAATACAAAAATACAAGCCTGTCCTTAGTTTGGGTAGCCTAAAGGTCTACAGACTCTCAGAATCCATCCTAAGATTATAGATGATTTACTCTACTTATGTCCAGGCAATCCAACCAGTTAGAAAGAGGGACTAGGGAGAAGGTTCTTCCTTTGGCTTGTGCCTCCAGTTCCTAATGTACCCCCCAGCCGCAGTCGTTTGACGCTACTCCCCTAGCTAGACATCAGATTGACTAGTATAAGTAGGTTAATCGTGAACAATCTCAATCTGGATCCTGATGAGCGAACCAGTCCTTAGGGCCAACATCTAATCAATTTTAGTTAGACTCGGGACAATGGTGCTTCAGGAATGTGATGGGCCCTTTAGACGGGTTGTGCCCTTAATGATCAGTTAAAATGTGTGTGTGTGCACAACCAGGGTTTGCAAACAAGGTTATTTGATGATGTGTCTTTTAGAGTTCAACCTTGTTTAGTAGCTTTTAGGGTTTAATCTTAGGTATATTCAATCAAGTTTAGGAAAACACTCCAAGTTTTGCAAGCACAGGTGATGAGATATTCCTTTAGAAATCAAAGAAAAAAATGTGGAGTGTCTGGTTCAACCCTAAGAATCAACCCTAAGTGGCAAGCTACTTGATGAATCGCTTTTATCTTAAGTGGTGCGGCCCAAACAGTTCAATCAATTGACCTATTGCACCACTTAGTTAAGGCACACAGAAAGTTTTGACCTATTCAGATTTCTACTCACCTATTTGTGTGTTGAATTAAGTGTACCGAGTCCACAGGTCAGATCCCAATTAAGTGGTAGAATCAATGTGATTGTGCACCTTAGGGTGAGAAGTTGTGGGTGTTAAGTGTGTAGCTTACAGAAAATCCGACAGCCATATAACACTTTTTTTTTTTTTATGTGGATGGCGAGGTGAGTGGACGTGGCAAACAAACAACCAAATCTATCCTAGGGTTCATACAAAGCACCTAAGTTGATTTGGGTTTGAGTTATTCGATTATGGAATGAAAACTAAGGTGGGGGTGGTGTGGGGGACACTTACAAAACACTCTACCCGCACTTTACTCTGATCTACCGCAGTTGGATCTCCATGCTAGGGTACCTGCAAGATAGTAGATCAAAGACAAGTAGGGTTAATGCTATGTAAATGCAAAGAAATGCAATAAACAATAAAGAAAATTCCATTGCCTCCCCGGCAATGGCACCAAAATGGTCGTGTCGTGTTTCGCGTGTTAGAAATCGAGGTTACAAGTAACCTGTCGTCGTAGTTGCAAAACACGTCGATCAGATAAAATTTATATCGAAACTCCAAGGGAGTCCTGGGTCGAACATGGGGAGGCGACGTTTACTTTATTGAAAATCGCACTTCGATTCGTTTCTTTTTGGTATTTTGGGGTTTTGTTATTTTTTTGTGTTTTTGAAATAAAAGACAAGCAAATGATTCACAAGATAGAGATGTGGAACAAATATGATATATATATTAATTCAATGTCAATTACAATGAATTATAAAAGCATAAAAAGAAAGGGAGGTAAGAGGAAATCTCCCGAATCAGCTGTTCGGCGAGACGACGGCGCCTGGCGGAAGCTCAGACGAAAGAGGTGAGGAGCAGGACGACGGAGGTGAGATGCTGGAGGACGTCTAGTTGAGGAAAGCTTCGGTGTAGCTCCGGAATGGAGGTGAGAAGACAAAGTTGATCTGCTACCGGAATGGAGGTGATAGGACAGCTCCAAGGTGACCTATGAAGGGAGATGGGAAGTTGGAAGAGTATTTGGTGGGGCAGAGGTTCGCTACAATAATAGGCACCTTAGGAGCTTGAGAACAATCTCTAATGGAGTGTTGGTAGGCTTGCTAGAGCTTGGGAGTAGGTGGGAGTAGAGTAGGTAGAGATGGCTTGGAAGGGAGGGGGTGTAGGTCCTTTTATAGTGGTGGAGAAAAGGCAAAAATCAGTATGGGACCATTAGTGACATCCAGGCCATCGCTGGAAACGTCGCTGTAGGAAGCTCATGCCCGCTGCTGCCCATAGCTGGCTTTGCTGGCATGCGATGAATTACCGACGGCTGTAAGCGTCGCTGTAAGTCCAGTTCATGCATCGTTGTAGTCCACCTCACGCTATGCTGGCGTCGATCCAGCCTTGCCGAGCGCGCGCGCCCATGCGCTAGCACTGGGCGCCCGTGCGCACACCCGCACTGCTGCACGCGTGTGGTGCTGCGTGTGTGTGTGTTGGCGGCCTGGGCTGCGCCACGTGGCTCAGTCAGGCCATCCATCTTCTTCTTGTTGTAGGGGCTACCACAGAGGTCGGATTAAGTCGATTTTCACGCCATTAGGCTGCGATCATCAACCTGAATCCATCTGCATGGTTGGATTTATCATTTAAAGCTCCAAATTATGTCTCCTAATCCCTTGGCCGTTGATTTTCTTCAGACTGCATATGGTGCTACGGGACTCAAATCGAGGCGATTTCAGAGGCATTGGACTCCGATCGTTGTCTTGATCAGATCCGTACGGTTGGATCGTCAATCTGAGTCTCTGAAATAAATATGCTTCTCTCCTAACCACAAAAAAGATGCAATTAACCTAAATTATATACAACTACTCTAAATGCAAAATAATGCATGCTATGCAATATTTATAACATGAAATGCAAATCTAAGCCTAGGAACATGCATGAATAGGCATTTTACCCTCAACAAATGTGTTTACATCAGGAGGGTATCAAGAACCTCAATTTGTTGACTCCCCTGGACCAAACCCAAACCCACCCAACCCTGAACCAAACCATTTGGTTCAGGCGAACCAGATCCAAGATAGGGTGTTGGCTAACTTAAGGAATACCATTCAATCTTTAGAAGCTTAGCCAACACCCTACGTTGAAGAATTGGAGCCTCTGATTCAAATGATTGATGATCTAAATAAGTATTTATTGGATTGGCTCCAAGTTGTTAAGGATAAGGACTCAGGTGAGTTTTTACTTGGGAAGTTGTCAAAATTGAGGATGAGATTTGTGATTGCTTTAGTCCAATCTTGGGGTGATTCCCAGGCTGAACCTTGATTGCACAGCAATCATGGGTCCTAATCAACCTAAATAATGTTTAAACCTAGCTTAATTTCTGGATATTGCACTCATAGCTTGCATATCATGCATTGCATCAGTCTATTTAGAATAAGATGAGATATCCTATTATTTAATGGTTTTTATTACTATTTGCAGGTAATAAAGTGATCTAGGATGGAGATAGTGGAATAAAGCAATAAAGGAAGAATAAGACTAATCCAGATAAGAGGAGTGTGGAGGATAGCCTTATCGCTACCCTTAGAAACCCTAGGACAGCCTTCCCAAACCCAAAACCACCTCCATTAGGACACCTTAGCCTCAAAACCCAAACATGGATAGCACTATCCATGTTCTTATCCACACTATCCCTCTCCCAAACACTTAGGAACCAAAACCCACCTTAGAACCCACTCTCCAACACCTTTCAGGACGTCCAAACATCGGGCTGGACATCTGATTTCTGTAGAATAACAATCCAGAAAGCCAAAACTCATACTGACATAGAATTGGACATCTAATTTAGTGTCCAGACGTCCACTTTTGTAGTATAATACGTCTGACCACTATCTTGAATGTCTGATACTGTTGTCTGATTCCTGATTTTAGTGTTGGAAGCCCTAGCTTGCCTATTTTGACCTAGGAAAACCACCGGACACCCTAGGAAACCTAAATAGAGACCTCCTAAGCCTAATCCACTATTCATAGCCCTACTTGTCCTATCCCTAACCCAATTGAACCATCCCAAACCTAATTGGGTGCATCTACAGTTGATTGGGTGCACCCGAGCCCAATTAGATCCACCCAGGATCTAATTAACTCATACCTATTAGGGTTACCCTAGCCTAATCACATGTACACATCTAATTAGACTTGAACTAGACCTAATTAGGTTCACTCCTACCCAATTAGACTTTCCTAAGCCTAATTAGGTCCACACTCACTTAATCTAGATTGACCCAACCTATTTAGCACCTAATCCTACCAAAACCCACAACCTAGCCCTACGAAAAATAAACACCCACACACACATGCACACCTTCCCATTTTACTCCCACCAAACCCATGCACACTCTCTTGGAAACCCTAAAAACTTGTGTCAAACCTAGATCCAAAAAATGTGGCATTGGCTATTTTTGGAGACACCAAAAGTGGCAACCAAATGGAGCCTTCCATAAGGGCAAAGAGAGAGCCACGAAATTAGACTATCTGCATACACTCTCCCATCCATACTCTCCACTCTAAACTTGCTTCCACCCTCCAAAACCTTAAGGTCTTCCTCCTCATCCTCCTCCAAGGCTCCATGGATGGCTATATAGAGAAGCTTCTCTCCAAAGCTTCAAGGACGGCCATTGGTAGAGAAAGTGTGCAACACCTTCCTCTCTCCACTTGGGTGCACTCGCCCCCATCTTCTCTTCTTGGACGACCATGAAAGCTCACCCATACCTCTTGTGGCCGACCATCTCTTTTGGTAGGCGTGTAGACAGGTTTGCATACCCAAGGTCTAGCCTACACCCTCACACAAGGCCGATGGCCCTAGTGGCAACTTTCTGGAGTGAGGGATTTCTTCCATTTATTTTCTTTCTAGTGTAGATGATATGTGATAATCTTTTATGCATAAATAATTTCATGATGTTTCTATGATTAATATTGTCCTCATGTTTGCTTTCCTATATGATACTTAGGTTTGATCACACCATGCACGGTCACCATGGCCTCATTTAGATGCACATAGTCACTTAGGTTTTTGCTAGTTTATCAAGATCTAGGTTTCATTTTTCTTTTCAAAATAAAGATCAAAAACACAAAAAAAATCTCAAAAGACAAAAAGACAAAATATTAGGTTAGATTTAGGTTATAAAAGCCGATTCAAATCTCGATTCGTTTTCACGCCTCCCAGAGACGAATGACCGGGACTCAAGTTCTAAAAGAATAAAATCTATGCAAGTTTCGTTATCACAAATACCTTTGGTGAGTGGTTTTTGCGACGATACTACGATTTTCAACGATTTCAAAATACGCAATTTCCACGCTCGTCAAACCCCCTTCAGGAGAGCCAATGTCAGAATCCATTCAGGCACTTGTAGGGGGGACACATTTTACGAGGCCAGGGTTGACCAGGTTGGTCTAGAGCAACCAGTTGAGAATGAATTGATTTCTTCACCTGAGATCCCTGAGCCAGATAACGGGGAAAAGTATGTCTCCATGGACCAAGAAATCATAGATGATTTTAAGACATATATTAATGTGGATCCAGAATTCTTTGATTCTGAAGGTGAAGAATCTTTATGTGAAGTCTCACCTGAATATGAGGAAAATGATTTTAATGAGACGACTGGGCCTAAGAAATCCAATGAATCATTTAATAGCTTAGTAATTGAGGAAATTGATCCTCAATCACACCCCATTGAGCGTACTAACGATTTTGATTTTGAGATCACTAGACCCAAGTCAATTCTGATTCAGCCACAAATCTTGGACTTGGAAATTTTAGATGGGGTGATTAACATGCAAGAGGTCCCGGAATCTGAAATCCTGATTGTGGAGGATAGGATTTGGAAATGAAGATATGGGAAGCCAATTCCAGGGGAAGAAGTCTGAATCTAAGGGTTCCTATATACCTGAAACCACCAATCTTTTACCAGCACCCTTATGGCATTTTCTACTTCGACAATGTCCAACCTAAGCAAAAATTCATTGATTATCTATTTGATTTTCCTATTATCCGACTATTTGGATTTGGGTTGCATCCTCACAAATCGTAGGCCCATCCCTACTTGCATACAGATTTCAGGTTTTGGGTAATTTTTATCTAGAACCTTAGATACACTCGACCCTGGGGCATGGGTCTGCACCACAATCTGGTCCACATTTGTAGACATCTGCTGGCAGGTCCTGAGGTGAATCTTTTTATTCTGATTCTAACCTGCACCTATGAATTCTTTATTTCTTCCTTATTTGTATAGTTGCCTAGCTGAAGGCACTAAATTTAGCACATATATAGTCTGTTTTTATCTTGGAGCTGACCGAGTAATCATGAAATTCAGTGCTTTCTTCTCTACTCCTCTCTTTTTCATGTCTTTTTAATATAATGAGGACATTACATTAGATAGGCACGAGGGGTGGATATTCATCTCTGAATCATCTTGTTACCTCTATAGATCCTTTCTATTTTCTTTTTATTTTTTATTTTTGAAAAAAAAATTGAATTAGGAAAAAAAACTTTGGCTTTAGAAATTTTTCAACTTTAAGGAATGATACGATAGGACTTGAACACTTAGACTCTTCAGGTCTTTGGGCTTAATCAGCCAGGGTATCCACTAAAATGTGGATTTATTTCTCGAGTCCTTGCCATTTGAAAATTCACTTTTAATTGGTTAAATAAGTTAGGGTGATAAGTATATGACTTATCAACCCACCCTCTAATTTGAGGGAACTTTAAGCCTAAGCATCTATATACTATTTGCACTGACTCACTTTTTGGCAATTTTAACGGAAATTGGGTAGCTAATGAACCCACTAGGGTGGTATGGCTGGCAAGTTGTCAGTGGTAATGCTCATTGGCCGGTTGTCCAAAGCCCAGCAGCACGACCATTCATTTTATGCTACCTTTAGGTAAATCTTAGATCAAAGAAGCCACCTACTTAAAGAAAAAAATAGAAAAATATTCAAAAAGAAAAGAAAAAGAAATAGAAAAGAAGAAAAAAAAGAAATAAGTCACACTTCACTGCATGAGTATGGCTGGCAAGTTGTCGATGGTAATAGCTCATCAGCCAGTTGTTTAGATCCCAACTTATGAAATGCACGTATAATTCTTAAACACTTAAGAAGAAGTGGAGAAGTAGAATAATCTGAGGAGATATACAGTGGGTTCGCCCTTGTGTTGACCCCATAAAAATAAAAGTAGGAAGAAAGCTACTGATCGTATAAATACACCTTTAGGCAGAATTCCTTTCAAGGTCACCTAAAGGCGTAGAAACTCGAAGTCAATTCTGATTGCCGATCAGTGAGTCTATCACATTCACATAAAAAGATGCTTAGTACTTAGAGTTCTCTTCAAGTCTTAGGTGGGTTGGATAGCCATAGAAGGCTGCCTCGAAACCTTAAACTCAAAAATCCAAAATAAAAAATTAGAAAAAGAAGAAAAAGAAAAAGGTGCTTTTGCTTTTTGAATAAGGCGAGAGCTTGAGCGGTCTACATTTTGGCAAACACCCGAGCGTTGTTGTGTCTCTGTAGTTCAGATCCTTGGTAGAAATTTCCTAGTATTGAAAATTAACTTTTGCCCAAGAAATATGATCCTAATTCTTTTATAAATAGCATATAGTTTTGCTAGAGACTAGCAAAAGATAGGCACAGGGGTGTGATGTGCATACATCTAATTGCCCTAAAATGCCTATTTATGCATGTTTCTAGTGTCATAGAGGCATTCATCAATATAAATATTGCATAACATACATCATCATGCATTTTAGTTAGATTGTACAAATTTTAGGTTAATTCTACCTTTTTGTGATCAAGGAACAGGGTAACATTTATCGAGGCCTCAGATTTAAAATCCAACTATACGGATCTAATCAGGGCAACGATTGGAGTTCGACTCCGAGATCGCCCCGATTGGACCTCCATAGTATCAAATGCAATCTAAGAAAGATCAGAAGTCAAGGGCCAAGGTGCTGTAAATTCATACCTCAAACAACAAATCCAACTACACGGACGGGTTAAGATCGACGATCGCAGCCCAATGGCGTGAAAATCGATCCAATTTGATATCTGTGGCACCATCTGCAAGTTAGAGAAGACGAACAGCCAGGATGGTGCCACATGGCACCATCCCAGCCGTCCAACACTAGCCAACCCTCCTACTCTACCCCTAAAGGTGTGATCAAGATGCGATCTCAGCGGTTGGATCGAGATCCAACGGCTGAGAGCGCGCAAACGTTAAATCCAAAATGCCCCTCAAACGGCTATGTAGCATGTTGGTTGCCTGCCTTCACACGTAGAAGAGGGACCAATTTGAAGCACGACGCACCTCAAATTGAAGTGGCGAGTGGGCATGGGTGAAATTTGCCAGTTGGATCATGATCAGACGGCATCGGCAGTGGCTACGTGGCAGCTGAATGGAAGCGCAGCACCACATGCAGGCGATGACATTCTAACGCATGCCCAATCTGACGCAAGCGGGCATTGAGCTAAAGACGAAGAGGCTTGAGTGCATCTAAGCCATCCAATCTCTTGATTGGACAACTGAGAGCTCTTGAACGTGATAAGGCGTAATCGAGCGCTTAATGCATGAAGGTGAAAGCCGATCAACGTGGCGCGTTGTGGATGCTTGGATCAAGAGCGAGCGACGATGATGTGGTGAGCAATTACAACAACGTGCATCTACAATGGTGCACGTATCCATCACTAAAGGCAGCAAAGTTTAATGTTGAAAGTTAAAATGCCTCTTCTGCCCCTATGTATGCAACTATATAAAAGCCCTACACCCTCCACATTTTCTTCATCCCTTCCTTTCTTCTCTCACCTCCTCCAAAGCTCTACGAGCTCGTCCCAAACTCGGGATGCTCCATTAGAGTTAAAAAGATAATTTTTCCATCTTCTCACTGATAAATGCCAGTTTATCATCATTTTTATGCCCTAAAACAGATCTAGCTCTTAGGATTTTAACTCTGCAAATGGATTTTTGGGCTGCATTATGCATAAATTAGGTTAGGCATGCATTACACATTTTTGTTGTCTTTCTGATGAGTTTATTTGAGTGTTAAGGATAAACAGATAGTCAGATCTCCAGAACCCTAGCACTCAAGAAGGCAAATGGTGAAGAAGAAGCTCAAACCAGCTGAACTCAGCCTAATCCAACTCATCATACTTGGATTCTAGCTCGCTTGAACTAGGGTTAGCTCATCATAGCTCCATTCAGCTCATATCAGCCGAATGGTAGCTCAAGATAGCTCATCTTAGCTCACCCTAACTCAAGTCAGCTCAGATCCAGCTCAACTTAGTTGAGTCTAGCTCATCTAAACTCCCATCAGTTCACTGGGAGCTCTAGCTAGCTCAGCTAAGTTGACTGGAGTCCACCTCAACTCAGGTCCAACTACCTTCAGCTCTACTCAACTCAAGCCAGCTGAAGATGACTTCACTCTAGCTCAAGACAACTCAAGTCCAGCTCCCGGGGACTCCACTTAGCTCAACTTAGTTGAGCTAAGCTACCTTAGCTACTCCAGCTAGCTAGGTCCTCCCTGGAAAGACCAAACCTAACTCATCTCAACATATCTTAGCAGAAGCCAGCTTACTTTAGCTTGGCTTAGAAAGCTAAGCCAGCATAAGAACTAGAAAGTTAAGCCAGCTAAAGTAGCTCCTTGCCATCTTCTTCAGCAGCTATTAGCTCCTACGTAGCTCCAGACAACTCCCCTTCAGCTCTTCTTCTCAAAACCCTAATCCCTCCTACCTCTCCTCTACCAATCTATTAGTTAAGCTAGCTTAGCTAACTTAGCTAAGTTCTCCACTCCTTGGTCATCCACCTTAGCGAACCCTAACTCCACCAACATAACCTTCCACTCCAAGTCCACCTAAGCTCCACCTAAGCTACCCTACTTGGTGCCAACTCAACCACAACCCTTCACACCACCACCAACACCTTCAAGAGTCACCACCATGTTGGTGACAAAACCCCCCTTGACTACCCTTAAAGTTGGCGCCAACCTCCCCTTTCATCTCCACCATACAACCAACCTCCCAAGCCATCTCCACCATCCACCTACTCCCTTCTAGAAGCCCCATAGTTGGCACCAAAACCATGGCACCTCTCCATGGTTGGCGCCAACCTATGGTGCCTCTCCACCACCATTACATCCCTTAAGGTGGGGCCACCCATCCTACACCTTAAGATCCCCATAACCACCACTAACCACCACCGCAAAGCCATCCTTCCTTAGTGTTAGTTCCACCATAGCCCACCTATAATCTATGGCCAAGAAGGAGGAAGGAAGAAGATTAAGGAGGCTATCCCTTGCCTCCTTGGTGCCTTCTTCCTCTCCACTTTTCTTCTTGTGCCACTCCAAGAGGAGGAGGTTCTCTACATCAAGGAGGATGGCCAGGCATTGGAGGAGATATTAGGGTGGTGCACACCCACCCTTAAAGAAGAAATAAAGGTGGAATCATCCACCTTGGAGGAGCCAAGGCACGGCCCCCCTAGGGCTTTCTAGGAGGAGGCCACACCTTAGAGGATCTTTTCAAGGAAAAAAAGGAGCTCTTTTCAACTACGGGAGTAGCCGTAGTTGGAGCAAGAGCTTCATCTTCTTCACCAACATTCAGAGGATTAGTGTTTTACATATTTTGTATTTTAATTGCTAGTAGTAGAAGCATTCCTCTACTAGGGTTTTTTGTAAAACACTTTTTCATTAATCAAAGTTGCCTTTTTCTTAATTTGTTTTTGTCACAATTCTTGTCGCTTTATCTTTAGTGCACTCTCACTCTTTCTTTCTAATTACCCTAGGCCTCCATGTGCCTAGGGTGAGCTTAGAAAGAAATCATTTCTTGTCACTTAGATATTAGATATTAGGTGTTAGCCTTTTCCACTATCAATTCGCATTGCCTTTTTATTCAAAACCATAAAAATTATATATTCAAAAATTACAAAAAGAAAGGTGATTTCCGTATTCAAGCAAGAGGTTCGATTTTGGAAAAAGTTGTCTCCTTGGACAACCCTAGATACCACCACTATCTAGGTTATAAATTCAAAAGCGATTGCGATTTGATGTGTTACAACGATTTAAAACCTTAATTTCAAATTCAAATCACGCCAATTTTTTGCATCACTCACCCCCTTCGGGGAGTATCCTGCGGTTGTCCTCTCACCATCGTTCAAGAAGCATATCCCACTGCGACATTGCCCTATTCCATCCTCCATCCCCCGTCTTCCTCCTCTTTCGTCCAGCATCTCACCACCCTCGTTAGGGCACCCCGTCAATGTAGCTCGCCCTCCAAGCAGCCGTCAAGGAGGATAATTTCTCATCCCATCTCTTTTTACTGCTTTCTAATGTAGATTTAGTTGTAATGGACATGCATCTATTGTTATAAAATTCTTGTTCATTCTCTCTCTATTTCTCTTTATTTGTATTATTTTTTCTCTCTTCTATTAATTATTCTTTAAGTAGAATAGCTAGTAGCTTAATTTCAACCAGTTATTCTACTTTCGTGACAATAATCCAACGCAATTTTTGATCAAATGTTCGCCTCCCCATGTTCGACCCAGGACTCACCTTGAGTTTCGATTAAATTATCTGTTTGAGGGATTTTTACACGACTACAATGATAAGGTTTTCAAATTCAAAACTTTTAGCATAGAAATCCCATTCAACAATCGATGGCTGGTCAATTTGGCCGTTAACGGCCAGAGGAAAACAGGGGAAGGAGGTCGTTGGAGCCGTGGTGGAGGTGGCTGGAGAAGGGAAGAATTGGGAGATTTAGGCCATAACCAGGCTCTGGAGGAAGCTGGGATGTTCACGAGCTTATATAGAGCCCAAACGTGCTCTAAAATTGGACGAATTCACAATTTGGAGTCGCGAAATTGGCACCTTTGATTCCCTGATTCTCGAAGCTTGCCAGGGTTCTATGGTGGGAGTTAGGATTTGAGATCAATTTCAATGGAAAGAGATCCTCTTCTTAATCAATCCCTCCAAATTTAGAGGATTTGATCAAGAAACCAGAGAGAAATCCAAGATTGAGTTCACGCGAATTAGGTTGAGGTTCTGTTCACACCTCCAAAGGAGTCAGAGACCTAATCACAAGAACAATGAGAAAGTTAGGTCCCTAATTGCAGTAAAATAAAACCTAGGGGTTTATTTGAGAAATAGAGATCTTAAGGACTAAATTGAAAACTAAGTTAAGTTGAACTCTGTTTGGGCCCAAATTTTAGTTTTAACCTAATTTTGACCCAAGAAATATAATGGTGAACTTGGATTTGACTTTTGACCATGTTTGACTAGACAAATTGCAAAGAAGCCCAAATTAGGGCAAATTCCCATCTGAATCTCTATTCTATGTCAAGATTGGTTCAAATGGTCAAACCAAAGGTACCAAACCTATTAAAATATTTTTCTATGAATTTTAGGATATTTAGATTGATTTTATCCAAATCAAAACCTCTTCAATTTAAGTGGGATTGATAATTAGGATTTCTAATCTTGTTTTATCCTTGAAATGCGTGAAACCCTCTTTCAGTCAGTGTGGATCCACTTTCTGATCTTTTATGCTTAATTGACCTTTAATTAACCATTAAATAACCCCGTAGTTAATCTTCATTTGTGATATGCTGTTAAAACTATAGAATTAACCTTATTTAATTATTTTCTCCTCAAAATAGATTAGAGCAGAATTATGGTCCTTAGGCGATCATTTAAGAGCATTTATCTCTTGATTCCAACTAAATTAAGTTAATTATGATGAATGATGGTGTTGATATCATACCCTCATGCCTAACTTTTGCTAGTTCTTAACAAAATCTCATGGTAAGAACTAGATCTCTAAACTATGTTTTCAATGTTCAGATGCCTGTTTGTGCCACTTCTATAGAAATCAGATTAGAATACTAACAATAGGCCTAGAGGTACTCAAGTACCAGCCAAGATTCAGACTTAACCAGCCTCAACCTTGGGTCTGTCACGAAGGTTTCTAAGGCCCACAATGACTGTCTAGAGGTTCGTTGACCCCAGTAGTTAAAGCACCTGTACGTATACGTATTAAGTCCAGGTCTAGTTTTCCAATACATTTTTGTAAGAGAGATAGAGAGGGAATTTTATTCTAAGAGTTTTCTCTCTTTTCTTTATATTCCCCTAAATCCAACATCGGATTGGCCTTAAACACGGTTTCTATCGGATTCCTTATCCCCACCATTATTCCTGGAAAGGTCCCTGACTTTCGATGCTTCGAGATAGAGCCATCCGTGGCCTTCTGTAGCTAAATTCAAGCCCTGGGAATCGACATTTTGGGATAATCCCACCCATGGAACCTAAACCAGCATAAGGTGCTTACATGACCCCAGTAATATATTTAGATATCCTTGGAGACAAGCACCGAGGAGACGATATGTTATTACGTATCTTCGAATGGAGTATTTTTCATTCCACCTCTCCACGTCGAGAACTCATCCAATCAACTTGTGTCTTCGAGCCGCTTATGAGCCAAATCTTCAAGAAAACCTTTTTCAAAATGGAACACTTTTGGCATTATTTCTTCGTTAAGCGCACTAAAACAGACCGATGTATGATTTTTGGGTGCCTAGGTTGCCAAGTCTCTCAAACCAAAGGGCAGGAAATGGGGTCGAATAATCCCTAAGCCTTAAACCTAATGCATTAGCCTCGCACTTTCCTCAATCTCTTGAGGATTAATCTGGATTTTAACAAATACGTGAGTGTTTAAGCCCTAGAATAGGCCCAAGAGGCCTAAGGTCAGGACTCTTACTTATCTCCTTATCTCTAGCACTTCAAGACTTAATTCTTATTTTGATTTGGTCTAGAACTTAAGTAGATCCCATAATCAATTGCTAAGACTATCAATTTTCTTTCATTTTTCTCCTTTGACATGTTTTGTATTTCCTCCTCAAGAAAGATTTTTCATTCATTTCTCAAAATTTTCCCCCCCTTTCTCCATTTTTTTTTTTTTGAATATGTATTTTTTGTGAGAACCCCTCAGAGAATTGAATTTCCCATTTGTTTTGCAATGTCCTCATTATAACTAGGTGGGTACGAATTCAGCTTGGTTCATGGTTTAGAACAAGTTCAAAGGGTGGGTGAACGAGTCGGGATGACTATTGCGGATGATTTCAAGCTCTGATAAAAGTATCAAAGGTAGAGTTAGTTGTTCTAAAGTCTGAATCCTAAAGTATAATAGGAATGCAACTCAAAAAGATGATCAGAAGGGTCTCAGGTTTTTGGAATGATGGGTTGCCTCCTGCTAAGCACTAAATTCAATGCCTTCAACTGAGTAGAAGGTTGTCAAGGAGAAGGGGTGGTTAGATTGGAGGAATTTTGTAGGATAAGCACCATGATGAGTAGTCTGGTTAGTCTAAACAAGTTCATGTTCAGGTCGATAGGTTGATGATGTAGACCAAACATAATTAGTCTAGTGGGTTGATGGATGTGAATCAATAGGTGTGGAACCCACCAGATGCTTTGTGGCTCAAAAAGGTGTGGGAATATGAATCTAAGGTTTGGCTAAATCGATTCAGCCGGATCAGAGTAGGGGTCCTAAAAGGTTAATGGATCTGTAGAAAATGTAGGAACCCTACTGGTGGGATTAGAGGGGGACAGAATGAGGTTATCATTTGGATCAATGTCCAATTCCCGGTCGAATTGTGGTGGTTTATCATATGCAATCAGATCAAAAAGAGGTGAGTTAGAATAGAAATTGATTCTGATGGCAAGTCGGGGATTGGATCGGTTTCTGAAAGGCTCTGTAAGAGGTGTGGCTGCTTCAAGTTCCAAATCATTAACCTCATCATCAGAATCAAAGAATGGGTCATGGATACTGAGGTTGTAAACTGGCTCGTAATCATCCATAAATAATGGTTCTCCAAAATCAAAGTATGATTCGAAATTATCGGAGAATTTGCGACAATCAGCTTCTAAACTTAATTCCAGATTGAGATTTTCACCACAAAACAAATCAAGGTACATGGAGTTATCAACCTGACTTTGGTCTAACCTAGCCTCAAATTCCAAGCTCAAAGGGCTATCCTTATTGGGCATAGGCTCAAGCTCTGGGCACCTAGGGTAAATCCATTCAAATCCCAACTCTTCCAACTCCTCTAATTCTTTATCATAAATTGGTTTGACTTCCGAAAAATCAATTCATTCTTATGAGGAGTCTGGAGAGGTATAATCATCAAATATAGGCCCAAAATCATAATTCAGATCTAAAATCTGGTTCGTATCATGTTGGGTCTCATGATCATCCCAAATAGGCTCAAATCTAGATTCTTGGTCAGAGGTATGAATTGGGTCACTAGAATCTGGACTTGGCTCTATTAGGACATCAGAATCATTCTTGAGGATACCTTAATAGGATAAGGTGCGGGGGTTACATCCCCGAGGGGTTCTGAGTCTAATTCATTATAGGTGTTTGGAAAATATAGGCATGATGGACCAACTTCACAACTCCCTATGCTATCTCATAATCAAGAACACCTGTAACTAGATCCACCCAACCCATATCATGATAAGGTTTTTCATTTTGTACAAAATCACAATTTGGTACCATTTGGGTTGGGGGTCCATAACAATGACCTCCATTTTCGAAATCAGGTTCTAGAAAATTCTATTGATCCACAACATTGCTCCATGATTCATCATAAAGTTCCAGGTGGGAATCGGGATATTTGTAGTTGATGGCCTCGTGCAATAGATTTAGCATATTCCCCCGTTTCTCAATAAAATCCTGATGTCTTTTCCAAAGTAAGGGATTTGACAAACACTATAACACTCAGTGCTTTGTAATTTCCCCAATTCAACATATTCTGATAGGAGAACATCTCGGGTTAAACCATGTATCATTTGTGTTAACATTATTCCTACACAGTTCATAATGAGGTTTATTGTTTCTGACACAATAACCTAAACTCTGCTAAATGGATCTAAGGTCCTGTCAAATTCTTCCCTATGTCTAAGGGCAACCTCAGATCATTTTCTCATTCATGCTCATACGAGATTTAGGTTTATTGAAAATCTTTCCCATGTTGTCAGGTTGTATTTCCAGATCAAGTGGTGGATCAAGATGTAGAATCAAATTCAAGTCCAGATTGAATTGATCAGATCAGATCAGATTTTCCCTAAAAGATCAACTCTAATGGAGACCTCTAGGTCAAAACTAAGGACCTCTCTTATGTATGTGCACTATAGAAAAGATGAGGGACCAGATGTGTATTAGACCCAATCAAGGCACCAAAAAGTTTTGGATGGCTTTTTGAGGCAAATGGACCTCGTGATCAAAAATCGACACACCCGAGAATTACTTGGGCAGCCAGGAAGGGAGAGTCCCACAAAGACCCCTACACGGTAGAGCATCCCCACGAGTTACAAGGTTTCCCCCACCCGACCTTCCTTGTCACTAAGGTTCCAAGTAGACCGAAATGTATGAATCGAAACCTAAGTCTACCCATTTTAGCCCTAATTGTGCCTTGAATTTCACTTGATTTAGAAGTTCTTTTTTTAATTTGTGACCTAATTTGTAGGTTGGTTGATCCACAAGATGAACCAACTTCACTTGAGCTGTCATAAGGTTGAGGATGAAATCTGGGTCAAAGCACCCAAATCACCTTGAATTGGTTCTCAACAAGTTATTAGGTCGCAAATTTTAAGATTCAAGTGAATTTAGAGCCTTGATTTTAGGGTTCACTTGAATAGATCAGTTCAAACAAGGGTTTGGGTGGCACACAGATGCAAGAAGATCAATTTCCTTAATTGCAGGCAGGTGTGTACTAACACTTCAAAATCCTAACGTGGAAACCCTAATTGGCTTTATTTCAAGTCCAATTTGATTTCTAATATGACACCTTGGACTCAAACAAGAAAGTGAGTAATCCAAGATGTTGAGAAATTTTAGTGTGAATCCCTAATAGGTACAGGAGATCAAGATGGGGAATCTCTAATCAAATAGTCTCAATTTCAATTAGATTTCAATAAATCTCACAAATCAGGAAACACTTTGCCTTTAAATGATATTACTAGGAAAATAAGATAAGTCGATCCTAATTGATTTTATTTCTTTTTTCTCTTTCCCAAGATTAAGAGATGATTAGGGAAGAAGAGAAATTTTACCTACCCCTGGAGTGGTTGATTGCGCAGAAGATCTCCTCGTGATGTACCTCGTAAAAAATAGCAAAGTAGATAGGGAAAGTTAGTAATCAGATCAGAAAAAATATGACTAGTGGTGAATTTCGCATTGCTCCCTGGCAACATAGCCAAAATGTTAATGGCCGCTTTCATGGTGTTTAAAATATGCGTCGTAGTATAGTCAACAAAACTGAATTGTCAACATTTAAATTTATAAGTGCTCAAAAATCAAACATGAGTTTTAAGGTCATTCGTAAGGAGAAAATGTGGAATTCACACACAAATCGCAATTATAAACAATAAGCATAATAATTTACAATAAGATATGCAATGAATATCAATCAAAAATATATTCAATAATAGGCCAAATTGTATCTCACAAATCATTGGAATAAAATGAAGAATGAAACCTAAAAATGGTGATTTAAATCACCAATTTAATCCCACAACTAAGCACATATCCCAACAATACTCAATCAAATGTTTCAACAGTACTTTAAAACACTTGCCACATCAACAAAGTATTCAATATCTCCACAGTGGTCTCAACCAATACCAGAGTTAACCGCAACCCTCAAACGACTTAAAGTTGCCAAGCTTCAGCACAAGACAACTCAGAAACCCACTATGTGTTGGGTGTGTGTGCATGATTCTCGAGGCATGTGCATGTACCCCAAGTCAAAACCACCCCCATCCTCCTCGGAAACCTCTCCTCTTTCTCTTTCCTTAAATCCAAGTATACGAGTGTACAATATCGAGAAATCAGATCCGGATATAGGGACCAGGCCCACCGACAATGGTGGTGGGTGAGGAGTGAGAGAGAATGAGTGAGTAAGGGACCTCACCCCTCTGTGTCGAGGAGATAAGCCATCGGCACTGTTGACAAGATGAAGCCAAGGTTTTAAGAGGATGTCGCGTTGTAGTATAGATGAAATCGCCTCGAAAACAAATAAAAATTTATTACTCGAAAACCTAAGTATCCGAGGTCAAACACAGGGAGCAAATGAAATTTATTCACTATTCTCAATAATGTAATTAAACACTTAGAGTTACTCAAAACCTAATTCAGAGTATAAATGCAAGAGTTTAGGAGTTAAAATTGTAGCAAAAATAGAAGTGGACGGCTGATTCTATAATCAAACGTCCTAAAAGATTTGCTTCTCTCTTCTTTTGGCTCTCTTTCTACCTTCTCCTTTCTGATTTTCTTATTTTCCTCTGTCTTCTGCCTTTCTTCTTTCTCCTTTGTTTCTCTTTAGTTCTGCTCTTTCTTCCCTCTCTAATTTAGCATTCTCAGCCCTTGATTTCTTTCTTCCTTCCTTCTTCTTTGGATCTTCTGCCTTTGCCTTTCTTCCTTCTCTTTCTTCTCTTGCACAGTGCCTTTCTCCTTCTTCCTCTACAGTCTTCTTTTTTCTTCTTCTACTCTCTTTGATTTCTTTCTTTCTTCTTTCTTCTTCAGCCGCACCTCTACTACAGTGCTTCTCCTTCCCTTGGCTTCTGCCTTCCTTCTTCTTCTTTTTCCTTCCTTGGCTTCTACCTTCTTTTCCTTCTTCATCCTTTACCTTCAGCCACACCTTCTTCTTCCTTTTCCTTCCTTGCTGCAGCTAAGTCCTTCCTTCCCTTCTTCGCTTCTTCTTCCCTGCACACACTGAAGAGCAAAACCTATCCCCTACCCTCCCCCGGGTCTCTCTCTCTCTATTCTCCCAGAGCCAGGTAATCAAGTTGGGTTTCGCGTGCCCAGGTCCAGGCGCACCAGCGTGGTGTAGTGCGTGAGGAGTGCATGGGATAATCGGGTCGGTCAACCAGATCCGCAAGGAAAGGTCGCAAACGAGGCGTGCATGTGGGCAAGGGACCTCACCCCATGTCGTTTGGAGGTGATGAGCTAAGAACACAAATCCAATTTATCCTATGCACCGCACTCATGCGTTCACAAGGCGGGACTAAAAGTCCCACCTGCTTTTGCGCTCACGCCCGGAGGAGACCTTCAATTGCTGCTGCTAGGTCACTCGCCAAGCCAATCTCTTGGCCGGATGAGTTCGCGCACTCATCCCACACCTTCTGGGACTCTGATGCCTAGAGCACACTACCTGGAACAAAGCTTGTGACCTTCTTGCTGCGTGCTTCAATGGCAGCAAGTGCTCAGATCTGAGATACACAAATACGGCCTTGTGGCCCCAATAAAACACATGGGAAGCTTTGCCATGTCAAGACAAAGGTGAGGCGGTGTGTGGCAGGCCGTGGGGTGGCCTAGGCATGCATGCCTAGGTCACCCTGTGGCCATGTTTATGGGCTAGGTCGGGGGGTGGTTAGGGAGGTGTTGGCGGTCGATGGATGGGCAGAAGGTGATCAATGGGTGATGGTGGAGGTTATGAGGTGTCTGGCAAGGCGTGTGGAGGTGCGAAGCGGTGGAAGCGCCTCGACGGTGGTCAGCCGGAGATGGAGAAGATGGAGGTGGACAGTGGCTACAAGGGGTCGAAAGTGGAAATAGAAAGAAGGGAAATGAAGAGAGGATAGAGAGGAGTAATTCTAACCTAGCTAAGTGGACGAAGGGGGAGAGGAGGTGGATGGCTGTACTAGCTGCCGTAGGAGAAGATGATGCCCATGGCAGGGATGACGGCGATGACGACGGGGCTAAAGGCGCATGCATAGGTGTTGCACGATGCGGAGGAAGGTGGTGAAGGCGGCTCTGCCACTGGTATTGTGGCAGAGCAACGAGAAAGAGGAGGGCTCGCCGGAACTTGCTGGACTCCTGATCGGAGGAGAAGAAGATGAAATTGGGGTGGTTCTCCAGCCAAGTCGAGCTGAAGAGATGCGGGCAGAGGTGGTTGTGCTCTTATAGTCGCTGGCAGGGACTCTTGTTCTTGGAAGACAAGCTTCCAAGTGCACGAGTCCTCACCGAAGATGGAATGTGGAAGATACCCACATCTCTCATGCGTTCGCACGAGAGATTGGGTGTAAATCAAACCTTGCAATCATGCTCAGATGGAAGGGAATTCCTCAGAGAATCTCCCTTCCAAATCTGGGAGGAAATCTCTAAGGAATCAGGGAGCAATCCCCCTCTATTCCTCGCCAGAGTAGGATTCCTCCCTATTAATGGTGGAGGGACCAGATTGTAAGGTGGCGAGGAAGTTAGGGCAGCTCGTGCAATGGTTTTCAAAAGTTAGGGGCCAAAATGTAATTAAGTGGACTATTTTGCAAAGTAGGTCAAGATGACCTCCCCTTAGGTCCAAATTTTGGTACAAACCTAATTTAGACCTAAGGAATCCAATGGTGAAATTTGATTTTAGGTTTGACCACATTTGACTAGACATTTTACACAAAAATCCAAATTAGGTCAAATAATAAGCTAGGACCCGAATCTATGTCAAAATAGGTTCCAAAAGTCAAATTGAAGGTTCTAAACCCTAGGGGATATTTTTCCATGAATTTTAGAGGGTTTAGTTAATTTTTATCCTGATCAGAACCTTGTTGAATTAAGCAGGTCTGTTTTAGGGTTATAAAATGTCATTTAATTCCTAGCTCTCACAATAACCCATTTCTAACTGAACCAACCCACTTTTTATCTTATTCAGACTATTTGATCTATGTTTTGCCTTTGAGAAATCCTGTTTATGTATTGAAATGGTAAAATTACAGTTTTAACCTTTATTTCATATTTTCTTTTTAGATCATTAATTCCTTGAATTAGGTCCTTCTCTAGATTATGTAGGAGCTCTTATTCTCTTTCTCAGGTCAAAATGAGCTAGTTAGGGCTCATGATGAGGTTCTCATCAGGCACGAATTCCTTTTATGTGTCATTGTGAATCTGATGCATACGATGTGGCACTAAGTGTACCCTTCTCTCGTGCATGCAGCTGAGGATGGGTGCTCTAATTCGCACTACTGGTGTCACTCTTTCACTCAATTAAGGCAGCAAATGTCTTCAAGGAGAGGTTCCATGTCAGTTGGAGGTTGAATTGCAAGGAGAGATAGTCGAAGCACGATGAAGACAATGGAGAAGGTGACGACGGCGGTGAGATGTCCAAAGAAGGCAGCGACGAGATGTCCGACGAAGTTCCTGAAATAAGAGAATGGCCTCTCAACCTGAATTAAGCATGTAGAAGGCTCCAATGTAGCACGCTGGAGCGAAGCCCTAACACTATTGGTTTCAATCGTGGTTAGATGACGATGGTGGCAAAGCTCAAAGGAGCTTTGTTAGCGATGATGGCGTATGGCGAAGGGGGCGAGGTTCAGGCCAATTAAGGAGATAGGAAGCTCTGCCAAAGGGAATTAAATGTGATGGTGGTGACAATTTGGTGTTTCAAGCACTAGAGTGGTCAGATGGTGGAAGGGTGACAGCATTTTGATGGGTCTAACCGGCGTGGGTTTTGGGTGAATAAAGTCCTTAATCTCTTGAGGGCTTTTGCTCGGGGGAGTGTGGCGAAGGTAGTGGGGTGGTTGGCATGTTGTTTGGTTGAGCATAGAGATCGGATGAAGCTCGCCGGAGCTTCACCGCCGCAAAGAAGACGAAGAGAGAGAGAGGCAATCGTCGGTCAAATTGGGGAGATGGGGGTTGAAATCAAAGCTAGAGAGGGAGAGGAAGGAAGAGGACCTAGCTATTGGGATGAAGGGGATAGGGAGTCCTTGCCGGTGTGGCTGCCAGAGCCGAGGACGAAGATACCTCTGGTGAGAGATAGGACGACGAGGAGAGGGGGAGGTAGCCCTCACTTTAATTGGCAAGTAGCAAAAGAGAGAGAGGAAGACCCAAGGAATCTAATGGTGAACTTAGATTTGAGTTTTGACCACATTTGACTTTGTAAATTGTAGAGAAGCCCAAATTGGGGTAAATTCCCATCTGAATCTCTATTCTAGGTCAAGATGGGTTCAAATGGTCAAACCAAAGGTACCAAAGCTCTTAGAATTTTCTTATATGAATTTTATGAGGTTTAGATTGATTTTATCCAGACTAAAACCTCTTCAATTTAAGTGGGGTTGATAATTAGGATTTCTAGTCCTATTTTGGTCCTTGAAATACGTGAAATCCTATTTCAGTCAGTGTAGATCCACTTTTTGGTCCTTTATGCTCAATTATCCTTTAATTAACCCCTGAATAACCCTATGGTTAATCTGCATTTGTGATGTGATGTTAAAACTGTAGTATTAACCCTATTTAATTATTTGCCCCTCAAAACATATCAGAGCAGAATTATGGTCCTCAAGCAATCATTTAGGAGCATTTTTCTCCTAATTCCAACTAAATTAAGTTAGTTATGACAAATGATGGTGTTACCATCAGCAGGTTGATCTAAACCAGTAGATGGTAGAGATGTAAGGATCCATGCTCCCGCTTATGCTGCACATGAAATCACTGGACAACTTGCAATCTGAGATCACTACTAACACCCGACAATTTGGATCACTACCATCTCAACGTATACCCAACCCCCGAAATATAAAAAATCAGGGCAATCGAGCCCAAGGGTACAGGAATCAGAGGGACCCACATGCACATGCTCAGGTGGTTGAGCAGGGTCCTTCTAATCCTTGATATCTGGCTAATCGAGCCCCTCCTATCTTTCCTAACCCTCCCCAAGACTCGAACTCATATGCATCTACAAACTCAGTGACCTTGAGGAGTGGAAGGCAAACCTAAGACCCAAAATTACCGTCATCTAGCACACAAAACCTTGGTGAGCCTGAGGAAGAAAAGGAGAAAATCGAAAAAGATAGTAAGGCTCAGGGACCTGAAGTTAATGATCCTACTCATATCCCGTTTCCTAAAGCCCTACTGAAACCCAAGAAGAAGAAACCTGTAGACAACAATGAGGAGCTCCTGAGTATATTCAAGAATGTAGAGATCAACATCCTGCTCCTCGATGCTATTAGACATATCCCAACTTATGCTAAGTTCCTGAAGATTTATGCACTCAAAAGCGTAAGCCGAAAGAACCTACCCCAAGGAAGGTGATACTCTCTAAGCAGGCTAGTTCTGTTATCCTACATCACCTTCTTCATATCGTCAAGGTTGGTGACCAAACGATAACCTCCGAGCAGGATGTTATCGTCAAGGTCAAGGATTTCTATTTTCCTGTAGATTTTCTTATCCTTGACATGGATGTACTTGAAGAATTAAGGAACACACCCATCATTCTAGGGCATCTGTTCCTAGCTACCACTAAGGCCAATATAAACTGTGAAAGCAGTAGCATGGAGATCACCTTTGGAGATAGAAAACTAACACTTGATATTTTTAAGGTGATTAATAAGTATGAGGATTATTGATATATCGAGGAACTCAAGGATACTGATCATGATGTTGAGACATGTATGGCCTTCAATGTTCTCGAGGATTCTACCTGCACCAATGAGCCTGACCCACAACCCTCCGTGGCAAACCCGCCACACCCGAAAGTAGTTATTATTTTTATTCATTCTCAACCTCTTCCTCTGAACTGTCCTGATGAGTCTTCATCAACATCCTCCCTACCTTCTATTTTGAGCCCACCCTAGCTTGAGCTAAAATCATTGCCTGAAAGTTTAAAATACTTATTCTTGGGACCTAAGAAGATGCTCCCTATAATTATCAGTGCAAAATTAACTAAGGAGCAAGAATTGAGATTGATTAAGGTCCTTAAGGCACATAATGAGGCAATTGGTTGGACCATCCATGACCTTAGGGGGATCGAACCATCTTATTATAATCATCGCATTTATATGGAAGATGGATCTTGCCCTTCTTGCCAGATGTAGAGGAGATTAAACCCCAATATGCGAGAAGTGGTCAAAAAGGAAACCATCAAGTGGCTCAATGTAGGAATTATATAGTCAATATCGGATAATCCCAGGGTTAGCCCCGTGCAAATTGTTCCCAAGGAAGTGGGGATAACTGTAGTGACTAACGAAAAAGGGGAATCAATCACGACCCGTTCAATTTCCTCTTGGAGAGTCTATATTGATTACAGGAAGCTAAACACAACCACGAAAAAGGATCATTTCCCATTGCCCTTCATCGGTCAAATCCTTGAGAGGTTAGCCGGGCAAAAGTATTTCTGTTTCCTGGATGGCTATTCGGGATATAACCAAGTCCCTATCCATCTCGAGGATCAGGAAAAGACAACTTTCACCTGTCCCTACAGAACCTTTGCATTCCGTAGGATGCCTTTTGAGCTTTGCAACACACCTGCGACTTTTCAAAGGAGGATAATTTTTCTTCCCCTATCTCTTTACTGTTTTCTAGCGTAGATTTCAATTTCTTGCAGTAGTTTTGTAGCAAATAATTTGTAATAAATATTTGTTTAGATTTAGAAGTAATTTCACTCTCTCTATTTATTTTGGTACGGGTAGAATAGAATAGTTAGAAATATCTTGACTCAATCTCTTACACAAAAAATAAAAAAATGTGAATTTGCAAAAAAATCGAACGTAGCTTCCACATGTTTGACCCAAGACTCACCAAAGTTTCGGTAAATTATCTAATAGCGAATATTTTGCAACGCAACGGCTTTAAATCATTTATCTCGCAGGAAATATTCGCTTATCAGCGAGGCTCTTTGCCGATTGCTGCAGCCGATGAGGAGAAGGAGGAGGATCCAAGAGGTGAAGGAGAGGAGATGGGAGAAGTCAATAGTGAGGGGGCCAGGAGTGTTACGACCTAATTCCCGAATCCCTACGAGACACGAGAATTGGACCGACTAGACTGATCCCAAGACCCAGTCGTCCAACAAGAAAGTAACCAAAAGAGCAGTAAAATAAACCACATTCATCATGCATATAACTAACAATAACAAAAGTACAGTAGTAAAGAAAAGAACTACTACAGTACACACCACCACAACAGTAGAGAATTAAACAGGTACACAAGCATGATGCTTACAGTAAAAGAGTACAAGTGTAACAGGATATACTCACTACAACAGAAGAAACGGTACAGTAGGTACAACACGAGTAGAACTACTAGGCTCTACTAGGCCAAGCACCCTCCGCAGTCGCAGGCTCTGGCTGCTCAACACCTGATCCTCAAAAGGTAACAAAGGTGACACGTCAGCGAAACGCTGAATAGAGTGGCAACCAGCTAGCTAAGGAAAATAGTAAAGGTGTACAAGTAGCTATTATTTTTAGTTTCTTTCTTTATTTCTCTATTTACTCATTCTTGAATTATTTCTCAGATCTTTCTCTTGATCTCGAATGTTCCTCGTGGGAACGATCTTGATTGCAGTCTTTTCCGAAAAGTAGAAGTAGCATGTGGTGCTCTCCTGGCTGGGAGAGTCCCCCGTGGTGGTCCTACCCTCAGTCAACCACCCCAAGGTCACTAACAGACGTAACGGTGACTACGGCACGCATGATAAACGGACGGGTAGCTACCTCGCACTAGCACACGGTCAGTCGTTTCCGTTAATGGGTGCACCCCAAAGCACAGCACAGAACCAATATAGGGCAGAGCCCTCTCAATAACAGGGGTCTAGCCCCTCCACAGTAACCAAACAGGGGTCTTGCCCCTCCACAGTCCGCGCACCCTCACCTGACTACCCTGGTTTGCCCAGTGGGCCTAACAAGTTGGTGTAGGACGGCTAGCTGAACCCCGGGGCCCGTGGGGTGGCTAGCTCTCTCCCTACACTAGTAGCTATCCCCGGTACTGTGTACGCAAGGGCCAAAAGTCGGTACAAAGTGGCCAGACCTAATCCTGGGTCCCTAAGGTGGCTAGCTCCACTCTACACTAAATAGGGGGATAGTCGCTCTCCTTGGTACTCCGTACTCAAGGGCCAGCTCACTTCCCAATTCCATTCCATTTACCTTTCAGGAGCTCTACTCCTAATTCCACATAGGGTTCATGCTCATATTTCTCTAGCCAACCCATTTTAAGTTTCATCAATCCAGTTTTATTCTCATATAGCCCGTGTTTCCAACATTTAACATACATTCATATACAAGAAGTTGTTATCCAATTACAGGCAATTATCATTATTCTTTCTACTTTTCCAAGACTACAAATTCATGTATTCACGACATTCGTTTCAGTGTTTCTGTTCCTAGGATTCATGCCATACCCTAGGATCTATCATTCAATCTAGTTTTCCAGTCCTAGGATTCATGCCATACCCTAGGATCTATCATTCAATCTAGTTTTCCAGCCCTAGGATTCATACCATACCCTGGGATATATTATTTATCTTACAAGTGCATTAATGTTGATAACTAATCAAGGGGAGCCACTCTACCCGCAAAACCAGGAGTGATGGGGGCGTGATCGGCAGGTCCACGTGCCTCCGCAACCACCAGATCCGCAATAGAACGAGGTCCTATCACAAGGATCAAACACAAGGAACTACTCAAAATAGGATACTTTAAACAAGTAGAGGAACTAATTCTGAGAAAAACAAAATTTTAAATGTGGAAAACGGACTTCAAACGGACCCTAAACGGGTCAAAATGACAACTCTACCCCAAATCAGACGTCTGGAACACCTTCCAGACGTCTTAAATGATGGTTCAGATCATACCTTGCTTCTGTGTTGTTCTTCAGACGTCCAGGATCCCGCTGAACTGTCTGGACCTAGTTCCAGACATCCGATTATCACTCCGGACGTTTGGAGACCCTCTCTGCCGTCTGGTGCTGTGTCCAGACAACTGATTTGCGTGAGAGGGCGTGCCCTTGCGCCTTCCCGAATGAAACCTGCACGCATACGTAAACGATCTCAATGCGACACATCTTAGAACCTTCGGCGAAACGACCTGCATGGCCGCGTCCGCAAGAAAGAGAAGGATGAGAATATCGTACCTTTCAGACGTCTGGATCTCACTCCAAACGTCCCCTGTGCCGTATGGACGTAGGTCCAGACGTCTGATTCTGGGAAATTTTCCCAAAATCAGGACCTCCCCGCCTTCCGCCTGCTGCACACTACCGTGCCGCACAGCGTCCGCCTGCTGCCTGAGCTGCAGCAGCACCGGGGTAACTTCCCCAGTACTCCGCTCCCGCTGTGCGCCCGCCGGTCGGCCCTGGATGCTCCGGCGAACTCGCTCTCTCTTCCTCACATGCTCTGCCTCTTCTCCCTCTCGCTACACCTCCTCCTCCCCGCACGCACCCGGTAGTAACTGCTGCCCTCACCCTCTCTCTCTCGCGCTCAAGCTGGAAGGAGGGGACAGTGGAGCAAATGGGTGAGGGAGAGGGAAGGGTATTTGAAGGCGTGGCGGGGTGGGGAAAGGTGTTTGCAGGATGGGGAGGGAAGAGAGAGAAGAAAAGAGGGCGGCGGGTTCAGTCTGCACGTGCATGCGCACAGACTCGCAATCGTATGCCGCAAAAATTAAATTCCAGACGTCTGGAAAGGTGTCCAGATGTCTGACCAGATGTCCGGACCAACTCCCAGACGTCTTAAAAATGTTTGATGTCTTGGGTCTTAACAACATAACAAACTCAAAGGAAGTTTCGTCCCCAAAACTTGTGCTAACTAGGGTGTAGAAAAAGATCAATATACGCATAACAAACTCAAAGAGGACCGAAGCTGATCCGAAAAGACGTACCCTCAAAGAGCTTTGAGTACCGCTCCCGCATTGCCGCCTCAGGCTCCCAGGTAGCCTCCTCGTACCGCTGGCTCCTCCACAAAACCTTCACCAGGGGTACTTGCTTACGTCTCCGACTACGGATGGCTCTGTCGAGAATCTGCACTGGCCGCTCGGGGTAGGTCAGGTCATCACCCACATCGATGTTCTCGTGGCTCAGGATGTGACTGGGATCGACGACGTACTTCCTAAGGTTGGGCACGTGGAATACGTCGTGCACGCCAGAAAGCTGGGGAGGGAGGGCAAGCCTATAAGCAACGGGTCCAACCCGCTCTAGGATCTCAAAGGGTCCCACAAACCTCAGCGCGAGCTTCCCTCTCACCCCAAACCGCTGCAGGCCCTTCATGGGCGAAACACGAAGGAAGACGTGATCCCCAACCTCAAATTGTACCTCTCTGCGTTTCCGGTTTGCATAGCTCTTCTGTCTGCTCCTGACAGTGCGAAGTCGCCTGTGAATCTGCTTGATTACCTCCTGACTCTGCCGGATCAGCCTGGGGCCAACCTCCCACTTGGTCCCCACCTCAACCCAACTCAAGGGTGCCATACACCTCCGTCCGTACAAAGCCTCGTAGGGTGCCATGCCGATGCTCGAGTGATAACTGTTATTATATGCAAACTTCGCCAGGGGCAAGTGCTCCTCCCAAGAGCCCCTCCAATCCAGTACACAAGCACGCAAAAGGTCCTCAAGTGTCTGTATCGTGCGCTCAGACTGTCCGTCCATCTGGGGGTGGTATGCTGTACTGAACCTCAATCACGTCCCCAGGTCCTGCTGAAACTCAGCCCAAAACTGGGACGTAAAATGGGTATCCCGATCGGATACGATCTCCGCGGAACTCTGTGTAAACGTACCACATCGCGGATATACCCTCTGCCAACTGTGCTGGTTCCAAGGTGACTCAAATCGGCAAGAAACGTGCCATCTTCATCAATCTGTCAACGATTACCCAGACTGCATTGTGTCCTCACTAGGTAACAGGTAAGCCCACCACCAAGTCCATGGTGATGCTCTCCCACTTCCACTCTGGCACTAGAAGTGGCTGTAACGGCCCTGCAAGCCTCTAATGCTCGGCCTTCACCTGCTGGCACACTAAACACTACTGCACGAATTCACCCACATCCCGCTTCATTCCCCTCCACCAAAAGTCACATCTCAAATCATGGTACATCTTTGTGTTTCCAGGATGTATGGTGAATCTGGAACCGTGTGCCTCAGTCAGGAGCTCCCTCAACAGCTCCTCATCTCTGGGAATGCACAAATGTCCCCTCATGCGCAGCACCTAGTCTGTAAAAGATAAGTCCCCAGGGTCTCTTGACAGTACCCTATCACGTAACGACTGTAACTACGGGTCGATCATCTGCCCTGTGATGATGCAGTCTATCAGCTCTACCTTCATCTGTCATGTCACAGTCACTGCCCCACAGTGCCCCAGTAACTCTAGGGGCTGCCAACTGCCCATCTCCTCCAAGAGGCTCCAACTCTACGCCTGTAAACTGGCCAAGTGGGCGGGCGCCTTCCGGCTCAAGGCATCAGCCACCATGTTGGCCTTTCTCGGGTGGTATGAAATGCTGCAGTCATAGTCCTTCAGGAGCTCCAACCAACGTCTCTGTCTCATGTTGAGCTCCTTCTGATCAAACAGGTATCTGAGGCTCTTGTGATCTGTGAAAATCTCAAAGGTCTCACCATACAAGTAGTGCCTCCAAGTCTTCAGCGCAAAGATGACAGCTACCAGCTCCAAGTCGTGGGTAGGGTAGCTATGCTCATGGGGCTTCAGTTGCCGCGACGCGTAAGCGACAATGTGACCCCTCTGCATGAGCACACCCCCTAACCCCTGCAAAGAAGCATCCGTGTACACAACGAACCCGCCACCACTGTCTGGGATGGTGAGCACAGGAGCTGAAGTCAACCTCTCCTTCAACTCCTGAAAACACTCCTCATAGGCGTCTATCCAAGTAAAGGGCACGTCCTTCCGGGTCATCTATGTCATAGGACGTGCAATCTGCGAGAAGCCCCTGATAAATCGCTTGTAGTAGCCTGCCAGTCCCAAGAAACTGCAGATCTCAGTAACCGTACGCAGTCTCTCCCACCTGAGCACTGCCTCAACCTTGGCTGGGTCCACAGCCAAGCCATCCCCGGAGATCACATGACCTAAGAAGGTCACCTCCCTCAACCAGAACTCGCACTTGCTGTATTTGGCGTACAGCCTACGTTGTCTCAGTGTGTCCAAAACCATCCGCAAGTGTTGTCCATGCTGCGTCTGATCTCGAGAATAGATGAGCACATCATCAATGAATACCACCACGAACTAGTCCAAGTACGGTCTAAACACCCGGTTCATCAAATCCATGAATGCAGTGGGGGCATTGGTCAGCCCAAACGGCATGACCAGAAACTCATAGTGTCCGTACCGGGTGCGGAAAGCTGTCTTGGAGACCTCTGCCTCCTTGATCCTCAATTAGTGGTATACAGACCTCAAGTCGATCTTGGAGAATACCGTGGCACCTTGCAGCTGGTCAAACAAGTCATCAATCCTCGGCAGCGGATACCTATTCTTGATGGTGACCCTATTTAGCTGTCTGTAGTCCACACAAAGGCGTAGGGTACCATCCTTCTTCTTTACGAACAATACTGGGGCTCCCCAGAGAGACGCACTGGGCCTCACAAAGCCCTTCTCCAAAAGATCCTGCAACTGAGACTTGAGCTCTCACAGCTCAAGTGGTGCCATCATGTACGGTGCTGTGGAGATGGGGCTAGTCCCCGGTACCAGTGAGATCTCAAACTCGATCTCACGATTGGGCGGTAGTCCTAGCAACTCATCTGGGAACACGTCAGGGTACTCTCTGACCATCGAGATACTCTGGAAGTCTGCCACAAGGCTAGGCTCCACCACCACACAAGCTAGGAAGCCCTCACACCCCTGGCTCAAAAGTCTCACCGCCCGAAGTGCAAAAATACACCTGAAGCCTCCGTCCACTGGCTGCCCATAGAACTCGAAAGAAGGCAACTCTGGTATGGATAAGATGATCTTTCTCTCAAAGCAGTCCACCAAGGTGTGGTAAGCGGACAGCCAATCCATCCCCAGAATTACGCCAAAGTCCTCCACCTGTATCATAATCAGGCCAGCGGGAAGGCTGTGTCCCCCAACACTGACCTCACAACTTGTGTACACCTCCTCAACTACAAACAGCTGACCACTCGGACCTCTGATCATGAATGGATCCTCTAACAGCACACAGTCCTGCCTCAAACTAACCGCAAAACTGGCCACGACGAACGAGTGTGTAGCGTTAGAATCGAAAAGCGTGTAAACAAGTCTGTTGGAAACTGAAACCATACTTGCCACCACTGATCCCGAAGCTCTGGCATCCCTGTGTGTCAGGGCATTAATACACCCCTCAACCCTAGGTGCGGACGAAGCAGCCACACTCTGCGTCGGACAGGTAGCCGTTGGCCGGTACCCTCCCCGTGACTGTTGTCCTCCTCGCGCTTGGAAACAGTAGCCTCCTGCTCGTCCTCCAGTGCTCGGTGCGGGAAGCATTTGCTGACCTCCTGCCCTAGACGGGCAGTCCCTCCTGATGTGGCCCAGCTGGCCACACTGGTAGCAAAGGGGGACTCGACTCCCGCCCTCAATGTGTCCCTGCTGTCGGCTGGGCGGGGGTCTAGTGCTAGCAGTTGGCCCCTGTCGAGGGCCCCCAAAGGCCACTGATGGCCCCACAAAACGTGACGGCTCTCCTGCGGGTGCCACGTGTCTCCTCTCTCGTCAGCCCTGTGAGAAGTCTGGCTGATAAGGCCTCTTCAGCTCGCTGTCAGTGTCTCGTGTGGACGGGTTGGTCTCTTCGTACGTCATAGCTGCCTCTACCACCCTCAAGAACGTAGGCAGCTTCAAGGGTTTGATATACCCCCGAATAGCAAGCCGGAGCCCCTTGGTGAACCTCCAATGGCACTCCTCCTTAGTAGCCACGGCTGTCACTACAAAGCGAGACAGCTCCAGGAAACTCGTACGGTACGCACTCATGGTCATCGTCCCCTGGAGGAGAGTGTGGAACTCCCGCCTCCTCTGGTCCTGCCACATCTGGGGAAAGTACTGCTCACAGAAGAGGGTGACGAACCGGTCCCAAGTCGGCTCGTCCCTCTCCTGTCCCCTAATCGCCCTCCACCACCTGTGTGCCGCGCTCTCCAGCTGGTACGTGGCAAAGGCCACGCGACACTCCACAGGGGGGCGAAGGATGTCAAAAACCTTCTCGATCTGCTCAAGCAAATCCTCCACCTCGGTCGGGTCCTCATCCCTCTTGAAGGAGGGGGACTTCAGCTTCCGGAACTGTCCAAAAAGCTCAAAGTGGCGCTGAAGTGGAGATGCTAGTGGGCCTCCAGGTAAAGAAGCCTCATGCTCGGAAGTGCCGGAGGAAGGTGGGGGCGGTCGAGGCCCATCCCCTCCCCCGCGTCTAGCGCCATGTCTGTCACGTGGTCCCACAGAGGACTTCCCCTCCGTAGCTCCAGGGAGAGGCGCTCATGGCGGCGGGTGGAGCTCCTCTCGCACGATGTCCCGTATCACTGGGCGAGGTCCTGGGCCTGAATGCCCGGAAGCAGTGGCTGGTCCACTGAGGCTTCAGGCTCAACGTGCCCACCCCCCCGACCTCATCCTCGACCGTGCCCGCGGCCCGCCTCGCTACCTCCTCGTCGAGGCATCTCCTGCAAGGAGATGCAAACACGGAACAGAAAAGACGTCAATACGATTCGATATTCAACGAAGAAAGCTCAAAACAGATGTCAAAAGGTACGTTGTGGTGG
This sequence comes from Thalassia testudinum, assembly GCA_037157565.1. Lineage (NCBI taxonomy): Eukaryota > Viridiplantae > Streptophyta > Magnoliopsida > Alismatales > Hydrocharitaceae > Thalassia > Thalassia testudinum. The sequence continues at coordinate 108,678,837 of JAZHRO010000003.1, read as the reverse complement.
CTACTCTAGTTACAAACACGTGAATTGGTTATTTTCCAGCCAGTTGGTTTACTTCTCAGGACGACCTTGCTCTGATACCATCTTGTTACGACCGAATTCCCGTGAATCCCTATGAGACACGAGAATCGGACCGACTCGACTGATCCCAAGACCCAGTCGACCAACGAGAAAGTAACCAAAAGAGCAGTAAAATAAACCACATTCATCATGCATATAACTAACAGTAACAAAAGTACAGTAGTAAAGAAAAGAACTACTACAGTACACACCACCACAACAGTAGAGAATTAAACAGGTACATAAACATGATGCTTACAGTAAAAGAGTACAAGTGTAACAGGATATACTCACTACAACAGAAGAAATGGTACAGTAGGTACAACACGAGTAGAACTACTGGGCTCTACTAGGCCTAGCACCCTCCACAGCCGTAGGCTCTAGCTGCTCAACACCTGGTCCTCAAAAGGTAACAAAGGTGACACATCAGCGAAACGCTGAGTAGAGTGGCAACCAGCTAGCTAAGGAAAACAGTAAAGGTGTAAAAGTAGCTATTATTTTTTGTTTCTTTCTTTATTTCTCTATTTACTCATTCTTGAATTATTTCTCAGATCTTTCTCTTGATCTCGAATGTTCCTCGTGGGAACGATCTTGATTGCAGTCTTTTCCGAAAAGTAGAAGTAGCACGTGGTGCTCTCCTAGCCGGGAGAGTCTCCCGTGGTGGTCCTACCCTCAGTCAACCACCCTAAGGTCACTGACAGACGTAACGGTGACTACGGCACGCGTGATAAACGGACGGGTAGCTACCCCGTGCTAGCATGCAGTCAGTCGTTTCCGTTAACGAGTGCGCCCCAAAGCACAGCACGGAACAGTATAGGGCAGAGCCTTCTTAGTAACAGGGGTCTAGCCCCTCCACAGTAACCAAACAGGGGTCTTGCCCCTCTACAATCCGCGCACCCTCGCCTGACTACCCTGGTTTGCCCAGTGGACCTAACAAGTCGGTGTAGGACAGCTAGCTGAACCCCGAGGCCTGTGGGGTGGCTAGCTCTCTCCCTACACTAGTAGCTCTCCTCGGTACTGTGTACGCGAGGGCCAAAAGTCGGTACAAAGTGGCCAGACCTTACCCCAAGTCCCTGGGGAGGCTAGCTCCGCTCTGCACTAAACAGGGGGATAGTCACTCTCCTTAGTACTCCGTACTTAAGGGCCAGCTCACCTCCCAATTCCATTCCATTTACCTTTTAGGAGCTCTACTCCTAATTCCCCATAGGGTTCATGCTCATATTTCTCTAGCCAACCCATTTTAAGTTTCATCAATCCAGTTTTATTCTCATATAGCCCGTGTTTCCAACATTTAATATACATTCATATACAAGCAGTTGTTATCCAATTACAGGCAATTATCATTATTCTTTCTACTTTTCCAAGACTACAAATTCATGTATTCATGACATTCGTTTCAGTGTTTCTGTTCCTAGGATTCATGCCATACCCTAGGATCTATCATTCAATCTAGTTTTCCAGTCCTAGGATTCATGCCATACCCTAGGATCTATCATTCAATCTAGTTTTCCAGCCCTAGGATTCATGCCATACCCTGGGATCTATTATTTATCTTACAAGTGCATTAATGTTGATAACTAATCAAGGGGAGCCACTCTACTCGCAAAATCGGGAGTGATGAGGGCGTGATCGGCAGGTCCACGTGCCTCCGCAACCCCCAGATCTGCAATAAAATGAGGTCCTATCACAAGGATCAAACATACGGAACTACTCAAAAGATGATAAAAGTACTTTAAACAAGTAGAGGAACTAATTCTGAGAAAAATGAAATTTTAAACGCGGAAAACGGACTTCGAACGGACCCTAAACGAGTCAAAATGACAACTCTGCCCCAAATCAGACGTCTGGAACACCTTCCAGACGTCTTAAACGATGGTTCAGATCATACCTTGCTTCTACACTGTTCTTCAGACGTCCAGGATCCCGCTGAACCGTCTGGACCTAGTTCCTGACGTTCGATTATCACTCCGGACGTTTGGAGACCCTCTCCGCCGTTTGGTGTTGTGCCCAGACGTCTGATTTGCGTGGGAGGGCGTGCCCTTGCGCCTTCCCGAACGAAACCTACACGCATACGTAAACGATCTCAACGCGACACGTCTTAGAACCTTCAGCGGAACGGCCTGCATGGCCGCGTCCGCAAGAAAGAGAAGGATGAGAATATCATACCTTTCAGACGTCTGGATCTCACTCCAGACGTCCCCTGCGCCGTCTGGACGTAGGTCCAGACGTCTGATTCTGGAAAATTTTCTCAGAATCAGGACCTCCTCGCCTTCCACCTGCTACGCACGGCCGCGCCTGCCTGCTACCTGAGCTGTAGCAGCACCGGGGTAACTTCCCCAGTACCCCACTCCCGCTGTGCACCTGCCGGCCGGCCCTGGCTGCTCCGGCGAGCTCGCTCTCTCTTCCTCACACACTCTGCCTCTTCTCCCTCTCGCTGCACCTCCTCCTCCCCGCGCGCACCCAGCAGCAACTGCTGCCCTTGCCCTCTCTCTCTCTCGCACTCAAGCTGGAAGGAGGGGATGGTGGGGCAAATGGGTGAGGGAGAGGGAAGGGTATTTGAAGGCGTGGCAGGGTGGGGAAAGGTGTTTGCAGGACGGGGAGGGAAGAGAGAGAAGAAAAGGGGGCGGCGGGTTCAGTCTGCGCGTGCATGCGCGCAGACTCGCAATCGTACGCCACAAAAATTAAATTCCAGACGTCTGGAAAGGTGTTCAGACGTTTGACCAGACGTCTGGACCAACTCCCAGACGTCTTAAAAACATTTGATGTCTTGGGTCTTAACAAGGAGTTACCTCTGCAATGGGAACAAATGGGGGATTCTTACACAAATTGGAAAAGGAGGGGTTCTCACCAATCTCAACCCAATAAGTTGGAAATTTTTCATTAAGACCCCTCCACCCAAGAACCTATTTTAAAAGAGTCCACCCAGATGTCTTCCTCACCAAAAGCTCCTCAATTAAAGTTTCTTAAGGCCAATGTAAGGAATAAATCCCAAGAGGTTGATAATTCCACTAGCGTAAAATAATTAAAAGTTTGATTTGAATTCGAATTAGGTATTAAAAATTCAAACCCTGACATTTCGAGGCATTGGATTCTCACCAATGTTTGCATTACTCAAGCTGACATTCTTACTTCCACTTCATCCACACCTGCTTGCACAGACACTTCCCCTTATGGTAGAATGCTCCCTTATCAATGCTTTTTGACATCCCACAACTTCGGCAGATTGCTTAAGCCCCGTTCATCTTTGACACAAGTGCACTTTTCAACTATTACACATTTTTTGAAGGGTTGCTGCTTCTAAGAAAACCTTTTGGCTATCTCTACACTCCCATATCCTTTATTAATGAGCAGCCATTAAGAGCCTTAATTGGTGATATGAGTTGCTTCCCTCTCGATGATGAAGATTTTCCCCTATCATCTCATTGGCTGACTTTACTCCCTGCTTTATGTCCTATCTAGAATTCAAAGTTTGCCTCAATTTCGTACCATTCTTGCAGCATGCATCGAAATAGTTGATTTACCCCTAAATGTCTAGCTAACTGTTGTGCCTGAATGCATTTCAGGGATAACCAGCTAACTCTAGGTTTGAGTGGCATTTCACCCCTAACCACAATGCATCCATTGATTCTTCGACATCAGTTGGTTCAGACCTTCACTTAGTTTCATCCAAGCTTCATCCTAGTCATGGATAGATCAACCATGTTTGGATCCATAAGCAGTGACAATTGCCTTATGAAGACCCACTTTCACTATGGCACTAGTGGATTCCCATAACCAAGCCAATGCTTATGAGTCATCAACTCATTCTTCAACAAGCATGCAATTAGAGATCCCATTCTCCTCCCACTGCTTGGTAGCTAACAGTTTCATGTTCTATTTTACTCCTCAATGGGGATCATTTTCACCTTTCCCTCATGATACTACTTCGCTATCAATTACCCAGAAGTATTTAGCCTTTCAAGGTGGTCCTTACTGATTCGCATAGGATTCCATGTGCTGCACGCTACTCGAGTTAGAGAATAAAATATTGATGCTTTCGACTACTGTACTCTCACCATCTAGGATGCAACATTCACCACTTTGCGTAGAAGGACGATGCTTACATTGCTCTCCCACAACCTTGTTACTTCCACAAGAGAAAAAAAAAAACAAGGGATCTATTGAATTTCAAGTATCCAACTTCACTAATAAGATAAATAAACTAACTTCCTACGTAAAATTACACAAAAAATATCTTTCATCTTTGATACATCTTCGAATCATTATGGGAAAATGTCAATGGTTACTAGCTTATTTCGAAAAGAAAAATGAAGAACGTTATAAATAATTACACAATCAATTGGATATTCATTCATGGGTAAAAAAACCTATGAATTTGTCTAAAATGGGTCATAGATGGCTCTTCGAAATTCGCTTATGAAGAAGTTAGAGGCTGAACCTTCAAAGAGGGGGCGAGGAAGACCAAACAAGTGTTGAAAGGAAACTATTAAGTATGACCTCAATTACTTTAATTTAAGTTTTGAAATGGCTGAAAATCGATCTGTGTGGAGGCAAAAAATCCATATAACCGACCCCACTTAGTGTGGGAAAAGGCTTGGTTGTTGTTATCTCCAAAAAATATGAAAATAATTTCAGGAGTACGGGTCATCTCACAAGGAGGTAAGAATATCTTGATAATTTCCAATCTGACCAAGTCAACTAATTTTTTTTATAATAAATGTAAATAAGTGAAATAAGCATGGAGACAAATACGAAGAAAATACGTAAATGTAAATAAGAACTTTATTACGACTAAAAAGTCAAAATAACATAGAATAACAAGAAAAAGAAGAGAGAATAGAATCTCAGTGAGAAGTCTAGCGAGATCATGACGGGGGTGGAGCAAGCTGTCGACGGTCGTCGATGGAACACGTGCACGGAGGTGAGAGGTAGCAAACAGACATTGTGGAAGTGCAAAAAATACGTGAAGACATGTTGAGGAAGTACAGGAACACGTCGAGACTCGTCGAGTGACCGGAGGTTGTGGTAGTGCGAGGAGAAGTCGGTCGTGCTCATCAAGGGTGGTGCTGGCCATGCTCGTTGAGGGCGAGAGAACCACGACACGCGGTGGTCACAGTTGTGAGGGGAGAGGTTGCGCATGTTAAGGACATCGCAGTCGCGATCGCGAACGCAGGCGCAAGCGCTATCAAGCTTGCAAGAGGGAGAGAGCATGCGTTCGTGGAGGAAGGGAGCGCCGAAGAGATGCATGAGCAGAGGGGGCTCTCGCACATGAGCAAGTTGAGATGCTACGAAGGAGGAGAGCGTATGCGTAAGAAAGAGGAGAGATCAAGAGCCGAGGCATTGTGGGTCAAAGAGAGAGGGAAAAAGAGAGAGGGCAAGATCGGGGCGATGTGCGGGCATGAGAGAATGATACTTTGACCGTGAGAGAAACAGATCTGAACGTGCATCGGTCTTCAGAACGGTGGGACGGGTGCTCCTTTTATAATCGTGGGAATATGGGATATTTTTGTTGGAAGGGGAATTTTTTTTTTTTGTTGGATGGTGTAACGTGATGAATGAATGGAATTTGGTTGGGATACGTAGGTAAGGTGTTGTGTTTGTTAAATGGGATAGAGTGGGATGACTTGGGCATGGAATTGATGAGGAGTTCGGTGGAATTTGGGAGATAAGGGAGAGCGGTGTTACACGTAGGTTTGGGATTTTATTGGAGGGGGATAAATCGGAAGAAGTACGTGAGTTTTTAGGGAATAAAAAATAGGTATAGGTAAGGGATATTTAGCGAATATTTTTTTGATATTTTTAAGTGTGGGATAAGGTAGTTTTGGTGGAATTCAATAGTTTGTATAGGGATAACGTAAACGTTTGGAGATAAAATTTATGTAGGGTATTTGGGATTGGGTTTAACGTCCCTAGGAAATGTTTGGTTTAGGTGGGAAAATAGGTTTCTAAACAAGCCAAAGGTAAGGGTTAAGTTTGATTTTGGTACAGAAAAAAGATTAAACCCCATCAGAAAATCTGAGCTCAAAATAATTTTATAAAGCTCTAATCAATTTCAAACTTGGCACTTGTACATATATAAGAAAAAATATCAAGGCACTAGATGTAAATAGCAATAAAAATTATAATTAAATACCTAAAAATATAATATTTACAAAATGCTATAATGTGACTAATATAATCTAATCTAATGTGAACTAATTTACTCTTAAATTAACCATAATTAGTCATAAATTATATAAATAAATATGGATATATTAATATATGATTAATTTTGAAATGACTAGATATCATAATGATTAGTCATAATTCATTATTAGATTTTGCATTTTAGAACCTTATTTTAAGAAATTCATGAAATAATAAATCTAGGAAAAAGATATGAGTATACCAACTACAAGAAAAAATCTCATGATAGTAAATATGGGTCCTCAACACCCATCAACACATGGTGTTCTTTAACTAATTGTGACTCTCGATGGTGAGGATGTTGTTAATTGTGAACCCATATTAGATTATTTACATAAGGGGGTGGAAAAAATTGTAGAAAATTAGACAATTATACAATATCTCCCCTATGTCACATGTTCAAATTATTTAGCTACTGTGTTCACAAAGGCAATCATTGTGCATTTGTCAAAACTATTGGAAAATATTTAAGCACCTTAAAAAGTCAACTATACCGGTCACTAATGTTGAAACTGAGTCGTATAGCTTCTCATTTATCATGGCTTGGACCCTTCATGGCAAACATCAATTAGTAAGACACCTTTTTCTATATTTTCAAAGAAAGTGAACTAATGTATGATCTATTTGAAGATGCATGCCATAAGTATGCAAATGATGCATAATTATTTCCATATCAAAGGAGTAGCGACAAATCAACCTAATAGATGGATGAAGAAATGTTTGGATTTTTGCAATTATATTTTAACAGTAGTTGCCAAATATCAAAAAGTTCTCTTGAAATCCCATGTTTTTGAAACAAGTTGAAGGAATAGGTGTGATTGGTCGGGACAAAGCAATCAATTGGGACTATCAAGAAATCTTGATGAATAGGATCAACCTTAGTTCATGATATTTCCATTTGATTCCTCTTTCTTAAGCAACCCTCCCTGTCGAGAGGGTTTTCTTGATCTATGATTTCTGCTTCATCTTTCTTTTTCTTTTTGTTTGTTTCAAGAAAAATATTGATTCATTTTGATTACTTTTGTATGAATTCTTTTGTGATTGATATTTATGGATCTTTGGATTGATCTCTTATTCCTGGATGAAGGAAAATGTGCTGGAACTCTATTTGCCTCTACCTTTCTATAAGTCTCTCCCTTTTTGCATATAGCACCACCACACCTTTTGCTAGCATCTAAGAATTTGGAACTGGATTAGGAAGCCATATTTGGATCCCAAGCATTTTCAAGATGCTTCTAATAACCAACAAATGGCAAGTACTTTTCCTTCTACTTTTCCTATTCCAATAGAAACTTGCCGATTGAATCCTCTCTTGGAACGTGTAGTTTTTACCACTATATTAGAAGCGACTTTACCTATTGCTTCATGTCAAACAAAGTGGATTTCTTTGACTTTGGTTGAATCTCTTCCACCACTAAATAGAAAATTTAATAAGCCGATGATTTTGGAATATGATTCACCAACATAGGAACTACCGAATTCTAATAAATTGGATCAGATGTTGCATTTTTTTTTTTGCAATACCTAAACATGATATGAGCATGAAAGAAATTCTAGAATCCATTTTCCTTCTATAAAGGCTAAAAAGGAATCAGTTATTTTGACTTTTTGGCCATATATTATAGGAATGAATAACGAAAGATACGATCTCCCTCCAATCTGTACATATGACTTTCATCAAATACGTTTTTCCACAAAACTGTGCATGTATCTATTAAATCAAATATGAAATTATATTTGCTCACTTTTTCATTGAATATCCATTTGTGCTGGTATTAAAAATCCTATATTTTACGTATCCTTATTTCGGAAATACTGTAATTAATATAAAAAGAGAACATCCTTCCAAAAAAATATAAAAAGAGAACGCTCAACGAGCGGTGGGAGGACACTCAAAGAAAGCATGATGGGACTATTTCGAGACCGTTGCACCATTGGTGATCTGAAAACAGAAGGCAAGCGATTAGACGTTTTCCGCAACTCCCGATACCTTATCACAATTCCAGTGCCTTGTAGTGATCTCTCCGTGAGAACATCGCCTAACTTTCCAAATGGATGGCGAGCAATTTATTTCTGTTATCGATTTAATGCTGGGTGTGAGTTTATAAGCTTGGAGATGTAAGCTACCGCAAAATATAAGAATTGAAAGATAGAAAGTTCTGGTGTGGGAATGATCAAATGTTCATTTTAGTTTATAGGATCACACAATCAAATAGTAAACCATCTCATTATAAGATCAACAGCAAGATAGGATCTGCAACCATTACGATTCAACCCATATATACATCGATCGCATCCCAAGAAATTTATCCCAAAAATTTCATGCCAAAAAAGGAGCTCTAACAAAGGATAATATTGCAACAACGTTTATTGTAAACGGAGTTCAGCAGATATTTCGTAAATACCCCCTGTCGAACATTTACCAGATATTTAAGCAATGCACAGACAAATCAGGGGAGTCTTCGGACCTGTTCTATGATCCAGACAATTGGCAAGTAGCGCAAAAAGGGAAAAGATCACGCATCTGCAACTTGTAAGTTGTTCCTATTAATAAATGAGATCGATTTAAAAGAAAGCAAACCAAAAATCTCATTGTAATTCCTTTGAAGCAAATTCAGCTTCGATCATGCATCTTCAATTTGTAAGTTGCTTCTATTCACAAATGAGGTCAACTGAAAAGAAGATCAAGGCACAAAACCCATTTAATTCCTTTGAAGTAAATTCAGCCTTTTAACCCCAGGTGCAATGTTCAATGTCAAGCGTATGAAAAAGTTAAGCAGACCAATTTGTTGCAGAAAGCAACTGCATAGTAAAATGGAGCTGCTTCAGTCCAAACATTTCGCTGGTTTCCCAGTTCCTGAACTCTTTTTTCTATCTTTTCTTTCCCTCTTCTTAAGGGCAGACATGTGGGCTTTAAGTATAGTTGCATAAGATGCCTGGAAGCGAAGATGATCCTTCGCAGAAAGCTGAAAGAAAAATCAATAAAATCCATGTCATTTACAAGTGAATTAAGTAAAGGTGTAGGATAGATGCTTAGAAAGTCAAAGTAAACCTGGAAGATTGAAATTTGCTACCAGGATCTCTTTCAGATGAATAAATAAAAAAGAAAAGGCAGGTAGAAATGGAATCTGGGCTGTGAAAATCCATTAAACATAAAAAGCCACAGCCCCACATCTATATTTAATTTCAAAGATAAGTGAACTGCAAACACAATGAATCAATAGCATTTCTTGCCAGGTAATCAGCATAACAAATGCCAATTAGCAGGTGGTAAAATGCACTCCGTAATGAATCAGCAATGTTCCTTGCAAATCTGAGGAAGGTGGTTAGTAACATGGAAGTAGCTTTGCAGTTGGATTAGTAGAGCTGTGCTCCCCATTCAAGGATCAGTCCCTTGAAGAAAATAATGTTGTATCAGGTGTGATTGACAAGGTTAAGAAATGATTTTGCTCCTTATCCGTAGTACCATTCCACAGATATGGTATGTGAATCTCTAACCAGCTACTAGAATTTCTGAGTTATGGACAAGAACATCTGAACCAGCTTCTACATGTTAAATTTCGCTACCACCAAAATCAAGAATCAAACATGGAAAGGAAGAAAGGGAATTTTTTTTTTCGGAAAAGGGAAAGGTAGTTATCCAAATGATAACCACCCAAGAGAGAATAATATTATATCTAAAAAGATTGAGGCACTCAGCCAATAACAATAAAGAACTCCAACGCCTAACCTGAGATGAAATAACTTCCACAAAATTTTCCACATATGACTGCTGCTCTCTGAAAATCACATCATTCCTCTCCAACCAAATGCCCCACAACACCGCTAAAGGCCTCGCCTTCTCCTTTGACCGGAAGACATTCCGCCCCACGTTGCTACCCCCGTCCTGAACAATCTCCATAACTCAAAAGAACGACCACCACCCTACATCAAGGCAGCTCCAGATCTGAGATACAAACAGGCATGTAAAAAACAGGTGCTCAACATCTTCATCTACCCCACGACTGAGGGGGCACTCCACCTCCTCATATGCCCATCTAACTCTACATTCTCGTCATAAGTATAAGCCTCTTAAGTAACCAAGCAAAAATCTTCACCTTCAAGAGACATCCTGCTGACCAGATCTGATTGCAGTCCCTGATCAAATCCAAGTCCCCCATGGGGCTTCCATCACCCAGTCTTCTATAAGCCGCCCTTATCGTGAAATTACCTTCATCTCAAGAGAAAGCATCGTTGCCCTCCTCCAGCTGAAAGGCTTCCAGCTCCCACAGCAAAGTCTGGAACTCCCAAATGCTCAAGTCTGAGAGGTTCCCAACAAAAGAAGCGCACTAGCCTCCCTCCCAGATATCCACCACAGAGGCATCCTTGTCCATAGCCATGGTGAAGAGTCTTAGGAACCTATCACATAGGCTCCCATGACTCGTCCAATCGTCCTGCCAAAACCTGTAACACATCGCTTGAACCAACCACTAGAACAAAACAATTCTACACCTTGGGTGCCACCAAGGACAAGCCCCTAAGGAAATGCGAAGCACCCCTCGATGATGCAAGCAGAAGGTCGCAACACACCGAGCCAACATAACAAGACCAGAGGACCTTCCCCACAAGGCCCTCTCCATTCTCCAACAACCTACCAATCTATTTCATTGGTAAGTTGTCATCCATCCTTCCCAGGTCTCTAACACTCAGCCCCCCCCCTATTCACCGGTCTACAAACCTCCTCCCACGCCACCAACCTTACTCCCGATTCAGTCGCACCATAATTAGTCCAAAAGAAATTCCGCATCAGGCCCAAAATCTTCTTCTTAACCTGCTGTGGCATCTTCAGGACAGAAGTAAAAGAGGACAGCATAGCGAACACCACCGCCTTGAGCAAGACCAATCTCCCACCTTTAGATAAGATCTTGGATGCCCACCCTGCTAATCTTCCTTCCAACCTCCGAATCAAGGAGGTTCAATCATGCACCAAAATCCTCTTATCTATCAGGGGATGGCCCAAGTAATGGGTGAGGCCTCCTGTCACGTGCCAGGAGCCAAACTGCATCTACTCGCCACCTCCTTCGTCATGTGGAAAGGAACAAAACTTGACTCGGAAAGGTTGATCTGCAACCCAGAGGCTTCCCCAAATAACTCCAGTAGGATCCACATCCTTCTTGCCTCTACATCAGCACCCTCTATAAAGAACAAAGTATCATCAGCATACTAAAGCACAAGAACCACCAACCCATCATCCAAGGAGAAGCCCCTTATCAAATTCCTCACACAATTTGACCACTGTTCTCGCCAAAGCATCTGCTACCAGCACAAAAAGCATTGGAGCCAATGGGCAACCCCACCTAACTCCTCTCCTTGGTTGGATTCACCCTCCTACCGAATTGCCATTAATAAGAACAGGAACGTCGCTGTGGTGACATACCACTTCATCCAATCTACCCTTAATCAAGGAGGCCCACAGGAAAGACCACTGCACCGAGTCATACACTTTGCTGAAGTCAACTTTCCACAAGAATGTCATCCTCTTCTCTCTCCAACAGGACAGGATCTCGAAAGCTGCAACATATCCATCCAAAATGTTCCTACCAGGAACAAAAGCCATTTACACCTGAGATATGACATCTGCCAGCACACCCTTCAAACTATTTGCAAGGATCTTCACCACAATCAGGTAAATGGCATTGAAGAGGGTGATTGTCCTAAAATCTTCGATGGCCTCCGCCCCATCCCTCTTGGACAGCAAAAACATAAAGAATTTGTTCATCCTATTAAAACCCATGTTCTCACCTCTAAATTCATGCAACTCCTGCAGAACATTCCCCTTGATCATCATCCAGAATTCCTTGTAGAAGAAAACCGGGAAGCCATCAGGACCAAGACACCCATCTACATTCAACCCCCAAACTACCTTTCGTACCACCTCAAATAACCCAACAAGTCTCCTCGCCTCATCAACACGCGGAATGTCTGATCCCAACCACCTCCATTCTTCCCCCTTGCCTCCTCCCAGTGAACATCCTATAAAAATCAGTCGCCACCTAGCCTACCACCTCTCTGCCAGTAAACTCCTCACCATTTACCCGCAATCTGTCAATTTAATTCCTCCTCCCCGTCGCCATCACGTGAAAAAAGTGCGTATTAGAATCCCCTTCGTTAAGCCACTTCTATCTAGACCTCATCTTCCATTCTATCTCTACCTTCTGATCCTATGCCTGTGCCACCTGCAAATGACCTGCCCTAGCCACCCTGTCTTCCTCGGAGAGGAGACCAAGGTCATCAACTCTATCTAGCCTCGCAATCTCTGCAAGCACTTCATTCCTCCTTCCACACTCCTCTTTAATCTGCAGGAAAGATCTAAGCTCAAGAAGCATGGCCTCCAATCATGCTGCTGTCGAGCCCTCCACATGTATCAATCTCCATTTTTCCTCTACCATCCCCCTAATACACTCCTCCAGCAGCCAGACCATGTCAAATTTGAAATAGGTGCCATACCTCCAACCTTCATTTGTTGCCCAAAGCAGCGGTGTATGATCTAAGAAAGGTCGCTCCATGGGCCTAACCTCTACCATAGGGAAAGCCTCTACAAGCATTGTCGAAGAAAAGAACCTGCCAATTCTAAACCTCTGTCCTCCCAAACTCCACGTGAAGGTGCATGAAAAAGGAGGCAAATCCAACAGACCATGCGTGGCAACAAATTCTGCAAAGTCCTCTGATCCTGGATCCATCCCCCCTCATCCATCTGGCCTATCCTCTGCCACCAGAGTTACATTGGAATCACCTCCTAGTAGCCACGAGGACCTCTAATATCTCGCTGAAACCTAGTTCAGTTCCTCCCACAACCTATGCCTCTACGCCCCATCATTCGACTCATAAACAGCGAAGACAGCCAAATTGTCCCGACGTCTCAGTAATTGCACAGTGACCACAAAGGACCTAATCATTGAGTCCACCAGAGAGAAGACATTGTTCTTCCATCCAACAATCACCCCTCCCGATCTCCCAACCACATCCAAGGCCACAAGCTCAGCCAGCCCCCCCCCCCCACCAATCTCTCTCCAAACCTGCTCCTCACAGTGGTCCAACTTCGTATCCTAAAGAAGCACCACCTCAGGGCCCCACTTCTGGTGGTACCCCTAACATTCCACGAAAGGACCTTCATCATGGAAAGGACGAAACTCCCCCTCCCCCTGATGTGTGCTTGTATCCTACCACCTCTACAACACAATCTATCTCCACCTACGAATCCCCACTCCCCTCCTTCCGCACCAGCAACCCCCCCTCTTCCGAACCCACTGCCCCGACGTCCCCTACAGCAAACTCCACCCCACCTGTCGTTACTCCCTCCCCATCACCATCTCCTCCACCATGCGCCACATCCCCCGAGGTGCCTCGAGGGCCACCTCCATCACGATCCTCTGGCAAGCTGCCCCCCTTCGCATAGCGGTCAAGGTCTCCCCCTTCTGATGCCGAGCTACCAAGCACCCCCTTAGGTCCGCAACCCACCTCTGGCCCAAGGCGAGACGCCGCTTCACCACTCTCCTTGCCCGACGAAGCCCTAGCTAGCCACCGCTAATAGCTCCACTTCGGCCAGTATTAGAGCCGCAACACCAAGACCTTCATCGGCCTCCACCACCGAAGTTGCACGACCTCTGCTTCACCCCAGCGTGGCTCCTTTTAGCCAGACTCGCCCCCACAAAGCCTCCCCGTCGACACAATGGTCTGATCGAGAGGGGAAGGGTGGGGCCCCTCCTCTTCCATGCCAAAAGCCTTAGGCATAAGCAGATCCTCACCCCTCAACCCGGATCCGTTAAAAGACTCATGCGCCACATCAACCACCTTCACATCCCGCGGCTCCAAGAGGGATTTCGAGGAATTTGAAAAATCCCCACCAGTAACTACCCCCAAATCTACCTCCACCCCCTCCGAGACTCGCCTAGCAATTGAGTCGACGCCATCGAATGCTGAGATTCCGCCACCTCATGCGCGAGAACCCGACATTGATCATGCTGAGATCTCCACCAGCACGTAAACCATCGAGAGGTCGCCCGCTCCTAAGCCGAGCCCCCTGCACCATCGAAGCCTCGCAAAAGGGAAAGCCATCGCTGCGACCACCTCCATTGTGCAGAGGAACAAAGGAGCCCCCTCAATAGCAACCATCAACCACAACCAGATCGGTTGACTTTCCACCACCGCACCATCCGACCTCACCAACCACCTCCACCTAACCACGCCCTCCCCACAACGCAAGTCTTGGAACAACAACCTCCCCACCATCTTTGAGCGGAGGCCAAATAGAGCAAACTTCCCTAGCCCAACCGCCGTCACCCCAACCTCATTCCTCCTAATCCCCAAAACCAACGAGATCGCTCTCTCCAACTCCTCCAGCGCCACCCAACCTTCCACCACCACAATGATCAATGCTGCCGCCAAGGACCTCTCGAGGACCCTAACCTCCCACCATGGTGCTTCAACCTCCAAGAGCAGTGTGCCCTCCGGCAGCAGAGGCAAAGCTCCACCTCCTCCAACAGAAACCCAGCCTAGACGTCCGTCAACAACCCCCCAAGTCGACCAGCGGCATCCGCACGAGACCCTCCTATGTCTGAGACCACCACAATGCAGGCACCTGACCGGGTCCCTACACTCCTTCGCAAGATGTCCCTGTCCTTGACATTTGAAGGAAAGGACCTCCGACGCCTTCCTCTTTGGCTATCTCCTCACTACCACCATCCACCCCAGTTCCTCCTTGCTTTCTCTCCCTCTCACACTCATCGGGTCTCTACGCTCCTTGTCAAGGAAGAAAGGGATTAACAAGGGATGTTAACCCCCAAGAACCAAGAGTCAAGTCTATAACCTTGTAGAATTTCAGTAAAGTAAGGTAGCTTTGAGCTCAAGTTTAAGAATTCTTCAAGTTCAAAGTCAAGGCTCAAGGGCATAGCAAACTTAAGTCTAAATATATTCGAGGAAACTCAATGTTCGAGAATATTAAATGTCAAATTTTTCTACTTCATATGTGCTTGTAGAGCCTTCTCTGAAATTAATTCAAAATAACCATAAAATAACCTGAAGATAAGTGGGGCACTCAATTAACCTTGGCTTAGAATTTCAAAGAAACACAAGCAACTCAAGACTTGCACCAACATATATAATTTAAACTGATCTACTACCAGTTCAAGAAGCATTTTGAACTGGTGGTACATGGGTTCCAAATCAAATTTTCATAACTTCCAGATAGATGTTTCTGAATGGGGCACTTACAAAATTAAACAGATGTTATAGATCTAGGTGCAACAATTAAAAGTAAGTGTGCACTAGTACAGCATGTCTGTAGTTTGACACTTGCACCATTTCGCCAAAGGCTTGCACTTGCACTTGCACTTTTAAGTCACAGTTCCCGACATACACCCATCCATAGGGTTGTACTTATGCATTAGTTTTAGTAATCCTGTGCCGGTACATAGTGCTTACAAATGGTGCATAACCAAAACCTAGGAACCATATGTAGCAGTACACAACATTTGCACTTGTACACACCCACTAATCCACTCTTGTTATGGAAGTACACATACAAGCATTCAGACATTTGTTTTTCCTGATTTGGCTAAATTGATTTGAGTTAATCACCATCGATCATCTCTACTGCCAATTTCCAACCTCTTAAGGCTGGAACACCATAGAAAGATATTCCCACGCCCATTCACATAGAGTAAAGCATACAGATTCCAATCCTTCATTACAAATTATGAAAAATCACTCAGTTGCTCTTGTGATCTGCTTTCCAGTTCGCTCTTCTATTTAGGCAACTGTTCTCATCCAGCATTCCACCTCCTAATAGCCCCTCTAAAGCACTAACCTAAGGGAGGTTATAGGAATCTGTGTATGCATCCCATTTTGTGCTTTTTTTATTCTATTACATTTCTTTATTTATCTTCATTGTAATTTGCATTTGGATTGTGGCAGAACATTGACTATCTCATGATTTTTCTTTTCTTCAGTGGATTTACTATCTAGGAGAAAGGACTGAAAACCCAAAGTTGGGGGGATTGGATAACAGACTGACCTGTGACTGGGAAAGCAAACTAAGTACTTGTGCACTCTTGTCATTGAATTTCAATTTCATAACATTTTTTTAATTCCCATACAATATTCACCTCTCTAGCGCAGTAGCTAGATCCACTGAGTTCCTTATTTAGTATCAAATTTGCTTGCAAAGGAAGATGCATACTCAACCTCATAAATGGACATTCCATTGAACTGGTTGAGGGATACTTCAGGGTCTCATTAGATAATGAATTGCAAGTACTAGAAGAGAAGAATACAAATATTCTTGGAACTGATGAACTATGGAATTTGAGACATCATCAAAACCAAATATGTGAATCTGAAAATAAGGTATGAAAGTGGACATTAATGAAGAGAAGCCACCTACAACACCAAGGCATTAAACACTCTGTCTCGCGTCTTAAGGAGAAGTCCAACCATGTCTCCAGTGAAAAAGTGATGCTGAAATCCAGAACACTCTCTCAACCACGCATGAAAGAACTACAAAGGTAAAAGAAACTCATATCAATTTCCTAAGAATATGAGCTTTCCAAGATGAAGGGAGAGATGATGGAGACGTACACAAATTCACTAATAGAGAGAACTCCATAAAGAATCTCAAAATGAAGCACAGGAACAAAGCATTGGTAGGAAAACTTCTATGATCCTTGTAGAAAAAATATGTCCTAGTCTCTTCATTTCTTGTTCTTGCTTGTTTTGTCATTTTGTTGTACTTTGAGCGCTTGTTTGTAATTTTTCCCTAAAATTTTCCTATAAATGGAGGTTTAGGCCCCATTTTGGTTGAAAGGAATGGCATCCAAGATAGTTGGATCGCCAACAAAAGGGGAGTTCAAGAGCCCCATCACTGTCCCAATTGTGAAGTTCAACGGGGCTGATTATGTCACCAAAAGACTTGGCAAGAAGCAAGCTACCTCCAACTCAAAGCTCATGAAGAAGTTTTGGAGTTCTTAAGAGCATATATTTACTATAGTAGACTCTCAAGGAAGGTACAGGGTCATCTCTCCATCCACTTGTGGCCGTGGACATGGCAGTAGAGGTCAAAGGCATACACCATTGTGCACATCTCATGAGACATTGACTACTACGCATTTGGTGCATGAGACTATTATTCTTCCTCTAATAGAGCATGACACATTGACGTAGAGACTTGATCAATATGGTGCATCCTAAGCAAACATGGCATGTTACTCTAAGATAGTGGGCACAAATTGGCTGGTTGACTCAGATGCATCCCAACATATGTGGAGATGCTAGATGGTTCTCTATCATCTTTAGCAATCAGCATATATAGGACATGTCTTACTCCCATCAGGAGGCTCCTCTAGTTATTTGTACCATCTCTTCATTCAATCATCTCCTACTATCTAAAGCTTCAATGGTGCTACCACAGATCCCACCTATTGCTACATTTCAGTGTGAGGCTTGCCAATTGGAAAAGCACTATAAGAGCTCTTTTCCAAGTCAACATTGAAGCTCGAAGGCAATGTTCCAATCACTCCACCAGCAACATTTGTATACCAATTGTGCTCTAGCTCATGCATGCCACAGATTTTATTTGGTTGTTGTGGATGATTTCTCCAAGTTGTCATGGATATTCCTATTAGAGTCTAAGTATAAAGCGAGTGATATAAACAAAACCTTCCTAGTAGAGATAAAAAACCAATTCAAGGCCAATGTGAAGATCATCCAATCTGACATTACTTTAGGATTATGCAACCATTCTCTCTGTGCTTACTATCAGGTGTCTTGGAATTATTCATCATACTAGTTGTCCTTGCACATCACAGTATAATAGTGCCTTAAAGCAGAGGCATCTCCATATCCTAGATGTGGCACAAATACTTCTAATCCAAAATAGTAAGCTAGTTTCGTATTAGGGGGTGTTGTACTTAATGCATGTTAATTAATCGGACACCATCGATGATCTTATATGAGCACATTCCTTATTTTGTTATGTTCCTTGATTGTAAGCTATTTAGCTTTTCACCCATGGTGTTCAAATTTGTGGCCTTTCTGCATCTAGATGGTCCTAATAGGGATAAGTTGGCACCTTAGGCAGTTAAATGCATCTTTGTCATGAACTCAAGGAATCGGAAAGGATACAAATGTCATGATCCCATTGGTAGATGCTACTATGTTTGCTTTGATGTCACCTTCATGGAGTCCGTTCCCTACTATACTTTTAGCATGTGTCTCTAAATCACCTCCAGAGGGGGAGGCAGATATTCCTATACCTTTTTTGTATGATACTTATAAGGGCCAGAATACCAGATACAGATAGCCCTATGTTCATCAAATCAGAACAGAGCATGACCCTCCACATCTTGAGTCTATATCTCTACTAGAACCTACAATGGTCCCTATTCCAGATAGCCATAATGCCTCCACTTCTTCTGGTGCACCAAGGGTTACAAGTGCTTAAAAATTGAAATGTCCAAAGAAGATTTTGCACCATTTCCTGAGAATTCGAAAGTAGCCAAGGAAGAGGATCCTAGAGATAATGATATTGTTCCTCCTATTGCCTTACATAAGGACACAAAGTCTTGCACTACACATCCTATTTCCAAGTATGTTTCTATGGCTACCTTAACCCCTCAGTACAAACAATTTATTAGTGTATTGTCTGTTATATCGATACCAGCCACAAAATCAAGAGGCACTTCATGATCCAAAGTGCTGACAAGCCATAAAAGGTGAAATGTCAGCCCTATGTTCACAGGATACTTGGCTAATATAGTTGTCATTCATTACAAGTGGGTATTTACTATGAAGTGTTGGCCCAATGGAACAATAAAGAGATACAAGGCTTGCTTGGTAGCAAAAGGATACACTCAAACCTATGGTGTAGACTACTTGGATACATTATCTCCCATTGTATGATTACATACAGTTAAGATCATCATCTTTGCGGTTGTTCATGAGGATTGGCCCCTACACCAGTTAAATGAGAAAAATGCATTCCTCTTGTGGGTTGCAAGAGGAAGTTTATGAGCAATAGCCCCCTAGATTTAAGGCAAAGGAGTGTAGTAAGGTGTGCAGACTCCACAACGTAATTTACAACCTCAAGTAGAGCCTGTAAACCTGGTTCCAAAACCTATCAAATGTCATCAAGCATAAGGGCTTCAAGATATCCTCAACAAGCCATTCTCTCTCCATACATATGACAAACAAGAGGGCTTATAGCGATGCTAGCGTATGCAGATGACATTATTATGACTGAGGATGTTGCACAAGGAAATAAGGTTAAAAAGGAGTTTCTAGCCAAAGAGTTTGTTACAAAGGACCTAGGGTCACTCCATTACATCCTTGGGATCGAGGTAGCCAAAAATGTTGACAGGCTTGTCCTATCCCAAAAGAAATATGATAGATCTACCTTAGGAGATTGGCATGTTAAGGGTTAAGCCAACTTTCTATCCTACGGACCTGACAATGCATCTATATAATGATGATTTGGGATAAGTTGATCCCAAGAAATTTAGATGCTCAGTGAGAAAGTTGTTATATGTCATAGTGACTTTACAGTGAGCAAGGTTAGCTAGTTCATGGATAAACCTAAAAGAGTACACTGGAATGTTGCTATGATGATTCTCGAGTACCTAAAATCATCTCCAAAAATAGGCCTATTATTCGTACACGGAAGATCTCAAGATGCGATGGCTTACACTAACATAAACTTTGTAAGATGTCCAAAGAACAGGAAGTCTACCACTGGGTTTTGTACATTTGTGGGAGGAAATCCAATTACTTGGAGGAGAAAGAAACAAACAATTGTGGCCAGATCTAACATTGAATCTAAATACCTGACTACGTCGCAAGCTATTTGTGAACAAAAGGGGATTCACTTTATTCTAGAAGATCTACATCTCTAAGTGTCTAAACTTAAGGAGATAAGGTGTGCTAACAAGGCTACTCTATTCATTGCTAATAATCCAGTTTTCCACGTAATAATCAAGCATGTAGAAGTGGATTGCTATTATACCAGACACATGATCTAGAAGGGATTCATCTACACCTCTCATGTAAAATTAGGAGATCAAGCTGCAGATATGTTTACCAAAGCGCTTCCTCGTTTTTCATTTGATAGGCGTTGTTCCAAGCAAAGCATGATGGGCATCTACGCTCCAACTTGAGGAGTGCAGAAGAAATATTCCTTTGTCTCTTCACTCTTAATCTTGCTTGTTGTCATTTTATTTTATTTTGAAGGCTTGTCTATAATTTTTTCAAAGCCTATTCCTATAAATAAAGGTCTAAAGCTTTGGTGATAATTAGAACATTTCCTATTAAACCCCTTCATTCTACTATTATTTCTCTTATTTCCACATTATTTTTATAGCCTATTATTTCTTTTGGAGTAATCATGTAATTTTCCCTTTTTCTTTTCCCACCTCTCTATATATTGAGAGAGTTTCATTAGAATACAAGAAACTCATTTTCTTTGACTTGGTATCAGAGCAGTTATCCTATGCCAATGCTCAGATATCCCACCAAAATCCTAGCCTCCAAAACCTCTACCTCAATCCCTTCTCTCTCTCTCTTGGGCACCGCCAACCTTGATCTCGCCATGCTGACGTCCACGGTGGTGCAACAACCCACTGATGGTAGCGCCGCTGGTAGGCTCTCTCCACCACCCAGCGCTACCACAACCTCCTGTTGGTGGTCCCAACACCGCCACAACCCCCTATTGGTGGCCCCAATGTCGCCACCTTCCTTCTGCAAGTGACCAACACAAGCAGCACCACCTAAAGGGCATGTTGTCAATGTGCCAATAACCGCAGCGTCGCCCCTGGTGTTATTAAGCAAAGGTGTTCGCACAAACATATGGTGTGGACTTCTTTAACACTCTCCATTGGCTTGGCTTCCCATAGTGCGCATTCTTCTAGCTGTTGCAATTCATTTTGACTAGTCTCTTCACCAGTTAAACGTGAAGAATGCCTTCCTCTATGGAGATCTAGAAGAGTCTGCATGCAACAGCCTCCTAGATTTGAGAATTAGGGGGAGTGTTCCCGAGTATGCAGGTTGCAGAATGCTATATATGGCCTAAAGTAAGGTCCCTGAGCCTGATTCCATAAGCTCTCAGAGGTAGTAGAGGGCATTGGCTTAAAGAGGTTTTCTTCTGATCATTCCCTATTTGTCAATAAAACAGGAAAAGGAGTTGTGCTACTTGTGTATGTAGAAAATCTAATCATTACAGGTATAGAAGTTAAGAAATACCTTGTCGGCAAGTTTGTCATTAAGGATCTTGGCCCGTTAAGGTACTTCCTTGGGATTGAGGTGGCACGTGGCAATAAGGGCATAGTGGTATCCGATAAGAGTATTTTGATGTTTTGCAGGAAACTAGCATGCTAGGAGCCAGACCTGCTAATGTTCCTATGGATCCTAAGGCACATCTCTACGATGAGATTGCAGAGATAGTGGACGGCAAGTAATATAAAGGATTGATAGGAAAGCTCTTGTACCTGACCATTATCAAACCTAACATTCCCGTTGCATTTGGGAAACTAAGTCAATTCATGGACCAACCTACGAGGCAGCATTGAGATGCTACGATGATGGTACTATACCTTAAGAAAGCACCAGGCAAAGGGATTCTATTTAGGAAAGAGATCTCCATGAATGTAGTAGCATATTCATATGTAGACTATGCAGGGTGCTTGACTGATAGGAAGTCAACAACAAATTTCTGTACCTATGTTGCAAAGAATCTCATTACTTGGAAAAGCAATAAGCAAGCTGTGGTCTCCCGGTCGAGTGCTTAGTCAAAGATAGAACCATAGCACATGCAGCTTCTGAGATGTAGATTAGGTCCCTCCTTGCTAATTTGCATGTACCAGTGGACACACCTATGGAGACGAGGTATGACAATCGAGCAACCACATACATAGCCAATAATCCAATGTTGCACGAGGATCAAGAATTTGGAAGTTAATTGCCACTACACTCAAGACTTGATCCAGCAATGCCTCATTTATACTACAATTTCTTCAAGTGACCAGACAGCAAATATCTTCAGCAAGCCATTGCCACATTCATCTTGTGATATTTGTTGTACCAAGCTCAGCATGATTGATATCTATGCTCTAGCGTAAAGGAGAGTATTGAACCCCTTCAGTCTATTATTATCTCTTATTTCCACGTTATTTTTGTAGCCTTTTATTTCTTTTGGGATAGTCATGTAATTTTCCCTCTTTCTTTTCCCCCTTTCTATATCTTGAGAGATAGGGTTTCATTGGAATACAAGAAACTCATTTCCTTTGACTTTTTCTTCTCTCAACAATCTTTAAACATCAATTAAGGGTCGAACAACTACCATTCAAGAGGCCAAGAATCTGTTGACTATGGAGCTGAATGACCTCAGAGGAACCCTAATGTCATACAGGGTGTAGCTAAAGCACATGAAAGAGCAAGAATGAGATCCAAAGTAGAATGCCATCACCTTCAAAGTCATGGACTTCAAAAGTTCAAATGACAACATTGATGATGAAGAATCGTCCCTCCTCACAATGCACTCCAAGAAAATCTTGAAGAAGAAAGGTAAGAAGTCATTTAAATTCATTAATGAGATTATTTATTTTGAGTGCCAAAAAAGGTACCTTTAAGGAAGAATTGCTTTACCTTAAAGAATAGCAAGAAAAATGACAAAAACATTAGAATCAAGTGAAAGAAATAAGTAGAGTTGCTAATTCAACTAAACATTTCAAATTAGACTCGAATTCATTCAATGAAATATTCGATAAAAGTTCATTCGAAAAAAAATGAATTGAACCTGAACATTGAAACTAGGTTCATTAACTTAATGAACTGAACAAAAACATAGTGTGTTCATTCAAACACACATTAAAATGTGTATAATTAGGCATTTATGTAGATATAAAGAACACATTTGATTTTTCAAAAAAAAAAAGAGTTACCGCTAGATGTGGGTCTATGGAGCACAGTCTTTCCTGACTCCTCAATCGAGTCCACCCCCTCCCCTCCCCTCCTAGCCTTAAAAACAAAAAAAAATTAAGAAACCTGGAAAACCCACCAAGTCTCCTAACTCCTCACTTGAGTCACTCCTAGACCCTTCCCCGAAGACCTGCTGGATGTGGGTCTATGGAGTACACAGTCTTTCCTTTATCACCAGACCTCTCGATTACAACACTATCACCATTCACATCAGATGTCGCATCCTCAGGACCTTCTGGATAATTCCCATCAACCCTTCACTTAGCTTGTTGCAACCATCACCAAAATCATCATCAATATTGGACCAATGGAAAAAAAAGCCAAATAAAGTGGGTATCTACTTCCCCTGCAAAGCATTAGAAGTAGCAACAACCAAAGAGACAATTGGGGGAAAGGGACATGCAGCCTGAGATGAAGAGTGCACATAGGAGTTAAACTCACCATGCCCGAACCCAGGTTTGGTCCGACAGCTACCCGTGGAATGTGAAAAGCACTCTCAGAGTCATTCATTTCCACGCCAAGGCCTAAAGTTTGATCGACAATAGCTGTAATAGCCTTGGAGCACTCCTCCCCCTCCCATCTTTCATCTACAGCAGCAATTCTACCTCCTGTTAAATAGCAGTCCCATGATAAGCCCCACGCACTGTCAAAGGCCTCATTCGTCGCATCCATCCTCATGTGAGTCACGCCCTGGTTAGCAGCAACCTTAACCGTCCTATCTCTTGCCTGATGTGCAGCCACGTGTCCACCCTATAAACATTTTTCCGCGACAACAGAGGGGCCACCACCCTCGAAACGAGAAAAAAGGAAACAATTATTTTCCAAGTATTTCAACTCACCACGTCCGGATCCGGAAGCCACCTCTTCAAAATTAGGAATATCAGTCAGGCGCCAGCTTTGGATTGTTTTCCAAATTAGGAAAGTCAACTGCCAGCTTCTGATTGTTTTCCAAATTAGGAAAGCCCCCAGCCTTAGAATCAGGGAGACCAAATTTGGATAACGATTTCGAATTTCGAAAATCATCCCGCTAGCACATCGCTTTAACAACTAGCCTCCAAATCTACCACACATTGACTGACCCGGCGATGGCCATCGCTATAGCCACTTCATTGATCGAAGCATCGCCGCAATCCACCAAAACAGTGGTCTCCAGACCACCAAAATGGACAGAGGCCACCACCTAAGCGTATGACATGCCCTGTTGCATCTTCCTGATCACCTCCTTGAAAGAGACCACACAAGCGCAGCCACCAAAATGAAGAACCCCCTTAGTGGGCAAAGACTTCCCTACCAAAAATTCCGCATCAACCAACACCAAGGTTGAATCACCTTTGTGCAGTCCAACAGCACGACATCTCCAGACACGAGCAAAAGATGAGCATAAAGAAACCACAGTCCCCACCATTCTCCACCTCAACGGAATTCCGAAAATACGAAACATAATATTAGGAAGCATCGGAACTCACTCATCGGTAGCACCTTCATAAATACTAGGAGAAGACCAAGGAATGCTAATCCGATCAAAATGCATCACTTCAAACTTCAAACGAGCAACATCTGACTCATTCAAACCAAAAACCAACACCTTCGCTTCTGAAAAAACGCACCTTCCAATCAGACGAAGATAAGCCCACACTTGATAGGAGCGATCTTACCACATCCACCCTCAACAAACCACGAATAAAGGTTCCCACCAACGATGATTTCAAAATCAAGTCCAAATCCCTCACCTCATGTGACCAAGAAGACTTCACCTCCAATGGAAGCTCACATGGCATTGGAAGTAGAACTCACACCTCAAGACCTTCAAATCTTCCCAGCAGGTAGGACCTCCGACAGTGACCAAGTCCTTTGCAACGAAGACGGACCACCAGGTCTCTGTAATCCCTCGCCTAGTGCCCTTTACCTCGGCACTTGTAACATACCACGTCACAGAGATGACGAGGGTGGAAATCACCCTCGTCGCCCCCCTCTCTCTCCCTACGCCTAGCCCTCACCTCACCCTCCAACACATTGTCAAATGCTGCTTACCTTATTGTGGAGAAAGCACTTACAAATTGATTACGAGAAGTGATTCCTATGCTCATCAGTCTTGTCCAACCAACCTTCATTCACAAGAGATCTCGGCAAGAATCATTCATCCTTGTAGAGGAAATGATCACCCGTTGGAAGATAAGAAAGAAAAAGAGCTTCATTTGGAAAGTTGATTTTTCCAAAACATATGACTCGATTTCATGGTCATATCTTTAGCAGGCACTTAGAAGAAGGCGTTTCCCAAAAGAACAAATAGTATGGAAGAAGAGATGTATCACAACCACCTTCACCATACTTGTCAATGGTAAGTTGACGAGTCAATGGATCCAACTGCAAAGGGGTGTGAGACAAGAATGCCCCTTAGCTCCCTGCTCTACATCATTACAACAGATACTTTGGCCCTCATGGCATTTAAGGCCTAAGAGATGATCTACTTAAGGGGTTCATGCTTGACTCCTATGGTTCCCTAGTCACTCTTATTCTGCAATACACAAATGATACAATATTTTTAATTAAGGGAGAGGATGGGGCAATGATGTAAAAATCAGCCGAGTACTCCTTGGTGCCCCCCACCCAACTGAATACTCCATGATCACTCATATAGTCGGCAACAACTACTCAACCAAGTAGCCAGTATAATCGGTCGAGCAGTCAGTTGATTTCTCCATAGAGAGATAAATAGGTCACAATTGGATATTGGTTTCTTAGGTCATATAAAACCCTCCCCACTCACTCCCCCTCCCCCCGACACCCTTTAGCATAAAACCATCTAGCCTAAGCTCTTCCAATGAAATCCTACAACCATTGCAACCCTTCCTTTGATCGCAGCCCTTCCTTCGATCATCGCTGCTCTTCCGGAGCATCGATCCTACAACATGTTGTGACCACAATATCAGAGCCCTACCACAAGCGATCGGGCCTTCAGCCTACTACTACAGCGATCACCTATTACAGTTGTTGCTCCAAATCTTCAATCAAATTAGGCAATCACCACTCAAAGTTGTTGCTACCATTGCTACTCCTTTCTCTCTCCGTAGTTGTTGTAATTAGGTTCCTACATCTTCTATCAATTTAAAAAATTTAAATAATGATTGTTTGAAATCGTTACATGGTTGTTTGAATCATTAAATTCCTTTTAGTTTTGTTTCAAGTTTAACTAACAAATTATAATTTCCACAGTTTTTTTATAGTTAATTCTTAAATTTGTAATGTAGTTGAGCTTATTGTTTGTAGCTTACTTTTATAACCTTGAGCTTGAAAATGATTTACTTTTATGCAATGGTATATTTTACTTCTTAATATATATATATATAAAATATCCGACCGAGTACACTACTCTGCATACCATATAATGTTTAGTAAATGACTTAACCGACCAAAGCGGAGGGATGAAGTGCAATTCTTGGAGTCCCTGGTCTTTCGGTGAACCATGTAAAGTTCGTTTTTGTGCAACTTAATATGACAAATAAGGAAGTCAACCTCCTCTCAGATGTCCTCCACACCCTACAACTAACCTACCTATTATGTATTTAGGACTTCCTCTAAAAGGTAAACAGCTCACTATTGGGGACTACTGGATGTCGCTTGTCAATAAACTGGAGAAAAGGCTAGCTGGATGGAGAGGGCATGTCCTCTCACATGGGGGAAGATTGGTGCACCTAAAGTCTGTCCTATCAACTATCCTAATCTTCCATTTTTCCATTTTCAAGCCCTCGAAGAAGACCATCGAAAGGATTGATGCTATCAAACAAAGCTTCTTTTGGAAAGGCCCAAATCATCAAGGGAGGTTCTTACATCTTGTTAGCCGGGAAGAAATTTGCAAACCAATGGAGCAAGGAGGGTTGGGAATATTGCACCTCATAGACTTTGGAGACTCACTGCTATCAAAGCAGGTGGACAAGTTGCTCTTAAATGAAGACAATGTGTGGTGTCGGATTACACGGGATTCCAATGGCAACTCCTTTAACTTGGAAGAAAGAAGATCAATGCCTCAAAACTCCCTAGGCTTTTGGACGGGCATGGTCTTGGTAATGAGACGTATATAGACTTTCTTTAAGCTTGCCCTAGGGAACGGGAGGACTTTTCATTTCTAGGAAGATGATTAGATTGGGTGTCGAACTTCTGCTTCGACACTCCTAAGGTTGTATGATTAGGCAAAGAAGAATTTGTTTGTTGCAAACTTTAAGGATGGACCAATGCTGTCAAGGTGCTCACCTAGGTGCTCACCTAAGCGCACCTAGGCGCCAGGTTGAGGCGAGGCCCTAACACCTCGACAAAGCTCGCCTCGCCTGATTTGCCCAAGGTGTTGCCTAGGAGAGCGCCTAGGCCAAGGTGCTAGGCACCCTAGGCTAGCGCCTGAACGAAGTTTATTGGTTTTTCATTTTTTTAAATACTTTTAAGAGTTTTAATTTATTTTCACCTAATTATTGACTCTCTCTTGGTTAAACATACACCTATGCGTATGTATGTGCACATATGCATAAATATATACATATACATGTGCTTAAATAGATATTGACATATAGAAGATACATAAATATATGTGCATACAAATATACACATATTTTATATGTTTGTGTATGTCTGTATGTACGTGTCAACTTATATATACAAATATATATGTACATACACACACATTTGCATAAGTATAGCATATAAATATAAAAGCATATAAATATGATGGGTACATTTATATATGTGTATATGTAAATGTATGAATCTGTATACACACTTATGATATGTACCAATGTGTATATGTGCATTGCACATGTTTGTCTAATCACTTATATATATCTTATATATTATATATATGCAATCATAACATACGATATTTTGGTTATTGTGTGTGTGTGTATTAGCGCCTCATTTTTCTCAGGCGAGCACTTAGGCAAGCACGTAACACCTTGGGCATTTTGGGCCTCCCTCGCCCTTTAGCACCTCTTGCCTTTGACAACATTGGGATGGACCAATGGTAAGGAGAATCAGGTCTTAGATGCCTACCTTTGGAGGAGCCTATCAGATGCGAGGATGATGGATCTACAAGAGCTCAAGCAATTCCTTGATGCCTTTTGGCCAGTCCAAGATAGGTCGGATTAGTTGGTTTAGGCACATGGAAATTTCTCCAGCAAAAAAGCCTACAAAATTCTGAGAGGAAACGTGCCGCAAAGTGACTTTTTTGGGCCTTGACATATGCTCCTGAAGGTCAAGAAATTCATGAGGTTGATTAAGAGAAAAATGCTAACCACAAACGCTAGAGCTCAGAGGTGGCTGCCAGAGAAAAATGCTACTTGTTCGCTGTCCGAGTCACACCTTCATTAAGAGCCTCTTCCCTGAAATGGGAATCCCCTCATTGGAAGGTGGCAAATGGGATGATTTCTTGCAGGATTTGCAAAGGGGACAATGGGTGGATCTTGTACTTCGATTAAAGCTTGCTACGAGTTTATGGTTAGCTTGGCTATAGAGAAATCAAGCTGTCTTCGAGTAGGACAGGGTTTGGCTTGAAAATGTAGTAAGAGAGGCTTTACACTTTTTTAGTTTTTGGATGCAAAATCTACAAGCATGCCCTCTCCTTTTTAATGTTGTTCCTAGATGATTACCAACCTCTGGTAATCATCCTTTTCATTTTCAAAAAAAAGAGTACTACATATGGCAACCATGTACTACTTGGAAATGACAAGCAGTTTCATACCGACAGAAACCCTTCAATTTATACAAACTGAGATGGTGCTTCTATCTTTCCTTTTCATGTCCAAAGTGCTTCTACATCACCTTTAAGTAACTTTTTGACTAAAATCCCTTGATTTGCTAAGAGTAAGGAATATTATTTTAGAAAGACTTAAATGTAAAAGTAGCTGAGCGTTTTATTTACTCAAAATCGATTCTAAGTATTCAAAAAAGAAAAAGACACTGGCAACATGTTACAAGAAGGGTATAGAATTGGTTATATTTATGCCCTTGACCTCTCGCAACAAAAGAATGCAAAATACCTGTTGGCCACTCATGACAATTGAACCTAAAGACATAAATATGTTATCCCAGGATGAATTAGTTTAGAGCCTCCCAAACCTAGTTGTTAAAAAAGAAACAAAAACAAAAAGTAGATGTGCGAAGAATGTGAAAAATTGTATAAGGCCTCCTTCAAACCTACAAAAGTAACTCTTTCAGACCCCTTAAAACTCCTACATGTTGATCTATCTGGAACAATCTGAATGGGGAGTGAGATTCTATCTTATGATCGGTCATTTTCTCTAGATTCACTTGGATCACTTTTTTGAAACACAAGGGCAATCCATTTGGGGCCATCATTGGCCTTTTAAAAAGGCTATAAAAGGAAAATCCACATTTCTATTTAGAATTAGGACTAGACATGGGTAAATTTCTAAATAAAAAATTCTCAAGTTTTCGTGACAAATATGGAATAGCCCATGAGTTCTTTCCTCATATCCCATCACACAATGATGTGAACATAAATTTCCCAAAGCTCTTATTTTCAAGTTCAAAAGTGCTAAAATGATCCAGTGAATATGATCGTTATGTGCTAGACAACTTCAACTACATTTGCGAAAACTGCTCAAGAGCTTCTACTTTAGGATTTTTTATTGCACATATCATCATTTAAACACTCATGATAAGGTAGACAAGGAAGATCGAGCAATTTTCATCATATATTTGAATTGAAAATATAGAATAATCTCGCATGTTTCATTTGATGAAACCAATTTAGCGAGACCTTAACACCCAAAAGTATCTTTCAAAAAGAGAAATCCCCAAAGTAGAGTCAAATGATGAAAACCCCCACACCACCCCCGCCCGGATGTTTCTAAGGTGGAAGATTCTTGAAATGTATATATTCTTTTAAAGAAATGGGAGCACCTTCCTAAGAACCTCGAAGAGAGAATTATTAGTGATAAATATGGTTTTTAAAATCTAACGTTGAGGCGCTCGAGGCGTACACCTCGAGTCGAGGAGAAAGAAAATCACCCCGAGGCTATAGCCTCAAGGTTGCAGTGTGAGGCGTGCACCTCGATTGGTCAAGGCAAAACTCAGGCAATGAGGCAGCAAGGCAAAACCAAGGCTATAGCCTCAGTCAAAAGCTCACATTTGAAGGTCATGTTAGTTACATATGACATAATTAAGCAAATAAAATCATTTTCTAAAATCTTATACCCATCACCCAACCCCAAATAATGGCCCTAACCTCTCAAGCCTTAAAAAACCCATCACCCTTAGTTGTTGCAAGTCATTCTCCATCTTTGGACTCCTCCATTACCATTACTGATGGCTGTTGCAGCATCGCTACTTGCCAGTCACCTCACCTACGTACCACCCTTTACCAATTTGTCCCCTCTCCACTGCCCATCATTGCTCCATTTCCTTTTCAAGTCTCAACCTTAGTTCTTGCTATTGTTGGTAAGAGTCTTTGACCTCTCGAGTTATACATTATATTTTTTTCTTGTACTTATACCTTTATTTTATCGTTTAATTTTTTTTTTTGAAAAAGGAAAGGGTAGTTATCCAAACTAATAACTACCCAAATGTATTAAAAGAAAAAGCCTTTCAGCCTACAACATATCCAAAGAACAGCCACAAAGACTTCTCACTCACAGAGACTTACTCCAAAGCCTAATTAAAGCAAAAATAGACTCCACAAAATTTTCCACATAAGGCATCTACCTCCTGAAGACGACTTCATTTCTTCCTAGCCAGATACCCCAGAGGATCGCCAGCGACCTGGCCCTCTCCTTCGTTCGGAAGACATTCTGCCCAGCATTATCGCCTCCGCCTCTATATCCGCTCCAAAACTCATCAAAAGACCGACAATTCAACCATCCCGCTCCCACACGGCTCTAAATCTGTGATACAAATGGGCAAGTGAAGAAAAGGTGGTCAACATCCTCATCATCTCCTCCACACAAAGGGCAAACCTTAATCTCCCCAGGAGCCCATCTCGCCCTCCACACCCTTGTCATGAGCCTTCGCCTCCTAAGCAGTTAAACAAAAATCTTAACCTTCAAAGGGCAAGCCGCCTTCAAAACCTGTCTGCAATCTCTCACCAGGTCCAGATCACCAGTGGGTCCCCTGCCGAACAATCTCCTACAAGTAGCCCTCACCAAGAAATCTCCATCCCAACTAAACATATCATTTCCCGACGCCAGATGGAGGCCTTCCAACTCTTCAAGCAACCTTTGGAAGTCCTGGATTCTCGCATCTAAAAGATTCCCTACAAAAGACAAGCACCACCCACCTCCCCAAACTTCAGCCGCAAACGCCTCCCTGCCCCAGGAAAGAGCGAAAAGTTTCGGAAATCTTCTAGAAAGTGCACCTTAACCTGTCCAATCATCCTGCCAAAACCTAAAAACCTCCCCCGTCCCCACCACCGGTACAAAATAGTTCTGCACTTTATGAGCCACCACCGACAGATCTTTCAGGAAATGAGAAGCATCCCTTGGCGGAGACAGGAGGAGGTCCCAATGCAAAGGGCCACCATAAGTGGGCCTGAAAACCTTCCCCACCAAATCTCCCCTGTTCTCCAACAGGCCCCCAACCCAGCAAGCTATCATTAGATCTCCCCAACTCCCTCACCCCAAGCCCCCCTCCTCCACTAGCTTGCAAACCTCCTCCCACGCCACCAACCTGGCACCAGGCCCATTCGATCACTGGTTGGACCAGAAAAAATTCCTCATAAGCCCCAACATTCTCTTGATGACCTGTTGGGGCAGCTTCAGGACAGAGATGAAATACGAAGGCATCATCGCTAGAATCGCCTTGAGCAAACCAGCCTTCCTCCCCTTGACAGCAGCCTGGATGCCCATCCCGCCAACCTCCCCTCCAGCCTCCCTAGCAAGGAAGCCCAATCCTACACCAAGATCCTCCCATCTATCAATGGAAGGCCCAAGTACCTAATCGGTAGTTTCCCCTGCTCCGTGCCAAGACCCATGCTACACTCCCTCGCCTCTGCCTCCGTCAAGTTGAAAGGGACAAAACTTGACTTGGACAGATTAATCTGCAGCCTGGAAGCCTCACCAAATAATAGAAGCAAAATCTGCATCCTCCTGGCTTCCACCTCCCTACCCTCAATAAAGAATATCGTATCATCCGCATACTGCAGCAGCGGAATGGTCGTCCCATCTTCCAAGGAGAAACCTCTTACCAAGTTCCTCTCACAAGATTTTTTCGCCGCCCTCGCTAGTGCATCTGCTGCTAGAACAAAAAGCATAGGAGCCAACGGGCATCCCTACCTAACCCCTCTTCTCTGCTGGATCCAACCCCCTGGCGGATTTCCATTGATAAGAACCGAAAAAGACACCGTGGTGACGCATCTTTTCATCCACTAGATCCACAGGGGTGGAAATCCCCTATTTACCAAAGAGGCCCAAAGGAAGGACCACTGCACCGAGTCATATACCTTGCTGAAATCAACCTTCCACATGAAGGCCTTCCTCTTGCTCCTCTTCCAATAAGACAAGATCTCCGAAGCCACCACATACCCCTCCAAGATATTCCTAACCGAGACAAAAGCTGTCTGCATCCGATCCACAATCCTCGCCAAGGTCCTCCTCAATCTATTCGCCAAGATCTTAGCCACAATCAGGTAAATAGCATTCGAAAGAGCTATTAACCTGTACTCCTAAATCTCCTATGCTCCATCCCTCTTCGGTAATAAGAATAAGTAAAATTTGTTCAATCTGTTGAAGCCCAAGTTTCCTTCTCTGAACTCCTGCAGCAGCTGCACTACATCATCCTTCACTACTGGCCAGAACTCCTTATAGGAGACAGGAAAACCATCTGGACCTGGACAACCGTCAGCATTCAATCCCCAAACCACCTTATGAATCTCATCCTCCTCAAACGACCCAATCAAATTCTCTGCTTCCACATCCCTAATCTGCGGCACCTCGGATCCCAACCACTTCCATCTTCCCCCCTGCCTCCTTCCGGTGAACTCCCTAAAGTACCTCGCAGCCGCCCCACCCACCACCTCTCTACCCACAAACTCCTCCCCGTCCATTATCAGTCTATCGAGCCAGTTCTTGCTCCTCCCAAATGCCGCCATATGAAAGTACCGAGTGTTAGAGTAGCCCTCCCTAAGCCACTTTAACATAACTAAACGATAGGGTTTAGAATTCCTTTGTATCTCAATTTGACCCAAGAAAAATCATGAGGTACCTTAAGGAGAGTCATAGGTAGTAACCATGAAAGAGGAGCTACTCCAATTTGAACAAAATAATGTTTGGGACTTGATACCTACTCTCAAGCATATCAGGAAAAAAAGGGTGTAAACTTTAGATGAATCATTTGCTATTATTGCTCATTTAGAATTCATCTAGATGCTTTTTTTTTCCAAAAATGCCATCCAAATGCTACTTGCCTTTCCAGATGAAATGGACTTTAAGCAATACCATGATGTCAAGAGAACTTTCCTTGGTAAATTTATTGAAAAATATATGTCCATTAGGCTCCCAAATTTGAAAATTAAGAACACTTTGATTGTGTAAGAACTCAATAAAGCATTGTTCAGGCTCAAACAAGTATCACGAGACTAGCAAGAACGACTTAAATCCTTCTCACCATGACTTTAAGATGGGAATCATAGATTCTACTCTTTTTGTTAAAGAAATAAGGAAACAACACCTTATTGGTCCAGGACTAGCATTTGATATCATCTTCAAATCAACAAAGGAGTTATTCGATCCTTTAATGAAACTATCAAAAATTAAGTATGAGACAAGCATTATGGGTGACTTGAAGTTTTTTCTAGGTCATCGCGTAAGCAGTCGAAAAACAGCGAATCGCCTCCACAACAGTATTACAACACTGGCAAATCTCCTCTACCATCGTAATACGACAATCATGTAAAATGGAATTCTTCATAGTGAAATTCTCCTTATTCCAAAAATGAAAAATACTAAAACAACCATGTAAAATGGGATTCTTCATAATCCTCCCCTACTGGAAAAAAAAGTGTCATTCAGTAGCTAAAGAAATGGATGGAATCACAAATCTAACAATTTGACAAAGAAATATTCTTAAGGTTTTTTAAAAAATATGATTTTGAATATTAAATGAAGAGATTCCTGGTCATCTTTCTTTAGATAAATCCAACAAGAAAGTGGAAGAAAAGAAGCATCAAGGGTGATAGGTTCACTATTCTACTTCGTAGGCTCTAACACAATATTCTTTTTACACCCTACTTGTGTGTGAGATACATATCTAAGTGCAAGAGAATCTTAACAATGATACTAAGAGAATATTTAGGTACCTAAATTATACTAAAGATCTAGGATTGTTCGATCCTTGTGCACAAACCTTATATCTACTAACCTATAGTGAAGCAAATTATACAAGGAGGCAAACAGGTCAAAAGAGCACCAAAGGGATCTAAGCACTTTAGTGGTGAATCACTAGCCTAAAAGAGGCAAACTTCTATGTCGCTACCGACTGCAAAAGTGAAATATGTTACATACTCTCAATTATCATGGATGAGATTGACCAAGTTTGAAGCTTGATTGAACAAAAGTTATGTACAACGCTAGTGCAATCAATCTTTTAAAAATATTGATGCAACATTCATGCACCATACACAGTTATTTGCCACTATTGAAAATAATGCCTTAAATTATGCCATTACCGTAGAATTCACACATACACAAAGCTAATCAGCAGTTAGTTTTATAAAATTCATGGGAATCTAATAATTATCTTTTATAACAAGTAAACTTGGATTATGCATAATGAAAAAGTTAATTAATTAATTATATTCTTCTATAAAAAAAATAAAATAAAACTTTTCATGTGTTAAGAATCGAGATGGAGTTCTCTTCCTCTTGGGAAGAGTCTACATGCACAATGAAAGGTGGAGAAGGCCACAAATGAGGGAGAGAGTTGGCGTGGAGACAAGAAGATGTGGTAGAGGAGTCCACGTTAAAGATAGAGACTTTTATTAAGTTGACAAATATAATAAGCGAAAACGTAACTAAACATCGAAAGCATAAAGGAAAACTTGAGCTTACGTAGAAACCCCACTCACGAAGAACGGAGAGAAAATCATGGGAAAGGCCTCGATAGGGCTGAGATATTTTATTGATCTTCTCAAAGAAATAAGTGGGGGTAAAAGCTTATTTATAGGCCACCACATACAACACAAAATCCACATCTGACAATGTGGTACTAAACATCACACACTTTTCTCAACTCTCTCCCTCAAGCTGGAGCATGGAATGCTCAGCTTGTAACAAAACACAATCCTCACTCTACAACAAAACACACTCCTCTCAACTGGTTTTCGCTTGTAGGTAGGAGCACAAGGTGGAGTTGTTGAAGGAAATGCCAATGTCTCTGACAAGGGCCTCTCCTCTAGAGACCTCAACTAGTGCTGGTGGCTCCCCATTCAGTATCCCTGTAATGGATCTTCCTTTGAAGACCTCAAAGCTGGATCTCCCCTCTGGAGTCCAGGAAACTGGATCTCTCACATAAAAATCAGCAGGGCCCTTCCTCTAAAGACCGTAAAATTGGATCTCCCTCTCTAGAGACCTCGAAACTCCAGACCTACCAAAGTTTGATTTCTCATGTAATGATCAGCAACAAATGGATTCCTAAATGCGATTACTACAATAGGCATCGACACTCCACCTTTCTCCCATACTCATATAAGAGAAGAAAATAACACCAAGAAGAAATAACAATTAAAATAAAAAAGAGCTCCCCCCTTCTCATCATAATTTTTTTTTATTTTTTTTGAAAATTTTCTTCTTCTCTCCCCTTTTTTTTCTTCTGATTTTTCCTCTTCTTTTTTTCTTTTTTTTTCTTTATTTTTTCCTTCTCTCCCTCTTTTTTTCGATACTTCTCTCCCCCTTTTTCTGTATCGCATTTTTTTTTGAAACCTAATGGAGAGACATAAACGTAAAGGATGAGGAAAAGAAAAGGAAAAGAGGAATAAACCTTGCAAGTCCTTCGGTGCCATCATCACTGTCGATAATCGGGCACAAGTTCAACACCGAGATTTACGAGAGCCACCCTGTTCTAGCAAGATCCATGTCGCCTCCAACATCTTCCTCGCAAGCAACGCCACAATTGACATCCTCTCCAAGCTGAAAGCCTTCGCCGCCAGGATCGTCGACCTCAACGACTTCCTCATCACTGTTGCTCTATCAAGCACACTACCATGACTTACTAGATCAACAAGCTCAACACCGAGCTCATCTCTTGCGATGTCATCATTGTCATCTTCCAATCTCCACCTCTAAATTGTCATCGCCATTGCCATCGTCGTTACTCTTTAGCAAAGCAATGACGGTGAGCAGAAAGCATCTCGCATCGCCTCTCGTAGCCTCGAGCAAATCTTCTCACTCCTACTATTGATGCTATCGTCGTCGTGGAGGAGCTCTCCTTCGCCTTCACCTTACCCTCGTAGGGACACAAATGCCCCACACGGAGGTCCCCTTCCTCTGTGATGCTCGCATGGCCATCGATATCAGGGCCTACAGCACCCTTCTTCTCTCGTTGCATCGCCTCCTCTCGCCACCAGAGGGGAGGCTTCAATGACCAGTGCTTAGCCCTAGTGGCACCGGCGATGCCACCCCTGCCCCAAGGCCACTCCAGCAGTGGTGTGAGCCCACCGCTAGGGCTCCCTCGCTTCGCTCGATCACAACACCTCTACAAAGAAGGCGCTGATCTCTTAGGGTTTGCACTGCCACTGGTATCAGCGATAGAGAACAGAGATTGAACATAAAAATGAACTGGAACGAACCAAATGCCAAATAATAACAGATGGATAATCAACCTAAGAATAAACTCGCTCAGATACCAAGTTGGCAAATATAATAAGCAAAAATGTAATAACAAGATTTCGAAAGTATAAAAGCAATCAAAGGAAACTTGGATTTACATGGAAACCCCACTGACAAAGAGCGGAGAGAAAACCACAGGAGAAGGCCTCGATAGAGTTGAGATATTCTATTGATCTTCTCAAAGAAATAAGTGGGGGTATAAACCTATTTATAGGCCACTACACACAACACAAAGTCAGCATCTCACGATGTGGTGCTAAACACCACACTCCTCTCAACATATTATTATGGAACTTAAGGAAATACATCTGGTGTTAGTCTCGATTTAAAGAGATCAAATCCCTTTAACAAATTGATTAAATAAAGAAAATATGACTCAATTACTCCTAATCCTAATAGGACTCAAAACAACTTTCCTAAAAGACTAAACTTGACAACCAAGTCACGACAAAATATCTCCTTAACTAAACTTGCCACAAAAGGCAACACAACTCACACCAACTTTCACATGCACACACACCCACACAAGGACTTCCATGCCAACTCAATAACCACACCACATAACACTACCACATGGCATTTTATTTAAACTCTTACATCAGGAATACAACAACCAAGCCTTTTCCCACATTAAGTGGGGTCGGCTATATGGACTCTTTGCCTCCACACAGATTGATTTTGAGCCATTTTATGACTTAAATTAAAGTAATTGATGTCATACTTAATAGTTTCCTTCCAACACTTATTTTGTCTTCCTCGCCCCCTTTTAACAGGTTCAGCCTCCAACTCGCATCTCCTGACTGGAGCATCTAGTGGCCTTCTTTGCAAATGTGCAAACCATCTTAAGTGTATCTCTCATTTTATCATCTATCGATGCCACCCTAACCTTTTCTAGAATAATCTTTTGAAATACGATCCTTTCTTGCATGACCACACATCCATCTCAACATCTTCATTTCTACCACAGACATCTTCTGCACATGCCTATAGTTGATAGCCCAATATTCAAAACCATAAGTATGGCTGGTCTTACCGCAGCTCGATAGTACTTTCCTTTGACTTTTAAAGAAATCATTTTATCACAGAGAACACAAAATGCACCCCTCTATTTCAACCACCTTGTATTAATTATATGTGTAACATCTCCATCAATTCCACCATCTTGTTGGGAAATTGGATCCTAAGTACTTAAAAGCATCTTTCATTGAAATGTACTCTTCTCCAATTTTTACATTCATCCCTTCATTGTTCCCTCTACTACTAAACTTGCATTCCATATACTCAGTCTTTGTCATACTTAAGTGTAGTCCTTTATCTTCCAAGGCTTCCTTCCAAAGTTCAAGTTTTCTGTTCACTCCATCTCATCTCATCAACCAACACAATGTCATCAGCAAAAGACATACACCACGACACCTCAGCTTAGATATGCTTCATCAACTCATCCATGACCAAGGCAAAGAGATAAGGGCTTAAAGCTGATCCTTGATGCAGGCCAATGGTAAAATCATAGTCGTGAAATCATCCTTAGTCCTTACACAAGTTGCAGTTCCACAGTACATATCCTCTATGAGGTTGATATATAAAATCGATACATGTCCCTTCGCCAAAATTCTCCACAAGATATCTCTTGGGACAGAATGATAAGCCTTCTCCAAACTAATAAAAATCATATGTAAATCTTTTTTCTTGACTTTGTTGGTCTCCATCATATGTCTCAAGAGATATATTGCCTCAATAGTAGACCGGCCTGGCATAAAGCCAAACTGATTTTCAATTACTACAGAAACTTACCTTTTTTTCAATTATTCTCTCCCAAAGTTTCATCGTATGGCTCATCAATTTAATATATCTATAGTTGGAACAAGTTTATATATCTACCGTGTTCTTGTATAAATGTATCACAAAACTTTTCCTCCATTCATCTAGCATCTTCTTTCCTCTCCAAATAGTATTAAATAATTTTGTAAGCCAAGTTATACTCATTTCTCCCATCACTCTCTAAATATTTATAAGAATATCATCAGGCCCAACAACCCTCCCATTTTTTATCATCTTCAAAGCATCCACTACTTTCTTTTGTATCATTCGATAGCTTACCCGATTCACATAATCTTCTGAGTTGGCTAACTCCCGAAAGAAGATATTGTTTTATTTTTTATTAAAAAGCTTATGAAAATATCTTTTCCATCTTATATTTATATCATCACTAACTATAAGTAACATTCCTTCTCCATCCTTGATACACCTTACATGTGTAAGGTCATTTACTTTCCGCTCTCTTGCTTTAGCTAACTTGAAGAAATCTTTTTCACCTTCTTTAGAATCAAGTTTCTTATAAATATGCTCCCAAGCTTTTGCTTTTGCTTCACTAACTACTTTCTTTACTTTTTTGTAATTTTCCATATTTTCATCAGTCTTATCTCGATATAAGGCTTTAAAGCAAGCTCTTTTAATTTTAAGCTTCTCCTACACTTCCTCACTCCACCACCAAGCCTCTTTTGTCCTGGAACTCCTCCTTAAGACACGCCTAACACTTCCTTTGCCACATTCCTAATACAGTTTGCCATATTTAACCACAATTCATCAGCACTTCCATCAAGATCCCAAGTCCTTTCTTGCATCTTCTCTTTGAATCTCTCTTGCTCTTTCTTAAGATTCCACCATTTAATTCTTAAATTCTTAAACACTAATTTTCTTTTCTTTGCCTTCTTCAAATGAACATCCATCACCAAAAGACGAGGTTGAGCAGTTAAACTCTCTCCTGGAATAATCTTGCAAACTTTAGAAGATAAACGATCTCTTCTTTTCAAAGCAAAGTAATCAATCTGCGTTCTTGTTAAGTCACTTTTATAGGTAATCAAATGCTCTTCACATTTTTTAAAGAAGGTATTTACTATGAAAAGATCATAAGCTATTGCAAAATCGAGGAAAGTCATCCCTTCTTCATTCTTAACACCAAAACCATGATTTCCATGCACTCCTATATATTCTAAAGCATATTTTCCCATATGCTCATTTAAATCTCCACTAAAAAAAATCATCTCTGTGGAATTCTTTGAATTATCATATCAAACTCCCCCAAAAATTTATTCTTTATTCTTTCCTCTAGACAAATTTGAGGTGCATAAATTAAAATGACATTCAAGATCTTTTCTTTTAAGACTAATTTTATCAAAATAATTCGATCACCCAATCTCTTAACCTCAACCACAATCTCCTTCAAGTCCTTATGAATAATAATGCACACGTCGTTTCTACCTTTGTCTCTTCCTGAATACCACAATTTGAAACATGTTCTCTCGATTTCCTTTGTTTGTTCTCCAACCCACTTAGTCTCTTGAAGGCAAAGAATTTAAATCCTCCTTACCATTGTATCAACAATCTCCATGAACTTACTGGTCAAGGTACCAATATTCCAACTACCAAATCTCAACTTCTTTTGTGACACACTTCTATGGCGAAGTGGTAGAACTAGCTTCTTTACTCACATGCATTCCTCATATAAAAACCCTTGCTCATTGTGGACTACATCCGAACAACAATGTAGCGGAATTAACTTCTTTACTCTCATGTGTTCCACTCTTACATCAGAAATATAGAAAAAAAAATCTCCTAATTAAAAATTCAAGGACAAACTACATTGACTACATGAAATTTTTTTTAAGAGCCTTAAAATGTTTCATGCTTTCTCGGCATATTAAGAAACATATGACCATGGTCCTATGAATTACATAAAATGACAATGTTCACATGTCTTGGTTACACTGCCAAATAACATGAAACAATTAACAACCCCTCCCCCAATCAACACCTATATTTGAAAGAAGTGAGTTCATTCAATGTTAAGAAAGTCAGTATATGATATTCAATCGCTTTAGTTACTGCATGCAGCATGAAAACATGTGATTTTGTATTTTTATTTAAGAAATATAAAATAATTGATCAACTTGCTAAAATTTGTATTATACATCCCAACCACATGAAAGATTAAAGTTATAAACATAAAGTCACCTCCAATAGTATAACACATTAATCCTTACTAACAATACTATTGAGAGTATAAAACATAACTTGAAAATTTTTCCTATTTGAAATTCAAGTGGACTTCTTCATTTTGCGTCAATTTGAAAATCGATCTTATACTTGGCCAATTATACATGTAGTTGGATCAAGTAGTTAGCTTGGATCGACTAATGGACCACCTAATGATATGTGGTTTGAGAGAGGGGCCACCTACACATATGGCAACATAAGCAACCAATTTCCTAAACTATGACTTGGTTGCCTTCCCAAATATCACTCTCAAACACCAACCTCCTCTCCAACCCTCTATCAAGGATCGCTCTTTTAAGAGCTCAAATGTAAGGCTCTTTCCATTTTCTCTTTTGATC
This sequence comes from Thalassia testudinum, assembly GCA_037157565.1. Taxonomy (NCBI): domain Eukaryota; kingdom Viridiplantae; phylum Streptophyta; class Magnoliopsida; order Alismatales; family Hydrocharitaceae; genus Thalassia; species Thalassia testudinum. The sequence goes on along the minus strand of JAZHRO010000003.1, from coordinate 108,637,385 downwards.
ACAGGTCCTTGCTTTCTTATTTTGAAATTTGCAAAACATTCTTGATATAGGGTTTTCCACAAACTTGTACTAAACACATTATTTTTGAAAGGTATACTAAGCCCATTATATGTTGCACCATTCCATTTAAACAGAGTCGGTGCACCTACACTAGTATAGATGATCCACTAATCCACCTTCATCTAAGTATCACCACATATGTTTTGATTTTTGATGCCTTTTGATTCTCAACCTTTATCTTGCCAAGATACCTCCACTAGCCCTTCATGCTCCATCGAAGGACCTGTTGAGGCATTGTAATGTGATTGAACAAGGGTTTTTTTTTCTTGAAAAGAGAAAAGATGACTACCGGAGATTAATAGACTTATAACATGTAAGAGACTTGTGGATGTTTCAATATTATCCTTGATGCTTTATTTCAATGTTTTATACTTCTTTTGTTAAAAAGAATTTATTGCTTCCTCTATGTTAATTACAAAAATCCCAACGTATATTAGCCTTTTGTTGATGGGGAAAAGGGGGAAAATAAAAACAAAATAAACTTTTAAAGGACCATAATTTAAGCAAGAGCAATGAGACCCCATACTCCTTCAAGTCAAGATTTTTCCTATCAAAGATTTGTTTTACTTAGGAGTTTATCAACACCAAAAAAGGGAGATATTGTTGAAACCTAGTTCCACATGTTTAATTTTGGTGTTAACAAAAACAAGAAATTAGTATATTTAAGTCTACAACCTTGCAAGATTTTGGTAAAGTAAATTAGCTAGGGAGCTCAAGTTTAGAAATTACTTACGATCAAAGGCAAGGCTTACGGACATATGAAGCTCAAGGAAGCTTAAGGTAGTGAACTCAAAATGTTCATGGTTCAAGAATATTAAATTTCAAATAAAATAGCTATGAGCTTAAGTTCAAGAAATGCCCAAGCTCAGAGCCAAGGCTTAAGGACAGGTCAAGCTCAAGGAAGCTTCAGGTTAATGAACTCAAGAAGCTTAAGGCTTAAGAATATCAAATGTCAAAGTTCATGTTTTCTACTGAGATGCTTCTACACCTCCTTCAAAATTAACTTCAAATCACCCTAATAATGGCTGCGATGCTTCATTCTTAAAGGGTTTTCAGGCAAACATCTGACATGTTGTATCCTTTTATTTTATAATCTTTCTACTCTTTTTTTACTAATACATTTAGATGATCACTAGCCTTGTGATCGTCCTTTTTCTCTTCGAAAACAAAAACTAAAAATAAGTGGGGCCAGCTAACCTTAGCTAAGAAGCTAAAAGAAGCTCAAACAATACAAAAACTTGAACCAATATATATCACTTAACCAATCTAGCAACAACTGATACATTTTAAGCAAATACATACAGCTTTCTTCCAAATCAAATCTTCGAACATTATAAGGTTCATGAATGTTGGGCATTAACAAAATTAAATTGAACTAGGTTCACCAATCATAAGTGTGCACGGATATGATGTGCCCACAATTTAGCACTTCCACACATTCATAAGAACTTGTACAAATACATACAAGTCACAGTCTGTGATATGCATACTATGCACCATTACAAGTGGCCTTGTACTAGTACATGACACTTAGCTATGGTGCAAAACCCAAATCTAAAGCAATATGCAATGGTACACAACATTTGCACTGGTACACATGCTTAAGTCCACTCCAAGGAATTTCATACTACCGGCAGTGCTACTGAAAGCCATTCAATGGAAGGCCAAAGCAACATGTACTTATAGTATTGAATTTACAAGGTCTCGAGGAAGCATGGCGACTTTTTGGTGGTATGGCCCATTTTGATAGAGCATGACACCACACCATTGAAATTAGGAGATTTCAATGTAATTTCTACATGTTTCAACTAAATAAAAAGCCAAGCCAATGAGGCAATTCTCATTTCACCAAATTGAGTCAATCATGTAGTTGATGTTGTTAGGTAAAGTCCTTTTTTGGAAGGAAAAAAGATGATCACATGAGGTTAGTAATCATCCATTTCATTAAAAGATATAGGAAAAAAGTATAAACAGCAATTACAAAGAGCTTTACAACTTCTTGAGCCCACACACATCCTCACAATCATTAACGACAAAAGCCCTTTCCCCCTTAAAGATGACCTAATTTCTTTGTAGCCAAAGCACCTAGAGAACAAGATGGGTAGGCCATTTCCTTTATGTAATGAAAACTCCTATGTGCAAACTAATCCAAAAAGCCTCCCACAAAGATTGGTCCACCCACTTTTTCAAATAAAAAAAAAATATTGGTCGACCCAGGTAGTGACCATCCTCCACCACACCTCTGACACAAAAGGGTAAGAGAAAAGCAAATGTAACATATCTTCCTATGCATCCCCACACAAGGAACAAATACTCTCGTCTATTGGCGCAATCTTTCATCTGTAGGCCTTTCTCGTCAACGTCTTTCTATGAAACTACCAAGGAAAAATCTTCCATTTTATAGGGACCTTTGTCCACCAAGTCAGTCCACAATCTCTAAACAAGTTTGGATCTCTTTCCTGAAGCAGTCTCAACAAATGTCCATAATCCAACCTAACAGCAAAGGCCCCTTCTCATAAGATAGAACCAGTGTTAACCCTCCTTTTTTTACCTTTCTCCTCCCTAACACCCCAAGTTAACACCTATTTCAAGTAAGCAGAAACAGGTGTCAACCCTTCTTGCAAAGTAAATGAAAGGAGGAGTTAACACTAGTTGCACATTTGAAAATCTGGATCTCATAACATCTCAAATAAACTAGTCCTAAGGTGTCAGACATTGAATGCTGAGTTGAACCTTACGAGAAGTGTCTGAAAGGATCAAATAAGAAAAGAAACCTACTAAGGACATCTTAGTTGATACAAATGGGGCAAATAATCCATGTTGCCAACCCTACTTAGCCTGGGAAAGGCTTGGTTTTGATTTTCGTTCTGGGTATTTCTACCACGCAGTCAAAATTTCACAGCACAACATAAACAAGTAAATAGCTTACCCACATTCACGCACCAAGAGTTCCGAAGAATTGACGGAGCAAGCGGCACCTCCTCTATAAAAAAAGGCTATATCCCCTTTTATAAGTAGCTATCAACAGACCAACTGAAATAACAAATGGGAGGAAAGAAGAACCACGAGCTTGGAACAACAAACTCATACCGAAGTAGAGATAGTCTTCTTCCCGTCCGTCGCGCGAACCAGGCATCTGTATTCGATGGCTTCGCCAGCACTCTTCATCCTGTTCCTCCTTGCTTTACTTTTCATGGAAGCTTTTACCAAACACAAACAAGATCGAATCAAACGAAAACGAGAACTAGAAGAAAAAGGATCCGAGAAGGACATAAAGACGAAGAAATCTCACATCTCTTGAGAGTGACCCAGACGGATCCTTTCTCCTTGTTGCGCTCGTACATGCTGGTGAGCTCGTTGAGAAAGGGGTCCGGCTGTAGGAGAACCTGAGATATAGAACAAATCCATCAGGCCATTTCCTCACTACATTAAACAGCAACCGAACGAAACCCTAGGTCTCGTAGAACGACGCCCCCCTCTTGTGTTGTTTGCTAACTGGGGGTGCGAGTCGATCTTGCCGAGGCATACAGGGTAGCCGTAATGGGGATCAATTTGGTTGCCAAAATGGTGGCAAGCGAGATCGGGATACGCATCTCGAGAAGCCTTTTAGATCGACGATGAGAATGGGGGAGGAGAGGTTGGCTTACCATCCCAGTGAGCTTTCGACGTCTGCGTCCTCCACTTCTCGAGCTTGCTCGGAGCGTGAGGGCTGTGCGTCGCCGACAAACCCTTTCCCTTCGAAAAATTGGTCCGGACGGCATTAAAAAAATATTAATTGTAGATTAAGAAAATAAACTTGGATGGGATAATAAAAAAAATAATTTTTGAAGAGTCGATTTTAATTCAAATAAAGATAAATTTTTAAGAATAGATTTTATTGAAAATTAAGTTCGAAGGTTGAGACACAATAATAAAGTTGATTTTTAAAAGTTGATTTTATTTTAAGAAAGTTGATTCTATTTGAATCAAAATCAACTCTTCAAATTTTACTTACATTAGAGTCGAGTCTTTAAAAGTTAACTTTGATCAGAACATATGTCCCACCTTAATGCTACTGTTGGCTATGACACGACAATACAGAACTGGATGATAGCATTTTTTTGTAACGTGTGTATTTACAGCCATAGAACCTATATCATATAAAATATTGAAGGCCACATATTTATGCATGCCACACTATAAATGGTATATAAGAAAATTCTCTTCATACCACACTATATTCAACAACACAAACAAATATAAATATTTTTGTCATTGAATGTTAAAATGTATTGCATCATTCAAATAAGTTTTGGAAAAGAAACAATGGATATATTACACACAAATATAACACAATCCATAAGATGGAAATATATGAGAAAATATCCTATAATTTCTTTCTCTTCTTCCTCTGATATGTCTTCATTTAATTTGGAGGTGGATCAATATCAATCTGCAAACGTGTATCAATATCCTCAATTTGCGAGCCTCCAAGACTTGCAAATAATGGAAACTAAGGGGAGTATCTCCAATCAGGGAGGATGAGGCCTATGTAACATCTCCAAAGTCACTGCCTCGTATCCTCTGTGATGTTGGTGGAGTGTTCTGAGCAGTGTCTATTATCGATCCTAAGGGATTAACCAACTGAGTATCATCCTCCGCATCAGGATGCTGTGTCTGCTCCGCATCATGTTGTGTCTACTCTACATCAAGCTGTAGCTGCTCCACAAGAGGATGGCTTTGGCTACTCTACATCAAGCTACGCCTGCTCCACATCAGGCTATGCCTAGTCCGCAACATGATCCTGCGGCTACTCCACCTCATGATGTTATGCCTGGTCTGCAACAAGATCCTGTGGTTATTCCACCTCATCATGTTGTGCCTACTTCGGATGATCCCGTGCTTGCTCCACATCAGGATGTTGTGCCTGATCCACACCTAGATGCTGTGGCTGCTCTGCATCATGCTATGCAGCTCCACGTCTGTCAGCTCCTCGCCTCCTACGTGATTGTCCCAGTCCCGATCCTCGTCCTCGTAGGTATCTTTATCCACGTCCAAGACCAGGGACAACGATAGGCACCTCATCCGTAGCAGCATACTCATCCTCCGTGCCTAATGGATGGCAACTCAACTAATTGGCACAAGATCTTGAACTCTAGAATCTACTTCGCTTCCTGTGCTATGGACTTGATAGTTGCCATCTCGACCTTGTCAATGCAAATACCTATAACCTGATCGCATCTATCAAGCTGAAAAGAATATATACCACATGTTAAATTTTAAAGATAATAAAATACCATAAAATTTTAATAATGCAACAATTAGTAATGGGTTTACCTCACTCTAGATTAGCTCCCCATGGTGTCCTATGCATCTTCGTGTTATTTGACGATACCACAAATTGTAGTCATCTATCACCATGGCTCCATTGGCATCTAGTGAGACAATCTGCTGAAGTCAATGTCTCCTGTCATTCCATCTAGCTATGTGCATTATATGCTCGGATCCCCAATCAATGTCCTTCTTGCTTCTATGGTCAATGGCATGTAGAGCCTTATCCGTGTCGTAATATGATGGGGGACCTTGGCGACCACTGAACTGGCACAAAACTCGACTTGGGTAGTAATGCTGACCATATGGAAGTGCACTAATGGCACATGAGCAAGCCAAATATCCCAGTCAGCTAAGCAGTACTGAGGAAGCTGTGCTATAATATCCTTAGTGTATGGCCCCCAAACAACTTAAAACAAATTGGAGGGGTCATTTCATAATTAACCAGATTGTAAACCTATATGATATAAGTAATGTGGCTTGAATATTTGATACCTGATCGAGAGCCTGTATGTCAAAAGCATCTCGATATGGATGCACAACATGCGTCTGATGCTCTGTAACCTCAAATCTTGCACCCCAGCGACATGCTAGTGGCCTCCTGTTTAATTATGGTTGTTGGTGTACTATCGGTGTGATATGAGGGAATTGCTCCTGACGTGCGCGGGACACGGTTGTTTTAATTGTGTCGTTATAGCATGCATTTACGACGTCGATTTTAATCTAGAATGTGGATTTGGTGAGTCTAAATGTCGAACACAAGGAAGCGTAAAGTCGGGCTACTCTGTTGCTTTTAGTTGTCACATGAAGTTTGATTTGCTTGCGAGAAAACGAGAAAGAGAGAGAGAGAGATAGAGAGAGAGAGAGAGAGTAGGGTTAGAAATTTTCTTCAAATCACGACATTCATTTGCACAAAGTGAGAGCTATGTAAGAAACAACATCAACATTAGCATTTAGAATGTAACTTGAGTTTGTTTGAAAATACAACAATAGCTAAAAGCTTAAACAAAAGCAATATGAGACTAGGGTAAAGAGAGAGAGATGAGAAGGCAAGGCAGCCACGGCGGTGGAGGGCTTCATTGGCGGCTTGACAACTTCGGTGAGTATGAAGTATGCTTGGTGAAGCTAGGGAGGAGCTAGGAGTATGGTGGAAGGTCTGTGTGTGTATTCAATGCCTCCAATGGGGTGGTTGAAAGGGGTTTAAATAGGAGAAAAGGGCTTCTAATTGAGGTAAGGGGGTTCAGCAATGTCCAGGACGTCGCTAAACCCCTTCCAAAAACGTCGCTAAAGGCCTCCTCCTGCCAATCCAAACGCACGCGCGTTCTTCTTCTTCTCGTGCCACGCCTGCGATCTGCGTGCATTCGCTGTGCACCGTTCGATCGAAGATTGGATGGTTGAGACTTCGTTTGAGCACACTGAGGATCGCGCTTGTGGGGCGTGCGCCTCACGCGTTATCGTGCGCGTGCCCATCGGGCGCACGAGGGTGCACCGCGTTGCATCCATCCGCACCACTCGCTATTGAGCGGGTGGCTTGCTTTAGCCGCGATGCGTGCTGGGTTGTGAAGTGAGGCGTGTCACGATTCGAACCCTCGCCTCTCAGCACGAGGCGAGGTGCGGACCGCTGTGCTGCACCCATGGTTGGTTGCGGAGACAAGGTTGGGTGCGAGGGCATGTCAACCGTTGGATGAAAATCCAACAGTCAAGATTTGATGATGAGGTTGCGAAGGCGCGTGGCGAGGAATGAGTGCGGGCGAGGGTTGTAAGTTCTCAGCCGTCCAATTGAAGGATCGGACGGCTTAAAATTGCTGAGCACGACGAAGAGGTGCACCGCGGGTGCAGGCGCATCAGATGCTGCCACATGGTCGCCTGTGGGTCGTTAATCATCAGATCAACGGCCAGAAATTCTTAGGCCAATTAAGGGAGCTCTGAATGTTGGATTTGAGTGATTTCGAGTCCGTTGGACCCGATTCGTCAATCTGAGTCCATCCATGTGGTCCGATTGCTCATCTGAGGCATGTTTCAATACGCACTTGTACATACGGCCATTAAACATTGATTATAAGCAATTTTAATTTGTCATGCATGCAATGCTCCCAAGCCCGTTATGGTCTATCATTAATGCACATATATCCTTAAAATTGACCCCGATTGATGGAATTATCATCTTTAGGTGTAGAGTTATCAGATTCCATGCCCACAATTGCAGTAGAATAAGGCAACCACCGATCTGTCCAGTGACGTTGCGAGCAACCCTACAAAAATTCCTGCATTTCAATGTCAAATTCTATTAATTAGTCTATGTAATGAAAACTTGATTTCTAAAGAAAGTGAACGCTTTTACGAACCTATACAGGAATGTCAAACAAGCAAACCCCAACTCAATCACCCAGCGGCATCAAAATCCCGTAGTAGTGGAAAATAGGTTAGTGATACCAAAGTACCGAACTTGTTGAGGAAGAGGATTCCTCCTAGCATCTGCAAGATATACGCCCGTGCGTACTATCATATAGCCTCCTCATTGGCATCTTCTGGTAGCTTGCCAAAATTTTGCCTTAGCCAGAGTAGGTTGATTCAGGAACCTTTCAAGTTTGATGGTTGGCATCCAAGCAATTGTTGGCACACAGCTAGCCAATTTCTACTCATATCACCTGAAATAAAAAAAGATTAAAACATTACCCAACATATTGAAAAGATTATTGAAAACATATAGAAAACAATAGTTCGCAAGATTTAAAACGTGTTGAAAAGAAGTCATAAAAAACAACTATTTTGTCATCAGGAAAAAACATTCCATGCAAACAAACTATCAAGTCCCTTAAGCATTTATACTTTCCAAAGGAAAAAATAAAATATATAGTTGCAAATCAGACATCATATAAGGTTTAATGTTCACCAGCAAAGGTTAGAAAAAATCTTGTTTAAAAGGTGTGGTAGCAAGCAACAATAATGTCAGCTGCAGTGAGTCTTCCTCCACCAGCAATAATGCAACCCACCTAATCTCTAAGTGAGTCTTCCTCCACCAGCAGCAGCAGCTAGTAGCAACAACTGCCAGCAGAAGTAGCTGCCTGTAGCAACTGCAGTGTGAGCAGCAACAGCTGCCAGCAGCAACAACTGCAACTAGCAGCCACAGCAGCAGCTCCAATAGCTTGAAGGAAATGGGCTTGCAACACAATTGGGACTAATGTTATCACAAAGGAAATATATTATCATCTTCTTGATCAGGCTAAGATACTATTCCTTAAGCCATGTATATTTCACCAATCCTAGAAACCAAAAGTGCACAAATAAGTATGTCTATATGAAGATGAGACAATGTAGAGCTTTATCTTCAAAAGTGTTGGTCATATGATATGTAGGCCTAAATAACCCTAGACATGGGAGCTCTTTTTCTTTTATTTACCGTTTACATAGGATAGGTTCTCTGAAGTTCCAGATGAAAGAACCAAGAGTTTGCAAAGCAAAGAGACAAATATAAGAAGCCATGTAATCTCTTGGTAAGCAAGGCCATCATGTTCTAAAGGTTATGACTTATCATGACAGAAGGAAATAGCTGATAAGCGACACAAAATAATCCAAGTGTTTTCCTTGGATAGAAATCACTTGCAACAACAGATGAGTTGCTTCTATTATAAAGGAAACAATGATATAACTTTTTCACAAGGCTAACACTATAGTCTCAACCTCCATTATCCCACAGACTCCAAAACACACTCAACCACAAAGCTAGACATCGAGTAGGAAAAACAAAGTATGCCCAATGCTTTGTTCTAAAATGCTATCCTACATTTACTAGGGATAATCTCCATAAAGTGAGACATTGCTAGGTTCCTCAAAAGCTCATTCATGACACATTAAAGAGAGCATAAGTCTAACCTTGGCAAGTGACTGCAATTACTAATCAAGGCTATAAGATGTTTACCAACTTTTGACAGATGCATTATGCTCAGAAATTAAGCTCTCATGTCCACTTCTAACTATAATACCTATATTCAGTAACAACACTTCATTGGAAAAGTAACAAGATGGAGGATTATAAGAGAAAATTAGAGAAGCCCAAAATTGAGAATGTTCTATATTAAAGGAGAAATGTAGTACTTTTTTCCCACATTTTGGCAAAATTTTGTTTCAATTTATTATCGAGGAAAGTGGAGTCGATCTAATGCAAGCAAGCACCATACAAAATGCATGATTGCAAAGAAATGGAGAAGGGTGATTGTGTTGCAAATGCAACCACTGGAACACTCTTAGATCTTTTTAAAGTAAGAAATTCCAAACAGAATATATGGTAGTCTACCTGTGATGACATTTGCATCAGTAGGTAATCCCACGATGATAGCGATGTCCTCCAGTGTGATCGTCATCTCTCCATGACACATATGAAAGGTATGTGTCTCAAGTCACCATCTCTCCACCAATGCAGTGATCAGGTGCCAATCCAAAGAAATGAAAAGAAGGTCGAGAATAGAACCTAACTCGGCTCGCTCGATATATGGTTGTATCCTCTTGTGAGGCTAATTTTGACGTAATACAACCTCACGTCTATGACACATAAATCAAGTATTACCCTAAAAGGAACAAAAGAAGAATAGAATAGTATATGGCTACAAAAGAGATATATAAAATTAAAATAGTTATATCATTTACTCACAAGGCCCTCCCAAACAAAATGTGAGTGATGTCACGATTGACTCCACAAAACACTTTCATCGACGGGTCTTGGATCCATCTGCACACATGTGACAAAAATGAACAATTATGTAATATGTAAGAAATGAAAATTCATCTACAAAATTAAAAAAAAACATACCAAACATGCATGTAAAATTAATTCATTGTATAGATTTTATCCTACATTATACATACTAAGAGGATTATGACAATGTCTCTTGTTGTGTCCAAGCCTCTAAATAACCCACATTTATTTAGGTTTGTCGGTGCTTTTGGATCTTTATGTCATCTTTTGCTTGGGAGTTGTGATGGATCGGGAACATTTGGAGAGGTAGGTGAATTCTCTACATTTTGTGCATTTATTGTCTCAAAAGCAACTGTAGTTGTGCCATTGCGCCTAGTGTGACCAAGTCCACCACACTTACTATAATTATTTGCTCTTGATGCCTCTCTTAGGTCCATCTCATTATGTTTGCAGCTTGATTTAGGACATCCCTTTTTACTTTTCCTTTCTGGATCTAGAATAATCTTTGTGTAATATGATGGTTGCCATGTCCACAAGTTTGTGTTTGCAACTAGATAGCAATCCCTATCATAGCAACTTAGTTGTTGCTCCAATGTATAAAAATTTGACATGTAATAATTGCTGTTGAGATTTCTATGGACCATTGCCACGCATGCATAGGAGCATGGGATCCTTCAAGTCTGGCACTTATTACATGAACATGTCCTTAAGTCAAGACTGACTGTCAAGGTCTTCTCACCCTTCCTGCTGGACTTTGTGGGTCACTCACCTATCACAACCTCAAAAATCATCTCAGGGTGCCATTGAAATACTTTGGCCCTATGTCTCCAGGCAACTTCTTTCCATCTTTCAAGTTTCATCTTCGCCTATGTGGTGTCAATTTCCCCTCTATTCACCCCACCTGTAGCCTTAGCTCGACATTCTCTGAAGTACTTAACACAGTTATAGAAAGTCTTTTCCAGTAGTGCAACAAGTGAGGATCTCGCATCTTTCAAGATCGCATTATAGCTCTCACTCATGTTGGTTGTCATGTAGCCATACCTATAACCCCCATCATAAGCCCTAGTCCACAAATCAGGAGTCAATGAATGCCTCTGAAACCAACCAAAAGCAATGTCATCTAATTCATGAAGCTTCTCCATGTATTGTTCACACTTTAGGCCATAGGTTTGAAGTGCAGCAACTGTCACAAGTTTCTTTAGAGCGTTGTTCTTGAACACCTTATTAAAGTTGCTTGCCACATGATGCTTACGATACCTATGAATGACTACTGGAGGAAGCATTCCAACATATGAATTTGTAATTGCAGCCTTGATCTCACCATTTCTATCTAAAATAATGCATATAGGGCCTTCTCTACTGTGAATGACAAGGTCTCTGACTCGTTTAAAGAGCTACAACCAAGTTTCTTCCCTTTCTTTATCAACCAATGTAAAGGCAATAGGAACTATGTGATTGTTCACATCCATGCTACATGCAACCAACAACTTATGCTTGTATTTTTCATAAAGATGAGTTCCATCAATACTCAGTACAGGCCTACAGTAAGCGAATGCTTCGATGCATGGCTTGAATGACCAAAATGCTTTCCTTAAGATGACATGGCAATGTCTAGCTAGTCTCATATCCCACTCAGATTCAATCTCAATCCAAGGTGTTAACTCCTTATTACATGCAATAAATAAATCATTTCATCATAAGACTCATCCCAATTCCCATGTACAATCACCATGGCTTTTCGCCTCGCATCCCACAGTTTCATTTTGCTAATTTTACAATTTTATTCCTTGTCCAAGACAACTTTCAATTGATTGACCTTAAACTTCTCAGGATCATTAACATATTCTACCATGTGTTGCGCCATGAAATTGCAATTTAACTGCAGGTGGCTTAGGCATTTTATAGCATCGCATGTATGTGGTTCCTCGATGATGCCTACTACAAATTTTCCATCAAATTTTCTCAAATGTGCTCTTAGTCTCCATTTGCAACCCTTCACCTTCTTGCTACATTCAATTGACTAACATTTCTTATTAGGCTCACGTATGGAGAAGTTGTAACAATTCTCCACGTGGTATGTCTTCATGACAAACATCAAGTCTTCCTTTCTCTTAAAGGTCTTCCCACGACATAATGCTCCACTGGTGTCAATGGGGCGAAATCGATTTTAAAAAGATGTTCGTTGTAGTATAAATGAAATCACCTCGAAAACAAATAAGAATTTATTACTCGAAAACCTAGGTATCTGAGGTCGAACACATGGAGCAAATTGGTATTAAAAACTAGAATCACAACTTTCAATTTTATCAAATGCAATGACCAATCCAATCAAAGTTATAAAGTAAAAAATGAGGTCAATGTATAGAGAAGCTAAAAAAATGGACGTCTAATGTAAAATCAAACGTCTTAAATCTTTGCTGCTACAATGCAAAGCTTTCTCTATTCTTCTTCATTTCTTCACTGATTTCTGACTTTGCCTTTTGATCTTCTCTCTTCTTCTGCCTTCTATTCTCTGCAACTATTCTTCTTCTTCTGTCTTCTTCTTTCTTCTTTTTCTTCTCTTGTTTCCTTAGCTTTCCTCTGCCTTTGATTCTCTACTTGGCCGCACCTTCTTCTTCCTTCTTCTTTCTTCAGCCTCTTCTTCTTCTGTACTTGGCTTGCCTTCAAGTCTTCCTTCCTTCTTGGCTTCCTTAGCTTCCCTGCGGCTAAGTCCTTCCTTCTTTAGCAGCACCTTCTTCTTTCTTCCACGCCTTAGCCTTTAGCTTTTCTTCCTTAGCCTCGTCTTCCTTCTCTTTAGCAACTGCCTCCTTCTCCTCCTTCTTTCCCTGCACAGCACAAAGCAAAACCTACCTCTCCCCCGCATTTCTCTCTCCCTATTTCGCTTTTAGGTTCTCTCTCCCAGAGTCGGGTAATTAGGTCGGGTTTCGCATGCCCGGGTCCAGGCGCACCGACGTGGGTGGTGCGCGAGGAGTGCAGGGTATACGGGTCGGGTACCAAGTCCGCGTGGGTGTGTGTTGCGGATGAGGTGGGGGTGTACGTGGGCGAGGGACCTCACCCCGTGTACTGGAGGCCATAAGAGAGAAACACAAAAACAATAAATACCACTCACCTGCGCTGAGCGTTTCCGAGGTGGGACTAAAGTGTCCCACCTGCTTCTTCGCACCCACAGGGAAGACTCCTGCCCAATTGAGGCAGCTGCAGTCATGGACGCTTCTAATTGCTAGGTGCAGAAGGTTCGCAGGAGGGTTCCGCGCACCTAGGGCATCTCAACCTGGAAGGGAATGACCTGGAGCTCACGAGCTTGCTGCTTCACGCCTTCGCTAATGGCAACAGAGGCGCAAACCTGAAATGCACGCACACAGCCTTGCGGCCCTGTCAAACAACTTGGGAAGCTTCACCGTGTCACGGCGAAGGTGAGACGGGGGTTGGTTGGCCGCGAGACAGCCTAGGAGTGCGTGCCTAGGTCGCTTTGTGGCCGTGAAGGTGTATGTGTCAGGTGAGGGTGTAGGGTGTGTGTGGCGGTTGGTGATCAGTGAGTGATGGCGAAGGTGATGAGGTAGGTAGCGAGGTGTGTGGAGTGGGGGAGTAACGGATTCGCCTCGCCGGTGGTCGGCTGGAGGTGGTGAAGGTGGAGGTGGTCTGCGGCATCGAGGGGTTGAAAATAGTAATAGAGATAGGGGAAATAAAGATGAGAGGGAGAGGAACTTATCTACGTGTAGCTGGATGAAGGGGAGGCAGAGGGGATGAGCGGCGCGTATGTGCCATCGTCAGGGAAGAAGACCCTGAGGTGAGGATGACGACGACGAGGAAGAGGTCGGAGAGGAGTGCGTTGGTACGGCTCAACGCGGAAGAGCGAGACGAAGATAACTCAGCCACAGGTATGGTGGCAGAGCGACGAGAGGAGGGAGGAGGGATCGCCGGAGCTTGCGGGCGGTTGGCCAAAGACGAGGAAGGAGGAAATTTGGGGGAATTCTCCGGCCAATTCAAGCTTGAGATGGCCGGAAGGATCTGGGGCATCTTTTATAGGCATTGGCGGAGAGCCATGTGCTTGGAAGGCAAGCTTCCAAGCATGGAAACTTCACCAGAGTAGGAAATCCATACGATACCCATATCTCTTGAGCGTTCGCACGAGAGATTTGGTGCGAATCGAATCCTGGGATCATGTTCAGACAGTGGAGAAATCCTCAGAGAATCTCCCTTCCAAATCTGGGAGGAGATCTCTGAGGATTCGAGGAGATATCCTCCTCAAATCCTCGCCGGAGTGGGATTCCTCCGCTGTAATGGCGGAGGGACCTGAATGCAAAGAGTGGCGAGGAAGATAGGGGGTCTGTGCAAGGGTTTTCAAAAGTTAAGGGTCAGAATGTAATTGGGTGGACTATTTTGCAAAGTAGGTCAAGATGACCTTCCCTTGGACCTAAATTTTGGTACAAACCTAATTTGTACCTAAGGAATCCAATGGTAAAGTTGGATTTTAGGTTTGACCACGTTTGACTAGATATTTTGCATAAAAATTCAAATTAGGTCAAATACTGAGTTAGGACCCCTATCTAGGTCAAAATAGGTTCCAAAGGCCAAATTGAAGGTTCTAAACCCTAGGGGATATTTTTCCATGAATTTTAGAGGGTTTAGTTGATTTTTATCCGTACTAGAACCTTGTGAAATTAAGTGAGTTTGATTTAGGGTTACAGAATGTCATTTAATTCTTAAACCTCACAATAACCCTTTTCTGATTGAGCCATCCCACTTTTCCTCTTATTAAGTCCAATTGACCTATGTTTAGCCCTTGAGAAATCCCGTTGATATACTGCAATGGTAAAATTATAGTTTTACCCTTTAGTTCATGTTTCCTTCCCAGAATAGTAATCCCTTGAATTAGGCCTTCCTTTAGGTTTATAGGAGCTTTTGTTTACTTTCTTAGGTCAAAATGAGCTAGTTAGGGCTCATGATGAGGTTCTCATCAACCGGTGTGTACATTGTCAATGCTATCCTCATATTCGATAAATCCAGAACCAATCGAGATGTTATAAACATCTGGCACTTGTACTTCATTCCTGCCAAGCAAGATAGTGACATCACCATTTGGCTCAGAATGCACATGATCATCACGTTCTTCATCATCATCAGATTTATCATCTACTACATCATCTGTTTCTTCATCAGAATCAAGTAGGTGACCATTTTCTTCTCGCTCAATCTCCAAGTCTTTTGCTTATACGACACGAGAAAGGATTATCATAGTGGAAGGTTCAGAAGAGACAGGGCGCACCTCATTAGCAATGGTCATGTGCTGGGTGGGGTTAGAGGAAGGTTGTGACTCATTTTGTAAATGACTGGAGATAATAGCAGTAGAGGCATCAGCATGGATGTCGAGTTGCACATCGGAAACAACAGTACTCTGGCATCCCGAAATATTGGAGGTATGCTCCACCTCAGTACTGAGTGGAGCCTCAGTGCTTGGAATAGAAATACACTACACTTAGTCCCCATTAGGGGATTCAAGGTTGGATCATGAGTGTGATGAGCATGTATATTAGCTGCGTAGCCCACTACAACCTCTAGGGTTTGAGTTGAGGTTTTGGCCAATCCATGCTTCTCATGCCTTTCAATATGACTAATGTTATTGATCTTGATATACAACTCTGGTAGATAAGTTTGACACATGTTCTCCATCAGACCAAGCATCCCCTCAACATCACCATCATCAGCAGTATGTGAAAGGGTATATGTCCATTTTACATTTGGACCACAACCCGTGAGGATGGGAAACCTATGCTTTATCTCGATGTCATATTGCAAAGAATCAAGATTAAGCCTTCTAATTATCTTGTCCTTAAGCTTCTCAAATTCCAACTCATCAGTTGAAACTCTCATATTCTTGTAGAATTTTCTATCATATCCAACACCATCTTCTCCATCAATGACATTTCCATAAGCATACGACAAACATAAGGTATTGTGAACCATTGTACTAAACCTGAAATAATTCAAGAGACACCATTGCCCAAACCAAATTCCTAATCAAAGAATGTTACATGAAATTACCAACCATAAACACTAAAATATGCTGAAAAAAAAAAAAAAAACCAGAAAATAGTAAGGAAAATGATCAATAAGTCATCTGAAATGAAGGCAATAAATTATGATCCTCAATTATTCTTCTGATCCAACTATGTTCAATCCCCAACTACCAAACCATATCAAACTTTTATTTTTAAAGACAACTAACCCTACGTCATCAGTGAGTATGATGGAGTCATACCTCAGAGCAGTAGCAGCCTGTTGACACCAGGGGAAGGAAGGAGAGGAGGTCATGCTATGAGGAGGGAGGCTGTCCCCCAATGTGCCTTAAGGAGGGGGCAATAGGAACTCAAGGTACTTAGAGTTCCTATTATGACGACCTCGTTGGAGACACGACGGGGGAGGTCCTTTAGAGGTGATGAGAGAACGATGCAGGAGCAGGCTTCACTGGAGGCGATGAGAGGAGGCGTGGTGGAGTATCTACTCGCAGCAATGTAGGGGAGAAGGAGGAATCAAGTGGAGGAGGAGGGAAACTAAGGGGCGGGTGAGACATTAAGTGAGGCCTGAGCAAAATCAACTTTTGAAGAGTCGACAAACTTTAAGTAACGTTGACCCTTGAAAAGTCGACTCTTTTTAGTAAAGTTGACTTTTGAAGAGTTGACTTCACTTGAAGTTCGTCGACTCTTCAAAAGTTGACTTTGCTGCGGGTTTCCTCCATTTTTTTTCTCCAGCCGTAATTAATGCTTTTTTTTACTTTTTACAATCTATACAAATCTTTTCCCTTTCCCTTCAGGCATTTTCAAAAAATAAAAAAATAGAAAATAAAATATTTTTCTAATCTGTTTTCCCTTGGGGCACTATTTGTTTCCCAATAATCGGGAGAGGAGGGATAGAAAGGAAAACCCCCTTCGATTCCTTTTCCAAGTTTGGACGTCAAATATAAAATAGGAATAGCATTTCCATGGGTTTGTTAATTCCCATGAATGATGGCTTTTCCAATCCTAACCACCTCGGGATTTCTCAATCAATTGCAACGTAACCGCCACTTTCCCTTTCCAAAAAAATGTACTTGACGCCCACATATTACTAGGTCGTCACCCCCTCTCCTAAGCACTCATGACCCACAACCAACTCCCCTTCTCCGTCATAGCCATCTCCCTTGTTCACACACCTGTTGTACCCTCTCCCACATGTTGGCAACTCACAACCCTCTCCCCTTCTTCCGTCGCAGCCATTTCTAGTTCCCTATTCTGGCACCTGCTATCTCCTCTCCTACCCATTGGCGCCGACGCACTGCCCTTTCCCCTTCCTCTATCACAAGAACTTGCAATGTGCCCTTTGCTTCCCTGTTCACTTGCCTGCTCTTCCCTCCTATGCACCTACAATGCACAAGTAATATGCTATTATATTTTGTATTTTTGCTACTTGTTAATATGTATGGAATATGTCTGGTATGTATATGGAATATGTCTGGGGAAGTCATGGATGAGATGGAGTTCACGGAGGTTGAGCAACACGAATGATTTGATTTCTTATAGCACAACCTTTGAATAACTAATGTCGTTGATAAATCTAATGCTATTTTTGTTTTTGGCAACCTCCCCACTTAGTTGGAATCAGCAATTAGTGCACATATCCTCAAATCAAAGTCTCCTATTTCTCTTGCTATGTCTTTTTCTTTGCACTCTGAAGGCTTTGAAAGTTTTGAGTATGATGTATTTGAAGGGCATGGTTTTGATTATTTCTTCATGCTTGTAGTCTTGATATACATATGGGAACATTGATTCTAATCCATTTTTTTATACTTCTAGATAAATAGGTCACTTGTCGGTTCTCTCCAAAGAAAGAATATTCCAGTAATAGAGCAATCAGTTCTAATAAGATCATATATAATAAAACTTATTCACAAATTTCTAGTATGCTAAAAAAGGCATAGCCACTTAATAAATGGAAAGCATTTATAGATTAAAATGTTACAATGATTACAACAATAATGTCATGTTTCCCTTTTGAGACTCAAAACGTTAACCATTTGAATTGCAGTAGCCAATGCATAATTCAGTCGACATCTTAGAATTTATCTATGAACTTGTGTAATTCCATCTTAAGAAGCTCTCTCATGTTCTATATAATGACCTCTATGAGCATCTAATTTCATGATGACCTATCAAACTACTGTGTCCATGTATGCATGCAAGCACGAAGAAACATGCACTCCAACACAGAGATAACTACAGTTTAGGATTTTGTGCTTCTTGCCAAGGAATAGTCTGGAGAGGTCTTATGTGTTCTTTGTCCACTCATCAACATATCAATCATCATTCACACGTAACTCCATCTTAGCAAATCACATGTTAGGTGATGATCCCTTTTTATAGAAGATTAACATCTCTTCCTGGATAGGAAATATGACTATATGTGATAATATAGTAATTGTTGATAGCAAAAACATCCTCAATTTGGGCCACTATATTTCTTTTCTCAACAAAGACTCCCAAATATGCACTTAAAAAAGAAAAGTTTTCTCTAGAATGTTCTAAACTAATATACTTTAAATCATGATGTGCATACATCTGATTAACCTCAAATGTCTATTAATGCATGTTCTTAGTATCACATTAGCATAATATATTGTAAATAGTGTATAACATGCATAATCATGCATGTAGATTAAGTTGTATAAATTGTATAGTAATTGTCTCCTTTTTATGGTCAGGGATAGGATGACTTTTTATCAAGGCCTTGGATCGAAGATCCATCTGTACAGATTTGATTAGGGCGACGATTGGAGTTCAACGATTCCAAGATTGCCCTAATCGGACATCCATAGCACTAGATAGAGATCGAGGAACCCTAAAGATCAAGGGCCAAGATGATGTTAATCCACACCTCAGATGACAAATCCGACCTCGCGGATGGATTCAGATTGACGATCGTAGCCTAACGGTGTGAAAATCGGTTCAATCCGATACTCGTGGAACCATCCACAATACTTAGAAGATAGACGGCCAAGATGGCGCCACGTGGCGCCATCTCGGTCGCCCAACTGGCCCCAAGGAACTGCGGCTGCCTTTCCTTCTTCACCCACCCGCTCGATCTTGACCATTGGATGCTCATCCAATGGTCGCGAAGCCGTGCGCACAAAACAAGCGCGTGACATAAAAGCGCCCGTAGAGCGTTGGTCGAGTGCGCTTTGCGAGAAGAGAAGATGCCTGTTTGAGTCGCAAGCACTTCAAATTGGAGTCGTGCGATGGAGATCGTGTGACGCTGAGTAACCGATAGTGCTCACGCGCGATTAGACGCACAGTGCTGACGCGAGATCACACCCGGGCACGCAGCGTGAGCAGGAATTGTTTAAGCCGTCCGATCTCTTGATCGAACGGTTGTAAGCATGCGGATGTGCGCGTGTGTTGCGCAACGCGGAGGCGAGGAGGTGCATGGCGCACGCACAAGAAGGCCACATTCAGGCCTTTAGTGATGGATTTATCCATCACTAAAGGTCTTGAATTAATGTTTTTCAAATTGTAATGATCAAAATGCCCTCACTCCTTGCAACTATAAAAGGAGACCCCCTCCATGCGAATTTCTCATCCCTTCATTCTCTTCTCTCCCTCTTTAAAGCTCAAGAGAAGCTTGTCCCACACCCGGGATGCTCTTTAAGAGATAAAATCAAATTTTCGCCCTCATTCCAGAAGCGGATCCCGCAACGACGATGATGTGCTGCCTTGTTCCCTTTCCTCCTGCTTCGTCCTCCTTCTTCTCGCTCCATTCCTCATCTTCCAGGTGTCGTCTCGTCTGGCTCGTCCTCCAAGTGATCGTTGAGGAGGATAACTTCTCTCTCCCATTCCTTTTTCCTGCTTTCTAGAGTAAAATTTTCCTGCTTTCTAATGTAATTTCTCACTTTCTTAGATGTACAAATATTTTGTAACTTCAAGTGGATGTTTTCTCTCACTCTCTCTCTTTCTCTGATTATTTATATTAATTTCATTGCATTGTAATTACTCTGCTCTTTAAACAAAAATAAAAAAATATAATTGCGAATTTTGATTGATGTAGTCTCCCTGAGTTCGACCCAGGATTTCTATTCCGGTATAAATTTTATTTGTTGAACCCGAGTTCTTCGCTATTCAAATTACAATGACAGGTTTTCAAAACCAACTCCGATAGCGTAATCCTCCGACATTCAACATATCATATAAGAACTTTTAAGGGCACATAGCCTAGAGATGGGTGCCAAACCAAGTATTGAAGCCAATCAAATGTGGGTGCATGTCCTAAACTTTGATATGTGTGTGGAGAACATATTGTGGTAAAGTAGGTATATTTGTTGAATCTAGATTTGCCTCGGTTTGTGCCTGTTCATATATAAGAATCTATAAGGATTACCTTTAAAAAAAAAAAAGATTCTATAAGAATTCTAAGTATGTTATCATTTGAGATTGTTTGCAGGATATTTTTTTTTAACTACTTTGAAGTCCATGTGGATCTCCATGTCAACTTCTTGTTGACAAGCAATTTATATGTTTTCATGCTATTTGTTATGTTATTAGTCTTTGAGGTACTTTTGCAATTTTCCACCTAATATCTAGTAATTCCATTCTGCTTCATTTTCTTAGTAAACAAGATTTTGAAGACAACGAACATGAAGATGTTGGTGGCTAGGTTTTTTTTTTCTTTGGGGTGTGGAGTAGGAGGGGGGGTGGGGATGGAGGTGGGGTGTGTCTATTCTAATGCAACTTATACAATGAGAGCCATTGCTTCAACTAGAGCAAAAGAGGAATATTTTGAACTCTTGCTTACAACCCAAAAAATTATTCTTTTCTCATTTATAAAAAAAGCAACTCTAATTGCAAAGTTATTTGAACAAGGGGAATTAAATTGAACAAAGAGCAATATATATATTAGATATTTGAAAGCAAATTTAAGTTGTGAAATAAAATTTTTACAAAAATAAGGGAAGCAGTAAAGTAGAAGCCACAAGGAATAAATTTGATTTGAGACTTATTGATTGGCTTGGTGTTCTTGAATAATCCATTTTACTAAGTGAAGCTTTTATGTGATTTGTATTCATTTGTAGCTATTTTAATTAAGCATCTTGTACGGACTTTATTCTTTAATATTTTGTAAATTGGTTATATTACAATGTAAAATTGAATTAATTTTTTCTTTTGAATATCGTGTAGTTATGGCACATTCACCTAATTCATTAAGGAAGAAGAAGCAACGAAAGATAATGATCATAACAATAGTGCATTAGTTAAATATAGTACAATTGGTACATCTATTTCTCATTATTATGGAGGAGGTTGTCCGATGGTATTGCATAAAGTATCTATCGAAGAGAAATAGGATTAACTTAGATTATCAATGAAGTGTATCTCTTCAAAGATTGTTATATAACAATGACAGAAATTGTTACGAGATGACAAGGATGAATCGATTTGCCTTCTTGAAACTTTGTGAATTGCTATGAACTATTGGCAAATTATCAGATTCTTGAAATATCAAAGTTAACTAGCAAGTTGCTATCTTTTTATACATTATAGCTCATCATGTAAAGAATAGAGTTATCAAATTTTATTTCATACGGTCTGGAGAGACAATTAGTAAATATTTCTACCATGCTTTGATGTTGTTCTACGACTACATAATGAGTTATACAAGAAGTGACAACCAATTCTTGCAAATTCAACCAATGGTCGATGGAAATGGTTTAAGGTACATACATACTTGCTTAATTTTACATAGTCATCTTCTTTGATTTCAGTAACCATCGATTTATGTGTTAGGATTGCATTGGTGCCTTGATGGAACATACATGGAAGTGATTGTACCGAAAGTAGAAAAATCAAAGTATAGGTCAAGAAAACAAACAATTGCAATTAATGTTCTGGGTGCATGTTCACCAGATATGCAATTTATCTACATATTATCAGGTTGGGAAGGATTTGTAATCGATAGTTGTGTATTAAGAGATGCACTTTCAAAAAGTAATGGACCGATTGTTCCTTGCGGTAAATATGCTTAAGTTTCTTTAAATTGACTAAATATAAATATATCAAAAACTAAACTATTAATTTTTACTTATAAGGGCAATATTATTTGGTCGATTGTGGATACATCAATGGTGAAAGTTTTCTCACTCCATATAGAGGACAACGATATCATTTAACTTTGTGGAGAACAAATTATCAACCAAGTACCCCTAAGGAAGTTTTTAATTTGAAACACACAACAGTAAGGAATGTGATGGAGTGTTGTTTTGGATTACTAAGGAAACGTTGGTGATATTGAGGAGTCCATTTTATTCAATAAAAGGTCATAATAGAATTATGTTGGCTTGTTGTCTTCATAATTAGGTAAGACGTGAGATGGTCAAAGATCCAGTAGAAGATGAAGTACTAGAAGTTCCCAATATGCAAATGAATGGGCAATACTCAAATGATGAATCTAATGAAGAAGATGAATTAGAGTTGATAACAACTGTAAAGCCATTGGATGCATGGATGTTATAGAGAGATAATTTAATTAGCTAATGTAATATTTAATTTGTGAATATAATTAAGCACATTATTTTTTCTTTATATTAATTTCCCTTACAATCTTATTTCAAAAGTTAAAGTTTATCTTGTAATTGAATAAATAAACTTGTTTTACGTATTTTTGTAATTTGTGAAAATTATATCATTTATATATATATTTGCTTTATCTGATCTCATTTTGTAAATTGTTCTTAAAAAATATGAGCCAAGCATCAAAATCCAATTTTAGCCTTAGAAAGAATAAGCGAAATGGTTAGATAAGGAAGATCAAAAGCTTATCGAAGCACTATTTGATTTGGTCAATGATGAGACCTACAAGGTTGATAATAGATTCAAATTTGGATATCTTGGGGTATTAAAGAAGGCACTTGAACAAAAATTACTAGGTTGTGGATTAAAAGGAAGGCCACATATTGAATTAAGAATCAAGACATTTAAGAATCACTTTCACATTGAGTGGGATATGTTGAATAGAAGTACAAGTGATCTTGGATATGATCTAAATTTAAAGTGTGTGGTTGCTGAGAATGAGATATGGGAAAACTATTCGCAGGTAATTTTGTTTTGAACTTATATGATTTTTTAATTTATTATAATTTAATTTTCCTTCTAAAGTTTATTTATTATTTGATTACAGAATCACAAGGATGCAACTCAATTAAAAAACAAGCAATTCCTATATTATAATGATTTTTGTACTATTTTCGGGAAAGATTGTGCCATAAGAAGCAATGCTTAAGCTGCTGCTGATGTTATTGATGAAGTAGAGGTTGAACCTACAAATAAAAATGATGCTAATACAGTTAGTTTAGATGATATTGATCTTGGATCCCCTCTTCTCTTAAGAAATCAAGAAGTATCTAAAGAGAGTTCTATTTGTGGGTGTAAAAGAAAGAGGTCTCTCTCAGATAGCTTAGGAAAATTAATCATCGAAGCCACAACTATGATTACTTCAGAAATTAAAGAAGCAACCAACCAATTTTTAGAGCTATTGGGATTAATTCTCTAGAAAATAAACTGAAGCTGAATGGAGAGTTATAAAAAATAACTTCATTTAATCAAAGTCAACGCCATCAAATTGGTTTGAAGATTACTTGTGATGCTGATATATTAGATTTTTCTTTACTCTTTCAGATGATGAGAAAGAAGGCTTTGCTAGAAATTTTTTAGATTAAAATTGTTGAGTTTATATTTTTAAATTCTCATAATGAATAATATAGTTAAATTCTTATTATTGAGACATTTATATTTTATAAATTAGCCTTCAATGTTTTCCTTATCTATTGGTTTGCTATTCTATTTGGATAGGCGTGTTAAATTTGAATTAGTGTAATATATATAAAATAATGCACCAAATTGAAACATTTCTTTAAATTTAAGGGATCCTATGTAAATTAATAATATTTATTTCTTATTAATGGATTAAGTTGTAAATAACTTAAATTTTATGTTAAAATTAATAATTACCATATTTTTAAAAATGTATTAGGTCAAATATACAAAAAATTTTGATTCCATTTATCTTGATAATTGATCCTATTAAACAATTGAAAGTAATTAGATCTATCTTTAATGATTCAATTCCTACCATAATCCAAACAAAGAGATGGAATCAATAATTCCTTTCCATTCCTTGCCTCATTCCATTTTATATTGATTCCATTCCATCTCCATTCCATTGCCACGAAACAAATGCACCCTTTGGTCGTCATCCCTTTAGGTGAAGAGAGGCTTTCGGATTTCATACATATAATCACTTGTAAATGAACTTCACGTAAAAAAATAACAAATATCACAAGTTAAATTATCATCATCTTTTACTTCCACTAGAGTCGCAAATAGCCCACAATGTACTAATATTTATCCCTTCTAATCAAGCTTATAATACTCACTAGGAATAACACAAAGAGTAATTTACTTAAAAGTTCATAAACTCACACTCATATTTCAGTGTAGTCTTCGAAATCAAGCTAATCAAATTTGTCTTGAAAAGTTGGCATATGATAACTATGTTAGATTGAATGGCAAAAGGGAGGACTAGTGATATAAATATAAATGTTAGGGATGACATTGATGTATTCTAAAGTCTAGGTGCTACATTGAAATTTAGGTGCAAGTTTGAGGGACTTTTTTGTAAATTACTCTAAAACAAATATATAGAGGACAAGAACTAAAAACTTCCAAGATGAAGTACAATTAATGTTGGGATATGCAACATCTTCATTATTATTTCTTTGTTATATATCTAAATAGAACAAGAGTACAGCAAAAGCAAGTATTGACTAATTGCTTAGTAAGAAATTAAGTAGATCCTGCCAAGGTAGCTTAGTGATAGCGAAAATGCGTGATTTCTAAATTAGGATTTTTTTATCATTGTAACACGTAATTCCGATCGCTTTTGAAATTTGTAAAAATTGAGTACTTAGAAAGTATTCGAGTCATCCGAAGGGAGGTGGAAATGCATACTAGAAGTCTCTCGCTTGAAAACCAAAAATTAACTTTGTTTTTGGGTTTTGAAATATATAATTTTTAGGGTTTTTGTTTGGGCAAAAAGTGGATGCAGAGAAAGACGGGGATTAGAAATGCTAATTTAATGGCAACAAGTGCCTTGCTTCTCCAACTCACTCCAAGCATGGGGAGGCTTGGAATAATAAAGGAACAAGTCACAACAAAAATTCACAAGCTAACTAAGAAAATTGTAGAGGAATGCTTTTCATAAAAAGAATTATTTTACAAAAAGATGGAGATCTCACAAGTGAGAGGGGTTCTCACTTGTAATCTCCAAAAAGCTTACACTATAATGCAACAAAAAAAATGACAAAAGTAAAGGAAAGCTTAGTAATGGTAAAGATGATGCTACCTGGAATTCTTGCTCTAGTTTTGGTTGCCACAAAATCAAAAGAAATCCCTCTCTCCTGGACGTCCTCCATGTGGCAAACCCTAGGTGGGTTTGCCTGCTCTTAGCAAGCCTAGATGGCCTACTTCCTAACTCCTCCTAGGGTGGACGTAGACCACCCTTGATTCTCCTTCTCTTTAGCCGTTGAAGGGAACACCATCATGAGCCCTAACTAGCTCATTTTGACCCATAAAAGAGAATAAGAGCTCCTACATAACCAACTGAAGGTCCTAATTCACTGAATAACCATTCTAAGAGAAAAGCAAGAAACAAGGAGTAAAACTGCAATTTTACCATTGCAGTACAACAACGGGTTTCTCAAGAGCTAAACAAACGTTAAAAGGTCTTAACAAGATAAATGTGGGTTGGTTTTAATAGAAAAGGCTTCATGTGAATTCTGGGAATTAAATAACTTCTTGTAACCCTAAAACAGACCCACTTGATTTAACAAGGTTCTGGTCAGGATAAAATTCACCTAAGCCCTCTAAAAATCATAGAAAAATATTCTCCAGGGTTTAGAACCTTCAATTTGGCCATTGGAAGCTATCTTGACCTAAAATGGGGTCTCAAACAAATGTTTGCCTTACATTAGGTTTTACGTAAATTGCCCGGTCAAACGTGGTCAAACCCAAAATCCAACCTCACCATTGGATTTCTTATGTCCAAATTAGGTTTGAACCAAAATTTTTTCCTAAGGGGAATTCATCTTGACCCACTTTGCAAATAGGTCCAGTCCAATTACATTTCTACCCCTATCTTTCAAAAACCCTTACATTTGACCCCCTAGCTTCTTCTTTGTTCTTTGCAATTAGTCCCTCCACCATTATAGTGGAGAAAATCCTACTCTGGCAAGCTTGAAAGGGAGATTCTCTGAGAAATCTCCTCCAATGTGAACCCAATTAGAAGCCATATTTGGTACCTAATCTCTCATGCGAATGCATGAGAGATTTGGGTCTCTTTCGATTTTCCATTACCGACGAATTTTCCTTGCTTTGAAGCTTGGCTTCCAAGCACAAACCCAACCGCCACGGCCTATTTAAGAGACTCCAATTCACCCCACATCTTCGAAGCTTGAAATCAGCCGGAGAACCCCCTCAATTTCTTCTCTCCTCCTTCGGCTGACTTGCTCGTCAAGCTCCGGCGACCTCTCCTACTCTTCCTCGTCGCCTAGCCACAATACCAGTGGCAGGTTCTTCTTCCTCTCGCTCGTCCGCGTCACGCAGCACCCACCGACGCTCCTACCTCCCCTTCGTCGTCGCCGACCTCCCTCACCGAGCACTTTCATCTCCAGCATCGGTGATACGAGCTAGACGCCATCCCTGCCTCCCCCTTCGTCTCTTCATTCCCAGATAAGTCTCACTCTCTACATTCTTTTCCCCTCTTTATTTCCTTCAAACGACCACTGCCGCACTCCACCACCATCATCCCCTTCAACTCTGGCCACCACTCTGGCGAGTTTGCTCCACCCACATAGACCACCTCCCTCCTCGCCGACCGGTTCCTAAGCACCGCCCCGACTCACTGATCATAACCCCCCACTCACAACACTACCACTCACCCAAAAGCACCCCCGAACACACCCACACACACGGCCGCAGTGTGCCCCAGGCAAGCTCCCACAAGCGTTACCACGCCACGCCGACCACCTCTACACATTCACCACACCTTGGCGAAGCTCCCTGAGCTTTTTAACGTGGCCGTGAGGCTGTTTGTGTGATTTCAGGTCCAAGGGCTCGCCGCCATTGACACATAGCCGAAAGCTTGCATGCAAGCTTCTCCAGGCCATGCCCACTCCAGGACACAGTCCCAGGTCGCGCGGAGATCCTTCGTGAACGTCTCCAGGCATCCAATGGTGTCGAAGGCGGAAGCTGCAACTACAATCAAAGGACGCCCCTCTACTGCAGGCGGGCGTGAAAGAGGGTGGGAAGTTAGTCCCACCTTGGAATGTTGTGAAGCGTCGCACCCGCATAAAAGGAATTTCTGCATAAGGCTATTTGCCTCCAACTCACGGGGTGAGGTCCCCTCTCACCTGACTTGACGCCTTGTCCGCGATCACACCCCGCTGACCTGGTTACCTGACCCGACCGCACACCTCGCCCACCACCGCATGTGGGTGGGCCTAGTCCCGGGCGCGTATTTGACCCGATTACTCGAGAAGCTATGGCTCTAGGAGAGCAAACCTAAAAGAGAAAAGAGAAAAGAGAGCTCGCACAGGTAGGGGGTAGGTTTTGCTCTGCAGGCCGAAGAGAAGAAGGAGAAGGAAAGGAAGTAGAGAAGGCTAAGGCAAAAGAAGCTGAAGGAAAAAAAGCCGAAGTCAAAAGAGAAAGAAAGAGAAGGAAGAAGCAGAAGGTAAAGGCAACCGGCAAGAGAAAGAGAAGAAACCCAAAGGAAGAGAAGAAGGTAGAGGGAGCTAAGGCAAGCAAAAGCTAAGGCAAGGAAGCTGAAGCCAAAATTAGAAGAGGAAGAAAGAAGAAGCCAAAGAAGAAGAATAAGGAGCTGCCAGAAAACAGAGAAGGAAGAAAGGAAGAGGATTGAAGACAAAGGCAAAGAAAGAAGAATTAGAAGAAGATTGAAGACAAAGGAGAAGCACTATAGCATCAACATTTTAAGGCATCTGATTCACAAATCTAACATCCAATTTTGTGCTTTATTCACATATATTGGTTCCTTTAGTATTTTGTGCCTTACATTTATTCCTATCTTTTTGCACTATAACATTGATCTTATTGCATATTTTTTTAAATTCTAAAGTTGTGATCTTGATTTCTAAACCCTAATTTGCTCCCTGTGTTTGACCTCAGACTTTAAAATTCGAGTAATAAATTGTATTTGTTTTGAATGCTTTTTCGACTATACTACAACGCAACCTTTTTAAAACTAGATCAAGCGCTCCAAACAGCCATCCTCCTGCTTGGCTTGACTCCCTGGCTTGGTGTGGACACAAGGTAGAAGAAGGTAAGAAGTTGAAGGCACTAAAAGGGCAAGAGCACCCCCTTAATCTTCTTCTTCTTCTCCTCCTTGGTTGTTGGGAATGGTGGAGTGTGGGTGGAAGAATGTTTTTATATGTGTAGCCAAGGTGATGGTAACACCATCATTCATCATAACTAACTTTAATTAGTTAGAATCAAGAGATAAATGCTCCTAAATGATCGCCTGAGGACCATAATTTCACTCTAATATATTTTGAGAAGACAACAAAACATGGCTAATTTTGCTATTTTAACATCACATCACACATGTAGATTAACCGCGGGATTACTTAGGGTCTAATTAAAGGTCAATTGAGCATAAAAGACCAAAAAGTGGGTCCGCACTGACGGAAGCAAGGTTTCACTCATTTCGAGGACAAAAATAGGACACAAAACCTTAATTATCACCCCCGCTTAAATAAGAAAGGTTCTGGTTAAGATAAAATCTATCTAAATCTCCTAAAATTTATAAAAAAAATATTCTAAGAGATTTGGTACCTTTGGTTTGACAATCTGAACCTATTTTGACTTAGAACAGAGATTCAGATAGGAATTTGCCCTAATTTAGACTTTTTTGCAATTTACCTAGTTAAACGTGATCAAAACTCAAATCCAAGTTCATCATTAGATTCCTTAGGTATAATTAGGTTAAGACCAAAATTTGAGTCCAATTAGAGTCCATCTTGACCTAGTTTGCAATTTAGTCCCTAAAATCTCCATTCTTACACTCAAGCCCCTATGTTTCAAGTTTCTTACGAATGGACCCCTAACTTTCTCATCTTCCTTGCATCTGGGTCCCTGTCGCCATTGTTGAGTCAACCTAAGCAGCACCGACCTTTAACCGACTTGAAACTTCATCAAATCAACACCAAATCCCACCAAATTTGGTGGGATTGGTGTTCAGATGGTGAACCATTTAATCAAGATCTTAGACCCTTATTTGGAGAAAAAAAGCACACGAATTCAAAGAAGTCATGAGTTCTCTTTTGATTCCTAATCCTACTCCTATGTCTCAAATCTCCCAAATTAAGCTCTCAAACTACTCTCTAAAAGCTCCCTGAAGTCCAGCAACCCATTTAAGTCTGGTCTAGGCCAAAAATAACTCTTCCCTTCTTCCTCTAGCTGCCTCCGCCGCGACTCCGGCGAGCTTTATCGACCCCTTCACTCCTGCCACTTGACAATTAAATCGAGTGGCCCAATCTCTCCTTCAACTTTCTCTGCTTGTCGTCGGTCGTAGCAAAAGCCTCCTCGCCCTTTCTTCCTTGCCGCTCGACCTCATTGGAGACTTCGTCCCTCCGCGTCCAGCAAGACACGCTGGCATGGTATCCCTACCCTTTTCGTCCCTTAGCTAGGTCCACCTCTCCCTTTCTCTCCCTAGCGTAGATCTAGCTCCTTAGGAACCTAATTCGATCACCGTAACCTCTCTCCCTCTTCATCTTCTTTGCGGTTGGCGAAGCTCCGACGAGCTTCGTTCGGTCGCTACGCTCAACCATACACACAACCACCACCACCAATACCTTCCACTCACTCCATAGAACAAAAGCCCCATGTTTATTGGGTGCTCCGCTTACCCAAAACTCCGGCCGAACAACCCACTCAGCCATTGTCTTCTCCGACCTTAATCGTCCACCATACGTCGTTGTTCATCAAATTAACCCCACCACCATGCTCCTCACACCACAGCCACACTGATGGACCTTCTAATTAGGGCTTAAAGACCATGTTTGACGTTTCAGGTGCTCGTTGGCCTTCTTCTCTTTGCCACCGTCGTCCGTCGTTCAACGCCAACCACTGACCTTAAGGCCACCCCCAGCAACTACGTCTTGACCTGGAGAAACCACCTACATCGTCAATCGAAGAAAGAAGCTACGCAGTAGCCTCAATTTCATGACGACATCCACAGCTGCAATGAAGATGAAGGAAGCTAATTTAGTCCTACATCGTGGGGACCAAATTCATCACAGCACATAAAAGGAATTTTGACTGTAGGCATATTGCCTCAACACTGAGGGGCGAGGTCCCTCACTTGCCTCACACGACCCTCTTCACTCCTCGCTCACCACCTTATGCAGGTAGGTTTAGTCACTATTCTTGACTTGATTACCTACTATTGTTCACCTGTTTACTCCATTAAGAAGAAGAGGAAATTCTGAGGGTTGGGGGTGGTTTTGCCTCGGGGTGCGTGCATGTGCCTTAGGAATTATGTACACATGCCCAACACTTAGTGGATTTATGAGGCTTTGGCTACTGAGGCTTGGTGACTTTAAGTTGTCTAACCTAAGGGCCCAACATCTGATTCTGACATTGGTTGAGGCACTGTGGAGTTATTTGAGGCCTGTGTTGACGTGGTTAAGTGGTTCAAGACCACTGTTGAGATATTGATTTGGTTTGAAATATTGGGATATGTGCTTAGTTTTGGGATTAATTTGGTGATTCAAATCACCATTTTTTAGGTTTCATTCTTCTATTTATCCAGTGATTTTTGAGATGTAATTTGGCATATTATTGAATATATTTTGATTATTGAGTTTCATTTCATACCTTTATTATTATTCTCATTTTTTTATCATTGCAACTAGTATGTGAATTCCATATTTGCTCCCTGCGAATGACCTTGGAACTCATGATTGCTTTTGAGCACTTATAAATTTAAATGTTGACAATTCGATTTTCGTCGCTATATTGCAACACGATCTTTTTACGACGATTTTTGACGCCTCAACACAAGGGTGGAAAGGAAGTGGGTGGTTGATGGCCTTTTTATAGAGTGGATGAATGGTGGTTGGTGTTAATTAGAGTTAAGGGTGGCTAATGGGAACACCATCATAAGCCCTAACTAGCCAGTTTTGTTCTTAAAAAGGTAATAAAAGCTCCTACATATCCATGAGAGGGTCCTAAATGCTTGATGTTCTGTTTTGTGAAGAAAAAGAGGAAACCTGGGTTATTTATGCAATTTTAACAATATTTCACAACTACAAAATAACCACTGGGTATTCCAAGGGCTAATTGAAGGTTAAATGGTCATAAATGTCTAAAAAGTGGGTTCATGCAGATAGAAATGGGTTTTCACGAGGTTTGAGAATTAAATGATATCTAAAACCCTAAAATAGACCTGCTTAATTAACTGAGGTTTTGGTCAGGATAAAATTCACCTAAACCTTATAAAAATCATAGAAAAATATTCTATAAGGTTTGATATATTTGCTTTGACCATTGGAACCGATTTTGACCTAAAATAGAGTCTTAGACAGATAGTTGTCTTAATTTGGATTTCTACGCAATTTACCCAATCAAACTTGGTCAAAACCTAAATCTGACTTCACCATCACATTCCTTGGTTCCAAATTAGATTTGTAAACAAAATTTGGGCCCAATCAGAGATCACCTTAACCAGGTTTGCATTTTGGTCCTGTTTAACTCTTGTCTCTCACACACAAGCCCTCACTTTCGAATTATTTACAAATAGGTCCCTAACTTTTTCATTATCGTCACATTTAGTTCCCTACTGCCATTGGTGTGAACACGTCGTGCTTCGATGAGATTCAAGCGAGATTTTCTCGCTCGATTCTCAATCAAACAATCCCAAATTTGAACTGGAGATTCCTTGTGAATTTCCCTTCTAAATGAGACCGGTGTTGGATCCCAATTCCTTCCCAAAAGCTCATGAGAACTCTTTGAAAGGAAGGGTATCCGGTTTGAGTGAAAAGAATGGAGTTCACAAGCTTGCTTCCCAAGCTTAGAACTCCGTTCTATGGCCTATAAATGATCCTACATCAAGTTCCTCACCTCCTTAGCGAGTTTTGGTTAGAGAAAACCTTCTCTCTCCCTTCTTCGACCACCTTTGAACTTAGCTCCGGTGACTCCCCTTCTCTCCTCTTTTGGCCGTCCAACCATCAAATTGGATGGCTGACCAGCTTCCCCTCTTCCTCGCAGTCATTCTTAGCCAAAGTGTGACCAACTTCCCTATCTTCGTCCTCGTCGCTGCCTCACCATCCTTTTCTCCTTCTCTAGCTTAGTTCAAGCCACGACCGATGCTCTCCATCCCTCTACCTCTCCTCAAAACTCCTCTACTTCTTCCTCTCCTCCTCTACATCATTTCCTCTCTGCTCGCACCTTGATTCGACCACCACATTTCCTGTTCCTCGTCATCTTCCTCCTCTTCGACAGCAACTCCGATGAGATCTCCCCAATGCCATACTGCACCAAATGCCATGCCACTGGTCCCATAAGATCCACCATCCCTCCACGAACAAAACCCCTCAAGAAATTGAGGGGATTGTCCATCCAGACCATCCCCCAAACAAACCTCCTTTGCACCTTCATCTCTGACCTCGCCAAACCTGCACGACCACTCTCACACCACACCACTGCCACTAGCACACTTGCTGTTCCTCGGCGATACTTCTGAATGCCTTTAACGAGGCCGTAAGGCCATGTTCTTTCTTTTCAGGGTGCTCGTTGTCGCTCCATCGCCACACCATCTTCTCCGGCTTCGTTCAACACGGTCGAGTCGTGTTCATGCCTGCTAAGCAGCCCAGGTCACATGGACTTCTTCCAGCAACGTGCCCAGGTCTTCAATTTGAGGAACCCACTTTCTCTTCGACTGCAATTGAGAGCTTCACCTCTTACAGCTTCGCGAGGACGATAGGGACGAAGATAGTCCCACATCATGGGAATAGGAAGCCCCTGCAACAGATAAAAAGAATTCCTTCCTTACACTCCTCGCCTAGTTACGACGGGTCGGGTCCCTTTTCACTCACACCTGCTCACTCCTTGGCTACCTCCCACACCCGGTAGCCCTGGTCCCTACTCTCAACTCGATTACCCACCTGCTAAACCGCTTACTGATCCGGTTAGGCGGGCGTGAAGAGAAAAAGAAGAGAGAAAGAGAGGGGGGTTTGCCTCACTCTCTGCCTCTCAACACTTAGCTAATTTGAAAGAGGCTTTCGTGCCTCTATTGTGCCTCTACTATGCCTCTGCTGGTGCTCGATTCTGCTGATTCTAAACACTATTGGGATATTTGACTGCCGTGGCTTATTTGATTCTGATCACTGTTCATATATTTAAATAAATTGTGAAGCTTAAACTCAAAGGGTAATTTGGTGATTCAAATCACCATTTTACCCCAATCTTTTTGCATATTGATATTCGATTCGCTTTATATATCATTCTGGATTATTCTCTTGATCTTAATTGCTTATATTTTTTAAAATTATAATATGTGAGATTGAATTACCATTATTGCTCCTAGTGAATGACCTTGTACTTTCTCAAGTTATAAATTTAAGTGTGTATCGCGATTTCTCAACTATACTATGATGCATTTCCTTAGATTCAACGATTTTGCGTTAAACAGTGGCATGGTGTTGTGGATGGCTAGGATTAGGTTGTTAATGGATGGAGGGTGGATTAGGGTTGGCGTGGAGTGTAGGGTTGTGTTGAGTGGTGGTTATGATGGGGTTGAGTGGAGTTGGCGCCAACTCTTGTTGGGTTTAGGAGGGTTGGCGTGGAGGTGGATGTAGGGTTAAGATTAGGTCTTTAGGTGGTAGTTGTGGGATGAAGAGTGGAGGTAATTTGGCATCATGTGGAAAGGTGTGGTTAAAGAAGGGTTGGCGCCACATTTGATGTGGTTATGGGGGTTTATGGGGACGACTAGGATGGAGCTATAGGGTGGTTAAAGGATCCTAGGGTTAGGGTGTATTGGCGCCAACCCAAAGGACACCCAAGGTGGTTATGTCCCTTAAGTTTGGTTCCAAAACATGGGTTCTAGAAGGGGGTTGAGATGTATGGTGGAGATGGCCTTATGGGGATAGGTGTATGGTGGAGATAGGCTTCTAGGTTGGTGCCAAAATGGGGAGGTGTGTGGTCCTTTTAGGCGTCACATTAGGTGCTGGTTATAGGGTGGTTCGGGTGGTGGTTATGGGAGGAAAGGGTATCGTGGTTGGACCCACTTTGAAGAGGTGTTAGTGGTGTGCTTTGGCACCAACTAATGTGGTTTAAGGTTAGGTCTAGGTAGGGTTAAGGTGGGGTTAAGTAAGGAGGGTGGATGGCCATGGAGTGGAGATGGTGTTGAGCTTAGCTGAGCTAGCTAAGCTAGCTTAGCAAGAAGGGTAGTAGTGGAGGAGCTAGGATTTAGCTGAGAGGAGGTAGCTTTGAGTTGCTCTGAAACTTGCGGGAGTTCACAATTGTTGAAGAAGTCTTCATAGGAGCTAATCTACTCAACTTTAGCTAGCTAGTTCTTGCTAGCTACTGTTGAAGTAGAAAATCTATGCAAAAAGAGTTGAGTTTTGAAAACTTGTCATTGTAGCGTGTTTTGCGCGAAAAATCGTCAACAGATAAATTTAACCAAAACTCGAAAGGAATTTTGGGTCGAACACAAGGAGGCGGATGTTTGATTAAAAATAGCGTTTGATTTGTTTGTCACGAAGCAGATTAGCTAGTCGAAAAACTAGCTATCTACTTAAAGAATAATGAATAGAAGAGAGAGAGAATATTACAAATAAAGACAAAATAGAAGTAGAATCAACATGAATTTCATAACCACCAAGTGATGTTCATTACAATTAATCACTACAACTACTCATTACACTAGAAAGCAGGAAATCTATGCTAAAAAGCAATAAAAGAGAAGGTGGAGAGAAGTTATCCTCCTCAATGGCTGCTTGGAGGACGAGCCGCATTGATGAAGTGCTCGTAAGAACATGGTGAGATGCGGGACGATGGAGAACGATGGTGGATGACGAAGGACAAGGTAGGGTGACGTCGTAGCGGGATCCGCTTCCCGAATGGTGGTGAGAGGGCAACCGCGGAATGCTCCACGAACGGGATGAGAAGGTGGAAAAATTATATTTTTAACTCTAGAAGAGCATCTTGGGTTTGGGATAAGCTCTTAGAGCTTTGAAGGGCATGAGAGAAGAGAGGAGGGGATGAGAAATTTGAGTGGTAGGGGTTTCCTTTTATAGTTGTAGGGATTGAGGGCAATTTGGTCATTTCATGCTTAAAAACATTAATTCAGGGTCTTTAGTGACGGATTTAAGCGTCACTAAAGACCCCAAAAGTGGGCTATGTGTGCCCACCTGCCACCTTCTCCTCTCCCCGCGTGTTCAACGCTTCATCGAGCACTGCACGCTCTCAGTCGTTTGATCAAGTGATCGAACGACTTAAAAGCCCTCAACGCTGCTTCTTCATGCACGCGGCGCTTGCCTCGCCTCAACCGTTCGATCATTGATGGAGGGCTAAGATCGTGCATTGATCGTGTTTGAGAATGTGTGTTGGGGCGCGTGCTATTGCGTGTACACGAATCACGCGCTCTTGTGTGGCTGTGCCATGCTTCATCTGACTATCCACTTGCCATTCAATGGCTCAATTTAGCCCGCGCTTCTGATTTAGGTGCACAGAGCTCGAACCTGCACCCTCTTCTTTGTGAGAGGCGTTAAGACCAACGTGCCATGCCATTGCTTTGTCACGCAGTGGATTTCTCGCCTAGTCGACCTTGGTAGATCCAACGGCCGAGATATCTCGTCACGGAGGCCCTTTTAGGAGTTGAGAAGAGATGTTGTGGCCAGTTTGGGAGGCCGTGATGGTGCCACGTGGTGCCATCATGGCCGTCCATCTTTTGTGTCTTGCAAATGGTGCCACAAATGTCGGATTGGATCGATTTTTCCGCTATTGGGTTGCAATCGTCGATCCGAATCCATCCGTGCAGTCGGATTTGTCATCTAAGGTATGGATTTACACCATCTTAGCCCTTTGATCTCAGATCTTTCTCAGACTGCATCTGATGCTATGAAAGTCCGATTAGGGTGATCTTGGAGTTGTTGAACTCCGATTGTTGCTTTGATCAGATCCGTACGGTTGGATCTTAAATCCGAGGCCCCAATTAAATGTTGCCCTATCACTTGACCATAAAAAGAGACAATTAACCTAAATTTTATACAATCTAACCTAAATGCAAGATGATGCATGTTATGCAATATTTATAATGTATGATGAAACTATATGCCTAAGAACACGCATAAATAGACGATTTATGTGATATAAACATGTTTTCATCAGCTACTAAGCTGAATAGGTTGAGCTGAGTTGAGCTGAACTCAACTATTCTGGAGCTGGGTGTAGACTTCTTTGCTCACCTAACTTAGCTAGCTAAACACTAGTAGCTAAGCCATGCTGACTGGAGCTCCTGTGGGCTGAGATGAGCTGGGATGAATTGGGTTGGAGCTAGAATGAACTCCTGTCAACTAAGTTGAGCTAGCATAAGCTCCCAGTGAATTGATTGGAGCTAAGATGAGCTAGATTCAATTGAGTTGATCTGGATCTGAGTTGAGTTGAGTTGAGTTAAGTTGTGCTAAGTTGAGCTACCCTAAGCTACCATCCAGCTAAGATGAGCTGAATGGAGCTAGAGAGAGCTAAACCTAACACAGATGAGCTAGATTTAGCTAGGGTTCAGCTGACTTGATCTTCTTCTTCACTTTTTTACTTCTTGAGTGCTAGGGTTTTAGAGGTTTGGTTATCTGCTTATCCTTAATGCTCAAGTAAACATGTTAAAATCACAAAAAATATGCAATGTATGCCTAACCTAAGTAATGCCTAAATGCGACCAAAAAATGCATTCGCAGAGTTAAAATCCTCAGAGCTAGATCAGTTTTAGGGCATAAAAATGATGTTAAACTGGCATTTATCGCACCCCCATGCTTATCTTTTGCTTGTCTCTTAGCAAAACTATTTTCATAAAATGGATTTTTGGAAAAGACTATTTTTTTTTTACTTTTGAGGAAAAGGAGATCACGGTTTCTTGTGTTTTCCGGCCACATCCAAATTGTAATTAAATTCTTTTATTGCCCAATAAGCCTTGTGTTCCAGTTCAATCGGGAGGTGACATGTCTTGCCAAAAATTAGGCGGAAAGGTGACATGTCGATCGGAGTTTTGAAAGTTGTATGATAAGCCCATAAAGCATCAATTTTGATTGACTAATTTTTTTGGTTGGGCTTTACTGTCTTTTGTAAAATATTTTTAATCTTCCGGTTGGAGACTTCAGCTTGGCCATTTGTTTGAGGGTGATATGGTGTAGATATTTTATGGATCACCCCATATTCAGTAAGAAGTTGATGGAATTGGGAATGTGTAAAATGAGATCCTTTGTCACAATTATGGCCTTAGGAATACCAAAACGCGAAAAAATGTTTTTCTTAATAAAATCCACGATGACTCGATGGTCATTAGTGTGTGTGGGTACTGCTTCGATCCACTTTGAAACGTAGTCGACAACAACTAAAATGAATTGTACCCAAAAGAAGTGACAAATGGTCCCATGAAATTGATTCCCTACACATCAAAGATCTCAACTTCTAAAATCTGGTTGAGGGGCATCATATAGGGTTCATGTTGCTGATGCTCTGGCAATGCACACAGGATAGTGAAAATTCATGAGCATCCTTGTGTATGCTAAGACAATAAAATCCGGCATTTAAAACCTTGGCCACCATTTTCTTCCCTGAAAAATGTTCACCGCAAGACATTGAATGATAGTGTTTTAGAATATCATGTGTTTATGAATCGGAAACACATCGTCTAATGACTTGGTCGGCACAGATGCGGAACAGATCGGGGTCCTCCTAAAAGTAATATTTGATCTTAGCAAAGAACTTATCCCTTTTTTGTTTAGGCCAGTGAGAAGGGAATTATCTAGTGGTGAGATAGTTAGCATAATCAGCATACCAAGGGAGGGACTTCAGTGTAAGGAGCGTTTCGTCTAGAAAAATATCTATTTGGGTCAAAACATAACCAGTCTCAAGTCTTGATAGGTGATTGGCCACAACATTTTGTGAACCTGCTTTATCTTTAATCTCCAAATCAAATTCTTGTAATAATAGAATCCATCAAATTAAGTGAGGTTTTGCATCTTTCTTGATTAGCAAGTATTTCAAGGCCGAATGATCAGTGTATATGGTGATGTGTGACCCTAATAGATAAGAATAGAATTTTTTGAGGGCAAAAACAATCGCAAGAAGTTTTTTTTGATAATAGTATAATTCCATTATGTTCGTCAAGAATTTTATTGGCATAATAAATCACAACAAGTTTCTTGTTGATTCATTACCCTAAGATGGCTCAGATTGCACAACTGAGGCATCTGTCATTAGCTCAAAAGGATGAGCCCAGTCGGTTCCTTGCAAAATAGGTGCCTCAGTAATCTCTTTCTTTAAAATGTTAAAACTCTCCAAGTAATTTTCATCAAAATCAAAAGGTTGGTATTTAGTTAAAAGGTGGCTTAACGGTCGGGAGATTCTAGAGAAATCCTTGATGAATTGTCGGTAGAATCCCACATGCCCCAGAAAAGATCGTATTTGTTTCACTGAACTGGGTGGGGGAAGTTTTGAGATCGTATCAACCTTAGCTTTATCTACCAAGATTCCCTTTCCAGAAATAACATGGCTCAGGACAATGCCTTCCTGAACCATGAAATGGCTCTTTTCCCAACTAAGTACCAACTTAACCTCAATACATTTTTGGAGAGTTCTTTCTAAATTCCGAAGACAATGATCAAAAGAATCTCCAAAAATAGAAAAATCATCCATAAAAACCTCAAGGCAATCACCTACCAAGTTAGAAAAGATTGCTAACATACACCGTTGAAAAGTCGCGGGTGCATTACATAATCCAAAGGGCATCCTTTGGAAAGCAAAGGTTCCAAAGGGGCAGGTGAAAGTGGTCTTTTCTTGGTTCTTAAGGTGGACTGCCACTTGATTGTAGCCGAAATATCCATCTAAAAAGCAATAATATTCTTGTCCGACTAGTCTCTCCAAAATTTGATCAATAAAGGGGAGAGGAAAATGTTTCCTCTTTGTGGCGGTATTTAACTTTCGATAATCAATGCAAACACGCCACGAAGAGGCAGTCCGAGTTGGGATTTCTTTACCCTTATCATTTGTAACAATAGTGAGGCCAGCTTTCTTAGGTACGACCTGTGTAGGGCTGACCCACTAGATATTGGAGATAGGGTAAATAATTCTCACATTTAGCCATTTAATGATCTCCCATTTTATGACCTCCTGCATATTAGGGTTTAAGCGACATTGTGGTTGCAGGGAGTGTTTAGAGTTGTCCTCAAGAAAAATGCGATGTGTGCAATAGGACGTGACGTTGCCTTTTAATAAAGTCCAACTGATTGCTTTTTGATACTTTTTTTTTTTTTGAGAAAGAAAGGAATACTATCGAGTCACCGATAGCAAACCAGGAGAGCTATTATTTATAATAAAGAAATAATTACATGGTCGAACCCCAATGCTGTATGAGACTCCAGCAAAAATTTACAATATTATCCACATACACTGGGGTCTCCTGAAAAACACACTCATTTCTAGCCCTCCATACAACCCATAACACAGCCACCATATGTAAACGTGGCTTATTCCCATCCACAAGACAATGCCACAAATTCTCCCATGTGGATAGAGACTCATTACATACTCTCCTCCATACATAATCATTGATCGCGCATGAAGAAAAGATATGAATGCTAGAATCATTATGCATCCCACATAAATGACAAAACTGGGTGGGGGTACCCATCCTCGTGTGCCTCAGATCTCCAGTAATCAAGCCGTCCCTTCTGCAGAGCCATAAAAAAATTTGTATCTTTAATGGTATTTTTAAATTCCATAGCTTCTTCCCCATCTCATCAACTTCCGTCATCCTGGAAGACATTATCAATCTGTTATAAGCAGCTATAGTAGAAAATTTACCCTCCCATTTGTATGTGTCATATTCATGAGGCATGGGTTTGAAGGCAGCAAGTTCTTGCATGAGACGCTCATTCTCTACTCGTGTTCTTGTTTCATGATTATTCCCCCCAACATTATTGAAAAATCATTGCTCAGATTCCGCATCCCAATACTCGGACACCACAACATTTTTATTCGAAGCCGCTGCGTAAGCAAGGGGGAACCTGTCTTTGAACACCCCTCCATGTACCCAATTTTCTAACCAAAACTTGAAGCTTTTCCCATCACCTAATACAGATTTGAAAAAATTCCAATTGTCCCTCAGGGCGCGCACCACTGAACACCAAAAGGGGGAAGGTTTACGGGGGTTTAGACGGTTATTCTCATCATTGGCAGTCCCATAACTGTCCTGAATAATTTCTATCCAGATTTTTTTTTCTCCCTGCAGCAACTGAACAACCCATTTCAATAGCAAAGCTTCATTGAATTCCTTAAGGGATATAACACCCATACCTCCCATCTTTTTTGGTTTGCAAATTGATTCCCACTTCAAAGGTTGAAAAAAAGCCCCTTGATGAGAGGCCCCTTTCCAAAAGAATCTTTTGCGCATCACATCTAGCTTTTTCCAGATTGAGTTCGGGGCTTTAAGGACAGAGAAAAAGAATACTGGAATCGAAGTGATGACGGAATTCAGTAATATATACCTCCTCCCTTTTGATAGGTATCTACTGCTCCAACCCTCCAATTTCGTAGCTACCTTTTCAAAAAGGAAAGACCAATATGCTTTCTTCATCTTAGAACATTTTAAAGGCAAATCCAGATATTTAATAGGCAGTGAAACAACAGGTGTACCCAGAATGGTGGAGATGTCGTTTTGTAACACACTGTTCATCCCAAAGCAGACCAGGGAGGATTTATTTCCATTCAGTCTGAGACCAGAAATCTCTCCAAAAATCTTTACCACATGTATAAGTGCTTGTGCTTCTCTCTTCCCCCCTTCCAAAAAAAAAAAAAGTATCATCTGCATATTGGAGTATAGGGGCTAGAGCCCTATGATTAGACATTGAATACCCCCTTATAAAACCATCCACTGCCAGTTTGCAGGCGAATCTAGCCAAAGTATCCACAGTGATGAGAGCCTCATCATGAGCCATAACTAGCTCATTTTGACCCAATAAAGAAGATAAAAGCTCCTACATAACCTAGAAGAAGGCCTAAATGAAGGAATAAGTGCTCTGAGAAGAAAACATGAATTAAAGGTTAAAACTGTAATTTTACCATTGCAGTACATAAACGGGATTTCTCAGAGGTAAAACACAGGTCAAAAGGTCTAAATGAGATAAAAAGTGGGTTGAGTCAATCAGAAATGAGTTCATGTGCAATCTAGGAAGTAAATGACATGTGGTAACCCTAAAACAGGCCTGCTTAATTCAACAAGGTTTCGGTCAAGATAAAAATCAATTAAACCCTATAAAAATCATGAAAAAATATCCCCTAGGGTTTAGAACACTTAATTTGGCCTTTGGAACCCAGTTTGACCTAGATTAGGGTCCTAGTTCATCAATTAACCTAATTTGGGTTTTTACGCAAAGTGTCCAGTCAAACGAGGTCAAACCTAAAATCCAACTTCACCATTGGATTCCTTAGGCAAAAATTAGGTTTGTACCAAAATTTGGACCTAAGGGGAGGTCATCTTGACCTACTCTGCAATTTAGTACACCCAAATCACAATTGGGTCCCTATCTTTTGAAAAGCATAACAGAAAGCCCCCTAACTTCCTCGCCACCTTTGCAATCAGGTCCTGCTGCCATTATTGGGGCAGAATCCTGCTCCGGCGAGGATTTGAGAGGGAATCCTCTCTGATTCCTCAGAGATCCCCTCCCAGAAATGGAAGGGAGATTCTTTGAGGAATTCCCTTCCATCTGAGGCCAATCCTGATCCCTGGTGTGAACCCAATCTCTCGTGAGAACGCATGAGGGATTTGGGTATCTAAACTCTTTCCATCTCCGGCGACCGACCTCAGACGATTGCGTGCCTTCCATGCCCTGAACAACCGACCCAGTGCCTATAAAAGAGACTACACCTCCGGCCGCTCATCTTTAGCTTGATTTGGCCGAGTTTCCACCTCCAATTCATCTCCTCCTGCCCGGCCAAAATTCCCAGCAAGCTCCGACGAGCCCCTCTCCCCTCCCTCTTCGCTCTGCCACAAAACCAGTGGCAGAGTTATCTTCCTGATTCTCCTCCGCATCGCGCAATACCCGCGCACGCCGTCTCAGCCCCGTCGTCGCCGCCGTTCTCCCCCACTGGGCAGCATCTTCTCCGGTGACAGCAGGTACTGCTGTTCGCCTCTCCGTCCCCCTTCATCCCTGTAGTTAGGCCAAATACCTTCTCCACAGTCCCCTCTCTTTTCTCCCCCTGCTATTTTATGCAATTACCCTCCGACAGTGCCTAACCACCTTCATCGTCCTCGCCTCTGACCACCCTTCGGCGAGCCTCCCACACCACTCCACCCCTCCACACGGCTCGCCAACCCTCTCGTGAGCTCCGCCTTACCACCAGGAACTCATTCCACCCCTCCACTGCCACTCCAGGCCTCCACAATAACCCCCCGACCAACCCCACACCTCTGGCCACAGGTTGACCTAGGCACGCACGCCTAGGCCATCCCACGGCTTGCAGCACCGTCCATCGCGTTCGCCGTGCCACGGCGAAGGTCTCTAGCTGGTCTGATTGGGCCGAGAGGCTCGTTTTGTGTCTGATAGTGTCGACGCTCCTGTCGCCATGGACGACAGTTGAAGAAGCTCGGTAGCAGCTCCAGGCGCCAGGGTTCCCAGGCTGCAGGTGCTGCGCAGTCGTGCGAGTGTCGTGAAGTGCCCTGGTCCAGCAAGGAGTGCAAGCAGAGCCAGTAGCTGTGGGGATGACGCGCAAGTCTGCGGGCGCGCGCGAAATCAGGGCAGAGGCTTTAGTCCCACATCGTGGAGAGACGAGGCGCCGCTACGCCATAAATTGAATTTGTGATATTACCTTAACGCCTCCGTAAGCACAGGGGTGAGGTCCCTCACCTGCCCTCACACCCGCCTCGTCCGCAGCTTGATCTCGCGGATCTGGCGGGATCCGACCTGACCTAAACCTCAGCACTCCTCGCGCATCACACCACTTGCAGGTGCGCCTGGTCCCGGGTATGATCCGACTCAATTATCCGTGTGGCTCTGGGAGAGCGTCCCTGAGTGAATTGCTGAGAGAGAGAGATGCGCGGGTAGAGGGAAAAGGATAGGTTTTGCTCCTGTGCAGGCAGACTGAGCATGGAGAGACTTAGCCGCAAGGAGAAGAGAAGAAGCAGAAGAAGAAACTGAGCGAAGGAGACCAGGGAAGAGGTAGAAGCAAAGCAGAGAACGAAAGAGAGGTCAAGTGAAGACAGCAAAGATCAGAAGAAGAAGAAAGAAGAAAGGCAAGGCAGGAGAAGAAACAAGAGAAAAGATACAAAGGCAGGAAGAAGAAGCCTTCGCAAGAAAAGAAGAGAAAGAAGAAAGAAAGCAAGATCAGAAGAAGAAAAAGGGGAAAATACTTTTAAGACGTCTGATCACCAGATCAGACATCCAATTTCATATTTTTTGTCCTAATTACTTTTAATCGCATACATTCATATTTGAATTAACATTTTGAGTAAATTAGAGTGTTCAATTACATTTTGATTAGTAGTAAATTCTATTTGCTCCCTGTGTTCGACCTCGGATGCTCCGATTTTCGAGTAATAAAATTCTCTATTTGTTTGAACGCTTTGTCGGCTATACTACAACGCGATATTATCTTTT
Organism: Thalassia testudinum; assembly: GCA_037157565.1. Classification (NCBI taxonomy): domain Eukaryota; kingdom Viridiplantae; phylum Streptophyta; class Magnoliopsida; order Alismatales; family Hydrocharitaceae; genus Thalassia; species Thalassia testudinum. The sequence goes on along the minus strand of JAZHRO010000003.1, from coordinate 108,593,361 downwards.
AATAAACCGCACAAAAGCATCGCGAACATTTTGGCGCCGTTGCCGGGGAGCAACGCGCAATTTACCACTAGTCTCTACATTCTTTTTATCATATTGAACACTAACTTGCCCTACCTTGCTTTGATGTGATCTTGCAGGTACTTCATGAGAAAATCTCTCCCGCAAGTCAACCACTCCAGGGCAGGTAATTTCTTGTCTTCCTTAATCATTCCCTAATCTTTGAAAGACAAAAGGAAGAAAATCAATTTAGGAATCAATTGCCTTCATTATATAGTAATCACCATCTCTAAGGCAAAACATTTCCTGATTTTGCAAAAATTTCTGTAAATATTCTTGAAGTTGGAGTGATTTTTTTTAGATTCCATCCCACAAATTCTTGTGCCTAATTGAAATAACGCTTAATCTCGGCGGACCACACACTTCTTGTTTATAAGTCCAAAGAGAACTTTTGTGAAAAAGAAAAAGAGGATTGGAAATAGAACCAAATTAGGGTTTCCCCATTAGGGTCTTGAAGCACTAGTCACACATGCCTGTATAAAAGGAAATAAACCCTCCCGCATCAGTGTGCTACCCAAGCCCTTGATTGAAGAGAGCTAAATAAGAAAAACCCTAAAATTGAGCTCTAAAATCACTTGAATCTTAAAATTTTTGGACCTAATAACCTGGGAGTCAAATCAGGGTGATCTCTAGGCTCCAAACTTAGAATCATTCTGCCATCTATAGGACAGGTCAGGTGAAGTTGACCCCTTGGGTCAACCAACCTCTAAATTAGGTCACAATACCAAAAACATCTAAAGTTCAAGTGAGAACCCTAAAAGCACCTTTGAAATAAAAAGTGATTAGACTTAAGAGGTCAAGGTCCCCATTCTGGTCTACCTGGAATCTCAGTGACAAGAGAGGTCGGGTGGGGGAAACCCTGTAACCCGTAGGGACGCTCTACCGTGTAGGGGTCTTTGCGGGGACTCTCCCTCTCTGGCTGCCCAGGTAATTCTCAGGTGGACGATCTTCGGATCCAGGGGTCCATCCGCCCCGAACCTCCATAGTCATCCAAACATCTTTGGGTGTCTTGATTGGGTCAAGAACATCTCCAGTCCCTCATCTTTTCTCTTTAGAGCACACGCACTCATTTTCAGTGGGACTCGTTATTCAGATCTAATCGCTTCATAACACATCTTGATTCAAACTCTGATTCTACATCTTGATTCCACCACCTGATCCAAATATGCAGCCAAACCACCTAGGACTACCATTCAAGAAACCTGGATATCAGAGATCCATGAGAGATAAAATGATTGAGGATGCCATGAAATTCTATGAAAATGAAGAAACCTCAACAACAGTAGGAAACATTCAGGTTGATGTCCCAACAACCACAACCTTTGTCATAACTTGTGCCCAAGTACTATTAGCAGAAGCCAACAAAGGATCAACCCGTGACTTGCTCATTACTGCATACATTGAGATAGAAAAATTACACAATAGTGAATACCTTCAATGTATGACAAATCCTCGACTTTGGAAGCAACACCAAGATAGTCTTGAAAAACGGGAAGAGATAATGAGATTAATAAAACAAGTGATTGATCAGAAATACCCGTACATACCACCAACAGAGGATGAACTATCTTGGGACAACATCGAGGATAAATCTGATCTCGGGGTTGAGGCACAAAATGGTTGTGGATTCCCAACCCAGATGGAGTATAATGCACCTGATATTGAAGAAGGTTGGGAAGCTCCAAATGCAAGAAAAGACCATGATGAGCCCATTTTAGAATCCCAAGACCCCTGCAAGTATGAGAGTAGAACTGAACCTCTCGAGGGTGTAAATTCCGTCCCTTATTTTGATAAGGTGACCCTCGAAGGTTATTCAGACCTAAATTCTAGTAATTCAACCCACATCCTAAGCCTAGAACTTAGATCTGAAACATATTTTGAAGATTTCAGGGCCCCAGATGAAGAAAATCAATCTCTTAATGAAGAATATGATTTTGGGCCTCGATTTGATGAATATCCCTCGTCAACCTCCTCAGAGGAACAAATCGATTTTGCGGAAGTCATGCCAATCTACGACACAGAAACCGAGGAGTTGGACGAGCAGGGTTTCAATTGGGTCTGCCCTACTAGCTTAGAATCTGAGCCTCTACTAGATAAGGATACCCTTTTAAGCTCAGAATTAACATTTAGGCTAGATCCCAGTTAGGTTGCTGAATATACAACATATGATTTATTCTATGGTGGAACTCATGATCTAGAATCTCATTCAAATTTGGATTTTCGCAAACTCTCCGACGATTTCGAATCTGACCATAACATCGGAGAAAATCTACCTCCTGATTATAACATGTCAATCTTCTTTGAAGCCACCTGCTCCACATATACAGAACCAATCAAATCCCGTTCCCCACCCCGACCCGCAACTGGACTCAATTTCTATTCCGATTCACCTCTCACTGAGCCGTTTGCAGATGATTCAACTCCATATCTAGACCGGGTATCGGGTACTGATCAGACCACAAATCAGGAGCCTCCATCCTTTGATCACCCCTGTAGGGATTCCACACCTTACATGGATAATTTTTCGGAACCCTACTTTGACCAGGCTGATTCGACTTAGCCTGAACCCGAGTTTTTACTTCCATATCCATCAGAACTTCACTGCATATGGTGGGTTCCGCATTTGCTGATCTACATCTATCAACCCACCAGACTTATTGGGTTCGGGCTGCATCATCAGCCCGCTGATCTTAACAAGCACCTGGTTGGACCAACCAGGCTCTTAATTAAGGTGCTTGTTTTCCAAAATTCCATTGATTTGACCACTCCCTCTCCACCCCATTTTCCGCTCGACTGAAGGCATTAAATTTAACGCTTAACGGGAGGCAACCCGTCATCCCAAACACAGAGACCCGTCTGATTATCCATCTGGACTCCACGTCTATTGCACCTTGAGACCAGCCTTAGACAGTTGATCCCACCTCTGGTACACGTATCAGAGCTTGAAATCATCCGCATCAGTCATTTACGACCCATTCACCCACCTGATATATCCTGTTCTAAGCCCCTGATCTCAACACTAATTCACACCCTCTGTTTACAATGAGGACATTGCAAAACTTAGGCATGGGGGGATGATAAAGTGCATACATACAGAACCAAGAAAAAATCAGAAGGATTCTCACACATAAAAAAAATTGCATATGTCAAAAACACAAAAAAATTGAAAAATTATGAAAAAGAACAAAAAATGGGGGGAGGGAGGAAATTTGTGAGCCACATATTCATAAGGAGGAGAAAAAGAGTAAAAATGACAAAAGGAGCACAAAATGAAAAAGAAAAAGAAATAGTCATTAGTAAAAGATTAAGGAATTAACTGAAGTTCTAGACCAGATCAAGAAAAGAAACAAAAGAAAAAGTGCTAAGGAAACATAATAAGAGGTTAGCAGGAACGCTGGTCTTAGGCCTCTTGGGCTAGAATCTTTAGCTTAAAAAATTCACGTATCCGTTAAAATTTGGATAATCCTCAAGAGGTTGAGGAAAATGCGAAGCTTAAGTATTAGGTCTAAGGCTTAGGAAGTATTCGGCCTCGCTAATTGACCTCCGGTTTGCGGGATTCGGTAACCTAAGCACCCCAAATTCACATACAGTCTGGTTCAATGCGCATAAACATCCAAATCATGCAAAAGCGTTTAATGTTCTACAAAAGTCACCTAGATTAGGAGAGGCCAATCAACACAAATTGATTTGGACGAGTTCCCAGCGCGGAGAGGCGGAAAATTCCCCTCGAAGATGTGTAACAACATATCGTCTCCTCGGTGCTTGTCTCTTAGGATATTTAAATATCCTACTAGGGGCAGGTAAGCACTCTGCTGGTTCAGATACCATGGGCGGCATCATCACGAAATGTCAATCGCCAGGGGCTGAATTCGGCCACGGAACGCCATGGGTGGGATTATCTCAAAATCTCGAAAGCCAGGGTTTTGGGGGTTGCCATGGGCGGGATTATCTTGAAATCTCGAAAGCCAAGAAACCTTGAGGATTGATGATGGGGACGAGGAATCCGATACAGACCGTGTTGAGAAGCTAATCCAAAGCTAGAAATAAAAAGAAAAGAGAGAGAAAAGCTCTCCAAACAAATAAATCTTCTATCTCTCTCTTACAAAAACGCACTGCAAACTGAACTTAGGCTAAAAATGTCTCAAGCATGGGTGCTTTAATCGCGGAGTCCAACAAACCCTAGGTTAGTTTTTGTGGGCCGTAAAAACCTTTGCGGAGGACTGAGGCTAAAGTAGAACAGGTCCGGATTTTGGTTGGTACTTGAGTACCTCTAGGCCTATTATTGGCATTCCTACCTAATCACAAAAGGAGAAGCACTTATCATTGTTGATAGACACTCAGGGTCTAGAATGGAAGTTAAAACTTTGAAATTTTGCTAAGGGACTAGCAAAAGCTAGGCATGGGGGTATGATGAGAGCCTCATCATGAGCCATAACTAGCTCATTTTGACCCAATAAAGAAGATAAAAGCTCCTACATAACCTAGAAGAAGGCCTAAATGAAGGAATAAGTGCTCTGAGAAGAAAACATGAATTAAAGGTTAAAACTGCAATTTTACCATTGCAGTACATAAATGGGATTTCTCAGAGGTAAAACACAGGTCAAAAGGTCTAAATGAGATAAAAAGTGGGTTGAGTCAATCAGAAATGAGTTCATGTGCAATCTAGGAAGTAAATGACATGTGGTAACCCTAAAACAGACCCGCTTAATTCAACAAGGTTTCGGTCAGGATAAAAATCAATTAAACCCTCTAAAAATCATGGAAAAATATCCCCTAGGGTTTAGAACACTTAATTTGGCCTTTGGAACCCAGTTTGACCTAGATTAGGGTCCTAGTTCATCAATTAACCTAATTTGGGTTTTTACGCAACGTGTCTAGTCAAACGAGGTCAAACCTAAAATCCAACTTCACCATTGGATTCCTTAGGTCAAAATTAGGCTTGTACCAAAATTTGAACCTAAGGGGAGGTCATCTTGACCTACTCTGCAATTTAGTACACCCAAATCACAATTGGGTCCCTATCTTTTGAAAAGCATAACAGAAAGCCCCCTAACTTCCTCGCCACCTTTGCAATCAGGTCCTGCTGCCATTATTGGGGAAGGATCCTGCTCCGGCGAGGATTTGAGAGGGAATCCTCTCTGATTCCTCAGAGATCCCCTCCCAGAAATGGAAGGGAGATTCTCTGAGGAATTCCCTTCCATCTGAGGCCAATCCTGATCCCTGGTGTGAACCCAATCTCTCGTGCGAACGCACGAGGGATTTGGGTATCTAAACTCTTTCCATCTCCGGCGACCGACCTCAGACGATTGCGTTCCTTCCACACGCTGAACAACTGACCCAGTGCTTATAAAAGAGACTACACCTCCGGCCGCTCATCTTTAGCTTGATTTGGCCGAGTTTCCACCTCCAATTCATCTCCTCCTGCCCGGCCAAAATTCCCAGTAAGCTCCGACGAGCCCCCCTCCCCTCCCTCTTCGCTCTGCCACAAAACCAGTGGCAGAGTTATCTTCCTGATTCTCCTCCGCGTCGCGCAATACCCGCGCACGCCGCCTCAGCCCTGTCGTCGCCGCCGTTCTCCCCCACTGGGCAGCATCTTCTCTGGCGACAGCAGGTACTGCTGTTCGCCTCTCCGTCCCCCTTCATCCTTGTAGTTAGGCCAAATACCTTCTCCACAGTCCCCTCTCTTTTCTCCCCCTGCTATTTTATCCAATTACCCTTCGACAGTGCCTAACCACCTTCATTGTCCTCGCCTCCGACCGCCCTCCGGTGAGCCGCCCACACCACTCCGCCCCTCCACACAGCTCGCCAACCCTCTCGTGAGCTCCGCCTCACCACCAGGAACTCATTCCACCCCTCCACTGCCACTCCAGACCTCCACAATAACCCCCCGACCAACCCCACACCTCTGGCCACAGGTTGACCTAGGCACGCACGCCTAGGCCATCCCACGGCCTGCAGCACCTTCCACCGCGTTCGCCGTGCCACGGTGAAGGTCTCTAGCTGGTCTGATTGGGCCGAGAGGCTCGTTTTGTGTCTGACAGTGTCGACGTTCCTGCCGCCATGGACGATAGTTGAAGAAGCTCGGTAGCAGCTCCAGGGGTCAGGGTTCCCAGGCTGCAGGTGCTGCGTAGTCGTGCGAGTGTCGCGAAGTGCCCTGGTCCAGCAAGGAGTGCAAGCAGAGCCAGCAGCTGTGGGGATGACACGCAAGTCTGCGGGCGCGCGCGAAATTAGGGCAGAGGCTTTAGTCCCACATCGTGGAGAGACGAGGCGCCGCTGCGCCATAAATTGAATTTGTGATATTACCTTAACACCTCCGTAAGCACAGGGGTGAGGTCCCTCACCTGCCCTCACACCCGCCTCGTCCGCGGCTTGATCTCGCGAATCTGGCGGGATCCGACCCGACCTAAACCTCAGCACTCCTCGCACATCACACCACCTGCAGGTGCGCCTGGTCCTGGGTACGATCTGACCCGATTATCCGTGTGGCTCTGGGAGAGCGTCCCTGAGTGAATTGCTGAGAGAGAGAGACGCACGGGTAGAGGGAAAAGGATAGGTTTTGATCCTGTGCAGGCAGACTGAGCGTGGAGAGACTTAGCCACAAGGAGAGGAGAAGAAGCAGAAGAAGAAACTGAGCGAAGGAGACCAGGGAAGAGGCAGAAGCAAGGCAGAGAATGAAAGAGAGGTCAAGTGAAGACAGCAAAGATCAGAAGAAGAAGAAGAAGAAAGAAGAAAGGCAAGGCAGGAGAAGAAACAAGAGAAAAGATACAAAGGCAGGAAGAAGAAGCCTTCGCAAGAAAAGAAGAGAAAGAAGAAAGAAAGCAAGATCAGAAGAAGAAAAAGGGGAAAATACTTTTAAGACGTCTGATCACCAGATCAGATGTCCAATTTCATATTTTTTATCCTAATTACTTTTAATCGCATACATTCATATTTGAATTAACATTTTGAGTAAATTAGAGTATTCAATTACATTTTGATTAGTAGTAAATTCCATTTGCTCCCTGTGTTCGACCTCGGATGCTCCGATTTTCGAGTAATAAAATTCTCTATTTGTTTGAACGCTTTGTCGGCTATACTACAGCGCGATATTATCTTTTAACAAACCGCACAAAAGCGTCGCGAACACACAGCAAGGTTGAAAATCAGAGGAGCAATTGGGCAGCCTTGCCTAACTCCACACTGGGGCTGAATCCAAGAGCGACATGGTTTACCATTTATCAATGGGGAAAAAGAGGCTGTCGTAATGCACCTCTTCACCCATTGTATCAATAGAGGTGGAAACTTCCTTCTTCTAAGAATCCCCCACAAGTATGAGCAGGAAATTGAGTCATAGGCCTTGGAAAAGTCTACTTTCCATAAAAAGGGGCCTTGGTCTTTCTCCTGTGCCAACCCATTACCATCTCCTGCGCAACAATGAAGGACTCTTGTAATGATCTCCCAAGAAGAAAAGCTGACTGAACAGACATTATCAAGTCCTTTAAAACCTCCCGCAATCTGTTAGCTATAACCTTACTAATAATAAGGTAGATGGAATTAGATAGTGCAATGGGTCTGTAATCAGAAAATCTCTCCGCACCAGATCTCTTAGGAAGCAAAAACAGATAAAACTTGTTCAACCTCTCAAATCCAGAGTTGCCTAGTTCAAATTCATGAATAACCTTTAAAACATCCACCTTAACAACATTCCACAGCTCTCTGTAAAAGAACACCTGAAATCCATCCGGACCTGGAGCACCTTCATTATTTAAATCTTTAATAGCTTTTAGTACTTCTTGTTCAGATATAGGGGTGACAAGCATGTCTCTCTGATCATCACTAACACAGGGAAGTCCATCGATGCCATCCTCTAAGAACCTCTTGGGGTAGCCTTGGATATTTCTTTAAAGTATTTACTTGCTTCAATTTTGATTTCACTAACAGAGGTAACAGTTCTCTCTTCAACTTTAATAGATGAGATAAGGTTGAATCTCCTCCTAGCACTGGCCGCAAGATGGAAAAACTTCGTGTTTGCTTCACCCTCTTTGAGCCATAGCTGTCTTGATCTTTCATGCCAAGCCATTTCTGTTTTCAGATCCTCTTCCCCTATTGCAGCTTGCATCTACTACCTCAGCTGCTGTTCCTGGTGGTTCAAAGATTTCCTGCATTCTTTCAGATCTAGGTCCCTGATTATTTCCAGAGCTTCCCTCCTCTTCTGTTCTCTGATCAGAGTCACAACCTACCCATATTCTTTCAGCACATCACGCAGACTTGACAATTTAGCAGCCAGCTGCTGTGTAGCAGTACCTTGCACTGCCTTGTTTTGCCACCACTGGGACACCATTTGCACAAAACCTTCTTCCCTAAACCAAGATCTCTTGAGTTTGAAGTATGAACCAATGTCTGAATTCATCCCACTGTCCCATACAAGAGGAGTGTGATCAGAGAAAGACCTATCAAGGCTCATAACTGTTGATAATTGATGCCTCTCAAACAAACTAGGACTGCCAAAAAACCTATCCAATTTGGATACCTGTCCACTGCCATTCCTCCAAGTAAACTCCACACCATTGATGAGGTATTCAGTCAATCCCATGTTTTGCACAGCCATTTGAAAGCCTGCCATTGAGCTGTCCACTCTCCCATCTGGGTTGTCATCACCTGAGAGATAACAATTGAAATCACCCCCTAGCAGCCATGGGGTCTCTTGCACTCTTTGATGCATTGCAGAAAGCTCCTCCCACAAGCCAACCCTGTCTGTAGCCACACAAGGACCATAAATGCAAGATATAAACCATTCCATATCTCCTTGGGGAGACTGACATCTGCAAGAAAGCATGTACCTGTCGTGCATAACTTCAGTTACTGAGATGCATGATTTTCTCCACCAAAAGGCCAATCCACCAGACCTTCCAAAGGCACCCTTTACCACAACATCACTGCAGCCAGATTGCTTAAAACAATCCCATTCCTGACCATTCTCCATCTCCAAATGTGTCTCTTGAATGAGAGCACAGTCAATCTCCCACTCAGAGAGATATCTACACAAGGAAGTCCTTCTCACCTTATTGCGCAACCTACGCACATTCCAAGTCATCACTCTCATTCCTCATTGGAATGACTCCCTTGGGCCATACAACCCACAAAATCGACCATAATAGAATTAGCAGTATTCTGCTCCTCAATAGGGGGCAAGTTCTCCTTCCTTCTTCTTCATTGAGAGATCTACCCACACCTCTTTTCTGATTGGAACCACTGCCATATTTCATATCAGTAGGAATAGAGAGCTGCATCTGGTTTGCCTCTTTGAGCACACTGCTATCATTTCTAAGCACCAGTTCTCTTCCTATCCTGCCCTCCTCTTTACTGCTATGCATCTCTGAGTCTGTCACTGAATTCTCAGCAACCTCTAGATAACCATCTTCTTTGACTACCATGGCTTGTCTAAAATCATCAGATGTATCAACCTCTTCCATCAGATCCTCCTCAGCATAGACCTGGTGACAATCCTTCCTCTTTTTAGGCTCAGAAGCATCAACAGGAGGAATGCGGCCAAACCTATCATTCTGTTTCCTCACCTCATTGTTGGCTCCAGGCACCTGTCCTTCCTCAGACGACTTATCCTGTCCTTATTCAACCTTCCCAAGCACCTATCCAAGTACTGCTAGCCGAACAAGCCAAGAAGTGCCCCTACATCTGATTGTGACCATATTAGGGATTGAACCAGCACTGAAGATGTCTGCCTCAATTCTAAGAGATTTGATGTCCCCCTCACCAATCAAAATTTCAGACCCATCACAGATGGATGCAAAGCCTGCTAGCATATTAGAAACGACCCCCTTTGATCTTAGATGTAGCTGCAGTCCGGAAATCTCAAGAAGAATTCTCCTAGAGCTCACTCTTTACGGAGGCCGATCAGGGAGAGCCCCATCAAAGGGAGATACCATTCTCCAAATCACAATGAAATCTTCAAAAGAGCTTGAATGAAATCTTAGACGTTCAACATCCAACATACCCAAACCATATACCAGGAATCGAGAATGGGATATCATGGCTACCTTCTAGCCCGCAGACAAGAGATTTAAGGAGCGTACCAGATTTTGAAGCTTATCTATCGAAGGTTTGCCTGCCATGATTTCGCTAATCATAGCACCCCTCAGCATGATCTCTGCAGACAAAATCTCTTCAGAAGTCGGGATCTCTACTTCAATTGAGTGTCTGCCCAACACCGGCAGCGGCGGCGGTTGGGTTTCTTTCTTCACCCTCCAGACAGGGTGCGAGAATACCCTATTTGTCTGCAATGGAATCCTCCTAGGGCATGACTCGCGTTTGTGTCCTTCACCCCTGCACGCCAAGCAGATCAGAGGGTTTTTACAAATCGCCGCCACATGTCCCCTTTGTCTGCATCTGAAATAAAGGGCGTCGCCGTTCATCCTCCCCAGGGTCGTCTTCGACGTTTTCAAATGTCCTAAGAAACCTCTCCTACCAGACTCGCTCCCTTCTCCTCCAAACCCTCGATCTCCACGTCCTCTACTCGCCTCCTCCTCCAGCCCTAGATGGCTCCGCCACATTGCCGCCTACTACCCAACGCCGATCGCCCTATTGCCCTCTCTCTCTCATTTTTCCTTCTGCTTTTTGATACTTGATTAGGACTTGGAGTAGTTTTTCCTCTTGTACCCCTGAAGATGCGTATTGATAATAAGGGGCTTTGTATGATTGGGGCCCAAAAACACGTATTTTAGAGAATTCGGCAAGGGTTTCAGATCTAGTTGCAAGTTGAGTTCTGGAATGGGGTTAGTGGTTAGCATGAACTTAGATGTGGTGGGTGAGGGTGGGTTAGACGGTTACTATAGCTCAGGAGAAGAGTTGATTGCAAAACACGTGTCCACAAAAAGCATTTCCTCAACAAGATTGGAGCTTTCAGAATTTGAGTCATCGAAGAAATCTGGCTCGTGGAATCTTTTGGAAGCCTTAAAAATATCTAATGTGAGTGTTTCGCCACTGCAAGTGATGTCAATTTTACTAGAATCGCAATTTATATTAGCTTTAGCAGTGGCGAGGAAGGGTCTTCCAAGAATGATAGGTGCATTTTTAAGTGCTTTGGGTACATCAATGTCGAGGACCAAAAAGTCTACAGCGAAGAGGCAATTTTGTACCCTAACAATGACATCCTCTACTATCCCTTTTGGGTGATTGACAGATCGGTCAGCAAGTTGAAGGGTTACCTTCACCAGTTTAACTTTACCAAACTGGAATTCATCAAAAAGTATGGTAGGGATATGGTTTATAGAGGCACCTAGGTCTAAGAGGGCATGATCAAAAGTAGTGTCAAAAGGACAACAGAGCTAACTGTCTCAGAAAGGACCACTTTTCCTAGATTTTTAGGCTACCTTTTTGGTGTACAAATTTCTTTTAAAAATTTTGTGTAGGCAGGAGCGTATTTAGTCGCATCTAGGAGAGGAATAATGATTTCCAATTGGCCAAATAATTCATGTAATTCTTCTTTAGATGGTTCAGTTTTTCTAGTTTTCTTTTTCTTGGAATTTAATGCCTGTGGGAAAGGTGTTGTGTTTGTGTTATCCTAAGAGTGAATGGGGGTGGGAAAAATTTGCTATGGATCTGGTTTGTTTGCCTGTGAGGGTCCCACGATATGTATAGTTTTACCACTTCTTAATGTTACTGCATTGGCAGTGTGATTATTACGGTGTGGAAAATGTTTATTCTGCTGCATGTTTTGGAAACCGGGTTGGAATGGAGGTGTGAGGTTTATTGTTTGCTGACCTTGATTATTTCTGCTTGGAATTTGGTTTCGTTGATTTCTAGGGCTTAGGATAGGTTGGGTCGGTAAATTTCCCATTGGCCTTTGATCGGGCGTCACTGCAATTTGGTTTTGTAAATTAGGAATGACATGGGTAACGTCCTTCATTTGTTGTTACATTCCTTGCAGGGTTTTCAATAATTGGTTATTAATATCAGCCTGCAAAGGTTGGTTTTGGCCAAAATTCCCCATTTGATTTTGAATTGCGGAACTTGATTGGTATTTTTCCAGGAAAAATTAGGGTTATTCCTCCAAGTGGGATTATAGAAGTTGGAGGAATTGTTTCTAAAATTATCTTGGAGAGCAGAAATGTTTTCATTGACTAGGAGAAACATAGTAGAATTATCAAAAGTCCCAGCAAATGCAGGTGTAAGGTCAGGGTTTTAAAGTTCGCATGTATCAACTTGTTGCAAATTTTCTCGGCGGAGGAGGGTCGGGTTAACGTCGGAGTTAGAAAAGTGAGAGTTAGGGTTGGTTAGAACTGGGTTTGTGGTCGCACATTAAACTTTTCCTCCATTTTCTTTTGATTGATTTGCATTTGGTCGAGCCTTTGTGCAAAAAGTTGCAAATCATCTTGTGTGACAAGGAGAGATTGTTGTTGTGTGCCTACTTTATGGACACCTACACAGGGTTTGGCATTTTTGCCAAAGGTGTCCATAAACGAATGGTTGAAAGAATTTTCACTCATTTCATCAAAAAGTTCGTAGGCACTTTCAGCATCTTTATTTAAAAAATTTCCCCCACATGAGTCATCAACAAATCACCTCAATTGGTCATCAAGACCATGGTAGAATATTTGCACGAGTTGGCAAAGTAGCACCTCATGGTGAGGGCAGCTTCTTAATAAATCCTGAAATCTTTCCCATGCCTCATGCATTGGCTCGTCGGATTTTTGTTTGCAGGTGGTTATTGTGTGGCGTAAAGCGTTAGTTTGACTAATAGGGAAGTATTTTTTTAGAAATGCACTCTTTAGTTGTATCCAAGTAGTGATGGGTTTTCCCACCATCCAAAACCAATAAGTGGCCTTGTCTTTAAGGGAGAGCGGGAAGAGTCGCCTTGGCCATAAATCTTCCTGCACATTGTAGGATTTAGTGGTTTGGGCAAGGACCGTAAACTCCTCTAAATGGCTAAATGGGTCTTCACGAGGAAGGCTATGGAAATGTTTAATAAGGTTTAGGACCGTAGGTTTGATTTCAAATTCTCCATCAGGTATGACCACCCCAGGCCTTTTCTTCATAATTTGAGGGATCATAGAAATCCCTCAAAGGAATAGTGGGTTCAGCATTGGGTGGTTTATTATTAGTTAGGTTTGTAACGGTCCTAGTCAATTGTTGTTGATTCGCTTGGAGTTGTTGGAGTTGGGTTACCATCATGAACAACTAGTTTGAATTGTCAAAATTCAAATTTCTTGTTGGGTTTTGTTGAGGCGGCATTTCAGGTTGAGGTTTGGGAACTACAATTTCGGGTTGGTGAAATTGATGTGTGTTGTTCCAGCTTTGATGGCTAGAGGAGGGTGGGTTGTTGGTATTTTTTGTAGGATTTTGGGCATTTTCCATTTTTTGTTGATTTTCTGTAGAGGAAGTACAAGAAGAAAACAAGAGAGCATGAGCGGTGCGGCGGGCCGAAAAATCAGTTGGTCCCTTCAAGTGCCGATTTTGGGACCGTCAACTATGCATATACTTAATGGAATATGGGAGGGGAGGAGAAGAGATAGATGAGAAGTGTGCAAATCAAGCAAACAACAAGCCTAATTTTGTCTTCGGGTTGACTCCTTAGAAACCTAAGACTTGGGAACCTGGAAACTAAGGAATCAATAAGTGAACCCACTTCCCAAAGGTCACCAGCTACACTAAAAGAGGTGGCTTGGGCCCAACCATGTCCTGAGAAAATCACTAGGAGCTTGTGTAAACCCTTACCCATCATTTGACTTCCCTCTAAGTCTGTCGTCGCGTTTTCTAGGGGAATTAGGAGCGATTAATGATCCTTAAAATCTAGATATCAAGCCTAAAGTTGATGAAGTCCTTAAGTGGTCAAGTGACTACTTGTTTTAATTAGGCTTGGGTACCTGAATGTGCACGGGAATGTGGAGGGCATTGATTGGGGTAATGCCCAGTTATTTCAATTTTTTTTGGTGTGTGCGAATTGGATGGAGTGAGTCTAATGCTAAATCAAGTTGTCACATAATTTTGGTTGTTTTTCTGCTTATAGGATTTGATATTAGCAATGTATTTTAGGGTTCACTTGTTAAGTTTTCAAACAAGTTTGAATTCTATAAAAAAGAAATCAAGTTGTGTTGGTGAAGATGAGATTCCTTTATATATTGTGGGGCTAAGAAATGAGAACAAACCCTAATTGAATTGAACCCTTAAGCAGAAATTTTACTATTAATGAAACTTTTTAGGCTTTTCTTGTTATGTAGTGGTCCAAAAAAAGCAACAAACACTACTACTAGAAGGAAAATCAAATAAGGATTCCAAAAAATATTTTTATGTGATTTTAGGAATTCGTTTGATATTTTTTTGGGATTTTTTTTGTGCTAGTGTTAAAGTCCAAAAATGATACCTATGGGTATTTTAGGCTTTTTAGTAACACCACCAGCCATTAAAAATTTTTGTGATTTTATATGTTGTGTAGAATTTCACAAGGATTATAGCAAGCTAAATTTCAAAAAAATTGTACACGTATAAAAATTCTTAAAATTCACGAATAGTAACAAAATAATGAAATGAGAGGAGATGACCCCCTGTGGTTCGTAAATTTTTAAAAATTCTCTACAAGTCCAAATACTTTGAAATTTGAAAAAAATGTTTCTGACGTGAATTAAAAGCTTTGGGTGAAATTTCAAGATTGTAGAAGGCCTATGGTGTCGGGAATTGATTTTTGAAATCCGAATAGAAGTCTGGACCCTAAAATTAGAACACCCGTACCTTGAGTAAAGTGGTGTTAATTAACTCAAACAATCAAACAAAGAATTTTAGAAATCACCACTCTACCAAATTTAAATGTTTTTGATTCTGAAAGCTTGATTTAGTATTTTTTTGATAGTTTTTAGGGTTTATGTGATAAGTGAGAAGGCACTAACCTCAAATCTGCCGGAAGAAAAGGGACTTTAAGCTTCTTTTCAAAATTCCCTCTTTCTTCCTGTAGTACCTGCACGCACGAGATGAATGAAAGAGAAGGGGATGAGATCCATGTATCAAGCAAGAGAAATAAGAAAATGTAAAGCCGTGCCTCCCCAGCAACGGTGCCAAAAAGTGATAGCGAAAATGCACGATTTGTAAATTAGAGTTTTTTTATCATTGTAACACGCAATTCTGATCGCTTTTGAAATTTGTAAAAATCGAGTACTTGGAAAGTATTCGAGTTGTTCCAAGGGAGGCGGAAATACAAACCAGAAGTCTCTCACTTGAAAACCAGAAGTCAACTTTCCTTTTGGGTTTTGAATTATATAATTTTTAGGGTTTTTGTTTGGGCAAAAAGTGGATGCAGAGAAAGACGGGGATTAGAAATGCTGATTTAATGGAAACAAGTGCCTTGCTTCTCCAACTCACTTTAAGCATGGGAAGGCTTGGAATAATGGAGGAACAAGTCACAACAAAAATTCACAAGCTAACTAAGAAAATTGTAGAGGAATGCTTTTCATAAAAAGAATTATTTTACAAAAAGATGGAGAACTCACAAGTGATAGGGGTTCTCACTTGTAATTTCCAAAAAGCTTACACTACAATGATAAAATTAAAGGAAAGCTTAGTAATGGTGAAGATGATGCTATTTGGAATTTCTGCTCTAGTTCTGGTTGCCCCAGAACCAAAAGAAATCCATTTCTCCTGGATGTCCTCCTTGTTGCAAACCCTAGGTGGGTGTGTCTGCTCTTAGCAAGCCTAGATGGCCTGCTTCCTGACTCCTCCTAGGGTGGACATAGACCACCCTTGATTCTCTTTCTCTTTGGCCGTCCTCCTGCCTGGCTTGACTCCTTGGCTTGGTGTGGACACAAAGTAGAAGGGAAGAAGTTGAAGGCACCAAGAGGGCAAGAGCACCCCCCTTAATCTTCTTCTTCTTCTTCTTCTTCTTCTTCTCCTTGGTCATTGGGAATGGTAGAGTGTGGGTGGAAGAATGTTTGTATATGTGTAGCCAAGGGTGGAATGGAAGTTGGTGGTTGATGGCCTTTTTATAGAGTGGATGGATGGTGGTTGGTGTTAACTAGAGTTAAGGGTAGCATGGTGTTGTGGATGGCTAGGATTAGGTAGTTAATGGATGGAGGATGGATTAGGGTTGGCATGGAGTGTAGGGTTGTGTTGAGTGGTGGTTATGATGGGGTTGAGTGGAGTTGGGGCCAACTCTTGTTGGGTTTAGGAGGGTTGGCATGGAGGTGGATGTAGGGTTAAGATTAGGTCTTTAAGTGGTAGTTGTGGGATGAAGGGTGGAGGTAATTTGGCACCATGTGGAAAGGTGTGGTTAAAGGAGGGTTGGCGCCACATTTGATGTGGTTATGGGGGTTGATGGGGACGACTAGGATGGAGTTATAGGGTGGTTAAAGGATCCTAGGGTTAGGGTGTATTGGTGCCAACCCAAAGGACACCCAAGGTGGTTGTGTCCCTTAAGTTTGGCTCCAAAACATGTGTTCTAGAAGGGGGTTGAGATGGATGGTGGAGATGGCCTTATGGGGATAGGTGTATGGTGGAGATAGGCTTCTAGGTTGGGGCCAATGGGGAGGTGTGTGTTCCTTTCTGGCGCCACCTTAGGTGGTGGTTATAGGGTGGTTAGGGTGGTGGTTATGGGAGGAAAGGGTGCCATGGTTGACACCACTTTGAAGAGGTGCTAGTGTTGTGTTTTGGTGCCAACTAAGGTGGTTTAGGGTTAGGTCTAGGTAAGGTTAAGGTGGGGTTAAGTAAGGAGGGTGAACAACCATGGAGTGGAGATGGTGTTGAGCTTAGCTGAGCTAGCTAAGATAGCTAAGGTAGTGGGGTAGTAGTGGAGGAGCTAGGGTTTAACTGAGAGGAGGTAGATTTGAGTTGCTCTGAAACTTGCGGGAGCTGACAGTTGCTGAAGAAGTCTTCTTAGGAGCTCATCTACTGAACTTTAGCTAGCTAGTTCTTGCTAGCTACTAAGTTGAATATGTTGAGATGAGTTAATTTGTTCTCAACTATTCTGGAGCTAGGTGTGGACTTATTTGCTGACCTAGCTTAGCTAGCTGAAGACTAGTAGCTAAGCCAAGTTGACCGAAGCTCCTGTGGGTTGAGTAGAGTTGAGATGAGCTGGGATGAACTAGGCTGGAGCTAGAATGAACTCATATCAACTAGGTTGAGCTAGCTTAAGCTCCCAGTTTACTGATTGGAGGTAAAATGAGCTAGAATCAACTAAGTTGAGCTTGATCTGAGCTGAGTTGAGTTGAGTTGAGCTAAGTTGAGCTACCTTGAGCTACCATCTAGCTAAGATGAGCTGAATGGAGCTAAAGAGAGCTAAACTTAACCCAGATGAGTTGATATCTAGCTGTAATGAGCTGGATTCAGCTAGGGTTCAGCTGAATTGATCTTCTTCTTCACTTTTTGTCTTCTTGAGTGCTAGGGTTTTGGAGGTCTAGTTATCTGCTTATCCTTAACACTCAAGTAAACATGTTAAAAACACAAAAAATATGCAATGTATGCCTAACCAAAGTAATGCCAAAATGCAACCCATTAAACTCGTTTGTGGAGTTAAAATCCTAAGAGCTAGATCAGTTTTAGAGCATAAAAATGATGATAAACTGGAATTTATCACTTAGCTAGTAAGACATCAAAACCACCTTAGTGGAAGACGCAAGTTTGAGTCCCCAGACAATACGTGGGGAAGCAAGAAGATGCAAGCACCTCACTTCTCCCCCTTAAGATGAGGGTTATCATCTTTTTTTCAGAAATCAAGTAAAAGTTAAAGTCACTAATTCAACTTTATGTACCCTATCTACTAGTCTTAGTCCTACACCTATTTTGACTAATTGTTTCTCTAATTGTTGTTTCTATATTATGTTAGCTAAACCTAGTCTAGGAATATCTCTATCAACCCAATATTTAAGCTCTTCACTCTCTACTAAGAGTCCACAACTAGGTCAACCCTTTAACTAAAAATTACTTGCCAACTACAAGTGGTATTAGGCTTCCATGGTTCCTGCTAAAACATTCAAACATCATAACACACCATAAATGTGCCACTGACTGATCCTCCTAATCTAAGACTTCACCTAAGCTAGCTATACAAGAACCCTTTAAGTTTAATGGCTCATGAAACAGTCAAACACAAATCATAAGCTCATAGTCAATGCCACAATCATAACCTTCTGACTAAATCTCGTTGCACATGCCAACTCAAAGCATCTTCAGTGAAGAATCTCATTGCATTCAACAGGTTTTGTTACTTCATCGAAAGTCTTCAAGAATAATACTCCTTCCTATTAGCACTTGATGGATATTTCATGGCAAAACTGATGGAAGATCATCACCTTCAAGTGATCACTAAACTACATCAATTTTCATTTCAAAAAATTTTATGCTAGAATTTTGGTTGTAGCTTAACTAAGGAAATGGACCATCTACTCCATCAACTTCATTTTATGTTCAATGCTAGAGTTGCACCTTAATCAAGAGTTGATGTAGTGCTCCAGATTTCTAACATGGCAAGCAAACTTGTAAATCACTTGTAATCATCTTGTACCTATACCTATATGGTTTCGTACACACAACATACATTTAATCAATGATAGAAGAAGCAAGGGAGAAAGAGGTAAAGAATGATGCATATACATATCCATCACATTTCCATCATATACCACCATTGTTATATTTACAGGTCACAACCAACTACATCAGTATATGTACTTCAAAAGTTTACTGGATTACAAAAGTAAAAGGATCATGTATACAAATATTACAAAAGGTGATCCAACAATTAAAAGCGAGGAAAGTATAGGAGTGAAAACTAGCTACTTGCAAAATAAAAAGAGAAGATGGCTGCTTATTAGCCATCACGCCATGCCCAGCTCCTCGAGGAGCCCACTACATCTTGCAATGTACCCAACAGCTCCTTCATGCACATCCTGAACAACTCCTCACGCTACACATCAGAGAAGTGCATCTCCACCTCCTTGGGTATTAGTAGTAGGGTCCTGGCTTCCTCCAAGAGGCCCCTCAATAGTTGAGTCTGTCATTGCACAACCCGACTCCTGAGGTGGTGTGGAACCCTTACGCCTACCATCCTGCCTTGAAAAGAAAATGTGACGTAGGTGTGACCTAAGTGGCTTAATATGGCTTTAAACTAGTGCTTTATTATATAGGTGGAGGCATGTACGTATACAATTCTTACTTAACACGAGAATTCCTCCCTCTATCTATTTATTTTGGCTGCCTTTGTCCCCACTTAGAGCTACTATGACCCATAGATCTCTCTAAGTGTTGACCCAATTGGTCAGCTCAAGTGGTAATTGAGGTATGTATTGCATGCACACTCCCTTAGCTAAGGCTTGAGATTGGACTACCTTGGCCTTTGGTAACTTAATCCCCTAGACTCAATCCCCTAGACTTAGGTCCATGCTTGGTAATAGCATGGTCGATTGACTACCTTACCCAGCAGGTGATCACCAAATCTCATCATATGGGTGATTCCTTATAGAGGCATCACCGAACACCCCCAGGCAGGCTACCTTTCTAGTGCTCCATCGAGTCACCACACATATTTGTGGGTTTAGCTCGTACTCTCCAATACGCTCATCGGTCACCCTGCTCCATAGTAACAAAGGCTCAACCTCCTATCATCCAATCCATTCTAACCCATGAGTGTCTCAAAATGTTTCCCTCCCAGAGGTGAAAATAGTCATTCACGACAATCGTAACTTGAGCTAGGTGATTCCCCATAGTGACATCATTGGGCACCCCCTATGTGAACTACCTTTATGTGTACTCTCTCTTAAGTCTCTAGTCTTTCCCTAGGTGTGGCTCATACCCCTGGTACAACGCTTTAGTCACCCTATCAATACAAGTTGCCATTATAGATTTCCCTTTATGGTTGACTCCATGAGTTGAGCAAGTCTAAAATGATCGTCTTTAAGTTTTAAAGTAGATAGACAAGCCTTAGGTCTAACATCAAAACCCATCCAAGATTGATCTCCTTTATCAAACATCTAATAGTCTAATCAAACCTCCAATAGTGTCAAATAAGGCATCTGACCAATGGGTCAAACATCTCTTGGAATGACCCATCACTCACGTTCTTAGTCTTCAGTGTTCACTTTCTAGAAGTCTAGCCACCTTGTTGGACTTGCAGAGCCTCCTCTAGATGTTTGACCACTTAGTTAGTGATAGTTATACATTTATGTGAGATAAAATGACTATTTATGAATGTTCCTAAGCTAACTAAACATACTAAACTATGTATATAATGCATCCTAGCCATCATCATTGCGTTCATGCATGTAGAATAGTTTTAGCATCTATTTACTAATTTATCTCTCTTTTAATGGCCAGAATAAGAGGAGACACATAAATGGGTCTCAGATGAAGAATCCAACTGTACGAATGAGATGAGGGAGAAATTGCCCCAATCAGATTCCCGTAGCATCTACAAGCAAAAGAAGCTCGACAGCCCAAATGGCACCACCACAGCGCATCTCAACCACCAGTGAGTGCTGAGCACCTCATGATTGTGTTTGCCCGTTGGATCACCATCCAACAGCTGAACCTTCTCCATGTTGTCGCCTCCACTGTGCACCCTCAGCTCTCAAAAGCACGCACCATTGCGTGATCTCGGCCGTCGGTTCGCCATCCAACGACTTTGATGCGCTTGCTTCACCGCTTGCATATTTTCAACGTGTAATCCATATGTGATCTCATCCATTAGATCAATATTGAACAATCCACAATCACTCCCCGTCTGACGTAGCGCAGCGATTCTCAAGTGCACCTCTCAAACGAGAGGCGTGCGATCGAGTCATAATTCGCCTCACCCCTTTGCACGATCCCTTATTGATTACTGTCGCATGATCATGCATCAACGATCGAGATCATGCCACATCATCACTTCACTACCTTCGTGTCTTTAATACGCACTCAATGCGTGATCTTCGCCGTTGGATCAGCAATCAACCAACTACGCGAGATCCTCACTCGCAATAGCTCAGTGGTGCGTGAGCACCTTTCTCAAGTGCACGATGAGGGATTGACGCGTGATCTGCCCCCTCCCCTCGTCGCACCCTTGCATCGATTTAGCTGCTCGATCATGATCATGCGTCAAGGATGCAGCCGCATAGTGATGCACGTCGATGAAGGTGCACGCTAAGTGAGATCGTGAGGTGTGTTGATCACGTGATCTTAGCAGTCCGATGCGAGATCAATGGTCTTCACGCGCCCTGCTAGCTACGTGCGCTTCACACACGTGAACTTTTCTTGCATGCGTCTTATGCGAGAATTGAGCATGCCCCGCGTATAGGAGGCTAACTATCCTCACTTTCTTTACCTATAAAAGGCCCTCCACCCCTCCATTGCCCATTCATCCCTTCCTACTCCAATCTCTTCTCCTCTAGAGCTTAGAAAACCTCTCTAAGCTCAAATTCTTGGTTCCCAAGCCATTGGGAAGCTCCATTAGAAAAAAAATAAAAATTGTCCCTTTCCTTACTCCTATTCATGGAGCTCACTTTGGCCGTCCTCTTATCCCCCGTCTAGGAAGTGGATCACCCTAATGTTGCCCTACCTCATCCCAGCTTCCTCTAGTTCCGTCCTCCTTTGTCCAGCTTCTCTCTTTCGTCCGGGCACCGTCCAACCACCCATCTCCCAAGCAGCCAACTCAAGAGATTTTTTCTCTCTTCTATCATTTTATTCTGCTTTCTAGCTTAGTTAGTTTTATTTAAAGCATTTCTGAAGTAATAATTATTTCTTTCTCTCTCTCTCCTATTGTAAGTGTTGCTACATTTTATTTTTTCAATAAAAGTTCAAGTTATTTTTGCATATTATTCTGCCTGTCTCACAATCATCATATTTCACACCATTTTCTGTCATTACCACCTGCATCCACTCATACTCACATTTTTCACTCCATCTTTATTCCTAAAAATCTATAAAATCACAAAACTGAAAAATACCAAACATAAATAAACTTAATGCAAATTTTCGATTATAGCCTCTTTGTGTTTGACTCAGGATTCACTATCTCGGTTATAAATTTTATTTTATTGTGGATTTTTGCAACTGCAATGACGCGGTTCTCCAAACCTACTTTTGATGCAAATTTTCCAACAACCAGTTAAACTTCTCCTGGTGAGCAACCCCAAGTCCCAAACTCAAACACACCTATAGGGGATGGCTAACTTGGTCATATAGGCATCCAAGATCCCTTGATTAGACATATGTATAGGTGATTGACCTCCCATGATGAATGTCTACCACCTTTATCCCTTTATTATAACTTCCAAGCCATTCCTAGACATTCCAAGGGTGGAAATACATGATCGAACCTCTTCATAAACATGATTGCAGACCTCTGAACTCTATTAAATTTAGAATCGAATCATAACTTCACTTCATCATGCATGCAAGTGTGCATTCAAACCTATATGATCACCATTTCTATCCCCCACAACACAACACATCCATATCATTTTCCTAGGGTTCATCTTAATTGTCATTCCTAGTAGACTTAGGGGGGAAATGAAGGGGATAATTATCACACCCCAAAAACCCAAGCCACAGTGAGCCAATATCGGTACTGAGCTCTAGCATCGATATTGGACACCCACAGCACAACCTCAACCAGGCCAGATAGTATCGGTACTAGACTTTAGTACTAGTGTTGAACAACCCCAGTACAATTTCCACATCTCTAGCCAGTACTAGTACTGAATGTTAGTACCGATATTGGGTGCCCCTAGTATCATTTCACAACACTAGCTAGCATCGGTACTAAACACTAGTGCCTGTACCAGGTGTAAGGGTTCAGATTTTTGAGTGCATTTTATAGGTTAATTAAAGCCTTAATTAGTTGCTTAATGGTGGATTAAGGACATTGGGGACCTTAATTTGGTAATGGCAATTTTTAAAAAGATAAGTAAACCCTTTAAATCTTAAGTAAATGTTCATGTAATAAAAGTTGAGGGGCCTTGAGTGCAATCTTTCCTTTTCATACTTTAAAGGTAGATGGCTTATGAAGGAAGCCTCATTCTTGTTTTGGCTTGCAAAGGACTCCTTCTTCCCCTCCAAGCCACTCCTCCTCTTTCCTTCCCCTCCAAGACATTCCTTTCTTCCCCATTACTTTAATATAAGAAAAAGAGAGAAAAGGGAAGGTGACCCTCATTTCCTAGTTAGTTTTCTCTTCTTTGAAGGTGAAGAGCACCTCCCCCTCCATCCTACATCCCACTACAGGCAAGCCACTTCACTCCACTCCACCTTGCTCCACCGACCAACCACCTCACCAACCGTTGCCGCCTTCGTTGCCAAAGGAGCTACCGTAGACAATGTTATTGCTGCTGCCATTATGGCTATTACTGCATGAGAAGAAAAGAGAAGAAGGAAGAAGGAGCTCAAATTTGAGGTAGGGATTTTCCTTTCTTGATACCTCCTCTTGTTTTCCTATGATTAAGAGTATGTTTTAGGATTAAAATTAGTATTTGCATGTGGAGATTTGATGATAGAATGCCGTGCTTTTTTGCCTTGGTGGGTTAAATTTTGGTAATGTGATTTTTCTACTTAAGGGATACCCTAATGTTTGGTGAGGGGTTTCTTGCATTGAATATGGTCTTTATATGTGTGGGAACTTGGAATCAAGGTTTCATAACTTTTGGATGTTGCTATTGCTGCTTGCTATACCAAATGTTGTTGATGGTTACTACACCGTGCACTATTGGTTGTTGCTCTTTAATCTACGTATAGTTGTTTCTTGAAACATGATTTAAGCATACTAATACCATGTTGTGAGAAAAACTAGGTTACTTCCTATTGGAATGTTCATCCTCGATACATAGAGGATGTACAGTAAAGTTACAAGTATATACCTACAAAAGTAATTAGATGTGAAAGACAAATAACAACATAAAAATAAGTTTGTCAATCATTAGAGATATGAAATTTAGTGTATCCAGATAGCCATATTGCCCACCCAATAAGACACAGTGGTCTCATTTCGTGTAGAAACTTCCTCACAGGGATTGAGAATTTAATCTAATTAGTCCAATCCATGTATAATACCCAAGATTTGAAGCTATTGATCCCTGTTGGTATTTAATATTAGAAACAGGAATATTGGGCATAATTGGATCCTATGATGGTTAGTCCCTAATTAGAAATAAAGTAAGCCCTTTAAGGTTACAGATCCTAATCTGAGAAAAAGATAAGACTTAATGTGGATGCATGAGCCTAGGATGCAAGGGTATCCACATGGCCCAATGCATGGTTTAAACCCAGCTTTAAAGGTCCTAGTAAGTGTATAGGGATCTTAAATTGGTAAGAAAGGCACAACTAGGGAATGGTAGGGTGAAATTCCTATCAAGAACTCTAGTGATTGTAAAGGTATGGTATGGGATTCTAGACTTGATGCCATGGGATGCACATGTGTATCTTGAGTGTGTACTTATTAGGGAAGTGGGCCAGGTCAAGTAATGGGTTGTTATATATTATGGGTTTATGGAGACCATTACCTTTAAACTTGTGTAATTATATTGTGAATTCTTGGGGTGTGTCCACTTGGTTAATTGTGTAATCTGGCGGTGAATGTAGATAAACAATGGAAGAGTATTTCCTTTGATTTTTCTCTAGTTGCTTGTGTTCTTTCCATGCTTGTAAATACCTAGAATGGTGTTCTAAATGTGCGGTGTTAAGTGGTAAACATGGGGAAATCAAATGGAAGGTTTTAAAGCTCGGAACTGGGTGTTGGAGACACCTAGTACCGACATTAGTGACCATTATTGGTACTAGTTAGCTCCGTAGGAGCTACAAAGAGAATTAAAGTCTGGTACTGAAAGCACTTAATATTGGTATTGGTGATCGGTAACGATACTGGATGGGTTCAATAGCCATGATGGTGGGTGCCCAGTATTAGTACTGGTGCTTCGTATTGGTACTGGCTGGATTACTTGGAAAAGTATGGATGGTGCCTGGTACTGGTATTGGTGCTCAATATTGGTATTTGTTGGTATTGTGACAATGTGTTGTGGGTGCCTAGTATTGGTACTTGTACTCAGTATCAGTACCAGCACACTATGGCCTGGATGGGACAGTGGGTACCCAACACAGGTACCTAGGACTAGGACCGATATTGGTGTATCTGTTCCACCCTACTTGAATTCTAAGAAGAGAATAAAAAGTTGATTAAATCTGGTTAAGTAAAGGATTGAATCCAAAATACTGGGATCAAGGTTCTCTTAGTGGGTTCAAATATACTTGACATGCGAACGTATTGGTGGTCAAGATTGCAGGTGGATTGGAGGCGCAAAACCTAGGTTTCAAGAACGAAAGGCGGGTTTTGCAATCCTAAATTTGGCTTGTAGCCCGACCTAACGTTAGGTCAGGATTATCTAATGATAGGTGGATGTTGGTAGGGTTTCCTAATGTTAGGTAACAAGCCCCTAATGTTAGGTAGTTTGTTGGAGTTGCTAATTGGCTTGAATGTGGTTTTTGACACTAGGAATCCTAGGGAAATGGTGAAACTACAGTTAAACACTAGATAGAAAATGTTTGTGTGCGTTTAATCTAAGCTTGAAGCTCTCTAAATGGATTCTAAGTAATCTGAATTGGCTAAGTAATGACTTCAACCTCACATGATATTTGTGACTCAACCAAAGTGTAATAAATGGAATGCCTGGATCCTAAGGTCTTGAGTAAGACTCTAAGTGATCCACTAGGTCTTTAGGACTTCATTCCAGGCACGGAACCCAATGAAGTTAAATGATAGTAGGTTGACTAGGTGAGCTCGTAAGGCTACACCCTTGGACTTGGTGAACCATGGGTTCATTGCTCTGGTAAATGACCTGAGTTTTTGTGGTAGCTAGATGCTACTAAGGAATTTTGCCTTTGGAACTTGGAGGGTTCCCTGGTTTGGTGACAGGCCTTGGGCTGTCATTAGTGTTTGGTACGTGGATGTACTTGAATCTGACTCGATTGAGAGGTACTCATGGCTCTAGGCTCGTAAGCGCTTGCATGCATAGTGGTGGATGCTGGGGTACGTGGTACTCATAGCTAGAGGCTCACTTAGCAATCATATGCATGGGATTTGCTTGGGTACCGTAATGGATTGGTTAATGTTGTAGCAGAAAACGTACGCAAACGGGATTGAGTTTTGAAAACTCGTCGATGTAGTATGCTTTGCGAAGAAATCCGTCAACAGATAAATTTATTGAAACTCGAAAGAATTCCGGGTCGAACACAGGGAGGCAGATGTTTGATTCAAAATACGTGTTTGTTTTGTTTGTTAGGAAATAGATTAGCTAGTCGAAAACTAGCTATCTATTTAATAAATAATAAATAGAAGAGAGAGAGAATATTACAAATAAAGACAAAAGAGAGGTAGAATAAACATAGATTTCATCATCAAATGCTGTTCATTACACTAATCATTACAACTAGAAAGCATGAAAATCTACGCTAGAAAGTAGTAAATCTACTCTAGAAAGCGGTAAAGAGAATGGAGAGAGAAGTATCCTCCTCGACGATTGCTTGGAGGATGAGCTGGACGGGGCGATGCCTGGAAGACGGAGGATGAAGCAGGAAGAAGGAGAATGAAGCGAGAAGAACTGAGGGCAAGGTAGGATGTCGTCATCGCGGGATCCACTTCCCAAATGGAGTGAGAGGACAACTGCAGGATGCTCCACGAAGGAGGGAGAAGGTGGAAAAATTCTAATTTTAACTCTAATGGAGCATCCTAGGTTTGGGATAAGCTCTTAGAGCATTGGAGGGGGTGAGAGAAGAGAGGAAGGGATGAAGAAAGTGTGGGGGTCGTAGGGCTATATATAGGTGTAGAGGTTGGGGGCAATTAAGTCTTTTTATATATAAAATATTAATTCAGGGCCTTTAGTGACGGATTTATTCGTCACTAAAAGCCTGCACGTGGGCGACGTGCAAGCGCGCCTGCCATCTCCTCCTCTCCCGTGCACCTAACGCACGTGCACGTATGCATATTCTCAGCCGTCCGATCTCACGATCGGACGGCTTAAAATTGCGTGCGCATGCCTTCACAATTGCGCCTCCCACGTTAGATGGTGCGTTCACGATCTATGCCCATCCGTGCGGCCACGTAGCCATCATCCTAGCTGCACGCGCTGCATCCAACAGCTGAAATCGGCTGCTCCATGCTCGCGCCTTGATTTGAGGCGCAGCGGGGATCTCGCGAAGAGATGCTCACTCGCTGCACTATGCATGCGTTTGAGGCGTGCAGAAGCCTTTGTGCACGAGCGACCATGGCCTTTGGATGGTGATCCAACATCCCAAATCCATCGCATGGTTGAGAATGGAAAAGCAACGATGAGTCTTGGGCTGGTGTGGGCGGCTGAGATGGCGCCACGTGGTGCCATCTTGGCTGTCCATCTTCTGTTCCTTGTAGATGGTGCCACAGATGTCAGATTGGACCGATTTTCACGTTGTGAGGCTGCGATTGTCGATCCGAATCCATCCGTGTAGTCAGATTTATCATCTGATGTATGGATTTACATCATCTTGACCCTTGATCTCCAACCTTCCTCGGATTATATCTGATGCTACGGAAGTCTGAGCAAGGCAATCCTCGAGTCGTTGAACTTTGATCATTGCCCTGATCAGATCTGTACGGTTGGATCTTCGATCCAAGGCCCTGATTGAATATCGCCCTGTTACCTGACCACAAAAAGAGAAAATTAACCTAAACTTTATACAATCTAACCTAAATGCAAGATGATGCATGTTATGCAATATTTATACTGTATGATACAGCTCTACGTCTAAGAACACGCAAAAATAGATGATTTATGTGATATAAATGTGTTTACATCATACCCCCATGCTTATCTTTTGTTAGTCCCTAGCAAAACTACATGCTATTTATAAGAGAATTAGGTCAGATTTCTTGGGTAATGGTTATTTTTCAACACTTAGAGATTTCAACTATGACCTGAACTATAGAGACACAACAGGTGTTTGCCAAAATGCAGACCACCTCAAGCACTTGCCTTATTCAAAGGAGGATCTTTTTCTTCTTTTCTAATTTTTTTGGATTTTCGAGTTTAGGGTTTCGGAGTAGCTTTCTACGGCCACTCAACCCACCCAAGACTCGAAGAGAACCCTAAGTTCTAAGCATCTTTGTGTGAAATGTGATAAACTCATTGATCAGCGATGAGAACGGACTTCGGGTTTCTATGCCCCTAGGTGATCTTGAAAAGAAATTTTGCCTAAAGGTGTATCTATTCGACCAGTAGCTTTCTCCCTACTTTTATTTTTATGGGGTCAATACAAGGGCGAACCCAGTGTATATCTCCTCGGCTTATTCTACTTCTCTGCTTCTTCCTAAGTGTTTTGGAATTATACGTGCATTTCTTGAGCTGGGTTCTGGACAACCTACCAATGGGCTGTTACCCACGATAACTTGTCAGCCATACTTGTGCGGTGAAGTGTGGCTTACTTCTTTTTCTTTTCTTTTCTCCTTTTCTATTTTTTTCTTTTCTTTTTGGATTTTTTTTTTAAGTATGTGACTTCCCTAATCTAAGATTTACCTAAAGGCTGCAGAAAATAATGGTCGTGTGACTGGGCTCTGAACAACCTACCAATGAGTTGTTACCCACGATAACTTGCCAGCCGTACTACCCTAGAAGGTTCATTAGCTACCCAATTTCCGTTAAAATCGCCGAAAAGCGAGTCAGTGCAAATA
The DNA here is from genome assembly GCA_037157565.1 of Thalassia testudinum. Taxonomy (NCBI): domain Eukaryota; kingdom Viridiplantae; phylum Streptophyta; class Magnoliopsida; order Alismatales; family Hydrocharitaceae; genus Thalassia; species Thalassia testudinum. Next base: position 108,564,671 of record JAZHRO010000003.1, on the reverse strand, counting down.
GTGTGTAGATGCTTAGACTTAAAATCCCCTCAAATCAGAGGGTGGGTTGATAAGTCGTGTACTTCTCACCCCAACTTATTTAACCAATTAAAATATGAATTTAGAATGGCGAGAACTCAAGAAACAAGTCCACATTTTAGTGGACACCCGGGCTGATTAAGTTCGAAGACCTGAAGGGTCTAAGTGTTCAAATGATGCAGTTTTATTCTCTAAGATTGAAAATTTTCTAAAGCCCAAGTTCTTTTTACTAATTTCATAAATTTTTTTAATAAATAAAAAGTAAACAAAAAGAATCTACAGAGCTAACGAAATAATTTAGAAATGAATATCCACCCCCCCATGCCTATCTAATATAATGTCCTCATTGTATTAAAAAGACATGAAACGGAGTGGAGTAGAGTAGAAAGCACCTAAATTACGTGAATAACGGGTCTGCTCTGAGATGAAAAGAAACTGTATACGTGCTGAATTTAGTGCCTTCAGCTAGGCACACTATACAAAAAAGAAGAAATAAAGAATTCACAGGTGTAGGTTAGAACTAGAATAAAAAGATTCACCTCAGGACTTGCTAGTAGATGTCCATAGATGTGGACCAGATTGTGATGCAGACCCATACCCCATGATCGAGTATATCTAAGGTTTTGGATAACAATTATCCAAAACCTGAGGTCAGTATGCAAGCGGGATCGGGCCTACGATTTGTGAGGATGCAACCCAAGACCAAGAAGTCAGGTTACAGAGAAATAAAGCTCAAAAGGATAATCAATGAATGTTTGCTTGGGTTGGACATCCTCTGAGAAGATGTCATAGGGTCCTGGTAGAAGGTTGGGAGTTTTAGACAAATTGGAACCCTTAGACTCGATCTTTTGCTTCCTCCGGAATTGACTTCCCATATCAATATTTCCCAACTCCTATCCTCCTCATTTAGACTTTCAAATTCTGGGACCTCCTACATGTTAATCACCACGTCTGAATTTTCCAAGTCTAAAAGATGTGATTGAATCAGAATGGACTTGGGTTTAGTGATTTCAAAATCAAAATCTTCAGTAAGCTTAAAGGGGTGTAATTGAGGAATGGGGCTTTGAATTTAATCCTTCATGAAATCAGGATCTGAATCCACCGTGCGAGCCCCAACAGGATCAAGTTCTTCAATTTTATGGCCATCAAATGATTTATCAAATTCCTCAGGCCTAGTTGTCTCACTAAAATCATGTTCTGTAAACTCATGTGAGACTTCGCATATAATTCTTCACCTTCAGAATCAAAGAAATCTGAATCCGCATTAATTTATGTCTCAAAATCATCAATCACTTTCTGATCCATGGAGACATACTTTTCCTTATACCCCAGCTTAGGGATCTCTGGTGAAGAAATTAAATCATCCTTATTTGATTGCTCTAGAACAACCTAGTCAATCCCAATCTCGTAACACATGTCCCCCCAACAGGTGCCTGAGTGGGTTCTGACATTGGCTCTCCTGAAAGGGGTTCATCCTGGGAATCATCCCAAGATTGAACTAAAGCAACCACAAATCTCATCCTCAATTTCTATAATTTCCCAAGTAAAAACTCACCCGGGCCCTTATCCTTAACATCCTAGAGCCAATCCAACAGATACTTGTTAAGATCATCAATCATTTCAATCAGGGGCTCCAATTCTTTAGTGCACGGTGTTGGCTGAGCTTCTAAAGATTGTATGGTGTTCCTCAAGTTACCCAACACCTTTTCTTGGACCTGGTTAACCTGAACCACATGGTTTGGTTCAGGGTGGGGTGGGTTTGGGTTTAGTGTAGGGGAGTTAATGAATTGAGGATCTTGATACCTTCTCTGATAATAGGTCATTTCAAGTTGTTTATAAGGTGGTGATGACCTAAAGGCAGTGTGTTCAGAGGAGGGGTAAGGATCAGTGTATCCTTCTTGGTTGTAGATCATATTAGGTTATCCAAATGAGGGCAATGATCTATAATCGGTGTAGCTCAGAGAAGAATAAGAATCAAGATCATGGTGTCTAGGGTTAAACCCTGAACACGGAGGTCTGGAACTGTTTCCCTAACCAGGATTATCCCAACTAGAAGATGGATGAGAATAAGTCTGGTTGGAATAATAATCATTTTGGGAATAAGTAGTGGTAGGAGGGTAGGAGTGGAAGTGCAAATAAGATGTGGAAGGATCCATGACAGAACAGGAGGAAGAAAGGTGTCTTGCAATACAAATAAACAAACCTGTCCTTAAGTGGGTTAGCCTAAAGACCTACAGACTCCCAGAACCCATTTTGAGATTAATAAACGATTTGATCTACTTCTTTCTGGTCAATCCAACCAGTTAGAGGGAGGGACTGGGGGAGAAGGTTCTTCCTTTGGCTTATGCTGCAGGTTCCTAGTGTACCCCCCAGCCGTGATCATTTGATTCTGCTCCCCTAGCTAGACTTCCGTTGAATGGTAGAAACAGACTAATCGAAAATAATCTCGGTCTGGGCTCCAAAGAGCGAGTTCAATCCTTAGGCCAATGTCTACTCTGTTTTAATTAGGGTTAGGTTTGAATGTGCTTTGGAATGTGATGGGTACTTTATCTGGGTTATGCCCTTAATGATTGATTGAAATGTGTGTGCATGTATAACCAATGATTTTCAAGCAAGATTATTTTTTTGGATGTGGTGAATTTTAGGGTTTAAATCTTGCTTAGTAGATTTTAGGATTCAACTTTAGGTGTATTCAATCAAGTTTAGTTGGCACACCAGGTTTTGAAAGCACAGGTGAAGATGTTTTCCTTTAAAGCTTTAAAAGAATGTGGAGTACCTGGTAAATCCCTGGAAGTTGAACCTATTTGGTAGCTACTTTATGAGTTGATTTTAGTTGAAATGGTGCGGCCCAAATAACTCAAACAATTAGCTTGATGCACCACTTAATTAGGTACACAAATGATTACCTAATCTGATTTCTACTCAATTATGCATTTGGGTGTGTGCATCAATCCCAAAGATCGAGTTACCGGTTGAGTATGAAGAATTAGAGGAGGTTGTGTACCTCTGTGAGATTTTTAAAATTTTTATTTTATATGTGGAGGGTGAGGTAGGTGGAGGTGACAAACAAACAATCAAAAACTAACCTTAGGGTTTATAAGAACACCTAGGTTGATTTGTGTTTGTGTTATTACGTGGTGGAATGAAAACTAGTGGGTGGGAGGTGGGGGTAAACTTACAAACCCTTCAACAGTACTTTACTCCAATCTACCACATTTGCTCGCCTTGTGAGAGTACCTGCAATCACAATAAAAGCGGAGAGAAGTAAGGTAAAAGATAAGTAAGGAGGGAAAACACAAAAAATCAAAGAGCATCGCCTCCCTGGCAACGACGCCAAAATGTTTGAAGCGGATGATCGTCGTAAATGGATTTTGAGTTTTGAAAACTCGATGTAGTATGATTTGCGAAGAAATCTGTCAACAGATAAATTTACCGAAACTCTAAAGAATTCTGGGTCGAACACAGGGAGGCGGACATTTGATTCAAAATACGCGTTTGTTTTGTTTGTCACAAAATAGATTAGCTGGTTGAAAACTAGCTATCTATTTAACAAATAATAAATAGAAGAGAGAGAGAATATTACAAATAAAGACAAAAGAGAGGTAGAATAAACATGGATTTCATCATCAAATGCTATTCATTACACTAATCATTACAACTAGAAAGCAGGAAATCTACGCTAGAATGTAGTAAATCTACTCTAGAAAGCGGTAAAGAGAATGGAGAGAGAAGTATCCTTCTTGATGATTGCTTGGAGGATGAGCTGGACAGGGCGATGCCTGGAAGAAGGTGGATGAAGCGGGAAGAAGGAGAATGAAGCGAGGAGAACAAAGTGGGAAGAATTGGGGGCGAGGTAGGACACAATCGTTGCAGGATCCACTTCTCGAATGGAGTGAGAGGACAACCGTGGGATGCTCCATGAAGGAGGGAGAAGGTGGAAAAATTCTCATTTTAACTCTAATGGAGCATCCCGGGTTTGGGACAAGCTCTTAGAGCTTTGGAGGGGGTGAAAGAAGAAAGGAAGGGGTGAAGAAAGTGTGGGGGTCGTAGGGCTATATATAGGTGTAGAGGTTGGGGGTAATTAGGTCTTTTTATATATAAAACCTTAATTCAGGGCCTTTAGTGGGCGACGTGCAAGCGCGCCCGTCGTCTCCTCCTCTCCCGCACGCCTAATGCACACGCACGTATGCATATTCTCACCTATTTGATTGCGAGATCGGATGGCTTAAAATTACGTGCGCATGCCTTCATAATCGTGCCTCCCGTGTCAGATGGCACATCTGATGGTGCGTTTACAATCCACACCCATCCGTGCGGTCATGCAACCATCATCCCTGCCGCACGCACCACATCCAACGACTGAAATCGGCCGCTCCACGCTCGCGCCTTGATTTGAGGCGCAGCGGGGATCCTGCACCTCTACCTCATAAAGAGATGCTCACTTGCTGCGCTATGTGCACGTTTGAGGCGCGTAGAAGCCTTTGTGCACGAGCGAACATGGCCGTTGGATAGTGATCCAATGGCCCAGATCCATTGTGCAATTGAGAAGGGAAAAGTAGTGGCGAGTCTTGGGCTGGTGTGGGCGGCTGAGATGGCACCACGTGGTGCCATCTTGGCCGTCCATCTTCTATTCCTTGTAGATGGTGCCACGGATGTTGGATTGGTTCGATTTTCGTGTTGTTGGGTTGCGATCATCAATCCGAATCCATCCATGCGGTCAGATTTATCATTGGATGTATGAATTTACACCATCTTGGCCCTTGATCTCTGACCTTCCTCGGATTATATCTGATGCTATGGAAGTCTGATCAGGGTGATCTTGGAGTTGTTGAACTCCAATCGTCACCCTGATCAGATCTGCATGGTTGGATCTTCGATTCGAGGCCTCGATTGAATATCACCCTGTTACCTGACCACAAAAGAGAAAATTAACCTAAACTTTATACAATCTAACCTAAATGCAAGATGATGCATGTTATGCAATATTTATAATGTATGATGCAACTCTATGTCTAAGAACGTGCAAAAATAGACGGTTTATGTGATATAAATGTGTTTACATCAGTTGAGATCTCGTCTGATGGCGGATTGAGAGGGCACACCTGAGGATTGCGCTCCTATAGGGAGCTAATCCTAGCGGAAGTATTGGTGTGACTCTTTTTTAGCCAATCCTGTGATATTGATTTTGCTTAATCTACGACTAATCTTTATTGGACACGAACCAAGTTTGCTCTTCATGGTCACAAGGTATAGGCCTAGGTAGCTCCTAAGAGGCCCAACTCTTCTGACTGAGGTCAGTAACGATCTCGATATGTCAAGAACAACATGCATCTTTTAGGATCAATAAACTTGCTAACTTTTCCCCTTGCCAGGGTGACACTAATAGGCTAGAAATCCAAGGAAAGGATGCATCTCAATCTCCACTAGTGAAAGGGTTGATTTCCAAAATCTGATTACTGAGGCAAGTGAGAGAATAAATTTCATAATACTAAATAACAGGAAAAAGGGACAACTCAGTTAATGGGTTTGGACCACGATGGTTGGTCAATTTAAGTCGAGTTTAGGAGTCTAAACCTGGGGTGTCATGTTGGGCTAAGAATCTAGCCAGTTGTTGAAGCTGTACACCACCTTGTGTTTTGTTGTGATACAGTAGTTGTTTGTTTCCTATTGAGCCAATTGGCTCATCCCTACTTTTTGACCTAATTTTAGGTTATTGCTGTCATGAGACATTGATGCACAAGATTTGTGTTGCGCGGATTTTTGTTGGGATTTTTTGTAGGTAACTTTTCTGCTTTGGTTTTACAGTGGATTTTTATTTTATATACCAGCTGAGTACGTGTTTATCTATACTGCACATTTTCATTTATGTGCCATTCATCCAATATTTTCTTCCATTTATTAATAAATGGAACTTTTTGGTAGCTCAACTTAGTTTGGTACAATCCAAATTAAATAAACCAGCACCTCTTCTGTTGCCATTCCTTAGAACTCTGACCCTTGTTGGGGCTTGGGCTTTTGGGGCGTGATACCAGACACCTACCACACCTTTCCAAGTAATCCAACTAGTATCGGTACTGAGCACCCACTGTTATGGCTACTGAGCTCACCCAATACCCGACCGATGCCCTTCTTAGAACCCACATTTACCACTTAACACCACACATTTAGAACACCATTCTAAGCATTTATAAGCTTGGAAATAACACAGACAACAAGAGAAATTAAGGGAAACACCCTTCCATTTGTTTACCCACATTCACCACCAAATTGCATAAATAACAAAGAAGTGGGTATCCCCACAAATTCACCATATAACTACACAAGTGTAAAGGTAATATCTACATAAAGCCCATAAGAGCAACCATTTGCTAGACCTAGCCTTCTTTCTCAACTAGTACACACTCAAGTTACATATGTGCATCCCATGGCATAAGGCCTAAAACCCCATACCTTTACCATCACTAGAGTTATTGATAAGATTTTCACCCTACCATTCTATAGTTGTGCCTTGCTTAGCAATTTAGGGTCCCTATACTCTTACCAGGGCCCTTTAAGCTTAGCTTAAACCATGCATTGGGCCATGCAGGTATCCTTGCAACTTGGCCTCATGCATCCACCTTCAACTCTTCCCTTCTTTCCCAGATTAGGATCTTTGGTCATAGAGGGATTACTTATTTCTATTTAGGGGCTAACCATCATATGACTCAATTACGCTCAAAATCTAAGTTTCTAACATTAAAATACCTTCATTCTTTGGTATAAGGCATGGATTTGATTAATTAGATCAAGTTTCTGATCCTCGTGAGAAGTTTCTAAACAAAATGGGACCACTTGTGTCTTATTAGACGTCTATCACTAGTGCCAAATGTCCATCACCAGTGTGAAACGTCCAATAAGGCAACTTAAGTCGTCTGACAGAAGCCCAGATGTCCAGAGTTTAACCTCTAGGAAAGCCAACCCCTTATCAACAAAAATTGGACATCCAAGCCACCTCCTTCAACGTCTGGAGGCCAGTCTAGACGTCCAACCAGAAGTCCAGACATCCAAACCACACCATTCCATCCCTTGGAGTTGCAAATTGTTACAGTTGACCGACTAATTTCTTGGCCAGATGTCCAAATTAGGCACATTGGACATCTGACAACTATTTCAAATGTCCAAATTGTAGTTCAGAACCCTGTTTGGGTTCTGAAATGAGATTCTTCTCATGCCAACACACACATATGCAAATTTAACCCATACAAACCATTGCTTAGGGCATCGGACCCATCTATAAACACATAAAACCCCCTAGGTTCATAGATCTCAACATCAAGACCAAATCCTAAGTGAAATCCCCAAATGTAACTAACACATCAACTTAACCCAAATCTGAAACATAATCCTTCCCACACTCAACTCAAAACTCCAAAATGATCAACACATGAATCTACACATTTACAAGCATCACAAGAACACTTGTAACAAGATAAAATCAAGGAAAACCTTTTCCATTCATTTAAAAATCCCAATGTCAAGATAATCCCCTCAAACCTTGAGATCAAAGGTTGGCTACCATGCAACCTTAAAACCCACATACCATCATGATTTCCATGTCCAAAAATTTCCCTTGTATTGTTTCTAAACATGAGGAATCAAGAGGAAAGAAACAAAAGGGAAGAAATCCCTACCTTAGAGTTGAGCGCCTTCTCCTTTCTTCCCTTCATGCAAGTAGCAGCCACAGCAACAACAACAACATAGCAGTAGCAGCAAGAGCAGCAGTAGCTACAACAGTGAGGGCAGCAGTTGCTATAGCGTAAATAGCAACAGTAACAACTGCAATAACAGTAGCTCTGGGAGTAGTAGCAACAGCAGCTGTAGCAGCACTTCTGGTGTCGGCGGCGACGGCCAGTGAGGGTATGGTTGGCTGGTAGTGGAGAGGAGGTGAGTGCACTTGTGGGAGAGAAGGGACTTGGAGAAGAAGAAAGCAATTGAGGTTTTGTTTTATTTTTAAATTAGCTTTAACATATATATATATATATATAGGGTAGAAAATTTATGAAAGAAGACCCTCCACTCATGTCTTGAGTTACAAGAATGGCCATCCACTCATTATCCTTACACACAAGCCCTCAACTTTTCATTATATGAACATTTGTTAAGCTTTGTTAGAAATTTCAAGAGGTTTCTTCTATCCCAAAGACCTCAATCCATTACTAGGCAGCCAACTAAGGTTTTAATTAACTTGTTAAGTGCATTAAAACTCTAAGCCCTTAGAATAATATGCCCTACCTGATGATTCCTTGCAAGTTACTACTGCTGCTCTTCTTCCTCTTCTTACCATGGAGCTCCAATAGTCCTTAAGGCTGTAGTGTTCTTGTCGTTCACTTCTCCTAAGATCAAGCATCCAAGAATAAGACTAGGATTAAAAGTGCAACAAACAAACTAGGGCAAAATACATCCCTGTTCCTCCCCTTCCCACCAGCATGGCATGCATGCAAACCTAAAGTCGAGTGGAACCCAAAACTCCCATTTTAATGGTTAAGCTCCAAGCCTTACCTCTAAGTTTTGTCTAAGGGAGATGGGGGACCTTCTCTTCTATCTTCAGGCTGCAGGAGGGAGCTTTACCTTTAGTTTCTCCTTCTCCTTCTTCACACGGTAATGGGGAGGCATTTCTCTTTTCTTGCTCTCTCTCTCAACTGGACAAGGGAAATAAATGAGGGAGAAGAGAGAAATGAGTTGATAGGGTTTATTCGTAGGTAACTTGTATGAGTGAATGGGAAAGAATTGTCAGGTGGTCCTCCCACTTCTACTCCCTTTACCTCCACCTTACCACAAATGTGGTTCTCTTACTTTTAGGACCTTCTCGAGGGCTAAATTTGGCCTTCCCACTTAAGCTTTTATTCTTGATAACCATTAGGTCCATTTACTAAACATTCTTAGGCTTCTAATTCCCTAGCCTAAGTAATTGAGATTATTATTATTATTAGAGGGTTAAGTTCCTTGTATACCCTCGTAATCCCTTAATTAGTGGATAATTGATAACGGGATCTCACAGTTGAAGAATCCATCTTAGCTTCACTAAGATCTTGTTATTATATATGTTTATTTCTAATTCTACAAGATTTTCAAATCTTTCATCTTTTACTATCATACCCAACTACACTCATGTCTAATCTACTACTAACCCTTGTTTAGTTGACTATGCCCTATGGTAGCTAACTATGATTATACCAATCCCATGATGTACAATTTTTTAGTATTAGTGCTATATTGTACCTTTTTCCATATCTTCACCTCAAAACCCATGTTGATTAACTATTTCACACCTAGACACTATGCACATAATTAATCTAACTACCTAAGTTCTCATTTTCTAAATTTCTTGCTTTTAGCCCTCATTCCTCTACTTGACTAGTTGACTGCACATATCCATAACTAATTAAGCCCATTGGATTTGATAAAGGCAAATCCTAGTTAGGTAGGTTCACAACCATTAGGAGAAGCCTAGTCAAGGAAGTATAACAGGTAAAACAAGCATGTATCGAAATGCACCAACATTTATCAGGTTCCACGACTCAAATGTTGTACATTTTGGGGAAGCAAGTTCTTCCAACTTATTAAGTATTTTTTGATTAAAAGTGACACATGTATTTCATACAAGGTGCTAGTTGAAGATTGCACTAGAGGGAGGGGGTGAATAGTGCGCGATAAAACTGATATAAGCAAATAAAACTATCAATCATACAAATATAACATTCACCACAAAGAACACAAGCTATTTTTAGGTGGAAACCCTAAGGGTAAAACCATTACCTAAGTCACCCTGACTTATGATTTTTTTGATCAACTGAGTCGATCAAATCCACTAGCGTATCACTAAAACTAAGGGTGACACAACCTAATACAGCAACAATACTTTAACCTGAGGGTAGTATACCTCAAAGCTTTCTTCAATCCCAATCAAACATAATTTTATCTTCAACAGAGATGGAAATTCGCAAACTCGGATACCCAAACAAAAACAAAAGGAAAATACAAAATCCTATAGAGGCCAAATGATAATTTAACAAATTAGCTTCTACAAGAAAAGGAACTTCCCCAAGATGGAAGCAGATCAGAGTGAAAATGTGGAGTGTCGGTGCTCTCAGAGATTGGGTGAAGAACTTAGAGAGCTTGATGTAGAGTTTCTCTCTTTGAATTTCCCTCTAAGTGTAGGTAGTGGGAAGAATTGACTCTCTTGTGATTCTAATTGTGTCTCTTCTTTCTATTGTGTGCACTACTCGTGTGTTAGTAAGGAAGTGCTCTAGGATATTTATAGAGGGCTTAGGAATGCTCTAGATTGGTGTTAGGACAAGATATAGGGGTGTTCAAACAACCTGTTAATCTTGACTACCTAACCTGACCCATCAAATTTGACCTTATTGGGTCGGGTACCCATTTATTAAATATGGCTTGAGTACCCATTAAATATTGTTGGAACCTTGTTCTACATCTTATTTTGGTGTTAGCAAAATTATTATGGATCAATGTTTGCAATTGAGTGTTTTTCAAATTTAGGTGAAGATCAAAGCAAACATTGAACTTTGGCAAGGAGGCAAGATGATAAGGAGGAGTTGATGATAGAAGATCATATGGAGTTTATTTTATTTTTATTTTATTCTTAGAATGTATGTCTCTTAACAAAGAAACAAGAATTAGATCGTAAAAATTATATAGAGATAAATTAGGATAAAACATTACAATCTTTCGATTTATTTCAAAGTACGTATTGTTTAAAAGATAGTTTTTTAATGTTTAAAGTATTTGCAAAAATAGGCTAGTAATCTTGTTGTATTCATGTTTAAAAAGGTACTTGTTAACCCACAAGTATCGGTACTAAAGTTTAATACTGGCAAAGGGAATCGAGGTTACCTGTTAATTACCTCGTTTAGTAAATTGATTCCCTCGGGGTCAAGGGAATAGGGTTAAAAATCCTAAGCTGGGAGGCTTAGGTAGTAGAGTACCCAAGTGAGTGGGGAACCACTATATATCTTGTGCCAATTTCTATGATTGTGATTTGTGCAAATCTTTCCCATTATTACTAATACTTTGCTTGAGTGTTTGTGTGCGTAGAATAGTAGCCCTCTATATTAGATCCTACAGGTGGTATCAGAGTGGGTTGCAAGAAGACTAACAACTCGACTCGCGATGGCATCAACATCAAGGTGCACTGAAGGACAATCTTCGATTAGTCCTCCCTACTTTGATGGGACGGACTATGGGTATTGGAAGAGGAGGATGCAAGTCTTCCTCAAGGCTATGGATGAAGAATCATGGAGCCTTATCAAACAAAAGTATTCAGATCCAAAGGAGGAAAAAGGAGTAGTGCTAACGATGGATCAAAAGAAGAAAATAGTGAGCAACGCAAAGGCCATGAATGCTCTTTATCGCACATTATCGAAGGAAGAGTTCAGTCGAATTTCAGCATGCTAATCCGCATGCAAAATTTGGAACAGTCTCGAGGTCACCTACGAAGGAACAAGTAAGGTAAAAGAAACCCGTATCTTTATTCTAATAGAAAATTATGAGTGTTTCAGGATGAAGAAAGGTGAGACGATCAAGGACATGTATACGAGGTTTGGGGAAATTATTAATCCCATGAAGAACCTTGGAGTAAAATTTACGAAAGAACAACTTGTAAGGAAGATCCTGAGATCTCTTACAAGTAATTGGGGTCCAAAGACCACAGCCATCCAAGAGGCGAAGGATCTCTCCACTCTCCCCTTGGATGATCTAGTTGGTAGCCTTATGGCCTATGAAGTCCAACTAGAAAACGTGAAGAAAGAGAAGATGTCAAGCAAGAAGACTATTGCCTTTAGAGCAATTAAGGAGGATACGGATTCAAGCACCTCGGAATCCAAAGATGAAAAGATGGAGATGCTTACGAGAAAGTTCCAGAAATTTCTCCGAAATCAAGGTAAGTAAATAAATAGAGTTTCATCTAATATTATTTGTTATGAGTGCAAGAAAAAGGGACACTTATGAAAGAATTGAACTGTAAATAAGAAGAAGGAAGATAATAGGAAAGATAGAAAGGAGGTCAAGAAAAAGAAGAAGAAAGCTTTAAAAGCAACATGGGATGATAGTGACTTTGACATGGATACTGACTCCAGTAAATCGGATGACGATGAGGTCACACACCTTTGTTTGGTTGCAACTTCAGAAGACACGGAAGATGAGGTAAATCCTGATTTTTCTCTTAAAGAATACTTCAAGCTTATGAAGAAATATATTATAAAGCTAGGTTATTTAAAAAGGAAAATAAGATTTTAAAGAATAATTATCAAACATCAGAAATAGACAAATCATGTTTAGAAATATAATTAAAAATGTCAAAAGAAATTAATAATAAGTTGCATGCAAAAATAGTAGAGTTAGAAGATATATATGAGCATTTTGAGGAGACTTTAAATAATCTCAAAACAACTACTAGGCTAAACACTGAATTTTGTGATTCTTTAAAATTGAAATTTCAGAGTAAAAAGAGCACACAAACCAGATCACATGCACCTAGGCATGAATGGATGTACCAAAAGGTTAAAAATCATAAGAGTTATAGATCTAACATAAAAGAGATCTATAAATCTCAGGGTTTAAAAGATACTAACCTAAAAGGACCCACAAGAAAATGGGTACCTAGAAATGATATTTTACATTGTTTTACAAGGTTAGATCACTGGGATTAACACGATCAATGGGTTTTCAAGGCGAAAAATGGAAAACTTCGACCATTCTATAAACTGCATGAAGACTAGGAAAGATAGGATAGTGAAACTTGGTATCCACATTCATCATACTACTACTGGTAATTTTTTTTGGGCATGGTAATTTTTACCCCTTCATTTTTTTGTGATTGACAAAAAGGGGGAGAAAAATAAAGAGCAAAAAGCAATATTTTTAGGGGGAGCATATATTGAGGGGGAAGATTAAATTAAATAATTTCCTTCATATAACATTGCTGAAAATTATTTTTTCTATAATTATCTATTTGCAAGATGGTTTTGTCAACACCAAAAGGGGGAGATTGTTGGAATCTTGTTCCACATCTTGTTTTGGTGTTAACAAAATTATTATGGATTAATGTTTGCAATTGAGTGTTTTCCAGATTTAGGTGAAGATCAAGGCAAACATTGAACTATGGCAAGGAGGCAAGATGACAAGGAGTTGATGATAGAAGATCATCTGGAGTTTATTTTATTTTTATTTTATTATTAGAATGTATTCCTCTTAACAAAGAAATAAGAATTAGATCATAAAAATCATATAGAGATAAATTAGGATAAAACATTACGATCTTTCGATTTATTTTAAAGTACGTATTGTTTAAAAGATAGTTTTTTAATGTGTAACGTATTTGAAAAAATAGGCTAGTAATCTTGTTGTATTCATGTTTAAAAGGGTATTTGTTAACCCACAAGTACTAGTACTAAAGTTTAGTACCGGTACATGTGAGTTATGTAGGATCTAAAAGGCACAAGCACACTAGAAGGAGGATGAATAGTGTGGTAAACAAAATTTATGCAAGCAAATCAAACCACAAAATATAACACCAAATGTATAGTGGTTCCCCTCACTTGGGTACTCCACTACCTAAGTCTCTCGACTTAGGATTTTAACCTGATTCCCTCAACCCGGAGGAAATCAATTTGCTATAAATGGAGGTAATTAACGGGTTACCTCAACCCAATTACAAGATTGAATAAGAACAAAGTAATACAGGTGTAAGCAAGCAATAATAAAGCTTACAACTAAGTTCCTAAGTCTCCAACAAGAATTTACTTAATAAAAAGATTATATACTAATCTAACAAAAGCACACTAAAGCGAAAATGAGATTTTATGATGAAGAACGAAATCGCTTGAAAGTGGTTTGTTGCAGAGAGTATCTCCTTCAAGAAAACAACAAAATAACAATCCTTGTAGCTAGAAATGTGAAATCTAGGAATTAGGAGCAAGGAGAATTTTTTCTTGTGTTGTGTGCAAATGACACACACAAGGTGTTTATATAAGCCACTAAACACCTTCCCTACGATTACTAGCCGTTAGGGGCAAATTGGGAAGATTAGAGATAGGATTAATTGCAAAATAGCCGTTCAGATTGGTCACAACGGTTAGTTGGTACCAGTACTAAAGTTTTGTTATCGGTGCTGGATGCTCACAATTAACCAGCAGTCAGCCCAACAAAGCTTGGGTACCGGTATTCATCAAGGGTGTTGGTAGGGCTAGATTCGAGGTTTTAAAAGAGGCATTCGTTGTAGTAATAATTCCTCAAAAATAGCTCGAACAATAGATAATATTTATACTCGAATGAAAGTTTGAGGTTGTTCGTTGGGAGCAAATATGGAATTCACGTCATAATCTCAACAATTAATGTAAATGAGCACAATAAATTAAGCAAAGTATAGATTTTCAATGAATAATAACCTGTCACATTAGTTATTCAATGAAATCCGATGTATCTCAAGAATATGAGGATAAAAAGAAAAGACAATGGTGATTTGAATCACCACTTATACCCTCTAAAGTTTAAGCATGCATTCAACCATCAATTATCTCAAATGAACCAATAGTAGCTTGAATGTTACAGTGCCTCAGATGTTAGGCTTAGCAATCATATGTCTTAACAGAAGGCAAGCACAAGCCTTCTCTTCTTCTTCTTCAGAACCTCTCCTTTTCTTTGGCTCTTCTTCTTATTCTTTCTCAGCGTGCACAGGCCCTCTTCCTTCTCCTTTCTTTCTTCTGTCCTCGGCTCTCTCTTATGCATAGGAGGGCACCTTCAATTTTTGGCTAAGTGTTAGCCAATACACAACAGAGAAAAACCCTCCCCTACCTCGCACTCTCTCTCCTTTCCTCTCCCTGGGTTTCCACCTTTTTCCTATCTTTACAAGGCCATGCACAGTACTGGGTATTCGGGTATTGGATCAAAGCGCACTCGAGACCAAGGCTGCGAGAGTGGATCGCAGCCGAGGTGTGGGTATAGCTTAGGTGGGTAATTGGGTCGGAGCCAGGCCCGCGTGGATAGTGTCACGGGTGAGGCATGTGAAGGGGTGCGGGGGACCTCACCCCCCTATGTGACTTGAGGCGAAGAGCCTCTGTCACTTTTTCAATTTATGCCACTACGTCTCCTTTTCAATAACGAGGTGGGACTAATCCCACTATCCTTCTTTGCAGGCGTCTGTAGCGAGGAAAATCCTCTGATTGGTGTGGCTGCTGCAGGGCTCTTTCCTTCAATTGCTGAAGTTAATGAGGTCAAGTCCTCCAATTGACAACCTAAGGCAGTGCCTTAGGTGATTCCTTACAGCCTGGATTGAGCACCTGGATCAAGTGAGTGTTATGGCAAGCTCCAAGCTTGCTTTAAGCACAGAGTCAATGGTGGGCTTGACTTGGTACCTAAAACTCAAGAAAAAGTGCCTTATGGCTGCATCAGAAGGTTCAGCAGCTTTTCCATGTGACACGAACGTGGTGGTGGGTGCAGCGTGGCGTGCATGTGTGGAGGTCGTATGAACTCGGTGAGTCAGTGCAGAGGTGATGGAGAGGCCAATACCTTCAATTATTTGAGGGGTTTTGGTCTCTGGGTCGAAGCGATGGTGAGGAGCGTGTCGACGAGGAGGATGGAGGGAGTAGCATACGGAACTCCTCGCTGGAGGAGTGGCCGGAGATGGGGAAGATGAAGGTGATTGGCAGTGTAGAGGGTCAAAACAAGAGTTAAATGAGAGGGAAAGAGAGTAGAGAGGAAGGGGGACCTAACTAACTAAACTAACCTGACGAAAGGGGTAGGAGGACGCTGACTTTGATTGGTCGACGCCATGGAAGAAGGTGCCCCAGTGGGGGTGTACAGCGAAGAAGGGAGGGGAGGACGGCCCTGGCTTTGTCACACCAGGCGCGGACGAAGGAGACGATGATAATGGCACTCCCAATTTGGCTGTTGGGAGGCTAGAGAGAAACGGAGGGAGGAGCTCGCCGGAGCTAAGGCGGAGCGGGGTTGGAGGTGGAGTTTTGAAGAGGGTTTTGGCCCCAAACCTTGCTGAGAAGAATGGGCAGGCCCTGGGGATCCTTATATAGGCCTCAAGGAGTGGTTAGAGCTTGGGAAGCAAGCTTCCCAAGCTTGGAAGGCTCGCTGGAGTTGGAAACCCACTCCTTTGAAGGATTCGCATGATACATTGGGCGATTTTTGGGACTTTGGATTTGGTTAAAAAGGAAGCTAATTTCTTGACTGATGGGTCCACTTTAGTGGACTAATTTAGTGCTTAAGTACATTATTATTTTGATGAGAGACTAATTTAAAGCATGGATGTTATTGACAAAATCATGTGAACGCTAAATTTATCATTTCATGTATTAATTGCATTAGCCTTTATATGGGAGGATTGATTATTCACTTTAAAAGGAAAGGGCATCACATCCAAGTGAGTGGAGATATGTGGGATTTTATCTAGGCAAAATATAGTGAGAATAAATTTTAGAGGTTTCCTTGTATACCTCTCAAATTTGTTCTAACAAATTTCCTTATCTCTCTCACGAATCTCTCTCTCCCTAAAATTCCTATTCGCTATATTTGGTAACTTAAAATCTGACTCTCTCTCTCTCTCCTTATTTAACAGGAAGGGATGGGCAACAGGGAGGATCATCATCTTCTCTCGAGAGGGACATGGCCTCCACCTCTTTACCCTCACCGTGCGCCCATCCACCACCGCGAGCCTCTGCATCGACTGAAGCCACCGCCGCTGTGTGCCTCCTTCATCCACCATTGTGTGCCTCCATGAACCTGCTAACAGAACCACGCCCCCCCTTCTGGACTCCTCTCTCCACAGGAGGAGAACCACCACAACAACCCATCGTGAGCCTACCCTCCACCATCATCATTGTCCTCCTCCTAATCCACTGTGTGCCTTTCCCCCACCGTGACGACCACTCACCGCCAAGGCCACAACAGTAGCAACCTCCCTCTCCTCTCCTTCCCTATCACTCAGGGGCAACAACATCCAGTGGCCACGCTTGAGTCGCACCTTTGCCCGCAGCCACCCTTGCGTGCGACTGCAGCCTCCTCACGCATGTGCACAGCGCTTGTGGGCACCTGCCTCACGCGCGCTACCACCAGCAGTACACCTCCCTCGCACGCAGCAGTGCCCTCGTGTGCACGGCCAACTGCATTAGGCCCTCCCCCTTACGCACAGGCAGCCCCATCTTCCTCTTCTTCGTCTTCCTCTCCAACAGACCGAAAGGAACCTAATAGCCACAACCGCACAGCCACCTCATCAACAATGCGGGCGACATCCACGCCGTCCATTACGATTGGGTGCCTTCCTCCCTCGCTCGCAGCAGCAGCACCGTGTGAAGAGAACGGCCATACGACCTCCCTGCAGCCCTCCTCCACTCCATAGACGCTGGTGATGTTCTCGCCAATCGGCCAGCACCGGCCACCTTAGGCTGCCGCACCATCATGGATGCACTCCTCTCCTCCGACCCAACTCGTTTGACAAGCCGCACCTCCAACAAGACCCTCCTTGCGTGGCTGAAGGGGAGGAAGCCAACTCCCTTGTTTTGCTACAGGAGGAGGGCCATTAGTTGAAATGAAGCATGGCTGAGAGGTTGAAATTTTTGGGAAAAGAATTTTATATTGCGGGGAATTGCATCTCAGACCCTCTCATTCTCTTTATTACTATGCATTCAAGTTATTCTCTTGATTCCTTTGATGCTACAACTAATTGTCAAAGTTATTTTTGCATCATATTAAGCTTTGTTCAACATACTCCTGCACTACAATTATTGGTGAATTTATTGGCCTATCCTCCCTATGGATACGACCGGAATTGTGGTATAATTTCAGTATATTTTTTTAGTGACTTTGATCGAGGGTTTTCAACCACATTACATATTTACTACGACGCATACTTTTCTGACAACATATTTGAAAAGCGAAAATCGTATCGATCAAATAGCACCGTTGTCGGGGAGGCAACATACGCAATAATTTCACCTGATTTTTATTTATTATTATTTCTCGTTGCTTGGTGATCTGACCAGTTGTTATCTTTTCTATGCAAGGAATCTGACAATGTGACAGGCGCAACTGAGAGACAATGTCGACCTTGAGCGACGTCCACATGCTGAGCAGACACAAGAGACCTGGATCTCGCTTTCATAGGGGATTCTCCTTTGTCAGAAGTTTTATTTCTATTTTCTTGCCCTTGTAATTGGAGCTGATTTTTGGGGGTCTGTCCCCACATTTGTTAGAGGCTAGGGGTTATATGTTTGCTACTCGCGTGATTCATTTTTCTACATGTTTGCCTCTAAAACAAACACAATAAAATACTAAGTTGCCTGTTAGGAGTTGCATGCCCTTAGGTGCGCGCATTTAGGGATAATTGAGTAGCACAGTAGATCTCATTGTTGCATTGTGAGCATATTTTCACGAAGATTGCTGGAGATAGGTACACCTTTCTAACTTTTGCATCCAGCTCCTGTTCACGCATTTGTATTCGGGTTAAAATTCAAGACCACCAAGCTGATTGAAATTACCTAATCCAGTGGTCGCCTAACTGCAATTGGGACTGATAATTAGATTTGACCTTAAAACCAAATCACACTTGATCTGATTTAAAGGGACTTGTCTGCGTTTTCAAAATAAAAATGATTTACGGTGTGATGCACACATCTGGCACTGAGCACGCACATTAGGCACCGCACTAAGGCTTGATCCCTTAAGGCTATAAGCACCGATCTCTTTATCAGTGCAGACCCTCCTATCGTGCTTCGTGGTGGTGGTACTATCTTGTGACCAAGTGTTTTGATACTTCACGGAGGGGGACATCCCTTAAAGGAACAAAAGGGTAGTTAAGAGGCACCGTGTATGCATCGCTTCAAAGGAAGGGTTCTCCCTACTTGCATCCCTTTGTTCGTCCTTGGAGTAACTTCTCACTTGATCACTTGGGAGTATCATCTAAGCAAAGTATAGGTCCTAGGGCACTCGAAGGTTGAATTAGGTCGCGTAATTGCAGTGAATAACTTGTTTGGCCATCTATATCAACCAATTCTACCTCAGCAACAAAGAAGGTTAAGATCTTAAGTCATCACCCCTCTTATACCACTTACGTGGGAACAGAGGGATAAGCCTTGACCTTTTGACCTATCTTTGGAGTGGAGGTTTCACTTACTCAATCAATAAGAACTTGAATTGTGATTGATATTGTATGCTTGGTAGATGCTCTCTTGAGAGCAGTCTAGTGTTTGATCCTTAGCCCGAGAGAATTATTAGGAGACCCACCAAGGAGAGAAAAGAGAAGATATGGCTGATCAAGGAGCAAATCAACAAAGGACCTTGAGGGACTATTTTATTCCAACCAACCAACCCGCTCAAGCACTGAGACGACCAACAAGGGATAATCCATATGAGATCAAGAGTAGTACCATATCTTTGTTGCCCTCCTTTTATGGTACTACTAGGGAGGACCCCTACCGGCATGTAGAGGAATTCATTGAGGCCTGCTCCATGGTGAAACTTCATAACTTTATTGATGAAGCTCTGATGAGAACCCTCTTCCCCTTCTCCCTTACGGACAAGGCAAAACATTGGTATCACACCTTGGATGCAAGGGTGAATGATTGGAACACCCTTAAGGGAGAATTCTTAAAAAAATACTTTCCAATGAGCAAAACCAACCACTTCAGGAGGGAAATCATGGGTTTTACTCAATTAGATGGGGAACAATTCCATGAGACTTAGGAGCGATTCAATGATCTGATTCGACTATGCCCCCACCATCAAGTACCTAAATGGCAATTGGTAGAAATGTTTTACACTGGACTATCTGATAGGCATAGGCAAACCGTGGATGCTGCTTGTGCTGGAACCTTTCTCACCAAAACGGAGGATGAGGCTTGGATGTTATTTGAGTCACTGAGTGACAATTCTATCCACTTGACCTCAGCTTATCAAGATAGGAAACCATCCATCCTCCAAAGGAAAGTTGAAGCTAGTGAAGCTGGGGCAACTCAGAATTTGGCTTTTCAGATACAATTGTTGAACCAGAACTTTGAAAGACTCATGAATAACCCAAACACAGTCCCACAAACTATGTCCCAAGTCCAGACTCTTGCTGAATGCTCCATTTGCCAAAGCACTCTTCACGCCATTGTTGAGTGCCATTTGGCTAATCAATTCCCTGATTTAGTACAGGCAGACCTGAATGCTGCCCAAGGGTTTCGTCCACCGCCTAGGAATAATCCTTTTGGAAACACCTATAATCTTGGATGGAGAAACCATCCTAATTTCTCATGGAAGTAAGGTGATGCTTCAAATTTGGGGAATATAAGAGCCAACCCACCAAACCCTTTCAGGTACAACAATCCCAATCTCCTCCTCAGCCTAACAATTCTGAGATGGAAGATCTGAAAGCTATGATGAAGGCCATGCAAGAAAATCAAAGTATGATCATTCAATCTCAGAATAAGGCTATCCAAGAAATGCAATCTCAAATTGGTCATCTTGTTGAGGCTGTTAGACAATGCGACCCTGGGAAATTGCCCTACTCATCTGAGGAGAACCCAAAGGGTAAAGGGCCTTTCATAAGGGAGCATGCTAAGGCTGTGATCGTTTTGAGGAGTGGTAAGCAACTTTCCAAACCTGAACTTGCTCCTACGGTTACCCCTCCTACCACCCCAACCAGTACCTACACATCCATCGAGGAAGAACCACTCAATCCTTCCTCGCTTGAAATCACCCATTCAAAGGATGTTATCCCTGTTCCACCCTTGTCTCGCCATGACAACCCTTCCACCTAGAGGCTGAGAGTGCCCTTTCCTGAGCGCTTATCCACCCCTGGGGCACCTGTTGCTGGCTCATTTGGAGCCAAGGATAAGATGGATGAAATAATGGAGACATTCAAGCAAGATCACATTAACTTGCCTCTTTTGGATGCTATCAAGCAAATACCATCCTATGCTAAATTTCTAAAGGACCTGTGCACCCATAAAAGGAAAGCTAGGAAACAGGTCCAGGCTAAGATCGTTTTGCCCGACCTAGTCAGCTCGGTCCTACAACAAGGTACACCCTCCAAGATGAAGGACCCAGAGCCCCGTTGTTGTTGAGCCCGGATAGGTTGTTAATATGATGATTTTATCGTTGAAGTGTGTATAGTGGTTAACCTAAATTGGACCTAACCATCTCTTTACAAAATTTTTTAACCTGGCCTACTTGATTTTATCTTGTCACTTTTAGGCCCAGGGTCGAACTCAGGGAAGTGGGGTTACAAGTCGAGTTTCTACGCCTTTCCTATAACGAGTCTCTTCCGTTCATTTATTGTGTTTTTTGTGTTTTTCTTATTTAGATTTTTTTCTGGTAATCTTTGTCCTTGAGGCACACCCTCAAAATTGAGTTCTTGGCTTTGAGCCAAAACAAGGTTCCAAAACGGGTCTTGCTACTCGCAAGACGGAGTACCTGCAAGTCAAGGATTATCTTTTCTCTTTTATATATATTTTTTATCTTTTTACTAACAGGAAAGCGAAACAGAAATAAAGTAAATATAATGTATATATATATGTATATATTATGTATATAAATGGGTGGGGGTGGCGGTGGAGATGGAGTGTAGCACGGTGTCGAGTCGGTTGTCGTCTAGAGAGACGCAACCAACAGGACTAGGTGCCGCATGGAGTATGGGATGGATGGTGGAAGATGTATGTTACCACGCTTTTTGTACACATGTATCAGGGAATATCAGCAACTGGTGCAGATGTTCTCGCGATATAGCGTATGGTAAATAATGTGAAAATATATATAAATGTAAATATATCTATATGTATATATATATATATGGTAATAAATATATAGGTATATATATATGTATGTATAAGTATATAGTAATATATGTATATATAGATATATGTAGCTAAGTATATATATATATATATGTATGTATAACTAGTTATATATATATATATATATGTATGTATGTATGTATGTATATAATACTATATAGATGTACATATATATATATGTATATATATATAATAATAATATATGTATATATGTATATGTATATATGTATATATAGTTATATAGATATATATATGTATATATATGTGTGTATATATAAGTAGGTGTGTATATATGTATATATATATATATATGTATCTATACTTAGTTATATAGGTAATATATATATAGATATATGTATATTTATATATATATATGTATAAATATATGTATATATATCAGTATATATGTGTATATATATATATAAGTAGATATATATATATATATATATATATATATATATATATATGTATGTATGTATATGTATAGACTAATTCATAGTTATATAAGTACTAATATATGTATAGATATATGTATAAATATATATATATGTATGTATGTATGTATGTATGTATGTAGGTATGTATACTAATACATAAGTATATAGGTACTACTATATGTATAAATATAAGTATATATATATATATGTATATATGTATGTATATATATATGTATATATGTATGTATATATATATATGTATATAAATATATGTATATGTATCAATATATATAAGTCTACGTATATATATATGTTTATAATAGTGTATATGTGTGTGTGGGTGTGTGGAAGTGTTAGTGTAGGTGTGTGTGTGCGTCGGTGTAGAGAGAGTGAGAGAGTGTTGTGAGAGAGAGGAGATAGCAGTCGCTCTGCTGGAGTGAAAGGGTGTTGTTAAGGCGTCTGGGCGTGAAGGGCATCGTCTGGGGCTTCCACGCGCGTACACGCAGGTGCGTCTGCGTAGAGAGGAGCGCGCGGGAGTGGGGAGCGGAGAGGAACCCACAGCGCACAGCGCTACGCGAAGGCTGGAGCGGGCGAAGGCAGGCGCGCATGAAGGGAGAGGGCGATGCAGGCGCTGGGAGAGGGCTGGCAGACGCGCGGGCATGTGCGGGCGACGCGGGCGAAGGTGCGCGGGTAGGCACGCGCACGGGTGAACGGCGGTCGCGGTGCGCCGGGTGACCGGGAAAGTGAGAAGCTTTCCGGTCACCCCACTGTAGCCACAGTGTCGCGTAGACTCCCGTGAACAGTGGGTACAGTGGTCGTCCGCGCCGCGCGACCGGCAATGGGCGGTGCTATGAATGAGGCCGGCTCTCGGCTGGCGCGCGCGGGTTGGCCCGCGAGGGAGAAGGCCTGCGCCGGTCGGTTGCGAGCGCGGAGAGCTCGCAACAGAGTGCGCGGAGAGGGAGGCAAGGGCGCCTGCAGCTTGCGCGGAAGCTTGCGGGTGCTGGCAGGGGGCGGGGAAGCGCTTGGCCAGCCGCTGTAGTGATGTGCGGTGGCCGGTTGAGGGCAGAAGTGAGCTTGCGACAGAGCGGAGAAAGCGGAGGTGGAGAGCACCTGCAGGCACGCGCGGAGGGCTGGGGCACCTGCAGGCGTGCACAGAAGGGGGTGGGCGGCTGCTGCTGCCTTCTTGCCGCTGCTGCTGGGCATACGAAGCTTTGAGCTTCAAGCTTGAAGCTATAGCTCCAATAGCAAAAGTTGCTGGAACGGACAAAATGAAAGAAGAGCCACCACGCCCACCGGCTCTTTGAAGAGCTGGGCGGTGGTGGTCTCACTGTGGTGGTGTGCACCACAGTGAGAGCTCCTGCCTGCCGAGTATCTCCGAGGAGGGCCGGCGTATGGAGGGGAATGCAGGAGAGGACGGCCTGGAAGGAGAAGGTTGTGCTGCAGGTTCTTTTTGTGGCTGGGACCAGGCTTATTGCAAAGGATGGAGCCATGGTCTGTAAATAGAAGAGGAAGGCATGGCCGTGCATGGCCACGACAGGGAATGGCAGCCGCAGGGAAGGGCTGGTAGGGAGAGGGATGGAGAGCAGGGAATGGCAAGTTGCAGCTGCGGGAAGCATGGCGCGAGGAGAAGATGCATGCAGCCGCGGGAAAGATTAAAAATCAAGTGGAAATAAAGATAGAGATGGGAATTTTGCAAAGATGCACTTGAGGAAAAATGTAAATGCAAGGCCACTTATTTCATTCTCTTCTCTCAATTAAATGCATGCATGCAAGTATTTTTACAATGCAACTATGGAGACCTAATATGCATAGGTAATGCTAGGAAATAGCACAAGAAGGCACTATTGCAAGTGTATTTTTGCAGTGCAATCACCTGTATATTTCTGTGGTCATTGGAGACCAACGCATCGATGAGGCTCTCCTCGATCTGGGCGCAAGGGTTAATATATTGCCAAGCTCTGTTTATGTGCTATTAGGAGGAGGTGATTTGAAGCCTAGTCCTATAATCCTCCAAGTAGCTGATAGATTGCTGAAGACACCACGTGGGCTCTTAGAAGATGTCGTGGTGAAAGTAGAGGACTTCTTCTTTCCCGTCGACTTTCTGATATTGGACGCTGACCCATCCAACATGCCCACCAAACCCTCAATTATCCTAGGGCATCCCTTTTTGGCTACAGCCAATGCATCAATCAATTGCAAATCAGGGGCACTTAAGATGGGATTTGGGAACTGGAAGATCTGGCTCAATGTGTTTGATGCCTATAAACAACCAGGATTAGAAGATTGTTCCCAAATCGAGGTGATTGATGAGATTATCGAGGAGACGACACCAGCTCTTTTGTGTGATGATCCTCTCCAAATGGTCATTTCAAAGGACCGTACTCCGAATTTTGAAGGAGGGGACGATATGCCTGAATTAGAAGAGCTGTTGGGTGTCAAAGCTGAGTCCCTCTCCCCACCATGGACAATCAAGGTAGATCCGCTACCAAAGGTGGGGTCATCGAACATAATTCACTCGATTTAGAAAGCTCCTGACTTGGAGCTTAACCACTTCCAGAGACCCTCAAATAAGTCTTCCTTGGGCCCAATGATACGCTCCCTGTCATCATCTCGACCGCTCTATTTGAGACGCAGGAGGGAGCACTAATTGAATGCCTAAAACGACACAAAGAAGCCATTGCTTGGACTATAGCTGACATCAAAGGGGTTGACTCAACTCTCTGCATGCATCACATTTACACGGACGACTCTGTGAAACCTTTCAGAGATGTGCAGAGGCGGTTAAATCCCAACATGCAAGAAGTGGTGAAAAAGGAAATTTTAAAATGGTTGAATGCAGGGATAATCTACCCCATTTCCGATAGTAAATGGGTCAGTCCTATTCACATGGTGCCCAAAAAGGCAGGATTCACGATGGAGACTAATGAGAAAGGGGAGCTAGTCACCACCAGACCCACAACAAGATGGAGGGTATGCATCGATTACCGCTGCCTAAACACCGCTACCCAGAAAGACCACTTTCCCCTGCCATTTATTGATCAGATACTGGAGAAATTGGCTGGGAATAAATACTTCAATTTTCTCGATGAATATTTTGGGTACAATCAGATTGCCATCTTTCCGGACGACCAGGAGCGCACTACTTTCATGAGTCCTTATGGCACATTTGCCTTCCGTCGAATGCCATTTTGGACTATGTAATGCTCCATGAACATTTTAGCAGTGTATGATGGCCATCTTTTCGGACATGATTGATGAGTTCGTTGAGGTTTTCATGGATGATTTTTCCATATACGGCTCGTCGTTTGACCACTGTCTCTCACATTTAGAAAAAGTTCTCACCTGCTGTAAGGAGACAGGATTGGTGCTTAGCTAGGAGAGAAGCCATTTTATGGTTCAGCACGGCATTGTTCTTAGGCATGTAGTGTCCGAGCGAGGTTTAGAAGTGGACAAGGCCAAGGTTGAGTCCATTTCTAAGCTTCCACCGCCCACCAATGTCAGGCAGATTCGTTCATTCTTAGGCCATGCTGGCTTTTATAGGTGATGAGTCCATTTTAATGGATTAGTATTATGCCTAAGTAACTTTAATCTTACCTTTTAGGTTTGTTAATAACTACATTAAGTTATAGAATATTTGTATGCATCATGATTTAAGTTTACATCTATTTTATAACATTCTATAACTTAATATGTAATGATTTTGTTGTTTTTATGTGTAGGAATGATATTTAGAAAGAACAAGGAGATGGGGAATAAATTTCCCCAATAAACAACCGGCGGCATATGTTTTTCCCCCATCCTCCGGCCACCCTCAACAGCCGCCGGCCAAAAATAGCAAGGGGATTTTGAAAATCCCTGGAAGGGCGGAAGAGAGGAGTTAAGAGGAGGCGGAGCGCAGGAGAAGAGGGCATCATCCAGGAACTGTGCAACCACCGTGTGCACCAAGCTTCCCCCTCCAGCGCTCACACCACTCCAACTTGCAGGCACCTGCTCCAGCACCACTAGGTGCCCACAGGCACCGCGCCTTCTCCACTGCAGAGCACGCCTCCCTGCAGTGCCTCCACCTTGCGCGTCCCTTCCAGGCCCATGCCCATCTCCAGCGCCTCCCTGCAGCGTTCCCTCCCCTCTGCAAGCACGCCTTCAACCCTGCCAGCACCTTCTCCACCGCAGGAGAACCCACGCCCGTAGGCACTGCGCGCCTTCACCACCACCTGTATGCACCCCCTGCCTTGCCAGGCCCGTGCCTCTCCAGCCACGCAGTGCGCCCCCCTCCTCCAGCGCCCTTCACTACAGGCGCTGAACCGCTCAGCGCTTGCACCTCCAACCAGGCGGCACCGCGGCTTCTCTACTGCAAGCACCCACCGCAGCACAGGCGCTGGGCGTCTTCACCCTCTGCCTACCCTTGCACCCCCTGCAGGCGCTGCGTGCCTCTCTAGCCACCGCAGCGCACCCCTGCCTCCTCCAGCGCCTGCCCTTGCACTGCGCACCGCTCATCGCCTGTCACCTTCCTCTCCTTCTTGCAGCCACCACAGACTGCCATTAGCTGTGTCGTCACCACCGTCGGGTGTGGCTCGAGCGGGGGGATCTTCAACGGCAGCCTCGACGTTTGTCTCTCCTCCTCCTGTGCGCACAAGCTGTGCAACAAATCCCCTATTTTCAAGTTAATTAAAAATTACATTTACTGCCATTGCCACCAAAATCAATTTTAGTTTATTATTATTTTATTTTGGTGAAATTGTGACTGCACACTCACGCTTTTTGATAATTGCGCATTATTGATATTCACATGTTTCAACATTGGTTTAGGGATTAACATGTGCACAAATTTTCTCTAATATATGTGGATTGAAAATTACATAAAATCATCACATATTTATTGAATATTTCAGTGAGGAAAAGTTGCACATATACCCTTATATTTTTGAGTTATCGTGCATCTTCTTTCCATCGCATTTCATGTAAAATTTGATTAGGAATTTTGCATTTGAACAAAAGAATATGAAATAATCGAGAGTTTATTGCATCATTGCCTCTCTGTGGACACGACCCGCTCTTCTGTGAGTGGTTATTTTTATTGTTGATTAGTCGATTTTCCACCACTTAAATACTACAACAACGCGTTATTTCATTTGCGAAACTTAATCGAAAGCGGAAAATCAACCCGTCAAATTGGCGCTGTTGCCGGGGAGGCAAGAGACGCAATAGATTCACTTCATTATTTTTGAATATTCTGAGTTGCACAATTATCTGATTAATTTTTTTTACTGTGCGAGGAATCTGACGAGGCGACGAGGCGCAACAGAGCGGCAATAGCAACCACGAGCTAAGCCACATGAGGAAAAGACATAGGAGACCAAGATCCTGCTTTCACAAAGGATTCTCCATCATCACAAAATTTATTTCTGTCTTTTCACCCTTGTAGTAATTGGGGCTGAATTTTTGGGGGTTTGTCCCCACATTCTTTAGCTACTAAGACTTACATTATTTTTTGTGCATGCGTGATTCTATTTTCTGCTTGCCTGCCTTTAAAACCAACAAAGAAAATATCGAGCTGCCTATTTAGAAGTTGCATGCCCTTAGGTGCGCACATTTAGGGGTGATTGAGTAGCACATTAGATTTTATTATTACATTGCAAGCATATTAGCACGAAGATTGCTGGAGACAGGTACACCTTTCTAACTTTTGCATCCAACTCCTGTTCACGCATTTGCATTCAAATTAAAATTTAAGACGACCAAGTTGTTTGAATTTACTAATTCAGTGGTCACATAACTAAAAGTGGGACTGATAATCAGATTCAACCCTAAAAGCAATTCACATTTGATCTGATCTAAGGGACTTGTTTGTGATTTCAAAAGAAATTACAAAGATTTGTGGTGTGTTGCACACTTTTAACACTGAGCACGCACATTAGGCACCGCACTAAGGCTTGATCCCTTAAGGCTATAGGCACCGATCTCTTTATCGGTGCAAACCCTCCTATTGTGCTTTGTGGTGGTGGTGATACTATCTTTTGACCAAGTGTTTTGATACTCCACAGAGGGGGACACCCCTTAAAGGAACAAATGGGCATGTCTCCTTTCCGTCTTGTCTACAAAAAAGCGTGCCACCTACCTGTGGAAATCCAACATAAAGCTTATTGGGCTTTTAAAAATGTTAACTTGAATCTGGATAAAGCGGGAAAGGCACGTATGTTAGAATTAAGTGAGCTTGAGAAGCTTCATAATGAAGCTTATGAAACTTCTCAAGCTTACAAGCAATGTACAAAAGTCTTCCATGACAAGCACATCATTAGAAAGACTTTTGAGCCCAACCAGTGGGTCTAGATTTTCAATTCTAGACTTAAATTATTTCCTCGAAAGCTCAAGTTCCGCTGGGATAGGCCATACGTTGTTATCAATACTTTCCCTCATGGAGCTGTAGAGATTAGGAACCCTATTTCAGGTGCGAGCTTTAAGGTAAATGGCCAACGACTTAAATCGTATATTACTCTTTCAGATGGCTAGGTTTTGGACGCACTTTGGCTTGAGGATCCTTAGCTCCTCCCACTCTCCTCCTTAGGTGATATTCTTCTATGTCTGCATTTTTCCAATGAGGACATTGTCAGTCTTAGGCATGGGGGGTATAACCTGAGAATGTTTATAGCATTTATAAATATTTGCATGCATATATATTTATATGTATATAAAAAAAAAATATTTTCTTGACCTAAATGGGTTAGTCCCTAGCAGAATACCCTTGTCATTGGAGGTTTTTCTTCTTGAATTATTTCTTAAGTTTAGAGTCCAGTACATTTATTTCACGTGCACGTAGACTTGGTAATGGATCCTTGAGGAAAACCAATAAGCATTTGTAGTCTACTAAACCCTTGGACAATTCATAGGGAGTCAGGAATACTATCTTCTAGTAGATCCACCTCATATTTGTGAGATGAAAGTAGAGAAAGTAGTGGTGCGCTAAGTCTAGTGCAAGGACTCTTAAGTTTTGGATAATTAGATGATGATGCTTCAGAGTTAGGCGTAGTTTTCACTCTTTGTTCCTGTGTGCATACTTTGTGTGAGTTCCTGAGAGTCACCAAATAAGGCAGATACATAGAGATGGAGTCTTAATAAAGCTATGACTATGGTGGATGGTTACGACCGTCCTTCATAGAGTCCTCGGCTAAAGGAGGGTAATAGTGTCAAAGGTCAGAAATACGCCTGTCCTATCCATTCCTTCCCAGTGTCGAGAATAGGCACTTCCACCAAATAAGCCACACAATATCCTCTTGACCATCATCAACCCTAATAATGCCTCATAAATAAAAGTTTGTGTCGTATTATATGATTTATAAAAAATAAAATAAAAAAAAGAGAAAAAAATAAGAAAAAAAGAAGAAGAAACAGTCATATTACAAAAAAAAAAGGGTCCAAGTTATAATGTAACATTATTTTTGAGGCAACAGAACACCTATCGCGTTCCACCAAATATGATCCATACCTACCTTCTAGTATTTCTGATCGTTCGAATACTGATTGAGGACTCTAACTTAGTTGTAGAGTTATTAGGACTTTAATTGAAATGTGGATGCCATGTGAGGCCACCAAACAGTGAGTACAATTACTAAATCTGACGAGATTTGTGATCTCAGAAAGAAACAAAAGAGTGAGCACCCAGGAACATCAAGAGAGCACAGTTGTATAGCCTCTCTCTGAGTTGACTTTTCTACTAGTCTAGATTTCAGGTCAATTGCAAATGGAGACGTGGTTAGACGGAGTTCGAGATCGCATCCATGGCGGATTGGAGGAGCTTGACGGAGAACAGGGGAACTTCGCGAGGAGCGATGGCTTGAAGAAGGAAGGAGATGAAGAATAGGATATATTTCATTTCCTTGTACTCTATGTATTTTTGTTTCTTTTGTTGCTCTTTATTTTGTTACTTAGATTCATGTTAAAGAGCCTCAAAGTACCCTAACAGTAGTCCTAAGAACACCTGCACAACCCTAGGATACTTAGGTTTTCTGTAGAAAACTTAGAAAACTAATATAGGATTCAAACAACCTTTTCAGACGTCTAATTTGAAACTTAGACATCTGATAAATACTTTTAAGACGTCTGACTGTTGACTCAAACGTCCGATAATGTTTAGGCTGGACTTAGTTAGTTCTGTTTGATGAAATTAGACTTCCAGACCTTAGTCCAGACGTCCTAGAAGACGTCTGATGTTTTTTCCAGACGGCGAATTAGTGGACCATTGCCTGGCTTAGCAAACAATGAAGCATATGACCGTTAGCCCCTTATTAGACGTCCGTAGAGGGCACCAGACGTCTGATACATGACCATTTTGCCTCGACTGACCCAAAATCTCTTCTCAAAGATCTTATAGTCGTTGCACTCTCTTGGAAATCCATTCCCGCAGAAAAGTAGGTTTCTAGACATCCAGACATCACTCCAGATGTCTTGTATGTCGTCTGATGACAATTCACTAGAATCTTGTTTAGATCTAATTTAAGTCAGGAAGGAAACCCGCCTATAATCAGACGTCTGACTTTGTTCCCAGACATCTTAAACTGGTTTTCCAGATGTCTGATGCCAGGATCAGACGTCTGATAACCCTGTCAGTGTAATGATTAATCCTGATTTTGGCTTGATTTTCTTGGAGCTTACACCCAACGGCTATGGAAGCCTTCCAAAGCCTTCCTAGGGCCTCTATAAATAGAGGGGAACCTTTGCCACTCAAACATACACCAAGTACAAGCATTTTCCACATCCTTGTGTCAAATTGATCTATAGAAGAAGCTCTAGCTCTCCAAGCTTAAGTTCTCCACCTAGAGAGCTTGATTCCTGTTGCGCACCCGCTCTCTTTGTTGTTGAGAGAGCTTAGGTTAAAAATATCTTTGTTGGCTCTATAAGATTTCTACTTGTATTTTACTTTTCTTGTGTTGGGTATTCGCTTTACGAATTCCCGTCTCCTTCGTCAGATAAAATCCTTCTCATGAAGAAAAGGGGCTTGAGGTACGCTACCCTCGTATAAAGTAGCGTGGTTGCAATTGAGGTTGTACTACCCTCGTTTAAGTAGTACGTTAGTGGATTTGATCAACTTGGTTGATCGGAAAATCCTAACTTGAGAGGATTAGGTGGTGGTTTTCACCAGGTTTGGGTTTTCACCTAAAAATAATTATGTACTTTATGCGAGTGCTATTTCTGTGAGAGTGTTATATTTATAATTTCGCATTATTTTTACGTCATGCTGATCTCACTCCCTCCAAGTAGGGAATTTATAATTGGTATCAGAGCAGGTTTCGCAGTTTCGACGTTACACACCAGCGAAGATCCGATGGAGGGAAGCATCACCGCCACCAGAATTGTCGAGGGGCAGTCCACCGTCCGACCACCTTTCTTCGATGGAAGCAACTACGGCTACTGGAAGTTACGGATGAAGATGTAGCTTCAAGCTACTGACTTCGCGTTATGGGAACGTTGTGAGACCCCATATGAAGTCCTGGAGAAACCAGAGAGAGGCTATTCACAGCATTAAACCCGCGAGCTTTCCTCAATGTGAAAGTTATGAATGAGTTATACTGCGCCCTTAGCCCGAAGGAATTCAACCGTATATCTCAGTGCGTCACTGCATATGAGGTATGGCATACTTTAGAAGTTACACACGAAGGTACGACTAAGGTAAAGACTTCTAAAATTAATTTACTTTCACAAGAATTTGAATCATTTTCTATGAAGACTAATGAAACTTTAAGTGAGATGAACACTAGGTTCACTCTCATAGTAAATAATTTGAAAGCTTTAGGGAAGACCTTCATCAAGGGGGAGCTTCAAGGAAAGCTACTCCGTTCCCTTGGACCAGAATGGGAGTAGAAGGTTACCGTGATTGAGGAAGCAAATGAGGTGGAGGAGCTTAACATGGAAGACCTCCTAGGCAATCTAATGGCCTATGAGACAAAGCTGAATCAAAAGAAGGACACACCGGACCCAAAGCCAAGGAAGACCCTTGCATTCAGAGCTGCGTCGGATAGTGAGGTAAGTTCTGATGACGAAGACTTTAAAATTTTACTTAAAAAGCTTTCCAAGTTTTGTAGGGAATCAAAGAAAGAAAAGAAGGAGAAGAAGGAAAGCCCGAGATGTTGCTACCATTGCAACGAGAAAGGGCATCTACGACCAGAATGCCCTCTTCTCAAGAAGGAGAAGAAGAAGGAGAAGAAGTCTAAGAAGAAGTCATTCCAAGCAACTTGGGACGACTTGAACTCAGAGGAAGAAGAAGAGCAGAACCTCGAGGAAGAAATCGCTTGCTTTAGTTTCGTGACCAGAGGAAGTGATAGCGACAGTGAAAGCGGAAGTGACTCCGACAACGAGGTAAATTCTGATTTACAAAATGCTTTTAATGAGCTTTTTGAAGTTAGCAAATCACTTCAGGTAGAAAATAAAAATATTAAAAAGAATCTTAATTTTCTTAAAAATGAAAATGAAAGATTAGAAAAAGAACTTAAGGATCTAGAAGCTAGTCCTAAAAATGATGACTTGATCAATGAAAATACTAAATTGATTAAGGAAAATGCTTGTCTAAAGCTAGAAAATTCTTATTTAAAGACTAAGATGAATACTATAGAAAAAGAAATTTCTTATCTTAGGGAAAAATCAAATAATTTGATAAATAAAGTTGATAACTTACATAGCCCTAAGATTGAGAAAGGATCTCTGTCAAGGAGACCCGCTAACAAATCCGGATCCAAGCTCACTTGGATACCGAAGAAAGATTTGGAATCTTGTTTTATAGGTTTCAAGGGTGATTACAATACAAAAGACTGGACCTACAAGCTCAAGGCTGGTCAACTCGAGTTGGGAGGACCAAAGAGTAGACCAAGGAGAAGGACAAGAAGACCGACGAGACGGCGAACGAATGATGGACCCGCCGCACGTTGACTGCCAAACTGGGGACCAGCGCCGATGCCCGGGCCTCCAAGCTACGGATGGGAGCCCCATCCGATGTGGCATCCACCACCTCCATTTGGGACATTTTATTGGCCATGGTAGGTGAGGTAAAACCCTTTACCCTATCCTTTTATCACTAGCATATAGATAGGGGGAGTTAAAGACTATGAGCTAATTGTCAATTATTAAGGGGGAGATGTAATTTAGATATATTTCCTTTAGTAAGGGGGAGAAAAATAATAGATATCTTGTTGTTACAAAAAGTGGGAGGACATTACTTTTGTTAAAAGAAATTCAACTCATTTATAGAAGAGAATGTTTTAAGGGGGAGTTATAGGTAATTTAAAATCAATTAAACCTTTTTGATAATGTTTAAAAGGGGGAGAATTTTTTGCGTTATTTTTTATGGTTTTGTCATCATCAAAAAGGGGGAGATTGTTGGTGCTAGAGCACCGTGATCGTTTATTTTGATGATAACAAAACACATGTCATTTAACATTTGCACTTGGAGTCTTAGATTTCAGGTCAATTGCAAATGGAGACGTGGTTAGACGGAGTTCAAGATTGCATCCATGGTGGATTGGAGGAGCTTGACGGAGAACAGAGGAACTTCGTGAAGATAGATAGCTTGAAAAAGGAAGGAGATGAAGGATAGGATAGATTTCATTTCCTTGTACTCTATTTATTTTTGTTTCTTTTGTTGCTCTTTATTTTGTTACTTAGATTCATGTTAAAGAGCCTCAAAGTACCCTAACAGTAGTCCTAGGAACACCTGCACAACCTTAGGATACGTAGGTTTTCTGTAGAGAACTAGAAAACCAATATAGGGTTCAAATAGCCTTTTCAGATGTCTAATCTGAAACTCAGACATTTGATAGATACTTTTAAGACGTCTGACAGTTAACTCAGACATCCGATAATGTTTAGGCTAGACTTAGTTAGTTCTGTCTGATGAAATCAGACGTCCAGACCTTACTCCAGATGTCCTAGAAGACATCTGATGTTTTTGCCAGATGTCTAATTAGTGGACCGTTGCCTGGCTTAGCAAACAATGAAGCATTTGACCGTTAGCCCCTTATCAGACGTCCGTAGAGGACACCAGATGTCTGATACATGACTGTTTTACCTCGGCTGACCCAAAATCTCTTCTCAGAGATCTTATAGCCGTTGCACTCTCTTGAAAATCCATTCCCGCTGAAAAGTAGGTTTCCAGACATCCAGACATCACTCCGACGTCCTATATGTCATCCGATGACAATTCACTAGAACCCTGTTTAGATCTGATTTAAGTCAGGAAGGAAACCCGCCTATAATCAGACGTCTGACTTTATTCCCAGACGTCTTAAACTGGTTTTCCAGATGTCCGATGCCAGGATTAGATGTCTGATAACCCTGTCAGTGTAATGATTAATCCTGATTTCAGCCTGATTTTATTGGAGCTTACACCCAACAGCTATGGAAGCCTCCCAAAGCCTTTCAAAGCCTTCCTAGGGCCTCTATAAATAGAGGGGAACCTTTGCCACTCAAACATACACCAAGTACAAGTATTTTCCACATCCTTGTGTCAAATTGATATATAGAAGAAGCTCTAGCTCTCCAAGCTTAAGTTCTCCACCTAGAGAGCTTGATTCCTTTTGCGCACCTGCTCTCCCTCCGCGATTACGAGAGTGACGAAGCGCTACCGCGTGGTTCACGCATCCGTGTCGTCGACGCACTTCTTGCAAAGGGAAGCATCCTAACTCCTATAGAAGCTTAGGTTAAAAATATCTTTGTTGGCTCTATAGGATTTCTACTTGTATTTTACTTTGCTTGTGTTGGATATTCGCTTTGTGAATTCCCGTCTCCTTCGTGAGACAAAATCCTTCTTGTGAAGAGAAGGGGCTTGAGGTATGCTACCCTCGTATAAAGTAGTGTGGTTGTAATTGAGGTTGTACTACCCTTATTTAAGTAGTACGTTGGTGGATTTGATCAACTTGGTTGATCGAAAAATCCTAACTCGAGAGGGTTAGGTGGTGGTTTTCACCCGGTTTGGGTTTCTACCTAAAAATAATTGTGTACTTTGTGTGATTGCTATTTCTGTGAGATTATTATATTTATAATTCCGGATTATTTTTATGTCACACTAATCTCACTCCCTCTAAGTAGGGAATTTACAAGGCGGGGGTTGGTGTGGCTCAGACCAGCCTAGGCATGCGTGCCTAGGTCGGACTGTGACCGTGTGAGTGGGTTTGTTCGGTGGAAGCGTGGAGCGTGTGTGGCGGGCAGTGAGTAGGTGGAAAGTGTTCAGTGGTCGATGGTAGAGGTGAAGAGATTGGTGACGAGACGTGTGGAGGTGTGGAGTGATGGGTGCATCTCGCCGGAGGTCAGCCGGAGATGGGGAAGATGAGGGTGGACAGTGGTAGTCAAGGGATGTTTTGTGAAATAGAAGGAGGGGAATTGAAGAGGGGATAGAGAGGAGTAAGTTTAAGCTAATTAAGTGGACGAAGGGGGAGAGGTGGCGGCTGGCTGTATTTGCTGTCACCAGAGAAGACGATGTCTAGTGGAGGGAGACGGCGACGACGATGGGGCTAGAGGTGCTCGCGTGGGTGTTGCGAGATGCGGAGGAAAATGGTGAGGGAAACTCTGACACTAGTAATGTGGCAAGCGATGAGAAAGAGGAGGGAGGCTCACCGGAGCTTGCTGGACTTCCTGACCAGAGGAGAAGATGAAATTGGGGTGGATCTCTGGCCAAGTCGAGTTGAAGAGATGCGACTAGAGGTGGTGGTGCTTTTATAGTCGCTGTAGGGACTCTTATGCTTGGAAGACAAGCCTCCAAGCACAAGAGTCCTCGTCGGAGATGGAAACTGTTGGTGACCCAAATCTCTGGTGCGTTCGCACGAGAGATTGGGTACGAATCAAAGACTAGGACCATGCTCAGATGGAAGGGAATTCCTTAGAATATAGGAGGAGATCTCTGAGGAATCAGGGAGTACTCCCCATACATTCCTCGTTGGAGTAGAATTTCTCCCCATTGGCGGTGGGACCTGTTTGTAAGAGTGGCGAGGAAGTTAGGGGGGTCAGTGCAATGGTTTTCAAAAGATAGGGGTCAAAATGTAATTGGGTGTACTATTTTGCAAAGTAGGTCAAGATGACCTCCCCTTAGGCCCAAAGTTTGGTAAAAACCTAATTTGGGCCTAAAAAATCCAATGGTGAAGTTGGATTTTAGGTTTGATTACGTTTGACTGGACATTTTGCACAAAAACCCAAATTAGGTCAATTAATGAGTTAGGACCCGAATCTAGGTCAAAACAGGTTCCAAAGGATAATTTGAAGGTTATAAACCCTTGGGGATATTTTTTCATGAATTTTAGAGGGTTTACTTGATTTTTATCCTGACTAGAACCTTATTGAATTAAGCGGGTCTGTTTTAGGGTTACAGAATATCATTTAATTCTTGGATTGCATAATAACCCATTTCTGATTGAACCAACCCACTTTTTATCTTATTCAAATCATTTGACCTATATTTTGCCTCTAGGAAATCCCATTTATGTACTATAATGGTAAAATTATAGTTTTAACCTTTATTTCTTTTTTTCTTCTCAGAACACTTATTCCTTGAATTAAGCCATTCTCTAGGTTATGTAGGAGCTCTTATTCTCTTTCTTAGGTCAAAATGAGCTAGTTAAGGCTCATGATGAGGCTCTCATCATACCCCCATGCCTAACTTTTGTTAGTCCCTTAGCAAAATTTTAAGGTTTTAACTTCTGCTTTGGACCCTAAGTTTCTGTCACCAGTTATGATAAGTTCTTTTCTTCTTCTTTTGATTAGGTTAAGAATGCTGACAATAGGCCTAGAGGTTCTCAAGTATCAACCAAAATCCGGACCTGACCTGCTTTAGCCTTAGTCCTCCATGAAGGTTTTTAAGGCCCGCAGAAACTATCCTAGGGTTTGTTGGACTCTGCGATTAAAGCACCCGTGCTTGAGACTTTTTTAGCCTAGGTTCAGATTGCCGTGCATTTTTGTAAGAGAGAGACAGAGGATTTATTTGTTTGGAGAGCTTTCTCTCTCTTTTCTTTTTATTTCTAGCTTCGGATTGGCTTCTTAACATGGTCTGTATCGGATTCCTCATCCCCATCATCAATCCTCAAGGGTCCCTGGCAATCGATGCTTCGTGATAGCACCGCCCATGGAAACCCCTAGAACCATGGCTTTTGAGATTTCGAGATAATCCCGCCCATGGCGTTCCGTGGCTGAATCCAGACCTAGGCAATCGACATTTTGTAATAATGCCGCCCATGGTATCTGAACCAGCAGAGTGCTTACATGCCCCCGGTAGGATATTTAAATATCCTAAGAGACAAGCACCGAGGAGACGATATGTTGTTACACATCTTCGAGGGGAATTTCTTGCCTCTCCGCGTCGAGAACTTGTCCAAATCAACTTGTGTTGATCGGTCGCTCCTAATCTAGGCAACTTTTCCAGAGCATTAAAATGCTTTTGCATGATTTTGATAATTATGCACACTGAACCAGACTGTGTGTGGATTGGGGTGCTTAGGTTACCGAATCCTACAAACCGAAGGTCAGTTAACGAGGCCAAATACTTCCTAAGCCTTAGACCTAATACTTAATTTTTGCATTTCCCCAACCTTTTGAGGATTATCCAGATCTTAGCGGGTACGTGAATTTTTAAGCTTATGAGTCTAGCCCAGAAGGCCTAAGATCAGCGTTCCTGCTAATCTCTTTTTGTGTCTCCTTAGCACTTTTTTCTTTTTTCTTGATGTGGTCTAGAACTTCGGTTAATTTCTTAATCTCTTACTAATGACTATTTCTTTTTCTTTTTCATTTTGTGCTCCTTTTTGTCTTTTTGCTCTTTTTCTCCTTATGATTATGTTTCTCACAAAATTTCCTCCCTCCATTTTTTTGTTCTTTTTCATAATTTTTCTTTTTTTTATGTTTTTGACATATGTGAATTTTTTTTTTGTGAGAATCCTTCTGACTTTTTCTTGGTTCTGTATGTATGCACTTTATCACCCCCCCATGCCTAAGTTTTGCAATGTCCTCATTGTAAACGGAGGGTGTGAAATAGTGTTGAGGTCAGGGACTTAGAACAGGATACCTCGGGTGGGTGGATGGGTCAGAAATGACTGATGTAGATGATTTCAAGATCTGGTACGTGTACCAGAGGTGGGCTCAACTATCTAAGGCTGAACTCAAGGTGCATTGGGCATGGAGTACAGACAGATAACCAAATGGGTCTCTGTTTTTGGAATGATGGGTTGCCTCCGTTAAACGCTAAATTCAACGCCTTCAGCTGAGCGGAACATGGGG
This sequence comes from Thalassia testudinum, assembly GCA_037157565.1. NCBI lineage: Eukaryota > Viridiplantae > Streptophyta > Magnoliopsida > Alismatales > Hydrocharitaceae > Thalassia > Thalassia testudinum. The sequence goes on along the minus strand of JAZHRO010000003.1, from coordinate 108,526,144 downwards.
TGGAAAGGGAGTGGTCAAATCAACGGAATTTTGTAAAACAAGCACCTTGATTAAGAGCCTGGTTGGTCCAACCAGGTGCTTGTTAAGATCAGTGGGCTGATGATGCAGCCCAAACCCAATCAATCTGGTGGGTTGATAGATGTAGATCAACAGATGCGGAACCCACCATATGAAATGTGGCTCAGATGGATATGGAAGTGAAAACTCGGGTTTAGGTTGAGTCAAATCAGCCTGGTCAGAGTAGGGTTCCGAAAAATAATCAGTGCATGGTGTGGAAACCCTACAAGGGTGATCAGAGAATGATGGATCATGTTTTTTAGTTTGATTGATACCTGATACCCAGTATAGATGTGGAGTTGAATCATCTGCAAACGGCTCAGTAAGAGGTGAATCAGAATAGAAATTGAGTCCGGTTGTGGGTCGGGGTAGAGAATGGGTTTTGATCAGTTCTGTATGTGTGGAAGAGGTTGCTTTAATGAGAATTGTGTATGAGGGCTCTTCTAGAAAGGAATGACAGGTGGTCTCATGTAGAGAGTCCTCATAGTAACTTTCAAAATCAAAAGCGAATGCCTGGAGAGTGTCTATGGGATACTGGAAATCGGAGTCGAGAAAAGATTTGTATTCTGGGTCGCAATCACCCTTGGCATTTGCTGGTTCTGATTCCTGAGGATCGAAAAGAAATGATTCCATGTTACTAGAACCTGAACTGAAATCAGTGATCTCAGGAACTGGGGCCTCAGAATCGGAGTTAGAGAATGAGTCATTTGAGCTGAGGTCATAGATTGGCTTGTTATAATCAGGAAGCAGATTTTCTCTGATGTTATGGTCAGATTCGAAATCGTCAGAGAGTTTGCAAAAATCAAAATCTGAATGAGATTCAAGATCATGAGTTCCACCATAGAATAAATCATATGCTTTAGATTCAGCAGCCTGATTGGTGTCTAGCCTAGATGTCGATTTTGAGCTTAAAAATGTGTCCTTATCTGGTAGAGGCTCAGGTTCCAAGCTGGTAGGACAGACCAATTGAAACCCCACTCGTCCAACTCAGTTTTTGTATCGTAAATTGGCATGACTTTCAAAAAATTGATTGGTTTCTCTGAGGATGTTGGCGAGGGATATTCATCAAATAGAGGCCCAAAATCACATTCTTCATTGAAAAATTGATCTTCCTCATATGGGACCTCGAAATCTTCCCAATAGGTTTCATATCTAGATTCTGGGCTTAAGATGTGGGTTGAATCACTAGAATCTAGGTCCGAATAACTTTCCAGGGTCACCTTATCAGAATAAGGGGCGGAAGTTATACCCTCGAGAGGTTTAGTTCTACTCTTCTTATTGCAAGAGTTTTGAGATTCTAAGCCTGGTGATTCATGGTCTAGAGTTGGCTCAACATTGTGTTTTCCTACAATTGGAACTTCCCAACCTTCTTCAATATCAGGCACATTGTACTCCATCTGGGTTGGGAATCCACAACCATTTTGTGCCTCAAACCCGAGATCAGATTGATCCTCGATGTTACCCCAAGATGGTTCATCCTTTGTTTGTGGCATATACGGGTATTTCTGGTTGATAATTTGTTTTAATAATCTCATTATCTCTTCCCATTTTTCAAGATCATCTTGGTGTTGCTCTCAAAGTATAGGATTTGTCATGTATTGAAGGTATTCAAGATTGTGCAATTTTTCTCTCTCAATGTATCCTGTGATAAGCATGTCTCGGGTTGATCCTTTTGTGGCTTCTGCTAATAGCACTTGGGCACAAGTTATGATGAAGGTTGTGGTTGTTGGGACATCAACTTGAATGTTTTCTACTGGTGTTGAGGTTTTGTCTTCCTTTTCATAGAATTTTAGGGCATCCTCAATCATCCTAACTCTCATGGATCTCCGATATTCAGGTTTCTTAAATGGTAGTCCTAAGTGATTTGGCTGCATATTTGGATCAGGTGGTGGAATCAAGATGTAGAATCAGAGTTTGAATCAAGATGTAAAGTTATGAAGCGATTAGATTTGAATAAAGAGTCCCACTGAAAATTTTTGTGTGTTCTCTAAAGAGAAAAGATGAGAGACTGGAGATGTTTTTGACCCAATCCAGGCACCCAAAGATGTTTGGATGACTATGGAGGTTCGGGGTGGATGATACCCCTGGATCAGAAGGTCGTCCACTTGAGAATTACTTGGGCAGCCAGAGAAGGAGAGTCCCTCAAAGACCCCTACACGGTAGAGCATCCCCACAGGTTACAGGGTTTCCCCCACCCGACCTCTCTTGTCACTGAGATTCTAGGTAGACCAGAATGGGGACCTTGACCTCTTAAGTCTACCACTTTTATTTCAAAGGTGCTTTAGGGTTCTCACTTGAACTTTAGATGTTTTGATGTTGTGACCTAATTTGGAGGTTGGTTGACCCAAGGGGTCAACTTCCTGACTTGTCCTAAAGATGGCAGAATGATTCTAATCTTGGGACCTAGAGACCACCTTGATTTGACTCCCAGTTTATTAGGTCCAAGATTTTAAGATTAAAGTGCTGTTAGAGCTCAATTTTTAGGGTTTACCTTGTTTAGATCTCTTCAATCAAGGGCTTGGGTAGCACAGTAATGCGGGAGGGTTTATTTCCTTTTAACCAGGTTTGTGTGCCTAGCACTCCAAAAGCCCTACTGTTGAAACCCTAATTTGGTTCTATTTCCAATCCTCTTTTCTTCTTGAAAAAGGTTCTCTTTGGACTTAAAAGCAAGAAATGTGTTGTCCACGGAGATTAAGTGTGATTTTTATTAAGCACAGGAATTTGTGAGATAGGATCTAAAAAAAAAAAATCGCTCCAACTTCAAGAAGATTTGAAAAATTTTCGCAAAATTAGGAAATGTTTGCCTTAAAGATGGTGATTATTATAGAAAGAAGGCAATTGATTCCTAAATTAATTGCTTCCTTTTGTCTTTCAAGGATTAGGGGATGGTTTAAGGAAGAAAAGAGATTACCTGCCCTGTAGTAGTTGACTTGTGGGAGGGATCTTCTCGTGAAATACCTTGCAAGATCACAACAAAGCAAAGTAGGGCAAGTTAGTGTTCAACATGATCAAAAAAAGAATGCAGAGATTAGTGATAAATTAAATGTTGCAACGCTTTGTCAGGCATATAAGTCAATCGCGTTGTAGTATAGGTGACCAAGCGTTGACAACAAATAAGAATTTATTACTCGAAAACCTAAGTATCCGAGGTTGAACACAGGGAGCAAATGGAATTTATTCACTAATCTCAATAATGTAATTGAACACTTAGAGTTACTCAAAACTTAATTCAGAATATAAATGCAAGAATTTAAGAGTCAATTGTAGCAAAAATAGAGAAATTGGACGTCTGATTCCATGATCAGACATCTTAAAAAGATATTTCTCTTTAAGCTTTTATTTCCTTCTCCTTCTTAAGTCTCTTGTCTGCTGTCTTTCTTTTTCCTCTGTCTTGTGCTTTTGCCTTTCTCCTTCTCTTACTGTCTCTGCTTTTCTTCTTCTTTAGCCGTCCTTCTTAGCTTTGGCTCTCTTATTTCTCTTTGGCACAGTGCCTTTCTCCTTCCTCTCTGTAGTCTTCTTCTTTCTTCCTCAGCTGCACCTCTGCTACAGTGCTGCTCCTTCCCTTGTCTTCAACCTTTCTTCTTCTTCTTTCTTTTCCTTCCTTGGCTTCTGCCTTGATTTCCTTTAGCCTTAGCTCTCCTCTTACTTCCTCTTCTCTTTGGCTTTCCTTCCTTCTTCTTATCTGCGGCTAAGTATCCTTACTTTCACCTCAGCTGTGCCTTCCTCTTTCTTCTTTTTCCTTAACTTCCCTACTGCGCCTCTTCCTTAGCTCTGCTTCTTCCCTGCACAACGCAGCAAAACCTAACCCCTACCCTCCCTGCATCTCTCTCTCTCCATTTCTCTCTTTGGTACGCTCTCCCAGAGCCGAGCAATCGGGTCGGTCGCATGCCTAGGTCCAGGCGCATCGGCGTGGGTGTGGTGCGCGAGGAGTGCTAGGTCAGGTTAGTCGGGTCAGGTGCCAGGTCCACGGGGTCAGGTCACGGACGAGGCATGGTGAGTGAGGGCGAGGGACCTCACCCCTGTGTGACTTGAGGCAAATAGCATAAAACATAAATTCAATTTATGTTCCGCACTACGCTCTTGCGTTCACGAGGTGGGACTAAATGTCCCACTTGCTTCTGCTAGCACCTGTAGGGTGATGTCTTCACGCAATTGACGCAGCTGAAGGGTCCGTAGCAACTGCTCTCAGGCTGGATTCGCTCACACACTCAACCCGTGCAGCCTGGGATCTTGAAACCTGGAGCACGTGGCCTGAAGCTGGAAAGCAAGCAAGCTTGTATGATTGTTAGTGGCGGATGAGGGCTTGACCTTGCATGACACAAAAGTAGCCTTGCGGCTCTATCAGACAATAGGAGAACCTTAGCCGCATCATGGAGAAGGTGAGGTAGGGGTTGGCGTGGCTCAGACCTACCTAGGCATGCGCGCCTAGGTCGGACTGTGACTGTGTGAGTGGGTTTGTTCGGTGGAAGCATGGAACGTGTGTGGTGGGCAGTGAGTGGGTGGAAAGTGTTTAGTGGTCGATGGCGGAGGTGAAGAGGTTGGTGGCGAGACGTGTGGAGTAATTGGTGCGTCTTGCCGGAGGTTAGCCGGAGATGGGGAAGATGAGGGTGGACAGTGGCAGTCGAGGGATGTTTTGTGAAATAGGAGGGGAATTGAAGAGGGGATAGAGAGGAGTAAGTCTAACCTAATTAAGTGGACGAACGGGGAGAGGTGGCAGCTGGTTGTATCTACTGTCTCCAGAGAAGACGGTGTCTAGTGGAGGGAGACGGCGATGACGACGGGGCTAGAGGTGCTCGCGGGGGTGTTGCGCGATGCGGAGGAAGATGGTGAGGGCAACTCTGCCACTAGTAATGTGGCGGAGCGATGAGAAAGAGGAGGGAGGCTCGTCAGAGCTCGCTGGACTTCCTGACCAGAGGAGAAGATGAAATTGGGATGGATCTCTGGCCAAGTCGAGTTGAAGAGATGCGGCTAGAGGTGGTGGTGCTTTTATAGTCGCTGTAGGGACTCTTATGCTTGGAAGACAAGCCTCCAAGCACAAGAGTCCTCGTCGGAGATGGAAACTGTTGGTGACCCAAATCTTTGGTGCGTTCGCACGAGAGATTGGGTACGAATCAAAGACTAGGACCATGCTCAGATGGAAGGGAATTCCTTAGAGAATCTCCCTTCCAAATATAGGAGGAGATCTCTGAGGAATCAGGGAGTACTCCCCATACATTCCTCGTTGGAGTAGAATTTCTCCCCATTAATGGCGGTGGGACCTGTTTGTAAGAGTGGCGAGGAAGTTAGGGGGGTCAGTGCAATGGTTTTCAAAAGATAGGGGTCAAAATGTAATTGGGTGTACTATTTTGTAAAGTAGGTCAAGATGACCTCCCCTTAGGCCCAAAGTTTGGTACAAACCTAGTTTGGGCCTAACAAATCCAATGGTGAAGTTGGATTTTAGGTTTGATCACGTTTGACTGGATATTTTGCACAAAAACCCAAATTAGGTCAATTAATGAGTTAGGACCCGAATCTAGGACAAAACAGGTTCCAAAGGCTAATTTGAAGGTTATAAACCCTTGGGGATATTTTTTCATGAATTTTAGAGGGTTTACTTGATTTTTATCCTGACCAGAACCTTATTGAATTAAGCGGGTCTGTTTTAGGGTTACAGAATATCATTTAATTCTTGGATTGCATAATAACCCATTTCTGATTGAACCAACCCACGTTTTATCTTATTCAGACCATTTGACCTATGTTTTGCCTCTGAGAAATCTTGTTTATGTACTGCAATGGTAAAATTACAGTTTTAACCTTTATTTCATGTTTTCTTCTTAGAACACTTATTCCTTGAATTAAGCCCTTCTCTAGGTTATGTAGGAGCTCTTATTCTCTTTCTTAGGTCAAAATGAGCTAGTTAGGGCTCATGATGAGGCTTTCATCATAGTTCCGTACTTCCCAATAGGCTTTGTGCTCCAATTCGACGGGGAGGTGACATGCCTTCCCGTACACCAATCTGAAGGGAGACATACCTAATTGGGTTTTGTGGGTGGTCCTATAAGCCCACAAAGCTTCTGGAAGTCAGGATGACCAGTCTTTCCTGTCAGGTCGAACAGTAACCTGGTGGATTTTCTTGATCTCCTGATTTGATAGCTTAGCTAGACCATTAGTTTGGGGGTGGTAAGGAGTAGAGATTCAGTCTGACACCCCGTATTTGGTCATCAGTGACCTGAACTGAGGGTTAGTGAAATGGGTCCCTTCATCAGAGATTATAGCACGTGGAATCCCGAACCGTGAAAAGATGTTCTAATGAATGAATTTGATAACCACCTTATGATCATTGGTTCGGGTCGGAATGGCTTTGATCCATTTGGACACGTAGTCAACAGCGAGTAGAATGTACTCAAAGCCATCCGAAAATTCAAAGGGTCCCATAAAATCAATCCCCCACACGTTAAAGATTTTGCATACAAGAATCGGCTGTAAGGGCATCATATCACGATGGCTCATGTTGCCTAAGGTCTGGCAGCGAGTGCATGCCCTACAGTGATTGTATGCGTCTTTGAAAATCATGGGCCAATAGAAGCCACACTGGGGGACTTTAGCTACGGTTTTATGACCTGAGAAATGTCCACCGCATGCCTGGTCATGCTAGAAGGACAATATGTCCTGAATTTCCACTTTCGCGACACATCGTTGAATGATCTGATCAGCATCGATGAGGAAAAGATACGGGTCTTCCCAGAAGTAATACTTGGCATCGGAAAGCAATTTTTCCTTCTTGGCCTTTAGCCAATCGGACGGGATCTGATGTGATGCCAGGTAGTTTACTATATCAGCAAACCATAGAAGCCTTGTATTGATAGTCAGGAGGTGCTCATCAAGAAAATGTTTCATGATGGTTTCGGAAGGGTCGATGATCTCAGAAGGAAGGCAGGACAAGTGATCAGCTACCACGTTCTATTTTCCCGCTTTGTCACGAATCTCAAGGTCAAACTCTTGCAACAGTAATAACTAGTGGATTAATTGAGGTTTCGCATCCTTCTTTGCCAGGAGATGCCTCACAGCTGTGTGATCTGAGTAAATGATAACACGGGAACCCAGGAGATAAGATCTGAATTTTTCCAGGGTAAATACTATGGCTAGCAGCTCTTTCTCAGTAACTGTGTAGTTATGCTGAGTCTCATCAAGTGTCTTGCTAGTGTAGTAGATGACCACGGGTTTCCCGTTAATTTTCTGCCCGAGTACCGCTCCTACAGCGAAATCAAATGCAATGCACATGATCTCAAAGGGTTGAGACCAATCAGGGGATTGTAGGATCGGAGCTTGGGTAACTCGATCACAAAGGATTTCAAATGCTTGAGTGAATTCCTTGGAGATTTCGAAAGGTACATCCTTAGAAAGTAGAGTGGTCAGGGGGTGTGCGATCTTTGAGAAATTAGGAATGAATCGACGGTAAAAATAGACACGTGCCCCAGAAAAGATCGGATGTCCTTGATCAAGCTAGGCATAGGGAGTTTGGAAATCAAGTTCACCTTGGCTCGATTGACCTGGATGCCTTTTTCTGATATGAGATGTCCCAGGACAATTCCTTTAGGCACCATGAAATGGATTTTTTCCCAGGAAAGAACCAAATTCACGTCAATGCACCACCTGAGGATTTGGACCAAGTGCAGGGGGCAATCGTCAAATGATTCTCTGAAAATTGAAAAGTCATTCATGAAGACTTCCAGATAATCACCTACCATATCTGAGAATATGGCAAGCATGCACCGTTGAAAAGTAGCGGGTGCATTGCAGAGATCGAATGGTATCCTTTGAAACACGTATGTCCTGAAGGGGCAGGTGAAAGTGGTCTTTTCTTGGTCCTTAGGATGGATTGCTACCTGGTTATAACCGGAGTACCTGTCTAAAAAGCAGAAGAACCTATTTCCTTCTAGTTTCTCGAGAATCTGATCAATAAATGGTAGTGGGAAATGATCCTTCTTCGTGGAGGAATTGAGTCTTCTGTAATCAATGCAGACTCTCCACGAGTTCGCCACATGGGTCGGTTTGACTTCTTCGATTTCAGTCGTGATCATGGTAAGTCCTGCCTTTTTAGGCACAATCTGGATTGGACTCACCCACCGACTGTCGGAGATCGAGTAGATGATCCCTACATCTAACCACTTGATGATCTCTTTTTTCACGACCTCCTGTAGATTAGGATTCAGACATCTCTGCATTTCACGGGAAAGTCGTGTGCCCTCTTCGGTGTAGATATGGTGTGTGTAGTAAGAGGAGCTGATACTAGTCAAATCATCGAGAGTCCATCCAATGGATCTATGAAGTTGCTGGAAAATAGTAATCAAACAGGATTCCTGATCAGTTATGAGTATGGAATTGATAATCACAGGAAACATCTGATTGGAACCCAAAAAGACATACTTTAGATGGTCGGGAAGAGGCTTGAGTTCTAGAACAGGGTTATCAGCAGCAGCGAGTGGTTTGGGGTGTGTCTCAGTAGTAAGGAGTTATGGGTGTATCTAGGTCTAGTTCAGACTCCTCTGATTGCGGGTTTTGATCCTCTTGTGGTTGATTGGAAGTAATCAGGTTGTCCTCAATAGATGGATCATCAACCACAGCCTTGATATCACATATCTGTTCTATAACATTGCAATTAATCCCTTGTTGGGCCTTAAAGATGTCAATCTTTAGTGTTTGGTTCCCAAATTTAGTTCAATTTGGCCCTCCTCACAATTTATATTGGCCCTAGTAGTGGACAGAAAGGGTCTCCTTAGTATAATTGGTGTATCCCTTGGATTTTGTGGAGCATCCATATCCAAGACTACAAAGTCCACCGGGAAATAGAAATCCCACACTCTAACGATGACATCCTTAAGAACTCCTTTAGGTGACTTAGTAGATCGATCAGCCAACTGCAATGTCACCTCTGTTGGTTTAAGCTCAGATTCCCCAAGGTGGTCAAAGAGGGATGTAGGTATTAGGTTTATGGAGGCTCCTAGATCTAATAAAGCTCTGTTAAATTGGGTATCACCAATGGTACAGGAAATAAGGGGAGTGCTTGGGTCTTTTGCCTTAGGTGGGAGTTTACTCAAAATTACAAAGCTGGCTTGCTTTGACAGTATGATCAGACTTCCACTTTTGGTTTGCGGCTTACGCTTGGGTGTACACACGTCTTTCAGAAATCGTGCGTAAGCCGGTACGTGGCGGATCGCATCCATCAACGGGATGTTTATATGGACCTGTTCAAAGAGCTTGACCAGATCCTCCTCAGGTGCCATGGGTTTATTTGTCTTCTTTCCCTTGGTCAAGGCCTTGGGAAATGGAACCTTGGATGGTTCCTCTAGAATAGGTCCAGGTTCTTGATCTGGGATAGGGGTATCCTGGATAACTATCTTAGGGCTTAGGTTACTACCAGGCTGAAAGTGGCTTGGATAAGGTGGGTCTTGTGTTGATTTGCCACTACGGGTTGTAACAGAATTCAGTCCTGCCTGGTTTTGGTTTGAAGTTGGTAAAATAGGTGGCTACTGCTGAAATCCCACATACGATGTCGAAACTTCCATCCCGTTGGGTGATGGAACAGAAGGGGCCTGATAAATCATGTGGGCTTGGCCCGAATTTGGGTTCATAACACACCTCTGGTTTGGCACGTTATTCGGATTCGATAGAGGTTACGAAGGGAGTGTGCCAGGTTGGTGGGAATTCCCATCTGGGCGAACCTCTGTGATCTCGTCCTTGTGTTGTTTTTGCATAGCCACATTCGTCTTCTGAATGTCAGCCAGAGTTTGAAAGATAAGAGTCATTTGATCTATTTGAGTTGGCCCAGATTGATAGGTAGGGATGGGCTGAGGCTGAGGCGGTTGATATGGACAAGGAGCTTGTGGATGAGATTGATATGGTGGTCTTTGATTCTGATTATTTCCCGCCCACAGGAAGTTGGGATGATTCTGCCATCCAGGATTATAGCTGTTAGAGAATGGGTCATTCTAGATGGCGTTGAGGTCCTCGCAGGTCTGAGGAACCTCAGGAAAGTTAGAGTATGAGAGTTCAGAGTTCCCCCAACTAGAGTAGGTCAGATTGGAGTTTCCTCCAGTCCTAGAGTCGGTCGGGGGTGGATACGGGTCCATCCCTTGAGAAGATTGGTGATAGATGTTATGCACAGCTTCCCTCGCAGAAGGCGGCTGTGCAAACGAGTTTTGCGCAGAGGTGGCTCGCTGTAGATGTCGAGTCAACTCATCCACCTTCTTCTCAATGATAGAGACCTTGTCCAACCGACTGGCCATCAATTCCAAGTCAACGGATGCGGACAAGCCCTGCATCTCATGTGCTCCCCTTGGATTCGTCGATGCGTGGGCATTCATCCGATCGTATAAGCCCATGGAGTCATTATTGATGGAGTTCTAGCACATATTCTCGAGAATCTTGCACACAGTGTCTTTGTGTTGACCCATGATATTTCCTCTGCAGGTTGCATTGACGAATAAGCGGATGTCTTCACGGAGTCCCTGGTAAAAAGACTGGACTTGTTCCCATTTAGGAACTCCATGATGGGGGTACTTCCGCATGAGATCTTGGAAGCGGTCCCATGTTTCATAAAGAGGTTCTCCAGATTGCTGGGTAAAGTGTGTGATCTGGTGTCGTAAGGCATTCGTCTGACCAACTGGGAAGAACTTTTTCAAAAACTCAGATTGTAGTTCAACCCATGTGTTGATTGGACGCGTTTGAGTCTGATACTAGTGAGCAGCCTTGTCCATGAGAGAGAAGGAGAACATCTTCATGAGAAGAATATCTCAATTTTGGGCATCTGACCCGAAGGTCTGGGCCAGATGTTTGAGTTGTTTGATGTGCTGAAAGGGATCCTCGGAATTAAGCCCATGAAATTTTGGAATAGCATGAATCATGTTGGGCTTGAGTTCAGAATCAGAACCTCCAGTCGGGATTTGGACTCGAGTTTCGATTGCCACCGCAGTGGGATTATAGTGATCTCACATCATAGGACGCTGCGGCCGGTTTACAAAGGCTTGAAATAAATCATTAAGGTGCTGAAGTTGGTTCTCAAGGTTATTCTCTTCTACTGGTTGTGCCATGATGATGGAAGAAGGAGAATTTGGTTTAGATGAATCAGAGGAGATGTCTATGGGGTGGGGTTGCTGCACAAACACGGATGTCGAGGCTTGGCCTCGACGGGAGTGAATCACTAAAGGAGGTCTCAAGGATGGTCTTAAGGACCTCCTACCGAACATGCACCGATGGTTTGGACGAGAGTAGAATGTGCTAGACCCAATCAAGACACCCAAAAATTTGGATCACTATAGAGGTTCGGGGCGGATGATACCCCTTAGTCAGAAAGTCGTCCACCTGAGAAATACCTGGGCAGCCAGAGAGGGAGAGTCCCGCAAAGACCCCTACATGGTAGAGCGTCCCCACGAGTTACAGGGTTTCCGCTACCTGACCTCTCTTGTCACTGATGTTCCAGGTAGACTAGAATGGGGACTTTGACCTCTTAAGTCTACCACTTTTATTTAAGAGCAAAGGTGCTTAAGATTTCACTTAAACTTTAGATGTATTGAGTGCAAAAGTGACCTAATTTCAAGGTTGGTTGACCCAACAAGGGGGTCAACTTCACCTATTTGTCCTTTGAGAAGTTTTAGGTCCTTTCTTTTAGGATTCAAGTGAGATTAAGAGCCTGAATTTTAGGGTTTTCTTGAATAAGACTCTTCAACCAAGGCTTAGGCACACCTCTTTTTGGAGAGTTGATTCTTGCTTATGAAGGTGTGTCTCTAAAACCCTAAATTGAAATCCTTAATTTGGCTCTAATTTTGGTCCAATTTAGTTGCCAAAATATGGTATCTAGGGCTCAATTAAGAAGGTGGTAGCCCTAGTTACCTTAAATGGGTGCACAAATCAGTATTGTTGTTGAAATCAAATCAGACAACTTTAGTGAATTAGCTAGAGATGGAAAGCAGGTAACCCTAATTGATTTTATCTTATTTTTTTTCCTTTTCAGAATTAGGGGCTTAAGAGAAAGTGATTAATTAGAAATTACTTGCCTCAAGCGTGTTTGTTGTGCGGCTGTCTTCCTTTGAATCTTCTCCCCTGAAACAATCATAACAAAATAGATATATCAATTTAGTACCAAATCAGCAATTGTAATCAAGATTTTTAAATCACCCGTTACTCCCCGGCAACGGTGCCAAAATGTATGGGAGCACTTGGTCGAGTTTTAAAAAAGTCGTGTTGTAATACAGTCGAAAAAGCGTTCGAAACAAATACAATTTATTACTCAAAGTTTAAGTCCAAAGTCGAACACAGGGAGCAAATTAGGGTTTAGAAATCAAGATCACAACTTGAGAATTTGAATATAATATGCAATAAAAATCAAAGTTATAGTACAAAAAGATAAATGTAAGCACAGAAGATTAAAGAAATCAATGTATGTGAATAAGCAAAAAATTGGACGTCTGATTTGTGAATCAGACACCTTAAATATGTGGATGCTACAGTGCTTGATCTTCTTTCTTCTCTTCTCTTCTCTGTCTCTGGTGGCTGCTTTCTTTCTCCTTCTTTCTTTCTCTTGTTCTAAAGCCTTTCTAGTCCTCTACCCTCTTCTTTGTCTCTGCTGCCTTTAGCTTATTCTTCCTTCAGTTCCTTCTTTCTCTTTCTTTCTCTTCAGCTCCACCTTCTGACTTCAGCCTTTCTTCTCTTTCTACTTCAGCTCCTTAGCCTCTGACTTCAGCTTCCTCCTTCTTCTTCCTTGGCTTCAGCCCTTAGCTTCTTCTTCTTCTCCTTTCCCTACAGAGCAAAACCTACCCCTACCCGCGTGCTCTTTCTTCTCCTCTTTCTCTCTTAGGTTCACTCTCCTAGATCCACCTTCTCGGGTAATCGGGTTGGGTACGCGCCCGGGACCAGGCCCACCGACGTGCGATGGTGGGTGAGGTGTGCTGAGTTAGGTCAAATCACCAGGTCCGCGGGGGGTGGTCGCAGATGAGGCGTCGGGTTGGGTGAGAGGGGACCTCACCCCGTGAGTAGGAGGTGAAGAGCCTAATGCAGAAAAATAATTTATGCGGGCGCGACGCTTCGTCCAGTTTCGAGGTGGGACTATCTTCCCACCCTCCTCGCACGTGCCTGCGTTAGGGAAACTTCGTTCGATTGCAGCTGCAGTGATCGCGCTTGGACACAAATTAGATGCTTGGAGTGTGCGCGAGTGTGCCCTGCTCAGCCTGGGACTATTAGCCTGGAGAGGGCGGACTTGAAGAAGCTTACAAGCAAGCTCCTTGTTGTTTGTCAATGGCGACGACCTCCTGGACTTGCAATCACGCAAACGGCCTCGCGGCCATGTCAAAATGTTCAAGAGGCTTCGCCAAGGTACGACGAGTGTGTTGCGATGGTCGGCATGGCGTGGGACTGCCTGAGTGCGTGTGCCTAGGGCACCCTGTGGCTGTGTGTGTGGGTGTGTTCGGGGGCGCTTGTGGGTGAGTGGCGGAGTGTATGGAGTGAGGGGTTACATTCAGTGAGTTGGGGTGGAGCTTACGGACCGATCGGCGAGGGAGATGGTCTGTGGAGGTGGGGCGAACTCGCCGGAGTAGTGGCTGGAGGTGAAGGGGATGATGGTGGTGGAGTGCGTCGAGGGGTGTTTTTGAGAGATAAAGAGGGAAAAAAGGAGAAGGGAGAAGGAACTTATTTGGGCGTAAAGAGACGAAGAGGGAGGCAGGGATGGCATCTGTGCGTATTGCCAACGCCGGAGACGAAGGTGCTCAGTGAGGGAGGTCGGCGAGGATGAAGGGGATGCAGAGGCATCGGCGGGTGCGGCGCGATGTGGACGAACGTGAGGGAGAGGAACCTGCCACCGGTATTGTGGCTAGGCGACGAGGGGGAGTGGGGGAAGTCTCCGGAGCTTGATGAGTGAACTAGTCGGAGGGGGAGAGACGAATTTGAGGGGTTTTCCAGATCAATTTCAAGCTTGGGAGATGCAGGATGATTTGGGTTTACTTAAATAGGTCTCTGAGGATGGATTTGTGATTGGAAGCCAAGCTTCCAAGTAAGGGAGGTTTGCTGGAGATGGCAACTCAAAAGAGACCCGAATCTCTCATGCGTTTGCATGAGAGATTCGGTACCAAACAGGGTCTCAAATTAGGTTCACATTGGAGGAGATTTCTCAGAGAATCTCCCTTTCAATTTTGAAGGGGATTCTCTGAGAGATCAGGGAGAAATCGCCCTTGCAATCTCACCGAAGTAGACCTGATTGCAAAGAACGAAGAAGAAGCTAGGGGGGTTTCTACAGAGGTTTTCGAAAGATAGGGGTAGAAATGTAATTGGGCTGGACCTATTTGCAAGGGTCAAGATGAATTTCTCTTAGGTCCAAATTTTGGTACAAACCTAATTTGGACCTAAGGAATCTAATGGTGAAGTTGGATTTTGGGTTTGACCACGTTTAACTGGGCAATTGACGTAAAAACCCAATTTAGGGCAAATATTTGCCTGAGACCCCCATTTAGGTCAAAATAGGTTTCAATGGCCAAATTGAAGGTTTTAAACCTTAGGGAATATTTTTCTATGATTTTTAGAGGGTTTAGGTGAATTTTATCTTGACCAGAACCTTGTTAAATCAAGCGGGTCTATTTTAGGGTTACAAGAAGTAATTTAATTCCCAGAATTCACATGAACCCTTTTCTGTTTAAACCAACCCACTTTTTATCTTGTTAAGACTATTTAACCTGTGTTTAACTCATGAGAAAACTCATTGTTGTATTGCAATGGTAAAATTACAGTTTTACCCCTTGTTTCTTTCTTTTCTCTCAGAATGTTTATTCATTGAATTAGGACCTCCAGTTGGTTATGTAGGAGTTTTTGTTCTCTTCTTTGGGTCAAAATGAGCTAGTTAAGGCTCATGATGGTGTTCCCATCAATATCGTGTTCCAATTAACAGGAAAACTTGTTATAATAGCATACATTAAGGGTAAAATGTCTATAGGGATCTTGTGGAATCCCAAGTATTTGGCCCTTAGGTTCCATGCTAAAATTATGAATAGAACTCTAGCAAATAAGGTCATGTTTGGGGCAACCAAAGCTTTTACCTGACAGTTAGGGAGTAAAAGTGTTTCATGAATTTTTGAAGTGGTGAATTTCTCCTTAAGAGTATCGAAAGCATGACATTTATTAGGACATTGTGTTATGGTGGATAGAAATTTTAGTGTAACAGTTATTTTTTGACCAAATGCGTTTAAAGTTAAGACAAGATGACCTCGATTGTCTTGTTCTTGGAGATTTGCAAAAAATAGACAATTGACATTAGGATAAACTCCAGGAACATCCGTAAAGAATGACTCATCAAAGAAATGCATGAGGTTTTGTTCAGATAGACGAGTAGTGAAGTTAAAGAGTTGTAAAGAAAAGTCTTTTCACTCAACAGGCCTACAATGATGAAGCTTTAGGCCCTTATCCAATCAAACTTTGATTTGGCATCCTTATTGATGCAAAATTTGTGAAATGCATCTTGAGGTGCCTTTCCTGTACTCTTAGATTTAGGTGCCATCTGAAAACATGCAACAAGAGTAGGAGAAACAATGAGTAAAACAGAGTATTTCCTTTCATGTGTGCATTTAAGAACACACTTAAGCCTGCATGTACTGGTACTGGTGATTAGAACTGGTATTGGTTAGTTTCAATTCCAACCAGTTAATCGAGCTAGTATCGGTACTGATCATTAGTACCAGTACTTGCTGTCAAAAGTAGGTTCTACTGCACCTAGCTAGTACCGGTACTGGTGATGGGTACTAGTACCATCTGGTACCTGACGTGAAATAGAATGCAACAGTAGGGGTGATTTGGGGGAAAGAGAAAACAAGTTGTTGAAAGAACCAAGATATAATGATCTACAAAGGGGATAAGAAAATACTTAGAGTTGAGTCTTGGAGGAGATCCTTCTTCTTCTCTTTAGTTAGGGTTTGGAGATGGTCTTGGAGAGAATGCGAACTAGGTTTTGGAAGGAACAAAATGAGGCAAGTGTTTGCACTTGACCTCTTTTATTTGGGATGGGTCATGTGCTAGTCACATGACCACTTAAGTGGTTGAGAGAAATATCAATGAACAACTTAGGTATTGAAAATAATGTAGTCAATGACCTAAATTAATCAACCATGTTGCAAACAACACATTGATATTTCCAGAAATATGGAAATATTATAGTATACTCCTTTTTAACAAAAGTGGGTAAATTGTAGTTAGGCCCTCAAGGATTTTTATAATAATAAATAAGTTATAAAGCAATCAAACTTTTAATTTTGAAATTTAATTGTACAAAGTCCCAATTTTATTCTTATAAAGCAGAATCTCTCTGCTACAAAAGGTTTTGTAAAGATGTCTGCCAATTGATTTTGTGTATCTAAAAATTCTAATTGAATGACATCTTCTAGCACATTGTCTCTAAGAAAATGGTGTCGAACATCTATGTGTTTGGTACGTGAATGATGTATTGGATTTTTGGATAAATTAATTACGCTTGTACTATCACATAGAATTTTAGATTGTGCAAAAGATAATCCAAAATCGGACAAAGTCTGTCTTATACAAATGACCTAAGAGCAAGCATGTGAAGCAGCAATATATTATGCTTCGGTTGTAGAAAGTGAGTCACATGTCTATTTTTTAGAGAACCATGAAACAAGGGATTCTCCAATAAAATGATATGTGCCGCTAGTGCTCTTTCGGTCTGTCCGACTCCTTGCATAATCTGCATCACTATAGGATAATAAATCTAAGGTCTGTGCTTTTGGGTAAAAGAGACCAAGATCTCTTGTGCTATTTAGGTATCTAAATATTCTTTTTATTGCGTTTAAATGAGATTCCTTGGGTTCGGATTGGAATCTTGCACATAAACATGTAGCAAAAAGAATATCAGGTCTAGAGACTGTAAGGTATGGTAGTGATCCTATCATACCCTGGTATTTCTTTTCATCTACCTTCTTGCTAGATAAATCTTCATTAAGAGAAGTAGATGGAGCAATTGGAGTCTCTTTTCCATTTACTTTTTCAAATTCAAACTTCTTGAGAATTTCAAGAATATATTTTATTTGACTAAAGTAGATACCTGTGTCTAATTGTTGGATTTGGAGGCCTAAAAAAAATCTGAGTTCACCCAGCATACTCATTTCAAACTCAGTCTTCATAGTATCACAAAAATGCTGACACAGGGACTCCTTGGTTGATCCAAATATAATATCGTTGACGTACATTTGAACCAACAGGATGTAATTTCCTTCTTCCTTTGCAAAAAGAGTTGAATCAACAACTCCAATTCTATATCCATGTTGGAGAAGGAAGGACCTAAGTCTATCATACTAGGCCTTAGGAGCTTGTTTAAGTCCATATAATGCCTTATTGAGCTTGAATACATGCTTTAGGTGTGCTAGGTCCTCTAACCAAGGAGGCTGATGAACATAAACTTCTTCCTTAATATAACCATTAAGAAAAGCGCTCTTGACATCCATTTGAAATAACTTAAGCCCTTTGCACTTGCAAAGGCAAGTAGCTCCGTATGGACTCCAAGTGAGCAACAAGAGCAAATGTCTCATCAAAGTCAATTCCCTCCTATTGGTTATAGTCTTGAGCTACAAGTTTGGCCTTATTCCTGATTACTGAACCAGATTCATCCAATTTGTTTCGAAACACCCACTTGGTTCTAATAATGGAATTACCCTTAGAAGCAGGTACTAAGTTCTATACATTGTTCCTTATAAATTGAAGTAGCTCCTCCTACATAGCTACACCCATGATTCATCCTTTAATGCCTCATCAACTTTCTTGGGTTCAAGTTGAGAAACAAAGGCATTAAGGACAAAATCAGCTCTAAAATGAGATTGGGTTTTTAACCTTGTTCAATATCACCTATAATTTGACCTTGAGGGTGATCCTTGTAGTGTACCCATTCTTTTGGAAGATCGTGTACATTTCGTATATCTTCCATTTTTGGTACATCAATGAAGGGGGTATGTTCATCATCTAAATCTAGATGATTTGGTTCTAGTTCTCCTAAAGTTGTTTCATCAAATGAATCACTCAGTGATTCTTCTACAATAAAAGTCCTTTTATTAAAGACTTGATAAGCTTTGCTTCTTGTTGAATAGCCAATAAAGATACCTTCATCACCTTTGGCATCAAACTTATCAAGTTGATCTCAGGTGTTTAATAAATAACATCGACTTCCAAACACCCTAAAGTATGAAATCGTAGGAAACTTCTCATAATAAAGCTCATATGGAGTTTTCTTAATAATAGGCCTTAAGAGAGTTCTATTGAAAACATAACATGCCTTATTAATAGCTTCAGCCCAGAAATATTTTTGAAGCTTAGACTCCAAGAGCAAAGTTCAGGCGTATTCTTGTTGAGTGCAATTCTTGTGTTCTACAACACCATTTTGAGATGGTGCTCGAGGAAATGAAAATTCATGGGTTATGCCAGAATTGACACAAAAGCTTGAAAAATTTTCATTTTCAAATTCACCCCCATGATCAGTCCTAAGTCTAAGGATTGAAGATGATTTTTCATTTTGAAGTCTTCACGCAAGACTTAGGAAGGAGTCAAATGAGTCATCCTTATGTTTCAAGAAGATGACCCAAGTGAACCTTGAGAAGTCATCAACAATAACTAGGCAAAATTTTGATCCGTTTAGGCTCTTAAATCGTGTTGGCCCAAATAGATCAAGGTGTAACAACTATAAGGGACGTGTAGTTGAGACTAAGTCTTTTGATTTAAAAGAAGCTTTGTGCATTTTTCTGAGTTCATAAGATTTGCACAATGCATCTTTTTTATATGTTAGTTTGGGTAGGCCCTGTTGAGAGTGCTGAATCAGTGTTTAAGAGTGTTGCGTCGTAGTACAGCCGAAAAAGCATTCAAAACAAATACAATTTTATTACTCGAAAAGGTTTCCGAGGTCGAACACAGGAGCAAATGGAATTTACACACTAATCTCAACAATAAATGCAAATTGAACACATAATACTACTCAAAACCTAATTAGGAGTGTAAAGCATGAGTATATGAAGAGTAAAAATAATTGTAGATAAAATAATGGAGAGCTTATGAAAATTGGACGTTTGATTTTGCAATCAGACATCTTAAAAGTTGTGTGCTATAGTGCCTTGCTTTGATTTCTCTTTCTTGATTCTTCTTCTTCTTCCTTTGGCTTCTTCTGCCTTCTCTTCTTTCTTTGTCTTTGGTTCCTTCTTTTTTGGTCCTTCCCTTCCTTTGCCTTTTCTCTGACTTCTTCCTTCTTTCTCTGCCTTTGGCTTTAAGCTTCCTTTTCTTCTCTTTCTGTCTTTAGCCTTCTCTTCCTTTTCTCTTTCTCTGCCTTTTGCTTCTTCTTCTTCAGCTTCTTCCTCCTTTCTTCTTTGCTTTGCCTTAAGCCCTGTGGTGCTCCTCTCCTTTCTGACCTACTCTTCTTCTCTAAATTGGCTAAGTGTGGCGCAAAACTCCTCAGTGCAAAACCCCCCTTCCCCTGTGTAGCTCTCCTCTCTTTCTCTCTTTTCTATTTCAGCTTCGCTCTCCCAGAGCCTTAACTAGTTCGGGTAATCGGACCTAACGGAGACCCAGGTCTAGGCTCACCAGCATGTGTGGTGAGCGAGGAGTGAAGAGGTCGGGTAATCGGGTCGTGGCCAGGTCTGCATGGGCAGTGCCACGGATGAGTTCGTGAGAGGGGTGAGGAGGACATCACCCTCAGTGTTGGAGGCGAAGAGCCTCTAACACAAAATCAATTTATGCGCACACGAGCTCCCTTCCAGTTTTGAGGTAGGACTAAATGTCCCACCTCCCTTTTGTGCGCACAGCAGCAGATGGGGCTTCCAATTGGTGAGGCTGCAGAGGCTCTTTACTCTGATCAAAGGTCTGGAACTATACGCGAGATTCTTCCGCGCATCCTGGGAGTGTCGTCCTGGGATTGGCAACACTTGGAGTTGCAGCAAGCGAGCTTCACGCTTGGCAGCAATGGCGGATGGGCGATGAACCTGAAAACATGAGAACAGCCTCGCAGCCATGCCAAATCACTCAGGGAGCTTCCCCGGACCACGGTGGATGTGATGGGCATGGTTTCGTGGCATGTGGGTAGCTGTGGTGGTGTATCTAGGGTTTACTGTGGGCGTGTGAGTGGGTGTGTTCGGTGGGATGTTTGGGTGGTCGATGGAGAGAATGGAGTGAGGGGATGTGATCAGGGAGTCGAGGCGGAGGTCGTAGGGTGGTCGACGAGGTGTATGGAGGTGCGGAGCGATGGGGGCACCTCGCCAGAGGTATCGTCGGAGGTGGAGAAGGTGATGGTGGTCAGTGGCATCGGTGGGTCATTTAGGGAAATAGAGAGAGGCAAAGAAAGTGGGAGAGAGAGAGAACCTAAGAGTCTGCTTTAAGGGATGGAAAGGGATAGAGAACCCACTCCGATATGGTCTTCGGATGTGGGGAAGATGAAGACCTCCATAGATGAGGCGGCGGCGAAGACAAGGCAGAGGCGACGTCTGTCGGTGTTGCGCGACGTGGAGGAATGTGGTGGAGTTAACTCGACCACTGGTATTGTGGTTGGGCGACGAGAGAGCAAGGGAGAAGCCACCGGAGCTTGCAGAGATTGTGGCCAGCGAGGGAGAGAAGAATGGAGGGAATCCGACCCAATTTCAAGCTGAGGGAATGCGGTTGGATCTGGGGAGTCTTTAAATAGGTCTCTGAGGAGGTTTTGTGCTTGAAAGCCAAGCTTCCAAGCAAGGCAGGCTTCGCCAGAGATGGAAACTCAAAAGAGACCCAAATCTCTCATGCGTTCGCATGAGAGATTGGGAAATAGTCATGGATCACAGATGGGTTTAGATTGGAGGGGATTACTCAGAGAATCTCCCTTCCAATTTTGGAAGGGATTCTCTGAGCAATCAAGGAGAAACCTCCTTTCAAAGCTCACCGGAGTAGGATTCCTTCGCTATAATGGTGGAGGGACCTACTTGCAAAGATGATGAAGAAGCTATGGGACTAAATGCAAGGGTTT
Organism: Thalassia testudinum; assembly: GCA_037157565.1. NCBI lineage: Eukaryota > Viridiplantae > Streptophyta > Magnoliopsida > Alismatales > Hydrocharitaceae > Thalassia > Thalassia testudinum. The sequence goes on along the minus strand of JAZHRO010000003.1, from coordinate 108,505,095 downwards.
TTGAAAGTTAGGGGTAGAAATGTAATTAGAGTGGACCTTTTTACAAAGTAGGTTAAGATGAGTTCCCCTTAGGTCCAAATTTTGGTACAATCATAATTTTGACCTAAGGAATCCAATGGTGAATTTGGATTTTGGGTTTGACCACATTTAACTGGGTAATTTGTGCAAAAACCTAATTTAGGGCAAATATCTATCTCAGACCCCATTGTAGGTGAAGATGGGTTCCAATGGCCAAATTGAAGGTACCAAACCTTAGAGAATATTTTTCTATGATTTTTAGAGGGTTTAAGTGAATTTTATCCTGACCAGAGCCTTGGTTAATCAAGTGGGTCTGTTTTAGGGTTTCAAGAAGTCATTTAATTCACAGGACACACACAAACCCTTTTCTGTAAAATCCAACCCACTTTTTGTCTTGTTAAGACCATTTGACCTTTGTTTAGCCCTTGAGAAAACTTGTGGTTGCATTGCATTGGTAAAATTGTAATTTTAACCCTAGTTTCTTATTTTACTCTCAGAATGGTTGTGTAGTGAATTATGACCTTCAGTAGGTTATGTAGGAGCATTTATTCTCTTCATTGGATCAAAATGAGCTAATTAGGGCTCATGATGGTGTTCCCATCAGGCCCCTTACAAGCTCACTTTTGGCTAGCTTATTTAGGTGTTTGTGATTTATCTGAGCTAGCCTACGGTGCCACAAATCCACTTCAACATGAGAGGCAAGCAGACATTTTACAAATTTCTCTTGTGAAAAATGAAGAACATAGATATTTTCATATCTAAAGCCTTCAATTAGAATTATATTAGTTCCTTCTTTTAGAATTTTAAAATCAGTTTTAGTAAACAATAAATCACATATTTGACTAACACTAAGTAGGTTATGATTTAAATTTTCTACTAAAAGAACATTTCGTACTTGCTTAGAGGAATTACCTATGGTACCTTCACCAATAATGTGACAACGTTTGTTGTTGCCCAACTTGACGTGTCCTCCATCTTGTATTCTCATCCATTTGATAAAGAGGTCGGAGTGTCCCGTCATATGCTTGGAACACCCTCTGTCTAGGATCCACTTGTCTTTCTTGACCTGCAAAACATTTTAATACATTTGATTTAGGTACCTATTTTCTTTTGGGTCCTTGATGGTTAGTTTCCTTCAAATCCTTAGATTTATAGATCACTTTTGTGTTGGATCTATAATTCTTGGGATTCTTGACCTTTTGATAAATCCATGTATGTCTAGGTGCATGTGATTTATTTTGTGTGTTATTTTTATTATGGAATTTTTCTTTTAAATTATTACAAAATTCTGTATTTAACCTAGTTGTTTTAAGATTATTTAAAGTTTCCTCAAAATGTTCATAAATATCCTCTAATTCTACTATCTTTGCATGTAATTGTGAGTTAGTATCTTTTGCTATGTCTAACTCTATTTCTAAACATGATTTTTCTATCTGTACAGTCTTATAACTATTATGCAAGACTTTATTTTCTTTTTTAATCAACCTAGCTTTATGATACAAGTCTTCATATGCTTGTCATAACTCATTAAAAGTGACTTTAGAATCTACCTCATTTTCTGAATTGTCGTTGTTTGCCATCAAACATAGACATGCAACTTCAGTTTCCTCGGATTCTTCGGAGGATGATTCGGTGCCGGAATCACTGTCATCCCAAGTTGCTTTATACACCTTTCTTGAGATCTTCTTCTTCCGATCAACTGCTTTATCTTTCTTCTTTTCTTCCTTCGTCTTGTTGATCATTGGACAATCTTTTTGTACGTGTCCCTTTTTCTTGCATTCAAAACACACTATGTCATTTGAAAATTTATTCACTCTCTTACCTTGCTTTTGGATGAATCATCGAAATTGTCTTGTTAGAAGAGCAAGCACTTCTTTTTTGTCGGAGTTAGAATCATCGAAGTCTGAATCCTCCTTTAGAGCATTGAAAGCAAGCTCCTTCTTCTTGCTTACTGATTTCTCTTCATTCTTCTTCATGTTCTCCAGTTGGACCTCATACGCCATGAGGCTTCCAATTAAGTTGTCAGGAGAAAGGACCGAATGATCCTTTGCCTCTTGAATCACTGTCGATTTTGGAGATGAATCACTTGTAAGGGATCTCAAGATTTTCCTTACAAGCTGCTCTTCAGTGAACTTCACTCCTAAATTCTTCATAGGGTTAACAATGTCTCCAAATCTCATGAACATTGCCTTGATTGCTTTACGTTTCTCCATCCTGAAACACTCATAACTTTCTGTTAGAATAGATATGCATGTTTCTTTAACTTTACTAGTACCTTCATAGGTGACTTGTAGTGTGTTCCATATGTCGTATGTGGACTCGCAAGTCGAGATATGGTTGAATCTTCCCTTGACAACACAATAAAGTGAGTTCATCACCTTCGTGTTGCCAGCAATTTTCTTCTTTTGATCCGCCGTCCATGCTACTCCTTCTTGCGACTCCAAATCCGAGTACTTTTCTTGAATGAGGGTCCTTGACTCCTCATCCATTGCCTTGAGAAAGATTTGCATCATCCTCTTCAGTATCCATAGTTCGTCCCATGGAAGTAGGGAGGACGTGTGGATGACTTTCCTTCGGTGCGCTTAGTTGATGATGCCATAGCGAGTACGGATTTTAACTTCTTCTCACAACCTGCTCTGATACCACCTGTAGGATCTAAAAGGCACAAGCACACTAGAAGCGGGGATGAATAGTGTGGTAAACAAAAATTATGCAAGCAAATCAAACCACAAAATATAACACTAGATGTATAGTGGTTCCCCTCTCTTGGGTACTCCTCTACCTAAGTCTCCCGACTTAGGATTTTTAACCCGATTCCCTCAACCCGGAGGGAATCAATTTGCTATAAACGGAGGTAATTAACGGGTTACCTCAACCCAATTACAAGATTGAATAAGAATAAAATAATATAGGTGTAAGCAAGAAACAATAAAGCTTACAACTAAGTTCCTAAGTCTCCAACAAGAATTTACTTAATAACAAGATTATATACTAATCTAACAAAAGTACACTAATGCGAAAATGAGATTTTACAATGAAGAACGATCGCTTGAAAGAGGTACTCATCATAGGTATCGACACTCAGTGCTTATAGTTGAGTACCAACTATGTCACTAGGTACCGGTACTCATGATGAGTACTGTTACTTGTGACTCACAGATTTGGATCCTGTGACCTACATGTACTAGTACAAATCATGAGTACCAGTACTTGTAAGGTCTAGGTACTTCTCAAGTCTTCAAATTGTGAGCACTTTGTACCGGTACTCATGATGAGTACCAGTACTAGTTGTTCACAGTTTGGGACTAGAACCCAAACCTGTGCCAAGTACCAAGAATGAGCTTTGATCATAATCTAAGTGAAATATGAGCATAAATACACAATCAATACGATAATGAAACGATGTTAATTTTCAAATGAATAACTGAACGGGAGTATGATTCCTAATTATCTCTATTTTGATTTTAATTCCTAAGTCATTTATCTTGTTAGGAGACAAACACAAACTAGATTACAAGATATATGAACAAAATAAAAATAGTCTTCACTCGTCATGCTATCATTGCTTCTTGCATACTTCCTAAATCCTATTATTTCCTGAAAATAACACTTCATAAACTCATTAGATATAAAACGATTTTGTTAACACCAAAACATAAAAGAGAAGTGGAACTAGGTTCCAACAAGTTACAGGTTTGGATTTTTTCAAAGAAACAAACCTATACCCCGCGAGTACTGGCACTCACGATCAGTACCGGTACTAGAGGCAACGAGTACCGATACTCATGATCAGTGCCAGTACAAGTGGGTTACAGATTTGTGTTAAGTGTTTAAAACCCAAATCTAGAAGCAACGAGTACCGGAACTCATGATTAGTACCGGTACCCAATAGGTATTGACTGTGACAAGTTTACTTAAAACATAAAACAATATGTCACTAGTACTAGTACCCATATTTTCATACCGGTAGTAGTTAGTCGTTGGCTCAAAACTGAATGGCTAGAAAATTAATTTTGGCAATATGAACATTGGGATTTAAACCCCAACGTCTAGTAGATGTATTACTAAGAACCTAACTCTATAAAAAGACCCTCAGACTCTTAGTTTGCACACAAGAAATAAAAGAGAAAAATTCTAGAGCTATATTTCATATTTTCACCTTCTCAAGAGAAGAAAATAGTGTTTGCTGGTTTCAATCTCTCTACGCTTTTACAAAGTTTTTGACGTGTTTCTTTCATGCATTCACAAGATAATTCATGTCTTCACTAGGCTCTCAAATCATTAATATAATTAATATACTTGTTGAGAGGCTTAGGTATTTAATTGTAAGATTTCTTTTGTCTTACACCTGTTCTTTATTTGTAATTGAGCTTGTGCTCATTGTTTGGGTTGTAACAAACCGACTATTGTATTTGGGTTGAGGTAATCCATTAATTACCTTGTTTAGTAAATTGATTCCCTTGGGGTTGAGGGAATTGGGTTAAAACTCCTAAGCTGGGAGGCTTAGGTAGTGGAGTACCCAAGTGAGTAGGGAGCCACTATACATCTTGTGCCAATTTCTGTGATTGTGATTTGTGCAAATCTTTCTTGTTATTACTAATACTTTGCTTGAGTGTTTGTGCACGTAGAATAGTAGCCATCTATGTTAGATCTTACAAATATAACCTGTTACTTACCTATTCTCCATTTAGGTACCCGCCAAGGTAGCCATGGGTACCCATTAGTTGACTTGTCATGACCTGTCAGATTTCTCATTGCCAGTCTCGTGATTGTTAGTCCATAACCCGACTTGTGACTCGGAAACTCCTCTCCCTTCATTATGCTAAGTGCTTAGCCTTAAACCCAGTAGGCTACTACAAATGCAACCCTTAATCCCTTCAGCTCATTCCTTGATCCCTTCCCCTCTAGCCCTCCTATATGGCTAAGTGGCTCCACCCCAATCCCCATCCCTTGATACATTTCCCTCCAGCTCTCCTCCATAGCTAAGTGGCTCCACCCCTTCCTTATAGGCCACAGTGGAAGCATGTCGACGATGAGGTGTGCACAGCGGTGACACGAGTTGTGCAGTGTCTTTATTGGCAGTGATGACATTGTTGGCATTATGCAGTGTCTAAGACAGTAGCGACAACATTGACATTGTGTAATGTCCCAAAATCTGGGTCTTAAGTCATTTAGAGTGGTTTGGGACACTTCGAACTCGTAGACACGATCACGGTTTGGTGCAAGTATAAGCACTTCTTAAAACATGCCAAAAATCTATATTTTGGGTCAACCCTTAGTCAAACCTCATCAAAATTGTATCATGTATGGTACCATTGGATTTCTCTCATTTCAAACTTTCCAACGACGCTTGTTTCTCATGAATTCGAGATGTATAGCTTAAGTTATGATCAAACCAAGTCAAAAAGGACCTAAATGTAAGGTGAATCAAACCTAAGGGTAAATTTGATATTTTACCCAACTAAACCTAACCTTGAATAGAATTTAGGTTTATGAATATACCCGCTAGGGACCTTAGGCTATCATTAGTTCCTAAACCTATTAGTTTGAGGTAGAAAGAGAGAAGAAAGAGTTAAGATTTCACTTAAAAAAACCTACTTTTGGATTCGCAGGGACCTTTTTGCGATAGTGGAAAACCCAGGCTTCCCCTTGCCAAATTTCACAGAACTAGTTGTGGCGGTAGGTGTGCACCGTCGGATATGGCAACGCTGTGCGGATTTGGGATAAGTGTTGCATGGTAGGAGCCTTCAAGTAAAGAGGAGAGCACGTGGAGGGGTGGGGGGTGGGTGGATCTTCCACTGTTGATAGCTGACATGTGGTGATCACACTGCGCATAAGGTGCGATTTGTGTGAGGGAGTGCCAGCCAACCGATGCTCGACATGTGACGCGGGCGAGCCAACGGTCAGGTTGCTTGGGTTGACCGGTCCAGGACTGGTTCAGGACCCCCTCTCATTCTTTTGAGCAGTTTGAGGCCTTCTGACCTTGGATTTAGACAAATAAGGTATCATTAGAATCGTCTAAAAGCGTACTTTGCGTTGGTGTAGTTTATTTTCATTTTTTATTACTGTTTCCTTAATAAAAAATAAAAAATGTTCCTAAGTGATTACAACCCTATTTTTGGTCCGTGTAAATCAGGATTTGTCCTCGGTGCATGTGCGGATTGTGAGGTGGGTGTGGAGATTGTCCCTAGGCCCTGTACGCATGGTTCAGGTTTACCATAACCCTTGATGACTCTAGGTAGAGTGGTCTCCTATTCTTTTATTTTTGTGTCATTCTCGAGTAACCATGGACCCGTCTTGTGTGGTTCTTCACGTATATTGCATTGGTTGGCGTGTGTTTCCTCTTTTGCTGAGTTTGAAACCTTTTTAAGGATTTAACTCTGATTTTTGGGTACTATATTGTGAAATAATTGGATGTTATGCAAATGATTAAGAATTAATGACTTAATGTACCCCTATTGATGGTAGCACCATCATTGGTGTTAATAAAGTTAAATTATCCTAACTACAGTAATAAATGCTCCTAAATATTCATCAGAAGATCATAACTCTGTTTTGAAGTGCATTTGAGAAAAAGACAAGAAAATGGGTTAATTTTGTTGTTTTAACATATGATCACTAATGCAGATTAACTACAGTGTTAATCAAAGGCCAAATGAACTAAAATGTCCAAGGAGTGAGCTCAGATTAACTGAATCAGGGTTTCGTGCATTTTGAAGATTAAAATAGAAAAACCCCAATTATCAGCCTCACTCAAATTAAAAGGGTTTTTGTAGAGATAAATTCAATCTAAACCTCCTAAAAATCATTGAAAAATATTCTAAGAGGTTTGGTACCTTTACTTTGACCATCTGAACCCATCTTGACCAAAAATAGATATTCAGATGGAAATTTGCCTTGTTCTGGGCTTATGAGTAATTTACCCAGTCAAACATAGTCAAAACACAAATCTAAGTTCACCATTAGATTCCTTGGGTCTAAATTAGGTTAACATCAAAATTTAGGCTCAATCAGAGTCCATCTTTACCTAGTTTGCATTTCAGCCCTTACGATCTCTCTTTATCACACATAAGCACTCATCTTCTACATTTTTCTTACAAAGATGCCCCCAACTTCTCATATTCATTGCAAATAGGTCCCTATTACCTGATTCTTCAGAGTTTCCTCATCAAAATCCTAAACCCATCAATGGATGATTTTAATCAGGGATTTCTCCTTCAATTTGTGACCAAATCCTTCCAAACTTGGAAGGATTAATCACAAGGAGATTCTCCACCATTTGAACAAGATCACGGACTCCCATATGGAGCACAGAGCTCCGGCGAGCTCACAGAAATTGAGGATTTTGAGTTTCTAAAATTGTAACTCCAACTTGTGAATTTGTCACAATTGAAGCCCAAAACTTCCTCTATATAAGCTCTCCTACCTCCCTATGTGCGAGGAAGCCAAGTTTAGGTCGGAAAACACTCTTCTCCTCTCCTCTGGCCATCTTCGACTTGTGCTTTGACGACCCTCACGCCCTCCTTCTTCCTACCGTCCAACCACCAAATTGGGTGCCCCAAAATCTTCCTTGAGCTCCTCCGACTCTAGTGCACCTTAGGTTCGTCCTCACCGTCTCCCTCATCAGAGGATTCGTCTTCCTTGAGTCTGGAAAGGCACATCGACAAGGATATCTCCCTCTTTCATCGAGTAGACTAGGTCATTTTCTCTCCCTTATCCTCTAGCTTAGATCTAGGCCCTTAGAGTTAGCTTTCGACCTTGCTCTCATCCGTTCTCCCCTTCTTCTTCTTTGCCTCTAGCATAGCTCTGGTGAGCTCGCCACCGCACCACACACCACCAAACATCATGTCACAACCACCAAAACCTTCTTCTTGATCCATAGGTCAAAAGCCCTCATCTTATTGAGATCCTTGACCCCCATATCCTTCAGCCGATTAACCCACCCATCCGCTGCACACACCATGCTCAACCGGCCTCCACACACCTCCGATCCCCAAAGCACCACAACCATCGCACTCCACGCATCACAGCGATGCTCATGGACCATCTAATTTGAGCCAAAGGCTTGTGCTAGTGCTTTTAGGTCATCCTCATCACTAGCATCAACTCTGTCACCCTCCACCACCGTTCGTCGATCTCCGGCCTCGCCTCCACCTCCATACGGTGAGGAACACATCAGGGAAGCCTCCTTGGCTTTGGATTAGAGAGGGAGTAGCAATGGCATCACCAATTGAGCTAGAAACCTCCATGTTGCGATTGTGAAAGTGTTTGCGCAGTGAAATTGAGGTTTTGAAAATTGCGTTATAGTATAGTGAAAATCGCTTTGAAAATAAATAAATTTATTACTTGAATTTTTAAGTCTGAGGGTGAACATAAGGAGCAATATGGAATTCAAAACTCAAGATAGCAATTTGAATCAGGAATATAAGAGTATAACAAGAATAATGTTAGATATCAATGTGCAAAAAGAATGGAGTAAAATGGTGATTTAAATCACTAATTACTCCTCACAAATAATAATTAAATCAAAGCCTCAAATATATGCAATCAAATGTATCAGACGGTTTAAACAGCCTGTGCTACAGTGCTGTTTAGAGACTCAAGGGTCTCTCTTCTTGTTTCTTTCTTTATGCTTCTCTTGCTTTCTCCTGCCTTGTCTTCTCTTCTTTCCTTTTGATCTTTTCCTTCTATTCTTCTACTCTTCTCGTTCTTCTCCTTCTCTTCCTGTGCAGCTCCTTCTCTTCTTCTTCTTCTTCTTCTTCTGGCTCTGGTCTTCTTCTTCCTCTGCCTTTCTTCTTTGTTTTCCTTCTTCACGCAGAGGGGGAAGATTCTTCAAATGGCTAAGTGTAAGCCGTTACTTCCCGTAGCAAAACCCCTTTCCCCTACGCACTATTTCTCTTCTCTCTCTAGGTCACACTCTCCCAGAGCCTTCCACAGTACCGGGTAATCGGGTTTTGGACCTAGAGCGCACCCTGGTCCAGGGTTGCGAGCGTTGTCGTAGTCGAGGAGTGGGAACTGGTTAGGCGGGTCGGATCTGCCCTAGGCCTGCGGGGTACGGGTCACGGGCGAGGCACAGGTGAGCAGGTGAGTGGGGACCTCACCCCCAGTGTCTGAGGCAAACAACCTTAGACACAAATTCAATTTATGCGCCTCGGTGCGCTCTTCAGCTTCCGAGGTGGGATTAAAGTCCCACCTTCCTTTTTCTTGTCTGTAGTAGCACGTCTCCTCAATTGCCTCAGCTCGCAAGGCCAAGGTGTCCAACTGACTACCTGGGAGTGTGCGTGAGGTGTTTCCGCACGACCTAGGCCTTCCACTTGGGGCTGTCAAGACCTGGAGAGAGCTTCAAGCAAGCTCGAAGCTTGCTTGTCAATGCCAGAGACAGCGAGTACCTAAAATCAACAAGAAGGCTTTTCGGCCGTGTCAGAAGGCTCAGGAAGGATCACTGGACCACAGTGAGTGCGATGGTGATGGCTATGTGGCATGGCGTGGTCTGTGCGTGTGGGGCAAAGTCAGGTAGTGTGCGTGAAGGTGGGTGTGTTCGGGGGTGAGCGAGAGTGATCAATAGCCCTAACTAAGTTAGGGTTTTTGATCTACGGTAAATGGTGAAGGTGTGGAGTGCGAGAGCGGCAGCGTAAGTGGGCTGTGGTGGCCGCTAGTGCTCGCAGGAGGTCTGCCGGCGAGATGGAAGACGGAGTCGCGGAGGGCGTTGGCAGGGTCAAATCGGAGTGTTGAAGTTGTTGTTGTGATGAGGGGAGGCTGAGGAGTCTTCTAGGAGAGGTAGCGGTCGATGAGGAAAGGAGATGGCGCCGATTGTGGTATGACCGGCGTCGGAGATGAAGCTGGCTCTAATAAGGGTTGGACTGCAAGGATGAAGGGGGTAGGGACACCGACTGGCACTGCTCGACGGGGAAGAAGGCGAGGAAAGAGGATCTGTTGCTGGTATTGCGGTCAGACGATGAGGAGAGGCAAGGAGGGTTGCCGGAGCTCAAGGAGCCTTTCGGCTGGGTCAGGAGAGAGGAATTTAGGGGAGATCTCGGTCGAAATTGAGCTTGCGGAATTCAGCCTGATCTTGGCTTGCTTTTATAGAGCTCAGGAGGGAATTTTGAGCTTGGAAGCTGGAATTATTGCCGGAGTAGGAAACCAAAACCTCTCATGCGTTCGCATGAGAGATTGGGAAGGTTATGGGGCGTGGGATTTGGCTCAAAAGGAAGGGAATTCCTTGACAAACTTCCCTTTCAAATTTGAAAGGGATTCGTCAAGGAATCAAGGAGTTCTTGCCATGTTTAGTTCATAGGTGCTTGTAGGAATAGGATTAATAGTGGTAGGGACCTATTTGTGAAGACATGACAAAGTTATGGATCTATTTGTAAAGATTTTGAAAGTTAAGGGCATAAATGTAATTAGACAGGACTAAGTTGCAAACTAGGTCAAGACAATTTCATCTTGGGTCCAAATTTTGGTATAAACCTAATTTTGACCTAAGGAATCCAATGGTGAAGTTGGATTTTAGTTTTGACCGTGTTTGAATGGGTAATTTGTGTAAAAATCCAAATTAGGTTAAATGTCTATTTGAGACTCTATTTTGGGCCAAAACAGGTTTTGATGGTCAGTTTGAAGGTACCAAACCCTAGAGAATATTTTTATGTGAATTTTAGAGGGTTTAGGTGAATCTTATCTTGATCAAAACCTCATTTAATTAAGCGGGTCTATTTTTAGGGTTTCAAAAGTCATTTAATTCTCAAAACACGTGCAAACCCTTTTCTGTCTATTTTAACCCACTTGTTATCCTTTAAGGACCATTTGACCCTCAGCTAACCCCTGAGAAAACCTGTGGTTGTACTGTATTCAAGTTATGATGGTAAAATTGTAGTTTTAACCTTGGTTTCTTATCTTTCCTTTAGAATGGTTATGCAGTGACTTATGGCTCTCTTGCAGTTATGTAGGAGCATTTACTGACTTAATTGGATCAAAATGAGCTAGTTATGGCTCATGATGGTGTTCCCATCATACTCCCATGCCTAGCTTTTGCTAGTCCCTTAGCAAAATCTCATGGAATTAGCTTTAATTCTAGACCATATGCCCTTTTATGCTCAAAACTCTGATGTATGCTTTCTTTTGTAGATTAGGTCAGAATGCCGATAGTAGGCCTAGAGGTACTCAAGTATCAACCAAGATCCAAACCTGACCAGCTCTAGCCTCAGTCCACCGCGAAGGTTTCTAAGGCCCATAGGAACTAACCTAAGGTTCATTGAACTCTGTGGTTAAAGCATCTGTGCTTGTAGCATGTTTTAGCCTAGGTTCAGTTTGCAGTGCGTTTTTGTGAGAGAGAGACAGAAGAATTTTTCTTTATTTATGGAGAGTTTTCTCTCTTTTTTCTTTTTATTTCTAGCCTCGGATTAGCTTTACAGCATCATCTGTATCGGATTCCTAGTTCCCACCATCAATCCTCGCAGGGTCCCTGGCAATCGATGCTTCGAGATAGCACCGCCCATGGCAACCCCTAGAACCTTGGCTTTCGAGATTTCGAGATAATCCCACCCATGGAGTTCTGTAGCTAAATCCAGACCTTGGCAATCGACATTTCGTGATAATGCCGCCCATGGCATTTGAACCAGCACAAGGTGCTTACAAGCTCTCGGTAGGATATTTAGATATCCTAGGAGACAAGCACCGAGGAGACGGTATGTTATTGCGCATCTTCAAGGGGAGTTTCCCACCTCTCCGTGTCGAGAACTCATCCAAATCAACTTGTGTTGATCAGCCGCTCCTAATCTAGGTAACTTTTTCAGAACAGATTTAACGCATTTTGCATGATTTTGATATTTAAGCGCACTGAACTAGACTGTGTGTGGATTGGGGTGCTTAGGTTATCGAGTCCTGCAAACCAGAGGTCAGTTAATGAGGCCGAATAATCCCTAAGCCTTAGACCTAATACTTAAGCTTTGCATTTTCCCCAACCTCTTGAGGACTATCCAGATCTTAGCGGATACTTAAATTTTTAAGCCTAGGATTGCAGCCGAAGAGGCCTAAGATCAGTGTTCCTACTAATCTCTTTTGTCTCTTAGCACTTTTTTGTCTTTCATTTTCTTTTTTTTTTGATTTGGTCTAGAACTAAGTCAATTCCTTAATATTTTACTAATGACTATCTCTTTTTCTTTTCTTTTCAAATTGTGCTCCTTTTTGACATTTCTATCTCCTCCCCTTTTCTCCTAAAAAATGATATGCAATCAGTTCAGAATTTCCTCCCTTTTCCTATTTTTGTTCTTTTTCAATTTTTTTATTTTTTTGGTTTTTTTGGGATATGTGATTTTTTTTAATGAAACCCTTTCTTGTGAAATGATTTTCACGGTGTTTTGCATTTTAATACCCCCCATTCCTACGATTTACAATGCCCTCATTGTAAATTAGGTGGGTTCGAGTTCAGCTTAGATCATTCATTAGAACAGGTGTTGGGTGGGTGGATGGGTTGGGGTGACTGTTGCAGATGATTTCAAGATCGGGTATGGGTACCAGAGGTGGAGTCGGCTATTCTAATGGATGAACCCTAAAGTGCAATATGAGTTCAGTATAAGATGTGTCATGAAGGGTTTCGGGTTTTTCAAAAAGATGACGGGTTGCCTTCCGTTAAACGCTGAGTTTAATGCCATCAGCCGGGCGCAATAAGCTCAAGGAGAATGGAGATCAAAAGATACCTCAGCCATGTTTGTATTAGTGAGTTCAATGAACGGCTTAAGTTGTTGACCGTTCATAACAAAGGGTTCTGAATCAAGGCTTAGTTGGTTGATTTCTACGGCTCCATTTCCAAAGATTCGTCTGATGAGATATGGTCCAATCTATTTTGCTCTGAGTTTTCCTGGGAACAATTTGAGTTTGGCATCAAAGAGTAGGACCTTCTGACCAGGGTGAAGGATCTTTCTGGATATGTGCTTGTCGTGAAAGGCCTTAACCCTCTCTTTGTAAATTCGCGAGTTCTCATATGCATCATTGCATAATTCATCGATCTCGCTCATTTGAAGCTTTCTGTGGGTTTCTGCCTTAGAAGGATTTAGATTACACTTCCGTATGGCCCAATAGTCTTTGTGCTCCAATTCAACGGGGAGGTGACATGCCTTCCTGTACACCAATCTGAAAGTAGACATGCCCAATTGGGTTTTGTGGGCGGTCCTATAGGCCCACAAGGATTTCAGAAGTTGGGATGACCAATCCTTTTTGTCAGGTTGGATAGTGACCTGAAGGATTTTCTTGATCTCCCGATTCGATAGCTCAGCTAGATCGTTGGTTTAGGGGTGATAAGGAGTAGAGATTCGATGTGACACCCTGTATTTGGTCTTTAGAGATCTGAATTGAGCATTTGTGAAATGGGTCCCTCCATCAGAGATAATGGCACGTGGAATCCTGAATCGAGGAAAGATGTTCTGATGAATGAATTGGATTACCACCTTATGATCGTTGGTTCGGGTCAGAATGGATTCGATCCATTTGGACACGTAGTCAACAGTGAAAGGAATGTATTCGAAGCCATCTAAAACAGGGAAGGGTACCTTGAAATCAATCCCCCAGATGTTGAAGATTTCGCATACGAGAATCGGTTGTAAAGGCATCATATCGTGGTGGCTCATGTTGCCTAAGGTTTGGCAATGAGTGCATGCCTTACAGTGATTGTATGCGTCTTTGAAAATTGTGGGCCAATAAAAGCCACACTGGAGGACTTTTGCTACGATTTTATGTCTGGAAAATATCCGCCGCAGGCCTGGTCATGATAGAAGGACAAAATGTTTTGAATTTCCACTTTCGGGATGCACCGTCTAATGATCCGATCAGCATCAATGCGGAAGAGGTACGGATCTTCCCATATGTAGTACTTGGCATCGAAAAGCAATTTATCTTTCTTGGCCTTTGGCCAATCGAATGGGATCTAATGTGATGCCAAATAGTTTACTAAATTGGAAAACCAAGGAAGTTTCATACTAATAGTCAGGAGGTGCTCACGGGCAAAATGTTTTGTGATGGGTCCAAAAGGGTCGATACTGTCAGAAGGAAGGCCGGATAAGTGGTCAGCTACCACGTTCTGCTTTCCTGCTTTATCACGAATCTCGAGATTGAATTCTTGCAACAGCAAGATCCAATGGATTAGTCGAGGTTTCGTGTCCTTCACAAGGAGGTGCCTCACTATAGTATGATCTGAGTATATGATAACATGGGAACCCAAAAGATATGATCTGAATTTTTCCAGGGCAAATACTATGGCTAGCAGCTCTTTCTCAGTAACTGTATAGTTACGCTGAGCCTCATCAAGTGTCTTGCTAGCATAGTAGATGACCACGGGTTTCCCTTCTATTTTCTGCCCAAGTACCACTCCTACAGCATAATCAGATGCATCGCACATGATCTCAAAGGGTCGAGACCAATCAGGGGACTACAGGATAGGTGCTTGGGTCACTCGATCATGTAGGATTTCAAATGCCTGAGTGCACTCCTTAGAGATTTCAAACGGGACATCCTTAGATAGAAGATTAGTGAGGGGGCATGCGATTTTCGAAAAATTGGGAATGAATTGACGGTAGAAATCGATGTGCCCCAGGAAGGATCAGATGTCTTTGATTGAGCTAGGCATAGGGAGTTTGGAAATCAGGTTCACCTTGGCTCTATCAATCTGGATGCCTTTTTCAGAGATGAGATGTCCCAGGACAATTCCCTCAGGCACCATGAAGTGGCTCTTTTCCCAGGAAAGAACCAAGTTCACGTCGATGCACTGCCTGAGAATTTGGACCAAGTGTAGGAGGCAATCATCAAATGATTCACTAAATATCGAGAAGTCATCCATGAATACTTCAAGGTATTCACCTACCATTTCTGAGAATATGGCAAGCATGCACCGCTGAAAAGTAGTGGGTGCATTGCAGAGACTGAATGACATCCTTCAGAATGTGTATGTTCCGAAGGGGCAAGTGAAGGTGGTCTTCTCTTGGTCCTCGACATGGATTGCGACTTGATTATAACCGGAGTACCCATCCAAAAAGCAAAAGAATTGACTTCTCGCTGGTTTCTCGAGAATCTGATCAATGAACGGTAGTGGAAAATGATCCTTCTTCATGGAGGAATTTAGTCTTCTGTAATCAATGCAGACTCTCCACAAGTTTGCCATACGGGTCGGTATGGTTTCTCCAATTTTAGTCATGACGACGGTGAGCCCTGCGTTCTTAGGCACAACTTGGATTGGGCTCACCCACTGACTGTTGGAGATTGGGTAGATGATCCCTACATCTAACCATTTGGTGATCTCCTTTTTCATGACATCTTGTAGATTTGGATTTAGGCGTCTCTGCATTTCACGGGATGGTCGTGATCCCTCTTCAGTGTAGATGTGATGTGTGCAGTATGAAGGGTTGATACCAGTCAGATCATCGAGAGTCCATCCAATGGCTCTTCGATGTTGCTGGAGAATAGAAATCAGGCATGTTTCCTAATTAGGTGTGAGTTGGGAGTTGATAAGCACAGGAAATGTCTGATTGGAACCTAAAAGGATGTACTTGAAATGATTGGGAGGAGGCTTTAATTCCATAACCGGGTTGTCAGCAGCAGTGGGTGGTTTAGGGTGGGTGTCGGGAGCAAAGGAAGGAGCTATGGGTGTGTCTAGGTTGGGTTCAGGCTCCTCTAATTGCGAGTTTTGATCCTCTTGTGGTTGATTAGAAATAGTTGGTTTTTCCTCGATAAAGTCGTCAACCACAGCTTCGATATCGCAAATTTGTTCTATGACTTCGCAATTAATTCCTTGGGCCTTAAAGATGTCTATCTTTAGTGTCTTGCCCCCAAATTTTAATTCAATTTGGCCTTCCTCACAATTGATATTGGTTCTAGCAGTGGCCAGAAAGGGTCTTCCTAGTACAATCGGTGTATTCTTCACGTTCTTAGGAGCATCCATGTCCAAGACAATGAAATCCACTGGAAAATAGAAATCATGTACCCTAACTATGACATCCTCGAGAATTCCTTTTGGTGACTTAATTGATTGGTTGGCTAGTTGTAAAGTCATTTTAGTCGGTTTAAGCTCAGATTCCTTGAAGTAGTCTAGTAGGGATGTTGGTATCAAATTTATGGAGGCTCCTAAGTATAATAAATTTTGGTCAAATTGTATGTCACCGATTGCACAGGAGATTAGAGGGGTGCCTGGGTCTTTTGCCTTAGGTGGGAGTTTGCTCAAAATGATAGAGCTAGCTTGCTCTGACAATACGATCGGATTCCCACCTTTGGTTCACGACTTACGCTTAGGTGTACACACATTTTTCAGAAATAGTGCAGGAGATTAGAGGGATGCCTAGGTCTTTTGCCTTAGGTGGAAGTTTGCTCAAAATGACAGAGCTGGCTTGCTTTGACAATATGATCGGATTCCCGCCTTTGGTTCATGGCTTACACTTAGGTGTACACACATTTTTCAGAAATCGTGCGTAAGCCGGTATGTGGCGTATCACATCCATCAAGGGGATGTTTATATAGACCTGCTCAAAGAGCTTAACCAGGTCCTCCTCAGGTGCCACAGTTTTGGTTATCCTTTTTCCTTTGTTCAAGGCCTCAGGAAATGGAACCTTAGATGGTTCCTCTAGAATTGGCTTAGGCTCTTGATCTGGGATAGATGTGTCCTGGATGACTATCCTAGGGTTAGGGTTTGTAGTACCAGGCTGGGAGTTGATGAGAACCTCATCATGAGCCATAACTAGCTCATTTTGACCTAATACAAAGGATAAAAGCTCCTACATATCTCAAGGAAAGGCTTAACTCAGAGAATTCTGAGTTTGAGAAGAAAACAAGTCATAAGGGGTAAAAGTGCAATTTTACCAGTATAATCTGCATACAGGGTAATTCAGGGCCCAAACATAGGTCAAAGCAGCTTAATAAGAATAAAAGTGGGATGAGATGATCTAGCAAGGGCTACAGCACTTCCAAGAAACCAAATGATAATCTGTAACCCTAAAAAAACCCACTTCAATTCACAAGGTTCGAGGCAAAGTAAAAATAGAATAAACCCTCTAAAATTCATAGAAAAATAATCTCTAGGGTTTAGAACCTTCAATTTGGCCTTTAGAACCCATTTTGACCTACATTGAGAACCATGCCCAATTAATAACTTAATTTGGGTTTTTGCGCAAATTGACCGGTCAAACAAGGTTTAATATGGAAATGAAATTCACCATCAGATTCCTTAGGTCCTAATTAGTCATGTATAAAAACTTGAGCCTAAGAAGAAACCTCCTTGACCGACTTTACACTTTGGTCCTCATATATTTACTCTTTGGCCCTCAACTTTTGAACCCTCGCATTTTGGCCCCTAACTCTCCTTCGTTCTTTGCAATCAGGTCCCTCCTGCAAAACCTGCCAGCACCATGCTCCGGCGACCTTGCGCGGAGCATGGCGCCGCGCAGGGTGAGGTGGGGGACCTGGCAAGTAAACCGGGGGTGCCCTGCGTCGTCAGCCGTCGCAGGGACACCCCCTGGTCGTTATAACCCACCATACCGGCCGTGCGAACGCACGGACGGTATGGGTTCTTGCTTCCGGCCATCCTCCGGCGAGGGAGACACGTCGTCTCCCTCCGCCTTCCTCCCTGTTTGATCCCTATAAATACCCCCCGTCGCTCCACCGTTCTTCCCAGCTCGGATCTGACGGAGAAAACCCCCAACTTTCCTCTCTTCTCACTCCGGCAGACGCCCACCAGCTCCGGCGGTTCTTCCTCCTCCTCCTCTTCGCCCTGCCGCAATACCAGCAGCAGAGACTTCTTCCCCTGCTCTTCCCGCGTCGCGCAATACCGGCGCGCGCTGCCTCTGCCCCGTCGTCACCGCCGTCCTCCCCCCACTGGGCATCTTCTTCTCCGGCGACAGTCGATACGACTGTCGCCCTGCCCCGGCCCCTTTCGTCTCCGTAGCTAGGTCAGAACTCCTCCCCATCTCCCCCTCTTTCTTTCCCCACTTTCAATTTATTCAATTAAGCCCTCGACCGACCCTGACCACCTTCACCCCCTTCGCCTCCGACCACCCTCCAGCGAGCCGCTCCCATCACCTCAGCGACCCACACGGCTCGCCGACCACCGCAGGACCTCCGCCTCCTCACCCTGATCAACCTCCGCCCTGCCACTCCCCCCACATCACCCTCTGCAACCCCACCGAACAGACCCATCCTCCGACCCACAGTCCGACCTAGGGCAGCCCTCGCACGCCGCCCCGCGCCTCGCCACCACCCACACGGGCTTCGCCGCACCCTGGCGAAGCTCCTGGCACTCTCTGATTAGGCCGAAAGGCCGTTTTCTTGTGAACAGGCCACCCGACCTCCGCCGCCATTGACGCGCAGGAGGAACTGCTTCCGCCTGCAGCTACAGGCGCGCCACGCTTAGCGCCAAGCCCAGATTCACTCCCAGGCCTTGCGAGGAGTTTTGGCAAAACACCAGGTTCGCAGCTAAGGAAGAAAGCTCCGCGTGACGCCGCCATCTCCTGCTGAATTCCCCGCTGCGGGCGCGCAATTGAGGTGGGCCGTTTAGTCCCACCTCGGAAACGCCTGAAGAGCCGCAGCGACATAAGATGCAAAAGTGCTGAAGGCTTACTGCCTCAGCACACGGGGTGAGGTCCCCTTCACCCGCCCGGTTACCCGGTCTCGTCCGCGCTCACGCCCCGCGGACCTGACCCGAACCGACCCGACCCGACTCAAGACTGACCTGCACTCCTCGCCCACCACGCACGCCGGTGGGCCTGGACCCGGGCCTGATCCGAACCCGGTTACCCGGTAGCTCTGGGAGAGCTTTCCCAAGAGTGGTTTCAGAGAGAGAGAGAGACGCGGGGGGGGGAGGGTAGAGTAGGTTTTGCCTCTGACGAAAAACTCTGAAGTGTGCAGGCACAGGCGAAGAAGAAGACCCGCGGAAGAAGAAGGAAGCTAACTGTAGCAACAGGTAGTTAAGTCGTCTGATTTGGAAATCAGACGACGGCCTGAAGCAGCCAAGGAAGAAAGCTTCGCGTGACGTCCCTGGCTGAAAAAGAAAAGAAGAAGCTGACACTTAGCCGCAGGGAGGAGAAGCAAGAAGAATCTCTAAAGAAGAGGCTGAGCAAGGCAGAAGAAGAGGAAAGGCTGCAGAGAAGAAGTGCAGCAGAGCCAAGGAAGAAGAAACCTTCACAGAAGAGACTGCAGAAAAAGAAGAAGAGAGGCCAAGACAGAAACCAAGGAAGAAGAAGAAGGAGATCTGAAGAAAGAAAGAGGAGCATCACCTCTGCAGAACAAAGAAGAAGAAGAAGGAGATCTGAAGAAAGAAAGAAAGAAGAACATCACGAGGAGGAAACAAAGAGAACAACAAATTATTTCCCTCTCTTTCTTTATTTTGTAAAAGAAACATGTATATCTCTAGAATACAACTTGCTCCCTGAGTTCGACCTCGGGAACTCTTTTATTTTCCGAGTAAAAAATTTATATACTTGAAATGTTGGTAATAACCGGCTATACTACAACGTTATAACAAACTAAAACCCGGTCGTCACACGTCATTTTGGCGCCGTTACCGGGGAACAACGGCTATTCTAGAGGTAAACTGGAACGTCGCGGCAACCGGGTTTGAGGGTTTTGTTATAACGTTGTAGTAAAGCCGGTTATTACCAACATTTCAAATATAAATTTTTTACTCGGAAAATGAAAGAGTTCCCGAGGTCGAACTCAGGGAGCAAGTCGTATTCTAGAGATATACATGTTTCTTTTACAAAAAGAAAGAGAGAGGGAAAGAATTTGTTGTTTTCTCTTTGTTCTGCAGAGGGGGATGCCCTTCTTTCTCTCTTTCTTTAGATCTCCTTCTTTTCTCTGTTCTGCAGAGGTGATATTCTTCTTCTGCAATGGTGATGCTCTTCTTCTTCTTCCTGCTGTCCTGCGTTGGTGATGTTCTTCTTTCTTCAGAGCTCCTTGTTCTTCTTCTTCTTTCTGCTGTCCTGCGTTGGTGATGTTCTTCTTTCTTCAGAGCTCCTTGTTCTTCTTCTTCTTTGGTTTTCTGCCTTGACCTCTCTTCTTCTTCTTCTGCAATCGTGGTGATCCTTTCTCTTTTCCCCTTTTTTTTATGGCTGCAGAGCTTCTGCCTTCAGCTACTAAGTCTTCCTTTCTTCTTCTTCTGCTTTGGCCGTTGCTCTTCCTTCTTCTTCAGCCTGCCTTGGCCGTTGCTCTTCCTTCTTCTTCAGCCTGCCTTCTTTCCTGCTCTGGCTGCTGACTTTCCGTCGTCTGACCCGGTGCTTAGACGACTTAACTATGCATTTGCTACAGTGCAGCTCCTTCTTCTTCTTCTTTGGCCTGCACACTTCAGAGTTTTTCGTCAAGCGGCAAAACCTACTCTACCCTTCCCCCCCCCCGCGTCTCTCTCTCTCTGAAACCACTCTTGGGAAAGCTCTCCCAGAGCTACCGGGTAATCGGGTACGGGTCAGGCCCGAGTCCAGGCCCACCGGCGTGTGTGGTGGGCGAGGAGTGCAGTCAGTCTAAGTCGGGTCGGGTCAGGTCCGCGAGGCGTGAGCGCGGATGAGACCGGGTAACCGGGCGGGTGTAAGGGGACCTCACCCCGTGTACTGAGGCAATGAGGCTAGTGCATAAAATCAATTTAAACAGTGGAACGTGTGTGAGGCTTACCGATGTGGGACTAAACGCAGACCGTTCCTCGCGTACGCCTGCTGGGAGACCGCGGCTTGGCTTCTGCAGCTGCGGCTTCTATCTGCATGAGTTGCTGGCTGGCTGCCTTCACACGACGCCCCGTACCCCGCAGCAGCTGGAGACCTGGCGTCCTCAAGCCTGGAGCGCGGGAGAAGCTGCCTTAATGTGCGTCAATGGCGGTCGGACCTCAAAACCTGTCGGACACGAATATGGCCTCGCGGCCTAATCAAACCACTGGGGAACCTTCGCCGTGGCACGGCGAAGGTGAGGAGCTGCGCGGCAGGCCGCAAGGAGGTGTCTGGTGGCAGCCCTGGGTCGGACTGCAACCGGAGGAATGGGTTTGTTCGGGGGAGTGTTACGGAGGTGTGGAGTGGCAGTGGAGGGGTGGGGGGTGCTCAGTGTGATGAGGCGGAGGTGCGGTGAGGGTCGGCGAGCCGTGTGGGTTGCTGAGGTGATGGGAACGGTTCGCCGGAGGGTGGTCGGAGGCGAAGGGGGTGAAGGTGGTCAGGGTCGGTAGAGGGCTTAATTGAATAAATTGAAAGCGGGGAAAGAAAGAGGAGGAGAAGGGGAGTAGCTCTAGCTTACTTGCAGGGACGAAGGGGGAGGAACAGGGCGACAGTCGTATCGACTGTCGCCGGAGAAGACGATGCTCAGGGAGAGGGGCGGCGGCGAGCAGAGAGCCGGAGAGGCGCCAGCTGGGTGCGGCGTGGCGCGGGAAGAGCAGGGGAGGAAGTCTCTGCTGCTGGTATTGCGGCAGAGCGAAGAGGTGGAGGGGGAGGAAGCCGCCGGAGCTGGTGAGCGTCTGCCGGAGGAAGAAGAGAAGAAAGTTGGGGATTTTCTCCGTCAGATCCAGGCTGCTCTGGTCGGTGGAGCAGCGGGGGGTATTTATAGGGATGAAACAGGGAGGAAGGCGGAGGGAGACGACGTGTCTCCCTCGCCGGAGAATGGTCGGAACACGAACCCATACCGTCCGTGCGTTCGCACGGCCGGTATGGTGGGCTACAATGACCAGGGGGGTGCCCCTGCGACGGCTGACGACGCAGGGCACCCCCGGTTTACTTGCCAGGTCCCCCACCTCACCCTGCGCGGCGCCATGCTCCGCGCAAGGTCGCCGGAGCATGGTGCTGGCAGGGTTTTGCAGGAGGGACCTGATAGCAAAGAACGAAGGAGAGTTAGGGGCCAAAATGCGAGGGTTCAAAAGTTGAGGGCCAAAGAGTAAATATATGAGGACCAAAGTGTGAAGTCGGTCAAGGGGGTTTCTTCTTAGGCTCAAGTTTTTATACATGACTAATTAGGACCTAAGGAATCTGATGGTGAATTTCATTTTCATATTAAACCTTGTTTGACCGGTCAATTTGCACAAAAACCCAAATTAAGTTATTAAGTGGGCATGGTTCTCAATGTAGGTCAAAATGGGTTCTAAAGGCCAAATTGAAGGTTCTAAACCCTAGAGATTATTTTTATATGAATTTTAGAGGGTTTATTCTATTTTTACTTTGCCTCGAACCTTGTGAATTGAAGTGGGTTGTTTTAGGGTTACAGATTATCATTTGGTTTCTTGAAAGTGCTGTAGCCCTTGCTAGATCATTTCATCCCACTTTTATTCTTATTAAGCTGCTTTGACCTATGTTTGGGCCCTGAATTACCCTGTATGCAGATTATACTGGTAAAATTGCACTTTTACCCCTTATGACTTGTTTTCTTCTCAAACTCAGAATTCTCTGAGTTAAGCCTTTCCTTGAGATATGTAGGAGCTTTTATCCTTTGTATTGGGTCAAAATGAGCTAGTTATGGCTCATGATGAGGTTCTCATCATACCCCCATGCCTAGCTTTTGCTAGTCCCTTAGCAAAAACTTAAGGTTTCAACCCTTGTTCTAGACCATGAAGTTTTTAATGGTTTTAGATAAGTGCCTTTTTTATTTGAGCATAGATTAGGTTAGAATGCTGACCATAGGCCTAAAAGGTACTCTAGTACCAATCAAGATCCAAATCTGTCTAGCCTTAGCCTCAGTCTTTTAGCAAAGGTTTTTAAGGCCCACAAGAACTAACCTAAGGTTTATTGGACTTCGTGGTTAAAGCACCCGTGCTTGAAATGATTTTAGCCCTGGCTCAGTTCGCAGTGCGTTTTGTAAGAGAGAGATAGAAAGTTTTTCTGTTTGGAGAGTTTTCTCTCTCTTTTTCTTTTTAGTTCTAGCCTAGGATTGGCTTTTCAACACGGTCTGTATCAGATTCCTTGCTCCCATCATCAATCCTCAAGGGTTCCTGGCGATCGATGCTTCGAGATAGCACCGCCCATGGCAACCCCCGGAACCCTGGCTATTGAGATTTCGAGATAATCCCATCCATGGTATTCCGTGGCCGAATCCAGACCTTGGCAATTGACATTTCGAGATAATGCCATCCATGGAATCTGAACCAGCAGAGTGCTTACATGCCCCCAGTACGATATGTAAATATCCTAAGAGACAAGCACCGAGGAGATGATATTTTGTTACGCATCTTCGAGGGGATTTCCCCGCCTCTCTGCGCTGGGAACTCGTCCAAATCAACTTGTGTTGATCGGCCGCTCCTATTCTAGGTGTTCTTTTCAGATTTTTGCAACGCTTCTGCGTGATTCTGATTTTTACGCTTGCTGAACCAGGCTGTGTGTGAGATTAGGGTGCTTAGGTTACTGAGTCCCGTAAACCAAAAATTAGTTAACGAGGCCGAATACTCCCTAAGCCTTAGACCTAATACTTCAGCTTTTCATTTTCCTCAACCTCTTGAGGAGTGTCCAGATCTTAATGGGTACTAAGAGTCTATTCAAGAATGCCTACGGTTTGCATTCTTACTAATCTCATTGTGCACTTTTCAGTTATTTTCTTGAATGAGGTCTAGAACTTAGGTTAATTCCTTAGTTCCTTACTAATGACTATCACTTTTTCTCATAATTTTGTGCTCCTTTTTCATTTTGTTTCTTTTCTCCTTCACAAAATTTTCCTTCTCCTCTTTTCCTCTTATTCTTTTTCAAAATTTTTTTTTTTAATTTTTATGGTATTTTTGGCATATGTGAATTTTTTTGTTTGAAACCTTTTCTTACAAGTTTTTGTACTTTCATACCCCCCCATGCCTAAGATTTGCAATGTCCTCATTGTAACCTAGGGGTTTTTATTCAACTAAGTTCATACATTAGGATAGCTGTTTTGATGAGTGAATGGGTCGGGGTGACTGTTGCGGACGATTTCTAATCTCAGATGCAAGCACCTGAGGTGGAGTCGGCTGTCCTAAAGTGTGAACTTCAAGTGCAAAAAGCTGTCAGAAGAAGTTTCAGGTTTTCAAAGAGAATGACGGGCTGCCTCCCGTTAAGCGCTGAGTTTGATGCCTTCAGCCAAGCGGGAAATGCGATGGAGAGGGAATGGTCAAATCAGCGGAGTTTTGTAAGACAAGCACCTTGATTAAGAGCCTGGTTGGTCCAACCAGGTGCTTGTTCAGATCAACAGGCTGATGATGCAGCCCAAACCCAATCAATCTGGCGGGTTGATAGATGTGGATAAAAAGGTGTGGAGCCCACCATAAACTATGAAGCTCAGATGGATGTGGAAGTGTAAACGCAGGGTTTGGCTGAGTCAAATCAGCCTGGTCAGAGTAGGGACCCGTAGAATAATCAATGAATGACACGGAAACCCTACAGGGATGATCAGAGAATGATAGAGCATGGTGTGTAGTCTGATCAATGTTCGAAACCCGATGTGGAAATGCAATCGGCTCGGTGAGAGGTGAATCTGAATAGAAATTGACTCCGGTTGCGGGTCGGGGTTTGGGAGAGGTTTTGATCCGTTCTATGTGTGCGGAAGAGGTGGCCATTGTGTACGAGGGCTCTTCTAGAAACAAATGATAGGTGGTTTTCTGTAGAGAGTCCTCTGGGTAACTATCAAATGCCGGAAGAGTGTTTGTAGGATGAGAGGAATCGGATTCGAGAAAAAATTTGGATTCTTGGTTGCAATCACTCTTGGCATTTTCTGTTTTTGGTTCCTGAGGATCGAAAAGGAATGATTCTGTGTTATCGGTGATCTCGGGAATCAGGACCTCAGAGTCGGAGTTAGAGTTATGAGAACTGAGGTCGTAGATAGGCCTGGCGTGTTCAGGAAGGGGAATCTCTCCGCAATTATAGTCAGATTTGAAATTGTCGGAGAGTTGGCGAAAATGAGATTCATGATCATGAATTCCACCATAGCAAAAATCATCAAATGTGGAATCAGCAGCCTGACTGGGTTCTAGCCTATATGTCAATTCTGGGCTCAAAAAGGTGTTCTGTTCAAGCTCGAAGCTGGTAGGATAGACCCCATTAAAACCTTGCTCATCCAACTCCTCAGTTTCTGTATCATAAATTGGCATGTTTTCTGAAAAATCGATCAGATTTCCTGAGGATGTTGGAGAGGGATATTCATCAAATAGAGGCCCGGAATCATATTCTGTAAAAATTTGATTTTTCTCATAAGGGGCCTCATAATCTTCCCAATAAGTTTCAGATCTAGGTTCTAGGCTTAGGATGTGGGTAGAATTATTAGAACCTAAGTCCGAATAACCTTCGAGGGCCACCTTATCAAAATAAGGGGCGGAATTTATACCCTCAGAAGGTTCAGTTCTGATCTCATTATTGCAGGAGTTTTGAAATTCTAGGCTTGGCAATTCATGGTTTAAGTTTGGCTCATCATTGCGTTCTCCTGCAATATCCCAACCTAATTCAACATTGTCTTCTATCTGGGTTGGGATTTTACAACCACTTTGTGCCTCAATCCCGAGATCTGGGAAACTGGATTGTTCCTTAATACTGTTCCAAGATGGTTCATCCTCTGTTTCTGGTATATACGGGTATTTCTGGTTGATAATTTGTTCTACTGATTTCATCATTTCTACCCGTTTCATAAGGGCATCTTGGTGTTGTTCCCAAAGTACAGGATTTGTCAAACATTGAAGGTATTCAGATTGGTGTAATTTTTCCATCTCAATGTATCCTGTCATGAGCATATCTCGGGTTGATCCTTTTGAAATTTCAGTCAATAGAATTTGGGCACAGTTTATGATGAAAGCTGTGGTTGTTGGGACATCAACCTAAATGTTTTCTACTGGTGTTGAGGGTTTGATTTCATAGAATTCAAAGGCATCCTCAATCATCTTATCGTTCATGGATCTTAGATATTCAGGTTTTTTAAATGGTAGTCTTGCTAGGTAATTAGGCTGCATAATTGGATCAAGTGGTGGAATCAAGATATAGAATCAAAGTTTGAATCAAGATGGAAGAAGGGGATTTTGTTCAGAATCAGAGGAAAGAGGGGCTATGTGAATGATTTCTGCAAAAAAAACAAAGGAGCCGAGGCTTAGCCTCGGGGAGAGTGAATTTCCATAGGAGGTTTCAAGGACCTCCTGCAAAATACTGAAGGACTGGATGAGATAAGCAGGTGCTGGACCCAATCAAGACACCCAAAAATTGTTGGGTGACTATAGAGGTTCGGGGCTGATGGACCCCTTGATCAGAAAGATCGTCCACCTGAGAATTACCTGGGCAGCCAGAGAGGGAGAGTCCCGCGAAGACCCCTACACGGTAGAGCGTCCCCACGGGTCACAGGGTTTCCCCCACCCGACCTCTCTTGTCACTGCGGTTCCAGGTAGACCAGAATGGGGATCTTGACCTCTTAAGTCTACCAATTTTAAGATCAGGGTGCTTAAGGTTTCACTTGAACTTTAGTCTTTTTAAGTGCAAAGAGTGACCTAATTTAAGGTTGGTTAACCCAAAGGGGTCAACTTTACCTCTTGTTTTCTTTGAGAGCTTTTTGGGTCCTTTCTTTTAGGGTTCAAGTGTTTAGAGAGAGCCAATTGTTTAGGATTTTTCTTGTTAATTATTTTCAATCAATGGCTTGGGCACACCTCTTTTGGATTTCCTCAATTCTTGATTAAGGGGTGTGTCTCTACTGAAATCCTAATGTTTGACCTTATGTTGGCTCTACTTGGTCCATTTAGCTCTTTGTTGGGCAATTAGGGCTCAAGCAAGAATGTGTTAGCCCTTAAATGCCCTTAATAGTGTGCAGGAGTGATGAGTTGAAAACATGCAACTTTTTATGGTTACTAAGTATGGAAGACAGGTTAGCCCTATATTGCTTGTTCTTTTCTTTTCTTCCTCTTTAGAGTGTAGGGGTTAATAGTGAGAGAAAAGATTTACCTGTCTTCGGAGTGGTTGTGTGGTTGCTTGTCTTCTTGAGTTCCTGTAGCTGCACAAAAAGAGAGGAGATTATCAGAACTTAAAAGAAA
The DNA here is from genome assembly GCA_037157565.1 of Thalassia testudinum. Classification (NCBI taxonomy): domain Eukaryota; kingdom Viridiplantae; phylum Streptophyta; class Magnoliopsida; order Alismatales; family Hydrocharitaceae; genus Thalassia; species Thalassia testudinum. The sequence goes on along the minus strand of JAZHRO010000003.1, from coordinate 108,478,142 downwards.
CAGGAATGTTTACCTCTAGAATAGCCGTTGCTCCCCGGCAACGGCGCCAAAATGGAACGTCGCGGCAACCGGGTTTGAGGGTTTTGTTATAACGTTGTAGTAAAGCCGGTTATTACCAACATTTCAAATATAAATTTTTTACTCGGAAAATGAAAGAGTTCCCGAGGTCGAACTCAGGGAGCAAGTCGTATTCTAGAGATATACATGTTTCTTTTACAAAAAGAAAGAGAGAGGGAAATAATTTGTTGTTTTCTCTTTGTTCTGCAGAGGGGGATGCCCTTCTTTCTCTCTTTCTTTAGATCTCCTTCTTTTCTCTGTTCTGCAGAGGTGATATTCTTCTTCTGCAATGGTGATGCTCTTCTTCTTCTTCCTGCTGTCCTGCGTTGGTGATGTTCTTCTTTCTTCAGAGCTCCTTGTTCTTCTTCTTCTTTCTGCTGTCCTGCGTTGGTGATGTTCTTCTTTCTTCAGAGCTCCTTGTTCTTCTTCTTCTTTGGTTTTCTGCCTTGACCTCTCTTCTTCTTCTGCAATCGTGGTGATCCTTTCTCTTTTCCCCTTTTTTTTATGGCTGCAGAGCTTCTGCCTTCAGCTACTAAGTCTTCCTTTCTTCTTCTTCTGCTTTGGCCGTTTCTCTTCCTTCTTCTTCAGCCTGCCTTGGCCGTTGCTCTTCCTTCTTCTTCAGCCTGCCTTCTTTCCTGCTCTGGCTGCTGACTTTCCGTCGTCTGACCCGGTGCTTAGACGACTTAACTATGCATTTGCTACAGTGCAGCTCCTTCTTCTTCTTCTTTGGCCTGCACACTTCAGAGTTTTTCGTCAAGCGGCAAAACCTACTCTACCCTTCCCCCCCCGCGTCTCTCTCTCTCTGAAACCACTCTTGGGAAAGCTCTCCCAGAGCTACCGGGTAATCGGGTACGGGTCAGGCCCGGGTCCAGGCCCACCGGCGTGTGTGGTGGGCGAGGAGTGCAGTCAGTCTAAGTCGGGTCGGGTCAGGTCCGCGAGGCGTGAGCGCGGACGAGACCGGGTAACCGGGCGGGTGTAAGGGGACCTCACCCCGTGTACTGAGGCAATGAGGCTAGTGCATAAAATCAATTTAAACAGTGGAACGTGTGTGAGGCTTACCGATGTGGGACTAAACGCAGACCGTTCCTCGCGTGCGCCTGCTGGGAGACCGCGGCTTGGCTTCTGCAGCTGCGGCTTCTATCTGCATGAGTTGCTGGCTGGCTGCCTTCGCACGACGCCCCGTACCCCGCAGCAGCTGGAGACCTGGCGTCCTCAAGCCTGGAGCGCGGGAGAAGCTGCCTTAATGTGCGTCAATGGCGGTCGGACCTCAAAACCTGTCGGACACGAATATGGCCTCGCGGCCTAATCAAACCACTGGGGAACCTTCGCCGTGGCACGGCGAAGGTGAGGAGCTGCGCGGCAGGCCGCAAGGAGGTGTCTGGTGGCAGCCCTGGGTCGGACTGCAACCGGAGGAATGGGTTTGTTCGGGGGAGTGTTACGGAGGTGTGGAGTGGCAGTGGAGGGGTGGGGGGTGCTCAGTGTGATGAGGCGGAGGTGCGGTGAGGGTCGGCGAGCCGTGTGGGTTGCTGAGGTGATGGGAACGGTTCGCCGGAGGGTGGTCGGAGGCGAAGGGGGTGAAGGTGGTCAGGGTCGGTAGAGGGCTTAATTGAATAAATTGAAAGCGGGGAAAGAAAGAGGAGGAGAAGGGGAGTAGCTCTAGCTTACTTGCAGGGACGAAGGGGGAGGAACAGGGCGACAGTCGTATCGACTGTCGCCGGAGAAGACGATGCTCAGGGAGAGGGGCGGCGGCGAGCAGAGAGCCGGAGAGGCGCCAGCTGGGTGCGGCGTGGCGCGGGAAGAGCAGGGGAGGAAGTCTCTGCTGCTGGTATTGCGGCAGAGCGAAGAGGTGGAGGGGGAGGAAGCCGCCGGAGCTGGTGAGCGTCTGCCGGAGGAAGAAGAGAAGAAAGTTGGGGATTTTCTCCGTCAGATCCAGGCTACTCTGGTCGGTGGAGCAGCGGGGGGTATTTATAGGGATGAAACAGGGAGGAAGGCGGAGGGAGACGACGTGTCTCCCTCGCCGGAGAATGGTCGGAACACGAACCCATACCGTCCGTGCGTTCGCACGGCCGGTATGGTGGGCTACAATGACCAGGGGGGTGCCCCTGCGACGGCTGACGACGCAGGGCACCCCCGGTTTACTTGCCAGGTCCCCCACCTCACCCTGCGCGGCGCCATGCTCCGCGCAAGGTCGCCGGAGCATGGTGCTGGCAGGGTTTTGCAGGAGGGACCTGATAGCAAAGAACGAAGGAGAGTTAGGGGCCAAAATGCGAGGGTTCAAAAGTTGAGGGCCAAAGAGTAAATATATGAGGACCAAAGTGTGAAGTCGGTCAAGGGGGTTTCTTCTTAGGCTCAAGTTTTTATACATGACTAATTAGGACCTAAGGAATCTGATGGTGAATTTCATTTTCATATTAAACCTTGTTTGACCGGTCAATTTGCGCAAAAACCCAAATTAAGTTATTAAGTGGGCATGGTTCTCAATGTAGGTCAAAATGGGTTCTAAAGGCCAAATTGAAGGTTCTAAACCCTAGAGATTATTTTTATATGAATTTTAGAGGGTTTATTCTATTTTTACTTTGCCTCGAACCTTGTGAATTGAAGTGGGTTGTTTTAGGGTTACAGATTATCATTTGGTTTCTTGAAAGTGCTGTAGCCCTTGCTAGATCATTTCATCCCACTTTTATTCTTATTAAGCTACTTTGACCTATGTTTGGGCCCTGAATTACCCTGTATGCAGATTATACTGGTAAAATTGCACTTTTACCCCTTATGACTTGTTTTCTTCTCAAACTCAGAATTCTCTGAGTTAAGCCTTTCCTTGAGATATGTAGGAGCTTTTATCCTTTGTATTGGGTCAAAATGAGCTAGTTATGGCTCATGATGAGGTTCTCATCATAAACATTCCTGTTTCTTTTAATTTCTGATAATCTCTTTTTTTTTGTGCAGCTACAGGAACTCAAGAAGACAAGCAACCACACGACAACCACTCCGAAGACAGGTAAATTTTTCCTCTCACTATTAACCCCTAAACTCTAAAGAGGAAGAAAAGAAAAGAACAAGCAATATAGGGCTAACCTGTCTTCCATACTTAGTAACCATAAAGAGTTGCATGTTTTCAACTCATCACTCCTGCACACTATTAAGGGTACTTAAGGGCTAACACATTCTTGCTTGAGCCCTAATTGCCCAACAAAGAGTTAAATGGACCAAGTAGAGCCAACATAAGGTTAAACATTAGGATTTCAGTAGAGACACACCCCTTAATCAAGAATTGAGGAAATCCAAAAGAGGTGTGCCCAAGCCATTGATTGAAAATAATTAACAAGAAAAAAATCCTAAACAATTGGCTCTCTCTTTAAACACTTGAACCCTAAAAGACAAGACCTGAAAGCTCTCAAAGAAAACAAGAGGTAAAGTTGACCCCTTTGGGTCAACCAACCTTAAATTAGGTCACTCTTTGCACTTAAAAAGACTAAAGTTCAAGTGAAACCTTAAGCACCCTGATCTTAAAATTGGTAGACTTAAGAGGTCAAGATCCCCATTCTGGTCTACCTGGAACCGCAGTGACAAGAGAGGTCGGGTGGGGGAAACCCTGTAACCCGTGGGGACGCTCTACCGTGTAGGGGTCTTCGCGGGACTCTCCCTCTCTGGCTGCCCAGGTAATTCTCAGGTGGACGATCTTTCTGATCAAGGGGTCCATCTGCCCCGAACCTCTATAATCACCCAACATTTTTGGGTGTCTTGATTGGGTCCAGCACCTTTTAATCTCATCACATCCTTCAGTATATGCTTGGAAGGAGGTCCTTGAAACCTCCTTTAGGAATTCACTTGCCCTGAGGTTAGGCCTCAGTTCCCTTGTTTATGCAGCACCACCACATTAATCTTTCCTCTGATACTCCCTTCTTCCATCTTGGCACAACATGAGTCTACATCGAAGCCTTTGATTCCACATCTTGATTCCACCACCTAATCCAAATATGCAGCCAAACCACCTAAGACTACCATTCAAGAAACCTGAATATCGGAGATCTATGAAAGATAAAATGATCGAGGATGCCATAAAATTCTATGAAAAAGAAGAAAAAACCTCAACACCAATAGGAGATATTCAGGTTGATGTCCCAACAACCACAGCCTTCATCATAAACTGTGCCCAAATTCTATTGACTGAAATTTCAAAAGGATCAACCCGAGATATGCTCATGACAGGATACATTGAGATGGAAAAATTACACCAATCTGAATACCTTCAATGCTTGACAAATCCTGTACTTTGGGAACAACACCAAGATGCCCTTATGAAACGGGTAGAAATGATGAAATCAGTAGAACAAATTATCAACCAAAAATACCCGTATACACCAGAAACAAAGGATGAGTCATCTTGGAACAGTACTAAGAATCAATCCAGTTTCCCAGACCTCGGGATTGAGGCACAAGGTGGTTGTCGACTCCCAACCCAAATAGAAGATAGCATTAAAATAGGTTGGGAAGTTGCTGAAGGTTCCCTACCAGGAGGGGTGACGTAATAAAATATGCGGAAATAAAATATAAAGCAATATCACAAAAATCAATCGCAAAATGTACACAGGTATTTTTAGGTGGAAACCCAAACCGGGTGAAAACCACCACCTAACCCTCTCGAGTTAGGATTTTCCGATCAACCAAGTTGATCAAAATCCACTAACCGAATCACTTTGAAACGAGGGTGATTCAACCTCAGTACAACCACGCTACAAGTACGAGGGTAGCGTTCCTCAACCCCTTCTCTCCACGAGAAGGATTTTGTCCCACGAAGGAGACGGGAATTCGCAAAGCGAATACCCAACCAAAATATAAAGATAAAATAAAACAACAGTCCTATAGAGCCAACAAAATTAAACCTAGCTTCTATAGGAAATAGGAAACTCCCCTTTGCAAGGAGTGCGTCGACGATGACGCGGTGCGTGTGCCACGCGATGGCGCTACGTAGCTCTCGTGAAAAACAGCGGGAGAGCGGGCGCGCAAACTGAATTTAGCTCTCAAGATGATGGAGCTTGAGCTTGGAGAGCAAGAGAGACACAAAAGTGTGGAAAGTATGTTGCTTAGGTGTGTCTTGTGTTTTTCTAAGTGTATATGTTGTGTGTGTGTGTTACAAAGGTTCCCCTCTATTTATAGAGGACTTAGGAAGGCTTTGGAAGGCTTGGAAAAGCTTCCATAGCCGTTGGGTGCAAAGCCCAAGAGAATCAGGCCGAAATCAGGACAATGATTGCATTTGACAGGGTTATCAGACGTCTAACTCTGGCATCAGACGTCTGGAAGGCCACTTTAAGACGTCTGATTTCAAGGTCAGACGTCTGATTCTGTGCGGGTTTCTCCCTGACTTGAATCAGATCTAAACAGGGTTTTTGCGCAAGTCCATCAGACGACATACAGGACGTCTGGTACTATGTCTGGATGTCTGGAAACCTACTTTTACTGTGGGAATTGATTTCCAAACGTTGCAACGGCTAGAAAATCTCTGAGAAGAGATTTTGGGTCAGCCGAGGCAAAACGGTCATTTATCAGACGTCTGTAAAGACCTATGGACGTCTGATAAGGCTCTAACGGTCATATACTGCCGTGCTTGCTAAGTTAGCCAACGGTACACTATCTGGACGTCTGGCAAATCCATCAGACGTCTTCTAAGACGTCTGGTCTAAGGTCTGGACGTCTGATTTCATCAGACAGAAAACTAAGTCCAGCCTAACAGTTATCAGACGTCTGAAACAACAGTCAGACGTCTTAAAATACTTTATCAGACGTCTGATTTTGGGATTAGACGTCTGGAAATGCTGTTTGAACCCTATATTGGTTTTCTAAGTATTCTACAGAAAACCTAAGTATCCTAGGGTTGTGCAGGTGTTCCTAGGACTACTTTTAGGGTTCTTTGAGGCTCTTTAACATAATGTCTAAGGAAAATAAAGAGCAAGAAAATAAATACAAGAGATACATGAAAGGATAAAAAAGAATCTATCCTATTCTTCTTGTCTTCCATCTCCAATCTTTCGCTCCACGCGAACCTCCTCTGTTTTCCGTCAAGCTCCTCCAATCCGTCCTGGATGCGAGCTCGAACTCCGTCTAAACACGTCCACATTTGCAATTGACCTGAAATCTAGGACTCAAATTGCAAATGTTAAATAACACGTGTTTTGTTATCATCAAAACAAATGATCGTGGTGCTCTAGCACCAACAGTTGCAGGAGAAAACAATGCTGAGCCAACCCTAGGCCATAAATCACCAAGCTTAGAACTCCAAGACTCCTGCAATAACAAGATTAGAATTGAACCTATGGAGGGTATAAATTCCACCCCTTGTTTTGATAAGGTGACCCTCGAAGGTTATTCGGACTTAGGTTCTAATAATTCTACCCACATCCTAAGCCTAGAACCTAGATCTGAAACTTATTGGGAAGATTATGAGGCCCTTTATGAGAAAGATCAAATTTTTACAGAATATGATTCCGGGCCTCTATTTAATGAATATCCCTCTCCAACATCCTCAGGAAATCTGATCGATTTTTCAGAAAACATGCCAATTTATGATACAGAAACTGAGGAGTTGGATGAGCAAGGTTTTAATGGGGTCTATCCTACCAGCTTAGAGCTTGAACAGAACATCTTTTTGAGCCCAGAATTGACATATAGGCTAGAACCCAGTCAGGCTGCTGATTCCACATCTGATGATTTTTGTTGTGGTGGAATTCATGATCATGAATCTCATTTTCGCCAACTCTCCGACAATTTCAAATCTGACTATAATTGCGGAGAGATTCCCCTTCCTGAACACGCCAGGCCTATCTACGACCTCAGTTCTCATGACTCTAACTCCGACTCTGAGGTCCTGATTCCCGAGATCACTGATAACACAGAATCATTCCTTTTCGATCCTCAGGAACCAAAAACAGAAAATGCCAAGAGTGATTGCAACCAAGAATCCAATTTTTTTCTCGAATACGATTCCTTTCATCCTACAAACACTCTTCCGGCATTTGATAGATACCCAGAGGACTCTCTACAGAAAATCACCTATCATCTGTTTCTAGAAGAGCCCTCGTACACAATGGCCACCTCATCCGCACACACAGAACGGATCAAAACCTCTTCCAAACCCCGACCCGCAACCGGACTCAATTTCTATTCAGATTCACCTCTCACCAAGCCGATTGCATTTCCACATCGGGTTTCGAACATTGATCAGACTACATACCATGCTCTATCATTCTCTGATCACCCCTGTAGGATTCCTGCATCAACCACTGATTATTCTACGGGTCCCTACTCTGACCAGGCTGATTCAACTCAGCCAAACCCTGCGTTTACACTTCCACATCCATCTGAGCCTCATAGTTTATGGTGGGTTCCACACTTTTTTATCCACATCTATCAACCCACCAGATTGATTGGGTTTGGGCTGCATCATCAGCCTGTTGATCTGAACAAGCACCTGGTTGGACCAACCAGGCTCTTAATCAAGGTGCTTGTCTTACAAAACTCTGCTGATTTGACCATCCCCTCTCCATCGCATTTCCCGCTTGGCTGAAGGCATCAAATTTAGCGCTCAACGGGAGGCAGCCCGTCATTCTCTTTGAAAACCTGAAACTTGTTCTGACAGCTTTTGCACTTGAAGTTCACACTTTAGGACAGCCGACTCCACCTCAGGTGCTTGCATCTGAGATTAGAAATCGTCCGCAACAGTCACCCCGACCCATTCACTCATCAAAACAGCTATCCTAATGTATGAACTTAGTTGAATAAAAACCCCTAGGTTACAATGAGGACATTGCAAATCTTAGGCATGGGGGGGTATGAAAGTGCAAAAACTTGTAAGAAAAGGTTTCAAAACAAAAAAATTCACATATGCCAAAAATACCATAAAAATTAAAAAATTTTTCGAAAAAGAATAAGAGGAAAAGAGGAGAAGGAAAATTTTGTGAAGGAGAAAAGAAACAAAATGAAAAAGGAGCACAAAATTATGAGAAAAAGTGATAGTCATTAGTAAGGAACTAAGGAATTAACCTAAGTTCTAGACCTCATTCAAGAAAATAACTGAAAAGTGCACAATGAGATTAGTAAGAATGCAAACCTTAGGCATTCTTGAATAGACTCTTAGTACCCATTAAGATCTGGACACTCCTCAAGAGGTTGAGGAAAATGAAAAGCTGAAGTATTAGGTCTAAGGCTTAGGGAGTATTCGGCCTCGTTAACTAATTTTTGGTTTACGGGACTCAGTAACCTAAGCACCCTAATCTCACACACAGCCTGGTTCAGTAAGCGTAAAAATCAGAATCACGCAGAAGCGTCGCAAAAATCTGAAAAGAACACCTAGAATAGGAGCGGCCGATCAACACAAGTTGATTTGGACGAGTTCCCAGCGCGGAGAGGCGGGAAATCCCCTCGAAGATGCGTAGCAAAATATCATCTCCTCGGTGCTTGTCTCCTAGGATATTTACATATCCTACTGGGGGCATGTAAGCACTCTGCTGGTTCAGATTCCATGGATGGCATTATCCCGAAGTGTCAATTGCCAGGGTCTGGATTCGGCCACGGAACACCATGAATGGGATTATCTCGAAATCTCAATAGCCAGGGTTCCGGGGGTTGCCATGGGCGGTGCTATCTCGAAGCATCGATCGCCAGGAACCCTTGAGGATTGATGATGGGAGCAAGGAATCTGATACAGACCGTGTTGAAAAGCCAATCCTAGGCTAGAACTAAAAAGAAAAAGAGAGAGAAAACTCTCCAAACAGAAAAACTTTCTATCTCTCTCTTACAAAACGCACTGCGAACTGAGCCAGGGCTAAAATCATTTCAAGCAAGGGTGCTTTAACCACGAAGTCCAATAAACCTTAGGTTAGTTCTTGTGGGCCTTAAAAACCTTTGCTAAAAGACTGAGGCTAAGGCTTGACAGATTTGGATCTTGATTGGTACTAGAGTACCTTTTAGGCCTATGGTCAGCATTCTAACCTAATCTATGCTCAAATAAAAAAGGCACTTATCTAAAACTATTAAAAACTTCATGGTCTAGAACAAGGGTTGAAACCTTAAGTTTTTGCTAAGGGACTAGCAAAAGCTAGGCATGGGGGTATGATGAGAACCTCATCATGAGCCATAACTAGCTCATTTTGACCTAATACAAAGGATAAAAGCTCCTACATATCTCAAGGAAAGGCTTAACTCAGAGAATTCTGAGTTTGAGAAGAAAACAAGTCATAAGGGGTAAAAGTGCAATTTTACCAGTATAATCTGCATACAGGGTAATTCAGGGCCCAAACATAGGTCAAAGCAGCTTAATAAGAATAAAAGTGGGATGAGATGATCTAGCAAGGGCTACAGCACTTCCAAGAAACCAAATGATAATCTGTAACCCTAAAACAACCCACTTCAATTCACAAGGTTCGAGGCAAAGTAAAAATAGAATAAACCCTCTAAAATTCATAGAAAAATAATCTCTAGGGTTTAGAACCTTCAATTTGGCCTTTAGAACCCATTTTGACCTACATTGAGAACCATGCCCAATTAATAACTTAATTTGGGTTTTTGCGCAAATTGACCGGTCAAACAAGGTTTAATATGGAAATGAAATTCACCATCAGATTCCTTAGGTCCTAATTAGTCATGTATAAAAACTTGAGCCTAAGAAGAAACCTCCTTGACCGACTTTACACTTTGGTCCTCATATATTTACTCTTTGGCCCTCAACTTTTGAACCCTCGCATTTTGGCCCCTAACTCTCCTTCGTTCTTTGCAATCAGGTCCCTCCTGCAAAACCTGCCAGCACCATGCTCCGGCGACCTTGCGCGGAGCATGGCGCCGCGCAGGGTGAGGTGGGGGACCTGGCAAGTAAACCGGGGGTGCCCTGCGTCGTCAGCCGTCGCAGGGACACCCCCTGGTCGTTATAACCCACCATACCGGCCGTGCGAACGCACGGACGGTATGGGTTCTTGCTTCCGGCCATCCTCCGGCGAGGGAGACACGTCGTCTCCCTCCGCCTTCCTCCCTGTTTGATCCCTATAAATACCCCCCGTCGCTCCACCGTTCTTCCCAGCTCGGATTTGACGGAGAAAACCCCCAACTTTCCTCTCTTCTCACTCCGACAGACGCCCACCAGCTCCGGCGGTTCTTCCTCCTCCTCCTCTTCGCCCTGCCGCAATACCAGCAGCAGAGACTTCTTCCCCTGCTCTTCCCGCGTCGCGCAATACCGGCGCGCGCTGCCTCTGCCCCGTCGTCACCGCCGTCCTCCCCCCACTGGGCATCTTCTTCTCCGGCGACAGTCGATACGACTGTCACCCTGCCCCGGCCCCTTTCGTCTCCGTAGCTAGGTCAGAACTCCTCCCCATCTCCCCCTCTTTCTTTCCCCACTTTCAATTTATTCAATTAAGCCCTCGACCGACCCTGACCACCTTCACCCCCTTCGCCTCCGACCACCCTCCGGCGAGCCGCTCCAATCACCTCAGCGACCCACACGGCTCGCCGACCACCGCAGGACCTCCGCCTCCTCACCCTGATCAACCTCCGCCCTGCCACTCCCCCCACATCACCCTCTGCAACCCCACCGAACAGACCCATCCTCCGACCCACAGTCCGACCTAGGGCAGCCCTCGCACGCCGCCCCGCGCCTCGCCACCACCCACACGAGCTTCGCCGCACCCTGGCGAAGCTCCTGGCACTCTCTGATTAGGCCGAAAGGCCGTTTTCTTGTGAACAGGCCACCCGACCTCCGCCGCCATTGACGCGCAGGAGGAACTGCTTCCGCCTGCAGCTACAGGCGCGCCACGCTCAGCGCCAAGCCCAGATTCACTCCCAGGCCTTGCGAGGAGTTTTGGCAAAACACCAGGTTCGCAGCTAAGGAAGAAAGCTCCGCGTGACGCCGCCATCTCCTGCTGAATTCCCCGCTGCGGGCGCGCAATTGAGGTGGGCCGTTTAGTCCCACCTCGGAAACGCCTGAAGAGCCGCAGTGACATAAGATGCAAAAGTGCTGAAGGCTTACTGCCTCAGCACACGGGGTGAGGTCCCCTTCACCCGCCCGGTTACCCGGTCTCGTCCGCGCTCACGCCCCGCGGACCTGACCCGAACCGACCCGACCCGACTCAAGACTGACCTGCACTCCTCGCCCACCACGCACGCCGGTGGGCCTGGACCCGGGCCTGATCCGAACCCGGTTACCCGGTAGCTCTGGGAGAGCTTTCCCAAGAGTGGTTTCAGAGAGAGAGAGAGACGCGGGGGGGGGAGGGTAGAGTAGGTTTTGCCTCTGACGAAAAACTCTGAAGTGTGCAGGCATAGGCGAAGAAGAAGACCCGCGGAAGAAGAAGGAAGCTAACTGTAGCAACAGGTAGTTAAGTCGTCTGATTTGGAAATCAGACGACGGCCTGAAGCAGCCAAGGAAGAAAGCTTCGCGTGACGTCCCTGGCTGAAAAAGAAAAGAAGAAGCTGACACTTAGCCGCAGGGAGGAGAAGCAAGAAGAATCTCTAAAGAAGAGGCTGAGCAAGGCAGAAGAAGAGGAAAGGCTGCAGAGAAGAAGTGCAGCAGAGCCAAGGAAGAAGAAACCTTCACAGAAGAGACTGCAGAAAAAGAAGAAGAGAGGCCAAGACAGAAACCAAGGAAGAAGAAGAAGGAGATCTGAAGAAAGAAAGAGGAGCATCACCTCTGCAGAACAAAGAAGAAGAAGAAGGAGATCTGAAGAAAGAAAGAAAGAAGAACATCACGAGGAGGAAACAAAGAGAACAACAAATTCTTTCCCTCTCTTTCTTTATTTTGTAAAAGAAACATGTATATCTCTAGAATACAACTTGCTCCCTGAGTTCGACCTCGGGAACTCTTTTATTTTCCGAGTAAAAAATTTATATACTTGAAATGTTGGTAATAACCGGCTATACTACAACGTTATAACAAACTAAAACCCGGTCGTCACACTTCAGGAGTGGCTTGGATAAGGTGGGTCCTGTGTTGCTTTGCCAGTATGAGTAGTAATAGAATTCAATCTTGCCTAGTTCTGGTTTGGTGTGGGTAGAATAGGTGTTTGCTGCTGAAATCCCAAGTATGAAGTTGAAGCATCCATCCCATCAGGTGATGGGGCAGAAGGGGCTTGATAAACAAAGTGAGCTTGGCCCTGATTTGGGTTCATAACATGCCTCTGGTTCGGCATGTTATTTAGATTAGGAAGAGGTTGAGAAGGGAGTGCACTAGGCTGGTGATCACTTGCCAGCTGGGCCAGTTGATTTCGTAGCTCAGAGATCTCTTCTTTGTGTTGTTTTTGCTTGTCAACCAAGGTTTGGAGAATTAGAGATGTATGATCTTCTTTAGGTGGTCCAGATTGGAAGTTTTGAGTGGGCCTTGGTTGGATGGGTTGATAAGGTCGTGGAGCCTGTGGTCGAGGTTGGAATTGAGGTCTTAGATTTGGGTTATTACTCGACCACAAAAAGTTTAGATGATTATGCCATCCAGAGTTGTAAGTGTTGGAGAAATGATTATTTTGGATAGCGTGAAGATCCTCACAGGTCTGAGGAGCTTCGAGATAATCAGGGTACGGGGGTTTAGAGTTCCCTCAACTAAGGTGGCCTGACCTGGAGTTGCCTCTGAAGCCATAATCAGATGGAGGTGGATATGCATCCATCCCCGGGGAGTGGTAGATGTTGTGCGCAACCTCCCTTCCCGTGGGCGAGTGAACGTATGTGCCTTGAGGTGCAGAGGTGGATTTGTGTAGATGACGAGTGATGTCGTCCACCTTCTTCTCAATGATGGAGACCTTGTCCAATTGACTGGCTACCAATTCTAGATCAACGGATGTGGAAAGGCCTTGGGATTCGTGTACCCCCCGATTATTTGTCAATGCGTGGGTGGATGTTCGGTCGTATGCACCCAATGATTCATTGTTCAGGGAATTATCGCACATATTTTCGAGAATTTCCCAGATCGTGTCTTCATGTTGACCCATGATGCTACCACCACAGGTTGCATTAACAAAGAGCTTGATATCCTCATGGAGTCCGTGGTAAAAGGATTGGACTTGTTCCTACTTTGGAACCCCGTGATGGGGGCACTTACGCATGAGATCCAGAAAATAATCCCATGCTTCGTGAAGAGATTCTCCTGCTCCTTGGGAGAAGTGCGTGATTTGGTGCCACATTGTGTTGGTACGACCAATGGGGTAGAATTTTTGTAGAAAGGTGGTTTGAAGTCCTCCCCATGTGTTGATCGTGTGTGGTTGAGTCTGAAACCAGTGAGAGGCTTTGTCAGCCAAGGAGAATGAGAAGAGTTTTAAGAGTAATCCATCCCGATTTTGTACATCTACCTCAAAGGTGTGGGCCATATGTTTTAGGTTCTTGATGTGTTGGAAAGGATCCTCAGAGTTTAAGCCATGAAATTTTGGAGTCATATGAAGCATGCTAGGCTTGAGATCTACCTCGGGTCCTCCCACAGGAATGTTGATTTGGGGCTCGATTTCCACTGCTGTGGGATTATAGTGATCTCGCATTTGAGGACGCGGCGGTGGGTTGATGATAGCATTGATTCAATTTTGGAAGTCATGGAATTGTTGCTCAAGATTAGGTTGTTCTTCTTGGTGATCCATAGCTGATGACAGGGAAGTGGGTTTTGAATCAGAGGATATGTCAATGAGATCAAGTTGTTGCACAAACATGGAAGTTGAGGCTCGACCTCAACGAGAGTGGATATCTAATGGAGGCCTCAAGGATGGTCTTAAGGACCTCCTCCCAAACATGCACCGATGGATTAGATGAGAGAAAGAATGTGATGGACCAAATCAAGACACCCAAAAATTTTGGATGACTATAGAGGTTTGGGGCGGATGATACCCCTTAGTCAGAAAGCCGTCCACCTGAGAATTACTTGGGCAACCAGAGAGAGAGAGTCCCACAAAGACCCCTACACGGTAGAGTGCCCCCACGGGTTACAGAGTTTCCCCCACCCGACCTCTCTTGTCACTGATATTCCAGGTAGACCAGAATGGGGACTTGACCTCTTAAGTCTACCAGTTTTAATTAAGAGCAAGGGTGCTTATGATTTCACTTGAACTTTTAAGATGTTTTTGTGAAAAAGTGACCTAATTTGAAGATTGGTTAACCCAACAAGGTGGGTCAACTTCACTTGTATTGTCCTCTTGAGTAATTTAGGTCCCTCTTTTAGTGTTCAAATGAATCTAAGAGCCTGATTTTAGGGTTTTGCTTGAATAGATCAGTTCAATCAAGGTCTAGGCACAAATTATTTTGGAAAGATAAATTCTTGATTAAGAAAGTGTGTCTCTAAAACCTTAAATTGGAATCCTTAATTGGCTCTAATTTGGTCCAATTTAGTTTGTCAAAATGTGGTACCTAGGGCTCAATCAAGAATGTGATAGCCTTAGATACTTTAGTTTCAAATGGGTGCACAGATCAGGGTTTGAATGTTTGTAGAATGTATCAAATCAGGCAACTTGATGATTAACCTAGGAATATAATGCAAGTAGCCCTAATTAATTTCTTCCTTTTTCAGCTTTTTCAGATTCAAGGGTTTAGAAGTAGGTAGATGGAGATTACTTGCCCCTGGAGTGGTTGATGTGTAGCTGATCTTCCTCAATGGATCCCCTGAAATAAATCAAAGTCAAAAGAGATAGAGCAAGTTAGTATTGACTTGGATATTGTAACCAAGAGATTTGAATTGCACATTGCTTCCCGGCAACGGTGCCAAAATGTTTGCGCAGCAAAATCGAGGTTTTAAAAACTACGTTATAGTATAGTGGAAATTGCTTTGAAAACAAATTAATTTATTACTCGAATTTTTAAGTCTGAGGTCAAACACAAGGAGCAATATGGAATTCAAAACTCAAAATAGCAATTTGAATAAGGAATATAAGAGAGTATAACAAGAATAATGTCAGATACCAATGTGCAAAAAGAATGGAGTAAAATGGTGATTTAAATCACCAATTACTCCTCATAAATAATAATTAAATCAAAGCCTCAAATATATGCAATCAAATGTATCAGATAGCTTAAACAGCCTGTGCTACAGTGCTGTTTAGAGACTCAAGAGTCTCTCTTCTTCTTCTTTCTTTCTTTGTGCTTCTCCTACTTTCTCTTGCCTTGTCTTCTCTTCTTTCCTTTTGATCTTTTTCTTCTATTCTTCTCCTTCTCTTCCTATGCGACTCCTCTTCTTCTTCTTCTGGATCTGGTCTTCTTCCTCTGCCTTTCTTCTCTATTTTCCTTCTTCACACAGAGGGGGAAGATTCTTCAAACGGCTAAGTGTCACCTATTACTTCCTGTAGCAAAACCCCCTACCCCCATGTGCTATCTCACTTTCTCTCTCTGGGTCATGTTCTCCCAGAGCCTTCCATAGTACTAGGTAATCGGGTTTCAGACCTAGAGTGCACCCAAGTCTAGGGCTGCGAGCGTGATCGCAGTTGAGGAGTGGGAACGGGTTAGGTGAGTTGGATCTACGCCAGGCCTGCAGGGGATGGGTCACAGGTGAGGCACAGGTGAGCGGGTGAGTGGGGACCTTACCCCCAGTGTCTAAGGCAAACAGCATTAGACACAAATTCAATTTATGTGCCTCGGTGTGCTCTTTAGCTTCCAAGGTGGGACTAAAGTCCCACCTTCCTTTTGCACGTCTACAGTAGCATGTCTCCTCTTCAATTACCTCAGCTTGCGAGGCCAAGGCATCTAACTGACTACCTGGGCTTGTGCGTGAGGTGTTTCTGCACGACCTAGGCCTTCCACCTGAGGCTGTCAAGACCTGGAGCGAGCTTCAAGCAAGCTTGAAGCTTGCTCATCAATGGCGGAGAAGGCAAGTACCTGAAATCAACAAGAAGGCCTTTCAGCCATGTCAGAAGGCTTAGGAAGGATCATCAGACCACGGCGAGTGCAACGGTGATGGTTGTGTGGCGTGGCATGGTTTGTGCGTGTGGGGCGAACTCGGGCAGTGCACGTGAAGGTGGGTGTGTTCGGGGGTGAGCAAAAGTGATCAATAGCCTTAACTAAGTTAGGGTTTTTGATCTACGGTGAACGGTGAAGGTGTGGAGTGCGAGAGCGGTGGCGTAAGTGGGTTGTGGTGGCCGCTAGTGCTCGCTGGAGATCTGCCAGTGAGATGGAAGATGGAGTCGCAGAGGGTGTTGGCGGGGTCAAATCGGAGTGTTGAAGTTGTTGTTGTGATGAGGGGAGGCTGAGGAGTCTTCTAGGAGAGGTAGCAGATGATGAGGAACGGAGATGGCGCCAGTTGTGGTATGATTGACGTCGAAGACGAAGCTGGCTCTGATAAGGGTTAGACGACGAGGATGAAGGGGGTACGGACGCTGGCTGGTACTACTCGACGCAGAGAAGGCAAGGAAAGAGGATCTACCACTGGTATTGCGGTCAGGCGATGAGGAGAGGCAAGGAGGGTCGCTAGAGCTTAAGGAGCCTTTCGATCGGGTGAGGAGAGAGGAATTTAGGGGAGGTCCTGGTCGAAATTGAGCTTGGGGTATTCAGCCTAATCTGGGCTTGCTTTTATAGAGCTCAGGAGGAAATTTTGAGCTTGGAAGCTGTTCACGAGGCGAAATCAGGTTTTAAAATCGATGCGTCATAGTAAAGTTGAAATTGCTCGAAAACAAAGATTTTATTACTCGAAGTTTTAAGTCTGAGGTCAAACACAGGGAGCAAATTGGGGTTTAAAAATCAAGAGCACAACTTTGAAAAATTGAATATAATAAGCAATGAAAACTGGAGTTGTAATGCAAAAATGTAAATGTAGCCACTGAATATCATTGTATATAAAGAAAGCACAAAAAATGGATGTCTGATTTTGTGAATCAGACATCTTAAACGTATGGTTGCTACATTGCTTCTATTTCTCTTTTTCTCTTCTCTGATCTCTATCTCTGGCTGCTTCCTTCCTTCTTCTTTCTCTCTTCTGCTCTCGTGCCTGTGCCTTTGCCTTTCTCTTTTGTCTTTGGCTTCTTCTCTTTCTTCTTCTTCTTTCTCTACGGCTCCTCTTTCTTCTGACTTCAGTTCCTTCTCCTTCTCTTTCTCTTTCTTCATCCCTTCAGCCTTCAGCTTCTTCCTCTTCAATCCTTGCCTTCTCCTCCCTTAGTTTCTCTAGCCTCCACCCTCTTCCTTGGCTTCTTCTTCTTCTTCTTTCCTACGAGAGTAAAACCTACCCCTACCCGCCCGCGATCTCTCTTCCTCTCTCTCTTAGGCTTGCTCTCCTAGAGCCGCTTTCTCGGGTAATCGGGTCAGGTACGTGCCCAGGACCAGGCCCACCGGCGTGCGATGGTGGGCGAGGAGTGTAGGTCGAGTATACGGGTCAAGCCAGGTCTGCGGGGATCGGGTCACGGACGAGGCAGTGAGAGGGTGAGTGGGACCTCACCTCGTGGTCAGGAGGCGATAAGCCTGATTCACTTATTCAATATATTCCACTGCGGTGCTTTAAGATCTTTCGAGGTGCGACTATCTTCCCACCTCCCTCCACGTGTGTCCACAACAGGCAGTGTTGGTTGATTGCAGCTGCTACTGAGTCCTTCGAAACCAATTGTCGGCCTGGAGCCGTATGCGAGGAGAATCCATGCTACCTGGGGCTATGCACCTGGAGCAGGGAGACCTGGAGAGAGCTCCCAAGGATGTTGCTTGCTTGCGTTAATGCCGGAGGACCTCCAACACCTGTGAACACGAAAATGGCCTCACGGCCTTGTCAGAAAGCTCAGAAAGCTTCGTCGAGACACGATGAACGTAGTGCGGGGGTCGACGTGGTGTGGGGTGGCCGGAGTGTGCGTGCCTAGGGCACCCTATGTGCGTGAGAGTGGGTGTGTTCGGGGGGTGTTCTGGGGGTGTGGCGCGGTGAGTGGAGTGAGGGTTTATGATTAGTGGAGTGTTGCCGTGCTTATGGGGTGGTTGGCGAGGCGGATGGAGGTGCGGAGCGGCGGGGACGCCTCGGCAGAGATCTGGTTGGAGATGAAGAAGGTGATAGTGGTTGCGTGCGTCGAGGGGTGTTTTCAAGAAATAAAGAGGGAGAAATGATTAGAAAGGAGAGAGGATTTAGTTGGGAGTAGATAGATGAAGGGGGAGGCAGAGATGGCGGCCTTCTCGTATTGCTGTCGCCAGAGATGAAATACTTAGTGGGGGGAGGACAACGACGATGAAGGGGCTGCAGAGGCGTCGGCGGGTGTGGTGCGACGCGGATGAACTTGGGGAAGAGAACCCTGCCACTGGTATTGTGGCTAGGCGAAGAGGGAAAGAGAGGGAGGTCGCCGGAGCTTGCTGAGTCACTGGCCGGAGGGGAAAGAGACGAAATTGAGGGATTCTTAGGCCAATTTCAAGCGTGGAAGATGTAGAGGGATTTGGGTATGCTTTTATAGGCCCTGGAGGAAGGATTTGTGCTTGGAAGCCAAGCTTCCAAGCACGGCAGGCTCGACAGAGATGGAAGGTTGAAGGAGATCCGAATCTCTCATGCATTCGCATGAGAGATTGGGTACCAAATAGAGCCTTGAATTATGTTCAAACTGGAGGAGATTTCTTAGAGAATCTTCCTTTCAATTTTGAAGGAGATTCTCTGAGAAATCAGAGAGATCTCACTCTCGAAACTTCACCGGAGTAGGATTCCCTCCGCTATAATGGAGGAGGGACCTAATTGCAAAGAATGAAGACAAAGATAGGGGGTTTCTGCAAAGGTTTTCAAAAGATAGGGGTAGAAATGTAATTGGGCTGGACCTATTTGCAAGGTAGATCAAGATGAATTCCCCTTAGGTCTAAATTTTGGTACAAATGTAATTTGGATCTAAGGAATCCAATGGTGAAGTTGGATTTTGGGTTTGACCACGTTTGACTGGATAATTTACGTAAAAACCCAATTTAAGGCAAATATTTGACTGAGGCTCCAATTTAGGTCAAAATAAGTTCTAAGGGCTAAATTGAAGGTTCTAAATCTTAGAGAATATTTTTCCTTGATTTTTAGAGGGTTTAGGTGAATTTTATCCTGACCAGAACCTTGTTAAATCAAGTGGGTCTGTTTTAGGGTTACAAGAAGTCATTTAATTCTTAGAATTCACATAAACCCTTTTCTGTTTGAACCAACCCACTTTTTATCTTGTTAAGACCATTTGACCAGTGTTTAGCCCATGAAAAAATCTGTTGTTGTACTGCAATGGTAAAATTATAGTTTTACCCCTTGTTTCTTATTTTTCTCTTAGAATGATTATTCATTGAGTTAAGACCTCTGATTGGTTATGTAAGAGCTTTTATTCTCTTTTTTGGGTCAAAATGAGCTAGTTAGGGCTCATGATGGTATTCCCATTAGAAGCCAAGCTTCCAATCTAGGAATTACTGCTGGAGTAGGAAACTCAAATCTCTCATGCGTTCGCATGAGAGATTGGGAAGGTTATGGGGCGTGGGATTTGGCTTAAAAGGAAGGGAATTCCTTGACGAACTTTCCTTTCAAATTTGAAAGGGATTCGTCATGGAATCAAGGAGTTCTTGCCATTTTTAGGTCGCTGATGCTTGTAGGAATAGGATTAATGGAGCTAGGGACCTATTTATGAATATGATGACAAAGTTAGGGGTCTATTTGTAAATATTTTGAAAGTTAAGGGCATAAATGTAATCAGACAGGACCAAGTTGCAAACTTGGTTAAGACAATTTCATCTTGGGTCCAAATTTTGGTACAAACCTAATTTGGAGTTAAAGAATCCAATGATGAAGTTGGATTTTGGTTTTGATTGCGTTTGCTAGGTAATTTGTGCAAAAACCCAAATTAGGTTAAATGTCTGTTTGAGACTCTATTTTGGGCCAAAACGGATTTTGATGGTCAGTTTGAAGGTACCAAACCCTAGAAAATATTTTTATATGAATTTTAGAGGGTTTAGGTAAATCTTATCTTAACCAGACCTCAGTTAATTAAACGAGTCTATTTTTAGGATTTCAAAAGTCATTTAATTCTCAAAACACATGTAAACCCTTTTCTATCTGTTTTAACCCACTTGTTATCCTTTAAGGACCATTTGACCCTCAGCTAACCCCTATGAAAACCCATGGTTGTACTGTATTCAAGTTATGATGGTAAAATTATAGTTTTAACCCTGGTTTCTTATCTTTCCCTCAGAAGGGTTATTCAGTGACTTATGGCTCTCTAGTAGTTATGTAGGAGTATTTACTGACTTAATTGGATCAAAATGAGCTAGTTATGACTCATGATGGTGTTCCCATCAGAAAGAAAGACCAATCTTTTGTACCACATTAGGGATTTTTAGATTAGATTTGTGTATTTATTGAATTGTGCGCTGAGGTTGCTTGCCTTCGACACGATAGGTGTTCAAGCGATAAATGGATGTTTTAAAATTACTTCGTTGCATCACACATTTTCTCCTCTTGTTTGATCACGGACAAGATTTGGAGGTTGGTTTGCTTAGAACCCCTCCCCTCTTGGGATTCAGTATGGCAGAGGTTCATCACTCCTGGTCGACCTTTGGGGGCTATGGTAGCCATTTTGTGGTGTGTGTGGAGGGCATGTAATGATAAGCTGTTTCAGGAGAGATCGGTGAGATGTGAGAATATTGTAAAGGAGTACTGGTCTCTCATACATAGTTGGGCTTCTTTCTTGTAATAGTTTTTTGATATGAAATATACTACCTGATGAGAACCTCATCATGAGCCATAACTAGCTCATTTTGACCTAATACAAAGGATAAAAGCTCCTACATAACTCAAGGAAAGGCTTAACTCAGAGGGATTCTGAGTTCGTAAAGAAAATAGAAACTAAGGGGTAAAAATGCAATTTCACCAATCCAATCTAAAAACAGGGTAACTCAGGGTCCAAACATAGGTCAAAGCAACCTAATAAGAATAAAAGTGGGATGAGATGATCTGATAAGGGCTACAGCAATTCCAAGGAACTAAATGATAATCTGTAACCTTAAAAAAAAACCCACTTCAATTCGCGAGGTTCGAGGAAAACTAAAAATAGAATAAACCCTCTAAAATTCATAGAAAAATAATCTCTAGGGTTTAGAACCTTCAATTTGGCCTTAGGAACCCATTTTGACCTACATTGAGAACCATGCCCAATTAACAACTTAATTTGGGTTTTTGAGTAAATTGACCGGTCAAACAAGGTTTAATCTGGAAATAAAATTCACCATCATAATCCTTAGGTTCTAATTAGTCATGTATAAAAACTTGAGCTAAGAAGAAACCTTCTTGACCAACTTTACACTTTGGTCCTCATATATTTACTTGTTGGCCCTCATCTTTCGAACCCTCACATTTCTGCCCCTAACTCTCCTTCGTTCTTTGCATTCAGGTCCCTCCTGCCAAAACCTGACCAGCACCATGCTCCAGCAACCTTGCGCGGAGCATGGCGCCGTGCAGGGTAAGGGGGAGGGTCTGGCAAGACAACCGGGGGTGCCCTGCGTCGTCAGCCGTCGCAGGAACACCCCCCTGGTCGCTGCAACCCACCATACCGGCCGTGCGAACGCATGGACGGTATGGGTCTCCATCTCCGGCGTCCTCTGGCGAGGGAGACACGTCGTCTCCCTCCGCCCTCCTCTCTGATTCCGCCTCTATAAATACCCCCATCGCTCCGTCGTTCTGAGGAGCTCGGTCCTGACGGAGAAAGACCCCCACTTCCTCTCTTCCCACTCCGACAGGAAGCCCTCCAGCTCCGGCGGCCTCTCCCCTTCCTCCTCGTCGCTCTGCCGCACTACCAGCTGCAGGGTTGCCCTCCCTCGCTCTTCCCGCGCCACGCCGCACCCAGCTGGCGCCTCTCCGGCCCTCTCCTCGCCGCCGCCCCTTCCCCTGGGCATCTTCTTCTCCGGCGACAGTCGATACGACTGCCGCCTTGCTCCAGCCCCTTTCGCCTCCGTAGCTAGGTCAGAACTTCTCCCCTTCTCCCCCTCTTTCTTTTCCTCACTGTCTTTTATTTGATTAAACCCTCGACCACTCCTGTCCACCGTCACCCCCTTCGTCTCCGGCCAAACTCCGGCGAGACGCCCCCGTCACTCCACAGCCCATACGCCTCGCCGACCCTCACAGAACCTCCACCTCCTCACCCTGATCAACCTCCGCCCTTCCACTTCCCGCCACTCGCCCTCTGCAGACCCCCCGAACAAACCCACTTCTCCGCCCGCAGTTTGACCTAGGGCGACCCTTACGCTCCGCCCCGCCGCCTGCCAGACCCCCCACCACCTTCGCCGTGCCACGGCGAAGGTTCTCCGCGTATCTGATTAGGCCGAGAGGCCGTTCCTCTGTGGACAGGTATCTCGACCGCCGTCGCCATTGCTGCGTGGAAGGAGCACCTTCAACTTGCAGCTCCAGGTGCGATTCGCCTAGGTTCGACTCCCAGGCTGCGCGGGGCATCTCCACGAATCGTCCCAGGCTTGCAGCTAGGGCAAAGGCCTCGCGTGCAACCGCGAACTCTTGCAGCGTCTTCAGCTGCGGGCGCCCAATTGGGGTGGGACATTTAGTCCCACCTCGGAAATTTTCAGAGGAGCACGCCCGCATAAAGGCAAAAAGTGCCTTAGGTTCGTTGCCTCCTGAGCACGGGGTGAGGTCCCTCTCACTTACCCGCTCGACCTGGCCTCGTCCGCGACCACGCCCCGCGGACCTGGCCCGACCCGACTAAGCCCGACCTGCACTCCTCGCCCACCACACACGCCAGTGGGCCTGGACCCGGGCACGACCTGTACCCGAATACCCAGCAGCTCTGGGAGAGCTTTCCTAAGAGCGGCTTCCGTGAGAGAGAAACGCGGGGGAGAGGGTAGAATTAGGTTTTTCCCCTCTGATCAAGCTGTGCAAGTGTGCAGGCAGAGAAGAAGAAAGACGCCCGCTGAACAGAGAAGGAGAAGAAGATTGAAGGAAGAAGAGCAGCCAGGGCTGCCTGAAGCAGAGGACTGAGGAAGAAGAACTGAAGCAACACTGTAGCATCCGCGGGTTAAGTCGTTTGATTGGAAAATCAGACGACGTCCTGAAGACAGGTGAAGAAAGAAGAAAAGAAGAGAGATGGAGCAGCCAAGCAGAAGAAGAAGAGAAGCAAGAAGAAAAGAAGAAGAAGAGAATGGAAGGGAGATCTGAAGCAAGAAAAGAAGAACAGGAAGAACAAAAGCTAAAGAGAAGACAAAGAGAAAGAAAGAAGAAAAGAAGAAGAAGCCAAACCTTCATCTCTCTCTCTCTTTTTATTTTTGTAATAGAACATGTATATCTTTAGAATACAACTTGCTCCCTGAGTTCGACCTCGGGAACTCTTTATTTTCCGAGTAAAAAATTATATATTAGCAAATGATGGCAATAACTATCTGTACTACAATGACTTAAGAAAAGCTAGTTGCTGCCACCGTTTCGCCAGTTGGCGCCGTTGCCGGGGAGCAACGGCTATTCTAGAGATAATCAAATTCCTGTTTTTACATTGCTAACAATCTCTCCTTTGTTGTGCAGATACAAGAAAATCGAGAAGACAAGCAACCGCACGACAACCACTCCGAGGACAGGTAATTTTTTCCTCTCGCTATTAACCCCTAAACTCTAAAGAGGAGGAAAAGAAAAGAACAAGCAATATAGGTCTAACCTGTCTTCTATACTTAGTAAACCACCAAAAGTTGCATGTTTTCAACCCAATATTCCTGCACACTATTAAGGGTACCTAAGGGCTAACACATTCTTGACTGAGCCCTAATTACCCAACAAAGAGCTAACTGGACCAAGTAGAGCCAACCTAAGATTCAACACTAGGGATTTAGAGACACACTCCTTAAGCAAGAATTGAGAAAACCAAATGAAGTGTGCCCAAGCCCTTGTCTGAAAATACCTATTCAAAGAAAACCTAAAACAATCGGCTCTCTAAACACTTGAACCCTAAAAGGCAAGACCCAAAAACTCTCAAAGGAAACAAGAGGTAAAGTTGCCCCCTTGGGTCAACTAACCTTAAATTAGGTCACTCTTTGCACTCAAAGAACTAAAAGTTCAAGTGAAACCTTAAGCACCCTGATCTTAAAGTAAAAATTGGTAGACTTAAGAGGTCGAGATCCCCATTCTGGTCTACCTGGAACCGCAGTGACAAGAGAGGTTGGGTGGGGGAAACCCTGTAACCCGTGGGGACGCTCTACCGTGTAGGGGTCTTCGCGGGACTCTCCCTCTCTGGCTGCCCAGGTAATTCTCAGGTGGACGGTCTTTCTGATCAAGGGGTCCATCTGCCCCGCACCTCTATAGTCACCCAACACATTTTTGGGTGTCTTGATTGGGTCCAGCACCTGGTTATCTCATCCAGTCCTTCAGTATTTTGCAGGAGGTCCTTGGAACCTCCTATAGAAATTCACTCTCCCCGAGGCTAAGCCTCGCTGCCCTTGTTTGTGCAACCAATCTTTCGCATAGCCCCTCTTTCCTCTGATTCTGAACAAAGTCCCCTTCTTCCATTGATTCAAACTTCTGATTCTATATCTTGATTCCACCACCTGATTCAAAGATGCAGCCTAATTACCTAGCAAGACTACCATGTAAAAAACCTGAATATCTGAGATCCATGAAAGATAAGATGATTGAGGATGCCCTTGAATTCTATGAAATCAAATATAAACCCTTAATACCAATAGAAAACATTCAGGTTGATGTCCCAACAACCACAGCTTTCATCATAAACTGTGCCCAAATTCTATTGACAGAAGTTACAAAAGGATCAACCCGAGATATGCTCATGACAGGATACATTGAGATAGAAAAATTACACCAATCTGAATACCTTCAATGCTTAACAAATCCTGTACTTTGGGAACAACACCAAGATGCCCTTATAAAATGGGTAGAAATGATGAAATCAGTAGAACAAATTATCAACCAGAAATACCCGTATATACCAGAAATAGAGGGTGAACCATCTTGGAACAGTATTAAGGAACAATCCAGTTTCTCAGATCTCGGGATTGAGGCACAAAGTGGTTGTAGAATCCCAACCCAGATAGAAGACAATGTTGAATTAGGTTGGGATATTGCAGGAGAACACAATGATGAGCCAAACTTAGACCATGAATTGTCAAGCCTAGAATTCCAAAACTCCTGCAATAATGAGATCAGAACGGAACCTTTTGAGGGTATAAATTCCGCCCCTTATTTTGATAAGGTGGCCCTCGAAGGTTATTCGGACTTAGGTTCTAATAATTCTACCCGCATCCTAGGCCTAGAATCTAGATCTGAAACTTATTGGGAAGATTATGAGGCCCCTTATGAGAAAGATCAAATTTTTACAGAATATGATTCCGGGCCTCTATTTGATGAATACCCCTCTCCAACATCTTCAGAAAATCTGATCGATTTTTCGAAAGTCATACCAATTTATGATACAGAAACTGAGGAGTTGGACGAGTTGGATTTCAATTGGGTCTATCCTACCAGCTTTGAGCTTGAGCTTAGACAGAATACCTTTATAAGCCCAGAATTGACATATAAGCTAGACCCTAGTCAGGTTGCTGATTCCACATCTAATAATTTTTGCTGTGGTGGAATTCATGATCATGAACCTCATTTTCACAAACTCTCCAACAACTTCAGATCCGACTATAATTGCGGAGAGACTCTCCTTCCTGAACACACCAGGCCCATCTACGACCTCAGTTCTCATGACTCTGACTCCGACTCTGAGGTCCTGATTCCCGAGATCACTGATAACACAGAATCATTCCTTTTTGATCCTCAGGAACCAAAAACAGAAAATGCCAAGAGTGATTGCAACCCAGAATTCAAATCTTTTCTCAATTCAGATTTCTTTCATCCTACAGACACTCTTCAGGCATTTGATAGTTACCTGGAGGACTCTCTACAGAAAACCACCTGTCGTTCCTTTCTAGAAGAGCCCTCATACACAGTTGCCACCTCGTCTGCACACATAGAACTAATCAAAACCTCTTCCCAACCCCGACCCGCAACCGGACTCAATTTCTATTCAGATTCACCTCTCACCGAGCTGATTGCATTTCCACATCGGGTTTCGAACATTAATTAGACTACGTACCATGCTCTATCATTCTCTGATCACCCCTGTAGGGTTCCTGCATCAATCACTGATTATTCTACGGGTCCCTACTCTGACCAGGCTGATTCGACTCAGCCAAACCCTGCATTCACACTTCCACACCCATCTGACCTTCATAGTATATGGTGGGTTCCACACCTTTTGATCTACATCTATCAACCCACCAGATTGATTGGGTTTGGGCTGCATCATCAGCCTGTCGATCTGAACAAGCACCTGGTTGGACCAACCAGGCTCTTAATCAAGGTGCTTGTCTTACAAAACTCTGCTGATTTGATCATCCCCTCTCCATCGCATTTCCTGCTTGGCTGAAGGCATCAAATTTAGCGCTCAACGGGAGGCAGCCCATCATTCTCTTTGAAAACCTAAAACCTTTTCTGACACATTGCCGCACTTAAAGTTCACACTTTAGGACAGCCGACCCCACCTCAGATGCTTGCATCTGGGATTAGAAATCGTCCACAAAATTCAACCTGACCCATTCACTCATCCAAATTTCTGTCTTAAGGAATGAACTAAGTTAAATAAAAACCCCCTAGGTTACAATGAGGACATTGCAAATCTTAGGCATGGGGGGTATGAAAGTGCAAAACTTGTAAGAAAAGGTTTCAAACAAAAAAAAATTCACATATGCCAAAAACACCATAAAAATTAAAAATTTTCGAAAAAGAATAAGAGGAAAAGAGGAGAAGGAAATTTTGTGAAGGAGAAGGAGAAAAGAAACAAAATGAAAAAGGAGCACAAAATTATGAGAAAAGGTGATAGTCATTAGTAAGGACTAAGGAATTAACCTAAGTTCTAGACCTCATTCAAGAAAATAACTGAAAAGTGCATAATGAGATTAGTAAGAACGCAAACCTTAGGCATTCTTGAATAGACTCTTAGTACCCATTAAGATCTGGACACTCCTCAAGAGGTTGGGGAAAATGAAAAGCTGAAGTATTAGGTCTAAGGCTTAGGGAGTATTTGGCCTCATTAGCTAATTTTTGGTTTACGGGACTCAGTAACCTAAGCACCCTAACCTCACACACAGCCTGGTTCAGTAAACGTAAAAATCAAAATCACGCAGAAGCGTCGCAAAATTCTGAAAAGAACACCTAGAGTAGGAGCGGCCGATCAACACAAGTTGATTTGGACGAGTTCCCAGCGTGGAGAGGCGGGAAATCCCCTCAAAGATGCGTAACAAAATATCATCTCCTCGGTGCTTGTCTCTTAGGATATTCACATATCCTACTGGGGGCATGTAAGCACTCTGCTGGTTCAGATTCCATGGATGGCATTATCTCGAAGTGTCAATTGCCAGGGTCTGGATTCGGCCACGGAACACCATGGATGGGATTATCTCGAAATCTCAATAGCCAGGGTTCCGGGGGTTGCCATGGGCGGTGCTATCTCGAAGCATCGATCGCCAGGAACCCTTGAGGATTGATGATGGGAGCAATGAATCTGATACAGACCGTGTTGAAAAGCCAATCCTAAGCTAGAATTAAAAAGAAAAAAAAAGAAAAAAGAAAAAAAAAAGAGAGAGAACTCTCCGAATAGATAAATTTTCTCTCTCTCTCTCTTACAAAACGCACTGCGAACTGAGCCAGGGCTAGAATCATTTCAAGCACGGGTGCTTTAACCACAAAGTCCAATAGACCTTAGGTTAGTTCTTGTGGGCCTTAAAAACCTTTGCTAAGGACTGAGGCTAAGGCTAGACAGATTTGGATCTTGATTGGTACTAGAGCACCTTTTAGGCCTATGGTCAGCATTCTAACCTAATCTAAGCTCAAATGAAAAAGCACTTATCTGAAGCTATTAAGAACTTCATGGTCTAGAACAAGGGTTGAAACCTTAAGTTTTTGCTAAGGGACTAGCAAAAGCTAGGCATGGGGGTATGATGAGAACCTCATCATGAGCCATAACTAGCTCATTTTGACCTAATACAAAGGATAAAAGCTCCTACATAACTCAAGGAAAGGCTTAACTCAGAGGGATTCTGAGTTCGCAAAGAAAATAGAAACTAAGGGGTAAAAATGCAATTTCACCAATCCAATCTAAAAATAGGGTAACTCAGGGTCCAAACATAGGTCAAAGCAACCTAATAAGACTAAAAGTGGGATGAGATGATCTGATAAGGGCTAAAGCAATTCCAAGGAACTAAATGATAATCTGTAACCTTAAAACAAACCCACTTCAATTTGCGAGGTTCGAGGCAAAGTAAAAATATAATAAACCCTCTAAAATTCATAGAAAAATAATCTCTAGGGTTTAGAACCTTCAATTTGGCCTTAGGAACCCATTTTGACCTACATTGAGAACCATGCCCAATTGACAACTTAATTTGGGTTTTTGCATAAATTGACCGGTCAAACAAGGTTTAATCTGGAAATAAATTCACCATCATAATCCTTAGGTCCTAATTAGTCATGTATAAAAACTTGAGCCTAAGAAGAAACCTTCTTGACCAACTTTACACTTTGGTCCTCATATATTTACTTGTTGGCCCTCAACTTTCGAACCCTCACATTTCTGCCCCTAACTCTCCTTCGTTCTTTGCATTCAGGTCCCTCCTACCAAAACCTGACTAGCACCATGCTCCGGCGACCTTGCGCGGAGCATGGCGCCGTGCAGGGTAAGGGGAGGGTCTGGCAAGACAACCGGGGGTGCCCTGCGTCGTCAGCCGTCGCAGGAACACCCCCCTGGTCGCTGCAACCCACCATACCGGCCGTGCGAATGCACGGACGGTATGGGTCTCCATCTCCGACGTCCTCCGGCGAGGGAGACACGTCGTCTCCCTCCGCCCTCCTCTCTGATTCCGCCTCTATAAATACCCCCGTCGCTCCGCCGTTCTGAGGAGCTCGGTCCTGACGGAGAAAGACCCCCACTTCCTCTCTTCCCACTCCGACAGGAAGCCCTCCAGCTCCGGCGGCCTCTCCCCTTCCTCCTCGTCGCTCTGCCGCACTACCAGCTGCAGGGTTGCCCTCCCTCGCTCTTCCCGTGCCACGCCGCACCCAGCTGGCGCCTCTCCGGCCCTCTCCTCGCCGCCGCCCCTTCCCCTGGGCATCTTCTTCTCCGGCGACAGTCGATACGACTGCCGCCTTGCTCCAGCCCCTTTCGTCTCCGTAGCTAGGTCAGAACTTCTCCCCATCTCCCCCTCTTTCTTTTCCTCACTGTCTTTTATTTGATTAAACCCTCGACCTCTCCTGTCCACCGTCACCCCCTTCGTTTCCGGCCAAACTCCGACGAGACGCCCCTATCGCTCCACAGCCCCATACGCCTCGCCGACCCTCACAGAACCTCCGCCTCCTCACCCTGATCAACCTCCGCCTTCCACTTCCCGCCACTCGCCCTCTGCAGACCCCCCGAACAAACCCACTTCTTCGCCCGCAGTTTGACCTAGGGCGACCCTCACGCTCCGCCCCGCCGCCTGCCAGACCCCCCACCACCTTCGCCGTGCCACGACGAAGGTTCTCCGCGTATCTGATTAGGCCGAGAGGCCGTTCCTCTGTGGACAGGTATCTCGACCGCCGTCGCCATTGCTGCGTGGAAGGAGCACCTTCAACCTGCAGCTCCAGGTGCGATTCGCCCAGGTTCGACTCCCAGGCTGCGCGGGGCATCTCCGCGAAGCGTCCCAGGCTTGCAGCTGGGGCAAAGGCCTCGTGTGCAACCGCGAACTCCTGCAGCGTCTCCAGCTGCGGGCGCCCAATTGGGGTGGGACATTTAGTCCCACCTCGAAAATTTTCAGAGGAGCGTGCCCGCATAAAGGCAAAAAGTGCCTTAGGTTCGTTGCCTCCTGAGCACGGGGTGAGGGCCCTCTCACTTACCCGCTCGACCCGGCCTCGTCCGCGACCATGCCCCGCGGACCTGGCCCGACCCGACTAAGCCCGACCTGCACTCCTCGCCCACCACACACGCCGGTGGGCCTGGACCCGGGCACGACCCGTACCCGAATACCCGGCAGCTCTGGGAGAGCTTTCCTAAGAGCGGCTTCCGTGAGAGAGAAACGCGGGGGAGAGGGTAGAATTAGGTTTTGCCCCTCTGATCAAGCTGTGCAAGTGTGCAGGCAGAGAAGAAGAAAGACGCCCGCTGAACAGAGAAGGAGAAGAAGACTGAAGGAAGAAGAGCAGCCAGGGCTGCCCGAAGCGGAGGACTGAGGAAGAAGAACTGAAGCAACACTGTAGCATCCGCGGGTTAAGTCGTCTGATTGGAAAATCAGACGACGTCCTGAAGACAGGTGAAGAAAGAAGAAAAGAAGAGAGACGGAGCAGCCAAGCAGAAGAAGAAGAGAAGCAAGAAGAAAAGAAGAAGAAGAGCACGGAAGGGAGATCTGAAGCAAGAAAAGAAGAACAGGAAGAACAAAAGCTAAAGAGAAGACAAAGAGAAAGAAAGAAGAAAAGAACAAGAAGCCAAACCTTCATCTCTCTCTCTCTTTTTATTTTTGTAATAGAACATGTATATCTCTAGAATACAACTTGCTCCCTGAGTTCGACCTCGGGAACTCTTTATTTTCCGAGTAAAAAATTATATATTAGCAAATGATGGCAATAACTATCTGTACTACAACGACTTAAGAAAAGCTAGTTGCTGCCACCGTTTCGCCACTACCCTTCGGATTGCTATCGGCTCATGATAGCAATCCTCAATGTTTCAAAAAAAAAAAATTACTTCATTGCAATATAGCCCAAATAGCACTCAAACAAATAAATTTATTACTCGAATGGAAGTCCGACGTCGAACACAGGGAGCAATATGGCAATTTAAAACTCAAGATCACAATTTGAATCAAAGATATAAGAGATTGCAATAATAATAATGTCAAGTATCAATGTGCAAAAAGAATGAAGTAAAATGTTGATTTGAATCATCAATTACTCCTCACAGTAATAGCAACTTAAATCAGCAGATTAATCAAGGAAATAAAGACTCAAATGTATGCAATCAGACGATCTAGGCTTGTATCAGAAGGCTTAAACAGCTGGTTGTTACAGTGCTTCCAAGAGACTCAAGGGTCTCTTCCTTCTCTCTTCTCTACTTCTATCTTAGCTACTCTCCTCTTCTCCTTTCTTCTTCTTCAGAATTCTTTCTTCATTGCCTTTCTACAACTCAAGCTTCTTCTTCTTCTTCCTTCTTCACCTGTCCTGACTATCCTCCTCCTCCTTCTTTCTTTCTATTGTCCAGGTCTTCTGATGCTCAGGGGGAGACTTATGAAATTGGCTAAGTGTTAGCCAACTCCTATCAGAGCAAAACCCCTTTGTCCCCGTGCACTTTCTCTTTCCTTCTCTCCCTGAGTCACGCTCTCCCAGAGCCTCCAATAGTACCCGGTTATTGGGTTCTCGGACCTAGAGCGTACCCGGTTCCAAGGCTGCAGGCGTGGGTCGCTGCCGACGAGTGTAAGGCTTAGGCGGTAATTGGATCTGCACTAGGTCCGCAGGGGCGTGTTGTGGACGAGGTGCGTGGAGATGAGTCCGTGTCGATTGGGAGTTGTAGCAGGTGAAACCAAGACCTGAAAGTAGTTGAACACGTTGGGGAAGACGTTGGGGATGACGACTGTCTAGTCACACCCTGAAACATGAAATAGGGCCTCGCGGCTGGGTTAAAATAGCGCAAGCTGGTCTCCTGAGGACAATGAGGGTGGTTGTGGTGATTTCAGGGCGAATTGAGGTGTGTGGTGGTTGGTGGAGGTCAGTGAAGGTGGACGGAGATGGGTTTGTTCGGTAGGTGATTTGGGTGAGCGAAGTGGCAAATAGGGAGAGGGGTTTTGAAGAAGGTGGAGAGGTGAAGGTTGTGGGCTTGTCGGCGAGGTGGATGGAGGTGTGTAGCGGTGGAAACACCTCGTTGGAGGAGTGGCTGGAGAGGAGGACAAAGAGGGTGGTCAGTGCGATATGGCGGTCGAAATGAAGTGCGGTTGGTGTGTAAAGGAAGTAGAGGAGGCTGGGAACTTATCTAGGTGATTGGCGGATGAAGAGTGGCAGAAGTGATGTCGGTTGCAGTATAGCCGATGTTGAAGACGAAGGTGACTCCGGTGAGAAAGAAACAGCGAGGAAGATGGAGGGAGAGACGCCCGCTGGTATGGCGTAACGCGGAGGAAAATGAGGAAAATGAATCTGTCGTTGCTATTGCAGACGGACGACGAGGGAGGAGCCATTCGACTGGATTAGGAGAGAGGAATTTAGGGTAGATCCGGTTGAAATCGAGCTTGAGGAGAACGATTTGATCTAAAGGTCTTTTTATAGGCCTTTAGAGGAGGTTTTGGGCTTGGGAAGCAAGCTTCCCAAGCTTGTAAAGCTTCACCGGAGTTGGGATTTTTTTGATATCCAAATCTCTCATGCGTTCGCATGAGAGATTGGGAAGGTTTTGGGGCGTGGGATTTGGCTCAAAAGGAAGGGAATTTCTTGATGAACTTCCCTTTCAAATTTGAAAGGGATTCGTCAAGGAATCAAGGAGTTCTTGCCAATTTTAGGTAGCTAGTGCTTGTAGGAATAGGATCAATGGAAGCAGGGACCTATTTATGAAAATGATGATAAAGTTAGGGGTATTTTTGTAAATATTTTGAAAATTAAGGGCATAAATGTAATCAGACAGGACCAAGTTGCAAACTAGGTCAAGATAATTTTAACTTGGGTCCAAATTTTGGTACAAACCTAATTTGGACCTAAGGAATCCTATGATCCTCTGGTTTTGACCACGTTTGACTGGGTAATTAATGCAAAAACCTAAATTAGGGTAAATGTCTGTCTGAGACTCTGTTTTGGGTCAAGACGGGTTCTGATGGTTAAATTGAAGGTACCAAACCCTAGAGAATATTTTTCTATAAATTTTAGAGGGTTTAGGTGAATTTTATTCTTACCAGAATCTTAGTTAATTAAGCAAGTCTATTTTTGGGGTTTCAAAAGTCATTTAATTCTCAAAACACGCGAAAACCCTTTTCTGTCTGTTCTAACCCACTTATTAGCCTTTTAGGACCATTTGACCCTTAATTAACCCCTGAGAAAACCTGTGGTTGTACTATATTCAAGTTATGATGGTAAAATTACAGTTTTAACCCTGGTTTCTTATCTTTCTCTCAGAATGCTAATGCAATGAATTATAATCCTCTGGTGGTTATGTAGGAGCATTTAATGACCTAATCAGATTAAATTGAGCTAGTTATGGCTCATGATGGTGTTCCCATCAGGGGGTCAAGTCCCCATTCACGAGCTTGCGTATAGCCCTCTCCTGTGTTCACACGCACACAGGCCTGGGTCTAGATTCATTTACTCGATGAAATAGAGAGAGATAGAGGGAAAGGAAGGGTTTACCAAGGATTAGGGGGAGTTTTGCTTCAGGAAGAATTGGGTCTTGACTTAAGTGAATTTGGGTTGAAAAGTTAAGGCATTTGAGGGTCTCCACAGACGTCTGATTTGAGGTTTGGGTTGAGAAATAAGCTAAGTGTTGAAAGGCTTATAAGCGGTTTCAAACCACCACATTTTTTTTGGATTATTCTCTCTTCATCATACTTATTGCTCCTGATATATACATTTTTGATGTACATTGATTCATATCTTTTTATTATAAATTGAGCATTCACTTCATATTTTGTGGAAATTGATTTCGTCACTTGATTAGTGTTTGATTTGCGATTCATTGCTCCCTGTGAACAACCTCGGAACTCATGTTTTTTGAGCACTTATAAATTTAAATGTTGATTTAGTTTTAGTCGACTAAACTACGATGGATACTTTTCTAAAAAGATGGAAATTCGCTATCAATACCTATCATCACATGCATGAAATGAACTTCGATTTGCGTGAAACAAGTTCCGTTGTGTGTGTTAATTGATAAATAATATGAGACCACTGTCATAACTTGGAAAATAATGGTGAACAGATGAGTTGGGGAATAACATGAACATCTGGAAATCCTGGAATGAATAAACTTAACTGTTAATGTACTTTGGTTTGATGAAAGATATAGTTATCTGACAAGGGCTAATACGGCTCTGTAGTCGTGACTTAGAGAATGGACAACTGGTTTTAGCTCTGCTACTCACCAGAATTAGCTATAGCTTTGGTCTTTCAGATTAGTTCTGGGTTGGTTTAGGGAGTTGTTGGCCTCACTACGACTCTTTAGTTAGGCTTAGCAGCCAACTGAGATAGGAAGATGTGTGGCTCGAGGTTGGGAGTGGTTTCTTCTTAGCCGATGGGTGGGTCATTAGTGTGAGTGCGAGCGGAGCCTAAAGAATCAAGTATACACTAAAGGGGGGATGAACAGTGTAGTATCTATTAAAAAATTAGACCTTTAAAATATTCATCACAGATAAAAAAAATATAATCACAAACCAATGAACTAACACCTGATTTTATAGTGGAAACTCTTCCTGGTAAAAACCACTACTTAAGCCTCTTCGCTTAGGATTTTCCCGACTAGGCAATGCTAGTCAATCCATTGACACATATCACTTGAACGAGGGTGGCACAACCTCTTACAAAACTTATTCTTTTACACTTGACACGGAGAAGAACAATAGGAATACTTCCAATCCAACTTGGATTCCCAGATCAAGAACAACAGAATAAAATAATATAATAATATTGCTATGGAACCTCAAAAATATTAAAGAAGAAATTGAGATTTCATGAATCCCCAGAGAGTGTGCTTTAAATCACAGTAGTTGTAGGCACAGAGACACGAAAGCACAAGAGAGAGAGTAAGCATTTTTCTCTTAGAAAGCTCTTGAGGTGTGTTTTTGAGAGGGGGTTGTTGGTCCTATTTATAGTCATTTTTCGACATTTTTGGAAATACGGGTTTGGTCGATCAAAATAAAGTTTGGTTGATCAAAATTGTATTTGGTCAATTAAATAAATTTATTGATCAATTCAATGTTGATCGATTAAAATGATAATTTGATCGACTCTGAGTTTTGAAAAGAAATTCTACCATTGGAGTAAATTTGATCGATTAAATAAAATAGGTTGATCGATCAAAAAGGAATATGACCATTAGAGGCATTTGATCTATTAGAACTATTAATTGATCGATCAAGGTTTGGTCAATCAAAAGGATATGTTGGTCGATCAACTGTAGGGAAAATGATTTCTGAGAAAACAAAAAGCTTACGTTTGTTTTTCTTCTTAAGGTTCCGTACATGCTTCTAGACTCAATAAAATTTGAAAAGGTCTTCAAGTCCTTTTCTTCCTTGATGAAAATGCTGGTGAGGATGCAACCATGCTTTAGGTTTGACTTAACCTGTAATGGTTAGTCCATAATGAAAGCATAATTTTGTTACATCAAAACAAGGGTATTAACAATCTCCTCCTTTTTGATGATAACAAAATTATAATTAATTATGCATGATGTGCATGATCAAATGTTTAAATATTTCTCCCCCTTTGTTATTAACAAAAAGACTAAAGTAATTCAATGAACAAGTAGATAATGCTCCCTCTTATTGAAATATTCATGCAATTCATGAAATGTTGCTATGCAATAGAATTATAAACAAATTTCAATAATCAGGATAAGAAACATTATATTAAGAACATGATATCTCAAAAAGATACTGCAGTGCTCATATAAAAAAGTACTACAAAGCAAGATAAATATGAAGTCCATAGATAGAAGACAGAAATGAAATATAATGTTCTACAAGCCAACATAATAGATAAAATATAAAAGTAACTAAGGATGGTCTTAATATCTGATGGAAACTCCTTGTTGATATTAAAGTCATCCAGAGAGAATGGAGACGTGTCGGTGCTGGGTCCTGCAATAGAAGAGAAACATTGTCTGCATTGTGAAACTGGTGAGATCTGAAGGTCTGTAGATCCACGGGATGGCTGCTGGACTAGTGAACCAGTAGGCTATGTCTGTTTGGAGGCGGATGGTGCTGAAGTACTTGGCGGAGGAGCTACTACAAATGAATGTTGGCCTTGGGGGGTCTGTGGTCATGGATAGTAAGTGAGTGGATTTGCTCTCCAAGCTGTTCCAGAAACTGACCCTGCCTACTTAGGTATGAAGAAACCTAAGTGCTGTGCTCCATCAACATCTGCCCTGTCTCTCTTTGGCGGTGCATCATTAGAGAGATGCCATCTATCACGTCTTGGACTCCCAAGCTATCGTGTCTGGTGAACTGCCTATCAAGGTAAGGCCACTCCATATCATAGAAACAGAGAGAGGGTCTGACTGGAGGTGGGAAGTAGGCATCGAAGTGCTGGTAGGGAGAGAAAGGAGGTGGATTAGAGGAAGGACGAGATGAATGACCAGTTTGAGAAGGAGGCTGAGTAGAGGAAGCTACTGCCTGAGATGGATCTTGACGGGCTTGACGTTCCTGTTCCATTTTGGAGTAGGTGAGCTCTCCAAAGATGGAAACACGAGAGGTGAACTGCTTACCATTAATATCCATGGGGACACTAAAATGAAGGAAGATATGGGAGAGAAGAGTACCAAAAGGGAATATGCTCATGGGTTTCCTCTCCATGAAGGTGAGGATGAAGTGGTTCCAATTAAACGCCCTATTAGTCATGGAGGCGTATAAAGCCACGAGCAAGGGGCTTGGACAGTTCTCAAAAGAGGTAGATTTGGACATGAATTTTCAAAGAAATACATGGTTGAGGAACCGTAGGAGAGGAGGAAAATAAGGGGACTTGGTTGGCTTGCCCAAGTCAAAAGATTTGGGAGTCATCAAAGTCTCCTTAATAACCTTAGAGGATATGTCATGGTGGAGCTCAAGATAGGTAGGACCATAAGAGGGACAACCAAGGACCTTGATGATAACATCATCATGAGCCATAACTAGCTTTAATTAATCAGAATCATGTGACAAATGCTTCTACATAATCGCATGAGAGTCGTAATTCCCTACCATCCATTCTGAAAGGAATACATTAAAACAGGGCTAATTCCACAGTTTTAACATCATATTATGAAAGCAGAGTAACCACAGGATTTGCCAGGGTTTAATCTAAGGTTTAATGAGCATTAAAGTCTAATAAGAGGGTCCACACAGACAAAAATAGGGTTTTACGCATTTCGAGAATCAATTCATAACCTAAAACCCTGATTTTAGACCCGCTTAAATTACAAAGGTTCTTGTTAGGATAAAATTCATATAATCCTTCTAAAAATCATAGAAAAACATTCCTTAAGGTTTGGTAACCTTGATTTGACCTTTGGAACCTATTTTGACCTTAAACAGAGTCACAGACAAAGTTCTACCATAATTTGGCTTTTTGCGTATATTTTCTAGTCAAACTTGGTCAAAACTGAAATCCAACTTCACTGTTAGATTTCTTGGGTCCAAATTAGGTTTGTACCAAAATTTGGGCCTAATCAGAGTTCATCTTGACCTAATTTGAATTCTAGTCCTTTAAAACTCCGTTCTTCACATCCAAGGACCTAACTTTTGAAAATCCTTGCACATCTGCCCCTAACTTTGTCTTCTTCTTTGCAAAATAGCCCTTGTCGCCATTGAAGGTCAACCAACCTCTAGGAAACCTTTGACTGGGCCTAAACCTACTCGAATCTTCATCAAATCCCACCAAATTTGGTGGAATTGATGTTCACACTATGAGGAATCCATTGAGACGTATCTTGGGTTCTGATTCTCCCTAAGAAGGTCATGCAAACACACAAGATTCTTGGGTTATTCTTGGCTCCTAATGGAGATCAATCAATCTTCTTTCCTGTTTAGAGCTTGCCCCAAGCTCTATAAAAATTTCTCCTTTGCAAAGCCATGCTCTTTAGCTCGATTTGGCTGCACTTCATAAATTCTCCTTCTTTGGCCACCTCCACCGTAGCTCTGGTGACTCCTCTCCCTCCGAATTCTTCGCTCGCTACCACATACCATAGGCAGCGAGAATGTCTTCAGCTCCTTCCTCTACTCCTAGCCAGCCACAGCAGGAGTCCCTAGACCCCTCTCGTCATCGTCGCTCCACCACCAGAGGCTTCATCTTCTGATTGGCCAATGCCTCCCTCTCACCCTTTGTCCTTAGTTAGGTTCTAAATCTTCCTCTCTCTCTTCGTAGTTTAGATTAGGACCCGTCCTACCCCAATTCAACCGACCATCCACTGCCTCCCCCACCGTCTTCTTCCACTCCAGCCGAGCTACGGTAAGGTCTCTATGCCACCACAAACCTCCATTCAACCCGCTACATGTCCCATAAGCTCTACCACACCTTCGCGAACAAAACCTGTAAGAAATGGAGGGGTTTGTCCATCCAAATTGCTTGTCGAACAAACCCACCTCTGAACACCTTCTCTGACTTCGCATGGCCACCACACACCTCCCCATATTTCACAAACACCATCATCGCTCTCCTTAACTCACGACGACTCTCCTAAGCAATTCTAATTGGGCCGTGAGGTCGTCTTCATGTTTTCAAGCATCAACCGAAGCTTACTGTCACCGCCGTCTTCCCCGACCATATTTGTCATGCTTTGAGCACATCTGACCTTGTTGCCACATTCAGACATTGCAGCCTAATCCCAGGAACCATTTTAGGGCTTCAATCGAAGAAAAGAGCAGCTGCAGCACCTTCAAATAAAGCGAGCTCCACCAGCTGCTGCTATGCAAAGGAACGCCCAACAGATAGTCCCACATCGTGTGGGACAAACTTCCAGCAGCACTATATCATGATTTTGTGAATCCACCTTATCGCCCAGTAACATGGGGGTTCGGGTCCTCCATGCACGCGCCTCCTCATGCTTCAAGCCTCGCCTGTGACTCACGCACGCGGGTCTGGCCAATCTCTAGGATCCGATAACTCGATATTGAACTCGATTAACCCCGAGTCTGAGAGAGAAGAGAAGAGAAGAGATATGTGAGAGAGAGGGGGTGGGTTTTGCTCTAAGTACCTTAGGCCCCGTGCTGAAGGAAGAGGCCTTGACACTTAGCCTTTGAGAGTTGCCTCTATGTGTTGAAGAAGGAAGGCTCTTGTGAGAGAAGCCTTGGTCTTGTGAAGGCCTTGAAGGAAAACCTTGGGCACCTGTTTGTGCCTTCTGTGAGGCACTGTGCTATGTGAAGGTTAAGTCATTTGGTTTTGTGAAGGCGACATCTGATTGAGGTTGATGGTGGCATTATTGAATTATTTAAGTACCTAAATTAACATTGATTAATTGATTGAAGGTACAGTTTGGTTATTTGAATAATTAGAGTATGAGATATATGCTTAATTAAGATGAATAATTGGTGATTCAAATCACCATTATTTTGTCTTTCTATTCTTTTTGTCTCATGATCCTTTGATTTACATTTGATTATCAATCTGAGCAATCCATTCATTGCATATTTGTTATTATGATCAATTTATTGTGCTAATTAATTCTAAATGAAGATTAATGTGTGAATTCCATATTTGCTCCTTGTGAATGACCTCGGACTCCTTTAGATTCTGAGTTTATAAATTTAAATGTTTTGTTGTGTAATTTAGGAGTGTACTATAGCACATTTCCTAAACAATGACAATGCATATTTAAAACCTCCTCTTTTGCCTGACAACAAACCCTAGAAAGAACATCGGCATTGACAAGGACCTCAATGTCCTAGACATTGGATGTCAACGGTATATCAAAACCTTCACCAATGTTGTGAAGTTTGGAGTGGAAAAGGTGACAAACCATAGGGTCTACACCTTTGATGTGACTAACCCTAACACCTGCATAGAAAGTTTGATCAAAGAGGTGACCTATCCTATGTTAGGTAAGTCAATCTCTAAGACCTGAAAAGATGCGCTCGAAGAAGTCTAGATCAATGGGACGATCGACATGAGGTGAGAGCTGTGAGTAGAGTGAAAAATTGTGATGCGCCTTGTTACTAATGAAAAATCAGTCAAATGTGTCATCCCTAGGGGTGGAGGTAGAGCCACGGGAATGTTTGGGAGACATAGGAGCAGGTCTGTTACAGATTTGGTCGATCAAAATAATCAAGTTGGTCAATCAAAGCACAAGTTGGTCGATTAAAAATAGGTAGTTGATCGATCAGAAAGGTACATTGGTCGATCAAGAAAATAATTTTTGTTGATCAAATAACAGATAGGAAACAAGTTAAATTTCAAGTTTGAAGGATTGGTCAATCAGGTTTTCAGGTTGGTCAATCATAGGTTGGTTGATCAAAATCAAAAGTGGTCGATCAAAAGTAGTTTTTCAGAGTTTTGAACATGATATTTTTGGTCGATCAAAAGTAGTTTTTCAGAGTTTTGAACATGATATTTTTGGTCGATCAACGCCAACAATTTAATCGATCAAAAATCAATAGAACTGAAAATGAGAGGATGCAATCGGATCAAATGGGAAGAACGAATGAAGAACGATGAAGAACAACGAAGAGTAGTCG
Organism: Thalassia testudinum; assembly: GCA_037157565.1. Taxonomy (NCBI): domain Eukaryota; kingdom Viridiplantae; phylum Streptophyta; class Magnoliopsida; order Alismatales; family Hydrocharitaceae; genus Thalassia; species Thalassia testudinum. Next base: position 108,437,801 of record JAZHRO010000003.1, on the reverse strand, counting down.
CCAGAAAATTTCGAACAACACAAGAAACCATAACAAAACAAGATCAAAATGACATGTTTTTGAAAGAAACAAGTAGAGAAATGGGATATACCAAGGATTGACAATGATTAATTAGATTGGTAGTGAGGAGGAGGAGGACAGTCGGCTGGAGGCAGTGGTGGTCGACTGGAAGTGGCGGCAGTCACCGGAGGAGGGTAGTCGGTGCTGGAGAGGACATTGCCAAGGAAGAGGTAACTGCAGTTGGTCGACCAAGGGTTGGTTGAGATCGACGGTGGCAGTGGTGGTCAATGGGTGGTCGATGGGAGGAGGGGACCACAGTGAAGGAGGTGAGGACCTTGTGTGGGGTCTTGAGGAGGTTTTTGGTAAAAAAGTGTGGTAAAAAGTTATTTTTATAGGGAATGGGTAAACAAAAAAAGGTAGGAGGTGATTAAAGATGAAATCAAAGATTGATCATGATTAATGATCAAATCAAGTGATTAGAATCACCAAACGAAATCTCAGTGAAATCAAATTTGCCTAGATTTGGTCGATCAAAAGTACATATTAGTTGACCAAATTCAGCTGTGGTTGATCAAAAAGAGAGATTGTTCGATTAAAGATGAATTTTCAGTGGAGGGAAAATTCCCACCCAAAGATGGATCGATCAAAACCAATATTTTGTTTATTAAAAGTTGAAAATTTTGGAGGAAAATTTCCAACCTAAAAGATTCAAAGCTTGATCAATCGGAATAAACATTTATTCGATCAACAGTTGATTGATCAATAGAAGTTGTTTGATCTATCAAAGGCTATTAAGACAAAAAGCAATCAAAGTTCAGCAAGTCTTGTTAAGCCTAAGTCTCTTCTTATTAATATAAATCTTTCTTTTGCTAGTGGTTTTGTGAAAATATCAGCTAATTGTTTATCTGTTTAAATGAATTATAAGGCTATTTCCTTCTTTAGGGAATAATATCTAAGAAAGTGATGTCTAAGATCTATATATTTTGTCCTAGAGTGTTGAATGGGGATTTTAGACAAGTTTATAGCAATAGTGTTATCATAAAGAATCCTAGTGTTTTCAAAATTTAGTCCAAAATCTGTAAGTATTTGTTTTATCCACAGAATCTGTGAACATACTAACGATGCAGCAATGCACTTAGCTTCAGTTGTGGACAGAGAAATACTATTTTGTTTCTTGCTGACCCAAGATACTAGGGAATTTCCGAGGAATTGACACGTTCCACTAGTACTCTTGTGATCAATTTGACTCCTCGCATATCAGCATCATGTTGGTGCAAGGGCACCACGATCATTGACTTTGATGATAACAAAACACTTGGTATTTAACATTTGCATTTGAGTTTAAGTTTTTAGGAATAACGCAAATGGAATCAAGTGTGAAGGAGCTCAAGCTTGCATCCATGGTGGATTGGAGGAGCTTGATGGAGGAAGGAGTAGAGATGGAGCTTCTCGTGGAGTGAGAGCTTGAAGACAAGAAGAATAGGATAGATATTTATCTTTCATGTATTTTGTATTTATCTTATTGTACTTTGCTCTTTTACTTCCTTATATTCATGTAAAGAGCCCAAAGTACCTTACCTTAGTCTTAGGAACACTATTCCTACAATAGGACTCTTGGACAAACACTTAGGCATTTCATAGAAAACCTAGAAAACCAAAATAGGCTTCAGACAGCTTGATTAGACGTCTAATCTGGACTTCAGATGTCTGATCTTGAACTTTAAGATGTCTGATAGTTTGTATAGACGTCTAAATACTTAGGTTGGACTCGGTGTTGTCTATTCATTACTTTCAGACAACTAGCCCATAGTTTAGATGTTTTGGAAGACATCTAATGACCTTGATAGACGTCCAACAATAGGACCATTGGACTATCAGAACATAGTCTTCGAGGATTACCCTTTAATTATATTTATAACTCATTCAAATTTTTGATAAATAGACGTTAGGCTATATCTGACCCAAATCACTTTTGTCAGATGATTATTGCTGTTAGCCTCTCGGGAAATCCATTCCCGTAGAGAATCCCCTTTCCAGACGATTGAACTTTATGCCAGATGTCTCATATGTCGTCTTACCCTTATAACACTAGAACCCTCTTTCAATTTGGTGAAAACAGGAAGAAACCCATCTTAGAATTAGACTTCTGATTAGTTTTCCAGTGTTGGTAATCGTATAGCATGTATTTGATCAGAATGCGTCGTAGTATAGTTGCGAAATATGATCAACAAAAATAATTTATAAGATAACAAGACTTGAGTCCCGGTCGTTCATCTCTAGGAGGCGTTTATGGAAATGCAAATTTGAAATCGATCTCGCTTTCTCTACTTGCTTAAAATCGCATGTCGGTTTATGGTTATTACGTATTTATGCACGACATGCTTAGTTGCTAGAATATCAGAAATGAAAAATAGGAAACTTTAATCACACAAAATATATTGCAATAAGCTCATGGTGATTCTCAACACACACACATATATATATATATATATATATATATATATATATATATATATATATATATATATATATATAAAGATCTTTCATTGATTCATCATGGTGTTTGCAACATGGAACTCATGGAAAGCTTACAGAGGAATGCTTGGAAACACAAATCTAGCTAGCAGAAAATGATCGCATGCATGAATCTAAAGGGGGATTATGCATGCATCATTGGGGGAGAATATAGAGCTACACTGAGAGCCTCATCATGAGCCATAACTAGCTCATTTTGACCCAATAAAGAAGATAAAAGCTCCTACATAACCTAGAAGAAGGCCTAACTGAAGGAACAAGTGCTCTGAGAAGAAAACATGAAATAAAGGTTAAAACTGTAATTTTACCATTGCAGTACATAAACGGGATTTCTCAGAAGCAAAACATAGGTCAAATGGTCCAAATAAGATAAAAAGTGGGTTGAGTTATTCAGAAATGGATTTATGTGCAATTTAAGAACTAAATGACACGTGGTAACCCTAAAACAGACCCGCTTAAATTAACAAGGTTCCGGTCAGAATAAAAATCAAGTAAACCCTCTAAAAATCATAGAAAAACATCCTCTAGGGTTTAGAACACTTAATTTGGCCTTTGGAACCTAGTCTGACCTAGATCAGGGTCCTAGCTCCTTAATTAACCTAATTAGGGTTTTTGCGCAAAATATCCAGTCAAACGAGGTCAAACCTGAAATACAACTTCACCATTGGATTCCTTAGGTTCAAATTAGGTTTGTACCAAAATTTGGACCTAAGAAGAGGTCATCTTGACCTACTTTGCAATTTAGTACACCCAAATCACAAATTGGTCCCTATCTTTTGAATACCTTTGCAGAGAGCCCCCTAGGTTCTTCGCCTCCTTTGCAAACCGGTCCTGTCGCCATTGCTAGGGCAGAACCGAGCTTCGACGAGGTTCGGAGAGGGATTGCTCTCTAATCCCTCAGAGATTCCCTCCCAGAAATGGAAGGGGGATTCTCTGAGGAATTCCCTTCCTTATAAAGCCAATTACAATCGCTGGTGTGAACCCAATCTCTCGTGCGAACGCACGAGAGATTTGGGTATCCACCTTCCTTCCAACTCCGGTAAGCCGGCAGGCCTAATTGCGCGCTCTCCACGCGCTGGCAGGAGTGGCCAGCACCTATAAAACACCCCCCAGACCCTGCCGTAGGACCCGAGCTTGATTTGGCCGAGTGTCCACCCCCAATTCGTCTCCTCCTGCCTGGCCAAAAGTCCCAGCAAGCTCCGGCGAGCCCCCCTCCCCTCCCTCTTCGCTCTGCCACAAAACCAGTGGCAGAGTTAGCTTCCTGACTTCCCTCTGCGTCGCGCAGTACCTGCGTACGCCGCCTCAGCCCCGTCGTCGCCGCCGTTCTCCCCCACTGGGCATCATCTTCTCCGGTGACAGCAGGTACTGCTGTCCTCCTTTCGTTCCCTTTCATCCTTACAATTAGGTTAGAACTCCTCTCCATCCTCTCCTCTCTCTTTTCCCCCTGTTATCTCATCTGATTACCCCTCGACCGACGCTGACCACCCTCATCTTCCACATCACCGACCGACCTCCGGTGAGCCACTTCCACCATTCCAGCCCCCACACGGCTCGCCAACCACCTCGAGAGCTCCGCCTCACCACCAGGAACTCGCTCCACCCCACAACTGCCACTCCAGACCTCCATAATCACCCCCCGAACAACCCACCATCTCCGGCCACAGGTTGACCTAGGCACACACGCCTAGGCCGACCTGCGCCTGCAGCATCGTCCACCGCCTTCGCCGTGCCACGGCGAAGGTCTCTAGCTGATCTGATTGGGCCAAGAGGCTCGTTTTGTGCATGACAGTGTTTGAGCTCCTGCCGCCATGGACGACCTCTGATGAAGCTCCAACGAAGCTCCAGGCACCCAGTCTCCCAGGCTACAGGTGCTGCATACTCGCGTGAGTGTCGCGAGGTGAGTGAGTCCAGCAAGGAGCGCCAGCAGAGTCAACAGCTTGGGCAATCGAGCGACAAAACTCTGCAGGCGTGCGTGAAGGCGAGACCAGATAGTCCCACATCATGGGATTGCAACACTCAGGTACCATATAAGTTGTTTTTGTGTTTTACTCTCATTGCCTCCGTAAGCATAGGGGTGAGGTCCCTCACTGACCCCACACCCGCCTCGTCCGTGGCTTGACCACGCGGATCTGGCGGATCCGACCCGACCTAAACCTACGCACTCCTCGCGCATCACACCACCTGTAGGTGCGCCTGGTCCCGGGTATGATCCAATCCGATTATGGCTGTGGCTCTGGGAGAGCGTCCGAGTGAATTGCTTGAGAGAGAGAGACGCGTGGGTAGAGGGAGAAAGGATAGGTTTTGCTCTGTGTAGGCACAGGCTGAACGTTGAGGAAGAAAGACTTGGTCGCGAGAAGGAAAAGAAAGAAGGAAGAAGGAAAGGCAGGAAGAACAGAAAGACCAAAGAAGAAAGAAAGAAGCCTTCGCAGGAGAAGAAGAAGGAGCAAGGCAGAGAAGAACAGAGAGACCGAAGAAGAAAGAAAGAAGCCTTCGCAGGAGAAGAAGAAAGAGAAGAAAAGAAAGCAAACACAGCAGCAGAAAAAGAAGAAACAGAGAGACTGCAGAGGAAGAAGAATAATCAAGAAGAAAAGGGAACATACTTTTAAGACGTCTGATCACAAGATCAGACGTCCAATTTCATTTCTTTTTGTCCTAACTACTTTTAATCGCATATATTCATAGTTGAATTGATATTTTGAGTAAATTAGAGTGTTCAATTACCTTTTGACTAGTAGTAAATTCCATTTTCTTCCTGTGATCGACCTCGGATACTCCGGTTTTCGAGTAATAAAATTCTTTATATTTGTTTAAACGTTTTGTCGGTTATACTACAACGTGATATACTTTAAACCCGCAAAAATCGTTGACAACAAGAGCTACACTACTAAGCAGTAAATAAAGCATGTAAACTATGAAGAACTAAGCTACTAATCTAGTAGAAATAAGGGCATTCGGAGATGGGCTCCGATGGCCTTTGAGTTGGTTGGAAGGAGGAGGGGCGGCCAATGGTGCTTAGGTTGGCCCTTGGAGAGAGGTTGAGGGGGTGATCCAACATCTTGGCGTGGAGATGGTGGTGGCCATGGTGAAGCAACTCATGAAGGTGGAGTGGAGGTGGAATGAAGCTAAGCTAAAATGGAGCCAAGAGTGAATGGGTGCAAGTGGCCACCCCTTAGGTCTTTTTATAGACCTAAGGGAGACTCTCTAGAGAAGTGTGGAACTCTCCAGAGAGTGCTCCAAGAGTGGTCAGCCAAGGAGAGAGAAGGTGATTTTTAGATCCACCATTTGTGGATCTACAATTTGAATGTGTCTTGGTTGCTAATTTCAGCAACCAAGAGTGGCGCCACCTTTGGAAGAACCTAGAACACTCTAGGTGGTGTAGGAGTGCGCGAATGGGTGTGTCGCTGTGTGTGTGTGGCCGTGCCCTATGTGGCTAAGTGGTCTAGGTTAGGTCCTAAGAGGTTTGGGTTAGTGTAGGTCTTAAATTAGGGTTACAAACCCTAATTTCTAAGGGGGAAATGCAATTAAACTTAACACAAGTTTAATTGAATAAGTGTGAACCTAATTGAGAGTGAAATAACTCAATTAGGTTGGGCTTAGGTCAATTGGACTCTTACTGAGTCCAATTGGACTTGTATGGGTTGAGATCTGAGCTCAATTGGACTCTATGAGTCCAATTGAATAGGCTGATGAGATTGACTATAATCTAAGTCATGGCTTAATGAGAACCTAATTAGGTTCTTAGGAAGGTTTAAAGATGGTGTACTAGGGTCAGGGTACCTTAATTTAGGTTCCTAAGGGGTTGGAATTGGGTTTAGGGAGCTAAGAACTCAAGATCAAGGCTTGAATTCCAAAATAGGAACTGGAGAGAAGTTCTAGACTTCCAATAAAAGTGTTAGACAACTTACAGTGAAAAATCAGAAGTCCAAACTTCAAGTCCGGATGTCTAATCAGAGTCAAGAATGTTTCTAGGTTCTGTCTTGGGTATTCTGCAGAAATTGGTCGTCTGACTAAGTGTCTGGACGTCCAATAACTCTGCAAAAGTGGGTTTAAGGTGTGCGGGAGTTGTCTAAGGGTTCTGGACGTTCTATAACTCATCTGGACGTCCAGATAGAGGTTGGAATTAGGGTTTTAGGGTTTCCTAGGGTGCGGTGACCTAATCTAAGGGTGGCTAAGGCTTGGGGAAGCTTCTAGGCTGTCCTAGGGCTAGGATGGACCTAGGTTCTTCACAATTTATTACTTTATTCCTACTTAATAGAATAGCATACCTTAACTCCCTTACATTATTATCTACTACATCTAATCTAGGTCTTTCGCTCCAGCTCTGCTGCAACACCAGTTATTCTTTATTCTTCAGATCCAGCTTTAGATCCAACTTCAGATCTAGCTTCTGATCAGCTTATTACCTGCAATTGACATAATGCACCTAATCAGTACATTATAGCATTATTTTATGTATAGCTAAAAGAAAGCAGTAAAGATGCAAATAATACTTATGCATGCATGAACTACCCTAACTTATGCTAAGTCTTAGCCTAATTTAGGTCAATTAAGACCTATGATTGCTGCACAATCATAACCCCATGCCTAAATCTTGCTAGTCCCTAGCAAATGCGAGACTAAATTATTTACAGAAGGGTCCCTAAGGGATTGATTATTTTATTAAATGTATGCCTAGTGATTTTTCTCCTTTTTGTTTTCATTCTATGTTCTAGAAATCTAGACAATTGTGAAAGTGTAGCTATGTAGCTTTTGCAACGGATTTGAGTGAAAAACTAATTCACCTCTAAAGCCTATACTTGACTCCTAGTAAAAATTCTAGCGGGATAGGCAGACTTCTTCCCTCGGGGTATTCAAGATATTCTATGAATTCCACCTGGCTTTAAGCTTAGGTAGAGAATCTTTGAGAGAAAAGATTATATATTTGGTGGCTCACTCTCAACTGGTGCTACATAGAAATTAGTACTATAGAATCTAGATTCCCAAATTATTACGTAACTCAACTCAGAGAAAGACGAGAAAAAAGTATGCTCTCTTTTGGTTCCTTTGTATTCATTCCCTCTTTTTCTTTTTCTTTTTCTTTTTCTTTTCTTTTCTTTCTTTTTTCTTAGAGCTCACAATCTCACCAAATTCACACATATGACCTGTATTTGGTGGTCTCACTTGGCATTAACACTTTAATTGAGTTCCCATAACTCTAACGCTAAGTCAGAATTCCTCAGCTAGTATTCGGGCGGTTAGAAACACAAGAAAGGTGGGTTAAGGCCATATTTAATGGATCTCAAATTTATTTGGTGGTATTGCCTCAATGCAAATGAAATAAACACTAAATATTCACTTTTTTTTTCTTTTTCTTATTTTTCTAATTTTTTTCAATTTTTCTTTCTTTTCATTACTTTTTTTTCTTTTCATCACTCTTTTTTTTTTCAGAACACAACTAGCACACATCCATGAACTTTATTGAGGAGGCATTATTAGGGATTTGTGGTACTCAAGAGACATTGGGTGGCTTATTTGGTGGAAGTGCCTACTTACGGCACTAGGAAAGGCAGATGGGATGGTGTATTTCTGACCTTGAATTAATACCCTCCTTCAATCGAGAATTCTGTAAAGAATGGTCGTAACCATCCACCTTAGCCCTAGTTTTATGAAAACTCACTCTCCACGTATTTGCCTTATTTGGTGGCTCTCAAAGTTCACACAAAAATGTATACGCAGGAACCAAGAGCAAAAACTATCCCTAATCTCTGAGTAACATCACCTAATTATCTAGGATTCCGGATTCCTTGCACTAATCTTAGAGCACTGGCACACTCTATTCTCATCTCACACTATTTGGTGGATTTTTGGAAGAAAATTTGCCTAACTCTCAAAACACTGTCCAAGGGTTCAGGAAAAGAGGCACTGCTTCTTCTCGACAGACTAAAGACGTTTATTAGCCTTCACCATGAATCCATTGCAAATTCTACGTGTGTGAAAAATTATACTGGATTCTAGATTACAGGAATCAACTAGAGGATAAAATCCTTAATGCATTCTCTTAATAAGATAATCTTATTCATGGATGCAATATGTATATATGCTATAAACAAGTAACCTTTTATATTCGTACTTCATGAAATTTCCCTTATTGGGTTACATTTAGCTTGACCCTAAATTTAGAACAAGAGGTGAGCGAGTGAGTCAGAAGTGGCTGTTGCAGACGATATTTAGCTCCAATGCAAGTATTGGAGGTGGAGTCGGTTGTTCTTTTATTTACGGTCCTAAAGTACATTTGACATGTAGCTCCGAGGTTTTCGTAAATGTTGGCATAAAAATTTTCAGTTTTATCGTATCTACCCCCCCATGCCTAAGTTCTTGCATGTTCTCATGCATGAATATAAAAGAAAACAAATACAGTAGGGAATAAATGAGTAGAAATCACCTGGAATTTCTCCTGATTTTTAACATTCAGCATCGGCCAACCTGACAGTATGCAATATGTGAAAAGGAAATATGCTAAAAGAAAAAAAATTGCTATGTATAAAAATGGTATGTATAGGTGATGGATGTGGAGTAGATGTTAAGTTTAACGCCTCTAGCTGGGCGAAAACTCAATCAGATGTATCAGTTCTTGTATAAGAGCCGGTCAAGATTAAGAGAAAGATGTGCTTGTATGCTCCCAGAATCAATGGTCCGAAGATGCGAACCAACTGATTGTGCACCCCTACTCCAAAAAGTCTAGCTATAAGAAAGTGTGGAGTGGTGGTGGAAAATAGAGGATAATCAGAGGGGGGATCATGATGTTGATTCAGCTAATTTATCATGTCCCATAATTCAGCAGGAAGTTGCTGAATGAGTAGATCAAAATGTATCTCAGAACCAGAATTTGAGTCATAGGGATCCTCATAATGATAATTGACATCAAAGATCATGCCCTCTCCAAGCTCTAGATCATATCGGGGTATCCGTGAAAGTAAAAGATCAATGGGGAGGTCACTGAAATCCTCATCGGAAATCACTTTGTCCTCATCAGTACTCATCTCTGACTCATCAGAGGCTGACTCTTCAGGCTCTGAGTCGAGCCATCCATTAGATTGACTAGGATGATAGGTGCGTCCTCAGCTCATTCTGCTCAAAGCTTCACCCTCGTATGAGTTGGGCTCCTCAATAATTCTTGCCTCAGGTAGCATATCCATTTCTTCGATCAAAATATCCATAGCTACTTCTGGTCTTTCGATGTTAGAATCAGGGATAGAAAGTGTCATCTCAGAATCTCTAACATTTGAATTAGGTATGTAGGTGAAAGAAGAAGAGTGCAGATCAGAAGATGTTGGCTCTAGCACAGGTTCACCTACAATGCGAAGTCGCCTAGATTGATCAGTCGTGTCACATGTAATGTTTGCCTCAAGATCCATATTCTCAAGTGGATCTACTTCCCTCATCTTGGTTGTGTTATCTAACCCAAGAGGTATCTCCCAGGATTCAGGATAATTTGGTTGTCGCTCTGTCCTAGAGATATCAGTCCTTTCCTCAGTTTCTTGAATAGAGTTCTCAGATGAACCCATTTGGAACATTTCCTGCTCCTGTCTCATATCCAAGCCAGATTCTTCTTCCCTTGAATTATCTTCCGGCATCTACTCCTGAGAATCTCTTGTGTGTCCTTCCGGCGTAGTCGTTTTAGATTCTTCGAGGTCTTCAAGGCTATTTTCCACTTGATATCTCAAAAGTAGTAGTTCTTGAGTTTCTTGATTTTATCCAATTAGCCTTGTTATCCCTGCTGTTCCCTGAAGGAGCTCCATCAGATCTTGTTGATATGGAATCCAGCTTTGTCTTTGGTTCAGCTCAGTGATAGCTTGGATTTCGTGTAGATAGAATGAAGCCATCTCCTTAGCGCTAGCTACAACTCTCTGTATTCTATAATGCGGCCGCATATGCATTCGCAGTTCTTCAGGGGTTCCAAGGGGTGAATTAGGTCTACCCATATTCCATGGGTGAGAAGTAGGAGTATGAAATCCATATCCTGGGTTATAAGATGCGTTCCTTTGAGGAGCCGAATGGTATGGGTCATAATATCTAGGGTTGGGATATGGGTTAACCATTTTGGTAACCCGAGAAGAAGGATCAGGCGAAGTGAAAAGTCATCTTTGCCACCTTGGGTTTTGATCCCAAGGTTGAGCTGATTCAGTGGGCCAGCCTCTTAGATGAGCCCTTGGGTCCAGATTACCTAGATTCTGATTAGGTCCAGATCCAGGGTTAGCCATTGCGGCTAAGAGGATAGAAGAAGAGGGTGGGGGAGAAGATGGCCCAGGCGAAGTGACTCACCTCCTTGGGAGCGGCTCCCAAGGTCCAACCAATCGAGGTTCGAGTGACCTCCTTCCTCGCATGCACCAACCAACCCCTGGGTTAGTTTAGCCAAGCCAGACAAGTCTAAGACTCTGTCAATCAGATGGTCCATATGATCGGATGACCAGATTTTTCATTTTAAGTTCGAATTCCTAAAGAAAAATTCATCGTGCAACCAACTGAAAGTGATTCCTACCTTTCAAGCTAACCCAGGCAGTCTGGTTATGAGGGGACTAAGGGGAGGGTTCTTCCTTCGGCTCACGCCTCTGATTCCGTTACCCCTTAGCCGCGGTCGTTTGGCACTACCCCGCAAACTTAGTCACCAGGTTTGGCAAGAGTGGTTGAAACCACCTAGTAGTACGACAATGAATTCGGGTTTATTTTGTGTTTTAAAATTAATTTTAGCTCTTTTTTCTTCAGCTGGGGTTTATGGTGAGTGGCCCACAAGGTGACCAAGCTCACCGGCTAAACCTTAGACTTGATTAAGTCTAGTCTAGCTCAAATGTATGATCTCTAGAGTGTAGCCCTAAAGTTATAACCTAGGGTTCATGCAATTCTAGGTTTTTTTCTTTGCGATTTCAGCAGACCAATGAAACACAAATAATTCTATGGATAAAATTTGAATCCAAATAAATTGAAATTTTGTACGTAGATTCCTTTTTTAATTATCTATATACAGAATATTTTTTTGTGATTTTTACTATTTCAACCTAATTTCTACGGATTTTTGAATGTTAGGGGGTCAGAAATGGAATTGTAACCCCTAGTTAGTTTTTCAAATTGCAATAGTATCAAATGATCTTCAAAAATTCAGGAAAAATATGTGAATTAAAGCCAATGAAATCAGTTTTGAAACCCCACCATTTTTTGTCAAAACAGATTTGCGGATTGCTTGGAATTGCTTTTTGAATTTTGAAAAATTTCAAATCTGGGTCAGTTTGACCCCCTTGCACTTCGCTAATTTTAAAAAATTTTGTACTTATAATTTTTTCAAATGAATGGTGACGTTTGAAAGATGGTTTGAAATTGAAGGTATAGCTCGAATTTCAAAATTTTTCGCTCATTAATTTTTTGGCATTTAAATTTTTAAATCAAAATTTGAAGCCTGGTCGAAAATCAAAGGGTGGTTGGGAAGCTTTTGAAAAGGTGTTTGAATTCAAAATTCAAACTTTCTACCAAAATGATTTTTTTTTCTTTTCAAAATTTTTTTTGCAAACCCTTTTGAATTATTTTTTAAGGGAAAAGCTTTTTTTTTTCAAAATTTTTTTCCCTTTTTTTTTCTTTAAGCAAACTAACCTAAGATTCAAATGGAAACCTAATCTAACTATCTAGACTTTTTTTTTAATTTTTTTTCATGAAAATAAATAGGCTTTTTTTTTTCAAATGAAATTGGGAGAAGGAAATCTAACCTAGGGTTCAAAAAAAGGGAAATCCTAACCTAAGAGGACATGTGCACCTAATGATTTTTCTACACCCGATGTGTGCGCAGATCCCATTTTTCATGTTTTCCTACACATCAACGTCAAGCAGAGGAGGATTTATTAGTGATAATTCTAGAGATTGAAATAAAAAATGACGTTGCCTCCCCGGCAATAGTGCCATTTGTTGGTAATCGTATAGCGCATATTTGATCAGAATGCGTCATAGTATAGTTGCGAAATACGATCAACAAAAATAATTTATAAGATAACGAGACTTAAGTCCTGGTTGTTCATCTCTGGGAGGCATTTATGGAAATGCAAATTTAAAATCGATCCCACTCTCTCTACTTGCTTAAAATCGCATGTCGATTTATGGTTATTACATATTTATGCACGACATGCTTAGTTGCCAGAATATTAGAAATTAAAAATTGGAAACTTTAATCACACAAAATATATTGCAATAAGCTCATGGTGATTCTCAACACATAGATATATATATATAGAAAAAGATCTTTCATTGATTCATCATGGTGTTTGCAACATGGAACTCGTGGAAAGCTTATAGAGGAATGCTTGGAAACACAAATCTAGCTAGTAGAAAATGATCACATGCATGAATCTAAAGGGGGATTATGCATGCATCATTGGGGGAGAATATAGAGCTACACTACTAAGTAGTAAATAAAGCATGTAAACTTTGAAGAACTAAGCTACTAATCTAGCAAAAATAAGGGCATTCGAAGGTGGGCTCCGATGGCCTTTGAGTTGGTTGAGAGGCGAAGGAGGGGTGGCCAATGGTGCTTAGGTCAACCCTTGGAGAGAGGTTGAGGAGGTGATCCAACATCTTGTTGTGGAGATGGTGGTGGCCATGGTGAAGCAACTCGTGAAGGTGGAGTGGAGGTGGAATGAAGCTAAACTAAAATGGAGCCAAGAGTGAATGGATGCAAATGGTCACCCCTTAGGTCTTTTTATAGACCTAAGGAAGACTCTCTAGAGAAGTGTGGAACTCTCTAGGGATAGGTCCAAGAGTGGCCGACCAAGGAGAGAGAAGGTGGTTTTTAGATCCACCATTTGTGGATCTACAATTTGAATGTCCCTTGGTTGCTAATTTTAGCAACCAAGAGTGGTGCCACCTTTGGAAGAACCTAGAACACTCTAGGTGGTGTGGGAGTGTGTGAATGGGTGTGTGGGTGTGTGTGTGTGGTTGTGCCCTATGTGGCTAAGTGGTCTAGGTTAGGTCATAAGGGGTTTGGGTTAGTGTAGGTCTCAAATTAGGGTTGCAAACCCTAATTGCTAAGGGGGAAATGCAATTAAACTTAACACAAGTTTAATTGAATGAGTGTGAACCTAATTGAGAGTGAAATAACTCAATTAAGTTGGGCTTAGGTCAATTGGACTCTCACTGAGTCCAATTGGACTTGTATGGGTTGAGATCTGAGCTCAATTGGACTCTATGAGTCCAATTGAATCGGCTGATGAGATTGACTATAATCTAAGTCAATTGGGCTTAATGAGAATGGTCCAATTGAATATGATGATGAGATTGACTATAATCTAAGTCAATTGGGCTTAATGAGGACCTAATTAGGTTCTTGGGAAGGTTTAAAGATGGTGTACTAGGGTTAGGGTACCTTAATTTAGGTTCCAAAGGGGTTGGAATTGGGTTTAGGGAGCTAAGAACTCAAGATAAAGGCTTGAATTCCAAAACAGGAATTGGAGAGCAACTCCAGATGTCCAATAAAAGTGTCAGACGACTTATACTGAAAGATCAAAAGTCCAGACTTCGAGTTTGGACGTCTAATCAGAGTCAGGAAGGTTTCTAGGTTCTATCTTGGGTATTCTGCAGAAATTGGATGCCTGACCAAGTGTCTGGATATCCAATAACACTGCAGAAGTGGGTTTAAGATGTGCGGGAGCTGGCTAAGGGTTCTGGACGTCCAGATAGAGGCTAGAATTAGGGTTTTAAGGTTTCCTAAGGTGCGGTGACGTAATCTAAGGGTGGCTAAGGTTTGGGGAAGCTTCTAGGCTATCCCAGGGCTAGGATGGACCTAGGTTCTTCACAATTTAGTGCTTTATTCCTACTTAATAGAATAGCATACCTTAACTCCCTTACATTATTATCTACTACATCTAATCTAGGTCTTCCGCTCTAGCTCTGCTTCAACACCAGTTATTCTTTATTCTTTAGATCCAGCTTTTGATCCAGCTTCAGATCTAGCTTCCGATCGACTTATTACCTGCAATTGACATAATGCACCTAATCAGTACATTATAGCATTATTTTATGCATAGCTAAAAGAAAGCAGTAAAGATGCAAATAATGCTTATGCATGCATGAACTACCCTAACTTATGCTAAGTCCTAGCCTAATTTAGGTCAATTAAGACCTATGATTGCTGCGCAATCACCCAGACATCTTAAAATGACTTCTTAGACGTATGTTTTGATCCAACATTGTTCAAATGGTCAACCCTTCTAGATCAGATGATCGACCTTTAGATCAAACGAAGACCCAGACGTCTGACCTTAAATCCCGAAGTCTGATAACCTTGTTATAATCATAAATGACCCTGATTTCATTAGGATTTTGGCTTGATCTTTTGTGATTTATTTTCAATGGCTATGGAAGCCTTCCAAGGCCTTCCAAAGCCTTCTTAGGACCTCTATAAATAGAGGAGCACCCTTCCTAAGAAACACACACCTTGATAGTATTTTCCACCATATTTGTGTCAAAGAAGAGATAGAAAAGTGTTCTTGCTCTCCAAGCCCTATTCAACAAGTTTGAGAGTGTTGATACTCTGCTGAATTCATGCCGAATCACTTCTGGTTTAGGGAAGATCCTTTCTCTTATAGTAGCTAAGTTTATTTACCTATTTGGGCTCTATAGGCTTTTGTTTTTCTCTTTTGTTTTGTGGTTGGGTATTCACTTGGAGAATTCCTGTCTCCTTCGTTAGACAAAACACTCTTCGTGGAGAAGAGGGATTTGAGGTATGCTACCCTCAGTTTAAAGTAGAGTGGTTGTAGGAGGTTGAATCACTCTCATTTAAGTTAGTCGGTTAGTGGATTTGATCTACTAGGTAGATCAAGAAATCCTAAATTGAGAGGTTTAGGTGGTGGTTTTTACTTGGGTTTGGGTTTCCACCAAAAAATCATTGTCTGCTTGTGAGATTGCTTTTTGTGTGATTGTTTACATATTATTTTTGCATCTCATTTTCATATCGCATATCTCACCCCCTCCATCAGGAATTACACATCACAATAGGAAAGTAGGTCAAGTGTAGCTGATTTGGGGTAGAATAGGGTAAGATCAACAGTGTTAAGTAGATACCTAAGTGTCATTTTTAAAGCATTTAGGTGTGATTCCTTAGGGTTTACTTGCAATCTAGCACACAAACAAGTACTAAATAGTATATCAGGTCTGCTAGCAGTCAAGTAAAGCAAGGATCCTATTATGCTTCTATATAGTTTTTGATCTACACACTTACCTGGTTCATCTTCTTTGAGTTGAGTAGTGGTAGCTATTGGTGTGTCTTTTCTTTTTGTTTTATTCATTCCAAACTTCTTCAAAATCTCTTTTGTGTACTTTGTCTGCAAGATGAAGATTCCATCTTACAGTTGATCAATCTGTAATCCTAGGAAGAACTTTAATTCTCTCATTAGGCTCATCTCGAATTGATCCTACATGACTTTCGCAAACTCTTGCCACAAAAGATCATTAGTATCACCGAATATTATGTCATCAACATAAATTTGGATTAAAATTAGTTGATTATCTTTTCTTTTGATAAATAAAGTTGGATCAATTAAACCAATTTTGAAGTCATTTTCTATCAAGTAGTTTCTTAACCTTTCATACGAAGCTCGAGGAGCTTGTTTAAGTCCATATAAAACTTTATTAAGTTTGAAAACATGATCAGGGTTACTAGTACTCTCAAAGCTAGGAGGTTGTTTCACATAGACTTCTTCTTTTAGAAACCTATTTAGAAATGCGCTTTTGACGTCCATTTGGAGTAGTATAAATCCCATATGAGCAGCAAAAGCTAATAACATTCTAATGGATTCTAGTCTAGCTACGGGAGCACAAGTTTCGTCAAAGTCTATTCCTTCCTCTTGATTGTAGCTTTGAGCTACAAGTCTAGCTTTGTTTCTTACAACCATTCTTGATTCATCAAGCTTGTTTCAAAAGACCCATTTTGTTCCAATGATAGATTGAGATTCTGGCTTAGGAACTAATTTCCAAATATCATTTCTTTCAAATTGATTCAACTCTTCTTGCATAGCTACAATCCAAAAATCATCAGTAAATGCTTCTTTCACAGATGTTGGTTCTGGTTGGGATACAAACACGCTAAGTGCAAGGTTATTAAAGGATGATCTATTTTGAATTCCTTTTGAGATTCCACCAATCACTAAATCTTTGGGATGATCTTTGGTGTAGGTTAAGTCTTTAGGAAGTTCACTAGAGATGGTGTCTTCAGGTATATTTGAAGGTTCATCTAGTTGATCATCATCTCTGGTTGATGCATTATATAACTGACCTGTTTTATCAAAAGACACATGCAGAGTCTCTTCAACTACCAAATTCTTTTTATTAAGGACTCTGTAGGCTTTACTTCTAGAGGAGTATCCTAGAAAGATTCCTTCCATACTTTTTGCATCAAACTTATCCAGGTTTTCCTTTGTATTCAATATGAAACATTTGCAACCAAACACTTTAAAGTAAGAGATCTTAGGAGTCCTATCAAAGTAGAGTTCAAATGGTGTTTTCTTAAGGATGGGTCTAATGGAAGCCCTATTTTTGATATAACAAGCAGTGTTTACAACCTCAGCCCAAAAATACTAAGGTAACTTTGACTCGCACAGCATAGTGTGGGCACACTCTTGTAGGGTTCTATTCTTTCTTTCTACAATACCATTTTGAGAAGCTACTTTAGGAAAAGTAAATTTTATTCCATAAGTAGGGCAGAAATCTTGGAATTTTTGATTTTCAAATTCTCCTCCATGATCATTCCTAATCCTAGTGATAGGTAGTCTAGATTTGGTTTGGATTCTCTTGGCTAATTTTCTAAATTCCTCGAAGATAGAATCTTTAGATCTTAAGAATAATACCCAAGTAAATCTGGAGAAGTCATCAACTAAGACAAGACAATATTTACACCCATTTATACTTTTAGACTTGGTTGGTCCAAAAAGATCTAAGTGGATCAACTCAAGTGGCTTGGAAGTACTAACCATGTTTTTAGGTTTGAAAGAAGTTTTATGTACTTTTCCTAGTTTACAGGATGAACAGAGATCTTTTTTTCTAAAGGAAATCTTAGGCAACTCTCATACTAAGTGGTGTTTCACAAGCTTGTTTATATTTCGCATGTGAACATGACCAAGTCGACGATGCCACAATATTGACTCATCATTTGATGCAACCAAGAAATTGAGATTGTTGCATTTATCAAAGTTAATATTATAGTTTTTTTTTGATCTGTCTCCGATGAAAAGGATTCCTTAGAATTTTTATCCCTAACTTTAAAACCTTTTGAAGAGAAGGTAACTTTATAGCCTTTATCACAAATCTAACGTACACTAAGTAGGTTATGTTTTAGGCCACTAACAAGATGAAGATTATCAAAGGAAGTTTTATAATTACCAATTTGGCCAATACCAGCAATATGGCCCTTGTGGTTGTTGACAAAGGTGTCTAAGCCACCTTCCTTTCGGTTGAGGTTGATGAACATGTCTTCTTCTCCAATCATGTGCTTCGAACATCCGCTGTCCATAACCCATCTTCCTTTTACTTAGACTTGTCATTGGTTTTCGTCTATGAGGTCCAGTGTGTTTTCTTACTGCTACAAGGTGTCCATCTTTTTGATGGTAGATCCATTCTAAGCACTTTGCTAATCCTTGAGAGTTTCCTACAAAACAAGATTGCAAATCTCTTTTTGGTACCCATTTTTGTTTGGGTCTAGTTTTGTTAGCAGGTGCCTGTTTAGGCGTGGACTTACTCTTAGCCTTAGGACTAGAGGGAATTTGTGTGTTGGTTTGTGAAGTGGATGCTTCATGATCATTCCTAGGAATATATCCTAACCCAAATTTTGTGGTGGTTTGGGTTTGTGTGACTAATAGCTTTTCTAAGTTAGCTCTTCTTTGGTGAACTTAGCTAGGTCATGAGCAATAGATTTTTGTTTGAATTTTCCTAATTCTATTTGAAGTGTGTCGACATGAGCTTTATGTGTGGTAATTTCTTGTGATAATTGTTGGTTTTGAGATTCAACACTGCTTCTCAAATTAATTTCTTCGTCTAGATCTTTTATCAATTTCTTATTAGTTACTCTAAGACCTTTAGCTAGATCTTTTATCAATTTCTTCATCTAGAGCTTTAATTGTTGTTTTATCAATGCTTCTAATAATTAGTCAAAAGTAAAAGATGATACCTCTTCTTCGATCACCATGAGACCGTAGAGAGCTTCTTCGCTTGAGGTGTCTTCACTTTCTTCTTCTGAGCTTGTGTTGCTATAATCCTAGGTTAATTACAAAGCCTTTTTCTTTGCTTCACGTTTGGAAAATCTCTGAGTCTTCTTTTTGTCATTCTCCTTCTTGAGTTGAGGGCATTCCTTCTCATGTGCCCTTTCTTCTTGTAGCTGTAGCAGATGATTGAATTTTCTTGAGCCTCTTCTTTCCTCTTCCAGCTCTTTTAATTATCTAGGAACGTCTTGAATTTTATGGAGAGAAGAGCTATATCTTCTTTGTCTTCCATTTCTAACTCTTCAGTGTTGGCGTCTGCTGTGAGAGCAAGATCTTTCTTTCTCTTTCCTTCGCCTTTGTGCTCCTTCATGTGCTCGAGTTGAACTTCGTAGGCCATTAGACTACCTATGAGATCATCCAAATGAAGCACTGAAAGATTTTTTGACTCCTGAATCGCTGTTGTCTTTGTTTCCCAGTCACTTGTGAGGTATTTGAGTATCTTTCGAACCAGTGCCTCATTCATGATTGTTTGTCTAGGTTCCTTTGAGAGTTGATAATGTCAATGCCTCTTGTGTACATTTGTTTGATGGTCTCCCCCTTTTTCATACAAGAAAGCTCATATTTCTGAGTGAGGAGATTAACTCGATTCTCCTTTACTTTTGAAGTCCCTTCATGGGTGACTTTAAGGATGTTCCAAATCTCGTATGCAGTTTTGCATGCAAAGGCTATTAAATTCCTCCTTGGAAAGACTGCAAAATATGGAATTCATGGCCTTGGTGTTGTGCGTGGCCATCTTCTTTTGGTCTGCAGTGATGGCTGCTCCTTTCCCAATTAGTGTATTTAGATGCAACCACATCCCAGACTTCATAATCCACTGATTCCAAGAATATTGGTATTTTGGTCTTCCAATAGCCATAATTTGTGCCATCAAATAGAGGTGGTTTGACTACAGATTGACCCTCAACATATACTTCCGAGGACTTTGACATCCTGGTTGGAGTATAACTTGGCTTTGATACCAAATGTGAGTGCGAGCAAAGCCTAATGCATCAATTATACACTAAAAGGGGGTGAATAGTGTAGTATCTATTAAAAATTGAAACTTTAAGACATTCACCACATATAAAAAATATAATCACAAACTAGAGAAATAACACCTAATTTTAGAGTGAAAACTAATTACGCAGCAATTATAAGTCTTAATCAACCTAAATAATGTTAGAAACCTAGCTTAATTTGTGAATTTTACATTCACATCATGCATATCATGCATTGCATCATTTTATATTGATGTACATAGAATAAGGTGAAATTATCTTGCAATTTAATGTTTTTTTGCTATTCGCAGGTAATAAAACTGATCGAAATAAGGCTAGGATGAGAAATAAGCAAAATAAACAAGGAAGAGAGGCAGAAGAAAGAAGCTAGATCCAGACAGAGGAAAGAGAAGGATAACCTTATCCATACCCTTAGAAACCTTAGGACAACCTTCCTAAACCCAAAACCACTTCCATTAGGACATCTTGGCCTTAGAACCTAAAACATGGATAGCACTATCCATGTTCCTATCCATACTATCCTTATCCCTAACCTCCACTTAGGATAGCCTAAACATACAATCTTAAAACTTGGATAGCACTATCCACAGTGTTATCCTGCTATCCACATATCCTATCCCACTATCTAGGTTCCTAAACCTCCTATCCCCAACCCAATTGAACTAGCCCATATCTAATTGGGTGCATCTACAGTTGATTGGGTGCACCTGGACCCAATTAGATCCACCCAAGATCTAATTGACTCCCACCTATCCATACAAGTGTAATTAGGCTCAGTAGAACCTAATTGAACCTAATTAGACTTGACCTAGACTCTATTAGGCTACCCTAGACCCAATTAGGTTCACTCCTCTCCAATTAGACTCACCTAAGCCTAATTAGGTCCACACCTACCTAACCTAGGTTGACCTAACCTAATCCAACCAAACCCACACACTTCACTCTATGAAATTTAAACACACACACACACACACTTTCCTAAACACACACCTTCCTAATCTACCAACCTACTAGTTGACGCCAACCTTCACCAAAAAATCCCATGCACACCCATTCTAGGAATGCCCTACAAACCATGTGCCCACCATTACCAAACCTAGATCCTAAATAAGTGGAGATTTCTATTTTTGGAGAGAGCCAACTTGCGACTTCCTTAGAAGGCCTTCCCATAAAAGCCAATAGGAAAAGGTCGCACATGATTCTCGATCCTCCTCCACTTCTCAAAGTGCGATCTCCTCTCCTCTTCCAACCTCAAGGCCGTCCACCCTCCTCTCAAGGTCGCCCATGGTGCTCCTTCTTCTCCAAAGCTCCTCCATGGGTGGTTGCTAGCAAGAAGAAGGAGGCCATATACCTTCTTCTCCTCTCAACATGAAGGCTGGTTTCCTCTACATCTCGTTCAAGGGCTTCTCCTCCTCCTCCAAGCATCTCCATGGTCGGTTAGCAAGGGAAGGTCTACAAGAGTGCACGACCACCTTACTCTCTTTTTCTTAGGCGTGCTCTCTCTCTTTGTCTCAATAGAGAGGACGTCTACCTTCTCTCTTCTCCCTTGTATGGACAGCCAAGAAGGCTTCCCCATAGCCTCTCTCGGTCGGCCATCTATTTAGATTGTTGTTGCTTTATGTTTGATAGATGTGTTAGTTACATTTGTTTTGAATGTTAAAGCATAGATTAATTTCTTCATTTCTTCGATTGCATACTTTATATTCTTTAGACTAGTAGGAATGTCCACTTTAGGTTCCACACATCACACACACCACACGGCCACCATGGCCTCACTTAGATGCATGTAGTCAATTAGGGTTTGCTAGCATATTTAGATCTAGGTTTCCCTTTTCAAAAATCAAAAACATAAAAAAAAATTGCAAAAGCAAAAAGACCAAAAAAAATGTATATATATATATATATTAGGTTAGATCTAGGTTTATAATAAGTGGATCCAAATCTAATACTTGCATTTTATGGCTCCTAGAGACGAATGACCAGGACTCAAGTTATAAAAGACTAAAAATCAACGTGAGTTCATTAAAACAAATTTCTTTGACTTAGGATTTTTGTGCAACTATACTACAAACAACAAAATGATGTATTATTTATAAAAGCATATTTTTAGCACGAAAAACCACTTGTCAAAAACCCTTCAGAGTAAAAACCACTATGTAAGCCTCCCAACTTAGGATTTTCCTGACTAGGCAATGCTAGTCAATCCACTAACATGTACCACTTGATGAGGGTGGCACAACCTCTTACCAAATGTCTTCTCTTACACCTGACAAGGAGAAGAACAATGGGACTTCCAATCCAACTTAGATTCCAGATCAAGGACAACATAATAAAACAATATAACATTATTCCTATGGAATATTAAAGAAGAAACCGAGATTTCATGAATCGTCGGAGAGCATGCTTTAAATCACAGTAATTATAGGTGTAGAGACACAAAAGCATAATAGAGAGAGTAAGCGTTTTTCTATTAGAAAGCTTTTAAGGTGTGTTTTTGAGAGGGGGGTCGTCGGTCCTATTTATAGTCACTTTCGACATCTCTGGAAATACAGGTTTGGTCGATCAAAATAAAGTTTGGTTGAACAAAATTGTATTTGGTTGATTAAATAAATTTATTGATCGATTCAATGTTGATCAATTAAAAGGATAATTTGATTGACTTTGAGTTTTCAAAAGAAATTTGACTGTTAGAGTAAATTTGATTGATTAAATAAAATAGGTTGATCGATCAAAAAGGAATATGACCGTTAGAGGTATTTGATCGGTTAGAACTATTAATTGGTCGATCAAGGTTTTGTTGATCAAAAGGATATGTTGGTCGATCAACAGTAGGGAAAATGATTTTTGCGAAAATGAAAAGCTTACGTTTGTTTTTCTTTTTGTGGTTCCGTACATGCATCTAAACTTAACAAAATTTGAAAAGGTCTTCAAGTCCTTTTCTTCCTTGTTGTAGATGCTGATGAAGATGCAACCATGCTATAAGTGTAACTGAACCTGTAATGGTTAGTCCACAATAAAAGCCATAATTTTGTTATATCAAAACAAAGGTATTAACAATTGGCTGTCTGTGGTTCAGCATACATAGTGCTTGTATGTGTTCATTCTACATAACGTAGCCACCACCCCTTTCCACAATGATCCCAGGGTGACAAAGAATGGTGACTCGATGGGTATAAGCCGTCTTCTTGGCCAAGAGGGTGGCTTATACCGGTCTTGCACCTCAGGAAGTTACATGAGATCGTCTCATGTCCCGAGACGTTGATTGACCGATTGTGGACTGTAATAACGTGGGCTTAAGTGCATAATGAAATTGGATAAGTAAATTAAATAATTGTTGATACAGTGCCCTCTTTCATTTGTCGCTGTTGTTACTTTGTTGTAGTTGTTCTACTCGACTCAATTTTTGTTGACATGTTCTCGGGTTTCGTACTTAGGTGTTGCAAGCAGTCGGGTGCAACAGCTACTGTTGGTCCATCTACTACAGGACCGAGTCGTACTTTGGGAGATGGTCTATTTTGAGCCAGTGGCTCTTTAGCTCTGTTCTTTTTTTTGCTGTTAGACTTTTATTTTCTATCGTTTGGTGATTGAACTAGCACTTGAGCACTTATTACTTTCCTATTTCTATGTTGGATTCTCTTTATATTTTGTCAGTACTTTATTCCTTTTATTTAATACATTATGAATGAAAGTTTGACTATTGATGTTCTATGATAATGTGCTGAGTGATTGCGATCTTATGGTTGGTTGTGCATGTGGTTAGCACACAGTGACTCGGGTTTTGTTGGTTGGCGAGATTCGGGTCGTCACATGTTGTGCAGCATCTAAGACAGCAGCAGCGAGGGTCTAGCATATCCTATCGACAGTAGCAGGCCTCTGGTATCTCAACTGGGCCCTTTGCCTCTTTGGGAACCCTGCAATCTTTTGTTTTAGAAGAGGTCAGATCTCGAGCAGGTAAGGTATCTTCATCTTTGATCTCCTCATCTAGTTGGGTTTAGTTTTGTGACTTCTGTCAATTTGCAAGCATTGGCGCTGTGTTGGGTTCTCTATTTTTTTTTTTGGTAGTAAAAGATCTAAATGCTCATAATTTCAATGTTAAAGACATCAAACTATGGTTCCTTAAAACCATACATGCCCATGGTACTTATCATTGCCAAGGAATAGGAACTAAAAGCTAGCACCAATTTAATGCTTAATGCAACATATCTATAGCAGCAGTCATTAATAGTCAACAATTAGTCCAACCCTTTTCATACATATTTATGGATACCATCGAATTGAACTTGAAATGTGTATATTGGAGGGACTTTTGTTGGTTATATATATATACATATACATATATATATATATACATACATACATATATATATATATATATAAGAAAAGTATCGAGTGAGAATTGTGCCTACAATTCATGAGAAAAGCCCAAACTTTTGTTTGTTTGATCGGTGGCTTTATTATTGAAACCATCGTCTTTGTTTTTAAGTGGTTTCAAATATTTATAACCCACCTTTTATATTTGGCAATTAAACCTAAATATTAATAATGCATGCCTTAATCTATGCTTGTTCTGTTACGATCAATTGTTTCTAATTTTGTTTGATTTGGTCTTTTGTTAATCATCATCTTTGTTCTATTATTTTATGTGTTGTTGGGTTGTATTACAACTCGACTATTCATTATTTTATGTGTTGCTGGCTCATATTACAACTCGACTATCTACTTTTTTATGTGTTGCTGGCTCGTATTACAACTCAACTTTCTATCAATTTATACGTTGGTGGCTTGTATTATAACTCAACTTTCTATTATTTTATACATTGCTAGCTTGTATTATAACTCGACTCTCAACATCCTTATTATTCAAGTATCTATAATGTTATGTGTTGTTGGCTTGTATTACAACTTGAATATTTATTATTTTATTGACTATTTGTTATTTTATGTGTTACTGGCTTGCACTATAACTTGACTATTTATTATTTTATATGTTGCTGGCATGTATTACAACTCAACTATTTATTATTTTATGTGTTGCTAGCTTGTATTACAACTTGACTATCTATTTTTTTTATGTGTTGCTAGCTTGTATTACAACTTGACTATTTATTATTTATGTATTGTTGACTTTTATTATAACTTAACTCTCAACCTCCTTGTTACTCAATATTTCTTTTCAATACAAAAATTTAACTTGTTATCATTTTTTTGATTAGACATTCCTTATATAATTGTAATGTATTACAAACAAACACAGTCAAACGTTAGAGTTTGTTTAAATAGATAATACGTTACAACACTATTTCCTTTTCATTATAATGATATATCATTTTGTTACAATGAATGTGTGTAGTTGTCACAATTGCATGTGATAAGAGTTACAATTACTCTTTTATATTGTTACAACATTTTTTGTAGTATTTATTACACATTCTTATATAATACTAATCATCATACACTATCTTGTTTTCATTACATTCTAATTTTATTATATAAATCAATGCTATATATAACAAGGGATTGACATGTCTATTTTTAGTAATTACAGATATGATTAGATGCTTACGCTATTCTTTTTTGGCATGTTATTAATTACAATTATGTTTGATTTCAAATTATCTTGACTTTCCTAACTCTCGGTGCTATCACAATACCACTCTACTCATTATTAGTGGTATTTTTGTGGATCACACGATTGACATCTGATGGACCATATTTTGTGCTTAAGTTCAATTTTTTAGGCACTGTGCTCTTTGAATCCATCCCCTATATGTATATATTGCTACTAGTTTAAGATCAAAGAAAAATTTTATCCATAATTTTTCTATAATGCTCCCCTCACTCACATTTATTGCAATTGAATCTTTTGAAGAGGTTTTGCTGTGACATCTGTTGATTGATCATTCAAAAAGATGAACTTGATAACTAGCATGAAAACTTGGATTTGCTGAAAGATAGAACATGCCAATATAGTTCTAAAGGGAGGGCAAAGTAGCTGTAGATAATTGAGGGGGTTAAGTAGTTATAAATAGTTGAAGGGACTAATTAAACATATCCATATTAATTCAATGATTATATTCAGTTGAGGAGCATGACATAATTCATTGCTTCTTAGTTGATCAAGAGATGAGGCTTTGTTTAAGGAATATAAGACATCTGCTAGACAACTGATGATCCTCTTTAAAGCCTAGCAAATCCACATAAGATAATGCTTAATTAAAGGACAATGGAGGATGATTTTACATACTTCTAAACTATGTAAAGTTATGACACCGAGGTAATGTCCTTATAATGTACTTTTGGATTATTCATAAGTTTGTTGGAACAAAGGAGATACCTAATCAAGTTAAAATAAATATCATAGTGCATCGACAATCTATCGACAAATCACAATAATGTTGGAATTATTGATTGAATGTATTGTTGGTTCTTGTATAAATTAATCTCATACCTATGTTTTAGTTCTTGTATTTAGCTTGATACGTACTCTAAAAATCTCATCTTTTGAATTGGGTCATTGCCGAAATTTAATTTTGTTAATTTTTTGTGCAGATCATCTTCTAGTAAGATTTTGGATTGTGGAGATCAAATGTTGGATGTTTGAATCGTGGGTAGATAATTTGTGTTTGTGTAGCCAATTTAATGATTTTTTTTTAATATCTTCCATTGAGACATTGGTCTTTGGCTTTGGTATTAGATGTCGAGCATGGATGACACCAATTATTCCACCACAGAAAGTATGTCTATACATTTGGATTCCGGTCATGGTGTTGTACCATCAACTGAGGAGGTTCCCTTTGGAAAGCCTCCCCACCCTTCCAAGTCTCGCAAAAGGGCTATTGGAAGTTCATCTTCATGAAAATCTAGGGTGTGGGCACATTATATTATTAACTATGATTGCAAATATTTAAATAAAAGACAAGGACCTTGCAAATATTGTGGTGTTCTCAAATGCACACCAACTTATGGAACCAATAGTTTGAAAAACCACTTATTAAGATGTGAGAAGTTTGATGGAAGAAAGCAAAGGACAATGGAGATGCAGTCACCTATATCTCATAAATTTGATTAAGAAGAGTGTCGAAAAGATCCTGTGAAGATGGTAATTGTTGACGAGATGCCATTTAAAAGTGTTGAGTGTGAAGGATTTCATTACTTTTGTAGTGTTATTGTGCCAACGTTTAAAGTACCTTCTTGCTCTACAATTACCCATGATTGCTTTCACCTATATATGGAAGAAAAGAAGCAGCTTATGAACTTCTTTGGAAAATTAGCTTCTAGACTCTGTCTTACTAATGACACATGGACTTCTTGTCAGAATTTAACCTATATGTACCTCATCGCACATTTTATCAATTCCGATTGGAAATTGCACAAGAATATTATCAACTTTCATTAGATATTTGCACATTCTGGTGAAGCTATAGGGAAAGCAGTTGAGAATTGTTTACTTGAATGGGGGATAGAAAGTGTTCTAATTGTGACAGTGGATAGCGTGAGTTCTAATGATGTGGGCATTCAATATCTAAAGAGGAGGCTTAATAGTTGGAAAGGAACTATCTTTAATGGTGAGCATTTGCATATGAGATGTGTCATGCACATGTTGAATCTTGTTGTGAAAGAAGGCTTAACATATGTTGATGACTCAATTTTTAGAATTTGCTCTGCTATGAAGTATGTTAGGTCTTTTGATAGCTGATCACAAAAATTTAAATCTTGCATTGAAAAACAGAAGATATATTGTAAGAGTCTAGTTTCCTTGGATGTGGAAACTAGATGGAACTCGACCTACTTAATGTGTGGATCTGCTGTTAAGTTTGAGAAGGCGTTTAATTTGTTGGAGATATGGATTTAAAATATCTTGATGATTTCACATCCTCTAAAAATAGAGGCTTGCCAGGAAGCTATGATTGGGAGCATGCTCTCACTCTATTATCTTTTTTAAAGGTATTCTACGATGCTACCTTAAAGCTTTCTAGATGATAGTATGTTACGGGTAATGAATACATCCAAGACATGCTGGGAGTTAGGTTGGTTCTTTCAAGAAGGTGCAAAAGTTGTGATCCTCACATTCAATTCATGGCTTCTAAAATGAAGGTGAAATATGATAAGTACTTGTCAAATATTGAGATCATAAATGTTTTATTGTTTGTTGCTATTGTTTTTGATCCCTGATATAGATTGGTGTAAATTGGTTGATCAATCAATCATATGATAATGACAAAGGAAAAGTTTTGAAGGATAAGGTGCAACAAGTTTTGTCATCTATGTTTGAATTATATGCTTCAAGCTTCTCCAATTCAACGTGAAGTAGATGAATTGGATGATGATGATGTAGAAAATATTGAAGATCTTATGACTTTGTTGTACAATCAACAACATACAAGTCAAGGTGGAGTTGATAGCAAAAGTGACCTTGATAAATATTTAGATGAAGAATGTGAAGATCGCAATAATAAGTACTTTGAAATATTAGTTTGGTGGAGATTGAATGGCTTTAGATTTTGTATTTTGTCATCAATGGCTCATGACTTGTTAGCAATTCCAACATCAACTGTTGCATCTGAATCTACTTTTAGTACTGGTGAACGTGTACTTGACTCATTTCGAAGCTCTTTAGCTCCTAAGATGGTTGAGACACTTATTTGCCAGCAAGATTGGTTATGGAAATCAAATGTTCACCTTACAATTGAGCAAAACTTGGATTCTTGGAATTAGGTAATTTCTTTTATTTTCCTCTAATAATTTGTTATGTTTTGTATACATTTTTATATGGATTATATTTTTGCAGAATTAACGAATGTATGTGAAGAAAATGCTCCTTTAGACCTCGATGATTAATCGCAAGAACTTATAAAGGTAAGTCCATCCTTGCTACTTATTTTCAATTAACTCACTTCTGGCTAAGGTTCAAAATACATCTGCTTATTTTTAGAACCAAAGGTTGCATGACCATGCATGAATGTATTCAATGCAAATGTTTCTCCAAGTTGGGTATTTTCCAAGTTGGGCAAAATACATGTGCTTATTTTCAAAATTTTTGGACGTCTTTAACAAAATGCAATGCAATTATGCAAAGGGAAATCCAATGCAATGAAAAGGAAAATATTATTGCTAGATATTATTACATAGGATTTGATTTTGTTTTACAAAAAGAGATATACTATTGTTTGGTAATTGACTGCACAATCACACAATTATCTGCTTCATGGAACTTTATGAAAACTATAATTCCAGTTTTTGTTTGCATTGAATACATTTTTACATCATTTATCTATTAAGCAAGTTTTCAATTGCACTTGAGGCATGGGTTTTACTCTATAAGGCTTCGAAAAGATCAAAATCTCTAGAATTTGTGGAATTTCAGAAAATGCCATTTGCTAAACTAGATTTTTCTTAGCAACCATCTGGGAACTCTAGGCCTCTGGTGATTTCACTGATTTGGGGACCTGATTCACCATGTCTTGAGAGTTCCATCTTCTAAAATATAGAAAGTTGATATAATAGAAATACATGGGCATTTTATATCTGAACTTTCAAATGGACAGAAAAGCAATGACATGAATCTCATTTGCTAATGTTTTTCCTTCCATTACCCTCGGAAAGCAATTTGAACTTTCAATGCTCCACACAAGAAAAATTTGATTGTGAATAAACAAAATAAGATACATGAGAGAGTTTAGATGAAGTTAGTTTGAGTGAGAAAACATGGATGCAAGAATTAGATTCTTTGCAATTTCATAGGATGTGATCTATAGTGCTAAAAAATGGCATTTTCCTTATCCAATGTCATCTAACAAACATATATCAGTGTTATAACATCCGTTCTTATTTTATTATTTACATAAATAAATGATAGTCCACATCTTAAAAGCCCAACTTATCATTCCACAAAGAATCAAACATCCATTTGTACCATTGTTGGTTAGGAAATATGATTGTTCTTATATATGCCATTAAAGTTACAACAACCTAGTTTTATCTTAAGAAATTACAAGAAGGGACGTGGAAGAATGACTATATCATTATATCAAAGTAAGGCATTTTCTTTTCGTTCACTAAAGCTCCTGGGTTAATTCAAAAAATAACAAAAGATGTTCATGTTCCCAATGTAAGCCTCAACATCCTTCTTTCTTATAAATTGCTAAAGAGTTGGAACTCCAATTGATTGCTTGAGATTGCTAAAAGAGAGTGCGAAGCATCCTTATACATAAAACACCAAAGGTAGAGGTCACTAACTGCCATTACTCAAGATAGGCAACATGTGGATTTTTCATCCCCTTTCCCCTTCACATCTTTCTGGATATCCATCTGGATTCAAGAAACTTCCCCAACAAGGTTGTTTGCATAAATCCATTCAAATTGCCATGTCATTAGGTTACAAAACCATCTCATCTCAATATCATATTCAATGCAAATCAATTTCTTCTCACTCAAACTAGTTAACGATCAAAGAAGTTGAGAATATCATGTACATGCTAAGGTCATATATATATATATATATAACCTGATATTATTGTATTTAGCTATCTCATTATATAATAATTTATAAGTGGATGTATGTATGATGCATGTTAGATCTGAGGTTGGTTATTGTTATGTATGCAGGTTGATAGATCTTGAATTGGAGTTAGGAGTACACAACACTTGATTTAAATTTTCTAGTTAAAGGCACTATTGTACACTTTATTTTTATGGGAACACTACTGTGTTCATTCTGATCTTGCAACAGTTTTCCTGCTTGGTGACATTGATCTTGGCGGTGTAGCATTTATTGTCATAGCAACTGAAGCTAGTGGTAGCGACTTTCCTTTTGTGTTCCTTGAACAAGTGAAGGATGGCTTTTTGCAGTGATATGGAGCAAGCACAAATCTCAAACAACATTTACTCTGATAGAATTTACCAATACATTCCTAAAACTGTAAACATGTCTCGATGACTATGTGAAAAGAATTATATTGGGTTTGTTTTCATCTTTTGAATTGGTATCTAATTCCCATGCTTTACTTAAGCAATCAGGGACCATTTGGTTCCAAATGTTCAGGCAAGCACTACATGACATGAGCTATTGCAATGGCCAGGGTGTCTTTGCAACTTCCTTTGCAAGCAATTAGTATTTATACTCTTTAAGGGCAGTTATGATTTGACGGGTGGCTTATAGATTTGCGAATTGATTACTGGTTGTTGGTTTATATATGGATAACTCATGATGTTGTTGCTAGCTTATGTTGAAAGCTATGATTTTACTTCATAAAATCTCTCAAATGATTGGAAATAATATTTTATTATATTTTTGGCTAGTATTTTTATGGTTAAAGCCAATGATCTTGAAGACATTGCTACATGCTTAAAGTTTTCATCTTTTACTTTTATTTTCTTTAGTATTTTAAAATTTTTATAATTATTTTTATTTAATAATAATTTTCTTGTTATATTTATATTTTATATAAAGTTATTTCTTCAATAAATATTTTTATATATTTTTAAATATTTATAAAAGTATTTTATCATTTTAATGAATATTTTCATATATTTTTCAATTTTTAAAATAATTTGCTTTAAATTATATTTCATGTCTTTACATTTTTATATTTTAGCTAAGTTAGTCAACTGGGTATCCAACGGGTTGGGTACCCATTACTTAGTTTAGCATAGTTGGATACCATATCTATTGGGTACCCATTTGAATGGGTTGGTGATTATACAACAATCATAGGACCTAATCTACCTGAATTAAGTTAGATTTTAGCTTAACTTAGGAACAATACATGCATAAGCATTATAATTTGCATCATAGTTGATTTACTAGCTTTATAGATATAATGTTATTTTATGCTCTAAAAGAGAGACAATATTAATTATAGATGATTTGGGGTTGCAGATGATAGATTAGACAATACGGATCTGACCAGGATGACGATAGGAGTCCAACGCTTCCGGAATCGTCTTGATCAGATGACTGTAGCATCACATACAACCTGTAGAAGATTAGAGGCCAATGAGCAAGATAGCACAAATCCAAGCCTCAGTGTCAAATCTGACCGCATGGATGGATCCAGATCAACGATCGTAGTCCAACGATGCAAAAATCATCTCAAATGGAGCCCTATAGCACCGACTAAAAAGGTAGGAAGATGAACGGCCAGGATGGTGCCACGTGGCACCATCCTAGCAGCCCCTCACCGTGCCTTCATCAACCAAGAGTTCATCTCAACCATTGGATCTTCATCCAACTGCTGAGTGTAGCCTCACACAAAATCAAAAATGTGACACAAGGACACACGTAGCGCGTTTGTCTCAGGGCTTGCACGCAAGCGAGTGGCATGAGTTTGACTTGAGCTCAGTGCTAAATCAGAGAGGTGGCGGGGCTTGCACGAAATTGAGTCATTAGATCTAATCGGACGGCATGGAGACGACTTCATGGCGCAACGTGGTGTGAGCGATGCGGCGGTGCGATGGATGCCCTATCTGACGCCCAACCCAATGCTCCAGTCAATGCAGGGTCTTAAGGTAGTGCAACACACGATGTAAGCTGTTCGATCTCAAAATCGGATGACTGAAATTGAATGCACACATGCGTGCGTGAAGAGCGAGCGATGCGGCTCAGAAGCTGCCAGATGTCAGCAGCAGGATTAATCCACATGTTAAAGGGGCGTGGAAAGTTATTTTGAGGCACGATTTGATCCGTTGGTCTCCCGATCGATGGATCTGATCGCACCTAAGTTGTTGCACAAGTTGGGAGCCCTAAATACCTACTTTGCCCCTTATTGAAGCTATAAAAAGAGCCTCAGGGCCCCCAGTTGAGAGGCAACTTCTACCAGACACTTTTCCAGCCTCTCTCTCTCTGCAACATCTCTCTGGTCTTCCTCTCAATGCTTGATGATAACATCATCATGAGCCATAACTAGCTTTAATTAGATAAAATCAATTGACAAATGCTCCGACATAGTTCCCTGAGAGCCATAATTCACTACACATACATTCTAAGAGTGCATTAAATCAGGGTTAATTCTACAGTTTTAATAGCATATCATGAATGCAGAATAATCATGGGGTTTCCTAGGGGATAATCTAAGGTCTAATGAGCATTAAAGTCTAACAAGAGGGTCAATGTAGATTGAAACAAGGTTTCACGCACTTCGAGAATTGATTTAAAACCCAAACCCTAATTTGAGAATTGCTTAAATAACAAAGGTTCTGGTTAGGAAAAAATCCATCTAAACCTTCCAAAAATCATAGAAAAATATTCCATGAGATTTGGTACCCTTGATTTGACCATTGGAACACATTTTCACCTTAAATAGAGTCTCAGATAGAAAGTTATCCTAATTTGGGTTTCTGCTTAAATTGCTTAGTCAAACTTGGTCAAAACTAAAATATGACTTCACCATCAGATTCCTTGGGTCCAAATTAGATTTTTAACAAAATTTGGGCCCAATCAGAGATCATCTTAACCTAGTGTACATTTTGGTCTAGTCTAACTCTTTCTCTCTCATACATGCCCCCAGCTTTTGAAATCCTTGCAAAGAGCCCCCTAGGTTTGTCATCTTCTTTGCAAGTAGGTCCCTACCGCCATTGAGGTCAAACTAGACCTCCACTCAAGCTTTGACCTCCACGAATCCTATTCAAATCATCATCAAATCCCACCAAAATTGGTGGGATGTTCACACCTAGGAGAATCATTTGGGACTAATTTTGGATCCTAAATCTCTCTGATTTGTGCGTACAAATGCACGAAATTAGTGGGGTTCTTCTTGAATCCTAAGCAAACTAATCAACCTTGTTTCCTGTTCTAGAGCTCACCATGAGCTCTATATAAGCTATAGCAACACAACCGCTCCAAATTAGTTAGTAATAAGGCCAAAATCCCTCTTCTTTCCCTATCTCCGGCCTCCTCCGACCTAATCTCCAACGGCCTCCCTCTCCCTTGTTCTACAGACGACCAACGACCAAATTGGCCCGTCCCTCTTCTTCCTCATGCTCGTTCACATCTCGCCAGCCATCGCAAGAGCATCCTCCCCCTTTCCTTGTCGCCGTCTCCCTCAACAGAGGTGTTCTCTTCCACTGTGCCAGCCAATCACAGCTGGCACCCTCCTGCCCCTTTCAACCATTAAACTTAGGTTCCCTCACTTTCTCTTCCCTTCTACTCTCTTTCCCCCTCCTTATACTCTTATTTCGATTGCCGTTCATGCCTCTCCCCCTCCGTCTTCCCCACGTTCGACGAAGCTCCGGCGACGCCTCCTTGACGCCACACACCACCAAACGCCATGACTCCACCTCCAAAAGCTCTGCCTCACCACACCGCACGAAACCCCTCACCTAATTCCTCGATTCACCCACTCGAACACTCCACTAAGCACACCCATCGCCGTTCACACCTTTCGCCTCCGTTCGGCCACCACACACATGCCCACACCACACAACCACCACCACCACATCGCCAACACTTCACGATTCTCCTGAGATGGTTTAACGTGGCCGAGAGGCCGTATCTTGTGTTTCAGGTAGTCGTCGCTCTCTGCCATCGCCTTCATCATCTTCAACGACGTTCGCTGCCCCCCGGTTGTAATCTCCCTCAATTCCACTCCCAGACCATGTACAACACTTCTAGGTGCATCTCCAGGTCCTTCAATCAAAGACTCGGCCACTGCAACACACCCAATTGGCGAAGCTTCTATTACAGTCTTGTGCAAAGAAGAGAGCAGGCACATTATTGCCACATCGTGAAGAGAGGAAGAGGCTGCAGCGGATATATTGGATTTGTGTTCTGGGCTATTTGCCTCAGAACACAGGGGTGAGGTCCCTTCACCTTCCCTCACGCACTCCTCGGTCACCACCCACACCTGGTCACCCTGGTCAGACCCGATTACCCAGATCCATATACCCAGTTATTGACTCAAATTGCCCTCGATTTGAGAGAAAAGAAGGGAGGATTTGTGAGAGAGCAGGGGAGGGTTTTGCTCTCTGAGGATTTGACCCTGTGAGACACTTAGTTGCTGAAGGGAGTGGGTTTCTTTGTGCTGTGAAGGAAAAGAAAGGGAAGGCCTTTGAAGAAGAAGGAAAGAAGCTGAAGAAGAAGGAAAGAAGAGGAAGGCTTTCTGATGAGCCTATGCCTGTGCTTAGCACTGTGTTGTTAAGTCATCTGAAAGAGAAAGCCTTCATCTGATTTGGTTGTGAACACTGTGGCATTATTTGATCTGAGTTGATTAGAGTTATTGTTGAATGATTTAAGAACCTAAGTTTAAATTGAATAGTTTGGATGCATGCTTAAATTAAGAGGATATCTGTGGTGATTCAAACCATTATTTTTATTCTCTTTTTTGCTTCATCATACATTGGTTCTTATTGAATATATTTCTGAGTATTTGATTCATTTAATATCTTCTATAACATCTGTTTATTATGCTCATTCATTTCAATTCAAGATTAATGTTGTGAATTCATTAATTACTCATTGTGTTCAACCTCGGACTCCATTTTAGAATATGAGTTATAAATTTAATTATTTTCAAGCGATTGAGGATTTGATCCAATGAAACGACTTAAAACCCCTTGATAGTCCGTCAAACAGCACTCTAAATTTGAAGTGCTGCTGCACTTTGCACAAGCATTGACAAGTGGTGCCGCCCTTCATCTTCTTTTCTCTCTTTATTCTCTAGCATAGTTGTTTTAATTCTTACTTTGAGAACAGTTTGCCATTAGCAATAAAAATCTGATTTTTTGAATATCTTATCTCTATTTTTATGTTGCAATAGGATAGATTAGTTAATACGAAAGGCTTTGAAAATCATATTTTTCCTCCCTACGAATGACTCGGTACTTACCAAAATATTTATAAATTTATTTGTTTCGACGTGATTTGCACTACAATGATAGAAATATTCTTTAATGTGTTTCATGGTGAACTAGGTTGGGTCATGACTTGCTTAAGACTAGGTCAGGTTGGGTCAAGTGGAAATGAGGTGGGTACCTGAGCACGAACACCCCTAACAAGATATACTTGTTGGAGTGATTTAAGGTTGTCAGAAAGTAGGTCAGAAATATGGAAAATAGTGCAGATCTAACGGTTAGTATTGACTAGTCGATGCTTGATCGGTATCCTAGAACTGGGTTAGTCGACCAACAGAAAAGTTTAGTTGGTGCCCTACAACGGGTGTCAGCAGCCAAACTAAGTCTTCAACGGTTGGTTCATCATTAATTGTCCAACATTGTTGTGGTTGGTCAATGGTTAATCAATTGGCTACTATAAGGCTATCGGGTTTCGTCTTTATAGATTAGGGTATTTTAGGTCATTGGTCGTCGGATTCACAGTATCGAACAGTGCCCTTGCATAGGATTGGACGATGGTTGGATGTCTGATTATAAAGGCCTTCAAAGGTAATTAGCCAAGTAATCAGGGTAATTAATGCTACATAATTTCTAAGGAATATAAATGTTAAGCTCTCAACATTCACTAAATTGGTCCATGCCTAGTCGACTGGCCACCATAGTATTAGTCAGTAGGTGAGGCAATCAGGCTATTAAGGCATTGGTTAGCGCATAACATAATTGGTCAGCACCCTTAACTTGAATTAGGTTATTTTGTTGCCTTTATGAGATGGGTTTCGTTTCCTAGGTGTTCTAATAGCTAATTAGGGTAATTAACATTATTTTTAGGATCTTTAACAATATTCTAAGGAAAGAGAAAAAGGAAATAAATATACAACAATTACATCAAATGAAATCTAATCCTAATCTCTTTCTCTTCAAGTCTTCATCCTTTGCTCCTTGCTGCTTTTCTTGAGATCCTCCCTTTTAGCTTGAGCTTGCTCTTCCATCAAGCATCATCCACTCAATATGCTAATCCTCAAATATTAGTCTCTAAATACAATGTTAAATGTAGCTGTTTTGTTATCATCAAAATCAATAACATGGTGTTTATGCACCGACATAGTGTCCACCCCTTCCACTATAAATCTCAATTTCCTTTTATAATGAGAGGCTTGATGTAGTAACCGAGCTTTTTATTGCCCCAAACTTTAGCAAATTAGCATTTAAAACTTCCTTTAAATGATACAAGAAGGATAAAAAAATAGAAGAGAAAATATTAAGTTTCAAATAAGAACACGGTTACACTGTTTATAGATGCCTAGAAGGGTTTAGTTAGGAAATGGTAACCAAGACACAGCAAGTAGGGGTGCAACACTATTCACCTGCTCGATTGTAAGATTATTAAATGAAAGGTTTAGGCATCTAAACCTGGAGATGCCTAATGGAACCAATGGTTGAATGTGATGAACTCAATGTTATTAGCGCCTCCACCCCCAGCCAATCGAAGGACAACCTTTAGAGATGGATGATAAGGCATAAAATCCCCTTGGTGGTTGTAGATTAGAGAGAGAAGAGGATAGTGGAAGATAGGGAAAAGGAGCCAGGTGAGGGCCAAGGTGTTTGATGTTGATCTTCAACAATTTGGGAGGAGAAGATGAAGTTGATAGCCACTAAACCTCCAACAACACTCTTTGACGAACCAATAAGGTCGGTGGAAAGTTATTCAACACTGATTTCAGATTGTCCAGCAAGGTGAATGACAAGTGAATTATCTTTGAGATGCAAATCATTGGCTTATGGTCGGCTGGTAGGTTGAGGGAGGGTGAAAACAATAGTGTAAGGATGATAAATAGAGTAGTTGACGGATAATCCCAACAAGGCAAATTAAGTATAAAGTAAAGATTTAGAACTAGCTCTATTTTGGGTTAATGTAATGATCCGAGTCCCATACATGTTAGAACACATTCGTGAATTTTAATATGTGAACTAGTATTCAAAGGGGGTTTTGGAACTTACCAATGCATAGTACTTGTCAAGATGATTCCAATGGTATCTGACCTAGCAACTCTAAAATACGCTTGGCCTAGGGACTTGACCTAGAGCATGCACGGATTATAAGGGACACTCGACTAGCTTCTTGAATGCATATTTTGGAGTTTCTGTGACTTCTTGGCAACGTTAGGTAGAGTAGTCACTCTCTTCCTAGTGTTTTGGATTCATTATTGTGATTTTCTTGACCTATAGCATCGTTTTGCATGCATTCCCTTCTCTTGCTCAGTTTGGAGTCCTCAACTGAGTACTTGAACCTAGATTAATAATAATCGAATTTGGCTCTTCTCAATGACTTATAATTGATGGTCAATTAAACTGCTGTTGATTAATGACTTTGTTAATATGCTTGAGTATCGTGAGCCTTAATTAGTAATTTTAGATATGATAACTCTTGTTAATACGTCATCTTAATCATTGATAAATCACGAACCAACTTTAGATCAATGAGTTGAATGACATGATCTTCTTGTAATTAAATGACTATTCATTTTTTACCTGGGAAACCTTAATGGGGGTCTTGAACATTTGTGAATTCCATAACTAGACACTTACTTTAATCTTGTGGAATAATGGAAACTCTAACTTGGGAATTGGTTATTAATTAAATTACGAGGTATTTATTAAGACTTATCACTTGATAAATAAATGATTCATGGATTTGATGTCCTAATAAAATCACTTAAAAGCCTAAGTAGATGATTTGCATCTCAAAGATAGTTCTACTTCATCTCTTCATCACTACTTTACTTTGTTTGCCATGCATCCTGCCCTTGACTTATCATTCACCTTACTAGACCAATTGAAATAAGTGTTGAATAACTTTCCACCTGCCTTATTGGTTTGTTGAAGAGTGTTGTTAGAGGTTTAATGGCTATTGGCTTCATCTTCTCCTCCCAAATTGTTGAAGATCAACATCAAGCACCTAAGCCCTCATCTAGCTCCTCTTCCTTATCCTCCACTATCCTCTTCTCTCCTCTCTCCAATCTGCAACCACTTAAGGGCTTTTATGGCTTATCATCCATCTCTAAAGGTTGTCCTTCGATTGGCCGAGGGTGGAGGTGCTAAGACATTGAGTTCATTGCATTCAGCCATTGGTTCCATTGGGCATCTCTAGGTTTAGATGCCTAAACTTTTTATTTAATCATCTAAATAATTGGGTAGGTAAAAGCTTAATGTAATTTAGGCTTTCGAGTTGTGTTTTTAATTTTCTTATTGATAGGTTATAGGGAGAGAATTATACTAGATCATTTTAGATAAATATATGGGTTTCATGCATAAATTCACAGTGACACTCTGACATGAGCTAAATATGTCTAATCGACCTTTAATTAGGTCATTAAGGACCAATCACATGTAATTATCAACTAATGACCATAAGAAAGGGTTTGAAGGGCCAATCCAATAAGCTAGGCTGATACCAGTCTATCTAATGTTAGATAGAAACCATCTGACATTAGGTATGGATGATTTGGACAAGCTACAACATTCAAAGGATAATGAACTTTAGACTGAACTTTACACCTAGCTCTAGGTAGCTTATCTAATGTTAGATAAAGTTCATCTAACATTAGATGGATTGTCAAAAAAAACTTTTTGACCTGGCTTTTTCCTGTTGAATTGGTGAAAAGATGACTTTCACTTAACAAGATGATGATTAAAATGATTTGTCATTGGTATTTCTAAGTGGTGGACAATCGACTAATGAAAGTATTAAATTAAAATTAAACCACTCAAGATAAGAGTGGGTCGTATCCACAGGGAGGCACTAACCTATTAAAACTCGCACGAGTCAAAAATAAATGTTCACTTTTAATTTTGTCAAGTAACTGAATCAAAACCGCTTTCAGATTAAGTAAACAACAAGAGCTAATGCTGAAATCGCATTTATGAGAAAGAGGAAGGTTCTTTGCATAAACTAACTATAATATTTAATTAATAAATCAAAAATCAAAATGTGGAATGGCATTGAATGTAATAAGAAATGAAACCCAAAACAGGGGATTTCTTCATGGCTTTGTTGCGTGTGAAGGATGTGATGGCTGGTGGTGAGGTGCTCGGAGGAGAATCTCTGGACCAAGGACTTCATGATGGCAGTCATGGCGAAGTGCGGGGTGGCCTGAGGTGGCTGGACGGAGTTGTGGAAGGTGATGGGTGGCAGTGGAGCTTCTTTCTACTGCTTGCTGTTGGAGGCGAGGGAGAGGTGCGCGTGGGTGGCACGTTGTTGCACGGGCTGTGCTTGTGCACGGGAAGCTGCGGGCAGAGCGGTGCACGCGGCGAGCTGGTCGGGCAGGCGATGCGTGCGGTGAGCTGATGGTGCATGTCCATGTGTAACCGTGGCAGCATGTGGATGGCGTGGCGAGGTGGTGGAGGGTGGTGCTGGTGCTGTTGGAGGTGGTGGTAGTGGGTGGTAGTTTGGGTTGTTTTTGGTGGAGGAAAACAAAACAGGGGAAGAAGAAGAGATGGGGAAGAAGATGAATAGTGGTAAAATAAAAAAAAGGTGGTGGTGGGTTTTGTTCTTCATGTGAAAGATGAAGAAGATGAAGAAGAGGATGAGGTGGGGTCGTGTGGATGGCGGAGGTGGTTGTGGTTGTCACAGTGGTGTTGTTGGGTTGTTGGGGAAGGAGACTCAGATGGAGGAGATGGTGTTGTTGCAGTGGACGGTGAATCACAATGGAATGCACACCTGTGTGTGCTCAAGGTATTGCAAGAAGTTCCGATTGGCTGTGTGGCCTGTCACACCACACGCCCATGGTGGTGGAGACTCGTTGCCGCAGTCAAGGCCGGCGGTGTGGTGAGATGGATGAGCTCTTGAGCTCTACACAGTGGTGAATGGGGGTGTGGTGGCCTCCTTAGCATGGTAGGCCCTCGTCCTTTGTAGCTGCGGTTGCATGGATTTGAAATGAGAGAGGCGGAAGCAGATCCGCTTCTCACGGCCATTAAGGAGATTTCATGGCTGGAGGAGGAGGAAGCGGAGCCCTTTCTTGCCAAGAAGAAGAGAAATAAAATAAAATAAAATATTAGGGTTATTTATGCACAAACCCTTAACTTCTATGTTAAACCCAAAATAATGCAAGTAATGCACCTAATTGGTTAACTAAGTCAATTCTAAATGCATATGAATGCAATGCATGAATTATGCAATCAAGCTAAAAACATAAATTAATTTATTTACATCCTAATGCATGTTAACTAAATCTTAAAGATATCTTAATGTCTAGGCATTCACATACTTAAATAGCCTACAAATATGGGCTAATCAATTGGCATGTAAGGGGAAGTTTTTGAATGTTGGGGGACAAGCCATTGGGTGTTTTTGGACCCTATTTGGCCCCTTTATATAAAAAGGTGAATCCCAACCTTTACTCTTAGCTCTTAATATGCTCATTCTTAAGCATCAAAAATTGAGAAAGAGCCTTATTACTCACTTCCATAGCTGTGCTTGCCTCTTGGAGCTCCATAAACATTTTCCCTATTGTGCCACACGCCCAGGCACATCAAGGGAGAGTAAGGAAGTATTTATTTAGTTCTTTAGATAGTTCTTCACTCATTTCATTGCATATCTAGTTAGAGCTATTTATAAGACATTTGTGGTGATTTTTAATTTCAATTTTCTATATCTATTTCCAACTTATTTGTATTTTGAGGACTCGGATTGTGGGCTCCTAATCACCTAAAGGAAAGGGATTTACTCGTGATTGGAGAATCAAGAGAGGGTGGTGTAAGATGGGTTTAGGTACCCCATGAGTATCTTGTTTACTGCTTTTGAGTGAACTTGGGGAAAAATCGTATGTTAGGGGACCTAAGTAGTGGTTTTTCCTTTTGATGGTTTTCCACTATACATATTATCTTGTGGGTTTCTTGCATTTGATATTTTCTTTTCAATATTCTAATGTAGCATTGTAAAAATTGTCATTTATTCTCTTAACTATTTTTAATCTGCCTTTAAGCACTATTCACCCGTCCAGTGCTTTCATCTGATATCATAGCTTAGGTTGGTGTTTCTTTGGAGTCACTTCCTTACACCAATTAATATGAAAATTTTAACTTGTATAACTAATAATGATAATGACAATAATAATAATATTAATAATAATAATAAGAGTACACCTGTAGTATAAATCGTGGTGAAAAAATTCCAATAAAGAAAATATCAGACTTGTGAGAGGAAAAGAGAGTCGAGAGAAAGTGAGAGGGTGGTGGGCGACGGGTGTTAGCAGTGAGAGAGAGGGAATATGAGACAGCAGATCATGCCCTCAGTGAACGTGAGAGTCCAAAATAAATTAGGGGGCGGCAATCGTATTGGAGAGAGGGTCTAACGAGAGAGATGGGTGGTTGTGCGATGATTGTGGGATAAATAACGAGGGGTCTGTGATTGAAGAGAAAAGGAATGGTTGCATTTGGTAATCAAGAGGGAAATAATAGAGTGAGATAAACCAATTGAAAAAAAAGGAATGAGGCCTCCCCAACTATTTCATTGTGATCAACTCAGAAAAATAGAGGGAGATTTGTGAATCCCACACTACAAAGAAATTGACCTACAGTAACAGTGTACCTACACTAACATCAAATATATCTTGCTATAGATTTTATTATATGTTGCTAATGATATATACTACACCAGTGGGCACCTTTACGAAACATAAAAAAAAATGGAGGGCAAATGTGTCTTCATCCATCCATGCTACTTTGTTCTTTCTTCCTCGACCTCTTTGCTCGCCACTCCTCAATGCATGTCATCCTCATCCTCCCCTCGCCGACCTTGTCCTCCCCTCGCCGACATCGCCTGTCCTTTAGTAACTCCTCATCCTCCTCCTCCACCTTCCCTCCCCCTCCCTCGTCGGCCCACTCGCTGCTGCTCCTCGACCCCCACGTTGCTTGAGTATACATTGATGCCCTAACCTCTATCGAGTTAACTCAATATGATCAAAGCCCTAACAATATTTCCCTCAAAGTTGTCACCCCTGATCAAGTGCTACGTTCTTGTCTACTTAGGTTAGTTAAAGCTCTTTTTCTCCCTATTCTTGCTCTAGCCGACGATTATAGAAGGTGGAGAGATCTCATTTAGTTTTTTGGATCTGATCACTCACTTGGATCTCATTGACATTTTTGTGTTGGATCAATCTCTAGTTCGGATTTTCTATTCTAAGGCTTTTGAAATCGGCATTCAAATCGATCCCTCTCTTTCTT
Organism: Thalassia testudinum; assembly: GCA_037157565.1. NCBI lineage: Eukaryota > Viridiplantae > Streptophyta > Magnoliopsida > Alismatales > Hydrocharitaceae > Thalassia > Thalassia testudinum. The sequence goes on along the minus strand of JAZHRO010000003.1, from coordinate 108,394,960 downwards.
GATCTCTCCAACTTCATCGATCTCTCATTGTTCATTGATTTAATCTCCAACTTCATCAAATTGATCTCAAGGTCTGTGATCTCTTGCTATTTCATTGATCGGATCTCTCCTACTTGATCTCTCTCTTTCTCTATACATATTGATTTCTATCTTATAAATGTCATTTTTCATAAATGTGAAAAATAGCAATATTTATGGCAACATCCAGTAATTGGAATGTCTACTTATTTCTCTTCCTACAGTTAAGCAAACTGTAACCACATCTGTTGAGGATGAGTACAAGTCATTGGCAGTTTTCACATCTTGCACACACATTTGATGAAGAATGATCTAGATGTTCTGGGCTAAATAAGTTATTTAGGCCTTAAATCTATTGATAGGCTATATGTATATATATAATGCTCTATTGTCCAATACAAATGCTGGGATAAAATAATCACAGAAATGAGTAAATAACCCCATAGAAGAGGATTAACTAACCTCACCAGTCAACAGAAAAATCTTTTAGTCTGCACAACTTAATTAAGAAATGAGCAGTAACCCCGTAACACTAAGTGACATGTGAAAGGAACAAGCTACCTTAGTGTATTGTGAAAAGTTATTTAAGATAATGCCATGGCTATCTATGTGAGCAAGGGAAAATTTACATTGCAAAGTAGTTGTAGTAATGATAATAATAATAATGGCTTAGTAGGCCTGCCCTTGTCGCTGAAAAGCATCAGATTTTGATCCTAGATTCATGTAAGCCATTTCCAACAATATTCGAAGGATAAATTGGGGACACTAAGCCAATCTAGAATGTCTACTCCTCTCCACCCTAACAAAGAAGAATCAACCCACTTGACAAGCAACAGACTCACTACTTCTTCTTAACACCACAAGAAATTAACCTATCCTCTGTAGCAGAGGCAAATGCAGAAGAACTTCTCACCCAAAAGGAAAAACAAGAATGACAATTAATACCTAATTAAATACGCGAAAGCAGATCAGGCATGATTAGCCAGGTCCAACAGAGGAGCAACATGAGGTTCCAACACATGGGAGAAAATTAAGCACAACAACCCAATCTCCAATTCTGAGCCCTCCCTCCTAATTTGCCTCGCCACCACAAAAAAAAGCTACTATCTATTCTCTTCCTGCAGAAAAAGAAAGAAAAGGAATTCTATTCCTTCCTTTGTTTCTTTCTAACACTGATTTGACTTTTTATTGCATCAAGGTTTTGAATGATTAATATCATTCTCTTTTCCCCTTATGGTGCATTTTGTTATTTCCTGAAGTGCATCACCTGTGAGGCGAAGCCCTTCTCTGCAAAGAAGTCAGTCTTCCCATCATAGTTCTCCAAAAGAAAGCCTTGATAGGCAGAGTCCAGCATCATGCCCACCTTCCAGCAGTCCATCCCCTTGTGATACATGTGCAGTATCTCATAGCCCATCCACCCACAGTACTGATGAAGTAAGATTTCTTGAAGCTTTATTTTTTCTATACGTTTGCCAACTTTTTTTCTTCTGATCATTACCAAGCTGCACCCTTTTTTTAGTGAAGGAGAGCTCACCTTTTCACATCAAAGGAGAAATGCCTATGCCCACTGCCTGTCATGCATTATAATCTCTCAATATTGGTGCTGTGAATTTCATGCAAGGTTCACATTTTGTTTTGTCGCTAATGCCTCCTCAGTCAGATCCTAGATTGTCCTTTCTATCAATGCTCCTCATGCTTTCTTTCTATGCTTTGTCCTTGTTTTCTGCTTCCTCATCTTGCAACTTAATAGTCAGATGTTAAATAATAATAAACCTATCATTGCACTTTTATAGTTGCTATTTGAGAAATGTTATAGCTGTCCAACAAGATGCAACAAGTAGCTACTGGTATTGTAGCTGTGGTGTTTGTACCTCGTCTACTTAGATGGTAGAATCAGTGAAGGATGGTGGTGTTAGTGTCCTTGAGAGTGTGGTGGTGAATGTTGGTGAAGGCATTTGGTCATGCCCATTTGATTGGCTGTTGCCTCAGAATTAGTCATTTAAAATTGTTGGTAAGACTCATTTTTGCTTTCCTACCAAGTGATTTATTATTGGTGAGTTGGGCCTTTTGTTTGAGTACGTGAAACTAAACTTCACTGTGTTTTTCCTGCATATGCTTCTTGCAGCCATTACTTTTATTTGTTTTTGAAACTTGATCTATACTGTGTTTTGCCATATGTGCAAATGTTTCGACAGATTAAGAAACAGATGGTCAAGCGTGATTTGGTTTGTTACCTGCTTCAAGGTCAAAGCTCTAAGACACTTGTTAGAAGATGTTGGTCAACTTACTAAATGGTCTTAGTCATTCATCAGTTCTTTAACCAAAGGAATTAATCACTGACCCAACCTTAAAAAATAGTTGGTATTATTGTGCCCTAGTTTTGTATGGCTACTGAACTCTTTGAAAATGGTTTGAGATTTGATAATCGCAAGAGACCTGTCATCTCAAATTTCCCATTTATGTGGTTGGTCATGCAATTTTATCTAGAATTCATCATATTAAGCTTCCACTTCTGTTGGTATTTTTAACCTTGAGATTAAGTCATGCATTACTATTGGCAACTGATATTGTTTGAGTTGATGATCCACTTTACTACTCATTCACATTTGATTCCGATTACTGCATAGTAGCTTAATGGTCCTAGTCAGGTCATTGGTGGGATCGTTGTCCTGGTGGAGATTGTGATGCATGGATGAAACAATCTGAGCAATTTTTTTGAGATTGCCGTAGCAAGTAGGGTAGGGTGGCACAAAAGGTTCGCTAAAATCCTCTTATGATTATGTTGACTATTTATAATTGCCGCCTAGTTTATGCTGACTATTAATGACTGCTGCCCATTTAAGATGTTTTTATGCTACAGATATGTTGCGTTAAACATTAAACTGGTGCTAGCTTTTAGTTGCTATTCAATTGGCATTGATGAGTGCCATGCATATATGTTGTTTTGAGGATCCATAGTTTGATGTTTCTAACATTGAAATTATGAGCATTTAGATAGTTTGCTACCCATATTTGTTGAGGTTTACGATATAGTAAGAGACCTGAAATGCTATTATGAGTGATCCTTCCTTTTTCGAAGGCTGTTCCATACTTTGAATTCTCTTGATCACATCTAGATTTTGTGCATGGGATGCTTGATCTTTCCATTTTCCAAGTGTCGATTTTTTTGCCCAATGCACTAGAATCTAAATTTCTGTTATTGTATCTGGTACAAAGGAAGCATGCTTGATTTAAACTAAGAGATTTTAATGATTTTCGGAAGGTAATCCTATGGGGTTGACACTCAACATTATCTAATTTCCTAGTGAAGCTAATGATTATCAACACTGATTTTTTGTATGTTTTTCAGATTGCAGTGGTTATTTTCCCTACTCCAGACGAAATCAAGTGCTGGCCAGAGAAGTGATTCAAGGAAATGGGTCAAGAGGTTCTTGCTGAAGCAGTTGACTGTAGACTGCAAATTGATAAAGATGATGCTTTGGGTTATCACAAAGAAAAGCAATGTGGAAAGAAGAGTAAATATCAAATAATAGTTGGACTCAATATTTTGCAAATATCAAATAACACAATCGCTGGACTTGATACTTTTCCCTATTTGGTTTCAATTTAATACTTTGTGTTTGATTTTCACTAGGTGGAGAGATCATTATGTTTACCTTTTAATCTATAATTTTTGCAGGATGCTTTTCTCACTTGAACACCAGTAGTTCGGGTATTGGTAACCTCTCTATGCAATCAAAATTAGTTTGTTGCATATGCTAATATTTATACAACCTTTCCTAAATAACATTACTTGACTCTTAACTAATGTTAGACGAAGATATAGATTATCTATTTGCATGTTTGTTTGTTTAGGTTAATGAGTTGAAGAGCAATGTTGAGTAAAAGACATATGGAGAGGTTGATCTGTATAGATCTATAGATTGATGTTTTCCCATCTTTCTTTTTGAATAATTCTACTAAATCACAACATGAAAATCATTTCACAATTCCTTTTTGATGATAAATGACTTTATTCATGAAATGCCAAATTGCTTAAAATCTTAAATGTGCAAATTTCTTGAAGAACCCTATTTAGGATGTTGTAAGAGTTAAATACTCTTTTTCCATATCATTTCTTTCAATAATGAAGCTTCATGTCATTATTATTTCAACATTATCAGGAATGACTTCGAGATTATTCATCTTCTAACAACTCTTAGTTTGTGTTATTTTATGTTCATGAAATATGAATAACACCAATGGTCTAGTGGTAGAATAGTACCATTCCACGGTACAGACCCAGGTTCGATTCTCGGCTGGTGCATCATTTTTTGGTTCCAAGTTGGAGCATCCATTTCTTAATCCTTATGCAACTTGAATTTCATTTCTTCAAACAAAGAAATGGGAGGTTCTTTAAGGATAAAAGAAATATAAATAACTACATGACGTTACTTTCTTTCCTCTTTCATGACAATAATACAACTTGTAGTTTGAATTTTAAGGAAATGTTATGCTCATCCTAGGATGTTTGATTAACTATTTTTAAAACCAAATGGCATGGTGTATAAATTGTAGGAAGGATGCATAGAGAATATCATCAACCGATCATCACATTATTTATTTGTAATCAAAATTGAGTAGAGTCTTATAATTATATCGAGAGATTTTTTTGATTGATATACTGATTATATCATAAAGTAGTTTTGGGAAGGGTGATGATGAAAACAGTGTGGCCATTTAACCAAGCTAGTGTAAGTGGTAAGTGTAATGTATTGGCACTCACTTTTCTCTAGCCTAGTGATAAATAAGAATGCATATAGCATATATTTTTATTAGTTATACTTCAAGTGTTGATCATCAGAATAAGGTATATTGCATTTGATTGTGTGGAAGGGACCAGGGCATACACTTTTTAGTAGGAATGAGGCCAGAAATCAAATATGAACAAATTAGAGCCTTAGGGTTAAAAATAGACTTTGATTTGTTCTTACAGATTAAGGTGTTGGGTGTTTGTTGCTGTTGGTGTTCAGAACAAGGTCATACTTTCAAGTGGGTAATGATGGATCATATTTTAGTCATGTTAAATCCTTATACAAATGTTGAATTCTTTTTATTTCAATGCTTACATTTGAAAATTGTTGTAGGGGATAGTTTGACTAATTTGTGTTAATTAAATTGGATCATTTTTTAGTATCTATATTGAAAAATTCCTTTATGCATAATGTATAGTTTAACAGGAATATGCATTGTTGGTATATATTGTAGTAGGGATATTAACGAATATTACATGTAAGACCTACTCCAATGGTTATAGTAACAGATAGAATTAACATATAAAATCCCTACTTTTTTGTCTATAGTGTTGGTCCTATCGACAATTGTGTTCGTTGGTGTACACATATAGGCATTACACTAACATAATAAATTGTCGATGATAGATCCAGGCTAACTGTTGCTGTTGGCCTGAACTCTAGATTGCATACCTTGCAAAGATGACCATCGCTGTAGGACTTGATACAACACTGACGGTCTTTACCGTCGGGGCACCCTACAGTGATGCCTCTTAAGAGAACGCTGAAGTTGACTGTCAGAATAGGCACTTGAAGCTATAGCGACGGTCATTTTTGTAGGTTTGGCCCTACGAGGAGGGGTGACGTAATAAAATGCGGAAATAAATATAAAGCAATCTCACCAAAGAAAACCAATCACAATGTACACAAATGTTTTTAGGTGGAAACCCAAAACGGGTGAAAACCACCACCTAACTCTCTCGAGTTAGGATTTTCCGATCAACCTAGTTGATCAAATCCACTAACCGAATCACTTTAAAACGAGGGTGATTCAACCTCAATACAACCACGCTACAAGTACGAGGGTAGCGTTCCTCAACCCCTTCTCTCCACAAGAAGGATTTTGTCCCACGAAGGAGACGGGAATTCGCAAAGCGAATACCCAACAAAATAACAAAGATAAAAGAAACAACAAGTCCTATAGAGCCAACAAAGTGATTATAAACCTAGCTTCTATAGGAATTAGGAAACTCCCCTTTGCAAGGAGTGCGTCGAGTTGATGACGCGGTGCGTGTGCCACGCAACGGCGCAATGTCGCTCTCGTGAACAACGGCGGGAGAGCGGGTGCGCGAAGGTTTGATGCTCTCAAGATGTAGAACTTGAGCTTAGAGAGCAAGAGCTTCTTGGACACAAGAGTGTGAGAGTGTATTACAAGGTGTCTCTTGGTGTGTATCTTGTGTCTCTAAGTGTGTCTTGTGTTTCTCTTGGTGTGTCAAAGGCTCCCCTCTATTTATAGAGGCCTTAGGAAGGCTTTGGAAGGCTTAGAAAAGGTTCTATAGCCGTTGGGAACAAAGTCCAAGAGAATCAGGCCGAAATCAGGACAATGATTACACTTGACAGGGTTATCAGACGTCTAACTCTGGCATCAGACGTCTGGAAGGCCACTTTAAGACGTCTGATTCCAAGGTCAGACGTCTGATTTTGGACGGGTCTCTCCCTGACTTGGATCAGATCTAAACAGTGTTTTTGCATAAGTCCATCAGATGACATACAGGACGTTTGGAACTATGTCTGGACGTCTGGAAACCTACTTCTACTGTGGGAATTGATTTCCAAATGTTGCAACGGCTAGAAAATCTCTGAGAAGAGATTTTGGGTCAGCCGAGGCAAAACGGTCATTAATCAGACGTCTGGAAAGTCCTAAGGACGTCTGATAAGGCTCTAACGGTCATAATCTTCAGTGCTTGCTAAGCCAGCCAACGGTCCACTAATTGGACGTTTGGCAAATCCATCAGACGTCTCCTAAGACGTCTGGTATAAGGTCTGGACGTCTGATTTCATCAGAAAGAACTACCTAAGTCCAGCCTAACAGATATCAGACGTCTGAAACAACAGTCAGACGTCTTAAAACATTTTATCAGACGTCTGATTTTGGAATTAGACGTCTGTAAATGCTGTTTGAGCCCTATATTGGTTTTCTAAGTATTCTACAGAAAACCTAAGTATCCTAGGGTTGTGCCGGTGTTCCTAGGACTACTGTTAGGGTACTTTGAGGCTCTTTAACATAATATTCTAAGGAAAATAAAAGTAAGAAAAGAGATACAAGAAAGGATAAAACAGAATCTATCCTATTCTTCTTGTCTTCTATCTTCAATCTGTCGCTCCACACGAACCTCCTCTGTTTTCCGTCAAGCTCCTCCAATCCGTCCTGGATGCGAGCTCGAACTCCGTCTAAACACGTCCACATTTGCAATTGACCTGAAATCTAGGACTCAAATTGCAAATGTTAAATAACACGTGTTTTGTTATCATCAAAACAAATGATCGTGGTGCTCTAGCACCAACAATCTCCCCCTTTTTGATGATGACAAAATCGTAAATAATAATGCAGAAAAATCCTCCCCCTTTTTGACATTATCAAAAAGGTTTGATTGGTTTTAAATTTCCTATAACTCCCCCTTAAAACATGCTCTTCTATGAATTTATTTTAACAAAGGTGATATTTTCCCCCTTTTTGTAACAACAAGATAGCTATTATTTTTCTCCCCCTCACTAAAGGAAATTTAGCTAACTTGCATCTCCCCCTTAAAAATTGACAATTAGCTCATCATTTTTTAACTCCCCCTATCTAAATGCTTATGATAAAAAGATAGGGTAAAGGGTTTTACCTCACCTACCATGGCCAATAAAATGGTCCGAATGGTGGTGGTGGATGCCACATCGGATGGGGCTCCCATCCGTAGCTTGGAGGCCCGGGCATTGGCGCCGGTCTCCAGTCTGGTGGTCGACGTGCGGCGGGTCCGTCGTTTGTTCGCCGTCTCGTCGGTCTTCTTGTTCTCCTCATTGGTCTACTCCTTGGTTCTCCCAACTTGAGTTGACCAGCCTTGAGTTTGTAGGTCCAGTCCTTTGTGTTGTAATTATCCCTGAATCCTACAAAACAAGATTCTAATTCTTTCTTCGGTATCCAAGTGGGCTTGGATCCGGATCTGTTAGCGGGTCTCCTTGATGGAGATCCTTTCTCAACCTTAGGGCTATAAAAATTATCTACTTTATTGATTAATTTGTTGGAGTTTTCCTTAAGACATGCAATTTCTTTTTCTATAATACTCATCTTAGTCTTTAAATTAGAGATTTCTAACTTTAGACTATCATTTTCCTCAATCAATTTATTATTTTCATTGATGAGGTCTTGATTTTCTAATAATAGGTTATCAATTCTAGGACTAGCTTCTATGTCCTTAAGTTGTTTTTCTAACCTATCATTTTCATTTTTAAGAAAACTAAGGTTCTTTTTAATACTTTTGTTTTCTATTTTAAGTGATTTACTAATCTCAAATAGTTCATTAAAAGCTTCTTGTAAATCAAAATTTACCTCATTGTTGCTGTCGCTGTTGCTTCCTCTGGCCATGAAACCAAAGCAAGTGGTTTCTTCTTCTTTTTCTTCTTCTTCTTCCTCCGAGCTCATCTCTTCATGAGTGTCTTCTAACTTCCTCCATATCTCGTGGACGGTAGTGCACTCTTGGATTTTCTCGAACTCTTTCAGACTCAACACGCAATACAAGGCATTCATTGCCTTTGCGTTGAGTGAAAGCTCTCGAATATGCAGCTGCGAGTAGCCTCCCGCGGGTTTTTCTGGGATCTCAAATGGCGTCTCGCATCTGGCCCAGATTGTGAAGTCAGTGGCTTGAAGCCAGGTCTTCATCCGCAACTTCCAGTAGGGGTAGTTGCTCCCGTCGAAGAATGGCGGACGGGTTGTGGACTGCCCCTCAGAAATCCTGCTTGTGGAACAGCTTCCCTCCATGATCTTCTTGCCGGGTGTTACTCCGAATTTGCAAGAACCTGCTCTGATACCAAATGTAGGTTTGGCCCTACAAGGAGGGGTGACGTAATAAAATGCGGAAATAAATATAAAGCAATCTCACCAAAGAAAGCCAATCACAATGTACGCAAATGTTTTTAGGTGGAAACCCAAAACGGGTGAAAACCACCACCTAACCCTCTCGAGTTAGGATTTTCCGATCAACCTAGTTGATCAAATCCACTAACCGAATCACTTTAAAATGAGGGTGATTCAACCTCAGTACAACCACGCTACAAGTACGAGGGTAGCGTTCCTCAACCCCTTCTCTCCACGAGAAGGATTTTGTCCCACGAAGGAGACGGGAATTCGCAAAGCGAATACCCAACAAAATAACAAAGATAAAAGAAACAACAAGTCCTATAGAGCCAACAAAGTAATTATAAACCTAGCTTCCATAGGAATTAGGAAACTCCCCTTTGCAAGGAGTGCGTCGAGTTGATGACGCGGTGCGTGTGCCACGCAACGGCGCAATGTCGCTCTCGTGAACAACGGCGGGAGAGCGGGTGCGCGAAGGTTTGATGCTCTCAAGATGTAGAACTTGAGCTTAGAGAGCAAGAGCTTCTTGGACACAAGAGTGTGAGAGTGTATTACAAGGTGTCTCTTGGTGTGTATCTTGTGTCTCTAAGTGTGTCTTGTGTTTCTCTTGGTGTGTCAAAGGCTCCCCTCTATTTATAGAGGCCTTAGGAAGGCTTTGGAAGGCTTAGAAAAGGTTCTATAGCCGTTGGGAACAAAGTCCAAGAGAATCAGGCCGAAATCAGGACAATGATTATACTTGACAGGGTTATCAGACGTCTAACTCTGGCATCAGACGTCTGGAAGGCCACTTTAAGACGTCTGATTCCAAGGTCAGACGTCTGATTTTGGACGGGTCTCTCCCTGACTTGGATCAGATCTAAACAGGGTTTTTGCATAAGTCCATCAGACGACATACAGGACGTTTGGAACTATGTCTGGACGTCTGGAAACCTACTTCTACTGTGGGAATTGATTTCCAAACGTTGCAACGGCTAGAAAATCTCTGAGAAGAGATTTTGGGTCAGCCGAGGCAAAACGGTCATTAATCAGACGTCTGGAAAGTCCTAAGGACGTCTGATAAGGCTCTAACGGTCATAATCTTCAGTGCTTGCTAAGCCAGCCAACGGTCCACTAATTGGACGTTTGGCAAATCCATCAGACGTCTCCTAAGACGTCTGGTATAAGGTCTGGACGTCTGATTTCATCAGAAAGAACTACTTAAGTCCAGCCTAACAGATATCAGACGTCTGAAACAACAGTCAGACGTCTTAAAACATTTTATCAGACGTCTGATTTTGGAATTAGACGTCTGTAAATGCTGTTTGAGCCCTATATTGGTTTTCTAAGTATTCTACAGAAAACCTAAGTATCCTAGGGTTGTGCCGGTGTTCCTAGGACTACTGTTAGGGTACTTTGAGGCTCTTTAACATAATATTCTAAGGAAAATAAAAGTAAGAAAAGAGATACAAGAAAGGATAAAACAGAATCTATCATATTCTTCTTGTCTTCTATCTTCAATCTGTCGCTCCACGCGAACCTCCTCTGTTTTCCGTCAAGCTCCTCCAATCCGTCCTGGATGCGAGCTCGAACTCCGTCTAAACACGTCTACATTTGCAATTGACCTGAAATCTAGGACTCAAATTGCAAATGTTAAATAACACGTGTTTTGTTATCATCAAAACAAATGATCGTGGTGCTCTAGCACCAACAATTTTAACCTATATTGGCGGTTACTGACCGTTGGTGTAGGTGCATACTGTTGTTGTGCCATATTCCAAAATAATTGGTCTCTCTCTTGATTTGCCATTTTATTTCCCTTTTTTGGGTGAAAACTCGAAATGCCAAAATGATGTTTCCTAATTTGATCCTCAATTAGTCTTGCAAGAAAAACATACACATGTAAATAATAAATCAATATGCAAATGTGCATTAAGTAAAGAACATATGCAAATGAGTACATCAATTAAATAAAAATGAAGGAATAGCAAATCACGAGCTTAACTAATTTTCCAATACCATGCATGTTTGAAATATACTCAACTCTCCAAATTGAATGTCTTAGATGTAATTATAGTCCACTAAAGTGGACCTATCACCAACGACTAATGGTGGTCTTAAACACCTTGAGAGTTGAAGGGTTGTCAACCCGCCAACCACCCTACTTCAATGAAAATAGATACACTCATTGGAAGTAGAAGATGGTGATTTACATTAAGTCAGCCACTGAAGATCTCTCTGTATGGAAGAAGGTCGAGAGGGAGTTCAAGACATCAAAGGAAGATGTGAAAATTGGAGAGTACAAGTTGAAAGATAGGAAGCAAATTGCCATAAATTGTAAGGCCATGAATATTCCTTATTGTGCCCTCTCTAATGATAAGTTTAATCATAATTCATAGCTTGAGACGTCACATGAGATATGGAATTGCTTAGAGGTGGCACATGAAGGTACTTCTCAGGTGGAGACAAAAATTGGACTGTTAACCCAAGAGCATGAGATGTTCAAAATGAAACTGAGAGAAAGCATCAAGGACTTGGGCACAAGCTTCTCAAATATCATCAACCCACTCAAGGGACTTGGAAAGAGCTACCCATCAAATGAAATGGTCTTCAAGTTCTTGACTGCCCTCACCAAAGAATGGGAACCAAAGGTTACAACTATTGAAGAAGCCAAGGACTTGAAAAACGTAAGTGTGGATGAGATAATTGGGAGCTTGATGGCACATGAAGTCAAGCTTGAGCAATCAAGGGAGGAGGAAAGTGAAGCATCCAACTCCAAAAAGAAAAGTTTAGCTTTCAAAGCCAAAATTTAGAGTGACTCTGAGATTTATACTAGAGATAAGGGCGGAGATGAGGAAATGGTGATGTTCTCAAGGTGATTTGAGAAGTATGTGAAATTGAGAAAATAGTTCAAGAATAGGAAAGATGAGGAAGTATCCACTTGCTATGGGTGAAACAAAAAGGGACACATAAGGAAGAATTGTTTACTCAACAAGGACAAACAAGACAAGAGGGAGAGGAAGGAAAGGAAAGAAGAGGAAGAGCAAAGAACCAAAGACAAGTCCAAGAAAAATTTTTTCAAGAAGAAGAAGAAGGTGTTTGTGACTACTTAGAATGATTCATAAGGAAGCTCAAATAATGACTTCGACTCTGATTTAGACCCGAGTAAGGAGGAGGTCACCTACATGTGTCTTATGGTGAATAAGACTAAGGTACAAGACTCAAACTCTTTTAATGATTTATTAGATGCTTATGATGAACATTTTCATGAATGTAAAAAGATTAAACAAGAAAATAAGGACTTAAGAAAACTTAGAGTAGAAGGATATGAGTTCCTAGGAAATCATGAATTGTTGATAGATGAAAAGTTAGATTTTGAGAAAGAAAACATAGATATGAAAAATGAATGTTTTGATTTAGCCAAGCTAAAAGAAAATCAAATTCCCTCCAACACTAGCTTAATGGTTGAGAGGGACCTCTTGAAGAAGGAAACAAATGATTTGAAAAAGAAAATTATTTGCTTGGAAAAGGATGTACAAGAGCTAAGAATAAACACAAATAGATTAATTAATGATCTTGCCAATTTTGTAAATGATAAAAACAATTTAGAAAAATTGTTGGCATCTCAATTGCTTTCTACTTCCAAGTTTGATCTTGGTTATAATGGACCATCCTCTACAACCAAGAAACAAACTACATTTGTAAAGCCCAAAGGTAAAAACACCTTTGTGCCTCCCAAGGCTAACAAACCAACTCATCATGCACTTATATATAGTCAAAAGACCAAAAAGAAATGAATCCCTAAAAGGCACTATTTTTGGGAGAGGTATCCTAACAACCGAGGACCCAAGAAGTGCCCAAAAATATTCTCAAATCTTATTACGTAGGACTCAAAGAAGAAGAACAAGTGGATTATAGATAGTGGGTGTTCAAGGCACATGATGAGAGACTTACACAATTCCTAAAGCTCAAGGAGGAGGAGGAAGGACACGTGGCTATGGATAATAATAAAAAATGTCGCATTATTACTGGTAATTATGTACAATTACCTTACATTGTTAATTAGTCATTGTTAAGTTATAATATAGGGAGTAAGATAATCGCTACATCTTATAAATTTGTACTAGTTAGGTCTAGGTCATTCGCTGGGAGGCTAAATTAAACATATGTTTGCGCGAAATCGTCGATGTTTAAGGAAATGCACATGTAGTATAGTCAACGAAAACGTAAAACACTTAAATTTATAAAACTCAAATTCAAAAAGGAGTCTGAGTTCGTTCACAAGAAGCAATTGTGCAATTTAATTCACCAATCATAATTTATCGAAAGAATATGCAATTGAAATCAATAAGATGCTCAAAATGATATTTCAATAAGATCTAGAAGAACAGTACAAAAAGAATGGGTTAAAATGGTGATTTGAATCACCAAATTAACCCTCAATGTTAAGCTCTTAATCTACTCAAATATTTGAATAGTAAACCACAATCAATAATCCACATCACCAAAGTACTTAAATGTTCCAACAGTAACCAGTAGAATGACGCCTTACCAAAAATGCCTTAGATGACAGAACAAGGCATTAGACGCCTTATCAGAAGAGGCACAACACCCAGAAGAAGCATAAGGGCTTCTGATGATAGGCAAAATCTATGTTTTAAAGTCATTTTGTTGTAGCAAGCCGAATCACTCGAAAACTGATAAAATTTATTACTCGAAATCTAAATTGAAGTCTAAGGTTGAACACAGGGAGCAAATATGGAATTCACGCACTAATATTTAATTGCATATAAATGAGCACAATAATCGAAGCACAAAAGAGATATTCAATGAATAATATCTACTCAAATTGATATTCAATTATAAGCATGAGTATTTCAATAGATCACAATGATAAAAAGAATCTAAGAAAAATAATGGTGATTTAGATCACCAATTATTATCCTTAATTAAGCATATATATCAATTACTCAATAAGTGAACAGTATCATCAATTAGAAATGCCACACAAGATAAGTGGCCACAGTATCTTCAGACGACAGAGCATTCCATTAGACGACTTAAATGTGGCCTTGCTACAGTGCTTTTCAGAGCCTTTTCCTTCTTTACAGCACAGGGGATAAGTGTTGGCCTCTCATCTTCAAAGCACAAGGATAGAATAAGCTTTAGAGAGCAAAACCCCCCTCGCTCTCTCACAATTCCTCCTCCTCTTCTCTCTTAGACCCTATGCTCATAGTCGGATCTAGATACTCAGGTATATGGGTCTCAAACAATGTCCAGGCCTGTGTGTGTGGGTCGTAGGCGAGGAGTGGCATAGGCGGGTTAACGGGTATGTGCAGGGGTGTGAGGTACCTGACCCCTCAAGTGACTGGGCGAAGTGGATAGATCACAAAATCAACTTAAGCGTGCTCATGCGCTCTTTCGCACCCAATGTGGGACTATCCCACTCTTCCTCTCTTCATGCAAGATCATAGTAGCTACTGAAGAGGTCTTCGTTCAATTGGTGCAAGCTTGTAGCTAGGACCTTTGATTGAGGATCTGGGTGTGAACCTAGAGCCAAACTACATGACCTGGAGGTGGAGATTTGGTTGAAGATGGTCGGAGTACTGCGTTTGTGGCTAGAGATGATGGTGGCAGCGGAGGGCGACGGCGTATACCTGAAATACCAAAGAACGACCTCTCTGCCACGTTAAATCACTTCAGGAGCTTCAACAAAGCACGACAAAGGTGTTGGTGGCAGTTTCATGGCGTGAAGGTGCGTGTGGAAGGTGGACAGTGATGAAGATGAAAGTGAGAAGGTGGGTTGATCGATGGGGAGTTTGGGTGGACGAAAGGGCGAAATAGGAGAGGGCTTTTGGTTGGAGGTGTACGGTGGAGCTTTTGGAGTTGATGGCAAGGTGTTTGGTGGATTGTGGAGGTGTGGAGGCCTTGCTAGAGATGTGGTTGGAGAGGAGGAAGATGATGGCGTGTGGCGGTGTTGGTGGTCAGATTGAGGGATAAAGGAGATGAAAAGGAAATAGAGGGAGAAAGGAACCTATCTAACTTAAGCTAATCGGATGAAAGGGAAGGTAGGTGCTGGTTGTCGTATGGCTGGTGCCAGACACGAGAATACCTCCGGTGGGGGATAATGACAAGGAAGATGGAGTTAGAGGGCTTCTACTGGTATTGTTAGAAACAGAAGAACACGGGGAAGATGCTCCCACCGACTATTGTTTATGGCGGCAGGTAAGGAAGGTAGATGGAGAAACTCGCCGGAGCTTGTGGAGGAGTTGGCTAGAGAGAGGAGAAAAAGGGGGTATTCCGGTCCAAACCAAGCTAAGGAGGTGAGGAACTTGATGTAGAGCCTTTTATAGGCCTTTAGGAGGCCCTCCAAGCAAGGAAGAAGCTTTCAGGCTTCGGCTACTTCGCATGGAAGGGATGCTCGAATCTTCGATGTATTTGCATGGGAGATTGGGAAAGAATTAGGGTCCAAGGCCGGATCCATTTGGAAGAGAATTCCTCAAGGATTCTCTGGTTCAATTTTGGGATAGTTTGATTAAGAATCGAGCGAGAAATCCTCGCTCGAATCTCGACGGGGCTTGGTGTGTTCACACCAATGGTAGTAGGGACCTATTTGCAAAGAACGATGTGAAACCTAGGGGACTGATTGCAAGCAATTCAAAAGCTGAGGGCTATTTGAGTGAAGAAGAGTTAGATTGGACCACAATGGAAACTAGGTCAAAATGATCTCTGGTTAGGCCCAAATTTTGGTACAAACCTAATTTGAACCCAAGGAATCTGATGGTGAAGTCATATTTTGGTTTTGACCAAGTTTGGATAGGTAATTTATGTGGAAACCCTAATTAGAGCAACTTCCTATCTGAGACTTCATTTTAGGTCAAAATGGGTTCCAATGGTCAAATCAAGGATACCAAACCTTATGAAATATTTTTCTATGAATTATAGAAGGTTTAGGTGAATTTTATCCAGACCAGAACCTCTGTTATTTAAGTAGGTCTGAAATTAGGGTTTTGGGTGTCCGTTAATTCTCGAAATACGTAAAAACCTATTTTTATCTACATGAACCCTCTTATTAGTCATTAATTCTCATTTGACCTTCATTTAACCCTTGAGAAACCCCATGATTATTATGCATTTATGATATTCTGTTAAAGCAACAGCTTTAACCCTATTTTAATGCATTCTTCTTAGAAAGGATATGCAATGAATTACGACTCTTCAACGGTTATGTAGGAGCGGTTGTCAATTAATTCTGACTAATTAAAGCTAGTTATGGTTGATGATGACATTATCATCATACCCCCATGCCTAACTTTTGCTAGTCCCTTAGCAAAATCCTATGAAATGAACTTAATTTCTAGACCATGCCTTTGATGCTTAGATCTCTGATGTGTGCTTTTCTCTAGAGATTTGGTCAGAATGCTAATAATAGGCGTACAGGTATTCAAGTACCAACCAAGATCCAGACCTGACTAGCTTTAGCCTCTGTTTGCCATGAAGGTTTCTAAGGCTCGCAAAAATTTCCCAAAGGTTTGTTGAACCCAGCTGTTAAAGCACTCGTGCTTATAACATGTTTGGTCCAGGTTCAGTTTGTAGTGCATTTTTGTAAGAGAAAGGGATAGAAGAATTTTTTGCATTTTGGAGAGCTTTTTCTCTCCTTTTCTTGATTATTTTTCTAGCCTCGGATTGGCCCTAAACATGATCTGTATCGGATTCCTTGTTCCTATCATCAATCCTCGTAGGGTCCCTGGCAATCAATGCTTCGAGATAGCACCGCCCATGGCAACCTGCAGAACCCTAGCTTTTGACACTTCGAGATAGTGCTGCCCATGGAATTTTGTAGCTAAATTCAGGTCCTGGCAATAGACATTTCATGATAATCCCTCCCATGGCACCTAAACCAGCACAAGGTGCTTACATGCCCCTAGTAGGATTTGTAGATATCCTAGGAGACAAGCACCGAGGAGACGATATGTTATTGTGCATCTTCAAGGGGAATTTTCCACCTCTCTGCATCAGGAACTCGTCTAATCAACTTGTGTTTTCGTACTGCTCCTAATCTAGATAGCTTTTTCAGAATAGAGTAAACACTTTTGTGTGATTTTTATAATTAAGCACACTGAACCAGACTGTGTATGGTTTTAAGTTCTTAGGTTACCGAGTCCCGCAATCCAAAGGTTAGGTAACGAGGCTGAATAATACCTAAGCCTTAGACCTAATATATAAGCTTTACATTTTCCTCAACCTATTGAGGATTATTCGGATCTTAACGGATACATGAGTATTTAAACCCTAAAATAGATCCAAGAGGCCAAAGAGCAGCACTCATACTAATCTCCGAATCTCTAAGCACTTTTGACTTTAACTTATTCTTTTTACTTAGGTCTAGAACTTAAGTAGATTCCATAATCATTTACTATGACTATCATTTTTATTTCTAATTGTTGCTCCTTTTTTTCATTTGAATTCTCCTCTCTCCCTCCTCATGAATGATAATCAATTCTCAAGATTTTCCTCCCCTTTCTCCATTTTTTTACTCTTTTTCAATTTTTTTTATTTTTTTATTAATTTTTGAATATGTATATTTTTTTTGTGAAACCCTTCAGAGAATTTGAATTTTTATGTGTTTTCACTTTAACACCCCCCATGCCTAACTTTTGCAATATCCTCATTGTAAATCGAAGGGTATGAAATCAGCTTGGTTCATGGGTTAGAATAGGTTCAAAGGGTTGGTGAACAGGTCGGTATGACTATTGCAGACGATTTCAAGCTTTGATATGAATACCAAAGGTGGAGTCGGCTGTTAATCTGATACGAATACATCAAACTAGGGTTTCAAAGATTTAAAGATGCTTTTCAAGGACATGTTTGGATGATTTAATTAATTCCTTGAGTTTTTGAAGATAATATAATGATAGTAATTGCTGCACAGCAACTATAGCTGAATTTAATTTGGAAATTTCAATGCTTTGATTGTGATTTTGAGCTAATTTGAATGGTTTGAGGTTTAATGATTTTTCTAGGAAGGAATGTTGACAAAACTACCTGTTTAATCTATTTGAACAGTGTTGAAAAGATTAAAATTAGATTTCAGTTGGTTAGATGTGCTTATGACAGTAGCAGATGTATTGAACTAGGTGAAGAACTGGGCGAGGTGGAATTAAAGAGTTCTGATTTGGTTTAAATGCATATGAATCTTTTGAGAGCATGTATTGGTTAGGTTTAATACAAGAAGCATTGATGTACTATGGATTGATTTTAATGTGACTTGTAAGGCTTTGTAGATCAGTTTGGAAAGTGCTGTTAGCAGTTGGAATATCCAATTAATTGTCTAATTTGTAACTTGAAGTGAACATCAATGATGTTTAATCAAGTTTCTTTGAGAGTTTAATGTTGGAACAAGCATCCAGTTACTTGTAAAGAATGAATCTGGCATTGAATTAAGTTGTAATTCATTTTTAAATATGATTCTGTTTCTCAGTCAGCAATGTGCATGCTATTAAAATGTCCAAATATTTGATTTGATGGAATTTAGTGTTGAAATCATGTTTTTATGTTTAATTTGGATGTTTAAAAAGTCTTATCTATTCTGACCAGCACGTTGAATGAGTTTCTAAGGCCTTGACTTAATGTTAACTTTTCTTTAAGCCTAATTTTTGCCTACTTGTAAATACAAGGAAAAATAAAAAATAATTGTAAAAAATAAAAAAAATGTGTCTTGAGTTAGATTAGGTTTAGTTTTAGGTGTGTTAAGTTAGATTAGGTTTTGAGTCTTCTAGTATCATACTGGTAGACACTTAGGTCTTCTTTGGTTTTGAAATAAAGTAAAACATATAAAAATACCAAAAAGAGTCTTCTTCCCTCTCTCTCATATTTCCTCCCTCTACCCTTATCTCTATAAATCATAAAAAGAAAATAAAAATCTAAAAAATATCAAAAATCCATAAAATACCTATGTATATATATACTTATAAATGGTATATATATGGGGAAAAAGAGGATAGGGAGAAGGGGCGATTGTAGGGGTGACTACTGGCGCTAGGGGGAAGATGGTTGTGGGGAGGGTGTGATGGTGGCATTAGGAGTGGAGGTTGGTGGTGGGAGGATGGCCTCTACTGGGGGAAGAGTAGGAAGGACTTCATTTGTTATCGCTGCCGTGAATGAGGTCATGTGGCAACTATTTGTAGGAATGAGATTGTTTGCCTTGACTATGGAAGCCTATGGCATTGGTACAATACATGTAGATCAAAGGCGGCAGTCGAGTAGCATGGGGTTCGTGATCCGAGGGATACGCATGTGTGGGGGACAAACCCCAACGTGGCTTTTCCTATGAAAAACCCTGTCATGCAGGTATGGGAAAAGGCCATGCAGGAAGAATTGCGGTGGGAACTGTAATTTCTTACGAGAGGGGGTGAGATTTGTAGAAAGATAGATAAAAATGCGGAACTATAAAACCAATCTCACAAAAGCATGCAATCACAAGTACACAAAGATTTTTAGGTGAAAACCCAAACCTGGGTAAAAATCACCACCTAAGCCTCTCAACCTAGGATTTCCCGATCGACTAAGTCGATGAAATCCACTAACCGAACTACTTGAATGAGGGTAGTTCAACCTCTTACAACTGATGCTACTTTGAACGAGGGTAGCATGCCTCTAACCCCTCCTCTTCACGAGGAGTGTTTAGTCTCTCGATGGAGATGGGAATTCGCAAAGAGAATACCCAACCAAAGACAATGAAAATACAACAGTCCCATAGAGCCACAAATATAAAATGTAAATCTAGCTACTATAGGAAATAGGAAACTTCCCTTTGGTAGAAATGCGTTGGCTAGTAACACGAGTGCGTGAACCACGCTAGGCACAATGGCACTCTCATAATCGTAGGTGGGAGAGCAGGTGCATGGCTGGGATGATGCTCTCAAGTGTGAAGACTATGGATTTGGAGAGCAAGAACTCTTCTCAAGATGATTTGACACAAAATGATGTGGAAATGCTAATGCTTAGTGTGTCTAGCAAAGGAGGGTTCCCTCTCTATTTATAGATGACCTAGGGAGACTTTGGAAGGCCTTGGAAGGCTTCTATAGTCATTGGGAACAAACCTAAGGCAGATTAGGCTGTAATCAGGGTCATTAATGATTCTGACTAGGTTATCAGATGTCTGGAAACTACTCTTAAGACTTCTGGAAACTAAATAAGACGTCTAATCCTAGATGAGTTTCCTTGACTTGGGTCTGACCTAAATAGGGTTCTTGTGTAAGTCGGTCAGACGACTTGTCGGACGTCTGGCACTAGGCCTAGATGTCTGGAAACCTAAATAACTACGGGAATGGATTTCCTAAGGCACAAACGGCTAGACTACTAATGAGAGGTGATTTTGACTTAATCGAGGGCTAACGTCTATTTATTAGATGTTGAGGTCCTCTATGGATGTCTGATAGAAGATTAAGGGTCAATGCTCAACGATTATATTTCCAAGACAACATTCCACTAATTGGATGCCTGGCAAAGTCATCAGACATCTGGACTAAAGGCTGGATGTCTGAAACTACAAACAGAGAGTGGTTCTCCAGCCTAAGTATTTTTGGACATCTAAGCAAACAGTCAGACGTCTTAAAGTCAAAGATCAGACGTCTGATTTCCAGATTGGGCATCTGATTAGGTTGTCTGAAGCCTACTTTGGTTTTCTAAGTTCTCTACGAAATATCTTAGTATCCTAGGGTTGTGTAAGTGTTCCTAGGACTATTGTTTTGTTACTTTGTGATCTTTAACAAATACTCTAAGAAAATAAAAGAGCAAATAACAAAGATACAAAGTACAAGATAGAAAAGACATCTATCCTATTCTTTTAGTCTATCTTCAAGCTCTCGCTCCAAGCGAAGCTCCTTCACCTCCAACGAGCTCCTCCAATCCACCATGGATGCAAGCTCTTCACACTTCACCTTCAAACTTGTATCCATTTGCAAATAACTTGAAATCTTAGACTTCAAATGCAAATGTTAAATATAAGTGTTTTGTTATCATCAAAATTACCAATCGTGGTGCCCTTGAACCAACAGGGACATCCTTGGGCATGTGATGAATGTGGAGGACGACATCCACATCTGCCTCCTTCTCCTCTGATGATTGATGTTGAAGTCCCCATGTCGTCGGATGTTCAGGTAGCGAAGAACATCCTTGGGGGTCTAGTGATCAGGGAGATCATGTGCGGGTCTTCGTCGCTTGAGAAGATACGTGATTAGGTAACCTCTCTCGACTTGTCCTCCTCTCTTTGAAAGGTCTCTTTGCTTAGTGCAACGTGGGTGTTGGTGTTTGGCTTGTCGAATGGTGATGTGGAGAGATTGAAGTTCAGAACTTCTATCTTGGGAGGTTTATTGATTCTATGGAGGCTAGTTTCCCCCTTTGAAGGAGCACTACCAGAAGAGCCGCCGTAGAGGGCCGCCATCAAAAGTGGGTTGATGACGATCCAGGGTCTACCCTTGCACCTTCGCTCCTTGGTAGTTGTTGGTCAGGTTATGGCAGGATTTGGTGCAGTCAAGGATGGCACGGTTGTCGGTCTAGTGGAAGGTGACGATAGTATGGTGCTGGTGGAGGTACTCTTGAGACATGGAGGTGGCTTCTCGAATCTTGTTGTATTGAGGTGTGGCAGAACCTCTTGGCTTCTTCGGTTGGATGTTTTGGTCCATCTAGTGACTACTGAGAAGCCAGCTATGTAGGAGAGGGGGACTGGCTATGATGGGATGGAGGAGATGTAGTGGAGGGATGTAGTGCGTGAGATCGTGGGAGGTGATTTTGGAGAAGAAAAGAAGAGAAAAATTGTAGGGGATGATAGTGAGTCTATGGCTGAATCGAATGGACTGATGGAAGAAGGTGAGAACTCTAGCATCGTTGTGGTGAGTGAGAATGGCAAGCAGTGCAACATGCAACCTAAGATCGTGATAAATCCACAGGGCATGGATCAGGAACAAGTGGATGGCTTTACCTTTAGAGATGTTGAAGGCATGTCTTATGAGGTGGGCTCCTCAATGAAGAAGGGTGATGGTTCTTGTGGTTGATGTAGATATAATCTACGAAGTCATGGGTCAATACAATCTGCTACAGTTGCTGATGTGGAAGTGGTCGGCAATGTTCTAAGCATAACTCATACTTCAGATGGGAGAATGTGGTGGGTTGTGTAATAGGGCCAGACGTGGGCCATTGGCTCATTATTGAGGGATTGGAGAGTTGATTGTGGTATGATCCAGGAGTCACACATTGATAGTGAGGAACTATCTATGTGGCAACCACTTATGATGAATAGGTCGGTGGATCTCTGGAGTGTTAAGGCTAGTGGGACAGTTGTTGGTTTTTGCATTTGGTGGAAAAAGGAGATGTTGCAGGTCATAAATTGCTGAGCGGACTCCTTTGTCCTCACTTGCAGGTTTATCATGAGCAATGGAAGCTTTGTGTTTCATGTTTCATGTGTTTATGGGCCATGCATTCAGAGCGAGAGGCCATGGTTTTGGGAGGAGCTAATTGTGGCAGCAAACCATGTACAGGGGGAGCTTGGCTGATTGGTGGTGATTTTAAGGCCACGTTGTCTTCCTCAGATAGGCCTGATGGTCACATAGATTCATTTGCCTCTGGGTTTCAGTCAATGGTGGCAAAGTTAGATCTTCTTGATCTCCCTGTGTCTGGATCTATGTACATGTGGAGGAACGGCAGTGGTTAGATGTCTAAGATAGACAGATTCATGTGCAACATAGATTTGATGGGTTCCTTCTTGTTGGCTTCGATGGTGGCATTGGAGTAGCCATTTTCATATCACACTCCCATCTTGTGGGAGAGTGGACAAGACCTAAGAACACATACATACTTCAAATTTCAGAGGTCATGGTTGAATGAAGATGGTTTCAGGGAGATGGTCTACTCTTGGTGGGAAACTCATGAGGTGTAGGGGACGGCGACGCAACGCCTTGATACAAAGCTGAAGGGATTGTGACATCTTCTTTTTGAGTACAAGAAGTCCAATGCAGTCTCGAGAAATAGAAAGAGGAAGGAGGCATTGGATGGACTGAAACATCTTGATGTCATGGAAGAAAGTGGGTCACTATCTGAAGAGGAGATGTAAAAAAGAAAAGTGCTTCAATCCATTATATCAAAAGAAGACTTTCAGCCTGAAATAGATTGGCACCAATGATCTCGTCAGTTATGGCTGAAAGAAGGTGATGCAAACACTAAATTTTTCCATGGTTTTGCTAGTGCACGCAAAAGATTTAATCTCTTATCAGCATTGTCATATGATGGGCACAGGGAAGAAACTACGCAAGATATGCGAGAGTTGGCAAGTCGCTATTTTTTTGGTACATCCCATGCAGGACCTAGGGAGGGTGGAGCCTCAACTCCTCCGATATGCCGTGTTTGGGGGAGGAGGATGGAGATAGACTATGTTGACCTATCGATGAAGATGAGATGATTGGTGCTTTGAAGGGCCTTAAGGCCAAGGGCTCCCCAGGACTAGATGGGTTCCTAGTGTTTTTTTACAAAGAATTTTGGCACTTGGTAGGCCTGGAGGTAATGCAGTTGGGAGATGAGTTCCAGTGGGGCAACTTTGGTTTGGAAAAACTCAATAGATCTCTACTCTTTCTACTTCCAAAAAAATAGGGTGTGGTGGAATGTGCGGAGTTTCTCCCTATTGCACTTTCCAACTCAATTTATTTGTTAATTGGAAAGGTGCTTGCCGATCAGTTGTGTGACGTTTTGCTAGGATTGATCAACTCGGTCCAAGCTACCTTCTTGAAAAGTCGCTCGCTTTAGGAATCTTTTATCTTGGAATAGGAGATGGTCTTTGGTTGGGTGAGAAGGAAGAAGGGTGATTTATGTGGAAGGTAGATTTTTCTAAAGCGTATGACTCCATCTCTTTGTCATACTTGTGGGAAATTTTTAGGAGGAGGGACTTTCCCGAGAGGTGGGTTTAGTGGCTGGAGTGTTGCATCACCACCTCTTTCTCTTCGTTAGTGAATGGTAGATCTTCAAGACATTGGATTCAACCCCAGAAAGGGGTGAAGTAGGGGTGCCCACTGGCACTGTTGGTATTTATTGTGGCAGTGGATACGTTGGCATGTTTCACCTTCAAAGCGTGCATTGGTGGTCTTCTTGATGGGTACTCTTTGACGAATAGGCGTGCTTGACACCTATTCTCCAGTATGTTGATGATATGGTATTTTTTATTGAAGGGGGACATAGGGAAGACAATTATTTGAGATTCATTGTGGGGATTTTTGGGGAGATTTCTGGGCTGAAAATAAATGTAGCGAAGTCCTCGTTAGTTTGTTTTGGGGTAGTGGCCACCAGCCAGTATGTTATCTCTACTGCTCTAGGAATGCTAGTGGTACATCTACTTATTCAATATCTGTGCCTACCAATGAGAGCTAAAAAGATGTTGGTGGCTGATTGGAAGGGCCTCCTAGGACTGTTATCAAGAAGATGGAACTGATGAGGAAGCAATTTTCTGGAATGACATAGGTCATGATGAAAGATTTATGCAACTTGTGAAGTGGAGCACTTGATGCAAACCAAAGAAGTTGAGAGGTTTGAGAATATGGTCTCTTAGGGAATTTGGAGATTCCCTCTTATTGAGTGGGGGGTGAGGATTTTCAAAGGTGAGGGTGGGATGTAACAGGAGCTGGTAGCAGGTTCGTACGGTGGTTTGGCTCCAGGGGTTGTTCTACGCCCATCTAAACCATCTCCATTCTAGTTGATGGGTTGAGAATATCTATGTGGATGTGAATTCCTCAGCCAATGTTTGGCTCTCCCTGTTGTAATTGTTCCGCTTTTATTTGATTAATAAAATTCCAGACAACTACTAACACTAGTAGTGGTCCTTTCTTTTTTTTTTTAAAAAAAAAACTAAGTAAATTGTATATGGTATCTTATATATACATAACATGTGTATAGCTAGCTTATATATCTATTTTATTTACTTAGGTAGGCATTTATATTAAGTTATAAAATGTACAGTATAATAATATACTTATGTATTTATTTATTTATATTATATGCATGTAATCTATATGTAACTATAAAGAGATATGTATATACTTGTAATTATAATTATAACCGTATATATAACATAAGGTAATTATAATGTATAGTAATGTAGCCATATATTTATTTATTTACCTATATATTGTACATAATTATATTCATTAGTTAATCAGGTATAATAGTAAGTTAAAATAGTTTAAATTAGTTATTTAATAAAATATTGAAGTAAATTATGTTGCATAGTTGTATAGTGTAATTTAAAATAATTTTAGTATATTTATAACTTATTTATACTATAGAATAGTATTTATAATGTAAATATATGTATATATGTATAAATTATGTTTTTAAATGTATATAAATTGAAATAAATCAATAAAAATAAATTAAAAATATGTAATAATAAGTTAATAATGTATATTAACTAATTTTTAAGTCAATTGAATAATTAATTTATTAATTTATACTTTAATTAACGAATTAAACTTAAAATCAATGTGTACTTTTCACTAATTTTAAGGAATTTTTAAATATATTTATATATTTAATTATTGTAAATAAACTATACCAATAGAAATCCCTATGTATAGGCTTCATGTATATATAATGTAATTTGAAAATAATTATTAATTAAGCATCTTAATTAGGCTACGAAGTTGGCCTTAATCCATGTATTGAGAGCTACATTTGGGCACCTCACTTAATCCCACATCGTAGGCTACAAAGTGCCCGCAATGCTATAAGTTGAATCGTACCCATAACCCCACCGATCGTCAATGCTGGGCACACAATTGAGCATGTGTGTGCATGAGGTGGGATGTGAGCTCGGTTTGGCTAGGTTGTGAGTGGTCTATATGGGCCTGTATTGACCCGAAAGAATGCACCAAAACTCACCTAATAAAACCTTTAGGCTGAAGATTTGTAGTGGTCGATCTGGCCTCTAGTGAGCTGTAGATTCTGTAAAGGGTTGGGCCCACTAATTAAACAAATTTTGGTGTAGAGATTAACTATAGTTAAGTTAAGAGTTAAAGTGTTTGTGTAAGTTAATGTTGTGTGTGTCTTAGTGTGTACATACAAAAGACTAAGTGTTAGAGGCTGTGTGTATATGTGTGTTTGTTCTAAGTGTTGAGTCTAATTGTGTAGTGTGTATTATATGTATAGTACGTGTGTGTTGTGTATGTATATTATTAGTAAGTATAATAAATAGTTAGTATATATAGAGTTTAGTATATAGATATACATTTAGATCTACAGTAGATATTATATATTTTTGCTTTATTGTATATAAATGTTTTTAAGGTTTTTTAGTGATCTTTAGATGTGTTAGTGTATTGATGTACATACATCTAATTGTTCTAAAATGCCTATTTATGCATGTTCTTAGGTCTATAGAAGTATCATGCATTATAAATATTGTATAACATGCATTATCATGCATTTAAGTTAGATTGTATAAATTATAGGTTAATTTTCTCTTTTTGTGGTCAGGGGACAAGGCAATATTTATCGGGGCCTCAGATTGAAGATCCAACCATACGGATCTGATCAGGGCGAAGATCAGATTTCAACAACTTTGAGATCGTCCCGATAGGACCTCTGTAGCATCATATGTAGTTCGGGGAAGATCAGAGGCCAAGGGGCAAGGTGGTATAAAATCCGTACCTTAGTTGACAAATCCAATCCATGGATGGTTCGGATCGACAATCGCAGCCCAACGATGTGAAAATTGGTCCAATTCGACAGCCGTGGCACCTCTTATCAGCAAAAGAAGATGGATGACCAGGATGGCACCACGTGGCACCATCCCAACCATCCAAACACGTCGAGGCACCTCCGCTCAACTGCTGAAGGTTTAATGGATGAGAGATCTTGACCGCTGGATGAAGATCCAACAGCTAAGAGCTCTCCACACCTCTCGCCCATTAGTTCTACAAAGGAGCGATCTCGACTGTCCATCATCCATCTAACGGCCGAGAAACATCCACGTCACCTCTACCACATGCTCCAAATCTGTGAAGAAAAGAATCCACGTGATCTTGACCGTTGGATCTTCATCCAACGGTGGGAGCGCATGGACCTTGAGTTGAAAACGCAACACAAAAGAAAGTGCAATGCATTGGTTAGCACCTTTGTTCGCGAAGCAGAGGTGCGCAGCCGGGACCTCGCATACGTTAAATCAAGTGGGTGAGCGGGGAGTAGCTAAATACGGCCGTTGGATGCAGTGCGGACGGTTGCTGAAGCAACGATGCGACACGTAGAGAAGCGTGGATCGCGCATGAGCATGATGATGCGTGAACACATGCACGATCGCACATGCGCACGTGCATAATAGCAGAAGAGGAAGCAATCGAATGACTTTTTAAGCCATTCGATCAAGAGGATGATCGGGCGCGATCTTGCACTCAACTGCTGAAGAGGAAGAGTTGGGCGATGTGGCGTAGCGTGGGTGCTCAGATTAGAGAACGACGGAGATCATGACGCAGCTTCAGCGACATGGGGGCTTTAACGACGTGCACATCCATCACTAAAGACCCTGCATTCATGATTAAGTATGTAATTGGACCTATTTGCCATGAAAACTCACCTATATAAAGGCCTTACGCCCTCCACTTTTTCTCCATCCCTTCTCTTCTTCTCTCACCCCCTCCAAAGCTCTACGAGCTGGTCTATACCCGGAATGCTCCATTGAAACTAGAGTAAAATAATTTTCCATCTTCTCACCCCCTTTGTGGAGCATCCTACGGTTGTCCTCTCACCACCACTCGGGAAGCGGATCCCACTACGATGTCGCCCTGTTTCGTCCTTTGTCCTCCTGCTTCATCCTCCTTCGTCCAACATCCACCACCATCGTCCGGGCGCTTCGTCAACACAGCTCATCCTCCAAGCAGCTGTCGAGGAGGATAACTTCTCACACCTTTCTCTTTTTATCACTTTCTGGTGTAGATTTACAGCTTTCTAGTGTAGCAAGTAGATGTAATGACATTATATGGTTATCAAATGTTGGTTCACTCTCTCTCTTTCTCTTTTCTCTGTAATATTCAATCTCTCTTTTCTATTAATTATTATTTAAGTAGAATAGCTAGTAGATTAATTTCAACCAGCTAATCTACTTTCGTGACAATAGTTCCTACGTGGTTTTTGATTAAACGTTCGCCTCTCTATGTTCAACCTGTGACTCACCTTAAGTTTCGGTTAAATTATCTGTTTGACAGATTTTTACGTGACTACAATGATGGGTTTTCAAACTTAATCTTTTAGCATAGAAATCACATCCAACATTTTGGCGCCATTGCCGGGGAGGCAACGCTCTTTGATTTCCCACGTTTCACACCTTATCTTTTACCTCACTTGTCTCCATTCTTATTGTGATTGCAGGTACTCTCTCGAGGTGAGCAAAAGTGGTAGATTGGAGAAAAGTGCAGTTTAAGGGTCTGTAAGTATACCCCACCTCCCACCCACTAGTTTTCATTCCATCACCTAATAACACAAACCCTAATTAACCTAGGAGCTTGCATAAACCCTAAGGTTAGTCTTGGTTGTTTGTTTGTCACCTCCACCTGCCTCACCCTCCACTTACAAAAAAATCTAAAAAAAAATCCCACAGTGGTACACAGCCTCTTTTGATTCTTCATACTCAACCTCTTTGGAACCAGTACATTCATCAGCATATAATTGAGTAGAAATCAGATTGGGTAACCACTTGTGTGCCTAATTAAGTGGTGCATTAGGCCAATTGTTTGAGTTGTTTGGGTCGTGCCACTTCATCTAAAAACAACTCATCAAGTTGGTGCCTCTTAGGATTCAACTTTTAGGAATTAACCAGGAACTCCACATTCTTTTAAGTTTTAAAGGAATACATCTTCACTTGTGCTTTCAAAATCTGGTGTGCCAACTGAACTTGATTGAATACACCTAAAGTTGAACCCTAAAAGCTATTAAACAAGGTTGAACCCTAAAAGACAAATCATCAATTAACCTTGTTTGAAAACCATTAGTTGTGCACGCACATACATCGAAAGTAATCATTAAGGGCACAACCCAAATAAATGGCCCATCACATTCCAAAGCACATTCAAACCTAAGCCTAATTAAAATTGAGTAGACATTGGCCTTAAGGATTGGACTCGCTCTTTGGGGCCCAGATCAAGATTATTTTCGATTAACCTACTTCTACCGTTCAATCTGATGTCTAGCTAGGGGAGCAGTGTCAAACGATCGCGGTTGGGGGGTATCAAAGGAACCTGAGGCGAAAGCGAAGGAAAGAACCTTCTCCCCAACCCCTCTTTCTAATTGGTTGGATTGACTAGAAAGAAGTCGATTAAATCGTTCTTTTCATCTCAAGATGGGTTCTGGGAGTTTCTAGAACTTTAGGTTATGACACTTAAGGACAAGTTTGTTTGTTTGTATTGCAGGGCACCTTTCTTCCTCCCACTTTACCATGGATTCTTCCACATCCTACTTGTATTTCCACTCCTACCCTCCTACAACTACTTATTCCCAAGATGATTATTATCTTTATTCTCACTTATCTACTAGTTGGGATAATCCTGATTGGGGATACAATTCTGGACCTCCGTGTTCAGGGTCTAACTCTGGACACCATGATCTTGATTTTTATCCTTCTCTGAACTACATCGATTATAAATCACTGCCTTCCTGTGAACAACCTAATACGATTTACAATCAAGAAGGATATCCTGATTACAATTCTTACCCTCCCCAGGACTACACTGCACATAGGTCACCACTCCTCTTTGAACAGCCTGAAGTGACTTATTATCAGGGAGGGTACAAGAACCTCAATTCCTTGACTCCCCTAGAATGAACCCAAACCCACCCAACCCTGAACCAAACCATTTGGTTCAAGTGAACCAAGTCCAATATAAGGTGTTGGCTAACTTAAGGAATACCATTCAATCTTTAGAAGCTCAGCCAACACCTTGCATTGAAGAATTAGAGCCTTTGATTGAAATGATTGATGATCTTAACAAATATTTGTTGGACTAGCTCTAAGATTTAAGGATAAGGAGCCGGGTGAGCTTTTACTTGGGAAGTTGTTGAAATTGAGGATGAGATTTGTAGTTGCTATAGTCCAATCTTGGGATGATTCCTAGGATGAAACCCCTTCAGGAGAGCCATTGTCAGAACCTGGTCAGGCACCTGTAGGGGGGGACACATTTTGAGATTGAGGTTGACCAAGTTGGTCTAGAGCAACTAGTGAGGATGAATTGATTACTTCACCAGGATCCCTGAGCCAGGGTATGAAGAAAAGTATGTCTCCATCCACCATGAAATGATCAATAATTTTGAGACATATATAAATGCGGATCCAGAGTTCTTTGATTTTGAAGGTGAAGAATCGTTATGTGAAGTCTTACCGAGTTTGAGGGAAATGATTTCAGTGAGATGACCGAGCCTGAGGAATTCAATGAATTATTTTATGGCCCTATAATTGAGGAAATTGATCCTGTTAGGGCTAGCTTGGAAGATACAAATCTTGTTTTTATGGATAGCCCCATTCCTCACACACACCCCGTTGAGCATAATGATGATTTTGCTTTTGAGATTATCGGACCTAAGTCAATTTTGATTTAGCCATAAATTTTGGACTTGGATATTTTAGACGGGGTTGATAACACTTTCAGGGTCTTGGAAACTATGATTGTGGAGGATAGGAGCTGGGAAATGAAGATTTGGGAAGCCAATTCTGGGAGAAGTAGAAGTCTGGGTCTAAGGGTTCCTATTTTCTTAAAACCACCAATCTTTTACCAAGACCCTTATAACATTTTTGATTCTGAGGATGTGCTACCCAAGCACAAATTCATTGATTATCTTTTTGATCTTGATTTTTCTATTATCGAACTTTTTGGACTTGGGTTGCATCCTCATAAATCGTAGGCCCAGCCCCGTTTGCATACTAATCTTTTGTTCTGGGTAATTTTCATCCAAAACCTTAGATACACCCGACCCTAGGGCATGGGTCTACACCACAATCTTGTCTACATCTGTGGTCATCTCTTTCCGGGTCAAATAATCAATCTTATTTGATCCTGACTTACACCTGTGAATTCTTGATTTCTTCTTTTGTATAGTGTGCCTAGCTGAAGGCACTAAATTCAACATATATACAATCTATTTTCATCTGGGAGTTGACTGGGTAATCATGAAATTTAGGTTGCTTTCTTCTCCACTCTGCTCTTTTTCATGTCATTTAATACAATGAGGACATTGCATTAGATAGGCATGGGGGGTGGATGTTCATCTCTGAATCATCTTGTTAGCTCCATAGATTCTTTTTATTTTCTCTTTATTTATTAAAAAAATGAATTAGGAAAAGAGAACTTTGGGCATTAGAGTATTCCAACCCTAGGGAATGATACGATAGGATCTGAACATTTAGATTCTTCAGGTCTTCGAGCATAATTAGCCTGGGTGTCTACTAAAATATGGACTTGATTCTTGAGTCCTCATCATTTGAAAATTCATTTCTAATTGATTAATAAGTTGGGGTGATAAGTACACGACTTATCAATCTGCCCTCTGATTTGCATCTACACACTCTTTGCACTGACTCACTTTTTGGTAGTTTTAATGGAAATTGGGTAGCTAATGAACCTTCTAGGGTGGTATGGCTAGCAAGTTGTCAGTGGTAGCAGCTTATTGGCCGGTTATCCAGAGCCCAGTCACACAACCATTCTCTTTCTATTGCCTTTAGGTAAATCTTAGATCCGGAAAATCACCTACTTAAAAAAATAGAAAAATATAAAAAAAAAGAGAAATAGAAAAGAAGAGAAAAAAAAAGAAATATGCCACATTTCACTACAAGAGTGGCTGTCAAGTTGTCGTGGGTAACAACCCATTAGTCGGTTGTCCAGAACCCAACTCACGAAATGCATGTATAATTCCTAAACACTTAGAAAGAAGCGGAGAAGTAGAATAACCTGGGGAGATATACACTAGGTTCGCCCTTGTGTTGACCCCATAAAAATAAAAGGTAGGGAGAAAGCTATTGATGACTCTACATCTAACGGTGATAATTCTATCAACTAGAGTCAATCTCAAGGGTATATGTGCATTAATGACATATCATAATGGACTTGGGAGCATTGCATGCGTAATGAGTTGAGATTGCTTATAATCAATGTTTAATGGCCATGTGTACAAGTGCATGTTGAAACAGGGCTCAGATGAGCAATTGGGCCACACAGATGGATCCAAATCGATGAACGGAGTCCAACACACTAAAAATCACCTCAATTCGACCTTCATAGCTCTCACAACAAGCCCGAGAAGTTTTGGCTGTTGATCTAATGATCAACAGTCCAAATCCGACCATGTGTCACGCATCCATGTTCTCGCAGTCACCACTCCCTTTCTAGCATGCCTCCATCAAGAAATCTAGGCCGCCCGATTAAAGATCAGACGACTGAGGATCCACGAAGATTTGTGACCATGTGCTTCAATGGTGCAATGGTCGATGCCTCAACCTGCGCACACAAAACATGTGTTTGAGCCTTGGCAACAACAAGGGTGCATGCAAGCAAAATTCAATCGTAGATGAGGGCGTGGATGACGCTGATGGCAACCACGTGGCGCACTCTCGTGCGCCCGATGCAAACGTGCCAGATGATGCGCACGCAAAGCGAGCACAGCACGATCTAGTATCTAACATCACGTGCAATCTCAGCCCTTCATGCACAATCGGACGGCCAGGATCGTCACATGCACGATGGGCACGATGAGTGCAGAAGCTTAATATGTTTGGGAGTGATCTTAGCCGTCCGATGGAAATCCGTGCCACACATCCAATGGTTGAGGTTGCAAGCGCAAGGCACAAGAAGAGAAAGCACATGTGCATGCATGGACCAATGGATGAGGGGCAACACCGACACTTTTGGAATGGGTTTAGCGATGTCTTGGACGTCACTAAAACCCCTGCCTGATTTAGAAACCCTTCCTTCTCTATAAAAACCCCCACACCCACTCCAATTATGAGCATCCCTTCCTAGCTTCTCCTTAGCTCTACCTAGCACACTTCACACTCTCCTGGAGTTGCCGAGTCGTCGACAAAAGCCCATCCACCACCGTGACTGCCTCGTCTCTCCATTTCGCACCTCTTTACCCTAGTCTAATGTTTATGTGTTTTAAAGCTTTCCTCTAGCATTGTACTTATGAAACGACCCTGAAAGAGCAATCTTCATTTTCGATAAAAACTTTAACATAAAATGTTACATCGTTATAGTTCATTGCATGGTAGAAAATCTCTTTTAAAAAATATTTAATAATTCAAAACTAACCAGGAAGAGTTAGGTCGTCTCCATAGGGAGGAATTAGCCTATTTAACTAGTGAATAGTCTCTCATTTATTCGGGAAACTCAACGCGTACGCATACTAACTGGTGCATGTGTTTTCAACATAAATTCTTGATTTAAATAATTAATCAATAATGTAAGGGCGTGCAAAATCACCACAATGGAAACACATGAATCATGTTCTTAGTACTGACAAGCATCGTTAATCTTAATCAAAATTGAACTCGTTTCCCATAACCAATGTTCCATACTCTATCATGCATGAGAAGAGTTCAGCTATGCATGATTCTGATAGACAGGAGGGATATTCATGCAATTCTTTCAGAATATGATAATTCAATAAATAAATGAATAGTATTTCTTTTTACAATGGCATACCTTGTAAATTTTAATTGTGACCTCACTGTAGCAAAACAGGGGATTTGAAGCCCTTGTGCATGCGAGGAGGAGGAGGGACGGATGGCTGTGCGAAGCTCGGTGAAGGTTGAAGGCGTGAAGGGCGTTCCAATGGTGGTGGTCTCACATCGAGAGGTGGCCGAAGTTCATCGTATGGGAAGGCGGAGGTCATCGGTGGTGAGTTCCTCCATGTGTACGTGGGGACTGCCGTCGGCATTTCTGATGATGTGGTGGCACTCATGGAGTCGAAGTGGATGCGGTGGAGTCAACGATGCGTCAAACGGAGGTCATCGGGGACTGCTGCGTGGAGGGGTGCACGGTCACTAATGGGTTCTTGTGGAGAAGATGAACAGTGTGTGGAGAGGAGGAGCTGTTGTCACTGCTATGGCCGCGCGAAGGTCGCACGATGGCGCTTGCACAAGGGCGCGCGAGGGCACGCACAAGAGCACGCGAGGGGATGCGCTACTGTACACTTACATGGCTGGTGGTAAGGCCGGGCATGGCCGCTGTGGATGCGGCATGCATTGGAGGTAGTGCGTGAGGAGGGTGTGCATTGCTGGCCTGCGTGTGTGCGGTTGCACATGTACGTGGTGGCGTGCCAGAAGGGCATTGGTCATCCACAGGCTGAAGGCAACTGCGATGTTTGTTGGTTGTCTGCGGCGAAGGGGGCAGGTCTGCTGAGGTGGGGGCGATGGGTGAAGGGACGATGGTGATGTTGGGTCGCTCTGTTTAGGTTGGAGAAGAGGAAGAAGAAGGATATGCTTATGCGTGCTGCTACAGAGGGGTTGGTGGTGAGGATGTGCACGCTGTCACCGTGCACAGGAGGTCGAGGGCGAGAGGAGGAAGATGGATGCTTGCTTTAGATCACGGTGCACGCCATGTCCACAGTGTACGCAGTTTCGATGGTAGCAGAGGTGGAGGATATCCTCGCAGGGGGAAGGAAGATGATGATCCCCTCTTCGTTGGTGCACTCTTTTTAAAATATCTGCGGTCGACTTCTGCAACCACTCGAGGAGATTGCGAGTGGTTGGAACGGAATGATAAGTCCTATCCGTTAGGCATCAGACGTCTGATAAAACTATCAGATGTCTTCACATGTTTGGTTGGAAGGAGTCCACGCTGGAGGTTCTAGACATCCAGATTAGATTCCAGACATCTTAAAATAGAATTTTGGACGTTTGACTGCTACCTTTAAGTGTCTTGCACCTAGACTGCATCCACCAAATAATTATCATAACCATATATTATAAAATTGGTGCACAAAATTATACGTAGACTATGGTGAATTATCCATTAACTCCTAATTAATTAGAAACTAAGGACAGATAATTAAAGAGTAATTAGGCTAAATAATGGTCCACTAAAGTGGACTTATCAAATATCCCCATGCCTAAGTTTTGCTAGTCCCTAGCAAGAAGTGAAAAGCAATAGAAGTCACAAAAAAGATTTCTTCTTTTTCTATTTCAAAAATTTAGAGATTCAGACAAATGTGAAGTGATAATAGCCGAGGTAACGGATCTAAGTGAAAATAACCAACTTACAATTGTTGTTCGTACTTATCCCTTAGTAAATATTTTTATCATGATAGGCAACTACTTCCCTTGGGGATAAAGCAGAAAATAATTTGTAAATTTGACCTCGGCTTTTTGGCTTAGGTAGGGATATCGAATTGAATAGCTTTGTATTTGGTGGCACACACTCATCTGGTGCTACATGTAATCTAGTACTACAGACTCTAGATATCTAGACTATTAAATAAGTCAACTCGAAGAGAGGCTAAACAACTGTGCTCTCTTGATATTCCTTTGTACTCACTCTTTTCCTTCTTTTCTTTCTGAGATCACAAATCTCTTTGTACTTGCTGTTTGGTGGCCTCACATGACATTCACACTTCAATTAAAATCCTAATAACCCTACAACTAAGTTAGAGTCCTCAGCCAGTATTCAGGCGATCAGAAATACTGAAAGGTAGGTATGGATCATATTTGGTGGATCGTGATGGGTGTTTTTGTTGCCTCAGAAACATCATCACGAAGATAAAATTATAAACTTAGACGCTTTTCTTTTTCTTTTCTCTCTCTCTTTTCTTTTTTTTCTCTCTTTTTTTTTAATATAATTGTTTC
Organism: Thalassia testudinum; assembly: GCA_037157565.1. Lineage (NCBI taxonomy): Eukaryota > Viridiplantae > Streptophyta > Magnoliopsida > Alismatales > Hydrocharitaceae > Thalassia > Thalassia testudinum. The sequence continues at coordinate 108,359,220 of JAZHRO010000003.1, read as the reverse complement.
TTTTTTCCTTCTTTTTCTTTCTTTATAAATCAACATAACACGACGTAGACTTTTATTTATGAGGCATTATTAGGGATGATGATCAAGATGATATTGTGTGGCTTATTTGGTGGAAGTGCCTACTCTCGGCACCGGGAAGGAATGGATAGGACAAGCGTATTTTTGACCTTTGACACTATTACCCTCCTTCAGCTGAGGACTCTATGAAGTATAGTTGTAACCATCAACTATAGTCATAGTTTTATTAAGACTCAATCTCTGTGTATCTGCCTTATTTGATGACTCTCAGGAATTCACATAATGTACGCACACAGGAATAGAGAGCGAAAACTATGCCTAACTCTGAAGTATCATCATCTAATTATTCAAAACTTAAGAGTCCTTGCACTAGACTTAGCGCACCAGTAATCTCTCTACTTTCTTCTCACAAATATGAGGTGGATCTACTAGAAGATAGTATGCCTGACTCCCTATTAACTGTTCAAGGGTTCAGTAGACTAAAAATGCTTATTGGTTCTCTTCAAAGATCCATTACCCAATCTACATGCAAGTGAAGAAAATGTACTGGATTCTAAACTTAAGAAACAATTTAAGAAGAAAAATCTTTAATGACACCTCCATGACAAAGATGTTTGCTACGGCCTAACCAATTCAGCTCAAAATTTTTTTTTTATATATTTTATATTAATGCACCTAACCTAAATGCATGAATACTGCCTAAAATGCAAAATACATCCCCCCATGCCTAAATCCTACAATGTCCTCATTGTAAAATGAAAACAGGGGGAGAAAGGAAGGAAATCACTTGAAGATGGTGTTATTCTGGATGCTAGGTTGCCTCTCAACAAGTGCTGCATTTTCTGTCAGCAACCAGACTTATAGGGAACCTGTAAGTCTGGTTCCAGACAGAAAAAGCTAGGCCCTAAAAATATGCATAACAACGCGGGCCTAGAAAACAGGTAGCCAAGGATGTTGGCGAGCCAATGATGCAGCGTGATTCCAAATGCTTGCTAGAAGATATGAAAATAGAGAACCTCATAGGCTACCTAGGGAGGTCTAGGGATAACAAAAGGAATATGAAAAGGGACCTCCCAAAATGGAATAAATGGAGGATAACAAGGATCCTCCAAAGTAGGACGGGTTTTAAAAGATATAAACATTATTATTTCCAACCCTTGAATGGTGAGACTAAAAGTACAAGCATCGATCCATACTTGCCATTCTACCCGAGGATGTGATGGCCTGATATATTCTTCCGAAAGAATGTACATGAGCAGAGATCTGAGCCAAGGATTGGTTAGGGAGTGTAAGGGTTGTTTGTGGTGTTGGGCGGTAATGGTTAAGTCCAAGGAGGGCTTAGTTGGTGTCAAGTCCAACTCCAACAATGATTCAGATTATGTATTCTCCCTAACAATTATTGCAGAAAAATTTAGTTCACTCTGCCTATTATTAATGATCGGAGTCATATTTTCACTTTCCAGTATATGTGAATCAATGGTGGACTCCAAATTAAATTCCTTTGATGGTAGGGTCAAAGCAATAGAATCATTATCATTAATCTCATCCCCGAATTCTTTTGGTTCACTCAAATTTTTGTCGAGGTGTATATGTGATTCATTAGTAAAGAAAGGAGTTGCTTCAGTATCATCAATTATTTCTGACGGAGGATCCATCTTAATGTTTAGAGTAAGCTTATATCACGCAATTCTTTGTTCTTCTCGGGGCATAAATCCTCAATTGACGTGTTTTGTCCTTGAGAGTCTCCCCTAAGCTTCTCACTATTGTATTTGTCCTCCTCTAATATCAACTCCTGGTTTGATGGAGGATGGCTCTCAAAAGAAGGGAAGAATTCGAATTTCACTAGATTATTTATATCCTCACGGGGCAAGTCCTCAAATAACACATAATCTCCTTGTAATTCACTCCAGATTTTCAGTCCGGGTTCCTCCATTGGGTCGTCCTCATCCTCTGAAATAGACTCTTTATATCCCTAAGACCAAAATTGATCTAATTCATCCTCCATTCCCTTAGGGTCACCTTCATTGGGTGCATTTAAATCCTCAGGATGCTGAATGGTAGGTGTTGATTCCCTAAGTGGAGGGTCAGGATTAGGTTCACTAAGGGTAGAATGGGGTTCCACCAGATAGTTAATAGGGGAAGTGATAGGAACAATACAACCTTGACCCAGGTTAGTAGGGGTAAGGAAAATACTGTCATTGGGGTCAAGGTCCTCAAGAGGAACCATCTTCCCTTTCTTTTGACTCCAATATAGCTTGGGTGGATAATCATTAGGATTGTTCTCCTTTAGTGGCCGTGTCTCATTGGGAGAGTCTAAGTGATAGCTACATAAAATGGGATCCCTATTGTCATTGGTTTCCTCAGAATTATTTTCATGATCACGGTCGTTTGGGTAGGGATCAGAATTACTGGGAAGAGCGTAGCTAAGTTGTCTTATTTCTTTGTTTAATTGTTGACTATTCCTCAACATCTCTCCCATAGATTCCATCATTTCCTTTTGTTGTTTTTGCATCTCTATCATAAAAGAGGAGAGGCTACTACTATCAGATTGGGGAGGATAGTCAATCTCAGGCTTTGGTTGCCTAGGGGTATCGGTCCAACCTCGATACAGAAAATCATGAAGGGTGTGAGGGTTGGGTGTTTTCATAGTAGTAGGGATTCCAGGGTTGGAAAATCCTACTCCTAGGCTTTGCTCAAAAGTGGGAGCTATCGGGCCAGTACTCCCAAGATAAGAATATGAATGATCCCATGAATTGTCAATGTACCCATCAAAGGATGGATACGCTCGGGGCATGGGATCCTGGTTAAAAGATGGGAAGTATTGACTCTGATAATCTAAATGATAGGAGTAAGGGTGATCCATTTCTTTAAGCTAAACAGGTTTTACTCCCTTAGGATTTAGAAGAAATCAGACACAAGCAGAAACTTCCTAGAGAGTTCTACCACTGTCAAAACAAACACAAATACATTGGGATCTATTTTTAATAGATTCTAGGTCTTAGGTGTTCAGTTGGTGGCCAAACAAGTTTTGCAAGAATTACGCTTCCTAGGCCGACCTTCGTTGGTGCCTATAACCTACTCGCAAGGGATGGAAGTCTCGAATCGAGCCCACACATGAGGAACTGAAGTAACTTGGTGGATAGGCTTGTTAATTTCCGACTAACTTCCCTTGTGGTGCAAAGAGGAGAGGTAGAAATTTATCTAGTGACCTTTATGTGTGAGGTGCATAGTGTCTCAGGTGTGCAATCATACATTCGTATTTTGAGTTTTGAAATCTTGCAAACAAGATCCTTTTGCACACAATTTTAAGTCACAGATTTTAAGGTCCAACCTCTTAGCAGTCCCAATTTTTAAAGTGACCACTGAATTAATTCGATTCAAGCACTTTAGTGGTCTTAGATTTAGGTTCAATGCAAATGCATAATAGGTAATTGATGCTCAAGAAAAAGACGTACCTTACTCCAGCTTTCTTCAATGTAGGGATGTCTGCAATGCAATTAGAAAAATTAGATGCTACTCATTCAATCTTAGATGGTCGTCCTATAGATATGCAGCTTCTAGCAAGCAGTTCGAATATGTATATATTTTAATAATAATAAGCAAACAAACCTAATCTAACTAACTAACCAACATACAGTTCAAACAATTCGAATAATCTTATAATCTAAATAAATGGGAACACGCTCCCGAAAATATGCTCCTGCATACAAGAGCGATAAGAAATAAAGCAACACTGGGAACGCGTTCCCAAAAATACTCGACAAGGGTCCAAAAGATAGAAATTAAGTTCTAATGTCTATCTAAACTAAATCTAAACTAAGATCTAATGACTAAATCAGAAAAAGGCTTCTCCGTAAGCCTACGTGCGTGGGATCAAGGCCCACAAGCACCCGTTGCTGGCCTCCAGCTGGTGTCAAGGTCCACCAAAAAGATCATCTCTGTCGTGTGTGCCCACCACGTTTGTCGTTCGATTCGTGCATACAAAGAGAACCAATGTCAATAATTCAAAAAGACTTCAGAAATAGCAAAAAAATGATAGAAAATCCCTGAAAATTTTAATAGGCGTATTTCCTCCCCGGCAACAGCTCCATTTGAAATAATGATCTTCGTTTTCAATAAAAACCTTAACATAGAATGTTGTGTCGTTATAGTTCGTTGCGTGGTAGAAAATCGCTTTTCAAAAATATTTAATAATTCAAAACTAACCACGAAGAGTTAGGTCATCTCCACATGGAGTAATTAGCCTATTTAAACTAGTGAATAGTCTCTCGTTTATTCGGGAAACTCAACGCGTACGCATACTAATTGGTGCACGTGTTTTCAGCATAAATTCTTGATTTAAATAATTAATCAATAATGTAAGGCCTCACATGCAAAATCACCACAATGGAAACACATGAATCATGATCTTAGTACTGACAAGCATCGTTAATCTTAATCAAAACTGAACTCGTTTCCCATAACCAATGTTCCATACTCTATCATGCATGAGAAGAGTTCAGCTATGCGTGATTCTGATAGACAGGAGGGATATTCATGCAATTATTTCAAAATATGATAATTCAATAAATAAATGAATAGCATTTTTTTTACAATGGCATACCCCATAAATTTTAATTGCGACCTCACTGTAGCAAAACAGGGGATTTGAAGCCCTTGTGCATGCGAGGAGGAGGGACGGATGGCCGTGCGAAGCTCGATGAAGGTTGAAGGCATGAAGGGCGTTCCAATGGTGGTGGTCTCACGTCAAGAGGTGGCCAGAGTTCACCGGACGGGAAGGCGGAGGTCATCAGTGGTGGGTTCTTCCGTGCGTGTGCGGGGACTACCGTCGGCGTTTCTGATGATGTGGCAATGCTTGTGGAGTCGAAGTGAATGCGGTGTAGTCAACGATGCATCAAACGGAAGTCATCAGGGACTGTTGCGTGGAGGGGTGCACGGTCACTGATGGATTCTTGTGGAGAAGATGAGCAATGCGTGGAGAGGAGGAGGAGCTGTTGTCACTGCTGTGGCCGCTCGAAGGTGGCACGATGGCGCTCGCACAAGGTGCCGCGAGGGCACGCACAAGAGCGTGCTAGGGGATGCGCTACTGTACACGCGTGTGGCTGGTGGTAAGGGCAGGAGTGGCCGCTGTGGATGTGGCATGCTCTGGAGGCAGTGCGTGAGGAGGGTGCATGCTGCTGGCCTGCGTGTGTGCGGCTGCACACGTACGTGGTGGCGTGGTAGAAAGGCGTTGGTTGCCCGTGGCCTGAAGGTGACTACGGTGTTTGTTGGTGGTCTGCAGCGAAGGGGGCAGGTCTGCTGAGGTGGGGGCAATGGGTGAAGGGATGATGGTGCTGTTGGGTCTCTCTGTTTGGGTTGGAGAAGAGGAAGAAGAAGAAGGATATGGTTTTGCGTGCTGCTACGGAGGGGTTGGTATTGAGGATGTGCACCCTGTCACCGTGCGTAGGAGGTCGAGGGCGAGAGGAGGAAGATGGATGCTTGCTTTAGATCACGGTGCATGCCATCTCCACGGTGTATGCAGTTTCCACGGTAGCAGAGGTGGAGGATATCCTTGCAGGGGGGAAGGAAGATGATGATCCCCTCTTCGTTGGTGCACTCTTTTTAAAATATTTGCGGCTAACTTATGCAACCACTCGCGGAGATTGCGAGTGGTTGGAATAGAAGGATAAGTCTTGTCCGTTAAGCATCAGACGTCTGATAAAACTGTCAGACATCTTAAAATGTTTGGTTGGCAAGGAGTCCACGCTGGAGGTTCCAGACGTCTTAAAATGGAATTTTGGACGTCTAACTGCTGCCTTTAAGTGTCTTGCACCTAGCCTGCATCCACCAAATAATTATCATAACCACATTATAAAATTGGTGCACAAAATTATACGCAGACTATGGTGAATTATCCATTAACTCCTAATTAATTAGAAACTAAGGACAGATAATTAAAGAGTACTTAGGCTAAATAATGGTCCACTAAAGTAGACTTATCAGACCCTACTTATGCAATATATTTCCATTTGTTTCATCATACTATGTTTCATGCATGCACAAGTAATCACCATGCTATAATCTCAAGTCTCTAACCCTACCCTCCCCCTCGCTCTCTTTCTCTCTCATTTTCTCGCAAAGCAAACAAAACAAGCATTTTTGTGACACCCTAAAGCGACAAACTAATCCGATTTCACGCCTTGTGTTCAACAATTGGACTCACCTAATCCATATCTTCATTTAAAATTGATGTCGCAAATGCATGCTATAACGACAGATTTAACTTAACGCGTTTCGTCGACGTCAATTTTTGGCACCGTTGCCGGAGGCAACGGATCTTTTTGTCACTTTTATCCTTGCATTGGTATTCACATTTTCTAACCCTCTTTTCTCTCTTTTTCTTTGGTCGCAGGAACTCGGTGCGTCGACAACAAGAGGAGAGCAATCCACATTGATAGAGTTAGAGCAAAGTGCGGTAAAGAACTTTTGTGAGAATCACTTGACCTAGCGTAGTATCATCCCTCCATTATCTAAAAACAAAAAGAAAAAAAAATTCATCTAGGCTCATGCATAAACCCTAGGTTAGTTGATTGTTTGTTTGCTTAAAAAAAAATCCAAAAAAATATAAAATAAAAAAAAATGGTGTGGTGAATGAGTACTTGGCCCATAGCTCAAATCCATCACCCAAACAAAAAAATACACTCTAATGTTCTTGAAGAAAATCTTTTTGGAGTGTTCTTTTCCTTTCAAGTGGTGTTTGTGAAGCCATTCGTGCTTTGTACTTGGTCGCACCACTTCAACTAAAATCAATTCACCTAGTAGAATTTCATGAACTTTAGGGTGAATACATTAGAGTTATTTTTCTTGGGCCACATCATTCTCTCAAAAGGAAATTGACTATCATTTGTTGTGTGCAAAACATTGTGTGCATACTTAAACATTGTCTGAATCTATTGACAAATTTCAACCCTAAAAATCACTAAAGCAAGGACGAATCATTAAAAGACACCACATCCTAAAAACCTTGCTTGAAAACCATATTTTGTTAAGTGCACACACATGCTCAATTGGATTAACTAAGAGGCACAACTCCCAAAACCCCTCATCACATATCTTAAGCACAAGCACTAACCTAGCCCCATATTAAAATGGAGTAGACGTGCCCTATGTAGGACTAATCTAAGTCCTGGAAGAGTGATTGGGTTTGTCAAGTGCTTGGCATTAATTCCCATCGTGAAATCTGGTGTCTAGGTTGCGAGGAAGTGTCAAACGACTGCAGTTGTGGGGTACAAAGGAACCGGCAGTGCGAACCAAAGGAAAAACCTTCCCCTCAATCCCCTCGTTATCAACCTGGCCGGATTAACTTTGAGAAGGAAGGTTTAAGTGCTTGCAAACTTGATTACTCTTTCCAAGGCTTTTAGGTCACCTAGGTCTACACTGTAGTGACTAGACTTGTTTGCTTGATTATGCATATACTTTTCTCGCACCTGTCTCTCTTCGCACCCCTCCCTATTCTTCTCTAGTATATACATGGAAGATGATTGCTTCATCCTGGGTTGTTTGTTTTAGAAAGAGAGATTAGGAGGAGACTTGATTTTTCAAGGGATAGGATTGAAGAAATGGCTGACCTAAGAATTAAGGAGATTGAGGACCAACCTCAACTCGATGCTATGGCCATCATTCAGGCTGAAATCTCTGCCAACCACCAACTCCAACAATAGTAGATCCAAACTATCATGCAAGCCATACACCGATTGCAAAACCCTCAAGGGCAACCCCCATTGAACCCACCTAACCCACCACAACCTCCTGAGGGCTAACCAAGGCCTCTCCGTGATTTTTACGATCTGTCTACCATCTGGATCGAGCCAAATCTTAAGGTCCCCAAAAGGTGAGATGATATTGAGCTAAAACATAATGTCCTTAGCTTAATTCAAAGCCACTTTCATGGGAGCTCAAATGAGAACCCCTTCCAACACCTAGAAGACCTAGACCGGATCGCGTGGACTATGAAACCAAGGAACATCAGCTTAGATCTTGTTTTAATTAAGATGTTCTCTTTCTCCCTAAAAGACAAAGCTTCTCATTGGCTTAGAACCATAGGGAGACCCAAAGACAGGATATGTTTGATTGCATTGAGGAGGGCTATATTGATCTGTACTTTTTTGAATATTTCTAACAACTCCTCATTCTCAGCCAGGTTACAAATTTTTCCTGGACAAACAAAAAATCAAACCAATTCTAGAACCAACCCAGGCCAAACCCCCTTCCTATCAGCAAGGTCCGCCTACTAGACCACCCTATAACCAGAATAGGGCAGCTCCTACACAACAAAACCAACTGGACACCCTGATCAAAATGATGGCTGATATGAATCAGAAACATTAGGAAGAGATGGTTTTAGTGAAAGGACAATTGTGTCAGCTGTTGGATAACAAACAACAGGGATCCCTTCCATCTCAGCCACAACCAAACCCGAGGAATGTCATGAACAGAGGCCACAATCCTCAAGGGTTCCAACAAAATCAAGGGCAAGCCCATGTAATTCTACAAGCCCCACAGACACCCCCTGGGTTTGTTGCTTCTTGTTCTTCTTAAGGACCTAACCCTGGTCCCAATGCCTTAGCCAATGCAGTTACCTTGAGACATGGCACCCAAACCCAGGATCCCAAATGGCCAGCCCCTCCCATGACTACACTACTCGAGATAGTTGATTCTGAGGATGAGCGGGAGGAACCCAAGGATCAGAAACCTGACCCAGTTCAAATCCAAGTCCCATACCCTGAAGCCTTGGATAAGGCCAAGAAGAAAAGAAACATGGATGAGAATGAGGAGTTGTTAGAAATATTCAAAAAAGTACAGATCAATATAGCCCTCCTCAATGCAATCAAATATATCCTGGCTTACGCAAAGTTTCTGAAGGATTTTTGCATACCCAAGAGTAAGCTGGGAACCCAAGCACCAAGGAAGGTAGTGCTATCTGAGCAGGCTAGTTCGTTGATATTGAGTGGCCTACCTCTAAAAAGGACTGACCCTGGAGCACCTTTGATCTCATGTAATATTGGGGATTTATCTTTTGATCGAGCACTCCTGGATCTAGGTGCTTCGATAAATCTGATCCTGACTACTCTTTACCACTAGTTTGGATTTGGAGAACTAAAGCCTAGACTCATGACTATCCAACTGGCTGACCGATCTGTGAAAACCTAAAAAGGGGTAGTTGAGGATGTAATTGTTCGGGTTAAGGACTTCTACTTCCCAGTTGACTTCTTAGCCCTTGACATGGAGGTCCTCGAATAGTTATAAAACATACCCATCATCTTAGGAAAACCTTTTTTGCTATGGCCAAGGCTAACATCGATTGCGACACGGGATGTATGGAGATTGCCTTTAGAGATAGGAAGATGCAATTGGATATCTTCAAGGCAACAAAGTCTTTCGATTGTGTTTGGGTCGAGGAATGTGATCCCGTGGAAACTCTGGTTGAGGAATGCCTGATAGCAAGCCCTTTAGAGGACCATCTAACTCAACCAACTTTAGACTACCCTAACCCACCCCAATTTCTGGAGGTTGCAGAACTTTACAGAACTAATTTCCACTAGCAACCCCCATTTAAGGAGTTGATGTCACTCAACTCCCTCCTTTCCCTTACCCATCAAATATTGTACCACCGACACCTGAATTGAAACATCTGCCCAACAACCTCAAGTATGTCTTCCTAGGACCCGATCACACCTTCCTATGATTATCAATGCACACTTGACTAGGGACCAAGAGCTTAGGTTGACTGCAACTCTTTCTGAATATTGGGGAACAATTGGGTGGATAATTTTTGACCTAAGAGGCATTAGCCCTATCTATTGCACACATAAAATCTATGTGGAAGACGAGGCTAGACCTTCTCGCTAGATGCAAAGGCGACTGAATCCAACCATGTGGGAGGTCGTTAAAAATGAGATCATCAAATGGCTCGATGTGGGGATATATACCTGATTTCCGATAGCCCCTGGGTGAACTCTACTCAAGTGGTACTAAAGAAGGTTGGGCTCACCGTTATCACGAATGATCATGGCGAATCCATCCCTACCCGCACCACCACCGCATGGTGGGTATGCATTGACTATAGGAAGCTTAATGAAGCCACTAAGAAGGATCACTTCCCTCTGCTATTCATTGACCAGATTCTCGAATGGTTGGTAGAGAAGAAATACTTTTGCTTCCTGGATGGATATTCAGGATATAACCAGGTTGCTATTGCACCTGAGGACCAAGAGAATACCACATTCACCTGCTTGTATGGCACGTTTTCATTCCACCATATGCCATTCGGGTTATGTAACGCACACGCTACCTTTCAACATTGCATGTTGGCCATCTTTTTAGAAATGGTGGGTGAATACTTAGAGGTCTTTATGGATGATTTCTCCATCTTTGGAGACTCATTCGACCATTGCCTTAGCAACCTAGAGAAAATCTTGAAATGATGTATCGAGGTCAACCTTGTTTTAAGCTGGAAAAAGAGCCATTTTATGGTTCAAGAAGGGATTGTTCTCAGTCATATCATCTTTCATCGAGGCATAGAAGTCGACCGAGCTAAAGTTGACTTAATCTCCAAACTTCCACCTCTGAGCTCGGTTAAACAAATCAGATCTTTCCTAGGACATGTTGGCTTCTACATAAGGTTCATAAAAGACTTCTCTAAGGTATCCAAGCCCTTAACTGACCTTCTAGCCAACAACATGCACTTTGACATGACACCTGAGTGCATCAAAGCTTACACCACTCTAAGGGACACAATCTCGACTGCACCTATCTTACAACCCCCAGGCTGGTCCCAGGATTTTGAGATAATGTGTGATGCATCAGACTTTGCTGTTGGGGCCATCCTAGGACAGAGGTAGGAAAACAAACCCATGTTGATCTCTACATGAGCAAAACCTTGTATGTGCTCAACGGAACTACACTATAATAGAGGAGCTGCTCGCCGTAGTTTTCGGACTAGAAAAGTTTAGATCATACCTGTTGGGATCCCACGTCATCATTTATACTGACCACTTGGCTATTTGGTACTTGTTAGCCAAAAAGGATACTAAACCCAGGCTAATTAGATGGATCCTTCTCTTGCAGGAATTTAACCTGGAAATATGTGACAAGGCCGGATCCAAGAATGTTGTAACTGACTACTTATCCAGACTTCACCTGGAGCATATTGGACCTTTACTACCGTTGACTGATACATTTTTCGGTGAGCAAATCCTGGCAGTACAAGGAAAATGACTCCCCTGGTATGCAAACTTGGTTAATTACTTAGTAGTGGGGCAGATTCCGCACTGTTGGTCTCGACAGAAACAAGACAAGTTCTTGGCTGAGACCAAACACTATCTTTAGGATGACCCCTTGCTGTCTAGACTCTATTCTGATCAGATCATTAGGAGATGTATACCTGAGGAGGAGGTCCAAAGTGTGTTGTCCTTCTGTCATTACAAAGCTTGTGGTGGCCACTTCTCTAGGAAATAGACGGCTGCAAAGGTTTTGCAGTCTGGTTTTTACTGGCCATACTATTCAAGGATGCACATTGCTTTGCTAAAACCTGTGATAGATGCCAGACTTTAGGGACCATGACCAGAAAGGATATGATGCCTCTACAACCCATTCTTGTCATCAAAATATTCGATGTTTGGGGCATTGATTTCATGGGTCCCTTCCCACCATCAAACGACTTCGAATATATATTGGTCTCAGTTGACTACGTCACGAAATGGATCGAAGCCGTACCTACTTGGAAATGTGATCATAAGGCTGATCAGTCCACTTTAGTGGAGTGCTAATTAGCCTAAGTAATTGTTAATTACATGTTCATGCCTTTAATTATTCATGATTTAAATGACAATTTAGCGTAACCTGCATACATTTTTTATGTGTTAAAGATAAGTTAAGAACATAATTTTATGATAATGCAGGTGAGGAATAAATTTGCCCAGCCTAAATACAGCACCTCCCTCCGAGTCTATCAACATCGCCACCCGATCCCACCGCTTCACCACTGCTGCCAATTTGTTGGAAAAGCTGAGTCCTTGGGAAAAGGAAACAAATTAAGAGAGAAAGCCACAACAGTAGGAGGTTTTAAAAAGAAAAGGCCCAGGGTTCTAAGGGGGAACTTTCTAATCCTTCTCCCTGCAGGGATCTCCACCCTCCACCAGCATCGTGGCCGGAGTGGACACCGTGGCCGAAGCATACCCTGTGAATTTGGCTTGCACCGTGGCTCAGGCGATATCCACTCTCCACCTTTTCCGTTAAGAAGGCCGTGTGGTGACAGCACACGGACTCCCACCACACATCACCACGCACTGCGCCCTCTCTCTCTTTTCTTCTTCATCTTCTCCGTTTCAATCTCCTTCCACTATCCCTCACCGCCAAAAACCCCCACCCCCACCATCATCTTCCTCTTCGTCTTCTTTCTTCTCCTTCTTCTTCAACCCTCTGTCACTGTTCACCCACCTCCACCGCATGTTGGATGGTAGCAGCCGCTCTTCTTCAAACGCGAGCAAGAGAGAGGAAGAATCCCCTGTTTCCTCTCATAATAATAATTACGATAAATGCCATTGTGGGTCACTATTCACTTATTTAACGCATTATTTTATTAACGTGATTTTGCATATGAGCTCCTTATAGTTTTAAGTAATTGCATGGAATGCTTTTTGATGATGAAAATGAAATGCAAAGATTCAGGTCTTTATCGATTGTGATTCTCGATTGGTCTAGGTACCATTACATGATTCGATAGGATAATTTCTCTCTGTGGAGACGACCTAACTATTTTTGTGGTTAGATTTTGAATGTTAAATATTTTGAAAAGAGATTTTCTACCACGCAACGAAATACAACGACGCGACATTTTATGTTAAAACTTTCATCGAAAATGAAGATCTCTCCTTTAAATGGCGCCGTTGCTGGGGAGGAAATATAGCTATTAAATTTTTTGGGAAATTTATATCATTTTTATGCTATTTCTAAAGCTTTTCTGAATTACTGACTGTGGATCTTTTTCTGTACAAAAACAACAAACGAACGTGGCAGGCACGTACTGCAGAGATAATACGTTTGCTGGACCTTGACGCCATCTAGACGACAACAACAAGTGCCTATGGGCCTTGATCCCATGCACGAGAAGGCTTACAGAGGAACAATCAGGAGGACTGCTTCCCTGATTTCATTATTAGATCTTAGGCTATGTAGACATTAGCATTTAATTTCTATCTTGTGGACCCTTGTTGGGCATTTTTGGGAACATGTCCCCAATACTTTTTATTGCGTATCACCCTTGTATGTGGGAGCATCTTTTTGGGAGAGTGTTCCCATTTTATTTAGATTATAGGTTTATTTGAATTATTTGAACTACATATTAGTTAGTTAGTTAGATTAGGTTTGTTTTCCTATTATTAAAAAAAAAAATTTGAACTGCCTGCTAGAAACTGCATATCAATAGGGCGACCATCTAGGAATGAATGAGCTGCATCTAGTTTATATTTCTGCATTGCAGACATCTTCACGAAGAAAGCAGGAGTAAGGTATGTCTTCTCTTTGGCATCAATTACCTGTCATGCATTTTCATTAAACTTAAATCTAAGACCACTAGAGTGTTTGAATCTAATTAAATCAGTGGTCACTTTAAGAAATTGGGACTGTTAAGAGGTTGGACATTAAAATCAGTGACTTGAACTTGCGTGCAAAGGACTTGATTGCGATATTTTAAATACAAATTGCGCACGTGTGTTGTACACCTGTGACATTGTGCACATCACACATAAGGTCACTAGATAAACTCTACCTCTCCTCTTTGCACCACAAGGGAAGTTAGTTGGAAATCAATAAGCTTATCCACCAAGTTACTTCGGTTCCTCATGCGTGGGCTTGATTTGAAACTTTCATCCCTTGCGAGTAGGTTGTTGGCACCAACGAAGGTTAGCCTAGGAAGCGTAATTCTTGCAATACTTGTTTGACCACCAATTGAACACGTAATTCTAAGACCTAGAATCTACTAAAAACAAATCCCACTGTATCTGCATTTGTTTTGACAGTGGTAGAACTCTCTAAGAAGTTTCTGCATTCATTCTGACTTCTTCTAAGTCCTAAGAGAGTTAAATCTGTTTGGCTTAAAGAAATGGATCACCCTTACTCCTATCATTTAGATTATCAGAGTCAATACTTCCCATCTTTTAATCAGGATCCCATGTCCCGAGCATATCCATCCTTTGATGGGTACAATGACAATTCATGGGATCAATCCTATTCCTATCCTGGGAGTACTGACCTGATAACTCCCACTTTTGAGCAGAACCTAGGAGTGGAATTTTCTAGTTTGCAAACACCCAACCCTCCTACCCTTCATTATTTTCCTTATCAAGGTTGGACCGATACCCCTGGGCAACCAGAGCCTGAGATTGACTATCCTCCTCAATCTGATAGCAGTAGCCTCTCCTCTTTATGATAGAAATGAAAAATCAACAAAAAGAAATGATGGAGTCTATGGGAGAGATGTTGAGGAATAGCAGTCAATGACTGTATGAGGAAATTAGTCAACTTAGCTACCTTCCTATTATTGATTCTGATCTCTACCCGTACAACATTGATCATCAAAATAATTCTAAGAAAACCAATGACAACAGGGATTCCATTTTAAGTAGTAGCTATCACTTAGACAATCCCCATGAGACACGACCTCTAGCGGAGAACAATCCTAGTGATTATGCACCGGAGCTATATTGGAGTCAAAAGGAAGAGAAGATGGTACCATCTAAGGACCTTGACCCGGTTGACATTATTTTTCTTACCCCTGATGACCCAAGTCAAGGTCGTGCTAGTCATATCACTTTCTCGATTGATCATGTGGTGGAAACCCATTCTACCCTTAGTGAGCCTAATCTTGATCCTCCACCTATGGAGCCAACACCTCCCATGCAACATCTTGAGTATTTACATATACCTAATGTTGGTGACCCTAAGGGAATGGAGGATGAATTGGATCAATTTTGGTCTCAGGGATACAAAGAGTCTATTCTAAAGGAGGATGATGACCCAATGGATGAACCCGGGCTTAGAGTTTGGAGTGAATCTTAGGGGGATTATGTGTTATTCGAGGACTTACCCCCTGAGGATATAAATGATCTGGTGCAATCCAAACTCCTCCCTTCTTTTGATTTTGAAAGTCATCCTCCCCAAAATTGGGTAGGGAGTTGATGTTGGAGGAAGACGAACACAAGATTGAGAAGCCTAAGAGAGACTCTCAGGGACAATATGTATCAATTAAGGTTTAATGCCCCTAGAAGAACAAAGAATTGAGCGATATAGGCTTACTCCATAACATTAAGGCTGATCCTCCTTCAAAAATAACTGCAGATACTCCTCCCTTTCTAGTGAATCACATATACACCCCGACAAAATCTTAAATGAATCAAAAGAATCTGGGGATGAAATTAATGATAATGATTCTGTTGTTTCGACCCTACCATCAAAGGAATTGGATTTGGAGTCCACCATTGATTCACTGAAAGGTGAAAATATGACTTCGATTCTTGAGGAAATCATTAATGATAGGCAGGGTGACGTGAATTTTTCTACAACTGTTAGGGAGAATAATACAGAATTTGAATTGTTAGACTTGACACAAACTAAGTCCTCCTTAGACTTAACCATTACCGCTCAACACCACAAGCAATCCTTACACTCCCTAACAGATCCTTGGCTCAGGTCTCTGCTCACATACATTCTTTCTAGGGAGAATATTAGGCCAGTACATCCTGGGGTAAAATGGCGAGTGTGGATTGATGCTTTTACTTTTAGTCTTGCCATTCAAGGGTTTGAAATAATTATGTTTATATCTTCTAAAACCCTTCCTGCTTTGGAGGACCCTTGTTATCCTCCACTTATTCCATTTTGGGAGGTCCCTTCTCATATTTCTTTTGTCATTCCTAACCCTCCCTAGGTAGCCTATGAAGTTCTCTGCTTTCATGTCTTCTAGTGAGCATTTGGAATCATGCTACATCATCAGCTCGCCAACATCCGTGGCTACCTGTTTTCTAGGCCTGTGCTGTTATGCATATTTTTAGGGCCTAGCACTTTCTATTTGGAACTAGACTTACAGGTTCCCTATAAGTTTGGCTGCCGACAAAAAATGCAGCGCTTGTTTTTTCTTTTTTGATAACAAAGAACCTCCGGAGTGCCCCACACAACCCTTCCGAGGTAAACTCCGGGGGTCCCGTCCCACCTACCCACTAGGGGGTGTTTGATAGAATAACCCAGTGGGCAACACCATCACCTGAGCCTTATGCGTGTGTGGGCAAGCGTCGAGTTTCAAACCTGCGTGCCCCACCTAGGGAAGGCCTTACGAAAATGGGGGAACCCAACTGGGATACCCTTAACACCCAAATGCAACGTTTGTTAGGAGCCAACCCAACGTCTAGAATAACGCCTCATCAGGTGATTTCCTTCCTTTCTCCCCCTATTTTAATTTACAATGAGGACATTGTAGGATTTAGGCATGGGGGCTGTGGTGTCGAGTCCGGATAGGTTGTTAATATGATGATTTTATCATTGAAGTGTGTATAGTGGTTAACCTAAATCGGACCTAACCATCTCTTTACAAAATTTTTAACTTGGCCTACTTGATTTTATCTTGGTCACTTTTAGGCCTAGGGTCAAACTCAGGGAAATGGGGTTACAAGTCGAGTTTCTACGCCTTTCCTACAATGAGTCTCTTCCGTTCGTATATTGTGTTTTTGGTATTTTTCTTATTTAGATTTTTTTTCTGGTAATCTTTGTCCTTGAGGCACACCCTCAAAATTGAGTTCTTGGCTTTGAGCCAAAATAGGGTTCCAAAACGGGTCTTGCTATTCGCAAGACGGAGTACTTGCAAGTCAAAGATTCTCTTTTCTCTTTTATATATTTTTCTTTTATCTTTTTACTAACAGGAAAGAAAAACAGAAATAAAGTAAATATAGTATATATATATATATAGGTATATAATATGTATATAAAGGGGTGGGGGTAGAGGGGGAGATGGAGTGTAGCACGGTGTCGAGTCGGTCGTTGTCTAGAAAGACGCAACCAACAGGACGAAGTGCCACGTGTGAGGTGTAGGATGGATGGTGGAAGATGAATGCGAACATGCTTTTTTTGTACGTGTGTATCGGGGAATATCAGCAACTGGTGCAGATATTCCCGCGATACCACGTATTGTAAATAATGTGAAAATATATAGATATGTATATATGTAAATATATCTATATGTATGTATATATATGTGTATATATATATGTATATGGATATATGTATGTAGCTATATGTATATATATATATATATATTTATATATATATGTATGTATGTATATAATACTATATAGATGTGTATATATATATATATGTATAATTATATATGTATATGTATAGGTATATGTAGCTTGATATGTATATATATGTATATATGTACATATAGTTATATAGATATGTATATATGTATGTAGATATATATATATGTATGTATAGGTATATATATATATATATAAGTATATATGTATAGTAGTATATGTTATATATATATATATGTATGTATGTATGTATACTAATACATAAGTATATAGGTACTATTATATGTATAAATATAAGTATATATATGTATATAAATATATGTATATATATATATCAATATATATATGTATACGTATATATATATATATGTATATAATAGTGTATAGGTGTGTGTGGGTGTGTGGAAGTGTTAGTGTATGTGTGTGTAAGCGTCGGTGTGGAGAGTGTTGTGTGAGAGAGTGAGAGAGAGAGAGAGAGAGTGGGAGAGAGAGAGAGAGAGAGAGCAGCTGCTTTGCTGAGGTGAGGGCACTGTTAAGGCGTCTGCAGACCAGGGCCAACGTCTGAGGCCTTCAAGCTCACACGCAGGCGCGCAAGCACGCAGACAAGCGCACGCTGGAGGGCAAAGGGCACGAAGAGGAGACGCATTGCACCGTGCTGTGCGAAGGCTTGCGCGGGCACTCGCAGGCGCAGGCGAAGGGAGCGGGCGAAGGCAGGCGCGCGTGGGCGAGTACGGGAGAGGCAGACGGGTGCGGGCAAGTGCGGTCAACGTGGGTGGAGACGCATGCGCGGGCTGCGGCCGGTTGCGGCACGTCGGGTGACCGGATAAGTGAGAAGCTTTCCGGTCACCCCACTGTAGCCACAGTGTCGCGCAGACTCGCGTGAACAGTGGCTATAGTGGAAGGCCGTGCCGCGCGACGGGGTACGGGCGGTTGTGTGAGTGCGGATGGCTCGGCGCACGTGGCGGAGTGGCTTCGGCTGGTGGCTTGCGGGCGAAACCTCGTGACAAAGCGTGCGGAGGGGGGTTGGGTCACGAGCGAAGGGGCACGACAGGGCGTGCGGAGGTCTGTAGGTGCTGTTGGGGTGCTTGGCCGGCTGCTGCAGAGGTGCGCAGAGGCCGGCTGCGGGCGGAAGAGGGCGCGACAGGGCAGAGAAAGAAACTAGAAAAGAGCCACCACGCCCACCCACTCTTTGAAGAGCTGGGTGGTGGTGGTCTCACGGTGGTGGTGTGCACCACAGTGAGGGCGCTTGCCCGCCGGGTGTCTCCGAGGAGGGCCGGTGTATGGAGGGAGAGGGAGGAGAGGGTGGTGGCCTGGAGAAGAAGTGCTGGTGTGGTTTTTTTGGCTGGGACCAGGCTGCTTTCAAAGGATGGAGCCGTGGTCTTTTTATAGGAGAAGAAGGCATGGCTGGGAATGGCTGCATGCGACTACAGGGCGAGGTTGGTATGGCATGGCAGGGAAGGGTAGCTGCAGGGAAGCATGGCACGAGGAGAAGAAGATGCATGTAGCCGCGGGAAAATCAAGTGAAATAAAAAAATAAAAAGATGGTGAATTAGCATAGATGCACTTGAAAAGTAAAGTAAATTGCGAGGCCATTTATTTATTCTCCTCTCCTCTCAATTAAATGCATGCATGCATGTATTTTTACAAATGTGATTATGGAACCCTAATATGCATAGGTAATGCTAGGAAATAGCACAAGAAGGCACTATTACAAGTGTATTTTTGCGGTGCAATCATACCCCCATGCCTATCTTTTGCTAGTCCCTAGCAAAATAGTATTTAGAAATGATCTTAAGCTGAAGATTTTCTGTTGAGGCGATATAGGTGTGTTTATTGTTGGATATTGTGAGAACCAATTGTAGAGAAGACTACCAGTACTTTAAGTCTCACATGATATAGATCATCTCTCGACTAACTAGGACTCTTGGTATTTAAACCTTAAGTAAGGTTTCCAGGACCCAGGAGGTTTTTGCCATACTCGAGAGCACAAGAGATTATGGCTTGTGCTTAGTAAAGGATCAAGATTGACCAGACGAACATTAAGACTCAAGCCGAGGGTTTCACGAATTTTTAAGTAAAGGTTGGTTCTAGTTTCAACTCTTGTTTCGGATTGACCCTTAAAGAGATGATGGAAACTCAACTCCCATTTTCTGATATTTGTGGCTCAAAGAGAACAGGATAGAACCTTTTTTAGGGTAGCGACTTTGCATACATTTGCGAGATATACTGACTTATTTACATCTTTTTTTTTTTTTAGAAACACATGTTAGTATATCTCTTACAACATTATTTGGAGGAGCACACTTTTCTTTTTGGTGGGAGAGTTTCTTTTTTTTGGTGGAAAGAGTCGCTCCTAAACACAAGACTAAAACCTGGGATAAAAAGTCTACCTACGCGCACAGGTAAGGACTCTACCTTCCCTAATGAACACTAGGGTTGGATCTTATGTTCACCTGGTCTTTCCTGATATGTGTAGTGTGTACCAAGTTTACTTAAGCTCTCAAGTAGAAGCAAACCAACGAATCCTGTACTGGTGTCTCAGGTACAAGAATACGTCCTTAGTTAGGAGAGATTCCGATCTATCTTGTTAATGCTAAAGTGAATTAAGCTCGAGCCTGAGCGAATCAAGCTTCAGTGGCCTGGAAAGTCTTCAAAACAGAGGTTGAATATCCATAAACACTTATTGTATTTTTGTTTCAGCTTTTAGATCATTACTAAACACCATTTATTATTATTATTATATATATATTATATATATATATTTTTTTTTTCTTTTTGTTTTTCTTTTTCTTGCATATTTATAAATAGGTGGGAATTACATGATACCATAAAATACTTAGATCCTATGGATGCCTATCCACCCCCCCATGCCAAATAATGCTATGTCCTCATATGCATGTAGGGAAAGGTGGAGAAAGGATGAAAGATCGGGTAACGAGAGTTGAGGTGCAGGGTATAAAGCAGGGTGGTAGGGTGGGTGGTTGGTGGGTGGTGAAGAGAAAAGTGAAGTGATCGTGATAGTGGCGTGAAAAGTGATGGTGGATGGTGAAGGGTCTAGCATTTCATGGGATGGAAGTGTCCCAGGCAGAACAGAAAACACGTCGGGAAGAAGAAGTTGGCCCTCAGATTGGCCAAGAAAAGGGGCTTCTTGGATAGATGGATCCAAAAAGGAATAGCCCCAGTGAGTAAGATGTGGGCTCATGGTCCCAGTGTGGAATTGCAAATCCGCCTGATTTGGCGGGAAAGAAAGGGCAATCCAGTCTTCAAGAGTGTGGACGGGCGGTGAGCAACCCAGATATGACTCAGACCACGAGGTATGGGAAGCGAAGAAAACCTCGTCAGAAGTCTGGCCAGGAGAAGGTACGGGACAAGGGAGGGATGGGGGAATGTCACAATATGTGTCAGTCAGGCAATCGTCAATGTTTTCAGGTAATCCGCAGCAGTCCGAATAGGTCCCAATTAGTCCGATACATGTGCTGATGGCCTGTCCTCGTCAGACGTGTCATCCTTGATACAATCACAATCAAAGTTCTTGGCTGCCTTGAAGATGTTAAATCTGAGCTTTTCAGATCCAACGGCAATCTCAATACAGCCCAACTCGCAGTCGATAAGGGCGCGGGTTGTGGCCAAGAAAGGTCGACCAAGGATGAACGGACAATCAGAAAGTGAGCTAGGAACTTCCATATCTAAAACAAGAAAGTCAACAGGAAAACAGAGACTGTTGACCCTAACCACCACACCCTTCGGGATTTTGACAGAACAATCTGCCAACTGTAACGTGACAGGGGTGGGTTTCAGATTTCCCAAGGCAAATTTTTCGAGCGTGATGGTCAGTATAAGATTTATGGAAGATCCTAGATCAAGCAGGGCACGGTTAAAATTGCAGCCTTGGATGCTACAGGAAATCAGTGGTGTGCCTGGATCTTTTTGCTTCGGTGGTAGGTTTGACAGTATAGCACAACTCGCATGAGGCGAGAGAACCATTGTATTTTTAGTTTTCTTTGACTGTCGCCTGGGTGTTGTGTAGTCTTTGAAAAATCGGGTGACAGTAGGTATGTGGTCAATAGCCTCGAGCAGGGGTACCTTGATTTCTACATCCCTGAACAAATTACGCAGTTTGTCAAAGGCCTGCGTATCTTTCTTTTTGCCTTTTGGCTCCCTCAGTAGAGTCTCAGGGAATGGAACTGATTCTGGCAACAATTTGGGTGTATCGTCCTCTCGCGAATGCGGTGCGCATCCCGAATGAGAGGGTGATGAAGACGAAGATGGGCCAGGATCAGGTCGAGGTGGATCGACAGTCTGCTTACCGCTCCTCGTAGTGATAGCATTGGACGATGCGAATCCAGTGGGATCATACGGCGAAGGAGGGTTTGCAATAGGGACATAAGGGTGCGGTGCTGCAGCGGGATTAACCTGAAATCCCGGTGGAATGCTCAAAGCTTGTAGAATTTGATGAACCTATCCCTGAGAAGGTTGTACTTGTGGTTGAGGACCACGGGGTATGAAATTTCGCGGATTTGGAACAAGTTGGGTCGGAAGAGTGCCCTGAGATCGAGTCACCATGCATAGTTGACTGATCTCAGCATTCTGCTACACCAATTGGTGCTGAAGAGAGGTCATGTTCTCTTCATGGTGCTTTGACATATCGGTCATCATTCGCATCAATTTGTCAAGAGGACTTGATGCGTGTTTGGTTTGCGGTACGCAAGGGCCTGATGGCGGATTTGCCATAGGATTAGACTGGGCCCTTGGGATGACGGGTGTGGACGGTCGCATTGGTCCACCCATAGGGTTTTGGCGCTGCGGGTTGTTGGAGCATGCAAAGTTCGGATGACTGCGCCACCCTGGGTTATACGTGGCAGAGAACGGGTTATTTCCCAGGGCGCAAGCGTCTTCTATGCCAGAAGATGCATCCGCATGTAAGTATGCATCCGAGCACACGGAGGCTTGGTCCTCCGTGTTGAAATACTGGCTCGCAGAAGCCAGTTCCACATGACTTACCGAGTCGCTTGGCGCGACACTTGGTAAGGAAGGTCTAATGGGGTTTCTCGGGATAAGCCTGGTGTTGGAAGAATTGGAATTGTGATGAAGTGGTGAAGAGGTGGTGTTTGCCAGAGATCGGGTGGGGTTGGCCAGAAGATCGTCCAGCTTCTTGTGCACAACGGAGACTTCATCCTGTTTTTGTGCAATAAGGCTTAGATCAGTGGATGAATGGGAGGGTCCTGTGTCAACTTCGTGGACATTTCGGGGCTGGCTGGTACGATTAAAGGCGACAATGGAGGCATTGTTCATTGAGTTTTCACTCATATTTTCAAACAATTCAAATGCTCTATTCTTGTCTTTATTCATAAAGTTCCCTCCGCGGGAAGCGTCTGCTATCTGCTTCAAAGTCTCATTTAGCCCATAGTAGAAAATTTAGGCTATATGCCACTTAGGCAGACCGTGGTGCGGAAACTTCCTTAGGAGGTCATTATACCTCTCCCATGCCTCATGAAATTGTTTGCCGTTTTGTTGCGTAAAAGAGGTGATAGCACGGCGAAGCGCGTTGGTTCGCCCGATTGGGAAGAACTTCTTGAGAAACGCTGTTCGCATCTCTTCCCAAGAGTGGATGGTTCTCCAAAGGGTGCGTAACCACTGCGAAGCTTTGTCCCGCAATGAAAATGGGAACATTTTCATGAGGACTATAGGTAACCCGACATTCTTGGTTTAACAGTTTCAGCTAGTCGGGTTAGGTCTTCCAAGTGGAGAAAAGGATCTTCACTTGCAAGACCATGGAAGTGAAAATTTATTAGGCCAATTATGTTTGGTTTCAATTCAAAGTCGTCCCCGCCCATGGGGACCCGAATTTGTCCTATGGCCTTTGTAGTAGCGGGATTCTGATAGGAGCTAAGAGACCTAGGCTCCTCCCGTTCGGGAGGGTTCTGCATTTCCTCCAATGTTTCCCAAATGGCTTCCATTTGTTCATTATACATTTCCATTTGGGCTTGGAGGCGGGTTATGGGATCTAAGGCTCCACTACCTGGTGGGTTCTGAGGGCGGTTTCCTCCCTCGGGATTTGGGGGTGGGCGTGCAGCCATGTTTGTGGAGGAGGAGGACGATTCGGCTTGTTTTCTAGATTTATCAGTCAATTCAAACAGTTCAGGGTTTTGTGACCTCCTCCCAAACATGCACTACCGCAGGAAGAATTGAGGAGATGAGGAGGGAAAGGAGATGAGAGAAATGACGCCACAAAGGTACACTTGATGACAAATCAATTCAATCCAATTCCTAACCTCTACAGTGTGCCCTTAGACCTAAAGATCTAAGTTACCTGCTATCATGAACTACGGAACCGAATGCGAGCACTGCGGAACCACCAGGCCAGATTGAACGGCCGTTTGCCCCAGTCTTAGACACCCGATAGCACGCGGGAACTCTCACCAGCACGTAGCCGCTACACGCAGGTAGTTAGACCTCCAATCCTTAAGAAGGGTCAAGTTACTACCAGTTTTAGTTAGAGGCTTAGGGTTAAGTGCTTTTGGAATGTGAAGGGCATTGTTTACGGGTAATGCCCAAGTGATTGATTTTTAGAGTGTGTAAAACAAGCATGCAACGGGGAAATCTCCCCGAATTGAAGTTTTTATTGGTGAATGGTTTTTAGAGTTCAGCCTTAAGTTGTATGAATTTTAGAATTCCTCTAAATTACCAATTCAACCAATCTCCGGCTTTTGTGAAATACAAGTTTTATTTCTAAGCCCAACAAACCCTTCTTCAATATCAATTAGTTAATGCATGCTAAAATGCAATGGGCTACCCTAAATGGAGATTTCTATGTGTGGATGCATGAATCAGTTTTAGATTTATGTGAAAGGGAGCCAAAGCACTTCAATTCAAGTGCTCCCAATCACCAGAATGATTTCCACACATAAGGCTCAACCAACAGATAAAGAAAATCAAATAGTTAGGGTTGAAGTATTCGGGATCGAATCTGAGGCAAGTTGAAAAGTCGTGGTGGGGTTGGAATCAACTCAATTCCAAGTCTCCCCACCAAAAATGTGATCCCAAATTTGTATGTAAATGAGGCAAAGAGGGATGCAATCAATCTTTTTATTTGCCTCAAAGAATACTTCCCACGGTGAAAAATTCAAGAATCAAGATTCTCGAATTTTTGCTATGCGAAGTAGGGTGGGAAATCCTGGGGCGGTGGGAGTGAAGACAATCAATCAAACAAGTGAATTTTAATCCACTTGCCCCAAGAGATCCCAAGAAGTTTTTCTAGTTTTTAGTTTTTAAGTAATTTTTTTTTATTAAGGTGACAAGTTAACCCTAGTTGCTAAGAAAAGAAGGCCTACTTGTTCGGCAACGTGTGCGAAGCTTCAATGCGGTGTCGACGTCTTCACGCTCTCGTTTCTGCCTTGGATCTGCTTACGTCTTCGACTCCGTCTGCCTGCCTTCTCCTTGCACCAGGTTCACCTGCACACCAAAAATAGAGATACTCGTGAAGAGAGAAGAGAAAAATTGAAAGGAATTGAAAAGAAACTTACTTGAAGGTGCACTTCCCCGGCAACGGTGCCAGAAAAGGTATGGTGTCGAGCCCGGATAGGTTGTTAATATGATGATTTTATCGTTGAAGTGTGTATAGTGGTTGACCTAAACCTGACCTCTTTACAAAATTTTTAACCTGGCCTACTTGATTTTATCTTGGTCACTTTTAGGCCGAGGGTCGAACTCAGAGAAGTGGGGTTACAAGTCGAGTTTCTACGCCTTTCCTACAACGATTCTCTTCCGTTCGTTTATTGTGTGTTTGGTGTTTTTCTTATTTAGATTTTTTTTCTGGTAATCTTTGTCCTTGAGGCACACCCTCAAAATTGAGTTCTTGGCTTTGAGCCAAAACAGGGTTCCAAAATGGGTCTTGCTATTCGCAAGAGAGAGTCCCTGCAAGTCAAAGATTCTCTTTTCTCTTTTATATATTTTTCTTTTATCTTTTTACTAACAGGAAAGCAAAACAGAAATAAAGTAAATATAGTATATATATATAGGTATATAATATGTATATAAAGGGGTGGGGGTGGAGGCGGAGATGGAGTGTAGCACGATGTCGAGTCGGTCGTCGTCTAGAAAGATGCAACCAACAGGACGAAGTGCTGTGTGTGAGGTGTAGGATGGATGGTGGAAGATGAATGCGAACACGCTTTTTTTGTACGCGTGTATCGGGGAATATCAGCAACTGGTGCAGATATTCCCACGATACCACGTATGGTAAATAATGTGAAAAAATATATATATATGTATATATGTAAATATATCTATATGTATATTTGGTTATAAATAGGTATATATATGTATATATATGTCTGTATATTTATATGTATATATGTATATATATATATGTATATGGATATATGTATGTAGCTATATGTATAGATAGATATATGTTTAGATGTATATATATATATATATATGTTTGTATGTATGTATATAATACTATATAGATGTGTGTATATATATATATATGTATAATTAAATATGTATATATATAGGTATATGTAGCAAGATATGTATGTATATGTATATATGTATGCAGATATATATGTATATATATATATGTATGTATAAGTATATGTATATATATGTATGTATAAGTATATATATATATATATATATATATATATGTATATATATATATATAAGTATATAGATGTATATATATATATAAGTATATATGTGTATATATATATACATATATATATATCTATAAGTATATAGATATATGTATATATGTATAAGTATATAGATATATGTATATATGTATATAAGTATGCTAAGACTACTATATATATAGATATAAGTATATATGTATATATATGTATATGTATAGTAGTATATGTATATATGTATATATATATATATGTATGTATGTATATAAGTATATATATATATCTATGTATATATGTATGTATACTAATACATAAGTATATAGGTACTATTATATGTATAAATATAAGTATATATATGTATATATATATGTATATATATATCAATATATATATGTATATAATAGTGTATAGGTGTGTGGATGTGTTAATGTATGTGCGTGTAAGTGTCGGTGTAGAGAGTGTTGTGTGAGAGAGTGAGAGAGAGAGAGAGAGAGAGAGCAGCCGCTCTGCTGAGGCGAGGGCGCTGTTAAGGTGTCTGCAGACCAGGGCCGACGTCTGAGGCCTTCAAGCTCGCGCGTAGGCGTGCAAGCACGCAGACAAGCACACGCTGGAGGACGAAGGGCGCGGAGAGGAGACGCAGCGCACTGTGCTGCGTGAAGGCTTGCGCTGGTGCTCGTAGGCGCGAGCGAAGGCAGGCGCGCATGGGCCAGTGTGGATGAGGCTGACAGGTGCGGGCGACGCGGGCGGAGACGCGCGCGTGGGCTGCGGCCGGTTGCGACGCACCGGGTGACCGGATAAGTGAGAAGCTTTCCAGTCACCCCACTGTAGCCACAGTGTCGCGCAGACTCGCGTGAATAATGGCTACAGTGGAAGGCCGCGCCGCGCGACTGGGTACGGGCGGTTGTGTGAGTGCATACGGCTTGGCGCGCGTGGCGGAGTGGCTTCAGCTGGTGGCTTGCGGGCGGAACCTCACGACAGAGCATGCGGAGGGGGGTTGGGTCGCGAGCGAAGGGGCGCGACAGGGTGCATGGAGGTCTGTAGGTGCTGCTGGGGTGCTTGGCCGGCCGCTGCAAAGGCACGCAGAGGCTGGCTGCGGGCGGAAGAGGGCGCGACAGGGTGGAGAAAGCAGGAGGCGGAGAGGTCCTGCAGGCACGCGTGGAGGGCGAGGGCGCTTGCAGGCGCGCGCGGAAGGGGCTGTTGCTGCTGCTGCTGCCTCTGAGCTTCAGACCTTGAAGCTTGCGGCCTTGGCTGAAGGTGTTGGAATGGAAAAAGAAACTAGAAAAGAGCCACCACACCCACCAGCTCTTTGAAGAGTTGGGCGGTGGTGGTCTCACTGTGGTGCTGTGCACCACAGTGAGGGCTCCTGCCCGCCGGGTGTCTCCGAGGAGGGCCGGCGTATGGAGGGAGAGGGAGGAGAGGGTGGTGGCCTGGAGAAGAAGTGCTGGTGTGGTTTTTTCGGCTGGGACCAGGTTGCTTTCAAAGAATGGAGCCATGGTCTTTTTATAGGAGAAGGCATGGCTGGGAATGGCTGCATGCGGCTGCAGGGAGAGGTTGGTATGGCTTGGCAGGGAGAGGCTGCCGTAGGGAAGCGCAGCTGCAGGGAAGCATGACGCGAGAAGAAGATGCATGCAGCCGTGGGAAAATCAAGTGAAATAAAAAAATAAAAAGATGGTGACTTAGTAGAGATGCACTTGAGAAAAAACGTAAATTGCGAGGCCATTTATTTATTCTCCTCTCCTCTCAATTAAATGCATGCATGCATGTATTTTTACAAATGTGATTATGGAACCCTAATATGCATAGGTAATGCTAGGAAATAGCACAAGAAGGCACTATTGCAGGTGTATTTTTGCAGTGCAATCAGGCTGCATTTTTCATTTTTAGGTTGTATTCATGCATTTAGGTTAGGTGCATTAGCATAAAAAAAAATCTCACTTTTCTTGAGCTGACTTGGTTAGCCCTAGTAAAACATCTTTGTCAAGGATGTGTCATAGAAGATTTTCTTTTTAAATTATTTCTTAAGTTTAGAATTCAGTACATTTAGTTCACTTGCACGTAGACTGGGTAATGGATCTTTGAAGAAAACCAATAAGCAAAACCAATAAGCATTTTTAGTTGGCTGAATCCTTGGACAATTGAAAGAAGTCAGGCAAACTATCTTTTATTAGATCAACTTATTGTTTGTGAGGAGGAAGTAGAGAGATTACTAGTGCACTAAGTATAGTGCAAGGACTCTTAAATTCTGGATAATTAGATGATGATACATCAGAGTTAGGCATAGTTTTCGCTCTCTATTCCTACATGCAAATAGTGTGTAAATTCCTGAAAGTCACAAAATGTGGCAGATATGCAGAGATTGAGTCCTAATAAAACTATGACTAGGGTAGATGGTTACAACCGTCCTTCATAGAGTCCTCAGCTGAAGGAGGGTAATAGTGTCAAAGGTCAGAAATATGCTTGTCCTATCCATCCTTTCCCGGTGCCTAGCGTAGGCACTTCCACCAAATAAACCACACAGTATCTTCTTGATCATCATTATCCTTAATAATGCCTCATGAATAAAAGTCTGCATAGTGTTGTGTTGAGTCATGAAAAAAAAAAGAAAAGAGAGAAAAAGAAGAAAAGAAATATATAAAAAAATGAGAGAAAAAAAAGAGAAGAAATAAAAAATATATATATACATATAAGGGAAAAAAATTCGAGTTATAGCTGTCTTAGGTGTCAATCTTATTAGGTGTCCATATTATTGAGGCAACAAAAACACCCATTGCGATCCATCAAATATGACCCATACTTACTTTTCAGTATTTCTGATCGCCTGAATACTGGTTGAGGAATTCTGACTTAGTTATAGAGTTATTAGGACTTTAATTGAAGTGTGAATGCCATGAGAGGCCACCAAACACTAAGTAGATTTAGAAAATCTGGTGAGATTTGTGATCTCAAAGGGAAAAGAAGGAAAAAGAGTGAGCGCTAAGGAGCGTTAAGAGAGCATAGTTTTTAGCCTCTCTTTAGGTTGACTCGTTTGATAGTGTAGAGAGTGAGAGTCTGCAGTACTAGACTACATGTAGCACCAGATGAGTGTGAGCCACCAAATATAAATCCATTTTACTCTGTATCTCCTACCTAAGCCAGAAAGTCGGCGTTAAATCTCATATTATTTTCTGCTTTATCCCCGAGGGAAGAAATTGCTTATCCTAATAAAATGTTTATCAAGGGATAAGTACGAACTTCAAATGTAAGTTGGCTTTTCAATTTGATCCGTTATCTAGGCTATTGTCACTTCACATTTGTCTGGATCTCTAAATTTTTGGAATTAGAAAAGAAGAAATCCTTTTGGTTACTTCCATTGTTTTTCACTTTTTTTGCTAGGGACTAGCAAAACTTAGACATGGGGTTATTTGATCAGTCCACTTTAGTGGAGTGCTAATTAGCCTAAGTAATTATTAATTACATGTTCATAGCATTTAATTATTCATGATTTAAATGAAAATTTAGCTAAATCTGCATACATTTTTTATGTGTTAAAGATAAGTTAATAACATAATTTTATGATAATTCAGGTGAGGAATAAATTTACCCAGCCTAAATACAGCACCTCCCTTTGAGTTTGTCGACATAGCCATCCGATCCCACCGCTTCACCACTACTGCCAATTTGTTGTAAAAGTTGAGTCCTCGGGAAAAGGAAACAAATTAAGGGAGAAATCCACAACAGCAAGAGGTTTTAAAAAGAAAAGGCCCGGGGTTCTGAGAGGGCACCTTTTAATCCTTCCCCCTATGGGGATCTCCACCCTCTACCAGCACCATGGCCGGAGCGGACACCGTGGCCGAAGCATACCCTGTGAATTTGGGTTGCATCGTGGCTCAGGTGATCTCCACTCTCCACCTTCTTCGCTGCAAAGGCCGTGTGGTGACAACACACGACCTCCCACCACACATCACCACACACTGTGCCCTCTCTTTTTTTTCTTCTTCATCTTCTTCCTCGTTTCAATCTCCTTCCACCATCCCTCACCTTAAAAAATCCCCGCCCCCACCATCATCTTCCTCTTTGTCTTCTTTCTTCTCCTTCTTCTTCAACCCTTCGTCACTGTTCACCCACCTCCACTGTACGTTGGACAGCAGCCAGCCGCTCTTCTTCACGCACAAGAAGAGAGAGGAAGAATCCCCTGTTTCCTCTCACAATAATAATTACGATAAATGCCATTATGGGTCACTATTCACTTATTTAATGCATTATTTTATTAATGTGATTTTGCATATGAGCTCCTTAGAGTTTTAAGTAATTACATGGAATGCTTTTTGATGATGAAAATGAAATGCAAAGATTCAGATCTTTATCAATTGTGATTCTCAATTGGTCTAGCTACCATTACATGATTCGATAGGCTAATTCCTCCTTGTGGAGATGGCCTAACTATTTTAGTGGTTAGATATTGAATATTAAATATTTTGAAAAGTGATTTTCTACCACGCAATGAAATACAATGACGTGACATTTTATGTTAAAATTTTTATCCAAAATGAAGATTGCTATTTCAAAGGCCATCATGGACTTTGTGAAGAAGAACATCTTTTCCCGATTTGGGATACCTAATGCCATGATCAACGATGGTTGGAGCCACTTCATCAATGTCTAGTTTCGTGCTTTGCTCAAGAAATACAGGGTTGCTCACCGCATTGCTACCCCATATCACCCACAAATGAATGGGCAAACTGAGGCCTTAAATAGACAAATCAAGAATATTTTGCAAAAGACTACGAGACCTGACTAGAAGGATTGGTCCACACGATTGGATGATGCCCTATGGGCATATAGGACCGCTTTTAAGACCCCAATTGGCATGTCATCATATCGATTGGTCTTTGGCAAAGCTTACCACCTTCCAGTTGAGTTAGAGCACCAGGCATACTAGGCTATCAAACAATGCAATATGGATTCCCATTTGGTCGAAGCTCAAAGAAAGCTCCAACTCTCCGAGCTTGAAGAAATTCGTCAGGATGCTGATGATAATGTCATCATCAGCCATATGCAGCTTTAATTAGTCATAATCAAGGAATAAATACTCCTACATAACCGCCAGAGGACCATAATTCATTGCATAATCATTCTGAGAGAAATACAGTAAAAAAGGGGTAAAACTGTAGTTTAACAGCATATCTCAATTGCAGAACAATCACGGGATTTCTCAGAGGTTAATCAAAGGTCAAATGGTCATAATTGTCTAACAAGAAGGTCCGTGCAGATAGAAACGGGTTTTCACGCATTTTAGGAATTAAATGACATTTGAAACCCTAAAAAATGACCTGCTTGATTCACTGAGGTTCTGGCCAGGATAAAATTCACATAAACCCCCTAAAAATCATAGAAAAATATTCTCTAGGGTTTGGTATGCTTGATTTAACCATTGGAACCCAATTTGACCTAAAATAGAGTCTTAAACATATAGTTGCCCTAATTTGGATTTTTGCATTAATTACCCAGTTAAACTTTGTCAAAACCTAAATCCAACTTCACCATTGGATTCCTTAGGTCCAAATTAGATTTGTACTAAAATTTGGACCCAATCTGAGATCATCTTGACCTAGTTTTCAATTTAGTCCTGTCTGACTCTTTTCTCTCACACACATGCCCCTAACTTTCAAAATCCTTACAAATAGGCCCCTATCTTTGTCGTCACTCTTTGCAAATCGATCCCTCCTCCATTATCGCAGAGGAATCCTTCTCCGGCGACCTTTGATTGAAGAGAACTCCTCTGATCCCCGAATCCCTTTCAAAATTGGAAGGGAAATTCCTTGGGAAGTTCTCTTTCCAACGCACTCGACCTTGAATCCTATAACCTTCCCAATCTCTTATGCAAACACATGAGATTCAAGTATCTCTTGAGTTTCCAACTCCTTTGAGCTTTCCAAGCTCGCAAAGCTTGACTCCCAAGCTTAAATTGGCTCCCTGAGGCCTCTATAAGGATCCCCATGGCAAACCATTTTCCCCACGCTAGAATTTGGCCAGAAATCCCCCACGTTCCTCCCTCCTCTCCGACCGAATAGCTCCTCAATGTCCGGTGACCTCTTCTGACCTCCTTCGTCGTCCTCTCACAATACCAGCAGCAAATTCTCCATCCTCATCTTCCTCTGCATCGTGTCGTACCAGTCGACGTCTCTCCCTCCATCGTCCTCGCCGTCCTACCCCCACTGGAGCACCTTCATCCTTGGTGCTGACGTACCCCCGACAAGTCGATCTCCCCCCTTTCGTCCGTTATTTTAGGAGTATTTTAGTTCCATTAGACTCTTAGGTTAATTCTCCCCCTCTTAACTCTTATTCCAACCCCTTGACTACACCACCCACCACCTTCGTCTCCACCTCCGTGACCCCTCCGGTGAGGACTTCAGCATGCTACACACCTCCATCCTCCTTGTCAACATGCCCATAACCTTCACCTTACTCCACCTATCAAAACCCCTCTCTCTATTCACCTTCCCATCCACCCAAAACACCCACCGAACAACCCATCATCTGCACGCCATCTCTACTTCCACTCGACCACTTCACGCCCTTTCATGACATGCTACCAACACCGTCACCTTCGCCAAGACCAGGAAAAGCCTCTAAGATGTTCTAATGTGGTTGTAAGGCCTTGTTTCATGTTCTTAGGTTCATCGCCGGAGCTCCACCATCGTTGCTCATTTACGGCCTCGTTCTTCATGTTCTAGCGACGAATGCCCTAGGTGCACCCTCCAGGACTTGCGAACTCGTTCCAGGATCATGCCTAGGTAGTCAATTGGGCACTACATCGACCGTGGCTGCTTCAATTGGTCAAAACCTCACCTGCAAGTGCACAAGAGAAGGAGGGGACTTATAGTCCCACATCGTATATGGAAAGGGGTGCGGCAGCCCATAAGATGATTTTGTGAAGCCGACTCTTTGCCTCAAGACACACAGGGGGTGAGGTCCCCTGCGCACCCCTTTACGCCTTGCCCATGACACCTCCATGCAGGCCTGGTCCGAACCCGATAACCCGCCAAAGTTTCACACCTCGGCTGCTACCCACTGTAGGCAGCCCTGGTCTCGAGTAAGCTCTAATCCAAACCCGAATACCCGATTACCTGAGCATTTGACCAGACATTTAGGAAGAAGAGAAAGTGATAGAGTGCAGGGCAGGGGAGGGTTTTGCTATGAAGAAGAACGGCTAACACTTAGCGGTTTGAGAAGTTGTTCCCCCTGAGCATGAGAAGAAGAGGAGGCTGAAGAAGAAACCAAAGGAAAGAAGAAAGAAGATGAACAGTGCGAATGCATTGTAGTAAAAGGGATGTTTAAGCTATTTGATTGGGTGTTCCACCGTCTGATTGATTTTGACATAGCACACAGTGCACTAAGCTTGCATGGATTTAAAGTGGTTGATACTGTTCATCTATTTAGATCATTGAGTAATTATTATATATATGTATCTAAGCTAATAATTTGTGATTCAAATCACCATTATTTTGTCTTAGATATCTTTTTGCCTCATTAGACTCTTGATATACTCATGTGCTACAATTTAATATTTGTTTTAAGTAATTGTTATCATTAATTGTGCTCACTTATATTATTTGTTGAGATTAGTGCGTGAATGTAATACTTACTCCTTGTGTTCGACCTCAATCTTCAATTCGAGTAATAAATTGTATTTGTTAACGAGCGACTTTGGTCTGTACTACAACATATCAATCTTAAACACCGATCTTGCGCGTTGAACAGACGCTTATGAGAATAGGAAACTGTACAAGGAGAAGATGAAAGCTGTCCATGACTGGCATATCACTAGGAAAACCTTCGAGCGGAATCAACAAGTTTGGTTCTTTGATGCGCAACTCAAACTCTTCCCAGGGAAGTTAAGATCTAAGTGGATGGGACCTTACCAGGTGATCAGACCATTCTAAAATGGGGTGGTAAATTGCTGATCCTAAAATTGGGCAAACCTTCACAGTCAATGGCCAAAGATTAAAACATTTTCTTGCCCAGATACCCCTAAAGAAAGTTATAACCCTCATTGAGGGTTAAACCAGAGCTGCACTCAATTGGAGGCAATAAACTTAGCGCTTCCTGGGAGGCAACCCATAAGATTCAGGCTGACTAGACACATAGCTAAACTCAGGTGATTTCTTTCTTTACTCCCTTGCATACATTTATCTTCCAATGAGGACATTATCCAACTTAAGCATGGGCAGGTGGTAAATTCGTATTCTCTGAGTTCATACCATCATCTTGAATTTTTTAATTATAGTGTGATGAAAAATAGAATTGGGAAAAGAAAACTTAGGCATTAGAAGCTTGTCAATTGTAGGAAATAATACGTTAAGGACCTAAACACTTAGACTCTTCAGGTCGTCAGGCTTAATCGGCCTAGGTGTCCACTAAAATATGGATTTGATCTCAAGTCCTCGCCACCTTAATTTATATTAATCTGATCAATAAAGTAGGATGATAAGTATATGACTTATCAACTTGCCCTCTAATTCGGGGGGACTCCTAGTCTAAGTATCTATACACATTTTGCACTGACTCACTCGACGATTCTAACAAAAATTGGGTAGCTAATGAACCTTCTAGGGTGGTATGGCTGGCAAGTTGTTGTGGGTAACAGCCCATTGGCCAGTTGCCCAGAACCCAGCCACAGGACCATTCTCTTTTACTATCGCCCTTAGGTAAATCTTAGATCAGGAAAGCTACCTACACAAGAAGAGAGAAAGAGAGAGAAATAGAAAAAATAGAAAAAGGATAAAAAAATAAATAAGCCACACTTCACCGCACGAGTATGGCTAGCAAGTTGTTGTGGGTAATAGCCCATTGGCCGTTTGTCCAGATCCCAGCTCCTAAAATGCACAAAAAAATTCCAAAACACTTAAGGAAGAAGCAGGGAAGTAGAACAATCCAGCGAGATATACACTGGAAACACCCTTGTGTTGACCCCACACAAAATAAAAGTAGGGAGAAAGCTATCGGTCAGACAGATACACCTTTAGGCAACATCTTCTTTTTAGGTCACCATTGAGTGAGTCTATCATAATTTTCACACCAAGATGCTTAGCACTTAGAGTCTTTTTTGAGTTATGGGTGGGTTGGGTAGCTGTAAAAAGTTACCCAGACACTCTCAACTTCAAAAATCCAAAAAATTAGAAAAGATGACAAAGAAAAAAAATATATGCACATATATATGTGTGCTTAAATTTAAAGCGAGGACTTGGGCGGTCTGCATTTTGCAGGCACTCGGGCGCTATTTAGTTTTTGTGGTTTAGGTTCTTAGTATAAATTTCCTCCTATTGACAAGTAACATATGCCTGAGCAATCGATTCTTAATTCTAGCTAAAAATACATCTAGGATAACCTTGCTAGGGACTAGCAAGGGGTAAGCATGGGGGTATGATAACTCTACATCTAACAGTGATAATTCTATCAACTAGAGTCAATCTCAAGGGTATATGTGCATTAATAACATATCATAATGGCTTGGGAGCATTGCCTACACAATGAGTTGATATTGCTTATAATCAATGTTTAATGGCCATGTGTACAAGTGCATGTTGAAACAAGCCTCAGATGAGCAATCAGACCGCACGGATGGATCCAGATCGATGAGCAGAATCCAACGGACTTAAAATCACCCCAATCCGACCTCCGTAGCTCCCACAACAATCCTGGGAAGTTCTGGCCGTTGATTTGATAATCAATGACCCAAAGCTGGCCACGTGTCATGCATCCACATGCTCGCGGTCACCGCTCCCTCTCTAATGCACCTCCATTAAGAAATCTAGGTCGTCCGATCAGAGATCAGACTGCTGAGGATCTGTGAAGATTCATGACCATGCATGTCAATGGCGTAATGGTCGATGCCTCAACCCATGCATGCAAGATGCGCATTCGAGCCTTGGCAACAGCGAAGGCACGTGCAAGCAAAATTCAGCTGTAGATGTGGGCGTGGGTGGCGTTGATGGCGACCATGCAATGCATTCTCGAGCACCTAATGCAAATGCGCCAGATGACGCACACCTTTAGGCAGAACTTCTTTTCAAGGTCACTTAGGGGCGTAGAAACCCGAAGTCTGTTCTGATTGTTGATCTGTGAGTCTATCACAATTACAAAAAGATGCGTAGAATTTAGAGTTCTTTTCAAGTCTTGGTTGGGTTCGGTAGCTGTAAAAAGCTGCCCCGAAACTTTAAACTCAAAAATCCAGAAAAATTAGAAAAGAAGAAAAAGAAAAAAAATGCTTTTTCTTTTGAATAAGGAGAGGGCTTGGGCGGTATGCATTTTGGCAAACACTCGAGCACTACTGAGTCTAGGTAGTTTAGGTCTTTAGTTGAAATTCATTAGTGTTGATAAATAAATATTGCCCAAGTAGTTTGATCCTAATTCTGTTTAAAAATAACATATATTTTTGCTAGGGACTAGCAAAAGATAGGCATGGGGGTGTGATGTGCATACATCTAATTGGCCTAAAATGCCTATTTATGCATGATCTTAGGTCTATAGAAGCATCATGCATTATAAATATTGTATAACAAGCATCATCATGCATTTAGGTTAGATTGTATAAATTATAGGTTAATTTTCTCTTTTTATGGTCAGGGGACAGGGCAATATTTATCGGGACGCCAGATTGAAGATCCAACCATATGGATCTGATCAGGATGACGATCGAAGTTCAACGACTCTGAGATCACCCCGATTGGACCTTCGTAGCATCATATGCAGTCTGGGAAGATCAGAGGACAAGGGGCAAGGTGGTGTAAAATCCATGCCTCAGATGACAACTCCAACAGCACGGATGGGTTTAGATTGACAATCGCAGCCCAACAACATGAAAGTCGATTCAATCCAACATCTATGGCACCTCCTGTGGGTAAAAGAAGATGGACGGCTAGGATGGTGCCATGCATCCCAACCATCCAAACCTGTTGAGGCACCTCCACACAACTGTTGAGGGTTTAATGGATGAGAGATCTTGATCGTTGGATGAAGATCCAATGGCTAAGATCTCTCCACACCTCCCGTCCATCTGCTCTACAAAGGAGCGATCTCGACCGTCCATTATCCATCCAACAGTCGAGAAACGTCCACGTCGTCTCTACCACGTGCTCCAAATCTCTGAAGAAAAGAATCCATGCAATCTCAGCCGTTGGATCTTCATCCAATGGTAGGAGTGCATGGACCTTGAGTTGAAAACGCAACACAAAAGATAGCACAGCGCATTGGCTAGCACCTTCATTTGTGAAGCAGAGGCGCGTGGTCGAGACCTCGCATGCTCAAATTAAGCGGGCGATCGAGGTGCGGAAAAATATGGTTGTTGGATGTGGCACGGATGGTTGATGAAGCAACGACGCGATGCATGGAGAAGCGTGGATGGCACATGCCCGTGATGACACGCGATCGCATGTGCGTACATGCATAACAGCCGAAGAGGAAGCGATTGAGTGGCTTTTTAAGCGATCCGATCTCTTGATTGGACGGCTGAAGGGGAAGAGTCGGGCGATGTGGTGCAGCATGGGTGCTCGGATCAAAGGTGAATGGCGGAGATCAAGGTGCGACTTCAATAACGTGCACATCCAACACTAAAGACCCTGCATTCATGTTTAAGCATGTAAAAGGACCTATTTTCCCTCAAAACTCACCTATATAAAGCCCCTACACCCTCCACTTTTTCTCCATCCCTTTTCTTCTTCTCTCACCCCCTCCAAAGCTCTATGAGTTGGTCCCATACATGGTATGCTCCATTAGAGCTAGAGTAAAATAATTTTCCATCTTCTGACCCCCTTCATGGAGCATCCTACAGTTGTCCTTTCACCGCTGTTCGGGAAGCAGATCCCGCTGTGACGTCGCCCTATTCCATCCTCTATCCTCCAGCTTCATCCTCCTTCGTCCAGCATCTCATTACCATCGTCCAGGCACTTATTCAGTGTGGCTCATCCTCCAAGCAGCTGTCGAGGAGGATAACTTCTCACCCCCTTCTCTTTTTATCACTTTCTAGTGTAGATTTACAACTTTCTAGTGTAGCAAGTAGATGTAATGACATATATGGTTATCAAATGTTGGTTCACTCTCTCTCTTTTCTCTGTAATATTCGATCTCTCTTTTCTATTAATTATTCTTTAAGTAGAATAGCTAGTAGATTAATTTCAACTAGCTAATCTACTTTCGTGGCAATAATTCCTACTTGGTTCTTGATCAAACCTTCGGCTCATCATGTTCGACTCAGGACTCACCTTGAGTTTTAGTTAAATTATCAGTTTAACGAATTTTTACGCGACTACAATGATGGGTTTTCAAACTCAATCTTTTAGTGTAGAAATGTCATTCAACATGTATATAATTATATATGTTAGTATAGTATATTATATATGTTAGTATAGCTAGTGTTTTTGTGCCTATATTGAGGCATTGCTTAGATATTAATGTACATAACTACCTTAGATTCGTTTAGATTAATTTTTAATGCCTTTCTACTTGTTTATATGTTTGAAGCATTGTCATTAACATAATTAATTCATTCTTGTACATAATTGACTTATATTAGTTCATTCTTTGATTTTTTCATTCATTTGTAAATAAACTTAACATTTTTGCAATAAAAGATAATTTCTGGATAATAGAGTGATGTATATCAATAACTATCTCCTAGTAAATGACTTGGAATAAATCAGTAAAAATTTTATATAAATAAAATGACATTCATTTGGATTGTGACATTATACTACAATGCAGTTAATTAACCATAATTAACTAGCAATCCAGATTGTACATCACCTTCCACTTGGCACCCAGAGGCCATTCTGCAGAGCCGCATTTTAGCCCACACACACACACATATGCTCATGGCGCCCAACGTTCGTGATGATTGAGTGGTGAATTATGCATTTCATTATATATGGCAGTAAGTGCTCTGTAGCTCTCAAGGTGGGACTATAGTTGTCTCTTCTCTTCTGTGCACATCTATCTTGTAGAGCCAACCTCATAATCTGATTACTTGCAACTCAATGCACCAAATATAATGAAAATCTCAAGATCTTCAATCCTAACATAGCTCTACTGATTCCACTCTTCAATTGTTGAATTGGAGCACAAAAGTTCCTCTAAATTAGGTCTCAAAATCAGCTCTACACCATGGTTTTCTAGCAGCAACAACAAACTTGTAGCTAATCTAAGTAGACTCTTGATTTCTCTCTCTCTCTCAGTCCTAATACTCTCTCAAGGTACCAGGAACAATTGCACACTATCTAGAAAGGAATTGGTGGTTTAGAAAGCTTTAGGACCTCAGTAAGCTTCAAAGCTTCTCACTGAATCTCAAAATGGATGAATTAAGAAGTTGATTGGTCTAACAGATAGCTAAGGACCTATGGAAAGATTATAGATAGATTTAAGATGGAAACCAATTGATTCAAGTTAAAATTAGCTTAGAAATTCACCCAGGACTCTCTGAAACCATTTAAAGACCAAATTGAACCCAAATTGACCAGGGAATCGAATCTAACTAAATGCTCATCAAATCTTATCAAAATTGATCTCAATTAATTCCTAACAACCTAAGGAACTCAGATCTAACCTTAAAATAAAGTTCAGGAGCCTTGATCTCCTAAACATCCTTAGGTTGACTAGTCTGGGGCCAAGAGTTGACTTTGTAGTCTAATTGGCTTTAGGCTCAATTAATGATCCAGATCGACTCAATTTATTCTTAGAATCTCATTAGACTCTCAAAATTGATGTTTTAACACTGAGAGCATATTGCTTCAATTCCGCCACCTAAGATCCAAAACTGAGTTGGTTGACAAACTAATCTGGATGTCTAAGTAACTAACTAAGATCAGCTTTGAGTTCTATAGATCATAAGGAAGCTTAAGGATCTATTGAAGGTTTGTCAGAGTCAATAAGTCATCCTCCTTACCTCTTTCGGAGCTAAGGAAGATGTAGCCCAATAAAGTGTTTTAGTGAGTAAAACAAAAGATTTATGAGTGAGAATCAATCATTATGTTCCAATTAACAGATCTGGAGCTTCTCAAGAAGTTCTATAATCTGTTTCTCAAGTATGATATCGTCGGATCTCATCAGGGCTCTGGTGAAGCTTGGATTTATACTGACATATAACAAATCTCCATGAAAACAATCAACAAATAGCTCAAATGATTCCTGATGTGGTTGGAAACATCAAGAACACTTCAACTAACTTAATTAACAAATGATATTAGCTTAAAATTCTCAAAAAGGCATCTTGAGTTCGCCATAACTCAAGAAAGATTGTTTCACTTAATTAAGTGAGGTGAAATGATCTTTATGTGCTTGGGAAGGTATATGAGGTGTTAATTTGATGGAGAAACTCCTTTGGAGCTATGCCATTGATAGTGGACTCCATAGGTTGAGTGAATTGGGCATTTTAGGTGTGATGTTTTATTGATCTAATTAGGGACTCGAATGGGGCCCTAGTAGTGTATTAGATGTCGGAGGGCCCCAATTGAAGGTGACATCCACTCTGAGGTTCTGCCATGGACAGTGGAGGTGTTCATGTGAAGGTGTTTTAGATTAGGCATAATATGTGATTAATTCAGGTGGAAAGAAGGTGGGATGGATTCATGGAGTGGTGGAGAAGGTGGACAAGTGATTAGGTAGGCGAATGGGAGTCTTGACCCACTGGAGGTAGGGAAGAAGAAGAGAAACATGATCTATCTACGGCCTACTCCTAGGCATTAAAGACCAAAATCTAATCTAGAGAGTAAAGTAGAGTCCTAGGATTACTTACCTGATGAAGGAGACTAGGGAACTCTCTTGTTGTTAATTGAGCAAAATCGATGTTATAAATGCTACGTCGTAGTATAGGTCAAAATTGCTTGAAAACAAATAATATTTATAACTCGAATGAAAGTCCGAGGTCGTTCGCTGGGAGAAAATAGGAATTCAATCGTTAATCGCAAATAAAATGTAATTGAGCATAAGATTCAAGGCAAATAATACCAGGAAATAAATAATAATTACTCAGAAATGATAATCAATGTAAAGCATGAGTTTAACAATAGTTATGCATGGAAGAAAGAATCTCAAAGCAAAAATAATGGTGATTTAGATCACCAATTATTCAATTTAAGCAAATATGCATTGAGTTCAAATAATGCAACAGTGCCATCAACCATTCAAACTTAGGTACTCAAATATATCAATAGTATCAACCGCTTTTACCCAAGTCAGACGTTGCCTTAAGCCATCAGACAACTTAAACATGTGTTTGCTACAGTACCTTCCCCTCTGTTTCTTCTCTTCGTCTCTGTGGTTGCCTTGCCTCTTTCAAGTCCTCTCCTCTTCTTCTTCTTCTCTTCTTCACACACAGAGGGGGGTTTCTTCTTCAAACGGCTAAGTGTCAACCGTTGATCTTCAGAGCAAAACCCCCCAACCCTCATACTTTCTCTCTTTCTTCTTTCTCTCTGGGTCAACCTCTTTCACGCCTTCCCAGGGCCATGCATGGTAGCCAGTTATCGAGTAATCGGAGGATCCGCATACTCGGGTCCAGGGCTGCAGGCGTGGGTCACAGCCTAGGTGTGCTTAGCTTAGGCGGGTATATAGGTCGGACCAGGCCCGTGTGAGCAATCTCACGGGCGAGGCAGGTGAAGGGGCATGGGGGACCTCACCCCCTATGTGTCGAGGTGATAAGCCGCTGACACAAAATCAATTTATGTCATCGCATCTGGTCTTCAGCAAACGGTGTGGGACTTGGACTAAAGTCCCACACCTTCCTTTGCGCACAGCAGGCAGCAGCTGGAGGTGGAAGTCTACTTCAATTGGTAGCGGCTACAGCTTGAGGTCTTTAATCCAAGACCTGGACCAGATCCTGGGATGTAGCCGTGTTGATTGAGAGTGGCACTAGGTTGTCTCGACGCCGGTGGAGCTCGGTCATGGTCGGGGATGATGGCGGCAGTGGCGACGAACTGGCAAAGACCTGAAACACAAATAAAGGCTCGAAGGCCTTAGTTAAATGGCTCCTTAGCTTCATCGTGGCACGGCGTAGGTGATGGAGATAGTCTTGTGGAGGATGGCAGCCTGTTGTGGCTGGTCGGAGGCGGAAACGGACGTGTGGTGATGGGTTGTTCGGGGGGAGTCTTGGGTGTGTGAATGGAGAGATACGAAGAGGGCTTTTGTGTGGGAAGGCAAGGCGAAGCTTATGGGAGTTTCAGTGAGGTGGATGGAAGGGTGTAGCGATGGGAACACCTCACCGGTGGAGCAGTCGGAGACGGGGAAGATGATGGTGAATAGTAGCGTCGAAGGTTGAAACTAGGATAGGAATAGGGGAATCTAACCTAAAGGTGGAGAGGAACTAATCTAACCTAATCTAATCAGACGAAAGGGGAGGATTCTCCTTACCGGGGCTACACCAACTCTAGAGAAGATGAAGTGCTTCGGTGAGCGTAGGACGGTGAGGATGAAAGAGATAGAGGCGCTCGCTGGTATGGCGCGACATGGAGGAAAGTAGGGAAGGAGGATCTACTGTTGGTATTACAATTAGACGAAGGAAGGAGTCAGAGGAGCTCGTTGGACATCGAGGAGCTTTGGCCGAATGAGGAGAGACAAAATCAAGGGGGAATCCAGCTGAATTTGAGTGTGGGATGGATGGTATGCATTGGGGCTTCTTTTATAGGCCTTTGGAGGATGATTTGAGCTTGGGAAGCAAGCTTCCCAAGCTTGGAAGGTTCGTTGAAGATGGGAGCTTGAAAGATACCCAAATCTCTCATCCATTCACATGAGAGATTGGGAGGGTTGTTGGACTCATGACCGGATTCATTGGAGAGAGAACCCCTCAAGGAATCTCCGTTCCAATTTTGGAAGGGATTGAGCAAGAAATTAGGGAGATCCTCCAATTTGAAGGTCGTTGGAGTTGTAGGAATAGGATTTTGGTGTGGTGGGGACCTATTTGTGAAGAAGATGATAAATTTGGGGGGCAATTTGTATGAAATTCGAAAGTTAAGGGCATGAGTGTGAGATAAAAGAATCAGACAAAACTAAATTGCAAACTAGGTCAAGATGATCTCAAATTGGGTCCAAATTTTGGTACAAACCTAATTTGGACCCAAGGAATCAAATGGTGAAGTTAGATTTTGGTTTGACTAAGTTTGACTAGGTAATTTATGCAAAAACCTAAATTAGGGCAAAAGTTTGTCTGTGGCTCTATTTTGGGTCAAGACAGGTTTTGATGGTCAAATCAAGCATACCAAACCCTAGAGAATATTTTTATATGAATTTTAGAGGGTTTAGATAAATTTTATCCTATCCAGAACCTTAATTAATTAAGCGAGTATATTTTTAGGATTGCGGAAGTCATTTAATTCTTGTAACATGCGAAAACCCTTTTCTATTTATTCTAACCCACTTGTTAGACTCTTAAGATCATTTGACCCTTAATTAGCCCCTGAAGAAACCCCATGGTTATTCTGCATTCATGATATAATGGTAAAATTGCATTTTTAACCCTAGTTTCTTGCATTTCTCTCTGAAAGGATTTGCAAAGAATTATGACCTTCTGATGGTTATGTAAGAGCATTTAATGATGGAAATTGACTAAATGAAGCTAGATATGTCTAATGATGACATTATCTTCACCTGTGGCAGGGTGTGAACAGGAAGAAGAGTTGATGACTTCTAGCGAGAAAAGGAAAGCATCGAGGCTAGAAGAGTGACGCTCTTGAGCTTTGTCACAGCTCCTAGAGAGGAAGAGGAGGTGAGGGAGGTGAGCTTCTCCACTGGAGATGCTTCCGAAAGGGTGGTGAGAGGTTACCAGAGGCATAGAGGAATAACCTATTGTTAGCTAGGGTGGGGGAAGAGAGAAGGGAGCCAACCCTTGACATTAGAGGGTTAAAGACCTATTTATAGGCTTTGGTGAAGATCTAAGGGAATTAATTTGGTCTAAATGTTGTCTAGGTTCAAGGTAACCACCATCGTTGTCTCCGACGACAGTGAGCTTATCTACCTAGAAG
This sequence comes from Thalassia testudinum, assembly GCA_037157565.1. Lineage (NCBI taxonomy): Eukaryota > Viridiplantae > Streptophyta > Magnoliopsida > Alismatales > Hydrocharitaceae > Thalassia > Thalassia testudinum. Next base: position 108,315,243 of record JAZHRO010000003.1, on the reverse strand, counting down.
AAATAGGAGTAAAGGTCCATCTAGACCATTGGATTTGGAGAAGAAGGTGAGAGGAGCTTGAGTGGCAATGGCAGTGGTTGTCTGACATTGATTGGATGGTAACCAAAGGGTCTGGTCACCAGCCATCGTTGGTCGTTCGTGGAGAAGAGAGGTGAAGAAGACTCACTTGTCATGGAAGTTAGGGACTATAATGCTAACGATCATTTTATTAAGCAATTTAATTTATTTCTTTTTCAACTTTTTATTTATTTAAAAAATATAGTAAATAATATCTTTATACCATGTGATTATAGGTTTGACCCTTTTAGCTATATTTATTTAAGCGATTAATATTATTAAATTAATTAACAACTTAAGGTTATAAATAGTATAAGTTATGTTTAATGCTTTACATATAGCTAAATGATTAGATTTGATTCCTAATTGTTAATTAAGCATAAGTAAACATTTATTAGACCTTAATTTAATTAACAACTTAAGGTTATAAATACTATAAGTTATGTTTAATGCTTTACATATAGCTAAATGATTAGATTTGAGTCCTAATTGTTAATTAATCATAAGTAAACATTTATTAGACCTTAATTTTTATTTATTTAAAGATATAAATAAGGTCCTTGCTATTATTACCCTTATTATATAATTAGCCCTAATATAATGTTATTCACTAGTAATTTAACTAGGAAAACTAGCTAATATTGATGAATTAGAAGCCATGACGAGTTTCTCATCATACTTCCATGCTAAAGTTTTGCTAGTCCCTAGCAAAATAACTAGTGAATATGATGATTTGAACACCAAGTTTAATAGTAATATAATAAAATGAATTCTTAAGTAGAATAATGATTAGGTTAGAAAAATTTTGAAATTATTATTTTTATGTTTTTATATTTTTATAAATAAATTTCCATAAATAAAACAGAGCATTAGATGAGAATCTCCACACAACAAACTCAAAACCACAAATATCCTTTCAAAATAGATACTCGTGAAAAACAGACTCTCGATGGGAATTAAAATCCGAATCAGAACATCCGATACCCATTTTGTTTTCTGCATATCACTCTAAACCCTAAGAGTCAAACAGGTAATGTAACAAGGCTCAAAGACTGGAAATCAAATTCTAACTCAAAAATTCAACAGACATTGATCTATCCTTAAGCTTGTGAATTCTAATTTTTACAAACCTAAGCTTTTGTAAATTATCTAAACATCCTTTATCAATCAAATTCAGATAGAATGTAGAAGCCCGAAACCAACCAGCCCACAACATCAAGGATGGACTTCTAGATCTAGGGCTTTGTCAATTTGTCTCCTTTAACCCTCAACTGCTAGTCTCCAAAACCCGATTTCTTAGGCTTCACTACCCACTCAAGGTTTAGTAGCTATGAGGTTAAAATGTCCGTGCAAGTGAAGTAAACTTGTGCTATAGGCATCTAAAGTTGCAAAAATCTAGACTTCAAGACATCAAGATCCCAATATAGGTCATCCCAATTCAAGCCTTTGGCTTGGCCTTACTCAGAATTGGTTACTTTCACCTCACCGGTTTTTATCCCGAGGTTAACACTCAAGGCATTTATTTCCTCGGCTGGACCACTGGGTCTCTCATTCCTAGTTTTTATCTCCATATTTTTCTAATCCATTTTCTATAGGTTAAAACACCCATATGTATTGAGGTATTTTTTTAATTGATGGAGGAGGGTAGCATCCATTTGTAGCAAGATGCTTTATTTGGTGGATAAATGCATAAGCACCCATTTGCATCGAGGTGCGTTATTGCAGAGTGTAATATATTTTTTCTCATATATTTTTTTACTCGCCTTCTTATTTTTCTTACTACTAAGTAAAATCTCCAAGTCTTCTTTCGAGGTGAGTGGTTGATAAACACTAGTTTATCATCATTCTTAGGATAAAAGCACATTTAGTTCCTAGTGTTTTTGCATTTGCATTATGATATTAGGTTGCATTTAGGCATTTACATGCATTTAGGGTTTAGGCATGCTTTATTAGTTTTCTCATCATTTTATGTATTGATACATCTCATTTATTTTGTCAAAGATGAGGACACAGTAGAAATTAACTAAACCTTGACAATGTGAAAGGTAGAAAGATAAGAAGAAGAGAGAAGTCTCAGCCAGCTGGATCCCAGCTCATTTCTACTCATCTCAGTTGGATCCTAGCTCATTCTAGCTCATCTCAGCTGGTTCTAACTCATCTTTAGCTCCTTCTAGCTCATGGCAACTCAATTCCATGGAGCTTAGCTACTAGTCCTGAATTAGCTAGCTAAGCTAGTTCAAGAGTCATCAACCAGCTGAATTCTAGTTCAGGACAGCTCATCTCTATCTCAAGAAGCTCAACTCAGCTCAACTCCTTCATGCTTAGCTACTAGTTGAGAACTAGTTAGCTAAGCTAGCTAAGGAGTCTTCAGGAAGCTCAACCCTAGCTCACCTTAGCTCCAAACAAGCTGAAGTCAGCTCCATTCAGCTGAACCCTACTTAGCTTAGCTACCAGTAAAGAACTAGCTAGCTAAGATAGTTGTTGTGTTCACAGGCAACTCTTCATCAACTTCAAGCAGCTTTATGGAGGCTCAAACAAGCTCAAAGCAGCTCCTCCTATCTACTCCTAGCTCCTACCATCTGCTAGCTATCTAAGTTAGCTCCTTCACCTAGCTCCCTACTCTACTCACCTCCACCAAAAAGTGGTGCCACCTTTTTCCCTCCAAAAATCAAATAACTACCACCAAAGGCACCTCTTCATTTCCCTCCCATTTTTCCCTCCAAAAACATCCATGCACCCCTTCATTTCCCTCCAAAAATATCATAACCACCACCATCCTACACTTCTATATAATACCCCCATAACCACCACCTTAGAACCATCCTTGGTTACATCAATTCCTACACCTAAAATACATATCAAGGCCAAGGAAGAGGAAGAGGAAGGATGGGCATGTGAATTAGAAGGGTCACCACCATGCCCTTCTAGTATCTATATCCTATGCTCTTCTTCCTTGTGTACAAGCCAAGGAGCAAGCTTTTGGAGGATGGCTAGGCAAGGGAAAAGGGTGGTGGACGTCCACTTAGGAGGAGACAGGAAGAGCACTTCAAGGAGCAAGGAGGAATCCTCTTCAAGTCCAGGAGCAATCGCACTTGGAGCAAGGATCCTCTTCTTTTTCAATTATTCGGGAGATTCTTCTACTTCTTTTTCTTTGTATTCATCTTTTGTGCTAGAAGCATTCCTCTACTTGGGGATTAGTTGTGTGGGATCCCTCCACACAATTGAGATCTCTAGGTACCTTGTAGACAATTCTTAGTAATTAATTTCAAGTGCCTTTCATTATTTCATGTGTCTTAATTCAAGCTTTCTTTAGTTACTTTAGTTTACTCACTCCTCCTTTCAATTACCTTAGGTGTACTTGCCTAGGGTGAGCTTAGAAAGGTAGGACTTTCTTTATTTCACTTAGGTGTATCTTAAATTTCGTTGCCTCGATTTGAAAGCCTTAAAAATTACAAAACTCTATATAGAAAAGAAAGAGGATTTGAGAGAGCAAGAGAGAGAATATCATCATGATAACTAAAAATGGCCTCCTTAGACTACCCTAGATACTCACCCTATCTAGGTTACAAATTTGAAAAGTCGATTGGATTTTACATGTTACAATGACATTAAAAACCTATTTTATCAAATCATGTATTTGTCGTATCAATGGCACATCCTTCACCCTTTCAAGAGTCACCCCACAGAAATCCTTGGAATAAAAAGGATATAGAACTGATCTCTTGGTTTCTATGTTTTCGCGATCTTAGATGCTTGTAAGACAATTCTAATGTGTGTGAAATTTGGACACTTAAGTTACTTAGCTCGCAAACTAGAGAGTGGACAACAAAGCCTTTCACTTTCAGGTCCCTTAAACCATTAGTACCTGCCCGTGATCTGTCATGACACAACTCACCGAGTCTAGCCGAATGTCCTCAACTGATTAAGCTACCTATAGCCCGTTAAACCTTATGGTTAAGGATTCAACTAACTTCTTTACTTGATTAACTCTGAGTATCTAGTCTCTTTACTCAACTTGGTGATAAAAATAGGCATTCAATGTCAAAAGGACATAACTTAGTCATATTGACCAAGAAAGTTACAATTTAATTCCAAAAATTAATTCTTGTATAAGAATTATTGACATCTTAGTTACTTTGTTTTAGAGTGAAGAGTGGAAATACAGATTACATACTTAGGTTTTAGATTCTTGACTTGAAAAATCCTGTGTCAAAAGCCAAAAACAAGTACTCGTTTTGAAAAGATATTCAAGACAAAGTCCAAAGTAGAGATTCAATGCTCTCACTTATGTACACTATTCATAATATAAATATATACATATTTTCATTTCCGACCTTAAGAATTCATAACTTTAGTAAATCATTTATAAATATTAAATCAGGTTCTTACATGATTTCTTCCAAAATTCTTCTTCTCATGAAAGAATTCCTTTCAGGATGAATGTCATCCCCCATAAAAAGGAAATTATTTTTGTTATTTTGTTTTTTTATTTTTATAGTTTATTAATTTTTCAAATTTTTATGTTTTTTCAAAATTTTTAGTTTTTAGGTTTTTTCAAAATTTTTCTTCTTTTTTCTACTAGTACACTTAAAGTATTAAGATTCATTTTACACCCACCCACGCCAAAATCTTACAATGTCCTCATTATAAAGAAAGGGTGAAAAAGACTCTACACTTCACTTAGTATATGGTGACAGAAGGAGGCATATAAAGGAGATCAATAGATCTCAGGTAGACGATTTCTACTTTGACAAAAGTCTGAGGGGTTAGTTGGACTAAGTGAAGGATAAATAATAAAGGAAGTGATCTGATAAAGCTCAGACTCAAATGTAGAAGTAGACAAAGATGGGAAAAAAAAAGAAAATAGCCATATACAGGTGCTAAGTTTTACTCCTTTAGCTAGGTGTAAACCCTAATAAAAATAACTCCCGTAATAGAATGGATCAACATAGAATGAGGGACTCAAGGAAGAATTAGAATAAATTAGAATAACAGAATAACCAACTGTAATCAAAAGAGTAAGAGATAACCTTGCTCTGATTTGACTTGAAAGATCTCGCAGGCCAAAATTAGATTCATGTGAAAATCTTAAGAAGATAAGAGTTGATTTTGTGAAAAATAGATTTGATTTGGTTTGAGGTAAAGAATCTAAAGAATGAAGCAAAAGGAAGTGAGTTCAGATAAAGGCATAGGCTCAGCAACAAATCAATTCTGATTTTGAATGATAAGAGGATCATTTTGCTATAATAAAGGTTGTTGATGTGGATTTCGTAACTCACTTTCAGAAGGTGTAGAGGGTAGGTTTTGATTTGAATCAATGGCTTGATTGACTACATGTGCTTGGTTGTGATGCTTAGGATGGGGCAGATTCTTAGGGTTCGGAACTAGCTGCAATGGTAAAGTACCTAGCTGATGAGACTCAGCTAACTACGGGATTTGATTTTCTAGATCAGCCAGTTCAGTCGTACATTGCCTTTGGATCTCAGCCAGAGCCTCAGCATTACGTTGCTGGCTCTCATTCACAGCTCTCAAAATCTGCTTGATCTGCGGTCTCTATTTGGCCTCAAGTAGTTATGTGTATTCGACTGGGTGGGCCTCACTTATTGCTGAGAAGGCAATGTAGGCAGGTTTTGACGAGTCTGCTTTTGATAATTAGGTCTTTGATTATGATCAGCTGATTACTCAGCAATCATATGACTTAAATGACTAAGTTAAAACTTAGCATAATTGTAGTGTAATTCATGCATAAATAGCATACATTGCATCTATCTAGTTTTACTTAGATATTCATGAAATAATGCTATAATGTACTGATTAGTGCATTATTTGAATTGTAGGTAATAAGAACCTTAGGAGATGGTCTAAAGCTACATCTGAAGCAAGGAAGAAGCTAGAGTTGTAGTAGAGTTGGAGGAAAAGCCTTGGAATAAAGATGAAGAAATAATGTAGGGATGAGGTATACTACCTTCCTAGTAGAATTTTAATGTATGAATTAAATTATGAAGAACATAGGACCTTTCATAGCCTTAGGATAGCTCTAGAGACCTTCTTAAACCCTAGTCACCCTTTTATTAGGTCACCCTAGCTTAGAGAACCTCAAAATCCTCATTCCAGCCCATATCTAGATGTCCAGGTAGGTTACTGGACATCTAGAACCCTTAGACACCACCCGCAAACCTAGAACCCAATTCTGCTAGAACATTGGACGTCCAGACAAGGTGTCAGATGTCTAATTTCTACAAATTCCAAGACAGAACCTAAACTTCACCCTGATTCAACATTGGACATCCAGACCAGAGAGTTGGACTTCTAATTTTGAAGTATAAGTCATTTGATTACTAAATCAGACGTCTGGAACCCTCCTCTAGTTACTGATTTTGAAATCAAGCTTAGATCTTGATTTCCTAAGCCCCTAAACCCAATTCTACACCCTAGGGAACCTAAATTAAGGTACCCTAAGCCTAGTACACCACCCTAAGACCCTCTTAAGAACGTAATTAGGTTCTCACCAAGCCCAATTGACTTGGATCTAAGTCATTCACAATTCACCTAGTCAATTGGACTCATACAGTCTAATTGAGCTCAAACCTCAACCAACACAAGTTTAATTGGACTCAGTAAGAGTCCAATTGACTCAAGCCTGACCTAATTAGGAACTTTCTCTCCCAATCTGACACACATCCACTCAATTAAACTTGTACTAAGTTTAATTGCACTTATCACTTTATTGTTAGGGTTTATAACCCTATCTCTAGAAACCTACGTAAACCAAATCACCTAGACCTATAGGACTTAACCTAAACCACCTAGCCACACCCACATATTCATGCACACACACCCACACACACACACCTAGCCACCCACTATAGAGACCTCTAGAACCTTCACCTAGTGGAGCCACCTTGAATACTAGTTTTAGTCTTTCAAGGAGTCCACAACCACACCCATGAAATGTGGATCTAAGAAGACCCATTTCAAATGGGTGGCCGGCCATGATGGAGGCTCTTCTAAAGAACTCAACACTTCTCTAGAGGGTCTCTTCCATTGGTCTATTTAAAGACCATCATGGATGACTAAGGGACTCATCATCTTGGATCTAAAATCTAGTTCTTGGATAGCACCTCCACTCATCGCTCCATTGGAGAGCTCCATCACCTCCATCTCTACTCCACATCCAAGAGCTAGATCACCTCCACCACCTTCTCAAGAGGCCGACCAACCACCTTGGCCGTCCCTCTTTTTCCCTTCCCACTACCTCAGGCCACGCAGCCATTGGAGACTACCTCTAATGCTTGCTCTCTATTAGATAGCATAGTTCTTCATAGTTTTTAATTTGTGCATTAATTTTCTATTTAGTAGCGTAGTAATCCTCTGCCTGAACATATGCATGCATAATCTTCCTTAGATCCAAGCATGCATCACTTTTCTGATAGCTAGAAGTTTTGTTTTTAAGCTTTCCTATACAAGCATTCCTCTAGATTCAATTGTAATGTCACTATTGTTTTTGAGGAAATGAAATCAATAGTTTCCTGACATCTATTTCATATATATATATTGCAATCATTAGTTTCCTGCTTTACATGTTTATCTTGATGCAACAAAATGTCGGTCCCCAAGAATATTAATGAATTAGCAATCGATTCATTTTCCGTTAGTCGTTGATCGCACGTGTTTCGCGTGTTTGAAATCAAGGTTACAAGTAACCCATCGTCGTAGTTGCAAAACTCGTGGTCAAATAAAATTTATAATCGAAACTCGAAAAGTGAGTCCTGGGTCGAACATGGGGAGGCGAACATTTGATTTTATGAAATCCGCATTTCTCTTTTATTTATTTTTGGTCATTTTTATCTTTTCTAATTTTTTTTGGAATTTTTTAGGAAGCAAGAGATCAGATCAAAAAATTCTAGCTAAAATACTTGCAAATATATAAGAGAGAGAGAAAAACAATCATCTATTTATCTCATGAATGTTTTCTACAATTATGAAAGTAGGAAAACTACACTACGAAAGTGAAAAAGATAGAAAGAGGTGAGATAAATCCCCCTCGATGGTTGCTTGGAGGATGACTCACTCTGATGTCGCCTGGAGGAAGGTGGTGAGGAGTGGGACGAAGGACGATGGAGCCGGAGGATGGGGTAGGACGGCATCGCGGCGAGGATCTTCTTTCTGAAGGGCAGTGAGAGGACGACCATGGAATGCTCCACAAATGGGGATGAGGGGAGGGAAAACTATTTGATTTTCTACTCTAGAGGAGCATCCCAGGCTTGGGACAAGCTCTCTCTAGAGCCTTGGAGGTGGTGAGAGGAAGAAAGGAAGAGATGAAGAGGAATGGGGGGTGTAGGGGTGTTTATATAGTGGAAGGAAGGAGAGAGTCCTGTGCACAAGCATTTAGTGACAACTATAAACGTCACTAAAGGCCGCTCGAGCTATCGCTGAAGATCCGTGCCTCTTCATTGCTTGGGCTGGCGTACGCACTGCACAAACCATTTAGTAACAGCTATTAGGGTCACTAAAGACCCGCCCTTCTGTTGTAAAGCCCGCGCCCAACACTCACGCTCGCAGCCGTTAAAGGCATGGCAATCTTCAACCGTTGGATCAGGCGTGAACAACTGAGATTGTGAGAGGAGAGCGCAAGCCTGTCAGCGTTTGAATTTTGAATTGCTAGTGCGTGCGTTGGCTGCCGTTGGATGCTGCATTGCATGGTTGAGCCGCGCCCGCAAATCATGCGCACGTTGATTTGAATCGCCCGCCTCGCGCGATTGAGGAGATTGGATGGTAGGCGCTGCATGCGGGCGAATTAAATGCATGCCTTAGATGGCATGCATGTGATATGGCGTGCGCCTTCACGTTGGCAGGTGATGTTGGATCACGCGTGGGAAACCTCGACTACTCGATTGCGATCAGGAGGCACTATTGCATTTGACACTGTAGTGGGGCACGACAAACATGGCTCGATCTCAAGCCCGCTCTTTGAGAATGCTTCCCCTCATCGCTATGCCACGCCTGCGGATGTGATGCGAAGAAGAGTTGTGCCCGTGCGGTGAGGGTGGCCACTCAGCCGTTGGATTGAGATCCAACGGCTGGGATCTGATCTTGTGGCGGGCTTGGAGGCTCCTTGGCTCAGGTGGGGCGGCCAGGATGGAGACACGTGGCACCATCTGGGCTGTCCATCTTCCTCTTGCGGAGGGTGCTATGAGCTCAGATCTGGGCGATTTCCATGTTGATGAACTGCGATCATTGCTCTGAATCCATCTGTATGGTCGGATTTTTCATCCGAGGCCCGTAAAGTTGTCGCACTGCCTCCTGTCCATGTAAAATGATGGAATTAATGTACATAATATATAACTATCCTAGATGCAATGTAATGGATGTTTATGAAATATTTATATCATGATATGCAATGCTATTCCTAGGAACAATTATAAATAACCATTTTATGATGAATTTATATGTGCTTATCATACCCCCATGCTTACTTCTTGCTAGTCCCTAGCAAAAATGAACCTAAATGCTATGTATAAAAGTAGAATTAGGATTCGAGTATTTAGGCAAAATTCATTGATTGCTTTAGGAAATCTCAACCCCAAGACCTAATTACAAAAACTCAACAGTGTACGGGTGCCTGCCAGAATGTAGATCGTCTAAGCCCTCACCTTATTTGAAAAGGGGAGATACATTTTTTTATTTTTCTTCTTTTCTATTTTTTTTTGCACTTTGGAGTTTGAGAGTTCCAGGATAACTTTTTACAGCTACTTAACCCACCCAAGACTCGAAAAGGACTCTAAGTGCTAAGCATTTTGTGAAAATAGTGAAAGACTCACTAGATGGCTGTTAAAAAGGACTTCGGGTTTCTATGACCCTAGGTGACCTTGCCTAGAGGTTTATCTTTTCGATCGGTAGCTTTCTCTCTACTTCTTTTATTTATGGGGTCAACACAAGGGCAAACCCAGTGTATATCTCCCCGATTTATTCTACTTCCCCGCTTCTTCCCTAAGTGTTTAGGGAATTATTGTGCATTTTTTTTTTAGCTGGGTTCTGGACAATTAGCCAATGAGCTGTTACACCGATAACTTGTCAGCCATACTTGTGCGGTGAAGTGTGGTTTTGTTTTTTTTTTCTCTCCTTTTTCTATTTTTTTTCCTTTTCTTTTTGTTTTTTTTTAAGTAGGTGGCTTCCCTGATCTAAAATTTACTTAAAGGCAGTACAATGAAAATAATCTTGTACTAGGCACTGGACAATCGGCCAATGAGCTGTTACCACCAACAACTTGCCAGCCATACCACCCTAGATTGTTCATTAGCTTCCCAATTTTTGAAGAAACCACCGAAAAGTGCGTCAATGCAAAAAAAAAGTGTGTAGATGCTTAGCCTTAAAGTCTCCCCAAATCAGAGGGCAGGTTGATAAGTTGCATACTTATCATCCCAATTTATTAGCCAAATTAAAAATGAATTTGAATTAGCGAGGACTCAAGACTAAGTCCACATTCGAGTGGACACCCGGGCTAATTAAGCCCGAAGACCTGAAGAGTCTAAGTGTTTAGGTCCTCTCGTATCATTTCCTAAAGTTAATAACTTCCAAATGCCTAAGTTCTCTTCTCCTAATTCTTTTTTTTTATCTTTTTGAATTTTCATTTTTTTTTTATAAAGAAACTAAAAGAAATTCTACGAAGTTAACAAAATGATTTCAGGACTAAGTATCCACCCCCCCATGCCTAAATGATGCGATATCCTCATTGTAAAAATAAAGACATGAAAAGGGTGGAGTAAACAGAATATCACCTGAGTGTTGTGCAAACCCAGTCAGCTCCGCAGAGAGAAGAGTGTATACACACGCACTAAGTTTAATGCCTTCAGCTAGGCATAACATACATATAAAGAAAAAGTTGAGAATTCACAAGTGCGAGTCAGAATCAAAATAAAAATATTGATCCTAAAACCCGCCAGCAGAAGATGTCTACAGACGTGGACCAGATTATGGTGCAGACCCATGCTCCAGGGTCGAGTGGTTCTAAGGTTCTGGATGAAAATCACCCAGAACTGATGGTTGTTCAGCTTGTAGGGTCGGGCCTGCAGTTTTGTGGTGTGCAACCCAAGACCAAAATGTTGGACAATGGGTAAAGATGGTTCAAAAGGTGTAGTTGTCCACTTAACATCTAGCTTGGAAAAATAATCAGTTATTTCGAGCTTTGGTTGCACGTGAAAGATATCGTAAGGGTCTTGGTAAAAAGTTGGTGGTTTTAGGCCAATAGGAACCCTTAGATCCAAACTTGTTTTTCCCTCAAAATTAACCTCCCAAACTTTCATTTCAACATTCCTATCCTTCAACATCAAGTGCTCAGGTTCCGGGACCTCTAGCATACCTTTCACCCCATAAGATTTACCTAAGTCCAGAAATCGTGGCTCAAAATCAATCCCTTTGGGGTGTGGATGAGGAATTAGGCTATTGATTGAATCTTTTAGTAAATGAGGATTCGAATCCTCCAAGTTAGCCTCAATTGAATCTAAATCTTCAATAATTGGGCTATCAAATGGTTCGCCAGATTCCTCAAGCCCATTTGTCTCACTAAAATCATCTTCCTTACGCTCAAGTGAGGCTTCACTAAGAGATTCTTCACCCTCATAATCAAAGAATCCATGATCCTCATTTATATATGTCTCAAAATTTATTGTCATTTTTTTCCTCGCTCCCTGGCTTGGGGATCTTGGGTGAATCAATCGGTTCATCCTTAATGGGTTGCTCTAGCCCAACCTGGTCATCCTTGGTCTCAGAAAATGTATCCCCCCCGATAGGCACCTGAGTGGGTTCAGACATTGGCTCTCCTGAAGGGAGTTCATCTTGAGAATCATCCCAAGATTTGACTTGGGCAACCACGAATTTCATCCTCATCCTCGATAATTTCCCAAGAAGAAACTCACCCAGGTCCATATCCCTGACATTTTGGAGCAAATCCAATAGAGAACTATTAAGTTCATCAATCATTTTGATCATAGGCTCCAATGCTTTAGTGCATGGTGTTGGCTGAGCTTCTATAGATTGTATAATGTTCCTCAAATTAGCCAACACCCTATCCTAGATCTGGTTCACCCGAACCCGACTAGTTCAGTTCAGGGTTGGGTGGGTTCGGGTTAAATCTAGGGGAGTTAAGATATCAAGGTTCTCGGGTCCCTCCCTGATAGTAGGTCGTTTCAGGTTGTTTAAAAGATGGTGGTGACCTATATTCTGTGGAATACTAGGGAGGGTAGGTGTTATAATCATTATATCCTTCCTGATTGTAGATCAGGTTGGTTTGGTGATCAAAGGATGATCTATAATCATTGTAGCTCTGGGAAGGATAATAATCATAGTCTTGTCGTCCAGAGTTAGGCCCTGGACACTGAGATCCGTAGTCATATCCCCAATCAAAGTCATCCTGGCTAGTGGATGGGTAATTACAAGTCAAGTCGGAATAATAATCATCTCGGGGATAAGAGGTGGTAGGAGGATAGGATGGGAAATGTGTGTAAGAAGTGGAAGGATACATGGTAGAATAGGAGGGAAAACAGAAGAGAGCAAGGTGCCTTGTAGTATAAGCAATCAACCCTATCCTTAGGTAGGTTGCCTAAAGACCTACAGACTCCCAAGACCCATCTTGAGATTATCAACGATTCGGTCTACTTTTATCTGGTCAATCCAACCAGTTAGAAGGAGGGACTGGGGAGAAGGTTCTTCCTTTGGCTTGCGCCTTCGGTTCCTAGTGTACCCCCCAGCTACGGTTGTTTGATGCTACTCCCCTAGCTAGACATCAGATGGACCAGCAGAGCAGATTAATCGAAAAAATCTCAGTCTGAGCCCCAAAGAGCGAATCAATCCTTAAGGCTAACGTCTACTCAGTTTTAATTAGGCTGAGGATGATTATGCTCTTGGAATGTGATGGGCCCTTTAGATGGGTTGTGCCCTTAATGATCAGTTAAAATGTGTGTGCGTGCACAACTAGGGTTTGCAAACAAGGTTATTTGATGATGTGCCTTTTAGGGTTTAACCTTGTTTAGTAGCTTTTAGGGTTTACTCTTAGGTATATTCAATCAAGTTTAGGAGAACACTCCAAGTTTTGAAAGCACAGGTGTAGATATGTTCCTTTAAAATAAAAAATAATGTGGAGTGCCTGGTTCAACCCTAAGAATCAACCCTAAGTGGCAAGCTACTTGGTGGATCACTTTTATCTTAAGTGGTGTAGCCCAAACAGTTCAATCAATTGGCCTATTGCATCACTTAGTTAAGGCACACAGAAATGTTTGACCTATTCAGATTTCTACTCACTTATTTGTGTGTTGAGTTAAGTGTATCGGATCCACAGGTTAGATCCCAGATAAGTGGTAGAATCGATGTGATTGTGCGCCTTAGGGTGAGAAGTTGTGGGTGTTAAGGTGTGTCTCTTTTAGAAAATCCCATAATCAGATAACACTTTTTATTTATTTATTTTATTTATGTGGATGGCGAGGTGAGTGGAGGTGGCAAACAAACAACCAAATCTATCCTAGGTTTTATAAAAAGCACCTAAGTTGATTTGGGTTTGAGTTATTAGGTTATGGAATGAAAACTAAGGTGGGGGTGGTGTGGGGGAAACTTACAAAACCTTCATCCACACTTTTCTTCGATCTAACTGCTTTGGCTTGCCTCAGAAGAGTACCTGCAATCACAGTAAGATCAGAGAAAAAGTGAGATAAAAGTTAGGTAAGGCAGAACAAACATGGAAAAAAAAAACCAAAGAGCGTTGCCTCCCCAGCAACAACGCCAAAATGATCACACGTGTTTCGCATGTTTGAAATCAGGGTTACAAGTAACCAGTCGTCGTAGTTGCAAAACTTATGGTCAAATAAAATTTATAACCGAAACTCGAAAAGTGAGTCCCGGGTCAAACACGAGGAGGCGAACGTTTGGTTTTATGAAATCCACGTTTCTCTTTTATTTATTTATGGTTGTTTTTATCTATTTTAATTTTTTTTGGAATTGCTTAGGAAGTAAGAGATCAGATCGATGAATTCTAGCTAATCTACTTACAAATATAAGAGAGAGAGAGAGAAAGAGAGAGAGAGAAACAATCATCTATTTATCTCATGAATGTTTTCTACAATTATGAAAGCAGGAAAACTACACTACAAAAGCAAAAAAGATAGAAAGAGGTGAGAGAAATCCCCCTCGACGGTTGCTCGGAGGACGACTCGCTCTGACATCGCCTGGAAGGTGGTGAGGAGTAAGACAAAGGAGGATGAGTCGGAGGATGGAGGATGGGGCAGGATGGCGTCGCGGCGAGGATCTTCTTCTGGATGGCGGTGAGAGGATGGCCACGGGATTCTCTATGAATGGGGATCAGGGGAGGGAAAACTATTTGATTTTCTACTCTAGAGGAGCATCCCAGGCTTGGGACAAGCTCTCTCTAGAGCCTTGGAGGTGGTAAGAGGAAGAAAGGAAGAGATGAAGAGGAATGGGGGGTGTAGGGTTGTTTATATAGTGGAAGGAGAGAGTCCCGCACACAGGCATTCAGTGACAGCTATAAACGTACTAAAGGCCACTCGAGTTGTCGCTGAAGATCCGTGCCTCTTCATTGCTTGGGCTAGCGCATGCACTGCGTAGGCCATTTAGTGACAGCTATTAGCATCACTAAAGGCCCCTTCTGTCGTTGTAAAGCCCATGCCCAACACTCACACTCACAGCTATTAAAGGTGCGGCAATCTTCAACCATTGGATCAGGTACGGATGACTGAGATTGCGAGTGGAGAGCACGTGCCTGCTAGTGTTTGAATTTTGAATTGCTGGTGCGTGCACTGGCTGCCATTCGATGTTGCATCGCACAGTCGAGCCGCACCCACAAATCACGTGCGCATTGGTTTGAATCGGGCACCTCGCGCAATTGAGGAGATTGGACGGCTGGCACTGCATGTGGGCGACTTAAATGCACGCCTCAGATGGCATGTGTGTGATCTGGTGTGCACCTTCGCATCGGCGGGTGGCGTTGGATCTCGCGTGGGGAACCTCGACCGCTCGATTACGATCGGGCGGCGCTATTGTGTTTCACACTGTAGCGGGGCACGACGAATCGTGGCTCGATCTCGTGCCCACTCTTTGAGAACGCTTCCCCTCACCGTTGTGCCACGCCTGCGAATGTGATGCGAAGAAGAGTTGTGCCCACGTAGTGAGGGTGGCCACTCAGCCATTGGATTGAGATCCAACGGCTGGGATCTGATCTTGCGGTGGGCTTGGAGGCTCCTTAGCTCAAGTGGGGTGGCTTGGATGGCACCACATGGCACCATCTGGGCCATCCATCTTCTTCTTGTGGAGGGTGCTATAGAGCTCAGATCTAGGCGATTCTTGCATTGACGGACTGCGATCGTTGCTCTGAATCCATTCGTACGGTTGGATTCTTCATTCAAGGCACGTAAAGATGTCGTACTGCCTCTTGGCCATGTAAAATGATGGAATTAATGTACATAATATACAACTATCCTAGATGTAATGAAATGGTTGTTTATGCAATATTTATATCATGATATGCAATGTTATGCCTAGGAACTATTATAAATAAGCATTTTATGAAGAATTTATATGTGCTTATCAGTCGCCATCGTATTATTAAAGTTGTACTGATGCCAACACACACTTTCACATTCGTGATATATTTGACACACACACACGTTGTCTGCATAAACAATGTGACTAGCGCATCTCTAACTCGCACTTTAGAAACTGGGGTCCAATTTTGAGCAAGTATAAAATCAAAATCAATCTCACTTCTTAAATGCCTCTCTGACATCGAATAGGACTCACCATCTAGTTATTTAAATTTTTGTTGATTCTGATTTTGCGACTATACTACGGTGCTTTCTTAATCAAATACATGATTTCATGACATCAACATCAGCCTAAGGGAAATTTGGGTTGTTTCTCCATCCAGGGTCATAGGTATTTGAATATGGGTTAGATCTTGAATCATTCTCCTAGATGGAGTAAAGATTGTAAGGATTCATTGTGTTTTCCACAACAGAAAGCGGGGGATAAGTAGATAAAGATGGGACAAAGGTCTCACCTTGGGTTGGAACATGATAACAACTTAATTTATTACCTTAATTGGCTTAACATAGGGTTAGCTCCTTAGTAAAATTATGCATTTAGAATGTGAATATTGCATTTAGAGCATGCATTGTGTTTATTTTAGGCCTAATTATCTAATTCTAGTCTTTTATGAATAATGTTGGTAAAGGACATAGAATGACTTGGAGCTATGCAGAATAAAAGCGGGATAGAAGATAAAGCTACAAAGCTAGGAGTTGATTGAAGACCAAGACTTGATTAAGGAAAAAATGAAGATCCAATTAAAGAAGAAGAGAAAAAGGGACTAGGATAATGTAACCTTACCCTTAGAACCTTAGGATACCCATATCCGAAATCCTATCTTAGGGTAGCCCAAATTGGATAAGTCAGCTCAAAAGACAAAATCATGGATAACACTATCCATGATCCTAATCCTTTATCCATAGAGTTGTCCTACTATCTAGGAACCTAACCAACCTATCCTAGAACCAATCCCTAATCCCAAGACCTATTTAGATCCATGAGCTCATTTAATTGACTTAGTATAAGTCAATTGGGTTCATGGAACCTATTTGGACCCAACCCACTAGACTTAGGGTCAACCTAGCCTAATTAGGAACCTATTCTCATAACCTATTTCTACAAAACCTAGCCCTAACCATACCCACATAAGACCCACAAAATTCCTAGCCTAATCCTCCTAAGTTGGTGCCAACTTAAGAAGATTTTATCCCTTAGTGGTTGGCCAAGAGATAAGATCTTATCTCTTAGCAAGATTTTATCCCTTGGTAGCTACCCACCTAGGTTGTCTATTTTTAGAAAACCCTCATCCTATCCTAGGCATACAACTTAGATCCTAAGGTCCCTTGATGGGGGCATGCTTCGCGTGTTGAAATTGGGGTTTGGAGGACCTATCTAAGTAGCTCGCAAAATGCATCTATCACATAAAATTTATAACCGAAACTCGAAAAGTGAGTCCCAGGTCGAACATGGGGAGGCGAACGTTTGGTTTTACAAAAATCAACACTTCGCTTTATTTCTTTTTGTCATTTTTATCTTTTCTAATGTTTTTGGTATTTTAATAGGGTAAGAGATCAGGTCAATGAATTCTAGCTAATCTACTTGCAAAAATATAAGAGAGAGAAGGAGAAAGAGAGAGTGAGAGAGAAACAATCATCTATTCATAAGCAAGTGTTTATTACAACTACGAAAGTGAAAAAGATAGAAAGAGGTGAGAGAAATCCCCCTCAACGGTCGCTCGGAGGATGACTCGCTTTGACGTCGCCTGGAGGGAGGTGGTGAGGAGCGAGATGAACGGGGATGGAGCCGTAGGACGGAGGTCGGGGCAGGATGGTGTCGTGGCGAGGATCTTCTTCCCGCATGGCAGTGAGAGGACGACCATGGGATGCTCCACAAATAGGGATGAGGGGAGGGAAAACTATTTGATTTTCTACTCTAGAGGAGCATCCTGGGCTTGGTACAAGCTCTCTCTAGAGCCTTAGAGGTGGTAAGAGGAAGAAAGGAAGAGATGGTTTGGAATGGTGGTGGGTAGGTCCTTTTATAGTGGAGGAGGAAGAAGAAATTCGTATTTGGATCATTACTGATGTCCATAAACATCGCTACAGATCCCTGTAGCTGTCGCTGAAGATCCACCCTTCAATTCCTCTTGCTAGCATGCGCAGACCATTAGTGATAGCTGCAAGCATCACTAAAGGCCCGCGTCGCTGAAGATCCACCCACTACTCATGCTCTGCTAGCTCGCGCATCACGTACTCCTTATTGTGCATGCACGCTCACGCGATGGCACTGCACTGGTGCTACGGTGTAGGTGTTGGCATGTGTGCCTCCGCACACTGCGCTACACTTGCGCTGCATGTGCTCAATTGGCCAATTGGGGGGGTTGCAGGGATTCGAACCCCCGCCCCTCCCTTGAGGGTCAAGTGCTTAACCACTACACCAAGATGTCCAAAAGGTCGAGGGGACGACTTAGTGTGTGCAATGGAGGAGTGTTCTCAGCCATTGGATCAAGATCCAATGGTTGAGAATGGGTGATGCCTTGATGAAGAGTGGGTGCCGGCCAGTGTTGTGCGGCCTGGATAGCACCATGTGGTGCCATCTAGGTTGTCCATCTTCTTTCTATTGTAGAAGGTGCCACGGTTCTCTGATCGAGATGATTCCCGTGTTGTCGAACTACGATCGTCACTCCGGATCCATCCGTACGGTCAGATTTTCCATCCAAAACCCGTATGGATGTTGCATTGCCCCCTGGCCATTGATCTTCCTCAGACTTCATATTATGCTACGGGACTCCGACCTAGATGATTTCGGAGGCATTAGACTCCGATCGTCATCTTGATCAGATCCGTATGGTCCGATCATCCATCTGAGGACCTAAAATAAGTATTCTTCTCTCCTGACCATAAAAAGGACCTAATTAACCTAAAATATGTACTAATCTAAATGCAGAATGATGCGTGCTATGCACTATTTATAATATGAAATGCAAATCTAAGCCTAGGAACATGAATAAATAGGCATTTTAACCTAAATGGATGTGTCTACATCATCCCTATTCAACCAATCTTAAGCAGCACTTTTGATTAAATCCAAACCATCCAAATTAGTGATCCAAGGCACTCTAGATCAACCAATAGAAAGCCACCTACTTTTCTATAAAAGGACCTAGCCTCTACCCTTTGGAACATAACTTAGATACCTAGAGATAGAAAAAATAGCCACTACATAGTCCATGCCCTCTCTCTCTTTTTGAGCTCTATCTTCAATCTTCTTCCCAACATCCTGGATCTGAAGCTCTACCGAGTTTCACACAAGCATCCTACAAGTGACTCCACAATCTCTATCTCTTTCTCTCTTTCTCTTCCTCTTTCTTTCTTTCCTTATTATATTTTTATGCTATTTGTAAGCTTTCCTCTAGACGCATGTGTAAAACTTTTCATGATTAGCAATAAAGAGCATTATTCAATGGAAATCTTATCTTTCTTTGTTATAGTAGCATAGTTAGTGCGAAAAGTTTTAAGAATCTCATTTTGCCTCCCTATGATGACTCAAACTTACTAATTTTATAAATTTATTTGTTTCGACGTGTTTTGTAACTACAACAACAACATAGAAATCTTTTATCGCAATTTCGCGTTGAACATAATAGGGGTGTGGTAATAACCCAAAGAAGAAGGATCTCGTAAATCCATATTATTCACAAACTCCCTCCTTGCAAGAATTTGCGAAACAGATTGTTATGTGGGATTCATAGCAAGTAAAGGTGATAGATTCTTTATTGAATTACGAACCTCATCAAGATGCTTGGCTATGATATCGACTTTATCTAGTTTCTCAACTATAATCTCTAAATTCTGTGAACTAGATTGATTTGTGATCTCATGGATGCCCTTCAGATTCCTACTTCCTCTGTTAAACTGGGTCATGGAGGCAGAATTGGTGTTCTTCGCCATTCCCTCAAAGAGTTCATAAGCGGATTCCTCATTCCAACTTAGAAAGCTGCCCCCACAGGAAGGATCCACTAGATTCTGCATGCTCTCGTGTAAACCATAATAGAAGATGTGCATGAGTTGCCAACGTGGGATGCCATGGCGTAGCCATTTTCTAAGTACATCATGGAATTGCTCCCATGATTTGTGTATTGGTTCTTCTTGATTCTATGAGAATGTACTAATAGCTTACCTATGTGCATTTGTGCGATCTATATGAAATAATCTCTTCAGAAAAGCAGATTCGAGTTTAGCCCAAGCTGAAATAGGTCATGCGATGGTGCAGTACCAATAGGCAGCTTTATCCTTAAGACTAAAGGAGAACATTTTCATAAAAAGGATTTCTCGATTTTGATTCCTTGGACCCAAAGTTTGAGATAGATTTCTCAGATCCTTGATGTGTTGAAATGGATCCTTGGTGTTGTGTTCGTGAAAGTGGGGAATAAGACTAATGATGTTAGGCTTAAGCTTAGGGTTGTTTTCCATTATGGGAATCCTAACGCATGGCTCTACCTAGGCATTACATGGATTATAGTAATCTCGAAGTAAAGGCCTAGGTGGAGGACGTGGTTTGTAACCAGGACCTACCTTAGGTTAATGAGCCCGGAGATTCTCGAGAGCAATCATCAACAGATTGATCTGATGGTTCTGCTCGAGCATCTGGATGTTCTAGTTCAGGAGTGCCTCATGGATATCAAAAGGAGGCATATCCTCCTGACCAGAAGAAGCAAGGATATCGAGATTCTGTGGTTGATCTACCATGGAATCAAATGCAGAAAAAGTAGAAGAGGTAGAAGATATGGAGATAGAGGGCTGCACAGGAGCAGTAGGTCTGGGAAAACCTACCAAGGAGGGACGATGGGCAGTCTCAGTGATCACTTCTTGTACATAAACCAAAAAAAAGGTGCAAAGGCATACTTATGCCACTGCGAGAAACAATGGCAAGCAAAACCTGAATACAACAAAAAAGATGGGTTTTATTCTTTTTAGAAAAAAGAAGACCTAGAAATATGCGTGAAATATGCAAATACGCAAACAGATACAATATATGTACAAAAACACCTCCTCTGTGTTTGCGTAGTGTGTATCCTAAAAGCTCAAAAGTCCAAGGTCTAGGATCGAAACTGCACATACTAGCTCCCCGAGGCTCTAGTAGTGAGACCGACTTGTTGACCTTCGACCAAGGCCCTAAGAGCTGAAAAGAGGAGAGGTAGAAGGATAGACTCATGTAACTCTAGCGATTGCGCTGTATGCACAATAGCACGAAACAGATAGCGATATAGAACTCGCACACAAGTTCACAAACAAAGATAGGACATGAGTTTTATAGATTTTTTTTTTTATAGATGTCTTCTCTAAATGAAAAAATGATATAAAATGTGTTTCACTTTTTATATTTTCAACAAAATATGGTCTTGCTTTAGGTCGAAGACAGAGATCAATGAGGGAATTACATACTCTATCTTCACAAAAGATGATATCTCGAATCAGATACTAACAAGAATGATGCACTCTTAAGAGTGTATGCTTAAAGATACAACTGCTAGTCAGATAGAATGCCTTTTTGTATTTTTTTTAATATCTAACTAACGCAACAAGAAATCTAATCTAGAGACTAAGGAAAGAAGTATCTCACAAAGCTATATATAGGAGAACAACGGGATATACAATGAGAAAAACCCGTCTTCTTCCTATGGAGCTACCTATCAGATAGATAACTAGAAGAAGACAAAGAAAGCACAATAAGTTAGAAATAAGTAATATGAAATAAGAATAATTTAAATGATAATGGTGAATATAAATTATACGAGTTTCCTCCCCTACAACGATGCCAAAAAAATGATGTACAATTACGTTATACTGTTAATTAGTCATTGTTAAGTTACAAAATAGGAAGTAAGATAATCATCATATTTTATAAATTTTTATTGGTTAAGCCCAAGTCCTTCACTGGGAGGCTAAATTAAGCATATTAATCACCATTTATTTTAAGTTACTCTTTATTTTTAATCAATAAAGTTAACTAACTACTATATATAACTTATATACATACTTAATATAAACAATAATTACTAATTAACTTATAAGCTTATCTTAATAAGTATACTACTTAAATTACCTAGATACTATAGATATACTTAAATTAAATAAGTATTAACTACTATATTTAATTAATATTACATTACTTAATTAAACTAAGGCTAAATACTTAATTACTATATAATTACTTATAATTACTACTTACTTAGATATTACATAGATTATACTAATATTATTATTACTTAGCTAATATAGCATATATTACTCTACTATAGTGATAAGCGTGATTTTACGTGAGAAAAATCAAGTTTGAAAACCCATCATCGCAGTTGCGAAAAATCTGTTTATCAAATAAATTTAACTGAAACTCAAGGTGAGTCCCAGGTTAAACACGAGGAGGTAAATATTTGATTGGAAATCGCATTTGGAAATTATTGTCACAAGCAGAATAGTCAGTTGAAATCAATCTACACGAGCTACTCTACTTAAAGAATAAATAATAGAAGAAAGAGAGAGAGAAAACAATTATTTCATAAAACAAATCAGGGTTCATTACAACTACTTGAAGAAAATAAAATTATTCTAGAAAGCGATACAAAGAGAAGAGATGGGAGAAATCCTCCTGGATGGCTGCTTGGAGGACGAGTTGCGCTGATAGAGTGCTTGGAAGATGGTGATGAGATACTAGATGAGGAGAACAAAGCTAGAGGAAAGAGGATGAAGCAGGGCAGCATCGCAATGAGATCCACTTCTCGAACAAGGTGAGAAGGTAGCCACGGGTGCCCATGAATGGGGGTGAAAGGATGAGAAAAATTATTTTTGTAAACTCTAATGGAGCATCCCGGGCATAGGACTAGCTCTTTAGAGCTTTGGAAAGGGTGAGAGAAGCATAGGAAGGAATGAAGAAATGTGTAGGAGGGGGAGCATCTTATAGGTGAATATATAGGGGCAAAAAGGTCATTCTAAGGCCTTAGAATTAATTCTACAGCCTTTAGTGACACTTGCATACATTGCTGAAGCCGCACATTGTTGAAATGCATGTGGAAGGAGAGTCGTCTGGTCAAGATCCAAGCGCCCATGATAGACCACATCACTCGGGTTTGATCTTCAGCCATTTCTCAACGTGCAGAGTCATTTGCTCATAGCCATTCGATCAACATCGAAAGGCTCAAATTCACCCTCATCGTGCATTCAAATCGCGATCAGACGTCGGGTCATGCGATCAGATGACTTAAAAGTTGTCTCACTTCGTGTTGTTGAGAAGGCACTCGTCAGATTAAATGGCGTTTAGAGCACCACGTCACGACCTTCGCTACCACTCATCTTTGATCGGGCGGTCGAATTTCAATTGCTGCTGAGAGGATGTAGCAACATGGCTTGAACTTGCATCCATGACTTGGGATTTGAGTGCGCAACCACTATGCCAAGGTCATGGATTGTCACACGGAGACTCCAACGCTCATGCGCTCGTGGCCATTGGATGAAGATCCAATGAACCACAATCCACGTGGAGGGAGGTTTAGAAGCCTGATCTGATGGAGCAGCTACGTGGGCCTTCCTCGACCGTTGGATCAACATCCAACAGTCCAACTGACCTCGCATGCACACTTTAGAGGGAAAGCGAGGGCCATTGTGTGGCTTTAGGCGGCTGTGATGGCACCATCATGGCTGTCCATCTTCTTTGCTTCGTTCTAGATGCCACAGTGCTCAAACCGAGATGGTTTCCACATGTTGGACTGCGATTGTTCCTTTAAATCCATCCGTATGGTCGGATTTGTCATCCAAAGCTCGTAGTGATGCCACATTGTCCCCTGGCCATTGATCTTCCTCGGACTGCATATGATACTACAGAACTTCTATCAAGGGGATTTCGGAGGCGTCGGACTCTGATCGCCATCCTAATCAGATCCGTACGGTTGGATCTTCAATCCGAAGCTCCAAAATATATTGCCTTATCCCCAAGCCACAAAAATAAGAAAATTAATATACAAGTTATGCAAATTAATCTAAATGCATAATAATGCATGTTATGTAATATTTATAATGCATGATGCTTCTGTGGACCTAGGAACATGTATAAATAAGCAATTTAACATGGAAAAATATAGATTTATCACACCTCCATGCCTATCTTTTGCTAGTCCCTAGCAAAATTAAACTAAATGCTATGTATAAATAGAATTATGATCAACTTACTTAGGCAGCAGTTATTTTTCAACAATAAGAAATTTCTACTAAAGACCTAAATTACAAAGACTCAACAACACCCAGGTGCCTGCCAAAATGTAGACAACCCAAGCCCTTGCCTTATTCAAAAGTAATTTTTTTTTTCTTTTTCTCCTTTTCTAATTTTTTTTTTAGATTTTTGAGTTTAGAGTTTCGAGGCAACTTTCTACGGCTACCCAACCTACCAAAGACTTGAAAAGAACTCCAAATGCTAAGAATGTTATTGTGAAAATGTGATAGACTCACTAATCGGCAATTAGAACCGACTTTAGGTTTTTATGCCCCTAAGTGACCTTAAGAAAAATTTCTACCTAAAGGTTTATGTTTTTGATTGGTAGCTTTCTCCCTACTTTTATTTTTATGGGGTCAACACAAGGGCGAACCCAGTGTATATCTCCCCAGCTTATTCTACTTCCTCGCTTCTTCCTAAGTGTTCAGGAATTATTTGTGCATTTTTGTGGGTTAGGTTCTGGACAACCAGTAATGGACAGTTACCCACGGCAACTTGCCAACCATACCCGTGTAGTGAAGTGTGGCTTTTGCTTTTTCTTTTCTTCTTTTCTATATTTTTTTTCCTTTTTTGAGTATTTTTTTCTTTTTCCTTTTTCGAGTAGGTGGCTTCCTTGATCTAAGATTTACCTAAAGGCAGTAGAAAGAGAGTGGTCGTGTGGCTGGCTCTGGACAATCAGCCAATGGGTAGTTATCCACGACAACTTACCAGCCATGCCAGCTTAGAAAGTTCATTAGCTACGTAATTTCCGTTAAGACCACGAAAAAGTGAGTCAGTGTAGATAGTATGTAGATGCTTAGACTATAAGTCCCTTTAAATTAGAGAGCAGGTTGATAAGTCATGTACTTATCACCATAACTTATTAACCAATTAGAAATGAATAAAAAATGGTGAGGACTTGAGAAACAAGTCCACATTTTAGTGGACACTTGGGTAGATTAAGCCCTAAGACCTAAAGAGTCTTAAGTGTTGAGGTCCTATTGTATTACTTCTTAAGGTTGAAAAAAATTCTAATGCCTAAGTTCTCTTTTCCTAATTCAAATTTTTTTTATAAAGGCAAAAATAAGGGAAATTTACAAGAAATCTACATAACTGATAATATAATTCAGAAATGAATCCAACCCCCCATGCCTAGCTTATGCAATGTCCTCACTGTAAATTAAAAGGGATGACAAAGGGCAGAATAAGGAAGATATCACCTACATTCCATGATGCTTTGGTCAGCTCTAACTTAATTTGTACAAATGTTAAGTTTAGTGCCATTAGCTAGGCAGGTTCTGGCTAAAAGAAGCTAGATCAAGGTCAAAGGACCCCTATCTGAGATGGGTTCAGGAATAACACAGTCAATAAAAGGTTTAAGACGTTGTCCGTTGACCTTAAAAAAATTACCTATCTTGGGGTTAGAGATTTCAACGGCTCCGTTTGGGAATATCCGATTGATAAGGAATGAACCGTTCCATTTGGACCTAAGCTTACCAGGAAAGATCTTAACTTGAGAATCAAAGAGCCAAACCTTCTGGTTTGGCTTAAAGCTCTTGCGAGAAATCATTTGGTTGTGAAGAGCATTGGTCCTTGCCCTGTAGATCTTGTCATTCTCATACGCATCATTTCTAAGCTCCTCTAACTTAGATGGTTGGAATTTCCTGGTTTTCTCGGCTAGGCTTAAGTTAAAATTGCATTTCTTAATTGCTTAGAATGCCCAGTGTTCGATTTCTACGGGTAGATGACACGCCTTACCAAACACCAGAAGGAATGGAGACATGATGATTGGCGTCTTGTACGCCATACAGTAGGCCTAAAGAGCATCATCAAGCTTTTGAGTCCACTATTTCCAATCAGGCCTAATTATTTTTTGTATGGTGTTCTTGATCTCCCGATTGGAGACCTCAACCCGTCTGTTCGTCTGTGATGCGAAAAGTTAGCGTGGTTTGAAATTAGGGTTTTAAATCGTTGTAACACGTCAAATCACAATCACCTTTAAAATTTATAACCTAGATAGTGGTAGTATCCAGGGTTGTCTAAGGAGGCAAGTTTGCAAAATTGGAATCTCTTACTTGAATACGGAAATCACCTTTCTTTTTGTAATTTTTGAATATATAATTTTTATGGTTTTTAATAACAAGGCAATGCGAATTGATAACGGGAAAGACTAACACCTAATATCTAATATCTAAGTGACAAGAAATGATTTCTTTCTAAGCTCACCCTAGGCACGTGGAGGCCTAGGGTAATTAGAAAGAAAGAGTGAGAGTGCACTAAATATAAAGCGACAAGAATTGTGACAAAAACTAATCAAGAAAAAGGCAACTTTGATTAATGAAAAAGTGTTTTACAAGAAACCCTAGCAGAGGAATGCTTCTACTACTAGCAATTAAAATACAAAATATGCAAAATGCTAATCCTCTGAATGTTGGTGAAGAAGAGAGGCTCTTGCTCCAACTACGGCTGCTCCCGTAGTTGAAAAGAACTTCTCCTTCTCCTTCTCCTTGATTTGCTTCTCCAAGATGTGTCCTTCCTGGCAAGCCCTAGATGGGGAGTGCCCTTACTCCTCCAAGGGTGGACGTCCAACCTAGAATCTCCTCCAATGCCTATCTATCCTCCTTGATGAAAGCTTGCTCCTCCTCTTGGCATGGCACAAGGAGAAGAATGGAGAGGAAAAAGGCACCAAGGAGTCAAGGGATAGCCTCCTTAATCTTCTTCCTTCCTTCTTCTTCTTGGCCGTGGGTTATAAGTGGGCTTAGGGTAGAATTAACACTAAGGGAGGATGAGTTTTTGGTGGTGGTTAGGAGGGTTTTTATAGAGGTGGAGAAGGGTGGTTGGTGTGGGGATTATGTGTAGGGCTAGGATGGGTTTTAGGAGGTGGTTAATGGTGGTTATGGGGATCCTAGGGTGTAGGATGGATGGTGCCACCTTAAGGGATGTGATGGTGGTGGTTATGGTGGTGGAGAGACACCATAGGTTGGCACCACCATGGAGAGTTGCCATGGTTTTGGCACCAACTATGGGGGCTTCTAGAAGATGGGTATGTCGATGGTAGAGATGAAAGGGGAGGTTGGTTGTATGGTGGAGATGAGAGGGGAGGTTGGCGCCAACTTTAAGGGTAGTTAAGGGGGGTTTTCGTGCCAACTCTTGGTGTCCTTTGGTGGTGGTTGAGAGGTGAAGAGGTGGCATGAGTTGGCACCAAGTTGAAGTAGCTTTGGTTGAGCTTAGGTGGACTTGGAGTGGAAAGTTATGTAGGTGGAGTTAGGGTTAGCTAAGGTCGATGACCAAGGAGTGGAGAACTTAGCTAAGCTATCTAAGCTAGCTTAGCTAGTAGATGAGTAGAGGAGAGGTAGGAGGAATTATGGTTTTGAGTAGAGGAGCTGAAGGAGAGTTGTCTGGAGCTGCATAGGAGCTGGTGGCTGCTGAAGAGTATAGCAAGCCAGCTTACTTTAGCTTGGCTTAGCCTAGGATGGGTTTTAAGAGGTGGTTAGTGGTGGTTATGGGGATCCTAGGGTGTAGGATAGGTGGTGCCACCTTAAAGGATGTGATGGTGGTGGTTATGGTGGTGGAGAGGCACCATAGTTTGGCACCACCATGGAGAGGTGCCATGGTTTTGGTGCTAGCTATGGGGGATTCTAGGAGATGGGTATGTGGATGGTGGAGATGAAAGGGGAGTTAGGTTGTATGATGGAGATGAGAGGGGAGGTTGGCGCCAACTTTAATGGTAGTTAAAGGGGGTTTTGGTGCCAACTCTTGGTGTCCTTTGGTGGTGGTTGAGGGGTGAAGAGGTGGCATGAGTTGGTGCCAAGTTGAAGTAGCTTTGGTGGACTTGGAGTGGAAGGTTATGTAGGTGGAGTTAGGGTTAGCTAAGGTGGATTACCAAGGAGTGGAGAACTTAGCTAAGCTAGCTTAGCTAGTAGATGAGTAGAGGAGAGGTAGGAGGAATTAGGGTTTTGAGCAGAGGAGCTAATGAAGAATTGTCTGGAGCTGCAAAGGAGTTGGTGGTTGCTGAAGAGAATAGCAAGGAGCTACTTTAGCTGGCTTAGCTTGCTAGTTCTTTGCTAGCTGTTGAGCCAAGCTAAAGTAAGCTAGCTTCTGCTAAGATATGCTAAGGTGAGCTGGGTCTGTTTTTCCTGGGGAGGACCTAGCTTGCTAAAGTAGCTAAGTAGCTCAACTAAGTTGAGCTAAGTGGAGTCCCTAGGATCTGGACTTGAGCTGGCCTGAGCTAGGGTGAAGTCATCTTTAGCTAGCTTGATTTGAGTTGAGTTGGAGGTAGCTAGACCTGAGCTGAGGTGGACTCCAGTCAACTTAACTGAGCTAGCTAGAGCTCACAATGAACTAATGGGAGCTGAGATGAGCTAGACACAACTAAGTTGAGTTGGATCTGAGCTTACTTGAGCTAAGGTGAGCTAAGATGAGCTATGTTGAGCTACCATTCAGCTGAAATGAGTTGAATGGAGCTAGGATGAGCTAACCCTAGTTCAAGTGAGCTGGTATCCAGCTATGATGAGCTGGATTAGGCTGAGTCCCAGTTGGTTTGAGCTTCTCCTTCACCAGTTGCCTTCCTGAGTGCTAGGGTTCTGGGGATCTGATTATCTGTTTAACCCTAACACTCAAACAAACACATCAAAAAGATAATAAAATGTATAATGCATTCCTAACCTAATTATGCCTAATGCAGCCCAAAAACTAGTTCGCGGAGTTAAAATCCTAAGTGCTAGATCTATTTTAAGGCATAAGAATGATGATAAACTGGAATTTATCAGTCTGGGGCTAGTAAGGTATGGAAATCCTATGATTCACCTCATAGTTAGCCAGTAAGTTTTGGAACTGGTCATTAGTAAAATGAGTACCACCATTACTAATGATGGCTCTCGAGATCCTGAACCGGCTAAAGATATTTTTCTTGACAAAATCGATGACCACCTTATGGTCATTGGTTTGGATGGGAATAGCCTCGATCCACTTGGACACGTAATCAACAGTTACTAGAAGATACTGGTGTCCAAATGAAGGGAGGAAGGGTCCCATGTAGTCTATTTCCCAAACGTCAAAAATTTCAACGGGAAGGGTTGGGTTAAGGGGCATCATATCTCTCTTAGTTATGCTCCCGAGTGCCTGGCATCGAAAATATGACATCTGGAAATTCCAGGCATCCTTGAATAAAGATGACCAATAAAACCCAGATTGCAGAATCTTTGCAGCCATCTTTTTCCTGGAAAAATTTTTACCACACGCAGATGTATGGTAGAACTCAAGTATACTTTGGAATTCATTTTTTGGGACACATCGACGAATAATTTGATCAAAGCTGATGCGATACAGCTCGGGGTCATCTCAAAAGTAATATTTGGCCTTGGATACAGGTCTATCTCATTGTTGCTTGGTCTAGTCTTAGGGGACTTGACCAATGGCCAAATAATTAGTAATGTTTACAAACGAAGGGGTTTAGACACCCGAGACTATAAGGATGGTCTCATCCGGAAGGGTGTCAGTAATCAGAATATCCGGATGAGGAGAATCAATTAGGATTCTTGAAAGATAATCTGCCACTACATTTTGTGCCTTGGATTTGTCTTTAATTTCAAGATCGAAATCTTGAAGTACAATTCCCCAATTAGCTCTGTCATTGCTATACTAATAAGATGCTTAATTAAACTAACTACTTAATTAATGGCTTAATTACATATTAATTAACTACAATATGTCAACCACTTGGATAATTGTAAAGAAATGTACAATGAATAGCAAGCAATCATCCCATAAGCAAAAAGAAAGATATGCATAGAATCAAAAAGAAATTACAACAAAAGAATGTTGTTTTAGAACAACATGTATTAACATTCAATATTTATTTACAACTTTAGACATTATATGATTGAATACTTAGGCTCGCGCCTCACCACATATTGCCTTAGCCTTCACAGCTCATATTACACTAAGCGCTGAGAGAACACTTAGCCAAATTCCTCAGAGTTAACTCCTCAAATTAAAAGGTTAGATGGGGCCACATGGTTGTTCACAGGATCAACAGCCTATATGGGTTGGATTGGTATCATTACTAGGCCACGTGTCACCCATCTAGACATTCCACTTGGCACCCAGAGGCCACTCCTCAGAGTTGTGTTTTAGCCCATGCACAGGCATACACACACACACACATGCTCGTGGTGCCCCACGCTCGTGACAACTGAGCGGGAAAGTACGCATTTCATTATATATGGCAGCAAGTGCTCTATAGCTCTCGTGGTAGGATTATGGCTGTCTCTTCTCTTCTATGCACATCTATCCTGCAGCGCCAACTTCATAATCCGATTACTTGCAACTCAATTGTTGATATCGAAAATCATTGTATTTAGGAAAATATCGTGTCATAGTATAGCGACGAAAATTGATACATCATTTAAATTTATAATCCTCAAAAAACCATGAGTTTTGAGGTCGTTGATAAGTCAGTTTTCGCTTTCGTTGTTTCACATTAAGAATGTCATGTTGTAGTATGCCAGTGGTGGAAAATCGCTAATCAAAACAATCAAAATAACCACTCAATTAGGAGCGAATCATCTCCACAGGGAAGCAATGGCCTATTTAAAACTTGTACGGGTCCAAAAATAGATGTTCACTATTGATTTCCCAAAAATATTGTGTCAAATACCACATTAGATATGTGTTTTAATGAAAGCACATGCTGAAATTGTATTTATGACAATCACTAGGGAGTTCAATGCAATGTTCATAATAATAAAATATCAATAAAAAGTGACAAGGGCATTTAAATGTAAATACTAATGTGTGCTAAAATAGGGGATTTGGTTGGTGGTCTCCCATGCATGAAGGAGGGGACGTCCGGCCACGAGGAGCTCACTGGAGGTGAAGTGGAGCAAAGGCTTCACAATGGTGGTGGCGACGAGTCATGAGGTGGCTGGAGGTGGCCGGCTGGCATTGAGAGGGTGTTGGGTGCATGGAAGTGGCAGTGATGTAGGTGGTGGCTATGCTAAGATGGCGAGGGAGGGTCACTGGGCGTAATGCATGCCTGCACAGAGTGGAGTTGGAGGGCGATGCATGCTAGAGATGTGCGCGGTCGGCCCATTGGTTGCGCCGGCTGTGCGTGTGCGTGGGATGCTGCTTAGGTAGGCAGAGGCGTAGCGAGGGCGGCACGTGTCTGTGCGCGGTGGAGTTGGTGAGCGGTCGCACGGGGAGGAGCACAGGGTGTGCTGGAAATACAGTAAGGAGGCACACACAGGAGGTTGCACGCTGCTGTACATGCGGACGCACTACTGGCCGTGCGTGGAAGGGAAGATGCGGGCGTGCTGCTGCCTATGGCAAGGCTGAAGGTGCAGCTAGAGGATGCGCACGATACTGGTGGTGCACGTGATGTGCGGGATAAGGGCAGGGACTTTGGATGTCCGGGAAAGTTCCTGGACGTCTTAAGTGAGCAGGAAGGTGCACAGTGGCGGTCATCGGGGGAGATGATTTGGCGATTGTAATACGGAGCGTTGCGATGGCGGTGCAGGCTGTCACCCCGCACGCCCACGGTGGTGAAGCTCCACCGTGGTTGAGGCTGGTGGTAGTGGAGTGGATGAGAACAAGTTCTCTACATGGTGAGGAGTGAGGATGAAGGCCCCCTTGAGCACCGTCATCTCCTCCCCCCTCTTGTAGCTGCAGCCACTTCATTTGAAATCACAAGAGGCAGGAGCAGATCTCGTGAATGATGGCAGCTATTAAAAAAATCAATGAGCGTAGGAGGAGGGGGCAGAGGCGGAGCGGTTACTTGCAGAATAATAATAATAATAATAAAATAATTAGGGTTATTTATACATAACTCCTTAACTTCTATGTTAATTAAAACAATGTATGTAATGCATCTAGTTAATTAACTAATCAGATGCATGCAATTCTAGGTTAATTCTAAATGCATTTAGATATGGATGCCACACATGAATTATGCACTTAAGCTAAAAATATGAATTAATTTATTTACATCCTAATGCATGCTATCTAAATGTTAAAATTAACTTAATGTCTAGGCACTTAAATAATTAAATAGCCTACAAATATGGGTTAATCAGTCGTTTGCAGGGAGCAAGTGTAACAAATCAATCCACTAATCACAATACTCAGAGAAAATAATGCAAGTGAATCAAATGATAAAAATGATATTCAATAAGAAGCAATAATGAGTCTCAAGGGTTAGGGGCCAAAACATAAAAATAAAGGATTAAAAATGATGGTTGAAACCACCAATCAAGCCCTACAGTTACGTACTGATGCAAGAAAAGCGTGATTTGAAATTAGGGTTTGTATCGTTGTAACATGCAATTCCGAACACTTTTAAATTTATAAAAATCGAGTACTTGGAAAAGTATTTGAGTCGTCCCAAGGGAGGTAGAAATGCAATTTAAACACTCTTGCTTGATATTGGGAAATCAACTTTCTTTTTGTGATTTTGAATATAAGATTCTCTTTTTAGTTTTGAAATAAAAAGCAACAATGAAATAGTAAGCAAGAAAAGACTACACCTAAATTGCTAATGCTAAAACCTAAGTGATAAGAAAATCCTCTCCCTAAGCTCACCCTAGGTGCATGAAAATTTAATGTAATTAGAGAGGGTGCGAGTGCACTATGGTAAAAGCAAGAAAATGCAACAAAAATTAGTGGAAAAGCAACTTTGATTAAGGGGAAAAGTGTTTTACAAGAAGACAAGTAGAGGAATGCTTCTACTCTAGAAATGAAAATACAAAAATTGAAAACACAAATCCTCCTAGTGATGTTGGTGAAGAGAAGATCCTTTCTCCAAGCTCAGTTGCTCCTGGGCATGAAAAGGATTTCTCTTAATCTTTTCTTGAAGTGCTCCTCCAAGGATGCTGCTTTTTTCTTGGTAAGCCCTTGGTGGGTGTGCCTTAGCTCCTTCAAGGTTGGAAGAATTTCACCCAAAAGAACTCCTCCTAGGGTGGGCATGCACCACCCTAAAGAACCTCCTTATGGACATCCTCTTGCCTAGCTTGTCCTCTGGCTAGCAAGGGCACAAGAGAGAAGGGAAGAGGGGAAGGCACTAAGGGGATAGAGTGTCCCCTTAATCTTCTTCTCCTTCTTCTCTGGGCCATGGAGATGACGGAATGAAGGTGGAAGTATATGTGGATTAATCAAGCCAAAGGTGTCTTTTTTTGGTGGTAGGGTAGGTCTTTATATAGGAGTGGTAGAGGGGGAGTTGGCATGGATGATGTGTAGGGTTAGGATAAGTTTATGGGGGTGGTTAGAGGATCCTAAGGCTAGGGTTGGTTGGCACCAAACCAAGGGACATGAGGGTGATATTTGGTGGCCATTCAAGGTAGTGGTGCCACCTTGTTTTCTCACCAAGTGTGGTTGGTTCTAGAAGGGGTTGACGTATAGGGTGGAGATGAATTTAAGGTGTAGATGGAGGGTGTAGATAAGGGTCAAGGTTGCCACCAAAATTGGGTTCTAGAAGGGGGTATTCTAGGCGTGGGATTTGTGGATGGTGGAGATGAGTTATGGGGGTTGGCTATGTGATCCTATGGTGGTGATAAGTTGGTGCCAACCCAATGGGTGTAAGGAGGGTGATCATGGGCCAAAAGGTGGCCGTCCAAGGGGTGTAGGGGTGCTTTAAGTTGGCGCCAACTATGGGTTTCTTGAAGGGGGTTAAGTGGATGGTTAGGATGGCTTGGTGGCTTAGGTGCATGGTGGTGATAAGGGGAGTTGTTGGAGGGAAAGTTGGAACCAACTAGTGGGCGGTTATGGGTGTAGTTGGCACCACTTTTTGGTGGCTATTGAAGGTGGTGGTGTGAAGAGGTTTGAAGGTTGGTGGCTATTGAAGGTGGTCGTGTGAAGAGGTATGAAGGTTGGTGGCGCCAACTATGGGTGGAGTAGGTAGCTTAGGTGGTGGACTTAGAGTAGGGTTGGGGTGGAGTTAGGTTAGGGTTTAGGTAGGTGGTGGATGGCCATGTAGTGGATATTTTAGCTAAGCTAGCTAAGGTAGCCTAGCTAGTAGCTGAGTAGAGGAGGAGGTAGGAAGAAGCTAGGGTTTTGGGAAGAAGAGCTGAGGAGAAACTGTCTGGAGCTGCATTGAAGTTGGTGGCTGCTGAAGAGAATAGCTAAGAGCTACTTTAGCTGGCTTAGCATGCTAGTTCTTTGCTAGTTGCTAAGCCAAGCTAAAGTGAGCTGGCTTCTGTTGAATTGTGTTGAGGTGAGCTAGGTTTGATCTTCCCAAAGATACCTAGCTAGCTGAAGTAATTAGCTTAGATTAGTTAGCTTAGCTAGGTTGAGCTCAGTGGAGTCTCCGGGAGTTGGACTTGAGTTGGCCTAAGCAAGTTGAGGTTATCTTTAGCTGACTTAAGTTGAGTGGAGCTGGAAGTAGCTGGACCTGAGCTGAAGTGGACTCCTATCAACTTAGTTGAGCAGCTAGAGCTTCTAGTGAACTGATTGGAGCTAAGAGGAGCTAAACTCAACTAAGTTGTGCTGGATCTGAGCTGACTTAAACTAGGTTGAGCTAAGTTGAGCTACCCTAAGCTACCATCAAGCTAAGATGGGCTAAATGGAGCTTAAGAGAGCTAACCCTAATCCAAGTGCGTTGGTATCCAGTTATGATAAGCTGGATTTAGTTGTGGTTCAGCTGAATTGAGCTTCTTCTTCACCTGTTGCCTTCCTGAATGTTAGGATTTTAGGGATCTGATTATTTGTTCGTCCCTAACACTCAAATAAATATGTTCAAAATACAAAAAATCATGCAATGCATGCCTAACATAATCGATGCTTACATGCAACCCAAGAATCCATTTGCAAAGTTAAAATCCTAAGAGCCAAGTTTGTTTTAGGGCATAAGAATGATGATAAATTGGCATTTATTATGCATAAATCCCAATCAATTTCCCAATAGTATTCTTCAACCACTTAACCAAGAATATCCACGTTAGCCAAGGATTCAATATTTCCACAGTGCCTCAAATCAGATGTCGGGCACTATGGTTAGATGCCTTTCAAAGCGTCAGCATCTTTCAGAAATTTGCCTAAGTGTTAGGCGAAGGCACGAATCTCGAGGAGTAACAGTGCAAAACCACCCCCTCCCTCCTCAAATCTCTTTCTTTCCTTTTCCAGACACAGGTATAGGTATACGGGTGAATAGTAATTGGGTAATCGAGTCAAAGCCCAGACCCATGTGCGTAAGATCAACGGTGAGGGCGTGCGTGGGCACATGTCGATGAGAGGGCCCTCACCCCGTGCTCACTGAGGCACGCAGCTAACGATGCAAATTAAATTTATGCGGCATTTTGGTTTTGAAGCCCACGATGTGGGACTAAAAGGTCGACTTCCTCTCTTCAGCAGCTATAGATGTACCAGGGCAATTACAGTTGCTACTGTTGGTGCTTCGCCCAATCGATGGTCTGGAGCTCTTTCATGGACTGGTTTCACACCTATTGAAGGTGATATCAGGGCCGATGGTGATTGGAGCTTGGCGAATGGAGGTAGAGAATTGATAGCGACGGCGAAGCTCCAGTGGCGACCTGAAATGCAATAAAATAGCCTTGCGGCTCAATTAAAAAAACTCAGATGTTTAGCTGAACCACGGTGAGTGTTCTGGTGGTGGTGTGCGTGTGTGTGGCGACCTGATGGTGTCAGAGGAGGCGATTGGATGCATGTGTGTTCGGTGGAGGTGTGGAGGGGTTGCTTCACTCAATAGGTTTAGGGCTTTTGATGGTGGAGGTTAGGTGAAGCTCGTGGAGGTGGTAGCGAGTGGTTTGGTGGTTGGAGGCGGCTGCGTGACCTCGTTAGAGGCGTGGCCGATGCTGAGGAAGATGATGTGGGATAGCGGTGGTCAATGGTTAATCCTAAGATCTAAGGATGTAGAAGTGACCTAGAGAGTGAGAGAGAGAGTTTAGGTGGACTCAGGGAGTGAGAGAAGGATGGAGGCATTTGGCGTTGACTGGATGGACGCGAAGAAGACAAAGGAGACAACAAGACGACGACGAGGAAGGAGAGGTCAAAAGCGATCTTACTTTGGCCGGCAAGACTCCCAACGAAGAGCGGAAGCCCGTGGGACTTCCAACTTGAAGGTTGGATAGACAGAGGAGGAGGTTGGATTGGTTTACTGGAGCTGAAGATGCGGTGGTCGGAGGAGGAAGAAGCATGTTTTCTGGTTAATTCTTGGTTAAATTGGAGTGTGGGACTTCTTAGAGCTTAAATAGATGTTAATGAGGCCTCAATTCCCACAAAATCAGTGCAATTCCTCACGAAAATTGTAAGGAATCCTTGCTAATTTTGTTAGTTCTCCTGAGGTCTTCAATCCATCATAGGTCTTGTGATTGGGTTCAACAGATCGGGCAACTTCTTTAGATTAATCCCTCCAAGTTTGTAGAGATTTGATCAAGAAACCAGAGAGAAATCCGTGATTGAATGATCACGATTTGGGTTTGAGGTGCCGTTCACACGGCTATTACAGTAGGGACTTATTTGTAAATATGACAAGAAAGTTTGGGGCCTTTTTGTGAGAATCTTGAAACCTAGGGTTTTAAATGTGATAAATAAAGTTTTTAAGGGCTAAAATGCAAACTAGGTCAAGATGGACTTTGATTGGGCCCAGATTTTGGTGTTAACCTAATTTAAACTCAAAGAACCTAATGGTAAGATTGGATTTGAGTTTTGACCATGTTTGATTGGTTAAATTGCATATAAGTCCAAATCAAGGCAAATTTCTATCTGAAACTCTGTTTTAAGTCAAAATAGGTTCAGATGGTCAAACTGAAGATGCCAAACCTCTTATAATATTTTTAAATGATATTTAGGAGTTTTATATTAATTTTACCCTAACTCAATTCAAGTAGGGTTGATAATTACTATTTTCAGTACTATTTTCGTCCAAGAAATGCATGAAATCCAGATTCAGTCAGTGTGAACCCACTTTTTAGAATTTTATGCTTAAATGACCTTTAATTAATCCTTAAGTAACACCATGGTTAATCTACATTTTTGATGTGCTGTTAAAATAGTATAATTAACCTTGTTTTCTTATTTTCTTCTCAAATCAGATTATTGTGGAATTATGAACCTTAAGCAATCATTTAAGAGCATTTATCTCTTGATTTTGACTACTTCAAGTTAGCTATGGAGAATGATGATGTTACCATCATCAATGCAGCAAATATAATGAAAATCTCCAAATCTTCAATTCTAACATAGCTCTACTAACTCAACTCTTCAATTGTTGAATTGGAGCATAAAAGCAACTCCAAATCAGGTCAGAAAATCAACTGATGGTAGCACCATAATTATCCATAACTAAATTTAATTAGTGTAAATCAAGTAATAAATGCTCCTACATGATCGTCTAACAGCCTTAATTCCATTTAGATCCATTTTAAGGAGAGAACAATAAATCAAGGTTAATTTTGCAGTTTTAACATCACATCAGAAACATAGATTAACCATGAGGTTTATCATGGGTTAATTGCAGGTCAAATGAACATTAAATTCCAAAGGATGGGTCCACACAGGGAGAAATAGGGTTTCACGCATTCCGAGAACCAAAACAACATACCAAAACCCTAATTTCAGACCTACTTAAATTAAAGAGGTTATGATCAGAATAAAATTCATTTAAACCTTATAAAATTCATATAAAAATATTCTAAGAGGTTTGATACCCTTGGTTTGACCATTTAAACCCATTTTGACCTGGAATAGTCTAAGACAGAATTCTACCCTAATTTGAGCTTTTGTACAAATTTCCCAGGAAAATGTGGTAAAAGCTCAAATCCAACTTCATCATCGGATTTCTTGGGTCCAAATTAGTTTTGTAAGAAAATTTGGGCTCAATTAGAGTTCATCTGGACCTAGTTTGCAATATAGTCCCTTAAAACTCTATTCTTTACATCTAAGCCCCTAGCTTTCAAAATATCTTGCAAATAGGCCCCTATGTTTGTTGAATTCTTCACACTTTGGTCCTTGCCACCATGGCAGGTGTGAACCCAAGCCTCCACCCTTCAAACGAGGAGATCTTTTGATTCTTCAGCCAAATTCTCCTAAAATTGGAAGGAACAATCCTCGGAAGATCCTCTACCAATTAAACCCAATTCCAGAGCTCAATCACAAGCCAAAAGCTTCGAAGAACTCTAAAAAATTAGTGGGTTCTCCTCTCAAATTTCCCAAGGAATTCACCCTATTTTTGGGTAAATCAAGCCCTGTCCGAGCACTATAAAAGCTCCTGGAGCTTTGACCATCCTCTTTAGTTGAGTTTAGGCCCAAAATACCCCAGTTCTTCCCTTCTCTAGCTGACCTCTGGCTCGATTTTGGAGATCCTCCCAAACCCCTTCATCAGGATGGCCAACGGCCAAATTGGCTGGTCCTTGTTCTTCCTCACCTTCCTTCACGTCTTGCTAGCCACAATGGGAGTTGCCTCCCCCTTTCCTCGTTGCAGTTCTCATCTTCGGAGCAACCTTCATCTTTGGCACCAGCAATCACACCAGCATGCCAAATCTTCCCCGTTCATCCCTTAGCGTAGGTTCAAACTCCTCCTCTCCCTCTTCAGAACCTTTCTAACCTCTTATCGCCCTATTTTGACCAACGTTCACCATTCTCCCCACATCTTCTCCACGGCCGACGAAGCTCCAGTGAGCTCGCCTGGCTAACACATGCACCCAAATCACCCAACATCGCCACCAAAAGCTCAGCCACGACTCCGCCATCAAAAGCCCTTACCCTATTTCTCCTTCCACACTCTCCAAGCCCTCACTAGACGGCCCATCATTTTGCTACCTCCTCCGACATCGTCCGACCACGACCTACCTTAATCCACTAAAGGACCACCACCATCATGTTCCTAATGGGAACACCATCATGAGCCATAACTCTTATAAAGTCAATAAAAGCTCCTACATATCTGTCAGAAGGTCTCTTGAGCAGGATGAGTTGTTTTGAGAAGAAATAATGAAAATAGGGTTATTTCTACAATTTTACCATCTTATCACAAATCCAGAAT
The DNA here is from genome assembly GCA_037157565.1 of Thalassia testudinum. Lineage (NCBI taxonomy): Eukaryota > Viridiplantae > Streptophyta > Magnoliopsida > Alismatales > Hydrocharitaceae > Thalassia > Thalassia testudinum. The sequence continues at coordinate 108,276,371 of JAZHRO010000003.1, read as the reverse complement.
AACCACAGGGTATGCCAAGGGTTTATTAAAGGTCATTTAGTTATTAATGCCTAATAAGTGGGTCCATGCAGACAGAAACGAGTTTTCATGCATTTCAAGAATTAATGGATATCTAAAATCGTAAAAACTGACTTGCTTAATTAACTGAGGTTCTGGTTAGAATAAAATTCATCTAAACTCTCTAAAAATCATTGAAAAATATTCTTTAGGATTTGATATCCTTGATTTGACCATCTGAATCCATTTTGACCTGAAATAGAGTCTCAGACAGATTATTGCCCTAATTTAGGTTTTTGCATAAATTACCCAGTCAAACTAGGTTAAAACCAAAATCCAACTTCATCATTGAATTCCTTAGGTTCAAATTAGGTTTGTATCAAAATTTGAGCCCAATCAGAGATTATCTTGGCCTAGTTTGCAATTTGGTCCAATCTGACTCTTTCTCTCTTACACAATCCCTCAACTTTTGAAATTCCTTGCAAATACCCCCTATCTTTGTCATCACTCACAAAGAGGTCCCTCTGCCATTGTCGTGGAGGAATCCTACTTCGGCGAGCTTCTTTTGGAAAGATCTCTATGATTACTTGACGAATCCCTCTCAAAATTGAAAGGAAGATTCGTTAGGTAATCTCCTTCCTAATGAGTCATGTCCAAATTTCTAAATCTCTCTAACAAGCTCATGCGAATCCTTCAAAGAGTCGGGTATCTCTTGTGCATCAAGCTTACCAATCTTGAAAGCTTGGTTTCCAAGCTTTAAACCTGCCTCTAAGGCCTATATAAAGACCCATGTTGCACGTCGATCTCCCAACGCTTGTTTTTGGTTGGAATCCCTCTATTTCCTCCCTCCTCTCCAGTCAAAAAGCTCCACGACGTCCAGTGACTCCCTTTGACCACTCTCATCATCGGCTCGCAATACTAGCAACGGATTCTCCTTCCTCTCCCTCTTCCACATCGCGCCATACTAGTGGGCACTCCCTCCCCCTTCGTCGTCGCCGATTCTCTCCCACCAGAGCTTCCCTTCGTCTCTGATGCCAGCCACACTAGACTCAACGTTGCTTGTCTCCCTCGTCGACCACCACTTAGTTTCCTTGACTCCTTATCTTCCACACATCATCACCATGCCACTACGCTGCTATTTCGACCACTCCTATGCCATCTGCGACTTCGTCTTCCACCTCACTGGCGTACCTTCGGTGAGACCTTCCAGCCGCTATAGACCATTGGTCCCTACACCTCCGCCGTGTTCACGCAAGCAAAATCCCTCAAGAAATTGAGGGGATTGCTCGCCCTAGCCCTCCACCGAACACCTTCACGTTCTCCGACCTTCTTCGCCTTTGCCATGCTCACACACGCACCTTCACAGTGCATCACCGACACCATTGCACTCACCACACTCTGGCGATTATTTTGAACCCGTTTGACATGGCCGTGAGGCCGTTCTCATGCTATCGTTCTCACACCATTGCACAGTGATGGGTCGGCCCGGATAGGTTGTTAATATGATGTTTTTATCGTTGAAATATGTATAGTGGTTAACCTAATTCGGGCCTAACCATCTCTTTACAAAATTTTTAACCTGGCCTAATTGATTTTATCTTGTCACTTTTAGGCCCAGGGTCGAACTCAGGGAAGTGGGGTTGAAGTCGAGTTTCTACGTTTTCCTTAAAACGCGTCTCTTCCGTTCGTTTATTATGTTTTTAGTGTTTTTCTTATTTATATTTTTTTTCTGGTAATCCTTGTCCTTGAGGCACACCCTCAAAATTGTGTCCTTGACTTTTAGCCAAAATAGAGTTCCAAAACAAGTCTTGCTACTCGCAAGACGGGGTACCTGCAAGTCAAAGATTATCTTTTCTCTTTTATATACTTTTTTTTATCTTTTTACCAAGAGAGGAGCAAACAGACAGAAAGTAAATATAGTATGTATATATATATAATATATATAAAGGGGTGGGGGTGGAGGTGACGATGGAGTGTAGCACTATGTCGAGTCAGTCGACGTCTAGAGAGATGCAACCAACACGACTGGGTGCCGCGTGGAGTGTGGATGGATGATGGATGATGTATGGGTCCACGCGTTTTGTACGTGTGTATCGGGGAATATCAACAACTGGTGCAGATATTCCCGCAATACAGCGTATGGCAAATAACGTGAAAATATATATATGTGTGTATGTATATAAGTAAATATATCTATATATATATATAAATGTATAGGTATATATGTATAGATATATATAGATATATATATATATGTGTATATATATATATATAGGTGTATATGTATATATGTATATATGTATGTATATATATATATAATACTATATAGATGTATATATATATGTATATAAGTATATGTATCTAGATATATATGTATATATATATAAGTATATAGATATGTATATATATATATATGTATATAAGTATGTGTATATATATATATATAAGTATATGTGTAAGTATATAGATATATATATATATACATATATATATATATTATATATGTATGTATGTATACATAACTATATAGATATACTATGTATATATATATATATATGTTACTATATATATGTATACGAATAGATATATATATGTTTATACTAGTGTTTATGTGTGTGTGGGTGTGTGGAAGTGTCGGTGAAGATGTGTGTGTGCGTTGGTGTAGTGTACTGAGAGTGAGTGAGAGAGAGAGAGAGAGAGAGGGAGAGAGAGAGAGTATACGTGACAGAGAGCGGGAGCGGGAGAGATCGGCAGAGAGAGAGAGAGCAGGCGAGCGAGAGATCGCGGACGCGCGAGTTAAGACGTCTGCCGCCTCCGGCGGACGTCTGACGCCGCGCTGTCTGAAGGCGGAGGCAGACATCTGAAGACGGCGGGTGAGGGCGCGGCTTCGCGTAGGGTTCCTGCAGGCGTGCACGAAGGCGACGGGCGGGCGAAGGCGTGGAGGAGCGAGCGTGGAGGAGGTCTGCAGGTGGTCGCGGAGGGTCGCGGAGGGTCGCGGAGGAGGGCAGGGGTCGGCGCGAGGCCGTAGCCGGCCGCTGCAGTGCACGCGGCGGCGGCTACGGGTGCAATTGCGAGGCGGACAGAACGGAGACGGAGGCGGGGAACGCCCTGCAGACGCGCACGGAGGCGGTGAGCGACTGCGGGGATGGTCGCGGAGGAGCGGGGAGGACCTGCTGCTGCTGCGTGGCTGCTGCTGCCGCGGCTTCAAGCTTCGAAGCTTGGAGCGGCGGCAATGGCGTTAAAGAGAGAAAAAATGAAACGAGGACGACACCACGACCACCGGCTCGTTGAAGAGCTTGGCGGTGGTGTCCCCACTGTGGTGGTGTGCACCACAGTGGGTACTCCTGCTCGTCGGGTGCCTCCTCGACGGAGGGCCGACGTATGGGAGGGGAAGACGGTGGAGAAGATGGCTACGGGTTTGTTTCGTTGCTGCCGCAGCCTCCCTTACGAGGAAGAAGCTGCAGCTTCTTATAGAGGAGGAGAGAGAGGCGTGCCGGCTGCAGCAGGGAGAGGGTGTGCGAGTTGCAGCTATAGGGAGCGGCGTTGGCAGGGAGAAGTGACGTGCAGTAAATGCATGCAGCTGCTGTGGGAAGAAGTGCAGCCACGGGAAGAAGAAAAGAAGAAATCAAGAGAGAAAAAAATGAAAAGAGGTGGAATTTGCAAGGAGGCACTTGAGATAAAATGTAACTATGCAAGCCATTGTTTCACTCCTCTTCCTCTCTTGATTAAATGCATGCATGCAAGCGTTTTTACAAATGCGATTACTGGATCCTATTATGCAATGTTAATGCTAGAAAATAGCACAAGAAGGCGTTATTACAGGCGTGTTTTGAGGTGCAAACATATACCCCCATGCCTATCTTTTGCTAGTCCCTAGCAAAATAGTATTTGGAAATAATCTTAAGTTGAAAATTTTCTTCTGAGGTGATATAGGTGTGTTTATTATCGAATATTGTGAGAACCAATTGTAAAGAAGACTACCAGTACTTTAAGTCTCACATGACATAGATCATCTCTCAACTAACCAGGACTCTTGATATTTAAACCTTAAGTACGATTTCCAGGACCCAGGAGGTTTTTGCCGTACTCGAGAGCTCAAGAGGTTATGGTTTGTTCATAGTGAAGGATCAAGACTGACCAGATGAACATTAAGACTCAATCCCAGGGTTTCACGAATTTTTAAGTACAGGTTGGTCTCAGTTTCAGCTCATGTCTTCGAATTGACCCTTAAGATGATGACGGAAAACTCAACTCCCATTTTCTATTTTTTTTTTTTTTTGGCTCACCGAAAAACAAATTATACAGACATTTATGAGATATACTGACTCTTTTGCAACATCTTTTTCTTTTTTTTTGAGAACTCTTTTTTTCTCTTTTTTTTTTTTTTTTTGAAACATATGTCAGTATATCTCTTACAACACATTTTGAAAGAGCACACTTTTTTTCTTTTTGGTGGGAGAGTTTCTTTTTGGTGGAAAGAGTCGCTCCTAAACACAAGACTAAAGCCTGGGATAAAAAGTCTACCTGCGCGCACAGGTAAGGACTCCACCTTCCCTAATGAACACTAGGGTTGGATCTTATGTTCACCTGGTCTTTCCTGATATGTGTAGTGTGAACCAAGTTTACTTAAGCTCTCAAGTAAAAGTAAACTAACGAATCTTGTACTTGTGTCTCAGGTACAAGAATACATCCTTAGTTAGGAGAGATCTTGATCTATTTTGTCAATGCTTTAAGTGAACTAAGCCGAGCCTGAGCGAATCAAGCTTTTGTGGCCTGGAAAGTCTTCAAAACAGAGGTTGAATATCCATAAACACTTATTGCCTTTTTGTTTCAGCTTCAAGATCATTACTAAACACCATTTATTATAATATATATATATATTTTTTTTTTCTTTCTGTTGCATATTTATAAATAGGTGGGAACTGTATGATACCATAACATACCCGGATCCTATGGATGCCTATCCACCCCTCCATGCCAAACAATGCTATGTCCTCATATGCATGCAGGGAAAGGCAGAGGAAGGATGGAAGATCGGGTAACAAGAGCTGAGGTTCAGGGTATAGATCAGGGTGGAAGGGTGGGTGGATGGTGGGTGGTGAAGAGAAAAGTGAAGTGATTGCGATAGAGGTGTGAAAAGTGATGGTGGATGGTGAGTGCTGTTAGGGTGCCTCCCAACAAGCGCTAAATTTAATGTCCCCAGCTGGACTCAGAATGAGGCAAAGAATTAGTTACCCTCCAGTAGGGCAACAGTTTCTCCAACGGGGGCAGGTTCATGAGTCAGATAGGGTTTCAAACGCTGCCCGTTGACCGTAAATTTACGCCCAGATTTGGGATCTTCGATCTCGACGGCCCCATTGGGGAATGGTCTTGAGACCAGGAAAGGACCAGTCCATTTGGACTTCAATTTCCCAGGAAAGAATTTGAGTCGGGCATTATAGAGCCAAACTTGCTGAGATGGCTCAAATTCCTTCCACCGAACATGGCTGTCGTGAAAAGCCTTAGTGCGTTGTTTAAAGGTTAGAGCAGAATCATAGGCTTCACGACGAAGCTCTTCCAGCTCTTGGAGTTGGAGTTTCCTTTCTCGTTCACACAAGTCTGGGTCGAGGTTACATTGACGAACCGCCCAATAAGCGCGGTGCTCCAACTCCACAGGCAAATGACAAGGCTTCCCGTAAACGATTCTATACGGAGACAAACCAAGGGGAGCCTTGAAGGTGGTCCGATACGCCCAAAGTGCGTCAGTCAGCTTGTCGGACCAATCCTTACGGTCAGGCCGAACCGTTTTCTGGAGAATTTGCTTGATTTGCCGGTTCGACACTTCCGCCTGGCGGTACGTCTGAGGATGATACGGGGATGCGATACGATGGTGGACTCCGTACCTCCTCAGAAGTGCCCGAAAAGAAGCATGGGTAAAGTGGCTTCCTCCATCCGAGATAATGGCCCGAGGGATCCCAAAACGCGCAAAGATATGGTCCTTGACGAATCGGGTGGAGATAACATGGTCAGCACGGCGCGCGGGAATAGCCTCGATCCATTTCGAAACATAGTCGACGGCCACGAGGATGAATTCGAAGCCGTTGGATGGAGGAAAGGGACCTATGAAGTCAATTCCCCAGATGTCGAAGATTTCCGCAGCTAGGATGTGTTGCAAGGGCATCATGTCATGACGTGCCATTGACCCTAATGACTGGCACCTAGTGCAATGCTTGGCATAAGTGTGTGCGTCCTGGTGAAGGGAGGGCCAAAAGAAACTGCACTGCAACACCTTGGCTGCAGTTTTCCTCCCAGAGAAATGGCCTCCACAGGCCTGATCGTGGCTGAAGGATAGCACACTGGGGAACTCACTGTCAGGAATACAGCGACGGATGATTTGATCAGCACCTATCCGAAAAAGAAGTGGATTATCCCAGAAATAATACTTTGCTTCTGCCATGAGACGCTCGCGCTGGTTTTTAGGCCAGCCATGTGGAAGAGATCCAGAAGCAAGGTAATTGGCAATGTCGGCATACCACGGTCCACTTGCCACATTTATTGCCAATAGTTGCTCATCAGGAAAAATTTCATTAATTGGCAGAGTAAGTCCAATATGGTCAGGGTCCAGTCTCGAAAGGTGATCAGCCACAACATTCTGGGCTCCGGCCTTATCACGAATCTCAATGTCAAATTCCTGGAGCAGAAGGATCCAACGAATCAGTCTAGGCTTGGCATCCTTCTTGTGCATGAGATGGCGAATGGCCGCGTGATCAGTGAAAACAATAACGTGAGAGCCCAGAAGGTAAGAACGGAATTTTTCCAGCCCAAAGACGACTGCCAGTAGTTCCTTTTCAGTGGTAGTATAATTACGCTGGGCCTCGTCCAACGTCTTACTGGCGTAGTATACCACGAAGGGGTGTCTATCGCGTCTTTGTCCCAGGATGGCTCCGACTGCAAGGTCTGAAGCATCACACATAAGTTCAAAGTCGAGGGACCAATTAGGCGGCTGGAGAATAGGGGCCTTGGTGACAGCATTACGCAGCTGCGTGAATGCTTGTATACAGTTAGGGTCCATGTCGAAGGGCACGTCGGTTGATAGGAGATGAGTTAAGGGTCGAGAAATTTTGGAGAAGTCTTTGATGAATCTCCTATAGAAACCGGCGTGTCCCAAGAAGGAGCGGATTTGTTTGACAGAACCAGGCACAGGTAAATCAGCAATGACATCGAGCTTAGCTCTATCAACCTCGATACCCCTATCGGAGATGATATGTCCAAGAACAATTCCCTCGTGCACCATAAAATGACCTTTTTCCCAGGAAAGCACGAGGTTTACATCAATACATCTCCTAAGGATGCAAGTCAGGTTGGCAAGACATTCATCGAAAGATGGTCCAAAGACTGAAAAGTCATCCATGAAGACCTCGAGAAAGTCACCCACCATGTCATGAAATATCGCCAGCATGCATCTCTGGAAAGTTGCTGGCGCGTTACAAAGTCCGAACGGCATCCTTCTAAAGGTGAAGGTGCCGAAAGGGCAGGTAAAAGTGGTTTTCTCTTGGTCTCGGGGGTCTATTGCCACCTGGTTATATCCTGAGAATCCATCCAGGAAGTAGAAAAATTTATTTCCCGCTAACCGCTCCAGGATTTGGTCAATAAATGGTAGCGGGAAGTGATCTTTCTTGGTTGCAGCATTGAGTTTCCTATAATCTACACACACTCTCCAAGATGTAGGAGTGCGTGTAGGGATGGATTCGCCCCTGTCATTGACACAGATGGTGAGTCCTGCCTTTTTGGGCACAACGTGAATCGGACTCACCCAGGAGCTATCGCTGATCAGGTAGATTATACCCGCATCCAGCCACTTAATGATTTCATTCTTAACGACCTCCCGCATGTTAGGGTTGAGACGTCGCTGCATCTCGCGAGAAGGTCGAGCCTCCTCCTCCGTATATATACGATGAGTGCAGTAGGAGGGGCTAATACCAGATAAGTCTGATAAAGACCATCCAATAGCTGCCTTGTGTTCTAGGAGGACCTTAGTTTGCACTCCTGCTCCATGGTTAATTTTGAACTGATGATTACAGGGAGCGTTTCATTTGGTCCCAGGAAAACATACTTGAGTGTATTAGGCAGCACTTTTAGCTCGGGAGTGGATGGGGAAGGATCTGGCATTTCTTGGGACGAGAGTGTCCTAGACGGGTAGGAGAACAAGTTAGGAGGAAGAAACTGGCCTTCAGATTGGCCAAGAAGAGGGGCTTCTTGGATAGATGGACCCAAAAATGAATAGCCCCAGTGAGAAGTATATGGGCTCAAGGTCCCAGTGTGGATTTGTAAATCCGCCTGATTTGGCGGGGAAGAAAGGGCAATTCGGTCTTCATGAGTGTGGACCGACAGTGAGTAGCCCGGATATGACTCAGACCACGAGGTATGGGAAGCGGAGAAAACCTTGTCAGAAGTCTGGCCAGGAGAAGGTACTGGACAAGGGAGGGATTGGGGAACGTCACAGTATGTGTTGGTCAGGCAGTTATCAGTGTTTATAGGTAATCCGCAGCAGTCCGAATAGGTCCCAATTAGTCCGATACACGTGCTGACGGCCATGTCCTCGTCAGACGTGTCATCCTCAATGCAATCGCAATCAAAGTTCTTGGCTGCCTTGAATATGTTAAGCTTGAGCTTCTCAGATCCAACGGCAATCTCAATACAGCCCGACTTGCAGTCGATGTGGGCGCGGGCTGTGGCCAAGAAAGGTCGACCGAGGATGATCGGACAATCAGAAAGTGAACTAGGAACTTCCATATCTAAAATAAGAAAGTCAACAGGAAAACAGAGACTGTTGACCCTAACCACCACGTCTTCCACCACACCCTTCGGGATTTTGTCAGAACGATCTGCCAACTGTAACGTGACAGGGGTGGGTTTCAGATTTCCGAAGGAAAATTTTTCGAGCATGATGGTCGGTATGAGATTGATGGAAGATCCTAGATCAAGCAAGGCACGGTTAAAACTGCAGCCTTGGATGCTACAGGAAATCAGTGGTGTGCCCGGATCTTTCTGCTTCGGTGGTAAGTTTGACAGTATAGCACAACTCGCATGAGGCGAGAGAACCACCAGATTCTTAGTCTTCTTTGACTGTCGCCTGGGTGTTGTGTAGTCTTTGAAAAATCGAGCGACAGTAGGTATGTGGTCGATTGCCTCGAGCAGGGGTACCTTGATTTCTACATCCCTGAACAAATTACGTAGGTTGTCAAAGGTCTGCGTATTTTTCTTTTTGCCTTTTGGCTCCCTTAGTAGAGCCTCAGGGAATGGGACTGATTCTGGCACAAGTTTTGGTGCATCATCCTCTCGCGAATGCGGTATGCATCCCAAATGAGAGGGCGAAGAAGAAGACGGGCCAGGATTAGGTCGAGGCGGATCGACGGTCTGCTTACCGCTCCTCGTAGTGATAGCATTGGACGATGCGGGTCCAGTGGGATCATACGGTGGAGGAGGGTTTGCAATGGGGACATAAGAGTGTGGTGCTGCAGCAGGATTAGCCTGAAATCCCGGTGGAATGCTCGGAGCTTGCAGAACTTGATTAACCTATCCCTGAGAAGGTTGTACCTGTGGTTGAGAACCACGGGGTACGAAATTTCGCGGGTTTGGAATAGGTTGGGCGGGAAGAGTGCCCTGAGATCGAGTCGCCATGCGTAGTTGACTGATCTCGACGTTCTGCTGCACCAATTGGTGCTGAAGAGAGGTCATGTTCTCTTCATGGCGCTTTGACATTTCCATCGTCATTCGCATCAATTTGTCAAGAGGGCTTGATGCGTGTTCAGTTTGTGGTACGCAAGGGCCTGATGGCGGATTTGCCATAGGATTAAACTGGACCCTTGGGATGACGAGTGCGAACGGTCGCATTGGTCCACCCGCGGGGTTTTGGCGCTGCGGGTTGTTGGACCATGCGAAGTTCGGATGATTACGCCATCCTGGGTTATAAGTGGCAGAGAACGGGTTGTTCCCCAGGGCACAAGCATCTTCTATGCCAGAAGATGCATCTGCATGTAGATATGCGTCCGAGCACACGGAGGCTTGGTCCTCCGTGTCGAAATACTGGCTCGCAGAAGCCAGTTCCACATGACTTACTGAGTCGCTTGGCGCAACACTCGGTAAGGAAGGTCTAACGGGGTTTCTCGGGATAAGCCTGGTATTAGAAGAACTTGGATTGTGACGAAGTGGTGAAGAGGTGGTGTTTGCCATAGATCGGGCGGGGTTGGCCAGAAGCTCGTCCAGCTTCTTGTGCACGACGGAGACTTCATCCAGTTTTTGTGCAATAAGGCTTAGATCAGTGGATGAATGGGAGGGTCCCGTGTCAACTTCGTGGACATTTCGGGGCTGGCTGGTACGATTAAAGGCGACAATGGAAGCATTGTTCATCGAGTTTTCACTCATATTTTCAAACAGTTCGAATGCTCCATTCTCGTCTTTATTCATAAAGTTCCCTCCGCAGGAAGCGTCTGCAATTTGCTTCAAAGTCTCATTTAGCCCATAATAGAAAATCTGGGCTATATGCCACTTAGGCAGATCGTGGTGCGGGCACTTCCTGAGGAGGTCGTTATACCTCTCCCATGCCTCATGAAATTGTTCGCCGTTTTGTTGTGTAAATGAAGTGATAGCACGGCAAAGCGCATTGGTCCGCCCGATTAGGAAGAACTTCTTGAGAAACGTTGTTCGCATCTCTTCCCAAGAATGGATGGTTCTCCCAAGGGTGCGTAACCATTGTGACGCTTTATCCCGCAATGAAAACGGGAACATCTTCATGAGGACTATAGATAACCCGACATTTCTTGGTTTAACGGTTTCAGCAAGTCGGGTTAGGTCTTCCAAGTGGAGAAATGGGTCTTCACTTGCAAGACCATGAAAGTGAAAATTGATTAGGCCAATTATGTTTGGTTTTAATTCAAAGTCGTCCCCGCCCATGGGGACCCGAATTTGTCCTATGGTCTCTGTAGCAGCGGGATTCTGATAAGAGCTAAGAGACCTAGGCTCCTCCTGTTCGGGAGGGTTCTGCATTTCCTCCAATGTTTCCCGAATGGCTTCGATTTGCTCATTATACATTTCCATTTGGGCTTGGAGGCGGGTTATGGGATCTAAGGCTCCACCACCTGGTGGGTTCTGAGGGCGGTTTCCTCCCTCGAGATTTGGGGGTGGGCGTGCAGCCATGTTTGTTGAGGAGGAGGACGATTCGACTTGTTTTCTAGATTTATCAGTCAATTCAAATAGTTCAGGGTTTTGTGACCTCCTCCCAAACATGCACTACCGCAGGAAGAATTGGGGAGATGAGAAGGGAAAAGGGATGAGAGAAATGACGCCGCAAAGGTACACTTGATTACAAATCAATACAGCCAAGTTCCTAACCTCTACAGTGTGCCCTTAGACCTAAAGATCTAAGTTACCTACTATCACGAACTACGGAACCGAATGCGAGCACCGCGGAACCACCGGGCCAGATTGAAAGTCCGTTTGCCCCAGTCTTAGACACCCGATAGCACGCGGGAACTCTCACCAGCACGTAGTCGCTACACGCAGGTAGTTAGACCTCCAATCCTTAGTAAGGGTCAAGTTACTACCAGTTTTAATTAGAGGCTTAGGGTCAAGTGCTTTTGGAATGTGAAGGGCGTTGTTTACGGGTAATGCCCAAGTGATTGATTTTAAGAGTGTGTAAGAACAAGCATGCAACGGGGAAATCTCCCCGAATTGAAGTTTTTATTGGCGAATGGTTTTTAGAGTTCAGCCTTAAGTAGTATGAATTTTAGGGTTTTGCTGAATTACCAATTCAACCAATCTCCGGGTTTTTGCAAAAATACAGGTTTTCCTTCTAAAACCCAAGAAACCCTTCTTCAATTATCAGTTAGTTAATGCATGCTAAAATGTAATGGGCTACCCTAAATGGAGATTTCTAAGTGTGGATGCACGAATCAGTTTTATATCAATGTGACAGGGAGCCAAAGCACTTCAATTCAAGTGCTCCCAATCACCAGAAATGATTTCCACACACAAGGCTTCAACCAAAAGATAAAGAAAATAAAATTGTTGGGGTTGAAGTATTCAGGATCGAATCACATGCAAGTTTGAAAAGTCGTGGTGGGGTTGGAATCAACTCAATTCCAAGTCTCCCTACCAAAAATGTGATCCTGAATTAAAGATAAGTGAGGCAAAAGAGGGATATAAGCAATCTTTTTCTTTGCCTCAAAGAATACTTCCCTCGGCGAGAAATCCAAGAATCAAGATTCTCGGATTTTCGCTATGTGAAGTGTGGCGGGAAATCCCGGGGCAGTGGGAGTGAATACAACCAATCAAACAAGTGAATTTTAATCCACTTGCCCCAAGAAATCCCAAGAAGTTTTTCTAGTTTTTTTTTTTTTGGGTGGCAAGCTAACCCTAGTTTGCTAAGAAAGAGAAAACCTACTGGTTTGGCAACGTGTGCGAAGCTCCAATGCGGTGTCGGCGTCTTCACGCTCTCGTTCCCGCCTTGGATCTGCCCTCGTTCCCGACTTCGTCTACTTTCCTTCTCCTTCCACCAAGTTCACCTGCACACCAAAAACAACAATACCCGTGAAGAGGGAAGAGAAAAATTGAAAGGATTTGGATAGAAACTTACTCGAAGGCGCACCTCCCCGGCAACGGCGCCAGAAAAGTTATGATGGGTCGGCCCGGATAGGTTGTTAATATGATGTTTTTATCGTTGAAATATGTATAGTGGTTAACCTAATTCGGACCTAACCATCTCTTTACAAAATTTTTAACCTGGCCTAATTGATTTTATCTTGTCACTTTTAGGCCCAGGGTCGAACTCAGGGAAGTGGGGTTGAAGTCGAGTTTCTACGTTTTCCTTAAAATGTGTCTCTTCCGTTCGTTTATTATGTTTTTAGTGTTTTTCTTATTTAGATTTTTTTTCTGGTAATCCTTGTCCTTGAGGCACACCCTCAAAATTGTGTCCTTGACTTTTAGCCAAAACAGAGTTCCAAAACAAGTCTTGCTACACGCAAGACGGGGTACCTGCAAGTCAAAGATTATCTTTTCTCTTTTATATACTTTTTTTTATCTTTTTACCAAGAGAGGAGCAAACAGACAGAAAGTAAATATAGTATGTATATATATATAATATATATAAAGGGGTGGGGGTGGAGGTGACGATGGAGTGTAGCACTATGTCGAGTCAGTCGACGTCTAGAGAGACGCAACCAACACGACTGGGTGCCGCGTGGAGTGTGGATGGATGATGGATGATGTATGGGTCCACGCGTTTTGTATGTGTGTATCGGGGAATATCAACAACTGGTGCAGATATTCCCGCAATACAGCGTATGGCAAATAACGTGAAAATATATATATGTGTGTATGTATATAAGTAAATATATCTATATATATATAAATTTATAGGTATATATGTATAGATATATATAGATATATATATATATATGTGTGTACATATATATATAGGTGTATATGTATATATGTATATATGTATGTATATAGCTATATATGTATATATGTATATATATATATAATACTATATAGATGTATATATATATGTATATAAGTATATGTATCTAGATATATATGTATATATATATAAGTATATAGATATGTATATATATATATATGTATATAAGTATGTGTATATATATATATAAGTATATGTGTAAGTATATAGATATATATATATATACATATATATATATATATTATATATGTATGTATGTATACATAACTATATAGATATACTATGTATATATATATATATACATATGTTACTATATATATGTATACGAATAGATATATATATGTTTATACTAGTGTTTATGTGTGTGTGGGTGTGTGGAAGTGTCGGTGAAGATGTGTGTGTGCGTTGGTGTAGTGTACTGAGAGTGAGTGAGAGAGAGAGAGAGAGAGAGCGGGAGAGAGAGAGAGAGTATACGTGACAGAGAGCGGGAGCGGGAGAGATCGGTAGAGAGAGAGAGCGGGAGAGATCGGCAGAGAGAGAGAGCGGGCAAGCGAGAGATCGCGGACGCGCGAGTTAAGAAGTCTGCCGCCTTCGGCGGACGTCTGACGCCACGTCGTCTGAAGGTGGAGGCAGATGTCTGAAGACGGCGGTTGCGGGCGCGGCTTCGCGTAGGGTTCCTGCAGGCGTGCGCGAAGGCGACGGGCGGGCGAAGGCGTGGAGGAGCGAGCTTGGAGGAGGTCTGCAGGTGGTCGCGGAGGGTCGCGGAGGAGGGCAGGGGTCGGCGCGAGGCCGTAGCCGGCCGCTGCAATGCGCGCGGCGGCGGCTACGGGTGCAGACGCGCGCGGAGACGGAGGCGGGGAACGCCCTGCAGACGCGCGCGGAGGCGGTGAGCGACTGTGGGGATGGTCGCGGAGGAGCGGGGAGGACCTGCTGCTGCTGCGTGGCTGCTGCTGCCGCGGCTTCAAGCTTCGAAGCTTGGAGAGGCGACAATGGCGTTAAAGAGAGAAAAAAAACGAAACGAGGACGACACCACTCCCACCGGCTCGTCGAAGAGCTGGGCGGTGGTGTCCCCACTGTGGTGGTGTGCACCACAGTGGGTACTCCTGCTCGTCGGGTGCCTCCTCGACGGAGGGCCGACGTATGGGAGGGGAAGACGGTGGAGAAGATGGCTACGGGTTTGTTTCGTTGCTGCCGCAGCCTCCCTTGCGAGGAAGAAGCTGCAGCTTCTTATAGAGGAGGAGAGAGAGGCGTGCCGGCTGCAGCAGGGAGAGGGTGCACGAGTTGCAGCTATAGGGAGCGGCGTTGGCAGGGAGAAGTGACGTGGAGTAAATGCATGCAGCTGCTGCGGGAAGAAGTGCAGCCGCGGGAAGAAGAAAAGAAGAAATCAAGAGAGAAAAAAATGAAAAGAGGTGGAATTTGCAAGGAGGCACTTGAGATAAAATGTAACTATGCAAGCCATTGTTTCACTCCTCTTCCTCTCTTGATTAAATGCATGCATGCAAGCGTTTTTACAAATGCGATTACAGGATCCTATTATGCAATGTTAATGCTAGAAAATAGCACAAGAAGGCGTTATTACAGGCGTGTTTTGAGGTGCAAACACACAGCGCAACAGCTTTGTGCCCTTTGACATACGCTTTCATTCATATATCATTATTGCTTGGAATATTGTTATAAATTGCTCATATATTTGCTTGAATTACAATCTGCTTAGCTCGGTCAAGGACATCCATTCTTTCCTGGGGAACGTCAGTTTTTACCGCCATTTCATTCCTGATTTCTCGAAAATTGAGCACCCCCTGACTAATCTTCCCTTAAAGGATGTCCCTTTCAAAATTACGGAGGAGTGCACTCATGCATTTGAGAGCCTGTGTGATCGAGTTACTTAAGCACCAATCTTGCAATCCCCTGACTTGTCTCTACCCTTTGAAATCATGTGCGATACGTCTGACTACGCAGTGGGTGCGGTACTTAGGCAGAAAATAGACGGGAAACTCATGGTCATCTACTATGCTAGCAAGAACTTGACGAGGCTCAGCGTAACTACACAGTTACTTAAAAGGAGCTGCTTGCTGTAGTATTTGGCCTCGAAAAATTTCGATCCTATCTTTTGGGTTCCCATGTTATCATATACTCAGATCACACTGCAGTGAGGCACCTCCTCACGAAGGATGCGAAACCTCGATTAATTTGTTGGATCTTGCTATTGCAAGAATTCGACCTCGAGATTCGCGACAAGGTGGGAAAACAAAATGTGGTAGCTGATTACTTGTCCCACCTTCCTTTTGATATCATCGACCCTTCCGGATCAATCACAAAACACTTTCCTGATGAGCACCTCCTGACTATCAGTGCAGGATTTCCCTCGTATGCTAATTTGGTTAACTACTTGGTGTTAAATCATATCCCGTCTGATTGGCTGAAGGCCAAGAAGGACAAGTTACTTTCTGATGCCAAGTACTACATCTGGGAAGACCCGTACCTATTCCACATTGGTGCTATCAGATCATCAGACGATGCTTCCCAAAAGCAGAAATTCTGGACATTCTGTCCTTCTACCATGACTAGGCCTGCGGCGGACACTTCTTCGGACACAAAACCATAGCTAAAGTCCTCCAGTGCAGCTTTTATTGGCCCACGATCTTCAAGGACACATACAACTACTGTAAGGCATGCACTCATTGCCAGACCTTGGGCAACATGAGCCACTATGATGTGATGCCTTTACAACTGATTCTCGTATCGAAATCTTTGATATATGGGGGATTAATTTTATGGGACCCTTCCCTAATTCGGACGGCTTCAAAACATTCTCCTCACTGTAGACTACATGTCTAAATGGATCAAAGCTATCCTGACTCAAACCAATGATCATAAAGTGTTAATCAAGTTTATTCATTAGCACATCTTTTCTCTGTTCGATGTTCCACGTGCCATTATCTCTGATGAAGGGACCCGTTTTACAAATGCACAATTCAGATCCCTGATGACCAAGTATGGGGTGTCACACCGAATCTCGACTCCTTATCACCCCCAAACCAATGGATTGGCTGAACTGTCTGATCGGGAGATCAAGAAAATCCTCCAAGTCACTATACAGCTTGATAGGAAGGACTGGTCGACCCAACTTCTGAAAGCTTTGTAGGCATATAGGATCGCCCACAAAATCCAATTAGGTATGTCTCTGTTCAGATTGGTGTATGGGAAGGCATGTCACCTCCCCATTGAGATGGAGCACAAAGCCTATTGGGCAATGCGGAAGAGCAATCTAGATCTGCTTAAGGCCAGAACCCACCGTCAGCTTCCAATGAGCGAGATCGAGGAATTGCACAATGATGCATACTAGAACTCATGAATTTACAAAGAGTGGGTGAAGGCTTTTCATGACAAACACATTTCTAGAAAAGCTTTCCATCCTGGTCAGAAGGTCCTACTCTTTGATGCCAAGCTAAAACTTTTCCCAGGAAAACTCAGATCTAAATGGATTGGAACATTCTTGGTGAGACGAATCTTTGGAATTGGAGTCGTCGAAATTAGTCAACCTAGACTTGATTCTGAACCTTTCATCGTGAATGGCCAGTGACTCAATCCATTCATTAAACTCACTGATACGAACTTAGCTGAGGTATCTTTTGATCTCCATTCTCCCTGAGCTTATTGCACCCGGCTGATGGCGTTAAACTTAGCACTCAACGGGAGACAAGCTATCATCTTTTGAAAAACCCAAAACCCTTTTGACGCATCTCTTTGTTGAACTCATATTGTACTTTAGGGTTCATCCGTTAGAACAACCGACTCCACCTCTGATACTTGTACCAGAGCTTGAAATCGTCCGCAACAGTCATCCCAACCCGTCCACCCAGCCTTTGAACTTGCTCTAAAGTATGATCTAAGCTGAACTCAAACTGACCTAATTTACAAATGATGACATTGTAAATCGTAGCCATGGGGGGGGGGGGGTATTAAAGTGAAAAATGTTGGGAGAATCAATTCACAAAAAGTGTTTCATCAAAAAAATTATATATGTTGAAAAACAAAAGGAGGTTGAGGAAAAAGGAGAGCCATTTTTGAGAAAAATGAGAAAAGGAGGGAAGAAAAATTGAAAAGAAAAGAAAGGAGCAAAAAGATAAAGAAAGAAATTGAGTCCCTTCAAAGTAATATGGAACTTACCTAACTTTTAGGTTGGATCGAATGATGAATTAAGACCTGGAAGGCTAAAACTTGAGGGATTAGTGGCAAATACTGACGTTAGGCCTCTTGAATCTGATTGGATTTAAACACTCACGTACTTGTCAAGATCCGGATTAGTCTTCAAGAGGTTGGGGAAAATGCAAATCTTGTGTATTAGGTCTAAGGCTTAGGGAGTATCCAGCCTCATTAACTGACCTCCGATTTGTGGGTCTTGGTAACTTAAGTACCCTAAATCACACACAGTCTAGTTCAGTGTGCTTTAAATAATAGAATCATGCCAAAGGGCACTTAATCTATTTTGAAAATGGTACTAAGATTTAGATTAAGTGCGTCTCAAAAACACAAATTGACTTGGATGAGTTCCCGGCGCAAAGAGGTGGGAAATTCCCCTCGAAGATGCACAATAACATATCATCTCCTCGGTGCTTGTCTCCTAGGATATTTAAATATCCTACTGAGGGCATGTAAGCACCTTGTGCTAGTTTAGATGCCATGGGCGGCATTATCACAAAATGTCGATTACCAGGGTCTTGATTTAGGTATAGAACGCCATGGGCAGGATTATCCTGAAATCTCAAAAGCCAGGGTTTTGGAGGTTGCCATGAGCAGTGCTATCTCGAAGCATCAATTGCCAGGGACCCTACAAGGATTGATGGTGGGGACAAGAAATCCGATACAGACTGTGTTTAGGGCCAACTCGAAAATGGATATAAGGAAAAATATAATGAAAAGAAAAAGAGAGAGAAATCTCTCCACAAATAAAGATCTCCTTCTATATCTCTCTTCCAAAAAATGCACTAGCAAGCTGAACTTGGGCTAACCATGTTACAAGAGCGGGTGCTTTAACCGCTGGGTCCAATGAACCTTAGGTTAGTTCCTGCAAGCCTTAAAAACCTTCATGGCAGACTGAGGCGAAAGCTAGTTAGGTCTGCAGCTGGGCTGGCACTTGAGTCCTCTAGGCCTATTGTTAGTATTAAGATCTGATTCCTAAAGATGCGGCTTAATAGAGCATCCTGACGGTTACATCCAACCTAGATAACTGGTTTGATTCATAGAATTTTGCTAAGGGACTAGCAAAAGCTAGGCATGGGGGTATGATGGGAACACCATCATGAGCTATAACTAGCTCAATTTGGTCTTATAAAGTCAATAAAAGCTCCTACATATCAGTTAGAATGTCTCTTGAGCAGGATGAGTTGTTTTGAGAAGAAAAGATGAAAATAGGGTTATTTTTACAATTTTACCATCTTATCACAAATACAGAATAACCATAGGGTATGCCAAGGGTTTATTAAAGGTTATTTGGTCATTAATGACTAATAAGTGGGTCCATGCAGACAGAAACGAGCTTTCACGCATTTCAAGAATTAATGGACATCTGAAATCCTAAAAATAGACCTGCTTAATTAACTGAGGTTCTGGTCAAGATAAAATTCATCTAAACCCTCTGAAAATCATAGAAAAATATGAAACTTTTTCCCTACCAGGAGGGGTGACGTAATAAAATGCGGAAATAAATATAAACAATATCACAGAATAGACAACCACACAAATACACAAAGATTTTTAGGTGGAAACCTAAACCAGGTGAAAACCACCACCTAACCCTCTCGAGTTAGGATTTTCCGATCAACCTAGTTGATCAAATCCACTAACCGAATCACTTTAAAACGAGGGTGATTCAACCTCAGTACAACCACGCTACAAGTATGAGGGTAGCGTTCCTCAACCCCTTCTCTCCACGAGAAGGATTTTGTCCCACGAAGGAGACGGGAATTCGCAAAGCGAATACCCAACTAAATAACAAAGATAAAATAAACAACAAGTCCTATAGAGCCAACAAAGTAATTATGAACCTAGCTTCTATAGGAATTAGGAAACTCCCCTTTGCAAGGAGTGCGTCGAGTTGATGACGCGGTGCGTGAGCCACGCGACGGCGCAACTTCGCCTCGTGAACAACGGCGGGAGAGCGGGTGCGCAAAGCTTGATGCTCTCTAGAGAATGGAACTAGAGCTTGGAGAGCAAGGGCTTCTCTTGGACACAAAAGAGTGAAACTAAGTTGCTTAGGTGTGTCTCTTGTTTCTCTTAGTGTGTCTAGGTGTGTAAAGGCTCCCCTCTATTTATAGAGGCCTTAGGAAGGCTTTGGAAGGCTTAGAAAAGCTTCCATAGCCGTTGGGTACAAAGCCCAAGTGAATCAGCCTGAAATCAGGAACAATCATTGCTTTGACAGGCTTATCAGACGTCTAATTCTGGCATCAGACGTCTGGAAGTTCACTTTAAGACGTCTGATTTCAAGGTCAGACGTCTGATTTTGGGCGGGTCTCTCCCTGACTTGGATCAGATCTAAACAGGGTTTTTACGCAAGTCCATCAGACGACATATAGGACGTCTGGCACTATGTCTGGACGTCTGGAAACCTACTTTTTCTGTGGGAATGGATTTCCAAACGTTGCAACGGCTAGAAAATCTCTAAGAAGAGATTTTGGGTCAACCGAGGCAAAACAGTCAATTATCAGACATCTGGAAAGTCCTATGGGCGTCTGATAAGGCTCTAACGGTCATATTCTACACTGTTTGCAAAGCCAGCCAACGGTCCACTAATTGGACGTCTGGCAAATCCATCAGACGTCTCCTAAGACGTCTGGTCTAAGGTCTGGACGTCTGATTTCATCAGACAGAACTAACTATATCCAGCTTAACAGTTATCAGATGTCTAATTCCCAAGTCAGACGTCTTAAAATATTTTATCAGACGTCTGATTTAGGAATTAGACGTCTGGAAACTCTGTTTGAACCCTATATTGGTTTTCTAAGTGTTCTACAGAAAACCTAAGTATCCTAGGGTTGTGCAGGTGTTCCTAGGACTAATGTTAGGGTACTTTGAGGCTCTTTAACATGAATTATCTAAGGAAATAAAGAGCAACAAAAGAAACAAAAAATACAACAAGTACAAACGAAGGAAATCTATCATATTCTTCATTTCCTTCCATCTTTAATATATCGCTCCTCGCGAATCTCTTCTGCTCTCCATCAAGCTCGTCCAATCCATCCTGGATGCGAGCTCGAACTCCGTCTAATCACGTATCCATTTGCGATTGACCTGAAATCTAGGACTCAAAGCGCAAATATTAAATGACACGTGTTTTTTTATCATCAAAACAAATGATCGTGGTGCTCTAGCACCAACAAAATATTCTCTAGGGTTTGGCATCCTTGATTTGACCCTCTAAACCCATTTTGACCTAAAATAGAGTCTCCAACAGACTATTACCCTAATTTACATTCTTGCTTAAATTACCCAATCAAACTAGGTCAAAACCAAAATCTAACTTCACTATTGAATTTCTTAGGTCCAAATTAGGTTTGTATCAAAATTTGAGCTTAATCAGAGATTGTCTTGACCTAGTTTGCAATTTGGTCCAGTTTGACACTTTCTCAAACAACCCCTCAGCTTTGGAAATTCCTTGCAAATACCCCCTATCTTTGTCGTCACTCTTTACAAAGACATCCCTCCGCCATTTTCATGGAGGAATCCTACTCCAACGAGCTTCATTTGGCAAGAACTTTGTGATTACTTAGCGAATCCCTCTCAAAATTGAAAGGGAGATTCGTCAAGTAATCTCCTTCCTAATGAGCCATGTCCAAATCTCCAAATTTCTCTAACAAGCTCATGCGAATCCTTCAAAGAGTCGGGTATCTCTTATGTGTCAAGCTTACCAATCTTGAAAGCTTAGTTTCCAAGCTTTAAACCTCCCTCTAAGGCCTATATAAAGACCCATGTTGAACGTTGATCTCCCTACGCTCGTTTTCGACCAAAATCCCTCTATTTCCTCCCTCCTCTCCAACCGAAAAGCTCCATGATGTTTGACGACTCCCTTCGACCATTTTCATCATCCACTCGCAATACCAGCAGCGGATTCTCCTTCCTCTCCCTCTTTCGCGTCGCACCATACCAACGGGTGCTCCCTCCCCCTTCGTCGTTGCTGATTCTTTCCCACCAAAGCTTCCCTTCATCTCCGACGCTGGCCACACCAGACCCGACGTTGCTCCTCTCCCTTATCAACCACCACTTAGTCTCCTCGATGCCTTATCTTTCGTACATCATCACCGTGCCACTATGTTGCTATTTCGATTGCTCCTACGCCTTCTGCAACTTCATCTTCCACCTCGTGGCGTACCTCTGGCGAGACCTTCCAGCAATTACAGACCATCTCTTCACCTAACACCGGTCCCTACACCTCTGCCATGTTCACGCGAGCAAAACCCCTTGATGGGAACACCATCATAATCCCTAACTAGCACATTTTGATCCAATGAAGTCAATAAATGCTCCTACGTAACCAACTAAAGGTCGTAATTCATTGCATAACCATTCTGAGAGAGAAAGAAACTAGGGTTAAAACTGCAATTTTACCATCTTATCATGAATGCAGTACAACCACGAGTTTTCTCAAGGGCTGAATAAAGGTCAAATGGTCTTAATAAGATAACAAGTGGGTTGGATTAGACAGAAAATGATTTGTGTGTGTTCTGAGAATTAAATGACTTTTTGAAACCCTACAAATAGACCTACTTAATTAACCAAGGTTCTGGTTAGGATAAAATTCACCTAAACCCTCTAAAAATCATAGAATAATATTCTCTAAGGTTTAGTACCTTCAAATTGGCCATCAGAACCCATCTTAACCTAAATGGAGCTTCAAACAGATATTTGCCCCAATTTGGATTTTTGCATAAATTACCCAATCAAACATGATCGAAACCAAAATCCAACTTCACCATTAGATTCCTTAGGTCTAAATTAGGTTTTTACCAAAATTTGGACCTTAGGAGAACTCATCTTAACCTAGTTTGCAAAAAGGTCCTGTCTGGTTTTATTTCTACCCCTAACTTTCAAAAACCCTTGCGAAATGCCCCCTAGCTTCTTCATCATCTTCACATTCAGGTCCCTCCACCATTATCGCAGAGGAAACCTACTCCGATGATCTTCAACTTGGATTTTCTCCCTGATTGTTTGATGAATCCCTTCCAAAATTGGAAAGGAGATTCATCAAGTAATCCTCTCCAGTATGAACCCATTGATAAGCTCTGATTCCCTCCCAATCTCTCATGCGAACGCATGAGATTTGGGTCTCTTGAAGTTTCCTTCTCTGGCGAGCATTCCTTGCTTGGAAGCTTGGCTTCCAAGCACAAAACCCTCTCTGATGACCTATAAAAGACTCCCCAAGGTCCAACCATTCTCCTCAGCTTGAATTTGGGCCGGAATCCCCCCTATTCCTCTCTCCCCTTTGGCCACAACACTCCACATGTTTCGACGATCTCTCCCTAACTTGCTCGTCATCCGACCACAAAACTAGTGGCGGATTCATCTTCACCACCATCCCCCGCATCGAGCAATATCAGCTGACGCCATTCCTTCCCCGTCTTCGCCGCCGCCTCTCCTACGAAGGTTCATCTTCCCCACATCCAGCAACCACACCAGTGTGGGATCCCTTTCCCTTTCGTCCCTTAGAGTAGATTGTTAGGTTCCCTCTCTCTCATACTTTCTTCCCCTCTCTCTATTTCCCAAAACTGACCACCAACACTATTGAACACCGTCATCTCCTCCATCTCCGGCGATTCCTCTGGCGAGGTGTTCCCATCGATGCTCACCTCCATCCACCTCGCCGACCACCCAACAACCTCCACTGAACCTTCCCACTCATTTCACCTCACTCCATTCGCTCCATCATCCACCCAAACACCTTCCCGAATAGACCCACTCTCACCGACTATTCCCGTTACCGTCCGGCCACCACAGCCACCCTCGCTCCATGCCACTACTACCGTTACATTCGCCGTGCCATGGAGTTCCTTCTAAGTATTCTGATGTGACCATAAGGCCTCTTTTCTTGATTTCAGGTAGCAGGTCAGAGCCACCATTGCAGCCAAGCTTCAAGCGAGCTTCAAGCTGCTCCAGGGGATACCTCCAGGTTGTGTGCAATCGAAGCCTGCAAGAGTCCAAGTCCTTAAGTAAAGGCTTCACCAGCCGCAGCCTCGTCGATTTGCTTGGATACCCTGCTGCTGCACTGTGCGGAAGGAAGGTGGGACATTTAGTCCCTCCTTGGATACAAAGAGGCATTTTCAGCCGCATAAATTGAATAAGTGAATGGGGTTGTTTTCCTCCAAACATTGAGGGTGAGGTCCTCCTCCCCCTTCACTCGGACTCATCTACGACACCTCACCCGTGGACCTGGCCAACCCGACTACCCACCTGACCTACACTCCTCACTCACCACCACACGCCGGTGAGCCTGGACCCAGGTATGTGCTAGGTCCAATTACCCGACCAACTGTGGCTCTGGGAGAGTAAGACTGAAATAGAAAGAGAGAAAGAGAGAGGAGAGTTGCATGGGGGAAGGGGGGTTTTTGCTCTAAGAAGTTTGGCTCTGACACTTAGCCAGATTCTGAAGGCAAAAAGGCCAAAGAAGAAAAAGCCTAAGGAAGAAGAAGTGGAGGCTGAGCTGAGGGGTCAAAGAAGAAAAGGTCTGAGGAGAAAGAAGAGAAAGAAGAATAGAAGAATAAAGAGCAAAGAAAAAGAAGCAAGCCTGAGAAAAATAGAAGAGAAGAAGAGAGGAAGAGGACATAGCTGAAACAGAAGAAGAGGAAGAATCAAAGAAATCAGAGAAAGAAAAGAAGAAGGGTATTGTAGTAAACATCATTTAAGACGTCTGATTTTATATTCCCTACTTTAGTTCATTTGAGTAATTATTCTATATATTAGGCTTATAATTGGTGAATCACATCACCATTATTTTGTCTAAAACTCTTTTTACTCTTCATATACTCATATGTTCTACATTGCAAATTGGTTTTTGAGTAATATTTTGTATTTAGATTACATTAATTATTGAGTTTAGTGTGTGAATTCCATTTGCTCCCTGTGTTCGACCTCAGAATTTTTCGAGTTTAGATTAGAATTGTATTTGTTTTCAAAGCGATTTCGACTATACTGCAACGCAACACTTTTAAACATCGATCTCGCCTTGCCAACACCCCTCAATAAATTGAGGGGATTGCTCACCCTAGCCCTCCACCGAACACCTTCACGTGCTCAAACCTTCTCCGCCTTTGCCACACTCACACACGCACCTTCACAGCGCATCACCGACACCACTGCACTCGCCACACTCTGAAGATTCTTCTGAACCCATTTGACATGGACGTGAGTGATGATAATGTCATCATTAGTCATATCTAGCTTTATTAATCATATTCTATCATTAAATGCTCCTACATAATCGCTAGAGGGCCATAATTCATTCAATAATCATTCTGAGAAAAATACAAGAAAATAAGAGTAAAGCTACAGTTTTAATAGTATATCTCAATTTTAGAACAATCATGGGTTTTCTCAGGGGTTAGAAAAATTCAAATGGTCTTAAATGTCTAATAAGAGGGTCCGTGTAGACAAAAATGGGTTTTCGCGCATTGCAAGAATTAAATTACATCTAAAACCCTAAAAACAGATCCGCTTGATTAAATGAGGTTCTGGTTAGGATAAAATTTACCTAAACCCACTAAAAATCATAAAAAAATATTCTCTAGGATTTGGTACCTTCAATTTAACCATCAAAACCTATTTTGACCTAAAATAGAGTCAAAGAGAGACCTATGCCCTAATTTGGGTTTTTGTATAAATTACCTAGTCAAACTTGGTCAAAACCTAAATCTAACTTTATCATTGGATTTCTTGGGTCCAAATTAGGTTTGTACCAAAATTTGGACCCAATCAGAGATCACCTTGACCTAGTTTGCAATTTGGTCCAATATGAATCTTTTCTCCCACACACATGCCCCTAACTTTTGAATTCCTTACAAATAGCTCCCTAACTTCTTCATCATCTTCACATTTAGGTCCCTACTACCATTAGTGTGAACACGTTGAGCTCCGACGAGATTTGAGCAAGATTTTCTCGCTCAATTCTCAATCAAACAATCCCAAATTTGAACCGGAGATTCTTTGTGAAATTCCCTACCAATTGAGACCTGTCTTGAGCTCCAATTCATTCCCAAAAGGTTATGTGAACCTTTCAAAGGTTCGGGTATCCTATTTTGCAAAAACATTCCAAGCTTGGAAGCTTCTTTCCAAGCTTAGAAGGGCTTCCTATAGCCTACAAAAGAACCCCTAACGCACGGCCAAACTTTTCAGCTAGGTTCAAGGCCAAAAATCTCTTCTTTTCTCTATGACCGGCCACCTCCAACCTAAGCTCCAGCGAACCTTCTCAATCTCTCTCCTCCGTGCCTCCAATGGCCAAATTGGAAGTGCAGCAAGCTTCCCCATCTTCCTCCGCATCTCGCCGATCACAGTAGGCGCCATCTTCCCCTCTCCTCGCCGTCGTCCCCCTCACGGAGGATTCATCTTCCCTGACACCGGCCGATCAAAGCCGGTGGCATTCCTCCCCCTTTCTTCTATTAGATTAGGGTTAGTTTAGCATCTTTAGATCTTTAGGTTAGTTTCCTACCCAAAAACCAAAAATATTCCCTCGACGCCGTCAATCACCCTCGTCTTCCCCATCTCCAGCCACTACTCCGGCGAGGTGCTCCCATCGCTACACCCCTCCATCTGCCTCGCCAACCACCCCAAAACCTTCACCATGACTCCACCAACCAAACCCTTCGCCTATTCCACTCCACCGCTCACCCAAACATGCCCCCAAACAACCCACGTTCCTCCATCCAATTCCGACTTTACTAGCCACCTATACTCATCCTCACAACATGCCACCACCACAGTTACATTCCATGACGTCCGGTGAAGCTCCTGAGCACTTCTAATGTGGCCACGAGGCTGTGTTTATGTTTTCAAGTACCTAGGGTGCAGCTGCTATTACCAAAGAGCTTCAAGGAATCTTCAAGCTCGTTCCAGGTCTCGATAGCCCCAGGTGGAAGTCCCAGGCTCTGCAGAATCATCCCAGGAGTCTTCCTGGGCAGTCGATCGAAGGATCCCCTCAACAGCAGCATCCTAATCAGATGTAACTCCACCTGTTATTGCACGCGTGAGAAGAGGGACACTTTAGTGCCACCTCAGAAGTGGGCACCCAAGTGAAGCGCCTTATTACGTTTTTCTGCATAGGGCTTATCGCCTCCTAACACATGAGGGTGAGGTCCTCCTTACCCACTCGCCTCGCCCGTGACGCCACCACGCGGGCATGGCTCTGACCCATTTACCTACCTATCCATGCACACACCTCGGCTGCTACCCCACGCCGGTAGCCCTAGTATCAGATGCGCTTTAGATCGATTACCCGATAACCAGGTACTGTGCTTGGCCTTGTGAAGGTGGGAAAGAGAACCCTGAGAGAGGAAGAGGAGAAGGAAGAGAGAGAGCACGTAGGGTTAAAGGGGGTTTTTGCTCTATTCTGTATTGGCTAACACTTAGTCGAATTTGAAGAAGCCTTCCCCCCCTTGTGCATCAGAAGGGCCAGAGAAGAGAATAGGTAGAAGAGGAGGACCATAGAAGGAAAGAAGAGGAAAGGCAAAAGAAGAAGCAAAGGAAGAGAAGAGACAGAAGGCTGAAGAAGAGGAGGCATGCAAAGAAGAAGCAAGAAAATAGAGCAGAGAATGAAGAAGAAGAAGAAAGAAGCAGAATCTAGTGCCCTCTTACCACTGTAGCAAGGCTAACTTAAGCCATCTGGTTAAAGACTCTGTCGTCTGATGGAGTGCACTATGCACTAGATTTGAATAGTTGATATTATTTGAGTATTTGCTACATGTGTTAGACTAATAATTGGTGATCCAAATCACCATTATTTTATCTAGATTTCTTTTGACTCATCATATACTCATGTTTGACATTACATATTAGATTTTGAGTAATTCATTGTGCTCATTTACATTAATTTTTGAGATTAGTAATTGAATTTCATATTTGCTCCCAGCAAACGACCATGGAATTTCATTCGAGTTATAAATATTATCTGTTTGAGCGATTTTGTTCTATACCATGACGCATCTCTTAAAAAATGATGAATCTGCTATAAACAGTGAGGTTGTTCTCGTGCTTTCAGACATTCCATTGGATCTCCGCCACTGACCCGACTCCTCCGACTACGCCTTCAGTCCTCCGACCACATCTGCTCCAAATTTCAGTCCTAGGCTTCGTAGGTGAATCCCAGACATCCTCCCAGACCTTCAATTCCACTCCACGAGCTCGCCTTCGACTTCAATTGGAAGCCCCTCCATTTGCTGCTACGCTGAGAAGTCGTAGGAAAGATAGTCCCACATCGTTACTTCAGGAGCCTGTAATGCGAGATAAAAGGAATTTCTTCCTTACACCCCTCGCCCAGCCATGAGGGGTCAAGTCCCTCATCACGTGCCTCTCACTCCTCGGTCATTACCTTACATCGGTGACCCTGGACCCTGTTCTTGACCCGAATACCCGCCTAATTTCCTGAGTATAGATTTGGTTAAGGAAAAGAAGGAAAGAAAGGGCAAGAGAGAGGGGCGGTTTTGCCTCGCTACCTATCACTCAACACTTAGCAAAATCTGAAGAGGCTTTTGCCTTTGTTGGTGTTGTGCTCTGCTGTGCCTCTCCCTGAGGCTTGAGAAAGAGAGGCCTTTACCTCTGTGTGCTGGTTCTGAATCACTGTTGCACTTAAGTTGACGTGGCATTTGGTTGATTGATACTATTGCATTATTTAAGTAGAATTGTAATAGAGTAATTTGGTGATTCAAATCACCATTTTACCCTAATCTTTTTGCCACATTGACTCTTGAATCTATATTTATATCATTTGTGCTTGAAATTTCTATTACATTGCTATATTCTTGCTTATAATTGCGATCTTGAGATAAATTGCCATATTGCTCCCTACGTTTGACCTCGGACTTTTCTGAGTTATAAATTTTAAGTGTTCTACATGATTTATCAGCTATACTACAACACATTACTTTTAAAACACCGATTTTGAGCGTTCAACAATTCCTTGAGACATCTAATTGGGGCTTAAAGCCCATGTTTTATTTCAGGTCCATCCATCATTGTTAATGTAAGAACAGCTGCCATCGCCATCATTAGCCATCTCCATCCAGCTGCCAAACAATCTGCCACTAGCAGTAGGAGGTAGGGTTTCACCTCACGAACCAATCCACACCTCAAATTGTGCTTACAGCAGCGATAGCAATGTGCATTCAACAACCCTTCAACTCTGCTGCTGCACGAAGGAGAAGTGGGAAACATAGTCCCACATCGTGCGAGGAAGAGCCACCATCAGCAGATATATTGATTTCATCGCATTAGCTTGTTGCCTCCGAGAGCACGGGGGTGAGGTCCCCATACACGCCCATACGCACGCATGCTCACACACGCGTGCTCACGCACCCTCGCCCGCGGGTCTAAGCTGAGGTCTGATTACCCAGTTACCCAAGTCCGACTTGGTCTGAGAGAGCGGTATCTGAGGAGGAAGAGGGAGGGTTTTACCCTGTAGCTTTGGGATTCGCACCCTCCTCCCTCAGCACTTAGCCTGCAAGACCCTTGTGTCTCTTCTGTGGTGCTTTGCTTTGGTTCTCTAAGGTGCTGACTTAAGGCATCTAGGCCTTAGTTCTAACATTTGACTTTGGTGCTTTCTTGGTTCTGATATTGACGGATAATTGAGAATACTATTCATATATTTGAGTTTAATTGAGTTATTCAATGTGCTTTGATTGAAGGGAATAATTGGTGATCTAAATCACCATTGTTTTGAGCTCTTCCATTCTTTTTATCGCATTGATACAAATGCTATTATTGAATATATTTCTACATATATTATTCATTGAATATCATTGTGACATTTAATTATTATGCTCGTTATTTCCGAATGTGATTAGTGCGTGAATTCCATATTTGTTCCATGCGAATGACCTCAGACTCACATCGATTTTGGGTTTATAAATTTAAGTGTTTGTTGCATTTTCATTGACTATACTATGACGCATATATTTCTTAATTAAATGCAAAACGCATGCAACATCAACTCGACACCATGGTTTTCTAGTAGCAGCAGTAGGCCTATAGATAATCTAAATAGACTCTTGATCTCTCTCTCTCTCCATCTTAATACTCTCTCAGAGTACCAGGAACCATTCCGCACTATTTAGAAAGGAATTGGTGGTTTAAAAAGCTTCAGGACCTCAGTGAGCTTCAAAGATTCTCACTGAATCTCAGAATGGATTGATCAAGAAGTCAATTGGCCTAACAGATAGCTAAGGACCTATGGAAAGATTCTAGACATGTTCAAGAGATGGAAACCAATTGATCCAAGTTAAAATTAGCTTAGAAATTTTCCCAGGACTCTAAAACCATTTAAAAACCAAACTAAACCCAAATTGACCAGGGAATCAAATCTAACTAAATGCTCATCAAATCTTATTCAAATTGATCTCAATTAATTCTTAACAACCTAAGGAATTCGGATCTAGCCTTAAAACAAAGTTCAGAAGCCTTGAGGTCCCGAGCATCCTCAGGTTGACCAGTCTAGGGATTAGAGATGACTTTGTAGTCCAATTATTTTCAGGCTCAATTAATGATCTAAATCAACTCAATTTATTCTTAGAAACTCAATGGACTCTCAAAATTGATGTTTTAACACCTGAAACATAGTGCTTCAAGTCCGTCACCTGAGATCCAAAATTGAGTTGGTCAACAGTCCAATCTGGAAGTCTAAGTAACTAACTAAGATCAACTTTGAGTTCTAGAGATCTTAAGGAAGCTTAAGGTTCTATTGAAGGTCTCTGAGAGTCTCTAAGTCATCCTTTTCAGCTCTGCTGGAGCTAAGGATGATGAAGCCCAATAAAGTGTTTTAGAGAATAAAATAGAAGATTTATGAGTGAGAATCAATCACTATGTTCCATTTAACAGTTCTGGAGCTTATCAAGAAGTTCTCTAGTCTGTTGTTCAAGTATGATATCGCTGGAACTCGTCGGAGCTCCAGTAAAGGTCAAATTTATACTGACATATATCAAATCTCCATGAAAATAATCAAGAAATGTCTCAAATGATTGTTGATTGATGTATATACATCTATTTAGGATAAAATGCCTATTTATACATGTTCCTAAGCTTATAGATGCATTCCATATTATAAATATTGCATAGCTTCGTCATTCTGCATTTAGAATGGTTTGTATAAATGATTGGTTAATTTGCTTCTTATTGTGGCTAGGAGAGGAGATTTATTTTGGGGTCTCAGATTGACGATCCAACCGTACAGATCTGATTAGGATGACGATCGGAGTCCAATGCCTCTTAAATCTCCTTGATTAGCATCCTGTAGCACCATATGCATTTCGAGGAAGATCAATGGCCAAGGGGCAAGGTGATGCAATTTGGAGCTTCAAACAAAAAATCCAACTGCATGGATGGATTTGGGTTGACGATCGCAACCCAACGGCATGAAAATTAACTCAATCCAACACCTGTAGCATCATCTATGAAAAAAAGATGGACGACCCAAATGATGTCACATGGCATCATCTAAGCTACCTAAGAACCACAGCTGCTCCCCCTCTCTATTCGGCCAATAGATTTAGGTCGTTGGATGAAGATCCAAAGGCCATGGAAGTTCTACATCACCTCAGCAGCTATATCATTCGTTTGACAAAGTAAAGGCTTTGGCGTGGTGGTCTTGAGCTTTATCACAATGGGGAGGTC
This sequence comes from Thalassia testudinum, assembly GCA_037157565.1. Classification (NCBI taxonomy): domain Eukaryota; kingdom Viridiplantae; phylum Streptophyta; class Magnoliopsida; order Alismatales; family Hydrocharitaceae; genus Thalassia; species Thalassia testudinum. The sequence continues at coordinate 108,245,053 of JAZHRO010000003.1, read as the reverse complement.
ACAGGTTCAAGACTCGCAACCCCCCCAAATCTCCAATTGAGCACCAGTGAGCACGCAGCGTGCAGTAGCAGTGCCAGCAGCGTAGTAGCGCACGTGCGAGGGGCATGAGCGAGCTCCAGCAAGTGCGTGAGCTGGCCTTTAGAGACAATCGTGACGAGTCTTCAGCGACATTTTTTAATGTCGCTGTTGACCCATACCCGTTTTAGCCTCCTCTCCTCCAGTATAAAAGGCCCTACACCCCTCCATTCATCATCATCTCTTCCTCTTCTTCCCACACCTCCTCCAAAGCTCTAAGGAGCTAGTCCCAAGCCTGGGATGCTCCTTAGAGTAGAAAAGTAAAATACTTTCCCACTTCTTACCCCCTTCGTGGAGTATCCCATGACCATCCTCTCACCTCGATTCGAAAGTAGATCCTCGCCACAATGTCGTCCTAGCCTGCCCTCCATCCTCCGGCTTCATTCTTCTTCATCCAACCTCTTACCACCTTTATCTAGGTGCTATCAAAGTGAGTCGTCTTCCAAGCAACCTTCAAGGGGGATTCTTCTCACCTCTCTCTATCTTTTATTGCCTTTCTAGTGTAGTGGTAATTTCTTCCTTGATTATCTGTAGTAAACTTTGGTTAGATAAATATTGATATTTTCTCTCTCTCTCTCTTTCTCTTATTTTGCAAGTAGATTGCTAGATATTATCTACCAGATCTCTTGCATTATAAAAATACCAAAAAAATTACAAAAGATAAAAACACCGAAAATAAATAAAAGCAAATGTAGATTCACAAAACCAAGCGTTCACCTTCACATGTTCGACTTAGGGCTCACCTCGAGCTTCGGTTATAAATTTTATCTGGTAGTTGATTTTTATGCACTACAATGATGGGTTTTTAACTCAATCTTCTTGTGTGAAATCTCGCTCATCACTGATGTTGTCAGAAGCACCAAGAACACTTCAGCTGACTTAATTAACAAATGAATCAGAGAAATTAGTGTAAAATTCTAAAAAATGCATCTTGAGTTCGCCAGAACTTAAGAAAGATCATTTCACTTAATTAAGTGAGGCAAAATGATCTTTATGTGCTTGCAAAGGTATATGAGGTATTAATTTGTTGAAAAACTCCTATGGAGCTCCGCCATTGACAGCAGACTCTAGAGGTTGAATGAATCGGGGATTTTAGGTATATGTGTTATTGATCTAATTAGGGACTCAAATGATGCCCTAGTAGTGTTATTAGATGATGGAGGGCCCTAATTGAAGATGACATCTACTCTGAGGTTCCTCCATGGACAACAGAGGTGCTTAGGTGAAGGTGTACTAAATTAGGCGTAATATGTGATTAATTCAAGTGGAAGGAAGGTGGGATGGATTCATGGAGTGTTGGAGAAGGTGGACAGTTGATTAGGTAGGCGAATGCGAGCCCAGCAAGTCTGAATTGACTCACCGGAGTCAGAGAAGAAGAGAAACACGATCTATCTCTAGCCTACTCCTAGGCATTAAAGACCTAAATCTAATATAGAGACTAAACTAGAGCCTTATGGTTACTTACCTGACGAAGGAGACTAGGGAACTTGCCTGCAACAGGGTGAGAACAGGAAGAAGGGTTGATGACTTCTAGCAAGAAGAGGAAAGAGTCGAGGCTGGAAGAGTGACTCTCCTGAGCTCTATCACAGCTCCTGGAGTGGAAGAGGAGGTGTGGGAGGTGAGCTTCTCCATTGGAGATGCTCCGAAGGGGTGATGAGAGGTCTCCGGAGGCCTAGAGGAATAGCCTATTGTCAACTATGATGGGGAAGAGAGAAGGGAGCCAACCCTTGACATCAGAGGGTTGGAGACCTATTTATAGGCTCTGGCAAACCTTTAGGGGTATGAATTTGGTCCAAATGTTGTCTAGGTTCAAGGTAACCATCGTCGTCATCTCTGACGATGCTGATCTTATCTACCTCGAAGAAATAGGATTAAAGGTCCATTTGAACCGTTGGATTTGGAGAAGGTGAGTGGAGCTTGAGTGACAATGGCAGTGGTTGTTTGACTTTGATTGGATGGTAATCAAAGGGTTTGGTCACTAGCCATCTTGTTGCTTCGAAATCGTCGTAGTTTAGAAAAAGGTGTCGTAGTACAGCGATGAAAATTGAATCGACATTTAAATTTGTAATTGCTCAAAAAATCATGAGTTTTGTGGTCATTCGTAGGGAGCAAATATTGCAATTCAATCCACCAGTCACAAATAATGATGTATATAATTAATATTCAATCATAAATATAAGAATAATCAATTAATGCTTAAATTGTATTTCAGAAAATAATATAATAGAGAATAGAAATGGTGGTTGGAACCACCAATTACTCTCAATAGTAGGCACAATTCCCAATCAGATCTCAAGTACTTATCCAAATCACAGTCAACTTCTCTTCACAGATCAGACATCCCCAACAAGCCTCAGACACCTTAACTGTCAAGCCCCAAGCCTCTGAAATTTCTCTAAGTGTCGGCATGAATCTCGAGGTATCATATTGCAGAACCCCCTCCTTTCCTCAGAAATTCTCCTCTCTCTCTCTCTTCAGAACCGGTCAGGGGTAATCGGATCCGGGGACCAAGCCTGCCTATGTTGGGCAAGGGTGAGGTGTGCGAGGGCAAGTGAGAGGGACCTTACCCCGTATACGGAGGTGATAGGGTAGAGGAGGAAAACTAATAAGTTTCCAAATTTGGATTAGGAGTTTCTAATGTGGGACTATGTAGTCCCAGCTTCTTTGTGTGTGCTAGCAGGTGAAGATCCTCGTCAATTGCTGCTGCTGCTTTGCTTCCTTCATCAAATTGACGGCCTGGATAGCTTCGTCAAGTAGTTCCGCGCTTGTTGGAGGTAGTGGCAAGGTTGGCGATCAAGTGATGGCAGCGGACAGTGGTGGCATGACTAGTCGACGACGGTGAGTACCTGAAGCAAGAAACACGAGCTAAAACCCCAATCAGAGCACTCAAAACCTTCGCTATGTCACAAGGAATGTGCTGGTCGTGGAGATTGGTTGGTTTGTCGACTAAAGCAGCTGGACGGTGGTGGCGATGGTTGTTTTGATGGGTTTTTCCGGCGAGTAGCTACTGAGGCCAAAACCCTCAATAAGTTGAGGGTTTTGTTTGTGGAGGATAGACAGCAGTTTTGGTGGTGGTGGTGTGTGGTTTGGAAGTGTGTGGCGCCGGCGTGAACTCGCCAGAGTTCTCATCGGAGCCGAGGAAGAAAGGAGAGGAATGGGGATAGTGGCAAGTCTAACCTAAGTCTAAGGAACCTAAAAGAATCTAGGAAGGGAGAGGGAGAGACTAGAGGTCTTATCGAGGTGAGAGAAGGCGAGACCACGTCCTGTGTTGGCCTCCCAAACGTAGGGAAGATGAAGCCGTCGGCGAGGGAAATAGCAACGAAGACGAGGTCAACGGCACCCTTGCTTTGGCTAGCAAGGTGTGCAAGGAAGAAGGGAAGAAGTTGGTGCTACTCTTTGGCTGGATGCAAGCACGGAAGAGGGAGAGCATGAGGGTCACCGGAGACAAAGAAGGAGGTGGTTGCAGAAGGAGGGAGAGAGGAATTTTTGACCAATGCTTAGCTAGTTTGGACGCAAGAACTTAGGGGGGTTTCTATAGATGAAGAGCAGGGCCTCAATTGTGCAAAATTTGCTCGTTTGTGTCAAGTTTTTGGGAACTAGAATCCCCTAAATTTCTCGAGCTCACCGAAGCTCTGTTCCCCATGTGGGAATCTAAGATCATGTTCAAATGGTGGAGGATCTCCTAAAAGTCAATCCCTCCAAGTTTGGAGGTATTTTCTTAGAAATCAAGTGAAAAATCCCTAATCAAAGCTTGCAGTTTTGGGTCTTTAGATGTGAAAAATAGAGTTTTTAGGGGCTAAAATGAAAACTAGGTCAAGGACTCTGATTGGGATCAAGTTTCGATGTTACCCTAATTTGGACCCAAGGGATCTAATGGCGAACTTAGATTTGAGTTTTGACAACATTTGATCAGGTAAATTGCATAGAAGCCCAAATCAAGGTAAATTCCCGTCTGAATCACTGATTTTGGTCAAAAAGGGTTCAAATAGTAAAACCAAAGGTACCAAACCTGTTAGAATATTTTGCAATGAATTTTAGGAGGTTTAGATTGAATTTATCTTAACTAGAACCCTTTCAATTTAAGTGTAGTTGATAATTAAGGTTTTTAGAGATATTTTAATCCTCAAAATGCGTGAAACCTGATTCAGTCAATGTGAGTCCACTTTTTAGTCTTTTGAATTCATTTGAACTTAGATTCATCCCTTGATTAATCTGCATTAATGATGAAATGGTAAAACAGCAGAATTAACCCTATTTTCTATCTTCTCCTCAGAATAGTTCAGTATGGAATTGTGACCCTTAAATAATCGTTTAGGAACATTTATCATTGGATTTACACTAATTCAAGTTCGTTATGACGACTGATGCTATTACCATCACATTGTCGGCTATCCATCAAGAAGAGAGGTGAAGAAGGGGTTATACACACTACATAGGGACTTATGCATAAATAGATAAGGACTTGGATGTTATAAAAAGGCTCAATTGTCATGGAAGTTAGTCACTAAAATGCTAACAGTCATTTTTATTAAGCAATTTAATTTATTACTGTTTCAACTTTTTATATATTATTATAAATACAGTAAATAAATCTTTATACCATGAGATTACATTTTTGTCCCTTTTAGCTATATTTATTTAGGTGATTAATATTATTAAATTAATTAACAACTTAAGGTTATAAATAGCATAAGTTATGTGCAATGCTTTACATATAGCTAAATGATTAGATTTGAGTCTTAATTATTAATTAATCATAAGTAAACATTTATTAGACCTTAATTTAGCTATTTAAACATATAAATAAGGTCCTTGCTATTATTATCCTGATTATATAATTAACCCTAATATAATGCTAGTCGCTAGTAGTTTAACTAGGAAACTAGCTAATATTGATGAATTAGAAGCTATAATGTGTCTCTCATCAACCATCCTCTACAACTAATAAACAAACTACATTTGTAAAGCCCAAAGGTAAAAACACCTTTGTGCCTCCCAAGGCTAACTGTTGGACAAGGCTTTTCAAGAGATTAAAGTGTCTCGTTGTAGTAAAGTCTCCTAAGTCATTCTTTAACAAATACAATTTATTACTCGAATTGAAATCCGAGGTCGAACACAGTGAACAAATATGGAATTCACGCACTAGTCTTTAATTCGAATCAATGAGCACAATTAATTGAGCATTAAAAATAGATATTCAATGAATAATAACCTGTCACATTATTTATTCAATGTTTCTAGAGATTGCATGGAACAAAAAGAGGAGAATAAAAAACAATGGTGATTTAGATCACCATTAATCCTCTTAATTAAGCATGTATGCAATTATTCAATCAGAATTCAATTGTAAACTATAGTACTTAAATTATTCAACAATAATTCAAATAATGCCACAGTGTTCTCGACTTAACAGAGCCTCCCTTTTTTTTGTTCAAATGCAAAGCCTCTCTCTCTTTCTTCTTCTTCCTTCTTTCTTCTTTCAGCATGCACCGGCCCTCTTCCTCTTTTTCCTCCCTTCGCAGCACAAGGGAAACAACCTCTTCTACGGCTAAGTGTCACATAGGGATACTTCTTTAGAGAGCAAAAACCCCCATCCCTATGCTCTCTCTCTCTCTTTCTTGCTTTCTCTCTCTCAAGATCTGGGCTTATCAAGTTATCGGGCATGTGCACACTCGGGTCCAGGGCTGCAGCCATGGGTCACAGCTGAGTGAACGGTCTTAGGACGGGTCGGGTCGAGTGTGCTGGTGAGCGAGGACCTCACCCCAGGTGTCGAGGCGATAAGGAATAAATACAAAAACAACTTAAATCACTTCTTTGCTTCTTTCCTTTACGATGTGGGACTAAATGTCCCACATCTTCCTTACGCAGTTGCAGCAGATGGTTGAAGCTATAAATTGCAGCTGAAGTTGTTGTTGTTGCTGTTGTACAAAGGTCTGGAGGGCTTCAGGATTCAGGTCCACGTGGATTGCAAGCAGTGATTGCACAGCAAAAATACACCAATAAATATGCCATCTTTTGTTATTTCCCAGCACTACCATTGCATCTTATGTAGCAATAGTGCCATTTGTACATAGACACATGCATGCTTTTCTTTTAAAAGAGGGGAGGAGAGTGAATAATTGGCCACCTAACTAACATCTTCATCAAGGGCTGCATTGCAAATTCACCATTCTCATTTTTTTATTTTGACTTTGAAATCTTCTTCCTCACGCGGCTCAGGGCATGGGGCATGCACCTCTTCACGCCATCCTCTGCCAGCAGCACGGCAGGACTTGCTCTGCCAGCAGCATGGCGGTGCCATGCGTTTTCTTCTTTAAAAGGCCTTGCCCTCTCCCTTGCACCGAGGAGCCTGGAACAGACACCACCCGCAAACACCTTCCTCTAGGCCAATCTCCTCCCCTCTTCCCCTCCATATGCAGTATCTCTTCTCACTGAAGAGACACACTGCAGGCAGGAGCAAGCTCACAGTGGTCCCACGACCACCACTGTAAGTTCCACCACCGCCCAGCTCCTTCAAGAGCAGGTGGGCATGGAGGTTTCACCCTCTGTTTTCATCGCTGGAAGCTCTCATCGCCATTGTCAGAGCTCCAAGGTCAGAAGCTCCAGCAGCAACAACGGCTGCCAGCAGCAGCGCAGGCCACCACGCGCATGCCAGCAGACCTCCGCAAACTATCCACGCGCGCGTAGGGTCTTCCCAACACGCCCACGCACGTAGAACCGGTGCTACCGGTCGCCCGGTCCCGCGCGGCATTGTAGCCACTGTTCACGCCTCTCAGCGCGACACTGTAGCCACCAGCTTGTTTCTCACTTAGCCTGTGGCACAGCGCTCTCTCTCTTCGCCCGCAACCTGCTCCAGCCGGTCGCCCGCGTCTACGCTCGCACCCGCTCCCACCCGCAGTGCTGTGCGCTGCGCTATGCAGTGAGCTGCGTTGCCCTCTCTCTCACACTCCCACACCCGCCTGTGTGCAACGACAGCGCGCACGTTCCCTCCAGCGCCCACGTGAAGCCCTTACGCGTCCGCGCCCCTGCGAGATCAGACGGCGGACGCTTCCGCCAGACGACTTAACTCACCCTCTCTCTCTCACACTCCTCCAACGTACTCTCCCACACTCAAACACACACACACACTGGTACACTCACACAGTCACTTGTACACACTTACACATACATACATATATTTATATATCCACTCACATTTATACATAAATACATATCAACATATATATATATACATATATACATATATATATCTATATATATTTATATGCATAGATACTTATACAAATATATCTATATACATATATACATATACATATCTATATATATATATATATAGTTATAAATATATATATATACATATATATATACATAACTACATATATACCTATATAGTTATAACCCTATCTGCATATATACATATATATATATATATATATCTTTACATATACGTCACCTACCTGTATCCATACGCCCTTGCACTAGTCACTCCACCAAGCATTCTATCGCGGGAATATCTGCACCAGTTGTTGATATTCCCTGATACCCGCGTAAAGCAAGCACCTCTGCACACACTCCACACATCCATCCTACACTCTACGCGGCACTTTGTCATGTTGGTTGCATCTTACTAGACGTGGACCAACTCGATACTGTGCTACACGCCATTTCCACTTCCACCCCCACCTCTATATATATATAATATATATATATAGAGAGAGAGAGAGAGAGAGACTGTATTTATTTCTCTACAAGCAACCTACCTTATTTTTATTTCTCTTTTGTTTCCTGCTATTAAAAAGATAAAAAAAAAAGGTAAAAGAGAAAAGATAATCCTTGTCTTGCAGGTACTCGATCTTGCAAATAGTAAGGCCAGTTCTTTTGGAAACCCTAAGTTCGCTCAAAGCCAAGGACCTGATTTTGAGGGTGTGCCTCAAGGACCTGAATCTGAGGGTGCACCCCAAGGACCCTCAGATTTCAGGCCGATTGCCCTTTCAAACTCCATCTATCTTATCATCAGCAAGGTCTTGGCTAACAGGCTAAGAATTGTTCTACAAGACATGATTCACCCGGTACAGCTGCTTTCTTGCCCAACAGATCACTTCAGGAATCGTTTATTTTGGCTCAGGAAATGGTTAATGGTTGGCACCGGAGGAAATGCAAGGCCTTCCTGTGGAAATTAGATTTCCAGAAAGCCTATGACTCGATTTCCTGGCCGTATCTTTGGGAGGTGTTTAGAAGAAGAGGCTCCCCCCCCCTTTGGATTCAATGGATGAAACGCTGTATCACCGTTGCTTCATTTTCTCCTTTGATCAATGGGAAGCCATGTGGAGCCTGGATCCAGCCGCAGCGTGGCGTTAGACAAGGGTGTCCCCTGGCCCCATTGGTCTTTAACCTTGCGGTAGATGGACTTTCAAGGTACGCTTGCAAATTGGCAGAGGTGGGTATAATTAAAGGGTACTCGCTATCAAACAGAAGACATTTGGCCCCCATTTTACAATATGCAGATGACACTGTGCTCTTTGTGGAAGGGTCCAAGTCTGAGGCGCATGCTTTGGGATTAATGGTGAAGATATTTGGTGATATTTCAGGTTTATGTTTGAACAAAGACAAGGCTATTTTGATCTATTTTGGTATGAGTGAACAGGAACAGATGGAATTGGAGGGTATACTGGGCTCACCCCATACTAAATTACCTCTGAGATACCTTGGATTACCTTTAAGGGCTACAAAACTGAAAAAATCAGATTGGAATGTCCTGTTCGAGAAGGTGGCTGGAAAGCTAAAAGGGTGGAGTAGTAAATTCCTATCTAAGGGTGGGAGACTGATTTTACTCAACTAGGTTATTACTGCCATGCCAGTTTTTTTCTTCAGCACATTTAAGGCCCCTAAATGCATCTGGAAGAGATTGGACCTTATGAGGAAGAGATTCTTCTGGAAAGGAGCAGGACACGAGGGCAGGATCATGTAGCCCATCAGATGGAACACTATCTGCAGACCAAAGGAGGCTGGGGGGTTGGGAATTAAAGAATGTAAAGAGTTCAATGAGGCCCTACTGCTGAAATGGGCCATTAGAATTTTGAATTGCAAGGAGGGGCTGATGGATGATCTAATTAGGGATAGCTATGGGGGATCCAATAGCTGTCTGCAAAGGCTTCATCCGAAGAGGCCTTCTCCTTTTGGCGATCAGTGATCTTTGCAATCACTCGCTACTGGCATCTACTGCAGCCTAAGCTTGGTGATGGCAGATGTTTTAGCTTATGGAATGAGAAGTGGTCTGAATTGGGCCTGCTGAAAGAGACCTTCCCGAGGGTGTTTGATGCTGCTACTAATAAAGATGCCACAGTTAGCAGTCTGTGGTCCCATGCTGAAGGTCGCTGGCAGCTGGAAGGGCTACAACAATGTAGGCCGGGCACTCGACTTTGGGAGGAGAGGTAGAAACTGATGGAGAATCTGCAGCAGCTGTATCTTATGATAGATGTGAAGGACAAATACTGTTGGTAGGGTTTTTTCTCAGTGAAGCAGGCATATGAAAAAATTATTAGGTCTAATAATGAGGTGGAATGGGATCTTATCAACAGAAAGATTTGGCTTTTGAGAATTCCTCTGAAGGTCCAGATTTTCTTGTGGCTTTGCAGACGGGAAGGGTTGATCACTGGCGATCTTAGGCACAGAAGGATGGGGATTAATATGAATGCCTGCCCCCTATGTGGATTACACTCTGATAGTGCAACACACATATTCTCCTCTTGCTTGATCACGGATAAAATTTGGAGGTTGGTGTGCTTAGAACCCCTCCCTCCCTGGGATGCTATGTGGCAGAGCTTCATCAACCCTATTCGACCATTGGGGGCTATGGCTGTTGTTCTATAGTGTGTGTGGAGGGTGCGGAATAATAAGCTATTTCAGGGGAGACCGGTGAGATGTGAGAATGTTGTAAAGGAATGTTGGTCTCTCATACAAAGTTGGGCAACTTTTTTGTAATACTCTTTTGATATGCAATACAATACCCTCCGAATTGCTATCGGTTTATGATAGCAATCCTCACTGGTTCAAAAAAAAATATATTATCAACAAAAAAATCTTAAATAGAAAAAAAACCAAAAACATAATAAATGCATGGAAGAGATACGTTTTAGGAAAGGCATAGAAACTTCTTCACCTTTAATTCCCGCCTCCCTGAGATCGACCCTGGGCCTAAAGTGACCAAGATAAAATTAAGTAGGCCAGGTAAAAATATTTTTGTGAAAGATGGTTAGACTCAATTTAGGTTTAACCACTATACTCACTTCAACGATAATTTCACGATATTAACACAAACTATTCGAGTTCAACCACACTTTTTCTGGCGCTGTTGCCGGGGAGGTGCGCATTGAGGTAAGTTTCTACTCCATTCCTTTGATTTTCTCTTCTCACACCCTTCTCTTCACAGGTGTTTTTGTTTGCTGGTGTGCAGGTAAACCAGTTGCAAGGAGGAGGCAAGCAGAGGAAGTCAGAGACGTGGGTAGATCCAAGGCGGGAACGAAAGCATGAAGTCGCCGGTGCCTCACTGGAGCTTTGCCCACGTTGCTGAAAAGGTAGGTCTCTCCCTCTATTAGCAACTTAGGTTAACTTGTCACCTAAATAAAAAAAAAACCTAAAATCACTTCTTGGGATTTCTTCGGGCAAGTGGATTAAAAATCACTTGCTTGATTGTCTGCTATCACCCCCACCGCCCCGGGATTTCCCGCCAAACTTCGCATAGCGAAGATCCAAGAATTTTGATTCTTGAATCTTTCATCGTGTGAAGTATTCTTTGAGGCAAGATTAAATAGATTGATTGCCATCCCTCCTTGACTCATTTATCCACAATTTGGGATCACATTTGCTTGGTGGGGAGACTTGGAATTGAGTTGGTTCCAACCCTGCCACGACCTTTCACCTGCCTTAGATTTGATCCCGAATATTTCAACCCCAACACCTTGATTTTCTTTACATTATCTTGTGGTTGAGCCTTGTGTGTGGAACATCATTTTGGTGACTAGGAGCACTTGAATTGAAGTGCTTTGACACCCTTTCACACTAACTTAAAATTGACTCGTGCATCCACACATAGAAATTTTCACCTAGGGAAGCCCATTGCATTTTTAGCATGCATTAACCAACTTACATTGAAGAAGGGTTTGTTGGGCAAAGAAGAACTTGTATTTTCTCAAAACCTGGAGATTGGTTGGATTGGTAACTCAGCGAAATCTTAAAATCCATACTACTTAAGGCTAAAATTCTAAAAACCATTTACCAACTAAAACTTCAATTCGGGGAGATTTCCCCGTTGCATGCTTGGTTTACAAACTTTCTAAAATCAACGCACTTGGGCATTACCCGTATACAACTCCCTTCACATTCCTAAAACACTTGATCCTAAGCCTCTAATTAAAACTGGTAGCAACTTGACCCTTATTAAGGATTGGAGGTCTAACTACCTGTGTGTAGCACCTACGTGCTGGTGCGGGTTCCCACGTGCTATTGGGTGTCTAAGACTGGGATAAGCAGCCTTTCAATCTGGCCTGGTGGTTCCGTGGTGCTTGTACTTGGTTTCGTAGGTTGTGATAGTAGGTAACTTAGATCTTTAGGTCTAAGGGCACATTGTAGAGGTTAGGACTTTGATTGTCTTGATTTGTCATCAAGTGTACCTTTGTGGCGTCATTTCTCTCATCCCCTTTTTCCCTTCTTATCTCCCCAATTCTTCCTGCAGTAGTGCATGTTTGGGAGGAGGTCACAAAATCCTGAATTGTTTGAATTGTCTAATAATTCTAGAAGGAAAGAAGCCGAATTGTCATCCTCCTCCACAAACATGGCTGCACGCCCACCCCCAAATCCCGAGGAAGGAAATCGCCCCCCTCAAATCCCACCAGGTAGTGGAGCCATGGATCCTATAACCTGCCTCCAAGCCCAAATGGAAATGTATAATGAACAGATTGAAGCCATTAAGGAAACCTTGGAGGAAATGCAGAACCCTCCCAAACGGGAGGAGCCTAGGTCTCCTAGCTCTTATCAAAATCTTGCTACTACAGACACCATAGGACAAATTCGGGTCCCCATGGGTGGGGATGATTTTGAACTGAAACCCAATGTAATTGGCCTAATAAACTTTCACTTCCATGGTCTTGCAAGTGATCCTTTTCTCCATTTGGAAGACCTAACCCGATTGGCTGAAATGGTTAAACCAAGAAACATCAGGTTATCAATTGTCCTCATGAAAATGTTCCCATTTTCGTTGTGGGATAAAGCATCGCAATGGTTACGCACCCTTGGGAGAGCCATCCATTCTTGGGAAGAGATGCGAACAACATTTCTCAAGAAATTCTTCCCAATCGGGCGAACCAATGCGCTTCTCCATGCTATAACTTCCTTTACGCAACAAAACGGCGAACAATTTCATGAGGCTTGGGAGAGGTATAATGACCTCCTCCGGAAGTGTCCGCACCATGGTCTGCAAAAGTGGCATATAGCCCAGATTTTCTATTATGGGCTAAATGAGACTTTGAAGCAGATTGCAGACGCTTCCTGCGGAGGGAATTTCATGAATAAAGACGAGAATGGAGCATTCGAATTATTTGAAAACATGAGCGAAAACTCAATGAACAATGCCTCCATTGTCGCCTTTAATCGCACCAACCTGCCCCGTAATGTTCACGAAGTTTACATGGGACCCTCTCGTTCATCCACAAGTCTTAGCCTTATCGTACAGAAATTGGATGAAGTCTCCGTCGTGCACAAAAAGCTGGATGAGCTTCTGGCCAATCCCGCCCGTTCTATGGCAAACACCCCCACCTTACCACTTTGTCACAATCCTAATCCTTCCAACGCCAGGCTTATCTCCAAAAACCCCATGAGATCTTCCCTACCGAGCATTGCACCGAGTGATTCGGTAAGTCATGTGGATCTGTCTTCTGCAAGCCAGTATTTTGACACGGAGGACCAAGCCTTCGCGTGCTCGGATGCATATTTACATGCAAACTCATATTCTGGCTTAGAAGACGCTTGTGCCCTGGGGAACAACCCGTTCTTTGCCACTTATAACCCAGGGTGGCGAACTCATCCGAACTTCGCATGGTCCAGCCTCCCGCAGTGCCAAAACCCCGCGGGTGGGCCAATGCGACCATCTGCACCCGTCATCCCAAGGGCCCAGTCTAATCTTGTGGCAAATCTGCCATCAGGTCCTTGCATACCGCAAACAGAAAACGCATCAAGTCCTCTTGATAAACTGATGCGAATGATGACGGAAATGTCTAAGTTCCATGAAGAGAACATGACCTCTCTTCAGCACCAATTGGCGCAGTATAATGCTGAGATCAGTCAACTACGCATGGTGACTCAATCTCAGGGCACTCTTCCAGCCCAACCTGTTCCCAACCGGCGAAATTTCGTACCCCGTGGTCCTCAACCACAGGTACGACCTTCTCAGGGGTAGGTTCATCAGATTCTGCAGGCTCCGAGCATTCCACTAAGATTTCAAGCTAATCTCGCAGCAACTACACCTCACCCTTATGTCCCTATTGCGAACCCTCCTCCAACTTATGATCCCACTAGACCCGCAACGTCCAATGTGATTACTACGAGGAGCGGTAAGCAAACTGTCGATCCGCCTCGACCTGATCCTGGCCCATCTTTTTCATCGCCCTCTCATTCAAGATGCGCACCGCATTCGCGAGAGGACGATACACCCAAATTAGTGCCAGAATCAGTCCCATTCCCTGAGGCTCTACTGAGGGAGCCAAAAGGCAAGAAAAAGGGTACGCAGGCCTTTGATAACCTGCGTAATTTATTCAGGGATGTTGAAATCAAGGTACCCCTTTTAGAGGCTATCGACCACATACCTACTGTCGCCCGATTTTTCAAAGACTACACTACACCCAAATGACAGTCAAAGAAAACAAAGAATCTGGTGTTTCTCTCACCTCATGCAAGTTGTGCTATACTGTCAAATCTACCACCGAAACAGAAAGATCCAGGCACACCGCATATTTCTTGTAGCATCCAAGGCTGCAATTTTAACCGTGCTCTGCTTGATCTAAGATCTTCCATCAATCTTATACCAACCATCATGCTCAAGAAAGTTGCCTTAAGAAATCTAAAACCCACCCCTGTCACATTACAGTTGGCAAATTGTTCTGTCAAAATACCAAAGGGTGTGGTGGAAGACGTGGTGGTTAGGGTCAACAATCTCTGTTTTCCTGTTGACTTTCTTGTTTTGGATATGGAAGTTCCTAGCTCACTTTCTGATTGTTCGATCATCCTTGGTCGACCTTTCTTGGCCATAGCCCATGCCCATATCGACTGCGAGTCGGGCTGTATTGAGATTGCCATTGGATCTGAGAAGCTCAAGCTTAACATCTTCAAGGCAGCTAAGAACTTTGATTGCGATTGCATCGAGGATGACACGTCTAACGAGGACATGGCCGTTAGCATGTGTATCGGATTAATAGGGACCTATTCTGACTGTTGTGGATTGCCTTTAAACACAGACGATTGCCTGACCGACACATATTGTGACGTTCCCCCATCCCTCCCTTTTCCCGTACCTTCTCCTAACCAGACTTCTGACGAGGTTTTCTTCACTTTCCATACCTCGTGGTCTAAGTCATATTCGGGCTACTCAACGCTGATCCACACTCTTGAAGATCGAATTGCCCTTTCCTTCCCGCCAAATCGGGTGGAATTGCAACTCCACACTGGGACCTTGAGCCCACATACTGCTCACTGGGGCTATCCTTTTTTGGATCCATCAATCCATGATGCCCCTCTTCTTGGCCAATCTGAGGGCCAACTTCTTCCTCCTGCCTTGTTTTCTTCTAATCCGCTTGGGACACTCTCGTCCCAAGAAATGCTAGATCTTTCACCATCCTCTCCCAAGCTGAAAGAGCTGCCTAATACACTTAAGTATGTTTTCTTGGGACCAAAGGAAATGCTCCCCGTAATCATTAGTTCAAAATTGACCAGGGAGCAAGAGTGCAACCTAACAAAGGTCCTTATGGAACACAAGGCAGCCATTAGATGGTCCTTATCAGACTTAACTGGCATTAGCCCCTCCTACTGCACTCACCGTATATATATAGAGGAGGAGGCTCGACCTTCCTGTGAGATGCAATGACGTCTCAACCCTAACATACAGGAGGTCATTAAAAAGGAAATTATTATGTGGCTGGATGCGGGTATAATCTACCCGATCAGCAATAGCCCCTGGGTGAGCCCGATTCATGACGTGCCCAAAAAGGTGGAACTCACCATCCGTGTCAATGACAGGGGCGAATCCATCCCTACACGCACTCCTACATCTTGGAGAGTGTGTGTAGATTATAGGAAACTGAATGTTGCAACTAAGAAAGATCACTTTCCACTACCTTTCATTGACCAAATCCTGGAGCGGTTAGCGGGAAATAAATTTTTCTATTTCCTTGATGGATTCTCTGGATATAACCAGGTGGCAATTGACCCAAGGGACCAAGAGAAAACCACCTTTACCTGCCCCTTCGGCACCTTTGCATTTAGAAGGATGCCGTTCGGACTTTGTAACACACCAGCAACTTTCCAGAGATGTATGCCGGCAATATTCCATGACATGGTGGGTGACTTTCTTGAGGTCTTCATGAATGACTTTTTGATCTTTGGACCCTCTTTTGATGACTGTCTTGCCAACCTAACCTGTATCCTTCGGAGATGTATTGATGTGAACCTCGTGCTCTCTTGGGAAAAAAGTCATTTTATGGTACACGAGGGAATTGTTCTCGAGCATATCATCTCCGATAGGGGTATCGAGGTTGATAGAGCTAAGCTTGATGTAATTGTTGATTTACCTGTGCCTGGCTCTGTTAAACAAATCTGCCCCTTCTTGAGACACGTCAATTTCTATAGGAGATTCATCAAAGACTTCTCCACGATTTCTAGACATTTAACTCATCTCCTATCGACCGATGTACCCTTTGATATAGGCCCCGACTACATACGAGCATTCACGCAGCTGCATGATGCTATCACAAAGGCCCCTATTCTCCAGCCACCTAACTAGTCCCTCAACTTTGAACTCATGTGTGACGCTTCCGACCTTATAGTCGGAGCCATCCTGGGACAAAGACGTGATACACACCCCTTCGTGGTGTACTACGCCAGTAAGACGTTGGATGAGGCCTAGCGTAATTATACAACCACTGAAAAAGAACTACTGGCAGTCGTCTTTGGGCTGGAGAAATTCCATTCTTACCTTGTGGGCTCTCATGTTATTGTATTCACTAACCACGCGGCCATTCGCCATCTCATGCACAAGAAGGATGCCAAGCCTAGACTGATTCGTTGGATCCTTCTGCTCCAAGAATTTGACATTGAGATCCGCGATAAGGCCGAAGCCCAGAATGTTGTTGCTGATCATCTCTCGAGACTGGACCCTGACCACATTGGACTTACCCTATCGATCAATGAGGTTTTTCCCGATGAGCACCTATTGGCAATTAATGTGACTAGTGGACCTTGGTATGCCGACATTGCCAATTACCTTGCTTCTGCTTCCCTTCCATGTAGCTGGCTTAAAAACCACCGTGAGCGTCTCATTGCAGAAGCAAAGTATTATTTCTGGAATAATCCACTACTTTTTCGAATAGGTGTTGACCAGATCATCCGTCACTGTATTCCTGACAGCAAATTCCCTAGTGTGCTATCCTTCTGCCATGATCAAGCTTGCGAAGGCCATTTCTCTAGGAGGAAAACTGCAGCCAAGGTGTTGCAGTGTGGTTTCTTTTGGCCCTCCCTTCACCAGGATGCACACAATTATGCCAAACATTGCACTAGGTGCCATTCGTTAGGGTCAATGTCACATCGTGACATGATGCCCTTGCAACCCATCCTAGCTGCTGAAATCTTCGACATTTGGGGAATCGATTTCATGGGTCCATTTCCTCCTTCCAACGGCTTCGAATACATCCTCGTTGTTGTTGATTATGTTTCGAAATGGATCGAGGCTATTCCCACATGCCATTCTGACCATGTCATATGCACTCGATTTGTCAAAGACCACATTTTTGCACGCTTTGGGATCCCTTGAGCCATTATCTCGGATGGAGGAAGCCATTTTACCCATGCTTATTTTCGAGCACTTCTGAGGAAATATGGAGTCCACCATCGTATCGCATCTCCATATCATCCTCAGACGAACGGCCAGGCTGAGGTGTCGAACCGGCAAATCAAGTAAATTCTCCAGAAAATGATTCGGCTTGATCGTAAGGATTGGTCCGATAAGCTAATTGACGCACTTTGGGCGTACCGGACCGCCTTCAAGGCTTCCCTTGGTATGTCTCCTTATAGAATCGTTTACAGGAAGCCTTGTCATTTGCTCGTGGAGCTGGAGCACCGCGCTTATTGGGCGGTTCGCTAATGTAACCTTGACCTAGACCTATGTGGTCGAGAAAGGAAACTCCAACTCCAAGAGCTGGAAGAGCTCCGTTGTGAAGCATATGATTCTACCTTAACTTTCAAGCAACGCACTAAGGCTTTTCACGACAGCCGTATTTAGCAGAAGGAATTCAAGCCATCTCAGCAAGTTTGGCTTTACAATGCCCGGCTCAAATTCTTTCCAGGGAAATTGAAGTCCAAAAGGACTGGTCCCTTCTTGGTCTCGAGACCATTTCCCAACGGGGCTGTTGAAATTGAAGATCCCAAATCTGGGCATAAATTTACGGTCAATGGACAACGTTTAAAACCTTATCTTACTCATGAACCTGCCTCCGTTGGAGAAACTGCTGCCTTGCTGGAGGGTAACTAATTTCATGCCTCATTCTGAGTCCAGCTGGGGACGTTAAATTCAGTGCTCGTTGGGAGGCACCCCAGCAACACTCCTCCACGCACGCACTTCCATGTCATTTCATTTCACCACCCACCATCCACCCACCCTACCACTCTGCTATATACCTTGCACCTCAGCTCTCGTTCCTTGATCTTTGGACCTTCCTCTACCCTGCATGCATATGAGGACAAAGAATTGTTAGGCATGGGGGGGTGGATAGGCATCTATAGGATCTGGGTATTATATGGTATCATGCAGTTTCCATCCATCTATAAATATGTACATAAAAAAAAAGTGTTTAGTAATGATCTGAGGCTGAAACAAAAATACAATAAGTGTTTATGGATATTCAACCACTGATTGGAAGACTTTCCAAGCCACAGAAGCTTGATTCGCTCAGGCTCGGCTTAATTCACTTGAGCATTGACAAGATAGATCGAAATTTCTCCTAACTAAGGACGTATTCTTATACCTAAGACATCAGTACAGGATCCGTTGGTTTGCTTCTACTCGAGAACCTAAGTAATCTTGGTTCACACTACACATAACAAGAAATACCAGGTGAACATAAGATCCAACCTTAGTGTTCATTAGGGAAGGTGGAGTCCTTATCTGTGCGCGCAGGTAGACTTTTTATCCCAGGCTTTAGTCTTGTGTCTAGGAGAAACTCTTTCCACCAAAAAGAAACTCTCCCACCAAAACAAAAAAGTGTGCTCCTCCAAATAAAGTTCTAAGAGATATATTGACACTTGTTTCAAAAGAAAAAAAAATTGTGCAAATAAGTCAGTATATCTCGCAAATGTCTGTAAATTCTTCTTCCTAAAAAGTTTTTAGGGCAAGTTACAAATGCTCTATTTCTACCATATATTCTTTGAGCCACAAATGTAATAAAATGGGAGTTGAATTTTCTATCATCCTTTTAAGGGTCAATCCGAAGACACGAGTTGAAACTGGGACCAACCTACACTTAAAAATTTGTGAAACCCTGGGCTTGAGACTTAATGTTCATTTGGTCAGTCTTGATCCTTCACTATGCACAAACCATAATCTCTTGATCTCTCGAGTACGACAAAAACCTTCTGAGTCCAGGAAATCATACTTAAGGTTTAAATATCAAGAGTTAAGGTTAGTCGAGAGATGGTCTATGTCATGTAAGACTTAAAGTATTGGTAGTCTTCTCTGAAAGTGGTTCTCACAATATCCAACAAATAAACACATCCATGTCGCTTCAAGCTTCAGCTTAAGATCATCTCTAAATACAAAACAAAAAAAATGTTTTGCTAGGGACTAGCAAAAGATAGGCATGGGGGTATGATTGCACAGCAAAAATACACCAATAAATATGCCATCTTGTGTTATTTCCCAGCACTACCATTGCATCTTATGTAGCAATAGTGGCATTTGTACAGACACATGCATGCTTTTCTTTTAAAAGAGGGGAGGAGAGTGAATAATTGGCAACCTAATTAACATTTTCATCAAGGGCTGCATTGCAAATTCACCATTCTCATTTTTTTATTTTGATTTTGAAATCTTCTTCCTCACGCGGCTCAGGGCATGGGGCATGTACCTCTTCGCGCCATTCCTCTGCCAGTAGCATGGCGGGACTTGCTCTGCCAGCAGCATGGCGGTGGCATGCGTTTTCTTCTTTAAAAGGCCTTGCCCTCTCCCTTGCACCGGGGAGCCTGGAACAGACACCACCCGCAGACACCTTCCTCCAGGTCAATCTCCTCCCCTCTTCCCCTCCATATGCAGTATCTCTTCTCACTGAAGACACACACTGCGAGCAGGAGCAAGCTCACAGTGGTCCCACGACCACCACTGTAAGTTCCACCACCGCCTAGCTCCTTCAAGAGCAGGTGGGCATGGTGGTTTCACCCTCTATTTTCATCGCTGGAAGCTCTCACCGCCATTATCAGAGCTCCAACGTCAGAAGCTCCAGCAGCAGCAACGGCCGCCAGCAGCAGCGCAGGCCACCACGCGCACACCAGCAGACCTCCACAAGCTCTCCCCGCACGCGCAGGGGCTTCCCAACGCGTCGGCGCACGTAGAACCGGCGCTACCAGTTGCCCGCTCTCACGCGGCACTGTAGCCACTGTTCACGCCTCTCAGCATGACACTGTAGCCACCAACTTGTTTCTCACTTAGCCGGTGGCACAGCACTCTCTCTCTTCGCCCGCAACCCGCTCTAGCCAGTCGCCTGCATTTGCGCCCGTGCCCGCTACCACCTGCAGCGTTGTGCGCTGCGCTGCGTAGTGCGCTGCGTTGCCCTCTCTCTTACACTCCCGCACCCGCCTGCGTGCAACAACAGCGTGCGTGTTCCCTCCAGTGCCCGTGTGAAGCTCTTACGCGTCCATGCCCTGTGAGATCAGACGGCGGATGCTTCCGTAAGACAACTTAACTCTCCCTCTCTCTCTCACACTCCTCCAGCGTACTCTCCCACACTCAAACACACACACACTCGTATACTCACACACTCACTTGTACACACTTACACATACATACATATATTTATATATCTACTCACATTTATACATAAATACATATCTACATATATATATATATATATACATATATGCATATATATATCTATATATATTTAAATACATAGATACTTATACAAATATATCTATATACATATATACATATGCATATCTATATACATATATTAGTATATATATATATATAGTTATAAATATATATATATATATGCATAACTACATATATACCTATATAGTTATAACCCTATCTGTATATATACATACATACATATATATATATATATATATATATACATCACCTACTTGTATCCATACGCCCTTGCACTAATCACTCCACCACGCATTCTATCGTGGGAATATCTGCACCAGTTGCTGATATTCCCCGATACCCGCGTAAAGCAAGCGCCTCCGCACACACTCCACACATCCATCCTACACTCTACGCGGCACTTCGTCTTGTTGGTTGCGTCTTACTAGACATGGACCAACTCGATACTGTGCTACACGCCATTTTCACTTCCACCCCCACCTCTATATATATAATATATATACATCTATATATATAGAGGCTGTATTTATTTCTCTACAAGCAACCTACCTTATTTTTATTTCTCTTTTGTTTCCTACTATTAAAAAGATAAAAAAAAAGAGTAAAAGAGAAAAGATAATCCTTGTCTTGCAGGTACTCGGTCTTGCAAATAGCAGGGCCAGCTCTTTTGGAAACCCTAAGTTGGCTCAAAGCTAAGAACAATTTGGCTCAAAGCCAAGGACCTGATTTTGAGGGTGTGCCTCAAGGACAATATTATCAACGAAAAAATCTTAAATAGAAAAAAAACCAAAAACATAATAAACGCACGGAAGAGATACGTTTTAGGAAAGGCGTAGAAACTTCTTCACCTTTAATTCCCGCCTCCCGGAGATTGACCCTGGGCCTAAAAGTGACCAAGATAAAATTAAGTAGGCCAGGTAAAAAGAATTTTGTGAAAGATGGTTAGACTCGATTTAGGTTAACCACTATACTCACTTCAATGATAATTTCACCATATTAACACAACCTATTCGAGTTCAACTAGGCAGCAGGTGATCAAATGGCTGTCGGGGAATTGCAGGTGAAGGTGGAGGTGATGGCGTTTACACCTGCTCTGGCGAGGACACCTGAAAATAAGAATATGGGCAAATGCCCCAATTAAAATGCTCAAAAGGTTAGGAAGGATACGGCGAGGGTGTAGGTGGCGGTGGCGTGTGTGAGAGGGAGTGAGGTGGTCGAACGGAGGCAGAGATGGTTGCGTGAAGGTGGGTTGTTCGGTGGGCGATTTGGATGGGTGATGGAGTGAAATAGGGGAGGGGTTTTGTGCGGAGGCGTACGACGGAGCTTTTGGAGGTGGAGCGAGCATGTTTGGTGGTGTGTAGTGAGCTCTCGGTCTCTCCGAAGCTTGGCTGGAGTGAAAGAAGACGAAGGGGGAGGTCAGTGATCGTGGGTTGAATCAAGAGTTTAGAGAGAGAGAAATAAAGTAAAGAGGAAGAGGAAGCTAAGGACCAAACTATGGGTCGAAGATGAATGGGATCCACACCGACTTTGATTGGCTGGTGCCAGGGTGGACGAATTCTTCAGTGAGGTGAACGGTGGCGAGGAGAGGGGAAGATGGCGCCCACTGTGACCGGCGAGGCGTAAAGGAAGATGGTAAGGATGATGGATGGGCCAATTTGGTCATTAGCCGTCCCTAGAAGATGGAGAGGAAGCGATGTTGGAGCTAGGTCGGAGAAGGGCTAGAGGTAGGGATTTGAAGAGGGTTTTGGGCTAAAACCTAGCTAAGGAGGTGAGGTTGTGCAGGAGGAAGCTTTATAGAGCTTCAAGGTGAGCTATAGATCAAGAAAGAGGAATTCCATGGCTTGGACTTGAAGGAAAGGAACCCATGATTCTCGTCGTTCACACGGGAAATCCATGGAGACTTGGGACTCCAAATTGATTCCAGATTGTTTGCCTAAGTGTTAACATCAATCCCACCAATTTTGGTAGGATTTGATTACCATTAGAATAGGATTTGGGTTGGTCAAAGTTTCTTGGAGGTCGAGTTTGGCCTCAATGGTGGTAGGGGCTCTTTTCACAAAGAATATGAAGAAGCTGGGGGGCTAATTGCAAAGAATTTGAAAGTTAGGGGAATGTTGTGAGAGAAAAGAGTTAGACTGGACCAAAATGCAAATTTGGTCAAGATGACCTCTGATTGGATCCAAATTTTGATATAAACCTAATTTGGACCCAAGAAATCTGATGGTGAAGTTGGATTTAGGTTTTGACCAAGTTTGACTAGGTAAATTATGCAGAAACCTAAATTAGCGCAACTGTTTATTTGAAACTCTATTTTTGGTCAAAATGGGTTCTGATGTCAAATCAAGGATGCTAAACCCTAGAGAATATTTTTCTATAATTTGTAGAAGATTTAGGTGAATTTTATCCTTAACAGAATCTCAGTAAATTAAGTGGGTCTATTTTTAAGGTTTCAGATGTTATTTAATTCTCGTAATGCATGAAAACCTATTTCTATCTGTACGAACTCTCTTTTTAGACTTTAATACACGTTTGAACTTTAATAAAAGCCTGAGAAAATCCACGGTTGTTCTGAATTCATGATATGATGGTAAAATTATAGTTTTAACCCTGGTTTCATGTTAAACTCTCAAAAAAGGATGTGTTGTGATTTACGGTCCTATGGCTGTTATGTAGGAGCATTTATTAATGGAATATGACTAATTCAGGCTAGATATGGCTGATGAGGACGTTATCATCATACCTCCATGCTTAACTTTTGATAATCCCTTAGCAAAATCTTATGAAATTAACTCAAATTCTAGACCATGCCTTGGTGTTCAAAGTCCTGATTCTTTCTTCTTTTTAGAAATTAGGTCAAAATGCTAATAGTAGGTTTAGAGGTACTCAAGTACCAATCAAGATCCAGACCTGACTAGCTTTAGCCTCAGTCTTCCACGAAGGTTTCTAAGGCCCACAGGAACTATTCTAAGGTTCGTTGGACCCAGCGGTTAAAGCACCCGTGTTTGTAACATGGTTAGTCCTTGTTCAGTTTGTAGTGTGCTTTTGTAAAAGAAGGAATAGAAGAATATTTTCATTTTTGGAGAGTTTTCTCTCTCTTTTTCTTAATTATTTCTAACTTCAGATTGGCCTTAAAACATGGTCTATATCGGATTCATTATTCCCACCATCAATCCTCACTGGGTCCTTTGCTTTTGATGCTTGGCAACCTCTAGAACCCTGGCTTTTGATGTTTCAAGATAATGCCACCCATAGCATTCTGTAGGTAAATTTAAGCCCTGGCAATCAGCATTTCGGGATAATCTTGCCAATGGCACCTGAACCAGTACACGGTGCTTACATGCCCCCGATAGGATATTTAGATATCCTAGGAGACAAGCACTGAGGAGACGGTATGTTATTACGCATCTTCAAGGGGAATTTCCTACCTCTTCGCGCTGGGAACTCATCCAAATCAACTTGTGCTGATAAGCTGCTCCAAATCTAGGTACTTTTTCATAATAGAAAATGCTTTTGCATGATTTTGATTATTAGGCACACTGAACCAAACTTGTGTGTGGATTAGGGTGCTTAGGTTACCGAATCCCGTAAACTAGAGGTCAATTAACGAGCCTGAATAATCCCTAAGCCTTAGACCTAATACATAAGCTTCGCATTTTCCTCAAACTCTTGAGGACTATCTAGATCTTAACGGATATGTGAATTTTTAAGCCCTAAAACAAGCCCAAGAGGCCTAAGATCAGCACTCATACTAATCTCTTTGTCTCTCTGTTATTCTAGGACTTAATTTTTTTTCTTTTGATTTGGTCCAGAACTTAAGTAGATTCCATAATCATTTACTAATGACTGTCACCTTTTTGTTTCAAATTGTTGCTCCTTTTTGACATTTAAAACACCTCCTCTCTTCCTCCTCAAGAATGATATGCAATTAATCCTCTCAAAATTTCCTCCCCTTTCTCCATTTTTTATTTTTTCAAATTTTTGTTTGGTTGTTTGGAATATGTAATTTTTGTGAGAACCTTTCAGAAACTTGAATTTTTATGTGTTTGCACAATAACACCCCCCATGCCTAAGTTTTGCAATGTCCTCATTGTAAAGTGGAGGGTAAGAAATCAGCGTGGTTCATGGGTTAGAACTGGGTAAAAGGGTGGGTGAATGGGTTAGGATGATTATTGCGGATGATTTCAAGCTTTGATACGAATACCAAAGGTGGAGTTAGCTGTTCCAAAACTGAACTCAGAGTGCAGTAGACGTAAGCTCAAAAGGATAATCAGAATGATCTCGGGTTTTTGAAATGACTGGTTGCCTCCCGTTAATCTCTAAATTCAATGCCTTCAGCCGAGCAGAAAGTGGTCATGGAGGAGTGGTCAAATCAGACGAATTTTGTAGAACAAGCACCTTGATCAAAAGCCTGGTTGGTATAACAAGGTGCTTGTTTAGATCTCAAGGCTGATGTTGCAGCCTAAACCCAATCAGTCTGGTGGGTTGATGAGTATGGATCAGGAGGTGTGGTGCCCACTAGATGCTTTGTGACTCAGAAGGATGTGGAAATGAAAATCCAGGGTTTGGCTGATTCGATTCAACCTGGTCAGAGTAGGGATCCACAAATGCAAAAGAGTTTGTGGAGGATGTAGGAGCCCTACAAGAGTGATCAGAGAAGGATGGGATGTGATTAGTAGTCTGATCGATGTCCAAATCCCGATCAAAATATGGATAAGAATCATGTGCGACCGGATCATCGAGAGGAGAATCAGAGTAGAAGTTGATTCTGGTTGCGAGTTAGGGTTGGGATCAAATTCGAGAAGGTTCTGTATGTGTAGAAGAGGTGGCTTCAAGTAGAGTTGTATGTGTTAAGGGCTCCTCTATAAAAGGTTCAAAGGTCAGTTCCTCTAGAGAGTCCTCGTAAAGTTCATCAAAATCAAATGTAAATGGTTGGAGAGTGCTTATAGGATCATGAAAATTGGCGTCAAGAAAAGATTCAAACTCTAGATTGCATACACTCTAGGCACTTGTAGTTTCTGAATCCTGTAGATCATAAAGGAATGATTCCAAGTCAATGGAACTTGATTTTGAATTGATGATCTCATGGTCAGGGACCTTAGAGTCAGAGTTGAAGAATGGGTCGTGGATGCTGAGGTCGTAAATTGGCTCGTAGTCGTCAGGAAACAAAGATTCTTTGAAATTAGAGTAAGATTCGAAATCGTCAGAGAATTTGCGAAGATCGTGTTCTAAACCTGATTCCAGATCGGAAGTTCCACCACAGAGTGAATCAAGATGTAGAGAAGCAGCAACCTGACTTGGATCTAACCTAAACTCAGAATTCGAACTCAAAAAGGTGTCCCTATTAGGCATAGGCCCAGGTTCTAGGCTCCTAGGAGAGACCCAATCAAATCCCAACTCTTCCTGCTCCTCGATTTCTATGTTGTAAATTGGTGTGATTTCCGACAAATCAATCTGTATCTTGGAGGAGTCTGGAGAGGTATAGTCATCAAACATAGGCCCAGAATTGTATTTCAACTTGAAAATCTGAGTCTCATCACATGGGGCCTTATAATTATCCTAAATAGGCTCGAATCTAGATTCTAGGTTAAGGGTATGGATTGGAAAACTAAAATCTAGGCTGGACTCTATTGGGATGTCAGAATCATCCTTGAGAATTAGCTTAACAGGATAAGGCTTAGGATTTACATTCTCGAGGAGTTCTGTTTTAAGCTCATCATTACAGGTGTTTGGGAATTCCAAGCTAGGTGAACTAGGTTCTCGTATCTCTAGGGCTATCTCGAAATCGGGAACACCTACAATTGGATCTTCCCAACCCAACTCAAGATTATGTGTATCAGTTTGTACATAAGTTGGATCATATTCCACCTAGGTTGGGGATCCACAACAACCTTGATTCTCGAACCCAGGATTTGGGAAATCAGATTGATCCTTAGTCTTATTCCAAGATGTTTTGCTAAACGCTTGGGGAATATATGGGTATTTTTTATTGATAAACTATTTCAATAATTTTGTCATCTCTTCCCATTTCTCAAGGTCATCTTGGTGTCTTTCCCAAAGTACAGGATTTGTCAGACATTGGAGATATTCAAAGTTATGCAATTTTTCCAATTCAATATATCCTGTCATGAGAATATCCCGAGTTGATCCATTTGTTACTTGTGTCAAAATTAATTGAGCACAATTTACAATAAAGGCTGATGTTTCTGGGATATTAACCTGTATTCATGTTGACTGGATTTGAGGTGTTATCATTAACTCCATAAAATTTCAGGGCATCCTCAATCATTCTGTCTCTCATGGACATTTGGGATTCAGGTTTCCTAAATGGTCTTCCTAATTTGGCAGGTTGCATCTTTAAATCAGATGGTAGAATTAAGATGTTGAATCAAACTCAGGTTAGATTGAAGTTGATTAGATCTGAAAGAGATTCCCAAGAAGATCTAGTGAGATCTCTTAGGTTAAAAACCTAATGACCTTCCTATGCGTGTGCTCTAAAGAATAGATGAGGGACCAGATATGAATTGGACCCAATCAAGACACCCAAAGATTTTTCGATGACTATAGAGGTTCGGGGCGGATGATACCCCTGGATCAGAAAGTCGTCCACCTGAGAATTACCTGGGCAGCCAGAAAGGGAGAGTCCTGCAAAGAACCTTACACGGTAGAGTGTCCCCACAGGTTACAGGGTTTCCCCCACCTGACCTTCCCTATCATCGCGGATCCAAGTAGACCAGAATGGATAACTTGACCTCTTAAGTCTACCAATTTTAAGTCCTAATTTGTGCCTTTAATTCCACTTGATTAGAAGTTAATTTGACTCGTGACCTAATTTGGAGGTTGGTTGGCCCACACTATAGATCAACTTCAGCTGACCTGCCCTAAAGATGGCAGAATGAAATCTAGGTCAAGACGCAAAAAAATACCCTGATTTGACTCCCAGGTTATTAGGTCCACAATTTTAAGATTCAAGTGAGATTTAGAGCCTGATTTTTAGGGTTTTTCTGATTAGATCTTTTCAATCAAGGGCTTGAGTGGCACATAGATGAGGGAGGGTGTGTTTCCTTTTATGCAAGCAAGTGTGCACTAACACTTCAGAAACCCTAAAGTTGAAACCCTAAGTAGCTCTATTTCCAAGTCCAATTTGATCTTAAAATGTTCTCCTTGAACTTCAAGCAAGCAGTGTGTTAGCCCAAGGTGGTTTTAGAAATTAAGCGTAGTCCCTAATAGGTATAGGCAATTTAGGTAGGAAATTCTAAACAAAAATGCTTCAGGCTTCAATCAGATATGAAAATTTTTCGCAAAGTAGGAAACTTGCCTTTTTTAAGAGATGATTTACTATGAAAATAAGGCAGGTAGTTCCTAATTAGTTTTGTTTCCTTTTCTCTCTTCCAAGGATTAGGAGATTAAGGCAGAAGAGAGATTACCTACCCTGGAGTGGTTGAAATGCGTGGAAGTTCACCTCATGAAGTACCTTGCAAAATCACAATAAACGAATAGGGCAAGTTAGTGCTCAGATATAATCAATTAAATCAAAGACTAGTGGTGAATTACGTGTTGCTCCCCAGCAATGGTGCCAAAATGTTGGACAAGGCTTTTCAGGAGATTAAAGTGTCTCGTTGTAGTAAAGTCTCCTAAATCGCTCTTTAACAAATATAATTTATTACTCGAACTGAAATCTGAGGTCAAACACAGAGAATAAATATGGAATTCACGCACTAATCTTTAATTAGAATCAATTAGCATAATTAATTGAGCATTAAAAATAGATTTAATGAATAATGACCTGTCACATTATTTATTCAATGTTTCTAGAGATTGCATGGAACAAAAGAGGAGAATAAAAAACAATGGTGATTTAGATCACCACTAATTCTCTTAATTAAGCATGTATGCAATTATTCAATCAGAATTCAATTGTAAACTATAGTACTTAAATTATTCAACACTAATTTAAATAATGCCATAATGTTCTCGACTTAATAGAGCCTCCTTTCTTTTTTTCTTCAAATGCAAAGCCTTTCTCTCTCTTTCTTCTTCTTCCTTTTTTCTTCTTTCGGTACGCATAGGCCCTCTTCCTCTTTTTGTTCCCTTCGCAACACAAGGGAAACAACCTCTTCTGCGGTTGAGTGTCACACTGGGATACTTCTTCAGAGAGCAAAAACCCCCCTTCCCTACGTGCTCTCTCTCTCTCTTTCCTACTTTCTCTCTCTCAAGATTCGAGCTTATCATGTTATCAGGCATGCGTGCACCAGGGTCTAGGGTTGCGGGTGTGGGTTGCAGTCAAGGAGTGAACAACCTTAGGTCGGGTCGGGTTGGGTGTGCGAGTGAGTGGGGACCTCACCCTCGGTGTCGAGGCGATAAGACCTAAATGTAAAAAAAAATAAAATCACTCCTTTGCTTCTTTCCTTTACGATGTGGGACTAAATGTCCCACATCTTCCTCATGCAGCTACAGTAGATGGCTAAAGCTCCAATTGTAGTTGAAGTTGTTGCTGCTGCTATCGCGCAAAGGTCTGGAGGGCTTCAAAATTCAAGTCTGTGTGGATTGCAGGCAGTAGGTGGTCAAATGGCGGTCGAAGAACTACAGGTGAAGGCAGAGGTGATGGCGTTTACAGTTGCTCCGACGTGGACACCTGAAAACAAGAATATGGGCTAAATGTCCCAATTAAAATGCTCAGAAGGTTCGCAAGGATGCAGTGAGGGTGTAGGTGGCTGTGGCGTGCCGTGAGAGGGCGTGAGGTGGCTGAACGGAGGCAGAGATGGTTGCGTGAAGGTGGGTTGTTCGGTGGGCGATTTGGATGGGTGATGGGGTGAAATAGGAGAGGGGTTTTGTGTGGAGGCATACGACGAAGCTTTTGGAGGTGGAGCAGGCATGTTTGGTGGCATGTAGTGAACTCTCGATCTCGCCGGAGCTTGGCCGAAGCAAAGGAAGATGGAATGGGAGGTTAGTGATCGTGGGTTGAATCAAGAGTTTAGAGAGAGAAATAAAGTAGAGAGGAAGAGGAAGATAAGGACCTAATTATGGGATGAAGAGGAAGGAGATCCACGTCGGCTTTGATTGGCTGACACCGGGGGGCGAATTCTCCGATGAGGTGAATGGTGGCAAGGAGAGGGGAAGATGGCGCCCACTGTGACCGGCGAAGCATAAAGGAAGATGGTGAGGATGATGGATAGGCCAATTTGGTCATTGGCCATCCCTAGAAGACGAGGAGGAAGGGCTGCCGGAGCTAGATCGGAGAAGGGACAAAGGTAGGGATTTGAAGAGGGTTTTGGCCCAAAACGTAGCTAAGGAGGTGGGGTTGTGCACGAGGAAGCTTTATAGAGCTTCAGGGTGAGCTATAGATCAAGAAAGAGGGATTCCATGGCTTGAACTTGAAGGAAAGGAACCCATGATTCTCATGCATTCACATAAGCAATCCATGGAGACTTGGGACTCCAAATTGATTCCAAATTGTTTGCCTAGGTGTGAACATCAATCCTACCAATTTTGGTGGGATTTGATTGCCATTAGAGTAAGATTTAGGTTCGTCAAAGTTGCTTGGAGGTCGAGTTTGAACTCAATGGTGGCAGGGGCTTTTTCACAAAGAAGATGAAGAAGCTGGGGGCATGTGTGTGAGAGAAAAGAGTTAGATTGGATCAAAATGCAAACTTGGCCAAGATGATCTCTGATTGGGTCCAAATTTTGGTACAAAGCTAATTTAAACCCAAGAAATATGATGGTGAAGTTGGATTTAGGTTTTGACCAAGTTTGATTCAGTAAATTACTTAGAAACTCAAATTAGGGCAATTGTCTGTCTAAGACTATTTTAGGTCAAAATAGATTTTGATGGTCAAATCAAGGATGCCAAAGAGAATATTTTTCTATAATTTATAGAAGGTTTCGGTGAATTTTATCTAAGCAGAACCTCAGTGAATTAAGCGGGTCTATTTTTAGTGTTTCAGATGTCATTTAATTCTCATAACGCGTGAAAACTCATTTCTATCTGTACAAACCCTCTTGTTAGACTTTAATGCATATTTAACCTTTAATAAACCCTTTAGAAAACCCATGGTCATTATACATTCATGATATGATGGTAAAATTACAATTTTAACCTTGGTTTCATGTTAAACTCTTAGAAAAGATGTGTAGTGAATTACAGTCCTTTGGCGGTTATGTAGGAGCATTTATTAATGGAATGACTAATCAAAGCTAGATATTGCTATGATGACGTTATCATCACTAACAAACCAACTCATCATGCATTACATATTGTCAAACGACCAAAAAGAAATGAATATCTAAAAGGAACTATTTTTAGGAGAGGTATCCTAACAACCAGGGACCTTAGAAGGCATGGGTGCCTGAAAATATTCTCAAACCTTATTTTGTAGGACTCAAAGAAGAAGAACAAGTGGATTATGGACAGTGGGTGTTCAAGGCACATGACGAGAGACTTACACAATTCCTAAAGCTGAAGGAGGTGGAGGAAGGACACATGGCTTTGGGTTTAAAAAATGTTGCATAATTGGTAAAGGTATAGTAGGTAATTATTTTAAACAAGTTAGAAATGTATCTTTAGTAGATGGTTTACAATGCAACCTATTTAGTGTAAGCCAAATTTTTGAGAGACATTGTAGAGTTGCTTTTTGATTGTGATGGATTTGAAATAATTGATAAAAAAATTTTAAAGGTTCTCTTAAAAGGTAGAAGAGAAAAAGACATTTATGTACTTGAGTTTGATAATGAAGATATTATTGATTGCCAACTTGCTTCTAATAAGCAAAATAGTTTATGGCATAGAAGACTAGGACATGTAAACATGAAATTGATTGACAAAATAGAACCCAAGTCTATAGAAGAGGCTTGTAGTGATGAGTCTTGGATCATAGCTATGCAAAAAGAACTCAACCAATTTGAGAGGAACAAGGTTTAGGATTTGGTTCCTAAGCCTAAAGATCGCAACATCATTGCTACAAAATGGGTCTTTTAAAAAAAATTAGATGAGTCTGGAAAGGTAGTTAGGAATAAGGCTAGGCTTGTTGCTCAAGGTTATAACCAAGAGGAGGGTATGAACTTTGATGAGACCTATGCAGTGGTTGCTAGGCTTGAGTCAATTTGAATGCTCCTCTCTTTTGCCTCTTACTTAGACTTTAGGCTCTTTCAAATGGATGTGAAGAGTGCATTCCTAAATGGGATTGTTCAAGAAGAGGTTTTTGTGAGACAACCACTAGGGTTTGAAAGTCTAGAGTGATGTGTTTTTTGCTTTCACGTGTCATTACTATGCTTAATTTAAATAATTCCTAAATTTTTCTAACTAAAGTAGATAGGGAAAGCAAGGGCTAATCCCAAGAGGAGGTGGATTAGTTAAATTTTTTTTATGACTTAATCTAATGATTAAAACCAAGTTTCATTTACGAAATCTACCACAAAATTAACAACAATTTCTGACTACATCATCAAACAAAACATGCCTAGAAACTTGGTCAAATCAACATATAAAAATTTGATAAATTTTTATATGTTGATTTGACCAAGTTAAATTTTTTGGACAAACTTAGGTAAACTAGAAATCAACCAACATAAATTTCATGCAAATCCATGTAGCACAAATTCATAGTAATATGTCAAGTCGGCCTATCAAATCTTCTTGTGAATCTTGATATAGGTATCTTCGTCGAATTTGATCTTTTCCATACAAATTATTTTTGCATGAAATCGATGGCATCAGAAATCTAACATGATACAGTTTACTAGAAAAATTATCAAAAATTTATGCAAAGATTTTTCACACAAAACAACAAACATAAAATTGACCAGATTTCCTATTTTTTTATAAATATGAGAATAAAAGTTTCAAAACAAGTTCTAATGACCCTAAACTAATTTAACTAACTAAACATTCAAAATAGTCTAAATTACAACAAAACTTCTCTCCCATCAATAGTTTGACATTTGAAATCACAAATTTCTGGGTTCAAACCTTCGAAGGGTCTAGTACCTCACATGATTTGCTACAAACACACATAAGACTGAACATTGAGTGCGAATGTAACAAGCTCAAAGTTAACTAAACAACAAGAATATGTCAGTCCAACCAACATGTAGGAAACCGTAAAAACAAAATAAATTACATTTCACACATGATTTACAATGCAAACATACTATATAGGCATTCCAACCATCAATTAGAGATATAGAAAATAAAATCCGATGCATAAAACTTGCAATGAATATAGCAATAAATGTAATAAGCATAGGGAATAACGATAAGACAAGAAAGCACTCTTGAATATTGAGACACCTCAACAATGGTGCTCCTCGCCCTTCTTATGTGTTGGAAAGATCGTTTGTCACTTGGATGCTTGTAAATAACATGGATATGGTCCACTTTTGAAGAGGATGCCTTCGATTCGATCCCGATGTAGTAGTGTGCACATAGATCGAGATAGAAAACACAGAGAGATCCCCACATTGATGGAGAGAGTAGAGAACTAGAGGATATGTTGATTTGAACTACATGTGGGCTCCCTAGCCTTAGAGACCTTGAAGGGGGGTATTTATAGAGGGTTTTGCAATATCTTTTTAGGGTTTCTCAACTTATCTTGGTTTTTTGACCCCTTTCTATTCCTAATCTAAAGTTTTACATATAATAAAAGTTGTACCCTTTGAAATCATCTTTCAAATGCAATTTGAATCACTTAATTCTCATTCTTAATGAGAAAGTTATGGCCAAAATACTAAAAATGTGTTAGGCTGTCACAAATTTCAGGATTAGGATTAGGATCAAGATTAGCTAAAATTATGGGAAGAATGACAAGGAAAGTTCTTGGATGTGTATACTATTTGGGAAAGGATTAAAATGGACATCCAAGGATGGCATGAGTGGTAAATATGAATTAGGTTTAGGGGTGGGTGTAATTAAGGTGGAGTTTGGGATTTTTGGTTGATTTGATTAGCCTTTGGTAGTGTATGTATGTTCAAAATAAATAGAAATTAATATAGAGAGACAATTAGGGTCTCTCCTCTATGATACCTCCTCCACAAATGTTTTGGAGTAAATTCTCTTGGTCCTTCAAGGATGGTATGTTTAGCTCTACATTGTTCTTGGCCTCCATCTTTGCAAAATTTCCTCTTCCTTTTTCCTACAAGTAATAAAATTAGAGACCCAAACTTATAAATCCAATGTTATATAAATTATGTTATTTATTGACAAAATGTCTTACAATTAGCAAAGCTTATTAGTGGCACAAGAAGGGGGGTTGAATTGTGCTTTAAAAATTTAAATTAATCTATGTAAGTAACAAAAGACAATCGCACAAAATAACATCAGAATTTAGAGAGGAAACTTTTGCGGGAAAAACCTCTACCTAGATTTCTCAATCTAGGATTTACCCCTACTCAAGTAGGAATCACTATCAACAAATGATATTATAATTTCCCTCTTTACTTGACAAACCCCAAGAAGAGTTTTACCCCTCTACTAAGAGGAAACGGGAAACCCATAGCTCGGCCACCCAAATAAACTAACAAAACACAATATAAATAATAGTCCTATGAACCTTGAAAAATAGAGAATATAAAGTGATTTAGAATACTCCCTTTGAAACCTCTGGAGATGCAGAAATGCGAAGAGGGAGTAAAATTGCACTTAAAGAAGTTTTCAAGAACAAAAATAACACTAGAGAGCACAAGTAAGAGAGCAAGAAGCTTTTAGCATAAGAGGATTTCTTTTTCTTGGTGTGTATGCTAAAGGATACCATAGGGGGGTATTTATAGGTGTAGAGGATCAAATTTAGGTAGTAGAATTTGCTTAAATTTGAATTTAAGCGAATTAAACCAAGGTGAAACGAATACTTATCATTTAAGTATAGGATCACTGAAACAAACATCTAAAAGAGAATATTCAGACATCTGAAAGAAGAACTAGACATCTGAAATGACTTCAGTATCAAAATGATCGTTACTAGATATTTCAGATTGAGAATAGAGTCATCTGATAAGAATATTAGGCAACCTAAGGAGAAAAATAAGATGTCTGAGAATGAAGATAGATGTCTAACAAAAGGAAACATTCAATATTAACAAGTAACAGGTATCACCATTGATTAATGGTCAAAATCAACCTGTTCAAATTGAACATAGAAATATGAACGTTGAGAAGTAATTAAGCAAAGTTAGATGTCTTATAAGGGCTATAAACATCTGAGAATCAAGAGAAAATTTAACCGTTAATAAAATATGAGAAGAGAATATGATGGTAATAATGGCCAAGGAGATGCTATCGGGTGTCTTAAATCAATAACAAACGTCTTAATCAAGAGGATAATAAGAGCAGATTCTGGAATTGGTTTTAAACATTTAAGAAGATAGGTCAGACTCTGAAAAAAGCAAATCACATGTTCGAAAACAAAAATAAGACATCTCAAATTTCCTCAAAAGCTAATTAGGGTTTAATTTCTAAAAAGAGGATAAAGATTGAAAGATCTAGAAGATAACCAAAGGATAATGTGGATGATATGAAGGCTCTTTTACATTCTAAAAAAAATAACAAATACAAAATATGAGACTAAACTCTCTTCTTCATCTTCTTACTTGATCCATTCTCATCCTTAGCTTTTAAGAACTCCTGCAATACTTGTTAGTTCTTTCATAAAACAATTATTTGTCATTATCGAAAAATACTTCTAACCAGATTAACCATAATCTCCTTTTTTGTAATGGCAAAACATTTATTTCCATTATCAATTATTTTTGCCTCCTAGCAAAAAGCTTCTATCAATTTAAACCAAAGTAACTTATCCTAATGTATCTCCCCTATTTTGGCATTACCAAAAACAAAAGATCATATAGGAAAGCATTATCATGATTTTCATAGAAAAGCATGCAGAGAAATGGCATAGTGAATATAGCATAGCATAAGAAATATGTCCAACATAAAGCAAACTTAGAATAAAGTACAAATCATGACACAACATAACATGTCCATCATAATAGAGATTGATAAAAGTAGAATCCTAAATGGTGCAAAGCAACCAATTACAAATAAGCCAAGAGCTTCAAGTCTTCTTCTTTCCTTTGGAGTAATCTGCTTCCAAGTGCTTCATCTGGTCTTCAAAGCGAGAAATGTGAATGGCATATTGATTGGTGAAACTCCTAAGAAAATCATGATCTTCATGTTGCCTCTTCAATTGGAGCTCCATGCCATTAAACATGACTTTTTGGAAAGCCTCTCGATTTCCTTGCACATTATCCCAAGAATAATCCCAAGAAGCATTAGAATAAAAGGAGTGAGTGGAAGGATGTGGAAGCATAAGAGGAGGTTGGGAAAAGGTAGGAGTGAGGTGGAGATTGAGTTAAATGGACCTCTTTCTCTTCATGTTCTTCTTTAGTCCCTTTCTTATGACCCATAAGAAGGAAAGAGGTGGGGTCAAATTTCCTAACGGATTCATGTACACATTGCCTCTTTAAGTCAAGGTTGAAATGAAAAAACATGTTGGATATAAAAGCTCCTAAGGGAAGGTTTCTACGATGTGTAGCACCGAAGGTATCCATTATGAGATCACACCAATTCATCTTAGTGAGATTCATAATGGCATAAAGGATGTAGGCAAGCTCCTTAGAAATCTGATCAAAAGATCCAAATTTCCCATGAAGATTCCATGAGACAAATCTAGCAAGAAGGCGAGGAACAATTTTAAGATAATGGGATTCTAATTTTATACCTTTAAAAAAGACATCTTCTTAAACCAAGAATTGGGTAATGGTTGTGAAAGTCATCTTTTGCAATGTCTTGCCAATTAACGCCAGAGTCGGTGGTACAAGCAATGGAAGATATAACCTCATTAGTCACGGTAAATGACACATCCAACACACTTGATTTTAGGATGGTTGTGCTAGGAGTAGAATCATTGACAAGGTTTTCATAAAATAACGTAACCAACTCAAGAAAGATCGCAGGAATTTTTCCACTAGGAAAAAATTCATCAAAAAAGTGTTGAATACCTTGGGCTTGAAAATGTCCTAAAAGACGATACTCAGGAAAGTCATTCCAAACTATTGGGCGACCACACCTAACCTTAAATTTCTTAAAGTTATTAAGCTTTTGGGAGGCTTTCTTATTTAGGCAAAATTGTTCCATGACATTAGGTATTTCTTCTTCTACAGGGGGTAGATTGCTAGGTCCTACACTGTAACGTCCCAAAATCCAGGTCTCGAGTCATTTCAGTGTGGGTCAATTCATTTCAAACCCGTAGACACGATTGCAGTTCGGTGTAAGTATGAGCACCTCTTAAATGAGCACCTCTTAAAATGCCAAAAATGCATATTTTGGGCCAACCCCTAGTAAAACCTCATCAAAAGGTTACCATGTATGGCACTATTGGATTCCGCTCATTGCAAGCTTTCCAACGACACTTGTTTCACACAAATTTAAGGTGCATAGCTCAAGTTATGACCAAAATAAGTCAAAAAGGAACTAAATGTAAGGTGAACCACACCTTGGGGTAATTTCAGTATTTTTCCCAACTAAACCTAACCATAAACATAAATTGGGTCTATAAATAAGTCCTCTTGGGATTTGGGTTGTCATTAGCATCTAAGGGTTTTCAAAACCTAAGAGAAAGAGGGAAGGAAAGAGTTTAAGATTTCATTTGACCCAAATGCAATTCTAAGTTCTCGGGCTTCTCACCACAATTTTTGTGAAAGGAGCAGTGGTGGCGTACAACCACCATTCGATCTGATGGTATGTGCCAGAAGGGTGACACGTGTTGCACAAAGTAGCTCTCAATGCACCCAAGCCTACGAGAGTTAGCGCACAAAGGGAAGGCGTGAGTGTTCTCGATCGCTGACACGTGGCACAATCGGATGGTGAGGGCACAGGTAGGCACGATTTGACACGCACGATCATCACCAATTAGGCGTGGACACATGTCCTCGGTGGGCGAGTGTGGACCGGTTGGTCTAGTGACCCTCTCGTAATGTTTCGAGTGGTTCGAGGCCTTCTTGACCTCAGACTTCAACAAATAAGGTATCGTTGGCATTGTCTCGATGCGTACTATGTGTTGGTATAGTTTATTTCCATTTTTTAGTACTGTTAATAATGTTAAAAATCAGAAACGTGTATAAAGTGGGTTCCCAATATATTCTTGGTGTTCTTGGTTCAAGAAGACTTCCCATTGTGTACGTGAATCATGAGGAAGGTCTAACACTTGTCCCAGGACCTTTAGTGCATGATCCAAAGTCATTGTGACCCTCCAGTGATGTTAGGTAGAGTAGACTATCCTGTTCCCTATTTTTCAGCCTATTTTGTGTAGTCTAGACCTTATTTCTGCGTTGTGCTTCGTACATACTATCGTTTACACATGTTCTCATCCTCTTGGTGAGTATGGTACCCTGTGATGTTTGGTTACTAATTTGGGTACTTAAAATCACCCTAAGACAATGATTCATGAATAGTTATTACTTTAGAATAATTAGTCTAAACCAAGTTAAAACCAGAGAATTTGGGTGGATTTCAAACTATTAAAACCCTATTTCTACCATTGGAATTTCCGGGAGGTTAATATTGATTTTCAGGGTGAATTTAAAGGATTTTATCTTCTAATTATGTGAGTTGAATAAGCAAGTGTGAATTATAAGAGTATTCTACCATTCACTTGTTTCCAGTTCAAGTTTTGGTATTGTGAACCCATCCTGCACGATCCTTCACATATGCCATGTTGATTAGCGTATGTTATTTCCCTTGTTGAATTCAAAACACTTTTTGGGACTTAACTTAGATCTTGGG
Source organism: Thalassia testudinum (assembly GCA_037157565.1). Classification (NCBI taxonomy): domain Eukaryota; kingdom Viridiplantae; phylum Streptophyta; class Magnoliopsida; order Alismatales; family Hydrocharitaceae; genus Thalassia; species Thalassia testudinum. The sequence continues at coordinate 108,206,852 of JAZHRO010000003.1, read as the reverse complement.
TATGTGGATATGAAATCGATTGATATTACGGGATGATCAAGATTAAGAACCTTAATTGTGACCCTATTATCACATGAGCGAAATAAACTCCATTTTTCGTGAAATAAGTATCGTTGTGACCATTAATTAGTATATTACTTGGGACCATGATTGCACAGCAATCATAGGACTTAATTAACCTAAATTATGTCAGAATTTAGTTTAACTTGAGAATAGTGCATTCATAAATTGCATATCATGTATTGCATTTCTTTATTTAGTTGCATATGTTATAATACCATTTTTTCATGCTAATTAGCATTTATTCATGTTTGTAGGTCATAAACAGTTTAGAAGTTGCTTTGGATGGAATAAAGTTGGATAGGAGTGATAAGATTTTTGCACGGTTTATAAACTTAGGATTTTAGTCGCTGCAACGCACAAAAATCGAGTTGCTTTTAAATTTCTAAACTTAGTGGGGTATCAAGGGTCGTCCAAACAGGCAATTTTATTTGCAAAAATATGTCTCACTTGAAATCGGAAGTCAACTTTCTTTTTGATTTTTCAATATATAATTTTTTTTCTAGGTTTTGAATAACAAGGCAATCACACTTAAAAATTGATGAAGAACTAACACCTAAGAACTAAACCTTTAGTAACAAAAGTGACCTCTCCCTAAGCTCACTCTAGGCACGTGGAGGCCTAGAGTAATTATGGAGAGGGAGTGAAAAAGTGCTAGAACAAGATAAAAACAAATGCGACAAGAATTAGCTGAAAAGAAGGCAATTTGATTTAATAGAATTTGTGTTCTACAAAAATAGTAGAGGAATGCTTCTACTTAAAATTAAAAATACAGAATTGCTAAAAACACAAATCCTCTTGCAAAATCTAGTGAAGAAGGGTCTTCTTGCTCCAAGCCTAGCTGCTCCTTGGCTTGAAGAGGAGACCTCCTCCTTCTCCTTCCTTGAATGGCTCCTCCAAGGTGGATGAAACTCCACCTTCAAAAACTCCTCCAAAGGTGGTGTGGACCATCTCTAAATTCTCCTCCAAGGGTGGTTGTGTACTACCCTCAAGACCTCCTCCCAAGGTCTTCCTTGACTGGCTTCTCCTCTGGCTGGCGTGGGTACAAGAGAGAAGGGAAGAGGGGAAGGCACTAAGGGGACAAAGTGTCCCCTTAATCTTATTCTTCTTCTTCTTCTCTTGGTCATAGGCTATAGGGTAGAATATAGGTAGAAAATATGTAGCCAAAGATACCTTTATAGTGGTGGGTGTTGGTCCTTTTATAGGGTAGGATGGGGGGTATAGGTGCTCTTGAAATGGATGGCTAGGATGGGATGATGAGGGTAGTTAGGTGATCCTAGGGCTAAGGGGATTTGGCGTCACCTAAGGGATGCTAGGGAGGTGGTTATAGGTGACCAAAGGACACCTAAAAGTGGTGCCAACCATGGAAGGGTGCCATGGGTTGGCACCAACTTAAGGGCTTCTAGAAGGGGGGTGAGGTGGATGGTGGATGTGGCTTGGAAAGGGTATGTGTAGGGTGGATATGGGAGGTGAAGTTGGCGCCAAAGAGGGGGGTAGTTGATGGGAACACCATCATGAGCCATAACTAACTCAATTGAGTCATATTCAAGGAATAAATGCTCTTACATAACTGCTAGAGAGCCATATTTCTTTGCATAATCATTCTGAGAGAAAGACAAGAAAATAAGGTTAAAACTATAATTTTACCATCATATCTTGAATGCAAAACAACAAATTTTTCCACATGGTGATTAAGGGTCAAATGGTCTTAAATATCCAACAAGTGTGTTAATACAGATAGAAAAGGATTTTCGCATGTTTTGAGAATTAAATGACTTCCAAAATCCTTAAAATAGATCCGCTTAATTAACTGAGGTTTTGGTCAGGATAAAATTCACCTAAACCCTCTAAAAATCATAAAAAAATATTCTCTAGGGTGTAGTACCTTCAATTTGACCATCAGAACCCATCTTGACCCAAAATAATCATAGACTAACATTTGGCCTAATTTGGGTTTTTGCATAAATTATCCAGTCAAACTAGATCAAAACCTAAATCTAACTTCACCATTAGATTCCTTGGGTTTAAATTAGGTTTGTACCAAAATTCTAAGATCATCTTAACCAAGTTTGCATTTTGGTCCAATAAGACTTTTTATCTTATTCAGACCCTTAGCTTTTTGAATTCCTTGCAGATAGCCCCCTAGTTTTGTCATCATCTTCACAAAAAGGTCCTCTCGCCATTATCGCTTAAGAATCCTACTCCAGTGAGCTTCATTTGGAGAGATCTCCTTGATTGATTGATGAAACCTTCCTAAAATTAAACTAGAGATTCTTTAGAAAATCCTCTTTCCATTGGGACCAACCTTGGATCCCAACTCCTTCCCAAAAGCTCGTGTAAATACTTTAAAGGAATGGGTATCCTATTTTTGCGTATGCTCCAAGGTTCCCAAGCTTGTTTCCAATCTTGTAACCCAATCCTAAGCCCTATTTAAGCACACCTAATGCGTGGCCGTGCTCTTCAGCAAGTCTTGGTGCGTCAAAAGGCCCTAGAAACCTCCCTCCGACCACCGTAGACCCCTACTCCGGCGACCCTCTTCGATCCTCCTCCTCTGGCCATCCAATGACCAAATTGGTCGATCCTCTCGACTACCCTCTTCGTCGCGACCCTCCTCAACCAAAGGGAGGTCGTGCCTCTGCCTCCGTCCTCGTCGCCACCTCGCCGCCTCTACCTCCTCCGACCCCGGTTGACCAACACCGGAGCCCTCCGCCTCTCTACCTCACCCCTAAGTGACTCTATCTCTTTCTTTTACCCTCTATTCTCTTCCCTCGTACTCACAAACCACTCTCGACCGCGGCACCACCCTCTCTCACTTTGTCTTCTCTTCCTCTGGCAAAACTCTGGCGAGTTCGCCCAACCACCACTGTCCACCAAACAGCCTTGCGCCACTTCCACAAGTTCCACCCCATCACCCTCTACAAAAGCCCTCAACCTATTTCACGATTCACCCACCAGAACACCTCCCCGAACTCAAGCACTTCCGCTACACCTTCTCGAGGTCGTCAGGCCTCCACCATCACGTGCACCTCACATTGCACCCACCGCCACACTCGCCATTCCACGACGATCCCTCTAGACTGTTTTGTCGTGGTCGCAAGGCCATACTTTGTGTTTTAGGTGTTCGCCGAACAGCCACTGCCGCCTCCGCCTTCTCCGACTACGACGGCCTTGTTCTCGCAGTGTTCTTCCTTGCCTCCACGCATAGGTGGTGCGGAATCCCTCCAGTTGCAGTTCCAGACTCCTGATTGAAGCATCCAGTGCCTTCCTCACCCACAATTGCAAGCTCGACCTGCTGCTGTTGATGCACAAAGAAGCTGTGGGACTTTAGTCCCACATCGTGGGTTGCTGAAGCGCACGTGCGGCTTAAGTTGATTTTGTGCATTTGCTTGGTTGCCTCAATGAGCACAGGGCAAGGTCCCTCTCCACATGCGCACACCACACCTGCCCTCGCCTGCGGCCACGCCACGCAAGTTTGGGCCTTGGTCCATTTACCCGGATACCCGAATCCGCTCTGGTTCACCTGATTCTGAGAGATAAAGAAGAGAGAGAGTAGGGGGGTTTTGCCCTCTGCTACTCTCTACACTTAGAGAATTTGAAGAGGCCTTTGCCTCTGCTGGTGTGCTGAGCCCTGTGCTGTGCCTTCTCTGAAGCTTAAGGAGGAAGAAGAAGAGGGAAAGAGAAGAAAGGAGCTATAGAAGAAGAAGAAGAGCAATATACTTTGAGCAGGATAAGCCATCTGATTAGCTGCGGAGATGTCTAAAGTGCATTGTGCACTTATCATACGTAGAATTGAATTGCTTAGTACTGTTGAAATATTTAAGATAATTGTTAGGGGTAATTGGTGATTCAAATCACCATTTTACCCCATTCTTTTAGCATTATCTGACATTCACTTCCATTTATATATCATTCTTGTTTGGAGTTCTATTTTACATTGCTTATATTGCAATCTTGAGAATTATTTTGCCACTTGCTCCCAGCGAACAACCTCGGATTTCTTTCAAGTATAAATTTTATTTGATTTTCGCACTAATTCAAACTATACTGCAATGCGATGATTTTAAAACCTGTTTCAGAGCGAACAATAGTAGGTAGGGTGGTTTTGGCGCCAACTTCTTGGTGCCTTTTGGTGGTGATTGAGGGGTGAAAGGTGGTGATGGTGGTGGCGCCAACTTGGAGTGGAGGTGGAGCTAGCTTAAGTGATCTTAGGTGGGCTTAGTTGGTGGAGCTAGTTGGTAGGGTTTTAGGGTGGTGGATGGCCAAGGGAGCTGGAGCTTAAGCTAAGCTAGCTTAGCTAGTAGTAGAGTAGAGGAGGAGGCCATTAGAGCTAGGGTTTGAGGAGAGGAGCTGGACAGAAGAAGTCTGGAGCTGAACTAGAGCTGGCAACTACTAAAGAGGGTAGCCTGGAGCTACTTTAGATGGCTTAGCTTATTAGTTCTTTGCTAGCTGCTAAGCCAAGCTAAAGCAAGTTGGCTTCTGCTGAAATGAGTTGAGGTGAGCTGGGTCTGATGCTCTCGGGGAGGACCTAGCTAGTTGAGGTAGCTAAGGTAGCTTAAGGTAACTAAGTTGATCTAAGCTGAGTTCCCAGGAGCTGGACTTGAGCTTCCTGAGCTAAGATGAAGTCATCTTCAGCTGGTTAGAGTTGAGTAGAGCTGGATGTAGCTGGTCTTGAGTTGAGGTGAACTCCAGTTAACTTAGCTGAGCTAGCTAAAGCTCCCAATGAACTAATGAGAGCTGAGATGAGCTAGACTTAGCTAAGTTGAGCTGGATCTGAGCTGACTTGAGCTGAGGTGAGTGAGATGAGCTCTCTTGAGCTACCATTCAACTGAGATGAGCTAAATGGAGTTAGGATGAGCTAACCCTTATTCAAGTGAGCTGGATTCCAGCTATGGTGAGCTAGATCTAGCTAAGTTCTAGCTGGTTTGGGCTTCTCCTTCACCAATTGTCTTCCAAAGTGCTAAGGTTCTAGGAATCTGACAATCTGTCTATCCCTATGATGTAAACATGTTTATATCACATAAATTGCCTATTTTTGCATGTTCTTAGACATAGAGCTGCATCATACATTATAAATATTGCATAACATGCATCATCTTGCATTTAGGTTAGGTTGTATAAATTTTAGATTAATTTCTCCTTTTTATGGTCAGGTGATAGGGTGACATTTCATCGGGGTCTCGGATTGAAGATCCAACCATATGGATCTAATCAGGGCAACGATCGGAGTTCAACGACTCCAAGATCACCCTGATCGGACTTCCATAGCATCAGATATAATCCGAGGAAGATCAGAGATTAAGGGCCAAGATGGTGTAAATCTGCACTTCAGATGACAATCCGACCGCACGAATGGGTTCGGATCGACAATCACAGCCCAACGGTGCAAAAATTGGTCCAATATGACATCCGTGTAACCATCTACAACACATAGAAGATGGACGGCCAAGATGGTGCCACGTGGTGCCATCTCAGCCACCCACACTGGCCAAAGGTACCTACTCCCTCTCTCTCTCCTCATGTGCTATCTAATCTAGGCCATTGGATCTTGATCCAACTATTACGAGCGCTTGAGTGTTAAATCAAAAGTGTGACAAAGAACAACCATGGAGCATTCGTGAAGCATCTTCTTACGAAGAAGAGGCACGGATTCGAGCCCCGCGAGCCTCAAATTGAGCGGGGGGTGCGGGCGCGGTTGAATTCAGCCATCGGATGTGTGATGTGTGGCAGCGGGGGTGCCACGTGGTGCAAAGAATGATCGAGCATCGCATACGTGTGCGATGACGCCTGATCCAACGTGCCATCGCACACAGGCACGCACTACAACTAAAGACAAAGTGATGCTCGCGCATTTTAAGCTGTCCGATCTCACGATCGGATGGCTGAAAATGCACGAATGTGCGTAGGCGTTGGGTGCGAGTAGAAGCGGCAGGTGCGGACAAGTGCACGAAGCCCATGTTCAGGCCTTTAGTGACGCTTAAATCCGTGACTAAAGGCCCTTGCATTAATGTTTTTAACATAAAAAGACCTAATTACCCTCAATCCCTACAACTATAAAAGGAGGCCCTTACCACACGAATTCTTCATCCCTTCACCTCTCTCTCTCCAAAGCTCTAAAGAAGTTTGTCCCAAACTCGAGATGCTTCTTTAGAGTTAAAATCAAAGTTTTTCTCATCCCCATTTTGAAAGTGGATCTCGCGACAACGATGCCCTGCCTCACCCCCGGTTCTTGCCGCTTCGTTCTCCGTCTTCCGTCTTCACTCTCCGTCTTCCAAGCGCCGCTCCGTCCGGCTCACTCTCCAAGCAACCGTCAAGGAGAATAACTTCTCACCTCCTTTCTCTTTACTACTTTCTAAAGTAGATTTTGCTGCTTTCTAGTTGTAATATTTCTTACTTTCTAGCTGTAATATTTCTTGCTTTCTAGTTGTTAAACATCATTCATATTATAAAGTGTTTGTTTTCTCTCTCTCTTTCTCTCTCTCATTGAATTCATTGTGATTATCTCACTTTTTAAACAAAAAAAAATAATCGTAGATTTCAAATCGACATAGCCTCCCTATGTTCAACCCAAAATTCTTTTTGAGTTTCAGTAAAATTTATTTGTTGACGGATTTCTTCACAAATCACACTACAATGATGGGTTTTCAAAACGCAACCTTTTTGCGACGATTTTCCGCTACAACATTTTGACGTCATTGCTGAGGGGCGATGCTCTTTGATTTTTCACGTTTTCCCGCCTTACTTATCTTTTACCTCATTTCTCTCCTTTCTTATTGTGATTGCCAGTAGTCTCTCAAAATAGGCAAAAGCGGTAGATTGGAGTAAAGTACTGTTAAAGGATCTGTAAGTTCACCCCCACCTCCTACCCACTAGTTTTCATTCCACCACGTAATAACATAAACAAAAATCAACCTAGGTATTCTTATAAACTCTAAGGTTAGTTTTTGAATGTTTGTTTGTCACCTCCACCCACCTCACCATCCACATATAAAAGAAAAATTTTAAAAAATCTCACAGAGGTACACAACCTCTTCTGATTTTCAAACTCAATCGATAAACCGATCTTTGGAACTGGTATACACACCCAAACACATAATAAGTAGAAATCAGATTAGGTAACCACTTGTGTGCCTAAGTGGTGCATCAGGTCAATTGTTTAAGTTGTTTAGGCCACACCACTTCAACTAAAATCAACTCATCAAGTAGTTGTCAAATAAGTTCAACTTCTAAGGATTTATCAGGCACTCCACATTCTTTTAAGCTTTAAAGGAAAACATATTCACCTGTACTTTCAAAACCTAGTGTACCAATTAAATTTGATTGAATACACCTAAAGTTGAATCCTAAAAGCTACTAAAATTCACCGCATCAAAAAATAATCTTGCTTGAAAATCATGGGTCGTGCACGCACACACATATCAATCAATCATTAAGGGCACAACCTAGATAAAGGGCCCATCACATTCCAAAGCACATTCAAACCTAACCCTAATTAAAATAGCGTAGACGTTGGCCTTAAGGATTGGACTCGCCCTTCGGAAACCAAATCGAGATTATTTTCAATTAGTTTGTTTCTACCGTTCAATCTAATGTCTAGCTAAGGGAGCAGAATCAAACGATTGCAGCTGGGGGGTACACTAAGAACCGAAGGCACAAGCCAAAGGAAGAACCTTCTCCCTGGTCCCTCCCTCTAACTGGTTGGATTGACTGGAAAGAAGTAGATCAAATCGTTTCTTTATCACAAGGTGGGTTTTGGGAGTCTGTATGTCTTTAGGCTAGCTCACTTAAGGATAGGTTTGATTGTTTGTATTGCTGGGTATCTTTCTTCCTCCCATTCTGTCATGGATCCTTCCGCATCCTATTCGCACTTCTACTCCTACCCTCCTACCACTATTTATTCCCAAAATGATTATTATTCCAACCAGACTTATTCTCATCCATCTTCTAGTTGGGATAATCCTGATTGGGAATACAGTTTCGGACCTTCGTGTTCAGAGTCTAACCCTGGACACCATGATTTTGATTCTTATCCTTCTCCGAGCTACATCGATTATAGATCACCGCCCTCATTTGGACAACCTAATATGATCTACAATCAAGAAGGATATGCTGATCCTTACCCTTCCCTAGATTATACTGCATATAGGTCATCACCCCTATTGGAACAACCTGAAATGACCTATTATCAGGGAGGGTATCAAGAACCTCAATTCGTTAACTCCCCTGCACTGAACCCACACCCGCCCAACCATGAACCAAACCATTTGGTTCTGGTGAACCAAGTCCAAGATAAGGTGTTCGCTAACTTAAGGAATACCATACAATCTTGAGAAGCTCAACAAACACCTTGCACTGAAGAATTGGAGCCCCTGATTGAGATGATTGACAATCTTAACAAGTATCTATTAGATTTGCTTCAAGATGTTAAGGATAAGGGCCCGGGTGAGTTTTTACTTGGGAAGTTATCTAAATTGAGGATGAGATTTGTGATTGCCTTAGTCCAATCATGGAAGGATTCTCAAGATAAACCCCTAATGGGAGAGACGATGTCAGAATCCACTCAGGCACCTGTAGGGGGGAACACATTTTACAAGACCAGGGTCGACCAGGTTGTTCTAGAGCAATCAAATAAGGATGATTTGATTTCTTCACCTGAGATCCTTGAGTCAGGGAATGAGGAAGCATATGCCTCCATGAATCAGAAAGTAATTGATTTTGAGACATACATCAATGCGGATTTAGATTTCTTTAATTATGAAGGTGAAGAATCATTATGCAAAGTCTCACCTGAGTTTACAGCACATGATTTCTGTGAGACGACTGGGCCTGAGGAATTCGATGAATCATATGATGGCCTAATAATTGAGGAAATTGATCCTGTTGGTCCTCGCATGGCGGATTCAAATCCTGACTTTCTGAAGGATTCAATTCATAGCCTCGATCCTCAATCACACCCCATAGAGTTTATTGACGAATTTGATTTTGAGATCACTAGACCCAAGTCAATTCTAATTCAGTCGCATCTTTAAGACTTGAAAATTTCAGATGGGGTGATTAACATGCATGAGGTCCCGCAATTTGAAATACTAATTGCGGAGGATAGGAAGTGGAAAATGAAGCTTTGGGAAGTTAATTCTGGAGGAAGCAGAAGATTAAGTCTAAGGGTTCTTATTTGTCTGAAACCACCAACTTTTTACTAGGACCCTTATGACATCTTTGATTTAGAGGATGTTCAACCCAAGTGCACATTCATGGATTATCCTTTTGAGCTTGATTTCTCTGTAACCTGACTTTTTGGTCTTGGGTTACATCCTCACAAATTGCAGGCCTGACCCCACTTGCATACTTATTTCAGGTTTTGGATAATTTTTATCCAGAACCTTAAATATACTCGACCATGGGGTATGGGTCTACATCACAATCTGATCCACATCTGTGGACATTTTCTCTTGGTAGGTCCAAAGCTAGATTTTCTTATTCTGATGATGACCTGCACCTGTGAGTTCTTTATTTTTTCTTCTTTGTATAATGTGCCTATCTGAAGACACTAAATTCAGCATGTATACAGTTTCTTTTCATCTCGGAGCGGACCTGTTATTCACACAATTCAGGTGCTTTCAACTCTACTCCACTCTATTTTATGTCTTTTTAATACAATGAGGACATTGTATTAGATAGGCATGGGAGGTGGATATTCATCACTGAATTATTTCGTCAGCTCCATAGATTCTTTTTGTTTTCTTTTTATTTATTTAAAAAAAATTGAGGAATTAGTAAAGAGAACTTGGGCTTTAGAAAATTTTCAATCTTAGAGAATAAAACTGTATGATTTAAATACTAAGACCCTTCAGGTCTTCGGGCTTAATCAGCCTAGGTGTCTACTAAAATGTAGATTTTTTTATTGAGTCCTCGCCATTCTGAATTTATCTCAAATTTTGTTAAATAAGATGGGGTGATAACGACACGACTTATCAACCTACCCTCTGATTTGAGGGGATTTTAAGTCTAAGCATCTACGTACTATTTGCACTGACTCACTTTTCGGCGATTTTAACGGAAATTGGGTAGCTAATGAACCTTCTAGGGTGGTATGGCAGGTAAGTTATCATGGGTAATAGCCCATTGGTAGGTTGTCCAGAGCCTAGTCACATGACCATTCTTTTCCTACTGCCTTTAGGTAAATCTTATATCAGGGAAGCCACCTACTTAAAGAAAGAAAAGAGAAAAGAAAAATATCCAAAAAGAAAGAAAAAAAAATAGAAAAGGAGAAAAGAAAAGAAAAAAAAAGAAACAAGCCACACTTAACCGCACGAGTATAGCTGGCAAGTTATCATGGGTACCAGCCCATTAGTAGGTTGTCTAAAACCCAACTTAAGAAATGCACGTATAATTTGAAAACACTTAGGAAGAAGCGGAGAAGTAGAATAAGATGGGGAGATATACACTAGGCTTTCCCTTGTGTTGACCCCATAAAAATAAAAGTAGGGGAGAAAGCTACCAGTTGAATAGATACACCTTTAGGCGGAATTTCTTTTCAAGGTCACCTAGGGGCGTAGAAACCCGAAGTCCTTCTAATTGCTGATCAGTGAGTATATCACATTTCACACAAAGATGCTTAGAACTTAGGGTTCTCTTCGAGTCTTGGGTGGGTTGAGTGGCCATAGAAAGCTTCTCTGAAATCATAAATTAAAAAATTCAAAAAATTTAGAAAAGAAGAAAAAGATCCTTCTTTGAATAAGGTGAGAGCTTGAGGCGATTTGCAATTTGGTAGACACCTGGGTACTGCTTTGTCTCTGTAGTTTAGGTCGTAGTTGAAATTCATAAGTGTTGAAAAATAACTATTGCCTAAGAAATCCGAAATAATTCTTTTATAAATAGCATATAGTTTTGCTAGGGACTAGCAAAAGATAGGCATAGGGGTGATGTAAACATGTTTATATCACATAAACTATCTATTTTTGCACATTCTTAGACATAGAGTTGCATCATATATTATAAATATTGAATAATATGCATCATCTTACATTTAGGTTAGGTTGTATAAATTTTAGGTTAATTTCTCCTTTTTATGGTCATGTGATAGGACGATATTTAATCGAGGCCTTGGATTGAAGATCCAACCGTACAGATCTAATCAGGGTGACGATCGGAGTTCAACGACTCCAAGATCGCCCTGATCGGACTTCCATAGCATCAGATATAATCTAAGGAAGATTAGAGATCAAGGGCCAAGATGGTATAAATCCGCACTTCAAATGATAAATTTGACTGCACGGATGGGTTTAGATCAACGATCGCAGCCCAACAACTCAAAAATCGTTCCAATCCGACATCCATGGCACCATTTACAACACAGAAGATGGATGGCCAAGATAGCACTATGTGGTGCCATCTCAGCAGCCCACACCACCCAAAGGCACCTGCTCCCTCTCTCTCTCCTCATGCACTCATCTGATATGGGTCATTGGATCTTGATCCAACAGTCGTGAGCACTTGAGTGTTAAATCAAAAGCGAGACAAAGAATAGCCGTGCTGCATTGGTGAAGCATCTTCTCATGAAGAAAAGGCACAGGTTTGAGCCCCACGAGCCTCAAATTGAGCGGGGGGCACAGGTGCAGTTTAATTCAGCCATCGGATGCATGATGTGCCACAGCAGGGGCACCACATGGTGCAACAGATGAACAAGGATCGCATACGTACACGATGACGCGTGATCCAACATGCAAGCGCACACTACAGCTGAAGATGAAGGGACGCTCGTGCATTTTAAGTCATCTGATCTCGCGATCGAACAACTGCAAATGCATGAACATGTGTAGGCATTGGGCATGAGGAGTAGAAGCAGCAGGCGTGGGTGAGTGCATGAAGCCCACGTTCAGGCCTTTAGTGACACTTAAATCTGCGACTAAAGGCCCTTGCATTAATGCTTTTTAACATAAAAAGACCTAATTGCCCTTAATCCCTACAACTATAAAAGGAGGCCCTTACCACACGAATTCTTCATCCCTTCCTTCACCTCTCTCTCTCCAAAGCTCTAAAGAAGCTTATCCCAAACTCAGGATGATCCTTTAAAGTTAAAATCAAAGTTTTTCTCATCCCCATTCTGAAAGTGGATCTCGCGGCGACGATGCCCTACCTCACCCTCAGTTCTTACCGCTTCGTTCTCTGTCTTCCATCTTCACTCTCCGTCTTCCAGGCGTCGCTCCGTCCGGCTCGCCCTCCAAGTTGCCGTCGAGGAGGATAACTTCTCACCTCCTTTCTCTTTACTGCTTTCTAGAGTAGATTTTACTGCTTTCTATTTGTAATATTTCCTGCTTTCTAGTTGTAAAACATCATTCATATTATAAAGTGTTTATTCTCTCTCTCTCTCATCGAATTCATTGTCATTATCTCACTTTCTAAACAAAAACAAAAAAATATATATAATCACGGATTTCAAATCGATGTAACCTCCTTGTGTTCGACCTGGAATTATTTTCGAGTTTCGGTAAAATTTATTTGTTGATAGATTTCTTCGTAAATCACACTACAACGACGGATTTTCAAAATTTAACCTTTTTGTGATGATTTTCTGCTATAACACCCTAACACTCACAAAAACACATCAAAAACACAATAAATAATGCAATCCATACCTAACCTAATTGATGCCTAAATACAATCCAAAAACCTGTTTGCAGAGCAAAATCCTAAGAGCTAGGTTTGTTTTAATGTATAAGAATAATGATAAACTAGTGTTTATCAAGGAGCAAAAGCTATAGCAGAGTTGGAGTTGGATTATGTGAATAAAGAATAAAGACACCAGCTGAAGAAAGAAGGAAAGAACAAAAGACTATTTGTCTAGAATAAGAGCAGAAAAAAAGAATGAGAAGAACTAGGATAACTCTATCCTCAAAACTCTACGGTAATCCCTTTCCAGTACTTATTCATAGGCCAGCTCAGAATCAGGATATTTGAGCTTAAAAGCCAAAAACATGGATAACATTATCTATGTACCTATCCACCCTATCCCTAGCACTATCCTACTATCCATAACCCTGGTCTACCTATCCTATACCCAATCCCCAACTTAGATATCTATTTAGGTCCATGCCATACCTAATTGACTCAGTCTGAGTCAATTGGGCTAGCCTACAATCAATTGGGTCCATGGGACCTGGTTGGACTAAACCTTAGTTGAGTGGACTCAATTGAGACTAATCATGCCCATTATACCTAGCCACATCCAATTAGGTGCAGTATAACCTAATTGGGTACAACCAATTTTGATTAGGTTCAGTTGAAACCTAATTAGACTTACTAAGTATAATTAACCTAATTAGACTCAGTAAGTCTAATTGGACCTAACCCAAATCCAATTGGGTGTACTTACACTTAATTGAGTTCACCCCTCTCTAGATTAGGCCACCATAGATGAAATTAGGTTCACATCTACACCACCTAGTCTAATTAAACTCAATTAAATTAGAACCTAACCTAACCTAGGTTGGACCAACCTAAACCCATCTAAGTTCATGCATGCACACCTACACATATTCACGCATGCACACATTGCTTACACATTAAGGAAGAGGTCTATCCTCTCATAGCCGCCCAACCTAGAAAGATCTTATCTCTTGATCTTATGAAAAAATCAAGAGGATAAGATCTTTTGGTAATAAAGACCATCTGGTTGTCCAACATACCTAGCCCATATATAAAAGACCATGGTCGACGACCATCTTGAATCATCTTCATCCATCTTCTTCCTTGCTCATAGTCATCCACCCTCCATAGCGCCACCTTCCCCCATAGCCATCCACCTTCTCACCTTGGTGGCCGACCACATTCTACCTCCCACCACCTCCCAAGGCCACCAAGGGAGACTCCTTGGTGCCCACTTCTAGTATCTTAGCCATAATCTTCTCATTAGTTTCCATATTTAAGTTCTAGTACTATTAATTCTAGTTCTAGTAGTTCTTCTAGTTGTTCTAGTAGTCATTTAATTAGCAAGTTGTTTTTCTAAGATTTCATCTACTAGCGAATTGTTCATATTCCTATTTGATGAATACAAGATTGATTTTTTTTTCTCATTGTGATCTCTATTAATAGTTCTAGTTGTTCTTTATTTTCAAAAATCAAAATCACAAAAAAATCCGAAAAGGAAAAACTAAAAAAAAAGATGGCTGCTCCTGCCCGTATTAATAAATAAATTCTCGACCAAAACTCTCCCGACATTATCCATGAATTTCAAGACAAGAGCTATTCTTGTACGTGTTACATTTATTTATGCTACACTATGATTGTGCATTTTGAAAGAGCTACGGGCGAATTTGTTGTTTAAGATATCCACCATCATCTTTAGATTTAGATTTTAGGTTAAGTTAGGCTTTTGCTTAGTTTTAGCTTAGTTTTAAAAGCCATAAATCAAAAATCATTTTCGCATCACCTCCTAGAGATCGACCGAAACTCACTTGGAGTTTTGTTATAAATGTTTTGTTTAGATTGATTTTGCAACTATATGATGAGACCACATTTGTGGGTTAATTAAATACTTAAATGGCTAGTTACTAGATTAATGTTTGCATATACATAGCATACTTTAATATGTAAGTAGATTAGTTTATAAAATTACTTGCATGCATTGCATTCATAGGGAAGATACTATGCATGCATATATTAGATTATTTTGGATCTTTTTTAAAATAACCCAATCTTTCCTTCCCAGCAGAAGCACAAGGTTTGCAACTACTGGACCGCCTCTTCACCGCCCACCCAAGTTAGCCAACTCTCTCACAACATCTCTCCAAGCCTCAACTTCCTTAAGATCTTTGGTCGTTTGTTGGAGAGAACAAACAGAGCGAGGGAGAGTCAGCGAAGAATTCTATAAAAGAAGAGGCCCGTGCGTAGGGGGGATCTTCATCCTCTTCCTCGTCTGGCACTGTGTGCATTGTAGACACCATGGCCGGAGAGTACACTATGGATCGAAGCCAACATCTTTGTCGCCGCCTATGCCTCAGTGGTGCTCAGTGACACAGAGCACCACCATCACCATCAGCCATCTCCACTCTCACCGCAGACATGCACAAACCTGCCAACACCACTTTTCTTTGCAAACCATCAACCCTTACTACCACCTGCACCCCCCATCATCTTCCTCTTCTTCTTCTTCCTCTTCTTCCACCTACCCCCTGCAACTCCTCCACAAAGAACCCAAAACGCAGCTGTTGTTCAGGCAAGATCGATGTTTTAAAGGATGTAATCATCGTAGCAAGTCAAAATCGCTCGAAAACAGATAAAATTCATAACGTAGAATCTACGATGGAGTCTGAGGTCTAACACAGAGAGTAAATGTGGAATTCACAACATTAAACGCATTCAGAATTAATGAGTACAAGTAATTCAGTATTCAAATAGATATTTAATGAATAATAACCTATCACACTAGTTATTCAATGAAATGCAATGTATCTAGAGACAAAAAGAATGCAAAGAATCTAAAAAGTGGTGATTTGAATCACCAATTAAATCCTCTAATTAAGCATGCATCTTATAATCAATTTAACCATAGTACTTAAATAATGCAACAGTATCTCAAATAATGCTCAATCAGATGACAGATTTATCAATCAGACGACTTAAGTGATCAACAGTAAGCATAGGCACAAGGCTTTCAAAGCCTTTCTTCTTCTTCTCTGCTTCTCTTGTTCTTCATCAGACCTTCCCTTCTCACTTCTTAGACCTTCCTTCACGAGCCTTCTCTTTTTTCCTTTTCTCCTTCACAAGCACAAAAGCCTTTCTTCTTCTTCTGCTCTGCTTCTCTTGTTCTTCATCAGACCTTCCCTTCTCTCTTCTCAGACCTTCCTTCACGAGCCTTCTCTTTTTTCCTTTTCTCCTTCACAAGCATAACGGAACCAAGGCCTCAACGGCTAAGTGTCAGCACAGAGCACAAGAGAGAAAAACCCTCTCCCGCTCTCTCACAATTTCCTCTTCTTCTTCTCTCTGTCTGACTCCAGGTCTAATCAGGTCTCAATCGGATTATCAGGTCGAGTACAGGGGACCAGAGCTACTGGATTTGCAGGTAGCCGAGGTGTGCAGGCAGATCTGAGGAGGGACCTGACCCCTCGTGTGCTGGGCAATAAGCACACTTCACAAATTCAATTTATGCGCGGTTACTACTTTGAAATCCCACGATGTGGGACTATCTTTCCCACATCTTCTTCGCGCATAGCTGCTTTGGATTATTTGCTCAATTTGGTGAGCTACAGCTGCTGGGTCCTTAGATTGAGGACCTAGATGACTTCCTAGAGCTCTTCCACAGTGCCTGGGAGAGTTGGCATGGCATTTAGTGGTCGGAGAACTGCGAACAAAGGCAGAGATGGAGGCAACGGCGGAGGAGCACGGTGAAGACCTGAAAAATAAGGGACGGCCTTACAATCACATTAAATCACCTTAGGAGCCTCACCTGGGCTTGGCAAAGGTGATGGTGGTGGTAGCGTAGGGTGAGGAGGTCTATGGAGGTTGGGCAAGTGCGAAGAAGGTGACGGACGATGGGTGTGTTCAGTGGAGGTCATGTATGGATGAATCGTGAAATCGGTTGAGGGGTTTTGTGCGAGGATGAGCGCCAAAGCTTGTGGAGGTGATAGCGTAGCGAAGAAACATGTGTAGCATGCTCGCGGCCTCGTCGGAGAAAAGGAAGACGAAGGGGGAGGCTGGTGATCGTGGGTCGAATCGAGAGTTTAAGGGGATGAAAAGAAAGTAGGGGGAAAGGGAAACTTAACTAAGCTAACCAAATTGGGCGAAAGGGGTAGGGCAGCATCGGCTTTGATTGGCTGACGTCGTGGAAGGTGAAATCTCTGGAAAGGAAGAACGGTGAGACCAAATTGGATGAAAGGGGTAGGGTAGCATCGGCTTTGATGCCAACGTCGTGGAAGGTGAAATCTCTGGGAAGGAAGAACGGCGAGGAAAACGGTGGAAGGTGACCCTCGCTTGTATTGCGAGCGGCAAAAGAACTTGAGGAAGAGGATTTGGCTAACTATGGTCTGTGGCGGCCGACAAAGAGGGTGGATGGAGAAGCTCACCGGAGCTACAGTCGGAGATGGCTGGAGAAGGGTTTTTGGTGAAGAATTTAGGCCTGAACCAAGCTAAGGATGTGAGGCAGTCCCTGAGGGTCTTATATAGGGCTTTAAATGGGCTTCCAAGCTTGGAAACAAGCTTGAATGCTTGAGAAATTAGGGATTAGGACTCTTGATTTCAAGGAGTTCATATGGGCATCTCGGCTCAAATCTGAGTGCGAGATTGCATTCAGATGGAAGAGGAAGGTCTTAAGATCCTCCCTTCCAATTTTGGAAGGGATTGGCCATGAAATCAGGGAGATCTTCCGAATTGAAGGTCGGGGCATGGTGGGTTCACACGATAATGGCGGCAGAAGCCTCTTAGTGAAGGTGATGAGAAAGTTAGGGGGGTATTTACAATAGATTTCCAAAGCTGAGGGGCTATTTGAGAGAAAAAGAGTCAGACTGGACCAAAATGCAAATGAGGTCAAAATGATCTCTGATTGGGCCCAAATTTTGGTACAAACCTAATTTAGACCCAAGGAATCTGATGATGAAGTTGGATTTTGGTTTTGACCAAGTTTGACTGGGTAACATACGTAGAAACCCAAATTAGGGCAACTTCTTGTCTGAGACCTGTTTTAAGTCAAAATGGGTTCCAATGATCAAATCAAAGATACCAAACCTTATGAAATATTTATATGACTTTTAGAAGATTTAGGTGAATTTTATCCTAACCAAAACCTCTGTTAAATAAGCAAGTATGAAATTAGGGTTTCGGGTGTCCATTAATTCTTGAAATGCGTGAAAACCTGTTTCTATCTTTATTGACCATCTTATTAGTCATTAATGAACATTTGACCTTAGTTTAACCCCTAGGAACCCCATGGTTACTCTACATTTATGATTTTCTGTTAAAACTACAGATTTAACCCTATTTTAATGCATTCTTCTGAGAAAAGATAATCAGTGAATTATGACTCTCTGATAGTTATGTAGGAGCATTTATCTCTTGATTGTGACTAATTAAAGCTAGTTATCACTGATGATGACGTTATCATTAGCAGCCACCCTCTTGGCTTCACGCGGCCACTACAAGCGGCCAATCTCACCATCGCTTGTCGTTCTCCTCGTATCACACCCACGACCTCCGCACTACCACTAGCCGCCCTCCATGACCTCCTCACGCACCTTCTGCCACCACCGTCGCCGGCGACCTCCGCCAATGACCGGCCACCACCAGGCGTGCCTCCACCGTCAATGCATAGCCCACGCTCCAGAGGTCCTCCATGTGCAACCTCAACGGTCGGCGACCCCCCTCCATGCATGCACGAGTCATGACAATGAATGCTCTATTTTGAATCAAATTTATATTTACATTCACTACCATTGCAAAGGATTTTTGGTGGGTTTTCATTAATATATTTTTTGGATGAAATTGCTGCCCGGTCCTTCTAGGACTAGTTATTTCTCTTCCATTTGGATACATATCTCTCTCTCTATTACATTAATTACATGCTATATTATAATTATGGGTAAATATCTATCATCATGTTTTGATAAATTTTCAAAATAATTTGGCATGTTTCTCCCTCTGGAAATGACCGAATCATTGTGGTTAGAAGTAATTGAATTTTTGATAGTCGATTTTCCACCACAAAAGCTTTACAACGACACGTCATTTTATGTTTAAAATTTCAACGAAAGCGAAGATCTACTTGCCACTATACTACGACTATAAACTCATCAAAATCACATTTTTTGACCTCCACACAAATGGCACCGTTGCCAGTGAGGCAAGGCGATTATGATTTCTGATTTCTAATTTTTGATCATTTTGTCTTTGCCTGATTTTTGGTGTGCAGGAACTCAAGTGTGGATCCGCGCATGCATCAAGTACGAGTGAAGACAAAATAGGTGCACACTTTCAATTGTCGCATTTTAATTTCCTTAGATTTAAGGTTTACTTTGAATCCTTGGCTAATTGCTTTTGTTGAAAAAAAGAAAAAAAAATTGAAACAAAAATAAAAAAAATTAAATTCAGTTTTGAAATTAATTTTTTTGAAAAAAATTTTTTAAGGAAAGAGGTCTTTTTCATTTCAAAAATCCTTTTAAAAGTCTCCTTACTATCTTTGGAAATTCAGCCAACACTTTTCACACAATTTAAAAATTCTTTTACTAATTATTTACCCACTCAAAAATTTTGAAATTTGGTTTGAACATAGCTTTCCAAAGCAACTTTCCAATGCCACCTTTCATTCAAGAAAATTCTCACTGTGAGAAGTTTAAAAAGTCATGTAGTGGACGGGGGTTAAATCGGATTAAAACCTAATTTTTTCAATCTTGCAAGATTTATTCCGACCAATAAATAGATCTGATTGGATTGACATTTGTGGAGTTTGAAATCCAGTGAAATCAACTTTATTTAGTAATTTTTTAAAAATTTTTTATTCGATCTTTCTAGTGTTTCAAGTTGAAATACTCATAGGGGGTCTGTCTGCCCTATCCAACCCCCAGGCAGTATAAAATTAATATCAAATCAGTCAAAAATTTAAAAATTCTATAAATATACTCTCTAGAAAGATGATCAGTAAAGGAATCTACCCTACAAATTTCATATTGTTTGGATTCCAATTCTGCTGTAGAGAGTAGTTTAAATTTAGTGTGTGGTCTGATATCTACTTTTTAAGAGAAGCAAAAACCCTAGGTTGCCAACTTTAGGGTTTGCAGTTATTTTGGAGACCCACTTGAATTGATTGGGACCTAATTGGGTCTATTTCCTACTATGTGAGGTTTGATTGTTGGTTGACCACCTCACCTACCATGATTGAACATTGATTTATATGCAAACTTAGGCAACACTTAGGTCAACTATAGCAGTTAGGGTTAATTCAAATAAAGAAAAATTTTATCTTAACTCGGATTTGTTATTCAACTATTCAATAGTCTCAATTTCTTGGATTAAACCTAGTGTCTAAGCCTGCAGGGTAGTGCCAAACAACCATAGCTAAGGGGTATTAAGGAGCCTCATGCCGAACCTTCCCTTTAGTCCCCACGTACTCAAGCTGGCTAGGTTAACCTAAGAAGCGGGGATTTTATTCATTTGGATCTATAACAAGTAAACTCTTAAATTAGAACTTGAAATTTGAAAATCTAGTCACCTAATTAAAGGACCACACCTTCTCCAAGGCCCTTGCCTTATTCTGACACCAACCCCTTATAGCTGGTAAGAGGTCACTAAGACCTCTCTTGTGCCTTCTTTAAGAAGACTTTCCACCTATCTAATTTCCATGGATCCATATTCTTTCTGCCACCCTTAGGGTTCTTCTTCCTCTTCTCCTGACCCAACTATGATTCCCACTCCTACAGGGTAGGAGATGCCTCCTCATTACTCAGGGTATAATTTCCATACAAGTACTTCTCACCCCCAAGATACACTTAGGCCTACTTCACCTTCTTGGAGCCCCATGCAAATCACCACTAAGGAATCATATATGGACTCATAACCACTTTTAAGATTACAGCAAATGATAGAAAAGTATAAAGATAAGGTTGCAATCTATTCATGAAGTCCAGACTACTACTGATCTAGGGCAGAGACAAGCTTTCATCACAAGACAAGAATATCTCATGATGGTCCTTCAGGAATTAGAATCCATGACTAGGCTAACTCAACAAAACCACACACTTCAGGATATACTTCTTTTGTAGTACCAAGTGTAGAATAGTTTGGAGGACCTTAGGGAACTTGACGTGGTTGTGCCTGAGATGGATATCGAGGATTCTTTGGGTTAGATACCCGAAGTGGATAATGCCGATGTCTCAAAAGGTGATTCGATGGAAGAGACATCTGATGGTGTCATGGGACATGATCTTGGCATATCTAGAATGGAATCA
This sequence comes from Thalassia testudinum, assembly GCA_037157565.1. Classification (NCBI taxonomy): domain Eukaryota; kingdom Viridiplantae; phylum Streptophyta; class Magnoliopsida; order Alismatales; family Hydrocharitaceae; genus Thalassia; species Thalassia testudinum. The sequence goes on along the minus strand of JAZHRO010000003.1, from coordinate 108,185,865 downwards.
TTAGAGAGCCTCATCTCAAAAAGTGATGAGGAAAGGGTTGGTACCCTTAAGAATGATTCTCAATCTAAAGACCCTGAATCTTGGGAGACACCTTATGTTCATAAAATTAGATTTACATTGTTAGACAACCCTGTTGAGAATGAGAAAGATTCACTTGAGGATCTAGATCATGGTGGAGGCGCTAAAATACAAGCATTCCATTTTGAGGAACCAATCTTTGATAGGCCTGAGTATGATTCCTTTGTATTCGAGGATTCACAGTTAGACCGTGAGGATGGTTTAGAGTTGGATATCTTGAGAGATTTGGGGGAATTTGAGCAAAGAAAGGATGAACAAGATGAAAATTATGGACAAACAAAAGAAACCCCCTAGGGAGATAGAAAGACTAATGACCTTGACACCCCCAGCCAAGCACATCTAGGTAGTTCAAAGATGATTTTGTCTAAGGATTGTGATGATCAAATGTACCTGGAGGAATTGATTACAGTATCTGTATTTGACACTACTGATCACTCTGAGACACTTCCTATAAGAGAATTTGTTTTCACTTCTATGTCATCTGATTCTCAACTTTCTCTTCCCACCTACCAGGGTCCTGAGGAAAACCCTGATTCTGCACTCTCTGCTCCTAACTCTTATCCCCAGTTATTGGGGATGACTTTTGACAATTTACTTAAGGAAGTTGAAATGTCCTCTAAATTAGAGAGTTATGAGGAACTTGATATAAATAATAAGGAAAAGGAGAATGGAGTTCAAAATAGAGTAAATTGGGGACTAACTTATAACCCTAGTCACTCTAATGGATGGCACGACTTAGAAACTGAGACAAATTCTAACGACTATGAAATTATTTCTGATGATGAAGAGGTGATCTCTAACGAGAATTTTAGTGAATTCTACATAGAACTCCCAATCTCACAAACTTTACCTTTATCCTCATATGATCCGGGGCCTAGAGAAATCACTATTTTTTATGTCAGTCACTGTTCAGATCGAAAAACTACGCGACTGAAGTTGGATTGAAAAACCCATCGTTGTAGTTTAATTTGCGAAGTAATCCGTCAACAGATAAAATTTATACCAAAACTCTAAGAATTCCGGGTCGAACATAGGGAGGCAGACGTTTGATTCAAAATCGCATTTGTTTAATTGTCACGAAGTAGATTAGCTAGTCGAATTGAATCTAAACTAACTATCTACTTAAAGAATAAAGAATAGAAGACAGAGAGAATATTACAAATAAAAACAAAAGAGAGGTAGAATAAACATGGATTTCATTATCACAAGTTGATGTTCATTACAATTACAACTACCCACTACATTAGAAAGTAGGAAATCTACACTAGAAAGTGGTAAAAGAGAAGGTAGATAGAAGTTACCATCCTCGACGGCTGCTTAGAGGAAGAGCCGAACGGGGCAACACCTGGAAGACGGAGGACGGAGCGGGAAGGAGGATGAAGCAGGAAGAAGTAGGAACAAGGCAGCACGTCGTCGTCGTCATGGGATCCACTTCCAGAATGGAGGTGAGAAAATTGGATTTGGCTCTAGAGGAGCATCCCAAGTGTTGGACAAGCTTCCCTTAAGCTTTCGAGAGGAAGAGAGGTGAAGGAAGGGATAAGAATTTTGTAGGGTAGGGGTCTCCTTTTATAGTTGCAAGGATAGGGGTCAATTTAGTCATTACATATTCAAAAGCATTAAAATTAGGTCTTTAGTGATGGATTTATCCATCACTAAAGGTCTAATCGTGGGCGACGTGTGCACACCACGCACGCCTCCTCCTCTCTCGCACCGTAATGCCAAGCACACGTTCAATGGATCTCAACCGTCCGATCGCAAGATCGGACGGCTCAGATCACTTCTCGCCCGCTTCAGCTGTGCGCACCTACGCGTGTGATCGGGCTTGAGGCGATGCGTTTGATCGTGCATGCACTCGAAGGGGAGATCTGGGTCATCCGCAGCTGATTGCGTGGTTGAGATTAAACGTGTGTACACCTCTAATTGCGAGTCGAACCCGCGCCTCACGCTTGTGCAAGGGCACTTAACTGCTACACTACGGCCGCTTGTTCGTCGCATTTACGTTTTAAGCGCGCACACTCGTGGCCATTGGATCAAGATCCAACGACCCAGATCTCGCCCCGCCCGCGCCTTCAGACGATGAGAAGCGATGCTGCGGCCGATTTAGGTGGCTGTAATGGTGCCACATGGCACCATCATGGACGTCCATCTTCTGTGAGATGTAGAAGGTGCCACAGATGTCGGATTGAGCCGATTTTCACGTCTTTGGGTTGCGATCATCAATCCAAACCCATCCGTGCGGTCGAATTTGTCATCTAAGGTGTAATTTGGCACCATCTTGACCCTTGATCTCTAGGCTTCCTTAGACTATATCTGGTGCTACAGGTGTCCAATCAGGGCGATCTTGGAGTCGTTGAACTCCAATCGTCGCCCTGATCAGATTCGTATGGTTGGATCTTCGATCCGAGGCTCCAATTCAAAATCACCCTGTCCCTGGCCATAAAAGGAGACAATTACTATACAATTTATACAATTTGACCTAAATGCATGATTATGCATGTCATGCAATATTTATAATGCATGATGCTAATATGACACTAAGAACGTGCATTAATAGACATTTTTGGCTATTTAAATATATGCACATTTTGCTAGTCCCTAGCAAAAATTACATGCTATTTATAAAAGAATTAGGATTGGATTATTTGGGCAAAAGTCATTTTCAACATTAAGAAATTTTTACTTAGGACCTGAACTTTCAAAGACACAACAGCGCTTGGGTATCTACCAAAATGCAGACCACCTCAAGTCCTCGCCTTATTCAAAGAAGGATCTCTTTTTCTCCTTTTTCTTCTTTTCTAATTTTTTTGGATTTTTGAGTTTAGGGTTATAGAGTGACTTTCTACGGCCACTCAACCCACCCAAGACTTGATGAGAACCCTAAGTTGTAAGCATCTTTTTGTGAATGTGATAGACTCATTGATCGGCAATCAGAACAGACTTCAGGTTTGTACACCCCTAGGTGACCTTAAAAAGAATTATGCCTAAAGATGTATCTATACGACCGATAGCTTTCTCCTTACTTTTATTTTTATGAGGTCAACACAATGGTGAATCCAGTGTATATCTCCCCGGCTTATTCTACTTCTCCGCTTCTTCCTAAATGTTTTAGGAATTAAACGTACATTTCTTAAGCTTTGATGACAACCTCATCATGAGCCATAACTAGCTCATTTTGACCTAATACAAAGGATAAAAGTTCCTACATATCTCAAGGAAAGGCTTAACTCAGAGAATCCTGAGTTTGAGAAGAAAATAAGTCATAAGGGGTAAAAATGCAATTTTACCAGTATAATCTGCATACAGGGTAATTCAGGGCCCAAACATAGGTCAAAGTAGCTTAATAAGAATAAGAGTGGGATGAAATGATCTAGCAAGGGCTACAGCAATTCCAAGAAACTAAATGATAATCTGTAACCCTAAAATAACCCACTTCAATTCACAAGGTTCGAGGCAAAGTAAAAATAGAATAAACCCTCTAAAATTCATAGAAAAATAATCTCCAGGGTTTAGAACCTTCAATTTGGCCTTCAGAACCCTTTTTGACCTACATTGAGAACCATGCCCAATTAATAACTTAATTTGGGTTTTTGCGCAAATTGACCGGTCAAACAAGGTTTAATATGGAAATGAAATTCACCATCAGATTCCTTAGGTCCTAATTAGTCATGTATAAAAACTTGAGCCTAAGAAGAAACCTCCTTGACCGACTTTACACTTTGGTCCTCATATATTTACTCTTTGGCCCTCAACTTTTGAACCCTCGCATTTTGGCCCCTAACTCTCCTTCGTTCTTTGCAATCAGGTCCCTCCTGCAAAACCTGCCAGCACCATGCTCCGGCGACCTTGCGCGGAGCATGGCGCCGCGCAGGGTGAGGTGGGGGACCTGGCAAGTAAACCGGGGGTGCCCTGCGTCGTCAGCCGTCGCAGGGACACCCCCTGGTCGTTGTAACCCACCATACCGGCCGTGCGAACGCACGGACGGTATGGGTTCTTGTTTCCGACCATCCTCCGGCGAGGGAGACACGTCGTCTCCCTCCGCCTTCCTCCCTGTTTGATCCCTATAAATACCCCCCGTTGCTCCACCGACCGGGGCAGCCTGGATCTGACGGAGAAAATCCCCAACTTTCCTCTCTTCTTCCTCCGACAGACGCTCACCAGCTCCGGCGGTTTCCTCCCCCTCCACCTCTTCGCTCTGCCGCAATACCAGCAGCAGAGACTTCCTCCCCTGCTCTTCCCGCGCCACGCCGCACCCAGCTGGCGCCTCTCCGGCTCTCTGCTCGCCGCCGCCCCTTTCCCTGAGCATCGTCTTCTCCGGCGACAGTCGATACGACTGTCGCCCTGTTCCTCCCCCTTCGTCCCTGCAAGTAAGCTAGAGCTACTCCCCTTCTTCTCCTCTTTCTTTCCCCGCTTTCAATTTATTCAATTAAGCCCTCGACCGACCCTGACCACCTTCACCCCCTTCGTCTCCGACCACCCTCCGGCGAGCCGCTTCCATCACCTCAGCGACCCACACGGCTCGCCGACCACCGCAGGACCTCCGCCTCCTCACCCTGATCAACCTCCGCCCTGCCACTTCCCCCACATCACCCTCTGCAACCCCACCGAACAGACCCATCCTCCGACCCACAGTTCGACCTAGGGCAGCCCTCGCACGCCGCCCCGCACCTCGCCACCACCCACACGAGCTTCGCCGCAACCCTGGCGAAGCTCCTGGCACTTTCTGATTAGGCCGAGAGGCCGTTTTCTTGTGAACAGATCACCCGACCTCCGCCGCCATTGCCGCGCAGGAGGAACTGCTTCCGCCTGCAGCTACAGGCGCGCCACGCTCAGCGCCAAGCCCAGATTCAACTCCCAGGCCTTGCGAGGAGTTTTGGCAAAACACCAGGTTCGCAGCTAAGGAAGAAAGCTTCGCGTGACGCCGCAATCTCCCGCTGATTTCCCCGCTGCGGGCGCGCAATTGAGGTGGGACATTTAGTCCCACCTCGGAACAGCCTGAAGAGGCGCAGCGATATAATATGCAAAAGTGCTGGAGGCTTACTGCCTCAGCACACGGGGTGAGGTCCCCTTCACCCGCCCGGTTACCCGGTCTCTTCCGCGCTCGCCCCGCGGACCTGACCCGACCCGACCCGACTTAAGACTGACCTGCACTCCTCGCCCACCACACACGCCGGTGGGCCTGGACCCGGGCCTGACCCGAACCCGGTTACCCGGTAGCTCTGGGAGAGCTTTCCCAAGAGTGGTTTCAGAGAGAGAGAGAGACGCGGGGGGGGGGGGGGGGGGGGGGGGGGGGGGGGGGGGGTAGAGTAGGTTTTGCCTCTGACAAAAAACTCTGAAGTGTGCAGGCACAGGCGAAGAAGAAGACCCGCGGAAGAAGAAGGAAGCTGACTGTAGCAACAGGTAGTTAAGTCGTCTGATTTGGAAATCAGACGACGGCCTGAAGGGAAAAGAAGAAAGGAGGGGTGACGTCCCTGGCTGAAAAAGAAAAGAAGAAGCTGACACTTAGCCGCAGGGAGGAGAAGCAAGAAGAAACTCTAAAGAAGAGGCTGAGCAAGGCAGAAGAAGAGGAAAGGCTGCAGAGAAGAAGTACAGCAGAGCCAAGGAAGAAGAAACCTTCACAGAAGAGACTGCAGAAAAAGAAGAAGAGAGGCCAAGACAGAAACCAAGGAAGAAGAAGAAGGAGATCTGAAGAAAGAAAGAAAGAAGAACATCACGAGGAGAAAACAAAGAGCAACAAATTCTTTCCCTCTCTCTTTCTTTATTTTGTAAAAGAAAATGTATATCTCTAGAATACAACTTGCTCCCTGAGTTCGACCTCGGGAACTCTTTTATTTACCGAGTAAAAAAATTATATATTTGAAATGTTGGTAATAACTGGCTATACTACAACGTTATAACAATAAAACCCAGTTGTCCCGAACCAAGCGATTTCATTTTGGCGCCGTTGCCGGGGAGCAACGGCTATTCTAGAGGTAAACATTCCTGTTTCTTTTAATTTCTGATAATCTCCTCTCTTTTGTGCAGCTACAGGAACTCAAGAAGACAAGCAACCACTCCGAAGACAGGTAAATTTTTCCTCTCACTATTAACCCCTAAACTCTAAAGAGGAAGAAAAGAAAGGAACAAGCAATATAGGGCTAACCTGTCTTCCATACTTAGTAACCATAAAGAGTTGCATGTTTTCAACTCATCACTCCTGCACACTATTAAGGGTATTTAAGGGCTAACACATTCTTGCTTGAGCCCTAATTGCCCAACAAAGAGTTAAATGGACCAAGTAGAGCCAACATAAGGTCAAACATTAGGATTTCAGTAGAGACACACCCCTTAATCAAGAATTGAGGAAATCCAAAAGAGGTGTGCCCAAGCCATTGATTGAAAATAATTAACAAGAAAAATCCTAAACAATTGACTCTCTCTAAACACTTGAACCCTAAAAGAAAGGACCCAAAAAGCTCTCAAAGAAAACAAGAGGTAAAGTTGACCCCTTTGGGTTAACCAACCCTAAATTAGGTCACTCTTTGCACTTAAAAAAACTAAAGTTCAAGTGAAACCTTAAGCACCCTGATCTTAAAATTGGTAGACTTAAGAGGTCAAGATCCCCATTCTGGTCTACCTGGAACCGCAGTGACAAGAGAGGTCGGGTGGGGGAAACCCTGTAACCCGTGGGGACGCTCTACCGTGTAGGGGTCTTCGCGGGACTCTCCCTCTCTGGCTGCCCAGGTAATTCTCAGGTGGACGATCTTTCTGATCAAGGGGTCCATCTGCCCCGCACCTCTATAGTCACCCAACACATTTTTGGGTGTCTTGATTGGGTCCAGCACCTTCTAAACTTACCTCTTCCAAACAGTGCATGTACGGAAGGAGGTCCCTAAGACCACCCTTAAGACCTCCATTAGAAATTCGCTCTCGTCAAGGCCAAGCCTCGACGCCCGTGTTTGTGCAGCAACACCCTCACATTATTCTCTCTTTTGATTCAGAACCAAGTTCTTCTTCTTCCCCCATCATGGCTCAGCCAGTTGAGGAAGAAAATAATCTGGAACACCAGCTCCAGCGACTCAATGACCTCTTCCAAAACTTCGTGCACCCACCACAGCGTCCTATGATGCGGGACCACTACAATCCTGCTGCGGTGGCCATTGAGCCTCGAGTCAGAATCCCGACTGGAGGACCTGATTCCGAATTAAAGCCCAACATGATTCATGCTATACCTAAATTCCATGGGCTTAATTCTGAAGATCCCTTCCAGCACATCAAACAGCTAAAGCATCTGGCCCACACTTTTGGATCAGATGCACAAAATCGAGATATTCTTCTCATGAAGATGTTCTCCTTTTCTCTTATGGACAAGGCCGCCCATTGGTATCAAACTCAGACCCGGCCGATCAACACTTGGGAAGAACTTCAATCCGAATTTTTGAAAAAGTTTTTTCCCGTTGGTCGGACCAACGCCTTGCGCCATCAGATTACACACTTCACTCAACAATCAGGAGAACCTCTCCATGAGGCATGGGATCGTTTTCAGGATCTCATGAGAAAGTGCCCCCATCACGGAGTTCCTAAATGGGAACAAGTCCAATCTTTTTACCAGGGACTCCGTGAGGACATCCGCCTTTTCGTCAATGCAACTTGCGGAGGAAACATCATGGGTCAACATGAAGACACCGTATGGGAGATTCTCGAAAACATGTGCGAGAACTCCATCAACAATGACTCCATGGGATTATTCGACAGGACGAATACCCGCGCAGCGACGAATCTTAAGGGAGCACATGAGACGCAGGGCCTGTCCGCATCAGTCGACCTGGAATTAATGGCCAGTCGATTGGACAAGGTCTCAATCATTGAAAAGAAGGTGGATGAGCTGACTCAGCACTTGCAGCGAGCCACCTCTGCGCGTAACTCCTTTGCACAACCTCCTTCCACACAGGAGACTGTGCAAAACATCCTCCACCGATCCTCCCCAGGGATGGATCCATATCCATCCCCATCTGATTCTTGGACTGGAAGATCATCCGATCCTTTCTACACCAGCCGGGGGAACTCCATTCCTCCTTTCCCTGATTCTCAGGAGGTTCCTCAGACCTGCGAGGACCTCAACGCCATCCAGAACGACCCATTCTCCAACACTTACAACCCTGGATGGCGAAACCATCCCAATTTTCAGTGGGCGGGAAATTCCCAAACCCAAAGACCACCTTTTCAGTCCCGCCCACAGCCCTCTCGTCACTACCAGCCGCCTCAGCCTCGGCCCAACCCTACTTATCCATCAGGGCCAAATCAAGATCAAATGTCCTTAATCCTTCAGACTCTGGCTGACATTCAAAAAACGAATGCGGCTATTCAAAAACAGCACAAGGACGAGCTTACAGAAGTTAAAACTCAACTGGCCCAGTTGGCAAATTCTCGCCAACCAGGCACACTCCCTTCCCAACCTCTTCCTAACCCAAATAACGTGCCAACCCAGAAGCGCGTTATAAATCCAAATTTAGGCCACGCCCAATGGATTTATCAGGCTCCTACTGCTCCATCTCCAGACAAGATGGAAGCCTCAACTTCTTATGCAGGATTTCAGCAGCAGCCACCCCTCCTACCAAACCCAAACCAAAATCAGGCCGGATTAAATTCTGTAACAACACGTAGTGGTAAGACAACTCAAGACCCGCATTATCCAAACCACTCCCAGCCTGATAACCATGACCCTAGGATAGTTATCCAAGGTACCGCTGTTCCAGATCCACAACCTGAACCTATCCTAGAAGAACCAACCAAGATCCCGTTTCCCGAGGCCCTGACCAAGGGAAAGAAGACCACCAAACCCGTGGCCCCTGAGGAGGACCTGGTCAAGCTCTTTGAGCAGGTCCACATAAACATCCCCTTGATGGATGCAATCCGCCACGTACCAGCTTACGCACGATTTCTAAAGAATATATGTACACCCCAGCGTAAGCCGCGAACCAAGGGAGGGAGCCCAATTGTTCTGTCAGAGCAAGCCAGCTCTGTAATCCTTAGTAGACTCCCACCCAAGGCAAAAGATCCTGGAACTCCCCTGATCTCCTGTAAGATAGGTGGTACCCAATTTGATAGAGCATTGTTAGACTTGGGTGCATCTATAAATCTGATACCCACATCTTTACTTGACCATCTAGAAGAATCTGAGCTGAAACCAACCGAGGTGACATTACAATTAGCAGATCGATCTATAAAGTCACCAAAAGGGATTCTCGAGGATGTTATCGTGAGAGTGCGGGATTTCTATTTTCCAGTGGACTTTATAGTCTTAGACATGGATGCACCTGAGAACCCTAGGGATACACCAATCATTCTAGGGAGACCTTTCTTGGCTACTGCTAGAGCCAACATCAGCTGTGAGGAGGGCCAAATAGAGCTTAAGTTTGGAGATCAAACACTGAAAATTGATATATTTAAGGCCCAACAAGGAATTAATTGCGGCGTCATCGAGCAAATTTGTGACATCAAGACTTTGGTTGATGAATCACACCTCCAGAATGACTGGAGTATGCCTCATCAACCACAGAAGGATCTTGACCCGCAAACAGAGGAGTCAAATCCAGATGTGAACAACCCAGTAACTCCCACCCTTGAACCTCACATCTATACTGAACCACCCGCTGCTGCTGAAAACCCCATCCTCGAACTGAAACCCCTTCCTGCTCACTTAAAATACATCTTTTTGGGTTCTAATCAGACCCTTCCTGTGATCATCAATTCCAACCTCAGTCCTGAACAGGAATCCCATCTGATTGTTGTCCTCCAGCAACATCGCAGAGCCATCGGATGGACTCTCGATGATTTGACTGGAATAAGTCCCTCTTATTGTACTCATCATATCTATTCAGAAGAGGGCACACGACCTTCTCGTGAAATGCAGAGACGCTTAAACCCCAATCTGCAGGAGGTCGTGAAAAAGGAGATCATCAAGTGGTTAGATGCCGGGATCATCTACCCGATCTCCGATAGTCATTGGGTGAGCCCAATTCAGGTCGTGCCCAAGAAGGCAGGACTCACCACTATAACGACTGAAACCGGAGAAATCATTCCTACCCGATTAGCCAACTCGTGGAGAGTCTGTATAGATTACCGTCGACTCAATTCCTCCACGAAGAAGGATCATTTCCCACTACCCTTCATTGATCAAATTCTCGAAAAACTAGCGGGAAATAGGTTCTTCTGCTTTCTTGACGGGTACTCCGGTTATAACCAGGTGGCAATCCATCCTGAGGACCAAGAAAAGACCACGTTCACCTGCCCCTTCGGAACATACGCTTTCCGAAGGATGCCTTTCGGTCTTTGCAATGCACCCGCTACTTTTCAGCGATGCATGCTTGCCATATTCTCAGATATGGTAGGTGATTATCTGGAAGTCTTCATGGATGACTTTTCAGTTTTCGGAGCATCATTCGACGATTGCCTCCAACACTTGGTCCAGATACTCAGGCGGTGCATCGACGTGAATTTGGTTCTTTCCTGGGAAAAGAGCCATTTCATGGTGCCTGAGGGAATTGTCCTGGGACACTCAATTTCGGAGAAAGGTATCCAAGTGGATCGAGCTAAGGTTAATCTGATTTCTCACCTTCCTATGCCTAGCTCGATCAGGGACATCTGATCCTTTTTAGGGCATGTCGGTTTTTATCGACGATTTATCCCTGATTTTTCAAAAATCGCACGCCCCCTGACCACTCTTCTCTCCAAGGATGTTCCCTTCGAAATCTCCAAGGAATGCACTCAAGCATTTGAAATCCTACGTGACCGAGTCACCCAAGCCCCGATCCTACAGTCCCCTGATTGGTCTCAACCCTTTGAGATCATGTGTGATGCATCCGACTTCGCTGTAGGAGCGGTTTTGGGGCAGAAAAATGACAAGAAACCTGTGGTCATTTACTACGCCAGCAAAACACTCGATGAGGCTCAGCGTAACTATACGGTTACTAAGAAAGAACTGCTAGCTGTAGTATTTGCCCTAGAGAAGTTCAGATCGTACCTTCTGGGTTCCCATGTCATCATATACTCGGATCACACAGCTGTGAGGCATCTCCTTGCAAAGAAGGACGCGAAACCTAGATTGATCCGATGGATCTTGCTGTTGCAAGAATTTGACCTTGAGATTCGCGACAAAGCGGGAAAACAAAACGTGGTAGCTGATCACTTGTCCCGTCTTCCTTCTGAAATAATTGACCCTTCCGGACCCATCACTGAGCATTTTCCCGATGAGCACCTGCTGACTATTGGTACTCGCCTTCCATGGTTTGCTAATATTGTAAATTACTTGGCATCTCATCAGACCCCGTCCGATTGGCCGAAGGCCAAGAAAGACAAATTACGCTCCGATGCCAAGTATTACATTTGGGAAGACCCGTACCTCTTCCGCATAGGTGCCGATCAGATCATCCGGAGATGTGTCCCGGAAGGGGAAGTCAACAATATCCTCTCTTTCTGCCATGACCAGGCATGCGGTGGCCATTTTGCCGGGCATAAAACCGCATCAAAAGTCCTCAAGTGCGGCTTTTACTGGCCCACACTGTTCAAAGACGCATACAGTCATTGCAAGGCATGCAGTCGTTGCCAGACTTTGGGCAACATGAGCCATCGCGACATGATGCCTATGCAACCGATTCTAGTATGCGAAATCTTTGATGTTTGGGGGATTGATTTTATGGGCCCCTTTCCTGTTTCGGATGGTTTCAAATACATTCTGTTGGCCGTGGACTACGTGTCCAAATGGATCGAAGGCATACCGACCCGAACCTGTGATCACAAAATCGTTCTCAAATTCATTCATCAACACATTTTCTCAAGGTTCGGGATTCCTCGTGCAATAATCTCTGATGGGGGGACCCATTTCACAAATGCTCAGTTTAGGTCACTGATGACCAAATACGGGGTGTCTCACAGAATCTCTACTCCTTACCACCCCCAAACTAATGGTCTAGCTGAGCTGTCTAATCGGGAGATCAAGAAAATCCTGCAAGTCACTGTTCGACCTGACAGGAAGGACTGGTCGTCCCGACTTCCGGAAGCATTGTGGGCCTATAGGACCGCCCACAAGACCCAATTAGGCATGTCTCCCTTTAGACTGGTGTACGGAAAGGCATGCCACCTTCCCGTCGAACTGGAGCATAAAGCCTATTGGGCAGTACGGAACTGTAATCTAGATCTTTCCAAGGTTGGGACCCACAGAAAACTCCAAATCAGCGAGATCGATGAATTACGCATAGACGCGTACGAGAACTCGCAAATCTACAAGGAGCGGGTTAAAGCCTTCCACGACAAACACATCTCGAGAAAGATCTTTCATCCTGGTCAAAAGGTCCTACTCTTTGATGCCCGACTCAAACTCTTCCCAGGAAAACTGAGATCTAAGTGGGTCTGACCATATTTGGTCCGACAGGTTTTTGGAAATGGAGCAATCGAAATCAGTCCACTCAGCCACGATTCTGAACCTTTCATCGTGAACGGTCAGAGACTCAAGCCGTTCATTGATGTAACTTCTACTAATTTGGCTGAGGCATCTTATACCCTCCTTTCCCCTTGAGCTTATTGCGCCCAGCCGATGGCGTAAAACTCAGCGCTTAACGGGAGGCAGCCCGTCATTCTCTTTGAAAACCTGAAACTTGTTCTGACAGCTTTTTTTGCACTTGAAGTTCACACTTTAGGGCAGCCAACTCCACCTCAGGTGCTTGCATCTGAGACTCATCAAAACAGCTATCCTAATGTATGAACTTAGTTGAATAAAAACCCCTAGGTTACAATGAGGACATTGCAAATCTTAGGCATGGGGGGGTAGGAAAGTACAAAAACTTGTAAGAAAAGGTTTCAAACAAAAAAATTCACATATGCCAAAAACACCATAAAAATTAAAAAATTTTCGAAAAAGAATAAGAGGAAAAGAGGAGAAGGAAATTTTGTGAAGGAGAAGAAAAATAAAATGAAAAAGGAGCACAAAATTATAAGAAAAAGTGATAGTCATTAGTAGGGAACTAAGGAATTAACTTAAGTTCTAGACCTCATTCAAGAAAAGTGCACAATGAGATTAGTAAAGAATGCAAACCTTAGGCATTCTTGAATAGACTCTTAGTACCCATTAAGATCTGGACACTCCTCAAGAGGTTGAGGAAAATGAAAAGCTGAAGTATTAGGTCTAAGGCTTAGGGAGTATTCGGCCTCGTTAACTAATTTTTGGTTTACGGGACTCAGTAACCTAAGCACCCTAACCTCACACACAGCCTGGTTCAGTAAGCGTAAAAATCAGAATCACGCAGAAGCGTCACAAAAATCTGAAAAGATCACCTAGAATAGGAGCGGCCGATCAACACAAGATTGATTTGGACGAGTTCCCAGCGCGGAGAGGCGGGAAATCCCCTCGAAGATGCGTAACAAAATATCATCTCCTCGGTGCTTGTCTCTTAGGATATTTACATATCCTACTGGGGGCATGTAAGCACTCTGCTGGTTCAGATTCCATGGATGGCATTATCTCGAAGTGTCAATTGCCAGGGTCTGGATTCGGCCACGGAATACCATGGATGGGATTATCTCGAAATCTCAATAGCCAGGATTCCGGGGGTTGCCATGGGCGGTGCTATCTCGAAGCATCGATCGCCAGGAACCCTTGAGGATTGATGATGGGAGCAAGGAATCTGATACAGACCGTGTTGAAAAGCCAATCCTAGGCTAGAACTAAAAAGAAAAAGAGAGAGAAAACTCTCCAAACAGAAAAACTTTCTATCTCTCTCTTACAAAACGCACTGCGAACTGAGCCAGGACTAAAATCATTTCAAGCACGGGTGCTTTAACCACGAAGTCCAATAAACCTTAGGTTAGCTCTTGTGGGCCTTAAAAACCTTTGCTAAAAGACTGAGGCTAAGGCTAGACAGATTTGGATCTTGATTAGTACTAGAGTACCTTTTAGGCCTATGGTCAGCATTCTAACCTAATCTATGCTCAAATAAAAAAGGCACTTATCTAAAACTATTAAAAACTTCATGGTCTAGAACAAGGGTTGAAACCTTAAGTTTTTGCTAAGGGACTAGCAAAAGCTAGGCATGGGGGTATGATGAGAACCTCATCATGAGCCATAACTAGCTCATTTTGACCTAATACAAAGGATAAAAGCTCCTACATATCTCAAGGAAAGGCTTAACTCAGAGAATCCTGAGTTTGAGAAGAAAACAAGTCATAAGGGGTAAAAATGAAATTTTACCAGTATAATCTGCATACAGGGTAATTCAGGGCCCAAACATAGGTCAAAGCAGCTTAATAAGAATAAGAGTGGGATGAAATGATCTAGCAAGGGCTACAGCAATTCCAAGAAACTAAATGATAATCTGTAACCCTAAAACAACCCACTTCAATTCACAAGGTTCGAGGCAAAGTAAAAATAGAATAAACCCTCTAAAATTCATAGAAAAATAATCTCCAGGGTTTAGAACCTTCAATTTGGCCTTCAGAACCCTTTTTGACCTACATTGAGAACCATGCCCAATTAATAACTTAATTTGGGTTTTTACGCAAATTGACCGGTCAAACAAGGTTTAATATGGAAATGAAATTCACCATCAGATTCCTTAGGTCCTAATTAGTCATGTATAAAAACTTGAGCCTAAGAAGAAACCTCCTTGACCGACTTTACACTTTGGTCCTCATATATTTACTCTTTGGCCCTCAACTTTTGAACCCTCGCATTTTGGCCCCTAACTCTCCTTCGTTCTTTGCAATCAGGTCCCTCCTGCAAAACCTGCCAGCACCATGCTTCGGCGACCTTGCGCGGAGCATGGCGCCGCGTAGGGTGAGGTGGGGGACCTGGCAAGTAAACCGGGGGTGCCCTGCGTCGTCAGCCGTCGCAGGGACACCCCCCTGGCCGTTGTAACCCACCATACCGGCCGTGCGAATGCACGGACGGTATGGGTTCTTGTTTCCGACCATCCTCCGGCGAGGGAGACACGTCGTCTCCCTCCGCCTTCCTCCCTATTTGATCCCTATAAATACCCCCCGTTGCTCCACCGACCGGGGCAGCCTGGATCTGACGGAGAAAATCCCCAACTTTCCTCTCTTCTTCCTCCGGCAGACGCTCACCAGCTCCGGCGGTTTCCTCCCCCTCCACCTCTTCGCTCTACCGCAATACCAGCAGCAGAGACTTCCTCCCCTGCTCTTCCCGCGCCACGCCGCACCCAGCTGGCGCCTCTCCGGCTCTCTGCTCGCCGCCGCCCCTTTCCCTGAGCATCGTCTTCTCCGGCGACAGTCGATACGACTGTCGCCCTGTTCCTCCCCCTTCGTCCCTGCAAGTAAGCTAGAGCTACTCCCCTTCTTCTCCTCTTTCTTTCCCCGCTTTCAATTTATTCAATTAAGCCCTCGACCGACCCTGACCACCTTCACCCCCTTCGTCTCCGACCACCCTCCGGCGAGCCGCTTCCATCACCTCAGCGACCCACACGGCTCGCCGACCACCGCAGGACCTCCGCCTCCTCACCCTGATCAACCTCCGCCCTGCCACTTCCCCCACATCACCCTCTGCAACCCCACCGAACAGACCCATCCTCCGACCCACAGTTCGACCTAGGGCAGCCCTCGCACGCCGCCCCGCGCCTCGCCACCACCCACACGAGCTTCGCCGCACCCCTGGCGAAGCTCCTGGCACTTTCTGATTAGGCCGAGAGGCCGTTTTCTTGTGAACAGATCACCCGACCTCCGCCGCCATTGCCGCGCAGGAGGAACTGCTTCCGCCTGCAGCTACAGGCGCGCCACGCTCAGCGCCAAGCCCAGATTCAACTCCCAGGCCTTGCGAGGAGTTTTGGCAAAACACCAGGTTCGCAGCTAAGGAAGAAAGCTTCGCGTGACGCCGCAATCTCCCGCTGATTTCCCCGCTGCGGGCGCGCAATTGAGGTGGGACATTTAGTCCCACCTCGGAACAGCCTGAAGAGGCGCAGCGATATAATATGCAAAAGTGCTGGAGGCTTACTGCCTCAGCACATGTGGTGAGGTCCCCTTCACCCGCCCGGTTACCCGGTCTCGTCCGCACTCACGCCCCGCGGACCTGACCCGACCCGACCCAACTTAAGACTGACCTGCACTCCTCGCCCACCACACACGCCGGTGGGCCTGGACCCGGGCCTGACCCGAACCCGGTTACCCGGTAGCTCTGGGAGAGCTTTCCCAAGAGTGGTTTCAGAGAGAGAGAGAGACGCGGGGGGGGGGGGGTACAGTAGGTTTTGCCTCTGACGAAAAACTCTGAAGTGTGCAGGCACAGGCGAAGAAGAAGACCCGCGGAAGAAGAAGGAAGCTGACTGTAGCAACAGGTAGTTAAGTCGTCTGATTTGGAAATCAGACGACGGCCTGAAGGGAAAAGAAGAAAGGAGGGGTGACGTCCCTGGCTGAAAAAGAAAAGAAGAAGCTGACACTTAGCCGCAGGGAGGAGAAGCAAGAAGAAACTCTAAAGAAGAGGCTGAGCAAGGCAGAAGAAGAGGAAAGGCTGCAGAGAAGAAGTACAGCAGAGCCAAAGAAGAAGAAACCTTCACAGAAGAGACTGCAGAAAAAGAAGAAGAGAGGCCAAGACAGAAACCAAGGAAGAAGAAGAAGGAGATCTGAAGAAAGAAAGAAAGAAGAACATCACGAGGAGAAAACAAAGAGCAACAAATTATTTCCCTCTCTCTTTCTTTATTTTGTAAAAGAAATATGTATATCTCCAGAATACAACTTGCTCCCTGAGTTCGACCTCGGGAACTCTTTTATTTTCCGAGTAAAAAAATTATATATTTGAAATGTTGGTAATAACTGGCTATACTACAACGTTATAACAATAAAACCCAGTTGTCCCGAACCAAGCGATTTCAAGCTTCTCCTTTTCTTTTTCTTTTTCTTTTCTTTTTTTTCTTTTTAGACTTTCTTTTTCTTTATTTTTAAGTAGGTGACTTCCCTGGTCTAAGATTTACCTAAAGGCAACAGGAAAAGAATAGTCCAGTGGCTGGGCTCTGGACAACCTACCTATGGGCTGTTACCCACGATAACTTGCCAGCCATACCATTCTAGAAGATTCATTAGCTACCCAATTTTCGTTAAAACCACCGAACAACGAGTCAGTGCGAATAGTGTGTAGATGCTTAGATTTAAAGTTCCCTCAAATCAGAGGGCAAGTTGATAAGTTGCGTACTTATCACCCCAACTTATTTAATCAAATTGAAATAGAATTCAAGATGGCGAGGACTCGATAAATAAATCCACATTTTAGTAGATACCCAGGCTGATTAAGCCCAAAGACATGAAGGGACTTAGTGTTTGGATCCTACTATATTATTTACTAAGATTAAAAAGTCCTAATGCCCAAATATTCTTTCCTAATTCAAAATTTTATTTTATTTTATTTTTTTTAAAAATAAAGAAAAAAATAATAAGAATCAACGGAGCTAACAAGATAATTCAAAAATGAATATCCACCCCCCATGCCTGTCTAATGCAATGTCCTCATTGTATTAAAAGATATGAAACAGAGTGGAATAGGGCAGAAAGCACCTGAATTACGTGAATAACAGGTCATCTCCGAGATGAAAAGAACCTGTATATGTGCTGAAGTTCATGCCTTCAGCTAGGCACACTATTCAAAAGAAGAAACAAAGAATTCACAGGTGCAGGTCAGAATCAGAATAAAAAGATTCACCTCAGGACCTACCAGCAGATGTCCACAGATGTGGACCAGATTGTGATGCAGACCCATACCCCATGGTCGAGTATATCTAAGGTTCTAGAAAAAAATTATCCAAAACCTGAAATCAGTATGCAAGCGGGGTCGGGCCTGCAATTTGTGAGGATGCAACCCAAGACCAAAATGTTGGGTTATAGAGAAATCAAGCTCAAAAGGATAATCAATGAATGTGTGTTTGGGTTGGACATTCTCTGAAAATATGTCATAAGGGTCCTGGTAGAAGGTTGGGAGTTTAAGGCAAATTGGAACCCTTAGACTTGGTTTTCTGCTTCCTCCGGAATCGACTTCCCAAATCAACATTTCCCACTTTCTATCCTCCACAATCAAGATTTCAAATTCTGGGACCTCCTGCATATTAATCACCCCATCTGAATTTTCAAGTTTAAAAGATGTGACTAAATCAGAATGGACTTGGGTTTAGTGATTTCAAAATCAAAATCGTCAGTAAACTCAAAGGGGTGTAATTGAGGAATGGGGCTTTGAATTAATTCCTTCATAAAATCAGGACCTAAATCCATCATGTGAGCCCCAGCAGGATCAAGTTCCTTAATTTCAGGGACATCAAATGATTTATCGAATTTCTCAGGCCCAGTTGTCTCACTAAAATCGTGTTCTGTAAACTCATGTGAGACTTCGCATAATGATTCTTCACCTTCAGAATCAAAGAAATCTGAATCCACATTAATGTATGTCTCAAAATTATCAATCACTTTCTGATCCATGGAGACATACGTTTCCTCGTACCCCAACTCAGGGATCTCAAGTGAAGAAATCAGTTCATCCTTAATTGGTTTCTTTAGACCAATCTGGTCAATCCCGATCTCGTAACACGTGTCCCTCCCAATAGGTGTCTGGGTAGGTTTTGACATTGGCTCTCCGGAAAGGAGTTCATCCTGGAAATCATCCCAAGATTGAACTAAAGCAACCACAAATTTCATCATCAATTTCGATAATTTCCCAAGTAAAAACTCACCTAGGCCATTATCCTTAACATCTTGGAGCCGATCCAACAAATACTTGTTCAGATCATTAATCATTTCAATCAGGGGCTCCAATTCTTCAGTGCAAGGTGTTGGCTGAGCTTCTAAAGATTGTATGGTGTTTCTCAAGTTAGTCAACACCTTTTTTTGGACCTGGTTAACCTGAACCACATGGTTTGGTTCAAGGTGGGGTGGGTTTGGGTTCAGTGCAAGGGAGTTAACGAATTGAGGATCTTGATACCCTCCTTGATAATAGGTCATTTCAAGTTGTTCATAAGGTGGTGATGACCTAAAGGCAGTGTATTCAGGGGAGGGGTAAGGTTCAGTGTATCCTTCTTGATTGTAGATCATATTAGGTTGTCCAAATGAGAGCAATGATCTATAATTAGTGTAGCTTGGAGAAGGATAAGAATCAAGATCATGGTGTCCAGGGCTAAACCTGAACACAAAGGTTCAAAATTGTATTCCCAATCAGGATTATCCCAACTAGAAGATGGATGAGAATAAGTCTGGTTGGAATAATAATCATTTTGAGAATAAGTAGCAGTAGAAGGGTAGGAGTGGAAGTGTGAATAAGATGTGGAAGGACCCATGATAGATCAAGAGGAAGAAAGGTACCCCATAATACAAATAAATAAACTTGTTCTTAAGTGGGCTAACCTAAAGACCTACAGACTCCCAGAACCTGTCTTGAGATAAAGAATCGATTTGATCTACTTCTTTCTGGTCAATCCAACAGTCAGAGGGAGGGACTGAGGAGAAGGTTCTTCCTTTGGCTTGCGCCTCAAGTTCCTAGTGTACCCCCAAGCCGCAATCGTTTGATTCTGCTCCCCTAGCTAGACATCAGATTAAATGGTAGAAACAGACTAATCGATAATAATCTCGGTCTGGGCTCTGGAGAGCGAATCCAATCCTTAAGGCAAACGTCTACTCTATTTTAATTAAGGTTAGGTTTGAATGTGCTTTGGAATGTGATGGGCCCTTTATCTGGGTTGTGCCCTTAATGATTGATTGATATGTGTGTGCGTGCACAACCAATGTTTTTCAAGTAAGATTATTTTTTTGGATGCGATAAATTTCAGGGTTTAGATCTTGCTTAGTAGCTTTTAGGATTCAACTTTAGGTGTATTCAATCAAGTTCAGTTGACACACCAGGTTTTGAAAACACAGGTGAAGATGTTTTCCTTTTAAGCTTAAAAGAATGTAGAGTGCCCGGTAAATCCCTAGAAGTTGAACCTATGTGGCATCTACTTGATGAGTTGATTTTAATTGAAGTGGTGTGGCCCAAACAACTCAAATAATTGGCCTGATGCACCACTTAGTTAGGCACACAAATGATTACCTAATCTGATTTCTACTCAATTATGTGTTTGGGTGTGTGTACCGGTTCCAAAGATTGGTTTACTAGTTGAGTTTGAAAATCAGAAGAGGTTGTGTACCTCTGTGAAAGATTTTTTAAAATTCTTCTTTTATATGTGGAGGGTGACGTGGGTGGAGGTGACAAACAAACAATCAAATACTAACCTTAGAGTTTATAAGAACACCTAGGTTGATTTTTGTTTGTGTTATTACGTGATGGAATGAAAACTAGTGGGTGGGGAGGTGGGTGTAAACTTACAAACCCTTCAACCGCACTTTACTCCAATCTACTACTTTTGCTCATCTCGAGAGAGTACCTGCAATCACAATAAGAAAGGAGAGAAGTGAGGTAAAGATAAGTAAGGCAGGAAAACACAAAGAATCAAAGAGCATCACCACCCCGGCAACGGTGCCAAAATGTTGAGATCAGAAAACTACGCGATCGAAGTTGGATTGAAAAATCCGTCGTTGTAGTTCGATTTGCAAAGTAATCCATCAATAGCTAAAATTTATACCGAATCTCTAAGAATTCCGGGTCGAACATAGAGAGGCAGACGTTTGATTCAAAACCGCGTTTGTTTATTTGTCACGAAGCAGATTAGCTAGTCGAATTGAATCTAAACTAACTATCTACTTAACGAATAAAGAACAGAAGATGGAGAGAGAATATTACAAATAATGACAAAAGAGAGGTAGAATAAACATGGATTTCAGTATTATAAGTTCATGTTCATTACAATTATAACTACCCACTACACTAGAAAGCAGTAAAAGAGAAGGTACAGAGAAGTTATCCTCCTCGACGGCTGCTTGGAGGACGAGCTGGACAGGGCGACACCTGGAAGATGGAGGACAGAGCCGGAAGGAGGACGAAGCAGGAAGAAGCAGGAATGAGGCAGCACGTCGTCGTTGTCATGGGATCCACTTCCTGAACAGGGGTGAGAAAATTGGATTTGGCTCTAGAGTAACATCCCGGGTGTGGGACAAGCTTCTCTTGAGCTTTGGAGAGTGAGAGAGGTGAAGGGATGAGAATTTCGTAGGGTTGGGGTCTCCTTTTATATTTACAAGGACAGGGGCAATTAAGTCATTACATATTCAAAAGCATTAAAATCAGGTCTTTAGTGACGAATTTATCTGTCACTCAAGGTATGATAGTGGGCGACGTGTGTGTGCCATGCGCCTCCTCCTCTCCCATGCCTTAACGCCAAGCACACGTTCAAGGGATCTCGGCCATCCGATCACGAGATCGGATGGCTCAGATCGCTTCTTTCCCGCTTCAGCTGCGTTCACCTGCGCATGCGATCGAGCGTGAGGCGGTGCATTTGTTCGCGTATGTGCCCGATTGGGCGATCTAGGCTATCCACAGCTGATCGTGCGGTTGAGATTAAATGTGCGTGTGCCTCTGATTGCAAGTCAAACAAGCGCCTCGCATTCGCGCAAGGGCGCTCGACCTCTGCACTACGGCCGCTTCTTCATCGCGTTTACATTTTAAGCACGTGCGCTCATCGTCGTTGTATCAAGATCCAACGACCCAGATCTCGCCCCACCCACGCCTTCAAAGGATGAGAAGTAGTGCTGCCGAAGATGGATGGCCATGATGGCACCACGTGGCGCCATCACAGCCACCCAAATCGGCCGCAGCACCACTTCTCATCCTCTGAAGGTGCTAGCAGGGCGAGATCTGGGCCGTTGGATCATCGCTTCTCATCCTCTGAAGGTGTGAGCAGGGTGAGATCTGGGCCGTTGGATCTTGATCCAACGGCCATCAACACGCATGCTTAAAATGTAAACATGATGAAGAAGCGGCCGTAGCGCAGCTGTCGAGTGCCCTTGCGCAAGTGTAAGGCGTGGGTTCGACTCGCAATCAAAGGTGCACGTGCGTTTAATCCCAACTACGCGATCAGCTGCGGACGGCCCAGATCGCCCAATCGGGCGCATGCACGATCAAACGCACCGCCTCATGCCCGATCACACACACAGGCACGCGTAGCTGAAGCGGGCAAGAAGCGATCTGAGCTGTCTGATCTAGCGATCAGACGGCTAAGATCCATTGAACGTGTGCTTGGCATTAAGGCGCAGAAGAGGAGGCGCGCGCAACGTGCGCACGTCGCCCACGATCAAACCTTTAGTGACAGATAAATCCGTCACTAAAGACCTGATTTTAATGCTTTTGAATATGGAATGACTAAATTGCCTCCTATCCTTGCAACTACAAAAGGAGACCCCTACCCTACAAAATTCTCATCCCTTCATCTCTCTCCCTCTCCAAAGCTCAAGAGAAGCTTGTCCCACACCCGGGATGCTACTCTAGAGCCAAATCCAATTTTCTTACCCCCGTTTCAGAAGTGGATCCCGCGACGATGACGACGTGCTACCTCATTTCAGCTTCTTCCTACTTCGTCCTCCTTCTTCCTGCTCCATCCTCCATCTTCCAGGCACTGCCTCGTCTGGCTCATCCTCTAAGCAGCCGTCGAGGAGGATAACTTCTCTCTACCTTCTCTTTTATCGCTTTCTAGTGTAGATTTCTCGCTTTTTAGTGTAGATTTCCTGCTTTCTAGTATAGTGGGTAGTTGTAATTGTAATGAACATCAACTTGTGATAATGAAATTCATGTTTATTATACTTCTCTTTTGTCTTTATTTGTAATATTCTATCTCTGTCTTCTATTCTTTATTCATTAAGTAGATAGTTAGTTTAGATTCAATTCGACTAGCTAATCTACTTCGTGACAATTAAACAAACATGATTTTGAATCAAACGTCTGCTTCCCTATGTTCGACCCGGAATTCTCAGAGTTTCTGTATAAATTTTATCTGTTGACGGATTACTTCGCAAATCAAATTACGACGGGTTTTTCAATCCAACTTTGATCGCGTAGTTTTCCGATCTCAATAGTTTTGGTTCCGTTGCTAGGTTTTTCTTCGTGACAAGCTTCCTCGGACTATATCTGGTGCTACGGATGTCCGATCAAGGAGATCTTGGAGTCGTTGAAGTCCAATCGTCACCCTGATTAGATCCGTACAGTTGGATCTTTGATCCGAGGCCCCGATTAAAAATCACCCTGTCCCTGGCCATAAAAGGAAACAATTACTATACAATTTATATAATTTGACATAAATGCATGATTATGCATGTTATGTAATATTTGCAATGCATGATGCTAATATGACACTAAGAATATGCATTAATAGATATTTTTGACTATTTAGATGTATGCACATCAATCACCATTATGAAGATCCTTATGATTCAAACTCTGAAGTTGACTTACATTTCAATCATAATATCAATCCACTTCCTCAGTAACCTCTCATTGAACTCTGGAACTGGATTATTGAGTAGGCTTTCATCACGAACCTCATTCTCATTATCCTCATCTATCTGTCCCTATTCTACACTCTATATTAGAAAAACTCTTCGGAAAAGAGATGCACCATCAGCTAGTTAATATTTATGGACTACTGATTCTTAGAGCATACGAACACATCTTCCTATTGATCTTGACCCTCTCTTCAATAATCACTGATTCATCTGATTGAGTTTTCACCTAGCTAGAGGCGTTAAACTCAGCATTTATGAATTGCATTTATTTTTCTTCTATATATATAACATCTTTGTCTTATTTCAAAGGTGTTGGAATAAGTTGAACAAAAAATTTAGGAGCTATTCCAAATGATTTCTATCCTTTTATACATCCTATCCTTCATTGATTTTCATTCTATTTATATTCATGCATGGGGATATGCAAGAACTTAGGCATAGGGGGGTAGTACACATACACTGATTATGTTTTGCCAGCATTTAAGATTTTCAATAAAAATTTTCTCATTATTGCATTCGCATTTTTCATATTTTCTCATAGTATTCCTTGTGAATAAGTTTTAAAAATATATATTTTTTATATATAGTTTATCTATAAAAAAAGTGTGTTTTTAGGGTTGTTTTTGGAATTTAAGTTAGGAGGAATTGGGATTTCTCAATTCTAAAGATTTACCAATGTTAGGAAATGTAGAACAAAGTCTTTTCGCTTAGACTCTTCAGGTCCTTATGGACTTAATTTCTTAAGTATTTACCTAAATCTAGATTTATTTTCCTGAGACTTTGAAAGGAGTTTGAAAAACCTAGAAGTATTAAGTCAAAAGAGTGATGAATGAATGACTTATCGTTCCACCCTGTGGTTTGGATAGTCTTGGAGTTCCAAGAATCTTCACTTGCACACTGCACTGACTCATCTTTTAGCTGATTTTGTTGATTCCTTACTTGTCAATAAGATTTAGTCTTATGGCTAACAGATTCAAAGGACCTTGCCGTGTTTTTAGCTCTTAAGACTGTTCATGTTTATAGGGGAAAGCATTTAGAACAGATGAAGGAGACCCACTAACCTAGAAAGATGATTTAAAGAAAAAAATTTAGTTGAAAAAATGAGAAGGAAAAAAATATATATATAAAAATAAATAAAATATATATATGTATATTCCACCAAATAAAAGCATCTCACTATATATGGATTCTATCCCTTTCAAATTTCGAATAAAAACACCTTGCTGCAAATGGGTGTTTATCCTATAGGAAAAAAAAAAGAGAAAAATACAGAGAAAAATATTAGGAATAAGAGACCAATGGGTCCAGCCGGGGAGATATACACCAAGTGTGTTGACCACGGGGTAGAAAAGTGGTGAGGAAAAAGCTGCCAAATCTTAATATGGTCTAACCGAAGATGGGATTGTCTCAAAGAGAGTATAGAAATATTCTAGGTTTTACTGAATGCTAGGAATCAACTTACTTACCCATCTGATGAGTCACATAATAATCACACACAAGATGCAGGTTTCTCACATTCAATTCAAACTTTGGGTGGGTCGACGTAGTAAGAGAAAGTTGCTTTGGCGACTAATCATAACACCATCATCTGTCATAACTATCCTAATTTAGCCAAAATCCAGGGATAAATGCTCATTAATAATCATCAAAAGGGCATAATTCAATTCTGACTTGAATTAGGAAGAAAACGGGAAATTGAGTTAATTCTGCTATTTTAACAAGAAATAAAAAATGTAGATTAACTAAGGGGTTAATCAATGCATAATCTAAGGTCAAATGAACTTAAATTCATAAGAAGTGGGCTTGAACTAATTGAATTAGGGTTTTCTGAAAATTGAAGATTAATTTAATAAGAAAAACCCTAATTACAACCTCACTTCAATTGAAAGGGTTCCAGTGGGAATAAATAAGATTTAAACCTTCTAAAAATCATTGAAAAATATTTTTTGAGGTTTGGAACATTCATTTTTACAAAATTAACCCATTTTGACCAAAAATAAAGACTAAGGTGGGAAATTGATACATCTTTGGTTAAAGTGTAAATTATCTAGTCAAACTTCATCAAAACACAAATTTTTGGTCACCATTAGATTCCTTGGATATAAATTACGTTACCTTAGAAACTTAAGACCTATTTAACCTCATCTTCATGGACTTTGCATTTAAGTCCCTCGGTGATGTCATGATGTTGTCACCATCATCTTCAACCTCCAGCCAGCAAGAAGCTATCCGCAACCACGACTTCAGGTGGAGCTTTTGCACAATCTATGTGTTGAATTCCTACCAAACTTGCTGGATCAATTCACCTTTCATAGCTCTTCCAAATCGAGCCATTTCCAACTCCTACTTCCATCTTTGGAGGTCGTAAGAAGCAGCCAAAATCGTCACCGTACCACGTGGTTTCTGACCTTGATTGGACAATGATATCGCCCCAATTTGCATGATCGAGCATCTATAAAGCATGACCATGCTCCCGTGACTTCCTTTGTGCAATTTTTGGACATGAAATCCCTCTTCCTCTTCTCTTTCACACACCATTAGAGCACCTTGGAGCTTCACTCGATCTCCTTCGTCATCACGCATCGCCGCCAACCGAGGTCGCAAACTCCCTCCCCTCATCTTCATTGAGCTCCTACCATAGAGCTGGCCCCTCTTCCTCCATCGCTCCAAACTAAGTCTCTATAGTTCTCATCTTCCCTAATGTCGATCAGCCAACACTGACTATGCTTCGGCATCCTTGCCCCCTCCTAGGTATCCTCTCCTTCTCTCCTCTTCTTATAGAGTAAATTAGACTCTTTAATTGTAGGAATTACCCCCAAAACCACCTTCTCCTTATCTTCTTCCCCAATGCCAGCCACGCTCTGGTGTTGCTTCGCCACACGCCCTCATCGCTCCAGCCCTCCTCCCTCCTCGCCAACCACCCATGAAGCACCGCCATCCCTCTACGGTCAAAAGCCCCCAAGAAATTGAGGGCTTCGACCACTCTAGACCCCAGCCCAATACATGCACCAACTGCCACCTTCGCTGCATCCACCAGCCTTCTTTGGGCCTTGTTACGCCAAGTCAAGGACACAATCATCTTCAGTGACTCATGCCGAAGCTTCTCTACCTATTTGGTGCGAGGTTCGATAAGATTCTCCACTCGCCGGACACCTACCATCGTAATCTTCTTCATTGCCTCCAACCACCACTATCCGTCATTCCCACGGTCGCCAAGCTTCATAGGAAGCTTCCTGGGACTTCAAGGAAGTGTCTCAACCTCTTCATGTGACTTAAGGACCTCTAAAGATCTTCAGCCATCTCAAGCTCCACCGCCAACCACCTCTACCATCCAGCTGGTACCCCGCCATCTCCGTTCCTTGCCAACCACCCTAGGAGAAGCCGTACATCATCAACTCACCGACATCCTCAAAGAAGCCAGCTACTCACTCTAAGCTCCTCCCTCTGACCTCCTCCTTAAGCCTTCACGTAGGAAGAAGGAAGGAGCTCGTGCTCCTTGATGCTGGCAAGGACCGGTGTAGAGGAGGAGAAAGCCTGCAAGGACCAAATTATAACTTCCTAGGGACCCAAACGGAAGAGAATCAATATTTTCTAAATTTCAAGGAACTAATGAGTAGTATCTTTTGATTAATATTTGATTTGTATTGATCATTGAATATTTGGGTATCTCATTGCATTAACTTGTTCACACATTATTGTTCAAGTTTATTTAATGCTTAATCGAATGAATACTTAATTATTTCTTTCAATTGAGCACTAAATAGCTTTTTGATCATATTTCTCTCTGCACTTAATTTCTCTCATTAATTTGCATATTAGAGTGCAATGGTGAACTTGGAAATTTTCGAGAGTTCACACCTAATACAAGTTCATCGATTAAAAAGTGGCTTTTGCACAACTCTCTGCTCCTAGCAAACGACCTTAGAACTCACATTTTGAGATTATAAATTTTAAATGTCTCTGTCATTCTAGTCGCTATATTACAATTCAAATTTTAATCTCGATGGAAGAGAACGAACATTTTAGCGTCATTGTCAGGGAGCAATGCACATTTCATAACTATTCATTTCATCCTCTTCTAATTTGACTCCTAACATGTCTTTGTTTCATTATTTCAAGGTAAACCAAGCTCGCAAGATGATTACACAGCAATCATAGGACATAATCTACCATAATTAAGTTAGATCCTAGCTTAACTTAGGAATAATGCATGCATGAGCAGCATATTTTGCATCATAGTTGAATTGTTAGCCTTGTAAATATTAATGTTATTTTATGTTCCAATTGAGAGGCAATAATAATTGTAGGTAATTTAGGGTTGTGGATGATAAATCCAACCATATGGATCTATTTAGGACGACGACAGAGTCCAACGCTTTTGAAATCGTCTTGATCGAACTCTCGTAGCATCTTATAAAGCCAATGGAAGAGTAAAGCCAAGAAGCAAGGTGGCACAAATCTAAACCTCAAATGCCAAATTTGACCGTACGGATGGATCTGGATCAATAATTGTAGTCTAATGGCATAAAAATCAACTCGATCGGAGCCCTGTAGCACCATCTACAAAAGGGAGAAAATTGATGGTTAGGATGGCACCACGTGGTGCCATCCTAATGGCTTCTACAGCCACCCCATCTATTGAAGCACTTGCTACAAGCTTTGTGGGCTGTTGGATCATCATCTAACGGCCACAAGAGCACCTTCATCAGAGGAAGATCATCTTAGTCATTGGATCCTCATCCAACAACTAAGGATGGCTGCGTACGATATCAAGATCAAGACCATCCGGCCACATAGCGCATTGGCCAATGAGCTTGAAGTCGGCAAGGCGACGAGCGTTCGAACCGCGTGGAACGTGAAATTAGAGAGGCGGTGGAGCACCGATGCAATTAGACCACTGATGACTTTACAATTACAAGTGTTAATAACATCAATTAGAGCCAATTTCGATGGTACTTGTGCGATAATGTCATATTATAATGGGCTTGGGAGCATTGAATGCATATTGCATGATCTTTACCTTTTTAATCGCTCAGAATCAATGTTTAATGACCATGTGCACAAGTCCATTTTGAAACATGTCTCAGATGAGTGATTGGACTGTACGGATGGATCCGGATCGATGAACGGAGTCCAACGGACTCAAAATCACTTCGATCCGACCTCCATAGCTCCCACAACAAGCTCGAGAAAGGTCAATGGCCAAGGGGCAATGGGACATCCTTACAGGCCACGGATGAAAAATCTGACTGTACAGATGGATCTAGAGCGACGATCCTAGTTCGGCAACACAGCAATCATCTCGATTTGAGCACCGTGGCATCCTCTACAACAGAAAAGATGATGGACGGCTCAGATGGCACCACGTGGCACCATCTAGGTCTCCCAACACCGGCCCTTCATCACTGCATCATTCGTGCCCTCTATTCTCAGCCATTAGATCTTGATACAACGACTGAGGTGTGAGGGCGCCCTTAATGCATTGGTCAAGACTTCACACCTCAACCACACGACGCGGGTTCGCATCCCGCCGCACCTCAATTTCACAATTGAAGCGCGGCGCAGCAGGAGCGGTGTGGTAGCATAAGCAAGCATGCACGCACATGCAGGCAGCAGTGTGCTCGAGGTAGTGCGCAGTGACCAGCGTGCGCTAGCTGGCTCGTAAGGCGTGAGGCACAGCGCAGAGCGTTGAAGGCTCGAGGGCTAGGGTGGGGACTACGGCGACGCTTATGGCGGGTCTTCAGCGACATCTTTGAATGTCGTTGTTGACCCAAGGATGAATTTGAGCCTTCTCCTCAACTATAAAATGGGACCTATCCCTCCCATTTGCATCCATGTTCAACCTAAGAAACTCCACCACTCCTTAGAGCTCCAAGCAACGTTGTGAAGTGATCACACGGGTTTTGCATGTTTGAAAATTAAAGTTAATGGTAACCTGTCATCGCAGTCACAAAACTCAAAATCAAATAAAATTTATATCGAAACTCCAAGGGAGCCCCAGGTCGAACAGAGAGAGTTGACATTTACTTTGTATAAAAATCGTGCTTCGATTTGTTTCTTTTTGGTGTTTTAGGGTTTTGTTTTTTTTTTGTTTTTGAAATAAAATGACAAGCAATCACAAGAGAGAGATGGAATCAAATATGATATATTGCATGAATGCCAATTACAGTAAACTAAGAAAGCATAAAAGAGAAAGGGGTGAGAAGGAATCTCCCGAAGTGGCCGTTCGGTGAGACGACGGTGCTTGCCAGAAGCTCGAACGGAGGTGAGGAGCTGGACAACGAAAGTAAGATGCAGGAGGACATCGGGTAGAGGAAAGCTTCAGCGTGGCTTCGAAATGGAGGTGAGGAGGCGAAGATGATCTACTACCGGAATGTAGGTGAGAGGATGGCTCCAAGGCGACCTATGAATGGGGATGGGAAAATGGAGGAATATTTAGTGGGGCAGAGTTTCGTTACACTAATAGGAGCCTTGGGAGCTTGAGAGTAAGCTCTAACGGAGCATTGGTAGGCTTGCTAGAGCTTAGGAGTAGGTTGGAGTAGAATAGGTAGAGATGGTTTGGTAAGGGGGTGTGTAGGCCTTTATATAGTGGATGGGAAGAAGAGCACCCCGTGCACAAGCATTCAGCAATAGCTACAAGCGTCACTAAAGGCTGCTCAAGTTGTCGCCAAAAGATCCGTGCCTCTTCAAAGCCTTAGCTGATGCACGCACTGTGTAGGTCATTTAGTGATAGCTGCAAGTGTCACTAAAGGCCCGCTCTTCTGTCGCTACAAATCCCACGCCCACCACTCACGCCTACAACTATCTGCTTGAAGAGATCTCCACCGCTGGATCCATCATCGTGCGCCCTCAATTCGTGCCCTCGCGGATTCAAACACGTGCATGTCACGCCTTCAAGAAGATCCGACAGCTGAGAGCGCATCCTGTCGTCTAAAACGAGCACCCCTGATTGCACGCATGAGATAGTGCATTCTCGAGGAGCGTTGGTGGCTACGTGCAGCATCCACACTCATCCAATAGCACCACGTGGTGACGCCTCTGCCGCTCGATTGCACCCGCACTCATCCAACGGGTTCAATTCGATTGCGCTCGCTCTTTGCAAAATAGCCCCCCATCCCAGCTCGAACTCGCACTCGTGGTTTGCGAGTGCGTGTCTTCGCCAATGCGCCAAGGCTGTGGTTTGTCGAGCGGAGGGAGTGGTGCAATCACGCATCTCAACCGTTGGATGAAGATCCAACGGTCGAGATCTCAACTTGCGACGGCCTCAAAGATGCCTTGGCTCAGGTGGGGTGGCTTGGATGGCACCATGTGGTGCCATCTGGGCTGTCCGTCTTCTTCTTCTTGCAGAGGGTGCTACAGAGCTCTGATTGAGGTGGTTCTCACTTTGACGAACTACGATCGTCACTCTGAATCCATCCGTACAGTCGGATTCTTCATTCGAAGCCTGTAAAGATGTCACACTACCTCCTGATCATGTAAAATGATGGAATTAATGTACATAATATACAACTATCCTAAATGCAATGCAATGGATGTTTGTGCAATATTTATATCATGATATGCAATGCTAGTCCTAGGAACTATCATAAATAAGCATTTTATGATGAATTTATACATGTTTATCATACCCCCATATTTATTTTTTGCTAGTCCATAGCAAAATTAACCTAAATGTTGGGCACTTGGAGGATGATGGCTAGGGTTAGGGAGGATGATGATGGATGGAGGGTGTGGAGGTCTAGGAGGTGGCGCCAAAGAGAAAGGATGGAGGCCAGCCAGGACAACAATCGTGCTGCTTTCGGGGTTGGCGACTCCTAGAGGAGATGGCGAAGGGGGAATGCAAATGTAGTATGCTACCGATACAGAAGAAGGGGGCACAAGTCGGCAGTCTGTAAATCTCCAACGTTGTGTTTGGCATGTGGAGGCTGGGGCCATAAGAAAGATTCACGCATAAGGGTGGGGAAGAAAGACCAGCAAGAAGGCAGACAACAAAGGGACCGACAAGTGAAGGGAGCGGTGTCGCCTCCACTGCCAGTGAGCATAGGGCAAGCATACGATGTTGAAGTCCCTCATACTGAGGAGGTTAGGGCAGCGGAGATGGTAATAAGGGGCGCCCTGATCGGCGAGATCATGACTGGCTCCTTCTCCGACAAGTGGATACAAAATCAGGTAAGATCCCTATCCTTGTCATCTCAGGGCTAGAAGGTGGTGCATCTGGGTGGTGCCCACTTTGTGCTTTTCGACCTGGGTATGAGTGATGACAAAGGTCTTCGCTTTCGCTCAACAATCTTCGAGGAGATGACTGTTTTGTGGAGGCTGGTGTCCCCCTTCGATGGGGCCTTGCAGGACCGTTCTCCAAAAAGGGCAGAGAATAGAAGGGGCACCATGGAGATTTGGGGGCTCCCTCTACATCCCCAAACCAGAGGGGTGGTGGCGGGGGTGACGGCGGGCTTCGCTGCCTTGGCAGAGGATGCAAGGGTAGATCTCTACGAAGGGGATGGGAGATCAGTTTAGGTGGAGGTGTCAATGCTGGGGGGGGCAATTCCAGACAAAATTATACTCAAATGTGGGGGAAGCTCGTGGCTCCTTCGGCTGAAGATGGTTAGCCTTCGTGTTGAAGAACCGTAGCAGGAGCAACAAAAAGCACACAGGGTGGAGACTGGAGCGCACACTGCTGTCAACAATTGTAGGCCTGTTGAATCAGATCGGCCGGAACCGAAGAAGAGGAAGGAACTACATTTTTCAGAGATTCGGGAAGAGGAGATGCAAGAGGTGGAACAACCATCAACTGTGAGTGCCATGGTGCAAGAGGCAGAATTTAGTAGGGAATTTGTAGTGGTTAATCTAGATCGGCAGGGGCAGGAGGTTACACGATTCACTGCAACACAGTTCAGATCCTTTCTCTTTTATGACCTTGGAGGGCTCGAGTTATGATATGGGGTCGTCGTCGAAGGGTAAGTCTGTGCGTTCCCCTTACAAGCTTCGGAGAAGAACAACTGCTAGTGGTCAGCAACATAAAGAGGAGAGGATTGCATCCATTCTATGTGTAGAGAGAAGGGCTGGGGAACAGTAGGGGCTAAAGAAACCAAGGGATGAGGATTATGACTTGGAATGTGCGTGGCTTGCACGACAAGGTGCGACAAGCTTCGCTGGCTCAATATCTTCAAGAGTGGGAGGTGGATTACGCTCTACTGTAGGAAACTCACATTGAGACGACGGAGCTTCTCTGTGGTAGTCACTTCTTCAGGGTGGTCAAGCTAAAGTCCGAGCTATGGATTCACAGGGAAGATCTGGAGGTCTGGCTGTGTGGTGGAAGACATCTAGGTTGGTTCTGAAAGTGGTTTGGAAAGGTCAGTTCCAGGTGTCTTGCAAATTTCAATCAGCCGGGGACGGTCAAGACTTAGTCATCTCCAATATCTATGGTTCATGTGTAGATCATCTGAGGAGTAATCTGTGGACTGAACTGCAACAGATGTCGGGCAGTATTGAGGGTTTACCATAGCTCGTTCAACTGTGTGTTATAGGAGAATGATAGAGGTAATGGAAGAGTTGACTGAGCTTCCCTTAAGTTCCAACTAGTGGTCTCTGAGATGGGTTTGAATAAGTACCCCTCATCTGGAGTGAGAGTTTACATGGAGGAATGGGAGTGGGATGGTTTCAAAATTGGATTGGATCTTTGGGAATGCGAACATATTGGCGAGGTTACAACTCTCGGCTATGACAGGAATGCCTAGACCCTTCTCGGATCATACTCCCTTGTTATGGGATAGCGGAGAGGATTCTATCATAGGTACTTATTTTAAATTCAAGAGGTCTTGGCTTAAGGAAGTGGGTTTTAGAGAAATGGTGAGTCGGTGGTGGGAGCAAAAATAGATGAAGGGGTCAGCAACCTATCGGCTGGCAAAGAAACTGAAAGAGCTGCGGTTAGTGCTGAAAGAATATAGGCAAACCATTGAGATGGTGAGAAGTCAGCGGAGGACTGAAGCTCTGCCAGCACTGTAGGACCTAAATGAAAAAGAGGACAGTGGGATCTTGGCTGAAGAGGAGTCGGTGCAGAGGAGGAAATGGCGAGGTGTGGTTCAAGCAAAGGACTTGATGAGAGAGGTGGACAGGAGGGAGAAGTCGAGGCAGCTGTGGCTAAAGGAGGGTGACAAGAATACGAAATTCTTCCACATGGCAGCCAGCTCGAGGTGAAGGGTGAACCTCATCTCCTCCTTGAAGGACGGTCAGATTCTAACCTCCTCTGAAGACATTCGTAGGGAGGTAGTTAGATATTTTAAGGAAATTACTAGGGTAGCGGGAAGGGGAGAATGGAGGATGGCAGCTTCACATATGCCACGGATAGATGATTCTGCAGCAAAAAATTTGACTGCTGCCATTACTGAATAGGAGGTGATTGATGCAATGGCTAGACTAAATGCTGAAGGTTCTCTGGGCCTGGATGGGTTTCAAGTGTCTTTTCACAAAGAGTTTTGGTCAGTTGTCAAAGGGGATGTTATGGAGGTCATCCAAGAGTTTCAATGTGGAAATTCAGGCGTGGAGCGACTGAATAAGTCATATATTTTTCTTTTACCAAAGATGTGTGGGGCTAAGAAGGTATCGAACTTTAGACCCATAGCACTTTCAAATTCGATCTACCTAATAATTAGCAAAGTGCTTGCAAACCAGCTGAAAGGGGTACTAACTGAGTCGATCAGTCCTGTGCAGTCAGCATTCCTCCCGAATAGGTCGCTTCAAGAATCTTTCATTGTGGTATAGGAGGTGGTGGCTGGATGGCATAGAAGGAAAAGCAAAGCGTATATGTGGAAGGTTGATTTTAGTAGAGCATATGACTCTGTTTCTTGGTCCTACTTATGGGAGATCTTCAAGCGATGAGGCTTTCCTCTGCTTTGGACCCAATGGATGAAAAGATGCATTGTCACTTCATCCTTCTCACCTTTGGTTAACAGGCGATCATGCAAGGTTTGGCTACAACCATGATGTGGAGTGCGACAAGGGTGCCCTTTAGCACCTCTTATCTTTAACTTAGTCGTGGACACACTGGCTCAGTATACATGTATGTTGGCCAGTGAGGGTTTGGTGAGGGGATATTCCATTTCCAGCTCTATGGCTTTGGCACCAATTCTGCAATACACTGATGACATGATTTTTTTTGTTGAAGGAGGAAGGGATGAGGCGGAGACCCTCTCCACTTTCGTGAGCATTTTTTGAGAGATTTTGGGCCTTAGACTTAATGGAGCAAAGTCATCTTTGATTTACTTCTGTATGGAAGGTCATGAGAGGGATAATATCTCAACCATCCTGCATACTCCGCTGGCTACGTTGCCAATTAGATACTTGGGGTTGCTGCTAAGAGAAGGTAAACTAAAGAAGAGTGATTAGGCAATATTGTTTGAGAAAGTATCGGCTAAATTAGAGGGCTGAAGCAGCAGATTTTTGTCCGAGGGAGATTGATTCTCCTCAATTCAGTTATCACATTTGTTCCCATTTTCTTCTTCTCTATGTTCAGATCTCCGAAGGCGGTTTGGAAGAGGTTAGATATCATAAGGAAAATGTTCTTTGGGAAAGGTGCGAAGGCAGAAGGAAAATTCTTGCACCCAGTGAAGTGGCAACACCTATGCAGACCTCGCTCCAAGGGTGGGATGGGAATCCGATCTCTCAAGGAATTCAACGATGCCCTTCTACTGAAATGGGCAGTTAAGTTGGCAAATGCTGAAGGGAAGGTCTGGCCTTAGCTGGTCATGCAGGCAAACGGCAGTTCGCAGGTTCAGCTGTGGGTGACCCAGCCTCATCGTCCTTCCCCATTCTGGTGCTCTATTTGGAAAGCAATGCAGGCCAACATGTCAGAATTCGACCCAGCTGTGGGAGACGGAAGGCACTTCAAGTTCTGGACAGATTAGTGGTCGAACCTGGGTAGACTAAATGAGGCCTTTCCACGGGCGTATGCTGCACTCCAGACGGAAACAACCCTATTGCTTATTGCTGGGATTCTGCAGCTGGAAGGTGGAATATTGCAGGGGCTAGTTTGTGTGAGGGCGGACGCATGCAAGCCGAATAAGAGAGGCTGCTGGCAGACTTGCTGGCTTTTCAACCGGTGGACAGGGAAGATGGGTTTAGGTGAAAACATGGGCCGTTCATCCCGACCAAGGCATACAAAAAGTTGTTGACCTCATTGGTTGCTGACCAATCAAGGGAGGAGATGGATTGCGTCAAGATTTGGTCATTGAAGATACCCTTAAAAATCAAAGTGTTCCTTTGGCTTTGCCATCGGGATGGTCCTATCACCGGTGAAATGAGGTCAAAAATGATGGGGACGCCTCCCCAAGACTGCCTCTTGTGTACCTTTCCCTCAGATGACAGTATGCACCTTTTTTCTTCGTGTTTGGTGACGGACTGTGTATGGAGGGACATATGTAGAGTTGCTCTACCCACGTGGTACAATTTGTGGCGGTCCATCCTAATGAAGGGAGGGGAGCAGGTGAAGATGGTGAGCATAATGTGAGGTGTATGGCGGACTCATAATGAAATTCTGTTTAATGGGGGTGTGTTGAATGTTGGGGGTATTGTAAGGGAGTGTTGGAGATTTGCTAGAGAGTGGTGTGACTTCCTGTAACTTCATGCTTTTTCTCATGAATAAATTGTTTCCGATCTGCTATCGTCATCGATAGCACTCCTCAACTTTTCAAAAAAAAAAAAACCTAAATGCTATGTATAAAAGTAGAGTCAGGATTCAATTATTTAGGCAAAATTCATCAATTGCTTTAGAAAATCTCAACCCTAGGACCTAATTACAAAAACTCAATAGTGCCCAGGTGTCTACCAGAATGCAGACCATCCAAGCCCTCGTCTTATTTGAAAATGGAAGATACAAATTTCTTTTGTTGTTTTTCTTCTTTTCTTATTTGTTTTGTACTTTTTGGAGTTTGACAGTGTCAAGATAACTTTTTACGGCTATCCAACTCACCCAAGACTGGAAAATGACTCAAAGTGCTAAGCATCTTGTGAAAATAGTGAAAGATTTACTAGGCCACCATTGAAACAGACTTCAGGTTTCTACGACCCTAGGTGACCTTACCTAAAGGTTTATCTTTTCGATTGGTAGCTTTCTCCCTACTTTTATTTATGGGGTCAACACAAGGGCAAACCCAATGTATATCTCCCCGATTTATTCTACTTTCCCGCTTCTTCCCTAAGTGTTTTGGGAATTATTGTGCATTTTTATGAGCTGGGCTCTGGACAACCGGCTGATGGGCTCTTACCCACGACCACTTGCTAGCCATACTCATGTGGTGAAGTGTGGCTTTATTATTCTTTTTTTTTCTCCTTTTTCCATTTTTTCTATATACTTTTTTTTCTTTTTCTTCTTTTTTTTTAAAGTAGGTGGCTTCCCTGATCTAAGATTTACTTAAAGGCAGTACGACAAAAATGGTCGTGTGGCTAGGCTCTGAACAACCGGCCGATGAGTTGTTACCACCGATAACTTGCCAGCCATACCACCCTAGATAGCTCATTAGCTACCCAATTTTCTAGAAAACTGCTGAAAAGTGAGTCAGTGCAAAAAGTGTGTAGATTCTTAGATTTAAAACCCCCTCAAATTAGAGGATGGGTTGATAAGTCGCACACTTATCATCCCAAATTATTTACCAGTTTAAGATAAGATTAATTGGCAAGGACTCGAGACTAAGTCCACATTTGAGTGAACACCCAGGCTAATTAAGCCTGAAGATCTGAAGAGTTTAAGTATTCAGGTCCCAAAGTATCAATTCCTAAAGTTTGCAACTCCTAATGCCTAAGTTCTCGTCTCCTAATTTTTTTTTTTTTAAGATGAAAAACATGAAATTACTATTACAGCTGACAAAAGATTTCATAAGAAATATCTATCCCCAAATTCTTAGCTAATGCAATGTCCTCATTGTTAAAAATGAAAACATGCAGAAGACTAGAAGTGGAAGAATAGCACCTGGTTTTCATGAGATTTTGGTCAACTCGGAATAGTCTTTACACATGCTGAGTTTAGTGCCTTCAGCTAGGCGATGATTGGCCCACGGTGGTTAAGGCAAGATAAGAGCAACCTTGTCCAAGACAGGTTCAGGGAGCATATGGTCAACAAAGGGTTTGAGACGCTGTCCGTTGACCTTGAAGATATTACTTGTCTTTGGGTCAGAGATTTCGATGGCCACGTTAGGGAAAATCCGCTCAATAGCGAACGGGCTGTCCCTCTTAGACCTGAGTTTGCCAGGGAAAAGCTTTAATAAAGAATCGAAAAGCCAGACCTTCTGGTTCAGTTCAAAGCTCTTACGTGAAATCATCTGGTCATGGAGAGCTTTGGTCCTTGCCTTATAGATTCTGGCATTTTCATAAGCATCATTTCAAAGCTCCTCTAACTTAGATAGCTGGAGTTTCCTGGTTTTCCCAGCCAACTCTAGGTTAAAATTACATTTATTGATGGCCCAAAATGCCCAATGTTCAAGTTCTACGGGTAAGTGACACGCCTTACCAAACACCAGACGAAACAAAGACATATCGATAGCCATTTTGTATGCCATACGATAGGCCCAAAGAGCATCATCTAGCTTTTGAGTCCAATCCTTCCTATCAAGCCTAACGATTTTCTGCAAAATGTTTTTGATCTCCCGATTGGAGACCTCGGCCTGTCCATTCGTCTGAGAGTGGTAAGGGGTGGAAATCCGATGATTCACCCTGTATTTCCCTAGTAAATTCCAAAACTGGGCATGAGTGAAATGTGTGACACCATCACTGATAATTGCCTGAGGAATCCTAAACCGACTGAAGATATTTTTCTTCACAAAATCGATGACCACCTTGTGGTAATTGGTCTGGGTGGGAATTACCTCAATCCATTTGAACACATAATCAACAGCGACCAGAATATACTGGGGTCCAAATGAAGGAGAGAAGGGTCCCATAAAGTCGATGCCCCAAATGTTAAATGGAAAGTATTGGGTTCAGGGGCATCAAATCTCTCTTAGCCATGTTCCTGAGTGTCTAGCATCAGGTGCATGACTTTGAGAATTCTTGAGCATCCTTAAATAATGACGGCCAATAGAATCTGGATTACAAGATTTTTGCAGCCATCTTTTTCCCAGAAAAGTGTCCACCACACGTAGATGTGTGGCAAAACTCAAGTATGCTATGGAACTCAATTTCCGAGACGCATCGACAAATAATCTGATCTACGCCGATGCGATACAATTTGAGATCGTCCCAAAAATAATATTTGGCCTTAGACACAAGTCTATCCTGTTGTTATTTGGTCCAATCCTAGGGATTTGACCAACGGCTAAATAATTGACGATGTCCACAAACCAGGGCGTTCGAATACCCAAGACTATAAGGATAATCTCATCCGAAAAAGTATCAAAGATCAAGGCATCCGAATGAGGAGAATCAATTAGAATTCTCAAGATGTGATCTGCCACTACATTTTGTGCCCCTGCTTTATCCCTGATTTCAAGATCGAATTCTTGAAGCAATAGAATCCAACGAATAAGCCGGGGTTTGGCATCCTTTTTGACCAAGAGATGTTTCAAGGCTGAGTGGTTGGTATAGATGATGATAGGAGAACCTAATAGATAAGCCCTGAATTTTTCTAAGGCAAAAACTACAGCTAGCAATTCCTTTTTAGTAACTGTGTAGTTCCTCTGGGCCTCGTCCAGAGTCTTCCTAGCGTAGTAAATCACAGAGGGATTTTTCTCAATCTTCTGACCCAAGATAGCCCCAACGGCATAATCAGATGCGTTAGCCATAATCTCAAATGGGGTTGTTCAGACCGGTGGTTGCAACACTGGGGCACAGGTGACTGCCGTTTTTAATAAAACAAATGCCTTACGGCATGATTCATCAAACTTGAACAGCGTGTCTTTGGCCAAATGGTTACTCAAGGGCCGAGCAACCTTCGAGAAGTCCTTGATGAATCTTCTATAAAAACCCACATGCCCAAGGAAAGAGCATATCTATTTTACGAATGTAGGTGGAGGAAGTCTAGAGATAGCATCCACCTTAGCTTTATCAACCTCAATATCCCGACTAGAGACCACATGACCTAGGACAATGCCTTCCTGAGTCATAAAGTGTCTCTTTTCCCAACTAAGGACTAGCCGTATGATTGCGTGGGTTTCGCATGTTTGAAATCAAGGTTACGAGTAACCCGTTGTCGTAGTTGCAAAACTCGTGATCAAATAAAATTTATACCAAAACTCCAAGGGAGTCTCGGGTCAAAGACAGGGAGGCGACGTTTACTTTGAATGAAAATCGCACTTCGATTTGCTTCTTTTTGATGTTTTAGGGTTTTGTTATTTTTTTTATTTTTGAAATAAAATGACAATCAATCACAAGAGAGAGATAGAATTGAATCTGATATATTGCATGAATGTTAATTACAATAATATAGAAAACATAAAAAGAGAGGATGGTGAGAAGAAATCTCCCAAAGCGACTATTCGGCAAGATGACGGCTCCTAGCAGAAGCTTGTATGAAGGAGTTGGGAAGCAAAACGACAGAGGTGAGAAGCGAGAGGACATCGGGTAGAGGAAAGCTTCAGCACAGCTCCGGAATGGAGGTAAGAAGACAAAGATGATCTGCTACTAAAATGGATGTGAGAGGATGACTCTAAGGCGACCTATGAATGGGGATGGAGGAGTATTTGGTGGGGCAGAGTCTCGTTACACTAATAGGCACCTTGGGAGCTTGAGAGCAAACTCTAACAGAGTGTTGGTAGGCTTGCTAGATCTTGGGAGTAGGTAGGAGTAGAGTAGGCAGAGATGGCTTGGAAGGGAGGGGGTATAGGTCCTTTTATAATGGAGAAGAAGAGGCTAAAATAGGTATGGGAACATTAGCGACCTCCAGGCCGTTGCTGGAAGTGTCGCTGTAGGCAGCTCATGCCCG
Organism: Thalassia testudinum; assembly: GCA_037157565.1. Taxonomy (NCBI): domain Eukaryota; kingdom Viridiplantae; phylum Streptophyta; class Magnoliopsida; order Alismatales; family Hydrocharitaceae; genus Thalassia; species Thalassia testudinum. The sequence goes on along the minus strand of JAZHRO010000003.1, from coordinate 108,145,511 downwards.
CTGGTGCATGCATTTGGCCTTGCGCCCGCACGAATAATTAGTAATAGCTGTAAGCATTGCATTAGGTCCAACTCAGGTGTCGCTGTAGGCTGGCGCCAACTGAGCACGCGCCAGCCCCGTGCTCCGCTAGCGCTACGCTATGCGCTCTCTTTGCAGTGCACGCACACGCTCACACGTTGACGTTGCACTGTGCGCATTCGTGCCTCCGCGCATGCATGCGCACTCGCGCTGCTGTGCACGTGCGATGGCACGTGCATGTGCATGGGCAGCCTAGGTTGTGCTACATGGTGCAATCTAATCCATCCATCTTCTTTTCGTTGTAAGGGCTGCTACAAAGGTCAAATTGAGTCAATTTTCATTCCATTGGTTTGCGATCGTCGACTAGAGTGCATCCACGTGATTGGATTGTCATTTGAAGCTCTGAATTATGTCACCTAGTCCCTTGACCGTTGATCTTCCTCAGATTGCATATGGAGCTACGGGACTCCGATCGTCATCTTGATTAGATCTATATGGTTGAATTGTCAATCTGAGGCTTTGAAATAAATATCCTTCTCTCCTTACCACAAAAAGGACGCAAGTAACCTAAATTATATACTACTTTAAATGCAGAATGATGCATGCTATGCAATATTTATAATATGAAATGCAAATCTAAGCCTAGGAACATGCATGAATAGGCATTTTAACCCAAATAGATGTGTTTACATCACCGTGTTTTGATGCATCTCTAGGGGATCAATTCCAGGTTAGCCAGGCAGGACTCAAAAGAATCTCTGAAAATGGAGAAATCATCCATGAACACATCAAGACAATCTCCCACCATGTCAAAAAAGATGGCCAGCATGCACCTTTGAAAAGTCATAGGTGCATTGCACAGCCTGAATGGCATTCTACGGAATGCAAAGGTTCCGTAGGGACATGTGAAGGTTGTCTTTTCTTGGTCTTCGGGATGGATAGGGACTTGGTTATATCTCGAATAATCGTCTAGGTAGCAAAAGTATTTTTGGCCAGCTAACCTTTCAAGGATTTGATCGATGAATGGCAAGGGAAAGTGATCCTTTTTAGTGGTTGTGTTCAACTTCCTATAGTCAGTATAGACTCTCCAAGCAGAAGCTGAATGAGTAGTGAAGGTTTCCCCTTTCTCGTTAGTCGAAATGGTTATTCCCGTCTTGGGTATAGTCTAAATGAGGCTAACCCACGGACTATTCGAGATTAGGTATATAATCCTAGCATCGAGCCACTTAATTATCTTCTTCTTGACCACTTCTTGCATATTTGGGTTTAGTCTCCTTTGCATCTAGCGAGAAGGGCAGGATCCATCTTCCATGAAAATACGATGATTACAATAAGATGGCTCAACCCCCCTAAGGTCGTGGATGGTCCAACCAATTGCCTCCTTGTTATTCTTAAGGACCTTAATTAACCTTAATTCTTGCTCCTTAGTCAAATCAGCACTAATAATCACAGGGAGTGTGTTTTCAGGCCCTAAGAACTCATATTTCAGAATTTTAGGCAATGGCTTCAGTTCAAGTTGAGGCAGGTTCAGTATAGAAGGTAGGGAGGATGCTGATGAAGATTAATCAAGATGATCTAGTGGAAGAGGCTGGGAATGAACAAAATCAACAGCCTCTTCAGGTTGTGGCAGGTCTACCACGGAGGGTTGTGTGTTGGATTTGCTAAAGCTGGTGGAGTCCTCGAGTGCACTGATTGTCATACAAGTCTTAAGATACTGATCCTCGAGCTCCTCAATGAATCCACAATCCTCAAATCCTCTTATCGCCTTGAAAATATCTAGAGTTAGCTTCTTATCCCCAAAGGCGATATCCATACTACTGCTTTCACAGTTTATGTTGGCCTTGGCAGTAGCTTGGAACGGATGCCCCAGAATGATGGCCATGTTCCTTAGATCGTTAGGTACATCTATGTCAAGAACGAGGAAATCTACAGGAAAATAGAAATCCTTGACCTTGACAATTACATCCTCAATAACACCTCTCGGTGTGGTGCCCGATCGGTCCACTAATTGTAGCGTTACTGAGGTTGGCCTGAGTTCACCCAACCCAAACCTCTCATAAAGAGAAGTCGGGATTAGGCTGATGGATGCACCTAAATCCAATAATGCCCTATCAAAAGTGTATTCCCCAATAACACATGAGATCAAGGGGGCACCAAGATCTTTCTTCTTTTGAGGAAGGTGATGCAAGATAATAGAACTTGCCTGCTTAGAGAGAATCACCTTCCTCAGAGTGGATTCTCTCGGCTTACGCTTTTGGGTACATAGTTCTTTCAAAAATTTAACATAAGCGGGGATGTGCTTAATAGTGTCGAGGAGCGGAATGTTAATCTCTATGCTCTTGAATAAATTCATGAGCTCCTCGTTGCTATCTAAGGTCTTCTTCTTCTTGGTTTTCAATTGGGCTTCAAGGAACGAGATGTGGGTAGCATCTTCAATTTTCGGTCCCTAGGCCTTATTGTCTTCTTTAATCTCCTCCTCCTTTCTCTCAATCTCCCCAAGGTTTTGGCTCCAAGAAGGTAATTCAAGATCTGGGTCTGCTTTCCACTTCTCAAGGTGACGGAGTTTGCAAAGGCATAAAGGTTCAGGTCTTGAGGTGGGTTAGTGAGGATTGGAGAGCCTTGGTTGGTAATGTAACCAGAAGAAGATAAGGGACCCTGCTCAACCACTTGAGCATGTGCATGTGGGTCCCTTTGATTCTCGTACCCTTGTGTCTATTGCCCTAATTTTGCACATTGCGCGAGTTGGGTATGGGTTGGGATGATAGACATCCAGGTTGTCGGGTGTTAGCAATTAACCTGGATTGCAAGTTATCCAATGATGTCTTCATTTACTGCATAAGCTGAAGAATGGACCCTTGCATTTCCACCATCTACCGGCTTAAATCATCCTACCCTACAAATTGTTGGGCATTCCAAGATGGCTGAGTAACCGGTCTCAGGGGCAACTGGGTGTATACTTGACCTCGACCCATAGGTCTTTGAGATGCATAGTTGCTAGGTCGAGTTTGGGTCTGTTGCCCCTGACTTTTCCAGGAGAAGTTAGGGTGGCTCCTCCAACCTGAGTTATAAGTGTTGTAATTTGGGTTGGACCTAACATTCTCCTACATTGCACATGCATCCTCATAGGATGAGGATGGAGAGAAGGAAGGATCAGAAAAACCGAGATCAAAGGCCCCAGTTTGGAACCCATAAGGTTCCGAGAAATCCTGGTTCACAGGTTGAGCCGATTCAAGTTGGTTCATGAACTCCCGCCCCATGAGAGCTCGTGAGGAATAGAATCCCGAATTATGGGATTGAGTAGGTGTAGAAATGTTTCCCAAATTCCCAGACATCCATTTTTCCATTCTCTTAGCAACCAAGTCCATTTTATCTAGTTTATTACAAATCAATTCCATGTCAAATGAATGAGAATCCTGGATCCCATTAGCATTTGACCTGGGTTGTTGGGACCGGTTGAATGCATCCATGGAGGCATGATTAATTGAGTTCTCGCTCATTTCCTTAAACAAGTCGTATGCACTATCAGCATCCCTGTTGAGGAAATTGCCTCCGCAGGAGGCGTCCATGTGATTATGGAGTTGTTCAACCATCCCGTGATAGAAAATCTACACAAGTTGCCATTTCGGCACCTCGTGGTGTGGACACTTCCTCAAAAGTTGCTAAAATCGCTCCCAGGCACCATGAAACAGTTCCTTCGGCTACTAGGCGAAACTGGTAATCATCCGTCGCAAGGCATTGGTCCTTCCGATAGGGAAGAATTTCTTCAAGAAAGCCGACTTAAGAGCAACCCAAGTTTCAATCGACCTTCCTATAGTCTAGTACTAATGTGCTGCCTTATCCCTGAGAGAGTAGGGGAAAAGCCTCATGATCATTTACTCTTCGTTCACATTCCTTGCTCTGGTGGTCTGAACCAAACTGGTCAGATCCTCCAGGTGCTGGAATGGGTCCTCCGAGCCAAGCCCATGGAAATGCTTAATCAAACTTAAGACTTGGGGTTTTATTTCTATGCCTCTAGTGGGAATCATGACATCGAGACGTTCCCCATAGTTTGAAGGATCATAAAAATCCTTTAAGGGTCGTGCGTCCTGACCATGCATATGTTGGAACCATTGCTACATCTGCTGCAATTCTTCCAACTACCTCTGAATCAGCTCCTGTTGGTACGGGGGCGGGGGAGGTGGTTGTTGATCAGCCATGGGATCTGCTTGGCTATAGCTCAACCTCCTCCTAGATTGGTCTAAAGGTCCTTCCAATCTAGGATTTAATGACCTCCTTCCAAGCATACACTAGAAGGAAGTTGGAAGGACGGGGAAGAGAAGGAGCCCTGCAGCACAAGAATACAAACCTGTCCTTAGATGGGGTAGCCTAAAGGTCTACAGATTCTCAGAATCTGTCCTAAGATTATGGCTGATTTACTCTATTTATATCTAGGCAATCCAACCAGTTAGGAGGGACTGGGGAGAAGGTTCTTCCTTTGGCTTGCGCCTCCGATTCCTAGTGTACCCCCCAGCCATGGTCGTTTGACGCTACTCTCCTAGCTAGACATCTGATTGACTAGTATATGCAGGTTAATCATGAATAATCTCAATCTATATCCCGACGAGCAAATGAATCCTAGGGCCAACATCTAACTGATTTTAGTTAGGCTTGGGAAATTGGTGCTTCTAGAATGTGATGGGCCCTTAATGGGTTGTGTCCTTAATGATTTGTTTGAGAATGTGTGAATGTGCACAACCAAGAGGTTTTCAAGTAAGATTATTAATGATAAGGTGAGTTTTTGGGTTCGAATATTGCTTAATAGATTTTAGGATTCAAATAGTAGGCGTTTTCAACCAAGTTTTTTTTAAAAGCACATGTTCAAGTATTTTCCTTTAGAAACTAAGAAAAATATGGAGTGCCTGGCTTGACCTAGTTATTGAATCCTATGGGGCAGCTACAAAATGAACCTCTTTTAGATTAGGTGGTGCAACCCAATCAATTCAATCGGCTCAAATGCACCACCGATTAAGGCACACAAAAAGGTGATTAACCTAATATGATTTCTACTCTTTTATGTGTTGAATTAGTGTACGGGGTCCATAGGTCGGAATCCCGATTGAGTAGATGAAAATCAAGTCCGATTATGTGACTCTGATGTGAGTGTATAAAGTGTGTAAATTGATTTGTCCCACAGAAAGTATCTTTTTATCTTTTTTTTTTATAAAATGTGGGTGAGATGGGTGAAGGTGACAAACAAGACAAACAAAGTCTATCCTAGGGTTTATGCAAACACCTAAGCAGATTTGGTCTTGGTTATAAGTGTGGCGAAATGAAAGTAGTGGAGGGGGAATGTGGGGGACACTTACAAAGTACTCTACCCGCACTTTACTCCGATCTACCACACTTTGATCTCCATGCTAGGGTACCTGCAAGATGATAGATCAGAGATAAGTGGGGTTAGTGCTATGTAAATGCAAAGGAGCGTAAAAAACAATAAAGTAAATTCCGTTGCCTCCCTGGCAATGGTGCCAAAATGATCGCACGGGTTTCACACGTTTGAAAATCGAGGTTAATAGTAACCCGTCATCATAGTCACAAAACTCGTAATTAAATACAATTTATACCGAAACTCCAAGGGAGTCCCAGGTCGAACACAGGGAAGCGGCGTTTACTTTGTATGAAACCGCGCTTTGATTTGTTTCTTTTTAGTGTTTTAGGGTTTTTTTTTTTTTTTGAAATAAAATGACAATCACAAGAGAGAGATGGAATCAAATATGATATATTGCATGAATGTCAATTACAATAAACTATGAAAGCATAAAAGAGAAAGGGGTGAGAAGGAATCTCCCGAAGAAGCTGTTCAGTGAGATGATGGCACCTGGCGAAAGCTCAGGCGAAGGAGGTGAGGAGCTAGACAACGGAGGTGAGATGCAGGAGGACGTCGGGTAGAGGAAAGCTTCAGTGTGGCTCCAGAATGGAGGTGAGGAGGCAGAGATGATCGGTTACCGGAATGGTGGTGAGAGGACGGCTCCAACGCGACCTATGAATGTGGATGGGAAAATGGAGGAATATTTAGTGGGGCAGAGTTTCGTTACACTAATAGGAGACTTAGGAGCTTGAGAGTAAGCTCTAACGGAGTGTTGGTAAGCTTGCTAAAGCTTAGGAGTAGGTGGGAGTAGAATAGGTAGAGATGGTTTGGTAAGGGGGTGTGTAGGCCTTTATATAGTGGATGGGAAGAAGAGCAACCCACACACAAGCATTCAGCGACAGCTACAAGCGTCACTAAAGGCTGCCCAAGCTGTCGCCAAAAGATTCGTGCCTCTTTAATGCCTTGGCTGGCGCACGCACTATGCAGGCCATTTAGTGACAGCTACAAGTGTCACTAAAGGCCTGCTCTTCTGTCATTGCAAATCCCACGCCCACTGCTCACGCCCGCAGCTGTCCGCTTGAAGAGATTACCACTGGATCCGTCATCGTGTGGCTGGGATGCGCCCTCAGTTCGCACCCTTGCAGATTCAAACGCACGCGTATCGTGCATTCAAGAAGATCCGATGGCTAAGAGTGCATCTGGTTGTCTTAAATGAGCGCCTGATTGCCTGCATGAGATGGCGCATTCTCGAGGAGCTTTGGCGGTCGCATGTAGCATCCACACTCATCCAACGATGCCACGTGGTGACGCCTCCACAGCTCGATTATGCTCGCTCTCATCCAACGAGCGCAATTCAATTGTGCCCACTCTTCGCAAAATAGTCTCCCCCCACCGCAGCTTGAACTCACACTCGCGGTTTGCAAGCACGTGTCTTCACCAATGCACCAAGGCTGCGGTTTGTCGAGTGGAGGGAGCTGTGCAGTCGTGCATCTCAACCATTGGATGGACCAACGGTCGAGATCTCATCTTGCAGCAGCCTCGGAAACGCCTTGGCTCAGGTGGGGCAGCCTAAATGGTGCCATGTGGCGCCATCTGGGCCATTTGTCTTCTTCTTGCGGAGGGTGCTATAGAGCTCTAATTGAGGTGATTCTCGCGTTGATGGACTACGATCGTCACTCTGAATCCATCCGTATGGTCATATTCTTCATTCGAAGCCTGTAAAGATGTCGCACTGCCTCCTGGCCATGTAAAATGATAGAATTAATGTACATAATATACAACTATCCTAAATGAAATGCAATAGATGTTTGTGTAATATTTATATCATGATATGCAATGCTAGGCATAGGAACTATCGTAAAAAGTATTTTATGATGAATTTATATGTGTTTATTTTGAAGACGCCGAGCCACCGATGGAAGCCCCTTCATCGCCGTGGTTGCCTCGCATCTCCACTTAGCCAGTTTTTGGTTTATTATTTGTGTTGCATAAGCTTTCATCCGCCATTGTAGTTGTAGAACTGAATCATTTACGCAATATGTTCTCTATTCTATTATCATATTTGTCTCTTCTGTATTTAGATAGTCTTGCATCATCATAATGATTTTCTAACCCTATTTCTCTTCTCTTCTCTCTCTCTCTCTCTCTCATTCTATCTGGTTTGCAAGCGAAACAAACGATGAATTTTTGTCACACAAAGGGAGTATTTGATCCACTTTCATACCTCCACGTGTTCGACACTCGTACTCACATCTATTTTTTCTTATTTAAAATTGATGTCATAAAACACGCTACAATGTACGATTTTACTCAAACGCATCCAACGAACATTAGTTTTTGGCGCCGTTGCCAGGGAGGCAACGGATCTCTTATTCACTTTCATTTTCTTGGTCATTATTAATATTTATGTTATCTAACTTGCTTTTCTCTCTCTTCTTTTGGTTGCAGGAACCTCGTGCATCAGCAATGGGAGGAGAATGAGTCGAGTTGGACCAAAGGAAGCACAAGAAGAAGACTGCCATCGACCCGAAGGTTTGATCTTGTCTTCCCATGATCTAAGGGTAACTTCTCATATTTGGACCAAGAAAAATGGTGGTGTGTTAAAAAAAAAAAAAACCTCTCATTTGTTTGTCGAAGGAAAACACCACCATTAAGTCTGCAACCCGTTAATTTCACAATATGATTTTCTGGATTCATGTTGAGGACACAATTTAAGGACCCTAGACACCTCTAAAAATTTTGAGAAAAATCTCAGAGGTGGTCCTTTTAGTAAACGAACTCCATGTCAAATTTCATATCCAAACTTTTTATGGTTTGGCCGTGAGAAATTCTCTACTAGATGTGTGCAAGGTTGTCCCAATTTCTAGAGATCTGTAGGTTGTTATTACTGCTGCGAACTCCATGCAGCTCGGATTTATGAGAAATTTCTATTTATGGAAAGATCTTGAAATTATCTTCACTTCATATGATAACTACTTTTGCATTTGAAATTGATTAGTGTCTGTTCTGATCAAAATCTTATACTTGCACACTGATCTAGAAGTTCTAGACAAATTGACCCCCTCTAGAAAAAACATGAATTTAGGTGATCTATTGTCTTCAAAAAAATTTTGAAATTAATTTTTTTAAAAATTTCATTCGATTTTGGTCAGGATAGGGTCATTCCTTGTTTTTATTGGACACTTATTAATAAAATCTTAAAAACAATTCATTGAATAGAAGTTGCACACCCTAGGATTTTCCACACTGGAGAGTTTTTGATTTTATAGCCACACAAAAGGCCTCAAAGAAAATCAATCTTCACCAACCGTGTGATTATACGATTGTGCCTTGTTCGAATGTGTAAACAAGTGGAACTTTTAAAATCCATTGAAGCAAGATTCAAACCCTAAAATTCACACATCTCAATCTTGCTTGCTAAAGAACACTTGTTTTGGCATTGGGTACTTGCACCCAATTGTGCACGGTAGGGAAAATCTAAGTCCTGGAAGTGTGATTGGCTTTGTAAGTGCTTGGCCTTAATTTCCATTGTGGAATCCAATGTCTAGGCTGCGGGAAAGTGTCAAACGACCGCGGTTGTGGGGCACAAAAGAACCGGCAGCGCGAGCCAAAGGAAGAACCTTCCCTTCAATCCTCTCATAATCAACCTGGCCGAATTAACTTTGGGAAAAGAGGTTTAAGTGCTTGTAGATTTGATCACACTCTTTAGGACTTCTAGGTCACCTAGGTCTACGCTGAAGGGCCTAGTTTGAGTGTTTGATTGTGCACACTTAATTCGCTCATCCCTCTACTTCTTCCAAACTATGGATTTCAATGCCTATCCTTCATTTCCAAACTATCGCCAACATGATTTGTATGCTAACCCAAGTGGGTTGTATCCACAGTTTACTTGGGATAACCAACAACCTAGTCGGGGACTTAATCCAGGACTTAAGTACCCAAAATACCTCTCTTATCCCAACTATCCCAAATTTACTCAACATGCATCAACTTCCTATTAGGGTACTTCCAACCCACCCACTCAGGGGTATGATCCAAACCTTGAGGTGCCTTACCTTGATTCTCCTTTTCATGGCTCTTTTTTCTTAGGTCCCACCCACCTACTAATCAATTTGATAGGACCTATACTCTAGGAGAACTGGTAATTTAATTCCTCAACATAGTTAATTAAGTTATTTAGACTTAATTAATTGCATGAGAAAGTAACTTAAGTTAACTTGAATTAATGTCAGTTATGTAGTATAGGGTCAAGTTAACCTAACATTTTAAATTTTAAGTTCTTTTTTAACTAGTTAAGTCCAAGTCATTCACTATGAGGCATAACTTATCTTAATTCACCATTAACTCCTAAACATAAATTACTAATTATTCAATCAATCAGGATTATAATTAGATTACTTTAAGTACATGAATCTTGCATAAAAGATATTCACTTAAAAGCATGCAACATTCCATTAAGCAAGAACATATTTACACATGTGATTTTTCATTAAGAATCAAGTAAATATGTTTATTCACTAATTACAATTTATTACAAAAGTTTAAGGCAAGAAAATTTATACAAGTGAATACAAATGCCTCATTATATCAATTAAGCTCAAAATATTAAAAGGAGACATTATTAAAATAAAAATACAAAAGTAAAGATTAGAAATCACAAGAGTCTCCTTTCTTCTTCTCTTCAGCCCTTTCTTCTCTTTAATCTCTGTCGTAGTTCTCTCTTTCTCTCTTTTATTCTTCTTTTTCTCTTCTTCTTCCTCTAAGCCCTCTCTATTCTCTTTTCTTAACTTACTCCTTTTATTCCCTTAATTCTTCTTTTATTTTTAGTTCTCTAAGTCTTCTTCCCTTCTTTACTGTGCATTTACTTATGTCACACTTAATCAAATTTAGCACACTTAACTAAGTCCATTAACTTTCTTTTATTTCAAAATTATATTTATTTAATGGGCGATCCAACCTTTCGAGAATACACAACACCCACAAGGGGGCAGGACCAGACCCTACTCAGTCGGGCCTAATTCTTTTATTAGGTGGATTTCTCATATTTTCATCTCATGCACAATCTCGGCCTCCCATGCCCACATCCACATCCACGCCCACTCTCGGGCCAACGCACACAGGCATACGCCTATGCACGCACGCACACACCCGCACAGGCACGTGCACATGCACTCGCCCGCACACAAGCTTCTCTTCGCATCCTATGCTGACGACCGAAACGTCGTCAACACCTTTTCAAATTATACCAATGCCAGCACTCACAATTTACCAAGGTGGGACTTTGTTTCCCAGGTTCTGGCCGATCTTCGGCCGGCGATTCCAGGCTACTGGCTGGACCAAATCAATTGAGCAAAGGCTCAATAGAAAGCTCTTTAGATGCTCTACAAGATTATAGCACCAATTTGGTGTTCAGATCAATTCTAGCCCTTTGATTTGAAGGGCAAAACTAGAAGGATCACACGACCATTCATGGCCTACAGAAGGTGAATCAAGTCTAAGGACCTGTAGGGAAGGCTTTTGACCTCTAGATGAGGCTCTGGACTATCTCAGTAGATGATTTCGCATCTATTAGTGAAGAAAGAAGGTTCTACAAGGCTTCAGGAAGAGGAAAGAGCTTCTGATCTTCGTTCAGGAGCCATAGAGCTCCATTTTGAGTGTTGATTAGCTTGATAGAGAGCTAAGACCCAAAAGTATCAGATCAAACAGTCTCTGAAGGTTGTAAAGATCCTACTTGAGTAGGATTGACATCCAAATCTCACCAAGAATGCATTAAAAGCAATTTGGGTTCAAAAATGACCCAAACTGGACAGTGATCAATTTCGCACAAAATCTTTAATAAAACTCAATCAAATCAATCTCAACTCACTCTAAATCATTCCAGAAAAAATTTCAACCCTTTCATTCACAAAATTAAATGATTAATCCTCAAATTGAACCTAGGAATTGAACACAGTAAGCTAAGAGTTGACTTTTAGAATTAAAGCTTCTCTAACCTAATTAAGACCCTAGATCAGTTCTATTTAACCTCAGGAATTGATTCAAAGTCTCAAAAGATAATTTTAGTCAAGAATTCTACGGTTTCAAGCCTTATCGCCTGAGTTCCTAATAGAGTTTGTTCGACAGGACAAACTACAGCTTCTCTTAATAAACAACCAACAAGAATGATATCATCATGCTTCACTTATGCTTCTAGACCTCTTAGATTGAATTCAATCATGATGAAGATGTCTCTCCAACTCTGCCAGAGTTGGAGAAGACAAAAACCTAAGTTGAGCTCCAAGTACCAAAATATCAAATTGACGATTGATACATAATCCTTAGGTCAAAATGAGTCATTCTGGAGCTCTGCACAGAGTTCTATGGGCTGAAGATCAATTTCAACTAGTTGGAGCTCACCAGAGCTCCAGTAAGTCCAGAAAGTTACTGATAGAGTATAAAACTCAATGAAACAAGTCATTGAAGATCTGGAAAGCTTCCTGAGGTCACAAGGAACCTTAGGAGCTCATCAATTTACTCCATTGATTATCATAACAGAAGATACGCAACAAATTAAAAAAAAAAATGCAAGATCTAAGTTCAGTGGAACTCAGAGAGTATCCCCTCACTCAATTGAGTGAGGAAAAGAGTTCTAAGGGGTGAAGCGATGCTAGTGGACTAGGTAATTAGATGATTAACTCATCTCTGAGCTGCCATTGACAACAAGCTCAGAATGAGGGGGAATTTAGGCGTTTACTTTATGTGAGTTAATTATACTAATTAGGTATAAGATCAGGGCCCTTAGATTATGAATAGGTGATGGAGGGCCCTAGTGAGTGTGTTCTAATCTCAGAGACCTCCGTCGTGGACAGCGGAGGTTGCCGGTGAGTGTGAAGATGGATTAGACGTATAGGTGATACAATCATGAAATCAATGAGTTAGAAATGATTGTGGAAGAATGTGGAGCGTGATCAACAAATTAAAAAGACAAAAAGATGCTCCAGAAGAGCTCAAAGAACTTGTCGGAGCTGAAGAAGACGATAGAAAAAATTAAAATTTAACCTAACTAAACTAACTACTCTAGCTTACCTATCCTACTGTTACCTGGACGAAGGAGGGCAGAGATATCTCCATCGACGGTCGTAATGGAGGAGGAAATCAGAGGGAAGAAGGAAGAAGTCTGACAGGAGAATTCGCGGAGTGGAAGCATAGTCTGAAGTCGTTGCCTTAATCAGAGGTGCGGCGGAGGACGACGAAGCTCGGCGAATGGTGGAAATGATCGAAGGAAGTGCATGGTAGTGGAGGTAGGTCGCAGGAGTAGGAGAAAATAGCCTATCAGTTAGCTACAATTAGGGGAAGAGATGAGAGCTAACCGCTGAAATCGAAGGGTTCAAAGGGTATTTATAGGGTTTGGCAGCTGTGAAGGAGCTTAAATCCGGAGGAGAATGTGTCTAGGTTCAAGGTAACTACCGACGTCTTCTCCTCCGTCAGTGAAGTTAACCTTGAGTCCTAATTAGGATTTTAGGAGCATCCAGACCGTAGGATGGAAAGATGATGGTAAACGCAAGCTCCAGAAGCTTGGCACGGAAGGAATGGTGTCAAATGTGAGGTGATCAAGTGGTAAATGCACCACCGATCAACAGTCGTTGAAGCGACTGAAGAAGAAGTGAAGATGTTTGCAAGGACTTGTATGCAAGGAAAGATGAGGACCCAAGTGAAAGGAAAGGACTCTAATGTAATAAATTATAGGGACCTAAATGCAAACAAAGGCTTTTAAGGTTAATTTAAATTATTTTATTTTCTTACTTTTTATATAGATTTATAATTTAGCTAAATATTATATTAAAGCCTTGTATTCACATTTTTGACCCATTTATTTATATTTATTTACTTATTAACTTACTTAAGTTATTTAAAACTTAGTCTTAAGTTATACTTAAGTTAAATAAAATATTAATTAAGTAATTAATTAATAGCATTTTGAGTCTATTTATTAATTATGTTATTAATAATATTAATTGGCTTATAATTTATCATTTTAAACTTATTTTAAAGTCCTTTAATGGTTTGTCCCTTATTTCATAATTAACCCTTATATATACATATTCCTATCTAATTAACTAGGGAAACTAGTTAATTAGGGGTAATTAGAAGCCATGATAAGCCTCTCATCAAGAACACCAAGACCCCTACCCTTCCTAGGATCATAACCAAGATAGGTCATCTGAATTCAAGGATCTCTCCAACTTGATCTATGGATTGGAAGGGATTCTAGAAAAGTGGAAATCAAAGGATGATCATAAACCTAGGCAAATCAAGAATGATCAAACTTTGATTTGGACCCCTGATGAAGAATCCGACTGGGAGGACTTGAAACCTCAATTATTTTGGAGTAGGGCAAAATAGAAAATGGTTCCTTTTGAAGAATTGGACCTTGAAAATGATAAAATAGATGACCCACCTAAGAACTTAAACCCCAGTACGGACTCTAGCACATATCCTCAACCATACCCTCCCAACTCTGATTTAAATATTAAGGAGCAAATCCAAGGGAAACCTAATGATACCTTATCATTTCTTGATAGCCTTCAATTGGAGTTACAAAGACAGAATCAAGAATTGATTAAAGAGCAACAAGCCATGATGGATATGTTCCAACAATTGGATGAAGAGAGTCAATAGAAAGTGATGAAAGAAACTTCTTTCTCAAAAACAATGGAACAAGGCCCCATGATAATTGATTGGACCACACCTAGTTGCCCTACATTGGTGCAGTCCACTATCAACACTTCCTTAATGTTGGAAAGCATTGAGGACCCTTTAGAACACAAACAGGTAGAAAATAAGGATGAATCTAAAAATTTGAATGATAAGATCGGGTTGATGTCCCAGAATTTAATAATAATAATTTAGTAATAGGGACATCAAGATTTAGGGATGGGGAATCTGACTCTAAACAACTTGATTATGAAATACTTAAAGACCCCATCATGGATTTAAAGGAAAGACGATGGGATGAACTGTGGTATGAAATAAATGATGAAATTAGCTCCATCACAAGTCCTTCCCTGATGATTGAATATGATTTGGAAGAGATGAACAAGATCTCAGGCTCCAATGGTGACGAGGAATTAGACAAAGAAATCATGGTTGAGGAAGGGGAGGATTTTCACTTCTAATCAATCATGATTGATCAAACACATTCTTTTGTAGCTAACCCAAGTCTCAAAAGTATTAATGTAACCAATGTGGAGTTGGCTAAACATTTGGAGTCCAAACTTTCAGAAGAAGAAGAGAACATTTCATTGAAATCAAGTTTGTGGATGGACATTGAAATGACCCCCCCTGAGGACAACAAAATCAATGAAGGAAATATTGACTGCAGGGGTCCTCAGTTGATCAAACCATTGACCTTTTATCAGGACCCCTATGACCTTCATGACTTAGATCCAAGGAGGAATAAAAACCCTATGATTCGTCATCACAACGAACCTAATTTTCTAAGGACAAGAACTACTTCCGACAATCTAAATGTCTGACTTTATGCATTAGGGTTACATCTGTCTATACAAACTTCTGCTCTGCATGCCCGTAGACTAAGAGAGGAACAGACACGGGCATGCATGTTACACCAGTTGTAGAGTTCCCGTCCCTTAGGGATGGGACTCCACCACAACCTAGTTCGCATCTGCGGACTTCAGACTCTAGGTCTGGCTGGTTTTGTTTTCACCTTCTTGACCTAGACCATTCTTGTTTGTGCACTATCCCCAGCTGAGGGCACTAAACTCAGAGCTTCCTGGGAGGCAACCTAGAGGTTTCAAGCTGACACGATTCAAAATTACAACTCAGGTGATTTCTTTCCCTACTCCCATGCATACGTTTATTTTTCCAATGAGGACATTGTCTAACTTAGGCATGGGGGAGTGGTAATAGGATCTAAGTACAAAATTGTCAGCTTGAACTAATTTTATTTCTTTTTATAAAAAAAATTAAAATTAGGAAAAAAAACCTAGGTATTAGAAGTTTGTCAACTTTAAAAATGATATGTTAGGGACCTAATCTCTTAGACCCTTCAGGTCTTCAGACTTAATCAGTCCGGGTGTCCAATAAAATGTGAACTTGATCTCGAGTCCTCTCCACCTTAATTTATTTTAATCTGGTCAATAAAGTAGGGTGATAAGTATACGACTTATCAACCCGCCCTCTAATTTGAGGAGGATTTTTAGTCTAAGCATCTACACACGTTTTGCACTGACTCACTCATCAGCGGTTCTAACATAAATTGGGTAGCTAATGAACCTTCTAGGGTGGCATGGCTGGCCAGTTGTCGTGAGTAACAAACATTGACAGGTTGTCCAGAGACTAGCCACAGGACCATTCTCTTTCACTACTGCCTTTACGTAAATCTTAGATCAGGAAAGCCACCTACTTAAAAAAATTAAAAAAAGGAAAAGAAAAAAAGAGAAAAGAAAAAAAAAAGAAATAAGCCACACTTCACCACAAAAGTATGGCTGGCAAGTTGTCGTGGGTAACAGCCCATTGGCCGATTGTCCAGATCCTAGCCATAAAATGCACAAGAATTCCAAAACACTAAAGGAAGAAGCGGGGAAGTAGCATAATCCAGGGAGATATACACTGGGTTCGCCCTTGTGTTGACCCCACAAAAATAAAAAGTATGGAGAAAGCTACCGGTCAGATAGATACACATTTAGGCAACATTTTTTTTTCAGGTCACCTAGAGGCGTAGAAATCCAAAGTCCATTTTAATTGCCGTTGAGTGAGTCTATCACTTTCACAATAAGATGCTTAGTACTAAGAATTCTTTTCGAGTCTTGGGTGGATTGGGTAGCCATAAAAAGTTACCTTCAAATCCTCAACACCAAAAATCCAAAAGAATTAGAAAAAAATGAAAAAAAAATATGCATTTGCTTCTATATAGAATAAGACAAGGACTCGAGTGGTCGGCATTTTGGCAAGCAACCTGAGCACTGTTGAGTCTTAGCGAGTTAGGTTCTTAGTAGAAATTTCCTCCTATTGACAAGCAACTTCTACCTAAGCGATCAATTCCTAATTTTAGTTGTAAATAGCATTTAAGTCAAGGGGGTATGATGACTCTACAATTACAAGTGTTAATAACACCAATTAGAGTAAATTTCGAAGGTACTTGTGCGATAATGTCGAATTATTATCGGCTTGGGAGCATTGAATGCATATTCCATGATCTTTACATTTTAATCGCTTAGAATCAATGTTTAATGACCATGTACACAAGTCCATTTTGAAACAGGTCTCAGATAAGCGATCAGACCATACGGACGGATCCAGATCGACGAACAGAGTCCAACGGACTAGAAATCACTTCGATCTCCGTAGCTCCCACAACAAGCTCGAGAAAGATCAATGGCCAGGGGGCAATGCAACATCCCTACGAGCCTCAAATGAAAAATCCGACTATACGGATGGATCCGGAGTGACGAACACAATCCGGCAGTGTAGGAATCATCTCGATTTGAGCATCGTGGCATCCTCTACAACAGAAAAGATGATGGACGGCCCAGATGGTGCCACGTGGTGCCATCTCGGCCGCCCAACACCATCCCTTCATCACCACATCATCCGTGCCCTCTATTCTCAGTCGTTGGATCTTGATCTAACGACTGAGGTGTGCGGGCGCCAGACGCAAAGGCAAGACCAATGCACAGCCTTAGTGCATTGGTCAAGACTTAACGCCTCAACCATACAACGTGTGTTCGAATCCCGCCACACCTCAATTTCACAATTGAGGTGTGGCGCAGCAGGAGCAGTGCCACAACACAAGCAAGTGCGCGTGCACGCAGCAACATGCGCGAGACAGCACGAGGAAACCAGTGTGCGCCAACAGGCATGCGCGACACGGTGTGCGGCACAACGCAAAGCATTGAAGCACGAGGGCGAGGGCTGGGGTTACGACGACGCTTGCAGTAGGTCTTCAGCGACATCTTGAATGTCACTGTTGACCCGAGGACGAATTTGAGCCTTCTCAACTATAAAAAGGGACCAATCCCTCCCATTTGTGTCCATGTTCAACCTAAGCAACTCCACCACTCCTTAGAGCTCCAAGCAAGGTTATGAAGACGCCGAGCCGCCGATGGAAGCCCCTCCACTGCTGTGGCTGCCTCGCATCTCCACTTAGCTAGTTTTTTGTTTCTTATTTGTGTTGCTTAAGCTTTCATTTGCCATTGTAGTTGCAGAACTGAATCATTTACGCAATATATTCTCTATTCTATTATCATATTTGTCTCTTCCGTAATTAGATATTCTCACTTCACCATAATGATTTTCTAACCCTATCTCTCTTCTCTCTTTCTCTCTCTCTCTCTCCTACTCTTTCTCTCCCTTTCTTTCTCGTTCTATCTGGTCTGCAAGTGAAACAAATGATGAATTTTTGTGACACAAAAAGATTATTTTATTCGATTTCATGCCTCCCTATATTCGACACTCAGACTCACGTCCGTTTATTCTTATTTAAAATTGATGCCATAAAATGCACTACAACGAATGATTTTACACAAACGCATCCAACGAACGTCAACTGCACGATCTTCAATTGATGGTGTGGAGGCAGCCATGTGGCACGTGGTAAGGCGTCAGATGAGCCAGCTCGATGCATGCGCAAGGTGACGCGTAGTTATATGGGTCAATATACACAACTCGATGTGGTGGTGCGGCACGCATCCTCACCCATTGATCATCGCGATCGAACAACCGAGGTTAAACGCGCGCTTGTGCGAGAAAAGGGAAGGCGTCAAGCAATGCGAGGTCTCAGCCGCACAATTGTGATCAGAGGGTGCTAAGCGTGACACATGGCGCAATCCTATGCTATGTGCGTGTTGAAGGCACGTTAAGGGCTATTTTGGGATGCGATCTGATCCGTTGATCTCCTGATCAATGGATCTAATCAATCCAAGGTTGATGCATGGTTTTGGGGTCCAAATTCCTACTTTGCCACTCATTTTAACTATAAAAAGAACCCCATAGCTCCCATTCGAAGGCATTTCTTCATCATCATCTCCCCCTCCAAACATCTCCAAGCTTCTCCTGCTCCCTCTTCCTCTAAAGCATCCATTAAGATCACCTTGGCGCACCACTACTGCTCTCCCTAACCTCTCCAAAGGCCACTAAGGACTACCCTTGGTGCCCTTGTTCTAGTAGACTAGATAGCTATTTCATTTCTAGTAGTTCTAGCAGTTTCTTCTAGTTCTAGTCCTAGTTATCTGAACAGCCTGATTATTATCTGAATAAATTTGCTCCATACATATATCTGATTATTCAAGTTCATGTTAGTTCTAAATTAGTATTACAATCAAGTCATTTTACTGCCACCCTGAGTTCAACCGGGACTCACCATCTCATTACATTTTATTTGTTTCAACATATTTTCATGCTATACTATGACGTAATTATCTTAAAACGTGAACTTACAAAGAATAAATTGGCGCCATTTCCACGGAGGCATGATAATTCGACGTTTAATATCTGATTTAGTGTTTTTTTTCTGTATGCAGGTATGAAACATGGATCTGCGCACGCATCAAGTGCGGGTTAAGAAAATCAGGTGCACGCAATTATCTCAATAAGATTTTAGATTAGGATTTGATTTCACATTAGGATAGGAGTCATTTGAAAGAAAAAAAATAAAAAAATTAGAATTTGATTTGTTAGGTAGTTTGGATTTTCTTTGCTTCAAAAAAAAATTCACTTACTACTATTTTTAGAAATTCGGTTAGAAATCTGATACAAATTTGAAAATTCATTTTCTGTGTTTCTAGTGGTCAAAAAATTCTGAAATTTGGGTAGGTGCTAGATTTTCAAATTATCATTCCAATGCCACCATTCTCTCAAAAGAATTCAATTTGTGAAATTTTAAAAAATTCAGGGAGTGCACGAGGGTCAGATAGACTAAAATCTGGATTTTCTGAACTTCAAAAATCAATTCCAAACATCACATGAATCTGATTGACTCATAAATGGTAGGGTTTGAAAGATAGTCAAGTTAGTTTTTATTCCCATATTTGTCCATAACTTTTGGATCACATTTGATACTGTTTCAAAAAAAATCAATACGAGGTCAAAAACTCATATATATTTATTTAATATAGTAAAAATTCTGAAAAAATACTCTGAAAAGCTTATTGAAAAAGGAATCTTTCTGTCAATTTTTACATCATTTGGATTCAAATTATATCTCAGAGAGTATTTTGAATCTAACTGTGGTCTACTTAGTTAAATTGCATGGACCCTAGGTTTAATCGTTGGGGTCACATTTAGAGACCGCATTGAACTAGCCTGGACTCAATCGAGTCCAGTGATTAGTCGGTGAGTTGAGTCACCTGGTGGATCACTCACCACACACCCAAATTGAAGAAAAGGTTAAAAAAATCGTAAAGAATATCTTCATAACCTGCATTCGTCATTTAACTACTAGATGGTCTCAACCTCTTTAACCAAACCTAGTGTCCAAGCTTGTGGGGTAGTGTCAAACGACCGCATCTAAGGGATACAAAGGAACCAAAGGTGAAAGCCGAAGGAAGAACCTTCCTCTTACTCCCCTCGTAAATAGACTAGCTGGGTTAGCTTAAGAAGCGGGGATTATTTTCAGTCGGTTTCTCAACGAATTTTCTTCAGGAATTTAAACCTGAACAAAATATTCGGTCATCTGATTCTAAAGGACCAATTTGATTAACAAGGCCTTAGCCTTATTTGGCTTGGCTACACCAACCCTCATTGTTGGTGTATACAAGGAAGGAGGTATTTATGACCTAAATTAGTTGGACCTTGGGAACTGAATGGGAGATATCAATTTTTAGAAATATGTCAGAAAAATACGTTGTCGCAGTAAAATCGTATGGTGGAAAAATCCTAGATCAAAGTATTTATCAGTAAAACTAACCATGAAGAGTCAAGTCGTATCTACAGGGAGGAACAACTACAATAAATTCATGAATATTTTTCTTTTATATTCACCTAATCAAGTGTGGGATTCGTGCCCAAATCCGATGCAAAACGAGGAGAAAAGAAGAAGACACACAATAATCGAAGAATGCAAGGTTATGTGTGTATTTTTTCCTCAATAAAAGAATTCAATAAAGATGTGATCAGTAGTGGCATCTCATGTAATTTCCAATGGCACTCATACTAGAGAGGAATTGTGTAAATCCGAATCCAAATCCAATGTGAAATGAAGTGCATAACAAGAGCCAAGCAAATGCGAGAAAGCGTAAGCGCACTGTTGCAAATTCTCCTCAATATATTTAGTGCATCAAAATAAAGGAATAGTGATATGGTAATGGCATTGAGATGTAATAACTAATCAAACCCATAATAGAGGATTTCATTTCCTTGATCATGCGCAAAGAGATGATGGCGGACCACGTGGAGCTCGGAGGAGGTCGACTACGACAAGGTCCCGATGGTGGTAGCCCCACGGTAGGGGTCAGCTGGCCGGTGGGAAGGTTGGTTGGCGATGTGGAGCTTCGCCGGCTGTCGTGCGGTCTGTCAGTGGTGAAACTGAGGGCGTGGCCATGCTCATGAGGGTGCGGCAAGTCCAGTGGAGGCAACGGTGTGTCAAATGGAGGGTAGAGAGTTCGGTTGCATTTTGGAGATGTTGGGTTATTTTTCCCTCTGTCGTGGAGAAGAAGAGGAAGAAGAGGAGGAGGTCAAGCGTTGGCTTGTGGCCATGCACATGCATGTGAGGAGGGTGCTAGGGGCAAATTGCACACGAGGGCGCTGCTATGCTAAGCATGGCTGCATGTGATGAGGCTCATGTACAGTGGTGCAAGGGGCGGCCACGTGCGCCAATGGACGCGTGCTTGGCTGTTACGTGTTGGGAGTTTGGCTAACAGTGAAGAAGGTGGGCAGCCGTTGGCGTAAAGGAGGTGGCCGGTTGATGTGTATGCATCTACCCTAAAATGTCTATTTATGCATGTTCTTAGTGTCGTAGAAGCATCATGCATTGTAAATATTGCATAACATGCATCATCATGCATTTGGGTCAAATTGTATAAATTGTATAGTAATTTGCTCTTTTTGGTGGTTAGGTACAGGGCGATATTTAATCGAGGCCTCGAATTGAAGATCCAACCATACGGATCTGATCGTGACGATAATTAGAGTTTAACGACTCCAAGATCTCCCCAATCGGACTTCCATAGCATCAGACGTAGTCTGAGAAAGATCTGAGATTAAGGGGCCAAGTGGTGTAAATCTATACTTCAGATGACAAATCTAACCGCACGAATGGGTTCAAATTGACGATCATAGCTCAACAACGCGAAGATCAATCTAATCCGACATCTGTGGCACCACCTACAAGCAAGAGAAGATGGACGGCCAAGATGGCACCACGTGGCACCATCCCAGCTGTCCAATGCCGGCCCACCTCCTCCGCTCATCTTCTGAAGGCTTGAGCAATGAAAGATCTCGGGCGTTGGATGACGATCCAATAGTCAAGATCAATTGAGCGCAAATGCATCTGCGTGATAAAGAGGGTGGCTTGGCGCATTGGGCAAGTGCACGCTCGCGAAGCAGAGGTCGCGGGTTCGAGTCCTGTGCACCTCAAATCAATTGAGCAAATGAATTTCGCATGTTGGATGGCGATCGGGTGGCGGTGAATGAGGCAACGTGGCTGGATGAATGAGCGTAGCTTGTACACGTGCTATCTGACGCGCCGTTCAACGCACGATCGCATGTGCAAGCGTTAGGGACACGATGAAGGCGTGCGTGTGGATGATCCTAAGCCATTCGATCGCAATTGTCTGAACGTGGATGTGCGTTGAAACAAAGGAAGAGGAGGAGGTGGGCGAGCATGCGCGTGCTACACCCACGTTTAGCCTTTAGTAACGTTTATATTCGTTCAACCTTTAATGATGTTATATCTGTCACTAAAGGCTGATGTATTTAATGTTTTAATGCTAAAATGACATATTTTCCCCCAACCTCTACACCTATAAAATGGCCCTATGACCCCCACATTCTTCTCATCCCTTCCTTCATCTCTCTTCCTCTCTTAAGCTCCAAAGAAGCTTGTCCTAAATTCAGGATGCTCCTCTGTAAAAATCAAAATTTTGTCCACTTCTCACCCTATTCGTGGAGTACCCATGGTCATCTTCTCACCCCCGTTCTAGAAATGGATCCTGCAACGATGACGTCCTACCTCACCCCCTGTTCTTCCCGCTTCATTCTCCGTCATTCGTTTTTTCTCTTCTTCCAGGCACCACCCGTCCGGCTGGTCCTCCAAGCAGCCGTTGAGGACTTCTCTCCCCCTTCTCTTTATCGCTTTCTAAATTAGATTTCCTACTTTCTAGTTGTAGTTGTAATAACATTATTTTGATTATAAAGGTTGTTCTTTCTTTTCTCTCTCTATATCCCTCTCTCTCTCTCTTTAGTTATGTGTTTATATTGCAAGTAGAATAGAATCATTGTGCTTATCTCGTCTTTAAACAAAAATTACAAAAGAATATAATTGTGGATTCCAAATTGATGTAGCTTCCCCGTGTTCGACCCGGGATTCCTTTTGAGTTTCGGTAAAAATTATTTGATTGTTCGGATTTTCTCACAAATTACACTATGATGGCAGATTTTCGAAACTCAAATCTTTTTGCGACGAATTTTTGATCCATCATTTTGGCACTGTTGTCAGGGAGGCAACATATCTCGATTTCTTTTCCGCATTTCGTGCACTTAATTGCTTTCTAACTCTTTTATTTCTTCTCTATTTTCTTGCAGGTACCCAATCAGTAATCTTCAAGCGGTAGAAAGGAGTAAAGTGCAGTTGAAAACAACTATAAGTACTCCCCCATTCTTTTCCCCTCCATAGATTTCATTCCATCACCCTAATTCAAAATCTAATTAACCTAGGTGCTCTCATAAACCCTAAGATTAGTTTAGTTGTTTTGATTTCCACTTCCACCACCTCACCCCCGCTTAAAAAAAGCAAAATAAAAAAAAATCCACAGAGGTACACAACCTCTTCTGATTCTTCATACTCAACCGGTAACCCGATCTTTTGAACTGGTACATAAATCCAAATACCTAATTGAGTAGAAATCAAATTAGGTAATCATTGGTATGCCTAACTCAATGGTGCAGTAAAGTCAATTGTTTGAGTTGTTCGGGCCGCACCACTTTATATAAAAGTAGCTCATCAAGTAGCTTGCTCATTAGGGTTAACAATTAAGGTCAATACTAGGCACTCCACTTTATTTTGATTTCAAAGGAAAAACATCTTCACTCGTGTTTGCAAATCTTGGCGTGTCTCCTGAATTTAATCGAAATCACCTTAATTCAAACCCTAAAAGCTACTTAAGCAAGATTTAAACTCTAAAAGACACACATCCAAATACTCTTGCTTGAAAACCCTGGTTGTGCACACACTCACACTTGTTCAATCAATCATTAAGGGCACAACCCATTTTAAGAGCCCACCACATTCCAAAGGCACTACTATTCCAGGTCTAATCTAAAATCAAGTAGACGTTGGCCCTAGGACTCATCAGTCCATTTCAGGATATTTCTCATATTGTGGTGCAAATTTATAACATATGCTTTCTCCAAAAGGTGCTAAGTTGGGTGACCCGATTGTCAAACGACTTAAGCAGGATGGGGTTTGGCATAATTAACGGCCTTCAGGACATGCTCCCCCTATCTCGCCACCCCAAATTAACCAGCTTTTGGATTAAGGACAACACAAAATTTGTGTTGTAGTTTGAATTCATTTTGGAGCATAGGTCCTTAGGTTACCCAACTTAAGGACAAGCTTCTTTTGTTGTGCTTGGAAGAAGGTCATTGAATCTCACTTGGAAGGACCATTAGACCATTCAAGGAGGCATAGGTTGAATTTTAATCCAATTGATCCCATGGCTGATCAACCACCTCCTTTTCCTCAGAATCTGCAAGAGATGCTGCAAAGGTAACTGGAACAAATGCAGCAAATGCAAGAATGGTTCCAGTGAATGCATGGTTAGGGTGCTCAGCCCTTGAAGGATGTTTATGATCCTTCAAACTACGGGGAACGTCCCAGTGTTCAGATTCCAGTCGGTGATGTAGAAATCAAGCCTCAGGTGTAAAGCCTGATCAAACATTTCCACGAGCTTGGCTCTAAAGACCCATTTCAACATTTGGAGGACTTGACCACTTTGGTCCAGACCACCAAAGCATGAAACGTGGACAAGGAGCAAATGATCATGAGGCTTTTACCCTACTTTCTTAGGGATGAGGCTGCACATTGGTACCAGACAATTGGAAGGCCGATCGCAACTTGGAATGGTCTTAAATCGGCTTTCCTAAAGAAATTCTTTCCAGTCAGGCATACCAATGCGCTGAGATAGGCGATTACTACGTTCATCCAGCGGCCGAGGGAACCACTTCATGGTACCTGGGAGCGATTCCAGGATCTATTGCGGAAGTGTCCACAACACAAGGTGCTGAAATAGCAACTTGTGTAGATCTTTTATCACAGGTTGACTGAACTCTGTAACCATGTGGACACTTCTTGCGGAGGCAATTTCCTTAATAAGGATGCAGATAATGCGTATGAATTGTTTGAGGAAATGAGTGAGAATTCCATCAATCATACCTCCATGGATACTTTTAACCGGTCCCAATGATAAATGCTAATTTATCATCATTCTTATGCCCCAAAACTAACCTAGCTCTTAGGATTTTAACTCCGCAAATGGGTTTTTGGGTTCCGGTTAGGCATTTACTTATAATAGGCATGCATTGCATTTTAATGTATTTTTGATACATTTATCTAAGTATCAGGATTAGGCAGAATGTCAGATCCCACACATCTTGGCACTCAGGAAGGTAGAAGATGAAGAAGAAGCTCCTATCAGCTGGATCCTAGTTTGATCCAGCTCATTTCAATTGAATCCCAACTAGATCTAGCTCATCCCAGTTGGATCTCAGCTCCTTCTAGTTGGATCAACTCACCCTTAGCTCCATTCAGCTTATCTCAGCTGAATGGTAGCTGTAGCTAGTTCACCTTAGCTCCATTCAACTTACCTCAGTTGGATGGCAGCTCAAACTAGCTAAAGACAGTTGATCTCAGCTCCATTCTAGCTCTTCCAGCTCAGAAGAGTTCACTAGAAGTTCAACCTGACTAGGACTAGCTACTACTATCAACTAGCTAGATCTGGTCAGCTGAAGATGACCTTAACCAGCTTAGGCTAGCTTAAATCTAACTCCTGGGGACTCCACTAAGCTTAACTTAGTTGAGCTAAGCTACCTTAGCTACTCCAGCTAGCTAGGTCCTCCCCGAGAATATTAGACCCAGCTCACCTCAGCTTACATCAGCAGAAGCCAGCTCATCTTAGCTTGGCTTAGCAGCTAGCAAAGAACTAGCAAGCTAAGCCATCTAAGGTAGCTCCTTTCAGCTCTCTTCAGCAGCCACCAGCTCTAGTGCAACTCAAGATAGCTACCTCCAGCTCTTCTCTCTCAAAACCTTAACTCCAAATGCCTCCAACCCTACTCCCTACTAGCTAAGCTAGCTTAGCTTAGCTAGGCACCTCCTTGGCAACCTAACCTAACCCTAAAACCCACCTACCTAAACTCCACCTAACAACCCTAAACCCAAGTCCACCTAAGCTAACTAGTCCTACTCCACTTTGGTGCCAACTTCACACACCCTTTCAACCCACCAGCACCACCAAGGGACACCATATTTTGGTGCCAAAACTCCCTCCATAACCGCCATCAAAATGGCACCAACCCAACTCCTTATCCCAACCCTTCATCCACTATCAACCATGATCTCCACCATCCATGTTTTGGCGCCAACCAAGCCTTCTAGAAACCCCCTCCTTTGGCACCAACTTGATGTGTCTCTTCACCACCAAAAGCCACCAACACCACCTACAACTACCCCCCTTCACACCCTTAAGTTGGCACCAACAAGCATATACCCTAGGATTCCCATAACCACCCTTAACTACCCACCAAACCTAATCCTAGCCCTACACCTAAGTCCACTCCAACCACCCGTCACCTATTCTATATATACCCCACCTATCTACCCCCTAAAAATCATCTCCTCTCCATTAGATAGGTTCCACCCATACCATTAGTTAGGTTCTTACATCCACGCCAAGGAAGAAGGAGAGAAGATTAAGGGGGCAACCTACCCACCCCCTTGGTGCCTTCTTCCTATCTCTCTTCTCCCTTAGTCACGCCAAGGAGGAGGTCATCTTCAACCTAGAGGGGACTTCCAGGCAAGGAGGATCTTCATCAAGGTGGTCGACACCCACCTTGGAGGAAGAGCTTGAAGGAAGACCAATTGAAGAAGGAAGAGAAGGAGAGCTCTTTTCAAGTGTGGGGCAACCACACTTGGAGCAAGGGCCAGTTGGATCTTCTACCAAAATCACCCCTTCTTTATCTTATACTCTACCTTTTGTGTTAGCTAGTAGTTTAATGTTCTTGTAGAAGCATTCCTCTACTTGTATTTTACTCTGCTAGTAATACAAATTTTCATTGCCTTCAAAGTTCATGTTTGAAATTAATGTGTTTTTCTTCTCTTATTAGTGTTGCACATCACACTCTTCTCTTCTAATTACCCTAGGCACACTTTCCTAGGGTAAGCTTAGGGAAGACTTCATTATTGTCACTTAAGGTTAGTTGGAGTGTAATTCATCTTCACATCAATCCCGATTATTTCCAAAACTATAAAAATAACAAAACAAAAAATACAAAAATACATGTGTTGATTTGAGAGGCGAGAGAGAGAATCATTTATGTGCTTAACAACCCCAAATACTCCACCATCTAGGAATATAAATTGTAAAAGTTGATTGCAAAGATACATGTTACAACGACATCAAAACCTGCTTTTAACAAATCACGTATTATCTGCATCACTTTTTGGTGCCGTTACTAGGGAGGCACATCTTAATCGCATCATTATCTCTCTCTTGCTTTCTTGATCTTCACAAAATTTTGATTATTTTAATTTTAGGTGCGAATCAGGATTGAGAGTAGGATTTGGAGCACTTGGAGCAAAAGCTTTAAGTTTCTTTTCTTCCCACGTACTTTAGGTTGGTACCCCAGGCCTTTTCTCATCAAAAAAAAAAATCCCTTAAAAAATCTTTAAATTATCCAAAAAAATCAAAAGCAAGAAAAATTGAGGGTGGGGGAACCTTAAAATTCATTTTGTTGATTGTTTACTTCACTTTTCCACTACCTTCATCTTATTGGTGTCTGATTTTTGAAAATCCAGACTTCTATCTTGATTTTCAAAAATTAGGTTTGGGCACTTAGGAGCTTCCTAAAATCATCAAATTTCATCCAGGGAAGCCCTTTTGAGTCAGGAACCATGAGTCCAATTTTCAAGAAATTTCATTGAATAGAAAAAATTTAAAAATTCATGGACTAAACAGGGGTCAGACCTTGTTTTCTTACTACTTTCTTCATGTCTATGAATTTTTTTAAAATTTTCTACTCAGATTTAGGCAAACTTTATATTGCTAGAAACCTTAAAAAATTATCTACAACATATAAAATTGTGGATTCTACTCCTCCTGGATTTAAGAATTGTGGATTTATTGAGGAGCTTGAGGATCATGATTTCAATGAGACATGTATGTCGATCAATGTACTCGAGGACTCGACCAACACTAGAGAACCTAGCCCACAACCCTTCGTGGCAGATTCGTCACACCTTGAAGAGGTTGCTGATTTTTTTCACTCCCAACCTCTTCCACTGGACCACCTTAATGAATCTTCATCAGCATCCTCTTTACCCTCCATCATAAATCCGCCCCAGCTTGAATTGAAACCATTGCCTGAGAGTCTGAAATATTAATTTTTAGGACCTAAGAAAATGCTCCCTGTGATTATAAGTGCAAAACTGACTAAGGAGCAAGAGATGAAATCGATCAAGGTCCTAAAAGAATATAAAAAGGTAATTGGTTGGACCATCCATGACCTTAGGAAGATTGAGCCATCTTATCATAATCATAGAATTTTTATGGAAGATGGGTCCCGCCCTTCTCACCAGATGTAGAAGAGATTGAACCATATTATGCAAGAAGTGGTCAAGAAGGAAATCATTAAGTGTCTTGATGCAGGAATCATTTATCCAATCTCAGTTAGTCCCTGGGTTAATCCCATGTAAATTGTTCCCAAGAAAGCTGGGATTACTATTGTGACTAACGAGAAAAGAGAATCTGCCACAACTCATTCAGCTTCCTCCTAGAGAGTCTGTATCGATTACAGGAAGCTAAACACAGCCACGAAAAATGATCATTTCCCTTTGTCTTTCATTGATCAAATCCTTGGAGGGTTAGTCGGGCAAAGGTATTTTTGTTTCTTGGACGGTTGCTTGGGATACAACCAAGTCCCTATCCATCCTGAGGACTAGGTAAAGGTGACTTTCACCTGTCTCTACGGAACCTTTGCATTCCGTAGAATGCCATTTGGGATTTGCAATGCACCTACGACTTTTCAAAGGTGTATGCTAGCCATTTTCTCAGACATGGTGGGAGACTTTATGGAAGTATTCATGGATGATTTCTCTATTTTTAGATATTCGTTTGATTCTTGCCTGGCTTACCTTGAATTGATCCTTAATAGATGCATCAAAACACAGTTGGTCCTTAGCTAGGAAAAGAGTAACTTCATGACACAAGAAGGCATCATCTTGGGTCATGTCATCTCTGAGTGGGGAATTGAAGTCAATAAAGCTAAGGTTGATGCTATCTCCAAACTTCTTCCTCCCACATCAGTTAAACAAATCAGATCATTTCTTGGTCATGTGGAATTTTATAGGAAGTTCATCAAGGACTTCTCTAAGGTTGCTCGACATTTTGGCCAAAGATATGCCATTTGATTTTGACGAATCATGCCACAAAGTATTTGATTTTCTTAAAATGGCAGTCACTTGTGCTCCGATGTTGCAACCACCGATTTGGACAACCCCATTTGAGATCATGACCAACGCTTCTGATTATGTGGTCGGGGCTGTTTTGGGTCAAAAAATTGATAGGAAGCCCTCTGTCATCTACTATGCTAGCAAAACTCTGAACTAGGCCCAAAGAAACTACATTGTTACCGAAAAGGAATTGCTAGCTGTAGTATTTGCATTGGAAAAATTCAAGGCTTATCTCTTAGGATTTCATGTTATAATCTTTACTAACCACTCGGCCTTGAGACATCTCTTGGCTAAAAAGGATGCCAAACCCTGACTCATCCGATGGATCCTTTTACTTCAAGAATTCAATCTTGAAATTAAAGACAAATCTAGGGTACAAAATGTGGTGGTGGATCATCTTTCGAGACTCCTAAGTGATTCTTCTCGTCTGGATATTCCGATTACTGATACATTTCCAGACGAGACTATTCTTGTAGTTTCAGGTGTCTAAACCCCTTGGTATGCAGTCATGGTAAATTATTTGGCCGTTGGTCAAATCCCCCAGGATTGGACCAAGCAACAATGGGATAGACTTATATCTGAGGTCAAATATTACTTTTGGGATGACCCTGAACTATATCCCATTGGCTCTGATCAGATTATTCACCGATGTGTTTTGGAGAATGAGTTTCAAAGCATACTTGAGTTTTGCCATGCATCTGCGTGTGGTGGACATTTCTCTGGGAAAAAGATAGCTACAAAAATTTTGTAATCTAAATTTTATTGGTTGTCTTTATTCAAGGATACCTAGGTATTCTTGAGGTCATGTTCCCGATGCCAGGCACTCGAGAGCATAGCCAAGAGAAACATGATGCCTCTAAACCTTATTCTTCCTGTCGAAATCTTCGACGTTTGGGGCATCAATTTCATGGGACCCTTCCTCCCTTCATTTGGACACCAGTACATTCTCGTAGCTATTGACTACGTGTCCAAGTGGATTGAGAACATCCCTATCTGAACCAATGACCACAAGGTGGTCATCGATTTTGTCAAGAATATCTTCAGTCGGTTCGGGATTCTGAGGGCCATCATCAACGATGGTGGTACTTACTTCACCAATGCCCAGTTCCGTAATTTATTGGCAAAATATGGGGTGAATCACAGAATTTCCACACCTTACCATCCTCAGACGAATGGACAGGCTGAGATCTCCAATCGGGAGATCAAGAGCATTTTGCAAAAGACAGTTAGGCCTGATAGAAAAGACTGGACTCAAAAGCTTGATGACGCTTTTTAGGCCTACCATACGGTGTAAAAGATGCCTATCGGCATGTCACCATTTCATCTGGTATGTGGAAGACATGTCATTTACCTGTTGAGATTGAACATAGGGCATTCTGGGCAATCAAGAAATATAACTTTGATTTAAGTTTAGTCGGAAAGACCAGGAAACTCCAACTATCTGAGTTAGAGGAGCTTAGAAATGACGCATATGAGAATGCCAAGATCTATAAGGTTAGGACCAAAGCTCTTCATGACCAGTTGATTTCCCGCAAGAGCTTTAAGTCGAACCAGAAGGTATGGCTCTTTGATTCATGACTGAAGCTCTTTCCCGGTAAGCTTAGGTCA
This sequence comes from Thalassia testudinum, assembly GCA_037157565.1. NCBI lineage: Eukaryota > Viridiplantae > Streptophyta > Magnoliopsida > Alismatales > Hydrocharitaceae > Thalassia > Thalassia testudinum. The sequence continues at coordinate 108,114,660 of JAZHRO010000003.1, read as the reverse complement.
AAGTAGAACGACCCGTTCATCATTGATCAAATATTCCCAAATGGAGCCATTGAGATTTCTAACCCAAAGACTGGTCATTCTGTTAAGGTCAACGGACAGCGTCTGAAACCTTATGTTGACAGCATTATTCCAGAAGCCGTCTCAGACAAGGTTGCTTTAACCTTATTCTGACTTTCTTTAACTGGACTCCGCCTAACTGATGGCATTAAACTTAGCACTTGTACAGTATGACTCAAAGCTGACCTGAGCATCATGGAATATAGGTGATATTTTCCTCATTCTACCCTTCTTCTCATGCCTTTTATTTTCAATGAGGACATTGCATGAGTTAGGCATGGGGGGGTGGATTCATTTTCTGAATCATATTATCAGCTGTGTGGATTTTTTTGTAAATTTTCCTTTTTTTTCCTTTTTATTTTTTTAAAATAAATTAGTAAAAGAAAACTTGGGCTCTAGAAATTTTCAACCTTAGGAAATAATACAGTAGGACTCGAACACTTAGACTCTTTAGGTCTTCAAGCTTAATTAGCACAGGTGTCCACTAAAATGTGGACTTGTTTCTCAAGTCCTCGCCATTTGAAAATTCATTTCAATTTGGTTAAATAAGTTGGGGTGATAAGTACACGACTTATCAACCTGCCCTCTGATTTGAGGTGACTTTAACTCTAAGCATCTACACACTATTTGCACTGACTCGCATTTCGATGATTTTTACAGAAATTGGGTAGCTAATGAACCTTCTAAGGTGGTATGACTAGCAAGTTATCATAGGTAATTAGCCTTTGGTTGGTTGTCCAGAACCCAGTCACATGACCATTCGCTTCTTGCTACCTTTAGGTAAATCTTAGATCAGGGAAGCCACCTACTTAAAAAAAAAAAGAAAAAAAAAATCCTAAATGAGAAAAGGAAAAAGAAATAGAAAAGAATAAAAGAAGAAAGAAATAAGCCACACTTCATCGCATGAGTATGGCTAGCAAGTTGTCGGTGTGGTAACAACTCATTGGCCAGTTGTCTAGAACCCATCTCACAAAAATGCACATTTAATTCCAAACACTTAGGAAGAAGCGAAGAAGTAGAATAAGTTGGGGAGATATACACTGAGTTTGCCCTTGTGTTGACCCCATAAAAATAAAAGTAGGGAGAAAGCTACCAGTCGTATAGATACACCTTTAAGCAAAATTCCTTTTCAAGCTCAACTAGGGGTGTAGAAACCCGAAGTCTGTTCTAATCGTCGATCAGTGAGTCTATCACATTCACACAAAAAGATGCTTAATACTTAGAGTTCTCTTCGAATCTTGGGTGGGTTGGGTAGCGGTAGAAAGTTGCCTTAAAACCTTACACTCAAAAATCAAAACAAAAAATTAGAAAAGAAGAAAAAGAAAATGATCCTTTTTCTTTTGAATAAGGCGAGGGCTTGGGTAGCTTGCATTGGCAGACACCCGAGCGCTGTTGTGTCTCTATAGTTCAGGTCTTCAGTAATTTGATCCTACTGTTGAAAAATAACTCTTGCCTAAGAAATCCAATCATAATTCTTTTATAAATAAAATATAGCTTCTACTAGAGACTAACAAAAAATAGGCATGGAGGTGTGATGTGTATGCATTTAAGTAACCTAAAATGTTTATTTATGCATGTTCTTAGTGTCGTAGAAGCATCATGCATTGTAAATATTGCATAACATGCATCATCATGCATTTAGGTCAAATTGTATAAATTATATATTAATTTGCTCTTTTTGGTGGTCAAGGAAAGGGTGATATTTAATCGAGGCCTCGGATTGAAGATCCAACCATATGGATCTGATTAGGGCAATGATTGGAGTTTAACGACTCCAAGATCTCCTCAATCGGACTTCCATAGCATCAGATGTAGTTCGAGAAGGATTTGAGATCAAGGAGCCAAATAGTGTAAATCCATACTTCATATGACAAATCTGACCACACAAATGGGTTCAAATCGAAGAGCGCATCCCAATAGCGTGAAGATCGATCCAATCCGACATCCATGGCACCACTTACAAGCAAAAGAAGATGGATGGCCAGGATGGCGCCATGTGCCGCCATCCTAGCCACCCAACACCGGCCCAACTCCTCTGCTCGACTTCTAAAGGCTTAAGCGATGAAAGATCTTGGCCATTAGATGAAGATCCAATGGTCAAGATCGGTTGAGCACAAATGCATCTGCGCGATAAAGAGGGTGGCTTGGCATGTTAGGCGAGTGCACGCTAGCGAAGCAGAGGTCGCTGGTTCGAGTCCCGCATGCCTCAAATCAATTGAGCAGGTGAAATCCACCCATTGGATGGCATTCGGGCAACGGTGAACGAGGTGACGTGGCGGCACGGATGAGCGAGGCTTGTGCACGCATGATCTGATGTGCCGTTGGATGCTCGATCGCATGCGTAGGCATTAGGTGTGCAATGAAGGCGTGCGTGCAGATGATCCTAAGTCGTCTGATCTCGCAATCGGATGACTAAGATTGTCTAAACGTGGATGTGCGTTGAAATGAAGGAAGAGAAGGCGGGTGGGCATGCACATGGTACACCCACGTTCAACCTTTAGTGACGTTTATATCCATCACTAAAGGTTAATGCATTTAATGTTTTAATATTAAAATGACCTATTTGCCCCAACCTCTACACCTATAAAAAGGCCCTATGACCCCCACATTCTTCTCAACCGTTCCTTCATCTCTCTCCCTCTCCTAAGCTCTAAAGAAGCTTGTCCCAAATCCATGATGCACCTCTACAGTAAAAATCAAAATTTTGTCCACTTCTCACCTCATTCGTGGAGCACTCGTGATCGTCTTCTCTCCCCTGTTCCGAAAGTGGATTCCGCAACAACGATGCCCTACCTCGCCCCCGGTTCCCACTTCGTTCTCCATCCTCCATTTTCGCTCTTCTTCTTCCAGGCGTCGCCCATCCAACTCGTCCTCCAAGTAGCCATTAAGGAGGATAACTTCTCTTTCCCTTCTCTTTATCACTTTCTAGATTAGATTTCCTACTTTCTAGTTGTAGTTGTAATAACATTATTTTGTTTATAAAAGTTGTTCTTTCTTCTCTCTCTATATATCCCTCCCTCTCTAGTTATAGTGTTTATGTTGCAAATAGAATAGAATCATTGTGAGTATTTGGTCTTTAAACAAAAATTACAAAAAAATATAATTGTGGATTTCAAATCGACATAGCCTCCCCGTGTTCGACCCAGGACTCCTTTTGAGTTTCCGTAAAAATTATTTGATTGTTTGGATTTTCTCGCAAATTACATGAGATGACAGGTTTTTGAAACTCAATTCTTTTTGCGACGAATTTTTGACCCATCACCGGTGGTGATGGCTTTGAGCCGATGACCGTTGATGGAGTTTGCTGGAAGAAGAACAAAGGAGGAAGAAAATGAATAATGGTGGGCTATTGGTGGAGGTCTGGAGAAGAGGCCGGACGGCTTATGTTCCCTTTGGTGGGTGTTCGTATGCTTTTGTGATCGGATTTTAAAGAAATGTCACGTTGCAATATAGCCGACAAAGCGTTCAAAACAAATAAGATTTTTTGTTACTCGAAAACCGGAGTATTCGAGGTCGAACACAGGGAGCAATCTCAGTACATCTAAAACCAAAGAATACAACTTTTAAATGAAAGTAATTGACTAAAAGAGAGAGAGTTATATAAAAAGAATTTCTAAAAGAAAATAGAATTGGACGTCTGATTTCTATATCAGACGTCTTAAATGTAATCTTCTTTCTCTCTTCTGCCTTCTCTGCTTCTTTTCTTGCGAAGGCTTCTTCTCCCTGCCTTTGTTTCTCTCCTGTCTTCCTTTTCTTTTTGTCTTTTCTGCAGTCCCTCCTTCTCTCAGATCTCTGCCTTGCTCAGCTTCCTTTCTTCAGAGTTCCTTCTTCTTCTGCTCCTGTTCCTTCTATTTCTTCAGTTCTTCTTTGTGCTTTCCTTCTAAGTTTTCTCCTTCCTTGTCTTCTCTGCGAGGGCTTCTCCTTCTTTCTCTGCTACACTCAGCCTCTTCTTCCTTCTTGTCTTCCCTTGCTGCAGCGGCTAAGTGTTCGCTTCTTCCTCTACTCCTTTTTTCCTGCGCAAACCACAGCCAATGCAAAACCTACCCCCGTCCTTCTACCCAAACGTCTCTTCTTTCTCTGCAATTCGCTCAAGGACCCTCTCCCAGAGCCACACGGGTAATCGGGTCAGATTCGCACCCGGGACCAGGCGCACCGGCAGGTGGATGATGCGCGAGGAGTGCTCAGGTTAGGGTCGGGTCGGATCCCGCCAGATCCGCGAGTTGAAGCCGCGGACGAGGCGAGCGCTAGGGCAGGTGAGGGACCTCACCCCTGTGCTTTCGGAGGTGGTAAGCATAAAACACAAAAACAATTTATACTATACCTGTGTTTTGCGTTTCAACGATGTGGGACTATCCAGTCTGTGCCCCGCCCTCGCGTGCGCCCGCAGACCTTCGTGCAATTCCCCAGCTGCAGACTTCTTAGCGCCCCAAACTGGACTCGAGGGCTTCGCACTGCTCGTGCAATCCTGCTGCACCGGAAGCCTGGAAGATCTGCCGCTTGGAGCTGCTGCGAAGCTTCTTCACATGTCGCCAATGGCGGCAGGAGCCGAAACCTGTCAATCACCAATACGGCCTATTGGCCAAATCAGACCAGTTAGGCACCTTCGCCGTGGCACGGCGAAGGCGGTGGACGGTGCTGCAGACCGCAGGACGGCCTAGGCGTGCGGGCCTAGGTCAACCTGTGGCCAGAAGTGTGGGGTTGTTCAGGGGGCTACTGCGGAGGTGTGGAGTGGCAGTGGAGGGGCGGAAAGTGTTCCTGGTGGTGAGGCGAAGCTTATGAGATGGTTGGCGAGCCGTGTGGAGGGGTGGAATGGTGGGGGCGGCTCGCCGGAGGTTGGTCGGAGGCGAAGAAGATGGAGGTGGTCAGGTACTATCGGGGGGCAATTAAATAAAATGACAGGGGGAAAAGAGAGAGGAGAGGGTATCTGGAGTGATCTGGAAGGAAGGGAGGTAGCGGAGTGGACGGCGCGTAACTGTTGTCGTCGGGGAAGAAGAACCCTGAGGGAGGGAGCGGCGACGAAGACGAGGTCAGGGGCACGCACGCTGAGTATGGTGCAACGCAGGAGGAAGAGGCGGAGTTGACTCTACTGCTGGTATGGCAGCAGAGCGATGAGGAGGGGAGGTCGCCGGAGCTTGCGGGTCTCTTGGCCGAAGATGGGAGAGAGGGAAATTTGGGGAATCTCCGTCAAAATCAAGCTGAGGATCTGCGACCGGGTCTGGGGGCCTTTTATAGGTGTTGGCCGAACCTTCTAGCGCGTGGAGATCGCGTAATCAACTCTGCCGGCTCACCGGAGATGGAAAGAGGGTGGATACCCAAATCTCTCATGCGTTCGCACGAGAGATTGGGTTCACACCAGAGATCGTGATCAGCTTTAGATGGAAGGGAATTCCTCAGAGAATCCCCCTTCCATCTCTGGGAGGGAATCTCTGAGGAATTAGAGAGTAATCCCTCTCTAAACCTCGCCGGAGATCGGTTCTGCCCTAACAATGGCGGCAGGACCTGATTGCAAAGGTGGCGAGGAACTTAGGGGGCTTTCTGCAAAGATATTCAAAAGATAGGGACCACATTATAATTTTGGTGTACTAAATTGCAAAGTAGGTCAAGATGACCTCCCCTTGGGTCCAAATTTTGGTATAAACCTAATTTGGACCTAGGGAATCTAATGGTGAAGTTGGATTTTAGGTTTGAGCACGTTTGAATGGACATTTTGCATAAAAACCCAAATTAGGTTAATTGAAGAGTTAGGACCCTAATCTAGGTCAAACTGGGTTCCAAAGGCCAAACTAAGTGTTCTAAACCCTAGAGGATGTTTTTCCATGATTTTTAGAGGGTTTACTTGATTTTTATTTTGACCAGAACCTTATTAATTTAAGCGGGTCTGTTTTAAGGTTACCAAGTGTCATTTAATTCCTAGATTGCACATAAACCCATTTCTGATTGACTCAACCCACTTTTTATCTCATTTAGATCATTTGACCTATGTTTTGTCTCTGAGAAATCCCGTTTATGTACTGCAATGGTAAAATTGCAGTTTTAACCTTTATTTCATATTTTCTTCTCAGAGCACTTATTCCTTCAGTTAAGCCTTCTTCTAGGTTATGTAGGAGCTTTTATCTTCTTTATTGGGTCAAAATGAGCTAGTTATGGCTCATGATGAGGTTCTTATCATACCCCCATACCTAGCTTTTGCTAGTCCCTTAGCAAAATTTCAAAGTTTTAACTTCCGTGATAAGTGCTTAGGTGTGATGATGAGGTTCTCATCATACCCTGACTGTCTGTCAACAATCATGATAAGTGTTTCTCCTTTTCTTTTGTGATTAGGTAGGAATGCCGAAAATAGGCCTAGAGGTACTCAAGTACCAACCAAAATCCGGACCTATTCCGCTTTAGCCTCAGTCCTCCGCAAAGGTTTCTACGGCCCACAGAAACTAACCTAGGGTTTGTTGGACTCCGCGGTTAAAGCACCCGTGCTTGAGACAATTTTAGCCTAGGTTCAGTTTTGCAGTGCGTTTTTTGTAAGAGAGATAGAAGAATTTGTTTGGAGAGCTTTTTCTCTCTCTTTTCTTTTTATTTCTAGTTTCGGATTAGCTTCTCAACACGGTCTGTATCAAATTCCTCATTCCCATCATCAATCCTCAAGGGTCCCTGGCTTTCGAGATTTCAGGATAATCCCGCCCATGGCAACCCCCAGAACCCTGGCTTTCGAGATTTCGAGATAATCCCGCCCATGGCATTCCGTGGCCGAATTCAGACCCTGGCGATCGACATTTCGGGATAATGCCGCCCATGGTATCTGAACTAGCAGAGTGCTTACATGCCCCAAGTAGGATATTTAAATATCCAAAGAGACAAGCACCGAGGAGACGATATGTTGTTACGCATCTTCGAGGGGAATTTCCCGCCTCTCCGCGCTTGGAACTCGTCCAAATCAACTTGTGTTGATTGGCCGCTCCTAATCTAGGTGACTTTTTCAGAACATTAAACGCTTTTCGCGTGATTTGGATGTTTATGCGCACGGAACCAGACTGTGTGAATGTGGAGTGCTTAGGTTACCGAATCCCGCAAATCGGAAGTCAGTTAACGAGGCCGAATACTTCCTAAGCCTTAGACTTAATACTCAAGCTTCGCATTTTCCTCAACCTCTTGAGGATTATCCAGATTTTAATGGATACGTGAATTTTTAAGCTAAAGATTCTAGCCCAAGAGGCCTAAGACCAGCGTTCCCGCTAATTTCGTAGCACTTTTCTTTTCTTTTTCTTGATTCGGTCTAGAACTTTAGTTAACCCCTTAATCTTTTACTAATGACTATTTCTTTTCATTTTCCTTTTGTGCTCCTTTTTGTCATTTTACTCTTTTCCTTCTCTCATTTGTATGACCCTGAATTGTTCCTCCCCTTATCAAGTCTCTTTTTTTTTTTTTTAATTGAAACCCTTTCTTGATATGAATTTCCTAACATTTTGCACTTTCATACCCCCCCATGCCTATGATTTGCAATGTCCCCATTGTAAATTAGGTGGGTTCAATTTCAGCTTAGTTCTTTCATTAGGACAGGTGTGTGGTGAGTGAATGGGTCGAAGTGACTTGTTGCGAACGATTTCTAGTCTCGGGAAGGGATACCTGAGGTGAAGTCGGCTGTTCTAATGGACGAACCCTAAAGTGCAATATGAATTCCGCATAGAGATGCCAGAAAAGGTTTTGGGTTTTTCAAAGAATCACGGGTTGCCTCCCGTTAAGCGCTGAGTTTTACGCCATCAGCTGGGCGCAATGAGCTCAAGAGGAATGGAGGGTAAAGGATGACTCAGCCAAATCTATATCGATCATGTCAATGAACGGCTTGAGTCTCTGACCATTCACGACAAAGGGTTCAGAATCGTGGCTGAGTGGGCTGATTTCAATGGCTCCATTTCCGAAGATTTGTCGGACTAGGTAGGGTCCGACCCACTTGGATCATAGCTTTCCTGGGAATAATTTGAGTCGGGCATCAAAGAGTAAAACCTTTTGACCAAGATGAAAGACCTTTCTAGAAATGTGTTAAGATTTAACCCGTTCTTTGTAAATTCGCGAGTTCTCATACGCGTCATGGCGTAATTCATTGATCTCGCTCATTTGAAATCTTCTGTGGGTTCCAGCCTTAGAAAGATCAAGATTACAAGTCCGTACTGCCCAATAGGCTTTATGCTCCAACTCGACGGGGAGGTGACATGCCTTCCCGTACACTAGTCTGAAGGGAGACATTCCTAGTTGGGTCTTGTGGGCGGTACTATAGGCCCACAATGCTTCCGGAAGCCGAGAAGACCAATCCTTTCTATCAGGTCGAACAGTAACCTGAAGGGTCTTCTTGATCTCTCGGTTAGATAGCTCAGCTAGACCATTAGTTTAGGGATGGTAAGGAGTAGAGATTCGGTGTGACACCCCGTATTTGGTCATCAGTGACCTGAACTGAGCGTTTGTAAAATGGGTCCCTCCGTCGGAAATTATAGCACGTGGAATCCCGAACCTTGAGAAAATGTTTTGATGAAGGAATTTTATAATGACATTATAATTGTTGGTTCGGGTCAGAATGGCTTCTATCCACTTGGAAACATAGTCAACTGTGAGTAAGATGTATTCGAAGCCATCCGAGATCGGGAAGGGTCCCATGAAATCAATCCCCCAAATATCAAACATTTCGCATACCAAGATCGGCTGTAGAGGCATCATGTCTCGATGGCTCATGTTGCCCAGAGTCTGGCAACGGGAACATGCCTTACAGTGATCGTATGCATCCTTGAAAATTGTGGGCCAGTAAAAGCTGCACTGAAGGACTTTCGATGCGGTTTTATGTCCTGAAAAATGTCCACCGCATGCCTGGTCATGGCAGAATGAGAGTATGTCTTTGATTTCCACTTCCACGACGCACCATCGAATTATCTGATCAGCACCAATGCAGAATAGATACGGGTCTTCCCATAGGTAATACTTGGCATCGGAACGCAATTTATCCTTTTTGGCCTTCGACCAATCGGACGGAACCTAATATGATGCCAGGTAATTAACTATATCAGCGAACCATGGAAGACTTGTACTGATAGTCAGGAGGTACTCATCAGGGAATGTTCTGTAATAGGTCCGGAAGGGTCGATTATTTCAGAAGGAAGGCGGGACAAGTGATCAGCTACCACTTTCTGCTTTCCCACCTTGTCGCGAATCTCGAGGTCAAATTCCTGCAACAGCAAGATCCATCGGATTAATCGAAGTTTCGCGTCCTTCTTTGCAAGGAGATGCCTCACAGCTGTGTGATCCGAGTATATGATAACACGGGAACCCAGAAGGTATGATCTGAATCTTTCCAGGGCAAATACTACGGCCAACAGCTCTTTCTCAGTAACCGTATAGTTACGCTGAGCCTCATCCAGTGTTTTGCTGGCGTAGTAAATGACCACAGGTTTCCCGTCAATTTTCTGCCCCAGAACCGCTCCTACAGCGAAGTCAGATGCATCGCACATGATCTCAAAGGGTTGAGACCAATCAGGGGACTGTAGGATCGGGGCTTTGGTGACTCGGTCACGTAGAATCTCAAATGCTTGAGTGCATTCCTTGGAAATTTCGAAAGGCACATCCTTGGAGAGAAGATTGGTCAGGGGGTGCACGATTTTGGAGAAATCAGGGATAAATCGACGGTAAAAATCGACGTGCCCCAAAAAAGATCGAATGTCCTTAATCGAGCTAGGCATAGGGAGCTTGGAAATCAGGTTAACCTTAGCTCGATCCACTTGGATGCCTTTCTCCGAGATTAAATGTCCCAGGACAATTCCCTCAGGCACCATGCAATGGCTCTTTTCCCAGGAAAGAACCAAATTCACCTCGATGTACCGCCTGAGTATTTGGACCAAGTGTTGGAGGCAATCGTCAAATGATTGTCCAAAAACTGTAAAGTCATCCATGAAAACTCCCAGATAATCACCCACCATATCTGAGAATATGGCAAGCATGCACCACTGAAAAGTTGCAGGTGCATTGCAGAGACCGAACGGCATCCTTCGAAACGCGTACGACCCGAAGGGGTAGGTGAATGTGGTCTTTTCTTGGTCCTCTGGATGGATTGCCACCTGGTTGTAACCAGAATACCCGTCAAGAAAGCAGAAGGACCTATTTCCCGCTAGTTTCTCGAGGATCTGATCAATAAATGGTAGTGGGAAATGATCCTTCTTCGTGGAGGAATTGAGTCTTCTGTAATCAATGCAGACTCTCCACGAGTTAGCTATTCGGGTAGGAATGACTTCTCCGGTTTCAGTCATGATGATGGTAAGTCCTGCCTTCTTAGGCACCACTTGTATTGGACTCACCCAACGACTGTCGGAGATCGGGTAGATGATCCCTGCATCTAACCACTTTATGATCTCCTTTTTCACGACCTCCTGTAGGTTAGGGTTTAGGCATCTTTGCATTTCTTTTGAAGGTCGTGCGCCTTCTTCTGTGTAGATTCGATGTGTGTAGTACAAAGGGCTTATACCAATCAAATCATCGAGAGTCCATCCAATGGCTCTACGATGTTGCTGGAGAACAGAAATCAAACGGAGTTCCTGGTCAGGTGTGAGTCGAGAGTTGATAATCAAAGGAAATGTCTGATTTGAATCCAAAAAGACGTACTTCAGATGTTCGGGAAGGGGTTTGAGTTCCATGACAGGGTTGTCAGCAGCAGCGGGTGGTTCGGGGTTTGTATCAGGAGCAATGGTAGGAGTCATAGGTGTGTCTAGATCATGTTCGCACTCCTCTGTTAGCGGGTTTTGATTCTCCAGTGGTTGATCAGGGGTAATCAGGTTGTCCTCTATATGCAATTCATCAACCACGGCTTTGACATCACATATTTCCTCTATAACCCCACAATTAATCCCTTGTTGGGCCTTGAAAATGTCAATCTTCATGTTTTGATTCCCAAATTTTAATTCTATCTGGCCCTCTTCGCAGTTTATGTTGGCCCTAGCAATGGCCAGAAAGGGTCTCCCTAATATGATTGGTGTATCCCTTGGGTTCTTAGGTGCATCCATGTCCAATACTATGAAGTCCACTGGGAAATAAAAATCTCGTACCCTAACAATGACATCCTCGAGTATTCCTTTGGGTGACTTGATGGATCGATTGGCTAACTGCAATGTCACCTCAGTGGGTTTAAGTTTAGATTCTTCAAGGTGGTCAAGGAGGGATGTAGGTATTAAATTTATGAAAGCACCTACGTCTAGCAGGGCTCTATCAAATTGGGTTTCACCAATTTTACAGGAAATCAAGGGAATTCCTGGGTCTTTAGCCTTGGGTGGGAGTTTGCTCAAGATGACAGAGCTGGCTTGCTCTGATAGTATGATTGGATTCCCATCCTTGGTTCGCAGCTTACGTTTAGGGGTACATATGTCTTTCAAGAATCTTGCGTAAGCCGGTATGTGGCGAATTGCATCCATCAATGGGATGTTTATCTGGACCTGTCCAAAGAGCTTGATCAGATCCTCCTTGGGAGCCACGGGTTTGGTTATTCTTTTTCCTTTGGTCAAGGCCTCAGGAAATGGGATCCTAGTTGGTTCCTCTAGGATAGGTCCAGGTTCTTGATCTGGGAAAGTGGTATCTTGGATAACTATCCTAGGGTCTTGGCTATTATCAGGATTGGAGTGATTCGGATAATGTGGGTCTTGGGTTATTTTACCACTACGTGTTGTTACCGAGTTCAATCCGGCCTGATTTGGCTTAGGTAAAAGGGGTGGCTGCTGCTGAAATCCCGCATACGATGTTGAAGCTTCCATCCCGTCTGGCGATGGAGCAGTAGGGGCCTGATAAATCACGTGTTTGACCTGAATTTGGATTCATAACGTGCTTCTGGGTTAGCACGTTATTTGGGTTGGGCAGAGGTTGCGAGGGAAGGGTACCAGGTTGGCAGGAATTTGCCATCTGGGCCAGTTGGTTGCGAACCTCTGTGATCTCGTCCTTGTGCTGTTTTTGCATTGCCGCATTCGTCGTTTGAATGTCAGCCAGTGCTTGAAGGATAAGAGTCATTTGATCCTGGTTTTTCCCGGATTGGTAGGTGGGATTGGGCCGAGGCTGAGGCGACTGATATGGACGAGAGGCTTGTGGACGAGGTTGATATGGTGGTCTTTGAGAATTTTCCGCCCACTGAAAGTTAGGATGATTTCGCCATCCAGGGTTGTAGGTATTGGAGAATGGGTCATTCTGGATGGCGTTGAGGTCCTTGCAGTTCTGAGGAGCCTCAGGAAAGTCAGAATACGAGGGTTCAGAGTTCCCCCAACTCGAGTAGAATGGATCGGAGGTCACTCCGGTCCGAGAGGTAGACGGGGGTGGATATGGGTCCATCCCCTTGGCAGATTGGTGATAGATGTTTTGCACAGTTTCCCTTGCCAGAGGAGGTCGTGCAAAAGAGTTTTGCGTAGAGGTGGCTTGCTGCAAATGCCGAGTTAGCTCGTCCACCTTCTTTTCTATGATAGAAACCTTGTCCAACCGACTAGCCATCAGTTCCAAGTCAACAGAATTGGACAGGTCCTGCATCTCATGTGTCCCTCTCAGATTCGTCGATGCGCGAGCATTCGTCCTGTCGAATAAGCCCATGGAGTCATTATTTATGGAGTTCTCACACATGTTTTCGAGAATCTCCCACACCGTGTCCTCGTGTTGACCCATGATGTTTCCTCCGCATGTTGCATTGACGAATAAACGAATGTCTTCACGGAGTCCCTGGTAAAAAGACTAGACTTGTTCCCACTTAGGAACTCCGTGATGAGGGCACTTTCGCATGAGATCTAAGAATCGATCCCATGCTTCGTGAAGAGGTTCTCCCGGTTGTTGCGTGAAATGAGTGATCTGGTGGCGCAAGGCATTTTTCCGGCCAACGGGGAAGAATTTTTTCAAAAATTCGGACTGCAGTTCCTCCCATGTGTTGATCGGACGGGTCTGAGTTTGATACCAGTGTGCGGCCTTGTCCATGAGGGAGAACGAAAATATTTTCATGAGTAGGATATCCCGATTTTGTACATCTGACCCGAAGGCCTGGGCCAGATGCTTGAGTTGTTTAATGTGTTGGAATGGATCCTCAGAGTTAAGCCCATGGAACTTTGGTATGGCATGAATCATATTGAGCTTCAGTTCAGAATCAGGACCTCCAATCGGGATTTGTACTCGAGGTTCGATCGCCACCGCAGCGGGATTATAGTGATCTCGCATCATATGTCGCTGCAGTGGGTTTACAAAGTTCTAAAAGAGATCATTAAGGCATTGAAGTTGGTGTTCAAGGTTATTCTCCTCTTCAATGGGTTGTGCCATAATGGAAGAAGAGGGAGAACCAGGGTCTGAATCAGATGAAAGATTTATGTAGTGGGGTTGCTACACAAACAAGGGCGTCGAGGCTTGGCCTCGACGAGAATGAATTTCTAAAGGAGGTCTTAAGGGTGGCCTTAAGGACCTCCTACCGAACATGCACCGAAGGATGGGATGAGAGTTAGAAGGTGCTGGACCCAATCAAGACACCCAAAAAATTGTTAGGTGACTATAGAGGTTCGGGGCGGATGGACCCCTTAGCCAGAAAGGTCGTCCACTTGAGAAATACCTGGGCAGCCAGAGAGGGAGAGTCCCACAAAGACCCCTACACGGTAGAGCGTCCCCACGAGTTACAGGATTTCCCCCACCCGACCTCTCTTGTCACTGCAGTTCCAGGTAGACTAAAATGGGGACCTTGACCTCTTAAGTCTACCTTTTTTTTTTTTACTTTAAGATCAAAGTGCTTAATGTTCCACTTGAACTTTTAGGTATTTTCAGTGAAAAGGTGACTTAATTTTAAGGTTGGTTGACCCAAGGGATCAACTTCACCTTTTGTTCCTTTGAGAGTTTTTAGGTCCTTTTCTTTTATGGTTTAAATGGATTAAAAGCCTGATTTGCTTAGGGTTCCTTTTGTATAGATCTTTTCCAACAAGGTTTAGGCACACCTCTTTTTGGACAATTTGTTTTCTTGTTTAAGAGAAGATGTGTCTCTAAAAACCCTAGCTTTGTAATCCTTAAATTGGCTCTAGTGGGTCCAATTTAGTTGCCTCAGAAATTAGCACCTAGGGCTCAATCAAGAAAGTTTTAGCCCTAGTTGCCTTAGTTGGATGAACAGACAAAAAATGTGCTGAAATGAAAATCAGGCAACTTGATGAGTTACTAAATATGAAACAGGTAGCCCTAAGTTGATTTTTCTTTTTTTCCTTTTTAGATTTTGAGAGGGTTAAGAGAGAGGGCTTATGGAACTTACCTATTCGTTGGAGTGTCTGTTGTGCAGCAGCTCTTCTTTCCTTTTTGCTTTCCCGGTTTTGAACACAACAAAAGAGAGGAGGTAGGTCAAATATTGGATCAAACAGTTGTAATCAAAAGCTTTAAAAGTGCCCGTGGCTCTCCGGCAACGGCGCCAAAATGTTCGTACGCTTTTGTGATCGGATTTTCAAGAAATGTCACGTTGCAATATAGCCGACAAAGCGTTCAAAACAAATAAAGATTTTTTGTTACTCGAAAATCGGAGTATCCGAGGTCGAACACAGGGAGCAATCTCAGTACTTCTAAAACCAAAGAATACAACTTTTGAATGAAAGTAATTGATTAAAAGAGAGAGAGTTATATAAAAAGAATTTCTAAAAGAAAACAGAATTGGACGTCTGATTTCTATATCAGACATCTTAAATGTAATCTTCTTTCTCTCTTCTGCCTTCTCTGCTTCTTTTCTTGCGAAGGCTTCTTCTTCCTACCTTTGTTTCTCTCCTGTCTTCCTTTTCTTTTTGTCTTTTCTACAATCCTTCCTTCTCTCAGATCTCTACCTTGCTCAGCTTCCTTTCTTCAGAGTTCCTTCTTCGTCTGCTCCTGTTCCTTCTATTTCTTCAGTTCTTCTTTGTGCTTTCCTTCTAAGTTTTCACCTTCCTTGTCTTCTCTGCGAGGGCTTCTCCTTCTTTCTCTGCTACACTCAGCCTCTTCTTCCTTCTTTTCTTCCCTTGCTGTAGCAGCTAAGTGTTCGCTTCTTCCTCTGCTCCTTTTTTCCTACGCAAACCACAGCCAATGCAAAACCTACCCCCGTCCCTCTACCCAAACGTCTCTCTCTTTCTCTGCAATTCACTCAAGGACGCTCTCCCAGAGCCACACGGGTAATAGGGTCGGATTCGCACCTGGGACCAGGCGCACCGACAAGTGGGTGATGCGTGAGGAGTGCTCAGGTTAGGGTCGAGTTGGATCCCGCCAGATCCACGAGATGAAGCCGCGGACGAGGCGGGCGCTAGGGCAGGTAAGGGACCTCACCCCTGTGCTTTCGGAGGCGGTAAGCATAAAACACAAAAACAATTTATACTATACCTGCGTTTTGCGTTTCAACGATGTGGGACTATCCAGTCTGTGCCCCGCCCTCGCATGCGCCTGCAGACCTTCATGCAATTCCCCAGCTACAAACTTCTCAGCACCCCAAACTGGACTCGAGGGCTTCTCACTGCTCGCGCGATCCTGCTGCACCTGAAGCCTGGAAGATCTGCCGCCTGGAGCTGTTGCGAAGCTGCTTCACATGTCGCCAATGGCAGCAGGAGCCAAAACCCTGTCAATCACCAATACGGCCTATTGGCCTAATCAGACCAGCTGGGCACCTTCGCCGTGGCACGGCGAAGGCGGTGGACGGTGCTGCAGACTGCAGGACGGCCTAGGCGTGCGGGCCTAGGTCAACCTGTGGCCGGAAGTGTGGGGCTGTTCGGGGGGCTACTGCGGAGGTGTGGAGTGGCAGTGGAGGGGCGGAAAGTGTTCCTGGTGGTGAGGTGGAGCTTATGAGATGGTTGGCGAGCCATGTGGAGGGGTGGAATGGTGTAGGCGGCTCGCCGGAGGTTGGTCGGAGGCGAAGAAGATGGAGGTGGTCAGGCACTGTTGGGGGGCAATTAAATAAAATGACAGGGGGAAAAGAGAGAGGAGAGGATGGAGAGGGTATCTGGAGTGATCTGGAAGGAAGGGAGGCAGCGGAGTGGATGGCGCGTAACTGCCATCGTCGAGGAAGAAGAACCCTGAGGGAGGGAGCGGCGACAAAGACGAGATCAGGGGCACGCGCGCTGGGTATGGCGCAACGCAGGAGGAAGAGGCGGAGTTGACTCTACTGCTGGTATGGCAGCAGAGCGACGAGAAGGAGGGGAGGAGGTCACCGGAGCTTGCGGGTCTCTTGGCCGAAGATGGGAGAGAGGGAAATTTGGGGGAATCTCCGTCAAAATCAAGCTGAGGATCTGCGGCCGGGTCTGGGGAGCCTTTTATAGGTGTTGGCCGAACCTTCTAGTGCGTGGAGATCGCGCAATCAACTCTGCTGCCTCGCCGGAGATGGAAAGGGGGTGGATACCCAAATCTCTCGTGCGTTCGCACGAGAGATTGGGTTCACACCAGAGATCGTGATCAGCTTTAGATGGAAGGGAATTCCTCAAAGAATCCCCCTTCCATCTCTAGGAGGGAATCTTTGAGGAATTAGAGAGTAATCCCTCTCTAAACCTTGCCGGAGATCGGTTCTGGCCTAACAATGGCAGCAGGACCTAATTGCAAAGGTGGTGAGGAACTTAGGGGACTTTCTGCAAAGATATTCAAAAGATAGGGACCACATTATAATTTGGGTGTACTAAATTGCAAAGTAGGTCAAGATGACCTCCCCTTGGGTCCAAATTTTGGTATAAACCTAATTTGGACCTAGGGAATCTAATGGTGAAGTTGGATTTTAGGTTTGAGTACGTTTGAATGGATATTTTGCATAAAAACCCAAATTAGGTTAATTGAAGAACTAGGACCCTAATCTAGGTCAAACTGGGTTCCAAAGGCCAAATTAAGTGTTCTAAACCCTAGAGGATGTTTTTCCATGATTTTTAGAGGGTTTACTTGATTTTTATCCTGACCGAAACCTTGTTAATTTAAGCGGGTCTGTTTTAAGGTTACCAAGTGTCATTTAATTCCTAGATTGCACATAAACCCATTTCTGATTGACTCAACCCACTTTTTATCTCATTTAAACCATTTGACCTATGTTTTGTCTCTGAGAAATCCCGTTTATGTACTGCAATGGTAAAATTACAGTTTTAACCTTTATTTCATGTTTTCTTCTCAGAGCACTTATTCCTTCAGTTAAGCCTTCTTCTAGGTTATGTAGGAGCTTTTATCTTCTTTATTGGGTCAAAATGAGCTAATTATGGCTCATGATGAGGTTCTCATCAGTGGGTGTTTGGCAAGCCGTTTTCGTGCATTTGAAAGTCATCAGAATCGTAGTATAGTCGCACAAAAATGTTCGTCAAAAATAAGTTTGTAAAGATAACGAGACTTTGAGTCCCGGTCGTTCATCTCTGGGAGGCATTTGTTTTAATTCTGAATCGATCTTTTATCGCTCTACTTTGTTTAAAATCGCACGACAGTTTTCAATCTTCGAATTAAGACTTCGCCACTTCTATTATGAATTCTGATTACGTGCGTGTGCGTTAAATAGATAACAAAGGTAAAAGTATGAGTTTCGATGCGCACAATTCTAGTGATATGGTGTGGTGGATGTTTACAAAAAATGCATCTATAGTTAGATTTTCTATATTTTCCGGAACTGACATGCTTGTTGCGAAATATATAAGTGAAAAACAAGCAACTTGAATCATGCAGAAAAGATGGCAACCAATAAACTCATGGTGATTTCAAACATAGAGATATATATAAAAATGTATCTTTTATTCATTCATTCAGAGAAGTGTTTGCAACATGAAATGTAGAGGAAAACTTGTACAGGAATGCTTGAAAATGTAAATCTAGCTACCAGAAAATGATTGCATACAGGAATCTATGGGGGGATTTTGCATGCATCATTGAGGGAGAATAAGGACTACACTACTAAGCAGTAAATGTAAAGAGCTAGCTACTAATCTATCAAAAAGTGAGGGCATTCGGAGGTGGGCTCCGATGGCCCTGGAGTGGTTGGAAGGAGAATGAGGGGTCGCCAATAGAGATTAGGTCTACCCTTGGAGAGAGGTTGGAGGAGTGATCCAGCATCCTAACGTGGAGATGATGTCCATGGTGGTGCTCAACTCAAGGAGGTGGAGTGGAGATGGAAGTGGCTAGCCTAAGTGGAGGTGGATGTGAGTGGAGCCAAGTATGGATGGCCAAGAGTGGATGGGTGCAAATGGCCACCCCTTAGGTCTTTTTATAGACCTAATGGAGTCTCTCTAAAGAAGTGTGGAACTCTCTAGAGAGAGTCCCATTAGTGGCCGGCCAAGAGAGAGAGAGGTGGTTTCTTAGATCCACCATTTGTGGATCTAAGAATTGAATGCCTCTTGGTTGCTAAATTTGGCAACCAAGAGTTGGCGCCACTTGAAGAGAGTTCTAGAGAACTCTAGAGGAGTGTGTGTGCGTGAATGGGTGTGTGTGTGTGTGTGTGTGGTCGTGCCCTAGGTGGCTAAGAGGTTCAGGTTAGGTCCTAAGGGGTTTGGGTAGGTGTATGCCTTGAATTAGGGTTACAAACCCTAATTGCTAAGGGAAATTTGCAATTAAACTTGACCCAAGTTTAATTGAATGAGTGTGAACCTAATTGAGAGTGGAATGACTCAATTAGGTTGGGCTTAGGTCAATTGAACTCTCACTAAGTCCAATTGGACTTGTGTAGGTTGAGATCTAAGCTCAATTGGACTCAATGAGTCCAATTGACTTAGGTGATGGTAATTGACTTTAATCTAAGTCAATTGGATTTGGTGAGGACCTAATTAGGTCCTTAGGGAGGTCTAGAGGTGATGTACTAGGATTAGGACACCTTAATTTAGGTTCCTATGGGGTTGGGATTAGGTCTAGGGAACTAGAGATCCAAGATCAAGGCTTAAATCTCAAAATAAGAACTGGAGACCAATTCTAGATGTCCAAAAATAGGATCGGACAACTTATACTCAAAAATCAAAAGTCTAGACTTTAGTTCTGTATGTCCAATCTAAGTCAGGGGGAATTTTAGGTTATGTTTTGGGTATTCTGCAGAAATTGGACGTCTGACAAAGTGTCTGAACGTCCAATAACACTGAAGAAGTGGGTTTAAGGTGTGCGGGAGTTGGCTAAGGGTTCTGGACGTCCTATAACTTATTTGGACGTCTAGATAAGGGTTGGAACTAGGGTTTTAGGGCTTCCTAGGGTTCTGTGACCTAATCTAAGGGTGGCTAAGGCTCAGGGAAGTCTCTAGGCTATCCTAGGGCTAGGATGATCCTAAGCTCTTCACATTTTACTGCTTTATTCCTACTTAATAGAATAGCAAACCTTAACTCCCTTACATCATTATTCCCTATATCTAATCTAAGTCTTCTTCTCCAATCCTGCTGCAACACTCATTATTCCTGATCCAGCTTCAGATCCAGCTCCAGATCCAGCTTCTGATCAGCTTATTGCCTGTAATTGACATAATGCCCTCAATCAGCACATTATAACATTATTTTATGCATAGCTAAAGTAAAGCAGTAAAGATGCAGATAATGCTTATGCATGCATGAATTACCTTAACTTATGCTAAGTCCTAGCCTAATTTAGGTCAATTAAGACCTATGATTGCTGCGCAATCAGTGGGCTGCAGGTGCGGTTGGTGATAAGGCACAATCGGGAGGGTATCAGAGCACGGTCGTGGATGTTGACACAATGGCGACGACATGCAATGGTAAGTCAAAGATGTAGTAATGGATGCGGTGGTGGCATGGAGGTCATTGTGGTGAATGCAATCGATGATGAGTTGTCGCAGTTGCGATTGTCGGTGCTGTCACCACCGACCGTGGTGATGGGTTTGTTGTGGGCGAGATGCAGTGGTGAGTCGTGGCCGTGGTTGGGTCAGTGCTTGGAGAGAGGCTCTCCTCATTCATGGATGAAGATCAAGATGCAGAGGGAGTTTCCTCCCACCATGGAGGAAGATCCCCTCTTGCTGTCTCTATGTGCCTATGCATAAGAGAGAGACAAGTGAATGAGAGCGAGAGATTATCGAGGAGAGAGATAGAGAGAGATTGGTGTTCGACCGCGAGATGCATAAAAGATTAGTTCTGTTGTAGTGCGAATCGCAATGAAACAAATAGCATTTATAGAGATTTTAGTAAGTACTGAGTTGTTCGTAGGGAGGCAAAATACGATTTTTATGCAAAATATTTTCAGAAAAGTCATTCTAAGCAAATATTTATATATGTATATATAGACATCAAATATCCAAAGAATCATAATTTTATTCCTATTTGGGAACAGTTTTCAAAATAATTATTCTAAGTAGAGAGAGAGAGAGATAGAGAGAAATAGTAGATGAAAGACAGCGCCACTTGTGGGATGCTTGTGCGAAATGCGACAGCACTTCAGATCTAAAGCATTGGGAAGAAGACCAAAGAGAAGTTGTAGAGAGAGAGAGCCTGAAGATCTATCTGATAGGAGTTGCCTCTCATCTGGGGGGCCTTAGGGCTCTTCTTATAGCTTTAATGAGGGGCAAAGTAGGTATTTAGCCCCTAAAACATGCAGCAACCTTAGTTTGATCAGATTCATCGATTGGGAGATCAACGACTCTGATCTGGCCTCCAAACAGCCTCAAATGTGCCTTCCACGCTTGGATTGCTTCTGGTGCTGACATGTGGCGGCTCCAGTGTCCTCAGATTGCCATCGTACGGTCATCGTCATGCCTTCCGCTTCTGTGCATGTCTACCTCACGCTTTCATCGTACCTTTGAGTTCAAATCGCACGCGCTTGATTCATCGGTTCGATCTCGCGATCGGACGACTTAACTCACACGCACCACCACCTTTTGGATCCCATGTGCAACTACGCATTTGCGTAGGGTGTCACATCGTGCATACGCATCAGATGATCCTCGTCATGCCATGCATTTGCCTCTGCACCATTTGATCACCATCTGATAGCACAATTACTTTGAACGCCACCGCCTTGCCCAATTTCGTGTAGAGCACAGATCGACCCTGCGCCTCACGCTCGTGTGTGGGTGCACTAACAACGCACTAAGTCCCCTCTTTGTGTCGCAGTTATGTTTTAGGCAAGTTTTCTCTCAGCTGTTGGATGGAGATCCAACAACTGAGATCTTCTTTCAGCTGATGATGCAAGGAGGTTGGGCGACGTGGGCACTTCTTAGCCGTTGGATGATGATCCAACGGCCCACAACGCGTGAGGAAGTGCCTTCAGAGGTTGGGGTTGTACTGAAGGGTGGCTATGATGGCTCCATGTGGCGCCATCATGGCTGTCCATCTTCCTTGCTTTGTAGACAATGCTGTAGGCATCCGATCAAGATGATTTTTGCGCCATTAGACTACGATCGTTGATACGGATCCATCCGTACGATTGGAGCTTTTGAGGTCCAAATTTCTGCTCTCTTACTCTTTGGCTTTTGATCTTCTATAGGTTGTACGTGATGTTACGGATGTCTGATCAAAACAATTCTAGAAGCATTGGACTCCTGTTGTCGTCCTGATCAGATTCGTATGGTCTGATCTTTCATTTGCCACCTCGGATCATCTACAATCAATTTTTTCTTTCTTTTAGAGCATAAAATGATAATATTATCTATAAGGCTATCAAACTAACTAATATGCAAATTATGATACTTATGCTTGTATTATTCCTAAGTTATGATAGAATCTAACTTAATTCAGGTAAATTAGTTATTTGACCACAATTGTGGGCTAAGTAAATACTTAAAAGCCTAGTTACTAGATTAATATTTGCATGTACATAGCATATTCTAACATATAAATAGTTTAGCTTCAAAAATTGCTTGCATGCATATTTCATGCGTACGTAAATATAGGATAGTATGCATTATAATATAAGTAGATTAGATTATAATTTAGTTAACATTGGCATGCATACATTAGGTATATTCTGTTGGATTTTTATATAAATAACTCATTTTTTTCCTGCAAAGCACACACGTCGATGCATGCGCTGTCGCCAACAAAGCAACTCCGCTATCACACCGAGCTTCTCGCAACCGCCCTGAGATCGTCATCAAGCTGTTGCCAAAATTTAGGTGGAAGAAACCAATGGTGCCAGGTATAAATCTAATTGAAGCGTAACAGGGAGAAGAAACTGGATTGAGATAAAATCACACAGAAAGGTTGAGCCATTTCTTTTAAGCTCAAACCCAATTAGATCTTATCCTATTTAGAAATCCAATTCCGAAACCCACTTACGTTTATGCAAGCTACCAAATATATATACCCATGCACATCCACGGACTCCACACCCAATATCCCCATAACATCCAATTTTCCCATCCTCTCTGATCTTTCACCACTGAACATCCCCTCAACTCCCACCTCTCCATCCAACAAACCACCTACGTACACCATATACCCCCTCCACCAAAAAAAAGAAAAAAGAAAAACCTGATAATATCCTATTTATCCCTCAAACAGAAATCCTACGTAAAGTCCCAACATACTCTATCCATCTAAACAAAAATCCCACCACCACCTTCCCCGATTTAAGCGCCTCCCCTACGTTCACAACAGGGGGGATCCTATCTTCGATCTCATGCATCCGCTCCCAACTCCTCTCTCGATCTTCTTCCTCTCGCCTACATCGTGGAAGCCGCACACACTGTGGCCCTCTCAGCGTGCATCGTGACCTCCACGCACATACCTTCATCCTTCTTCCTCTCATCGATCGCACGATGACAGCGTGCAGCCACCACTACAACCACCCATCACCTTTAGCCGTGCCCGCTCCCACCACCACCAGCCTCCCATGCAATCAGCAACCTCTAGCAACCACGCTCAAGCTGTGCCTTCACGCGCACAGCTGGCCACCTCCACGCACACCAATGCCCCTTGCGGGCACTCCTTCACGCACGTGCACACCCGCGTGCTACGGCCTCCCCTTCTTCCTCTTCTTCTCCAACAGAAGAAGAGGAACCCAACAAACCACCGTCGAACTCCAATTGCAGCTGCCTCCACACGCCACCGTTCAACGATCGTCGCCTCCATCGGAAATGCCTCGCCTCCACGAGCTCGACCACTCCAGCAGCAGCCACACCTGCCGGCGAGTCATCGACACCACCGTCACTCCTCGTCGCTGGTGCCAACTCTGACTATCGTTCACCGTGCCGCCACCACCATCGAGTTCCCCTCATTGTAGCCGACCTCCACCGAAGCTTTCGCGGCCAGCAACAACCTCAAGCATGCGCACGATCAAGAGGAACACATCCTCTATTTTGGGTATAATTAAAATTTACATTCAATGCCATTGTCAACTTCTGAATTTTGATTTTTGGATTATTATATTGAGGTCAAATTACATTAGCACACTTATACTTTCCTGATATCATTCAATGCATGTTTTTTACTTGTAATTGCATCAAATTGTGACTCAGATTTGCGTCATTCCTCTCTCGTGTGAACACCATTGGAAATTACATGGGATGCCACTAATGATCACATCTTTTAATGAATATTTTATCGAGAAAAAACTACACCCACAACCTTACATTCTCTAGTTAGTGTGTGCACCCTTCTTCTCATCTCATTTCGTAGCAGATTTGGGCACAGATTCCATACTTGATTGGGCAGATATAAAGGGAAATATTCATGAATTTATTGCATCTTTTCCTTCCTGTGGATACAACTTAACTCTTCGTGGTTAGTTTTATTGAAATATTTTTGTTTGGGATTTTTTTCCACCATACGATTTTACTGCAAGGACATCTTTTTCTGACGTATATTTTTGCAAGCAAAAATCTCCCGATCAATTTGGACATATGATTGTTGTGCAATCAATTGGAGGAAGAATATACAGTGCACTCTTTTTTGTTGGAAACTTGGGATCTACTATAGATGGCTATGCACACAGAGATACTAAAGCGGATATTAGTAATAACAAGAAATATTTGCACAAAGATTCAAACCGCAAAGGGCATAAAATATATAGTGGTTCCCCACTCACTTGGGTACTCCACTACCTAAGCCTCCCAGCTTAGGATTTTTAACCCGATTCCGTCAACCTCGAGGGAATTACTTTACTAACCGAGGTAATTAACGGGTTACCTCAACCCAAGTACAACAGGTTTGTTACAACCTAATGAGCAAAAGCTCAAGTACAAAATAAGCATAGGTGTAAGAAAGAGAAATCTTACAACAAGAATTCGTATGCCTCCCAACAATAATTAAAATAAATATACCAATTGAGAGCCTATGATGGACGTGATTCACTTCCTAGATGCATGAGAAAAACATGTCGTTGAGCTTGCAAGAATGTAGAGAAAGTGAATGGCAAGCTTCTTTTACTTCAAAAATAAGGTGGAAATATGAAATTTTAGCTCTAGAATTTTCTTTTGTACTTTTCTATGTGCAAACCAGGGGTTTATGTATAGAGTTAGGACCTCAGGGATTCATCTACTAGATGTTAGGGTTTAAATCCCAACGCTCATTTTCTCAAAATTAATTTTACAGTAGTTCAGATTTGAACCAACGGCTAACTGCTACCTGTACTGAAGTACAGGTACCGATACTAGCTGCTCATAGTTTTTCTGTAGCTAGAACATAGGAGTCCTAGTATCAATACCCATCATGTGTACCGATACTTGTGACTCCCAGGTTTGAGACTCACTAGGCACTGTGATCTACCTGTACAAGTACTCATCATTGGTACCAGTTGATTGCGCAGTAATCATAGGTCTTAATCTACCTGAATTAAATTAGATCATAACTTAACTTGGGCTTAATGCATACATAAGCATCATAATTTGCATCATAGTTGATTTGTTAGTTTTGTAAATAATAATGCTATATGCTCTAAGTGAGAGGAATTAATAATTGCAGGTAATTCAGGGCTGCAGATGATAAATCCAACCGTACGGATCTACTTAGAATGATGACGGGAGTCCAACGCTTCCAAGATCTCCTTGATTAGGCTCCCAAAGCATCCGATGGAGTTTGCAAAAGAGCAAGGGCCAAGAGGCAAACAGGTAGAAATTCAAACCTCAAATGCTAAATCCGACTGCACGAATAAATCCGAATCAACGATTGCAGCCTAACGGCACAAAAATCATCTCGATTGGAGACCTACAACATGATCTAGAAAGAAGAGAAGATAGACGGCCACGATGACACCACATGGAGCCATAACAACCGCCCAAGACAACTGCCCCATTCTATGAAGGAGTCTCCCCTCGCATTGTGGGCCATTGGATTGTCATCCAATGGCCACGATGTGGCCACGTCGCCACTACAGCCGTAGCTCACATCAATGAAGGACCACACTCAACCATTGGATCTTCATCCAATGGCTGAGGGCAACTGAGCGAGAAATGGCAAGCGCAACAATCCACGCTTGTAGCATAGTGGAGAGCGCACGTGAACCAAAGCGCAAGACGCGCGTTCAAAATCGCCTGGGAGGTGAAATCAGAAGGGCAGTGAGGCGCAGGCGTAATCTAACCGTGGGATCTTCAATCTGCGGTGCAGATGCGAATGCATGGTAAGTAGTTGAGTGTTGGATGGGCACATGCATGATGACGCACAACCAAACGCGTGCGCACGCGAGCAAAGAGATTCAAAGGCGGTGCGGGCATGATGTAAGTTGTCCTATCATGAGATCGAATGGTTGAGATCTAAGCATGTGTGCGCTCGTGAGAATTCAATGAAGGTGGTGAGCACGTGAGGTAGAGCCATGTGATGGCGATTCAAGGGCACTAGACGTGCCACGTGTTAGCACCAAAAGTGATTCGAGCGTTTTAGGCGCTTGGAAGGTTTTTTGAAGCACGATCTGGTCCATTGATCTCCCGATCGATGAATCTGATCGATCTGAGGTTTTTGCACGGTTTGGAGGGCTAAACACCGATTTTTCCCCTCATTTTGACTATAAAAAGGACCCCAAGGGGCCCCATATGAAGCATACTCTCCTTCAGATCTTTTCTTCCATCTCCCCAGACCTCCAAGCTTCTCCGGCTCTCTCCCTCTTCCTCTGAAGCATCCACCAAGCCACCTTGGTGTACTTCTGCTGCTCTCCCCGACCTCTCCAAAAGGCCACCAAGGACCACCCTTGGTGCCCTTATTCTGATAGCTTAGATAGATATTTCGAATTCCTATTCTAGCAAGTGGTTGTTCTAGTTATAATTCTATTTGTAACTCATGATCAAACAAACTGCTAGATTTGCTTTATATATATTGTGATTAGTATTAAATATTTAGATCTAAATCAGTGTTACAGTCAACTCTTCTTTTTCCTCCCTAAGTTCGACTGGGACTCACATCTCATTAAATTTTATTTACTTTGACATGTTTCACGCTATACTATGATTAATCATCCTTTTAAACGCGATCCCACGTACGAACAAATTGGCGTTGTTGTCGGTGAGGCATGACAATTCTTAATTTTATAACTAATTTGGTGTATTTTTCTTTGATGTGCAGGTATGAAACGTGAATCTACGCATGCATTGAGTGCAAGTGAAGAAAATAATGTGCACATCAATAGGAATTTAGATTAGGATTTGATTTAGCAATAGGATAGGAGTTATTTTAAAAAAAATTTGGATTTGTGAGGTAGTTAGGAGTTGCTTTGCTTTGAAAAAAAAGTTTGAAAATTCTTTTTTACTATTTTTAGAAACTCGACTAGAATTTGAATGCAAATTTAAAAATTCATTTTCCATGTTTCTAGTGGTCAAAAAATTTTGAAATTCAGGAAGGAAGTATATTTTCAAGTTATCTTTTAACACCATCATTTTCAAGAAAAAAATCAATTTGTGGATTTTTTAAAAATTTGTGGAGCATACAGGGGTCAGATAGACTAAACACCTGATTTTTTTGAATTTCAAAAATTAATTCCAAATAACACACAAAACTGATTGACTCAAAAATGGTAGGGTTTGAAAGATAATAAAGTTACATTTCATTCTCATATTTTTCCTGAATTTTTGGATTACATTTGATACTATTTCCAATAGAAAAATCAACACGGAGTCAAAATCTCATATCTAACACCCTGTTAGTTAAAAATTCAAAAATATTTATTGAAAATAGTAAAGATTCTAAAAAATACTCTCTGAGCTGCTGCGGTTGGTGGAGTTGCTGCGAGGAGGATGCAAGCGATGCTGGTGGTGCGCGTAATGCGCGGGAGATGTGCATGCGAATGGCTACGCATGGCGTACGTATAGTGACGACCTGGATGGTTGCAAGGCAAGGGCGTGGTATGCTACAGGTGGTGGTGATGGGTTGGTTGAGTGTGTGAGGAACTGTGATGGAGCAGGTGAAGAAGAAGCACGGTAATGGAACGGTGGTAAGTCGTGCATCAGTAGATGCACTCACGGTAGGCGAGCTTCAAGGAGCTCATACACGGTGGCGACCAACTCCATCCTCTTGGCGCGGTGGTCTGTCACCCCACTGACCCACAGTATGACGGAGTTTGGTCGTGGAGGCCCACGGTGGTGAAATGCTACACGGTGGTGAAATGGGATGATGGCCTCCGGAGTATGGCAGCCTCCCTCTCTTCCTTATCCCAGTCGAGGAGACCAAATCCACTTTTGGCGCTACTCCTTGATTAGGCTCTTCAATGCGGCAGCTAGAGGAAGAAATCCAGCCGTTACTCATAGAAGAAGAATAAAATAATAATAAAATATTATGATTGTTTATATACAAACCCTTAACTTTTATGTTAACTTAAAATAATACATGCAATGCACCTAATTGGTTAACTAATTAAATGAATGAAATTCTAAGTTAATTCTAAATGCATTTAAATAAAAATGCAATGCATGAATTATGTAATTAAATCAGAAATATGAATTAATCTATTTACATCCTAATTTATGCTAAATAAATGTTAGAATTAACTTAATGTCTAGGCACTTAAATACTTAAATAGCTCACAAATATGGGATAATCAATAGGGTTTGAAAGATAATCAAGTTATATTCCATTCTCATATTTTTCCTGAATTTTTGGATTACATTTGATACTATTTCCAATAGAAAAACCAACACGGAGTCAAAATCTCATATCTAACCCCCTGTTAGTTAAAAATTCATATATATTTATTGAAAATAGTAAAATTTCTAAAAAATATTCTTTGAAAATCTTATTGAAAAAGGAATATTCTTGCCAATTTTCAAATCATTTGGATTCCAAATTTACCTGAGAGTATATTTTTTATTAGTAAAAACATAGAAGTGCAGCCGTGAAATCACAGAGTGGCTCCGTGGCAAGCGAGAAATTCGGGGGTCCCGGGGGGGTGGGGTCTCCCCCCTCCCTCCCCCGTTAAGAAAAAAAAACACAGAAGTGCATGAGCCTTAGGACCACATTAAACTAGCCTGGACTCAATCAAGGCTAGTGGTTACTTGGTGAGCCAAGTCACCTTGTGGACTGATGATAGCATCATCATCAGCCATATCTAGCTTTATTTAGTCATATTCCATCATTAAATGCTCCTACATAACCGCCAGAGAGACCGTAATTCACTACAAATCCTTTCTGAGGGAATAACAAGAAAACAGGGGTAAAATTACAGTTTTAACAGCATATCTCAATTGTAGTTCAATCACGAGATTTTCAAGGGGTTAATTAAGGGTTAAATAGTCTTAAGAGTCTAACAAGTGGGTTAGTACAGACAGAAAAGGATTTTCGTGTATTTCGGAAATTAAATGACATTTAAAATCCTAAAAACAGACCCACTTAATTAACTGAGGTCTTGGTCAGGAGAAAATTCACTTAAATCCTTTAAAATTCATATAAAAATATTCTCTAGGGTTTGGTACCTTCAATTTGACCATCAGAACCCGTCTTGACCTAAAATAGAGTCTCAGACAGACTTTTGCCCTAATTTGGGTAATTATGCAATTTCTTTAGTCAAACATAGTCAAAACTTAAATCTAACTTCACCATTGGATTCCTTAGGTCAAAATTAGGTTTTTACCAAAATTTGGGCCCAATCTGAGATCATCTTGACCAAGTTTGCATTTTGGTTCAGTCAGGCTCTTTCTATCTCATTCAAACCCTTAGCTTTTTGAATTCCTTGCAAATAGCCCCCAGATTTGTCTCCTTGTTCACAAATAGGTACCTGCCACCCTCAACTCCTAATCCTAAAGCTTTGGCGACTTTCAAATGGGAAGATCTCCCTGATTTCTCGCTCAATCCTTTCCAAAATTGGAAGGGAGATTCCTTGAGAATTCTTCTTTCCAATGAATCCAATCTTAAGTCCCAAAACCTTCCGAATCTCTCATGCGAACGCATGAGAGATTCGGGTATCTTTCAAGCTTCCATCTCTGGTGACCTTCCAAGCTTAGGAAGCTTCCCAAGCTCAAATAGTCCTCCAAAGGCCTATAAAAGAAGCCCCAATGCATACCGTCCATCCCAGACTCGTTTTTGGCCGGAATTACCCCAATTTCTTCCCTCCTCTCCAGCCAAAAAGCTCTGCAAGCTTCGGTGATATCTTCAACCTCCTTCCTCGTCTGTTCTTGCAACACCAGCAGCGGATTCTTCATCCTCAGATTCTCCCACGTGCCGCAATATCAGCGACCGTCCCCTTCCACGTCTCATCGTCGTTCCTCCCCTACTGGAGAGTTCATCTTCTCCATCGCCAGCATACCAAAATTGGCGCGGATCTCCCACCTTTCATCGACTTAGAATAGGTAGTTAATTCTCTCTAGGTTCCTAGTTTAGTTTCCTATTCAAAAATTCCAAAAATAACCCTCGACGCCGCCGTTCAACCTTATCTTCCCTGTCTCCGACCGAACCTCCGATCGGGCGCCTCCATCGCTACACCCCTCCATCCACCTCTCCAACCACCTCATGACCTTCACCACGACTCCACCAATCAAACCCCACTCCTATTCACTCCATAGCTCACCCAAACACGCCCCCGAACAACCCACCTTCGCACGACCATCTCCGTCACCATCCGGCCACCTCATGCACTCTCACGCCACACTGCACCCACCACCACGTTCACCGTCCCACGGCAGAACTATTGAGTTGTTTTAACAAGGCTGAAAGGCTGTATCTTGGATTTTAGGTGTTCGTGGTTAGCCACCATTACCGTGAAGCTTCGAGCAAGCTTTGAAGCTCGCTTCCCAGCCAATAGCTCCAGGGGCCACTTGCAGGTGACGCGGAATGCCTCCAGGAATCGTCCTAGGTCTTCGATTGAGACCTTCATTAGCTGCAACCATCCAATCGAGCAGAACCACATTCGCAGGCGCATGCGAGCAGAAGGGGTGGGGATTAGTCCCACCTCGGAAGCAGACAACCAAGGGAAGCAGCTTATTATGATTTTCTGCATAGGGCTATTTGCCTCCTAACATAGAGGGTGAGGTCCTCCGCACTCTTCACCTGCCTCGCCTGTGACACACACCACGTGGGCTTGGCTCCGACCTGACCCGCCTAACCCACGCACACTTCAGCTGCGACCCACGCCGGCAGCCCTGGTCCCGGGTGCGCTTAGATCCGAATCCGATTGCCCGTTACTGTGGAAGGCTCTGGGAGAGTGAAACCCAAAGAGAGAACGAGAGAGCGGGGGCAAGGGGTTTTGCTCTGTTGTGCGTTGGCTAACACTTAGCCAATTTCGTAAGTGTCCCACCGTGCATAAAGAGGAGAGAAAGGAGAATTGAAGGGAAGAGCCAAGGCCTGAAGAGGACAGTAGAAAGAAGAGAAGAAGAACAGAGAAAGAAGAGAAGATGAAGAAGCACAGTGCCCTCTTGACATTGTAGCAAGTCTTACTTAAGCCGTCTGATTGAGTGTCCTACCGTCTGATGAAGTGCAATGTGCACTAAAGTTTGCATGGTTGACACTGTTCATTTATTTAGATGATTAAGTAATTATTATATGTGTATCTAAGCTAATAATTAGTTATTTAAATCACCATTATTTTATCTTAGATGACTTTTTGCCTCAATAGATTCTTGATATACTCATGTGCTACATTAAATATTAGTTTTGAGTAATTGTTATCATTAATTGTACTCATTTACATTATTTATTGAGATTAGCGATTAAATTCCTATTTACTCCATGTGTTCGACCTCGAACTTTCATCTGAGTTATAAATTTTATCTGTTTTTGGCACTGATTCGATATATACTACAACATAATGATTTTAAAACTCGTTTAAGAATGGCCAACATTTTGGCACCGTTGCCGGGGAGCAACGTGCAATTCACCGCTATTCTCTTGCTATATTTTGATTATATTTGAGCACTAACTTGCCCTGTTTGATTTCTTGTGATTTTGCTAGGGGCTTCACGAGGAGATCTTCTGCACAAATTAACCACTCCAGGGTAGGTAACTTCTCTATTCTTCCCTAATCAACCTTCTAATCTTGGGAAGACAAAAAAGGAAACAATCAATTAGGAATCACCTGCTTTATTTTTCATAGTAACTATCATTTAAAAGGCAAGTTTCCTGATTTGCGAAATTTTTTCAAATCTCATTAAAGTTGAAGCAATTATGTTTAGAGATCTCATCTTTGATTTCCTGTACCTATTAGGGAATATGCTTAAATTCTAAATCACTTTGGGCTAACACATTTCTTGCTTGAAGCCCAAGGTGAACATGTCAAGATCAATTGGACTTGGAAATAGAGCCAATTAAGGTTTTGAAGTGAGAGTACATATTTTTTCCAGAATTAAAGGAAAGTTACCCTCCCGCATTTGTGTGCTACCCAAGCCCTTAGTTGAAAAGATCTAATTAAGAAAATCCTAAAATCAGGCTCTAATCTCACTTAAACCCTAAAATCCTTGGACCTAATAACCTGAGAGTCAATCAGGGTGATTTCTAGGTCTTAACCTTGATCTCATTCTGCCATCTTTAGGGTAGGTCAGGTGAAGTTGGTCTACATTGTAGGCCAACCAACCTCCAAATTAGGTCACAAGTTGAATTAACTTCTAATTAAGTAAAATCAAAGGCACAAATTAGGACATAAAATTGGTAGACTTAAGGTCTTAAGTTCGTACATTCCGGTCTACCTGGAACCTTAGTGGCAAGGAAGGTCAGGTGGGGGAAACCCTGTAACCCGTGGGGATGCTCTACCGTGTAGGGGTCTTTGCAAGGCTCTCCCTTCCTAGCTACCCAGATACTTCTCAGGTGTGCGAATTTCTGATTCAGCGGCATCATCCACCTCAAAGCTGCCTTAGTCATCCAAAAATCTTTGGGTGCCTGGATTAGGTCAAATCTCACATCCAGTCCCTCATCTCTTCTACTAGAGCACATACACAGGAAGGCTATTAGGTTTTTAACCTAAGAAGCCTCACTAGATCTTCTTGGGAATTTCTTTCAGATCTGATCAACTTCCAATCTAATCTTGTGTTTTGATTCTACATCTTGATTCCACCATTTAACTCAAAAATGCGCCCTGGCTATATAGGAAGACTATTTAGAAAACCTAAATCCCAAATGAGCTTGAAAGAAAAGATACTTAGGAATGCCTATACAAATCATGAAGAATATTGTAAAAGGGACATTCAGGAAAAATTTGCAAAATCAATGAACCACATTTTGAACCATATAAAGATAATATGGACACAAATGAAACACAGTTCAACCCAAGATCACTTATTAGCAGAACACAGTGAATCAGTGAAATTACACAACAATGAGTGTCTACAATGTTGGTCGAGCCCTTCACTTCCAGAAAAATTCCAGGAATTTTTAGAAGAATAAGGAGAATTGCTGAATAAGTTATATAGAACAATTGATCAAAAATACCCGTTAGAAACTAACAAAACATCTTGGAGTGAGACTAGTAATCAACACAGTTTCCCAAATCCTGGGTTCAATGATGATAATTGTGGATCCCCAGCCCAAATAAATTCAGATTCAAATTTCATAGCAATTGACATTCCTGATCTTGAGACGGGTTGGGAGAATCCGATTGCAGGTGATCACGATTTCGAGCCAGCCCTAGAGATACAAAACCCTAGTTTGCCAAGCTTAGATTCCCCAGACACCTGTGATAATGAGATTAAGTCAGAACCTCTCGAGGGTGTAAATTCCATCCCTTATGCTGATAAGGTGACTCTCGAGAGCAATTCTGACATCCTTATAAAGCCCAACCTAGATTCTAGTGATCCAACCCACACCCTTAACCTAGAATCTGGATCTGAGCCTTATTGGGATGATTATGAGGCCCCGTGCGATACGAATTAGATTTTGAATTTGGATTCTGATTTAGGGGTTGTATTTGATGAATGCACCTCTCCAACCTCCTCAGAGATATAGATTGATTTTTTGAAAGTCACGCTGATCTACCATATAGAAACCGAGGAGCTGGAAGAGTTGGATTTTGATGGGGTCTTCCCTACAAGCCAAGAAATCGAGCCCATGCCTAATAGGGACACCTTCTTGAGCTCGAAATCTGAGAATAGGCTAGACCCAAGTCAGGTTGCTGATTGTCCACATCTTGATTTATTCTGTGGTGGAACCTCTGATCCGGAATCAGAGTCAGGACATGATTCTCGCAAGTTCTCTAACGATTTTGAATCTTACTATGATATTGGAGAACTGTTATTTCCTAATTATTACGAGCTAATCTACGACCTCAGCAACTACAACCCGTCCTTTGATTCTAACACTGAGGTCAATGATTTTAAAGAAAACACCTCTTCTGCAACACATGTAGAACCTTCCCAAACCCGTTTCCAACCCCGACCTGCAATCGGACTCAATTTCACTATGATTCTCCTCTCAATGAGCCAATTGCACATGATTCTCCTCTACATTTCAATCGGGTTTCGGACTTTGATCAGACAATAAATCAAGCCCCATCCTTCTCTAATCACTCCCGCAGGGACCTCACATCCTCCACTGATTCATTTTCATTTGAGGATCCCTACTCTGACCAGGCAAATTCAACTCAACCAAACCCTAGCTATACACTTCCATAACATTTTGAGCTCCACAACATCTGGTGAGCATCACATCTTTTGATCCACATCTATCAACCCACCAGATTGATTGGGTTTGGGCTGCATTATCAGCCTGCTGATCTGAACAAGCACCTGGTTAGGCCAACCAGGCTATTGATCAAGGTGCTTGTTCTACAAAATAAATTTGATTTGACCACTCCACCATACTATATTTTGCTCGGCTGAAGACATTGAATTTAGCGCTAAACTGGAAGCAACCCATCAATCAAAAAACCCGAGATCCTTCTGATTATCCCTTCTGTACTTCACGTCTATTGCACTCTAAATTCGATTTTAGAACAGCTGATCCCACCTCTGGTACTCGTACCAGAGCTTGAGATCGTCCGCAACAGTCATCCTGACCCGTTCGTCCACCCGAAAATCCTGTTCTAATTCCTGAACCCAAAACTGTTTCATACCCTCCATTTACAATGAGGACATTGCAAAACTTAGGCATAGGAGGGTTAAAGTGTAAACATACAAAAATTCAAGTTTCTGAAGGATTCTTATAAAAAAAATAATATATATATTCCAAAAAATAAAAAAATAAAAATTGAAAAAGAACAAAAAAATAGAGAAATGGGAGGAAATTTTGAAAGAATTAAATTCAAATCATTCTTGAGAAGAGGAAAAGGGGAGGTGATTTCGAAATGTCAAAAAGGAGCAACAATTTGAAAGAAAAGTAGCCATTAGTAAAAGATTAAGGAATCTGCTAAGTTCTAGACCAAATCAAAAGAAGAAAATGAAAGTCAAAAAGTGCTAAGGGACAAAAGAGATTAGTATGAACGATAATCTTAGGCCTCATGGGTTGTGTTTAGGCTTAAAAATTCAAGTATTCGTTAAAATCTGGATAATCCTCAAGAGGTTAAGGAAAATGAGAAGCTTAAGTATTAGGTCGAAGGCTTAGGGATTATTCGACCTCGTTAACTGACCTCTAGTTTGCGGGACTCAATAACCTAAGCACCCTAATCCACACAGTCCGGTTTAGGAGCGGCTTATCAACATCCACACACACCCTAATCTAGTGCGCTTAATTATCAAAATCACGCAAAAGCGTTAGTTTTGTTATGAAAATGCTACCTAGATTAGGAGTGGCTTATCAATACAAGTTGATTTGGAAGAGTTCCCGACGCAGAAAGGTAGGAAATTTCCCTCGAAGATGCGCAATAACATACCGTCTCC
Source organism: Thalassia testudinum (assembly GCA_037157565.1). NCBI lineage: Eukaryota > Viridiplantae > Streptophyta > Magnoliopsida > Alismatales > Hydrocharitaceae > Thalassia > Thalassia testudinum. The sequence continues at coordinate 108,079,562 of JAZHRO010000003.1, read as the reverse complement.
TCGGTGCTTGTCTCCTAGGATATCTAAATATTCTACTGCGGGCATGTAAGCACCTTGTGTTGATTCAGGTGCCATGGGTGGGATTATCCCGAAATGTCGATTGCTAGGGTCTGAATTTAGCTACAGAATGTCATAGGCAGCACTATCTCGAAGTGTCGAAAGCCAGGGTTCTGGGGGTTGTCATGGGCATTGCTATCTTGAAACATCGAAAGTCAGAGACCTTGCAAGGATTGATGGTGGGAGCTAGGAATTTGATACGGATCGTATTGTAAAACCAATCCGAAGCAAGAAATAAAGAAAAAAAAGAGAGAAACTCTCCAAAAATTAAAAAAAAAAAAATTGTCTCTCTCTTACAAAAATGCACTGCAAACTGAACCTGAACTAACCATGTTTAAAGCACTGGTGGTTTAACCGCAGAGTTCAACGAACCTTAGGTTAATTCCTTTGGACCTTAGAAACCTTCGCAGTGGACTGAGGCTAAAGCTGGCCAGGTCTGGATCTTGGTTGGTACTTGAGTACCTCTCGACTTACTATTAGCATTCTAACCTAATCTACAAGAAAAAGCACACATCAAAGATCTAAACGTATGGTCTAGAATTTGAGTTAATTCCATGAGATTTTGCTAAGAGACTAGCAAAAGTTAGGCATGAAGGCATGATGATAACATCATCATCAGCTATATCTAGCTTTGTTTAGTCGTATTCCATCATTAAATGCTCCTACATAACTGCCAGAGAGACCGTAATTCACTGCAAATCCTTTCTGAGGGAATAATAAGAAAATAGGGGTAAAACTGCAGTTTTAACAGCATATATCAATTACAGTTCAATCACGGGATTTCTAAGGGGTTAATTAAGGGTCAAATGATCTTAAGAGTCTAACAAGTGGGTTAGTACAGATAGAAAAGGGTTTTCGCACATTTCGGGAATTAAATAACATCTAAAATCCTAAAAGCAGACCCACTTAATTAATTAAGGTTTCGATCAGGATAAAATTCACTTAAATCCTTTAAAATTCATAGAAAAATATTCTCTAGGGTTTGGTACATTCAATTTGACCATCAGAACCCATCTTAACCTAAAATAGTCTTAGACAGACTTTTACCCTAATTTGGATAATTATGCCATTTCTCCATTCAAACGTGATCAAAACCTAAATCTAACTTCACCATTGAATTTCTTGGATACAATTAGGTTTGTACCAAAATTTGAGCTCAATTTGAGATCATCTTGACCAAGTTTGTATTTTAGTCCAGTCAGACTCTTCAATCTCATTAAGACCCTTAGTTTTTTGAATTCCTCGCAAATAGTCCCCCAACTTTGTCATCTTCTTCACAAATAGGTCCCTGCCACCCTCATCTCCTAATCCTAAAGCTCCAGCGACCTTCAAATGGGAAGATCTTCCTGATTTCTTACTCAATCCCTTTCAAAATTGGAAGGGAGATTCCTTGAGGAGTCCTCTTTCCAATGAATCCGGTCTTAAGCCCCAAAACCTTCCCAATCTCTCATGCGAACGCATAAGAGATTCGGGTATCTTTCAAAATTCCATCTTCGATGACCTTCCAAGCTTGGGAAGCTTGCTTACCAAGCTCAAATCGTCCTCCAAAGGCCTATAAAAGAAGCCCTAATGCATATTGTCCATCCCACACTCGTTTTTGACTAGAATTACCCCAATTTCTTCCCTCCTCTCCAGTCGAAAAGCTCTACGAGCTTCGGCAATATCTTCGACCTCCTTCCTCGTCCATTCTTGAAAAACCAGCAGCGGATTCTTCATCCTCAGATTCTTCCGCGTACCGCAATACTAGCGACCGTCCCCTTCCACGTCTACATCGCCGTTCCTCCCCTACTGGAGAGTTCGTCTTCTCCTTCACCGGCGTACCAAAACTGGCATGGATCTCCCACCTTTCATCCACTTAGAATAGGTAGTTAGTTCTCTCTAGGTTCCCAATTTAGTTTCCTATTCAAAAATCCCAAAAATAACCCTCAACGCCACCGTTCAACCTTGTCTTCCCCGTCTTCGACCGAACCTCTTGCGGGGTGCCTCCATCACTACACCCCTCCATCCGCCTCGCCAACCACCTCACAACCTTCGCCATGACTACACCAATCAAACCCCTCTCCTATTTCACTCCACCGCTCACCCAAACACGCCCCCAAACAACCCACCTTCGCAAGACCATCTTCGTCACCGTCCGGCCACCTCACGCACTCTCACGCTACGCTGCACCCACCAGCACGTTCACCGTCCCAAGGTAGAACTACTAAGTTGTTTTAACAAGGTCGAAAGGCCGTATCTTGGATTTCAGGTGTTCGTGGTCAGCTACCATTACCGTGAAGCTTCGAGCAAGCTTTAAAGCTCGCTTCCCAGCCAATAGCTCCAGGCGCCACCTCTTGGTGACACAGAATGCCTCCAGGAATCGTCCCAGGTCTTCGATTGAGGCCTTCATCAGTTGCATCCATCTAATTGAGCGGAAGCACATTCCCGAGCACATGCGAGCAAATGGGGTGGGGATTGGTCCCACCTCAAAAGCGAGCAACCAAGTGAAGCGGCTTATTATGATTTTTTGCATAGGGTTATTTGCCTCCTAACACAGAGGGTGAGGTCCTCCGCACCCTTCACCTGCCTTGCCCATGACACACACCACGTGGGCCTGGCTCCGACCCGACCTGTTACGACCCAGTTCCCGAATCCCTACAGGACCTGAGACCAGCTCGACTCGATTAATCCCAAGACCCAGTCGTCCAATAAGAAATAACCGAAAAGCAGGAAAATAAACCACAGTCACTATGCAATGTCACTAATAGTAAAAGCGTACAAGCAGTAAAGGAAGTAAAAGCTACTACTCAGTACATACCACCACAACAACAGGAAAGTAGAACAAAAGTACAGTAACAGGAATAGTAAACAAAAGTCTGAAACTCACTAACAGAAAAGAAAGTACAACCACAGTACGAAAACTTCCGCTGGGCTCGACTGGGCCCAGCACCCTCTGCAATCGATAACTCGAACTGCTCAACTCCTGGACCTGTAAAGGGTTATGAGAAAACGGAGTCAGCGAACACTGAGTAAAGTAGTAACTAGACTATCTAAAGCAGTAAAAGCTAGCAGGTAAATTTATCTTTTCCAGTTATTTATTTTTCAAGTAATTTCTTTCCATCCCATTAGTTTACTTTCATATTTCTTTCTTGATCTCGCATGTTCCTCGTGGAAACGATCTTGATTGCAGTCTTTTCCAAAGAGTAGAAGGCACACATGGTGCTCTCCTAGCTGGGAGTCCCCCGTGATAATCCTACACCCAGTCAACCACCCCAAGGTCACAGACAGACGTAGTGGTGACTATGGCACGTGCGATAAGCTCATGGGTAGCTACCCCGCACTAGCACGCGGTCAGTCATTTCCACTAGTAGGTACACACAAAGTACAGCATGGAACAGTATAAGGCCTAGCTCTCTCAAAAACAGGAGTCTCACCCCTTAAAACCAAACAGGAGTCTCTCCCCTCCACAGTCCGCGCACCCTCATCTGACTACCCCGCTTTGCCCAGAGGGCCTATCAAGTCTGTGTAGGGTGGCTAGCTGAACACCGAGCCCTGTGGGGTGGCTAACTCCCTCCCTACACTAGTAGCTCTCCCCAGTACCGTGTACGCGAGAGCCAACAGAAGTCGGTGTAGAGTAGCCAATCCTAACCCCGGGTCCCAACCCAATGGTGGCTAGCTCCGCTCCACACTAAAAAGGGGACAGTCGCTATCCTTGGTACCACGTACTCAAGGGCCGGCACACTTCCCGTCCACATTTCCAAGCCTTTCCATTCATCCACAGGAGCTCTACCCCTAAGTCCCCATAGGGTTCATGCTCATATTCACCATGTTATTCATACCAGGTTTCATCATTCACAATTCCATTCTCGTATTATACACATGCAGCTCATATTTCCACAAATTAAACACATGCAACAAGCGATATCACAGGTAACAGTTTAATTATCTCAAACAGCTCATATTCTATCAGGCAGCTTGTATTTATTAACAGGCAGTTGCTAACAATTCAACTCATTCACTTATAAATACAATCTCAATCACGCAAACAAATAGTGCAACTATTTCTTGTCCTAGGATTCATGCCACATCCTAAGTTTCCAGTTATCTAATTATCATAGATGCATTCATGTTTTATAAATAGAACAGGGGGAAACCACTCTACCAGACAATCCGGAAGTACTGGGGGCTCGAACTACAGGCCCACGTGCCTCTGGAAGCCCCAGACACGCAACAGATTGAAGTCCTATACCAAGGAACACATCACAATGGAACATTCAAAACAGTATATAAAGGTTTCTAACATGTAGAGGAACTCACAAGGAAACCATAGATATTTCTTTTGCATAAAACGGATCACGGTCGGACCCTAAACGGGTCAAAAACATGTCTGCAAACCCAAATCAGACGTCTGAGACCAAGTCCAGACGTCTTAAAAGTCATCAGAGACTCACCTCAGGTTTCTGTGATGACCTCAGACGTCCAGGACTCCTCCGTGATCGTCTGGACTCAGTTCCAGACGTCCGACCAGTCCTCCGGTCGTCTAGTAAGCTGTCTAGACGTCCGAAAAGTGTGGGAGGGCGTGCCCGCGCCTTCCCAAAGCTACTCCTGCGCATGACAGAGTAGCACACCACTTTTAGCCAAGCAGATCACCTCTGCGATGCGACCTGCATGGCCGTAATCGCGAGGAAGATGTACCTTCGCGATACACCCGCTTTCAGACGTCCAGTGTCATCGCCAGACGTCTAGCCCATCGTCCGAAAGGCACTCCGGACGTCTGATACTGGAAAAACTCCAGTATCAGACCGTGCTCCCGCTTCTCGCCACGCTCCGCCGCGCTCCGCCGCAGCTCCTGCTCCGCTGCAGCTCTGACCACTGTAGAAGGTCAAGGACAACGCCCCAACGCTCTCCTCCTCCCACACACGCCACGGTGGCCGTGCAACCCTCCAGCGAGCCTCCATGAGCTCGCGACTTCGGCCCTCTCCTCCTCACATCCGCTCCTCGCTCTCGCTCCCTCTCTCTCGCGCGCCTCACTCACGGCAGTGGAGTGAGGAGGAAGGTGGTGGTGGTGGAGTGGAGAGGAGAGGAAGGGGGTGCTTCTTATAGGCGTGGGGTTAGGATTCGACGGGGGAAAAAGGAGAGGAAGAGAGAGGAGGAAAAGGGTCTGCACGCTGGCTGCGCGCAGAACCAACAGCGCATACAGATTTTTCAATTTCCAGATGTCTGGGTATGGGTCCAGACATCTGACTAACAATCCAGACGTCTTAAAAGGCTCAAATCAGAACGAGTCTTTACACAACCCACCTAACCCACGCACACCTCGACTGTGACCCACGCCTACAGCCCTGGTCCCGGGTGCGCTTAGATCCGAATCCAATTGCCCGTTACTGTGGAAGGCTCTGAGAGAGCGAAACCCAGAGAGAGAATGAGAGATTAAGGGCAAGGGGGTTTTGCTCTGTTGTGGGTTGACTAATAGTTAGCCAATTTCGTAAGTGTCTCACCGTGCATAAAGAAAAGGAGAGGAAGGAGAATTGAAGGGAAGAGCCAAGGCCTGAAGAGGACAGTAGAAAGAAAAAGAAGAGAAGAAGAACAGAAGAACAGAGAAAGAAGAGAAGGCTAAAGAAGAAGCACAGTGCCCTCTTAGCACTGTAGCAAGGCTGACTTAAGTCGTCTGATTGAGTGCCCTGTCGTCTGGTAAAGTGCACCGTGCACTAAAGTTTGCACGGTTGAAACTATTCATTTATTTAGATGATTAAGTAATTATTATATGTGTATCTAAGCTAATAATTGGTGATTCAAATCACCATTATTTTATCTTAGATGACTTTTTGCCTCAATAGATTCTTGATATACTCATGTGCAACATTGAATATTAGTTTTGAGTAATTGTTCTCATTAATTGTGCTCATTTACATTATTTATTGAGATTAGCGATTGAATTCCTATTTTCTCCCTGTGTTCGACCTTAGACTTTCATCTAAGTTATAAATTTTATCTGTTTTTCACACCAATCCAATCTATACTACAACGCAACAATTTTAAGACTCGTTTCAGAGCGACCAACATTGATCACTCATCATATATCAAATTGAAAAAAAAGTTAAAAATCACAACATATCAAATAACCTGCATTTGTCCTGTAACTACTAGATGATTTCAACCTCTTCTGCCAAACTTGGTGACTAAGCTTGCAGGGTAGTATCAAACGACCACGGCTAAGGGCTATAAAGGAACTAAAGGTGAAAGCTGAAGGAAGTACCTTTCTCGTAGTCCCCTCGTAACCAGTTTGGTCGGGTTAGCTCAAGAGGAGGAGATTATCTTTAGTTGGTTTCTCGACAAATATTCTTCAATAATTCAAACCTGAATGAAACATCCGGTCATCTAACTATAAAGACCAATTTGATTACAAGGCCTTTGCCTTGTTCTACCACCAATCCTTTGATTGCATAGCAATCATAGGCCCTAATTCGCCTGAATTAAGGTAGAACCTAGCTTAACATGGGCATTTTGCATACATACACATCGTACTTTGCATCTTAGATGATTTATATGTTTTATACATAATAATGTGCTATTTGAGAGGTATTAATAATTGCAGGCAATCCAAGGCTGCGAATGATCAATCCAACCTTATGGATCTGTTCGAAATAATGATGGGAGTCCAACGCTTCCAAGAACGTATCAATCAGACTCCCATAGCACCTTAGGAAGTCCGCAGAAGAAGCAAGAGCCAAGGGGAAAATTAAAGAATATCCGAACCTCAGATGACAAATCCAACCGCACGGATGAATCCAGATAGATGTTCACAATCCAACGGTGCAGAAATAAACTTAATCGGAGGCCTACATCATCAGATACGAGGAGAAGGACAACCACGATGGTGCCATGTGACGCCATCGCAGCCACCCCTCACCACGCCCAATCTAGAAAGGAGAATTGCGGGTCGTTGGATCATCATCCAACAGCTGCGATGCAGCCACGTCACCGCCTCCAGCCACCTCAACATGCACGAGCGAAGATCTCGACCGTTGGATTCTCATCCAACGGCCGAGGGCAGCCGCACAGGAAATGGAAAGCGCGACCATCCGCTCACATAGCACAGCGGAGAGGGCGCTTAACCGACAACAGGTGATGCGGGATCGAAGTGCGATTAGGAGACAAGTGCCCGCAGATGAAATTTGACCGCCGAATCTTCATCAAGAGGATCAGCAACGGACGCGTGGCGAGCACGGAGGCGCTGGATCAAAAATCCATGCGACAACACGTGTGGAGACCCGCATGCGAGCGCTTTAGGATTTAAAGGCACGCTGGTTGCATGCGTTTACAATCGGACGGCTGACGATCGGGCGAGTTTTGAAGGCGAGCGGCGAAGCAAGAAACGAAGCAGCAGCCGTGCGGGAGAGCTACGCCGTCTGTCTTTGATCCGAGGGTGCACAAGCTGCCACGTGGCAGCACCAAATTAAATCGAGGATAAAAGAAGGATTGGGAAGGCTTAATCAGGGTCGTTGATCTCCCGATCAATGGATCTGATTAATCTGAAGCATTTGCATGGATTTAAGGGGCCAAATACCTTAATTGCCCTTCACTAAAGCTATAAAAAGAGGCCTAAGGGCCCCCTTTGAAAGGCATTCTTTAGAATTTCTTCTTCCTCCTACACTTCTCTCTTCTTCTTCCCGTCTTCTTTACATCCGTCTCTGCACCTCCGTCTGAAGCATCTGTTGGGCCACTCCGATGGATTGTTGCTGCTCTTCCCAACCCCTCCAAAAGGCCACCATAAGCCACCCATAGTGCCTTTATTCTGTTACAGTAGTAGTTGTTTACATTCATGTTTTTAGTCTATTGCATATATATCAAATTCAATCTCTTTGTAATGTGGATATTGTGATTGATTGTTTCTATTATTTAGTAATCATATTGAGAACAAATGTATGAAATCAAAAGTGCTTTCTGCCTCCCTGTGATCGACCGGGACTCACCAATTCCGTTAATTATTTGCTCGAGACGTATTTCGTGCTATACTACAACGTGCTCATCTTTTTACGCGATCTATGCCATGATCATCCTTGTAACTGGTGTAAGGTCTGTAAGACCCTTCTGGCATCTTTTGACCATCTTGATTATGGACCCATACTCTTTCTCATCTTACCACCATCAGGGTTCTCCTCCCAACCCAACTATGATCTCAACTTCTTATGGGTGGGAGACTACTCATTATTCCTATACGCGTGCTCCTCAGTCCTGGGATATACCCACCTCACCCTCTTGGACATCCACACAGAGATCACAACCCTTAGAGACTCTCCATGCGGGATCAAGATCTCGTTATGTTGACTGATTATCTTAATCGATCCCACTAAAAGCAAACTCCTACCCCTAACAAGAACTCCCAGATCGCTGAACTGATCCAAATAGTCCAGGAAGCAAAGGAGGTCAAACAAAGGGAATCTAAGGACTTGAGAAAAGCAATTCAAGATAAAAGACAAAGAACCCAAGACATCACCTCTAGGGGCCCTGAATTTAGTAAAAATGTACCACAGGTGGATGATGAGCCACTCAAGGTTGAGGATTCAACCGCAACCTATAACTACACTAAAACCACCCACCACCCTTATGATTTTCTAGACCAAATCTATTATAACCCTCCATGTTCCTCAAGACTCGCATCTGAGACCACATCCACACAAATCACCACTAGGGAGCCGCCAATGGACTCGTAACTACTCAGATTGCAACAAACAGTAGCAAAGCACAAGGACACAGTTGTGAGATATCTACATTCAATCCAGATTACTACTGATCCAGGGTAGAGACAGACTTTGATTGCAACCGAAGAATCTCTAATGAAAGCCCTTAAAGAACTAGAATCCTTAGCTAGAATGGATCAACAAACTCACATACTTCAAGACATACTCCTTTTGTAGTACCAAGTTCAAACTAGTTTAGAGGATTTTAGGGAACTTGAGACTACTTTTAAGGATTCTTCGAGTCACACACCCGAAGTAGATGGTGTTGATGCCTCAATAGGTGATGTTGAAATGAAAAAAGAGATATCTAAGATGATCAAGAGACATGAGCAAGGAATAACCTGAATGGACTCATCTAAGAGTCCCAATCGGGAGAGTGAGGAGGAAAGGGACGATACTCCCAACATTAATTTACAATTGTGGGAGACATTTGATGGAATCAAATGAAGAAAATCAACCTATGAATCTAGATCTTGATAAAAGCCTTGAGATGGAAACCTTTCATTTTGAGGAATCAGAGAGTCATAAGCTGGAATACGACTCCTTTATATTCAAGGATTTCCAAGGTGAGGATTCACAGGATGATTTAGATTTGGATGTCTCAAACAATCTGGGGGAATTAAAGCAAAGACAAGTTGGATTCAATAAAAATCAAGACATTTCTGCCTTGAACACCACTGGTGAGGTGCACCTAGGCAATTCGGAGATGATTTTGCCTAGGGATTCAGATAATCACAGGTGCCTTGATGAGTCTGGAGTTGACATGACTACTCAAAGAAACAAATTAGTTTTCACTCCGACATCTTGTGATTCGCACTTTTCTCCTCCCACCTACCAACATGATGAAGGAAATCTGGAGGTTGCATTCTCTACTCTTGATTCTAATTTCCAATTACCAGAGGGTACTGCTAAAGATTTATCAAGGGAAACGGAAAGACCATTGAAAGTACAAAATGGTGAGCAACCTAACACTTATGAAGGTGAAATACTGAGTACAAGGAATTGGGAGCTTACTCATAATCCTAGTCAATCTAATGGATGGCTCAACTCAGAGGCTGAGACAGATTCCGAGGAATCTAAGATTAGTACTGACTAGGATGAGATGATTTCTGATGAGAATTTTAGTGAACTTCCAATTGCACAAATACCTTCATACAACCTAGGGTCTGGGGGGAACTTGATTTTCAATGTTAATCACCATTATGAAGACCCTTATGATCCAGACTCTGATGCTAACTGGCATTTCGATTTTCATATCAATCCACTTCCTCAGCAATTTCTCATAGACTTTTGGAATGGAATCAATGAGCAGGATTGGTGTCATGACCCTCATTCCAATCTTCCTCCTTTCTTTGTCCCTGTTTCACACTTGACTATTGACAGACTCTTTGGAATAGGGTTGCATCACCAACTGGTCCGCGTGGGTGGACCACTGATTCTTGGAGCGTATAAACACATCTTCCTTTTGATCTTGACCCACTCTCCTGCAATCATTGATCCATCTGATGGAGTTTCACCCAGCTGAAGGTGTTAAACTCAGAATATTAGGCATAATATTTAAACTCAGCATTTAGGCATAGCATCTAGACTTAGCATTTAGACATAACATCTGTTTTATTCATAGCATATTTCATTTTGGCATATTGTTCTACATATTGTGAACATCATGATTGTGATAGCATGAGCTGAATGATAAATCAGGAGCAACTCCAGGTGATTTCTATCCACTTACACCCTGTCTTATTTCATTTTCTCTTATTCATGCATGAGGACATGCAAGAACTTAGGCATGGGTGGGGGGGGGGGGGTAGTACATATAAATTGAAAATTTTTCTGCCAACACTTTTGGAAATAGATCATTTTATCAAGAGGTTTTATTAGAAATTTATTCTTTAGTTGATTCTTGAACTTAGAATCCAGTACAATTTCACACTTGTTCGTAGAATTTGCAATGGATCCACTGTGAAGACCGATAGACATCTTTAGGTTGTCGAGAAGAAGAGTTGTTTCTTTTCCTGAACCTTTAGATAGTAATTAGGGAGTCAGGCGAACCATCTTCTAATATATCCACCAAACAATTGAGGTGAGAGTAGAGAGTCTACTGGTACTCTAAGTCTAGTGTGAGGAATCTTAATTTCTGGATAATTAGATAATGATACTCGAAGATAGGCACAGTTTTCACTCTTGGTTCTTGCATACAAATTCTTTGTGAGAATCTTTGTGAGAGCCACCAAATAAGGCAAATACATAGAAAGCGGGTTCTAATAAAACTAACACTAAGGTGAATAGTCATGATTGGCCTTTATGGAATCCACAGTTGAAGGAGGGTGTTAATGTCAAGGTCAAAACATGTTGTCCTATCCATTCCTTTCCCAGTGTCGAGAATAGGCACTTCCACCAAATAAGTCACCCGATATCCTCTTGAATATCCCTAATCCCAAATAATGCCTCGTGAATAAAAGTACGTATGTCATGTTGCATTGCATTATGTTGGTAGATTTACATGAAAAACAAAAATGAAAAAAAAAGCTTTTAAAAAAAATGAAAAAAAAAGCAGAAAGCTTTTGAAAACAAAATGAAAAAAAAGAAAAAAATAAAGCATTGAGTTACATTTATTTCATTTCATGTCAAGCACATCGAGGCAACAATATCCACTACCCTCATGATCCGCCAAATACAGCTTTGACTTACTTTTCCTGTATTTCTGACCGCCCGAATAAGGGCTAAGGACTTCTGACTTAGTTATAAGATTATCAGAACTTGATTGAAGTAAAATGCCATAAGCGACCACCAATCATATTTACAAATCTAGTGAGATGTGAGCTCAAAAAGAAAAATAAAAAAGAAAAAAAAGAAAAGAAAAAAAAGAGAGAAAAGAAGATGAGAGAATGAGTACAAGGAACTTAAGAGACCACAGTTTCCCACCTCTCTAAGTTGATTTATTTGATAATCTAGAAATCAAGATTCTAAAATACTAGTCTCTATGTAGTACCAAAGGAAAGTGAGCCACCAAATACAAATTCATTTAACTCAGACATCTTCTACCTAATCCAAAAGTTGAGGCTAAAACTAGAGGTTATTTTATATCCCCAAAAGGAGTTTGTCTATCCCAATAGAGTTCTACTAAGAGTCAAGTACAAGCTTTAGATGTGGATTAACTTTTCGCTTGGATCCGTTACATAGGCTACAATACTACACTTTCACAGTTATCTAGATTTCTATATTTTTGGATGAAAATGGAAAGAAATAAATCTCTAGTCATTTATGGCCTGTGAAAATAAATCTCTGCATTTTATGGCCTGTGAGAATGTATATCATTTCATGATCGCCACATCTGGAAGAAGGAATTCATGCTTAACCAGCAGGTGTGGTTTTTTGACTCTCGACTCATTCTTTGCAGGAAAGCTCAAGTCCAAGTGGACTGACCCGTATCTTGTGATCCACCCATATTCTAATGAGGCAGTTCAAATTATGAACCCAAAATCTGGGCATGTTTCTATGATCAACACCTCCTAATGGCCAATGCCTCAAGCCATTTATGACCCAGGAACCTCCTCTTGCTAATGAAATTATTAATCCTATCAAGGATGTGTAATTAAATTTTTGCCTAGCTGAAAGCATTAAACTCAACACTTATACATATATAAATATCTTCTATATATAGCATATTTCATTTTTGCATATTATTCTGCATATTGTAATTATCATTGTAATGTTGGCATATGCTAAATGACAAATTAGGAGCAATTCTAGGTGATTTCGATCTACTTACTCCCTATTTTAATTCATTTTCCTTTATTCACGCATGAGGACATGCAATAGCTTAGACATAGGGTGAGGGGGAGTAGTACATATAAACCGAAAATTTTATCTACCAACACCTTAGGAAATAAAATTTTATCAAGATGTTTTATTAGAGATTTATTCTTTAGTTAATTCCTGAATTCAGAATCCAATATAATTTCACACTTGCGAGTATAATTTATAATGGATCTATTGTGAAGATCGATAAACATCTTTAATTTATCGAGAAGAAGTATTCCTTCTCCTAAATCCTTGGATAATAATTAAAGAGTCAGGCAAACTATATTCTAATAGATGCACCAAACAATTACAATGTGAGAGTAAAAAATCTACTGATCCTTTTAAGTCTAATACAAGGAATCTTAATGTCTGAATAATTGGATAATGATACTCAGAGTTAGGCATAATTTTCACTCTCGACTCCTGCATACAAATTCTGTGGAAATTTTTGAAAACCACCAAACACTACAACAAAAACAATCTAAGGCGACGAATATTTTATGAAGACAACGAATAAATCGTCATTATATAACCTGCTAACGAATAATTTATTGTCTCCACATTTATTGCTATACGAGCTGTTGTTAAATCTACAACGAATAATATATTCGTTGCAAATTCAAACGAATAAAATCGTCACATACTTTAAATTTAGAGATGAATATTTTCATTGTCTTCACTTTCTTTTAACAATTTTTTTTTATCACCTTGTAAATAAATGACAACGATTAATTCATCACAATGCAGAAAGAATAAAAAATTTTATTAATCATCCTTTAAAACACTTATAATGTATCATACTTATAATTTATGTTGATTACCTATAAAATAAAAATTTATTTTACAACATCCACTAAAACATTCCTCACAAATTGAAATTTTCTAATGAAAACTTTATAGAAAATACATCTTAAAGATTGTGGAGAGGTTTCATACAAATAAGTCAAATAAAAAGCTACCTACCTTTGTAAACCTTTTGCGAATTTATGTACCTAAAAAAACTTGGCTAAACTTCTGTAGAAATGAACAAAATGTTGTGTCTAAAATATGAAGGTAATTGTAATCCATAATAAGACAAAACACAAACTATATCATAATTGCATTCAACACTTAGATGTCTGACCATAACCTATCCACAAATGATCCTTACAACCTATCCACAAATGATCCTTACAACCTGTCCACGCTTAGTCCTTGTAGTATCTTGCCACTGGTTTGACGATTACATGTGTGGAAACTTTAACAAAAAAGAAATAAAGAAATGCCATCAACAAGGAAGATATGAAACTTAAGACTTTTAAGATCCTATTACATAATTTGGAAACAAACAACAAAAGTAAATTTTTAAATCAAGAAAAATAATCATCGTCAATTTCACCCGCACAATAGCTTCACCACAAAAAAAACACCATATAGAAGTAGATTACATATGTAACTTGATTTTTTCCACCATCGTGGGTCCTGAGAGAGGTTGTGACACCTAGGAAAAATAGAGGATATCCATAAGTTAGACAATTTAGTCTCTATGCTTTGTCACCAAGATGACCTCTAACATAGAGAGATTGCATACCATGCATCAAGGGAAATAGTCAAAGGTTTTCCTAAAGGAAATACAATCCTATTGGAATGGTAGAGAAATATAGCTACATAACTGTGCCATCAAATATCTTTTTGATAGCTTCTAGAAGATAAAATCCAAAATACTTAATTTCATTATCTTTACTTATAAACATGATATTGAATCTGAGAACTTTGACTTATGCCAATTTGATTTTCTTCAGCCATATATACTGTGATTTACTCTCAAATGTAAAAAAGTGAGTGCACCTTATCCTTAATCTTGCCATTCAAAATGTCATTACTCATTACTTTTTTCTTTGCATTATATAGTGCTGAACTAGATCATGGTAATTCATTCCTAGGATTTTTCTTTATATCTCAAAAAAGGTAGAAAATCTGACATAATCTATGTGATAGATTAAGATATACCCCATCCATTTTTCACTCCAATAACTTTGTGGATGACATGAAGGATAACCATCCAATGATATACCTGCCAAGAAGGTCTAGGAGAATTCTTGGACAAGTGAAATTAGATGAAGGTCATCTTTCGAGGAAACGGATTCCCATTGGCAACAGCTTTCAGGTTGATGTTCCCGAGTGGAAAGGTCAGATGGTGTCTTCTTGTTATAAGATTTCAAGTGATCTGAGGTTGTTGGGGACAAGAATATGGCCAACAGAAGTCTACAATATGAAAGTAGATGAGGTGCTCATTGGGAGAGGAAGGCCTGACATGTGTTCGTGCTGCTCTCCAAGTTCAGTTGCTTGCATTAAAAATCATGTAAATAAGGCAAGGCATCAATTGCGTCGTGAATTGGGCCAAGCTTTTTAAAAAATGGGTTTTGATAACATGGGTGAGGAGGTTGCGAATTCATGGAGTTTGGATGAACAATTAAAGTTTGAGAATCTTGTGAGGACAAATCCTCTTTCTGAGCGAAAGACTTTTTGGTACCCTGCATTGAGATTTTTCCCCTCTAAAAGAGGGCAGGTTCTCATAAGCTATTATTTTAATGCGCATGTTCATAGACGAATGAGCTACAGAACCAGGATGCCTGACATAGATGTTGACAATGATGATAATGAATGTGACAGACACAGACAGTGATCATGCATCTCAATCATCAAATTTGTGTACAATACTCAAATTCCATCATCAATTTCAGTTAAATAACCGATCATATGTTATGTCATCCAACAAGGTGAAGGAACACCACAAAATCATATTAGATCTCATAAGTGATGTGCATTGCAAGAATAACAAATCATATCCTCCAACTAAGTACTTGAGCAAGGAAGGAGAGAGGAGATTGCCCAACACGTCAAAAATGGCTACAAGAGAAGGGGTCAAAGAAGAGCACAACAAAAGTTTCTACAAGAGAAGGGAGGGGTGAGGAGAGGCATTGAAGGTGGGTGTGATGGAAGGAACTGAATAAGAAAATGCACAATCCAAGAAACTGAAAAAGAAAACACTGAATTCATAGTCAAAGAAAGCACAGGACCATCTAAACAAGAGTTGCATGTCTAAGGTAATTATTATACTTAAATTTAATAATCATCTTTATTAAAAACAACATTTTTCTAAAGCAGCAGCCCAACATCTCTAGCCAAACTTAAAGGCCTGAAACTTAGTTTTGGACCATGAAAAATTTATCCAGTCTCCAACCCTAACATTGAAAATAGGTCCACTAAATTTAGCAATCTCCTTCATGCTCAAAATTTACTTTGAAGCACTCAACTATGCACTAGACAGGATAACCTAGTTTTATGTGCATGTTGAGGAAAGATTGTTGGACCATTATGGGCCACGCCCATGTGCATTGTGCAAGGCTTACAATCAAGTGTTCAATGACACATTCAAAAACATGGATATAGGTAAATGATTTAAGGTTAACTGAGGACTTTTCTTCCTTAGTGGAGATTGGTAAAAATCCAAGAATATTTTTATGTTAAGCATAAAATCAGTAAAAACTCTGGCACCAGAGATTTAAATCATGTGGATATTTTTTTCTATCATAAGAGACTTTAGTCTTCTCAATGAGTAAAAAACAAATGAGTATTAACAATTGAGAGAGCCAAAGACTTCCATTTTCAAAGTAGGAGATCACATTGTTATTCTTTGACAACAATTCCACCAATTTTTTAAGAAATTACCAAGCTACAGGCACATATCTCCTTCTAAAAGGCCAAATGTTTGACCAATATAGCCTCTTTTTTCTTCCAAAAAGGCTAATGTATTTGGTTTATTAGTATCTACTTAGGACAAATTACATCTCTTTGGGTGTGTTGTAATACATAATTTCATCAACAATCTTGATAATTGTGTTATTTGTAATCCAAGTATGAACTCTGCCACTTTTTTATCTACGTGTAGAATGCTCAATTGTAAAATGATAAACGGAAATAGCATCTCATTTAAGAAACACAAAGGTGGCCACGTCTAAAACTTGCCAAAAGAGAGAAGAAAAAGGAAAGAACATATCAGGGCAGTAACATGCACAAAACCAGTGCCATAGTTGTAACCTATCAAAAATACCATAGTAATTTTGATAAAAACTTACCATTCAAAATGTTCCAACAAAATTATTTTTTACCAGAACCTACTGACTTTTTTGTGCCGCTAATTGATGGCTTCTTTGACAAATCGGAACCTACAAATAAAAATTAATATCATTAACAAGAAAATCACTCCATAAAAATAATTTGTTACATATAAAAGTATAAAATACTTACTTCATTATTCACATCAAAAGGATTAGAAATTCTTACAAATTGTTGAAAAAAATTCATTCTCTTCTCCTATGGTAGCACCAAAAATAAACAAATAAAAGAAAAACAACCTTTCCAGATAAAAACATCAAATGATCAAGTAGATAGCAAATAAGCATACAAGTATTATGAAACATGCCTGCAAATATCTCATTTTTTCCATAGATTGCCTACTCATTTTGGCATAAGATTGCGATGAGCAATTCGTTTTGAATCTTTAGATTTTTCATTGTCTCTTACATTTCTTTCATCTGCAACTTTATCGATTATATCTCTACATTCTCAATTGTATTCTTAACAATAATACGATGCCCTTGATGTTGTAAAGATCTTGCTCACAAACCATACCCTTTAGGTCTACCCCATTTGTGCACTCCAAAAACTTCATCACAGACTTTTGTCTCAACAACACCACTAAATGATTCTGAATCAGATAAACATTCATGTACTAGCTTTATTGCAATTTCCTATATGATTAAGTAGTAAAAATCATTGTCAATTGAAAAAATCATCATAATTAATGACTCTACATAAAACATCAAACATAAACGAATATAACTAAAATTATTTCATTAAAGCCATACCACTTTCCCTCTTGAAATATCATTGATAAACACCGGTATCCCTTCATCATTCTTACTTTTCTTGGTATGTGTGATCTCAAAAAATTCAATCTTACCAGGATCCCGTCCATTATCTTTATACCTTATATAGGTCAAGAAAATCAAACATATAAGAAGAAAGTTAAGTTTTATTCAGCATTAAAGAATAAGAAAAAGAGAGCAAGCATACGAATTCCTTTTTCTTCCTAGCATAGCTCTTGGAACCAGTTGTATGTAGACTAGTCCTACAATCGAAAGCTACTTGCTCTGCCAACTTACCAACATTTGAACGCTTATGTAATGTGCAACTTCCTCATTACTTGTAATATTTTTTTCAAATAAAGGAAAAAAAAACACAACCTTAACTTTTTTATTATAAATTGTGAATAAAGCATTACTTTACTCTTCTTTGAGAACCAGTATTCAATCAAATGGTTCCATTGCCCAACTTCAACATGTTCAGGAACACGACTAATGATCTGTTTTTAGAATGGAACTAAAAATTAATTTAAAAAATATATTTTAGTTTCAAAAAAAAGAGTACTTATAAAATTATTTTTCGATAGAAATATACCTGAAGTTTTTTCAACTCTCTCTCAAGTGTATCTTCCAATGCATCCTTAGGAACATATTTAACTTTAAAGGCATGCTTGAATCCTCTCCATTTTTCACCAAGTGATTCGAAAATCCAAGCATCCACATAAACATTTTCAGGAAATAGAATTTTCATCTATAAACAAAATAAATCACAATTATAATATGAATACATCAAGAATAAAAAGAAAGATTACACAATACAATTTTTACTTTAAACACCTTTATCTTATATTTTATTCTTACCTTCACTTGACTAATAAGATAAACACCATAGACCTTTTTAAGCACTCTCCAATCCTCAGTCTAGTGAGCACATTGTTTCATTGCGAGCCACAGTGCCAAGCCAACTACTCAATATCCCAACCGCTTTATCCACAGGTTGAGCTAATTCATTACACTCAATAACCACCTTATGCCCATTAAGTAGTGACCATACATCTTTAGCATATGTGAGTCCTCTTCTTATTCTCACAATTCCACTTTCATCTATCAAATTACAAGTTCAATAATCAACGGTTAATAGAACTAGATAGATTTTTTTTATAAAATAAACTAAAGATTTCATTATAAAATCAATTCACAAAACCTGAAATTTACACATTTTCATGCATGTCATCCCGAGGGTCTAGTATTTTTGGTTGCTTTTGTTCTCTTAGAATGTTAGTTGAATTAGATGGTTCTTCATTGACTACTTTGTCCTATGTGGCATCCATTGAAAGTTCTTGATCGAGCTATAAAGTATGCCTAAGTATATTTCAAACATTATAAAGTTAGTGATAGAAATATTAACCATATGAAATAAAAATAAATCTACTAGGATGCTAATCATATTAAAATCCATGGTCCAAATATTTTGAATCATCTAAAATTTGCAAGAAAGGAGTGGTATTCTTTGATGCATTGATATCAAATGAAGTAATCGATCTATACTGCCAACAATATAAAGGATTGTATCCTCATTACCAAAAAATATTGATTAGATATAATTTATTTCAGTACAATTTGTAGTCTTTGACAACACCAATGACTTTGCCACCAAAAGAAGTTCCAATAATAATAATAAGTTAATTGATTTGAATAGATTATTTCATATATACAAAATTAGGTTGCAATGGGATCTTCTAAGTGCTTGCCCTATTTTAGCACAAATAATTGCACCATTGGAATCGCACCACATTACAAATGCTATGATTTAATTATCTCTGTGCTCTTGTCCTGTCAATTAAGGCAACTTGAATTTCTATGTTGAATATACATTCTTTGAGAAATGAGAGGAAATGCACTTTTTATCACCTAATATTGACACCTCTGTAAGATCAGCTCTAGGTCAAAAATGGGATAGTTGCTTTGCTGTGTTCAAGCATCTCAATCCACTGTGGCAATCAAGGAAAGATTTGGAAAATAAATTATAAGCACAATCATGTATTTGTGCTTTTGTCATTCCAAAAGCACCTTTCTTTAAAAATAATTTAAAGAGGCTTTTTGTTTATCTCTAAAATTGACTTGGTTATTTTTCTCATAATCTTTTAACAATTAGATCTAGATATCACTCCTTGGATGAAGTCTAAGATATGTGCCAATATACAAGTCATTAGTCATGGGAGAGGGCTTAGCCACATGAAACATGAATCTCACATTAAAATCATACATACCATACAAAATAATAAAGAATGAAATCATACATACCATGCAAAATTTTGACTTTGAAGTTTCAATCATTGTCATCTTCATCCCTTCTAATCTAGGTGTTGCAATGGTCTAAGTCTTCAACTGTTGTAACATTAGGCATGCAAGGATTATATGAAATTGCATCTTCTTCTTCATCATTGTCATTTGAGATACCCATATCAAACAAGTCTCTAGACTTTGTAACAATAACATGATGCCATCCACTACTTTTGGGATCTTGAACATAGAATACTTGTCTTGCTTGATTTGAAAATATGAATGGATCATCTTCTAGATGTTTCCCTGTATGTATTAATCTAGAAAAGTTTACTAGAGTGCATCCATTTTGTATCTTCAATCCTCTACGAGATTTAACATCCACCCAATTACAATGAAAAAGGGAAACCTTAACCTCTGAAGAGTAATTTAACTCATAAATACCAGTGAGGGTACCAAAAATAAGGTAGATCAGCTACTTCAACCAAACTCCACTGTAATGTACACTTTGGTATCTTTTTATGGATTTTATGTGAAATCTAAATCCATTGATTAGGAAAGAGTTGAAACTTCTAACCACATTATTCGGACCCCTTGCTTTTGGCACTAGTTCATGAGGATATTAATTTTTTTCCAATCTTGAAACCTACAATAAAAGATAATGTTAAAATTTGCAAATGACTTAAAGAACAAGAATTGTAATAGATAATGATGCACTACCTTTTGAGATAGCCATGATGGGAAGTGCTCAAGTAGCCACTTTTGCTCCATCCCGCTATTAACTCGATTGGAATTGTATATGTTGCACATCTTAAGTAAGAACTCACTAAATTAATTAATAATTGAAACTATTACTAGCGATGAAAATGCTGAAACAAATTGGCTATAAAAACATCCCATCAATTATATAAATTATTAGACGTACCTACGAAAATGTTCCATGCCTTTTTAATGAAGAAGCACATAACGATGTGCTTAAACAAGTGACATGCTGTCAAAAACACAAGCATCTATCCTCCCAAGAACTCGACCACCGCTCTCAAACAAATATCCAACCAAGTTTTCAACCCTATCATTATTTCTTGGTTGACGATTGAATCTTGTCTCTATGCTACCAAAGTATCTTGAAATGAAGGTTAAACATTCATCAGCTACGTATCCCTTCGCAATGGATCCTTCTGGGTAGGCGTTATTTCTCACATGAGACTTCAAGTGACATAAGAATCTACAATATGAGGTAGTTATTAAACAATCAAAATAAGGTCAAGAATATAAATTATACAGTGGTAAGCAACTAAACTAAATGTAATGCTTACCTTTCAATAGGGTACATCCACCTATAAACTACTGGACCTCCAAGCTTAACCTCCTCAACCAAATGAATCATCAAGTGAACCATAATAGTAAAAAAACTTGGTGAGAAAATCTTCTCCATTTGACACATTGTGAGCACAACACGAGATTGTAATTGATCTAGCTCGTTGGGTCAACTGTCTTTGCACACAAGGGCCTAAAAAACTTAGATAATTCAGAAATGGCAATCACAATTGATTTTGACACCAAGGTTATGAGAGCAATGGAGAGAATATCTTGCTTGAGAATATGACCGTCATGGCTCTTAAGCTTGACAAGCTTCCTTTCTTTAAGATTTACCGATCTTGATATATTTGAAGCATAACCATCAGGAACCTTGAGGCTTTTCAATACGAGCAAAAAGAGATCTTTTTCTTTTGTGTTCAGCGTGTAAGAAGCCGAATCAAAATCATACTTATCATTCTTAAGCTTGGGATGGAGCTCTCTTCTTAATCCCATCTTTTGCAAGTCAAGACATGCTTTTAAGTTATCTTTGCTTTTACCAAGGATATCAATCAAAGTCCCAATTATGCTATCAAAAATGTTCTTTTCTATGTGCATGACATCTAAGTTATAATGAAGGAGATTGTGCCTCTAATATGGAAGATCAAAAAAGATACTCCTTTTCTTCCAAATATGTATGCTAACATTTTGTGATTCATATCTCTTCTCACACTCGATATCATCATCAACTAAGTCATCAACATCTTCAAAAACACATTCTTGTGGTGCTAGTACTTCAACTTGCCTTTGCGAGCTTCCATCTCTTTGTCGTTTTTTTGACAAAGCAAATGCCTTCCCATAACTAAATTTAAGGCCCCGTAGTTGTCTTTCAATCTCAACTCCGGATGGTGTAATTGGAGGCAAACGAAGCTCTTCTGAACCATTAAATTGTTCCTTTTGAAATCGAAAAGGATGGCTTGGTTCTAGCCATCAATGACCACCCATGTAACAAAACTTGCCACTGTGAGTCAACCACTGAGAAGGAGTTTCAACCATGCAATAGGGACAAGCAAATTGCCCCATCATACTCTACCCACTTAAATTTTCAAGTGCAAGAAAATCATTAATTGTCCAAAGAAGTGTTGCTCTTACTTTGAATTTCTGCTTTGTATGGACATCAAAGACATCGATGCCTTCCCACAAGTCCTTCAATTCTTCAATCAAAGGCTTCAAAAAAACATCAATATCATTTCGAGGACTCTTTTGTCTGGGAATAATTATAGAAAGAAGTAGAGAAGATTGTTTCATACAAGCCCATGGTTCCAAATTATATATAACAAACACAACCGACCAAGTGTTGTATGTTGTACTCATTGTTCGATAAGGATTAAATCCATCACTAGATAGTGCAAGCCTTAAATTATGATCTTCAGAGGCAAAGTCTGGATATCGAGCATCAAATTCCTTCCAAGCTAATCCATCAGCCACATGCCTTATTTTACCATCCTTTTTACGACCTTTGCGTGCCATCTCATTGACAATGCTATCTTTGATGAACGATAAAGCCTATCAAGTCGTTGTTTTAAAGAGAAGTACCGCAAAACTTTGCATGCCTTTCGTTTGGTCATCACATCATTCTCATTAGCATTATCATCATCAATATTCACATTTTGCCAACACAATACATTACATACATTGCATTTATCTAGCTTTTCAAGACCATTTCCATAGAATAGCATGCAATCATTTCGACAAGCATGAATTTTCTCATAACCAAGTCCTAATTCTTTGATAATCTTTTTTGCTTGATAGTATGTAAAGGGAAGCAAGGAACCTTTGGGTAAAGCTTCATTCAATAATTCAAGCAACATGCTAAAACTTTTGGCAAACCATCCATTAAAACACTTAAGGTGATACAACCCTAAGATGAAGGATATCTTGGAAAAGTTCTTGCAACCTGGATAAAGGTCCTTATCACAATCTTCTAAAATGCTATGAAATCATGTAGAAGTCTTATCACCGTTCAAGTTAGGTCCACCACCCATCTCTCTACCTTGAAGATCATCATCAATCTCAAAATTACCTCCTTCATCACCATCTTGCCCCAATGGAACATTATCTGGACTATCTGGACTTGCAGTTCTAAAACTTCCAATGTCTTCAAATAATCTTTTAATATCAACTTGTCCTGTAGATTTTACTTGCTCACCATAAGAAGGTGGGTCACTAGGAGAACTTTGTAGTCCTAGGGATACACTGCAACCAAACATAAGGTTTTGTTCTCCATGAAAAATCCATTGGCAATAGTTTGACAAAATCCCATAACGAAGTAAATGAAGATGAACATCCTCTGGACTTCTTAACTTCATATTGAAGCATTACGGACAAGGACAATAAATTTTATCTCCTTTAAGACCTCTTTCAATAGTAAACTGAATAAAACCTTGAACTCCTCTTTGGTATTCATTACTACTAATTGGTTTTCTCATCCAACTTTTATCCAATTTTCAACCAAATAAAAAAACCCTGCAATTGACAAAAATGATCTCATTAACTATAAATTAATGATTTTTTCATTTAAAAAAAGGTTAACAAACTATTACTAAAAAAGCTTACATGACAAAAGACGTCAATTTTGTAGTTTGTTAAGCATAATGAAGGTTTTGGAGTAAAGAATGGCAAAATTACTGAAATCACCCCCATCTCTGGGCATGAGTTGATTTGGCAAAGAGTGGTTGCCTATAGCAACATGTTGGATATGAGGTCAAACATCTACAACACAAACTACTCAAATCTAAAACAATAGATAGTGGACCTGGACACTTGTCCAGCTTGCTCAAATTTCATCAGTTTTTTATTTTTTTTATTGAGCTAAATCTGGATTGTTGCAAGCTCCGCTCCTAAAAATTCTAATGTCATGATTAGGATTCACAAGAATGATCGCTTATTTAATCATTGAAGCAAAGGGATTTTATGGGTAGTTTGTACTAGCTATGGAGGTAGGTAGAGATTGCTGAAAGATTACTTCCACGTTCACATTTAGAAGATAACAAGGCAGACTTGATACCTTAGCAGTAGCTGGTGATTTTTAGAGGTGAAAACATGATCATTCATCAGTAGACATTCATTTCATTTTAATAGGGCCCTGTTTGGCTCTATTCTAGAGTGTGTACCCTTGTTTTATTGCTAAAGGAGACATCTCCAAATTCTAATGTCATGAGGTGGTGGAGTTAGAAATCTTACACTATAATAGTTATACCATTTTATTACCAAGTGCATACTGAACACAAGGGGATTGCCTACCAGAAGAGGGATGTTCCATTTACCAAAAATTCCAATATGCAATAACAATTCATTGACCAAACTATGCACAAGCATGAAACCAAAGGCCCATTTATCCACATAGAATGTCCTCCTATGCCTTCCACTTCATCCCTTGTCTGCACAGCTCCAGCTCCAGTATTATACAACTAGAGATCTGCATTGTAAATGATGGTATGATATACGCTCAAGGTATAAATTTGCCAATTAGTTCACTAAAGATAAACAAAAGGTGTTTATTTAAGATGGATTCCTAATAGTTTCATCAAAAACTGACATAAACTAATGTTGCAGTAGGAAGAACTACGATACTTTAACAAATTCTCATCCTAGGATTATTTGACTTCATTCATAGATGGCCACTTGTGGACTTAACAATGTATTTCATTGGGCTATAAGAGCCTTGACAGGTTACCTCTCATCCATCCACCAAATCACAACATGTAATTTCCTTAACAATGTATTTCATTGGGCTATAAGAACCTTGACGAGTTACCTCTCATCCCTCCATCAAGTCACAACATCTAATTTCCCTTGCATTACTACACACTCAGGTGTAGCAGTCTCCCAAAACATTCCCTGAAATAGACGCACTACACTACCATCACCTACCGAAATTGTAGATCCCTTTCCTTTCATAGGCATTTCCGCAAACACCTCATGTGCATGCCTGAATCATCCCTTCCCCTCCCCTCCATCATCCAGATCTCCATCTCCTCCATCTCCATAGCCTCCTCCCATATCGCAAATCCTCTCCCACACGTCAGGAAGCAAATTCCCTCCATCCCGATCCTACCCTTTTTTTTATCACATCGGGAAGCAGGGGGAACCTATTAGGCATGGTCCCTTGGAGGTATCCCCATATCAACACCACCTTCTCCTTTTCCTCCCTTGCCGCCACCCATCTCTCTCGCTCTCTCTAGAACGTGAGGGGAGCTGAGACAGAGTGATCCTTCCCTTTCCTTCAACCAAAACAAACTTGAATCTCACAACTCGACAAGTCGTCTCCTCACGATCTCCGCCATTTCCCCTATAGAATCGTCTCCTCCCCTGATCCAAACAATCCGATCGCAAAGAATCAATGGAATCCAGATCCAAAATCGGTAATAGAATCCCCCACACGAGATCCTTATCGCCAAATCACGCGCAACAGACACCGAAACAACAATAATGATAGGAAGTATCTTACAACGGGAGGTGATCACGGTCGGAGTAGCATCGGCAACTCACCCCCTGGAGGATCAATCGACCGGTGCTAACGCATGGGAGGAGAGGTGATCTAGGGATCCAAGAGCCAAGAGCGACGATGGCGGGAGTGATCAGAGCACGCAAAGAGGACGGTGGATCGGAGCACGCGAACTCGGGATCTGAGTGGCGGTCGAGGGATTGGTCGAGTGATTGGGGGGTGGGTTCGGAGTGGGTTGGGTGTGTGTGCTGGTGTGTGTGCGTCTGCATACGAGGGTTTGAAAAATTATAAAAATATTTTAAAATTATTTATTTAAATTCAAATAAGATAATGATGATTTTTTTCATAGTTAAAAAGTAGATAACAACAAATCAAAATAATCATTTTTATTTTAAAAAAAAAATCGTAACAAATAACTCAAATCGTTGTTATTTTTAAAAAAAATCTCAATGAATAAATAAAATCATTGTTATATTTAAACATAACGACGAACGTTGTAAATTATCGTTATTTATTCATCTTTTACACATTTTGTTATAGTGAAATAAGGTAAATATATAGAGAATGGGTTTTAATAAAACTACGACTAAGGCGAATGATTACAACTGTCCTTTATGGAATCCTTAATAGAGAGTATAAAAAAAGAAAAGAAAAATAAAAAAAGTCTAAAATAAAGTCTAAAAAAAAGCATTAAGTTGTATTTATTTCATTTTATGACAAGCACATTGAGGCAACAACACCTACTATCATTATGATCCACCAAATATAGCCTGGACTTACTTTTTCTGTGTTTCTGACCACCTGAATACTGACTAAAGAGTTCTGACTTAGTTATAGGGTTATCAAAACATAATTGAAGTGTTAATGTCATGAGAGATCACCAAATATATTTACAAATCTGGTGAGATTGTGAGCTCAAAAATGAAAAGAAAAGAAAAAGAGAAGAAAAGAGAGAGAGAATGAGTATAAGAAACTAAAGAGAGTACAGTTTTTCTGCCTCTCTCCAAGTTTATTTATTCAATAGTCTGGAAATTCTATAGCACTAGTCTATATGTAGCACCAAAGAAGTATGAGCCACTAAATACAAATCCACTTGACTCAAACATCTTCTACCTAAGCCAAAAGCTGGAGCTAAATTAGATATTATTTTATATCCCCGAGAGAAGAAGTTTGTTTATCCTAATAGAGTTTTACTAAGGGTCAAGTATGAGCTTTAGATGTGAATTGACTTTTCACTTAAATCCGTTGCATAAGCTACAATCCTAGTCCTTCACGATTATTTGGATTTCTAAATTTTTGGATGAAAACAAAAGAAATAGATCCCTAATCAAACTATTGATGAAATACATTTAGTCTTGCATTTACTAGGGACTAGCAAGATTTAAGCATGGGGGTATTGATAAACACCAATTTATCATCAATCTTATGCCCTAAAATAGATCTACCTCTTAGGGTTTTAACTCCACAAACAGGTTTTTGAGCTGCATTTAGGCATTCATCTAGGTTAGGCATGCATTGCATTTTATTGTATTTTTAATGCATCTATTTAAGTGTCAGGGATAGATATAAAGTCAGATCCCACATACCTTGGCACTCAAGAACGCAGAAGATGAAGAAGCTCCTATGAGCTAGATCCCAGCTAGATCCAACTCATCCCAGCTAGATCCTAGCTCATTCTAGCTGGATCAACTCATCCCTAGCTCCATTTAGCTCATCTTAGCTGAATGGTAGCTCTAGCTAGTTCACCTCAGCTCCATTCATCTCACCTCAACTGGATGGCAACTCAAACTAGCTCAAGTCAGTTGATCCTAGCTCCATTCTAGCTCCTCCAGCTCAGAACAGTTCATTGGAAGCTCAACCTAACTAGGACTAGCTACTGCGATCAACTAGCTAGACTTAGTCAGCTGAAGATGACCTCAACTAGCTTAGGCCAGCTCAAGTCCAGCTCCCAGAGACCTAACTCAGCTCAACTTGGTTAAGCTAAGCTACTTGACCTAAGTTAGTTACTTCAACTAGCTAAGTATTCTCCGAGAAGACCAGACCCAACTCACCTTAGCTCATATCAGTAGAAGCCAGCTCACCTTAGCTTGTCTTAGCAGCTAGTAAAGAACTAGCAAGCTAAGACAGCTAAGGTAACTCCTTGTAGTTCTCTTCAGCAGCCACCAACTCCAATATATCTCCTTCCAGCTACTTCTAGCTCATCACCTCCAAAACCCTAGCTCCCTCTAGCTCTCTACCCTACTCCCTACCAGCTAAGCTAGCTTAGCTTAGCTAGTCACCTCCTTGGCCACCAAAACCTAACCCTAAAACCCACCTAACTAGCTCCACCAACTAACCTTACCTAAGTCCACCTAAGCTACCACCACTCCACCTCAATCTTGGCGCCAACCCTATATATCCCTTTACCCATCTCTACAACTAAAAGACACCACCAAATTCCCTCCAAAACCACCTAAAAATGGTGCCAACTTTTTCCCTCCAAAACCCTTGAAATCCAACCCTACACCTACACTTTCAACCCATCTCCACCCTCCATTTTTTCCCTGAAAAATCAGCACCTTTTAGAAGGTATTTTGGAGGGAAAACAAAGGCACCTCTTCATTTCCCTCCCATTTTTTCCTCCAAAATATCCAAGCACCCCTTCATTTCCCTCAAAAAAATACCATAACCACCCCCCTTCTCATCCTATAAATACCCTACCCTACCACCACATAATTCCCATCTTCTCCCTTAGTTAGGTCCACCATTAATCCACCCATTCTCCACGCCAAGGAAGAAGGAGAGAAGATCAAGGGGACAACCTACCTGCCACCTTGGTGCCTTCTTCCTCTCTTTCTTCTCCCTTAGCCACACCAAGGAGGAGGTCATCTTTAACTAGAAGGGATGGCCAGGCAAAGGAGGAGCCAACAAGGTGGTTGACGCCCACTTTGGAGGAAAGCTTGAAGGAAGGTAAATTGAAGAAGGAAGAGAACTCTTTTCAAGTGTGGAGCAACCACACTTGGAGCAAGGGCCATCTGGATCTTCTACCAGAGAATTTCCCCTACTTCTTTATCTTTCCAATTTCTTATATTAGCTAGTGTTTTTGTTTGTTTTCATGTAGCAAGCTTTCCTCTACCTGTATTTTACTCTGCTAGTAATACAAGTTTTCATTGCCTTCCAAGTTCATGTTTTAATTTAGTGTGTTTTTCTTCTCTTATTAGTGTAGTGCGCGCCACACTCTCTTCTTCTAATTACCCTAGGCACACTTTCCTAGAATGAGCTTAGAAGAGAGGGTTTCATTTTGTCACTTAGGAGTAGGTTTAGTGTAGTTATCTCCGCTTTCAAGAACCTGATTATTTCCAAAATCATAAAAACAACAAAATCAAAAATCACAAAAATACATGTGTTGATTTGAGAGGCGAGAGAGAGAGAACCATTTTTGTGACTAATAATTTGGCCTCCTTGGATGCCCTTGATACTCCACTATCTAGGTTTTATAAATTGTAAAAGCGATTGCGAATTTATGTGTTGCAACGACTCAAAACCCTAATTTTATCAAATCACATATTTTTTGCATCACCTTTTGGCACCGTTG
Source organism: Thalassia testudinum (assembly GCA_037157565.1). Taxonomy (NCBI): domain Eukaryota; kingdom Viridiplantae; phylum Streptophyta; class Magnoliopsida; order Alismatales; family Hydrocharitaceae; genus Thalassia; species Thalassia testudinum. Next base: position 108,050,414 of record JAZHRO010000003.1, on the reverse strand, counting down.
TCGGGGAGGCACAGCTTAGTCACATATTTTATCTCTCTCTTGCTTTATTAGGTCTTCACGAATTTTATTTTGTGTTTTGTTCAGGTGCAAATCAGGAGCGGAAGCGGGATTCAAATTCGCTTGGAGCAGAAAACTTCAAGTGATCTTGTCTTCTCGCGTACTTCAGGTTAGTACCCCAGGCTATCTCTTCTTACAAAAACCAAAATCTCTGAAAAAAATCTTTAAATTATCAAAAAAATCAAAAATAAAAAAATTAAGGGTGGTGGAACCCTAAAACTCATTGTGTTACTTGTTTGCTTCATTTTTCCACCACCTTTACCTTATTGGTATCTGATTTTTGAAAATCCAAACTTCTGTCTTGATTTTCAAAAATCAGGTTTGGGCACATAGGAGCTTCCTAAATTAACCAAATTTCACTCAGGGAAGTCCCTTTGAGTCAAGAACCTTGAGTGTAATTTTCAAGAAATTTTGTTGAATAGAAAAAATTAAAAAACTCACAGACTGAACAGGGGTTAGACCTTGTTTTCTTACTATTTTATTAATGTCCATGAATTTTATAAATTTGTATACTCATCAAATTTAGGAAAAATTTATATTTCTGGAAACGTTGAGAAATTATCTACATCATATAAAATTTTCAAAATTTTTTGAGATCATTTGATGTTTCTGCAGAATCAATTCCCTGAATCTATCAATTCTAACTCTTGACACCAGTAAGGATAAAAATTCCAAGCAAATATCAAACAATTTTATAAAATCTCAAAAAAATTATTTTTCAATTCCTTGCTTGATTTTCTATCAGTTGGTTGTGTTGTTTGTCTTGTTTGGACCACCACCTCAAAAGATTTTCAAAAAGAAATTCAATTAGGAGCTGCATGCATAGGATTTTCCAACTTTAGGGTTTTTAATTTTCTCTCTTAATCACATCAAATTTCAAAGGAATTGATCTCCACCAACGACAACTTGTTTGCCATTATTTTGTAGAACATCAAAACCTTATTTGAACATTTAATAAGAGAGAATCTTAAAAGACATTAAATCTTGATTAAAACCCTAAAACATTTCAACCAAAAATCATTATTTGTAAATCCTTTTGATTTGGCATAGGCACCACTTCCTGCCCAATTCTCACTCACAAGAAAAAGAAATAATCAGGCATTACCCCAACTAACACCCATCACATTCCTTGTGCACTTTAAGCTTCTAGACCTAATTCAAATTTTGCAGCAATTTGTCTCCTAAGGTTTTACCAAACTTAGGCTTGCTACCTAGGTTTTAAGTTTTCTTTAGTTGGCATCAATTCCTTCATCTATATCTGGTGTCAGCCTGAGGGGTGGTCGGGCCCGGATAGGATGTGTTAATATGGTAATTTTATCATTGAAATGCGTATAGTGGTTAACCTAATTCGAGCCTAACCATCTCTTTACAAAAATTTTAACCTGGCCTACTTGATTTTATCTTGGTCACTTTTAGGCCCAGGGTCGAACTCAGGGAAGTGGGATTAGAAGTGAATAAGTTTCTATACCTTTCCTACAACGAGTCTCTTCCGTTCGCTTATTATGTTTTTGGTATTTTTTTATTTAAGATTCTTTTCTAATAATTTTTGTCCTTGAGGTACACCCTCAAAATCAGGTTCTTGGCTTTGAGCCAAATTAGGGTTCCCAAAACTAGTCTTGTTATTCGCAAGACTGAGTACCTACAAGTCAAGGATTATCTTTTCTCTTTTGTATATTTTTTTTTATCTTTTTAATGGCAAGAAAGAGAAATAGAAATAAAGTAAATATAGTATATATATATGTATATATTATATATGTATAAAGGGGTGGGGGTGGAAGTGGAGATGGAGTTAGCACAGTGTCGAGTCGGTCGTCGTCTAGGAAGACGCAACCAACAGGACGAAGTGCCACGTGGAGTGTAAGGTGGATTGGTGGAAGATGAGTGCGAACACACTTTCTGTACGCGTGTATCGGGGAATATCAGCAACTGGTGCAGATATTCCGCGATACAACATATGGTAGGTGATATGAAAATATATGTATATATATGTAAATATATATCTATATGTATATATATATAGATATGTAAATATATGTATAGATATATATATAATTATATATATATGTATGTATATATATATATATATGTATGTATGTATGTATGTATATGGTAATATATGTATATAGTTATATATAGGTGTATATGTATATATATATATTAGTATAAGTATCTATGTATATATATATATATATATGTATTTGTATATATATATATGTGTGTATATATACTTATACTTAGTTATATAAGTACTAATATATGCATAGATATATGTATATATATATGCATATAAATATATGTATATATATCAATATATATATATATGTATATATCTAAGTATATAATAGTGTATAAGTGAGTAGGTGTGTGTACGAGAGTGTGAGTGTGTGTGTATGTGTCTGCAGAGAGAGTGAGAGAGTGCTGTGAGAGAGAGAGAGAGATCGTCTGCCAAGGAAGGTGCGGAGTTTAAGTCGTCTGCAGCCTCCAAGCGTCGTCTGGTGGTCCACGCGTACGCGCACGCGCAGGTGCGTAGGCGCGCGAAGAGGCATGTGCACGCAGGAGGGAGCAGGCGTGGAAGGAGACCGCAGCGCACAGCGCTGCGCGGAGAGGCGGGCGCAGGAGCTGGAGTGGGCAAGCACTAGCGTACGCGAGAGCTGGTGCGGGCGTATGCGGGAGAGGGCGCGGGTGTGCGCGGGGGGGCAGGGGCCGATAGCGACGTGCCGGGTGACCGGATAAGTGAGAAACTTACCGATCCCTGCACTGTAGCCACAGTGTTCCGCTGACTAGCGTGAACAGTGGCTACAGTGCATGGTCGACTCGCATGACCGCCTGTGCTTGGTGCTGTAAGTGCAGAAGCCGTTGCGCGAGCTGGCATGCGCGGTGGAGCTTCGCGACAGGGCGCGCGGTGGCTGGCACCTTGCTGTTGCTATTGCGGAGCTTGAGCGGTGGCCGGTTGAGCTTCAAAGCTTGATGCTCCTGTGGCAATGGCAGGGTTGGCTTGGAACGATGAAACAGGGAAGAGAACCACCACGCCCACCAGCTCTTTGATGAGCTGGGCAGTGGTGGACTCACGGTGGTGGTTATGCACCACAGTGAGGTGCTCCTGCCCGCAGAGTAGCTCCTCAGAAGGAGGAGAGGCTGCGTATGGAGGGGAGAGGGGAGGAGACGGCCTGGAGGAAGCTGCTGTGTTTGTGGTGTTTTTTTTTGTGTTTTTGTTGGACCAGGCTCCCTTTACAAAGAAGCAAGCCGTGCCCTTTTAAAGAGGAAGAAGGCATGCACAGCCATGCCCTGGCTGTGCATGGCTGTGCATGTGGCTGCAGGGCAAGCAGGGAGTGGCTGTGCAGGGCAAGCTGAGCAGGACATGGCGCGAGGAAGAGGCTGCCATGCATTGCAGCCGCGGAGAAGAAATTCAAAGTCAAATAAAATTAAAAATAAAGATGGTGAATTTGCGAAGCAGCAGTTGAGGAAAACGTAAATTTCAAGGCCATTTTATTCACTCTCCTCCCCTCTCAAAAAAATGCATGCATGCGTGTATTTTCACAAATGCAACTATGGTTGCCTATTATGCACTGGTAATGCTAGGAAATAGCACAAGATGGCAAAATTGTTGGTGTATTTTTGCTGTGCAATCATATCCCCATGCCTATCTTTTGCTAGTCCCTAGCAAAACATTTTTGTGTTGTATTTAGAAATGATCTTAAGTTGAAGATTTTCTTCTGAGGCAACATAGGTGTGTTTATTGTTGGATATTATGAGAATCAATTGTAGAGAAGACTACCAGTACTTTAAGTCTCATATGACATAGATCATCTCTCAACTAACCTGGACTCTTGATATTTAAACCTTAAGTACGATTTTCAGGACTCGGAGGTTTTTGCCGTACTCGAGAGCTCAAAAGAGTATGGCTTGTGCATAGTGAAGGACAAGACTGACCAGATGAACATTAAGACTCAAGCCCAGGATTTCATGAATTTTTAAGTACAGGTTGGTCCCAATTTCAGCTCGTGTCTTCGGATTGACCCTTAAAAAGATGACGGAAAACTCAACTCCCATTTTATGACTTTTGTGGCTCAAAGAGAACAGGATATTTGCGACTTGCCCTGAAGAACTTTTGTAGGGGGAAGAATTTATAGACATTTGTGAGATATACTGACTTATTTGTACCTTTTGTTTTTTTTTTGAAACACGTGTCAGTATATCTCTTACAACATTATTTGGAGGAGCACACTTTTTCTTTTTGGTGGGAGAGTTCCTTTTTGGTGGAAAGATCTCTCCTAAACACAAGACTAAAGCCTGGGATAAAAAGTCTACCTGCGCACACAGGTAAGGACTCCACCTTCCCTAATGAACACTAGGGTTGGATCTTATGTTCACCTGATCTTTCTTGATATGTGTAGTGTGAACCAAGATTACTTAGGCTCTCAAGTAGAAGCAAACAAACGAATCCTATACTGGTGTCTCAGGTACAAGAATACATCCTTAGTTAGGAGAGATTCCGATCTTTCTTGTCAATGCTTAAGTGAATTAAGCCTGAGCCTGAGCGAATCAAGCTTCTGTGGTCAGAAAGTCTTCAAAACAATGGTTGAATATCCATAAACACTTATTGTATTTTTGTTTCAGCCTTCAGATCATTACTAAACACCTTTTTTTTTTACATAGTTATAGATAGGTGGAAACTGCATGATACCCTAAAATACTCAGATCCTATGGATGCCTATCCACCCCCCCATGCCAAACGATGCTATGTCCTCATATGCATGCAGGGTAGGGTAGAGAAAGGACGAAAGATCGGGTAACGAGAGCTGAGGTGCAGGGTATACAACAGGGTGGTAGGGTGGGTGGATGGTGGGTGGTGAAGTGAAAATTGAAGTGAGCATGACAATGAAGTGAAAAGTGATGGTGGATGGTGAGTGTTGTTGGGGTGCCTCCCAATGAGCGCTGAATTTAACGTCCCCAGCTGGACTCAGGATGAGGCACAAAATTAGTTACCCTCCAGTAGGGCAACAATTTCTCCAACGGGGGTAGGTTCATGAGTAAGATAGGGTTTCAAACACTGCCCATTGACCGTAAACTTATGCCCAGATTTGGGATCTTCAATTTCAACGGCCCCGTTGGGAAATGGTCTCGAGACCAGGAAAGGATCAGTCCATTTGGACTTCAATTTCCTAGGAAATAATTTGAGTCGGGCATTATAGAGCCAAACTTGCTGAGATGGCTCAAATTCTTTCCGCCGAATACGGCTGTCATGAAAAGCCTTAGTGCGTTGTTTGAAAGTTAAAGCAGAATCATAGGCTTCACGACGGAGCTCTTCCAGCTCCTGGAGTTGGAGTTTCCTTTCTCGACCACATAGGTCTGGGTCGAGGTTACATTGGCAAACCGCCCAATAAGTGTGGTGCTCCAGCTCCACAGGCAAATGACAAGGCTTCCCGTAAATGATTCTATAAGGAGACATACCAAGGGGAGCCTTGAAGGCGGTCCGATACGCCCAAAGTGCATCAATCAGCTTGTCGTACCAGTCCTTACGGTCAGGCCAAACCATTTTCTGGAGAATTTGCTTGATTTTCCGGTTCAACACCTCTGCCTGACCGTTCGTCTGAGGATGATATGGAGATGCGATACGATGGTGGACTCTGTATTTCCTCAGAAGTGCCCGAAAAGAAGCATGGGTAAAGTGGCTTCCTCCATCTGAGATAATGGCTCGAGGGATCCCAAAGCGCGCAAAGATGTGGTCTTTGACAAATCGAGTGGATATAACATGGTCAGCACGACACGTGGGAATAGCCTCGATCCATTTCGAAACATAATCAACAGCCACGAGAATAAATTCGAAGCCGTTGGAAGGAGGAAAGGGACCCATGAAATCAATTCCCCAAATGTCGAAGATTTCCGCAGCTAGGATGGGTTGCAAGGACATCATGTCACGATGTGACATTGACCCTAATGACTGGCACCTAGTGCAATGTTTGGCATAATTGTGTGCATCCTGATGAAGGGGGGGCCAAAAGAAATCGCACTGCAACACCTTGGCTGCAGTTTTCCTCCTAGAGAAATGGCCTCCGCAGGCCTGATCATGGCAGAAGGATAGGACACTGGGGAATTCGCTGTCAGGAATACAGCGACGGATGATTTGATCAGCACCTATTCGAAAAAGAAGTGGATTATCCTAGAAATAATACTTTGCTTCTGCCATGAGGCGCTCACGCTGGTTTTTAGGCTAGCCACGTGGAAGGGATCCAGAAGCAAGGTAATTGGCAATGTCGGCATACCACAGTCCACTTTCCACATTAATTGCCAATAGGTGCTCATCAGGAAAAATCTCATTAATCGACAGAGTAAGTCCAATATGGTCAGGGTCCAGTTTGAAAAGATGATCAGCCACAACATTCTGGGCTCCGGCCTTATCGCGGATCTTAATGTCAAATTCTTGGAGTAGAAGGATCCAACGAATCAGTCTAGGCTTGGCATCTTTCTTGTGTATGAGATGGCGAATGGCCGCGTGATCAGTGAAAACAATAACGTGTGAGCCCAGAGGGTAAGAGCGGAATTTCTCTAGCCCAAAGACGACCGCCAGTAGTTCTTTTTCAGTGTTCGTATAATTACGCTGGGCCTTGTCTAACGTCTTACTGGCGTAGTACACCACGAAGGGGTGTCTATCACGTTTTTGTCCCAGGATGGCTCCAACTGCAAGGTCGGAAGCGTCACACACGAGTTCAAAGTCGAGGGACCAATCAGGTGGCTGGAGAACAGGGGCCTTGGTGACAGCATTACGCAGCTGCGTGAATGCTCGTATGCAGTCGGGGCCCATATCGAAGGGTACGTCGGTCGATAGGAGATGAGTTAAAGGTCGAGAAATCTTGGAGAAATATTTGATGAATCTCCTATAGAAACCGACATGTCCCAGGAAGGAGCGGATTTGTTTGATAGAGCCAGGCACGGGTAAATCAACAATTACATCAAGCTTAGCTCTGTCAACCTCGATACCCCTATCGGAGATGATATGCCCGAGAACAATTCCCTCGTGTACCATAAAATGACTTTTTTCCCAAGAAAGCACGAGGTTTACATCAATACATCTCCTAAGGATACAGGTCAGGTTGGCAAGACAATCATCGAAAGATGGTCCAAAGACCGAAAAGTCATCTATGAAGAGCTCGAGAAAGTCACCCACCATGTCATGAAATATTGCCAGCATACATCTCTAGAAAGTTGCTGGCGCGTTACAAAGTCCGAACAGCATCCTTCTAAATGCAAAGGTGCCAAAGGGGCAGGTAAAAGTGATTTTCTCTTGGTCCCGGGGGTCAATTGCCACTTGGTTATATCCTGAGAATCCATCCAGGAAACAGAAAAAGTTATTTCCCGCTAACCGTTCCAGGATTTGGTCAATGAAAGGTAGTGGAAAGTGATCTTTCTTAGTTGCAGCATTGAGTTTCCTATAATCTACACACACTCTCCAAGATGTAGGAGTGTGTGTAGGGATGGATTCACCCCTGTCATTGACACGGATGGTGAGTCCTGCCTTTTTGGGCACGACGTGAATCGAACTCACCGAGGGGCTATCGCTGATCGGGTAGATTATACCCGCGTCCAGCCACTTAATGATGTCCTTCTTAATGACCTCCCGCATGTTAGGGTTGAGACGTCGCTACATCTCGCGGGAAGGTCGAGCCTCCTCTTCCGTATATATACGGTGAGTGCAGTAGGAGGGGCTAATGCCAGATAAGTTTGATAAAGACCATCCAATGGCTGCCTTGTGTTCCATCAGGACCTTCGTTAGTTTGCACTCTTGCTCCCTGGTCAATTTTGAACTGATGATTACAGGGAGCGTTTCATTTGGTCCCAGGAAAACATACTTAAGTGTACTAGGCAGCTCTTTTAACTCGGGAGTGGATGGTGAAAGATCTGGCATTTCTTGGGACGAGAGTGTCCCAGGTGGATCAGAAAACAAGTTAGGAGGAAGAAGTTGGTTGTCAGATTGGCCAAGAAGAGGGGCTTCTTGGATAGATGGATCCAAAAAGGAATAGCCCCAGTGAGTAGTATATGGACTCAAGGTCCCAATGTGGATTTGCAAATCCGCCTGATTTGGTGGGAAAGAAAGGGCAATCCGGTCTTCAAGAGTGTGGACCGGCGGTGAGTAGCCTGGATATGACTCAGACCGCGAGGTATGAGAAGCGAAGAAAACCTCGTCAGAAGTTTGGTCAGGAGAAGGTACGAGAATAGGGAGGGATGGGGGAATGTCACAATATGTGTTGGTCAGGCAATCGTCAGTGTTTACAAGTAATCCGTAGCAGTCAGAATAGGTCCCAATTAGTCCGATACACGCGCTGACGGCCATGTCCTCGTCAGACGTGTCATCCTCGATGCAAGCGCAATCAAAGTTCTTGGATGCCTTGAAGATGTTAAAGCTTGAGCTTTTTAGATCCAACGGCAATCTCAATACAGCTCGACTCGCAGTCGATATGGGCTCGGGCTATGGCCAAGAAAGGTCGACCAAGGATGATCGGACAATCAGAAAGTGAGCTAGGAACTTCCATATCTAAAACAAGAAAGTCAACAGGAAAACAGAGACTGTTGACCCTAACCACCACGTCTTCCACCATACCCTTCGGAATTTTGACAGAACGATCTGCCAACTGTAACGTGATAGGGGTGGGTTTCAGATTTCCCAAGGAAAATTTTCGAGCATGATGGTTGGTATAAGGTTGATGGAAGATCCTAGATCAAGCAGGGCACGGTTAAAATTGCAGCCTTGGATACTACAGGAAATAAGCGGTATGCCCGGATCTTTCTGCTTCGGTGGTAGATTTGACAGTATAGCACAACTCACATGAGGCGAGAGAACCACCGGATTCTTAGTTTTCTTTGACTGTCGCCTGGGTGTTGTGTAGTCTTTGAAAAATCGGGCGACAGTAGGTATGTGATCGATAGCCTCGAGCAGGGGTACCTTGATTTCAACATCCCTGAACAAATTACGCAGGTTATCAAAGGCCTGTGTATCCTTCTTCTTGCCTTTTGGCTCCCTCAGTAGAGCCTCAGGGAATGGGACTGATTCTGGCACCAATTTGGGTGTATCATCCTCTCGCGAATGCGGTGCGCATCCCGAATGAGAGGGCGATGAAGAAGACGGGCCAGGATCAGGTCGAGGCGGATCGACGGTCTGCTTGCCACTCCTCCTAGTGATCTCATTGGACAATGCGGGTCCAGTGGGGTTATAAGGCGGAGGAGGGTTCGCAATGGGGACATAAGAGTGAGGTGTTGCAGCGGGATTAGCCTAAAATCCCGGTGGAATGCACGGAGCCTGCAAAATTTGATGTACCTGCCCCTGAGAAGGTCGTACCTGTGGTTGGGGACCACGGGGTACTAAATTTCATGGGTTGGGAACAGGTTGGGCTGGAAGAGTGCCCTGAGATCGAGTTGCCATGCGTAGTTGACTAATCTCAGCATTCTGCTGCTCCAATTGGTGCTGAAGAGAGGTCATGTTCTCTTCATGGCGCTTTGACATTTTCTTCATCATTCGCATTAATTTTTCAAGACGACTTGATGCGTGTTTGGTTTGCGGTATGCAAGGGCTTGATGGTGGATTCGCCATAGGATTAGACTGGGCCCTTGGGATGACGGGTGCAGACGGTCGCATTGGTCCACCTGCAGGGTTTTAGCGCTACGGGTTGTTGGACCATGCGAAGTTCGGATGATTTCGCCACCCTGGGTTAGAAGTGGTAGAGAACGGGTTATTCCCCAGGGCACAAGTGTCTTCTATGCCAGAAGACGCGTCCGCATGTAAATATGCGTCTGAGCACATGGAGGCTTGGTCCTCCGTGTCGAAATACTGGCTCGTAGAAGCCAGATCCACATGACTTACCGAATCGCTCGGCGCGACACTCGGTAAGGAAGGTCTTACGGGGTTTCTCGGGATAAGCCTGGTGTTAATTGGGATTGTGATGAAGTGGTGAGGTGGGGGTGTTTGACATAGAACAGGCGGGGTTGGCCAAAAGCTCGTCCAGCTTCTTATGCACGACGGAGACTTCATCCAATTTCTGTGCGATAAGGCTGAGATTAGTGGATGAATGGGAGGGTCCTGTGTCAACTTCGTGGACATTACGGGGTAGGCTGGTACGATTAAAGGCGACAATGGAGGCATTGTTCATTGAGTTTTCACTCATATTTTCAAATAATTCGAATGCTCCATTCTCATCTTTATTCATGAAATTCCCTCCGCAGGAAGCGTTTGCAATCTGCTTCAAAGTCTCATTTAGCCCATAGTAGAAAATCTGGGCTATATGCCACTTAGGCAGACCGTGGTGCGGACACTTCCTGAGGAGGTCATTATATCTCTCCCATGCCTCATGAAACTGTTTGCCGTTTTGTTGCGTCAATGAAGTGATAGCACGGCGAAGCGCATTGGTTCGCCCGATTGGGAAGAACTTCTTGAGAAACGCTGTTCGCATCTCTTCCCAAGAGTGGATGGTTCTCCCAAGGGTGCGTAACCACTGCGACGCTTTATCCCGCAATGAAAATGGGAACATTTTCATGAGGACTATTGGTAACCCAATATTTCTAGGTTTAACAGTTTCAACCAATCGGGTTAAGTCTTCCAAGTGGAGAAAAGGATCTTCACTTGCAAGACCATGGAAGTGAAAGTTTATTAGGCCAATTATGTTAGGTTTCAGTTCAAAGTCGTCCCCACTGATAACACCACGCAAGGGGGTAGTAATTAGGTTGAATATGGCCCATCTTTAGAATAAAAGGCACAACATAAAGTAGAATAGGAGCATTGCATGCATCAAGTACCAAGATTGCTTATAAATTGCATTAATGGCCATTTGTGTAAAGCATGTGTCAAAGCAGGCCCCAGATGAGTAATCGAACCGCACGGATGGATTCAGAACGACGAACGGAGTCCAACGGACTCAAGATCGGCCAAATCCGACATCCGGAGCTCCCACAATGGGCCCAAGAAATTCTGACAGTTGATCTGGAGATCAACGACCCAGAAAGCGCCACGTCGCCCCGACCCCACCGCTCGGATGCCCTCAAGCCAGCCAAGGACGAATCTCGGTCGTTGATCTTCGATCGAACGGCCGAGATCCGCGCGCTTGCCCGCGGTCACCGCGACAAAGCGCGGGCATGGCGCAACGGCTAGTGCGCACACCCGCATCGCAGCGATGCGCGTTCGAATCGCGCGGAGCGGAAATCAAGCGCGAGCGAAGGGCGCGGCAAAATTGGGCCGCCCGATTAGCAGCGGGCGGCCAGGATCGTGCCACGCGGCGCGATGACAGCTCCCGAGCTCCCACGCGCGCGCACGCCAGGCGGAAACGCGTGCGCGCACGCGCGCCCGAGGTGCAATCTCAGAGCGGGCGCGGGAGGATCTCAGCCATCCAATCTTCGATCGGACGGCTCTCGTTCAACGTCCACGGATCGCGCTTGGAGAGAGAGAGGGGCGGGCAGCTGACCGGCGGCAGGAGGGCTTCACCGACGTATCTGGAAGCGGTTTTAGAGACGTTCTGGATGTCGCTAAAGTACATTCTTCTTTTAGGAAGCCCTTAACTCTTTTTAAACCCCCTTCTACCACCATTCAAGGCATACTCTCCCACTTGCAACTACTCCACTTTTCTCCTAGCTAGTTTTAGGCACTCTTGTAATCGCCGGAGACGACGAGCCACCGACGGAGCCTCCTCCACCGCCGTGGCTACCTCGTCGCTCTCCACTCTCTCTCTACCTCTCTCTCTCTCTTAAGCTTTCATTTACTTTTGTTGAAGCATGTATTTAATGTTGTAAACCATGAACTATGAATGCATGTTTAATGAAATTATTTTCCATTTAGTCACCATTTTAATTTCTGCTTAAAGTGCATGATCAAAACCAAGAGCTTTCTAACCCTAAACTCTCTCTATCTCTCGCTTTTCAAAATCGTCTCTTTCGCAAGAAAAACTCCACCTTGTTCGTGACAACAAGTGGTAAACAAAATCCGATTTCCACGCCTCCCTGAGATCGACACTTGGACTCACCTCCGTTTACTTCTTTTAAAACCGACGTATCAAGTGCAACTATAACGACACCTCTTAACACACACGCACGAAGGCACGTCAGTTTTTGGCGCCGTTGTCGGGGAGGCAACGGATTTGTTTTATCGCCTCCATTCCACATTCATTCTCACATCGTCTAATGCCCTATTTTCCTTTTTACTTGACGGTTGCAGGAATTCAGCGCATGGACGGCGAAGCGACGCATTCCATGACGGTAGCAAGGGAGTAGGCACCTCGAGGACCGAAAGTGAGTACCCTCTCGCTCATTGTTTGCTTGCGTGAAAAAGCTAAAAAAAAATCATAAAAACTGAAAAAAATTGGCGTGGTGTATGATTGCTTGACCCACATCCATAACACATCACCCCACAAAAAAAAATGTACACTCTAACATTTTGAACGAATTCTTGGAGTGTTCTTTTCTTTTTCTTGAGTGGTGTTTGCGAAGCCACCGTGAATTGACCTGGGCCGCACCACTCAACCCTAAAAACTGACTCATCTAATAGAAGCTGCACGATCTTTAGGATGAGTACACTAGGGTTTTAGAGCCTCTACAAAATAAAAGGAAATCTACTTTTACTAAGTTGTGTGCAGAACTTGACGTGCCCACTGAAACTTGTTTAAAAACATTAAGACACGTCAACCCTAAAAAGTACTCAAGTAAGGATGAAACACTAAAAGACACTATATCTTAACAAATCCTTGCTTGAAAATCATGTTTTGCTAGAAGCACACACTTTGAAAGTGGAAAATTAAGAGGCACCACCCCAATCAACGCCTCATCACATCACCCTAAGCACAAGCACTATCCTAACCCTTTAAAACTGAGTAGACGTGCCCTAGGCAGGACTGAGTTAAGTCTCAAAAGGTGAGGTTTTATCTGCTAGGCACTTGGCTTTCATTCCCTTAGTAGAATCTGGTGACTAGGCTGCGGGGCAGTGTCAAACGACCGCGGTTGTGGGGTCTATGGAACCGGAGGCGCAAGCCAAAGGAAGAACCTTCCCTGTAATCCCCTCGTAATCAACCTGGCCAGATTAGCCTTGGGAAGGGGAGTCCAGTGCTTGCGGACTTAATCACCCTTTGTGAGATTTCTAGGTCTCTTAAGGAATACACCATAAGGATTAGGCTTGCGTGCTTGATTGAAACACATTTCTCGCATCTGTCGCCCTCTGCATCCCCTCCTGTTCTTCTCTAGTGTATGCACGGGAGGCGCTCCCTGCATCCCGAATTATGTGTTTTGGGGAAGGAATCTAGGCGACGTAATTCTGTTGAAAACATGGCTGAACCTAGGGTAGATGAGGCTGAAGATCAACCCCCACCAGATGCTATGGCTATCATCCAGGCTCAAATCAATGCTAACCATCGGCTTCAGCAACAACAAATCCACACCATCATGCAAGCCATACAACGGTTACAGAACCCACAAGAACAACCACCACCTTTCAATGACATACCAGGACAACCACCACTTGATTTACCACCATTTCAGGACCAGCCAAGACCCCTCCGTGATTTCTATAACCCTTCTGCCATTAGAGTTGAGCCACACCTTAGGATCCCCGAAAGGGGAGACGATTTTGAGCTAAAACCTAATGTATTAAGTCTAATCCAGAGCCACTTTCATGGAAGCTCAAATGAAGACCCCTTTCAGCACCTAGAAGATCTCGACCACATAGCAAGAACAGTAAAACCTAGGAACATTAGCCTTGACATTGTTCTAATCAAGGTGTTCCCTTTCTCATTAAGAGACAAGGCTTCTCATTGGCTTAGAACCCTAGGTAGACCCATCACCACCTGGGAGGAACTGAGGCATGCATTTTTAAAGAAATTCTTCCCTATAGGAAAGACCAATGCCCTCAGAAGAGCCATCACTACCTTCACACTCCAGGGTGGGGAACAATTTCATGAGGCGTGGGAAAGATTCAATGAACTTTTGAGGAAATGCCCACACCACGAAGTTCCAAGGTGGCAATTGGCCCAGATCTTCTACCACGGTCTGGACAGCAACCTACGAAACTTCGTCGATGCCTCATGCGAGGGAAACTTCCTAAACAAAGACGAGGAGAGCGCGTTTGAGCTCTTTGAGTCTATGAGCGAGAATTCGCTCAACAATGCCTCCATGAACCAGTTTAACAGGTCCAGTCAACCCCGTGGAGGGATTTATGAGGTGCAAGCAAATTCTGGAATGGTTGACATGGATGTCATTGCCAAAAAGTTGGATCGAGTGGAATTGGTGGACAAGAAGATTGATGAGCTTCTAAACTAGACCAGGAACCCCTTGCAGACTCTCTCCCTAGCAAAGGGAGCACATAATGTCGACCTGGTCCAACCCTTCACCCAATCGAACCTGGAACAACCCCTGACCACGTTCCAGGGAGGGACCTTTGCTCCCTCGACCCTTGATTACTCCCTTCCTTCTTCATCAACATCGGCTATTCTAGAAGATGTGCAAGCCATCCAAGGATATGCAAAACCTGACCCTTTCTCCAACACTTACAACACCGGCTGGCGTAATCACCCCAACTTTGGTTGGACAAACCAGAAACCACCGCAATTCCAAAACCAGCCCAGGCCAAACCAACAGCCACACTTGCCCCCTATCAGCAAGGACCACCAGTTAGACCCCAATATAACCAGAATAGGGTGGCCCCTCCCCCACAAAATCAAATGGACACCCTAATAAAGATGATGGCTGACATGAACCAAAAACATCAGGAAGAAATGGCCTTGGTAATGGGACAGTTAAGCCCACTCTTGGACTATAAACAACAAGGATCTCTACCTTCCCAACCGCAACCGAACCCGCGAAACATAATTAACAGAGGCCCCAATTCGCAAGGGTTCCAAGGCAACCCCGGGCAGGTTCATATGGTCCAGCCGGCCCCACAAACACCTCCTGGGTTTGGCGCTTCTTCATCCTCGTCTTCTCAAGGATTACCCCATGGCCCCAATGCCTTTGCGAATGTGGTGACCTTGAGAAGCGGCACCAAAACCCAGGATCCCAAATGGCCGACTCTCCCCGAGACTTTACCCGACTTAGAAGAAGCACCAACCAAGGACCCAGACATGGAACCAATTCAGACACCCTATCCTGAGGCCTTGGAAACAATCAAGAGAAAAAAGAATACTGTGGAAACTGAGGAGCTGATGGAAATTTTTAAACAAGTACAGATTAATATTCCGCTTCTAGAAGCTGTCAAACACATCCCAGCTTACGCCAAGTTCTTAAAGGATGCCTGTACACCCAAGCGTAAGCCGAGACCTCAAGCACCTAGGAAGGTTGTACTCTCTGAGCAAGCCAGTTCTGTGATATCAAGCAACCTTCCACTCAAACGAACTGACCCAGGAGCGCCCCTGATTTCCTGCAACATCGGGGACATGACATTTGATAGAGCGCTCCTGGACCTAGGTGCTTCTATCAACCTAATTCCCACAACCTTGTACCACCAATTTGGTTTTGGGGAGCTGGCACCAACCCCTGTCACCATCCAGCTGGCGGATAGATCAGTGAAAACCCCGAAGGGGGTTGTCGAGGACGTGATTGTACGGGTCAAGGACTTCTATTTCCCAGTCGACTTTTTGGTGCTCGACATGGAAGTCCCTGAAAAATTACAGAACGCACCCATAATCTTAGGCAGACCTTTCTTAGCTACGGCTAAAGCAAACATCGATTGTGACACGGGATGTATGGAAATTGCCTTCGGAGACAGGAAAATGCAATTGGATATCTTCCGGGCAACAAAGTCTTTTGATTGTGATTACATTGAGGAACATGATCCCGTGGAAACTTTAATCGAGGAATGCCTTACCCTCAGTTCTGTCTCAGACCACCAAACCCGTAGTTCTGACCCGTCACCATCATTACCTGTGGACCTCTGTAAGGCTGAGTATCATCACATGACACCATTTGAAGAAATCGATGTTGATCAACTACCGCCCTTTCCATTCCCATCGACTGTGGTCCCACCCGCACCTGAACTTAAACCATTGCCCGAGAATCTCAAGTACATCTTCTTGGGACCTGGACAGACCTTCCCAGTGATTATTAATTCCCATCTAACCAAGGATCAGGAACTAAGGTTGACTGCAACTCTTTCAGAACATCGGGCCACCATTGGTTGGACCATCTCAGATCTAAGAGGAATTAGCCCCACCTATTGCACCCACAAGATTTACCTGGAAGACGGGGCCCGACCTTCCCGCCAGATGCAGAGATGGTTAAACCCTAACATGCGGGAGGTCGTTAAAAAAGAAATTATCAAGTGGCTCGACGCCGACATCATCTACCCTATCTCTGATAGCCCCTGGGTGAGCCCCACTCAAGTGGTTCCAAAGAAGGCTGGGCTCACCGTTGGCACTAATGATCATGGCGAATCCATCCCCACCCGCACCACCACCGCATGGCGAGTGTGTATTGATTATAGGAAGCTTAATGAAGCCACTAAGAAGGACCACTTCCCCTTGCCATTCATTGACCAAATCCTTGAAAGATTGGTAGGGCAGAAGTATTTTTGCTTCCTGGATGGATATTCAGGATATAACCAAGTTGCAATTGCTCCGGAAGATCAGGAAAAGACCACATTCACTTGTCCGTATGTCACGTTTGCATTCCGGCGAATGCCGTTCGGGTTATGCAACGCACCCGCGACCTTCCAGCGTTGCATGCTAGCCATTTTTTCAGAAATGGTGGGTGAATACTTGGAGGTCTTTATGGATGATTTCTCTGTATTCAGGAATTCATTCGACCATTGTTTGAGCAACTTGGAGAAAATCCTGAAACGATGTATCGAGGTTAACTTGGTGTTAAGTTGGGAAAAGAGCCATTTTATGGTTCAAGAAGGAATTGTCCTCGGACACATCGTTTCGCATAGGGGCATCGAGGTAGATCGAGCTAAGGTTGATTTAATTTCCAAAGTTCCTCCACCTAGTTCGGTCCGATAGATTCGCTCTTTCCTAGGACATGTTGGCTTCTACCAAAGGTTCATCAAAGACTTTTCCAAACTTTCCAAACCCTTGACCGACCTTCTAGCCAACGACGCCACTTTCCACATGTCTCCTGATTGCATCCAGGCTTATCATACCCTCCGGGACTTAGTCTCCACCGCACCTGTACTTCAACCCCCAGACTGGTCCCATGATTTTGAGATTATGTGTGACGCATCAGATTTTGCCATAGGCGCTGTCCTGGGACAAAGGCAAGACAAGAAGCTCGTGGTGATCTACTACGCGAGCAAAACGTTGGACAAGGCCCAACGTAATTATACGGTCACAGAAAAAGAGTTGCTCGCTGTAGTCTTTGGACTGGAAAAATTCCGATCATACTTGCTGGGATCCCACGTGACTATCTACACCGACCATTCAGCCATCCGGCACCTGTTGGACAAAAAGGATGCAAAACCCAGGCTCATCAGATGGATCCTGCTTTTGCAGGAATTTGACCTGGAAATCCGAGACAAGGTCGGATCGAAAAATGTGGTGGCTGACCACCTGTCAAGACTTCATCCAGACCACATTGGACCCTCCCTACCTCTATCTGATACCTTCCCTGATGAACACATCCTAGCCGTGCAAGACAAGAAAATGCCATGGTATGCTGATTATGTCAACTACCTGGTTATAGGACAAACCCCGCACAGCTGGTCCAGACAGCAACTGGATAGGTTCTTGGCTGAGGCTAAGCACTATTTCTGGGATGATCCCATGCTGTTTCGCCTCTGTGCTGATCAGATCATCAGGAGGTGCCTCCCCGAAGACGAAGTTCAGAGTGTGCTTTCCTTTTGTCATGACCAAGCGTGTGGCGGCCATTTCTCTGGCAAGAAAACAGCTGCAAAAGTTTTGCAGTCTGGATTTTATTGGCCGTCCCTATTCAAGGATGCACACATCTTTGCCAAGACTTGCTCACGATGCCAAACACTAGGGAAAATGACCAAAAAAGATATGATGCCCCTTCATCCCATTTTGATTGTCGAAATTTTTGACGTTTGGGGTATCGATTTTATGGGCCCCTTTCCACCATCCAACGTCTTCGAGTATATCCTGGTCTCGGTAGACTATGTTTCCAAATGGATTGAAGCCGTCGCCACCCGACGATGCGATCACAAGACGGTCATGGACTTTGTAAAGAAGAACATCTTTTCCCGGTTTGGAATACCCAAGGCCATGATCAGTGATGGTGGAAGCCATTTTATCCATTCCCAGTTCCGTGCCCTACTTAGAAAATACGGGGTAAACCACCGCATTGCCACCTCGTATCATCCACAAAAAAATGGGCAGACTGAGGTCTCAAACAGACAAATCAAGAACATTTTACAGAAGACTGTGAGACCTGACAGGAAAGACTGGTCCACACGACTTGATGATGCCCTGTGGGCATACAGGACCGCTTTTAAGACCCCGATAGGCATGTCACCTTACCGCTTGGTCTTTGGCAAAGCTTGCCATCTCCCTGTCGAATTGGAACACCAGGCTTACTGGGCTATTAAGCAATGTAACATGGATCCCCAGTTAGCTGGTGCGCAAAGGACTCTTCAATTATCTGAGCTTGAAGAAATTCGTCGGGACGCCTTTGACAATAGTCGGCTATATAAGGAGAAAATGAAAGCCGTCCACGACCGACTCATTCATAGGAAAACCTTTGAGCCAAACCAACAAGTCTGGCTATTTGATGCACGCCTGAAACTCTTCCCAGGGAAACTTAGGTCCAAATGGACATGACCATTTCGGGTGGTCAAACCCTATTCCAATGGGGCAGTCGAAATCGCCGATCTTAATACCGAGCACACCTTTACAGTCAATGGTCAAAGATTGAAGCATTTCCTGGGCCAGGTACCCCCAAGGAAAGTGTCACCCTTGTTGAGGGCTGACACCAAGCACCGCCCAGCTGGAGGCATTAAACTCAGCGCTGCCTGGGAGGCAACCCAGCGGATTCAGACTGATCTGGTAGTTTACGTCACTCAGGTACTATCTTTTTGAACGCTTTTGCATCCATGCATCTGCTAATGAGGACATTGTCCAACTTAAGCATGGGGGGGATGGTAAATTGCATAATCCTAAGCTTAATTAATCAGTCTAAATGAATAAATTAATTGATTAAAAAAAAATTTTGAATTTAGGAAGAAAAACTTAGGCATTAGAAACTTGTCAATAGTGGGAAATAATACAAAAAGAACTTAAACACTTAGACTTTTCAGGCCTTCAGGCTTAATCAGCCCTGGTGTCCATTAAAATATGGATTTAGCGGCGAATCCTTGCAACTTTAAGCTATTCTAATCCACCTAATAAATAAGGTAATAAGTATACGACTTATCAACTCACCCTCTAACTCAGGAAAACTTTGAGTCTAAGCATCTACACACATTTTTGCACAGACTCACTTCTCGGAGATTTTGACAGAAATTGGGTAGCTAATGAACTCTCTAGGGTGGTATGGCTGGCAAGTTGTCGTGGGTAACAGCCCATTGGCAGGTTGTCCAGAACCCAACCACAGGCCATTTCTTTTTTGCTGCCTCTAGGTACATTTGAGATTAGGGAAGCCACCTACGAAAAAAAAAAAAAGAAGAAGAAGAAAAGAAAATAAACCACACTTCACCGCACATGTATGACTGGCAAGTGATCGTGGGTAACAGCCTATTGGTCGATTGTCAAGAGCCCAGCTCAATAATTGCACAAAAAAAGACCAAAACACCTAAGGACGAAGCGGGGAAGTAGTACAAGCCGGGGAGATATACACTGGAAAATCCTTGTGCTGACCCCAAGTAAAATGAACGTAGGGAGAAAGCTACCAATCGAACAAATACACCTTCAGGCAAAAATTTATTTTCTTTTCCAGTCACCTAGGGGCGTAGAAACTCGAAGTCTGTCTCAATTACCGTTTAGTGAGTCTATCACAACATTCACACCAAGATGCTTAGCACTTAGGGTTTTGACCGAGTTTTGGGTAGGTTGGGTAGCCGTAAAAAGTTACCAACCCACACTGAATTCCGAAAATTCTAAAAAGACATATATAGATATATACGTATACATATGTATAGTTATATATACAAAGCAAGGATTCGGGCGATTTGTATTTTGGAAGACACCCGGGCGTTGCTTAGTCTTTGTAGATTAAGATCTTCGTATATTTCATCTTATTGACAAGTAACGAAGTGCTTAAGCAATTACTTCTTGAATTCTCCAAAGAAATAAAGGCTAGAATAAACCTTGCTAGGGACTATCAAGGAGTAAGCATGGGGGTATGATAACACCACGCAAGGGGGTAGTAATTAGGTTGAATATGGCCCATCTTTAGAATAAAAGGCACAACATAAAGTAGAATAGGAGCATTGCATGCATCAAGTACCAAGATTGCTTATAAATTGCATTAATGGCCATTTGTGTAAAGCATGTGTCAAAGTAGGCCCCAGATGAGCAATCGGACCACACGGATGGATTCAGAACGACGAACGGAGTCCAACGGACTCAAGATCGGCCAAATCCGACATCCGGAGCTCCCACAAGGGGCCCAAGAAATTCTGACCGTTGATCTAGAGATCAACGACCCAGAAAGCGCCACGTAGCCCCGGCCCCACCGCTCGGACGCCCTCAAGCCAGCCAAGGACGAATCTCGGCCATTGATCTTCAATCGAACGGCCGAGATCCGCGCGCTCGCCTGCGGTCGCCACGACAAAGAGCGGGCGTGGCGCAACCCTAGCACGCACGCCCGCATCGCAGCGACGCGCGTTCGAATCGCGCGGAGCGGAAATCAAGCGCGAGCGAAGGGCGCGGCAAAATTGGGCCGCCCGATCAACAGCGGGCGGCCAGGATCGCGCCACGCGGCGCGATGACAGCTCTCGAGCGCCCACGCGTGCGCGCACGCTGTGGCTGCCTCGTCGCTCTCCACTCTCTCTCTACCTCTCTCTCTCTCTCTCTTTTAAGCTTTCATTTACTTTTGTTGAAGCATGTATTTAATGTTGTAAACCATGAACTATGAATGCATGTTTAATGAAATTATTTTCCATTTAGTCGCCATTTTAATTTCTGCTTAAAGTGCATGATCAAAACCAAGAGCTTTCTAACCCTAAACTCTCTCTATCTCTCGCTTTTCAAAATCGTCTCTTTCGCAAGCAAAACTCCGCCTTGTTCGTGACAACAAGTGGTAAACAAAATCCGATTTCCACGCCTCCCTGAGATCGACACTCGGACTCACCTCCGTTTACTTCTTTTAAAACCGACGTATCAAGTGCAACTATAACGACACCTCTTAACACACACGCACGAAGGCACGTCACCCACCCATGGGGACCCGAATTTGTCCTATGGTCTCTGTAGCAGCGAGATTCTGATTGGAGCTAAGAGACCTAGGCTCCTCCCGTTCGGGAGGGTTCTGCATTTCCTCCATTGTTTCCCTAATGGCCTCAATTTGTTCATTATACATTTCCATTTAGGCTTAGAGGCGGGTTATGGGATCAAGGCTCCACCACCTGGTGGGTTCTGAGGGCGGTTTCCTCCCTCAGGATTTGGGGGTGGGCGTGCAGCCATGTTTGTGGAGGAGGACAATGCGGCTTCCTTTCTAAAATTATCAGGCAATTCACACAGTTCAGGGTTTTGTGACCTCCTCCCAAACATGCACTACCGTAGGAAGAATTGGGGAGATAAGAAGGGAAAAGAGATGAGAGAAATGACGCCGCAAAGGTACACTTGAGGACAAATCAATACAATCAAATTCCTAACCTCTACAGTGTGCCCTTAGACCTACAGATCTAAGTTACCTACTATCATGAACTACGGAACCGAATGCGAGCATCGTGAAACCACCAGGCCAGATTGAAAGGCCGTTTGCCCCAGTCTTAGACACCCGATAGCACGCGGGAACCCTCACCAGCACGTAGGCACTACACGCAGGTAGTTAGACCTCCAATCCTTAATAAGGGTCAAGTTGCTACCAGTTTTAGTTAGAGGCTTAGGATCAAGTGCTTCTGGAATGTGAAGGGCATTATTTACGGGTAATGTCCAAGTGATTGATTTTTAGAGTGTGTAAACCAAGCATGCAACAGGGAAATCTCCCCGAATTGAAGTTTTAATTAGTGAATGGTTTTTAGAATTCCGCCTTAAGTAGTATGGATTTTAGGATTTCACTGAATTACCAATTCAACCAATCTTCGGGTTTTGCGAGAATGCAAGTTTTCTTCTAAGCACAAAAAACCCTTCTTCAATGTTAGTTGGTTAATGCATGCTAAAATGCAATGGGCTTACCTAGATGGAGATTTCTATGTGTGGATGCACGAGTCAATTTTTAGATTAGTGTGAAAAGGAGCCAAAGCACTTTAATTCAAGTGCTCCCAATCACCAAAATGATTTCCACACACAAGGCTCAACCAAAAGGTAAAGAAAATCAAATTGTTGGGGGTGAAGTATTCGGGATCGAATCTTAGGCTCATGAAAGGTCGTGGTGGGGTTGGAATCAACTCAATTCCAAGTCTCCCCACCAAAAAGGTGATCCCGAATTGCAGATAAATGAGGCAAAGAGGGATGACAATCAATTTTTTTATTTTTTTCCTCAAAGAATACTTCACACTACAAAAAATTCAAGAATCAAGATTCTTGGATTTTCGCTATCCGAAGTAAGGCGGGAAATCTCGAGGCGGTGGGAGTAAAGGCAAACAATCAAACAAGTGAGTTTTAATCCACTTGCCCCAAGAGATCCCAAGAAGTGTTTTTTTAATTTTTTTTTTTAATTTTTATTAAGTTTACAAGTTAACCTAGGTTGCTAAGAAAGAAAGACCTACTTGTGCAGCAATGTGTGTGAAGCTCCAGTGCGGTGTCAATGTCTTCACGCTCTCGTTCCCGCCTTGGATCTGCCCACGTCTCTGACTTCTTCTGCTTGTCTTCTCCTTGCAACAGGTTTACCTGCATAGCAACAAACAAAAATACCCGTGAAGAGAAGGGTGTGAGAAGAGAAAAATTAAAGGAATGGAATAGAAACTTACTTGAATACGCACTTCCCCGGCAACAGCGCCAGAAAAGAGGTTATGGTCGGGCCAGGATAGGTTGTGTTAATATGGTGATTTTATCATTGAAATGCGTATGGTGGTTAACCTAATTCGAGCCTAACCATCTCTTTACAAAATTTTTAACCTGGCTTACTTGATTTTATCTTGGTTACTTTTAGGCCCAGGGTCGAACTCAGGGAAGTGGGATTAGAAGTGAATAAGTTTCTACGCCTTTCCTACAACAAGTCTCTTTCATTCACTTATTATGTTTTTGGTGTTTTTCTATTTAAAATTTTTTTCTGATAATTTTTGTCCTTGAGGTACACCCTCAAAATCAGGTTCTTGGCTTTGAGCCAAATTAGGGTTCCCAAAACTAGTCTTGCTATTCGCAAGACTGAGTACCTGCAAGTCAAGGATTATCTTTTCTCTTTTGTATATTTTTGTTAATCTTTTTAATGGCAAGAAAGAGAAATAGAAATAAAGTAAATATAGTATATATATATGTATATATTATATATGTATAAAGGGGTGGGGGTGGAGGTGGAGATGGCGTGTAGCACGGTGTCAAGTCGGTCGTCGTCTAGGAAGATGCAACCAACAGGACGAAGTGCTGCGTGGAGTGTAAGGTGGATTGGTGGAAGATGAGTGCGAACACACTTTCTGTACGCGTGTATCGGGGAATATCAGCAACTGGTGCAGATATTCCCGCGATACAATGTATGGTAGGTGATATGAAAATATATGTATATATATGTAAATATATATCTATATGTATATATATAGATATGTAAATATATGTAAAGATAGATGTATGTATATGTATATATATATTTATAATTATATATATATGTATGTATATATAACTATATATATAGATATAGATATGTATATATATATATATGTATGTATGTATGTATGTATATCTATGTATATTTGTATTTATAGTTATAGATATATATATATGTATGTATATTTGTGTATATATATATATGTATAAATATATGTGTATATATATGTATATATACTTATACTTAGTTATATAAGTACTAATATATGTATAGATATATATATATATATATGTATATATAAATATGTGTATATATATATATGTATATATATATAAGTATATAATAGTGTATAAGTGAGTAGGTGTGTGTACGAGAGTGTGAGTGTGTGTGTGTATGTGTCTGCAGAGAGGGTGAGAGAGTGCCGAAAGAGAGAGAGAGAGAGATCGTCTGCTGAGGAAGGCGCGGAGTTTAAGAAGTCTGCAGCCTCCAAGCGTCGTCTGGTGGTCCACGTGCACGCGCAGGCGTGTAGGCGTGCGAAGAGGCGTGCGCACGTAGGAGGGAGCAGGCGTGGAAGGAGACCGTAGCGCACAGCACTGCACGGAGAGGCAGGTGCAAGCGCTGGAGCGGGCGGGCACTGGCATACGTGGGAGCGGGCGCGGGCGTGCGCGGACAGGCAGGGGCCGGTAGCGGTGTGATGGGTGACCGGATAAGTGAGAAACTTACCGGTCACCGCACTGTAGCCACAGTGTTCCACTGACTAGCGTGAACAGTGGCTACAGTGCATGGTTGGCTCGCGCGACCGCCTGTGCCCGGTGCTGTGAGTGCGGAAGCCGCTGCGCGAGCTGGCTCGCATGGTGGAGCTTCGGGACAGGGCGCGCAGTGGCCGGCGCCTTGCTGCTGCTGCTGCGGAGCTTGAGCGGTGGCCGGTTGAGCTTCAAAGCTTGAAGCTCCTATGGCAATGGCGGGGTTGGCTTGGAACGATGAAACAGGGAAGAGAACCACCACGCCCACCGGCTCTTTGATGAGCTAGGCGGTGGTGGACTCATGGTGGTGGTTGTGCACCACGGTGAGGTGCTCCTGCCCGCAGAGTAGCTCCTCAGAAGGAGGAGAGGCTGCGTATGGAGGGGAGAGGGGAGGAGACGGCCTAGAGGAAGCTGCTGTGCTTGTGGTGTTTTTTTTTGTGTTTTTGTTGGACGAGGTTCCCTTTGCAAAGAAGCAAGCCGTTCCCTTTTAAAGAGGAAGAAGGCATGCATAGCCATGCCTTGGCTGTGCATGGCTGTGCATGCTATGCATGCAACTGCAGGGCAAGCAGGGAGTGGCTGTGCAGGGCAAGCTGAGCAGGACATGGTGTGAGGAAGAGGCTGCCATGCATTGCAGCTGCGGAGAAGAAATTCAAATTCAAATAAAATTAAAAATAAAGATGGTGAATTTGCGAAGCAGCACTTGAGGAAAACGTAAATTTCAAGGCCATTTTATTCACTCTTCTCCCCTCTCAAATAAATGCATACATGCGTGTAATTTCACAAATGCGACTATGGTTGCCTATTATGCACTGGTAATGCTAGGAAATAGAACAAGATGGCACAATTGTTGGTGTATTTTTGCTATGCAATCAAGGGGCCATGTCAAACGACCAGGTGCGGGTTTATACAAGCCCTTAGTGATTTTCCTAGGACATGCTTTGGCCCAACCCTCCCCTTATTCAGTCTAACCAAATTTGTTGAGGGAACGGATATCCACTATTGATTTCTTATTTCCTAGATAGGCCAAGTCTTAAGTTAACTTTTAGGGAGTCACATTTAAGTTAGGTCTAGAATTTTGTTGCTTGATTGCACACTTTTCTCATCTCTCCCTCCTCTCCTCCCCGCTTCTTCCATTATTACATGGGCGGTGGTCCTAAATTCCACACTTGGAGGGACCACTCGATTTTGCCCCCACACAAAAAAAGCTTTTCCTACATTCTTCCTCTTCTTTACATTTAAAAAATGGAAAAGCAAAATAGGTCCTCTAACCCACAATCTAGCTAGCATGCTAATTTTTCCATTCCCCATCTATCCACCCTGGAGCTACCTGATCAAGCCCCCCACCTCATCTCTACTCCATGATAGCTGAGCAAGTGGCTCAGCTACAAGCTAATCAACAACTATTGACTAGTGCTATAACAAACCTGGCCAACCAGGGAGACTTGCCAAACTTACCCAAGCTCCACGGGCTCCACATCTAACCCCATCTAACATCCCAAGGAGAGAAAATTTGCATACTTTTAACACTACCCCTGCTGAGTACAATCAATATTCTGAGGCTTCTTATGGTTCACCAGGGAATTACACATATCCAAATCATAGCCCCACTAAAAATATCTCCACCCTTCAGGAGCAATTTAAAAATTTCTCTAATTAGAGGAATTACCCAACTCACTCGACCAATCTAGTTCCTCAACAACAACAGAACCCGTTTGGAGGGTATGGTTCAAATCAGACTTTTTATCGATCTGGGCCATCTCCAGAAGACATCAACACCCAGATGATGAAAACCCTGCAGGAAATGCACAGCAAAATGACGGAAGTAACCCGTGTTATTAACAATCTCCATGATCAAGTTATGGTTACTCCGACCCAGAGACCTGTTGGACATTTACCATCCTAGCCCATACCAAACCCTGTGAACCAAAGGAACCAATATCTGGGTAAAAATCAAAATCAGAACCACACTAATCAGCCTCCCATTAACTAGATACCTCAACACCAACCTAGTTTCTACCAACAACAGGCCCCCCACCTCATCCTAGTGATAACCAAATTGCACATGTAGTTACATTAAGGAGTGGGAAAACCACCACTAATTTAGGGCCTTCACATCAAATTGATGAAACCCACTCTCACCCTATGCAAATTTACTCTCCTAACCCCACTCAGGAAGAAGAAAAAGAAATACTAAAAACACAAGATTCAAATCCTATTTCTCACCCTCAAGCATTGCAATCCAATCCTTCCAAAAAGAAATCAGAGCCCTCTCACCAAGATCTTTTGGACTTATTTAGACAAGTCGAGACTAACACTCCCCTCCTAGATGCCTTCCCTGCCTATGCTTAATTTTTGAAAGCCATGTGTACTCCAAAGAGGCAGGTCTAGTGATGGGAACACCATCATGAGCCCTAAATAGCCCAAATTTAATCTAATAAAGTTGATAAAAGCTCCTACATAACCATCGGAGGGTCCTATGTGCATAGTATTCTGTTTTAAGAAAAAGAGAACACATGGTTATTTCTGCAATTTTAACTACATTTCATAAGTATAGAATAACCACAGGGAATTACAGTGGTTAATTAAAGGTCAAATGTTCATTAATGTCTAATGAGAGGGTCTATGCAGACAGAAACGGGTTTTTGCGCATTTCAAGAATTAATGGACATCTGAAACCCTAATTTCAGACTCACTTAATTAACTGAGATTTTGGTTAGGATAAAATTCACCTAAACCTTCTAAAAATCATAGAAAAATATTCTATAAGGTTTGGTATTCTTGATTTAACCATCTGAACCCATTTTGACCTAAAATAGAGTCTCAAACAGGAAGTTGCCCTAATTTGGGTTTCTGCATAAATTACCTAGTTAAAATTGGTCAAAACCAAAATCCGACTTCACTATCAGAATCCTTGGGTCTAAATTAGGTTTGTACCAAAATTTGGGCTCAATCATAAATCATCTTGACCTAGTTTGCATTTTGGTCCAGTCTGACTCTTCTTCTATCAAATAGCCCCTCAGCTTTTGAAATTCTTGTGAATAGCCCCCTAACTTTGTCATCTTCTTTGCATTTAGGTCCCTACCGCCATGGCCGTGTGAATGCACCTGCAGCCGACCATCAATCAGGAAGATCTCCTAATTTCACGTCTAAACCTTTCTAAAATTGGAAGGGGAACTCCTGAGAAGATCCTCTACAATCTGAGTCGCATCTTGGGTTCTAAGTCTTATCCAAAAACTAATGCAAACTCTTGGAAATCACCAAATCCTAATCCCTGATTTTTGAGCTTTCAAGCTTGTTTCCAAACTTGGAAGCTTGTCTAATGGCCTATATAAGACCCTCCTCGCCTGCCTTACCTACTTAGCAAGTTTCTAGGCCAAAAATCTCTTCTTTTCTCCCTCTCCAGCCTGCTCCAAACTTTGCTCTGGCAACCACCTTCCTCCAACTTCTTCGCTGGCTGCTACATGCAATAGGTGGCCGATTCTTCTTCCCCATCGCATTCCACACCTCGCCATATCTGCGAGGAGCCTCTCCGACCTCCTCCCCCTCACCGTTCTCCTTCTCGAAGCATTCACCTTCTTTGGCGTCAGCTCATCACGGCCGACGCCTTCTCCGAAACCTCCTCGTCCACTAGCTACCCTTGATGACTCCCCTACTTCTACTGATCACCCCAGATCATCAGAACTCACCTTCGACCACTATTATGCCCGCTCCTACTCCATCTTCCACCTCTCCGACATACCTCTGGCAAGGCATTCCCACCGCCACGCACCACCAAACCACCTACCATCAACTCCCACACCTCCGTCGAGTCCATGCAAGCTAAACAACCCCTCAAGAAATTGAGGGGATTGCTCACCCTAGCCCTCCACCGAACACCTTCATGTACTCTGACCTTCTCCTCCTTCGCCACACTCACACACGCACTCTCACCGCACACCACTACCACCATCACCTTCAACACATTCGCACGAAGCTCCTGAGCATATTTGACGAGGCCATAAGGCCGTTCTCGTGTTTTCAGGTAGTCCATCGGAGCTCCGCCGCCACGTCGTCTTCTTTGACTACGCCTTCAATCCTCTGGTTACATTCGCTCCAGGTTCCACTCCCAAGCTTCATGGGTGACTCCCAGGCATCCTTCCAGACCCTCAGTTCCACGCCACAAGCTCACCTTCGACTTCAATTGGAAGCCTCACCATCTGCTGCTGCACTGAGAAGATAAGAGGGATTTCTGCATTGGACCCCTCGCCCATTTCCTGAGGGGTCGGGTCCCTCCTCATGACCTCTTCACTCCTCCACTACCACTCACACCTGGTAGCCTTGGTCCCCCTGCCAGATCCATATACCCGCCTGGATACCTGACACGAGGCGGTTCTTGCACATGTTTTGAAAACAGAGATCTCGTCGTAGTATAGTGCGCAAAAACGCTCGTCAAAATAATTTATAAAATAATGAGACTTGAGTCCCGGACGTTCATCTCTGGGAAGCATTTAGAAAATGTACATTTGAATTCGATCTAGCTTACTCTACTTATTTAGAAATGCATGCCAGTTTACAATAATTCGTATTGATGCATGACATTCTTAGTTGCAAGAGAATACAAATTTCGCGCATGCAACTTTAATCACAAGGAAATATGGCAATCAGCTCATGATGATTTTCACACATAGACATAGAGATATATAAAAGATGATTTCATTGATTGCATCATGGTGGCTACAGAGTGAAGCTCACGGAAAGCTTGTACAGGAAAGCTTGAAAGCAATAAACTAGCTAACAGAAAATGACTGCATACATGAATCTATGGGGGGATTTTGCATGCATCATTGGGGGAGAATATGGAGCTACACTACTAAGCAGTAATAAAGCATTAATCTATGAAGAACTACACTACTTATCTAGCTAACAGAATGAAGGGCATTCAGAGGTAGCTCCGATGGCCTTTGACTTAGTTGAGAGGAGGAGGGGCTACCAATGGTGCTTAGACTAGCCCTTGGAGAGAGGTTGGAGGTGATCTAGGCCTGACATGGAGGTGATGGGGATGCCATGGTGTGCTCGTGGAGATGGAGGTGGAGTAATGGAGGTGGAATGAAGCTAAAACTAGATGGAAGGCTAGATGGGTGCAAATGGCCACCCAAAGGTCCTTTAAGTAGACCCAAGGGAGCCTCTCTAGAGAAGTGTGGAACTCTCTAGAGAGGGAGAGTGAGAGAGAGGATGGATGGGTGGTTTTTAGATCCACATTTGGTGGATCTAAAAATTGAATGCATCTTGGTTGCTATTTTTAGCAACCAAGGCAACAACACATGGTAGAGAGTTCTAGAGAACTCTAGGCTAGGTATTTTCATGTGGATGGTGTGTGTGGGTCGAAACCTAGGTGGCTAGGTTGATTAGGTTAGATTCTAATGGGTTTAGGTTAAGGTAGGTCTTAAATTAGGGTTGTAAACCCTAATTCACTAAGGTAAAATGCAATTAAACTTGATACAAGTTTAATTGGATGCGTGAAAACCTAATTAAGAGTAGAAAAACTCAATTAAGTTAGGTCTAGGTCAATTGGACTCTCACTGAGTCCAATTGGATTGTGTGTGCTAAGATCATAGCTCAATTGGACTCAATGAGTACAATTGAATAGGCTGATGGAATTGACTAAGATCCAAGTCAATTAGGTTTAGTGAGGACCTAATTAGGTCCTTAGGGAGGTCTAGAGGTGATGTACTAGGGTTAGGGCACCTTAATTTAGGTTCCTATGGGGTTGGAAATGGGTTTAGGGACCTAGGAATTCAAGATCTAAGCTTGAATTAAAAAACAGGAACTAGAGAGTAGTTCCAGACGTCTGACAATAGTGTCAGATGTCTTAAAATGAAAATTCAGACATCCAGACTTGTTGTCGAGACATCTAAATAGGGGCAGGGAAGAGTTAAGGTTCTGTCTGCAAAAATTGGACGTCCAGACCAATTGTCTGGATGTCTTAAAATGCTGCAGAAGTGGGTTTTAGGTGCAAAGGTTGTGGCTAAAGGTTCTGGATGTTCTGTAACTCATATGGACATCCAGATATAGGCTGGAAATAGGGTTTTAGGGCTTCCTAGGGTACAGTGACCTAATCCAAGGGTGGCTAAGGCTTGGGGAAGCTTCTAGGCTATCTTAGGGCTAGCATGGACCTAAGTTCTTCGTAATTTACTGCTTTATTCCTACTTAACAGAATATCATACCTCAACCCCTTACATTATTGTCTACTACATCTTATTCTAGGTCTTTTGCTCCAGCTCTGCTGCAACTCTGGCTTCAGGTCCAGCTTCAGATCCAGTCTCAGATCTAGCTCCTAAGCTTCTTATTTCCTGTAATTTATATAATGCACCTAATTAGTATATTATAGCATTATTCTATGCATAATTATAGGAAGAACAGTAAAGATGCAAATAATACTTATGCATGCATGAACTACCCTAACTTATGCTAAGTCCTAGCCTAATTCTAGACAATTAAGACCTATGATTGCTGCGCAATCAATACCTGATAAGCAACTCGATTACATGGGTCTGAGAGAGAAGAGAAAGAGAAAGAGGGAGAAGGGTGGGGGGTTTTGCACTGCCTCCCTATCTCTCTACACTTAGCTGCTCAGAGACCTTTGACTCTGTGGTGTTGTGCTGTGCCTCTATGCTGAAGCTCAAGAAGGAAGAAGGAATGAGGCCCTTGAGCTTCTTATAGGCACTGTAGCAGGCTTACACTTAAGCCATCTGATAGTTTGTCTCTGTCATCTGATATCTGCTGGTTCTAAGCTCCTGTGGCTATATTGGTTACTTAAGTGAAGTGGAATATCCGATTGAGTTTACTATTCATTTATTTAAGATTATTGTGAGCTTAATTTCAGTGGTTAATTGGTGATTTAAATCATCATTTTACCAAATTCTTTTTGCACTTTGATATTAACTCTGATATATATATATCATTTTTTAATGGAATTTTGGTTATAACTGCTCATATTTGTGCTTATAATTGTGATCTTTAAAATTGAATTTCCATTATTGTTCTCAGTGAACAACCTCGTGCTTTCTTGAGATTACAAATTTAAGTGTTTATCACAATTTCACGACTATACTATGACGCATTTCTTAAACATCAACAATTTCATGTTAACACCTAGAATCTAGGAAGGGTGGTCCTTACTAAGACAATGAGCTCAGTTGCCCAAAGTAAGCTGCCTCTCAAGAAAAAGGACCCGGGTGCACCACTCATTTCGGTTGTCATAAATGACACCACCTTTTATCGTGCCCCTTTCGATTTAGGTGCCTCTATTAATCTCATCCCCCTGGTCTTATTCGAGGAATGATTTGGTGAATTAAAATCTACTAAGGTTCAATTTCCTTTGCCAGACCGATCTACCATTCAACCGCAGGGAGTTGTTAAGGATAGTATTGTTAAGGTCTAGAATTGTCGAGGTGCCTGAAGCTCTCATAAATGCCCCTGTCATCCTTCAAAGACCTTTTCTGATTACCGCACAAGCTAATATCAATTATCATTCCACAAAAATGGATATAAGTTGCAGTAACCAGACTATCTTATTAGATATTTTCCAAGCTTCCAAGAAGTCCATTGATTATGAATTTTATGAGGACGCTGATAATAAAATGGAAGCAGTAATTGAGAAATTGACGTTGATCAACTCCTACTCTGCTTTGACCATTATCGATCCAAATTCTATTGATTCATATTCTGAATATGATTATATGGTCCAAGGCATTTCAGATCAATTAGGGTTTGACATTCATTCTTCAATTCTTTCTGATTTTCCACCTAACCCATCCGCACTAACTTCACCCACCCTGCATCACATTGACTTCTCTCCCCCTCCCTTTCCATTGGACCTACCACCCAACCCATCCAAGTTTGGCTTTAATCATGAACTTAAACCATGGCCAAACTCGGGTCATTCTTCCATTTTTCCATTTCATTTTGATCCCTATATCTTTACCAATCATCTTTTAAGGGATCCTGAGGAAGACACCTTTCTTGAGGACATTCAAGTGTCCAATTATTTACATGACTGTCTGTCTTCCGTTCATCACTTCATGCCCAGCTGAATGGCATAAAAGATAGCACTGGATGGGAGGTAACCCATCATTTTTCCTACTTTTCTTTTCTCTTTCTTTTTCTAGGTTTTGACCATCCTAAACTTGACCACTTATCATTAAGGTGATCTCTTTTCCCTCTTAATGCATGAGGACATTGCATATCATAAGCATGGGGGGTGTTTTTAAATTTTGACAATCAATTCAGGATTTTTAAAACCTAAAAAATAAGTAATTTTTCTTTTGCATGCATCTCATTGTAGAAAAATCGTAAAACTCTTTGAGGAAAATTTTGAAAATTGTGACTAAGGTTGAAAGATTCATTTTTAGGTACAATGGGATTCAATCTTTAACAAACTAGGGGTAAGGATACGGATCTGATTATTAGAATCTCTAGGCCTATTTTTAGACTAGATCAAGTATCATCCTCTAAATTCCACCTGAACTCGTGAAGATTCAGGTGACTTGATCTCTTTTTGTGATCTGAAAATTACTTGGCTTAGTTTCCAACCCAAAAACTTACATCTCTTGTAGAAATTCTTGTGTCAAAATTCACACATAGCTAACACTTAAAAACAAATTAGAAAAATTAGAAAAGCCCCTTGTTTAGTCTCAGTGAAATCCGAAGGAGATCATTGGTTTGAGTTCCCACTATCGACGAGGAAAAATGCCTCCTTTGAGGACACGATGTCAACATGTTACTGCCTCGGCACTACTCTGTATCTATATTTCATATCTTTAGACGGAGCATTAAGGCACAATTTTGCAGCTCAAGTGTCTTGGATGGTGCTTTACCCATAGCGTCGGAGCAAGAGCTTGAGTTTGCTTGGAGCACCCCATTACACCGCATTGTGTTTTGGAGTTGTGAGCTCTTAGGTGGTGTCTTGGATAGTATTATCTCGAAGTGCTAGCACTAGAGCCCCTTCGAGGATTGGTAACGGGAATGATGATCCCAACACATCTGTTGTAGGATTAAGCTAGGAGTAAGCATGAGGGAGACAAGAAAAAAAAAAAACATGACCTTATAAATATCCTTATAAATGTTGGCATTCACAAAGCACCGACACAAGATTTTAAAAGATTATGCAAGTTGTGAGTCGAATTCAAGAGCCAAGGAAATCCTAATTGCAAAATGGTTTCGGGTCATTTGAATTAACAATGAGTTAATTTGTGAATTTTTGAATGATACACTGATCCTGATTCATCTAATTTTCGTATCTAAAGACAAATCCCGATGTTTTATCTATAACAAATCACGTGCCTTTCATGTTTTTAATCAACAAAGGCCCTATAATCTTTTTCTCCTCAAAAGTAAAAAAAAATAATAGCCTTTTCCAAAAATCCATTTTGTGAAAATAGTTTTGCTAAGAGTTTAGAAAAAGATAAGCATGGGAGTGTGATACACACCAATTTATCATCAGTCTTATGCCCTAAAATAAATTTAGCTCTTAGGGTTTTAACTCCGCAAATAGGTTTTTGAGCTGCATTGAGGCATTCACCTAGGTTAGGCATGCATTGCATTTTATTATATTTTTAATGCATCTATTTGAGTGTCAGGGATAGATATAAAGTTAGATCCCACATACCTTAGCACTCAGTAAGGCAGAAGATGAAGAAGAAGCTCCTATGAGCTGGATCCCAGCTAGATCCAACTCATCCTAACTGGATCCTATCTCATTCTAGCTAAATCAACTCATCCTTAGCTCCATTTAGCTGATCTCAGCTGAACGGTAGCTTTAGCTAGTTTATCTCAGCTCCATTCAGCTCACCTCAGCTAAATGGTAGCTCAAACTGGCTCAAATCAGTTGATCCCAGCTCCATACCAGCTCTTGCAGCTCAGAACAATTCACTGGAAGCTCAACCTGACTAGGACTAGCTACTGCCATCAGCTAGCTAGACTTAGTCAGTTGAAGATAACCTCAACCAGCTCAAGCCAACTCAAGTCTAGCTCCTAGAGACCTAACCTAGCTCAACTTGGTTGAGCTGAGCTACTTGACCTAAGCTAGCTACTCCAGCTAGCTAGGTATTCTCTGGGAAGACCAGACCCAACTCACCTTAGCTCATATCAGTAGAAGCCAGCTCATCTTAGCTTGTCTTAGCAGCTAGCAAAGAACTAGCAAGCTAAGCCAGCTAAGTTAGCACCTTGCAGTTCTCTTCAGCAGCCACCAACTCCAGTATAGCTCCTTCCTAGAGTAGCAAACTAAGCCAGTTCTTCTCTTATTAGTGTAGTGCACACCACACTCTCTTTTTCTAATTACCCTAGGCACACTTTCCTACAGTGAGCTTAGAAGAGAAAGGGTTTCATTTTGTCACTTAGGCATAGGTTCAGTGTAGTTATCTTCGCTTTCAAGAACCCGATTATTTCCAAAATCATAAAAAAAACAAAATCAAAAATTGCAAAAATACATGTGTTGATTTGAGAGGCGAGAGAGAGAACCATTTTGTGACTAATAATTTGGCTTCCTTGGATGACCTTAGATACTCCACTATCTAGGTTTTATAAATTGTAAAAGCGATTGCAAATTTGTGTGTTGCAACAACTTAAAACCCTAATTTTATCAAATCACACATTTTTTGCATCAAGTATGATTGCACAGCAATCATAGGACCTAATCTACCTGAATTAAGTTAGATCCTAGCTTAACTTAGGAACAATGTATGCATGAACAGAATATTTTGCATCATAGTTGATTTGTTAGCCTTGTAAATAGTAATGCTATTTTATGTTCTAATTGACAGGAAATAATAATTGTAGGTAATTTGAGGTCACGGATGATAAATCCGACCGTACGGATTTGTTTAGGACGACGACGGGAATCCAATGCTTCCGAGATTTCCTTGATCGGACTCCCGTAGCATCTTATGAAGCACGTGAAAGAGCAAAGGCCAAGAAGAAAGTGGCGTAAATCTGAACTTCAAATGCCAAATCCAACCATACATATGGATTCAAATCATCGATCACAGTCCAACAGCGCAAAAATCAACTCAATCAGAGCCCTGAAGCACCCTCTACAAAAGGGAGAAAATTGATGGTCAGAATGGCACCACGTGGCGCCATCCCAACAGCTGCTACCACCGCCCCATCCATTGAAGCACTCACTATGCGCTTTGTGGGCAAGTGCACCATGTTGATGCATACCCCACACCTTCATCAGAGGAAGATCATCTCAGCCATTGGATCCTCATCCAATGGTTGAGGACAGTCATGCAGGATATCAAGATCGAGTGTAGAGCATTGGCCAGCGCGCTTGAAGTTGGTGAGGTGGTGAGCGTTCGAACCACGTAGAACATGAAATCAGAGAGGTGATGGAGCGCAGGTGCCATTGGACAACACGATCTTCAATCGACGGTGTGGAGGCGGCCGTGTGGCGTGCAGCAGAGCGTCAAATCAAGTGATCCGATGCATGCACGAGGTGACGTGCGGTTACACATGCCGATATACGTAGCTCAATGAGGCTGTATGGCACGCATCCTCAGCCATTGATCATCGCAATCGAACGACTAAGGTTAAACACGTGCGCGCGTGCTAGAAAAGTGAAGGTGATCGAGCAGTGTGGGGTCTCAGCCGTGTGATTGTAATCACAGGGCACTGGGCGTGACACATGGCACAATCCTATGCAGCGTGTGCATTGAAGGCGCGTTAGAGGCTCTTTTAGGGTGCGATTTGATTCGTTGATCTCCCGATTGATGGATCTAATCAATCCAAGGTTGATGCATGATTCTAGGGTCTAAATACCTACTTTGCTCCTCATTTTAACTATAAAAAGGACCCTAGAGCTCCCATTCGAAGGCATCTCTCGGTCAACATCTCCTCCTCCAGACATCTTCAAGCTTCTCTTGCTCCATTTTCCTCTGAAGCATCCATTAAGATCACCTTGGTGCACTGCTGCTGCTCTCCCCAACCTCTCCAAAGGCCACCAAGGACCACCCTTGGTGCCCTTGTTCTAGTAGACTAGATAGCTATTTTATTTCTAGTAGTTCTAGTAGTTTCTTCTAATTCTAGTCCTAGTTACTTGAACAACCTGATTATTATATGAACAAATTTGCTTCATATATATATCTGATTATTCTAGCTCTAGTTAGTTCTAATTCAATATTACAATCAAGTCATTCTATTGCCTCCCTGAGCTTGACCGAAACTCACCATCTCGTTACATTTTATTTGTTTCGACGTATTTTTGCGCTATCCTATGACGTAATTATCTTTAAATGTGAACTTACATTGAACACAAGATCATAAGCTTGGAGCAATCACACCAGAGGCAGGTTAGTCATCTTCCCTTTCTTCCCAAATCCCCTCTCTTTCTTGGGAAGATAAAAAGGAAACAAAAAAGAATTAGGAGTCCAATCCTCTCTTTTTTTCTAGAGATATCAATCAAGGCAGGAGTTTCCTGATTTACTCTATTCGATTGTAATTAGATCAGATTGGATTCGATTTGATTCAGAACATCCAATCCTTGATACCTGCACCTATTAGGGACTTGGAGTACCTTGGACTACTCACTTTCTTATTTGAGTCCAAGGTTCCATATTTTTCTTTTGGAAACAGAAAGGAGAGCTATCGTCCAACGATAGCAGTTCGGAACAGTATATTATGTGCAAAGCAGGGAGATTACAAAAAGGATCCCCAATTGATGAGAACCTCATCATGAGCCATAACTAGCTCATTTTGACCTAATACAGAGGATAAAAGCTCCTACATAACTTAAGGAAAGGCTTAACTCAGAGAATTCTGAGTCTAAGAAGAAAACAAGTCATAAGGGGTAAAAATGTAATTTTACCAGCACAATCTGCAAATAGGGTAACTCAGGATCCAAACATAGGTCAAACTAACCTAATAAGAAGGAAAATGGGATGATCTGATTTGATAAGGGCTACAGCAACTCCAAGGAATTAAATGATAATTTGTAACCCTAAAACAAACCCACTTCAATTCACGAGGTTCGAGGCAAAGAAAAAATCTACTAAACCCTCTAAAATTCATATAAAAATAATCTCTAGGGTTTAGAACCTTCAATTTGGCCTTAGGAACCCATTTTGACCTACATTGAGAACCATGCCCAATTAATGATTTAATTTGGGTTTTTACGTAAATTGGCTGGTCAAACAAGGTCTGACCTAGAAATAAAATTCACCATTAGAATCCTTAGGTCCCATTTAGTCATGCATAAAAACTTGAGCCTAAGAAGAGACCTTCTTGACCGACTTTGCATTTTGGTCCTTATCCATTATTTTTTGACCCTCAACTTTTGAAACCCTCACATTTTGGCCCCTAATTCTTCATCATTTTTTTGCATTTGGGTCCTCCCTGCAAAACCATGAGCAGCGCCATGCTCCGGCGAGGCATGGCACCGCGCAGGGTGAGGGCGACCCCCTGCCAAGACAACGGGGTGTTCCCTACGACGTCTGCTGTCGTAGGGACACCTCCACGATCTCTGCCATCGCCCACACCTTCCGTGCGAACGCGCGGAAGATATGGGTCGCGATCCGGCCATCCTCCGGCGAGGGAGGCACGTCGTCTCCCTCCGCCCTCCTCTCTGATTTCGCCTCTATAAAAGCCGCCACCGTCTGCCGCATTCAGCAGCTCGGTTCTGACGGAGAAAACCCCTCCTCTTCCCTCTCTTCCCACTCCGGCAGAAGCCCCCCTGCTCCGGCGGTTCTTCCTCCTCCTCCTCGTCGCTCTGCCGCACTACCAGCAGCAGAGCTGCCTTCACCTGCTCTTCCCGTGTCGCGCCGTACCCAACGCGCGCTCTCCCGCTCTCTCCTCGCCGCCGCCCCTTCTCTCTGGGCACCTTCTTCTCCGGCGACAGTCGATACGACTGTCGCCCTGCTCCGGTCCCCCTCGTCCCTCCAAGTAGGTACAGTTCTTCCCTTTCCTCCCCTCTTTCTTTTCCCTATTTTCATTTTCTCAACCACCCTTTGACCGCGCCTAATCACCCTCACCTTCTCCATCTCCGGCCACCCTCCGGCGAGACATTCCCATCGCTCCGCAGCCCCATACGCCTCGCCGACCCTCACAGAACCTCTGCCTCACCACACTGAGCAACCTCCGCTCACCCATTATCGCTCCACCGCCCCACCACACTCCACCGAACAAACCCATTTTTCCGGTCGCAGTCTGACCTAGGGCCGCCGCCAGACACCGCCCCACAACCTGCTACCCCCCGCATTACCTTCGCCGTGCCACGGCAAAGGTCACCCTGTAGTCTGATTAGGCCGAGAGGCCCTGCTTGTGCTTGGCAGGTCTGCAGCCCCGACCGCCATTGGTGACAAGGCGAGGAGCTTCCAAGCAAGCTCCAGGCCCTGCAGCAACAGGATCCCAGCTGAGGCAAAGCGGGGGGACTTGAGCGAAGGCAAGGAGCAGATCTGCGAAGAGAAACAAGCACGTTGCTGCTGAAGCTAGGTCGCGCCTTCCTGCGGGCGCGCGCAAGCGAGGGACAAAATTTAGTCCCACATCGTGGGATTTCAAAGCGCCGCACCGGTTTAAATTGTTTTTGTGAAATAAGCTTATCGCCTCAGTACACGGGGTGAGGTCCCTCTCACCCACTCACCCGGCCTCGTCCGCGATCACCCCCCGCGGACCTGGCCCGACCCGTTTACCGGACCTGCACTCCTCACCCACCACCACACGCCGGTGGGCCTGGACCCGGGCACGACCCGTACCCGAATACCCGGCAGCTCTAGGAGAGCTATCCTACGAGCGAAATCTGAGAGAGAGAGACGCGGGAGAGGGTAGAGTAGGTTTTTGCCCTGACCAATCTGTGAGTGTGAAGGCACAGAGGAAGAAGAAGAGAGGGTAGACTGCAGAGGAAGAAGGAGAAGAGAAAGAAGAAAGGAGCAGCCAGAGCTGTGGCTGCTTGAAGAAAAGCGAGGCAGAGAAGAAGAAGGCCGACGAAGAAAGACTGAAGGAAGAAGAAGGAGGAGCACCAAGCAGCACTGTAGCAGCGGCGACTTAAGTCGTCTGATTGGAAAATCAGACGACGCTCTGCAGAGGAAGAGAAGAAGGAGGAAAGAAGAGCAGGCACCGCACAGAGGAAGAAGAAAAAGAGAAGCTGAAGAAGAAGACGAGAAGCGCAAGGAAGACAGAGCTGAAAGAAGAAGAGAAGAAATAGAAGAAGCTCTGAAGAAAGAAGAAAAGAGAAGATCAAGGAAGAAGATCCGAGAAAGAAGAGAAGAAGACAAGCAAAGAGAGAAAGAAGAGAAGAAGAAAAAGCCAACAAAATAAATCTCTCTCTCTTTTCACTTTTGTAATAGAAACTTTGTACTTCTAGAATACAATTTGCTCCCTGAGTTCGACCTGGGAAAACTTTTATTTTCCAAGTAACAAATTATATTAAACTGGTAACTGCTCCTCTATACTATACTACAATGAGATATTAAAACCATAGAGGACTGGAGCCGAGCCACCAATAGTGTATGAGGGACCAGCACTCTCTTACAATACTGTCACAACATACCGGCCTCTCCTGAAAAAGTCTCTCATTCCTTGCCTTCCATACACACCAAATAGTAGTAGCATGTGGACATGTGGCTTCCCTCTCATTTCAAACCCATGCCAGATAGAATCCCACTCTGGTAATGGCTCCTGACAAATTTTTCTCCAGATGACATTAGTGACAAGGCAAGAAGAGAGGAGGTGATTTACATTGTCAATACTCATCTCACATAAGAAACAAACATGGTGATCAGTACCCAACCTTACGTAGCGTAGATCACTTGTGATTAACCCATCTCTCCTGCATAGCCAAAGGAAAATTTGTACCTTGAGAGGAATTTTTAACAACCATATCTTCTTGTCAATGGAATCATATCTCCAATCCTCTTCAAAGTTCAACATTCTGTTATAGCCAGATTGGACACTATAAATCCCCTCCCACAAATATCTGTCCTCCATTCCAAGCCTGGGTTTGAATCTTTCAAGGTCTGATATAAGCCTTCTCTTTTCTTCCCACAACCAGGTAGCTCTTCTGCTGGACTCCTCACCATCCAGATTCCAGCTGCTGCTACTGCAAGACCAGACCTTGCTGATAGTGACATCCTTGTCAGCTGCTGCAGCAAAAGCTCTTGGATAAAGCTCCTTCAAGACACCCATTTCAGACCATCCCTCCTTCCAGAAACTGAAGGACGTGCCATCTCTAAGTGATGGTTGCAGCAGATGGAAGTTATCAGTCAATGCCTTAGTCACAGATTTCCAGAAAGGTGATGGACAGTTGGGCTAAAGTCTGGACAGCATGTTGTTGGAAGCTCCATATCTGTCTTTAATCAGAATAGACCATGGTTTTAGATCACCTTGCAGTAGCTTAACAGCCCATTTAAGTAGCAGGGCATCATTAAAATGCTTCAGGGACTTGATCCCAAGACCACCAATCTCTTTAGGATAGCAGATCTGATCCCACTTGAGAGGCTGCAAGAAACTGCCCTTATGTCTAGCTCCCTTCCAAAAGAATCTCTTCCTCATCACATCCAATCTTTTCCAAATGGATTTTGATGCTTTGAAAATGGAAAAGTAGAAGACAGGGATGGAGGTGATCACCGAGTTGAGCAAGACAAGTCTTCCACCTCTAGACAGGAACCTGCTATGCCAACCATCTAGTTTCATAGAAATCTTGTCAAAAAGGCAATTCCAATCACTTTTCTTCAACTTGGAAAACCTCAAAGGCAGCCCAAGATATCTGATAGGAAGACTGATGCGGGGAGTCATCAGGATGGCTGCTAAGGCTTCTTGCTCCTCCTCAGGTAAACCAAAGCAGACCAAACCAGACTTGTCTCTATTCAACCTCAATCCAGAAAGCTCACCAAAAATATTAACCAAATGATGCAGAACCAATGCTCCATCCACAGACCCTTCAACAAAAAAAATAGTATCATCTGCATACTGAAGAATGGGAGCCAGATTATTCCTATAAGATAGTGAATATCCTTTGACAAGACCAGCTTCAGAAAGCTTACAAGCAAACCAAGCTAAACTGTCAACTGCCAAATTAAAGATCAAGGGAGCCAGGGGACATCCTTGCCTAATGCCACATTGGGGTTGAATCCATGCACCACAGGGTTTTCCATTTATTAGAGGGGTAAAGGAGGCAATGGTAATACATCTTTTAAGCCATCCTATCCAAGTAGAGGGAAAGCCCCTTCTTTTAAGCACATCCCAGAGATAAGGCCAACTGATGGAATCATAAGCCTTACGAAAGTCAACCTTCCAAAGGAAGGACTTGCATCTTCTCTTATGCCAGCCACAAACCATCTCTTTGGCTATGATAAAAGATTCTTGTAGAGATCTACCAGGGAGGAAAGCTGACTGAGCAGGATGGATCAGATCTTGCAATATAGGCCTCAATCTATTAGTCAGGACCTTGCCAATCACCAAGTACAAGGAGTTAGAGAGGGCAATGGGTCTAAATTCCTGGAAGGATTCAGCACCTGGGGTTTTTGGCAGAAGAAACAGATAAGATCTATTTATTCTTTCAAAGCCAAAATTGCCACTTTGAAATTCTCTAATCACTTCCATAACCTCTGTGCCCACAATGTCCCACAGTTCTTTGTAAAAGAGCACTTGGATTCCATCAAGACCAGGCAACCCTTCATAGTTGAGATCCTTAATGGCCTTCAGGACTTCAGCTTCAGATATGGGTTCAATCAGGCTGGACCCCTAAGACTCATTAATCTTGGGTAGATCACTAGCTGTCATCCTCCAACTGCCCCTACCTGTAGCTCTTGAAGATTACTTGAAATATCTGACAGCCTCAGCTTTGATATCAGATAAGGAGGTAATTCTCTGCCCCTCTATAACCATTGAAGAGATCAGATTTGTTCTTCTCCTAAAACTAGTAGCCAGGTGAAAGAATTTGGTGTTTGCATCCCCCTGACTTAGCCATAGCTGCCTAGAATGCTCTCTCCAATCCATCTCCAATTTCAGGTCTTCTTCAGTTACCACCCCCTGCCATCTTCTTCTATCTGCAAGGTCCAGCTCAGACAGATGATCCACAGCTTCCTTGGTATCCAGTTCTTGAATTTTCAGCAAAGCCTCACGATGCTTCTGATGTTTGAGAACAGAGATAATATCTCCATACTCCTTCAGCATACCTTTCAAAGCCATAATCTTAGAAGCCAATCTGGAGGTGGCCGTGCCTTCACCCTGCTGTGACCTCCACCAGCTGGCAAACATGTCTCTGAACCCTGTTTCCCTCAGCCAAGATTTCCTAAATTTGAAGTAGGATCCAGCCACCACCTATTCACCATTGTCCCACACCAAGGGTGTATGGTCAGAAAATGGGCATTCAAGACCACAGACAAATGACATCTGGAAGAGATCCATCAGCTCAGCATTGCCAAAAAATCTGTCAATCTTGGACATGAGCCCATTACCATTCCTCCAAGTGAATTCAGCCCCTGATGAAGGAAATTCACACATCCCCAAGGCCTGGACCATCAATTGAAATCCAGTGGTGGAGCTGTCGACCACCCCATTAGGTTTGTCACTCCCCACTAAAGTACAATTGAAGTCCCCTCCAACAAGCCAAGCCCCCCCACCTACAAAGTTTGCAGCTAGGTTCCAATCCTCCCACAACTCCTGCCTCCTGTTAGGATCATTTAAACCATACACACCTGTCACAAAGAAGACATTGTCCCCCTGGCCTCTTTTGAATCTACAGGTTAGAAGGTGCCTAGCCACAGAAACC
The DNA here is from genome assembly GCA_037157565.1 of Thalassia testudinum. Classification (NCBI taxonomy): domain Eukaryota; kingdom Viridiplantae; phylum Streptophyta; class Magnoliopsida; order Alismatales; family Hydrocharitaceae; genus Thalassia; species Thalassia testudinum. The sequence continues at coordinate 108,007,106 of JAZHRO010000003.1, read as the reverse complement.
TCCTCCAAGCACAGCAGCTGCTTCTTCCACCAAATGGCAACTCCCCCAGATCTGCCATTGGAGTTGACCACCACAAGGTCATTTGCAGACCCTGCCCTCATCTCTTCCCATGCCCTGTCAGACTCACAATAAATGTGTGTCTCTTGAAGGATGGTACAGTCGATTTCCCATTCACGCAGATATCTAAGTAGAGACCCCCTCCTACTTCTATCGCGCAACCCATGCACGTTCCAGGTTAGGACCTTCATTTGGGAGTCAAGTCTGTCCCCTTCTTAGCTGCAGAAGTTCTGCTAACCTTCATCACAGCTGCAATGATAGATTCATCAACACTTTATGTAGGAGTGTGCCTTCTTAGCCTCAACTTGTAGGGAGGTTTCCCACTCCTAGCAGTAGAAGGAGTCTTTGACTTCAAGTGCACGACATCAGCCACAGGAGAACAAATCTGCAAGTCCATGGCACTCACAGAGGAGTCCACCAGAGCAGAATCAGCAGGCTCATTGATCACATTCATTTCCATCCCTTCATCAGGCACACCGAGATGGGTTTTCAGGTTCTCAACCACAGCTTCATTAGACACATTCATTTCCATCCCTTCATCATCCATCACTGCAGCTACCTTTTGGATCAGGGGTACTTCAGCCACTTCCTCCAGAGCTTCAGTACTCATCTCCACAACTCCCAGGCTCCCTACCTCATCTACCAATTCCCTATCTTTAGAGCATTCTGCCACCACCTCCTAGCTAGCACCATTTGGTTGCAAGGAAGGAACTTTGGTTTTCAGCACCTCAGCATAAGAGGGGAGGTCTTGGATCAGAGGTACTTCAGCCACACCTGCCAGAGCTTCAGTCCTCATCTCCACAACTCCCAAGCTCCCTACCTCATCTACCAATTCCCTATCCTTAGAGCATTCTGCCACCATTTCCTGACTAGCACAGTTTGGTTGCAAGGAAGGATTTTTGTTTTTCAGCACCACAGCATAAGAGGGGGGGTGATGTCTAGGCACGACCTCTCTATCTGCCACAATAAAATTCAAAAGGAGCATCCAAGAACTGCCCCACATCTGAGGAATAGTTTATCAGGAATGGTACCAGCCTTGAAGACCTTCACCCTCACATTCAGAACATTGGCATCTCCTTCAGTCAGACCAACAACAGCATCCTCGGCCACAGATGCAAACCCAGCTATCATGTTTTCCACCACCTTTCTAGACCTTAGATGTAGAGGCAGACCTCTGATCCCAAGAACACCAGACCTGGAGGCTGCTCTTTGAGGGGGACGCTCAGGCAGAGAACCATCAAAGGGGGATACCAGCTACCAGATCACTGATAATCCACCCAATATGCTAGTATGAAAATAATACTTTTCAACATCTACTGCACCCACATCAAAAAGCACAAATCGCAACGAAGAGATAATCTCAATGTTCCAAGCATCAGCTGATAGAGGAGATCTCACCAATTGCCGAATTCTGTCCATCGAAAGGGTACCCATCATTACTTCTCCAATCAAAGCACCACGTAGAGCTAGCTCCGCTACCTTGACATCCTCAGTCAGGGGAATCTCCACATCCATAGCGTGTCCCCCAAAAGTTGAGGGGGGAGGTGGGAGGGTTATCTGTAGCTCACCCCTAGGCCGCGAAGGTGTATTGCAATCCCTGCCCCCAGAACCACCACAAGTCGCCAGGCAGGCATCCCGCTTGTGACCAAATCCTCCACATGCCAAACACAGCAGTGGTCGCTGGCAGGTCGTCGCCAGGTGCCCCCGACGCCGACATCTAAAGCAAATCACCTCCCTTCGACTTCTACCCCAACCATCTTGAAAACCCCTCCTGCCCAGGGTCCTAACTCCATCAGGAACACGGACGCCACGCACCTTCTTGCGCCAAGATCGCGAATGCCATACCTCCCATTTGTCAGAGTCATCGGCACCGGCGTCGGGCCCCCTCATGCGGCCAGCCATCCAAGCCGACGTTTCCGGCCCAAAGGGGAATTCAAATTTCGTCGGAACTCAAGAGCCCAAATGGGAACTTCAATCTCCTCCAAGGTTCCATATTTGGAATCAAATAGGACTTGGAAATAGAGCCAATTAGGGTTTTCACATTAAGGGTTGAAGTGCTAGTACACACTTATAAAGGAAAATAGATCTTCTCGCATTTGTGTGCTACCAAAGCCCTTGGTTGAATTGATCTTATCATCAAACCCTAAAATCAAGACTCTATGATCACTTGAATATTAAAATTGAGACCTAATAACCTATTTAAGAACCAAAACAGGGTGGTTCTAGTAACTTGACCCGAATTTCATCCTCAACTTTAGGTCAGGTCAGGTGAAGTTGGTTCACTATGTGAATCAACCAACCTCAAATTAGGTCACAGTTAGAATCAATCTCTAATTCAAGTGATAATTTAAGGCACAACTAGGCCTAAAAGTGGTAGACTTAGGGTTTAATTTGCACATTCCGATCTACTTGGAACCATAGTGACAGCGAAGGTTAGGCAGGGGAAACCCTGCAACCTATGGGGATGCTCTACCGAGTAGGGGTCTTTGTGAGACTCTCCCTTTCAGGCTACCCAAGTAATCCTCAGGTGTATAAATTTCTAATCCAAAGGTCCATTTGCCTCAAACTGCCATAGTCATCCAATTCTTTTGGGTACCTTGATTGGGTCCAAACTATTTCCAGTTCCTCATCTCTTCTATAGTGCATGTACAGGAGGAGGTCTTTACGACCAGTCTTGAGACCTCCGTTAGTAAGACACACCCGTCGGGGTCAGACCTTGACCCTCTTGTTTGGGTTTCCTTCTGATCTATTCGATATCTCTTCTCATCTATCTACATTTGATCCCAGTTCTCCATCCTCTGCTTCCATTGAGAATTCAGATCAAGAAGGGGGTGATATTCAACACTTGCAGGACCAGTTGCAAACTCTCACCAACCTAATTCATTCACTGGTCAACCCCCAACCGCATCCACAGATGCGAGATCAATACAATCCCTCATGCTATCGAACCCACGGTGTAGATTCCAACTGGGGGACCTGATACAAAGTTGAAGTCAAATATTATCAACTTAATCCCCCACTTTCATGGATTGGGCTCTGATGACCCTTTCCAACACATTCAGGAATTGAAGCATCTGGCCCAGACTCTCGGGCCAAATGTTCAGAATCGAAACACCCTGCTAATGAAAATTCTCCCCTTCTCATTGAAGGATAAAGCTGCCCATTGGTATCGATTTATGACTTGACCAATCAACACCTGGGAGAAGTTACAAGCTAAATTTCTTAAGAAATTCTTCTTAGTAGGGCACACTAATGCCCTGAGGCATCAAATCATTCATTTCATGCAAAATGTGAGGGAACCTCTTCATGAGGCATGGGATTGCTTTCTAGATCTCATGCGGAAATGCCCTCACCATGGAGTTCCTAAATGGGAACAAGTCCAGTCTTTTTACTAGGGACTCCATGAAGACATCCGATTATTTGTCAATGCAGCCTGTGGAGGTAACTTCATAGTTAAAGATGAAGACACCATTTGGGAGATTCTCAAGAACATGTGCGGGAACTCCATAAAAAATGAGTCTATGGGTATGCTCGATCAGACGACTACCTATGCATTGACAAACACACGGGGGACACACAAAACATGAGACCTATCTGCATCTGTTGATTTGGAGTTAGTGGCCAGTCGAGTGGATAAGGTCTTTATTATCGAGAAGAGGTTGGACGATTTGACTCACCAACTCCAAAAAGCCACTTCTTCTCAGCACACGTATGTGCGTCCACCCATAGGGAGGAAGATCATGCATAATGTTCACCACCACTCATATCTGAGCTTGGATGCTTATCCACCCCCATCTGATCTAGGTTTTGGAAGAAACTCTGAACCTTCCTACTCTAGTGAGGGGATCTTTGAACCCCCATATCCTGATTACTCTGGGGCTACTCAACCCTATGAGGAGCTCCGTGCCATCTAAAATGATCCTTTCACTAACTCCTAAAACCCCGGATGGTGCAATCATCCAAATTTCTCCTGGTCAGGGAATAATCATAACTCTAGACCTCAATTCCAACCTCGACCAAAAAATCCATGCCCATATCACCTTGCTCATCCTAGGCCCAACCCAAACTTTCTAATCAAGCCTAACAAGGAAGATCAGATGAGTCTGATTCTACAGACCGTGGTTGATATGCAGAAGATCAATGCTGCCTTGTAGAGGCAGCACAATGCGGAGATTACAAAGGTTCGTAATCAACTCGCACAAATGGCTGGGACTCGCCATCCTAGTACACTTCCTTCCCAGCCACTGCTAAACCCGAACAACGTACCGAACCAAAGGCACGTTGTGAACCAAACCCAAGGCCAAGTTTACTACACTCATGCAGGCCCGTCTGCTCAAACTTGTATGTCAGGAACTTCCACCACCTTAGTTGATTTGAATCAAGCATCATTGGTCAACCCTGTTGCCCCTCAACAGGGTCCAATCCTTTCTCCTCTTACACATTATGACTATGCTATGATCAATGTTGTTGGCATGAGAAAAGATTGGGAGACCAAGCCTCCTTACCCTTCTTCCAAATCTCACCCAACTCATGGTCAACCTACAAAGGTGGAGAGTAAGTCCAAAACTTGGAAGCACAAACCTGACCCTTAAGATAGTCAATCTTTCCCCCTGCCTCAAATCCTACCTCACCTCCACACTAGAGAATTAAGTGAATCAGACCTAACAGGGCCATTAAGAAATGCGCAAGTCACTGTCTCATTACTTGATATCCTCACTCCCACCTCCACCTCACCTTACTTATCCAAAAAAGAGGTGGAAGGATCTTCTCAAAGGAAGGTAGCTCTATCTAAAAATGTAAGTGCTATAATTCAAAACAATCTACCTCCTAAGAAATCATAACTAGGAACCCCGTTGATCCTCTGCAAGATTGGTGACACAAATTTTAAACGGGTTGCACCGGATCTTGGCGCATCTGTCAACCTAATTCCTACCACCCTTTTGAGCAATTGCAGCTAGGTCAGCTAAAACCTACTGACGTTACTCTGTAACTAGCTAATCGAACCACAATCACCCCAATTGAATTAGTAGAGGATGTGGTTGTCAAAGTTAAGGATTTCAGCTACCTAGCTGATTTTCTTGTCCTTGACATGGAAGCACTGTAGAAGTTGCAAGAAATGCCCTTGATTTTATGGAGAGCATTTTTGGTTACTACAAGAGCCATAATTAATTGTGAATCAGGGCTTATGACAATTGCCTCTGAGGATAAAAGGACTGAGATCAATATTTTTTAGGCATCTTCTAAAGGAAAAGGCAAAATCTCGATGGAGCAACTAGGTTTGATTCAGGAGCTCATGTCTATCTCACTAATAGAAAACCTATAACCAAAATTGAAAGTTTTTCGAATTACGAAAGATCATGATTCAGTTGAGCATGATTTTAGAGTATTGGAGGCTTTTACATTTGATCTTGAAAATGAACACTTGGATTTTGGGGAACAAAATGACAGCATTCAACGGGATTCGAATTTGTACTCTATAGATCTAGAAAAGTTTTGTGTTGAGGATTACTTTGAAGATCTATAGAAAACTGACACAATTAGTTCGAAGAGTGCCTACATTGCAGAACTTGAATCTTTTACCGAATCGGATGTTCATGATCCAATAGTCACTCTCCAGACATTCACTTTTGCTTGGGATGAACATTATAGAAAAGATTTTTTGGATGAGCCAAACTTTGAGTCATTTCTTGAGGAGTTAATATTGCACCCAATGGAAAAAGATCAAAATGACTTGTTGGATAATGATTTATTAGGCCACATTGCACAACTAGACTCATAGGAGGAACCAAATGTTTGGGCTGAATTGACTAGTTCACCTCTGTAGAGGCCTGGGCTCACCAAAATTTCACCTTGAAGCCCCTTAATTACATTTACATATTTTTGATTCCTCCGAAACAACTCAACCAGAGTTACCTAGAAATGAATCAACTAGATCCTTATTATAGACCTTCTAGAATGACTCTTCATCACGATCTAGTGCTCATTTGTGGCAATCTAATTTTTGTTTATCACAATCACATCTTTTGTCCTACCATTCATTACACTGTGCCAAATGACATATTCCTCTGAGCTACATTGTGTCCAGTAGATGGTGTTAAACTCAGCGCTTAACGGGATGCAACCTGTCATTTGAAAACCCGAGACCCTTCTTATCCTTTTTTAACTTCATTCCTACTACACTTTAGGATTCATACTTTAGAACAACCGACACCACCTCCAATACTAGTATCGGATCTTGAAATCGTTTGTAACAACCATCCCAATCTGATCACCCACCCTTGGGAACCTATTCTAAAATATGAACTCGGCAAAATTCAAACCCACCTTGTTTGCAATGAGGGCATTGCAAAACTTAGGCATGGGGGGTATTAAAGAACAAAACGATTGGAAATTCAACTCTTTTGAAGGGGTTCTCACAAAAAAAAAAAGAGAAGATGAAAGGGGAGGAGATCTTTTCAAGCTAAATTGAAAATCCACAATGAGGAGGAAAAAGAGGAATGTAATACAGAAAGAAAAGGAGCAAAGCAAAAAGTGAGTTAGTCTTAGTAGTTGAGTGTGGAACAGTACTTAAGTTTTAGGTTGGATCGAATGATGAATTAAGTCTTCAAGTGCTAAACCTTAGGAGATAAGTAAGCGATACTGACTTCAGGCCTCTAGGGCTTACTTGGGCTTAAAAATTCAAGCATCTGTTAAGATCTAGACTATTCCTCAAGAGGTTGAAGGAGTTGCGAAGCTGATATATTAAGTCTAAGGCTTAGGGACTATTAAACCTCTTTGTTTGCCCTTTGGTTTGTGGGACTTAGTAACCTAGTCATCCACATCTCACACACTGGTCTGGTACAATGAGCTTAATGAAGAATAATTGCCAAAAATTATTTTATTCTGAAAATGAAAATGGTTTCTCGAGGATCTGACTTAGGAGCAACTCAAAAACTCAAGTTAATTAGAGGAGTTCCCACTGTTGATAGGAGAAATACTCCCCTTGAAGACGCGTTATAACATTTCGTCTCCTCAGCGCTTGTCTCATAGGATATTTAAATATCCTATCGGGAGCATGTAAGTGCCTTGTGTTGGTTCAGGTGTCATGGGAGGCATTATCCCGTAATGATGATTGCTAGGGCCTGGATTAGCTACAGAATGCCATGGGGGGCACTATCACAAAGTTTAGATTGCTAGGGTTCTGGGGGTCATCATAGGCAGTGCTATCCCGAAGCATCAACTGCCAAGGACCTTTCGAGGATTGATGATGGGGACGAGAAATTTGATACAGACCGTGTTGAGGGCTAATCTAATGTTGGATTTAGGGGAATCACAAAAAAAATTACAAAAGGAGAAAAATCTCAAAAATGTCTCCCTCTCTATTCTCAAAATACATTGGCAAGTTGAACCTTGTTGTACGAACGCATGGGTGCTTTAACTGCTGGGGTCAAACGAACCTTTGGGAAGATTATGGGGCCTTAGAAACCTTTGTTGCAAACCCAAGGCTAAGGTTGGTCAGGTTCGTATCTTGGCTAGTACTTGAGTACCTTTAGGCCTAAAGTTCATATTTTGAACTAGTCTCTAGAGGTGTGACAAGATAAGGCATCCTGACGATACATTCTGGCCTAGAGATCTGGTCAATTCCATAGGATTTTGCTCGGGACTAGCAAAAGTTAGGCATATGGGTGTGATTGTAATACCATCAAGATGGCAACACCATCATGAGCCATAACTAGCTCATTTTGATCCAATTAAGTCAGTAAATGCTCCTACATAACTGTTAGAGAGCCATAAATCATTGCAAATCCATTCTGAGAGAAAGACAAGAAAATAGGGTCAAAACTGCAGTTTTACCGTCATATCATGAATGTAGTACAATCATGGGTTTTCTTAAGGGTTGAATGAGGGTCAAATGATCTTAAAAGGTAACAAGTGGGTTAAAACAGACAGAAAAGAGTTTACATGTGTTTTGAGAATTAAATAACTTGTGAAACCCTAAAAATAGACTCGCTTAATTAATTGAGGTTCTGGTCAGGATAAAATTCACCTAAACCCTCTAAAATTCATAGAAAAATATTCTCTAGGGTTTGGAACCTTCAATTTGACCATCAGAACCCGTTTTGGCCCAAAATAAAGTCTCAGATAGATATTTTCCCTAATTTGGGTTTTTACATAAATTACCTAGTCAAACGCAGTCAAAACCAAAATCCAACTTCACCATTGGATTCCTTAGGTCCAAATTAGGTTTGTACCAAAATTTGGACCTAAGCTGAAATTGTCTTGATCTAGTTTGCAAATTGGTCCTATCTGATTACATTTGCCCTTAACTTTCAAAATCTTTACAAATAGGCCCTTAACTTCATCATCGTCTTCACAGTTAGGTTCCTGCTACCATTACTCCTATTCCTACAAGCACCAGTGACCTAAAAATGGTAAGAACTACCTGATTCCTTGATGAATCCCTTTCAAATTTGAAAGGGAAGTTCGTCAAGGAATTCCCTTCCTTTTGAGCCAAATCCCATGCCCCATAACCTTCCCAATCTCTCATGCGAACGCATGAGAGATTTGGGTTTCCTACTCTGGCGACAATTCCAAGCTTGGAAGCTTGGCTTCCAAGCTTAGAATTCCCTCTTGAACCCTATAAAAGAGGGCCCAGGTCAGACCGAACCCCCCAATCTCAATTTCGACCGGAATCTCCCTTGAATTCCTCTCCCTCAACCCGGCCGAAAAGCTCCTTGAGCTCTAGCGACCCTCCTTGTCTCTCTTCATCGTCTGACCACAATACCAACGGCAGATCCCCCTTCCTCACCTTCTTCTGCATCGTGCCATACCAGCGGACACTTCTATCTCCTTCATCGTCACCAACCTTCCCTCACTGGAGCACCTTCGTCTCTGGAGCCGACCACACCATAATCGGCGTCACCTCTGCCCTACTTCATCCGCTAGCGATCTCTATCGACACCTTATCTTCCACTCATCATTCCAGATAGTCGTAACTCTGTTTCAACCGCCAACTCACCTAATGCCCTCTATCTTCCACCTCGTCGGCGTACCTCCGGCGAGTTCGCACGGCCACTACGCTCCACCAACTTGGTCGCCGTTCATCCCTACATCTCCGCTATGTCCCAGAGAGCAAAAGCCCTCTGGTAATTGAGGCTATTAGCCTCTCCTCAGTGCCACTGAACACACCCACTCTCACGCACATAGTCTGACTCCACCATGCATGCACGGACCTCGCCAGGCCTCACAACCACCACCATCGCACTCGCCACTCCACATTAATCCTTCTTGAGCCTTCTGATAGGGCCGAGAGGCTGTTTTGCTTGATTACAGGTTTCATCCTTCGCCGCCATTAATGAAGGAGCTCCAAGCAAGCTTGGAGCCGTGTTCTTGCGATGCGAGCTCCGGGCTCTATCCCTAGGTTGCGCGGAAACAACTCGCGAACACGTCTAGGTGGGAAATTGGATGCATTGACCACGCTAGCTGAGGCAATTGAAGGAAGACTTGCTACTGCAGATGCGTGAAGGAGAGGGACGCAGATAGTCCCACATTGTCAGCTAAAGAGCACCCCGTAGCACTTAAATTATTTTTGTGTTTTAGGTTGTTTGCCTCATACACTAAGGGTGAGGTCCCCACTCACCTGCTCATGTGCCTCGTCCGCGACACATCGCCTGCGAACTTGGTGCACCCGACCTACCTAAGCCTTCACTCCTTGGCTGCGATCATGCCCGTAGCCTTGGACCTGGGTGCGCGCCTACCCGATTACCCGACTATACCCTGAGTGGCCCTGGGAGGGCAGAGCCTAAGAGGAGAGAAAGAGAGAGAGAGCACGGGGCAGGGGAGGGTTTTTCCCCGTGCAACACTTAGGCAAAACTTATGATGGCTGCCCTCTGTGCGTGAAGAAAGAAAGAAGAAAAGAGGAGAAGGCCTGACCAGCAGAGAAAGAGAAGGAAAAGAAGAGGAGAAGAAGAAGAAACAGAGAAAGAACAGAAGAAGAAGAGAAGCTCAGAGAAAGAAAAAAGGAAGCTGCACAGGAAGAGGAAGAGACTCTTGAGTCTCTAGCACTGTAGCACATATTTAAGACATCTGATATATTTGATTAACATCTATTTGAGGCTTTGATTTAAGTGTTATTTGTGAGGAGTAATTGGTGATTTAAATCAACATTTTACTCCATTCTTTTTGCATATTGATCCTGACATTATTTTTATTGCAATCTCTATTCTTGAGTTAAATTGTGATCTTGAGTTTTGAATTCCATATTGCTCTCTGTGTTCGACCTCGGACTTAAAATTTGAGTAATAAATTTATTTGTTTTCAAAGTGATTTTGACTATATTACAACGAAGAAATTTTAAAATATCGATTTATCGCTTAAACACATCATCTGTCATAACTAGCCTAATTTAGCCAAATCCAGGGATAAATGCTCCTTAATAATAATAAAAAAGGAGTAATTCAATTCTGACTTGAATTGGAGAAGAAAATGGGAAATTGAGTTAATTCTCTTATTTTAATGAGAAATCACAAATGCAGATTAACTAAGGGGTTAATCAGTGCCTAATCTAAAGTCAAGTGAACTTAAATTCCCAAGAAGTCGACTTGAACTGACTGAATCAGGATTTTTTAAGAATTGAAGATTAATTTAATAAGAAAACACTAATTATAGCTTTACTTCAATTGCAAGGGTTCTAGTGGGAATAAATGAGATCTAAACCTTCTAAAAATCATTAACAAATATTTTTTGAGATTTGGAACATTCACTTTTACAAAATGAATCCATTTTGACCAAAATTAGAGACCAAGGCGGGAAATTGATATATTTTGGGTTAAAATGTAAATTACCTAGTCAAACTTCGTCAAAACCCAAATTTGAGATCACCATTAGATTCCTTAAGTCCAAATTAGGTTACCTTGAAAACTTAAGACCTATTTGACCTCATCTTCATGGACTTTACATTTAAGTCCCTCGATGACATCATGATGATGTCACCATCATCTTCAACCTCTAGCTGGCAAGAAGTTTTCCGGAGCCATGACTTCAGGTGAAAATTTCGCATAATCTATGTATTAAAATCCAAGAAAACTTTGTGGATCGATTCACCTTTCATATCTCTTCCAAATCGAGCCATTTCCAACTACTACTTCCATCTTTGGAGGCTATGAGAAGCAAAGGGAATTGTCGCCGAACCATGCGGTTTCCGACCTTGATTGGATCATGATATCATCCCAATCTATGTGGCCGAGCATCTATAAAGCACGATCATGCTCCCATGACTTCGTGCAATTTTTGGATGTGAAATCCCTCTTCCTCTTCTTCTCTTTCACGCACCATTAAAGTACCTTGGAACTTCACTCGATCTCCTTCGTCCTCATGCCTCGCCGCCAACCGAGGTTGCAAACTCCCTCTCATCATCTTCACTGAGCTCCTGCCACAGAGCCAGCCCCTCTTCTTGCGTCGTCGCTTTAAACGAAGTCCCCAGAGTTCTCATCTTCCCCAACTCCGACTGGCCAATGTCGACCACACTCTGGTGTCCTTGCCGCCTCCTAGGTGTCATCTTATTCTCTCCTCTTCTTATAGAGTAATTTAGGCTCTTTAATTGTAGGAATTAACTCCAAAACCACCTTCTCCTTATCTTCTTCCCCAACGTCGTCCACGCTTCAGCTTTGCTCTGGCCACACGCCCTCGTCACTTCAGCCCTCCTCCCTCCTCGCCAACCACCCACGAAGCACTGCCATCCCTTAGTGGTCAAAAGCACTCAAGAAATTGAGGGCTTCGACCACTCTAGACCCTTGCCCAACATTTGTGCCAGTTGCCACCTTCACTGCATTCGCCGACCTTCTTCGGGCCTTGTCACACCAAATCAAGGCCACCATCACCTTCAATGACTCAAGTCGAAGCTTCTCAACCCATTGGGTGAGAGCTTCGACGAGATTCTCCACTCGTCGAACACCCACTACCATCATTTTCTTCCTCGCCTTTGACCACCACCATCCATCATTCCCACAGCTGCCAAGCTTCATGGGAAGTTTCCTGGGACTCCAAGGAAGCGTCTTGACCACTTCATGCGACTCGAGGACCTCTGAAGTTCTCCGGCGATCTCAAGCTCCACCACCAACCACCTCTACCATCCAACGGGTTCCCTGCCATCTTTGCTCCCCGCCGACCACCCTGGGAGAAGCCACACATCATCCTCAACTCATCGGCATCCTCAAAGAAGCCAGCTACTCGCTCAAGGCTCCTCCCTCATACCTCCTCCTTGAGCCTTCATGCAGAAAGAAGGAAAGAGCTCATGCTCCGTGATGCCGACAGGTGATGGTAACACCATCATTCGTCATAACTAACTTGAATTTGTTATAATCTAGTGTTAAATGCTACTTAATGATCATCTGAGGATCGTAATTCCGTGTTGAAATCATTTGAGAAGAATGCAGGAAAATAAGGTTAATTCTGTTATTTTAACATCAAATCACAAATGTAGATTAAACCAAGGGGTAAATCAGGGGTTAACTAAAGGTAAAATGAACTTAAAATACCAAGAAGTGGGCTCAAAATAACTGAATCAGGGTTTATAGCATTTTGAATATCAAAATATTACAGAAAAACCCTAATTATCTGCCTCACTCAGATTGAAAGGGTTCTGGTAGAGATAAGTTCAATCCAAAACCCCTAAACTTCATTGAAAAATATTTTAAGAGGTTTGGTACTTTAACTTTGACTAACGGAACTCATTTTGACCAAAAATAAAGATTTAGACGGGAATTTGCCTTGATTTGGGCTTATATGTAATTTACCTAGTCACATGTGATAAAAATCCAAATCTAAGTTCATCATTAGATTCCTTGGATCTAAATTAGGTTAACATCAAAATTTGGTCCCAATCAGAGTCCATCTTGACCTAGTTTTCAATTTAGTCCCTAGATCTCTATTCTTTTCAATCAAACCCTCATCTTTTAGACTTTTATTACAACCACACCCCTAACTTCATCATCTCCTTTATAGTTAGGACCTACCACATGAAATCCATTATTTCTTAATAGTAGAAGTCAAACCCATCAAGAACTTGTTTAACCGTGTGTATCTCCATGAATTTCACCCAAATCCCTCAAAAATTGGAGGGATTGTCAATCGAGGGATACTCTTCCATTCTAGACACGTCCCAAATATTAAATTGAAGCAAGAAGCTCCAGTGAACTTGAGGAAAATTAGGGATTCTAGCTTCCAAAAGCTTGACACAAACGTGCGAATTTCTTACAATTGAGGTCCTGATCTTCATTTATATAAACCCCTCGTTCATGATCAAGACAAGTTGACTCTAGGTCGAAATCTACCTTCTTCCATTCTCTTGGGCCAAGCTCTCCATCGGCTCTGGCGACTCTCACTCCCTCACTCTTTCGGCCACCCAACCACCAAATTGGGTGGTCCATCTTCCCCAACATCGTCCGACTCTAGTGCACATTAGCTAGAGCCCACTCTCCCCATCATAGTCATCGTCTACCTCCTCGGAGCAATTCATCTTCCACGATTTTGACAAATCACGCCACCATGGAATCCTCCCCCTTTCATCCAATAGATTAGGTCTTTATCTCCCTCTCTAACTCTAGAGTAGTTCTTAGGTTTAGCTTTCAACCCCTGTTCTTCTCCGTCCCTCTCCTTCTTCTTACTGGCCGATGAAGCTCCGGTGAGTTTCGTCCAATTGCCACACACCTCCAAACCACACACCACCACCACTAAAACCCCCACCGCTCCTCTTTAACCAAAAGCCCTCAAGTTATTGAGAGCTTTGGCCTATGCTAAAACTATGAGTTGCTACGCTAACGTATTTGGTTTTGAAAAACCTGTCGTCGTAGTATGAAAGCGAAGAACTCGTGTTCAACAAATAAAATTTGTACCGGAACAGAAATCCTGGGTCGAACTTAGGGAGGCTACATTGATCTATATTCGCAATTATATTTTTTTAAAGTTTTTGTTGAAAAGTAAAGCGACGTAATTACAATGAAGCAATATTAACAATCAGAATAAATGAGAGAGTAAGAGAGAGAGAGAAAACATGAACTCAATATTTCAAAATGTTTATACAATGAAACCAAAGAAGAATTACACTAGAAAGTGGGAAATCAACTACACTAGAAAGTAGGAAAATTCTACTTTAGAAAGTTGTAAAGAAGAATGGGAGAGAGAAGTTATCCACCTTGACGATCGCTTGGAGGACGAGCCGGACAAGATGTCGTCTAGATGGAGGACAGAGCAGGAAGAAGGAGGTCAAAGCAGGAGGAACGAGAATGGGGCAGCATGTCATCGTCTTCGCGGGATCCTCTTCCGAAATGAGGGCAAAAATTTGACTTTATCTCTTGAGGAGCATCCCAGGTGTGGGACGAGCTTCTCTTGAGCTTTGGAGAGGTAGAGGAGAGAAGGAAGGGATGAGAATTTCATATGGAAGGGGTCTCCTTTTATAGTTGCAAGGAGTGAGGGAAATTTGATCATTACAAGTTGAAATCATTAATTCAGGACCTTTAGTGACGGATAAATCCGTTGCTAAAGGTCCGAATGTGGGCGTAGCGGGCGACGTGCATGCGTGCTTGCTCACCTCCCCGTGCTCAACGCCTTTCCACTTTCTTTAAATCTCGGTCGTTCGATCGTGAGATCGAACGATTGAGAGCTCTCCTCGTCGCGCCTCCTCAGCTCGCGCTCACGCGTGCTATCCAGTGTCTTCACCGCGTGTTTGATTGCGCGTTGTAACGACCCGGTTCCCGAGTCCCTACGAGACACGAGAACCGGACCGACTCGACTAATCCCAAGACCTAGTCGTCCAACGAGGAAGTAACCAAAAGAGCAGTAAAATAAACCACATTCAGCATGAATATAACTAACAGTAAGGAAGTACAGCAGTAAGGAAAGAAACTACTACAGTAGATACCACCACAACAGTAGAACAACATTTATCATATAACAAGAACTGCAGGTAAAGAAAGTACAGAGGAAACAAAAACTACTCACTAGAACAGAAACAAAAGAGGTACAAAAGACTGTGGTAAACTCTACTGGACCCTACTCGGCCCAGCGTCCTCTGCAGCCACCGACCCTGGCTGCTCAACACCTGGTCCTGAAAAAGGTAACGAGTGTAACACGTCAGCAAAACGCTGAGTAGAGTGGCAAACTAACTAAAGGCAACAGTAGAGTGTACAGTAGCTGTTATGTTCTATTACTTCCTTTATTCACGTCTTTCAATTTTCTCACTATTTCATTTATTTCTCAGATCCTTTACTTGATCTCGAATGTCCTCGTGGGAACGATCTTGATTGCAGTATTTTCCAAAAGTAGAAGTAGCACGTGGTGCTCTCCTGGCCAGGAGAGTCCCCCGTGGTGATCCTACCCTCAGTCAACCACCCCAAGGTCACTGACAGACGTAACGGTGACTACGGCACGCACGATAAACGCACAGGTAGCTAGCCCGCACTGGCACGCGGTCAGTCGTTTCCGTTAACGGGTGCGCCCAAAGCACAGCACGGAACCAGGGCAGAGCCCTCTCAGTAACAGGGGTCCAACCCCTCCACAGTAACCAAACCGGGGCCTTGCCCCTCCACAGTCCGCGCACCCTCGCCTGACTACCCTGGTTTGCCCTAGTGGGCCTAACAAGTCAGTGAAGGAGGCTAGCAGAACCCCGGGGCCCGTGGGGTAGCTAGTACTCTCCTAACACTAGTAGCTCTCCTCGGTACTACGTACACGAGGGCCAACAAGTCGATACAGAGCGGCCAATCCTAACCCCGGGTCCCTGGGGTGGCTGGCCCCACTCTGCACTAAACAGGTACAGGTACTTCCCTTGGTACTGCGTACCCAAGAGGCAGTACAAACTACATCACAGTTCCATTCCTTTTTCTTTCCAGGAGTTCCACTCCTAATTCCCCGTAGGGTTCCAGCTCTTTATCTCAGAACATCATATGTTTCACTTTCCAGTTTCACGTTCTCACAATCCATGATCTCAATCATGTTTCTTTATTCATAACAGGCAGCTTTATATTCCTTTCCATTTTTCCAAGACTGCAGTATTATACATTCCACTAGTTTTTCCATCCTAGGGTTCATGCCACATCCTAGGATTTAGCACACAACTAGTTTTCCAGCCCTAGGATTCATGCATCACCTAGGAGCTATCATTCCATACATTTCTCATTCCTAGGATTCATGCAATGTCCTAGCTTCTAGTTATGGTTCCATACTTTAACAGATTTTAATAATAAACTTAAGCCACTCTACCAGGTACAACGGGAGTAATGGGGGCGTGATCGGGAATCCCGCGTGCCTCCGCGACTCTCAAGACTGCAACTGAACGAGGTCCTATCACAAGGATCAAACACAAGGAGTGTCTCAAAACAGTGTATAGCTACTGTAGACGGGTAGAGGAATTAATTCTGAAAGAACGCAACTCGAATCGCGGAAAACGGAGCCCGAACGGGCCCTAAACGGGTCGAAAAAGACGATAATGTGCAAAATCAGACGTCTGGAACTTCTTCCAGACGTCTTAAACAGTGGATCAGAGAATTACCTGTCCAGCGTGGTTTCCCAGACGTCCAGAAGTCTGCGGGGACGTCTGTCCTAACTCCCAGACGTCCGATGGTCACCCCGGACGTCTGGAGGTCACTCCCGCCGTCTGGTACAACTTCCAGACGTCTGATTCTCAAAGGATGGCAAATCAGCGAACCTGCGCACAGCCAACTGCCTCCCTCAGTACGGTCAGTCGACAGGAAGGAAGAAGAAAGCGGAAAACACACCTTTCAGACGTCTGTATGAGCTACCAGACGTCGTCCTCGCCGTCTGCCTATCAACCCAGACGTCTGATTCTGGAAATTTTTCTAGAATCAGGGCACTACTCGGCCTCCGCTCGCGACGCCGCCCGTGTCGCACCTCGCGCGTCTGCTGCTCAGACCGCAGCAGGTCCCTCTCCACGTCGCTCTGCGCTCCCTGCGCCCTCCGCCGGCCGGCCAAGCCGCTCCGGCGAGCTCGCCCTTACGACAGAGCTCCGCCCTCGCACGCCGCACCTCCTCCGCGCTCACTGCAACCGTCGCTGCCGCCCTCGCGCTCGCTCGCTCTCGCGCACAGGAAGGAGAAGAAGGAGGAGACGGTGGAGACGGGAGGGGAGGCGTGCCTTTTAAGGCCGCGCGAGGAGGAGAGAGGAGCGTGGCAGGTCGCCTGCAGCCGCAGAGAGAGAGAGGGAAAAAAAGAGAGAGAGAGAGGAATCGTGGGTCTGGAAAATAACTGTTTTCCAGACGTCTGGAAACGATCCCAGACGTCTGGTCAGACGTCTGGATGTGATCCCAGACGTCTGGTCCGACGTCTGGGCCACCGCCTAGACGTCTTAAAAGACGTCTGGGGCACGCGTTCGTTACACGTGTGAATGCTATCGAGTGTGCATAGCTACTTGATCGCGATCATGTGCTCAATCGCGTCCGCTCGCCGTGCCACAGCTCGCGCTCCTTGCGACTCGAATGTGCTTCCTCCCTTCACGAAAGCGCATTCGACCAACGCGCTACAAGCGTGTTTGTGTCGCGCTTACAAATCGTGCATGTGCATCCACAGCCGTTGGAAGCGCATCCAATGGTGGAGAATCGTCGAAGAAGAGAGGGTTCGGCAGGTGTAGCGGCCGGTTGGACGGCTGAGATGGCACCACGTGGCTCCATCTTGGCCGTCTATGTTTTGGATGATGTAGATGGTGCCACAGTTGTCGGATTGAGTCGATTTTCGTGCCGTTAGGCTGCGATCGTCGATCCGAATCCATCCATGTGGTCGGATTTGTCGTTTGAAGTGCAGATTCACATCATCTTGGCCCTTGATCTTCTACGGTTCCCCGATCTCTATCTGATGCTACAGATGTCTGATTAGGGTGATCTTGGAGTCGTTGAACTCCAATCGTCACACTGATCAAATCTATACGGTTGGATCTTCAATCCGAGGCCTTGATAAAAATTTTGCCCTACCCCTGAACATAAAAGGAGACAATTAACCTCAATTTTATTCAATCTAATTTAAATGCAAGATGATGCATGCTATGCAATATTTATAGTATGCAATGCAATTCTATGCTTAAGAACATGCATAAATAGACATCTTATGTAGTGTAAACATATTTATATCACACCCCCATGCCTATCTTTTGCTAGTCCCTAGCAAAAACTATATGCCATTTATAAAAGAATTAGGTTGGATTATTTGGACATGAGTTTTCTTCAATCATTAAGAAAATGTTTACTTAGGATCTGAACTTTCAAAGACACAAGAGTGCTCAGGTATTTGCCAAAATGCAGACCTCCTCAAGCCCTCGCCTTATTCAAAGAAAAATTTCTTTTTCTCTTTTTCCTCTTTCCTAATTTTTTGGATTTTCAAGTTTTAGGGTTTAAGAGTGGCTTTTTACGACCATTCAACTCACCCAAGATTTGATGAGAACCCTAGGTTCTAAGCATCTTATTGTGAATGTGATAGACTCATTGATCGGCAGTTAAAACAGACTTCGGATTTCTACGCCTATAGGTGACCTTAAAAAGAGAATTCTACCTAAGGTGTATCTTTACAACCGGTAGCTTTCTCCCTACTTTTATTTTTATGGGGTCAACACAAGGGTGAATCCAGTGTATATCTTCCCAGTTTATTCTACTTCTTCGCTTCTTCCTAAGTGTTTTGGAAATTTTCAGTGCATTTGTTGAGCTGGGTTTTGGACAATTGGTCGATGAGCTGTTACCATCGACAACTTGCCAGCCATACTCGTGTGATGAAGTGTGGCTTATTTCTTTTTTTTCTTTTCTTCTTTTCTTTTTCTTTTTGACTTTCTTTTTCTTTTTTTTTTCTTTTTTTTAAGTTGGTGGCTTCCCTGGTATAAGATTTACCGAAAGGCAGCAAGAAGAGAATGGTCCAGTGACTGGGCTGTGGACAACCTACCTATGGGCTGTTATCTCATAATAACTTGCTAGCCATATCACCCTAGAAGGTTCATTAGCTACCCAATTTCCGTTAAAATCGCCGAACAACGAGTCAGTGCAAAGAAAGTGTGTAGATGCTTAAAACTCAAAGTTCCCTCAAATCAGAGGGTGGATTGATAAGTCGTGTACTTATCACCCAAACTTATTTACTCTAATTACAATAGAATTAAGATGGTGAGGACTTGAAAAACAAATCCACATTTTAGTGGATACATGGGCCAATTAAGTCTAAAGACCTGAAGGGTCTTTGTGTTCAGATCCTAATGTAATATTTCTTAAGATTGAATAGTCCTAATGTCCAACTATTCCTTCCTAATTCATTTTTTTTATGTATAAATAAGAAGAGAAAAACAATTTACATGAATTTCACAAAGCTGATCAAATGATTCAAAAATGAATCCACCCCCCCATGCCTAGCTGATGTAATGTTCACATTGAGAAAGAGACATGAAAGAAAGGGTAGAGTATGAAAGATGTCACCTGAATATAAAGCTCGTGTCAGCTTTGTGCAATATGTACAACTGCTGAGTTTAATGTCGTCAGCTAGGTGAAGTCCAGCCAAAGAAGTCATAGAATGGTTAGAGCAACTGTGCCTGAGATGGGTTCTGGAAGAGTACGGTCAATAATAGGCTTCAGACATTGACCGTTGACTTTAAATGTGTTACCCGTCTTTGGCTCAAAAATCTGAATGGCTCCATTTGGAAAAATCTAGTCAATAATGAATGGGCCATTCCATTTAGATCTAAGTTTTCCATGAAAGAGCTTAAGTCTAGAATCGAATAACCAGACCTTCTGGTTCAGCTCAAAGCTCTTGCAGGAAATCAATTGATCATGTAGAGCTTTGGTCCGAGCCTTGTAGATCTTGGCATTCTCGTATGCATCATTTCTAAGCTCTTCCAACTCAGATAGTTGGAGTTTCCTGGTCTTCCCAGCTAAATTCAAATCTAAATTGCATTGTTTGATCGCCCAGAATGCCCTGTGTTCAATCTCTACAAGTAGATGGCATGCCTTTCCATACACCAAACGAAACGGAGACATGCCGATGGGCATTTTATACGCCGTATAGTAGGCCCAAAGAACGTCCTCAAGCTTTTGAGTCCAGTCCTTGCGATCAGGCCTAATCATTTTCTGCAAAATGTTCTTGATCTCCCGATTGGAGATCTTGACTTGTCTATTCATCTAGGGATGGTAAGGTGTGAAAATTTGATGATTAACCCCATATTTGGCCAACAAATTCCAGAATTGGGCATTAGTAAAATGAGTGCCATTGTCACTGATGATGGCTCTCGGAATCCCAAACCTACTGAAGATATTTTTCTTGACAAAATCGATGACCACCTTGTGGTCATTGGTTCAGGTGGGAATCACGTCAATCCATTTGGACACATAATCAACAGCAACAAGAATGTATTGATGTCCAAATGAAGGGAGAAAGGGTCCCATGAAATCGATGCCCCAAACATCAAAAATTTTGACAGGAAGAATTGGGTTTAGGGGCATCATATCTCTCTTAGTTATGTTCTCGAGTGCCTGACATTGAGAACATGACCTTGAGAAATCCTGGGCATCCTTAAATAAAGACGGCCAATAGAAGCCAGATTGCAAGATTTTTGCAGCCGTCTTTTTCCCGGAGAAATGTCCACCACACGTAAATGCTCGGCAGAACTCGAGAATACTGTTGAATTCATTCTCCGATACACATCAGCGAATAATCTGATCAGAGCCGATGCAGTACAGTTCAGGGTCCTCCCAGAAGTAGTATTTGGCCTTAGATTTGAGTCTATCCCGTTGTTGCTTGGTCCAATCCTAAGGGATTTGACCAACAACCAAATAGTTAACAATTTCAGCAAACTATGGGGTTTAGACACCTGAAACTATAAGGATAGCTTCGTCCGAAAAAGTGTCAACAATCGGGATGTCTGGACGAGAAGAATCACCTAGGAGTCTTGGCAAATGATCTGCCACCACATTTTGTACCCCAATTTTATCCTTGATTTCAAGATCAAATTCTTGAAGTAGAAGAATCCAACGAATAAGCCGGGGTTTGGCATCCTTTTTGGCCAAGAGATGTCTCAAGGCCGAGTGGTTGGTATAGATGATAATATGAGACCCTAAGAGATAAGCCCTGAATTTTTCCAAAGTGAATACTATAGCTAGTAATTCCTTTTCAGTAACAGCGTAATTCCTCTGGGCTTCATCCAGAGTTTTACTAGTGTAGTAGATAACAGAGGGCTTTCTATCAATTTTTTGACCCAAGATAGCCCCGACTGCGTAATCAGAAGCGTCGGTCATGATCTCAAAAGGGGCTATCCAAATTGGTGGTTGCAACACTGGAGCACAAGTAACTGTCATTTTCAGGAAATCAAATGCCTTTCAGCATGATTCATCGAAAACAAACGGCGTTTCTTTGGCAAGAAGATTGCTCAGGGGACGAGCAACCTTCGAGAAATCCTTGATGAATCTTCTATAGAATCCCACATGACCAAGAAATGATCGAATTTGTTTAACAGATGTGGGAGGAGGAAGTTTAGCGATCACATCAACCTTAGCTTTATCCACTTCGATTCCCCGTTCAGAGATTACATGACCCAAAACAACGCCTTCTTGGGTCATGAAATGACTCTTTTCCCAGCTAAGGACCAATCGTGTTTTGATACATCGCTTAAGAATCATTTCCAGATTAGCCAAATAAGAATTAAACGATTCTCCGAAAATAGAAAAATCATCCATGAAGACTTCCATAAACTCTCCCACCATGTCAGAGAATATGGCTAAAATACACCTTTGAAAAGTCACAGGTGCATTGCATAAACCGAAAGGCATCCTACGTAAAAATAAAGGTTCTGTAGGGACAGGTAAAAGTAATTTTTTCCTGATCCTCGGGATGGATAGGAACTTGATTGTATCCCGAGTAGCCATCAAGAAAACAGAAGTACTTCTGCCCGGTTAGTCTTTCCAAGATTTGATCGATGAAAGGCAGGGGAAAATGATCCTTTTTAGTGGCTGTGTTCAGCTTCCTGTAATCAATACAAACCCTCCAAGAGGAAGCTAAGCGTGTTGTGACAGATTCTCCTGTCTTGTTAGTCACAATGGTAATCCCGACTTTCTTTGGAACAATCTGCAAGGGACTTACCTAGGGACCATCAGAGATTGGATAAATAATTCCTGCATCGAGCCACTTGATGATTCCTTTTTGACCACTTCTCACATATTTGGATTTAATCTCCTCTGCATCTGGCGAGAAGGGCGGGATCCATCTTCCAAGAATATTCTATGATTGCAGTAAGATGGCTTGATCCCACCGAGGTCATGAATGGTCCAACCAATTACCACCTTGTGTTCCTTCAGGACCTTGATTAATTTAATCTCTAGCTCCTTTGTTAATTTAGCACTTATAATCACAGGGAGCATCTTCTGAGGTCCTAAAAATTGATATTTCAAATTCTTAGGCAATGGTTTCAGTTCAAGCTAGGGTGGGTTGATGATTGATGGTAAGGACGATGCCGAAGACTCATCAAGAGGAAGAGGTTGTGAGTGAACAAAATCAATAACTGACGTGTGGGAAATGCGTATGTTTAAAAGAGTCATTATAGCTTGCACTTGCAATGTCGATTTTAAAATGAAGAAATGGACATGAGTCCGAGTGTCAATCTCAGGGAGGCGTGAAAACCAGATTTTTCTTGTCACTTAATGTCACAGAAATCACAGGTTTTTCCTTGCAAAAAGACGTGGGTGAAAAGCAAGTGAGAGAGGGAGAAAGAGAGAGAGAATAGGGTTAGAAATGTTTTCATTCACAACATGCAACTTAAACATAAAAGAGGTCAAGTAATTAGATAAGAAACAACTTCATTTGACATTCAACTTTAGTTTATAATTATAACACTAGATAAATTCTTAAACACAAGTAAAGTAAAGCTTAAGATAAACAGGGAAAGAGAGAAAGAAGACGGTGAGGTAGCCACGATGGTGGAGAGGGCTCTGTCGGTGGCTCGTTGGCTTTGAAGATTACAAAGAGTTCTAATGGTGGCTAGGAGTGGGGTAGAACACTTGCAAGTGGATTGAATGCCCTCCATGGGTGGTTGGATGGAGTTTATATAGGCAAAAGGGTTTTCTAATTTAAGTATGGGCTTTAGCGACGTCCGGGACATCGCTAAGCCCATGCCAAATCTGTCAGTATAGCCCCCTTCACCCGCCGGTCGCCAGCGTGCCCTATGCTTCTTCAGAGGCGATCCGCGTGCGTGCATTGTAAGCCGCGTGGCTCGATCGTTGCCGTTCGCTGCTGATCAGGCGGCTCAATTTCCCCGGCGCGCGCTTTCGCCTTCAAATTTCCGCGCAGTGCGGTTCGATCCTGTGTCGGTTGCGCAGGTGTGAGGCGTTCGACTGCTGCGCTATTGCAGCGGATTGTCGCGGCGAGGGTGGGCACGCGGGCGGCTCTCAGCCGTTCGATCGAAGATTGATAGCTGAGATTCATCCTCCGGGTGAAGGCATAAGTGGGTGGCGGTGGAGATGCGGTGAGCGGGCGCCACGTGGCATGCTGTAGGCCGTTGATCATCAAATCAACGGTCAGAACTTCTTGGGCCCATTGCAGGAGCTCCAGATGTCGAATTTGGCCGATTTCGAGTCTGTTGGACTCCGTTAGTCACTCTGAATCCATCTGTGTGGTCCGATTGCTCATCTGAGGCCTGTTTTAACATGTCCTTGTACACATGGCCGTTAATAATACATTATAAGCAATCTTGATGTGCAATGCATGCGATGCTCTTATTCCTATTTATGATGTATTATCTGTGTATTTTGCTCTTAAGATAAACCTTAATTGACAGAATTATCATCCCAAGATGCAGTGTTATCAATAACCTCTTCAAAAGATAGTAGGTCTGCCATAAAGGGTTGCAGGTCAAATTCATCATCAAAGGAGGAACTTTCAATTGAAGAAACCATCAAACAGGTTTCAATGTTTTCATTATCCTCATCAAGTTCCTCAATAAATTCACAATCCTCAAATTTATTGATCGCCTTAAAAATATCTAATTTCATTCGTTGATCCCCAAAGGCGATTTCCATGCTACCGCTTTCACAATTAATGTTGGCCTTAGCGGTAGCCAGGAACGGATGCCCCAGAATGATGGGCGTGTTCCTTAGATTTTTAGGTACATCCATGTCAAGGACAAGAAAATATATAAGAAAATAGAAATCCTTGACCTTAACTATAACATCTTCAATAATGCCTCGTGGATTTGTGACCGAGTGGTTCGCTAACTATAATGTTACTGAAGTTGGTCGAAGTTTACCTAATCCAAACTTCTCGTAAAGAGAAGTCGAAATTAGGTTGATGGATGCACCTAGATCCAAAAGTGCTCTATCAAATGTGTAATCTCCGATGACACAAGAAATCAACGGAGCACCTGGATCTCTCTTTTTCTGAAGGAGGTGGTGCAGGATAACAGAACTAGCCTGCTCAGAGAGTACCACCTTCTTTGGAATAGATTCTCTCGATTTACGCTTTTGTGTACATAAATCCTTTAAAAATATCGCATAAGCTAGTATATGCTTGATAGCATCAAGGAGCGGGATATTGATCTCAACATTCTTAAATAGATTCAGAAGTTCCTCATTACTATCAACAGACTTCTTCATTGATTTGACCAAGGATTCAGGAAAAGGAACATGAGTCAGATCTTTGGAATCAGGTTCTTGAGCCTTGATTTCTTCTCCAAAATTCTCCTCTCTCTCTCAGGTTCTTCAGGATTCAGTAGATTAGAACAGTGTGGTTGTGGATCCTGAGTCTACTTACCACTCCTCATGGTGACAGAATTTGCAGATGCATACCAATCGGGGATTCAATGACCGTCTTCCCAGCATAAACTAGGAGAAGGTCGGAAGGACTGGGGATAGGGACCCTGTAGCACAACAAAACAAGGCTGTCCTTAAGTGGGGTAGCCTAAGGATCTACTGACTCCTAAAACTTGCCTTAAGATTGTAAATGATTTACTCTAATTGCATCTACTCAATCCAACTAGTTAGAAGGAGGGACTGGGGAGAAGGTTCTTCCTTCGGCTTTCGCCTCCGGTTCCTAGTGTACCCCCCAGCCGCGATCGTTTGACGCTACTCCCTTAGCTAGACATTAGATTAATCGGTACAAGTAGGTTAATCAAAGACAATCTCAGACTAGGCCCTAAAGAGCGAATCAGACCTTAAGGCCAACGTCTACTCAATTTTATTAAGGCCTGGGATTGTGGTGCTTATGGAATGTGATGGGCCCTTAAAATGGGTTGTGCCCTTAATGATTGATTGAGAATTGTGTAAGTGCGTGCACAACCAGGGTTTTCAAGCAAGATTATTTGTGATGCATGGATTTTAATGTTCAAACCTTGCCTAAGTAGCTTTTCGAGTTTCAAATTAGGTTGATTGCAATCAAGTTTCGAGGCAAACTAAGTTGTCAAACACGGGTGATGATTGCTTTCCTTTAAAACTAGAAATAAAGTGGAGTGCCTGGAATAGACCTAGATTGAAAACCCTAATGAGGAGCTACTTGATGAGTTGATTTTAAGTAGAGTGGTGCAGCCCAAACAACTCAAACAACTGGCCACAAATGCACCACTAAGTTAGACACACAAAGATGGTTAACCTAGAATGATTTCTACTCTTTTATGTGTTGCTTTGTGTGTACCGGTTCCATAGATCAGAACCCGGTTGAGCAGAATCAATTAGGTTAAGTGCCTTGAATGTGGGTGTACGTTGTGTGTCTGTTGAAAATTTCCCCACAAGATTATCTTTTTGTTGCTTTTTTTTTTATAAACGAGGGTAGAATGAATGTGAGTGAGAATCCAAATAACCAAACTATTCATAGGATTTATGCAAACACCTAGGTGAATTGTAATTTGGATTTAATGTGGCAAATGAAATCTATGGAGGGGGAAAGAATGGGGAGCACTTACAGTTGTCTTCAACTGCACTTTACTCTGGTCTACCACTTGATGATTCCCTGATGGAGGTCTCTGCAAAACAATAGACACTAGAGAAAGCAAGTTAGAAGACAATAAAGTGCGTAAAATGTGGAAAGATTGGAAATCGTTGCCTCCCCGGCAACGACGCTAAAATGTTGAAACTGCGAGTTGCTACGCTAACGTATTTGGTTTTGAAAAACCTATCATCGTAGTATGAAAGTGAAGAACTCATGTCCAACAAATAAAATTTGTACTGAAACAGAAATCCCAGGTTGAACTTAAGGAGGCTACGTCGATCTATATTCGCAATTATATTTTTTTAGAGCTTTTGTTGAAAAGCAAGGTGACGTAATTACAATGAAGCAATATTAACAATCAGAATAAATGAGAGAGAGAGAGAAAACATGCACTCAATATTTCAAAATGTTTATACAATGAAACCAAAGAAGAATTACACTAGAAAGCGGGAAATCAACTACACTAGAAAGAAGGAAAATTCTACTCTAGAAAACTGTAAAGAAGAATGGGAGAGAGAAGTTATCCTCCTCGACGATCGCTTGGAGGATGAGCCGAACGAGATGTCACCTGGATGAAGGAGGACGGAGTAGGAAGAAGGAGGTCGAAGTAGGAGGAACGAGAACGGGGCAGCACGTCGTCGTCGTCAAGGGATCCGCTTCTGAAATGAGGGTGAAAATTTGACTTTATCTCTCGAGGAGCATCCCAGGTGTGGGACAAGCTTCTCTTGAGCTTTGGAGAGGTAGAGGAGAGAAGGAAGGGATGAGAATTTCGTATGGAGGGGGTCTCTTTTTACAGTTGCAAGGAGTGAGGGTAATTTGGTCATTACAAGTTGAAAATCATTAATTCAGGACCTTTAGTGACGGATAAATCCATCTCTAAAGGTCTGAATGTGGGCGTAGTGGGTGGTGCACGCACGCCCGCTCACCTCCCTACGCTCAACGCTTTTCTAGATTCTTTAAATCTCGGTTGTTCAATCGTGAGATCGAACGACTAAGAGAGCTCCTCGCCGCGCCTCCTCAGCTCGCGCTAGCGCATGCGATCCAGCGTCTTCACCGCACGTCTGATTGCGTGTGAACGCTATCGAGCACACGCAGCTGCTCGATCACGATCATGTGCTCAATCGCGCCCACTCACCATGCCTCAGCTTGCGCTCCTCGCGACTCGAACACGCATCCTCCCTTCACGAAAGCGCATTCGACCAACGCGCTACAAGTGCGTTTGTGTCACGCTTACAAATCGTGCGTGTGCATCCACAGCCGTTGGATGCACATCCAACGGCAGAGAATCATCGAAGAAGAGAGGGTGCGGTGGGTGTAGCGGCTGGTTGGGCGGCTGAGATGGCACCATGTGGCGCCATCTTGGCTGTCCATCTTTTGGATGATGTAGATGGTGCCACGGTTGTCGTATTGAGTCGATTTTCTCGCCGTTAGGCTGCGATCGTCGATCCGAATCCATCCGTGCGGTCGGATTTGTCATTTGAAATTTGAATTCACACCATATTGGCCCTTGATCTTCTATGGTTCCCCGATCTCTATCTGATGCTACAGATGTCTGATTAGGGCAATCTTGGAGTCGTTGAACTCCAATCGTCGCCCTGATCAAATCTGTACGGTTGGATCTTCGATCCGAGGCCCCGATAAAAATTTTTCCCTGTCCCTGAACATAAAAGGAGACAATTAACCTCCATTTTATTCAAACTAATCTAAATGCAAGATGATGCATGCTATGCAATATTTATAGTATGCAATGCAATTCTATGTTAAGAAAATGCATAAATAGACATCTTATGTAGTGTAAACATGTTTACATCAGCCTACGAGGTGCTCGATCGGACTAACCCACTCACGACCACCATCGCCACCTCGCATGGCTTATGGACTATCTAATTTGGGCCAAAGGCCAGTGTTAATGTTTTGAGGTCACCCACATCGCCGACATCAGTTCCATGGTCGACGGCCATCTCCGATGAATCACAAGCCAAGGTCTTACCTTCAATCGCTATGGAATAGGGCCCTGAAGTTACTTGGGCCATCAATTTGCAAAAGTGACACAAAAGCAACACCAACTAATCAGCAATACCTCATGTGAAGGAGAAGCAATGAAGGAGAAGAGATGTGCTGATAGTCCTACATCGGAAAATGATAATTTGGAAATCGATACTTATTGATTTGTGTCCTTAGGCATGTTGCCCTAGACACGGAGGTCAGGTCTCCCTAACACATGAAGCTATGCACGCGGTCCGCTTGTGCACGCCAAGTGAGCCGAACTGGTCCCCCCTGCGCTGAACCATTCTGGGTCTAAATCGAGTTTGAGGAGAGAGAAATAAGAGGATTTGCGAGAAAGAGGAAGGGAGGGTTTTGCTCTGAGATAAAGATCAGATGTCTGAACTTAAGTCTTATTTGAAACTTTAAGACGTTTGTAGTTCTCCATAGCCATCTAATTTGGCTAAGTATAAAGCAGAGCTTGACTTGAAAAATTGGCTACATATAAGGTAGAGCTTGACTTTAAAAATGGCTACGTGTTTGAAAGATTAAGAAGAGTGTTGAGAGAGTCTGATATTGAGTTTGAGTTGAGCGTAAGTGTTGAGAGTACATTGGTGGTTTCAACCACTACTTATTTTGCTCTCTGTATTATTTTGTTATTTGACTCTTGAGATACAATTTGGCTCTTTATTGAATATATTTTTGATTGACTATTGTGTTCATTTATATTATTCGATTAGTGGATTGAATTACAACTGATTGTTCCCTGCAAACGACCTTGGAACTCACATTTTTCAAGCACTATAAGTTTAAATGTCGATTTGTTTTCGTCGACTATACTACAACACATATTTCTCTAAACGACGACGTCTTCCATTCAACAGCAAGGGTCGGTTTGGAGGAGAAGAAAGCTTGTAGGGACCAAATTGTAACTTAGTAGGGACCCAAACACAAGAGAATCAATATTTCTAAATTTCCAAGGACTAATGAGTAGTATCTTTTGATTAATATTGGATTTGTCTTGATCATTGATATTTGGGTATCTCATTTCATTAACTTGTTTACACATTAGTGTTAAAGTTTATTTAATGCTTAATCGAATGAATACTTGATTATTTCTTTCAATTGAGGACTAAATAACTTTCTAACCATATTTCTCTCTGCACTTGATTTCTCTCATTAATTTGCATATTAAAGTGCGATGGAGAACTTGTGAATTTTTTAGAGTTTATGCCTAAAACAAGTTCCTCAATTAAATAGTGGTTTTTGCACAACTCTTTGCTCCTAATGAACCACCTCGGAACTCACATTTCAAGATTATAGATTTTAAATGTTTATGTTGCTCTAGTCACTATATTACAACACAAATTTTAATCTTGATGAAAGTGAACGAATAGCGACCCAAGTCCAATGGCTAATAGGACTTCTAATTTGATTTGGGAGGTCTGGATTTGAGTCGATATTCGAGAGCTATTGAAGTCTTTGTCGTTAAGGATTTGTTCGTAATTTCTTTTCATTGGTGAAAAATCGTATTGAGATTTTTGATTCAAACTCTCTTAATTCCTTAATAACCCATTTTACAACAAAAGTATATATAGATATCTATATATATTTATATATATAAAAAATGTCTATTTCGTTTTGCTTCTAAAAATAAATCTGTGTATTTGATTTTCGTATCTTTTTCCGCAGGATTTTCATATGTTAGTTTTGCTAGGGACTAGTAAAATTTAGGTATGGGGGTATGATTACACAACAATCATAAGACTTGATTAACCTAAATTATGTTAGAATCTAGTTTAACTTGTGAAAAGTGCATTCACAAATTGCATATCATGCATTTTATTTCTTTAGTTAGCTGCATATGTTATATTACCATTTTTTCATGCTAATTAGGGTTTATTCTTGTTTGTAGGTCATGAGTAGTTTTGAAGTTGTTCTAGATGTAATAAAGCTGGATATGAGCAAAAGCTATAGTAGAGCTAGAGCTGGATTATGTGAATAAAGAATAAAGACACCAGCTAAAGAAAGAAAGAACAAAAGACTATCTATCTAGAATAAGAGTAGAAGAAAAGAATGAGAAGAACTAGGATAACCCTATCCTCAAAACTCTAAGGTAATCCCTTTCCAGTACTTATCCCTAGACTAGCTCAGAATTAGGATATCTGAGCTCAAAAGTCAAAAGCATGGATAACATTATCCATGTACCTATCCACCCTATCCCTAGCACTATACTACTATCCATAACCCTAGTCTTCCTATCTAATACCCAATCCCGAACTTAGATATCTATTTAGGTCCATGACATACCTAATTGACTCAATCTAAGTCCATTAGGCTAGCCTATAGTCAATTGGTTCCATGGGACCTGATTGGACTAAACCTAAGTTGATTGCACTCAATTGAGTCTAATCACGCCTAATCATGCCCATTAGACCTAGCCACATCCAATTAGGTGTAGTATAACTAGGTTGGGTGCAACCAATTCTGATTAGGTTTAGTTGGAACCTAATTAGGTTAACCTAATTAAACTAAATAAGTCTAATTGGACCTAACCCAAACCTAATTGGGTGTAATTACACTTAATTAAGTTCACCCTTCTCTAGATTAGGCCACCACAAACCCATTTAGGTTCACATCTACACAACCTAGTGAGGGTAACACCATCATTCATCATAACTAACTTGAATTAGTTAGAATGAAGTGATAAATGATCCTTAATGATCGTCTGAGGATTGTAATTTTGTACTTAACTGATTTAAGAAGATAGGAAAAAGGGGTTAATTCTGCTGTTTTAACACCCTATCACAAATGTAGATTAATCTGGGGGTTAACCAAAGGTCAAATGGACTTAAAAGACCAAGAAGTAGGCTCAGAATAACTAAATCAGGGTTTGCAGCATTTTGAATATCAAAATATTACAAAAAATCCTGATTATCAGCCTCACTCAGATTGAAAGGGTTTTGGTAGAGATAAATTCAATCCAAATCCCCTAAAATTCATTGAAAAATATTCTAAGAGGTTTGGTACTTTCACTTTGACCATCGGAACCCATTTTGAACAAAAATAGAGATTCAGATGGGAATTTGCACTAATTTGGGCTTTTGTGTAATTTACCTAGTCAACATGGTCAAAGCCTAAATCTAAGTTCACCATTAGATTCCTTGGGTCTAAATTAGGTTAACGTCAAAATTTGGACCCAATTAGAGTCCATCTTGACCTAATTTATATTTTTACCCTTAAAATATCTCTTTATCACATCCAAACCTCTAGATTCTACATTTCCTTACATTTATGCCCCTAACTTCTCATTGTCTTCACAGAAAATGCCATTGTTCTTCACCTTCCTAAAGCATATTCAGTGGGTTTAGGAAAACCAAACTTGATTCATTTAATTAGATCTTTGATTGAAAGAACTTCAATCATAAATCGCTAAAATTGGTAGAACTCTTCGTCAAATCCTTCCCGAACCATTAGACTCTGTTTTGAACCCAATCAAGGTCAATTTCATTATCGGCGAACCCAAGTTTTTGGGACTTCAAAACCTACTTAGAACTTACCTAAGATGGTCGGATCCAAAAGAAAAGCACATCTATAGATTTTTCAAATGTCATTAGGCGGGAAGGGGTCTGGTGATCGGGTGGGTGATGAGGGTTTGGGTGCCAGAAACTCTGAAGGTGGGGGTGCTGGTGGTTGGAGGGCCTGATTGTGCAGTAATCATAGGACCTAATCTACTTGAATTAAGTTAGATCCTAGATTAACTTAGGAATAATGCATGCACGAGCAGCATATTTTGCATCATAGTTGATTTGTTAGCTTTGTAAATAATAATGCTATTTTATGTTCTCATTGAGAGGCAATATTAATTACAGGTGATTCGGGGCTGTGGATGATAAATCTGATTGTAGAGATCAGATTAGGACGACGATTGGAGTCCAATGCTTCCAGATTCATCTTGATTGCACTTCTGAAGCATCACATGCAGTCTACGGAAGATCAAAGGCCAAGGGGCAAGGTGATGCAAATCCAAACCTTAGATGCGAAATCTGACAATATAGACAAATCCAAATCAATGATCACAATCCAACGGCGTAAAAATCAACTCAATCGAAGGCCTATAGCACTAATTACAAAGGTGAGAAGATGGACGGTCAGGATGGCACCACGTAGCGCCATTCCAACGGCCCCCCACTGCGTCCTCAGCCACTGAAGAGTGAATTAGGGCTGTTGGATCATCATCCAATGGCCACGATTAAGCCACGTTGCCCGCCTCTCTGTGCTTCATCAAGGGAGAACCAATCTCAGCCATTGGATTGTCATCCAACGGCTAAGAGTGGTTGCGAGTGAAAAAAACATCGAGACACATCTGTACACGTAGCATAGCGGTCACCGCCTTCAAATGTGAAGTATGGGTGCGAGTTTGAAGCGCTATCAGCAAAGAAATTGAGGTTGTGGAGCGCATAGGAAAAATTGCACCATGCAATCGCAATTGAGGGGTGAGCGGTGAGCCTCGTGGTGCAAGGTGGTATGTCAGATCAGGTAGTGCGGTGGGTGTGCGAGATGACGTGCAATTGCACTTGCCATTGTATGCACATACCAGAGGTGGTCCATGTTTTAAGCTGTTGATCTTCGTGATGGGACAACTAAATTCGAGCACGCGCTCGAGCGCGAGGAGCGAGGAGGAGGTGGATCAGATGGCTCGACATGCGCCACATGGCGTGTTTTGGTGCAATGCGCGCGATGAAGGCATGATGGAGGTTCTATGGAGGTGCGATCTGAGCTGTTGATCTCCCGATTGACGGATCTGGTTGCTCCAAAGTTGTTGCATGATTTGCGGGCCCAAAATACCTATTTTACCCCACTTTGGCTATAAAAAGGACCCTAGACCCCCCATTTGTGAGGCATCTCTTCCTTTAGACATCTCTAGCTCCCTTCTACCCTCTTCCTCCGAGACGTCTACCAAGGCCACCCTTGGTGCACTGCTGTTGCTACTCCACACCTCCCCAAAGGCCACTAGGGCCCACCCTTGGTGCCCTTGCTCTAGTAGAATAGCTAGTGTCTTTTTATTTATTCTAGTAGTTCTAATTTTTGTAATTGTTGTTCTAGTTATTTTGATTTAGTTCTAGTCAATATTCCTGTCAAAAATTCAACTAATTGGAACAATTGCTTGATTATTATGGAGTTGATTTGCTTTATATCTTGCTTAGTGTTTTAGTTCTAGTTAGATAAAATGAATATTAAATCAAGTTATTTTTTTGCCTCCTTGAGTTAGACCGGGACTAACCAATCTCGTTATATTTGTTTGTTGATGTGTTTTTGCACTATACTATGAAGAAATTATTTTCAAAAGCAAGATTCCATGTACTCGACAAAATGGTGCCGTTGCTGGGGAGGCACGACGAATCTTGATTTGATATCTGATTCATTGTATTATTTTTGGTGTGTAGGTATAAAACATGAATTCTGCACACGCATCGAGCGCAGTTGAAGAAACTCAGGTAGACACCATCACTTAGGTTAGGATTTGTTTTTCAAAAAAAAAAATTGAAAAAAAATTGTGAATAGACTTAGTTGGGATTGATTATATTTCGAAAAGCCTTATTACTATTTTTAGAAATTCAGCTAGAATTTTCATACAAATTTGAAAAATCATTTGCCGTGTTTCTAGTGAGCCAAAAATTTTAAAATTTGGGCAAGTGTTATATTTTCAAATTATCTTTCCAATGCCATTGTTTTCTCGAAAAATTTAATTTTTGGAATTTTTAAAAATTCACGGAGTGTACAAGGGTCAAACAGACTGAAATTCAAATTTTTCTGATCTTCAAAAATCAATTCTGAATAGTACACAAATTTGATTGACCCAAAAATGGCGGGGTTTGAAAGATAATCAAGTTAGCTTTCATTTCCATATTTTTCCCCAATTTTTGGATCACATTTGATACTATTTCAAAAAGAAAACTAACACGGGGTCACAATCTCATATTTGAACCCTGTTAGGTAAAAATTCATATTTATTTATTTGAGATAGTAAACATTCTGAAACAATATTATCTGAAAAGCTTATTAAAAAAGGAATCTTCCTACCAATTTTCATATCATTTGAATTCCAATCACATCTTAGAGAGTATTTTGAATCTGACTGTGGTCTGCCTAGTGAAATTACATGAACCCTAGGTTTAACCTTTAGGATCACCTTTAGAGATTGCATTCGACTAGCTTGAACTCAATTGAGTCCAGTAATTAGTCAGTGAGTCGCGTCACCTTGTGGACCACTCACCACACACCCAAACTGTAGAAAAGGTTATGAGGTGTGGCTCATCACCTTTGATGAGGTTGGGGGGTATCAAAGGAACCTAAGGCGAAAGCCAAGGGAAGAACCTTCTCCCTAATCCCTCCCTCTAACTAGCTAGATTGACCGGAAAGAAGTAGACCAAATCATTTCTTGATCTCAAGATGGGTTATGGGAGTCTGTAGATCTTTAGGCTACCCCACCTAAGGACAGGTTTGATTGTTTGTATTACAGGGCACCTTTCTTCTCCTCCTGTTTCATCATGGATCCTTCCACATCCTACTTGCATTTCCACTCCTACCCTCCTACCACCACTTATTCCCAAAATGATTATTATCCTGACCTGACTTATGACCATTCGTCCATTAGTCGAGATAACTTTGATTGGGGATACAACTTCAGACCTCTGTGTTCAGGGTTTAACCCTGGACACCGTGATTTTAATCCTTCTTTGAGCTATACTGATTATAGATCTCCACCCTTTGATGATCAATTTAACCCAATCTACAATCAAGAAGGATATCCTGATTACAACTCTTACCCTCCCCCAGATTACATCGCATATTGGTCACCACCCCTCTTTGAACAACCCGAAATGACCTATTATCAAGGAGGACACCAAGAATCTCAATTCCTTGACTCCCCTG
This sequence comes from Thalassia testudinum, assembly GCA_037157565.1. Taxonomy (NCBI): domain Eukaryota; kingdom Viridiplantae; phylum Streptophyta; class Magnoliopsida; order Alismatales; family Hydrocharitaceae; genus Thalassia; species Thalassia testudinum. Next base: position 107,972,219 of record JAZHRO010000003.1, on the reverse strand, counting down.
GATTGAACCCAAACCCATGCAATCGTGAACCAAACCATTTGGTTCAGGTGAACCAGGTCCAAGATAAGGTGTTGGCTAACTTAAGGAACACCATTCAATCTTTAGAAGCTCAGCCAACACCCTGCACTGTAAAATTGGAGCCTTTGATTGAAATGATTGATGATCTTAACAAATATTTATTGGATTGGCTCCAAGATGTTAAGGATAGGGGTGAAAGTGCAAAACTTGGAAGAAAAGGTTTCAAACAAAGAAATTCACATATACCAAAAACACCATAAAAATTAAAAAATTTTTGAAAAAGAAGAATAAAATGAGGGAGGAAAGAAAATTTTGTGAAGGAGAAAAGAAACAAAAGGAAAAAAGGAGCACAAAAATGTGAGAAAAAATTGATAGTCATTAGTAAGAAACTAAGGAATTGACCTAAGTTCTAGACCTCATTCAAGAAAAGAACTGAGAAGTGCACAGTGAGATTAGTAAGAACGCAAACTTTAGGCATTCTTGGATAGACTCTTAGTACCCATTAAGATCTAGACATTGCTCAAGAGGTTGAGGAAAAATGAAAAGCTTAAGTATTAGGTCCAAGGCTTAGGGAGTATTTGGACTCGTTAACTAACTTCTGGTTTACGGGACTCAGTAACCTAAGCACCCTAACCCCACACACAGCCTGGTTCAGTAAGCGTAAAAATCAAAATCACGCAGAAGCGTCGCAAAATTCTGAAAATCACACCTAGAGTAGGAGCGGCCGATCAACACAAGTTGATTTGGACGAGTTCCCAGTGCGGAGAGGTGGGAAATTCCCTTCGAAGATGCGTAACAAAATATCATCTCCTCGGTGCTTGTCTCTTAGGATATTTACATATCCTACTAGGGGCATGTAAGCACTCTGCTGGTTCAGATTCCATGGATGGCATTATCACGAAGTGTCAGTTGCCAGGGTCTGGATTCGGCCACGGAACACCATGGATGGGATTATCTCGAAATCTCAATAGCCAGGGTTCCGGGGATTACCATGGGCGGTGCTATCTCGAAGCATCGACTGCCAGGAACCCTTGAGGATTGATGATGGGGACAAGGAATCTGATACAGACCATGTTGAAAAGCCAATCCTAAGCTAGAATTAAAAAGAAAAAGAGAGAGAAAACTCTCCAAACAGATAAATCTTCTATCTCTCTTTCTTACAAAATGCACTGTGAACTGAGCCAGGGCTAAAATTATTTCAAGCACGGGTGCTTTAACCACAAAGTCCAATAGACCTTAGGTTAGTTCTTGTGGGCCTTAAAAACCTTTGCTAAGGATTGAGGCTGAGGATAGACAGATCTGGATCTTGGTTGGTATTAGAGTACCTTTTAGGCCTATGGTTAGCATTCTAACCTAATCTAGGTTTCACATGAAAAAGCACTTATCTGAAATCATTAAGAACTTCATGGTCTAGAACAAGGGTTGACACCTTGAGTTTTTGCTAAGGGACTAGCAAAAGCTAGGCATGGGGGTATGATGAGAGCCTCATCATGAGCCATAACTAGCTCATTTTGACCTAATAAAGAGAATAAAAGCTCCTACATGACTTAGAAGAGGGCTTAATTGGAGGAATAAGTGTTCTGAGAAGAAAACATGAAATAAAGGTTAAAACTGTAATTTTACCATTACAGTACATAAAAGGAATTTCTCAGAGACAGAGCATAGGTCAAATGGTCTAAATAAGATAAAAAATGGGTTGAATCAATCAGAAATGGGTTCATGTGCAATCAGGAATTAAATGACATTTGGTAACACTAAAACAGACCCGCTTAATTCAACAAGGTTCCGGTCAGGATAAAAATCAAGTAAACCCTCTAAAAATCATGGAAAAATATCCCCTAGGGTTTAGAACATTCAAATTGGCCTCTGGAACCTAGTTTGACCTAGATCAGGGTCCTAGCTCATCAATTGACCTAAATTGGGTTTTTACGCAAAATATCCAGTCAAACGTGGTCAAACCTAAAATCCAACTTCACCATTGGATTCCTTAGGTCAAAATTATGTTTGACCAAAATTTGGACCTAAGGGAAGGACATCTTGACCTACTTTGCAAAATAGTCCACCCAATTACATTCTGGCCCCTAACTTTTGAAAACCCTTGCAAAAACCCCCCCAAATTTTGTTGTCACTTTCTGCATTCCGGTCCCTCTACCAATGCAGCAGAAGACCCATACTCCGGCGAAGTTTCGAGGAGGATTTCTCCTCGCTTCCCCAGGGAGCTGCTCCCTGATGTGAAAGGGGGGTTCCCTAAGAAGTCCCCTACCGCTTGAGCAGCTCCCCATGCCCTGATTCGCACCATACCTCTCGTGCGAATGCTCGAGAGGTATGGGTGTTGTACTTGCGGCGACCTCCGGTGAGAGCTTTGCTCACCCTCTGTGCATCTGACCCGCTGCTTGTGCCTATAAAAGAAACCCCAGGACCAGCAAATTAAAGCAAGCTTGTCTTGGCGGAGAATCTCTCAACATTTCCTCCCTTCCTTCTCCGACAGGAAACCCACAAGCTCCGGCAGCCACTCCTCCTCCTTCTCGTCACTCTGCTGCCATACCAGCAGCAGAGTTTGCTTCGTTTAGTCTTCCCGCATCGCGCCGTACCAAGCGCACGCTTCCCTGCCCACTTCCTCGTCGCCACTCTCTCCCTCTGGGTGTTTCTTCTCCGGCGACAGTCGATACAACTGCCCGCCTCTCCGGCCCCGTTCGTCCCTGCAAGTAGGTTACAATTACTCCCCATCTTCCCCTCTTTCTTTTCCCCACATTATTTCATTCAAACCGACCCTCGACTGTCCCTGACCACCATCACCTTCCCCGTCTCTGGCCACCCTCCGGCGAGTTGCCCCCATCGATCCGCAGCTCCACACAACTCGCCGACCATCCTAGAAGCTCCACCTCATCACACTGAACACCCTCCGCCCCTCCACAATCCCTCCGCACTCACTCAACACGCCACCGAACACACCCATCTTTCCGGCCACAGGACGACCTAGGCACGCACGCCTAGGCCGCCCCGCGGCCTGCCGCATAGCTCAACACCTTCGCTGTGCCACGACGAAGGTTTCCCGGTGGTTTAATTAGGCCATGAGGCCGTATTCGTGTCTGACAGATTCTGCTAACCGACCGCCATTGACGCCACATTAAAGCAGCTTCTTCCGCGCTCCAGGCTTCAGGACTCCAGGTCTTCAGCTGCTGCAAAGACAAGAGAGTGGTGCGAAGGCAGCTAACCAGCAAACGAAGAGAATCGAAGCTGCAGCTCGGAAGCAAGGCCGCGGTCAGCTACGGGCACGCGCGAGGAGAGGCGCCAGTTTAGTCCCACATCGGTAAGCCTCGCAGCGCCTTCACTATTTAAATTGATTTGTGATACGGGCTTATCACCTTCGACCACACCTGGGGTGAGGTCCCTCACCCATGACACCCGCCTCGCCCGCGGATTCACCATGCGGACCTGGCGGATCCGACCCGACACCACCGAGCACACCTCACGCACCATAACACGCCGGTGCGCCTGGTCCCTGGGTATGCAACCCGACCCGTTAACCTGGCTCTGGGAGAGCTTCCTGTGAGAGGTTTGCAGAGAGAAAGATACGTGCGGGTAGAGGGAATTCCCGCCTGTCACACGGGCGACCCGGGTTAGATCCCTGGTAATGGCGCCAAAAATGTTTCGCGTACGTTTTATCAGGTTTTTAAAGGATGTTACGTTGTAGTATAGCCGACAAAACGTTCAAAAACAAATAAAGATTTTATTACTCGAAAATCGGAGTATCCGAGGTCGAACACAGGGAGCAATCTAGGTAGTTTTAAAAACTTGAGAAAACAATTGGTTCAATGAGAGAATTATAAAAATGAATTGCTAAAAGGAACAGAATTGGATGTCTGATTTTTGTATCAGACGTCTTAAAATGAAAGTCTTCTTCTTTTGCTGTTGCATGCCTCTGATCTTCTTCTTCACTGTTCTTCTTCTTCTTCTAATTCTGTCTTCTGTTAGTCCTTCTTTTTCTTCTGCCTTGCCTCTTTCTATTTCCTCTGCAGTATCTTCTTCCTTGGCGAGCCTTCTTCTTCTGAGTTTTCTTTTCTCTTTTCTTCTGCACGACCTCTCTTCTTCTGCTTCTTCTCTGTCTTGCCTTTTCCACTGCTCAGCCTCTCTTCAGAGCTTCTTCCTTCTCCTTCCTACAGCTAAGTATTTAGCCTTTCTCCTTCGACGCTCTGTTCCTGCACACAAGGCAGCAAAACCTATCCCTTCCCTCTACCCACACGTATCTCTCTCTCTGCAAACCTCTCACAGGAAGCTCTCCCAGGGCTGGGTTAATGGGTCGGGTTGCGTACCCAGGGACCAGGTGCACCGGCGTGTTATGGTGCACGAGGTGTGCTCGGTGGTGTCGGGTTGGATCCGCCAGGTCCGCGTGGTGAATCCGCGAACGAGGCAGGTGTGATGGGCGAGGGACCTCACCCCAGGTGTGGTCGGAGGCGATAAGCCCGTATCACAAAATCAATTTAAACAGTGAAGGCGCTGCGAGGCTTACCGATGTGGGACTAAACTGGCGCCTCTCCTCGCGCGTGCCCACAGCTGACATTGGCCTTGCTTCCGCAGCTGCAGCTTCGATTCTCTTCGTTTGCTGGTTAGCTGCCTTCGCACCACTCTCTTGTCTTTGCAGCAGCTGAAGACCTAGAGTCCTGAAGCCTGGAGCGCGGAAGAAGCTGCTTCAATGTGGCATCAATGGTGGTCGGGTAGCAGAATCTGTCAGACACGAATACGGCCTCATGGCCTAATTAAACCACCGGGAAACCTTCGCCGTGGCATAGCGAAGGTGTTGAGCTGTGCGGCAGGCCGCAGGGCGGCCTAGGTCGTCTTGTGGCTGGAAAGATGGGTGTGTTCGGTGGCATGTTGAGTGAGTGCGGAGGGATTGTGGAGGGGCGGAGGGCGTTCAGTGTGATGAGGCGGAGCTTCTGGGACAGTCGGCGAGTTGTGTGGAGCTGCGGATCGACGGGGGCAACTCGCCGGAGGGTGGCCGGAGATGGGGAAGGTGATGGTGGTCAGGGACAGTAGAGGGTCGGTTTGAATGAAATAATGTGGGGAAAAGAAAGAGGGGAATATGGGGAGTAATTATAACCTACTTGCATGGATGAAGGGGGCCAGAGAGGCAGGCAGTCGTATCGACTGTCGCCGGAGAAGAAACACCCAGAGGGAGAGAGCGGCGACGAGGAAGTGAGCAGGGAAGCATGCGCTTGGTACGGCGTGACGCGGGAAGACTAGACGAAGCAAACTCTGCTGCTGGTATGGCAGCAGAGTGATGAGAAGGAGGAGGAGTGGCCGCCGGAGCTTGCGGGTTTCCTATCGGAGAAGGAAGGGAGTAAATGTTGAGAGATTCTCCGCCAAGACAAGCTTGCTTTAATTTGCTGGTCCTGGGGTTTCTTTTATAGGCACAAGCAGCAGGTCAGATGCCCGGAGGGTGAGCAAAGCTCTCACCGGAGGTCGCCACAGGTACAACACCCATACCTCTCGAGCGTTCGCATGAGAGGTATGGTGCGAATCAGGGCATGGGGAGCTACTCAGGCGGTAGGGGACTTCTCAGGGAACCCCCCTTTCACATCAGGGAGCAGCTCCCTGGGGAAGCGAGGAGAAATCCTCCTCGAAACTTCGTCGGAGTATGGGTCTTCTGCTGCATTGGCAGAGGGACTGGAATGCAGAAAGTGACAACAAAATTTGGGGGGTTTTCGCAAGGGTTTTCAAAAGTTAGGGGCCAGAATGTAATTGGGTGGACTATTTTGCAAAGTAGGTCAAGATGTCCTTCCCTTAGGTCCAAATTTTGGTACAAACCTAATTTTTACCTAAGGAATCCAATGGTGAAGTTGGATTTTAGGTTTTACCACGTTTGATTGGATATTTTGCGTAGAAACCCAATTTAGGTCAATTGATGAGCTAGGACCCTAATCTAGGTCAAACTAGGTTCCAGAGGCCAATTTGAATGTTCTAAACCCTAGGGGATATTTTTTCATGATTTTTAGATGGTTTACTTGATTTTTATCCTGATTGGAACCTTTTTGAATTAAGCGGACCTATTTTAGGGTTACCAAATGTCATTTAATTCCTAGATTGCACATGAACTCATTTCTGATTGATTCAACCCACTTTTTATCTTATTTAGACCATTTGACCTATGCTCTGTCTCTAAGAAATTTTGTTTATGTACTGCAATGGTAAAATTACAGTTTTAACCTTTATTTCATGTTTTCTTCTTAGAACACTTATTCCTCCAATTAAGCCCTCTTCTAAGTCATGTAGGAGCTTTTATTCTGTTTATTAGGTCAAAATGAGCTAGTTATGGCTCATGATGAGGCTCTCATCAAGGGCCGCAGGTGAGTTTTTACTTAGGAAGTTATCAAGATTGAGGATGAAATTTATGATTTCTCTAATCTAATCTTAGGATAATTCTCAGGATGAACTCTCTTCAGGAGTGCTAATGTCAGAACCCGCTCAAGCACCTCTACGGAGACACATTTTACGAGATCGGGGATGATCAGGTTATTCTAGAGCAATCAATTAAGGATGAATTGATATCTTCACCTGAGATCCCTGGGCCAGGGTATGAGGAAAAGTATGTCTCCATGGACCAGGAAATGATTGATGATTTTGAGACATATATAAAATTTGAGGAAAATGATTTTAGTGAGACGACTGGGCCTAAGGAATTCAATGAATCATTTAATAGTCTAGTAATTGAGGAAATTGATCCTATTGTGGCTAGCTTGGAAGGTACAAATCATGTTTTCATAGATGATTCAATTCATAGCCCCATTCCTCAATTACACCTCGTTGAGCATAATGATGAACTTTTTTTTTAAGATCACCAAATCCAAGTCAATTCTGATTCAGCCAGAAAGTTTGGACTTGGACATTTTAGACGGGGATGATAAACTTTCAAGGTCCCAGAAACTTTGATTATAGAGGATAGGAACTGGGAAATGAAAAATTGGGAAGCCAATTTCAAGGGAAGCATAATTCTGAGTCTAAGGGTTCCTATTTACATGAAACCACCAACCTTCTACAAGGACCCTTATGACATTTTTTATTCCGAGGATGTGCAACCCAAGCACAAATTAACTAATTATCTTTTTGATACAAATTTTCCTATTGTTAGACTTTTTGGACTTTGGTTGCATCCTCACAAATCGCAGGCTCGGCCCCGCTTGCATACTAATCTCAGGTTCTGGGTAATTTTTATTTAGAACCTTAGATACACTCAACCCTGGGGCATGGGTCTGCATCATAACCTGGTCCACATCTGTGGACATTCTCTGCTTGTAGGTCTTGAGGTTAATCATTTTATTCTGATCCTGACCTGCATTTGTGAATTCTTTATTTCTTCCCCTTGTTTGTATAGTGTGCCTAGCTGAAGGCACTAAATTTAGCACATATACAGTCTGTTTTCATCTTGGACCTGACCGGGTAATCACGAAATTTAAGTGCTTTCTTTTCTATTCCACTCTTTTTCATATCTTTTTAATACAATGAGGATATTGCATTTATTGGCATGGGGGAGTGGATATTCATCTCTGAATCATCTTGTTAGCTCCATAGATTCTTTTTATTTTCTCTTTATTTTTGAAAAAAGAAAATTTTGAATTAGCAAAAGAGAACTTGGGCTTTAGAAAATTGTCAACCATAGGAAATAGTACGTTAGGACCTGAACACTTAGACCCTTTAGGTCTTTAGGCTTAATCAGCCTAGGTGTCCACTAAAATGTGAACTTGTTTCTCAAGTCCTCGCTATTTGTTAATTTATTTCAAATTAGTTAAATAAGTTAGGGTGATAAGTATATGACTTATCAACCCTCCCTCTGATTTGAGGGGACTTATAGTCTAAGTATCTACACATTATTTGCACTGACTCACTTTTCGACGGTTTTAACGGAAATTGGGTAGCTAATGAACCTTCTAAGGTGGTATGGCTAACAAGTTATCATGGGTAATAGCCCATTGGTCGGTTGTCTAGAGACCAGCCACACGATTATTCTCTTTCTGCTACCTTTAGGTAAATCTTAGATCAGGGAAGCCACCTACTTAGAAAAAAGAAAAAAATAGAGAAATGCCCAAAAAGAAAAAAAATGATAAGGAAAAGAAAAGAAGAAAAAAATAAATAAGCCACACTTCACCGCACGAGTATGGCTGGCAAGTTGCCATGGGTAACATCCCATTGGCCGGTTGTCTAGAACCCAGCTCACGAAATGCACGTATAATTCCAAACTCTTAGGAAGAAGCAGGGAAGTAGAATAAGCTAGGGAGATATACACTGGGTTTGCCCTTGTGTTGACCCCATAAAAATAAAATGTAGAGAGAAAGCTATCGGTCGGATAGATACACCTTTAGGTAGAATTTCTTTCTAAGGTCACTTAGGAGTGTAGAAATCCGAAGTCTGTTCTGATTGTTGATCAATGAGTCTATCACAGTCACAGAAAGATGCTTAGAACTTAGAGTTCCTTTCGAGTCTTGGGTGGGTTGGGTAGCTGTAGAAAGCTGCTCCGAAACGCTTAACTTAAAAATAAAAAAAAAGAAAAGAAGAAATAGAAAAAAAATGTATTAGCTTTTGAATAAGGCGAGGGCTTGGGTGGCCTGTATTTTGGTACGCACCCGGGCACTGTTGAGTCTAGGTAGTTCAGGTCTTTAGTAGAAATTTCTTAGTGTTAAGAAATAAATATTGGCTAAGTAATTTGATCCTAATTCTTTTATAAATAGCATGTAGTTTTGCTAGGAACTAACAAAAGATAGACATGGGGGTGTGATGTGGAAAACATTTATGTCACATAAGCTATCTATTAATACATGTTCTTAGGCATATAATTGCATCATCCATTATAAATATTGCATAGCATACATCATTCTACATTTAGATTAGTTTGTACAAATTTTAGGTTAATTTGCTCTTTTGTGGTCGGGGACGGGGCAATATCATTTCGAGGCCTTGGATTAAGGATCCAACCATACGAATCTGATCAGGGTGACGATCGGAGTTCAACACCTCTAAGATCACCCTGATCGGACTTCCGTAGCATCAAATGTAATCTGAGGAAGATGAGAGGTTAAGGGGTAAGGTGGTGCAAATCTGTACCTCAGATGACAAATCCATTCAGATTGATGATCGCAGCCAAACGATGCGAAAATCTATTCAATCCAATAACCATGGCATCACCTATAAAGCAAAGAAGATGGACGGCCATGATGGCGCCACATGGCGCCATCACAGTCGCTTAACACCACTTGCAACATCTTCTCTTTATTGCATGATCAATCCTAGCCATTGGATCTCTATCCAACGGTTGAGATTCAAGCAGAGCCGCGCTTCACAAGATCTCTAAGGAAAAAGGCATGCTTGATCTCCACGATTGGATCGTGATCCAATGACCGAGAGCAAGCACACCTAAATTCACAAAAGCGATAAATCGTGGATGGAGCTCAGTGGTTGAGCGCTCTATTGAGAGTGTGCAGCGCGAGTTCGATCCATGCTGAGAGGATTTAATCTGCAAAGAAGCATGGGCAAAATTGGGCCGCTCTATTGAAGATGACCAGCTACGAATGCGATTACATGGTAGGTCAGATGAGCGAGCACACCCACACATGTTCTGATGCCAAACTCCACGTTAGATCTAATGTGATGAGGCACGCGAGCAAGCGCACTCCTCGATCATTTGATCTTCATCTGATGGTGGGAAGAGAGGCTACGTGGACTCTTATCAGCTGAAGAGGAAGTGCCTGCAATGTTTAAGCCATCCGATCGTGTGAATGGATGGCTGAGATCACTCGAGGCGGCGCATACTAACGGTTGAAGGGAAAGAGGCATGGAGGTGGCTTCTTCTGAGTGCTTGGATCTCCATCGTGCGGCCGATGTTGCAAGCGCATCTTCACCGACGCTTAACTACTACAACGAATGCATCCATCATAAAGACCCCTATATTAATTTCAAGGCCTTAAAAAGACCTTTCTACCCCTTTCCACTTGTCTATAAAAGGGCACATATCCCCTCCTCATTATCCATCCCTTCTCTTCTTCTCTCACCCCCTCCAAAGCTCTATGAGCTGGTCCCATACCCGGGATGCTCCATTAGAGTTAGAGTAAAATAATTTTCCATCTTCTCACCCCCTTCGTGGAGCATCCCGCAGTTGTCCTCTCGCCACCATTAGGGAAGTGGATCCCACAGTGACGCTGCCCTGTTCCATCCTCCAGCTTCATCTTCCTTCGTCTAGCATCTCATCCCCATCGTCTGGGCACTCCATTAACATGGCTCATCCTCCAAGCAGCCATTGAGGAGGATAACTTCTCACCCACTTCTCTTTTTATTGCTTTCTTGTGTAGATTTACAGCTTTCTAGTGCAGCAAGTAGATGTAATGAACATGATGCTATGGTTATGAAACATTTGTTTATTCTCTCCCTATTTTCTCTTTATTTGCATTATTCTATCTCTCTCTTCTATTAATTATTCTTTAAGTAGAATAGCTAGCGTAGATTAATTTCAACCAACTAATCTGCATTCGTGAAAATAATTCCTATGTGGTTTTTGATCAAATGTTTGCCTCCCTATGTTGGACCTGAGACTCACCTTGAGTTTCAGTAAAATTATCTGATAAGTGGATTTTTACGTATTGCAATGATGGGTTTTCAAACTCAAACTTTTGCACGTATAAAATTCTGTTAATCAATTACCTGCATAACCCCTGACTCAATTTGAAGAGAGAGAAAGAGAGGGAAATTGTAAGAGGATTAGGGGGTTTTGCATTGTAGGACCTCAGGTTCCATGCCCAATACTTAGGCAAATTCAAAGCTATCTGGAGCTTGTTACTTAAGCCATCTGTACCTTAGTCTCGACATTAGATGGTTGATTTTGAATTGGTTTGAAAGTATTGTTGAGATATTGAGATTTGACTTGGGATATTATGCTTAATTGTTGGAGATATTTGGTGGTTTCAACCACCATTTTTATCTCTTTTATTTTATTTTTACTCTGAGATACACTTTTTAGAATTAAATGTTTTATTATTATATTTGTGATTGAATAGTCATTGCATTATTATTTCTAATTATTGTGATTAGTAGATTGAATTGTTACAATTGCTCCCTACGAACGACCTCAAAACTCAAAAAATTTTTGAGCTTTATAAATTTAAATGTTGTATCGATTTTTGTTTCTATACTACAATGCAATGTTTTCCTAAACTACGACGATTTTCAATGCAACAAAGGCTCAGCGTAACACACGATTATGGAGAAAGAGCTGCTGGCTGTAGTATTTAGTTTGGAGAAATTTAGATCATACCTCCTAGGATCCCACGTCATTATTTACTCAAATCACACTACAGTGAGGCAGTTGCTCACAAAGAAGGACGCGAAACCAAGATTAATTCGATGGATCTTGTTGTTGCAAGAATTCGATCTTGAAATTTGCGATAAGGTAGGAAAGCAAAATGTGGTAGTTAACCATTTGTCCAACCTCCCATCTTCGATCATTGACCCTTCTAGACCTATTACTAAGCATTTTCTGGATGAGCACCTCCTAACCATTGATATAGGACTTCCTTGGTATGTTGGTATAGTTAACTATTTGGCATCACACCAGATTCTGTCTGATTGGCCAAAAGCCAAGAAGGACAAATTGATTTCAGATGCCAAATACTATGTCTGGGAACATCCATATCCCTTCCACATTGGTGCAGATCAAATCATCCGGAGATGCATTCTCGACTCTGAGGTCAATGACATTTTATCATTCTGCCATGACTAGGCCAGTGGTGACCTCCTCTCGGGGCACAAAACCACAATGAAAATCCTTCAATGCGACTTTTGTTGGCCCACAATCTTCAAAGATGCACACAATTACTATAGGGCAAGCGCTCGTTGCCAGACCTTAGGCAACATGAGTCATCACAAAATGATAACCTTGCAACCGATTCTCATGTACGAGATTTTTGATATTTTGGGGGTTGATTTCATCTGACCCTTCCCAAATTCTAACAATTTCAAGTATATCCTCCTAGCTATGGACTACGTGTCCAAATGGGTCGAAGCCATCCCAACCCGAACCAATGATCATAAAGTTGTAATCAAATTCATTAACCAGCACATCTTTTCTCAATTCAGTGTCCTACGCGCTATCTGATGGTAACACCATCATGGGTCCTAAATAACCACAATTAGTCATATTCAAATGATAAACGCTCCTAATTGATCATCTGAGGGTTATAATTCCACATTGATTTGATTTGAGAAGATAAGAAAACAAGGTTAATTCTATTATTTTAACAACACATCACAAATGCAGATTAACCATAAGGTTACTCAGGCATTAATTAAAGGTCAAATGAATATAAAAGACTAAAAAATGGGTTCACATTGACTAAATCAGGGTTTCACGCATTTCGAGGATGAAAATAGTACTAAAAACCCTAATTATCAATCCCACTTAAATTGAGAAGGTTCTGGTTATGATAAAATCAATCTAAACTTTCTAAAAATAATTAAAAAATATTATAAGAGGTTTAGTATCTTCACTTTGATCGTCTGAACCCATTTTGACCTAGAACAAAGATTTAGACAGGAATTTGCCTTGATTTGGCCTTTAGTGAAATTTTCCTAGTCAAACGTGATCAAAACTCAAATCCAAGTTCACCATTAGATTCTTTTAGTTCAAATTAGGTTAACACCAAAATTTGGGTCCAATCAGAGTTCATATTGACCTAGTTTGCATTTTAGCCCTTAGAAACTTTATTTCTCGCATTCAAACCCCTAGTTTTCAAGTTTATTACAAATAGGCCACTAATTTTCTCGTTGTCTTCACAAAATGTTCCCTACCATCATTGATGTATGAACACACTTGCAAGTCAAGATTTGAGAGAGGAAATCTCTCTCAAATCAACATTAAATCCCTCCAAAATTGGAGGGATTGTTGTTTTGACGATGAGGAATCAAACCAACCTCGTTTTAGAGATTGAGATTGATCTTAGAGCTTAGAAGAACTTGATGAAATTGGAGGATTTTTTCTTCCAAATCCTTGACTCAATCAAGCGAGTTCCTCCAATTAAAGCTAAAATCTAAGCTCTATATAAACCTCCCATCATTTCGTGGTCGAATTCGGCCAAGAAATAGCTAAAATTACCCCTCTTCCTCCTCCGGCCACCATTTCTTGTGCTCCGGTGAGCCCTCTCCAATCTCCTCCTTTACGCGTGTTCTTCACCAATAGACACCGTCATTACCTTTCCCTCTTCATTGCACACCTTTCTAGCCAAAGCAAGGGTGTCGTCAACCTCGTCTTTGTCGCCGTTACCCTCGCCGTCAAGCTCATCTTCCTCATGTCCAGCCAGCCAATGCCGGACGTGTTTTTACTTCCTCTCACCCCAATAAGTCCCCCACTCTCTTCCTCTCCTTTTCTAGATCCTTTCTACACCCTTAGCCTTTAGGTTCAGCCACAAAACACGCCATTCTCCTCTCTTCTCCACGGCCGGCGGAGCTCTGGTGAGTTCTCACGGCCACTACACACCACCAACCTACACGCTACAACCACCAAAACACTCACCCTTCACCGATCAGAAGCCCTCTACCTATTTGAACTTCCACCCACTCCAACCTCCACCAGAAACCCAATGCTCTGCAACCTCCACCGTCACCATCTGGTCATCACACACCACCACACACCAAATTAGCACCACCAACATGTTCACCACTTCACGGAGAAGCTCTTGAACCTTTTAATTGCAGCCAAGGGCTCGTGTTCTTGTTTTAGGTGATTCGTCGGCAAGTCATACTTCTCCAACTTCGCCAGTCACCAAACGACCATCAATCGACCTCGCTACTACCTCGAGCGGCTGCAGAACCATCTGAAGAAGCTTCCTCGACCTTCAATTAGCCAAGGTAGTAGCACCGATCACCTAATTGAACGAAGCTTTATCACACTGCTGCACACAAAAAAGGAGTCCTGACATAGTCCCACATCGTGGGAGAATAAATTGGAATTGCGTATATAATGCATTTTGTGAGAGGCCTTATTGCCTCTACACTGAGGGGTGAGGTCCCTCCTTACGTGCGCACCCTAGCCTACCTCCATGCTGGTGGGCCTGGACCTTTGACCTATTTACCCGATTATCCCTTCACCCATATCTGAGGAAAGAAAAAGAGGAAGGAAAATTCTGAGGGGGGAGGGGGTGGTTTTACATTGTAGCACATTGGGATTCATGCCCAACACTTAGGAGAATTCTAAGGTGATCTGGGCTTGTTGTTTAAGTTGTCTAAGGCACAGTAGAGACGTCTGACCTTGTCCTTGGCTACTATGGAAATGTTGAGACCTGATCTAATGTGGTTAAGTGGTTGAGGTTACTATTGAAATAATGAAATCTGATCCTTGGGAATTGTGCTTAATTGGTGATTTCAACCACCATTTTTAGGCTTCTACTTATATTTTTTGTCCCTAATTCTTGACATACATGCTTTCTTCTAATTGAATATCATTTTACCCATTTGATTCAATTACATCGATTGGTGAATTGATTTGTTACATTTGCTCCCTGCGAATGACCTTGGAACTCACGGACTTTTCAAGCTTTATAAATTTAAATGTTGTATCAATTTTTGTCACTATACTACAACAGATTATTTTCCTAACTACGATGATTTTTGACTCCAATGCTATCATCTCTGACGGAGGGACCAACTTCATGAATGTGCACTTCCAGTCCCTGGTGAAAGAGTACAGGGTGTCGCATCGTATTTCGACTCCTTATCACCCCCAGACTAATGGATTGGCTAAGCTCTCCAATCGGGAGATCAAGAAAATCCTTCAGGTCACTGTTCGGCCTAATAGGAAGGATTGATCCACCTGACTTCCGGAAGCCTTGTGGGCCTATAGGATCTCCCATAAGACCCAACTAAGGATGTCTCCATTCAGGCATGTGTACGGGAAGGCATGTCACCTCCTTGTACATATGAAGCATAAATCCTACTAAGCAGTACAGAAATGCAATCTAGATCTCATGAAGGCTGGAATCCACCATCGGTTACAAATGAACGAAATCGAGGAGTTATGCAATGATGCATATGAGAACTCGCGTATCTATAAAGAGAGGATGAAAGCCTTCCATGACTAGCACATATCGCGAAAATCTTTTCATCCTACTCAAAAAGTGCTCTTTGATGCCAAGCTTAAGCTCTTCCCAAGAAAACTAAAATCGAAATGGATCCAACCTTTTCTAGTTTGTAGGATCTTTGGAAATGGAGTTGTAGAAATCAGCGGACTCAGCCATGACTCAGACCCATTTGTTGTGAATGGTTAAAGACTGAAACCATTCCTTGAGCTCACTGATTCGAATCTTGCTGCTGAATCATTTGATCTCTATTCCACCTAAGCTGCATTGCTCCCAGCTAATGACGTTAAACTTAGCACTTAACGGGAGGCAACCTGTCATTTGAAAAACCTGAGACCCTTCTAACCCATCTCTAAGCTGAATTCATATTGCACTTTAACGTTCATCCATTAGAGCAACCAACTTCACCTTTGATACTTGTATCAGAGCTTGAAATCGTCGGCAACAGTCATCCCGACCCGTTCACCACCCACCCAAACCTATTCTAATGTACGATCTAAGATGAACTCGAACCAACCTAAGTTACAATGAGGACATTGTAAATCTTAGTTATGAAGGGGTATTAATGCAAAACACTGTGGAATTAGATTCTTTGAAGGGTTTCTTCATATGAAAGAGAGAGAGAGATCTAAATTGAAAGATCAGAGTTGAGGAAGAAAAAGAGGAGAAAAGAAAAATAGAGAAAAGGAGCAAAAACAAACAAATGGTGTTAGTTCCTGTGAAGTGATTATGGAACTTACCTAAGTTCTAAGCTAAATCGAATGATGAATTAAGACCTAAAGGGCTAAATCTTAAGAGATAAGTGAAGAATACCGACCTTAGGCCTCTTAGGCCTGTTTTAGGGCTTAAACACTCACGTATTTGTTAAGATCTGAATTATTCCTCAAGAGGTTGAGGAAGTTACGAGGCTGATGTATTAAGTCTGAGGCTTAGGGATTATTCGGCCCCGTTGCCTACCCTTTGGTTTGTGAAACTTGGTAACCTAGGCACCCAAAAATCACACACCAGCCTGGTTTAATGTGCTTAATGAAGAATAATGCCAAAAAGTGTTCTATTCTGAAAATATTTTCCTAAAGATTCGACTTAGGAGAGGCTCAAAGAAATAAGTTGATTAGACGAGTACCTGACGTGGAGAAGAGGAATGAAAAATAATCCCTTGAAGATGCATTATAACATACCATCTCCTCGGTGCTTGTCTCCTAAGATATCTAAATATCCTATTAGGGGCACATACGCCCCTTATGCTGGTTCAAGTGCTATGGGTGGCATTTTCTCGAAATGTTGATTGCTAGGAATTGGATTTAGCTATAGAACGCCATGAGTGGCACTATTTCGAAGTGTCGAAAGCCAAGGTTCTAGGGGTTGCCATGGGCGATGCTATATCAAAGCATCGATTGCTAGGGACCTTGTGAGGATTGATGGTGGGGACAAGGAATCTAATATAGACCGTGTTTAGGGCCAATCCAATGCTGGATTTAGGGAATTTAAAAAGAAAAGTGAGAAAACTCTCAAAATAAATATCCATCTCTCTATCTCTCTTATAAAAAATGCACTGGCAAAATGAACCTAGACTTACTACAAATATGCACGGGTGCTTTAACTACTTTGGTCAACAAACCTCTAGGCAGTTTTTGCGGGCCTTAGAAACCTTTATGGTAGACTCAAGGCTAAGGGTGGCAAGTTTGGATCTTAGCTAGTACTTGAGTACCTCTAAGCCTATTGTTGGTATTTTGATCTAATTTTTAGAGATGCGGCTCAGTAAATCATCCTGGCGGTTAAAATCTGGCTTAAAGATCTGGTTTGGTCCATAAGATTTTGTTAAGGACTAACAACGTTTGGCATGGGGGTATGATGGTAACACCATTCATCATAACTAACTTGAATTAGTTAGAATCAAGAGATAATTTCTCATTAATGATCGTCTAGGGATCGTAATTTCATACTGAACTGATTTGAGAAGATAGGAAAAAGGGGTTAATTCTGCTATTTTAACACCCTATCATAAATGCAGATTAATCTGGGGATTAACCAAAGGTCAAATGAACTTAAAAGACCAAGAAGTGGGCTTAGAATAACAGAATTATTGTTTACAGCATTTTGAATATCAAAATATTACAAAACATCCTAATTATCAACCTTACTCAGATTGAGAAGGTTTTGGTAGAGATAAATTCAATCCAAACCCCCTAAAATTCATTAAAAAAATATTCTAAGAGGTTTGGTGCTTTCACTTTGACCATCAGAACCTATTTTGACCAAAAATAGAGATTCAGATGAGAATTTGCCCTGATTTGGGCTTTTGTATAATTTACCCAATTAAACATAGTCAAAACCAAAATCTAAGTTCACCATTAGATTCCTTGGGTCCAAATTAGGTTAACAAAAAAATTTGGACCCAATTAGAGTCCATCTTGACCTAGTTTACATTTTTGCCCTTAAAATCTCTATTTAGCACATCTAAACCCTTAATTCTACAATTCCTTACATTTATGCCCCTAACTTCCCATCATCTTCACAAAAATACCCCTGCCACCATATTTCTTCACCTTCCTAAAGCAGCTTCAGTGGGTTTAGGAAAACCCAAACTTGATTCATTTAATTTGGATCTTTGATTGAAAGAACTTCAATCATAAATCGCAAAAATTGGCAAAACTCTTCCTTAGATCCTTCCTGAATGTTGCATGTGTAAATCGTCGATGTTTAGAAATACACATCATAGTATAGGATGAAAATCGTACAAAACACTTAAATTTATAAAGCTTGAAAATAGGAGATGTGAGCCTGAGGTTGTTCATAGGGAGCAATATGGAATTTACAATACTAATCGTATTCAGAAATAATAAGTACAATTAATTAAGTACAATAGATAGTCAATGAATAAATTTCTCAAAATGATGTTCAAGGATAAGCCAATTTGTATCTCAAGAAATAGAGGGGTAAAAATATTAAAACCTCAAAAACAATAGTGATTTGAATCACCACATAAATCCCCATATTAAGCACATGTTCAATATTAGCAATTAACTCAAAATTTCAAATAGTGCCTCAACCACTTAACCTCTTAATTCCACATCAGCATAGAGGCCAAATATATCCACAGTACCAAGCACAAGGCCTCATCAAACATCTCCAAGGAGATCAAATGACTTAAATTGCTTAGTTAAGGCACGAGGCTTCTTCTCAAGCACAGCACAAAGGCAATGCCTCTTCGAATTCTTGCTGAGTGTTAGAGCGAGTAGGCATGCATCTCGAGGAAAATAACCTGAAGCAAAACCCTCCCCCCCTCCTCCTCACAAATTCTCTTCTCTCATAACTGGGCATTAATCAGGTTCATAGGAGGTAAATGGAACCGAGTATTGGGTACAGGCCCTCCTGCATGGTGTAGTGGGTGAGGAGTGAGCGCGAGAACATGCATGCGTTAGGGGGACCTCACCCCCTGTGTTCTGAGGCGAGCAGCCAAATGCACTAATTCCTTTTATATGCTGTTGGGCACTTCAAATCTTCCATTGTAGGACTATATCCCACTTGCTTTCTTCACGCATCAGCAACTAATGAAGTTTTCTTGCATTCGGCTACTTCTTAGACTCTGCTACCCATGGGAAGACCTAGAGGTGTTGCCGAGGGGAGTCCATAGGTCCTGGAAGTAGCTGCGTGGCTGGAGACGGTCGGAGGATTGCGGCTGAAGTCGGAGAAGATGACGGCGAGGGCGGAGCTCTAGCCGAACCTGAAAAGCTAATATACAGGCTTATCACTCCAATTAGAAGGTTCAAAAGTGTCGTCAGTGTTGGTGGAGTGAGGTGGTAGTGATAATTTGGTGTGTGTGTGTGTGAGGTGATCGTACAGAGTTGGAGAGGGTGAACGGAGGAGGTGGTGTCCAGTGGATGGTTTGGATGAGCGAAGCCCTCAATTTCTTGAGGGCTTTTACTTAGTGGGTGATGGGCGAGCTTCTGGAAGTGATGGCGAGTGATTTGGTGGGCTATAGTGGGCATACAGCCTTGCCGGAGGCGCTGCCGTCACGGAAGAAGACGAAGTGGGAGACAGTGATCGTCATTCGAAATAAGAGCTAAAGATGCTAAACTAATACTAAAGGGAGAGAGAGAGGTTGAGAACCTAGCTAGCAGATGAAAGGGAGGGAGAGGTGCTGGTTGATGAGTCCACTTTAGTGGACAATTATTTGGCCTAAACGTGTTGATTCCGTATTATTTATATGCATTAATTCATGCATATTAGTTCATAATAAGTAAATGTAGATTGTCGTAACTTTTATGCATCTGCTAGTTAGTTCTCCTAAGATAGAGTGCAAAATAAATATTAGTATAGGTTGTGTCTTGGTGCCCAAGTATAAATAATTACATATTTCTTCCAGGGATATTTGCAAAAAAATTACGAAGCATTGTGAAAAACCAGGTGTATGTGTGCAAAATCTTCGTCATCCATTCTCGCACCACTATTACAAGAGTCTCGCAACACCGCAACCCCTCCTCCCCCCCCCAGAGGTTTGCGACCGCCACATCAATATCTTCAGGTTGTTGGAGAAGACCTCGAAATAACATAGAGCAAGGAAGTTGGTGAGGATTTCTATAAAAGAGGCCATGCACAGGGGGGGATCATCTTCATCTTCCATCTTCTCCCATCCTATCGACGTTGAAGGAGGCACGCACCATGGACATGGCACACATCGTGGCCTCAGATCTCTCCACCGTTAATCTTGCTATCACCCTCGACTTGTGGTGCTCTATGACAGAGAGCATCACCACCACCATCAGCACCTACCCCTCACGCCAGCAACCATGCGCAACCACAGCAGCCACGCCCATCCTAGCCACCTCCTCCGCTCAAGCAACCGGCCACGCCCGGCCTTGCCACTAGCCACACACGTGCATAGCAGTGCATCCCCTCGCGCACTCTTGTGCATGCCCTCACATGCCCTTGCGTGCGTGCCATCGTGCCACCTTCGCGTAGCCACGATAATAGCTGTAGTTTCTTCTTCAACTCAGCGCACTGTTCATGTTCTTTGAAAGAACCCATCACCGGCATCAAACACCTCCATGCATCCACCTCATCCAGACGTTGTTCTCCACGCCGTCGCCTCCATTGAGTTCACCTCGACCTCTTAAGCATGGCCATGCCTACAGCATTGCCAATACCATCCCACGCACGTCGGTGATCACCCGCCCCCACCAGCGGCTTCCTCCTCACCAGTGATAACTCCAGCCATCTTCGCGCTCGTTGTAATAGCCATCGAACTCCCTAGGCACCGGCCAACCTTTCCCCAGAGCATCTCCAACTGCCGTGCTTCCTCCAATGACCGACGAAGAGAGAGAATTTTTCCTCTGTTTCCACGCATATTAATATTTACGATTACATGCCATTGCCAAAGAAATATTTTTTGATTTATTGAATATTTTATTATGGCATATTTATGAGCATATCCCTCTTATTTTGCAAAACTACTATTCCAGCATATCATGTCAATGATTGGATAGTCTAAAGGGAATCTTAACTTGATTTTTTTGAGGGAAATAAAGAGTGAACATTGGATTTTAATAGTAACGAGTTTTAATAAGCCATTGCCTCCCTATGGACATGACCCACTCTTCTCGAGTGGTTATATTTAATTATTTTGAAAGTGATTTTCACCACTTTGATATTACTTTGACGCGTCATTTTATGTGTGAAACGACAACGAAGGCGAAAACTGTCTTTTCAAATGGCGTTGTTGTCGAGGAAGCAACTAGCTTAGTAAACTCATATGCATTTCCTGTGATTTCTTATTGAGATTATACATCCATTGACCTATCATTTTCTCTATGCGAGGTACATCGAAGGAGAAGGTGCACGCAGTAGATACTCATCTTGGTGGACTTTGCTACCACCTCCAAGATAATCACAGGAGCCTGTGGGCCTTGATCCCACAGGGGTGGAGATGCATGGAGGACCATCTAGGAGGTTTCTTCTTCTTAGTCTTCTGATTTCAGAGTAGAAGCTTTAGGTTTAGTCTAGTTATTTGTTTTCTCACCCTTGTACTTTGGGGCCAGTTTTTGGGGGAGTGTCCCCGATTCTTTAGACCCTAGGTTTATTCTTAGTTAGTTAGTTCTTGTGATTGCGCATTTATTATTAAAAAAAAAATCCAGACTGCCTGCTAGAAGCTGCATATCTTTAGGATGACCATCTAGGATTGCTTGAGCAGCATCTAGATTTTCTTACTGCATTGCATACATTTCTACATCAAAGAGTGCTGGAGTAAGGTATGTACCTCCTATCTTTTTGCATCAATTATCTGCACACCCATTGCATTTGGATATAATTAAAGAAGACCACTTAAGCTGACTTAAAAGGATTAATCAAGTGGTCACATTATTTTTGGAAAGAGAAAGTAAAATATACAAGAAGTGTTTGAATAACTTGACTATGATTTTCAAAAGAAAAATCACTTTTCGCGATGTGATACACTTCTTGCATTGAGCATGCACTATAGGGACTGCACTAGGATTTGGACCCTTAAGGCTATAGGCATCGATCTCTTTATCGGTGCAAACCCTCCTATCTCACTTTGAACAAGTGGTATTAACTTTGTCCTGAGTGATTTGATACTCTAAGGAGGGGGATACCCTATAAAGGAATTCAAGGGTAGTTAAGAGGCACCGCTAACGCATCGCCTCAATGGAAGGATTCGCCCTACTTGCATCCCTTGGTTCCATCCTTGGAGTACCTTTTTACTTGAGCATCTGAGAATATCATTGTGGCAAACTGTACGTTGCTAGGGCACTCGAAAGGTCTATTTATGGTGTGTAATTGATTGACAACTTGATTGGTCACCCAAAAGAACTAAAAGTAACCTCAACCTCCTTAATAGCCTTTGACCAGGAATCTCAAGTGCCTCACTTCTCTTATACTGCTTACGTGGGAATGGAGAAATACTGCCTTGACCCATTTAGCCAAACTAGAAAGGTTGGAAGAGGGCTTAAAGTGCTTTAACTCAACAAAAGACCTCTTGCCTTGTGTTTGCTTGGTGTATGCTTGGTAGGTGCTCTCTTAGAAATAGTCTTCTTTTCAACCCTGAGCCTGAGAGAATTATTAGAAAATCCAACCTAGAAAGAAGAAAAATGGCTAGAGAAAGACCTGAAGACGAGATTAGGGTAGGTGAAAATCAGAGAACCTTGAGAGACTATTTCCTCCCTGCAACCCACCAAGCCTTACCTATCCGAAGACCTGGAATGGATAATCCTTATGAAATCAAGAGCAGCACCATATCTTTGCTCCCCTCTTTCTATGGTAGTGGTAGGGAGGATCCTTACAGGCATCTTGAGGAATTCACCGAGGTCTATTCCACAGTGAAGCTCCAGGGCTTTACTGATGAAGCCCTGATGAGGACTCTATTTCCATTCTCCCTTAAGGATAAGGCCAAGCACTAGTATCATACCCTTGATGCAAGGGTAAATGATTGGGCCACCTTTAAGGGAGAATTCTTGAAAAAGTATTTTCCTATGAGTAAGACCAACCATTACAGAAGAGAGATTATGGGTTTTACTCAACAAGAAGGGGAGCAATTTCATGAGACTTGGAAGCACTTTAATAACCTTCTTAGGTTATGCCATCACCATCAGGTGCCAAGATGGCAGTTGGTCGAAAGGTTCTATAATGGATTATCTGAATGGCACATGCAAACCATCAATGCAGCCTGTATAGGAACCTTCATGACCAAAACTGAGGATGAAGCCTGGGCATTATTTGAAACATTAAGTGACAATTCCATACATATGTCCTCTGCCTATCAAGAAAGAGAACCATCAATCTTGCAGAGGAAGATAGAGCCCATGATACCGGGGTTACTCAGGATTTGGCTTATCAGATTCAATTGTTGAACAAAAACTTTGATAGGCTTTTAGCAAACCCCAGCATGAACCCGCAAGCAGCCTCTATCTTTTAGGCTTCAAGTGAATGCTCCATTTGCCAAAGCACAACACACGCCACTGTGGAGTGCCACCAAAAAAATCAATTCCCTGGGTTGATTTAGGCCGACCTGAACGTGGCCCAAGGTTTTCACCCACCTCCTCGCAATAACCCTTATTCCAATACCTATAATCCGAGGTGGCGGAACCATCCAAACTTCTCGTGGAAGCAAGGTGATGCTTCTAACTCAAGGAATGCAAGACCCCTACCTCCCCAACCCATATACTAGCCATCCTATGCAAACCCTCCTCGGCTTAAGCCTTCTAAGATGGATGAACTTAAAGCCATGATGAAAGCGATGCAAGAACATCAGAATATGGTCATCCAATCTCAGGGTATGATGATCACTGACATGCAATCCGAAATTGCTCATCTTATTGAGGTAGCTCTTCTGAGGAGAACTTGAAGGGAAAGGGGGTCATATTCAGGGAGCATGCCTAAGTTTTGACTGTGTTGAGGAGTGGAAAGAAAATCGAAAAGCCTGATAGCACTCCTACGGTCACCTCTTAGGATTCCCCTCCTACACCAGACCCGACTTCCATCTCCATCGAGGAAGAGCCACACTGCTCTCCCTCTCTTGAAATCACCCACCCTGAGGATGTCGTCAGTTCGCCACCCCTCTCTCGACACAATGACCCCTCTACCTAGAAGCCGAGGGTGCCCTATCCAGAGCACTTATTTGCTCCTGGGGAATCTTCTGTATGCTCATCTGGAGCCAAGGATAGGATGGAGGAGATTGTGGACAATTTTAAGCAAGTCCAGATCAAATTTCCTCTGTTGGAAGCTATCAAATAGATCTCATCCTATGGCAAGTTTTTAAAGGACCTGTGCACCTAGAAGCGTTGATCCAAGAGATAGGTCCAAGCTAAGGTCATTCTGCTTGACCATGTTTGCTTGGTTCTCCAACATGGAACACTCCCCAAAATGAAAGACCCAGGGGCCCCATATATTTCAGTGGTTATAGGTAACCAACACATTGACGAGGCTCTGCTCGATCTAAGCATAGGGGTGAACATTTTACCGAGCTCTGTCTACGACCTTTTGGGAGGAGGCGATTTAAAGCCTAGCCCAGTCATCCTCCAAGTGGCAGACAGATCGCTTAAGACACGACAAGGATTATTGGAAGATGTCCTGGTGAGAGTAGAGGACTTCTTCTTCCCTGTTGAATTTCTTGTACTAGATATTGACCCATCTAATAAGCCCACCAAACCGTCCATTATTCTAGGATGCACCTTCCTGGCCACAGCCAACGCCTCTATAAATTGTAGATCAGGGGAACTTAAAATGGGATTTGGGAACAAGAAGATCCGATTGAATGTTTTTGATACCTATAAGCAATCCGGATTGGAAGATTGTTCCCAGATTGAGGTAGTTCATAAAATTATTGAAGAGACTACTCCAGTACTCTTATGTAGAGATCCCCTTCAAAAGGTCATATCTAAGGACCATCCTTCGACTATTGAAGAAACTGAAGGGGATATACCCGAATTAGAAGAGTTGCTGCGGGTACACACAAAGTCTTTGTTCCCTCCCTAGATAGTGAAGGTAGATCTACTACCTGAGGCAGGGACATCTCAACTTAAATTCTCAATCCAAAAGGATCTTGAGTTGGAGCTGAAGCCCCTCCCGAGCACATTGAAGTATGCTTTCCTTGGCCCTAACGACACACTCCCTGTTATTATCTCGTCTGCATTATCTGAATCGTAGGAGGGAGCTCTGCTTGAGTGTTTACAAAGGCATAAGGAAGAAATTGCTTGGTCAATAGCTGATATTAAGGGTGTTGATCCCTCCCTTTGCATGCATCATATCTACACAGACGAGTCCGTGAAACCCTTTTGAGACATGCAGAGAAGGCTCAACCCCAATATGTGGGAGGTGGTTAAAAAGGAGATTCTGAAATGACTAGATGCAGGAATTATCTATCCCATTTCAGATAGTAAATGGCTTAGTCCTATACATGTGGTGCCCAAAAAGATAGGAATCATTGTGGAAGAGAACGACCAAGGAGAGTTGGTAACCACTGGACCCTCAACTGGTTGGAGGGTCTGCATTGATTATCGCCATTTGAACACGGCTACCCAGAAAGACCATTTCCCCTTATCGTTTATTGATCAAATTTTGGAACGACTGGCAGGGAACAAGTACTTCTGTTTCCTTGATGGGTACTCTGGGTATAATCAGATAGCCATCTTTCCTGACGATCAGGAGCGTATCACCTTCACGAGTCCATATGGCACTTTTGCGTTCCGCCGAATGTCATTCGAGTTATGTAATGCTCCTGCCACTTTCCAACGTTGTATGATGGCTATCTTTTCTGATATGATCGACAAGTTTGTTGAGATTTTGATGGATGATTTCTCCATTTACGACTCATCATTTGACCTATGCCTTTCGCACCTTGATAAAGTCTTAACCCGTTGTGAAGAGGCAAAGTTGGTGCTTGGCTGGGAGAAAAGCCACTTTAAGGTCTAGTAGGGAATTGTGTTGGGGCATGTAATTTCCGAGAGAGGATTAGAGGTGGATACTGCAAAAATTGATTCCATCTCTAAGCTTCCATTACCCACCAATGTTCGTTAGGTTAGATCTTTCCTTGGCCATGCTAGGTTCTATAGGCGCTTCATTAGAGATTTTAGTAAAATCTCTAAGCCACTCTGTGACCTGTTAGCGAAGGATGTTTCCTTCGATTTTGATGAAAGATGTGGCAAGGCTTTTCAAGTCTTGGAGAAAGCCCTTATTACCATGCTGATTCTTTAAGCACCAGATTAGACCCTCTCATTTGAGCTAATGTGCAATGCTTTTGATTTCGCAGTGGGAGCAGTCTTAGGTCAAAGGGTTGATGGCAAACCTCATGTGTTGCGTTATGCCAGAAAGACCCTTACGGATCTTCAGCAAAACTACATGGTCACTGAAAAGGAACTTCTTGCTGTAGTATTTGCTTTGGAAAAGTTTCAGTCTTATCTTTTGGGATCCAAGGTTGTGGTGTTTACTGATCATTCTGCCTTAAAGCATCTTCTTGCTAAAAGGACACCAAACCTCACTTAATTTGTTGGATTTTGCTACTCTAGGAGTTTGACCTGGAAATTAAAGATAAGAAAGAAATTGAGAATGTGGTAGCAGATCATCTGTCTAGGATCCCTATTGAGGCATCAACCCCTACTAGCGATATCCAAGAGACTTTTCCTGATGAGTCTTTGATGGCCGTGGAGGCCAAGACTCCTTGGTTTGCTGGCATAATGAACTATCTGGTCACGGCCATTACCGCTAGTACTTGGGACAAGCAAAAGCATGACAGGTTTCTTGCTAATGCTAAATTTTATCACTGGGAGGAACTTGAGCTTTTTAGAATAGGCCCTAACCTACTTTTTTGCCATTGTGTCCCTGACGAAGAATAAAGGAGTGTTTTGAGTTTCTGCCATGACCTCCAATGTGGAGGGCATTTTAGTGGAAACAAGATTGCCCATAAGGTTTTTCAGTCTGGCTTTTGATAGCCCACATTATTCTGAAATGCACATACATATGTGGGCACATGTCTATGTTGCCAGCAGATGGGAACCATCGGAAAAAGGGATGAGATGCCCCAGCAACCTATTCTCCTCGTTGAGATCTTTGACATTTGGGGCACCGACTTCATGGGTCCATTTCCAATGCCCTTTGAATATGAATACATCCTTGTGGCTATGGACTATGTATCGAAATGGATAGAAGCCATACCCACGCAGACCAATGACCATTTCGTGGTCTTGGATTTTGTTAAGGCTAATATCATTTCCCGATACAGGTGTCCAAGGACGATCATAAGTGATGGAGGACCTCACTTCAAGAATGTACACTTCACAAGACTACTCCAAAATTTGGGAGTCAACCACATGATAGCCACACCTTACCATCCCCAAATGAGTGAACAAGTTGAAGTGTCTAATAAGGAGATTAAACGAATTTTAGAAAAAACTGTTAGGCCCGACCGTAAGGATTGGTCTAAAAAACTAAATGATGCTCTTTGGGCCTACGGAACAGCATATAAGACTCCCTTGGGCATGTCTCCTTTCCATCTTATCTACGGAAAGGCGTGCCACCTTCCCATCAAAATCCAACACAAAGCCTATTGGGCAATTAAAAAGGTTAACTTAAATCTGGATAAAGAGGGAAAGTAACGAATGCTGGAGTTTAGTGAGCTTGAGGAGCTTCATAATGAAGCCTATGAAACTTCTCAAGCTTACAAGCAATATACAAAGGTCTTCCATGATAAGCACATCATTATTAGAAAGACCTTTGAGCCCAACCAGTGGGTCTGGCTTTTCAATTCCAGACTTAAATTATTTCTAGGAAAGCTCAAGTCCCGCTGGGATGGGCCATACATTGTTATCAATACCTTCCCTCATGGAGCTATAGAAATTTGAACCCTACTTCTTGTGCAAGCTTCAAGGTAAATGGCCAATGACTTAAACCTTATGTTACTATTTCAGATGGCCAGGTTTTGGATGCACTTTGGCTTAAGGAGCCTTAGCTCCTCCCACTCTCCTTCTTAGGCGATATTCTTTTATGTCTTTATTTTTCCAATGAGGACATTGTCAGTCTTAGGCATGGGGAGGTATAACCTGAGGATGTTTATAGCATTTATAAATATTTGCATGCATTTAGGATAGGTGCATTAGTTAAAAAAAATCTCTTTTATTTTCTTGAGCTGAATTGGCTAGTCTCTAGCAGAAAATTTTTATCAAGGTGTCATTAAAGATTTTCTTCTTAAATTGTTTCTTAAGTTTAGAATCCAGTACATTTACTTCACTTCCACGTAGATCGGGTAATGGATCTTTGAAGAAAACCAATAAGTATTTTTGTCTACTAAACCCTTGGATAGTTAATAGGGAGACAGGCATACTATCTTCTATTAGATCCACCTAATATTTGTGAGAAGAAAGTAAAGAGACTACTGGTGCGCTAAGTTTAGTGCAAGGACTCTTAAGTTTTGGATAATAAGATGATGATATCTCAGAGTTAGGCATAGTTTTTGCTCTCTGTTCTTGTGTGCAAATAGTGTGTGAATTCCTGAGAGTCACCAAATAAGGCAGATACACAGAGATTGAGTCCTAATAAAACTATGACTATGGTGGATGGTTACGACCATCCTTCATAGAGTCCTCGGCTGAAGGAGGGTAATAGTGTCAAAGGTCAGAAATATGATTGTCCTATCCATTCTTTCCTGGTGCCAAGAGTAGGCACTTCCACCAAATAAGCTACACAATATCCTCTTGACCATTATCATCCCTAATAATGCCTCATAAATAAAAGTATGCATCATTTTGTGTTAGTAGTGGAAAAAAAGAAACATTTAGAAAAATATATAAAAAAAATCCAAGTTTGGAGTTTTATCTTCATGTCATTTTTATGTGTCAATGTTTTTTAAGGCAACAACAAACACACCCATTGTGATCCGCCAAATATGACCCATACCTATTTTTCAGTATTTCTGATCGCCCGAATACTGGCTGAGGGCCTCTAACTTAGTTGTAGGGTTACTAAGACTTTAATTGAAGTGTGAATGCCATGTGAGGCCACTAAACACTAAGTAGATTTAGAAAATTTGGTGAGATTTGTGATCTCAGAAAGAAGGAAAAGAGTGAGCATAAAGGAACATCAAGGGAGCACCATTTTGTTTAGCCTCTCTCTGGATTGACTCATTTGATAGTCTAGAGATCTAGAGTCTGCAGTACTAGACTACATGTAGCACCTGATGAGTGTAAGCCACCAAATATAAATTCATTTAACTCTGTATCTCCTACCTAGGCTAGAAAGCTAAGGTCAAATTATAGATTATTTTCTGCTTGATCCCTGAGGGAACGAGTTGCCTATCCTGGTAGAATTTTATCAAGGGTTAAGTACGAACTTCAAATGTAAGTTGGCTTTTCACTTGGATCCGTTGCCTAGGCTACTATCACTTCACATTTGTCTGGATCTTTGAATTTTTAGAATAAGAAGAGAAGAAATCTTGGGTCACTTCCATGTATTTTTCACTTTTTCTAGGGACTAGCAAAACTTAGGCATGTGGGTATTTGATAAGTCCACTTTAGTGGACAATTATTTGGCCTAAAAGTGTTGATTCCATATTATTTATATGCATTAATTCATGCATATTAGTTCATAATAAGTAAATGTAGATTGTCGTAACTATTATGCATCTGCTAGTTAGTTCTTCTAAGATAGAGTGCAAAATAAATGTTAGTATAGGTTGTGTCTTGGTGTATTTTCAAGTATAAATAATTACATATTTCTTCTAAGGATATTTGCAAAAGAAATACGAAAGACTGTGAAAAACCAGGTGCATGTGTGCAAAATCTTTGTCAACCATTCTCGCACCGTTGTTACAAGAGTCTCGCAACACTGCAACCCCCTCGAGGTTTGTGACTGCTGCATCAATATCGTCAGGTTGTTGAAGACATCGGAACAACACAGAGCAAGGGAGTCGGCGAGGATTTCTATAAAAGAGGCTCGTGTGCAAGCGGGGGATCATCTTCATCTTCCATCTTCTCCCATCCTATCGACTGTGAAGGAGGCACGCACCATGGACATGGCACACACCGTGGCCTTAGATCTCTCCACTGTCAACCTTGCTATCACCCTGGACTTGTGGTGCTTTGTGACAGAGAGCATCACCACCACCATCAGCACCTACCCGCCACGCCAGCAACCGTGCGCAACCGCAGCACCCATGCCCATCCCAGCCACCTCCTCTACGCAAGCAACCGGCCACGCCCAACCTTGCCACCAGCCAAGCGTGTGCATGATCGTTTCTCACCTCAACTTAGTTAATTAAGTTAATTTTACTTAATTATGAGTAAAGAAAAGTCACTTAGGTTAACTCAAAATTGTGTCATTTAGTAGTATAGGGCCGAATTAACCTAACATTTTAGAATTTTTTAACTGGTTGAGTCCAGGTCGTTCGCTGGGAGCTATAATTCATTCTAAATTCACTAATTAACTTTTATTTTTCTTTATGAGTATAGGAGGTATTATAAGTTAATTATAGAAACATGAATTTTGCAAAAATTGATTTAATTTGAAGTAATATGCAAAATCCCATATGAAATTTCATTTACAACATTTATTTCAAATGATTAAAGGCAAATAAGAGTTTATACATTCAACATATGCCTTATTACAATTAAAAGTAAAAGAAATTAAAAATATAACAAAGGAAACTCTTTATTTTCTCTTCAGCCTTTTTTTCTCTCTTTCTTTTATTTCTTCCTTAACTTCTTCTCTTCTCTATTTCCTTTTATTCTATTTACCTTTATTTTTCTCTCTCTCTTTTTTTATTTCTCTCTTATTCTCTCGAGCTCCTTCTTCCTTCTCTTCTTTTTCTTCCCTTCCTGCCTTCTTCTTCTTCTTCTTCTCCCTTATTCTTCTTCTTCAGTATTTCCTTAGCGTGTGTCTGCTCTTCTCCTTTCTCTTATCTCTTCTTAGCTTCTCCAACACTTGCTTCCTTCAGCCCTTAGCTTCTCCTTCAACACTTAGCCTTCACAGCTTCTTCATTCCTTCATTCCTTTTAGCTGAACCGGGTTTTTCCTTCAACCAAAAATTGGTTTAAGGTTTGCGGCGAGGTCCTTTCAAGGATACACAGCACCCTTGTGAGAGTGGGACTAGACCCTACTCGGTCCTCGCCTTATTTGATTATGGTTCATTTTTGGTTTTTTTTTTTCTTTCTTGAGCCGAACCGGCCCAACCGCCTCCTAGGCCTCGCCCTCCCAGGGCCACATCGCACATACACCCACTTAGGCGCACACCCGCAGGTGCACATGCCCCCACACACACACAAGCTATGCTCAGAATGGTCAAAGGTTTAGTTCACGCCGAGCGCTTGACGACTGGTGAGCCACAGTAACAAAATGCTTTTATACCAAGGCGCGTGCTCTACAACTTCCGATGTGGGACATTGTTTTTCCCCTCCAGACCTGACTTCAAGTGAAGGTTTCTCCCTACTCAGAGCTCCAAATCAAGCGATTCAAAGCTTGATGGAAAGCTCTAAGGTGGCTCTACAGGGTTACAGGGTCAATTTTAGGTTTAGAGGATATTTTCCTCTTCAATTTGAAAGGCGAAGTTAGGGGGTTCCTACGGGTTATTACTTGCCTGGAAGTGAAATAATGCTTAACAAGTCCACAGACTGGACTCTCTCTATTAGCTAAGGTTATAAATAGATCCTACAAGTATTTCCGCAACTGCTAGAATGAGTTTTGAACTCTCAAAGGCTTCAGGTAACACACAGGAGCTCTACACTTCTCTGAAAGCTTCAGAGATAGAAATTTCCAGCTCTGATTAAGTGAACAGACACTTAAGAACATTTCTGATCGATTTCAACAAGTTTTAAGGGTTAAAACTAACTAATCTGGGCAGGATTTGAAATCAAATCTCAACAAATGTCACTGCCATCAGTTTGGGTTCGAAAACAACCCAAACTGGCAGGTTGTTAATTCCAACAGAATAACAAGTCTGAGCTCTTTTAATTCACTCTAAAATCATTCAACAAAATCTCAGAAACAATTCTAACTCCTCAATTCCTCAGATCGAGCTCAAAATCAGAATTTCCTCCTCAGGTTTGACTGAAATGCTTGAAAATTGACTTTCTGATTTAAGCCTTTTTACAAGCAATTGGAGCCTAGAATAGAATCCTAACAACCTCAGGAAATCGTTCAACTTCTTAAACAGATGAATTGGCCTTGAAAACTAGGGTTTCAGGCTCATCGCTTGAACTCTAAAAGTGCCTTGTTTGTCAGAGACATTGAAAGGTTGTTGATGTGATTTAAAGTCATGAATGGCTTCAGTGCACTGCACTGAAGCTTCTAGACCCCTTAACTGTGGCTTTTGATCTTCTGTCAGGCTTCTCCAACTCCGCCAGAGTTGGAGAAGATGAAACCTAATGTGTAGCTCCAGATGTTAAAATCCCAAATAAACATCATCAAACAAATCAATGATGAACATTAAGTCAATCAGGAGCTTTTAAACATCTTTTGTAGGCTGAAGCTCAAAAATGACTCGCCGGAGCTCTGGTGAGTCCAGAAAAATTCAAATTATGTTCAGAATGGTGAGTTTTTGCCATTTTTGATCTGAAAAGGATCCTGAGGTTGCAAGGAACCTCAGAATCACATTTAATTCATCATTAATTCGTTACATGAATGATTAATCAGTGAAATTCAAGTTTAATAGATTTTAGTGGTTGAGGCTCAGGACTTAGTCTCCCACTCAAATAAGCGGTTGAGACAAGTCTAAATGTAATTACGATCATAAATACTTAATTAATTTTAAGTTTTAACTGCTCTTGAGCCGCCATTGACAGCGAGCTCAGGTGCTTAAATAGATTAGGTTTTTAAGTTATGTATAGTATTTAATCAAATTAAAGTGATAATTAGGATCCTTTAGTGATGAGTTGATGATGGAGGATCCGATGAATGTGAATCTAAGCTCAGCTACTACCACCATGGACATCGACAGTAGCTATTGAAGGTGGTTATGATTTAGGCGAATTAGATGATAGGATTAGTGTTTTAATGGATTAGAAGTGATCATGAGTGATAGAAGAAGGTGATTAGCGAGTTCAAAAGACAAAACAAGAGATCCAGCAAGCTCAAGGAGCTCGCCGGAGTCGAAGAAGATGATTTCAGAAATTTGACATTAAGCTAAACTAACTAACTACCTAGACTACTCCTACTCCTACTCCTACTCCTACCTATTGTTACCTGGACAAGGGGGTCAAAGGGACTCCGTCGATAGCTCATGACGGAGGACAAAATTAGAGGGTATGAGGAAGATCTCCGACGGGCGAATTTGGATGGAGTAGAGGATCTCCTTGGTCGTCACCTTTGCTCAGAGACGCGGCAGACCTCAGTGAAGTTCCTAAGCTGATCAGGATGAATGGAGGAAGTCGGAGATTGATGTGGAAGATCACCAGAGTTGTAGACAAATAGCCTATTGGGTCGGTTTAGTGATAGAAGAGGGAAGGGAGCCAACTTATAGAAATCGAGGGGGTGGGGGTCTATTTATAGTTGATGGTGATGAAGAGGGCGGCGGAGTTTGGATGAAGAAGGAGCTAGGGGAGGTTAACCACTGGCGTCGTCTCCGACGACGGAGAGGTTAACTCCCACCTAAAATTAGGATTAAAGAATCATCCAGACCTATGGATGAGAATGAAATGGTGAGCACAAGCTCCAGGAGCTTGGAGAAGGTGGAACGACGTCAGATGTGCGGTGATCGAGTGGTGGAAACACCCTCTGTCGTCAGCCGTCAAACCGGCTAAAGGAAGAAGAAGAAGAAGAAGACAGGGACCTTTGTGCGATGAAACCTAAGGACCTATATGAAAATTAAAGACCTGATTGAAATGAGTAATAAGGACCTAAATGTAAACTCAGGTTTTAAAGGTTTATTTTAACTTAGATCTTTTTCAACTTTTTATATATGATTGTAAATAAGGTAATTATTATGTTTATACCTTGAATTTACATTTCTAACCCTTTTAGGTTAATTTATCAAATTAGGTAAAGTTACTTAAGTTATTATATACTTAGGTATACATTATGCTTAAGTTAATTAACTTATTAATTAAAGGAATGATTAATAAGATCTCAAGTCCAATTATTACTTAGATTGTTAATAATATTAATTGAATGATAAAATATCATTTTTGACTTATTTTAAGGTCCTTCACTATATATCCCTTATTTAATAATTAACCCATATATGCTCATATCCTTAGCTAATTAACTAGGATGACTAGTTAATTAGGGGTACTTAGAGATCATGATAAGTCTCTCATCAGTGCACAGCAGCGGATCACCTCGCGCGCTCTTGTGCGTGCCTCCCACGCCCTTGTGCGGGCGCCATCATGCCACCTTCGCACGACCACGGCAACGGCTGCAGCTTCTTCAACTCAACGCATTGTTCATCTTCTTCGAAAGAACCCATCACCGGTGTCAAAAACCTCCACACAGCCACCTCGTTCAGACACCATTCTCCATGTCGGCACCTCCGTTGAGTTCACCTCGACCTCTTGAGCACGACCACGCCCACAGCGTTGCCAATACTAGCCCACGCATGTCGGTGATCACCTGCCCCCGCCGGTGGCTACCTCCTCGCCGAGTTCAACTCCGGCCATCTTCGCGTCACTGTCACCGCCATCGAACTCCCCATGCGCCGGCCAACCTTCCCCCAGAGAATCTCCGACAGTTGTGCTTCCTTCAATGTGTGACGTAGAGAGAGAATTTTTCCTTTGTTTCCATGCATATTAATATTTATGATTACATGACATTGCCGAGGAAATATTTTTTGATTTATTGAATATTTTATTGTGCCATATTTATAGCATATCCCTTTTATTCTGCATAGCTACTATTCTAGCATATCATGTCAATGATTGGCTAGTCTAAAGGGAATCTTAACTTGATTTTTTTGAGGGAAATAAAGAGTGAACATTAGATTTTAATAGTAACGAATTTTAATAAGCCATTGCCTCTCTGTGAACACGACCCGCTATTCTTGAGTGGTTATATTTAATTATTTTGAAAGTGGTTTTCCACCGCTTTGATATTACTTCAATGCGTCATTTTATGTGCGAAACGAAAATGAAAGAGAAAATCATCTTTTCACTGGCTGTGATTGGTTGGTGCCGGAGATAGTGAAAACTCCAGTGGGGGAGAACGACGAGGAAGAAGGGATAGGGAGGCTCCTGTTGGTATTGGAAGAAGCGGATGACGGAGGGAAGACATTTCCCTCTGCCTATGGTATGTGGTAGAGGGCGAAGACAGAGGTTGAAGGAGCTCACCGGAGTTGCGGTCGGAGATGACTGAGGAAGGAGAAGTCTGAAGAATCTGAGGCCAAACCGAGCTGAAAAGAACGACCAAACGTTCAGGAGCTTTTATAGAGCTCCATTACAAGCTTTAAAGAAGAGAAGAGGCTTGATTGAGCCTCTTTTAGGAATCAAGAAGAAACATAGATTTTGTGCATTTGCATAAGCTTTTTGTGCAAGCACTGAGTCCCAAATCATGTCCAAATGAATCCTCAATGTGTGAACATCAATCCTACCAAATTGGGTGGGATTTGGTGTTGATTTGAATGGGTTTTGAGTCGATCAAAGGTTTATTGAAGGTCGGTTGACATACAATGGTGGCAGGGACCTTTCAGTGAAGACAAGGAGGTTAGGGGATTTTCTTCAAATATTTCGAAAGTTAGGGGCTTGATTGAGAGGAATAGAGTTTTAATGGACTGAAATGCAAACTAGGTCAAGATGGATTCTAATTGGGCCCAAATTTTGTTACAAATCTAATTTGAACCTAAATAATCTAATGGTGAAGTCAGATTTAAGTTTTGACCACTTTTGGTTGGGAAATTTGCACAGAATCCCAAATTAGGGCAAAATCCTGTCCATGACTCTGTTCAAGGTCAAAATGGGTTCAGATTATCAAACTAAGGGTACCAAACCTCTTAGAATATTTTTCTGTGAATTTTATCTTGACTAAAACCTCTTTTATTTACGTGGGTTTGAAATTAGGGTTTTGGGTTCTAATTTAGTTCTCGTAATGCGTGAAACCCTGTTTCTGTCTGTGTGGACTCACTCTTAGGACTTTAATCCTTAATTGACCTTCAACTAACCCTGGCAAATCCCATGGTTACTCTGCATTTATGATGTGATGTTAAAACTATAGAATTAGCCCTATTATAGTGTTTTCTTCTCAGAATGGTTTTGCATGGAATTACGGCTCTAAGGCGATTATGTAGGAGCTTTTGTCTCTTGATTTTGACTAATTAAAGCTAGTTATGGCTAATGATGGTGTTACCATCATACCCGCATGCCTAACTTTTGCTAGTCCCTAGAAAAATTTTATGGAAAGGACTAGATCTTTAGACCATGCTTTGATGTTCATATGCCTGATGTGTGCCACTCTAGAAATTAGGTTAGAATGCCAACAATAGGCCTAGAGGTACTCAAGTATCAATCAAGATCCAGACCTGACCAGCTTCATCCTGGGTCTATTGCGAAGGTTTCTAAGGCTCGCAAAAATTGCCTAGAGGTTCGTTGAACCTAGTGGTAAAGCACCCGTGTGTAAACGTATCATGTCTAGGTTCAGTTTGCCAGTTCATTTTTATAAGAGAGAGATAGAGAAAGTATTTCATTTGGAGAGTTTTTATCTCTTTTCTTTTTATTTTTTCATAAATCTTTCCTCAGATTGGCCCTAAACACGGTCTGTATTGAATTTCTTGTCCCCACCATCAATCCTCGAAGGGTCCATGGATTTCGATGTTCGAGATAACACCACCCATGGAAACCCCCAGAACTCCTGGCTTTCGACACTTCGAGATAGTACTGCCCATGGTGTTTTGTAGCTAAATTCAAGCCCTGGCAATTAACAGTTCGAGATAATCTTGCCCATGGCACCTGAACCAGCATAAGGCACAAGGTACTTACATGCCCTCGGTAGGATATCTAGATATCCTAGGAGACAAGCACCGAGGAGACGATATGTTATTACGCATCTTCGAGGGGAATTTTTCACCCTCCGCGCTGAGAACTCGTCCAATCAACTTGTGTTGTTGAGCCGCTCCTAAGATAGATCTTTGAGACAGCTTTTCAAAATAGAACACTTTTGGCATGATTACTTTGTTAAGCGCACTGAACCAGACTGGTGTGTGATTTTGGGTGCTTAGGTTACCAAATCCCGCAAACCAAAGGGCAAGCAACGAGGTCAAATAATCCCTAAGCTTTAGGCCTACTACATCAGTTTCACACTTTCCTCAACCTCTTGAGGACTAATCTAGATCTTAACGAATACGTGAGTGTTTAAGCCCTAAAACAAGCCCAAGAGGCCTAAGATCAGCACTCTTACTAATCTCCTTGTCTCTAGCACTTTAGGACTTAATCTTTATTTTGATTTGGTCTAGAACTTAAGTGAATCCCATAATCAAGTGCTATAACTATCATTTTCTTTTTGATTTTGCTCCTTTTGACATTTTGAATTTCCTCCTCTTTTCCTCCTCAAGAAAAATTTGTAATCAATTCACAAAATTTTCCTCCCTTTCTCCTTTTTTTTGTATATATATTTTTTGTGAGAACCCCTCAGAGAATTGAATTTTCATTTATTTTACACTTTAACACCTCCTATGCCAAAGTTATTGCAATGTCCTCATTGTAAACTAGGAGGGTAAGAAGTCAGCCTGGTTCAAGGTTTAGAACAGGGTCAAGTGGTTGGTGAACGGGTTGGGATGACTGTTGTGGATGATTTCAAGCTGTGATACAAGTACTAAAGGTGGAGGTGGTTGTTCTAAAGCTGAACTCTCAAGTGCAATAGGAGTATAGCTCAAAAAGATGATAAGAAGGGCCTCAGATTTTTGGAATGATGGGTTGCACGTGTAAATCGTTGATGTTTAGAAATACATGTCATAGTATAGGATGAAAATCGCACAAAACACTTAAATTGATAAAGCTCGAAAATAGGAGATGTGACTTTGAAGTCGTTTGCAGGGAGCAAATATGGAATTCACACTACTAATCATATTCATAAATAATGAGCACAATTAATTAAGCACAATAGATAGTCAATGAATAAACTCCTCAGAATGATGTTCAATGATAAGCCAACTGTATCTCAAGAAATAAAGGGGTAAAAAGAATATAACCTCAAAAACAATGGTGATTTGAATCACCACATAAATTTCCATATTAAGCACATGTTCAATATTAGCAATTAACTCAAATTTTCCAACAGTGCCTCAACAACTTAACCTCTTAATTCCACGTCAACACAGAGGCCAAATATATCCATAGTACCAAGCACAAGGCCTCATCAAATGTCGCCAAGGAGATCAGACGACTTAAATCACTCAGCCAAGGCACGAGGCTTCTTCTTAAGCACAGCACAAAGGCAATGCCTCTTCAAATTCTTGCTAAGTGTTAGAGCGAGTAGGCACACATGTCAAGGCAACAAACCTGAAGCAAAACCTTTCCTCCCGCCTCACAAATTCTGCTCTTTTACTCTCATAATCGGTCATTAATCGGGTTCATAGCAGGTAAATGGATCCAGGTATTGGGTCCAGGCCCACCTGCGTGGTGTAGCAGGTGAGGAGTAAGCGCTATGAGGGATGTGCGTTAGGGGAACCACACCCCCGTGTTATGAGGTGAACAGCCAAATGCGCTAATTCCATTTATATGTTGCTGGGTGCTTTAAATCTTCTGATGTAGGATTATATCCCACCTACTTTCTTCACGCATGAGCAACTGATGAAGTTTGCTTCAATTCAACTACTCCTCAAACTCTGCTACCCAATGGAAGACCTGGAGGTGTTGCTGTGAGGAGTCTACAGGTCCTAAAAATAGTTGCATGGCTAGAAAAGGTCGGAGGACTGCTACCGAAGTCGAAGAAGATGTCGGCGAGGGTAGAGCTATGACCGAACCTGAAAAGCTAAAATACGGGCTTATCACCCCAATCAGAAGGTTCAAAAGAGTCATCGGTGTTTGTGGAGTGCGGTGGCGGTGATAATTTTGTGTGTGCATGCGTGAGGTGACTGGACGGAGTTGGAGAGGGTGAACGGAAGAGGTGGTGTCTGGTGGATGATTTGGATGAGCGAAGCCCTCAATTTCTTGAGGGCTTTTTCTCAATGAATGATGGGGGAGCTTCTGGACGTGATGGCGAGTGATTTGGTGGGCTATAGTGGGCATATGACCTCGCCGAAGGTGCTGCCGTCGCAAAAGAAAATGAAGTGGGAGATTGTGATCGTCGGTCAAAATAAGAGCTAAAGATGCTAAACTAATACTAGAGGGAGAGAGAGAGGTTGAGAACCTAGCTAGCAGACGAAAGGGAGGGAGAGGCATCGGCTGTGATTGGCTGGCACCAGAGATGGTGAAAACTCTGATAGGGGAGAATAGCGAGGAAGAAGGGATAGGGAGGCCCCTGCTGGTATTGCGAGAAGCAGACGATGGAGGGAAGAAGTTTCCCTATACCCATGGTATCTGACAGAGGGCGAAGATGGAGGTTGAAGGAGCTCGCTGGAACTACAGTTGGAGACGACCGAGGAAGAAGTCTGAAGAATTTGAGGCCAAACCAAGTTGAAAAGAACAACCAAACGTTCAGGAGCTTTTATAGAGCTCCATTACAAGCTCTAAACAAGGGAAGAGGCATGATTAAACCTCTTTTAGGAATCAAGAAGAACCATAGATTTCATGCATTTGCATGAGCTTTTCGTGCAAGCTCTGAGTCCAAAATCATGTCCAAATGAATCCTCAACGTGTGAACATCAATCCCACCAAATTTGGTGGGATTTGGTGTTAATTTGAATGGGTTTTGAGTCGATCAAAGGTCTCCTGAAGGTTAGTTGACCTACAATGGCAGTAGGGACCTTTCAGTGAAGAAGACAAGGAAGTTAGGGGCTTCATTGAGAGGAATAGAGTTTTATGGACTAAAACGTAAACTAAGTCAAGATGGACTCTGATTGGGTTTAAATCATGGTATAAACCTAATTTGGACCCAAGGAATCTAATGGTGAAATCAAAATAGAGTTTTGACCACATTTGACTGGGCAATTTTCATAGAAGCCCAAATTAGGGTAAAATCCCGTCTATGACTCTATTTAAGGTCAAAATGGGTTTAGATGATCAAACCAAGGATACAAAACCTCTTAGAATATTTTTTTTGTGAATTTTAGGAGGTTTAGATGAATTTTATCTTGACTAAAACCTATTAAATTTAAGCAGGTCTGAAATTAGGGTTTTGGGTTCTAATTTAGTTCTCGAAATGCATGAAACCCTGTTTCTATCTGTGTTAACCTACTTTTAGGATTTTAATGCTCAATTGACCTTAAATTAACCTTGGCAAACCCTGTTGTTACTCTGTATTTATGATGTGATGTTAAAACTACACAATTAGCCCTGTTTTAGTGTTTTCTTATCAGAATGATTTTGCATGGAATTACGGCTCTCAGGAGATTATGTAGGAGCTTTTGTCTCTTGATTTTGACTAATTAAAGCTAGTTATGGCTAATGATGGTGTTACCATCACTGAACTATTAGAGTCTATTTTGAACCCAATCAAGGCCTATTTCATCGCTGATGAACCCAAGTTTTTGGGACTTCACAACCTACTTAGAAATGGCCTAAGATGGTCGGATCCAGAAGAAAAGCACATCTATATAAAGAGAGGATCGTTTCTAGGCACAACTCGTGCCCAATTACATTAGAAAACCCCCAATTCCTCCCTCTCACCGGCTGATCGTGATGCATCTCCGAAGCTCTGTGAATCACCTTCGTCGCCCTTTGCTAAGTACAATAGGCCTAGGGTTTCTCTTTCCCATTCATCCTAGGAGCTTCTCGCGAAGCTTCAAGCTCTGATACACCTTCCTCCGCTCTAGACACCTCCTCTTCTTCCTCATCTCTAGCATACCTCCGGCAATGCTCTTCGACCCTCCTCTCTCCAAATTAGTATAGGGCTTCTCTCTCTCCTTACTTCAATTTCATTTATGAAGCTTCTCAGCTCCAAATTCCACCTCCTCTTCCTTCTCCAATGCCAATGACCTTCACTTTGACCACCTTCATCGTCGTGCCTCCTTCATTTCTCTACGCCCAAATTAGGTTAGCAAAACACTCCCAACACCTCCACAAGTGTTTTGCCTAACCAAATTTCACCTCACCATGCATCCACCGTCTTCCCCGACTCCATTCACTGGAGCTTCTTCAAGCTTCGTTAGCCTGCCACTTCACCCACACATTCACCCAGTCATAGCTAACACCACCTTCGTCGTATCATAGCAAAGCTCCTAGACGTACTGATTGGCCTTAGGCCATGTTTTCTTGTGCAGGTCACCATCTCCGTCACCGTCACTATCGTCATCTTCATCTCCGTCAACGACCACCTGAGCACCATCCACCTCACCTCCATGTTGCAAAGTAGTAGACCACTCCTAAGAAGCCCTCAAGGGCTTCAATTTGACAAAGAAGCACCAACAACAGCTCCAACTAGCTCAAGCTTCTCAGTAGCTGCACCTGAAGAAGGCCAGGACAATTTGTCCCACATTGAAAAAAGATGAAATGAAAACTGATACTTAATGAATTCTATGTGTGTGCTATCTGCCTTTGATCCATGAGGTCAGGTCCCACTACTCTCGAGCATATGCATGCGGTCCACACTCGCCCACACCCATGTGAGCCGGACCAGCCCCCTCTACTGAGCCAATTGGGTTTGGACTGGGTTTAAACGAGGAGAGAGAAAAAGGAGAGGATTTATGGGAGAGAGGGGGGAGGGTTTTGCACTGTAGTGATTTGAAGGAACACTTAAGGCATCTGTGGCTTTGTTGAGACGTCTAAAGAGGTTGAGAATTTGGTTAAGTTGATAGAATTTAACTAAGTGTTGAAAGAGTCTTTGAGGCATCTGAAGTATTATTTGAGAGGCCTGATATTAACAACCTAAGTGTTTAAAGGACCCATTGGTGGTTGAAACCACCATTACTTTTGCTCTATATTATTATTATTATTCATTGCCTCTAATATATGATTTGGCTATTCATTGAATGTATTGAGTTTTGAAATTTGCATATTATTATGATTTGATTATTGTGCTCATCTTTATATTATTTGATTAGTGGTTGAATTACAACAGTTTGCTCCCTGCGAACAACCTCAGAACTTAACATTTTTCAAGCACTTATAAATTTAAATGTCGATTCAATTTTCATCATCTATACTAGGACATGTATTTCTCTAAACTACGACAATAGCCGCTCAACACCTAGCATAATTAAACCTAATTAGATTAAAACCTAACCAAACCTAAGTTGAACTAACCTAAACCCATCAATGTTCACGCACACACACCTACACATATTCACACACACACACAAACAAACCCATGCACACATTGCTTGCACATTAAGGAAGAGGTCTATCCTCTCATAACTGCCCAACCTAGAAAGAACTTATCTCTTGATCTATCTTATGAAAAAATCAAGACGATAAGATCTTTTGGTAACAAAGACCACCTTAGGATCTTATCCTAAGGTGGTTGTCCAACAAACCTAGCCCATCTATAAAAGACCATGGCCGACAGCCATCATGAATCATCTTCATCCATCTTCTTCCTTGCTCATAGCCATCCACCCTCCATAGCTCTACCTTCCCCCATAGCTATCCACCTTCACACCTTGGTGGCCAGCTACATTCTACCTCCTACCACCTTCCAAGGCCACCAAGGGAGACTCCTTGGTGCCCTACTTTTAGTAGCTTGTCATAATATTCTCATTAGTTTCTATATTTAAGTTCTAGTACTATTAGTTCTAGTTCTAGTAGTTCTTCAAGTTGTTCTAGTAGTCATTTATTTAGCAAGTTATTTTTCCAAGCTTTCATCTACCAGCGAATTGTTCATATCCTTATTTGATGAATAAAAGATTGATTTTGTTTTCCCTTTGTGATCTCTATTAGTAGTTCTAGTTCTTTATTTTCAAAAATCAAAATCATAAAAAAATTCAAAAAAGAAAAAAAAAGATGGCTGCTCCTACCTATATTAACGAATCAATTCTTGACCAAAACTCTCTTGACATTATGCACATCATCCATGAATTTCAAGATGAGAGCTATTCTTATACATGTTACATTTATTTGCACTACACTATGATTGTACGTTTTGAACAAGCTACGGGTGAATTTACTGTTCAAGAGATCTGTCATCATCTTTAGATTTAGATTTTAGGTTAAGTTAGGTTTTCGCTTAGTTTTAGGTTAGTTTTAAAAGTTGTAGATCAATAATCGTTTGCATCACCTCCTAGAGATCGACCGGGACTCACCTAGAGTTTCGTTATAAATATTTTATTTAGGTTGATTTCGCAACTATACTATGACTATAAACTCATCGAAATTGTATTTTTCGACCTCCAAATATACCATTGTTGTAAATTAGAAACAAACTAACGGTTAGCTACGGGTATGATGCGAATTCTTCGTAATCTTAAATAATGAACGGAATGGTTGGAATCATGGCTTGGATAAGGAATGTTATTAACTTAATCATATAGGAATAATCATGAGATTAATACAAGTAAATTGTTAGGATTGTAGAGATTGGATAACTGGATTTAACCTTGCTACTCGTCGAATTTGGTTGCAGCTTTTGTCTTTTAGATTGATTTTGGGCTGGGTTAGGGAGTTGCTGGCCTCCCTATGACTCCTTGGTTAAGCTTAGCAGCCAACTAGAATAACGAGATACATGGCTCGAGCGTTGGAGTTGGCTTTCTTTACTCAGCCGGTGGGTGGGTCATTGGCTGTCTATGGTTTAATGTGTGTAGCTACCAAGTGTTCACACCATACGATGTTGATAAACATGCATGAATTCATGATAAAATGCTTATTTATGATAGTCCTTAGGCCTAGCATTGCATCTCATAGCATAAATATTGCATAACATTCATTGCATTGCATTTAGGATAGTTTGTGTATTCTGTTTATTAATTCTGACATTTTATATAGCCAGGACGCAGTGCGACATCTTTATGAGCTTCGGATGAAGAATCGGATCATACGGATGGATCTGGAGCGAAGATCGCAGTCCATCAGCACATAAATAATGTCGATCGGAGCACCGTATCACCCTCTACAAAAAGAAGATGGATGGCCTAGGTGGCACCACGTGATGCCATCTAGGCTGCCCTACATTGGCCGCAGCCTCCCCAGACTCACCGTAAGAAGAGATCCTAGCTGTTGGATCTCAATCTAATGGTTGAGAAGCACCCAACCTTACCTGGCCTCCTTCAAAATTCTATAAGGAAG
Organism: Thalassia testudinum; assembly: GCA_037157565.1. Classification (NCBI taxonomy): domain Eukaryota; kingdom Viridiplantae; phylum Streptophyta; class Magnoliopsida; order Alismatales; family Hydrocharitaceae; genus Thalassia; species Thalassia testudinum. Next base: position 107,928,362 of record JAZHRO010000003.1, on the reverse strand, counting down.
ATCCATGACCGTTGGATCTTCACCCAATGATCGAGGCTGCAGCTACGCCAACACCTCCATGCGACCAACCAGCATCTATGGCCAAGTGGAGCACGCCCACTCTGCAAAGGAATGACGCAACTTCGAGTTTCAATGTGCCAAAACCGCTACAGTGCCAAAAGGAATTGGATCGTTCATCATGACCGAGCGGCTAGCATGGCACATGCGTAATCAGACACCACTTAATGATGCACATATGCACGCCAGATCAGACACGGCTAATCCAGGGCACTCGTCTGATGCAATATCCTTCATTTGATTGGGCAGGGGTGTGATCCAGAGCGTTTTCTCCTACGTGCTCAAAGCCCTTCATCCGCCATACAAGGGCGGTGGTTCACTTCACTTGGATCATGAATGCACTAGCAAATGCTAGCGGATGCTTGATGGATGCTTGCTATGGCAGCTGGCGATGCGAGATGGACAGCCAGCAAGGCTCAAGAGCGATCAACCCACGAGATGGGGGGCCAGCACAATGAGCAAGCAAGCGGGTGTGAGTTGGCTACAGCAACATTTGAGCTGGACCTACAACGACGTCCTGGAGATCGCTTTTTGTCTTATGCCTATTTTAGCCTCCTATCATCCACTATTTAAAGACCTACACCTTCCCTTCAAGCTTCATCTCTACCTTTGCTACACCCACCTACTCTAGAGCTCTAGAATCCCATCAAAGCTCTCAAGAGCTCATTCCCAAGTTCCAAAGGTCCCCTACTAGTGTAGCGATCCCTTACCCCACCAAATATTCGTTGTCCCTCTCACCACCTTCATAGGGAGCCTTGGAGCCATCCTCCCACCTCCATTCTGATAGAAGATCACCTCCACCTCATCCCCATTTCGTGCCTTAGTGAAGCATTCCTCTACCTGGCGTCCTCCTGCATCTCATCCCCGTCATCCAGCTTCTTACCTCCTTCGTTCAAGCTACCACCAAGCATTGTCGTCTCGCTAAACAAGCGATCCCTATTTTTCTTGTGTTTCTGACCGCCCAAATATTGGCTGCGGAATTCCGACTTAGTGTTAGGGTTATGAAAACTGAATTAAAGTGTTAATGCCAAGTGAGACCACCCAATACAGATCATACGTGAGAATCTGGTGAGATTGTGAGCTCTAAGAAAAAGAAAGAAAAGAAAAAGTGTAAGAGAAAATGAATACAAAGGAATCAAAAGAGAGCATAGTTTTTCTCGTCTTCTTTGAGTTGAGTTACTTAGTAATCCGAGAATCTAGATTCTGTAGTACTAGTCTCTATGTAGCACCAAGTGAGAGTGAGCCACCAAATATATAATCTTTTCCCTCAAAGATTCTCTACCTAAGCCTAAAGCCGGGGTAAAATTCATAGAATATCTTGAATACCCTGAGGGAAGAAGTTCGCCTATCCTGCTAGAATTTTTACTAGGGGTCAAGCATAGGCTTTAGAGGTGTATCCGTTTTTCACTCGAATCCGTTGCAAAAGCTACATAGCTGCACTTTCACGATTGTCTGGATTTCGAGAGCATAGGATGAAAACAAAAAGGAGAAAAATCTCCAAGCATACAATTGATAAAATAATCAATCCCTTAGGGACCCTTGCTGTAAATAATTTAGTCTTGCATTTGCTAGAGTCTAGCAAGATTTAGGCATGGGGGTATGATTGAGCAACAATCATAGGTCTTAATTGACCTAAATTAGGCTAGAACTTAGCATAAGCAGGGTAATTCATGCATGCATAAGCATTATCTGCATCTTTACTGCTTTCCTTTAGCTATGCATAAAATAATGTTATAATGTGCTGATTAAGTGCATTATGTCGATTGCAGGAAATAAGCTGATCAGGAGTTGGATCTGGAACTGGATCTGAAGCTGGATCAGGAATAATGGGTGTTGTAGCAAAGCGGAGCAGAAGACTTAGATTAGATGTAGGAATAATGATGTAAGGGAGTTAAAGTTTGCTATTCTATTAAGTAGGAATAAAGTAGTAAAATGTGAATAGCTTGGATCCATCCTAGCCTTAGGATAGCCTAGAGACCTCCCCAAGCCTTAGCCACCCTTAGATTAGGGCACCATACCCTAGGAAACCCTAAGACCATAGTTCCAACCGTTATCTGGATGTCCAGATAAGTTATAGGACGTTCAGGACCCTTAGCCATCTCCCGCACACCTCAAACCCACTTCTGCAGTGTTATTGGACGTCCAGACACTTTGTCAGACGTCCAATTTCTGTAGAATACCCAAAACAGAACCCAAAATCCCTCCTGACTCTGATTGGATGTCCAGACAACAAGTCTGGACTTCTGATTTTTGAGTATAAGATGTCTGACACTATTATTAGACATCTGATACTGCTCTCTAGTTCCTGTTTTGAGATTTAAGCCTTGATCTTGGATCTCTAGGTCCCTAAACCCAATTCCAACCCCCTAGGAACCTAAATTAAGGTTCCCTAACCCTAGTACATCACCTCTAGACCTCCCTAAAGACCTAATTAGGTCCTCACTAAACCTAATTGACTTAGATCTTAGTCAATTCCATCAGCCTATTCAATTGGATTCATTGAGTTCAATTGAGCCCTGATCTCAGCGCACACTGTCCAATTGGACTTAGTGAGAGTCCAATTGACCTAGACCTAAATTAATTGAGTTATTTGACTCTCAATTAAGTTTCCACACACCCAATTAAACTTGTATTAAGTTTAATTGCACTTTACCTTAGTGAATTAGGGTTTATAACCCTAATTTGAGACATACCTTGACCTAAACCCACTAGAACCTAACCTAATCAACCTAGCCACCTAAGTTTTGACCCACACACACCCACACCCACAATCCACATGAAAATACCTAGCCTAAAGTTCTCTAGAACTCTCTACCATGTGTGGTTGCCTTGGTTGCCAAAATTAGCAACCAAGAGTCATTCAATTTTTAGATCCACATTTGGTGGATCTAAAAACCACCATCCATCCTCTCTCTCTCACTCTCCCACGAGCTCCCACCATAGGCCTCTCTAGAGAATTCCATAATTCTCTAGAGAGCTTCCCTTAGGCCTATAAAAAGACCTAAGGGGTGGCCATTTGCACCCATTCACATCCATTGGCTTCCATCCACATTCATGGCTCTCATCCACTTCCATTTAGGCTAGCCACTACCATCTCCACCACCATCTCCTCAAGCTGAGCACCACCATGAAGGACACCATGCTGGGATGCTGGATCACTCCTCTCTCCCTCCAAGAGCCGTCCTAAGCTCCATTGGCCACCCCTCATTCTTCTCTCTACCACTCCAAGGCCATCGGAGACCACCTTCGAATGCCCTCACTTCTGATAGATTAGTAGCTAGTTCTTTACATTTACTTCTTTTATTTACTGCTTAGTAGTGTAGTCCTTATTCTCCCCCAATAATGCATGCAAAATCCCCCCGTAGATTCTTGTATGCGATCATTTTCTGATAGCTAGATCTACATTTTTAAGCATTCATGTACAAGCTTTCTTCTACAAGTTCATGTTGCAAACACTCTCCAAATGAATGAATGAAAAATATATTTTTATATATATGTCTCTATGTTGGAAATCACCATGAGCTTATTGATTGCAATATATTTTGTGTGATTGAAGTTGCCTGCCTTCACTTTTTGATATTCTTGCAACTAAGCATGTCGTACTTAAATACATAATAATCATAAACCGTCATGCGACTTGTAAATAAAGTAGAGCGATTAAAGATCGAATTTAGATTTGAACAAATGCATCCCAGAGACGAACGACCGGGACTCAAAGTCTTGTTATCTTTTTACAAATATTTTTGTTTGGTTGTATTGCGCACTATACTACGATGCTTTTCCTACCAAAAATGTGCTCTACGACTCGCAAACATCTAACACACTTTCTTAGGAATCATAATTGCATTTACTATATGCCACAAGGCTTTAAGCCCCTAGGTTTTCCTAGTGTAGGAGTCTCCTAAGGGTTTTCAACTGACACACCCATGATGTTGAAAAACACACCAAATATTGAGTTAAGGTTTTATTAAGTCAAAGGCATAGTTATCTCTAACCATAGGAAATATATGAGAAATCTCAAACATGAAGACTCAACAACTCTTGAGTATCGACTAAATTATGAATCGCCTTGCCCCTTTGGCTTCTAGTCATCGCTAGTTTTGGGTCTTTAGAATAGCTTTCTTTGGCTCAAGAATCTACCCAAGGTGTGAATAGAGATTGAAGGTCTAAGCATCTGTGTATGTGATAGCTGGCTTGTCAAGTAGTCATTCTCTTTAAAACAAATAGAGTTTTCTCTATGGTGTAAGTCTACCTATCATTTCACTTGTCTCACTTCAGATTTCCCTTACTACAAAAGTGGAGTCATTGTTCCTCTATATCTTTGTGGAAGGCCCTACACTTCGACATCTCGGGATGATGCTGTAAGAGGCACCTTTTAGTCAGGCCCTATACTCCAATGCCTCAGGATGATGTCATAAGAGGCACCCGACCTTATTCTGAGTAGTCCATATTTAACTATACACACATATGTTTTTCTTTTCTTTATTTTTCACTTTTTGTTTTTCCTATATATATATATATATATATATATAGGGAATTGATCCTATGCAGTTCGTAACAAACACCTTATGTGCGGTTGCTCCCTCCAAACTTCCGTTTGCTACTTGCCTCCATTTATTCTCTGTTGGAATCCCCTCTATTGCCTTAGTCTCTACGGCCTCCACATTTCCTGCCATCTTTCTTTCTCCTGCTGAAAGACGCACATCACCCTTTTCTCCCTCTCTTTCTCACTTCCATCTGATGCAACACCTTCTCACATGCTATATTAAGGATTTTTTTTTTGGCTTTTCGAAAATGAAAGCCATTTTTCATTGGAAATGTATGCAACATCATGTTGGAAATGAATAAAAGAAATATTTGAATAAAGATTGACAACCCAAGCAAAAGAAACAAGTACCATTATAAAATAAGTTGTATCCCCCAAAGCCTATACCTACTAAATGAATATTTTTTTTGCACAAAAAATATAACAAACATTACTTACATTTCAAATGGGGATGATGCCTTCTTTTGTATAGTTGATTGTTGAAGTTTGTGTCTCAATAGGTAAATTTTCCTTTAATGTGCTATTACTCTTGACCCTAAAATAAATGTAAATTTGATATACAAATAATCAAGATAAAGTCATTAGAAAAAAAAGAAATGATCATGATGAGATACCTCTTTCGTGGATTAAATGGACATTTACAAATGTCATGGTGTGCCACCATATTACATCCCTTTCATAATCTTTTTTCTTTCTGAGCTTTCTCTATAGCGATTTCCATGCCACCTTTGATCCATTTTCCACTCCCTTTTATCTTGCATATATTTGGAGGATAGATGTCGACCTCAACAAAACTACTTGAAGGGATTCCTTATTTTGTGGGATTAGAAGATTTAACTTCAAAGTTTTAATTCCTTCAATAAGTTCATTTATCTTCTCCTCGACATATCTTGCTATCTCACTAGATGAACAAGCATCATCTAAAGCTTTGTTAAATAGTGCAGCCAAACTAACCCTTTTAACACTTGTCGGTCTTGCTTTCGATGCTTCAAGAACTTTACCATTATCATCAAGTATTACTTCATTATATTTATGGTCCATCTTTTTAGAATCAATTGATTTGGAAGTTCTACAATTAATTCACTTCTCAAAACAATAAGGATATGCCTACATGGTATACCTTTTGATTCAAGAAACATGCAACTGCATTTTGAACTTCTATCCTCTACATCATACTCCACCTTACGTACTTTTAATCCCTTCTCAAAGTGCCATACTGCCCATATTTTCATTTTTCCATCAATCTAAAGCACTTCATTGATGTAGCACATACTTTCTACAAGCTCATCTTGGAATTTATAAAAAATAGTATGTGTATAAAATTTCGACATTTTTCTTTCAATTTGAAATGAAGCTTTTAAAGCCGAGTTGCTATATTGACAATCGTGATTGGCCTTCAACTCATTATATCTTTGACGTCTTATCACCCTCTCGAAACACTCATAAAATTTTTCTAATGGGATTTTACAACCAACATACTTGTTGTAAAATGAATTCATACTTTCACTTTGTTTTGTAATTTCTGTGCCAGACATAAAAATATGATTGATATATGTTGGTATCCATCTATGACAAATAGAATATATGCTCGATAGACATTCATGATCCTCTAATCCTTTTTCTCTTATGATGTCTTTCCACTTATCTTCAAATTCTTCTAGAGTTTCCACATGCCAAATGCATGTGTAAAATCTTTTACTATATTCATCATCATGAATATATACACCTATATTCTCAGGAACCTTTTTCACAATGTACCACATGCAATAATGATGAAAGGTTTCCTTAAAACATGTCCTAATTGCTACAATTATCCCAAGATCTTGATCAGTTATTATGACTTGTGGTGGGCACCTAGACATTGCATCTAACCATTTTTTCGAAAAGCCAAATAAATGAAGACTCCTTTTCATCTTTAATCAAGCCACATCCAAAATTTATAGATTTCCCGTGATGGTTCACTCCAGTAAATGGTGCCAAAATCAAAGAGTACTGGTTGGTCTCATAAGTTGTATAAAAAATGAGCATATCTCCCATAAGTACATATGCTTTTCTAGTTGTACCATCAAACTAGAAGATGTATGTCAGCTTTTTCTCATTGTCAACTTCATATGCAAAATAAAAAGATGGATTCATTTCCTTTTCTTCTTTAAATTGTTGGAGAAGCAACTATACTCTTTTTTTCCCTGTCTTAAGTCCCGTTTGAAGTTTCTAATGTCTCTTTTTGTACATCCAATATTTTCATAGCCACCTGTTAACAGTGCGAGATCGATGTTTATAAATGCTGCATTGTAGTATAGCCGAAATCGCTTTGAAAACAAATACAATTTATTACTCGAATTTGAAGTCCGAGTTGAATACAAGGAGCAAATAGGAATTCACATACTAATCTCAATAGATAATATAAATGAGCATAATAAATTACTCAAAAATTAATATGCAGTGTATAACATGAGTATATGAAGAAATAAAAAGAATTCTAGACAAAATAATGGTGATTTGGATCACCAATTATCAGTTCAACACATAGAACAATTACTCAAATATAATCAAATGAAGGAACAGATAATCACACATCTGATTTTTACAATCAGACGACTTAAAGTGTGTTGCTACAGTGCTCCTTCTTTCTTTTTCTTCAGTTGTTCTTCTTCTTCCATCCTATGATTTCTTCCCTTTCTCTTCTTTAGCTTTTCTTATTCTTCTTCCTCTTCTCTTCTGCGGCTATTCTCTTCTTTCTTTCTTCACTCACAGAGGGCAGCCAACTCAGAATTGGCTAAGTGTCGCACAGGGCAAAACCCTCCCCTAGCTAGTGCACTCTCTCTCTTTCTCTCTCTCTGGGTTTCCACCTTTCTACTACCTTCACAAGGCCATGCATAGTATCGGGTTATCGGGTAATCGGTCTAGAGCGCACCCGAAACCAGGGCTGTAGGCATGGGTCGCAACTAAGGAGTTCTTGGGCTAGGCAGGTAGTCAGGTGCACCAAGTCTACAGGGGCAGTGTCACGGACGAGGCATGAGTGAGGGTGTGGGGGACCTCACCCCCTAAGTGTTTTGAGTTACTAAGGCCTATGCAGAAAAATAATTTATGCGTATGCACCTCTTCACTTGCTTCCGAGGTGGGACTAAATGTCCCACCCTTCCTTCGTGCAAGCTGTAGGTGTGAGGATGTCCGTCAATTGCAGGTGCAGCTGAGGGGTTGACTCTCAATTGTAGGCCTGGAGACTTGCTTGGAATTTCTCCGCATGACCTGGACGTGGTACTTGGGGCGTGGGCGGGTAGAACATGAAGAACACATCGACTTTAATGGCGACGGCGATGAAGAGCTACGTGTACCTGAATTCCATCAACACAGCCTCTCGGTCACATTAGAATAGTCCATAAGAGTCGCCAAGGGCTTGCGAGTGTGGCGGAGGTGGTTTCATTGTGTGGGAGTGCGTGTGGAGGGTGTACGGTGACGGAGAAGGTGGTGTGAAGGTGGGTTGTTCGAGGGTGAGTTTGGGTGAGCGAGAGGATGAAATAGGAGAGGGGTTTTGTTGGTGGAGTCGTGGCCAAGGTCGTGAGGTGGTCGGCGAAGTGTTTGGAGCGGTGGAGTGAGCGAAGGGCTTCATCGAAGGAGTGGTTGGAGTGAAGGATGAAGATGGGTTGGGTGTAGGTCGAGGGTTTATTTTTGGATTTTTTTGAGGGTATAAAACTATGGTGAGGAGACTAAGGGAACTAATTACCTATTCTAAGAGGATGAACGAAGTAGGAGGATGCTGCTGGTGTGATTGCTGGTGCCGAGGAAGATGAAATCTTCGATGGGTGGTAACGGCGACGAAGACGAGGGAGAAGCTCCTGCTGGTACAGCCAAGAGCGGAAGGAGAGGAAGGCAAATCCATCACTGGTATCACGGTTGGACGATGAGAAAGATCAGGAGGAGTCATTGGATGTCATGGAGTCTTTCGGTCGGAGAGGAGGGAGGAAGGAGGGGGATTTCCAGCCAAAATCGAGCGTGAGAGTTTGGCCGAGCCCTGGGGATCCTTATATAGGGCTCAAGGAGGCCTTCCAAGGTTGGAAACCAAGCTTGGAAGCTTGGAACTTATGCAAAAGAATGAGACCCAATCCTTCAAGCGATTTGCATGAGGATTTGGGCAAGAATTGGAGCCGAAGATGTGGCTCAAATTATAGGGGAATCTCTCAGGAGTTTCCCTTCCAAAATTAGAAGGGATTCGCTAATCAATTAGGGAGAAATCCCTAGTCGAAGGTTGCCAGAGTAGAAGTTCCTCCGCGATAATGGCAGAGGAACCTGATTGCAAAGAAGATGACAAAGCTAGGGGGCCTTTTGCAAAGAATTTAAAATTTATGGGTCTGAATGAAATAGAAAGAGTTTGATTGGACCAAAATGCAAACTTAGTCAAGATGATCTTAGATTGGGCCCAAATTTTAGTACAAACCTAATTTGGACCCAAGGAATCCAATGGTGAAGTTAAATTTAGGTTTTGACCAAGTTTGGCTAGATAATTTATGCAAAAACCTAAATTAGGGCAAATATCAGTCTTAGACTCTATTTTGGGTCAAGATGGGTTCTGATGGTTAAATTGAAGGTACCAAACCCTAGAGAATATTTTTATTTGAATTTTAAAGGGTTTAAGTGAATTTTATCCTGACCAGAGCCTAAGTTAATTAAGCAGGTCTGTTTTTAGGGTTTCATAAGCCATTTAATTCTCAAAACACACAAAAACCCTTTTCTTTCTATTCTAACCCACTTGTTAGCCTTTTAGGATAATTTGACCCTTAATTACCCCCTAGGAAAACCTGTGGTTGTACTGCATTCATGATATGATGGTAAAATTACAGTTTTAACCCTGGTTTCTTGTCTTTCCATCAGAATGAATATGTAGTGACTTAGGGTTCTCTAGCAGTTATGTAGGAGCATTTAATGACTTAATCAAATCAAATTGAGCTAGTTATGGCTCATGATGGTGTTCCCATGATATCCCCATGTCTAGCTTTTGCTAGTCCTTTAGCAAAATCTCATGTAATTAACTTTACTTCTAGACCATATGCCTTTTTATGCTTAGAACTCTTATGTGTGCTTTCTTTTGTAGATTAGGTTAGAATGCCGATAGTAGGCCTAGAGGTACTCAAGTACCAATCAAGATCCGGACTGGACCAGCTCTAGCCTCATTTTGCCGCGAAGGTTTTTGAGGCCCATAGGAACTAACCTAAGGTTCGTTGAACTCCGTGGTTAAAGCACCCATGCTTGTAACATGTCTTAACCCAGGTTTAGTTTATAGTGCATTTTTGTAAGAGAGAGACAGAAGATTTTTTTCTTTATTTTTGGAGAGTTTTCTCTCTCTTTTCTTCCTTTATTTCTAGCTTCGGATTGGCTTTACAGCATGGTATGTATCGGATTCCTAGCTCCCACCATCAATCCTCGCAAGGTCCCTGGAAATCGATGCTTTGAGATAGTACCTCCCATGGCAACCCCTAGAACCCTGGCTTTTGAGATTTCTAGATAATCCCACCCATGGCATTCTGTAACTAAATCCAGATCCTGGCAATCGACATTTCATGATAATACTTCCCATGGCATCTGAACCAGCACAAGGTGCTAACATGCCCCCGGGAGGATATTTAGGTATCCTGGGAGACAAGCACCGAGGAGACAGTATGTTATTGCGCATCTTCGAGGGGAATTTCCCACCTCTTCACGTCGAGAACTCTTCCAAATCAACTTGTGTTGATCAGCCACTCCTAATCTAGGTAGCTTTTTTAGAATAGATTTAACGTATTTTGCGTGGATTTGATAATTAAGCACACTAAACCAGACTGTGTGTGGATTGAGGTGCTTAGGTTACCGAGTCCCTCAAACTAGAGGTCAGTTAATGAGGCCAAATAATCGCTAAGCCTTAGACCTAATACTTAAGCTTCGCATTTTCCCTAATCTCTTGAGGACTATCCAGATCTTAACAGGTACTTGAATTTTTAAGCCTAAAATCATAGCCTAAGAGGCCTAAGATCAGCATTCATACTAATCTCTTTTTGTCTCCTAGCATGTTTTGTCTTTCATTTTCTTTCTTTTTTGATTTGGTCTAGAACTAAGTAGATTCATTAATCTTTTACTAATGACTATCTCTTTTTTCTTTTCAAATTATGCTCCTTTTTGACATTTATATCACTTCTCCTTTTCCTCCAAAATGATATGCAATTAATTCACTCAAAATTTCCTCCCTTCTCCATTTTTTGTTCTTTTTTTTTCAATTTTATTTTTTTGGTTTTTTTTGGAATATGTATTTTTTTGTGAGAACCCTTCCAAACTGTGAATTTTTGTATGTTTGCACTTTACCACCCCCCTATGCCTAAGTTTTGCAATATCCTCATTGTAAACGGAGGGTGTGAAATAGTTTTGGGTTCAGGAATTAGAATAGGATTATCAGGTAGGCGAACGGATTGGGATGACTATTGTGGATGATTTCAAGCCCTGGTACGAGTACCAGAGGTAGGATCAACTATTCTAAAATTGAACTCAAAGTGTAATAGACGTGAAGTATAGAAAGGATAATCAGAAGGATCTCGGGTTGTTTGGAATGACGGGTTGCCTCCCGTTAAGTGCTAAATTCAACGTCTTTAGCCGAGCGGAAAATGGTATGGAGAGGGAGTGGTCAAATCAGATGAGTTTTGTAGAACAAGCACCTTGATTAATAGCCTAGTTGGTCCAACCAGGTGCTTGTTCAGATCAGCAGGCTGATGATGCAGCCTAAACCTAATTAGTCTGGTGGGTTGATAGATGTGAATGAGTAGATGCGGAACCCACCATATGCTCTAAAGCTCGGAATGATGCAGAAGTGTGAATCCAAGGTTTGGCTAAGTCGGATCAGCCTGGTTAGAGTAGGGATCCTCAAATGAAAATGAATTAGTGGAGGATGTAGGAACCCTATGAAAATGATCAGAGAAGGATGGAGCATGATTTGTAGTCTGATAGATGTTCGAAACTCGATTGGAATGTGGAGGAGAATCATCTATAACCAGCTCATTGAGAGGAGAATTAGAGTAGAAATTGAGTCTGGTTGCAGGTCGGGGTTGAAAATGGGTTTGGGAAGGTTCTGCATATGTTGAAGAGGTGGTATCAATAAGAATTGTGTATGAGGGCTCTTCTAAAAAGGATTCAAAGGTGGGTTCATTTAGAGAGTCCTCATAGTAGCCATCAAACTCAGAGGTAAATGCCTGAGGAGTGTTTATAGGATGAAGGAAATTTGAGTCAAGAAAAGATTCGAACTCTGGGTTGTAGACACTCTCGGCAATTTCTATTTCTAATTCCTGAGTATCAAAAAGAAATAATTCCATCTCAATGGAACCTGATTTTGAATCAGTGATTTCGGGATCAGGGACCTCAGAGTCAAAGTTAAAGAATGGATCATGTATGCTGAGGTCGTAGATTGGCTCATAGTCATAAGGAAATAATGGTTCTTTGAAATCATAGTAAGATTCAAAATCATCGAAGAACTTGCGAGAATCAAGTTCTGAATCTGATTCGAGATCCAAGATTCCACCACAGAATACATCAAGATATGGATAATCAGCAACCTGACTTGGGTCTAACCTAGTTTCAGATTTTGAACTCTCAAATATGTCCCTATTAGGTTTAGGCTCAGGTTTTTGGCTTGTAGGGTAGACCCAATCAAAACCTAACTCTTCCAATTCCTCGATTTCTATATCATAGATTGGTGTGACTTTCGAAAAATCAATCTATGTTTCTGAGGAGGTTGGAGAGGTGAATTCATCAAATAAAGGCACAGAATCATAATCTAAATTTAAAATTGATTTTCATCACATGGGGCCTTGTAATCATCCCACGAAAGCTCAGATCCAGATTCTAGGTTAAGGGTGTGGGTTGTATCACTAGAATCTAGGTTGGGTTCTACAGGGATGTTAGAATTGCTTTCGAGAGTCACCTTATCAGAATAAGGAGCGGAATTTACACCCTTGAGAGGTTTTGATTCAATCTCATTATCACAGGAGTCTAGGAAATCTAAGCTTGGTGACCCAGGGTTTTGTATCTCTAGGGCAAGCTCGAAATTGTGTTCTCTTGTAATTGGATCCTCCCAACCCATTTCAAGATTAGGAATGTTTTGTTTGTAATTTGAATCAGGTTCCATTCAGGTTGGGGGTCCATAACAAGCTTGATCATCAAACCCGGGATTTAAAAAATTGTGTTGATCACTAGTCTCACTCCAAGATGTTTTGTTAGTTTCTAACTAGTATTTTTGATCAATTGTTATATATAACTTATTCAGCAATTGTCCTCGTTTTCTAAAAATTCATTGAATTTTTCTGGAAGTGAAGGATTTGCCCAACATTGCAGACAATCATTGTTGTGTAATTTCACCAATTCACTGTGTTATGCTAATAGGAGATTCCGGTTTGAATCGTATTTCATTTGTGTCCATATTATCTCTACACAGTTCGTGATGATTTCTGTTATTTTTGCAAATCTTTCTTGAATGTCCCTTGCATAATATTCTTCATGGTTTCTATAGGCATTCTCAAGTATCTTTTCTTTCAAGCTCATTTGGGATTTAGGTTTCCTAAATAATCTTCTTATATAGCCAGGCTGCATTTTGAATCAAATGGTGGAATCAAGATGTAGAATCAAAACTCAGGTTGGATTGAAGTTGATCAGATCTGAAAGAGATTCCCAAGAAAATCTGTGTGTGTGCTATAATAGAAGGGATGAGGGACTGGATGTGATATTGGCCCAATCAAGGCACCCAAAGATTTTTTGATGACTAAGGCAATTTCGAGGCGGATGATACCTCTGAATCAAAAACTTGCACACCGAAGAAATACTTGGGCAGCCAGAAAGGGAGAGACCTGCAATGACCCCTATACGGTAGAGCGTCCCCATGGGTTACAGGGTTTCCCCTTCCCGACCTTCCTTGTTACTGATGGTCCAGGTAGACCAGAATGTATGAACTTAAGTCCTTAAGTTTACCACTTTTGTGTCCTAATTTGTGCCTTAAGTTTCAGTTGATTAGAAATTAATTCAACTTGTGACTTAATTTGGAGGTTGGTTGGCCTACAATGTAGACTAACTTCACCTGACCTTTCCTAAAGATGGCAGAATGAGATCTAGGTCAAGACCTAGAAATCACTCTGATTTGACTCTCAGATTATTAAGTCTAAGTATTTTAAGTTTCAAGTGAATTAGAGCCTGATTTTAGGGTTTTTCTGATTAGATTTTTTCAATCAAGGGTTTGGGTAGCACATAAATGCGGGGGGGGTGTTTTCTTTTATGCAGGCAAGAATGTGTACTAGAACTTCAAAACTCTAATGCAAAAACCCTAATTGGCTTTATTTCCAAGTCCAATTGATCTTTAAAAATGTTCACCTTAGGCTTCAAACAAGAAGTGTGTAGTCCAAGAAGATTAGAAATTAAGCATAGTCCCTAATAGGCATAGGAAATTTTGGGGTCGGGAATTCTAAACAAAATCATCTCAATCTTCAATTAGATTTGAAAAGAATTTTTGCAAATCATGAAACTTGCCTTCTAAATGATGATTACTATGAAAAATAAGGCAAGTGATTCCTAATTGATTATTTCCTTTTTTGTCCTCCCAAGATTAGGAGGTTGATTAGGGAAGAATAGAGAAGTTACCTGCCCTGGAGTGGCTGTTTTGCATGGAATATCTTCTCGTGAAGTACCTCGCAAGATCACAAGAGAGCAAACAGGGCAAGTCAGTGCTCAAATATAATCAAATAATGCAGAGAATAGTGGTGAATTGCACGTTGCTCCCCAGCAACGGCACCAAAATGTTTACAGAGCGAGATCGATGTTTATAAATGCTATGTTGTAGTGTAGTCGAAATCGCTTTGAAAACAAATACAATTTATTACTCGAATTTGAAGTCTGAGGTCGAACACAGGGAGCAAATAGGAATTCACCCACTAATCTCAATAGATAATATAAATGAGCATAATAAATTACTCAAAAACTAATATGCAGTGTATAACATGAGTATATGAAGAGATAAAAAGAATTCTAGACAAAATAATGGTGATTTGGATCACCAATTATCAGTTTAACACATAGAACAATTACTCAAATATAATCAAATGAAGGAACAGATAATCAGACGTCTGATTTTTACAATCATATTACTTAAAGTGCATTGCTACAGTACCCTTCTTTCTTTTTCTTCAGCTGTTCTTCTTTTTCTTCCTTCCTTTGATTTCTTCCCTTTCTCTTCTTTAGCTTTTCTTCTTCTTCCTCTTCTCTTCTGCGTTTGTTCTCTTCTTCTTTCTTTCTTCACACACAGAGGGTAGCCAACTTAGAATCGGCTAAGTGTCGCATAGGGCAAAACCCTCCCCTGGCCTGTGCACTCTTTCTCTTTCTCTCTCTTTGGGTTTCCAACTTCCTTTCGCCTTCACAAGGCCATGCACAATATCGGGTTATCGGGTAATCGGTCTAGAGCACACCTGGAACCAGAGCTGCAGGCGTGGGTCGTAGTCGAGGAGTGCTTGGGTTAGGCGATAGTCGGGTGCACCAGGTCCACCGGGCAGTGTCGCGGATGAGGCACGTGTGACGGTGCGAGGGACCTCACCCCCCAAGTGTTTTGAGGCACTAAGGCCTATGCAGAAAAATAATTTATGCGTACGTGCCTCTTCACTTGCTTCCGAGGTGGGACTAAATGTCCCTCCCTTCCTTCACTCAAGCTGTAGGTGTGAAGGTGTCCGTCGATTGTAGGTGCAGCTGAGGGGTTGATTCTCAATTGCAGGCCTGGAGACCTGCTTGGAGCTTCTCTGCACGACCTGGATGTGGTACCTGGGGCGTGCGCTGCTAGAACATGAAGAACACGTCGATTTTAATGGCGGCAGTGACAGAGGGTGGCGTGTACCTGAAATCCATCAACACAGCCTCTCAACCACATTAGAATGGTCCATAAGAGTAGCCAAGGGCTTGCGAGTGTGGCGGAGGTGGTTTCATGGTGTGGGAGTGCACGTGGAGGGTGTATGGTGACGGAGAAGGTGGCGTGAAGGTGGGTTGTTCGGAGGTGAGTTTGGGTGAGCGAGAGGATGAAATAGGAGAGGGGCTTTGTTGGTGGAGTTGTGGCGAAGGTCATGAGGTGGTTGGCGAAGTGTTTGGAGAAGTGGAGTGAGAGGAGGGCTTCGTTGGAGGAGTGGTCAGAGCGGAGGACGAAGATGGGTTGTATGTAGGTCGAGGGTTTATTTTTGGTTTGTAAGGGTATAAAACTATCCTAAAGAGACTAAGGGAACTAATTACCTATTCTAAGTGGACCATTGGAGTAGGAGGACGCCGCCGGTGTGATTGCTGGCACCGTGGAAGATGAAATCTCTGGTGGGTGGTAACAGCGACGAAGACGAGGGAGAAGCTCCTGCTGGTACAACCAAGAGTGGAAGGAGAGGAAGGAAAATCCATCATTGGCATCATGGTTGGACGACGAGAAAGATCAGGAGGAGTTGCCGGACGTCGTGGAGTCTTTCGACTAGAGAGGAGGGAGGAAGGAGGGGGATTTCCGGCTAAAAGTGATCGTAAGAGTTCGGTCGAGCCCTAGGATCCTTATATAGGGCTTAAGGAGGCCTTCCAAGCTTGGAAGCTTGGAGCTTACACACAAGTAGGAGACCCAATCTTTCAGGCGATTCGCATAAGGATTTGGGCAAGAATTGGAGCCCAAGATGCGGCTCAAATTGTAGGGGAATCTCTCAGGAGTTTCCCTTCCAAAATTGGAAAGGATTTGCCAATCAATCAGGGAGAAATCCCTAGTTGAAGGTCGTCAGTGTAGGAGTTCCTCAGCGATAATGGTGGAGGGATTTGATTGCAAAGAATTTGAAAGTTAAGGGTCAGAATGAGATAAAAAGAGTCTGACTGGACCAAAATGCAAACTTGGTCAAGATGATCTTAGATTGAACCCAAATTTTGATACAAACCTAATTTGAACCCAAGGAATCCAATGGTGAAGTTAAATTTAGGTTTTGACGAAGTTTGACCATCTAAGTTATGCAAAAACCCAAATTAGGGTAAATGTCAGTTTAAGACTCTATTTTGGGTCAAGATGGGTTCTGATGGTTAAATTGAAGGTACCAAACCCTAAAGAATATTTTTATATGAATTTTAGAGGGTTTAGATGATTTTTATCCTGATCAGAACCTAAGTTAATTAAGTAGGTTTGCTTTTAGGGTTTCAAAAGTCATTTAATTCTCAAAACATGGGAAAATCCTTTTCTATCTGTTTTAACCCACTTGTTAGCCTTTTAGAACCATTTAACCCTTAATTACCCCCTGGAAAAACCCGTGGTTGTACTGCATTCATGATATGATGGTAAAATTATAGTTTTAACCCTGATTTTTTGTCATTCCCTCAGAATGAATATGCAGTGACTTAGGGTTCTCTGGCGGTTATGTAGGAGCATTTAATGACTTATTCAGATCAAATTGAGCTAGTTATGGCTCATGATGGTGTTCCCATCACCACCATTTTCAATTTCAAGAACAGTTAACAGTTGTGATGTGTCTATGTTTGCATCTTCAAATTTATCAACTAAGCATTTTTGAGATGGACTAACTTTTCTATGAGATCATAAAAAGACACCCTTTGTGGAGAGCAAGGGCTATGATTGTGATTTTCCTCAAATATCACAATTGTCTAAATATTATTTTCATCTTTACAGAGCACCATTTTAGCATTGCAACTACATCTTGTTGTTGCATGCCTTCTTTTAACATCTTTGTCATTCTTTTGGACTTTACATAAGGTGTTTGTTACGAACCGCACAAGATTAATTCCCTATATATATATATATATATATATATATAGTGCCTATCCTCTTAGCACTGTGCCTTAAAAGTATCAAATGAGCACATCATAATAACCATCTGATGAATATTCGATGTGTGAAACTAAACCATAAAAAATGTGACGATGGTTTTCCAATTGAACAATATTAGTGGAAGTTTCCAAACAAAAATCTCAACATATTGATAAATTAATAACTTCCTAAAAAGAAGGATATGGTTACGATAACTACGAATAAGTATTCCATAAATAGTATGGTGATTCAAATTAACAGATTTTGATAATATACCTTTCAAAAAACTAAAACAACAAAATCGAAGACTTTGTACATCCAATTTAAGCAAGAAGAAATGTGATCGGCATTACAATGTTTACAAATGTTTGTAACAACAATGCATGTTAGTTGTAATAATAACAAAATGAATTTGTAACCGATATGCATGTGTGTTGTAATAGAGTAAGCTTTGTTTGTAACAAAATAAAGGACATGTTGTAACAACTAGGAACATATGTGTTGTAATACAAAAATATATTCTAGTTGTACTGCATATGGATGTATGCAACCAATACGCACTAGCCTATAAATATTACAACTATCATTTGCATTACAAGGTGGACCCTCGTGCAATTGTAGCAAGATGCATTACAAACTAATTACAATCACAAGCCCTGATAATATGTCCATTTCAAATATGAATGATTGAATGCATACTTGTTATAGTTACTAAAAAATAATGTAACACCAAAGAACACTAGTTGTAAAGAAAGTGTACATGTTGTAACAACTTAGATGGTTTTAGTTGTAATACAGATGTGCTATATCTAAATTATGGTTGGGCTTCTAGAAAAATTGGATTTATATGATATAAAATCTATGCGAGATGCCAACGAGGAACCCCATGGTGGGGACTCTTCTGGAGAAGGTTGTGAAATCTCTCTCAGGCCTCATGCAACTTTTCCCCTGGTTGCTCGGAAAAACTTGTGATGGCCCACCTCATCGCATTTCTACGACTGATTGGGAAGAATTTATGAAGGAATTCTCAACACAATTCCTCCCATGTAGTCACAAGTCTCCCAATCATCTTGAACCAATAGGAAGCTTTGTCCCTAAGCAAGAATAGGAAAAGCTTCATGAGAACAATTACAATATCCACATTCCTAGGTCGAACAGCCTTTGCAATCTGACCTAGGTCCTCGAGGTGCTAGAATGGATCTTCATTCGATTTCCCATAGAAATAAGTCCATTGTGTCAAAAATCGTCGTAGTTTAGAGAAACACATCGTAGTATAGCGACGAAAATCGAAATGGCATTTAAATTTGTAAAGCTCGAAAAATCGTGAGTTCCAAGGTCGTTCATAGGGAGCAAGTATAGCAATTCCATCCACCAATTACAATAATCAGAAATAATGATGCAATGAATATTAACTCACAAAATAGAATAATCAATTAAGGCTTCAAAAATTGTATCTTAGAGTAAAAATAAAAGAGATAAAAATGGTAGTTGAAACCACCGAATATCCCTAACAGTAAGCACAATATCCAAGTCAATTTCTCAACAGTAACCAATATCAGTATCTCAATCCAAAGTCAGAACCAATTTTCTCCCGAATCAGACATTGAGAACATGACTCAGACACCTTAAATATATAGCCAAATAGCTTTGAATTTGCCCAAGTGTTAAGCACGAAACCCGAGGATGAACAGTGCAAAACCCCCCCAATCCTCTCAGAAATTCCCTCCTCTCTCTCTCAATTAGAACTGAATCAGGGTAATCGGGTAAACGGGTCTGAGTAATCGGATCTAGGTCCAAGCCTACCACCGTGCGTGGTGGGCGAGGGTGCGCGGGGGTGTGAGTGGGACCTCACCACTGTGTACTGAGGTGATAAGCTAAGGCACATTATCCAATATGTATGAAAAAGAAGATTAAACACGCTCAATGTGGGATTGAAATCGCCCCCTTTCTTCGCACAGCTCCAGGCAAAGATTGGATATACAATTCTACTGCTACTGTAGTTGTTTGCTCGATTGGAGTGCAGCACTGCTCTTGAGGGTAACCCGTGTCGAGTAGGATTGGTAGCAGGGTGTATGGCAATCGGAGAGAGGCAAGTGACATTAGGGAAGACAGTGGTGGCGATGGACTCTGATGAAGTCTCTAAAAATAACAATACGACTGATGAGGCCCAATTAAATAGCTCAGCAGCTTTGTCGGAGGACAGCAAGTGTTGTCATGGTGCTAGTTGGGTGAACGGGTGCTCGTGGAGGTATGTTGGTGATGGTGAGGGTGAGCGAAGGTGGGTGAGTTTGATGGGGAGAGGAGAGCTCAAAATAATTAATAAGTTGAGGGATTTAGATGGCGAGGTCGAGGCAAAGGTTGTGGAGGCGGTGATGCTACGTTTGTGTGCATGTGGCGCCGGCGCGAGCTTGTCAGAGCTCATGCCAGATGTGGAGAAGATGGAGTGGGAGAGGGTGAGTTGGTGCATGAAACCTAAGTCTAAGGGTGTAGCAAGAGTATAGAGAGGGAGAGGGAGAGATTAGGGGCCTTAGGAGAAAGAGCGAGAGCGAGAGCAAGATGCATCCCATGTTGACCGGCTAGACGCAGAGACTACTGTGATGTTCGACAAGGAATGGCAACGATAATGGAGGCTGAGAGAACTCCTACTATGGCTAACGAGGAGTGGAAGTGAGAGAGGAGTTTAGGCCATCCAATTTGATGGTTGGACGGCCAGAAGAGGGGTGTAGAGGAGGTCACCAGAGCCGAAGAAGACGGTGGGTGGAGGAGGAAGAGGAAGGTGTTTTCTAGTTGATTCTTGGCTGGTCTGACCTGGGATCAATGTAGAGCTTATATAGAGCTCAATTCTGAGCTCTAATTGGAGAAATTCATGCAATTGGTCATGGATTAGGAAACTAAAATCCCACAATTTCCTCAAGCTTGCCTAATCGCTTGTCTTCAGATTAGGACTTGGAATCAGTTTAATGGATTCCCCATGGTCTGAGCACCAATCCCTCTAAATTTAAAGGGATTTGGTATTGCTTTGAGAGAGATCTTCTCTCTTGAAGTTTGGCCTATTGGGCATTTAGAAAGCAATGGTAGCAGGGACCTAAATGTGAAGAAGATGAAAAAATTAGGGGGTTTCTATAATAAACTCGAAAACCTAGGGGTCTAGATGTGAGAAAGAGAGTTTTTAGGGCCTAAAATGCAAACTATGTCAAGATGGACTCTGATTGGACCCAAATTTTAGTGTTAACCTAATTTGGACCCAAGGAATCTAATGGTGAACCTGGATTTGAGTTTTGACCATGTTTGACTAGGCAAATTGTATAGGAGACCAAATTAGGGCAAATTCTCGTTTGAATCTCTGTTCTAGGTTAAAATGGGTTCAGATGGTCAAAGCGAAGGTACCAAACCTCTTAAAATATTTTTCAATAATTTTTAGGAGGTTTAGATTGATTTTATTCTAACCAAAACCCTTTTCATTTAAGTGGGACTGAAAATTAGGGTTTTTAGTATTGTTTTCACCCTCGAAATGGGTGAAACCCTGATTCAGTCAATGTGAACCCACTTTTTAGTCTTTTAAGTTCATTTGACATTTAATTAACCCCTGAGTAACCCCATGGTTAATCTTCATTTGTGGCTAGATGTTAAAATAATAGAATTAACCCCATTTTTCTATCTTCTCCTCAAAACAATTTAATACGAAATTGTGATCCTCGAATGATCATTTAGGAGCATTTACCATTTGAATCTGACTATTTTTGGCTAGTTAGGATCTATGATGATGTTACCATCATAATCCCTTGCCAGCTTTTGCTAGTCCCTAGCAAAATCCTATGGACCAATCCAGATCTCTAAGCTGGATTTTAACCGTCAGGATGCCTTACTAAGCCGTATCTCTAAAAATTAGATCAAAATACCAAAAATAGGACTAGAGGTACTCAAGTACCAGCCAAGATCCATACCTGACCAGCCTCAGCCTTAGGTCTGCCGTGAAAGTTTCTAAGTCCACAAAAACTGCCCAAAGCTTCGTTAACCCCAACGGTTAAAGCACCCGTGTGCAAAGGTAGCAAGTCCAAGTTCAGTTTGCCAGTGCATTTTTGATAAGAGAGATAGAGGGATATTTATTTCTAGAGTTTTCTCTCTTTTCTTTTTATACTCCCCTGAATCCAACATCGGATTGGCTCTAAACATGGTTTGTATTGGATTCCTTATCCCCACCATCAATCCTCTAAGGGAGCCTGGCTTTCGATGCTTTGTGATGGCACCGCCCATGGAAACCCCAGAACCCTGGCTTTCGACACTTCAGGATAGCTGCCCATGGCATTCTGTGGCTAGATTTAGGCCCTGGCAATTGACATTTTGGGATAATCCCGCCCATGACACTTGAACCAGCACAAGGTGCTTACTGCCCCCAGTAGGATATTTAGATATTTTAGGAGACAAGCACCAAGGAGATGATATGTTATTACGCATCTTCGAGGGGAATATTTTTCATTCCACCTCTTCGTGTCAGGAACTCATCCAATCAACTTGTGCCTTCAAGTCACTCCTAAGCCAGATCTTTGAGAAAACATTCTTCATAATATAACACTTTTGGCATTATATTTCATTAAGCGCATTGAACCTGACTGATGTGTGATTTTTGAGTACCTAGGTTACCAAGTCCTGCAAACCAAAGGGTAGGCAACGGAGCTAAATAATCCTTAAGCCTTAGACTTAATACATCAGTCTCATACTTTCCTCAACCTCTTGAGGATTAATCTAGATCTTAATAAATACGTGAGTGTTTAAACCCTAGAATGGGCCCAAGAGGCCTAAGGTCGGTATCCATCACTATCTCTTAAGATTTAGCCCTTCAGGTCTTAATTCATTATCTGATCCAGCTTTGAACTTAGGTACGTTCTATACTCAATTACAGGGACTAACACAATCTTTTCTTTTGTTTGCTCCTTTTTCTCTATTTTTTCTATTCTTCATTTCTTCCTCCTTAATCTTTCAATTCAGCTCTCAAAATTGTCCTCCCTTTTTCTTCATTTTTTTTTTCATGATGAAACCCCTCCATGAATTGAATTTCGTAGTGTTTTACACTTTAATACCCCCCCATGCCTAAGATTTGTAATGTCCTCAATGTAAATTAGGTGGGTTCGAGTTCAGCAAAGAACATACATTAGAACAGGTTTGGGTAGGTGGTGAATGGGTCAGGATGACTGCTGTGGACGATTTCAAGCTCTGATATGAATATCGGAGGTGGAATCAACTGTTCTAATGACTAGTTGTCTCCCGTTAAGTGCTAAGCTTAACGCCATCAGTTGGGCACAATGTGGCTTAGGGAGAATGGAGATCAAAAGATACCGTAGCCAAATTCTAATCGGTGAGTTAGAGGAACGATTTCAGTCTCTGACCGTTCACAACAAATGGTTCTGAGTCATGAATGAGTTCACTGATTTTGACAACTCCATTTCCGAAGATTCATCGAATGAGAAAGGGTCCGATCCATTTTTATCTTACCTTTCCTAGGAAGAGCTTGAGCTTGGCATCAAAGAGGAGCACTTTCTGACCAGGATGGAATGATTTTTGTGATATGTGCTTGCCATGGAAGGCTTTGACCCACTCTTTGTAGATATGCAAGTTCTCGTATGCATCATTGTGTAACTCCTCGATCTCGCTCATCTGCAACTAGTGGTGGTTTCTAGCCTTCATGAGATCTAAATTGCACTTCCGTACCACCCAGTCGGCTTTATGCTCCATCTCTACAGGGAGGTGACATGCCTTCTCGTACACGAGCCTGAATGGAGACATTCCTAGCTGGGTCTTATTGGGTGGTCCTATAGGCCCACAAGGCTTCTGAAAGTCGAGTGGACCAATCTTTCCTGTCTGGTCAAATAGTGACCTGAAGGATTTTCTTGATCTCCCAATTGGATAGCTCAGCCAATCCATTAGTCTGGGGTTAATAAGGAGACAAGATACGATGCGACACCCCATACTTTTTCATCAGGGAATGGAAGTGCACATTCGTGAAATGAGACCCTCCGTCACTGATGATGGCCTTAAGAACCTCAAATCTGGAAAAGATGTTCACCTAAATGAATCGGAGAATAACTTTATGATCATTTGTTCTTGTGGGCACGACTTAGATCCATTTTGATATGTAGTCAACAACAAGTAAGATGTACTCAAAGTCGTCAGATCCTGGAATGGTCCCATAAAATCAATTCCTCACATGTCAAAGATCTCACACACGATAATCGGATTCAAGGGCATCATATCATGCAGGCCTATGTTGCCAAGGGTTTGACAATGAGCACATGCCTTACAGTACGATTGTGCATCTTTGAACATAGTGGGCCAAAAGAACCTACATTGGAGGATCTTTGTTGTGGTTTTACACCCAGAGTAATGGCCATCATAGGCCTAGTGATGGTAGAAAGAGATGAGACCATTGACCTCATCGCCGGGAATGCATCTTCAGATTACTTGGTCATTACCGATGTGAAATAGATAAGGACCTTCCTAAACATAGTACTTGGCATCGAAAATCAACTTGTCCCACCGAGAGGTCTCCCAATTAGATGAAACTTTCCTTATAACCAAGTAATTCACGATATCAATGAACCAGAGAGGTCCATTAATGGTCAAGAGATATTCATTTGGAAAATGCTCGGTAATAGGTCTGGATGGGTCAATGATCGAAGAAGGAAGGCAAGACAAATGATCAGCTACCACATTTTGCTTTCCCTCCTTGTTATGAATCTCAAGATTGAATTCTTGCAACAACAGGATCCATTGGATTAATCTAGGTTTTGCATCCTTCTTCGTAAGCAAGTGTCTCACCACAGTGTGATCCGAGTAGATGATGACATGGGATCCCAGGAGGTATGATCTAAATTTCTTCAGACTGAATACTACAGCTAGTAGCTCTTTCTCTGTAATCATGTAATTATGCTAAGCCTCATCCAGTGTCTTGCTAGCGTAATATATTATGACCGATTTCCCATCAATTTTCTACCCAAGCACCTCTCCTACTACGTAGTCAGACGCATTGCACATGATCTCGAAGGGTTGAGACCACTTAGGGGATTATAGGATTGGAGCTTGGGTAACTCCATCATGAGAGATTTCAAATGTGTGAATGCACTTGCTTGTCATCTCGAAAGGCATGTCCTTTGAGAGAAGATTTATTAAGGGGCACTTAATTGTTGAGAAATCAGATATGAATTGTCGATAGAAACCAACGTACCGCAAAAATGATCTGATGTCTTTGACCGAGGAAGGCATGGGTAATTTGAAAATCAAATTCACCTTAGCTCGATCAACTTGGATACCTCTCTCAGAGACAAGGTGTCTAAGCACAATGCCCTTAGGAACCTGTAAGATCTAAAGAACACAAGCACACGAGAAGGGGGAATGAATAGTGTGGTAAAAAAAATTTGCAAATAATACAAAGCACAAAAATGGAATACCAAATAGATAGTGGTTCCTCTCACTCTCACTTGGGTACTCTACTACCTAAGTCTCTTGACTTAGGATTTTTAACCCGATTCCCTCAACCCGGAGGGAATCAATTTACTAAATATGAGGCAATTCACAAGATACCTCAACTGATGGGAACACCATCATAGGCCCCAACTGGCCACTTTTAGTCAGGTGTGATGGATAAATTCTCCTATATAGTCATCTAAGGGTCATAATCCTATAATATTCTGATTTGAGAAGAAAATAGGACATCAGGGTTAATTATGTAATTTTAACAACATATCATAAACACAAAATAACCATGGGATTTGTCAGGGGTAAATTGAAGGTCAAATAAGTGGGTCCATATAGACAGAAATGGGATTTCACATATTTTGAGAATCGAATCATAACACAAAACCCTAATTTCAGACTCGTTTGAATTAAAGAGGTTTTGGTCAAGATAAAGTTCATCTAAACCTCCTAAAATTCATATAAAAATATTCTAAGAGGTTTGGTACCCTTTGTTTGACCATCTGAAACTATTTTGACCTTGAACAAAGTCTTAGACGAAAATTTACCCTAATTTAGGTTTTTATGTAAATTTTCTAATCAGACATAGTCAAAACTAAAATCCAACTTCACCATTAGATTCCTTGGGTCCAAATTATGTTTGTACCAAAATTTGGACCCAATCAAAATCCATCTTGACCTAGTTTTCAATTTAGCCCTTCAAAATTCAATTTCTTACATTTAGCCCCTCAGGTTTCGAAATCATTACATTTAGCCCGCTAATACATCAACCGCCTTGCCACTGCTTTCAAAAGAATCACCACAGCCCCTCGATCAAAATCCCTAACAAAATTAGGGCTATTGACCGCTCCACTCCCTTACCGAACACCCTTACCTTCATGCACCTTCTTCGCCATCACCACGCACGCACACACCTCCTCACTGCATGCAATACCCATCAGCACACTTGCCATCCTCAGGCGATTCTCCTGAACTATTTTGGCAACGCCAAAAGGCCGTACTTTATGTTTCTAGTCACCACCAGAGCTCCGTCGCCACCACCTCCTTCTCCGGCTCCATCCATCATCTCCCAGCCATGTTCTTCAGCACTCCATCCCTAGGCGTTGTAGACTAGTTCTAGTAATCTCCCCAGGTCGTCAATTGCAGTTGCTAGAGCCTTCATCGACCTCAATCAGAGGTAGCATCCATTGCTGTTGCATGAAGAGAAGAAGTGGGACTTTAGTCCCACATCATGGAATCAGTAGCTCGCGGAGGCATATAAGAGGATTTTGTGCTCTGGGCTTAACGCCTCCGAGAGCATAGGGGTAAGGTCCCTACACATGCATTCCTAAATGCACTTGTGTTCACACGCGCTTGTCCACGCCCTTGCCCATGCTCACGCCATGTGGGTTTAGGTGGTGGATCCGTTTACCTGGATAGCCGGGTGTGGTTTGTCTGAGCTGAGAAACGTGAAGAGAATCAAAGAGAGAGGGGGCAAGTTTTGCTCTGCCTTGGGATTCATGCCCTCCCTCTCTCAACACTTGGATTCTGATGCCCTTGCACCTCTGTTGGTGATCTATTACTGTGCCTCTATTGGTTCTCTGAGGGTTTGAGTTAAGGCATCTGAGACCTTATACCACCGCTAATCCTTGCTGGTGCTTGGTTCTGATTTATTGTGGAAATATTTGACTGTGATAAGTGGTTGAAGATATTGTTCATTTATTTGAGAAATCTGTGAGCTTAAACTTAAGGGTTAATTTGGTGATTCAAATCACCATTTTTAACCCAATCTTTTTACACTAACTCCCTATTTCTTTATTGGAATATTATCTTAAGCATTTTATTTATCTCAATTGCATATCATTTCTTATATTGTGTTTAGTGAATTGAATTGCCATAATTGCTCCCTGAGAACGACCTCAAACTTCAATTTGATTATGAGCTTTATAAATTTAAGTGTTTTGTGTGATTTTGTCAACTATACTACTACGCATTTTCTAAACAACATCGATTTCGCGTAAACATTTTGGCGCCCTTACCTGGGAGAACATGCAGTTTCATTTCACTTATTACAATTCTAATCTAATTCTAACTTGTTCTATCTGATTTTTTATGATTGTGTGATGTACACGGAAGAAGATCAACCGCACGACAGCCACTCCAAGGGTAGGTAATCTCACTTCCTTCTTCTTAAGCCCCTCATTTCTGGAAGGAATTAAAAAAAGTCAATTAGGATCAACTCTCATTCTTTCTTAGACTTAATCACTTGAGTTGCCTGATTTGATTTATTTAGACATCCCCATCCAGATATCTGCACCTACTAAAGACTTAAGGTGCCGGTGACTTAAGGTGCCTAGGACTATTCACCTTCTTGATTGAGCCCTAGGTGCCAAACTTGGAAAGAATTGAACCTGGAAAAGAGACAAATTAGGGTTTCTATTTTAAGGTTTGAGGAAAACAAACTTGCCTGATATTAAAAGAGAACTGATTTCCCGCATTGTGTGCTGCCGAAGCCTTGATTGAATTGATCTAATCAAGAAGACCCTAAAAAGAAGACTCTAACATTCACTTGAATCCCTAAAATTTGAGACTTAATAACCTACTTGCAAACCACTCAAGGTGACTTTGGGCTTCTTTACCCAATTCATCCCAAACTTTAGGGCAGGTTAGGTGAAGTTGGCCCACCTTGTGGGTTAAACAACCTTCAAATTAGGTCACAAAACACAAATCAATTCTAATGTTCAAGTGAAATTCAAAGCACCATAATTTAGGATTACTTGAGGGGTTAAGTTGCTCATTCCGGTCTACTTGGATTCTCAGCGACAAGGAAGGTTAGGTGGGGGAACCCTATAACCCATGGGGATGCTCTACTGTGTAGGGTTCTTTGTGAGGCTCTCCCTTCCTAGCTGCCTAAGTACTTCTTAGGTGAGTGACTTTCTGATCAAGAGGTATCATCCACCTTGAACCTCCATAGTCATCCAAAGTTTTTTGGGTGCCTCGCTATCCCTCATTTGGCTTTGTAGTGCATGTTTGGGAGGAGGTCCTTAAGACCACCCTTGAGGCCTCCATTAGCAATCCATTCTTGTCGAGGCCAAGCCTTGACGCACTTGTTTGTGCTACCATCTGACCAAATTGATATCTCTTCTGACTCATTTGCTTCTGAGCCCAGATCTCCATCCACATCCATGGAGAATCACAAAGAAGAACTCAATTTCTAGAATCAACTACAGCGCCTCAATGGTCTATTCCATGCACACATCAATCCATCGTCGCATCCTCAAATGGGAGATCACTACAATCTCGCTGTAGTGGAGATCGAGCCCAAGGTACAAATCCCTACTGGAGGGCTTGATGTTGAACTCAAGCAGAATATGATCCATGCTATCCTTAAATTCCATGGCTTAAACTCTGAAGATCCCTTCCAGCACATTAAGCAGTTGAAACATCTGGCCCAGACCTTCGGGCCTGCTATACAAAATCGGGACATCCTGCTCAGGAAGATGTTCTCCTCTCTCATGGATAAAGCTACCGATTGGTTTCAGATTCTGGCCCGTCCAATCAACACATGGGGAGAACTCCAAATTGAATTCTTACAGAAATTCTTCCCCGTTGGTTGAACAAATGCTTTAAGGCACTAAATCACGCACTTCTCGCAAAATCCAGGAGAACCACTTCATGAGGCATGGGATCGCTTTTTGGATCTCATGCGGAAATGCTCCCATCACGGAGTTCCTAAGTGGGAACAAGTCTAGTCTTTTTACCATGGGCTCCGTGAGGATATCAAGCTCTTTGTCAATGCAACCTGTGGTGGAAGCATCATGGGTCAACATGAAGATATGGTTTGGGAGATTCTTGAGAACATGTGCGAGAAATCCATAAATAATGAATCGCTAGGTGTGTTCGACCGGACGACCACCCATGCATTAACAAACATGCGGGGGTGCACAAGACTCGAGGCCTATCCACATCCATCGATCTGGAGTTGGTGGCCAGTCACTTGGATAAGGTCTCAATCATCGAGAAAAAGGTGGATGAGTTGACTCGACATCTACAGAGAGCCACCACTGCATAGCAAAACATGTATGGATAACTGCCCTCAGGCAGGGAAGCCGTGCATAACATTTACCACCACTCTCACCTGGGGATGGATCCATATCCATCCCCATTTGATCCCAGTTTTGGAGGACACTCTGGACCCACCTACTCTAGTTGGGGGAGCTTTGAACCCTCATACTTTGACTTTTCTGGAGTTCCTCAAACTTATGAGGATCTCCACATCATCTAGAATGATCCATTCTCCAATACCTACAACCTTGGATGGCATAATCATCCTAATTTCACGTGGTCAGGAAATAATCAGAAACCAAATCTCAATTCCAACCTCGACCATAGGCCCCGCGCCCATATCAGCCCACTCAACCTAGGCCCAACCCAAATTACCAATCCGTGCCACCAAGGGAAGATCACATGACTCTGATTATACAAACCTTGGCTAACATCCAAAAGACTAATGCAGCTATGCAAAAATAGCACAAAAACGAGATCAGAGAGGTTCAAAATCAACTCGCACAAATGGCAAGATCTATCCAACCTAGTGCACTTCCTTCCCAACCTCTACCAAATCCAAGCATGTCAACCCAAGAACACATTGTGAATCAAATCCAGGGTCAATCATGCTACACTCAGCCAGTCTCGTCGACTCATACCTACGTGTTTGGAGCATCCACCTCAGCTGATCCAAGTCATACCATGACTCATACTACTATTCAGCAATAGGATCCAATTCTCTCTCCTTCACCTCCACATCATGATTATGCTATGATCAATGTTGTGGGCATGAGAAAAGATCACAAAATCAAGCCCCGAGGACCATCTCCCAAATCTCACCCAACCTATGATCAACATAACAAGGTCGAGGACAAAACCAAGAGGTGGAAATAGAAAGCCATCCCTCAGGATAGCCAATCCATTCCCCTATCCCAAATCTTATCCCACCTCCACGCCAGAGGACTATCTGAATTTGACATAACGGGAAAATTAAGGAACGCGCAAGTTACTATCCCATTACTAGATATCCTCACGCCCAGCTCCACCTCACCTGACTTATCCAAAAAAGAGGTGGACGAACCCTCACATGGGAAGGTAGTATTGTCGGAAAGTGTGAGTGCCATAATCCAAAATAGTCTACCTCCTAACAAATCCGATCCAGGTACCCTGTTGATCCCTTGCAAGATCGGTGGTACAAATTTCAAGCGGGCTGTACTGGATCTTGATGCTTCAGTCAACCTAACCCCAATCGCCCTATTTGAGAAACTATGGATAGGATAGCTAAAACCCACTGATGTTACTCTACAATTAGCTGACCGAACCGTAATCCCCCCAATTTGGTTGGTCGAGGATGTGGTAATTAAAGTTAAGGATTTCAGCTACTTAGCTGATTTCGTAGTTCTTGACATGGATGTGCCACAACAAATTCAAGATATGCCTTTGATTTTGGGGAGACCTTTCTTGGCTACTGTAGGAGCCAAAATCAACTGTGAATCAGGGCACATGATAATTGCCTCTGGAGATAAGAATTTGAGGCATCATCTAAAGGAAAAGGAAAATGCTTGGCAGAACAACTAGGTTTGCTTCAAGATCTTACGACCATTTCGGTAGTAGAAAACCTAGAGCCAGAACTGGAAGTTTTCCACATGACGGAGGATCTCGATTTAGCCAAGCATGATTCCAACAAATTGAGAATATTGGAGGCTTTTACCTTTGATCTTGGGGACATACATTTCGGAGAACAGGATGACATTCGACGGGATTTGGATTTTTATTCCATGGATCTGGAGACATTTCATTATGATGATTGTTTTGAGGATCTCTAGGAATCGGGCATGGTAGATACCGAGAGTGACCACAACCCAGAGTATGAATCCTTTACAGATTTGGAGTTGGATAATCCAAAAGGTGCTCTCCAGACATTTACTTTTGATTAGGGTGAAAACTATAGAGAAGAATCATTAGATGACCCAATCTTCGAGTCATTTTTTGAGGAATTGATCTTACACCCATTAAAGAGGAATCAAGATGACTCGTTAGAAAAGGTTCCATTAGGTCACATTGCACAAGAGGAACCACACATTTAGGATATGCTGACTAGATTCACCTCTATTATGTCCTGGACCCACGATGATCTTACTTCAGAACCCCATGATCACTACATCTTCCGAGTGATTCCTCCGCAAAAACTCCATAAGAGCCACCCAGAAATGAATCAACTTGACCCATATCATAGACCTGCTGGAATGACTCTTCATCATAAGTTGATACTCATTTGTGGCCATCTGATTCTCATCCACCACGATCACATATTTTCTCCTATCACTCATCATAATGCAGCAGATGACATATCCTTTTGAGCTCCTTGCACCCAGCCGATGGTGTTAAACTTAGCACTTGATGGGAGGCAACCCATCATTTTTGAAACACCTGAGGCCCTTCTGACCATCTTTTGAGCTATACTCATACTACACTTGAGAGTTCAACTTTAGAACAGCCAACCCCACCTTTGGTGTTCGTATCAAAGCTTGAAATCATTCACAATAGTCATCCTGACCCATTCACCCACCCTTTGACCCTATTCGAACCAAGCTGAATTTTTACCCTCTTAGTTTACAATGAGGACATTGCAAAACTTAGGTATGGGGGTATTAAAGTGCAAACATATGGAAATTCAATTCTCTGAGTGGTTCTCACAAAAAAATACATATTCAAAAATAATAAAAAAATTAAAAATTAAAAAAATTAAAAAATAAAAAATGGAGAAAGGGGAGGAAATTTTGTAAATTGATTGCAAATCTTTCTTGAGGAGGAAAGGAGGAGGAAACACAAAATGTCAAAAAGGAGCAAAAATCAAAAACAAAAATGATAGTCATAGAAATTGATTATGGAATCTACTTCAGTTCTAGACCAAATCGAAACAAAGATTAAGTCATAAAGTGCTAGAGACAAGGAGATTAGCAATGAGTGCTAATCTTAGGCCTTTTGGGCTTATTTTAGGGCTTAAACACTCATGTATTCCTTAAGATCTAGATTAATCCTCAAGAGGTTGAGGAAAGTGCAAGGCTAATGTAGTAGGTCTATGGCTTAGGGATTATTTAGCCCTGTTGCCTATCCTTTGGTTTTAGGGACTTGGTAACCTAAGCATCCAAAAATCACACACTAGCCTGGTTTGGTGCGATTAATAGAGAAATCATGTCAAAAGTGTTTTGTTTTGAAAAATCATCTCGAAGATCTAGCTTAGGAGCGGCTTGACAACACAAGTTGATTAGATGAGTTCTCACCACAGAGAGGTGGGAAATTCCCCTTGAAGATGTGTAATAGCACATCGTCTCCTCAGTTGTTGTCTCCTAGGATATCTAAATATCCTACATGGGGCATGTAAGCACCTTGTGCTGGTTAAGGTGCCATGGGCAGGATTACCCCAAAATGTCGATTGCTAGGGCCTGAATTTAGCTACAAAATGCCACAGGCGGCATTATCACGAAGTGTTGAAAGCCAGGGTTCTGGGGGTTGCCATGGGCGGTGCTATCTCGAAGCATCGAAAGCCAAGGACCCTTTAAGACCGTGTTTAGGGCCAATCCAAGGCTGGATCTAGGGAAATATAAAAGGAAAAGAGAGAAAACTCTCAAAGTGAAAAATCCTTCTCTATCTCTCTCTTACAAAAATGCACTGGCAAACTGAACCTGGACATGATACATCTACTCACAGGTGCTTTAATCTCTAAGGTCAATGAACCTCTGAGTAGTTTTTGTAGGCCTTAGAAACTTTCACGGCAGACTCAGGTTGAAGCTGGTCAGGTCTGGATCTTGGCTGGTACTTGAGTACCTCTAGTCCTATTGTTGGTATTTTGATTTGATCTCTAGACATGCGGCTTAGTAAGGCATCCTGACGGTGACATCCGACCTAGAGACCTGGTTTGATCCAAAAGATTTTGCTAAGAGACTAGCAAAAGCTAAGCAAGGGGTATGATGAGAACACCATCATAGGCCCTAACTACCACTTTTAGTCAGGTTTGGTGGATAAATGCTCCTACATATTCATCTGAGGATCATAATTCCATAATATTATGATTTGAGAAGAAAATAGGAAATCAAGGTTAATTCTACAATTTTAACAGCATATCATTAAAATAGAATAACCACGGGGTTTGTCAGGGATAAATTGAATGTCAAATGAGCATTAAAGTCTAATAAGTGGGTCTATACAGATAGAAACGAGGTTTCACACATTTCAAGAATGAATCATAACACAAAACCCTAATTTCAGACCCGTTTGAATTAAAGAGGTTCTGGTCAACATAAAATTCATCTAAACCTCTTAAAATTCATAGAAAAATATTCTGAGACTTTTGGTACCCTTTGTTTGACCATTTGAACTTATTTTGATCTTAAACAGAGTCTCAAATGAAAGTTTACCCTAATTTGAGGCTTTACGCAAATTTCCTAGTCAAACTTGGTAAAAACTGAAGTTAGACTTCACCAGTAGATTCCTTGGGTCAAAATTAGGTTTGCACCAAAATTTGGACCCAATTAGAATCCATCTTGACCTAGTTTGCAATTTAATTCTTCAAAACTCTATTTCTTACATTTAGCCCCTCAGGTTTTGAAAACCTTACATTTAGCCCCTTAACTTCTCATTGTTCTCTTCAAAATGGTCCCTGCTACCATTAGCAGTGTGAACCCAAAGTAGCCGACCTTCAATCTGGGATTTCTCCCAGATTTTTAGACCAAATCCCTCCAAAATTGGAGGGATTAATCTTGAGAGAGCCCTCTATCACCTGAACCAAATCTGGGACCCTGATTTTCACCGTAGAGCTTGTGCGAACTCCATGAATTCAAGGATCTTATTCCCTAAAACTTTGAGCTCTCTGAGCTTCTTCCCTTATTTAGAGCTTGCTCCAAGGCCTTGAAAAGTTCCCCCTCGCAAGGCCTTTGTCCTCAACAAGTTTTTGCCCTAGAGAACCCTTCTTCCTCTACCTTCGGCCAACTTCGAGCTCGTCTCCGACGACCCTCTTCCTCTGGCTTCCTTGCCCGTTGCCACGTACAATAGGTAGCGGGAAACACTTCCTCTCTTCATTCCGCACCTTACCATACTTGCGAGGAGCTCTCCAACCCCTTCCTCATTACTGTCCTCATCTTTGGAGCACCTTCGTCTTCGATGACGACCAATCATAGTCGGCGTCGCTCCTCTCTCTCTTCGTCCACCACTACCCCCTTAGACTCCTCTCCTTCCCCTTACTCTCTTTATGCCTTTAGACTTAAGGTTCGCTCACCCATACGCACATTCCACCTCCGCCCTTTCTCAGTGCCGGCACACCTCCGGCGAGCTTTCACGCCTGCTCTACTACGTCAACCGCCTCACCACCTCTCCCAGAAGCATCACCATAGCCCCTCATTCAAAAGCCTTAACAAAATTAATGCTATTGACCGCTCCACTCCCCTGCTGAACACCCTCACCTTTTCGCACCTTCTCCGCCATCACCATGCACACATACACCTCCTCACTGCATGCAACACCCACCAGCACACTCTCCATCCTCAGGCAATTCTCCTGAACTGTTTTGACAAGGCCGAAAGATCATACTTTGTGTTTCAGGTCACCACCGAAGCTTCGCTGCCGCCACCTCCTTCTCTGGCACCGTCCGCCATCTCCTACCCATGTTCTTCAGCACTGCCATCCCCAAGCGCTGCGGACTAGTACCATGAATCTCCCCAGGTTGTCAATTGAAGCTGCCAGAGCCTTCATCGACCTCAATCAAAGGCAGCATCAACTACTGTTGTGCGAATAGAAGAAGTAGGACTTTAGTCCCACATCGTGGAATTAGTAACTCACAGAGGCATATAAGAGGATTTTGTGCTCTAGGCTTATCGCCTCCGAGAGCACAGGGTTGAGGTCCCTACACACGCACACCCAAATGCAACCGCATTCACACACGCTTGTCCACGCCCTCACTTGCGCTCACACCTCATGGGTCAAGGTGGTGGATCCATTTACCTGGATACCTGGGTGTGGTCTGTCTGAGCTAAGAAAAGTGAAGAGAATTAGAGAGATAGGGGGTAGGTTTTGCTTTGCCTTGGGATTCATGCCCCCTCTCTCAACACTTGGCTTCTGAGGCCCTTACGCCTCTATTGGTGATCTGCTGTTGTGCCTCTGTTGGTTCTCTGAGGGTTTGAGTTGAGGCGTCGATACGTGCTTTTCACTCAACTCAGTAATTAAGTTAATTTCGCTTAATTAAGACTAGAAGAAATCACTTAGGTTAACTCGAAGTTGTGTCGATTGTGTAATATAGGGTCGAATTCACCTAACATTTTAAAAATTTTTACTGGTTGAGTCCAGGTCGTTCACTGGAGGCATAATAATTTTTCTCCAAATTCACCAATTTCTTTTTATCTCTTTAAGTTTAGGAGGTAAAACTAGTTTTACTTTTCAAAACATGAATTTTGTTAAATATTTAAACTATGAAGAACATACAAAATTCCATATGCAAACATATTTACTCAAAATGTTGTACTTTATTAACAAGTAAACATGCTATTTTTTTTCAATTTTATTCTAAGAAATTAAGGCAATTAGAAAATTATCCAATTAAAGCATGCCTTTTACAATTAAGAATAAAAAGTAATTATGCAAGAGAAAATTCATTTACCTCTTCATCTCTCTCTACAGCCTCTAATCTTCTTCTTTCTTTCTTTCTTCTCTCTCTTATTTTCTTCTCTGTCCAGCTCTCTTTCTTCTTATGTTTCTTGTGTTGTTCCTGCCTTCTTATCTTCCTTCTCTTCTTTCTTTTCTTAAATCTTCTCCTGCCTTCTCTTCTTCCCTTAGTTTTTCTCCTTAACACTTAGCGTCTACACTCATTTCTTCCTTAGCCTTTGCATCCTTTAGCACTTAGCTTTCTTCAGCAGCTTCTCTTTCCTTAAGCTTTCAGCTGAACCGGGTTTTTTCTACTTTTTAAACCAAAAGTTTTTGTATTTGCGGCAAGGTCCTTTCGAGGATACACAGCACCCTGAGACCAGGGTGGGACCAGGCCCTACTCGGTCCTCGCCTAATCTCAGTTAGGTTGGTTTTGGTTCATTCATTAATCGGTTCACAATCTCGAGCCGCATCGGCTCAACCTAGCCTCCCAGGCCACACACTCGCCCTCCCAGGGCACATTCACATCCGCATGCCCCCAAGGGCGCACACACCCGTAGGCTAATGCCCACACACTCAGAACAATGCTCAGATCAGATCAGAATCGGAATCGGTGTGTCGAGCGCTAACGATTACATAGCCATAGGAACAAAATAGTTTTATACCCAGGCGCGCGCTCATGGATATCCGAGGTGGGACAAGCATTCCCCTTCCAGACCCGAATTCAATTAATCATAACTTTCTACCTAGAGCTCCAAATTGGATGATTTAAAGTTCGTTGGAAAGCTCTAAGGGTAATCTATTCAATTTTAAGGTCAATTTAATGTTTTATTGATGTTTTGTTCTTCAATTTAAGAGATGAAATCAGGGGTTTCTACAGGTTTTATAAAAGCCTGGAAATGTTTTTAACTCAGGGAAGTCCTCAGATGGACTTATCTCATCTATTTAAAGGTCTATACATATTATATAAACAATTTTGCTTCAGTTTGGATAGATTTTAAGTTCTCAAGACCTATAGAACCTGCAGAGAAGCTTTTCTCTTCTCTGAAAACTTCAGAGATTGATTTTCAGATATCAATTTGTGCAACAGACACTTTAAAGTGTTCCTAATCTATTTAGATTAATTCTAAGGGTTTTAACTAATCAATCTAGGTAGGTTTTAGATTTGAATTTCAATAGAACAATGCTTCTGTTGGTTTGGGTTCGAGAGTAACCCAAATTGGCAGGAACAAAATCTTCACACATTACATCATCTGAGCTTACTTTATTCTTTCTAAAAACATCAAACAGAATCTCAGAAACAGTTTCCACATCTCAATTCTTCAATTTCAGCTTAGAACACCATTATCAGACTCAGGTTTGACTATAGAAGCTCGAAAATTGACTTTTTGTTTAAAGCTTCCTCCTAAGAAATTAATGCATTAATCAGAGTCTCCTCATCATCTGGAACTCACTCAGATCTTTAAATTTATGTTTCAACCTTAATTCCTAAGGATTCAGGCTCACCACCTGAACTAAAATAGGTGTTTGTTTGACAGAGTTGTTCAGTGGTAGTTACAGTGTTTTAATGACTTAAATAGCTTCAGTGCATCGCACTGAAGCTTCTGAGCTCCTTAAGTGTTTCTTAATTCTTTCATAACAGACTTCTCCAACTCACCAGAGTTGGGGAAGATGAAGTTACATCTTTAGCTCCAGTGATTGAAACCTCAAACAAATATCTTTAAAATGATCAGTAATCCTTATAATAACATTCTGGAGCCACTTAGCAAGTTTAAGAGGCTGCTACACAACTTTGGCTCACCTGAGCTCGCCGGAGCTCCGGTGAGTCTAGAAAATATAAATTGTTTGTACAGATTAACAAAATTAACTATTTTTTATCCAAAAATGATCCTGAGGTTACAAGGAACCTCAGTATCACTTTAAATTCTTCATTTGTTCTTTGAAATATAAGATTCGACAGTAAGTTTGTTTCTTAAAAAATTGATTGGTTTAAGCTCAGGACTTGATTTAACTACTCGAATGAGAAGTTAAATCAAGTCAATAGATGTTATTAATCATAAATATATATTTAATTTATAGTTTGAAATGTTCCTGAGCCGCCATGGACATCAAACTCAGAAACTTAAATTAAATTTGGGCATTTAATTATAGATGTTATTAATAGGTAATATAATGTCGATTAGGGTTCATTAGTAATGACAGGTGATGAAAGAACCCAATGAAGGTGGAATTAAGTCGACTTCTGTCACCATGGATAGTGAAGTAGTCGGTGAAGGTGAGATTTGAATTAGGTGTTTAGGTGAGTCAATTAAGCTATTTAGTGATTTAGAAGTGAACATGGAAGATAAAAGAAGGTGAACAGTGAGTTAAAAGACAAAATTAAGGTCTCTGGCGAGCTCAAGGAACTCGCCGGAGCTGGAAGAGATGAAGCTAAATTCTGACATTACTCTAACCTAACTAACTAAACTAACTAACTAAGCTAGCCTACTCCTACCCCTACTCCTAGTCTACTGTTACCTGGAGGAAGGGGTCAATAGGGTTCCGCCGAAGTCTCATGGCGGACGATGAAATCAGAGGGTTGAAGAAAGATCTCCGGCAGGTGTATTTGAGGTGGAGCGGAGGAATCCTAGGGTTGGCGCCTTTGTCAGAGGTGCGGAAGACCATGGCGAATTTCCTCGGCTATTTGAGATGGACGGAGGAAGTCGGAAGATGGAATGGGGAATCACCAGAGGTTTAGAAGAATAGCCTATACTGACGTCTGATTAGAAATTATTTTTGAGGCTTATACTGACGTCTGAGGCCTTATACTGATGTCTGATCCCCACGTGCTGCCTGAGGCCTTATACTGACGTCTGATCAGGCGTCCGCTCCCTTTGCTGCTTCGCATTCTAACTAGCAACTTCAGATGATGATTTTGAGTTGCATAGAAGGTTAAATTGAGCGAGTAATAGCTCGATTGAAAGCTATTAATCTCAACAATTGGTGTTTGGATCACGATTAATCCATCAATTCGAAGGAGAAACATGGCTGTCTCGCCATGCTAGAAATGTGCTCAGAGGATGGATCTCAGGTCTTTTGACCTGAAGAAGAGATAATACTCTCAATTGAGGGTTTGGAAGGTTTTAGTGATGCATTCCTCAAGATTTGAAAGAGAAATAAGCCCACGACGGCTTAAGAAACTCAAGAAGCTTCAAAGCTTCAGATCTCAGGTTTAGAGCTTCTGATTCAGAGTTGAATCAGTCAAATAAATAGATTTGGCTATCATCTAACAACCCAGATTGACTTAAAACAACAAATGGAATAGGTCTGGGTGAATTTCGAAGTTAAATCTCAACAAAAAGGTTGAGAGCAGCTTTGGCTTCCTATTTGAACCCAAACTAAACAGTCAAATCTAACTAGTTCCTCAATAATTTTCCTTTAAATCTCTCCTAAATAATTCACAAACAATCCAAAAACTCATTTCTACTCAAAAATTACAGATTCAAAGCCTTCAATCTTAGGTTTAACCCAAGGTTTACCTACGGAGCTAAAATGTTGGCTTTCAAATTTAATCTATTTTCAAACAAATTAAAGGTCTACTTAGACCTAATTCAACCCTAGGAATTGATTAAGAACATCAAAACTGAGTTTTGAACTCTCTAACAGTGATTTCAAGCTTTGCCACCTGCATTCTAAGGCTGGAGTGTTCATCAGATGTACCCAAAAGCTCTAAGACCTAAATGAAGGTTAGAATAGGACCTATAAGGTCTACCCAAGCTAAAGGATCAATTCAGTAGCTCTAAATCCTAATGGTTGTGTCTCTCCAACTCCGCTGGAGTTGGAGAAGATGAAGGTAGACAGAGAGTAATAAACCTTAAAACCCTAATCCAATTAGTAGGAATTAGTCCTCTCATCAAAATAACCCTATCTAGAGCTCCACAGAAGATCTGGAAGACTATGGTTCTTATTTGAACTCGTCGGAGCTCACCGGAGCTCCGGTGAAGGTCGATTTAAGTCACTAGAGACCAAGTCTCCATGAAACACTCCAATGATATTCTTGATTGATTCCTGAGGTCACAAGGAACCTCAGGTACATCTCAATTAACACAATTAACGATCAAATCCATGAATTAACAAGAATCTCAGTGAAAACAAATCTTGAGTTTGCATGAACTCAAGAACTTATCTCCCTCCTAATTAAGTGAGGGGAACTACTTACTAAGGTAAGGCGACGCTCTGTGTAAGTGGAATTAGGTGGAAAAACTCCCCTGAGCTCGCCATGGACAGTGATCTCAAAGGTTGAGGGTGAATTGGGCGTTTAGTGCGTAATTTGTTATCTGTCTAATTAAGTAGTGAATTGAGGTCCTGATGAAGTGGAGAAGTGATGGACCTCTTGTGAGTGTGAAATAGCTCTAGGACCTCCGCCATGGATAGCGGAGGCCCTCAGTTGCAGGTGAAGTGATTTAGGTGTATAAGTGGTTAATCAAGCATGTGAGAAGGTGGAATGGAAACATGGTGAGATAGAGAGGGTATACAAGTGATTAGATTGATGAATGAAGGTCCGGTGAGATGGAATTAGCTTGTCGAAGTCGAAGATGACATGAAAGCTGCACATTATATACTCTAACTACCTATTTAACTATCTAGAACTAAGCTAAACTAAATTCTATGCTAATCTACGATTACCTGGATGAATAGGGAAGGGGATCTCCATCGATGGCATGTAACGGAGGAAGAAATCCGACATAATCAAAGCAATTCTCTGGCGAGAAAGGAAGGTGATTAGATAGAAGAGATGGTGCTCCTAGACTCTGTCACAGCTACTGGAGAGGAAGAGGAGGTGAGGGAGACGAATGTATCCACTAGAAGTGCTCCGAAGGAGAGTTGAGAGGTCATCGGAGTGGGAGGAATGGCCTATCATTGGTCTCAGTTGGGGGGAGAGGGAAAAGAGCTGACCCCTTGTAATCAGAGGTGGCGAGGGGCATTTATAGGTGGTGGCAGAGGGATAGGGGGATGTATCAGGATGAAATAAGGTCAGGGTTCAAAGGAACAACCGGTGTCATCTCCGACGTTGGTGAGCTTCTTCGCTTAACCTAAATAGGATTTAAAGACCATCCAGTCCATCGGATGAAAAGGTGGTAGTGAGTGCAATAATGTCGACAACGACAAGCGCTTTCAGACGTGAGATGAGAGGTGATCGGAGGGTGTGAAGATCGGCTGTTGAGAACCATCCATGGTTGAAGAGGAAGAAGAAGCAGAGAATGACGTTGTGCAAAGAGGTATATTCGTAATAAATGAAGGACCTATTTGTAATAAGAAGGACTCCAATGAAATAGGAGTTAGGGACTTAAACATAAACAGTTAGTTTTGAGGCTTATTTTAATTTATTTCTTTTTCAACTTTTTCTATATAATTATAAATTAGGTTAATATTATATTTATGCCTTGAAATTATGCTTTTTCCCTTTTTAACTATATTTATTTAAGTGATTAATTTAAATATGTTAATTAAGTACTTAGGTCATAATACTAACTAAGTTAAATAAAGTACTTTTTATGTAGTTAATTATTATTATTTTGAGTCCAAATTATTAATTAAATTATTAATAATACTAATTTATATTTAATTTATCATTTTAAACTTATTTTGCAGGTCCTTAGAAATTTAACCCCTATAGTATAATTAACCCTGTATTTAGTGTATTCTTAATTAATTAACTAGGGAAACTAGCTAATTATTGATAGTTAGGAGCCATAATGAGTCTCTCATCAATGTGCAAAAAAATTGATTTGACAAGAACAAAAGAAAATGCGCCAAACAAACTTGTTGCAAAACTATCACTCTTGCAGCTATCACTCTTGCAGCAAGTACTATCACTCTTGCAGCTAGAATGGAGAGATGAAATTTGGAAGCAAGGAAGATTTTTTGATTCTTGTTATTTTCAAAGATGGCTCTCAATAGTGTTATGATAGACCACTAAGCCGCCCCCTATGCTCCCTAGCCGTTGGGGGCAAAATTAGAAGGTTAGAGTTTAGATTAATGACAAAATAGCTGTTCAGATTTGGCACAACAGTTAGTTAATACTGGTTCTAAAGTTGTGGTACCAGTACTAGCTACTCACAGTTACCCAACAGCAAGCACAACAGAGCCTAGGTACCGGTACCCATCATAGGTACCAGTACTCAGTGCTTACAGTTGAGTACCAAGTCATCAAGTATCGGTACTTAGCATTAGCACCGGTACTTGTGACTCAGGTTTGAAAACTGTAACCTACATGTACTGGTATTAGTGATAAGTACCAGTACTTGTAAGGTCCAGGCACTACCAATTTTCATAAACTGTGAACACCTCATACCGGTACTCATGATGAGTACCAGTACTTGTTGTTCATAATTTGAGACTATGGCTCAAACCTGTACCTTGCATGTACTGGTACTTATGAACAGTACCAATACTTGATACAAATACCTTAAATTCACTCTTTCAATCAATTTTAGAGCTTTTCAAATTCAATTAAACTATTAATATTACTAAGAAACAATTTTGATTTTTCAAATGAATAATTAAACATAAGTTTGTTACCTAATTATCTCTATTTTGATTTTACTTCCTAAATCAATTTTTCTTGTTTAGGAGACATATAAATTTTTGTATTACAACAAATAAACAACATAAAAAAATCTTTATCAACTTGAACACTTCTTCCTTGTCATCGTATACACTTCCTATAATCCAGTGATTTCCCTGTAAATATCACTACACAAACTCATTAGAGTAAAATAGTTTTGTTAACACCAAAACATAAAAGAGAAGTAGAACTAGGTTCCAACAATCTCCCCCTTTTTAGTGT
Source organism: Thalassia testudinum (assembly GCA_037157565.1). Lineage (NCBI taxonomy): Eukaryota > Viridiplantae > Streptophyta > Magnoliopsida > Alismatales > Hydrocharitaceae > Thalassia > Thalassia testudinum. The sequence goes on along the minus strand of JAZHRO010000003.1, from coordinate 107,885,996 downwards.
TGACAAAACAAAAGAAATACCCATGTTTTAAAAAAAGAAACCTCAAAAAAGAAGGAATACAAAAAACTCCACTAGGAGTGAAACCTCCCCCTTAAACTAAGCTTCCTTCTTTTAAATAGGAGTATTTACCATTTCTCCCCCTTTTTGTCAAGCAAACAAAAAGAATATGCATAGGTACTGATCAAGCATTGATAACAGATTTGAATAGCAATATAAATAGGTAATGATCAAGCATTGATAAATTATGCGAAGAAAGCATTCAAACATAAAAGTTGATAGAAAGTCATACATCATAAAGATCAAAAAAGTTGAACGAAAGCATTAAATAGTAGATTTAAAAGTCATACAACATAACCAAAGTAAATTGTCTCATACAACAAACTACATAAAAGTAGAAATTAAACTAATTTCAAGCTCTTTTCCTGATATATTTTTTAACAACATTTCCACTGTCATTGTTATCATCTCCGCTATCGTCGTCATCATCATCATCTTCATCTTCAGTTTCTTCATCTTTGTCATCTTCATTTTCATCATCTTCAATTTCTTCATCTTCATCATTGTCTTCTACCTCTTCATCATCACTAAGAATAGGTTCTTCTTCCTCCATTTGAGATGAAACATGAGATGGGTCATGAAAATGCTTTTGCCGTCTTTCACTATATTCTTTGGGTGCCTTTGGTTTAGTGCGCTTCCGTTGATTAGGTTGTTGAGTGGAAGAAGCAAAATAGGAGGACTGAATAGAGAGGGAAAGCTCATGGAATTTGCGTTCCATGTGATGAATACCAAAGTTAAGGTTTGTAAGATTTTGACCAATATAGTTGAATGTGTTAATCATATTGGGGTCAGTTCTAGGTACATGAGACAAATTAAACCAAGGCATTTCAGCTTCAGGATAAGGATAGGTCATAGGAACAAATGTAGAAGGTGAGTCAGGAACTTGATGATAAGAAGATTAAGCATTAGGATCAACTTCATCTTCTTCATCATCACTTGAGGATTCTTCTCTAGTAGGCTTTACTCCCATTTTCCTGAGTGTGGACCACTTGAAGTAGACCACTTTTCTAAGCAGGGTAAAGTTTGAGAGATCAACCCTACTCTTGATAAGTATATGATAAACAAGTATATCAAGAGGAAGGGCAGAAGCACGGTAATGAGGTCTAAGGAAATGAATGAATACCATGTTCTAATTGATAGGAAAACTTGTAATGATAGCATAGATTAAAGGTAAAATATCAATGGAAATTTTATGGAATCTTGAATATTTGGCCCTTAAATTCCACTCTAACATTCTAAATAAGACTCTAGCAAAGAAGGTCATGTTAGGTGCAACCAAAGATCTTCCATGGTAATTTGGGAGCAAAAGTGTTTCATGTATTTGAGAAGTAGTGAATTTTTCTTTATGAGTATTGAATGCATGACCTTCGTTTGGACATTGTGTTATAGTAGGAAGGAATTTTGGTGTGACAATTACTTTTTGACCAAAGATGTTAGAGGTTAAGACTAGATGACCTCTTGTTCTTTGTGGTTTGCAAAGAGTAGACAATTAATATCAGGGTAGACTCAAGGAATATTAGCAAAAAATGCCTCATCAAAGAAATGCATGAGATGTTGTTCAGATAGATGAGTAGTGAAACCATAAAGATGTAAGGAAAAATCTTTCCACTCAATAGGCCTACAATGATGAAGCTTAAGGCCCTTATACCAATCAAATTTAGATTTTGCATCCTCATTGATGCAAAACTTGTGGAATGCATCTTGACGTGCCTTTCCCTTACTCTTGGACTTAGGTGCCATCTGTGAACATACAATAAAGACCAGAAAAAAAAATCCTATGAGAAATGAAGAATAAGAATATTTCCTTTCATGCATGCATTCATAACACACATAAGCCTGCATGTACTGGAACTAGTCGTGAGCATCGGTACTGATTGGGTCCAGTTCCAACCAGAAAATCGAGCGGGTACCGATACTGAACATTAATACCAGTACCTGCTGCCTATAGTAGGCTCTACTACATCTAGAGAGTACCGGTACCGATGATGGGTACCGGTACCAGTTGTCACCCGATGAAAAAAATATGCAGCAGTAGATAGTGATTAATAATGAGATGTGGAATTAAAGAAACTAGCTCAAGGATGATCAAGATCTAACAAGAGAAGGAAGGAATACCTTGAATCCTTAAGGAGAGCTTTGGAGGAGGAGATCTTCTTGTAGGAAGCCTTGTACAGAAAGAAAGCTAAGATTTTGTGGAGAGCAAAATGAGGCAAGTTTTTGCACTTGCTTTTTTTTATATGGAATGGTTCATGTGCAAGTTACATCACCACTTAAGTGGTTGAGAAAAATGTGAATTAAAAACTTAGGTATTGAAAAATAATGCAATCAATACTCTAAGTTAAGAAACCATATTGCAAACAACACCATGATATTTTCAGAAAATGGAAATATTATGGTATACCCCTTTTTAACAAAAGTGGGTAAATTGCAATTAAGCCCTCAGGATTTTTTATAATTGCAAACAAGTTATAAGATAATTAGTCATTTAATTTTGAATTTTCTTTAATTGTACAAAGTCCCAATTTTCTCCTTATAAGGTAGAATCTCTCTGCTGCAAGAGGTTTTGTAAAAATGTCTGCTAATTGGTTTTGTGTATTTATGAATTCTAAGTGAATGGCACCTTGAAGTACATTATCTCTAAGAAAATGATGTTGAACATCAATGGGCTTGGTACGTGAATGATTATTGTTTGCTCGAGATCAGGTTTTAAATCATTATGTTGCAGTATAGTTGAAATTTTAGGAAAAATAGATAAAATTTATACTCGAAGAAGTCCGAGGTCGTTCGTTGGGAGCAAGTATGAATTCAATTCTCAAGATTGCAATTTAAAATAATAGAGATAAGAAATTATAATAAAAAATTGATTCAAAATAATGTGGCAATAAAACCAAGTATCAAACTGCAAAAAGAATGGAGTAAAATGGTGATTTGAATCACCAATTACTCCCTACAATAATGACAAGTGGAACTTAATAGTTATATATGAAATAATCTCAAATCAACCTTCTGAAGGTAGGATCAGGCGTCTTAAACATTTGATTCTACAATGCTCTCCTTCTTTCTCTGATTTCTTCTTTCATGCAGCTTTTCTTTTGTTCTTCTTTTGCTTCTTTCTTCTCTACTATGGCTCTTCTTTTCTTCCTCTTCTACTTCTTTCTTCTCTACTGTTGCTCTTCTTCTCTTCTTCTTCTGCTTCTTTCTTCTCTGCTCTTCTTACTCTTCTTCACACAGAGGGAGAAGGGTCTTCAGATTTTTGGCTAAGTGTTAGCCAACTTCCCAGAGAACAAAACCCTCCCCTACCCGGCATAGACCCTCCTCTCTTTCTCTCCTTAGGTCACGCTTTCCCAGACCCTCCAACAGTATCGGGTTATCAGGCATTCGAACCTAGAGCGCACCCAGGTCCAGGGCTGCGGGCATAGGTCACAGCCGAGGAGTGTACATCTTAGGCGGGTATTTGGATCACGCTAGATTGTAGGGTTAGAGTCGCGGACAAGACCGAGTGATGGTGTGAGGGATCTCACCCCCAAAGTGATTTGAAGCGATAAGCCTCTATCACCTTTTCCTCTTATGAACTTCCAAGGTATGACTAAAGTCCCACCCTTCTTCGTGTGACCGGCAGCAGGTGGAAGTCTCCTCAATTAAAGCTAAAACAGATGGTGTGGTGCCCAATTGACCGCCTGGGCATGTGCTTGGAAGCCTTCCGCACAACCTGGGGCAATTGCCTGGGGCTCGCCACATCTGGAGCTCGACGAACGATGGCAACTTTGGCAGAGCTCTAGCGAAGACACCTGCAGACATGAATATGACCTTGCGGCCAAGTTAAAATACTTCAAGACCTTCTCCGAACCACGGTGAATGTGTGGGTGGCGGTGGCGTGTCGTGAGAGGGTGTATGGTGGTGTACGGAGGTCGAGGATGGTGGTACGGTAGTGGGTCAGTCATCGGGGTGGTAGGATGAGTAATAGGAGAGGAGATGTTAAGACTTTTGTGCGGTGGAGCACGGTGGAGCTAGTGAGGGTAGTAGTGGCATGTTTCAAGCAGTGTGGTGGTGAGTAGGCATTGCCGGAGTGTCGTCGGAGGCGGAGATGAAGTGCATTGAGGGAGAAGCGATGGTTGTGCGTATATGTAGAGAGTGGGAAAGAGAGAGAGAGAGAGAAAAAGAGGGACTTAGCAAGGTGGTAGGGAGGTAGAGGGCTCCAGTGTTGAACAACCGGAGCCGAAGAAGGAGGAAGAAGTGGCGAGGCGATGACGATGACGTAGACAGAGGAACGCCCTCCCTTTGGCTGGGGAGGGTTGCGACAAAGAGAGGAAGAGCTTAGGCCATCCAATTTGATGGTTGGACAGTCGGAGGAGGGAGGTCTAGAGAGGTCGCCGGAGCGAGGATTTCAGGTGGTTGGAGCAGAGGGATTGAGGTGATTTGGCTCCCAAAAACTTGCTGAAGAGAGTGGTCGTGCACCGTGGGATCTTTTATAGGCCATAGGGAGCCCTTCCAAGCTTGGAAAGAAGATTCCAAGCTTAGAAGCTTTTCACGAAATAGGATACCCGAACCTTTGAAAGGGTCACATGACCTTTTGGGAAAGAATTGGAGCCCAAGGAATGGCTCAAATGGAAGGCAACTTCCCCAGGAATCCCCGTATCCATTTTGGGAGAGATTGATTGAGAATCAAGCGAGAAATCCTCGCTCGAAACTCGATGGTGATGGTTTAACCTTCCAAAAATGGCACGGGGACCTACTTGTGAAGAAGACAAAGAAGTTGGGGGCTATTTGTAAGAGAATTCAAAAGTCAGGGGTCTGAATGAGATAGAAAGATTATGACTGGACCAAAATACAAACTTGGTCAAGATAATCTTAGATTGGACCCAAATTTTGGTACAAACCTAATATGGACCCAAGGAATCTAATGGTGAAGTTAGATTTAGGTTTTGACCTTGTTTGACTAGGTAATATATGCAAAAACCTAAATTAGGGCAAAAGTTAATCTAAGACTCTGTTTTAGGTGAAGACGGGTTTTAATTGTCAAATTGAGGGTACCAATCCCTAGAGAATATTTTTCTATGAATTTTAGAGTGTTTAGGTGAATTTTATCCTGATTAGAACCTCAACTAATTAAGTGGGTTTGTTTTTAGGGTTTCAGAAGTCATTTAATTCTCAAAACACGTGAAAACCCTTTTTTGTCTGTTCTAACCCACTTATTAGCCTTTTAGGACCATTTGACTCTTAATCAACCCTTGAGAAAACACATGGTTGTACTGTATTCAAGATATGATGGTAAAATTGCAATTTTAAACCTATTTTCTTGTCTTTCCCTTAGAACGGATTTGTAGTGAATTACGACTCTCTGGCAGTTATGTAGGAGCATTTATTGACTTAATCAGATCAAAATGAGCTAGTTATAGCTCATGATAGTGTTCCCATCATACCCCCATGCCTAGCTTTTGCTAGTTCCTTAGCAAAATCTCATGGAATTAACTTTAATTCTAGACCATACGCCTTTTTATGCTCAAAATTATGATGTATGCTTTCTTTTGTAGATTAGGACGGAATACTGATGGTAGGCCTAGAGGTACTCAAGTACCAACCAAGATCCGGACCTGACCAGCTCTAGCCACATCTGCCGCGAAGGTTTCTAAGGCCCACAGGAACTAACCTAAGGTTTGTTGAACTCTGTAATTAAAGCACCCATGCTTGTGGCATGTTTTAGCCCAGGTTTAGTTCGCAGTGCATTTTTGTAAGAGAGAGACAGAGGAATTTTTTTTCTTTTTTTTTGGAGAGTTTTCTCTCTCTTTTCTTTTTATTTCTTGCCTCAGATTAGCTTTACAACATGGTCAGTATTGGATTCCTAGTTCCCACCATTAATCCTCGTAGGGTCCCTAGCAATCAATGCTTCGAGATAGCATCGCCCATGGCAACCCCTAGAACCCTGCCTTTCGAGATCTTGAGATAATCCCACCTATGGCGTTCTATAGCTAAATACAGACCCTGGCAATCGACATTTCGTGATAATGCCGCCCATAGCATTTGAACCAGCACAATGTGCTTACATGCCCCTGGTAGGATATTTAGATATCCTAGGAGACAAGCACCGAGGAGACGATATGTTATTGCGCATCTTCGAGGAGAATTTCCCGCCTCTCCGTGATGGGAACTTGTCCAAATAAACTTGTGTTGATCAGTCGCTCCTAATCTAGGTAACTTTTTTAGAGCAGATTTAACGCCTTTGCATGATTTTGATAATTAAGTGCATTGAACTAGACTGTGTGTGGATTGGGATGCTTAGGTTACCAAGTCCCACAAACTAGAGGTCAGTTAACGAGGCCGAATAATCCCTAAGCGTTAGACCTAATACTTAAGCTACGCATTTTCCCCAACCTCTTGAGGACTATCCAGATCTTAATGGATACTTGAATTTTTAAGCCTAGAATCACAGCCTAAGAGGCCTAAGATCAGCGTTCATACTAATCTCTTTTTGTCTCTTAGCACTTTTTGTCTTTCATTTTCTTTCTTTTTGATTTGGTCTAGAACTAAGTCGATTCCTTAATCTTTTACTAATGACTATCTCTTTTTTCTTTTCTTTTCAAATTGTGCTCCTTTTTGACATTTTTATCACCTCCTTTTTTCTCCTAAAAAATGATATGCAATTGATTCATTCAAATTTTCCTCCCTTCTCCATTTTTTTCTTTTCCAGTTTTTTACTTTTTTTTGGTTTTTTGGATATGTAATTTTTTTTTGATGAAACCCTTTCTTGTGAAGTGATTCTCATAGTGTTTTGCACTTTAATACCCACCCATGCCTACGATTTGCAATGTCCTTATTGTAAATTAGGTGAGTTTGAGTTTACCTTAGAATGTACATTATAATAGGTTTTGGGTGGGTGGACGAGTTGGGGTGACTGTTGTGGATGATTTCAAGCTCGAGTATGGGTACCAGAGGTGGAGTCGGCTGTTCTAATGGACGAACCCTAAATTGCAATATGAATTCAGCATAAGATATGTCAAGAAGGGTTTTGGGTTTTTCAAAAAGATGATGGGTTGCCTCCCGTTAAGCACTGAGTTTAACGCCATTGGTCGGGCACAAATGAGCTCTGGGAGAATGGGGAGCAAAAGATACCTTAGCCAAGTTTGAGTCAGTGAGTTTGACGAATGGTTTGAGTCTCTAATCGTTCACGATAAAAGGTGCAGGATCCAGGCTGAGTTCGCTAATTTCAATGGCTCCATTTCCAGATATTCGTCTCACCAAGAATGGTCCAATCCAATTTGATCTGAGTTTTCCTGGGAATAGTTTGAGTTTGGCATCAAAGAGTAGAACTTTCTGACCAGGGTGGAAAGATTTTCGTACAATGTACCTGTCATGGAAGGCTTCAACCCGCTTATTGTAGATACGCGAGTTCTCATACGCATCATTGCGTAGTTCCTCAATCTCGCTCAATTGCAACCGGTGGTGTATTTTAGCCTTTACTAGATCCAGATTGCACTTCTGTATTTCCCAATAGGCCTTATACTCCATCTCGACAGGAAGGTGACATGCCTTATCGTACACTAATATGAAGGGAGACATGCCTAATTGGGTCTTGTGGGTGGTCTTATAGGCCCACAAGGCTTCCGGAAGGCGAGTATGTTGGTGCTAAAGCACTGTGATCATTTGTTTTGATGATAACAAAACATGTGTCATTTAACATTTGCACTTGGAGTCTCAGATTTCAGGCAAATTACAAATGGAGACGTGACTAGACGGAGTTCGAGCTCGCATCCAGGATGGATTGGAGGAGCTTGATGGAAAATAGAGGAGATTCGTGAGGAGCGATAGATTGAAGATGGAAGGACAAGAAGAATAGGATAGAAATCTATTTATTTCTTTCATGTACTTTTGTCTTTATTTCCTTGCTCTTTTTGTTCCTTAGAACATCATGTTAAAGAGCCTCAAAGTACCCTAACAGTAGTCCTAGGAACACCAGCACAACCCTAGGATACTTAGGTTTTCTGTAGAGAACTTAGAAAACTAATATAGGGTTTAAACAGCTTTTTCAGACGTCTAATTCCAAAATCAGACGTCTGATAATATGTTTTAAGACGTCTGACTGTTGATTTAGACGTCTGATAACATTTAGGTTGTACTTAGTTAGCTCTGTCTGATGAAATCAGACATCCAGACCCTAGACCAGACGTCTTAGAAGACGTCTGATGACTTTGCCAGACATCTAGTTAATGGACCATTGGCTACCTTAACAAACATTGAAGAATATGACTGTTAGAGCCTTATCAGACGTCCTTAAGCCTTTCCAGACATCTGATAAATGACCGTTTTGCCTCGGCTGACCCAAAATCTCTTCTCAGAGATTTTCTAGCCATTGCAACTCTTGGAAATCCATTCCCGCAGAAAAAGTAGGTTTCCAGACGTCCAGAACATAGTGCCAGATGTCCTGTATGTCGTCTGATCGACTTGCACTAGAACCCTGTTTAGATCTGATTTAAGTCAGGAAGAAACCCGCATAAAATCAGACGTCTGACCTTATTTTCAGATGTCTTAAAGTGATCTTCCAGACGTCTGATGCCAGGATCAGACATCTGATTACCCTGTCAGTGCAATGATTGTTCCTAATTTTGGCCTGATTCTCTTGGGCTTTGCACCCAATGGCTATGGGAGCTTTCCTAAGCCTTCCAAAGCCTTCTTAAGGCCTCTATAAATAGAGGGGAGCCTTTACACACCATGACACACCCAAGAAACATACTTTCTACTCTTTTATGTCCTAGAAAAGCTCTTGCTCTCCAAGCTTAAGTTCTACATCTTGAGAGCATCAAGCCTCTGCGCACCCACTCTCCCGCCATAGTTCACGAGAGCGACGTTGTGCCGTTGCGTGGCTCACGCACCCGCGTCATCGATTCGACGCACTCCTTGCAAAGGGGAGTTTCCTAATTCCTATAGAAGCTAGGTTTAAATCTTTGTTGGCTCTATAGGACTATATTTGTTATTTTATCTTTGTTATTTGGTTGGGTATTTGCTTTGCGAATTCTCGTCTCCTTCGTGGGACAAAATCCTTCTCGTGAAGAGAAGGGGTTGAGGAATGCTACCCTCGCACTTGTAGCGTGATTGTAATTGAGGTTGAATCACCCTCGTTTAAGTGATTCGTTTAGTGGATTTGATCAACTTGGTTGATCGGAAAATCCTAACTCGAGAGGGTTAGGTAGTGGTTTTCACTTGGTTTGGGTTTCCACCTAAAAATAATTGTGTACCTTGTGTGATTGAATTTTGTGAGATTGTTTTATATTTTATTTCCACAATTTATTACATCACCCCCTCCTGGTAGGGAATCCACAGAGTAGACTAATCTTTTCTATCAGGCCGAATAGTGACCTGAAGGATCTTCTTGATCTCTCGATTTAACAGTTCTGCCACTCCATTAGACTGGGGGTGGTAAGGAGTTGAGATATGATGGGACACCCCGTACTTTTTCATAAGGGACTGGAAGTGCACATTGTTAAAATGAGACCCACCATCGCTGATGATGGCCTTAGGAACCCCAAATCTGGTAAAGATGTTCCCCAGGATAAATCGGAGGACAACTTTATGATCACTAGTTCTCGTGGGGATGGCTTCGATCCATTTAGAGACATAATCAACAACGAGTAGAATGTATTCGAAGCTGTTAGGTCCGAGAAAGGGTCCCATGAAATCAATTCCCCATATGTCAAAGATTTCACACACAATAATCAGGTTCAAGGGCATCATATCCTGCGGGCCCATGTTTCCAAGGGTCTGACAACGAGCGCATGCCCTACAATACATCTGTGCATCTTTGAACAAAGTAGTCCAAAAGAACCCACACTGGAGAATTTTCGCTGTAGTTTTACGCCTAGAGAAATGGCCACCGCAGGCTTGGTCGTGATAGAATGATATTACGTCATTGACCTCATCATCAGGAATGCATCTCTGGATCACTTGATCATTGCTAACATGGACCAGGTATGGTTCCTCCCAAATATAATACTTGGCCTCAGCAATCAATTTGTCCCGCTTGGAAGTTGGCCAATCTAGCGGAACTTTCCCCATAACCAAGTAGTTTACAATATCAACAAACCATGGGAGACTGTGAATGACTAGTAGGTGCTCGTTTGAAAATTGTTCGGTGATTGGGCCAGACGAGTCATTGACGGAAGAAGGAAGATGAGACAAATGATCAGCTACCACGTTCTGTTTTCCCGCTTTATCGTTAATCTCGAGATTGAATTCTTGCAACAGCAAGATCCAGCAGATTAGTCAAGTTTCACGTCCTTCTTCGTAAGGAGGTGCCTCACTGCAGTGTGATCTGAGTATATGATAACATGGGAACCCAAAAGATATGATCTGAATTTTTCCAGGGCAAATACTACGACTAGCAGCTCTTTCTCAGTAACTGTGTAGTTACGCTGAGCCTCATCAAGTGTCATACTAGCGTAGTAGATGACCACGTGTTTCCCATCTATTTTCTACCCAAGTACCTCCCCTACAGCATAATCAGATGCATCGCACATGATCTCAAAGGGTTCAGACCAATCAGGGGACTCTAGGATAGGTGCATGGGTAACTCGATCACGCAGGATCTCAAATGCCTGAGTGCACTCCTTGGAGATTTCAAAGGGGACATCCTTAGATAGAAGATTAGTCAAGGGGCATGCAATTTTTGAAAAATTAGGAATGAATCGACGGTAAAAACTGACGTGCCCTAGAAAGGATCAGATGTCTTTGACCGAGCTAGGCATAGGGAGTTTGGAAATCAGATTCACCTTGGCTTGATCAACCTGGATGCCTTTTTCAAAGATGAGATGTCCTAGGACAATTCCCGTAGGTACCATGAAGTGGCTCTTTTCTCAAGAAAGAACCAAGTTCACGTCGATGCACCGCCTGAGGATTTGGACCAAGTGCAGGAGGCAATCATCAAATGATTCACCAAATACCGAGAAGTCGTCCATGAAGACTTCAAGGTATTCACCTACCATATCTGAGAATATGGCAAGCATGCACCATTGAAAAGTAGCAGGTGCATTGTAGAGACTGAATGGCATCCTTTGAAATGTGTATGTTCCGAAGGGGCAAGTGAAGGTGTCCTTCTCTTGGTCCTCGGGATGGATTGCGACCTGATTATAACCGGACTACCCATCCAAAAAATAGAAGAATCGATTTCCCGCTAGTTTCTCAAGGATCTGATCAATGAACGATAGTGGGAAATGATCCTTCTTCATGGAGGAATTTAGTCTTCTATAATCAATGCAGACTCTCCACGAGTTCGCTATACGGGTTGATATGGTTTCTCCAGTTTCAGTCGTAATGACAGTGAGCCCTGCCTTCTTAGGCACAACTTGGATTCGACTCACCCACCAACTGTCGAAGATTGGGTAGATGATCCCTGCATCTAACCACTTGATGATCTCCTTTTTCATGACATCCTGCATATTTGGATTTAGGGATCTTTGTATTTCACAGGATGGTTGTGAGCCCTCACTAGTGAAGATGTGATGTGTGCAGTACGAAGGGCTAATACCAGTCAGACGATTGAGAGTCCATCCAATGGCTCTTCGATGCTGCTAAAGAATAGAAATCAGGCGTGTTTCTTGATCAGGTGTGAGTCAGGAGTTGGTAATCACAGGAAATGTCTGATTGGAACCCAAAAAGATGAATTTTAGATGATCGGGAAGAGGCTTTAATTTCATTACTGAGTTGTCAGCAGCAACAGGTGGTTCAGGGTGGGTGTCGAGAGTAAAGGAAGGAGCTAGGTTGAGTTCAGACTTCTCTAATTGCGGGTTTTGATCCTCTTGTGGTTGATCAGAAATAGTCGGGTTTTCCTCGATACATAGGTCATCAACCATAGCCTCGATATCGCAAATCTGTTCTATAACTCCGCAATTATTTCCTTGTTGGGCCTTAAAGATATTGATCTTTAGTGTCTTTCTCCCAAATTTTAATTCAATTTGGCCCTCCTTACAATTGATATTGCCCCTAGCAGTGGCCAGAAAGGATCTCCCTAGTATGATCGGTGTATTTTTCACATTCTTAGGAGCATCCATGTCTAAGGCAATAAAATCCACTGGAAAATAGAAGTCATGTATCCTAACTATGACACCCTTGAGAATTCCTTTTGGTGACTTAATAGATCGGTTGGTGTTAATGCGGCTAGATCGTGCTTTAACAAATATCGCATTGTAATATAGATGAACTTTCCGAGAAAACAAATAAAAATTTATAACTCAAAAATCAGAGTATCCGAGGTTGAACACAGGGAGCAATCTGAGTATTCCAAAACTTGAGAACACAACTTTTAAATAAGAAGAAATGACTAGTTCAATAGAAGTGACATGAGAATGATATAGAAAGAAATTGCTCAAAAAAGAATGGACGTCTGATATTGCATCAGACGTCTTAAATTATTTCTCAAATTCTTCTCTTCTGTTGGTGATTTGCTCTGTTGTAGCTCTGGTTGCTTATTTTCTTTTTCTTCCTTAGCTGCTTCTGTTCCTCTTCTTCTTGATTCTCTTCTTGCGGCCAAGTCCTGGCTTGCCTCTTCTTAGGTTGCCTTTTTCTTTTTCTTCCTCTTCTTCCTTTGTTTTCTTGCTTCTTTTTCTGCCCCTTGATCTCTTTCTTCTTCCTTCTTTAGTTCCTTTTCTCTTTGGCTTTGCTTCTTCTTCTCTGCCATGCCTTTCTATTCCTTTGCGGAGCTTCCTTCCTTCTTCTTCTCTTTCGCTTGCAACGGCTAAGTCCTTACTTCCTTCTTAGCATCCTTTTCCTGCACACAAGCACCACACAACAAAACCTACTCCCCTACCCTTCCCCGTGCGTCTCTCTCTCTCTCTAAATCTCTCTTCGGTACACTCTCCCAGAGCCGGGTTATCGGGTCGGGTCACGCACCCAGGTCTAGGCGCACCAGTGTGGGTGTGGTGTGTGAGGAGTGCTCAGGAGGGGGGTAATCGGGTCGAGGCACCAGATCTGCGGGATGAAGTCACGGACGAGGTGCGTGGATAGGTGAGAAGGGACCTCACCCCAGTGTATTCGAGGAAACCCAGCAATAGCACAAAATCACTATAAAGTACTCACGCACTTTGTGACTTATCAAGGTGAGACTAATGCTCACCGCTCTTTCTCGCACGCCTGCAGTAGACCGTGCCTCCAATTGCAGCAACTACAGGTCTTGCGGCGTCACTTGCTGGAACAACTGGATGCGCAAGACCTCCCCAAGTTTGTTGCACCTGGAATCCTAAAGTCCTTCAACCTGGAGCAAGCGTGCAACCTCCTCAAGTCACCGCTAATGGCGGCTGGAGCTTGAAACCTACCTAACACAAAGAGGGCCTTGTGGCTCAATCAGATCACAGGGGGACCTTCGTCGTCACGGCAAAGGTGAGGCAGTAGGTGGCAGGCCGCGGGGTAGCCTAGGTGTGCGTGCCTAGGTCGCTCTATGGCCGGATGGATGGGTTTGATCGGGGGCGGTTGTGGCGATGTAGGCAACCTATGGATGAGTGGAGGATATTCAGTGGAGTATGGCAGAGGTTATGCGGTGGTTGGCGAGATGTGTGGGGCTGCGGAGTGACGGGAGAGTCTCACCGGAGGGTGGCCGGAGATGAGGAAGGTAGCGGTGGACAGTGACGGTCGGGGGGCGGTTGTGTGAAATAAAGTGAGGAAAATGAAAGAGTGGAGGATGAGGAACTTATCTGGATTGTTGGGAGTGAAAGGGGGGCAACGGAGATGGATGACTCATTTGTGCCGTTGTTGGAGAAGATGGCCCTGAGGGAGATAACAGTAATGAGGAGGTTAGGGAGGCATGCGCTTGGTGCGGCACGATGCAGGAGGATGAGGCGGAGTGAAATCTACTGCTGGTATGGCAGCAGAGCTATGAGAGGGAGGAGGAAGAATCGCCGGAGCTTGCGGGCTTCTTGGCCGAAGAGAGGAGAGATGAAATTTGGAGGGTTCTACGGCCAAAACAAGTTTGATAGATTCACAGAGGGTCGGGGGTCCATTTATAAGTGCTGGCTGAGCTTCTGGTGCGTGGAGGGCAAGCCTTTAGCCACCGTCATCTCGTCAGAGAAGGAAGGAAGTTGGGATCCAAATCTTTCATGCGTTCTCACGAAAGATTGGACAGAAATCAAAGATTGTGATTGGGCTCAGATGGAAGGGGATTCCTCAGAGAATCTCCCTTCTAATTCTGGGAGGAGATCTCTGAGGGATCAGGGAGTATCCCCCCTCCCTTCCTCGCCGGAGAAGGATTCCTCCCCGTTAATGGTGGAGGGACCTTTTTGTAAGAGTGGCGAGGAATCTAGGGGGGTTTATGTAATGGTTTTCAAAAGATAAGGGTCAAAATGTAATTAGGTGTACTAATTTGCAAAGTAGGTCAAGATGACCTTCCCTTAGGTCCAAATTTTGGTACAAACCTAATTTGGACCTAAGGAATCCAATGGTGAAGTTGGATTTTAGGTTTGACCACGTTTGACTGGATATTTTGTGCAAAAACCCAAATTAGGTCAATTGATGAGCTAGGACCCCAATCTAGGTCAAACTAGATTCCAAAGGCCAAATTGAATTTTCTAAACCCTAGAGGATATTTTTCCATGAATTTTAGAGGGTTTAATTGATATTTATCCTGATCAGAACCTTGTTTAATTAAGCAGGTCTGTTTTAGGGTTATAAGATGTCATTTAATTCTTAGATTGCACACAAATCCATTTATGATTAAATCAACCCACTTTTTATCTTATTTAGACCATTTGACCTATGTTTTGTCTCTGAGAAATCCCTTTTATGTACTGCAATGGTAAAATTACAGTTTTACCCTTTATTTCATGTTTTCTTCTCAGAACACTTATTCCTCCAATTAAGCCTTCTTCTAAGTTATGTAGGAGCTTTTATTCTCTTTCTTGGATCAAAATGAGCTAGTTAGGGCTCATGATGAGGCTCTCATCAGTTAGCTAGCTGCAAAGTCATTTCTGCAGGTTTAAGCTCAGATTCCTCGAAGTAATCTAGTAGTGATGTAGGTATCAAATTTATGGAGGCTCCTAAGTCTAATAAAGCTTGGTCAAATTGAATATCATCGATTGCATAGGAGATTAGAGGGGTGCCTAGGTATTTTGTCTTAGGGGAGAATTTGCTCAAAATGACAGAGCTGGCTTGCTCTGACAGTACGATCGGGTTCCCGCCTTTGGTTCGCGGCTTACGCTTAGGTGTACGCACGTCTTTCAGAAATCGTTTGTAAGCCAGTACGTGGCATATCACATCCATCAAGGGGATGCTTATATGGACCTGCTCAAAGGGCTTAACCAGGTCCTCCTCAGGTGCCACGGGTTTGGCTGTCCTTTTTCCTTTGGTCAAGGCCTTGGGAAATGGAACCTTAGATGGTTCTTCTAGAATGGGTCCAGGTTCTTGATCTAGGATGGATGTGTCCTGGATGACCAATCTAGGGTTAGGGTTTTCCTTACCAGGCTGGGAGTGGCTTTGATAAGGTGGGTCTTGTGTTGCTTTACCACTACAGGTAGTAACATAATTCAGTCCTACCTGGTTCTACTTTGGTGTGGGCAAAAGAGGTGATTGCTGTTGATAACCCGCATATGATGTTGAAGCCTCCATCCTGTCGGGTGATGGAGTAGAAGAGGCCTGATAAACAAAGTGAGCTTGGCCTTGATTTGGGTTCATAACACGCCTCTGGTTTGGCACATTATTCAGATTAGGCAGAGGTTATGAAGGAAGTGCACCAGGTTAGCAAGGATTTGCCATCTGAGTAAGTTGATTGAGAACCTTTGTGATCTTGTCTTTGTGTTGTTTTTTCATAGCCACATTCGTCTTCTGAATGTCAGCCAGAGTCTAAAGGATAAGAGTCATTTGATCTGCATGAGTTGGCCCAGATTGATAGGTTGGGTTAGGCCGAGGTTGAGGCGGCTGATGGATGAGGAGCTTGTGGTTGAGGCTGATATTGAGGCCTCTAATTTTGGTTATTTCCTGACCATGTGAAATTAGGATGATTACGCCATCCAGGGTTGTTAGTGTTTGAGAATGGATCATTCTAAATGGCGTTGAGGTCCTCATAGGTTTGAGGAGCCTCGAAAAAGTTAGAATATGAGGGTTCAGAGTTCCCCCAACTAGAGTAGGTGGGTCCAAAGTTTCCTCCGAAACTAGAATCAGACGGGGGTGGATACGGGTCCATCCCTTGAGAAGATCGATGATAGATGTTATGCACAACCTCCTTGCTAGAGGGTGGTTGCGCGAATGGGTTTTGCACAAAGGTGGCTCGCTGGAAGTGTCGAGTTAGCTCATCCATCTTCTTCTCAATAATAGAGACTTTGTCCAGATGATTGGCCATCAGTTCCAAGTCGACGGAAGAGGATAGGCCCTGCACTTTGGATTCGTCAATGCACGAGCATTTGTTCGATCTAACATGCCCATGGATTCATTATTGATGGAGTTCTCACACATATTCTCGAGAATCTCCCACACAGTGTCTTCATGTTGACCCATGATGTTTCCTCCGTAGGTCGCATTGACAAATAATCGAATATCCTCACGGAGTCCCTGGTAAAAAGACTAGACTTGTTCCTATTTAGGAACTCCGTGGTGGGGGCACTTTCACATGAGATCTAGAAAATGATTCCATGCCTCGTGAAGCGATTCTCCTACTTGCTTAATGAAATGAGTGATCTGGTGCTGTAAAGCATTTGTCCGACCAATAGGGAAGAACTTTCTCAAAAACTCAGATTGAAGTTCTGCCCAGGTGTTGATTGGACGCATTTGGGTTTGGTACCAGTGAGTAGCCTTATCCATGAGAGAGAAGGAGAACATTTTCATGAGTAAGACATCTCGATTTTGAGCTTTTGACCCGAAGGTCTGGGCCAGATGCTTGAGTTGCTTGATATGCTGGAAGGGATCCTCGGAATTACGCGCATGGAATTTGGGAATAACATGAATCATGTTGGGCTTGAGTTCAATATCAGGTCCTCTAGTAGGGATTTGTACTCGAGGTTCAATTGCCACTGCAGTAGGATTGTAGTGATCTCTCATCATAGGACACTGCGGTGGGTTCACAAAGGCTTGGAATAGATCATTGAGGCGCTGAAGCTGATTTTCAAGATTGTTTTCTTCTGTTGGTTGCTCCATGATGATGGATGAAGGAGAATTAGGTTCAGATGAATCAGAAGAAATATCGATTAGATTAGGTTG
Organism: Thalassia testudinum; assembly: GCA_037157565.1. Lineage (NCBI taxonomy): Eukaryota > Viridiplantae > Streptophyta > Magnoliopsida > Alismatales > Hydrocharitaceae > Thalassia > Thalassia testudinum. The sequence continues at coordinate 107,868,779 of JAZHRO010000003.1, read as the reverse complement.
TTGCACAAACAAGGAGGTCGAGTCTTGGCCTCGATGGGAATGAGTAGCTAATGGAGGCCTCAAGGATGGTCTTAGAGACCTCCCGAACATGCATCGATGTAGTAGATGAGAGGTAGAATGTGATGAACCCAATCAAGACACCCAAAGAATTTTTGGATGATTATAGAGGTTCGGGGCAGATGATACCCCTTAGTCAGAAAGTCATCCACCTAAGAATCACCTAGGCAGCCAGAGAGGGAGAGTCCTGCAAAGACCCCTACATGGTAGAGTGTCCCCACAAGTTATAGGGTTTCCCCCACCCGACCTCTCTTGTCACCGATGATCCAGGTAGACCAGAATAGGGACTTGACCTCTTAAGTCTACCAGTTTTAATTAAGAGCAAGGGTGCTTATGATTTCACTTGAATTTTAAGATGTTTTTTATGCAAAGTGACCTAATTTGAAGATTGGTTAACCTAACAAGGTGGGTCAACTTCACCTGTATTGTCCTTTTGAGAAATTTAGGTCCCTCTTTTAGTGTTCAACTGAATTTAAGAGCCTGATTTTAGGATTTTGCTCGAATAGATCAATTCAATCAAGGATTAGGCACACATTGTTTGGAAAGATCAATTCTTGATTAAGTGTGTCTCTAAAACCCTAAACTGGAATCCTTAATTGGCACTGATTTGGTCCAATTTAATCTGTCCAAATGTGGTACCTAGGACTCAAACAAGAAGGAGATAGCCCGAAATACCTTAGATTTCAAGTAGGTGCACAAATCAGGGTTTGAATGTTGTCTAAATAGAATGTATCAAATCATGAAACTTGATGATTAATCTAAGAATATAATGCAAGTAGCCCTAATTAATTTCTTTCCTTTTTTAGCCTTTTCATTATCAGGGGCTTAGAGGAAGGTAGATGGAGTTTACCTGCCCCTGGAGTGGTTGATGTGTGGCTAATCATCATCTTTCACTGAGTCCCCCTGAAACAGATCATAATCAAAAGAGATGTAACAAGTTAGAATCCAATCTGATGTTGCAATCAAGAGATCTGAATTGCGCATTGCTCCCCGGCAACGGTGCCAAAATGTTGTTCACTCGAGATCAGGTTTTAAATCGTTGTGTTGTAGTATAGTTGAAATCTCACGAAAAACAAATAAAATTTATACTAGAAGAAGTCCGAGGTCATTTGTTGGGAGTAAGTATGAATTCAATTCTCAATATTGCAATTTAAAACAATAGAGATAAGAAATTATAATCAGAAATTGATTCAAAATAATGTGGCAATAAAATCAAGTATCAAACTGCATAAAGAATGGAGTAAAATAGTGATATTAATCACCAATTACTCCCTACAATAATGGCAAATGGAACTCAATAATTATATATGAAATAATCTCAAATCAGTCATCTGATCCTACAGTGCTCTCCTTATCCTTCTTTCTCTGATTTCTTCTTTTATGTAGATCTTCTTCTGTTCTCCTTCTGCTTCTTTCTTCTCTGTTGTGGCTCTTCTTCTCTTCCTCTTCTGCTTCTTTCTTTCCCGTTGCTCTTCTTCTGTTCTTCTACCTTTTTCTTCTCTGCTCTTCTTACTCTTCTTCTTCATGCAGAGGAAGGGTCTTCAGATTTTTGGCTGAGTGTTAGCCAACTTCCCAGAGAGCAAAACCCTCCCCTACCCTGCGTAGACTCTCCTCTCTTTCTCTCCTTGGGTCACGCTCTCCCAGAGCCTCCAACAGTACCAGGTTATCAGGTATTCGAACCTAGAGCACACCCGGGTCCAAAGCTGTGGGCGTGGGTCGTAGCCAAGGAGTGTACAACTTAGGTGGGTATTCAGATCATGCCAAATCCACGGGGTCAGAGTCACGGACAAGGCCGAGTGAGGGTGCGAGGGACCTCACCCCCCAAGTGATTTGAGGCGATAAGCCTCTATCACTTTTTCCTTTTATGTGGCCGTAAGTGCTTGTGAACTTCCGAGGTGGGACAAAAGTCCCACCCTTCTTCACGTGACCAGTAGCGGGTGGAGGTCTCCTTAACTGAAGCTGAAGCAGATGGTGTGGTGCCCAATTGACCACCTAGGCATGTGCTTGGAAGCCTTCCGCACAGTCTGGGGTAGTTGCCTGGGGCTCGCCACACCTGGAGCTCGACGAACGAGGGCAGCGATGGCAGAGGTGACGGAGCTCCGGCAAAGACACCTGTAGATAGGAATACGACCTTGTGGCTAAGTTAAAATACTTCAGGACCTTCGTCGGACCACGGCGAATGTGTGGGTGGCGGTGGCGTGTCATGAGAGGGTGTATGGTGGTGTGCGGAGGTCGAGGATGGTGGTGTGGCAGTGGGTCAGTCGTTGGGGTGGTAGTATGAGTAATAGGAGAGGGGATGTTAAGGCTTTTGTGCGGTGGAGCACGGTGGAGCTAGTGAAGGTGGTAGCGGCGTGTTTCAAGCAGTGTGGTGGTGAGTAGGCATTGCCGGAGTGTCGTCGGAGGTAGAGAAGATGAAGTACGTTGAGGGAGAAGAGGTGGTCGTTCGTATATGTAGAGAGTGGGAAAGAGAGATAGAGCAAAAGAGGGACTTAGTGAGGTGGTAGGGAGGCGAAGGGCTCCGGTGTTGATCGACCAGAGCCGGAGAAGGAGGAAGAAGCGACGAGGTGACGACGATGACGTAGACGGAGGAATGCCCTCCCTTTGGCTAGGGAAGGTCGCGACGAAGAGAGGAAGAGCTTAGGCCGTCCAATTTGATGGTTGGACGGTCGGAGGAGGGAGATCTAGAGTGGTCGTCAGAGCAGGGATTTCAAGTGGCCGGAGGAGGAGGATTAGGGTGATTTGGCTCCCAAAATCTTGCTGAAGAACATGGCCGTGCACCCTGGGATCTTTTATAGGCCATAGGGATCCCTTCCAAGCTTGGAAAGAAGATTCCAAGCTTGAAATGCTTTTGCAAAATAGGATACCCAAACCTTTGAAAGGTTCGCATGACCTTTTTGGAAAGAATTGGAGCCCAAGGAATGGCTCAAATGGAAGGCAACTTCCCAAGGAATCCCCATATCGATTTTGGGAGAGATTGATTGAGAATCGAGCGAGAAATCCTCACTCGAAACTCAATGGTGAAGGTTTAACCTTCCAAAAATGGCACAGGGGCCTACTTGTGAAGAAGATAAAGAAGTTGTGGGGTTATTTGTAAGAGAATTCCTAAGTTAAGGGTCTGAATGAGATAGAAAGAGTATGACTGGATCAAAATGCAAACTTGGTCAAGATAATCTTAGATTGGGCCCAAATTGTGGTACAAACCTAATTTGGACCCAAGGAATCCAATGGTGAAGTTTGATTTAGGTTTTGACCTCGTTTGACTAGGTAATTTATGCAAAAACCCAAATTAGGGCAAATGTCATCTGAGACTCTGTTTAGGTGAAGATGGGTTTTAATTGTCAAATTGAGGGTACCAAATCATAGAGAATGTTTTTATATGAATTTTATAGTGTTTAGGTGAATTTTATCCTGATCAGAACCTCAGCTAATTAAGCGGGCTTGTTTTTAGGGTTTCAGAAGTCATTTAATTCTCAAAACACGTGAAAACCCTTTTCTATCTGTTCTAACCCACTTGTTAGCCTTTTAGGATCATTTTACCCTTAATCAACCCCTGAGAAAACCCATGGTTGTACTACATTCAAGATATGATGGTAAAATTACAGTTTTAACCCTATTTTCTTGTCTTTCCCTCAAAATGGATTTGTAGTGAATTATGGCTCTCTGACAGTTATGTAGGAGCATTTACTGACTTAATCAGATCAAAATGAGCTAGTTATGGCTCATGATGGTGTTCCCATCAATGATGTATCGAATTTTTGGATAAATTGATTACGCTTGTACTATCACACAAAATTTTAGATTACGCAAAAATCAATCCAAAATCAGACAAAGTCTATCTCATCCAAATGACCTAAGAGCAAGCAAGTGAAGCAGCAATATATTCTACTTCAGTCAAAGAAAGTGAAACACATATCTATTTCTTAGAGAACCATGAGACTAGAGATTCTCCAATAAAATGACAAGTGCCACTAGTGCTCTTTCGATCTATCCGACTCCTTGCATAATTTGCTTTACTATAAGACAATAGTCTAGGGTATGTGCTTTAGGAAAAATAGACCAAGATCACTTGTGCTATTTAGGTATCTAAATATTCTTTTTACTGCATTTAAATGAGATTCCTTGGGATCGGATTGAAATCTCACACATAAACATGTAGTAAAAAGAATATCAGGTCTAAAGGTTATAAGGTATAGTAGTGAACCTATCATTCCCCGATATTTCTTTTCATCTACCTTCTTGCTGGATAACTCTTCACCAAGAGAAGTATTTGGAGTAATTAGAGTCTCTTTTCCATTTACATTTTCAAAGTCAAACTTCTTGAGAATTTCAAGAACATACTTTACTTGACTAATATAGATACCTGTGTTTAATTGTTGGATTTGGAGGCCTAAAAAAAAACTTGAGTTCACCCATCATACTCATTTTGAACTCAGTCTTCATAGTCTCACAAAAATGTTGACACAGGGACACCTTGGTTGATCCAAATATGATATCGTCAATGTATATTTGAATCAACAGGATGTCATTTCCTTCTTCCTTACCAAAAAGAGTTGAATCAACAATTACAATTCGATATCCATGTTCGAGAAGGAAGGATCTAAGTCAATCATACTAGGCCCTAGGAGCTTGTTTAAGTCCATATAATGGCTTATTAAGCTTGAATTCATTCTCTGGGTGTGCTGGGTCCTCGAACCCAGGAGGCTAATGAACATAAACTTCTTCCTTAATATAGTCATTAAGAAAAGCTTTCTTGATATCCATTTGAAATAACTTAAAGCCCTTTGCACTTGCAAAGGCAAGTAAAATTTGAATGGACTCCAAGCAGGCAACAGGAGCAAATGACTCATCAAAGTCAATTCCCTCTTATTGCTTATAGCCTTGAGCTACGAGTCTGGCCTTATTCCTAATTACTGTACCAGATTCATCCAATTTATTTCGGAACACCCACTAGGTTCCAATAATGGAATTATCCTTAGGAGTGGATACCAAGTCCCATACATTGTTCCTTGTAAATTGGAGTAGCTCCTCCTGCATAGCTACAACCCAAGACTCATCCTTTAGTGCCTCATCAGCTTTCTTGGGTTCAAGTTGAGAAACAAAGGCATTAAGGACAAAGTCAGTCCTTAATTGAGATCGGGTTTTTACACCTTGTTCAATATCACCAATAATTTGATCTTGAGGATAATCCTTATAGTATACCCATTCTTTTGGAAGATCATGTACATTTCATGTATCTTCCATTTTTGATACATCAATGAAGGGGGTATACTCATCATCAGACTCTAGTTGATTTGGTTCTAGTTCTCCTAATATTGTTTCATCAAATGAAACATGCAGGGAATATTCTACAACAAAAGTCCTTTTGTTAAAGACTCGATAAGCTTTGCTTCTGGTTGAATAGCCAATAAAGATGCCTTCATCACCTTTAGAATCAAACTTATCAAGTCAATCTCCGGTGTTTAATAAATAATACTGACTTCCAAACACCCTAAAGTATGAAATCCAAGGAGACTTCTCATAATATAGCTCATATGGAGTTTTCTTAATAATAAATCTTAAAAGAGCTCTATTAAGAACATAATAGGCCATATTAACGGCTTCAGCCCAAAAATATTTTTGAAGCCCAGACTCCAAAAGCAAAGTTCAGGCTCATTCTTGTAGAGTGATTGTTGCGCTCTACAACACCATTTTAAGATGGTGCTTGAGGAAATGAAAATTCATGGGATATGCCAAAATTGACACAAAAACTTGAAAATTTTTCATTTTCAAATTCACCCCCATGATCAGTCCTAAGTCTAAGAATTGAGGATGATTTTTCCTTTTGAACTCTTCGAGCAAGGCTTAGGAAGGAATCAAATGAGTCATCCTTATGTTTCAAGAAGATGACCCAAGTGAAACTTGAGAAGTCATCAACAATAACTAGATAAAATTTTGATCCGTTTAGGCTCTTAAATTGTGTTGGCTCAAATAGATCAAGGTGTAACAACTCTCAAGGACGTGTGGTTGAAACTTAGTCTTTTGGTTTAAAAGAAGCCTTGTGTTTTTCTCTGAGTTCACAAGATTTACATAATGCATCTTCTTTATAAGTTAGTTTTTGTAGGCCCCTTACTAACTCATCTTTGGCTAGTTTATTTAGGTGTTTGTGATTTATGTGACCTAGCCTACGATGCCATAAATCCACTTCAACATGAGTGGCAAGCAGACATTTCACAAACTTCTCTTGTGAAAAGTGAAGAGCATAGATATTTTCATATCTAAAACCTTCAATTAAAATCATATTAAATCCTTCTTTTAATATTTTAAATCCAATTTTTGTAAATAGTACATCACAACCATTGTCACATATTTGACTAATGCTAAGCAGGTTATGTTTTAAATTTTCTACTAAAAGTACATTTCGAACATGCTTAGATGAATTACCTATTGTACCTTCACCAATAATGCGACAGCGTTTGTTGTGGCCCAACTTAACGTGTCCATCTTGAATTCTCATCCATTTGACAAATGGGTCGGAGTGTCCTGATGAGGCATGTTTCATGAAAAATTCAGGGTTCGGAGGACCCGTCGTTGTAGCTCGCAAAATGAGTCTATCAGATAAAATTTATAATCAAACCTCAAAAAGTGAGTCCCAGGTCGAACACGGGGAAGCGAACGTTTGGTTTTGAAAATCTGCATTTTGCTTTTATTTGTTTTTGTCGTTTTTGTCTTTTCTAATTTTTTTGGTATTTTTAATAGGGCAAAAGATTAGGTCGATGAAATCTAGCTAATCTACTTGCAAAATATAAAGGAAAAAGAGAGAGAGGAGAACAATCATTTATTTATAAATAAATGTTTGTTACAACTACGAAAGTGGAAAGACTACACTACGAAAGCGAAAAAAATAGAAAGAGGTGAGTGAATCCCCCTTGACGATCGCTTGGAGGATGACTAGCTCTGACATTGCCTGGAGGAAGGTGGTGACGAGGATGGGGTAGGACAGCGTCGCGACAAGGATCTTCTTCCCGAAGAGAAATGAGAAGACGACCACAGGATGCTTCACGAAGGGGGATGAGAGGTGGGAATAAATATTTTCTTTTCTACTCTAAAGGAGCATCCCGAGCTTGGGACAAGCTCTCTCTAGAGCCTTAGAGGTGGTGAGAGGAAGAAAGGAAGAGATGAAGAAGAAGGGGAGGTGTAGGGGTCCTTTTATAGTGAAGGGAAGAAGGCAATTCGTGTAGAGGGCATTTAGTGACATGAAAGGCGTCGCTGTAGATCCGTGCCAGCCAATCTCCTAAATGTCGCTAAAGCTTGTTGGCACTCTTCAATTCCTTTGCTGGTGTGTGCATAGCGCAAGCCATTAGTGACAGCTACAAGCGTCACTAAAGGCCCGCCAGGCTGTCGCTGAAGGTCGATGCCAACCAAGCACTCGCCCACGCTCAGATGTCATTGGATAGCACATAGGGATGTGCATCGATGCCTGCATGAGCACATTAGGTCATCCGCTGCGCCATGTGGAAGCACACGTATCGTCGATCGCCCACCGTGCAGTTGAATTTACATGCATCTTGCTGTAGAGCTAGATTGAAGGCATGGCGCAATTCTAACCCTCACCCCTTTGATCTATGGAGGGTGCTTAGCCACTGCGCTAAGCCCTCCTTTGTGTCACAAAGAGGAGAGCAATGCGAAGGCCTCTTAGCAGTTGGATCAAGATCCAATGGCTGGGAGTGGAGGTCGTAGATGAAGAGTGGGTGCCTTTGGTTGCTGCTGGCCAGTGTTGGTCGACTTGGATGGCACCACGTGGCGCCATCTAGGCTGTCCATCTTCTGTCTATTGCAGAGGGTGCCACGGTGCTCAGATCGAGATGATTCCTACGTTGCCGGACTGCAATCGTCGCTCCAGATCCATCCGTATAATCGGATTTTTCATCCGAAGCCCATAAGGATGTCACATTGCCCTCCTGGCTGTTGATCTTTCTCAAACTTCATATGATGCTACGGGACTCCGATCTAGACGATTTCGGAGGCGTTAGACTCCAATCATCATCTTGATCAGATCCGTACAGTCCGATCGTCCATCCGAGGGCCTGAAATAAATCCTCTTCTCTCTTGACCATAAAAAGCACCTAATTAACCTAAAATATATACTACTCTAAATGCAGAATGATGTATGCTATGCAATATTTATAACATGAAATGCAAATCTAAGCCTAGGAACATGCATGATTAGGAATTTTAACCTAAATAGATGTGTCTATATCATACCCGCATGCCTATCTTTTACTAGTCCCTAGCAAAATTAAACTACATGCTATGTATAAAAAAAAAGAATTAGGAATCGATCGCTTAGGCCTAAGTTGTTTATTAAAAATAGAAAATTTCAACCAAGGTTCTAAACTACGAAGACTCAACAGTACCCGGGTGTCTGCCAGAATGCAGACCGCCCAAGTCCTAGCTTTGTTTGAAAAGGGAAGATACAATTTTTTTGCTTTTTCTTCTTTTCTAATTTGTTTGGACTTTTGGAGTTTGAGAGTTTTAGGATAACTTTTTACAGCTACCCAACCCGCCCAAGACTTGAAAAGGACTCTAAGTGCTAAGCATCTAATGAAAAGAGTGAAAGACTCACTAGGCGGCTGATGCGTGTCTTTCACTCAACTCAGTAATTAAGTTAATTTCACTTAATTAAGAGTTGAAAAAGTCACTTAGGTTAACTCAAAGTTGTGATGGTTGTGTAGTATAGGGTCGAATTAACCTAACATTTTAGAAATTTTTACTAGTTGAGCCCAGGTCATTCACTGGGAGGTATAATAATTTTTCCAAATTCACCAATTTTCTTTTATTTCTCTATAAGTTTAGGAGGTATAACTAGGTTGATTTTAAAACATGAATTTTGCCAAAATATTTAAACTATAAAGAATATACAAAATTCCATATGCAAAACATATTTACTCAAATGATGTTTGTTTTCCAAGTTTATTTCAAAAGAAATTAAGGCAATAAAAGTTGTTCTATTAAAACATGCCTTTTTACAATTAAGAACAAAAAGTAATTAAAATGATGCAAGAGAAATAATATCCTTTCTTTACTTCTTCAGCCTCTCTCTTCTTTTTTTCTTTTATTCTTCTCTCTCTCGAGCTCTTTTCTTACCTTTCTTCTTTTGTTCCTGCCTCTTATTCTCTTCCTGTCTCTTATTCTCTTCCCCTTAGTCTTCTCCTTTCTTAGTTCGTTCCTTAGTAGTGCCTGTGCTCCTTTCTTTCCTTTCAGCTTCAACACTTAGCATTTTAACCATCAGCTCTTCTTTTCCTTAGGTCCTTCAGCTGAACCGGGTTTTTTACTTTTTAACCAAAAATTATTTTATTTGCACGAGGTCCTTTCAAGGATACACAGCACCCTGAGACCAGGGTGGGACCAGACCCTACTCGATCCTCACCTAGTCTCAATTAGGTTCATTTTTGGCTTAATTCAAATCGATTCATAGTCTCGAGCCAATTCAGCTCAACCCAACCTCCCAGGCCTTTCGTCCTCCCAGGGCACAACACTCGCTCACGCCCACAAGGGCGTACACCCGCAGGCACACAAGCCTGCACAAACACATGCACATCCTCAGATCAGATCGGTAACCGGTGCGTCGAGTGCTGACGACTGAAGAACCGGGGTAACAAATTCGTTTTATCCCCATGCGCGTGCTCAGAATCCGACGATGTGGGACTAACTAACCCCTTCCAGACCCAACTTCAAATGATCATAACTTTCTACCCAGAGCTCCAAATCGAGTGATTCAAAGTTTGTTAGAAAGCTCTAAGGTTGATCTACACAATTGCAGGGTCAATTTATGGATCAGAGATGTTTTCCTCTTCAATTTGAAAGATAAAATCAGGGGTTCCGACGGGTTATTAAATGCCTGGAAGTGGTTTTAATATCTACAGAGTCCTTAGATGGACTTTTCTTTCTTATTTAAAGGTCTGTATAGGTTATACAATTAATTTCGCATCTGTTATAGTAGTCTTTAAGCTCTCAAGATCTTCAGATAGTGTACAAAAGGTTGAACTTCTCTGAAAGCTTCAGAGTTCAAATTTTCAGACTTAAATATATGCAACAGACACAAAAGAAACATCCCTGATTGATTTAAACCAATTCTAAGGGTTATAATAGATTGATCTGGGTAGGATTCAAATTCAAAACTCAACAAAATGTTTCTCCTGTTAGTTTGGGTTCGAAAGTAACCCAAATTGTCAGGATTCAAATTCTCACTAAATAAATCATTTGATCTCACTTTAATCACTTTCAGATCATTCAACAAATTCTCAAAAATAATTTAATCTCCTCAATACCTCAATTCGAGCTCAGAACTCCATTAGCAGACTCAGTTTGACTGTGGAAGCACAAAAGTTGACTTTCTGTTCAAAGCCTTCTCCCAAGAAATCAAAGCCTCTATTAGAGTCTTCTCAACATTAGAAACTTATTCAGATCTTCAAGTAGGTGTTCTGACCCAGATTTCTAACGTTTCAGGCTTGCCACCTGAACTTGAAAAAGTGTTTGCTCGACAGAGCCAATGGAAGGTTGTTACAGTATTCTGAGGGTTTAAACAGCTTCAGTGCATGGCACTGAAGCTTCTAGGTTCCTTCAATGCTTCTTATGTCTCTTTATCAAACTTCTCCAACTCCGTCGGAATTGGGGAAGATGAAGTTCAATCTTCAGCTCCAGTGGTTAAATCCTCAAATAAACATCCTTAAAACAATCAGTGATCCACATTTTATCATTCTGGAGCTTCAAAACAAGTTTCACAGGTTGAAGTACAAATTTGGCTCGCCGGAGCTCGTCGGAGCTCCGGTGAGTGCAGAAAATGGCAAAATTGTGTACAGATTGTTAAAACTTACCATTTTTTATTTAGAAAAGATTATGAATTTGTCTCTTTAAAATTAAGATTTGACAGTGAATTCGTTTTCTTAAAGATCTAATTTGAAATAAGCTCAGGATTAGTTTAACCACTCGATTAAGAGGTTACAACAAGTCAACAGATAATAGCAATTATAATTATATAGTTAATTAATAGTTTGAACTTCTCCTGAGCTGCCATTGACAGTAAGCTCAGGAGCTTAGTTAAGATTTGGGCATTTAATTTATACGTGATATTTATAGGTATTATAGTGTCGATTAGGGCTCTAAAGTGGTGAATAGTTGATGAAGAACCCAGTGGAGGTGGAATTAGGTCGATTACTGTCACCATGGATAGTGATAGTATTCGGTGGAGGTGAAATGTGAATTAGGTGATTAGGTGATTCAATTATGTATTAAAGTGAATTAGAAATGGCCATGAAAGGAGGAAGTGAACAGTGATTTAAAAAGACAAGATTACGACTCTGGCGAGCTCAAGGAGCTTGCCGGAGTCGGAGAAGATGAAACTAAAATTCTAAAATTACTCTAATCTAACTACCTAAACTAACTAACTAAGCTAGCCTACTCCTACTCCTACTCCTAATCTACTGTTACCTGGACGAAGGGGTTAATAGGGTTCCACCAAAGTCTCATGGCAGACGACGAAATCAGAGGGTGGAAGAAAGATCTCCGGCGGGAGGATTTGAGGTGGAGCGGAGGATTCCTTGGGTCGGTGCCTATGTCAGAGACGTGGCAGACCACGACAAATCTCCTCAGCTGATCAAGATGAATGGAGGAAGTCGAAAAGTGAAATGGAAAGTCGTTGGAGTTTTGGACGAATAGCCTATCAAAGTCGGCTACAGTGTTAGAAGAGGGAAGGGAGCCAACTTGAGTAAAATCTGAGGGGTGAGGGGGTATTTATAGTAGTTGGCGGCGAAGAGAATGGCGGGGTCTGGCCGAAGAAGGATCTTGAGGAGCTTAACCTCCGTCGTCATCTCCGACGACGGTGAGGTTATCTCCCACTGAAAAATAGGATTTTCGATTAATCCAGACCGGTGGATGAAGTGGAGGTGGTGAGCACAAGCTGCAAGAGCTTGGACAAAGAAGAGTGATGTCAGTAGGGAGCTAAGCTAGCCTACTCCTACTCCTACTCCTAATCTACTGTTACCTAGACGAAGGGGTCAATAGGGTTCCGCCGAAGTCTCATGGCAGACGACGAAATTAGAGGGTGGAAGAAAGATCTTCGGCCGACAGATTTGAGGTGGAGTGGAGGATTCCTTGGGTCGGTGCCTGTGTTGGAGACGCAGCAGACCATGGTGGATCTCCTCGGCTAATCAAGATGAATGGAGGAAGTCGGAAAGTGAAATGGAAAGTCGTCGGAGTTTTGGACGAATAGCCTAGCAAAGTCGGCTACAGTGTTAGAAGAGGAAAGGGAGCCAACTTGAGTAAAATCTGAGGGGTGAGGGGGTATTTATAGTAGTTGGCAGCGAAGAGAATAGCGGGGTATGGCCGAAGAAGGAGCTTGAGGATCTTAACCTCCATCATCATCTCCGACGACGATGAGGTTATCTCCCACTGAAAAATAGGATTTCCGATTAATCCGGACCGGTGGATGAAGTGGAGGTGGTGAGCTCAAGCTGCAAGAGCTTGGACAAAGAAGAGTGATGTTGGCAGGGAGGTGATCATGCGATGGCGTGACTCTCTGCCGCCAGCCATTCATTTGGCTGAAGAAGAAGAAGAAGAAAAGGGACTTAAATGAAATAAATCTTAAGGACCTGTGTGAGAAATAAGGACCCGATTGTAATGAATATTAAGGACCAAAATGTAAACTTAGGTTTTAAAGGTTTATTTTAACTTAGATCTTTTTCAACATTTGATATATATTAGTAAATAAGGTAAATATTATGTTTTCACCTTGAATTTACATTTTGACCTTTTTAGGTGAATTTATTAGATTAAGTAAAATTACTTAAGTTATTACATACTTAGGTATACATTATATTTAAGTTACTTAACTTATTAATTAAGGGAATGATTAATAGGATTTCGAGTCCAATTATTATCTAAATTATTAATAATGTTAATTGAATGATAAAATGCCATTTTAAATTTATTTTAAGGTCCTTTACTAAATATCCCTTATTTTATAATTAACCCTTATATGTTCATAACCTTAACTAATTAACTAGGAAGATTAGTTAATTAGGGATAATTAGAGATCATGATGAGTGTTTCATCAGTGGCCATTAAAATGGACTTCAGGTTTCTACGACCCTAGGTGACCTTGCCTAGAGGTTTATCTTTTCGAATGGTAGCTTTCTCCCTACTTTTATTTATGGAGTCAACACAAGGGTGAACCCAGTCTATATCTCCCCAATTTATTCTACTTCCTCACTTCTTCCCTAAGTGTTTTGGGAATTATTGTGCATTTTGTGAGCTAGGCTCTGGACAACCGGGCAATGGGCTATTACCCATGGCAACTTGCCTGCCATACTCGTGCGATGAAGTGTGGTTTTACTTTTTTTATTATTTTCTCCTTTTTCTTTTTTTTTCTTTTTTTTTAAGTAGGTGGCTTCCCTGATCCATGATTTACCTAAAGGTAGTACGACAAAAATGGTCTTGTGGTTGGGCTCTAGACAACCGGTCGATGAGCTGTTACCATCGACAACTTTCCAGCCATACCACCCTAGATAGTTCATTAGCTACCCAATTTCTGAAGAAACCACTGAAAAGTGAGTCAGTGCAAAAAGTGTATAGATGCTTAGGCTTAAAGTCCCCTCAAATTAGCGGGTGGGTTGATTACTCGTATACTTATCACCCCAATTTATTCACCAGATTAAAAATGAATTTGAATTGGCGAGGACTCGAGACTAAGTCCACATTTGAGTGGACACCCAAGCTAATTAAGCTCGAAAACCAGAAGAGTCTAAGTGTTTAGGTCCTCTCGTATCATTTTCTAAAGTTAATAATGCCTAAAAGCCTAAGTTCTCTTCTCCTAATTCTATTTTTTTCCTTTTCTTTATCTTTTTGAATTTTCAATTATTTTTTAAAGAAAATAAAAGAAATTCTATAGAGCTAACGAAATAATTTCAGGATTAAGTATCCACACCCCCATGCCAAAATGATGCACTGTCCTCATTGTAAAAGACATGAAAAGGGCGGAGTAAATAGAATATCAATTGAATTTTGTGACAACCTGATTAGCTTCGCAGAGAGAAGAGAGCATACACATGCGCAAAGTTTAATGCCTTCAGCTAGGCATAATATACATACAAAGAAGAAATTAAGAATTCACAAGTGTGGGTCAGAATCAAAATAAAAATTTTAATCCTTAGACCCGCCAACAGAATATGTCCACAGATGTGGACCAAGTTATGGTGTAGACCCATGCCCCAGGGTCAAGTGGTTCTAAGGTTCTGGATGAAAATCACCAAGAACCTAAGATTATTGTGTTTGTGGGGGTGGGCCTGTGGTTTGGTGGTGTGCAACCCAAGACCAAAATGTCGGACAACGGGTAGAGATGATTTATTAAAATTGGGTGTCCACTTATAGTTCAGCCCAAGTAGTCAATTATTTCAAGCTTGGGTTGCACATGAAAGATATCATAAGGGTCCCGGTAGAAAGTAGGTGGTTTCAATTCAATAGGAACCCTTAAATCCAAACTCATAGTTCCCTCAAAAGTAGCTTCCCAGATTTTTATTTCCCACTTCCTATCCTCCAACATCAAGTGTTTGGGCTCTGGGACCTCTAGCATATCATTCACCCCATATGAATTACCCAAGTCCAGAAATCGTGGCTGACTTAGAATTGACTTGGGTAGAATGATTTCCAAATCAAAATCAATCCCTTCAAGGTGTGGTTGAGGAATGGGGCTACTAATTGAATCTTCTAGTAAATGAGGATTCGAATACTCCAAACTAGCCCAAACCGAATCCAAATCTTCAATGAATGGGCTATCAAATGGTTCATCAGATTCCTCAAGCCCATTTGTCTCACTAAAATCATCTTCCTTATGCTCAAGTGAGACTTCACTAAGAGATTCTTCAACCTCAGAGTCAAAGAATTCATGATTCTCTTTTATATATGTCTCAAAATTGATTGTCATTTCCTGGTTCAGAGAGACATATTTTTCCTCGCTCCCTGGCTTGGGGATCTCGGGTGAATCAATCGGTTCATCCTCAATGGGTTGCTCTAGCCCAACCTGGTCATCCCCAATCTCAGAAAATGTATCCCCCCCGACAGGAGCCTGAGTAGGTTCAAACATTGGCTCTCCTGAAGGGGGTTCATCTTGAGAATAATCCCAAGATTGGACTAGGGCAACCATAAATTTCATCCTCAACCTCGACAATTTCCCAAGTAGAAACTCACCCAGGCCCCTATCCCCAACATTTCAGAGCAAATCCAATAAAGAGACATTTAGGTCATCAATCATTTTTATCATAGGCTCCAATGCTTTAGTGCATGGTGTTGTCTGGGCTTCTAAAGATTGTATGGTGTTCCTCATGTTAGCCAACATCCTATCTTGGATCTGGTTCACCTGAACTGAACCATTCGGTTCAGGTTGGGGTGGGTTTGAGTTAAATCTAGGGGAGTCAAGATATCGAGGTTCTCGGGTCCCTCCCTGATAGTAGGTCATTTCAAGCTGTTTAAAGGATGGTGGTGACCTATATTCAGTGGAACACTAAGGAGGGTAGGTGCTATAATCATTATATCCTTCATGGTTGTAGATCGGGTTGGTTTGGTGATCAAAGGATGAAGATCTATAATCTTTGTAGCTTTGGGAAGGATAGTAATCATAGTCTTGTTGTCTAGGGTTAGGCCCTGGACACTGAGGTCCAGATTCATATCCCCAATCAAAGTTATCCCAGCTAGTGGATGGGTAATTACAACTCAAGTCGGGATAGTAATCATCTTGGGGATAAGTGGTGGTAGGAGGATAGGATGTGAAATGAGTGTAGAATGTGGAAGGATACATGGTAGAATAGGAGGGAAATTAGAAGAGAGCAAGGAGCCTTGCACTACAAGCAGTCAACCCTATCCTTAGGTGGGTTAGCCTAATGACCTACAGACTCCCACGACCCGTCTTGAGATTATAAACAATTTGGTCTACTTTTATCCGGTCAATCCAACCAGTTAGAAGGAGGGACTGGGGAGAAGGTTCTTCCTTTGGGTTGCACCTCCGGTTCCTAGTGTACCCCCTAGCCACGGTTGTTTGATGCTACTCCCCTAGCTAGACATCAGATAGACCAGCAGAAGCAGATTAATAAAAAAAAATCTCAGTCTGAGCCCCGAAGAGCGTATCAATCCTTAAGGCCAACATCTACTCAGTTTTAATTAGGCTTGTGATGATTGTGCTCTGGGAATGTGATGGATCCTTTGGATGGGTCGTGCCCTTAATGATTGATTCAAATGTGTGTGCGTGCACAACCAGGGTTTACAAACAAGGTTATTTGATGATGTGTCTTTTAGGGTTCAACCTTATTTAGTAGCTTTTAGGATTTAATCTTTAGGTATATTCAATCAAGGTTTGGTAAAACACTTCATGTTTTGAAAGCACTGGTGATGATATATTCCTTTAAAAATTAGAAAAAATGTGGAGTGCCTAGTTCAACCCTAAAAATCAACCCTAAGAGGCAAGCTACTTGATGGATCAGTTTTAAATTGAGTGGTGCGGCCCAAACAGCTCAATCAATTGGCTTGTTGCACCACTTTGTTAAGGCACACAAGAATGTTTAACCTATTCAGATTTCTACTCACTTATGTGTATTTAGTTGAAGTGTACTGGGTCCACAGGTCAGATCCCGGTTAAGTGGTAGAATCAAAGTGATTGTGCGTCTTTGGGTAAGAAGTTGTGGGTGTTAAGTGTGTAACTTTCAGTTAAATCCCACAAGAGAAGAATTTTTTTTATTTTTTTATATATGCGGGTGGGTGAGGTGAGTGGAGTGACAATCAAACAACAAAAATCTTCCCTAGGGTTTATGCAAGCACCTAAGTTGATTTGGGTTTGAGTTATAAGGTTATGGAATGAAAACTAGGGTGGGGGTGGTGGTCATCAACTTATAGAGCCTTCATCTGCAGATTTCTCCAATCTAACCGCTCTGGCCCACCTCGAATGAGTACTTGCAATCATAGTAAGATCAGAGAAAAAGTGAGATAAAAGTTAGGTAAGGCGGAAAAACACGAAAAAAAAACCAAAGAGCGTTGCCTCCGCAGCAACAACACCAAAATGATGAGGCGTGTTTCACGAAAAATTTAGGGTTTGGAGGACCCGTTGTCGTAGCTCGCAAAACGTGTCTATCAGATAAATTTATAATCAAAACTCAAAAAGTGAGTCCTGGGTGGAACATGGGGAGGCGAACGTTTGGTTTTGAAAATCCGCATTTTGCTTTTATTTGTTTTTGCCTTTTCTAATTTTTTTGGTATTTTTAATAGGGCAAAAGATCAGGTCGATGAAATCTAGCTAATCTACTTGCAAAATATAAAGGAAAGAGAGAGAGAAAGAAAGAGAAGAACAATCATCTATTTATGAATAAATGTTTGTTACAATTACGAAAGCAGAAAAACTACACTACGAAAGCGAAAAAAATAGAAAGAGGTGAGAGAATCCCCCTCGACGATTTCTTGGAAAAAGACTCACTCTGACGTCTCCTGGAGGAAGGTGATGAGGAGCGGGATGAACGAGGACAGAGTCGAAGGACGGAGGATGGGGCAGGATGGCGTCGCGGCGAGGATCTTCTTCCCGAAGGGAGGTGAGAGGATGGCCACGGGATGCACCATGAAGGGGGATGAGAGGTGGGAACAAATATTTTCTTTTCTACTCCAGAGGAGCATCCTGGGCTTGTGGAAAGCTCTCTCTCAAGCCTTGGAGGTGGTGAGAGGAAGAAAGGAAGAGATGAAGAAGGGGAGGTGTAGGGGTCCTTTTATAGTGAAGGGAAGAAGGCAATTCATGTAGAGGGCATTTAGTGACATCAAAGGCATCGCTATAGATCCATGCCAACCAATCCCCCAAACATCGCTAAAGCTTGCTAGTGCTCTTCAATTCGTTTGCTGGCACGAGCATAGCGTAGGCTATTAGTGACAACTACAAGCGTCACTAAAGGACCGCTAGGTTGTCGCTGAAGGTCGGCGCCAACCAAGCATGCGCCCACGCTCAGATGGCATTGGATGGCGTGTGGGGATGTGCATTGACGTCCGCGTGAGCACATCAGGTCATTTGCTGTGCCACGTGGAAGCACACGTACCGTCGATCGCCGATCGTACGGCTGAATTTGCATGCACCTCACCGCAGAGCTGGATTGGAGGCACAACGCGATTCGAACCTGCGCCCCTTTGATCTGCGGAGGGCACTTAGCACTATGCTAAGCCCTCCTTCGTGTTGTAAAGAAGAGAGCGGTGCGAAGGCCTCTCGGTCGTTGGATCAAGATCCAACTACTGGGAGTGGAGGTCGTGGATGAAGAGTGGAAGCCTTCGGTTGCTACTGGCCGGTGGTGGGTGGCTTGGATGGTACCACATGGCGCCATCTAGGTCGTCCATCTTCTATCTGTTCCAGAGGGTGCCATGGTGCTTAGATTGAGATGATTCCCATGTTGCCGGACTGTGGTCGTCGCTTCGGATCCATCCATATGGTTGGATTTTTCATCCAAAGCCCGTAAGGATTCGCATTACCCTCTTGGACGTTGATCTTCCTCAGACTTCAAATGATGCTACGGGACTCCAATCTAGATGATTTCGGAGGCATTAGACTCTAATCGTCATCCTGATCAGATCCATATGGTCCGATCATCCATCCAAGGCCTTGAAATAAATCATCTTCTCTCTTGACCATAAAAGAACCTATTTAACCTAAAATATATACTACCCCAAATGCTGAATGATGCATGCTAAGCAATATTTATAACATGAAATGCAAATCTAAGCCTAGGAACATGCATGATTAGGCATTTTAACCTAAATAGATGTGTCTATTTCATGTCCCAACATGTGCTTGGAACACCCACTATCTAGGATCCACTTGTCTTTCTTGGCCTGCAAAATAATTTAATAAATCTGATTTAGGTACCCATTTTCTTTTGGGTCCTTGACAGTTAGTTTCTTTCAAATCCTGAGATTTATGGAGCTCTTTTGTGTTAGATCTATAATTCTTGGGATTTTTGGCCTTTTGATAAACCCATGCATGCCTAAGTGCATGTAATTTATTTTGTATGTTTCTTTTACTTTGAATTTTTATTTTTAAAGCATTGCAAAATTCAGTATTCAATCTAGTAGTTGTTTTTAGATTATTTAAAGTTCCCTCAAAATGCTCATAAATATCCTCTAACTCTATTATTTTTGCATGCATTTGTGAATTGGTATCTTTTGCCATATCTAACTCTAATTCTAAACATGATTTTTCTATTTCCAAGGTCTTATAATTATTATGAAAAACCTTATTTTCCTTTTTAATTAACCTTGCCTTATGATACAAATCTTCATACACTTGCAATAATTCATTAAATGAAATTTCATATTCTACCTCATTTTCTGAGCTGTTGTCATTTGCCATCAAACATAGATGGGCAACTTCATTTCCTCAGATTCTTCAAAGGAGGATTCCATGTTGGAATCACTGTCATCCCAAGTCACTTTATACGCCTTTCTTAAAATCTCCTTCTTCCGGTCAATTTCTTTGCCTTTCTTCTTTTCTTCCTTTTTCTTCTTGATCAACGGGCAATCCTTTCATATATGTCCCTTTTTCTTGCATTCAAAACAAACTACATCATTTGAAAACTTATTCACTCTTTTACCTTGCTTTCGAATGAATTGTCAAAATCTTCTTATTAGAAGAGTAATCTCTTCGTCATCGAAGTTGGAGTCGTCGAGATCTGAATCTTCCCTTCAAGCTTTGAAAGCAAGCTTTTTCTTCTTACTTACGGGTTTCTCCTCATTTTTCTTCATCTTCTCCAGTTGAACCTCATAGGCCATGAGGCTTCCAATTAGATCATCAAGAGGAAGGACTGAAAGATCTTTTACCTCTTGGATCGCTGTGAATTTCGGAGACCAATCGTTTATAAGAGATCTCAAGATCTTTCTTACAAGCTGTTCTTTAGTGATCTTCACTCCAAGATTCTTCATGGGGTTGATGATTTCCCCAAACCTTATGCACATAGCCTTGATTGTCTCACCTTTCTCCATCTTGAAACACTCATAACTTTCCATTAGAATAGATATGTGAGTTTCTTTTACCATACTAGTCCCTTCGTAGCTAACCTCGAGAGTATTTCAAATTTATATGCGGATTCGCATGCTGAAATTCGATTGAACACTTCTTTTGATAATGCACATAAAGTGCATTCATCGCCTTCACGTTGCTCACTATCTTATTTTTCTGATCCGTAGGCCATGCTACTCCTTGTGGCTCCAGATCTGAATATCTTTCTTGAATGAGGGTCCATGACTCCTCATCCATCACCTTGAGGAAGACTACATCCTTTTCTTCCAATACCCGTAGTCCGTCCCATCAAAATAGGGAGGACGAGTCGATGATTGTCCTTCGATGCACTTCATTGAAGATGATACCATCGCAAAAAGATTTGTTATGTCTTCTTCGTAGCCTTGTGCTCTAATACCACCTGTAGGATCTAAAGAACATAAGCACATTAGAAGGGGGGATGAATAGTGTGGCAAAAAAAATTTTCAAATAATACAAACCACAAAAATGGAACACAAAATATATAGTGGTTCCCCTCACTTGGGTACTCCACTACCTAAGTCTCCCGACTTAGGATTTTTAACCCAATTCCCCCAACATGGAGGGAATCAATTTACTAAATACAAGGTAATTAATGGGTTACCTCAACCAATTACAAGAACAAATAAAAACAAGATATTACATGTGTAAGCAAGAAATGTAAAAGCTTACCAGTAAAATCCTAAGTCTCCAACGAGAATATGTTTAACAAAATTCAATGGTAAGATCTAGTGTATAAATACGATGCGCAAAAAAATTGATTTGACGAGAACTAAAGAAAATGTGTCAAATAAACTTGTTGCAATACGGAGATCTTCTTAAAGGCTAAAAGCAACAAGTACTATAACTCTTGCAGCTAGAATGGAGAGAAATGAAATCTGGAAGCAAGGAGGATTTTTTATTCTTGTTATTTTCAAAGATTACTCTTAATAGTGTTTTTATAAACCACTAAGCAGATCCCCCACACTCCCTAGCCGTTGGGGAAAAATTAGAAAGTTAAAGTTTAGATTAATGACAAAATAGCCATTCAGATTTGGCACAACGATTAGTTGGTACTAGTACTAAAGTTGTGGTACCAGTACTAGCTGCTCATAGTTACCCAGCAGCCAGCACAACAGAGCCTGGGTACTGGTACTCATCATAGGTACCGGTACTCAGTGCTTATAGTTGAGTACCAACTAAGTCACTAGGTACCGATACTTACCATTAATACAGGTACTTGTGACTCACAAGTTTGAAAACTGTAACCTACATGTACCGGTACTAGTGATAAGTACTGGTACTTGTAAGGTCCAGGCACTACCAGTATTCACAAACTGTGAGCACCTCACATAGGTACTCATGATGAGCACTGGTACTTGTTGTTCACAGTTTGAGACTATGGCTCAAACCTATGCCTTGCATGTACCGATACTTGCTACAAGTACCTTGAATTCACTCTTTTAATTAATTTTAGAGCTTTTCAAATTTAATTAAACTATTAATATTACTAAGAAATGATTTTGATTTTTCAAACGAAAAATGAATAATTAAATGTGAGTTTTATACCTAATTATCTCTATTTTGGTTTTACTTCCTAAATCAAATTTTCTTGTTTAGGAGACATACAAATTTCTATATTACAACAAATAAACAACATAAAAAAATGTTTATCAACTTGAACACTTCTTCCTTGTCGTCATCTACACTTCCTATAATCCTGTGATTTCCTTGTAAATATCACTTCACAAACTCATTAGATTAAAATAGTTTTGTTAACACCAAAACATAAAAGAGAAGTGGAACTAGGTTCCAACAAAACCATAAAGTGGCTCTTTTCATAAGAGAGAGCAGGTTCACTTTGATGCATCTTCGTAGGATCTAGACCAATTGTAGGAGGCAATCATCGAAAGATTCATCAAAAACTGAGAAGTCATCCATGAAGACTTTAAGGTACTTACCTACCATATCAAAGAATATGGCTAGCATGCACTGCTGAAGGGTACGTTGCAAAACTTGAATGGCATCCTACAGAACACGTACATACCATAGGAGCAAGTAAAGGTGATCTTTTCCTAATCTTCAGGATGGATTGCCACTTGGTTGTATATGGAGTACCCATCTAGGAAACAGAAGAATCGATTTCCCCCAGTTTCTCCAAAATCTGATCAATGAATGGGAGCGGGAAATGGTCATTCTTCGTGGAGGCATTCAGTTTTCGATAGTCTATGCAAACTCTCCGCAAGTTCGTAATTCAAGTTGAGATGGTTTCTTCAGATTCGATCACAATCATGGTGAGCCCTACCTTTTTAGGCACAACTTAGATGGGGCTCGCCCAACGGTTGTCAGAGATTGGGTAGATGATTCTGACATCGAGCCACTTGATATCTCCTTTTTCATGACCTCCTATAGATTCAGGTTTAGTCTTCTCTGCATTTCTCGAGATGGTCATGAGCCCTCTTCAATATAAATACAATGTGTGCAATACGAGGGACTTATTCCAGTCAAGTCATCTAGAGTCCATCAATGGCCCTTCAATGCTACTAGAGGATAGAAATTAGCTTGGTTTCCTGATCGCGTGTCTTTCACTCAACTAGTAATTAAGTTAATTTTACTTAATTAAGAGTAAAAAAAGTCACTTAGGTTAACTCGAAGTTATGTTGGTTGTGTAATATAGGGTCGAATTAACCTAACATTTTAGAAATTTTTTTTACTGGTTGAGTCCAGGTCGTTCACTGAGAGGCATAATTTTTTCTAAATTCACCAATTATCTTTTATTTTCTTTATAAGTTTAGGAGGTATAACTAAGTTGATTTTAAGATCATGAATTTTGACAAAATATTAATTAACATGAAGTAATGTGCAAAATCCCATAAGAGAACATATTTACTCAAAATGATCTACTTTATTAACAAGTAAACATGTTAGATTTCCAATTTTATTTCAAAGAAATTAAGGCAATAAGAGTTGTCCTATTAAAACATGCCTTATTACAACATTTAGAAAGAAATTAAAATGATGCAAGAAAAATAATATCCTTTTTTTACTTCTTCAGCCTCTCTCTTCTTCTCTCTCTTTCTTTCTTTCTCTTCTTTTCCTTTATTTTTATTCTCTCTCGAGCTCTTTACTTCTCTTCTGCTCTATTCCGTTCCTACCTTCTTCTTCTCTTCCCTTAGTCTTCTTCTTCTGTTCCTTAGTAGTGCCTGTTCTCCTTTCCTTCCTTAGCCTTCAGCACTTGGCTTAACCTTAACCTTCAGCGGTTCCTCTTTCCTTTAAGCTTTCTTTTGAACCATCAGTTGAACCGGGTTTTTTTTTTTACTTTTTAACCAAAAAATTATTTTTATTTGTGGCAAGGTCCTTTCGAGGATACACAACACCCTGAGATCAGGGTGGGACCTGACCCTACTCAGACATCGCCTAATCTCAATTAGGTTCGATTTTGGTTTATTTCATTTGATTCATAGTTTCGAGCCAATCCGGCTCAACCAGGCCTCCCAGGCCTCGCCCTCCCAGGGCCACACTAGCTCACGCCCACTCAGGCGCACACTCGCAGGCACACATGCCCACACACACATGCTCAGATAGGTTCAAATGCTCAGATCAGTAACCGGTGTGCCGAGCACTGACGATTGAAGAGCCGGGGTAACAAATCACTTTTGTTCCCATGCGCGCGCGCAAAATGTACCGATGTGGGACTATGTTCCCCCTTTCCAGACCCAACTTCAAATGATCATAACTTCCTACTCAGAGCTCCAAATCAAGTGATTTAAAGTTTGTTGGAAAGCTCTAAGATAGATCTACACAATTAAAGGGTCAATTTAAGGTTTAGAGGATGTTTTCCTCTTCAATTTGAAAGATAAAATAAAGGGGTTCCTACGGGTTATTTATTGCCTGGAAATGAAATTAACTTCACAGAGTCCTCAGATGGACTTTTCTCTCTTATTTAAAGGTCTATACAGGTTATACAAATTATTCCACAGCTACTAGAGTAAGTTTTAAGCACTTAAGACCTTCAGGAACAGTAGAGAAGCTTGAAGTTTCTCTGAAAGCTTCAAAGATCGAATTTCAGACTTTGATATGTGCAACAGACACAGAGAAACATTACTGATTGAATTAAACAAGTTCTAAGGGTTGTAACAAACTGATCTGGGTAGGATTCAAGTTCAAATCTCATCAAAATGCTTCTGCTGTTAGTTTGGGTTTAAAAATAACCCAAATTGTTAGGGTTTGAATTCTCACACAATAACTCATCTGAGCTCACTTTATTCTCTCTCAAATCATTCAACAAGATCTAAGAATCCATTCTATCTCATCAATTCCTCAATTCTAGCTCTGAACTCCATAATCAAACTCAGTTTGACTGTGAAGGCACAAAAATTTGACTTTCTGTTAAAAGCTTTCTCCGAAGAAATTAAAGCCTCGAATAAGATCTTTTCAACCTTAGGAACTCATTTAGATTCTCAGATAGATGTTCTAACCAAGATTTCTAGGGTTTTTAGGCTCGCCGCCTAAGCTCCAAAAAGTGTTTGTTCTTCAGAGGATTTTAGAGATTGTTATAATAATCTAAGGGTTTAAACAGCTTCAGTGCATTGCACTGAAGCTTCTAGGTTCCTTAAATGCTTCTTAGATCTCTCTGTCAGACTTCTCCCACTCCGTTGGAGTTGGAGAAGACAAAGATCTATCTATAGCTCCAACGGCTAAATCCTCAATTAAACATCTGCAAATTAATCAGTGATCGTTAAATCATTGATCTGGAGCTTCTCAACGAATTCTAAAGGCTGAAGCACAGATTTGGCTTGCCGAAGCTTGCCCGAGCTCCGGTGAGTCCAGAAAATATGAAAACTATGTACAGATTATGAAATTGTGCCATTTTTAATCTAAAAAGGTTCTTGAGGTTGAGGTTGCAAGGAACCTCAAGAACACAATTAATTCTTCATTATCTCGTTAGAATTAAGATTTGACAGTAAATCATTTCTTTAAAAGATCTGTGTGGATTAAGCTCAGGACTTGTTTTACCACTCAATTGAGTGGTTAAAACAAGTCAACAGATAATAGCAGTCATAATTATATAGTTAATTAATAGTTTGAACTGCTCCTGAGCCGCCATGGACAGCGAGCTCAGGAACTTAATTAAGATTGGGCATTTAATTTATATGTGATATTTATATGTATTATAATGTCGATTAGGGTCCATAAGTGGTGGATAGATGATGGAAGACCCTATGAAGGTGAAATTAGCTCGACTACTATCGCCATGGACAGTGACAGTAGTCGGTGGAGGTGGAATGTGAATTAGGCGATTAGGTGATCAATTAAATGATTAAGTGTGTTAGAAATGGTCGTGGAAGATAAAGGAAGGTGGACAGCGATTTCAAAAGATGAAATTAAGGCTCTGGAGAGCTCAAGGAGTTCTCCAGAGTCAGAGAAGATGAACACTGAAATTCTTAAATTACTCTAATCTAACTACCTAAACTACCTACCTAACTAACCTACTCCTAATCTACTGTTACCTAGACGAAGGGGTCAATATGGTTCCACCGAAGGTTCATAGCGGACGACGAAATCAGAGGGTGGAAGAAAGATCTCCGGCGGGTGGATTTGAGTTGAAGTAGAGGACTCCTTGGGTCGGCGCCTGTGTCAGAGACTAGACAGACCATGGCGGATCTCCTCGGCTGATCAAGATGGATGGAAGAAGTCAGAAATTGAAATGGAAAGTCGCTGGAGTTTTGGATAAATAGCCTATCAAAGTCGGCTACAGTGTTAGAAGAGGGAAGGGAGCCAACTTGAGTAAAATCTGAGGGGTAAGGGGGTATTTATAGTAGTTGGCGATGAAGAGAGTGGCGGGGTCTGGCCGAAGAAGGAGCTTAACCTTCGGCATCGTCTCCGACAACGATGAGGTTATCTCCCACTGGAAATTAGGATTTCCGATTAATCTAGACCAGTGGATGAAGAGGAGGTGGTGAGCGCAAGCTGCAAGAGCTTGGACAAAGAAGAGTGATGTCGGTAGGGCGATGATCAAGCGGTGGCGTGACTCTCCGTCGCCAGCCGTTCATTTGGCTGAAGAAGAAGAAGAAGAAAAAGAAGGAAAAGGGACTTAAATGTAATAAAACTTAAGGACCTATGTGAGAAATAAGGACCTGATTGTAATGAATTTTAAGGACCAAAATGTAAACTCAGGTTTTGAAGGTTTATTTTAACTTAAATCTTTTTCAACCTTTTATATATGTTAGTAAATAAGGTAAATATTATGTTTTCACCTTGAATTTACATTTTTGACCTTTTTAGGTTAATTTATTAGATTAAGTAAAATTACTTAAGTTATTATATACTTAGGTATACATTATATTTAAGTTACTTAACTTCTTAATTATAGGAATGAATAATAGGATTTCGAGTCCAATTATTAATTAAATTGTTAATAATGTTAATTGAATGATAAAATGTCATTTTTAACTTATTTTAAGGTCCTTTACTAAATATCCCTTATTTCATAATTAACCCTTATATGTTCATAACCTTAGCTAATTAACTAGGAAGACTAGTTAATTAGGGGTAATTAGAGATCATGAGAAGTGTCTCATCATTGCCTAATTAGGAGTGAGTCGAGAATTGATAATCACAGGAAATGTTTGATTCAAACCCAAAAAGACAAACTTCAGATGATCTGGGAGGGCTTTAATTCAAGCAACGAGTTATCAACTGCAGGTGGGGGTTCATGATTGGCCTTAGAAGATAAGGCGAAAGCTAAGGATAGATCTGGATCAGTTCCAGGCTTCTCGATTTATGGGTCAAGATCTTCTTGTGGTTGAGGCTCTGGGAGAATTGGGTTTTCTTCTGTAATCGGGTCCTCAACCAAGGAACTAATGTCGTAAACTTCTTTGATTGCCCCACAGTTTATTTCTTTTTGGGCCTTAAAGATATCAATCCTCAATGTTTTATTCTCTAATTTCAACTTGATCTAGCCTTCTTCACAATTGATGTTCGCCCTAGCTCTGGCTAGGAATGGTCTCCCTAAGATGATCGGTGTATGTCTCAGATTTTCAAGAGTATCCATGTCTAATACAATGAAGTCCACTGGGAAGTAGAAATCTCGTATCCTAACTAAAACATCCTCAAGAACTCCTCTTGGTGACTTTATTGATTTGTCAGCCAGTTGTAGAGTCACCTCAGTTGGTTTGAGCTCAGTTTCCTCAAAAGGATCTAGTAGGGATGTGGGGGTCAGATTTATAGAGGCTCCTAAATCCAATAAGCTCAAAACTCTAGGTCGCCTATCTTACAGGAGATCATAAGGGTGCCAGGATCATTCACTTTCTGCGGGAGCTTACTTAAGATGATAGAGCTACCTTTCTCAGACAACGCAATCAGACTCCCGTCTTTGTTTCATGGCTTACGCTTTAGTGTACATAAGTCCTTCAGAATTCATGCATAAGCCAGCACATGGCAGATTGCATCCACCAAGGGGATGTTTATTTGGACTTGTTCAAAGAGTTAGACTTGCTCAAAGAGCTTGACCAATTCTTCCTCGAGTGCCACGAGTTTGGGTTTCCTGTTTCCTTTGGTCAAGGCCTCAGGAAATGGAACCTCTATTGGTTCCTCTAGGATTGGTTCAGGCTCTAGATCTAGGATAAGTGTATCCTAGATGACCATCCTAGGGGTAGGCTCTGAACTACCAAGGCTAGAGTGGCTACGATAAGGTGGATCTTGAGTCATTTTGCCACTACGTGTAGTAACAGGGTTTAGGCCAGCCTAGTTTGCATTTAGAGTCAGCAAGAGTGGTGGTTGTTGCTGATATCCCACATACAATGTGGAAGCCTCCATCCCGTTGGGTGGTGGTGCAAAAGGGGCCTGATAGATGTAGTGAGCTTAGCCCTAATTCGGGTTCATAACACGCCTCTAGTTCGACACGTTATTCGAATTTGGCAGAGGTTTGGAAGGGAGTGCACCAAGCTGGCAGGTCCTAACCATCTGTGCAAGTTGATTTAGAAGCTCCCTAATCTCTTCCTTGTGTTGTTTCTGCATAATCGCATTAGTCTTCTAGATGTCAGCCAGGGCTTGCAAAATCAAGCTCATTTGATCTTCCTTGGTAGGCTCGGATTGGTAATTCGGGTTGGGCCTAGGTTGAGTAGATTGATATGGTTGCGAAGCTTGTGGTCAGGGTTAGAATTCAGGTCTTGAGTTCTAATTATTTCCCGACCATGCGAAGTTTGAATGATTGCACCATCCAGGGTTATATGAGTTGGAGAATGGATCACTCTGGATGTCATGGAGATCCTCGCAGGTCTGAGGAACTCCAGAGTAATCAAAATACAAGGGTTCAGAGTTCCCCCAACTAGAGTAGGATGGTCCGGAGTTTCCTCCAAAACCAAGCTCAAACAGGTTTGGATATGGTTTATCCCTTGATATGCATGGTGGTGAGTGTTATGCACAACCTCTCTACCTGAGGGTAGATGTGCATACGTGTTTTGTTGTGAAAAGGTGGCTCTCTATGGATGTCGAATCAATTTG
The DNA here is from genome assembly GCA_037157565.1 of Thalassia testudinum. Taxonomy (NCBI): domain Eukaryota; kingdom Viridiplantae; phylum Streptophyta; class Magnoliopsida; order Alismatales; family Hydrocharitaceae; genus Thalassia; species Thalassia testudinum. Next base: position 107,840,162 of record JAZHRO010000003.1, on the reverse strand, counting down.
TCCACCTTCTTCTCAATGATAGAGACCTTATCCAGACGACTGACCACAAACCCCAAGTCGACGAATATGGATAGGTCTCGAGTCTTGTGTGTGCCTCGCATGTTTGTCAATGCGAGTGTGGTTGTCCGATCGAACATACCCATAGACTCATTGTTTATGGAGTTCTCACACATGTTCTCAAGAATCTCCTAAACGGTGTCTTCATGTTGACCCATGATGTTGCGACCACAGGTTGCATTGACAAATAATCTAATGTCCTCACAGAGTCCCTGGTAAAAAGACTAGACTTATTCCCATTTAGAAACTCCATGATGGGGCATTTCCTCATGAAATCCAAAAAGCGGGCCCATGCCTCATCAAGTGGTTCTCCCGCATTCTGCGTGAAATGCATGATCGGGTGCCTCAAGGCATTGATGTGACAAACTGGGAAAATTTTCTTTAGGAATTCAGATTGGAGTTCCTCCCATGTGTTAATTGGTCAAGTCAGGGTTTGATACCTATGAGCAGCCTTATCCATAGGAGAGGAGAACATCTTCATGAGCAGGATGTCCCGATTCTGAACAGGTGGTCCAAAGGTCTGGGCCAGATGTTTCGCTACTTGATGTGCTGGAAAGGATCTTTGAAGTTCAAACCGTGGAATTTGGGGATTGCATTGATCAAATTTGACTTTAGTTCAGTGTCATATCCTCTAGCTGGGATTTGCACCCTGGGTTCGATTGCCACTACTACGAGATTGTAGTGATCTCACATCTGTGGATACTACAGGGGATTCATGAATGCATGGAATAGATCAGTAAGACGCTATAATTGATTCTGAACATTTGGCACTTCTTCTCGATTCTCCATGGATGCAGATGATGGAGAGCTAGGCTCAGATGCAGAAGGATCTGAAGAGATCTCGATCTGATCGGACGAGAACACAACAATTGGGTTAGGGCCTGACACCGACAAGAGTGAACTGCTAATGGAGGCCTCAAGACTGGTCTTAAGGACCTCCTCCTGTACATGCACTATGGAATCAGACAAGGGACAAAATGTGTACTGGACCCAATAGAGGCACCCAACAAAGTTGAGTGACTATGAAGGTTTGAGGCAGATGATACCTCTGAAACTCACCCACTTGAGAATTACTTGGGCAGCCAGGAATGTAGAGTCCCGTAAAGACCCCTACACGGTAAAGCGTCCCCACTAGTTATAGGGTTTCCCTCACTCGACCTTCCTTATCACTGAGATTCCAAGTAGAATGGAATGTGTGAGCTTGACTCCTAAGTTTACCAATTTAAATCCTACTTGTGCCTTTAATTTCACTTGAACTTGAAGTTGATTTGATTTGTGACCTAATTTAGAGGTTGGTTACTTCGCAAAGTGAACTAACTCTACCGGACCTGTCCTAAAGTTGAGGATGAGTTTGGGTCAAGAACCCAAATCACCTTGAATTAGTTTGCAAACAAGTTATTAGGTCCCAAATTTTAATGATCCAAGTAATTATTAGAACCTTAATTTTAGGGTCTACTTGATTAGATCAATTCAACTAAGGGCTTGGGTAGCACACAATGCAGGAAATATATTTCCTTTTAAATTAGGCAAGTGTGTACTCCTATAAATCCTAATGTGGAAACCCTAGATTGGCTTTATTTCCAAGTCCAATTTTTCCAAAAGATGGTATCTTGGGCTCAATCAAGAAGGTAAATAGCCTAAGGAACCTTGTCCCTAATAGGTGAAAGTATCAGGATGGGGATCTCTACTTAAATCGAATCAAATTCGGAAACTTAATTGACAATTACTATGTAAGTAAAGCAAGTTGATCCTAATTGATTTTCTTTTCAATCTTTCCAAGAGATGAAGAGCTGAAAGAAGGAAATGTGATTACCTACACTTGGTGTGGTGTGCTTGTGCGGTCGATTTTCAGATTCACCTGCAACAACACAACAAATCAGATATAGCAAGTCAGAATCATGTTAGAAAGTGTGATTACTGAATGAAATGCACGTTGCTCCTCGACAATGGTGCCAAAATGTTGGGTCAAAAATCGTTATAGTTTAGAGAAACGCATCGTAGTATAGCGACGAAAATCGAAATGACATTTAAATTTGTAATGCTTGAAAAATTCATGAGTTCCGAGGTTGTTCGTAGGGAGCAAGTATAGCAATTCAATCCACCAATTACAACAATCAGAAATAATGACGCAATGAAGATTAACTCACAAAATAGAATAATCAATTAACGGTTCAAAAATTGTATCTCAGAGTAAAAATAAAAGAGATAAAAATAGTGGTTGAAACCACCAAATATCCCCAATAGTAAGCACAATATCCAAGTCAACTTCTCAACAATAACCAATATTAGTATCCCAATACAAAGTCAGAACCAATTTTCTCTCAAATCAGGCATTGACAACAAGGGTTAGACACCTTAAATATCTAACCAAACAGCTCTAAATTTGCCCAAGTGTTGAGCACGAAACCTGAGGATGAATAGTGCAAAAACCCCCCAATCCTCTCAGAAATTCCATTCTCTCTCTCTCAATCAGAATTGGATCAAGGTAATCATGTAAATGGGCCTGGGTAATTGGATTTGGGTCTAAGTCTATTGGCGTGCGTGGCAGGCAAGAGTGTGCAAGGGTGTGAGTGGGACCTCACCTGTGTGTACTAAGGTGATAAGCTAAGATGCGTTATTCAATATGTTTGAAAAAAAAGATTAAGCACACCTAATGTGGGACTAAAATCGCCCCCTTTCTTCACACAACTGCTGGCGAAGATTGGAGATGCAATTGTTGCTGCATTTGTTTGCTCGATTGGAGGTGCAACACTTCTCCTAAGGGTAACCCACATCGAGTGGGAGTGGTAGCAGGGTGTATGGTAGCCAGAAAGAGGTGGACGATGTTGGGGAAGACAGTGACAATAGCGGAGCTCCGATGAAGTCCTTGAAAACAAGAATACAGCTGATGGGGCCCAATTAAATAGCTCAGTAGCTTCGCCAAAGGACGGCGAGTGTTATGGTGGTACTGGTTGGGTGAACGGGTGCTCGTAGAGGTCTGTCAGTGATAGTAAGGGTGAGCGAAGGCAAGTGTGTTTGATGGGGAGAAGCAGAGCTCAAAACCCTCAATAAGTTGAGGGGTTTTGATGGTGAGGTCAAGGAGAAGGTTGTGGAGGCCGTGGTGTTGTGTTTGTGTGTGTGGTGCCAACGCGAGCTCGCCTAAGCTCATGCCAGATGTGGAGAAGACAGAGTGGGGGAGGGTAAGTCGGTGTGTGAAACCTAAGTCTACGGGTATAGCAAGAGTCTAGAGGGAGAGGGAGAGATTAGGGGCCTTAGGAGAGAGAATGAGAGCGATATGCATTCGGCGTTGGTGGGTTGGACGGGGAGACGACAGAGGCTGAGAGAACTGCTGTAGCTAACGAGGAGAGGAAGAGAGAAAGGTGGAGTTTAGGCCATCCAATTTGATGGTTGGACGGTCGGAAGAGGGGGACGGAGGAGGTCACTAGAGCCGAAGAAGACGATGGTCAGAGGAGGAAGAGGAAGGTGTTTTCAAGTTGATTCTTGGCTGGTCTAACCCTAGGACCAATGTAGAGCTTATATAGAGCTCAATTGCGAGCTCTAATTAAAGAAATTTGTACAAATGGTCACGGATTAGGAAACTGAAATCCCACAACTTTCTCGAGCTCTCCTGAGCTCTTGGCTTTAGATTAGGACTTGGAATCGAGTTCAATGGATGCCCTATGGTCTGAACACCAATCCCTCCAAATTTGGAGAGATTTGGTGCTGGTTTGAAAGAGATCTTCTCTCTTGAAGTTCGGCCTATTAGGTGTTCACACGAAAATGGAGTCTGGGACATAAATGTGAAGGATACAACAAAGTTAGGTGGGATTCTGTAATAAACTCGAAACCTAGGGGTCTAGATGTGAGAAAGAGAGTTTCTAGGGCCTAAAATGCAAACTATGTCAAGATGGACTCTTATTGGGCCCAAATTTCGGTGTTAATCTAATTTGGACCTAAGGAATCTAATGGTGAACTTGGATTTGATTTTTTATCACGTTTGATTGGGAAAATTGCATAGGAGCCCAAATTAGGGCAAATTCCCGTTTGAATCTCTATTCTAGGTTAAAATGAGTTCAGATGGTCAAAGTGAAGGTACTAATGAACACACATGAATTCATGATAAACTACTTATTATGAAAGTTCCTAGGCTTAGCATTGCATATCATGTCATAAATATTGCATAACATCCATTGCATGGCATTTAAGATAGTTGTATGTTTTGTATAATTAATTCCTTCATTTTATAGGGCCAGGAGGCAATGCGACATCCTTATGGACTTCGGATGAAAAATCCAACCGCACAGATGGATATGGAGCTACGATCACAGTCTGACAATGCAGAATTCACCTCGATCCGAGCACCGTGGCATCCACGTGGCACCATTTGGAGCGCCTAACACCACCTGCCACTTCTCCAAAGGCCGATCATCAAGTGATCTCAGCCGTTGGATGAGAATCCAACGGCTAAGAGCTCGCCCTCACTACGCAGCTGCGGTTCTTCCTCACGACGCATTAACGAACTTGGCGCAACGGTGGGAGCGGTGATTCTCAAGGGAGGGGTGCGGGTTCGAATCCCCGCAGCCCCCCCAATTCTCAAATCAGTCAGGCAGCAGTGCACGCAAGCAGCAGTGGCAGCGTAGCAGGGCCGCGAGCCAGTGCACGCCAGCACGCACACTAGCAAGATGTCACGTGATGAGTGCGCGTGATGGGTGGCAGCACAGCGAGGGCGCATGTGCGGTTGGTGCCAGCTTTTAGTGACAGCTGGGCTAACCTACAGCGATGCTTACAACCGTCGCTACTTCATTGCAAACCAACACAGCCAGCTAAGGGCATGAGCTGTCTACAGCAATGTTTCTAGCGACGGTCTGGAGGTCGCTAAAGGTCCTTTAACCCATTTTTAGCCTCTTCTCCTCCATTATAAAAGGACCTACACCCCCTCCCTTCCAAGCCATCTCCACCTACTCTACTCCCACCTACTCCCAAGCTTTAGCAAGCCTACCAAGCTCCCAAGGCTTCTATTAGTGTAGAAAACCTCTGCCTCACCAAATATTCATCCATCTTCCCATCCCCATTCATAGGTCGCCTTGGAGCCATCCTCCCACCTCCATTCCAGTAGCAGATCATCTCCATCTTCTCACCTCCATTCCTAAGCCACGCCGAAGCTTTCCTCTACCCGATGTCCTCCTGCATCTCACCTCCGTCATCCCACTCCATACCTCCTTCGTTCGAGCTTCCGCCAAGCACCGTCATCTAGTCGAACAGCCGATTCAGGAAATTTCCTCTCACCCCCCTCTCTTTTTATTCTTTCATAGTTTATTGTAATTAACATTGGAGGTGATATATATCATATTTTTTCCATATCTCTTGTGATTCATTTTTCTTGTCTTCTTCTTACAAAAACACAAAAAAAAATAACAAAAGCCTAAAATACTAAAAACAAACAAAACGAAGCACGGATTTCACTTAAAGTAAACGTCACCTCCTTGTGTTCGACCCAGGACTCCCTTGGAGTTTCGGTATAAATTTTATCTGATCAACGTGTTTTGCAACTATGACGACGGGTTACTTCTAACCCTGATTTCAAACAAGCAAAACGCGCACGACCATTTTGGTGCCGTTGCTAGGGAGGCAACGGAATTTACTTTATTGTTTTCTGTGCTTCTTTGCATTTACATAACACTAACCCTGCTTATCTTTGATCTATTGTCTTGCAGGTACCATAGCATGGAGATCGAAGTGCGATAAACCAGAGTAAAGTGCGGGTAGAGTGTTTTATAAGTGTCCCCCACACCACCCCCACCTTAGCTTTCATTCCATAACCTAATAACTAAAACCCAAATCAATTTAGGTGCTTTGCATAAACCCTAGGATAGATTTTGGTTGTTTGATTGTCACTCCACTCACCCACCTGCATATATAAAAAATAAAAAAAAAAATATTCTTCTCTTGTGGGATTTAACTGAAAGCTACACACTTAACACCCACAACTTATCATAAGGTGCACAATCACTTTAATTCTACCACTTAACCGGGATTTGACCTGTGGACCCAGTACACTTCAACTCAATACACATAAGTGAGTAGAAATTTGAATAGGTTAAACATTCTTGTGTGCCTTAACTGAGTGGTGCAATAGGCCAATTGATTGAGCTGTTTAGGCCGCACCACTCAATCTAAAATTGATCCATCAAGTAGCTTGCCACTTAGGGTTGATTCTTAGGGCTAAACCAGATACTCCACATTATTTTTGATTTCTTAAAGGAACATATCATCACCCGTGCTTTCAAAACTTGGAGTGTTCTACTAAATCTTGATTGAACCAACCTAAGAATTAAACCCTAAAAGCTACTAAACAAGGTTAAATCCTAAAAGACACATCATCAAATAACCTTGTTTGAGAACCTTGGTTGTGTACGCTCACACATTTTAACTAATCATTAAGGGTACAACCCATCTAAAGGGCCCATCACATTCCAAGAGCACAATCATCCCAAGCCTAACTAAAACTGAGTAGATGTTGGCCTTAAGGATTGATTTGCTCTTCGGGGCTCAGACTAAGATTTTTTTCGATTAATCTACTACTGCTGGTCCATCTGATTCTAGCTAGAGAAGTAGTGTCAAACGACCGCGGCTAGAGGGTACACTAGGAACGGAAGGCGCAAGCCAAAGGAAGAACCTTCTCCCCAGTGCCTCCTTCTAACTGGTTGGATTGATAAGATAAAAGTAGACTAAATTGTTTAAAATCTCAAGATGGGTCCTGGGAGTCTGTAGGTCATTAGGCTACCCACATAAGGATAGGTTTGGTTGATTGTACTGCAAGGCACCTTTCTATATTCTGTTTTCCCTCCTACTCCACAATATATCCTTCCACTTCTTACACGCATTTCCCATCCTATCCTCCTACCACCACTATCCCCAAGATGATTACTATTCCGACTTGACTTGTAATTACCGATCCACTAGCTGGGATGACTTTGATTGGGGATACGAATCCGAACCTCAATGTCCAGGACCTAACCCTGGACAACAAGACTATGATTACTATCCTTCCTGGAGCTACAATGATTATAGATCACCATCCTTTGATGATCAACCTAACCAGATCTACAACCATGAAGGATATGCTGATTATAACACTTACCTTCCCCAGAATTATGCTGAATTTAGGTTGCCACCAACCTTTAAACAACCTGAAACGACCTACTATCAAGGAGGGACCCGAGAACCTCAACAAGTTGACTCCCTTAGATTTAACCCGAACCCACCCAAACCTGAACCGAACCAGTCGGTTCAGGTGAACCAGATCCAGGATAGGGTGTTGGCTAATTTGAGGAACACTATATAATCTTTAGAAGCTCAGCCAACACCATGCACTAAAGCACTAGAGCCTATTATCAAAATGAATGATGAACTTAATAGTTCTCCATTGGATTTGCTCCAAAGTGTTAAGGATAGGGGCCTTGGTGAGTTTCTTCTTGGGAAATTGTCGAGGTTGAGGATGAAATTTATGGTTGCCCTAGTCAAATTTGGGATGATTCTCAAGATGAACCCCCTTCAGGAGAGCCATTGTCTGAACCTGCTCAGGTGCCTGTCGGGGGGGATACATATTTTGAGATTGGAGATGACCAGGTTGGGCTAGAGCAACCCTTTGAGGATGAATCGAGTTTCTCACCCAAGATCATAGAGCTAGGGAATGATGAAAAATATGTCTCCATGGACCATGAAATAACATATGTTTTGAGACATATATAAATGAGGATCATGGATTCTTTGATTCTGAGGGTGAGGAATCTCTTAGTGAAGTCTCACTTGAGCTTAAGGAAGAGGATTTTAGTGAGACAAATGGGCTTGAGGAATCTGACGAACCAGTTGATAGCCCAATTATTGAAGATTTGGATTCGGTTGGGGCTAACTTAGAGGATTCAAATCCTCATTTACTAGGAGATTCAATCAATAGCCCCATTCCTCAACCACACCCCAAAGGGATTGATTTTGATTTGGAAATCATTGTACCCAAGCCAATCCTGAGTCAGCCATGATTTCTGGACTTGGGAGAATCTTATGGGGTGAATGATATGCTAGAGGTCCTGAAACTTGAGCACTTGATGTTGGAGGATAGGAAGGTTGAAATGAAAATTTGGGAGGTTAATTTTGAGGGAAAACAAGTCTGGATATAAGGGTACCTATTGACTTGAAACCACCTATCTTCTATACGGACCCTTATGATATCTTTCACGTGCGACCCAAGCTTGGAATAACTGATTATTTTTCTGAGCTAGATGTTAAGTGGACAACCGCACCTATTGAGACATCTTTACCCATTGTCTGACACGTTGGTCTTGGGTTGCACACCACTAAACCGCATGCCTAGCCCCATAAACACAACAACCTTTAGTTCTGGATGATTTTCATCCAGAACCTGAGAACCACTCAACCTTGGGGCATGGGTCTGCACCATAATCTAGTCCACATCTGTGGACATCTTTTGTAGACGGGTTTTAGGATCAACCTTTTGATTTTGATTCTGACCTGCACTTGTGAATTCTCAATTTCTTCTTTGTATGTATGTTATGCCTAGCTGAAGGCATTAAACTTAGCATGTCTGTATACACTCTTCTCTCTGGTGAGCTGATCGGATTTTCACGACACTCAGGTGATACTTTGTTTACTCTGCCCTTTTCATGTCTTTATTTTTACAATGACATTGCATTATTTAGGCATGGGGGGGTGGATAATCAATTCCTGAAATCATTATGTTAACTATAGAATTTCTTCTAGTTTCTTATAAAATTAAAAAAAAATGAAGATTTGAAAAAGATATAAAAATTAGGAAAAGAGAACCTAGACATTTGGAAGTTATTAACTTTAGGAAATGATATGAGAGGACCTAAACACTTAGACTCTTCAGGTCTTCGGGCTTAATTAGCCTGGGTGTCCACTTGAATGTGGACTTAATCTTGAGTCCTCACCAATTCAAATTCATTTTTAATTTGGATAATAAATTGGGATGATAAGTATGCGACTTATCAACCCGCCCTCTGATTTGGGGGGACTTTAAGCCTAAGCATCTACACACATTTTTTTTGCACTGACTCACTTTTCGACAATTTCTTCGAAAATTGGGTAGCTAATGAACTATCTAGGGTGGTATGGCTAGCAAGTTGTTGGTGGTAACAGCTCATCAGTCGATTGTCTAGAGCCCAGTCACAAGACCATTTTCATTGTACTGCCTTTAGGTAAACCTTAGATCAGGAAAGTCACCTACTTAAAAAAAAGGAAAGAAAAGAAAAGAAAATATAGAGAGAAAAAATAGAAAAAGGAGAAAATAACAAAATAAACAAAATCACACTTCACCGCACGAGTATGGCTGGCAAGTTGTCGGTGGTAACAGCTCATCGGCCAGTTGTCCAGAATCCAGCTGACAAAAAAAAAGCACAATAATTCCCAAAACACTTAGGGAAGAAGCGGGGAAGTAGAATAAATCAGGGAGATATACATTGGGTTCACCCTTGTGTTGACCCCATAAATAAAAGTAGGGAGAAAGATACCGTTCGAAAAAATAAACCTCTAGGCAAGGTCACCTAGGGTCGTAGAAACCCGAAGTCCATTTTAACGGCTGCGTAGTGAGTCTTTCCCTATTTTCATAAGATGCTTAGCACTTAAAGTCTTTTTCGAGTCTTGGCAGGTCGGGTAGTCGTAAAAAGTTATCCCGGAACTCTCAAACTCCAAAAGTACAAAAGAAAAATTAGAAAAGAAGAAAAACAAGAAATTTTTTTTTCTCTTCTCAAATAAGGCAAGGGCTTGGATGGTCTGCATTCTTGCAGGCACCCGACACTGTTGAGTTTTTGTAATTATGTCTTAGGGTTGAGATTTTCTAAAGCAATCAATGAATTTTGCCTAAATACTCGAACCCTGATTCTATTTTTATACATAGCATTCAGGTTAATTTTGCTAGGGACTAGCAAACAATAAGCATGGGGATATGATGAACACACATGAATTCATGATAAATTGCTTATTTATGAAAGTTCCTAGGCTTAGCATTGCATATCATGTTATAAATATTTCATAACATCCATTGCATGGCATTTATGATAATTGTATGTTTTGTATAATTAATTCCTCATTTTATATGGCCAGGAGGAAATGCGACATCCTTACGGACTTCAGATGAAAAATCCGATCGTACGGATCAATCCAAAGCGACGATCACAGTCTGACAACACAGAAATCACCTCAATCCGAGCACCGTGGAAACCTCTGCAAGCAAGGAAGGGTAGACGGTCCAGATGGTGCCACATGGCACCATCTGGAGAACCCAACGCCACTTGCCACTTCTCCAAAGGCCGATCATCAAGTGATCTCAGTCGTTGGATGAGAATCCAACGGCTGAGAGCTCACCCTCACCACGTAGCTGCGGCTCTTCCTCACGATGCATTAGCAGACTTGGCGCAATGGTGGGAGCGTCAGTTCTCAAGGGAGAGGCGTGGGTTCGAATCCCCATATTCCCCCCAATTCTCAAATCAACCAGGCAGCAGCGCACGCAAGCAGTAGCGGCAATGCAGTGCACGCGCGCCAGCGCATGCCAGTGCTCACACCAGCAGGACGCTGCGCAATCAGTGCACATGATGGGCGACAGCGTAGCGTGGGCGCGTGCGTGGTTGGTGCCAACTTTCAATGACTGCTGGGCTAACCTACAGTGATGCTTACAGCCGTCGCTACTTCATTGCAAGCCAGCAAAGCAGCTAAGGGCATGAGCGGATGTGAGCTGTCTACAACAATGTTTCCAGCGATGGTCTGGAGGTCGGTAAAGGTCCTTTACCCATTTTTAGCCTCTTCTCCTCCATTATAAAAGGACCTACACCCCCTCCCTTCCAAGCCATCTCTACCTACTCTACTCCCACCTACTCCCAAGCTCTAGCAAGCCTACCAACTCTCCATTGGAGCTTGTTCTCAAGCTCCCAAGGCTCCTATTAGTGTAGCAAACCTCTGCCTCACCAAATATTCATCCATCTTCCCATCCCCATTCATATGTTGCCTTGAAGCCATCCTCCCACCTCCATTTTGGTAGCAGATCATCTCTGTCTTCTCACCCCCATTCCAGAGCCACGTCAAAGCTTTCCTCTACACGACGTCCTCCTGCATCTCACCTCCGTCGTCCTGCTCCTTACCACTTTCGTCCGAGCTTCCGCCAGGCACCGTCGTCTCGCCGAACAGCCGATTCGGGAGATTTCCTCTTACCCCCCTCTCTTTTTATGCTTTCATTGTTTATTGTAATTGACATTGGAAGTGATATATATCAGATTTGTTCCATATCTCTTGTGATTCATTTTGCTTGTCTTCTTCTTACAAAAACACAAAAAAATAACAAAACCCTAAAGTACCAAAAATAAACAAAATAAAGCACGATTTTCACTTAAAGTAAACGTCGCCTCCCTGTGTTCGACCTGGGACTCCCTTGGAGTTTCGGTATAACTTTTATCTGATCGACCTGTTTTGTAACTACGACGACGGGTTACTTGTAACCCCAATTTTAAACATGTGAAACGCGCACGACCAAGTACCAAATCTCTTAGAATATTTTTCAATAATTTTTAGGAGATTTATATTGATTTTATTCTGACCATAACCCTTTTCATTTAAGTGGGACTAATAATTAGGGTTTTCAGTATTATTTAAGTGGGTGAAACCCTGATTCAATCATTGTGAACCCACCTTTTAGTCTTTTAAGTTCATTTGACCTTTAATTAAGCCTTGAGTAACCCCATGGTTAATCTATATGTGTGGTTGGATGTTAAAATAACAGAATTAGCCCCATTTTTCTGTCTTCTCAAAATAGTTTAGTACAGAATTGTGATCCTCAGATGGCATTTAGGAGCATTTATCATTTGAATCTGACTATTTTTGGCTAATTAGGACCCATGATGGTGTTACCAACAAAGTCTAAATCATACATATTACGTTTGGCTTCAGCTCGAATGCGTCTCCATTTGCAGGCATCTGGACTTGCGGTTGCAAGTTTCATGTTGCCTGATTGTTTGAGTCTAGCAGTTGTTCTCCACATGATGGATGTTGCATCTTATCAAGTGTGTTCATTATAGCCTCAATGTGCTGCCAATTTTGCTGCTCAGATGTAGCCATCTTGTCCTCAAGAAGGGCCAAGAGATTCCCCTCAGGGAGAGGAAGTGGAGGGTCCTAATCAGCCATATATAGGAGTTAATGAAGAGGATGGAGGAGGATAAGAGGAGGAGGTAGGCAAAGAGAAAATCCTCCTACAGACGGTGAAAGATTGCCTTGGACTGGTTCCCAAGGACCAAGTAATTCAGGTCTTAATGACCTTCTATTGTGCATGCACTAGCTACAAGGGTTGGTGAAGCAAAGAAACAAGGTGCATGCCTTGTAAGAAGTGTGTGGTCCTTTTAATTAGATGACTATTAAAATGGGTGTGCATTTATTGTTGGACAATGTCCTAACGATCCGAGTTAGTTAGGAATTTTTGAATTGTTTCTCTAGGGTCAAGTCGTTACACTTCTTTTCCAAAAGTTATTATTTCTTAAGAACTTTTAGAACTTCCATGTGAGTAAGGCCATATCTTCATCATCTTCATTACTATCTTTGGAGTCAGAATTAGCTTTAAAAGCTAATTGCTTCCTCTTTGTCTCCTTATTTACCTTTTTTTAGTTTAGCTTTACTTTATACACCATTAAATTTCCAAGAAGTTATCCATATCCAAGTTTTCAACTCCATTGTATTCTTCTATACCTATAACTATAAGCTCAAAAATACTTGTTACAGATCTCAAAATTTTACCTTCTATCTCACCTTTGATGAAGGTTTTCCCAAGAGCTTTAAGATCATTGACGATGAAGGTGAATCAGATATACATGTCCTTCACACTTTCTCCTTCCTACATTTCATATATTTTGAAATCTTAGGTTAGCATAACAACTTTAAAATTTTTTACCTTATTAGTGCCTTTATGAGTTCTTTGAAGAGTTTTCCATATCTCATGAGCGATTGTTCATTAAGAGATCATCCGTGCACAATGCATAATATAAGGCATTCATAGCTTTCAAGTTAAGAGAGTTTCTTCTTGTCATCCTTTGAAAGAGTTCCTCCTTTGAGCTTCATTGATTTGACAAATGGTGTTTCCACCATTTCCCAAATGGAGTAGTCTCTAGATTAAAGAAAAAACTCCATTCTCTACTTCCAGTGTGTATAGTTTTCTTCATCGAAGAAAGGAGGCTTTGTGATTGAAAATCTATTTAATCCAGTGGCTAATATAGTTCTTGTTGCTATTGGATCTTCGCTAAGGATTTTATACCTGTAAAAAAAAAGTGACCAAGCTCTAATACAAAGTGTCCATGGTACAAAAAGGGGGTTGAATTGTGCAATGAAAAAAAAGAGATAATCACACAAGAAAGGACACAAAATTTATAGAAGAAGCCCTAGCGGGAAAAACCTTTACCTAGATCTTTCAATCTAGCACTTTACCCCCAAAATTAATGGGAAAATCACTAAACCAAAATTTATAATACCCCTCTCCTCGAAAACCACCAAGAAGAGTTTTGTCCCTCTTTAAAATAGAATGGGAAATCCATAGTTTGGGTACCTAAACAATAAAATAAATAGTTACAAAAAAAATTCCTAAGAGCCCTGAAAGAATATAAATTTAGTGTTTTCAATCCTATATGGAGCAAAGAAGAACCATAAGGAGTGTGTTCTATTAAATCTTGTTAGTATAGTTTAAGCACAAGATCACCAGAAATGGAGAATTGAGAGAAATTTAGTGCAAGATAGCTTAATAGACAAATATGTAGGATTAAGAGACCTTCAGTAGGTATTTATAGAGTGTAGGAGGTTAGATTCAAGCCTTAGGAGCCAATGGAATTCAAATTAGATGCAATTATTCAAGCTAAAATGGCTAATAATAATCAATGTGAATTTTGACTAAATCACATGTCTGAAATTTAAGGTAAGACATTTGAAGACACAAAATCAAACTTCTGAAACAACAAAGACATCTGAAACACACTAGGAAGATGTCCTAATTTCAATTTTAGATGTTTGAAAAGATGGTTTAATATTCAAAAATTTTCAATAATAGAAGTCTAACATTAAGATTAGACAAGGACATCTAGAAAGAAACATCAGACATTTGAGGTGAGCCAAATAGACATTTAAGAGAACACATAGATGCCTAATAGGACCTCAGAACCAAAGATAAATTCCTGCAATTGAGATTGAGTTGAAAAGTGAATCCTAGGTCATCTGATTAATTGATACAAGCGTCCAAAATAAGAGAATATGACATCCAACTAAAATCTTAGATGTCTAAAAATCTCAAGTCAGTACTTGAGAATGTTATTGACTTTCAACAAATGAGATCCAGGTACGTATGAAATATAGACAAGACATCTTCGACAAGTCATCCAAATGTCTGAATAGAGATCTTAGACATCTCTTAATATCAAAAACTAAAGTTAAAAGAATAACAGTTGAACTTTAAAGATTCCATTGAACATTGGGGTTTTAGAAAAAATCAAACTTTATTAATTTAAGGCATCTTAAGATGTCTGAAATAAAGATTTAGACATCTTAAATTTTGTGATAGTTCAAATTCAAATAGGAGTCTTAGAAAAGTGGTAGAATTTAAATTTTGGCTAATGTTAGAAAAGTAGACATCAGGAAACAAATATATCAGACATTTAAAAGATTTGATAAGTTGATTTGAAATAGGTAAGTTCTAAGAAGTGTGCTATCAATTTCAAAGAGATAGTTAAGGCTCTTTTTACATTCTACATAATAAAATACATCAAGAAAAAAAATTTAGACATTTTCTTGAGGATAGGGATGTCAATGGGTTGGGTTTATTATTACTAAACCCATCCCCATTTACAAATCCATTCCCCATACCCAACCCAAATAAAATCGAGAACTCATCCCTTACCCATTAAATTAATGGGTACACATTTAATTATTGGGCACCCATTAACATGTTGGTCTATATATCCCACTATCATTTTAAATTACCATAAGGAAAAAATGAATATTCCACTATCAAAATTTCTTGAACCCAATCATCTTTCTGAGAATATGTAAAACAAAATAAATACCATAAGGAAAAAGGAACATACCAATATTCTAAACATATTTCATGGTTTATAAAAAAAAATAATCACATGAGAGAGGAAAGGAGTCCTGTCTTGATGTTGAGATGGAACTTGGAGTCACACTACAATCTAGTGGTGGTGGCGATAATCACATGAGAAAGGAGAGTGAGTCCTGACGTTGAGACTTAAGATGGAATTTAGACATTACAAAGGAGAAAGGACAAGATAGGAAATGTCATGCTATAGAGCTACCTGAGATGGAATTTGGAAACTTGGAAGTCTGAGAGATGTGAGATCGTGACCACTTTCAGGTTGCATGGTCACATGAGCAGCCCGTTGTGGGAAGTTGGGAGTCTTGGGACGTTTGGAATTTCTAGAGTTGGGAGTCGTGGAAGTCTTAGAATGTTTGGAATTTTAGGAGTCATGTATATATGATATATCTATATCTGGTATATGGGTTAGAGGATACCTTTCCCCATACCTGAGCCCAAACCCGACTGGGTTTGCATCCAAAAACCTAGACTCACCTAAATATTAAATGGATCAAGTTTTATTTGTCCAAATCAAGTCAAGTCAGGTTGGTTCCCATTTGGAGAGTACTGCATTGACATCTCTACTTGAGAATCTCTATCTTTCTTTTTCATCTTTCTTTTGATCATATCTTTTTACATTTCATTTATTCTTATTGCTTCATATCTTTCTTCCAAAACTTGTTAGTCCTTATATAATTTCTTCCAAAACTTGTTAGTCCTTATATAAAAGTATGAAATACAATTTGTCATTATCAAAAACTAATTATTTAACTTATGTCAACAACAAAGGTTACATAAGTCTTCCCATGTGATGGATTCATAGGTATCTAGAATACCTAATGGGTGGTGTAGTGCCATAAATCACGAATCCTAAATACTTCATTATTGCCATGATGAAACCAATATTAATTTTGATAGGTTTCTTGCCTATAGAGAAATCAAATATTATTTTAAGAATTAAATAGTATTTAATTTAGCATTTAATTGGGACAAAAAGATTTGGTTTTGATTCAAAAGAGTTTAGATAGAAATTAAATGCAATTTGGGTACTCAAACCTAACCAACTGGATAAATTAATGGAAGGGCCAATTTATAAATAATCAAGTAGGAATAGTTTCCGATTGTTGGATTTTATCCAATAGTCCCCATCATATTAGGAATAGGGTAATTCCCTATATATATCTCCTATAGGAAAGGCTTAAAACCCAAACTAATCATTGTGTACATGACCAATTCCTCCATCCACCGAGAGAGAAAGAGAAAAAGAAGAGTCACCACCCTTCCTCCAATCCTCTTCTCTGGCTGGACATCTAGCAACTCCAGGAGAAGTCTAAAAGGGTAACCAAATGTCTACCACCTTAATGGGACATCTAAAGAGGCCTCTGCCTTCCCTTCTTCCTCTTCTATTTATCATAGATTTCTAGAAGTTTAGTCAAACATCCAACAGAGTCTTTAGACATCTAGTACCTTGGTTAGACATCGAAACTATGCTAGACCATGGTTTTAGTGCTCGTGTTGCCAAATTTTGGAGGCTTGAGGTGAGGGTTGCATCGAGGTATGTGAAGAGTTTGCACTGTATACCATTTTTTGATGTTCTCAGCATCAAGGGCTTCATCTACCTACCAAGAAAAAGGGAGTCTCATCGTGTTGGGACTTATAATAGGAGGCACAACATGTGGGGTGCTATACTACACTACCCTATGGGTATACTCTCAATACTCATGGGGATCATGAAACAGAAAGAAAATAGTTCTTCACTTGTGGTTCTAGCATAAGTTGTTTATTTAATTCCTGTAATTTGATTTTTTGAGCATCGAACTGATTTCTCAAATCAAAAGTTTTAAATAATTATGTTCATGTTTCTATGATGCCATAAATAAATCATTTGTCCCACATCTATCCCACTAGGAGGGATCAATGATGGATATTATGGATTACTAGACCAATTCCAACTAATTTCTAACCTAGGAATGCATGCAATCACTGAACTAATGTGGGACTCCTACTAACGACACAAAATAGAAAACATAGATTACGTACCCGACAAAGAAAAATCATAAATAAATACCTAATCAACTCTGAATACCTAATCACGAGGATTCTGACGGTACGTTTCATGCGATGATCGGACCTTGGATACGTGAAACGCGTGTGAACCACGAATTCATGCAATTCGTTATTTCCTCTTCTTTGTATATTGTGCCTAGCTGAAGGCACTAAATTCAACACATATACAGTCTCTGTTCATCTCGGAGCAGACACGTTATTCATGCAATTCAGGTGCTTTCTACTCTACTCCACTCTATTTCGTGTGTTTTTAATACAATGAGGACATTGCATTAGATAGGCATGGGGGGTGGATATTCATCTTTGAATTATTTCGTTAGCTCCGTAAATTTATTTTGTTTTCTTTTTATTTATATATAAAAAAAATTATGGAATTAGGAAAGAGAACTTGGGCTTTAGAAAATTTTCAATCTTAGGAAAAAGAACTGTATGATTTGAACATGAAGACCCTTCAGGTCTTTGGGCTTAATCAGCCCAGGTATCCACTAAAATGTGGATTTTTTTATCGAGTCCTCGCCATCCTGAATTCTATTTTAATTTGATTAAATGAGTTTGGGTGATAAGTACATGACTTATCAACCCACCCTCTGATTTGAGGGAACATTAAATCTAAGCATTTACACAATATTCGTCACTAACTCGTTGTTCGATAGTTGTAATGGAAATTGGGTAGCTAATGAACCTTCTAAGGTGATATGGCTAGCAAGTTATCGTGGGTAACAGCCCATAGGTAGGTTGTCTAGAGCCCAGTCATAGGACCACTCTCTTCTTGCTGCCTTTAGGAAAATCTTAGACCAGCGAAGCCACCTACTTAAAAAAAAAAGTTCAAAAAGAAAAGAAAAAAAAAAGAAAAAGTAGAAAAGAAAGAAAAAGAAATAAAAGAAATAAGCCACACTTCGTCGCACGAGTATGGTTGGCAAGTTTTTGGTGGTAACAGCTCATCAACTGGTTATCTAGATCCCAGCTCAAGAAATGCACATAAAAATTCCTAAAACACTTAGGAAGAAGCGGAGAAGTAGAATAAGCTGGGGAGATATACACTGAATTCACTCTTGTGTTGACCCCATAAAAAATAAAAGTAGGGAGAAAGCTACCGATCGTATAGATACACCTTTAGGCAGAACTCTTTTTAAGGTCACCTAGGGACGTAGAAACCCGAAGTCTATTCTGATTACCGATCAATGAGTCTATCATTTTCACAAAAAGATTCTTAGAACTTAGGGTTCTTATCGAGTCTTGGGCGGGTTGAGTGGCTATAGAAAGTCACTCTGTAACCTTGAACTCAAAAATAAAAAAAAAATAAAAGAAAAAAGAAAAAGAGAAAAAGAGATCTCTCTTTGAATAAGGCAAGAACTTGAGGCGATCTGCATTTTGGCAGATACCCAGGTGCTGTTGTGTCTCTATAGTTCAAGTCCTAGTTGAAATCCTTAAGTGTTGAAAATAACTTAAGTGTCTCGAAGGGGCAAGTGAAAGTGGTCTTCTCTTGGTCCTCAGGATGGATTGCCACCTGGTTATAGCCGAAGTACCCGTCCAAGAAGCAGAAGAATTTATTTCCCACTAGTTTTTCAAGGATCCAATCAATAAATAGTAGTAGGAAATGATCCTTCATCGTGGAGGTATTGAGTCTTCTGTAATCAATGCAGACTCTCCACGAATTTGCTATACGGGTCTGTATGATTTCTCTGATCTCAGTCGTGATCACGGTGAGTCCTGCCTTCTTAGGCACAACCTGGATTGGACTCACCCACCGACTGTCAGAGATCGAGTAGATGATCCCAACATCTAACCACTTAATGATCTCCTTTTTCACGACCTCCTACAGATTAGGATTCAAATGTCTCTGCATTTCATGGGAAGGTCGTGTGCCCTCTTCAGTATAGATGCAATGTGTACAATAAGAGGGGGTAATACCAATCAAATCGTCGAGAGTCCATCCAATGGCTCTTCGATGTTGCTGGAGAACAGAAATCAGGCATGTTTCCTGATCAGGTGTGAGTCTGGAGTTGATAATCACAGGAAACGTCTAATTGGAACCCAAAAAGACGTACTTTAGATGATCGGGGAGAGGCTTTAGTTCTAAAATAGGGTTATTAGCTGCAGCAGGTGGTTCAGGGAGGGTGTCAAGAGCAAGGGAAGGAGCTATGGGTGTGTCTAGGTTGAGTTCGGACTCCTCTAAATGCGGGTTTTGATCCTCTTGTGGTTGATCAGAAGTAGTCAGGTTTTCCTCGATATACCGATTGTCAACCACAACCTCGATATCACATATTTGTTCTATAACCCCGCAATTAATCCCTTGTTGGGCCTTAAAGATGTCGATCTTTAGTGTCTAGTTCCCAAATTTTAGTTCAATTTAACCCTCCTCACAATTAATGTTAGCCCTAGAGTGGCCAGAAAGGGTCTCCCTAGTAGTATCGTGTCTTTCTCGGATTCTTTGGAGCATCCATATCCAAGACTATGAAATCCACCAGGAAATAGAAATCCCGAACCCTAACAATGACATCCTCAAGAACTCTTTTAGGTGACTTAATAGATCAATCTGCCAACTGTAATGTCACCTCTGTTGGTTTGAGCTCAAATTCCTCAAGATGGCCAAGTAGGGATGTAGGTATTAGGTTTATGGAGGCTCCTAGATCCAATAATGCTTTATCAAATTGGGTATCACCAATTGTACAGGAAATCAGGGGAGTACCTGGGTCTTTTGCCTTAGGTGGGAGCTTACTCAAAATGATGGAGCTGGCTTGCTCCGACAATACGATTGGGCTCCCACTTTCGGTTTGCTGCTTACGCTTAGGTGAACACACGTCTTTTAGAAATCATGCGTAAGCCGGTACGTGGCGAATTGCATCCATCAAGGGGATGTTTATATGGACCTGTTCAAAGAGCTTGACCAAGTCCTCTTCAGGTGCCATGGGTTTGGTTGTCCTCTTTCCCTTGGTCAAGGCCACAAGAAATGGAACCTTAGATAGTTCCTCTAGAATAGGTCCAGGTTCTTGATCTGGGATAGGGGTATCCTGGATGACTATCCTAGGGTTTAGGTTAGCATTACCAGTGGCTTGGGTAAGGTGGGTCCTATGTTGCTTTGCCACTACAGGTCGTAACTGAATTCAGTCCTGCCTGGTTCTGGTTTGGTGTAGGTAAAATAGGTGGCTGCTGCTGAAACCCCGAGTATGATGTCAAAGCTTCCATCCCATTGAGTGATGGAACAGAAGAGGCCTGATAAACCATGTAGGCTTGGCCTTGGTTTGGGTTTATAACACGCCTCCGATTTGGCATGTTACTAGGATTAGGTAGAGGTTGCGAAGGGAGTGTACCAGGTTGACGAGAATTTGCCATCTAGGCGAGTTGATTGCGGACCTCTGTGATCTCATCTTTGTGTTGTTTTTGTATAGCCGCATTTGTCTTTTGAATGTTAGCCAGAGTCTGAAGGATAAGAGTCATTTGATCTCCTTGAGTTGGCCTAGATTGATAGGTGGGGTTGGGTCGAGGCAGAGGCAGTTGATATGGACGGGAAGCTTGTGGACGAGGCTGATATGGTGGTCTCTGATTCTGATTGTTTCCCACCCACGTGAAATTAGGATGATTTTGCCATCCAGGGTTATAGGTATTAGAGAATGGGTCATTCTGGATGGCATTGAGGTCCTCGCAGGTTTGAGGAACCTTAGAAAAGTTAGAATACAAGGATTCAGAATTCCCCCAACTAGAATAGGCAGGTCTGGAGTTTCCTCCGGACCTAGAGTTAGATGGGGGTGGGATCGGTGGTAGATGTTATGCACAGCTTCCCTCCCAGAGGGCAGCTGTGCGAACAAGTTTTGCATAGAGGTGGCTTGCTGCAGATGTCAAGTTAGCTCATCCACCTTCTTCTCAATAATAAATACCTTGTCCAAACAACTAGCCATCAGTTCCAAGTCGACAGAAGAGGACAGGCACTGCATCTCATGTGATCCCCTTGGATTCGTCAATGCGGGGGCATTCATCCGGTCGAATATGCCCATGGAGTCATTATTGATGGAGTTCTCGCACATATTCACAAGAATCTCCCACATAGTGTCTTCGTGTTGACCCATGATATTTCCTCCGCAAGTTGCATTGACGAACAATTGGATATCTTCACGGAGTCCCTGGTAAAAAGATTGGACTTGTTCCCAATTAGGAACTCTGTGATGGGGGCACTTTCGCATGAGATCCAGGAAATGATCCATGCTTCGTGAAGTGGTTCTCCAGGTTGCTGTGTGAAGCGCATGACCTGGTGTCGTAAAGCATTCGTCCGACCAGCTAGGAAGAACTTTTTCAAAAACTCGGATTGTAGTTCAACCCATGTGTTGATTGGACACGTTTGAGTTTGATACCAGTGAGCTGCTTTGTCCATGAGAGAAAAGGAGAACATTTTCATGAGAAGAGTGTCCCGATTCTGAACATCTGACCCGAAGGTTTGGGCCAAATGCTTAAGCTGTTTAATGTGATGGAAAGGATCCTCAGAATTGAGCCCATGAAATTTCGTAAAAGCATGAATCATGTTGGGCTTGAGTTCAATATCAGGACCACCAGCCAGGATTTGGACTTGAGGTTCGATCGCCACCACGACGGGATTGTAATGATCTCGCATCATAGGACGTTGCGGTGGATTCACAAAGGCTTGGAATAGATCATTAAGGCACTGAAGCTGATTCTCAAGGTTGTTCTCTTCTGTTAGTTGTTCCATGATGATGGAAGGAGAGTTAGGCTCAGATGAATCAGAAGAGATGTCTATGTGATGGGGTTGCTGCATAAACACGGAAGTCGAGGCCTACCCTTGACGGGAGTGAATAACTAATGGAGGCTTCAAGGGTGGTCTTAAGGACCTCTTACCAAACATGCACTGATGGACTGGATGAGAATAGAATGTGATGGACACAATCAAGACACCCAAAAATTTTGGATGACTATAGAGGTTCGGGGTGGATGATACCCCTTAGTCAAAAAGTCGTCCACCTGTAAATTACCTGGGTAGCTGGAGAGGGAGAGTCCCGTGAAGACCCCTACATGGTAGAGCATCCCCATGGGTTACAGGGTTTCCCCCACCTGACCTCTCTTGTCACTGATGGTCCAGGTAGACCAGAATGGGAACTTGACCTCTTAAGTCTACCAGTTTTATTAAGAGCAAGGGTGCTTAGGATTTCACTTGAACTTTTAAGATGTATTGAGTGCAAGAGTGACCTAATTCAAAGATTAGTTGACCCAAAAAGGTGGGTCAACTTCACCTATTTGTCCTCTTGAGAAGTTTAGGTCCCTCTTTTAGTGTTCAAATGAATTTAAGAGCCTGATTTTAAGGTTTTGTTTCAATAGATCAGTTCAACCAAGGCTTAGGTACACTTTGTTTGGAAAGATCAATTCTTGATTAAGCAAGTGTGTTTCTAAAACCCTAAACTGGAATCCACAATTGGCTCTAATTTGGTCCAATTTAATTTGTCCAAATGTGATACCTAGGGCTCAAACAAGAATGTGGCAGTCCTAGATACCTTAAACTTTAAGTGGGTGCACAAATCAGGGTTTGTTGTTTTCTAAATAGAATGTATCAAATTAGGCAACTTGATGATTAATCTAAGAATAAAATGCAAGTAGACCTAATTGATTTTTTCCTTTTAACCTTTTCAGAAATAGGGGCTTAAGAGAGGAGATAGAGCTTACCTGCCCCTGGCGTGTTTGATGTGCAGTTGAACTTTCTTCAATGAATCCCTCCTGAAACAACAACAAAGAGATAAAGCAAGTTACTACCAAAATAGGAATTGCAATCAAGAGTTCTAAATTGCCCGTTGCTCTCTGGCAGTGGCGCCAAAATGTTCGCAAGGCGATATCGTCATTTTAAAATAAAGCATTGTAATATAGTCGAAATCGCTTTGAAAACAAATAAGTTTTATTACTTGAAAAAGTTCCGAGGTCGAACACCGGGAGCAATATGGGAATTTAAAGCTCAAGATTGCAATATAAGAGAAGAAAGTTATGGAATTGAATCAAGAATTATTTCAAAATAATGTAGCACTAGGATTAGGTATCAATTTGCAGAAATAATGGAGTAAAATGGTGGTTTAAACCACCATATACTCCTTACAATAATAGCTAAGGAACTCAATGCATATGTATGCAATCAAACCAAACCGTCGTCTGATTATGAAATCAGACAACTTAAACTTCTATTTTTCTTCTTTCTTCTGCTTCTCTGCCTCTTCTTCTCATGCAGCTCCTGTTCTTCTTCTCTTTTCTGCTTTAACTTCTTAAGCTTCTCACAGGGGAGGGGAACTTCTCAAATTGTATAAGTGTCAGCCAAAGCCTTCACTAGCAAAACCCTCCCCCTACCCTGCGCAGCTATCCTCTCTCTCTCTATGTAGGATCTGCTCTCCCAGAGCCACAAAGTAACTGGGTTATCGGATTGTATGCACACGGGTCCAGGCTCACCGACATGCGGTGGTGAGCGAGGAGTGCAGGTTAGTCTAGGTGGGTAAACGGGTTGGCCAGATCCATGGGGGACAGAGTCGCGGACGAGGCACAGGTGTGCGTAGGTGAGTGGGACCTTACCCCGTGTTATGAGGCGAATAACCTCTAACACTTTTTAAATTTATGTGCCTCTGCCGCTTCGTCTGTATCCAATGTGGGACTAATCCCACATCTCTTTCGCGCAGCAGCAACAACAGCTTCTTCTTGCGATTTCGGTCAAATCTATGGCCAACACTCCCAATTACTGGTCCACTTGCGCTCCTACAGAGAATCCGCTTCAGCTAGGATAGGTACCTAGAGCAATGCCTTAACGATCTTGCTCCAGAGCTTGCTCAAACTCACTGTTAATGGCGAGGAGCTCGACAACTGAAAACACAAAAATGGCCTCTCGGCCCTGTCAGAATGCTCAGGGAGGATCGCTGGACTACGACAAGTGCGACGAGGGATTTTGTGTGTGGCATCTCGTGGTCCGTGCATGCGTGTCGAGGTCGATCTGTGTGCATGAAAGTGAGTGCGTTCGGAGGTGTGCATGAGTGAGTGAAGTGGTGAATAAGGAGAGGGGAAACGAGCAGAGAGGTGAGGCAGAGGTTTTGAGGTAGTTGGCGAGGAGTTTGGTGGTCTGTGGTGGTGAGATGGGCTCGTCGGAGGAGTTGCTATAGATGGAGAAGATGAAGTCACGGAGGGTCGTCAGTGGTCAAAACGAGGTGGGGTGAATGCGAAAATAAAGTAAAGGGAGTAGGGGACTTATCTAGGCTAGTAGTGGACGAAACAAGATAGAGATAGCATCGGTTGAGGTGTAGCCGACGTCGGAGACGAAGGTGGCTCCAGTGGGGAAGAAACGGCGAGGATGACGGAGGAGGCATCTGTTGGTACGGTGAGACGTGGAAGGAGGTAAGGAAGATAGATCCACTGCTGGTTTTGCGGACGGACGACGAGGAAAAGTAGAGGGGATCATCGGACGTTGAGGAACCTTCGGCCATGAAAGAGAGAGGAATTATGGGGAATCTCGGTCGATTTCGAGCATAGGAAACTCAGTAAGGTCTAAGGATCCTTTTATAAGCCTTTAGAGACTGCCTGGGCTTGGGAATGATGCTTCCCAAGCTAGGAAAGCTTCGCTGAAAATAGAAGTTTCTTGAGACCCAAATCTCTCATGCGTTCGCATGAGAGATTAGGTAAGTTCTGGAGCTTAGGATTGGGTCCAACAGGAAGGGAATTTCTTAATGAACTTCCCTTTCAATTTTAAAAGAGATTCGTCAAGAAATCAGGGCGCTCTTTCCATTTTAAGGTTGCCGAAGCAAGTAGAAATAGGATTAATGGAGGTAGGGACCTTTTTATCAGAACGACGACAAATTTAGGGGCCTATTTGAAAGGATTTTGAAAGTTAAGGGCAGAAATGAAATTAGACAAGACCAATTTGCAAACTAGGTCAAGACAAACTCATCTTGAGTCCAAATTTTGGTACAAACCTAATTTGGACCTAAGGAATCCAATGGTGATGTTGGATTTTGGTTTTGACCATGTGTGATTGAGTAATTTATGTAAAAACCTAAATTAGGGTAAATGTCTGTCTATGGTTCTGTTTTGGGTCAAAACGTGTTCTGATGGTCAAATTGAAAGTTCTAAACCCTATAGAATATTTTTTTATGAATTTTAGAGGGTTTAGGTGAATTTTATCCTGATCAGAACCTCAGTTAATTAAGTGGGTCTATTTTTAGGGTTTCAAAAGTCATTTAATTCTCAGAACATGTGCAAACCCTTTTCTGTCTGTCTTATCCCACTTGTTATATTTTTAAGACCAATTAACCTTCATTCAACCCTGAGAAAACCCTTGGTGATACTGCATTCATGATGACCTGGTAAAATTACAGTTTTAGCCCTAGTTTCTTATTTTTCTTTCAAAATGAATATGCAATGACTTGTGACTCTCTGGCGGTTATGTAGGAGCATTTATTCACTTAATTGGGTCAAAAATGAGCTAGTTATGGCTCATGATGGTCTTCCCATCAATTATTCAGAGGAAGCTAGATT
Source organism: Thalassia testudinum (assembly GCA_037157565.1). Lineage (NCBI taxonomy): Eukaryota > Viridiplantae > Streptophyta > Magnoliopsida > Alismatales > Hydrocharitaceae > Thalassia > Thalassia testudinum. The sequence goes on along the minus strand of JAZHRO010000003.1, from coordinate 107,814,418 downwards.
AGCTGCAACAACTACAAGCCTAGTTCCAGCGAATGAATGGTCAGGGTTTCTAGCCCTTAAAGGATTTCTATGATCCTTCAAATTACGGGGATCGACCAGGAGTTATGATCCTCGCTAGAGATGTCAAGATCAAGCCCTAGGTACTGAGTCTAATTAAGCATTTTCATGGGTTTGGCTTCATGGATCTATTCCAACATCGAGAGGATCTAACCACCTTTGTTCAAACACCAAATCGAGGATTGTAGATGAGGAGCAAATGATCATGAGTCTATTTCTCCACTCACTCAGGGATAAATCCACACATTGGTACCACACCATTGGAAGATCGATTGCCACCTAGACTGAATTGAAATTGGCCTCCTTGAAGAAATTCTTCCCAATCGGGTAGACCAATGCTTTGTGATAGGGATTACAGCCTTCATCCAGCGGCTAGGGGAACCATTTCGTAAGGCATGGGAGTGATTCTAGGATCTTTTGCGGAAGTGTCCACACCACGAGGTGTCCTAGTGGCAACTCATGCAGATCTTCTATCATAGGTTAAATGATCAACTTTGTAACCATGTGGATGCTTCTTGCGAAGGCAATTTCCTCAGTAAGGATGCAGATAGTGCCTATGAATTGTTTGAGGAAATGAACGAAAACTCTATTAATCATGCCTCCATGGATACATTCAACATATCCCAACAACTAAGGTCAAATACCAATGAGGTTCAAACTAATCCTTTTAAATTTGATATGGAATTGATTTGTAATAAACTAGATAAGGTGGATGTGGTAGCAAAAAGAATGGAAGAGTGGATGGCGATGAGCCCATATGTGTGGGCTATTTGGTTACTTAAATGCTTAGATTTTAGATTAATAATAATATATAAATAGCATGCATTAAGATGTAAGTAACTAATTCATACATTTAATTGATTAACACATATACATAGGAAGCACTAAGTGGTTTACTCACTAATATACATAGTTCAAGTAAATAGGATAGCATGCATTAGAAATAGGATTTCTTTTAGAGTGTTGCTTATAAATAACCCAATAATTAAATTATTTATTCATTTCTTCTCTCCTACTAGAATTGCATAGGAATAACAGCAGCTCTTCCGTGCGATTAGCCAACCAGCCAAGCATCATCATTCCTAGGCAATCAAAGAGCCGGAAGGAGCGGATCTGGCTTTAATGACCTCGACTCTCCTCTTGCTCCATTCAAATTTATCCTTACTGGTATAAAGGAGGGGAAACACTACCAAGTTCGACAGGCCTTCATCCTTTCCATACTATGCAGAGAACTCAGCTTCTAATCCACTCCACCACCACCAGCCTCAACTGCAGCGGAGCTTAGCCACTGTGGGTATGCGGGATGACAGTCCGCACCGCCATCGCAGAGCTCCACACTACAACCTCACCGTGCTATGGCCTAACCACCAACACCACATCCCCCTATCCACGGTCATCCTCACTACCACCAACATCTTCATCTTTTTATTCTTCTTCTTTTTTATTCTTCCTCTTCGTCTCTTTCTCCTCCACCTAAACGAAACCCACCACCACCATCACCATCAGCTACCTCCCTCACCAATCCCCCTCCACCACTGCCATCTCTCCCATGCGTGCATGACCCTCCAGCTTAGCTCTCTCCCTCACGCATCATCGCCCTCGCACAAGCAAGCATGCACCGGGCACCACACGAACCCCTCACACAATAGCTACAAGCTACAAGCTACAGCAATAGCAGGCTACCAGACACCCACTCCGCCACCGCTCCGTCAGGCTGACTCCGACCACACCACGACCCCCCTCGACCACTGCCACAAAGCCCTCGATCTAGAGATCCTCCTTCGAGCTTCGCACCTCTGGCCATTCCCTCCTCGCACACGAGCTCAAGGAAGAAATCCCCTGTTTTGGGTTGTATTTCTTTTTACATATCTTGCCATTGCTACTTCAAATTTATCATTAAATCAATTAAATATTATGGTGCAATTGCTAGTTACTCCCTCCTCTTTCATGTAAATGCTATTTCAGCATTATCTCACAGTATTTCCTTAATCTAAAGGGGATTTTGGATTGAAACTTGGGGGAAGTCAATAGTGGACATCTGTTTTTAACTCGTGTGAGTTTTAATAGGCCATTGCCTCCCTGTGGACACAACCCACTCTCTTTTGAGTAGTTAATTTTAAATGTTTTGATTAGTGGTTTTCCACCACTTACATACTACAACGTGTCATTTTATGTGTGAAACGACAACGAAAGTGAAAATCACCTCTTTCAAATGGCGTCGTTGCCGGGGAGGCAATGGGCCTGATAAACTCACAGTCATATATTTTTTTATGTGGATTTAAATTTTTTAGGCATATTTAATTTGTTCTATTTGGTTTGTACAAGGTACATCTGAGAGAATCATCTCACTCGCCTCAACATCTTTACATCATACCGCACCTGCGAGGAGGACTTGGCATCCTAGTAGACCTTGTCACCACCAATCTGGAGGAGAAATTCTTGACATGAGCTTCGTACTAATTTTTCTCTACTTTTGCATTTAGACAGACTTAAACTTTAGGATTTCTTGCATTCATTATTTGGGACCCTTTTTCTGGGGTCATATTTTTTGGGGATTGTTCCCTAATTTTGTTTTAGGCCCATGTTGGGTAATCTTTTCGAGACCTTGTTCCCATTTATTTTGGCAATAGGTTTTTCGTTTTCTTTTGTGGAGTTTTTTTTTTGCACTTAAGTAGTGTAGTAAAAAAAAAATCAAAACATGAATTTCCAGATAGAAGTTGCATGCCCTTGGACAACCATTTAGGTGTGAATGAGAAGCATCTAGACTTTATTTTCTGCATTGCATAGATTCTTGCATCGTTGATTGCTAGAAGCAAGGTACGCATCTTCTTACTTTGCATCCATATCTTGAGCACACATTTGCATTTGGACTTAATTCCAAGACCACCAAGTTTGATTTGAATTGATTTAACAAGTGGTCACCGTAAATTTTCTAAAAAGGACTAAGTAAAGGGGGAACATAGTAAAACCCAAGGAGTTGATTTGAGACATTGTGCTACGGTTTCAAACTCAAAACATTTACGGTGTATGCACACTTGTTTGATCTTTGCACTAAAGCACACATTTAGACACTCCTAGGTTTTAAGTTGCTAGGAAAGAACCCTCCTACCATTGGATTATGAAGTATTCAGAACTCAAGATCAAAGGTTTTGTAAATCCAAAGAGGGATACCCTGACACGGATTTTTTATAGTTGAGAAGCACCGTGAAAGCACAACTTCAAAGGAAGTCTTAGGCCTACTTGCATCCCTCGATCTTCTGTCTTTGGAGTTGCTTTACCATTTGAGCTTCAGGAAAGAGCACCTAAGCTCCAATTAGGTCTTTTTACGCATTTTGTAGGTTGACAAATAGGACCGTAATTGATTGGGTAACTTGTTTTGTCACCTATAATCTGAACTAAAGTTGACAGCCTAAACCTATAAAGACCTAACAAGTCCTTTTAAATTGTGTTTTTAGTGCATGCTTGGTAAGCGATCTCTTAGGAGACAACTTGTGTTTGATCCTGAACCTGAAAGAATCCTATGAAAGAACCACCCAAGGGAAGAAATGGCTAGTCAAAGTAGCCTCAAGGAATATTTCATTCCGACCAATCACCCTGGCTCTTCACTACGTAGACTTGGAGGGGACAATCCCTATGAGATCAAAATTAGTACCATATCCTTGCTGCCTTCCTTTTATGGTATTGCTAGGGAAGACCCCTACAGGCATATAAAAAAATTTACCGAGGTCAGTTCCATGGTGAAGCTACAGGGCATTACTAATGATGCCCAAATGCGGATCCTCTTACCTTTCTCCCTCAAGGACAAGGCCAAGTATTGGTATCATACCCTAGATGGTATTAACACTTGGGATGCTTGAAGGAGTTTCTAAAGAAGTACTTCCCCATTAGCAAAACTAATCACTTTTGGAGGGCAATTATGAGTTTTTCTCAAAAGGATGGGGAAGTTTTCCATGATGCGTGGGAGTGCTTTAATGACCTTTTGAGACTTTGCCCATGAAGACGTGGGTTTTACCGGGTTTGTTATAACGTTGTAGTGAAGCCGGTTGTTACCAACGTTTCATATAAAATTTTTTTACTCGGAAAAATGAAAGAGTTCCCGAGGTCGAACTCAGGGAGCAAGTTGTATTCTAGAGATATACAAGTTCTATTACAAAAATAAAGAGAGAGAGAGAGAGAGATGAAAATTTGGCTTCTTCTTCTCTTCTTTCTTCCTCTTTGTCTTTTGTTCTTCCTGTTTTTCTTCTTCTTCTTCTGCTTTCTTCAGATCTTCCCCTCGTGCTCTTCTTCTTCTGTTTTCTGTTCTTCCTTGTTTTCTTTCTTTCTTTTTCTTCAGATCTTCTTCTTCTTTTCTTGCTTCTTGCTTCTCTTCATTTCTTCTTGACTTAACCCGCGGATGCTACAGTGCCGCTTCAGTTCTTCTTCTTCTGCAGTCCTTCACCTGTGCCTGCACGCTCAAGAGTTCAGCATCAGAGGGCAAAAACCTACTCTACCCCCCTCCCCCGCGTTTCTCTCTCTCTCTGAAATCACTCTTCGGAAGCTCTCCCAGAGCGCAACCGGGTAATCGGGTTCGGGTCAGGCCCGGGTCCAGGCCCACCGGCGTGCGTGGTGGGCGAGGAGTGCAGGTCAGTCTAATCGGGTCGGGCCAGGTCCGCGGAGCATGGTCACGGACGAGGCCGGGTCGGGTCGGGTGAGAGGGACCTCACCCCGTGGTCAGGAGGCAGACAGCATAAGGCACTTTTTGCCTTTATGCGTCCGCGCGCCTTCGAGAGGTTCCGAGGTGGGACTAAATGTCCCACCCCAATTGAGCGCGCGTCGCGGATGGAGCAGTGGGCGATCGTGGCTTCCCGCGCGGCCTTCGCCCCGTCTGTGAACCTGGGACGTTTCGCGGAGAGTCCCTGCGCAACCTGGGAGTCAAACCTGGGCGAAGGCGTGCCTGCACCTGCAGGTGAAGCAGCTCTGCCTGCGCAGTAATGGCGACGGCGGGCGAGTCACCTGGTCACAGAAGAACGGCCTCTCGGCCAAATCAGACAGGCGGGGGGCCTTCGCCGTGGTACGGCGAAGGTGGTCAGGGGGTCTACAGGGGGCGAGATGGAGCTAACAGGTCGTCCTAGGTCAAACTGTGAGCGAGGAAGTGGGTGTGTTCGGTGGATCTGCAGAGGGTGTTTGGTGGGAAGTGGAGGGGCGGAAGAGGATCAGGGTGAGGAGGCGGAGGTTCTGCGGTGGTCGGCGAGCCGTGTGGGTCGCTGAGGTGATGGGAGCGGCTCGCCGGAGGGTGGTCGGAGGCGGAGAGGGTGAGGGTGAACAGGAGCGGTCGAGGGTTTAATTGACTAAATTGAAAGCGGGGAAAGAAAGAGGAGAAGAAGGGGAGTAGTTCTAACTTAACTGCAGGGACGAAGGGGGAGGAACAGGGCGATAGTCGTATCGACTGTCGCCGGAGAAGACGATGCCCAGTGGGGGGAGGACGACGGTGACGACGGGGCAGAGGCAGCGCGCGCCGGTATTGCGCGACGCGGGAAGAGCAGGGGAAGAAGTCTCTGCTGCTGGTAATGCGGCAGAGCGAAGAGGAGGAGGAGGAAGAACCGCCGGAGCTGGTGGGCGTCTGCCGGAGTGAGAAGAGAGGAAAGTTGGGGGTTTTCTCCGTCAGATCCAGGCTGCCCTGGTCGGTGGAGCAGCGGGGGGTATATATAGGGATGAAACAGGGAGGAAGGCGGAGGGAGACGACGTGTCTCCCTCGCCGGAGAATGGTCGGAATACGAACCCATACCGTCCGTGCGTTCGCACGGCCGGTATGGGGGGCTACAATGACCATGGGGGTGCTCCTGCGACGGCTGACGACGCAGGGCACCCCCGGTATACTTGCCAGGTCCCCCACCTCACCCTGCGCGGCGCCATGCTCCGCGCAAGGTCGCCGGAGCATGGTGCTGGCAGGGTTTTGCAGGAGGGACCTGATTGCAAAGAACGAAGGAGAGTTAGGGGCTAAAATGCGAGGGTTCAAAAGTTGAGGGCCAAAGAGTAAATATATGAGGACCAAAGTGTAAAGTCGGTCAAGGAGGTTTCTTCTTAGGCTCAAGTTTTTATACATGACTAATTAGGACCTAAGGAATCTGATGGTGAATTTCATTTTCATGTTAAACCTTGTTTGATCGGTCAATTTGCGTAAAGACCCAAATTAAGTTATTAATTGGGCATGGTTCTCAATGTAGGTCAAAATGGGTTCTAAAGGCCAAATTGAAGGTTCTAAACCCTAGAGATTATTTTTCTATGAATTTTAGAGGGTTTATTCTATTTTTACTTTGCCTCGAACCTTGTGAATTGAAGTGGGTTGTTTTAGGGTTACAGATTTAGTCTCTTGGAATTGCTGTAGCCCTTGCTAGATCATTTCATCCCACTTTTATTCTTATTAAGCTGTTTTGACCTATGTTTGGGCCCTGAATTACCCTGTATGCAGATTATACTGGTAAAATTGCACTTTTACCCCTTATGACTTGTTTTCTTCTCAAACTCAGAATTCTCTGAGTTACGCCTTTCCTTGAGATATGTAGGAGCTTTTATCCTTTGTATTGGGTCAAAATGAGCTAGTTATGGCTCATGATGAGGTTCTCATCATACCCCCATGCCTAGCTTTTGCTAGTCCCTTAGCAAAAACTTAAGGTTTCAACCCTTGTTCTAGACCATGAAGTTTTTAATGGTTTGAGATAAGTGCCTTCATAGATTAGGTTAGAATGCTGATCATAGGCCTAAAAGGTACTCTAGTACCAATCAAGATCCAAATCTGTCTAGCCTTAGCCTCAGTCTTTTAGCAAAGGTTTTTAAGGCCCGCAAGAACTAACCTAAGGTTTATTGGACTTCGTGGTTAAAGCACCCGTGCTTGAAATGATTTTAGCCCTGGCCCAGTTCGCAGTGCGTTTTGTAAGAGAGAGATAGAAAGTTTTTCTGTTTGGAGAGTTTTCTCTCTCTTTTTCTTTTTAGTTCTAGCCTAGGATTGGCTTTTCAACACGGTCTGTATCAGATTCCTTGCTCCCATCATCAATCCTCAAGGGTTCCTGGCGATCGATGCTTCGAGATAGCACCGCCCATGGCAACCCCCGGAACCCTGGCTATTGAGATTTCGAGATAATCCCATCCATGGTATTCCGTGGCCGAATCCAGACCCTGGCAATTGACACTTCGAGATAATGCCATCCATGGAATCTGAATCAGCAGAGTGATTACATGCCCCCCGTAGGATATGTAAATATCCTAAGAGACAAGCACCGAGGAGATGATATTTTGTTACGCATCTTCGAGGGGATTTCCCGCCTCTCTGCGCTGGGAACTCGTCCAAATCAACTTGTGTTGATCGGCCGCTCCTATTCTAGGTGTTCTTTTCAGATTTTTGCGACGCTTCTGCGTGATTCTGATTTTTACGCTTACTGAACCAGGCTGTGTGTGAGATTAGGGTGCTTAGGTTACTGAGTCCCGTAAACCAAAAATTAGTTAACGAGGCCGAATACTCCCTAAGCCTTAGACCTAATACTTCAGCTTTTCATTTTCCTCAACCTCTTGAGGAGTGTCCAGATCTTAATGGGTACTAAGAGTCTATTCAAGAATGCCTAAGGTTTGCATTCTTACTAATCTCATTGTGCACTTTTCAGTTATTTTCTTGAATGAGGTCTAGAACTTAGGTTAATTCCTTAGTTCCTTACTAATGACTATCAACTTTTCTTATAATTTTGTGCTCCTTTTTCATTTTGTTTCTTCTCTCCTTCACAAAATTTTCTTCTCCTCTTTTCCTCTTATTCTTTTTCGAAAATTTTTTAATTTTTATGGTGTTTTTGGCATATGTGAATTTTTTTGTTTGAAACCTTTTCTTACGAGTTTTTGCACTTTCATACCCCCCCATGCCTAAGATTTGCAATGTCCTCATTGTAACCTAGGGGTTTTTATTCAACTAAGTTCATACATTAGGATAGCTGTTTTGATGAGTGAATGGGTCGGGGTGACTGTTGCGGACGATTTCTAATCTCAGATGCAAGCACCTGAGGTGGAGTCGGCTGTCCTAAAGTGTGAACTTCAAGTGCAAAAAGCTGTCAGAACAAGTTTCAGGTTTTCAAAGAGAATGACGGGCTGCCTCCCGTTGAGCGCTAAATTTGATGCCTTCAGCCAAGCGGGAAATGCGATGGAGAGGGGATGGTCAAATCAGCAGAGTTTTGTAAGACAAGCACCTTGATTAAGAGCCTGGTTGGTCCAACCAGGTGCTTGTTCAGATCAACAGGCTGATGATGCAGCCCAAACCCAATCAATCTGGTGGGTTGATAGATGTGGATAAAAAAGTGTGGAACCCACCATAAACTATGAGGCTCAGATGGATGTGGAAGTGTAAACGCAGGGTTTGGCTGTGCCGAATCAGCCTGGTCAGAGTAGGGACCCGTAGGATAATCAGTGGTTGATGCAGGAACCCTACAGGGGTGATCAGAGAATGATAGAGCATGGCATGTAGTCTGATCAATGTTCGAAACCCGATGTGGAAATGCAATCGGCTTGGTGAGAGGTGAATCTGAATAGAAATTGACTCCGGTTGCGGGTCGGGGTTTGGGAGAGGTATTGATCCGTTCTGTGTGTGCGGATGAGGTGGCCATTGTGTACGAGGGCTCTTCTAGAAACAGATGATAGGTGATTTTCTGTAAAGAGTCCTCTGGGTAACTACCAAATGCCGGAAGAGTGTTTGTAGGATGAAAGAAATCGGATTCGAGAAAAAATTTGGATTCTTGGTTGCAATCACTCTTGGCATTTTCTGTTTTTGGTTCCTGAGGATCGAAAAGGAATGATTCTGTGTTATCAGTGATCTCGGGAATCAGGACCTCAGAGTCAGAGTCAGAGTCAGAGTCATGTGAACTGAGGTCGTAGATAGGCCTGGCGTGTTCAGGAAGGGGAATCTCTCCGCAATTATAGTCAGATTTGAAATTGTCGGAGAGTTGGCGAAAATGAGATTCATGATCATGAATTCCACCACAGCAAAAATCATCAAATGTGGAATCAGCAGCCTGATTGGGTTCTAGCCTATATATCACTTCTGGGCTCAAAAAGATGTTCTGTTCAAGCTCTAAGCTGGTAGGATAGACCCCATTAAAACCTTGCTCATCCAACTCCTCAGTTTCTGTATCATAAATTGGCATGTTTTCTGAGAAATCGATCAGATTTCCTGAGGATGTTGGAGAGGGATACTCATTAAATAGAGGCCCGGAATCATATTCTGTAAAAATTTGATCTTCCTCATAAAGGGCCTCATAATCTTCCCAATAAGTTTCAGATCTAGGTTCTAGGCTTAGGATGTGGGTAGAATTATTAGAACCTAAGTCCGAATAACCTTCGAGGGTCACCTTATCAAAACAAGGGGTGGAATTTATACCCTCCAGAGGTTCAATTCTAATCTTGTCATTGCAGGAGTCTTGGAGTTCTAAGCTTGGTGATTCATGGCCTAGGGTTGGCTCAGCATTGTGTTCTCCTGCAATATCCCAACCTAATTCAACATTGTCTTCTATCTGGGTTGGGATTTTACAACCACTTTGTGCCTCAATCCCGGGATCTGGGAAACTGAATTGTTCCTTAATACTGTTCCAAGATGGTTCATCCTCTGTTTCTGGTATATACGGGTATTTCTGGTTGATAATTTGTTCTACTGATTTCATCATTTCTACCCGTTTTATAAGGGCATCTTGGTGTTGTTCCCAAAGTACAGGATTTGTCAAGCATTGAAGGTATTCAGATTGGTGTAATTTTTCCATCTCAATGTATCCTGTCATGAGCATATCTCGGGTTGATCCTTTTGAAATTCCAGTCAATAGAATTTGGGCACAGTTTATGATGAAGGATGTGGTTGTTGGGACATCAACCTGAATATCTCCTATTGGTGTTGAGGTTTTTTCTTCTTTTTCATAGAATTTTATGGCATCCTCGATCATTTTATCTTTCATAGATCTCCGATATTCAGGTTTCTTGAATGGTAGTCTTGCTAGGTAATTAGGCTGCATAATTGGATCAGGTGGTGGAATAGAATCAAAGTTTGAATCAAGATGGAAGAAGGGGATTTTGTTCAGAATCAAAGGAAAGAGGGGCTATGTGAATGATTTCTGCAAAAACAAAGGAGCCGAGGCTTAGCCTCGGGAAGAGTGAATTTCTATAGGAGGTTTCAAGGACCTCCTGAAAAATACTGAAGGGCTGGATGAGATAAGCAGGTGCTGGACCCAATCAAGACACCCAAAAATTGTTGGGTGACTATAGAGGTTCGGGGCAGATGGACCCCTTGATCAGAAAGATCGTCCACCTGAGAATTACCTGGGCAGCCAGAGAGGGAGAGTCCCGCGAAGACCCCTACACGGTAGAGCGTCCCCACGGGTTACAGGGTTTCCCCCACCCGACCTCTCTTGTCACTGCGGTTCCAGGTAGACCAGAATGGGGATCTTGACCTCTTAAGTCTACCAATTTTAAGATCAGGGTGCTTAAGGTTTCACTTGAACTTTAGTCTTTTTAAGTGCAAAGAGTGACCTAATTTAAGGTTGGTTAACCCAAAGGGGTCAACTTTACCTCTTGTTTTCTTTGAGAGCTTTTTGGGTCCTGTCTTTTAGGGTTCAAGTGTTTAGAGAGCCAATTGTTTTAGATTTTCTTTGAATAGGTATTTTCAGACAAGGGCTTGGGCACACTTCATTTGGTTTTCTCAATTCTTGCTTAAGGAGTGTGTCTCTAAATCCCTAGTGTTGGATCCTAGGTTGGCTCTACTTGGTCCAGTTAATTCTTTGTTGGGTAATTAGGGCTCAAGCAAGAATGTGTTAGCCCTTAAATACCCTTAATAGTGTGCAGAAATAAGGAGTTGAAAACATGCAACTTTTATGGTTACTAAATATGGAAGACAGGTTAGCCCTATATTGCTTGTTCTTTTCTTTTCTTTCTCTTTAGAGCTTAGGGGTTAATAGTGAGAGGAAAAAATTTACCTGTCTTTGGTGTGGTTGCTTGTCTTCTTGAGTTCCTGTAGCTGCACAAAAGAGAGGAGATTATCAGAAATTAAAAAAAAAAAATACAGGAATGTTTACCTCTAGAATAGCCGTTGCTCCCCGGCAACGGCGCCAAAAATGAAGACGTGGGTTTTACCGGGTTTGTTATAACGTTGTAGTGAAGCCGGTTGTTACCAACGTTTCATATAAAATTTTTTTACTCGGAAAAATGAAAGAGTTCCCGAGGTCGAACTCAGGGAGCAAGTTGTATTCTAGAGATATACAAGTTCTATTACAAAAATAAAGAGAGAGAGAGAGAGAGATGAAAATTTGGCTTCTTCTTCTTCTCTTCTTTCTTCCTCTTTGTCTTTTGTTCTTCCTGTTTTTCTTCTTCTTCTTCTGCTTTCTTCAGATCTTCCCCTCGTGCTCTTCTTCTTCTGTTTTCTGTTCTTCCTTGTTTTCTTTCTTTCTTTTTCTTCAGATCTTCTTCTTCTTTTCTTGCTTCTTGCTTCTCTTCATTTCTTCTTGACTTAACCCGCGGATGCTACAGTGCCGCTTCAGTTCTTCTTCTTCCGCAGTCCTTCACCTGTGCCTGCACGCTCAAGAGTTCAGCATCAGAGGGCAAAAACCTACTCTACCCCCCTCCCCCGCGTTTCTCTCTCTCTCTGAAATCACTCTTCGGAAGCTCTCCCAGAGCGCAACCGGGTAATCGGGTTCGGGTCAGGCCCGGGTCCAGGCCCACCGGCGTGCGTGGTGGGCGAGGAGTGCAGGTCAGTCTAATCGGGTCGGGCCAGGTCCGCGGAGCGTGGTCACGGACGAGGCCGGGTCGGGTCGGGTGAGAGGGACCTCACCCCGTGGTCAGGAGGCAGACAGCATAAGGCACTTTTTGCCTTTATGCGTCCGCGCGCCTTCGAGAGGTTCCGAGGTGGGACTAAATGTCCCACCCCAATTGAGCGCGCGTCGCGGATGGAGCAGTGGGCGATCGTGGCTTCCCGCGCGGCCTTCGCCCCGTCTGTGAACCTGGGACGTTTCGCGGAGAGTCCCTGCGCAACCTGGGAGTCAAACCTGGGCGAAGGCGTGCCTGCACCTGCAGGTGAAGCAGCTCTGCCTGCGCAGTAATGGCGACGGCGGGCGAGTCACCTGGTCACAGAAGAACGGCCTCTCGGCCAAATCAGACAGGCGGGGGGCCTTCGCCGTGGCACGGCGAAGGTGGTCAGGGGGTCTACAGGGGGCGAGATGGAGCTAACAGGTCGTCCTAGGTCAAAGTGTGAGCGAGGAAGTGGGTGTGTTCGGTGGATCTGCAGAGGGTGTTTGGTGGGAAGTGGAGGGGCGGAAGAGGATCAGGGTGAGGAGGCGGAGGTTCTGCGGTGGTCGGCGAGCCGTGTGGGTCGCTGAGGTGATGGGAGCGGCTCACCGGAGGGTGGTCGGAGGCGGAGAGGGTGAGGGTGAACAGGAGCGGTCGAGGGTTTAATTGACTAAATTGAAAGCGGGGAAAGAAAGAGGAGAAGAAGGGGAGTAGTTCTAACTTAACTGCAGGGACGAAGGGGGAGGAACAGGGCGACAGTCGTATCGACTGTCGCCGGAGAAGACGATGCCCAGTGGGGGGAGGACGACGGTGACGACGGGGCAGAGGCAGCGCGCGCCGGTATTGCGCGACGCGGGAAGAGCAGGGGAAGAAGTCTCTGCTGCTGGTAATGCGGCAGAGCGAAGAGGAGGAGGAGGAAGAACCGCCGGAGCTGGTGGGCGTCTTCCGGAGTGAGAAGAGAGGAAAGTTGGGGGTTTTCTCCGTCAGATCCAGGCTGCCCTGGTCGGTGGAGCAGCGGGGGGTATATATAGGGATGAAACAGGGAGGAAGGCGGAGGGAGACGACGTGTCTCCCTCGCCGGAGAATGGTCGGAATACGAACCCATACCGTCCGTGCATTCGCACGGCCGGTATGGGGGGCTACAATGACCATGGGGGTGCTCCTGCGACGGCTGACGACGCAGGGCACCCCCGGTATACTTGCCAGGTCCCCCACCTCACCCTGCGCGGCGCCATGCTCCGCGTAAGGTCGCCGGAGCATGGTGCTGGCAGGGTTTTGCAGGAGGGACCTGATTGCAAAGAACGAAGGAGAGTTAGGGGCTAAAATGCGAGGGTTCAAAAGTTGAGGGCCAAAGAGTAAATATATGAGGACCAAAGTGTAAAGTCGGTCAAGGAGGTTTCTTCTTAGGCTCAAGTTTTTATACATGACTAATTAGGACCTAAGGAATCTGATGGTGAATTTCATTTTCATGTTAAACCTTGTTTGACCGATCAATTTGCGTAAAGACCCAAATTAAGTTATTAATTGGGCATGGTTCTCAATGTAGGTCAAAATGGGTTCTAAAGGCCAAATTGAAGGTTCTAAACCCTAGAGATTATTTTTCTATGAATTTTAGAGGGTTTATTCTATTTTTACTTTGCCTCGAACCTTGTGAATTGAAGTGGGTTGTTTTAGGGTTACAGATTTAGTCTCTTGGAATTGCTGTAGCCCTTGCTAGATCATTTCATCCCACTTTTATTCTTATTAAGCTGTTTTGACCTATGTTTGGGCCCTGAATTACCCTGTATGCAGATTATACTGGTAAAATTGCACTTTTACCCCTTATGACTTGTTTTCTTCTCAAACTCAGAATTCTCTGAGTTACGCCTTTCCTTGAGATATGTAGGAGCTTTTATCCTTTGTATTGGGTCAAAATGAGCTAGTTATGGCTCATGATGAGGTTCTCATCAGCCCACATCACCAGGTGCCCAAGTAGCAACTGGTTGAAAGGTTCTACACTGGTCTTAGTGATTCGCACAGGCAGACTGTGGATGGTGCCTGTGCAGGAACCTTTCTATCTAAGACTGAGGATGAAGCTTGGAACCCTTTCGAGTGAGAATTCTATTCGCCTAAATTCTACCTACTCAGATAGAAAACCTACTCTCATGCAAAGAAAGTTGGAGGCAAATGAGGCTAGGGACACCCAGAATTTAGCCTACCAGATCCAATTGTTGAATCAAAACATGGAAAGGCTTATGTCGAGCCTGGGCCAATTCACGTCTAGTACCTCCACATTCCAAGATTCAGAATGCTCCATTTGCCAAGGCAATACGCACGCCACTATGTATTGCCATTTGGCCTCCAAATTCCCTAAGCTTGTACAGGCAGACCTGAATGCCACTTAAGGGTTTCGTCCCAAACCTCGTAATGACCCTTTTTCCAACACTTATAATGAGGGATGGAGGAATCACCCAAACTTTACATGGAGATAAGGGAATGTCTCAAATTCAGGGAATTATAAACCACAACCCTTTCAAAACCAACAAATGAACCAACCTCAGACCTTTGCCCAACCAAAGACTCTGAATGGGATGAATTGAAGGCAATGTTGAGAACTACGCAGGAAAGTCAAAGTGCCATCATCCAATCTCATGACAAGGCTATACATGAAATGAAATCGTAGATAGGACACCTTGTTGAGGCTGTTAGACTAAAGGAAACTGGGAAGCTTCCCAGTGCTGCTGAGGAGAATCCTAAAAGGAAAATGGATTGTCTTTAGGGGGCATACCTAGGAGATGACTATTCTGAGGAGTGGGAAAGAAATTTCCAAACCTAATGCTCCTATAGTCCCACCTTCTAAAAACCCATCCACCCTGACATTCACCCCCATTGGAGAAGAATTGCCCAATTCTCCTCCACTTGAAAGCACCTCACCAGAAGAGGTTGCCCCCGTTCCACCCCTTACCTGACATGACAACCCTTCCACCCAAAGATCGAGAGTGCCCTTTCCAGGGTGCTTATCCACCCTGGGCAAACTTCTGCTGGCTCATCTAGAGCCAAAGATAAGACAGATGAAATCATGGAGACTTTCAAGCAAGTGCAGATTAACCTGCCTTTGCTTGAGGATATTAGGAAGATTCCATCTTATGCCCTCTTTCTAAAGGACCTGTGCACAAAAAAGTAGCAATCTAGGAAACAAGTCCAATCAAAAGTTGTCCTGCCTGATTCTATTAGCTCAATAGTTCAACATGGAACACCCCCAAAACTTAAGGACCCAGGAGCCCCATACATCTCGGTGGTCATTGGTGACTTACAAATAGATGAGGCTCTACTTGATCTGGGTATGGAGGTGAACATCCTTCTGAGCTACATGTATGAACAACTTTAGGGGAGGCAATCTGAAGCCTAGCCCAGTAATCCTCCAAGCTGTTGATCGATCACTCAAGACACCTCGGGGAATTCTAGAAGATGTCCTCATGAGAGTGGAGGACTTCTTCCCTGTTGACTTTTTAGTTTTGGACACGAACCCTACCAACAAGCCAACCAAGCCTTCCATCATTTTGGGCTGCCCCTTCCTAGCAACTTCACATGCTTCGATCAATTGCAATACTGGGGCATTAAAAATGGGCTTTGGGAACATAAAAATCTGGCTTAATGTGTTTAATGCTTATAAACAAGTCGGGCTTGAGGATTGTTCCCAAGTTGAGGTGATAGATGACTTGATTGAAGAGACAACCCCTGCAATGTTATGTGATGACCCCCTTCAGCATGTCATGCTAAATGAGAATTCCCATCTCTTGGAGGAATGTGAAAGGGATATACTAGAATTTGAGGAGTTGCTTGGTGTTTCTACTAAGTCTCTTTCCCCATCATCTCTGCTCAAGGTAGATCTGCTACCTAAGATGGGGACATCTATTATGAAACCTTTAACCATACAAGCCCCCGACCTTGAGTTGAAACCCCTCCCGGACACTGTCAAGTACGTATTCCTGGGTTCTAATGATATGCTCCCCATTGTCATTTCGGTTATGCTATCTGAGACATAGGAGGGAGCCATAATTGAATGTTTGTCTAAGCACAAGGAAGCTATTGCTTGGAGCATCACTGATAGTAAGGGTATAGACTCTGCACTCTACATGCACCACAATTATAATGATGATTCCATCAAGCCATTTAGGGACATGCAGAGATGTCTTAAGCCCAATAAGAGGGAGGTAGTTAAAAAGGAAATTCTAAAGTGGTTGGATGCTGGGATCATATATCCCATTGCAGATAGTAAATGGGTAAGTGCTATCCATGTGGTGCCAAAGAAGGTAGGCTTTACTGTGGAGTTTAATGACCAAGGTGAACAAGTTGTGACTAGACCCTCAACAGGATGGAGGGTCCGCATTGATTACCACAAGCTGAACACCACTACCCAAAAAGATCACTTTCCCTTGCCTTTTATTGACCAAATTCTCGAAAAATTGGCGGGGAATAAGCACTATTGCTTTCTCGATGACCAGGAGAAGACGACTTTCATGAGTCCTTACGATACCTTTGCATTCAAACGTATGCTGTTTGGACTAGGTAATGCACCGGCAACCTTCCGGTGATGTATGGTGTCCATTTTCTCGAACATGATTGACGAGTGTGTTGAAGTGTTTATGGATGACTTCTCCATTTATGGCTCGTCTTTCGACCAATTCTCCTGCACCTAGAGAATGTGCTGAAGCGATGTAAGGAGACCGGTTTAGTTCCAGCTGGGAGAATGCCACTTCATGGTACAGAAAGGCATTGTACTTGGGCATGTTGTGTCTGAAAGGGGCTTGGAAGTAGATAAAGCCAAGGTTGATTCTATTTCCAAACTTCCATTGCTCACGAATGTCAAATAGATTAGATCTTTTCTGGGCCATGCTGGCTTTCATAGGAGCTTTATTAAGAACTTCAATAAAATTTTCAGGCCACTTTGCAACCTATTGGCGAAGGAATCTTCCTCCAATTTTGATTCAAAGTGTGTCGAGACCTTTCACACTCTGAAGGAGGCCTTGATCTTTGTGCCTATTCTCCAAGTGCCAGATTGGACACTCCCATTTGAGCTGATGTGTGATGCTTCGGATTATGCAGTGGAAGCAGTCCTTGGACAAAGGGTTGAGGGAAGACCACATGTGTTGCACTATGCCAACAAGACTTTAACCGAACCACAGCAAAACTATATCATCACTAAAAAGGAATTACTTCCTGTTGTTTTTGCTCTGGAGAAGTTTAGGTCATATCTTCTTGGATCTAAGGTGGTTATTTTCACTGATCATGCCGTAGTGAAACATCTCATTGCCAAGAAGGATTCTAAGCCACATCTGATTAATGGATCCTACTCCTTCAAGAATTTGACTTGGAGATACATGGAAAGAAAGGAGTAGAAAATGTAGTGGCTGACCACCTGTCTCGCCTTCCACTTGATGACTGTCCGTCTGGAGACATCCGCGAGACATTTCCTGATGAAACCCTTATGGAGGTAACACCGACTTCACCTTGGTATGCTAATACCATCAATTACTTGGTCACTGGAGAGACTCCTCTCTCTCAGGATGAGCAGAAAAGGAAGAGATTCATTTCCCAAGCTAGATACTTTCATTGGGAAGAGCCCGAATTATTTAGAATTGGACAAGACCAAGTACTGAGATGATGTGTGCCTGAATAGGAGCAACCAAGTGTGCTGAGTTTTTTCCATGAACTTCATTGTGGACACTTTGGTGCTAAGAAAACATCTTTTAAGGTTCTTCAGTTCAGTTTTTGGTGGCCTACATTATTTAAGGATTTTCATAACTTTGTTAAGGCCTATATTAGATGTCAACGGACTGTAACGATTGGGAAGAGGAATGAGATGCCTCAACACCCAATTCAACCTGTTGAAATTTTTGATGTTTGGGGAATAGACTTTATGGGACCCTTCCCTTTGTCCCAAGGTTATGAGTATATCTTAGTGGCAGTTGACTATGTCTCTAAATGGATAGAGGCCATTCCTTCGCAAACAAATGATCACTCGGTGGTATTGAAATTTGTGAAGGCCAATATCATATCCTGATTTAGCTGCCCTAAGACTATTATTAGTGATAGGGGACCTCATTTCCAGAATCACCACTTCAACCGGTTACTCAAGAGTCTAGCGATCACTCACAAGATTGCTACCCCGTACCACCCCCAGACGAGTGGCCAAGTTTAGGTGTCGAATAGGGAGATAAAGAACATTTTAGAAAAAACTGTTACACCTGATAGGAAGGACTACTCCCAAAAGCTCGATGATGCTTTGTGGGCGTATCAAATGCCTATAAGACCTCGTTGGGTACATCTCCCTTTCGGATTGTGTATGGGAAAGCGTGCCATTTACCCATTGAGCTGGAACATAGGGCACTCTAGGCTATCCGAAGTGTCAACATGGATTTAGAAAAGGTGGGTAAGGCACGACTTCTGGAATTAAGTGAGCTTGAGGAGCTGAGGAATGATGCTTATGACACCTTGTTTTAGCATGAATTCGTCATTATTTAAGAGATGCATTGTAGTATAGGACAAAATCGCTCAAAATAGATAAAATTTATAACTCGAATGAAGTCCAAGGTCGTTCGCTGGGAGCAAGAGGCAAATATGAATCTCAGGATCACAATATATAAGCAATTTCAGTTAAAACTTAATTCAGAATAATATGTCAAGAATTCAAGTATCAGAGTGCAAAAATAATAGGGTAAAATGGTGATTTAAATCACCAATTACCCTTATACAATAATAGCAAATATCCAAATAGTATCAACTAATCAAACCAAGTGCACAGTGCACTCCCTGTCAAACAAATCAGACGATAGAGCTACAGTGCCAAGAAGGCACTATTCTTCTCTTCTTTCTCTATTCTTCTTCTACTCTGTCTCCTTTCTTCTTCTCGCAACTAGGTGTCGCCCAAGTGCCTATGAGAGCAAAACCCCCCTCTGCCCCCACGTGCTCTCTCCTTTTCTCTCTCTAGGTTTCCACCTTTCTTCCGCCTTCACAAGGACATGCACAGTATCGGGTTATCGGGTAATCGGTCACACCTGGGACCAGGGCTACCATCGTAGGGTAGCAGCCAAGGTGTGAGTGGGCATAGGCGTGTAAATGGGTCAAAGCCAGGCCTGCGTGCACAGTGTCACAGGCAAGGCATGTGAGGGGCGTGCGGGGGACCTCACCCCCTGTGTGTTGAGGCAAATAGCTGTAGACACAAATTCCTTTTATGCCACTACATCTGCTCTTCCCTATCTGAGGGAGGACTAAATCCCACTGCCTTCTTCATGTGGCTAGAGCAATAGTGATCCTCCAATTGAAGCTAAAGGGGTAGTGTGGAGCCCAATTGACCACCTGGGCATGTGCTTGGAAGCCTTCCGCACAGCCTGGGGATGTTGCCTAGGGCTCGCGACGCCTAGAGCTCGAAGAATGAAGGTGACGATGGCTGAGGTGGCGGAGCTCCTGCGAAGACACCTGCAAACAAGAATACAGCCTTACGGCCTCATTAGATTGTTCAACAGCTTCGCCGTAGCACAACGAACGTGGTGGTGGGTGCAGCGTGAGGCGAGGAGATCGTGGAAATCGGATAGAGTCGGGAACGGAGGTGGGAAAGTGGGTTGTTCGGGGAGGGTTCAGGTGGACGGTGGAGTGAAATAGGAGAGGGGTTTGATTGGTGGAGTCGTGGCGAAGGTTGTGGGATGGGTGGCCAGGCGTATGGAGCGGGGTAGAGATGGGAGCGCCTTGCTGGAGGAGTTGCCAGAGATAAGGAAGACGAGGGTGATAGCATGTGTCGAAGGGTTGAAATGGGGATAAGAAGAGGGGAATCTAACCTAAAAGTGGAGAGAAACTAATCTAACCTACTCTAATCAGACGAAAGGGGAGGATTCTCCTTACCGGGGGTACGTTGACTCTCGAGAAGACGAAGGCTCTGGTGAGATAGAAGCAACGATGACGATGGGAAGGAGTCTCCTGCTAGTACGTCCAAGAGCGGATGAGAGAGAGGAAGGAAATCTGACTGCTGGTATTGTGGATGGACGATGAAGGAGATCGGGAGGAGTAGCTGGAGCTTGCAAAGCTTCTCGGCCAGAGCGGAGAGTGGAAAGAGGGGGGTTTCACAGCCGGAATCAAGCTTAGAGAGATCGGTCTGCCCTAGGGGTTCTTTATATAGGTAGAACGGGGTCGGTTGATGCTTGGAATCTCAGATTTCAACCTTGGAAGGTCGCCGATGTTGGAAACCCGAATCTCTCATGCGTTCGCATGAGAGATTGGGAAGTCCTGGAGGGCAAGATCTGATTCGTTGAAAAGGAGTCTCCGGTTCAATTTTAGGAAAGTTTCATTGATCAATCAAGGAGAACTCTCCAAATGAAGCTCGTCGGAGTAGGATTCTTGAGTGATAATGGTGGAAGGACCCATTTGTAAAGAATGATGATAAAGTTAGGGAACTTTTTGTAAGGAATTCGAAAGTTAAGGTATTATTTGAGAGATTAAGAATCAAACTTGGACTAAAATGCAAACTAGGCCGAAATGATCTCAGATTGGGCCTAAATTTTGGTACAAACCCAATTTGAACCCAAGGAATCTAATGGTGAAGTCAGATTTTGGTTTTGACCTTGTTTGATTGGGTAATTTATGTAAAAACCCAAATTAGGGCAAAAGTCTATCTGATACTATTTTAAGTCAAATTGGGTTCCAATGGTCAAATCAAGCATACCAAACCCTAGAGAATATTTTTATATGATTTTTAGAGGGCTTAGGTGAATTTTATCCTGACCAAAAACTCAGTAGATTAAGCGGGTCTATTTTTAGAGTTTCAGATGTAATTTAATTCCTAAAATGCGCAAAAACCTTTTCCTGTCTGTACGAACTCACTTATTAGATATTTGAGACCATTTGACCTTTATTTAACCCCTAAGAAAACTCATGATTGTACTACAATTTAGATATACTATTAAAACTATAATTTTACCCCTGTTTTGCTGTCTTTCCCTTAGAATGGATTTGCAGTGAATTACGTCTCTCTGGCGGTTATGTAGGAGCATTCAATGATGGAATATGACTAAATAAAGCTAGATATGGCTAATGATGACATTATCATCACACCTATCAAGCTTATAAAGAGAGAAATAAGGTCTTGCATGATAAGTATATCCTTAGAAAGACCTTTGAGCCCAACCAACAAGTCTAGCTTTTCAATTCCAAACTTAAGCTTTTCCCAGGAAAATTGAAATCACGTTGGGATGGGCCCTACATAACCACCAAAGTGTTTCTGCATGGGGCTGTGAAGATCAAGAGCCCTTCCTCTTCAACAACGTCCTTTACCATTAATGGCCAACGATTAAAACTATATGTTACTTTGGATGGCCATTTGGTTGATGAGGTCACTCTCAAGGAGCCTTAGCTCCTGTCACTCTCTACCTCAGGTATCTTCCCTTAGCTGTTTTGTTTCCAATGAGGGCATTGTTTGTACCAGGCATAGGGGGATAGGACCTGAGGCATCTGTTTATAGCATGTCTACATTTTGCATTCATGCATGCACCTTGATTTAAAAGAAAAAAAGGGCCATGCTTAACCAGCTGGGCACTGCATCTTTAGGCATGAGACCGAGACTTTAGGTTTGCTTAACTGACTCTAGGTACCTAATTATAGGAGCTAGGATTGAACTACTAACTTTAGAACTTTAGGGTCCGTTTGGACTTAAAAACTTAAGTAGGAGTTAAGTTGCGGACCATTCCTCAAGAGGTTGAGGAAGGAAAGCTTGGGATTGAGTTAAAGGCTGGGTAGTACCTGGTATCTTTTTTTACCTTTTGGTTTACGGGTCCTCGTAACCTGAGCATCCACATTTCACACACACTTGGTCTTATGTAAATAGTGATCACCTTAATTCATTTCTTGAAGAAAATTTGGTTCTCTTAGTTCTAATTTAGGAGAAGCTTGAAATCACAACTTGATTGTACGAGTTCCTGCCGCAGGAGAGGTGGAGTATATACTCACCTTGATGATGCGATGATAACATGTCACTCCTCGGCACTTGTCTCTTAGGATATCCATCCTACTGGGGGCATTTAAGCGCATTGTGTGGTTTAGGTACTGTGGGCTACCCTATCTCAAAGTGTCGATTGCCATGGGCCTGAATTCACTTAAGAAATCCATGGGTGATACTATCTCGAAGTGTTGATTGCCAGGAGTTCTTGGGGTCGCTATGGGCAATGCTATCTTGAAGCATCGAAAGTCAGGCACCCTTCGAGGTTCAGTGATGGGGACAACGATCCAACACAGACCGTGTTGATAGCTGATCCAAGGTTAGACTTAGAGGAATCAAACAAAAAATATATATATTACAAAAAAAAAATCCTTCTTTCTCTCTTTCTAGGTTGGCAATCACACCAACCTCAAGTAACTCAAACCAATGCACATGCACGGATGCTCTAATCTCTAGGACCAATAAACCCAAATGTAGAGTTAGAAATCAAGGAAACCTATGCCTGCACCTTGTCCTTATCCAACCTAGTCTCTAACTTAGCAACTACTTTGGTACCTTATGATCTAGGGTTAGATAATGCAACCTGATTTCTGTGAAAAGGTCAATTGAGTCAGTTTGGACCACTTGGTGTGTTTGGTTGTTGCTTAAATTTGCTAGGGACTAATAATAATTAGGCATGGGGGCATTTGATGAGCCCATATTTATGGGCCGTTTGGTTACTTAAATGCTTAGATTTTAGATTAATAATAATATATAAATAGCATGCATTAGGATATAAATAACTAATTCATACATTTGATTGATTAACACATATACATAGGAAGCACTAAGTGGTTTACTCACTAATATGCATAGTTCAAGTAAATAGGATAGCATGCATTAGAAAAAGGATTTCTTTTAGAGTGTTGCTTATAAATAACCCAATAATTAAATTGTTTATTCATTTCCTCTCTCCTATTGGAATTGCATAGGAATAACAACGGCTCTTCCGTGGGATTAGCCAACCAGCCAAGCATCATCATTCCTGGGCAATCAAAGAGCCGGAAGGAGCGGATTTGGCCTTAATGGCCTCGACGCTCCTCTTGCTCCGTTCAAATTTATCCCTGCTGGTATAAAGGAGGAGCAACACTGCCAAGTTCGGCAGGCCTTCGTCCCTTTCCCTACTATGCAAAGAAATCAGCTTCTCGTCCGCAACACCACCACCGGCCTCAACTGCGGTGGAGCTTCGCCACCATGGGCATGCGGGGTGACAGCCCGCACCGCCATCATAGAGCTTCGCAGTACAGCCTCACCGTGCCACCGCCTGACCACCAACATCACATCCCCCTATCCACGATCATCCTCACCACCACCAACATCTTCTTCTTCTTCATTCTTCCTCTTCCTCTGTTTCTCCTCCACCTTAATGAATCCCTCCACCACTATCACCAACAACTACCTCCTTCACCAACACCCCTCCGCCACTGCCATCTCTCCCGTGCGAGCGCGACCCTCTAGCACTACCCTCTCCCTCGCACGCCATCGTCCTCGCACCAGCAGGCACTCACCATGAGCCACGTGAACCCCTCACGCAGCAGCTGCAAGCTACAGCAACCACTGCTTGACGTCCACGCAACCTAGCATGCAACACCGTGCTCACTGCCTAGCCGACCACCCCGGGTGCATGCCTCTCTGTGCACGCACAACTATAGCCATCTCCTCGGGCGCGTGCATACCCCTGCACTCCCCTCGCCACCGCCCGCGCATGGAGCCTCTCCAACAACAACAGTAAGCTTCCGAACACCCATTCTACCACTGCTCTGTTCGACCAGCTCCAACCACACCGTGACCTGCCTCAACCACCGCCACAAAGCCCTCGGTCTAGAGATCCTCCTCTGAGATTTGCACCTTCGACCATTCCCTCCTCCTCGCACATGAGCTTAAGGAAGAAATCCCCTATTTCGGGTTGTATTTCTTTTTACATCTCTTGCCATTGCCACTTAAAATTTATCATTAAATCAATTAAATATTGTGGTGCAATTGTTAGTTACTCCCTCTTTCATGTAAACTCTATTTCGGCATTATCTCACACTATTTCCTTAATCTAAAGGGGATTTTGGATTGAAACTTGGGGGAAATCAATAGTGGACATCTGTTTTTAACTTATGCGAGTTTTAATAGGCCATTGCCTCCCTATGGATATGACCTGCTCTCTTTGGTTAATTTTTAATGTTTTGATTAATAGTTTTCCACCACTTGCATACTACAACGCGTCATTATGTGTGCGAAATGACAATGAAAGTGAAAATCGTCTCTTTCAGATAGCTGGTAACTCAAGAAACACATCTAGGTCCACTCAATCCCAAGGAATGGGATTTCATTCTTTGAAAACTCCCACAGAGAGGGAGTTTGTGACCAAGTAGATTCAGCTTAGCCTTCGATTCAACTCTTCTTGGAACCCTACGAGTTCCAAATTGGGGCCTTTGATCCCAGTTTCTCTAATCCCTCTTGCTCACCATCCTCACTGATAAGTCCACTTTAGTGGATCATTATTTGGCCTAAGTACTCTCTAATTAGTTATTCTTAGTTGTTAATTGATTAGGAGTTATATGATAATTTACTTTAGTCTGCATATAATTTTATACGTCAATTTTACATTTAATAACTTAAGATATGGTAACATAATTTATTTGATGGATGCAGGCTAGTAGCAAGAATTCAAACATCCATTTCTGCATCTATAAAACTTCTAGAGATCAGGATGGATGTCTGGGACCATCACAAGCTCCTTGATTCTACATTTTTTAAGATGTCTGGAGATAAGGTCAGATGTCTGATGGGAACTGCCAGAACTTATCCATCCGTTCCAACCACTCGCAATCTTCACCGAGTGGTTGGAAAAGCTTTCGGCCGTTGAAACAAATAGAGGAGTCTTTGTTTTTAAAGGAGAGGAAGCTCATCTTCTATCACCACTGTGGTCCTCCCATCGCCTGCACCGTGAAGCAATGCCTGCACCATGGACCCAGCGGGCACCGTGGCCTGAGCTCTACACTGTCAACCTTCCCTTGCCATGGTGTGTGCGGTGACAACGCACACACCATCACTGGCATCATCAGCCAAGCACCGTACTCACCACCACCCATGCGCATCCACCTGTCTTTCAAGCATCTGCCTCACGCACGTAGCCGCATAGCAACTGTCATGCGCACGACCTCAACGCTTGCACGTAGCTGCAGCCACAACCACAGTAGAGCGTGCTCCCTCACTCCACAAGCCTCGCACACACACAACCCATTCATGCATGCCCTTACGTGCAACCGGCCTTCTTCATCTTCTTCTCCAACAGAGAAGAACCCAACAAACCACTGCCTTCTCTACTTGCAACCATCTCTTCTGACCATGAAACTTCATTCCATCAATGCCATCGACATCGCCTCATGCTCACAAGGCCTCCCACACCTGCGGTAACCCTTCCTGCAGTCCATGCGCACGCTCGCATAAGCCACTGCCAGCCATCATCTCCTCATCGCTGGCAACAACTCTAGCCACCTCCGTTGACTCCACCATCACTATCATAACCCTCTCATCATCGATGACCTCCTCGAAGCTTTGCGCCTCCAGCCGTGCCCTCTTCTCCACATGCGCACAAGGGGTGAGTTCCCCTATTTCTCTACAGTAGAGGATCTATTTCTTATTACCATGCATGCCATTGCCAACTCCACTATTCATTTATTTTTTATTAATTTATTATGGTAAAATCATAACATTGCACTTATTCTTTCACGTATTTGATTGGCTCATGTTATGCACATCATTTCACATTGAAATTGAATTCAAATTTGCATGCAATTAAAAATTACATACTCTGCCAGTACACCTGCGTCATCCAAATATTTTTGGGAGCTTGATTTCTGACATGAAATTTACATAAATAGGCCTTCACTTGTCATCAAATTGAAAGTACATTCAAAGCATCATATTCATTGAATTGATTTAACGAATGTTTTGCAAACATGATGGCTACATTCCAGTGAATTTATTGCAGACGTTCCTCTCTGTGGATACGACCCGATCCTTGTGGTTACATTTTTATAATTTTGATAGAGAGAATTTCCACATGATAAAATACTACAACGGCATACTATTTTTATTTACATTTTATTCAAGCGTAAATCTCGTCGTCAAATGGCACCATTGTCAGGGAGGCAACAGACGTAATAGGTTCACCAAGTTTATTTCTGATTATTTAGAGGTGCGCATTTATCTGAGCATTCTCTATTCTTCTGTGCGAGGTACATTCGTGAGAAGGAGGAGCACGTAGTTAGTCCATTTGGAATGGAATCAGAATTAGGAGAGAAGGAGAATGTAGCTGCAGAGTGCAGCAATTTGCTGTGATCTCTGGGATTAAAATCATAAATCCAAACTAAAAAAAAAAAGAATACTCTCTCAACCCCATCTGACAAGGGTTTCACTTCTCATTAAAAACACTGAATATCCCAATTCAAATGCAAGAACCCTTATCAAAAAAATTCACATCAGATTAAATCAACAAGAACACTGATCTAACTCTTCCTAATGCTATAGACAGCATGTAGAAAGAGTTAAATCAATCAATCAAAATCCCTAATTCAAATCCCAGGTTCTGAAACCTTAAGGAGTATTGAGAACTCCTTAGGTTAGGAAATCATCACTGCTTTCATCCAACACAAACTCATGGATACAAGATAAAACTTCAAATCACCACAGTGATTTTCCTTAGTTCTATCTTGCATTCAATGCGTTAAAACCCTCATAAAACTCAGATCAGAATATGGCTCTTCTGAGATGAATTCTGTCATCAGAAACATCTTAGATTCCTTGCCAAGCAATGAACAAAAATCAAAATTTTTCAATTTGTCAGATCAAAACAGTCAAAACCCAATTGAGTGAAAATCCTTGAAATCCAAGTTAAAGAAAAATTCGACAAACTGATTACTTCAAACTCAGACCAGGGGATTTTGTGAACAAAAGTGAGGTGAATGGGAAGCCCCCTTATGTGCTTTTTGACACCAATTTCAGATCTGAGGTTAAAAAGCAATCAGATCTAAAATTAGATCTGAATGCATGGGTGAAATGCGAGAAACAAGTCGTGGAAATCAAAAGTGAATATTAAAATATGGAGAGGGAGAGAATTTGTGATCATGACTATGTGAAACCTTCCCCTCTGATCTAGAATGATCAGAGGAGGTGAGGGGGGAAATTATAGTCTAAATCTACTACTACAGCTACTCTATCATAACAGCAAAATTAAACACTACAAATTACATTAATTCTACTCTAAACCTACTTAACTACAGCTACAACTAATTTGCAGAATGATAAATCTACTCTAATAGGAAGAATGGGACCTATGGGTCCTTAGACGGTGGCTAAGGAGGAAGAAGGGAGGAAGATGACTCTAGCGGAGGGAAGAGTCTGCTAGTGAGGCTCCAGGGTCATCCTCAGGTGCTACGAGGTCCTTAGCGACGAGGAGGTCGAGAAGAAGGCGGTAATTTCACAACTGGTGGCTGTGAAATCAGAGGATTGATGGGGAGGAGGAACTGGAGTGGACGAACGATCGCTAAGAGATGTAGGAGGGAGCGATCCTTTGCGCATGCGACCACTGAGGTGCTTAAGTAGCAAGCTCTGTGGCTCAGATTACCGCGTGAGTGAGGATAATCGATGAGGCAACCGGTGGCGGGGATGAGAGGAGAGGAGCGCGCGGCGAGCCAACTTGAAATCTAACCGTCAGATGGGATCTGGGGAAAGGGGTGAGCGTACGCGCTAAATCGCGTGAAGCTTCTAATCAAGGCCAACCGCAGATCGAAATTGCGAGAAGCAACGGACGGCCGAGATCTGTCGTGTTCTTCACGTGCAACAGTGCGTGCGAAGAGCAGCTAGCTGACTTTGAAATGTCAGGAAAATTGTAGGGAAGACCCCTACACGAAGGGGTAGAAAAGTTGCGTGTAGGCCCATAAGTGAAGAGAATTGCAACCAGATGGACCCTCTAGCCTTACAAAGGGGTCCCTGCGGTTAACAACTAGGTCCAAAAAGGAATTTCTAAAGACAAGGATGTAATGCATGAAGGACCTAAATGTAAACTCTATATTATAAGGCTTAAATGATGTCCAAATGCCTTCAAATTTTTATATGTGCTTAATTGAACATTTAAGAAATTAATTATACTTTTGATTTAACCTTTTAAACTTATCTATGTGTTCAATTAATGCATGGATCACCATTTGTCCTTTATCTTCAGAATATCTCATTTTGTGACCTAATTATGAAATTTTAACACAGAGTAGAGGTTTTAGGTCTTTTTCTTTGATTCTCACACTTAACCCTTTTTATCTGTTAATTTGATGTTGTTTAGCCCAGTGTCTAGCTTAACTTCAGCTTTTTAGCTATGATGACACCCCCTCGTAATAACCCTTATTCCAATACTTATAATCCAGGGTGGCGGAACCATCCGAACTTCTCATGAAAGCAAGGTGATGCTTCCAACTCATGGAATGCAAGACCCCAACCTCCCCAACGCATATATCAGCCTTCCTATGCAAACCCTCCTCAGAATAAGCCTTCTGAGATGGATGAACTAAAAGCCATGATAAAAGCAATGCAAGAGCATCAAAATATGGTCATCCAATCTCAAGGGAAGATGATCATTGACATGCAATCCGAAATTGCTCATCTAACTGAGGCAGTTAGGCAGTGGGATCCGGGGAAGTTGCCTGGCTCTTTTGAAGAGAACTGAAGGGAACACCATCATGAGCCTTAACTAGCTCATTTTGTCCTAGAAGAAAGAACAAAACCTCCTACATAACCAATTGGAGGTCCTAACTCAATGAATAACCCTTCTGAGAGAAAAGCAAGAAATAAGGGGTAAATTTGCAATTTTACCATTAAAGTACAACAATGGATTTTCTCATGGGATAAACACGGGTTCAATGGTCTTAACAAGATAAAAAGTGGATTGGTTCAAATAGAAAAGGGTTCATGTGAATTCTAGGAATTAAATGACTTCCTGTAACCCTAAAACAAACCCACTTAATCTAGTCATGATAAAATTCACCTAAACCCACTAAAAATCATGGAAAAATATTCTCCAGGGTTTAGAACCTTCAATTTGACCTTTAGAACCTATTTTGACCTAAATTGGGGTCTCAGACAAATATTTGTCCTAAATTGGGTTTTTGTGTAAATAGCCCAATAAAACGTGGTCAAAACTAAAATTCAACCTCACCATTGGATTCCTTAGGTCCAAATTAGGTTTATACCAAAATTTGAACCGAAGGGGAACTCATCTGAAACTACTTTGCAAACAGGTTTAACCCAATTACATTTCTACCCCTATCTTTAGAAAACTTCTGCATAAACCCCCCTATCTTTGTCATCGTTCTTTGCAATTAGGCCCATCCACCATTATAGCGGAGGGAAACCTACTCCGACGAGGAATCGAAGGAAAGATCTCTCTGATTCTTCAGAGAATCCCCTTCAAAATTGAAAGGGAGATTCTCTAAGAAATCTCCTCCGGTTTGAACATAATTCCAAGCTCGATTTGGTACCCAATCTCTCATGCGAATGCATGAGAGATTGGGGTCTCATTCGACCTTCCATCTCTGGTGAGGTTGCCGTGCTTAGAAGCTTGGCTTCCAAGCACAAAACCTTCCTCCAAAGCCTATAAAAGCACGCCTAGATCACCCGCATCCTCCAAGCTTGAAATTGGCCTGAGAAACCCTCTATTTCATCTCTTCCCCTCCGGTCAGTAACTTAGCAAGTTCTAGCAATCGCCCTCTCTTTCCCTCATCTCTCTACAACAATACCAATGGCAGGGTTCTCTTCCCCCTCTTTGTCCGCGTCGTGCCGCACCAGCCGATGCTCCTGCAGCCCTTTCATCGTCGTCGTCCTCCTCCCATTGAGTACTTCATCTCCGGCGATGGCAGTACGAGCTGACTGCCTTCTCTGCATCCCCCTTAATCTCCCTATGCACAGATAAGTCCTCTCTTTGTTCCCATCATTTTCCTCTCTTTATTTCTTTAAAACAAGCATCAACGCTCACAACCACCCTCACCTCCCCCATCTCTAACCAGACCTCCGGCGAGGCGTCCCTGCAGCTTCACGCCTCCATCTGCCTCACCAACTACCCCATAAGCATTGCCACACTCCACTGACCAAAAACCCTCACTCCACTCACCACACCACACCCCCAGAACTCCCCCCGACCACACCCACATTCGCGCACACAGGGTGCCCTAGGCACGCATGCTCCGACCACCCCTAGAACGAGGTAGTTGATCACTTGTCCCGCCTTCCTTCTGAGATCATTGACCCTTCCGGACCCATCACGGAACATTTTCCTGATGAGCACCTTCTGACTATCAATACAGGGCTTCCATGGTTTGCTGATATAGTAAACTACCTGGCATCACATCAGATCCCGTCCGATTGGCTGAAGGCCAAGAAGGACAAATTGCTTTCCGATGCCAAGTATTACTTCTGGGAAGACCCGTATCTTTTCTGCATCGGTGCTGATTAGATCATTCGACGATGTGTCACAAAAGCGGAAATTCAAGACATATTGTCTTTCTGCCATGACCAGGCATGTAGTGGACATTTTTCAGGTCATAAAACCATAGCGAAAGTCCTCTAGTGTGGCTTCTATTGGCCCACGATTTTCAAAGATGCATACAATCACTGTATGGCATGCACTCGTTGCTATACCATAGGAAACATGAGCCATTGCGATATGATGCCCTTATAACCGATTCTTGTATGCGAAATCTTCAACGTATGGGGGATTGATTTTATGGGACCCTTCCCTGTTTTGGACGGCTTCGAGTACATTCTACCTGCTGTGGACTACGTGTCCAAATGGATCGAAGCTGTTCTGACCTGAACCAATGATCATAAAGTGGTTATCAACTTCATTCATCAAAACATCTTTTAAGGGTTCAAGATTCCACGGGCTATAATTTCTGACGGAGGTACCCATTTCACTAACGCTCAGTTCAAGTCACTGATGACCAAATACGGGGTGTCACCGAATCTCTACTCCTTACCACCCCCAAAGTAATGGTCTAGCTGAGCTATAAAATCGGGAGATCAATAAAATCCTCCAGGTTACTGTTCGACCTGATAGGAAAGAATGGTCATCCCGACTTTCAGAAGCTTTGTGGGCTTATAGGACTACCCAAAAAACCTAATTAGGTATGTCTCCTTTCAGATTGGTGTATGAGAAGGCATGTCACCTCCCCGTAGAATTGGAGCACAAAGCCTATTGGGCAGTACGGAACTGCAACCTAGATCTTTCTTAGGCAGGAACCCACAGAAAGCTTTAAATGTGCGAGATCAATGAATTACACCATGACGCGTATGAGAACTCGTGAATTTACAAAGAGCGGGTTAAGGCCTTTCATGACAAGCACATATCCAAAAAGATCTTTCATCTTGGTCAGAAAGTCTTACTCTTTGATGCCAAGATTAAACTGTTCCCAGGAAAGCTATGATCAAACTAGATCGAACCCTACCTCGTCCCACGAATCTTTGGAAATGGAGCCATTGAGATCAATCCACTTAGCCACAATTCCGAACCTTTCATCGTGAATGGTCAAAGACTCAAACCGTTCATTGACTTGACCAATATAAATTTGGCTAAGATATCCTTTACCCTCCTTTCTCCCTAAGCTCATTACGCCCAGCCAATGGCGTAAAACTCAGTGCTTAACGGGAGGCAACCCGTCATTCTTGAAAAACCCAAAACCTTTCTTGACATTCCTATGCTGAATTCATATTGCAATTTACGGTTCATCCATTAGAATAGTCAACCCCACCTCAGGTACCCGTACTCGAGTTTAGAAATTGTTCGCAACAATCACCTCGACCTGTTTGCCCACCCAAAACCTGCTCTAATGAATGATCCAAGATGAATTTGAACCCACCTAATTTACAATGGGGACATTGCAAATCATAGGAATGGGGGGTATGAAAGTGCAAAACACCATGAAGACTCATCTCACAAGAAAAGGTTTCAACAAAAAAATCACATTACAAAAACACCAAAAAAATGAAAAAATCTTGAAAAAGAATAAAAA
Source organism: Thalassia testudinum (assembly GCA_037157565.1). Lineage (NCBI taxonomy): Eukaryota > Viridiplantae > Streptophyta > Magnoliopsida > Alismatales > Hydrocharitaceae > Thalassia > Thalassia testudinum. The sequence continues at coordinate 107,782,537 of JAZHRO010000003.1, read as the reverse complement.
ATACTGAGGGGAGAGAAAATTTTGAGGCCATACAAAACTTGAGGAGGAAAAGTGAAAAATGTCAGAAAAAAGATCACAAAATGAAAAGAAAAAAAAAGATAGTCATTAGTAAGAAATTAAGGGATTAACTAAAGTTCCAGACCATATCAAGAGAAACAAAAATGAAGTAAAAAAGTGCTAATGAGACACAAAAGAGATTAGTAGGAACGCTGATGTTAGACCTCTTGGGCTAGACTCTTAGGCTTAAAAATTCAAGTATCTGCTAAGATCTGGATAGTCCTCAAGAGGTTGGGGAAAATGCGAAGCTTAAGTATTATGTCTAAGGCTTAGAGAGTATTCGACCTCGTTAACTGATCTTTGGTTTGCAGGACTCGGTAACCTAAGCACCCCAATCCACACAAAGTCTGGTTCAGTGCGCATAATTATCAAAATCACACAAAAGTGTTTAAGTGTTCTGAAAAAGTCGCCTAGATTTGGAGCAGCCGATCAACACAAGTTGATTTGGATGAGTTCCCGATGCAAAGAGGCAGGAAATTCCCCTCGAAGATGCGCAATAATATATCGTCTCCTCGATGCTTGTCTCCTAGGATATTTACATATCCTACTAGGGGCACATAAGCACCCTGTGCTGGTTCAGATGCCATGGGCGACATTATCATGAAATGTCGATTGCTAGGGTCTGGATTTAGCTACAGAACACCATGGGCGAGATTATCTCAAAATCTCGAAAGCCATGGTTCTGGAGGTTTCCATGGGCGGTGCTATCACGAAGCATCGATTGCCAAGAACCCTTCGAGGTTTGACGATGGGGACGAGGAATCCAATACAGACCATGTTAAGAAGCCAATACGAAGCTAGAAATAAAAAGAAAAGAGAGGGAAAACCCTCCAAACAAAGAAAATCCTCAGTCTCTCTCTTACAAAAAAATGCACTGCAAACTAAACCGAGGCTAAAATACATTACAAGCACGGGTGCTTTAACCGTGGAGTCCAACGAACCTTAGGATAGTTCCTATGGGCCTTAAAACCTTCGCGGAAGATCGAGGCTAGAGCTGGTCAGGTCCAGATCTTGGTTGGTACTTGAGTATCTCTAGGCCTACTGTCAGCATTCTAACCTAATCAAAAAGAGAAAAAAGCACTCATCATAATTTGGGAACTTCAAGGAACTCATGTCTAGAATAGAAGTTAAAACCTTAAAATTTTGCTAAGGGACTAACAAAAGCTAAGCATGGGGGTATGATGGGAACACCATCATGAGCCCTAACTATCTCATTTTGACCTAGAAAAGAGAACAAAAGCTACTACATAACTAACTGAAGGTCCTAACTCAATGAATAACCCTTCTGAGAGAAAAGCAAGAAACAAGTAGTAAAACTGTAATTTTACCATTGCAGTACAACAACAGATTTTCTCATGGGATAAACACAGGTCAATTGGTCTTAACAAGATAAAAAGTGGGTTGGTTCAAACAGAAAAAGGTTCATGTGAATTCTAGGAATTAAATGACTTCTTGTAACCCTAAAACAGACCTACTTAATTTAACAAGGTTCTGGTCAGGATAAAATTCACCTAAACCCACTAAAAATCATGGAAAAATATCTTCTAAGGTTTAGAACCTTCAATTTCGCCTTTAGAACCTATTTGGACCTAAATTAGGGTCTTAGGTAAATATTTGCCCTAAATTGGGTTTTTGTGTAAATAGCCCAGTAAAACATGGTCAAACATAAAATCCAACCTCACCATTAGATTATTTAGGTCCAAATTAGGTTTATACCAAAATTTGGATAGAAGGGGAACTCATCTGAAACTACTTTACAAACAGGTTCAGCCCAATTGCATTTCTACCCCTATCTTCTAAAAACCTCTGCAGAAACCCCCTAGCTTTGGCATCATTCTTTGCAATTAGGTCCCTCCACCATTTTAGCAGAGGGAATCCTACTCCGATGAGGAATCGAAGGAAAGATCTCTCTAATTCCTCAGAGAATCCCCTTCAAAATTGAAAGGGAGATTCTCTAAGAAATCTCCTCCGGTTTGAACACAATTCCAAGCTCAATTTGGTACCCAATCTCTCAGGCAAATGCATGAGAGATTTGGGTCTCATTCAACCTTCCATCTCTGGTGAGGTTGCCGTGCTTGGAAGCTTGACTTCCAAGCACAAAACCTTCCTCCAGAGCCTATAAAAAGAATGCCCAAATCACCCCGCATCCTCCAAGCTTGAAATTGGCCTGAGAAACCTTTTATTTCGTCTCTTCCCCTCCAATCAGTAACTCAGCAAGCTCCAGCAACCGCCCTCTCTTTCCCCCATATCTCTACCACAGTACCAGTGGCGGGGTTCTCTTCCCCCTCTTCGTCTACATCGTGCCGCACTAGTCAACGCTCCTGCATCCCCTTCATCGTCGCCATCCTCCTCCCACTGAGTACTTCGTCTCTGGCAACGGCAGTACAAGCCGGTTGCCTTCTCTGCATCCCCCTTCATCTCCCTTCGCACAGATAAGTCCTCTCTTTGTTCCCATCATTTTCCTCTCTTTATTTCTTCAAAACACGCATCGACGCTTGCAACCACCCTCACCTTCCTCATCTCCTGCCAGACCTCCAGCGAGGCATCCCCACCGCTCCACGCCTCCATCTGCCTCCCCAACTACACCATATGCATCGCCACACTCAACTGACCATAAACCCTTGCTCCACTCACCACGCCACACCTACAGAACTCCCCCCGAACACACCCACTTTCGCGCACACAGGGTGCCCTAGGAATGCACGCTCCGGACACACCACGCCACGCCGACCTCCGCACTACCTTCACTGTGTCTAGGCGAAGCTGTCTGAGCCTTCTGACGAGGACGCAAGGCCATTTTCGTTGTTGACAGGTTTAGACGCCCGCCTCCATTAACGCAAGCAAGGAGCTTGCTTGGGAGCTTCCCCCAGGTCTCCTCGCTCCAGGATAAGAGCCCCAGGTCGTGCGGATTCCTCTTGCACATAGAACCAGCTGAGCAATTGGCACTGAAGACCCACGTAGCTACTGGAATCAAGGAGACATCTACTGCGGATGCTCACGAAGGAAGGTGGGACAACATAGTCCTACCTCAGAAGATCGTGAGCAGGCGCAGCGAAATAAGAGGAAAAAGTGAAGAAGGCTCTTCACCTCCTAACCATGGGGTGAGGTCCCTCTCACCTATCACTGCCTTGTCCGTGACCCACTGCCCACAAACCTGGCTTGACCCGTATATCCGACCTACACTCCTCCCCCACCACCGCACGCAGGTGGGCCTGGTCCCGGGCACGCACCCGACCCGATTACTCGAAAAGTGGCTCTGGGAGAGCGAGCCTAAGAGAGAAAGAGGAAGAGAGATCACGAGGGCGAGTAGGGTAGGTTTTGCTCTCTAGCAGGGAAGGAGAAGAAGAAGCTAAGGAAGAAAAGGGCTGAAGCCAACGAATGCTAAGGAAGGAGAAGGCAAGGACTGAAGAGGAAGAAGCTGAAGGGCTGAAAGAGAAAGAAGGAGAAGGAGCTGAAGGCAGAAGAAAGAGAAGCCGCCAGAGAAAGAAGAAGAAGAAGAAGAAGGCAAAGGCCAGAGAAGCTGAAGGCAGAAAGAAGGCATAGGCATGAGAACAGAAGAAAGAAGAGAAAGAAGAAGGAAGGAAGCAGACAGAGATCAGAGATAGAGAAGAGAAAAAGATCAGAAATAGCACTGTAGAAATCACAAGTTTAAGATGTCTGATTTACAAATCAAACGTCCATTTTTTGTGCTCTTTATATACATTGATCCAGTGTCTTTTTATTTACATTTTTGCATTGCAACTCTGATTTTCATTGCATATTCAATTTCTCAAAGTTGTGCTCTTGATTTTTAAACCCCAATTTGCTCCCTGTGTTCGACCCCGGACTTAAAAATTCGAGTAATAAAAATTTATTTATTTTCAAGCAAATTCAACTATATTACAACGCATTGATTTTAAAACATTGATCCCGCCCGTTAAACATTTCGGTGCCGTTACCGAGGAGCAACGGGCGATTTAGAAATCTTGATCACAATTTATGATTTGATACTAACTTGTTATATCTCTTCTGTTGTGATTATTTCAAGGGAAAAGATTCAAAAGAAGACGGCCGCACAACAAGCACACTCGGGGCAAGTAATCTGTAATTAGCCCTTTCTCTTAATCCCCTCATTCTTAAAAGGAAAGAACAAAATAAAAATCAATTAGGGCTACCTGCTTTCCATCTTTAGTTAATTCACCAAAGTTGCCTGATTTTGATTTCAACAAATATTGATTTGTGCATCCATTTAAGGTAACTAGGGCTACCACCTTCTTGATTGAGCCCTAGATACCATATTTGTGGCAACTAAATTGGACCAAAATTAAAGCCAAATTAAGGATTCCAATTTACAGTTTTTGGAGACACATCTTTCTAAGAAAGAATCAACTATTCCAAAAAGAGGTGTGCCTAAGCGTTGGTTGAAAAGACTTATTCAAGAGAAACCCTAAAAATTCAAGCCCTTAATTTCACTTGAACCCTAAAAGAAAGGACCTAAAACTTCTCAAAGGACAAATAGGTGAAATTGACCTCTTGTTGGATTAACCAACCTTGAAATTAGGTCACTTTTGCACTCAAAACATTTAAAGTTCAAGTGAAAGCATAAGCACCTTTGATCTTAAATAAAAGTGGTAGACTTAAGAGGTCAAAATCCCCATTCTGGTCCTACCTAGAATCTCAGTGACAAGAGAGGTCGAGTAGAGGAAACCCTGTAACTCGTGGGGATGCTCTACCATGTAGCGGTCTTTGCGGGACTCCCTCTCTGGCTGCCCAGGTATTTCTCAGGTGAACGGCTTTTCTGACTAAGGGGTATCATCCGCCCCGAACCTCTATAGTCATCCAAATTCTTTCGGTGTCTTGATTAGGTCCATCACATTCTACTCTCATCCAAACCTTCAGTACATGTTCGGTAGGAGGTCCTTAAGACCATCCTTAAGACCTCCTTTAGCAATCCACTCCCGCTGAGGCCAAGCCTCGACGTATGTGTTTGTGCAGCAACCCCACCACATAGACATTTCCTCTGATTCATCAAAACCAAATTCTCCTTCCATCATCATGGCACAACCAGTTGAAGAAGAGAACAATCTTGAACACCAACTCCAGCACCTGAATGATCAATTTCAAAACTTTGTAAACCCGCCGCAGCATCCTATGATGCAAGATCACTATAATCTAGCTACGGTGGCGATCGAACCTCAAGTCTAAATCCTGGCTGGAGGTCCTGATTCTGAACTCAAGCCCAACATGATTCATGCTATTCCAAAATTTCATGGGCTTAATTCCGAGGATCCCTTCCAGCACATCAAACAACTCAAACATCTGGCCTAGACCTTCGGGTCAAATGTTCAAAATCGGGATATTCTTCTTATGAAGATGTTTTCCTTCTCTCTCATGGACAAGGCAACTCATTAGTGTCAGACTCAAACGTGTCCAATCAACACGTGGGTTGAACTATAATCCAAATTCTTGAAAAAGTTCTTCCCAGTTGGTCAGACGAATGCCTTGAGCCACCAAATCACACACTTCACTCAGCAATCTGGAGAACCTCTTCATGAAGCATGGGACCATTTCTTGGATTTCATGCAGAAGTGCCCCCATCACGGAGTTCCTAAATGGGAACAAGTCCAATCTTTTTACCAAGGACTCTGTGAAGATATCCACTTATTCGTCAATGCAACCTGCGGAGGAAATATCATGGGTCAACATGAAGACACTGTGTGGGAGATTCTCGAAAATATGTGCGAGAACTCCATCAATAATGACTCCAAGGGCTTATTCTACCGGACGAATGCTCGCGCATCGACGAACCCGAGGGGAGCACATGAGACGCAGGGCCTGTCCACATCTGTCGACCTGGAACTGATGGCTAGTCGGTTGGACAAGGTCTCTATCATAGAGAAGAAGGTGGATGAGTTGACTTGACATCTGCAACGAGCCACCTCTTGGGAGGGAAGCTATGCATAACATCTATCACCGATCTTCTCAGGGGATGGACCCGTATCCACCCTCGTCTGACCCTAGGACAGGAGGAAACTCCGATCCAATCTATTCTAGTTGGGGGAACTCTGAACCCTCGTATTTTGACTTTCCTGAGGTTCCTCAGACCTGCGAGGACCTCAACGCCATCCAGAATGACCCATTCTCTAATACTTATAACCCTGGATGGCGGAATCATCCCAACTTCCTATGGACGGGAAATAATCAGAATCAAAGACCACTATATCAGCCCCATCCACAAGCCCTCATCCATATTAGTTGCCTCAGCCTCGGCCCAACCCCACCTATCAATCTGGGCCAACCCAAGCTGATCAAATGACTCTTATCCTTCAGACTCTGGCTGACATTTAGAAGACGAATGCGGCTATGCAAAAATAGCACAAGGACAAGATCACAGAGGTTCGCAATCAACTCGCCCAAATGGAAAATTCCTGCCAACCTGGCACACTCCCTTCGCAACCTCTGCCGAATCCGAATAGCATGCCGAACTAGAGGTGCATTATGAACCCAATTCCGGGCCAAGTCCACATGATTTATCAGGCCCCTTCTATTCCATCACCTGACGGGATGGAAGCTTCAACAGCTTATGCGGGATTTCAATAGCAGCCACCTATTTTACTAACCCTGAACCAAAATCAGGCAAGACTAAACTCTGTAACAACCCATAGTGGCAAAGCAACACAAGACCCACCTTATCCAAGCCACTTTCAGCCTCGTAGTAACCCAAGCCCTAGGATAGTTATCCAGGACACCCCTATCCCAGATCAAGAACCTAGACCTATTCTAGAGGAACCAACCAAGGTTCAATTTTCCGAGGCCTTGACCAAGGGAAAGAGGAAAAATAAACCTGTGGCTCCTGAGGAGGATCTAGTCAAGCTCTTTGAATAGGTCCATATAAAAATCCCCTTAATGGATGCAATTTGCCACATACCGACTCATGCACGATTTCTGAAGGACATGTGTACACCCAAGCGTAAGCCGCGAACCAAAAGTTGGAGTCTGATTATACTATCAGAGCAAGCCAGCTCTGTAATTTTGAGTAAACTCCCACCTAAGGCAAAAGACCTAGGTACTCCCCTGATTTCATGTACAATTGGTGATACCCAATTCGACAGAGCCTTATTAGATTTAGGAGCATCCATAAACCTGATACCTACATCCCTCCTTGACCACCTTGAAGAATCTAAGCTTAAACTGACAGAGGTGACATTGCAGTTAGCTAACCAATCTATTAAGTCACCTAAAGGAGTTCTTGAGGATGTCATCGTTAGGGTACGGGATTTTTATTTCTCGGTGGATTTTATAGTCTTGGATATGGATGCACCTGAAAACCCAAAGGATACACCAATTATACTAGGGAGACCCTTTCTAGCCACTGCTAGGGCTAATATAAAATGTGAGGAGGGCCAAATTGAACTGAAATTCGGGAACCAAACACTGAAGATTGACATCTTTAAGGCCCAACAAGGGATTAATTGCGGTGTTTGATTGCACAGCAAAAATACACCAGCAATTATGCCATCTTATGCTATTTCGTAGCATTACTAGTGCACATTAGGTAAACATAGTCGCATTTGTAAAAATACACGCGTGCATGCATTTATTTGAGAGGGGAGGAGAGTGAAATAAATGGCCTTGTAATTGACAAATTCTTCAAGTGTTTCCTCGCAAAATTTCCATCTTCATTTTTTATTTCTATTTGCTTTTTCAATTTCTTCTCTGCGGCTGCAAGGCATGGCCTATTCTTCCTCATGCCATTCCCTGCAACTGCTTACCCTGTAGCCGCATGCACAGCCAGGGCATGGCTGTGCTTGCCTTCTTCCTCTTAAAAAGAGCACGGCTTCTTCTTTGCAAAGAGAGCCCGGTCCACACACCTACAGCAGCCTTCTTCCCTTCCAGGTCATCTCCTCCCCTCTCCCTCCATACGCAGCCTCTCCTCCTCTGAGGAGCCACTCTGCGAGCAGGAGTACCTCACTGTGGTGCACAACCACCACTGAGTCCCACCACCGCCCAGCTCATCAAAGAGCCGATGGGCGTGGTGGTTCTCTTCCCTGTTTCATCATTCCAAGCCAACCCAGCCATTGCCATAGGAGCTTCAACCTTTGAAGCTCAACCGGCCACCGCTCGCCCGCATGCAAGCTCTGCGGCAGCAGTAGCACAGCCCTCCAGCGTGCGCCTGCAGGCCGCCCTCGCCTCCAGCGTGCGCCTGCAGGCCACCCTCGCCTCCCGCTTCTTCGCGTCTTCACCTGCCTCTCCGCAAGCCAGCAGCCGGCGTATACCTTCTGTGCGCGCGCCAGCTCGCGCAGCGGCTCCCGCACTCACAGCACCGGGCACAGGCGGTCATGCGAGCTGACCTGGCACTGTAGCCACTATCCACGTGTTTCAGCGGAACACTGTGGCTACAGTGTGGTGACCGGTAAGTTTCTCACTTATCCGATCACCTGACGCGTCGCTACCGGCCCCAGCCCACGCCCGCGTCTCTCCCAAGTACCTAGTGCCCGCCCGCATCTTCGCCCGCTCCCAGCGCCTGCGCCTGCACACACCCGCCTCTTCGCACAGCGCTGTGCGCTACGATCTCTCCCCCACGCCTGCTCCCTCGTGCATGCATGCACGTCTTCGCGCGCCTACGTGCCTACGCGTGCGGGTGCATGCTCCTGCACATGGCCATCAGACGACGCCTGGCTACTTCAGATGGCTTAAACTCGCCTCCTTCACTCCAGCAGTCTCTCGATCTCTCTCTCTCTCTCTCTCACAGCACTCTCTCACTCTCACTACAGACACATAAACACACACACTCTCTCGCACACACACACTCTCACTTATACACTATTATATACTTATATATATATACATATATATATATTGATATATATACATATATTTATATACATATATATATACATATATCTATGCATATATTAGTACTTATATAACTAAGTATAAGTATAGATACATATATATATATATACATATGAATACATATATATATATACAAACATACATACATATATATATATATATATATATATATATATATATATATAACTATAAATACATATATACATAGATATACATATATATATATATACATAGATACTTATACTAATATATATATATATATACATATACACCTATATATAACTATATACATATATTACCATATATATACATATATATATATACACATATCTATATCTATATATATAGTTATATATAGAAACATATATATATAATTATAAATATATATATATATACATATACATACATCTATCTATACATATATTTACATATCTATATATATACATATAGATATATATTTACATATATATACATATATTTTCATATCACCAACCATACGTTGTATCGCAAGAATATCTGCACCAGTTGCTGATATTCCCCGATACACGCGTACAGAAAGCGTGTTTGCACTCATTTTCCACCAATCCACCTTACACTCCACGAGACACTTCGTCCTGTTGGTTGCGTCTCTCTAGACGACGACCGACTCAACACCGTGCTACACGCCATCTCTGCCTCCACCCCCACCCCTTTATACGTATATAATGTACACACATACATATATACTATATTTACTTTATTTCTATTTCTCTTTCATGACAGTAAAAAGATAAAAAATTATATAAAAGAGAAAAGATAATCCTTAACTTGCAGGTACTCAGTCTTGCAAAGACTAGTTTTGAAACCCTAATTTGGCTCAAAGCCAAGAACCTGATTTTGAGGGTGTACCTCAAGGACAAAAATTATTAGAAAAAAATATTAAATAGAAAAACACCAAAAACATAATAAGTGAATGGAAGAGATTCGTTGTAGGAAAGGCATAGAGACTTATTCACTTCTAGTCCCACTTCCCTGAGTTCAACCCTAGGCCTAAAAATGACCAAGATAAAATCAAGTAGGCCAGGTAAAAAAATTTTGTAAAGAGATGGTTAGGCTTGATTTAGGTTAACCACTATACGCATTTCAACGATAAAATCACCATATTAACATGACCTATCCGGGCCCGACCACAACCTCTTTTCATGGCGCCGTTGCCAGGGAAGTGTGCATTCAAGTAAGTTTTTACTCCATTCCTTTAATTTTTCTCTTCTCACACCCTTCTCTTCATGGGTGTTTTTGTTTGTTGCTGTGCAGGTGAACCTGTTGCAAGGAGAAGGTTGGTAGACGAAGTCAGAGACGTGGGCAGATCCAAGACGGGAATGAGAGCGTGAAGTCGCCGACACCGCATTGGATCTTCTCACACGTTGCTGCACAAGTAGGTTTTTCTTTCTTAGCAACCTAGGTTAACTTGTAACCTTAATAAAAATAAAAAAAACTAAAAAAAACTAGAAAAACTTCTTGGGATCTCTTGGGGCATGTGGATTAAAAAGCACTTGTTTGATTGTTTGTCATCACTCCCACCGCCCCGAGATTTCCCACCAAACTTCGCATAGCGAAGATCCAAGAATCTTGATTCTTGAATCTTTCGCAGTGTGAAGTATTCTTTGAGGCAAAAATAAAAAGATTGATTGCACCCCTCTTTGCCTCATTTATCTGCAAATTCGGGATCACATTTTTTGGTGGGGAGACTTGGAATTGAGTTGATTCCAACCCCACCACGACCTTTCACGTGCTTAAGATTCGATCCCGAATACTTCAACCCCAACAATTTGATTTTCTTTATCTTTTGGTTGAGCCTTGTGTGTGGAAATCATTTTGGTGATTGGGAGCACTTGAATTGAAGTGCTTTGGCTCCCTTTCACACTAATCTAAAATTGATTCGTGCATCCACAATAGAAATCTCCATCTAGGGAAGCCCATTGCATTTTAGCATGCATTAACCAATTGACATTGAAGAAGGGTTTGTTGGGCATAGAAGAAAACTTGTATTCTCTCAAAACCCGAAGATTGGTTGAATTGGTAATTCAGAGAAATCCTAAAATCCAAACTACTTAAGGCTGAATTCTAAAAACCATTCACCAATTAAAAACTTCAATTCAGGGAGATTTCCCCGTTGCATGCTTGGTTTACACACTCTAAAAATCAATCACTTGGGCATTACCCATAAATAATGCCCTTCACATTCTAGAAGCACTTGATCCTAAGCCTCTAACTAAAACAGGTAGCAATTTGACCCTTATTAAGGATTGGAGGTCTAACTACCTGCGTGTAGCGCCTACATGCTGGTGAGGGTTCCCACGTGCTATCGGGTGTCTAAGACTGGGGCAAACGGCCTTTCAATCTGGCCTGGTGGTTCCACGGTGCTCGCATTCGGTTTCGTAGTTCGGGATAGTAGGTGACTTAGATCTTTAGGTCTAAGGGCACACTGTAGAGGTTAGGAATTTGATTGCATTGATTTGTCATCAAGTGTACCTTTGCGGCGTCATTTCTCTCATCTCTTGTTCCCTTCTTATCTCCCCAATTCTTCCTACGGTAGTGCATGTTTGGGAGGAGGTCACAAAACCCTGAACTGTGTGAATTGCCTAATAATTTTAGAAAAGAAGCCGAATCATCCTCCTCCTCCACTTACATGGCTGCACGCCCACCCCCAAATCCCGAGGGAGGAAACCGCCCTTAAAACCCACCAGGTGGTGGAGCCTTAGATCCCATAACCCGTCTCCAAGCCCAAATGGAAGTGTATAATGAACAAATTGAAGCCATTCGGGAAACATTGGAGGAAATACAGAACCCTCCCGAATGGGAGGAGCCTAGATCTCTTAGCTCCTATCAGAATCCCGCTGCTACAGAGACCATAGGACAAATTCAGGTCCCCATGGGCGGGGATGACTTTGAACTAAAACCTAACATAATTGGCCTGATAAATTTTCACTTCCATGGTCTTGCAAGTGAAGATCCTTTTCTCCACTTGGAAGACCAAACCCGATTAGCTGAAATAGTTAAACCAAGAAATATCGGGTTACCTATAGTCCTCATGAAAATGTTCCCGTTTTCATTGGGGGATAAAGCGTCGCAGTGGCTACGCACCCTTGGGAGAACCACCCACTCTTGGGAAGAGATGCGAACAGCATTTCTCAAGAAGTTCTTCCCAATCGGGTGAACCAATGTGCTTCGCCGTGCTATCACTTCATTTATGCAACAAAACGGCTAACAATTTCATGAGGCATGGGAGAGATATAATGACCTCCTCAGGAAGTGTCCGCACCACGGTCTGCCTAAGTGGCATATAGCCCAGATTTTCTACTATGGGCTAAATGAAACTTTGAAGCAGATTGCAGACGCTTCCTGCGGAAGGAATTTCATGAATAAAGACGAGAATGGAGCATTCGAAATATTTGAAAATATGAGTGAAAACTCAATGAACAATGCTTCCATTGTCGCCTTTAATCATACCAGCCAGCCCCGTAATGTCCACAAAGTTGACATGGGACCCTCCCATTCATCCACTGATCTCAGCCTTATCACACAGAAATTGGATGAAGTCTCCGTCATGCACAAGAAGCTAGACGAGCTTCTAGCCAACCTCGCCCGTTCTATGGCAAACACCCCAACCTCACCACTTCGTCACAATCCCAATTCTTCCAACACCAGGCTTATTCCAAGAAACCTCGTATGACCTTCCTTACCGAGTGTCGCGCCGAGCGATTCGGTAAGTCATGTGGATCTGACTTCTGTGAGCTAGTATTTCAACACGGAGGACCAAGCCTTTGTGTGCTCAGAAGCATATTTGCATGCGGACAAGTCTTCTGGCATAGAAGACGCTTGCGCCCTGGGGAACAACCCATTCTCTGCCACTTATAACCTAGGGTGGCGAAATCATCCGAACTTCACATGGTCCAACAACCTGTAGCGCCAAAACCTCGCGGGTGGACCAATGCGACCGTCCACACCCGTCATCCCAAGGGCCCAGTCTAATCCTATGGTGAATCCACCACCGGGTCCTTGCGCACCGCAAACAGAACACACATCAAGTCCTCTTAACAAATTGATGCGAATGATGACGGAAATGTCAAAGCGTCATGAAGAGAACATGACCTCTCTTCAGCACCAATTGGCGCAGCAGAATGCTGAGATCAGTCAACTACACATGGCGACTCGATCTCAAGGCACTCTTCCCGCCCAACCTGTTCCCAACCCACGAAATTTCGTACCCCGTGGTCCTCAACCACAGGTACGACCTTCCCAGGGGCAGGTACATCAAATTCTGCAAGCTCCGAGCATTCCACCGGGATATCAGGCTAATCCGACTGCAGCACCTCACTCTTATGTCCCTATTGCGAACCCTCCTCTATCGTATGATCCCACTGGACCCGCATCGTCCAATTCTATCACTATGAGGAGCGGTAAGCAAACTGTCGATCAGCCTTGTCCTGATCCTGGTCCGTCTTCTTCATCGCCCTCTCATTCGGGATGCGCACCGCATTCGCGAGAGGATGATACACCCAAATTGGTGCCAGAATCAGTCCCATTCCCTAAGGCTCTACTGAGGGAGCCAAAAGGCAAGAAGAAAGATACGCAAGCCTTTGATAACCTGCGTAATTTGTTCAGGGATGTAGAAATCAAGGTACCCCTACTCGAGGCTATCAATCACATACCTACTGTCGCTTGATTTTTCAAGGACTACACAACACCCAGGCAACAGTTAAAGAAAACTAAGAATCCGGTGGTTCTCGCCTCATGCGAGTTGTGCTATACTGTTAAATCTACCACCGAAGCAGAAAGATCCGGGCACACCGCTTATTTCCTGTAGCATCCAAGGCTATAATTTTTACCATGCCCTGCTTGATCTAGGATCTTCCATCAATCTTATACCAACCATCATGCCCGAAAAATTTTCCTTGGGAAATCTGAAACCCACCCCTGTCACGTTACAGTTGGCAGATCGTTCTGTCAAAATTCCGAAGGGTGTGGTGGTTAGGGTCAACAGTCTATGTTTTCCTGTTGACTTTCTTATTTTAGATATGGAAGTTCCTAGCTCACTTTCTGATTGTCTGATCATCCTTGGTCGACCTTTCTTGGCCACAGCCCGCACCCATATCGACTGCGAGTCGGGCTGTATTGAGATTGCCGTTGGATCTGAGAAGCTCAAGCTTAACATCTTCAAGGTAGCCAAGAACTTTGATTGCGATTGTATCCAGGATGACACGTCTGACGAGGACATGGCCATCAGCACATGTATTAGACTAATTGGGACCTATTCTGACTGCTGCGGATTACCTGTAAACACTGACAATTTCCTGGCCAACACGTATTGTGACATTCCCCCAACCCTCCCTTGTCCCATACCTTCTCCTGACCAGACTTCTGACGAGGTTTTTTCCGCTTCCCACACCTCATGGTCTGAGTCATATTCGGGCTACTCACCGCCGGTCCACACTCTTGAAGACCAGATTACCCTTTCTTTCCAGCCAAATCAGGCGGATTTGCAACTCCACACTGGGACCTTGAGCCCACATACTACTCACTGGGGCTATTATTTTTTGGGTCCATATATCCAAGAAGCCCCTCTTCTTGGCCAATCTAAGGGCCAACTTCTTCCTCCCGACTTGTTTTCTGATCCGCCTGGGACACTCTTGTCCCAAGAAATGGCAGATCTTTCACCATCCACTCCCGAGCTGAAAGAGCTGCCTAGTACACTTAAGTATGTTTTCCTAGGACCAAATGAAATGCTCCCCATAATCATCAGTTCAAAATTGACCAGGGAGCAAGAGTGCAAACTAACAAAGGTCCTTATGGAACACAAGGCAGCCATTGGATGGTCTTTATCAGACTTATCGGGCATTAGCCCCTCCTAGTACACTCACCATGTATATACGGAGGAGGAGGCTCGACCTTCCCACAAGATGCAGCGACGTCTCAACCCTAACATGCAGGAGGTCGTTAAGAAGGAAATTATTAAGTGGCTGGATGCGGGTATAATCTACCCGATCAGCGATAGCCCCTGGGAGAGTCCAATTCACGTTGCGCCCAAAAAGGCAAGACTCACCATCCATGTCAATGACAGGGGAGAATCCATCCCTACACGCACTCACACATCTTGGAGAGTGTGTGTAGATTATAGGAAACTCAATGCTGCAACTAAGAAAGATCACTTTCCGCTACCTTTCATTGACCAAATCCTGGAGCGATTAGCGGGAAATAAATTTTTCTGTTCCTGGATGGAATCTCAGGATATAACCAGGTGGCAATTGAACCCGAGACCAAGAGAAAACCACTTTCACCTACCCCTTCGGCACCTTTGCATTTAGAAGGATGCCGTTCGGACTTTACAACATGCCAGCAACTTTCCAGAGATGTATGTTGGCGATATTTCATGACATGGTGGGTGGCTTTCTCGAGGTCTTCATGGATGACTTTTCGATCTTTGGACCATCTTTCGATGACTGTCTTGCCAACCTGACTCATATCCTTAGGAGATGTATTGATGTAAACCTCGTGCTTTCCTGAGAAAAATGTCATTTTATGGTACACGAGGGAATTGTTCTAAGGCATATCATCTCCAATAGGGGTATCGAGGTTGACAGAGCTAAGCTTGATGTAATTGCTGATTTACCTGTGCCTGGCTCTGTCAAACAAATCTGCTCCTTCCTGGGACACGTCGGTTTCTATAGGAGCTTCATCAAAGATTTCTCCAAGATTTCTCAACCTTTAACTCATCCCCTATCAACCGACGTACCCTTCAATATGGGCCCCGACTGCATACGAGCATTCACGCAGCTGCGTAATGCTGTCACCAAGGCCCCTGTTCTCCAGCCATCTGATTGGTCCCTCTACTTTGAACTCATGTGTGACACTTTCGACCTTGCATTCGGAGCCATCCTAGGACAAAGACGTGATAGACACCCCTTCGTGGTGTACTATGTCAGTAAGACGTTGGACGAGGCCCAGCGTAATTATAGTACCACTGAGAAAGAAGTACTAGCGGTTGTCTTTGGGCTGGAGAAATTCCGCTCTTACCTTCTGGGTTCACATGTTATTGTTTTCACTGATTACGCAACCATTCGCCATCTCATGCACAAGAAGGATGCCAAGCCCAGACTGATTCGTTGGATCCTTCTGCTCCAAGAATTTGACATTGAGATCCGCGATAAGGCCAGAGCCCAGAATGTTGTGGCTGATCATCTTTCCAGACTGGACCCTGACCATATTGGACTTACTCTGCCAATTAATGAGATTTTTCCTGATGAGCACCTATTGGCAATCAATGTGGCAAGTGGACCTTGGTATGCTGACATTGCCAATTACCTTGCTTCTGGATCCCTTCCACGTGGCTGGCCTAAAAGCCAGCGCGAGCGTCTCATGGCAGAAGCAAAGTATTATTTCTAGGATAATCCACTTCTTTTTCGAATAGGTGCTGATCAAATCATCCGTCGCTGTATTCCTGACAGCAAATTCCCCAATGTGCTATCCGTCTGCCACGATCAGGCCTACGGAGGCCATTTCTCTGGGAGAAAAACTGCAGCCAAGGTGTTGCAGTGCAGTTTCTTTTGGCCCTCCCTTCACCAGGATGCACACAATTATGCCAAGCATTGCACTAGGTGCCAGTCATTAGGGTCAATGTCACGACGTGACATGATGTCCTTGCAACCCATCCTAGCTGCGGAAATCTTCGACATTTGGGGAATTATTTCATGGATCCCTTTCCTCCTTCCAACGGCTTCAAATTTATGCTCGTGGCTGTTGATTATGTTTCGAAATAGATCTAGGCTATTCCCACGCGTCGTGCTGACATGGTATATCCACTCGATTTGTCAAAGACCACATTTTTGCATGATTTGGAATCCCTCGAGCCATTATCTCAGATGGAGGAAGCCACTTTACCCATGCTTCTTTTCGAGCACTTCTGAGGAAATACGGAGTCCACCATTGTATCGCATCTCCGTATCATCCTCAGATGAACGGCCAAGCAGAGGTGTCGAACCGGCAAATCAAGCAAATTCTCCATAAAACAGTTCGGCCTTACCGTAAGGATTGGTCCGATAAGCTGATTGACGCACTTTGGGCGTATCGGACCGCCTTCAAGGCTCCCCTTGGTATGACTCCTTATAGAATCATTTACAGGAAGCCTTGTCATTTTCCCATGGAGCTGGAGCATCGCACTTATTGGGTGGTTCGCCAATGTAACCTCGACCCAGACCTGTGTGATCGAGAAAGGAAACTCCAACTCCAGGAGCTGGAAGAGCTCTGTCATGAAGCCTATGATTCTGCTTTAACTTTCAAGCAACACACAAAGTTTATTCACTACAGCCATATTCAGCGGAAAGAATTTGAGCCATCTCAGCAAGTTTGGCTCTACAATGCCCAGCTCAAATTCTTTCCTGGAAAATTGAAGTCCAAATGGACTGGTTCTTTCCTGGTCATGAGACCATTTCCTAACGGGGCCATTGAAATTGAAGATCCCAAATCTGGGCATAAATTTACGGTCAATGGGCAACATTTGAAACCCTATCTTACTCATGAACCTAGTCCCATTGGAGAAACTATTGCCCTGCTGGAGGGTAACTAATGTTGTGCCTCATCCTGAGTCCAGCTGGGGACGTTAAATTCAGCGCTCGTTGGGAGGCACCGCAACAACACTCACCATCCACCATCACTTTTTACTTCACAGTCACGCTCACTTCACTTTTCACTTCACCACCCACCATCCACCCACCCTACCACCCTGTTGTATACCTTGCACCTCAGCTCTCGTTACCCGATCTTTCATCCTTTCTCTACCCTACCCTGCATGCATATGAGGACATAGCATCATTTGGCATGGGGGGGTGGATAGGCATCCATAGGATCTGGGTATTTTATGGTATCATGCAGTTTCCATCTATAAATATATATTAAAAAAAAATGGTGTTTAGTAATGATCTGAAGGTTGAAACAAAAATACAATAAGTGTTTATCGATATTCAACCACTATTTTGAAGACTTTCCAGGCCACAGAAGCTTGATTCGCTCAGGCTCGGCTTAATTCACTTGAGCATTGACAAGATAGATCAGAATCTCTCCTAACTAAGGACGTATTCTTGTACCTGAGACACTAGTACAGGATCCGTTGGTTTGCTTCTACTCGAGAGCCTAAGTAATCTTGGTTCACACTACCCATATCAAGAAAGACCAGATGAATATAAGATCCAACCCTAGTGTTCATTAGGGAAGGTGGAGTCCTTACCTGTGTGCGCAGGTAGGCTTTTTATCCCAGGCTTTAGTCTTGTGTTTAGGAGAGACTCTTTCCACCAAAAAGGAACTCTCCCACCAAAAGAAAAGTGTGCTCCTCCAAATAAAGTTGTAAGAGATATACAGACACGTGTTTCAAAAAAAAAAAAAAAGATGCAAATAAGTCAGTATATCTCACAAATGTCTGTAAAGTCTTCGCCCTACAAAAAGTTCTTCAGGGCAAGTCGCAAATACCCTATCTTCTTTGAGCCACAAATATTATAAAATGGGAGTTGAGTTTCCATCATCTTTTTACAGGTCAATCCGAAGACAAAAGCTGAAACTGGGACCAACCTGACTTAAAAATTCGTGAAACCCTGGGCTTGAGTCTTAATGTTCATCTGGTCAGTCTTGATCCTTCACTAAGCACAAGACATAATTTCTTGAGCTCTCGAGTACGGCAAAAACCTCCTGGGTCCCGGAAATCGTACTTAACGTTTAAATATCAAGAGTTCTGGATAGTCGAGAGATGATCTATGTCATGTGAGACTTAAAGTACTGGTAGTCTTCTCTACAATTGGTTCTCACAATATCCAACAAAAAAACACAAGAATGTCACCTCAGAAGAAATTCTTAAGCTTAAGATCATTTCTAAATACAATACAAAAAAAAAATGTTTTGCTAGGGACTAGCAAAAGATAGGCAAGAGGGTATGATTGCACAGCAAAAATACACCAGCAATTGTGCCATCTTGTGCTATTTCCTAGCATTACCAATGCATATTAGGTAGCCATAGGCGCATTTGTAAAAATACACGCATGCATGCATTTATTTGAGAGGGGAGGAGAGTGAAATAAATGGCCTTGTAATTGACAAATTCTTCAAGTGCTGCCTCGCAAAATTTCCATCTTCATTTTTTATTTCTATTTGATTTTTGAATTTCTTCTCCGCAGCTGCAAGGCATGGCCTCTTCTTCCTCACGCCATTCCCTGCAACTGCTTGCCCTGCAGCCGCATGCACAGCATGAACAGCCATGCACAGCCAGGGCATGGCTGTGCTTGCCTTCTTCCTCTTTGAAAAGAGCACGGCTTCTTCTTTGCAAAGAGAGCCTAGTCCACACACCTACAGCAGCTTTCTTCCCTTCCAGGCCATCTCCTCCCCTCTACCTTCATACGCAACCTCTCCTCCTCTGAGGAGCCACTCTGCGAGCAGGAGTACCTCACTGTGGTGCACAACCACCACCGTGAGTCCCACCACTACCCAGCTCATCAAAGAGCCAATGGGCGTGGGGGTTCTCTTCCCTGTTTCATCGTTCCAAGCCAACCCTACCATTGCCACAGGAGCTTCAAGCTTTGAAGCTCAACTGGCCACCGCTCGCCCGCACGCAAGCTCCGGGGCAGCAGCAGCTCATCCCTCCAGTGCACGCCTGCACCGCTTCTTCGCGTCTTCACCCGCCTCTCCGCAAGCCAGCAGTCCGCGCAGACCTTCCACGCGCACTCTAGCCGCGCAGCGGCTCCCGCACTCACAGCACCGGGCATAGCCGGTCACCCAAGCCGACCTGGCACTGTAGCCATTGTTCACGCGTTTCAGCGGAACACTGTGGCTACAGTATGATGACCGGTAAGTTTCTCACTTATCCGGTTACCCGGCGCGCTGCTACCGACCCCAGCTCGCGCCCTCGTCTCTCCCGCGTACACCAGTGCCCGCCCGCGTCTTCGCCCGCTGCCAGTGCCTGCGTCTGCCCGCACCAGCCTCTTCGTGTAGCGATGTGCGCTGCGGTCTCTCCCCCACTCCCGCTCCCTCCTGTGTGCACGCATGTCTTCGCGCGCCTACACGCTCCTGCGCGTGGCCATCAGACGACGCCTAGCTGCTTCAGATGGCTTAAACTTGCCTCCTTCACTCCAGCAGTCTCTCGATCTCTCTCTCTCACAGCACTCTCTCACTCTCACTACAGACACATACACACACACACACTCTCGCACACACACTCTCTCACTTATACACTATTATATACTTACATATATATACATATGTATACACATATATTTATACATATATATATATACAAATATACATACATATATATATATATATATCTATAACTATAAATATATATATATATACATAGATACTTATACTAATATATATATATGCATATACACCTATATATAACTATATACATATATTACCATATATATACATATATATATATACAAATACATACATCTATCTATACATATATTTACATATCTATATATATACATATAGATATATATTTACATATATATACATATATTTTCATATCACCTACCATACGTTGTATCGCGGGAATATCTGCACCAGTTGCTAATATTCCCCGATACACACGTACAGAAAGCGTGTTCGCACTCATCTTCCACCAATCCACCTTACACTCCATGCGGCACTTCGTCCTGTTGGTTGCGTCTTTCTAGACGACGACCAACTCGACACCATGCTATACGCCATCTCCGCCTCCACCCCCACCCCTTTATACATATATAATATACACACATACATATATACAATATTTTCTTTATTTCTGTTTCTCTTTCATGCCAGTAAAAAGATAAAAAAAATATATAGAAGAGAAAAGATAATCCTTGACTTGTAGGTACTCAGTCTTGCAAAGACTAGTTTTGAAACCCTAATTTGGCTCAAAGCCAAGAACCTGATTTTAAGGGTGTACCTCAAGGACAAAAATTATCAGAAAAAAATATTAAATAGAAAAACACCGAAAACATAATAAGCGAACGGAAGAGATTCGTTGTAGGAAAGGCGTAGAAACTTATTCACTTCTAATCCCACTTCCCTGAGTTCGACCCTGGGCCTAAAAGTGACCAAGATAAAATCAAGTAGGCCAGGTAAAAAAATTTTGTAAAGAGATGGTTAGGCTCGATTTAGGTTAACCACTATACACATTTCAATGATAAAATCACCATATTAACACGACCTATCCGGGCCCGACCACAACCTCTTTTCAGTGTTATAGAATAAATATGTGATATCAAGGCCGTGGTTGCTAAACCGTATATTGAGGATAACCTGATTACTTCCAATCAACCACATGAAGATCAAAACCCGCAATCAGAGGAGTCTGAATCTGACGTAGATACACCCATAACTCCTTCCCTTACTCCTAACACACACCCTGAACCAGCCACTCCTGCTGATAACCCCGTTCTAGAACTCAAGCCTCTTCCTGACCATCTGAAGTACGTCTTTTTGGGTTCCAATCAGACGTTTCCTATGATTATCAACTCCAGACTCACACTCGACCAGGAATCACATCTGATTACTGTTTTCCAGCAACATCATAGAGCCATTGGTTGGACTCTCGATGATTTGACTGGTATTAGCCCCGCTTATTACACACACCGTATCTACACCGAAGAGGGCACACGACCTTCCCATGAAATGTAGAGACGTTGAATCCTAATCTGCAGGAGGTCATGAAAAAGGAGATCATCAGGTGGTTAGATGCAAGGATCATCTACCCGATCTCTGACCGTCGGTTAGTGAGTCCAATCCAGGTTGTGCCTAAGAAGGCAGGATTCACCGTTATCACGATTGAAATCGGAGAAGTCATACCTACCCATGTGGCAAACTCATGGAGAGTCTGCATTGATTACAGAAGACTCAATTCCTCCACGAAGAAGGGTCATTTCCCACTACCATTTATTGATCAAATCCTCGAGAAACTAGCGGGAAATAGGTTCTTCTGCTTTTTGGACGGGTACTCTGGGCATAAACAGGTTGCAATCCATCCTGAGGACCAAGAAAAGACTACTTTCACCTACCCCTTCAGGACGTACGCATTCCGAAGGTTTCCATTCTATCTCTACAATGCACCCGCTACTTTTCAGCGGGCATGCTTGCCATATTCTCAGATATGGTAGGTGATTATCTGGAAGTCTTCATGGATGACTTTTCAGTATTTAGAGAATCATTTGATGATTTTCTCCTGCACTTGGTCCAAATCCTCAGGCAGTGCATTGACATGAATCTAGTTCTTTCCTTGGAAAAGAACCATTTCATGGTGCCTGAAGGAATTGTCCTGGGACATCTCATTTCAGAAAAGGGCATCCAAGTCGATCGAGCCAAGGTGAACTTGATTTCCAAACTCCCTATGCCTAGCTCGATCAAGGACATCTGATCTTTTCTGGGGCACGTCGATTTTTACCATCGATTCATTCCTGATTTCTCAAAGATCGTGCGCCCCCTGACCACTCTGCTGTCTAAGGATGTACCTTCCAAAATCTCCAAGGAATGCACTCAAGCATTTGAAATCTTCCGTGATCGAGTTATCCAAGCCCCGATCCTACAGTCCCCTGATTGGTCTCAACCCTTTGAGATCATGTGCGATGCATCTGATTTCGCTGTAGGAGCAATACTCGGGCAGAAAATTGACAAGAAACCCATGGTCATCTACTACGCTAACAAGACACTTGACGAGGCTTAGCATAACTACACAGTTACTGAGAAAGAGCTGTTAACCATAGTATTTGCCCAGAAAAAATTCAGATCTTATCTCCTGGGTTCCCGTGTTATCATTTACTCGGATCACACAGCTGTGAGGCATCTCCTTGCGAAGAAGGACGTGAAACCTCAATTAATCCAATGGATCTTGCAATTGCAAGAGTTTGACCTCGAGATTCGTGACAAAGTGGGAAAATAGAACGTGGTAGCTGATCACTTGTCCCACCTTCCTTCTGAGATCACCGACCCTTCCAGACCCATCACGGAACATTTTCCTGATGAGCACCTTCTGACTATCAATACAGCGCTTCCATGGTTTTCTGATATAGTAAACTACCTAGCATCACATCAAATTCCATCCGATTGGCCGAAGGCCAAGAAGGACAAATTGCTTTCCGATGCCAAGTATTACTTCTGGGAAGACCCATATCTTTTCTGCATCGATGCTGACCAGATCATTCGATGATGTGTCGCGGAAGCGGAAATTCAAGACATATTATCTTTTTGCCATGACCAAGCATGCGGTGGACATTTTTCAGGTCATAAAACCACAGCGAAAGTCCTCCATTATGGATTCTATTGGCCCACAATTTTCAAAGACGAATACAATCACTGTAGGCATGCACTCATTGCCAGACCTTAGGCAACATTAGCCATCGTGATATGATGCCCTTACAGTCGATTCTGGTATGCGAAATCTTTGACATATGGGGGATTGATTTTATGGGACCCTTCCCTGTTTCGGACGGCTTCGAGTACATTCTACCCGCTATGGACTATGTGTCCAAATGGATCGAAGCCATTCCGACCCGAACCAATGATCATAAAGTGGTTATCAAATTCATTCATCAGAACATCCTTTCATGGTTCGGGTTTCCACGAGCTATAATTTCTAATGGAGGGACCCATTTCACTAACGCTCAGTTCAGGTCACTGATGACCAAATACGGGGTGTCACATCGAATCTCTACTCCTTACCACCCCCAAACTAATGGTCTAGCTGAGCTATCAAATCGGGAGATCAAGAAAATCCTCCAGGTTACTATTCAACCTGACAGGAAAGACTGGTTGTCCCGACTTCCGGAAGCTTTGGGGGCTTATAGGACTGCCCACAAAACCCAATTAGGTATGTCTCCTTTCAGATTGGTGTACAAGAAGGCATGTCACCTCCCCGTAGAATTGGAGCAGAAAGCCTATTGAGCAATACGGAACTGAAACCTAGATCTTTCTAAGGCAAGAACCCATAGAAAGCTTCAAATGAGATAGATCGATGAATTACGCCACGATGCGTATGAGAACTCGCAAATTTACAAAGAGTGGGTTAAGGCCTATCTTTATAAACACATATCCAGAAAGATTTTTCATCTAGGTCAAAAAGTATTATTCCTTAATGCCAAGCTTAAACTATTCCCAGGAAAGCTATGATCAAAATAGATCGAACCCTACCTCATCAGACGGATCTTTGGAAATGGAGCCGTTGAGATCAATCCACTTAGCCACGATTCTGAACCTTTTGTCGTAAATGGTCAGAGACTCAAACCAGTCATTGACTTAACCAATACAAATTTAGCTGAGATATCCTTTACCCTCCATTCTCCCTGAGCTCATTGCGCCCAGCCGATGGCGTAAAAATCAGTGCTTAACGAGAGGCAATCCGTCATTCTTGATAAACCTGAAACCTTTCTTGACATTCTTATGCTGAATTCATATTACACTTTAGGGTTCATCCATTAGAACAGCCGACCCCACCTCATGTACCCGTACTCGAGTTTAGAAATCATTCGCAAAAGTCACCTCGACCAATTCACCCACCCAAAACCTGTTCTAATGAATGACCCAAGCTGAATTCGAATCCACCTAATTTACAATGGGGACATTGCAAATCGTAGGCATGGTGGGTATGAAAGTGCAAAACACCATGAAGACTCATCTCACAAGAAAAGGTTTCAACAAAAAAATCACATATCACGAAAACACCAAAAAAATGAAAAAATCTTGAAAAAGAACAAAAAATTCTGGGGGGAGAGAAAATTTTGAGGCCATACAAAACTTGAGGAAAAGTGAAAAATGTCAGAAAAAGGAGCACAAAATGAAAAGAAAAAAAAAGATAGTCATTAGTAAGAAATTAAGGGATTAACTAACGTTCTAGACCATATCAAGAGAAACAAAAATGAAGTAAAAAAGTGCTAATGAGGCACAAAAGAGATTAGTAGGAACACTGATGTTAGGCCTCTTGGGCTAGACTCTTAGGCTTAAAAATTCAAGTATCCGCTAAGATCTGGATAGTCCTCAAGAGGTTGGGGAAAATGCGAAGCTTAAGTATTATGTCTAAGGCTTAGGGAGTATTCGACCTCGTTAACTGACCTTTGGTTTGTGGGACTCAGTAACCTAAGCACCCCAATCCACACAAAGTCTGGTTCAGTGCGCATAATTATCAAAATCACGCAAAAGTGTTTAAGTGTTCTGAAAAAGTCGCCTAGATTTGGAGCAGCCGATCAACACAAGTTGATTTGGATGAGTTCCCGACGCAGAGAGGCGGGAAATTCCCCTCAAAGATGCACAATAACATATCGTCTCCTCGATGCTTGTCTCCTAGGATATTTACATATCCTACTAGGGGCACGTAAGCACCCTGTGCTGGTTCAGATGCCATGGGCGGCATTATCACGAAATGTTGATTGCCAGGGTCTGGATTTAGCTATAGAACACCATGGGCGGGATTATCTCAAAATCTCGAAAGCCAAGGTTCTGGGGGTTTCCATGGGCAGTGCTATCACGAAGCATCAATTGCCAAGAACCCATCGAGGATTGACAATGGGGACGAGGAATCGGATACAGACCATGTTGAGAAGCCAATACGAACCTAGAAATAAAAAGAAAAGAGAGGGAAAACTCTCTAAACAAAGAAAATCCTCTGTTTCCCTCTTACAAAAAAATGCATTGCAAATTGAATCAAGGCTAAAATACGTTACAAGCACGGGTGCTTTAACCGCGGAGTCTAACGAACCTTAGGATAGATCCTATGAGCCTTAAAAACCTTCGCGTAAGATTGACGTTAGAGCTAGTCAGGACTGGATCTTGGATGGTACTTGAGTACATCTAGGCCTACTGTCGGCACTCTAACCTAATCAAAATGAAAAAAAAGCACTCATCATAATTTGGGAACTTCATGGAACTTATGGTCTACAACAGAAGTTAAAACCTTAAAATTTTGCTAAGGGACTAGCAAAATCTAGGCATGGGGGTATGATGGGAACACCATCATGAGCCCTAACTAGCTCATTTTAACCCAGAAAAGAGAACAAGAGCTCCTACATAACCAACTGGAGGTCCTAACTCAATGAATAACCCTTCTGAGAGAAAAGTAAGAAACAAGGGGTAAATTTGAAATTTTACCATTAAAGTACAACAACTGATTTTATCATGGGATAAACACAGGTTCAATGGTCTTAACAAGATAAAAAGTGGATTGGTTCAAATAGAAAAGGGTTCATGTGAATTCTAGGAATTAAATGACTTCCTGTAACCCTAAAACAGACCCACTTAATTTAACAACGTTCTAGTAAAGATAAAATTCACCTAAACCCACTAAAAATCATGGAAAAATATCCTCCATGGTTTAGAACCTTCAATTTGGCCTTTAGAACCTATTTTGACCTAAATTGGGGTCTCAGACAAATATTTATCCTAAATTGGGTTTTTGTGTAAATAGCACAATAAAACGTGGTCAAACCTAAAATCCAACCTCACCATTGGATTCCATAGGTCCAAATTAGGTTTATACCAAAATTTGGACCGAAGGGGAACTCATCTGAAACTACTTTGCAAACAGGTTCAACCCAATTACATTTCTACCCCTATCTTTTGAAAACTTCTGCAGAAACCCCCTAGCTTTATCGTAGTTCTCTGCAATTAGGTCCATCCACCATTATAGTGGAGGGAAACCTACTCCGATGAGGAATCGAAGGAAAGATCTCTCTGATTCCTCAGAGAATCCCCTTCAAAATTGAAAGGAGATTCTCTGAGAAATCTCCTTCGATTTGAACACAATTCCAAGCTCGATTTGGTACCCAATCTCTCATGCGAATGCATAAGAGATTCGGATCTCATTCGACCTTCCATCTCCGGAGAGGTTGCCGTGCTTGGAAGCTTGGCTTCCAAGCACAAAGCCTTCCTCCAGAGCCTTTAAAAGCACGCCCAGATCACCCTGCATCCTCCAAGCTTGAAATTGGCCTAAGAAACCATCTATTTCGTCTCTTCCCCTCTGGTCAACAACTCAGCAAGCTCCGGCGACCCCCCTCCCTTTCCATCATCGCTCTTTCATAATACCAGTGGTAGGGTTCTCTTCCCCCTCTTCATCTACGTTGCGCCGCACCATTCGAAGCTCCTACGGCCCCTTCATCGTCGTCATCCTCCTCCCACTGAGTACTTCGTCTCCGGCGACGATAGTATGAGCCTACTACCTTCTCTGCATCCCCCTTCATCTCCCTACACACAGATAAGTCCTCTCTTTGTTCCCATCATTTTCCTCTCTTTATTTCTTCAAAACACACATTGACGCTTGCAACCACCCTCACCTTCCCCATCTCCGGCCAGACCTCCGGCGAGGCATCCCCGCCACTCCACACCTCCATCCGCCTCCCCAACTACCCCATAAGCATCACCACACTCAACTGACCATAAACTCTCACTCCACTCACCATGCCACACCCCCAGAACTCCCCCCAAACACACCCACTTTCACGCACACAGGGTGCCCTAGGCACGCACGCTCAGGCCACCCCATGCCACGCTGACCTCCGCACTACCTTCGCCGTGTCTAGGCAAAGCTGTCTTAGCTTTCTGACGAGGCTGCAAGGCCGTTTCCATGGTCGACAGGATCAGATGCCCGCCACCATTAACGCAAGCAACGAGCTTGCTTGGGAGCTTCCCCCAGGTCTCCTTGCTCCAGGATAAGAGCCCCAGGTCGTGCGGATTCCTCTTGCGCACAGAACCAGCCGAGCAATTGGCATTGAAGACCCACATAGCTGCTGCAGTCAAGGAGACATCTGCTGCGGACGCTCACGAAGGAAGGTGGGACAACATAGTCCCACTTCGGAAGATCGTGAGCAGGCGCAGCAAAATAAGAGGAAAAAGTGAAGAAGGCTCTTTGCCTCCTAACCACGGGGTGAGGTCCCTCTCACCTATCGCTGCCTCATCCGTGACCCGCTGCCTGCGGACCTGGCCTGACCCGTATACCCGACCTCCACTCCTCGCCCACCACCGCACACCGGTGGGCCTGGTCCGGTCGTGCACCCGACCTAATTACCCAAGAAGCGGCTCTGGGAGAGCGAGCCTAAGAGAGAAATAGGAAGAGAGATCGTGGGGGCGGGTAGGGGTAGGTTTTCCTCTCTCGTAGGGAAGGAGAAGAAGAACAAGCTAAGGAAGAAGAGGGCTGAAGCCAGCAAACGCTAAGGAAGGAGAAGGCAAGGACTAAAGAGGAAGAAGCTAAAGGGCTGAAAGAGAAAGAGAAGGAGAAGGAGCTGAAGGCAAAAGAAAGAGAAGCCACCAGAGAAAGAAGAAGAAGAAGAAGAAGAAGGCAAAGGCCAGAGAAGCTGAAGGCAGAAAGAAGGCACAGGCACGAGAACAGAAGAAAGAAGAGAAAGAAGAAGGAAGGAAGCAAATAGAGATCAGAGACAGAGAAGAGAAAAAGATCAGAAATAGTACTGTAACAATCACAAGTTTAAGACGTCTGATCTACAAATCAAATGTCAATTTTTTGTGCTCTTTATATACATTGATCCAGTGTCTTTATATTTACATTTTTGCTTTGCAACTCTGATTTTCATTGCATATTCAATTTCTCAAAGTTGTGCTCTTGATTTTTAAATCCCAATTTGCTCCCTGTGTTCGTCCTCGAACTTAAAAATTTGAGTAATAAAAATTTATTTGTTTCCGAGCGATTTCAACTATACTACAACGCATTGATTTCAGTGAGGATTGCTATCATAAACAGATAGCAATTCGGAGGGTATTGTATTGCATATCAAAAGAGTATTACAAAAAAGTTGCCCAACTATGTATGAGAAACCAACATTCCTTTACAACATTCCCACATCTCACCGGTCTCCCTTGAAACAGCTTATCATTCCGTGCCCTCCACACACACCACAGAACGGCAGCCATAGCCCCCAATGGTCGAACAGGGTTGATGAAGCTTTGCCACATAGCATCCCAGGGAGGGAGGGGTTCTAAGCACACCAACCTCCAAATTTTATCCGTGATCAAGCAAGAGGAGAATATGTGTGTTGCACTATCAGAGTGTAATCCACATGGGGGCAAGCATTCATATTAATCCCCACACTATCTGCAGACCAAAAGAGGATGGGGGGTTGGGAATTAAAGCATTAAAAGAGTTCAATGAGGCCCTACTGCTGAAATGGGCCATCAAAATTTTGAATTGCAAGGAGGGGCTGATGGATGATCTGATTAGGGATAGCTATGGGGGATCCAATAGCTGTCTACAAAGGCTTCAGCCGAAGAGGCCTTCCCCCTTTTGGCGATCAGTGATCTCTGCAATCACCTGCTACTGGCATCTGCTACAGCCTAAGCTTGGTGATGGCAGATGTTTTAGCTTATGGAATGAGAGGTGGTCTGAATTGGGCCTGCTGAAAGAGACCTTCCCGAGGGTGTATGATGCTGCTACTGATAAATATGCCACAGTTAGCAGTCTGTGGTCCTAGGCTGAAGGTTGCTGGCAGCTGGAAGGGCTACAACAATGCAGGCCGGGCACTCGACTTTGGGAGGAAAGGCAGAAACTGATGGAGAATCTGCAATAGTTGTATCTTATGACAGATGTGAAGGACACATATTGCTGACAGGGTTTTTTCTCAGTAAGCAGGCATATGAAAAAATTATTAGGTCTGATAATGAGGTGGAATGGGATCTTATCGACAGAAAGATTTGGCTTTTGAGAATTCCTCTGAAGGTCTAGATTTTCTTGTGGTTTTGCAGACGGGACTCACTGGCAATCATACAACGCATTGATTTTAAAACATTGATCTCGCCCGTTAAACAAGAACCCAAAGGGTAAAGGGGTCATATTCAGGGAGCACACTCAAGTTGTGACCGTGCTAAGGAGTGGAAAGAAAATCGACAAACTTGATAGCACTCCAACTGTCACCTCTCAGGATTACCCTCCAACATCGAACCCGACTTCCACGCTCACTGAGCAAGAGCCACACTGCTCTCCCTCGCTTGAAATCACCCACCCAGAGGATGTCGTCATTCTGCCACCCCTTTCCCGACATGACGACCCCTCTACCCAGAAGCTGAGGGTGCCCTATCCTGAGTGTCAATCCGCTCCTGGGGAATCTTCTATTGGATTATCTAGAGCCAAGGATAGGATGGATGAGATTATGGACACTTTCAGGCAAGTCCACATCAACTTACCTTTATTGGATGCTATTAAACATATTTCATTTTATGCCAAGTTTCTGAAGGACCTGTGCACCCAGAAGCGTCAATCTAGGAGATAGGTCCAAGCTAAGGTCATCTTGCCTGACCATGTTAGCTCAATACTCCAACATGGAACACCCCCCAAAATGAAAGACCCAGGAGCCCCGTATAATTCAGTGGTTATAGGTAACCAACACATTGACAAGGCTCTACTCAATCTGGGAGTGGGGGTAAACATTTTACCGAGCTCTATTTATGACCTCTTGGGAGGAGGTGATTTAAAGCCTAGTCCAATCATCCTCCAAGTCGCAGACAGATCGCTTAAGACACCACGGGGATTACTAGAAGATGTCCTGGTGAGAGTTGAGGACTTCTTCCCTATTGACATTTTCGTACTTGACACTGACCCATCTAATAAGCCCACTAAGCTATCCACTATCCTAGGATGCCCCTTCTTGGCCACAGCCAACACCTCTATCAATTGTAGATCAGGGTCACTTAAAATGGACTTTGGGAATAGGAAAATCCAGTTGAATGTTTTTGATACCTACAAGTAGCCTAGATTTGAAAATTGTTCTCATATTGAGGTAGTTGATAAAATCATTAAAGAGACTACTCTGACACTCTTATGTAGAGATCCCCTTCAAAAGGTCATATCTAAGGACCATCCTCCGACTATTAAAGAGAATGAAGGGGATATGCCTAAATTGGAAGTTGCTAGGAGTACACGTAGAGTCTCTGTCCCCAGACTGGATCGTGAAGGTAGACCCGCTACCTGAGGCCAAGACATCTCAACTTATACCCTCAATCCAAAAGGCTCCAAAGTTGGAGCTTAAACCCCTCCTGAGCACATTGAAGTATGCTTTCCTTGGCCCTAACGACACACTCCCCATTGTTATCTTGTCTACATTAACTGAATCGCAGGAGGGAGCTTTGCTCGAGTGTTTACAAAGGCACAAGGAAGCTATTGCATGGTCAATAGCTGACCTTAGGGGTGTTGACCCCTCCCTCTGCATGCATCATATATACACGGATGAGTCCGTGAAGCCCTTTCAAGACATGCAGAGAAGGCTCAACCCCAATATGCAGGAGGTTGTCAAAAAGGAGCTTTTGAAATGGCTGGATGCAGGAATTATCTATCCCATTTCAAACAGTAAATGGGTTAGTCCAATACATGTGGTGCCCAAAAAGGTAGGAATCGCTATGGAAGAAAATGACCAAGGAGAGTTGGTGACTACTAGACCCTCAACTGGCTGGAGGGTCTGCATTGATTGCTGTCGTTTGAACATGACTACCCAGAAAGATCATTTATTGATAGGATTTTGGAAAAGCTAACGGGGAACAAGTACCTCTGTTTCCTTTATGAGTACTTTGGGTATAATCAGATAGTCGTCTTCCCTGATGATCAAGAGCGTACCACCTTCACGAGTCCGTATGGCACATTTATGATCCACCGAATGCCATTTGGGTTATGTAATGCTCCTGCCACATTCCAACGATGTATGATGGCTATCTTTTCTGACATGATTGACGAGTTTGTAGAGATCTTCATGGATGATTTCTCTATTTATGGCTCGTCATTTGACCTATGCCTTCCACACCTTGATAAAGTCTTAACCCGTTGAGAAGAGGCAAAGTTGGTGCCTACCTGGGAGAAGAGAAACTTTATGGTCCAGCAAGGCATTGTTTTGGGGCATGTAGTCACTGAGAGAGGATTAGAGGTGGATAAAGACAAAATTGCATCCATCTATAAACTTCCATTGCCCACCAATGTTCATCAAGTTAGACCTTTTCTTGGCTATGCTAGATTCTATAGGTGCTCCATTAGAAATTTCAGTAAAATCTCTAAGCCACTCTACGACTTGTTAGCAAAGGATGTTTCCTTCAATTTTGATGACAGATGTGGAGAGGCTTTCCAAGTCTTGAAGAAATCCCTTATTACTGTGTCAATTCTCCAAGCACCAGATTGGGCCCTCCCATTTGAGCTGATGTGCAATGCTTCTGATTTCGCAGTGGCAACAGTCTTAGGTCAAAGAGTTGATGGCAAACCTCATGTTTTGCATTATGCCAGCAAGACCCTTATGGATCCTCAGCAAAACTACATGGTTACTGAAAAGGAACTTTTTGCTGTGGTATTTGCTTTGGAAAAGTTTCAATCTTGTTTGCTGGGATCCAAGGTTGTGGTGTTCACCAATCATTATGCATTAAAGCACCTTCTTATGAAGAAGGACACCAAACCTCGTTTGATTCATTGGATTCTACTACTACAAGAGTTTGACCTGGAAATAAAAGATATGAAAGGAGTTGAGAATGTGGTAGCAGATCATCTGTCCAAGATCCCTATTGAGGCATCGACCCTTGCTGGCGATATCCAAGAGACTTTTCCTGATGAGTCTCTAATGACTGTGGAGGCCAAAATTCCTTAGTTCGCTGACATGGTGAACTATCTGATCACGGGCATTACCCCCAGTACTTGGGACAAGCAAAAGCGAGACAAGTTTCTTGCCAACACTACATTTTATCACTGGGAGGAACCCGAGATTTTTAGAATAGGCCCTGACCAATTATTCTATCGATGCATCCCTACCGAAGAACAAAGGAGTGTTCTTAGTTTCTACCATGACCTCCACTGTGGAGGGCATTTTAGTGGGAAAAAGACTACCCATAAGGTTCTTCAGTCTGGCTTTTGGTGGCCGTCATTATTCAGAGATGCACATACCTATGCGGGCGCATGTCTACGTTGCCAGCAAACGGGAACCATTGGAAAAAGGGATGAGATGTCCCAACAACCTATTCTCCCTATTGAGATCTTTGATATTTGGGGCATCGACTTCATGGGTCCCTTTCCTATGTCCTTTGGATATGACTACACCCTTGTGGCTGTGGACTATGTATCAAAATGGATAGAAGCCATACCCATGCGAACCAATGACCATTCCATGGTCTTGGATTTTGTTAGGGCTATCATTTCTCGATATAGGTGCCCAAGGACTATCATAAGTGATGGAGGACCTCACTTTAGGAAAGTGCACTTCATAAGACTACTCCAAAATTTGGGAGTCAACCACATGATAGTCACCTTACCATCCCCAAACAAGTGGACAAGTTGAAGTGTCTAATAGGGAGATTAAATGGATTCTAGAAAAAACTGTCAGGCCCAATTGTAAGGATTGGTCAAAAAAATTGAATGATGCTCTGTGGGCCTACAGAATAGCGTATAAAATTCCCTTGGGCATGTCTCCTTTATATCTTGAGTACAAAAAAGTGTGTCACCTTCCCATTGAAATACAACACAAAGCTTATTGGGCTATTAAAAATGTTTACTTAAATCTAGATAAAGCGGGTAAGGCACGCATGCTGGAGTCAAGTAAGTTTGAGGAGCTTCGCAATAAAGCCTACGAAACCTCTCAAGCTTACAAACAATGTACAAAGGTCTTCCAGGATAAGCACATCGTTAGAAAGACTTTTGAGCCCAACCAGTGGGCTTGACTTCTCAATTCCAGACTTAAAGTATTTCCTGGAAAGCTCAAGTCTCGCTGGGATGGGCCATATGTTGTTATTAATGCCTTCCCTCATGGAGATGTAGAAATTTGAAACCCTACTTCTGGTGTGAGCTTTAAGGTAAATGGCCATTGACTTAAGCCATATGTTACTCTTTCAGATGGCCAAGTTTTGGATGCACTTCGGGTTGAGGAGCCTTAGCTCCTCCCACTCGCCTCCTCAGGTGATATTCTTCTATGTCGTTATTTTTCCAATGAGAACATTGTCAATATTAGGCATGGGGGGGTATAACCTGAGGATGTTTATAGCATTTATAAATATTTGCATGCATTTAAGATAGCGTTAGTAGTTTAAAAAAAAAGAAAAGCTGGGGTCTGCAGTACCAGCCTACATGTAGCACCAGATGAGTATGAGCCACTAAATATAAATCCATTTGACTCTGTATCTCCTACCTAAGCCAAAAGCCAAGGTCAGACTACAAATCATTTTCTATTTATCCCTAAGGGAAGTAGTTGCCTATTCTGATAGAATTTTATCAAGGGTAAAGCATGAGCTTGAGATATAAGTTGGCATTTCATTTGGATCCGTTATCTAGGCTATTATCACTTCACTTTTGTCTAGATCTCTAAATCTTTGGAATAAGAAAAGCGGAAGTCTTTGGTTGCTTCCATCGTCTTTCACTTTTGCTAGGGACTAGCAAAACTTAAGCATGGGGGCATTTGATAAGTCTACTTTAGTGACCATTATTTGGCCTAAGTATTCTTTAATTATCTGTTCTTAGTTTGTAATTAATTAGGAGTTAAATGATGATTCAACTTAGTCTGTGGTATAATTTTATGCACCAATTTTACAACGTATGGATATGATAATCTGT
Source organism: Thalassia testudinum (assembly GCA_037157565.1). NCBI lineage: Eukaryota > Viridiplantae > Streptophyta > Magnoliopsida > Alismatales > Hydrocharitaceae > Thalassia > Thalassia testudinum. Next base: position 107,748,093 of record JAZHRO010000003.1, on the reverse strand, counting down.
ATGGTTGAATGCAAGCTAGGTGCAAGAGTTAGACGTCCATTCTGCTTCTATAAGACGTTTGGAGCTTACAACATATGGATATGATAATATGTATGGTTGAATGCAATCTAGGTGCAAGAGTCAGACATCCATTCTGCTTCTATAAGACGTCTGGAGCTTAGATCAAACGTCTGGAAACTACCACCATAGACCCCCTGATGTCTGCATTTTTTAAGACGTCTGGAGTTCAGATCGAGCATCTGATGACATTACCGCCATGCTTATCCGGGCGTTCCAACCACTCGTGATCTTCGCCGAGTGGTTGGAGAACCTTCTAGTGGATGTAACAAACTACACGTGTTTTTATAAAAAGAGCAGCTAGAGGATCATCTTTTCCCCTGGCGGGTTCCTCTTCTTCCTCCTCCACCGTGCAACAAGCCTACACCATGGACATGGCATACACCACAACCACATAGCGCACATCGTGGACCTTTACAAACTTCACCTCGCCAACTACACCCACCGTGATCTTCACCTCCCTCATCCACGCGGTGATCGCGCATGGCCTCGCACTGCATCCCCTATCTTTGCAAGAAACACCACCATTACCTTCATCTCACCACAAATCTTCTCCCTAACCGCTCTCAACACAGACCCACGCAACACCACCTTTTCTTCTTCCTTTTCTCCATCTTCTCCACCCAAAACCCATCACCACCTACAACCACGACACCTCTAGCCTCTCCTTCCAATTGTCCCCTCCCCACCCGCCTTTCCTTCTTCTTCTTCATCCTCTCCTTCCAACCCCCCTGCAACTTCCCGAAGGAACCCAAACCGCACACCATCACCAACCACCTCAACAGCCACCGACGAATCCTAGTCGTCTCAAGACCATTCCCTCGACCACCTGCCATCATCGTGAAACCACCCAAGGCATGTGCCATCCTCGCAAGCTCTCTCCTCACACACCACCAGCACCCGCCGCCGGCCACCTCAACCATGCCACCACCTGCAGCCGTCGACTCCAACCACCTCTAGCCGCCACGCCACCTCTAACGTGAAGCTCCCTCGCTGGTGCAACACCACTAGTAGACAAGCCATCAACGGCGCCTCCTTGCATGCGCATGCAACCTCGAAACAAATCCCCTATTTTGCTACAGTAACAGCACCAATTAAAATTTATGAATAATACCATTGACAACTACTATTCATTTATTTAAATACTATTATATATTGAGGCAGATATGCTGATGGGACCTTGCATTCCTATATTTTCTCTTTAGTTTCTCAATGGGACTTAAAGAATACTCTTATGATCAATAATTGAGTTATCATTTTATGTGAACATTCTTCGTAAAAGTATTTGTGAGTTCTATTAGCTTAAGCCTCCCTGTGGATATGACACTCTACATCAACGTGGTTTATTACATTAATTATTATTTTTGATTGAGAGATTTTCCACCACATGAAATACATCAACGACACATCTTTTTATTGTAATCATATTAATTAAGCGAGGATCTCTTCATCACTCACCTTATAAGAATGTTCAAGCAATTCAGGAGAATGCTAGGTCCAATCCGTACTCAAATACCTATAATCCTATTTGAAGAAACCACCCTAACTTCTCCTGGAAAAACCAGCAGCAGTAAACCCAGCCTCAACCCAACAGCTATGTATCCCAGAAACCCATGGGTCAGGGTCATGTATATACTCAACTTCCCTCGAATCAGGTCAATCAGCCTACGTAGAATGCCCCACAACCCACGAGGTAGGCTAATTTGAACCTGAAGATGGTAGACATGCAAGGTTCAATGCTCTAGTTCATGTAACAAATGAAAACTTTGCCAGACACCTTGCAATCTAGACTCATTACAAATAGCCGACAGCCTGAATCTCTACCATCCTAACCCGTACCAAACCCAAGGAATGTGCAAAACTAAGGCGTTGGGCCTCAAGGGTTCGATAATGTTGGGGAGCCACAAGGTCAAGCTTATATGATCTATTAGGTTGCCCCAACCCCTCCTGGAGTTAACCAGATACCTACCATGATTAACCAGGAGTCACCTGTTTTGCCCAAACCTCCTCAAGGGACAAACGAACAACATTATGCCACAACAAACACCATCACCTTAAGGAGCGATATTAAACCTAAGGGTCCCACCCAACCCCAAGTTAATAACCCTAGGACCCATAATATGCAATCCAAACTTCTGACCAAGAATGTGATTGAAAGAAGGCCTGAGTTCAAATATGATTTGGGAGTAAGTTGTTGTTGTAAGGGAAAATAGAAAAAGTCGAAGGAGAAATTCAAGGAAGGAATATCTATGCTGCAAAGATTCAAATTGATAATTACCCTACTCCTCATGGCTATCGGATTCATTCCTGCATACGTTGGACCTTTACTAAATTCATATATGGAAAAGTGTAAGGAGGAATCAAAAATATTAGGAAGGTAGTTTTGTTAAATAAAACCATCTCATTGATATTAAACAAGCTACCTCCTAAGAAGCAGGACCCAGGAGCCTCGCTCTTGTCCTGTACAATAGGTAACATTACTTATGACTGAGACCTCCTCAACTTAGGTGCTTCCATTAATGTGATCCCTACTACACTCTTTAAGAAACCTGGTCTGGGCAACCTGAAACCCACTGAAGTAACCCTTCAATTGGCTGACCGATCAATTACAACACCTAGGGGACTTCTGAAGGATGTACTGGGCAAGGTTAATAATCTTTACTATCTTGTTGATTTTATGGTCCTTGATAAGGAATCACCAAAACAACTCAACCACACCCCAATCATTCTTGGACGACCTTTCCTAGCCACCGCCAAGGAAAAGATTAATTGTGATTTGGGAAAATAGAGATTGCCTAAGGAAATCAAATATATCAATTTAACATTTTTGAGGCATCAACGAAAAAAAAAATTAAGTGTGGTTTGATCGAGGAGTTAAGTAGAATAGAGGAGGTTATGGCCATACACATTGTAGAAAATCCCATAATGGCCAATTCAACCCAAACTTAAGGAGAAGATCACGAGGTTGCAACTATAATTGAGGATAGCAATGATTACAAACCACTTTGAAAAATTCAAATAAGGATTCTTGATCGTAACACCATCATTTGTCATAACTAACTTAATTTAGTCAGAATCAAGTGTTAAATTCTCCTGAATATTCATCTTAGGATCATAATTCCAGTCTGGAGTGAATTTAGGAAGAAGACAAGAAAATGGGTTAATTCTACTATTTTAACATCTAATCACTAATGCAGATTAACTAAAGGGTTATTCAGAGCTTAATCAAAGATCAAATGAACTTAAATGTCCATGAAGTGGGCCTGAGCTAACTGAATCAAGGTTTTCTGCATTTTGAAGATTATTACAAAAAAACCCTAATTAACAGCCTCACTCAAATTGAAAGGGTTATAATAGAAATAAATTTAATATAAACCTCTTAAAAATTATTGAAAAATATTCTAAGAGGTTTGGTATCTTTACTTTGACCATCAGAACCTATTTTGACTATAAATAGAGATTCAGGCGGGAATTTACCTTATTTTGGGCTTATATATAATTTACCCAGTCAAACATGGTCAAAACCTAAATCTAAGTCCACCATTAGATTCCTTGTGTCTAAATTAGGTTAATTCCAAAATTTACGCCCAATCAAAGTCCATCTTGATCAAGTTTGCATTTTAATCCAGGATTCTCTCATCATTGCAGATGGCCCCCTAACTTTCAATTTAAATTACAGAAGGCCCCCTGCCGACTCTCTTATTTAAAGTTTCCTAATTACTGTGCAGCTGACCTAATCAACCTAAACATGAATTCTTCATCTAGGGATTTCTCCTCCAAATCCTAATCAAATCCCTCCAAACTTGGAGGGATTGATCTTTAGGAGATCCCCTAGCGTATGAACCCAACCATGGATCCTAATTTTGACCCAAGATTGGCAGTGAGCTCGAAATTTTTGTGAACTCAAGTTTCAAAAATTGCAAAACAATCTTGCAAATTTTAGGAAATTGAAGGTTGAATCAACCTTTATATAAGTTTCCCCATGTTCCCAAGTCCAAGTCAGCGAAGTTTAGGCCCAAAAAATCATCTTCTCCTCTCTCTCCGGCCGTCTCCAACTTATGCTCCAGCGAACCCCACTCTCTCCTTCTTCCAGCCATCCAACCATCAAATTGGGTGCCCCATCTTCTTCTTCACCTTCCTCTGACTCTAGTATACCTTGGCTAACACCTCCTCTCCCCTTCATCTTCGTTGTCTTCCCTATCGGAGAGTTCATTGTCCTCAACTCTAGTGAAGCAAGCCACCGAGGATTCCTCCCACTTTCATCTAGTAGACTAGGCCATCTTCTCCCCCTAATCCTCTAGTGTAGTCTTAGTCTCTTAGATCTAGGTTTAGACCTTATACCATCCCCATTCTCCCTTTCTTCTCCACCTCCAGCATAAGCTCCAGTGTGCTCGCATCTTCACCACACCCTACAAAACAACACTCCACCACCACAAAAACCTTCCTCACACTCCCTAGATCTAAAGCCCCAGAGAAATTTCAAGATGTGATCACACATCCTAAGTTTTGCTTGTCCCAAGAAAAAATGAAAAAAGAATGCAAGGTGTCTGACGCTATCATGGGAGTAACAAAAGATTTCTTCTTTTCTTATTCCAAAAATTTAAAGATCTAGACAAATGTGAAGTGATAGTAGCCTAGGTAATGGATTCAAGTGAAAATCCAATTTACATTTAAAGTTCGTACGTAACCCTTGGTAAAATTCTATCAGGATAGGCAACTTCTTCCCTCTAGGATAAAGCAGAAAATAATCTGTGATTTGATCGTGGCTTTTTGGCATAGGTAGAGAATGTCTGAGTCAAATGGATTCATATTTGGTGGCTCACACTCATTTGGTGCTACATGTAATCTAGTACTGTAGACTCTAGATCTCTAGACTATCAAATAAGTCAACCTAGAGAGAGGCTAAAGACTCTAGATCTCTTTGTGTTCCTTTTTTTTCTTTTTAACTTTCCTTTCTAAGATCACACATCTCACTAGATTCTGTAAAAGTACCCAATGTTTGGTGGCCTCACATGGCATTCATACTTTTAATTAGAGTCCTAATAACCCTATAACTAAGTTAGAAGTCCTCAGCCAGTATTCGGGCAATCAGAAATACTGAAAGTGTGTATGGGTCATATTTGGTGGATCACAATGGATGTTTTTGTTTCCTCAATGATATGGACACAGGATGAAAACGTACAAGGACAAAGCTATAAACTCAAACACACATTTTTTTGTATATATATTTTTTTATTCTCTTTTTTTTCTTTTTCCTATATATATTTTTTTGTTGTTTTCTCTTTCTTTTTTTTTTTTACACAACACGGCGCAAACTTTTATTCATGAGGCATTATTAGGAATGATGATGTTCAAGAGAATATTGTGTGGCTTATTTGGTCGAAGTACCTACTCTTAGCACCGAGAAGGAATGGATAGGATAAGCGTATTTTTAACCTTTGACACTAATACCCTCCTTCAGCTGGAGATTCCATGAAGGACTGTCGTAACCATCAACCATAGTCATAGTTTTATTAGAACCCAATCTCTGTGTATCTACCTTATTTGGTGACTCTCAGGAATTCTCATAATGTTCGCAGGTAGGAACAAAGAACAAAAACTATGCCTAACTCTGAGGTATCATCATCTAATTATCCAGAACTCAAGAGTCCTTACACTAGTCTTCGCACACTAGTAATCTCTCCACTTTCTCCTCACAAATATTAGTTAGATCTAATAGAAGATAGTTTGCCTGACTCCCTACTAACTGTCCAAGGGTTCAGCAGATTAAAAATGCTTAATGGTTTTGTTTAAAAGATTCATTACCCAGTCTATGTGCAAGTGAAGTAAATATATTGGATTCTAAACTAAGAAACAATTTAAGAAGAAAATCTTCAATGATACCTCCTTAATAAAGATATTTTGCTAGGGACTAACCAAATCAGGTCAAGAAAATAAAAGAGATTTTCCTCTTTTTTTTAAAAAAACTCAAGGGGGCTAATGCACCAATGCATGCAAATATTTATAAATGCTATAAACATCCTCAGGTTATACCCCACTATGCCTAAGATTGACAATGTCCTTATTGGAAAAATAAAGACATAGAAGAATATCACCTAAGAAGGAGAGTGAGAGGAGCTAAGGCTCCTCAAGCCGAAGTGCATCCAAAACCTAGCCATCTAAAAGAGTAACATACGGTTTAAGTCGTTGGCTATTTACCTTAAAGCTCTCACTAGAATTAGGGTTCCGAATTTCAACTGCTCCATGAGGGAAGGCATTATTAACAACATATAGCCCATCCTAATGTGACTTGAGCTTTCCAGGAAATAATTTAAGTCTGGAATTGAAAAGCAGACCCACTGGTTGGGTTCAAAGGTCTTTCTAATGATGTGCTTGTCATGGAAGACCTTTGTACGTTGCTTGTAAGCATGGGAGGTTTCGTATGCTTCATTGCGAAGCTCCTCAAGCTCACTTAACACCAGCATGCATGCCTTTCCCACTTTATCTAAATTTAAGCTAACTTTTTAATAGCCCAATAAGCTTTGTGTTGGATTTCAATGGGAAGGTGACACACTTTTCCATAGACAAGATGGAAAGGAGACAAGCCCAAGGGAGTTTTATACACTATTTTGTAGGCCCACAAAGCATCATTCAATCTTTTCGACCAATCCTTATGGTCGGGCCTAACAGTTTTTTCCAGAATCCGTTTAATCTCCCTATTAGACACTTCAACTTGTCCACTCGTTTGGGGATGGTAAGGTGTGGCTATCATGTGGTTGACACACAAATTTTTTAGTCATGTGAAATGCACATTCTTAAAGTGAGGTCCTCCATCACTTATGATAGTCCTTGGGCACCCGTACTGAGAAATGATATTAGCCCTAAAAAAATCCAAGACCACGGAATGATTATTAGTCCATGTGGATATGGCATCTGTCCATTTCGATACATAGTCCACGACCACAAGGATGTACTCATATCCGAAGGACACAGGAAAGGGACCTATGAAGTCGATGACCCAAATCTCAAAGATTTCAACGGGGAGAATAGGTTGGGAGAGAATAGGTTGCTAGGGCATCTCATCTCTTTCTACGATGGTTCCCATCTGCTGGCAACATAGACATGCACCCACATATGTATGTGCATCTTTGAATAATGTGGGCCACCAAAAGCCAGACTGAAGAACCTTATGGGCAGTCTTTTTCCCACTAAAATGCCCTCCACAGTAGGGATCATGGCAGAAACTCAGAACACTCCTTTGTTCTTCATCAGGGACGCAATGGCGTAATAATTGGGGGTTATGCCCTTCTGCATCAGTAAGAAGCCTGTCTCCCTTCTGCTTGTCCCAAGTACTGGGGGTTATGCCCATGACTAGATAGTTCACTATATCATCAAACCAGGGGGTTTTGGCCTCCACAACCATCAGAGACTCATCAGGAAAAGTCCCCTAGATACTGCCAGCAAGGGTTGATGCCCTAATAGGGATCCTGGACAGATGATCTACTACCACAATTTCAACTCCTTTCTTATCTTTAATTTCCAAGTCAAACTCCTAGAGTAGCAAAATCCAACAAATCAAATGAGGTTTGGTGTCTTTCTTAGCAAGATGGTACTTTAAAGCAAAATTATCAGTGAACACCACAACCTTGGATCCCAATAAATAAGATCAAAACTTTTCCAAAGCAAATACTATAGCAAGAAGTTCTTTTTCAATGACCATGTAGTTTTGCTGAGGATCCGTAAGGGTCTTGCTGGCATAACGCAAAACATGAGGTTTGCCATCAACCCTTTGACCTAAGACCGCTCCCATTGCGAAATCAGAAGCATTGCACATCAGCTCAAACTGGAGGGACGAATCTGGTGCTTAGAGAATCAGCACAGTAATAAGGGCTTTCTTCAAGACTTGGAAAGCCTCGCCACATGTGTCATCAAAATCGAAGGAAACATCCTTCGCTAACAGGTCACAGAGTGGCTTAGAGATTTTACTGAAATCTCTAATGAAGTGCCTATAGAATCCAGCACGGCCAAGAAAAGATCTAACTTAACGAACATTGGTAGGCGATGGAAGTTTAGAGATGGAATTGATTTGGCTGTATCAACCTCTAATCCTCTCTCAGAGACTACATGCCCTAAAATAATGTCCTGCTAAACCATAAAGTGGCTCTTCTCCCAACTAAGCAGCAGTGTTGCCTCTTCACAATGGGTTAAGACTTTATCAAGGTGCGAAAGGCATAGGTCAAATGGCGAGCCATAAATGGAGAAATCATCCATCAAAATTTCTACAAATGTGTCGATCATGTCAAAAAAGATAGCCATCATACATCGTTGGAATGTGGCAGGAGAATTACATAACTTGAATGGTATTTGGCGGAACGCAAATGTGCCATACAAACTTGTGAAAGTGGTACGCTCCTGATCATCAGGGAAGGCAACTATGTGATTATACCCAGAGTACCCATCAAGGAAACAAAAGTACTTGTTCCCTGCTAGTTTGTCCAAAATCTGATCAATAAATGGCAAGGGGAAATGGTCTTTCTGGGTAGTAGTGTTCAAACGGCGGTAATCAATGCAGACCCTCTAGCCAGTTGAGGGTCTCGTGGTCATCAACACTCCTTGGTCATTTTCTTGTACAGCGGTTCCTACCTTTTCGAGCACTACATGTATTGGACTAACCCATTTACTGTCTGAAATGAGATAGATAATTCCTACATCCAGCCATTTCAGAATCTCCTTTTTAACAACCTCTCGCATATTTGGGTTGAGCCTTCTCTACATGTCTCGAAAGCGTTTCACGGACTCATCCGTGTATATATTATGCATGCAGAAGGAGGGGTCAACACCCTTAATATCAGCTATCGACCAAGCAATAGCTTCCTTGTGCCTTTGTAAACACTCAAGCAAAGCTCCCTCCTACGATTCAGATAATGCAGATGAGATAATGACGGGGAGCGTATCCTTAGGGCCAAGGAAAGCATACTTCAATGTGCTTAGGAGGGGTTTAAGCTCCAACTCAAGAGCCTTTTGGATTGAGGGTATAAGTAGAGATGTCCCTACCTCAGGTAGTGGATCTACCTTCAGGGTCCAAGGTGGGGATAAAGAGTCTATGTGTACTCCCAACAACTCTTCCATTCGGGCATATCCCCTTCATTTTCTTCAATAATCGAAGGATGGTCCTTAGATAAGACCATTTGAAGGGGGTATCTACATAAGAGTGCTAGAGTAGTCTCTTCAATGATTTCATCAACCACGTCAATCTGAGAACAATCTTCAAATCCGGATTGCTTGTAGGTATCAAAAACATTGAACCAAATTTTTTTGTTCCCAAAGCCTATTTTAAGTGACCCTGATCTACAATTATAGAGGCATTCGTTGTGGCCAAGAAGGGGCGTCCCAAAATAATGGATGATTTGGTGGGCTTATTAGATGGGTCAATATCTAGTATGAGAAAGTCAATAGGGAAGAAGAAGTCCTCCACTCTCACCAAGACATCTTCCAACAATCCCAGTGGTGTCTTAAACGATCTGTCTCCGACTTAGAGAATGATCGAACTAGGCTTCAAAGCACCTTCTCCCAAAAGGTCGTAGACAGAGCTCGATAAAATGTTCACCCCCGCACCCAAATCGAGCAGAGCTTCATCAATGTGTTGGTTACCTATAACCACTGAAATATATGGGGCCCCTGGGTCTTTTATCTTGGGAGGTGTTCCATGTTGGAGCACCGAGCTAACATGGTCAGGCAAGATGACTTTAGCTTGGACCTGTCTCCTAGATCGACATTTCTGGGTGCATAGATCCTTCAGAAACTTGGCATAGGACGGGATCTATTTTATAAAAGCAAGTTGATGTGGACTTGCCTGAAAGTGTCCATAATCTCATCCGTCCCATCCTTACCTCTAGATGAGCCAATAGAAGATTCCCCAGGAGCGAATAGGCACTCAGGATAGGGCACCTTTGACTTCTGGGTGGAGGGGTCGATGTGTAAAGACAAGGGTGGAGGAATGACAACATCCTCTAGGTGAGTGCTTTCAACCGAGGGAGAGCAGTGTTGCTCTTCCTCAGTGAGGGTGGAGGTTGAGTTCGGTGTAGGAGGGGAATCCTGTGAGGTGACCGTAGGAGTAATATCAGGTTTGTCAATTTTCTTTCCACTCCTCAGCACGGTCACAGCTTGAGCATGCTCCCTGAATATGACCCCCTTACCCTTTGGGTTCTCCTTAGAAGAGATAGGCAACTTCCCCAAATCTCACTACATAACTGCCTCAGTAAGATGACCAATTTGGGATTGCATATCAGTGATAATCTTATTCTGAGATTGGATGACGATATTCTGATGCTCTTGCATCATTTTCATCATGGCTTTTATTTCATCCATCTCAGAGGACTTATTCTGAGGAGGGTTTGTATAGGATGGCTGGTATAGAAGTTGGGGTCTTACATTCCCTGAGTTGGAAGCATCACCTTGCTCCCATGAAAAATTTGGATGGTTCCACCACCCTGGATTATGGATATTGGAATAACTGCTAATGCCAAGTGAGACCACCAAATACAGGTCATATGTGTGAATCTGGTGAGATTGTGAGCTATAAGAAAAAGAAAAAAAAAAGAAAAGAAAAAGAGAGAATGAATACAAAGGAACCAGAAGAGAGCATAGTTTTCTCATCTTTCTTTGAGTTGAGTTACTTGATAGTCCAGGGATCTAGATTCTAAAATACTAATCTCTATGTAGCACCAAGTGAGAGTGAGCCACCAAATAAACACCCGTATCCCTCAAACATCCTCTACCCAAGCTTAAAGCCAGGGTGGAATTCATAGAATATGTTGAATACCCCGAGGGAAGAAGTCTGCCTATCCTACTAGAATTTTACTAGGGTTCAAGTACAGGCTTTAGAGGTGAATCAATTTTTCACTTGAAGCCGTTGCAAAAGCTACATAGCTACACTTTCACGATTGTCTGGATTTCTAGAGCATAGGATGAAAACAAAAAGGATAAAAATCTCTAGGCATACACTTGATAAAATAATCAATCCCTTAGGGACCCTTCTATGAATAATTTAGTCTTGCATTTGCTAGGGACTAGCAAGATTTAGGCATAGGGGTATGATTGCGCAACAATCATAGGTCTTAATTGACCTAAATTAGGCTAGGACGCAGCATAAGATAGGATAATTCATGCATGCATAAGCATTATCTACATCTTTACTGCTTTCTTTTAGCTATGCATAAAATAATGTTATAATGTGTTGATTAACTGCATTATGTCAATTACAGGTAATAAGCTGGATTTGAAGCTGGATCAGGAATAATTGGTGTTGCAGCAGAGCTGGAGCAGAAGACCTAGATTAGATGTAGTAGATAATAATGTAAGGGAGTTAAGGTATGCTACTCTATTAAGTAGGAATAAAGTAGTAAAATGTGAAGAACTTAGGTCCATCCTAGCCCTAGGATAGCCTAGAAACTTCCCCAAGCCTTAGCCACCCTTAGATTAGGTCACCGCAACCTAGGAAACCTTAAAACCCTAATTCCAACCTTTATCTGGACATCCAGATGAATTATAGGATGTCCAAAACCCTTAGCCAACTCCTGCACACCTTAAACCCACTTCTGCAGTGTTATTGGACGTCCAGACACTTGGTCAGACATCCAATTTCTGCAGAATACCCAAGATAGAACCTTGAATCCTTCCTAACTCTAATTGGACGTCCAGACAACAAGTCTAGACTTCTAATTTTTTAGTATAAGATGTCTGATTCTATTTTTGGACGTTTGGAACTATTATCCAATTCCTGTTTTGAGATTCAAGCCTTGATCTTGGATCTCTAGCTCCCTAAACTCAATTCCAACCTCATAGGAACATAAAATAAGGTACCCTAACCCTAGTACATCACCTCTAGGCCTCCCTAAGGACCTCAATTGGGTTTAGTGAGGACCCATTTAGTGAGGACCTAATTAGGTCCTCACTAAACCCAATTGACTTAGATCATAGTCAATTACCATTCCCTAAGTCAATTGGACTCATAGGGTCCAATTAAGCTCAGATCTCAACCCACACAAGTCCAATTGGACTTAGTGAGAGTCCAATTGACCTAAGCCCAACCTAATTGAGTTATTTCACTCTCAATTAGGTTCACACTCATTCAATTAAACTTGTGTTAAGTTTAATTGCAATTCCTCCTTAGCAATTAGGGTTTGCAACCCTAATTTGAGGCCTACACCAACCTAAACCCTTTAGGACCTAACCTAAACCATTTAGCCACATAGGGCACGGCCACACACTCACACACACTCATCTATAGTTCTCTAGAACTCTCTTCCAAAGGTGGCGTCATTCTTGGTTGCCAAAATTAGCAACCAAGAGCCATTCAAATTGAGATCCACTTTTTATGGATCTAAGAACTACGTCTCTCTCTCACTTGGCCGGCCACTTATGGGGCTCTCTCTAGAGAGTTCCACACTTCTCTAGAGAGTCTCCCTTAGGTCTATAAAAAGACCTAAGGGGTGGCCATTTGCACCCATCCCATTCTTGGCACTCATTCACACTTAGGTTAGCTACCTTCACATCCATTCCACCTCCACGAGTTGTGCACCATGGCTTCCACCATCTCCACGCCAGGATGCTAGATCATCTCCCCAACCTCTCTCCAAGGGCCAGCCTAAGCACCATTGGCCGCTCCTCCTTCTCCTCTCAACCATTCGAAGGCCATCGGAGCCCACCTCCGAATGCCCTTAGTTTCTGCTAGATTAGTAGCTAATTCTTCATATTTACATGCTTTCATTTACTGCTTAGTAGTGTAGCTCTTATTCTTCCCCAATGATGCATACAAAATCCCCCCATAGATTCCTGTATGAGATCATTTTCTGTTAGCTAGATTTGTGTTTTTCAAGCTTTCCTTTATAAGCTTTCCTCTACATTCCATGTTGCAAACACCCTCCTAAATGAATGAATGAAAGATACATTTTTTATATACATATCTCTATATTGGAAATCACCATGAGCTTATTGATTGCAATCTACTTCGTGTGATTCAAGTTGCCTGCTTTTCATTTTTATATATTGCAACAAGCATGTCGGTTCCAGAAAATATTGAAGATTTAACTATCAATGCATTTTCTTTAAACAGCCACCACATAAGTAGAATTGTGTGTACCGAAACTTATACTTTCACCTTCGTTATCTATCTAACACGCGCACGTAATCAGAGTTCACAATAGAAGTGGCAAAACTTTAATCCGAAGATTGGAAACCAGCGTGCGATTCTAAACAAGTAGAGCAATAAAAGATCGATTTCAGATTTGAATAAACGCCTCCTAGAGACGAACGACCGGGACTCAAAGTCTCATTATCTTTTTATAAATATTTTTGTTTGATCGTATTGTGCACTATACTACGACGCATTTTCCTTATCAAACACGTGCTCTACAACTCACAACACATATCCATGATCAAGCATGAAGAGAAAATGTGAGTTAGACTATCAGTTTGCAGTCCACATAGGTGACATTCATGTAATGCTATCCCCATCCTCTTGTGTCTAAGGTCCCCAGTGATCAAACCTTCCCTTCTGCACAACCAAAGAAAGATTTGCACCTTGAGGGGGACCTTCAATAACCAGATTTTCTTGTCAATATGATCACTCCCCATACCATTGCTAGAAGATATGATTTTACCATAGGCACGTTGGGCTGTGTAGATGCCATCCCAAGCATATGTGTCCTCCATGCCAGGCCTTACTCTGAAGCTTTGTAAGTCTGAAATCAAGTTTTGCCTTTCCTCCCCCAATCTAGTTCCCTGCCTACTGGTTTCAGATTCAGTAAAACTCCAGCCTCCGCATGTCTCAGACCAGAAGCTGCTAATCAAACAGTCTTTATCAACTGCAGCTACATATACCCTTGGGTAAGACACTTTTAAGATGCCCAACAGTGACCACCTTTCCCTCCAAAAGTTGAAATCCTTACCATCTCCACGCATCGAATGCACCAAGTGCCAGTTATTCTTGATGGCCTGAGTAACTAATCGCCAAAACAAGGAAGGTCTAACAGGGCAGAATCTCTTTAGTGCACTGTTAGAGCATCCATAGCCATCTTTAACAAGTTCAATCCACGGATATTCCTCACCATTAGGAATTTTAATCGCCCACTTAATCAGAAGGGCCACGTTGAATTCTCTAGGTGCTTTAATCCCTAATCCACCTTCTTCTTTGGGACAACATAGATGCTCCCATTTCAAAGGCTGCATGAATCTCCCCTCATGTCACACCCCCTTCCAAAAAAATTTCTTTCGCAGCACATCCACGCGTTTCCAAATAGACTTCAGAGCTCTGAAGAGGGAAAAATAGAAGATCGGGATAGAGGTAAGAATTGAATTTAATAGGATCAGTCTTCCTCCCTTAGATAAGAACTTACTACTCCATCCTTCCAACTTAACGAAAATCTTGTCAAAAAGTAAATTCCAATCGCTCTTCCTCAGTTTCGAGCATCTCAATGGCAGCCTCAAGTATCTAATTGGCAGATTGGAATGAGGGTTTCCCAACATAGTTGAAAGTGCTTCTTGCTCCTGCTCACTAAGACCAAAGCATATAAAGGCAGACTTCTCCCTATTCAATTTCAGACCAGACATGTCTCCAAAGATCTTGACCATGTGTCCCGGTGCTCGAGCTTCAATAGTTGTCCCCTCAACAAAGAAGACAATGTCGTCCGCATATTGTAGAATAGGGGCCATAGCTCTCCTATTGGATAATGAATATCCTCTTAAAACACTTGCCTCAGAAAGTTTGCAGGCATATCTAACAAGAGCATCCACTGCAAGATTAGAAACCAATGGGGCTAGCGGGCAACCTTGCCTAACACCGCACTATGGCTGAATCCAAGCTCCACAAGGTTTCCCATTGATCAATGGAGAGAAGGAGGTGGTAGTAATGCACCGCTTCATCCAATGGATCCAGAGGGGAGGGAAACCTCTTCTTTTAAACACCTCCCAGAGATAGGGCCATGAGACAGAGTCATAGGCCTTTCAGAAATCCACTTTCCACGTAAAGGCTTTACACTTCCTTTTACGCCAACCACACACCATCTCTTGAGCCATAATAAATGATTCCTGAAGAGATCTATTGAGAAAGAAGGCTGATTGAACAGGGTGGATCAGGTTCTATAGTATAAGCCTCAATCTATTTGCCAGTATCTTGCTCACCACCAAGTAAATGGAATTCAAAAGAGCAATCGGTCTGAAATCAAAGAATTTTTTTGCACCTTGTACCTTTGGCAGAAGGAAGAGAAAAGATTTGTTGATCTTGTCAAAGCCAAAATTACCTCTCTCAACTCTTTGATAACATCCATCACCTCACTGCCAAGCACAATCCACATTTCCTGATAAAAGAAAACTTGAAAGCTGTCAAGCCCAGGAGAGCCTTCATTGTTTAAGTCTTTTATGGCATCCAGGGTTTCTTTCTTAGTGATGGGAGCCATCAGATTAGAGGCCTATTCATCAAAGACTTTAGGAGCATCACACTCTGTCATCCTCCATGTACCTCTCTCAGCTGCCCTTGAAAAGTCCCTGAAATATTTGATAGCCTCCGATCTAATCTCTTGCATAGAGGATAATCTTTGACCATTCTTGAGCATGGATGAAATTATGTTAACCCATTTTCAAGAGCTAGCTACTAGATGGAAGAATTTTGTGTTGGCATCCCCCTCATTTAGCCAAAGTTGTCTTGATCGTTCCCTGCAGTCCATCTCCTATTTTAAGTCCTCCGCCACCACTCCCTGCCACATTTTTTAGCATCAATCTCATCATCAGATAAGGGACCTGCTACCTCCTTAGCATCCAATACTTGGATTTCATTCAGAGCCTCAAGATGCCTTTGCTGCCTTAGAGCAGACACCACAGCCCCATATTCGTTCAGCACTATGCGTAGAGTGGTCAGCTTAGAGGCAAGCTTGACAGTGGCTAAACCCTCCACATGTTTGGCCCTCCACCACATCTCAATCATCTCACGGAACGTAGGTTCTCTTAGCCATGACCTTCTAAACTTGAAATAAGATCTTGCGTGCACCTGTTCTCCACTATCCCAGACCACGGGGTATGGTCTGAGAAGGGGCGGTCCAACCCAGTGATAGTAGATAACTAGAATGTGTCTAGAAGAGTGTCATTCCCAAAAAATCTATCAATCTTTGACATAAGACCGCTGCCATTTCTCTAAGTAAACTCAACTCCTGAAGATGGATATTTGTTCAAACCAAGAGCTTGAACCACCAACTGGAAACCAAGTGACGCACTGTCCACTGCACCATTTGGCCTGTTACTCCCTGTCAGTACACAGTTAAAATCCCCACCCACTAACCAGGCATCCCCTTGTATAAGCTCTGCGGTTGCAGCCCAGTCCTCCCATAGTTCAAGCCTCATCGATGCGACACACGGTCCATAAACACCAGTGATATAAAAAACTCCCTACCCCTGACACCTTTGGAAATTACAAGTCACCAGATGTCGAGCTCAATGCACTTCTAGCAGATGTAACCATGCCTTTTTCCACCACAGAACAATGCCACCAGATCTGCCATGTGCGTTGAGCATCACACACTAAGCCACCCCAGCATTCTTCATGTCATTCCAGACCCTATCATCCTCATTCTCAATGTGTGTCTCTTGTATGATCGCACAATCAATCTCCCACTCTCTCAGGTATCTCAAGAGAGAAGCCCTCCGACTCTTGTCGTGCAGCCCTCGCACAATCCATGTAAGGATTCTCATTGTCCTCTTTGGGTACCCCCCTCTTTGAGTTCTGGACCTTGCCAACAACCTACATAATAGTAGCCACAGTGTTTTCATCAAGTTTCAAATCTATGGTTAGCCACCTCTGCCTAAGCATGTAAGGAGATCTGCCCAAGCCAGCCTTGGTAGCTGATCCAGCTCCAAAATTTAGACCTTCCATATCTTGTAAATTGGACTAGAGTCGCAAAGGATTATTCGAGATCTCTTTCAAGACTCGATCTTCAGTTATGTCAGTCGATGGTTGAGCTGCTGCCACTGCCTCAATCATGGTTGTCTCTTCCTCAACCATGGTTGTCTCCACTGCAGCCATATCCACCAATTCCTCCTCCTCAAGGTGGTGGTCCTTACATTTCTTGGGTGCCGGTGACTCTTCAAGAATCAGCCTGCCCGTCAACTGTACATCAGTCTCCTCATTGTTAGCCTGCACATAAGACGTCTTATCCTGACACTTCTCCCCAACTGTAACATCCACTATAAAGCTTAAGACCAACAGCCACGAGCTTCCCCCGCACCAGAGGATTAGCCTCTCTGGGATAGACCTTGCCTTGAAAACATCCACCAAGACATTTAGAACCCATCCATCTCTCTCCATTAGACCAACCTCAGCATCCTTAGCCAGCATAACAAAGCCTGATATCATGACTGCCACCACCTCTCTTGCTCTCAAATGAAGCAACAGACCTCTGATTGCCAATCTCCCTAATCTAGAGCCTACCCTCTGGGGCAATCTCTTAGGCAGAGACCCATCGAAAGGGGAGACTAATCTCCAAATTACCAACAACCCTTCAAAGGCACTCAATTGAAAGTGCAAGAGTTCCACGTCCATCATCCCCAAACCAAAAAGAACAAAACTCGTGGGGGTGAGGAACGCGATCTTCCAACCATCGGTCGACAGGGATAAAGAACTTACCAACTATTGGAGCTTTTCCGGTGAGGGGTTGCCAATCATCACCTCTCCTATCAGCACCCCTCTCAGCACCAATTCGGCCATTTTGATATCCTCTGTCATAAGGATTTGAACATCAACAGTATGACCCCCATAGGTAGGGGGAGGCAGTGGCGGCGGCAGCTATGCTCTCACAGTCGTTACTCCAGGGCACATAGTGGTCCCTCCCTTCCCCTGCCCTCTATTGGCCATGCAAGAGTCCCGTTTATGGCCATGCCCCCCACACGCAAGACATACAAGGGGATGGTGGCACACCGCCGCCATATGTCCTCGTCATCGACATCTGAAGCAGACAATTTCCTTATTACCCCAAGATCTACCCATGTTCACCCTTCCCATGCCCACCTCCCATCTACCAGCCTCCGTGAATCCTCTTCTTTCCCTCCGTCTCCAAGCCTAGACCTCCAAGTTGTCCATCCAGCAGCATCACAGCTTCTCCCTCTTGTCACCCTAAGATCGCCTTCCATCCCCCTCAGACTAAGATGAATTACAATTTAACTCCTAGTCAATTAGAAACTAAGAATAGATAATAAAGAGTACTTAAGCCAAATAATAGTCCACTAAAGTGGAATTATCAATAACTACTTAGTTAATACACTAAAGATATCTAAATTAGACTTATTAATAACTACTTAGTTAATACACTAAAGATATCTAAATTAAGCTAATTCCTAAGTAAGCATATCATATCTAGGTTGTAAATAGTGCATTATAGCCAATTAGGGCATATTAGATTCATAGTTACATTTATAGATAATTTGTATATATTATAATAATTTTTATTTATGCAGGAATAAAGTGCGGGGGTGAACGTTGAGAGTATAGAGTCGTAAAAAAGTTGTAAGAGAAGAAAATAACATAGAAGGGGTAAAAATGCAATTTTACCAAGTTACAAGGGCTTGGATGTAATTTATCCATCAACACCTCTTGAAGAGAAACCAATCTCCTCCAAACATCTCTGCAAAATTTCAATCAGAACAGACTTCATTTACTCTACATGCAGCAGTTCGCACACAATAGGCGCACGAAAAAGGCACTTCGCACGCATCTCACACACGCTCCATGCGTAAAGGAGTAGTAGCCGCACATTTGGCTGTGCCCCATCTGCACACCAAATCTACCCATGCCATATGCACGTGCAAATCGCGCACCGAAAACCTATACGTGGCTCGCAATGCACGCTACCTACACGTAACACTCGTTCCTAGTGTCACGCGTGCCCTCCATGCACTAGCTACTGCAAACACCTTGCCTCCACGCATGCTCCACGTGCCATCCACACCCCAAGTGCATGCTTTAGCCGAATTTGGTCCCTCTTCCTCAACTATATAAAGGCCATAGCCCCTCCACCTTCAAACCATCCCTTCCTACACCAATCATTTCCCCTTTGGAGCTTGGAAAACATTCGAAGCTCCAATTCTTGCCACCCAAACCATTTGGAAGCTCCATCAGGAAAAAAAAATTTGTCCATCTTTTTATCCCCATTCATGGAGCTCGCCCTGGCTGTCTTATACCCCTTATAGGAAGCGGATCTCACTAGTCGCCAACCTCACTGCCCTTCTACCCGTCGTACTTCTCACATCCGTCTTCTACTACCTTACCTCAATCATTCGAATCAACATCGTGCGAATTATCTCCTAAGCAACCGTCGAAGGAGATAACATTCTTATCTCTCTTTTTATTTTTACTACTTTTGTTTAAGTATTGTAGAACAAGTTTTTTTTTAGTAATATAAGTTCCTTATATTTCTCTCTCTCTCCTCTCCTAGTATAATTATTGTGACTATTTATTTTTAATAATCTTGCCAGCTACTCCACTTTATGCTGCTTCGCATATGCACGCAACTAGTTCCTGCCATTCTCGCTATTTCCACCACACTTAGTATGCCCACATTTTCCACTCCATTTTATTTACATAAATTCATAAAAATTACAAAAGCAAAAAAAATACCAAAAATAAATAAACAAAAATCATATTTTCTAACTTAGCCTCCCCATGTTCGACCCAGAATCACCTCTGATTATATATTTGATTATGGATTTTTCTGGCTACTACGACGTGGTTTTCAAAACCATTTGTCTACGCAAATTTTCCAACTATCAGAAGGTGTGGTGTATGTAACAAAACTCTAAAGTTGGAAATCAAATTCTAACTCAAAAACTCAACTGGGCATAGATCAATCCTAAAGTTTATGAATTCTTATTTTGATCAACTAAAGTTTTCATAGATCAACTAAACATCTGTTATCACTCAAACTTCAGAGAGTAAGACTCTTATTCCAACCAGCCCACAACATCTAGAATAGACATCTAGACTCGATGGCTTTGTCAATCTATCTCCTTTAAGCATCAACCGCTAGTTTCGGAGTTAGATTTCTTAGGCTTCACTACCCACTCAAGGTTTAGTAGCTATGAGGATAAAGAGTCCGTGCAAGTGTAGTAGATTCAACCTATAGGCATCCAAAGTTGCAGAAATCCTGACCTCAAGGCATCAGAACACAATCCAAGTCATCCCAATTCAAGCCTTTGGTTTGGCCTTACTTAGAATTGATTTCTTTCTCCTCATCTATTTTTATCCCGTGTTCAACACTCAAGATGTATATTTCACCAGTGATCGCACGTGTTTCGCGAGTTTGAAATCAAAGTTACAAGTAACCCATCGTTGAAGTTGCAAAACTCGTTATCAAATAAAATTTATACCGAAACTCCAAGGGAGTCCCAGGTCAAACTCAGGGAGGCGACGTTTACTTTAATTGAAAATCATTCTTCGATTTGTTTCTTTTTGGCATTTTAGGGTTTTCTTATTTTCTTTGTATTTTTGTAAGAAGAAAACAAGCAAACTAATCACAAGATAGAGATGGAACAAATATGGTATAGATATCACTTCAATGTCAATTACAATCAACTATGAAAGCATAAAAAGAGAGGGGGGTGAGAGGAAATCTCCTGAGTCAACTGTTCGGCAAGACGACGGTGCCTGGCGGAAGCTCGGATGAAGGAGGTGAGGAACAGGATGACGGAGGTGAGATGCAAGCGGACATCGGGTAGAGGAAAGCTTCGACGTGGCTCCGGAATGGAGGTGAGAAGACGGAGATGATCTGCTACCAGAATGGAGGTGGGAGGATAGCTCCAAGGTGACCTATGAATGGGGATGGGAAGATGGATGAATATTTGGTGAGGCAGAGGTTTGCTACACTAATAGGAGCCCTAGGAGCTTGAGAACAAGCTCTAATGGAGCGTTGGTAGGCTTGCTAGAGCTTGGGAGTAGGTGGGAGTAGAGTAGGTAGAGATGGCTTGGAAGGGAGGGGGTGAAGGTCCTTTTATAGTGGAGGAGAAGAGGCAAAATAGTTATGGGACCATTAGTGACCTCCAGGCCGTCGCAGGAAGCGTCGCTGTAGGTAGCTCATGCCCGCTCACGCCTACAGTTGGCTTTGCTGGTGTGCGAAGAATTAGCGATGGCTGTAAGCGTCGCTATAGATCCAGCTCATACATCACAGTAGGCTGGCACCAACTGAGCACATACCCACCGTGCGGTGGCGCGTGCATGCGCATGGGCGGCCTAGACTGCGCCACATGGCGCAATCTAGGTCTTCCATCTTTTCATTGTAGGGACTACTACAGAGGTCGGATTGAGTCAATTTTCACGTCGTTAGGTTGCGATCATCGACCTGAATCCATCCACGTGGTCGGATTTGTCATTTAAAGCTCTGAATTATGTCACCTAGTCCCTTGGCTATTGATCTTCCTCGTACTGCATATAGTGCTATGGGACTCCGATCGAGGCAATTTCGGAGGAATTGGACCCCAATCGTCATCTTGATCAAATCTGTATGGTCGAATCATCAATCCGAGGCTCCGAAATAAATATCCTTCTCTCCTAACCACAAAAAGGATGCAAATAACCTAAATTATATACAACTACTCTAAATGCAGAATGATGCATGCTATGCAATATTTATAACATGAAATGCAAATCTAAGCCTAGGAACATGCATGAATAGGCATTTTACCCTCAATAAATGTGTCTACATCATACCCCCATGCCTATCTTTTACTAGTCTTTAGCAAAATTAAACTATATGTTATGTATAAAAGCAGAATTAGGATTAGATCTCTTAGGCCGTTTATTAACAATAGAAAATTTCAACTAAGATCCTAAACTACGAAGGCTCAATAGTACCCGTGTGTCTGCCAGAATGCAGACCGCCTAAGTTCTCACCTTATTTGAAAAGGGAAGATACATTTTTTTTCTTCTTTTCTAATTTTTTTGTACTTTTGGAGTTTGAGAGTTCCGGGATAACTTTTTACGGCTATTTGACCCGCCCAAGACTCGAAAAAGACTCTAAGTGCTAAGCATCTTGTGAAAATAGTGAAAGGCTCACTAGGCGGCCGTTGAAACGGACTCCGGGTTTCTACGACCCTAGGTGACCTTGCTTAAAGGTTTATCTTTTCGATTGGTAGCTTTCTCCCTACTTCTTTTATTTATGGGGTCAACACAAGGGCGAACCAAGTGTATATCTCCCCGATTTATTCTACTTCCCTGCTTCTTCCCTAAGTGTTTTGGGAATTATTGTGCATTTTTTTGTGAGTTGGGTTCTGGACAACCGACCAATGGGTAGTTACCTACGGCAACTTGCCAGCCATACTCGTGCGGTGACGTGGGGTTTTGTTTATTTTTTCTCCTTTTTCTATATATTTTTTCTTTTTCTTTTTCTTTTCTTTTTTTTTTTAAAGTAGGTGGCTTCCCTGATCTAAGATTTACCTAAAGGTGGTACAATGAAAATGATCTTGTGACTGGGCTCTGGAGAACTTGCCAATGAGTTGTTACCACTGACAACTTGCCGGCCATACCACCCTAGATAGTTCATTAGCTACCCAATTTTTGAAGAAACCGTCGAAAAGTGAGTCAGTGCAAAAAAAAGTGTGTGGATGCTTAGGCTTAAAGTCCCCCGAAATCAGAGGGCAGGTTGATAAGTCGCATACTTATCATCCCAATTTATTTACAAACTTAAAATGAATTTTAATTGGCGAGGACTCGAGACTAAGTCCACATTCAAGTGGACACCCGGGCTAATTAAGCTCAAAGACCTAAAGAGTCTAAATGTTTAGGTCCTTCGTATCATTTCCTAAAGTTAATAACTTCCAAATGCCTAAGTTCCCTTTTCCTAATTTCTTTCTTTCTTATCTTTTTCAAATTTTAAAATTTTTTTTTATTTTATAAGAAACTAAAAGAAATTCTACGGAGTTAACAAAATGATTTCAGGAATTAATTATCCACCCCCCATGCCTAAATGATGCAATGTCCTCATTGTAAAAACAGAGACATGAAAAGGGTAGAGTAAACAGAATATCACCTAAATTTTGTGACAACCCGATCAGCTCCGCAGAGAGAAGAGAGTATACACATGTGCTAAGTTTAATGCCTTCAACTGGGCATAATATACATACAAAGAAGAAGTTGAGAATTCACAAGTGCAAGTCAAAATGAAAATCAAAAGGTTGATCCTAAAACCCATCAGCAGAAGATGTCCACAGACGTGAACCAAATTATGATGCAAACCCATGCCCCAGGGTCGAGTGGTTCTAAGGTTTTGGATGAAAATCACCTAGAACCTAAGATTACTGTGTTTGCGGGGCTGGGCCTACGATTTTGTGGTGTGTAACCCAAGATGAAAGTGTCGAACAACGGGTTGATCTGATTCATTAAAATCGGGTGTCCACTTATAGTGCAGCTCAGAAAAATAATTAGTTATTTCGAGCTTGGGTTGCATGTGAAAGATATCGTAAGGGTCCTCGTAAAAAGTTGGTGGCTTTAGGTCAATAGGAACCCTTAGATCCAAACTTGTTTTTCCCTCAAAATTAACCTCCCAAATTTTCATTTCAACATTCCTATCCTCCAACATCAAGTGCTTAGGTTCCGGGGCCTCTAGCATACTATTCACCCCATAAGATTTACCCAAGTCCAAAAATCATCGGTAACTCATAATTGACTTGGGTACAATGATTTCCAAATCAAAATCTATCCCTTTGGGGTGTGGTTGAGGAATGGGGCTATTTATTGAATCTTCTAGTAAATGAGGATTCGAATCCTCCAAGTTAGCCCAACCGAATCCAAATCTTCAATAATTGGGCTATCAAACGGTTTGTCAGATTCCTCAAGCCCGTTTGTCTCACTAAAATCATCTTCCTTACGCTCAAGTGAGACTTCACTAAGAGATTCTTCACCCTCAGAATCAAAGAATCCCTGATCGCCATTTATATAAGTCTCAAAATCGATTGTCATGTCCTGGTTCAAAGAGACATATTTTTCCTCGCTCCCTGGCTCGGGGATCTTGGGTGAATCAATCAGTTCTTCCTCAATGGGTTGCTCTAGCCCAACCTGGTCATCCCCTATCTCAAAAATTTATCCCCCCCAACAGGCGCCTGAGCGGGTTCAGATATTGGCTCTCCTAAAGGGGGTTCATCTTGAGAATCATCCCAAGATTTGACTAAGGCAACCACAAATTTCACCCTCAACCTCGATAATTTCCCAGGAAGAAACTCAGCCAAGTCCCTATCCCTAACATTTTGGAGTAAATCCAATAGAGAACTATTAAGTTCATCAATCATTTTGATCATAGGCTCTAATGCTTTAGTGCATGGTGTTGGCTGAGCTTCTATAGATTGTATAGTGTTCCTTAAATTAGCCAACACCCTATCCTAGATCTGGTTCACCTGAACCAAATGGTTCGATTCAGGTTTGGGTAGGTTTGAGTTAGATCTAGGGGAGTCAAGATATCAAGGTTCTAGGGTCCCTCCCTGATAGTAGGTCATTTCAAGTTGTTTAAAGGATGGTGGTGACCTATATTTAGTGGAATACTGCAGAGGGTAGGTGCTATAATCATCATATCCTTCCTAATTGTAGATCAGGTTGGTTTGGTAATTAAAGGATGGAGATCTATAATCATTGTAGCTCTGGGAAGGATAGTAATTATAGTCTTATTATCCAGGGTTATGCCCTGGACACTGAGGTCCGGATTCATATCCCCAATCAAAGTCATCCCGACTAGTGGATGGGTAATTACAAGTCAAGTCGGGATAGTAATCATCTTGGGAATAAGTGGTGGTAGGAGGATAGGATGTGAAATGTGTGTAGGATGTGAAAGGATACATTGTGGAGTAAGAGGGAAATCAGAAGAGAGAAAGGAGCCCTGCAATACAAGCAATCAACCCTATCCTTAGGGGGTTAGCCTAAAGACCTACAGACTCCCAGGAACTGTCTTGAGATTATAAATGATTTGGTCTACTTTTATCCGGTCAATCCAACCAATTAGAAGGAGGGACTGCGAGAAGGTTCTTCCTTTGGCTTACGCCTCCGGTTCCTAGTGTACGCCCCAGCCACGGTCGTTTGACGCTGCTCCCCTAGCTAGACATCAGATGGGCTAGCAGAAGTAGATTAATCAAAAAAAATCTTAGTCTAAGACCCGAAGAGCGAATCAATCCTTAAGGACAACGTTTACTCAGTTTTAATTAAGCTTAGGATGATTGTACTCTTGGAATGTGATGGGCCCTTTAGATGGGTTGTGCCCTTAATGATCAGTTAAAATGTGTGTGCGTGCACAACCAGGGTTTTCAAACAAGGTTATTTGACGTGTGTCTTTTAGGGTTTAACATTGTTTGGTAGTTTTTAGGGTTTAATTCTTAGGTTGGTTCAATCAAGGTCTAGTAGAACACTCCAAGTTTTGAAAACACGGATGATAATATGTTCCTTTAAAAATCAAAAATAAAGTGGAGTGCCTGGTTCACCCCTAAGAATCAGCCCTAAGTGGTAAGCTACTGATGAATCGCTTTTAATTTGAGTGGTGCGGCCCAAACAAATCAATCAATTGGCCTATTCGCACCACAGATTAAGGCACACAATGACTTAACCTAATCAGATTTCTACTCACTTATGTGTTTTGAGTTGAAGTGTACCAGGTCCACAGGTTAGATCCCGGTTAAGTGGTAGAATCAAAGTGGAGTGATGCACCTTAAGTCAAGAATTGTGGGTGTTAAGGTGTGTCTCTTTCAGAAAATCCCACAATCAGACAACACCTTTTTTATTTATGTGGATGGCGAGCTGAGTGGAGGTGGCAAACAAACAACCAAATCTATCCTAGGGTTTATAAAAAGCACCTAAGTTGATTTGGGTTTGAGTTATTAGGTTATGGAATGAAAACTAAGGTGGGAGTGGTGTAGGGGACGCTTACAAAACACTCTACCCGCACTTTACTCCGATCTATCACACTCGGATCTCCATGCTAGGGTACCTGCAAGACAATAGATCAAAGATAAGCAAGGTTAGTGCCATGTAAATGCAAAGAAGCGCAGAAAATAATAAAGTAAATTCTATTGCCTCCCCGGCAACAGCACCAAAATGATCGCACGGGTTTCGCGAGTTAGAAATCAGGGTTACAAGTAACCCGTCATCATAGTTGCAACACTCGTGGTCAAATAAAATTTATACCGAAACTCCAAGAGAGTCTTGGGTCGAACTCAGGGAAGCGACGTTTACTTTAATTGAAAACCATGCTTCGATTTGTTTCTTTTTGGTATTTTAGGGTTTTGTTATTTTTTTGTATTTTTGTAAGAAGAAAACAAGCAAACTAATCACAAGATAGAGATGGAACAAATATGGTATAGGTATCACTTCAATGTCTATTACAATCAACTATGAAAGCATAAAAAGAGAGGGGGTGAGAGGAAATCTCCTGAACCGGCTGTTCGACGAGACGACGGCACCTGGCGGAAGCTCGGGCGAATAAGGTGAGGAGCGGGACGATGGAGGTGAGATGCAGGAGGACGTTGGGTAGAGAAAAGCTTTGGCGTAGCTCTGGAATGGAGGTAAGAAGACGAAGATGATCTGTTAGCAGAATGGAGGTGGGAGGATGGCTCCAAGGCGACCTATGAATGGGGATGGAAAGATGGATGAATATTTGGTGAGGCAGAGGTTTGCTACACAAATAGGAGCCTTGGGAGCTTGAGAACAAGCTCTAATGGAGCGTTGGTAGGCTTGCTAGAGCTTGGGAGTAGGTGGGAGTAGAGTAGGTAGAGATGGCTTGGAAGGGAGGGGGTGTAGGTCCTTTTATAGTGGAGGAGAAGAGGCAAAATAGGTATGGGACCATTAGTGACCTCCAGGTCATCGCTAGAAGCATCACTATAGGCAACTCATGCCAGCTCACGCCCACAGCTGGCTTTGTTGGCACGCGAAGAATTAGCGACGGCTGTAAGCGTCGCTTCGCTGGCTTACCAGCTGGCTTTACAAAAGAATGAGCTGGCTTTGCCGTTGCGCTCGCACGCACTCCTTGCATCGTGTCGCGCACACGCATGCTCATGCGCTGGTGTTGTGCTGTGCACATGTATGCCTCCATGTGCATGCGCACCCGCGCTGCTACGCATGTGCAGTGGCACGTGTATGCACATGGGTGGCCTGGGCTGTGCCACGTGGCGCAATCTAGGCCGTCCATCTTATTTTAGGACGTAATTAACCTAAATTATATACAACTACTCTAAATGCAGAATGATGCATGCTATGCAATATTTATAACATGAAATGCAAATCTAAGCCTAGGAACATGCATGAATAGGCATTTTACCCTCAATAAATGTGTTTACATCACCCAGCTTCACCACTGGGTCTCTTATTGTTAATTTTTATCTCTATATTTTTCTAATCCATTTTCTATAAGACAAAACACCCATATGTATTCAGGTGTTATTGGGATGGAAAAGGGTAGCATCCATTTGTAGTGAGAGGCTTTTATTTGGTGGAGATTAGCACCCATTTGTACCAAGGTGCTTTGTTGCTAGGTAAGGTGTGTACATATATATTTTTTTACTCCTCATTTTTATTATCATATAAGAAAAACTCCAAATCATTTTTCTAAGTGAGTGGCACATCCTTCATCCTTTCAAGAATCACACCACGGAGATCCTTGGGGTAAAAAGGATACAAATCTGATCCCAATGATTTCTATGTTTTCACGATTTCAAATGCCTATAAGTCAATTCCATTGTGTGTGAAGTTGGCATGACTTCAATTACTTAGCTCGCAAACTAGAGATTGGACAGCAAAGCCCTATACTTTCAAACTACTATACCATTAATATCAGCTAGCAAGATCCCTCAAGACGCAAACCAAACCAAATCTAGTGAAACATCCTCGATGAATTAAGCTAATTATAGCCTATAAAGGCTTACGGTTTAAGGTTCCAAACTAAATCCTTGATTTGATTAACTCTAACTATCTAGTCTTTCTACTCAGATTTGTGATAAAAATAGAAATTCAATGAGACAAAAGGACATGACCTAGCCCTTTTGACTAAGAAAGTTAAAATTTAATCCCAAAATTTAAGTCATGTATACGAATTATGAACACCTTAGTTACTCTGTTTCCAAAATGAAAGGCAGGTATACATGTCACATACTTGGATTTCTTCAGATCTTGACTCTAAAAACTATGTCAGGGACTAAAAACAAGTACCTATTTCGAAAGTATTCAAGTAAAGTCCTAAGTAAGAATTAAATGCTCTTACTTAGATATCTTTTCATAAACATATCTTTATTACTGTACAACTTCTATAAATATATTTTTGGTTTTCTGATCTGAAAATTTTCACTTGAAAATTCACAACTCTTTATGCTTAATAATTGCAATTTATAATTTATTAAATTAAGTCCCTTAAGAATTTTCTTCTAAAAAATCTCCTTTTCAATTGAATTGTCTCTCTTCTCTCACCAAGAGAAATGTTTCTCACCAAAAAGGAAAAATATTTATGTTTTTATACTTTTATTACTTTTTTGCATTTTTTATCTTACAATTTTTTTTAATTTTTATGATTTTTTATTTTTAATGTCTATTAACACACTTAGAGTTAAAATTTTCACTTTTACACTCCTCCATGCCAAAATCATGCAATGTCCTCATTGTATGCAAAGGGGTAAATGTAATGCAAATGTTCTATTCACTTAGTATAGGTGATGGAAGGAATCGGATAAATGAGGTAAAATCTTAGGCGGACGATTTCTAGCTCTAACAATTGCCAAAGGGAACAGTCAAACTAAGTGAAAGAGAAGATATAGAAGTGAACATGTAAAATGGACTCAAAGTGTGGAAGTAGACACAAAAAGAAAAATAGAAAACAACTATTTATAATCTCAGGTTACCTCTTGAGGAGTGCTAAGTTTTATGCCTTTAGCTAGGTGTAAACTTAGAAGATTAGTGGAGCGTATAACAGTCTCCAACAACCCCAAGATGTGTGGCTCAAGAAAAGGCTTTGATGTTTACCATTGACTTTGAATGGTTGATTCTTGATGGGTTCGGTGATTTCAATAGCTTTGCTATCAAAGACTCTCAATTTACTCCCACAAAAGCACTAGATTGAGAATTCTAAATAATGGGAGTTGTGGCTAATTCTAGTCAAATTGTGTAAATTATCCACCCAATTGCCTTCTTATGATCTCACAGGACTGCGATCAATTTCGATTCTTGATCTAAAGTAAGATAGGAATTGATTATCACTGGACAGATTTGATCGGGTTCGAGATATACGTGCTTTAGCGTGTCAGGCAAAGGATTGAGTTCTATTTAACCATAGGATCAGCAGTAGGGTTAGTTTTGATTAGAAATAATAGGTTGATCTGCTTGATATAATAAAGATTGTTGCTTATTTGGATAAGATAACTCAATCTCAGGTGGTGCAGAGAGTGGGTTTTGTTTAGCCTGATTTATGACATGTGCTTGGCACTGATTTGGATTTTGATTGACTGGAATTTACCTAGGGTTTTCGATGTCCCTGGGGTTTGGAACTAGTTGGGATGGTAGGGTCCCTAGCTGACGAGCTTCAGCCAACTATATGATTTGGCCCCTAAGTTTAGCCAATTCATTCGAGCATTGCCTTTGGATTTTAGCGAGAGCCTCAGCATTTCTTTGCTGGCTCTCATTCACAGCTCTCAAAATTTGGTCGAGCTGTGAATCTCTAGACAACCCTAAATAGTTCTGCATATTTGGTTGGGTAAGCCTCACATGTGGTTGCTAAAAAGGTAATGTCAATGGGTTCTGGGGTTGATGGGTCTGATTCTGGTATAGGTGGCCTTGGCTCTAATTAGGCAGAGAAATTAGGGAGGTTTCGCCATCTAGGGTTGTAGGTGTTTGAATAAGGAATTGATCGTGAATTGTATTCCAGGATGGCGTATAGATTATCAAGATTCGGCATGTTTTGCACAGGAGAAGGAAAAGGAAGTGGGGAAAGTGCAGGAAAGGACGGGACAAAGGTCCCTCCTTGGGTTTGAGTGGGAGCTTGCTAAAAACCCAAGGCAGAAGAATCTTGGATATCCATATTTTTCACAAATTCCCTCCCCATGGGAATTTGCGAAACAGGTCTCTGTGCAGGATTCGTAGCTAAAAGAGGTGTAAGATTCTTAACTGTATTGTTGACCTCATCAAGATGTTTAGCTACGATATCGACTTTATCTAGTTTCTCTGCAATGATCTCTAAGTCTCGTGAGCTGGATTGTCCTTGTACTTCATGAACGCCCTTCGAATGTGGGTTTGTACTCGTACTCCCTCGGTTGAATTGAGATGTGGAGGCATTATTGATTGAGTTTTCTACCATGCCCTCAAACAATTCAAGGGTCGATTCTTCATCCTTGTTCAAAAAGTTACCTCTGCAAGAAGCATCTACGAGATTCTGTACACTCTCTTGTAATCCATAGCAAAAGATATGCATAAGTTGACAATGAGGGATGTCATGATGTGCGCATTTCCTTTGCAATTCATGAAAATGCTCCCATGCTTCATGTTTGTTTCTCGTAGGGTGCATTTTGATAGGAAAAGCATCGTAGTATAGTGTGCAATACGATCAAACAAAAATATTTATAAGAAGATAACGAGACTTTGAGTCCCGGTCGTTCATCTCTGGGAGACATTTGTTCAAATCTGAAATCAATCTTTTATTGCACTACTTATTTATAAGTCGCATGGCGGTTTATGATTATTACATATTTAAGTACGATATGCTTAGTTGCAAGAATATCAGAAATTAAAAATAGGCAACTTTAATCACACAAAATATATTGCAATAAGCTCATGGTGATTCTCAACACATAGACATATATATATAGAAAAATTTCTTTCATTCATTCAAGAGAGTGTTTGCAACATGGAATGTAGAGGAAAGCTTGAAAAGGAAAGCTTCAAAAATAACAATCTAGCTAGCAAAAAATGATCGCATACAGGAATCTATGGGGGATTTGCATGCATCATTTGGGGAGAATAAGAGCTACACTACTAAGCAGTAAATGAAAGCAGTAAAACTATGAAGAACTTAAGTTAATCTAGCAGAAAGAAGGGCAATCAGAGGTGGGCTCCGATGGCCTTTGAATGGTTGAGAGGAGGAGGGGCGGCCAATGGTGCTTAGGCCGACCCTTGAAGAGAGGTTGGGGAGATGATCCAGCATCCTGGCATGGAGATGTTGGCTTCCATGGTGGTGCTCCTCATGGAGGTGGAGTGGAGGTGGAATGTAGCTAACCGGATGAGTGCCAAGAATGGGATGGCTGAAAATGGCCAACTTTAGGTCTTTTTATAGACCTAAGGGAAGCTCTCTAGAGAATTATGGAATTCTCTAGAGATAATTCTCTAGAGAGGCCTATGGTGGGAGCTCGTGGGATGGATGGTGGTTTTTAGATCCACCAAATGTGAATCTAAAAAGTGAATGGCTCTTGGTTGCTAATTTTAGCAACCAAGGCAACAACACATGGTAGAGAGTTCTAGAGAACCCTAGGATAGGTATTTTTCGTGTGGATGGTGTGTGTGGGTGTGTGTGGGTCGAAACTTAGGTGGCTAGGTTGATTAGGTAAGATTATAGTGGGTTTAGGTCAAGGTAGGTCTCAAATTAGGGTTATAAACCCTAATTCACTAAGGTAAAGTGCAATTAAACTTAATACAAGTTTAATTGGGTGTGTGAAAACTCAATTGAGAGTAAAATAACTCAATTAAGTCAAGTATAGGTCAATTGAACTCTCACTGAGTCCAATTGGATAGTGTGTGCTGAGATCATGGCTCAATTGGACTCAATGAGTCCAATTGAATAGGCTGTTGGAGTTGACTAAGATCAAAGTCAATTAGGTTTAGTGAGGACCTAATTAGGTCCTTAAGGAGGTCAAGAGGTGATGTACTAGGGTTAGGGCACCTTAATTTAGGTTCCTATGGGGTTGGAATTGGGTTTAGGGACCTAAAGATCCAAGATCAAGGCTTGAATCTCAAAACAGGAACTTGGAGAGCAATTCTAGACGTCCAATAAAAGTGTCAGATGTCTTATAGTGAAAAATCAGAAGTCCAGATTTGTTGTCTGGATGTCCAATCAGAGTCAGGAGGGATTCTAGGTTCTGTCTTGGCTATTCTGCAGAAATTGGACGTCTGACCAGGTGTCTGGATGTCCAATAACACTGCAGAAGTGGGTTTAAGGTGTGCGGGAGTTGGCTAAGGGTTCTAGATGTCCTATAACTTATCTGGACGTCCAGATAGAGGTTGGAATTAGGATTTTAAGGTTTCCTAGGGTGCGATGACCTAATCTAAGGGTAGCTAAGGCTTGGGGAAGTCTCTAGGCTATCCTAGGGCTAGGATGGACCTAAGTTCTTCACATTTTACTGCTTTCTTCCTACTTAATAGAGTAGCATACCTTAACTCCCTTACATTATTATCTACTACATCTAATCTAAGTCTTCAGCTCCAGCTCTGCAACAACACCAATTATTCTTGATCCAGCTTCAGATCCAGCTCCAGATATAGCTTCAGATCCAGCTTATTACCTATAATTGACATGATGCACTTAATCAGCACATTATAGCATTATTTTATGCATAGCTAAAAGAAAGCAGTAATGATGCAAATAATGCTTATGCATGCATGAATTACCCTAACTTATTCTAAGTCCTAGCCTAATTTAGGTCAATTATGACCTATGATTGTTGCACAATCATACCCCTATGCCTAAATCTTGCTAGTCCCTAGCAAATGCAAGACTAAGTTATGCACAGCAAAGGTCCCTAAGGGATTGATTATTTTATCAAGTGTATGCATAGAGATTTTTCTCTTTTTTGTTTTCATCCTTTGCTCCAGAAATCTAGACAATCGTGAAAGTGTAGCTATGTAGCTTTTGCAACGGATTCGAGTGAAAAACTGATTCGCCTCTAAAGCCTATACTTGACCCCTAGTAAAATTCTAGCAGGATAGGCGGACTTCTTCCCTCGAGGTACTCAAGATATTCTATGAATTCCACCCTGGCTTTAGGCTTAGGTAGAGAATCTCTGAGGGGTACGGGTGTTTATTTGGTGGCTCACTCTCACTTGGTGCTACATAGATATTAGTGCTACAGAATCTAAATTCCCATATTACTAAGTAACTCAACTCAGAGAAAGATGCGAAAAACTATGCTCTCTTTTGATTCCTTTGTATTCATTCTCTCTTACTCTTTTTCTTTTTCTTTTCTTTTCTTTCTTTTTCTTAGAGCTCACAATCTCACCAGATTCACACATATGATCTGTATTTGGTGGTCTCACTTAGCATTAATACTTTAGTTGAGTTCCCATAACCCTAACACTAAGCTGGAATTCCTCAGCCAGAATTCGGGCAGTCAGAAACACAGAAAGATAGGTTAAGGCCATATTTAGTGGTATTGCCTCAATGCAAATAAAATAAATACTAAATATTCACAAACTCTTTTTCTACTCTTTCTTCTCTTTTTTTTCTTTTCCTTTTTTCTCTTTCTTTCTTTTTTTTTTCCTTTTTCTTATTTTCTCATTTTTTCATTCTTTTTTTTTTCATATATAATTTTTCTAACACAATCTAGCAACACATTCATGAATTTTAATGAAGAGGCATTATTAGGGAGTGGTGGTACTCAAGAGACATTGGGTGGCTTATTTGGTGGAAGTGCCTACTCACAGCACCGGGAGAGATGGATAGGATGGTGTATTTGTGACCTTGACATCAATACCCTCCTTCAACTGAGGATTCCGTAAAGAATGGTCGTAACCATCCACCTTAGCCCTAGTTTTATGAAAACTCACTCTCCACGTATTTGCCTTATTTGGTGGCTCTCAAAATTTCGCACAAAAATGTATACGCAAGAACTGAGAGCAAAAACTATGGCTAATCCGTAAGTATCATCACCTAATTATCTAGGATTCCAGATTCCTTGCACTAATCTTAGAGCACCAGAACACTCTACTCTCATCTCACACTATTTGGTGGATTTTTGGAAGAAAATCTGCCTGACTGCTAAAACACTGTCCAGGGGTTCAGGAGAAGAAGCACTGCTTATTCTCGATAGACTAAAGACGTTTATCAGCCTTCACCATGAATCCATTGCAAATTCTACGTGTGTGTAAAAAATTATTCTGGATTCCAGATTACAGGAATCAACGAGAGGATAAAATCCCTAATGCATTCTCTTGATAAAAATCTTATTCATGAATGCAATATGTATATATGCTATAAACAAGTAACCTCGTATAATTTGTACTTCGTAAAATTCTTGTATCGGGTTACATTCAGCTTGACCCTAAATTTAGAACAAGAGGTGAGCAGGTAAGTCAAAAATGGCTATTGCGAATGATTTCTAGCTTCAATGCGAGCATTGGAGGTGGAGTCAGTTGTTCTTCTATTTAGGGTCCTAAAATACGTTTTACATGCAGCTCTGAAGTTTTCCTAAATGTTGGCATAAAAAATTTTTCAGTTTTTGTGGTATCTACCCCCCATGCCTAAGTTCTTGCATGTCCTCTTGAATGAATATAAAAGAAAATAAATACAACAAGGAGAGAATGGGTAGAAATCACTTGTAATTGCTCCTGAAATTATACATTCAGCATCGGCCAACCTATCAGCATGCAATATGCAGAAAGAAAATATGCTAAAAGAAAAATATGCTATGTAGAAAAATGGTTATGTATAGATGATGGTAGAATGTGAGGTAGATGCTATCTATACGTGCTGAGTTTAACGCCTCCAGCTGGGCGAGAATTCAATCACACGTCCTCAATAAGATGAATGATCTCGTCAGGTAGAGGTTTCTGGGCCAAAAATGCCTTGAGGCACTGGCCATTTACCATAGATATATGCCCAGATTTTGGGTCCTTGATCTAGACTGCCCCATTAGGATATGGATGAATCACAACATATGGGCCAGTCCATTTGGACTTGAGCTTCCCTACGAAAAGTTTCAGTCGCGAATCGAACAACCAAACTTGCTGGTTGGGTGTGAATGCTTTTCTCTGGATGTGGTGGTCATGAAAGACCTTGGTCTTGTCCTAGTATATCAATGCGTTCTCATAGGCCTCCCGCCGGATCTCTTCTAATTCACTGAGTTGGAGTTTCCGTTCTTGACCTCCTGCATCGAGGTCAAGGTTACATTTTGGCACCGCCCAAAAGGTGCGGTATTCCAACTCTACAGGAAGGTGACAGGCCTTGCCATATACCATACGATATGGTGACATTTCGAGTGGGACCTTGTACGCTGTCCGATATGCCCAAAGTGCATCAACTAATTTATCAGACCAGTCCTTTCTGTCTGGTCTAACCATCTTCTGGAGGATCAGCTTGATCTGACGGTTAGCCACTTCAGCCTGCCCATTGGTCTGTGGGTGATACAGGGTGGCTATGCGATGATGTACCTTGTATTTCTTTAATAATGACCTGAAATGGGTGTGGATGAAGTGGCTTCCCCCGTCGCTAATCAAAGCGCGGGGTATTCCGAATCTAGCGAAGATGTACTGCCGTATGAAAGAAATGATGGTCTTATGGTCAGCCCGTCTCTCCGGGATGGCCTCGACCCAATTCGAGACATAGTCGACAGCTAGTAATATGCACTCGAAGCCAAGCGAGTTCGGAAAAGGGCCCATAAAATCGATGCCCCAAACGTCGAACACTTCTACAACCATGATGGGCTGGAGTGGCATCATGTTTCTCCTGGTGATAGAACCGACCAACTAGCATCGTTTGCAATGTTGGGCGTATTCATGCGTATCTCTGAAAATGGTTGGCCAGAAAAATCCCGACTGCAAAATTTTTGCAGTGGTTTTCCATCCCGAGAAATGACCACCACAAGCATCATTGTGGCAAAAAGATAACACACTAGGGATCTCAGAATCTGGGATGCATCTTCGAATAATCTGATCTGCTCCAATGCGGAAGAGCAGTGGGTCATCCCAGAGGTAGAATTTGGCCTCTGCAATAAATTTGAGTTTCTGGTCCTTGAATAGGTTCGCAGGAATCTTGCCTGCAGCAAGGTAGTTCGCGATATCCGCATACCAAGGGAACTCAACAGAATGAACTGCCAAAAGAGATTCATCCAGAAATTGCTCGTGGATAGACAGGGAATAAGGAATGTAGCCTGGGTCCAGTCTGGATAGGTGATCCGCCACAACATTTTGCTTTCCGGCTTTGTCGCAGATTTCAATATCAAATTCTTGCAATAGAAGGATCCATCTAATGAGTTGTGGTTTGGCATCCTTCTTTGCTAACAAATGCCGGAGGGCGGAGTGGTCAGTGAAGATGATGACTTTGGACCCTAATAAATACGATCTGAATTTCTCCAACTCGAATACTACTGCTAACAATTCTTTTTCAGTGACAGTATAATTGCGCTGAGCCTCATTCAGCATCTTGCTAGCATAGTATATGACAAAAGGTTGTTTTTCCCGATGAGGGCCTAGAACAACACCGACAGCAAAGTCAAAAGCGTCGCACATCATCTCGAAATCAAGCGACCAATCGGGTGGTTGGAGAATCGAGGAGTCAGAGATAGCGCTTCGTAACATCTTGAAGGTGCAAAGACACGAGGTGTCAAATTCAAATGGGACATCAGCAACTAGATTCGTCAAAGGTCGTGCAATTTTCGAGAAATCGCGTATAAATCTTCGATAGAAGCTGACCTGACCCAAGAATGATTTGATTTGCTTGACCGAGCTAAGTGGTGGTAAGTGGGAAATAATCTCAGATTTAGCTCGATTGACCTCGAGTCCATTTTTCGAGATCCTGTGTCCTAGTACTATGCCATCCCTCACCATGAAATGGCTTTTCTCCCAGGATAGTACTAGGTTTACCTCGATACATCATTTCAAGATCTTGGTGAGGTTATCAAGACAAGATGCGAAATCATCTCCGAAAAAGGAGAAGTCATCCATGAATACCTCCACATAGTCCCTGATCATGTCAAAGAAGATGGCCATCATACAACGCTGAAATGTTGCTGGTGCATTGCAGAGGCCAAAGGGCATCCGCTTGAAAGCGAATGTTCCAAAGGGGCATGTGAATGTGGTCTTGTCTTGATCTTCCGGGCTAATCGCCACTTGATTATACCTGGAGTATCCATCCAGAAACCAAAAGAAACTACGTCTGGCTAACCGTTCCAAGATCTAATCAATGAAAGGCAAAGGAAAGTGATCCTTCTGGGTAGCCGTGTTCAGTTTCCTATAGTCGATGCAGACCCACCAAGATGTTGCAGTGCAGGTCGGGGTGGATTCGCCCTTATTGTTTTTCACAACGGTGAGTCCTGCTTTCTTGGGCACTATCTGGATCGGACTCACCCACTGGCTGTCAGAGATAGGGTATACAATACCGGCATCCAACCATTTGATGATCTCCTTCTTAACAACCTTTAGCATGTTCGAGTTAAGCCATCTTTGAGGTTGTCTCGAAGGTTTCACCCCCTCATTCGTGTAAATGTGATGAGTGCAATACGAGGGGCGAATACCGCAGAGATCAGCAATACTCCACTCTATAGCATCCCTATGGTCTTGTAGCGTAGAAATCAATTGATGCTCCTGTTCTTGGGTTAAGTGGGCATTAATAATGAGTGGGTATGTCTCACTTTCGCCCAAGAACACATACTTAAGTGAGTCAAGTAAGGGCTTCAATTCAATCACGAGTGGGTCAGAGTCAGGAATGGGAGTAGGAGGAACAAACTCGAGGGTGGGAATCTGCTGATCCATATGCACGTGAATTCCCGCTGATTCGCTTCCTGTGAAATAATCGGTTGTGACTGCGTTAACGGGCAACCCGTTAGCTGTGGTCATGTCTTCCTATAACAACAGGGGCGATTCAGTAGTGTGCGGATCAGGGTAGCTAGATTCAGGGGTGCTGTGGTCAGAAGCACACCCTAAACAGTCAGATCCTCAAGGAGATATGTGTAGTGCAGTGGTCTCAGTCTCGTGTGGATCAAGGTCCAAGAACCCTAATAGTGCATAAGAATGAGACATTGGGTCATCACAAAGGAGCCCAATGTTACCACAGTATGCCACATCTTCGTCTTCACCATCCTCCTCTATGTGATCACAGTCAAAATTCCTTGATGCCCTGAATATGTCAAGTCAAAGTCGCTCATTACCTAGGGCTATCTCCATACACCCGAATGCACAATCAATGTTCGCTTGGGCTGTCGGTAGAAATAGGCGACCCAAAATAATTGGTGCATCTCGGAGATTAGGAGGAACTTCCATATCGAGAACAAAAAAGTCAACAGGAAAGCAGAATCCATGGACTTTTACGATCACATTCTCAACCACCCCCCACGGTGTTTTTAGTGATCTATCAGCCAGCTGAATCGTGACTGAGGTGGGCTTTAACTCCCCAAATCGAAATCGATCAAATAAGGCAGTGGGAGTTAGGTTGATGGACAAACCCAGATCTAGAAGGGCCCGATCAAATGGAGAATCCTGCTAGAAGCAGGATATGAGTGGGGTACCAGGGTCTTTCTTTTTCGGCGGCAAATCAGCTAGAATCACGGTGCTAGCTTCTTTTGACAGTACCGCCTATCGTCCAATTCTAGGCTATCACTTCAGGGTACAATAGTCCTTAAAGAACCTAGCAACAGTTGGGATGTGATCGATTGCCTCGAGGAGGGGGACCTGAATATGTACTTCCTTGAACATTGACTTCAGGTCCTCAAAATTTCGCGTGTCCTTTTTCCATACTACATTTCGCGTCAGAGCCTCAGGAAAAGGGATAGGAATCTCAGGGTCAACTAGCCTCTTACCCTTATCTATCGTAGGTGGCTCCTGAGATGAAGAAGGAGTCGAACCCGCCTATGGCAAAGGGTAAGAAAAATCAGGACCCGCCTGCCTATGTGGTGGGTCGAATGTCTTCCTTCCACTCAATGAGATAGCATTTGCATCGTCTTGCTATCCATGAGGTGGTGGGGGAGCGAAAGGGCAGAGTATGCGGGGTTCTGCAAAGGCGGCTGGCCTTGGGCATAACCGGGTGGAGCAGGAGGCACTTGTAATATGGCGTGTGCATGTCCCTGTGGTGCCTGAAACCTAGGCAGGGCACCTTAGTTCTACACATACCGAGGGTTCGGGATGGGTTGGGAGGGTAAGGCTCCCTAAGTCCTGTGCTCCTGCAACAACTGGTTTTGCGTGTTCTGTATAGTTTGTATCTGCTCAGCCATCGCCTTCAATATCTGCATGCTATCCTGTGTAGATTTCCTCATCGATTCTTGCAGCTCCTCTTTCAGTGCCTCCAAAGGGTCAGCCCACTTTGGAGGGTGACTGGTAGCTTGGTGCAGCGGCTAGTATAAAGAACGGGGTTGCTGCTGCTGAGACGGGAATGACTGCTGCCTAGGGTACGTGTTTTATGCATTTCCATATTGCCTGATCTTGTAGTGTGGATCTTGATGTGGTCTCTGTGAATTACCAGACCAGGAGAAGTTCGGATGCTGTCACCAACCAGGGTTATACGTCTCTGAATATGGGTTATTACGCCCGTATCCTTGGATAGCATTGACATCCTCATATGCCGAAGATGTCTGAGACGTATATCCATCAAGGGGATACGTATTATAATCTGTGGGTGGTGCGTAACCCTAGTCGTATGGTGCCAGATCTGTATTGTTTACGGGATCCTGATATACGAGATCTCGTAAATGAGAAGATGCATCCCAAGTGAGTAGATCAACTCGAGCAGGAGGGGCTCGGGGTGCATAGGAGGGTCTTGAAGCGGCAGAGTTCATGTCAGATTGACCCTGACTGATCTGGTCAATCCTTTTCTCAATCAGGTTTATTCTATTCAGCTGCTTGACAATGATATCCATGTCGGCTCGAATATACTCGGTGTGAGCCTCATGGACACCAACCCGCTGCTGACCAGGCCTCTGGAATTGGTTCATGGATGCAACATTCATCGAATTCTTTGCCAAAGATTCGAACAACTCAAATGCGCTGTTCTCGTCTTTTGTGAGGAAATTCCCTCCACTAGATGCATTGACTAGGTACCAATGTGTGTCATCCAGCCCATGGTAAAAGATATGAGCCAGGTGCCATCTAGGTATACCATGGTGCGGGCATTTCCGGAGAAGGTCGTGAAATCGATCTTAGGCTTCATGCAACTTCTCCCCAGCTCCTTGGGAGAAGGTCGTGATTGCGCGACTCATCGCGTTTGTTCGACCGATTGGGAAGAACTTTTGCAGGAATTCACGTCATAATTCCGACCAAGTTCCAATTGGCTTCCTAATGGTCTTGAACCAGTATGAAGTATTGCCCCTTAGAGAGAATGGGAAAAGCTTCATTAGAACAATCCCAAGATCAATGTTCCTAGGTTGAATCGTTTCTGTGAGTCAACTCAGGTCCTCTAGGTGTTGGAACGGATCTTCACTTGAGTTTCCATAGAAGTGAGTGCTGATCAAACCGATCACGTTAGGTTTGAGCTCAAACGTGTCTCTGCCTGCGGGAATCTTGACTAAGGGTGCAACGATTAGTGTGGCTAGATCATAGAAATCCCGCAGTTGTTCTCCTCGCGGTGGATGCTGCATTCTGTCAAGCGCCGTCAAAATGCAGTCCATGCTCTACTGATGCCACTCCTCAGATACGACCACCCAGGCTTCCAGACTAGCCATCGGGTCCAGATTATCAATATCCTAAATCGGTCTAAGTCCAGGCCCAAGATTAGCCATTGCGACTATGGGAGTAGAAGAACTAGGGGGAGAAGATGGTCCTGGCGAGGTGACTCGCCTCCTTGGGAGTGGCTCCCAAGGTCCAACAAATTGAGGTCTAAGTGACCTCCTTCCTTGCATACACCAACCAACCCCTGGGTTGGTGTAGCTAAGCCAAACAAGGCTAAGGCCCTGTCAATCAGATGGTCCTTATGAATCAGATGACCAGATTTTTCGTTTTAAGTTCTAATTTCTAAAGAAAATTCGTCGTACAACCGACTGAAAGTGAATCCCGCCTCTCAGCTAACCCAGCCAAGAGGTTGAAAGCACCCAGTAGTACGATAACGAATTCAGGTTTATTTCATGTTTTAGACTTGATTTTTATCCCATTTTTCTTCAGTTGGGGTTTTTGGTGAGTGTCCCACAAGGTGACCAAGCTCACCGGCTAAGTACCAGACTTGACTAACTCTAGGTCAGCCCAAATTGTGGCCTCTAAATTGTAACCCTAAAGGTGTAACCTGGGGTTCATGCAATTCTAAGGTTTTGTTCTTTTGTTTTTTTTTTCTTCTTCAGCAGACCACAAAAAATACAATTAGTTCTCTAACAAAAATTGGAATCTAATTAACTTTAAATTTGGCGAGTAGGTTCCTTTTTCAATTATCTTTTCAGAGAATATTTTTTTGTAATTTTTACTATTTCAACCGGATTTTTAGAGATTTTTGAACGTAAGGGGATCAAATCTAGAATTTTGACCTTTGGTCGATTTTTTGCTTTGAAACAATATCAAATGACTTTCAAAAATTTGGGAAAAATATGGAAAATAAAGCCAATGAGATCAGCTTTCAAACCCCACCATTTTTTGTCAAAATGGATTCATGGATTGCTCGAACTTGCTATTTGAATTTTGAAAAATCTCAAATCTGGGTCACTCTGACCCCCTTGCACTTCACAAATTTTTAAAATTGTTATACTTAGAATTTTTTCAAACGAATGGCGCCGTTTGAAATATGGTTTGAAAATAAAGGTCTAGCCTAAATTTCAGATTTTTTTATTCACTAGTTTTTTAGCAATCGAATTTTTAAAATAGACTTTGAAATCTGGCAGAAAATCAGAGAATGGTGGAGAAGCTTTTAAAGAGTGTTTGAGTTTGAAATCCAAACTTTTCACCAAAAATGTTTTTTTTTTCAAAAACTTTTTGCGAATTTTTTTTCAAAAAGTATTTTTTCTTTTCTCAAAGGATTTTCAAAAATATTTTTTTTTTTTGCATTTTCAAACTAACCTAGGATTCAAAAAGAGACCTAATCTAGATGTTTTTGAAATTTTTTTTTTTCTTTTTCACGAAAATGATTATATTTTTTTCTTTTTTTTTTTCAAAAGAAATTGTTGGAAGCAAATCTAATCCTAGGGTTCAGAAGAAAACCTAGACTAAGAGGAGATGATGTGCACCTGGAAATCTTTTTCCACACTCGTTACATGTTCAGATCCCATTTTTTTCCTATGTTGTCCTGAACATCCAAAAACAAAGTAGAGGAAGATTTGTTAGTGATAGTTTAAAAGATCTAAATCAAGAAAAAAAAATGACGTTGCCTCCCCGACAACGGCGTCATTTGTTTGTTCTCGTAGGGTGCACTTTTGTAGGAAAAGTGTCGTAGTATAGTGCGCAATACG
Source organism: Thalassia testudinum (assembly GCA_037157565.1). NCBI lineage: Eukaryota > Viridiplantae > Streptophyta > Magnoliopsida > Alismatales > Hydrocharitaceae > Thalassia > Thalassia testudinum. Next base: position 107,705,743 of record JAZHRO010000003.1, on the reverse strand, counting down.
ATCAAACAAAAATATTTATAAAAAGATAATGAGACTTTGAGTCTAGGTCGTTCGTCTCTAGGAGGCGTTTGTTTAAATCTGAAATTGATCATTTATTGCTCTACTTATTTACAAGTCACATGGCGGTTTATGATTATTACATATTTAAGTACGACATGCTTAGTTCCAAGAATACCAGGAATTAAAAATAGGCAACTTTAATCACACAAAATATATTGCAATAAGCTCATGGTGATTCTCAACACATAGACATATATATATAGAAAAATTTCTTTCATTCATTCAAGAGAGTGTTTGCAACATGGAATGTAGAGGAAAGCTTGTAAAGGAAAGCTTGAAAAACAACAATCTAGCTAACAGAAAATGATCGCATACAGGAATCTATGGGGGGATTTTTCCTGCATCATTGGGGGAGAATAAGAGCTACACTACTAAGCAATACATGAAAGCAGTAAAACTATGAAGAAATTAAGCTAATCTAGCAGAAAGAAGGGCATTCGGAGGTGGGCTCCGATGGCCTTTGAATGGTTGAGAGGAGGAGGGGCGGCCAACGGTGCTTAGGCTAGCCCTTGGAGAGAGGTTGGGGAGATGATCCAGCATCCTGTTGTGGAGATGGTGGCTTCCATGGTGGTGCTCCTCGTGGAGGTGGATTGGAGGTGGAATGTAGCTAACCCAGATGGATGAGTGCCAAGAATGGGATGGGTGCAAATGGCCAACCCTTAGGTCTTTTTATAGACCTAAGGGAAGCTCTCTAGAGAATTATGGAATTCTCTATAGAGGCCTATGGTGGGAGCTCATAGGAGAGTGAGAGAGAGAGGATGGATGGTGGTTTTTAGATCCACCAAATGTGGATCTAAAAATCGAATGGCTCTTGGTTGCTAATTTTAGCAACCAAGGCAACAACACACGGTAGAGAATTCTAGAGAACTCTAGGCTAGGTATTTTTCATGTGGCTGGTGTGTGTGGGTGTGTGTGGGTCGAAACTTAGGTGGCTAGGTTGATTAGGTTAGGTTCTAGTGGGTTTAGGTGAAGGTAGGTCTCAAATTAGGGTTAAAAACCCTAATTCACTAAGGTAAAGTGCAATTAAACTTAATACAAGTTTAATTGGGTGTGTGAAAACTTAATTGAGATTAAAATAACTCAATTAAGTCAGGTATAGGTCAATTGAACTCTCACTGAGTCCAATTGGATAGTGTGTGCTGAGATCATTGCTCAATTGGACTCAATGAGTCCAATTGAATAGACTGATGGAATTGACTAAGATCCAAGTAAATTAGGCTTAGTGAGGACCTAATTAGGTCCTTAAGGAGGTCTAAAGGTGATGTACTAGGGTTAGGGCACCTTAATTTAGGTTCCTATGGGGTTAGAATTGGGTTTAGGGACCTAGAGATCCAAGATCAAGGCTTGAATCTCAAAACAGAAACTTGGAGAGCAGTTCCAGACGTCCAATAAAAGTGTCAGACGTCTTATAGTGAAAAAGTAGAAGTCCAGACTTGTTTTCTGGATGTCCAATCAGAGTCAGGAGGAATTCTAGGTTTTGTCTTGGCTATTCTGCAGAAATTGGACGTCTGACCAGGTGTCTGGACGTCCAATAACACTGCAGAAGTGGGTTTAAGGTGTGCAAGAGTTGGCTAATGGTTCTTGACATCCTATAACTTATCTGGACATCCAGATAGAGGTTGGAATTAGAGTTTTAAGGTTTCCTAGGGTGCGGTGACCTAATCTAAGGGTGGCTAAGGCTTGGGAAAGTCTCTAGGCTATCCTAGGGCTAGGATGGACCTAAGTTCTTCACATTTTACTACTTTATTCCTACTTAATAGAGTAGCATACCTTAACTCCCTTTCATTTTTATCTACTACATCTAATATAAGTCTTCAGCTCCAGCTCTGCTGCAACACCAATTATTCTTGATCAGCTTCAGATCCAACTCCAGATCCAGCTTATTACCTGTAATTGACATGATGCACTTAATTAGCACATTATAGCATTATTTTATGCATAGCTAAAAGAGAGCAGTAAAGATGTAGATAATGCTTATGCATGCATGAATTACCCTAACTTATGCTAAGTCCTAGCCTAATTTAGGTCAATTAAGACCTATGATTGCTGCGCAATCACTTCATGAATGGGTTCTCCTTGATTCTGAGTGAATGTAGTAATAGCTCGCCTAAGGGCATTGGTGAAACCTATAGGAAAGAATTTCTTTAGGAATGCAATTTTCAATTCGGTCCAAGTAATGATAGGTCGTGCGATTGTATGATACCAATAAGTAGCTTTATCCTTCAAGCTAAAGGAGAACATCTTCATGAGCAAGATTTCCTAATTTTGGTTTCTGGGACCAAGGGTTTGGCTCATATTCTTAAGATCTTCAATGTGTTGGAACAGGTCCTTAGAATCATTTTTGTGAAAGTGGGGAATAAGACTAATGATATTCGGCTTATGCCTAAGCCCATTATCCCTAATGGGAATCCTAACATTAGCCTCCACTTATGCATTGGCCAGATTGTAGTAGTCTCTAAGTGGTAGCCTAAGTGGAGGTTGAGGTGGACCAGGTCCCTACTCGGGTTGTTGAGCCTGTAGATTCTATAAGCTGCCGTCAGCAGATTGATCCAACAATTCTACTCGAGCATCTAGAGAGTTTGGGCCAAGATGGCCTGATGAAGATCAAGATGAGGAATCTCATCTTGGTCCCGAGGTGGATCAGAAGAATAGGTGGGATAATCTGATCTACCATCGGATCAGGAACAAACATAGAAGAACTAACTGAGGAGGATGGGTTTTTGGGATTACTTGTCAAAGGAGGGACAAGAGGTAGTTTCTGAGAATGCCTCCCATTCATAAGCAAAAAAAAATGTGAAAAGGCCCACTCACACCACAATCGGAAACTGCGACAAGCAAAACCCAAAAACAGCAAGAAAACATGTGATTTCTTCTTTTCTAATGTAAAGAAGATATAGGGTTACGTACAAAATATAAGATGCAAATAGATATTGTATCAATACAAAATACGCATCCTAAGTGAAACCTATGGAGTGCTTGACCCTAAAAGCTCAAAGGTCCAAAGTTTAAGAGCGAGAACACTTACTACTGGCTCCCTGGGGCTCAGGTAGTGAGATGAACTTGTTGATCTTCAACTAAGGCTCTAAGAGGTGAAAGAGAAGAGATAGAAAATATAGACTCATGTGTTCTTAGTGATTAGACTGTGTATGTAATAGCCAATCAACATAGCAATGAAAAACCCGCACACAAGTTCGCAAAATAGAAATAGTCACGGGTTTTTTAATGATTTTCTCTTTATAAATGTCTTCTAAAAGAAAAGAAAGAACAAGTGTCTTGCTTTTTAGTCTTTTGGCAATCAAGTAATGGCCTTGCTTAGAAGAGAATGCAAAGGATGACAGGAATAGAGAACGATAAAAGCGTACTTTCCTCTAGCAATCTACTAAATGCAATACAAGAATGTAAATCTAGTAGGAAATGTGCAACCTAATATTTATGCCTAACACATGTTGCTGCTAGACAAGTAGGATGTATATTTTTGTATTGTTTTACCTAAATGCAGAAAATAGAATGCAAGAAATAAAACTACAATTATTACAAACTAGGGAGTCTTTCTCTCACAACAAATCCTAATACAACAAGTCTACGAAAAGAAAATGCGAAAATAAATGGGAAATGGCTAGATCTCTCTACCCAGGAGACACTCAGCCCAATCTCTTGGAGGAAAACAAAGTTAAAAAATTAGAAATAAGAATGTAAATAATACAAAAATAATTTAAAAATGATAATGGCGAATATAAAAGTTGCCTCCCAGACAACAGTGCCAAAAAATAATGCTCAGGTTATGCTTACAATTAGAATTAGGGTTTTATGTCGTAGTATAGTGTGCAAGACAGCCAACACATTTTATAAATTTATACTAGCTTTAGAGTCCAAGTCATTTGCTAGTAGACTTATTATAACTTATTAATTCACCAATTATTATCTTAAATTATCTTGATTATGTTAATATGTTAATTATGCTTAATATTACTAAGGATTCAAAAGTTAGTAAATTAGGTTAACTTAGTAGCTTGTAATATATACATAGGTTATATACTTATCTTAAGTTAAGAAATATAATATATATAGTGTACAATATACATATAAGTTACTTAGATTCTTAACTTACCATTAACATTAGTTAAGTTATAACTACTTAATGTAATATAATTTACTTCATAATCTAGGCTACATAATTAAACTTAGATTTAAGTTAATAGTATTACTCATTCCTTTATAGATTACAAATATAGCTTATATGTAACTATAATTAACTTATAGCTTATGACTTAAATAAACTAACTATAAGGATTAGATTAACTTATATTTTGATTAAATTTTATTAAGTTAATAAGTTAAGAGTATACATAATAGGTAAATATAGTATAACTCATTCTACCTAAGTTATACTAGATAATTAGATTCATATAAGTTACATAACTTAATAAATTAAGTTAATTATGTTAGCTTAATTGATTAGTTAATAATTTAATTTTTTGTTAAGCACATGAAGTTAGTTACTAAATAATGACATAAAAACATGGCAATTAACTTCTCTAATGATGGTTAGAACAACAATTGAGAATCATAAAGAACGTGTTCTTTATTATAAAAAGAAATGTAAAAGGAAGCCTTATACACGTTAAGCACAAGTTCAACTCAATTCAAAGCCAAGTACTAAATGCTCTCTAGTATAAAAAATTATGGCTTGAACGGCTAGGATCAAGCCATGTGTCATCATTAGAAACGGCCGCAAGCCACCCTTTAGTGGGCATGGTCAATATATCAGTAGAGAGTAAGGTCAGATAATGCATGCTTTAGGGGAGCTCACCCCCGATTGAGCGATAAGCCCATGGAGGGAATTCATTATATCTGCAATCACGAGCTCTATCACCACCAAGGTGGCACTATCTACAACTCTTCTCCTTCAGTGCACAGCTACGCTCAACAACATCTTCACAGTGTCTTCCATCTTCAGATTGCAATCTTCAAGCTTCTTCCAATCACCAAATTAAGGATGTCACCACCTTAAATTTCTTCCTGAAACTCTTAGAAGTGTAAATCAACTCCTCTAAAGGTTGATAGCTCCTCAATTGATCTCCTACTTCTACGCTGAAGGTTTAAAGAGGTATCTACGTTACCTTCACTAATACCTAAGACACTCTCTCTCGATGCCTTAAAAGAGCTCAGTGCCTCTTAGTAACGTAAACTACTTGCATACCTTAAAAAAAAAGATATGAAGTTCAATTATGATCTTACTTCCCAGTAAGAAGAACCCAAAATGCAGACCTCCAAAGAACAAGATGGAGAATACTATTTTGCAACTCAATTTGCTTTCTAAGTGCTTCTTAACATCTTAAACAATCCCCAGAACCTAAAGAAATGGATCTAACACTCATTCACAATCTTAACAACCAATTTTCTCAGTTCAAGCATGGTTGGAACACAAAGTCTCCAAGTAGAACGCAAACAACTCAGGAACACCTTTAAAATATATTAAAATGAGTTATAATTAATTCTGAAGGCTTCTACAGTGTATTTAGGACCTAAAACCAGGCTTTAAAGCTCTGTAAGCTCTAATAGCAATTGAAGTTTGACCAAACTCAGGTCAGGGGTTGACCAAGAACTAGATAACAAGCCAGACTAAATTGGAGATACTAAATGACTCAAGGAAGTTTCCTAAAGCCACTGGATCTAAGAGATGGAAAGATTGAGTGCTCAAAAGGAACTGTCAGAGCTACTACCTCCTTTGATTTGCAGATGCATTCGTTAGATGAAGTGAGGGATCTAACTTTCCTGTAAAGGGTAGTTTCATGCTCAACGAGGTTCACTGATGCTCATGAACCTATCGCTATGCTCAAAAATGGTGAAAATCATGTTGTCTTACCTTGCCGAAGTTGAAGAAGACAAGTAAGGTTAGGAGTTTAGAGTTGATGTAATTCAAATTCGATGGATTGGAATTGATCAATGAATATCAAGGAGTTGATTGGAGATGATTGAGGTTTGTTAGAATCTATTTTCTTGAATTCTTAACTCGTCGGAGTTGGAGACAACGAACAAGCGCTGGTGATGCAATGGAGATAGTTGACACATATCCATACTTAGCTAAATCAAGCACTGAATAGCTCTAAGGGATCCTTACCACTTCAAGAATGTCAACCATTACTTAATTGGATCTAAAATTGCCTCAATAAGTATGGTAAACTCGATTGACTAAAGAAGAGGATTGAGTTCATTAGATCAAAGACGTAAAGGAGTCTCCTAATTAGGTTGGGGAAAATGGTCCTAAAGTTATGGCAACTGTGGATGAAGAACTAATCGGGTGGGAATGGGTCGAAGGAACTCCTCCATGGACAGCAGAGTTCGATGATCAGTGAAATTAGGCACTTAACGATTAATGGCGAATAGCAAGGGGGAAGAGGTGGTTCATGGTCGTGGAAGGGTAGTGAGGATGATTGGGTGGTCAATTGGGTGAAAGGAAGCTAGACGATGTCAGATTTGATGTCGTCGGAGTCAGAGAAAGGAAATGAGAAGCATGGAGCTAAAAACTACCTAACCCTACTAATTAACTACCTAAAATTACTCTAGAAAACTGAGTTAGAGGTGCTTACCTAGAGGAAATGGTAAGAATGGCTCCAGCAATCGCTCGCTGGAGCTGAGAGAGAAATAGTTGAGTTGAGAGAAGAAATCCAGTGATGATCAAAAGCAGAGAGAGAGGATTTGGTCCACCTCTACCTTAGTAGGACGGAGTTGACAAAAAGGGGTTGAGGGAGACGATCAGCTTCGTCAGAGCTGATCTGAGAAGAGAGGAAGGAGTTGCTGAATGATGGGAACACCATCATGAGCTCTAACTAGCCACATTTAGTCAGGTTTGATTGATAAAAGCTCCTACCTAAACATCTGAGGGTCATAACTCTGCATTGTTCTGATTTGAGGAAAGAACGGGAAATCAGGGTTAATTCTGTAATTTTAACAGCACATCACAAACACAGATTAACCATGGGGTCACTCAGGGGTTAAATGAAGGTCAAATGAGCTCAAATGTCCAAAAAGTGAGTCAACACTAATAGAAATGGGTTTCACGTATTTCAAGAACCAAAATAGCACATAAAACCCTAATTCCCAACTTGCTTAAATTAAAGAGGTTTTAGTCAGGATAAAATTCAATTAAACCTCCTAAAATTCATATAAAAATATTCTAAGGGGTTTGGTACCCTTGGTTTTACCATCTTAACCTATTTGACCTAGAACAAAACTTTAGACGAGACTTTACCCTAATTTGGGATTCTATGTAATTTTCCCATCCAAATGTGGTCAAAACTTGAATCCAACTTCACCAATAGATTCCTTGGGTTCAAATCAGATTAAGTCCAAAATTTGGGCCCAATCAAAGACTATCTTGACCTAGTTTGCAATCTATTCTCTTAAATCTCTATTTCCTACATTTAAGCCCCTAACTTTCAATATTCTTGCAATTCTGTCCCTAACTTCTTCATCTTCTTCATAGTTATGCCCTTGCAGCCATTGTTGGGTCAAATCTTACACAGCCGACCTTTGACCAATTAGAAACCTCATCAAATCACCTCCAAATCCTACCAAATTTGGTGAGATTAAAGTTCACACATTGGAGATTCATGTGAATGCAACTTTAGACCTTGATTCGAGGCAAGAAGAGCATGCGAACCCATGAAATTTGTGGGATTCTTTTATTCAAAATTGAGGCTCAATCAAGCCTCCTTCATTTATAGCTCAATTATGAGCTCTATAAAAGCTCACAATGGTCCTAGGGTCCTCCTTAGTAAGGTTTTAGGCCAAAAACTCTTCTCTTCCTTCCTCGGCCTGCACCAACCAAGCTCCGGTGAACTCCTCGAATCCCCACCATCGCCCTCTACCACGTACAATAGGCAGAGGGAACATCTTCCCTAAAGTCCTCCATGTCTAGTGCACATCAGCTAGCGTTGTCTACCCCTTCGTTGTCGCAGCTTCTCACCACCAGAGCGTTCACCTTCTCCAGCGTCGTCCAATCATAGCCGACGCCAAGTTCTTCCCCCCTTCTTCCATAAGCACTCTCTCACTCTTCCCCTCCCTCTCTTCTTCATTTCCACCTATTTAGACATTACTTTCGAACACCGAACACATCGATCCACCTCTATCTTCCCTAGCACCGGCGAAGCTCCAGCAAAGCTGCGTGTATGCTACACTACACGAAACCACCTGCCACTGAGTCCACGAGCATCGCCTCACTTCACTTATCAAAGGCCCCTAAGAAATTTGGGGCTTTGATCAGATTCCACACCAGTGAACACACACTCCTCTATCCTTCTTCTCCAACTTCGCTACACTCACAAAAACATACTCGCACCACGCCACGACCACCACAATACTAGCCACACTCAGGCGAGGCGTCTGAGCATTTCTGATGAGGCCGTGAGGTTGTATTCTCTTTTTTAGGACCTCGTCAAAGCACTGTCGCCGCCACCATCTTCTCCGACGTCGCTCGTCTGCATCCGACCTTCAAATGCCCTGCTACATCTTGCACTTGGCACAGCTCCAAGTCCTGAAGCTTCCCAGGAACCTAATGAGCGAGTTTTCGAGAGGAAAAGTTAGGGTTTTGAGAAACCCCATCATCGTAGTTGCAAAACTCGCTATCAAATAAAATTTACCAAAACTTGAAATGGAGTCCTGAGTCGAACACATGGAGGTGACGTTTGTTTCTTGAAATATGCGTTTCAATTTGCTTCTTTTTGGTGTTTTTAGGTTTTGTTATTTTTTGGTATTTTAGGAGAATGGTAAAATCACTTGCAATAAAAAGAATAGAGAGATGAACAACAATTTGATTGCTTGAAGTGAAATAATGTTTATTACAATAACAATAAGCAAACAAACCAAAAGAGATGAGGGTGAGAGGAAATCTTCCAAAGCAGATGTTTGGCGAGATGACGGCGCTTAGTGGCAGCTTGGATGGAGGAGGAGAGATGCTGAACGGAGGAGGCTGAGGTGCAGGACAAACCCAGGTAGAGGAAAGCTTCACCAAGTTGTGCATGGGGATGAGGAGGTGGAGGTGATCCTCTACCTGAATGGAGGTGAGGGCACGCCTCTAGGGTTCCTTATGAAAGTAGTGAGAGGATGGTTGAATATTTGATGGAGGGGTAGGACTCTACATTAATAAGGATCCTTTGGAACTTGAGAATAGAGCTCTTGGGAGCTTGGTAGGCTTCTTGGAGCTTTGGAGTAGGTGGGAGTAGCATAGGTAGAGATGAAGGCCAATGGGGAGGTGTAGGTGGGCTTATATAAGTATAAGGGAGGGGTTTGCCGCGACCATGCAGCAAATGCAACGCGCAAGACACGTGTTGCGCATGCACTACCCGCGCACAGCTACGCGCAGCACAGTGCATGTGCACGCACATCCCACGTGTAGCAGCTGGATGGCACTGCAGTAGCTGCGCCTAGCTCAATCGTCGTTGGATCGCTGCTGGAGGGTGGAGATTGCGTGAAGATCGTGCCTTTGGATCGTGGGTGGATGGTGTGGATCACACGCTTGCGTTTGAATCACGCGCTCACTAGCAGGAGAGAATGTCACCCACTTGATTGTGGATGAAGCACTAGGATCGCTCATCGAAGCGCACCTAGTTGTCGCGTGTGATTGCGCGTATGGCTAGGGCATCCATCTGCGCGTTCGAATCCTGACTGCTCAAACAAGATCGAGCGATCCAATTTTACTGGCATCGAAGAGGCTGCGGTGAATTACTGCTCGAACCCACGCCTCTCCGTTGAGAGACAGGTGCGCAACCAATGAGGCAAGGGGCTGGATTGTCACACCAAGACCTGCTGCCTCCCCAGTTCTCGACCGTTGGATGAAGATCCAATGATCGAGATTTCATCAGGCCTTCCCCCTTTGGAGCTGAACGACGGCTGAGCGATGGTTTCATAACCATTAGATTGAGATCCAATGACTAAGATCTCCTCTTGAGGCACTTTGGAGGGGAGATGGGCGACGTTGGGTGATTTGGATGGTGCCACGTGGCACCATATGGGCCATCCACCTTTCTTTGCTTGCAGAGGATGCTACAGTGCTCGGATCAAGATGATTTCCACGCTGCTGGACTATTCCATTGACGAGTCGATTCTTCGTTTTAAAGTCATTTGTAGCTTTATGTGGTGGAAAAATTAACTAATCAACAATTAGTATAACCACTCAATTAGGAGAAGGTCGTGTCCACAGGGAGGCAACGATGCAATAATATCTCAATTATTTCATATTCGTTCAATCTCGTGAGAAATCCGTAGTCAAATCTGACATGAAATGCGACGGAAAGAAGATCACAATATCTTGAAAACATAAGGGTAGATGTGTAATTTTTCCTCATTGAAATATTCAATAAACATGTGATGATTTTATGCAATTTTCCATTAACATGTATTAAAGAAAATTTGTGCACATTTAAATTCCAAAACCAATGTCAAACAATGTTAATTACAAAAGCCACGCAATTGTAAGAGAACTTGAGTATGAAGTTGTAAATTTTACCACAATAAAATATTCATAAACCAAAATTCTTTTTCCTGGCAATGGCATGAAATGTAATAACTAATTAACAGAGCATTTTACCTCTCTCCTCCTCGCAATCGGGAGAGAGGTTCAATCGAGGAGAGGTTCGCACAAGCGATTGGCTGAAGCAAGGCCGTCGCGGTGGTGGCAGCCGCACATCGAGCGGTGGCTGGAGTCGGCTGGACAAAGCTCCAGCGAAGGTGGCTGCCAATGGTGCTGCAGTTGCTGTTGGCGAGAGGCGCTGCAGGTGGGAGGCACTACAGGCGGGAAGTGCAGGTGCGCTGCTGTTGGCGGAAGGCACTGCAGGCAAGTGCACGCACTGGAGCGGAAGTGGGCTTGACGCTGATGCAGGCTGCTGGCGGGCATGAGCTTGGTGCTGGAGGTGATGCGTGTGCACGCACGAAGGCTGCTTGCGGGCGGTGCGCGTGGTCTGTTGTTGCGAGCACAGGCGGGAGGCGCTGCAGGCGGGAGGCGCGGGTGCGCTGCTGTTGGTGGAAGGCGTGAGTGCGCGCACACACGGGTGTAGCACTGCAGGTAACGGCAGGGAGGCTGCAGGCGCGGGAAGGCTGCAGGCGGGAGGCGCACATACTGCAAAGTGTAGGTGGTTGGCGCTGGAGGTGTGATGCGAGAGTGGAGTGAGCAAATGAGGGCTGGCGCTTCAGGTGAGCGGGCGAGGGCAGGCGGTTGGCGGTGAAGTGGGCGAGTGTGGTTGCTGCTGGAGTGGGGAGGTCGAAACTTCCCACGTCCGGGAAACTTCTCGGACGTCTTAATTGACTGAGTGAAATTGCAGTGGCTACGGCGGTGGTTGTTGGTGACGACGGCGAGGGAGGTGCACGCTGAGGTGCTCACGGTAATGCGGACGAGCTCCAGATGGTGGTGTGGCCTGTCACACTGCACGCCCACGGTGGTGGAGACTCGTCGCCATGGTTGAGGTCGGCGGTGTGGAATGGAAGAGAGACGAACTCTCTGCACAGTGGTGGGTTGGGGGTGGAGGCCTTCTGAACTCGGCTGCCTCCTCCTCTCTTTTGAAATCAGCTGCCTGACCAGATCCAACATATCCGCTCCTCCTTGATTGGGTTCTTCACTGCGGCAACTGGAGGAAGAAATGCAGCCGTTGCACGTAGAAGAAGAATAAAAATAATGATAAAATATTATTATTATTTATATACAAACCCTCAACTTTTATGTTAACCTAAATTAATGCATGCAATGTACCTAATTAGTTAACTAATGCAATTCTAAGTTAATTCTAAATGCATTTAAATATTAATAAGATGCATGAATTATATAATTAAATTAGACATATGAATTAATCTATTTACATCCTAATTTATGCTAAATAAATGTTAGAATTAACCTAATGTCTAGGCATTTAAATACTTAAATAGCCCACAAATATGGGCTAATCAAATACCCCCATGCCTAGTTTTTGCTAGTCCCTAGCAAAATTAAGCGAAACCTAGCACTCCAAGTAGACTTGTCAACCCAATTGGTCTTCCTTCAGAAACATATTAAGTTCAGACTCTAGACTCAAGGTTCCCCAGTAGTTGCTATGTTGCAGAGTAGGTCGGCTAAAGACGAGTTGCAGGCACAAGTCTCCCTGATTTCTGACTCTACCCTAAAGTTTATTGATCCCTGAGATTAAAGCATTCGTGCCTATGCATTGGTCTGAGTTATTTGAGTTAAAGGAAAATATATATATTTTGTTTGATTCTTCTAAGTCTAACCTCAGATTAGCTATCAACACGGTCTATGTCGGATTCATTGTCCCCATTACCATACCTCGAAGGGTGCCTAGCTTTCGATGCTTTAAGATAGCACCGCCCATAATGACCCCAAGAACTCCTGGCAATCGACACTTCGAAATAGTATCGCCCATGGATTTCTTAAGCAGGCCTATGGCAATCGGCACTTCGAGATAGGGCCGCCCATGGTACCTGAACCGCACAATGCGCTTACATGCCCCCAGTAGGATGGATATCCTAAGAGACAAGCGCCGAGGAGGTAATATGTTATCATCGCATCCTCAAGGTGGGTATATACTCCACCTCTCCTACGGCGGGAACTCTTCCAATCAAAATGTGTTTTCAATTCTCTCCTAAGTCAAAACTAAGAGAACCAAATCTCTTTTCAAAAAGAAAGAAATTAAGTTAATTACCAGACCAAGTGTGTGAAATTTGGATGCTTGGGTTACAAGGACCCGTAAATCAAAAGGTAGAACAAGACTCCAGGTACTACCCCACCTTTTAACTCAAACCCTAGCTTCCCTTCCTCAACCTCTTGAGGAATGGTCCGCAACTTAACTCATACTTAAGTTTTTAAGTCCACAAAGGACCCTAAAGGTCTAAAGCTAGTAGCACATTTAGCTTCTAAAGTTTGACCCTAGAATTAACCTAGTCTACCCAAGAGTTCTGATTTGCTTAAGACTGCAAGATCTAGCCAGTTAAGCTCAAAACTCTTTTTTTTTTTTATGCAAATGTATGCAATGAATGCACTATGCTATGTATATCCCCAAGTTAATACCCCCATGCCTAAAATCAACAATGTCCTCATTGCATAGAAGGATATTACCTGGGTCAGAGCTGGGCTGAATAGCCAAAGAACCTGCAAATCAGGTTCAAGAATTGCAGAAATAGGCCCTAAAAATGAGCAAAGCAATGTTGGCCTAGAAAATAGGTAACCTAGGATGTTGGCGAGCTGATGATGAATCCCGATAGCAAATGCTCGCCCAACTAAGATGGGAATGAAATCTTCCCAGGTCACCAGAGGAGGTTCTAAAGGATAAACAGGTATAACAACCTCCAAAGGGGTAGGGGGAGGATGAGATGGATCCTCCAAAAAGAATGGGGAAGGAATGGTGCAAAGATAAACCCCCAGGGTAATGGACTGACTAAAGAAATCATCAATCCATACCCGATAATCCATTACGGGAAATATTGGTCTGTTAAGCCCCCTGGTCAGAACAAAAGTGAGCAATTCTCTAAGGCAAGGATCGTCTAGGGTGTCCAAGTTACGAGGTTGCGAGATGGCCATAAGATCTAGGTTGGGTTTAATCAACTCGGTGTCCATCCCTAACACTCTTTCTAAATCCTCAATTTCATCCCTAACATTCCTTGCACCATCACATGTATCTTCCTGCTCTTCATCAGGAGTCACAATTTCGCTTTCAGATATAAGCAAATCAGAGGGTGACTTCAAAATGAATGAAGGCAGGTTGGAAGCAACAGATCTAGGGATTATCCTATCAATGTCATCCCCGAGTTTTTGTTCTTTACTCAAATCTTCCCCAGAGTCTATATGTGAATCCACATAAATCTTAGAAGTTGCTTCGAAATTTTCTATCATTTCATCATGAGGAGAAATATTATCAATGGTTGTGCTAAGGAAACCTAATTTGTTCAAATTTGTGACATCCTCAGGGGCTAACTCTTCAAATAAGACATAATCACCCTTAGTGTCACTCCAAATCTTGAATGTAGGTTCCTCATATAATTCATCTTTCTCCTCATCACACAATTCATCATGTACCCAAGGCCTAGAATCATCTAATATCTCAGCAGATCCCCTAGGGTGCTTTATCTGAGGTAAATGGTTTACATTGGTAACATCAGACTCCTCAGAAAGGTCAATTTCTTTAGGGTTAGGTTCCCTAAGGGTGGGCTTGAGTTCCATCTAGTGATCAAAAGGGAGGGTAGGATTAACAACTTGACTTTGACCCACTTCATCAAATGTCACGAAAATACTATCATCTGGGTCGAGGTCTTCCAATGGTACCATCATTCCCTTCTTTTGACTCCAATATAATTCAGGTGGATACTCAACCTTATCATCATCTTCCTCGGGTTGCCACCTTTCTTCATCCAATGCATAGCTACTTTCATGTGTATCTTCCTCCCACCTAAGGTGTGGATCTCTCAAGGAAGAGTCATCTAATGGGGAGGTTTCAAAATCGATCCTCGAAAAGTATCTATTCTCCCCAGAATTTTCCTCCAACTTAAAGTGTAGCTCTCCCACCGGAGATGCATCTATTGTAGAGGGGTGTACGTCATCCTCAATGGGGTAGATTGGGTGGCTAATTTCATCTCTTTCTTGTTGGCCTGCTCTCGAAGATTCTCCTAACAATTCAATCATTTCGTTTTTCATCTTCTGTATTTCCATCTTCAAAGAGGAGAGGTCATTTCTATCATGAGAGAAGTCAGGCTCAGGCTTATAGTACCCAGGAGTGTCTGTCCAACCATTATAATTTTTCAGGGTGGGTGGGTTCGGTATTTCTATGGTGTGTGGGATATTGGGCAAAGCAAATCCCACTCCTTGGTTCTTCTCACTGATTCGTGGCTTAACCAGGCCAATACTCCTATAATAGGAGTAAAATGGATCCCAATGATTGTCATTATGTCCATCAAGGGATGGACCATCTCGGCGTCTGGGATCGAAGGATGCAGAGTGGGGGTGAAGGTGTGGGCAAGATGTGAAAAGATGAAAATCAATGTGGTCCATTCTAACTCACACCTCAATCAGAATTCCCCAAGCAAAACACAATTCAAAAAGAACCTTTTAGGTCTTTCCCAATTTAGGCTTTTGATTTTAAGTCAGATTGTAGGTGACAATACGATTTGTTCAATAAATTTACGTGCCTATTGTCAACCTACGGCTCGCCTAAGAAGACCTAGTTGGAGCTTAGGTGTTCTTCCCTAAATCTCAAATGGTAGAGCAACTCCAAAGATGGAAGATCGAGGGATGCAAGTAGGCCTAAGCCTTCCTTTGCAGCTATGCTTTCGCGATGCTTCTCAACTACCCCCAAAAATCCATGACAGGGTATCCCCCTCTTTGGATTTACAAAACCTTTGATCTCAAGTTCCGAACACTTCAGAATCCAACGATAGGAGGGCTCTTGTCCTAGTATTTCCAAACCTAAGGAGTGTCTAAAAGCGTGCCGTGGTGCAAGCGAAATAAGTGGCATACACCGCAAAAGATTTTGAATTTTGAATCGCACACCACGTTTTACAATCAAGTCCTTAATTTTTAGATGTCCCTCCTTTAATTAGTCCTTTTTCTCGAATATATATGACCACTTGTTAGATCGCTTCAAGACAAATTTTGTGATCTTTGAATTAAATCCAAATGCAATGCGTGATCAAGAATAGGATGCAAAGTAAGAGAATGCGTACCTTGCTTCCAACGATCAACGATGCAAGAATGCACGCAATGCAGAGAAATAAATCTAGAGGCTGCTCATACAGACCTAAATAGTTCGTCCTAGGGGCAGGCAGCTTCTTTCAAGTAGCTCATTTCATTTTTTTTTTAAAACTACTTATGCACAAGCAAATAAAAGTAATCAATAAACTAAAAACCTAAATCTAAACAAAAGGGAACAGGCTCCCAAAAATTACCCAACACGGGACTAAAATAAAATCGGGGAACAAACCCCTCAAAATATACCCCAGAACAAGGGTTTCAAACCAAATGCAATGAAAAATTAAACCTAAAGTCTTAATTCTATTCTAATTAGATTAGCGACTAAATGTACAATGATGACCACTGCGTCCTCGTCCTTCTCCTCCTTTTCAAAGTAACTCGACCAATTCTCCTCTGGCGACGTCAAGGGTCGCCTCTCACAATGGCTCATTCTTGCACAAATTTCTCGCACAGAAAAGAAAATAATAAATGGTCAAATCACTGTGCAATTGAGAAATAATCAAAATAAAATCAGGTGAAATTGTTATGTCTGTTGCCTCCCCGGCAACAACGCCATTTGACGAGTCGATTCTTCGCTTTAAAGTCGTTTGTAGTTTTATGAGGTGGAAAAATCGACTAATCAACAATTAATATAACCACTCAATTAGGAGCAGGTCATGTCCACAGGGAGGCAACGATGCAATAATATCTCAATTATTTTGTATTCGTTCAATCTCGTGAGAAATCCGTAGTCAAATCTGACATGAAATGCGACGGAAAGAAGATGCACAATATCTTGAAAACATAAGGGTAGATGTGCAATATTTCCTCACTGAAATATTCAATAAACATGTGATGATTTTATGCAATTTTCCAGTGACATGTATTAAAGAAAATTTATGCACATTTAAATTCCAAAACCAATGTCAAACAATGTTAATTACAAAGGCCACGCAATTGTAAGAGAACTTGAGTATGAAGTTGTAAATTTTACCACAATAAAATATTCATAAACCAAAATTCTTTTTCCTAGCAATGGCATGAAAAGTAATAACTAATTAAGACCATAACAGAGCATTTTACCTCTCTCCTCCTCGCGATCGGGAGAGAGGTTCAATCGAGGAGAGGTTCACACAGGCGATTGGCTGAAGCGAGGCCGTCGCGGTGGTGGCAGCCGCATGTCGAGCGATGGCCGGAGTCGATCGAACGGAGCTCCGGCGAAGGTGGCTGCCAATGGTGCTGCAGCTGCTGTTGGCGGGGGGCGCTGCAGGTAGGAGATGCAGGTGCGTTGCTATTGGCGGAAGGCGCTACAGGCGAGTATGCGCACTAGAGCGAAAGCGGGCTTGACACTGCTGCAGGCTGCTGGCGACCATGAGCTTGGTGCGGGAGGTGATGCGCGTGCATGCACGAAGGCTGCTTGCTGGCGGTGCGAGCGGCCTGTTGTTGCACGCACGGGCGGGAGGCGCTGCAGGCGGGAGGCGCGGGTGCGCTGCTGTTGGCGGAAAGCTTGGGTGCACGCACGCACTGGTATGGCACTGCAGGTAGCAGCAAGGAAGCTGCAGGTGCGAGAAGGTTGCAGGCAGGAGGCGCGCGTACTGCAAAGTGCAGGCGGTTGGCGCTGGAGGTGTGATGCGGGCGTGGAGTAAGCAGATGAGGGCTGGCGCTTCAAGTGAGCGGGCGAGGGCAGGCGGTTGGCGGTGAAGTGGGCGAGTGTGGTTGCTGCTGGAGTGGGGAGGTCGAAACTTCTCACATCCGGGAAACTTCTCAAACGTCTTAATTGACTGAGTGAAATTGCAGTGGCTACGGCGGTGGTTGTTGGTGACGACGGCGAGGGAGGTGCACGCTGAGGTGCTCACGGTAATGCGGACGAGCTCCGGATGGTGGTGTGGCCTGTCACACCACACGCCCACGGTGGTGGAGACTCGTCGCCATGGTTGAGGTCGGCGGTGTGGAATGGAAGAGAGACAAACTCTCTGCACAGTGGTGGGTTGGGGGTGGAGGCCTTCTGAACTCGGCTACCTCCTCCTCTCTTTTGAAATCAGCTGCCCGACCAGATCCAACACATTCGCTCCTCCTTGATTGGGTTCTTCACTGCGGCAGTTGGAGGAAGAAATGCAGCCGTTGCACGTAGAAGAAGAATAAAAATAATGATAAAATATTATGATTATTTATATACAAACCCTCAACTTTTATGTTAACCTAAATTAATGCATGCAACGTACCTAATTAGTTAACTAATGCAATTCTAAGTTAATTTTAAATGCATTTAAATATTAATAAGATGCATGAATTATGTAATTAAATTAGACATATGAATTAATCTATTTACATCCTAATTTATGCTAAATAAATGTTAGAATTAATCTAATGTCTAAGCACTTAAATACTTAAATAGCCCACAAATATGGGCTAATCAATCGTCATTCCAGATTCATCCGTACGGTTGAATTTTTCATTTGAAGCGTCAAAATGTCTTGCCCTATTCCCTGGCCATAATAATGCATGAATCAATATACAGTTTGTACAAATCACCATAAATGCAATATGATGAATGTTATGCATTATTTATAATGCTACTTGCTATGTGAAGCTTCGGAACTAACATAAGTAGGCATTTTATCATGAATGAATGCATGTTTATTAGAACCCAATCAAGAAGTATGCACTAGCAGTTGTTGTAATTCGCCTCTACATTTGGCCACAGTAGCGTGAAGAGAAAACCTCGTGGGATAGCCCACATTGTGCATCGACAACCCCCACACCGAGTATAGCATGCAAAGCTGCCCTTAGCCGATTGCCTCCGAGAGCACCAGGGTGAGGTCCTGCTCTCACACTCCATTACACGTGCCCTTGCTCGCGGTTCTTGCCATGCGGTTCTAGGCTTGGGTACGATTACCCGGATCTGATTTGGTTCTAATAGAGATCTAACAGGGAAGAGGGGGTTTTTTCACTATTCATACCTTGGGAATCATGCCCCTCTCCCATGCTTGCAAGGCCCTTGTGCCTTGTGTTTGTGAGACCCTTGCGTCTCTACTGCTGCTTTGCCTTGGCTTCTACTAAGGCCTGAGGGTAAGGCATCTAAGCCTTTAACCCGACGTCTAACTGGCTGGTTCTGATATTGCTGTGGATATTTGATTGCATTTACTGTTGAGATATTTGAGTTAGTTGAGAGCTTAGACATTAGGGTTAAATTGGTGGTTTAAACCACCATCTTAACCCTGTATTTTTGCACTCTGATTCCTGATTTTATTGAGATATTCTTTTGATTTGCATTGAGCATTATTCTTATTATATTTGCATATCTTTCTTGATATTGTGATTAGTGGATTGAATTGCCAATTTGCTCCTTACGAACGATCTCAGACTCACATTGATTTCGAGTTTATAAATTTAAGTGTTGTCGCGATTCTTGTCCTATACTACAATGCTAAACTCTAAAACGATGATTCTCGCACCCAACACCGGAGTTTAGACGAGACCTACTGACTGAGCATGATTAGCCCATATTTGTATGCTATTTAACTATATGAATGCCTAGACATTAAGATATCTTTAACATTTGGATGGCATACATTAGGATGTAAATAAATTACTTCATATTTTTAGCTTAACTGCGTAATTCATTCATTGCATTCATATCTAAATGCATTTAGAATTAACTTAGAATTTCATGCATTTGCTTAGTTAACCAATTAGGTGAATTACATGCATTATTTTAATTTAACATAGAAGTTAAGGGTTTGTGCATAAATAACCATAATATTTTATTATTTTCTTATTCACTACGCTTCCTCCTCATGCACCCATTCATGCACAACTGCCAACATTCATTTGCCACGAAGAGGATCTAATCCTGCCTCTTTGATTTCAAATTCACCACCTGCAACTACAAAGGGAGGAGGAGACGACCGTGCTGGGTAGGCCTTCACCCCCTTCCCTACTGTGCAGAGAACCCAGATTCTCCTATGCTCCATCACCACCAGCCTCAACTATGAAAGCAAGCTTCCACCACCGAGGGCGTGTGGTGTGACAGGCCACACCGCCGTCTGAAGCTCGCTTGCATTACTGTGAGCACCCCACCGTGCACCACCCTCACCACCATCACCGGCAACCAACACCAACAACCACCCCCATCAACACCACCACTACCTCCACGCACCACCTTCACCTTCATCTTCCCCTCCGGTTAAGACGTCCGAGAAGTTTCCCAGACATCTAAAGCCCCTCCCCATCTCCACGCCTCATCACTTTTCTCTTTATTTTCTTCTCCTTTATTCTCTCCTTCTCCATTGTTCATCTTCTTCAACCCACCAAACCCAACAGCAGCCACCCCTACTCCAAGCGACCAGCAGCATCGCCCTTCGTCGTCAACCTGCCCCCAATGCGCCCCGCCACCTGCGCATGCTCCTACCCCCCCTCCCCTTGCCGCATGTACCTCTAGCAGCAACGTCGCTCTTTCCCCCACGCTCGCAGCTGAGCATGCCACCAACACCACACTCACCTCGCCGCAACCACACGCCTCCCGCGCACAAGCACCAGCAGGACCATCTCCTCCTGCGCACAGCAACAGCGCCGCACCCCCTCATCTCCGCGCCTCCAATACAGAGCTCCCTCAGCTCCAATACCTCTGCACAAGCCGTCGGAACCCACCCCCACCACTGATCCATCCGACCACCAGCGGCCGCCATTCGCTGTGCCAACAACTCTGCTATGAAGCCCTCGATCCACTCCACCTCCGTAGAGCTTCTCATGCCCGACCTTACTTTTCATCATGCGTAGGAGGTGCTTAAAGCTCTTCCCCTATTTTACTACAGGAACCCTTACATTAATATTTACCATCATTTGCCACTGCCAAAAAAAAAGATTTATTTTTATTTTATTATGGTGGTTATTATATTGAACTTCCTCTTCTTTTATATAAATACTATTTCATCATGATGTCTTATTATTTTCTTAATCTGAAAGCGAATTTGGGCTCAGTTTCTTTGGCTGATAACTTGTGAACATCAGTTTCTTGATTTTTGCGATTTTAATAGGCCATTGCCTCCCTATGGAGATGACTTGCTCCTTCGTGAGTGGTTTATTCAATTTGTTTTGATTTGCATTATTCGCCACTCGATTTCTGTACTGCAACAATCTTGATTTATATTTTCAAAAACTAAAATAATGCAGTCAAAAATGGCACCATTGAGGTGATAGATGACCTGATTGAAGAGACAACCCCTGTAATGTTATGTGATGACCCCCTTCAGCATGTCATGCTAAATGAGAATCCATCTCTTGGAGGAATGTGAAGGGGATATACTAGAATTAGAGGAGTTGCTTGGTGTTTCTACTGAGTCTCTTTCCCTACCATCTCTGCCCAAGGTAGATCTACTACCTGAGATGGGGACATCTATTATGAAAGTGTGCTAAATTTTTTCCATGAACTTCATTGTGGAGGACACTTTGGTGCTAAGAAAACATGTTTTAAGGTTCTTCGATCTGATTTTTGGTGACCTACGTCATTTAAGGATTCTCATAACTTTGTTAAAGCCTGTATTATATGTCAGTGGACTGGAACAATTGGGAAGAGGAATGAGATGCCTCAACGCCTGATTCAATCTGTTGAAATTTTTGATGTTTAGGGAATAGACTTTATGGGACCCTTCCCTTCGTCCCAACGTTATGAGTATAACTTAGTGGCAGTTGACTATGTCTCCAAATGGATAGAGGTCATTCCTCCGCGAACAAATGACCACTCAGTGGTATTGAAATTTGTCAAGGCCAATATCATATCCCGATTCGGCTGCCCTAAGACTATTATTAGTGATGGGGGACCTCACTTCCGGAATCACCACTTCAACTGGTTACGCAAGAGTCTAGGGGTCACTCATAAGATTGCTACCCCATACCACCCCCAGACAAGTGGCCAGGTTGAAGTGTCGAATAGGGAAATAAAGAATATTTTAGAAAAGACCATTAGTCCTGATAGGAAGGACTGGTCCCAAAAGCTCGATGATGCTTTGTGGGCGTATTGAATGGTCTATAAGACCCCTTTGGGTACATCTCCTTCCGGATAATGTATGGGAAAGCGTGCCATTTACCCATCGAGCTGGAACATAGGGCACTATGGGCTATCTGAAGTGTCAACATGGATTTAGAAAAGGAGGGTAAGGCACGACTTTTGGAATTAAGTGTGCTTAAGGAGCTGAGGAATGATGCTTATGACACCTCTTAAGCTTTTAAAAAGAGAAATAAGGTCTTGCATGATAAGTATATCTTTAGAAAGACCTTTGAGCCCGGCCAATAAGTTTGGCTTTTCAATTCTAGACTTAAACTTTTCCCAGGAAAATTGAAATCACGTTGGGATGGGCCATAAATAATCACCAAAATGTTTCTGCATGGAGCTGTGGAGATCGAGAGCCCTTCCTCTTCAGCAATGCCCTTTACCATCAATGGCAAATGATTAAAACCATACATTACTTTGGATGACCATCTGGATGACGAGGTCACCCTTGGGAGCCTTAGCTCCTGTCATTCTCTGCCTCAGGTAACACCTTCCCTTAACTATTTTGCTTCCAATGAGGACATTGTTTGAACCAGGCATGGGGGGATAGGACCTGAGGCATCTGTTTATAGCATGTCTACATTTTGCATTCATGCATGCATATTGCATTCAAAAAAAAAAAAAACCATGTTGTTATGCTTAACTGGCTGGGCTCTGCATCTTTAGGCATGAGACCAAGACTTTAGGTTTACTTAAGCTGACTCTAGGTATCTAATTATAGGAGCTAGGGTTGAACTACTGACTTTAGAACTTTACAATCCATTTGGACTTAAAAACTTAAGTAAGAGTTAAGTTGCGGACCAATCCTCAAGAGGTTGACGAAGGAAAGCTAAGGATTGAGTTAAAGGCTAGGTAGTACCTGGTGTATTTTTCTACCTTTTGGACGGGTCCTCATAACTTGATCTTGTGTAATCAATGATCACCTTAATTTCTTAAAATTTGCTTCTCTTAGTTCTGACTTAGGAGAAGCTTGAAAACACAATTTGATTGGAAGAGTTTCTGCCGCAGGACAAGTGGATTATATACTCACCTTGATGATGTGATGATAACATGTCACCTCCTCGGCACTTGTCTCTTAAGATATCCATCCTACTCGGGGCATGTAAGCGCATTGTGCTGTTCAGGTACCATGGGAAGCCCTATCTCAAAGTGCCGATTGCCATAGGCCTGAATTTGCTTAAGAAATCCATGGGCGATACTATCTCAAAGTGTCGATTTCCAGGAGTTCTTGGGGTCACTATGGGCAATGCTATCTTGAAGCATAGAAATCCAAGCACCCTTCGAGGTTCAATGATGGGGACAATGAATCTGGCATAGACCATCTTGATAGCTGATCTAAGGTTAGACTTAGAGGAACCAAACAAAAATATATATATATAAATCTTCTTACTCCCTTTCTAGGTTGGCAATTATACCAACCTCAAATAAATCAGGTCAATGCACATGCACGGATGCTTTAATCTCTGGGACCATTAACCCTAGGGTAGAGTCAGAAATCAAGGAAGCCTGTACCTGCAACTCATGCTTAGCTGACCTAGTTTGTAACACAACTACTTGGGTACCTTATGATCTAGGGTTAGATGGTTCAACCTAATTTCTATGAAATGGTCAATTGAGTTAGCTTGGATAACTTGGAGTGTTAAGTCACGCTTGAATTTGCTAGGGACTAGCAAAAACTAGGCATGGGGGCATTTGATTAGCCCATATTTGTGGAATATTTAAGTATATGAATGCCTAGACATTAAGATATCTTTAACATTTGGATGGCATACATTAGGATGTAAATAAATTACTTCATATTTTTAGCTTAATTGCATAATTCATTCATTGCATTCATATCTAAATGCATTTAGAATTAACTTAGAATTGCATGCACTTGATTAATTAACCAATTAGGTAAATTACATGCATTGTTCTAATTTAACATAGAAGTTAAGGGTTTGTGCATAAATAGCCATAATATTTTATTATTTTCTTATTCTCTTATTCCACAGGTAACGGCTGCGCTTCCTCCTCGTGCACCCATTCACGCACAGCTTCCAGCATTCATTTGCCATGAAGAGGATCTGATCCCGCCTCTTTGATTTCAAATTCACCACTTGCAGCGAAAGGGAGGAGGAGACGACCGTGCTGGGTAGGCCTTCACTCCCTTCCCTACTATGCAGAGAACCCAGATTCTCCTACGCTCCGCCACCACCGACCTCAACTGTGGCAGCGAGCTTCCACCACCGTGAGCATGTGGCGTGACAGGCCACACCGCCGTCTGGAGCTCGTTTGCATTACTGCGAGCACCTCAACGTGCACCATCACCAACAACCAACACCAGCAACCACCCCCATCAACACCACCGCTACCTCCACGCACCACCGTCACCTTCATCTTCCCCTCCGGTTAAGATGTTCGAGAAGTTTCCCGAACGTCTGAAGCCCCTCCCCATCTTGACGTCGCATCACTTTTATCTTCATTTTCTTCTCATTTATTCTCTCCACCGTTCATCTTCTTCAACCCATCGAACCCAACAGCAGCCACCCCCATGCCAAGCGACCAGCAGCACTGCCCCTCGTTGTCAACCCACCACTAGCGCGTCGCAGCACCTGTGCACTCTCCTATCCCCCCTCCCCTCACCGCGCGTACCTCCAGCAGCATCGCCCTCTCCTCCACACGCGCAGTCGAGTGCGCCACCAACACCACGCCCACCTCACCACGACCGCACGCCTCCCGTGCACACGCACCAACAGAACCTTCTCCTCGTGTGCACAGCGGCAGCGCCGCGTCCCCTCATCTCCGTGCCTCCAGTACAAAGCTCCCTCAGCTCCAACACCTCTATGTGGGCCACTGGAACCCACCTCCACCACCGATCCGTCTAGCCACCAGCGGTCGAGATTTGTCATGCCAACGACTCTGACGTGAAGCCCTCGATCCACTCCACCTCTGCAGAGCTTCTTGCACCTGGCCTTACTTTCCATCGTGCGTAGGAGGTGCTTGAAGCTCTTCCCCTATTTTGCTATAGGAACCCTTTCATTAATATTTACCATCATTTGCCATTGCCAAAAAAAAAAAGATTTTTTATTATTTTATTATGGTGGTTATTGCATTGAACTTCCTCTTCTTTTATATAAATACTATTTTAGTATGATCTCTTATTGTTTTCTTAACCTAAAAGCAAATTTGGGCTTAGTTTCTTTGGCTGATAACTTATGAACATCAGTTTCTTGATTTTTGCAATTTTAATAGGTCACTACCTCCCTGTAGAGACAACCTGCTCGTTCGTGAGTGGTTTATTCAATTGGTTTCGATTTGCGTTGTTCACGCACTTGATTTTTGTACTGTAACGATCTTGATTTATATTTTTTAAAACTAAAATAACACGGTCAGAGTGCAATTTTGGGAAGAAAGGAAGGGACTCGATGCCTGAAATCAAAGGTCTCTAGGCCTATTTATAGGCCATGGAATGCTCAAGGTTGATGTATATGGATGGAAAATGGCTCAGGTTCACTGGATCAGTCCATCATCATCTCCAACAATGACGAAGATGACACATTGGAGAAAGGTCATTAATGATGTATCCAAGCTATTGGATTAGATTAGTTTGTTGAACATATGCTTAGCAACCACGGAAAAAGAGAACAGTCGTCTAATGAACGTTCATCGGAGAAGAGAAGAAACAGATGATTATCGGCTATCGAAGAAGAAGAAAATGTGAAGGACATGTACATAGGGACTGATTCATAATAAAAAGGACCTAAATGAAATAGTCATAGGGATTTAAATGTAATTTCTTAATTTAAAGGTATAACTTAATTTATTTTTCATCCAACTTTTTATATGAGATTAAATGAATATAGAAGAATAATGTTATGGAGTTAATTTTGATTTTAGTCCCTATTTGTGTTATATAATTTAATACTTAGTCTTATGGTTTATATAATTAACTTAGGTTATAAATAAGTATTAACTTAATTAATTTTATTCTAAGTAACTTAGTTCATGATTTTAAGTCCTTATTCTTATCTAAAGTAATAGAATACTTATTTTATGATAATAAGGCATAATTAATGTATATTTGATGCTTAAGCTTATTATTAACTTAATTGATAATTACCTTATTTTTATGATATTAAGTGTCAGTTAACTAGGTAAAATAGCTTATTTTAACGAGTTATGAGCCATGAATGCGTCATCAATACTCAATAAATTGTTAGTTGCCCGAGCCATTGGTTGGTTAGTGATTGTTTGTGGCCACAGAGTTCCATGCTTCCCTGTGACTCCGACTTATAACCAAGTCATGTGCGACCTCGGGGTTCTTTTACATCGGATGTGGAGTGTTTCATCTGTTGGTGTCACGAGGAGAAGAGTTATCCAAGGTAGACAGCACCATATGCCTATGATGTATCCACCCACAGGTTTGTTTTTAAGGTCGTATGCAGATCACATCCTATGCCGTGGGCCCTCGAGATGGGCAAGACTCCACTAGCCTTAGTTAAGTCCAATCCAAGGGGCTTTACAAGTAGAGACAAATCTAGATTTATAACTTAGATTTATTACAGAATAAGATGAATAGTAATTGACACAATAATAAATGAACCACTATTTTAAATGTCCACTAGTTGATGCTAAATAATTAATTAAATCTTACAATACATTTCTCTTAGCTTACTACCTTTTGCTTATATTATTTTTCTATGTTTCCAATTTTTCCTACCATTTATGTTGATGCCTATTCTTGCTACTTATAGTTAGTTGCCTAGTTTTAGATATATTCTACTTAGAGTTTTTCTCATCAGCCTAATGATCGCGTGCTTTTCACTCAACTCAGTAATTAAGTTAATTTCACTTAATTAAGAGTACAAGAAGTCACTTAGGTTAACTCGAAGTTGTGTCGGTTGTGTAGTATAGGGTCGAATTAACTTAACATTTTAGAAATTTTTACTGGTTGAATCCAGGTCGTTCACTGAAAGGTATAATAATTTTTCCAAATTCATCAATTTTCTTTTATTTCTCTATAAGTTTAGGAGGTATAACTAAGTTGATTTTTAAAACATGAATTTTGCCAAAATATTTAAATTATAAAGAATATACAAAATTCCATATGCAAAACATATTTACCTAAATGATGTTTGTTTTCCAATTTTATTTCAAAAGAAGTTAAGGCAATTAAAAGTTATTCTATTAAAACATGCCTTTTTACAATTAAGAACAAAAAGTAATGATGCAAGAAAAAATAATATCCTTCATTTATTTTCTTCAGCCTCTCTCTTCTTCTCCTTTTCTTTTATTTTCTTCTCTCTCGAGCTCTTTTCTTACCTCTCTTCTGTTGTTCCTATCTTCTCCTGCCTTCTTTTCTTCCTTAATCTCTTTTCCTTAGTGCCTGTGCTCCTTTCTTCCCTAGCCTTTGTTCAACACTTAGCATTTTAACCATCAGCTCTTCTTTTCCTTAAGTCCTTTAGCTGAACTAGGTTTTTTTAATTTTTTAACCAAAATTTATTTTATTTGCGGCGAGGTCCCTTTCGAGGATACACAACACCCTGAGACCAGGGTGGGACCAGATCCTACTCAATGCTCACCTAATCTCAATTAGGTTCATTTTCAGTTCATTTCATATCGGTTCATAGTCTCGATCCAATTCAGCTCAACCCAGCCTCCCAGGACTCTTACCCTCCCAGGGCACATTCGCTCACGCCCCCAAGGGCGCACACCCGCAGGCACACAAGCCCGCACACACACACACAAGCACATGCTCAGATCAGATCGGTAACCGGTGCGCCGAGCGCTGTCGACTGCATAGCCCATGCAACAAATTGCTTTTATCCCCATGCACGCGCTCAGAATCCGACGACGTGGGACTATCTAACCCCTTCTAGACCCAACTTCAAATGATCATAACTTCCTACCCAGAGCTCCAAATCAAGTGATTCAAAGTTTGTTAGAAAGCTCTAAGATAGATCTACACAATTGCGGAGTCAATTTAAGGTTTTGAAGATGTTTTCCTCTTCAATTTGAAAGATAAAATCAGGGGTTCCTACGAGTTATTACTAGCCTGGAAATGAAATTTATATCTACAGAGTCCTCAGATGGACTTTTCTTTTTTATTTAAAGGTCTATACAGGTTATACAATTGATTCGCATCTGTTAGAGTAGTCTTTAAGCTCTCAAGACCTTCAGGAAGTGTACAGAAGGTTTAAGCTCTCTAAAAGCTTCAAACTTCAGATTTTCAAACTGAAATATGTGCAACAGACACAGAGAAACATCTCTGATTGATTTAAACTAATTCTAAGGGTTATAACAGATTGATCTGGGCAGGATTCAAATTTAAATTTCAACAAAATGGCGCTGCTGTTGGTTTGTGTTCGAAAGTAACCCAAATTCACAGGATTCAAATTCTCACTAAATAAATCATCTGAGCACACTTTATTCTCTCTCAGACCATTCAAAAAATTCTCAAAAATAGTTTAATTGCATCAATTCCTCAGATTGAACTCAGAAGGAAAGTTTCATCCTCAGGTTTGACTATAAAGGCCTCAAGTTTGACTTTCTGTTCAAAGCCTTCTCCCAAGAAATTAAAGCCTCAAATAGAGTCTCCTCAACATTAGAAACTTATTCAGATCTTCAGGTAGGTGTTCTGACCAACATTTCTAGGGTTTCAGGCTCGTCGCCTAAGGTTAAAAATGTGTTTGTTCGACAAAGCTAATGCAAGGTTGTTACAGCATTCCAAGAGTTTAAACAGCTTCAGTGCATTGCACTGAAGCTTCTAGGTTCCTTTAATGCTTCTTATGTCTCTCCTAACAGACTTCTCCAACTCAATCGGAGTTGGAGAAGATGAAGTCATATCTACAGCTCCATACATTAAATCTTCAAACAAATATCCTCAAGACAATCAGTGATCCTCATTTTATCATTCTGGAGCTTCTCAACAAGTTTCACAGGCTGAAGTACAAATTTGGCTCGCTAGAGCTCGCCGGAGATCCGGTGAGTCCAGAAAATATGAAAGTGTGTACAGATTGATTAAACTAACCATTTTTGATTTAGAAAGGATCCTGAGGTTGCAAGGAACCTCAGAATCACATTTAATTCTTCATTTATCTCTTTAAATGTAAGATTTGATAGTGGAATCATTTCTTTAAAAATCTGATTTGAATTAAGCTCAGGACTTGTTTAACCACTCGATTGAGAAGTTAAAACAAGTCAACAAGTGTTAGCAGTTATAATTATATAGTTAATCAATAGTTTGAACTGCTCCTGAGCTGTCATGGACAGCGAGCTCAGGAACTAAATTAAATTTGGGCATTTAATTTATATGTGGTATTTATAGGTATTATAGTGTCGATTAGGGTTCATAGGTGGTGGATAGATGATGAAGAACCCTATGAAGGTGGAATTGGGTCGATTACTGTCACCATGGACAGTGATAGTATTCGGTGGAGGTGAAATGTGAATTAGGCGATTAGGTGATCAATTACGAATTAAAGTGAATTAGAAATGGTCATGAGAGAAAGGAGGAAGTGAACAGTGATTTAAAAAGACAAGATTAAGACTCTGGCGAGCTCAAGGAGCTCGTCGGAGTCGGAGAAGATGAAACTAAAATTCTAAAATTACATTTAATCTAACTACCTAAACTAACTAACTAAGCTAGCCTACTCCTACTCCTACTCTACTGTTACCTGGATGAAGGTGTCAATAGGGTTCCGCTGAAGTCTCATGGCGGACGACGAAATCAGAGGGTGGAAGAAAGATCTCCGGTGGGCATATTTGAGGTGGAGTAGAGGATTCCTTGGGTCGGCGCTTGTGTCAAAGATGCAGAAGACCACGGTGAATCTCCTCGGCTGATCAAGATGAATGAAGGAAGTCGAAAAATGGAATGAGAAGTCGCCAGAGTTTTTGACGAATAGCCTATCGAAGTCGGCTACAATGTTAGAAGAGGGAAGGGAGCCAACTTAAGTAAAATTCGAGGGGTGAGGGGGTATTTATAGTAGTTGGTGACGAAGAGAATTGCGGAGTCTGGCCGAAGAAGGAGCTTGAGGAGCTTAACCTCCGTCGTCGTCTCCGACGACGGTGAGGTTATCTCCCACTGAAAAATAGGATTTCTGGTTAATCCATATCAGTGGATCAAGAGGAGGTGGTGAGCGCAAGCTGCAAGAGCTTGGATAAAGAAGGATGATGTCGGCAAGGCGGTAATCGCGCGGTGGGGTGACTCTCTGCCACCAGCCGTTCATTCGACTGAAAAAGAAGAAGATGATGATGAAGAGGGACTTAAATGAAATAAAACTTAAGGACCTATGTGAGAAATAAGGACCCGATTGTAATAAATTTTAAGGACCAAAATGTAAACTCAAGTTTTGAAGGTTTATTTTAACTTAGATCTTTTTCAACTTTTTATATATGTTAGTAAATAAGGTAAATATTATGTTTTCACCTTGAATTTACATTTTTTACCTTTTTAGATTAATTTATTAGATTAAGTAAAATTACTTATGTTATTATATACTTAGGTATACATTAAGTTTAAGTTACTTAACTTATTAATTAAGGGAATAATTAATAGGATTTCGAGTCTAATTATTATCTAAATTATTAATAATGTTAATTTAATGATAAAATGCCATTTTTAACTTATTTTAAGGTCCTTTACTAAATATCCCTTATTCTATAATTAACCCTTATAAATTCGTAACCTTAGCTAATTAACTAGGAATACTAGTTAATTAGGGGTAATTAGAGATCATGATGAGTGTCTCATCACCTAACTTCAGGTGCAGGTGAATCATCTCGAGCACAGGCGGCATTCAGAGAGTTTTTGGAATACGGTGTTGAGTAGTGAAACACGAGATTACCAATTACTTACCGTGCCCCTTGCTATAGTAATATTTCTTTTCCCATTTTATTCGTGAAGTAACAGACTAGTAGAATTTCTTCTCAATGCACTTTTATTTTCTATCGGATCTAGACCTGACATATTATATTCAATTTCCACATTTTGTATTTTGATTAGTCCGTCATTTGATTCTGCATATGGTTCTCATGTTTACGTGTTGGACAATGGATATTCGGGTTTGAAATCTATGACCCAATACCCTTAGTTGTTGGGTCACAACACCTTAGCTCTTAATTTTATCCAAAACACATGAAGCTCCTCTCTACTTCAACCAGCCTACATTGATTTTGTAAGTGGCATCCTCTAATTCTTCCATTTTATACAAAAAATTATCCCAAATATTTTAAGTCTCTTTCTTTAGAAGACTGTATTCCAATTTTAATGCCTTATCCAAAAATTAAACTTGTAATCCACATATTTGGTCTGTTTCCTACTCAACTTGAAGCCTTTAACTTCACAATCCTCTCTAGTGTCCACAACTTGCATTTACTCCATCTTTTATCACATCTGGCAACACCAATCTATAAATGGCATGCAATATGGTATGCCATCTTGGGTGTATTTCGTTCACTCCATGACAACCAGACCAAGTGAAGGTGTAATGACACCAAGTTTACTCTTTATGTAGATTGATGATAATATCAACATAGTTGTGAGGAATTGGAGTGCATTGGTGAACCCACATGGAAGACAAGGTCCATGCGTGGAAGAAGAAGATGGTGTGGAAGAGAGTTAGCGACAGAGAGAGAGAAATATTGTGGAGTTGAAGGGGAGAGGAGAGGAGTTCTCAAGTTAGAAAATATTATTATTTGAACTCAAAGAAGCAAGGTGTGTTGGTTTCTTATTTATAGAAATCCAACCACCCTATAATCAAGGAAACAAATCCTTAACAACATGCTCAATGCAAATTCAAATTAACTCAAACAAATCCTACTTTCCTAACTTAGTAAATAAGCAAACTTGGACTCTAAGGTGCCAATTTAGGCGTGGGACTATATGTACATACATGTGCCACGTGGCCCTTTATTCCACGCTAACACATGTTTTTTTTTTCCTAAAAGGAATATCGATGTAGTTTGTCAACCCAGTTTCAGACTGAGTCCTTAAGCATGCTATAACTCCTATAGATATCCCTTATAAGGTTGATTTTTAAGACATGTACCTCTCTTCTTTAGAATTTTTCACAAGACATCACCTAAGACAATCATAAGTTTTCAACCCATGGAGGGTAACAAGTAGTTACTCTATAGGAGATTACTGTGCTATTAAAGGCACTTTACTTGGGGGAAACTTGAGAGGTAGTTTAAACCCATCGCAGACAAAATATTCTCCAAGTTCAAGTGTCAACCATATATTAAGTTTATGCAAGGATAATATGCTTATGATGTGCTGTACTTGATGTGAATATTTTAGAAGGGTTATGTATCTACAATTTGCCTCTTATTATTTACTACCTTGAACTCCAAGACTCCAACCAACTAGATAATTATAAATAAAATCCTTGCACCTTATATTTTTGGAAAGCAATGCAAACTAGATTGTTACACTACCGCATTAAATTTGTTAACAATTTCATGTGTGCTTATTTAGGTTTTTTCTTATAAGGTAAATATGGTAACCATGGGATTTGATCCCATGACCTTTTTAGATGCCAGTGTTGGATTTATGTGTCCTAAGCGAACGAATCTGAGTTAATCACTTGATTGGTGATTCAGATTTGAGTGTCAAATCATGTGAACACATTAATATGGTTAAATGATTTCCTCAATACAATTGGGATAATGTACTGTACCCTGTTAGATATACCGATGATGGGGATCGAAGAATACAAACAATTTGGATCAAGGATTTCGATAAGTCATCAAAAACCATCATGATATCCAACTATTGTCTCCAGTCTAATGATAAACGCCAGTTTATCATCATTCTTATGCCCTAAAATAGACCTAGCTCCTTGAGTTTTAACAATGCAAATTGGTTTCTAGGTTACAATTAGGCATTTTCTTAGGTTAGGCATGCATTGCATATTTTTGTCTTTTTTAATGAGTTTGTTTGAGTGTCAAGATAAGTAGAGAGACAAATCCCACAAACCCTAACACTTTGGAAGGTAGAAGATAAAGGAAATCTTACATCAGCTGGATCTCAGCTGAATCTAGCTCATCCCAGCTGGATCCTAGCTCATTCTAGCTAGACCAACCTATTCTCAGCTCCATTCAGCTCACCTCAACTGAATGGTAGCTCAAGCTAGTTCACCTCAGCTCCATTCAACTCACCTCAGCTTGCTGGCAACTCAGACTAGCTCAATTCAGTTGATCCCAACTCCATTCTAGCTCCTCCCAACTTAAGTCAGTTCATGGAGGCTCTACTTGAATAAGTTTGGCTACTACCATCAACTAGCTAAGCCTAGCCAACTGAAGAAGTCATCAACCAACTTAGGCTAGCTCAACTCCATTTCCTGAAGACTCAACTCAGCTAAACTCTGTTAAGTTTAGCTATTAGACTTTAGCCAGCTAACGTAGCTAGCTAGTTAGTCTTTGGGAAGACCAGATTGATGATAATGTCAACATCAGCCATATCTAGCTTTAATTAGTCATTATTAAGTAATAAATGCTCCTACATAATCGCCAGAGAGCCCTAATTCACTGTAAATCCATTCTGGGGGAAATACAGTAAAATAGGGGTAAAACTATAGTTTTAACAGCATATATTAATTGCAGTACAATCATGGATTTCTCCAAGGGTTAAATAAAGGTTAAATGATCTTAAATGTCCAACAAGTGGGTTAATACAGATAGAAAAGGGTTTTCCCATGTTTTGAGAATTAAATGATATTTGAAACCCTAAAAATAGACCCACTTAATTGATTGAGGTTCTGGTCAAGATAAAATTCACATAAATCTTCTAAAAATCATATAAAAATATTCTCTAGGGTTTGGTACCTTCAATTTGACCATCAGAACCCGTCTTGACCCAAAATAGAGTCTCAAACAAACATTTGCCCTAACTTGGGTTTTTGCATAAATTACATAGTCAAACAACGTCAAAACCTAAATCTAACTTCACCATTGGATTCCTTGGATTCAAATTAGGTTTTTACCAAAATTTGGGCCGAATCTGAGATCATCTTGACCTAGTTTGCAATTTGGTCATGTCTGATTCTTTTATCTCACACATGCCCCTAACTTACGAATTTCTTACAAATAGCCCCCCATATTTGTCGTATTCTTCACAAATAGGTCCCTACCACAATGAAATCTTATTCCTAAAACTCCAACGACCTTTGATTGAAGAGAACTTCTCTGATCAATCAATCCTTTCCAAAATTGGAAGGAAGATACCTTGAGGAGTCCTCTTTCCATTGAATCTGGTCTTGAGCCCCAAAACCTCCCCAATCTCTCATGCAAACGCATGAGAGATTCAGGTATCTTTAGGTTTCCAACTCCGGAGAGCCTTCCAAGCTTGGGAAGCTTGCTTCCCAATCTCTAACCAATCCTTGAGGCCTATATAAAGATCCCCAAGGCTCAGCCGAACTTCTCAGCTAGGCTTTGGCCCAAAAATTTCTTCCTAACCCTACCTCCAGCCTCCTCTGACCTAGCTCCGGTGAGCATCCTCCCCCTTCATCCTACGGCCTCCCAACGGCCAAATTGGGATCGTCTTCTTCCTCCCCAACTTCCTCCACCTCTCGACGGCCACATCAGAGGCGCCTCAGACCCCATTCTCCGCCACCGTCTCCCTTAGGAGGTTTCATCTT
The DNA here is from genome assembly GCA_037157565.1 of Thalassia testudinum. Taxonomy (NCBI): domain Eukaryota; kingdom Viridiplantae; phylum Streptophyta; class Magnoliopsida; order Alismatales; family Hydrocharitaceae; genus Thalassia; species Thalassia testudinum. Next base: position 107,671,311 of record JAZHRO010000003.1, on the reverse strand, counting down.
CCACGGCGCCGACAATCACACCGACATCATATCCCTTCCCCTTCATCCATAATATTAGGTCTTTTAACTCCCTTTCCCTCTCTCCGTTAATTTTAGCTTCTTTCCTACCGCTTTCGACCGTCGACAACACCGTTCAACATCATCCCTTCCATCTCCAATGCCCACTCCAGCGAGGGCATTCGTCTGCTACACACATCCATCACCCTCACCAACTAGTCCACAAGCTCGGCCACGACTCCACCATCAAAAGCCCACTCCTATTTTGCTCCCTCACTCACCTTAGCTCTCCACCGACCAAACCCATTGTCGTCCACCTTCGCTGACCTCTGCCGACCACCACATACCCCAATTCGCCACAAAACCACCGCCACTACACTCGCTGTGGTCCGGTGATGCTTACGAGCTATTCTAATGTGGCCATGAGGTCGTATTTGTAATTCTCAGGTTTTGCTATCCTTTATTGTCGCCACCGCTTCGCTCGACCGTGTTCACACTCCTCTGGCCTTGTTCTTCATTGCTATTACTCCCAGGCCCCGCAAAAAACCTTCAAGACCTTTCCCAGATCCTCAATTGAAGACCACAGGAGCCGCAGCTACTTCAATTGGAGGCGCCATCAGTCTTGCGCACTTGAAGGAAGGAGGTGGACAGTAGTCCCACCTCGTGAAGGAAAGAAGTGGCAGTAGCAGATAAAAGACATTTGTGCTCTAGGTTGTTTGCCCAAGAACACTGGGGGGTTGGGTCCCCCGCTTCACACGCTCCACGCCTCATGCCTCGCCCGTGCACACATGCACGCGGGTCTGTTCAAACCCGGTTAACCAGATCCGTATACCCAATTGTCCTTGATTGAAAGAGAAAAGAGGAGAAATAGAGGAGGATTTGTGAAGAGAAAAAGAGAGAAGGGTTAGGGGGTTTTGCTCTTCAGGGCAACCTCTTGACACTCAGCTGTGAGGCTTGAAAGAAGAACTGAGAAGAACCAAGGTAGAAGAGGTTGAAGAAGAAGGCCTGAAAAAGAAGGAAGAAGAAGAGGTTGAGAAGAGAAGGCCTCCCTGAGGCACTGTAGCAACATTTGAGACATCTGAGTGTATACTTGATGTCGGATTTGGCACTGTGACTACGTGGCATTTCTGATTGATCAGTACTGTTTAAACATTTGATTGGTTGATAAATGCTTAATTGAGGCTAATAATGGGTGATTCAAATCACCACTCTTTTGCCTTAACCTTCTTTTTACCCCATTAATCCCCTATTATGCTCATGATATACATTGATAATTCATTTTGAGTATATATCACTCACTGCTTGCCATTATCTGATTTAATTCTTGTGCTCATTTTCCTATAAATTGAGATTAACGCGTGAATTCCTATTTGCTCCCAGCGAATGACCTCGGATTTTCATTCGAGTATAAATTTTATTTGTTGTTTGAGCTATTTTTTGAGGATTTATTACAACAACGAACACATCTTCTAAAACCTCAATTTATTCCTATAAACATTTTGGCGTCGTTGTCGGGGAGCAACGTGCAATTCATCGCTATTCTCTTGATATATTTTTTATATATGGACACTAACTTGCCCTGATTGATTTCTTGTGATTTTGCGAGGTACTTCACGAGGAGATCTTCCTCTCAAATCAACCACTCCAGGGCAGGTAACTTCTCTATTCTTCCCTAATCAACCACTTAATCTTGGGAAGAGAAAAAAGGAAACAATCAATTGGGAATCACCTACCTTATTTTTATAGTAATTATCATTTAAAGGGCAAGTTTCCTGATTTGCGATTTTTTTTTTTTCAAATCTGATTGAAGATGGAGACGATTTTGTTTAGAATTCCCTACCCCAAAATTTCCTACGCCTATTAGGGACTACGCTTAATTTCTAATCTTCTTGGACTATGCACCTCTTGTTTGAGGTCCAAGGAGAACATTTTAAAGATCAAATTGGATGCAGAATAGAGCCAATAAGGGTTTCAATTTTTAGGGTTTTGGAGTGCTAGTTCACACTTGCCTGCATAAAAGGAAAGTTACCCTCCCGCATTTGTGTGCTACCCAAGCCCTTGATTGAAAAGATCTAATAAGAAAAATCCTAAAATCAGGCTCTAATTTCACTTAAATCCTAAAATCTTGGACCTAATACCTTGAGAGTCAATTTAGGGTGATTTCTAGGTCTTGACCTAGATCTCATTCTGCCATCTTTAGGGTAGGTCAAGTGAAGTTGGTCTACATTGTAGGCCAACCAACCTCCAAATTAGGTCACAAGTTGAATTAACTTCTAATCAAGTGAAACTCAAGGCACAAATTAGGACATAAAATTGGTAGACTTAAGGTCTTAAGTTCCTACATTCCTATCTACCTGGACCCTCAGTGAAAAGGAAGGTCGGGTAGGGGAAACCTTGTAACCCGTGGGGACGCTCTACCATGTAGGGGTCTTTGCCAGGCTCTCCCTTCCTGGCACCCAGGTAATTCTCGGGTGTGCAAATTTCTGATTCAGAGGTATCATCCGCCTAAAAATTGCCTTAGTCATCCAAAAATCTTTGGGTACCCTCATTAGGTCAAATTCACATCCAGTCCCTCATCCCTTCTATTTAGAGCACATACACAGATCTTCTTGGGAATCTCTTTCAGATCTGATCAACTTCAAATCTAATCTTGAGTTCTGATTCTACATCTTGATTCCACCATTTGATTCAAAAATGCAACCTAACATGTTAGCAGACCCATTTGAGGATATACAAGTTAATGTGTCAAACACAACAACATTCATTTCAGAACAAGCACAGCTGCTTTTGACACAACTAGAAAACGGGGCAACTTGGGATGTTCTCATGCCAAAATACCAGGAAATTGAGAGATGGCATAATGGTGAGTATATCTTGGGTAGATTTGAGCCATCACTATGGAAAGTACACCAAGATGAAATTGAAAGAAGAGACAAGATAATGCAGATGTTGAAATGTGTTATCGATCATAGGCATCAATACACCCTTACAACATCTTGGATTAACCAGCACAATCTCCTAAATCCCGAGTTTGATAATCAAGCTTGTTATGGACCCCCAACCCAGAGGAATTCCAATTCAAATTTCATAGCAATTGACATACTTGATCTTGAAATGGGTGGGGAGGATCCAATTACAGGTGATCACGATTACGAGCCAACCCTACCATGCCCTAATATTCCAGACACCTGTGATACCAAGATTGAATCAGAACCTCTCAAGGGTGTAAATTCCATCCTTTACTCTGATAAGGTGACTCTCAAGAGCAATTCTGACATACCTATAGAGCCAAATCTAGATTCTAGTGATCCAACCCACACCCTTAACCTAGAATCTGGATTTAAGCCTTATTGGGATGATTATGAGGCCCCGTGCGAAATGAATTAGATTTCAAATCTGGATTATGATTCAGGGCTCATATTTGATGAGTACACCTCTCCAAACTCCTCAGAAATACAGATTGATTTTTCGGAAGTCACACCAATTTATGATACAGAAATCGAGGAGTTGGAAGAGTTGCGATTTGATTGGGTCTTCCCTACAAGCCAAGAACCCGAGCCCATGCCGAATAGGGACACCTTTTTGAGCTCAGAATCTGAAACTAGGTTAGATCCAAGTCAGGTTGCTGAGTCTACAACTTTTGATTTATTCTGTGGTGGAACCTCTGATCCCAAATCAGATTCAGAACATGATTCTCGCAAGTTCTCCATCGATTTCGAATCTTACCTTGATTTCAGAGAACTGTTGTTTCCTAACAACTCTAAGCCAATTTACGACCTCAGCAACTATGACCCATCTTTTGATTCTAACACTGAGGTCAATGATTTGAAAGAAATCACCTCTTCTGCAACATATACAGGGCCTTCCAAAACCCGTTCTCAACCCCGACCCGCAACCGAACTCAATTTCTACTTTGATTCTCCTCTCAATGAGCCGATTGCACATGATTCTCCTCCACATTGCAATCGGGTTTTAGACATCGATCAGACTACAAATCACACCCCATCCTTTTCTGATAACTTTTGTAGGGTTCCTACATCCTCCATTGATTCTTTTTCATTTGAGGAGCCCTACTCTGATCAGGCTAATTCGACTCAGCCAAACCCTAGCTATACACTACCATATCCTTTTGAGCTCCACAGCATCTGGTGAGTACTGTATCTCTTGATCCACATTCATCAACCCGCCAGATTGATTGGGTTTGAGCTGCATCATCAACCTGTTGACTTGATCAAGCACCTAGTTGGACCAACCAGGCTATTGATTAAGGTGCTTGTTTTACAAAACTCATCTGATTTGACCACTCCATACCATTTTCTACTCGGCTGAAGGCATTGAATTTTGCACTTAACGGGAGGCAACCCATTATCCAAAAACCTGAGATCCTTCTGATTATCCTTTTGTACTTCACGTCTATTGCACTTTTGAGTTCAGTTTTAGAACAATTGACTCCACCTCTGGTACTTCACGTCTATTGCTTGAAATCGATAGCAACAATCATCACGACCCGTTCGCCCACCCGATAATCCTGTTCTAATTCCTGAACCCAAAACTATTTCATACCCTCCGTTTACAATGAGGACATTGTAAAACTTAGGCATGGGGAGTGTTAAAGTGCAAGCATACAAAAATTCACAGTTCGAAAGGGTTCTCACAAAAAAAAAACATATTCCAAAAAATGAAAAAAAATAAAAAAAATTGAAAAAGAACAAAAAAAAATGAAGTGAGGAAATTTTGAAAAATTGAATGCATATCATTCTTGAGGAGGAGAAGAGGAGGTGATTTAAATGTCAAAAAGGAGCACAATTTGAAACAAAAAAAAGAGTTAGTCATTAGTAAAAGATTAAGAAATTTATTTGAGTTCTAGACCAAAGCAAAAGGAAGAAATAAAAGACAAAAAGTGCTAAAAGATAAAAGAGATTAGTATAAACGCTGATCTTAGGCCTCTTGGGCTTGTTTTAGGCTTAAAAATTCACGTACCCATTAAGATCTAGATAGTCCTCAAGAGGTTGAGGAAAATGCGAAGCTTAAGTATTAGGTCTAAGACTTAAGGATTATTCGACCTCGTTAACTGACCTTTGATTTGCGGGACTCACTAACCTAAGCACCCGAATCCACACAGAGTCTGGTTCAGTGCACTTAATTATCAAAATCACACAAAAGTGTTAATTCTGTTCTTAAAATGCTACCTAGATTAGGAGCGACTTATCAACACAAGTTGACTTAGATGAGCTCCCGGCGTGGAGAGGCAGGAGATTCCCATCGAAGATGAGCAATAACACACCGTCTCCTCAGTGTTTGTCTCCTAGGATATCTAAATATCCTATTGGGGGCACGTAAGCACCTTATGCTGATTCAGGTGCCATGGGTGCGATTATCCCGAAATGTCGATTGCCAGGGCCTGAATTTAGCTACAGAATGGCATGGGCGGCACTATCTCGAAGTGTCGAAAGCTATGGTTCTGGGGGTTGCCATGGGCGATGCTATCCTGAAGCATTGATTGGCAAGGACCCTGTGAGGATTGATGGTGGGAGCTAAGAATCCGATACAAACCGTGTTGTGAAGCCAATTTGAAGTTAGAAATAAAGAAAAGAGAAAGAAAACTCTCCAAAAATATAAAAAATATTATATCTCCCTCTTACAAAAATGTACTGCAAACTGAACCTGGGCTAAACTTGTTACAAGCATGGGTGCTTTAATCGTGGAGTTCAACGAACCTTAGGATAGTTCCTGTGGGCCTTAGAAACATTCGCGGTAGACTGAGGCTAAAGCTGGTCAGGTCTGGATCTTGGTTGGTACTTGAGTACCTCTAGGCCTACCATTGGCATTCTGACCTAATCTGTAAAAGAAAGCACACATTAAAGATCTAAACATGTGGTCTAGAATTTGAGTTAATTCCATGAGATTTTGCTAAGGGACTAGCAAAAGTTAGGCATGGGGGTATGATGATAACGTTATCATCAGCAATATCTAGCTTTAATTAGTCATTATCAAGGAATAAATGCTCCTACATAACCGTCAGAGAGCCCTAATTCATTGTAAATCCATTCTGAGCGAAATACAGTAAAATAGGGGTAAAACTGTAATTTTAACAGCATATCTTAATTTCAGTACAATAACGAGTTTCTCCAGGGGTTAAATAAAGGTTAAATGATCTTAAATGTCCAAAGAGTGGGTTAATACAGATAGAAAAGTGTTTTCGCGTGTTCTGAGAATTAAATGACATCTAAAACCCTAAAAACAGACCCTCTTAATTGACTGAGGTTCTGTTCAGGATAAAATTCACATAAACCCTCTAAAAATCATAGAAAAATATTCTCTAGGGTTTAGTACCTTCAATTTGACTATCAGAACCCGTCTTAACCCAAAATAAAGTCTCAAACAGACATTTGCCCTAACTTGGGTTTTTCCATAAATTACCTATTCAAACAATGTCAAAACCTAAATATAACTTCACAATTGGATTCCTTGGGTCCAAATTAGCTTAGTACAAAAATTTGGGCCCAATCTAAGATCATCTTGACCTAGTTTGCAATTCGATCCTGTCTGATTCTTTTATCTCACACTCATGCTCCTAACTTTTGAATTTCTTACCAATAGCCCCCATCTTTGTCGTATTCTTCACAAATAGGTCCCTACCACCATGAAATCCTACTCCTACAACTCCAGCAACCTTTGATTGAAGAGAACTCCTTCTCTAATCAATCAATCCCTTCAAAAATTGGAAGGGAAGGAGTCCTCTTTCCATTGATTCCGGTCTTGAGCCCCAAAACCTTCCCAATCTCTCATGCGAACGCATGAGAGATTCAGGTATCTTTAGGTTTCCAACTCCGGAGAGCCTTCCAAACTTGGGAAGCTTCCTTCCCAAGCTCTAACCGATCCCTGAGGCCTATATAAGGATCCCCAGGGCTTGGCCGAACTTCTCAGCTAGGTTTTGGCCCAAAAAATTCTTCCTAACCCTACCTCCAGCCTCCTCCGACCTAGCTCCAGCAAGCATCCTCCCCCGTCGTCCTACGGCCTCCCAACGGCCAAATTGGGAGAATCTTCTTCCTCCCCAACTTCCTCCACCCCTCAACGGCCACATCAGAGGTGCCTCAGACCCCATTCTTCGCCGTCGTCTCCCTTAGGAGGTTTCATCTTCCATGGCATCGGCAATCACACCGACGTTGTATCCCTTCCCCTTCATCCATAATATTAGGTCTTTTAACTCCCTTTCCCTCTCTTCGTTAATTCTAGCTTCTTTCCTATAGCTTTCGACTGCCGACAACACCGTTCACCGTATCCCTTCCATCTTCGGTGCCCACTTCAGCGAGGGCTTCTTTCTGCTACACACATCCATCCCCCTCGCCAACTAGTCCACAAGCTCTACCATGATTCCACCATCAAAAGCCCTCTCCTATTTCGCTCCCTCGCTTGCCCTAGCTCTCCACCGACCAAACCCATTGCCGTCCACCTTCGCTGACCTCCGCAAGCCACCACATACCCCAATTCACCACAAAACCACCGCTACTACACTCGTCGTGGTCCGATGATGCTTACGAGCTATTTTAATGTGGTCGTGAAGCTATTTTTGTAATTCTCAGGTTTTGCCATCTTCCGCTGTCGCTGTCGCTTCGCTCAACTGCATTCACACTCCTCCAGCCTTGTTCTTCGTTGTTATTACTCCCAGGCCCCACAGACCACCTTCATGACCTTTCTCAGGTCCTCAATCGAAGACCACAGGAGCCGCAGCTACTTCAATTGAAGGCACCATCTGTTCTTCGCACGCGAAGGAAGGAGGGGGACAATAGTCCCACCTCGTGAAGGAAAGAAGAGGTAGCAACAGATAAAAGAGATTTGTGCTCTAGGTTGTTTGCCCAAGAACACTGGAGGGTCAGGTCCCTCGCTTCACGTGCTCTGCACCTCACGCCTCGCCTGTGCACACATGCATGCGGGTCTAGCCAAACTCGGTTAACCAAATCCATATACCCAATTGTCCTAGATTGAAAGAGAAAAGAGGAGAAACAGAGGAGGATTTGTGAAGAGAAAAAGAGAGAAGGGTTAGGGGGGTTTTGCTCTTCAGAGAAACCTCTTAACGCTTAGCCGTGAGGCTAGAAAGAAGAGCTGAGCAGAACCAAGGTAGAAGGGGTTGAAGAAGAAGGCCTAAAAAAGAAGGAAGAAGAAGAGGTTGAGAAGAGAAGGCCTCCTTGAGGAACTGTCGCAACATTTAAGATGTTTGAGTGTATACTTGACGTCTAATTTAGCATCGTGGCTACGTGGCATTTTTGGTTGATCAGTATTGTTCAAACATTTGATTGGTTGATAAATGCTTAACTGAGGCTAATAATGGGTGATTCAAATCACCACTCTTTTGCCTTAACCCTCTTTTTGCCACATTAATCTCCTATTATGCTCATGGTATATATTGATAATTCATTTTGAGTATATATCACTAACTACTTGCCATTATCTGATTTAATTCTTGTGCTCATTTTCCTATAAATTGAGATTAATGCGTGAATTCCTATTGCTCCTAGCGAACAACCTCGAACTTTCATTCGAGTATAAATTGTATTTATTGTTTGAGCTATTTTTTGAGGATTTATTACTACAACGAATGCATCTTCTAAAACCTCGATTTAGCCCTATCAACACAGATGTAGCTCACCTCAGTTCATATCAATAGAAGCCATCTTATTTTAGCTTGGCTTAACAGCTAGCAAAGAACTAGTTAGCTAAGCTAGCTAACGAGCTCAGATGTAGCTTCCTTCAGCAGCTCTACAGCTCCAGTAAAGACCCAAGGCAACTCCTCCAGCTAAACTAGCTCCTCTACTCCTTCTCCCTCTACCCTACTACTTAAGCTATCTTAGCTAGCTAAGCTAAATGGCCATCCAATTTTACCTACATAGCTCCATCTTAATCCCACCTAAACCACACCTAAACCTAACCCTAACCACTCTCCTTTGGCGCCAAAACAACCACACCTCTTCACCCCATCACCATCACCAAGAGCCACCAAAAGAGGGAGCCAAAACCCTCCCATAACCACCTTGATTTTGGCGCCAACCTAGCCTAATATCTAACGCTTGCTTTTTGGTGCCAACAAAAGCCTTCTAGAATAACCCCTTTTTGTTGCCACCATGATGTGTCCTTCCACCCATGGACGTCCACCAAGGGTAGCCAACACCACCATAACTACCCCCTCCACAACCCTTCCTTTGACTCCAAATCATCCTAGCCCTACATCCTACAACCACCCCTCAAAAACCAATCCTAGCCCCCCACTAAAAGGCCACGCCAACCCCCCTTCTTCCATCCTATTTATATCCCATATAACCACCAATTTTAGATCATTCAAGCTTATTTTTAACCTACCCACATCCACCTACCTCCAATTTTAGATCATCCAAGCTTACTTTTAATCTACCTACATCCACCTAAATTTCGACCAAGGATAAGAAAAGAAGATTAAGGAGGCTACCCCTTGCCTCCTTGGTGCCTTCTTCTTCCTACCTTCTACCTTGTGCCACAAAGCTTGGAGCAGTATCGGAGGATGACCAGGCAAGAGGAGGATTAAGGGTGGTACTCGTCCACCCTGAGGAGTAGCAAAGGCACGTCCATCAAAGGCTTGCCAGGAGGAGGATCTTCAACAACACTTGTAGGAGCATTTCAAGGAAGGAGAAGGATCCTTTCTAAGCCCCAGAGCAGCTGAGCATGGAGCAAGACCTCTTTCTTCCTCATCATCATCATCGGGAGAATTTCTTATTTTTGCATTTTTACATTTTGTAGTAGAAGCATTCCTCTACAAGTCTTTGCAAAACAAATTCTTCTCCCCTAATACAAGTTCCCTTTCTATATTTCCTGTTTTAATTTATTTACTTGCTTTTCTTTTCATTTAGCTTAGTGCACTCACACTCTCTCTAATTATCCTATGTCTTCACGTACCTAGGGAGAGCTTAGAGATAAATCCTTTTTGTCACTTAGACTCTAGTTTGTAGGGTATCTTCATATTTCACATACTTGCGTCTCATAGCCTGTTATTTCAAAAACCCTAAAAATTACAAAAAAATCAAAAAAGAAAAGAAGACAAAATGAGAGATTTCCTTATCATAAGAAAGAGTATTTTTGAGTTTGCAATTCATCTCCCTTGGGACTACCCGAATACTCTCCAAGTACTCGGTCTATACAAATTTAAAAGCAATTGCGATTTCATGTGTTACAACAACTAAAAATCGCATTTAGAAATCACGCGATTTTCGCAATCATCTAAGAAAAGTGGAAATCTTCTCTAGAGACTATTTCCTGACTGATGTCCTTGATGCACATCCTCTACATGAGAACAGAGATTTGAGGCTATCACAGAAGTTGAGTCAAAAAGTTGACTTGATGAGATGGAGATGCAAAAGTCCTCTTATCACTATTAATCGACTTTCTGCAACATGTAATCAAATAATCACAGAAAGCACTGTTATCGGGTTTGTATCCCTAGCAACGGTGCCAACAATAATAATAGACTTTCTGCGACATGTAATCAAACAATCACAATAAAGCACTATTGTCAGGTTTTTATCCTCGGCAATTGCGTCAGAAATATGATGATTCGACTGCCAGTTCGTACAAAAAGAGGTTGTTATTGTAGTATATGTCAGAAATATAAATCGTTGTCGCATCAATTTTATTTATTTACTTAATTTTTACTGATTTATTCTAAGTCATTCACTGGGAGGAAATTACTGATATACATCATTCTCTAAGTCTAATATTATTCTTTAATTCTAAGGAGAATGGTTTTGTGTACAAATGTGCATGAATGAATTAATGAATGAAAGAATGAATTAATTTTATACATAAGAATGAATTATAAATGCTTGGAAACAACTATATACAATCAAGCATCAAACACTATAACTAATTATTATATACTATCTATTTATAACTTATATTAATAATACTTATGTATAGGTACAATAATATACAATAATATGTACTATACTAACTTAAGTTAACATATTAACGTATTCAGTAACATATAATTTATGTACAGCGACATATATAAGCATCGCTAAACCTTAGAAAAACTATATACATAAGCTAAGGTAAAAATAGGATCTATACTGATGTTTATTCTATCTACAATGAGGAATACATCTGTCACTAAAGCTATCTCTTATTTATATACATATATAGGTCAGACATATGTTATACTACGTATACTTATTTACTTACATATATATACACATATACTAATATACTTATATATTAGTTATACACACACACACACACACTATGTATATACATATTATACACACGCACGCACTGTAAACAACAGAACATTCAACACTTAGCCATTTAGCCTCTTTCTTCTTTGTTATTAATCACCTTAATTAATCCTTTTTAAGGGTAAAATTATGTTAATTAATTGGCAAGAGGCCTTTTCGAGGGATACACAGCACCCTCTCGGGTGGGACCAGACCTCTACTTAGAGCCGCCATAATTTGTTAATTAGGCATCTTAATCTCATTTTATGCTCGTTAATGGGTCCAATTAGGCCCACGCACAGTGCACGGCTCCCAGCCCGTGCACTGCACACACATTCTCAAATCAATGCCAATTCATATGCTTAGAGAGGGTATGCATATAGGTTTCGGGTGCCTGGTGCCCGAGATGACTGAGCGATGGAGAGGACAAGAACAACTTAAGCAGCAACGACAGCTCCTATCTCCATGATGTGGCACCATTCATAACGCCACGCAGGCGCTGTAGTCAGCGTGTAGATGTTTAGATTGCTTGATTTTGGCCCTCGATTTGAGGGTCCAAATTAATTCCAAATTTAAAATAAATCACATATTTGTAAAGCCCTTATATAGGGCTACATAATTATTTAGTTATTTACAAAAATAATTATATTTACTATATAAATAAACTAGCTAAAGATTGTGATTTATGCACACAAATTTTTGAGTTTATTTCTTAGTTACAGTATAAATTAGTTAATTAATGATCAAATTGACTTATTACAGTAGTAATATACATATTAAAGTATTTATTACAGATTTTTATTATATTTTACAAGTTTTATTTTAATTGATTTACATTTAAATAAGTGATTTCTGTGTGTTTTACATTTAAATTAAGTATAAATAGTATAATACATTATAAATATAGTTAAATTAGTTTAAATTACTTAAGATACTATAATACAAATGTACAATATAAATTAGTTCAGTAATAACTTAATTTACTAATTTATTCTAATTTAATTTAGTAACTTGATAACTTAATAAATTAATTATTTATTGTCTATATATAATTAAATATGTTATAGGCATATTAGTGTACATTATACATAGATAAATATGTATGTACAATATCATTCATAAATATGTTTATTTATATGAGTTTATTAATTTAAATAGCTTATAGTACATATAAGTTAATATAATTAATAGTTAAATATATAAATAGGTTATATACAATTTAAGTTATCTTAAATACTGAATTTATGTTATAGCATACATACATAAGTTATATATACATATTATACATTATGTATATAGATAGCTTAGTATATAGCTTATAAATACATGTATATACATAGTATACATAGTGTTTTTAAGTATTTTTGTGGTTTTTCTTATTTTTAGGTTATGTGAGTTTCATGGAGGTAGGGGGTGAGAGAGAAAGAGAGAGATGAGAGAAATGGAAATATTTTTGGTGTTTTTCTAGTTGAGTTCTTTTATTAAATTTCAACGGATACTGAACCGTCGACTGATATGTTCTACCAAGCTGGAGGTTCAGATGACCTTGAAACTTAGTATATACATAGAAATATACCTAATCTTGACCAAGACAAGTTTTTTTTTTTTTGGATTTTTTATACCATTTTTATTTATTTACAAACGGAACACATTCTAGGCCTAAAAAGAGTTTTCTAATGTGAACCTAAGGCCCAAAATTCTAATGTATGGTTGAATTAGGCAGTGAACTGCCTCAGTTAAGTCCTAAGCATGTTCTAAAGGTTATGCAATTATAAAAACATGCAATTAACTTCATTCTGCATTTATTTTCAATTGTGGATAGTTAGGTAACCAATTTAGCTGACAGAGAATGATTTCAAACATCAATCAAGCCATTCCAAGTTGGATTTAAGTCAAGTTAAAGTGCATGAAGGCTTGTATACATGGAATACAACATGAATAACATGCTAACTATTTTAAACTCTAAAAACTAAGCTACTACCCTACTAATTGCAGGCCATAAACAACAACAGCAGCTACTGCAGTAACAGCAACAGCACAGCAACGACACAGCAGCAACAGCTACTGACCTAATCAGGGATCCAAGAAGATGCTCCAGACATCTACAACTTGGTTCTTATGACTTAAAACCATATAGAGTGGTTGCTGTAGTGACCAAGCCCATTTCCAACTCTGAAATGGGAATTTCAGTAGTTGCTGAATTGACCAAATCTAATCCCTTATCTCTGTCATAGACAACAAAGATCATGGGATTAGATTGGAAATTAATCCAACAAAAATGTCAATGATATGCAGCATTTTGATATATGAAATTGGGATTCAAAACACACAATCAACACCTCAAAAATCTAATAAGACATTGAATTCACTTGAAAATCAATTGGAAACATTGAATCTTCACCAAAAACCTTTAAACCTTGATCCCCATGTCAAATCAGAGAGAAAACACTGATTTGACCTCTTCCTTATGCTATAGATAGCATGAAGGAAGAGTTCAAATCAGTCTATTAAAGCCAACAAACTTGAATCCCAAATGTTTAAAACCTTAAGGAATATTGAGAATCCCTTAGGTGAGAAATCAGAATTTCAAAAAACTCAAATCCACACAAAAATACTAGGTAAAGACTCAAATCAACAAAGTTGATTCTCCTTGGCTCTACCTTACATTGAAAACCAATCAAAATCCCTATTCAAACCCAATTCATACCTAACTCATTTGAGAAAGAGTTTATCATTAAAACATCTCAAACTCACAGCCAAGGTCAGAATTAAATAAAAACGTATCAATCCACTAGATCAAAAATCCTTTAAAGCCTAATATGATCAAAATCTTGCGATCTTGCTTTGAAATCCAAATTAAAATCAGATCAAGTGAATCGTTTCTTTTCAAATCAAATCAGGGGTCATTGAGAATAATATGACATGAGTGAAGAGACCCCTAGGTGGTTTTTGAGCTCGAAAGCATTGGGATGAGGATTTGACTCTAACGAGTGGGTGGATTGCAAAATAAAAATTGAGGGAAATCAAAACACAAAATGGAAATATGAAGAGAGAGATCAGTGATCAGCAAGTGAGATGAAGTCATCTCCTCTGATCTAAATTGATCAGAGGAGGTGGATGTGTGAATTCTACTCTAATCTACTCCTAAGCTAATGATCAAACTAGTGGATTCACTAACTGATCTACTCCTATCTGATCTACACTACACTAACAATCACTACATCTATGCTAGAGCTAGAAAGCATTAAAACCTAGTTTAAATGGAAGAATGGGACCTGTAAGGAGAACTGCAGCTGGTGGCTACAGTGACGAAGGAGGGGGAATCTCCAGCGGATTGAAAACTCACTAGTGGAGTTCTGGGTCACCCTCAGGTGCAGCGATGTCCTTAGCGGCAAGGAGAGTCAGAGAGGAAGATGGAGCTTCACCGCTAGTGGCAATGAAATAGGGATAGTATGAGGAGAAAAGTTGGAGTGGACGAATGATCAGCTCAAGGGGTGTAAAAGGGAGTCGATCCTTTGCACGCGGGGCTAGTAAGGTGCTTAAGTAGAGTGATCAGTGAATCAAGGCACCGTAGTGGTGCGATTAGCCACCTGGGGCACCTACGGTTGGATGGAGAGGAGAGAGCACGCGCGAGGTTTAAATCAAATCCTAGCTACTAGATAGGATCTGGGCAAGGTGGTGAAGCTACACGTTGAATGGTGCGAAGCTTCCAACGAAGGGCAGCCACAGATCAAGAGGATTGGAGATTGAACGGCTAAGATGAGACTTGTTCTTACGATGAACAGTGGTCCACGAGGAGCACCGTTCACTTCAGTTCTATTGGGAAAATTACACAATAAGCCCCCAACGAAATGGTATGAAATTTGTAAGGAGGCCCATAAGTGGTATAAAAAGATTATAGAGCAGCACTTAGAGGCTTCCAAATAGGTCCCTGTAGGTTACAAATAGGTCCTTGGAAGGTTTTCTATGCATGAAATGTGATATGTGAGGGACCTAAATGTGGAACTCTAATTGCAAGGTCTTAATGATGTCCAAATGCAACAAAATTTTTATTAAAGCTCAATTGAACATATTAGAAGTTAATTTCACTTTTGATTTGGAGTTTTAAGCTCATTTGTGTGTTCAATTTGCAATTGAATCACCATTTTGTATTTAATAATAGAATATCTCAATAATTGACCTAACTTTGCATTTTTAGCACAAAATTGATGTTTTAGGCATTTTTCTCTATTTCCCACACTTAACCCTTGTCATGTGTTAATTTGATAGTGTTTAACTTAGTTTCTAGCTTAACTTGGGCATTTTAGCTATGATGAGACACAACTCATCATACCCCTATGCTTAGGTTTTACTAGTCCCTTAGCAAACAACTCATTAAAGTGCATAGCAATTTAAGTATCAGCAAGGTAAGTGTGATGAGATATCTAGTTTTCTTCTTTTCTTTTCTTCAAAAATTTAAGTGTTTAAAGATGATCTTTAAGCTGAAAGATTTTTCTGATACCAATTGTGTTTATGTCTGGACATTGTGAGAACCTATCGCTTAGGAAGACTGACTAGAACTTAAGACTGAGATGACATAGGCCATCTCTCGGCCAGCAAGGACTCTTGATATTTAAACCTTAAGTTGAATTCCACGACTCAAAGGGTTTTACAAGACTCAGAATGCTAAGAGGTTATGGCTGTGCTTAGTGATGGGTCAGGACTAACCAGGTGAATTTCAAAACTCAATCCCAGGGTTTCACTTCTTTTTAAATCCAGGTTGATCCTAGCTTCAACTCATGTTTTTGGATTGACTCTCAAGAAACGAGGAATACTCAAACACAACTCTTATTGCGTTTGTGACTCAAAGAATATTTGGTGGAATAGGGTATTTGTATTGAACCCTAAAAGCTTTTTTTCGGTGGAATTCTTGTATCTATAGGACTTGGAGAACATACTTGACTTACTCCAAAGAATTTCTTTTTTTGAATCTTTTCTTTTTTTTTCACAAATAACTTTCAGTATGTCTCCAACAACTTTATTTGGTAGAGCACACCTTATTTGGTGGGTGAGTTCTTTGGTGGAAAGAGCTTCACCTAAATGCAAGACTACTGACTAGGACAAAGAGTCTACCTGCACGCACAGGTAAGGACTCCACCTTCCCTAATGAACACTAAGGCTGAATTTCAACTACACAAGGTTCTTCCCGACACTATATAGTGTAAACCAAGATTACTTAGACACCTAAGCCAAAGCAAACCAGCGAATCCTGTACTAGTGACTCAGGTACAAGAATACATCCTAAGTTAGGAGAGATCCTGGTCTATCTTGTCAAAGCTTAAAGTGTATTAAGCCAAAGTCTGAATGGATCAAGCTAAAGTGGCCCGGAAAGTCCAACCAGCAAAGGTTGAATGTCCAAAAACACTTATTCCATTTTTGTTTTCAACTAGAAGATCATAGTTAAACATTTGTATTTCTCTTTAAAACTTTTCTCTCCTTAGATTTCTTTTGGAGTTCTCCCTCAGTCAATAAGTACAGGTCCCTTATTGTATTTTTGGAATTTTGTGTTTTGTCATTTTTTTGTATTTTTGACTTTGTAATTTTTTAAAAAAAAAATTTTAAAATTTTTCAATTTGCCCTACACCTCCATTCTTCACCATCTCTTCCTTTCTTCCTCTCACCACCTCCAAAGCTCTAGAGAGAGCTTGTACCAAGCCCAGGATGCTCCTTTAGAGTAGAATCAAATATTTTTCCCTCCCCTCATCCCCATTTGTGGAGCATCCCACGGCCGTCTTCTCACCTACTTCAGGAAGTAGATCCTCGCCATGATGCCATCCTGCCTTGCCCTCCATCCTCCGACTCCATCCTCGTTCGTTCCACTCCTCACCCCCTTCCTCCAAGCAACATCAAAGTGAGTCATCCTCCGAGTGACTATTGAGGGGGATTCTCTCACCTATATCTATCTTTATCCCTTTCTAGTCTAGTTGTAGTTTCTCAATTATTTGTAGCAAACATTAGTTTTGAAAATATGTGATTGTCTCTCTCTCTCTCTTATATTTTTGCAAGTAGATTAGTTAAATGTTATTTTCATCAATCTGATCTCTTGCTTGATAAAAACACAAAAAAAATTATAAAAGATAAAAATGACAAAAAAGAAATAAAAGCGAAACGCGGATTTTTCAAACCGAACATTCACCTCCCCATGTTCGACCCGAGACTCACCTTTCGAGTTTTGATTATAAATATTATCTAATTGACGGATTTTCTCATGAATCGAACTACAACGACAGGTTTTCCAAACTCAAACCTTTTCGCGATGAATATCCACCCCATCATTTCGGCACCATTGCCAGGGAGGCAATGCTCTTTGGTTTTTCTCGCATTTTCTCGCAATACTAACATATTTTTCCAACCTATCCTTCTTCTTCGATTTATTGTCTTGCAGGAACCTGATCGAGGAGCTGAAGGTGGTAGATTGGAGTAAAGTGTGGGTAGAGACATTTGTAAGTTTATTCCCCCCACCCACCCACTAGATTTCCATTCCATAACCTAATAACTCAAACTCGAATCAACTTAGGTGCTTGCATAAACCCTAGGATAGATTTGATTGTTTGATTGACACTTCGCCTCACCTCACCCACCCACATATATTAAAAAATAAAAAAAAATACTCTTTTCTTGTGGGATTCAATTGAAGGCTACATACCTAACACCCACAACTTCTCACCCTAAGGTGCACAATCACATCGATTCTATCACTTAAACTAAATCTGACCTGTGGATCTGGTACACTTAACACACATATAAGTGAGTAGAAATATGAATAGGTCAAGCATTTTTGTGTGCCTTAACTAATTGGTGCAATATGCCAATTGATTGAACTGTTTGGGTTGCACCACTCAAATTAAAATCGATCCATCAATAGCTTACCACTTAGGGTTAGGGCTGAACCAGGCACTCCACATTAGTTTTTGATTTCTAAAGAAATATATCATCACCAGTGCTTTCAAAACTTGGAGTGTTCTACTAAACCTAATTGAACGAACCTAAAGATTAAACCCTAAAAGCTACTAAACAAGGTTAAACCCTAAAAGACACATCATCAAATAAGCTTGTTTGTGAACCCTGGTTGTGCATGCACAAGCATTTGAATTGATCATTAAAAGCACAACCCATCTAAAGGGCCCATCACATTCCAAGAGCACGATCATCCCAAGCCTAACTAAAACTGAGTAGACGTTGGCCTTATGAATTGATTTGCTCTTTAGGGCTCAGATTGAGATTTTTTTGATTAATCTGCTTCTACTGGTCCATCTAATGTCTAGCTAGGGGAGTAGCGTCAAACGACTACGGTTGGGGGGTATCAAAGGAACCAGAGGCGCAAGCCAAAGGAAGAACCTTCTCCCCAACCCCTCCCTTTAACTGGTTGGATTGGCTGAATAGAAGTAGATCAGATCGTTTCTGACATCTCAAGACGAGTCTTGGGAGTCTGTAGGTCTTTAAGCTACCCACAGAAGGACAAGTTTGGTTGATTGTACTGTAGGGAACCTTTCTCTCCTCTATTTTCCCTCCTACTCCACCATGTATGCTTCCACACCATACACA
This sequence comes from Thalassia testudinum, assembly GCA_037157565.1. Lineage (NCBI taxonomy): Eukaryota > Viridiplantae > Streptophyta > Magnoliopsida > Alismatales > Hydrocharitaceae > Thalassia > Thalassia testudinum. Next base: position 107,652,493 of record JAZHRO010000003.1, on the reverse strand, counting down.
CAATTCCAATCCTTCCCTCCTACCACTGCCTATCCTCAAGATGATTACTATCCTGACTCGACTTATGATTACTTGATAGGCTCGGATAGGTTGTGTTAATATGGCGAAATTAGCGTTGAAGTGAGTATAGTGGTTAACCTAAATCGAGCCTAACCATCTCTTTACAAAATTTCTAACCTAGCCTACTTGATTTTATCTTGGTCACTTTTAGGCCCAGTGTCGAACTCAGGGAGGCAAGGATTAAAGGTGAATAAGTTTCTACACCTTTCCTACAACGAATCTCTTCCGTGCGTTTATTATGTTTTTAGTTTTTTTCTATTTAAGATTTTTTTGCTGACAATTTTGTCCTTAAGGTACACCCTCAAAATCAGGTCCTTGGCTTTGAGCCAAATTATTCTTGGCTTTGAGCCAATTTAGGGTTCCAAAAACTGATCTTGCTATTCACAAGATCGAGTACCTGGAAGACAAGGATTATCTTTTCTCTTTTACTATTTTTTTTTATCTTTTTAATAGCAGGAAACACAAGAGAAATAGAAACTACATAGGTTACTTGTAAAGAAATAAATATAGTCTATATATATATACAGATATATATATATATATATTATGTATATAGGGGTGGGGGTGGAGGTGGAAATGGCGTGTAGCACTGTGTCGAGTTGGTCGACGTCTAGGAAGATGCAACCAACAGGACGAAGTGCCGCGTGGAGTGTAGGATGGATGTCTAGAAGTGTGTGCGGAGGCGCTTTCTCTACGCGAGTACCGGGAAATATCAGCAACTGGTGTAGATATTCCCGCAATATAACGCATGGAGTGAATAATGCGTAGGGATACAAGTAGGTGATATGAATGTAAATATATATATATATAAATTTGTATATGTAAATATATATTTATATGTATATATATAGATAGGGTTGTAATTATATAGATGTATATGTAGTTATATTTATAAATATATATATATATAGATATGTAAATATATTGATAGGTATATATATATACATTTATATTTATAATTAGATATATATGTATATATATTTAACTGTATAGATATAGATATATATATAGTAATATATGTATATAGATATATATATATGTATATAGATATATTAGTATAAGTATCTATGTATATAGATATATATAGATAGATATATATATATATGTTTTTATATCTATAGATATATATTTATATATGTATGTATATATGTATATATATATGTATAAATATATATATATACATTTATGTACGTATGTATATATACTTATATATATTTGTATAGGTACTAATATGTATATATATATAAGTATATATAGGTGTGTACAAGTGAGTGTGTGTGTACACGTGAGTGTGTACAAGTGTGGTGTGTGCATGAGTGAGGGAGCATCTGCTGGAGAGTGAGGGAGTGGCTGTGAGAGAGAGAGAGCAGGCGTTTAAGGCGTCTGGTGGAGGCAGTCGTCTTCTGATGGCCCAGGCGCAGGTGCAGGCACGCAAGGGTGCGCGCGCACGCTGGAGGGAGCAAGCGTGAGGGAGAGCGCAATGCAGCACGCTGCGTAGCGCAGCACACCGCGCTGCAGGCGAGAGTGGACGCAGACGAAGATGCGAGCACGAGTGCGGGCGCTAGAGCAGGTGCAGGTGCAGACGCGGGCGCGGGCACTGGAGCGGGCGCGGGCGCTGACGCGGCGACTAGCTGGAGGTGGTAGCTGCGCAGAGAGAGAGCGCGCGGTGATCGGATAAGTGAGAAGCTTTCCGATCACCGCACTGTAGCTACAATGTCGCCTAGAAACACGTGAAAAGTAGCTACAGTGCCGCGTGGCTTCGTCAACCGGTTGCCGCCGATTCTGCGTGCGTGGGCATGCTAGAAGGCTCCTGCGCGTGCGGAAGGAGCTTGCGCCGGCTGCTGGCATGCGCACAGGGACTTGCACACTAGCTGGAGGCTGCTGCGCTGCTGTTGGAGCTCCGGAGCTTGGAGCTTCGGCAATGGCGGGAAGGTGCTGAGCGATGGAATCTGATAGTGAAACCACCACGCCCACCTGCTCTTGGATGAGCTGAGCGGTGGTGGAACTCACAGTGGTGGTCGTGGGACCACTGTGAGCCTGCTCCTGCTCGCAGTGTATCTCTTCAGGGGGAAGAGATACTGTGTATGGAGGGGAGAAAGGGAGGAAGATGGCCTGACGAAGGTGGCTGCTGTGTTCTCTATGTGCCAGGCTCCTCTCGCAAGGAAGAGGGCAGGACTTCTTAAAGGAAGGTGAGGCATGCACGGCCATGCCCTGAGTGTGCATGACCAGGCATGCAGCTGGCAGGGCATGCACTGGTAGAGAATGGTGCGAAGAAAGGCCAGCCCCATGCCCTGAGTCGCACGAAGAAGAAGAAGTTCAAAGCAAAATAAAAAATAAGGATGGTGAAATTACGAGACAGCACTTGAAGAAGATGTTATTTACATGGCCAATTATTCACTTTCCTCCCCTCTCAAATAAATGCATGCATGTGTTAATTTTTACAAATGCAACTACAGCTACCTAATATGCAAAGGCAAAGCTAGGAAATAACACAAGATGGAATTTTTATTGGTGTATTTTTGCTGTCCAATCATGCCCCCATGCCTATCTTTTGCTAATCCTTGGCAAAACATTTTTTATTGTATTTAGAAATGATCTTAAGCTGAAGATTTTCTTCTGAGGCGACATAGGTGTGTTTATTTGTTGGATATTGTGAGAACCAGTTGCAGAGAAGACTACCAGTACTTTAAGTCTTACGTGACATAGACCATCTCTCGACTAACTTGGACTCTTGATATTTAAACCTTAAGTACGATTTCCAGGACTCAGAAGGCTTTTGCCATTCTCGAGAGCTCAAGAGATTATGGTTTGTGCATAGTGAAGGATCAAGACTGACTGGATGAACATTAAGACTCAAGCCCTGGGTTTCACGAATTTTTAAGTGCAGGTTGGTCCCAGTTTCTACTCGTGTCTTCGGATTGACCCTTAAAAAGATGACGGAAAACTCAACCCTCATTTTTTCTTTTGTGGCTCAAAGAATATGTGGTAGACACAAGGTATTTGTAACTTTTCCCTGAAACATTTTTTAGGGAGATGAATTTTCAGACAATTGCGAGATATACTGACTTATTTGCACAGTTTTTTTTTTTTTTGAAACACGTGTCAGTATATCTCTTCCAACTTTATTTGGAGGAGCACAATTTTCTTTTGGTGGGAGAGTTCCTTTTTGGTGGAAAGAGTCTCTCCTAAACACAAGACTAAAGCCTGGGATAAAAAGTCTACCTGCGCACACAGGTAAGGACTCCACCTTCCCTAATGAACACTAGGGTTGGATCTTATGTTCACCTTGTCTTTCTTGATATGTGTAGTGTGAACCAAGATTACTTAGGCTCTCGAGTAGAGGCAAACCAACGAATCCTGTACTGATGTCTCGGGTACAAGAATACATTCTTAGTTAGGAGAGATTCCGATCTATCTTGTCAATGCTCAAGTGAATTAAGCCGAGCCTGAGCGAATCAAGCTTCTGTGGCTTGGAAAGCCTTCAAAATAGTAGCTGAATATCCATAAACACTTATTGTACTTTTGTTTCAGCCTTCAGATCATTACTAAACAACTTTTTTTTTTTATGCTATGTACATAGATGGATGGAAGTTGCATGATACCATATAATACCCGGATCCTATGGATGCCTATCCACCCCCCCATGCCAAACGATGCTATGTCCTCATATGCATGCAGGGTAGGGTAGAGGAAGGACCAATGATCGAGTAACGAGAACTGAGGTGCAGGGTATTTAGCAGGGTGGTAGGGTGGGTGGATGGTGGGTGGTGAAGTGAAAAGGTGCGAAGTGAAGTGAATGTGACAGTGTTGCTGGGGTGCCTCCCAACGAGTGCTGAATTCAACGTCCCCAGCTGGACTCAAAATGAGGCACGACATTAGTTACCCTCCAGCAGGGCAACAGTTTCTCCAACGGGGGCAGGTTCATGAGTAAGATAGGGCTTTAAACGCTGCCCATTGACCGTAAATTTATGCCCAGATTTGGGATCTTCAATTTCAACGGCCCCATTGGGAAATGGTCTCGAGACCAGGAAAGGACCAGTCCATTTGGACTTCAATTTCCCTGGAAAGGATTTGAGCCAGGCATTGTAAAGCCAAACTTGCTGAGATGGCTCAAATTCCTTCCACCGAATACGGCTATCGTGAAAAGCCTTAGTTCGTTGTTTGAAAGTTAAGGCAGAATCATAGGCTTCACGACGGAGCTCTTCCAACCCTTGGAGTTGGAGTTTCCTTTCTCGACCACACAGGTCTGGGTCGAGGTTACATTAGCGAACCACCCAATAAGCGCGATGCTCCAGCTCCATGGGCAAATGACAAGGTTTCCCGTAAACGATTCTATAAGGAGTCATACCTAGGGGAGCCTTGAAGGTGGTCCGATACGCACAAAGTGCGTCAATCAGCTTGTCGGACAAATCCTTACAGTCAGGCCGAACCGTTTTCTGGAGAATTTGCTTGATTTGCCGGTTCGACACCTCAGCCTGGCCGTTCGTCTGAGGATGATATGGAGATGTGATATGATGGTGGACTCCATATTTGCTCAGAAGAGCCCGAAAAGAAGCATGGGTAAAATGGCTTCCTCCATCCGAGATAATGGCTCGAGGGATCCGAAAGTGTGCAAAAATGTGGTCTTTGACGAATCGAGTGGATATGACATGGTCAGCATGGCGTGTGGGAATAGCCTCAATCCATTTCGAAACATAATCAACGGCAACGAAGATGTATTCGAAGCTGTTGGAAGGAGGAAAGGGACCCATGAAATCGATTCCCCAAATGTCGAAAATTTCAGCAGCTTGTATTGGTTGCAAGGGCATCATGTCACGACGTGACATTGACCCTAACGACTGGCACCTAGTGCAATGCTTGGCATAATTATGTGCATCCTGGTGAAGGGAGGGCCAAAAGAAACCACACTGCAACACCTTGGCTACAATTTTCCTCCCAAAGAAATGGCCTCCGCAGGCCTGATCGTGGTAGAAGGATAGCACACTAGGGAATTCGCTGTCAGGAATACAGCGACGAATGACTTGATCAGCACCTATTCAAAAAAGAAGTGGATTATCCCAGAAATAATACTTTGCTTCTGCCATGAGACACTCGTGCTGGTTTTTAGGCCAGCCACGTGGAAGGGAACCAGAAACAAGGTAATTGGCAATGTCGACATACCAAGGCCCGCTTGCCGCATTAATTGCCAATAGGTGCTCATCGGGAAAAATCTCATTAATCGGTAGGGTAAGTCCAACGTGGTCAGGGTCTAGTCTAGAGAGATGATCAGCCACAACATTCTGGGCTCCGGCCTTATAGCGGATCTCAATGTCAAATTCTAGGAGCAGAAGGATCCAACGAATCAGTCTAGGCTTGGCATCCTTCTTGTGCATGAGATGGCGTATGGCTGCGTGGTCAGTGAAAATAATAACATGCGAGCCCAAAAGGTAAGAGCGAAATTTCTCCAACCCAAAGATGACTGCCAGTAGTTCTTTCTCAGTGGTAGTATAATTACGCTGGGCCTCGTCCAACATCTTACTGGCGTAGTACACCACGAAGGGGTGTCCATCGCGTCTTTGTCCCAGGATGGCTCCGACTGCAAGGTCGAAAGCGTCACACATGAGTTCAAAGTTGATGAGAACCTCATCATGAGCCCTAACTAGGTCATTTTGATCCAAGAAAGAGAATAAAAGCTCCGGCATAACTTAGAAGAAGGCTTAACTGGAGGAATAAGTGTTCTGAGAAGAAATCATGAAATAAAGGATAAAACTGCAATTTTACCATTGCAGTACATGAATGGGATTTCTCAGAGACAAAACACAGGTCAAATGGTCTAAATAAGATAAAAAGTGGGTTGATTCAATCAGAAATAGGTTCATGTGTAATCTAGGAATTAAATGACATCTGGTAACCCTAAAATAGACCTGCTTATTTCAACAAGGTTTCGATCAGGATAAAAATCAAGTAAACCCTGTAAAATTCATGGAAAAATATCCCATAGGGTTTAAAACATTCAATTTGGCCTCTGGAACCTAGTTTGACCTAGATTGGGGTCCTAGCTCATCAATTGACCTAATTACGCAAAATGTCTAATCAAACGTGGTCAAACCTAAAATCCAACTTTACCATTGGATTCCTTAGGTCAAAATTAGGTTTGTACCAAAATTTGGACCTAAGGGGAGATCATCTTAACCTACTTTGCAAATTAGTACACCCAATTACATTTTGACCCTTATCTTTTGAAAATCATTACATAAACCCCCCTAGCTTCCTCGCCACTCTTACAAACTGGTCCCTTCTCCAATAATGGGGAGGAATCCTTCTCCGACGAGGAAGGGAGGGGGGATACTCCCTGATCCCTTAGAGATCTTCTCCCATAATTGGAAGGGAGATTCTCTGAGGAATCCCCTTCCATCTGAGCTCAATCACAACCTTTGACTTCTGTCCAATCTCTCGTGCGAACGCACGAAAGATTTGAGATCCCAACTACCTTCCTCCTCCGACGAGACAACGGTGGTTGAAGGCTTGCCCTCCACGCACCAAAAGCTTAGCCAGCGCTTATAAAAGGTCCCCCGACCCTCTGCGAATGGCTCAGACTTGTTTTGGCCGTAGAACCCTCCAAATTTCATCTCTCCTCTCTCCGACCAAGAAGCCTGTAAGACTCTGGTGATTCTTCCTCTTCCCTCTCGTCACTCTGCTGCCATACCAGCAGCAAAGTTCACTCCGCCTCATCCTCCCGCATCGCGCTGCGCCAAGCGCACGCCTCCCTGACCTCCTCCTCGTTGCCATTATCTCCCTCAGGGTCGTCTTCTCCGACGATGGCATAAATGAGTCGTCTGACTCCGCTGCCCCCCTTTCAGTCCCAACAATCCAGATAAGTTCCCTGTCTTCCACTCTTTCATTTTCCTCACTTTATTTCACATAATCGCCCCTCGACCGTCACTGTCCACTGCCACCTTCCTCATCTCCGGCCACCCTCCGGCAAGACACTCCCGTCACTCCGCAGCCCCACACGTCTTGCCAACCACCGCATAACCTCCGCCATACTCCACTGAATAACCTCCACTCATCCACAGACCCTCTACACCACCACAACTGCCCCCCGACCAAACCCATCCGTCCGGCCACAAAGCGACCTAGGCACGCACACCTAGGCCACCCCGCAGCCTGCCACCTACCGCCTCACCTTTGCTGTGACACGGCAAAGGTCCCCCTGTGGTCTGATTGAGCCGCAAGGCCCTTTTTGTGTCAGGCAGCCTTTGAGCTCCAGTCGCCATTAGCGGTGACTTAAGGAAGTTGCACGCTTGCTCCAGGTTGCAAGACTTCAGGATTCCAGGTGCAGCAAACTTGGGGAGGTCTTGCGCATCCAGTTGTCCCAGCAAGTGACGCTGCGACACCAGCAGTTGTGGCAATTGGAGGCACGGTCTACTGTGGGCGCACGAGAAAGAGCAGTGAGAATTAGTCCCACGTCGTTCGTGAGCTCATCACGCGGATCTGGTGCCCCGACCCGACTACCCCCACTCCTGAGCACTCCTCGTGCACCACACCCACGTCGGTGCACCTGGACCCGGGCGCGCGACCCGACCCGATAACCCGACTCTGGGAGAGTGTACCGAAGAGAGATTCTGAGAGAGAGAGACGCGCGGGAAGGGTAGGGGAGTAGGTTTTGTTACGTGGTGCTTGTGTGCAGGAAGCAGGGACTTATCCACTGCAAGCAAAGGAGAAGAAGGAAGGAAACTCAGCAGAGGAAAAAGAAAGGCAAGGCAGAGAAGAAGAAGCAAAGCCAAAGAAAAGAGGAACTGAAAAAGGAAGAAGAAAGAGAACAAGGGGCAGACAAAGAAGCAAGAAAATAAAGGAAGAAGAGGAAGAAAAAGAGAAAGGCAACAACCTAAGACGAGGCAAACCAGGACTTGGCCGCAAGAAGAGAATCAAGAAGAGAAGGAAAAAGAAAAGGAGTATAAGCAGCTAAGGAAGAAAAAGAAAAGAAGCAACCAGAGCTGCAGCAGAGCAAATCTCCAACAGAAGAGAAGAATTGGAGAAATACTTTAAGACGTCTGATGCAATATCAAACGTCCATTCTTTTTTTAGCAATTTCTTTCTACATCATTCTCATGTCACCTCTATTGAACTAGTCAGTTCTTCTTATTTAAAAGTTGTGTTCTAAGTTTTGGAATACTCAGATTGCTCCCCGTGTTCGACCTCGAATACTCTGATTTTCGAGTTATAAATCTTTATTTGTTTCGCGGAAAGTTCGTCTATATTACAACGCAATATTTGTTAAAACACGATCTAGCCGCGTTAACAAAAGTCGAGGGACCAATCAGGTGGCTGGAGAATGGGGACCTTGGTGACAGCATCACGCAGCTGCGTGAATGCTCATATGCAGTCGGGGCCCATATCAAAGGGCACATCAGTCAATAGGAGATGAGTTAAAGGTCGAGAAATCTTGGAGAAGTCTTTGATGAATCTCCCATAGAAACCGACGTGTCCCAGGAAGGAGCGGATTTGTTTGACAGAGCTAGGCACAGGTAAATCAGCAATTACATTAAGCTTAGCTCTATCAACCTCGATACCCCTATCGGAGATGATATGCTCGAGAACAATTCCCTCGTGTACCACAAAATGACTTTTTTCCCAGGAAAGCACGAGGTTCACATCAATACATCTCCTAAGGATACGGGTCAGGTTGGCAAGATAGTCATCAAAAGAGGGTCCAAAGACCGAAAAGTCATCCATGAAAACCTCGAGAAAGTCACCCACCATGTCATGGAATATCTCCAGCATACATCTCTGGAAAGTTGCTAGCGCGTTACAAAGTCCGAGCAGTATCCTTCTAAATGCAAAGGTGCTGAAGGGGCAGGTAAAGGTGGTTTTCTCTTGGTCTCGAGGGTCAATTACCACCTGGTTATATCCAGAGAATCCATCTAGGAAACAGAAAATTTTATTTCCCGCTAATCGCTCCAGGATTTGGTCAATGAAAGGTAGCGGAAAATGATCTTTCTTAGTTGCAACATTGAGTTTCCTATAATCTACACACACTCTCCAAGATGTAGGAGTGCGTGTAGGGATGGATTCACCCCTGTCATTGACATGGATGGTGAGTCCCGCCTTTTTGGGCACGACGTGAATTGGACTCACCTAAGGGCTATTATTGATCGGGTAGATTATACCCACATCCAACCACTTAATAATTTCCTTTTAACGACCTCCCGCATGTTAGGGTTGAGACGTCGCTGCATCTCCCGGGAAGGCCAAGCCTCCTCCTCCGTATATATACGGTGAGTGCAGTAGGAGGGGCTAATGCCAGTTAAGTCTGATAAAGACCATCCAATGGCTGCCTTGTGTTCCATAAGGACCTTTGTTAGTTTGCACTCTTGCTCCCTGGTCAGTTTTGAACTAATGATTACGGGGAGCGTTTCATTTGGTCCCAAGAAAACATACTTAAGCGTACTAGGCAACTCCTTCAGCTCGGGAGAGGATGGTGAAAGATCTGGCATTCCTTGGGACGAGAGTGTCCCAAGCGAATCAGAAGAAAACAGGTCAGGAGTAAGAAGTTGGCCCTCAGTTTGGCCAAGAAGAGGGGCATCTTGGATAGATGGATCCAAAAAGGGATAGCCCCAGTGAGTAGTATATGGGCTCAAGGTCCCAGTGTGGAGTTGCAAATCCGCCTAATTTGGCAGAAAAGAAAAGGCAATCCGGTCTTCAAGAGTGTGGACCGACAGTGAGTAGCCCGAATATGACTCAGACCACGAGGTATGGGAAGTGAAGAAAACCTCATCAAAAGTCTGGTCAGGAGAAGGTACAGGAAAAGGGAGGGATGGGGGAACGTCACAATAGGCATCGGTCAGGCAATCATCTGTGTTTAAAGGCACTCCATAGCAGTCAGAATAGGTTCCAATTAGTCCAATACACGCACTGACGGCCATGTCCTCGTCAAACGTGTCATCCTCGATGCAATCCCAATCAAAGTTCTTGGTTGCCTTGAAGATGTTAAGCTTAAGTTTCTCAGATCCAACGGCAATCTCAATATAGCCCGACTCGCAGTCGATATGGGTGCGGGCTATGGCCAAGAAAGGTTGACCAAGGATGATCGAACAATCAGAAAGTGAGGCTGTTGACCCTAACCACCACGTCTTCCACCACACCCTTTGGTATTTTGACAGAACTATCTGCCAACTGTAACGTGACAGGGGTGGGTTTCAAATTTCCTAAGGCAAATTTCTCGAGCATGATGGTTGGTATAAGATTGATGAAAGATCCTAGATCAAGCAGGGCACGGTTAAAATTGCAGCCTTGGATGCTACAGGAAATAAGCGGTGTGCCTGGATCTTTCTGCTTCGGTGGTAGATTTAACGGTATAGCACAACTTGCACGAGGCGAGAGAACCACCGGATTCTTTGTTTTCTTTGACTGTCGCCTGGGTGTAGTGTAGTCCTTGAAAAATCGGGCGACAGTAAGTATGTGGTCGATAGCCTCTAACAAGGGTACCTTGATTTCAACATCCCTGAATAAATTACGCAGGTTATCAAAGGCCTGCGTATCCTTCTTCTTGACTTTTGGATCCCTCAGTAGAGCCTCAGGGAATGGGACCGATTCTGGCACTAGTTTGGGTGTATCATCCTCTCGTGAATGCGGTGTGTGTTACGAACGCACTCCAAGACATTTTTTAAGACATCTGGGAGGTGGCCCAGACGTCTAGCCAGACGTCTGGAACCCCTTCCAGATGTCTGGGATCTATTTTCAGTGGCACGCTGAACTGCGCCTGAGCGCAGGCGCGCGCAGACCCGCAACCGCCTTCCTCTCTCTTTTTCCTTCTCTCCTCCTGCGACCGCAGTCTGCGTTCTCTCTCTCTTCCTCTCCCCGCGCGGCTTTAAAAAGCCTCGCCCTCTCCCTCACTCTCATCACCTCCACTCCTCCTTCTTCTTCTTCCAACGAGTGTGAGCGCGAGCGAGCGGCGACGGCAGCAGCCGCGGTGAGTGCGGGAGGAGGTGCTGCGCGAGGGAGGAGGCGCTCGGCCGTGAGGGCGAGCTTGTCGGGGCTGCTAGAGCCGGTCGGCGGGGGTGCAGCGGGCGCGGAGTGACGCGGGAGGTCTGCTGCAGCTCGAGAAGCAGGCGGACGAGGCGCGGCGCGGCCATGCGTCGCGGGCGGAGGGCGAGTAGCGCTCTGGTTCTGGAAGCTTTCCCAGAATCAAACGTCTGGTCATCCAACCAGACGACGGTTAAGACGTCTGGAGGACTATCCAGACGTCTGGCAAGTAAGTTATTTTTCGTCTTCTTCCTTTTCTGCGACCGTCCGTACTAAGAACGATGAGTGGGTACGTGCAGGTTCTGAGATTCGCATCCAACGCGAATCAGACGTCTGGTAGCAATGCCAGACGACTGGAGGGACTTCCAGACGTCTGGGGTGACCATCAGACGTCTAGGAGCTAGGCCAGACGCCCCTGCAGGCTTCTAGACATCTGAGAGACTACGCAGGACAAGGTACCATCTGATCCCCATTTTTAAGATGTCTGGAAGAAGTTCCAGACGTCTGATTTTGCACTGTTTCGTCGTTTTCAACCCGTTTAGGGCCCGTTCGGAGTTCGTTTTCCACGTTTCGAGTTACGTTCTTTTCGGAATTAAATCCTCTACCCGTCTACAATGATTAGATACTATTTTGAGAAACTCCTTGTGTTTGATCCTTGTGATAGGACCCCGTTCCATTACAGTCTCGGGGGTTGCGGAGGCATGCGGGATTCCCGACCACGCCCCCAGTACTCCTGTTGTAACTGGTAGAGTGGCTTTTAAGTTTATTAGTATAATTCGTTAAATTATGGAACCATAAATAGAACCTAGGACATTGCATGAATCCTAGGAATGAGAAACTAGAATGAATGGTAGATCCTAGGGTGTTGCGTGAATCCTAGGGCTGGAAAACTAGATTGTATGATAGATCCTAGGGTATGGCATGAATCCTAGGATGGAAAAACTAGTGGAATATACGAATACTGCAGTCTTGGAAAAAATGGAAAGGAACAAATAGCTACCTGTAAATTGATTTAACAGCTGCCTGTTATGAATAAATACACGTGATTGAGAACATGGATCATAAGAACGTGAAACTAGAAAGTGGAACCTAGATGTTCTAAGTTAAAAGAGCTGGAACCCTACGGGGAATTAGGAGTGGATCTCCTGGAAAGAGAAAGGAATGGATCTGAGAAAGAACGACGTGGTAGTGTGCTGTCTCTTGGGTACGTGGTACCAAGGGAAGTACCTGTTACCTATTTAGTGCAGAGCGGAGACAGCTGCCCCAAGGACCTGGGGTTAGGTCTGGCCACTTTGTACCGACTTGCTGGCCCTCGTGTACACAGTACCGAGGAGAGCTACTAGTGTAGGGCGAGTACTAGCTACCCCACGGGCCCCGGGGTTCTGCTAGCTCACCTACACCGACTTGTTAGGCCCACTAGGCAAACCAAGGTAGTCAGGCGAGGGTGCGTGGACTGTGGAGGGGTTGGACCCCTGTTACTGAGAGGGCTCTGCCCTGTACTGGTTCCGTGCTATGCCTTGGGCGCACCTGTTAACGGAAATGACTGACCGCGCGCCAGTGTGGGTTAGCTACCTGTGCGTTTATCACGCGTGCCGTAGTCACCGTTACGTCTGTCCATGACCTTGGGGTGGTTGACTGAGAGTAGGATCACCACGGGGGACTCTCCCGGCCAGGAGAGCACCACGTGCTACTTCTACTGTTCGGAAAAGACTACAATCAAGATCGTTCCCACGAGGAACATTCGAGATCAAGTGAAGGATCTGAGAAATAGATAAATTGTGAAACAATAGAAAGACGTAAATAAAGGAAAAAAGAAAACAAAACAGCTACTGTACACTTTACTGCTTCTTTAGTTTAGCTGCCACTCTACTCAGCGTTTCGCTGACGTGTTACACTCGTTACTTTTCAGGACCAGGTGTTGAGCAGCCAGGGTCAGCGGCTGCAGAGGATGCTGGGCCGAGTAGGGTCAGTAGAGTTACCACTGTTCTTTTGTGCCCTTTTTGTTCCACTGTAGTGAGTAGTTCTTGTTACTCTCTGTACTTTCTTTGCTCGTAGTTCTTGTTATATTATAAATGTTGTTCTACTGTTGTGGTGGTACATGCTGTAGTAGTTCCTTTTCTTACTGCTGTATTTTGTTACTGCTAGTTATATTTCATGTTGAATGTGGTTTATTTTACTGCTCTTTTGGTTACTTCCTCATTGGACGACTAGGTCTTGGGATTAGTCGAGTCGGTCCGGTTCCCGTGTCTCGTAGGGACTCGGGAATCGGGTCGTTACAGTGTGCATCCTGAATGAGAGGGCGATGAAAAAGATGGTCCAGGATCAGATCGAGGCGGATCGACGGCTTGCTTACCACTCCTCGTAGTAATCGCATTGGACGATGCGAGTCCAGTGGGATCATAAGGCAGAGGAGGATTCACAATAGGGACATAAGAGTGAGGTGCTGCAACGGGATTAGCTTGAAATCCTGGTGGAATGCTCGAAGCCTGAAAAATCTGATGAACCTGCCCCTGAGAAGGTCGTACCTGTGGTTGAGGACCACGGGGTACAAAATTTCATAGGTTGGGAACAGGTTGGGCTGGAAGAGTGCCCTGAGATCTAGTCGCCAGGCGTAGTTGACTGATCTCAGCATTCTGCTGTGCCAATTGGTGCTGAAGAGAGGTCATGTTTTCTTCATGGTGCTTTGACATTTCCATCATCATTCGCATCAATTTCTCAAGAGGACTTGATGCGTGTTCTGTTTGTGGTATGCAAGGACCCGATGGCGTATTCGCCACAAGATTAGACTTGGCCCTTGGGATGACAGGTGCGGACGGTTGCATTGGCCCACCCACGGGGTTTTGGCACTACGGGTTATTGGACCATGCGAAATTAGGATGATTTCGCCACCCTAGGTTACAAGTGGCAGAGAAAGGGTTGTTCCCCAGGGCGCAAGCATCTTCTAAGCCAGAAGACGAATCCGCATGTAAATACACTTCCAAGCACACGGAGGCTTGGTCCTTTATGTCAAAATACTAGCTTACAGAAGCCAGATCCACATGACTTACCAAATCTCTTAGTGCGACGCTCGGTAAGGAAGATCTTACGGGGTTTCTGGAGATAAGCCTGGTGTTAGAAGAATTGGGATTGTGACGAAGTGGTGAGGTGGGGGTGTTTGCCATAGAACGGGCGAGATTGGCCAGAAGCTCGTCCAGCTTCTTGTGCATGACGGAGACTTCATCCAAATTTTGTGCGATAAGGTTAAGATCAGTGGATGAATGGGAGGGTCCTATGTCAACTTCGTGAACATTATGGGGTAGGCTGGTACGATTAAAGGCGACAATGGAGGCATTATTCATTGAGTTTTCGCTCATGTTTTCAAATAATTCGAATGCTCCATTCTCGTCTTTATTCATGAAGTTCCCTCCACAGGAAGCATCTACAATCTGCTTCAAAGTCTCATTAAGCCCATAATAGAAAATCTGGGCTATATGCCACTTAGGCAGACCATGGTGCGGACACTTCCGGAGGAGGTCATTATACCTCTCCCAAGCCTCATGAAACTGTTCGCCATTTTGTTGCGTAAAGGAAGTTATAGCACAACGAAGCGCATTGGTTCGCCCAATTGGGAAGAATTTCTTGGGAAATGCTGTTCGCATCTCTTCCCAAGAATTGATGGCGCTCCCAAGGGTGCGTAACCATTGCAAGGCTTTATCCCGCAACGAAAATGGGAACATTTTCATGAGGACAATGGATAACCCGATGTTTCTTGGTTTAACAGTTTCAGCCAATCAGGTTAGGTCTTCCAAATAGAGAAAAGGATCTTCACCTGCAAGACAATGGAAGTGGAAATTAATCAGGCCAATTATGTTGGGTTTCAATTCAAAATTGTCCCCGCCCATGGGGACCCGAATTTGTCCTATGGTCTCTGTAGCAGCGGGATTCTGATAGGAGCTAAGAGACCTAGGCTCCTCCCGTTCGGGAGGGTTCTGCATTTCTTCCAAGGTTTCCCTAATGGCTTCAATTTGCTCATTATACATTTCCATTTGGGCTTGGAGGCGGGTTATGGGGTCCATGGCTCCACCACCTGGTGGGTTTTGAGGGCGATTTCCTCCCTCGGGATTTGGGGGGGCGTGCAGCCATGTTTGTGGAGGAGGATGACGATTCGATTTCTATTCTTCAAAAATTATCAGACAATTCAAACAATTCAGGGTTTTGTGACCTCGTCCCAAACATGCACTACCGTAGGAAGAATTAGGGGGATGAGAAGGGAAAAGGAGATGAGAGAAATGACACCGCAAAGGTACACTTGATGACAAATCAAGACAATCAAAGCCCTAACCTCTACAGTGTGCCCTTAGACCAAAAGATCTAAGTTACCTACTATCACGACCTACGGAACCAAATGCGAGCACCGTGGAACCACCAGACTAGATTGAAAGGCCGTTTACCCCAGTCTTAGACACCCGATAGCACGCGGGAACCCACACCAGCACGTAGGCGCTACACGCAGGTAGTTAGACCTCCAATCCTTAATAAGGGTCAAGTTGCTACCAGTTTTAATTAGAGGCTTAGGATCAAGTGCTTCTGGAATGTGAAGGACGTTGTTTATGGGTAATGCCCAAGTGCGTTGATTTTATAGAGTGTGTAAACCAAGCATGCAACGGGAAAATCTCCCCGAATTGAAGTTTTAGATGGTGAATGGTTTTTAGAGTTTCAGCCTTAAGTAGTATGGATTTTAGGATTTCGCTGAATTACCAATTCAACCAATCTCCGAGTTTTGAGAAAATACAAGTTTTTCTATGCCCAACAAACCCTTCTTCAATGTGAATTAGTTAATTCATGCTAAAAATGCAATGGGCTTCCCTAGGTGAAAATTTCTATGTGTGGATGCACGAGTCTATTTTAGGTTAATGTGAAAGGGTGCCAAGGCACTTCAATTCAAGTGCTCCCAATCACCAAAATGATGTTCCACACACAAGGCTCAACCACAAGATAATGTAAAGAAAATCAAAGTGTTCGGGTTGAAATATTCGGGATCCAATCTTAGGCACGTGAAAGGTCATGGTGGGGTTGGAATCAACTCAATTCCAAGTCTCCCCAACAAAAATGTGATCTCGAATTGCGGATAAATGAGGCAAGGAGGGATGGCAATCAATCCATTTATTCTTGCCTCAAAGAATACTTCACACGGCGAAAGATTCAAGAATCAAGATTCTTGGATCTTCGCTATGGGAAGTTTGGCGGGAAATCCCGAGGCAGTGGGAGCGATGGCAAACAATCAAGCAAGTGATCTTTTAATCCACTTGCCCCAAGAGATCCCAAGAAGTTTTTTTTTTTAGGTTTTATTTTTATTATGGTGACAAGTTGACCTAAGTTCCTAAGAGAGAGACCTACCTTTTCTGCAATGTGGGCGAAGCTTCAGTGCGACGCCAGCGACTTCACGCTCTCGTTTCCACCTTGGATCTGCCCATGTCCCCGACTTCCTCTGCTTGCCTCCTCCTTGCAACAGGTTCACCTGCACACCAGCAAACAAAAACACCCATGAAGAGAAGGGTGTAAGAAGAGAAAATCAAAGGAATGGAGTAGAAACTTACTTGAATGCGCAACTCCCCGACAATGGCGCCAGAAAAAGGACGTGATAGGCTCGGATAGGTTGTGTTAATATGGCGAAATTAGCGTTGAAGTGAGTATAGTGGTTAACCTAAATCGAGCCTAACCATCTTTTTATAAAATTTTTAACCTGGCCTACTTGATTTTATCTTGGCCATTTTTAGGCCCAGGGTCAAACTCAGGGAAGCAGGGATTAAAGGTAAATAAGTTTCTACGCCTTTCCTACAATGAATCTCTTCCGTGCGTTTATTATGTTTTTAATTTTTTTCTATTTAAGATTTTTTTTGCTGACAATTTTGTCCTTGAGGTACACCCTCAAAATCAGGTCCTTGGCTTTAAGCCAAATTGTTCTTGGCTTTGAGCCAATTTAGGGTTCCAAAAATTAGTCTTGCTATTCGCAAGACCGAGTACCTGCAAGACAAGGATTATCTTTTCTCTTTTACTATTTTTTTATCTTTTTAATAGCAGGAAACACAAGAGAAATAGAAACTAGATAGGTTTCTTGTAAAGAAATAAATATAGTCTATATATATATATAGGGGTGGGGGTGGAGGTGGAAATGGCATGTAGCACTGTGTCGAGTTGGTCGACGTCAAGGAAGACGCAACTAATAGGACGAAGTACCGCGTGGAGTGTAGGATGGATGTGTGGAAGTGTGTGCGGAGGCGCTTTCTCTACGCAAGTATCGGGGAATATCAATAACTGGTGTAGATATTCTCGCGATATAACGCGTGGTGGAGTGACTAGTGCGTAGGGATACAAGTAGGTGATATGAATGTAAATATATATATATATATATATATTTGTATATGTAAATATATATTTATATGTATATATATAGTTGGGGTTGTAATTATATAGATGTATATGCAGTTATATATATATATATATATATATAGGTATATATATATATATATAATTAGATATATATGTATATATATTTAACTATATAGATATATATATATATAGTAATATATGTATATAGATATATATAGATATGTATATATATATATATGTATATAGATATATTAGTATAAGTATCTATGTATATAGATATATATAGATAGATATATATATGTATTTATATCTATAGATATATATGTATAGACGTATGTATATATGTATATATATATGAATAAATATATAAATATATATATATATTTATGTATGTATGCATATATACTTATATATATTTGTATAGGTACTAATATGTATATATATATGTGTATATATATATTAGTATATATAGGTGTGTACAAGTGAGTGTGTCTGTGTGTGTACAAGTGATTGTGTTCAAGTGTGGTGTGTGTATGAGTGAGGGAGCGTCTGCTGGAGAGTGAGGGAGTGGCTGTGAGAGAGAGAGCGCGAGCGTTTAAAGCATCTGGTGGAGGCAGCCGTCGTCTGATGGCCTAGGCACAGGCGCAGGCGCGCAAGGGTGCGCGCGCGTGTTGGAGGGAGCAGGCGTGAGGGAGAGCGCAACGCAGTGCACTGCGTAGCGCACCGCACCGCACTGCAGGCGAGAGTGGACGCAGACGAAGACGCGGACGCGAACGCAGGCACTGGAGCGGGTGCGGGTGCAAGCGCAGCCGCGGGCGCTGGAGCGGGCGCGGGCACTGACGCTGCGACTAGCTGGAGGCGGTAGCGACGCAGAGAGAGAGCGCGTGGTGACCGGATAAGGGAGAAACTTTCTAGTCACCGCACTGTAGCTACAGTGTCACGCAGAAATGTGTGAACTGTAGCTACAGTGCCGCGCGGCTTCGTCAACCGGTTGAGGGCGGTTCTGTGTGCACAGGCGCGCTGGAAGGCACCTGCGCACCCGGAAGGAGCTTGCGCCGGCTGCTGGCGTGCATGCAGGGGCTTGCGCGCTGGCTGGAGACTGCTGCGCTGCTGCTGGAGCTCCGGAGCTTGGAGCTTCAGCAATGGTGGGAAGGTGTTGAGCGATGGAATCTGATAGTGAAACCACCACGCCCACCTGCTCTTGGATGAGCTGGGTGGTGGTGGAACTCACAGTGGTGGTCGTGGGACCACTGTGAGCCTGCTCCTGCTCGCAGTGTATCTCTTTAGGGGGAAGAGGTACTGCGTATGGAGGGGAGAAAGGGAGGAAGATAGCCTGACGAAGGTGGCTGCTGTGTTCTCTATGTGCTAGGCTCCTCTCGCAAGGAAGAGGGCGAGACTTCTTAAAGGAAGGTGAGGCATGCACGGCCATGCCCTGAGTGTGCATGACCAGCCATGCAGTTGGCAGGGCATGCATTGGCAAAGAATGGCGCGAAGAAAGGACAGCCCCATGCCCTGAGCCGCGTGAAGAAGAAGAAGTTCAAAGCAAAATAAAAAATAAGGATGGTGAAATTGCAAGGCAGCACTTGAAGAAGATGTTATTTACATGGCCAATTATTCACTTTCCTCCCCTCTCAAATAAATGCATGCATGTGTTAATTTTTTACAAATGCAACTATGGCTACCTAATATGCAAAGGCAATGCTAGGAAATAACACAAGATGGCATTTTTATTGGTGTATTTTTGCTGCGCAATCATTACTCATCCACTAGCCGAGGCAACTTTGATTGGGGATATGATTCCAGACCTTAGTGTCCAGGGCCTAACCCTAGACACCAAGACTATGATTATTATCCTTCTCACTCCTACAATGATTATAGATCTCCACCCTTTGATGACCAAACCAACCCAATCTACAATCAGGAAAGATATGATGATTATAACACCTACCCTCCCCAGTATTCCACTGAATATAGGTCACCACCACTTTTTGAACAACCTGAAACAACCTACTATTAGGGAGGGACCCGAGAACCTCAATATCTTTTCTCCTCTAGAATGAACCCAAACCCACCCATCCCTGAACCGAACCATTCGGTTCAACTGTACCAGGTCCAAGATAAGGTGTTGGCTAACTTGTGGAACACCATACAATCTTTAGAAGCTCAGCCAATACCATGCACTGAAGCATTGGAGCTTAGGATCAAAATGATTGATTAGTTGAATAGCTTTTTATTGGATTTGCTCCAAGATGTTAGAGATAGGGGCCCGAGTGAGTTTATTCTTAGGAAATTGTTGAGATTGAGGATGAAATTTGTGGTTGCCCTAGTCCAATCTTGGGTTAATTCTCAAGATGAACCTCCTTCAGGAGAGCCAATGTCTGAACCTGCTTAGGCGCCTGTCGGGGGGGATATATGTTCTAAGACCAGAGATGACCAAGTTGATCTAGAGCAACCACTTCAGGATGAACCGATTGCTTAACCCAAAATCCCTAAGCTAGGAAGAGAGGAAAAATATGTCCTTTTGAACGAGGAAATGACATATGATTTTAAGACATATATAAATGAGGGTCAACAATTCTTTAATTGTGTGGGTGATGAATCTTTAGGTGAAGTCTCACTTAAGCCTAAGGAAGAGAATTTTAGTGAGACGAACGAACTCAAGGAGCATGATGAACTTTTGATATCCTGATTATTGAAGATTATGATCATGTTGGGGCTAACTTGGACGATGCAAATCCTGATGATTCAATCAGTAACCCCACTGCTCAACCACACCCTGAAGAGCTGAATTATGATATTCTTGAGATCACCAGACCCAAGTCAATCCTGATTCAACCACAATTGTTGGACTTGAGTATTTTAGAACGAGTGTACAATGATCTGGAGGTCCTGGAAACATTGATTTTGGAGGATAGAAATGTGAAAATGAAAACCTGGGAGGCTAATTCTGAGGGAAACATAATTTTGGATCTAAGAGTTCCTATTGACCTAAAACCACCAACTTTTTACCAGGACCCTTATGATATCTTTAACGTGCGACCCAAGCTTGTAATAACTAACTATCTTTCTGAGCTAAACTTTAAATGGACATATGAACCTAGTGAACCAAACCTACCTTTTGTCTGACACTTTAGACTTGGGTTGCACACCACCAAACCACAGGCCCGACCCCGCAAGCTCAATAATCTTCGGTTCTGGGTGATTTTCATCCAGAACCTTAGAACCACTCAACCCTGGGTTATGGGTCTGCACCACAACTTGGTCCACATCTGTGGACATCTTCTGTTAATGGGTCTGAGGATTAATATTCTTAGTTTGATCTTGACCCGCACTTGTGAATTCTCAATTTCTTCCTTGTATGTATAATATGCTGAGCTAAAGGCAATAAACCTAGCGTGTGAGTATACTCTCCTCTCAACGGAGCTGACCGGATTATCACGAAACTCAGGTAATATTATGTTATTCCACCTGTTTCATGTCTTTATTTCTACAATAAGGACATTATATCATTTAGGCATGGGGGGTTGGATACTTAATCCTAAAATTATTTCGTTGGCTCTGTAGAATTTCTTTTATTTTCTTTTAAAAAAAATTGAAAATTCAAAAAGACAACAAAAAGGAAAAAATAGAATTAGGAGAAGAGAACTTAGGCATTAGGCATTATTAACTTTAGGAAATGATACGATAGGACCTAAATACTTAGACTCTTCAGGTCTTCGAGCTTAATCGGCCTGGGTGTCCACTCGAATGTGAACTTGGTCTCGAGTCCTCGCCAAGTCAATTTTATTTTAATTTGGTAAATAATTTAGGGTATAAGTACACGACTTATCGACCTACCCTCTAATTTGAGGGGACTTTAAGCCTAAGCATCTACACACTATTTGCACTAACTCACTTTTTGGTGATTTTTACGAAAATTGGGTAGCTAATGAACTTTCTAAGGTAGTATGGCTGGCAAGTTGTTGTGAATAACAACCCATTGGTCGGTTGTCCAGAGCCCAACTACATAACCATACACATTCTACTACTTTTAGGTAAATATTATATCATAGAAGCCACCTACTTAGAAAAATAAAAAAAATGATACTCAAAAATAAAAAGAAAAGAAGAAAAAAATAGAAAATAGAAAAATAGAAAAAGCAGAAGAAAAAAAATAAAATCATACTTCACCGCACGAGTATGGCTGGCAAGTTGTCATTGGTAACAACCCATTGGCTAATTGTCTAGAGCCCAACTCAAAAAAATGCACAAATAATTCCCAAAACACTAAGGGAAGAAGCAGGGAAGTAGAATAAACCGGGGAGATATACACTGGGTTCGCCCTTGTGTTGACCTCATAAAAAATAAAAAAAGTAGGGAGAAAGCTACCGTTCGGAAAGATAAACCTTTAGGCAAAATTTTTTTAGGTCAACTAGGGTCGTAGAAACCTGAAGTCCATTTTAACGGCCACTTAGTGAGTCTATCACCCCTTCACAAGATGCTTAGCACTTAAAGTCCTTTTCGAGTCTTGGGCGGGTCGGGTAGCTGTAAAAAGTTATCCCGAAATTCCCAAACTACAAAATTCCAAAAAAATTAGAAAAGAAAAAGAAAAAAATGTATCTTCCCTTTTCAAATAAGGCGAGGACTTGGGTGGTCTGCATTCTCGCAGGCACCCGAGTACTGTTGAGTTTTCATAGTTTAGGATCATAGTTGAAATTTTCTATTGTTAATAAATGACTTAGGCCTAAGCGATCGAGTCCTAATTCTATTTTTATACATAGTATATAGTTTAATTTTGCCAGGGACTAGCAAAAGATAGGCATGGGGGTATAATGTAGACACATTTAATTAAGTTAAAATGTCTATTCATGCATGTTCCTAGGCCTAGATTTGTATTTCATATTACAAATATTGCATAGCATGCATCATTCTACATTTAGAATAGTTGTGTATATTTTAGGTTAATTGCATCCTTTTTATGTCCAGGAGGGAAGGAGATTTATTTTGGGGCCTCGAATGGACGATCCGAATGTACGGATCTGATTAGGATGATGATCGAAATCCAACGCCTCTAAGATCGTCCTAATCGGAATCCCGTATCACCTTATACAATCCGAGGAATATCAATGGCCAGGGGGCAATGCGACACTCTTATGGGCTTCGGATGAAAAATCAAACTGTACAGATGGATCCAGAGCGACGATCATAGTCTGGCAACTAGGAAATCATCTCGATCCGAGCACCGTGGCACCCTCTCCAATAGAAAGAAGATAGACAACCCAAATAGTGCCACGTGGCTCCATCTAAGCTGCCCAACACCAGCCATCAGTGACTACAGTCGCCCCCTCTTCATCTGAGATCTCGCACCATAGCCGTTCGATGAAGATCCAACGCCTAAGGCCCCTCCGCTTTCGGGGCTCCCATGCTCTCCTCGCGACTCAAACGCACCCTTGCCTCAACGGTAGCGCGCACGGTTTGCAAACAAGAGGCGCGGGGTCAAATCCCGCCGAGCCTCCAATCTATCCCAATGGCAAGGCGTGCTTAATTTCGACCACTCGATCGCAGACAAGCGGTCGAGATGCAGCTACCTAGGCACACGATGATCGTCGATCCAGTGGAGGTGATCACGCGGGCGTCGACGCACATCTCCACGCACGATCCAACGCCAGCCAAGCGGCGTGATCCCCATACAATCAAGACCGTCCATCTCCAATTGAACGGTCCTCCTTCAACGTGCGTGCAGCTGTGAAGAGTAGGCATGTGCGTGGTTGGCGCCAACCTTTACCGACATTTGGGTGCGTGGTTGGTGTGGATCTTTAGCGATGCATTTGATGTCACTAGAGCCCTCTACACAAATTTCTTCCTCTTTCATCCACTATAAAAGGACCCCTACACCTCCATTCTTCACCATCTCTTCCTTCCTTCCTCTCACGACCTCCAAGGCTCTAGAGAGAGCTTGTCCCAAGCCCAAGATGCTCCTCTAGAGTATCCCCTCTGTTAATCGAATCAGTTTGAAGCTTAAGATCACATTTGCAACACCCATATCCTTCATCTCAAACTTACTACTCAAGAACAACTTAGTTTCATTCATAATTCTAATGTATGACCTAAACAGTAATATATCATCTACATATAGGCATAGGACAATAGGCAGATCATCCTTAACCATAGAGTAGACACACCTATCAAATTCATGACCTACAAAGCCAAAAGACTGTATAGCCTTATCAAACTTTTCATGCCATTGCTTCGGTGTTTGTTTCAAACCATAAAGAGATTTAGCAAGCTTACAAACCTTTTTCTCATTTCCAGGAGCTACAAATTCTTAAGGCTGATCCATATAGATCTCCTCCTTAAGATCACCGTGAAGAAAGGTGATCTTCACATCCATTTGGTGGATAGTGAGATCATAAATAGAAGCCAATGCAATAAGCATCTGGTAGTAATTATCCTAGTTACTAGAGAATACATACTGAAATAGTCAATACCTTCCATTTGCTTAAACCCCTTGGCAACAAGTCTAGCTTTGTATTTGTCAATAGATCCATCGGGCTTGAGTTTTCTCTTAAACACCCTCTTGCACCCAATAGTAGAACACCCTAGAGGTAAATCAACCAACTCCCAAGTTCCATTAGAGATGATTGAGTCCATCTCATTC
The DNA here is from genome assembly GCA_037157565.1 of Thalassia testudinum. Classification (NCBI taxonomy): domain Eukaryota; kingdom Viridiplantae; phylum Streptophyta; class Magnoliopsida; order Alismatales; family Hydrocharitaceae; genus Thalassia; species Thalassia testudinum. The sequence continues at coordinate 107,628,423 of JAZHRO010000003.1, read as the reverse complement.
CTAATTGTAGGATCTTATGAACACAAGCACATTAGAAGGGGGGACGAATAGTGTGGTAAAAAAATTTCAAATAATACAAGCCACAGAAATGGAACACAAAATATATAGTGGTTCCCCTCACTTGGGTACTCCACTACCTAAGTCTCCCAACTTAGGATTTTTAACATGATTCCCTCAAACTGGAGGGAATCAATTTACTAAATATGAGGCAATTAACAGGTTACCTCAACCCAATTACAAGAACAAATAGGAACAAGATATTACAAGTGTAAGCAAGAAATATAAAAGCTTACAACTAAAATCCTTCTCCTTCATGAATATCTTTAGCAATATTTTATAATAAGATCTAATGTGAAAAACAGTGCACAAAATTGATTTGTAGAGAACTAAAAACGCGCCAAGCGAACTTGTTGCTATTCAGAAATCCTCTTAAGAGCTTAAGGCAATAAGCATTATCACCCTTGCTGCTAAAAAGGAGAGAATATGAATTCTGGAAGAAAGGAAGGCTTTTGATTCTTGTATATTGTAAAGATGGCTCCCAATGGTCATTTTATAGACCACTAAGCAACCCTCCTATGCTTCTTAGCCATTAGGGCATAATTAAAATGTTAGAGTTAAGATTAATCACAAAATAGCCATTCAGATTTGGCACAACAGTTAGTTAGTACCGATACTAGCTGCTCACAGTTACTCAGCAGTCAGCACAACAAAGCCTAGGTATCGATACTCAGTGCTTCCAGTTGAATATCAACTAAGTCACTAGGTACTGGTACTTATCATGAGTACCGATACTTGTAACTCACAGGTTTGAGATGAGCCAAGCACTATGACCTACATATACCGGTACTGATCATGGGTACTGTTACTTGTAAGGTCCAGGCCGAACAGTTACCATAAACTGTAAGCACTTGATATCGATACTCATGATGAGTACCGATACTTGTTATTCACAGTTTGATAGTAAGGCTCAAACCTGTGCCCTGCAAGTACAGATACTTGTGAACAATACCGGTACTTGCTACAAGTACCTAAAATTACTCTTTTAATCAAGTTTAGTTCTTTTCAAACTCAATTAAACTATTAATATAACTGAGAAACGATTCTAATTTTTCAAACGAACAATTATAAATGAGTTTAATACCTAATTATCTCTATTGTTGATTTTACTTCCTAAATCAATTTTTCTTATTTAGGAGACATACACATTTCTAGATTACAACAAATAAACACAAACAAAATCTTCATCCACTTTAAACTTCTTATCATCATCCACACTTGTTATAATCCTTTGATTTTCCCTGTAAATACCATTTCACAAACTCATTAGATTTAAAACAGTTTTGTTAACACCAAAACATAAAAGAGAAGTGGAACTAGGTTCCAACATTAATAGCATCTTTCCAATGCTTAGCTTCAAAAGAAGCCATAGCATCATGATAAGTGGGGGGATCACCCTCGATTTGGTAAGCAATAAAATCGCCTCCCAAATCCTTGGCAATTCTTGGCCATTTACTTCTCTTAGGTTCAAAATCCTCTACTTGATTGGGTTTAGAATGGGAAGAGCTAGCCCCCACATTAAACATCCTTTCCACTTGATCTAGAATAGAACCAAATTTGGTGGCTAGATCATCTAAAGTCACATTTTGAGGTAATCCAGTCTTCATAGGGAAGTCATCCTCAAAAAATGTAGCATCGCAAAGCTCAACAATAGTGTTGACATTTATGCCTAAAATCTCAAATTTTTCAACCAAAAATCTATAATCATAAGTATTGTCAACATAAGCCAAAAAGATTGCATCAAGTGTCTTAGGTCCAAGCTTCTTCCTCTTGTGTTTTAGGACAACCACCATTGCAAGGCCGCCCCAAACTTTGAGTATTTTAAACTAGGTTTCCTATTTCTCCACATCTTAAATAGACTACTTTCCTTATGGTTGAGCGAAACTCTATTCAGAACATGGCATGTCGTATTCAAAGTTCTCCCCCACATGTAAGTAGGTAATCTTGAGCTTTACAAGTGAGCATTAACCATGCCAGTTAGGGTCATATTCTTTCGCTCTGCTATCCCATTAGATTGTGGGGCATATGGGGTTGTCAGTTCATAAATTATGCCAAAATCTTGGCATTATTCATCAAATCAATTGAACATATATTCCCTTCCTCTATCTAACCTCAATCTCTTAAGAGTTCCCAATTTATGTTTCTGCTTCTTTCTTGAAGAAAAGGAATTTACTTAATGCCTCATCCTTAGACTTAAACAACTACACATAGCAATATCTATTACTGTCATCTACAAAGGTGATAAAGTACTTTTTATTGTCCCTAGTCAACACACCATTAAACTTGCAAATATCCATGTGCACCAAATCTAAAACCTCATTATCTCTAGTAATAGAGTGAAAAGGTTTCCTAGTTTATTTAGCCTACACACATATCTCGTATTTCTTAGTTTTATCCATGATGTGTACATGAATCATATTTAATTCTATCATTCTTTTTAAAGAATTGAAATTTACATGACCCAATCTATCATGCCATATATCACAAGATTCAATATTACTACAAATAAATTGAATCAAATGAAAACTAACATTATTTAGAGCATTTCTAGATGCTATATTCACATCACATCTCACTCTAAATAATAAATCAAAAACTACCAGATACCCCTTTCCATAGAATATTCTATGTCTCAACATAACTTTATTGCATTTAAAGTTTAGCTCAAAACCCTCTCTAACCAATAAGGAACCAAAAATAACATTCTTCTTCATAGTAGGAACATGTAGCACCCTTCACAGTGTCCAGACTTGCCCCAAGGAAAACCTGAAGTCCACGCGTCCGAATCCCAACACCTTGGCTACAGAATCGTTCCCCATCTTCATAGCCCTACCACCACAGGCCTAATAGGAAGAAAAGAACAATCTATTAATATAAATATGTACCTTGGCTCTAGTATCCACAAGTCATTCAGTAGGATCATGAATAACATTGAGTCAGGTTTTATTGGGCCATACCCATCGCTAGGCCCAGCATCCTCAGTGATCACATTCACCTGAGAATTCTCATCTGTAGTCTTCTAGTGAGCTTTATTAGAAGGACAGTCCTTCCAGTGCCCAACCTGCTCACAGTGTCAGCATGGTTTGTTCTTGGATTTCTTCTGGATCTTAAGTTTGGCCTTCATTTTATTTTTATTATTCTTATTTTTATTCTCCTTGCCCTTAGATGGCGTGGCATTCACCTTAAATTCCATAAGCACTACAAGTTTCTTTTTCCTATGCTCTTCTTCAATAGCAATGGCTACCATTAAATCATCAAGAGAAACCTTTCCCTTCCTATGCTTGAGAGTCATCTCGAAGTCCTCCCAAGATTTAGGAAATTTTTCAATGATAGATATGACTTGAAACTTCTCAAGAAGTTTCATTTTAGACTTTACAAACCATGGAACAATAACAAAAATTCGTGTGCCTAAATTGATACTAATTTACCCTTAGCCATTTGGAATTTAAAGAATTTTACGACAGAATATTTTTCAATACCAAGATCCTCGGTGTTATACTTCTTATCCAACTCCTCCCATAGCCCGTTCGTAGTGGACGTAAATGTGCTATATACATCAAATAGCACATTAGACAAAGCCAATAAGATACAACCATGACAAATACGATTGCACCCATTCCACTAATCCACCACCTTTTAACCTTCAGGAGTTGGTTTTTCCTTATCCAAAACTAGGCATTCAATTTCCAATGCCAAAATCAAACCAATAGTGGTCAACCAAAACCTCATGTGTTGTTGCCAACGCTTGAAATTTTACCCACCAAACTTCTTAGGCATACTGGATAAGTCTATATGTTATTTAAAAGTCATTTCCGACATCCCAATTATTTTAGATCTAAGCAATACCTTCTCTAAGATTGTTGAAATTAATGCATATAGGAAATAAATAAATAAAAATATATGCATTTCCAATGTTTTTGCATAGAAAAAAAATATTAAATCAAGCAAGTCAAACAGGATTTGAAAAGATCTAATATAAAATAAAGAATAACAAATATGCAATAGTACAAATAAATAAAATGAGAAGGAATTAGATTTTACTTCGATCGAAGTGCCTATTAAGGACTTCCCTTAGAGAAGGTATCACACCCCATAATACCCGTGCATCAAGGTCTAATGAACTCCCCCTAGGATATTACGATCCACCTCCAAGATTCAATGCACTCTGATCCTAGACATCCTCGAAAACCAACTCAAGAGAACAAAATCGAGGCAATTTGGTTTGTCAACCAAATTCCCGATTGAACTACCAATTTAATGGTTTGATCAATCAAAACTTCTTGTGGATCTCTCAATCTCCTTATGCAAGATCAAAAAAACTGATTGGAGATTTTTTTTACCAATCTCAAGTCGAATGAACACACCAATAAAGAGAGATAGGAACGAGAAAAGGGGAGAGAGAGTGGAGAGAGCTTTTCTACTCTTATTGTGTGTCAAATACGAGCCCTCTAGTGGCCCTTATATAGAGCCCATGACCTAACATTTATGGAAATTTCAGTTTTATGGAAATACGGCAATTGATCAACCAAAGTTAACTCATTGATCCATCAAAAAAATTGATCAACCAATTTTACCTTTTAATCGACCAATCCAAGTCAAAATAATGAGATTAAAAATTCGTAGCAAAAGAGTCCGAGTTCCAAGTTCCAAATCAATTCTCACTCAAGCCCAAGCTTGAACTGGGCCAAGGTGGGGCAGGGCGCACATGCATGCGTGCGTGATCCCCAGGCCCACCTCTTACTCTTTGCTACATAAGCCGTGAGAGGCAAAAGCCTTTTACACCCACCAAGAGATTTGTCCACTTCCAATATGGGACTAAAAACCTCTAACAAATCTCATTGATTTCAACCTGAATTCCTACTTCACCATATATCAATTGCATCTCGATTGATGCAATTAGGCTCCCAAAATCAACATTTAAAATTTCAATCTCATAACAATATCCCGTTTCAAATGTATAAATACACCTTCCTACATATCTTCGTGTTGTATGGTTTCCAATTTGATATCATAAACATAAGCTCTGCATTTAATCTCTGGTTTATAACTTTTGTAGCTCATTACAGGCAAGCTTTACTTTGCACTTCTCTTCCTTTCCTTCCATCACTGGTCATTACAGATCTCCCTACATATGCTGCTGATGATTTCCCCTAATTTGTACCCCCTTCTATCTCACTGATGTAGGCACATCTATTTCGCATAAAATGCCTATTTATGCATGTTCCTAGGCTTGTAAAGGTATTCAGCATTATAAATATTACATAACATGTATCACAACGTATTTAGACTAGATTCTGTAAATTTTATGTTAATTAGCCCCTATTCGTGGATAGGAGAGAAGGTGACATATTTCTGGGCCTCAAATTGAAGATCCAACCGTACAGATCTGATCAGGAAGACAATCGAATTCCAATGCCTCCAAAATCGTCTTGATCGGACCTCTGTAGCAGCATATGCAGTCCTAAGAAGAACAAAGGCCAAGAGGCAAGGTAACACGATTTGTAACATCAAACGACAAATCTGACTGCACAGATGGATTCAGGTCGACAATCGCAGTCCATTTACACGAAGATCGACTCAATCAGACATCCATAGCATCCCCTATGAGCCAAAGGATATGAACAGCCATGATGGTACCAAGTGGCACCATCATTGCCATTAAAATCACTCACATACACCTCTCCTCACCCGCAACCTTTGATCTAGGCCATTGGATCATCATCTAATGGCCAAAAACGTGCCATGTCACCCACCTCTCAACTCGCCTCACAATTTCTAAAGGGAAAAATCACGCTTGATTGCAGCCATTCGATTTTCATCCAATGGCCTCAATCAAGTGTGGCCAATGATAACGCATTGAAGAGAAACCCACCCTCGCAAGGAGAGGACATGGGATCGAATCCTCTCAACACCTCCTCCCCATTGTGTGGTTAATTGAAATCCCACCGTGCAATCTCCATCTCACGACGCAAATCATGCCATGTCGACCACCAGGCATGCATCATGTACGCACACACGCGCTCTCAGCCGAGCGATCACCATCAAATGGTAGAGAATGGACCACGTGGCGCAACAGATGCTAGAGCGAGATGGCACGCAGTCTGACGCACTATCGAAGGCATGATTAGCATATGTTCTGCAGCAGACGATCGTGATCCAATGGCGGCCATTTTTTCCTCTCTGCGTTGGTAGAGTCTGCAGTGCAATCCTCACACATCGTGGACCATCCAATCATCATTTGAAAAATGCAAGGAACCCTTTGAACACTAGCAAGCACCATTACAGTTGTGCATAGCTGCACGTGCGATGTGAGGTGTGTGCATGGGCCACGCACGCACGAAGCATGTTTGCTGCACGGGCATTGATGCCTTGCATGCCAAATGATTTTCCCAAGGCCCTATAAACACCACACTCCCCCTTCCAAACCATCTCTTCCTACTCTCTCCTCACCCCTTCCAAAGCTCTACGAGCTTGTCCAAATCCTAGGAAGCTCAATTAGAGTGTACAAAATAATTTTTACTCCCTCTCTCTTGTCCCCTCCATGGAGCACCTGTGGTCATCCTCTCACCCCATTCTAGAATTAGATTCCACTACGACGTTGATGGGAACACCATCATGAGTCCTAACTAGCTCATTTCGACCTAATAAAGAGAATAAATGCTCCTACATAACCAACTAAAGGTCATAATTCACTGCATAACCTTTCTGAGAGAAACACAAGAAACTAGGGGTAAAACTATAATTTTGACAATGCAATACAACCATGGGTTTTCTCAAGAGCCAAACAAAGGTCAAATGATCTTAATAAGATAACAAGTGGGTTGGATTTGACAGAAAAGGGATTGTGTGAGTTCTATGAATTAAATGACCTCTTGAAACCCTAAAAATAGACCCACTTGATTAACCAAGGTTATGGTCAGGATAAAATTCACTTAAACCCTCTAAAAATCATATAAAAATATTATCTAGGGTTTAGAACCTTCAATTTGGCCATTAGAACCCATCTTGACCTAGAATGGGGTATCAAATAATATTTACCCTAAATTGGGTTTTTACATAAATTTCCCAATAAAACATGGTAAAACCCAAAATTCAACTTCACCATTGGATTCCTTAGGTCCAAATTAGGTCTGTACCAAAATTTGGACCCAGGATGAGTTTGCCTTGACCTAGTTTGCAAAAAGGTCCAGCCTAGTTACATTTATACCCCTATCTTTCAAAAATCCTTACAAATAGCCCCCTATATTCATCATCATTTTTGCAAACGGGTCCCTCCACCATTATAGAGGAGGAATCCTACTCCGGCGAGCTTTGAAAGGAGAGATCTCTTTAATTTCTCAGAGAATCTCTTCCAAAATTGGAAAGGAGATTCTCTGTGAAATTTCCTCCAATCTGAATCCATCTTTGATCCCTGATTCTTTCCTAATCTCTCATGTGAACGCATGAGAGATCTAGGTATCCTAACAAGCTTCCATCGCCAGTGACTTTCCTTGCTTGGGAAGCTTGCCTCCCAAGCCCTAACCGACCTTCAGAGCTCTATTTAAAGGAGCCCAAATCTCCCCGACCTCTCCACACTCGAATTCAGCCGCGAACACCCCTAATTCCTCTCTTCCCTTCATGGCTGTAGGCTCCTCGACGTCCGCCAACCCTCCTTGCTTCTCCTCATCATCCGACCGCCATACCTGCAGTGGATCATTCTTCCCTGACTTCATCTGCGCCTCACCGTACCTGCAGGCACTTCCCTCTCTTCGTCCTCGCCGATCCCACCTCACCGGAGCCACTTTCGTCTCCGGCATCGACCACACCAGACCCGATGTCTCGCTCGCCCCCCTTTGTCCCTTGACCTCCCAGATAAGCTTCCTCTCCCCTCTATTTTCTTCTCCACCCTTTATTCCCCAAAATCGACCACTGAAGACCTCCATCACCTCCATCCCTTCCATCTCCGACCACCAACTCCGGCGAGGCCATCCCACCTCCACAGGCCACCCTAACCCTCGCCGACAAGCCCATAAGCTTCCCCTCACTTCACTGATCCTTTCCCCTCATTCCACGCACCGCGCCACTCACCCACGCACCTCACCAAACACACCCACACACTCGCACACAGTGTGCCCTAGGCAAGCACGGACAGGCACCCTCAAGCCACGTCGACATCCCTATCACATCCACCATGGTCCGGCGACCAACTTTGAATGCTTTAACATGGCCGTGAGGCCGATCTTGTGTTTTCAGGTTCGTCACCCGGCCGCCATTGTTGCGGAGCTTGAAGCAAAGCTTGAAGCCACGCCCAGGTCTTGCTGCTCCAGGTGCTACTGTTCCAGGTGCACGGAAGCCCCTCGCGCATGCACTCAGGCCTTCAATTGGAGTCGAGAGACTCCACGCCTGAGCAATTGCAAAGCTCACTCTACAGGTGCACACGAGGAAAAGGTGGGACATTTAGTCCCACCTCGGAAGTGAAGGAGTGCCCACACCTGCATAAAAGGAAAAGTGAAGTAGCCTTATCACCTCAGATCCACGGGATAAGGTCCCACTCACCCGACCTGGTCTTGTCCGCGAACACGCCCCGCAGACCTAGCTTGACCCGACCTGATTGCACTCCTCGCCCACTACCGCACGCCGGTGAGCCTGGTTCCAGGTACGCACCCGACCCGATTACCCGACTATCTATGTGGCTCTGGGAGAGTGTATCCTAAGAGAGAAATTGAGGAGAGCCGCACGCGGGTAGGGGTAGGTTTTGCTACAGGGTTCTCCGGCCGACACTTAGTCGCAGTCTGAAGCAGAAGAAGAGAAGGCCAAAGCTGAAAGGCAAAGGTAGAAGCTGAAGAAGGAAGGAGAAGCCAAGGTAGAAGAAAGGCAAAGGCAGAAAGAAGAAGAAGGAAGAAGAAGGAGAAGAGAAAGGCAGAAGACAGAGAAAGCTAAAGAGAAAGAGAAAAATCGTGAAGGCAAAGACAAAGGAAGTCAGACATAAGCCAAAGAAGAGGAAGGAAGGAGAAGACAGAGAAGAGAAAGAGAAGAAGAACTCAGACACTTAAGTCGTCTGATTAAGGAATCAGACGACAGATTCTATTCTCCATTGCATATTTATATATTGAATCATTTGGTGATATTGTAGGAGTATTTGGTGATCTATATCACCATTTTACTCCCATATTTTTGCACTCTGATACTACCATTATTGCAATTTCTTTCAGTTTAAATTGTGATCTTGATTTCTATATACCAATTTGCTCCCTGTGCTCGACCTCGGAAATCTTTTCGAGTAATAAAATTATATCTATTTTGAATGCTATTTCGGCTGTACTACAACGTAATACTTTTAAAACCCGATTCAGCACAACAAACAGATGTCATCCTGCTTCGTCCTCAATTCATCCAGCTCTATCCTCCTTTGTCCAAGTCCTCATCACCTTCTTCTGGGCGTCACGTCAATGCTACTCATCCCCAAGCAACCAACGAGGGGAATTCTTCCCTCTTCTCTTTTATTTGCTTTCTACGGTAAATTTTGATTTCTACACTTAACTGTAATAAACATATGAATTATCTATAATATTTATTCTCTCTCTATCTTCCTCTCTCTCTTTTATTTTGCAAGTAGAGTAGAATTGATTAGATATTTCTTCGACCTAACTTTCTGCTATATAAAATACCAAAAAAATCATAAAAGATAAAACACCAAAATCAAATAAAGTAAACACAAATTTCCTAAATCAAACATTTGCCTCCCTGTGTTTGACCCAGGACTCACCAGAGTTTTGGATATAAATTTTATCTAATAAGCGGATTTTCACGATTGGAACGACCGGATTTTCCCAACCTCTATTTTCCTAGCGTAAAATCTCGCAACAGCACCATTTAATGTGGGAAATTTTTCATTTTTGTAAATAATAATAATGATGACAATGATAATACTAATAACGGTGATAATAGTAATGATAATTATAGTGCCAATAATACGTCGTCATAGCATAAGTCGTGGTGCTAAAATCCTAGATCAACAAATATAGTTCAATAAGTATGCACCAAATATGTAATCAAATTAGATATGTAATCAAATTAGATATGCATCACATTCATCCACATATAAATTAAATCACGAATAAATCACGTAGGGAAAAATATCATCTCCACAGGGAGGCAATAACACAAATAGGTTCAATATATGAATGTAAAGATAATAAGTGGTAATCCCAATGACAGGAAAAATAAACAAACCATAGAGGTAAGGAAAACTCAATAGAATGCGGTGATGCAAGGTCGCGAGGAAAGCACACGGTTTCAAATGCGATGTGGTGACAAGAATGTCGAGGAGTTGCGATCACGAAGAAATAAACCACGTGCTGTCACCACGTGGATTAGAGGAAGTAGAGGTGCACAATCGCGATCGATGACGAAGATGTGGCATGGTAGTGAACACAGTTGATGGAGCGCGATGTTGACGTCGACGAGGAAAGTTGTGTTCTTCCCTTGCTACTCCTTAGGCAGAGGAGGCCAAGGGTGGTGCGTGTGATCATCGCAACAGAAGTGTCGAGGCTGAAGTCAAGTGAAGGGACGCAGTGGTGGCTGCTCTCGAGGGAGAAAGCAAGCCGATAGCGTGAAGGAGACTACTATAGAGGGAGAGAGCAAGCATCCTACAAAAGAGGTGAGGTTGCAATCGTCGAAGACAATCGTGGGTACGGTAATGGCTTAGCTTCAATGTTTGTTACAACTAATTGTGAAAAAGAATAAAACTACACTAGAAAGCAGTAAAAGATAGAAAGAGAGTGAGAAATCCCTCTCGATGGCTACTTGAGGGACGAGCCGGCCAGACGATGCCTGGAAGAGAGAGAATAAAGATGGAGGAAGGAGGACGAAGCTTGGACGATGGGAGGATGAGGCAGGGTGTCACCGTCGCAAGCTCCACTTCCAAAATAAAGGTGAGAGGACAGCCACAAGTGCTCCATGAACAGGGGTGAGAAGGTGGAAAATTATTTTGATTTTTCTCTAGTGGAGAATCCCTTCCTAGCTCTTTCTCACCCTCTCTAGAGTTCAAGCACCCTCTTGAGCTTGTGTGAGGATTCAAATCCTAATTTAATGGAAGATTTAATCAGTAGCCCCATACCTCAACCACACCCCAAAGAGCATAATGATGATTTTATTTTCAATGCACCCAAGTCAATTCTGATTTAGCCATAATTTTTGGACTTGGGAATTTTAGATGGGGTTAGTGACACTATTGAGGTCCTGAAAACTCTGATTTTGGAGGATAGGAGATTGGAGATGAAAATCTAGGAAGCTAACTCCAGGGGTAGTAGAATTTTGGATCTAAGGGTTCCTATAGACCTGAATCCACCAACCTTTTACCAGGACCCTTATGATATTTTCAACTCTGAGGATATGCTACCCAAATACAAAATAATTGATTATCTTTTTGAGTTGAACCCTAAGTGGACAACCAAACCTATTAATCCAGACCTACCTATTGTTCAGCACTTTCAACTTGGGTTACACGAGCACAAACACAGGCCCAGCCCCACAAGTAGAAAGATCTTTGGTTCTGGGTAATTTTTATTCAGAACCTTAGATTCACCCAACTCTGAGGCATGGGCCTACATCACAATCTAGTCCACATCTATGGACACACTCTTCTAGCAGGTCTGAGGATCAATCTTTTTCTTCGGATCTCGACCTGCCACTCTAATTCATTTATTTCTTCAGTCTGTTGTATATTGTGCCCAGCTGAAGGCACTAAATTCAACATCTATTTATATTCTATTCAGAGCTAAGCAGAATCATCACGGAATTCAGGTGTTATCCCTTTTATTCTATCATTGTTTCATGCATTTTTAATCTAATGAGGACATTGCGTTAGCTAGGCTTGGGGATGGGTATATTTATCACTGAATTATTTTGACAACTCCTTATTCTGTAGAATTTATTTGTTTTTATTTTCCTTATAAAAAAAATTTTCAAAAATACAAAAAAAATCAAGAATTGGGAAAAAAGAACTTAGGTATTAGGAGATTTTTAAGTTTAGGAAATAATATGATAGTTCAAGTACTCAGGCTTAATTAGCCCTGGCATCCACTAAAATTTGGACATGTTTCTCGAGTCCTTGCCATTTTAAGTTTATTTTAATTTGGTTAATAAGTTGGGGTGATAAGCACACGACTTACCAACCCGCCCTTTGATTTGAGTACACACATTTTGCACTAACTCACTACTCAGGTAGTCTTAACAAAAATTAGGTAGCTCATAAACATACTAGGGTGATATGGCTGGCACGTTGCTATGAGTAGCAGCTCATAGCCGGGTGTCCAAAGCCTAGTCACATGACTTAATCTCTTTGACCATTGCATTTAGGTAAATCTTAGATCAGGGAAGTCACTTGCTTAAAAAGAAAACATCCAAAAAGAAAAAAAATGGAAAAAATAGAAAATAAGAAATAAATAAATAAATAAATAAGCCACACTTCACTACACGAATATGGCTGGCAAGTTACCGTAGGTAACCCCCATTGTCGTTTGTCCAAAGCCCAGCTCACAAAAATGCACAAATAATCTCGAAATAAAGGGAAAAGCAGGAAGTAGAATAAACCAGGGAGATATACATTGGGTTTACCCTTGTGTTGACCCCACAAAAATAAAAAGTAGGGAGAAAGTTATCAATCGAAAAGATAAACCTAAAAAGTAGGGAGAAAGTTATCAGTCGAAAAGATAAACTTTTAGGCAGAAATTTTCTTAAGGGTCACCTAAGGTTTGTTGCAACCTAAGGTCCATTTTGTTTCGCCATTTAGTGAGTCAATCACTTTCACACGTAAAGATGCTTAGTACTTTGAGTTCTTTTTGAGTCTTGAGTGGGTTAGATGACCATAAAAAGCTGTCCTGAAATCCTAAACTCAAAAATTGCATAAATATTAGAAAAGAAGAAAAAGACAAAAAAAATTCTCTCTCCTTCATATTCGGAATAAGGCGAGGACTTGGGTTGTCTACATTTTGGAAGGCACCCAAGCACTGTTGAGTCTTCGTAGTTTAGATCCTTAGTTGAAATTTCCTAGTGTTAATAGATAACTTATGCCTGAGTAATTGAATCTTAATTTTGTTTTATAAATAGCAATTAATTTAGTTTTGCTAGGGACTAGCAAAAGATAGGCATGGGGGTGTGATGTAGACATATTTATGTGTGTTCCTAGGCTTATGAAGCATTCAATAGTATAAATATTAATAACATGTATCACATAGCATTTAGACTAGATTCTGTAAATTTTATGTTAATTAGCCTCTTTTCATGGATAAGGGAGAAGGCGACAGATTTCTGGGCCTCGGATAGAAGATCCAACCGTACGGATCTGATCATAGCAACAATCGGAGTCCAACGTCTCCAAAATCGTCCTAATCGGACCTCTATAGCATCATATGTAGTCTAAAGAAGATCAAAGGCCAGGAGACATGGTAACGCAATTTGGAGCCACAAACGACAAATTTAACCACACGGATGGATTCAAGTCAACGATCGTAGTCTATCAACGTGAAGATCAACTCAATCAGACATCTATAGCGTCCCGTACGAGCCAAAGGATATGGACAGCCATGATGGTGACATGTGGCACCATCACTGCCATCCAAACCACCCATACACACCTCTCCTTGCTCATAACCTTTAATCTGGGCTGTTGGATCGTCATCCAATGGCCAAAAACACGCCACGTTGCCCACCCATCAACTCTCCTCACAATTTCTACAGGGCAAAATCGCACTTGATCGCAACCATTGGATTTTCATCCAATGACCACAAGCAAGCATGGCCAGCGATAGTACGTTGGAGAGAGACCCACCCTCACAAGGAGAGGACGCAGGATCGAATCCTCTCAACTCCTCCTCCCTAACACGCGGCAAATTGAAATCCCACCGTGCGATCTCCATCGCACGGCACAAATTGCACCACGTCGACTGCCAACCACGCTTCACATACGTGTGCACGCACTCTTAGCCGAGCTATCACCATCAGATGATAGAGAACAAACCACATGGCGCGACAGATGCTAGCATGAGATGATGCGCTATCTGAGGCACGATTGGTGTGCATTCTGGAGAGTACAATCGTGATCCAACAATGGCCATTTTTTTGTCTCTGCACTCGCGTAGAGTCTGAAGCGCAATCCCCGCATGTTGTGGACCATCAGATCATCATTTGACGGCTGCAGGGAGCCCTTCGAGCACCAGCAGGCACCAGCGTGGTTGCGTGCAGCTGTGCGTGCGATGCATGGCATGTGCGAGAGCTACGCACATGTGGAGTAGGTTTGGTGCACGAGCATTGATGCCTTGCATGGCAAATGATTTGCCCAAGATCCTATGAATACCCTACACCCTTCCCCCTTCCAAACCATCTCTTCCTACTCCCTCCTCACCCCCTTCAAAGCTCTACGAGCTTGTCCCAAGCTCAGGATGCTCCATTAGAGTGTAAAAAATAATTTTTACTCCCACTCTCTCATCTCCTTCGTGGAGCACCCATGGTCGTCCTCTCACCCCATTCTAAAAGTAGATCCCGATGCGATGCCATCACGCTTTGTCCTCAATTTGTTCGACTTCATCATCCTTCATCCAGCTCCTCATCACCTACTTTCGAGCATCACGTCAATGCTGCTCGTCCCCAAGCAGCAAACGAGGGGGATTCTTCTCTCTCTTCTCTTTTATTTACTTTCTAGATAAGATTTTGATTTCTACACTTAGCTATAATAAATGTTTGAATTATCTATAATATTTATTCTCTCCCTCTTTCTCTCTTTGGCTTCCTCTCTCTCTCTTATTTTGCAAGAGAGTAGAATAGATTAGATATTTCTCTGACCTGATTTCCTACTATATGAAATACCAAAAAAATCACAAAAGATAAAAACACCAAAAATAAATAAAGTAAACGTAGATTTCCTAAATCAAATGGTCACCTCCCCATATTCAACCTAGAACTCACCTAAGTTTTGATTATAAATTTTATCATATAAGAGAATTTTTGCAACTGCAATGACCAAATTTTCCAACCTCGATTTTCCTCACACAAAATCTCACTCATCACTCACCACCACCACCACTATTCTTCTTCGTTACCAAAACATACTTGATCATTATTCTTGGCTAAATATTTGTCTAAACTATTTTTTATCACATTGATCTAATCGAACACGTATCTAAACAAAGGAAAAGACCAGATTGAGTTATCAAAGTCTATAATCGAGCATCATCGATTAGAGTAAATCTAATCAAACAATGAAATAGACATCAATAGAGAGAGAGAAAGAAAGGGGGAGAGAGAGAGAGAGTGAGAGTTGGAGAAATCTAATCGACCATACATCTAATCGAAAGAACAGTGAGAGATTGATAGAGAGAAATCAAGTGAGAGAGATCGAGTCAAGTGGTAAGAGATCTAATTGAGTTGAATTCAATCGATGGAACAGTGAGAGATCAAAAAACCTTAAAAGGAAAAGATTTGAGAGATCGATTTGATGAAGTTGGAGATTAGATCGATGTATAGTGAGAGATCGGTGAAGTTGAAGAGATTGATGGAATAGTCAAGAAAGAGAGGGATTGCCTTTATTTGTAAGGGCACGATTCGATTAGATATCTTTGTCGGTCATCAGCAAAACAACACTCAAATAAAAACAAGTCAAAGAGGGGGGGTGCTTACGTTGAGGGCAATGGGGATGATGCTAATCCTGATGGACTCAACCTCTCTGGAGGAGGAGAACTCCTTGAGGAGGGCCTTCCTCTTTGTCCCCACCACTGAGAGGTTCCTCATGAACACCATCCTCAACAGCTTCCCCACGTCGTTAAACCCCCCATCCTTCTCCTCCTCCTCTTCCGCTTTCTTCCTTTTCCCATGGACCACAGCAAGAGCCCTCTCCTCTCCATTTGGGTTCTCATTCTTGTCCTTGTCCTCCTTTGTGGCGAATGATCTATATCTTCTCTCATACTCGAACTCAATCTCATCGTTGGTGACTCTGATAGGATAGAAGTAGTGTTGACTCAGTGGAGATGTTAGGGTGTCAATCAGTGTCTTGACGAAGGCGCTGGAGGTCGTTTGGTGTGCAAAGTCGGGGAGGAAAGGGATCGAATAGTAGGTTAGAGAACCTAAAGACATTTTCGCCCATCATTTTTTTTTTTCCTAAAGGTGCCTACTGGTGTAGCACATAATATTAGCAACACATAATAGAAGCCACAGCAACATATATTTCATGTCGGTGTAGGACAATTTTTTTGTAGTATTTCAAGTCTCGACATCTCCTTGCTCCTGCATCCCAAATTCCCAATTCTCAACCCTCACTGACCCCCCATCTCTCCCATAGTCACCTCCATCGACTTTAGGTGACACTCGCTACCCTCACCTCACCTCCAACCTCCACTTCAAGTAATGTCTCTCCTCAGCTCCAACCTCTAACTAAGTAATGACCTCTTCTCTCCTAGGCAGTACCAACACTACGTGCTCTTTAAGTAACCCTAAACTTTCTCTCCTCTTTTAGCCCTCCACCTCCACTCGAGTCCTCATTGACCCACCTCTCCTCTTTTTCTCCTCACAAAGACCTCCACACAACTACCGGATGACCCACCACTTCTCTCTTCTTTCCCATAGGGACCACACCACCATTGCCGAATAACCCACCTCTCCTCTCTTCTTCCCCACAAGGATCCCACCATCACCACCAATGAAGCACCCTCTCTATATTTGTTATCAATTATTGGTATAGACCTAAGCTTTTATATGTACCCATCAAGTTTATTATTTTGTATGTCTTTATCTTCTCTCATTAGTTCAAGATCATATCTTTATTTTTCTATGTTTACTTATTTTATTTGCTTCGTTGTAAGATACACGTGACCGTGAGTTTTACAATTTTTGTTGCTATGTATGAAAGACTTAGGAAACATATAAGAAATAAATAGAAGTTTTGACTGGTTAACAATCTGTTCAACTCAGCTCAACTCAACCCAATTTTATGAGTTAAGTTGGCTTGGAAAATCCTCAACCCATAAATCAGAAGTTGGATTTCAATTGAGTTCCAACCCAACCTAACCAACCTGTGTACACCCGTATCCAAAAGGACTTGAGTCACTAGTTGCACATCCTGTAGGTTTCCCTACTAGGAGGGGTGACGTAATAAATGCGGAAATAAAATATAAAGCAATCTCACAAAAATCAATCGCACAAGTACACAAGTAATTTTAGGTGGAAACCCAAACCAGGTGAAAACCATCACCTAACCCTCTCGAGTTAGGATTTTCCGATCAACCTAGTTGATCAAATCCACTAACCAAATCACTTTAAAACGAGGGTGATTCAACCTCAGTACAACCACGCTACAAGTACGAGGGTAGCGTTCCTCAACCCCTTCTCTCCACGAGAAGGATTTTGTCCCACGAAGGAGACGGGAATTCGCAAAGCGAATACCCAACCAAATAACAAAGATAAAATAAACAACAAACATATAGAGCCAACAAAGTAATAAACCTAAGCTTCTATAGGAATTAGGAAACTCCCCTTTGCAAGGAGTGCGTCGACGATGACGTGGGTGCGTGAGCCACGCAACGGCGCAATGTCGCTCTCGTGAACAACGGTGGGAGAGCGGGTGCGCGAAGGCTTGATGCTCTCAAGATGATGGAGCTTGAGCTTGGAGAGCAAGAGCTATCTAGGACACAAGAGAGTGGAAGTATGTTGCTTAAGTGTGTCTTGTGTTTCTCTTGGTGTGTCTTTGTGTCTCTAAGTGTGTCTCTTGTATATCTAGGTGTGAAAAGGCTCCCCTCTATTTATAGAGGCCTTAGGAAGGCTTTGGAAGGCTTAGAAAAGCTTCCATAGCCGTTGGGTACAAAGCCCAAGTGAATCAGCCCGAAATCAGGAACAATCATTGTTCTGACAGGCTTATCAGACGTCTAATTCTAGCATCAGACGTCTGGAAGTTCACTTTAAGACTGATTTTGGGCGGGTCTCTCCCTGACTTGGATCAGATCTAAACAGGGTTTTTACGCAAGTCCATCAGACGACATACAGGACGTCTGGCACTATGTCTGGACGTCTGGAAACCTACTTTTACTGTGGGAATTGATTTCCAAACGTTGCAACGGCTAGAAAATCTCTGAGAAGAGATTTTGGGTCAGCCGAGGCAAAACGGTCATCTATTAGACGTCTGGAAAAGCCTAAGGACATCTGATAAGGCTCTAACGGTCATATTCTTGAGTGTATGCTAAGCCAGCCAACGGTCCACTAATTGGACGTCTGGCAAAGACATCAGACGTCTCCTAAGACGTCTGATCTAAGGTCTGGACGTCTGATTTCATCAGACAGAACCAACTATGTCCAGCCTAACAGTTATCAGACGTCTGAAACAACAGTCAGACGTCTTAAAATACTTTATCAGACGTCTGATTTGGGAATTAGACGTCTGGAAGTGCTGTTTGAACCCTATATTGGTTTTCTAAGTATTCTACAGAAAACCTAAGTATCCTAGGGTTGTGCCGGTGTTCCTAGGACTACTGTTAGGGTTCTTTGAGGCTCTTTAACATGAAATATCTAAGGAAATAAAGAGCAACAAAAGAAACGAAAAATACAACAAGTACAAAAGAAGGAAATCTATCCTATTCTTCATTTCCTTCCATCTTCAATCTTTCGCTCCATGCGAACCTCCTCTGTTTTCCGTCAAGCTCCTCCAATCCGTCCTGGATGCGAGCTCGAACTCCGTCTAAACACGTCCACATTTGCAATTGACCTGAAATCTAGGACTCAAATTGCAAATGTTAAATAACACGTGTTTTGTTATCATCAAAACAAATGATCGTGGTGCTCTAGCACCAACACATCCCTGTGTGCATTTCTTTTTAATTTACAATATAAAGATGAAATCAAAGCTTGATATTTACGTAAATAGATTTTAAAAAAGTCTATCCTTATTTAAATCCATACAGTTGCCACAAACTTCTTTTCAAGGGACTGATCGTCTATTCCAGCAGAGGGAAAATTTCCATCCTCAACTAACCTCTCTTTTTGTGAAACAACTGTAATCGCAAAAATTTCTGGAGCGACAAACTAGTTACTGCATCTGCATCCCTATCAAATAAGTTGGGTCCTTGCAATTGCTTGATTACCCAATGTCGTTCCCAGAAAATCTTGAAAACGAGAAGATAGAACCATCACCATCTTTGATATCCTAAACCCCATTGCATGCGTTGATGAATTGGACCATTCCATTTCTAGCTTCAGTTGAGTGATCTAATGGTTTTCAGTAAAGAAGTCTAAATGCTTTTCTCTGGCTGATTAACATCATATTCATCTTCAGAAACCTCTGATTAAAAGCCTGTCAACAAACACTTTATTAGGGGTAACTTGGGTTGAGTGGATGCAAAGGACAACATCGACTCAGTACGACATAATTCTGTTAAAGATGGAATCTGGTGCTGATGAGAAACGGGGGCCTTACTTGTCTTCTGAATTCCTCAACACCTTGTCATTCTTCATGACAGCGTCCCAGACACTTCTATGTAAGAAAGAAGGAACAGAGAAGTAAAAAAACCAAAATTTTTGGATATCTCCAAATGATATATCATGTTTTCCTATTAAATACTGCAGTAATTGATAGCATCTTCTGGTAAATTACAAAAGATTAAAGTCTATAAGGAAGCTAACACAAGTGACTTATATTGCACATATTTTAAATCAAAAAAGCCAAAATCTGAGAACGAAATTAATGGTATGTTTCCAGGAGGTACAGACTTGCAAAATACACTGTGAGTAGGGCCACATGTCATTTTACTTTTGAAAAAAGAACATAAAACGTCCTGTCATTTGCCATGTTAAAACTTGCAGGTTCAGATGCTGCCAATTGTAGGTTGGAAGTGGGAGGTTGAAGAAAAGACAAAGCATACTCTCCCAAGGACCATCGCCACTTCTTCCCCGTGCGCCATCGACATGCACAACTACGAGCTGCACTCCTCACCTGTGTCACGCATCTACCTTATGAATGCCCGAATTATGTTCATTGACTCGATGCTTTAATTTATATTATGGGAAAAGCTAATAGCAATTGCCGTACCATATCCATGAATGTATCATATTTAAATTGTGTTTGTGCAGCTCAACAGTCGTATTTATTTCAGTGCAGTGGTTTAGGATAAGAGGTGTCCATGCTCGAGTCTACGTGAGACAATTTCACTCTTGGTGGATCTCTTTAGTGAGAATCGACGAGATAACAAGTATCGCATTGCTTCAACGTATTTTCTTTACTTTATTATTTTGACATTTTATGTCATCATATTTTCATTTTTTACATTTCTTTTATTTCCATAAAAAATTCTTACCCATCTTGTTGAAAGAATTGTATAGTGGTTTAGTTCCACATAGCGGAGTGGAACTTTATGATATATGTGGTGGCCTATAAATAGGCATATACTCCTATATTCCTTTGAAAAGAATTATAGAAATCCGAACCTGTAGGGACACTTCTCCCGTGGTTTTCTCCCCGCTTTTCGACAGTGAGATTTTCACGTAAACCCAAGTATTATGTAATTATTTATTTGTTTGATTATTACTTTCATATTATTTAAATTTGTGAACTTAGTATCAGAGCAGTTTGATTCTTAGGTTTATTCTTTGAATTATTATCTTATTATCTTCTATCATTATTCTATTCTTGGAGTTCCAATATCTTCATGTAAAGCAGAATCAAGGAGTATGTGGCAAGGTGATCTACCCCTCACTATGGTTTCAGATCAAGGTCGTCTTCGACCCCTACGGTGGCTACGAGGCACACCTCAGGGTCGTCCGAAAGGGCCCCGACGCCACCGAGGCAATCCCCTTCTAGACCGACAACCTCAACTACGTCATCGACCTCTTCTTCAAGGATGGCATCAATGCCAACCTCAACGCTGTCAGGTGGATGTGGTCGAGGAATCTACGATGGGCGGAGCTGGCGCCACCAGCACAATCACTGTAGACAAAGACGTCGATGGTGGTGTTTGAGAGGTGATGGGGGTTGCCGACCATGAAGACGACAATCAAGACTCGCGAGGTCCGGTGAAGGAGGCCATGGGGCTGGGCCTAGTGGCCCTCAAGGCAATCAAGTCATCCTCCGCATGGCAACAATGGCAATTATAGCCAGCCATTGTTAGTACTACGAGGAGAAGACGCAACGTCGATGGTGTGTGGTGTTAGCGTTGGAGGCAAAGAGGCTACACAGGTGACCACCACAACTACACCATAGCAGCATACAACGGCACCGTTGGTGCGGTGACGACATTGAGGCGGACACACATGGAGGCCTATGGTCATTAAGCTTGGCGTTGAGGAGCCTGCCAACCTCTCTCCCTAATGAAGTCCTTGGGGTGTGTTGGGTTCTCCCGAACCCAAAGGGGAGAGGAAGAGAATTTAAAGAGATGAAGAGAAACAAAAAAAAAAAGAAAGGAAGGAGGAGAATGGAAAAAAAAGGAAAAGAAAAATTAAAAAAAAAAAAAAGGAGAGAGGAGAGGAGAGTGTGAGAGAAAAAAAAGTGAGATAGTAAAAAAAAGATAAAAGAAAAGAAAAAATAGAAAGGAAAATGGAAAAAAAAAGAGGAAAAATCAAAAAAATTGATGATGATGCTTATTATTATATTTATGAGAAGAGGGGAAGAGGATCATCCCTCTTTTTTTTGTTTCTTCTCGATTTTATTTTCTTCTCCCATATGGATTGGAAGAAAGGGGGAGTGTGAACCTATTGTAGTCACCCTCATTTGGAAATCCCTTTTATTCCTGAATTACACATGAGAAGTCATAACTCTATGAGACCCAAAGTTTATAGTTTCGAGGTCTCTAAAGAGGGAGATCTAGTTTTGAAGTTCTCAAAAGAAGAGCCCACTTTAGGTTTTTATGCGAAAACTAATTTCATAGATTCCAAAGAGGCAGATCCACTTTTGAAGATCTTCAGAGGAAAATCCTTTTCAGGGATACTAAATGAAGAGCTACCAACACCAAGTCTCTAGAGGAGAGGTCTCTTTTCAAAGCCAACTACAGTTCGTCCAGCAACTCCAGCTCATGTTCCCACCTACAAGCAAAAATTAATCCAAAGAGTTATGTTCTATTGTGTAGAGTGAATTTCTTTGTGTTACAAGCTAAGCATTCCATGCTCAAAATTGAGGAAGAATATTGAGAGAATTGTGTAGTAATTTAGTCTCACATAATATAATGGAACCTTATGTGATGTATAACAACTTATAAATAGACATGTACTTCTATATTTCTTTGAGAAAAAATATAAAGATCCAAATCCATAGAAATAATACTCCTATGATTTTCTCCCTACTATTTGTGAAAGAAATTTCACGTAAATCCAAACATTATATAATTATTTATTACTTTAATTATTAATTCTACATTATTTAGATCCATCAACTCACATGACAAGTAATATTACGAGTACTTACTAATTTTGTATGTTGGGTCACCTTTATTCTTAGATTCAAATGAATAACTAATAAAATTTTCTAATGACAATGGTACAAAAGGCTGGCAGGCACAACACCACATGCTGTACTAGGAATCAAACCTTTTGTAAAAATATACGTGCCTTCTGTTTTGGAAATGTAGAAAAATGTTATAAATGTAGGTTTTTAATAAAGTTATGTGGTAGAAACGCTATCTAGAATTTTTATAAGTTTAATTAGGCACTATCATTCCCTTCTCTAAATCTGGAGATATTGAAAGTTTCCCCTAATACTTAAATCCTTTACAACACGTGCATTATGGAGATGGTCTAAGTAGTTAGTTTTGCAAGATGAACGCCTAAAGATAAAGTTATAACAAGACGAGATTTAATTTTATGATAGAAATAAAGATGTTTAATCGAGAAGAGAGGTACAATAAGCTTTTCTAATGTAAGGCACGAAAGCTAGGAAGCAACAGGTACCAGAACCTTACGAAACACACAGACGAAAAGCGCAACCCACTAACCAGAATCCTTCAGGCCTCATTTCGCTCAAATCAAATGGGCCGGAAAAAGATATGCAACACTAATGGCCAATTTCCGTCGTGGTTATCCACCAGTTGAAACCCTCCTGCTAGTGCTTAACATGAGCACTCCAATGGTTGGTTATACTTACCAAATTCAATCAACTAGTTGTTTAGCTTTGAGGATGGATTTTAGAAAACAATAGCATCCTTCTAACAATTTATGCAGCTTCAAAAGAAAGAAATAAGTCATTAGAAGTCTATCGCTATATGCATTTATTCTTACAATATGGAGGACAATGCTGAAATCCAGAACTCTGCAAAAGGTTGACAGAGATTACAGGTCATGCAGAGCTTGATATTTACAACAGTAGTAAGAAAAGTCAGCACATTTCATTGACTTACTGCTACCACAAACGGCTCTTCATGGGATCGATCTCATGATCCAGCAGAAAAACAGCTTCCAACCCCAACTAGGCTCTCTTTAACAAAACAACCATAATTGCAGCGATTGCTAGGGCTACAAAAGATGCTCCAACCATGGAATTCGTATTTTTGTCACCAGGTTGGGTACTTGCAGCTCCTAGATTACTCGGTGAAGTTCCCAGAAAATCTTGAATGAAAGAAGATAGATCCATCACCATCTTTGATACCCTAAGCTTTATAGCATTGATAAACTGGACAATCCCACTGCTAGATTCAGTTGAATTATCTGATGGTTTTTCAGTGTAGTCTAATATGCTCTCTGCCGACTCATTGGCATCCTTGTTACCTTCAGAATCCTCTGCTTGAAAACCTGTAAACAAACACTTTATTAGGCATAACCTGAGCTTATTGGATTCAGGGATTGTGTCAGCTTAGTATGACATGATTGTGAACGACAGAATCTGGTGCTGAACTCGGAAAAGGGGTCTTACTTGTCTCGTGAGACTTGTAGAACTCCACGACCTTCTCATTCTTCATGACGGCATCCCAGACACTTTTATCAGAAGCAAGGGATGCAACTATGCTCTTAATAAAAAAGGAAAAAAAAAATCAGCAAAGGGAACATCCTTTCGTCTCGAGATAATAATCATATAAGGTTTTATATTAAATACTGGAATTGCTGATAAAATCTGCCTGCAAATTGCAAGTGAAATTGAGTGCACATATTGCAAGATTAAAAAAGAAAAGGCCCAGATCAGAATTAGTAGTATGGTTTTAAGAGTATCATACTTGCAACCAAACAGTGATTTAAATACCGACAACAAAGCCATTTCTGGGAAGGGGTTGTGCCGACATGCTAACAATGTCGATTTACAGGTGTGCCGCCGGCATGCTGACGATTTCGCCGACATGCCGACAGGTGCCGAGGATTTCGGCTGCATGCCGATCGATGCTGCAAGCGGGAGATCTGAAATCGAACTGCGAGTCGCTGCGTGGGAGAAAGATCTGAAATTCGAAGGACACACACGTCTGATATCATCAAATCTATGTCGAAAAACACCCGAGTCAACCAACCACACACACACATTTGAGTATTTCAACATCATTTTGAGTATTTATGTTATTTTATACGCACACAAAAAAAAATCACACGTCTAACATCATCAAATCTATGTCAAGAAACACCCAAGTCAACCAACCACACACACACACATTTGAGTATTTCAACATCATTTTGAGTATTTATGTTATTTTATACACATACGTCCGATATCATCATATCTATGTTGAGAAACACCCGAGTCAACCAACCACATAAACACATTTGAGTATTTCAACATCATTTTGAGTATTTATATTATTTTATACACAAAAAAATGAGTAATTTAACATCAATTTGATTATTTATGTGATTTTTTGTTGGCATATTATCGGCATACCCTTGATATTCCCACGGCGTGTCCTCGGCATGACCATCGAAAAATAGATATTTTCACGGCATGCATACTTAGAATTTCATCAGCACAGGTCAAAATTAGCATTTCGAACCTTGCAACCAAGAACATTGGAGCCAAAAGCTCAAGTAGGCACAGACTTTTTTAATTTTAATAGAAAAAAGAAATAAACATCTCCCCAAGATGTTAATATTTGACCATACTAATAGAAAACATAAATATCCCCCTAAATTGTAATGTTGTAAATTACAATTCTTGATTCTGTCGCTTCATAGTGCAAACCTAACGTAGTAACTTGAAAGAGGGGGATTACCAAAAAGACACTCATCAAGGACCATCACAACTTCCCATGCCCCATTCACATGCACAACCACGACAGATGCTCATCCATGTCACACATGTTGGGGTGCTAATTGAAACTAATCTTACCAAATCCACCAGATTCGATTTGTTAAGAAAATTTGAATTTGAAATAAATTCAAATCTCTTCCAAATATGAAAATCTAGACCCCAATTCGATTCGTTTAGGGTTTGATATTTATCGAATCTTTTATATAATACACAAGTGTACAAAATGTCAATTGTTTCCATATTCGTCATTTTTTTTTGTAAGTTTGATTTAAATTTTGACAAGTTTTTCCATACTTAAGTTATGAACTATAACAATCAATGAGTTAGTTAAATATAAAAAAATTGGCACAAAAATAACAAAGTAATTAGAGAAAAAGTATAAACAAACTTCTTTAAAATATCACATAACTGAAATAAGCAAAATTACCTTGAAACAGTATCCTCTCACCACACACTCACACATGCACTACATGCACACGCACAAGCACATGCACTACATGCACACACGTACACCCACACACGCACACATGCACACGCACGCACATGCACACACACGTGCACACACGCACACCCCAATGCACGCACACACATGCATGCACACCCCAATGCACACACGCACACGCACACATGCACACCCACGCACGCACGCACGTGCACCCACCCACGCACGTATCCGCACGCCCGCACATGCTAGCACACACGCACACGCACACAAGATTCAATTCATTAAACTATCAAATCTAAATATTGAATCCATTTCGATCCATTCATTCAAATCAAATTGAATCGAATAATTACCGAATTGAATTCAAATAGTTCAATTCAATTAGCAGCCCTACACACATGTTTGACACCTTATTTATATCTAGTGAGACTAAGGACATACTTGTCATTTTTATATCTTTTTGGCTGACTATGTAATTTACCCAAACCTCTCATATAAAAGAAAGCCTAGGGTTTCTTTGGTGAATGAGAAGTCTATTTTCATCTCACATGGTATCAAAGCAGCGATCCTAAGTCGGTGCTCCGATATCCCACCAAATACCCACCATAAAATATGATTGAATCACCAATTAGTTGGTGATTCAATGAAGGAATTAAGGATGGATTAAGGAAGCAGCAGAAGCAACATGGGAGAGATCTCTCCCAATGCCACCACCGCCCCCGATCTCCTGACCGTCGCCGTTGGTAGCACAGCCTGCAAGGCCACCGCCACTGGTAGCATAACCGTCGAGGCCACCACCATCGCCATTACCCCTAGCTCGCCGGCTCCCCTTGCTGATGAACTGATCTAGAGTATATGCCAGTCGTCCGTTGGTCTCTTTCTGAGAAACATGATGAGTCTTCTCTCATGCCTAATATGGATGGTGATGAGTCTTCTCTCGCCATGGATGAAGGCTTTTGCCTCAAGCACGATGAGTCTTCTCTTGTACAAAATGTATGTTTTGGGACTGATTGGAGGCCCTATTTTAGTCCAACATGAGTGTCCATGTGTAGCCCAAGGAGGATCAAGGAAGAAGGCCGGGGCTAGAAGAGTTTGGGTTGTTGACTCCAGTGCCTCCCTACATCTTACAAGAGACATGAAGAAATTAGAGAACCCCATCAGTCCACACGGGATCCGAGATGTTAGAGTGGCAAATGGAGCCACATCTCCGATTACAGCCGTTGGAAGTGTGCGCACTTCCCAAAAGATGGTGATCAAAGAGGTTCATTGTACACTAGAGTTTCCAATGAACCTCCTATCTGTGAGTCGTATTTGCAAGGACCACATATGCTGGGTGGTCTTTGATGAGGGTCACTGCTACTTTCAGGATCGACATACGGGAGAGATCATTGGTAGAGGTATACAGCGAGATGGTCTTTATTACCTAGACACATCTACTCTATTTGCTGGAGCTGTGTCCATAGCCTCTGATCCTTGGTTGTGACACAAGCAACTTAGACGCCCATCACTAAAGAAATGCAACAAATGTACCTAAGTTGCCAGATTCCCTAATCCTCCAATGCGAGGACTACTAACTTGGGAAATACCACAAGAGTACCTACCCACGGAGAGTTGGAGTGAGTGTTGTTCCTTTCTCCTTAGTGCATTGCAATGTTTGGTGACCATCTAGAGTTCCCACTCCTGGAGGACGTCGATACTATACTATCCTTATGGATGATCATAGTCGCCTGACTTGGGTCTTCTTGATGAAAACACGCTCAAAGATACCACAGGTTATTCAGCAGTTCTTGTCTGAGGTTCAGAATCAGTATTCCAGCATAGTTAGAGTCTTTCGCAGTGATAATGTCCTAAAGTTTATGCAGCAAGACGTTCAAAGTCTCTTCTCCTCTAGGGGCATTATTAATCAAACTTCTTGTGCTCACACGTGTCAGCAAAATGGAGTGGCTGAGCGCAAACTTCGACATCTTCTGACATTGCTAGGACCTTGATGATCCATATAAAGGATCCTAAGCAATTCTGGAGGGATGCCATACTGCAGCCTGCTTGATTAATAGAGTACCTTCTTAGTACTTGGAGGATAGATTCCCTTCTAGGTTATCCATCCAGACTGTGACAGGCCGTTTTCTCTTCCATTGTTAATCTTTGGATATACTTCTTTTGTCCAGGCATATGGTAATCAAGATACGTTTCCTCCCCAAGCATCTAAATGTGTCTTCCTTAGATACTCCAAGACATAGAAGGTTTACAAGTGCTATGATCCAACTTATAGTAGGTGTGTTGTTACTGCAAGTATCACCTTCTTTGAGAAAGCCCCTTACTTCTCAGAAGAAGGAACTTCTATTCAGACTGCCATGGAGGAGACACAAGTTTATCACCGGCAATCACAGACTTCATCTGATGTAGTGCCATGCCCTATTCTAACAGAGGAGAGCAATTTAGATACAGAGGAACAGCTAGTTTTGAGGAGATTTAGTAGAGCATACACTCTTCATCCTATCACACAGTATACCGGGGTTGCGCATCTGGAGGTTGGTGTTCGCCAGTTTTCCTTCACCATCACTATTATTGTTATCCACAGAGAGTTTACTCAAGCTTCTCAGGATTCCAGGTAGCGTGCAACGATGGATGAGGAGATGCAGGCCTTGCAGTCACGAGAAACATGGGATCTTGTACCCTATCCTCCAGATGCTACAGTGGTTGATTACAGATGTGTCTATACCATTAAGTATAGAGCTGATGGGACTGTGGACAGATACAAGGCCAAGTTGGTGGCTAAAGGCTTCATCCAAACTTTTGGGATAGATTATCTTGAGACTTTTTCTCTTGTCGCCCATATCACCTCTATCAGGATCCTTCTGTCTATGGCTGTTGTCAGGGGATCGACCTTGTCTCAACTTGATATCAAAAATGCATTTTTATATGGTAACTTATCTGAGGAGGTGCACATAAGAACCTCCAGGTTACAGTAGTCAGGGAGAGCTTGTCTATCAACTGAGGAAGGCCATATATGGCATGAAGTAGAGTCCTCGTGCCTAGTTTGAGGTTCTTATGTACACCTCAAACATTGCCTAGTTTGAACGGCTTATTTGTAAGGTTGAGAAGATTGGGTTCCAGCACTCTACTTCTGACCACTCTGTCTTCATCAAGAAGACTAGGTATGGTAATTCTCTTTGTGTGGTTATTTTGGTTGTTTATGTCGATGATATGATTCTCACAGGTGATGATAAGGAAGGGATTGCTCAAACCAAGACCTTCTTACAGTCTACCTTTGTCACCAAGGACTTGGGTGATCTTAGATATTTTCTAGAGATTGAAGCCGTTAGGCAAGGATCATGTCTTTCCTTGTCACAAAGACAGTAGACTCTACAAATTCTTGAGGAGGTTGATCTGCTTAGGACCAAGTCATCTGCTATCCCTGTTGAGCCTATGTCTACAAGTCCTGATGATGCAAATGATCCACTGTTTAAGGACATCACCCGATACCAAAGCACAGTGGGACGTCTTTTATATCATACTATCACGAGGCCTGATATTAGCTTCGCAGTGAGCAGAGCCAGCCAGTATATGCAGGCACCACAATACAGTCACTGGCATGAAGTCTATCTTATTCTTAAATACCTAAAAGGGTCACCAGGCAGAAGGCTATATTACAAAGACAATGGTAGTCTAGATATTCTAACCTACTCTGATGCAGATTATGCTAGGTCAGTTGATGGCAGGTGCTCTACTTTAGGTTTTGCAATTTATATTGGTGGGAATCTTGTCTCTTGGAGGAGCAAGAAGCATAGCGTGATGACTCACTCCAATGCAGAGGTACAGTACCAAGCATCTATGTGAGATTATGTGGATTTTTGGGTTTCTACATGATTTGGGCATTTAGGCCACTATACCAGTTCCACTTCTATGTGACAATAAGTCAGCCACATATTGTCTCAAACTCAATTTTTCATGAGAGAACCAAGCATATCGAGGTAGATTATCACTTTATTTGCAATGCAATTCTTGCAAGAAAGATTAGCACTCCATATGTTTCCTCCGAGCACCAGCTGGAAAATTTATTCACCAGAGCTCTAAAGAAGCAATTTGATTTTCTATGGGACAAGTTAGGCCTTATTGATATCTACACCCCAACTTAAGAGAGAGTGTTGAGACTAGAGACATACTTGTCATTTTTATATCTTTTTCACTGACTGTATAATTTACCCAAACCTCTCTAATATAAAAGAGAGGCTAGGGTTTCTTTGATGAATGAGAAATCTATTTTCATCTTACAATATCAAAGTCCCTACAAATTCATTCAATAACTTGTGGCGTGACAAAGATAAAAAATCTTACCCTAAAGACTCCCATTACTAAGTATCCTCTTTCAAAGAGAGAAATGTCAGGTTCCTAAGTGGCTTTAGCACCTCTCTTATAACAAGAGAAAAGCCAACTTACCCAAGGAGAGCATGTCAAATTATCCGTTATTCCATTGATTCCCTTCGAACTCTCTAAAGATATGATGGTCTGATCAGTTGGTTGTCGCAGCTGGCTATCTAAAGATTGTTCTCGCTTTACTAAAGACAGAATTTTGTCTCCTCATTTAATAGATCAGCGTGGTCAGTAGAAGTATAACTACTTTCTACATCAGCTCAAGCTTAACATAATGAATCACCTCCAACAACAAATTCGTTACATCATTAATTACACATTGTTTCAAGAAAATATCTTCCTCCATATCATTGGGATCCCCACCATACCAGTGTTGTAAAAATCGATCTACACGGCCGAGTAATCACAGCCACCCCCCCCCCCCACCCAACTGAATAACCAATAATCGGTATTATAATAGGCCACACCGACTACTCGACTGAGTAGTCAGTGTAGTTGACCAAATACTCGGGCGATTAATACATAGAGGTTATAAAACCTAAAAAAAATTAAAGTCACTCGACCCCCCAACTCTACCCGCCAGAACACCCCTCTCCCCGACAGAACACATTCCCTACTCAGGCGATTGACTTTAGATGTGTTTTCTATTGTTTTGTTGATTAAAGCGAAGGAGTTTGTGCTTTTATTTTGAACTTGTGTTTTTTTATTTGGAACTTGTACTTTTATTTTAAACTAATACTTTTGTTTCATTACTATTATTATGAGCTTGAAAATAGTTTACTTTTATGTAATGATATATTTTACTTTTTGATGTATCATGTATGTGTGTGTGTGTCTATATACATGGGTGTGTGTGTGAGTATGTGTATATATATATATATACTCCCCGACTACTCTCCCGCATACCGTATACTTCTTAGTCAGTGGCCTGGCCGATTGAATACCGACTACCGACTTTTACAACACTGCATCATATTGTCTATGACTTTTCTTGAAAAGATCAAAAGATGATCACTCAAGTTCAATAATATTTTATTCCATTGGAGTTTCCACATCAAAGAGAAGCTCCATGTTAAGTAGAGGAAAAATCCACTTTTTCCCTATTTTTCCTATTTTAGGTTTTTCTATATTTAGAATTTAGAAAGATGGTTAGGATTTGATTTTATTGTTAAGGATTTGAGTCATATGGAGAGATTCGTTTGAGATTTGATTTCCTTATTTAGTAAATAAAATTACGAGTTGAAATAGGATTGGTCTCTCAATATAAAGAGACCAAATCCCTTTATATCTTCTTGAGTTTTTCGAAAAATAAAAGTTCCAAGTTCTAGTAGAAAACTCCACATGATATCAAACTAGGATCGTTCTTAATCCACACCTCCTCTACCGTATCTAAAAGGCTATGACACTCTTCTTTTGATGAAGACCTCCCTCTTGGCCTGAGTTGGCGACATACAACACCACCGGTAGCTACTGTAGAAGGTTGAGGCGTAACCTTGGTCCTTCCTCTCCTCATCGCCGATTAAAGGGGGGCTCTTGCCCTACATCGTGTGTAGGCAAACCAACAAACAGAAATCCTCGTGTGTGGTTGGGCCATCCCACGTGTATCATCAAGATCGATTCTTTTTACCGAGCCAACTGATTTTTTCTCTAGACCAGTCCTAATCTTTGGGCTTCGTGTGTGTGAAGCAACTCTATGCATGGTGATATTGGACTTCAGTGACTTCTGAGGCCAAAATTTTGACCTCCATATTAGTTCAAGGAACTACCATTAAGTTGGTTGGTTCCTCAAACTACATTATGTGGTTTGCTGCCTTCTGAATCTTTGTAGGAAGGCAATACAAGCTACATGTTCTAATAAAGCCCTAGACTCCCGTGAAGGATCAAAACTCAAGGAAAATTTCCTCGTGACGAACTGGTTGATGAATAGTATCGACCAGTCCATTGCTACCAACATGTTGTATAAAGGTACAAAGTTGAAGAGAATAATCTTTTCTGTGATTACCAAGAAGTCCCTACACCTCTATATAGGTGTGAGAAAAAGTATATCATAAGCCCGCTACTCAAAATAAAATAACACAGCACCCCTTACACACATAAACATAACTCAACACTCCCCCTCAAGATAGAGAATATATATCCATCATGCTCAACTTGTTTCTACACTTCTCAAACTGGGGACGTGGCAACGGCTTGGTAAACATGTCAACAGTCTGGTCTAAGGAGGCTAGACAAGTAGTACGAAGCAGACCCTGTTGAATCAAACTCTTGGTGTAATGACAATCCACTTCCACATGTTTTGTTCTCTCATTGAACATAGGATTGTTTGCAATGTAGGTGGCAGCTCGGTTATCACAATGCATCTCCATAGGTTCCTGAACATCAACATGAAGATCTCATAACAGAGATCTGATCCATATCATCTCAGCAGCAGTATGTGCCATGGCCCTGTACTCAGACTCAGCACTAGAGTGTGAAACAACACTTTGTTTCTTAATCCAGGTTACCAAGTTCCCAGCAACAAAGGTACAAAAACCAGTAGTAGACCGCCTATCCCTGACATCACCTGCATAATCTACATCTGAGTGTGCAACAACGGCCATAGGTGCCTTTCTTTGGAAAAGAATGCCTTTACCTGGACACCCCTTGATGTACCTCAACACTTGCATCACAGCCTGCCAATGAACCTCAGTGGGCTTATCTAAGAACTGACTCAGCTTCCCCATAGCAAGGCTAATGTATGGCCTAATGATAGTCAGATATAACTTCCCCACCAACTGTCAATATGCCTTCTTGTCTTTTAGCTTTACATTATCCTTAAACAAATAAATTTTAAGATCCATAGGAATATTTGCATCTTTCGATCCTAGCATGCCTGTCTCCTGAAGAATATCAAGGGCATATTTCCTCTGCGACATAATTGTCCCTTGCTTACTTGTGGCAAACTCAATGCCTAAAAAATATCTCAGCTTCTCAAGATCTTTCATGACAAACTGGTGTACCAAGTATTTCTTTATCTGAGATATACCCTCTGCATCATCACCTATAAGAATAAGATCATCCACATATACAAGTAAAGCCACTGTACCCCTACTGGTCTTCCTTACAAATAGTGAATGATCCAATGAAGATCTCTACATCCCAACAACAAACAATGCCTCAAACAAGTGCTGGAACCAGGCTCAAGGGCTCTGCATAAGATCATAAATGGCCTTACGGAGCCTGCATACACACTTCCCCTAAATCTCAAAGCTAAATGGCTACTGCATATATATTTCTTCCTCCAAGTCTCCGTACAAAAATGCATTTTTAACATCCAACTAATATAACTACTATCCATAATGAGCTACAACAGATACAAGAATCTAAACAGTAGAGAGTCGTGCAACAGTGGAGAACGTGTCAAAGAAATCCACCTCATATATCTGGGTGAATCCTTTAGCCACTAAGCAGGCCTTATACCTTGAAATAGACCCATCTGGGTTGTATTTCAAGGCAAAGACCCATCTTGCTCTAACAAGACACGCGCCAGACGGTAAAGGGCTCCCAAGTACCTTTGGTAGTAAGTGCAGACATCTCCTCCATAGCTGCCTTCCAGTATGGATGTAGTAGAGCCTACTGGTACGAGGTAGGTAACTCAGCACTAGATACAGCAGCTGTGAATGTATAAAACACCAAACTTAGAGAATCAGCAGTAACACCACTCCCAGCAACACGATACTGGGCACAAAATCGTGGAGCCTTCTTAATAGTAATAGGAATATCCTCATCAGTACTTATGGAATCAGGACCTAGAGAACTATCCTCAAGTAGCAAACTCCCACCTGTTTCATCTGCTGACACTGTGCCTGAAAAGGTCTCCTGAATAGAAACCACCTCTAAGTTATCAACACGAACCTGAGGAGCCTATAGAATAGATGGAGGAGGCTTTGCCCTATATACAACTGGTAACTGGTAACTGGTAGGTGTGACCCTTGAAGGTCCCTTCATCTACTGATGCTGGTCTGAATGTGCTGGTAGGTGGCTCATCAACCTGAGAAGGGCTACTAGTATCTGTGAATATTTCAAATGGTATAGGAGCAACTGGTACAGGCGCACTCTCCGACACACTCTGCACCTGCCTGGCAGCAACAAAAAAATAAGGTACAGCTTCATGAAAGGTGACATCTGCACTGATACAATGTCTGGTGTAGGGGTTCAAAACACTGGTACTCCTGAGTATGAGAATAGCCAAGAAACACACACTTGACTGCTCTAGGTGTTAATTTATCATGCCCAGGTCCAAGGAGATGTACAAAACCCACGGACCCAAATGTCTTGGGTGGAAGATCAAACAACTCATCATTTGGATAAAGCACTTGCCATGGTATCTGCTCGTGAATCACTGAAGAGGGCAATCTATTAGTTGAAAAAAATAAACTTCCTTAGGTTGCCAAGAAATCCCTACACCTCTATCTAGGTGTGGGAAAAGTACATCATAGACCCACTACACAAAATAAAATAACACAGCACCCCTTACAAACATAAACACAACTCAACACTCCCCCTCAAGCTGGAGCATATATATCCATCATGCTCAGCTTGTTTCTACACTTCTCAAACTAGGGACATGGCAACGGCTTGGTAAACATGTCAGTAGTCTGGTTTGAGGAGGTAAGACAAGTAGTACGAAGCAGGCCCTGTTGAATCAAACTCCTGGTGTAATGACAATCCACTTCCACACGCTTTGTTCTCTCATGGAACATAGGATTGTTTACAATGTAGGTAGTAACCCAGTTGTCACAATGCCCTCCATAGGTTCCTGAACATCAACATGAAGATCTCGTAAAAGAGATCTGATCCATATCATCTCAGCAACAATATGTGACATGGCTCTGTACTCAGCACTAGAGCGTGAAACAACACTTTGTTTCTTACTCCTCCAAATTACCAAGTTCTCAGCAACAAATGTACAGAAACCAGTAGTAGACCGCCTATCCCCGATATCACTTGCATAATCTGTATCTGAGTATGCAACAACGGCCATAGGTGCCTTTCTCTGAAAAAGAATGCCTCTACCTGGACATCCCTTGATGTACCTCAACACCTACATCACAGCTTGCTAATGAACCTCAGTGGACTTATCTAAGAACTGACTCAGCTTCCCCACTGCAAGGCTAATATCTGACCTAGTGATAGTCAGATATAACAGCTTCCCCACCAGTTGTCGATATGCCTTCTTGTCTTTTAACTTCTCATTATCTTCAAACAGATGAATTTTAGGATCCATAAGAATATTTGCATCTTTGAATCCTAGCAAGCCTGTCTCCTAAAGAATATCAAAGGCATATTTCCTCTACGAGATAATTGTCTCTTACTTGTAGCAAACTCAATGCCTAAAAAATATCTCAGCTTCCCAAGATCTTTCATGACAAACTGGTGTGCCAAGTATTTCTTCATCTGAGATACACCCTCTGCATCATCACCTGTAAGAATAAGATCATCCACATACACACGTAAAGCCACTGTACCCCTACTAGTCTTTCTCACAAATAGTGAATGATCCGATGAAGATCTCTGCATCCCAATAATAGACAATGCTTCAGACAGGCGTTAGAACCAGGCTCAGGGGCTCTACTTAAGACCATAAATCACCTTACGAAGCCTACATACACACTCCCCTTGAATCTCAAAGCCAGGTGGCTACTGCCTATATATCTCTTCCTCTAAGTCTCCGTACAGAAATGCATTTTTAACATCCAACTGATGTAACTGACATCCATAATGAGCCGCAACAGATATAAGAATTCGAACGGTAGAGAGTCGTGCAACCGGGGAGAACGTGTCAAAGAAATCCACCCCATATGTCTAAGTAAATCCTTTGGCCACTAAGCGAACCTTATACCTTGAAATAGACTCACATGGGTTGTATTTCAAGGCAAAGACCCATCTGGCTCCAACAAGATACATGCCAGATGGTAAAGGTGACAGCTCCCAAGTACCTCTGGTAGTAAGTGCAGACATCTCCTCCATAGCTGCCTTCCAGTGTGGATGTAGTAGAGCCTGGTAGTACAAGGTAGGTAACTCAGCACTAGAAATAGCAGTTGTGAATGCATGAAACTTCAAACTCAGAGAATCAGTAGTAACACCATTCCCAGCAACACGATACTGGGCACAAGATCGTGAGCCTTCCTAATAGCAATAGGAATATCTTCATCAGTACTCATGGAATCAGGACTTGGAGAACTATCCTCAGGTGGCAAACTCTCACCTACTACATCTGCTGACACTGTGCCTGAAAAGGTCTCCTGAGTAGGAATCATCTCTAGGTTATCAACACCTACCTGAGGAGTCTGTGGAATAGATGGAGGGGGCATTGCCCTATACACAACTGGCAACTGATAGGTGTGACCCTTGAAGGTCCCTTCATCCACTGGTGCTGGTCTAAATGTGCTGGTAGGTGGATCAACCTGAGAAGGGCTACTAGTATCTGTGAATATACCAAATGGTATAGGAGCAACTGGTACAGACGCATTCTCCAGCACACTCTGCACCTGCCTGACAGCAACAGAAAAATAAGGTACTGCTTCATGAAAGGTGACATCTACACTGATATAATGTCTCTGATGTAGGGGATCAGAACACAGATACCCCTTCTGAGTACGAGAATAGCCAAAAAACACACACTTGACTGCTCTATATGCTAATTTATCACGTCCAAGTCCAAGGAGATGTACAAAAGCCACGTACTTAAAAGTCTTGGGTGGAAGATCAAACACCTCATCATTTGGATAAAGCACCTGCCATGGTATTTGCTCGTGAATCACTGAGGACAATCTATTAATAAGGTAGCAAGCAGTGAGCACTACATCTCCCCAATAGTTCTGTGGCACACTGTTATGGATAAGAAGAGCTCTGGCCATATCAAGGATATGTTTGTGCTTTCTCTCTGCGACTCCATTTTGTTGAGAAGTGTTAAGGACATGAGGTCTGATGAATTATACCATGTATGCCATAGAATTCTGCCAACCGGCGAGTACAAAACTATAGTACATTATCAGATCTAAGAGTCTTGATGCAAACATCAAATTGATTTTTTTATCAACACAAACTTCTCAATCAGTGGACATACTTCAGACTTATTCTTCACGAGAAATAACCAAGACAATCTAGAAAAATCATCAACCTCAATCAAATAATATCGACGTTCTGCTCTATCAGGAGTCCTACTGGGACCCCAAACATCAAGATGCATTAACTGAAAACATGAAGTTGAATGTGATCTTGTAGCAGCTGGAAAGGAAGATCTATGGTGTTTCCCAAGTTGACATACATCGTAGGAAAGTTGTGTAGTTGGGGACACATGAGGAATAAGCCTGCGTAACTTTTCCAAAGAAGGATGGCCCAATTGTCTATGCCACTGTAGAGCACTCCCAGATGTGGTACTAACCCAACATGCAGCAGCCATAGGACCTTGCTGAAGTCAACAAACTCCTTCATATCCACTACCAATAATCTTCCCTGTCATTCTATCCTGAAAAATACATCCATGCTCATCAAAGATGACCCAACAATTCATCTGCTTAATCATCTCACTGACAGAGAGCAAGTTCATGGATAAATATGGAACAAACTGAACATGAGTAAGCTGTATAGAAGGGGTAACATTAATTTCCCCTTGACCACTAATAGGAGCAAGTCACCCATCAGGCACCTGTACTGTACGACCCTGAGAGAGGTTGAATCTGTCCAAAGCACTACAGATTCCCGGATAAATGATTGGAAGCACTTGAATCAATCAACCACGTCACACTAGTGGTTTGAGTATCACCCACGGCAGTTCCTAGTGTAATCTCTGACTGAGACACTGTCATGTTTACTGAACCACACTACCACAAACAAAGTTCAACGTGCCACAGAGAAGGGTACACACCCCTGAACTTCTTTACACTTCAGATCTGAAAATTGATAGAAAATGGAAACTACACACACCCAACAAATAAACCAATCGAGGAATACACATCCCAAAAAACTCCGCTCACATGCGGTCAATACTCAAGGGGACTACACACCCCAAAAACATACATCAAAGGGGAATACACACTCCAAATCTAATAGATAAGATCTTAAAATACCATCACATCATCTTTCCGGAAGATCCTTAGCCTCAATACTCCAACTACGATCCAAAGATCTTCCAATCAGACACAAGGTAAAGATGTGCCCTCTCTACTGCTAAACACCAATAGCAGGAGAGAACAAAAAATCAGCGGCTAGGCCTGGGCGGTGGTGGTAGGTGACCTAGGCGGTGGTTGCAGCAACTCTTCCCGACGCTATGACCTACTGCTGCCACCACCAGCAGCGGTGGCCGATTGCTGCTGCTGGCGGCGACAGTGGCCCTGCACTGCTACTGCTGCTGGCGACGGTGATGGCCCTACACTGCTGCTGCTGCTGTTGGCGGCGGTGGCCCGGTGCTGCTGCTACTACTGGCAGCGGCAGGGGCCTGCTGCTGGCCTACTACTGCAGCAGCTAGTGGTAGCAGTCGGTGCTGCTGCTGCTGCAGTGGGGGTCCGACACAGGCGTGGCCGCCGGTGGTGGCGGCGGTAGCTCCGGGGAGAAGGCTGAAGGTAGGGTTAGGGTTTTGTTTTTGGTGGAGTCTTCAACCTTGGCTCTGATACTAAGTTGAAGAAAATTAACTTCCTTAGGTTGCCAAGAAATCCCTACACCTCTATATAGGTGTGGGAAAAGTACATCATAGACCCACTACACAAAATAAAATAACGCAGCACCCCTTACAAATATAAACATAACTCAACACTATTAATAAGGTAGCAAGTTGTAAGAACTGCATCTCCCTAATAGTTCTGTAGCACACTGTTATGAATAAGAAGAGCTCTGGCCATATCAAGGATATATCTGTGCTTCCTTTCTGCGACTCCATTTTGCTGAGAGGTGTAAGGACATGAGGTCTGATGAATTATACCATGTATGCCATAGAATTCTGTCAACCGATGAGTACAAAACTCCAGTGCATTATCAGATCTAAGAGTCTTGATGCAAACATCAAACTGATTTTTTTATCAACACAAATCTCTCAATCAGTGGACCCACTTCAGACTTATTCTTCATGAGAAATAGCCAAGACAATCTGGAAAAATCATCTACCACAATCAAATAATACCGATGTCCTGCCCTATCAAGAGTCCTACTGCGACCCCAAACATCAAGATGCACTAACTGAAAACATGAAGTTGAACATGGTCCTGTAGCAGTTGGAAAGAAAGATCTATGGTGCTTCCCAAGTTGACATGCATCGCAGGAAAGTTGTGTAGTTAAGGACACATGAGGAATAAGCCTGCGTAACTTTTCCAAAGAAGGATGGCTCAATCGTCTATGCCACTGTAAAACACTCCTAGATGTAGTACTAACTCAACATGCTGCAGTCATAAGGCCCTACTGAAGTCGGTAAATTCCTCCATATCCACTACCAATAGTCTTCCCTGTCATTCTATCCTAAAAAATATATCCACGCTCATTAAAGATGACCCGACAATTCATCTGCTTAATAATCTCACTGACAGAAAGCAAGTTCATGAATAACTCTGGAACAAACAGAACATGATTAACTTGCATAAAAGGGGTAACATTAATTTCCTCCTGACCACTAATAGGAGCAAGTCACCCATCAGCCACCTATACTGTATGACCACGAGAGACAGGTTGAATCTATCCAAAATACTGCAAATTCCCAGATAAATGATTGGAAGCACCTGAATCAATCAACCATGTCACACCAGTGGTTTGAGTATCACCCACAGCAGTTCCTAGTGCAATCTCTAACTGAGACACCGCCATGTTTACTGAACCACACTGTCACAAACAAAGTTCGACGTGCCACAGAGAATGGTACACACCCTTGAACTTCTTCACACTTCAGATCTGAAAATTGACAGAAAATGGGGACTACACACCCCAAGAAATATACCAACCAGGGAATACACACCCCAAAAATCTTCGCTCACACGCGGTCAGTACTCAAGGGGACTACACACCCCAAAAACATGCTTCCACGGGGAATACACACCCCAAAACTCAAACCACTAGATCACAAAGAATCATACCACACGTAGGAAGGTTCTTGATTCAAAACCCCACCTCCACAACACTTAAGAACCTCCCTACAACGAACCGATGGTCAGCAGCCTGCTCTCCGGTGGCCTGTGCGGCAACTTGAAGAGAAGACAGCTGGCAAGAGGCGGTGACCGGTTTGTTGCTCTACCGTAGCATCGGATGCAGCAGTAGCATGCTGCTCTCGAGTAACTACAACAGCCTACAGGATGGCAGCAACCTGTAGCGCACTACACAACAGCAGCGACGGCGATGTGCTGCCCTGCAGATTTGCTACAGCATCTACACAGCGGCGGCGGCGGCGATGTGCTGCCCTGCAGATCTGCTGCAGCGTGCTACACAGCAGCAGCAACAGTGGTATGCAGCAGATCTGCTGGTGCTGCGGCAGCGGTGGGCTGCAGTGCGCTCCACAGCAGCAACAGTGGTCGGCTGCAGATCTGCAGCCGGTTGTGGTTGTAGCAGTGGCGATCGGTGAGGTTGCTGCTGCAACGATGCCGGGGAGCCAGCCAACCGCCACGAGTGGCGAGGGAGGTCGACAGTAGGAGGCTTGAGGTAGGGTTAGGGTTGTTTGGTGGAGTTCTCAACCTAGTGCTCTGATACCAAGTTGAAGAAAACAATCTTTTCTACCATTACCAAGAAGTCCCTACACCTCTATATAGGTGTGGGAAAAAGTACATCATAAACCTACTACTAAAAATAAAGTAACATAGCACCTCTTACGCACATAAACATAACTCAACATACAACAAAGGAGATCTGGGACACCCTTGAGAAGAGATATTCCCAAATAACAAGTAGCACGAGGCTTACAGATATCTACTAGAGAATTTGGAATACCGATTGGGGAGACGTCCCTGGTTAGGTATTTCACAATTCTCGAAGGCCTATTCGAGGAGTTGGGCATGTATTAGCCCACCTGTTACAGATCATAGAACGTATACAGTAGCAGGCCTACAAGTTCTTGAGTGGACTCAACCCTAGGTACCACTCGACACATCACCAGATACTAGCCTCTGATGTGGTGCCTAATCTGAAGACCACCTTCAGTCGTTTCCTTTATATCAAATTCAAAGACTCCCCATCACCTACACCAACTCTCTCTCAAGAGACGTCCATGCTTGCAACATCTAGAGGAAGCAACATGCAATATTCTACAGGACATGGCCATTGTAGGGGAACAGGATGTGGTCAAATTTTCAGCCCTGTGTCTATTGTAATTTAACTAGCCATCTGTCTAATAAGTGCTAGGATACATATGGATGACCGACTTCAACAAATATATCTGTGGAGAATAAAAGTGCCACGTGGTAGTCTAGGAAACAGCCAAACGGCTGTCGGCGCTATGGGATTTTTGGTGTGTCTTGTGGTCCAAGTTTGGTGGTCCTTATTTTGGTAGATTTGACTTTTTAGAAAGTTTATTTTAGGGGATTTGTTCTTTCTAAAAATAGGGGATATGCTTTAATTAGGATTTAGTTTGTTACTTATTTTAGAGGATTGTGATATGTTCTCTCTATAAAAGTCATTGTAATCCTTCTATTCTTGAGTTAATGAAACAATTCTTCCAACACATCAACTCTCTCTTCACCGACTGCAACCATCTTTCTTTCCTCCCTATCGCGTTAACAGGGACTATTAGCAGCACCTATTGCTACTTATTTACCTCACATGGAAGAACCTCCACACTTCCAAATCGTGCTAAACTCAACATGATATCAGAACATTCAATCTAGGCTCTTCCTGGGAGATTCTCTGCACGCGAAGGAGAAGAAAAGAAAAGGTCACGTTGTGCATGATTTTTCCTGGAGGACCATTAACTTCACCTTCTTTTCAGTGACCTTATACACGCCTAGAGAAACTGAGCACCTTACGCTAGCACACAGGGTGTAGAAGAAACAACACTAACTTGGACTGAGGGGGCATGTGGAACCCTCTAGCATGCTAGAGAACGACAAGTTCAAGTGTGTGGCTTACGGGTATAGAAAAAGAGGCACAGAAACTCCTCTCAACCTTTTAGAATGAAGCGATAGCAGATTCGGAGATTCATGTTACTTGAGAAAGCGTCTAAGACAAAAGATGCAACCAAGAAGAAGCTAGAGAAGAGAGCCCATCAACTTATACAAAGACAAGAGTGCCACTCCAACAGCCACAACTTCATAGGTTGCCAAAAAGGCAACTACGAAGGTGGCAAGAGGATGTGCATCAAGAGAAGATGAAGTGTCTAGTCGCATCATCACCAAGCTAAGTTCAGCAAGTCACCGTCCTCCCAACCAAAGGTTCGCCGACCCAATGGGATTTTTGGTATGTCTTATGATCCAAGTTTGGTGGTCCTAAGTTTGGTAGATTTTGTTTTTTAGAAAGTTTCCTTTAGAGGATTTGTTCTTTCTAAAAATAGGAGATATGATTTGTTTAGGATTTAGTTTGTTACTTGTTTTAGATAATTGTGATATGTTCTCTCTATAAAAGAGAGCATTTGTGATCATTCTATTCTTGAGTTAATGAAACAATTATTCCAACACATCAACTCCATCTCTCCCTCTTCTTCACCAACTACAGCCATCTCTCTTTCCTCCCTGTCGTGTTAACGGGGACTGCTAGCAACACCTACTATTGCCTATTTGCCTCACGTGGAAGAGCCTCCACACTTCTGGATCGTGGTAAACTCAAAAATATCAATGGTTGCACCAGAGACAGCCATTCATGTAACCTCAGATTGAGTGCCTACACAACCTGTTGAAGGGAGAAAAGCCTTCACCATCAACTGTTGTTGTGGTTGAAATTTCTTGCATATCTAGAAGTCTACATTGAAAGGGAGTGAATAGTGTGAAATAAAATAATCAACCACAATAAAAGATAATATCACTCCAAAATTTATAATGAAAACCCTTTCAAGTAAAAACTGAGATCACACTAGAAGGGGGTGAATAATGTAGTATATAAAAAATTGATACAAATAAGCAATCACACAAGCATTCACCACAATCGCATAATGGAGTTTCAAGTGGAAACCAAACCCAGGTAAAAATCATCACTTAAGTCTTTCAATTTAAAACTTTCCGATCTACCAAGTAGATCAAATCCACTAAACGCATCACTTTAAACCAAGGGTGACAACCTTAATACAACAACAGTACTTACACAAGGGTAGTGTACCTCAACCTCTCTTCACGAAGAGAATTGTCTCACGAAGGGGATATGAATTCGCCACACGAATACCCAACCAAAAATAAAACAGAATGACACTAAGCTCCACAGGAAAAAGAACTTCCCTGAGATGGAAGTGTAATGGCATGAACACGTGGCAGGTTGGTGCTCTCATATGTGTAGTATGAAGCTTGGAGAGCAATGGCAAAGTTTCTCCTCTTTGATCTCTCACAAAATGTGTATAATGGTGGAAAGTATTGTCTCTATATATTCTTTTGTAAATAAGAGGCTTCCCTCTATTTATCGAGGCCATAGGAATGTTCAAGAAAGCTTAGGAGATGCCTTGTAGCCATTGAAGGCATATCTCAAAAGATTAGATTGAAATCCTAATGAGATTACGCAATAATTAGGTCTAACAGTAGAATTAGACAACTGAAAAAGCTGTCAGACGTCTAATATAGGGGTTCTGGACATCTGACAAAATCTGGACGTCCGAAAACAAGGGTCAATTTCTTTGGAATTGATTGGAGCAACATAAGTTAGACGTCTGGATGTGTATTTTAAGACATCTGGGAAAATGTTTGGACTTCTAAAAATGGGCAAGTTGATTCCTGGAAAAGGTCAGATCCAAACAGGGATCTAATGTTTAGCCATCAAACATCTGAAGATATTATTGCACGTCTGGAACTAAAGGTAACCTTTAAGAGTTGATTTCTCGAGAAGCTATCTTAGTTCTGAAAAATCAAGATTTGGGTCAGATTTAACGTCTATGTTAGGAAATAAATCAAATTAAATGTTTGATTAGTGTTTACTATTTTTAAGTCTTAGTTATATTTAGTAAATAGTTGATTATGTTTCCATGTATGCCCTTTACCTCTTTATATAAAGAGGGTTATAGCCTCTCTATTTAATCGATAACAAGAATCATTTATTCCTCCAAAAATTTCTACATGCTATCAAAGCAGGTTTGATCCCATGGAAAAGAGAAGAAACCCTGGAGAGGGGAGGCCCTTCGGCGACGCCACTGGTCTCCAACGAGCCACCTGAGAGGTCCTCTCCTCTCCCAAAACTCTCCTCTCCTCTTCTTCCTCTTCCAATCCTCTTTTTCTGTCAATTTTTCCACTACCACCGCTACTAAAGTCCTCATTGTCAGCAAAGAAGTCGTTGCTGGCACTACCTCAAACCAATCTCTGACGAAGAATCAACGTGGAAGGGATCGCCAGACCCTTCCACACCACACCGACCACCTCCAACAACCATTGGCCGGCGAAGTCATCGGCAAGCCAAAGAAGCTCTAGCACCGTCGATCGATAGGGTGGTTCAGATTGAAGTTTTTTACACCTTAAACCTCACTTGATCAAAGATTTGAGGGGTCCAATCAACTCCTTAAAGATCAGACCACCGAACCAAGGATGGTCCAACCTTCCCTCGATGTCGTCGTAGCACTGCCACACTTCTCTACTGCTTGTCGCTGCCCACAGAGATAAAAAAAAAAAAGATGGATTCGATGATGGCTCCTCTCCTCTC
This sequence comes from Thalassia testudinum, assembly GCA_037157565.1. Lineage (NCBI taxonomy): Eukaryota > Viridiplantae > Streptophyta > Magnoliopsida > Alismatales > Hydrocharitaceae > Thalassia > Thalassia testudinum. Next base: position 107,583,616 of record JAZHRO010000003.1, on the reverse strand, counting down.
TTTTCCTCCATGTCGAAGTTGCTGATGATGTTCCAGCAGAGAAGATAGGCGCTCAACAAAGGAGTGTTGCAATGAAGAGAGAAAAGAGAAAAAATCCTTCAATCTTTGGTGTTCCTTTGAAAATATATATATTTAGGGTTATTTTGTGATTGAGTCCATCTTTCTGTTTTCTTTAAAATTAAGTCTTTATTGTTGGGGTCCTTGTCTATAACCCCTCAAAGTATTAAGTTGTCTCAGTTGGATCCTTATATGTTGAGTGAAAGATACAAGAATTGGAGCTGGGAGCATCCTCAAGATGTCAAGAGTTTGGACAGTACTCTCACGCACCTCAAGAGAAATCAAGCGTTGACTGGCTCTGTGAGAACATACAAGAAGAGACACCCGTGGTTGAAGACACAAAAGGACTACCACGTCAACAAGAAGACAGAAGCCACCTCAAGATGTCAAGTTGAAGATAAAAGGACTACCACATCAACAAGAGTTGATCTTTCACTACCTTAAGGATCCAAGTCTTCGCCTTCTCCCGCGTCTCAACTTGCAGAGGAGTGTTAGAAAATAAATCAAGTTAAATATTTAATTAGTGTTTATTACTTTTAAGTCTTAATCATATTTAGTAAACAGTTGACTGTGTTTCCATGTATGCCCTTTGCCTCTCTATAAAAGAGGGCTAGGGCCTCTCTATTTGATCAATAACAAGAATCATTTATTCCCCCAAAAATCTCTCCAGCCTACTTATTGGATGTGTGAGAATAATAATAAAATATTAGTTAAGGGTCACGAGAAGATTTTGTTCTATCATGTAATTAAGGTCCAACGGTCCTTTTATTGGACGTCAAATAAGTAGGTCTCCAGACATCTGAAAGTAGGTATGGACGTCTGGGTACTAAATATCACAAACTAGGTGTTCCAGATCTCGATTATTGGGCGCCTGATCTAAATATCAAACGACTTAAGAGTGATTTTCAGACATCTAATAATGATGTTGAACGTCTAATAAAGCATTCTAATTCATGTTTCGATATTCTAAGTCAATTCTAGGATTTGCCAAAATATCCCAGGATAGGTAAGTATGTCTAAAACCTACGTAGTTATCTTTTGGGCTCTTTCTAAGAAATAAAGAGAACATACAACCAATATGGAACATAATAAATATTCTATCATATTCTTCTTTCACTTCATCTTCAAGCTTTAGCCCTAAGCTCCTACATCAATCTTATTCCTTCAAAACTCCTTGATGCTTTTCTTTTAGCTATCAAGCTCCATTTCTCCATGGACTTAAGCTTGAGCTCCATCACACTTGCTTCCATTTGCATTTTAACCCGAAATCTTAATCTCAAATGCAAATGTCAAATAACAAGTGTTTTATTATCACTAAAATCGATGATCGTGGTGCATTTGCACCTACAAAAATCACTACCTAGGTTTCCTCAACTTAGGATTTTCCTAGCTAGGCAAAACTAGTCAAATCACTATGGTACTATTTAAATGAGGGTGACAACCTCTTATAACCACTTTTCTTTTCCTACCTAGAGAAGTTACAACAATTCTGGGAATCCCAACATAATGGATACCTATCCAAAGAAACATCAAAAATGAAATAAGAACAAAAATAATCCGATGGAACCATAGAAATAAACTTTCAAACCGATTTTTCTAGAAGCTTGTAATGTAGAAAAGTCATGCTTTGAAGTTGAAGTGTAAGCAATGAAAGCACGTGCTAAGAGAGAGAGAGTTGTTAGTGTTGTCTTTCTGTGTCTTTAAAGATCCAACTTTAAGACCTATTTATAGGTAAAGCGCGGTCAATTATGGAAGTACTATAATTAACTTTTAAGCACCTGTTGCTCGATCAAATAGTTATAATTAATAGATTGTTTGAGAAGGAATTCTCGAGAAGAAAGGAAGTAGCAGGGGCGGCAGCAAAACACTTCAGGCAATTCATGGGTGCAAGGACGCAAGGATAATGGAGATGGACAGGATCGGATGCGCAACATATCTCTGAGGCCCAGGCGAATAGCCCGATTTCCCTTCTCATGGAGGACGAGATCAGGAGCGCACTCTAGGGGCTAAATGCAGATGGGTGCCTGAGGCCGGATGGTTTCCTGGTGATCTTCTATAAAGAATTATGGCTAATGATGAAGGAGGATGTTATGCAGGTTGTTCAGCAATTCGAGGAGGGAAACAAGGGCTTTGATAGGCTTAACTGCTTTTATATGTTCCTACTGCCAAAGGAGGGGGCTGAGATGATTGAAGACTTCAAGTCAATTGCGCTCTCCAATGTCACATACCTCATTGTTGCCAAGGCCTTGGTGAACAGACTGCGTGTTGTACTGGAACATCCTACATGGTTTTGTTATTGCATCAGAGATTTGGGACACTAGAAGAGGCAAGGGAAGAAGGCCTTCTTATGGAAGATGGACTTCAGTAAGGCATACGATGCAGTGCAATAGCCCTTCCTTTAGACATCCCTAGTGTCCAAGGGTTTCCTGCAGAGATGGATTGGGTGGATGACGAGGTGCGTGACCACGACGTCCTTCTCAATCCTGGTTAATGGTAACCCAGCTAGTGGATGGATACAGCCACGCAGAGGGGTCAGGCAGGGGTGCCCCCTTAGCCCCTACTTTTCATCTTGGTCAACAATGCACTGGCAAGGGCTACCTTCAGGGCTTACGACAGAGGTCAACTTTCGGGTTTCTCAATGCAACAGGTGATGGTTTCAGTGCTTCAATATGTAGATGATACTTTGTTTTTCGTAGAGGGCTCTATAGAGGAGGCGAGGAGACTGTGCATGCTACTACAATTATTCGAAGAGGCATCAGGCTTACAGATCAACTTCTGGAAGTCTAGGTTTGTTCCGATGCAGATGGAGACCAACGAGGCCGCGGGCTATGCTGGGGCCTTAGGCGCATCGATGGCCACCTTCCCTCTACCCTACCTGGGCCTAGCGCTATCTAATAATAGGCTCAATGTGCGAAATTTTATCCCACTGGAAAGAATGGAGAGGTTGGCAGGGTAGTCTTCTAGGACGTTGTTGTAAGGGGGTCGGCTGGTTATGGTGAAGGTGGTCCTCTCCGCCATTCCGTATTTCTTCATGTCCGTCTTCAAGCTACCTAAGAAGGTAAAGAGAAGGCTAACTGAACTAATGCGAGATTTCTTCTAGGCCGATATTGGAGAGTCGGGGAAGGGGCTAAGGCTGATGGCATGGGATGACGTCTGCAAGCCTGTGAAGGAGGGTGGCCTCAGAGTGCATGATATGGGGTCTATGAGTGACAACTTGCTGACTAAATGGATTGAAGGTAGCATGGGTCGTAGACCGAATTTGCTCAGCGAGGTCCTGGAGGCGTGCTATGGAGGGTCGCTAGACTAGGGGAGGCTGGCGAAGTCGGGGTAGGGTGCCTCCTTTTTCTTTAAGGGGCTAGCGGCAGTAGCACCGAAGGTCCAAGATTTCTTTCTGCTGCTGGTAGGTACAGGTAATAGATTTAGATTCTGGGTAGGAGACAACACCATCGCCTCCCGTTTTCCAAGACCATTTGCCTTGGCACAAGACAAAGAAGCCTCGGTTAGAGCTTGTTGGGAGGGGACATGGTGCCCTACATTATTAGGGAACCAATCAGACCACAGACTGGAGGGGTTTCTAGCCCTCCTACAGGAGTTAGAACATTTTAGGATGGAAGGAGGGCAGGTCCTGGGATGATGACTTCTCCATTAGGAAGGCTTATGATAGGCTACGCAGCAAGGCTAAGATGACAAATGTGGACTTCCTCCGCAATTACAAGGTCATTTGGAAGGCAAACTACCCCTTGAAGATCAGAATCTTCACCTCGCTGCTCAAGAAGGGGAGGATAATGACCAAGGCCTGGAGGGCCAAGTAGGCATAGGACACAGACACTATATGCCCTCTTTGTCGGGAAGGGAATGAAGACGTAGAGCACCTCTTCTCCTGTCCTTTCTCCACTCAAGTATGGAGGCGACTAGACCTTGGTTGGGTGGATTGCTCGAGCCAGGAGCTTTTCTGGGCATCACTACGGAGGGGCAACACGGCCTTAGAGCGACGTGTGTTTAGACTCAGGAAGGAGGTTTCAAAGGTGTTGGCCACATTGTAGGGTGTGTGGCTTAGGAGGAATGCAGCGGTGTTTAAGGCGAAAACCCTTACGACGACAACTTTATCTCTTCTATCTATGGTTGGTGCATTTCAGGGAATCCAACGATTGAGATGTAGACTCTTATAACCTATTAGCACCATGGTCATTTTTTAATATATAACCTAAGGGGTTATCGCAAGGATAACTACCTCTTTTCCTTTTCAAAAATAATTAATAGATTTTTATTAATCAAAGTTGATTGATCAAGAGCAAAGATTGGTCATCATTTTACATGTAAAACAAACTCTCTTTGCATATTGGTCGATTAATATAAGTAAATTGCCCAATCGATAAGTTGTCCATCAATTTTATTTAATGGTTAGTCGTGAAAGATATTTAATCCTTAGTGAAAATAAGTACAACTATTTTAGTGAATTTATTCCAAGGTTCTTTACAAAATATTTCTAGACTCTAAACAAGAGTAAAATTTACATTTTTTTAACATAAATGTCCTTGCGACATGCCTTGCAAGTTTTCCATAACTTGAATGATCAACTTTGATTTTCCATCTAAGCCTTGAAAGGTTAATCCAACAATATAGTGTAATTTTGTTTCAGCAAAATAAGGTTCGCAACAACGGCGACTACTGCAGAAGTTGCCAGAGTCATGTCTGCAACCAATGCCTAACTCAAAGAACTTTGAAGTCTCAGGTCATATCATTGACTCAGAAGAAACTGATGAGTGGTAGGGAAGCTAAGCTATGGCTTAGCCCCATCTATGAATGCCCAAACCCAATTTTACTCTCTTAAGGTGCAGAATTTTTTTTCTGGAGATGGATGACTATTCGTGCTTGGGAAATGGGAACATGTCCCAGTTGAAGTTGCTAGTTAATTGAAGTGCAGTTAAAGTGGCTAGTTAGTTGAAGTGCAGTTGAAGTATTCAAGTTTGTGTTCAGTTCAGTTCAAGTTTAAGTAATTTTTCGTGCTCAAGTTCTAGTTCAAGTTTGTGCTTAGGATCGACTCCCGTTGAAAAAAAAGTTTGTGTTAAGAGGCCTGCATGCATGCTCCAGCCTCAAGTACATTGGAAAGGGGGAGGGTATGCAAAGTTTCATTCCTTCAAGTTGGATCGAGCACATCCAACTTAGGGGGAGTGCAGAGTTTCCACACCAAAGAGAAGCCCAACGTTAAGTGGAGGAAAAATCCACTTTCCAAATTATGTTTTTCCTATTTTCTTGTTTTTGGTTTTTCTAGTTTTAGTATTTAGAAAGATGGTTAGGATTTGCTTTTATTGTTTAGGATTTGAGAGATATGTAGAGCTTCATTTGAGATTTGATTTCGTTATTTAGTGAATAGCATTAGGAGTTGGAATAGGATTAGTCTCTATATAATAAAACCAAATCCCTTTGTTTCTTCTTGCATTTTCCAATAATAAAAGTATAACATGTTTTAGAGAAACTTCCATGCATTCTTGTCAAAGAAAGATGTGTACCAAGATGGTTGATAAGATCCCTCTATAGATGTGAAGCCCTATTGCCTAAATATTTAAAACTAAATGCCAACATGATAAGTCCCTCTAATGCTTTGATGATTGGACAGGTCTTGGAGTTTTCTTGCACTTGTACCCACGGTTATTTTATCTCTCCCTTAATCTTCATGCTTTGACAAGTTTGTACTCTGGCTCCTTGCTAGATGGTAGCGATGACACTAACTCAACCAATTTACCTGAGGATGCATCTTATTCGATTATAGGAAAACATAAAAACTTTCAACCTTTGTTTGGTGAGGCAGATTGATGGGAGCTTGAAGATGAAGGGAGTTCCATGGACATTTATCATTTGTTGGCCCAGAGGTAGTTGATGGCAAGCTCTCATCAAAAAGACACTAGGTTATCTAGAAAGCAAAAAAATCTATAAAGGTGAAGATTTTTGCTTGGTTCTTAAGAAGGGGAAGGATAGTGACAAAACAACCCAGATGGACTTCCAGATGGAGGACTTGACTAGTACGTATTATGAGGAAGCCACTGAGGATTTTGGTCACCTTTCCTTCAAGTGACCCTTTGCTGCTACAATGTAAGAGAGTATGAAATCAAAGTGGGTGGATTCTTCCTCAGAGTCTACCTTTTAGGAGTCCTTTTTGGCAGGTAGGGTTGGCACTAGACAGTATTTCAAGTTTTGGAGTGAAAGGGCAAAGACCTTCGTTGTTTCGTGGGTTATGTAGTTGCAACGAAGGTTTTAAATGTCGATATCAATGTCGTACTGATAATTTCCAAGTACGTGTATTGAAGGCATGTCAAAGACACACCGTGGAAACACCTACGTATCAATGTTGGGGTTGTCGAGGTTATTAATGCCCCAAAAACTCTTCGTATCGAGGGTAGCCGACACATGCTGGCAAATTCACTTAAATTATTAAAATTGCAAGCAAATCACAAATTATTAACTTAAAACCAAGGTTATGTAAGAAGGCATACATGTGAAAATGGGCCTTTAGAGCCACTCATTTTGATATTATACTTCCTACTTCAACTCGTTAACCAAAGAAATTCCTATACTAACTTATATGTGTATATAGGTTTTCTTAAGAAGAGAAAAAGGATGACTACAGAGTGTTCATCCATAGGTTTTTTGAAATAAGAAAAATGGAGTGCAACTAGAGCATTTCTCCCACATGCTCGAGAATGCACTAGAAGTAACACTGAGATTATCAACATATGCAAGGTTCTTTAAAAAATGAAGCAATTTTGTCAACTTTGGACCACAAAAGCAATTTAAGCACAAACATATCATATTATGTATGTTGTTGCAATGTTCAATGACATGTCCCATTTTACCCACATAATCCAAAAAAGGTCCAGGTTCATGATTTGTCCAATCCAAAAGAACTTCTCCTAAGACTCCAACTTCTATACCAGAAAAAAAAAAATACTAACTTGTATCTTCAAGACTTCAACATCTGCACCTAATCTCCCTGCATGAGCCCAATATGAATGCTGGCCCTTTATAGAAACTCCTCTTGAACAATCAAATGGGCAAATCGACCTTTAGCTTTTAAATGGCAATCGCAGCGAGGCCATTGCCAACACTAGGAGGCCATCGCCAGCAACCGTAGGAGCAGCAACAACACGATCGATACGATTAACACAGGCGATAATATCATCAATACATTTGATGTGGTCAGCAAATCGCCAACACACTTACATATCCATGCCTTTTGCATGTCGCTATGGCCCTTTGCTCAAAACCCCCCATATCGACGGCATGTTGCCGACATCTTAAATGCTAATTGCAACAAAATGGTGTAGTGTTTAAAAGGGAGTCATACTGCAGATGAGGTGGCATATAATGCTTTTAGCATTGTAAGGAAGTGGAGTAACCTATTATAAGTAATATTTTACTTGATTAACAAATTCAGAGATAGTCACTACCTCTAAGTAACTTTACCCCTAAAAAAAAGACAAACATATCCCTTTAGCACCCAGACCCCCACCCCCAAAAAATGGGAAAAAACTTCTTCTGAAGCCAAATTAACCATGACCAAATGATCGAGCCAACAAGACCCAACAGGAAAGTGAAAGGAGAGTAGATGAGAGTCGTAATGCAAGAGACTAGGGCACGAGAGCGTTGGTTACCTAGTTCTATCAAACTAACATACGTCTGGGAAGGGGGTTTTGCCCTCGAATATCTATTAGAATTTTTTGCTTCTTTTTCTAGTATTACAAGAAGGGATGATCCCTTTTCGAATACAACCATTTCCTTATATAAGGATCGGAGAGGGTAATCATTTGGTCCTCGGGGGGTGGGGCAGATTGCTTTGGGGTTTGCTCCATTGGCTTGTTCACTGTCATCGCCTCGATTCTGACTCGGTCACTTCAATTTTCATGCTGCCACCCTGTGTTGATGAGGCAACAATTGCCAAGTAATTCTCCTTGTAGTCGTAGTTTGGGCGGTCACTTAGAGCCCCTTGGGTTTATGTATCTAGGCTTTATCATTATTAGTTGTTGCTTAGAGTTAATTGTAAATTTTATTATTTCGTTGAGTATCATGTAATTTCCCACCTCTATATGTTGAGAGGTAAGGGTATGGAATAAGATAACTTGTGTCATTTCTTTCTACTTGGTATTAAAGTCACAGTCCTAGTACAAGGTTTGATACCCACCTTGATTACCATACTCCTTTCTCCATCAAATAAAAAAAAGCCTAAGGAAGCTTCTCTCTACCACTGCTGGCCCCAAGGCTGGTTGATGGCCTCATCCATGTCGCCATCAGCCTTGCCCCACCTTCTCTATCACACCAATGGCCTCGACTCCCCTCTAGTGCAGCACATCTCCCTTGTGCAATGCCATGCAGCAAGGCAAGGGCACCCTCAATCCCCAGCGTCACCGCCTCATCTAGCGAAGCCCTACATCACCTTTAACAGGCCTTGTATGACACCAGGCAGCATCACCAAGGGTCACCCTCAACACCCAACGCCACCACCTCGGCTTACGAGGCTCTGCATCGCCTTAAAGGGGCCTAGCACCTCTGCCAGAGGTTGTGTTTGACCTCTCGCACCACCTCCTCACCTACTCTTGCCTTAAAATAACATTATCGAGCACCGCCAGAGGGTATCCTCCTATGTGTGCTCCTGCCACCTTCGTTGACCGCTAGTGGGTGCATCCAAGTGTCAACAGGGATCGACTGTGGTCAACCGATTCGATTCGGATCCCTTTCATGATCCTCGATCAGTAAAAGGGTTCCCGTTTCTGTGTTGATAATCTAATGTTTCCCTTTGTTTGCACATTGATATTGGCCAGGTTCTGGTTGAAGTCAAGATGGCGTCTACAAGTTCATGAGCATACAGCTAAGGCTGGGGAATTCAAGAGCCCCTTCTTTGGTCCTATGGTGAGGTTAGATGAGACTAAGTATGCTCGATGGTCGTAAACTTTTCTGATGGCCATAGAGGATTATGACAGGGAGCACATTCTTCTTCAACCAGAACCAAAAGAGAAGGCAAATGCACAAATGCATCCTAGAAGGACAATGTCATGGTTCGCGCCTAGATCATGAGTTGCATCATCCTTAGGATAAGGGATGAAATTATGTACTACTCAACCGCTAAGGAGATGTGGGACAGCTTACAAGACACATACTCCTACGAGAAGAACTCAAGCAATCTTCCAGATTTATAGTGAGTTGCCACAGCTACACCAAGAGGGGTGTACCTTGTCCCAATACTACTCGAACCTTAAAGGTCTTCTGGAGAAGCACGTGTGTATACCTATTTGCACATGTGCTACTCAACATTGTTCTACATGCCCACGACGTGCCCACAACATGCCCATGAAATGGCCTTTTTCTAACGTGGGGTAATATCAACACACATGTAATGTCGAAATGCAGGACTATCAACAATATTTTGCCAACTATAGATAATATGTCGATCAATTCGGAGAAATGGGTGGCATTAAGTAAAATTCGTAAATCGTTACCATATTTTAAGGTTAATATTGATATCTTAGTAACTAATTTCTATCCATTACTATTTTTTAAGTAATTTAAATTTTGACAGCATATTGTTGGCATATTGTCAAAATGGCTATTTTTAGGGTAAGGCAATATCGACATCAATATAATGATGAAACACAGAGACTTCGACGAAATGTTGACGAAATGTCACCGAAATGTCAACAAATGATGAAATGCACTCGACATTTCGACTTGCTGCTACTGCTTCTCATTCCCAACTCTCTCATTCTTCTCTACTACTACTATTATTGCTCACCCTGTTGCTATCACTCTATTTTTATCCAAATGAAATCTCCGTTGCTGCTCTCTCTTGTCTCATTGCTCCTCTCCTGCGGCTCTCTTAAGGTTTGATTTCATACCTATCCATAATTATCGAGTAGATCTACATACCGGACTCTAGATCTACTATTATTAAGAACATATAGGTCTAATCACACTTTAAAACTGAGGAAACATTTATTTAATTCCTAAAAATAAAATCCCAAGTTTAGGTTAGCATTAGATAATAAAGAACTTACATCCATCCATAAAAGAATAAAACCTGAAAATTGTAAGCACTAAGGGCATGTTTACTTCATGAATTAATCATCAATTATTTCCAGGATAACATCTAACCTAGAAACCCATGATCCCATGTTTAAAGATAACAACATATATTTTACATACATAAATATGATACAACTAGATATAAACGTGGCTCATAAGGAGTGGCATAAATAAAAATAACCAACACAACACACATAATTATGTTAATCTAAATCTATTCAAATTGATTAATATGTCGGCATGGTGAAAGACTAATTGATAAATTAATTTAAGATCATTGATTAGATACTTAAATTTCAGCTTTTAAATTTTTTTACTTTAATTTACTGCAAACTAAAAATTTAAATCTTTTATCTTTTCATAACTTGATTCAATTCACACAGTAATTATTTGATATTTGATTCTTGAACTTGAACATGATACAGTAAACTATATGTTGCATATGAATATTAACATATAACATTATTATTCTTACATAAATATATTTAAGCTTACACTTTTCTTGAAATTCTAATTATTTTTACTACTATTTTTGTCGATATACGTCAGCATGCCTCCGACATGCCCTTAGTGTGCCTCTAAAATGAACTATTTTTTGGCATCGAAATCATTGAAATCTGACGTCAAAATACGAGCGTTTCCAAGGAATGCCTTCGAAATGTACCCTTAAAAATTTATCGAAACGGCATCAAAATCGGCATTTCAAATCTTGCTACTTAGAGAGGCTATCGCAAGGAGACAGTGGTCCTACAGTTCTTGGCTAGCCTTAGACCTAACCACATGATGGCTTGATTACAACTCCTTACCCTCTCAGAGCTTCCTATCTTGGTGGAAGCATACAAAAAGTGAGTAGAATATCTGCCAACCTTACTGGGACTAAGACTACAAGACAGACCTCCGCTCCTGCATCTGCCTAGGAACAAGTAGGGGTTGTGGTCCCATCGGTAGAGGTAGGGGCCTCGCATGCACATATTGTGGGAAGATGGGACATGTAGAGAATAATTGTTAAATCTACCTCAGAGAAAGCATACAACAGGATGAGTAGAATATCTGTCAGCCTAACTAGGACTAAGACTACAGGATAGTAAGGGTAGGGGCCTTACTATCCAGGCAAAGGTAGGGGTCGTGGTCCCATCAGTAAGGGTAGGGGCCTCGTGAAAACATATTGTGGGAAGTTGGGGCATATGGAGAATAATTATTTAACCAAGCATGGTAGACCTCCTATGAAAAACCATACTATGACTAGTACGGAGCAACCATTTGACACTGTATCTGTGCCAAATGTAGACTATGATGAGCTTTTTCAACACCTTACACAATTGTCACCGGAGATGCCCACTACTTCAGAGACTGTTACTTTCACCCCCTTGTCAAGTATAGAGTTTGCCCTTTCATCTCTAGATGATCACTACTATACAGATTGGCTGGTTGACTCTGGATCCTCATAGCATCTCAGTGGAGATCAACGATGTTTTCGCTATCTTAGGTCAGTTCCCCCAGGTAAGATGGTGCATGGACAGGGGGAGGTCTCAATTACTCCCACCATAAGACCGACAGATGTTTTACTCGTGCCAAAATTCCCCATCAGGTTGTTTTAGTGGAATAACCAAGGAATTGCATTGTCATGCAATATTTAACTCCACTACTTATACTTTTCAGGATATCCTGATGGGGAGGACGATTGGTGGTAGTTGTGAAGAGGGAGGGGTCCATTGCTTGGTCCAATCACCTTACACAGCTACTTGCCATGGAGGTCACTTTTACTAATGAGTCTCCCCTTCAATGGCACCTATGTCTTGGCCATCTTCTACTAGATCGGCTTCGTCGTGTTGTTCCCCATACCTCTCCATCTACTATTATTTCTTGTGATGCCTAGCAACTAGACAAGCATCACCACAATTCCTATCCTGCTAGTCAGAGCCCCAGGTCTATAAAGTAGTTTCAACTTATTCATTCTGATGTGTAGGGCCCAAACCATATTCCTAATAGCCTAGGTCACCGTTACTATCTAATTTTGGCCGATGATTTTTCCCGTTTATCTTGGTTGCTTCTATTGAATAAGTCTAATGCGGGTCTTACGTTGGAATAATTTATTTTGAAAACAACGAACTAGTTTGGCACTTTTATTAAAATTATTTGTTTGAATAATGCTCTTGAGTTTTGTACCCAACGACCATCCACCTTTTATAAATCTCATGGAATTATTCATCAGACCAATTATCCTCAGACATCCCAATAGAATGAGGTTGCTAAGAGGAAGCATAAACATATACTTGATGTAGCATGTAGCTTACTCATACATCATAGTGTTCAATCTCTCTATTGGGGAGATGCAATGCTCACGGCGTGTTATTTGATTAATAAGATGCCCTCCTCTGCGATTCATGACCAAATTCCCTTGCAGATTCTTTATCCAAAGGAAATTTATTTCGTGTTCCTCCTAGGATTTTCTGTTGTGCTGCCTTTGTCCATATACCATGCCTAGTCGAAATAAGCTTGTTACTATGGCAGTCAAGTGGGTGCTCTTGGGGTATTCTCGCACGCAGAAGGGATATCGGTATTATGATCCTCTCACCCATAAACACGTCAATGCTGATTTCACCTTCCACAAGTCTATCCCTTATTTTCTATTGTTGGGCATAGCATCTCTCCTAAGCCAACTGTGGTGCCTATGCCCATTCCTCCTATATGCTCATTCCTCCTATGCCCCTGGAGGCTATCCCGATCAGTGAGTCAATCATTTATGCCACCTTCCCCCAAGCCTGAGAGGTTTCATGATCTACAAATTACCTACATGCTTCCTGTTATCTACAGGGTTTCCCGTCCCTCTTCTACACCAGGGCCTCTCCCACCTTATGTGACTACAGGTACTTTACAGACTGATGAAGTTGTGCCTAATGATGATGCAAGATTTTTACACGGCAATAGTGGTGTTCCTCCTACCCATTCTGAGCAACAAGGGGAGGTCAGTGGTGATGACCACATTTCAGATGATCTGGATCTTCTGATTGCAGTTCGCAAGGCCCCACGAAGTTGTGCCAGATATCCAATTTCTAATGTTATGTCCACAACTATTCTTAAAGGAGCATATAATAGGTTTTGACATGCCTTCCTAGTGGACACCATATCTCTGACAAAATGACAGTCCACTTCAATATGTTTCGTGTGCTCGTGGAAGACTAGGTTCGACGCAATAAAGATAGCAGACCTGCTATCACAAAACATAAGTATCAGAGCCTTGACTTGCACACCCAGATCATCCAAAAAATGAACCAGCCACAATCTTCACAAGCAGTGTAGGCCATGGTTCTGTATGCCACCTTAACACTGGATCTGGACACCACATTCTACTTATTACTTTTCCATGTCATTAAATTTCCACACAAAAAGGTGGCATATCATGCGATAGATCTCCTGTCCTCCAAACTTCCTCCATAGTCAACATCAGAATAAGTATAGAGATCCACGTGTCCATTGTTTCTCATATAGAGTCCTTTCCCTAGACTCCCCTTTAGATACGTGAGAATGAGACAAACCACCTGCCAATGATTGTATCGGGGACTCTCCATAAATCGGTTAGTCCTGTTCACAGCAATGTTTATATATGGTCTAGTAATAGTGACATGCAGAAGCTTGCCAACAACACTCTTGTACCTACTCTTGTCCTTGAATAGCAGGTCATCTTCCTCCTGGATCCTCTACAATGGTTCAGTAGGAATAAGAGATGATTTTGCTCTAAGTAGTCTTGTCTCCCGTAAAAGCTCCAAAACGTACTTCTAGGGCAAAGCCATGCCCCTAGAATTCCTAGCCACTTCAATTCCCATGAGGTATCTTAACTTTCCCAAGTCTTTGATGATTAAGGTTTCCTGCAAAAATTTCTTTCTCCTATAATCCCTTTAACATCATCTCCAGTGAGAACCATATCAACATAAACTGCTAGTATTACCATATAAGTCTTCGTGCCACACAAAAATACAGTCATCTAAGGTGGACTTATGGAACCTAATCTGGTGAACTGCAGAACTGAGCCTCTCATACCAAGCTCGTGGACTCTACTTGAGCCCATAAATCACTTTCCGGAGTCTACACACCCACCCCCCCCCCCCTCTCAACCATGAAGCCAACTAGTTAAGCCATGTAAACCTCTCCGTGTAAATCACCATACAAGAAAGCGTTCTTGACATCTAACTGGTACAATGGCTAATCCTTGTTCACAACAAGGGACAAGATACTCTGACAGAATTGATGCGTACAACTGGAGAAAACGTGTCAAAGTAATCTACCCCATATGTCTAAGTGTAGCCCTGTGCTACGAGTTTGGCTTTCAACCTCTCAATAATGCCATCTAAATGGTACTTAACAATATACACCCATCTATAGTCAACAACTCTGGCACCTTTGGGAAGGTCTGCCAAATCCCATGTGCCACGGGAGATCAAGGCCGTCATCGCCTCCATAGCCAGGCACCACTCAGGATCCTGCAAGGCCACATAATGATGACGAGGAACCACCATGGCAAAAAGAGTTGTAGAAAACTGTTGCAGAGCTGGACTAAGATGTTCAATGGCTAAATAATTAGACATGGGATGTAAAGTACAGGATCTTACCACTTTTCTAAAAGTAATATGTAGGTCATCTGAACCCCTTGGTGAATGACCCAGATCCAATGTCGGTGGGGGCGTAGCAGTATCCTCAAACATGAGCATGTTGATGATGCGAAAGTAGAAGAAAACCACTCAAGTGAGGATCCCTCATCAGAGAAATAAGAAACTCTCTCGAGGAAGGAAACATCAATAGAGACGTAATAGCAATTCCCAAGAGGATCAAAACACTTGTAGCCCTTTTGTATTCTAGAATAGCCTAGAAACACACACTTGACAAACCGAGGAGATAGTTTATCAGGAACCCCAACAAGTGAACAAAACATGTGCACCGAAATATCTGTAGTGGTAATGCAAACATGGTAGTATCAGGTTGCAAGAGAAGCAAGGGCATGTCGCCACCAAGTTTTAGTGAAGGAAGATGATTAATCAAATAGGTATCATGGAAATCATAATAGTTTTGGTGATGTCAAGAAGATGGCACAATTTTCACTCGACAACCCCATTCTATTGTAAAGTGTAAGCACATAATGTTTGGTGTAAGGAACCATTAACAAAAAGAAAATCATTCACATCAATTTGCACAAATTTTAAAGCATTATCATTGCAAAACACTTTGGTGCACGCAGAACAAAAATTTTGAACTTCATTAAAGAATTTTGGAATGATAGCAACAATCTCAAATCTATCTCTCATCAAGAAAGTCCACGACAGCCGATTAAAATCATCAACAAAGATAGCAAAATACCAGTAAACACCCCAATGGTTTATTCGACAAGGACCCCAAATATCACAACGAATCAAATCAAAAGCATTTGCTTGCAGGAAAAATAAACACGGTGATACTTGTTGAGATGACAAGTATCACAATCAAAACTATCTAAAATTGAAGACTCAACATCTTCCGTCGTCGTGAGGCAGGACGTCCCAAATGAAGATACTAGGTAACGGGTCAGTAAAGACAGATGCTACACCAACAAAAAGGTGATGAGTATCAATGTAGTAGAGGCTATCGCGCTCAATCCCCTCACTAATTCATTCCCGTCCGGGTGTCCTGAAAATAGATAAAGTGCTCATCAAAAATAACACGGCAACCAAGATCCTTACAAAATCTATAAACAAACAATAAGCCCAAAGGAAACTCCGATGTACAGTAAACATTTAACAACTTCAGCTTGTTAGAAAAGTGAACCTCCCCTACTCTAGTAACAGGGGAGTACGATCTGTTGGCAAGATGGACCAAGATAACAGCAGGCATCCTGCGCATAGATAGAAGAGCATCCTCCTTACTCTTTAGGTGATTGGAGGCACCTAAATCAACCACGCAAGTCGAGGAGGAGGAGGTAGTAGCCAAGTTGGCTGAACTGCTCGTCACAGCCAAGGAAGCAAAAGTCATGTCTGGAGGTGCAAACTGTCACAAGATCAACATCAAGAGAGCATAGTCATCTGGTGTCAAGGTAGGTGGAGCAGGAGTAGGAGGTGGTCTAGGAGTGGGAGTAGTCTCCCCCTAAACCATAGCAGTGGCAGTAGTCTGTCGAGGATAGCCAAATTTGGACCAGTACTTCTCCAATGGTTCATCCTCTAGCCATGAATACAAGGACCGTATGTACATTCATGACCATGACCCCAACCAACACTATATGTACGTCGACCAGTGAATCCACCCTGGCCTCCAAAAATAGCAAAGACCGTCGTCTCTGCAACAAGCGCCTGAGATGTAGCAGTAGATACCACTGGGAGATCTACATTAGTGGATATCTTTTAAAGTCGCCCATACACCCTAAGATTAGAAATCTCATTTAAGGCCAAAATTTGCTCCCTAGCTGACGAAAATCGGGGACTGAGACCATCTAGAAATCGATATACCTACCAAGTCTGGCTCTAACCAGTCTAAGTGTCGTAGTAGCATGGCTAGAAAATATTGAGCTCTTCAAAGAGCTCCTCCATCTCCATGTAGTAGTCTACCAACCCCTATTCTCCCTGTGTGGACCATACGCAGTAATATATGTTAGAGAGGCCCATAATTGGATTTTTGGGAATACTTCTTGACTTTCCCAGACCTCCTTTGTGGTCTTCTTGTAAAGTTGATTTGCAAGAGGCTTTACACTGTTCATGATCCAATTCATCATAAGATAGCTATCCTACTGCTTTTCAAACTCTGCACTCTGAATATCTAAAGACTCCTTAGTAAAGAGGGCAAGTCTTTTTTGGCCACCAACAAACATCTTAAATAACTAGAACCATACGAGAATTCTGGGAACCATGAGTTTCATGGTGGTGCCTTGTAGCATTAGAGAGGCCAAGGTAGACATCAGCTTGATATCATAAGACAAAGAAGGTCCAAATAAAGCCATGTTGGGGCCAAGAGAATCACCAAATCAACTTCTCAAATCTGAAATCAAGAGCATAGCATACCAACATCTTGATTTCAACAATAAATCAATCTCCTTAGGCCATAGGATAGCACAAACCACAACCCAAGTACAAGAACACGATCTAGGACACCACCGGGGAGCATTTAGGCCATTAATGGACCTTGAAAGTGCCAACAGCAGGCTGCACTAGCAGCAATAAGCGCTGGGCGAAGGAGCCGCCTAAGGAGAGGCGATGACAGTCCTAGTAGCACTGCTAACTACTGCTAAGGTGCAGCAATCCCACATAAGACCGTCGAGATTGCTGGCTACGCACAAGCGGTCCTGGTGGCTCCTTGTTGCTGACGAGAAGAGAGGAGACGAGGAGATAAGAGGAGGGAAAGAAAAAGAGGTTTCCCCTCTCCCTTAGGGTTTTTAGTGGAGAATGGTACCCGAGCGTAAAGGATCTAGAACCCACCCTACTCTGATACCATGCAGAAAGAAAAGAATGTGTGTTATTCGAGAACATAATCCTAGGGCTCTTTATATAGAGAGAGGCCCTTAGGAAAAGTACATGGTAAACCCAAAGGTAGGAAAATAAAGACACGCACACCACTCTACATTATAACTCTAGCACCCTCTGCATTTCAACTTTAACAAGGACATATTGACAAGACGAGTTATTAGTTGTAAGTGTGAGGAAGGTAGTGTCTATCGCCACCTACAATCACCTTATGCTGGTCATGCATCTCTTTCATCTAGAGGGTCTTCTAGTTATCTGTGGCATCTTTGATTTGGCCATCTTCCCTTATCTAAACTTTGATGGGTGATACCGCAAATTTCACTAATTGCAATCTTCTAATGCGAAGCTTGCCAACTTGGTAAGAAATATAGGAGCTCCTTTCCAAGAACACAACATCGAAGTTCTGAAGCAATGTTTCAATTGCTTCATCTAGATATTGAATGATCATTTGGGTCACGGGTTTTAACTTGTCATATAGATGATTTTCCTTTGTTGAGAGAATTGTGTAGTAGTGTTTAGTCCCACATAGTGGAAGGGGATTTTGTTATGTGTGTGGTGGCACTTATTCCCATATAGGCGTGTACCCCCTACTTATTCTTTTAAGAAGAAGCAAAGAGAAACACGCCCATAGAGGCACTTCTCTCGTGATTTTCTCCTTGCTCTTCGTGAGGTTTCCACGTAAACCCAAGCATTCATGATGTCTTTTATTATTTTGATATCATGCTTCTGTATTATTTAGGTCTGTCAACTTGGTATTAGAGCATGTTCAATTCTTGAGTTTATTTTAGCATCATTAAGTTGTTGAAGTTCCAATCTCTTTTTTGATCATCCGGAGGAAAGCACCATCGGGGTTCCTTCAAACCCTAAGGTACAAAGGAGTTCGTGGGGCTGGGCCTGGTGGCCCTCAAGGCGATCAAGTCGTCCTCCTAGCGACAGCAACGATAATGGCCGTTGTCAGTGCTGCAAGGAGAAGACATGGCATCGATGGCATATGGCACCAATGTTGGAGGCTGAGAGGACCAATCACGAAGAGGATGAGAGGGACCGCGAGTAGAGGCACCACAGGAGGGAGGACTCCTGTAAGCACAACAATTCCTACCCAGAGCACCGCCGCGAAGGTAGCAAGGAAGTCGAGGAAGCGGCAGTAGCAATGCACAGCAACAGGCGAGGCGGCATGCGGCAACACGCAGCAGCAAGCAGCGGACATCGACGTGGAGATCTCCTGCGATGGAGGCGATGGCGATGACAACCACGCCAAGGTGTCGAAGGTGCTGTTGGCGAGCCCTCCGCATCGGCCAAGCGAGGCAGATGCAATACCCTTGGCGATGAGAGCGAGAGAAGCATGGCCGAAGAAAGCAGTGGCGACCAGGGATGCGCTGCGACGAGGAGCCCTCCCCAACATTGTCGTCGAAGGAGGAGGCCGCGGCGACGCGCTTACATCATGCGAGGCATTGGCCAAGTCGCCCGACAATCGAGACTAGGAGGATGTTGAGGGTCAAGGTCGAAGAAGCGGTGATCAGCGGCGTGAAGATCACGAGGATCTCTGCGATGAAGATTTGCCAAATCTTGAGGGTGTGCACAGCGTGAGTTTGAGAGCAGCAGTTGTACTATTGGGTTCTCCCAAACCCTAAGGGGGAGGCAGTTTTAAAAAAAATGATGAAATGAAGAGAAAGAAAAAAAAAAGGAGAGGAAAATTTTAAGAGGGGGAGAGGCTCTTCTCTAGTTCTTATTGTTTTTCTTCTCGTTATTTTCTTCTCCCATACGAGTATAGGAGAAAGGGGGAGTGTGAAAGCTTGCTATAGTCACCTCCATTCTAGAGTCTTTTATTCTTAGACTACACATGAGAAACCATAACTCTGAGAGGTTCAGAGTTTCAAGGTCTCTAGAAGGGAGATCATATTTTGAGGTCCTCAGAGGAAGGGCCCATTTCAGGTTTCTATATGGGAGATCCAATTTTATAGACTCCAGAGAGGGAGATCCATTTTTCGAGATCTTCAGAGGAAGACCCTTTCCAAGGATACTGAATAGGGAGCCACCAGCACCAAGTCTCCAAAGGAGAGGCCTCTTTTTAGAGCCAGCTACAGTTTGTCCAGCAGCTCTAGCCTGTGTTCCGCCTACAAGCAAGAACCAGTCCAGAGATTGTGTTTTGTTGTGTAGAGTGGATTTCTTTGTGTTATAAGCGAAGCATTCCATACTCCAGTTTAAGGGGAAATGTTAAGAGAATTGTATAGTGGTGTTTAGTCCCACATAGTGAAGTGGGATTTTGTTATGTGTGTAGTAGCCTATAAATAGGCATGTACCTCCACTTATTCTTTTAAGAAGCAAAGAGAAACATGCCCATAGAGGCACTTCTCCGATGGTTTTCTCCTTGCTCTTCGTGAGTGACGTTTCCACATAAACCCAAGCGTTATTGATCTCTTTTATTATTTTGATATCATGCTTCCGTATTATTTAGGTCTGTCAACTTTCTCGCTTGACTTGGGTATTCCTATTAAAAGCTAATTCTGAAGGTGGTAATATAATCAAAACCTTTCTGATGGAGATAAAAATCATTTTGGGACCAATGTAAAGGTCATTCGATCAAATAATGACTTGAAATTTTGCACTTACCCCCCCATGCAAGAAAACCACAGAGACAACCTGAAAGCATATTCAGGATGATCTATACTCGTCATTAGGCTCAGCAAGAAAAACCATTCCCACCAGAGCCGTTATCATCTATTCATGAGGAGAGTCCTATACCTAATGATATGAAGACCATTCCTGCTACCCAAAAAGATTCTGATAGGCCTCAACAGCCTCAGACTATGGCAACTAAAGACTCTGATCTTAAGCTTGATGAGACAAACAATCTACTAGATGACAGTTTTGATTTACCTATTGCCTTGCAAAAGAACACTAGGTTGTGTACTTTGCATCCAATGTCCAAGTACATGCCTATGACGAGCCTATCTCCTTAGTACCGACAATTTAGCATTGCTCTCTACTATTTGGGCACCTACCACCCATCAAGAGGCACTATGTAATCCAAAGTTGCAACAAGCCATAAAGGAAGAGATGGTTGGGTTAGCCTCACATGGAACTTAGAGCTTCGTTCAACCTCCACGTGATGTAGCCATAGTAGGATGCAAATGGGTATTCATTATCAAATATTGACCGAATAGGTCACTTAAGAGACATAAAGCTCACCTGGTAGCAAAGGGATACACTCAAATATATGGAGTAGACTACTTTGACACATTCTCTCTAGTTGCTTGACTTCCCACGATACGCATACTCATTTCAATGGTTGTTCACTATAATTGACCTCTCTACTAACTTGATGTCAAGAATGCTTTCCTCTACGGTGATCTAAAGGAAGAAGTCTACATGCAACAGCCTCCGTGATTTAAGGCTAAAGGAGAGTGTTCCAAAGTATGCAGACCACATAAGGCAATTTATGGGACACAAGTAGAATCCAAAAGCATGGTTTCAAAAACTCTCAAGTGTGATTGAGAGAGTTGCCTTCAAGAGATCTTCTGTTGGCCATTATCTATTCATAAAGAAGACTAAAAAAAGGAGTAATAGTAATGCTCAATATGTGGATGACATTATACTTGACAAGTGATAATGCAAATGGCATTACAATTACCAAGGAATTTATAGTCAAGTACTTTGTTACAAAAGACTTAGGCCCACTTCATTACTTTCTTGGAGAGGTGGCTCAAAATGCACGTGAAGTAGTTCTTTCTCAGAGGAAGTGTGTAGTAGATCTACTCCAAGAGACTGACATGCTAAGGGCAAAGCTCGCTTCTATTCCCATAAACCTTAGTGTGCATCTATATCAAGATAACTCAAAATATATTGATGCTAGATGGTTCAGATGTTTAGTAGGGAAGCTACTATATGTCACT
Organism: Thalassia testudinum; assembly: GCA_037157565.1. Lineage (NCBI taxonomy): Eukaryota > Viridiplantae > Streptophyta > Magnoliopsida > Alismatales > Hydrocharitaceae > Thalassia > Thalassia testudinum. The sequence continues at coordinate 107,562,120 of JAZHRO010000003.1, read as the reverse complement.
ATATAAGGCCCAACATTGCGCTTGCAATAAGCAAAGTGAGAGCCTATTCATGTACAAACCAAGGAAGGTACAATGGGATGCAGTTATTATGATCCTCAAGTACTTGAAGTCAGCTCCAGGAAAGGGATTGTTATTTACTCGTAGGAGTTCTTTGGATGTGGCAACCTACATGAACACTGATTATGCTGGTTGTCCCAAAGACAGAAAGTCTACTACTGGTTTTTGCACCTTTGTTGGGGGTAATCTGGTTGCATGGTGAAGAAGCAAACCGTGGTAGCTAGGTCAAGTGCAAAATCAAAGTAGAAAGCTATGGCTCAAACCACATCTAAGCTCCTATGGATTAGATCTATTCTCATGGATCTACACATTTCAATATTTGGCTCTATGGAGATGAGGTGTGACAACAAGGAAGTACTCTTCATTACTAGCAATCCAATCTTCCATAAAAGAACCAAACACGTCCAACATAAATGAAGATATCCAACATATTTTCTTTGATTGTGCGTTCTCAAGAGATGTTTGGGACCAAGTTCATCTCTCAACGGTGAACACGATGAACTTCAAAAGATTTTGGATGAGCTTCAGAGACCATATTGATTTGGATATGGCAAAATGGGTGCAAGCTATTACTATTATTTGGAGTCTTTGGCTACAGAGAAATGCCAGTGTTTTCAAGAATGAGAGGTGTTGGTCTGAAAATATTGTAAAACAAGCAAGGTGTTTTCTTATTTTTGGCTTTAAAATCTGTAAGCCTATTCCTTTTCCCATTTTAATACAATTTTGGATGATTACCACCGTCAGGTAATCTTCCTCTTTCTTCTCAAAAAAAAAAAAAAAGAACCAAATACGTCAAGATGGATTGCCACTAAACTCATGACATGATCCAAAAGGGATTATATCCACGCCTCGCATGTAACGTCTAGAGATCAAGTTGTTGATATGTTCATTAACTTCCACCTCTTTTGATTGATGCATTTCCAAGATAAGCATAATAAATATCTATGCTCCAACTTTAGAGAGAGTGTTGAAGTAAGAAGCTCTTTCAACTTATTGGTTATCTTGTTTCCAGTCTAGTTTATTCTTTTTTTCTTTCCCTAAAGGCAGAGTTGTAATTGTCCCCTAACCTTTCTCTATAATATAGAGGTGTAGGGTTCTTCATGAGATATTGAAAAATCATTTTCTTCTCATCACACTCAACTTAACCTTTATATTTCCTCTTAGTTGTGAGGATTCTTGCTTTAATGTTGAAGCGTGTTGATTCAATCAAATGAATGTTTCTATAGGCCGCTGGCTCAGAAGATAACTCAATATTAGTCTCTCAAGGAGTCTATAGGCCGAAAGAGGATGGCGATCTTAGGATTCCCAACTTGAAGATAATGAATGATGTCCTGCTTACCAAGTGAGCGTTTTGTCTCATGGGACCCGATCTCCCCCTTTAGAAGAGAATCTTCTACAAATCTTATGGAGATATGGTAGATTGGGGTGAGCAAAGATTAGGGTTTGAGGTTCATCTTTTTGGTTAAGTCTACAAAAGATATTAAGAAATGTTCGATCCCATTGCAAAAGCCACATGGATGATGGATCAAGACATACATTCTAGCTCCATGAGTGCTCCCTTGCTAGGGTCATTGCTGGCATATAATAGGTGGAAGATATAAAGCACCTATTCTTTGGTCGCTTCTTTGTGCACTCTTGTTGGATGGGTATAGGTAACTTGTCCATTAACTTTGCCTCACTTTCAAAGTCTGGTCAATCAATCATGGAACCCTTGCTGACGGAGACACCATTTGGAGAGATTACGTCCTTTTATGGTGTATTTGGTTAAAATGTAATGGGATATGGATTTGTTGTTAAAAGGGCCTTACATCTCTACAATTTAATTTGTTATTACTAATGTATTAGACCCTCCTTTCTTTTAATGAATTTGGGGGAGGGAGGCAACAACTTTTGTTATCCCCATTTCCTCCTCATTAACAAAAAAGGAAACTTTGTATAAGAAATCTATAAGTTCTAGGAAGCCATTCTTATGCAAAGAACACTACAAGAAAGAATAGTCCAATAAATCATAGACCTACACAAAATCTTCTACATAAATCTGCATCCAATAATTTATTTGTCCAATGGAATAAAAAAGTTAGCCCTATAATCCTCCACACTTTCAGCAGATTGTTTCTTCAACATTAGAAAGAGTGGGGAAAAGAATAAAAGATCTATTCTATCTCTCAAAATCCTCAATGCTAAAAAAAAACTCCTGAAAAACCACGGGACATCCTCTCCATCATTGAATAGGACTCCTTTAAAGCAAGAAAACTAGAAAGTCATTTCACCCTATGAAGGGCTCAAAATCCAAGCCGTAAGTAACACATGGCACCTCCTCTTCTGTTAAATGTCTAACCAAAAAAGAATCTTGATTAATTAGAAGATAAGAAGTATCCCATCCAGGCCACCACCAAAGTGCCTTACTACCTTCCTAGAGAACCTCTGAAGTGATTGGCTAACAGCCAATCTCCTTCCTACCAACACCAATAATCCCTTGGCTACAATCTTACCAACCAGATTTGATCTTCATCATCCATAGGAAACCATGTGAAAGAAGTGTGTTGGAATCTCCTTTTAGCCACGACTCTCTCAAGCATTGCTGCCATTAAATCTCAACGTTTTGATACTCCTTTCTATTTCATTATTGGACAACAAAAAGGTCAGACATCCTCTATGCTATCCGTGCAATTGATATTCCCTACTGCCTTTGCACTGTGATGTTACTCCTTAATACTTTTCTCCACAATCACAAAGAAATCTCCTCAACCGCTGGATTTTTGAAGGTCCTTATAGCTGACCCCTGCATAGGTGTTGACCACCACAAACCCCCTGCCACACTTTTTAAAGTTTGACACCAACCAAGATTGGCTTGAAATATGAAACACGTTGAACCTCCTCATTTGGTTTCCAAAATCAGTGGAATGTGATTGAGAATGGCTTATCTGCTAGCTCAAAAACAACAGAATAATCTTCTGCAATAACCATTAAATATATCGTTAATTTCATATTGCTAAAATAAAGCAACAGAATAATCTTCTGCAATAACCATGATTCCACTAGAAATGATGCCTGCAAATAGGATTCTAAACACCCATTTCTCATCATCAGAAATCATCTGTTTACTTTCCATTCATGAGTTGAATCCTGAATCTATCAGGGTTAGTGTTAGGAATAGAATTAGGATTGGGATTTAAGTATGAGTATCGGACCAAAAAGAGATCATTGAACTATTGCTTTTGCTTAAGAAGAATAAAATGCAATATCTAGCCCTCTAAGGCTCCTCTGGTGTTTTCTTTTGAGATTTTTCATGTAAATCTTGATGCATGAAATTATGTTGTTGTGGATTCTATTTATCTTATTCAACATGCTATTGGAGCAGGCAGCTTTGGGTTATTTCTGAGAATATGGAGCTTCTTCCCATCAGGTATTCATTTGATTTCAAGTCTTCAAATCTGAAGAAAGTACTTAGCCACCAGAATAACGCATCTTCCTTGCCAACAGACACCAATACTCAGTATTTAACTCCACTTTTGCAGGAGGTGTCATCCTTGGTGGGGTTGACGCCTCCCTCATGGTTTCAGTATCAGCGCTCAATGCGCCAACTTGAGCAGTCAGGGCCTGATCTTTTGCCATTGTGAGCCTTGGTGCCAACCCTATAGCTTGATCTCACCAGCTGTTCCTGTTAGAATTTGATGACAACCCCTACAAAGACTCTAACAGCCCTTGGTGTCCCTGATCTGATCCAATCTGCATCTCTTGATCTGATCTGTGGCCTTCCTGCAGATTGATTTACTAGAGGATTTGGTGCTGATATGATCTGAGGGAATACTGGTCATATTTGTCCCACTTTGAAAGATTTATTCATGTTCTTCGGGAAAGAGAGGATGTATACAGGAAAAAATCTTAAAAGGATAATTTCTAATGGGAAAAAAATCAATATCAATTGTTGGTTTGAGACATCGTCTCCAAATTTAAATGTAACAAGCAGCACACAATCATGCTTGTGATTTCCAATGACCACCAGTAGAAAATTCCTCCTGATTTCCTCTTCCATTTAGTTATGGCATGGTCATGATCTATCATATATTTCTCACAATTCCTTTTAAAATATATATATTTCTCACAACTGGAGCATTTGGATTTCCGTAACCAAGAACCTAAAGACCGTCCATATTGCATGGAAATTATAGCAAATGTCTCCAATATTTTATTCTGCCACATATTCCTGCAACTGCATTCTAGAATCATGGGAAAACAACTCCTCCTGGGAGATTTGTTACTACTTTAATTATGTTGCTTCATTATAGAGTCTGTTGTTCCTTCACTGGAGTTTATAGAACTAGATAAAAAAAGCTCTCAAGCCAAGTGCTTAAGGATTGGGTTTTACAGCTGTATAAAATGAAAGGTTACTGACAGCTGTAACCTGACCTCTTTGGCTGAGGAAAAAAACTAGACTTGTACAGATTTGGAAAAAATATACAATGACCAAAAATATCCAAATATTCATGATAACTCCAACAAATTTGAAACGTAGAAATTTCTCACATGTCGTAGATTTTTCAAATCAGTTCAGGAAGCTTCAAAGTTTCAAAACAAACCCTAAAATTTGGATGTTTGGTTATTTTAAAATCTTGCCAACACAATAAGGAAGTTGCGGACAGGTACAGAAGTTTTAGAAGGTGCAATTCAACCCAAAGCCTTTATTGCATAAGTGCTGTACATTTCAGAAGTTATCTTCTAATCCAGATGTGAAGGAATAATGCCACGTGGACTGCCACGTGGCACAGTGACCACGTGGACAGTCCACATGGGCACGAGTTTGGGTCCAATAAAGGGCCATCTGCCCTAGGTCTTTAGGGTTTTGCTTGGAGATTAAGTTTTGCTAAGTGTAGTACCTTTTTTATAGATAATTAGAGTTTGTTTAGTCAATTATCTCTTATTACTTTTTGTATTTGTTTAGGATGTTATTTTCTGTTTTCCTTATTTAGGATAGAAATTCTCTCTCTACATATAGAGAGGCACTACCATGTTATTCATTTGAGTTGCAATAATATTCTACATTCCAAAACTCCCCTCACCACCAACTCTCTCTATCTCTATCTCTATCTCTCAGCTCTCACGAAGCCTCCACGTGCCAACTCCGCCTCGCTCCCGTTACGAATGCTCGCATGATATCAGAGTGGCTTTCTCCTAGGATCTAGGAGCACGCATGGAATTGAGAAGAGCCCACACTAAAGAGAATCTCTCTTATGCATGTAACTCTGCACGCATCACCACTAGACCATGTGGTTCATGGCTTCTTCATATAGCGTAAGAGTTCTCTCAAAGAACTCCTTAGAAGACCTTAGCACCTTACGCAAGACCCAAGGAGTTGAGTAGGGGATTCCCAGTGAATTCTCTCGCTATTGCATTCGATGCCTTACAAAGAGTACAGAAGTAGGGGGAGGTTTGCTATTCAAAGAAGATGGTGGAGAACGAGGCCCATGTGTTGACAGGAGAGGGCAAGGTATCATCCAGGGGGTGACCATCAAGTTTCAAGGCGCATCCAACTATATCCTGATAATTTTACAAGAGGGGGGATGAATTGTGTAAATTAAATATTCAATTAAAATTATAACAATCACAAAAATTCATCCACAATTAACACTGAGATTTATATAGGAAACCCAAATCAGGAAAAGCCTCTACCTAGTTGATCTCCAACAAGAATTTTCCTCTTGCACTCCAAGCAAGAAAAACCGCTAACCTTACTTAAATCGAGAGTAGTAAGCCTCAATCACATAAATCCCTTTTTGTACAATCCACAAGAAGACCTTTTGTTCTTCTCTCATTAGAAGAACGGAAAGTCAATAATCCTAGCACTCAAATTACAATGAGCAGGAGATAACAAAATTGATACAAGTCGTATTGAGCCAATGTGCAAGTGCTTAGTCAAATGTAATAGGACTCAAAAATATTCTTTTGAAATTCCTTTGAAGATAAATATAACTTTTATGAAAGGGAAATGAAATTTGATATAAAAGATGTGCTAAAAAAAAAAATTGAGAAATATTCTCTAGAAACTTCCTTATAATAGAAAACAAATTTTGCGTTTAGAAAGTATATTTAAAAAACTTCTAGAATCAAAGTTTCTTCAAAGATGCAAGCGTTTGATTCTAATAGCGAGAAACTTGTTTGATCAAAATACTTCCAAAGATAATAACGTGGATATATGAAGCACAATCAAGTAGACAAAAAAATACTCCATCGTTCTGCCCTAGTAAGTAGAACAAGTTGGCGCAAAGTAGAATCTTGAAATTTCTATTAAAGCACAATGTTGGCACAACAAGAAAGTCGGATCTTGGAATCTTCTTAAAGCACAAAGTTGGCATGGAGAAGGCTTCCTTGAAGACACAGTTGACATGAAGAATGCCCTTTTGAAGGCCTGAGAAACACAAATTCTCAAAAATGTAATTGCAAGTAAAATGTAGAAGAATGTATCATATGTGTGTATGAGTGGAGGAACCCATGTAGGGTATTTATAGAATGATATATAGGAAGTTAGAAACATTTGGTAACCAATTGAAAGTTATACCAATCATTGGTAGTAACTACCAATGTGTCAAAATTCAATTATGCCTGTCTAGAAATAAAATCAATCGATTAGTTAATCAATTAATAAACTTTATACTATCTTTTGAAAAATCATAGAAAATTGTTCAACAAAATTAATCAATTAGTTAGCAAACTTAAAGAAGTGATTATTTTGGAAGTTTTATTTTGTGAAAGGGTGCAAAGGATCTTGTAACTTCCTTTATAAAGGGGTGCATTGTTTGAATCTTGTAACCAATCTTCTAGAAAGTGTAACCACCAATTTAAGAAGATCTATTTATTATTTATGATATATTTAAAAAGCATTTTATACATTTTTTAGTAATAACTATATACTAACAATTATAACTAACATTTTAGAAGTTTATTTTCATTACATGCACATAATTAACTTTAGAAAATTTCCATGTAGACACTTAAAATTAAATGTGCATGTATATGTGTGCATTTGGCTCTTAACAAAAATTTTAAAGAACTTATAAAAACTCAAAATAAAATGTTGGAGAGGCTTTAAATCATCAACTTTGATCTTCTCTTTTCTTCAATCAACTTCATCATAATTGAAATAAACTTGGAAACAACTTTATAATAAAATATAATCTTGCATAAAACATCAAAATAAATAAGATTAATACCTAAGTACTATGAGCTAGGACATTCAAGATCTTTGTAGGTGGACAGCAGAAACTCCACATGTTGCTTAAAGATGCCCTGAGATCAAGGACTCGACAAAGAAGAAGAAGCTTGAGAAAGATAATTATCTTGTGATGAATTGGCTTATGAACTCAATCAATCCATCCATCGCCTCCAACATACTATACAAGAAGTTGGCGTTCGGGATGTTGGATTCCTTGGAAAAAGGTACTCCAAGAAGTCCAGCAATGCCTACATCACTGACATTTATGCACATATTTGGACAACAAATCAAGGAGATCTCCCCCTTAATAAATATTACTCGAAAATGGAGACGTAATTCGAGGAGCACGAGATTTTCAAGCCCAAATGCTACAACAAGCAAACCACCAAATGTGAGAGGTGGGTGGCAGCAAAGTTTCTATTGAGGTTACATCCCCAATATCAACCGATGCATGACCAGATTCTCATCTTGGATGAGAAGATAGATCTTGAGACGATTATAGTCGTCTTGAGAAGCTTGGAGAACCTAAGGTGGAGTCGACTACAGTGTCCGAGAATACCACATTAGCCACGACTGATGGTGGCGCGGGACGTAGAAAGGATGAGGCCAAGGCTCAGGCCGCATCTTTCCACCTTGTCAGCACTACATGTGCACAAATCATTCACAAGACAAGTATTAAGATAAGTTCAGGAGGCCTCCACATGATACATCTACTTCCCAACATGAGTTTTCTCTCTCTCCCGCAAATCTAGAGAAGATCCGAGCAATGTTTCAAGAAAATAAGAAGACTACAATGGCCACGGTGACGACTATTGAGGTTGCCCATGAGGCAACGACTTCAAAGGTTGCACAAGCACTCTACGTGGCTTCCCAAGCACTGGAAAGCTTAGGCATAGAAGACGATGAAGAGTGATGGGGGTTCTAGCCTCATCACAAGTCTACAACTTACTTTAGCCTCAACTTGAGGGGGAGTGCGAAGGAATAATGCCATGTGAACTGCTACGTGGCACAATGGCCACGTGGACATGAGTTTGGATCCAATAAAGGGTTGTCGACCCTAGGTCTTTAGGATTTTGCTTGAAGATTAAGTTTTGCCTATTGTGGCACCTTTTTTATGGGATAATTAAAGTTTGTTTAGTCACTTATGTCTTACTGTTTTTGGTGTTTGTTTAGGATCTTATTATGTTTTCCTTATTTTCCCTCCCTCCCTCTCCAAGCGTGACACCTTGCTCCCGTTGTGAATCCTCACACTAGCAACTTCCTAGTATTCTTTTCTTAGCATGATCGTGGTTTGCCCAGCATTTAAGCCCCCAATCCTACTCAATTGAGTTCAATATTTTTTGGATTGTTTAAGAAACGGAAAAAAGAGGAAGATGAAAAATTAAAAGATTTGGAGTATTATCTTTCTTTTGGATGCTACCTCTCCTTTGTTTCTTCTCATAACTTAGTTCGATAGCTCTACAAATCTAACAAGTATAGGAAGATACCAGAAAAGAAAAGTGGACTTTTATTGCTTCTATTGTCTTTTGAAATTGTTGCTTACTACTATCCTTACTCTGAAAGAGAGTTTATTCTTATTATTTAAGAATCCTTATATGAAAGAAACCATTATTCTTGGCCTTTTTCTATCTCCCATTATTGTTAAGGTCCCTATATAAGAGGCTCACTCTTTAAGGTCTCCATATGACAAAGACCAAAATTATTATAGGTCTCCATATAGGAGAAATCCACTAACTCTCCATAAAGGATAGATCTATAGTCTTTGAGGTTTCCACATGGAAGAGGCTCCTTTTTCAAAACATCATATGGAAGAGGATCCACTCAGAGATAAACATCTTTTCCAATCCATGTGTTCTCCCATCTCCACTCTTTACTTGGAATGGAAATTTAAGAAAAGATTATTTTTTATAGTCACCTCCTTCAACCGTATCTAAGACTTCTCCATCTTAAGCATAATTCTATGTCAAATGCCTCATTATTATCTCTTAACTATGGAGATATTTTCTCCACTCTTCAAAAGGTTTTGTACTTGGTGTTAGAGATCTTCACTTATGTCATCACACAACCTTGAAGAGAAACTTGATGCTGCCAACTACATGGAGACAGAGATCCTAACCTATCTCACTATCTAAAAGAAACTTTATACAATTGACTACTTAAAGCAGTGAATTCGCTTCGAGAACATTTTCATTAGATCTTATTTATTTGGAGGACATCTTTGACTTATCTTGGAGAATCTTTAATATCCACTGGACTGCATGAGGATCAGCATTCCAGCCCTATCTGCTTACTTGAAGAGCTATTTAGTAAAGGGAGAATCATTTATCTCCTATGTATCAGTTGGAGACCTACGTGAGATCTCCAACGTGGAGATCTCATAGAATCTCCAACGGTATCAATCTGGAAATTCCGAACTCCAACTGAGGGAGATGCTCGGAATGTTGAAGGTGCAATGATGGGAAAGAGGAAATAAAATGCAGTCTGCATTACCAAATCGCAGTTTTACAGCATGAGGGGAGAAGGGTTGCTGTATAAGAGTAAACAAAGGGATCATGCATTGATGGTGTGATCTTCTTTCTTTAAAAGAGATTAATGGAGTAATCTTGATAACAAAGAGAACTTACTCCTCAAATTGTATTTTTTATATATTAGTTTTCAAAGAAGTTATCTCCTGCTTTTTAAAGTATGAACTCTTTATTTTATGATATTATTTATCTATTGTAAAGGAGAGCATAGATATCCCTTATTTAAAAATGGAAGGTACAACTAGCTTTACAATAGTTGGGCTAGAAATAACGACGAAGTTGGTTTTTGCTAGAGTCAATCAGGTAGAAAAATTTTTGGAGAAGAGAGCAGATTACAAAAAGGAACAAACTTATAAATTTTGAAGGCAAAACTTAAACAATACTTTAACACCTCTTACACTCCAAGCCCACTCCCCTTTAAACACAACCTCATTTCTTTGCAACCAAATACACCACAAGATGGAAAATGCCTTAATCCAGCCACTCATATCAGCATGCACTGTCGTAGTGAAAGAGGACCAAAATCCATCAACCGAAGAGAAATCAATGCATGAATTTTCCCAAAGATCAGAGTCAATCCAAACCTCCAACAAAAAGGGAAAGACCAAAAAATGTGTGAAATGGTTTCCTCTTCACCTTGACACAAGGAGCACCTCACGTCCAGATCATTGCACGACAGTCTTTTATAGATTTTGTCACCACCTTTCCCCTTCCCAACATCCATAAGAAAATTCTGATCTTTAAAGGATTGTGTAGCTTCTAAATCCGGGTGTGGACTGTAACAAAATCCACATCAACTGGGTCAAAATCAGCAACATCCATATAAGCCCTTGTCACTGTGTAACTGCCATCCTTCCAACTCAGTTTATCTGGTAAATTGGGTTCTCGTTGTATATCAGAAATCTGAGATAGCAGATTCTGAAAATCAGCAGTTCTGGCCTCAGAAAGTCCTGACTAGAAGATCAAACTCCATGCATTTGAATAGGGTCCCACACATCAGCAACAATGGCTTCCATGTTGTCAACAAGCTGAAATAAACGGGGAAACCTGACTGAAAAGGGCCCATTACCTGACTAATCCCCTTTCCAAAAGCTAAAACATTCACATCCCCCCCCCCCCCCCCCCCCCACCCACCTAACTCGGGACTGAATAAGAGCGCCTGAAAGAAGAATCTCCATAGCATGTTACTGCTCTTTCATTGATGTTCAAGCTCAACCCATAAGAATCGGACATAATTCTATCCCAAAGACCATCTCAACCATGGAAAAGCTTCACCACCCATTTCAATAACAGAGCTTCATTAAAATCCTTGAATAGTCAGATCCCAAACTCCCTTTATTGGCTTGCAAAGCTCTTTTCACGGAAACAATTGCAAAAAGCACCCTTCATGGTCCGAACCCTTTCAAAAAAAAATTTATTTGCAAGATCTCCAATTTGTTTAAGACCTTGTTGTGTAGTTTGAAGACTGTTTGATAGAAAATAGGAATGGCTGACTAGACAGATTTTAATAGAACCAAACAACCACCTTGAGAAAACAATTTGCCACTCTAAGAGTTATTACATTTCCTTCAATTTTCCAATGAAATCTAGCAAAGATGGTCAAATTAATTATACCAATGAAATTATCTAAGAAATCAGTAAGACGAGAACTCTGCTGGATTCCATTCGACAAGATATTTTTTGATGGCCAATTATTCCCAAGTAAAGAGAGTCGTAAGTAAAGCAACACCTATATGGATGAATAAAAATCATGCAATGCTTGTGTAAATGCTTGAAATAGGAAACTGCATAAGGTCTATGGTTTGCTCTCCAGTTATAGAATAACCTCAGTAATTATTCTAATATAGGAAGAAAAATCTCCAAGCAATTAAATGCATAATTAAGTAGCAATTGCAAAAATATAAACTACCACCAAATAGTTGTATTGAGCATGTAGAAGCTTGAAGTCAGGTACCTGGACTTCAGGACTTTGTTGCAGCAAGGAGAATGCTTGAATAACAGAATTTGATGCTGAAGGAATGACCTCTGCAGATCCAACAGAAGTGCATGATGTGGCTTCTGAGCTATTTGTATTATTTGGCCAGGTTGGTCCAACCCTCCTAGAAAGTTCACATTCAGTGGCACGTGAAGAAAAATATATCCTGAGAGAGCACTAAATGACAATTAGAAACTAATACAGTTAATCAAAATCAACAGGGATCTTAAACATCCCTGAGTGCAAGCATTTCCGAAAATCAAATTCCAGTAAAGCAGACTGGAAAGCTTTGGAGAAGTACATTGACAGTCATAACATGATAGCAAATAAGGGTAAGCATGATTGCATATGAAACTATTTGTATCTTATAAGAAAAAGGATTACCCGTCTATACGTATACGCCTACAGGGCTATAAGGGAAACCAAAGAAGGATATATTTTTAGACAAATACCTGTCATATTTCTCATTAATGTAATGGTTCAAGTTCCTATTTCTATCTCTAATTGTTGGGTAGGTTGTATTGGTGCAAGAATTCCTCGATCATTGATTTTGATAATAACAAAATACTTGTTATTTAATATTTACATTTGAGTTATAGTTTCAAGCTATGTTACCAAGGATATCGATTTAGGCTATCGGGCTACCAGGCCAGGCAAGAAAGCCAAAGGTCACCTTGTAGCTATTTCATATTAGGGGCTTCGTCCAGACGATCGCCTAGTCGCCTTCTTTATCGCCTGGGTCACCTTGCACCTTGTCACCTTACTCCTAATTTACTTTAGGTAAGACCATAAGACTCTTATTTGATCTTAAGTTACATATATTATAGATATGTTTGTGTTATATATTGTTGTATATACATAATACATACATATATGCTTAATACATACATATATGCTATTGACAACTTTTATATACTCAATTTTACCTTATCTTCCTAACTTAGACTATTGTTTGTCTATTAAGACATATATATAAATTATACATATACATTATTGCATGTCTATAATGATATAATTATGATATATTGTAGTTTAACGATGTATGTATGTATTTACTATCTAATGATATATAACAATATATGTATAAGTTATGGTATTAAGTTTGTATTGTATTGTATATATAGCATATTATAATACATGTTATTGTCTTGAGTACAACTTGGAGACAACTTTTTGGGCTACCATTTGTGGGCCATTAGTGGATGCCTCTACCTTGAGGAACGCCTTCACTTTATTGTAGTGCATTTGGCTCCAACTCAATGGAGTGGGAGTCTCAATAGAGGAGTGCTTTATTATTATAATGTTCTTTATAATTTTTGATATAATTAGCTCATTTTATTAATGCAGTGGAGGGTTAACATCCATTGTTAACCCTTCTTTTCTTCTTCAAAATAAATACATGTCACTATCTTATTTTGGTAGATACATATGATATATATTTTGATTGTTTGTTTTGGCCTATAATTATAATTTAATATATATGTTTACACATTGTATGATAATAAAAATATATATGTTATTGTTACTTAAATATGATAGGACCATTGTTTTTTCGTTCACTTAAATAATATTATCAAATGTTTCTTATGAAAGTCAATGTTACCATATGAGTTTATTAGACATATTCAATATTTTAAGAAATAAAAAGATTTGTCGCCTCTATTCAATCGGGCAATCGTCTTTTTCTTGCCTCTCGCCTTGAGCGATTAAGGAGCTTGTCACCTTGCAACTATCTAACGCCTTGAAAGCTAGGGTTTCAGGATAAATGCAAATGGAATCAAGTATAAAGAAGTTCAAGCTCGCATCTATGGCTGATTGGAGGAGCTTGATGAAGAAGAGAAGATGAAGCTTCACGTGGAGCAAGAACTTGAAGACAAGAAGAATATGAAAGATGTCTTTTTGTCTTGTACTTTCTATTTGTTATTTTTGTTCTTTGCTTTTCGTTTCTTTAAATGATTGTTAAAGAGCCCCAAAGTAACATACCATAGTCCTAAGATCACTTACATAACTCTAAGATACTTAGACAATCTTAAACAAACTTAGAAAATCAATATAGAAATCTATGATCAAACGTTCAATCTGGACATCAGACATCTAATCTTGGCTTTCAAGACGTTTGACCTTTTGTCCAAACGTCTAAAACACTTAGGCTAGTAACCTACCCTCTGTTTGCCACATTCAGACGTCCAGCCTATAGTTCAGACGTCTTACAAGACGTCTGAGAACCTTGCCAGACGTCCAACAATAGGACCGTTGGATTGTCGAACCTTTTTCTTAGAGGATTAAGTGTTAATCAAATTTACATCTACTTTCAGACGTCCGTAAAACATCCCCAGCGTCTGATAAATAGAGTTAGGCTAATATCTGACCGAAATCACCTTTTATCAAACCTAATAGTCGTTTAAGCCTTAGGAATCAATTCCCACAGAAGATTATATTTCCAGACGTCCAAAGCCTTCGCCAGACGTCTGACCTGTCATCTGAGCAACTAGATCCTAGAACCTTGTTTAAATTTGGTGAAAACAGGAAGGAAGCCATCTAGAATTAGACGTCTGATTCTTGTCCCAGACATCTTAAAATTAACCCTTAGACGTCCGTCTTGATCCAACTTAGTCTAGATCATCAACTCTTTTAGATCAAACGATCGAACCTCAAATCAGACGATGACCCAGACGTCTGAACAGACATCTGACCATCAAATCAGACATCTAATAACCTTGTCAGAATCATAAATGACCTTGATTTCAATGAGATTTTAGACAACACTCTTGAGCCTTATTTCCAACGGCTACAAGAGACTTCCAAGGCCTTCCAAAGCCTTCTTAGGACCTCTATAAAGAGAGGAGCACCCTTCCTAAGCCAAACACACCTTGATATACTATTTCCACATTATATTGTGTCCAAGTGATCTTGCTCTCCAAAGCCTTAGTCTACATCTTGAGAGCATCATCCTAGTAGTGCACCCGCTCTCCCGCCTACAAATACAAGAGCGTCGTCGTGCCATTGCGTGGATTACGCACCCCGCGTTGCTAGCCAACGCACTTCCATCAAAGGGAAGTTTTTCTTTACCTATAGTAGCTAGATTTAATATATGATTTGTGGCTCCATAGGATATATTGTAATTCTCTTTGTTTGGGTATTCACTTTGCGAATTCACGTCTCCTTCGCGAAACAAAATACTCCTCGTGAAGAGGGATTGAGGTACGCTACTCTCGGACATAGTAGCGTTGTTGTAAGATGTTAAGCCACCATCGTTTAAGTAACTTAGATAGTAGATTTGATAGACTAGGTCGATCAGAAAATCCTAAGTCGAGAGGCTGAGATAGTGGTTTTTACCCGGATTTTGGTTTCCACCTAAAAATCCATTGTGTTCTTATGTGATTGCATTTTGTGAGATTATTTATATTTCCGCATTATTTCATTTCACACATATCTCACCCCCTCCTCTACAATTGGTATCAAAGCAGGTCTCACGACATCGACGTAACACACCGACAAGGATCCAAGTATGGAGGGAAGCATCACAGCGACAAGTCATGCCGAGGGGAAATCCACTACCCGTCCTTATTTCGATGGAAAAAATTACGAGTACTGAAAATTGCGGATGAAGATGTGACTTCAAGCCACCAAGTTTGCAATTTAGGAGAGATGCAAAACTCCCTACGACATACTAGAGAAGCCTGCGAGAGAATACTCCAAGAATCAAATCAAGGAACTATCCTTCATCGCAAAAGCAATGAATGCATTGTACTGCACATTGAGTCCTGAGGAGTTCAACCACATTTCACAATGCGCCACCGCATACGAGGTATGGCACACGCTTGAGGTAACTTACGAAGGTACCTCCAAAGTAAAATCTTCTAAGATTAACATTCTTTCTCAAGAATTTGAATCCTTTTATATGAAACTAATGAATCCTTAAGTAAGATGTACACTAGGTTCACTCTTATAGTGAGCAATCTTACGTCTCTAGAGAAGACCTTTATCGAGGGAGAGCTTCAATCAAAGCTCTTGCACACCCATGACCGGAGTGGGAGCAAAAAGTCACCACCATTGAAGAGGCCAACCAAATAGGGGAGCTCAACATGGAAGATCTTTTACGCAACCTTATGGCCTATGAGACGAAGTTGAAGCAAAGGAAGAAAGACACACCGGAGTCGAAGCTAAGGAAGACTCTCGCCTTCAAAGCCGCTTTGGACAACAAGGTAAGTTTCAATGACGAAGATCTTAGGATTTTATTTAAGAAATTCTCTAAGTCTTGCAGGAACTCAAAGAAAATGAAAAAGGAGTGAGATAGCCTAGTACGTTGCTATCATTGCAACGAAAAATGGCATCTTCGACCTGAATATCCTCTTCTCAAGAAAGAGAAAGATAAGGAGAAGAAATATAAGAAGAAGGCTTTTCAAGCCACGTGGGATGATTCAACCTCGGAGGAGGAAGAAGATCCCGAAATAAAGAATGAAACTGCTTGCATTGGCTTCATGGCATTAGCAGATCTTAGCGAGGAAGATGACAACAAAGAGGTAAATTCTTTTAATGAGTTGCAAGAAGCATTTAAAAAATTGTATGAACTTAGTAAATCATTAAAGTTAGAAAACAAAAATTTGAAGAAGGAAACTAATGTCTTAAAAAATGAAGTAGATAATCTTGTTGTTAAAAATCAAGATTTAAATGCTTCTTCTGACTGCATTAAATCTAAAAAGAATGCTCTTGTAATCGAAAGTCATGACCTTATTTCGAATAATACTAAATTGATTGAAGAAAATACACTGCTTAAATCTAAGATTTCTATCTTTAAAAGCAAGATGAGTTTTATTGAAAATGATCTTACTTGCCTTAAAGAAAATTCAGATAAATTGTTAAATGAAATTAGCACTAAGCAAAAGGTTGGGAAAGGATCTTCATCAAAGAGACCAACTAACAAATCCGAATCCAAATTAACTTGGATACCGAAGAGAGAACTTGAATCTTGTTTTGTAGGTTGCAAAGATTTCAGCATAAAGAAATGAACCTACAAGATGAAAGATGGTCAACTCGAATTGGGAAGACCGAGTAGACCAAAGAGGAAGACAAGAAGACCGATGAGACGACCAGTGGGTGATCGAACCGTCTTTCGTCAACCGCTCGATTGGAGATCGGCTCCAATGCCCAGACCTCCAAGTTACAGATGGGAGCTCCATCCATTCTGGCATCAACCTCCATTTGGGCCATGCTATTGGCCTTGGTAACTAAAGTAATTTCCTTACCCTATCTTTTTATCAATCGCATTTAGATAGGGGGAATTAAAATTTAATAAAGCTATATGTCAATCATTAAGTGGGAGAAAGATTCAACAAGATCTTAAACACATAGCTATATCTCCATTGAAAAGGAGCAGTTAATTATATAGCTATCTTGTTATGACAAAATGGGGGAGAATGTTATTCTTGTCAAAAAGAGGTTTTAACCCAAATTAGAAGAGCATGTTTTAAAGAAGAGCATAAGATAAAATAATTAATTATTAAGCATTTCTTATAATGTCAAAAGGGGGGAGAATTTTTTATTATTATGTGTGGTTTTGTCATCATCGAAAAGGGGAGATTGTTGGTGCAAAAGCACCTCGATCGTTGATTTTGATAATAAAAAAATACTTGTTATTTAATATTTGTATTTGAGTTATAATTTCAGGATAAATACAAATGGAATCAAGTGTAAAGGAATTCAAACTCATATCCATGGCAAATTGAAGGAGCTTGATAGAGAAGAGAAGATGAAGCTTTGCGTGGAGCGAGAGCTTGAAGACAAGAAGAATAGAATGTATTTTTATCTTGTACTTTATATTTGTTGTTTTTGTTATTTGCTTTTCATTTCTTTAAATGATTGTTAAAGAGCCCCAAAGTAACATACCATAGTCCTAAGATCACTTACACAACCCTAAGAAACTTAAACAATCTTAGACAAACTCAGAAAATCAATATAAAAATCTGTCAGCCTGATCAGACGTCTAATCTGGACATCAGACATCTGATCTTGACTTTTAAGACATCTGACCTTTTGTCCAAACATCCAAAACACTTAGGCTAGTAACCTACTCTCTGTCTGCCACCTTCAGACGTCCAACCCATAGTCGAGACATCTTACAAGACATCTAAGGACCTTGCCAGACGTCCAGCAATAGGACCGTTGGATTGTCAGAACTTTATCTTAAAAGATTAAGTGTTAATTAGATTTACATCTACTTTCAGACATCTGTAGAACATCCCCGACGTCTAACAAATAAACGTTAGGCTAATTTCTGACCCAAATCACCTTTTGTCAGACCTAATAGTCATTTAAGCCTCGAGAAATCAATTCTCGCATAAGATTGTATTTCCAGACATCCAGAGCCTTCGCCAGATGTCCAACATGTCATCAAAGCAACTAGATCCTCGAATCCTGTTTAAATCTAGTGAAAACAGGAGGAAACCCGTCTAGAATTGGACGTCTAATTCTTATCCCAAACATCTTAAAAGTAATTCTTAAATGTTTGTCTTGATCCAACTCAGTTTAGATCATCAACCCTTCTAAATCAGACGATCAAACCTCAGATCAGACGATGACCCAGACGTCTGACCATAAAATCAGATGTCTGATAACCCTGTCAAAATCATAAATGACCTTGATTTCGGTGGGATTTTGGACCACACTCTTAAGCCTTGTTCCCAACGACTATAAGAGGCTTTCAAGGCCTTCCGAAGCCTTCTTAGGACCTCTATAAATAAAGGAGCACCCTTCCTAAGCCAAACAATACAAGAACTGGGATTATCTGAATTCCCTACTGCTGGGGTGGAATTCACTTGGAGAAGTGGTAATGGTTCATGTTCCAAATTGGATAGATTCTTCGGGAATGCGGAGCTGATGGAAAGATTTCATCTGTCGTCAGTGGCAAGGCTGGTGCGCCCCTTCTCAGACCATACGCCATTGGTCTAGGATAATGGGGACAGTGTACATGTGGGTTCCTACTTCAAATTCAGAAAATCTTGGCTCAAAGAGCAGGGTTTCCGTGAGATGGTGGTCTGCTGGTGGCGTTCTAACCAAGCTAAAGGTATAGCAACTATCAAATTGGCTGCGAAACTTGTGGCACTGCAATCTATGCTGAAGGAGTATGGCGCAACAGTTGCAGTGGTGAGGAACCAAAAATGCACTGAAGTGCTGGCGACAGTTCAGTACCTGGATGGGAAAGAGGAGACTACCAGTCTAACTAAGCAAGAGCGACGAGACAGGAAGCAATGGCAGGACATTGTGGCTGAGGAAGATTTAAAAAGAGAAATGGATTAGCGGGAGTGCTCACGACAACTTTGGCTTAAAGAGGGGGACGCTAACACTAAATTCTTTCACTTGGCAGCCAGTGCACGTAGAAGATATAATTTCGTTTCTTCCATTGTGGTGGATGAGCAGGAAATTTCATCTAGCCATGAAATTAGAACAGCAATTACCAGATACTTTAGAGACATTTCTCGAGCTGCAGCAAGGGGTACATAGAGGATGGCAGGATTTGTCTTCCCTCGTATCTCTACGCAGCAGGCTAACAGCTTGGTGACATCCATCTCTGAAAATGAGGTTTTGGAAGTAGTTAATGATCTAAATTCTGAAGGGTTGCCAAGTCCTGATGGGATGCAGGTCTTCTTTTACAAAGAATTTTGGACTATGCTAAAGGGGGAGGCGATGGAGGTAATTAGGGAATTTCAAAGGGACAATTATGGCTTCGATAAAATTAATAGATCCTACCTCTTTTTACTTCCAAAAAAACCAGAAGCGAACTGTTTCCAGGAGTTTAGACCAATTGCTCTATCTAACTCCATTTATTTATTGGTGAGTAAGGTTTTGACGAACAGACTAAGGAAGGTTCTTCAGGATATCATTCTACCAATACAATCCGCCTTCCTCCCCAATAGGTCACTACAAGAATCTTTCATTATGGCACAGGAGATGGTGATAGGCTAGCACAGAAGAAAATGCAAAGCATTCCTTTGGAAAGTTGACTTCCAAAAGGCCTACGATTCTGTGTCATGGTAGTATCTATGGGAAATATTTAAGAGAAGGGGATTCCCAGCGAAGTGGCTACAATGGATGAAAAGATGTATCACCACTGCCTCCTTCTCGCCCTTGATTAATGGAAGACCATGTGGGACGTGGATCCAACCTCAACATGGTGTTAGGCAGGGATGTCCTCTAGCTCCACTTGTGTTCAACCTTGCAGTTGACACTAGCAAGATATGCATGTAGACTTTCGGAGGCTGGGCTCATTAGAGGATATTCCATCTCCAACAGGTGTGCTTTGGCTCCAATATTACAGTATGCTGACGATACAGTATTCTTTGTGGAAGGGAATGAACATGCAGCTCAGGTATTACTTCACATGGTACAGATTTTTGGGGAAATATCAGGTCTAAAATTGAATGGTGATAAATCCTCTCTAGTGTGTTTTGGGCTAACGGGAGAAGAGCAAACAACCATCTCCTCAACATTAAGTACCCCATTGGTTACCCTACCAATCAAATATTTGGGATTACCTCTAAAATGCACTAAACTAAAGAAAAGTGACTGGCACACCTTATTTGATAAAATCTCTGTAAAGTTACAAGGGTGGAGCAGTAGATATCTATCCAAAGGGGGCAAACTTATTCTCTTGAATTCAGTAATAACCTCCATCCCAGTCTTTTTCTTCTCAATGTTTAAAGTGCCCAAGTCCATCTGGAAGCGTATTGATGTGATGAGAAAACGGTTCTTCTGGAAGGGAGCAAATCATGAAGGTAAATTTTTCCAACCAGTGAAGTGGGTTAATTTATGCAAACCGAAAGATCAAGGTGGTATGGGAATTAAATCCTTAAAGAGTTCAATGATGCTTTATTGCTCAAGTGGGCCATCAAACTGTTTAATGGGAAACATAAGAATTGGGTGGATCTTATTAAAAAAAATTACGGAAGCTCACATAGCTCTCTAGACCGGCTCCAACCAGTTAAGCCATCCCCTATCTGGAAGTCTGTAATACAAGCTATGAAGAACAACTGGCAGATGTTTAAACCTATCTTAGGTGATGGACGGTCATTTAAATTTTGGCAAGAGGAATGGTCACCTTTAGGGCAACTAAAGAATGCATATCCAAGAGTTTATGCGGCTGACATGAACAAAAGGGCTACGGTCTGCAGTTTCTGGTCTAATGGGTGTGATGAGTGGCGAATTGAGGGGGGTGAATCCAGCAGAGAAGGCACAAGAACATGGGAGGAAAGAACACGCCTGGAGCAAGATTTAAGGGCCTTTAGACTTTCTTATGGTAGTGTAGACAGATATTGCTGTGATGGAACTTTCACTCCTGCAAAAGCATATGACAAGCTCATGAGGCATTCTCACTCATTGGAAATGAATGCAATAGGGAAAAAACTATGGCTACTTAAGATCCCAATTAAAATACAGATTTTTCTGTGGCTATGCAGGAGGGATGGACTGGTGACAGGTGATCTCAGACACAGAAGAATGGGTGTGGTATTGCAGTTTTGCTACTATGTGGTCTGCCGACTGATAGTTCCATCCATATCTTTTCTTCTTGCATAACCACTGATGCGATATGGAGAAAAGTTTGCAGGGAACCTCTCCCCACTTGGGATGTCCTGTGGAAAAAATTTTTGTTGCATGATAATCTACCTGTTCACATGGCGGCAGTCATGTGGTGTGTATGGAGAGCAAAGAATGATTTTTTGTTTCAGGAGAGACCAATATATGTGGAGCAAATTGTAAATGCTTGTTGTCTCTCATACATATGTGGGGTTCTACGCTGTAATCATTTTTTATGTTGATTAATAAAATGCTCTCCCGGATTGCTATCAATGCACGATAGCTTTCCTTTCTGTTTAAAAAAAAAAAAAAAACACACCTTGATATACTATTTCCACATCATATTGTGTCTAAGTGATCTTGCTTTCCAAAGCCTTAGTTTACATCTTGAGAGCATCATCCTAGTTGTGCACCCGCTCTCCCGCCTACGAACATGAGAGCATCGTCATACCATTGGGTGGATCACGCATCCCACGTTACTAGCCAACGCACTTCTATCAAAAGGAAGTTTTTCTTTTCCTATAATAGTTAGATTTAATATATACTTTGTGGCTCTATAAGATATATTGTAATTGTCTTTGTTTGGGTATTCGCTTTGCGAATTTCCGTCTCCCTCACGAGACAAAATACTCCTCGTGAAGAGGAAGGGTTGAGGTACGCTACACTCGTACATAGTAGCGTGGTTGTGAGAGGTTAAGTCACCTTCGTTTAAGTGACTTTGATAGTAGATTTGATCGACTAGGTCAATCAGGAAATCCTAAGTCGAGAGATTTAGGTGGCGGTTTTTACCCAGGTTTTGGTTTCCACCTAAAAATTCATTATGTTCTTGTATGATTGCATTTTATGAGATTGTTTATTTATATTTCTGCATTATTTCGTTTTACACATCTCACCCCCCTACGGTAGAATCTACAAGTTTGACATTATAATTAGATCTATCAAACAAGTAATGCTACATCGACTATAGATAGGGTCAAAACTATGATTGAACTAGTGTTTTTGTGCAGCAAGACAGCCCAAGTTTTTTCTTTTCTTTTGAAAGGACAGGATGGCTATTGGAGGTTAGTAGCCATCCACTTCATTCCTCCACCCAAAAAACATACAATAGAAATCACAGAGATCTATTCAGTCATCAACAATCAAGGAGATCAAGGCGCCTTGGTCGTCACAGGTGAAGGCGTTAAAGACTCTCACTTCGGTCTTGGCCAATGATGTGCTTGAAGGTCGGGTAGAACTCAAGGAGGTGAGGAGTAGGGTTATGGAGGTGGTGGGGACAAGCGTAGGGGTCAAGGTAGCGAAGTTCAGTCCAAGGAGATTTCTCATCTTTGGCCTATACTAGGACATGTTGGAGGCACTGGTCTTTTCAAAGATGAGGTGTGGAGTGGGCATGGTGCATTGGCGATGGCCATCTGATCACAATGGAGCATCGAGGAAGCGACCACCGGTGAAGGCTGGATTGATGGTGGATATTGAAGGTATTCCTTTATGATTGTGCACATTGGAGGTGGTGGAGGCAATGGTGGCACCATTAGCAAAGGTCAAGTGCTACAAGGGGATTAGCTTAATGTAAGGGGACATCTCTGTGGTGCAGGCTTCTGTAAAGTTGAACCCATGGGACAGTGTGGTGGAGAAGGTTACACTTTGACTAGGAGTCGACGGTGCATCATGGGTGATCTTGATTAGGGTGGTGAAAGATAACTCTTGATTGTATGCTCAGGTCGTGGCTTGCAGTGCATCTAAGGATGGTAACATCACCGCGGGAAGAAGCTCAAGAGGGGCAACAAGAAGGTGAATCTACAAGGACAATCACCACACCAAAGAATCGGAAATGACCCCGCTTGCAGCGTCACAATCGATGGGGTGCAATACGATTGGCGTGGAAGCGCATTGTGCAGAGCTTAAGAATGTTAATGGAGATGCAATTAATGGCATAATTCATGGAGATGTTTTCAAATTGGGAGTACTAGAGGAGCAAAATGCAAATGAGATGGCCCCCTTGCCTTTTATACGCGTGACCAGAGGGCACCCCCAACCAATTTCAGACCCAAATCCGCATCCAACCAATTAGGTCCATCCCTCTCTCCCCATCAAACCTGACCCCCCATCTCTCCTGACTAATTGCAAAAGCGAAGCGTTGATAGCATTGAAGCAAGGTATCGCACCAATGAAAAGGACCAGGTGGGTGGAAGTAAGCAGCGAAGCCCTCAAACGAAGGTTGGAGCAGCAAGGGGCGATCAAGAGAGAATTGTGTTGCCCACATCTCGAGGTGGAGACCACCGATGTAGCCAAGGTTCAAAGAAAGGCTCTTTTATCAACCCAAGTGGACCTTCAAAGGGAAGGTCGGGCAACCTCGATCGACCACAACCATGCGAGCGAGATTAGGAGGCGAAATGGAGCAACAAGCTGGACGTGCTATGACTCAAAGAGCGACATCATCTAGCCACGATGAGGGCAATGCTATTGTGAGAGATGATGATAATAGGACCAGCGATAGGGATGTCCTCTATTGTAAAAATTGACTGAGTCCGTCGAGCAATCGACCGACTACTCCTAGTCGGACCCCTAACCAACCGAACAACCCATACTCGAGCACATAGTTGAGAACCTAACTACTTAGCCGAGTAATCAGTCTACTCGGCCGAATATGGGCCCAATTTCTCCATAGAGCACTAATTGGCCAACCTTGTTGCAGCTGCTGCTATTGCCCAACCCTACTATTGTCGCTACTCTCTTTCTTGGTTGCTTTAGCACTTCAATTAGGTTTCCTACCTCTCCTCTCACTTTAAAATTTAAATAATAGTTGTTTGAATAATTAAATGTAGTTTATCAAGGATCGATTAGGTTTTAACTTTGGTTGTTTAAATGGTTGCTTTGTTTTGTTTTTGTGGATTTGTTTAAAAAGTTATTTTGGTTGCTTTTGTTAACCATTAAATGGTTGTTTTGTTTTGTTTCATGTTGAAAAAGTATTGAGCTTGAAAATAATCATTTACTTTTATGTAATGGTATATTTTACTTGTTTATATATATATATATATATATATATATATATATATATATATATATATATATAGTTTATTTATTTATTTATTTAAAAATACCCAACCGACTACTCGGCTGCATACCATATACTCCTCGGTCAATAACCTAACCGATAGAATACCGATTACCAACTTTTACAAGACCGGTGATGACGCGATGTTGTAGCAAGTGGGTGTCAAGGTTCAACTGGACAATGCTCTGTGGCGGTCAGAAGAGGATGATCGCAGGGAGAAGGCTATTGTGGCAGCGACATCGGGTTATTTCTACATACCTAAGGGGAGTCATCATGCTTCCCAATAACCTCGATTCTCTCGTGGAATGTTAGAAGGTTAAACAACCTCTCAAGGAAAGCAGCGCTTAGTAGGTACCTTGGATCTTTGGGATCAGCTATAGTGTTGCTCTTGGAAACCAAATTGGAAGAGTACAATCAAGGAGTGTGGGGCGAAATAGGAGGTGACTATTTGGGAGGTTTTCTTGCTCTTGATGTGGTTGGAAGATTTGGAGTTCTTGTGGGATTGAAGGATGACATCTTTGAGTTGGAGGATTCTTTGGTAGGCTCCCATGTGCTGACAGCTTTGCTGGTGAGGCACCATGATAATTTGAAGATGGTTATCTCTGCGGTGTACGACCCAACAGATAGTGTAGGGAGAGCGTGCCTATGGGAGGACTTGACTCAGGTGGTAGACATAGTTCGAGGTTGGCCGTGGTTGGTTGGCGATGACTTCAACGTCAGTTTACATGCAGAGGATAAACTTGATAACAAGGGACAAAGAGATTTTGGCTCATAGGATTTTGTTGATTTCATTGCTTTGCATGGACTTATGGACCTCCAACCCACTTCATGTGCCTTCACTTGGACAAACTCCTCAGGACAGAAATCCAAGATTTATAGGTTCTTGTGTAACTTGGATTTGGCAGAGATCTTCCCTGTAGCAGATGTCAAGCCATTGGATAGACCTTTCTTGAACCATACACTGTTGTTGTGGCAGTTGAATGAAAGAAGCCAGTTCAATTCCTATTTCCAATTTGACAAATCCTAGATGCTGGAGGAGGGTTCAAAAGGGCGATGGAAGACAAATGGAGAGATCTCTTCAACCAGTAGGCTCAGCGACAGTGAAGTTGGTATCAAAATTGAGACCTGCGATTGTTCCTCAAAAATTACAGAAACGAAATTAGGGAGCATACGAAGAGAAATGATGCCCTTGTAGAGATTATGAGATTGGATAGACTAAAAGATGGAATGCTTTCTCAGGAAAATTTAGCAGCCAGAGCAACGTATTTGCTTACAGTCTAGAAGAGGACAACAAGATGGATGTTGAGTGGAATGTCAACTCACGCCAAAAATGGCTTACGAAAGAAGACTTTAACATGCGCTACTTCCACACGATGCCATCGGGGAGAAGGAAGAATTGGATGGAGAGGCCGGCGGCCACTGAGACAAACTATACTGGTAGGGAGGTGGGTAGGGTGATTGCTAAATATTACAGATCTTTCACGGGCAAGAGGATGGGGGGGATGGGAGGTGGACTGGAGCATAAGCATGGCGCGTCAGAGATGACCACGCAAAGTCTGACCACGAGGTTCACTGAAGATGGAGTGAGATAAGCGATTTAGGGCTTCAATGCTGATGGGTGCCCGGGTTTGGATGGTTTTTCGATCTATCTTTATAAGGAGTTCTTATCTCTGGTTAAGGAGGATGTCCTGTACGTGGTGATGGAGTTTGCAAATGGCAACTTGGGTTTCAACAAAATCAATAAATTCTATATGTTTATGTTGCCCAAGAAATAAGGGGTTAAGAAGATTGGAGACTATAGACGATTGTCCTTTCTAATGCTATCTATATTATTGTGGCCAAGGTGCTTGCTAACAAGCTACAAAAGGTGCTCCAAGATGTTATCTCACCCATTTAAACAGCTTTTGTACTATAGAGGAATATTCTAGACGACTTTGTTATTGCTTCGAAGATCCTGGCCTACTCGAGAAAAGCGAAGAGGAAAGCATTCTTGTGAAAGGTAGACTTCAATACGGCCTATGATTCAATGTAGTGGTCTTTCCTATGGGCATCTTTATTGAAAAGGTGCTTCCAGACTCATTAGATGGGATGGATGAAACATTGTGTAATGACAACTTCTTTCTCTATTCTGGTGAATGGAAATCCAACAAGGGGATGGATTCAACCTAGAAGGGGAGTGAAGTAGGAATGTCCCCTTGCATCGTTACTCTTTGTCTTAGCAACTGATGCTTTAGCGAGGTCAACTTTGTGTGCTTGTAAGGGGGGTATGTTTAGAGGTTTCTCTACAAATAATGGGGTGGCCATGTCAGTGCTTCAATGTGCAAATGATACTCTCTTCTTTGTAGAATGATATGAGTTAGAAGCAAGAAGATTACATTTATTGCTAGAGCTGTTTAAAGCTTCTAGATTACAAATCAATTTCTCCAAATGCACTTTTATTCCTGTCCATATGACACTTCAAGAAGTGATCTCCTGTGGGGTCGCCCTTCGTACTAAGGAAGGAGCCTTGCCAATTTCATATCTTGGTCTACCACTATCTAACAAGTGGATTTCCGCCCACGATCGAATGCCCCTTCTTGGAAGGATAGAGAGGCAACTAGTTAGATGGGCCTTGAAGGTGTTGTCTAGAGGGGGTAGGTTGGTGCTTATGAAGGCAGTCTTGGCCTCCATGTCAACGTATTTTACATCTATCTTTAAAGTGCCACAGAAAGTAGAAAAAAAAGATCTCGAGGTTGACAAGGGATTTTTTCTGAACCAATTTTGGTTCATCATGGAAGGATGCTAGATTGGTAGAGTAGGATAAAATGAAGCATCTTATTCAACAAGTAAACCCTACACATCTTTATACATAGAGGTGTTGAGTAAATTACATAAGAGAACCAGAGCGAAATAAGAAATAAATAAATAGTCCAAAACAAACAGTTAACTAAAGAGCTCAACACTCCCCCTCAAGCTAGAGCATAGATGTCTATCATGCTTAGCTTGTTGCAGCAAACATCAAAGGCAGATCTGGCAAGAGGCTTTGTAAAGATATTTGTCGTCTGGTTCTCTGAAGCAACAAGTGTAGTAAAGATAAGTCCCCTTTGAATCAAATCTCTAGTGTAGTGACAATCAATCTCCGCATACTTTGTGCGCTCATGAAACATAGGATTGTTGGCTATATAGGTGCCAGCACGATTGTCACACCTCATCTCCACGGGCTCCTCAAACTTGACATGCAAATCAAGTAAAACAGATCTCACCCACACGAGCTTTACAACTATCTGTGCCATAACTCTATACTTTGGCTCTGCACTCAATATAGACACAACACTCTGCTTCTTACTCCTCCATGTCACCAGGTTACCAGCCACATAAATATAGAACCCTGTAGTGGATTTTCTGTCAGAAAGGCAACCTGCATAGTCAACATCAGAATAGCCCACTAAAGTCATAGACCTGCCCTTCTTGAATAGTAATCCCCATCCTGGTGCTCATTTCAAGTACCTGAGAACCTGCATAGCAGCATCCCAATGTTGCTTGGTCGGCCTGTCCATAAACTAACTGAGTTTGCCCAAAGCAAGAGAGATATCTGGGTGTGTAATAGTGAGATAAAGCAGCTTCCCAATCAACTGTCTACATCCTCTGCTCTCTATAGCCTATGACACTGCATCATACAAGTGCATCTTCGGATCCATGAGTATGTTGGCTGAGTTAGATGCCAACATCCCAATCACCTGTAACAAATCAAGAGCATATTTCCTCTAACAAAGGATAATACCTCCTTTACCTCTTGCCACCTCTATGCCCACGAAGACAAGAAGAATAATAGTCCCCACGTTCATCTTCCGTAGAAACAAAGAGTGATCAGACGTAGATCTGTTGAGTCTCATTTCTTCAACAGCCTCTGATAGTTTCTGAAACCAGGCCCGTAAACTCTGCTTAAGACCATATATAACCTTCTTCAGCCTGCACATACACTCCCCTTAAGTCTCAAAACTTTGGAGCTACTACATACATACCTCTTCTTGTAGGTCACCATACAAGAAGGCATTCTTCACATCCAACTGATATAGGGGCCAATCAAGATGAGCAACAACAGAAATAAGAATCTGTATAGTAGGAAGCTTGCCCACTGGAGAAAAGGTGTCAAAGAAGTCCACCCCATATATCTAGGTAAACCCTTTTGTCACAAGGCGAGCCTTGTACCGAGAAATAGATCCATCTAGGTTGTATTTCAAAGTAAAAACCCAACAACAGCCAACAATGCATGCACCAGGTGGTAACAGAATAAGCTCCCATGTCTGCCTCGACTGTAGTGCAGCCATCTCATCCTCCATGGCTTGACGCCATTTTAGATCAACCATAGCCTGCTAGTAAGTAGCTGAAAGTTGTAAGGAAGATAATGCCTCTGTGAACATGGCAAATGGGCGACTCAGACAATCAGAAGAAACTGCCCCAGCGACCTAATAGAGTGCACAATTCCAGGGAGCCTTCCGAATAGCAATTGGAAAATCTAAGTCATCAGGAGGAGACTCGGTATAGAGATTGATATATCGCCGATATATCGGTATTGTTGGGTCAGCAGATATGGATATTAGCCTTAGTATCTTTTTTCCATGATATCGCCGATATATCGCCCATACCGTCGATATCGTCGATATATCAGGGATATATCGCCAATATCATGGACTTTTGTTGAACTTTAGAGTTGTACATGCTAGAGTTCTTGCTCCCTTGTAATCCATCAAATATGTCAACTTTAGAGCTATACATCATCTGTCGACGATTCAGTCATTACACTTGGTTTTACTTCTTGAAAAATAGGAAGATTCTAAAACATCGATGAGAAATACATTAGCATCTTCAAACCTCTATAAAAAGATGCATAAAATTAACCAAACACTTTGATAATCCATAGGGGTATTGAAAAGACTATCTCGTCATCTTCCTTTGAGTAAAGGATGTCATCCATGGCGATTCTTCTTTCTTTCCCCCACAACAACCTAGGGTTGACAGATTCACTTGTTTCAGCATAGTTTATCTGAGTACCTGTGTACTGGTGCTTTGTTGACCTTCACTAATCTTGCAAATTGTGTATTATACTATGATGGACACAATTTCTCTCTACTTATTTGAGCGTTCATATTTGTCCATTATATACACTTGTGTTATCTAAACCATGTCTTCTTTCACCAAGTGCATCTTTGTTGGTAGGAGATGTGATTTCATGTGTTGAGCTCATAATGAGAAGAGTAATAGGGTGGTTCACGAAATGTGAGACAGATCAATGAGAAAGAGAAGAGTATTGGAATAGAGAACGTGTTAGAACTGATAAGAAAATTAGGGCTCTAATTATTTGACCATTTATATTTGTTCATTACATACTCCTGTGTAATCTAAATCGTAGCTTCTATCACCAAGTACATCTTTGGTGATAGTATTTGTGATTTCATGTCTTGAGATCGTAATGAGAAGAGTAATAGGGTAATTCACGAAATCTAAGGGAAGTCAATGAGAAAAAGAGTATTGGAATAGAGAGCATGTTGAAACTGATAAGAAAATCACTGCAACTAAGGCATGATTTCAATTGTCAACAATATGCAATGAAAATTTCTATGAACATTTTCCAATTAGTATCATGTTCTGTATACCTTCTTTTCAACATATGACTTTGTCGATATGCGACTAGTGTATTTCTATTATGTTTCATTCAAAATTTATAATTTTCGTCTTCTAGGCATTTCTTCATGATGTATTAGTTATTAAAATATTCATTTTCATAAAATTTGTAACATTTTTGGGCATTTTGGACCTTTCTAAGCGATTTCTCCAAAATTCACCGATATCAGCGATATATTCCCAATATATCCCTTTTTTAACTTGTCGATACGATATCGATATCGATATTTAAAACCTTGACTCAGTATCATCAACAAGAGACTCAGAAGGTGCATCCTCAGAATCACCAAGATGGTGGTGCTGAAGGAGGGAGGTGTGTTGTCGATATGTCACTGGTTTTCTAAAAACCAGTGGAGGATCTCTGAACCGAGTACGACCTATATCTATAGTGTCTAGTAATGTAATCTGAGTGGCTAGAAAATCTCCAAATCGGATAGATGAAATGGGCATTGACACACTCTCTGACTCAAATGCTAATTGAGTCCATGTGATGGAAAAATACAGTACTAGCTCGTGAAAAGTAATATCGGCACTTACACTCTTTTAGAGAGGGTCATAACATCTATAACCCTTCTAGGTATGACTGTAGCCCAAAAAGACACATTTAACTGCTCGAGGAGCCATCTTATCTCTGTCAGGCCCAGTAAGGTGCACAAAGGCTACATAGCCAAAGATCCCAGGTGGCAACTAAAATAAGTCTCTGTCTGAAAATAATATCCGCCATGGTATCTAGTCAGATATATTGCAGAACTAGGCATCCTGTTTATCAAATAACAAGTAGTCAATACTACATCACGGCAATATCCAGATGGCACATTGTGATGAATCAGAAGGGTCTGAGCCACATCTAAGAGGTGACTGTGCTTCCTCTCTGCCACCCCATTCTACTGGAATGTATGGGGACGTGGTCTGATGTACCACTCCATGAGATCTATAAAAAACTATCATCCTAGTAGTACAAAACTCAAATGCATTGTCGATACAAACAATCTTGATAGTGGAATTAAACCAAGTCTATTTCAATAATAAAATTCTCAATCATAGATCCAGCATATGATTTATTCATTAAAAAGGAATACCCATGACAATCTGGAACAGTCATTCACAATAACCAAATAATATCTATGACCTAGTCAATCTGGAATATGACTAATGCCCCATATATCTAGGTGTAATAAATCAAAAACAGACTCAGTAACAAGAGAACTAGCAAAGTAGGTAGATCTGTGATGCTTTCCCATCTGACACGCATCACAGTAAATCTTAGTGGCTGGCGAGAGATGAGGAATGATGCGAGAAAGCCTGTCTAGAGACGAATAAGCAAGGCAACTGTGCCACTGCAGAGCTGTCCCTGTAGCAAAACATACATCTCCCTAGCATAAAGCTGCAACTGGAGTGTGTAACAGGTGATACACACCCCCCTCTTCATGTCCGCCACAAATCATCCTCCTCGTGAGCATATCCTGAAACACACAACCAACATCAAAAAACACCCTGCAATTCAGATCCTTCGTAATCCTACTAATAGATAACAAGCTCATAGGAAAATCAGGAACCAAAAGAACATCAGGCAATCTCATAGTCGAGGTAACTAACACCTCCCCTTAACCATCAACATGAGTGCCTACCATCTGCTACCTGAACTATCCTACCATGATACACAAACTGAAGCTGCTGAAAACTGTAATCACCACTCAAGTAACGTAATGCGCCAGAATCAACGAGCCAGGTAGACCTGTCAGAAACACCAAAAGCACAATTTGTACCTAAGGAGGCTATGGCAACAGTGTCTGTAGATGAAGACGGCGTCTCCTCGGTAAGCTGGGCAAGTCATTGCACTACCGCATCATTATTTGCTCGTGACACAGTATCAAACTCTAGCTCAGAAGTAGTAACAGCCTAATTGGCCACAGGAGGAAGCCTCTACATGACCAATCCGTTCACAGAAGGTACACGTGGAACGTGGTTTGCCTACCTATCCTCTGCCACGTCCACGCCACGAGTAGAGTGAACACCCTTAGCACCTCAACCTTCGCCAACCGCCAATAGCCAACGCGCAAGTCTCCCTAGTAATCTCCATAGTAGGAGCAGTCAGTGTAATGTGGCTAAGCTGACTGTACACCTCCTCAAGAGACGAAAGCTCTGACAAAGTATCTGCAAACAAGCTGCAACATAGTCAAGACCCAATCCAGACAGGAAGAGGTGAACAATAAACTCCTTGCGGTGATCCCTCTATGTAAAGCAAGTGCACATGGGCCGACATGCATTATATTTCTCCAGGAGCCCTTTCAAGACTAAATAATACTGAGAAAGTAAACGGCCTTCCTGTTTCAACTCAAATAACTCATGGTATATCTGGAATACCATGAAGGAATTTTTCTCATGAGAATAAGTGTCTCTGAGGTTGTCCCACATCTGCTTGGAGATCTTGTAATACATGATCTCCTCTCCAATGCAAAGAATAACGCTATTCATTAACCAAGCACGGACCATAGAATTATCCTTCTTCCAAGAGGTTTTCTTCCCTATCTTATCTGTAGGCTCTGGCTCGAACAAAATATGTTCCTTATCATACCTCTCTACTGCCATAAGGAATGTTTGAAACCATCTAGGATAATTAGTCTCATCCAGTCAAATTATGCATCCAAAAAATGGAGTCTTGTAAGTCACATTCTCTAATGTGGCACCTGAAGATGCCATCATAAGCCTCTAGATAGGAATAATGCCACAAACCAAGATCTAAAATAAATTTCAAATCATAACCAATAGTAAGAACTTAAGATCTTTAGATGAACATGGATTCTTGGGTACTAGACACCCCAAAAAACCACATTTCGGTTTCCAACAGCCCATACCCAAGACACCCCAAAAAACCACTTTCCGATTTCCAACAGCCCCTGCAGATCATCGCTACTAGAATCAAGATCAACTCACGAACGACACACAAGGACCACTGGAAGTCCACCTCCCCTCTGCCCAGCCAGTACCGGGGCCCTAGGCAGCAGATCAGGGCCACCGATGGTGAAGCAAGGCCCTACAGATAGCACTTGGGCAACCTACAGATCGCACAAGGGGCTGGGCGACAGCGCTAGAGCAACCTACAGGCGATGCTAGGCAGCGCTGTTGAGGCGGTCGCCTCAGGCGATGAGGTGACGAGACGAGGCGAGGCGACTAAGGAGCTCATCGCCTCGAGGAAGTCCCAGGCGAGCTGCTTCGAACAGGCGATGCGCCTCCTCGCCTCGCCGCCTCATCGCCTGAACCCTAAGTCCATCGCAACTTTTTTTTTTGAAAAAGCAAGAAATGGACTTACCATTCTTGCCCTCGACGACCTCTCACCTTCCATACGAGAGTCTATTTACGTGTGTCTCATCTCCATGCCAACCATCACCGCCTCACGCCATTATCACCTCCACTGGAGCTTCGTCGACCTCCATCGCCGCCCAAGCTTCACCGCTTGCCATCTGCGACGCCTCCTTGACCTCGATCGCCCAGGTATCTCCTCCGCTCAAGGTTCTCTAAGTCTCGACAGTGGCGCATTGCCGCTTGTCCGAGTTCGACGGTGGCGCGCTCGCCGCCTCATCGCCTGAGTTCGACGATGATGACAAGGTTGCAGTCTACTATATATATGTGTGTCACTATGTTATATATATGCATACTGTTTTATATATATATAAGTATATGTTATATACTATTAAGTATATAAGTATGTGTAATATATATATACTTATATGTATATATAAGTATATACTGTTGTATAAATAGTAAACTATGTATGTATGTATATATATATATACACACAATATATACTGTTATATACTGTTGTATATACTATATATATAAGTATATGTTATATACCGTTAAGTATATAAGTATGTATAATATAGTATATAAGTATGATACTATGTAAGTATGTATAATTATATATATATATATATATATATATGTTATAACCATAACATAAGTATTATATATAACTACGTATAACATAACTATTAGACTATTAATATATAATATATATAAGTAATAAGTATGTATACAACATAAGTATGTTGTAATATTATATATGTATATAATTATGTACATGTATAAATCATATATATAGTATATACTATTCTATTATATTTGTATGTAACTATGTATATAACTAGCAACTTTGCATGTGTTTGCATGTATATATTGTTATATTAACTAGCAACTTTGCATGTGCATTATAAGTTTGTAATTATGTATAAAACTAGCATGTGTTTTGAATTTTGTAGATGGCTGAAACAAGGAGGAAGCACCCATGTTGGAAGTATGTCACATTAGAGGACCCAAAAAAGACTAATGATACGAAGTGTATTTTCTGTGATAGGATAGTGAAAGACGGGATTCATAAAGCTACTGAACATATTACTGGTGGTGATAAGAACACAGCAATATGTCCAAAAGCTCCACAACATGTGAGAGAGGAGTTAAGAGAATATCGATAATCTAAAAATGAAGAAAAAGAAAAGTTCATGAAAGATTTTGTTTACAATAAGCTACTTAATGATGATGAGGATGATAAAGATAAAATAGAAGTGAATGTCTTACAAGGACCCATAGATAATAGATTCACAACTAAAAGAATAGTAGAAAATCCTACGCAGTCACATGCAAAGAAGGCTCGAATCATGATGGGGGCTGGTGGAAGTGGAAGTGGTGGACTTCCTCTAATGAAGAAGTTTCATGGACCAATAGATAAGTTTACGAAGCTTGATCCTGAGAAGGTGGTTCGGGAACGAAAAAGGAGATTGTTGACAAAACAAACTATAATTTCTAAGGTTTTCAAAAAGGAGGGAAGAGATGCAGTTGTACGGGTCATTGCAAAATAGATGTATCGTAACAATATTGCATTCAATGTTATTAAAGATATCTGGTTTGAGATAATGATTGAGGCAATTGGTCGTTT
This sequence comes from Thalassia testudinum, assembly GCA_037157565.1. Classification (NCBI taxonomy): domain Eukaryota; kingdom Viridiplantae; phylum Streptophyta; class Magnoliopsida; order Alismatales; family Hydrocharitaceae; genus Thalassia; species Thalassia testudinum. The sequence continues at coordinate 107,527,137 of JAZHRO010000003.1, read as the reverse complement.
TGGCCCTGGATTGAAGCCTCCTTACCATGAAGTGAGAGTTCCTTTATTTAGATATCATGTAAACGAGACTCAGGATTTCATCACCAAACATCATGATGCTTGGAAGAAATATGGATGCACATTGATGACAGATCGTTGGACAGATAGGAAAAACAAAACGCTTATAAATTTTCTCGTCAATTCTCCTATGGGAACTGTTTTCTTAAAGTCCATTGATGCCTCAAGCTACGTAAAGATAGGGGAGAAGCTTTGGAGCTGATAAGTGGCATGATCGATCGCATCGGGGAGGAATATATGATTCAAGTTGCCAGTGACAACACATCGAATTATGTTCTTACTGATAATAAATCTTTAGACTTTATTTATTTTAGCATACGTCTTTTTTTTAATATTATAGGCATTGTAAAATATAAAAAATATCATTTATCTTTTCCATAGGTAAATTACTGGAGGCTAAGCATCCTCAAGTTTATTTGACTCCTTGTGCTACACACTGTATTGATCTGATGTTGGAAGATTTTGGGAAGTTAGAGGATGTAAAAAAGGCACTCAAGCATGCAATGCAACTGAGTAGTTATATATACATGCATCCTTCAGTCTTAAATTTGATGAGGCAATTCACAAGGAGTTGTTGAGGCCTGCAGTTACAAGATTTGTTACATCTTTCCTCACTTTACAGAGCATTCATAGATAAAAGGAAAATTTAAGGAAGATGTTCACTTCCGAGAAGTGGATCACTTCTAAAAATGCAAAAGAAGAGAAGGAAAAGAAAGTGGTAACAATCATCATGATGCCTTCATTTTGGAATAAGGTTATATACATTCTGAAGGCTACGTCTCCTCTTGTGAGAGTGCTTCGTCTTGTTGACTCAGAGAAGAGACCTGCAATGGGATACATACGAAGCAATGGATAGAGCTAAGGAAACTGTCATTAAGATTTTCAACAATAATGCTAAAAAGTTTGGACCTATTTGCAACATCATTGATAAGAGATGGGATTGTCAGCTTCATAGGCCTCTACATGCAGCATGATTTTTCCTCAATCTTGATTTCTCTTATGAAAATCAAAATCTTGATTTTGATTCAGAGGTTGTGAATGGATTTTACAATGTCTTGGCAAAATTGGAGCCTGATGAGAGTGTGCAAGACAAAATAATACGAGAAATTTCCATTTATAGATATGCACAATGACTCTTTGGAACACCTATGGCTATTAGACAAAGGAAGACCATTGCCCCAGGTAGTCAAGTGGTATAAATTTTTATAGTAACTTTCCATTTCCAGTTGCTTATTAATATTATATAACTTATTATCTTTTTACAGTGGAGTGGTGGAATCTCTTTGGTGGGTCTGCACCTAACTTGACAAAATTGGCACTAAAGGTGCTAGGTCTTACTTGTAGTGCCTCGGGATGTAAAAGGAATTTGAGTGTATTTGAAAATGTAAGTTACAAACAAATTCATAATATGCATAGCATTAATTTTATCAAGTAATTTTATATTAATCCTTTTATTTTGGAAATCTATATACGTTCACTCAAAGAAAAGGAATTCGTTGGCGCAACAAAAGTTGAATGATCTTATGTTTGTTTAGTACAACGAAGCTTTGAGGGATCGATATGAAGATAGAGATTATCTTAATCCCATTTCCCTCCAAGAATTGATGATTCAAATAAATGGTTATTAAGGAGAATGGAGGAAGATGAGAAAAATGCAGGTGATGATCTTGTGTTTGGTGATGATCTTACTTGGGGCATGGTTGAGCTTGCATCAGGAATTAATGACCAAGAGACTATTCGACATACTCGGGCTTGTGCTACTGCAAAGAAAAATGGTCCTAAGAAAGCTAAGGAAAAAGGGAAAATTTCAATAGTTATTGAAGAAGAGGAAGAGTATGTGGATAGTGATAAGGAAGAGGAAGAGGAGATTGAAGAAGTTGCTGGTGACGATGACGATGACGAATTGAATCTTGAAGATAATTTTGATGACTGATGTATTTTATTATTTAAGAATTGACAATTGTTCACTTTAATGATAAATTTGATTTTTATGTTTTTCTACCTTAATTGTGTAGAAACTTTTCTTTCTTTACCATTTGAAATTATGTGAAACAATTTTTTGCAATACAATTGTCATCATTTTCTTCTATTTAAAGTCTCCAACATTGTTATTAGACATGTTTTTATAAACTTAGTGCGATTAAATTGAGTTAATAAGACATATATGGCAATAAAAGACGATCACCTCAATTCACTCGGGCTATCGCCTTTTTGTCGCCTCTCGCCTCGGGCGATTTTGAGACTTATCGCCTTGCTATCGCCTTTCGCATTGACAACATTGGTGCTAGGGGCTGGGCGAAGGCGTTGGAGGTTGGGCGGCAACATTGGGCGCTGTAGGCGATGCTAGGGCAAACCTACAAGTGGCTACTGGGAGCTGAAGAGCCTTTGAGGGGGCAACAAACCACCCCCAAGCGCTGAAAGAGTGGCCCCTGGTGATGAATCGGCCACCGCCAGTGGCTATTACGGCCGCCGATGGCTATAGTAGCCACCAATGGCAATGGTGGCTGCCAGTAAGGGAGGAATAAAGGAATCTAAGGTTTTGGTGGGGTTTTTGGGGCTAGGTATTTGGTGGGATATTAGACCCTAGCCTAGAACCACGCTCTAATACCAAGTGGGGTAAAATGAAGCATCTTATTCAACAAGTAAACCCTACACCTCTTTATATAAAGAGAGGTGTTGGGTAAATTACGTGAGAGAACCAGAGAGATAAGAAATAAATAAATGGTCCGAAACAAATAGATAACTAGAGAGCTCAACAGTAGCCTAGGTGGATGTCTATCAACTAGCTTTAAAGGGAGGCTTAGGGGTCAAAGACTTGGCCACTATAAATGGCTGCTTCCTTGCAAAATGGATAAACAAACTACTTGAGTGTAGGCAAGATTTATTGGGGCAGGTCATAAAGGTGATGTATGGGTCGGGCTGGATTGGTCGTTTTTGGCATCACCACTACCTGGTGCTTCTCACTTTATCAAGGGGCATGAGGTATGTAGCACCTAAGATGCAACGTTTCTTCTCACCATATGTGGGCACAGATGATGTGCTTCGATTCTGGATGATGATTGGATGGGTCAAGAAAGGCTAAAGGATAGATATCTGAGACTCTTTGCGTTGGCCAATAATAAAAAGGTTACCGTGGGTGACTGCTAGGCAGGATCGTGGTGCCCCATGTTTGCTAATAATCTGTCGAACTAAATAATAGCATATTTACAATTTATGTTGCAAGAGTTAGGCAAGGTTCGAAATGCCAATTTCAATGCTGTTTCGATAAATTTTCAGGTGCGCATTTCGCCAGCACGTCGAGGGCATGCCGTAGAAATGCCTGTATTTTGATGTCAAATTTTGACGATTTCAATGCCCCAACAATAGTCTATTTCAGAGGTATGTCAAGGGCATGCCGGAGGCACGCTAATGCATGTCTACAAAAATGGCAGAACTGGTCAAAATGATTAGAATTTTAAGAATAACTATTTAAATGGATAAATATTTCCATTTAAGCCATAAACCCTATCTTTTACTTCCTATTTAAATAGACAACTATTTTTAAAACTAAAGACTACAAGAAAAGTGTTAATGCTAATTCATAAGAGGATATATTGGTGATATATTGTTGATATTAAGGAATTTTGATCAAATTATTAAAAATGACTTAAATGGATAAAAATGTTACAATATGAAAAAAAGCATAGGCTCTAGAAGATCAAAATCATGTTTTGAGGAACCCCTTCATGGTACGAATCATCAATATCTTTCTAGTTGACGATATACGATACAAAACTCATGCAATAGTAGCAGCAGTGCAGCGTAGCAACAGCCAGCCAACAGTAGCAATGACGTGCGACATACATTACGCATGCGCAACCTAACAACAAGCAACAACACAAACCAACATACCGTCAGCATACCAACAATTTCGGAGGCATGCCGCCAACATGCCGAAGACATCCCTGCATTTCAATAAGTATATCGTGTCGATATGGCATCTCGTCAAAAACCCCCTGTTTCGTCGGCATGTCGAAGGCATTTTAATCACTGGTTAGAGGGCTACCAACCAGAGGAGAGGGGAGTTGACTCCATTTGGGATGAAAGTGATTTCTCAGTATAGGAAGTATACCAAAAATTGAGATCTTTGGGGCCAATGGAAGATATTGATTTCATTAGAGACTGCAGGCAGATGTACACAGCAAGTTGCCTGTTGAAGGTCAACATTTTTGTGTGGTTGCTCAGAAGGGCTCGCCTAGTGACAAAGATGTGGAGAGCAAGATGTGCACTGAAAGCAAAGAGGGAGTGCCCACTTTATGGAGGGGAGGATGAGAAAATCATTTTTTCTTTACCTACTCACTATCGGTGCAAATGTGGAGCCACTTAAGCATCGACTAGATCTCACATTCTTCGCATGACAACTTCTGGGCCTCTTTCAGGAGAGGGGGACGACAGGTGAGAGACTCAACGCTTTCTGGACAAGGGAGAAAGCGAAAGCCTTGGCAATGCTATAGGGCATATGGCTGAGAAGAAACGCGACAGATCAAGGGCTAACAACCTTATGTTGAGAATTTTATTTCTAATATTTCATTGATGATGCATATTTACGAAAGTTCTATGTAACCTGACTGTGTTTGTATTTTTATTCCCAATTAATTAAAAATGGGTGGTTATCCACCCTTTCTGTTTTTGAAAAAATCTATTTTGTCACCAAGAGTCACCAGGACAGACAAAGAATTGAAGCATGTATTTGTCAGAAATGGACTAACACTGGCTAAACTCAACATCATGTGATTTGAATTATATTGATGGATCAGGAAGACTACTCTGATGTGTAAACGTTGCATTAGATATATTTACTGCTTGTCGAAGCTTTGCTAGAATCTTCGTATCAAAAAAATGCTGTTAGTGTTCTTATTTACTGTTAAGCTTATCTTAATTACCATTTGGCAAATTGTAAACCATGAAGCTACCTATAACATCCATACCAAGTGGCAAGGTCATAAAAAGTCAAGTCATTGACTACGGAGCATATATCACTCAAGCAATCAGTTGGAAACCAATCATCCAAGTATATTCTATATACATACTAAGGTAAAGGACTTGTATCCAGAGACCCAAAACATTATGCAGTCTGGCATGGAGGCTGCTGGTGGGTTTGCTCAGCCTGCTGATTGGTCTGCTTAAAGTGACAGCAAAGAAATATCTTCTTTGCAGTTCATCAGTGTTGGGAATAAGATGGGCCACGTGGCAGTGTCACATGGCGAGCAATAAAGGGTCCTAAGAGGCCGGTGGTTTGGTGATCCAAGAGACCAAATTCTGAGTCTTTACTTAATTGTTAAGTAGGTTATTTTTAGCAAATAGATTTTAGGAAATAATGTTTGGGATTTCTTTTCTTGTTTAAAGATAAAATCTTTCCTAAAGTGATAAGATCTTTTGTTTTCAAATGTTGAGATATGTTCTCTCTATATAAAGAGTCTTCCCTTGTATTTTTTTTTAGCAATACAAATATTTCCAACTCAAAGCTCCTCTCCTCTCTCTCTTTCTTCTCTCAACCGTCGGCCACCAACCAATCGGTGGAGCCCCTCCATGCCTCCGGTCCACACACGTGGACTATTTTCCCATGCCCAAGTAGAGTATCCACACTCCACAATTGTGTCAAATCTTGACATGGTATCAGAGCCACCGATCTAGGCTCTCTTGTGCGTGTGCATAACTTAACCACACATTAATGGTTCTCGCATCCACAACGTCCTTGACAAATCTGGTGCCTAACGTGGAGAAGGAAGGCTAGAGAAGAAGGCGGAATCAACCACGACAGTCAAAGACGCCATGCTTGGTCCAGGAGAAAGTAAGGTGGTTGTTTTCAGGACAACCATCAAGCTTAGTGGCACTTCTAACTACGTCTTGTGAGCTCACACCTTCAAGATATTTGTTGGAGGTCAGGAGAAACTGAGCATTCTCGTGAATGAGCCACCAGAATTGAAGGATGACAAGAAGAAGAAATTCAAGAAGGAGAACTATGTCGTCATAAACTAGCTCATGAACTCGATGGATCCATCCACAGCCTCAAGTATGCTCTACAAAAAGAGCGCCTATGAGATTTGGATGGCCCTCGAGAAGAGGTATGCACGAAACTCAAACAATGCCCGTATTACTGAACTCTACACTCATATCTGGATAGCCATTCAAGGAGATAGGCGTTATTTGAGGAGTTAGAGATCTACGAGCCACTTTATTGCAATAAGCAAGGGAGACACAAGCGGTCTAGCAATCCACCAAGTTTTTATCGAGATTGCATTCCTATTATCGAGCAGCCCAAGATCAAATCCTTGCTTCAGAAGGGAAGATGGATCTTGAGACTATCTTATGTCGTGTCCTCAAGATGGAGATCCCCAAGGGGGAAGACATGCCAAGAGGCGAAAGCTCAACATTTGCTATTCCAGAAGCAGGTACGGGGCGAGGACAAGGACATGAAGGTGGACCTAGCCACATCTACCCAAAGTACCAACACTGTGGACGCAACAATCATCCATAAGATAAGTGTTGGAAAAAGTTTGGGAGACCACCACGTGGGGCTACTAGTACTTCACGCATGGACTCCCTAACTCATGAAGACCTTGAGAAGTTGTGCGCTCTACTATGAGAACACAAGTCAACAGCGACCGTCGCGATGACTACTCAAGTTACCACAAAAGCAACAACTCCAGAGGTCGCAAGAGAATTCGCCATTGACTTGTCAAAGGAGAAGACCGAGAGCTTCGCTCTCGAAGAAGATGAATGGTAGGATATCTAACCTCACAAGTGAAAGACCAAGTCATCGACCTCGCGGCCTTCGACTTAAGGGGGAGTGTTAGGAATAAGATGAGCCACGTAGCAGTGCCATGTGGCAGCCATCCAAGCCACGTGGCAGTGCCAGGTGGCAAGCAATAAAGGACCCTAAGGGGCCAGTGGTTTGGTGGTCTAAATGACCAAATTTTGAGTCTTTGCTTAATTATTAAATTGGCTATTTTTAGCAAGTAGGTTTTAAGAAACAATGTTTAGGATTTCTTTTCTTATTTAGAGATAAAATCTCTCCTTAAGTGATAAGATCTCTTGTTTCTAAATGTTGGGATATGTTCTCTCTATATAAAGAGAGTCTTCCCTTGTTTTTTTTTTTTAACAATATAAATATTTCCAACTTAAGACTCCTCTCCTTTCTCTCTTTCTTCTCTCAACCGTCGGCCACCACCGACCACCCACCCAGCCGATGGAGCTCCTCCACGCCTCTGGTCCACACACGTGGACTATTTTCCCACGTCCAGGTAGAGCCTCCATGCTCCACGATTGTGTCAAATCTTGACAATCAGCAAAGGCTAGTGGTCCACTGGAGAAGAGGAGAAAGTGAGGGTGATAATCTGGACCCTATAACAGCTATTATTGAGGGACAATAGAAGGGAAGATAAATGGTTGTACACAAAGACCTTGACATGGAATATAAGGGGAGGGGAGTTTTAGGGAATTATCAATAGAGTTGGCGAGATGAGGTCGTGTTGCTTCACAAGACAAAATTGGAGGACTTTGGTAGTAATAAGCTGAGAGAATCGGGAAAGGGGAGATTTCGGGAGGCGATGGGGAGGTTTTGTGGCTTTCTGATTGCCTAAAGAGATCGTGCTTCACTGCATTGAGAAAGTATCTTTGCAAAGGGGTCCATGGACAACATCTATGCTACTATGCAGGTTGAGGGCTGAAATATAGTTTCTTCTCACAACCTATGGTGGAGGACAAGACATTGTTGTGAGACAAGCAAATGGGTGTCCAAACTACTTTTCCAAATAGGTCAGAGTTAATTGGAGAAGATTTTAGCGTAGCCTTGAACTTGAAGAATAATTCAGATAGTGGGGAGGTTTGCACAGTGGTTCAAGAAATTTTCTGGGGTTGATTATGGAGTTAGGCTTACAGGACTTGGCGATCTCAAACTATCAGGTTATTTAGAGTACAGCTTTTGAACAACACAAATTGAAGTTGAATAGGTTCCTCTACTTGTTGGAGTTGCCAGAGAGCTTCCCTTTGGCAGGCATGCAAGCTTCAGATTGCCCTTAATCCAATGCATTTGCTATGGGACTCAAATAAAAAGTTGCAGCTAAAAGTGTACTTCGTGTTTGAGAAGTCATGGTTATTAGAGAAAAGTTTCTAGTAGAAGATTTCAAGATTGAATTAACTCTCGGAGGCTCTAATGGGCTTGAATGTGGAAGGATCGTTCAGTATATTCTTTTTTAAGGAGATTCCATTAGTTGTTGGGACTTTGGAGTGATGTAATAGATACCTTTGAAGTTAGTTGAAATATTTAAATAATATGAAAGTATAAATTCAAGCAATAAGACAATCATAGGAATGCTTAGGTTTACGTAAAAACCCTACTCACAAGGAACGGGGAGAAAACCACAGGAAAAGCACTCAATGGACGTGTTTTCTCTATATTTCTTCTCAAAGATTAACTGAGGAATATGCACCTATTTATGGGCCATCACACACACAAGAAGTCCACATCTTCCAATGTGATACTAAACCCACAACTCAATTCTCTCAACACTCCCCCTCAAGCTAGAACATGGAATGCTCAGCTTGTAACACAAATAAACCCATTCTACACAGCAGAACAAACAACACTCTGGACTGATTCTTGCTTGTAGGTAGGAACACGAACTGGAGCTGCTGGACGAACTATAGCTGGCTCTAAAGATCTGGTGTTGATGGCTCCCCATTCAGTATCCCTGAAATTGGGTCTTCCTCTAAAGACCTCGAAGGTGGATCTCCCTCTCTTGAGTCCACGAAATTTGCTCTCCCACATAGAAACTTGACATAAGTCCTTTCTCTAAGGATCTCGAAACTCTAGACCTCCTAGAGTTGGATTTCTCATGTGGAATCCATGAACAAAAAGGACTCCCAAACAGGGGAAGACTACAACAAGCTCTCACACTCCCCCTTCTCCCATACTCGTATGGGAGAAAACAATAACAACGAGAAGAAAATAAAAGCTGAAAAACTAGAGAAGACTTCTCCATCTCTTCTCTGAAACATAAACCTCTCTTTTTTTCTTATCTCTTTCTTTCTTTTTTTTTTGGAAAAAGGAAAGAATAGTTATCCAAGGTGATAACTACCCAAATATATTAAATAGATAATCAACAGCCTCCGCCAATATAAAGGGCAAACCCCAAGGTCCCCCACTCACAAGGATCCACTCCAAAGATTAAACAAAGAAATAACAGACTCCACAAAATTCTCCACATAAGACCTCTGGCCTCTAAAGACCACAGCATTCCTGCCCAACCATATGCCCAATAACACCACCAACAGCCTAGCCCTCTCCTTTTTTGTACGGAAGACAATCTATCCAACATCACCCCCTCCACCTCTAAAACTGTGCCAAAACTCATCAAAAGACCGGTATTTCCACCACCCCGCTCCCACCCGACTCCATATCTGTACCACAAACGGCAGATACAAAAAAGGTGGTCAATCTCTTCCTCCTCACCTCTACACAAAGGGCAAACCTTACTCTCTCCAGGAGCCCACCTCGCCCTCCAAACCTTAGTCACAAGTCTTCCTCCTAAGCAACCAAACAAAAATCTTGACCTTCAATGGACACGCGGCCTTCCAAATCTGTCTGCAATCCCTCACTAGATCCAAGTCACCTGTGGAGTCTCCGCTGGACAATCTCCTGTAGACAGCCCCCACCGAGAAATCACCTTCATCCCAGCCAAACATATCAGTACCGGAAGCCGGTTGCATCCCTTCTAACTCTTCAAGCAATCTCTAGAAATCATGAGTTCTTGCATCTGAGAGATTTCCTACAAAGCACAGGCACCACCCACCTTCCCACACCTCGGCCACTGACACCACTTTGTTTTGGGACAAAGAAAACAATCTCGAAAATCTTCTAGCAAGCACATCTTGCCCTGTCCAATCATCCTGCTAGAACCTAAAAATCTCCCCCGTTCCCACCACCGATACAAAACAGTTCTGCACCCTATGAGCCACCGCTGACAAACCTTTCAAGAAGTAAGAAGCATCCCTCGACGGAGATATCAGGAGATCCCACCGCATCGAGCCACCATAAGCTGTCCTGAACACCTTGCCCACCAAATCCTCCCTACACTCCAAGAGACTCCCCACCCACTTCACCAACAGGCTGTCATTAGACCACCCCAGGTCCCACACCCCAAGTTCCCCTTCCTCCACCGGCCTACAAACCTCCTCCCATGCCACCAACCTAACACCAGGTCCACTCATCCCCTGGTTGGACCAGAAGAAATTCCTCATAAACCTCTCTATTCTTAAGACAACCTGCCGGGGCATCTTCAGGATAGAGGTGAAATACGACGACATCATTGCCAGAACCGCCTTGAGCAAGACCAACCTTCCACCCCTTGACAGAAGCCTAGACGCCCACCCTGTCAACCTCCCCTCCAATCTCTCCACCAGGGGAGCCCAATCTTTCACCAGAATCATACCATCCGTCAACGGTAAACCCAAATATCTGATTGAAAGCTTCACCTGCTCTGTGCCAAGACCCAAGCTACACCTCCTCGCCTTCGCCTCAGTCAAATTAAAGGGGACAAATTCGGATTTAGACAAGTTGATCTGCAATCCCGAGGCCTCACAAAACAAAGAAGAGTAAAATCCGCATTCTCCTGACTTCTGCTTCCCCGCCTTCAATAAAAAAAACATATCATCCGCATACTACAGTAACGGAATACTTGTCCCATCTCCCAAAGAGAAACCCCTCACCAAGTTCCTCTCACACGACCTCTTAGCCACCCTCTCAAGTACATCTGCTGCAATAACAAAGAGCATCAGAGCCAAAGGACACCCCTGCCTCACCCCCCTCCTAGGCTGAATCCAACCCCCTTGCCGGGTTTCCATTGATAAGTATCGAGAAAGACGTCGTGGTGACACATTCCTTCATTTAGTCAATCCACACCGGCGGGAAGCCCCTCTTCACCAAGGACGCCCAAAGAAACGACCACTGAACCGAGTCATAAGCCTTGCCAAATCGACTTTCCACAAGAAAGCCTTCTTCTTACTCCTCTTCCAAGACGACAGGATCTCCAAGGCCAACACATACCCTTCCAAAATATTTCTGTCGGGGACAAAAGCCATCTGCACCGGGTCTACAATCCCAGCCAGGGTCCTCCTCAACCTATTCGCCAGGAGCTTCACCACAATCAGGTAGATAGCATTCGAGAGGGCTATCGGTCTGTAATCCTGAATCTCCTCAGCACCCTTCTTCTTTGGCAACAGGAACATGTAGAACTTGTTCAATCTGTTAAAGCCCGAATTTCCAACTCTAAACTCATGCACAACCTACATCACATCCTCCTTCACCACCAGCCAGAACTCCTTATAGAAGGCAACCGGAAAACCGTACGGACCCGGACAATCATCAGCGTTCAGCCCCCAGATTGCCTTGTGGACCTCATCCTTCTCAAACGGACCCATCAAGAAACCGGCTTCTATATCCCCAACCGCGGTACCTCAAACCCCAACCATCTCCACCTTCCCCCACGTCTTCTCCCGGTAAACTCTCTAAAGTACCTCGCAACTGCCCTCCCCCCCACCGCCTCTCTTCCCACAAACTCCTCCCCATCCACCACCAACCTGTCAATCAAGTTCCTCCTCCTCCTTCCTGCTGCAGCCATATGAAAAAATCGAGTGTTAGAATCGCCTTCCTTGAGCCACCTCTGCCTGGATCTCACCTTCCACTCCATCTCCACCTTCCGGTCTTCCTCTTGTATCACCTGTAGCTGCCTCGCTCTGCTGACCCTGTCAACGTCAGAAAGGAGAGCAACATCCTCCACCACGTCCAATCGTGCAATCTCACTGAGAGCTTCATCTCTCCTCCCACATTCCTCCCTAATCTGCTTCTTATGGACCTTCAGGAAGGATCTCAAATCCCGCAACTTAGCTTCCAATCTGACAACCGCCGAGCCATCCACATGAACCGACCTCCACCGCTCCTCTACCAGCCCCCTGAACCCCTCTTCGAGGAGCCATGCCCGGTCGAACTTAAAATACGTACTATGCCTCCAGTCCTTATTCGTCACCCACAACAAGGGAGTGTGATCTGAGAACGACCGCTCCAAGGGTCTAACCTCCGCCATAGGGAACAACTCTGGCAACATCGTCGAGGCGAAAAATTTATCAATCCGGGATCGCTGTCCTCCAGAGCTCCTCCAAGTGAAGTGACAGGACGAAGGTGGCATGTCAACCAGCCCCTGCTCCGCAACAAATCCCGCAAAAGCCTCAGAACCTTGGTCCACCCCCCACGGCCATCCAGTCTATCCCCTGCCAGCAAAGTGACGTTAAAATAACCACCTATCAACCAAGGTATCCCCTGAAATGTTGCCGCAACCTAGCCCAAAGCCCCCCACAAAGCGTGCCTCCTCCAACCCTCCGTCGGGCCATAAACCAAGGAAAAGAGCAAACACATTTTGTCCCGACGCCTCTGTAACCTAACAGTGACAACATGGGACCCAACCAACGAGTCCAGCAAGGAGAAAGCATCATCCTTCCACCCCACAACAATTCCACCCGCACTTCCAACCGCATCCAGGGCCAAGAACCCCCCAAATCCGCTTCCCCCCACCTCCCTCCACAGCCTCCCATCACAACTCCCCCATTTCGTCTCCTGGAGAAATGCCACGTCGGGGCCCCACCTCTGAATATACCCACGTAGAGCCGCCCGCCTCGAGGGGTCATTCAATCCCCTCACATTCCACGACAGGACCTTAATCATGTATAGCCCCGGGAAACTCCTTGCGTCAAACGCTTGAACCCCATCTCCACAGCCACCTCATCCACCTCTCCCTCCATCACCACACACCAACCAGGCGACCACCTCGCACCATCGCCCCCCGATCCACCCTACCCCACAGCCTCCACCCTGTCCACAACCAGTGTCTGCGCCCCCCTGCGACAGGACCCCCTCCACAAGCTGCACTTCTGCAGCATCAGCCCCTCGCACCTTCACCTCGTCCTCCATCGCCCCAGCACCTCCACCAGCTCCCACCACCCGTTGTCCATCCTTGACAACAGAAGCCCCCAAGACAGCCCTCGCCTTGCCTTCGCCCCCTACCAAGCTCATCGTCGAGGCCTCGCCCTGCCCTTCGGTAGGCGAAGCGACGCCCAGCTCCATCCACCTCCGACGCTGGCTCTCCCCAACCTCGCTCCCAGTCGGAGCTGTCGCAGCGCGCCCCCTCCGGTAGGACCACCGTGGCCTGTAAGTAAGCCGCTATGGCACAGGCATCCTTGGCTTCCACCTCTGCGCACGCCCCACGTCGCCAACCACACCGCACCCCGCTGCCCAGTCCGACCTGTCGAGGACGCGTCGCGGGCCTCCAATCGTAGCCCCCAAACCACTGTCTTCACTGGACCGAAGCTTCGGATCTACCCGCGAGGTGGAGCTCGAACCGACAACCCCACCGAAGCCACCGCTTCCTGTAATCGGGTCCAACCCGCCCGACCCGGGTCCGTCACGATCGCATTCCACAAGACCCGGGGCCACCTCAGCAGAGTCTTCCACTCTCAGCACCGCAGACTCCTCCACTACCTCCTCTGCAAGACCCGCACCAGCCTCCAAGATCCTTACCCTCTCACCTGCCTTAGATCGCACTGCGGGGATCGCAACCACTGCGCCATCCTCGCCACGACCTTCAGGCTTCCCAAAAGCAGCCCGCCCCTCGTCCGCTCGCCCGCCACCTTCGCCACCAGGCACCACCACTGCACCGCCAACCACCGCCTCAGCGAAGGATCTAGGCCTACCGCATCCCCGCGAGACGCAAACCAGCCAAGAAGAGCTCCCTCATCTGAGGACCACCCTCTCCGCAAGTTGTCTCCCTGGTTTCATCTCCACCCACGCCCCGAACCGCGACAGGTCCACCGACCTCAGGCCCAAGTCTTTGCAGCTCCAGAGCCTCGCAAATGGGGCGACCACTGCCGCCGCCACCTCCACCGTTCGAAGGAAGAGGGGGACCCCCTCAATCAGCACCTTCTGCCTCGCGCCAGTCGGCGGTCGCTCCTCCAACGCGCCATTCGACCTCACCGGCCATCGACACCTTACCACGCCCCGACCACACCGCAGCACCTTAAAGGCCAGACATCGCAGCTCCTGACCAAGTCCCAGCAACACCAAGCACCCGCTCCTAAGGGAAGCCACCCCAAAGGACCCCCAGCCAGTCCCCAAGAAGGCCACGACCGCCCTTCTCAGAGCTCCCACATCCACCTCCCCCTCCAGCACCACCGCCACCAAAGCCGACGCCAACCTCCCCTCCAACATCCCAATCTCCTCCAACCACGGCACCTCAACCTCCATGAGAGGCGCCCCCTCTGGGGGGGGGGGGTTTGGAAGTGTCCCCACCCTCCTCGGAGAGACCCCGCCGCCCGGCCTACGGAGCCCGCAGCCCGACCGCCGATGACCCAGACCACCACAACGCAGGCACCTCACCGGCTCCCTGCAGCCCGCCACCACATGCCCCCTCCCGAGGCATTTGAAGCATCTCACCAGTTCTGCTCCCCTCCGCGACCTCCTCCTCACCTTCATCCAGCCAGAGCCGGCTCTCGCCCTACACACCCCCTCTCGCTCATCGTTCCGACTGCAATTGAGGGTTTTTTCTCTTTCTTTTTTATATTCCTTCCTCCTTTTTTTCATTCTTTTTTTTATTTCTATTTCATTCCTCTTTTTCCTTTCATTCATCTTTTTTTTACTCTGTCTGTCTGTCCAACATGGAGACCAAAGACAAAACCTAAAACATAGCCTGAAAAAGGAAACCCATGCTCGCAGAGGTTGTCTATCGCCTTCATCACCAACTTAGTTGCTATTGTCGCGAGATTTGCGTGCGAGATCTCCGACGAGATGCTCTCCGACTCGATCTCCTCAATGATGTCATCGTTGCCGCGACCTTCGCCTCCATCAATGCCAAAAATTGTGCTCACACAGCACTGATCTCACACAAATGCCTCGATCAACGCCTCTTGCGCCGCCTTCTTCATCCCCCGATCACCATCTCCGCTCACGATCGATGACCCCCACACAAGGGACTCCCAACTACCTTTAGGGTTCTGCCTCATCTCCTTACGCGATCTTGGTCGAGATCCTCGCGAAGATCGTAGCTGCGATCTCCACTGCCTGAGTCTCCTCCGCCTTCTCCTTGGAGGCTGCCTCCAACAGCCTCTTCTTCCACCGAACGCCACGTGAGCCTTAATGGCGCCACCAACAACGCCACAGCTCCACGCGAGATCGCAACCAGACCACTGCACCGTCGAATACCACCAGGCTTCTCTTCATCACGATCGCCATTATCCTGTCTTCCTCATGATCTGTAGGCGATGGATCAGCGGGCGAGATCCATAGATCGACACACGCAGATCGACATCACCATCGCCATCGAGGTGCTCAGCTAGAGCACCTCATGTCCATGCCTCACGCCACCAGAGCCCTCACCTACAATCTCGAGCGGCAACACCATTGCTGTGCGCTAACGACTACTACCCATTCAGCCATCGTCAGCAGCTTACTTTCGTTTTTGCATGGAGAGATTGGGTTTCCCCTTCTCTCTTGAAATTGAATACCATATAGAGAGACAAATAAATCTCAAGAATGATAACGCTTAAGGACGAAACACAAGAAAAAGCTGCTCTGATACCAAGTTGAAATATTTAAATAATATGAAAGTATAAATTAAAGCAATAAGACAATCATAGGAACGCTTGAGTTTACGTGAAAACCCCACTCACGAGGAGTGGAGAGAAAACCATGGGAGAAGCACCCAATGTGCGTGTTTTTTTTTTTTTTGAAAAAGGGGCGGTTATCCCATAAATAACCACCCAAATTCATTCCACCTCAGAACAAAATTACATCAGGAATTACAAAATGGACCTCCAAAAACCAATCTGGGAGGAGATAGATAGAGGATACAAAGTTCTCAACATAAGGCTTCTCCCCGCTAAACACCACCCCATTCCTCCTCAGCCCACTCCCCACAAAATAGCAAAGACCTTTGCCCGAACATGCTTAGAGCGAAAGGTGAAGACTCCGCCACCTGCACTTCCCCTGCGAAAGGAAGACCAAAAGCTAGCAGCGTCCTGGCGGGAGATCCAGCCAATCCCCATCTCCTGCCAAACCTATGCTACAAACGGACACTAAAGCAAAAGATGTTGCACATCCTCAACAGCCCCCTACAAAGGGGGCACGCTAAATCGTCTGTTTGAGCCCATCTTGCTCTCCACTACTTCGTCGTGATCCTTCCTCTACTCACCAACCAGGCAAAGATCTTCACTTTCAACGGGCATTTCGCCGTCCATATCAGTCTACAGTCCCCGCATGAAGTCAATGTCCAAATCAACCTCACCAATCCCCAACCTGCGAAACACCTTTGCCACCGAGAAGTCTCCCTCCTAATAAAAACCAAGGCCTTCACCCGATGCCCAACCCACCAACTCCTGCAATAACCGCTGGAAGTCCTCACATCTCTGATCGGAAAGACCCCTCCGGAATATGGGGCACCGGGATCCGTCCCAGCATTCTCCAACCTTCGTCGAAATATTCACCACACTACTCAATGAGCGAGGAAACCTCTCCCCTAGAGTAGAGCCGACCCCCTGCCAGTCATCCTGCCAGAAACAGAAGGAATCCCCCGCACCGAGCACCGGGTCAAAGAAGCCTCGCAATCTCACAGCCACCGTCGCTAGGCCCCTGAGGAAGTGAGACGCTACAGGGGGAGGGAAACAGAGAGGTCCCCATGATAGGAAATCACCGTAGCATCGCCGCATAACACCTCCAAGAAGCCCCTGCTCATGCCCCACCAACCTCGCGATCCATTTCATGAGAAAGCTGATGTTCGTTCTGTCCACATCTCTGACCCTAAGGCCTCCCTCCTGTGTAGGCCTGCACACCTCCTCCCATGCCACTAGCCTCGCCCCCTGCTTGTCGCCCCTGCAATAGACCAGAAGAAGTCTCTCATCAATCCCGAGACCATCTCAATCTGGCGTAGCAACCGGAAGCCCGACAAGAAGTAGGACAGTATGGAGGCCAGAACCACCTTCACCAAGGTCAATTGCCCGCCCCTAAACAAAAGTCTGGAGGACCACCCTACCAGCCTTCCCTCCATTCTTTCCAACAACGGGAGCCAATCCTGTAGCCTGAGATGACGATCCAATAAAGGGAGGCCCAGATACACTAATGGCAAGGAACCCATCTCTATCTCCAAAGCATCACCCACCCTTTCTGCCTCCGTGGCGGACAAATTGACCAGAATGAAGTTTGATTTCTGATAGCTAATCCGTAACCCTGACGCTTCACCAAAGAGCTCCAGTAGGATCCTCAACCTCCTTACCTCCAACACGGCTCCTTCGACTAGGAAGAGTGTATCATCAGTGTACTGTAGGACCACCACCTCCCTGCTACCACCAAAGTCAAAGCCCCTAAACAGCCCCCTGCTGCAAGCTTTGTGTGCCGCTCATGCAAGTGCGTCTGCCGCAAGAACAAAAACATGGGCGCAAGAGGGCACCCCTGTCTGACCTCTCTTCTAGGCTGGACCCAACCTCCCACTGGGTTCCCGTTGATAAGGATTGAAAAAATGTTGTCGTCACACATCTCTTCATCAAATCAATCCAGATCATAGGGAAACCCTTCCTCCGCAGAGATGCCAACAAGAAGTCCCACTGAACCGAGTCATATGCCTTGCTGAAATCCACCTTCCATAAAAAAGCATGCTTCTTCTCCCTTCTCCAAGCTACCAAGGCTTTATCGCAATCACAAAACCATCCAAAATTCCTCTCCCTGGAACAAAAGTTGTCTGAATAGGGGAGACCAAATCCCTGAGAAGGCCCCTCAGTCTGTTAGCCAGGACCTTAGCCACAATAAGGTAAACTACATTAGACAGGGCGATCGGTCTAAAGTCCTGGATGGCCTCCGCCCCTTCCTTCTTAGGCAGCAGAAACAAGTAGCATCTATTTAGCTTCTCAAAACCTCTATTGCTAGATGCGAACTCCTCCACCACCCGCATCACATCTGCACTCACCAAAGGCCAAAACTCCCTGAAGAAGACAGGGAAGCTATCTGGGCCAGGGCATCCCTCTACATTGAGGCCCCACACTGCCTGCCTCACCTTCTTCTCTGAGAAGCCAACCATAAGACCCTCTACCTAGGTCTCCATGATACGCTGCACATCCTCCCCCCTCCACCTCCAGCCTCCCCTGGATCATTTTCCAATGAACTCTCTGAAATAATCTGCCGCCGCCTGCCCCACCTCCTCCCTGCCTGAGAAAGTGTCCCCGCCACTCACCATCTTATCTATCCAATTCCTCCTCCTGGCTGAGGCCATTTGGTGGAAGAACCTTGTGTTGGAGTCCCCTTCAACAATCTCTACCTGGATCTCACCTTCCATTCCATCTCCATCCGTCTATCTTCCTCTTGGATCACCTTCGACATCCTCGCCCTGATCTCCATATCCTCAGAAGAGATGGGAGCCTGGTCCTCCTGTCTGTCAATTCTGCTAATCTCTACCAAAGCCTCCTCCTTCCTGCTCCTGTTAGATGCCCTGATCTCCCTCCTAGCAAGTTTCAGATGGTCACACAACAAGGAAAGTTTCTTTGCCAGACAGAAGGTCGCCGAACCTTCCACCTCCATGGAGTTCCACTTCTCCTCCACCAACACCTTGAACCCCTCCTCCAGTAGCCATGACCTATCAAATTTAAAATATGTGCCGAATCGTACCCCATCATTCGGCCGCCACAACAAAGGAGAGTGATCTAAGAAAGGCCTCTCCAATGCACAGACATCTGCCACAGGGAACACCTCAACCAGCTCCACATTGGATAGAAACCTGTTAATCCTAGACATCTGGCCATTGTTATTCCTTCTTGTGTAAGCACAAGACGAAGGGGACCAGTCCACAAGACCATGAGTTTCAACAAAATCTACAAAAAGGTCTGACCTGGGGTCCTGCCTCCCCAGTCCACCTGGTCTATCCTCCACCTTAGCATCACGTTAAGTCCCCTCCCAACAACCAGGAACTCCCAATAGACTCTACTGCCGCCGCCACAAGCTCCTCCCACATCACCCTCCTCGCTTAGGCGTCTATGGGACCGTATGCCCCTGTGACCTTCAACTTGGCACCTCCCACCTTCCTGACTAAGCTCGCCGAAATGATATACTCTCCACATCGGACATCCTCCCTCCACCCAAGGATCTGCCCTCCTGACTTACCATTCGTGGCAAGAGTGCGAAATCCCTCCATCCAAGAGCCTCCGATCTCTCTCCAAACTCGTCCCTCGCAATCAGCCAGCTTAGTTTCCTGCAACAGCACAATGTCCGCCCTCCACTGCCTGATGTACCTCCCCAAAATGGCCCTCCTCGAAGGGTCAGTGAGGCCCCGCACATTCCACATATCACCCCATTCATCTAGGTGATGTGGTATACTCCTTTGTGGCCTACCTGAAGCCACCGGCTTCCGCCATCCTACGCACCTCCTCATCATCACCATTCAGCACCTCTCTCAACATCGGGCTCTGCGGAGCTCTCCCACAACCATCCACCACCACCCGTGGTCTCTGTCTGCAACGGAGCGACCACCTCCTTCGATAGCGGAGACCACCACCGCGCCCCCCGCCCACCAAGTGTGTTGTCCACCCTGCCAAAGAGATCTCCATGGGGTCACCCCCCACCGAGTTCCCAACCGGCTGCTGCTGCCGCAAGTGCGCCTCCAGCTGTTTCGAAGGTTCTCGTTGGAGAACCACCTTGCATGTCGCCGCCAATGGAGTATCTTCCCCTATTGCCACCATCGGTCGGGGCCTCCCCTGGAAGGGGCCAGACCTCCTCATCTGCCCCACGCAACACCATAACTCGGCCAGCTCCCTCTTCCTGTTCCAAACTCGGCACCTCCTCCGGCGATCCCAAGGGCAGTGCGAAGCAGCCGGAGGGGCCACCGCCCTCGAGAAAGACCTCAGGTCTCTATTGCTCCAAGGGCCAAACCGTTATTTCGGACTCGGAGCGCAAATCCGGATCTAGATCCGCTCCGCCTTCGGTGCCCCGCGCCTTAAATCAGGTGCCACGCACGTGCGAGGGTTTAAAAACCCTTGTCTCCGCATTCGGAGCGCCACCCCGTAGAAGCATCTTCTAACCTTTCCGCTTCCGAGGCGCCCGCGATCCTCGGTTGTCCTCCGCGAGATCTTCGCAGATCTCTTGGGGATCGAGACCACATCAAGGTCATGATCCACGCAACGGGCTTCCCCCGTGCGGTCCTCGAGGATCCCTCGGGAGCCGAGTCCACATCAGCACCTTCCCGTCTCCTTGCGGCAGCCGCTCACCGCCTCGCCTTCCCTAGCACCGAACTCGCAGCTCCAACCGCCATGGATGTGTGCCGCCACCCTCCCCGAATCAAGCACTCCACCACCCAGGAGGAGCCTCCAAGCCGCAGCAAGATCTTGCTCATCGGCTTCGCCCCGGCCTTCAACTCGACCAGCACAACCACCGAGCCCTCTACCAGCCCAAGCGCCCCGCAACTAGTGACCCGAGCAAAACGCGCCACGATCGCCTCCACCACCTCTACCGAGCGCAGCCACCATGGGACTCCAACAATGGCGACTTCCAGCACCGTCCGTTCAGGTAGGCGCTCCGGCGAGGCTTGATCGTGCAGTAACAGACGCCTCCATCGCCACTTCCCTCCCCCAGCAGTGCACACCGTGAAGAATAGCTCACTCCGCTTCTCAGCCGGGAGTCCACTCGCCACAAACACCCCCTCCGCCACCTACAGCACCTTGGCCCCTCCCCTCCTCACAGCCTCGCCCAATGAGTTCACCATCGACCTCGAAACCCTACCTTCCATAGCCTCTCCCATGATGCTCTCCTCCACCACTCTCCTCAAAGCCCTAACACCCTCCAACCAGGGGGCCTCCACCTCCGTCTCCGGTAGCCCCTTCCCTCTTCCGACCGTGGCTCCCCCTCGGCAGCTACCGCTCCTATGGCCAAGACCTCCACACCTCCAGCATCACCATGGCTCTCGACAATCCTTGATCCAAATGGTCACTGCCGAGGCACTTATAACACCTTCCATGCCCAACCACATCTTCTCGACCTTGCACGGATACCCATTGAGCATTCAGGTCCTGCTCCGCCCGGTTCCAACCCACCACCTCCGACCAGTGCAAGCCTCTGGTCACGCCTCCGCTACCCTCTTCCCTCCGAAAGGTCCTCCCTCCGCCCTCCGCCCCTCTCCTACCTTCTCCCTCACTTCCCTATCCCAACGCTCGCTCGCTCTCCCCACTACCCCTTCACCCTCACACGTTCTCACTCCCTCTCTCTCTCGCTCTCTCCCTCGCTCGCTCTCTCCATCAGACCAAACAGAAACTTGAGCACCGCAAACTCAGTATGCCTTGTTCCAATGGGTGTGTTTTCTCTGTATTTCTTCTCAAAGAATAACTGAGGGAGTACACGCCTATTTATAGGCCATCACACCACAAGAAGTCAACATCTTCCAATGTGGCACTAAACCCACAACTCAATTCTTTCAACAGAGTTCATGGTTGGAAATAAGAACATTAAGAGGCTCAATAAACCACTTATATTTCTGCTTCCTAAAAAGGAGTCAGCCAAGAGAGAACAACTATAGGCCCATTTCCTTGCGCAATGCCATGTATCTCACTATCTCCAAGGTGTTTGTGAATAGGTTAAAGGAGGTGATTGATTGTATGGTTCATCAGGAATTGGCATATGCTGGATGGTTTAGATATGGCTATAGAGGTAATCTTATATTGGCATAGGATGAAAAGAAAGGGTTCCTTTGAAAGGTTGATTTTTCTAAGGTGCATGACTCCATAAGATTGGCTTCTTCGAGTTCTTCATTGCAAAAGGGGGTTTCCAAGTAGATTGCTTGAATGAAGAGACCAATGACCACTACATTAGTCTCAATGTTGATTAATGGTAGGCTAGGAAGTGGATCAATCTAGCCTCAGAGGGGGATGTCACAAGGGTGGCCTCGTGAACCATTTCTATTTGTGGTGTAAGTTGATGCAATGGCATTGTGCTCCTTTCAAGCTTATGAGAGCTTTTCAAGGATTCACACCATAAAGTGTAGAGCACACAAGGGTCCCAATTTACAACACAGAAGATCCATTGTTCTCTGTGGAAGGTTGAGTGGAAGCTCTTGAATAATGTGGCAAGGTTGTTGAAGTTGTTTAGGAGTTCCGTTGATCTTGTTATTAACAAGGAGAAATCTTCATTTAGGGGGTCTGGCATGGCAACAATCCGAAAAATGGCTGGATCCAGCCACAAAGAGGGGTCACGAAGGGTTGACCTTGGCCCCGCTGATGTTTGTTTTGGCGGCCGATGCACTAGCCACGGCAGCAACGTGATCTTGTAGTCGGGGGGTCTTCCATGATTTCAAAGCGGGAGTAGACTATGAGGTTCCCTGTTGCAATATGCTAAAGACATTTTGCTTCTTATGGAAGCGAGGGTGCAGGAGGCAAGAAGGATTCGATTGCTTCTGGGCATGTTTGGCGAGGCCTCATGCCTAAGGATCAACTTCCACAAATCCATACTTCTGACCTTTGGGATAACATTACAAGAGCAGCATGATTGTGGAACGGTCTTGGGCATGGTTTTAAAAAACTAGCCTCAAGGCAAGGTGAAAGAAAATCGCCCAAGGCTATAGCCTCGAGGTTACAGTGTAAGCTGTGCATCTCGATTTGTCAAGGCAGAGCTGAGGCAGTGAGGAGAGGCGGAACCAAGGCTATAGCCTCAGTCGAAAGTTCACATTCGAAGGTTATGTGAGTTACATATGACCTAATAAAATAAATAAAATCCTTTTCTAAAATGCTATACCCAACCCTAAACAATAGCCCTAAAAAATCCATCACCCTTAGCTATTGCGAGTTATTCTCCATATTTGGACTCCTCCATTACCATTGCCAATAACTGTTGCTGCATCGCCAATTGCCAATCACCTCTCCTACGTACCACCCCTTATCAGGTTGTTCCTTCTCCATTGCCCACATTGCCCCCTTCTCCTTTCAAGTCTCGACCTCACTTGTTATTATTGGTAAGAGTCTCAACCTATCTCGAGTTGCACATTATATTTTTTCTTATTACTTATACCTTTATTTTTTTGATTAATTATGTTAGAGTATGTTTGAATATTTTATATGGTTAGTTTACATATATGTGATCACTGAATTGATTTTTTTAAAGAGGTTATGTGGAGATTGTTTACTTAAATCTTGTTGTTACATGTTTTTTTATTATTATTCTCTCAAAAAAATATTTTTTATTATTATTTTGATTTTTTTAGTGCTATTATGTGATTAGTATTTTGGTTTTTGAAGACTTTACATGTTGTGTGATACTAATGTGTATCTAAATCTTGTTATATTAGTTTATATGTAAATATTGTGTGTAATCTGCATTAATAATATTTAGTAATGGACATTTAAATGTTATGATAGAGCAAAAATAGTATAAAAGTATGTTTTACATTGTTTTTTCCATTATTAGCACTTAATAGTGTATATTTATATTTTTTTCTCATTTTCTATCCAAAAATTGAGGCTTACGCCTCGCCTCAATGAAGGCAAATTGCCTTGGTATTACAACAACAACAACAACCAAGCCTTTTCCCACACTAAGTGGGGTCGGTGTCTTGGTATTGTCTTGCTTTTTTTAAAACCTTGGTCTTAGGGATGGAGATGGGGTCCCTACCCATTACATACCTTGGGCTTCCACTTTCAGACAAGCAACTCAGGTTGCAGGATTGGCTCCCGTTGTTGAAGCTAGAGAGGAGGGTGGCAGGGTGGGCCTCTAGACTCCTCTCTCAGGGAGGAAGCTCACTCTACTTAGGTCGGTGTTGTCTTCCATGCCCACCTATTTCCTGTCAGTGTTCAAAGCCCTGCACTAGGTAGAGAAGAGGATAACGAGAGTGCTATGCAACTTTCTGCAGTCTAGCTTCGAGAATGTGGAAAAGGACACCAAGCTTGTCACATAGGAGGATGTCTACCGACCGATCCAGGAGTGGGGCTTGGGGGTACAAAAGGTGGAGCATGTCAACAAGAGCTTTCTCACTAAGTGAATAGCCAAACTGATGGGGGGTAAGGAGGGCCCGCTAGAGGATGTGATGAGAAAGTGCTATGGTCCTTTTGCCTCGTGGAAGTCACTCTCATCTCCAAATAGGGGGGGCATCACATTTCATTAAGGGGTTGGCAAAGGTTGCCCCGAGGGTTAGAGAGTTCTTCACGCTGGTCCTGGGGGATGGGCGGGACTTCAAGTTCTGGTTGGATGACTGGCAAGGTGATGTACCCTTGTGCGACAAGTTTCCCAAGCTTTACTTTAGACCTGTCAATAAGGAGGCAGTGGTCAGAGATTGCTAGAGTGGTGCCTAGTGTCCGAGGATCAAAGGAGCATTGTCGGATAGGAGTTGCCAAGAGTTGTAGGACCCACTTAGGGCCCTCGAGGGATAGGGCTTGGAGCACGACAAGGGCAGCCTATTTTGGAACGAGGGAGACTTCTCCATGCGAAAGGCTTACTGCAGGCTGACGTGATCCAACCATCCAATTGAGATTGATTTGGCACAAGACTGTAGGTTTCTTTGGGCGATAGATTGCTCGCTGTAAGGTTTTATGCATAGTTGCTCAGAAGGGGGCGACAGCTCACCAAGGCCATGAGGGTGAGATGGGTGCCTAGGACGAACACCACTTGCTAGATGTGTGGTATGGGAGAAGAGGACGGTCATCACCTTTTCTTCAGGTGTGACGTGGCAATGTACGTTTGGAGATGGGTAGGCCCTACGTGGTTTGACACTTCCACTGTAGAGACATTTTGGACGAGCTTTGAGCCTAGTGGATCCATGTTCATATCAACATTGGAGAGGGCTAGGGTCCTCTCCATTTTGTGGGGGATTTGGTTGGGAAGGAATGGGATGGTGTTCAGGGGGCAGGTCATATGTGGAGAATATTGTTGCCTCCATTTCCTCTAAGCTTGTATTTGTGAATGTTTGTTTATGTGATCATTTTGTTTTGGCCCCCTAGGGTGTGATAATATAGTGAGTGGGGGCCTACATCATCCTCACCCTTTTCCTTCTCAAAAGAAAAAAATCTTCATTTTTAACTTTTGGAATGGAGGGACGGAAAGCAAAGCATTGGTGTGGCTATTTTGGGCATGCTTGTTAGATAGCACTAATCTATTGAGGGCTACCTTTGACAATGAACATTCTTGAAACTAAGAAGTGAAGCCTTGTAATGGATAGAGTGAAGTAAAGGCATGGATGATGGAGATCCATCTTTCTATGAGGGAATTCCCATTTTTCTCAAAGTCAATGTTGCCAGCAAGTCATATCTTTGGTGTTTGACATGCCAAAAAGTTGATTGTTTGGATAAGATGATGATAAGATTATTTTCAAAGGGAGTAGCAGGTAACACAAGGAGGTACACATGGTTAGTTGGAAAGCAGTTTGTTGTCCTTTAGATGAAGGGGATTTAGGTGAATCAAACCTTGTTGTCCAGCAAGGGTGATGGGAGGAGAACAAGGCTTTGTGACGGATGCTCCTGCTATGCTAGATGCCAAAATTAGAAAAAAGGATAATGTTAACTAAGAGGGCTTCTCTTTTCTAAAAGGATTGCTTTTATAGTGCCTTTGATCATGCAGTTCTTTAAAGCGAGACTTGGGAGGAGCCTTACTTTAGATTCTAGTTTGATGATTAGAGGGGTTGTAGGATCTTCTTTCATTTATATCGAAGACTATTCTCTCAGGATCTTGGTGCTTCAGTGGCTTCACATTGGGACTCACCTCTAGCTGGATACTAATTTTTGTACTCTAATCTATCAAACTAGCAAGTGCACAATTTTTTGTTTTTTTCAAAAGGAGAAAGTGCACATTAAAATTACAGGAGGATGTCAGCACTTTCCATCCATTGCTTGGAGGTGTGGATAGATAAGAACAGTAAGATGGAATGAGGACCTTAAAGAAGATTTACAGATTATTGCATGTAAGTCATCAATGTTGAATGATAGTAGGACCAGAGATATCAAGTTGATCTTGAAAGAAAATATGCCTCTAGATCAAGATTTTTGCTGGCCTTCTAAGAGGGGAAGATTAGTGACTATTCCGCATAGGCAAAGAATATTTCATATTGATGATATTGAGAGAATTGTGTGGTTGGTTTAGTACCACATTGTGAAATGTGAACTGTGTTATATGTGATGGCCTATAAATAGGTGTGTACTCCTCCCATATTTCTTTGAGAAGAACAATAGAGAAACACGCCCTATCAAGACCTTCTCCCATGATTTTCTCTCCGCTCTTCGTGAGTGAGATTTCCATGTAAACCCGAGTGTTCATTTGATTTCCTTTATGCTTTTGATATCATGCTTCCGCATTATTTATATTTGTCAACTTGGCATCAAAGCAAGCCTGATTCTTGGGTTTATTCTTTGAATTACTATCTTTTATCATTTGTTTTTGGAGTTCCAACCTCTTAATCTAAAGGAGAATCGAGGAGGATCTCCTCGATGGAGATCATGGCAAAGGCAACGTGGTTGTTGCGACATCAATCTCGGTGGCACAACAGGAGGTAGCCTGAAGGGGGCTACTAGGGCATCCGCATGCACGAGGCACGTAACCCTAGAAGCGACGGCATTGGTGCCTCCTCTTCTAGTGACGAAGAAGGTGATGGAGGCGGCAACTATTGTATGGCCGAGAAATTGAAGAATACGAAGGGGGCCATGAAGCCAACAAGAAGAACATGTCGAAGGCAATGGAGGGTCTTGTGGCCCAAGCCTCTGTGATGATGCAACCTTGCCGCACCTGCGTATGAACTTGTGCTCGACGAAGACGGAGCCCGTGGAGAAGATGCAGTTGGAGGCCTCATCCTTGGACACGGTGACGAGGTGATTGTCACCGAGGGAGGAGAGCTCCGAGAAGGGGAGGCAGAAATCATCGAAAGGGATAAGCTGCGAGAGGAGCTCCACGAAGCCCCTGGAGTTGTCTAAGAGGGCGAGGCGCCAGATCATGGGTTGGTCATTCATGGTGGTCGTGGTTGCCATCATGCAAATCCAAAGGAGGGGATGATGGATGATGGTGTAAGGAGACAGGAGTTGGTATGCAAGGAAGGGCCAGTGGCTTGTATCTGGGTTCTTATTAAACCCTAAATTCCCTTTTTTTATTTTATTTTATTTGATCCTCTATTTCTTGCTCTGATTTGGTAGTTATACAAAAAAAAAGAGAGAGAGAGGAAAAATAAAAAAAAGGGGGAGGAAAGAAAAAGAAGATGAAGGAAAGAAGAAAAAAAAATTTTAAGTAAAAAAAAAGGGAGAGAAGATCTTTTCAAAAAGAGGAAAAAAAAAAGAGAGAGAGAAAAGAGAAAAAGCAGAGAATAGAAAAAAAAAAGATAAAAGAAAAAAATAAAGAAAAAGTTTGAATGTTTATGAAGAGAGGTGGAGAAGATCTTCTCTAGTATTATCATTTCCTATGTTTATGATTGAATTTCTTCTCGTTATTATTTTCTTCTCTCATATGAGTATGAAAGAAAGAGGGAGTGTTGGGCCTGTTATAGTCATCCTCCATTCAGGAATCTCTTTTGTTCCTGGACTCCACCAAAGAAACCATAACTCTAGGAGGTCCAAAGTTTCCGAGGTCTCCAAAGAGGGAGATCCAAGTTCGAGGTCCCTGGAGAAAGGACCCATTTCAGGTTTTTATGTAAGAGATCTAGTTTCGTGGACTCTAGAGAGAGAGATCCAATCGAGGTATTCAGAGGAAGACCCATGTCAAGGATACTAAATGAGAAGCCACCAGCACCAGTCGAGGTCTCCAAAGGAGAGACCCTTGTTAGAGCCAACTACAGCAATTCATCGTCAAACTCCAGCTAGTTTGATTTTTCGTCATCAGCATACCTACCTACAGGCATGAACAGGAGTGCAATTGTTGTCTGTAGAAGAAAGTCAATTATACCTATTGAGAGTTTTGTTTGTTCTGTTGTATAGAGGGGTTTCTTTATATTACAAGTTGAGCATTCCATGCTCCAGCTTGAGGGGGATTGTTGAGAGAATTGTGTGATTGGTTTAGTGCCACATCATAAGATGTGAACTTTGTATTGTGTGTGGTGGCTTATAAATAGACGTGTACTCCCATATTTCTTTGAGAAGAATAATAGAGAAGCACGCCCTATCGGGACCTCCAGTGGTTTTCTTCCGGCTCTTAGTGAGTGAGGTTTCAATGTCAACCTAAGTGTTCATTTGATTTCCTTTATGCTTTTGATATCATATTTCCACATTATTTATATATGTCAAATGATGACAATGACATGTACATTGCATGAGTGCTACGAAAGATTGTGGTCATCTCCTCTTTTTCCTGCCCCTTTGTTAATGCTAACAGGAAGAAGATGACACTAGATTGGTGAATTCCTACTTAGAATCTGCCTTTCAGGAGAACTTTACAACAAGGAAGGCCTTCTTGAATCCACTTTACTCCAGGTCAAAGAGCCAAAGGATGAAGCCCTTTGCAATTTTATAGGCCCTATGATTACAGCAAAATGGTATTGCATTTAGAAAAGAGCAATCCAGCATCAATGGGGTTGTTTCGATGCTCCTGTTGTCCTATAGATGTGGGCTAACATGTTGTAGAAAGGTGATGCTTTAGTTGTTTAATAAAATATTAGGTAGTCACTACCCTGAGAGAATATCCTAGAGTTCTTCCAGAAAAAGCACAATCTCCCATCAGAGCTATATAAAAAATGAAGAATGCAATTCCTCTGACAAAGTAAGCTAAAACATCATATGAAAATAAGTTATTCCATTGTTAAAATAGAAACCAACACATACAAATCAACTATAAATTATAATTCCACAGCTGCTAAGCAACAAAATTCTAGCTCCTAACTCCTAACTTTGTAGAAGATTTTTCATATTTCACATCTTATGACTTGGTCTATCGCTACCCACATGATCGTTCTTCACATATAACAGAAAGGGATTTTAAAAGCCCCTGTAAACACTAAATATTACAAAGATACCTATATGTTTTCCAAATTTACATAGATGCCTCAAAGAGATACCCTTATCGAGCATGAAGTCATAGATTACCCACATAGGAGCTAGTCTAAAGCAATGTTGGAGTAAACTAAGATCCTTAGAAGTCCATGTTGGAGTTGTGCTCAATGAAAGGTGATTGAGAGAGCGAGGGGGAAGTGGGGCCTCTCAAGAGTGGGCACTCGTCTCTTCTCAGAGAGGGTAGAGTAAGTGCAAAGATGGTGTCCTCTACTTCAAGTGTCGAGGGAGGTGGCACCATGCAACGGAGTGTAGGAGTTGATGAAATGCCTTCAATGTGGCGGCTTCGGGCATCAAAGGGTGGTTTGCAAGAAGGGAGGTCCAACTACTACAACATTGCCTCCTCCCCCCAGAGGGAGCACCTTTAGTAGAGGTGACAGCCCTATGGTCTTCTCAGGTGGAGCCATTAGAGGTGATTCTCACATCTGCCTTAGTGGGTGACATGTGTAAAGGTTGGGCAAGATTGGAAGAGGTGAGAAGAGGGGTGGTGCATGCTCAGGGGTCAAGTGTGGGAGCCAAGGTTGCTTGCTTTGCAATGGGGAAGTTTCTATTATTTGGCCTTCGCCCGAAGGTCCTTGAATCTTTGGTCTTTGGGGAGATGTGATGTGGAGGGGGCAGCGAGATGTAGTTGGTGGTGGAGGAGGAACCTCGATCGGTGACTTCAGCAAGGGGGGTTGGAGGTGCTAGCGATGGTGGAGTTCCTAGGCTGTGACACGAGGTTGTGACCGAGGCTAAGGAGATCCAGGCGTCTCTTTAGGAAGGGGAGATAGACGTTGGAGAGACAGGAGTAGATGCGAGCAAGGCTTTTGAGAAGGACATGGTGGCAGCTACTTTGGGTTATGGACGCACGAATAGAGGGACCTTTTTTGTTTCTAAATGAGCTCCATCCTTTCTTGGAACATGAGGGGACTCAATAACCCCTCTAGAAGATCTACTTTGGCATGTTATCTTAGATTGTAGGGGTCAACTATGGCGCTATTTCAAGAAACTAAGTTGAAGAGTTGTGACCAACAAACCTATAGGGAGGTGGTTGGAGGTTGTTTGGAGGGATTTATTGCTTTACATGTGGTTGTAAGGTTAGGAGGCCTCGTTGTGGAATGGAATGAAGGCTTATTCGAGTTAGAAGATTCTCTACTGAGGGCACATGTACTGATGGTGATGTGAGTGAGGCATACTAACAGTTTGAAGATGGTCATCTCTGCAGTGTACGGCCCAACGAATGATGCAATGAGGGCATGTTTGTGGGAGGACTTAACCCAGGTGGCGAACAGGGTTCAAGGACGGCCTTGGCTAATTAGAGGTAACCTCAACATCACCTTCTTGATGGAAGATAGGCTAAGAGGGAGAGGATAGAATGATCGTGGATTAGGGGAGTTCGTGAGTTTTATCGCTCTTTATGGTCATCTTGATCTTTTGCCCACTTCTTGTACTTACACTTCGAGAAATTTGGTAGGGTAGAAATCCAAAACTGATAGATCCATGTGCAACGTGGAGATGGCTGAGATTTTCCCCTTAGCTAAGGTGCAGCCCATGGTCAAACCATTCTCTAATCATACGCCGCTAATGTGGAAGACGAATGAGGGGAGACAGTTACGGACTTACTTCAAATTTGACAAATCTTGGATGTTGGAGGAGGATTTCAAAAGGATTGTGGAGGAAAAGTGGAGTTCCTTCCAACCGGAAAGTTCGGTAGATGCTAAGTTGGAGTTCAAGTTGAGGGACTTGAGAGTGTTCCGCAAGACGTACAGAAAGGAAATTAGGGAGAGGCATAGCAAGAGGAATGATACCTTAACAAGGGTGTCTAGGCCGGACAGAGCGAAGGGTGTGGGGGTACTTTCTCAAGATTGCAGACGTTCCATGAGGACAAGAAAGTGGAAATGGTATGGAAAATCAAATCTCGACAAAAGTGGCTCAAAGAGGGGGATTCCAATCCTAAATATTTCCACTTAATGGCCTTGTCCAAGAGAAGGAAGAATTGGATTGATAAGTTGGTTGTGAATGATGCCCTATTCTCTAGAAGGGAGAAGGTGGGAAAAGCAACAACTGACTACTACAGGGCCTTTACGTCTAGAAGGACGGGAGAGTGGAGATGAATCAGATCCAGAGTACAGCGCCATATTAATAAGCAAGCGAGGGGGCTCATTGTCGAGTTTACAGAGGATGAGGTGTGTAAAGCCATTTGGGGCCTTAAGGCTGATGAATGCTCAGGACCAAATGGCTTTCTAGTCTATTTCTATAAAGAGCTTTGTCTTGTAGTTAAGGAGGATGTTCTGCAGGTGGTCTTAGGATTTACTAGTGGTAATTTGGGCTCCAACGGGCTCAACAAATTCTACATGTTTCTGGTGCTGAAGGAGGGGCCACAAGCCATTGAGGACCATAAGCCAATTGCCCTCTTTCATGCTATTTACCTCATTTCGCAAAGGTGCTCACTAATAGGTTAAGGGAAGTGCTACAAGACATCATCTCACCAGTGCAAACAGGTTTTGTTCCTAGCAGGAACATTTTGGATGGATTTGTTATTTGCATCTAAGATTCTAGCCTCCTGGAAGAGATTGAAGAAGGTGTTCCTCTAGAAGGTGGACTTCAATAAAGCTTATAACTCTGTGCGACAGTCATTTTTATGGGTCTCTCTAATGAAAAGAGGGTTTCCACCACGGTGGCTGGAGTGAATGAAGTGTTGTGTAACGAAAAATTCTTTCTCAATACTGGTTAATGAAAATCCGACTGGATGTGAATTCAGCCTAGAAAAGGGGTCGGGCTGGGGTATCCACTAGCACCAATACTCTTTGTTCTTGCAACAGATGTGTTGGCAAGATCCACACTGGAGGCATGCAATGGGAATTTATTTGCAAGCTTTACCATGGAGAATGGGGTGGCAATCCCAATCTTGCAGTATGTAGATGATACTATCTTCTTTGTGGAGGGCTTTGGTTCAGCAGCGAGGAGATTGAGTTTGTTACTTAAGATTTTTGCTGAGGAATCGAGATTGCAAATTAATTCCTTAAAATCCACTTTTGCTCCCATGTAGGGATGCAAGTTTCAGTAAACCCGACTCGAACCCGACCCAACCCGACCCAAAAAGAATGAGTAAAACCCGACCCGAACCCGATCGGGTTTGGGTATGAGTTTTATCTAAAAAACCCGATTACCCTACCTGAATACCCGAATAAAATCCCCATTTACCCGAGATATATATCAGTCCCACCCTAAGTCCCTCATCCCCTCAACATTAATCTTCTTCATGATTCCCTCCATGATTTTGAAGGTTAGAAATGCTTCTGAAGCTTTCATTAAACATTTATTTTGGAGATGGGGATTTTTTGTTTGAAAGATACTTATATTTAGTCTTTCTTTGTATTTTTTGTATTTTTATTTTTTGATGTATTCTCCTTGAAAGGCGCTTTTTGTAATAATTTTAATGAATATCAATAAAATTAAAGTAACCCGAGTTCCTATGTTAAGAGTTTATTAAAAATAAACAATTAATTAATTGTGTTATAGATTTTTCCTCTTCTTTGACTCTAATTTAACATGATTTAATTATAAGATCAATTTATAAATGAGTACCCGATGGATAAATGGATATCCGATGGGTAGATGGGTATGGGTATGGGTTTGAATTTTAACACCTGAAAAGTAAATGGGTAAGGTATGGGTATGTATTTTGTAAATGGGTATAGGTATGGGTTTAGCCAAATCCGACCCAAACCCAATCCGTTTGCATCCCTCCCCCCATGCATTTGTCAACTGAGCAGGCCGCTAGATATAGAACTACGCTCCATACCACAGAAAGATCACTGCCTATATCTTACCTTAGACTCCCATTGTCTGACAAACGGATCTCTACGCAAGAGTGGTTGCTTCTCATTAAGAGGATGAAAAGGAGATTAGCTGGGTGGACTTCAAAGGTGTTATCCAGAGGTAGTAGACTTGTGCTTCTGAAGATGGTGCTTACATCTTTACCTTCTTATTTTTTTCTATTTTCAAGAAATCGCAGAAAATTGAAAAGATTTTTGAGCTAATGAGAAAAATACTTATGTCTCTCTGAGGATAGGTGCAAAATTAATGGCGTGGGATGAGGTGTGTAGACCTGTGAAAGAAGAAGGTTTGGGAGTTAGAAATCTAGCTACCATCAATGATAGTTTTCTTGCCAAATGGATAAACAGAATTCTGAACCACAGATAGTATCTATTGGGGCAAGTCTTAGAGGCATCCTACAGTACGAGATTGAATTGGGATTAGGTGGTGGTCCAATTACGTGGAACCTCGCATTTCATCAGAGGATTGTCCTTTATAACGCCAAAGATTCAGCACCTCTTCTCGCCCTATGTTGGTGTTGGTGACATATTTTGATTTTGGATGGATGACCAAATGGGTGAGAGAAGACTAAAGGACAGGTTTCCATGACTATTTGCGCTAGCTTCTGATAGGGAGGTGTTGGTTGGTGGTTGTTGGGGTGGGTCTTAGTGCCCCTCTTTAAGGGAAACCTGTCGGATTAGTGGATTCCAAATTTACAATCCTTGCAAAATGAGTTGGAGGGCTATCAAATCAAGAGGGTGTGGATTCCATTGTTTGGGATGAGGGTGAATTCTCTATGCATGAGGCATACAGAAGGCTGATGGTCTTGGGACCAATGATAGGCATTGACCTTATAAAATATTGTAGGCAGATATGAGAAGTAGCATGTTCTTTGAAGATCAAGATCTTCACATGGCTGCTTAAAAGGGGACGATTGATGATAAAGGTCTAGAGGGCAAGGTGGGTGCCGGATACTGAGCGACGATGTTCACTCTGTGAAAGGGAAGATAAAGACATCAACCATCTTTTCTTTGCATGTTCTTTCTCTAATCAAATCTGGAATCATTTTGATATCGGTTGAATCTAACACTAGCTAGGGAGATTTCTAGAGCTCTTATAGGACAAGTGGAACTAAATATATTCCAAAGCAAGAAGAAGGCAAAAGTTTTGGCTGTCTTGTGAGGCATTTGCATTAGAAGGAATGTGGCTATCTTCAAGGTGCAACAACCTTCTTTGGAGAATTTCCTTGCTTGTATTACTTCTATGATGCAATTCTAGGATAACTCTTCGAGGTTGCATCTTGGCCAGGCTTAATTAAATTTGGGTGGCTACCATCTAGATATTCACCTTTTAAAAAAAAAAAAATAAAACACTTGGAAATCTTATCATTGAGAAATAGCTTTGGCAAGGCCATCTGAACCTATGATATACATATGGATGGGAGAAATTGTTATTTTGAGTGTTAGGAAGTAAAGGATAGGGAATAATACTCATTTCTTAACCTTGTCCATAAAAATGTTGATTTTTAAAGAAACAAGAAAGCAACAAAAATTTTTAATGAAGCTTAATACAAGGGTCATTTTTGTGAAGTAATCAACTTTATAAAGGTTTTCCCCATGAATATAAAAATTCGAGGACACATGTATGCATCAAAAGTCGTAAGAGCATTTACGTAAAATAAGGGAACTACAAGTGGAGTTGGTCAGACCTTGGAGTTAACTTGGTTGTGTAATGAATAAATGAGAAGTGTTTATCTATCACCTGTGGCCTAAATACTCTTAAGTTGTTGCTTCAGTTCCTAGGAACTTAGATCCAAGAAATTGTCATGCATTGGCTTTCCTCCAATGAGCTCATGTTTTCCCTTGGAAGCCAGAGTTGTGAGGATCGAAAGATAGGTGAAGCCAAGCACTAGGCAATAAAAGCAAAAGAGATAAATCAATTTCTACGAGTCACAATTACAATTCCAAATGGCCGACGAATGGTTTTACAGAACCCAACACAGAGGTTGGGGTTTCAAATGTAGTAAATTATCATATCGGACTTATTCATCTTGAACCATCACCTTCGTGATTGATCATTTCAAATCCCAATACGGATTGTTTCAGAAGGTATTTTGACTTTCGCCTGGGCCATGGCGGCCAGTGCTCCTAAGATTGTAGAAGCAATGGGATCCCTATGATGTTTTTCAAAAAAAAAAAAACAAAGAAGAAAAATAAAACATTGAAGATTCTCTATCTATCTGCAGCAGGAAAGGAATTAAGGAACGGACTTCTCGATGGCGTCCTTCAAATCGGAAGTGGCCTCCTTGGACTCCTCCAAAGTCGGTACGGGTCCGAACACGAGCCGAGGTGGCGGCGACTCCAAGAGCTCCTCCTCAACCGGATTAGCGAACACCCAATCGTCGATGTCTGGCGACGGCTGCTGTGCCACCGCGGCCTCGACGTGGGCATTTCGGGGACTCCAAGACATCGAAGGGCACCTCGCTTCCCCCGAGGGCGGAGGAGCCACCCTGGCTGGCGAGGGCTTCCAGCACCCGGCGAGTGGGGTCGAGCAGTAGGAACCGCCGATGGCGGTCCTCGCCGCTGTTCTGATGACTCCGCCGCCTCCCATTGTGGAGATCGTGGGGCGCAAGTTGGGTTGGGTAGACGGGAAGAAGGGAAGACGAACCAAGGTCACCGGAGAGAGAGAGGAAGAGGATAAGAGCAATGCCAGGGATGGTGGATGGAGTTTCCTAGTCCTATGGAGGAGTCGACATTCCGGGATGAACGAGGGGGACGCGTGGCAGTCTCCAGTATTTAAAAAAATAGAAATATTTTTGTCAAGAAAAAATCTAAACTCAAAACTCACGTCCCTCCTTACAGAAAAAGCAATGGTTGCTCTATAATTTTTTTGATATCAGATTCGAAACTTACAATGTCATCCGTTGGTTTGGCAGAAAGTGCCGAAATCAGGTATTATGTTTCTTTTAGTTGTAAAAATTCTCTTGGATGAGGAGACGAGTAAGAAATGATAGGGAGAAAATTATATAATAATTATTTCTTTTAAAAGAAGAGGTATAAATCTCAAAAATATAATGTTCTATCCAAAATGTATCATGCAATGTGGAATCAAATGTTATAATAAATTACTTGAATTTTAACTTAGGTTATGACTTGAATTAATTAGGAGGTGAAGGTTTTGGTTTGAAGTTTTGTTGGCAAAAATATTTCTATAAGTGAAGAGCACTAATTAATTCAAGTCATAACACAAGTCAAAATCCAAGCAATTTATCCTAGCCTTTGACTTGATTGAAATTTGGTTGAATGATAACAGGATAAACAATGGCTTGAATATGGTAAGCAAGTGAATGTTCTAAGGATTTTTATTTGCAAGTGAAAGGGAATTCATTAGGAGCCTTAAAAATTACAAGTAAAATTAAAATTCTCCCAACACTCTTTTAACTCACACAGAAGATAATGCCCAGCCAAAATATGAGTTAGTTGGATAGCATTTTTATAAACTTTAACAACACTATAACCATCATATTTATCTAAAATAAACATACAACATTGAATTACATTCATAAATTTTCAATTAGGCTGCCATGGGGCTAAACCTTAATTCACTGAATTGATAGCATCATTAAGTATGGACATCTCCAATAAACCATTATATATCTAAGGCCAAATTTAGACCTTATTGAATCGCCCTTTCTTCGCTTCCTTGCTGCTAATTGTGTTGCACTTGGAAGCTCTAACTTGATTCTTGAATAACATTTCCAGTAGCATTTTTCATCACCACCACTGCCATTGAGTGAGAAGTTCCAACAACAGCATTGGCTAATATTGTGCTTCATTTCTCAGAAAGACTTTGCATATCAAAGAAAGAAAGCATATGCAACCCAACCTCAATTCTAATTTCCCTCTCAACATATCCTAAAATAGCATTACTATGCGAGCAGGAAGGTAGAGAAGCAACGTCAACCAACATCCTCCTTTTACCATCTATTTTTTGTAGATTCTATAAGATAGATTGTTTCTAAGGCCAAGCATCGATGAAGTCTTCCATTATATAGAAATTGGTCATCTTCCTTGCTACATCAATTACCACCCACAAATCAAGGGCAGACCCCTTCCATCACTACCTTACATTTATGGAGCCAAAGAAAGTGCAATAAATAGAAAGCAAGATGCTCATGATACTTGCTGCAATAAAGAGTTAACTAACATTCTAACCATATTCCAACCTAGAGTCACCAACATCCTCCACTCCCATCCCCTAATAAAACCAAACCACTCTCATGAATGCACAACCACTAACTAAAATGACCCCAATCCTCTGATTCATTTTTACAAAAAGGGTAGCATTGATAGAGGTTCCTAATCTTTTTGCAAGCAGTGACATGATTGGTAAAGCTTTTACAATTGCCTTCTAGAGGAATACTTTGGTTCTTGGTGCAAGAATTTTGATGGCCTAAAGTTTTCTACATAATTGTATCTCCCTGTTCCCCACAACTCCCTCCAACCAATGTTCATTTAAAAGAGTCCAATAGGCCGACTTAATGGAAAATTTCCTTTTGGATGAGGCTTCCATACCATTAAATCAAGGCCTTCATGACTTGGCTTGTTAAAAATTTCTTGAGTCAATTTAGGTTGGAAAATGACATGAAGTACCTTTCCATTCCATCACTTATCTTCTCCCTTCATCAACTTAGCCAATGAGGTTAAGTCCAATCTTGCATAGTCCATTGGCCTTACCACCCCAACCCAATCTTATATACACTGACCCCTCCAAATATTTATCCCCTCTCCATTTCCCATCAACCACATTTCTCCCATAAACAGCTAATATCTAATCTCCCCCAAAGCTTTCATAAAATTTGAACTAGAAGACATAGGCATATATTCTCAAAATGACCCATTGGGGAAATATTTTGCTTGTAATTGACTCCACCATAAACCCACCTGTTCTGAACATAGCATCGTCCCATCTTCATTAGGAACGATAAGTTTGTAACCCTAGTATTCTTAATACCTAGTGATAAGCGAAAAAATTGTGAAGAAAACATATTGAAATCATTGTTGTAGTTGCAATGAATCCGTGATCAAATACATTAACCAATGGTGAGTCTGAGTTGAAGATGGGGAGGCAAAACATGCTTAGTTTCTTGCAATTATTTCTTTCTGGTGATTTTGTCTCATTTTGTAATTTTTTTATAAATTTTTTATATAAGAGAATAGAGGTGAGAAGGTAGAGAGAATAACACAAGGACAAAAAAGATGATAAAAATAATATCACTAGCAAATAAAGTTTGTTACCCTACGATGCAAAAAATGTAATACAATAAAAGTAAGAGAAAGGAGATAAGAGGATGAATTTGGAGCAACAGTCCGATCACTGCTTGCTATGATGTGAAGAAGGTGGTGAAATGTTGGAGAGTAGGGTGAGGTGTAGGAAGAAAGTGCTGAGGGTAGGTGTAGTCCAGGTAACAGGTTGTGAAGGTTGGTGAGAGGTAGGAATTTAGATTATGGGAATGGTAAGAGGATGGGACCTAAATCTATGGTGAATGAGGGTGAGAAGGTAGGTCAATCTTCCACCTATGCAGGGGGTGAGAGGCAAGTGTTAGGCAGCCCTAGCAAGGTGGTGAAGAGAGGGTTGAAAGGAGGTAAGGAAAGGGAGAGTCTACACTATTATGGGGCCTAAGCACTTAGGCAGAGGTTTAGAAGGAGGTAAGGGAGGTTTCCAAGCTCTAATGAATGTGAGGAGGGAGTAGGTAGTAGGTAGAGATGGTTTGAGGATGGAGGGGGGTAGGTCCTTATATAGGTGAAGGGAGAGGGCTTTTGGTCAGCCAAAGGCGCATTCTACACGTGGGGTGTGTGGGAGGCGTGCGCGCATAGAGGCAGTTGGCAAGCAATTCGTGCACGTGGAATGCACACTGGTTGAGAGCAAGGATGGCGTAGGTGGCTAGTGCGGAGGAGGCACACAAGCATGGTTTAGGAGCTAAATTAGCGCGCATTGGTGCTAGAGAAGGCTAGAGCGTGCGTGGTTGGCACACGATTGGCACGCGGCTATTGATGAGCTGCATGCATAGCGCATATGTGGAGTGGAGTTGTGGTCTTGCTCTTGAAAATTTGCAGAGATGTCCAAAGAGGCTTGGAATTTCTTCGAGAGCAAGGGCTTTTGGTGTTGGTGACCAAATTATGGCAATGCCCTTGTAGATTGGTAAATTTACATTTGCCCCTCATAAAATGTGCATCCTCTTGAATCTTCGTTGTAACCTTCCATCCTCAAACTCCAACTCTTGCATTTATTCTTGCATAAATTATAGTATGTTATATTCATGAGTTGCATAAAAATGCATGCATGCTCCTAATATGCCTAGGATGATTTTACTGCACTATTTAGAACCTAAGTATTCTATGTTAACCTAGGAGCTAACTCTGAAATAGGCATATTGACCCTACTAAATATGGAATCATGACCTACCCTACCCGTATCATTGAATTGAAGTTGGTTGTTATATAATAATTCAGAAGATAAACAATTTGATGTTATATAATATATATTGCCATTGCTTGATTAGAGACAAGAATTGAGCTAGTCACATGTCTCATATTTGTATCGAACATAGTAGCTATCTACACAAATAGGTTATATCCTAAGCAATTATGTTGCATTGAGATATAGTTTAAGTAGTGGCTAGGCACCTGTCTAACACATGTTGAGCCTATATGGAGCACTACCTCACCAACTTAAGCTAGTTCATGAGCTCCTTCAGTAAGAACATCCTAGATTTAAGATTTAATTGCATCCAAGGAGCTTTTGAAGATGAAAGGACAAGTTTCCAAGAATATAGGATTAACCACTTAACAACCTTTTCTTTTGAGTAGTGACATTAATTCAAAATTTCCTTTGATATTAGATTGATGAATCAAAAACTTGCATAATTAACCAAAATGAATTATGCAACAACTTGAATTGATAAGCCCATAAGGCTTGATTTACAGGCAAATCATATTAGACACAATCTTATATTTAAGGTGCATGACTTAATCTAATCTCAGTTTGTCTTTATAGGGCACAATTTTAAAGGAAGGTTGAAAAGAAGGTACATAGACTAGTTGGATCAAGAAAGGTCCTTAATTGGCTTTAAACCACATCAAATGGACTCGACAGTGGTCAAAACTACCCAACAGTTTCCTAGCTATCTTCATGGTCAACCGCGTTGCTCACATTATGTAACAACGTTGGCATCTGATATTATCTAGAGAAAGAATTATAAAAAAGGTAATACGAAAAGTAGACTATTGAGACTAGGCTTATAACTTTACTTATTTTTCGTCTTTTATTATTTACTTGTTCTATGAAAGTCCTTTGTATTTTTCCTAATCCTCTATATATTTAGGTTTAGGACTGTCAATGAAAAGAGAACAATCACTTCTTTTAACTCAATATCAAGGTGGCAGTCCAAAGTTGGCATCTATGCCTTCCTTGTCCCACTTTTTCCTTCTTCCACCAAAAAAAAAACAAAAACAACCTTAAGAAATCCTAATTTTTTTCCTTTTGAACATAGGAGGCCACTGCCACCACCAAAAGAAAGGGCCTTTAGAATCTAGTAAAGGCTACTACCTACTATAGAGGGTCCCAACCTTGTGTACAACTACTTCAATTGCTATTTGTTGCTAAAGCCACTATTCCTACATCTTCTACATCTTCTCTCTAGCAGCACCTACACCTTGGTCATCATCCTCTTTTGAAACTCCATCATGTCATTCCTCATATTTCTTCCAATGCAAATATTGAGTATGAGGAGTGTTAATTGGAAAAACACCATTGATCGTTCGTTCACTAATGAGAAAAATATATCAAATTGTGTTGCATGGTGGTAAATCGATCGAACAGAGATAAAAGAAATTAACACTACGGATAGTGGAGTAGAGTGTTACATCACAGAGAGGCTATTGAACGCACATCATGGTTTTTATTTAATCACATAAAGAATAGTGTTCATATATCATAAGAATCAAAACAAAAATAAAATGTGAAATCAATGAGTAAGAGAACACAAACGAAGGTGACGATGGCGCATGTGACAAGGTGGAGACGGGGGCTACGGTCATGGAGGCTGGAGAACACCCACACGCCCCTTGTGTTATCACCACAAGGGGACTAGCTGTGCATGTTTATGGCATGAGGAGGACAACACGGGCATGGCCAACCAGAGCTCACATGGTGACGTAGCAGCTTCTTGAGCCTTCTTGCTTGGGAAGATGAAGAGAACCATAATGAGGATGGAGGACGCATGCTTTGAGCACTTTAGTTGGGGTGCCAAGAGACGAACGACAAGGGGGGCAGCTTCTTGAATCTCCTTGCTTGGGGAGATGAAGAGAACCATTGTCAATAGAGATGAGAAGCACAGCGAGGAGAATGAGGAGGAGATGAGAGTTGGAGATAGAAGGTGGCTAATGGTTGTGAGAGATGTAGGGAGGAGCACAATGGTGAGGATGGAGATAGGGTACACACATCCCCTAGGGCATGAGTTCCCCCAAGGCAGCAATGAGTGTCTGCAGAGGAGAGTGACAAGTTTGTTTTCGCACATTTTGAAATTGTCGGAAATCGTAGTATAGTTGCGTTAAACCCTTGATCAAAATATTAAATTTTTACGAAACTCGCTTAGATTTCTTTTCTTTTTAAAATTTGTGTCCCGGTTGTTCGTCTCTGGGAGGCAAGAAAACAAGTTGAGATTTGAATCGGCTTTTCTAGCTTAAATCTAACTTAACCTAATATTTTTGTCTTTTTTGTGTTTTTTGATTTTTATTTTGAGACACAAAACGAAACCTAGATCTAGACATGCTAGCTAAAACCTAAGTGACTACGTGCATCTAAGTAGGACCATGGTGGCCGTGCATGGTGTGAATGAACCTAAGTATCATGAAGACAAAGGCAATCAATCATAGAATGATGATCACACAATATTAGTTATGCATAAAAATGTCAACACATTTACACTGGAAAGCATATAAATAGAGAAAATCCCTCACGCCAGAAAGTTGCCACTAGAGCCATCGGCCTTGTGTGAGCGTGTAGGCTAGACCTTGGGTACACAAACCCATCAACACGCCTACCAAAAGAGATGGCCGGCCACAAGAGGCTATGGGTGAGCCTTCATGGCCGTCCAAGAAGAAGAAGAAAGAGAGGGGGCGAGTGCACCCAAGTGGAGAGAGGGTAGCACGCCCACAAGAAGAGAGGGTGGAGAACCCTTCTTCTTCCTAGCCATCCTTGAAGCTTTGGAGAGAAGCTTCTCTAGCTTTTCTAGCCGACCATGGAGAAGAGGAGAATGTCCCCTCTATGGCCATGCCCTCATGAAGGAGGGTAGAGGAGGAAGGTGGCCTTCTTCCTCTTCTTGCTTAGCCGCCCATGGTGGTGCTTGGAGGAGGAGCACCTTGAAGAAGGTGGTGGAGGACGGCCTTAGGGTTGGAGGGTGGAAGGGAGTGGTCGCAAGTTTTGGTGGAGGAGAATGGGAGAGTGAATTGGCATGCCTCTTGATTTTTGGCTTTTATTGGAAGGCCAACTTTGGTGGTCGCAAGTTGGCTTCTTCCCAAAAATAGCATGCGCCACTTTTGGTGGCTCTTAGGTTTGATGCCCATGGATTGTGGATCTAGGTTAGGAGGGTAGTTTAGGAAAGTGCTAGTGTGTGCGGTTCAAATTCCGTAGAGTAGGGTTGTGGGTTTTGGCAAATCTAGGTTGGGTTAACCTACATTAAGTGGGTGTGGACCTAATTAGGCTTAGGTGAGTCTAATTGAATAGGAGCGAATCTGATTGGGTCTAGGTCAAGTCTAATTGGATATGTGTGTGTGTTTAAGCTTAGGTAAACCTAATAGGTATGAGTCAATTAGATCCTGGGTGGAT
This sequence comes from Thalassia testudinum, assembly GCA_037157565.1. NCBI lineage: Eukaryota > Viridiplantae > Streptophyta > Magnoliopsida > Alismatales > Hydrocharitaceae > Thalassia > Thalassia testudinum. The sequence goes on along the minus strand of JAZHRO010000003.1, from coordinate 107,484,348 downwards.
CTAATTGGGTTCAAGTGTACCCAATCAACTGTAGATGCACCCAATTAGGTATGGAATGGTTCAATTGGATTAGGGTTAGGATAAGTCGGGTTATGGATAGTGGGCTAGGCTTAGGAGGTCTCTAATTAGGTTTCCTAGGGTTTCTAAGGATAGAGATAAGGCTATCCTCCACACTCTTCTTATTTGGATCTGTCTTCTTCTTCCATTATTGCTTTATTCCACTATCTCTTGCATCCTGGATCACTTTATTATCCGCAAATAGCTATAAAAGCCATTAAATAGCAGGATATCTTATCTTATTCTAAATAAACTAATGCAATGCATGATATGCAAGATATTAGTGCAATATCCACAAATTAACCTATGTTTAGACATTATTTAGGTTGATTAGGACGCATGATTGCTATGCAATTATACTTCCATGCCTAAATTTTGCTAGTCCCTAGCAAATGCAAGACTAAGTGCATGGCTAAGTTATTTACAAGTTCAATCCCTAAAGGACTGCTTATTCTTTTTATCAAAGAGCTCGACTAAAGATTTTTCTCCTTTTGTTTCATCCAAAAATCTACAAATCCAGATACGTGAAAGTGCAACTATGTAGCTTTTGCAATGGAATCGAGTGAAAGGCCTAATTCACCTCTAAAGTCTGTACTTAACCCCTAGTAAAATTCTAGCGGGATAGGCGGACTTCTTCCCTCGGGGTATCCAAGATATTTTTTTGAGTTCCACCCCGACTTTGAGCTTAGGTAGAGAATGTTAGAGGGATATGGATGTATTTATTTGGTGGCTCACTCCCACTTGATGCTACATAGAAATTAGTACTATAGAATCTAGATTCCCAAATTATTAAGTTACTGAACTCATAGAAAGACGAGAAAAACTATGCTCTCTTTTGGTTCCTTTGTATTCATTCTTTCTTTTTCTTTTTCTTTTTCTTTTTTTTTCTTTTTTTCTTTTTCTTTTCTTTCTTTTTCTTAGAGCTCACAATCTCACCATATTCACACATATGACCTATATTTGGTGGCCTCACTTGGCATTAACACTTTAATTGAGTTCCATAACCCTAACACTAAGTCTAAATTCCTCAACCAGTATTCGGGCGATCAGAAACATAGAAAGATAGGTTAAGATCTTATTTGGTGGATCTCAAATTTATTTGGTGGTATTGCCTCAATGCAAACACTAAATATTCACACACTCTTTTTCCTTGCTTTTTATTCTTTTTTTATTTTTTTCTTTTTCAATTTTTATTTTTTTTCTTTTTTTTTCTTCCCTTTTTTTTTCTATGTATATATATATTTTTCAACACAACATAAGCTAGCATATATTCATGAACTTTATTAAGGAGACATTATTAGGGATTGGTGGTACTCAAGAGACATTGGGTGGCTTATTTGGTGGAAGTGCCTACTCACGGCACCAGGAGAGACAGATAGGATGGTGTATTTCTGACCTTGACATCAATACCCTCTTTCAACCGAGGATTCCGTAAAGAATAGTCGTAGCCATTCACCTTAACCTTAGTTTCATGAAAACTCGCTCACTGCGTATTTGCCTTATTTAGTGGCTCTCAAAATTTCACGCAAAAAGCATACATAGAATCCGAGAGCGAAAACTATGCCTAATCTCTGAGTATCATTACCTAATTATCTAGAATTCCAGATTCCTTGCACTAATCTTAGAGCACCAGTACACTATACTCTCATCTCACACTATTTGGTGGGTTTTTGGAAGAAAATTTGCCTGACTCCCAAAACACTATCCAGGGATTCAGGAAAAGAAGCACCGCTTTTTCTCGACAAACTGAAGACGTTCATCAGTCTTCATCATGAATCCATTGCAAAATCTACATGTGAGCGAAAATTGTATTGGATTCCAAATTATAGGAATTAACTAGAGGATAAAATCCCTAATACATTCTTTTGATAAAAATCTTATTCATGAATGCAATATATATAAATGCTATTTGTAACCTTTCAAAGTTGCACTTCGAAAATTTCCCTAAATTTAGAACAAAAAGGTGAATGGATGAGTCGAAGTGGTTGTTGCGAATGATTTTTAGCTCCAATGTGAACATTGGAGGTGGAGTCGGTTGTTCTTAATTTAAGGACCCTAAAGTGCAATTAGCATAATGTACGAAAGGCTTTTCCTAAGTGTTGGCAAAAAAAAAATTCAGTTTACAATTACTATCCCCCCATGCCTACTTTGTTGCATGTCCTCATGCATGAATATAATGAAAAATTACTTAAGACAGGGGTAAATGGGTAAAAATCACTTGGAATAGCTCATGAATTTTGATGTTTCCCTTATTCCAACACCTAAAATTGAATATGCAGGGAAAATGTGATAAATAAAATATGCTATATATAAGTGCTGAGATCAACGCCTCTAGCTGGGCGTACACTCAAAAAGGATATATCAATACACTATTAAGAATGGCGAGTAAAATGATAAGAATTTTAATCTCGTTCGCCAACAGTGAGCCACAAATGCGGACCAGTTGTCCATGAATTCCAAGCCCAAATAATCGAAAAAATATGCAAATGGGGCTTGGGATTATCTGCAGCCAGATGCTACAAAAGAAAGATAGATAAATATGGGTGCCTGGAAGAAATGAAGGTGAAGGCATCTTGAAGAGCTGATGGAGAATGTGGGTGGTAGGGGTATGGGTAGAGTCATGTGGGGTAAAGTCATATGTGTAGTTTCCCTATTAGGAGGGAGTGACGTAATAAATTGCGGAAATATAATATAAAACAATCTCACAAAATTCAATTACACAAAGTACACAAAGATTTTTAGGTGGAAACCCAAACCGGGTGAAAACCACCACCTAACCTTCTCGAGTTAAGATTTTCCGATCAACCAAGTTGATCAAATCCACTAAACGAATCACTTAAACGAGGGTGATTCAACCTCAATTACAACCACGCTACAAGTGCGAGGGTAGCGTTCCTCAACCCCTTCTCTTCACGAGAAGGATTTTGTCTTACGAAGGAGGCGGGAATTTGCAAAGCGAATACCCAACCAAAGAACAAAGTAAAATAACAAATATAGTCCTATAGAGCCCACAAAGATTTAAACCTAGCTTCTATAGGAATTAGGAAGCTACACGACAGCGCAACGTCGCTCTCGTGAACTACGGCAGGAGAGCGGGTGCGTAAAGGCTTGATGCTCTCAAGATGAAGAACTTGAGCTTGGAGAGCAAGAGCTTTTCTTAGACACAAAAGAGTAGAAAGTATGTTGCTTGGGTGTGTCTAGGTGTGTATTGAGTGGCAAAGGCTCCCCTCTATTTATAGAAGCCTTAGGAAAGCTTTGGAAGGCTTTGGAAAGCATCCATAGCCGTTGGGTGCAAAGCCCAAGAGAATCAGGCCGAAATCAGGAACAATGATTGCATTGAAAAGGTTATCAGACGTCTGATACTGGCATCAGACGTCTGGAAGATCAGTTTAAGACGTCTGGGATCAAAGTCAGACGTCTGATTTTAGGCGGGTTTCTTCCTGACTTGAATCAGATCTAAACAGGGTTCTAGTGCAAGTCCATCAGACGACATATAGGACGTCTGGCACTATGTATGGACGTCTGGAAACCTACTTTTCTGCGGGAATGGATTTCCAAGAGAGTGTAGAGATTTTTGGGTCAGCCGAGGCAAAACGGTCATTTATCAGACGTCTGGAAAGGCTTAAGGACGTCTGATAAGGCTCTGATGGTCATATCTTCCCGTGTTTGGTAAGCCAGCCAACGGTCCACTAATTAGACGTCTGACAAAGTCATCAGACGTCTTCTAAGATGTCTGGACTAAGGTCTGGATGTCTGATTTCATCAGACAGAGCTAACAAGTCCAACCTAAATGTTATCAGACGTCTGAATCAACAATCAGACGTCTTAAAACATATTATCAGACGTCTAATTTTTTAATTAGACATCTGAAAAAGCTATTTGAACCCTATATTGGTTTTCTAAGTTCTCCACAGAAAACCTAAGTGTCCTAGGGTTGTGCGAGTGTTTCTAGGACTACTGTTAGGGTACTTTGAGGCTCTTTAACATGATGTTCTAAGGAACAAAAAGAGCAAGGAAATAAAGACAAAAGTACATGAAAGAAATAAACAGAATTCTATCATATTCTTCTTGTCCTTCCATCTTCAATCTATCGCTCCTTGCGAGTCTCCTCTGTTCTCCATCAAGCTCCTCCAATCCATCCTGGATGCGAGCTCAAACTCCATCTAATCACGTCTCCATTTGCAATTGACCTGAAATCTAATACTCAAAGTGCAAATGTTAAATGACACGTGTTTTGTTATCATCAAAACAAATGATCGTGGTGCTCTAGCACCAACAATATGGGTCGTGGTAATGGTGATGAATGGAAGGCATGACCCAAGTAGTGTAGTCAAATCTAGAAATCAATGTCCAGTGATCAATCTCTGTCTCTACCAAAGATGTTTAGGTATCATCTTCTTCTTTTATCTCTTCAAAAATTTTCAATTCTAATTCCCAATTATGGCATGATTCCCCAAAATTTTTAGCTTGCTTCGATAACTCATCATATGAAATCCCCAATAATCTTTCAATTCTTGAATATCTATTTCATAGGGGGATATTTTCGCCTTCTCACTTAGATGAAATTGGGCATTAGATTTAGTAGTGAGTCCCTCCATGAAAGTGGAATGGGCTGAATCATTGATTGAGGAGTTGTTACAGTCTTTTTGATTTTGTTGCTCCGTGTATGAGATCATTTTAATTAATTCATCAATGTCTCCATGGGTATTCTCAAATACAACAAAATCGTATTTACGTCCCTTAATACTTGGTTCCTCAAAATGAAATGATTGGTACTCAAGCCCTAAATCAAGATCGAGATCCTCAAATGAATCTCCTTCCTCTACTTCACTAGGAACTTCAATATCATCCACCTCGGGCGTTTGATTAACAGAATCCTGCATGACCACCACTAAATCACAAATCTGTTGTGGTGCACCCAATCCAAATTCAAATGTTTCTGATTTTTGTTGCTCGTCCTAGATTCTATGAAGCTCTTATCGTATATCATCATATTCTCTAGCACTGGCTTCTTTTATTTCGTGAGCCATTTTGATCAATTGAGGAATCTGGGATTTATTGCAAGAGGCAGGGGTTTGAATTGGGCTAGGTCAATCAAGATAGTCAACCATGCTATCAAAGATTTGATCTTGTATTGATGGTGACTTATGTGATTTAGTAGATTGTTGATTCAGGTTGTGTGGTCCTACCCAGGTGTCAATTGCCATGGTTTCTTCCAATTGCCCTTCGAATCACTTTCTGTGTCATCCAGAAAATACCCTAACTTCGTTTTCTTAGCAGTTGCATAAATATCAAAGTGAATCTTCTTATTGCCGCTACTCATCTCCATACATCTTGAGTAACAGTCAATCCGTGCATTGGCCGTAGCCAAGAAAGGGCGACCCAGAATGATGGGTAAATTACTTAGCTTTTCCGGTATATCCATGTCCAAAACAATAAAATCAACTGGAAAACTAAGACCTTGCACTTTGATGATCACATCCTGAACTACTCCCTTAGGTGTTTTGATGGAGCCATCTGCCATTCTTATGGTGACAGGTGTGTGGTGCAGATCTCCAAGTCTGGTGTGGTCAAAAAGGGTGGTAGGAGTCAAGCTAATGGATGACCCTAGATCCACAAGGGCTTTATTGAAGGTGAATCCCTTGATGGCACAAGATATGAAAGGTTTTCCAGGGTCGACCTTTTTAAGTGGTAGAGTGCCAGAAACAAATGCACTTACATTAGCTGATAAAACCACCTCTTTAGGTGTGCAAGTCTTTTTCTTCTTTTGTGACTCTTTCTTTAAGGCCTCAGGAAAGGGTAAATAGGTCAAATTAACTTTAGAAGCCTTTTTCTTCTTTTTGCCCCTAGAGTCAGAGTCAGAGCTGGATGTAGGTTTAGTCTTATGATTTTTGGTTGAGCCCAAATCAGATCCTTTGGGTGGGCTCTTAGCTTTTCTCTTCCTTTTAGAGGCCACAGATTTGGTCGCCGCACAATGGCATATATGATAGATTGAAGGAGGGGTCGAAAGAATAGGTGGAGAATAGGAGTGAAAAGGAGTGTGCATCCGGGGATAAAGTGATTCTTGAAGTCTCTTGATTTGATCCCCTTGAGATTTCACTTGATTTTCCAGCTTAGTCAGCCTTTCTTCATTTTTCTTGTCAAAGTCCAACAAAATGTTCATGATACCCTCAAGGGTGGTTGTGGGTTGGGTTGGACTAGATGGTTGCCCTAAAGTGGATTGAGTGGAGTACTGGGCTAGTCTAGATTGATGTTCAGTCTGAGTCGATCTCTGTGGTGGCCATGAAAGATCAGGACTGTCTCTCCACTCAGGGTTATACGAATCCAGATATGAATCTATAGGTGTATCGCCCTGAGTGGGGTTGACTATAGAGGGAGTTGATTGAGAACCTGTTCCGTGGTCCTATACTTGTGATCCATTATTCCAATTCCTTAGTGATATATCATCAGGTATAGGTGTATCAGAAATAGTGCATTCCTTAAATGATCTACCCAAATCACGGATTAGGTCCAAAGGTGCCTTTTGTGTTGGCTGAGTCTAGGATGCCTCCCCATGGTAGCAAGAATCAGTAGAGTAGCTAGTGGATCCAAAATATGGGTTACTAAACCCACTAGGCTGGTTGTTCCAAGTCTCTTGTTTCTGGGAGGAGTGATAATATTGAGATTGTGCCTGAGATCGTCTAATTTGCTCTAGGAGCTTGGCACATTGAGCTGTATAGTCCTTGTTATATCCCCAGAATTCAGTAACTATGGCTTTCAATTAGTTCTAATCTAGATAAGCATCGGATCCATGAGGATCAGGCTCTAAATAAGTTGGGGGATAAGGATGATCATATCCCAGCTGGTTAGGACGAGTCTCCCAACCAGGAGGAGTCGAAATCATAGTTGGGTTGGGAGATGGAGAACCCTGAGGGTCAAAAGAATGATATGGTTCATGGCTATTAGAGATAAGAGATAGTCTTCCTCAGGAAGACTCAACCAGTTATAAGGGCTGGTGAAAATAAGGCAAAGGCCTAGGAAGAAAGATGGGAGAACCCCAAATCAAGCAAACAAGCTAGCCTTAAATTGTATACCCTAAATGGATCTAAACCTGGTACCCTGAATTTGACTTGGGTTAAACCAACCCTTGAATTACTTGGCTGGCCAGAATGGTGGGACCCCCTAGGACACCCCGCACGGTGGGATACCACTAGAGGTTAACTCAGTTACCGCACCGACCTTACTTGTCACCAGTTGGTCCAAATAGACAAGGCCTTGATTTTTACCTAATTAAATTTTGGATACCAAGTAAATTTGTCCTGCCTAGGGCATGTCTACTTAGTTTTAGGCTTGGGCTTAGAGTGCTCTTAGAATGTGATTAGGTGTTTTGGGGGTGTTGCCCTTAAAATTAGATTTGTGAGTGTGAAGCGCACAGACAAAAGATTTTCAATACAAGCTTTAATTGGTGTAGTCACTTTTATGGTTCAAGTGCTTGTATTAATTTTTTTCTTTTAGGGTTTCCTTGTTTAAGTCAATTCAAACAAGGTTGTAGTGAAGCACACAACAAGTTTTTCAAGTCCTAATTTGTTATATGAATTTCCTTTAAGTATGGAATGCAAATGTACTCTACCTTAGTGTGGAAACCCTAATATCAGATAGGTCTATATGATGCCTTTTAGTCCAATAAGGTAGAAGTGGTGCGACCCACTCAGAGAAAACAATGGTCCTAATGCACCACTACTAAATAAAATAGACCTAATTGGTTGCCTAGGTTGAAATGTAAATTAATTTCAGTTCAAGTGGGTGAGGGAGTGGACAACCAATCACAGCAAATCCCCTCTCATGCAATCACACACAAATCAGGCTTAGACTAATTTATTTTGGGTCTCTATATTTAAACCCTAATGTGAAACGCCTAGGGTTTATGCTTCTTCTAACAATCTGCAGTCAGACCTTAGTCTGGTTTGAAATCACTCCCCAAATTAGTAAATAAATCGAAATAAGATAAAATTTGGTAGAGATCTTTCTTTCTCAATAATTTTTTTATGGAATATTTTTTTAAGATTTTTAATGTTTCATGCAAATTTTCACGAATTTTTATGTTCCAGGGAGTCAAAGAGACCAAATGGATCCCCTACTAGAAATGCAGTTTGAAACAGTATCAAAAGAAATCCAAAAATTCTTGAAAATTTATAGAAAAAGCTAGGTTTCAGTGGCTTTCCAACCCCATAAATTTCAAATTGATCTGATTTATGTAGATATCAGAATTACTGTTTGAAGTTGGATAAAACTAGAGTGCAGACTATTCTGACCTCTTTCCACTGTACGATTTTTTAAAATTTGCATAGTATGAATTTTTCCAATTAAATGGGGCTTTAGAAAGCTTGTTTGAAACCCTAACATCAGATTGAATCCCAAGATTTTTGGATGCCTAGTTTGACGGTAATAAAATTTTTAAATCGTCAATAATTTCTAGCTGGATTTCCAAATCTGACTTTGGTGTGTTTAAATAGTTTCCAAGTTAAAACACACACACACACAATTTTTTTTTTTGTAAATTCAAATTAGAAAATTTGAATTTGAATTTATATATATATATTTTTTCTAACCTAAGAAAGCAACAAAATTGAGGATGAAGAACGATACCTGTGGTCTTCACCACGGGTTGATGTGTGCGCGGATCTTCGTCTTGACACCCTATAATCAAAACAATAAAAAGGTAAGCAAATCCAAATCTAAACTCGTGCATTACCTCCCCGGCAATGGTGCCATTTGACAAGTCCATTTTCGCGTGTTTTGAAATTTTCGAAAATTGTAGTATAGTCGCGTTACACCCTTGATTAAAATATTTAATTGTTTACGAAACTCGCTTAGATTTCTTTTCTTTTTAGAATTTGAGTCCCGGTTGTTCGTCTCTGGGAGGCGTGAAAACAAGTCGAGATTTGAATCGGCTTTTCTAACCTAAATCTAACCTAACCTAACATTTTTGTCTCTTTTGTGTTTTTTTTATTTTTATTTTAAGACACAAAATGAAACCTAGATCTAGACATGCTAGCTAAAACCTAAGTGGCTACGTGCATCTAAGTGGAGCCATGGTGGCCGTGCATGGTGTGAACGAACCTAAGTATCATGAAGACGAAGACATTCAATCATATAACAATGATCACACAATATTATTTATGCATAAAAATGTCAACACATCTATACTACAAAGTATATAAATAGAGAAAATCCCTCACTCCGGAAAGTTGCCACTAGGGCCATCAGCCTTGCGTGAGGGTGTAGGCTAGACCTTGGGTATGCAAACTCGTCTACACGCTTACCAAAAGAGATGGCTGATGAATCCATTTTAATGGACTATTGTTACACCTAAGTTAACTTTATTCTTATAATTTATATTCGTTAATAACAACATTAGGTCATAAAATAATTGCATGCATCATTACTTAGGTCTGCATATATCTAATGCATTTTATAACTTATTGTATATAAATAATTATTTTATATTTTGTTATTTCATGAATAAACCAAACCTCCTCTCGTGCAGGACCAAACTTACGCAAACAGCACACCTTCTCGCAACTCAACTTCCTCCACTTGACCTGCTCCATCTCAACCTTCAGGCAAGGCCAGCTGAATTTTCAAGCTATTTTTAGAGTAATGGTAACCGTGAAAAGGGGAGAGGAGGAACGGGCTCGCGAAGTTAAAAAGCAAAGGCTCGGGGGATCATGAACCAATTTCTCCCCCTAGCGGGGATCTCCTCTCGCCTCCACTATGCTCCTCATGCGCACACCATGGACATGGCGTGCATTGTGATCTAAAGCAGGCATCTGCTTCCTTCCTCTCCATTGTGAAGCAGAGCATGCACCGCAGCCAGCCGCGTGCACTGTGACCCCAACATCGACCGCAACCAGACCGCGCACGCTACCCCCTCATCATGCGGCCACACCCTCACACAGCCATGCCCTCGCGTCGCCAGCCCTCGTGTTCGACCATGATCCCACAACCCGTAGCAGCTAGTGCCCGTCAACCCCCGCGTGTGCAGGCCACAGCCGCATCACCTCCTTGCGCGCCCTCTTCACGCGTGCACACAAGCCCCTGCGCACACTCTTTTAAGCGCATGCACGCCCGTGCACCACCGCCGGTTCTTCTTCTTCTCTGCCAGTCGAAAGAACCCAAAGCCACGAAAACGCAGCCGCCACCACAGGCCGAGATTCTTCACGCCATCAACGCCAACGCGCCTACCTCAACCCCACGAGCACCACCGCAACCTCCGACGGGCCGACAACAGCCCACGCGCATGCGTGGATAGCCACTACCGCTGGCCATCCTCCTCATAGCCAGCGTCAACTCCGGAAATTTATATTATTTTTATGCTATTATGAAGCTTTTCTGAATCATTGATCTATTTCTTTTTTCTGTCGAGGTACATCTGTTTAGAGGAAACGAATGAGGCGGGCACGCACGACGGAGGAGATATTTTTGGTGGACCGTAACGCCACCTGGAGGCCAGCAACGGGTGCTTGTGGGCCTTGATCCCACGCACGTAGGTGTACGGAGGTGCATTTTTCTGATTTAGTCATTAGATCTTAGTTTATATTAATTTAGATAGACCTTAGACATTTAATTTTTGTCTTGTGGACCCGTGTTGGGTATTTTTGGGAACGTGTTCCCAGTGCTTTTATTGTTTATCGCTCTTGTATGCGGGAACGTATTTTTGGGAGCGTGTTCCCATTTTATTTAGATTATAAGATTATTCGAATTGTTTGAACTACATATAGGTTAGTTAGTTAGCTAGATTAGGTTTGTTTGCTTAATATTATCATAAATAAATAAAAAGAAATACATCGAACTGCCTACTAGAAGCTACATATCAATAGGGCAATCATCTATGATTGAATGAGCAGCATCTAGTTTATCTTAATTGCCTTGCAGACATTCCTGCATTGAAGAAAGCTGGAGTAAGGTACGTCTTTTTTTTTAGCATCAATTACCTGTCATGCATCTGCATTGAACCTCAATCTAAGACCACTAAAGTGTTTGAATCAAATTAATTCAGTGGTTACTTTAAAAATTGGGACTGCTAAGAGGTTGGACCTTAAAATCTGTGACTTGAAATTGTGTGTAAAAAGATATTGTTTGTGAAATTTTAAAACTCGAAACGTTGCACACCTGAGACACTGTGCACATTACACATAAGGTCACTAGATAAATTTCTACCCTCCTCTTTTGCACCACAAGGGAAGTTAGTCGAAAATCAACATGCCTATCCACCAAGTTACTTTGGTTCCTCGGGTGTGGGCTCGATTCGAGACTTTCATCCCTTGGGAGTAGGTTGTAGGCACCAACGAAGGTCAGCCTAGGAAACGTAATTCCTGCAAAACTTGTTTGGCCACCAACTGAACATTTAATTCTAAGACCTAGAATATACTAAAAATAGATCCCATTGTATTTACGTTTGTTTTGACAACGATAGAACTCTCTAGGAAGTTTCTGCTTTTGTTATGATTTCTTCTAAATCCTAAGAGAGTTAAACCCATTTGGCTTAAAGAAATGGATCACCCTTACTCCTATCATTCAGATTATTAGAGTCAATACTTCCCTTCTTTTAACCAGGATCCCATGCCTCGAGCGTATCCATCCTTTGATGGGTACAATGACAATTCATGGGATCATTCATATTTCTATCCTGGGAGTACTGGCCCGATAGCTCCCATTTTTTAGCAGAGCTTAGGAGCAGGATTTTCCACCCCTGGAATCCCCACTACTATACAAACACCCCACCCTCCCACCCTTCATGATTTTCCTTATCGAGGTTGGATCGATACCCCTAGGCAACCAGAGCCTGAAATTGACTATCCTCCCCAATCTGATAATAGTAGTCTCTCATCTTTTATGATAGAAATGCAAAAACAACAAAAAGAAATGATAGAGACTATAGGAGAGATGTTGAGGAATAATCAACAATTGAACAAAGAAATTAGACAGCTTAGCTACACTCTTCCTAGTAATTCTGATCCCTACCTATACGACCGTGATCATGAAAATAATTCTGAGGAAACCAATGACAATAGGGATCCCGTTTTATGTAGCTATCACTTAGACTCTCCCCATGAGACACAGCCACTAGAGTTGAACGATCCTACTAATTATCCACCCAAGCTATACTGGAGTTAAAAGAAAGGGAAGATGGTACCTCTTGAGGACCTTGTGTTACGAACGCGTGCCCCAGACGTCTTTTAAGACGTTTGGGAGGTGACCCAGACGTTGGACCAGACGTCTGGGATCAAATCCAGACGTCTGACCAGACGTCTGGGATCGTTTCCAGACGTCTGACCAGACGTCTGGGATCATTTCCAGACGTCTGGAAAACAGTTTTTCTTTTCACACGAAAGATTCGTCTGCGCGCCTGTGCGCGCAGACCCGCGATTCCCCTCTCTCTCTTTTTCCCTCTCTCTCTGCGGCTGCAGACCTGCCGCGCTCTCTCTCCCTCCTCCTCGCGCGGCCTTAAAAGGCCACGCCTCCCCTCCCGTCTCCACCGTCTCCTCCTTCTTCTCCTTCAGCCAGTGAGCGTGAGCGCGAGGGCGGCAGCGGCGGCCGCAGTGAGCGCGGAGGAGGTGCGGCGTGCGAGAGAGGAGCTCAGCCGTGAGGGCGAGCTCGCTGGAGCGGCTTGGCCCGTCGGCGGAGGGCGCAGGGGGCGCGGAGTGACGCGGAGAGGGACCTGCTGCGGTCTGAGCAGCAGACGCGCGAGGTACGACGCCGGCGGCGTCGCGAGCGGAGGCCGAGTAGCGCCCTGATTCTGGAAAAATTTCCAGAATCAGACGTCTGGGTTGATCGTCAGACGGCGAGAGAGACGCCTGGAAGCTCATACAGACGTCTGAAAGGTGAGTATTCCACCTTCTTCTTCCTTCCTGTCGACTGACCTTACTGAGGGAGGCAGTTGGCTGTGCGCAGGTTCGCTGATTCGCCATCCTTTGCGAATCAGACGTCTGGAAGTTGTAACAGACGGCGGGAGTGACCTCCAGACGTCCGGGGTGACCATCGGATGTCTGGGAGCTAGGCCAGACGTCCCCGCAGACTTCTGGACGTCTGGGAAACCACGCTGAACAGGTAATTCTCTGATCCACTGTTTAAGACGTCTGATTTTGCACAGTATCGTCTTTTTCGACCCGTTTAGGGCCCGTTCGGGCTCCGTTTTCCGCGATTCGAGTTGCTCTTTTCAGAATTAATTCCTCTACCCGTGTACAGTAGCTATACAAAACACTATACACTGTTTTGAGACACTCCTTGTGTTTGATCCTTGTGATAGGACCTCGTTCAGTTGCAGTCTTGGGAGTCGCGGAGGCACGCGGGATTCCCGATCACGCCCCCATTACTCCCGTTGTACCTGGTAGAGTGGCTTAAGTTATTAAAATCTGTTAAAGTATGGAACCTTAACTAGAATCTAGGACATTGCATGAATCCTAGGAATGAGAAATGTATGGAATGATAGCTCCTAGGTGTTGCATGAATCCTTGGGTTGGAAAATTAGATTGTATGATAGATCTTAGGATATGGCATGAATCCTAGGATGGAAAACTAGCGGAATGTATAATACTGCAGTCTTGGAAAAATGAAAAGGAATATAAAGTTGCCTGTAAATTGAATTAACAGCTGCCTGTTATGAATAAAGAAACGTGGGTGAGAACATGGATTGTAAGAATGTGAAACTGGAAAGTGAAACCTGGATGTTTGAGTTAAAAGGATAGAACCCCTACGGGGAATTAGGAGTGGAACTCCTGGAAAGAGAAAGGAATGGAACTGAGATGTTGTTCGTACTATCTCTTGGGTACGCAGTACCAAGGGAAGTACCTGTACCTGTTTAGTGCAGAGTGGGGCCAGCCACCCCAAGGACCCGGGGTTAGGATTGGCCGCTCTGTACCGACTTGCTGGCCCTCGTGTACGTAGTACCGAGGAGAGCTACTAGTGTTAGGAGAGTACTAGCTACCCCACGGGCCCCGGGGTTCTGCTAGCCTCCTTCACCGACTTGTTAGGTCCACTGGGGCAAACCAGGGTAGTCAGGCGAGGGTGCGCGGACTGTGGAGGGGCAAGGCCCCGGTTTGGTTACTGTGGAGGGGTTGGACCCTGTGTTACTGAGAGGGCTCTGCCCTGTACTGGTTCCGTGCTGTGCTTTGGGCGCACCCATTAACGGAAATGACTGACCGCGTGCCAGTACGGGTTAGCTACCTGTGCGTTTATCGCGCGTGCCGTAGTCACCGTTACGCCTGTCAGAGACCTTGGGGTGGTTGACTGAGGGTAGGATCACCACGGGGGACTCTCCCGGCCAGGAGAGCACCACGTGCTACTTCTATTTTTTGGAAAAGACTGCAATCAAGATCGTTCCCACGAGGAACATTCGAGATCAAGTAAAAGATCTGAGGAATAAATGAAATAGTGAGACAATTGAAAAATGTAAATAAAGTAATAGAACATAACAGCTACTGTACGCTCTACTGTTGTCTTAGTTTAGTTGCCACTCTACTCAGTGTTTTGCTGACGTGTTACTCTCGTTACCTTTTTCAGGACCAGGTGTTGAGCAACCAGGGTCAGCGGCTGCAGAGGTCGCTGGGCCGAGTAGGGTCCAGTAGAGTTTACCACAGTCTTTGTACCTATTTTGTTTCTGTTATAGTGAGTAGTTCTTGTTTCCGCTGTACTTTCTTTACCTGCAGTTCGTGTTATATGATAAATGTTGTTCTACTGTTGTGGTGGTATCTACTGTAGTAGTTTCTTTCCTTACTGCTGTACTTTCTTACTGTTAGTTATATTCATGCTGAATGTGATTTATTTTACTGCTCTTTTGGTTACTTCCTCGTTGGACGACTAGGTCTTGGGATTAGTCGAGTCGGTCCGGTTCTCGTGTCTCGTAGGGACTCGGGAATCGGGTCGTTACACCTTGACCCCATTGACAGTATTTTCCTTACCTTTGATAACTCGGGTCAAGGTCGTATTGTTCATATCACTTCCCCTATTAATTATCTGGTGGAACCCCATTCTACCCTTAGTGAGCCTAATCCTGACCCTCCACTTAAGGAATCAACACCTACCATTCAACATTATGAGGATTTAAATGCACCCAATGAAGGTGACCCTAAGGGAATGGAGGATGAATTAGATCAATTTTGGTCTCAGGGATATAAAGAGTCTATTTTAGAGGACGAGGATGACCCAATGGAGGAACCCGGACTGAAAATCTGGAGTGAATCACAGGGGGATTATTTGTTATCCGAGGACTTACCCCCGAAGGATATAAATAATATGGTGAAATCTGGATTCCTCCCTTCTTTTGAAAGTCATCCTCCATAAAACTAGGAGTTGATATTGGAGGACAAACACAATAGTGAGAAGCCTAGGGGAGACTCTCGGGGACAAAATACGTCAATTGAGGATTTATGCCCCGAGAAGAACAAAGAATTGAGTGATATAGGCTTACTCCAAAACATTAAGATGGATCCTCCTTCAGAAATAATTGATGATACTGAAGCAACTCCTTTCTTTACTAATGAATCACATATACACCCCGACAAAAACTTGAGTGAACCAAAAGAATTCAGGGATGAGATTAATTCTGTTGTTTCGACCCTACCATCAAAGGAATTTAATTTGGAGTTCACCATTGCTTCACATATACTGGAAGGTGAAAATATGACTCCAATCATTAATGATAGGTAGGGTGACATGAATTTTTCTGCAATAATTGTTAGGGAAAATACACAATCTGAATCATTGTTGGAATTGGACTCGACACCGACTAAGCCCTCCTTGGACTTAACCATTACTGCCCAACACCACAAACAACCCTTCCATTCCCTAACCGATCCTTGGCTCAGGTCTTTGCTCACTTACATTCTTTTTGGGGAGCATATCAGGCCAGTACATCCTCGGGTAGAATGGCGAGTGTGGATTGATGCCTGTACTTTTAGTCTCTCCATTCAAGGGTTGGAAATAATAATGTTTGTATCTTTTAAAATCGTTCATGCTTTGGAGGACCCTTGTTATCCTCCACTTATTCTATTTCGGGATGTCCCTTTTCATGTTCCTTTTATTATTCCTAGACCTCCTCAGGTAGCCTACGAGGTTTTCTGTTTTCATATCTTCTGGCGAGCATTTGGAGTCACGCTGCATCATCAGCTCACCAACATCTATGGCTACCTGTTTTCTAGGCCCGCGCTGTTACGCATATTTTTAGGGCTTACCTTTTTTTGTCTGAAACTAGACTTACAGGTTCCCTATAAGTCTGGTTGCTGACAGAAAATGTAGCGCTTGTTGGGAGGTAACCCAATGTTCAGAATAACACCATCATCAGGCGATTTCCTTCCTTTCTCCCCCTGTTTTAATTTTACAATGAGGACATTGTAGGATTTAGGCATGGGGGGTGCATTTTGCATTTTAAGAAGTTTTCATGAATTTAGGTTAGGTATTAAAAAAAAAATTCTTTTCTTGAGCTGAATTGGTTAGTCCATAGCAAAACATCTCTGTCATGGAGGTGTCATTAAAGATTTTTCTTCTTAAATTGTTTCTTAAGTTTAGAATCCAGTACATTTACTTCACTTGCACGTAGACTGGGTAATGGATCTTTGAAGAGAACCAATAAGTATTTTTAATCTACTGAACCCTTGGATAGTTAAAAGGGAGTCAGGCATACTATCTTCTATTAGATCCACCTCATATTTGTGAAAAGAAAGTAGAGAGATTACTGATGCGCTAAGTCTAGTGCAAGGACTCTTAAGTTTTGGACAATTAGATAAGGATACCTCAAATTTAGGCATAGTTTTCTATCTTTGTTCCTGTGTGAGTATATTGTGTGAATTCCTGAGAGTCACCAAATAAGGCAGATACATAGAGATTGAGTCTTAATAAAACTATGAATATGGTGGATAGTTACAACTGTCCTTCATAGAGTCCTTAACTGAAGGAGGGTAGTAATTTCAAAGGTCAGAAATATGCTTGTCCTATCCAATCTTTCCCGGTGCCAAGAATAGGCACTTCCACCAAATAAGTCACACAATATCCTCTTGACCATCATCATCCCTAATAATGCATCATAAATAAAAGTCTACATCATGTTATGCTGATTTATAAAAAAAAAGGAAGAAGCATTAAAAAAAAAAAGAAGAGAGAGAAAAAAAGAAAGAAAAAGAGAGAAAGAGTTCAAGTTTATAGTTTTATCTTCGTGACGATGTTTTTGATGCAACAAAAACACCCATCGTGATCCACCAAATATGACTCATACCTACCTTTCAGTATTTCTGATCGCCCAAATATTGGTTAAGGACTCTAGCTTAGTTGTAGAGTTATTAGGACTTCAATTGAAGTGTGAATGCCATGTGAGGCCACCAAATAGTGAGTACATTTACAAAATCTGGTGAGATTTGTGATCTCATAAAGAAAAGAAGGAAAAAAATGAGCACCAAGGAACATCAAGAGAATACAGTTGTTTAGCCTCTCTCTAGGTTGACTCATTTGATAGTCTGAAGATCTAGAGTTTGTAGTATTAGACTACATGTAGCACCAGATGAATGTGTGCCACCAAATATAAATTTATTCAACTCAGCGTCTCCTACTTAAGTTAAAAAGCCAGGGTCAAATTACAGATTATTTTCTGCTTTATCCCCGACGGAAGTAGTTGCCTATCCCGATAGAAATATTTACCAAGGGATAAGTACAAACTGCAAATGTAAGTTGGTTATTTTCACTTTGATCTGTTACCTAGGCTTTTATCACTTCACTTTTGTTTAGATCTCTAAATTTTTGAAATAAGAAAAGAAGAAACCTTTTTGGTTACCTCTATTATTCTTCACTTTTGCTAGGGACTAGCAAATCTTAGGCATGGGGGTATTTGATGAATCCATTTTAATGGACTATTGTTACACCTAAGTTAACTTTATTCTTATATTTTATATTTGTTAATAACTACATTAGGTCATAAAATAATTGCATGCATCATTACTTAGGTCTGCATATATCTAATGCATTTTATAACTTATTGTATATAAATAATTATTTTATATTTTGTTATTTCATGAATAAACCAAACCTCATCTCGTGCAGGACCAAACTTACACACACAGCACACCTTCTCGCAACTCAACTTCCTCCACTTGACCCGCTCCATCTCAACCTTCACACAAGGCTAGTCGAATTTTCAACCTATTTTTAGAGTAACGGTAGCCGTGAAAAGGGGAGAGGAGGAGGAACGGGCTCACAAAGTTAAAATGCAAAGGCTCAGGGGATCAGGAACCGATCTCTCCCCCTAGCGGCGATCTCCTCTTGCCTCTATCGTGCTCCTCATGCGCACACCATGGACATGGCATGCACTGTGATCTAAAGCAAGCATCTGCTCCCTTCCTCTCCACCGTGAAGCAGAGCATGCACCGCAGCCAGCCGCGCGCACTGTGAACCCCTCACCGACCACAACCAGACCACGCACGCTACCCCCTCATCGCGAAGCCATGCCCACGCATAGCCACACCCTCGTGTGCAACCATTCACGTGCTTGCACAACAGACCTTGCGCGTCTTTCCTGCTCAGCCACGGCAGCGGCACCACACTAGACTGCGACCTCCTAGCGTGCAACTTGCGTGGCCACACGCCGCCAGCCCTCATGTTTGACCATGGTCTTGCAACCCGCAACAGCTCGCGCCCCTCAACCCCCATGCACGCAGGCCGCAGCCGCATCACCTCCTTGCGTGCCCTCTTCACACGCGCACACAAGCCCTTGCGCACAGTCTTTCAAGCGCGTGCACGCCCACGCGCCACCGCCGGTTCTTCTTCTTCTTCTCTGCCGGCTGAAAGAACCTAAAGCCACGAAAACGCAGCCGCCACCACAGGCTGAGATTCTTCACGCCATCAACGCCAACATGCCTGCCTCAACCCCACGAGCACCATCACAACCTCCGACGGGCTGACAATAGTCCATGCGCACGCATGGACAACCACTGCCGCCGGCCATCCTCATCGCCAGCGTCAACTCCGGCCGCCGTTCGGAGTGCCACCACCACCACCAAGTTCCCCTCGTCGTCACCGACCTCCACCAAAGCTTTCGCGGCCAACGACGGCCTCAAGCGTGCGCACTATCAAGAGGAACACATCCTCTGTTTTGGGTATAATTAAAATTTACGAATCATGCCATTGCTAGATGCACTATTCATTTATTTTCCTAATTTAATATATTGCACCAAATTGCATAGACATCCCCCTCTTTAATTTGAATTACATATGATTGAGTTTTTCTTATGAATGACATAAAACATGGAATATTTGTTATAGTAAATGGGTGCTATTGGGTAGGAGATTAATACTAACGTTGTTTGCTATTACCAAGATCATTATTTAATAGAATATTATATTGTGGTAATTTTTCATGTGCACACTTACACTTTTGATTAATTTTTTAAATTGAGAATTTATATTGGAAATAAGTTTCACTAGTCAGTATGCGCACCCTTTGATATTCCCGAATAAATGAAATATCACTCACGAGTTTACTAGGCTAATTCCTCCTTGTGGAGACAACCTAACTATTTTCGTGGTTAGATTTTGAGAATTAAATTGTTTGAAAAGCGATTTTCTACCACGTAACTGAATACGACGATGTGACATTTTATGCTAAAGTTTTCAACGAAAATGA
The DNA here is from genome assembly GCA_037157565.1 of Thalassia testudinum. NCBI lineage: Eukaryota > Viridiplantae > Streptophyta > Magnoliopsida > Alismatales > Hydrocharitaceae > Thalassia > Thalassia testudinum. Next base: position 107,464,646 of record JAZHRO010000003.1, on the reverse strand, counting down.
AGATTGCTCTTTCAAAGGCTGGCCACAAGAGGCTATGGGTGAGCCTTCATGGCCGTCTAAGAAGAAGAAGAAAGAGAGGGGGTGAGTGCACTCAAGTGGAGAGAGGGTAGCACACCCACAAGAAGAAGAGAGGGTGGAGAACCCTTCTTCCTAGTCGTCCTTGATGCTTTGGAGAGAAGCTTCTCAAGCTTTTCTAGCCGACCATGGAGAAGAGGAGAATGTCCCCTCTATGGCCATGCCCTCATGAAGGAGAGTAGAGGAGGAAGGTGGCCTTCTTCCTCTTCTTGCTTAGCCACCCATGGTGGTGCTTGGAGGGGGAGGAGCACCTTGAAGAAGGTGGAGGAGGACGGCCTTAGGGTTGATGGGTGGAAAGGAATGGTCTCAAGTTTTGGTGGAGGAGAATGGGAGAGTGAATTGGCGTGCCTCTGGATTTTTGGCTTTTATGGGAAGGACAACTTTGGTGGTTGCAAGTTGGCTTCTTCCCAAAAATAGCATGTGCCACTTTTGGTGGCTCTTAGGTTTGACATCGATGGATTGTGGATCTAGGTTAGGAGGGTAGTTTAGGAAATTGCTAGTGTGTGTGGTTCAAATTCCATAGAGTAGGGTTGTGGGTTTTGGCAAATCTAGGTTGGGTTAACCTACATTAAGTGGGTGTGGACCTAATTAGGCTTAGGTGAGTCTAATTGGATAGGAGTGAATCTGATTGGGTCTAGGTCAAGTCTAATTGGATATGTGTGTGTGTTTAGGCTTAGGTAAACCTAATAGGTATGAGTCAATTAGATCCTGGGTGGATCTAATTAGGTTTAGGTGCACCCGATTAGGTATGGGATGGTTCAATTGAATTAGGGATATGATAAGTAGGGCTATGGATAGTGGGCTAGGCTTAGGAGGTCTCTAATTAGGTTTCCTAGGGTTTCTAAGGGTAGGGATAAGGCTATCCTCCGCACTCCTCTTATCTGGATCAGTCTTCTTCTTCCTTTATTGCTTTATTCCACTATCTCCTGCATCTTTGATCACTTTATTATCTGCATGTAGCAATAAAAGCCATTAAATAATAGGATATCTCATCTTATTCTAAATAAACTAATGCAATGCATGATATACAAGATATGAGTGCAATATTCACAAATTAAGCTAGGTTCAGACATTATTTAGGTTGATTAGGACCCATGATTGCTATGCAATCAGAGAGTCAAGTGTGTTATATTGTGATCAGGTCGAGTGGGGGGTTAGGGCTTGCTGCAATGAGGATTGGTGTATGCATGAGGGAGCCGGGGGTGTTGGTCTCACGAGTGAGGGAATTGGGATTGTGAGTGGGATGGTCCCCTATGCTAGTCGAGTGAGTTGGGTTGCATGCATTAATTGGGAATTGTAGTGTGTGTGCATGATTGAGAATTGGGAGGAGGCATGTCCCATATGGGAATATCGAGGAGAGAGAGAGAGAGACGAGTGATGAGAGTGGTCCCCCTCCTTAAGTAATTAGCAATGAAGTCCTCAACTAGGAATTAAAATAGGATTAAGGTGGTGAGATGATAACTTAGGTTGGAGATAATAATTATAAACATAATCCCTTCATTCCTCATATTTTCCTCCAACTAAGTTTGCATCAACTAATATTACTCCACCTAGCTTCCTTATTGATCGAGGATATATTGTAGTTGACTTCCCATAATTCTTGCAACTAAATAAAAGCACAAGATTATTTATGTGCATAACAAGATATAAAATAAAGGGAAATCATGCAAACCTAAGTACTTATGTACGCAATTATTATGTGACTAAATGTGAATATTAATGTACCTAAAATGCAAGGACTAACTAACTTAGGCTTAAGAAATAGTCCACTAATGTGAGTTCATCAAATGCCTCAATGCCTAAGTTTTGCTAGCCTGAGAAAAACATTGTGATCATGAGAACAGTTCTCTAAGCTAGGGTATGTAAGTTAGGGTGTCTCAGTCTATCCAACCCTTAGAGAAATAAGCTCTAAATCTTAGAGTCTAGACTCAAAGGTACTGAAGTACTGACCAAGATAGAGACTTCCCTTATCCTTCTAAATTCTGATAGGTTGCTATTTTTGGTTATCAACATACGTTTCTTCGACCCTCAGGCTTGCCCAATGGTTTGTTGGCTCCAAAGGTGAAAGCGTCTATGCATGTGTATAAGTGGTCTTTGCTAGCTCGCATATGTATTAAAGAGAGAAAAGGAAGCTTTATGATTTTTTTATTTTGTGTCATCCACTAGGAAACTCAAACAACCATGATTCATTCCATTAAATCCAAAACCAGTGTACTCATTGCATTAAATAAGAAATTGAAACTAAGAATAAAGAAAAGAATAACGACAAGAGAAGAACGCAAACAACAGGGTGGATGTCGTAGACGCATGTGGAGCTGTGGGATCACGCGTACATCTTGTTGGTGGCTTTTCGGTGAGTCGGAGGTGTTGCTGTGGGTGTTTGCTCTGCCACTATGAGCACGAGTGGAGATGGAGGAGCAAAGTGGGCCACACACACAAGGGGGCAATGGGTGGTGCCTCGTGTGTACAACGGAGCTCCGACGAGGAGAGGGGCAATAGTGGTAGAGCTCTCCCTTGCTGGATGGGTGATCAACGATGGCTAAGGTAAGGTGATACCACGTGATGGTGAAGGTGCTTGTGCGTGTGAGATGGAGTAGTGAGGAGAGTTGTGCGATAGGGTGATTGCGTAGCAATCATAGGTCTTAATTGACCTAAATTAGGCTAGAACTTAGCATAAGCTAGTGTAATTCATGCATGCATAAGCATTACTTGCATCTATACTGCTTTCCTTTAGCTATGCATGAAATAATGATATAATGTACTAATTAAGTGCATTATATAAATTGCAGGTAATAAGAAGCTCAGGAGTTGGATCTAAAGCTGGACCTGAAGCTAGTGATGCATCAGAGCTGGAGTGGAAGACCTTAGAATAAATGTAGTAGAAGAATAATGTAAGGGTTGAGGTATGTTATTCTATTAAGAATAAGGTAAAGTTAAATTATGAAGAACTTAGGTTCATTCCTAGCCCTAGAATTGCCCTAGAAGCCTTCCTAAGCCTTAGCCACCCTTAGATTAGGTCACCATAGCCTAGGAAGCCTCAAAACCCTAGTTCCAGCCCTTTCTGGACGTCCAGATAAGTTATTGGATGTTCATGACCCTTAGCCACAACCCGCACACCTTAAACTCATGTTTGTAGTGTTATTGGACATCCAGACACTTGGTTAGAGGTCTAATTTTTGTAGAATACCCGAGATAGAACCTTGATTCCCTCCTGACTCAAATTAGATGTCCAGACAAGAGGTCTGGACTTCTAATTTTTGAGTATAAGTCGTCTGATACTCTTATCAGACGTCTGAAACTTCTCTTCAGTTCCTGTTTTGGAATTTAAGCTTGGATCTTGAGTTCCTAGGTCCTTAAACCCAATTCCAACCCCTTGGGAACCTAAATTAAGGTACCCTAAGCCTATTACACCACCTCTAGACCTTTCTAAGAACCTAATTAGGTTCTCACTAAGCCTAATTGACTTGGATCATAGTCAATTACAATTGCCTAGTCAATTGGACTCATAGAGTCCAATTGAGCTCAGATCTCAACCCACATAAGTTCAATTGGACTCAGTGAGAGTCCAATTGACCTAAGCAAAACTTAATTGAGTTATTTCACTCTCAATTAAGGTCACACTTACTCAATTAAACTTATGTCAAGTTTAATTGTACTTTCTCCTTAGCAAAGTAGGGTTCGCAGCCCTAATTTGAGACTTACCTTAACCCAAACACCTTAGGACCTAACCTAGACCACTTAGCCACCTAGGTCACACCCACACACACACACACACACACACACACACCCATTCACACACCCCCACACCACCTAGACCCTTCTAGGCTCTTCCAAAGGTGGCACCACCTTGGTTGCTAAAAATAGCAACCCAGGAAGGGTCTTCTCTTAGATCCACTTTTTGTGGATCTAAGAACCACCTCTCACCTCCCTTAGACGACCACACATAACTCTCTCTCTAGAGAGTTCTACACCTCTCTAGAGAGAATGCCAAGGGTCTATTAAAAGTCCCCATAGGTGGCCATTTGCACCTATCTTGGCTTCATCTTGGCAACTGGCTTCATTCCACCTTCATTTAGCATAAGTCCACCTCCACTCTACCTTCATCTCCACGAGCTCCACCACCTTCACTCCAAGCTAGGGTCATGTCTCCCTCCTTCCTCCAAGGGTCGGCCTAAGCACCATTGGCCGCCCTCTTTCTTCTCCCAGCCTCTACTCAAAGGCCATTGGAGACCACCTCTGAATGCCCTTCCTTTTGCTAGCTAAGTAGATTGTAGTTCTTTGTAATTTTTATCTGCCTTATTGATGCTCAGTAGTGTAGCTCCATATTCCTCCCTAATGATGCATGTGTAATCTCCCCATAGATTCACGCATGCAGTCGTTTTCTGCTAGATAGTTTTCTATTTTTAAGCATTCATGTATAAGCTTTTCTCTAGCTTTGCTCTGTAACCCTGATTTGGATTCAATGAAAGTCATCTTTATACACACACACACACACACACACACATATATATATATATGTCTGTTATGAAATCACCATGAGCTTCCTTGCAATATCTTTCTTGTGATAATAAGTTGCCTGTGTTCATTTTATATTTCTTTTGCAACTAGAATGTCGGTGCCTAAAAACATCGAGGATCTAACCATTAATGTGTTTCCTGTCAATGGCCATCATATAACTAGGATCGTGTGTATTGAAACCCATACATTCACATTTTTCATTTACTTAACGCATGCGCACGTGATTAGGGTTAATCATGCAAATGGAAAAACATTGATCCGTAGGTTAGAAACCGGTGTGCTATTTTAAGCAAGTAGAGTAATGCGTAGGAAACCTATACCAGTGTGCAACATCGAGGATCTAACCATTAATGTGTTCTCTGTCAATGGCAATCATATAACTAGGATCGTATGTATTGAAACCCATACATTCACATTTTTCATTTACTTAATGCATGTGCACGTGATTAGGGTTAATCATGCAAATGGCAAAACATTGATCCGTAGGTTAGAAATCGGTGTGCGATTTTAAGCAAGTAGAGTAAGTGAGATTGAAATCATTTTTGCATTTCCATAACGCCTCCTAGAGACGAACGAATGGGACTCAAAGTCTCGTTAATCTAGAAATATTTATTTGATCAAGGGTTTCACACAATTATATTGATAACTCTACATTTTGTGGCGATAATTCTATCGATCGGAGTTTATCTTAAGGGTAACATTCACAAATAACACATCATAAATGGGCATGGGAGCATTACATGCATTGCACATTGAGATTGCTTATAAATCAATGTTAATGGCCATTTGTACAAATTCATGTTAAAACAGGCCTCAGATGAGCGATCGGACCGCATGGATGGATTCAGAACAACGAACGAGGTCAAACGAACTAAAAATCGATCAAATCCGACATCCGGAGCTTCCGCAACTAGCCCAAGAAGTTCTGGCTGTTGATCTGATGATCAATGGCCCACAGGTGGCCACGTGGCGGCATCTGATGTGCCCGCACCCGCGGTGCACCTCATCAACACGCACCCTCGATTAGATCCTGACCGTTGGATTCTCATCCAATAGTTGACCCACGCCGCGCCCGATTTCGTCGCCGCGACAAAGCGAGGCGCGCAGCAAAGTGGTCTGTGCCTCACCCTTGCATAGAGAGGTGAGGGTTCAACCAGCCCCGCGCCTCACTCGTCGACCTCTGCACGCGATGCGGCTAAATCAAGCTGCCCGATTAGCAGCGAACAGCGCAGATGGAAGCCACGTGGTACAACAGATGCGCGCGGACGTTCTCGCGTGCGATAATGTGCGAGGCACGTGCTGCGCAAGCGCGATCCTTAGTGCATGCTCTCTTGAAGCCTCAACCGTCCAATCTTTGATCGGACGGTGCATAGTGAGCTCATGAGGATCATGGGTGTAGCGTGCAGGAGGAAGCACGGGCACGCAAGGAAGACCGGTAGGCAGGGGCTTCACCGACATTTCTAGGGTGGTTTTAGCAACGTCCTAGACGTCACTAAAGCCCCTATTTAATTTAGAAACCCCTTCTTCCTATATAACCCCCCCTCCAACTACCCATGTAGAGGCATTGAAGACACTTGTAATCCTTCTCCCCCATTCCTAGCATCCCTTAGCACATCTTGTACTTGCCGGAGTTGATGAGCCACCGACGGAGACCTCCTCCACCGCCGTGGCTGCCTCGCCTTCTCCTCTCTCTCTGTCTCCCTCTCTCTCCCTTTACTCTAGCTTTACTTTACTTTTATTTAAGCATTTAGTTATTGTTGTAAAACTCAAGTTGCATGTTAAACGATGTTGTTTCTTATATAGCTATTGCCTCTCTCTTTTGGTTGAGTTTTTCTTATCTGGATTTGCATGAATGCTATAAAGACTCTAACCCTACTCTCTCTCTCGTATTCTCTTTTCTCTCCTGTGTTTTCTCGTGCGCAAGCAAAACCCGCCATTTCTGTGATAACTAAGTGACAGTGGAAATCGATTTCACGCCTCCCTGTGTTCGACACTCGAACTTACATCCTGATAACACCACGCAAGGGGGTAGTAATTAGGTTGAATATGGCCCATCTTTAGAATAAAAGGCACAACATAAAGTAGAATAGGAGCATTGCATGCATCAAGTACCAAGATTGCTTATAAACTGCATTAATGGCCATTTGTGTAAAGCATGTGTCAAAGCAGGCCTCATATGAGCAATCGGACCGCACGGATGGATTCAGAACGACAAACGGAGTCCAACGGACTCAAGATCAGCCAAATCCGACATCCGGAGCTCCCACAATGGGCCTAAGAAATTCTGACCGTTGATCTGGAGATCAACGGCCCAGAAAGTGCCACGTCGCCCCGCCCCCACCGCTCGCACGCCCTCAAGCCAGCCAAGGACGAATCTCGGCCATTGATCTTCTATCGAACGGCCAAGATCCGCGCGCTCGCCCGCGGTCGCCGCTACAAAGCGCAGGCGTGGCGTAACGGCTAGCGCGCACGCCCGCATCGCAGCGACGCGCGTTCGAATCGCGCTGAGCGGAAATCAAGCGAGAGCGAAGGGCGCGGCAAAATTGGACCGCCCGATCAGCAGCGGGCGGCCAGGATCGCGCCACGCGGCGCGATGACAACTCCCGAGCGCCCACGCGCGCGTGCATGCCGGGCGGAAACGCGCGCGCGCACGCGCGCCCGAGGCACGATCTCAGCCGTCCGATCTTCAATCGGACAGCTCTCGTTCAACGTCCACGGATCGCGCATGGAGAGAGAGCGGGGCGGGCAGCTGACCGGCGGCAGGAGGGCTTCACCGACGTATCTGGAAGCGATTTTAGCGACGTTCTGGATGTCGCTAAAGCACATTCTTCTTTTAGGAAGCCCTTAACTCTATTTAAACCCCCTTCTACCACCATTCAAGGCATACTCTCCCACTTGCAACTACTCCACTCCTCTCCTAGCTAGCTTTAGGCACTCTTGTAATCACCGGAGACGACGAGCCACCGACGGAGCCTCCTCCACCGCCGTGGCTGCCTCGTCGCTCTCCACACTCTCTCTACCTCTCTCTCTCTCTTTTAAGCTTTCATTTACTTTTGTTGAAGCATGTATTTAATGTTGCAAACCATGAACTATGAATGCATGTTTAATGAAATTATTTTCCGTTTAGTCGCCATTTTAATTTCTGTTTAAAGTGCATGATCAAAACCAAGAGCTTTCTAACCCTAAACTCTCTCTATCTCTCGCTTTTCGAAACCGTCTCTTTCGCAAGCAAAACTCTGCCTTTCTCGTGACAACAAGTGGTAAACAAAATCCGATTTCCACGCCTCCCTGAGACCGACACTCGGACTCACCTCCGTTTACTTCTTTCAAAACCGACGTATCAAGTGCAACTATAACGACACCTCTTAACACACACGCACGAGACCACGTCACATCCGTTTCTACATTTAAAACCGACGTTGCAAACACGAGCTACAACGACCTAGTTAGACGTACGTGCTAAGACCCGTGCTGTTAAAGCCCTGTAAGACGTTTGGGATTTGGGTCAGACGTCTGGAAATCAAATGTTTTCGTGTACGTCCTTGCATCTGCGTGTATGTTGCGCGCAGACAGTACGAAGCCGCATTTCTTCTCTTTCTCTTTCCCCTCGCCGATGCAAAACCCTAATCCCAACCCCTATATAAACCCCCTCCTCTCCCTTACATCGCCCCCCCACTTCCAGCCACCTTCTCCTTCCTCCAGCGAGAGCAAGAGCAGCGAGTGCAGCGAGTGAAGCGGCAGGGAGGAGGAGCAGCGTGAGAAGGAGAGGAGAGGAGGCTTGCGAGCTCGCCGGAGAGCTCACAGCCGGTCAGCGCGTGCACGAGGCGGAGAGGTGTGTCAGGGAGGCCCTCCCCGACACTGCTGCAGTCGGAGCAGCAGGCGAGCGAGCACGGCACGGCCACGCGCGGTGCGAGAAGGCGAAGGCGAGTTCTGGTTCTGGGATTTTCCCAGAATTAGACGTCTAGACCGACATCCAGACGAGGTAGATGACGTCTGGAAGAAGCTTCAGACGACTGAGAGGTAAGTTTCACGACGTACACCTTCTTTGCGGATACGGCCATGCAAGCCGTTCCGCCGAGGCACTGCTCCGTGCCATTTTGAGAAGATTTTATGATGATGCGTGCAGGATTCATTTCGGGAAGGCGCAGGACACGCCCTCCCACGCAGTTCAGACGTCTGGGCGAGGCACCAGACGGCGGGAAGCGTCTCCAGACGTCCGGAGAGGTGGTCGGACGTCTGGAACTTGGTCCAGATGATTCGGCAGAGTCCCTGGACATCTGAGGAGTAGCGCAGGGTCGAGGTATGGTTCTGGACTTCTTTTAAGACGTCTGGAAGGTGTTGTAGATATCTGATGTGAGTCAGAATTACTGTCTTGACCTGTTTAGGGTCCGTTAGAGGTTTGATTTCCGTAATTAAGATTTCATCCTTCTTCGTATAAGTTCCTTTACTTGTTGGAATACTTTTATCATGTTCTGAGTGGTCTCTTGTGGTTGATCCTTGTGATAGGACCTCGTTCCATTGCAGATTTGGGATTTGCAGAGGCACGTGGACCTGCCAATTAAGCCCCCATTACCCCTGGGTTTGCTGGTAGAGTGGCTTCCCCTAATTTAAATTACAAACATGAAAGCATATCTGGAATGAATGTTAGATCCTAGGGTATGGCATGAATCCTAGGATTAGAAACACTAGAATGAATGTTAGATCCTAAGATGTGGCAGGAATCCTAGGACTAGAAACACTGGAATGAATGTTAGATCCTAGGGTGTGGCATGAATCCTATGACTAGAAAACACTGGAATAATTGTATGGAATGTATGAATTGCAGTCTTGGACGAGTAATTAGAACAATAACAATTGCCTGTAAATGGATAACAACTGCTTGTGAAATGTAGAGTACTATTGTTAGCAACTGTTGCATGTAAATTCGTGTTATTTACGATTAAATACAAGCTGCCTGTATATGAATTGGAAATTAAAGATTGAATGTTGGAAACACGAGCTACCTGCGAATAAACCTGGAATGTGAACAATAAAGTTACATGTTACATGTGTGGAACCCGAGAAATGGAAATATAAATGATGAAACCTGGTATGGCTTGGCCTGAGAAACATGAGCATGAACCCTACGGGGAAATTAGGAGATGAGCTCCTGGAAGTAAATGGAATGGATCTAGGAATGTGCTGGGAAGTGTGCTGTCCCTTGAGTACGTGGTACCAAGGGAAGCATATGTTACCTCTTAGTGTCGAGGGGAGCTTGCCACCTTCGGGTCGAGACCCGGGGTGGGTTTGGTCACCTTGCACCGACTCTTTGGCCCTCGTGTACACTGTACCGGGGAGAGCTACTAGTGTAGGGAGAGAGCTAGCCACCCCACGGGGTCTGGGGTTCAACTAGTCGCCTTACACAGACTTGTTTGGCCCTCTGGGCAAACCAGGACAGTTAGGCGAGGGTGCGTGGACTGTGAAGGGGCGAGACCCCTGTTTGGTTCTTAGGGCTAGACCCCTGTTACTGAGAGGGCTATGCCCTATACTGGTTCTGTGTTGTGCTTTGGGCGCACTCGTTAACGGAAACAACTAACCGTGTGCCAGTGCGGGGTAGCTACCCGTGCGTTTATCGCGCGTGCCGTAGTCACCGTTATGTCTGTCAGTGACCTTGGGGTGGTTGATTGAGTGTAGGACCACCACGAGGGACTCTCCCGGCCAAGAGAGCACCACATGCTACTTCTACTCTTTGGAAAAGACTACAATCAAGATTGTTCCCTCGAGGAACATTCGAGATCAAGAAAGAGACCTATAAATAAACCAAGTGATGAAAGAAAGAATAATTAGTTAAATAAAGAAAGAAATTGAAAACAACAGCTACCTGTCTACCTTTACTATTTTAGTTGGCTGGTTGCCACTCTACTCAGCGTTCGCTGACATTTTTGTACTCATAACCTTTTCAGGTCCGAGTGTAGAGTAGCCAGAGCCTACGGTTGCAGAGGGTGCTGGGCCCAGTAGAGCCCAGTAGTTGTACCTTTTTGTTGTACCCCGTTTCCGTTGTAGTGAGTAATTTTGTTACACTTTTGTACTCTTTTATTGTAAACCTTATATTCCTGTACCTGTTTAAATTTTCTATTGTTGTGGTGGTGTGTACTGTAGTAGTTTACTTCTTTACTGCTGTACTTTTGTTACTGTTAGCTGCTTGCATGGTGAATGTGATTTATGTTACTGCTTTTGGTTACTTGCTCGTTGGACGACTGGGTCTTGGGATCAGTCGAGTCGGTCCGTTCTCGTGTCCTGTAGGGATTCGGGAATCGGGTCGTAACAATACGCATCCGTAACACATCAGTTTTTAGCGCCGCTGCTGGGGAGGCAACAGATTTATTTTGTCGCTTTCATTTTGCATCCATACTCACATCGTCTAACTCATTTTCTCCCTCTACCTGATTGGTTGCAGGAACTCGACGCTTGAGCGGCGAAGGAGCACGACTCGTGACGGTGGAGATGGAGTAAACACAGCAAAAACTAGTTGTGAGTATTGCTCTACCCGTGGTTGTTTTCTTGCTAAAAAAAATCTAAAAAAATTAAAATCAGAGAAAAATCGACGTGGTGAATGATTGCTTGATCCACATCCTAAACCTATCACCCAACAAAAAAAATACACTCTAACATTCTTAAAGACATAATCTCCTTGGAGTGTTCCTTTTCTTTTTGAGTGATGTTTGCGAAGCCACCATGACTTGACTTGGGCCGCATCACTCACCTTAAAATAGACTCACCTGGTAGATTGCATGAACAGTAGGGTGAGAACATTAGGGTTGTTTGCTAGGGCCTCCTCACTCTAAAGGAAATCCACTCTCACCCGTTGTGTGTAAAACTTGGCATGCCCACTTGAAACTTGTTTGAAAACACTAAGGCACTTCAACCCTAAAAGACATTAAAGTAATGACAAACATTAAAAGACAGTACATCCTAAATCCTTGCTTGAAAACCATGTCTTGTTAGGTGCACACACATTTGAATACACTGTTGTAATGTGAAGGCCTCATTAAAACACAACCCTAAGAGGCACCATCCCAATCAATGCCTCATCACATGACTGGAGCACAAGCACTGACCTAAGCCCTCATTAAAACAGAGTAGACGTGCCCTAGGCAGGACTGGTTTAAGTCATGAAAGGCATGATTTCGGTTGCTAGGCACTCAGCCTTCATTCCCTTCGTAAAATCTGGTGACTAGGCTGCGGGGAAGTGTCAAACAACTGCAGTTGTGGGGCCTACGGAACCGGCGGCACAAGCCAAAGGAAGAACCTTCCCCACAATCCCCTCGTAATCAACCTGGATAGATAAGCCTTGGGAAGGGCGGTTATGTGCCTACAGTCGTGATCGTTCCTATTGAGATTTCTAGGTCCCCTAAGGAATACACTATAAGGACTAGTCTTGTCTACTTATTTGAACACACACGCTTCTCGCATCTGTTTCTCCCCGCATCCCTCTCCATTCTTCTCTAGTGTATGCATGGGAGACGATCACTGCATCCTAAGCTGTTTGTTTTGGGACGGGAAACCCAGGAGAGACTTGATCTTGCTAGAAATATGGTCGAACCTAGAGTAGATGAGGTTGAGGACCAACCCCCACCAGATACAATGGCCATCATCCAAGCCCAGATTAATGCAAACCACCAGCTTCAGCAGCAGCAGATCCACATTATCATGCAAGCCATACACCGGTTGCAGAACCCGCAGAAGCAACCACCACCACCTTTGTAGAACCCGCAGGTGAACCCACCACCTGATCCACCATGATTCCAGAACCAACCCAAACCCCTCCGTGACTTTTATGATCCGTTTGTTATTCGAATCGAACCACATCTTAGGGTCCCTGAAGGGGGAGATGATTTTGAGCTAAAACCTAATGTCCTGAGCTTGATTCAAAGTCACTTCCATGGAAGCTCAAATGAGGACCCCTTTGGTGTCGGACCCGAATAGGTTGTTAATATGGTGATTTTATCGTTGAAGTGTGTATAGTGGTTAACCTAGATTGGACCTAACCATCTCTTTACAAATTTTTTTTTTTACCTGGCCTATTTGATTTTATCTTGGTCACTTTTAGGCCCAGGGTCGAACTCAGGGAAGTGGGGTTACAAGTCAAGTTTCTACGCCTTTCTTACAACGAATCTCTTCCGTTCGTTTATTGTGTTTTTGGTGTTTTTTAGATTTTTTTCTGGTAATCTTTGTCCTTGAGGCACACCCTCAAAATTGGGTTCCTGGCATTGAGCCAAAACAGGGTTCCAAAATGAGTCTTGCTATTCACAAGACGGGGTACCTGCAAGTCAATGATTATCTTTTCTCTTATATATATATATTTATCTTTTTACTAACAGGAAAGCGAAACAGAAATAAAGTAAGTATAGTGTATATATATGTATATATTATATATGTATAAAGGGGTTGGGGTGGAGGCGGAGATGGAGTGTAGTACGGTGTTGAGTCGATCGTCGTCTAGAAAGACGCAACCAACAGGACGAGGTGCCGCGTGTAAGGTGTAGGATGGATGGTGAAGATGAATGCGAATACACTTTTTGTACGCGTGTATCGCGGAATATCAGCAACTGGTGCAGATATTCCCGTGATACCACGTATGGTAAGTAATGTGAAAAAATATATATATATATATGTATGTATATATGTAAATATATCTATACGTATATATGGTTATAAATATATAGGTATATATACATGTATATATATATAGGTGTATATACATATATATGTATGTAGCTATATATGTATATATGTATATGTATATATATATAGGGATGTAAATATATATATATATATATAAGTATATGTATAGATAGATATATGTATAGATCTATATATATATATATATATGTATATATTTATATGTATATGTTTGTATATGATACTATATAGATGTATATGTGTATATATATATAGATATATGTAGCTAGATATGTATATATATGTGTATATATGTATATATAGTTATATAGATATATATGTATATATGTATGTATATTTATATATATATATATATATATATATATATATGTATAAGTAGGTGTGTATATATGTATGTGTGTGTGTGTGTGTGTGTATATATATATATATATATATATGTATATAGGTAAGTATATATGTGTATGTATGCATGTATGTGTGTATATATATATATATATATATATATATATACACACACATATATATGCTTAGGGTTAACCTAGGTTGCTAAGAAAAGAAAACCTACTTGTTCGGCAATGTGTGCGAAGCTCCAATGCGGTGTCGGCGTCTTCACGCTCTCGTTCCCGCCTTATATCTGCTCATGTCTCCGACTTTGTCTGCCTGCCTTCTCCTTGCAACAAGTTCACCTACACACCAAAAACAGAAACACCCATGAAGAGAGAAGAGAAAAATTGAAAGGAATTGAATAGAAACATACTTGAAGGCGCACTTCCCCGGCAACGGTGCCAGAAAAGGTGTGGTGTCGGACCCGAATAGGTTGTTAATATGGTGATTTTATCGTTGAAGTGTGTATAGTGGTTAACCTAGATTGGACCTAACCATCTCTTTACAAAAAAATTTTTACTTGGCCTATTTGATTTTATCTTGGTCACTTTTAGGCCCAGAGTCGAACTAAGGGAGGTGGGGTTACAAGTCAAGTTTCTACGCCTTTCCTACAGCGAATCTCTTCCGTTCCTTTATTGTGTTTTTGGTGTTTTTTAGATTTTTTTCTGGTAGTCTTTGTCCTTGAGGCATACCCTCAAAATTGGGTTCCTGGCTTTGAGCCAAAACAGGGTTCCAAAATGGGTCTTACTATTCGCAAGACGGGGTACCTGCAAGTCAAGGATTATCTTTTCTCTTTTATATATATATTTTTATCTTTTTACTAACAGGAAAGCGAAACAGAAATAAAGTAAATATAGTGTATATATATGTATATATTATATATGTATAAAGGGTGGGGGTGGAGGCGGAGATGGAGTGTAGAACGGTGTCGAGTCGGTCGTCGTCTAGAAAGACGCAACCAACAGGACGAGGTACCGCGTGTAAGGTGTAGGATGGATGGTGGAAGATGAATGCAAACACACTTTTTGTACGCGTGTATCGGGGAATATCAGCAACTGGTGCAGATATTCCCGCGATACCACGTATGGTAAGTTATGTGAAAAATATATATATATATATATATATATATGCATATATGTAAATATATCTATACGTATATATGGTTATAAATATATAGGTATATATACATGTATATATATATAGGTGTATATATATATATGTATGTATGTAGCTATATATGTATATATGTATATTTATATATATATATAGGGATGTAAATATATATATATATATATATATATATATATATATATATATATATATATATATATATATATATATATATATATATATATATATATATATATAAGTATATGTATAGATAGATATATGTATAGATCTATATATATATATATATATGTATATATTTATATGTATATGTATGTATATGATACTGTATAGATGTATATGTGTATATATATATATAGTAATATATGTATATATAGATATATGTAGCTAGATATATATATATATATATATATATATATATGTATGTATGTATGTATGTATGTATAAGTAGGTGTGTATATATGTATGTGTGTGTGTGTGTATAAAAGTATATAGAGATATGTATATAGACTAATACATAGTTGTATAAGTACTAATATATGTATATATATATGTGTGTGTGTGTGTGTGTGTGTGTATAAGTATATGTATATATGTAAATATATATGTATATATATATATATATAGGTATGTATATATATGTATATATATATATATATGTATACTAATACTTAGTTATATAAATACTACTATATGTATAAATATAAGTGTGTATATATATATACATATATATATATGTATATATACATGTATATACATATATATATACATGTATATATATATATATACATACATATATATGTATATATATCTATACATATATATATATATGTATATATAGATATACATATATATATATGTATGTATATATATATATATATGTATATATATATATACATATATATGTATGTATATATATATATATATATATGTATATAAATATATGTATATATATATCAATATATATATGTATATGTGTATATATATGTATATAATAGTGTATAGGTGTGTGTGTGTGTGGAAGTGTGAGTGTATGTGTGTGTGAGCATCGGTAAAGAGAGAGTGAGAGAGTGTCGTGAGAGAGAGTGAGAGAGAGAGAGAGAGCAGGAGAGAGAGAGCGGGAGAGAGAGGGCGCTGTTAAGGTGCCTGGGCTTCAGGGTTGACGTCTGATCCACGCGCGCACACGCAGGTGCGTATTCACGCAGAGAGGAGCGCCCATGCAGAAGAGTTGGCGTGGAGAGGACCCAATGCCCAGCGTTGGGCGGAGTGGCTGGAACGGGCGCTCGCAGGCGCGGGAGAAGGGAGCGGGCAATGCAGATGCGCAGGCGTGTGCGGGCGACGCGGGGAGAGACGCGCGCGCGGGCAATCGGCGGTAGCGGCGTGCCCAGTGACCGGTTAAGTGAGAAGCTCACCGGTCACCCCACTGTAGCCACAGTGTCGCGCAGACTGGCGTGAACAGTGGCTACAGTGTAAGGCCGCGCCGCGCGACCGGGAGCGGGCGGTTCGGTGAGTGCGGACGGCTCGGTGCATGCGGTGGAGTGGCTCCGGCTGCTGGCTTGCGGGCGTGACCTCGCGATAGAGCGCGCTGAGGGGGGTTGGTTCGCGAGCGAAGGGGCGCGACGGGGCGCGCGGAGGCCAGCGGGTGCTGCGAGGGTGCGATGGGGTGCTTGGCCGGCCGCTGCAGAGGCGCACAGTGGCCGGTTGCCGGCGGAAGAGAGAGCGCAACAGGGCGGAGAAGTGGGAGACCAGCGCGCGCCTGCAGGCACGTGAGGAAGGGGCTGCTGCTGCTGCTGTCGTCGAGCTTCGAGCTTCAGACCTTGAAGGTTGCGGCAATGGCTGAAGGTGGTGGAAACGTAAAAAACGAGAGAATAGCCAGCACGCCCACTGGCTGTTTGAAGAGCTGGGCGGTGGTGGTCTCATTGTGGTGGGTGTTCACCACAGTGAGGGCTCCTGTTCGCCAGGTGTCTCCGAGGAGGGCCGGCGTGTGGAGGGAGAGTGAGGAGAGGACGGTGGCCTGGAAGGAGAAGTGCTGGGTTTTTGGCTGGGGACCAGGCTGTTGATGAAGGAGAAGTCATGGTCTTTTTATAGAAGAAGAAGAAAGCCATGCACAGCCATGCCCTGGCTGTGCATGGCTTGCGCATGGAGTGGCAGGGAGTGGGTTGCTGCGGCAAGCAGGGAGAGGGCTGCTGCAGGGAAGCATGGCGCAAGGAGAAGAAGATGCATGCAACCGCGGGAAAGATTTTAAAAATCAAGTGAAATAAAAATAAAAAGATGGTGAATTAGCAGAGATGCACTTGAGGAAAAATGTTAATTGCAAGGCCACTTATTTATTCTCCTCTCCTCTCAATTAAATGCATGCATGCATGTATTTTTACAAATGCGATTATGGAACCTTAATATGCATAGGTAATGCTAGGAAATAGCACAAGAAGGCACTATTGCAGGTTTATTTTTGCGGTGCAATCATTCCCCCATGCCTATCTTTTGCTAGTCCCTAGCAAAACATTTTTTGTAGTATTTAGAAATGATCTTTAAGCTGAAGATTTTCTTCTGAGGCGACATAGGTGTGTTTATTGTTGGTTATTATGAGAACCAATTGTAGAGAAGACTTTCAGTACTTTAAATCTCACATGATAAAGATCATCTCTCGACTAACCAGGACTCTTGATATTTTAACCTTGAGTACGATTTCCAGGACCCAGGAGGTTTTTGTTGTACTCGAGAGCTCAAGAGATTATGGCTTGTGCTTAGTGAAGGATCAAGACTGACCAGATTAACATTAAGACTCAAGCCCAGGGTTTCACGAATCTTTATGTACAGGTTGGTCTCAGTTTCAGCTTGTGTTTTCGGATTGACCCTTAAGAAGATGACGGAAAACTCAACTCCCATTTTCTGACATTTGTGGCTCACAGGAAAAACAGGGTATTTGCGACTTGCCTTGAAGAACTTTTTAGGGTAGAGACTTTACAGATATTTGCGAGATATATTGACTTTTTTGCATCTTTTTTTTTTTTAGAAACACGTGTCAGTATATCTCTTACAACATTATTTGGAGGAGCACACTTTTCTTTTTGGTGGGAGAGTTTCTTTTTTTTTTGGTGGAAAGAGTCGCTCCTAAACATAAGAGTAAAACCTGGGATAAAAAGTCTACCTGCGCGCACAGGTAAGGACTCCACCTTCCCTAAGGAACACTAGGGTTGGATCTTATGTTCACCTGGTCTTTCCTAATTTGTGTAGTGTGAACCAAGTTTACTTAAGCTCTCAAGTAAAAGCAAACCAACAGATCCTGTCTGGTGTCTCAGGTACAAGAATACGTCCTTAGTTAGGAGAGATTCCGATCTATTTTGTCAATGCTCAAGTGAATTAAGCCGAGCCTGAGTGAATCAAGCTTCTGTGGCCTGGAAAGTCTTCAAAATAGAGGTTGAATATCCATAAACACTTATTGTATTTTTGTTTCAGCCTTTAAATCATTACTAAACACCATTATATATATATATATAGAAACTGCATGATATCCTAAAATACTCAGATCCTAAGGATGCCTATCCACATCCCCATGCTAAATGTTGCTATGTCCTCATATGCATGCAGGGAAGGGTAGAGAAAGGACGAAAGATCGGGTCACGAGAGCTGAAGTGCAGGGTGTACAACAGGGTGGTAGGGTGGGTGGTGAAGTGAAAAGTGAAGTGATCGTGATAGTGAAGTGAAAAGTGATGGAGGATGGTGAGTGTTATTGGGGTGCCTCCCAACGAGCGCGGAATTTAACGTCCCCAGTTGGACTCAGAATGAGGCAAAGAATTAGTTACCCTCCAGCAGGGCAACGGTTTCTCCAATGCGGGCAGGTTCATGAGTCAGATAGGGTTTCAAGCGCTGCCCGTTGACCGTAAATTTACGCCCAGATTTGGGGTCTTCGATCTCGACGGCCCTGTGGGGAATGGTCTTGACACCAGGAAAGGACTAGTCCATTTGGACTTCAATTTCCCAGGAAAGAATTTGAGTCGGGCATTATAGAGCCAAACTTGCTTAGATGGCTCAAATTCTTTTCGCCGAATACGGCTGTCGTGAAAAGCCTTAGTGCATTGTTTGAAGGTTAAAGCAGAATCATAGGCTTCACGACGGAGCTCTTCCAACTCTTGGAGTTGGAGTTTCCTTTCTCAACCACACAGGTCTGGGTCGAGGTTACATTGGTGAACCGCCCAATAAGCACGGTGCTCCAACTCGACGGGCAAATGACAAGGCTTCCCATAAACAGTTCTATACGGAGACATACTAAGGGGAGCCTTGAAGGCGGTCCGATACGCCCAAAGTGCATCAATCAGCTTGTCGGACCAATCCTTACGGTCAGGCCGAACCGTTTTCTGGAGAATTTGCTTGATTTGCCGATTCGACACCTCTGCCTGGCCATTTGTCTGAGGATGATACGGGGATGCGATACGATGGTGGACTCCGTATTTCCTTAGAAGTGCCCGAAAAGAAGCATGGGTAAAGTGGCTACCTCCATCCGAGATAATGGCTCGAGGGATCCCAAAGCGCACAAAAATGTGGTCTTTGACAAAGCGAGTGGATATAATATGGTTAGCACGGCGTGCGGGAATAGCCTCGATCCATTTCGAAACATAGTCAACGGCGACGAGGATGAATTCGAAGCCATTGGAAGGAGGAAAGGGACCCATGAAATCAATTCCCTAGATGTCGAAGATTTCTGCAGCTAGGATGGGTTGTAAGGGCATCATGTAACGACGTGACATTGACCCTAACGACTGGCACCTAGTGCAATGCTTGGCATAATTGTGTGCATCCTGGTGAAGGGAGGGCCAAAAGAAACCGCACTGCAACACCTTGGCTGCAGTTTTCCTCCCAGAGAAATGGCCTCCGCGAGCCTGATCGTGGCAGAAGGATAGCACACTAGGGAACTCGCTGTCAGGAATACAACGATGGATGATTTGATCAGCACCTATCCGAAAAAGAAGTGGATTATCCCAGAAATAATACTTTGCTTCTGCCATGAGACGCTTGCGCTGGTTTTTAGGTCAGCCACGTGGAAGGGATCCAGAAGCAAGGTAATTGGCAATGTCGGCATACCACGGTCCACTTGCCACATTTATTGCCAATAGGTGCTCATCAGGAAAAATTTCATTGATCGTCAGAGTAAGTCCAATATGGTCAGGGTCCAGTCTAGAAAGGTGATCAGCCACAACATTCTAGGCTCCAGCCTTATCGCGAATCTCAATGTCAAATTCCTGGAGCAGAAGGATCCAACAAATCAGTTTAGGCTTGGCATCCTTCTTATGCATGAGATGGCGAATGGCCGCGTGATCAGTGAAAACAATAACGTGAGATCCCAGAAGGTAAGAGCGGAATTTCTCCAGCCCAAAGACGACTGCCAGTAGTTCTTTTTCAGTGGTAGTATAATTACGCTGGGCCTCGTCCAACGTCTTACTGGTGTAGTACACCCTAGGCATAGGGGAACATCACAATATGTGTTGGTCAGGCAGTCATTAGTGTTTATAGGTAATTCTCAGCAGTCTGAATAGGTTCCAATTAGTCCGATACACGCACTGACGCCCATGTCCTCGTCAGACGTGTCATCCTCGATACAATCGCAATCAAAGTTCTTGGCTGCCTTGAAGATGTTAAGCTTGATCTTTTCAGATCCAACGGCAATCACGATACAGCCCGACTCGCAGTCGATATGGGCGTGGGTTGTGGCCAAGAAAGGTCGACCAAGGATGATCGGACAATCAGAAAGTGAGCTAGGAACTTCCTTATCTAAAACGAGAAATTCAAACAGGAAAACAGAGACTGTTGACCCTAACCACCATGTCTTCCACCACACCCTTCGGGATTTTGACAGAATGATCTGCCAACTGTAACGTGACAGGGGTGGGTTTTAGATTTCCTAAGGAAAATTTTTCGAGCATGATGGCCGGTATAAGATTTATGGAAGATCCTAGATCAAGCAGGGCACGGTTAAAATTGTAGCCTTAGATGCTACAGGAAATAAGTGGTGTGCCCGGATCTTTCTGCTTTGGTGGTAGGTTTGACAGTATAGCACAACTCGCATGAGGCGAGAGAACCACCGAATTCTTAGTTTTCTTTGACTGTCGCCTGGGTGTTGTGTAGTCTTTGAAAAATCGAGCGACAGTAGGTATGTGGTCGATAGCCTTGAGCAGGGGTACCTTCATTTCAACATTCCTGAACAAATTACGTAGGTTATCAAAGGCCTGCGTATCTTTCTTTTTGCCTTTTGGCTCCCTTAGTAGAGCCTCAGGGAATGGGACTGATTCTGGCACTAATTTGGGTGTATCATCCTCTCGCGAATGCGGTGTGCATCCCGAATGAGAGGGCAATGAAGAAGATGGGCCAGGATCAGGTCGAGGCAGATCGATAGTCTGCTTGCCGCTCCTCATAGTGATAGCATTGGACGATGCGGGTCCAGTGGGATCATACGGCGGAGGAGGGTTCACAATGGGGGCATAAGAGTGCGGTGTTGCAGCTGGATTAGCCTGAAATCCCGGTGGAATGCTCGGAGCATGCAGAATTTGATTAACCTACCCCTGAGAAGGTCATACCTGTGGTTGAGGACCACGGGTACGAAGTTTCGCGGGTTTGGAACAGGTTTGGCGGGAAGAGTGCCCTGAGATCGAGTCACCATGCGTAGTTGACTGATCTCAGCATTCTGTTGCGCCAATTGGTGCTGAAGAGAGGTCATGTTCTCTTCATGGAGCTTTGACATATCCATCATCATTCGCATCAATTTATCAAGAGGACTTGATGCATGTTCTGCTTGCGGTACGCAAGGGCTTGATGGCAGAGTCGCCATAAGATTAGACTGGGCCCTTGGGATGACGGGTGCGGACGGTCGCATTGGTCCACCCGCGGGGTTTTGGCGTTGCGAGTTGTTGGACCATGCGAAGTTTGGATGATTACGCCACCATGGGTTATAAGTAGCGGAGAACGGGTTATTCCCCAGGGCACAAGCGTCTTCTATGCCAGAAGATGCATCCGCATGTAAATATGCGTCCGACCACACGGAGGCTTGGTCCTTCGTGTCGAAATACTGGCTCGCAGAAGCCAGTTCCACATGACTTACCGAGTCGTTTGGCGCGACACTCGATAAGGAAGGTCTTACGGGGTTTCTTGGGATAAGCCTGGTGTTGGAAGAATTTGAATTGTGACGAAGTGGTGAAGTGGGGGTGTTTGCCATAGATCGGGCGAGGTTGGCTAGAAGCTCGTCCAGCTTCTTGTGCACGACAGAGACTTCATCCAGTTTTTGTGCAATAAGGCTTAGATCAGTGGATGAATGGGAGGGTCCCGTGTCAACTTCGTGGACATTTCGGGGCTGGTTGGTACGATTAAAGGCAACAATGGAAGCATTGTTCATCGAGTTTTCACTCATATTTTCAAACAGTTCGAATGCTCCATTTTCGTCTTTATTCATAAAGTTCCCTCTGCAGGAAGCGTCTGTAATCTGCTTCAAAGTCTCATTTAACCCGTAGTAGAAAATCTGGGCTATGTGCCACTT
The DNA here is from genome assembly GCA_037157565.1 of Thalassia testudinum. Lineage (NCBI taxonomy): Eukaryota > Viridiplantae > Streptophyta > Magnoliopsida > Alismatales > Hydrocharitaceae > Thalassia > Thalassia testudinum. The sequence continues at coordinate 107,442,334 of JAZHRO010000003.1, read as the reverse complement.
AGGCAGACCGTGGTGCGGACACTTCTTGAGGAGGTCATTATACCTCTCCCATGCCTCATGAAATTGTTCGCTGTTTTGTTGCGTAAATGAAGTGATAGCACGGCGAAGTGCATTGGTTTGCTCGATTGGGAAGAACTTCTTGAGAAATGCTGTTCGCATCTTCCCAAGAATGGATGGTTCTCCCAAGGGTGCGTAACCACTGCGACGTTTTATCCCGCAATGAAAACGGGAACATTTTCATGAGGACTATAGGTAACCCAACATTTCTTGGTTTAACCGTTTCAGTCAGTCGGGTTAGGTCTTCCAAGTGGAGAAAAGGATCTTCACTTGCTAGACCATGAAAGTGAAAATTTATTAGGCCAATTATGTTTGGTTTCAGTTCAAAGTCGTCCCCGCCCATGGGGACCCGAATTTGTCCTATGGTCTCTGTAGCAGCAGGATTCTGATAGGAGCTAAGAGACCTAGGCTCCTCCCGTTCAGGAGGGTTCTGCATTTCCTCCAATGTTTCCCGAATGACTTTGATTTGCTCATTATACTTTTCCATTTGGGCTTGGAGGCGAGTTATGGGATCTAAGGCTCCACCACCTAGTGGGTTCTGAGGGCGGTTTCCTCCCTCGGGATTTGGGGGTGGGCGTGCAGCCATGTTTGTGGAGGAGGAGGACGATTCGGCTTCTTTTCTAGATTTATCAGGCAATTGAAACAGTTCAGGATTTTGTGACCTCCTCCTAAACATGCGCTACCGCAGGAAGAATTGGGGAGATGAGAAGGGAAAAGAGACGAGAGAAATGACGCCGCAAAGGTACACTTGATTACAAATCAATACAGTCAAATTCCTAACCTCTACAGTGTGCCCTTAGACCTAAAGATCTAATTTACCTACTATCACGAACTACGGAACCGAATGCGAGCACCGCGGAACCACCGGGCCAGATTGAAAGGCCGCTTGCCCCGGTCTTAGACACCCGATAGCACGCGGGAACTCTCACCAGCACGTAGCCGCTACATGCAGGTAGTTAGACCTCCAATCCTTAATAAGGGTCAAGTTACTACCAATTTTAGTTAGAGGCTTAGGGTCAAGTGCTTCTAGAATGTGAAGGACGTTGTTTACGGGTAATGCCCAAGTGATTGATTTTTCAAGTGTGTAAAACAAGCATGCAACGGGAAAATCTCCCTGAATTGAAGTTTTTAATTGGTGAATGATTTTTAGAGTTCAGCCTTAAGTAGTATGAGTTTTAGGATTTTTCTGAATTACCAATTCAACCAATCTCCGGGTTTTTGTGAGAATACAAGTTTTCCTTCTAAGCCCAACAAACCCTTCTTTAATATCAGTTAGTTAATGCATGCTAAAATGCAATGGGCTATCCTAAATGGAGATTTCTATGTGTGGATGCGCGAATCAATTTTAAATTAGTGTGAAAGGGAGCCAAAGCACTTCAATTCAAGTGCTCCCAATCACCAGAGATGATTTCCACACACAAGGCTTCAATCAAAAGATAAAGAAAATCAAATTGTTGGGGTTGAAGTATTCGGGATCGAATCTCAGGCAAGTTGAAAAGTCATGGTGGGGTTGGAATCAACTCAATTCCAAGTCTTCCCATCACAAATGTGATCCTGAATTGTAGATAAGTGAGGTAAAAGAGGGGTGCAATCAATCTTTTTGTGTTTGCCTCAAAGAATACTTCACACGATAAAAAATTCAAGAATCAGAATTCTTGGATTTTTGCTATGCGAAGTAAGGCGGGAAATCCCGAGGCTGTGGGAGTGAAGACAATCAATCAAACAAGTGAATTTTAATCCACTTGCCCCAAGAGATCCCAAGAAGTTTTTTTTAGTTTTTTAGTTTTTTTTTTATTAAGGTTATAAGTTAACCTAGGTTGCTAAGAAAAGAAAACCTACTTGTTCGGCAATGTGTGCGAAGCTCCAATGCGGTGTCGGCGTCTTCACGCTCTCGTTCCCGCCTTGTATCTGCTCATGTCTCCGACTTTGTCTGCCTGCCTTCTCCTTGCAACAAGTTCACCTACACACCAAAAACAGAAACACCCATGAAGAGAGAAGAGAAAAATTGAAAGGAATTGAATAGAAACGTACTTGAAGGCGCACTTCCCCGGCAACGGCGCCAGAAAAGGTGTGGTGTCGGACCCGAATAGGCTGTTAATATGGTGATTTTATCGTTGAAGTGTTTATAGTGGTTAACCTAGATTGGACCTAACCATCTCTTTACAAAAAATTTTTTTTTACCTGGCCTATTTGATTTTATCTTGGTCACTTTTAGGCCCAGGGTCGAACTCAGGGAAGTGGGGTTACAAGTCACGTTTCTACGCCTTTCTTACAACGAATCTCTTCCGTTCGTTTATTGTGTTTTTGGTGTTTTTTAGATTTTTTTCTGGTAATCTTTGTCCTTGAGGCACACCCTCAAAATTGGGTTCCTGGCTTTAAGCCAAAACAGGGTTCCAAAATGGGTCTTACTATTCGCAAGACGGGGTACCTGCAAGTCAAGGATTATCTTTTCTCTTATATATATATATTTATCTTTTTACTAACAGGAAAGCGAAACAGAAATAAAGTAAATATAGTGTATATATATATGTATATATTATATATGTATAAAGGGGTTGGGGTGGAGGCCGAGATGGAGTGTAGTACGGTGTCGAGTCGGTCGTTGTCTAGAAAGATGCAACCAACAGGACGAGGTGCCGCGTGTAAGGTGTAGGATGGATGGTGAAGATGAATGCGAATATGCTTTTTGTACGCGTGTATCGGGGAATATCAGCAACTGGTGCAGATATTCCCGTGATGCCACGTATGGTAAGTAATGTGAAAATATATATATATATATATATATATGTATGTATATATGTAAATATATCTATACGTATATATGGTTATAAATATATAGGTATATATACATGTATATATATATAGGTGTACATACATATTTGTATGTAGCTATATATGTATATATGTATATGTATATATATGTAGGGATGTAAATATATATATATATATAAGTATATGTATAGATAGATATATGTATAGATCTATATATATATATATGTATATATTTATATGTATATGTTTGTATATGATACTATATAGATGTATATGTGCATATATATATAGATATATGTAGCTAGATATGTATATATATGTGTATATATGTATGTATATATATGTATATATGTATGTATGTATGTATATATGTATGTAAGTATCTATATATATATATATATATATATCAATATATATATATGTATACGTGTATATATATATATATATATGTATATAATAGTGTATAGGTGTGTGTGTGTGGAAGTGAGTGTATGTGTGTGTGTGCATCGGTAAAGAGAGAGTGAGAGAGTGTTGTGAGAGAGAGTGAGAGAGAGCGGGAGAGAGAGGGCGCTGTTAAGGTGTCTGGGCTTCAGGGTCGACGTCTGATCCACGCGTGCATGCGCAGGCGCATATTTGCGCAGAGAGGAGCGCCCATGCAGGAGAGTTGGCGCGGAGAGGACCCAACGCCCAGCGTTGCGCGGAGTGGCTGGAACGGGCGCTCGCAGGCGCGGGCAACACAGACGGGTGCAGGCGACGCAGACGCGTGGGCCTGTGCGGACGACGTGGGGAGAGACGCGCGCGCGGGCGATCGGTGGTAGCGGTGCGCCCGGTGACCGGTTAAGTGAGAAGCTCACCGGTTACCCCACTGTAGCCACAGTGTCGCACAGACTGGCGTGAACAGTGGCTACAGTGTAAGGCCGCGCCACGCGACCGAGAGCGGGCGATTCGGTGAGTGCGGACGGCTCAGGGCACGCGGTGGAGTGGCTCTGATTGCTGGCTTGCGGGCGTGACCTCGCAAGAGAGCGCGCGGAGGGGGGTTGGTTTGCGAGCGAAGGGGCGCGACGAGGCGCGTGGAGGCCTGCGGGTGCTGCGAGGGTGCACTAGGGTGCTTGGCCGGCCGCTGCAGAGGCGCGCAGTGGCCGGTTGCGGGCGGAAGAGAGCGCGACAGGGCGGAGAAGCGGGAGACGATGGTGCCTGCAGGCGCGTGTGGAAGGGGCTGGGGCTGCTGCTGCTACTGTCGCGGAGCTACTGCTGCCGCCGAGCTTCGAGCTTCAGACCTTGAAGGTTGCGGCAATGGCTGAAGGTGGTGGAAACGTAAAAAATGAGAGAATAGCCAGCACGCCCACTGGCTGTTTGAAGAGCTGGGCGGTGGTGGTCTCATTGTGGTGGGTGTTCACCACAGTGAGGGCTCCTGTCCGCCGGGTGTCTCCGAGGAGGGCCGGCGTGTGGAGGGAGAGTGAGGAGAGGACGGTGGCTTGGAAGGAGAAGTGCTGGGTTTTTGGCTGGGGACCAGGCTGTTGATGAAGGAGAAGTCATGGTCTTTTTATAGAAGAAGAAAGCCATGCACAGCCATGCCCTGGCTGTGCATGGCTTGCGCATGGAGTGGCAGGGAGTGGGTTGCTGCGGCTGGCAGGGAGAGGGCTGCTGCAGGGAAGCATGGTGCAAGGAGAAGAAGATGCATGCAACCGCGGGAAAGATTTTAAAAATCAAGTGAAATAAAAATAAAAAGAGGGTGAATTAGCAGAGATGCACTTGAGGAAAAATGTTAATTGCAAGGTCACTTATTTATTCTTCTCTCCTCTCAATTAAATGCATGCATGCATGTATTTTTACAAATGCGATTATGGAACCCTAATGTGCATAGGTAATGCTAGGAAATAGCACAAGAAGGCACTATTGCAGGTATATTTTTGCGGTGCAATCACCCTTCCAACACCTAGAGGACCTTGACCAGATCGCTCGGATTGTCAAGCCCAGGAACATTAGTTTAGACATTGCTTTGATTAAGATGTTCCCCTTCTCATTGAGAGACAAAGCATTTCACTGGCTTAGAACTTTAGGAAGCCCTATCTCCACCTGGGAAGAGTTGAGGCATGCATTCTTAAAGAAATTCTTCTCCATAGGAAAGACCAATGCCCTCAGAAGAGCCATTAGCACCTTTACACTCCAGGGCGGGGAACAATTCCATGAGACGTGGGAGAGATTTAACGAATTATTGAGAAAATGTCCACACCATGAGGTTCCAAGGTGGCAATTGGCCTAGATCTTCTGCCACGATCTTGACAACAACCTTCGAAACTTTGTCGATGCCTCATGCAGAGGAAACTTTCTAAACAAAGACGAGGAAAGTGCGTTTGATCTTTTCGAGTCTATGAACGAAAATTCGCTCAACAATGCCTCCATGACCCAGTTCAGTCGATCTAGTCAACCCGTGGTGGGATCTATGAGGTACAAGCAAATTCTAGAATGGCTGACATGAATATCATTGCCAAGAAGTTGGATCGAGTGGAATTGGTGGATATGAAGATAGATGAACTATTGAACCAGACCAGGAACCTGCTACAGACTCTCTCCCTAGCAAAGGGAGCTCACAATGTCGACCTAATTCAGCCACTAAGCCAGATGCACCTGGAACAACCCCTAACCATGTTCCAGGGAGGGACCTTTGCTCCCTCAACCCTTGATTATTCTCTTCCCTCCTCCTCGGCACCTTCTATCTTTGAAGATGTCCAGGCCATCCAAGGTTATTCCAAACCTGACTCCTTCTTCAACACCTACAACGTCGGATGGCATAACCACCCAAACTTCTCTTGGACGAACTAGAAACCCAATAAATTTCAAAACCAGCCCAGGCCAAACCATCAACCAAACCTGATTTCCTATCAGCAAGGTCCACCGGTTAGACCCCCCTATAATCTGAATAGGGCGGCCCCTCCCCCACAAAACCAAATGGACACCTTGATGAAAATGATGGCTGACATTAACTAGAAACACCAGAAGGAAATGGCATTAATGAAAGGACAGTTGAGCCAGCTGTTGGATTTTAAACAACAGGGATCCCTTCCTTCTCAACCACAGCCGAACCCGCTAAAAGTGATTAACAGAGGCCCCAATTCACAAGGGTTCCAAGGCAATCCTAGGCAGGCCCACATGGTCCAGCTTGCCCCACAAACACCCCCTAGGTTTGGTGCTTCTTCTTCCTCTTCTTCTCAAGGATCAACCCATGGTCCCAATGCCTCTGCAAATGCGGTGACCTTAAGAAGCAGCACAAAATCCAGGATCCCAAGTGGCCGACTCCTCCTGTGACCTTACTCCCCGACATATCCCACTCTGAAGATGAGCAGGAAACAGCTACGGCCCTGGAGACTGACCAGTTCAAATCCAGACACCATACCCCGAGGCCTTGGAGAAGATGAAGAGAAAGAAAGCGGTTGTGGAAAATGAGGAGCTTTTGAAAATTTTCAAGCAAGTTCAGATTAATATCCCACTCCTTGAGGCAGTCAAGCACATTCCGACTTATGCTAAGTTCCTAAAGGACACCTGTATGTTGAAGCGTAAGCTACGACCCCAAGCACCTAGGAAGGTTGTGCTCTCAGAGCAAGTGAGTTCCGTGATATCGAGCAGCCTTCCTCTCAAATGAACAGACCCAGGAGCACCCCTGATATCTTGTAATATCAGGGACATGACATTTGATAAAGTGCTCCTGAACTTTGGTGCTTCAATCAATTTGATCCCAACAACCCTGTATCACCAATTCGGATTCAGAGAATTAACACCCACACCTGTGACCATCCAATTGGCTGATTGATCTGTAAAGACCCCGAAGGAGGTTGTCGAGGAGGTAATTGTTCGGGTCAAGGACTTCTACTTCCCAGTCGACTTCTTGGTACTCGACATGGAAGTCCCCGAACAGCTACAAAACACATCCATCATCCAAGGCAGACCTTTCTTAGCTATGGCTAAGGCGAACATCGATTGTGACATGGGATGCATGGAAATCGCCTTTGGCGACAGGAAGATGCAGTTGGATATCTTCAGGGCGACCAAGTCTTTCGATTACAACTAGATTGAGGAGCACGATCCCGTGGAGCCTCTGGTTGAGAAATGCCTCACCCTTAGTGCTGTATCAGACGATCTGACCCAACCTTGTGATGACTGTTTTGTCCCATCCCCGTCTATGCACGCTGACCTCTGTAGAGCTGATTACCATCAGCAACCACCGTTCGAGGAGATTGATGCTGATAAGCTCCTGCCTTTTCGCTACCCATCGAGTGTTGTTCCACCCATGCCTGAGCTGAAATCGCTACCCGAAAATATAAAGTACATCTTCCTTGGACCTGACCAGACCTTCTCGGTGATTATCAACGTCCATCTAACCAAGGATCAGGAACTCAGGCTGACTGTGACCCTATCAGAACATCGGGCAGCCATTGGATGGACCATCTTGGATTTGTGAGGAATTAGCCCCGCCTATTGCACCCACAAGATCTATCTGGAAGATGGGGCTCGACCTTCCCATCAGATGCAGAGACGATTAAACCCGAATATGTGGGAGGTCGTTAAAAAGGAAATCATCAAGTGACTTGACGCTGACATCAGCTACCCAATCTCCGATATCCCCTGGGTGAGCCCTACTCAAGTGGTCCCCAAGAAAGCCGGGCTTATCGTTGTCACCAATGAGCGTGGCGAATCCTTCCCCACCTGTACCACCACTACATGGCGGGTGTGCATTGATTATAGGAAGCTCAATGAGGCAACCAAGAAAGATCATTTCCCTCTGCCATTCATTGACCAAATTCTAGAATGATTGGCAAGGCAGAAATATTTTTGCTTCCTGGATGGATACTCATGATACAACCAAGTCACAATTGCTCCTGAAGATCAAGAGAAGACCACATTCACTTGCCCGTATGGCACATTCGCATTCCATCGTATGCCATTCGGGTTATGCAACGCACCCGCTACCTTTCAGCGTTGCATGCTAGCCATCTTTTCAGAGATGGTGGGTGAATACTTGGAGGTCTTTATGAATGATTTCTCAATGTTTGGGAACTCATTCGACCATTGTCTGAGCAACTTGGTGAAAATCTTGAAGCGATGTATCGAGGTTAACTTGGTTTTGAGCTGGGAAAAGAGCCATTTTATGGTCCAAGAAGGGATTGTCCTTGGGCACATCGTATCGCATAGGGGCATTGAGGTTGATCGAGCTAAGGTTGATTTGATTTCCAAACTTCCGCCACCTAGCTCGGTCCGGCAAATTCGATCCTTCCTAAGACACGATGGTTTCTATCGAAGGTTTATTAAAGACTTCTCCAAACTCTCTAAACCCTTGACCGACCTTTTGACCAACTACGCCCTGTTTCACATGACACTTGATTGCATCCAGGCTTACACCACCCTCAAGGAATCAGACTCCACCGCACCTGTGTTACAGCCCCTAGATTGGTCCCAAGATTTTGAAATTATGTGTGATGCATCAGACTTTGCCATTGGCATAATTCTGGGATAGAGACAAGAAAAGAAACCTGTGGTGATCTACTATGCGAGCAAGATGTTGGATGAGGCCCAACGGAACTACACAGTCACAGAGAAAGAGTTGCTCGCCGTAGTTTTGGACTTGAAAAGTTCCGATCTTACCTCCTAGGATCCCACGTGACCATTTATACGGACTACTCGGCCATCCGGCATTTGTTAGCCAAAAAGGACACTAAACCCAGGCTCATCAGATGGATCCTGCTCTTGCAGGAATTTGACTTGGAAATTCACGACAAAGTCGGGTCCAAGAATGTCGTGGCCGATCACCTATCTAGACTCCACCCGGATCACATTGAGGCCTCCTTGCCCTTGATTGATACCTTTCTTGATAAACAAATTATGGCTGTGCATGAAGGGAAACTACTCTGGTATGCTTACTTCGTCAACTATCTGATAGTAGCACAGACCCCGCACAGCTAGTCCAACCAGCAACGGGATAAGTTCTTGGCTGAAGCCAAACATTATTTCTGGGATGATCCCATGCTATTTCGCCTCTATGCCGACCAAATTATCAGGAGGTGTATTCCAGAGGAAGAAGTTCAAATTGTGCTATCCTTTTGTCATGACCAAACTTATGGTGGCCACTTTTCGGGGAAGAAGACAGCTGCAAAGGTTTTACAGTCCAGATTTTACTGGCCTTTTTTATTCAAGGACGCACACAGCTTTGCGAAGACTTGCTCTCGCTGCCAGACTTTAGGGACCATGACCAGAAAAAACATGATGCCCCTCTAGACCATTTTGATTGTTGAGATCTTCGACATTTGGGGGATCGATTTCATGGGCCCCTTCCCACCATCCAACGTCTTTGAGTACATCTTAGTCTCAGTAGACTATGTCTCAAAATGGATTGAAGCCGTCGCCACTCGCAGATGTGACCATAAGGCTATCATGGATTTTGTTAAGCGAAACATCTTCTCTCGGTTTGGAATACCAAAGGCCATGATCAGTGATGGTGGAAGTCACTTTATCCACACCCAATTTCGTGCCCTACTAAGAAAATACAGGGTTACTCACCGCATTGCCACCCCGTATCATCCACAAACCAATGGGCAGACTAAGGTCTCCAATAGGCAGATTAAGAACATTCTGCAAAAGACTGTGAAACTTGACAGGAAGGATTGGTTCACACGACTGGATGATGCCCTGTGGCCATGCAGGATCGCTTTTAAGACCCCGATAGGCATGTCGCCATATCGTCTGGTCTTTGGCAAAGCTTGCCACCTTCTGGTCGAATTGGAACACCGGGCTTACTGGGCTATTAAGCAGTGTAACATAGACTCTCTATTAGTCGACGCACAGAGGACGCTCCAACTCTCCGAGCTCGAGGAAATTCGTCGGGATGCATTTGAGAATAATCGACTTTACAAGGAAAATATGAAAGCCATCCACGACCGACTCATCCATAGAAAGACCTTTGAGCCTGTTACGAACGCGTGCCCCGGACGTATTTTAAGACGTCTGGGAGGTGGCCCAGACGTCTGACCAGACGTCTGGGATCACATCCAGACGTCCTGCCAGACGTCTGGGATGGTTTACAGACGTCTGAAAAACAGTTATCGTCCACACCCGCAAGTCGTCTACGCGCCTGCGCGCGCAGACCGCATATTCGTTATTCCCTCTTTTTCTTCTGCGGCTGCAGACGCCTGCCGCGCCTTCTCTCTCTCCTCTCCGCGCGGCGTTAAAAAGGGCCACGCCTCCCCTCCCGTCTCCACCGTCTCCTTCTTCTTCTCCTTCCTGTGCACGAGAGTGAGCGAGCGCGAGGGCTGCAGCGGCGGCCGCAGTGAGCGCGGAGGAGGCGCGGGGTGCGAGGGCGGAGCTCTGCCGTGAGGGCGAGCTCGCCGGAGCGGCTTGGCCGGCCGGCGGAGGGTGCAGGGGGCGCGGAACGACGCGGAGAGGGACCTGCTGCAGTCTGAGCAGCAGGAGCGCGAGGTGCGACGCGGGCGGCGTCGCGAGCAGAGTCCGGGTCGCGCTCTGATTCTAGAAAAATTTCCAGAATCAGACGTCTGGGTTGATAGGCAGACGGCGAGGACGACGTCTGGTAGCTCATACCGACGTCTGAAAGGTGTGTATTCCGCTTTCTTCTTCCTTCCTGTCGACCGACCGTACTAAGGGAGGGAGTTGGCTGTGCGCAGGTTCGCTGATTCGCCATCCTTTGCGAATCAGACGTCTGGAAGTTGTACCAGACGACGGGAGTGACCTCCAGACGTCCGGGGTGACCATCGGACGTCTGGGAGATAGGACAAACGTCCCCGCAGACTTCTGGACGTCTGGGAAACCACGCTGAACAGGTAATTCTCTGATCCACTGTTTAAGACGTCTGGAAGAAGTTCCAGACGTCTGATTTTACATAGTATCGTCTTTTTCGACCCGTTTAGGGCCCGTTCGGCTCCGTTTTCCGCTATTCGAGTTGCGTTCTTTTCAGAATTAATTCCTCTACCCGTCTACAGTAGCTATACACAGTTTTGAGACACTCCTTGTATTTGATCCTTGTGATAGGACCTAGTTCAGTTGCAGTCTTGGGAGTCGCGGAGGCACGCGGGATTCCCGATCACGCCCCCATTACTCCCGTTGTACCTGGTAGAGTGGCTTAAGCTATTAAAATCTGTTAAAGTATGAAACCTTAACTAGAATCTAGGTGTTGCATGAATCCTAGGAATGAGAAATGTATGGAATAATAGCTCCTAGGTGTTGCATGAATCCTAGGGCTGGAAAATTAGATTGTATGATAGATCCTAGGATATGGCATGAATCCTAGGATGGAAAACTAGTGGAATGTATATACTGCAGTCTTGGAAAATGGAAAGAAATATAAAGCTGCCTGTAAATTGAATTAACAGCTGCCTGTTGTGAACAGCTAACGAGGTCGAGAACATGGATTGTAAGAATGTGAAACTGGGAAGTGAAACCTGGATCTTGAGTAAAAAGGATGGAACCCTACGGGGAAGTAGGAGTAGAACTCCTGGAAAGTGAATGGAATAGTTTTGGGAAAGTGAGCTGGCCCTTGAGTACGGAGTACCAAGGAGAGCGACTGTCCCCCTGTTTAGTGCAGAGCGGAGCTAGCCGCCCCAGGGACCCAGGGTTAGGACTGGCCACTCTGTACCGACTTGCTGGCCCTCGCGTACGTAGTACCGAGGAGAGCTACTAGTGTTAGGAGAGTACTAGCTACCCCACGGGCCCCGGGGTTCTGCTAGCCTCCTTCACCGACTTGTTAGGCCCACTAGGGCAAGCCAGGGTAGTCAGGCGAGGGTGCGCGGACTGTGGAGGGGCAAGGCCCCGGTTTGGTTACTGTGGAGGGGTTGGACCCCTGTTACTGAGAGGGCTCTACCCTGGTTCCGTGCTGTGCTTTGGGCTCACCCGTTAACGGAAACGACTGACCGCGTGCCAGTGCGGGCTAGCTACCTGTGCGTTTATCGCGCGTGCCGTAGTCACCGTTACGTCTGTCAGTGACCTTGGGGTGGTTGACTGAGGGTAGGATCACCACGGGGGACTCTCCCGGCCAGGAGAGCACCACGTGCTACTTCTACTTTTGGAAAAGAATGCAATCAAGATCGTTCCCACGAGGACATTCGAGATCAAGTAAAGGATCTGAGAAATAAATGAAATAGTGAGAAAATTGAAAGACGTGAATAAAGGAAGTAATAGAACATAACAACTACTGTACTCTCTACTGTTGCCTTTAGTTAGCTTGCCACTCTACTCAGCGTTTTGCTGACGTGTTACACTCGTTACCTTTTCAGGACCAGGTGTTGAGCAGCCAGGGTCGGCGGCTGCAGAGGACGCTGGGCAAGTAGGGTCCAGTAGAGTTTACCACAGTCTTTTGTACCTCTTTTGTTTCTGTTCTAGTGAGTAGTTTTTGTTTCCGCTGTACTTTCTTTACCTGCAGTTCTTGCTATATGATAAATGTTGTTCTACTGTTGTGGTGGTATCTACTGTAGTAGTTTCTTTCCTTACTGCTGTACTTCCTTACTGTTAGTTATATTCATGCTGAATGTGGTTTATTTTACTGCTCTTTTGGTTACTTCCTCGTTGGACGACTAGGTCTTGGGATTAGTCGAGTCGGTCCGGTTCTCGTGTCTCGTAGGGACTCGGGAACCGGGTCGTTACAGAGCCTAATCGACAAGTTTGGCTTTTTGATGCCTGACTTAAACTTTTTCCCGGGAAGCTCAGATCCAAGTGGACAGGACCATATCGGGTGATTAAACCTTTTTTCAATGGGGCAATTGAAATTGCATATTCGAACACTGGGCACACCTTCATGGTAAACGGTCAGAGATAAAAGCGTTACCTTGCTCAGGTTCCCCCAAAGGAGGTTGTTACCCTCATTGAGGGTTGATACGAAGCATCGCCCAGTTGGAGGCATTAAACTCAGTGCTTCCTGGGAGGCAACCCAGAAGATTCAGACTGATTAGGTACACGACATCACTCAGGTGACTTCTTTTTGAACCCCTTTGCATCCATTTATTTGTCAATGAGGACATTGTCCAACTTAAGCATGGGGGGTGGTGGTAATTTGCATATTCTTAGTTCATTTTATCAGTCTGAATAGAATAAAAGAAAATGATGATGAATTTGGGAAGCAAGACTTAGGCATTAGGAACTTGTCAATAGTGAGAAATAATACGAAAAGAACCTAAATACTTAGACTTTTCAGGCCTTCAGGCTCAATCAGCCCTGGTGTCCGTTAAAATATGGATTTAGCCTCGAATCCTTGCAACCTTAATTTATTATAATCTACCAATAAAGTAGGGTGATAAGTATACAACTTATCAACCCGCCCCCTAACTCGAAGGGGCTTTTAGTCTAAGCATCTGCACACATTTTCGCACTAACTTACTTCTTGGAGATTCTAATAGAATTGGGTAGCTAATGAACCTTCTAGGGTGATATGGCTAGTAAGTTGTTGTAGGTAACAACCCATTGGCCGGTTGTCTAGAGCCCAGCCACAGGACCACTTTGTTTTTATGTTCCTCTAGGTAAATCTAAGATCAGGGATGCCACCTACTAAACAACAAAAGAAAAAGAAAAGAGAAAAAAGAAAAAAATGGGAGAAATAGAAAAAATAGAAAAAGAAGAAAAAGAAATAAATAAATTAGTCACACTTCGCCACATGAGTATGGCTAGCAAGTGGTCGTGGGTAACAACCCATTTGTCGGTTGTCCAGAACCCAACTCACTAAATGCACAAAAAGTCCAAAACACCTAAGGAAGAAGCAGGAGAGTAGAGCAATCCGGGGAGATATACACTGGAAACACCCTTGTGTTGACCCCAAATAAAATAAAAGTAGGGAGAAAGCTACCAATCGGACAGATACATCTTCAGGCATGCACTTCCTTTTTCGGTCACCTATGGGCATAGAAGCCCGAAGTATGTTATAATTACCATTGAGTGAGTCTATCACAATATTTACACCAAGATGCTTAGCACTAAGAATCTTTTTTGAGTCTTGGGTGGGTTGGGTAGCTGTAAAAAGTTACCAACACACTCTACTCCAAAAATTCAAAAAAATGAGAAGAGATGAAAAAGAAAAAAGAAATATATATATATATATATATGTATGCCTTAAAGCAAGGATTCAGGCGATTCATACGTTGGCAGACACCTGAGTGCTGTTTAGTCTCTGTAGATCAGGCTCTTAGTATATTTCCTCCTGTTGACAAGTAACAAAATGTCTAAGTAACAAATTCCTGAATTCTGACTAAGAGTAATGGCTGAGATGAACCTTGCTAGAGACTAGCAAGGGATGAGCATGGGGGTATGTTAACTCTACATTTTGTGGCAATAATTCTATCAATCGAGATTTATTTTAAGGGTAACATTAAAAAATAACACATCATAAATGGGCATGGGAGTATTACATGCATTGCACATTGAGATTGCTTATAAATCAATGTTAATGGTCATTTGTACAAGTTCATGTCAAAATAGGCCTCAGATGAGCGATCGGACCACACAGATGGATTTAGAACGACGAACAGAGTCCAACGGACTCAAAATCGATCAAATCTGACATTCGGAGCTCCCACAACTAGCCCAAGAAGTTCTGGCCGTTGATCTAATGATCAACGGCCCACATGCGGCCACATGGTGGCATATGATGTGCCCGCACCCACGGCGCACCTCATCAACATGCACCCTTGATCAGATCCTGACCGTTGGATTCTCATCCAACGGTCAACCTGTGTCGCGCTCAATTTCGTGCCGCGACGAAGCGAGGCGTGCAGCACAACGGTCCTTGCCTCGCCCTCGCACAGAGAGGCGGGGGTTCGACCCGCCCCGTGCCTCACTCGTCGACCTCTGCGCGCGCCGCGGCTAAATCAAGCCACCCGATCAGCAGCGAACGGCACAGATGGAAGCCACGCGGCGCAACGAATGTGTGTGGACATTCACGCGCTCGATAACGCGCGAGGCACGCGCTGCTCAAGCGCAATCCTTAGCGCGTGCTCTCGCGAAGCCTCAATCGTCTAATCTTCGATCGGACGGTGCAACACGAACGCACGCGGGAGGAAGCACAGTCACATGAGGAAGACTGACAGGCAAGGGCCTTCACCGACATTTTTGGGGCAATTTTAGTGACATCCTGGACGTCGCTAAAGCCCCTACTTAATTTAGAAACCCCTTCTTCCTTTATAACCCCCCTCCAACTACCCATGTAGAGGCATTGAAGAACTTGTAATCCTTCTCCCTCATTCCTTGCTTCCCTTAGCACATCTTGTACTTGCCGGAGTTGATGAGCCGCCAACAGAGCCCTCCTCTATTGCCGTGGCTGCCTCGCCTTCTCCTTTCTCTCTCTCTCCCTTTACTCTAGCTTTACTTTACTTTTATTTAAGCATTTATCTATTGTTGTAAACTCAAGTTGCATGGTAAACGATGCTGTTTCGTATATAACTATTGCCTATCTCTTTTGGTCGGGTTTTTCTTATCTGAATTTGCATGAATGCTATAAAGACTCTAACCCTACTCTCTCTCTCTCTCTCTCTCTCTCTCTCTCTCTCTCTCTCTCTCGTATTCTCTTCTTTCCTGCATTTTCTTGTATGCAAGCAAAACCCGCCATTTCCGTGACAATTAAGTGACAGAAAAAATCGATTTCACACCTCCTTGTGTTCGACGCTCGGACTCACATCCATTTCTACATTTAAAATCGACATTGCGAACACGAACTACAACGACCTAGTTAGACATATGCGTCCGTAACACGTCAGTTTTTGGCGCCGTTGTCTGGGAGGCAACGGATTTATTTTGTCACTTTCATTTTGCATCCATACTCACATCGTCTTACTCATTTTCTCCCTCTACTTGATTGGTTGCAGGAACTCGAAGCCTGGGCGACGAAGGAGCGCGACTCGTGACGGTGGAGATGGAGTAAACACAATAAAGACTGGTTGAGAGTATTGCTCTACCCATGGTTGTTTGCTTGCTAAAAAAAAATCTAAAAAAAATTAAAATCAGAGAAAAATTAGCATGGTGAATGATTGCTTGATCCACATCCTAAACCTCTCACCCAACAAAAAAAATACACTCTAACATTCTTAAAAATAAAATCTCCTTGGAGTGTTCTTTTTCTTTTTGAGTGATGTTTGCGAAGCCACCATGACTTGGCTTAATAAATAATCCACTAATGTGGACTCATCATATGCCCCCATGCCTAAGTTTTGCTTGTCTAGAGCAAAACATTGTGATCATGAGAATAATTCTCTAAGCTAGGGTATGTAAGTTAGGGTGCCTCAATCTATCCAACCCTTAGAGAAATAAGCTCCAAATCTTAGAGTCTAGACTTAAAGGTACTGAAGTACTAACCAAGATTTAGACTTCCCTTATCCTTTTAAATTTCGATAGGTCACTGTTTTGGATAGTTAATAGAGGTTTCTTTAGCCCTTAGGCCTACCCAATGGTTTTGTTGGCCCCAGATGTTAAAGCATCAGTGCATGTGTGCAAGTAGTCTCTATTCAACTCGCATATGTATTAAAGAGAGAAAAGGAAGCTTTTGTGATATTTTTCTTTTGTAATTTTTTTTTGTGATCCCTTTAAGTCTAACCTTGGATTGGTTTTCAACATGGTCTATAACAGATTCCTCATTCTCATCATCGATCCTCGAAGGGTTCCTGGCATTCGACATTTCGTGATAATGCTGCCATGGAAATTCAAAGAAACTTGGTAATTGACATTTTGTGATAGTGCCGCCTATGATATTCTTAAGCTAATTCAGGTCCTAATAATCGACATTTTGTGATAATGTCACTCATAGTATCTGAATTATACGATGCACTTACATGCTCTCAATTGGATATTTAAATACCCTAGAAGACATGCTATAGGCGGGTGACATGTTATCATTGCATCATCAAGGGGAGTATATATAAGGATTTGAAAGTTTGCGACTGATTGAAAATAATTTAAATTTATTTGTATTTCATAACCTCCGTCTAATATCTCATTGCACTTAATTCTCCGTGACGGTTTAATTTATTGGGTGTAAAGCTTTGGAGTGAAAAAAATTGTAGGGGCTTTCTTGAAACCCAAGTCATTAAGTAGAAGGGGCCCTATGCAATCTTCCCTTTTCTCTTTTTTTGTAGTGGTGGAATTGACTTGTTGGGGAAGCCACCCAAAGGAGGTTTTGGGCGGAAAAAGAAGAAAACCATCTCCCAACTTCTCCTTCTTCCCCACTTCCCACGCCATTCTCGCCCCCTCCTTGCGGTTCCCTTGCGACTGCAGCTGCTGCTAGGTTGCTGTTGCGTTGTTGCAGCTGCTATTGCGTCGTTGCTGCTGTTGCGATTGCTGCTGCTACGCTGCTGTTGCGTTGTTGCAGCTGCTGCTATCGCGTCGCTGCTACTGTTGCAGCTGCCGCCGCCATTGCTGTTGCTGTTGCTGTTGCGATTGCTGCTGTTGCGCTGCTGTAGCGTCGCTGCGGCCGCCATTGCTGTTGCTGGGGGGGTTGTAGGAGGCAGAGGAAGGGCTGCCACTACCCTACCGTCGACTCTTCCCCCCTCTGGCCGGTTCTCCTCCCTTAGGCGGGCTGTGCAGCTGCCGTTGCTGCAGCTGCACCTACTGCTGCTGCTAGTGTTGTTGGGTTCAAGGGGAAGAGAAGGAAAGGAGAGGAAGGTCTACCCCCCCCAACTCAGTCTTTCCCCGTTTTGCTGTCCAAGACTACCAGGTAGGGACATTTTCTCCATGAATGGGAAGATGGGAAGATAAGCAGTCACTGACTTTTATTAGAGTATCAAAATATTATTGTAGACAATATGTAGACCACCATCTGTTGCTTTCAGGAAACAGAGTAGAATACCACATGGGACCTGAATACCTTTTATTAGACCAAAGGGCAAAAAAAAAAAAAAACGGTCGATTATGTGAAAATTCTGTCAGTCAGCTTATTCTACAGCTTTTGTTGATAGTGGGTGAAAGCAGTGGCATGCTAATTCTCCATATCAATTATAATTAATGCTTAGAAAATTGGCTGTGTTAACTGTATATTTGTAGTTGGTCCGCACCAAATACACATAGGTGGCTTAACAAATGATTGGGGCGAGTACGTGGCCCAATCATGCTGCATAATATCTTGAGTACCAGGCTGATCACTGAAATGAGGCTGATTTGGACCTTTTTTTGGATTCAATTTTGCGATATCCAGAAGCATGAAACCCTGACACTCCTTTTATGGTACTTAAACCCTTGACACCATATGCTTTGGGAAAATATATTATTATGTCGAGGTATGGTATTTATTTTGTTTGAAGATCTTACCATCTAACTTTTTTAAAAGGGTGGTTGTTTTGCAGTAATAATTATGTTCTTTATCCAGCTACTCATGCTTCCTTTAGACTCGTAGGACAAATCTTTATTATTTTTTTTTACCATTCTTGCCCATATTACTAAATACTTGCTATGCATGGTGTGTCTGACAGAAGACCACATGCTGACAGTCTAAACCTTGGTTACAATCATCTAATGATAAAGAAACTACTTTATTGTGAAACAAGTTTATATGGATAAGTGACTAATAAATCTTGGGAAACTAGAGAAGAAACTTAAGAAAAGTGGCTAAGTTCAGAGTGGAAACTGGTGATACCGAAACTCGATGACTCTTTGAGAGTCTAATTAAAGGACAACATGGATCATAAGGTCTGAAATCAGACCCCAGGCGATCCACTAGGTCCCTAGGACTTCGCTCCAAGCATGGAACCAAATGGATTAAAAATCTAGCAGGTCTGCTAGGTGTGTTTGTAAGGTTGTACCCTTGGACTTGGTGAACCTTGGGTTCATTACTCAGGTTAGAGACCCAAGGTAATGCAGCAGCTAGAGGCTACTGAAGATCTACCTTAGGAGTTGAAGAGTTCCTAGGTACAATGGTGAGCCACGGGCCATCGTCAGATGAAGGTACTTGGACGTACTCGAATCTGACTTAGTGCAGTGGTACTTGGAGCAAGAGGCTCACCAGGCGCTTGCATGTGTGAAGGTCGTCGAGGTACCGTGATGGGTTGGTTGAGATCTTGTCTGACAGCGGATTGAGAGGGCATACCTGGAGACTACGCTCCTAGCGGGAGCATTGGCATGACCTGACAATTCTAGCCAACCCTATGATGCGATTTGGAATGATCTATGACTAGGCCTGGCTGGACGCGAATGGAGGTTGCTCTTCGTTGTCACGAGGCATTGGCCTGGGTAGCTCCTAGAGGCCTGACTCTCCTGATTGAGGTCAGTAACATTCTTGACACGTCGAGAATAGGTATGCCTTCTTCGAGGATCGCCCGACCTGCTAGTCTCTCCCCTTGTCAAGGAGAGACTACCAGGCAAGGATCTAAGGGAAGGATATGTTTGGATCTCCTCTAGTAGAGAGGGATGATTCGGCGCTGTTGAGGCGGTCACCTCAGGCGAGGAGGCGACGAGGCGAGGCGACTGAGGTGCGTATCGCCTCGAGGAAGGCCCAGGTGAGCTGCTTCGACCAGGCGACGCGCCTCCTTGACTCAGGCGGCGCCTCGTCGCCTCGCCGCCTCATCGCCTGAACCCTAGCGATCACAACTATTTTTTTTTTCGAAAAACGAACGACTCGACGACCTCTCACCTTCTATATGAGAGGCTATTTACGTACGTGTCATCTCCATGCAACCATCACCGCCTCACGCCTCCGCTGGAGCTTCTCACCTTCCATTATCGCCTCCGCTGGAGCTTCGTCGACCTCCATTGCCGCCCGAGCTTCACCGATTGGCATCTGTGACAAGTGGTGGACCTAGATCGGCCAGGTATCTCCTCCGCTCAACCTTCTCTGAGTCTCGACGGTGGCGCACCGTTGCTTGTCTGAGTTCGACGGTGGCGCACCTCCGCCCTTTCAACGGCGGCACTGTTGCAGCTGCTGCTGAATGTCTCATACCCGATAATATGTCTGTGTGTGTGTTATATGCAGTGTCATTGTGTTATATATATATATACTGTTATACATGCATACTGTTTTATATATATATACTGTTATACATTATATATAATATATATACATATATATGTTGTATATATACAGTATATTATTATTATATACAATATATACTGTTATATACTGTTGTATATACTATATATATAACTAAATAAATATATGTTATATACTGTTAAGTATATAATTAATATAAGTATGTACAATATAATATAATATATAAGTATGTACAATATAATATAATATATAAGTATGATATATATATTTATAAGTATATATAAGTATACTGATGTATAAACAGTAAAGTATGTATGTATTATTATATATATATGTTATAACTATAACATAAGTATTATATATAAGTATGTATAACATAACTATTAGACTATTAGTGTATAATATATATAAGTAAT
This sequence comes from Thalassia testudinum, assembly GCA_037157565.1. Lineage (NCBI taxonomy): Eukaryota > Viridiplantae > Streptophyta > Magnoliopsida > Alismatales > Hydrocharitaceae > Thalassia > Thalassia testudinum. The sequence continues at coordinate 107,422,141 of JAZHRO010000003.1, read as the reverse complement.
AAGTATGTATATAACATAAGTATGTTGTTATATTATATATGTATATAACTATGTATACGTATAAATCATATATATATAGTATATACTATTCTATTATATTTGTATGTAACTATGTATATAATTAGCAACTTTGCATGTGTTTGCATGTGTATATTGTTATATTAACTAGCAACTTTGCATGCGCATTGTAAGTTTGTAACTATGTATAAAACTAGCATGTGTTTTGAATTATGTAGATGGCTGAAACAAGGAGGAAGCACCCATGTTGGAGGTATGTCACATTAGAGGAGCCAAAAAAGATTAATGATACGAAGTGTATTTTCTGTGGTAGGATAGTGAAAGACGGGATTCATAGAGCTATTGGACATATTACTGGTGGTGATAAGAACACATCAATATGTCCAAAAGCTCCACAACATGTGAGAGAGGAGTTAAGAGAATATCGACAATCTAAAAAGGAAGAAAAAGAAAAGTTCATGAAAGATTTTGTTTACGATGAGCTGCTTAATGATGATGAGGATCATGAAGATGAAATAGAAGTGAATGTCTTACGAGGACCCATGGATAGATTCACAACTAAAAGAATAGTAAAAAATCCTACACAGTCACATGCAAAGAAGGCTCGAATCATGATGGGGGCTGGTGGAAGTGGAAGTGGTGGACTTCCTCTAATGAAGAAGTTTCATGAACCAATAGATAAGTTTACGAAGCTTGATCTTGAGAAGGTGGTTCGGGAACGAAAAAGGAGATTGTTGACAAAACAAACTACAATTTCTAAGGTTTTCAAAAAGGAGGGAAGAGATGCAGTTATACGGATCATTGCAAAATGGATGTATCGTAACAATATTGCATTCAATGCTGTTAAAGATATCTGGTTTGAGATAATGATTGAGGCAATTGGTTGTTTTGGCCCTGGATTGAAGCCTCCTTCTTACCATGAAGTGAGAGTTCCTTTATTGAGATATCATGTGAACAAGACTCAGGATTTCATCACCAAACATCATGATGCTTGGAAGAAATATGGATGCACATTGATGACAGATGGTTGGACAGATAGGAAAAGCAGAACGCTTATAAATTTTCTCGTCAATTCTCCTATGAGAACTGTTTTCTTAGAGTCCATTGATGCCTCAAGCCACGTAAAGATAGGGGAGAAGCTTTGTGAGCTGATAAGTGGCATGATCGGTCGCGTCGGGGAGGAATATGTGATTCAAGTCGTCAGTGACAACGCATCGAATTATGTTCTTGCTGGTAATAAATCTTTAGACTTTATTTATTTTAGCATACATCTTTTCTTTAATATTGTAAGCATTGTAAAATATAAAAAATATCATTTATCTTTTCCATAGGCAAATTACTAGAGACTAAGCATCCTCAAGTTTATTGGACTCCTTGTGCTGCACACTGCATTGATCTGATGTTGGAAGATTTTGGGAAGTTAGAGGATGTAAAAAAGACCCTCAAGCATGCAATGCAACTGAGTAGTTATATATACATGCATCCTTCAGTCTTAAATTTGATGAGGCAATTCACAAGTAGGGAGTTGTTGAGGCCTGCAGTTATAAGATTTGCTACATCTTTCCTCACTTTACAGAGCATTCATAGACAAAAGGTAAATTTAAGGAAGATGCTCACTTCCGATAAGTGGACTACTTCTAAAAATGCAAAAGAAGAGAAGGGAAAGAAAGTGGCAACAATCATCATGATGCCTTCATTTTGGAATAAGGTTGTATACATTCTGAAGGTTACATCTCCTCTTGTGAGAGTGCTTCGTCTTGTTGACTCAGAGAAGAGACCCGCAATGGGATACATATATGAAGCAATGGATAGAGCTAAGGAAGCTGTCATGAAGGCTTTCAACAATAATGCTGAAAAGTTTGGACCTATTTGCGATATCATTGAAAAGAGATGGGATTGTCAGCTTCATAGATGCAGCTGGGTTTTCCTCAATCCTGAGTTCTCTTATGAAATCAAAATCTTGATTTTGATTCAGAGGTTATGAATGGATTTTACAATGTCTTAGCAAAATTGGAGCCTGATGAGAGTGTGTAAGACAAAATAACACGAGAAATTTCCATTTATAAAAATGCACAAGGACTCTTTGGAACACCTATGGCTATTAGACAGGAAGACCATTGCCCCAGGTAGTCAAGTGGTATAAATTTTTTATAGTAACTTTTCATTTCCAATTGCTTATTAATATTATATAACTTATCATCTTTTTACAGTGGAGTTGTGGAATCTCTTTGGTGGGTCTACACCTAATTTGGCAAAATTGGCACTGAAGGTGCTAGGTCTTACTTGTAGTGCCTCGGGATGCGAAAGGAATTGGAGTGTATTTGAAAATGTAAGTTACAAACCAATTCATAATATACATAACACTAATTTTATCAAGTAATTTTATATTAATCCTTTTATTTTGAAAATCTATATAGGTTTACTCAAAGAAAAGGAATCCGTTGATGCAACAAAAGTTGAATGATCTTGTGTTTGTTAAGTACAACGAAGCTTTGAGGGATCGATATGAAGATAGGGATTATCTTGATCCCATTTTCCTCCAGGAAATTGATGATTCAAATGAATGGTTAGTAGGGAGAATGGAGGAATATGAGGAAAATGCAGGTGATGATCTTGTGTTTGGTGATGATGATCTCACTTGGGCCATGGTTGAGCTTGCATCAAGAATTAATGACCAAGAGGCTATTTGACGTACTCGGGCTTGTACTACTACAAAGAAAAATGGTCCTAAGAAAGCTAAGGGAAAAGGGAAAGCTCCAATAGTTATTGAAGAAGAGGAAGAGTATGTGGACAGTGATGAGGAAGAGGAAGAGGAAGAGGAAGAGGAGATTGAAGAAGTTGCTGGTGACGATGACGATGACGAATTGAATCTTGAGGATGATTCTGATGACTAATATGTTTTATTATTTAAGAACTGACAATTGTTCACTTTAATGACAAATTTGATTTTTATGTTTTTCTACCGTAATTGTGTAGAAACTTTTATTTCTTTATCATTTGAAATTATGTGAAACAGTTTTTGGCAATACAATTGTCATCATTTTCTTCTATTAAAAGTCTCCAACATTGGTATTAGACATGTTTTTATAAACTTAGTGTTATTAAATTGAGTTAATAAGACATATATATGCCAATAAAAGACGATCGCCTCAATTCACTCGGGCCATCGCCTTTTTGTCGCCTCTCGCCTCAGGCGATTTCGAGTAGTGTCGCCTTGCTATCGCTTTTCGCATTGACAGCATTGGGATGATTTACCAAATTTGACTCTTGAGGTGAGTGAGAGAATGAATTTTATAACAATAAATCATGAGATAAACATGGTTAAATGGGAAATTTGGTTGGTAATTACCTGTAGTGTAGAAACCCGTATATTATCTCTTCCTGCTTGGCTTTACACGCAGTCTTGTCCCTACTGAGTTGTTTGGCTCATCACTATATTTGTGACCCAATTTTAGGGCCTTATGCTATGCAGAGGCACCCTACAAATGAGCAGAGCGGAGCGAGCCTTTCTGGAAGTGGTGAGGTGCCGTTTCTACGCGACCTTGTGGAGCACGAGGGCCAGGATGGGGGAATCTCCGACCCTGGTCCAACCTCAGGGGCTCACCACCGAGGAGTGGTGGGAAGCCTTGCATGAGCTGATGACTGCGGCTTGCCTCCTACACTGGATATGCAAGGCAGGATACACACATGGCTAGTGGACACCTGCAGCTCTTTGGTTTTTGTTTTCTTTTGGGTATTTGTTGGAAAGCTGTGGATATGTCTCTTTTTGTACAACTTTATATATGTTCATTTTTTTTTTATGTAAGAAAAAGAAAAAGGAGAGACTTATATATATGTGTACATAGAAATGAATTGTGAGCATCCGTTTATTTTGATGGTAGTGGATGACATATCGTAGAAGTTGTGGCTTTTGATGTAAAGTTGGACTCTTGAAATGTGACAGCGATACTATGGTAGAAATGTGTATATGTTGTCGATGCCTCGATTTTAGTTTTTTGACGATTTTCGTGTTTTCGCCGTTTGTGGCGACGGGGTGTACTGGCTTGTTTTCTTGCTTTCCAGTTTTGCTTTGCTATTGCTGGTGGGGTGTGCCCACCTTAAATTGTTGTGGTAAGCATGCACAGGTCTTCGTTGTAGGTACATGTATTGGAAAAAGGTCCCCTAAACAAGGGAAACTCTACCGAATTTTCACCAGATTTCGACCCCTTGAATAATAATTACGTTCTTCAGATGTACCTAATAAATTAAGAACTACATCCTAAACTCTAACCGTTTGGTAACTGGGACCATGTTCGCCCGTACACCCAGTAGTCCATTCCCAACTTGTTGGGAGGACTAACAAGGCGTGATAGCATACACTCCTCTCATGTGGTGTGCTGGAACTCTTCCAATCAACTTGCAATACAGAAAATTTGACCTACAACAACAGTGTACCTACACTGACATCAAATATATGTTGCTGTAAGTTCTATTATACGTTGTTAATGATATATGCTACACCAGCGGGCACCTTTAAGGAAAATAAAAAAATTGATGCAGGGCAAATGTGTCTTCAGGTCCTCCTTGACCTCTTTCCTCGCCACTTCTCGCCGACTACTCGTTGTCGCGCGTCAACCCTCCTCGACTTCCCATTTCTCCTCTCCTGCTCCTCGTCGCGTGTCAACCTCCTCTCCCCACGTTGACGTCGCTTGCCCCCCAGTAACTCCTCATCCTCCTCCACCTTCCCTCCCCCTCCCTCGTCGGCCCACTCGTCGTTGCTTCACCTCCCCCACCCCGCTAGAGCTTACATCGACGCCTTAACCTATGTCGAGTCGACTTGATCTGATTTAAGCCCTAACAATCTCTCCCTCAGAGTTGCTGCCCCTGATTGAGCGCCGCGTTCTCATCGACTTAGGTTAGTTAAAGTTCTATCTCTCTATTCTTGCTCTTGCTGACGATTATTGAAGGTGGAGAGATCTTTTTAGGTTTTGGATTTGATCTCTCACTTGGATCTCGTCAACGTTTTTGTGTTGGATCAATCTCTCGCTTGGATTTTTTCATTCTAAGGCTTTTGAAATTGGCATTCAAGTCGATCCCTCTCTTTCTTGATCTCTCCAACTTCATCGATCTCTTATTGTTCATTGATCTAATCTCCAACTTCATCAAATCGATCTTAAGGTTTCTGATTTCTCGCTGTTCCATCGATGAGATCTCTTCCACTTGATCTCTGTCTCACTTTATACAAGGATCAGATCTCTCGCCGATCTTAAGGTTGCTTCAAAGTGTTTGTTCCCTTTGATACGGATAAGTGTTTGATGAAATACCTTTCAGCTATTTGATGAAATGCTTTGAAGTATTTCAATGAGCAGGGCTTCAAACTGAATATTTATGGGGCCCTCCAAATCAAACAATATACAACTGGATGCTAATTTCAGAGGTGGATGTAAGGGGGGTCTTCTAGTGTCTTTTTCTGTTTGTGCAATGGGCTTCCACTGTAAGTTGGTATTGAGGCTTCTGTAGAGGTTGAAGCTATTGTCTTCTATTGTGCAGGAGCCACTATTCTGATGCACCTATATCAGAATACCAGATATCAGGAGCCATTATTCTGATAATTTTTTTTTCTTGTAATTTTACAAATTCTCTGACCTTTAATCATGTCTCCCCTTGTGTTAAAACTTTTAATTTGTTAGAATTTAGAATGAGTTCATAAGCACCCATCGGTGCATGAGGGGCATCTGTTCTCTTTAGTTAATTGTTTGGTTATTGTCATAATCTCAGTTTGAATGCTTATTTGCATTGGTTGCAGGTGTCTTTTCTGATGAGGGAAGTATATGTAAAGTATGGAGTGCTACTTCAAATCCGCCACCAGATGTTTTCTTGCTCTGTGAGGGGTTGAAACTGTATGATTTTTGCTAAAATCTTTTTCTCGTTAATTTGAATGAGGATTGAAGAGCTCACAGATACTGTTGGTGTGCTCCTAAACTGGAGGATGTCAAAAGCTGAAGTGTGAAGACTGAGGTGAATGTTAAGATTGCAAGTATCAGTGCCCATTCTCCATAAATAGCCAGAATCTAGCAAGCATCCTATGTTCTTTTCTTCATTCTATTAAGTATGAAAAAAAATGCAAGCTGTATGCAATATCATTCAATATAGAAAGGCTAAACAGCTGAGGTCCCAATATTCATTTTGTCCACAATGTTCCCAATGCAGATCCTGGAGCTTATTTCATTTTTTGGTCTTCTCTTGCCTACACTTTTCAGTCATGGATGGAAATCTGGAGTTTACGCATACAAAAGGGAAGAAAATAAACATGCTCTTTGCAGTTTTACACTCTTTCCATTTTCTAATATCAAGAGCACCTCATCTATCCAAATTATCTTGTTAAAAAATAAAATACTCCGTTAAAGAGTTGCTGTAAAGTAGCACCTTTGTGAAATGGGGATAGGCTTTTGAGTTGTGTGTAGATGGTATTATTTTTGCATTTTTCTCCACTTTCATATTCTGCTTTAGGTTTTCTAAAATGTCTTATAGGTGCATATTCAGCTAAGTCACTGCAATTGAGCTTATAATTACTCGTAAATATCTCTGGTGAAATATTGATAAGGAGTCAGAGACAGTTTACTTCAAGTAGCACACTGCATTTGACAATGCCATTTGTATTTGCCATTGCTGACACATTCTTTACGATCGCAACGGAAGTAACTTTTTCAATGTTCCATTGAACACCATAGAAATAGTTATTACTTCTCCAAAGACTGCTGTTTACTGATAAGCAAAACAATGTTCAGATTTTAAGATGCATCTTGTGAGCAAAGCTACTATCTTGGTAGAATTGGCAGGCATCTTATTTTTTCCCGTATCCATTTTGCACTAAGTTGCAGTCATTCTCTTTTTCCCTATTCACATGCAGCTTCTGCTGGTGACTTGGGATGCTAAATATACTCTCTCCTGTTTCCACTGCCGTTGGGCAGGAAGTATATGTTTTCTCTGTAAAGTTCCTGTTTTCATTCCTTGAATATTTAACACTCTCTATGGTCTCAGTGTCTTAGTTGCCTAACTTCTATTATCTTTTGCAGTGTCAATGCCTTGGTCATCCATTTCTTAGGAAGTTGTATGAGATGTCCCTGACTGTCTTTTGTTAACCATCTCTGAGAGGTGAAGCCTTTCAATTAGAGAAACATTATCGATCTTCATTTCTTCCTCATCTATGGGAGGATCAATTCTTTATTTCATCTTATTCATTTGGTTATTTGGAGTCCCTGTCAAATCCAAAATCTATTTAGACACTTTAAATGTTTTCTTAATGAATTTGAGGTTTATCTATTATCATTTTTTGTAGTGATAATGCCGTTGAATTTCTAAGGTATGATATATAATTTTTTTGTCTTCTAATGGTATTTTTCATTTAACTTATTCTTACACCTCCCAACAGAATGGAATAACTTAGAGAAAGCTTAGATATACTCTTGCTATTGCAAGATGTCTTCTTATATCAAACTATTTTTGGGGTGATGTTGATCTTAGTTCTACCTTATTGATTGCTAGGATGCCATTTTCTATTTTCCAGAGGAAGATTCTTTTTAAACTATTGTAGCTAAATTAAAAGTTGTTTCGTCTTCCCTTATATATCTTTGGTTGCATATGTTTCATTTATCATTTTGGTGTCCAAGATAAGTTGTCACCTAGAGCATGAAAATGTATTTTTCTTGGATGCTTTGGAACTTAAAGAGATGTTGCTGTTTTGATCCCGAACATAGGCATTATATCGTAAATGCTAAAATGACTTTTGAGAAAGCATAATACTTCTATATGAAGGCAATATTCGAGTGATTTTTTTTTATAGTAAAAGTAAAAGGAAGGTTACTTGAGATTAGTGACCTTCCCAATTCATTAATTCAGTATAGCATGACTTACAAAGCTTGCTTCAGGCTAAGTTTTCCCAATTTGACATGAAAGAATAGGCCCAAAAGATGACATTTGCACAATAGGGATGAACATCCTCAAAAACAACCCTATTCCTCTTATGCCAAATATCCTAACGCATGGCCAGGCCTGGCCTGCTTGAACTTGGATCTAAAGTGCACCATTACCTGCCCTTTCGAATGATTTGGAAGTTTTCCCTTTGCCAGTTAATCATTTCAGCATAAGAACCTGAATATTGCTGGTGTTCCTTTACCTTCAACACTAGTTGACATGCAGGATGATATCCCATCCACACAGTATCTCCATCAGAATCTTCGGACACTTTTGTGTCTATTTCATCTCCTGATATGCCTATTGTTTTGTGAGAGCGAATATCTTGCATTTTTTACTTTAATGACTAATTTTTGTTGATGGCCTTATCTGTACCTTGAGGGAGATTTTTGCTGCTTTGCTTGGCATTTCATCTCTGCACAATTTCCATGAGGCCATGCAAGATGTTGGTTGGAAGAAAGCGAAAGATGATGAAGTGGTTGTCCTTTGGTTGTGTGAGATGTAGGAGTTGGTTTCACATACATCTGGGGCTGTTATTATAGATTGTCGATGGTTTTACATTGTTAATTTTTACCTAATGGCATGGTGGACTACCTCTAGCTAGATTGGTGGCCAAAGGTTATCCTCAAACCTCTAAGCTGGATAATTTATTGTAACCAAGCTTTTAGACGTTAATGTCGATAGCATATCAACAAGTCAAGGGGGTATATCGGGGATATATTGCTGATAACCCTAAAATTGGTTCAAAACAACTAAAAATGGCTGAAAAAGGCACAAACTTTGCAAAATTATGATTTTATTGGTGTATAACATTAGATTTTAATTACTATTACACACATGAAGAGATGCCTATAAAGACTAGAATTGTAAATTTTGAATGACAAGTGATAGAAATACATTGCTGACAAGTTCATAACATTAAAAAGGGAAAATAGAAGACTTGCTAATAATAAGTTCATAAGTAGCATGAGAACTCACTATAAAAGCTAAATTGAAGATAGCCAAAAGTCGATAGCCTTCACTTTAATGATCATAGAATGGTAGGAGTATTAGTAGTCTAGTGGTAAGAAAGAATAAAACATATCATAAGCTAAGTAAGGTTTGGAATGTACTATATATGACCAAGGTAACATATCCTTTTAGCTGCTATCATAAGAAAAATAATATCCAAAGTAGCAAATATAATCCTGTAAGCTACTTCTTTCTGCAATAGAACATCATGTAGTTGTAGTCTGTTTAGTATGTTACTTTTCAAACTCATCCAGCTTATAGTTTAGCAATAGCTTGTAGTTTAGCATGTTATAAACCATATCTCCATCATCATACGAAATCTTACAGAAAAGTTTCAAACATGTGAATATCTAGCAAAGAGATCTGTATGGAATATAAATGCTTGGGGCTAAGCTCGAGAGTCTTCCACATGTTTTTTCTTGATTTCATCATAGGATTGTACTTTGCCCTCACAGTATCTGTTTGAAAAAATAGTAACAAATGAATATTTGTGATATTTAATTTAAGATAGGCTTGCTAGTTTTCAATCCAGCAGCCACTTGGTAAAGTTTCTAATTTAATGTATCAACCAACTTGCAAATGCTACATATGTTAACCATCAAACCATACTATTTAAATGGATGGTGCTCCAGTATATTTCATTGGTACATAATGACATTCGTTGAGGGACAGAGGCTGAAGTTATTATTAGACTTGCAAGACACACATGTTTCATATATTTAAGGGCATTGGGTCACAAATCCTTTCTGTAATGTGAGAGGTCATACTTGATGAAAAGGCCCAACTAAACGATTGATTTTTTTGTTTTCTGAACTCTAATAACATTGGTTAATAAAGGAGATGTTTGAGGATCAAACAGGTGACAATTGAGGTTGAGAAATGCAGGATTTCTTATGCATATAGCCAACCAACCGATGAACAAGAAAGAAGAGAATTTCCATCATTGGGTTATGTATCATAGGACTTAGCTCAGTATTGACTTTAACAGGACAAAATAAATGAGATTGTAATGTTTGAGTTATCTTACTACCCAGGAATAACAACCACAATTGAAAGAATATATTCTGTAATTGCAGTTTTTTTATCTTCATAAAAATAACTCTTTAAATAGAATGATGAGTTATACTTGAGTATCCATATCAAAATTGTAACAAGAGGTAGAAAAAGGAGGGTGATTGGCACCCAATGTAAAGAGTGAATAAAGGCTATGGATACATCCCCAAGTCAAATTAATTTCAGGCCTCTATTTATAAAATCTAATCACTCATGATCCTAGAATATCTAGGTGTAGTGATATAGGGATGAGAAATACATGGCATTGCCTTTTTACCTCAAAAATTACATAGGAAAAATGAGAAGTTAAAGCTTTCTTCCATCTCGCTGCTTCACGTTTCTCATACCTTTGTAGGTATGTCAGCCAATAGATACCAACACCAGCAGCAACTAACAATGAGGGTATAGGCAGAGATGGGTATTGGAGACACCAAGAATTAGTATCATGTAAGTTGTGATCAGTTTGATCCTCAAAATTGATTCATTGTCCATGTGGTGAACTCAAAGAAGGCCAAAAGTAAATGATAGGTTGGGGAATGGTTAGTGTTGACAGGTTGAGCTTTTCTACTCAAAGTGAGTTGGAAGCTCTTACAGATGCTTTAACAACATTCAACTTATGCCCCCAAATATAAGCCAAACCATGCACTGCATCCATATTCAAGTCATGGAATTAGTGACTTATTGACCAAGGAATGGCATCTTTCCATGTGCAATCGTTTAAATTGAAATTTAAGCTAGTACAAGATAATCGATAAATATGGCACTAATCTGATTATCAAGCACATGCCATTCAGGAGAAATAAACTGCGGAAAGGGGACTATCAGGCATGATCTTCATTATGTGTATTTACCTGGAAACGGCCAAAGATACATCTGAGGGAGCATAAATAATCCATGCACCAACCCGAGTTAAAGTTAGAAAAGACTTAGATATTGTTGTGTATGGGAGCATCAATAAGAAGGATGACAGGGACAAGAAGGTATGGGCCTAGAGAACTCATTTAGAATGGACTACTTTTGGGTCTGATAAACCAAAAGGAACCCGAGTACAAACATTAAAAGTTGGTACTTAATAGATATGATTCCCACATGCAGAATTAAACTTCTCAGCACGAATACCGTATCTAACAATACTTTGCATGTTATTGTCAATTACACAATAGCAATGCCCTTTGACTACACTCATGAACCTTAGGGAGCTTTTGGGGATTTTATTTCCTTATTTGAGGAGGGAAGGAATTAGTTGAAAGGATAAGAGAAAGAAACAAATATGGATGTGATATAAAGATAAGTGAATTTACTTTAGTTCCAACTTTATGGTGGAATTGGGGTAGGTACATGTTGGGGTGCTTGGGGGGAGGAATTGCTTATCCCAGAATTAGCAAACGTTTTGAATTGGGCTCTTGCAAAGAAATTGACAGAGGAATAAGAAGGCTCTAATTCTGGAATTGAGCCTCCAATTCGTCAAAACAGATAGTCTCTAACGCGAGGTGTTTTCACCAGATTATCAACATTTGTTGTCCTGCTTTCCCCTCCATCAACTTATTCTCAGTTGGATCTGGAGCCTGTAACTAAATGTTCCGCTAGTGTTGGATTCCACCTTTTCAACATAAATACTCCAAAAGGAAAAACTCAAGGCAGAAAGAATGAATATAAGCACATGGTATATGGTCCTAAAATAAAATGAAATTTAAACAAGTTCCCAGGAACAGTATCCTTCAGAAATGTGATTACCTATTCAGCCACTCACGGATTGCTTTTTGAGTAACAAACTCTGGCCAAAGTTTCTTGGACAATCTCACGTATGACAACTTCAAGCCATATGAAGACACAATGCTAAGTGTTCAATTATTTTCTTACACTAAGGCACACAGACACAGTCAACATGACACAGACAAAATCATAAGTTACAACATTTTAAGTTAAAGTTTGAGAAATCCAAAAATATTTTGAAATCCAGAAGTTGGAATGCAAGGATATTTTATAAGTAGCTCCGATAATGTTTTGAAACTACGTTTGCCGTTTGTTGACTTCTTGTAAGGATCTAGAATTTTTATAAGTAACTTTGATAATCAAGCAACTTATTTTAATTCCCATGAATCGGAAAATAGAAACTTTTTTCCTTGAGTTTGTCCCCTTCTTGGCCCTAACATAATTGGGGAAGGGACTTTATGTGAGCAAAATAGGATGGTGGCGTTCTTGGAGCTCGAGGGAAAGAAAAAAGTGGAGGGGTCTCCTGATAATATATTTTTTTTCACGACCACAAACAAGAGTTGGATGGCTTGTTTGAGAAGCCACCTCATCCTCATTAGACTCAGCTTTTATTTCTCACTTAGGCCCTTTTCGTATGTGTTGTAACTAGAGTGGTCGAGCCTCACCTTTGCATATGATTTTTTACATAACTAGTTTTTCTTTTAAAGCTTGTCTATAAGCAACTTTGATCTTTTTGTAAGTAATTATACATAGTGGACTGTGGTCGGCATGTTGGTTCTGTAAATATTAGTGATGTTGATGTGACAGATATAGTGACTACTGTTTGATGTGCACTTTTTGTGATTTTTCGTACTTTTATTGCTTTGTGGTTGCAGGTGTGCCCGTGATTGCATAGGTTCTAAAGTGCCTAGATTAGGGTAGATTTCTAGAATAGTTATAAATATTGCATTCATTTCACACATAATTTACATTGATATCATGTTTACTTGCTTATTTATAAATAAAGTATTTTATGAATCTATTTATGATATAATGTTTTATCTTGTGTTTGTAGATCCATACGGGAATAATAAATCAAAAAGAAAATCAAGAAATAAGATGGAGGAGATGAGACGAAAAGATCCAAGAAGCTAAAGAATAGAAGAAGAAATAAAATGAGAAAAGAGAAAAAGGAATAAACCTATGTGTCCATCTACCACCAAATAGGCTTATCCTAATCCAAGCCAACCTAGACTTAATTCCTTAGCACCAGTACCCAAAACCTATTAGGTCTCCCAAATACTTAGGGAATCTACCATACACCTTAAGAAATCTATCTAGAGACCTCTTAAATCTAACCCACACACTTTCATGTAACCCAAACCTAGGTTGAAGATCCAATCCCACCTTATTCCTATGCATTACACAAAAAAAAAATCCCACGTAAATCCCATCTCTATCCCATGTAACAATTCCCACCAAATAATCCAATCTCACCTAAACCCATGTATACATGTCACCCACCTACATAACATAAACACACCCACACATGTACATTCGTGCACACCGATACCCATGCAAATTAAGTTTAACACTCACACATAGACATGCACGTACATGCAATCACACACTTACGTACATGCTGAGTAAAACAATCTTTCCCTCTCCAACAATTTACCAATAACCGAAACCCTCTGCCTCTCGATTTATCCTCTCCCCTACTATTAAAAAATTCCGCCCGATTTATCCCCTCGGTTGAAATCCCCCCTGGGTCTCCCACATTAAAAAAAGCCTCCAATTATTCCATGGGAACGTTCGTCCTCTCAATTTTTTTTTTTCCCAAAAAATCCCACTCTTGGAATTCATTTCCCTTGGCCCACTCTTGGAATTCTTTTCCCTTGGCGACCGTACTTCCTCACAAAGAAATATCCACATAGACTCCCCCTCCCCCATCATCCGTCCCTCCTCCTTCCTCTTCTTCGTTCCAGCCACCGTCTCCTTCGTCTTCGATTTTCTCCTCCACGTCGTCCACCAAGATCACTGTCAGTGCACTGTTGCTATTCCTCCACGCTTTCCAGAGGACACCAAAGATCAATCATTGGTGTCCTTGTTCTAAAAGAATAACTTAAAATAATCTTCACATTAGTTTTTTTACTTGATTTCTAGTAATTCTAATTTTTGTAATTCTAGTTATTCTATTTGTTCCAATAGTTCATATTATTATTTTAGTTAAGTTTAATATTAAGCATTCAACTATGTATGAATAACTTGCATGATTATTATTTGAATAAAATTGATTTACTTTATATTTATCTTGCTTAGTGTTTCTAGTTCTAATTAGAGTAGACTTTCATTTTTCAAAAAACTCAAAAATCACAAAAAATAATTAGCAAAACAAAAATAAAAAAAATTTATTTATATGCCTATGTTTTTGTGACGGTTTCTACGCAAGCAAATGATTATATGCTTCATCAAAACAATCTTAACAGCGTTTACGTTTTAAAAGAATATTGTGACGAGCACTACACGTGCACATGCTACATATGCCTTCACTACACGATGATTGTACGTTTTGAAATTGCTACTGGAGAGTTTGTTTTACAGAAAATTCGCCACATTCAATCTTAGGTATCTAGTTTAGGATCTTAGTTAGTTAGAAATTAAGTTAGAAATTCGTCTATGCACCTCCTTGAATTTAATCGGGATTTACTAAGTTTCGTTAAAATTATTTTTCGACGTATTTTCGCACTATATTATGATGAAAATATTTAAAAACATGATTTTCCGTTTAACTGCTTGCTTGTATTAAAATCTTGATTTTTGCACCGGTCGTAGTTGATTTTGGGGTGTACCCACGATATTATTTCTTGGTATGCATGCACATATTCCTTTTTAGGTACAGAACATTGAGAAAATTATAGTAAAATGGGGAAAATTTTGTCGGATTTTTAGTCGATTTTAACCCCATAATTAAATAATTACTCCCTACTTGTATCTTTATAATGGATTATTATAACCTTAACTAACCTGTAAATTAGGACCCTTGCACCGTCACACCCGCTAATCTACTCCCGGACCATTGGAGGATTAGTGGGGCATGACACTTCTAATGGAGTATTATGTTCATAATGTTGAGTTACATCTAATTTCTAATGTGACTTTTAGGATCAAGTGCTTCTATATCAGATTTCAACAAGAGTATAGATACATTAGTTGCTTCCTTTTTGGTAAAGATTCTCCAACACATCTTGTTGGTTACACTTTCTTTTAATGAACTATAGTAGGTAGTTGGCCATGTGATTTTCTAGTATGAATTTTTTCCATGAAGTTAGCATTAGCTTTTATTGAAATGATATGAAGTTATTTTCTTTCTGCTTACATAAATTCAATTTTATGTTTTCTATATTATTAAGCATGTAAATACTTCAAAAATGATATGTGGTAGCAATAACTCTCTTTTAGTATAGAATTATAAATATAAATGAATTGATAAATTTGGTCTATGTATATAACGAATGATTTTGTGTATATGTGCATACCAATGATATAAATTTGGTTTATAAATATAAATCTAGGTGGTGATTTTGGTCTATGTACACAGCCGTGCTTGTTTCTTATTTGACTTCTATTTTATTGGGTAATTATTTTTTTCTTTATCTTTTTTGAGTGATTTTAATAACAATATTTAATTTTGATTTTTTTCTTAGGAAATGCGAGGATTAGTGACATTCATGGAAGCTGGGGATTTGAGGATTGTTTCAAGTGAAAAATTATTCTTTCATATTTTGTTGTATATATCATTTTAGACAATAATTTATGTTTGAAAAAGTTTTGCATAGATAGCATTCATGAAACTTATGTACTTCAAGTTAGAGAAAATATTTGTTGATGACTAAAATCATTTTTCTTTGTTATTGATGATTGATGTTACTAAAATATCTCTTATTTAGATTGAATGATTTGTAACTTTAATTATTTATTTGCATGCTTAGCTGATCTTATAAAAAGAGGAAGTTCCATTTGCGCATGATATACAATAAAAAATTAGATATTAATTACAAGAAAATCTCAATGATGATACACTAGGGATATATATTTTTTATATTCATTAAAGACTTGCATTGATGGTAGCGTTATGGAAATTAGCATTAATGTATGTCACATGAAGAGTAATGATGACTCTACATCTAACGGTGATAATTCTATCAACTAGAGTCAATCTCAAGGGTATATGTGCATTAATGACATATCATAATGAGCTTGGGAGCATTGCATGCATAATGAGTTGAGATTGCTTATAATCAATGTTTAATGGCCATATATATAAGTGCATGTTCAAACATGCCTCAGATGAACAATCGGACCGCATGGATGAATCCAGATTGATGAATGGAGTCCAACAGACTCAAAATCACCTCAATTCGACCTCTGTAGCTCCCATTACAAGCCTGGGAAGTTCTGGCCGTTGATCTGATGATCAACGACCCAAAGCTGGCCATGTGTCACGCATCCACGCACCTGCAGTCACTGCTCCCTCTCTAGCGCACCTCCATCAAGAAATCTAGGCCGTCCGACCAAAGATCGGACGGTTGAGGATCTGCGAAGATTCGCGACCATGCGCATCAGTGGCGTAATGGTCGACGCCTCAACCCACGCATGCAAGATGCGTGTTCGAGTCTTGGTAACAGCGAAGGCACGTGCAAGCAAAATTCAACAGTAGATGTGGGCGCGAACGGTGTTGATGGCGATCACGTGGCGCACTCTTGCATGCCTGATGCAAATGCTCCAGATGACGCGAGCCCAAAGTGTGCACAACGCGATCTTGCACGCAACATCACCCGCAATCTCAACCCTTCGCGCATGATCTGATGGCCAGGATCATCTCTCGCACGATGGGTGCGATGAGTGTGGAAGCTTAAGACGTCTGGGAGTGATCTCGGCCGTCCGATGGTGATCTGTGCTAGACATCCAATGGTTGAGGTTGTAACCGCAAGGCAAGCGAAGAGAAAGCATGGGTGCATCATGGACCCGCAGGCGAGGGGCTACATTGACACTTTTGGAATGGGTTTAGTGACGTCCTGGACATCGCTAAAATCCCTACCTGATTTAGAAACCCTTCCTTCTCTATAAAACCCCCACACCCACTCCATTTATGAGCATTCCTTCCTAGCTTCTCCTTAGCTCTACCTAGCACACTTCACACTCTCCTACAGTTGGCGAGCCGTCGACGGAAGCCCATCCACCACCGTGACTGCCTCGCCTCTCTATTTCGCACCTCTTTACCCTAGTTTAATGTTTATGTGTTTTAAAGCTTTCCTCTAACATTGTACTTGTGAAATGATGCTACTTATGCAATATATTTTCATTTGTTTCATCATATTATGTTTCATGCATTCACAAGTGATCACCATGCTATAATCTCAAGTCTCTAACCCCACTCTCTCTCTCTCTCTCTCTCTCGTTTTCTCGCAAGCAACAAAACAAATATTTTTGTGACACCCAAAAGCGACAAACTAATCCGATTTCACGCCTCCTCGTGTTCGACACTCAGACTCACCTAATTCATATCTTCATTTAAAATTGATGTCGCAAATGCATGCTATAACAACAGACTTAACGTGTTTCGACAACGTCAGTTTTTGGCGCCGTTGTTGGGGAGGCAACAGATCTTTTTGTCGCTTTTCTCTCTCTTTCTTTGGTCGCAAGAACTCGGTGCGTCGGCGACGAGAGGAGAGTGATCCACATTGATAGAGTCGGAGCAAAGTGCGGTGAAGAACTTTTGTGAGTATCACTTGACCTAGCATAGTCTCATATTTCCATTATCTTAAAACCAAAAAAAAAAAATCATCTAGGCTCGTGCATAAACCCTAGGTTAGTTGATTGTTTGCTTGCTTAAAAATCCAAAAAAAAATCAAAAAATGGCGTGGTAAATGATTACTTGACCCACATCTCAAATCCATAACCAAAAAAAAAAAAAACTCTAGTGTTCTTGAAGAAAATCTTTTTGGAGTGTTCTTTTCCTTTCAAGTCGTGTTTATGAAGCCATCCATGCTATGTACTTGGCCGCATCACTTCAACTAAAATCAATTCACCTGGTAGAATTTCATGAACTTTAGGGTGAATACATTAGGGTTGTCTTTCTAGAGCCACATCATTCTCTTAAAAGGAAATCGACTATCATCCGTTGTGTGCAAAACATTGTGTGCCTACTTAAACAGTGTTTGAATCCATTGAGAAATTTCAACCCTAAAAATCACTAAAGTAAGGACGAATCATTAAAAGACACCACATCCTAAAAATCTTACTTGAAAACCATGTTTTGTTGAGTGCACACACATGCTCAATTGGATTAACTAAGAGGCACAACCCCCAACAACACCTCATCACATATCTTGAGCAGAAGCACTAACCTAGCCCCATATTAAAATGGAGTAGACGTGCTCTAGATAGGACTAGTCTAAGTCCTGGAAGAGTGATTGGGTTTGTCAAGTGTTTGGCCTTAATTCCCATCATGAAATCTGGTGTCTAGGCTACGGAGAAGTGTCAAATGACCACGGTTGTGGGGTACAGAGAAATCAACGATGCGAGCCAAAGGAAGAACCTTCCCCTGAATCCCCTTGTAATCAACCTAGCCAGATTAACTTTGAGAAGGAAGGTTTAAGTGCTTGTATACTTGATTACACTTTCCAAGACTTTTAGGTCACCTAAGTCTACACTATAGGGACTAGATTTGTTTGCTTGATTGTGCACACACTTTTCTCACACCTGTCTCTCTCCGCACCCCTCCCTGTTCTTCTCTAGTATATGCACGAAGACAATCACTTCATCCTGAGTTGGTTGTTTTAGAAAAAGAGATCAGGTGGAGACTTGACTTTTCAAGGGATAGGATTAAGGAAATGGCTGACCCAAGAATTGAGGAGATTGAGGACCAACCTCAACCCGATGCTATGGCCATCATTCAGTCTCAAATCTCTGCCAACCACCAACTCCAACAACAGCAGATCCAAACCATCATGCAAGTGATGTAAACATGTTTATATCACATAAATTGTCTATTTTTGCTCGTTCTTAGACATAGAGTTACATCATATATTATAAATATTGTATAACATGCATCATCTTGCATTTATGTTAGATTGTATAAAGTTTAGGTTAATTTTCTCTTTTTGTGGTCAGGTAACAGGACGATATTCAATCGGGGCCTCAGATTGAAGATCCAACCATACAAATCTGATCAGGGCGACGATTGGAGTTCAACGACTCCAAGATCGCCCCGATCGGACTTCCGTAGCATTAGATATAGTCTGAGGAAGATCAGAGGTCAAAGGCCAAGATGGTGTTAATCCGCACTTCAGATGAAAAATCCAACCACATGGATGGGTTTAGATTGACGATCGTAGCCCAACAGCGTGAAAATCGATTCAATCCGACATCTGTGGCACCATCTACAACTCATAGAAGATGGACGGTTCAGATGATGTCACGTGGCGCCATCCAGACCCTCCAAATCGCTCTCTGCCCTATCTTTTCATCTAATGGCTGAGAGTTGATTAGGTTGCCTCCCTCAAGCCACATCTCATGTGAGAAGAATTCCACATCTAATCTCAACTGTTGAATCAAGATCTAACGGTCATTATTAAATGGTACAGAATTCTCTTCTTATCTATCCACGCATGTAGCGCGGTGGATAACATCCTTTAACACGTGAGGTCACGGGATCGAATCCCTGCAGTGCAGTCCTGAGCGCAGATCCAATTTGAATCAGGATCTCCCGATCTTGTGTGGACGGCCTTGATTCGTCTACGTCATGCGCTCAACGCTTAAAGTAGGTGTGCGATGAGCAATAGTGAGTTTGTGGGCTTTAGCGTTGAGGAAGAGAAGATGAAGGTATGGACGTGATGCGATCTTAGTCGTTGGATGCGAGATGGACGGTTGAGATCACGCAATCGTGGATGAGCGTTGCATGCGTTGAAATCAAAGGAAGAAGAGGCGCGGCCGGGGCACTCATGTTGCTCACGTTCAGGCCTTTAGTGATGGATAAATCCGTCACTAATGACCCTAAAATTAATTTTTAAAGTGTAATGACCCATTTGCCCCTGCAAATCTACACATATATATAGCCCTATGACCCCCACACTTTTTCGATCCCTTCCTTCACCTCTCTCCCTCTCCAAAGCTCTAAAGAAGCTTGTCCCAAACTCGGGATGCTCCTCTAGAGTCAAAATCAAAGTTTTCTCGCTCCCATTCTAGAAGTGGATCCTGCGACGACGACGCCCTGCCTCTCCCCCAGTTCTTCTCGCTCCATTCGTCTTCCATCTTTGTCCTCCGTCTTCCAGGCGTCGCCTCGTCCGGCTCATCCTTCAAGCAGCCGTTGAGGAGGACACCTTTTTATCGCTTTCTAGAGTAGATTTTCCCGCTTTCTAACTGTAATATTTTCCCACTTTCTAGCCGTAGAATTTCCCGCTTTCTAGTTGTAAAGACATTTTCCAAGCTTATTAAAGTGATTGTTCTTTCTCTCTCTCTCTTAGTGTTTATATCGAGTTTCTTGTAATTATCTCGCTTTTTAAACAAAAATAATAATAAAAATATATAACTGTGGATTTCAAATCGACGTAGCCTCCCTATGTTCGACTTGAAATTCTTTCGAGTTTCGGTAAATTTATTTGTCAATGGATTTCTTCGCAAATTATATTGCATCGACAAGTTTTTAAAACTCAATCCCGTTTGCGTACGTTTTCTGCTCAAACAGCAAGCCATGCACCAATTGCAGAACCCTCAAGGGCAACCCCCACTGAACCCACCTAACCCACCACAACCTCCCGAGGGCCAACCAAGGCCTCTCCGTGATTTTTATGATCCGTCTGCTATCTGTATCAAGCCACATCTTAGGGTTCCCGAAGGTGGAGATGATTTTGAGCTAAAACCTAATGTCCTCAGTTTAATTCAAAGCCACTTTCATGGTAGTTCAAATGAAGACCCCTTCCAACACCTAGAGGACCTAGACCGGATCGCCCAGACTATGAAACTAAGGAATATTAGCTTAGATATTGTTTTAATTAAGATGTTCCCTTTCTCCCTAAAAGACAGCTTTTCATTGGCTTAGAAAATTAGGGAGACCTATCTCCACCTGGGAGGAATTGAGGCATGCCTTCTTGAAGAAATTTTTTGCCATAGGAAAAACTAATGCCCTCAGAAGAGCCATTACCAAATTCACACTACAAGGTGGGGAACAATTTCATGAGGCGTGGGAAACATTTAATGAATTACTGAGGAAATGCCCACACCACGAGGTTCCAAGGTGGCAATTGACCCATATCTTCTACCATGATCTGGACAACAATCTTAGGAATTTTGTTGATGCCTCATGTGGAGGCAATTTTTTGAATGAAGACGAGGAAAATGCATTCGAACTCTTTGAGTTTATGAGTGAGAATTCTCTTAATAATGCCTCCATGACCCAATTCAATAGGTCCAGCCAACCTTGTGGTGGGATTTACGAAGTGTAAAGTAATTTAGAGACGGTTGACATGGACATCATAGCAAAGAAGCTGGATCGAGTTGAGATGGTAGACAAGAAAATTGACGAGCTTCTAAATCAATCCCGAACCCCCTTGCAGACCTTCTCCCTATCAAAGGGAGCTCACAATGTTGACCTGGTTCAGTCTATGAACCAAACACACCTAGAACAACCCCTGCCTATGTTCCAGGGAGGGACCTTTGCTCCCTCATACCCTGACTATTCTTTCCCCTCCCTGTCAGCACCTCCTACCTTGGAAGATGCCAATGCCATCCAAGGTTACTCCAAACCTGACCCTTTCTCTAACACTTACAATGCCGGATGGTGCAAACACCCAAATGTTGCCTAGATAAACCAAAAATCAAACCAATTCCAGAACCAACCTAGGCCAAACCCTCCCTCCTATCAGCAAGGTCCACCTCCTAGACCACCCTATAACCAGAATAGGGCGGCCCCTACAAAACAAAACCAACTGGACACCCTGATCAAGATGATGGCTGATATGAATTAGAAACAATAGGAGGAGATGGCTTTAATGAAGGGACAATTGAGTCAGTTGCTGGATAACAAACAACAGGGGTCCCTTCCATCTCAGCCACAACCAAACCCGACGAATGTCATGAACAGAGGCCACAATCCTCAAGGGTTCCAACAAAATTAGGGGTAAGCCCATGAAATTCTATAAGCCCCACAGAAACACCCTGTGTTTTCTACTTCTTGTTCTTCTCAAGGACCTAACCCTGGTCCCAATGCCTTAGCCAATGCGGTTACCTTGAAAAGTGGCACCCAAACCCAGGATCCCAAATGGATGGCCCCTCCCGTGACTACAGTACCCGAGATAGTTGATTCTGAAGATGAGCGTGAGGAACCCAAGGATCAGGAACCTGACTTAGTTTAAATCCAACTCCCATACCTTGAAGCCTTGGATAAGGCTAAGAAGAAAAGAAACATGGATGAGAATGAGGAGTTGTTAGAAATATTCAAATAGCTACAGATCAATATACCCCTCCTCGATGCAATCAAACATATCCTGGCTTACGCAAAGTTTCTGAAGGATGTTTGCACACCCAAGCATAAGCCAAGAACCCAAGCACCTAGGAAGGTAGTGCTATTTGAGCAGGCTAGTTTGGTGATATTGAGTAGCCTACCTCCAAAAAGGACTGACCCTGGAGCACCTTTGATCTCATGTAATATTGGGGATTTGACTTTTGATCGAGTGCTCTTGGATCTAGGTGCTTCAATAAACCTAATCTCGACTACCCTTTACCACCAGTTTGGATTTGGAGAACTAAAGCCTACACCCGTGACTATCCAACTGGTCAATCGATCTGTGAAAACCCCGGAAGGGGTAGTTGAGGATGTAATTGTTTGGGTTAAGGACTTCTACTTCCTAGTTGACTTCTTAGTCCTTGACACAGAGGTCCCTGAATAATTACAAAACACACCTATCATCATAGGTAGACCTTTTTTGGCTACGGTCAAGGCTAACATCGATTGCGACATGAGATGTATGGAGATTGCCTTTGGAGATAGGAAGATGCAATTGGATAACTTCAAGGCAACAAAGTCTTTCAATTGCAGTTGGGTCAAGGAATGTGATCCTGTGGAAACTCTGGTTGAGAAATGCCTGATAGTAAGCTCTTTAGAGGACCATCTAGGTCAACTAGCTTTAGACTACCCTGACCCACCCCAATCTCTAGAGGTTGTAGAACTTTGTAGAACTGATTTCCACCAGCAGCCTCCATTTGAGGAGATTGATGTCACTCAACTCCCTCCTTTCCCTTACCCATCAAATATTGTACCACTTGCACCTAAATTGAAATCTCTACCCAACAACCTCAAGTACGTCTTCTTAGGACTCGATCACACCTTCCTTGTGATTATCAATGCACACCTGACTAGGGACCAAGAGCTTAGGTTGACTGCAACTCTTTCTGAATATTAGGAAGTAATTGGGTGGACAATTTCTGACCTAAGAGGCATTAGCCCTAACTATTGCACACATAAAATCTATGTGGAGGACGGGGCTCAACCTTCTCGCCAGATGCAAAGGTGATTGAATCCAACCATGCGAGAGGTCGTTAAAAATGAGATCATCAAATGGCTCGATGCAGGAATCATCTACCCGATTTCCGACAGCCCTTGGGTGAGCCCTACTCAAGTGGTATCAAAGAAGGATGGGCTCACCGTTATCACAAATGATCATGGCGAATCCATCCCTGTCCGCACCACTATCGCATGACGGGTATGCATTGACTATAGGAAGCTCAATGAAGCTACCAAGAAGGATCATTTCCCTCTGCCATTCATTGACTAGATTCTCGAACGGTTGGTAGGGAAGAAATACTTTTGCTTCTTGGAAGGATATTCAGGATATAACCAGGTTGCTATTGCACCCGAGGACCAAGAGAAGACCACGTTCACCTGCTTGTATGACACGTTTGCATTCTATAGTATGCCATTCGGGTTATGTAACGCACCCGCTACCTTTCAGCGTTGCATGTTGGCCATCTTTTTAGAAATGGTGGTTGAATACTTAGAGGTCTTTATGGATGATTTCTCCGTCTTTGGAGACTCATTCGACCATTGCCTTAGCAACTTGGAGAAATCCTGAAGCAATGTATTGAGTGAAAGTTTCCCTTCGAAGGAGGGGGTGACGTAATAATTACAGAAATAAAATAAACAATCTCAAAAAATCAATCGCACAAGTACACAAGTATTTTTAGGTGGAAACCCAAACCGGGTGAAAACCACCACCTAACCCTCTTGAGTTAGGATTTTCCGATCAACCTAGTTGATCAAATCCACTAACCGAATCACTTTAAAACGAGGGTGATTCAACCTCAGTACAACCACGCTACAAGTACGAGGGTAGCGTTCCTCAACCCCTTCTCTCCACGAGAAGGATTTTGTCCCACGAAGGAGACGGGAATTCGCAAAGCGAATACCCAACCAAAAGACAAAGATAAAATAAAACAACAAACCTATAGAGCCAACAAAGTAATAAACCTAAGCTTCTATAGGATTTAGGAAACTCCCCTTTGCAAGGAGTGCATCGACGATGACGCGGGTGCGTGAGCCACGCAATGGCGCAATGTCGCTCTCGTGAACAACGGCGGGAGAGCGGGTGCGTGAAGGCTTGATGCTCTCAAGAGAATGGAGCTTGAGCTTGGAGAGCAAGAGTTAGCTAGGACACAAGAGAGTGGAACTATGTTGCTTAAGTGTGTCTTGTGTTTCTCTTGTTGTATCTTAGTGTTTCTAGGTGTGTCAAAGGCTCCCCTCTATTTATAGAGGCCTTAGGAAGACTTTGGAAGGCTTAGGAAAGGTTCTATAGCTGTTGGGAACAAAGTCCAAGAGAATCAGGCCGAAATCAGGACAATGATTACATTTGACAGGGTTATCAGACGTCTAACTCTTGCATCAGACGTCTGGAAGGCCACTTTAAGATGTCTGATTCCAAGGTCAGACGTCTGATTCTATGCGGGTTTCCTCCTGACTTGAATCAGATCTAAACAGGATTTTTGTGCAAGTCCATCAGACGACATACAGGACGTCTGGCACTAAGTCTGGACGTCTAGAAACCTACTTTTACTGTGGGAATTGATTTCCAAACGTTGCAACGGCTAGAAAATCTCTGAGAAGAGATTTTGGGTCAGCCGAGGCAAAACGGTCATTTATCAGATGTTTGGACAGTCCTATGGACGTCTGATAAGGCTCTAACGGTCATATTCTTGACTGTTTGCTAAGCCAGCCAACGGTCCACTAATTGGACGTCTGGCAAAGTCATCAGACGTCTTCTAAGACGTCTGGACTAAGGTCTGGACATCTGATTTCATCAGACAGAATACTAACTCCAGCCTAACAGTTATCAGACGTCTGAAACAACAGTCAGACGTCTTAAAATGCTTTATCAGACGTCTGATTTGGGAATTAGACGTCTGGAAGTGCTGTTTGAACCCTATATTGGTTTTCTAAGTATTCTACAGAAAACCTAAGTATCCTAGGGTTGTGCCGGTGTTCCTAGGACTACTGTTAGGGTTCTTTGAGGCTCTTTAACATAATTTTCTAAGGAAAATAAAAAGAGCAAGAAAATAAAGACAAGAGATTCAAGAAAGGATTAAAAAGAATCTATCCTATTCTTCTTGTCTTCTATCTTCAATCTGTCACTCCACGCGAACCTCCTCTGTTTTCCGTCAAGCTCCTCCAATCTGTCCTGGATGCGAGCTCGAGTTCCATCTAAACACGTCCACATTTGCAATTGACCTGAAATCTAGGACTCAAATTGCAAATGTTAAATAACACGTGTTTTGTTATCATCAAAACAAATGATCGTGGTGCTCTAGCACCAACATTGAGGTCAACCTTGTTTTAAGCTGGGAAAAGAGCTATTTTATGGTTCAAGAAGGGATTGTCCTTGTCACATTGTCTCGCATTGGGGCATAGAATTCGATCGAGCTAAAGTTGACTTAATCTCCAAACTTCCACCTCCGAGCTCGGTTAAACAAATCAGATCTTTCCTAGGACATGTTGGCTTCTACAGAAGGTTCATAAAAGACTTCTCCAAGGTCTCCAAGCCCTTAATTGACCTTCTACCCAACAACGTGCACTTTGACATGACACCTGAGTGCATCAAAGCCTACACTACTCTAAGGGACACAGTCTCAATTGCACCTATCTTACAACCCCTAGACTGGTCCCAGGATTTTGAGATAATGTGTAATGCATTAGACTTTGCCGTTGGGGCTATCCTAGGACAGAGGCAGGAAAAGAAACCTGTGGTGATCTACTACGCGAGCAAAACCTTGGATGACGCTCAACGGAACTACACTGTAACAGAGAAGGAGCTGCTCGTAGTAGTTCTTGGACTAGAAAAGTTCATATCATACCTGTTGGGATCCCATGTCATCATTTATACTGACCACTCGGCTATTCGGCACTTGGTAGCCAAAAAGGATGCTAAACCCAGGCTAATCAGATGGATCTGCTCCTGCAGGAATTTAACCTGGAAATATGTGACAAGGTTGGATCTAAGAATGTTGTAGCCGACCACTTATCTCGACTTCACCCGGAGCACATTGGACCTTCGCTACCTTTGACTGATACATTTCCCGATGAGCAAATCCTGGTCGTGCAAGCCAAAAGTCTCCCCTGGTATGTCAACTTGGTTAATTACCTAGTGGTGGGTAGATTCTGCACAGCTGGTCTAGACAGCAACAATACAAGTTCTTGGCTGAGACCAAACACTATCTTTGGGATGACCCCTTGCTCTTTAGACTCTGTTCTGATCAGATCATTAGGAGATGTATACCTAAGGAGGAGGTCCAAAGTGTGTTGTCCTTCTATCATGACCAAGCTTGTAGTGGCCACTTCTCTGGGAAACAGACGACTACAAAGGTTTTATAGTCTGGTTTTTACTTGCCATCACTATTCAAGGATGTACATAGCTTTTCTAAAACTTGCGATAGATGCCAGACTTTAGGGACCATGACCAGAAAGGATATGATGCCTCTACAACCCATTCTTGTCATTGAAATATTAGATGTTTTGGGCATTGATTTCATGGGTCCCTTCCCACCATCAAATGACTTTGAATATATACTGGTCTCAGTCGACTATGTCTTGAAATGGATTGAAGCCGTACCTACTCGAAAATGTGATCATAAGGTCATCATGGACTTTGTGAAGAAGAACATTTTTTCCCGATTTGGGATACCCAAGGCCATGATCAACAATGGTGGGAGCCACTTCATCAATGCCCAGTTTCATGCTTTGCTCAAGAAATATGGGGTTAGTTACCGCATTGCTACCCTATATCACCCACAAAGGAATGGGCAAATTGAGGTCTCAAACAAACAAATCAAGAATATTCTGCAAAAGATCGTGATACCTGACCGGAAGGATTGGTCCACATGATTGGATGATGCCCTATGGGAATATAGGACAGCTTTTAAGATCCCGATTGGCATGTCACCATACCGATTGGTCTTTGGCAAAGCTTGCCACCTTTCGGTTGAGTTAGATCACCGGGCATATTGGGCTGTCAAACAATGCAATATGGATTCCCATTTGGCCAGAACTCAAAGGAAGCTCCAACTCTCTGAGCTTGAAGAAATTCGTCTGGACACTTATGAGAATAGTAGACTTTACAAGGAGAGGATGAAAGCTATCCATGACCGGCATATCACTAGGAAAACCTTCGAGCCAAATCAACAAGTCTGGCTCTTTGATGCGTGACTCAAACTCTTCCCAGGGAAGTTAAGCTCTAAGTGGATGGGACCTTACCAGGTGGTTAGACCATTCTCAAACGGGGCAGTAGAAATTGCTGATCCTAAAACTGGGCAAACCTTCATAGTCAATGGCTAAAGATTAAAACATTTTCTTGCTTAAGTACCCCTAAAGGAAGTTGAAACCCTCATTGAGGGTTAAACCGGAGCTACGCTATCTGGAGGTAATAAACTCAGCGCTTCATAGGAGGCAACCCAGAAGATTCAGGCTGACCGGACACATAGCTAAACTCAGGTGATTTCTTTCTTTACTTGCATACATTTATCTTCCAATGAGGACATTGTCCAACTTAAGCATGGGGGGTGGTAAATTCGTATTCTTTGAGTTCATACCATCAGCTTGAATTTTTGAATTATAGTGTGATAAAAGAAAAGAAAAGAAAAGAATTGGGAAAAGAAACTTAGGCATTAAAAGCTTATCAACTGTAGGAAATAATACATTAAGGACCTGAACACTTAAACTCTTTAGGTCGTCAGGCTTAATCAGCCAAGGTGTCCATTAAAATATGGATTTGATCTCGAGTCTTCGCCACCTTAATTTATATTAATCTAATCAATAAAGTAGGGTGATAAGTATATGACTTATCAACCTGTCCTCTGATTCGAGGGGACTCTCAATCTAAACATCTACACACATTTTGCACTAAGTCACTCGACGATTCTAATAGAAATTGAGTAGCTAATGAACCTTCTAGGGTGGTATGACTGGCAAGTTGTCATGGGTAACAACCCATTAGCCGATTATCTAGAACCCAGCCACAGGACCATTCTCTTTTACTATCGCCTTTAGGTAAATCTTAGATTAGAGAAGCCACCTACTTGAAAAGAAAAGAGAAATAGAAAAAATAGAAAAAGGAGAAAAAAAGAAATAAGCCACACTTCACTGCACGAGTATAGCTGGTAAATTATTATGGGTAACAACCCATTAGCTGTTTGTCCAGATCCTAGATCCTAAAATGCACAAAAAATTTCAAAACACTTAAGGAAGAAGCGGAAAAGTAGAACAATCCGGGGAGATATACACTGGAAACACCCTTGTGTTGACTCCACACAAAATAAAAGTAGAGAGGAAGCTACCGGTGGGACAGATACACCTTTAGGCAACATCTTCTTTTCAGGTCACCTAGGAGAGTAGAAACTTGAAGTCTGTTTTAATTATCGTTGAGTGAGTCTATCACAATTTTTACACTAAGATGCTTAGCACTTAGTCTTTCTCGAGTTATGGGTGGGTTGGGTAGCTGTAAAAAGTTACCCAGACACTCTCAACTCCAAAAATTCAAAAAATTAGAAAAGTTGAAAAAGAAAAAAAAAAGCATATATATATATATATGTGTGTGTGTGTGTGTGTGTGTGCTTAAATTTAAAGCGAGGACTTGGGTGGTCTGCATTTTGGCAGGCACCCGAGCACTATTTAGTCTCTGTGGTTTAGGTTCTTAGTATAAATTTCCTCTTGTTGATAGGTAACATATGCCTGAGCAGTCGATTCTTAATTCTAGCTGAAAATAACATCTAGGATAACCTTTCTAAGGACAAGCAAGGGATGAGAATGGGGGTATGATGACTCTACATCTAACGGTGATAATTCTATCAACTAGAGTCAATCTCAAGGGAATATGTGCATTAATGACATATCATAATGGGCTTGGGAACATTGCATGCATAATGAGTATAGATTGCTTATAATTAATGTTTAATGGCCATGTGTACAAGTGCATGTTGAAACAGGCCTCAGATGAGTAATTGGACAGCACGGATGGATCCAGATCGACGAACGGAGTCTAACAGACTCAAAATCACCTCAATCCGACCTCCGTAGCTCCCACAACAAGCCCGGGAATGTGTTGCACATCCACGCGCCTGCAACCACCACTCCTGCTCCAATGCGCCTCTATTAAGAAATCTAGGCCGTTTGATTAAAGATTAGACAGCTGAGGATCCATGAAGATTCGTGACCATTCGCGTCAATGGTGCAATGGTTGACGCCTCAACTCGCGCATGCAAGACACGAGTTCCAGCCTTGGCAACAGCAGAGGCTCGCGCAAGCAAAATTCAGTCGTAGATGTGTACGTAGACTGTGCTGATGGCAACCACTCAATGCACTCTCGCGCGTCCGATGCAAACGTGCTAGATGACGCTCGCCTAAAGTGCGCACAGCGCGATCCAACATGCAACATTGCACGCAATCTCAACCCTTCGCACATGATCGGACAACTAGGATCATCTCTCACGCGATGAGCGTGGAAGCTTAAGACGTCTGGGGGCGATCTCGGCCGTTCGATGGCGATCCGCGCCATACATCCAATGGCTGAGGTTGAAAGAGCAAGGCATGCGAAGAGAAAGCACGCGTGCATGCATGGACCAGCGGGCGAGGGGCTACACCAACACTTTTGGAATGGGTTTAGTGACGTCTTAGACGTCGCTAAAACTCCTGCCTGATTTAGAAATCCTTCCTTCTCTATAAAAACCCCCACACCCACTCCATTTATGAGAATCCCTTCCTAGCTTCTCCTTAGCTCTACCTAGCACACTTCACACTCTCTCGGAGTTGTCGAGCCACCAGCGAAAGCCCATCCACCGCCATGACTGCCTCGCCTCTCTATTTCGCATCTCTTTACCCTAGTTTAATGTTTATGTGCTTTAAAGCTTTCCTCTAACATTGTACTTGTGAAACGACTCTACTTATGCAATATATTTTCATTTGTTTCATCATATTATGTTTGATGCATTCATAAGTAATCACCATGCTATAATCTCAAGTCTCTAACCCCACACACTCTCTCTCTCTCTCTCGTTTTCTCACAAGCAAATAAAACAAACATTTTTGTGACACCCTAAAGCGACAAACTAATCCGATTTCACGCCTCCCTGTGTTCGACACTTGGACTCACCTAATCCATTTCTTCATTTAAAATTGATGTCTCAAACACATGTTATAACGACGGACTTAACTTAATGCGTTTCAACGACGTCAAGTAATAACTTGTTTATTTATAGTGACAGCTTTACCAATGATTTTTTTATTGGAAAAGACTGTCATAAGAACTATAGGCCTAAACTGATGGTCATAAGCGTTACTATTGGCATAATCAAAGGTTCTTGAAAACATGACCGTCACTGTAGTTTTAGGTGCAACACTGACGGTTTTAATAGTCAGTTTACTAGAATTGCTCTTTGGACCTACGGTGATGGTTATGTTGGCCTATAGCAACGGTTATTACCGTCAGTGTAGGTGCAGACTGTTGTGTTGTGTTTTTGAACCTCTCTTAAGTCAAATCTTCGAGGGAACCATTTTTTCAGAGAGAGAAATTTTTATGATTTTGTCATTATTAACTGCACTGAATAAAACTAAAGTGTGTGAGGGGTGGATCCTTAAGTTACCAAAAACTCGGAAACCAAAGGGCAAACATAAGGGTCAGATACTCTTTAAGCCTTTGACTTAATACATTGGCCTTACGGTCTCTTCAAGGACTCAGAAAATAGTCCTTATTTTAGTAAATACTTAAGTTTTCAAGCCTACTTTAGGCCCAAAGAGTCTAGACCTAAGACTCTTTCCAAATCCCTTAAAAGTTGGAGACTACTCGACTCCTCTCAACCTCCTCTCCTAGTCTAGAATGCATCCTTATGAACATAATATTAATTGCTTTATTTTCTTTTTGATACTTTTTTAATTAATTAATTATTTATAGAATTTAAAACAAAAGGAAGTTCTACATACATGCAAAAATTAGACATCAAGTTTTACCTCCCCCCCATGCCTAAGATGTGTAATGTCTGCATTGTGCTCAAAGGGAAGATATTACCTGAAGTGGAGTTGGGTTGCCTCTCAATGAGTGCTGCATTTTCTGTCAACAACCATACTTGCAGTAGACCTGTAAGTTAGGTTCTACCAGTAGAGAACTAGGCCCTAAAAATGTGCGCAACAAATTTGGCCTAGAAAATAGGTAGCCTCGGATGTTGGTGAGTTGATGTTGAATTGTGAGTCCAAACACTCACCAGAACATGAAAATGTGAGGAACCTTGAGGGCTACCTGAAGAGGTCTAAGAAGGTATGAATGGGAAATGACCTCTTAATGATTATCTAATGGAGGATAACAAGGATCCTCCAAGGCTAGAAGGGTTTCTAAAAATTTATTCCATTTTAATTCAAACCCTTAGATAGCGAGACTAAAATTACAAGATCGATCCAATCTTGCCATTCCACCTTAGGATGCACTAGCCTGATATGTTCCCCAGAAAGAATGAACTTGAGCAGAGACTTAAGCTAGCGATTGGTTAGGGAGTCTAAGGTTTGCTTAAGTGGTTGGGAGGTAATAATTAAGTCCAATGAGGACTTAGTCTATTCTAATTCCATTCCCAACAACCATTCTAATTATGTAATGTCCTCTCTATCAAGCCTTGTGAAGGAAGTTAATTCACTCTGTTAAAAACTAGTGATCTCCTCAAGAATTGGAATCAAATTGTCACCTTTAGGCATAGACAAATCAACGATTGACTCCTAATCATATGCATTTGATGGCAGGTGAATCTCTTGGGAAGCAACGAGATCAAGAATAACATTAATTTCATCCTCAGGTTCTTTTTCATAAGTTAAATCCTATCCGAGGGATTTGTGTGATTTGTCATTTAGCGTAGTCATTGCTTCATTGTCCTCTATTAATTCATCAGGAGGATCATTCTGATTGCTAGAAGTATAGAGGAAGCCTGTATCTCTCAATTCTTTGATCTCTTTGGGTGTAATTCCTTAAATAATACATATTATCTCTGAGAGTCTCTCTATATTGTCAAAGTAGGTTCCTCTATCGTATGTTCGTCTTCCTTGAAATTAGACTCCTCCACCTGGGGTAGTGATTCATCAACCCTTTCATCCTTAGGGAAGTCCATTTGGGGTGGTAGGTTTTCAAATATAATGAATGATTCCTTAGATAGATGGAAATCTGGTGTATGTTTCCTAAGGGCAGGTTCAAGGTTGGGTGCACTAAAGGTAAGATTAGGTTCCACCTCATGATTTGTAGGGGAAGTGGGAATAACAATTTGAGTACAACCCTGCCCATTAGTAGTGAAGCAAATGTTGTCGTCAAGGTCAAGGTCTTCCAAGAGTACCATCTTCCCCTTTGTTTGATTCTAATAAAACTCAGGTGGATATTCAATGTGATTGTACTCATCCTCGAGTGGCAAAGTCTCATGAGTGGAGTCTACATGATAGCCACTCCTCCAAAATGATTCTCTATTTCCATATGTGTCCTCAAGGTTGTGTTGGAGATTGGAGGTATAAAGGAAGGGATTGGGATCAATCGTGTGAGGGTAGCTAAAGTTTCTAATTTCCTCATTGAGTTTTTTATTGTTCCTCAAAAGCTCTCCCATAGATTCCATCATTTATTTTTGTTGTTTCTACATTTCTAACATAAAATAGGAGATGCTACTATCAACTTGGGGAGGATAATCAAATTTGGCCTCGTGATTCCTAGGAGTTTCAATGCAACTCTGATAGGTATAATCATGAAGGGTGGGTGGGTTGGGTGTTTGCATTCTAGAAGGGATTCCACGGTTGGGAAATCCTGCTCCTAGGCTCTAATCATAATGATTGGGAGATATTAGGTCAGTACTCCCAAGATAAGAATAGGATTGACCCCATGATTTGTCATTGTATCCATTGAAGAATGGATAAGTCGGGTCATGGGGTCACGATGTAAAGATTGGAAGTATTGGTTTTGAATATTTGAAGGATAGGAGAAAGGGGGTTTATCTTAGGGCTTAATCAAATCTAGATTAAATCCTAAAAACTTTATAGAGAGCTGTCACCAAGCACGCTGACAGGAATGGTAGATCGCATGTTTTGAAAATGATGTCCTAGCTTGTAGTATAGCCGCGAAATCTGCTTGTCAAAAATAATATCTAAAATAACGAGACTTGGAGTTCCGATCGTTTGTCTTTGGCATACATTATGGAAATGCAAAATGAATTCGATCTCGCTCGCTCTGTTTGCTTAAAATCGCACGTTGGTTTCTAATCTTCAGATCACTGATTTGCCATTTGCGTGATTAACCCTTATCACGTGCACATGCAATAAGTAGATAACGAATGTAAATGTATGGGTTTCAGTGTGCACGATCCTAGTTAAATGATGGCTATTAACAGAGAATGCATTAATGGTTAGATCTTCAATGTTTTCAGGCACCGACATGCTAGTTGCAAGAAAGATGTAAAATGAGCACAGGGAACTTAATCACAATAAAGTATTGCAAGCAAGCACATTGTGATTTTCACAAATAGATATAGAGATATGTAAAAAGATTATTTCATTGATTGCATGATGGTGGTTACAACACAGCTAGAGGAATGCTTGTACGTAAATGCTTGAAACATAAACTACTCGCTAGCAGAAAATGACTGCATACACGAATCTATGGGGGGATTATGCATGCATCATTGGGGGAGAATATGGAGCTACACTGCTAAGCAGTAATAAAGCAGTAAAACTACGAAGAACTATCTGCTTAGATAGCTTTAATAAGGGCATTTGGAGGTGGGCTTCGATGGCCTTTGAGTTGGTTGAGAGGAGGAGGGGCGGCTAATGGGGGTTAGGTTGACCCTTGGAGTTTTGGGGGAAGAGTGCTCTAGCCTTGGCGTGGAGGTGGTGGAATCAAATGACACCGTTGCCGGGGAGGCAATGCAATTGATTTTCGATCCAAAGCTTTTAGTGATAAATCTTCCTCTACTTGTTTTTGGATGTGCATGAAATCAGGAAAAATGGGATTGCGCACACATCGAGTGCAGAGAAAAAATTGCCAGGTGCACATCTCTCTCTTAGCTTAGGATTTTTATTTGAACCTTAGGTTAGATTTCCTTTTTTTGCTAGAAATTTCTTTCTGAAAAAATATTTGCATATTTCGAAGAAAAGAATTTTTTTTTTAGGTAGTTAGACTAGGTTTGCATTTGAATCTTAGGTTAGTTTGTTTGAAAAAAAAAAGAGGGAAAAATTTGAAAATTTTTTCCTTCCAAAAAAATTCAAAAATTTTTGAAAAGAAAAATAGTTGAAAAAAAAATCATTTTTGGTGCAAATTTGAATTTGAATTTCAACCACCTTTTGAAAGCTTTTCTACTTCCTGCTGAAATTCGGCCAGACTTTGATTTTTGATTTAAAAATTCATTTGCTGAATAATTAGTGAGCGAAAAGTTCTAAAATTCAGGCAAGTACTTCATTTTCAAACCATCTTTCAAATGACACCATTTATTTGAAAAAATTCAAAGTACAAAATTTTTAAAAATTTGTGGGGTACAATGGGGTCAAACTGACCTAGATTTGAAAATTTTCAAAATTTAAAAATCAATTCCGAGCAATCTACGAATTTTTTTGACTAAAAATGGT
This sequence comes from Thalassia testudinum, assembly GCA_037157565.1. Classification (NCBI taxonomy): domain Eukaryota; kingdom Viridiplantae; phylum Streptophyta; class Magnoliopsida; order Alismatales; family Hydrocharitaceae; genus Thalassia; species Thalassia testudinum. The sequence continues at coordinate 107,387,247 of JAZHRO010000003.1, read as the reverse complement.
GGGGTTTGAAAGCTGATCTCATTAACTTGAATTTTCATATTTTTTTCAAATTTTTGAAAATTATTTGATACTATTTCAAAGTAAAAAATAGAGCAGGGGTCAAATTTGTAGATCTAAGCCTTTGACATTTAAAAATTTCCTATAAATTCGGTTGAAATAGTAAAAATTATAAAAAAATATTCTCTAAAAATATAATTGAAAAAGAAATATACTTTCCAAATTTCATTTTAATTGGATTCCATTTGTGTTCAGAGAATTAGTTTAATTCTTGTGGTCTGCTGAAAGACTTTGAATTTGCATTGACCCTATGCTCAACCTTTAGGTCAAATTGTTAGAGACCACATTTGAGCTAACCTAGACTTAGCTAAGTCTAGTGTTTAGCTAGTGAGCCTGGTCTAACCTGGACTTAGCTAGGTTTAGTGTTTAGTCGGTGAGCCTAGTCCCTTGTACCTTGTGGGCTACTCACCCCAAACCCCAGTGAAGGAAAAAAGGGTTAAAATAAATTTTAAAACATGAATTTGAACCTGAATTCATTGTCATACTATTGGGTGTTTTCAACCTCTTTGGCCAAACCTGGTGACTAAGTCTGCAAGGTAGTGTCAAACGACCGTAACTTAGGGGTCAACGGAACCGGAGGCGTGAGCCGAAGGAAAACCTTCCCCTTAGTCCCCTCGTAATCTAACTGGCTGGGCTAGCTTGAGAGGCGAGAATCACTTTTAGTCGGTTCTCAACGAATTTTTTCTTTAGGAATTCAAACTCGAAATGAAAAATCTGGTCATCTGATCATAAGGACTATCTAATTGATAGGGCCTTAGCCTTGTTTGGCTAGCTGCATCAACCCAGGGGTTGGCTGGTGTATGCGAGGAAGGAGGTCACTGAGACCTCAACTAGTTGGACCTTGGCAGCCACTCCCTAGGAGGCGAGTCACCTTGCTTGGACCATCTTCTCCCCCACCTTCTTCTTCTACTCTCTTAGCTGAGATGGATAACCCTGGACTCCGACCTGGTCAAGTTCCAGCAAATCTGCACCTGATGGCTTGTTTGAAAGCCTAGGTCATTGAATTGGAGGAACGACAGAAACAGAACATAGACCGTATCCTGAATACTTTGGACAAAATGCAACATCCACCACGAGGAGAACAGCTTTGAGATTTCTACGATCCAGTAACGTCGATTGTTGCACCTCTAATTTGGATTCCTGCAGGCGGAGATGCATTCGAACTCAAGCCCAATCTAATTGGGCTGATCCAGAATTACTTTTATGGAAACTCGAATGAGGATCCATTCCAGCATCTAGAGGACCTGAGTCGAATTGCGGAAATGGCTCGACCCAGGGACGTAGATCTTGGAATTGTTCTGATGAAGCTTTTTCCATTTTCTCTTAGGGATAAAGCTTCATACTGGTTCAAGACCATCGAGAAGCCGATTGGAACATGGATGGAATTATGACGTGAATTCCTGCAGAAGTTCTTCCCGATCGATCGGACAAATGCGATGAGGCGAGTGATTACAACTTTCTCCCAGGGACCTGAGGAGAAGTTGCATGACTCTTGGGACTGATTTCATGATCTCCTGAGAAAATGCCTGCACAATGGTGTGCCTAAATGACACTTAGCTTAGATTTTTTACCATGGGCTGGATGACACACATTGGCATTGGGGTGATGCATCCAGTGACAGGAATTTCCTCGCGAAAGACGAAAACAACGCATTTGAGCTGTTCGAGTCTTTAGTGGAGAATTCAATGAACGCTGTGTCAATGAACTAGTTCCAGCGGCCTGGAAAGCAGCGAGTTAGTGTCCATGAGGCTTAAGCAGAGTCTGGTCGAGTTGATATGGAAATCATCATCAAACAGCTAGGAAAGGTGGATTTGCTGGGAAAGAAGCTCGATGACATAGCTCGAGGTCAACAGGTTTTGGTCGGAAATTCTGTTGCCCTGAGATCCTCTTATGCATCTCGAGCCCCTCCTACTTGAGTTAATCTGCTCACTCAGGATGCACCTCCTCCATATTCACGGGACCTTGCGTATCAGGATCCCCTGAACAATCTCGATCTGGCACCATATATCAGGGTTACGCAACACATGATGCGTATTCCCTTGTTGAATATACGCCTCAGACGTCGTCGGCCTACGAAGATGTCAATGCTATTCAAAGACACGGGTGTAATAACTCGTACTCAAAGACGTATAACCCTGGTTGGCAGCGGCATTCGAACTTCTCTTGGTCAGGTAACTCAGAGAGACCACATCAAGATTCACACTACTAGACTAGGCAGTACGGGAATGCGCAGAACATGTACCTTAGGCAGTAGCCATTCCCATCTTAGCAGCAGTAATCACGCTCTATTTATCAATCAATGCATCAAGCTGCCAGTCACCCACCAAAGCGAGACGATTTGGAGGCACTAAAAGAGGAGCTGCAAGAATCGTTGCCAAAGTCTACACAAGATAGCTTGCAGATCATGAAGGCAATGGCTGATCAGATACAGAACATACAAAACATGCAAAACCAGTTGCTACAGTATCATAGGACCTAGGGAGGCTTGCCCTCCCAACCTGTCCTGAACCCACGATATGTGCAGAACTAGGGTTCCCCGCCCAGCTTTCAGGCACCATAGGGACAGGCACATGCCATATTATAGGCGCCTCCTATACCACCTGGTTACGCGCAAGGCCAGCTGCCTCTGATACAGAACACCGCATACTCTGCCCCTTCCGCTCCTCCACCACCTCATGGACAACAAGCTAATGCAAATGTTGTTTCATTGAGGAGCGAGAAGAAGACACACGACCCACCATTTAGGTAGGATGGTCCTGATTTTTTGCGCCCTTCACCACAAGATGGTTCGACTCCTTCTTCATCTTAGGAACCACCTATGGTAGGTAAGGGCAAGAGGCCACTTAACCTTGAGATTCTTGCTCCTTTTCCCTAGTCTCAGACACGAAATGTAGTGCAGAAAGAGGATACGTGGAATTTTGAGGACCTAAAATCGATGATCAAGGAAGTGCATATTCAAGTCTCCCTCCTCGAGGCCATTGATCACATTCTTGCTGTCGCGAGGTTCTTCAAGGACTACTTTACCCCGAAGCAACAGCCGAGAATAGGACAACAGGTGGTACTATCGAAGGAGGCTAGCATCATGATTCTGGCTGACTTACTGCCGAAAAAGAAAGACCTTGGTACCCCACTCATTTCCTGCTTCTTGTAGGATTTTCCATTTGATCAGGCCCTTCTAGTTTGGGGTTTGTCCATCAACCTAACTCCCATCTCCGTATATGATTGATTTTGATTTGGGGAGTTAAGACCCACCTCGGTCACGATTTAGCTAGCTGATAGATAAGTGAAAATGCCAAGGGGGGTGGTTGAGAACGTGATTGTGAAAGTCCATGAATTCTACTTTCCCACAGACTTTTTCATTCTTGATATGGAGGTTCCTCTTAATCTCCGTGATGCACCAATTATTTTGGGTCGCCCATTTCTGGCGACAGCTTGAGCAAACATCGATTGTGTATCTGGGTGTATGGAGATAGCCCTAGGTAATGAGCGACTTAGACTTGACATATTCAGGGCATCAAGGAACTTTGATTGTGATCGTATGGAGGAGGATAGTGGAGACGAAGAATCGAAACACTGTGGTAACATTGGGCTCCTTTGTGATGACCCAATGTCTCATTCATCTGCATTGTCAGGGTTCTTGGACCTCAATCCACACGAGACTAAGACTACTGCCTTGCACATATCTTCCCGAGGATCTGATTATCTGGGGTGTATATTTGACCACAGCACCCCTGACTCTAGCTATCATGATCCACACAATACTGAATTGCCCTTGTTGACATAGGAAGATGTGACTGCATCAGGCGGGTTTTCTGTTAACACAGTCACGACCGACCACTTTACAGGTGGTGAATCAATAGGAATTCACATGTATCCTGATCATCAAACTTCCACCTCTGCTTCTGCCCCTCCCATTCCAACTCCCACCCCCACTTCTGAGTCTGATCCACCCCTGATTGAATTGAAGCCCTTACCTGACTCACTCAAATATGTGTTCTTAGGCAAAAGTGAGACATACCCAGTCATTATCAATGCTCACTTGACTCAAGAATAGGAACACCAGTTGATTTCTGTGCTACATGACCACAGAGCTGCCATAGGGTGGAGTATTGCTGATCTCCGTGGTATTCGTCCCTTGTATTGCACCCATCATATTTACACAGATGAGGAGGTGAAACCTTTGAGACAACCTCAAAGACGTCTGAACCCGAACATGCTAGAGGTAGTTAAGAAGGAGATCATCAAATGGCTGGATGCGGGCATTATATAGCCCATCTCTGACAACCAATGGGTGAGTCCTATCCAGATAGTGCCCAAGAAAGCATGACTCACAGTAGTAAAAACTGATAAGGGTGAATCCATCCCAACTCGCACCGTGACAGCATGGTAGGTTTGCATAGATTATAGAAAACTGAACATGGCTACCTAGAAGAATCACTTTCCTTTACCGTTCATTAATCAGATCTTGGAACAGTTAGCTAGATGTAGTTTCTTTTGCTTCTTGGATGGATACTCCAGGTACAATCAAGTATCGATCTACCCGGAAGACCAAGACAAGACCACTTTCACATGTCCCTTCGGAACATTCGCCTTCAAGCGGATTCCCTTCGGCCTTTGCAATGCACCAGTGACATTTTAGCGTTGTATGATAGCCATCTTCTTTGACATGATAGGGGACTACGTGGAAGTATTCATGGATGACTTCTCTGTCTTTGGAGATGACTTCGCATCTTATCTTGATAACCTCACCAAGATCCTGAAATGATGTTTTGAGGTGAACCTAATACTCTCATGGGAAAAGAACCATTTCATGGTGAGGGATGGCATTGTACTAGGGCACAGGATCTCTGCTAATGGACTTGAGGTTGACTGAGCTAAATCAGAAATCATATCTTGATTACCCCCACCTAGCTCAGATCATTCTTGGGTCACGTTGGATTTTACTGGAGATTTATACGTGATTTCTCAAAAATCACGCGACCTTTGACAAATCTCCTGGTAGCCGATACCCCATTCGAGTTTAACACCTCGTGTCTTAGCTCCTTCGAGACTTTACGAAGCACTGTCTCTGATTCCTCGATTCTCCAACCACCCGACTGGTCTCTTGATTTTGAGATGATGTGCGATGCCTCTGATTTCGTCATCAGAGCTGTTTTAGGCCAGCATTGGGAGAAACAACCCTTCTTCATTTACTATGCTAGCAAGATGCTGAATGAGGCTCAGCATAATTATACTGTCACTGAAAAGGAACTGCTAGCAATAGTATTTAGGTTAGAGAAGTTCCGATCATACCTGTTAGGGTCCAAGGTCATCATCTTCACAGACCACTTCGTCCTCTGGCATTTGTTGGCAAACAAGGATGCCAAACCTCATATTATCAGATGGATCCTTCTATTGTAGGAGTTTGATATTGAAATACGTGACAAAGTCGGAAAACAAAATGTTTTGGCGGATCACTTATCCAGACTGGACCCAGCCCACATCCCTTACTCCCTTCCTATTTCAGATCAATTTCTGGATGAATCCCTTTTGGCAATTCACTTTGTTGAGTTTCCCTGGTACGTGGATCTCGTGAACTATCTTGTCGCAGGCAAGATTCCCGCAAATTTATCTAAGGACTAGAAACTCAAATTCATAGCGGAGGCTAAATTCTACCTCTGGGATGATCCATTGCTCTTCTGCATTGGAGCCAATCAGATCATCAAAAGATGTGTCCTAGATTATGAGATTCCTAGTGTGTTATCCTTTTGCCACAGTGATGCTTGTGGTGGTCATTTCTCGGGACGGAAAATCGTTGCAAAAATTTTGCAGTCTGGATTTTTCTGGCCAATTATTTTTGGAGATACACATGAGTACGCCCAGTGCTGTAAATGATGCCAGTCGGTCGGTCCTATGACTAGGAGAGACATGATGCCTCTCCAACCCATCTTGGTCGTAGAAGTATTCGACATTTGGGGCATCGACTTTATGGGCCCTTTTCTGAATTTGCATGGCTTCGAGTACATACTACTAGCTATTGACCATGTCTCAAAGTGGGTCGAAGCCATCCCGACGAGATGGGCTGATCATAAAACCGTCATTACTTTCATACGGGAATACATCTTTGCGAGATTTGGAACACCCCGCACTCTGATTAGCGATGGGGGAAGCCACTTCATCCATGCCCACTTTAGGTCATTACTAAAGAAATATGGGGTACATCATTGCATAGCCATCGCGTTTCATCCGCAGACTAATGGGCAGGCTGAAGTGTCTAACCGTCAAATAAAGTTGATTCTCCAGAAGTCAGTTAGATTGGATAGGAAGGACTGGTCCGATAAATTAGTTGATAAACTTTGGGTATATCAAAAAGGCCCCACTCAGAATGTTGCCATATCGCATGGTATATGGTAAGGCCGTCACCTTCCTGTCAAGTTGGAACACCACGCCTTTTGAGCAGTGCGAAAATGTAACCTTGACCTCGATGCGGGAGGTCATGAAAGGACGCTCTAGCTCAGCAAATTAGAAGAAATTAGACGGGAGGCCTATGAGAATGCAGCGATATACAAGGATAAGACCAAGGCCTTTCACGACTACCACATCCAGAGGAAAGAATTCACGCCAAACTAGCAGGTTTGGTTGTTTGATTCACGACTGAAACTCTTTGCAGGGAAACTCAAGTCCAAGTGGACTAGCCCATTCATTATGATTCACCCCTATCCTAATGGGGTGGTCTAAATCATGGACCCAAAATCTGGGCATGTTTCTATAGTAAATGGCCAGTGCCTCAAGCCATTATTAGCTCAGGAACCTCCTCCAGCTGATGAAGTCATTCATCTTATCGAGGAGTGAGTTTTTGCCCAGCTGTGAGTGAGTTTTTGCCTAGCTAGAGGCATTAAACTCAGCATCTACCCACATTCTTCATCACCCTATACATATTTGCTTTATACATAGCATATTTTTCTTTTAGCATATTTCCTTTTTGCATATTGCATACTGTCAGGTTGGCTGGTACTGAACGTGAAAATTCAGAAGAAATTCCAAGTGATCTCTACCCACTTACTTCCTGCTGTATTTATTTATTTTTATATTCATGCATGAGGACAAGCAAGAACTTAGGCATGGGGAGGGGGCTAGATATACATAAAAACTGAAATTTTTTTTATGCCAACATTTAGGAAAACATTGGAGCAGCATGCTAAATGTACTTTAGGATCCTAAATATAAGAACAATCGACTCCACCTCCAATGCTCGCGTTGGAGATAGAAATTGTCTGCAATAGCCACTTCTGACTCACCCGCTCACCCTTTATTCTAAATTTAGGGCCAAGCTGAATATAACTTGATAAGAGAATTTATGAAGTACAAATGAAAGAGGTTACTTGTTTATAGCATATATACATAGTGCATTCATGAAATAAGATTATTTTTATTGAGAGAATGCATTAGGGATTTTATCCTTTAGTTGATTCCTGTAATATGAAATCCAGTACAATTTTCACACCCACATGTAGAATTTGCAATGGATTCATGGTGAAGACTGATATATGTCTTTAGTCTGTTGAGAAGAAGTAGTACTTCTTTTCCTGAACCCCTGGACAGTGTTTTGGGAGTTAGGTAGATTTTCTTCTAAAAATCCACCAAATAGTGTGAGATGAGGATAGAGAGTACTGGTGCTCTAAGATTAGTGCAAGGAATCTGGAATCCTAGATAATTAGTTGATGATACTCAGAGAATAAGCATAGTTTCCGCTCTCAGTTCCTGCATATACATTTTTTGTGAAATATTGAGAGCCACCAACTAAGGCAAATACGTGGAGAGTGAGTTCTGATAAAACTGGGGTTATGGTGGATGGTTATGACCATTTTTACGGAATCCTCAGCTGAAGGAGGATACTGATATCAAGGTCAGAAATACACCGTCCTATCCATCTTTCCCGGTGCCGTGAGTAGGCACTTCAACCAAATAACCCATCCAATATTTCTTGAGTACCGCCAATCCCTAATAATGCCTCCTCAATAAAATTCATGAATGTTTTGCTAGATTGTGTTGCATTAGAAAAATTATATATGAAAAAAAATGAAAAAAATGAAATGAGAAAATGAGAAAAAAAAGAAAAAAAAGATAAATAAAGAGAAGAAAAGAGTAGAGAAAGAGTTTGTGAGTATTTTAGTGCTTATTTTATTTGCATTAAGGCAATGCCAACAAATAAAGTTGAGATTCACCAAATATGATTTTAACCCACTTCTTTTGTGTTTCTGACAGCCTGAGTATTGGATGAGGAATTCCGACTTAGTATTAGGGTTATTGGAACTCAATTAAAGTGTTAATGTCATGTATGACCACCAAATATGGATTATATGTGTAAATCTGGTGAGATTGTGAGCTCAAGAAAATAAAGGAAAAGAAAAAGAAAAATAGAAAGAGAGAATTAATGCAAAGGAACCAAAAGAGAGCATAGTTTTTCTTGTCTTTTTTTTAGTTGAGTTACTTAATAATTTGGGAATTTAGATTCTGTAGTACTAATTTCTATGTAGCACCAAATGAGAGTGAGCCACCAAATATGCAACCATTTCCCTTAGACATTCTCTACCCATTCTTAAAGTCGAGGTGGAAGTCATAGAATATCTTGAATACCCCGAGGGAAGAAGTTTGTCTATCCCACTAGAATTTTACTAGGGGTCAAGTACAGGCTTTAGAGGTAAAAGCTACATAGCTGTACTTTTACTATTGTTTGGATTTCTAGATTTTAGGATGAACACAAAAAGGAAAAGAATCTCTAGGCATATACTTGATAAAAATAATCAGACCCTAGGGACCCTTTTGTAAATAACTTAGTTCTGCATTTGCTAGGGACTAGCAAGATTTAGGCATGGGGGTATGATTGCACAGTAATCTTAGGTCTTAATTGTCCTAAATTAGGCTAGAACTTAGCATAAGCTAGTGTAATTCATGCATGCATAAGCATTACTTGTATCTTTACTGTTTTCCTTTAGCTATGCATGAAATAATGATATAATTCACTAATTAAGTTCATTATATAAATTACAGGTAATAAGAAGTTCTGAAGTTGGATCTGAAGTTGGATCTAAAGTTGGATCTGAAGTTAGTGCTGCATCAGAGATGGAGCTAAAGATTAGAATAAAATGTAGTAGAGAAATAATGTAAGGGGTTGAGGCATGCTATTCTATTAAGTAAAAGTAAAGCAGAGTAAATTATGAAGAACTTAGGTTCAATCCTAGCCTTAGGATAGCCCTAGAAGCCTTCCCAAGCCTTAGCCACCCTTAGATTAGGTCACCACAGCCTAAGAAGCCTTAAAACCCTAGTTCCAGCCCTTATCTAGACGTCTAGATAAGTTATTGGATGTCTAGGACCCTTAGCTACAACCTGCACACCTCAAACCTAAGTTTGCAGTGTTATTGGACATCCAGACACTTGGTCAGACGTTCAATTTCTGCAGAATCCCCAAAACAGAACCCTGATTCCCTCCTGACTCAAATTGGACGTCCAAGCAAGAGGTCTGGACTTCTGATTTTTGAGTATAAGTCATCTGATACCTTTATTGGACGTCTAGAATTGCTCTCCAGTTCCTGTTTTGGAATTCAAGCTTGGATCTTGAGTTCCTAGGTCTCTAAACCTAATTCCAACCCCTTGGGAACCTAAATTAAGCTACCCCAACCCTAGTACACCACCTCTAGACCTTCCTAAGAACCTAATTAGGTTCTCATTAAGCCCAATTGACTTGGATCATAGTCAAGTACCACTGCCTAGCCAAATGGACTCGTAGAGTCCAATTGAGCTCAGATCTCAACCCACACAAGTCCAATTGGACTCAGTGAGAGCCCAATTGACCTAAGCCCAACTTAATCGAGTTATTTTACTCTCAATTAAGTTCACACTCATTCAATTAAACTTGTGTTAAGTTTAATTGCATTTTCTCCTTAGCAAATTAGGGTTTACAACCGTAATTTGAGACCTACCCTAACCTAAACCTATTGGGACCTAACCTAGCTCGCTTAGCCACTTAGGTCACGACCACACACACACACGCACACACAACCACTTATAGTTCTCTAGAACTTTCCTCAAGGTGGCACCACTCTTGGTTGCTAAAATTAGCAACCAAGAGACATTTAAATTGTAGATCCACATTTGGTGGATCTAAAAACCACTTCCAAGGCCCTTGGACAACCACACTTGGAGCTCTCTCTAGAGAGTTCCACACTTCTCTAGAGATGCTCCCTTGGGTCTACTTAAAGGACCCTTAGGTGGCCATTTGGACCAATCTAGCCTTTCACCTAGCTTTAGCATATCTCCACTCTCATTCCACCTCAACTCCAGGCAACGGCGCCATTTGACAGGAATAGATTCTAGAATAACTTAAAAATAATGCATTCATAGGCATCGTAATTTGCATAATAGCTAGTTTATTAGTCATATAGATAATATCATCATTTTATGTACTAATGAGAGATGATTTTAGTCACAGATGTTTCGAAGCCGTATAGATATGATCAAGTTGACAACGGGAGTCCAACACTTCCGAAATCGTCTCGATCAGACAACTAGAGCATCGTGTGCAGTCCATAGAAGAATAGAGACCACGGAGCCAGAGGACAAAGATCCGAGCCTCAGATGAAAAATCCAACCGCATGGATGGATTTGGATCAACGATCGTAGTTCAATGGCAAAAAAATCAACTCGATCGAAGGTCTACAACACCAGATACAAGGAAAATAAGATGGATGGCCATGATGGCGCCACATGGCACCATCAGAACTGCCCCCTCATCGCCACCCAATCTCTGAAGAAGCCCTCATGCATTATGGGCTGTTGGATCATCATCCAATGGCCACCATGCACCCATGTCACCCCCGCCCCCACGCTCCATCAACTAAGAAAAGATCTCAGTTGTTGGATCTCCATCCAACGGTTGAGAGCGGAGTTGCCTAAAACCTAAATGCAACACAAAACATGCCTTAGCATGTTGGTTAGCACACCCACACACAAGTGCGAGACATACGCTCGAGCCTCGCCATGCTCCAAATCAAGAAGGTGGTGCGCTTGATCTCAATTGGACCGTTGGATGATGAGCGGAGGGCGTGGATGCAAACACGTGGCGTGGCGAAGGCCATCGGATGGCAACACACAATTTGACGCTACCACAACATGCAGTTGCATGCGTTAATCTTAAGGCTGCGGGTGCGTGTGATTTAAGCAGTCTAATCGCGAGATCGGATGACTGAAATCAAGCGTGCGCGTTTTGAATTTGAAGCGCGTGATGAAAATGCTCGGCGGGTACGAGGAGCGGGCAGGTGCGATCCAAGGGCGCAGCAGCCACCACGTGTCAAGTAGAGGTGCGATCCATGTGATGGAGGTGTGCTGGAGGTTGTTTTGAGGCCTAATCAGGTCCGATGATCTCTAGATCAATGGATCTGATCAAATAAGAGTTGTTGCACGAGATAAAGGGGTTAAATACCCACTTTGCCCCTCATTAAAACTATTAAAGAAGGCTTAGGGCCCCCCAGTTGAGGCATCTCTCTCTTCCATCAACTTCAGATACAACTCTTCCACCATCTTTGCAACTCTCCGTCCCTTTGCAACCCTGCTCCGACCTTCATCCCGACGCTCTAGATCTGAGGTGCTGCTGCACCTTGCACAAGCATCCTACAAGCGACGTCGTCTCTCTGTCACTTTCTATCTCTCTCTCTATCTCTCTCTCTATCTATTTATTTGTTTCTACTAGCATTTTCTATTGTGAAAACTCTATTTTAATTGCAATAAAATTATGATCTTCTGAATGCATATATCTGATTCCTATACATATATACATATATAAATATCTGTTTAGAACAAGTTCTATTGAAATGCTTCTGCATAAATTACGATTGCCTCCCTGTGAATGGCATGGTATTCACTGATTTTATAAATTTATTTTTTGACGTGTTTTCGCGCTATACTACAACTGAATTAACTTTTAAAACGTGAATTACGCGTAGAACAATCGCTTGTTTTGAAAACGATGTCATAGCTTATAGTATAGCCGTGAAATCCACTCGTCAAAAATAATTTCTAAAATAATGAGACTTGGAGTCCCAATCATTTGTCTCTGGGAGCATTATGCAAATGCAAAATGAATTCGATCTCACTCGCTCTACTTGCTTAAAATCGCACGCCAGTTTTTAATCTTTGGATCACTATTTTTCCATTTGCATGATTAACCCTTATCATGTGCGCATGCATTAAGTAGATAACGAACGTAAATGTATGGGTTTCAGTACACACGATCCTAGTTAAATGATGGCTATTGATAGAGAATGCATTAATGGTTAGATCTTTAATGTTTTTAGGCATCGACATGTTAGTTGCAAGAAAGATGTAAAATGAGAACAGGCAACTTAATCATAATAAAGTATTGCAAGCAAGCACATGGTGATTTTCACACATAGATATAGGGATATATAAAAAGATGATTTCATTGATTGCATGATGGTGGTTACAGCACAGCTAGAGGAATGCTTGTACATAAATGCTTGAAACATAAACTACTCGCTAGTAGAAAACGATTGCATACGTGAATCTTTGGGGGGATTATGCATGCATCATTGGGGGAGAATATGGAGCTACACTACTAAGCAGTAATAAAGCAGTAAAACTACAAAGAACTATCTACTTAGCTAGTAGAAATAAGGCCATTCGGAGGTGGGCTCCGATGGCCTTTGAGTTTTTTGAGAGGACGAGGGGTGGCCAATGGGGGTTAGGTCGGCCCTTGGAGTTGTGAGGGAAGGGTGCTCTAGTCTTGGCATGGAGGTGGTGGAACCATGGTGGGAGCTCGTGGAGTTGAGGTGGAATGAGGGTGGAGATATGCTAAAACTAGACAGAAGAATAGATGGGTCCAAATGGCCACCCAAGGGTCCTTTAAGTAGACCCAAGGGAGCCTCTCTAGAGAAGTGTGGAACTCTCTAGAGAGCGCTCCAAGTGTGGCCGTCCAAGGTGGTTTTTACATCCACCAAAAGTGGATCTACAATTTGAATGTCTCTTGGTTGCTAATTTTAGCAACCAAGAGTGGTGCCACCTTGAGGAGAGTTCTAGAGAACTCTAGGTGGGTGTGTGTGCGTGAATGGGTGTGTGTGCGTGTGTGTGGTTGTGACCTAAGTGGCTAAGTGAGCTATGTTAGGTCATAATAGGTTTAGGTTAGGGTAGATCTCAAATAAGGGTTGCAAACCCTAATTTGCTAAGGAGAAAATGCAATTAAATTTAACACAAGTTTAATTGCATGAGTGTGATTAATTGAGAGTGAAATAACTCAATTAAGTTGGGCTTAGGTCAATTGGATTCTCACTGAGTCCAATTGGACTTGTGTGGGTTGAGAGCTGAGCTTAATTGGACTCTATGAGTCCAATTGACTAGGTAATGGTAATTGACTATGATCCAAGTCAATTAGGCTTAATGAGAATCTAATTAGGTTCTTAGGAAGGTCTAGAGGTGGTGTACTAGGGTTGGGGTACCTTAATTTAGGTTCCCAAGGGGTTGAAATTGGGTTTAGGGACCTAGGAACTCAAGATTTAAGCTTGAATTTCAAAACAGGAACTGGAGAGCAGTTCCAGACGTCCAATAAAGGTATCAAACGGCTTATACTCAAAAATCAGAAGTCCAGACCTCCTGTTTGAATGTCCAATTTGAGTCAGGAGGGAATCAGGGTTCTGTTTTGGGGATTCTGCAGAAATTGGACGTCTGACCAAGTGTGTGGACGTCCAATAACATTGCAGACTTTGGTTTGAGGTGTGCGGGTTGTGGCTAAGGGTCCTGGACATCCAATAACTTATTTGGACGTCCATATAAGGGCTGAAACTAGGGTTTTAAGGCTTCCTAGGCTATGGTGACCTAATCTAAGGGTGGATAAGGCTTGGGAAGGCTTTTAGGGCTACCCTAAGGCTAGGATTGAACCTAAGTTCTTCATAATTTACTTTGCTTTACTTCTACTTACTAGCATAGCATGCCTCAACCTCTTACATTATTTCTCTACTACATTTTATTCTAATCTTCTACTCCATCTCTGATGTAGCACTAGCTTCAGGTCCAACTCCAGATCCAGCTTCAGATCCAGCTTAAGAGCTTCTTATTACCTGCAATTTGTATAATGCACTTACTTAGTACATTATATCATTATTTCATGCATAGCTACAGGAAAACAGTAAAAATGCAAGTAATGCTTATGCATGCATGAATTACACTAGCTTATGCTAAGTTCTAACCTAATTTAGGTCAATTAAGATTGTGCATTCACATGCCACATCTCCAATGCAAACGCAATAGTGGGACTTTGTTTTTAGTAGATTTTAGGTCTTTACTTGAGGTTCAAATTGGTGGCCAAGAAATTATGTAGACATTATGAGTCTTAGACAACCTTCACTTATGCCTAAAAACCTACTCACAAGGGAAGGAAGTCTCGAATTGAGCTTAGTCACAAGAAACTGAAGTAACATGGTGAGATAGACTTATTGATTTTTAACTAAGTTCCCTTGTGATGCAAAGAGTAGAGGTATAAATTCTCTAGTGATCATAGGTGTGTTGTGCCCAGTGTTTACACATGCGTGTATTTGAATTTTGAAAATCTCGCAATTCAAGTCTTTTGAAAAACACACCTTTTTTTGAAAGAAAGAAAGGACGAGACACCATGGTGGTGCTCGTCCACTTTTATTCATACAGAAAAAAATTACATGGACCAAGAAGCAGCTCACATCCAGGCCCTTCTAGCAATATCCGAAGAGACAAAGGACTCATCACTAAAGATTCTCCCATTCCAAGCTAGCCATATTGCCCACAAGGCCACCACCATCCCTGTCCTGTCTCTTGTCTGGTCTAGCAATAAGCTCCACAATGCATCCCAAGTGGGTATAGAAAAATCCACTATCTTACGCCAAACCCACTGGGTGAAGGAACAACTAGAGAAGAGGTGTTCCGTGCTGTCCTCAGCATCGCAACCACATGCACAGGACTGAAATGTACTCCTCGTAGTCATCCTCCTCAAGGCACCGGTCACAAGACCCTCTCGCTGTGCAAGCCAAAGAAAAATTCACACTTTGAGCGGGGCCTTAATGCTCTAGAGGTAACGGCAGGTCAGATCCTTGTGATCTGGTAGGCCCTCATCCGTGAGAATATCATATGCTCTGATAGGAGAGATGACTCCATCTGTAGCAATCCTGCCCATACCCTAAAGACAAGCCACTCAAGCAGCTGTGCATCTCCTTCAACTAACTCGAGGATCGACCACTTTGTCGAATCTTCGTAACTGGGATTCTCCAGGATCTGTCTTGCACACTCCAACACTCATCAACTCAGGCTTCCCGTTCTGTGCGTGAAGACCTTGGGGAACCTCTCCTGTAGCTTCCCTTGCTTGGACCAGTCCTGGGGACAAAAGGAGAAAAGGTTGTCATCCCCAAGATGGGGGTAAAGTGCTCCTAGTGATCAGATACCATATCAACTACAGAGCACCAGAAGGGAGATTCTCCCCTGAGATGCTGTGGCTGGCCAACTGGAGGAATAGAATCACCTTATGAATCATGCACCACCTCCTGCTAGAGGCCTTGATCTCCATGCATGATTCGAACCACCCATTTTAATAGGAGGGAGTTAGCTGCTTCCTACATCCTGCACACCCCTAAGCCACCCCACTTCTTAGTCTTGCAAACTGTTGCTCACCGCATAGGTTGCGAGAAGTAGCCGTCTTGCATACAACCCTTCCAAAAGAATCTCCTCCTAATAGTTTCAAAATGTCTCAAAACCCCTTTCCTTGGACAAAACAGAGAGAAGTAGAAGGTAGGAATCACCGTAAGGACAGAGTTGAGGAGAATAAGCATCCCTCCTCTAGAGAGTAGCTTGTCATTCCAGCCATTCAATCTGGAAGTGAGTTTTTCAAAAGGAAAGCCCAGTACAAGGCTCTCATCTTCTTGGTTCGGATGGGAAGACCAATATACTGCACTGACAATGTCACCAAAGGGGTTTAGAGAGCCAAACTAATCTTTGTGCTGCATCTATCATCTAGATGAAAGCAAACTAGGGAGGCATTGGACCCATTTATGCGAAGACCAGCAATCTCTCCAAAAATTTGAACAATCTTCCCAATCGTTTGTGCTTGTGGCAACTTACCCTCTAGAAAGAAAATTGTATCATCTGCATACTGTAAAAGAGGACTAATAGTCCTCTGCTCTGCCCCACTATAAAACCTCTGATGAGGTTAGCCTACATCGCCTTGATGGTCATCCTAGCCAAAGTGTCAACTGCAAAGATAAAAATAAGTGGTACAAGAGGGCACCCCTGTTGCACTCCTTTCTGTGGCTGGATCCAAGTTCCAATTGGCCTCCCATTGAGGAGTGGGGAGAAAGATGTTGTCGTCACACATCTACTAACCCACCTCACCTAGGTCTTCAGAAACCCCCTCCGCCTCATAATCTCCCAAAGATATGCCCAAGACACCGTATCGTAGGCCTTGGAAAAATCCACCTTCCAAAGGAAAGCCTTCGTACAACACTGCGTCCATGCAGACACCATCTCCTGTGCCACCACAAATTACTTCTGAAGTGAATGACCCTTCAAGAAGGCTGACTGCACCAGATTGATCAATCCAGGAAAAGCATCTCTGAATCTGTTTACCATCACCTTGCCAATAATCAAGTGGATGGAATTTGAGAGGGCTATGGGTATGAATTCATCGAAAGTCTCGGCACCTGGTCTCTTTAGCAGGAGAAAAAGAAGGGAGCAATTCAACCTCTCAAAGACAAATTTCTCCTCTTGGAACTCCACCACTCCAAGAACATCCTTCCTAACTATAGGCCAAAACTCTCTATAGAAGAGGACTTGAAAGCTGTTCGGTCTAAGGGACCCTTCAGCTTTCAATCCCTTGATAGCAGACAGGACCTCCTCCTCACTAATTCAGTTGGTCAGCCGCCAGCCAGCCTCCTCATCCACCAACGGCATATCATTGCCAGAAAGGCACCAATCCCCAGCTGGAGTATCCTTATTAATATCCTGGAAATAGGAATCTACCATTTGTTTGATCTCATCAGGCATCCTAACATGATGGTCACCTTCTCTTAACTATGAAATGTGATTGGCCCACCTCCTAGCGCTTGCCATGGTGTGAAAGAAGCGGGTATTTGCATCTTCTTCCTTCAGCCAAAGCTATCTAGAACGCTCCCGCCAGTCAACCTCCCTAAGGTGATCCTCCTACTGAATCACCGACCTCTACCTCTATCTGTCCTCATGTTCCTCTGTAGTAAGGGGGCCACTTGTTTTAGATACATCAAGAGTAGTCACTCAAGTGCCTGGCTTCACTGACGTTCCCTGTCCTCCCTGATTTGTCGCTTGTAATGTTGAAGCCTCTGATGAAGATGACGAAGTTGGGAATCAAGAGTCCAAGTGGCAGATGACTCTTGAGGCCAGGCTGCCCATTCATGGGCGACAAAATCCCTGAAGCCCTCCTCCTGCAGCCAGAATCTATGGAATTTGAAATAGGAACCTTTGTACTGACCCTCCCCATTATCCCATAGAATGGGGGTATGATTTGAGAAGGGCCTAGGCACGGCCGAAACCCTTGTAAGGTGGTGCACCTCCACCAGATGGACGTTACACAAGAATCTATCTAGCTTGGTGCAAGCTCCATTCTCTCTCCTCCAAGTGTAGGTCACCTCTGATGTGGGGATATATCCTCAAGCTCTAGTTCCGCCACCACCTCCTAAAAACCAAGAGTAGAGGAATTACCTCTCCCACTAGGTCTATCCTCATGGCTGACGGTGGCATTGAAGTTGCCACCGATCAACCAAGGACCCCCATCTGCGTAGCCAGCCACCTGTCTCATCTCCTCCTAAAGATGTGGTCTATCCTCTAGTGCACATGTCCCGTACACGCATGAGAAATAGAGAGTGGATCTATCATCCACCCTCGTGAACCGACTTGAGGTGATGAACTCACCCACTCACTAGTCCTCCAACTTGAGATGATGAGATCTTCATAGGATGGTGCATCCTCTTGCATGATCGACCGACTCCCGAAGAAGCAAATCCTCCTTCGGTGGTTGGCCTAAAGGACACCAATACTTGTGCTCTCCACTCGCAATATGAGTCTCCTGAAGAAAGACACAGTCAACCTTCCAGTCCTGGAGATATCTCTTCAACGTGGCTTTCTGTTCTCCATCCCGAAGACCACGGACATTCCATGACAGGATACGTGTCATGGAGAAGTATCTTTCCTCCCCTTGCTAAGCCTGGCACATCTTCGAACCTCAAGGAGACGAGCAAAAGTCTCCTCATCCATCGCCATCACATGTCCAACCCCTCTGGCTTTGTAGGTTGTACCAGCATGGAGAAACAAGCAGCACGTTCCCATCATACCTGTTACCTCTACGCCACCTTCCTGATGTAGAATCCTCCATAGTTGCCACATTAGGCTGAGGCTTTGACAAATTGACACCCAAGGATGGTCCTATCGGCCCTGACGTGGAGGGGTTTTCAGCATTGCCTCCATTGCTTGAAGGAACCTCTCCTTGCTTACACCCTACGGGTGAAGTCCCCAGTGGCTGGGAAGGCTCCTCTGCCTATAGATGCATGACCTCTGGCCCTTTAAGGTAGAGGGTAGGGACAGGCTCCATCTCAATCTTCGGCGATCTGCCCGGTTGTCTACTCCTCACTCATTTTGCAGTGCATCTGCATAGGATCTTCTCCTCCCACTAATCAACCTCAGCCTTATCAACCACGTGCTACCACCTGATCGGAGGGTGATGGCCTTCGTTAGAGTCATCCCCTCAAGAACCACGATGGATGCCAATGCTTTTGTCAAGTCACCTTCAAGGACATCAACCCCCTTGATGTCCTCAACAAGGCCGCGACTTGCAAGAAGATCCTCTATTACCTTCCATGTGCGGAGGTGCAGCGGCAACCCAAGCACGATCACGTCCACTGCCTCACATGGAGGAGGGTGCTCCTCCAAAGCACCATTAAAGAGCGAGATGCACCTCCACTTTATCTCTAGGACATCAACCTTCGTGGTCGTGAATATCATCTTGGCTAGATCCTCCTCTACCAATCCAGACACAAGCAAGGCTCTGCTGGACATCTTGCCCAACTTCCAAGTCGGCGAGGATAGGGAGCCGACCAAGGTAGATTGGACTGATTCTATGGAATGAATCCTCGACGTCGCACACCCCACAAGAGTTTGTTTAAGGTGGGTAGCCCCACGTGGGTTTGCCACATGGACTGAGTAGGCCGGAACGACCTCGACTAGAGGGGTGGTTTTCTCCTTCCTCCTACGTTGCGAGCCATTGACTCTACGACTGGCAGAATGTGTGTTGGCCCTTGTGTAGAAGCTACGGTGGTCGTTCCCTCCACAAAATTGACAGTGAATCAAATCGCGGCACTCCGCCACAAAGTACCTAAACCCTAAGCAGCGAAAGAATCGAGGGCGTTCCTTTCGAGTCTTGGGCAAAGGTGGAGAGTGGTTTTTTTCTCCGCGCGTGCTCCCTCCTCCACTAGATCGCTGCGAGCAATGCTGTTGATGGACCTCTCTCCATCCATCCTCCTCTTCACTGTGATGCCGATTAGAGTCGTTGAAGGTCACTCATGGATTCACCCTCAAATTCACCCTTTCACTCCTCGTGGGTGGGCTCTAATAAAAACCTAATTTATTACCCTAAATGGCTTAATCTAGGGCTAACTCCTTAGTGAAATCATTCATTTAGAATGTAAATATTGCATTTAGAGCATGCCTGCATATCCTATGCATTGTGTTTAGTTTACGCCTAATTATCTAATTTTAGTCTTTTGTGAATAATGTAGGTGAAGGACTTAGCATAATCTGGAGCATTGAAGAATAGAAGCTGGATAGGAGCTAGGAGTTGGTTGAAGATCAAGACTTTATTGAAGAAGAAATGAAGATCCAATTAAAGAAGAAGAGAGAGAGGGACTGGGATAACCTAACCCTACCCTTGGAACCCTAGGATATCATTATCCCAGAACCTAGCCAACCTATTCTAGATCCAATTCCTAACTTAGAACCTAATTAGGATTCTCTTAACCTATTTAGAAGCTTCCATAACCCAATTACACACTTAGACTTGGACCAGCACTCAAATTGGATGTCCAGACACCTCTCTGGACGTCTAATTTGGTAGACCCAACATAAAAATTGTTCCCAGATGCACTCGTAACCCATAGCTCTGCTTTGGATGTCTAGAACACCCTTTGGACATCTGATTTTGCAGTATAAGACATCTAAATAGTGTCTTGGATGTCCAGAACACTTCTCTAACAAGTAAAAACCACCGAACATGGCCTTATCCCCTTGAAACAACCTAAAACACCACCTGAACTCTATCCTTAAGTGTAGAACCTATCCTTTCCTAAAACCTACACCTAAGAACATATCTCTTAGGCTTTAGATCCTATCCTCTCAACCTAGGTTGCCTATTTTTAGAAAACCATCATCCTATCCTAGCCTTACAACTTAGATCCTAAGGTCCTTATTAAACCAATCCTAGGCATCACTTTTGATGGAATCTAAACCATCCAAATTAGTGATCCTAGGCACCTTAGATTGACCAATAGGAAGCCACCTACTTTTCTATAAAAGGACCTAGCCTCCAACCCTTAAAGACCAATTAGCCTTAGTATAGTTTAGGCCACCATAGTCCATGCCCTCTCTCTCCGAGCTCTCTCTGGTCTTCTTCCTGGCACCTTGAATCTAAAGCTCTATCGAGTTTCACACAAGCATCCCTCAAGCGGCTCCACCATCTCTCTCTCTCTACTCTTTCTCTATTTTATTACTATGTTTTCATGCTATTTGTAAGCTTTCCTTTAGAGTTCATGTGTAAAACTTTTCATGATTAGCAATAAAGAGCATTATTCAATGGAAATCTTATCTCTCTTTATGTGCTTTCATTAGATTTGAATAGTTAGTATGAAAGGTTTTAAGAATCTCATTTTGGCTCCCTACGAATGACTCAGGACTTACCAATTTTTGATCTATAAATTTATTTGATTCAACGTGTTTTGCAACTGCAATGATAATGTAAAATCTCTTTACATAATTTACGTTGAATAGGCTCCTCATACGCGTGGCCACCACCCAGGTCATTCCAAAAAACATGCACTTTTACATTTATAATTGAGGTAAATGTAACATGTGTGTGAGTAACGCTCATCACGAAATTGTTGAATTACATGAAAGCTTTCGAGAGAGTTTTGTTCAATAATTGCATCATTTACTCATGCATGAGCCGCCATCTGATGCGAAGAAAAGTGTGATTCGTAATTAGGGTTTTTAAATTATTGTAAGATGCTAATTCGCAATCGCTTTTAAAATTTATAAACTTAAATAGTGGTGGTATCCAGGGTCATCCAAGGAGGTGGGAATGCACTTTTAAGAATCTTGCTTGATAAAATAGAAATCAACTTTCTTTTTAGATTTTTGAATATAAGATTTTTTGAATTGTTTTGAATAATAGGCGATTATGCAATTGAAGTGGGAAAAGAGACTACACCTAAATTGCTAATACTAACACTAAAGTGACAAGCTAGTTTTCTCTCTAAACTCACCCTAGGCACATGGAGGCCTAGAGTAATTAGAGAGATAGTTTAAAGTGCTAGAAACAACAAAAAAGATGCAACACAAATGAAGAGAAGGCAACTTTAATTACGGAGAATATTGTTTTACAAAAGGAAAAGTAGAGGAATGCTTCTACTCTAACAAATGAAAATAACAGAAAAGAAAAATCCTCCTGTGATGATGTTGGTGAAGAAGAGAGAGAGGCTTCTTGCTCCAAGCTTAGGTGCTCTTGGGCTTGAAAGAAGTTCTCCTCCTTCCTTGAATAGCTCCTCCATAATGGTGTCTTCCTTGGCAAGTAATGAGACGGTGGCTTCGAGAGATAACCGGGTTTTATTGTTATAGCGTTGTAGTATAGCCAGTTATTGCCAACATTTCAAATATAATTTTTTTTTACTCGGAAAATAAAAGAGTTCCCGAGGTCGAACTCAGGGAGCAAGTTGTATTCTAGAGATATACATGTTTCTTTTACAAAAATAAAGAAAGAGAGAGGGAAAGAATTTGTTGTCTTCTTTTCTCTTTGTTTTCTCCTTGTCTCAGATCTTCTTCTTCTTTGTCTGCAGAGGTGATGTCTTTCTTCTGCAATGGTGATGCTCTTCTTCTTCTTCCAGCTGTTCCTGCTCCTCCTTTTTCTTCTGTCTTTCTTCAGATCTTCTTCTTTCTTCTTTGTTTTTCTTCTTTCAGTTCTTCCCTTGTTCTTTTGTGTTCTCCTCTGCCTCGCCTTCTTCTGTTGTTCTTCAGATCTCCCTCCTTCTTTCTTCTTTTCTTTTTCAGTCAGGACGTCGCCCCTCCTTCTTTCTTCTTTTCCCTTCAGGACGTCGTCTGATTTCCAAATCAGACGACTTAAACTACCTGTTGCTACAGTGTCTCCCTCAGCTTCCTTCTTCTTCCGCGGTTCTTCTTCTTCACCTGTGCCTGCACACTTCAGAGCTTACATCAGAGAACAAAACCTACTCTACCCTCTCCCCCCGCGTCTCTCTCTCTCTGAAACCACTCTTGGGAAAGCTCTCCCAGAGCTGTCGGGTAATCGGGTTTGGGTCACGCCCGGGTCCAGGCCCACCGGCGTGCGTGGTGGGCGAGGAGTGCAGGTCAGTCTAAGTCGGGTCGGGTCAGGTCCGCGGGGCGTGAGCGCGGACGAGACCGGGTAACCGGGCGGGTGAAAGGGGACCTCACCCCGTGTGCTGAGGCAGTAAGGCTAGTGCACTAAATCAATTTAAACAGTGGAAAGGTTGTGAGGCTCACCGATGTGGGACTAAACGCAGACCTTTCCTCGCGTGCGCCTGCTGGGAGACCGCGGCCTGGCTTCTGCAGCTGCGGCTTCGATTTGCGTAGGTTGCTGGATGGCTGCCTTCGCAAGGCTCCCCGTACTCCACAGCAGCTGGAGACCTGGAGTCCTCAAGCCTGGAGCGCGGGAGAAGCTGCTTCAATGTGCGTTAATGGCGGTCGAACCTCAAAACCTGTCGGACACGAATATGGCCTCTCGGCCTGATCAAACCACTGGGGAACCTTCGCCGTGGCACGGCGAAGGTGAGGAGCTGCGCGGCAGGCCGCAAGGTGGTGTCTGGCGACAGCCCTAGGTTGGACTGCAATCGGAGGAATGGGTTTGTTCGGGGGAGCGTTACGGAGGTGTGGAGTGGTAGTGGAGGGGTGGGGGGTGCTCAGTGTGATGAGGCGGAGGTTCGGTGAGGGTCGGCGAGGTGTGTGAGGCTGTGGAGCGATGGGAACATCTCGCCGGAGGGTGGCCGGAGTCGAAGGGGGTGACGATGGTCAGGGTCGGTCGAGGGCTTAATTGAACAAATTGAAACCGGGGAAAGAAAGAGGAGAAGGGAAGTAGTTCTAACTTACTTGCAGGGACGAAGGGGGAGCAGTAGGGCGACAGTCGTATCGACTGTCGCCGGAGAAGAAGATGCTCAGGGAAGGAGGCGGCGGCGAGCAGAGAGCCGGAGAGGCACCAGCTGGGTGCGGCGTGGCGCGGGAAGAGCAGGGGAGGAAGTCTCTGCTGCTGGTATTGCGGCAGAGCGAAGAGGAGGAGGGGGAGGAACCGCCGGAGCTGGTGAGCGTCTGCCGGAGAGAGAAGAGAGGAAAGTTGGGGATTTTCTCCGTCAGATCCGAGCTGCCCCGGCCTGTGGAGCAACGGGGGGTATTTATAGGGATCAAAACAGGGAGGGAGGCGGAGGGAGACGACGTGTCTCCCTCGCCGGAGGATGGTCGGAGACGAAAACCCATACCGTCCGTGCGTTCGCACGGCCGGTATGGTGGGCTACAGCGACCAGGGGGGGTGTCCCTGCGACGGCTGACAACGCAGGGCACCCCTGGTTTACTTGCCAGGCTTTCCCCCTCACCCTGCGTGGTGCCATGCTCCGCGCAAGGTCGCCGGAGCATGGTGCTGGCCGATTTTGCAGGGGGGACCTGAATGCAAAGAACGAAGGAGAGTTAGGGGCCAAAATGCGACGGTTCAAAAGTTGAGGGCCAAAAAGTAAATATATGAGGACCAAAGTGTAAAGTCGGTCAAGGAGGTTTCTTCTTAGGCTCAAGTTTTTATACATGATTAATTAGGACCTAAGGAATCTGATGGTGAATTTTATTTCTATATTAAACCTTGTTTGACCGGTCAATTTATGCGAAAACCCAGATTAAGTTATTAATTAGGCATGGTTCTCAATGTAGGTCAACATGGGTTCTGAAGGCCAAATTGAAGGTTCTAAACCCTAGAGATTATTTTTCTATGAATTTTAGAGGGTTTATTCTATTTTTACTTTGCCTCGAACCTCGTGAATTGAAGTGGGTTGTTTTAGGGTTACAGATTATCATTTAGTTCCTTGGAATTACTGTAGCCCTTGCTAGATCATCTCATCCCACTTTTATTCTTATTAAGTTGCTTTGACCTATGTTTGGATCCTGAATTACCCTGTATGCAGATTATACTGGTAAAATTGCATTTTTACCCCTTATGACTTGTTTTCTCCTTAAACTCAGAATTCTCTGAGTTAAGCCTTTCCTTGAGTTATGTAGGAGCTTTTATCCTTTGTATTGGGTCAAAATGAGCTAGTTATGGCTCATGATGAGGTTCTCATCATACCCCCATGCCTAGCTTTTGCTAGTCCCTTAGCAAAAACTTAAGGTTTCAACTCTTGTTCTAGACCATGAAGTTCTTAATAGCTTTAGATAAGTGCTTTTTTATTTGAGCTTAGATTAGGTTAGAATGCTGACCATAGGCCTAAAAGGTACTCTAGTACCAATCAAGATCCAAATCTGTCTAGCCTTAGCCTCAGTCTCTAGCAAAGGTTTTTAAGGTCCACAAGAACTAACCTAAGGTTTATTGGACTTTGTGGTTAAAGCACCCGTGCTTGAAATGATTTTAGCCCTGGCTCAGTTCGCAGTGCGTTTTGTAAGAGAGAGATAGAAAGTTTTTCTGTTTGGAGAGTTTTCTCTCTCTTTTTCTTTTTAGTTCTAGCCTAGGATTGGCTTTTCAACACGGTCTGTATCAGATTCCTTGCTCCCATCATCAATCCTCAAGGGTTCCTGGCGATGAGTGGATGGGTTGGGTTGAATTTTTGCGGACGATTTCTAATCCCAGATGCAAGCATCTGAGGTGGGGTCGGCTGTCTATAAGGGTGAACTTTGAGTGCAAAAAGGTGTCGGAACAAGTTTCAGGTTTTCAAAGAGAATGACGGGCTGCCTCCCGTTAAGCGCTGAGTTTTACGCCATCGGCTGGGCGCAATAAGCTCAAGGGGAAAGGAGGATATAAGATGCCTCAGCCAAATCAGTAGAAGTTACATCAATGAACGGCTTGAGTCTCTGACCGTTCACGATGAAAGGTTCAGAATCGTGGCTAAGTGGACTGATTTCGATTGCTCCATTTCCAAAAACCTGTCGGACCAAAAATGGTCCGACCCACTTGGATCTCAGTTTTCCTGGGAAGAGTTTTAGTCGGGCATCAAAGAGTAGGACCTTTTGACCAGGATGAAAGATCTTTCTCGAGATGTGTTTGTCGTGGAAGGCTTTAACCCGCTCCTTGTAGATTTGCGAGTTCTCGTACGCGTCTAGGCGTAATTCATCGATCTCGCTGATTTGGAGTTTTCTGTGGGTCCCAGCCTTGGAAAGATTGAGATTACAGTTCCGTACTGCCCAATAGGCTTTATGCTCCAGTTCTATGGGAAGGTGGCATGCCTTTCCGTACACCAGTCTAAAGGGAGACATGCCCAATTGGGTCTTGTGGGCGGTTCTATAGGCCCACAATGCTTCCGGAAGTCGGGACGACCAGTCCTTCCTGTCAGGTCGAACAGTGACTTGCAGGATTTTCTTGATCTCCCGATTAGACAGCTCAGCTAGACCATTAGTTTGGGGGTGGTAAGGAGTAGAGATTCGGTGAGACACCCCGTATTTGGTCATCAGTGACCTAAACTGAACATTTGTGAAATGGGTCCCTCCATCAGAGATTATTGCGCGAGGAATCCCGAACCTTGAGAAAATGTGTTGATGAATGAATTTGAGAACGATTTTGTGATCACAGGTTCGGGTCGGTATGGCTTCGATCCATTTGGACACGTAGTCCACAGCCAACAGAATGTATTCGAAACCATCCGAAACAGGAAAGGGGCCCATAAAATCAATCCCCCAAACATCAAAGATTTCGCATACTAGAATCGGTTGCATAGGCATCATGTCGCGATGGCTCATGTTGCCCAAAGTCTGGCAACGACTGCATGCCTTGCAGTGATTGTATGCGTCTTTGAACAGTGTGGGCCAGTAAAAGCCGCACTGGAGGACTTTTGATGCGGTTTTATGCCCGGCGAAATGGCCACCGCATGCCTGGTCATGGCAGAAAGAGAGGATATTGTTGAATTCCCCCTCCGGGACACATCTCCGGATGATCTGATCGGCACCTATGCGGAAGAGGTACGGGTCTTCCCAAATGTAATACTTGGCATTGGAGCGTAATTTGTCTTTCTTGGCCTTCGGCCAATCGGAGGGGATCTGATGAGATGCCAAGTAATTTACTACATTAGCAAACCATGGAAGGCTAGTACCAATAGTCAGCAGGTGCTCATCGGGAAAATGCTCAGTGATGGGTCCGGAAGGGTCAATTATTTCAGAAGGAAGACGGGACAAGTGATCAGCTACCACATTTTGCTTTCCCACTTTGTCGCGAATCTCAAGGTCAAATTCTTGCAACAGCAAGATCCATCGGATTAATCGAGGTTTCGCGTCCTTCTTTGCAAGGAGATGCCTCACAGCTGTGTGATCCGAGTATATGATGACACGGGAACCCAGAAGGTACGATCTGAACTTTTCTAGGGCAAATACTACAGCTAGCAGCTCTTTCTCAGTAACCGTATAGTTACGCTGAGCCTCATCGAGTGTTTTGCTGGCGTAGTAAATGGCTACAGGTTTCCTGTCAATTTTCTGCCCCAAAACCGCTCCTACAGCGAAGTCGGATGCATCGCACATGATCTCAAAGGGTTGAGACCAATCAGGGGACTGTAGGATCGGGGCTTGGGTGACTCGGTCACGCAGGATTTCAAATGCTTGAGTGCATTCCTTGGAAATTTCAAAAGGAACATCCTTGGAGAGAAGAGTGGTCAGGGGGCGCGCGATTTTTGAAAAATCCGGGATAAATCGTCGATAAAAACCGACATGCCCTAAAAAGGAACGGATGTCCCTGATCGAGCTAGTCATAGGAAGGTGAGAAATCAGATTAACCTTAGCTCGATCCACTTGGATACCTTTCTCCGAAATCGAGTGTCCCAGGACAATTCCCTCAGGTACCATGAAATGGCTCTTTTCCCAGGAAAGAACCAAATTCACATCGATGCACCGCCTGAGTATCTGGACCAAGTGTTGGAGGCAATCGTCGAATGATGCTCCGAAAACTGAAAAGTCATCCATGAAGACTTCCAGATAATCACCTACCATATCTGAGAATATGGCAAGCATGCATCGCTGAAAAGTAGCGGGTGCATTGCAAAGACTGAAAGGCATCCTTCGGAAAGCGTATGTTCCGAAGGGGCAGGTGAACGTGGTCTTTTCTTGGTCCTCAGGATGGATTGCCACCTGGTTATAACCGGAGTACCCGTCAAGAAAGTAGAAGAACCTATTTCCCGCAAGTTTTTCGAGAATTTGATCAATGAAGGGTAGTGGGAAATGATCCTTCTTTGTGGAGGAATTTAGTCGGCGGTAATCTATACAGACTCTCCACGAGTTGGCTAATCGGGTAGGAATGATTTCTCCGGTCTCAGTCGTTATAGTGGTGAGTCCTGCCTTCTTGGGCACGACCTGAATTGGGCTCACCCAACGACTATCGGAGATCGGGTAGATGATCCCGGCATCTAACCACTTGATGATCTCCTTTTTCACGACCTCCTGCAGATTGGGGTTTAAGCGTCTCTGCATTTCACGAGAAGGTCGTGTGCCCTCTTCTGAATAGATATGATGAGTACAATAAGAGGGACTTATTCCAGTCAAATCATCGAGAGTCCATCCGATGGCTCTGCGATGTTGCTGGAGGACAACAATCAGACGGGATTCCTGTTCAGGACTGAGTTTGGAATTGATAATCACAGGAAGGGTCTGATTAGAACCCAAAAAGACGTATTTCAAGTGAGCAGGAAGGGGTTTCAGTTCGAGGATGGGGTTTTCAGCAGCAGCGGGTGGTTCAGTATAGATGTGAGGTTCAAGGGTGGGAGTTACTGGGTTGTTCACATCTGGATTCGACTCCTCTGTTTGCGGGTCAAGATCCTTCTGTGGTTGATGAGGCATACTCGAGTCATTCTGGAGGTGTGATTCATCAACCAAAGTCTTGATGTCACAAATTTGTTCGATGACGCCGCAATTAATTCCTTGTTGGGCCTTAAATATATCAATTTTCAGTGTTTGATCTCCAAACTTAAGCTCTATTTGGCCCTCCTCACAGCTGATGTTGGCTCTAGCAGTAGCCAAGAAAGGTCTCCCTAGAATGATTGGTGTATCCCTAGGGTTCTCAGGTGCATCCATATCTAAGACTATAAAGTCCACTGGAAAATAGAAATCCCGCACTCTTACAATAACATCCTCGAGAATCCCTTTTGGTGACTTTATAGATCGATCTGCTAATTGTAATGTCACCTCGGTTGGTTTTAGCTCAGATTCTTCTAGATGGTCAAGTAAGGATGTGGGTATCAGGTTTATGGATGCACCCAAGTCTAACAATGCTCTATCAAATTGGGTACCACCTATCTTACAGGAAATCAGGGGACTCCCAGGATCTTTTGCCTTGGGTGGGAGTCTACTAAGGATTACAGAGCTGGCTTGCTCTGACAGAACAATTGGGCTCCCTCCCTTGGTTCGCGGCTTACGCTGGGGTGTACATATATTCTTTAGAAATCGTGCGTAAGCTGGTACGTGGCGGATTGCATCCATCAAGGGGATGTTTATGTGGACCTGCTCAAAGAGCTTGACCAGGTCCTCCTCAGGGGCCACGGGTTTGGTGGTCTTCTTTCCCTTGGTCAAGGCCTCGGGAAACGGGATCTTGGTTGGTTCTTCTAGGATAGGTCCAGGTTGTGGATCTGGAACAGCGGTATCTTGGATAACTATCCTAGGGTCATGGTTATCAGGCTTGGAGTGGTTTGGATAATGCGGGTCTTCAGTTGTTTTACCACTACGTGTTGTTACAGAATTTAATCCGGCCTGATTCTGGTTTGGGTTTGGTAAGAGGGGTGGCTGCTGCTGAAATCCCGCATAAGAAGTTGAGGCTTCCATCTCGTCTGGAGATGGAGCAGTAGGGGCCTGATAAATCCATTGAGCGTGGCCTAAATTTGGATTCATAACGCGCTTCTGGGTTGGCACGTTATTTGGGTTAGGAAGAGGTTGGGAAGGGAGTGTGCCTGGCTGGCGAGAATTTGCCAACTGGGCCAGTTGAGTTTTAACTTCAGTAAGCTCGTCCTTGTGCTGTTTTTGAATAGCCGCATTCGTTTTTTGAATGTCAGCCAGAGTCTGAAGGATTAGGGACATTTGATCCTGATTTGGCCCTGATGGATAAGTAGGGTTGGGCCGAGGCTGAGGCGGCTGGTAATGACGAGGGGGCTGTGGGCGGGACTGAAAAGGTGGTCTTTGAGTTTGGGAATTTCCTGCCCACTGAAAATTGGGATGGTTTCGCCATCCAGGGTTGTAAGTGTTGGAGAATGGGTCGTTCTGGATGGCGTTGAGGTCCTCGCAGGTCTGAGGAACCTCCTGAGAGTCAGGGAAAGGGGGAATGGAGTTCCCCCGGCTGGTGTAGAAAGGATCGGATGATCCTCCGATCCAAGAATCAGATGGGAATGGATATGGATCCATCCCAGGGGAAGGTCGGTGGAGGATGTTTTGCACAGTTTCCTGTGTGGAGGGAGGTTGTGCAAAGGAGTTACGTGCGGAGGTGGCTTGCTGCAAGTGCTGAGTCAGCTCATCCACCTTCTTTTCAATGATTGAGACCTTGTCCAATCGACTGGCCATTAATTCCAGGTCGACTGATGCGGACAGGCCCTGCGTCTCATGTGCTCCCTTAAGATTCGTCGTTGCGCGGGTATTCGTCCTGTCGAATAATCCCATGGAGTCATTGTTGATGGAGTTCTCGCACATATTTTCGAGAATTTCGCATACGGTGTCTTCATGTTGACCCATGATGTTTCCTCCGCAAGTTGCATTGACGAAAAGGCGGATGTCCTCACGGAGTCCCTGGTAAAAAGATTGGACTTGTTCCCATTTAGGAACTCCGTGATGGGGGCACTTTCTCATGAGATCCTGAAAGCGATCCCATGCCTCATGGAGAGGTTCTCCTGATTGCTGAGTGAAGTGTGTAATCTGATGGCGCAAGGCGTTGGTCCGACCAACGGGAAAAAACTTTTTCAAAAATTCGGATTGAAGTTCTTCCCAAGTGTTGATCGGCCGGGTCTGAGTTTGATACCAATGGGCGGCCTTGTCCATAAGAGAAAAGGAGAACATCTTCATGAGAAGAATATCCCGATTTTGCGCATCTGATCCAAAAGTGTGGGCCAGATGCTTTAGCTGCTTGATGTGCTGGAAGGGATCTTCAGAATTAAGCCCATGGAATTTAGGTATAGCATGAATCATGTTGGGCTTTAATTCGGAATCAGGTCCTCCAGTCGGGATTCTGACTCGAGGCTCAATGGCCACCGCAGCAGGATTGTAGTGGTCCCGCATCATAGGACGCTGTGGTGGGTGCACGAAGTTTTGGAAGAGGTCATTGAGTCGCTGGAGCTGGTGTTCCAGATTATTTTCTTCCTCAACTGGCTGAGCCATGATGGGGGAAGAAGAACTTGGTTCTGAATCAGAAGAGAGAATAATGTGAGGGTGTTGCTGCACAAACACGGGCGTCGAGGCTTGGCCTTGACGAGAGCGAATTTCTAAAGGAGGTCTTAAGGGTGGTCTTAGGGACCTCTTTCCGTACATGCACTGTTGGAAGAGGTAAGTTTAGAAGGTGCTGGACCCAATCAAGACACCCAAAAATGTGTTGGGTGACTATAGAGGTGCGGGGCAGATGGACCCCTTGATCAGAAAGATCGTCCACCTGAGAATTACCTGGGCAGCCAGAGAGGGAGAGTCCCGCGAAGACCCCTACACGGTAGAGCGTCCCCACGGGTTACAGGGTTTCCCCCACCCGACCTCTCTTGTCACTGCGGTTCCAGGTAGACCAGAATGGGGATCTTGACCTCTTAAGTCTACTAATTTTAAGATCAGGGTGCTTAAGGTTTCACTTGAACTTTAGGTGTTTTTGTGAACAAAGTGGCCTAGTTTGAAGGTTGGTTGACCCCAGGGGTTAACTTCACCTAGTGGTTTCCTTGAGAAGTTAGGCCTTGTTTTAGGGTTCAAGTGTTTAGAGAGAGCCAATTGTTTAGGATTTTTCTTGTTAATTATTTTCAATCAATGGCTTGGGCACATCTCTTTTGGATTTCCTCAATTCTTGATTAAGGGGTGTGTCTCTACTGAAATCCTAATGTTTGACCTTATGTTGGCTCTACTTGGTCCATTTAACTCTTTGTTGGGCAATTAGGGCTCAAGCAAGAATGTGTTAGCCCTTAAATACCCTTAATAGTGTGCAAGAGTGATGAGTTGAAAACATGCAACTCTTTATGGTTACTAAGTATGGAAGACAGGTTAGCCCTATATTGCTTGTTCTTTTCTTTTCTTCCTCTTTAGAGTTTAGGGGTTAATAGCGAGAGGAAAAATTTACCTGTCTTCGGAGTGGTTGTCGTGTGGTTGCTTGTCTTCTTGAGTTCCTGTAGCTGCACAAAAGAGAGGAGATTATCAGAAATTAAAAAAAAGAAACAGGAATGTTTACCTCTAGAATAGCCGTTGCTCCCCGGCAACGGCGCCAAATAATGAGATGGTGGCTTCGAGAGATAACCGGGTTTTATTGTTATAGCGTTGTAGTATAGCCAGTTATTGCCAACATTTCAAATATAATTTTTTTTTACTCGGAAAATAAAAGAGTTCCCGAGGTCGAACTCATGGAGCAAGTTGTATTCTAGAGATATACATGTTTCTTTTACAAAAATAAAGAAAGAGAGAGGGAAAGAATTTGTTGTCTTCTTTTCTCTTTGTTTTCTCCTTGTCTCAGATCTTCTTCTTCTTTGTCTGCAGAGGTGATGTCTTTCTTCTGCAATGGTGATGCTCTTCTTCTTCTTCCAGCTGTTCCTGCTCCTCCTTTTTCTTCTGTCTTTCTTCAGATCTTCTTCTTTCTTCTTTGTTTTTCTTCTTTCAGTTCTTCCCTTGTTCTTTTGTGTTCTCCCCTGCCTCGCCTTCTTCTGTTGTTCTTCAGATCTCCCTCCTTCTTTCTTCTTTTCTTTTTCAGTCAGGACGTCGCCCCTCCTTCTTTCTTCTTTTCCCTTCAGGACGTCGTCTGATTTCCAAATCAGACGACTTAAACTGCCTGTTGCTACAGTGTCTCCCTCAGCTTCCTTCTTCTTCTGCGGTTCTTCTTCTTCACCTGTGCCTGCACACTTCAGAGCTTACGTCAGAGAACAAAACCTACTCTACCCTCTCCCCCCGCGTCTCTCTCTCTCTGAAACCACTCTTGGGAAAGCTCTCCCAGAGCTGCCGGGTAATCGGGTTCGGGTCACGCCCGGGTCCAGGCCCACCGGCGTGCGTGGTGGGCGAGGAGTGCAGGTCAGTCTAAGTCGGGTCGGGTCAGGTCCGCGGGGCGTGAGCGCGGACGAGACCGGGTAACCGGGCGGGTGAAAGGGGACCTCACCCCGTGTGCTGAGGCAGTAAGGCTAGTGCACTAAATCAATTTAAACAGTGGAAAGGTTGTGAGGCTCACCGATGTGGGACTAAACGCAGACCTTTCCTCACGTGCGCCTGCTGGGAGACCGCGGCCTGGCTTCTGCAGCTGCGGCTTCGATTTGCGTAGGTTGCTGGCT
Source organism: Thalassia testudinum (assembly GCA_037157565.1). Lineage (NCBI taxonomy): Eukaryota > Viridiplantae > Streptophyta > Magnoliopsida > Alismatales > Hydrocharitaceae > Thalassia > Thalassia testudinum. The sequence continues at coordinate 107,354,224 of JAZHRO010000003.1, read as the reverse complement.
GGCTGCCTTCGCAAGACTCCCCGTACTCCGCAGCAGCTGGAGACCTGGAGTCCTCAAGCCTGGAGCACGGGAGAAGCTGCTTCAATGTGCGTTAATGGCGGTCGAACCTCAAAACCTGTCGGACACGAATATGGCCTCTCGGCCTGATCAAACCACTGGGGAACCTTCGCCGTGGCACGGCGAAGGTGAGGAGCTGCGCGGCAGGCTGCAAGGTGGTGTCTGGCGGCAGCCCTAGGTTGGACTGCAACCGGAGGAATGGGTTTGTTCGGGGGAGCGTTACGGAGGTGTGGAGTGGCAGTGGAGGGGTGGGGGGTGCTCAGTGTGATGAGGCGGAGGTTCGGTGAGGGTCGGCGAGGTGTGTGAGGCTGTGGAGCGATGGGAACATCTCGCCGGAGGGTGGCCGGAGTCGAAGGGGGTGACGATGGTCAGGGTCGGTCGAGGGCTTAATTGAACAAATTGAAACCGGGGAAAGAAAGAGGAGAAGAAGGGAAGTAGTTCTAACTTACTTGCAGGGACGAAGGGGGAGCAGTAGGGCGACAGTCGTATCGACTATCGCCGGAGAAGAAGATGCTCAGGGAAGGAGGCGGCGGCGAGCAGAGAGCCGGAGAGGCGCCAGCTGGGTGCGGCGTGGCACGGGAAGAGCAGGGGAGGAAGTCTCTGCTGCTGGTATTGCGGCAGAGCGAAGAGGAGGAGGGGGAGGAACCGCCGGAGCTGGTGAGCGTCTGCCGGAGAGAGAAGAGAGGAAAGTTGGGGATTTTCTCCGTCAGATCCGAGCTGCCCCGGCCTGTGGAGCAACGGGGGGTATTTATAGGGATCAAAACAGGGAGGGAGGCGAAGGGAGACGACGTGTCTCCCTCGCCGGAGGATGGCCGGAGACGAAAACCCATACCGTCCGTGCGTTCGCACGGCCGGTATGGTGGGCTACAGCGACCAGGGGGGGTGTCCCTGCGACGGCTGACAACGCAGGGCACCCCTGGTTTACTTGCCAGGCTTTCCTCCTCACCCTGCGCGGCGCCATGCTCCGCGCAAGGTCGCCGGAGCATGGTGCTGGCCGGTTTTGCAGGGGGGACCTGAATGCAAAGAACGAAGGAGAGTTAGGGGCCAAAATGCGACGGTTCAAAAGTTGAGGGCCAAAAAGTAAATATATGAGGACCAAAGTGTAAAGTCGGTCAAGGAGGTTTCTTCTTAGGCTCAAGTTTTTATACATGATTAATTAGGACCTAAGGAATCTGATGGTGAATTTTATTTCTATATTAAACCTTGTTTGACCGGTCAATTTATGCGAAAACCCATATTAAGTTATTAATTGGGCATGGTTCTCAATGTAGGTCAACATGGGTTCTGAAGGCCAAATTGAAGGTTCTAAACCCTAGAGATTATTTTTCTATGAATTTTAGAGGGTTTATTATATTTTTACTTTGCCTCGAACCTCGTGAATTGAAGTGGGTTGTTTTAGGGTTACAGATTATCATTTAGTTCCTTGGAATTGCTGTAGCCCTTGCTAGATCATCTCATCCCACTTTTATTCTTATTAAGTTGCTTTGACCTATGTTTGGACCCTGAATTACCCTGTATGCAGATTATTCTGGTAAAATTGCAATTTAACCCCTTATGACTTATTTTCTCCTTAAACTCAGAATTCTCTGAGTTAAGCCTTTCCTTGAGTTATGTAGGAGCTTTTATCCTTTGTATTGGGTCAAAATGAGCTAGTTATGGCTCATGATGAGGTTCTCATCAGCAAGTCTTAGGGGGGTGTGCCTTTGCTCCTCCAAAGGTGGGTGATCTCCACCCACAAATCTCCTCCTAGGGTGGCGTGTACCACCCTCAAGACCTCCTCCTAAGGTCTTCCTTACCTGGCTGCTCATCTGGTTGGTAGGGGCACAAGAGATAAGGGAAGAGGGGAAGGCACCAAGGGGACAGAGTGTCCCCTTAATCTTCTTCTTCTTCTCCTTCTTCTCTTGGCCGACTATAAGGTGGAGTAATGGTGGAATTAATCAAGCCAAAGGATGATGGAAATGGTGGTGGTTATGGGTCTTTTAATAGAGTAGGATGGGGGTTGTAGGTGGCTTTTGGGATGGATGGTTATGATGGATTTTTAGGATAGTTAGAAGATCCTAGGGCTACTATAGGTTGGAGCCAACTCAAGGTGGCGATTACCACCCTTGGTGCCTTTTGAGTGGCACCAAAAAGGGGGTTCTAGAAGGGTATGGGTTGGCACCACTTAATGGAGGGTGGAGATGGTTTGGGTGATGAAATGTAGGGCCATGATGTGGGTATGTTTTGGCTCCAAAACAAAGGGCTTCTAGAAGGGTGTTTTGGCGCCAAAACAAGGTGGCTCTTGGTGGTGGTTGAGGGGCCAAGAGGTGTTTAAAGTTGGCACCAAAAGTAGGAGCTAGGGTGGACTAGGCTTAGGTCTACTTAGTGGAGCTTAAGTAGATGGGTTCTAGGGTTAGTTATAGGCGGTGGACGGCCATTGGGAGCTAAGGTGTAGCTAAGGTAAGCTAGCTAAGCTAGCTTAGCTAGTAGTTGAGTAGAGGAGGAGGTGGGATGGAGCTAGGGTTTAGGGAAGAGGAGCTAAGGAAAAATTATCTGGAGCTAGAATGAAGCTACATTAGAGTTGGAATGCTGAAGAGGCCTTCATGAAGAGTCAACTACTCAGCTTAGCTAGCTAGTTCTTATGCTAGCATTTAAGCTTGGGTAGTTGAGCTAAATTGAGCTGGTCTCAACCTAACCGAAGCTAGGTTGGGTTGGAACTGCCTCTGATGGGAACTCCTGAGCTAGCTTAGCTACTAGTTGATAAGTAGTAGCTAAGCTGGAGGGAGTTAAGCTACCATGAGCTGAGTGGAGTTGGGGAGAGCTGGACTTGAGCTGAGGTGGATTCTTGTCAACTTGGTTGAGCTAGCTAGAGCTCCTAGTGAACTAATTGGAGCTGAGATGAGCTAGACTCAACTAAGTTGAGCTAGATTTGAGCTGACTTGAGCTAGGTTGAGCTAGGATGAGCTGCCGAGCTAAATGGAGCTAATCCTAACCCAAGTGAGCTGGTATCCAGCTATGATGAATTGGAATTGGCTGAGTCCCAGCTAGAATGAGCTTCCTCTTCACTAGTTGCCTTCATGAGTGCTAAGGTTTTAGGGATCTATCTATTTGTTTGTCTCTAACACTCAAATAAACGTATCAAAAATATAATAAAATATGCAATGCATGCCTAACCTATTGATGTGAAGTTAAAAACATAAGAGCTAGATCTGTTTTAGGTCATAAGAATGATGATAAATTGGTGTTTATCACCATCTATTTTTTTTTTGTATTTTTCCTTTTGCAATTTTTTTTTGTTGATTTTTTTTCTTGAAAGCGAGAATGGTGAAATCAAGGCACAATGAATATTGAAGATTAAGCACACATACATGAGATATAAATCAAAACAAAATTTTCATTGCATTCATCATGAGAAAAAGATATTCAATCATTCACAAGTAGAAGAAAGCTTAACAAGATGAAATATAAATATTATGCTACTAGAAATCCACCACGTCGCCATGCACTTAAAGGAGCCTTCAGCAAATGGAGGGTGGAGGTGGCTAGACCAAGGCCTAGATGGCCATCTACACGCCACATAGAAGAGGGCACACCCAAGGTGTAGAGAGAACCTAGGTGTGTAAGAAAGAAGAAAGGAAATAGATCTACTTGCTAGTAAAAAAAATAAATGCAGAAAAATATAAAGAAGAAGCTATGTTACGGGAACTAGAAAGGATGTCACCAAAGGTGCTTCCATAAGGAAGCTTTTGGTGGCCTTTGGACGACCAAGGAGGAGAGGTGGTGGCTAGCCACCAAGGTATGGTGGTCGGCCTTGGAGGGTGGAGGGAGAGGCTTGAAGGTGGTGCAACTGTGGTGGAAGAAGAAGGAGGAAGAAGATGATGATGGGTGGCCATTAGGAGGGGTTTTTATGGAGGAGGGGAGGGGATAAGATCTTCAAAGTGGCAACCAAAGGAAGGGATAGAGGACAAGAACTTGGTCACCACTTTTGGAGAGGGTGTTGAGTTTGCGTGGACATTGTGTTGGGTGGATAAGGTTGGGTTTGTTGTGTTAAGTTGTAGGATTAGGTTCTAATTAAGTTAGGTTAACCCTAAGGTCTAATAGGTTGAGTCTAATTAGGTTGGTTCTAGTCTAATTGGGTGTGTGTATATCTAATTGGGTTAGGTTAATCCTAATAGGTTAAGGCTAAGTCTAGACTAGGTCATAGGTGAGTCGAATTAGGTTGTAATGAACCTAGTTATACTTATGTGGGTTGAGATGTAATCAATTGGGCTCTGGGTGAACCTAATTGAAATCAGATGCACCCAATCAAGTAGGTGTGCACCCAGTTAGGTTAGGGTTAGGTCTGATTAGACTCACTGAGTCCAATTAGCTTAGGGTTAGTCCAATCAGGTCCCACTGGACGCAATTGACTGGTAGCTGACCCAATTGACTCAAGCTGAGTCAATTAGGTGTGGTATGGACCTAAATAGGTTTCTAGGCTAGGGATTGGGTATTGGATAAGTGGGTTAGGGTTATGGATATAGGATAGGGCTATGGATAGGGTGGATAAGCACATGGACAATGTTATCCGTGTTTTTGGCTTTTGAGCTCAGATATCCTAATAGGGAGGTGGTTCAGGGATAGGTATTGGGATAAGGTTATCTTAAGATTCTAGGGATAGGATAGGAATATCCTAGTTCTTCTTCATTTTCTGCACTTATTCTAAGCAAGAAATCCTCTTCTATCTTTCTTTCTCTCTCCTGGTCTTTATTACAACTTTATTCCAAGCTCTAGCTCCAACCCTACTACAGTTTTTGCTCTTATCCATCTTTATTCAACTCAGGACATCTTCTGAGCTCCTTATTCCCTATAAACAAGAATAAACATCAATATATACAGTAAAGTGGCATTATTATATGTACAACTAAATAAAAGGATGCAATGCATGGTAAGTAGTTTATGAATGTTCTAACATAATTTAGGTTAATTAAATCCTATGATTGCTGCACAATCAGGTGACAATTACCCTCCTCCTTGAACTTTGTGTTTTCCTAACAATCAGGTGACCTCCTGGAAAGGATCATTAGAGATCATAACTCCAACGTGTAGGTTGGTCTTTTGATGCCCTTCTCTCCAAACGTCCGAAGGTTGTATCAGAAGTCCAGACAAGACCCTAGACTTCTTGTTTGCACCTTGGACGTCCAACTTGGAAGAGCAAAAAGAAGTGGTACTCTTTCTTCCTTTGTCTTTCTCTTTACTTGACGGGTGGAGTTTCTTGGGGTTTGGAAATAGATTTGTTAAGGTTAGTCTCTTTTCCTTTGGGAGATACCTATAGGGATAAAAAACTAATGTTAATATGATGGGGACCCTTGGATTACCATCAAAGGGTTGGGACCAATTTCCATTTATATTTTGTAAGATTAGCTCATAACAAATTATGTGATGTTTGGATTTAGTATCCAAACTATGTTTAAGTGCCATCCAACCCTCTTGGATTAAGCCCAATCAAATTAGGCCCAATTAAACATTAAATCAAATGTTATTTAATACCTTAAATAACAATTGAATTTTCTACAAGTAGGAACCCATCAAAATCACAATTGGTTTCGTTACACCAATAGCGAAGACTTTCAAATTCTTGGAATTATGGTGCTACGCCTCCCTAGGTATTCTAAATATCCGTGAATCCTTCACTCGTGGAGGACAATATTACCCTTGAGGTCTAATCCATTAGACAATTGTCATTCCTTTTGGATAATATCATTTCTAACATCTCTTCCTATCATTGGGACAAGAGTGAATACTAGCTCCTTTCCTAAAGGATTATATTCTTCACTTTCATGCTTGAGTCTGATTTGGACTCTGTGACTACATGTGGAATTTCTCTTTCCCAACATACTCTGAATGAGTTCTCACCTCCAATATGCTACGTACAGTTATAAAGTAGAATTATGTGATCCCTTCGAGAGATCACATGTCTCGTGTTCCCTCCTACATGCACTCGCTTTCCAGTATTAACATCAAGGTGGGTGCATCTACTATTGATCCGCTAAATGCATGCGTTTGTGAATAGAGACATATATTTGTCTTAGGTCAAAGGATACCCTATCTCCATGACAACATTGGAGGACTTCAATTATCTCCTATTTCATTAGGTCAACTCCTTGACCTAATTCACATGATAGTTTTAAATCTCCATTCAAGAACATCAACCAAGCAACACTCGCTAAAGCAAGTTGCCATCCCAACCCAGACTTGAAACAAATGATCGTATCAGATATGATGGTTTCTTGGTTTGCTATTGGAATCTTTAAAACATTTAGCTCTTTGAGTCAACACACATTGGGTTTATTTGATCTGGCTAAGTATGTCACCCTATTCGTACTACGGGACCCAATTCATGTACTAGAAATAATCTAATTCTTTTATTTAGATGAAATGTAATCTCATTATATTATTTGGATGGATCACATAGGGCATACTAAATCCAATAATAGTGTCCCTTGATGGCTTGATTGGAAAATGCTTAATTTGCCTAGTCTTTCCTGCAACAAACAACGTGGTAGAATATGAGGCCCTCCCAATGGGCTCCCACCCTATGGCGGTGACTAGCCTTGATATATTCATGAATTCTGAATTGGTTGTACAATAAGTGTAGGGAGAATTTCAAACACGGGATCAACTGGTGGCATAATATGTAGAGGAGGCCTGGGTAGCTATGGTCAACTTCCATTGTGTCAATATCAATTGGGTACCTTGGTCAGAAAACTCTCTTTGGCTATCCTATCCCTCAGCCATCCAACAGAGGGAGGATGACAACATTAGCCTCGAGGAGCTAATGAGCCCTTTCATTTGACAAAGTCTAATGATGAGTATCAATGCTACAGAAGGTTCCTAGATGGACCAAATCCTAAATTACCTTTAACGTGGCTAGATACCATTTAAAGTCGCTAACACAAAAGCTTTCTACCTAAAGGTCACCTACTATGTTATTCTAGATGGCATCCTATATAGGAGAGGGCACTTGATCCCCTTTCTTGGGCGTTTAAGTCACAGTGAGGTTCACCAGGTCCTCGAGGCTGCTTACGTGGGATTTGCAAAAATTAGGAAGGGCCAAAGGCCTTGGCCACGAAGATTCTTTGATATGGCTCTTTTTGGCTTCAAATTAATAGGCATGCCAAAGAATTTACCCAAAAATGTGAGGTTCTTAAACATACCTTGAGCCTCACCATTTGTGCAGTGGAGCATGGATTTCATAGAACCTTTCCTTATGGCTCCCTCCTAGAAGAAGTTTGTCATTGTGGTTATAGACTACTTTTCTAAGTTTGTTAAAGTGGAAGAGGTGGCCAGCCCTAACGTTGAGCAGGCCCTATCAACTTTGTGTAGAAGGATATCATATGTCACTATGGGATCCTCCAAATAGTTGTGGTGGAAAATGGGACCAAATTTGCATCTAAACAGTTTGAAGACTTCTGAGTCGATTGGAGTATCCAGTTGAAATTCACCTTAGTGGCCCACCCTTTGGCCAACAGTCTAGTAGAAGTGACTAATCGAACAATCATTGCATTACTCAAAAGAAAGCTCAACAACGCTAAAGGAAGATGGGTGGAGGTGCTACTTTCTATCCTTTAGGGGTATAAATGGGCCAAAAAAATGCTACATGCAAAACTCCCTTCAACATGGTGTATAGCACAAAGGCTTGAATCCCATTAAAGGTGGACCTCCCATCCTATTGAGTTTAGTTCTTTGACTTGACTACAAATGAGGAATAGATGAGGATGTCCTTGAACCTTCTTGAAGTTGTGAAGAAGAGGTGAAGGATAAGCAAGAAGCCTACAAGGAAACCACTGCCAAGTATTACAATCAATGGGTCAAGTGGAGATATTTCAATGTAGGTGACCTAGTGCTCAGGTGGGCCATGGCAACCAACTTGATGGAACCAAGCGAAAAAGTAGCCCTTAATTGTGAGCCTCAAATTCAATGAGATCTTACAAACTAGTACCCCTTGATAACCGACACATACCTTGCTTGTGGCATGCTATTAACCTACAACCTTACTATGCTTAAGGTAGATCATCCACACATTCGCTGCAAAGTTAAACAAAATACACAAGAGTGGAGGATTCAAACCGGAAAACAAAAAATCTCATTCAATTATTCTTGATTACAAAATTGAGACGGCTACCTATACAAATTAGAGAGGTGAAACTGCTAGATACATAAGAAAGAAGAAAAAAGGAAAGTAGTCGACAGAAACAAGGCAGTCTAACAGCTCAGATATCCAACAGCTTGTCAGGTGGAGGGGGCATCACGTTGGAAGAGGTGTCCTCAGTAGAAGAAGAGTCTGAGCCAGAAAGCTCGCCACCTATCTCATCTCGTTCCTCCATTAGCTGCTCGATGGGGGCTTGATTACATCATATAGAGAGAGAAAGAAATTATAATAAATAAATAAATCAATTCGTGGTAGGAAGGGAGTTACGTTACGCTCAGCATTTCATCCCTTTCTCTCTCTTGCTCTGTCAATCTCTCCTCAACATGCCAGCACATCCCCGCCAATCTCTCTTTCCTCGTCAACAATCTCTCCCACACGCAATTCTCATAGCTCGCACGTGCTTAGACTAAGTGGGTTGTGGAACAGGCCCAGCTTAGGCAATAGAAAGAAAAAATGGAAAGGGTGATCACGCGCTTTCCGTTAAAAAAAATATGAATTATGTCGTTGATCGGACTGAATCGCGTGTGCAGAAAAATTTCTCCTCAAAGCCAAGCATAAATGAGGTCGATCGACAAAGAAGGCATGTAAAACAACATCTCAAATCGTTATTTGATCATCAAAACAGAATGAAAGTTCATGACATCACAAGAACAATTAAAACATGAAATAAAAATGCAAGGGAAAGAGTTCGCTTGATCCGAGGCGTCCCCCGAATTGTTGGTGCGGAGTCGTAGACAATGTCAAGGGCGGTGCGGTGGCTCGCTTGCTGTAACTGGCGAGTCGTCAGAGGAGGCGTAGAACGTGGGTTATGGACACAAGGGTGTTGGTGGGTGGTGCCTCGTGTGCAAGACCTTGGAGAGAACCTTCTTCTTCACGGGAGGCCCTCCATGGCGATGCAGTAGAGATGGAGAGCCATGGATGGATCTCCTATCTTCTTAAGAAGATGGTGGACAGCATTTGATGTCCCCTCCCGGAGAGGAAGGCCCTTAGGCGTCAAGAAGACAAATGGAGAATGTCCCCCATCGTGAATGATTTCCTTCCTCTTAGTGGCGCCTCACATCCCGCCCACCAAAAGTGGCGATGCCACTTTGGTGTTTCCAAAGTTAGGTGGACGACCTCCCTTGATTAATGGATCTTAGATCCATATTTTGTGGATCTTTGAATCCTTTCCAGAACAAGGACAACCACCTTCTTAAAAGCTCTGTCTACGCCAAACAATCAAGGAATAGCACCACAAATAAAGGAAGGGGAGAATTGCTCCCACGTCCACCTGCTTCCATCGTTTTTCTCCCTCGTGTGCATCATTTGGTATACCTAGGTCCTTCAACGATTAATTAATTAATTAGTCTTCTAACCTAGTTTGGCCAACATAAGAATATGCACATTAACTTTGAAAATGCAAATGTACGTGTATTATACATGAAAATGCAAATGTACGTGTATTATACATAAAAATGCATGAATCAAAGTTTCCTGGTTAACCAAATATTTCATAACAACATATGGGTGCATATGCATTTTTATGCATATATCTATTTAACTTAGGCCATAATGTGGTCCACAAATGTGGACTCATCAAATTCTTTCATGCCTAAGTTTTGCTAGTCTTTAGCAAAATCCTGTAGAAAAGTACCAATTCTCTAGGCCAGAATTTATCGTCAAAATCTTAACATGCCTCACCTTTAAAGACTAGCTTGAAGTACTAATCCTAGACCTTAAGGTAGTTAAGTATTGGACAAGATATAGGCTTGATCGACTTTAGCCTTGGGTCTCCGACAAAGGTTTTTTAATCTCCCAAGCCTATCCTAAGGTTTATTAATTTTGGAGGTTGAAGTGTTCATGCTCAGTGGGTAATTTGATTAATGGACATCCACGCTTGTTCTTCCCTTGGATTGGACTTACCCTTCACCCACCTAGACCTATCTTGGTGATGTTATGATCGGAGTTGCAGTTAATTTAGTTTATTTAATCTCACAAATCATATCTGTAATTTAGTGTCACAATCTAGTTAGATGCCATTTTATTTATATACATTTTTACTGATTTAGTTTAGGTTGTTCGGTTATTGGTATACATTACTTTCTAGGATCTAAGATCAATCTTTCATTTTAAAAATACAAAGGATATTTACAATTATATATAACTAAATTTATACAATTATACATACTAGTATCTACTTATTTACAAACTAATTAAGCTATATACATGATCATGCAAAAGAAAGAAAAGAATAAAGGTTAATATACAACATGTTCATTAAAAATGCCTAAAAAGTATATACAACAGAAGAAAAAAAAGAAATAAATTAAACCTAACATTTACATTCTAATTATATATACAAATTTATGCTCATGCTTTACTCTTCTCCTCTGTTCTTAAAATTCTTCTTCTTTCATCTTTTATTCTCTTCTCTCATTAAGCACGACCGCTCTTCTCTTCTTCTCTTAAGGTTCTTAAGAACATCTCAAACCTCTTCTCTTTTTCTTCTTTAGCCCAAAAAGAATGGTCTTAATTGGACCTAAATCTCTTCCTCTGCCCCTAATGGTGCCTCACATTTAGAGTAATGGGTACACATGTGTGTGCCTTTACGGATGTCGTCCTCGCTCGAGGGGGTATATTCAACAAAACAAGAACTATTGCATCAGCGGTTGTAGTGTCACATGATGTGGCACTAAAAATGTGCCCCTTTTGTGTAGAATCTTAATTAAGAGTTTAATACTGTAATTAAGCTTAAATAATTAAAGTTACAATAATTTAATTAGCATATAAAAATATTTATTTCATCTTTTTAATTAATTTATTTACAAATCCTAATATATATTTAAGTTAGGTGTTAGTTATGTCCATATTAAGCTTAAGTTAACTTATATAAACTTATGTACATTACTAAACTAGGTTATACATAGGTTAAATTACATACTAAATAATATATTTAAGGATTTTAAGTTAATTATTTATATTTACTAATGTACATGTAAGTTATAAATATATATATATACATACACATTATATACATATTACACATATAAGTAGCTTTACAGTACAAGTAAATTACTATACATCACAGCTTAGGTTATAAATAGGTTAGATATAAGTTAAAATGTAGAATACAAGAATACACTATAGGTTAGCTTATTAAATAACTAAATTACTAATATAAGTTAAGCTAAATTAGATAATATACACTAATAACATAAAGTTATTTACAATTATATACAATCTATACATGGATTTTTGGTGTTTTTGAGAGTTTTTTTTTTTTTGAGTTTTACTTAAAAAACAAAGAAGATGTAATCTTAAGAAATGAATGGAAATGTTTTCTTTTTGCTTTTTGATTTGTTTCTTTTATTTCTAACCTAATGAGAAATCTAAACTTCTGATGCCATTTTCTCTACTCTAAACACATTGAAACTTGGTTCTAAGGACTCACACATGTTTAACATGCTATAATCTTACTCACTACACTTTTTATTTATTTATTTACACTAATTATCTAATTATCACCTTAATTATTACAATAAAGCATGAAAAAGGCCAATTAATGATCGGAAATTAATCTAAGCCCTAAAAATTCCAAAAAAATACTAGAAATAAAGATTGTGACATTAGAAACTTCTAGAAACTAATTAACATTAGAATCAAGCTCAAAAACATGATTTTTCCATTGAATTCAACTTCAAACAATAATCGTGACAATTTCAATTCAAAATAGTTGACAATGAAAACCTTCAAAGGTTCAATAATGCTTACAACTCAATTTAAAATAAAGTAAAGTACATGGATACTTCTGAAGTGTAGTTCTAACATCAAAATATCTTAGAAATTCATTGAACCCTAAAACAAGATCATGAACTTCATAAAATCTCAGATTAAAGCACTCAGCAGGTGTCATAGTTCTTCATGTAGCTGTTATTGGCCAAAGGAAAATCAGACCTTTTTGATGTGCTACTTGTGTTCCAAAATCCATTCCAATGAATCTGAGATGTAGATTTATGGAATATCTTTTCCAAAAAAATTCACGTAAGCTTAAGAGCATCAAAACTCATTTTAAATCCTTAATTAAAACTTGTCACAACCTCATCCAGAATGTAATAGCTGTAGCTACTATTAAATGTCTCAACTTTGATCTAAAGCTCAAAACATCAATAAAATTACTCAAACATGTTGTGTTAATCAACAAACAGCTTCTTAAAACTTTGCCCAGGTCATCTGATCATTGATTGGAATATCAAATCTCCTAATCAACTTGGAATTGGGCAATGAAGCCAAAATTCTCAGAGTGAATTCAAACCAATTAAAAACCATCCTCATTTGTTGCAAACATTCATTTAAAGGTCTTGGAACTCCACACTAATCGATTTGAAACTCAATGAGCCCAGAAAACCCTAGCTTGATCCTCCTTTGCCATGGACAGTGCAAGAAGGTTGGATCAAACTAAACATAAAAACCACTTGTAAATCAGTTACAAACCATCATTAAGATCCTTTAAACATCGTTCACCTCCTAATTTGTGGATTAAAAGTGTTTGACATGGAAAGTTAATAACGTCTCTTAATTAATCCATGAGTCCCATCACTTAACACCATTGGTTAAAAGTTATGAAAGAGTTCAGATCACATCACTTGAAAATTAACTATTAAATTACTTAGTTTCCAATTTCTGACTGTGGTCCCAATTAAGTTATAATTTAACAATCACGATGACGTCAATTTTATGAAAAATAGAGTTCGTATCTCACATGCGATGATAGGGCCATATTCAATATACTTAAGTACTTATAATTTGTTAAATCTTGGACATCGTCTAATAAATTATAATTAATACCTTTTAATCCAACATTTAATTATATCAATTTAATTATTTACATTCTAAGTCATCAACCTGATTCACAATATTAATGTTTAATATTCAAGTACCTAAAATAGTGAGAAACACAAAGACAGGTTTCGATTTTAGCAAGAGGCAAGAACGCACGCTAAACGGTACAACACACAAAGAAAGTCACAATGTTTACAAACTACTCGAGGAAAAGAGAGGGACTACTCTACTTAACGTCGTCGGAGGGTCACAACGACTCCGTGAAAATGGGGTTAAGAGACTGCCTACGTGCCCTCGGTATGCACCTCAGAATTCGAAGTGGAATCCATCCAATCCAATCATATGGATGTGTTTGGGATGCTCGAGAGCCCCAGGATCGAGTCTTGGATCGTCAAAATCCAACTACGGATGCTCTCGATTTGCACTAAATAAGATCAACCATTAGATCTCAAGTGAAGCACTAATTCTCTTCACAAAGGCCTATACGAAATATTTAAAAGTCTTGATTTTTTGTCATAATTTTTCTACCCTTTCATCTCTTCTACTTCTCCTTCGCTCTTTCTTCTTCCCTACTTCTCCTCGATGCGGGCATGCATGCACCCTCGTAGGAGGGCTCCGACCATCATCCCACCAGCCTTCTCTGGTCACCACATGACACGTCGGAGCTTTGCTGACATTCCCTCCCTCCCTTTCTCACTTACCTCTATTCTCCTTCTTCCTTGATTGCATGATGGGTACATGCACCCATGCACACCGGTCGGCAGGTCGACTTCCTCTTCTAGTAGCCATCGATCGCCGCCGGTTAGTACTCTCGCTTATTGTTATCATCTTCTCTCTTCCTCTTCCTTTTCTCCCTCTCAACCCTCAATATCTCACTTCTCTTCCTCTCATCTCCTTGATGTTGCACCCATGCAAAGGGTGCAATGACCCTTGCTATGGCCGCACTACGACCTTGTCGTCATTGCAACTCCTCCTCGTCTCCCTCAACCTCACTCTCCTCTCTTGATCTCAACCTTCCTCTTCTTTCTTACTCTCTCATTTCTCTTTCTCTCCTTCCTCAAGCATGCACACAAGAATGATCAACGAGAAAGGAGGAGCATACCTTGGCTACCGACGTTGCCACCACGCTAGCTTGCTCATCGTCGCTATCGTTGTGCCATCCTGATCAGCCTTCCCTCGCTCCTCTGCCTCTCTCACTTCCTCTCTCTTCCTCTTCACATAGCGAGAAGAACGATGGTTGAGGGTTAATTTTGGTGCCTTGGGTTGTTAATGTGGTGGGGTGTTTGTTGTTACGTGGGATGGGAGAGGGTGTACGTGAGTTTTATAGGTTAGGGAAAGAAGAGACGTAGGGGAAGGGTGGGATTAGGAAAGGTGTGATTAGGAAAGGGTTTAGGCTAGAATTGATTGAGTTTAGGAAATTATTATTTATTTATTTTAACTTTCCATAACCACGAACACTCTCGTAATAGGGTCAAACATCATCATATTTCTACGAAACACATACTGTCAGAAACATTACGAGACGAGGAATCCAACAAAATTTGTGGATTTCCAAATGGAGGTCATTTGCATAGTGCAATCACCAAGGTGGATCGCACGTGAGTTTACTCGTGGTTCACACGCATTTCGCATATTCGAGGTTTGATTGTCTCAAGAAACATACTGTCGGAAACCTTGTGACATCGAGAAGCTATTTGTACTTTTGGATCGTCGATCCAAGTCTGAATTGTAAAAACGAAAGCACACCAATTTCCAATTCGATTACGTGTTTTCTATTCGTGTAGGCTTCGATTTGCACACGAAAAGCACTGACAGGTTCGTCTTAGTGCGCTTAAATACGAAATGACTCTAGAATCTAGTCAGGGAGCTTTACACATTAAAGTTGCGCAATATTGATAAAATAAGGGAGTAACCCAGCAATGCCACAATTGCTGAATAGTCCAACTTTTCTGTCAAATCTAGGTCCCAACTATGGAATGTAGCACTCCATAACTATGAATTTATTGCTAGAATGCCATATATGTGCCACAGACCAGTGTGCTCATAATATGTCTTCCTATTCTGTGGTCGAAGAGGTAGCTTACGCACCAGGAAGAAAAATGATAACCACCCATTAAGATGCATTACGAGGTTTATTGCAGAAAATGCTATGGAAGCAAGCTCCTACAATCTAGCAACACATTCAACTGGCCATTTCCCATGATATTTCACCGGAAACAATCCAAGCTCTCTTTCTTTTTCTCTTTGCATCATACAATAATAGTGACAATCACTACTACAACTACACTTTTTCCAGTTTAGGTTCAGTACTTCTTGGGCAGACCATGGTTTGTTACCAGAAATGTTATGAGAAAAAAGTTGAAAATCCTGCAAGTATCTTTCCCTAACGTATCCTATCTTGACATTTCCCAACACAATTCCTATAGACCAAATCTACATCTCTAGGACTGGCAAGAAGTAGCCCCACAAGCCACCCAAACAAAGCAACAAACAGAAACCACTGATTTTCCATCTCAATAGTTAGCTTTCCAACAAGAAGGGGGCTCCTGATTTTGACGATGAGAGCTCCGCCACTTGGACAGGAGATGCTTGGATGGGGTGGAAACTCGTAGTAGGAAGCGCTAGAGTATCGTAGGCAATAGATGCATGAGTATTTCTAGATCTCAGGGTGAGGCACCATTTCAAGCAAAACTAGATCACGATCCAATGCAAAAGATCGCCTTCTAGACGAAGAGACCTCTACTCGGCGTGAGGGGCACCATCGCTAGTGAGATTGCCTTCGCCAGAGAGAAAACCTAGAGGAGAAACCCTACTAAGGGAGAGAACCTTCTTCGTGTTTTCGAATTTATCTAACTCACCAATTTTCTTCAATGATGTTACCTTTGCCTTCTTTCCTCCTTCACCCTTCTCTTGTATGAGATGAGTTGGGCTCACTGGTCCCGCAATCCCCTTGCTAAGTAACCATTGTTGAATCATACTGAGGGGACTATCGCAAACAATCTTCCACCATCCCCGTAAAGTCCGCCTCAATGATCCAATCACCCACCAAGTTAAAGGAGGGTAGGCAAAGACCCTCATTTGAGTTCTATAACAATGGTGCATAGTGAGAGAAAGGCCAAGGATCCCTTCTACGAAATTAGGCAAGAAGACTCAACAAATCCATGGAGCCTAGGAATCTATCCATTGATTTGGATGCTTATTTTTTTCTTTCTTTTTTTCATTACTAGAATCACTATATTCATCCATGTGTAAGAATAATTAGCAAGGTTGAAATCCCACAGATTGAACTCAAACAAGATGTCTAAAAAGTCCATTGAGCCAACATTACAGCCTCCTCCTCTATCTAGTTTGTCATCAGCACACAAAGTCACATTGGAATCTTAACTCGATAGTAAAGGTAAACCTCTGAACGGTCTAATGGCAGATTGGAAATCTTCACAGTTCACTTCTTAAGTTCGTGTCAAGAGGCCCAAACACATACATAAACCCTAATCTTAGGCCATCCAACCAACACCACAAATTCACCACAATTGAATGATGCCTTAAACCAATCTTCTTCTAACCCCAAAGCTTGATTACCCCAGGACAAAAGAATGCTCCCAGGTCAACCTTATGTATTCACCATTCAAAATTGATCCAAGTTCACCACCAACATTCTAAATAATAGTAGTTGACAAGACTCTTTAAAAATATATAAGACTCCATCTGACAAAAAAGCAAAACAGAAGCACTAAGCACCCAAATTCAGCCCTTGAATTCAGTATTGTTGAGCAATCAAATGGATTTTCAACTCTAAACCTGCATGTTGAGCTTGGCTTACCAGCTAGTCACCCTAAAAACAAAAACTACAACTCAACATATTTAGATGGTTCTTATTCACTTTATATTAGGATCAAACCAGAGTTGTGGTGGTAGTTGTTGTTTAGTCTATGTAGTAGTGGACTCAAAACCAACAGCTCTTGAATTATGTAACATCCAAAACAATCCTTAAAATTTTCTAATATGGAAATCATCATAATAATGAGAATATGTTCTTTGATAGTATTGAAACTCTTTAGAAACAAAATGAATGAGAGGGGAAAACTCAACTTTTAGGCACATATCTAGTTTAGATATGTGCCCAAAAATCATTAATGCCAATTAGGGAATTAAAAATCCATTGATAATCATCCTACCCCTCATTTATATTGAAAATCATGAAAATTTTAAACATGAATCTCCATTTCTGTTCTGAAAAATAAAATAGAAATTAATAATCAACAATTCAATAATCTCCAATTATATCCAATAGTTTTAAATCAATAATAATTCAACCAACCTCTTAAAGTCTGAAAGTTAAGCGATGAAGAAGTTCCAATGAGGTTGACGGTGAAGGGGATTGAGGGAGGGAGGGGTCACGAAAGGCAAGCCAATGGTCACCAAGCTTGGGAGTGCGACGGGATTTAGAGGGGATGGCAAAGATCATGGGGTGGTCACTGACCTTGGGAGAGCAAGGCAAATCATAGGGGAAGAGGGTGGCGGAGATTGTGGGATGGCGCGATCGAGGGGAGATTCGTGATGGGGAATTGGAGGGGAAGGGGGTGGCAGAGATCGTGAGGGCCTTTGGGCGCGATCGAGAGGAGATTTGCTAGGGGAATCGGAGGGGAAGGGGACAGTGGAGATAGTAGGAGGGATTTGGACACGAGGGGAATGGGATTTGAAGGGTTCACGTTGAAAATGGGTTTATTAGAGGCAGGAGGGGTCAAAATATTTGCTATAATTATTTTGTGATCTGTAATTATTTTTTACTATCCTAAAGAATTATATAATTTTGAAATCATATTATTAATGTCACAAAAGTAAATAAGTATATTTTAAATTATATTTTGACGCATTAATTAATATAAGTTTTTAACAATGGTGTCACATTGCTTTAATTACTGACCACATGTTTCTCAACACTAAATAAAATTAGAAGTTTTTTTCTATTTAAAGGGATAAGTTTCAATTTAGCTTTTCACTCTTTATGTTATTAAAAAACTAGTGGCCTCCTTTCACCTACACCAATTTGTCGTTTAACAAAAATATTATAGTGACATAAGTAAAAATTACTGCTAAATCAATGGCTATAGTGGCAAGTATATTTGCCACTAATGTTAATTGTCGTTTGACAAAAATATTATAGTGGCAAAAGTAATAATTGCTACTAAATTAAAGGCAATAGCGACAAATATATTTATCACTAATACTAATTGTCATTTGACAAAATGTTATAGTGGCATATACAAAAAATTTGTCGCTAAATAAAAATAATTAGTGGCAAATGCATTATATGCCACTATCTAATTTGCACCTAAAGTTTTTTTTTTGTAGTGTTAGTATAAAGTAATGTAGACAATTTTGCCTCCCTGAGGACTACTTGAACTCCTACTACACTGATTTTTATTTATTTCCAGAGTTTGGTAATTTGTTATAGGCAAATGTGCTTTCGTGCACAATGACATTTCTTTATTACTTTGTGTTCGCACGCTGAATCGATGTTTTAAAAGTAATGCGCTGTAGTATAGTTGAAAATCGCATAGAACACTTAAAATTTATAGCTCGAAAGAAATCCGAGGTCGAACGAAATGAGTAATATGACAATTTATCTCAAGATCACAATTGTAAGCAAGAATATAACAATGTAATATGAATTTCAAGCACAAATGATGTAAATATAAATTCAAGAGTCAATGTGGCAAAAAGATTAGGGTAAAATGGTGATTTGAATCACCAAATTACCCTATTACAATTATACTCAAATAATGCTATAGTATCAATCAACTAAATGCCATGTCAACTTAAGTGTCTCAATAATGCAATAGTGACTTAGAACCAGCAATAGAGGTAAATGCCTCTCTTTTTCCTTCAAGCCTCAAGGAGAGACACAAGCACAGCATAGCACCAACAGAGGCGAAGGCCCCTTTTTTCGCTAAGTGTAGAGGGCAAAATCCCCCCCTCTCTTTCCTCTTCCTTCTCCTCTCTCAGAATCGGGTCTATAATTGGGTATACGGGTAGTCGGATTGGGTACATTGGCTAGGCTCGTGTGCGTGGGTCACAGGTGAGTCATGCAGGGCATGTGCGTAGGGGACCTCACCCCCCAGTGTTGAGGCAAAGAGGCCCTGGCACTAAAACAATTTATGCTCTGTCGTGGCTTTGTCTACTTAAGATGTGGGATTATTCCCACAAGCTCTCCTCTTCGCGCACTACCGTGAGCTGCTGGAGGGTTGATTCGTCGAATTGGGGCAGAAGATGTGGTCAACAGCCTCAATTGACTGACTGCGTGAGATCTTGACCCAATCTGCTTTGCTTGGGCGAAGACCTGGAGCTGGCGACTGAAGATGAAGCTTTGAGCTTGCTTGAAGCTCCTTCGTTAATGGTGTTGTGGGCTCGAGACCAGAAAAGGATGAATACGAGCTAAGTGTCCCAGTTAGTACGTTTAGGAGCTTTGCGCGAATGCGGCGAAGGTGTTGGTGGTGGTGGCATGTGGTGAGAGTGGTCGGAGATGGCAGGAGAAGGTGGAGGAGGTCGGAAAATGTAGGTCTGTTCGGTGGATGATTTAGGTGAGTGGATGGTCGGGCCTGGATAGGTTGTGTTAATATGGTGATTTTATCGTTGAAATGAGTATAGTGGTTAGCCTAAATCGAGCCTAACCATCTCTTTACAAAATTTTTTTACCTGGTCTATTTGATTTTATCTTGGTCACTTTTAGGCCGAGGGTCGAACTCAGGGAAGTGGGATTCGAAGTGAATGAGTTTCTACACCTTTCCTACAACGAATTTCTTCCGTTCGTTTATTATCTTTTTGGTGTTTTTCTATTTAGATTTTTTTCTGATAATTCTTATCCTTGAGGCACACCCTCAAAATCAGGTTCTTGGCTTTGAGCCAAATCAGGATTTCAAAACTGGTCTTGCTATTCGCAAGACTGAGTACCTGTAAGTCAAGGATTATCTTTTCTCTTTTGTATATATTTTTTTATCTTTTTACTGGCAGGAAAGAGAAGCAGAAATAAAGTAAATATAGTATACAAATATATGTATATATTATATATGTATAAAGGGGTGGGGGTGGAGGTGGAGATGGCGTGTAGCACGGTGTCGAGTCGGTCGTCGTCTAGAAAGACGCAACCAACAGGACGAAGTGCCACGTGGAGTGTAGGATGGATGGTGGAAGATGTGTGCGAAAAACGCTTTCTGTACGTGTATATCGGGGAATATCAGCAACTGGTGCAGATATTCCTGCGACACAACTTATGGTAGGTGATATGAAAAAAAAAAATATATATCTATAAATATATATCTATATGTAAATATATATATGGTTATAATTATCTAGGTGTATATGTATATATATATGTATATATATATATATATAGATATGTAAATATATGTATAGATAGATGTATGTATATGTATATATATGTATATAATTATATATATATGTAAGTATATAAAACTATATATATATATATATGTATATATATATGGTAATATATGTATATAGTTATATATATGTGTATATGTATATATATATATTAGTATAAGTATCTATGTATATAGATATATGTAGATAGATATACACATATGCATATATATGTATTTATAGTTATAGATATTTATATGTATATATGTATGTATATTTGTATATATATATATACGTATAAATATATGTGTATATATATGTATATATATATATGTACATATACTTATACTTAGTTATATAGGTACTAATATATGCATAGATATATGTATATATATATATGTATATAAATATATATAGATATAAATATATATATAAGTATATAGTAATGTATAAGTGAGAGTGTGTGTGTGCGCGAGAGTGTGAGTGTGTGTGTATGTGTCTGCAGGAGTGAGAGAGTGCTGAGAGAGAGAGAGAGAGAGAGCGCTGTTGGAGTGAAGAGGTGCGGGAGTTAAGCCATCTGGAGCAGCGGGCGACGTCTGGTGTTTCACGCGCACGCAGGAGGGAGCGGGCGTGGGAGGAACCACAGCGCACCGCGCTACGCGAAGAGGCGGGTGTGGGCGAAGGCGCTATGCACTGAGGCGGGCGAAGACGCGGGCGAATGTAGAGGGGTGCGGGAGCGGAGGGAGACGCGGGTGCAGGTGCTGGAGCGAGCGTGGGGAGAGACGCGGGCGCGGGCGCTAGAGCGAGCGCAGGGAGAGACGCGGGTGCGGGCTGGGGTCGGTAGCAGCGCACCGGGTGACCGGATAAGTGAGAAACTTGCCGGTCACTGCACTGTAGCTGCAGTGTTTTGCTGACTAGCGTGAATAGTGGCTATAGTGCCGCTCGGCTCGCGTGACCGGGTGCTAGCGGTTTCGTGAGTGCAGGTGGTGTGGCGCAGCTGGTGCGCATGCTGAAGAGGCTGCGTCAGCTGCTGGCTTACGCGGAGAGGCAGGTGCGAACGTGAAGAAGCGGGAGGCGAGGGCGTCCTGCAGGAGCGTGCTGAAGGCGAGGGCGGCCTGCAGGCGCACGCTGGAGGGCTGCGCCGCTGCTGCCGTGGAGCTTCAGACCTTGAAGCCTACAGCAATGGCAGAAGTGGCTAAACGTCGAAACAGAGAGAGAACCGCCACGCCCACTGGCTCTTTGATGAGATGGGTGGTGGTGGGACTCAAAGTGGTGGTTGTGCACCACTATGAGCGGCTCTTGCCTGCATAGTAGCTTCTCAGAAGGAGGAGAGGTTGCGTATGGAGGGGAGAGGGAAGGAGACGGCCTGGAGGAAGCTGCTGTGTTGGGTTTTTTTGGGTGGACCAGGCTCCCCTTGCAAAGAAGGTAGTCGTGCCTTTTTAAAGAGGAAGAAGGCATGCACAGCCATGCCCTGGCTGTGCATGGCTAGTAGGGAGTGGTTGTGCAGGGCAAGCTGAGCAGGACATGGCGCGAGGAAGAGGCTGCCATGCATTGTAGCTGCGGAGAAGAAATGCAAAGTCAAATAAAATTAAAAATAAAGATGGTGAATTTGCGAAGCAGCACTTGAGGAAAACGTTAATTTCACGGCCATTTTATTCACTCTCCTCCCCTCTCAAATAAATGCATGCATGCGTGTATTTTTACAAATGCGACTATGGCTACCTAATATGCACTGGCAATGCTAGGAAATAGCACAAGATGACACAATTGCTGGTGTATTTTTGCTGTGCAATCATACCCCCATGCTTATCTTTTGCTAGTTCCTAGCAAAACATTTCTTTTGTATTGCATTTAGAAATGATCTTAAGCTGAAGATTTTCTTTTGAGGCGACATAGGTGTGTTTATGTGTTGGATATTGTGAGAATCAATTGTAGAGAAGGCTACCAGTACTTTAAGTCTCACATGACATAGACCATCTCTCAACTAACCTGGACTCTTGATATTTAAACCTTAAGTACGATTTCCAGGACCCAGGAGGTTTTTGCCGTACTCGAGAGCTCAAGAGATTATGGCTTGTGCATAGTGAAGGATCAAGACTGACCAGATGAACATTAAGACTCAAGCCCAGGGTTTCATGAATTTTTAAGTACAGGTTGGTCCCAGTTTCAGCTCGTGTCTTCGGATTGACCCTTAAAAAAATGACGGAAAACTCAACTCCCACTTTATAACATTTGTGACTCAAAGAAAACAGGATATTTGTAACCTGCCCTGAAGAACTTTTTGTAGGGCGAAGACTTTAAAGACATTTGTGAGATATACTGACTTATTTGCATCTTTTTTTTTTTTGAAACACGTGTCAATATATCTCTTACAACATTATTTGGAGGAGCACACTTTTTCTCTTTGGTGGGAGAGTTCCTTTTTGGTGGAAAGAGTCTCTCCTAAACACAAGACTAAAGCCTGGGATAAAAAGTCTACCTGTGCGCACAGGTAAGGACTCCACCTTCCCTAATGAACACTAGGGTTGGATCTTATGTTCACTTGGTCTTTCTTGATATGTGTAGTGTGAACCAAGATTACTTAGGCTCTCGAGTCGAAGCAAACCAACGGATCCTGTACTGGTGTCTCAGGTACAAGAATACGTCCTTAATTAGGAGAGATTCCGATCTATTTTGTCAATGCTCAAGTGAATTAAGCCGAGCCTGAGCGAATCAAGCTTCTGTGGCCTGGAAAGTCTTCAAAACAGTGGTTGAATATCCATAAACACTTATTGTATTTTTTTTTCATCCTTCAGATCATTACTAAACACTTTTTTTTTTTATATAGATGGAACTGCATGATACCATAAAATACCCAGATCCTATGGATGCCTATCCAGCCCCCCATGCCAAACGATGCTATGTCCTCATATGCATGCAGGGACGGGTAGAGGAAGGACGAAAGATCGGGTAACAGAGCTGAGGTGCAGGGTATACAGCAGGGTGGTAGGGTGGGTGGATGGTGGGTGGTGAAGTGAAAAGTGAAGTGAGCGTGACAGTGAAGTGAAAAGTGATGGTCGATGGTGAGTGTTGTTGGGGTGCCTCCCAACGAGCACTGAATTTAACATCCCCAGCTGGACTTAGAATGAGGCACGACATTAGTTACCCTCCAGCAGGGCAACGGTTTCTCCAACGGGGGCAGGTTCATGAGTAAGATAGGGTTTCAAACGCTGCCCATTGACCGTAAATTTATGCCCAGATTTGGGATCTTCAATTTCAACGGCCCCGTTGGGAAATGGTCTTGAGACTAGGAAAGGACCAGTCCATTTGGACTTCAGTTTCCCAGGAAAGAATTTAAGCTGGGCATTGTAGAGCCAAACATGCTGAGATGGCTCAAATTCTTTTCGCCGAATGCGGCTGTTGTGAAAAGCCTTAGTGCGTTGCTTGAAAGTTAAAGTAGAATCATAGGCTTCACGATGGAGCTCTTCCAACTCCTGGAGTTGGAGTTTCCTTTCTCGACCACACAGGTCTGGGTCGAGGTTACATTGGCGAACCGCCCAATAAGCGCGGTGCTCCAGCTTCACGGACAAATGACAAGGCTTCCCGTAAATGATTCTATAAGGAGACATACTAAGGGAGCCTTGAAGGTGGTCTAATACATCCAAAGTACATCAATCAGCTTGTCGGACCAATCCTTATGGTCAGGTCGAGCCGTTTTCTGGAGAATTTGCTTGATTTGCCGGTTCGACACTTCTGCCTAGCCGTTTGTTTGAGGATGATACGGGGATGCTATACGATGGTGGAATCCGTATTTCCTCAGAAGTGCCCGAAAAGAAGCATGGGTAAAGTGGCTTCCTCCATCCGAGATAATGGCTCGAGGGATCCCAAAGCATGTAAAAATGTGGTCTTTGACAAACCGAGTGGATATAACATGATCAGCACGGCGCGTGGGAATAGCCTCGATCCATTTCGAAACATAATCAACAGCCGCGAGGATAAATTCGAAGCCGTTGGAAGGAGGAAAGGGACCCATGAAATCAATTCCCTAAACGTCGAAGATTTCCGCAGCTAGGATGGGTTGTAAGGGCATCATGTCATGACGTGACATTGACCTTAACGATTGGCACCTAGTGCAATGTTTGGCATAATTGTGTGCATCCTGGTGAAGGGAGGGCCAAAAGAAACCGCACTGCAATACCTTGGTTGTAGTTTTCCTCCTAGAGAAATGGCCTCCGCAGGCCTGATCGTGGCAGAAGGATAGCACACTGGGGAATTCACTGTCAGGAATACAGCGATGGATGATTTGATCAGCACCTATTCGAAAAAGAAGTGGATTATCCCAGAAATAATACTTTGCTTCTGCCATGAGACGCTCGCGCTGGTTTTTAGGCCAGTTACGTGGAAGGGATCCAGAAGCAAGGTAATTGGCAATGTCGGCATACCACGGTTCACTTGCCACATTAATTGCCAATAGGTGCTCATCAGGAAAAATCTCGTTAATCGGCAGAGTAAGTCCAATATGGTCAGGGTCCAGTCTAGAAAGGTGATCAGTCACCACATTCTGGGCTCTGGCCTTATCGCGGATCTCAATGTCAAATTCTTGGAGTAGAAGGATCTAACGAATCAGTCTAGGCTTGGCATCCTTCTTGTGCATGAGATGGCGAATGGCCGCGTGATCAGTGAAAACAATAACATGTGAGCCCAGAAGGTAAGAGCGGAATTTCTCCAGCCCAAAGACGACCGCCAGTAGTTCTTTCTTAGTGGTAGTATAATTACGCTGGTCCTCGTCCAACGTCTTACTGGCGTAGTACACCACAAAGGGGTGTCTATTGCGTCTTTATCCCAGGATGGCTCCGACTGCAAGGTCGGAAGCGTCACACATGAGTTCAAAGTCGAGGGACCAATCAGGTGGCTGGAGAACAGGGGCCTTGGTGACAGCATTACGCAACTGCGTGAATGCTCGTATACAGTCGGGGCCCATATCGAAGGGTACGTCGGTCGATGGGAGATTAGTTAAAGGTCGAGATATCTTGGAGAAATCTTTGATGAATCTCCTATAGAAACCGACGTGTCCCAGGAAGGAGAGGATTTGTTTGACAGAGCCAGGCACAGGTAAATCAACAATCACATCCAGCTTAGCTCTATCAACCTTGATACCCCTATCGGAGATGATATGCTCGAGAATAATTCCCTCGTGTACCATAAAATGACTTTTTTCCCAGGAAAGCATGAGGTTTACATCAATACATCTCCTAAGGATACGGGTCAGGTTGGCAAGACAGTCATCGAAAGATGGTCCAAAGATCGAAAAGTCATCCATGAAGACCTCAAGAAAGTCACCCACCATGTCATGAAATATCACCAGCATACATCTCTGGAAAGTTGCTGGCGCGTTACAAAGTCCAAACGGCATCCTTCTAAATGCAAAGGTGCCGAAGGGCAGGTAAAAGTGATTTTCTCTTAGTCCCAGGGGTCAATTGCCACCTGGTTATATCCTGAGAATCCATCTAGGAAACAGAAAAATTTATTTCCCGCTAACTGCTCCAAGATTTGGTTAATGAAAGGTAGCGGAAAGTGATCTTTCTTAGTTGCAGCATTGAGTTTCCTATAATCTACACACACTCTCCAAGATGTAGGAGTGTGTGTAGGAATGGATTCGCCCCTGTCATTGACACGATGGTGAGTCCTGCCTTCTTGGACACAACGTGAATCGGACTCGCCCAGGGGCTATCGCTGATCGTGTAGATTATACCCGCATCCATCCACTTAATGATTTCCTTCTTAACGACCTCTCGCATGTTAGGGTTGAGACGTTGCTGCATCTCGCAGGAAGGTCGAGCCTCCTCCTCTGTATATATACAGTGAGTGCAGTAGGAGGGGCTAATGCCAGATAAGTCTGATAAGGACCATCCAATGGCTACCTTGTGTTCCATGAGGACCTTTGTTAGTTTGCACTCTTGCTCCCTGGTCAATTTTGAACTGATGATTATGGGGAGCGTTTCATTTGGTCCTAGGAAAACATACTTAAGTGTACTAGGCAGCTCTTTCAGCTCGGGAGTGGATGGTGAAAGATCTGGCATTTCTTGGGACGAGAGTGTCCCAGGATGATCAGAAAATAATTCAGAAGGAAGAAGTTGGCCCTCAGATTGGCCAAGAAGAGGGGCTTCTTGGATAGATGGATCCAAAAAGGAATAGTCCCAGTGAGTAGTATATGGGCTCAAGGTCCCAGTGTGGATTTGCAAATCCACCTGATTTGGCGGGAAAGAAAGGGCAATCCGGTCTTCAAGAGTGTGGATCGGCGGTGAGTAGCCTAGATATGACTCAGACCATGAGGTATGGGAAGCGGAGAAAACCTCGTCAGAAGTCTGGTCAGGAGAAGGTATGGGACAAGGGAGGGATGGGGGAACGTAACAATATGTGTCGGTCAGGCAATCGTTAGTGTTTACAGGCAGTTCGCAGCAGTCAGAATAGGTCCCAAGTAGTCCGATACACGCGCTGACGGCCATGTCCTCGTCAGACATGTCATCCTCGATGCAATCGCAATCAAAGTTCTTGGCTGCCTTGAAGATGTTAAGCTTGAGCTTTTCAGATCCAGCGGCAATCTCAATACAGCCCGACTCGCAGTCGATATGGGCGAGGGCTGTGGCCAAGAAAGGTCGAACAAGGATGATCGGACAATCAGAAAGTGAGCTAGGAACTTCCATATCTAAAATAAGAAAGTCAACAGGAAAACAGAGACTGTTGACCCTAACCACCATGTCTTCCACCACACCCTTCGGAATTTTGACAGAATGATCTGCCAACTGTAACGTGACAGGGGTGGGTTTCAGATTTCCTAAGGAAAATTTTTCGAGCATGATGGTTGGTATAAGATTGATGGAAGATCCTGGATCAAGTAGGGCACGGTTAAAATTGTAGCCTTGGTTGCTAAAGGAAATAAGCAGTGTGCCCAGATCTTTCTGCTTCGGTGGTAGATTTGACAGTATAGCACAACTCGCATGAGGCAAGAGAACCACTGGATTCTTAGTTTTCTTTGACTGTCGCCTGGGTGTTGTGTAGTCTTTGAAAAATCGGGCGACAGTAGGTATGTGATCGATAGCCTCTAGTAGGGGTACCTTGATTTCAACATCCCTGAATAAATTACGCAGGTTATCAAAGGCTTGCATATCTTTCTTCTTGCCTTTTGGCTCACTCAGTAGAGCCTCAGGGAATGGGACTGATTCTGGCACCAATTTGGGTGTATCGTCCTCTCGCGAATGCGGTGCACATCCCGAATGAGAGGGCAATGAAGAAGACGGGCCAGGATCAGGTCGAGGTGGATCAACGATCTGTTACCGCTCCTCGTAGTGATCACATTGGATGATGAGGGTCCAGTGGGATCATAAGGTGGAGGAGGGTTTGCAATAGGGACATAAGAGTGTGGTGCTGCAACGGGATTAGCCTGAAATCTCGGTGGAATGCTCGGAGCTTGCAGAATTTGATGTACCTGCCCCTGAGAAGGTTGTACCTGTGGTTGAGGACCACGGGGTTCAAAATTTCACGGGTTGGGAAGAGGTTGGGCGGGAAGAGTGCCCTGAGATCGAGTTGTCATGCGTAGTTGACTGATCTCAGCATTCTGCTGCGCCAATTGGTGCTGAAGAGAGGTCATGTTCTCTTCATGGTGCTTTGACATTTTTGTCATCATTCGCATCAATTTATCAAGAGGACTTGATGCATGTTCTGTTTGCGGTATGCAAGGACCCGATGGCGGATTCGCCATAGGATTAGACTGGGCCCTTGGGATGACAGGTGCGGATGGTCGCATTGGTCCACCCGTGGGGTTTTGGCTCTGCGGGTTGTTGGACCATGCGAAGTTCGGATGATTTCGCCACCCTGGGTTATAAGTGGCAGAGAACGAGTTGTTCCCCAGGGCGCAAGCATCTTCTATGCCAAAAGACGCATCCGTATGTAAATATGCATCCGAGCACACGGAGGCTTGGTCCTCCGTGTCAAAATACTGGCTCACAGAAGCCAGATCCACATGACTTACCGAATCGCTCAGCGTGACACTCGGTAAGGAAGGTCTTATGGGGTTTCTCGGGATAAGCCTGGTATTGGCAGAATTGGAATTGTGACGAAGTGGTAAGGTGGGGGTGTTTGCCATAGAACAGTCGGGGTTGGCCAGAAGCTCGTCCAGCTTCTTGCGCACGACAAAGACTTCATCCAATTTCTGTGCGATAAGGCTGAGATCTGTGGATGAATGGGAGGGTCCTGTGTCAACTTCGTGAACATTACAGGGCAGGCTGGTATGATTAAAGGCGATAATTGAGGCATTGTTCATTGAGTTTTCGCTCATATTTTCAAATAATTCGAATGCTTCATTATCATCTTTATTCATGAAATCCCCTCTGCAGGAAGCATCTGCAATTTGCTTCAAAGTCTCATTTAGCCCATAGTAGAAAATCTGGGCTATATGCCACTTAGGTAGACCGTGGTGCGGACACTTCCTGAGGAGGTCATTATATCTCTCACATGCCTCATGAAACTGTTCGCCGTTTTGTTGCGTAAAGGAGGTGATAGCACGGCAAAGCGCATTGGTTCGTTCGATTGGGAAGAACTTCTTGAGAAATGCTGTTCGCATCTCTTCCCAAGAGTGGATGGTTCTCCCAAGGGTGCGTAACCACTGCGATGCTTTATCCAGCAATGAAAACAAGAACATTTTCATGAGGACTATAGGTAACCTGATATTTCTAGGTTTAACAGTTTCAGCCAATTGGGTTAGGTCTTCTAAGTGGAGAAAAGGATCTTCACTTGCAAGACCATGGAAGTGAAAATTTATCAGGCCAATTATGTTAGGTTTTAGCTCAAAGTCGTCCCCGCCCATGGGGACCCGAATTTGTCCTATGGTCTCTATAGCAGCAGGATTCTGATAGGAGCTAAGAGACCTAGGCTCCTCCCACTCGAGAGGGTTCTGCATTTCCTCCAATGTTTCCCTAATGGCCTCAATTTGTTCATTATACATTTCCATTTTGGCTTGGAGACGGGTTATGGGATCCAAGGCTCCACCACCTGGTGGGTTTTGAGGGTGATTTCCTCCCTCGGGATTTGGGGGTGGGCGTGCGGCCATGTTTATGGAGGAGGACGATGCGGCTTCTTTTCTAAAATTATCAGGCAATTCACACAATTCAAGGTTTTGTGACCTCCTCCCAAACATGCACTACCGCAGGAAGAGTTGGGTGGATAGGGGAAAAGAGATGAGAGAAATGACGCCGTAAAGGTACACTTGATGAAAAATCAATACAATCAAATTCCTAACCTCTACAGTGTGCCCTTAGACCTAAAGATCTAAGTTACCTACTATCACGACCTACGGAACCGAATGCGAGCACCGCGGAACCACCGGGCTAGATTGAAAGGTCGTTTTCCCCAGTCTTAGACACCCGATAGCACGCGGGAACCCTCACCAGCACATAGGCACTACACGCAGGCAGATAGACCTCCAATCCTTAATAAGGGTCAAGTTGCTACCAATTTTAATTAGAGGCTTAGGATCAAGTGCTTCTGGAATGTGAAGGGCGTTGTTTACGGGTAATGCCCAAGTGATTGATTTTACAAAGTGTGTAAACCAAGCATGCAACGGGGAAATCTCCCTGAATTGAAGTTTTAATTGGTGAATGGTTTTTAGAGTTTTAGACTTAAGTAGTATGGATTTTAGGATTTCGCTGAATTACCAATTCAACCAATCTCCGGGTTTTGAGAGAATACAAGTTTTCTTTTAAGCCTAACAAACCCTTCTTCAATGTCAGTTGGTTAATGCATGCTAAAATGCAATGGGCTTCCCTGAATGGAGATTTCTATGTGTGGATGCACGAATCAATTTTAGATTAATGTGAAAGAGAGCCAAAGCACTTCAATTTAAGTGCTCCCAATCACCAGAATGATGTCCACACACAAGGCTCAACCATAAGATAAAGAAAATCAGATTGTTGGGGTTGAAGTATTCGGGATCGAATCTGAGGCACGTGAAAGGTCGTGGTGGGGTTGGAATCAACTCAATTCCAAGTCTCCCCACCAAAGGTGATCCCGAATTGCAGATAAATGAGGCAAAGAGGGATGGCAATCAATCTTTTTATTTTTGCCTCAAAGAGTACTTCACACGGCGAAAGATTCAAGAATCAAGATTCCTGGATTTTCGCTATGCGAAGTTTGGTGGGAAATCCCGCGACGGTGGGAGTGATGACAAACAAGCAAACAAGTGAGTTTTAATCCACTTGCCCCAAGAGATCTGATGAGAACCTCATCATGAGCCATAACTAGCTCATTTTGACCTAATACAGAGGATAAAAGCTCCTACATAACTCAAGGAAAGGCTTAACTCAGAGAATTCTGAGTCTAAGAAGAAAACAAGTCATAAGGGGTAAAAATGCAATTTTACCAGGACAATCTGCAAACAGGGTAACTCAGGGTCCAAACATAGGTCAAACTAACCTAATAAGAAGGAAAGTGGGATGATCTGATCTGATCTGATAAGGGCTACAGCAACTCCAAGGAATTAAATGACAATCTGTAACCCTAAAACAAACCCACTTCAATTCACGAGGTTCGAGGCAAAGCAAAAATCTACTAAACCCTCTAAAATTCATATAAAAATAATCTCTAGGGTTTAGAACCTTCAATTTGGCCTTGGGAACCCATTTTGACCTACACTGAGAACCATGCCCAATTAATGATTTAATTTGGATTTTTACGTAAATTGGCCAGTCAAACAAGGTCTGACCTATAAATAAAATTCACCATTAGAATCCTTAGGTCCCATTTAGTCATGCATAAAAACTTGAGCCTAAGAAGAGACCTTATTGACCGACTTTGCATTTTGGTCCTCATCCATTACCTGTTGACCCTCAACTTTTGAAACCCTCGCATTTTGGTCCCTAATTCTTCATCATTTTTGCATTTGGGTCCTCCCTGCAAAACCCTGAGCAGCGCCATGCTCCGGCGAGGTATGGTGCCGCGTAGGGTGAGGGCGACCCCCTGCCAGTTGAACGGGGTGTTCCCTGCGATGTCTACTGTCGCAGGGACACCTCCACGATTTCTGCCTTCGCCCACACCTTCCGTGCGAACGCACGGAAGGTATGGGTCGCAAATCGGCCATCCTCCGGCGAGGGAGGCACGTCGTCTCCCTCCTCCCTCCTCTCTGATTTCGCCTCTATAAAAACCGCCACCGTCTGCCGCATTCAATAGCTCGGATCTTACGGAGAACCCCCCCCTTTTTCCTCTCTTCCCACTCCGATAGAAGCCCCCCTGCTCCGGCGGTTCTTCCTCCTCCTCCTCGTCGCTCTGCCGCACTACCAGCAGCAGAGTTGCCTTCACCTGCTCTTCCTGCGTCACGCCGTACCCAGCGCGCGCTCTCCCGCTCTCTCCTCACCGCCGCCCTCTCTCTCTGGGCACCTTCTTCTCCGGCGACAGTCGATACGACTGTCGCCCTGCTCCGGCCCCCTCGTCCCTCCAAGTAGGTACAGTTCTTCCCTTTCCTCCTCTCTTTCTTTTCCCTACTTTAATTTGCTCAACCGCCCTTCGACCGTGCTTAATCACCCTCACCTTCTCCATCTCCGGCCACCCTCCGGCGAGACGTTCCCATCGCTTCGCAGCCCCACACGCCTCGCTAACCCTCACAGAACCTCTGCCTCCTCACCCTGATCAACCTCCGCTCACCCATTACCACTCCACACCCCCACCATACTCCACCGAACAAACCCATTCTCGCGGCCAGAGTTCGACCTAGCCCCGCCACCAGACGCCATCCCACGACCTGCCACACCCCGCACCACCTTCGCCTTGCCACGGCGAAGGTCCCCCGCGTGTTTGATTAGGCCGAAGGGCCGTATTCCTGTCTAACAGGTTCGCTGCTCCAGCCGCCATTAGCGACGACTGAAGCAGCTTCGAGGCGAGCTCCAGTCCCTGCAGCCCCAGATTCCCAGGTGCTGCAGGTTGGGGCGAAGTCCGCGAAGGCTTCTGCCTCTTCAGTTGGCCCAGACATCAACTGCAGCTGATCAGAGGGTGAGGTGGAGTCGTCTTGCGGACGCGCGCGAAGGCAGCAGAAGTTAGTCCCACATCGTGGGATTTCGAAGCCGCGCACCCGCATAAAGGCAAAAAGTGCCTTAGCCTCTTTGCCTCCTGACCACGGGGTGAGGTCCCTCTCACCCACTCGACTCGGCCTCGTCTGCGACCACCCCACGCAAACCTGGCCTGACCCGTTTACCCGACCTGCACTCCTCGCCCACCACCACACACCGGTGGGCCTGGACCCGGGAGTGACCCGTACCCGACTACCCGGCAGCTCTGGGAGAGCTATCCTACGAGTGAACTCTGAGAGAGAGAGACGCGGGGGAGGGTAGAGTAGGTTTTTTCCCTTGACCAAACTGTTGAGTGTGTAGGCACAAGAGAAAAGAAGAAGAGAAGGCAGACCGCAGAGGAAAGAGAAGAACGAAGGAAGGAGGATGCACTGTAGCAGCGGGTTACTTAAGTCGTCTGATTGAAAAATTAGACGACGCTCCGAGGACGAAGAAGAAGGAGAAGAAAAGAAGAACAGGATTGCAAGGAAGAAGAAAAAGAAGAAGAAGAAGCTCTGAGGAACCCAAGAGAAGAACAGAAGGAAGAAGACAAAAGAAGAGAAGCAGAACACGAGAAGAAAAGAAGAAGAAGCTCTGAAGAAAAAGAAAGAAGAAAGCAAGAAAAAGAAGAACAGAGGAAGAACAAGAAGAAGGAAGAAAACTGAAGAACCAAAGAGAAGAGAAAAGAAGAAGAAGCCAACAAGACAAATTTTTCTCTCTCTCTCTCTCTTTATTTTTGTAATAGAAACTTTGTATCTCTAGAATACAGTTTGCTCCCTGAGTTCGACCTCGGGAGATCTTTTATTTCCGAGTAAAAATTGTAATAGTGGCAATGACTATCTGTACTACGACGCCATTTCTATAACAAAACAACAAAACCTAGTCACACCGCCACTATTCTTGGCGCCGTTGCCGGGGAGCAACGGCTATTCTAGAAGTAATAAAATTTCTATTTGTAAGTTTCTAATAATCTCTCATCTCTTTTGTGCAGATACAGAAAGAAACAAAAAGACGCAGCCGCACCACAACCACTCCAAGGACAGGTAACTTCCTATTAAACCCTAAAATTTTAAAGAAAAAGAAAAGAAATAGGCATAACCTGTCTTTTATACATAGTAATAGCTGCATATTCTCAGAAACTATTATTCCTGCACACAGTTTTAAAGGTAATTAGGGGCTAACACATCCTTTCCTGAGCCCTAATTACCCAAACAAAGAGTTAAATGGACCAAGTAAAGCCAACATAAGGTCAAACATTAGGATTTCAGAGACACCCCTTAATCAAGAATTGAGGAAATCCAAAAGAGGTGTGCCCAAGCCATTGATTGAAAATAATTAATAAGGAAAATCCTAAACAATTGGCTCTCTCTAAACACTTGAACCCTAAAAAGAAAGGACCCAAAAGCTCTCAAAAGAACAAGAGGTGAAGTTGACCCCTTGGGTCAACCAACCTTAAAATTAGGTCACTTCTTCACTCAAAAATACTTAAAAGTTCAAGTGAAACTTTAAGCACCCTGATCTTAAACTAAAATTGGTAGACTTAAGAGGTCAAGATCCCCATTCTGGTCTACCTGGAACCGCAGTGACAAGAGAGGTCGGGTGGGGGAAACCCTGTAACCCGTGGGGACGCTCTACCGTGTAGGGGTCTTTGCGGGACTCTCCCTCTCTGGCTGCCCAGGTAATTCTCAGGTGGAAGATCTTTCTGATCAAGGGGTCCATCTGCCCCGCACTTCTATAGTCACCCAACAATTTTTGGGTGTCTTGATTGGGTCCAGCACCTGCTTATCTCATCCAGTCCTTCAGTATTTGGCAGGAGGTCCTTGAAACCTCCTTCAGAAATTCACTTCCCCCCCCCTGAGGCCGAGCCTCGCTGCCCTTGTTTGTGCAACCAATCATTCACATAGCCGCTTTTCCTCTGATTCCGAACAAAGTCCCCTTCTTCCATCTTGATTCAAACTTCGATTCTATATCTTGATTCCACCACCTGATTCAAAGATGCAGCCACACCAATTAAGGCTACCATTCAAAAAACCTGAATATCAGAGATCCATGAAAGATAAGATGATTGAGGATGCCCTTGAATTCTATGAAATCAAATGTAAACCCTCAACACCAATAGAAAACATTCAGGTTGATGTCCCAACAACCACAGCTTTCATCATAAACAGTGCCCAAATTCTGTTGATAGAAATTACAAAAGGATCAACCCAAGATATGCTCATGACAGGATACATTGAGATAGAAAAATTACACCAATCTGAATACCTTCAATGATTGACAAATCCTGTACTTTGGGAACAACACTAAGATGCCCTTATAAAAAGGGTAGAAATGATGAGATCACTAGAACAAATTATCAACTAGAAATACCCGTATATACCAGAAACAGAGGATGAACCATCTTGGAACAGTATTATGGAACAATCCAGTTTCCCAGATCTCGGGATTGAGGCACAAAGTGGTTGTGGAATCCCAACCCAGATAGAAGACAACATCGAATTAGGTTGGGATATTGCAGGAGAACACACTGATGAACCGACCCTAGACCATGAATTGCCAAGCTTAGAATTCCAAAACTCCTGCAATAATGAGGTCAGAACTGAACCTTTTGAGGGTATAAATTCCGCCCCTAGGTGGCCCTCGAAGGTTATTTGGACTTAGGTTCTAGCAATTCTACCCACATCCTAAACCTAGAACCTAGATCTGAAACTTATTGGGAAGATTATGAGGCCTCATATGAGAAAGATCAAATTTTTACAGAATATGATTCCGGGACTCTATTTGATGAATATCCCTCTCCAACATCCTCAGGAAATCTGATCAATTTTTCAGAAAACACGCCAATTTATGATACAGAAACTGAGGAGTTGAATGAGCAGGGTTTTAATGGGGTCTATCCCACCAGCTTCGAGCTTGAGCCTAGACAGAACACCTTTTTGAGCCCAGAATTGACATATAGGCTAGAACCTAGTCAGGCTGCTGATTCCACATCTGATGATTTATGCTACGGTGGAATTCATGATCAAGAATCTCATTTAGAACTCAATTTTCACAAACTCTCTGACAACTTCAGATCTGACTATAATTGTGGAGAGACTCTTCTTCCTGAACACACCAGGCCCATCTACGACCTCAGTTCACATAACTCTGACTCTGACTCTGAGGTCCTGATTCCCGAGATCACTGGTAACACAGAATCATTCCTTTTTGATCCTCAGGAACTAAAAACAGAAAATGCCAAGAGTGATTGCAACACAGAATTCAAATCTTTTCTCAGTTCAGATTTCCTTCATCCTACAAACACTCTTCAGGAATTTGATAGCTACCTAGAGGACTCTCTACAGAAAACCACCTGTCATTCCTTTCTAGAAGAGCCCTCATACACGATTGCCACCTCGTCCACACACATAGAACGAATCAAAACCTCTTCCCAACCCCAACCCGCAACCGGACTCAATTTCTATTCAGATTCACCTCTCACCGAGCCGATTGCATTTCCACATCGGGTTTGGAACACTTATCAGACTACATATCATGCTCCATCACTCTCTGATCACCTTGTAGGGTTCCTGCGTCAATCACTGATTATTCTACGGGTCCCTACTCTGACCAGGCTGATTCAACTCAGCCAAACCCTGCATTCACACTTCCACATCCATCTGAGCTTCATAGTATATGGTGGGTTCCACACCTTTTGATCTTCATCTATCAACCCACCAGATTGATTGGGTTTGGGCTGCATCATCAGCCTGTCGATCTGAACAAGCACTTGGTTGGACCAACCAGGCTCTTAATCAAGGTGCTTGTCTTACAAAATTCTGCTGATTTGACCATCCCCTCTCCATCGCATTTCCCGCT
Source organism: Thalassia testudinum (assembly GCA_037157565.1). NCBI lineage: Eukaryota > Viridiplantae > Streptophyta > Magnoliopsida > Alismatales > Hydrocharitaceae > Thalassia > Thalassia testudinum. Next base: position 107,317,873 of record JAZHRO010000003.1, on the reverse strand, counting down.
TGGCTGAAGGCATCAAATTTAGCGCTCAACGGGAGGCAGCCCGTCATTCTCTTTGAAAACCTGAAACCTTTTCTGACACCTTTGTGCACTTAAAGTTCACACTTTAGGACAGCCGACTTCACCTTAGATGCTTGCATCTGAGATTAGAAATTGTCCGAAACAGTCACCCCGACCCATTCACTCATCAAAACATCTGTCCTAATGTATGCACTAAGTTGAATAAAAACCCCCTAGGTTACAATGAGGACATTGCAATTCTTAGGCATGGGGGGTATGATAGTGCAAAACTTGTAAGAAAATGTTTCAAACAAAAAATTTACATATGCCAAAAACACCATAAAAATTAAAATTTTTTTTTCGAAAAAGAATAAAAGGAGAAGGAAATTTTGTGGGAGGAGAAAAAGCAACAAAATGAAAAAGGAGCACAAAATTATGAGAAAAAAGTAGTCATTAGTAAGAAACTAAGGAATTAACCTAAGTTCTAGACCCCATTCAAGAAAAGAACTGACAAGTGCACAATGGGATTAGTAAGAATGCAAACCTTAGGCATTCTTGAATAGACTCTTAGTACTCATTAAGATCTGGACACTCCTCAAGAGGTTGAGGAAAATGAAAAGCTGAAGTATTAGGTCTAAGGCTTAGGGAGTATTCGACCTCATTAACTAACTTTTGGTCTATGGGACTCAGTAACCTAAGCACCCTAACCTCACGCACAGCCTGGTTTAGTAAGCATAAAAATCAAAATCACGCAGAAGCGTCGCAAAATTATGAAAAGTACACTTAGAGTAGGAGCGGCCGATCAACACAAGTTGATTTGGATGAGTTCCCAGCGTGGAGAGGCGAGAAATCCCCTCGAAGATGCGTAACAAAATATCATCTCCTCAGTGCTTGTCTCTTAGGATATTTACATATCCTACTGGGGGCATGTAAGCACTCTGCTGGTTCAGATTCCATGGATGGCATTATCACGAAGTGTCAATTGCCAGGGTCTGGATTCGGCCACGGAACACCATGGATGGGATTATCTCGAAATCTCAATAGCCAGGGTTCCGGGGGTTGCCATGGGCGGTGCTATCTCGAAGCATCGATTGCCAGGAACCCTTGAGGATTGATGATGGGAGTAAGGAATCTGATACAGACCATGTTGAAAAGCCAATCCTAGGCTAGAACTAAAAAGAAAAAGAGAGAGAAAAACTCTCCAAACAGAAAAACTTACTACCTATCTCTCTTACAAAACGCACTGCGAACTGAACCAGGGAAAAAATCGTTTCAAGCACGGGGTGCTTTAACCACGAAGTCCAATAAACCTTAGGTTAGTTCTTGTGGGCCTTAAAAACCTTTGCCAAAGACTGAGGCTAAGGCTAGACAGATCTGGATCTTGATTGGTACTAGAGTACCTTTTAGGCCTAGGGTCAGCATTCTAACCTAATCTAAGCTCAAATGAAAAAGCACTTATCTACAGCTATTAAGAACTTCATGGTCTAGAACAAAGGTTGAAACCTTAAGTTTTTGCTAAGGGACTAGCAAAAGCTAGGCATGGGGGTATGATGAGAACCTCATCATGAGCCATAACTAGCTCATTTTGACCTAATACAGAGGATAAAAGCTCCTACATAACTCAAGGAAAGGCTTAACTCAGAGAATTCTGAGTCTAAGAAGAAAACAAGTCATAAGGGGTAAAAATGCAATTTTACCAGGACAATCTGCAAACAGGGTAACTCAGGGTCCAAACATAGGTCAAACTAACCTAATAAGAAGGAAAGTGGGATGATCTGATCTGATCTGATAAGGGCTACAGCAACTCCAAGGAATTAAATGACAATCTGTAACCCTAAAACAAACCCACTTCAATTCACGAGATTCGAGGCAAAGCAAAAATCTACTAAACCCTCTAAAATTCATATAAAAATAATCTCTAGGGTTTAGAACCTTCAATTTGGCCTTGGGAACCCATTTTGACCTACATTGAGAACCATGCCCAATTAATGATTTAATTTGGGTTTTTACGTAAATTGGCCGATCAAACAAGGTCTGACCTAGAAATAAAATTCACCATTAGAATCCTTAGGTCCCATTTAGTCATGCATAAAAACTTGAGCCTAAGAAGAGACCTTATTGACCGACTTTGCATTTTGGTCCTCATCCATTACTTTTTGACCCTCAACTTTTGAAACCATCGCATTTTGGCCCCTAATTCTTCATCGTTTCTGCATTTGGGTCCTCCCTGCAAAACCCTGAGCAGCGCAATGCTCCGGCGAGGCATGGCGCCGCGCAGGGTGAGGGCGACCCCCTGCCAGTTGAACCGGGTGTTCCCTGCGACGTCTGCTGTCGCAGGGACACCTCCACGATCTCTGCCTTCACCCACACCTTCCGTGCGAACGCGCGGAAGGTATGGGTCGCAAACCGACCATCCTCCAGCGAGGGAGGCACGTCGTCTCCCTCCTCCCTCCTCTCTGATTTCGCCTCTATAAAAACCGCCACCGTCTGCCGCATTCAATAGCTCAGATCTTACGGAGAAACCCCCCCCCCCTTTTTCCTCTCTTCCCACTCCGATAGAAGCCCCCCTGCTCCGGCGGTTCTTCCTCCTCCTCCTCGTCGCTCTGCCGCACTACCAGCAGCAGAGCTGCCTTCACCTGCTCTTCCCACGTCGCACCGTACCCAGCGCGCGCTCTCCCGCTCTCTCCTCGCCGCCGCCCTCTCTCTCTGGGCACCTTCTTCTCCGGCGACAGTCGATACGACTGTCGCCCTGCTCCGACCCCCCTCGTCCCTCCAAGTAGGTACAGTTCTTCCCTTTCCTCCTCTCTTTCTTTTCCCTACTTTAATTTGCTCAACCGCCCTTCGACCGTGCTTAATCACCCTCACCTTCTCCATCTCCGGCCACCCTCCAGCGAGACGTTCCCATCGCTTCGCAGCCCCACACGCCTCGCTGACCCTCACAGAACCATCCATCTCCTCACCCTGATCAACCTCCCCTCAGCCATTACCACTCCACACCCCCACCATACTCCACCGAACAAACCCATTCTCGCGGCCACAATTTGACCTAGCCCCGCCACCAGACGCCATCCCAGGACCTGCCACACCCCGCACCACCTTCGCCTTGCCACGGCGAAGGTCCCCCGCATGTTTGATTAGGCCGAAGGGCTGTATTCCTGTCTAACAGGTTCGCTGCTCCAGCTGCCATTAGCGACGACTGAAGCAGCTTCGAGGCGAGCTCCAGGCCCTGCAGCCCCAGATTCCCAGGTGCTGCAGGTTGGGGCGAAGTCCGCGAAGGCTTCTGCCTCTTCAGTTGGCCCAGACATCAACTGCAGCTGATCAGAGGGCGAGGTGGAGTCGTCTTGCGGACGCGCGCGAAGGCAGCAGAAGTTAGTCCCACATCGTGGGATTTCGAAGCTGCGCACCCGCATAAAGGTAAAAAGTGCCTTAGCCTCTTTGCCTCCTGACCACGGGGTGAGGTCCCTCTCACCCACTCGACTCGGCCTCGTCCGCGACCACCCCACGCAAACCTGGCCCGACCCGTTTACCCGACCTGTACTCCTCGCCCACCACCGCACACCGGTGGGCCTGGACCCGGGGGTGACCCGTACTCGACTACCCGGCAGCTCTGGGAGAGCTATCCTACGAGTGAACTCTGAGAGAGAGAGACGCGGGGGAGGGTAGAGTAGGTTTTTTCCCTTGACCAAACTGTTGAGTGTGTAGGCACAAGAGAAAAGAAGAAGAAGAGAAGGCAGACTGCAGAGGAAAGAGAAGAACGAAGGAAGGAGGACGCACTGTAGCAGCGGGTTACTTAAGTCGTCTGATTGAAAAATTAGACGACGCTCCTAGGATGAAGAAGAAGGAGAAGAAAAGAAGAACAGGATTGCAAGGAAGAAGAAAAAGAAGAAGAAGAAGCTCTGAGGAACCCAAGAGAAGAACAGAAGGAAGAAGACAAAAAAAGAGAAGTAGAACACGAGAAGAGAAGAAGAAGAAGCTCTGAAGAAAAAGAAAGAAGAAAGCAAGAAAAGAAGAACAGAGGAAGAACAAGAAGAAGGAAGAAAACTGAAAAACCAAAGAGAAGAGAAAAGAAGAAGCCAACAAGACAAATTTCTCTCTCTCTCTCTCTATTTTTGTAATAGAAACTTTGTATCTCTAGAATATAGTTTGCTCCCTGAGTTCGACCTCGGGAGATCTTTTATTTCCGAGTAAAAATTGTAATAGTGGCAATGACTATCTGTACTATAACGCCATTTCTATAACAAAACAACAAAACCTAGTCACACCGCCACTAAGATCCCAATAAGTTTTTAGTTTTTTTTTAATATTTTTTATTAAGGTGACAAGTTAACCTAAGTTGCTAAGAAAGAAAGATCTACTTGTTCAGCAACGTGTGCGAAGTTCCAGTGTGGTGCTAGCGACTTCACGCTCTCGTTCCCGCGATGGATCTACCCACGTTTTCGACTTTGTCTGCTTGGCTTCTCCTTGCCACTGGTTCACCTGCACACCAAAAAACAGGAACACCCGTGAAGAGAAGGGTGTGAGAAGAGAAAAATTAAAGGAATGGAGTAAAAGCTTACTTGAATGTGCACTTCCCCGGCAACGGCACCGGAAAAGAGGTGTGGTCGGGCCCGGATAGGTTGTGTTAATATTGTGATTTCATCGTTGAAATGAGTATAGTGGTTAACCTAAATCGAGCCTAACCATCTCTTTACAAAATTTTTTTACTTGGCCTATTTGATTTTATCTTGGTCACTTTTAGGCCCAGGGTTGAACTCAGGGAAGTGGGATTAGATGTGAATGAGTTTCTACGCCTTTCCTACAACGAATCTCTTCCGTTCATTTATTATCTTTTTGTTGTTTTTCTATTTAGATTTTTTTCTGATAATTCTTGTCCTTGAGGCACACCCTCAAAATCAGGTTCTTGGCTTTGAGCCAAATCAGGGTTTCATAACTGGTCTTGCTATTCGCAAGACTGAGTACCTGCAAGTTAAGGATTATCTTTTCTCTTTTGTATATTTTTTTTTTATCTTTTTACTGGCAGGAAAGAGAAGCAGAAATAAAGTAAATATAGTATATATATATGTATATATTATATATGTATAAAGGGGTGGGGGTGGAGGTGGAGATGGCGTGTAGCACGGTGTTGAGTCGGTCGTCATCTAGAAAGACGCAACCAACAGGATGAAGTGCCACGTGGAGTGTAGGATGGATGGTGGAAGATGTGTGCGAAAAATGCTTTCTGTACGCGTGTATCGGGGAATATCAGCAACTGGTGCAGATATTCCCGTGACACAACCTATGGTAGGTGATATGAAAAAATATATATATCTGTAAATATATATCTATATGTAATATATATATGGTTATAATTATCTAGGTGTATATGTATATATATATGTATATATATATATATATGTATATATATAGATATGTAAATAAATGTATAGATAGATGTATGTATATAATTGTATATATATGTAAGTATATATAACTATATATATATATATGTATATGTATATATGTATATATATATGTATATGTATATATATATATGTATATGTATATATATATATATATCTATATATATATATATATGTATATATATATATGGTAATATATGTATATAGTTATATATATGTGTATATGTATATATATATATTAGTATAAGTATCTATGTATATAGATATATGTAGATAGATATACACATATGCATATATATGTATTATAGTTATAGATATTTATATGTATATATGTATGTATATTTGTATATATATATACGTATAAATATATGTGTATATATATGTATATATATATATGTATATATACTTATACTTAGTTATATAGGTACTAATATATGCATAGATATATGTATATATATATATATATACGTATATAAATATATATAGATATAAATATATATGTGTATATATATATATATAAGTATATAGTAATGTATAAGTGAGAGTGTGTGTGCGAGAGTGTGAGTGAGTGTGTATGTGTTTGCAGGAGTGAGAGAGTGATGTAAGAGAGAGAGAGAGAGAGAGCGCTGTTGGAGTGAAGAGGTGCGGGAGTTAAGCCGTCTGGAGCAGCGGGCGATGTCTGGTGTTTCACGCGCACGCGCAGGCGCGTAGGCGAGCGAAGAGGTGCGCGCACGCAGGAGGGAGCGGGCGTGGGAGGAATCGTAGCGCACCGCGCTGCGTGAAGAGGCGGGTGCGGGCGAAGGCGCTATGCACTGAGGCGGGCGAAGATGCGGGAGAACGTAGAGGGGTACGGGAGCGGAGGGAGACGCGGGCGCAGGCGCTGGACCGAGCGTGGGGAGAGACGCGGGCGCAGGCTGGGGCCGGTAGCGGCGCGCCAGGTGACCGGATAAGTGAGAAACTTACCGGTCACCACACTGTAGCCACAGTGTTCTGCTGACTAGCATGAACAGTGGCTACAGTGCCGCTCAACTCGCGTGATCGGGTGCCAACGGTTTCGTGAGTGCGGGCAGTGTGGAGCGGCTGGCGCGCGTGCTGAAGAGGTTGTGCCGGTTGCTGGCTTGCGCGGAGAGGCGGGTGCGGACGCGAAGAAACGGGAGGCGAGGGGGTCCTGCAGGCGCACGCTGAAGGTGAGGGCGGCCTGCAGGCACGCGCTGGAGGGCTGCGCTGCTGCTGCCGCGGAGCTTCAGACCTTGAAGCCTACGGCAATGGCTGAAGTGGCTAAACGTCGAAACAGAGAGAGAACCACCACGCCCACCGGCTCTTTGATGAACTGGGCGGTGGTGGGACTCACAGTGGTGGTTGTGCACCATTGTGAGTGGCTCTTGCCTACAGAGTAGCTCCTCAGAAGGAGGAGAGGCTGCGTATGGAAGGGAGAGGGAAGGAGACGGCCTGGAGGAAGCTGCTATGTTGGGTTTTTTTGGGTGGACCAGGCTCCCATTGCAAAGAAGGTAGTCGTGCCTTTTTAAAGAGGAAGAAGGCATGCACAGCCATGCCTTGGCTGTGCATGGCTGTGCATGCGGCTGTGCATGGCTGGCAGGGAGTGGCTGTGCAGGGCAAGCTGAGCAGGACATGGCACGAGGAAGAGGCTGCCATGCATTGCAGCCGCGGAGAAGAAATGCAAAGTCAAATAAAATTAAAAATAAAGATGGTGAATTTGCGCAGCAGCACTTGAGGAAAACGTTAATTTCACGGCCATTTTATTCACTCTCCTCCCCTCTCAAATAAATGCATGCATGCGTGTATTTTTACAAATGCGACTATGGCTACCTAATGTGCACTAGCAATGCTAGGAAATAGCACAAGATGGCACAATTGCTGGTGTATTTTTGCTGTGCAATCAGTGGAGTGGCGAATAGGGAGAGAGGTTTTGATGGGAGAGTCGTGGTGGAGCTTATGAGGTGGTTGGCGAGGTGTTTGGAGTGGTGGAACATGTGGAAGGCCTCGTCGGAGTGGTTGCCGAAGAGGAGGAAGATGAATTTGTGGGAGGCGATGTGGTGGTCAATCAGAGTGGTGAAGATGGAGTTGTGAAGTAGCGGAGTTAGGGAGTTGATCTGAATAGGTAGCGGATGACGGGGAGGAGGAACGACGTCGGGTCTGGTATGGTTGGCACCGGAGATGAAGGAAACTCCGACGGGAGAGAACGGTGACGACAAAGGGGAAGGAAGCGCCTTGGGGGTATGTCAAGGTGCGGAAGAAGCTGGGGAGTTGAGACCGGCTGGCTATGGTCCGTGATGGTCGGTGAAGAAGCTTGGAGGAAGGGGTTGTTGGAGCGAGGTGGAGCGAGCCGAGGAGGAGAGGAAATAGGGCTAGATTTGGCTCAATTTCTCGCTAAGGAGGTAAGGAATGCCATGGGGGGTCTTTTATAGGCCAGGAGGCGAGCTTTCAAGCTTGGAAACCAAGCTTGGTAGCTCCCAAGCTTTGCAGAAATAGGAGGCCTGAATCTTTGAAGGATTCACACAAGCTTTTTAGATAGATTTGGAGACTTGGACATGGCTCAATAGGAAGGAGATCACCTGACGAATCTTCCTTTCAATTTTGAGAGGGATTCGTCAAGTAATCACAGAGTTCTTGCCAAATGAAGCTTGCCGGATTAGGACTTCTCCACGAAAATGGTGGAAGGACCTTTTTGTAAAGAGTGATGACAATGATATCGGGGTATTTGCAAGGAATTTCAAAAGCTGAGGGGTTGTGTGAGAGAGAAAGAGTGAGACTGGACCAAATTGCAAACTAGGTCAAGATAATCTCTGATTGCGCCCAAATTTTGATACAAACCTCATTTGGACCTAAAAAATCCAATGGTGAAGTTGGATTTTGGTTTTGACCTAGTTTAACTGGGTAATTTATGCAAAAACCTAAATGAGGGCAATAGTCTGTCTGAGACCTTATTTCAGGTCAAAATGGGTTCAGATGGTCAAATAAAGGATGCCAAACCCTAGAGAATATTTTTTATGATTTTTAGAGGGTTTAGATGAATTTTATCTTGACCACAACCTCATTTAATTTAGCGGGTCTATTTTTAGGATTTCAGATGTCTATTAATTCTTGAAATGCGTGAAAATCCATTTTTGTCTGCATGGACCCACTTATTAGACATTAATGACTAAATGACATTTAATAAAATCCTGGAATACCTTGTGGTTATTCTGTATTTGTGATAAGATGATGAAATTACAGAAATAATCCTATTTTCATCTTTTCTTCTCAAAATAACTCAACCTGCCCAGGAGACCTTTTGACTGATATGTAGGAGCATTTATTGACTTTATCAGATCAAATTGGGCTCGTTATGGCTCATGATAGTGTTCCCATCATACCCCCATGCCTAGCTTTTGCTAGTCCCTTAGCAAAGTTCTATGAATCAAATTAGTTATCTAGGTCGGATATAACTGTCAGGATGCTCTTCTAAGTTGAATTTCTAGGAATCAGATCTTAATACCAACAATAGGCCTAGAGGTATTCAAGTATCAGCCTAGATCCAGACCTGATTATCTTTTGCCTCAGTCTGCCGTGAAGGTTTCTAAGGCTTACAGGAGCTAACCTAAGATTTGTTGGACCCAGCGGTTAAAGCACTCATGCTTGAAACATGGTTAGTACAGGTTCAATTTGCCAGTGTATTTTGTAAGAGAGAGATATAGAAGGATAATTTTATTTGTGGAGAGCTTTCTCTCTCTTTTTCTTTTCATTATATTTTTCCTTAGATCCATCTTCGGATTGGCCCTAAACACGGTCTGTATCGGATTTCTTGTCCTCACCATCAATCCTCACAGGGTCCCTACAATCGATGCTTCGAGATAGCACCTCCCATGGCAACCTCCAGAACCCTGGATTTTGAGATTTCAGGGTAATCCCGCCTATGGCATTATGTAGCTAAATCCAGACCCTAAAAATCGAGATTTTGGGATAATCCCTCCCATGACATCTGAACAAGCACAAGGTGCTTACGTACCGATGGTAGGATATTTAGATGTCCTAGGAGACAAGCACCGAGGAGACGATATGTTATTGCGCATCTTCGAGGGGAATTTCTCGCCTCTCCGTGCCGGGAACTCGTCCAAATCAACTTGTGTTTTTGAGCCTTTCCTAGTCTAGATCTTAGGACCATTTTTAGAATAGCATAAATGCTTTGGCAAAATTTCATATTTAAGCACACTGAACCAGACTGTGTGTGATTTTTGGGTGCTTAAGTTGCCGAGTCTCACAAACTAGAGGTCAGTTAATGAGGCTGAATACTCCCTAAGCCTTAGACCTAATACACAAGCTTTGCATTTTCCCCAACCTCTTGAGGAGTAATCTGCATTGTGACAAGTACGTGAGTGTTTAGATCCAATCAGATCCAAGTAGGCCTAAGGTCGGTACTCGTCACTAATCCCTTAAGATTTGGCCTTCCAGGTCTTAATTCATTATTCGATCCAACCCAGAAGTTAGGTAAGTTCCATATTACTTTGAAGGGACAAAATTTCCTTCTTTATCTTTTTACGCCTTTCTTTTCTTTTCAATTTTTCTTCCCTCCTTTTCTCATTTTTCTAAAAGATGGCTCTCCTTTTTCCTCAACCTCCCTTTTTTCCCATTTTTCTGTTTTCCATTTTTTTTTGAATATATAATTTTTTTAATGAAACCCCTTTTGTGAATTGATTCTCATGACATTTTGCACTTTAATACCCTCCCGTGCCTACGATTTGCAATGTCCTCATTGTAAATTAGGTGGGTTCTAGTACATCTTAGATCGTACATTAGAATAGGTTCAAAGGGTGGGTGGATGGGTCAGGATGACTGTTGCAGATGATTTCAAGCTCTGGTATGAGTATCAGAGGAGGAGTTGGCTATTCTAATGGACGAACCCTAAAGTGCACTATGAGTTCAGTAAAGAGATGTGTCAAAAGGGTTTCGGGTTTTTCAAAAGATGACGGGTTGCCTCCCATTGAGCAATGAGTTTAACACCATTAGCCTGGCGCAATAAGCTTAGGGAGAATGGAGATCAAAAGATATCTCAGCCAAGTTTGTATCAGTGAGTTCAACGAATGGCTTGAGTCGCTGGTCATTCACAATGAAAGGTTCAGAATCAAGGTTGGGTTGGCTGATTTTATTACAACCCGGTTCCCGAATCCCTACAGGACACGAGACCGGACCGACTCGACTGATCCCAAGACCCAGTCGTCCAACGAGAAAGTAACCAAAAAGTAGGAAAGTAAACCACATTCACTATACTAAGCAACTAACAGTGACAAAAGTAAAGCAGTAAAGGAGTAAAAACTACTACAGCACATACCACCACAACAGTAGAAAAGTAACCAGGTACAAGAATATAAAGTACAAAATGTAAGAGTACAAATGTAAAGGTGCAAGAGTCTAAACTTACTACAACAGAAAGGGGTACAACAAGAAGCTACAACTACTGGGCTCTACTGGGCCCAACACCCTCTGCAGCCGTAGGCTCTGGCTGCTCAACACCTGGACCTAAAAAGGGTTATGAGTACATAAAGTCAGCGAATGCTGAGTAGAGTGGCAACCAACTAACTAAAGCAGTAAAAGTGGACAGGTAGCTATTGTTTTTTTTTTCATTTACTTTCTTTAACTAATTATTCTTTTCCATCACTTGGTTTATTTATCAGGTCTCTTTCTTGATCTCGAATGTTCCTCGTGGAAACGATCTTGATTGCAGTCTTTTCTGAAGAGTAGAAGGCACACGTGGTGCTCTCCTGGCCGGGAGAGTCCCCCGTGGTGATTCTACACCCAGTCAACCACCCCAAGGTCACGGACAGACGTAATGGTGACTATGGCATGCGCGATAAGCGCATGGGTAGCTACCCCGCACTGACACGCGGTCAGTCGTTTCCGTTAGTGGGTGCGCCCAAAGTACAACACGGAACCAGTATAGGGCCTAGCCCTCTCAGTAACAGGGGTCTAGCCCCTCTCAGTAACCAAACAGGGGACTCGCCCTTTCACAGTCTGCCCATCTTCGCCTGACTACCCTAGTTTTCCCAGTGGGTCTAACAATTCGGTGTAGGGCGACTAGCTGAACCCCGGGCCCTGTGGAGTGGCTAGCTCTCTCCCTACACTAGTAGCTCTCCCTAGTACTATGTACGCGAGGGCCAAGAAGTCGGTACAGAGTGGCCAATCCTAACCTTGGGTCCCAACCCAAGGGCGGCTAGCTCCGCTCTGCACTAAACAGGGGGACAGTTGGTCTCCTTGGTACTCCGTACTCAATGGCCAACTCACCTCCCCACTCACATTTCCAGATCCATTCCATTTAGTTCCAGGAGCTCTACTCCTAATTCCCCATAGGGTTTGCGAGATTTCGTTGTAATGATGATGGTAAGTATGTGGAAAGAATGTTGATTGTGTATTTAATTGATGAAAATATCATTATTGTCATTGTAGTGGATTGTATGGAATACCAACCATCATTATGACCATTATTATTTAATTAACTAATTTTTACTGGTTTTATTTCAGGTTGTTCACTGGGAGGCAGTTATTGATTTACATCACTCTCTAATTTCAAAATTATCCTTTAATTCCAAAAAGAAGTTTTATGTCTAATAAAGGATGAATGAATGAATACTTAATCTAATTGTGTACAAGGAATTAATTAAAATGCTTTCAAAAACTAATTATAAACAAGCACCAAACACTTCATCAATATACTCTAAACTATCTCTTTGTAAGTTATATTACTAATACTTACATAAAAGTACACTACCAACTAAGATTACATAGTATACTAATTTAACTTACTAAGCTAACACCTACAGTAACATATATAATAGCTATAGTGACAAATGCAAGCGTCGCTAGAACCCAGAAAAAGCTATATACAAACTAAAAGAGGGAAACCAGGGTCTGTAGCGTTGTTTTATTCTGTTAGTAAAGGTATAAAGTTATGTACATAAAAGTAAATGGCTGTACTACGTGTATATATATATTATAATCCTTTGTATCTGTATTTTCACTCTCTGTTTTCACTATACGTATTTACACTTTCACTCTCTTTCCACACTACCCTTCTTTTGTCATTCTTCTTCTTTGTTTTATTCTGCGTTAATAGTCTTCGCAACACTGCAGCATACAGGTGATTAACTGCTGTCATTAACCCTCTTAATTAATAAAAAATGTGTTTAATTTGCGGGCATGCTTTTCGAGGGATACACAGCACCCAGAGGGTGGGACCAGACCTCTACTAAGCGTGCCCTAATTGTCATTAGTCCGCTTAATTGTGTATTATCAAGCTCAGATCAGAAGGCCTCTTAGCCCAAGCATACACACATACCCGGGCCCCTGGCCCCACAAATGCTCATATGTTCAGCTCATGTATATGCTCAAAAGGTTTGGTTGTTTCGGGCGCCCGACGCCCATGAAGACTGCTCCTTCTACTTAACAAAATCATTATAAATAACAACGCTCGCTCTTCAGCGCACGATGTGGTGCTATTCGAGCGCCGCATCTGCGCTGAAATTGCGTGCGGATGCTCGACAAAGGGCATTTTTGCCCTCAATTTGAGGGCCATAATTTATTTTAAAATAAAAATAAATTATGGGAAAATGAAATATTTATATAATACTATACAATTGTACACTTGATTTGAAATTTTAATTATATTTACTATATAAATAAATTAACTAAAGTATACAGCTTATACATACTGATTTCGATGTTTAATTCTTTAATTACATGTAAATTAGCTACTATATGATATAATTGACCTTATACAGAGTTAGTATATAGGTATAAGTATTTTATAAATACTTTTATTGTATTTTATAGATTTAATTTCGGTTCTATTTACATTTAAATAGCAGATTTGAACTGTTTTACTTATAAATTAAGTTTAAATAATATAATAAGATATAAATATACTTCAATTAGCTTAAATTACTTAAAGTACATTAGTCTAAATATACAGATTCAGTTAACTTAATTATAACTCTAAATTACTAATTTATCTAATTTAATCTAATAACTTAGCTATTAACTTAATAAATTAATTATTTATTATGTATAAAGAATTAAATTAAGGTATAGGATTTTAGTTGTTTATACTCTACATATAAATATGTATATACAGTTTGATAGCTTAATACTATTTTTTATACTGTCTATTGATTTATTTAGTTTAAGAGTACATATAAGTTAGTTTAATTAATAAATAGTTATATAATTAATATATATAGTATAATCTAACTTAAATACCCAATTTACAGTGTACAATATATACATAAGTTGTTTGTACAGTTTATATACATATGCTACTTATTTACATATATAACTTAGTATAAAACGTATATTTACAAAAGTATACTTAATATACAAAGTACTTTTTAGGTAGTTTTGGAGTTTTTCACTTTTTATGATTTTTATATGTATTATAGAGATAAGAGATGAGAAGGGAAGAATTAGATGAGAAAGTGGTATTTTTGATGTTTTTAGATATAACTTCTATTATTAAGTTTCATGGTATACAAATCCATCGATTGGCAAATTCTACAAAGTCGAGGGTTTTGCATACCATGTAACTTGGTATGTGGCTAGAAAACTTTCTGATCTTCGATTAGACAGTTTTATTTTAATTTTTTTAGAATTTTTTCTAATTTTTGTTGAATTTCAAATCTCATCCATCCTAAGCCTTTCACAAGGTTTCTAAGGAGCCCTAAAGGCTTAGGATGGATCTTAAGAGATCAGAAAAGGCATTGACTGCCTTAACAACATTTAGAATGAAATCTGACAGAAATTCTACCCATTTTAGCACACTGATCATTTTTTATTTCATTGAGTTCATGTGTTTGGACAGTTAACTGAAAATGAAATAGCTGACAAACATTAATAAGAAAAACAACAAGCATTCACAGAATTGAAATTCAATTACTTATAGAGGAAAGCTTGTATACAAGGAATACATTAGAACTACATGTCAGCTATCTTCATACTATATTCTACAAGGTTTTAAATCAAATTTTTTTTTGCTACAATTTAAGACAACAGACACAGTAGCAGTAAGGACTCTACACACCAACCCTGCAGCAAATCAGATTTCATTCTAGACAGCTTAACTACTGCTGCAGTTAGTCCATGTGAAATGAGATCAGATTTATGGAAAGAAAGGGAATGTAGCTGCAAGTGCAGCAACTTGCTGTGACTCTGGGATTAAAACCAAAAATTCAGACTTAGAAATTCCCTCAACCCCATCTGACAAGGGTCTCACTTATCAAAAACACTCCATATTCCAATTCAAATGCACAAACCGTTGTCAATAAATTCTCATTGAATCCAATCAGCAGAAACATTGATCTAACTCTTTCTAATTCTATAAACAACATGTAGAAAGAGTTGAGTCAGTTAACTAAAATCCACAATTCAAATCCCAGATTCTGGAACCATAAGGAGTATTGAGAACTCCTTAGGTTAAGAAATGATCAGTACTTTCAACAAACACAAACTCATGAATGCAAGATAAAACTTCAAATCACCACAGTGATTTTCCTTGGTTCTATCATGCATTCAATGCATTAAAATCCTCATAAAACTCAGATCAGATTATGGCTCTTCTGAGATGAATTCTGACATCGGAAACATCTCAGATTCCTTGCCAAACAATGAATGAAAATCAGAATTACTCAGTTTGTCAGATCAAAACAGTCAAAACCCAATTGAGTAAAAATCCTTGAAATCTGAGTTAAAGAAAAATCCGACAAACTGATCATTTTCAAGCTTAGATCAGGGGCTTTTGTGAACAAAAATGAGGTGAATGAGAAGCCCCTCATGTGCTTTTTGATGACAATTTCAGATCTGAGGTTAAAAACCAATCATATCTGAAATTAGGTTTAAATGAATGGGTGAAAAGCGAGAAACAAGTCGTGAAAATCAGAAGCGAATATGGAAACATGGAGAGGGAGAGAATTCATGATCATGGACTGTGTGAAACCATCCCCTCTGATCTGGAATGATCAGAGGAGGTGAGGGGGGAAATTCTAGTCTACATCTACTGCTACAGCTACACTATCATAACAGCGAAATTAAACACTACAAATTACATGAATTCTAATATAAACCTACTTAACTATAGCTACAACTAATTTGCAGAGTGATAAATCTACTCTAACAGGAAGAATGGGACCTATGGGTCCTTAGCCGATGGCTAAGGAGGAAGAAGGGAGGAAGATGACTCCGACGGAGGGAAGAGTCTGCTAGTGAGGCTCCAGGGTCGTCCTCAGGTGCTATGAGGTTCTTAGCGACGAGGAGGTCGAGAAGAAGGCGGAGATTTCACAGCTGATGGCTGTGAAATCAGAGAATTGGTCGGGAGGAGAAACTGGAGTGGATGAATGATCGCTAAGAGATGTAGGAGCGAGCGATTTCTTGCGCGCGTGACCACTGAGGTGCTTAAGTGGCAGACTCAATGGCTCAGATCACCGCGTGGGTGAAGATAGCCGATGAGGCAACTGGCGGCAGGGATGAGAGGAGAGGAGTGCGCGACGAGCCAACTCAAAATCTGATCGTCAGATGGGATCTGGGGAAAGAGGTGTGTGTACGTGCCGATTCGCGCGAAGCTTCTATTTAGATCCAACCGCAGATCGAAATCGCGAGAAACAACAGACGATCGAGATCTGCCGTGTTCTTCGCGTGCTACAGTGCGTGCGAAGAGCAGCAGGCCATTCTCAAAATGTTGGGAAAATTGCAAGGAAAACCCCTGTGCGAAGGGGTAGAAAAATTACGTGCAGGCCCATAGTGAAAAGAATTGCAACAGGATGGACCCTGCAGCCTTTCAAAGGGGTCCCTGCGATTTACAAGTAGGTCCAAAAAGGATTTTTAAAGACAAGAATGTGATGCATGAAGGACCTAAGTGTAAACTCTATATTACAATGCCTAAATGATGTCCAAATGCCTTCAAATTTTTATATGTGCTTAATTGAACATTTAAGAAATTAATTATACTTTTGATTTGGTCTTTTAAACTTATTTATGTGTTCAATTAACACATGGATCACCATTTGTCCTTTGCCTTCAGAATATCTCGTTTTGTGACCTAATTATGCAATTTTAACACAGAATAAAGTTTTTAGGTCTTTTTCTTTGATTCCTACACTTAACCCTTTTTATCTGTTAATTTGATGTTGTTTAACCCAGTGCCTAGCTTAACTTCAACTTTTTAACTATGATGAGTAGCCATTCATCAGGGTTCATGCTCATAATCCTCAGGCCATGCCATACCAAGTTTCATCATTTCTATTTCCATTCTCATGTTATACATATGCAACTCGTATTGCTATCGTTTACATTTCCATACACAGGTTATACACAAGTAGCTCGTATTTCCATCATTCACGTTGCCATTCTCAATTTATATACATGCAGCTCGTATTATGTCATTTAACGTAAACAACAGGAATTTACATGCAACAGTTTGCTAGCATAAGTACTTTACATTTCACAGGCAGCTGTTATTTATTTACAGGCAATTGTTATCATTCTATCTACTCATTGAAGACTGTAATTCAATCATCCATTACAGACATTTCAAGTGTTTTTTGTGCTAGGATTCATGCCATATCCTAGGTTCTAATCATTCATTCCACACATGCATTTAGGTTTTAATTAAATTAAGGGGAAGCCACTCTACCAGTAAACCCAGGAGTAGTGGGGGCTTGAACAGTAGGTTCACGTGCCTCAGCAAGCCTCGAACCCGCAACGGAATGAGGTCCTATCACAAGGATCAATCATAAGAGAATATTCAGAACAGTATAGAAAGTCTTCTAACAAGTAGATGAATTTATATGGGAAACCTCGATATCTTATTTACGGAAAACAGACCTCAAATGAACCCTAAATGGGTCAAAAATAGCATTTCTGACTCAAATCAGACGTCTGGAACAACTTCCAAATGTCTTAAAATTGTCCAGTGTCATACCTCAAGCCCTACGCCAATCCTCAGACGTCCAGGAACTCTTCTAGACCTAGCTCCAGATGTTTGACCACCTCTCCTGACATCTGGAATTGCCTACAGTCGTCTGGTAAGCTCCCCAAATGTCTGTAAAGCGTGGGAGGGCATGTCCCACGCCTTCCCAAAGTGAATCCTGCATGCAGACACCCGATCTTCTCAAAACGGGCATGCAAAAAGGGATTAGCAGAGCGGCTTGCATGGCCGTATCTACAAAGAGACGTACCTCCGCGAGACTCTCTCCTCAGACGTCTGGAACCACCTCCAGACGTCCGCTTCATCATCTGGATGTCTCTCCAGATGTCTGATTCTGGGAAAAACCCAGAACCAGAACTTGCTTCCACCTTCTCGCGCCGCGCGTGGCCGTGTTGCACCCTCTCGCCTGTAACTCCAGCTGTAGCAATGTCGGGGAGGACCCCCTCGACGCACTCCTCCGCCTCGCGCATGCGTCGCTCCGGCCATGCGCTCACTGGTGAGCTCCCATGCGAGCTCGCAAGCTCACCTATTCCTCTCCTCACACCGCTCCTCTCCTTCTCACGCCACTCCTTCTCTCCGCCGCTCTCGCGCTCTCGCTCGCTCTAGGAAGAAGAGAGGAAGGTGGTGGGTGGCTGAGAAGTGAGGAGAACGAAGGTGGAGGGTTTTATAAGGTGGGGTTTAGGGTTTTGCTTGGAGGCGAGGGAAGAGAGAGAAGGAGGGAAAAACAAGGGGTATTGTTTGCGTGCAACACGCGTGCAGACGCAAGGTCATATTCAAATTTTTTGATTTTCAGACATCTGGGAATGTGTCCAGACATCCGACCAGACATTTGACCCACAGTCCAGATGTCTTACCAGACGTCTGACCTAAAGTCCAGACATCTTAAAAGGCTCAAACAACACGGGTCTTAACATCATAACAAACTTAAAGGAAGTTTCATCCCCGAAACTTGAGCTAGCTAGGGTGCGGAAAAAGAACAAAATACGCATATCAAACTTAAGGAGGAACGAAGCTGGTCTGAAAAGACGTACTCTCAAAAAGCTCTGGGTACCGCTCTCGCATCGCCGCCTCAGGCTCCCAGGTAGTTTTTTTGTACCTCTGGATCCTCCATAAGACCTTCACCAGGGGTACCTGCTTTCATCTCAAACTCCGGATGGCTCTGTCTTGTATCTGCACTGGTCGCTCGGGGTAGGTCAGGTCATCACCCACCTCGACACTCTCATGGCTCAGAACGTGATTGGGATTGGCGATGTACTTCCTGAGGTTGGACAGGTGGAACACGTCGTGCACACCAGAAAGCTGGGGAGGAAGGGCAAGCCTGTAAGCAACGGGTCTTACCCGCTCTAGGATCTCAAAGATCCCCACAAACCTCGACGCGAGCTTCCCTTTCACCCCAAAATGCTGTAGGCCCTTCATGGGCGAAACGCGTAGAAAGACGTGATCCCCGACCTCAAACTGCACCTCTCTGCACTTCCGATCGGCATAGATTTTCTGTCTGCTCCTGATAGTGCGAAGTCATCTGTGAATCTGCTCAACCGCCTCCTGACTTTGCCGGATCAGCCTGGGACCAACCTCCCAGTTGGTCCCCACCTCAACCCAACTCAAGGGCGCAGTACACCTTCGTCCGTACAGAGCCTCGTATGGTGCCATGCCGATACTCGAATGATAGCTATTATTATATGTAAACTCTGCCAGGGGCAAGTGCTCCTCCCAAGAGCCCCTCCATTCCAGTACACAGGCACGCAAAAGGTCCTTAAGCGTCTGTATCATGCGCTCTGACTGTTCGTCCGTCTGGGGGTGGTACGCCATGCTGAACCTCAACCGTGTCCCCAAAGCCTGCTGAAACTCAGCCCAAAATTGGGATGTAAAATGGGTATCCCGGTTGGATACAATCTCACGCGGAACTCCGTGCATACGAACCACGTCGCGAATATACCTCTTTTCCAATTGTGCTGGTCCCAAGGTGACTCGGATCGGCAAGAAATGTGCCGTCTTCTTCAACCTGTCTACAATTACCCAGACTGCATCGTGTCCTCGCTGGGTAACGGGCAAGCCCACCACCAAGTCCATGGTAATGCTCTCCCAGTTTCACTCTGGCACTGGAAGTGGCTACAACGGCCCTGCAGGCCTTTGATGCTTGCCTTCACCTGCTAGCACACTAAACACTGCTACACGAACTCACCTACATCCTGCTTCATCCCCCTCCACCAAAAGTTGCATCTCAGATCATGATACATCTTTGTGTTCTCGAGATGTATGTGAACCTGGAACCGTGTGCCTCAGTCAGGAGCTCTCTCAACAACTCCTCGTCCCTGGGAATGCACCAATGTCCCCTCATGCGCAGTACCTCATCTGTAAAGGAGAAGTCTCCAGGGTCCCCTGACAGTACTCTGTCACGCAACGACTGCAGGTATGGGCCTGCCATCTGTCCTGTGATGATGCGGTCTATCAGCTCTGGCCTCATCTGTCGTGTCACAGTCACTGCCCCACAGTGACCCAGTAACTCTAGGGGTTGCCAACTACCCATCTCCTCCATGAGTCTCTAACTCTGTGCCTGTAAACTGGCCAAGTGGGTGGGCATCTTTTAGCTCAAGGCGTCAGCCACCACGTTGGCCTTCTCCGGATGGAAGGAGATGCTGCAGTCATAGTCCTTCAGAAGCTCTAACCAACGTCTCTGTCTCATGTTAAGCTCCTTCTGATCAAACAAATACCCGAGGCTCTTATGATCTGTGAATATCTCAAAAGTCTCACCATATAGGTCGTGCCTCCAAGTCTTCAGCGCGAAGACAATAGCTGTTACGAACGCGGTTTCAAGATGTCTTTTTAAGACGTCTGGGAGGTGGCCCGGACGCCTGACCAGACGTCTGGAACCCCTTCCAGATGTCTGGGATTTATTTTCTGCAGCACGTAGGATTGCGTCTGCGTGCCTGCGCATGCAGACCTGCAAACGCCACTCTTTTTCCCTCTCTCCTCCTGTAGGCGCAGTGCTGCGCTCTCTCTCTCTCTCTCTCCCCGCGTGGCCTCATAAGGCCGTCGCCCTCTCCCTCACTCTCATCTCCTCCGCTCCCTTCTTCTCCTTCTTCCAACTGGTGCGAGAGCGAGTGAGCGGCGGCAGCGGCAGCCGCGGCGAGTTGCGGGAGGAGGTGTTGTGCGAGGGAGGAGACACTCGACCGTGAGGGCTCGAGCTTGCCGGGCCAGCTAGAGCCGGTCGGTGGGGGAGCAGCGGGCGTGGAGTGACGCAGGAGGGCTGCTTCAGCTCGAGCAGCAGGAGGACGAGGCACGGCGTGGTCGTGCGTCGCGGGCGGAGAGCGAGTCGAGCTCTGATTCTGGAAGTTTTTCCAGAATCAGACGTCTGGGCTTCCAACCAGACGACGGTGAAGATGTCTGGCAAGTAAGTTATTTTCGTCCTTCCTCCTTTTCTGTGACCCGTCGTACTGAGAGCGAGGAGTGGATACATGCAGGTTCTGAGACTCGCCATCCAACGCAAATCGGACGTCTGGCCGCAGTGCCAGACGACGGAGAGGACTTCTAGACGTCCGGGGTGACCATTGGACATCTGGGAACTAAGCCAGATGCCCTCGCAGGCTTCTGGACGTCTGAGGGACTACACAGAACGAAGGTACCATCTGACCCACATTTTAAGACGTCTGGAAGAGGTTCCAGACATCTGATTTTGGACTGTTTCGTCGTTTTCGGCCCGTTTAGGGCCCGTTCGGAGTCCGTTTTCTGCGTTTCGAGTTGCGTTCTTTTCGAAATAAGATCCTCTACCCATTTCCAGTAATTATATACTGTTATGAGAAACTCCTTGTGTTTGATCCTTGTGTTAGGACCCCGTTCCATTACAGTCTCGGGGGTTGCGGAGGCGCGCGGGATTTCCGACCACGCCCTTAGTACTCCCGTTGTAACTGGTAGAGTGGCTTTAAAAATTATTAACATAATTTGTTACAATTATGGAACAATTAATAGAACCTATGGCATTGCATGAATCCTAGGAATGAGAAACCAGATTGAATGATAGATCCTAGGGTATTGCATGAATCCTAGGGTTGGAAAACTAGATTGAATGATAGATCCTAGGGTACGGCATGAATCCTAGGACTGGAAAACTAGTGATATGAATATAGATATTGCAGTCTTGGAAAATGTGGAAAGGAAATAATAGCTGCCTGTAAATTGATTTAACAGCTACCTGTTATGAATAAATGAACATGATTGAGAATATGGGTTGTATGAACGTGAAACTGAAAGGGGTGAAACCTGAATGTGCTGAGTTAAAAGAGCTGGAACCCTACGGGGAATTAGGAGTAGAACTCCTGGAAAGAGAATGAAATGGAACTGAGAAGGAAAGATGTGGAGGTGTGTTGTCTCTTGGGTTCGTAGTGCCAGGGGAAGCACCTGTTACCTGTTTAGTGCAGAGCGGAGCCAACCGCCCCAGGGACCCGGGGTTAGGTCTGGCCACTTTGTACTGACTTTTGGCCCTCGTGTACACAGTACCGAGGAGAGCTACTAGTGTAGAGCGAGTACTAGCTACCCCACGGGCCCCGGGGTGCTGCTAGCTCACCTACACCGACTTGTTAGGCCCACTAGGCGAACCAGGGTAGTTAGGCGAGGGTGCGCGGACTGTGGAGGGGCAAGACCCCTGTTTGGTTACTGTGGAGGGGCTGGACCCCTGTTACTGAGAGGGCTCTGCCCTATACTGGTTCCGTGCTGTACTTTGGGTGCACCCGTTAACGGAAATGACTGACCGCGTGCCAGTGCGGGGTAGCTACCCGTGTGTTTATCGCGCATGCTGTAGTCACCGTTACGTCTGTCAGCGACCTTGGGGTGGTTGACTGAGAGTAGGATCACCACGGGGGACTCTCCCGGCCAGGAGAGCACCACGTGTTACTTCTACTTTTTGGAAAAGACTGCAATCAAGATCGTTCCCACGAGGAACATTCGAGATCAGGTGAAGGATCTGAGAAATAGATAAATTGTGAAACAATAGAAAGACGTAAATAAAGGAAGAAAGAAAATAAAACAGCTACTGTACACTTCACCGCTTCTTTAGTTTTAGCTGCCACTCTACTTAGCGTTTCGCTGACGTGTTACACTCGTTACTTTTCAGTACCAGGTGTTGAGCAGCCAGGGTCAGCGGCTGCAGAGGACGCTGGGCCGAGTAGGGTCCAGTAGAGTTACCACTGTTCTTCTGTGCCCTTTTTGTTCCACTGTAGTGAGTAATTCTTGTTACTCTCTGTACTTTTCTTTACTTGTAGTTCATGTTATGTTGTAAATGTTGTTCTACTGTTGTGGTGGTACATGCTGTAGTAGTTCCTTTTCTTACTGCTGTATTCTTGTTACTGCTAGTTATATTCATGCTGAATGTGGTTTATTTTACTGCTCTTTGGTTACTTCCTCGTTGGACGACTAGGTCTTGGGATTAGTCGAGTCGGTCCGGTTCTCGTGTCTCGTAGGGACTCGGGAATCAGGTCGTTACAAGATGGTATCAGAGCAAGGTCGTCCCGAGAAGTGAATCAACTGACTGGAAAATAACCAATTCACATGTCTATAACTAGAGTAGCCACCACAACATATCTTTTGACATGAGCTCTTAGATGTTTTCGTTAGGTATCGTTCCATATTGACGTGTTTCGTTTTGTTTCGCGTTGGGAGTTCCACACTCTCTGTCAAGGGACGATGACCGTGAGCGCGTACCGCGCGCGTTTCTTGGAGCTGTCCCGCTTTGCAGCGACAGCGGTAGCCACTGAGGAGGAGCGCCTTTAGAGGTTCACCGAGGGGCTCTGGCCTGCGATTCGGGGGTATGTCAAACCCCTGAAGCTGCCTACGTTTTAGAGGGTGGTGGAGGCAGCCATGACTTACGAGGAGACCAACCCGTCCGCGCGAGACACAGACGGCGGGCGGAAGAGGCCCTTTCAGCCAGACTTTTCACAGGGCCGGCGAGAGAGGAGACACATGGCGTCCGCAGGAGAGCCGTCACGTTTTGCAGGGCCATCCGTGGCCTTTGGGAGCCCTCGACAGGGGCCAGTCGCCAGCACTGGACTCTTGCCCAGCCGACAGCAGGGACCCACTGAGGGCGGGAGTCGGGTTCCCCTCTGTTACTAGTGTGGCAGCCGGGCCACATTAGGAGGGACTGCCCGTCTAGGGCAGGAGGTCAGCAGACACTTCCCGCGTAGAGCACTGGAGGGCGCGCAGGAGGCCGCGGTTCCCAGGCGCGAGGAGGGGGACAGCAGTCACGAGGAGGGTACCGGCCAGCACCTGCTCGTCCGACGTAGAGTGTGGCTGCTTCGTCCGCACCTAGAGCTGAGGGGCGTATCAACGCCCTGACACACAGGGATGCCAGAGCTTCGGGATCGGTGGTGGCAGGTATGGTTTCAGTTTTCGGCAGACTCGTTTACACACTTTTCGATTCCGGCGCTACGCACTCGTTTGTCGTAGCCAGTTTCACAGTTAGTTTGGGCCAGGATTATATGCTGTTAGAGAATCCATTAGTAATCAGAGGTCCGAGTGGTCAGCTGTTTGTAGCTGAGGAGGTGTACACGGATTGTGAGGTCAGCGTCGGGGGACATAGCCTGCCAGCTGACCTGATTATGATACAGATGGAGGACTTTGGCGTAATTCTGGGGATGGACTGGCTGTCCGCTTACCACGCCTTGGTAGACTGTTTTGAGAGGAAGATTGTCTTCTCCATGCCGGAGTTGCCTTCTTTCGAGTTTCACGGACAGCCAGTGGATGGAGGCTTCAGGTGCATTTCGGCACTTCGGGCGGCGAGACTTTTGAGCCAGGGGTGTGAGGGCTTCCTAGCTTGTGTGGTGGCAGAGCCCAGCCCTGTGGTAGACTTCCAGAGCATCCCGGTGGTCAGAGAGTACCCTGACGTGTTCCCAGACGAGTTACCAGGACTGCCGCCCGAGCGTGAGATCGAGTTTGAGATCTCACTAGTACCAGGGACCAGCCCCATCCCCACCGCGCCATACAGGATGGCACCGCTTGAGCTACGAGAGCTCAAGTCTCAGTTGCAGGACCTTTTGGAGAAGGGCTTCGTGAGGCCCAGTGCGTCTCCCTGGGGAGCCCCGGTACTGTTTGTGAAGAAGAAGGATGGTACCCTACGCCTTTGTATGGACTACCGACAGCTGAATAGGGTCACCATCAAGAACAGATATCCGCTGCCGAGGATCGAAGACTTGTTTGACCAGTTGCAGGGTGCCACGGTGTTCTCCAAGATCGACTTGAGATCTGGATACCACCAGTTGAGGATCAGGGAGGCAGACGTCTCCAAGACAGGTTTCCGCACCCAGTACGGACACTACGAATTTTTGGTCATGCCGTTTGGGCTGACCAATGCTCCCGTTGCTTTCATGGTCCTGATGAACTAGATGTTTAGACCGTACTTGGACCAGTTCGTGGTGGTATTCATTGATGATGTACTCATCTATTCTCGAGATCGGACGCAGCACGGACAACACTTACGGATGGTTCTGGACACACTGAGACGACGTTGGCTGTACGCCAAATACAGCAAGTGCGAGTTCTGGTTGAGGGAGGTGACCTTCTTAGGTCATGTGATCTCTGGAGATGGCTTGGCAGTGGACCCAGCTAAGGTCGAGGCAGTTCTCAGGTGGGAGAGACCGCGTTCAGTCACTGAGATTCGCAGTTTCCTAGGACTGGTAGGCTACTACAGACGATTCATCAGAGGGCTTTCACAGATTGCGCGTCCTATGACACAGTTGACCCAAAAGGACGTGCCCTTCACTTGGACAGATGCTTATGAGGCATGTTTTTAGGAGCTGAAGGAGAGGTTGACCTCAGCTCCCATGCTCACCATCCCTGACAGTAGTGGCAGGTTCGTTGTGTACACGGACGCCTCCTTGCAGGGGTTAGGAGGTGTGCTCATGCAGAGGGGTCACGTTGTCGCTTACGCTTTGCGGCAATTGAAGCCCCATGAGCATACCTACCCTACCCACGACTTGGAGTTGGCAGTTGTCGTCTTCGCGCTGAAGACCTGGAGGCACTACTTGTACGGTGAGACCTTCGAGATTTTCACAGATCACAAGAGCCTCAGATACCTTTTTGATCAGAAGGCCCTGGGGACGCGGTTGAGGTTTAGTACAGCTTACCACCCCCAGACGGACGGACAACCTGAGCGCACGATACAGACACTTGAGGACCTTTTGCGTGCCTGTGTACTGGTCTGGAGGGGCTCTTGGGAGGAGCACCTGCCCCTGGCGGAGTTTGCATACAACAACAGCTATCACTCCAGCATCGGCATGGCTCCCTACGAGGCTCTATACGGATGGAGGTGTACGGCACCCTTGAGTTGGGTTGAGGTGGGGACCAAGTGGGAGGTTGGCCCCAGGTTGATCTGGCAGAGTCAAGAGGTAGTCGAGCAGATCCACAGGCGACTCCGCACTGTCAGGAGTAGACAGAAGAGCTACGCGGATCGGAGACGCAGAGAGGTGCAGTTCGAGGTTTAGGACCACGTCTTTCTTCGTGTTTCGCCCATGAAGGGCTTGCAGTGGTTTGGGGTGAGAGGGAAGATCGCGTCGAGGTTCGTGGGGCCCTTTGAGGTCCTAGAGCGGGTTGGACCCGTTGCTTACAGACTTGCCCTCCCTCCTTAGCTTTCTGGTGTGCACGACGTGTTCCACGTGTCCAACCTCCGGAAGTACGTAGCCGATCCCAGTCATGTACTGAGTCACGAGAGCGTCGAGGTGGGCGACGACCTGACCTACCTCGAGCGGCCAGTGCAGATTCTTGACCGAGCCTTCCGTAGTTTGAGACGAAAGCAAGTACCCTTGGTGAAGGTTTTGTGGAGGAGCCAGCGGTACGAGGAGGCTACCTGGGAGCTCGAGGAGGCAATGCGGGAGCAGTACCCGGAGCTCTTCGCGGGTACGTTCTTTCAGACCGGCTTCGGTCCTCTTTGAGTTTGTTATGTTTTTATATGACGTGTTTCCCATACCCTAGTTAGCGCAAGTTTGGGGGACGAAACTTCCTTTGAGTTTGTTATATTGTTACGAATGCGGTTTCAAGATGTCTTTTTAAGACGTTTAGCAGGTGGCCCGGACGTCTGACCAGACGTCTGGAACCCCTTCCAGACGTCTGGGATTTATTTTCTGCGGCACGTAGGATTGCGTCTGCATGCCTGCGCGCGCAGACCTGCGAACACCACTCTTTTTCCCTCTCTCCTCCTGCAGGCGCAGTGCTACGCTCTCTCTCTCTCTCTCTCTCCCCGCACGGCCTTATAAGGCCCTCGCCCTCTCCCTCACTCTCATCTCCTCCGCTCCCTTCTTCTCCTTCTTCCAGCTGGTGCGAGAGCGAGCGAGCGGCGGCAGCGGCAGCCGCGGCGAGTTGCGGGAGGAGGTGTTGCGCGAGGGAGGAGACGCTCGACCGTGAGGGCTTGAGCTTGCCGGGGCAGCTAGAGCTGGCCGGCGGGGGAGCAGCGGGTGTGGAGTGACGCGGGAGGGTTGCTGCAGCTTGAGCAGTAGGCGGACGAGGCACGGCGCGGCCGTGCATCGCGGGCGGAGAGCGAGTCGAGCTCTGATTCTGGAAGTTTTTCCAGAATCAGACGTCTGGGCTTCCAACCAGACGACGGTGAAGATGTCTGGCAAGTAAGTTATTTTCGTCCTTCCTCCTTTTCTGTGACCCGTCGTACTGAGAGCGAGGAGTGGATACATGCAGGTTCTGAGACTCGCCATCCAACGCGAATCGGACGTCTGGCCGCAGTGCTAGACGACGGAGAGGACTTCTAGACGTCCGGGGTGACCATTGGACATCTGGGAACTAAGCCAGATGCCCTCGCAGGCTTCTGGACGTCTGAGGGACTACACAGAACGAAGGTACCATCTGACCCACATTTTAAGACGTCTGGAAGAGGTTCCAGACGTCTGATTTTGGACTGTTTCGTCGTTTTCGACCCGTTTAGGGCCCGTTCGGAGTCCGTTTTCTGCGTTTCGAGTTGCGTTCTTTTCGGAATAAGATCCTCTACCCATTTCCAGTAATTATATACTGTTATGAGAAACTCCTTGTGTTTGATCCTTGTGTTAGGACCCCGTTCCATTGCAGTCTCGGGGGTTGCGGAGGCGCGCGGGATTTCCGACCACGCCCTTAGTACTCCCGTTGTAACTGGTAGAGTGGCTTTAAAAATTATTAACATAATTTTTTACAATTATGGAACAATTAATAGAACCTATGGCATTGCATGAATCCTAGGAATGAGAAACCAGATTGAATGATAGATCCTAGGGTATTGCATGAATCCTAGGGTTGGAAAACTAGATTGAATGATAGATCCTAGGGTACGGCATGAATCCTAGGACTGGAAAACTAGTGATATGAATATAGATATTGCAGTCTTGGAAAATGTGGAAAGGAAATAATAGCTGCCTGTAAATTGATTTAACAGCTACCTGTTATGAATAAATGAACATGATTGAGAATATGGGTTGTATGAACGTGAAACTGAAAGGGGTGAAACTTGAATGTGCTGAGTTAAAAGAGCTGGAACCCTACGGGGAATTAGGAGTAGAACTCCTGGAAAGAGAATGAAATGGAACTGAGAAGGAAAGATGTGGAGGTGTGTTGTCTCTTGGGTTCGTAGTGCCAGGGGAAGCACCTGTTACCTGTTTAGTGCATAGCGGAGCCAGCCGCCCCAGGGACCCGGGGTTAGGTCTGGCCACTTTGTACTGACTTTTGGCCCTCGTGTACACAGTACCGAGGAGAGCTACTAGTGTAGAGCGAGTACTAGCTACCCCACGGGCCCCGGGGTGCTGCTAGCTCACCTACACCGACTTGTTAGGCCCACTGGGCGAACCAGGGTAGTCAAGCGAGGGTGCACGGACTGTGGAGGGGCATGACCCCTGTTTGGTTACTGTGGAGGGGCTGGACCCCTGTTACTGAGAGGGCTCTGCCCTATACTGGTTCCGTGCTGTGCTTTGGGTGCACCCGTTAACGGAAACGACTGACCGCGTGCCAGTGCGGGGTAGCTACCCGTGTGTTTATCGCGCGTGCTGTAGTCACCGTTACGTCTGTCAGCGACCTTGGGGTGGTTGACTGAGAGTAGGATCACCACGGGGGACTCTCCCGACCAGGAGAGCACCACGTGTTAGTTCTACTTTTTGGAAAAGATTGTAATCAAGATCGTTCCCACGAGGAACATTCGAGATCAAGTGAAGGATCTGAGAAATAGATAAATTGTGAAACAATAGAAAGACATAAATAAAGGAAGAAAGAAAATAAAACAGCTACTGTACACTTCACTGCTTCTTTAGTTTTAGCTGCCACTCTACTTAGCATTTCGCTGACGTGTTACACTCGTTACTTTTCAGGACCAGGTGTTGAGCAGCCAGGGTCAGCGGCTGCAGAGGACGCTGGGCCGAGTAGGGTCCAGTAGAGTTACCACTGTTCTTCTGTGCCCTTTTTGTTCCACTGTAGTGAGTAATTCTTGTTACTCTCTGTACTTTTCTTTACTTGTAGTTCATGTTATGTTGTAAATGTTGTTCTACTGTTGTGTTGGTACATGCTGTAGTAGTTCCTTTTCTTACTGTTGTATTCTTGTTACTGCTAGTTATATTCATGCTGAATGTGGTTTATTTTACTGCTCTTTTGGTTACTTCCTCGTTGGACGACTAGGTCTTGGGATTAGTCGAGTCGATCCGGTTCTCGTGTCTCGTAGGGACTCGGGAATCGGGTCGTTACAATAGCCACCAGCTCTAAGTTGTGGGTAGGGTAGCTATGCTTATGGGGCTTCAGTTGCTGCGAAGTGTAAGCGACAACGTGATCCCGCTGCATGAGCACACCCCCTAACCCCTGCAACGAAGCGTCTGTGTACACAACGAAATCGTCATTGCTGTCTGGGATGGTAAGCACAGGAGCCGAAGTCAGCCTCTCCTTCAACTCCTGAAAACATGCCTCACAAGCGTCTGTCCAAGAAAAGGGCACGTCCTTCTGGGTCAACTATGTCATAGGATGCGCAATCTACGAGAAACCTCTGATAAACCGTCGGTAGTAACCTGTCAGTCCCAAGAAACTTTGGATCTCTGTCACTGTACATGGTCTCTCCCACTTGAGCACTACCTCTACCTTGGCTGGGTCCACAGCCAAGCTATCCCCTGAAATCACATGATCTAAGAAGGTCACCTGCCTCAACCAGAACTCGCACTTGCTGTATTTGGCATACAGCCTACGTCGTCTCAATGTGTCCAAAACCATCCGCAAGTGCTGTCCGTGCTGCGCCTGATCCCGCGAGTAGATGAGCACATCATCGATAAATACCACCACAAACTGATCCAGATATGGTCTGAACACTTGGTTCATCAAATCCATGAAAGCAGCGGGGGCGTTGGTCAGCCCAAACGGCATGACCAAAAACTCGTAGTGTCCGTATCGGGTGCGGAAAGCTGTATTGGAGACGTCGGTCTCCTTGATCCTCAACTGGTGGTAGCCAGACCTCAAGTCTATCTTGGAGAAAACTGTGGCACCTCGCAACTGGTCAAACAAATCATCAATCCTCGGCAGCGGATACCTGTTCTTGATGGTGACCCTATTTGGCTGTCTGTAATCCACACAAAGGCGTAGGGTGCCATCCTTCTTCTTCACAAATAATACCGGGGCTCCCCACGAAGATGCACTGGGCCTCACAAAGCCCTTCTCTAGAAGGTCCTGCAATTGAGACTTGAGCTCTCGTAGCTCAAGTGGTGCCATCCTGTAAGGTGCTGTAGAAATGGGGTTGGTCCCCGGTACCAGTGAGATCTCGAACTCGATCTCACGCTCATGCGGTAGTCCTGGCAGCTCCTCTGGAAACACGTTGGGGTACTCTTTGACCATCGGGATGCTCTGAAAGTCTTCCACGGGGCTGGGCTCTACCACTACACAAGCCAGAAAGCCCTCACACCCCTGGCCCAAAAGTCTCGTCGCCCGAAGTGCAGAAATGCACCTGAAGCCTTCGTCCATCGGCTGTCCGTGAAACTCAAAAGAAGGCATCTCTGGTATGGGGAAGATGATCTTCCTCTCAAAATAGTCCACCAAAGCGTGGTAAGCGGACAACCAATCCATCCCTAGAATCACGCCAAAGTCCTCCATTGGTATCACAATCAGGTCAGTAGGGAGGCTGTGTCCCCCAACACTGACCTCATAGTCTGTGTAAACCTCCTTAGTTACAAACAGCTGACCACCCGGACCTCTGATCACAAAAGGATCCTCTAACAACACACAGTCCTGTCCCAACTGACAGCAAAACTAGTAGCAACAAACGAGTGCGTGGCGCCGGAATCAGAAAGTGTGTAAACTAGTCTACCGAAAACTGTAACCATACCTGCCACCATTGAACCTGAAGCTCTGGCGTCTCTGTGTGTCAGGGTGTTGATACGCCCCTCAGCTCTCGGTGCTTAAGAAGCAGCCACACTCTGTGTTGGATGGGTAACCGCTGGCCGGTACCCTCCCCTCGACTACTGTCCTCTCCCACGCGCCTTGAAACTACGGCCTCCTACTCGTTCTCCAGCACTCGGTGCGGGGAGCATTTGCTGACCTCCAGCCCTAGACGGGCACTCCCTCCTTATGTGACTCGACTGGCCACACTGGTAGCAAAGGGGAACTCGACTCCCACCCTCGGTAGGTCCCTGCTGATGGCTGGGCGGGGGTCCAGTGCTAGCAGCTGGCTCTTGTCGGGGGCCCCCAAAGGCCACTGACGGCCCCGCAACGCGTGACGGCTCTCCTGCGGGTGCCGCGTGCCTCCTCTCTCGCCGACCCTGTGAGTAGTCTGGTTGGTAGGGCCTCTTCCATTCGCTGTCAGTGTCACGTACGGTCGGGTTGGTCTCCTTATATGTCATAGTTGCCTCCACCACTCTTGAGAACGTAGGTAGCTTCAGGGGTTTGACATACCCCCGAATAGCAGGCTGGAGCCCCTCGGTGAACCTCCACAGGTGCTCCTCCTCAGTAGCCACAATTGTCGCAGCGAAATGAGACAGCTCCAGAAAACGCGTATGATACGCGTTGACGGTCATCGTCCCCTGGTCGAGAGTGTGGAACTCCCGCCTCTTCTGATCCTGCCACATCTGCGGGAAGTACTGCTTGTAGAAGAGGGTGACAAACTGGTCCCGTGTCGGCTCTGCCCTCTCCTGACCTCTGACTGCCCTCCACCACCTATGTGTCGTGCTCTCCAGCTGGTTGGTGGCAAAGGCCACGCGACACTCCGCAGGGGGGCGAAGGGTGTCAAACACCTTCTCGATCTGCTCGAGCCAGTCCTCCACCTCGATCGGGTCCTCATCCCCCTTGAAGGAGGGGGGCTTCAGCTTCCGAAACTGTCCGAAAAGCTCGTAAAGTGGGGAAACGGGCATGCCTCCAGGCAGGGAGGGCTCGTGCTCGGAAGTGTCAGAGTGCAGTGGGGGCGGTGGAGGACCACCCCCTCCCCCACGTCCAGCGCTGCGTCTGTCTCGTGGTCCCACAGAGGACTCCCCCTCCACTTCCCCAGGGAGAGGCACCTGTGGAGGCGGGTGGACCTCCTCTCGTACAATCTCCCGTATTAGTTGGGCGAGGTCTTGGGCCTGAACGCTCAGAAGAAGTGGTTGGTCCACTGAAACGTCAGGCTCAACATGTCTGCCCCTCCGACCTCGTCCATGGTCGCGTCCGCAGCCCGCCTTAATGACTCCATGTTGAGGCATCTCCTGCAAGGAGACGCGAACAACAGAACATGAAGATGTCAATTCCAACGGATATTCAGCAAAAGAACCTTAGAACAGATGTCAAAAGGTACATTGTGGTGGTTACTATAGTTATAAGCACGTGAATTGGTTATTCTCAAGCTAGTTGGTTCACTTCTCGGAACGACCTTGCTCTGATACCATCTTATTACGACCCGGTTCTCGAATCCTTACAGGACACGAGACCGGACCGACTCGACTGATCCCAAGACCCAGTCGTCCAACGAGAAAGTAACCAAAAAGCAGGAAAGTAAACCACATTCACTATGCTAAGCAATTAACAGTAACAAAAGTACAGCAGTAAAGAAGTAAAAACTACTACAGCACATACCACCACAACAGTAGAAAAGTAACCAGGTACAAGAATATAAAGTATAAAATGTAAGAGTACAAATGTAAAGGTGCAAGGGTCTAAACTCACTACAACAGAAAGAGGTACAACAAGAAGCTACAACTACTGGGCTCTACTGGGCCCAGCACCCTCTGCAGCCGTAGGCTTTGGCTGCTCAACACCTGGACCTGAAAAGGGTTATGAGTACGCAAAGTCAGTGAACGCTGAGTAGAGTGGCAACCAACTAACTAAAGTAGTAAAAGTGGACAGGTAGCTATTATTTTTTTTCCATTTACTTTCTTTAACTAATTATTCTTTTGCATCACTTGGTTTATTTATCAGGTCTCTTTCTTGATCTCGAATGTTCCTTGTGGGAACGATCTTGATTGCAGTCTTTTCCAAAAAGTAGAAGGCACACGTGGTGCTCTCCTGGTCGGGGAGTCACCCGTGGTGATTCTACACTCAGTCAACCACCCCAAGGTCACGGACAGACGTAATGGTGACTATGGCATGCGCGATAAGCGCATGGGTAGCTACCCCGCACTGACACGCGGTCAGTCGTTTCCGTTAGTGGGTGCGCCCAAAGTACAACACGGAACCAGTATAGGGCCTAGCCCTCTCAGTAACAGGGGTCTAGCCCCTCTCAGTAACCAAACAAGGGTCTTGCCCCTCCATAGTCCGCGCACCCTCGCCTGACTACCTTGGTTTGCCCAGTGGGCCTCACAAGTTGGTGTAGGGCGGCTAGCTGAACCCCAGGCCCCGTGGGGTGGCTAGCTCTCTCCCTACACTAGTAGCTCTCCTCGGTACTGTGTACACGAGGGCCAAGAAGTCGTTACAGAGCGGCCAATCCTAACCCTGGATCCCAACCCAAGGGTGGCTAGCTCCGCTTTGCACTAAACAAGGGGACAATCGCTCTTCTTGGTACTCCGTACTCAAGGGCCAGCTCACTTCCCCACTCACATTTCCAGATCCATTCCATTTAGTTCCAGGAGCTCTACTCCTAATTTCCCGTAGGGTTCATGCTCATATTCCTTAGGCCATGCCATACCAGATTTCATCATTTCTATTTCCATTCTCATGTTATACATATTCAACTCGTATTGCTATCATTTACATTTCCATACACATGTTATACACAGGTAGCTTGTATTTCCATCATTCACGTTACCATTCTCAATTTATATACATGCAGCTCGTATTATGTCATTTAACGTAAACAACAGGAATTTATATGCAACAGTTTGCTAGCATAAGTACTTTACATTTCACAGGTAGCTGTTATTTATTTACAGGCAATTGTTATCATTCTATCTACTCATTCAAGACTGCAATTCAATCATCCATTACAGACATTTCAAGTGTTTCTCATGCTAGGATTCATGCCATATCCTAGGTTCTAATCATTCATTCCACACATGCATTTAGGTTTTAATTAAATTAAGGGGAAGCCACTCTACCAGTAAACCCAGGAGTAGTGGGGGCTTGAATGGCAGGTTCACGTGCCACAGCAAGCCCCGAACCCGCAACGGAATGAGGTCCTATCACAAGGATCAATCATAAGAGAGTATTCAGAACAGTATAGAAATTCTTCTAACAAGTAGAGGAATTCATACGGGAAACATCGGTATCCTATTTACGGAGAACGAACCTCAAACGGACCCTAAACGGGTCAAAAATAGCATTTCTGACTCAAATCAGACTTCTGGAACAACTTCCAGACGTCTTAAAAGTGTCCAATGTCATACCTCAAGCCCTGCGCCAATCCTCAGGCGTCCAGGAACTCTTCTGGATTGTCTGGACCCAGCTCTAGATGTCCGACCACCTCTCCGGACGTTTGGAAGTGCCTACAGTAGTCTGGTAATTTCCCCACACGTCTGAAAAGCATGGGAGGGCATGTCTCGCGCCTTCCCAACGCGAATCTTGCATGCGGACACTTGATCTTCTCAAAATGGGCATGCAAAAAGGGATCGGCGAAGTGGCTTGCATGGCCGTATCTGCAAAGAGATGTACTTCCACGAGACTCTCTCCTCAGACGTCTGGAACCGCCTCCAGACATCCGCTCTGTCATCTGGATATCTCTTCAGATGTCTGACTCTGGGAGAATCCCAGAATTAGAACCTGCTTTTGCCTTCTCGCACCGCGCGTGGCCGCATCATGCCCTCTTGCCTGCAGCTCTGGCTGCAACAGTGTCGGGGAGGACCTCCCCGATGCACTCCTCGCGCACGTGTCGCTCCGACCGTGCACTCACCGGTGAGCTCCCACGCAAGCTCGCAAGCTCACCTCCTCCTCTCCTTCTCACGCCGCTCCTCCTCTCCTTCTCATGCCGCTCCTCCTCTCTGCCACTCTTGCGCTCTCGCTTGCTCTGGGAAGAAGAGAGGAAGGTGGCGGGTGGCTAAGAAGTGAGGAGAACGAAGGTGGAGGAGGGGTTTTATAAGGTGGGGCTTAGGGTTTTGCTTGGAGGCGAGGGAAGAGATAGGAGGGAAAAATGAGGGGTACTGTCTGCGTGCAGCACACGCGCAGACGCGAGCTCGTACTCAAATTTTTTGATTTTTAGACATCTGGGAATGTGTCCAGACATCCGACCAGACTTCTTACCCACAGTCCAGACGTCTTACCAGATGTCTGACCTAAAGTCCAAACGTCTTAAAAGGCTCAAACAACACGGGTCTTAACAGATTTCGATGGCTCCATTTCCAAAGATTCGTCTCACCAAGAATAGTCTAATCCATTTAGATCTGAGTTTTCTTGGGAAAAGTTTTATTTTGGCATCAAAGAGTAGGACCTTCTGACTAGGATGAAAAGTTTTTCTAGATATGTGTTTGTGATGAAAAGCCTTCACCCGCTCTTTGTAAATTCGCGAGTTATTGTATTAGTCATTGCGTAGTTCCTCAATGTCGCTCATTTGAAGCTAACGGTGGGTTTCAACCTTAAGCAGATCTAGATTGCACTTCCGTATTGCCCAATAGTCTTTGTGCTTCATCTCGATGAGGAGGTGACATGCCTTCCCTTACACCAATCTAAATGGAGACATACCTAATTGGGTCTTGTGGGTGGTCCTATAAGCCCACAAAGCTTTCGGAAGTTGAGCCGACCAGTCCTTCCTATCAGGCCGAACAGTGATCTGGAGGAATTTCTTGCTCTCCTAATTAGACAGTTCAGCCAATCCATTGGTTTGGGGGTGATAAGGAATCGAGATTCGGTGCGACACCCCGTACTTGGTCATCAGGGATCTGAACTGTGCATTTGTAAAATGGGTCCCTACATCAGAGATAATGGCACGTGGGACATCGAATCGAGAAAAGATGTGTTGATGAATAAACTTGATTACCACCTTATGATCATTGGTTCGGGTTGGGATAGCTTTGATCCATTTAGACACGTAGTCTACGGCAAGGAGAATGTATTCGAAGCTGTTAAATTTAGGGAAGGGTCCCATAAAATCAATCCCCCATATATCGAAGATTTCGCATACAAGAATCGACTATAAAGGCATCATATCGTAGTGGCTCATGTTGCCAAAGGTCTGGCAACGAGTGCATGCCTTATAGTAGTCATATGAGTCCTTGAAGATCATGGGCCAATAAAAGTCACATTGGAGGACTTTAGTTGCGGTTTTGTGTTTGGAGAAGTGTCCGCCGTAGGCTTGGTCATGGCAGAAGGACGGAATGTCCTGAATTTTTGTTTTCGGGATGCATTGTTTGATGATTTGATCAGCACCAATGCGGAAGAGGTACGGGTCTTCCCAGATGTAGTACTTGGCATCAGAAAGCAACTTGTCCTTCTTGGTCTTCGGCCAATCAGACGGGATCTGATGTGACGCCAAGTAGTTAACCAAATCAGCATACCACGGAAGTCCTACACAGATAGTCAGGAGGTGCTCATGAGGAAATTGTTCTGTGATTGGTCCAGAAGGGTCGATGATATCAGAAGGAAGGCAGGACAAGTGATCAGCTACCACGTTCTGCTTTCCTACCTTGTCATGAATCTCGAGGTCGAATTCTTACAACAGCAAGATCCAGTAGATTAGTAGAGGTTTCATGTCCTTCTTCGCAAGGATGTGCCTCACTACGGTGTGATCCGGGTATATGATAACACGGGAACCCAAAAGATAGGATCAAATTTTTTCAAGGCCAAATACTACAGCTTGCAGCTCTTTCTCAGTAACTGTGTAGTTACGCTGAGCCTCGTCAAGTGTCTTGCTAGCGTAGTAGATGACCATAGGTTTCCCGTCTATTTTCTGCCCAAGTACCTCACCCACTGCGTAGTCAGACGCATCGCACATGATCTCAAAGGGTAGAGACCAGTCAGGGGATTGCAGGATTGGTGCTTGAGTAACTCGATCACGTAGGCTCTCAAATGCATGAGTGCTCTCCTTGGTAATTTTGAAAGGAACATCCTTAGAGAGAAGATTAGTTAGGGGGTGCACGATTTTCGAGTAATCAAGAATGAAACAGTGGTAAAAATCGATGTGCTCTAGAAAAGAGCGGATTTTTTTACCAAGATAGGCATGGGTAGTTTGGAAATCAAATTAACCTTAGCTTGATCAACCTGGATGCCTTTTTCAGAGACGAGGTGACCTAAGACAATTCCCTCAGGTACCATGAAGTGGCTCTTTTCCCACGAAAGAACTAGATTCACGTTGATACAACGCCTGAGGATTTGGACCAAGTGCAGGAGGCAACCATCAAAAGATTCCCCAAATACCGAAAAGTCATCCATGAAGACTTCAAGGTACTCACCTACCATATTTGAGAATATGGCAAGCATGCACCGCTGAAAAGTGGTGAGTGCATTGCAGAGACTGAATGGCATCCCACAGAATGCGTATGTCCCAAAGGGGTAGGTGAAGGTAGTCTTCTCTTGGTCCTTAGGATGGATTGCCAATTGGTTATAACCGGAATACCTGTCCAAGAAGCAAAAGAATCTATTCCCTGCCAATTTCTCGAGTATGTGATTAATAAATGGCAGTGAGAAATGATCCTTTTTCGTGGAGGTATTTAGTCTTCGGTAATCAATACAGGTCGATATAGACTCTTCGATTTCAGTCGTAATGACGGTGAGTCCTACCTTTTTGGGAACAACTTGGATTTGACTCACCTAACGATTGTCGGAGATCGGGTAGATGACCCCTACATCTAACCACTTGATAATCTCCTTTTTCATGACATCCTGCTGATTGCTAAGTAATCATGCAACCTAAATCACCTGAATTAAGCTAGATCCTAGCATAACTTAGGATTAATGCATTCATAGGCATCGTAATTTGCACAATAGCTAGTTTATTAATCATATAGATAATATCATCATTTTATGACCTAAAAGAGAGATGACCTTAATCACAGATGATTCAAAGCCGCAGATTTCAGATTAGATCGGTTTGATCAGAATGACGACGGGAGTCCAATGCTTCCGAAATGATCTCGATTAGACAACCAGGGTATCTTGTGCAGTCCATAAAAGAACGGAGATCATAAAGCCAAAAGACAAAGATTCAAGCCTCAGATGAAGAATCCAACCACACGGATGAATCTGGATCGACAATCGCAGTCCAACGATGGAAAAATCAACCCAATCGGAGGTCTACAGCACCGAATACAAGGAAAAGAAAATGGACGGGCACAATGGTGCCACGTGGTGCCATCACAGCCGCTCCCTCACCACCGCCCATATAGGAAGGCCACCTCACATGTTGTGGCCCGTTGGATCTTCATCCAGCAGCCACGAGCGCGCCACGTCGCCCGTCCAATCGATAAGTATAAATAGAAACAAACAAGGAGGTATAATAGAACTTTCGCGCAACGTGTTGGCTCACACGCTCTCATGAAAGCGCGTGACACGCGTTCGAGCGGCGCTGCGCGAAATTGACAGAACGCTCACGTAGGTGCAATTGCGACATTTGATGGCAATCGGCGCACGTAGACGAAGTCTCGTGGTGCGATCAGAGCACGCCGCTGGCGGATGTGCAATCCCACGCATTTTGTGAGATTAGGAAGGTGAGGCGAGCGTGCTCGAGTCGTCCGATCGTGAGATCGGATAGATGAGGATCAGGTGTTGAAAAGAGCCTTGCAGGTGGGTGCGCGGAGAGAGATTCGTTGCAGTGGGCGTGCGAGGAGAAAGCGGAGCCATCTGATGGCGATCTGAAGGTCGAGCGGGGGCCACATTTTAGCCAGGGATTAAATCCATGTGATGGAAGAAAATTTGAAAGTGTTTTGAGGCCAGATCAGATCCGTTGATTTTTCGATCAATGGATCTGATCAAACACGAGTTGTTGCATGAGATAAAGGGGTTAAATACCCTTTTTTCCCTCCATAAAAGCTATAAAAGAAGACCCAGGGCCCCCTAGTTGAAATATATCTCCCCCATCAACTCTAGATACAACTCTTCCACCTTCTCTGCAACTCTTCGTCCCTCTGCAACTCCGCTCCGACCTTCGTCCCGGCGCTCTGAATCTGAGGTGTTGTCATATCTCGCATAAGCATCCTACAAGCGGCGTTGTCTCTCTGCCTCTTCTATCTCTCTCTCTCTCTCTCTCTTTCTATCAAATAATGCTACAGTATCAATCAACCAAATGCCACGCCAACTTAAGTGTCTCAATAATGCAATAGTGACTCAGAACCAGCAACAGATGCAAAGGCCTCTCTTTTTCCTTCAGGCCTCAGGGAGAGACACAAGTACAACACAGCACCAACAGAGCCGAAGGCCTCATTTTTTGCTTAGTGTAGAGAGCAGCAGAGGGCAAAATCTCCCCCTCTCTCTTTCCTCTTCGTTCTCCTTTTTCAGAACTGGGTCTATAATCGGGTATACAGGTAGTTGGATTGGGTACGTTGGTCAGGCCCGCATGAGTTTCCGCGGGTGAGGTGTGTAGGGCATGTGCTTGGGGGACCTCACCCCCCAGTGTCTAGGCAAAGAGGCCCTAACACTAAAATA
This sequence comes from Thalassia testudinum, assembly GCA_037157565.1. Taxonomy (NCBI): domain Eukaryota; kingdom Viridiplantae; phylum Streptophyta; class Magnoliopsida; order Alismatales; family Hydrocharitaceae; genus Thalassia; species Thalassia testudinum. The sequence continues at coordinate 107,278,573 of JAZHRO010000003.1, read as the reverse complement.
ATTTATGTGCTGTCATGGCTTTGTCTGCTTACGATGTGGGATTATTCCCACAAGCTCTCCTCTTCGCGCACGGCCGTGAGCTGCTGGAGGGTTGATTCGCCGAATTGGGGTAGAAGATGTGGTCAACAGCCTCAATTGACCGACTGCGTGCGATCTTGACCCAAGTCCGTTTTTCCTGGGTGCAAGACCTGGACCTGGAGACTGAAGATGAAGCTTTGAGCTTTCTTGAAGCTCCTCCGTTAATGGTGCTGTGGGCTCAAAACCTGAAAAAGATGAATACGGGCTAAGTGCCCTAGTCAGTACATTCAGGAGCTTCGCACGAATGTCGTGAGGGTGTTGGTGGCGGTGGCGTGTGGTGAGAGTGGTCGAAGATGGCTGGCGAAGGTGGAGGAGGTCGGAAAAGGTGGGTTTGTTCGGTGGATGATTTGGGTGAGTGGAGTGGCGAATAGGGAGAGGGGTTTTGATCGAAGAGTCATGGTGGAGCTTATGAGGTGGTTGGCGAGGTGTTTGGAGTGGTGGAACGTGTGGAAGGCCTCGTTGGAGTGGAACGCTGGGTCTAGTATGGCCGGTGCCGGAGATGAAGGAAACTCTGGTGGGAGAGAACAGTGACAATGAAGGGGAAGGAAGCACCTCGGGGGTATGTCGAGGTGCGGAAGAAGCTGGGGAGTTGAGACCGGCCGGCTATGGTCCGTGACAGCTGGTGAAGAAGCTTGGAGGAAGGGATCGTCGGAGAGAGCCGAGGAGGAGAGGAAATAGGGCTAGATTTGGCTCAATTTCTCGTTAAGGAGATAAGGAATGCCATGGGGGGTCTTTTATAGGCCAAGAGGCGAGCTTTCAAGCTTGGAAACCAAGCTTAGAAGCTCCCAAGCTTTGCAGAAATAGGAGACCCGAATCTTTGAAGGATTTACACAATTTTTTTAGAGAGATTTGGAGACTTGGACATGGCTCAATAGGAAGGAGATTACCTAACGAATCTCCCTTTCAATTTTGAGAGGGATTCGTCAAGTAATCATAGAGTTCATGAAAAATGAAGCTCGCCGAAGTTGGAATCTCCACGAAAATGGTGGAAGGATCTTTTTGTAAAGAGTGACGACAATGATACGTGGGTATTTGCAAAGAATTTCAAAAGCTGAGGGGTTGTGAGAGAGAAAGAGTGAGACTGGACCAAATTGCAAACTAGGTCAAGATGATCTCTGATTGGGCCCAAATTTTGATACAAACCTCGTTTGGACCTAAGGAATCCAATGATGAAGTTGGATTTTGGTTTTGACTTAGTTTGATTGGATAATTTATGTAAAAACCTAAATTAGGGCAATAGTCTGTCTGAGACTGTTTCAGGTCAAAATGGGTTCAGATGGTCAAATAAAGAATGCCAAAACCTAGAGAATATTTTTTGTAATTTTTAGAGGGTTTAGATAATTTTTATCCTAACCCAAACCTCAGTTAATTAAGTGGGTCTGTTTTTAGGGTTTCAGATGTCCATTAATTCTTGAAATGCATGAAAACCCATTTTTGTCTGCATAGACCCACTTATTAGACATTAATGACTAAATGACATTTAATAAACCCCTGGCATCCCCTGTGGTTATTCTATATTTGTGATAAGATGGTAAAATTACAGAAATAACCCTGTTTTCATATTTTCTTCTTAAAACAACTCAACCTGCTCAAGAGGCCTTCTAACTGATATGTAGGAGCTTTTATTGACTTTATTAGATCAAATTGAGCTCGTTATGGCTCATGATGGTGTTCCTATCACTTTGAGAATTATACGATCAGGGCTTAGTCCTGGATCTTCCCTTCACAAGCTTACTCTCCATGAAATCAGAATAGCTTTAGTGCTAACTATGATAGAAACTCTTCCATTAAAGTGATGCCTCCCACTAGCACAGATTGGGTGGCCAAAGTATACTTCCTGATCTTTGCTCTCAATATTTGGTGGCTCCCCTCCATGGATGGTCTGTGGAAAAGAAGTTCATCACCATTCTTGGCCTAAGTCTCTTCCACCTCTCGCTCTTTAATCATTAAATCTCATTCAATAGCTCCTCATTGCATTGAGGTGGCAACCTTGGTAGCCTGCTCTTTGGCCTCTAGATCTTTCTCAATGTGAGCCATAGTTTGTTGCAGGGAAGTCATTTCTGCCTAAATCACCTCCTTCTTGGGCCGTTGAGAAGTGGCCTGTGCTCGGGAATCAGCTAAGGCATGCTAGAAATCAGCACATGCCTTCTTGTGAAATTCATGCTAAGCTTGACACTTTGTGGCAAACTGGTCCAAGCTCTTATTTAGTTGTTTGGCCTTCTTAACCATGCCATCTGCCCGTGAGGTCTCTAAGTTGGTGATGAACTTCACCAAGGCCTTATCTTAAACCTTCGCGAGCTAACAAAGGTTGCGCCGCACCTTTTAGGTTGCTTTGAGGCCCCTCTAATGGACCACTAGATCTACCTCAACCATAGCGAGACTATCCTTCAAGAGGGCTATCTCTGCCCCATCAATATCTTGCTGCTTCTCTAGGGCGACTGTTGAGACCTCTATTTTGAGGAAACAAAATTATTTTTTATTGTAAACTAATCTTTTAGGATTATGCTCGCACAAATGAGGTCAATTATTCTCCGCGTGGATCAAAGTGAAGATTTTTGTAAGTTTTCGTGATTTTCTAAGTCGTTAGCTATTAGATCAAAATCTTTTTGCAGCTATGTACAATAATAAATTGATCGATTAAAATATTAAAATTAATCGATAAAATCAATTGATCAATCAAAATATGAAGATTGTTCGACTAAATTAGCCTAATGGTAAAATCTGATATTCTCATTGATCATCGACCATTGATAAAAATTAATTGATTAATTAGTGATCGATCAATCTAATTAATTGATCGATCAAATATCAAATTCATCGACCAATCAGTTAAATTGATCAATCAATATAATTCAAAAAGATTCCTGAAATGGCTTATTTTTGCCTATAAGCCAATGATTAATTATTAGCTCCACCATTGGAGCTTGCTCCCCCCAGGGAAGTTGCTCCTCTTGGATTACATGATTAATGGGCTTAGGTGCCTTTCTTGTCACAACTGGCTTTGGTGGAGTAGAATCCAACTCTATTGAGTGAGGCATGGGTACTGAGCTCACACTAGCAAGAAGGGTCATAGGTATTTGTTTCGACATGGGGGTTTGAGCAAAGCCTCCTCTTGAGTAGAGGACCTCACCTCAAATAGGTGCTCGCCCACTTCTTGGCCAAACATTTGTGTTAGCCGAGGAGAACCAAATGGTTCGGTTCTTGATGGCATTGGGGAAGCATGAAAACTGGTCATTTAAAATTTTTCTTTGACTTGACAAACAAATCGATGGTCGAAAAGTTGATTATAGAAATCGAGAAATGGTCGAAAAGTTGATTACAGAAATCAAGAAACTAACACGACCTAGATTAACTAGAATTGCATGGGAAGATAGAGTATCTCCCCATTCTAGGTTCCCCACGGGTAATGAGTTATACCTGTAGGGTGACGTAGCATAACACTCCAAGTGTTGTGCCTCCTCAAATAAGTACCATCCTCGTAGGACTCCTTATAAGTACCTCTATTTTGATACACCAAAATTATGCTATTTGTCTAGACTAATCTTTCAGGACTCTCTTTGGATTCATGGGATAAAGCAAGAAGATTACTGTTTTTCTTCTCAAAGCCTTTTTATGTTTCTTGAGTCTAGAATATTTTGTAAGGAACCTCAATTGACTTCAAATGAATTTTTTCACTTAATGTAATTTTCTTAAAAATCAAGTTCTTAGGATGATTGATCGACCAAATAGATTAATTGATTGACCAAATGCTTTGATCGACCAACCGACTTATTTAATCGATCAAATCAACCCAATCTAGGAAGTTGATTAATACACCTTTGATCGATCAAATAGCTTAATTAATTGACCAAAAGTTGATCGATCCAATAACTAGTTTAACCGACCAAAGCTCATTTTGATTGACCAAATTTACCTTAATTGATCGACTAATTAGATTTGAATTAATTCCTTTTCAGATCGATTTTATAGTATAAATAGAGGTCCAAGGTAGCCCTTTTTTAGCACACATTCAAAGAAGAAATCCATCTAGAAAAAGAGCTATCGTGCTTTCTCTGAAGTGCTTCTGTGCTTCTGCTTCTATGCTTTCCAAAGCATGCCAATCTAAACCTTTGTGAAAAATTCGATTTAATTTTCCTTGAGGATTTCATAGGATTTTATTATTTTTATCTCTATCTATTGCTTTGATTTCGGGTCCCAAGTTGTTGGGAAGACCCATTGTTGTTGTGCTTCTCTTCAGGTAGAAAAGAGAAGGGATTGTTGTAAGAGGTTGTGCCACCTTCATACAAGTGGTACGATAGTGGATTGACTAGCCTTGCTTAGTCAAAAAAATCCTAAGCTGGGAGTCTTAGGTAGTGGTTTTTACTTAGGAAGGGTTTCCACTATAAATACAAGTGTCATCTGTGCATGTTATTTTGTGGTTTGAATTGTTTTCGATGTTAATGTTTTTAAATTATCCAGTGATAGTATTTACCCTTTGCCTCTAGTATACCATTAAGATCCGCAGGAACCACACTCCCTTCTTCTCGACAACCAATGATATCCTTTGTGCTGAGAACACTTGATCTTTGTGTGTACAACGTAGTCCCCGAGGTGGCAAGTGACTCGAAATTACCCTAGCTATTTTCCCTATAGATAAGTATCCATGACCAACAAGCATTAGGCGTCCAACCTCCCTACTGGACGATCAGAAGTGCAAATAGACTTTTTACAGAGTGTCTTGGCATCCAACACTTAGGAAGTCTGTGAAGGATTTGATGATATTGACCTTGTGGCATCATGGAAGTGTGAAAACACGAAAAGAGGCATTTTAAAAATTTTTAAATACCAGATGGAATCCATTCCATAAATGTGATTCTTGAAAATCTCTTAAAGGTAATTTTATCATTTTTAGTGTGGGATTACGCGATCGCCTAATTAAATTTTTGAATTCGAATCAAATTAAAATGCAGTAATTGGGAGTCTAGGTTGTATCTTGAGAAGGCTTTTGATCAGATTGCTTCCTAACTAGTAATAAGTGTGCATGAATTTCTTTGGGATTTTTCGATAAGATTTGTTTGAGAATTTTTCTTTGGAATTAGGGTAAGCTGGTTGATCTGACCCCTTATGCAAAGTGTGTGCCTAACCTAATCCTAAAGGTGTCTTAAAATTTTACCGAATTTATCTAAGATTCCTAATAAAATATGAAAATGATTACAACTTATTTCATGTAAATCATAGGTGTAGAAAAATTCCTAAAAATTTGAGAGCATCAAAATTTTAGGGTTCTGATTGGCTGTAGGCTCCACATTAATACGTGAATTTTATAAAATTATACAAAATAATTTTTGCCCAAAATTTTGCAAATAGATTCCTTACTTGATCTTTAAGTTATTGTCAAAATTTGGCGAATTTTGGAAATATGGAGTCGACAGAGTGATTTTTGGAAAATGATTTTGCGAATTTGTGGTTGCAAATTTTTGAAACAACACAACACACATTTTTTGAAAATTTTTGGTTTTCTAATTTTTTGGGATTTTTATATAAGAAAGAAATGAAAGTGAACTAACTAATGAAGTAAAGAGATAAGAGATTTTATCAAATAAACTAGAACTTTATTGAATCTAAAGCAATGCTTTACAATTGCAATTAATGAAACAAAAGATGAAAAACAACAAGAAGAAGAGAAAGTAGTAGAGAGATAGTCGTGGAGAAGTGCGACGATGATGGAGGGCTTGTGATGGCGGTGGGGAGATCTGGCATGACATCCAAGATGCTGGGAAGCTTGATGAAGTCTAGAGAGTTGATGTAGGGAACTTGGCGTAGAAGTAGGTGGTGGAGGAGATGAAGAAGAAGGTGTAGTATGGAGAAGGCTACCTAGAGAGAGGGATTCCTAATGGAAGAGGGGACCTAAGGGGAGCACTAGAAGGTGGAGGAGAAGGTAGGGAGGGGGACAGTTGGAAGGTTGAAGATGGAGAAGGTAGAAGTGACATGTGGAGGTTGTTGGTGGAGGAAGTAGACTTAGGGTTTTTGGGAGGAGGAAAAGGCTGCTTGGAGGGAGAAGAAGATGGTGGTGTTCATGGAGACTTGGGGTTTTTAAAGGGCAAGGGCAGACGATTAAGGTTTCAGGATTGGCTTGGAAGGCAAGGTTGTTGGTTTATGGTAATTAGTATTAGGTTTTGAAATTTAGGAAATTAGGATTCCTAATAGGATTTGGCAGGCTTCTAGAATATTGGGTGACAAAATTTCCTTGGATTTTGGTGGAGGGTTGTGTCGTGTTGCATGAACATTGGGTGGGGGTTTGTGTGTTTTAGTGTAAACCATGTGGAGGTGGGAAGGTTGGACTTAGGTGGTGGTGGGATCTTCTATAATGGAGGCATGTTCACACTAGGTTGATGTTCACACTAGGCTAATTGGGTAGGAAATTAAGGAGTTGATTGGGTCCTAATTAGTTTGATTAGATTCTAGATTTTATTTAGGTGATTACTAAGAGTTATCATGGGATTTTAGATGTAGAAAAATATAGGTGGTAGAGGATAATCTTGGAAGCTTCTAGAAGATGTTTGGGGTTAGGGATTTGGGTAGTGATATTAGGAATTCAAGATAGGGTTTTTAGAATTGGGTTTAGGTTTGCTTTAGGACTAGGACTAAGGTTAGGGTAGCTAAATTAGGTAGGTTAGGGTTTTGAAGTTGTCTAAATTAGGCAAGTGGGTAGCAAGATTAGGGTTAGGGTTTTGGGTCAAGTTCTTGTTCTTCTCCTCTTCAATGAGCTCAATTGATCTTGAATTCTTCTTTTCTTCCTCCTAAGCCTAATTCAAATAGTCCTGCATAGAGAAAAGCCGATGCTACTATCCTCCATATTTGGGTTGATGATTTGGGTAGGAGTGGTTGTGGTGGAGAACATTGATGAAGGGCAAGAAGGTGGTGACGAGGGCCATGTCGACAAGGATGATAGCAAAGCATTGCTTACAATGAGCGAGTACATTAAAGGATGTACATTACAGTGGAGCACCAATACTTGTTGGATGAGGCAATTCACAGGCTCCACCACACTAGCCACTGACCCCACCTCTACCATTAGCAGTTACATCATATTAGATTCACTCTCCCCTCCTTTCTATTTCTTCTTTGGAAAGCTATGTACATACCCCCCTACATGAGAGAGAGAGAGAGGTAGTGAGAAAGAAGCCAAGCCGCAACATTATGTTGTAGATATAGATATGTGGAACTACTCTCCTTGTTTCTCCTCTGGGTACATACCACATTCTTACTATAAGATTTTCATCTCTATCAATTAATCTATTAACTTGCACCTTGGAGGGGAATGCTAAGGGGTGCTAGATCAATTCCAATAAATTTGGTGGATCGGGGTTCAAGTTGGGGTTTGTTGTGGGATTTGAAGGTGGTGGGGTTAGAGGACGTACGAATCATCAATCTAGATCGTGAGCATGTTGGCATGAGTAGTCGGGTTGGCAAGGTGTATCGTGGATGGCATCCATTGATAGAGTAACCCGATGACAACAATGGCACTCATACCTTAACTTGGTGACAAGTATGCAGTTCTTGCTCTTTCATGAGGGGTCCTTTGCTCAAAATGATATCATAGGGGATCCTGTGCATGCAGTGGGACTCATACCATGAGGGGTTCCATGGAAATAACTCTTTTGATTTGATAAAGGCACTTTCTTAAAAGATTTGGTCAGGATCTTTCTACAACAATGTGCGTACAGAATCTTTGTACAACAATGTATGTACATACATATCTATATACATATTTGAGTGTACATGAAGAGAGAGAGAGAGATAAGAGAGAGATATGTGTCTAATTGCATGCATATTTCAGCAGCAATTTAGACCTATATGTCTATACCTTAGAAATAAGTATCTCCAAAGTTTTTTGATTTTTCAGAAGAACCATATTTTCTAGTAAAACAAATGACTTTCAATTTTCTTGTGTTAGTATTTCATAATTAAGTTTATTTTAAGAGGGTACGTAGGAGATGTAATAGATTGCCATGATATCTTTAAATTAAACAAAAGGCCATTCTAATGGTATGGATTTTGCTTCTTGCTTTTGCATGGTATGCATTCTGTTTGGGTTAAACCGTTATTGACCCACTGATGCGAACTTGAATAGGTCTTATTAATATGGTGATATTATCGTTGAAATTAGTATTGTGAGTTAACCTAAATCGAGTCTACACCAGTTTCACAAAATTTTTAACCTGGCCTACTTGACTTTATCTTGGTCACTTTTAGGCCCAAGGTCGATCTCAGGGAGGCGGGGATTAGGAGATTGAGGAGTTTCTACATGATGTAAACACATTTACACTACTTAAAATGTCTATTTATGCATGTTCTTAAGCATAGGATTGCATTTCATGATATAAATATTGCATAACATGCATCATCTCGCATTTAGAGTAGTTTGAATAAAATGGAGGTTAATTGTCTCCTTTTATGTGCTTGGACCGGGTAAACATCTTATCGGGGCCTCGGATCAAAGATCCAATCGTATGGATATGATCAGGGCGACGATTGGAGTTCAACGACTCCAAGATCGCCCTAATCAGGCATCCATAGCATCAGATAGAGACCGGGAAACCCTAGAAGATCAAGGGCCAGGATGGTGTAAATCTGCACTTCAGATGACAAATCCGACCACACGGATGAATTCAGATCGACGATCGCAGCCCAACGACACAAAAATCGAGTAAATCCGACATCCGTGGCACCATCTACAACTTCCAGAAGATGGACGACCAAGATGGCGCCACGTGGTGCCATCTCAGCCGCCCAAACGGCCGCTGGCATTTTGTGAAGGCCCCCGCTCGATCGCTCTCCGCCGTCAGATGGAGATCCAACGGCTGTGGTCGCCCGGCACTTAAAACGTGCGCTCGACCATCCGCGCCCCGCAGCGCAGCGGTCGAGCGCGCTTACGCGAGCGCGGGGCGCGGGTTCGAGCCGCAACGAGGGGATTGGAGGCGCAGGTAATTGAGGCGCGTGGAGCGTCGGATGGAGATCGTGCGGTCACGGGCGCCCGATAGCGCCGACGCACGATTGGACGCTCCGCGTAACGCGCGATTGCACGTGCAGGCGGGCACGGACGTGATTTAAGCCGTCCGATCTCGCGATCGGACGACTGAAAAGCGCTGGACGTGCGCGAGCGTTGAGGAGCGGGCAGCCGAGGAGGCACGCGTGGGCGCGGCGGCGACGGCCACGTCGGGACTTTAGTGACGGATTTATCCGTCACTAAAGATCCCTTATTTATTATTTTGAAGATGTAATGTCCATTTTGCCCCCACTCCTTGCAACTATAAAAGGAGACCCCCTCCATACGAAATTCTCATCCCTTCTTTCTCTTCTTGACCCCTCCAAAGCTCAAGAGAAGCTTGTCCCACACCCGGGATGCTTCTCGCGAGATAAAGTCCAATTTTCGTTCCCCTTCGGAAGTGGATTCGGCGACGACGACGGCGTGCTACTCCGTTCCCGTTCTTCTACTTCGTCCTCCTTCGTCCTGCTTCGTTCTCCTTCGTCCAGGCATCGTCCCGTCCGGCTCGTCCTCCAAGCAATCGTCGAGGAGGATAATTTCTCTCTCCCATTCTTATTTACAGCTTTTCTAGTGTAGAATTTTCTCCCGCGACGACGACGGCGTGCTGCTCCGTTCCCGTTCTTCTGCTTTGTCCTCCTTCATCCTGCTTCGTTCTCCTTCGTCCAGGCGTCGTCCCGTCCGGCTCGTCCTCCAAGTGACTGTCGAGGAGGATTTCTCTCTCCCTATTCTTTTTACTGCTTTCTAGTATAGATTTACTGCTTTCTAGATTAATCTACTCATCCTCCAAGCGACCGTCGAGGAGGACATTTCTCCCTCCATTCTTTTAATGCTTTCTAGAGTAAATTTATCGCTTTCTAGAGTAATTATTTTATGCTTTCCAGTTGTAATGAACAATCTTTTCAACGCAAAAATTCCTTGTTTATTCTACATCTCATTTTGATTTCTCTGTGTAATATTCTCTTTCTCTTACTCTCTCTCTCTTCTATTTATTGTAAATAATTAGATAGTTCTAAATTGAATTATTCTGTAACAAATAAAAAGAAACGCATAGTTTTTAAATCAAACGTCCACCTCCATATGTTCGACCCGGAATTTTAATTTCGGTATAAATTTTATTTGTTGAACACGAATTCTTTGCTTTCGAACTACAACGACAGGTTTTCCAAAACCAAACACGTTAGCGTAGGTTCGTAAACGTTCAACATTTTGGCGCCGTTGCCGGGGAGGCAACGATCTTTGATTTCTCTTCGCGTTTTGTAACTTACAAATCATTTACCTCACTTTTCTCCTTTCTTATTGTAATTGCAGGTACTCTTTCGAGGCAGGCAAAAGCGGTAGATTGGAGTAAAGTGCTGTAGAAGGTTTTGTGAGTTACCCCCTACCTCCCACCCATTAGATTTCATTTCATCACATAATAACTCAAACATCAATCAACCTAGGTGTTTTTATAAACTCTAAGGTTAGATTGTTTGTTTTTTGACGCCCATACTCACCCCAACCCCCACATTAAAAAGAAAAAAAAAATCTCACAGAGGTACACAACCTCATCTGATTTTGAAACTCAACCGGTAAACCAATCTTAGGAGCCAGTACACACATCCAAACACATAATTGAGTAGAAATCAGATTAGGTAATCATTTGTGTGCCTAATTAAGTGGTGCAATAGGACAATTGTTTGTGTAGATTGGGCCGCACCACTTCAAATAAAATCAACTCATCAAGTAGCTGCCAATTAGGTTCAACTCTTAGGGATTTACCAGGCACTCCACATTCTTTTTAAATTTTAAAGGAAAACATCTTCACCTGTGCTTGCAAAACCTGGTGTGCTAATGAAACTTGATTGAAAACACCTAAAGTTGAATCCTAAAAGCTACAAAGCAAGATTTGAACCTTAAAATTCACGACATCAAAAACAATCTTGCTTGAAAACCACTGGTTGTGCACTCACACATGAATCAATCAATCATTAAGGGCACAACCCATTTAAAGGGCCCATCACATTCCAAAGCACATTCAAACCTAGCCCTAAATAAAACAGAGTAGACGTTGGCCTTAAGGATTGGACTCGCTCTTCAGAACCCAGAACAAGATTATTTTCGATTAGTCTGTTTCTACTGTTCAATCTGATGTCTAGCTAGGGGAGTAGAGTCAAATGATCGCGGCTGGGGGGTACACTAGGAACCGGAGGCGCAAGCCGAAGGAAGAACCTTCTCCCCAGTCCCTCCTTCTAACTGGTTGGATTGAACAGACGGAAGTAGATCAAATCGTTCCTTTATCTCAAGATGGGTTTTGAGAGTCTGTAGGTCTTTAGGCTAACCTATTTAAGGACAGGTTTGATTGTTTGTATTGCAGGGCACCTTTCTTCCTCTCGTGTATCATGAATCCTTCCACATATTTCACGCATTCCCGCTCTTTCCCTCCTGTTATAAATTATCCTCAACATGACGATTATCCCAACTCGTATTGTAATCAACCACCAGTTAGTTGGGATAATTCGGATTGGGGATACAATTCTGGACCCTCGTGTTTAGGGTCTAACCCTGAACACTTTGATTCTGATTTTTATCCTTCTCAGAGCTACATCGATTATAGGTCGTCCTCCTTTCATGAACAACCTAATACAATCTACAATCAAGAAGGATACACTGATCCTTACCCATCCTCTGATTTCATTGCCTTTAGGTCATCACCATCTTTTGAACAATCTGAAATGACCTATTATCAGGATGGGTATAACGAATCTCAATTCGTTAATTCCTCTGCATTGATGTCAAACCCGCCCACTCCTGAACCAACTCATTTGGTTCAGGTTAACCAGGTTCAGGATAAGGTTCTGGCTAACTTGAGAAATATCATTCAATCTTTAGAAGTTCAGCCAACACCTTGCATTGAGAGATTGGAGCCCCTGAATCAGATGATTGATGATTTAAACAAGTCTTTGTTGGATTGGCTCCAGGACGTTAAGGATAAGAACCCGGGTGAGTTTCTACTTGGGAAATTAGCGAAATTGAGGATGAGATTCGTGGTTGCTTTGATTCAATCTTGGGATGATTCTTAGGATGAACCCTCTTCAGGAAAGCCAATGACAGAACCCACTTAGGCACTTGTTGGGGGGACACTTGTTACGAGGCTGACCAGATTGAATTAAAGCAACCAATTAAGGATGACCTGATTTCGTCACCTGAGATCCCTGAGCCGGGTTATGAGAAAACGTATATCTCCTGGGAACACAGAGTGACAACTGATTTTGGGACATACATTGATACGGATCCTGATTTCTTTGATGGTGAAGATTCAAGTTGCGAAGTCTCACACGAGTTTTCAGATCACGATTTTTGTGAGACGATTGGGCTTGAGGAATCTGATAGATCATTTGATAGCCCAATAACTGAGGAAACTGATCTTATTAGGGCACACGATACGGATCCAGAATCGCATTTTCTGGAGGAATCAATTCAATGCCCTGATTATCAGTTACACCCTGTTGAGCTTATTGATGATTCTAATTCTGAGATAATTAGACCCAAGTCAATTTTGATTCTGCCACATCATTTAGACTTGGAGATTCCAGATGGGGTGATGAATATACAAGAGGTCTTGGAATTTGATACACTTAATGAGGACGATAGGAGCGGGGAAGTTCTGATTTGGGAAGTTAATTTTGGAGGAAATGGAAGATTGAGTCGAAGGGTTCCTTTTAAGCTGAAACCATCAAATCAGAACCCTTACGACATTTGTTTCAAGGATGTTCAACTCAAGCACACATTCAACGATTATCCTTTTGAGCTTCAATTCTCTGTAACCTGACATTTTGGCCTTGGGTTGCATCCTCATAAATCACAGGCCCGACCCCGCTTGCATTCTGATTTTAGGTTTTGGGTAATTTTTATCCAGAACCTAAGATATTCTCGATTATGGGGGATGGGTCTGCACCACAATCTGGTCCACATCTGTGGACCGCTGTTGATAGGTTAGAGGATTCTTCTGTTTATATTAATTCTGACCTGCACTTGTGAATTCTTCATTTCTTTTCTTTGTATAGTGCGCCTAGCTGAAGGCACTAAACTCAGCACATATACAGTTCTTTTTCGATTTCATCTCGGAGCGGACATGACATTCACGCAATTCAGGTGCTTTCTACGCTTTTCCACTCTGTTTTATGTCTTTTTAATACAATGAGGACATTGCATTAGATAGGCATGGGGGGGTGGATATTTATCTCTGAATTCATTTGTCAGCTCCGTAGATTTGTTTTATTTTCTTTTATATATATATAAAAAAATAAGAATTAGGAAGAGAATTTGGGTTTAAGAAAATTTTCAATCGTAAGAAATACTACATTAAGATCTGAACACAAAGACCCCTCAGGTCTTTGGACTTAATTAGCCTGTGTATCCACTAAAATGTGGATTTGTCTTTGAGTCCTCGCCATTTTAATTCTATTATAATTGGAATAAATAAGTTTGGGTGATAAGTACACGACTTATCAACCCGCCCTCTGATTTGAGGGAATTTTGAGTTTTAAGCATCTACACACTTTCTTTGCACTGACTCGTTATTCGGCGATTCTAACGAAAATTGGGTAGCTAATGAACCTTCTAGGGTGATATGGCTGGTAAGTTATCGTGGGTAACAGCCCATAGGTAGGTTGTCCAGAGCCCAGTCACTGGACCTTTCTCTTTTTTTGCTGCCTTTAGGTAAATCTTAGATCAGGGAAGCCACCTACTTAAAAAAAAAAAATCGAAAAGAAAAAGGAGAAAAGAACAAAAAGAAATAAGCCACACTTCACCGCACGAGTATGGCTGGCAAGTTGTTGGTGGTAACAGCTCATCGACCGGTTGTCCAGAACCCAGCTCAGAAAATGCACTAAAAATTCTCAAAACACTTAGGAAGAAGCAGAGAAGTAGAATAAATCGGGGAGATATACACTGGATTCACCCTTGTGTTGACCCCGTTAAAAAATAAAAGTAGGGAGAAAGCTACCGGTTGTAAAGATACACCTTTAGGCAGAATTCTTTTTGAGGTCACCTAGAGGCGGAGAAATCCGAAGTCCGTTCTAATTGCCGGTCAACGAGTTTATCACAATCACAATAAGATGCTTAAAACTTAGGGTTCTCATCAAATCTTGAGTGAGTTGAATGGCCGTAGAAAGCCACTCTTAAACCCTAAAATTTGAAAATCCAAAAAAATTAGAAAAGAGTAAAAAGAGAAAAAGAAATTTTTCTTTGAATAAGGCGAGGGCTTGAGGCGGTCTGCATTTTGGCTAATACCCGGGTACTGTTGTGTCTTTAAAAGTTCAGTTCCTAAGTAGACAATTTCTTAATGATTGAAAATAACTCAGGTCCAAATAATCTAACCTAATTCTTTTATAAATAGCATAAAGTTTTTGCTAGGGACTAGTGATGAGAACCTCATCATGAGCCATAACTAGCTCATTTTGACCTAATACAAAGGATAAAAGCTCCTACATATCTCAAGGAAAGGCTTAACTCAGAGAATTCTGAGTTTGAGAAGAAAACAAGTCATAAGGGGTAAAAGTGCAATTTTACCAGTATAATCTGCATACAGGGTAATTCAGGGCCCAAACATAGGTCAAAGCAGCTTAATAAGAATAAAAGTGGGATGAGATGATCTAGCAAGGGCTACAGCACTTCCAAGAAACCAAATGATAATCTGTAACCCTAAAACAACCCACTTCAATTCACAAGGTTCGAGGCAAAGTAAAAATAGAATAAACCCTCTAAAATTCATAGAAAAATAATCTCTAGGGTTTAGAACCTTCAATTTGGCCTTTAGAACCCATTTTGACCTACATTGAGAACCATGCCCAATTAATAACTTAATTTGGGTTTTTGCGCAAATTGACCGGTCAAACAAGGTTTAATATGGAAATGAAATTCACCATCAGATTCCTTAGGTCCTAATTAGTCATGTATAAAAACTTGAGCCTAAGAAGAAACCTCCTTGACCGACTTTACACTTTGGTCCTCATATATTTACTCTTTGGCCCTCAACTTTTGAACCCTCGCATTTTGGCCCCTAACTCTCCTTCGTTCTTTGCAATCAGGTCCCTCCTGCAAAACCTGCCAGCACCATGCTCCGGCGACCTTGCGCGGAGCATGGCGCCGCGCAGGGTGAGGTGGGGGACCTGGCAAGTAAACCGGGGGTGCCCTGCGTCGTCAGCCGTCGCAGGGACACCCCCCTGGTCGTTATAACCCACCATACCGGCCGTGCGAACGCACGGACGGTATGGGTTCTTGCTTCCGGCCATCCTCCGGCGAGGGAGACACGTCGTCTCCCTCTGCCTTCCTCCCTGTTTGATCCCTATAAATACCCCCCGTCGCTCCACCGTTCTTCCCAGCTCGGATCTGACGGAGAAAACCCCCAACTTTCCTCTCTTCTCACTCCGGCAGACGCCCACCAGCTCCGGCGGTTCTTCCTCCTCCTCCTCTTCGCCCTGCCGCAATACCAGCAGCAGAGACTTCTTCCCCTGCTCTTCCCGCGTCGCGCAATACCGGCGCGCGCTGCCTCTGCCCCGTCGTCACCGCCGTCCTCCCCCCACTGGGCATCTTCTTCTCCGGCGACAGTCGATACGACTGTCGCCCTGCCCCGGCCCCTTTCGTCTCCGTAGCTAGGTCAGAACTCCTCCCCATCTCCCCCTCTTTCTTTCCCTGCTTTCAATTTATTCAATTAAGCCCTCGACCGACCCTGACCATCGTCACCCCCTTCGTCTCCGACCACCCTCCGGCGAGCCGCTCCCATCACCTCAGCGACCCACACGGCTCGCCGACCACCGCAGGACCTCCGCCTCCTCACCCTGATCAACCTCCGCCCTGCCACTCCCCCCACATCACCTTCTGCAACCCCACCGAACAGACCCACCCTCCGACCCATAGTCCGACCTAGGGCAGCCCTCGCACGCCGCCCCGCGCCTCGCCACCACCCACACGAGCTTCGCCGCACCCTGGCGAAGCTCCTGGCACTCTCTGATTAGGCCGAGAGGCCGTTTTCTTGTGAACAGGCCACCCGACCTCCGCCGCCATTGACGCGCAGGAGGAACTGCTTCCGCCTGCAGCTACAGGCACGCCACGCTCAGCGCCAAGCCCAGATTCACTCCCAGGCCTTGCGAGGAGTTTGGCAAAACACCAGGTTCGCAGCTAAGGAAGAGAGCTTCGCGTGACGCCGCCATCTCCTGCTGAATTCCTCGCTGCGGGCGCGCAATTGAGGTGGGCCATTTAGTCCCACCTCGGAAACGCCTGAAGAACCGCAGCGACATAAGATGCAAAAGTGCTGAAGGCTTACTGCCTCAGCACACGGGGTGAGGTCCCCTTCACCCGCCCGGTTACCCGGTCTCGTCCGCGCTCACGCCCCGCGGATCTGACCCGAACCGACCCGACCCGACTCAAGACTGACCTGCACTCCTCGCCCACCACGCACGCCGGTGGGCCTGGACCCGGGCCTGACCCGAACCCGGTTACCCGGTAGCTCTGGGAGAGCTTTCCCAAGAGTGGTTTCAGAGAGAAAGAGAGACGCGGGGGGGGGAGGGTAGAGTAGGTTTTGCCTCTGACGAAGAACTCTGAAGTGTGCAGGCACAGGCGAAGAAGAAGACCCGCGGAAGAAGAAGGAAGCTAACTGTAGCAACAGGTAGTTAAGTCGTCTGATTTGGAAATCAGACGACGGCCTGAAGCAGCCAAGGAAGAAAGCTTCGCGTGACGTCCCTGGCTGAAAAAGAAAAGAAGAAGCTGACACTTAGCCGCAGGGAGGAGAAGCAAGATGAATCTCTAAAGAAGAGGCTGAGGAAGGCAGAAGAAGAGGAAAGGCTGCAGAGAAGAAGTGCAGCAGAGCCAAGGAAGAAGAAACCTTCACAGAAGAGACTGCAGAAAAAGAAGAAGAGAGGCCAAGACAGAAACCAAGGAAGAAGAAGAAGGAGATCTGAAGAAAGAAAGAGGAGCATCACCTCTGCAGAACAAAGAAGAAGAAGAAGGAGATCTGAAGAAAGAAAGAAAGAAGAACATCACGAGGAGAAAACAAAGAGAACAACAAATTCTTTCCCTCTCTCTTTCTTTATTTTGTAAAAGAAACATGTATATCTCTAGAATATAACTTGCTCCCTGAGTTCGACCTCGGGAACTCTTTTATTTTCCGAGTAAAAAATTTATATACTTGAAATGTTGGTAATAACCGGCTATACTACAACGTTATAACAAAACCAAAACCCGGTCATCAAACCAACCGACTTCAACTAGCAAAAGATAGGTATGGGGGTATGATGTAAACACATTTACACTACTTAAAATGTCTATTTATGCATGTTCTTAAGCATAGGATTGCATTTCATGATATAAATATTGCATAACATGCATCATCTCGCATTTAGAGTAGTTTGAATAAAATGGAGGTTAATTGTCTCCTTTTATGTGCTTGGACAGGGCAAACATTTTATCGGGGCCTCAGATCAAAGATCCAATCGTATGGATATGATCAGGGCGACGATTGGAGTTCAACAACTCCAAGATCGCCCTAATCAGGCATCCGTAGCATCAGATAGAGACCGGGGAACCCTAGAAGATTAAGGGTCAGGATGGTGTAAATCCGCACTTCAGATGACAAATCCGATCACACGGATGAATTCGGATCGACGATCGCAGCCCAACGACACAAAAATCGAGTCAATCCGACATCTGTGGCACCATCTACAACTTCCAGAAGATGGACGGCCAAGATGGCGCCACATGGCACCATCTCAGCCGCCCAAATGGCCGCTGGCATTTTGTGAAGGCCCCCGCCCGATCGCTCTCCGCCGTCAGATGGAGATCCAACGGCTGTGGCCGCCCGGCACTTAAAACGTGTGCTCGACCATCCGCGCCCCGCAGCGTAGCGGTCGAGCGCGCTTACGCGAGCACGGGGCGCGGGTTTGAGCCGCGGCGAGGGGATTGGAGGCGCGGGTAATTGAGGCGCTTGGAGCGTCGGATGGAGATCGTGTGGTCGCGGGCGCCCGATAGCGCCGACGCGCGATTGGACGGCCCGCGTAACGCGCGATCGCACGCGTAGGTGGGCAGGTTGCAGCGGGCGCGGACGCGATTTAAGCCGTCCGATCTCGTGATCGGACTGCTGAAAAGCACTGGACGTGCACGAGCGTTGAGGAGCGGGCAGCCGAGGAGGCGCACGTGGGCGCGACGGCGACGGCCACGTCGGGGCTTTAGTGACGGATTTATCCATCACTAAAGACCCCTTATTTATTATTTTGAAGATGTAATGTCCATTTTGCCCCCACTCCTTGCAACTATAAAAGGAGACCCCCTCCATACGAAATTCTCATCCCTTCTTTCTCTTCTCTACCCCTCTAAAGCTCAAGAGAAGCTTGTCCCACACCCGGGATGCTTCTCGCGAGATAAAGTCCAATTTTTGTTCCCCTTCAGAAGTGGATCCCGCGACGACGACGGCGTGCTGATCCGTTCCCGTTCTTCTGCTTCGTCCTCCTTCGTCCTGCTTCGTTCTCCTTCGTCCAGGCGTCGTCCCGTCCGGCTCGTCCTCCAAGTAATCGTCGAGGAGGATAATTTCTCTCTCCCATTCTTATTTACAGCTTTTCTAGTGTAGAATTTTCTCCCGCGACGACGACGGCGTGCTGCTCCGTTCCCGTTCTTCTGCTTCGTCCTCCTTCGTCCTGCTTCGTTCTCCTTCGTCCAGGCGTCGTCTCGTCCGGCTCGTCCTCCAAGCGACCGTCGAGGAGGATTTCTCTCTCCCTATTCTTTTTACCGCTTTCTAGTATAGATTTACTGCTTTCTAGATTAATCTACTCATCCTCCAAGTGACCGTCGAGGAGGACATTTCTCCCTCCATTCTTTTAATGCTTTCTAGAGTAAATTTATCGCTTTCTAGAGTAATTATTTTATGCTTTCCAGTTGTAATGAACAATCTTTTCAACGCAAAAATTCCTTGTTTATTCTACATCTCATTTTGATTTCTCTGTGTAATATTCTCTTTCTCTCTTACTCTCTCTCTCTTCTATTTATTGTAAATAATTAGATAGTTCTAAATTGAATTATTCTGTTACAAATAAAAAGAAACGCGTAGTTTTTAAATCAAACGTCCGCCTCCCTGTGTTCGACCCGGAATTTTAATTTCAGTATAAATTTTATTTGTTGAACATGAATTCTTCGCTTTCGAACTACAACGACAGGTTTTCCAAAACCAAACACGTTAGCGTAGGTTCGTAAACGTTCAACACTACACCTTTCCTAAAACATATTTCTTCCTTGCATTTATTATGTTTTTGGTTTTTCTACTTTTAATATTTTTTTGTGATAATGTTGTTCTTGAGGCACACCCTCAAAGATGAACTCCTTGGCCTTGAGCCAAATGGTCCTTAGTTTGAAGCCAACTTAGGGTTCCAAAATCGATCTTGTTACTCACAAGATCGAGTACCTGCAAGACAAGAATTATCTTTTCTCTTTTATACTTTTTTTTGGTCTTTTTAATAGCAAGAAATAAAAGACAAATGAAAGCAGAATAAATTGCAAGGAAAGAAATGAAAAGAAATACTTAACTTAGTATATATATATGTATATATATGTACTAGATATAGAATATATATAGATAGTTATATATTATATAGATAGGGGTGGAGGTGGAAATTGCTTACAAGGCGAAATCGATGTTTAAAATAATTGTGTTGCAATATAGTCGAAATTACTTTGAAAACAAATACAATTTTTATTACTCGAAAAAGTTCCGAGGTTGAACACAGGGAGCTATATGGGATTTAGAAATCAAGATCACAATTCAAACTGAAAGAAATTGCAATAATATCAGTAGTAATGTGCAAAAATATGGGAGTAAAATGGTGATTTAGATTACCAAATACTCCTACAATATCACTAAGGAACTCAATGTATGTATATGCAATGAGAGCTAAGATCTGTCGTCTGATTTGTAAATCAGATGACTTAAAGTTGTCTGATTCTTCCTGTCTTTGCTTTCTCTTTTTCTCTACTTCAGCTGTGTTTGCTTTCTCTGTCTTCTCCTTTCCTCTTCAACTTTTGCTTCAGCCCTGCTTATTCTTCTTCTTTTCTTTCTCAGCTACGACCTCTGTCTCTGCTGTGTCCTTCTCTTCCTCTCTTCTTCTTCTTTTACTCTTAGCTCTTCATCTTCTTTCTTCTTTCTTTCTCTGACTCTTCATTTCTTCTTCTTCTTCTTTCTTTGCGATCCTTCTCTTCTTCTTTAGCTTCTGCTCTGGCCTCCTCATCTTCTTCTTCTTCTTCCTTCTGCCTTCAACCCTGCTTTGCCTTCTGAATCCAGCTAAGTGTCAGAGCCAATCTTCTTAGAGCAAATGCCCCCTTTCCCCATGCAACTCTCCTCTCTCTTTCTCTCTTTCTATTTCAGTCTCGCTCTCCCAGAGCCTCAGTTGGTCGGGTAGTCGGACCTAGTGCATACCCAGGTCCAAGCTCACCGACGTATGGTGGTGAGCGAGGAGTGCAGGTCGGGTCGGGTCAGGCCAAGTCCGCAGGTGAGGTGTCACGGACGAGGTCGGGTGAAGGTGAGAGGGACCTCACCCCGTGGTAATTGAGGCGAACAGCTGATGGCACTTTTTCAATTTATGCGGGTGCCCGACTTCAGAACTGCCCGATGTGGGATTATCTATGCACCCTTTCTTCACATGGCCGCAGCAGAGATATCCTTAGCAATTGCCTCAGCAACTGAGGCTCACGAATTCAATTGAAGACCTGGGACCGTGCGCGAGGTACTTCCGCACGTCTTGGGACGCCAACCTGGGATAGCAAGCACCTGGGGTAGCCTCAAGCAAGCTTCAAGCTTGCTCACCAATGGCGGACAAGGTCGTGCACCTGAAATCAGTAGAACGACCTCTCGACCACGTTAGAGCACTCAGGAAGTATCGCCGGAGCACGACGGATGTGATGGGGGTGGTGACGGGGAGCGAGAGTGACTGTGAGTGCGTACCTAGGTCAAACTTTGTGCATGTCAGTGGGTGTGTTTGGGGGTGCTTGTGAGTGAATGGATGGGTGAATGAAGAGACGGGAAGTGCTCAGTGAGGTGTGGTGATGGTTGTGGGCTTGTCAGCGAGGGTTTTGGTAAGTTGTGGAGGTGGGATGGCCTCGCTGGAGGGGGTGGCCGGAGATGGAGGAGATGGTGGTGCGAAGGGGCGTTAGTGGTTGGTTTGAAGTGGAGTAAGTCGGAAATAAAGTAGAAGGGATAGGGGACTTACCTAGGAGGTTGATGGACGAAGGGGGGCAGTAAGGGCGTTAGGTCTGGTGTGGCCAATGCCAGAGACAAAGGCAGCTCCGGTGAGGTGGGAACGGCGAGGATGAAGGAGGAAGTGGCGTTTGCTGGTACTGCGAGATGCGGAGAAGAACAAGGAGGAGGAATCCGCCGCAGGTATGGCAGATGGATGACGAGAAAGAGCAGAAGGGATCGCCGGATGTCGAGGAGCCTTCGGCCGTAAGGGAGAGAGGAATTGAGAGGATTCATGGCTGAATTCAAGCGTAAGGAGTTCGGGAGGATCTGGGCTTCTTTAAATAGGGATCTGAGTGGCGATTAGGGCTTGGGAAGCAAGCTTCCCAAGCTTGGAAAGTCATCGGACTTGGGAGCTGTTAAGATACCCAAATCTCTCATGCTTTCGCATGAGAGATTGGGAGGGAAGCAAAGCTCATAGATGGGTTCATACTGGAGATAATTTCTCAGAGAATCTCCCTTCCAATTTTGGAAGAGATTCTTCAAGCAATTAAGGAGAAATTCCCTGTCAAAGGTCACCAGAGTAGGTTTCCTCCGCAATAATGGCAAAGGGACCTAGGTGTGAAGACGATGAAGAAGTTAGGAGGCTTTTTGCAAGGGTTTTTGAAAGTTAGGGGTATAAATGTAATCAGATAGGACTTTTTGCAAACTAGGTCAAGGAAAATTCATCTTGGGTCCAAATTTTGATAAAATCTTAATTTGGACCTAAGAAATTCAATGGTGAGGTTGGATCTTGGTTTTGACTATGTTTGACTAGGTAATTTATTCAAAAACCTAAATTAGGGAAAATATCTGTCTAAGACTCCATTTTAGGTTAAGCTGGGTTCTGATGGTCAAATTGAAGGTATTAAACCTTAGAGAATATTTTTATATGATTTTTAGGAGATTTAGGTGAATTTTATCTTGACCAAAACCTTAGTTAATTAGGTGGGTCTATTTTTAGGGTTTCAAAAGTCATTTAATTCTCATAACACTCACAAACCCTTTCTGTCTAATCCAACCCACTTGTTATCTTATTAAGACCATTTGACCTTTATTCAACCCTTGAGAAAACCTGTGGTTGTACTGCATTCAAGATGTATTGGTAAAATTATAGTTTTAACTCTAGTTTCTTGTGTTTCTCTCAGAAAGGTTATGCAATGAATTATGACCTTCAGTTGGTTATGTAGGAACATTTATTGACTTCATTGGGTCAAAATGAGCTAGTTAGGGTTCATGATGGTGTTCCCATCATACCCCCATACCTAGCTTTTGCTAGTCCCTTAGCAAAATTTCAAGGTCTTAACTTTGATTCTAGACCATAAGATCCTTTGATGCTAAAAAACTATGATGTGTGCTTTCTTTTGTAGATTAGGTTAGAATGCAGATATTAGGCCTAGAGGTACTCAATTACCAACCAAGATCCGGACCTGACTAGCTCTAGCCTCAGTTTGCCGCGAAGGTTTCTAAGGCCCACAAGAACTATCCTAAGGTTCGTTGAACTCCGCGGTTAAAGCACCCGTGCTTGTAACATGTTTTAGCCTTGGTTCAATTTGCAGTGCATTTTTGTCAGAGAGAGATAGAGGAATTTTTTCTCTATTTTTGGAGAGTTTTCTCTCTCTCTTTTCTTTTTATTTCTAGCTTCGAATTGGATTTACAACATGGTCTGTATTGGATTCCTAGTCCCCATCATCAATCCTTGAAGGGTCCCTGGCAATTGATGCTTCAAGATAACACTGCCCATGGCAACCCCCAGAACCCTGGCTTTCGAGATAATCCCGCCCATGGTGTTCTGTAGCTAAATTCAAACCCTGGCAATCAACATTTGGGATAATGCTACCCATGGCATCTGAACTAGCACAGGGTGCTTAGATGCCCCTGGTAGGATATGTAGATATCCTAGGAGACAAGCACCGAAGAGACGATATGTTATTGCGCATCTTCGAGGGGAATTTCCTGCCTCTCTACGCTGGAAACTCGTCCAAATCAACTTGTGTTAATTAGCCGCTCCTAATCTAGGTGACTTTTTTAGAATGATTTAAACACATTTGCGTGATTTTGATACTTGAGTGCACTGAATCAGACTGTGTGTGGATTGGGGTGCTTAGGTTACTGAGTCTCACAAACCAAAGGTCAGTTAACAAGGCCGAATACTCCCTAAGCCTTAGACCTAATACTTAAGCTTCGCATTTTCCCCAACCTCTTGGGACTATCTAGATCTTAGCGAGTACTTGAATTTTTAAGCTTAGGATTATAACCCAAAAGGCCTAAAATCAGCGTTCCTACTAATCTTTTCTTTGTTTCATTTACACTTTTTGCCTTTCGTTTTCTTTCTTTTGATATGGTCTAGAACTAAGTCAATTCCTTAATTTCTTACTAATGACTACCTCTTTTTCTTTTCTTTTTAACTTATGCTCCTTTTTGACATTTTTATCTCCTTCCCTTTTTCTCCTAAAAATTGATATGCCCTCAAAATTTCCTCTCCTCTCATTTTTTTATTCTTTTTCAAGATTTTTTTTATTTTTTTGGTATTTTTGGGATATGTGATTTTTTTGATGAAACCATTTCTTGTGAGATGATTTTCATAGCATTTTGCACTTTAATACCCCCCAGGCCTACGATTTGCAGTGTCCTCATTATAAATTAGGTGGGTTTGAGTTCAGCTTAGATCATTCATTAAAATAGGTGTTGGGTGGGTGAATGGGAAGGGATGACTATTGCGGATGATTTCAAGCTTAAGTACGGGTACCAGAGGTGGAGTCGGCTGTTCTAATGTATGAACCCTAAAGTGCAATATGAGTTCAGCATAGGATGTGTCAAGAAAGGTTTCGGGTTTTTCAAAAATGACAGGTTGCCTCCTGTTAAGCACTGAGTTTTATGCCATCGGCCGGGTGCAATGAGCTCAGGGAGAATGGAGGGTAAAAGATGTCTTAGCTAAATTTGTATCGGTAAGTTCAATGAACGGTTTGAGTCTCTGATCGTTCACGACAAAGGTTCTGAATCGTGGCTGAGTTAACTAATTTTGACGGCTCCATTTCCAAAGATTCCTCGGACAAGGTAAGGTCCGATCCATTTTGATATGAGTTTTCCTAGGAACAGTTTGAGTTTGGCATCAAAGAGTAGGACTTTTTGACCAAGGAAAAAGATCTTTCTGGATATGTGCTTGTCGTGAAAGGCTTTAACCCTCTCTTTGTAAATTCGTGAGTTCTCATACATGTCGTGGAGTAATTCATCGATCTCACTCATTTGAAGCTTTTTGTGGGTTCCAGCCTTAGAAAGATCGAGATTGCAGTTCCGTACTGCCCAATAGGCTTTGTGCTCCAATTTGACGAGGAGGTGACATGCCTTCCCCTACACCAATCTGAAGGAAGACATACCTAATTGGGTTTTGTGGGTGGTCCTATAAGTCCACAAAGCTTTCGGAAGTCAGGATGACCGGTCTTTCCTATCAGGTCGAACAGTGACCTAGAGGATTTTCTTGATCTCCCGATTAGATAGCTTAGCTAGACTGTTGGTTTGGGGGTGATAAGGAGTAGAGATTCGGTGTGACACCCTGTATTTGGTCATCAGTGACCTGAACTAAGCATTAGTGAAATGGGTCCCTCCATCAAAGATTATAACACGTGGAATCCTGAACCGAGAAAAGATGCTTTGATGAATAAATTTGATAACCACCTTATGATCATTGGTTCAGGTCAGAATGACTTTGATCCATTTGGACACGTAGTCAACAACGAGCAGAATGTACTCGAAGCCGTCCAAAATAGGAGAGGGTCCCATAAAATCAATCCCCCAGACATCGAAGATTTCGCATATGAGAATCAGCTGTAAGGGCGTCATATCATGGTGGCTCATGTTGCCTAAGGTCTGGCAATGAGTGCATGCCTTACAGTGATTGTATGTGTCTTTGAAAATCATGGGCTAATAGAAGTCGCACTAGAGGACTTTTGCTGCGGTTTTATGACTAGAGAAATGTCCACCGCATGCTTGGTCATGGCAGAAGGACAAAATGCCTTGAATTTTTGCTTCCAAGACACATCGTAGGATGATTTGATCAACACCGATGCAGAAGAGATACGGGTGTTCCCAAAAGTAGTACTTGGCATTAGAAAGTAATTTGTCCTTCTTGGCCTTCGCCCAATCGGATGGGATTTGATGTGATGCCAGGTAGTTTACTAGATCAGCAAACCATGGAAGGCCCGTACTGATAGTTAGGAGGTGCTCATCAGGAAAATATTCTGTAATGGGTCTGGAAGGGTCGATAATGTCAGAAGGAAGGTG
Organism: Thalassia testudinum; assembly: GCA_037157565.1. Lineage (NCBI taxonomy): Eukaryota > Viridiplantae > Streptophyta > Magnoliopsida > Alismatales > Hydrocharitaceae > Thalassia > Thalassia testudinum. The sequence continues at coordinate 107,252,957 of JAZHRO010000003.1, read as the reverse complement.
GGATAAGTGATCAGCTACCGCATTCTGTTTTCCTGCCTTGTTGCGAATTGATGAGAGCCTCATCATGAGCCATAACTAGCTCATTTTGACCCAATAAAGAAGATAAAAGCTCCTACATAACCTAGAAGAAGGCCTAACTGAAGGAACAAGTGCTCTGAGAAGAAAACATGAAATAAAGGTTAAAACTACAATTTTACCATTGCAGTACGTAAACGGGATTTCTCAGAGGCAAAACAGAGGTCAAATGGTATAAATGAGATAAAAAGTGGGGTGAGTCAATCAGAAATGGGTTCATGTGCAATCTAAGAACTAAATGACACTTGGTAACCCTAAAATAGACCCGCTTAAATTAACAAGGTTCCGATCAGAACAAAAAGCAAGTAAACCCTCTACAAATCATGGAAAAATATACTCTAGGGTTTAGAACACTTAATTTGGCCTTTGGAACCTAGTTTGACCTAGATTAGGGTCCTAGCTCTTCAATTAACCTAATTTGGGTTTTTACGCAAAATATCCAGTCAAACGAGGTCAAACCTAAAATCCAACTTCACCATTGGATTCCTTAGGTCCAAATTAGGTTTGTGCCAAAATTTGGACCTAAGGAGAGGTCATCTTGACCTACTTTGCAATTTAGTACACCCAAATCACAAATTGGTCCCTATCTTTTGAATACCGTTGCAGAGAACCCCCTAGGTTCTTCGCCTCCTTTGCAAACCGGTCCTGCCACCATTGCTAGGGCAGAACCGAGCTCCGGCGAGGTTCGGAGAGGGATTGCTCTCTAATCCCTCAGAGATTCCCTCCCAGAAATGGAAGGAGGATTCTCTGAGGAATTCCCTTCCTTATAAAGTCAATTACAATCGCTGGTGTGAACTCAATCTCTCGTGCGAACGCACGAGAGATTTGGGTATCCTAACTCCTTTCCATCTCCGGCGACCAACCTCAGGCAATTACGTGCCCTTCACGCCCTGCACACCCAGTCCAGCGCCTATATAAGAACCCACAACTCCGGCCGAAGGGGCTAAGCTTGATTTTGACGGAGATTCCTTCCAAATTCCTCCCTCTCCCATCTCCGGCCAAACGACCCACAAGCTCCGGTGACCTCCTTCCCTCCTTCTCGTCGCTCTGCTGCCATACCAGCAGTAGAGTCCTCTCCGCCGCTTCCTCCCGCGACGCGCTGTACCCCGCGCGCGCGCTTTTGACCTCGTCTTCGTCGCCGCTTCCTCCCTCAGGGTCTTTCTTCCCCGACGACGGCAGTTACGAGCCGTCCTCTCCGCCGCCTCCCTTCCCTCCAGACAACCCCAGATACGTTCTCCACCCTCTCCTCTCTCTTTTCTCCCACCTATTTTACTTGATTACCCCTCGACCGACGCTGACCACCCTCATCTTCCACATCACCGACCGACCTTCGGCGAGCCGCTTCCACCATTCCAGCACTCCACACGGCTCGCCAACCACCTCGGGAGCTCCGCCTCACCACCAGGAACTCGCTCCACCCCACAACTGCCACTCCAGACCTCCATAACCACCCCCCGAACAACCCACCATCTCCGGCCACAGGTTGACCTAGGCACGCACGCCTAGGCCGACCGGCAACCTGCAGCATCACCCACCGCCTTCGCCGTGCTACGGCGAAGGTTTCCAGCTATTCTGATTGGGCCAATAGGCCATTCTGTGGAATCTCAGGTGAACGCCCTGGCCGCCATTAACAGCCAAAGCAGCAGGAAGCCTGGAGCAGCAGCAGGCGTCAGGCTTCCCAGGCAGCAGGTGCAGCAGACTCTCACAAGTGTTGCGAGGTGACTGAGTTCAGCAAGGAGCACCAGCAGGGCCTTCAGCGTGGGCAATTGCACACGAGAGTTTGCGGGCGCGTGTGAGGGAAGGACGAAACCATTAGTCCCACATCGTGGAATCTCAAGGCACAGGTATGGTATAAAGAGTTTTTGTGATATAGCTTTACTGCCTCGAAAGCACAGGGGTGAGGTCCCTCACTGACCCCACACCCGCCTCGTCCGCGACTTGACCACACGGGCTTGGCGGATCCGACCCGACCTAGACCTACGCACTCCTCGCGCATCACACCACCTTCAGGTGCGCCTGGTCCCGGGTACGATCCGACCCGATTAATGCCTGTGACTCTGGGAGAGCAGCTCTGAGTGAATTGCTTGAGAGAGAGAGACGCGCGGGTAGAGGGAGAAGGGTTAGGTTTTGCTCCTGTGCAGGCAGGCTGAACGCAGGAGAAGGACTTGGCCGCTACAGAAGAAGAAGAAGGAAAGGCAAGGCGAAGAAGAGAAGAAAGAAGGAGCAAGACAGAGAAGAAGAAGAAAGAAGCCTTCGCAGGAGAAGAAGGAAAGCAGAAAGATTAGAAGTCTTCGCAGAGAAGAAGAAGAAGGACAAGGAAGATTGCAAAGAAATCAGAAAGACAAAGCAGAAGAAGGAAAAATACAGAAGCAGAAAGGAGAAGAAGGAAGAGAGAAAGATCACATTTAAGACGTCTGATACATAAATCAGACGTCTAATTCTATTTTTTTTAAAACTCCTTGAATCAATTATATTTGCATTTAACAGTTGTATTCTTGGGTTTTCCAAAGTACTGAGATTGCTCCCTGTGTTCGACCTCGGATACTCCGGTTTTCGAGTAATAAACATCTTTATTTGTTTTGAACGCTTTCGCGGCTATACTACAACGCGATATTATCTTTTAACAAACCGCACAAAAGCGCGACAAACATGAATCTTGAGGTCAAACTCTTGCAACAACAAGATCCAGTGGATTAGTCGAGGTTTCACGTCCTTCTTTGCAAGGAGATGCCTCACAATTGTGTGATCAAAGTAAATGATAACACAGGAACCTAGAAGATACGATCTGAACTTTTCCAGGGCAAATACTACGGCTAGCAGCTCATTCTCAATAATTGTGCAGTTATGCTGAGCCTCGTCAAGTGTCTTGTTAGCGTAGTAGATGACCATGGGTTTCCCATCAATTTTTTGCCCAAGTACCACTCCTACAGCGAAATCAGATGCATCACACATGATCTCAAAGGGTTGAGACCAATCAGGAGACTGTAGGATCGGAGCTTGGGTAACTCGATCACGTAGGATCTTAAATGCTTGAGTGCATTCCTTGTAGATTTCAAAAGAGACATTCTTAGATAGCATATTAGTCATGGGGTACACGATTTTCGAGAAATCAGGAATGAATCGACGGTAAAAACGGACGTGCCTCAAGAAAGATCGATGTCTTTGATCGAGCTAGGCATAGGGAGTTTGGAAATCAGATTTACCTTGGCTCGATCAACCTAGATGCCTTTTTCTGAGATGAGATGTCTTAGGACAATTCCTTCAGGCACCATGAAGTGGCTCTTTTCCCAGGAAAGAACTAGATTCACGTCAATGCACTGCCTGAGGATCTGGACCAAGTGTAGGAGGCAATCATCAAATGATTCGCCAAAAATTGAGAAGTCATCCATGAAGAATTCCAGATAATCACCTACCATATTTGAGAATATGGCAAGCATGCACCGCTGAAAAGTAGCGGGTGCATTGCAAAGACCAAAAGGCATCCTTTGGAACGTGTATGTCTCGAAGGGGCAGGTGAAAGTGGTGTTCTCTTGGTCCTCAGGATGGATTGCCACCTGGTTGTAACCGGAGTACCCATCCAAAAAGTATAAGAATCTATTTCCCACTAGTTTTTTGAGGATCTGATCAATAAATGGTAGTGGGAAATGATCCTTCTTTGTGGAGGTATTGAGTCTTCTGTAATCAATGCAGACTCCACGAATTTGCTACACGGGTCGGTATGATTTCTCCGGTCTCAGTCATGATCACGGTGAGTCCTGCCTCCTTAGGCACAACCTGGATTGGACTCACCCACCGACTATCGGAGATCGAGTAGATGATCCCAGCATCTAACCACTTAATGATCTCTTTTTTCACGACCTCCTGCAAATTAGGATTTAGACATCTTTGCATTTCACGGGAAGGTCGTGTGCCCTCTTTAGTATAGATGTGGTGTGTACAGTAAGAGGGGTTAATACCAGTCAAATCATCGAGAGTCCATCCAATGGCTCTTCGATGTTGTTGGAGAACAGCAATCAAACGGGATTCCTGATCAGGTGTGAGTCTGGAGTTGATAATCACAGGAAACATCTGATTGGAACCCAAAAAGTCGTACTTTAGATGAATGGTAAGAGGCTTCAGTTCTAAAACAGGGTTATCAGTAGTAGCGGATGGTTCAAGGTGGGTGTCAGGAGCAAGGGAAGGAGTTATGGGTGTGTCTAGGTTGAGTTCGGACTCCTCTAATTGCGGGTTTTGATCCTCTTGTGGTTGATCAGAAGTAGTCATGTTTTCCTCGATATACTGATTGTCAACCATAGCCTTGATATCACATATTTGTTCTATAACTTCGTAATTAATCCCTTGTTGGGCTTTAAAGATGTCGATCTTTAGTGTCTGATTCCCAAATTTCAGTTTAATTTGGCCCTCCTCACAATTAATGTTGGCCTTAGCAGTGGCCAGAAAAGGTCTCCCTAGGATGATTGGTGTGTTCCTCGGATTTTCTGGAGCATCCATATCTAAGACTATAAAATCCATCAGGAAATAGAAATCTCGAACCCTAACAATGACATCCTCAAGAACTCCTTTAGGTGACTTAATAGATCAATCTGCCAACTGTAATGTCACCTCTGTTGGTTTGAGCTCAGATTCCTCAAGATGGTCAAGTAGGGATGTAGGTATTAGGTTATGGATGCTCCTAGATCCAATAATGCTCTATCAAATTGGATATCACCAATTGTACAGGAAATCAGGGGAGTACCTGGGTCTTTTGCCTTAGGTGGGAGTTTGCTCAAAATGACAGAGCTGGCTTGCTCTGACAATACGATTGGGCTCCCACTTTTGGTTCGTGGCTTACGCTTAGTGTACACACATCTTTCAAAAATCGTGCATAAGCCAGTACATGGCGAATCGCATCCATCAAGGGGATGTTTATATGGACCTGTTTAAAGAGCTTGACCAGGTCTTCTTCAGGTGCCATGGGTTTGGTTGTCCTCTTTCCTTTGGTCAAGGCCTCGGGAAATGGAACCTTGGATGGTTCCTCAAGAATAGGTCTAGGTTCTTGATCTGGGACAGGGGTATCCTGGATGACTATCCTAGGGTTTGGGTTACTACCAGGCTGAAAGTGGCTTGGGTAAGGTGGGTCCTATGTTGCTTTGCCACTACAGGTTGTTACTGAATTTAATCCTGCCTGGTTTGGGTTTGGTGTAGATAAAATAGGTGGCTGCTGCTGAAATCCCGAGTATGATGTCGAAGCTTCCATCCCGTCGGGTGGAGCAGAAGGGGCCTGATAAATCATGTGGGCTTGGCCCGGATTTGGGTTCATAACACGCCTCTAGTTCAACACGCTATTCGTATTCGGCAGAGGTTACGAAGGGAGTGTACCAGGTTTGTGGGAATTTGCCATCTGGGCGAGTTGATTGCGAACCTCTGTGATCTCGTCTTTGTGCTATTTTTGCATAGCAGCATTCGTCTTTTGAATGTCAGCCAGAGTCTGAAGGATAAGAGTCATTTAATCTGTTTGAGTTGGCCCAGATTGATAGGTGGGGTTGGGCCGAGGTTGAGGCGGCTGCTATGGACGAGGAGCTTGTGGACAGGGTTGATATGGTGGTCTCTGATTCTGATTGTTTCTCGCCCACATGAAATTAGGATGATTTTGCTATCCAGGGTTATAGGTATGAGAGAATGGGTCTGGATGGTGTTGAGGTCCTTGCAGGTCTGAGGGACCTCAGAAAAGTCAGAGTATGAGGGTTCAGAGTTCCCCTAACTATAATAGGTAGGATCGAAGTTTCCTCTGGCCCTAGAGTCAGACGGGAGTGGATACGGGTCCATCTCCTGAGAAGATCGATGGTAGATGTTATGCACAGCTTCCCTCCTAGAGTGCGGTTGTGCAAATGGGTTTTGCGAAAAATGGCTCGCTGCAGATGTCGAGTTAGCTCATCCACCTTCTTCTCAATAATAGAGACCTTGTTCAAACTACTGACCATCAGTTCCAAGTCAACAGAAGAGGACAGACCCTGTGTCTCATGTGCTCCCCTAGGATTTGTTGATGCGTGGGCATTCGTCCGGTCGAATATGCCCATGGAGTCATTATTGATGGAGTTCTCGCACACATTCTCAAGAATCTCCCACACAATGTCTTCGTGTTGACCCGTGATATTTCCTTCACAAGTTGCATTGACGAATAAACGGATATCTTCATGGAGTCCCTGGTAAAAAGATTGGACTTGTTCCCATTTAAGAACTCTGTGATGGGGGTACTTTCCCATAAGATCCAGCAAATGATGCCATGCTTGATGAAGTGGTTCTCCAGGCTGTTGTGTGAAGTGCATGATCTGGTGTCGTAAAGCATTCGTCCGACCAACTAGGAAGAAATTTTTCAGAAACTCGGATTGTAGTTCAACCCATGTGTTGATTGGACGCGTTTGAGTCTGATACTAGTGAGCTGCTTTGTCCATGAGAGAGAAGGAGAACATTTTCATGAGAAGAATGTCCCATTTCTGAACATCTGACTCGAAGGTCTGGGCCAGATGCTTGAGCTATTTAATGTGCTGGAAAGGATCCTCAGAATTGAGCCCATGAAATTTTGGAATAGCATGAAACATGTTGGGCTTGAGTTCAGTATCAGGACCTCCAGTCGGGATTTGGACTCGAGGTTCGATCGCCACCGTAGTGGGATTGTAATGATCTTGCATCATAGGATGCTGCGTTGGATTCACAAAGGCCTGGAATAAATCATTGAGGCACTGAAGTTGATTCTCAAGGTTATTCTCTTCTTTTGCGGGTTGTGCCATGATGATGGATGAAGGAGAATTAGGTTTAGCTGAATCAGAAGAGATGTCTATGTGATGGGGTTGCTGCACAAACACGGAAGTCGAGGCCTGGCCTCGATGGGAGTGAATGACTAAAGGAGCCCTCAAGGATGGTCTTAAGGATCTCTTACCAAACATGCACTGATGGATTGGATGAGAATAGAATGTGATGGACCCAATCAAGACACCCAAAAATTTTGGATGACTATAGAGGTTCGGGGCGAATGATACCCCTTAGTCAGAAAGCCGTTCACCTGAGAATTACCTGGGCAGCTAGAGAAGGAGAGGCCCATGAAGACCCTTACACGGTAGAGCGCCCCCACGGGTTACAGGGTTTCCCCCACCCTACCTCTCTTGTCACTGATGTTCCAGGTAGACCAGAATGGGGACTTGACTTCTTAAGTCTACTAGTTTTAATTAAGAGAAAGGGTGCTTAGGATTTCACTTGAACTTTAGGATGTATTGAGTGCAAAAGTGACCTAATTTCAAGATTGGTTGACCCAACAAGGTGGATCAACTTCACCTATTTGTCCTTTGAGAAGTTTTAGGTCCCTTTTTTAAGATTCAAGTGGGATTAAGAGCCTGAGTTTTAGGGTTTGCTTGAATAGATCAATTCAACCAAGGCTTAGGCACACATCATTTAGGAAAGTTGATTCTTGCTTATGTAAGTGTGTCTCTCAAACCCTAACTTGGAATCCTTAATGAGCTCTAATTTTGGTTCAATTTAGTTTGCCAAATGTGGTATCTAGGGCTCAAACAAGAATGTGATAGCCCTAGTTACCTTAAGTGGGTGCACAAATCAGGTTTTGTCGTTGAAATCAAATCAGGCAACTTGATGAATTATCTAAGAATGGAAAGCAAGTAGTCCTAATTGATTTTACCCTTTTTAACCTTTTCAGAATGAGGGGCTTAAGAGAGAGAGTAATCGGAATTTACTTGCCCCTGGCGTGTTTGATGTGCGGCTGACTTTCTTCAATGTATCTTCTCCTTGAAACAACCATAGCAAAAGAGATATAGCAAGTTAGAATTGTATCAGAAATTGTAATCAAGAGTTCTAAATTGCCCGTTGCTCCCCAGCAATGGTGCCAAAATGCTTACAAGGTGAAATCGATGTTTAAAATAATCGCGTTGCAGTATAGTCGAAATCACTTTGAAAACAAATACAATTTTTATTACTCGAAAAAGTTCTGAGGTCGAACATAGGGAGCTATATGGGATTTAGAAATCAAGATCACAATTCAAATTGAAAGAAATTGCAATAATATCAGTAGCAATGTGCAAAAATATGGGAGTAAAATGGTGATTTAGATCACCAAATACTCCTACAATATCACTAAGGAACTCAATGTTTGTATACGCAATGAGAGCTAAGATCTGTCGTCTGATTTGTAAATCAGATGACTTAAAGTTGTCTGATTCTTCCTGTCTTTGCTTTCTCTTTTTCTCTGCTTTAGCTGTGTTTGCTTTCTCTATCTTCTTTCCTCTTCAGCTTTTTCTTCAGCCCTGCTTCTTCTTCTTCGTTTCTTTCTTAGCTATGACCTCTATCTCTACTATGTCCTTTTCTTCCTCTCTTCTTCTTCTTTTGCTCTTAGCTCTTCCTCTTCTTTCTTTTTTCTTTCTCTGACTCTTCCTTTCTTCTTCTTCATATTTCTTTGTGATCCTTCTCTTCTTCTTCAGCTTCTGCTCTGGCCTCCTCTTCTTCTTCTTCTTCCTTCTACCTTCAACCCTGCTTTGCCTTCTAAATCCTGCTAAGTGTTGGAGCTAATCTTCTCATAGCAAAAACCCCCCTTCCCCCGCGCAACTCTCCTCTCTCTTTCTATTTTTGTCTCGCTCTCCCAGAGCCTCAGTTGGTTGGGTAATCAGACCTAGCGCATACCCGGGTTTAGGCTCACTGGCGTGTGGTGGTGAGCGAGGTGTGCAGGTCGGGTTTGGTCAGGCCAGGTCCGCGGGTGAGGTGTCGCAGACGAGGTCGGGTGAAGGTGAGAGGGACCTCACCCCGTGGTAATTGAGGTGAATAACTGATGGCACTTTTTCAATTTATGCGGGTGCGGGGCTTCAGAACTGCCCGACGTGGGACTATCCATGCACCCTTTCTTCATGTGGCCACAGCAGAGATCTCCTTAGCAATTGCCTCAACGACTGAGGCTCACGACTTCAATTGAAGACCTGGGACTGTGAGCAAGGTACTTCCGCGCATCCTGGGACGTCAACTTGGGTCAGCAAGCACTTGGGGCAGCCTCAAGCAAGCTTCAAGCTTGCTCACCAATGGTGGACAAGGTCGTGAACCTGAAATCAGTAGAACGGCCTCTCGGCCACGTTGGAGCACTCAAGGAGTATCGCCGGAGCACGGCGGATGTGATGGGAGTGGTGGCGCGGAGCGAGAGTGACTGTGAGTGAGTACCTAGGTCAAACTGTGTGCGTGTGAGTGAGTGTGTTTGGGGGTGCTTGTGAGTGAATGATTGGGTGAATGAAGAGAGGGGAAGTGCTCAATGAGGTGTGGTTATGGTTGTGGGCTTATCAGTGAGGGTTTTGGTGAGTTGTGGAGGTGGGATGACCTCGCTGGGGGGGGGGGGGGTGGCCGGAGATGGAGTGCGAAGGGGCGTCAGTGGTCAGTTTGAAGTGGAGTAAGTGCGGAAATAAAGTAGAAGGGATAGGGGACTTAGCTAGGAGGTTGATGGACGAAGGGGGGCAGTGAGGGCATCGGGTCTGGTGTGGCTGACGTCGGAGATGAAGGTAGCTCCGGTGAGGTGGGAACGACGAGGATGAAGGAGGAAGTGGCATTTGCTGGTACTGCGAGATGCAGAGAAGAACAAGGAGGAAGAATTCGTCGCAGGTATGGAGGACGGACGACGGGAAAGGGCAGAGGGGATCGTTGGACGTCGAGGAGCCTTCGGCCATGAGGGAGAGAGGAATTTTAGAGGATTCACGGCTGAATTCGAGCGTGAGGAGTTCGAGAGGATTTGGGCTTCTTTAAATAGGAATCTGAGTGGCGGTTAGGGCTTGGGAAGCTTCCCAAGCTTGGAAAATCGCCGGACTTGGGAGTTGTTAAGATACCCAAATCTCTCATGCGTTTGCATGAGAGATTGAGAGGGAATTAAAGCTCATAGATGGGTTCATACTAGAGATAATTTCTCAGAAAATATCCCTTTCAATTTTGGAAGAGATTCTCCAAGCAATCAAGGAGAAATTCCCTGTCAAAGGTCGTTGGAGTAGGTTTCCTCCGCGATAATGGTGGAGGGACCTATGTGTGAAGATGACGAAGAAGTTAGGGGGCTATTTGCAAGAGTTTTGAAAGTTAGGGATATAAATGTAATTAGACAAGACCCTTTTGCAAACTAAGTCAAGGCAAACTCATCTTGGGTCCAAATTTTGGTATAAACCTAATTTGGACCTAAGGAATCAAATGGGAAAGTTGGATTTCGATTTTGACTACGTTTGACTAGGTAATTTATTTAAAAATTTAAATTAGGGCAAATATCTATCTGAGACTCCATTTTAGGTTAAGATGGATTCTGATGGTCAAATTGAAGGTACTAAACCCTAGAGAATATTTTTCTATGATTTTTAGAGGGTTTAGGTGAATTTTATGCTGACCAAAACCTTGGTTAATTAAGTGGGTCTATTTTTAGGATTTCAAAAGTCATTTAATTCTCAGAACAGTCACAAACCCTTTTCTATCTAATTCAATCCACTTGTTATCTTATTAAGACCATTTGACCTTTATTCAGCCCTTGAGAAAACCCGTGGTTGTACTGCATTCAAGATGTGCTGGTAAAATTGTAGTTTTAATCCTAGTTTCTTGTGTTTCTCTCAGAAAGGTTATGCAATGAATTATGACCTTCAGTTGGTTATGTAGGAGCATTTATTGACTTCATTGGGTCAAAATGAGCTAGTTAGGGTTCATGATGATGTTTCCATCAGAAATGGAGATGGAATATAGCATAGTGTCAAGTTGGTCCACGTCTAGCAAGACGCAACCAACAAGACTAAGTGTCGCATGAAGTGTGGAGTGGGTATGTGTGAGTGTGGGTGGAAGCGTTTGCTTTGCACGGGTATCGGGAAATATTGGCAACTGGTGCGAATATTCCAGCGATACGATGTGCGGTGAAGGGGTGACTGCACGGGTACGTGGGTAGTAGATGTGAGGTGAATGTGTGTATGGGAGAATGTGGATATGTGGATATTTAAGTATATATGTATATATATATGTATAGGAATATATATATTTATTTTTTTTTAAAAAATGTATATATATAGATATTTAAGGGTGAGAGTGTGTGAGTATATATATATGTATGCATGTAGGTGTGTGAGTGTCTGTGTGTGTGTGTCAGGGTGTGTGTGTATGTTGGAGGATGGCACGCAGTGCAGGCGCTGAAAGAGCACTGCACTGCGTGTAGAGGGGGAGGGATGCCGCACACGCAGCGCACAAGGTCTGCGCGTAGAGTCGCAACTCACTAGGGATACGTGCTATGGGGGTGATGAATTAAGACGTCTGGAGGCGTCGCGTGTCATCTGGCGAGTGGGTGTGGGCCACTTCCACAAGCGGGCATGCTGGGGATGTGTGGGCGCAGCACGCAGTGCACAAGGGCACACGCTGAGTGGTGAGGCGCGGGCACTAGGTGACCGGGTGGAGGCGATAACGGCGAGGAGAGAGAACGCAAAGCCACCGACTAAGTGAGAAACTTGTCGATGGCTACAGTGTCGTGCAGACTATGATGAACAGTGCGCTACAGTGTAGCGCGGGGAGAGGTGACCGGCTGAGGTGGTGTGGCGTGCGGAGAAGCTGTAGTGCACGCACACGCGCGTAGAAAGGGAAGTTGGGTTCTATGCATGTGCGCGGAGGTGTGCGGAGGTGCAGGCTGAGCTTCAGAGCTTGAAGCTCCACAACAATGGCGACGAAGGCGATGAAACAAAGAAAAACAAAACTAAAAATGAAATCAGAAAACAAAGGTGAATACGCAAATAACACAAAAAAAGGAAAAAGGAAACCACCATGCCCACCTGGTCACGAAGGTGCTGGGTGATGGTGGAGCTCACAGTGGGGTCTTGAAACCACTGTGAACTTCTCTTGCACATAGTGTGCCTCTTCTCAACTTGTGAGAAGAGGAATTGTGTATGGAGAGGGAAAGGGAAAGAGAGCGGCCGACGGGTGTGTGTGGTGTTGTGTGTGTTGTCTGAGGGAGGAGATGGGTGTATTTGTGGGTGGAGGGCCGACTACTATTGCAAGGGAGAGTGCATGCTCTTTTATAGAAAGAGTGCATGCCTCTACCCATGCAACTAGCATGAGGGAGGTGAGGAGACATGCACAACAGCCGTGGAATATAGAAATGGGAGTGGTGAAATTACAATGCACACACATAATGAAGATGTTAATTATTGAAGTGGATTGAATGGTCATTTATTCTCACTCTCTTCCCCTCTTTATAAATGCATGCAAGTGAATATTTACAAATGCAAGTATGGCTACATAAGATGCATGGGTAATGCTAGGAAATAACATAAGATGGCATATTTATTGGTGTAACTTACTGTGCAATCACCCACTTCTAACTTAGGATGGACTTGAACTATAACACAATGTCAATTGAACTTTATACTTCATAGGTACCAGTGCTAGTGGACCAGTACCAGTATCCCATGTACTGAGTACCGGTGTTGGTGAACGAGTATTGGTATCATTGTCTTATAGATTTAGATCCCATATCCAAGTAGTACTGGTATTGATGACAAGTACTAGTACTCATGGCTTACAGGTTTGGGATCTTAGTTCAGGTGTATACTTGTTCAATACTCACGGTGTACCAGTATTGATGACCAGTATTGATACCCATGACATATTGGTATCCCTCCAGAACCTCATTGATCTCAACAAGTACCGGTACTCATAATGAGTATCGGTACTTGTTGAGTACTGTCCCTAAACCTGTAGCCAATATGTACTGTACTAGTGATTAGTATCGGTACTAGTGACATATAGATTTTGTCCTTAACCAAATCTGTAACCTATGAGTACTAGTACTCATCATGAATATCGGTATGCATAAGACACAGATTTTGTATCTCTGGAGCCTTAAACCTGATCTGTAGTTCACAGGTATTGGTACTCATGCTGAGTATCAATACTAGTGAGCTATAGACTCTACTTCAGACTTTTGGAGCCTAAGCTATAACACACATGTATCAGTACTCATGATGAGTACTGGTACTTGTGTCAGTTATGAAAATTGAAATTTGGGTTTTCAAGGAATATGAACAACCATCTAATCCTAGTTTATGCAAAACCTATGATTCTATTTTATTAGTTTGAACAATATAGACAAATGTAAGTAGATGCACAAGATATTAATCAAAGATGCCAACAACATGAACATACACATCTGATTGATATATGTATATATATATCTATCTATGCATATAAATCTGCGTATGATAGATATATATATGATTGATATGAAGTTACCTGTGTTCATGCTTATAGAGATGAAAAAGGGCTACAATCTAGGTCTTCCAAGAGATTCCCACCTTTGACTTGGATGACTCGTTGAAAAGGAGGTTTCTTCTCCTCCTTTTCTCCAGCCATCAACCTTCAAAGTTCTCCCTCAATCTCACTCAGATCTCGATGGGAAGGATTAGAGAGAATAATCATGTGGGCCTCTTGCAGACCTGACCACCTATAATTAGCAATTAGTCACACTAATTGCTGTGGGTAATTTTGCATATCCACCCATCAAGCAAATGCAAAATACCAAAAGGTTTCTGCACATTACATTTGAAAATCACACTAACCCTTTTGCATTTATGCCTATAACTACATAATAACCATAGTTGATCACTTATACAATGGGCATTAATATTGACAATCCATAAATCTGTTTGTTAAGTGATTATATCTATACAATAATGCATATATCAGTCCATACGTTGAATCAAAATCTAACAATTTCCCACTTGGACTATATATGCAACTTGTTGATCAATCAACATACAAAACCAAATTTGTGCTCAACTTTGCTGTCAAAACTGTAATGCATATCTATAAATGATCTGATCTACCGATCATACTGGTAATAGAGTCAAGACAGCTTTCGTTACATCATAGTAACTAAACCAACAACGACCATGTACATTAATGTAAAATGATAACCAAAAACATGTGGATGTGCAACATGGAAATTACATGCAATGTGATCAATAACATGCCTATTTCTAATTAGTCCACTAAATTGAGATCACAACCAAAACCAAACCATAATACTTGTTAGAATGGACATTAAACTTGAACCGTTAAGTTTTGTTATTTCAATAGAAATGAAGCTTTATAAAACTTTAAACTGTACATGTACATCGCCATAAGACTTTAATTTAACCAAATATCAAAAATGTCTATTATAATGAGCACTACAGAATTACAAACTTCTACTAAAGTTCAAATACCTGAAAGGACATAAACCCATAGTAGCTGCATGTTCATGAAACATCTTGGGTATTATTCCTTTAGTAAGCGAATACACAATCATGGAGTTTGTGCTGATGTGCTTAATAGACAGTTGTCCATTTTTTATCCTTTCCTTAATGATGTCGAGAAATTCGTGCGAGAAAATCAGGGTTTAGGTTTTCAAGAGAGAGAAACCCATGTTGTCATATTTCGCAGAAAATTTTGACATATCAGATAATATTTATAGCCGAGACTCGGTGAGCCCCAGGTCGAACGTGGGGAGGTGACTTTTGATTTAGGAAAATTGCATTTCTTTTATTTCTTTTTGGTATTTTATGGCTATATAATTTTTTTGGTATTTTTTAGGGCGGAAATCAAATCAGAATAAGCTATTCTAGATACTTTGCAGAATAAAATAGAAAGAGAGAGAGAAAGAGGAAGAAAGACAGGGAGATAGAGAGAGAACAATTATTTTATACTCAAATCAAATCATTGTTCCCTACAACTAATTACAGAAGATAAAACTATTCTAGAAAGAGAATAAAAGAGAAGAGAGGGAAGAATCCCCCTAGTTGGCTGCTTGGGGGACGAGCCGCGTTGACGCAATGCTCGAAAGAAGGTGATGAGGAGCTAGACGAAGGAGGATGAAGCCAAAGGAATTGAGGACAAAGTGGGACGATGTCGCAGTGGGATCCACTTCCAAAATAGGGTTGAGAATACGACCACATGTACTCCATGAATGGGGATGAGAGAGGAGTTACAAAATTATTTTCTACTTTAATGGAGCATCTCGGGCTTAGGATAAGCTCTAGAGTAGCTTTGGAGATCTGGAGAGGGTAAGAATGGATAAGGAAGGGATGGGTTGTATGTCCTATTTATAGGTGAATGGGGCCATGTGGCAAATGATTTGCCGCATAAGAGAAAAAAATGCATGCATGGGACACGCGTTGCGTGCACCCAGTGCAACATCACAGTGCATAGAACAACACAACGCGTGCTACACTTCTGGCAAGGCGAGGTTGAAGCTCCATCGTCTGACCTTCATTTGTCGGTCTAGAATACACCAACATACTGCATGTGGATCACGCTCATAGTGCATTCGATCTCACGTTGCTTGATCTCTCCATTAGCATGCCACGTGACGCCTCTACCAACGCTCGATCATGGATCAATGGCGCTGATTGCACGCACCGCATGTGTTGCTATTGTGAAGCACTTGGCGAAGGTGATGTGGACGCATCTCCACCTTCCACCAGCGATTGCATGCTTAATTGATTTTGCACTTGCGATGAAAGGGCATGCAAATTGAGTTTTGAACGTGTGCCCCTTGATTGGGAGGCACTTGAGTGAACCAACGAGTTGCGCTTGGTGAGGGCTGATCTCAACCGTCGGATCTTGATTAGATGGTTGGGATTTCATGTGTATCGCACTTGTTGAGAGTATGAAGGCTGTGATGAGTGGTAACATGGCTTGCTCTTGGCTGTTGGATGAGCATCCAACAGCTGAGATCGTGTGCTAGGGGAGCCTTGAGGATGAATGGGCGACATTAGATGGCTGTGATGGCACCACATGGTGCCATTGTGGCCATCCACCTTCCTTTGCTCGTAGGGGATGCTATGGATGTCCGATTAAGGCGATTTTCGCGTCGATGGATTGTGATTGTTGCCTCGAATCCATTCATATGGTCGGATTCATCATTTGAAGCTCGAATTCACGTCACCCTATCCCCTAGCCATTTATCTTCTTCGACTTGTGAAGGATGTTATGGAAGTCTAATCGGGGCGATTTCGGATGTAATTAGGTCACCCTGGTCACATCCGTACGGTTAGATCTTTCATCTATGGCCCTAAAATGTGTCGCCCTGTTCCCTGGTTGTTAAAATAGGGAAATTAGTATACAATTTATACAGATTAATCTAAATGCATGATACTGCATGTTATGCAATATTTATAATGCTGAATACTTTTATGAGCCTGGGAACACACATAAATAGGCAATTTAAGCTATATAAATGTGTTTACATCACACCCCCATGCCTATCTTTTACTAGTTCCGAGCAAAACTAAACTAAATGCTACGTATAAATAGAATTAAGATCCGATCACTATGGCACTTGTTATTTAACAACAATAAGAAATTTCAACCAAGGACCTAAACTACAAAGACTCAGCAGTACCTGGTTGTTTGTCAAAATGCAGAGCACCTAAGCCCTCACCTTATTATGTACAAACGGAAAAAAAATATTTTTTTCTTTTTGTTCTTTTTTTTTTAACTTTTTTTTTAGTTTAGAGTTTTGGGGCAACTTTATACAGCTACCCAACCCACCCAAGACTTGAGAGAACTTTAACTAATAAGCATCTTTATGTGTGAGGTGATTGACTCATTAAACAATAAGTCAAACAGACCTTAGGTTTCTATAAACCCTAGGTAACCCTAAGAAAAATTTTGCTTAAAGGTTTATCTATCTGACCAGTAGCTTTCTCCATGGCTTTATTTTTTGTGGGGTCAACATAAAGGCGAACCTAGTGTATATCTCCCTGATTTATTTTATTTCCCCGCTCCTCCCTAAGTGTTAGGAATTATTTATGCATTTTGAAAGCTGGGCTCTGGACAAATGGCAATGAAGGGTCACTTACAACAACTTGTTAGCCATACTCGTGTGGTGAAATGTGGCTTATTTATTTTTTTATTCTTTTTATTCTATTTTTTATTCTCTTATTTTCTTTTTGGATATTTTTTTTCTATTTTTCTTTTTCTTTTTTTTGTGCAGGTGGCTTCCCTGATCTAAGACTAAAGGAAATAGCCAAAGAGATTAGGTTGTGTCGCTAGGCTCCGGACACTCGATTATTAGCTGTTACTCACAATAACGTGCCAGCCATACCACCATAGTATATTTATTAGCTACCTAATTTCCGTTAAGACCACTTGAGTAGTGAGTCAATGTGAGATGTGTGTCGATGCTTAGACTATAAGTCCCCTCAAATTAGAGGGCGGGTTGATAAGTTGTATACTTATCACCCCAACTTATTTAACCAATTAGAATAAACTTAAAAAAAATGTCAAGGACTCGAGAAACAAGTCCACAGTTTAGTAGATACCCGGGCTAATTAAGCCTGTAGGCGTGAAGAGTCTAAGTGTTCAGGTCCTCCTTATATCATTTCCTAAAGTTGAAAAACTCCTAATGCCTAAGTTCTCTTTTCTTAATTCTAATATTTTTTTATTAAATAAATAAAAAGAATATATGGTGTTGATAAATTAATTCAGAATTAAGTATCTACCCCCCCAAGCCTAGTTGATGCAATGTCCTCATTGTAAATTAAAGGCATGAAAAGGAACAGAATAATCAAGATATCACCTGAATTTCCATAATGAAGCTGGTTAGCTCTGAAATAGAAATGGAGTAAACACAGGTGCTAAGTTTATTGCCTTTAGCTAGGCACAACCCATAAATATACACTCAAGAAATTGAGTCGAAAAAAGTTGCGCTTCTAGGGCCTAAGATATGGATCCCGGAGGGTAAGAGTGGGCTTGCCAAAGAGATGATCTATGAAAGTGGCAAGATGATGATGCTGGGAAAGCTTGAATGGTCTCTAATAGGAGTTTTGCTGAATTAGTATAGAGGAGGTTTGGGTGGGTGTAGGATTTGTGAAATGGTTGACCAAAAAAGGACTATGAGGTTTTTGTGAGGTGTTGGGGGCTTGTAATATTTTCGCGTGTGTGTACTCCGGAATGCTTATTGATGGGAACACCATTATAGGTCCTAATTGGACACTTTTAGTCATAATTGATGGATAAATGCTCCTACATAATCATCTGAGGGTTGTAATTCCATGTTATTCTAATTTGAGAGGAAAACATGAAACCAGGGTTAATTCTGTAATTTTAACAGTACATCTCAAACACAGATTAACCACGGGGTTACTCAGGGGTTAAATGAAGGTCAAATGAGCTTAAAAGTCCAAAAAGTGGATTAGCATTTTCAGAAACAGGGTTTCATGCATTTCGAGAACTGCAACAACACACAAAACTCTAATTTCAAACCTGCTTAAATTAAAGAGGTTCTGGTCAAGATTAAATTCATCTAAACCTCCTAAAATTCATAGAAAATATTCTGAGAGGTTTGATACCCTTAGTTTGACCGTCTAAACCTATTTTGACTTTAAATAAAGTCTCAGATGAAATTTTGCCATAATTTGGATTTTTGTGGAAATTGCCTAGTCAAACTTGATTAAAACTAAAATCTGACTTCACCATTAGATTCCTTGGATCCAAATTAGGTTTGTACCATTTGGGCCCAATCGGAGTCCATCTTGACCTAGTTTGCAATTTGGTCCATTAAGTCTCTATTTCTTTCAGCTAAGCCCCTAACTTTTGAATTATTTGCATTTACCCCCTAACTATTCATCATTTTATTCAAACAAGCCCCTTCCACCATGGCAGGTGTGAACCCATGGCAGTCAACCTTTAATCAAAGATTCTGCTTTGATTACTCAACCGAATCCCTCCAAATTTGGAGGGAATGTTCCTAAGGACCTTCCTAATCGATTGCGCTGCCTTTCAAACCCTAAATCGAGCCCCTCAAATCAGGTGAACATAAGATAATTTGGGGATCTTCTCCCCCGAAATATTAAGCTTCTCAAGCTTCTTCCCAAACTTGGAGCTTTGCCTAAGGCCTTTAAAAAGATCCCCTTCGCAAGGTCGTGCTCGTCAGCAAGTTTTGAGGTCAAAATCTCCTCTTCTTCCTCTTCCTTTGGCCTGCGCCAGCTTGCTCTGGCG
Source organism: Thalassia testudinum (assembly GCA_037157565.1). NCBI lineage: Eukaryota > Viridiplantae > Streptophyta > Magnoliopsida > Alismatales > Hydrocharitaceae > Thalassia > Thalassia testudinum. The sequence continues at coordinate 107,233,883 of JAZHRO010000003.1, read as the reverse complement.
ACCCTCCTTCTCTGGCTTCTTTTCCCTTTGCCACATACCATAGGCAAAGGGAAACTCTTCCTCTTCGTCGTCCGCTCCTCGCCATACCTGCTAGGAGCCTCCTTTCCCTTCAGACGTTGTCGTCTCCCTCTCTAGTGCTCTCTTCCTTTCCGATGCCATCCCATCATAGCCGGTGCCATACTCTCTCCCTCTTTGTCTATAAACACCCTCTGTCGGCTCCACTCACTTCCATGACTCCTGTCTGCTTAGACTTTAGGTTCGCACACCACACTATCTGTATCACCTCCGCCTTCCTGTTAGTCTCTCTGAATTGGGTTTAAAAATCAATGCATTGCAGTATAATTCGAATCAGCATGAAAGACAAATAAAATTTATTACTCGAATGAAAGTCTAAGGTTGAACACAGGGAGCAAATAGGAATTCAATCAGCAATCTCAATAATGTAAATGAGTACAAGAAAATGAGCCAAATAATGCTAAGCAATGAATATTAATTACTCAAAATTGATCATCAACGTAGAATATAAGTCTAGCAAGAGTTTGGCATATCAAAAAGAAACCTAGAATAAAAATAGTGGTGATTTAGATCACCAATTATTTAATCTAGATAAACATATAATGGTTAAGTAGGAATGGCAAATAAACCAACAATATCCAGGACCACTTAAGTAATTAAATAAACGAACAGTGCCTCGAACGTCTGATTTGATAATCAGACGGCTTAAGTGCTTCCTCTTCTTCTCAGCCCTTCTTTGCTTCTGCTTTTCTCCTTTCTTCTTCTTTAGCTTTCCTTCTTCAGCTGCTCTCTTCCTTCCTTCTCTTCTTTACGCACGAGCTTCTTCCTTCTCTTCTTCTTTCATCTCTTCTTCTTTCTTCATGCACAGTGGGCGACCATCCCTTCAGATTTGGCTAAGTGTCGCACAGGGAAAAACCCTCCCCTGCCCCCACTCTCTCTCTCTTCCTTTCTCTAGGATCCGCCTTCCTAGGGCCACAGTTAGGGTAGTCGGGTAAACGGGCAGACGTGCACCTGGGACTAGGCTCACCGGCAGTGGGTGGTGAGCGAGGTGTGAATAGACTTAGGTGGGTAACCGGGTGCACTAGACTCGCGGGTTAGGTGTCGCGAGTAAGGCGTGCGTGGAGGGGCGCGGGGACCTCACCCCTTGTGAGTACTTGAGGCGATAAGGTTGGGTGACGAATTCAATTTATGCAGCATCGCTTGGTCATTAGCTTCCCAGGTGGGACTAAATGTCCCACCCTAGTCCCACCCTTCCTTCGCATAGTTGCAGGTAGCACCTGTGAGGTCCTTCATCCAATTGCGTGGATGCGTCTGATGGAGTTCCTGATTGAGGACTTGGAGGCTCTCCCTGGAGCTAGTTCGCGTTGCCTGGGCGTGATATTGGTGAAGAACACGGCCAGAGGAGCTTGAATGGCGTCGGAGATGGAGGCGACGATGGGCGGAGGATGTCGATGACCTGAAACATAAAATAAGGCCTCACAGCCACATTAGAATACCTCAGGAGCTTCGTCGGATCACGACGAGTGTAGCGGAGGTGGTTTCATGGAGGATGGTGGTTTGTGGTGGTCGGATGATGGAGTTGGGCGAAGAACGGTGGGTTGGTCGACAGGTGGCTAGGGTGGTTGAGAGGCATAATAGAGTTAGGGATTTTGTGTGTGTAGATGTGGCGGAGGTCGGGGACTTGTTCGCGAGGAGGATGGAGTTGTGTAGCAAGAGGAAGTCCTCGCCAGAGTGTTCGCCAGAGGTGGAAGAGACAAGGGTGATTCACAGTGTCGGTGGTTCAATTAGGGAATAAGAAGAATAGAAAAATGTAGGGAAGGATAGGAAGCTAGAGAACCTAATCTAACAGTCGAAGGAGGGAGAAAACCCACGCCGGTGTGATGGCCGGATGTGGGGAAGATGAATCCTCCTGGAGGGGGACGGCGGCGAAGAAAGGGATCTAGATGCCCTGGCTTTGGCCCACCAAGCGCAGACGAAGATGAGGAAGGAGGACAGGCCAATTTGGTCGTTGGCCATTCATAGGAGGACGGGGGAAGAGCTCACCGGAGCTAAGTCGGAGGAGGGCCGGAGGGAGAGTTTCGAAGAGGTTTTTGGCCCTAAAATTAACTGAAGAGAGTGGCCATGCATTGGGCGTGCATAAATAGGGCTTAGGATGGGGTTCCAAGCTTGGAAACGAGCTTGGGAACCTTGGAGCTTACGTAAAAATAGGATATCCATTTCTTCAAAGAATTCGCACAAGCTTTTGGGAAGGAGTTGGGATCCAAGGTTGGTCCCATTGGAAAGAGGATTTTGTAAAGAATCTCTGGTTTGATTTTGGGAAGGTTTCATCAATCATTCAAGATCTCTCCAAATGAATCTTGTCGGAGTAGGATTCTTGAGCGATAATGGTGGAGGGACCTTTTTGTGAATAAGATGATATAATTGGGGGGCTATTTGCAAGGAATTCAAAAAGCTGAGGCTTTGAATGAGATAGAAAGAGTTTAACTGGACCAAAATGCAAACTTGGTCAAGATGATCTTAGATTGAGCCCAAATTTTGGTACAAACCTAATTACAAGTCAAGGAATCCAATGATGAAGTTAGATTTAGGTTTTGACCTCATTTGATTAGGTAATTTATGCAAAAATCCAAATTAGGGCAAATGTCAGTTTGAGACTCTATTTTGGGTTAAGATGGGTTCTGATGGTCAAATTGAAGGTACCAAACCCTAGAGAATATTTTTATATGAATTTTAGAGGGTTTAGGTGAATTTTATCCAGAACAGAACCTCAGTTAATCAAGTGGGTTTGTTTTTAGGATTTTAGAAGTCATTTAATTCTCAAAACACAGGAAAACCCTTTTCTGTTTGTATTAACCCACTTGTTGGACATTTAAGGTCATTTGACCATTAACTAACTGCTGAGAAAACCCACAGTTATTTTGCATTCAATATATGATGGTAGAATTGCAGTTTTAACCCTATTTTCTTATCTTTCCCTCAGAATGATTATGTAATGAATTATGGCCTTCTGATGGTTATGTAGGAGCATTTAATGACTTAATCAAATCAAATTAAGCTATTTATGACTCATGATGGTGTTCCCATCATACCCCCATCCCTAGCTTTTGCTAGTCCCTTAACAAAATCTCATGGAATTAACTCAAATTCTAGACCATGCCTTTTTAGGCTATGATGTATGCTTTCTTTTGTAGATTAGGTCAGAATGCCAATAGAAGGCCTAGAGGTACTCAAGTACCAACCAAGATACAAACTTGACCAACTCTAACCTTAGTTTGCTGTGAAGGTTTCTAAGGTCCACAGGAAGTAACCTAAGGTTCGTTGAACTCTACAGTTAAAGCACCTGTGCTTAAAACATATTTAGCCTCGGTTTAGTTTGCAGTGTATTTTTGTAAGCGAGAGACAGAGGATTTTTTTGCATTTGGAGAGTTTTCCCTCTATTTTTCTTTCTTTATTTCTAGCTTTGGATTGGCTTTACAACACGGTCTACATTGGATTCCTAGCTCCCACCATCAATCCTCGTAGGTTCCCTAGCAATCGATGCTTTGAGACAGCATTGCCCATGGCAACCCCCAGAACCCTGGCTTTCGAGATTTTGGGATAATCCCACCCATGGCGTTATATAGCTAAATTCAGGCCCTAGCAATCGACATTTCAGGATAATCCCGTCCATGACACTTGAACTAGCACAAGGTGCTTACATGCTCCTGGTAGGATATTTAGATATTCTAGGAGACAAGCACCAAGGAGACGGTATGTTATTGCGCATCTTCGAGGGGAATTTCCCGCCTCTCCGCGCTGGGAACTCATCCAAATCAACTTGTGTTGATTAGCTACTCCTAATCTAGGTAGCTTTTTCAGAACAGAATTAACGCTTTTGCATGATTTTGATAGTTAAGTGCACTGAACCAGACTGTGTGTGGATTGGGGTGCTTAGGTTATTGAGTCCAGCAAATCAGAGGTTAGTTAACGAGGCCGAATAATCCCTAAGCCTTAGACCTAATACTTAAGCTTCGCATTTTCCCCAACCTCTTGAGGACTATCAAGATCTTAATGAATACTTGAATTTTTAAGCCTAAACACAAGCTCAAGAGGCCTAAGATCAGCATCCATACTAATCTCTTTTTTTCTCTTAGCACTTTTTGTCTTTTTATTTCTTTCATTTTGATTCGGTCTAGAACTAAGTAGATTCCTAAATCTTTTACTAATGACTATCCCTTTTTATTTCAAACTGTGCTCCTTTTTGACATTTATATCACCTCCCCTTTTCCTCCTCAAGAATGATATGCAATTAATTCACTCAAAATTTCCTCCCTTCTCCATTTTTGTTCTTTTTAAATTTTTTAAATTTTTTGGTTTTTTGGAATATGTATTTTTTTGTGAGAACCCTTCCAAACTTTGAATTTTTATATGTTTTCACTTTACCACTCCCTCATGCCTAAGTTTTGCAATGCCCTCATTGTAAACGGAGGGTAAGAAATAGTTTTGGGTTTAGGAATTTAGAATAGGATTATCGGGTGGGAGAACAGGTCGGGGATGACTGTTGCGGATGATTTCAGGCTCTGATATGAGTACCAGAGGTGGGATCAACTATTCTAAAATTGAACTCAGAGTGTAACATATGTGAAGTACAGAAAGATAATCAGAAGGATCTTGGGTTTTGGAATGATGGGTTGCCTCCCGTTAAGCGCTAAATTCAACGCCTTTGGCCGAGGGAAAATGATATGGAGAAGTAGTTAAATCAAACGAGTTTTGCAGAATAAACACCTTGATCAATAGCCTGGTTGGTTCAACCAGGTGCTTGTTCAGATCAATAGGTTGATGATGCAGCCCAAACCCAATCAATCTAGTGGGTTGATAGATGTGTATCAAGAGTTGAGGTGCCCACCAGATATTGTGGAGCTCAAAAGGATGTGGAAGTGTATAGCTAGGGTTTGGCTGAGTCGAATCAGCCTGGTTAGAGTAGGGATCCTCAAATGAACAAAAATCAGTGGAGGATGTAGGAACACTATGAGAGTGATCAGAGAAGCATGGGGCATGATTTGTAGTCTAATCGATGTCCGAAAACCGATAAAGATATGGAGGAGAATCATGCGCAACTGGATCATCGAGAGGAGAATCAGAGTAGAAATTGAGTCCAGTTGCGGGTTGGGATTGAGAACGGGTTTGGGAAGGTTCTGCATATGTAGAAGAGGTGTTCTCTTTCAAATCATTGACCTCGACGTCAGAATCAAAAGACGGGTCGTAGTTGCTGAGGTCGTAAATTGGCTCAGAGTTGTCAGGAAACAACAGTTCTTCGAAATTAGAGTAAGATTCGAAATCTTCAAAGAACTTGCGAGAATCATATTTTGAATTTGATTCGGGATCATAGATTCCACCATAGAATAAATCAAGATGTGGACAATCAACAACCTGACTTGGGTCTAACCTATTTTCTGATTCCAAGCTCACAAAGATGTCCCTATCAGGTTTGGGCTTGGGTTCTTGGCTTGTAGCGAAGATCCAATTAAAACCCAACTCTTCCAACTCATCGGTTTCTATATCATAGATTGGCGTGACTTTTGAAAAATCGATTTGTATCTCTGAGGATGTTGGAGAGGTGTACTCATCAAATATGGGCCCTGAATCATAATCCAGATTCGAAATTTGATTTGTTTTGCACGGGGCCTCATAATCATCCTAATAAGGCTCAAATCTGGATTCTAGGTTAAGGGTGTGGGTTGTATCACTAGAATCTAGGTTGGGCTCTATAGGGATGTCAGAATTGTTCTCGAGGGCCACCTTATCAGAATAAGGGATGGCATTTACACCCTTGAGAGGTTCTACTTCAATCTCATTATCACAGGAGTCTGGGAAATCTAAGCTTGGTGAACCAAGCTCTTTATTTTCTAGGGTTGGCTCAAAATTGTGAACACCTGTAATCGAATCCTCCCATCCCATCTCAAGATTAGGAATGTTAATTTGTTCGTAATTTGAATCATATTCTATTTGGGTTGGGGGTCCATAACAAGCTTGATCATCAAACCCATGATTTGGGAGATTGTGTTGGTTAATTTAAGATGTCACAAGGGTGTACTGATGCTTAGGATCGATAACACGTTTCAACATCTGCATTACCTTGAGTGATAATGGCGAAGGGACCTTTTTGTGAAGAAGACGACAAAAATGGGGGGCTATTTGCAAGGAATTCATAAAGCTAAGGGTCCGAATGAGATAGAAAGAGACTGACTGGACCAAAATGCAAACTTGGTCAAGATGATTTCAGATTGGGCCCAAATTTTGTTACAAACCTAATTAGGATCCAAGGAATCCAATGATGAAGTTAGATTTAGGTTTTGACCTTGTTTTACTAGGTAATTTATGCAAAAACCTAAATTAGGGCAAATGTCAGTCTGAGACTCTATTTTGGGTTAAGATGGGTTTTGATGGTCAAATTAAAGGTACCAAACCTTAGATAATATTTTTCTATGAATTTTAGAGGGTTTAGGTGAATTTTATCCTGAACAGAACCTCAATTAATCAAGTGGGTCTGTTTTTATGATTTCAGAAGTCATTTAATTCTCAAAACATGCGAAAGCCCTTTTCTGTCTGTATTAACCCACTTGTTGGGCATTTAAGGCCATTTGACCATTAACTAACCCTTGAGAAAACATGTGGTTATTCTGCATTAAAGATATGATGGTAGAATTACAGTTTTAACCTTATTTTGTTGTCTTTATCTCAGAATGATTATGTAATGAATTGTCCTTCTGATGGTTATGTAGGAGCATGTAATGGCTTAATCAGATCAAATTGAGCTAGTTATGGCTCATGATGGTGTTCCCATCACTTCCTCATCGCTGGTGTACCTTTGGCGAGCTCGCATGCCCGTTCCACCCCACTAATCGCCCCGCCATAACTTCTAGAAGCACCGCCGCATCCTCGCGATCAAAAGCCCTAACATCACTGGGGCTATTGGCCACCCAAACCTCCCATCGAGCTCCACCACCTTCTCTCACCTTCGTCGACTTTGCCACACACACATATACCTCACCGCACGCAACCACCACCAACATGTTCGCTACACAATTCTGACTGGGCTGAGAGGTCATATTCATCTTTTTAGGTCTACGTCGAAGCGCCATCGCTGCCACCTCCTTCTCCATCTTCGTCTGCCATCTCCCGACTGAGTTTATCCCTACGATTACACCCAGGCACTGCGAAACACTTCCAGGCTCCCCTCCAGGTCTTCAATTGCAGTAGTAGGCACCCCCTTCGACCTCAATTAGAGAGACCTTCATTCGCAGCTGCACGTGAAGCACAGCAGGGATGATAGTCCCACATCATGGATTTTGAAGCTTGCTGCAGTGAATAAAGGGAATTTGTGACAGAGGCTTATTGCCTCAACACAAGAGGTGAGGTGCCACTCACCGCACGTGCACTCACTCCTCGCTCACTACCCCACGTCGGTAAGCCTAGACCCCTGGATACGATTACCTGCTTGATTACCCGGTACTTGTTCGCAAGAGAAATCGAGGTTTTAAAAATTATGTTGTAGTATAGCCAAAATTGCTTTGAAAATAAATAATCTTTATTACTCGAATTTGAAGTCTGAGGTTGAACACAGGGAACAATATGGAAATTTAAAACTCAAGATCACAATTTGAATCAAAAATATAAGAGATTGCAATAATAATAATGTTAGGTATCAATGTGCAAAAAGAATGAAGTAAAATGATGATTTGAATCACCAATTACTCCGCACAATGATAGTTTAAGAGATGCACAATATCAATTAAGAAGCTCAAAGCAGACACAATATCAATTAACAATCTTAAAGAAATCTTCTTCTTAAACTCTTCCTCTTCTCTTCTTTCTCTGCTTCTCTATTTGTGTGGGTCCTCTTCTTTCCTTCTTTCTTCTTCTTGGCTCAGGTCTTCTCCTCTACGTACCTCTTCTTCTTCTGCCTTGACTTCTCTTTTATTTTCTCTCTCTTCTCTTCTTCACACATAAAAGGGGATTCTTCTTCAAACGGCTAAGTGTCAGCCATTATTCTCTATAGCAAAACCCCCTGCCCCCGCACACGATCCTCTCTTTCTCTCCTTAGGTTATGCTCTCCCAGAGCCTCCAATAGTACCGGGCTATCGGGTTTCGGACCTAGAGCGCACCTGGGTCCAGGGCTGCGAACGTGATTGCAGCCGAGGAGTGGAGTCGGGTTAGGTGGGTCAGGTCTGCGCCAGGCCCATGGGGGATGGGTCACAGGCAAGGCACAACTGAGTGGGTGAGCGGGGGACCTCATCCCCAAGTGTCTAAGGCAAATAGCCCATATCACTTTTGCAATTTATGCACTGCTGTGGTGCCACTGGTTTCCGAGGTGGGACTAAATGTCCCACCGTCTTCGCGTGAAGCAGCAACAATAGCTCTCGTTGAATTCATGTGATGAGGTCAGTCAACGACCCAATTGTCAAGTCAAACACGAAGCTGGATCTGTTCCGCGTTGCCTGACACAGAAACCAGGAACTTGCAGCCACTGGAGAATGCTTCAAGAGAGCTCAAACTCATTCTTCAATGGCGAAGTAAACCTGGAGACCTGAAAACACAAAAATGGCCTATTGGCCCTGTCAAACAAGTTTGGGTGGATCATCGGATGTTGTGGAATGTAATGGTGGTGGTGGCGTTATGTGCGAGTGGGTGTGGTGCTCGGATGATGACGGAAAAGCCGGTGCAAAGTTGTGTTGTCCAGTAGGTGGTTTGGGTAGGCGTAAAGGAGAAATAGGAGAGGGTTTTGTTCATGGTGGAATAGTGGAGCTTGTGGAAGTTTCGGCAAGGCGAATGGAGTTGTGTAGCAGTGGAGCCACCTTGCTGGAGGAGCGGTTGGAGACGGGGAAGACGGAGGTGAGTGGCGGCGTCGAAGGGTATTTTTGGGTTTTTTGGGTACGAAACTAAACCTAAGGGCTAAACTAACTAATCTAACCTAATCTAAATGGATGAAAGGGGAAGAACAGCACCGACGTTGGTAGGCCGGCAATGGGGAAGAAGGTACTCCGGTGATGGGGATGACGACGACGATGAAGGTAGAGGGGCTCCTGCTGGTACGACTAAGAGTGGATGAGGGAGAGAGAGAATCTGGCCACTAGTTTTGTGGTCAGACGACGAGAGAGGTCAGGAGAAGTCGTCGGAGCTTGTGGAGCTTCGCGGCTGGAAGAGGAAGGAGGTAAAGGGGTTTTCACGGCTGGAATCAAGTCTGGGCGGTTCGGCCTGATCTGGGCTTGTTTTTATAGGGCTTAGGAGGGGATTTTGAGCTTGGAAGCCAAGCTTCCAAGCTAGGAATTGTCGCTGGAGTAGGAAACCCAAATCTCTCATGCATTCGCATGAGAGATTGGGAAGGTTATGGAGCTCATGGATGGATTCAGAAGGAAGAGGACTCCTCAAAGAATCTCCCTTTTAATTTTGGAAGGGATTGATTGAACAGAGGAGTTCTCTTCAATCAAAAGTTGCCAGAGAAGGATTCCTCCACGATAATGGTGGAGGGACCTATTTGCAAAGAGTGACGACAAAGATAGGGGCCTTTTTGTAAGGAATTCGAAAGTTAGGGGTCTGAATGAGATAGAGAGAGTTTTACTGGACAAAAATGCAAACTTAGTCAAGATGATCTCAGATTGGGTCCAAATTTTGGTACAAACGTAATTTGGACCCAAGGAATCCAATGATGAAGTGAGATTTATGCTTTGATCAAGTTTGATTGGGTAATTTATTCAAAAATCTAAATTAGGGCAAATGTCAGTCTGAGACTCTGTTTTGGATCAAGATGGGTTCTAATGGTTAAATTGAGGATACCAAACCCTAGAGAATATTTTTATATGAATTTTAGAGGGTTTAGGTGAATTTTATCCTGACCAGAACTTTAGTTAATTGAGCAGGTCTATTTTTAGGGTTTCAAAAGTCATTTAATTCTCAAAACACGTGCAAATCCTTTTCTGTCTGTTCTAACCCACTTGTTATCCTTTTAAGACCATTTGACCCTTAATTAACCTCTGAGAGAACCCATGGTTATACTGTATTCAAGTTATGATGGTAAAATTATAGTTTTAACCTTGGTTTCTTGTCTTTCTCTCAGAATGCTAATGCAATGAATTATGACTCTCTGGCAGTTATGTAGGGGCATTTACTGACTTAATTAGATCAAAATGAGCTAGTTATGGCTCATGATGGTGTTCCCATCGGTACTGTTCACTTGGGTCTAAGCTGAAAGAGAGGGAAGAGAATCAGAGAAAGAGAGAGGGGAGAGGGTTTTGCTCCGCTTGGGATTTGTGCCCTCCCTCTCTCTCAACACTTAGCCTCTGAGGGCTTTGTGCGAGGCCCTTGTGCCTCTGTTGGTGCACTGCTGCTGTAACTCTTCTGTGAGGCTTAAGGCAAGGCCTTATGCCTTGTGAGACTCTGTTGGTTAAGGCGTCTGTGCCTTGGGTGCGACGACTGATTGAGTACATTGGTTTGATAATTGATTGAGGTTATTGTTGGTTTATTTAAGTTGATTTATGAGCTTAAACTTAAGGGTTAATTTGGTGATTCAAATCACCATTTTAACCCAATCTTTTTACACTGACTCTCTATTCTTTATTGAAATATTATTTTGAGCATTTCATTGATTTCTATTGCACATCATTTCCAATATTGTGATTACTTGATTGAAATTGCCATATTTTGCTCTTGCGAATGACCTTCGACTTACATTATTTTCGAGCTTTACAAATTTAAGTGTTTTGTGCAATTTTCGTCCTATACTATGATGAGTATTTCTAAACATTGACGATTTCACCCTAAACACTTATGTTCATAATTAAACCAATCTTCCTAAGAGTTTCTCCCTAAATTTCAATTTCATTCTCAATATCTGGGTGCTTGTTCTAACCATTTTGATCTTTGTGTTTTCCACCCACAATTTGAACCTCAAACTCTAAAAATTTGGAATAAGGATCTTGTTGGATTTTTAATTGATCAGGTGAATCTTCCAACAAGCTTTTAGTTTCAAGAATATTTTCCTTGTAAGTGAAATCCTCATCTTAGTGTCTTACAGTTGGTTGCATGTCATTATTATCCTTAATTATTCCTGCAACCTCGTTATTTTCTTCCCGAGTTTGGGTTGAGTTGGCCATTAGGGGGCTCTCTATTGTGTGTATGGCCATCACCTCCTCTATTCTTCCAAGCTCCTCAATCAAACCACACTTAATTTTATTCTTCTTCAATGCCTCAAAAATATTAAATTGATTCATTTTATTCCTAGAGGCAATCTCTATATCTCCTAATTCATAATGAATCCTTGCCTTGGAGGTGGCCAAGAAAGGTATTGCCAAAATGATCGGGGTGTAGTTGAGCTGTTTTGGTGCTTCTATGTCAAGGACCATGAAATCAACATGATAATGCAAATTATTGACCTTGACTAAAACATCTTCCAAAAGACTCCTCGATTTTGTAATTGATCTATCAGCCAACTGTAAGGTTATGTCAATGCGTTTCTGGTGGCCTAGACCTAGTTTCCTATAAAGTGTGGTAGGGATCACATTAATGGAAGCACCCAAGTCTAGGAGGGCCCGGTCAGAATTAATGTTTCCTATTGTGCAGGAAATCAGTGGGGCTCCTGGGTCCTGCTTCTTGGGGGTAGCTTGTTTAGGATTAGTGTACTTGTGTTATTAGACAAGACTACCCTCCTGGTGTTTTCAGATTTTGCCTTACACTTTTCCTTATAAGAACTCAGTAAAGATCTAGCATAGGTGGGAATTGACCAAATACCGTGAGGAGTAAAATGCTTGTCAACTTAAAAGCTTGTAACAATGATATTCTTCCCTCTAATATCTCCTCTGGCTTTTTCTGTTAGCCCATACAACAACATACTCCTGAATCAAGGTTTAATTTTCTATTGATCACATTCTTAGTTGGGAGTTTAGATTTCTTATTATGGGTCCTAATGATATTGACTTGGGGTTGGGTGGGACCCTTGTGTCTGCTACCACTTCTCAAGGTGATTATGTTTGCTGTGGCAAAGTGTTGTTAGTTTGTACCTTGGGGAGGGTTGGGAAAAATAGGAGACTCTTAGTTAATTATGGTGGGCATTTGGTTAGCTTCGAGAGGAACTAGGGTAGCCTGATAGATAGCATGAGCTTGAGCATGTAGCTCCCCACCATTACAAAACCCTTGAGGCCTAACGCCTCGATTTTGCACATTTCTATGGTTCGATATTGGTTGAGATGATAGAGATCTAGGCTACTGGTTGTTTGCACTAAGTTCGGATTGCAAGGTGTCTAGTGAAGTTTTCATTTGTTGTATGAGCTAGCATTGACCCATGCATTTCTACCATCTTTAGGTTCAAATTAGCCTGCTCGACGAGTTGCTGGGCATTCTACATGGGCTGATTGACCTGATTCGGGGGTAGCTGAGTATATACATGACTATTTAGTCACGGCGAAATCGATTTTTAAAGAAAGAGTTGTAATATAGTCGAAATTGCTTTGAAAACAAATATAATTTTTATTACTTGAATAAGTTCCGAGGTCGAACACAGGGAGAAATATGGGATTTAGAAATCAAGATCACAATTCAAACTAAAAGAATTTGCAATAATATTAGTATAAATGTGCAAAAAGATGGGAGTAAAATGGTGATTTAAATCACCAAATACTCCTACAATATCAACTAAGGAACTCAATGTATATGTATGAAATGAGAGCTAAGATCTGTCTTCTTCAGATGACTTAAAGTGATTGTCTTCTTCTTTTCTTCTCTTTCTCTAATTCTTCCTTCCTTTTGTAGCTTCTCTTTCTTCAGCTACGGCTTCTTCTCCTTCTTCTTTTTCTCAGGCCTTCACTTCTTCTTCTTCCTTTCTTCTCTGTGCCTTCACCTCTCTTTCTTCTCTGGCCCTTCAGTGCAGGCCTTCACCTCTTCTTCTTTCTCTTCTTTCTTTAGCTCTGTGATCTTCCTCTTCTTCTTCAGCTTTTTCTCAGGCCTCCTCCTCTTCTTCTTCCTTCTCTAATTTTCCTCTTCAGAATCCGGCTAAGTGTCAGCCGAAGGTCCCTGTAGCAAAACCCTTCCCCTACCCACGTGACTCTCCTTTCTCTTTCTCTCTTAGGATCTGCCCTACCAGAGCCATAGGGTATCCGGGTTATCGAGTTAGGCGTGTACCTAGGTCCAGGCCCACTGACGTGCGGTGGTGAGCGAGGAGTGCAGGTCAAGCAGGTTATTGGGTCGACCAGTCTGTGGGTAGGTGTCGCGGACGAGGTCGGGTGAGCGGGTGAAAGGGACATCACCCTGTGAACAGAGGCGAGCAGCTGCTATCACAAAATCAATTTATGCGTCTCAACACACTTTGCAGCTGCTGATGTGGGACTATCTGGGCCCTTCTTTCTTGCGTGCCTGCCGCAGGGAGTTTCCATCAATTGCCTCAACTCGCAAGGCTTGCGTCTTTAATTGAGGGCCTGGACTTGTGCGTGAGGCACTTCCGCTCGACTTGGGGCTTCAGCCTGGGCGTAGTAAGACCTGTAGTGACCTTCAAGAAAGCTCGAAGCTTGCTCTTCAATGGCGAATAAGGATAACACCTGAAATCAGTGAAATGGCCTCTCGTCCACGTCAGAACACTCGGGGAGGGTCGTCGGAGCATGGTGAACGTGATGGGGGTGGTGTCGTGGAGCGATAGTGGTTGTGAGTGCGTGCTAGGTCAGACTGTGTGCGTGAGAGTGGGTGTGTTTGGGGGTGCGTGTGAGTGAGTGGATAGGTGAATGAAGAGAGGGGAAATGATCAGTGAGGTGTGACGAATGTTTTGCGATGGGCGGCAAGGGTTTTGGTGGTCTGTGGAGGGGGATGGTCTCGCTAGAGGGGGTGGCTGGAGATGGAGGATATGGAGTTGCGAAGGGTTGTTGGTGGTCGGATTTGGAAAATAAAGAGCAAGGAAGACAGTAGGGGAGATAAGGAGCTTAGTGATTGTGCAGCAATCATAGGTCTTAATTGACCTAAATTAGACTAGGGCTTAGCTTAAGTTAGGGTAATTCATGCATGCATAAGCATTACTAGCACCTTTACTACTTTCTTTTAGCTATGCATAAAATAATGCTATAATGTACTGATTAGGTGCATTATGTCAATTACAAGTAATAAGCTGATCAGAAGCTAGATCTAAAGCTAGATCTAAAGCTGAATCTGAAGAATAAAGAATAACTGGTGTTGCAGCAGAGCTGGAGCGGAAGACCTAGATTAGATATAGTAGATAATAATGTAAGGGAGTTAAGGTATGCTATTCTATTAAGTAGGAATAAAGCAATAAATTGTGAAGAACTTAGGTCCATACTAGCCCTAGGACAGCCTAGAGGCTTCCCCAAGCCTTAGCCACCCTTAGATTAGATCACTACACCTTAGGAAACCTTAGAACCCAAATTTCAGCCTCTATCTAGACATCCAGATGAGTTATAGGACATCCAAAACCCTTAGCCAACTCCCGCACACCTTAAACTCACTTCTGCAGTGTTATTGGACGTCCAGACACTTGGTCATACGTCCAATTTCTGCAGAATACCCAAGATAGAACCTAGAATCCCTCCTGACTCTGATTGGACGTCCATACAATAAGTCTGGACTTCTGATTTTTCACTATAAGTCGTCTGACCCTTTTATCAGACGTCCAGAACGGCCCTCCAGACCCTGTTTTGAGATTCAAGCCTTGATCTTGGATCTCTAGCTCCCTAAACCCAATTCTAACCGCCTAGGAACCTAAATTAAGGTGCCCTAACCCTAGCACATCACCTCTAGACCTCTCTAAGAACCTAATTAGGTCCTTACTAAACCTAATTGACTTGGATCATGGTCAATCTTTTCAGTCTATTCAATTGGACTCATTGAGTCCAATTGAGCCCTGATCTCAGCACACACTATCCAATTGGACTCAGTGAGAGTCCAATTGACCTATACCTAACTTAATTGAATTGTTTTACTCTTAATTAAGTTCCCACACACCCAATTAAACTTGTATTAAGTTTAATTGGACTTTGCCTTAGTGAAATTAGGGTTTGCAACCCTAATTTGAGACCTAACCTAGACCTAAACCCATTAAAACCTATCCTAACCCACCTAACAACTTAGGGCATGACCACACACACACACACACACACACCCATTCATACAATCCTACACTACCTAGTGTATTCTAGGACCTTCCAAAGGTGGCGCCACCTTGGTTGCCAAAAATAGCAACCAAGGATGAGTCTTCTCTTAGATCCACTTTTGGTGGATCTAAGAACCACCCTCTCTCTCTTCTTGGACGGCCACACTTAGGAGCTCTCTCTAGAGAGTTCCACACTTCTCTAGAGAGTCTCCCTTAGGTCTATAAAAAGACCTAAGGGTGGGCACTTTGGACCCATCCACTCTTGGCTCCATTTTAGCTTAGCTTCATTCCACCTCCACTCCACCTTCACGAGTAGCTTCACCATGGCCACTACCATCTCCACGCCAAGATGTTGGATCACCTCCTCAACCTCTCTCCAAGGGTCGACTTAAGCACCATTGGATGCCCCTCCTCCTCTCAACCAAGTCAAAGGCCATTGGAGCCCACCTCTAAATGCCCTTAGTTCTGATAGATTAGATTATAGTTCTTCATATTTTTACTACTTTATTTACTGCTTAATAGTGTAGCTCTAAATTCTCCTCCAATGATGCATGCATAATCCCCCCTTAGATTCATGTATGCAATCATTTTCTGCTAGCTAGATTTATGTTTTCAAGCATTCCTCTACAAGCTTTCCATGAGCTTTATGTTGCAAAGACCATCATGAATCAATGAACATATTTTTCTATATATATATCTATTTGTGAAAATCACCATGAGCCTTGTTGTAATATTTTTGTGTGATTGAAGTTGCATGTTTTAATTTCTGATATTCTGGCAACTAAGAATGTCGTGCATAAATACGAACTTAGCACAAATCAACATGCGATTTTGAATAAGTAGAGCAAGAGAGACTGATTTCAAATCTACATTTCCATAAATGCCTCCTAGAGACGAACGATTGGGACTCCAAGTCTCGTTATCTTAGAAATTATATCTGTTGATCGTATTTCGCAATTGTACTACGATGCATTTTTGATTAAATACGCGCTTTACGATACCCAACAAAACTTAGCTAGGAGGTAGGTGGTCGAAGTAGGGCGACGATGGCGTTGGATGTGGTGTGGCCGACGTCGGAGACGAAGGCGGTTCTGGTGAGGGAGAAATGGAGAGGACGAATTGGAGCGGGCATCTGCTGGTACGGTGAGACATAGAGAAGAATAGGGAGGATGAATCTGTCTCAGGTATGGTGGACGGACGACGAGAAAAGGCAGAGGGGATAGTCGGACGTCGAGGAGCCTTCGGCTGTGAAAGAGAGGAATTTGAGAGGGATTCATGGCTGATTTCGAGCGTTAAGAGATCAGTGAGCTCTGAGGGTCCTTATAAAGGGCTCTAGGGGTTGGTTAGAGCTTGGGAAGCAAGCTTCCCAAGCTTGGAAGGTTGCCAGATTTGGGAGTTTCAAGAGACACAAATATCTCATGCGTTCGCATGAGAGATTGGGAAAGAATCAGAGCATCTGGATGGGTTCAAACTGGAGAGGATTTCTTAAAGAATCTTCCTTCCAATTTTGGAAGAGATTCTCTAAGCAATCAAGGAAAAATCTTCTGTCAAAGGTCACCGGAGTAGGTTTTCTCCACGATAATGGTGGAGGGACCTAATTGTGAATACGACGAAGAAGTTATGGGGATATATGTAAGGATTTTTGAAAGTTGGGGGTATAAATGTAATCAGACAGGACCATTTGCAAACTAGGTCAATGCAAGCTCATCTTGGGTCCAAATTTTGGTACAAACCTAATTTGGACCTAAGGAACCCAATGGTGAAGTTGGATTTTGGTTTTGACCACGTTTGACTAGGTAATTTATGTAAAAATCCAAATTAGGGTAAATATCTGTCTGAGACTCCATTTTAGGTCAAGATTGGTTCTGATGGCCAAATTGAAGGTACTAAACTCTAGAGAATATTTTTCTTTGATTTTTAGAGGGTTTAATTAAATTTTATCCTAACCAGAACCTTGGTTAATTAAGTGGGTCTGTTTTTAGGATTTCAAAAGTCATTTAATTCTCAAAACACATGCAAACCCATTTTTGTCTGATCTAACCCACTTATTATCTTATTAAGACCATTTGACCTTTATTCAGCTCTTAGGAAAACCCGTGGTTGTACTGCAATCATGATAATCTGGTAAAATTATAGTTTTAACCCTAGTTTCTTATTTTTCTCTCATAATGCTTATGCAATAAATTATGACCTCCGGTTGATTATATAGGAGCATTTATTGACTTAATTGGATCAAAAAGAGCTAGTTAGGGGTTATAATGGTGTTCCCATCAATGACCTTGACCCATTGGTTTTTGTGGTCCATAGTTGTTGGGTTGAGATTGGGTCTACTACCCATGATCTCTCCAAGAGAAGTTAGGGTGATTTCTCCAATCTGAATTATAGGAATTTGAGTACGGGTTGGACTTAACATTCTCTTGTATAATGTAAACATCCTCATAAGGTGAGGATGAAGAGTGAGAAGGATCATAAAAACTGGGATCAAAGACCCTAGTTTGGAACCTATAAGGTTCTGAGAAGTGATGGCTCATAGGTTGAGCAGACTCAAGTTTGTTCATAAACTCCCATCTCATAGGAGTTTGTGAAGAATGGATCCTGAATTGTGGGATTGAATTGATGTAGATGTGTTTCTAGAATTGCCAGACATCCACTCCTTTCTTTTGGCAATCGGATCCACTTTGTCTAGTTTATTGCTGATCAATTCCATATCAAATGTATGAGAATCTTGAACCTCATTGGCATTTATCTGGGTTGTTGGGATTGGTTGAAGGTTTCCATGGAGGTATGGTTTGTAGAGTTTTCGTTCATTTCCTCAAACAAGTCGTATGCGCTATCTGCATCCTTGTTGAGGAAATTGTCTCTGAAAGAAGCATCCACGTGATTGATAAGAGACTCATCATGACTCTTAAATACCCCTAATTAACTAGCTTCCCTAGTTAATTAGCTAGGAATATGTCTATTTAGGGTTTAATTATAATATAAGGGATAATATATTAAAGGACCATAAAATAAGTTAATAATACTAAATTAAATGTCAATTTATGCTATTGATAATTTAATTAATAATTTGGACTCAAGTTATAAATATTTAGCTACCTAATTAATATTTAATTTAACATTATAAATATTTAACCCTAAGTATGTAATTAACTTAAGTAATTTCATCAATTAAATAAATAAAGTTAAAAAGGTCAATACATAAATTCAAGGTATATATATAATATTTATCTAATTTATAATCATGTATAAAAAGTTGAAAAAGAATTAAATTAAAATAAGCCTTGAAAACCTCAGTTTACATTTTAGTCCTTAGGTTTCTATTTCTATTGAGTCCTTTTATTTAGTGTAGGTCCTTATAAATTCTTCCAAATAAGTCCCTGTATACACCATCGTCTTCTTCCTCTTCTTCTTCCTCGCACTGGATGGCTGAGAGCGTCCGGTCACCACATCGCTCGATCACCACCCATCCCTTGCCTGAACTCCGCCGCTGCTCCAGAGCTTTTACTCACCTTCCTTTTCGCATTCGACGGATCGGATGAAGCTCTAATCCTAATTAGGGTTCGAAGTTAAGCTCACCGGTGTTGGAGACGACGCTAGTGGTTTCAGTGAACCTAGACTCTTACCCATCCAGATGCATCCCCCTCTATCTCCACCATCACCTATAAATAGCCCTCCATACCTCCAATTTGGGCGGTTAGCTCCCTACCCTCTTCCCCCAACTGTAGCTAACTAATAGGCTAATCTCTCTAACTATGGCAACCTACCTCCACTTCCACGCACTTCCTCCGATCATTTCCACCATCCGCCGAGCTTTATTGTCCTCCGTCGCATCTCTAGTCAAGGCAACGACTCTGGACTCCACTTCCATTCCACAAATTTGCCCATTGGACTTCTTCCCCTTCCCTCTGATTTCCTCCTCCGTTACGACCGTCGACAGAGATCTCTCTGCACCTTCGTCCAAGTAACAGTAGGTTAGGTAAGTTAGAGTAGGTTAGTGTAGTTAATTAGGTAGGTAGTTAATTGTAATGCTAGTTTTTCTACCATCTTCTTTAGCTCTGACGAGTTCCTTGAGCTTGTTTGGAGCGTTCATTTGATTTTTTTTAACTCGCTGATCATCTTCCTTTGCTTTCCATGGTTTCATATCACTTCCTTCCCACGATTTTTATCAGCTTATGCTCTTAAACCACTACATCTTCACCGGAGTCCTCCACTGTCCATGGCGGAGGCACTCTAGCATAGAACATATCCACCAGGGGCCCTTCATCACTTCTATACCACTTCAGGGCCCCGATCCACATCTCAATTAGCTTAATTAACATATATAATTAAAATGCCTAATCTCATCTCAACCTCCTGAGCTCACTGTCAATGGTGGCTCAGGAGGAGTCTTATCACCTAATCACATATTCATGAACCATCACAAGACTCTCTTGAGTCTTTCTCTTCACTCAATTGAGTGAGAGGATCATCCTTGAGATCGAACGAACTTAGATTTTGTTCTAACTGAATTTGAAGATTAATCTCTGAATCAGTCTTTCATTAGAGCAATTGAGGTGTTCCTGAGATCCCTTACGACCTCAGAAATCTTTGAGACCATTCATGGTCTATTTCATGGAGACTTGATCTCCAGACACATGTTTCACCATTCACTGGAGCTCTGGCAAACTCCGATGAGTCCATTTTGAGCTTCATCCATTCATATACCCTGTAAAGCTCTAAATAGCTTAGAATGGACCTTAGGATCAGGAATCTGTATTTGGAATTATGTTTTAATGTTTAGAACTCATCCTTGAATCCTGTCTTCTCCAACTCTGGCAGAGTTGGAGGAGCTTGTTCATTGAGATTCTCAGCTCTTAAATAGGTCCACAAGCTTTAGAAGACCTTAGAGAATCTACTTAAGAACTAAATTAGGTTTGAAAACCTATGGTTCGCTCTGCCGAACACACTACATTTGAATTTCAGGCGGCAACGCTTGGAACCACCTTTATAGTGTTCAAAACTCCACTTTGATGTGTACTTTCTGGGGTTGAATTAGACTTATTTAGGTCTTTAATTTGATAAGAGAGGCACTGATCTTTAAAGTCAAATTTTGTGTCTTCTAGGTCAAACCTGGAACAATCTCTATGAATAATTGGTCATTTCTCTGATTCAATGGTTCCAACAGGTTTCTAGGATGATTTTAAGTTCGTTTAGACTGATTTGAGTGAGTTACATTGAAGATTGATTGAGATTTGACTTACTGCACAATTTGGGTTCAAACTGGAACCCAACTTGTTTCTAAGCCTTCCTGTTGAGATTTAAATCCAAAATTTGTCTAGATCGCTTGCTTAGGACCTTCTAAATTGATTCAAATCTTTTCCTTAGTATTTCTCTCTGTACGATAATTTCGAGCTCCAATCTGAGCACTAAACCCTGAGAACGAAGCTTTTAAGCTTCTGTCACTCCCTGAAGCTCTTGGACCCTCACTTCCTTCTCCTTTTGATGCGGAATGCATCAATGAGGTCATCTAGACCTTCAGCAGAGAGATGCATAACTTCTGCAGGTTGATTGACTTGAATTTTCCTCTCTACAGGCTATTTTGGCCATGCAAATAGCCATGTTTGGCCTTGAAATCGTTGGATCAATGATGATCCAAACATCAAATTGATGCTTTAATTGTGTAGAGTACTTGAAGAGCTCTCAATTGAGCCTTTGCTCTATTGATTTGGTGGACTGAGTTGCTAGGAATCGTCAGGAAAAATTTGGCTTGGAACTGCCTAACATAGTCCCACCTCGGTAGTTTGTGGACGCCTGCTGTGGTATAATATGAATTTATGCTACGACCTCTTCGATTGTCAACGCAGGGTGTAGCTTATGAGCATAGGGTGCAGGCGCGTGCATGTGCACATGCCTGTGCGGGTGTGTGTGTGCGCCTGTAGGCATGTGTGCATGTGGGCCCGAGTGTGGGCGTGGATGTGAGTGGGCCTGGTTTGGGCCCAATACTGTGCATTGCTAAAAATAAATTGAAATCCACAATAAATGAACTAGGCACGGGCCTAGTAGGGTTTGGTCCCACCCTTAGTGGGCACTGTGTATCCTTGAAAAGTCTGTGCCGCCCATTAAAAACCATAATTTCTATAATTAAGAGGTTAATGGGCTTAGTTGGGTGCGAATTTGGCTAAGTGTTGTACTAGAGAGTGCACAGTAAAGAAGGAAAGAAGAGTTAAAGAACTTAAGAAGAGAAGAAAGAAAGAAGTGAAGGAAAAGATAAAATAACAAATAGAGCTCGAGAGAGAGATTACAAAAGATAGATAAAAGAATAAAAGAAGAAAAGAAGATAGGAGCTTACGAAAAGAAAATAAAAGAAGAAATTTGAGGAGATTAAAGGTTGAAGCAATATTTTAATTATTGTAATAGATATGATAATTCTTGTAATTTCATTTTAATGCTTTGTATTTTGTAATAAACATTGCTCTATTTGATTTTCAATGAGAAATATTTTTTTTGTAAACTCATTTCTTTTCAAAGGAATATTGCATGCTTTTAATTGATTAATCTTGTATGCTATAGTCATGTGCTTAAAGTATTATAATTATAATTTGATTAATTAATTGATCGTTAATTATTCATTATAAGTTAATGGTGAATTAGGATTCAATTATGCCTCCCAGAGAACGACTTGGACTCAACCAGTTAAAAAGAACTTAAAAATCTAAAATGTTAAGTTAACTTGACCCTATACTACATTTTCGACATAAAATTGAGTTAACCTAAGTTACATTTTTGTGCAATTAATTAAGTCTAATTAACTTAATTAATTGTGTTGAGAATTAACTGACCAGTGATTATGGAGTTAATCAATCAACTTGTGATAGAAAATCAGCATGAGCTGCATTTAAGCATCTCGTGGTGTGGATACTTCCGCAACAGATCTTGGAATTGCTCCTAGGCCCCCATGAAATGTTTCCCCAGCTATTGGACGAAAGTAGTAATTGCCCATCATAGAGCATTGGTCTATCTAATTGGAAAGAATTTCTTCAAGAAGATCGATTTTAGTTTTGTCTAGGTAGCGATCAGTCTTTTAATGGTACGGTACTAATGTGCAGCCTTATTTCTGAGTGAATGGGATAAAAGTCTCATGAGTATTTGTTTCTCATCTACATTCTATAATTTGGTGGTCTCCAAATGTTGGAATGGATCTTTTAAGTTAAAACCATTGATAGGTCCACTTTAGTAGACAATAATTAGGCCTAAGTGTATTAAATATTGAGGTTAAAATAAACTCGAGTAGGCACTAAGCTAGAAAATTAGTTGAACTTGTAATTTATCATTCATACATTTTTATTCAATTAATGTACTTTATATATTTCTTTACTTAATGCATAATCATATACTAATATATTATTTACGTCTACTTTACAGGAATTGAATGCATACTAAAACTTGGAATGCCATCATGATAGTTTAAATTACCACCAAGAAAATTGATTATAATAAGTATATTAATGAGAGACCTCTTGAACCTTTTATTGAATTCTTTCTTTTGGGGAGGTCTCTCTCTTTTAATTTTAGGAAGTGAATTTCTCCTCTCCCATTTGACAACTGACGCGCGCACAGACACAGAATCCACCGCATGCCATTTTCCACCGCTTTATTTTCCTTTTTTTTCTCTCTCTCTCGCTTTTTGGAAAATAATGGACGGAGAGGAACACAACATACCCCCAACTCTCGTTGTCTCCTTCCTTCAATTTCCCCCAGCAGAGGGGGACTGAACATATTCCTGCACCCACCATCTTCAGCAACGGCCCCCCTCCACGCTCGTCTTCACCTCTCTCCACACACGCACATCCCTCCCCTGCCCGACCTCCATCTTCTGGGCCTAACGCCCCCCTCCATGCTCCTCTTCACCCCTCTCCACGCACAGCAGGACCACCACAACCGCAAGCCTCCCCACACGACCTCCTCCTCAACCTCCGGCGTTCATGACCGTGCGACCCCTACGACCTCACCGCGCCACCGCGTGACACCACCGTAGTCGGAGGTGACAGCTCTGACGTCCATGACGGCGTCCACCCTCTTGGCCACCACAGCCACCGTGGGCCATGTCCACTGACCACGACCGCCTTGACTTCCATCACCGCGTGATCACCCTCGACTTCCTTGACCGCCGACTGTGACTCTTGCATCACCGCGTGATCACCTCGACTTCCTCAACCGTCGACTGCGATCACCTACGCACAGGACACCGTGCTTCCTCTTTGACAAGCCAGCCACCACCGTGCTCCTCAGCTTACCACGCTCGTCTTCTTCGTTCTTCTTCCTCTGCAACTACACCCAATAAACCCACCGTTGGCCACCTTCTCCACGCGCTGGTGACCTCCACGACGATCACCACGACCGTGCGTCTTCTTTTTCGCACGCAGCAGCAGCAACGTGAAAACAGAAAAGCCGCGCGACCTCCTCGACGTCCTGTATGGCGACCTCCACGCCGGTCGTCCTCTTCTCCAATCGACCACCACTGTTGATTCTGCCGTCACCACCAACGTGTAGCTCTCGTCCACACCGACCTTCCTCGACCTCCTCGCCGTCTGCCACGGCCTCACGTCCACGCACGATAGAGAGGAAATCAATCCTCTGTTTTGGGTCGTATCAGTTATTACATTTGGATTTGATTTTTGGTTATTTTATTATGTTGAAATTGTTTCCACGACTCTTGCACTCTTTATTAATTAGCTTCCTCTTATCACTTTATTTCGCATTAGATTGTGATATGGATCTCAAATTTTTGACTTGAGATAATACCTATTTATGATTTTATTGTATTTATGTCTCCAAAGTTGTGATATAATTTCAGTATATTTTTATTAATTTTTGATTAAGGATATTCTACTTCATGATTTACTACGATACATTATTTCTTGATATTATATGTAAAAGTGAAATTCTCTCAATCACTTGTGGAAGTGTTTAATCAAACTCAAAACCCGGGCCTTGATCTCAACATCGCCAGTGGGTATCACAATGTCAAGACGATTCCCGTAGTTTGAAGGATCATAAAAATCCAACAAGAGTCGAAAACCCTGACTACTAATGTGTTCTCATCGAGTTTTAGAAATGCGTCGTAATATAGTCAACGAAAATGAATCAACACTTAAATTTATATACTCAAAAAAGAGTTTCGAGATTGTTCGTAGGGATCAAAAGATAGCAATATAACCACCAATCGGTGAATATGAAAGTAAAGCACAAAAGATTGATATAAAAAGAATATAAGCTCAATGCATTGCAATATCAACTCTAGAATGAAAACCAAGTGTTTGAGCGACCAAAATATACTTTAAAAAACTCAACTCAACACTGGAAAACTCGGAACAGACGTTTGGAATTAATGTCAGATGACTTAAATATTAAACTTGGACGTCTGATCCTAAGTTTGGCAGAACAAAAACCCTCCTTCTCTCAGCCAAAACCCCTTCCCTTCTCTCTAATCAAACCCCTATTCCTTCCTCTCTCCTTAGACCACACCCGGTTCAATCCTAGACCTGGTTCATGCATGGGGCCCACACTTGCATGGCATGGGTGAGTGTGTGCGTGCGTGGCTCATGCGTGGGGACTTGACCCCCAGTGTTCTTGGGCAAATGGGTAAGGCACACAAAACTTTATGAAGGCATTTCAAAAGTAAATTCCCACGATGTTGGACTAAGAATAGATCCTTGTTCTTCATTTCTTCTCTTGAGGGAGCTGGTTCAATTGTTGTTGCAATTGGCGTTGGTTCGCCAAATCGAAGACTCAAATGAGTCCCTCGTACTGGTCCATGGCGATTGGCCGTGGTGACGAGGTGAATGATCACCGGACGGTGGCTGCTGGAGATGAAGAAGACGATGACTACAGTGGTGATCTTGTAAGAAGAAAAACGGCCTTGCGGCCCAAATCAGATACTTGGGAAGCTTCGCCGAGGTACAATGAACGTGTTGGTGGTGGTGATTTGGTCAACAGTGATGAGTGGCGGTCGGATGATGAAGGCGAATGGAAGTCTGACGTATGTGGTCGGAGAGGGTGATGGAGGCGGTGTAGCCGGCAATTAGGTTAGGTGAAATGTTTGTGGAGGTGGATGGAAGCTTTTGCCTATCCTAATTGTGGCGAATAAGGGCAGATGGGATCCAGCGATGATGGTGGTCAGTGGAGGTGTTTGACGGAGTCGGAGACGAAGAAAGAGAGGGAGAACGGAGCTTAAACTTAACCTAAACCTAATTGGAGATGGGAGGAGCTAAAACCTTGAACTAATTTGGGGAAAGAAGGGGGGAGGAAGCTTGCTAGAGGTATGTTGGAGCTAAAGAAGAAAGCGGAGTGGCCAGAGTGGAGGAGGGAGAATTAAGGGTCAAAGCTTCGTGGGAACTTGGAGAAGAGAATCCCTCTATCTATCGTTCGTGATAGAGGGTAAGGAAGAGGTTTGAAGAGCTCTGGTGGTGCTTCAACTTGTGCCGGCAAGAGGGAAGAAAGATGGTAGAACCGATCAAATTGGGCACGATCTTGCCTCGAGAATGGTTTTCCCTTTAAATAGAACCAAGCCCCTAATATAAATAAGTCAAGAGGGCTTCATTTGACAAGTTTCTATTCAACTCAAATGCCCTGATTTCAAGGGGTCCCCAATGAAGATTTTGACCACATTAGGATGTAAAAGGCGGCTAGAATGATCGACTATGATCAGAGGATTAATCTTGCCAAGTTTGGTGAATTTTGATTAAAGTTTCTTTAATCAAAATGCCAATTAAACGGTGCCATGTTTGGGTTTTATGCTCTGCTGCTCTCTGGTTAGGAAACAAGGAAGATGTTGGCGGAAGGGGCATTTTTGCGAGAAAGATGATAAGCTGGGGGTGTGTTTGTAAGAAAACATAGAAAAGTGCTTAGGTGTAATAAATAAAGATCTTGAGGGTTAAAATGCAAACTACGTCAAGATGGACTTTGATTGGGATCAAATTTTGGGGTTAGTCTAATTTTGACCCAAGAAATATAATGGTGACCTTATATTTGGGTTTTGACCATGTTTGATTGGGTAAATTACATAGAAGTCCAAAATAAGGCAAATTCCCACTTAAGTCTCTATTTTGGTCAAAATGGGTTCCATTGGTCAAAGTGAAGGTTCCAAAATCTTACAATATTTTTAAATAATATTTAAGAGGTTTATATTGAATTTATTTTCACTAGAACCCTTTTAATTTAAGTGAGGCTATTAATTAGGGTTTTCATGTAATAAAATAGTCTTCAGAATGCAGAAAATCATTATTTGATTAGTGAAAGCCTACTTCTTGGGAAATTGAGCTCATTTGACCTTCGATTAAGTCCCAAGTAACCCCATAGTTAATCTGGATTTGTGATTAGGTGTCAAAACAACAGACTTAACTTGTTTTCTTATCTTTTTCTCAAATGCAATCCGGAACAGAGTTAAGATCTTCTGATGAATATTTAGGAGAATTTATTAATGTAGTTAGGCTAAATTAGGCTTATTAACAATAATGATGGTGCTACCATTACTGACCATTCATTTGTTGGAACCATTCTTGCATTTATCGTAATTGGTCCAACTACCTCTGAATCAGCTCCTATTGGTTCAGAGGTGGGGGAGGCGATTGTGGGTCAACCATGGGATCAACCTGGCTAAAACTCAACCTTTGCCTCCACGAATGGTCTAAAGGTCCTTCCAATGGAGGATTCAGGGACCTTTTTCCAAGCATGCACTAGAAGGAAGTTGGAAGGATGGAAAAAAGAAGCCCTGTAGCACAAGCAAACAACCTTATCCTTAGGTAGGGTAGCCTAAAGACCTACAGACTCCCAAAACCCTTCTTAAGATTATAAATGATTTGATCTTCTTCTATCCGGTCAATCCAACTAGTTAGAGGGAGGAATTGGGGAGAAGGTTCTTCCTTTAGTTTACCCCTTGGGTTCCTTTGATACCTCCCAACTACTGTTGTTTGATGATACTCCTCTAGCTAGACATCAGATGGACTGGTAGAAGCAAATTAATCAGAAATAATCTCAGTCTGAGCCTCGGAGAGCAAGTCAATCCTTAAGGTCAACGTCTACTTGATTTTAATAGGCTTAGGTTTGAATGTGCTCTTGGAATGTGATGGGCCCTGTTAATGGGTTATGCCCTTAAAAATCAGTTTCAATGTGTGTGCATGCACAACTAGGGTTTGCAAACAAGGTTATTTTATGATGTGTCTTTTAGGGTTCAATCATTAGGTTCGTTTAATCAGGTTCAATGAAGCACATCAGGTTTTGAAAGCACAGGTGAATATATATTCTGTAACAAATAAAAAAAATAATGTGGTGCAGCTACTAGATGAATACTTTTAATTTGAGTGGTGTAGCCCAAACAATTCAATCAATTGGCTTGTTGCACCACTTATTAAAGCACATAAATTATTTCAACCTTTTCAAATATCTAATCACTTATCTGTGTGTTAAATTTGAGCATGTTGGGTCCACGGGTTAGAATCCCAGTTAAGTGATTAAATCAAAGAAGGTGTGCCTTAAGTCGAGAAATTTTGTGGGTGTGTGAGGTGTGTATATTTCAGTTTAATCCCACAATTAGATAAGAAGAGATTTTTTTTTTGTATTTTTTTTATATATACACGTGGGTGAGATGAGTGGAGTGACACTTAAATAGAATTCAACTTAGGGTTGATGCGAACACCTAAGTCGATTCAGATTTGAGTTATTAGTGTTGCGAAATGAAATCTAAGGTGTAGGGGTGGGGGATAGACTTACAAAACCCATCATCTGTACTTTACTCCAATCTACAGCTTCGGCTTGCTTCGTTTGAGTACCTGTAATCACTGCAAATCAGAGAGGAGTGAGATAAAAAGTTGAGGCGGAAAACACGAGAAAAAATCAAAGACCGTTGCCTCTTCAGCAACGGGGCCAAAATGACGGTTGAGAAATTCGTTCGAGAGAATCAGGGTTTAGGGTTTCAAGAGAGAGAAACTCATGTCATCGTATTTCATAGAAAATTTTGACATATCAGATAATATTTATAATCAAGACTCGGCGAGTCTTGAGTCAAACATGGGGAGGCGACGTTTAATTTAGGAAAGTCGCATTTGTTTTATTTCTATTTGGTATTTTGTGTCTATATAATTTTTTTGATATTTTGTTAGGTTAGAAATCAGATCAGAATAAGTGATATGGATTTTACGTGATTTGTAAATTATAGGTTTTAGATGTCATTGCAATGCGTAAAATCGATCAACTCTTAAATTTATAATACCTAGATGGTGGAGTATCTAGGGCCATCCAAGGAGGCCAATTTGTTAATCACATGAATTGATTCTCTCTCTCACCTCTCAAATTCGCACTTTTGTTTTTATATTTTCAATTTTGTTATTTTTTGGATTTTTGGAAACAATCGAGTATTTGATGCGAAGATTAACTATGCTAAACCTGTGCCTAGGTGACAAGAATAAAACCCTCTCTTCTAAGCTCACCCTAGGAAAGTGCACCTAGGGTAATTAGAAGAGGAGAGTGTGGTGTGCACTACACCACTAATAGCATGAAAAACACACTAAGATAAAAACATAAATTGGAAGGTAAATGGAAATCTTGTATTGCTAGACTTTGGAGTATATGTAGAGGAATGCTTCTTGCAAAAATAATAAAACTACTAGCTAACACAAGAGATAAAGTGGAAGATAAAAAAGAAAGGGATCCTCTGGTAGAAGTCTGGATGACCCTTGCTCCAAGTGTGGTTGCCCCACACTTGAAAAGGGTGTTCCTTGACTTCTTCTTGATGTAGTTCTCCTCCAAGCTCTCTCCTCAAGGTGGGCGTCAACCACCTTAAGGTTCCTCCTCCACTTGGCTGTTGTTTGAGATGCTTGATTGAGTTTTAGAAAAGTCACATTGTAGTACAGTCGAAAAAGCGTTCAAAACAAATACAATTTATTACTTGAATTTGAAAGTTCGAGGTCGAACACAGGGAGCAAATTAGGGTTTAAAAATCAAGATCAAAACTTGAGAATTTGAAATAACATAATATGCAATAAGATCAATGTTATAAGAAGATAGGAATAAATGTAAGCACAAAGTATTAAAGAAATCAATGTATGTGAATAAACACAAAATTGGACGTCTGATTTGTGAATCAGATGCCTTAAAATGTGGATGCTACAGTGCTTGACTTCTTCTTCTTCTCCTTTTCTCTGTCTCTGCGGCTGCTTTCAATCTTCTTCTTCTTTCTTTCTCTTCTTCTTATTCCTTGCCTTAGCCTTTCTCTTCTTCTGCCTTCTTCTCTATCTCGGCTGCCTTCAGTTCCTTCCTTCTCTTTCTTTCTCTGCCTTTTCTTTAGCTCCTTCTTCTTCTGCCTTCACCTGTTTCTTCTTCTCTCTGCTGCAGCCCTTCTCCTTCCTTAGCTTCTGACTTCGGCCTTCTCCTTCTCCTTCCTTGGCTTCAACCCTTAGCTTCCACTTCGGCCTTGTCTTCTCCTTCCCCTGCAGAGCAAAACCTACCCCTACCCGCGTGAGCTCTCTTTTCTCCTTTCTCTCTTAGGTTCGCTCTCCTAGAGCCACTTTCTCGGGTAATCGGGTCGGATACACACCCGGGACCTGGCCCACTAGCATGCGGTGGTGGGCGAGGTGTGCTGGGTCGAGTCGGATCACCAAGTCTGCAAGGGGTGGTCGCGGATGAGGCGTTGGGTCAGGTGAGAGGGGACCTCACCCCATGAGTTGGAGGCAACTAGCCTAATACAAAAAATCAATTTATGCGGCTTTGGCGCTCCAGATGTTTCTGAGGTGGGACTATCTTTCTACCTCTTTCACGTGTGCCTGTAGCAGAGGGGCATCGCTTAATTGCAGCTATGGGGATGGCTCTTGCCTTCAATTGGCCACCTGGAGAGGTTTGCGAGAGTACCCCACGTGACCTGGACTGGATCCTGGAGTGGGCACAGCCTGGAGAAGCTTGCAAGCAAGCTTCCTGCCGTGCGTCAATGGCGGCGAACCCCTGGACCTGAAATCACACAAATGGCCTCACGGCTGCGTTAAAAAGCTCAGAGAGCTTTGCCAAGGTGCGGCGAACATGCAGAGGTGGTCGGCGTGGCGTGGGACCTCCTGTGGGTGCGTGCCTAGGGCACATTGCGGCCGTGTATGTAGTTGTGTTCGGGGGTGCTTGTGGGTGAGTGGCGGAGTGTTGTGAGTGGGGGGTTATGTTCAGTGAGTCGTGGCGGAGCTTATGGACCGGTCGGCAAGGAGGGAAGTGGTTTGTGGTGGTGGAGCGGCCTCGCCAGAGTGGTGGCCGGAGGTAAAGGGGATGATGGTGGTGGAGTGCGGCAGTGGTCGTTCGAGGGAAATAAAGAGAGAAAAATAGAGTAGAGGGTGAGAGGACTTATCCGAGAGTGAAGAGACGAAGGGGGAGGTAGGGATGGCTGCCGGCTCATATCGCCGACGTCGGAGATGAAAGTGCTTAGTGAGGGAGGTCGGCGAGGACGAAGGGGAGGCAGGAGCGTCGGCGGGTGCGACGAGACGCGGAAGAGCGAGAGGAAGTGGAACCTGCCACTGGTATTGTGGCTAGGCGATGAGGGAGAGTGGGGGAAGTCATTGGAGCTTGATGAGCAGTTAGGCCGAAGGAGGAGAGATAAAATTGAGGGGTTCTCCGACTGAATTCAAGCTTAGGAGATGCGGAATGAGTTGGGGTTTCTTAAATAGGTCTTGGAGGTTGGGTTTGTGCTTGGAAGCCAAGCTTCCAAGCACGGCAAGTTTGCCGGCAGAGGAAACTTGAGAGAGACCTAAATCTCTCATGTGTTCGCGTAAGAGATTGTGTATCAAATAGGGCTTCTAATTGGGTTCACATTGGAGATTTCTCAGAGAATCTCCCTTTTAATTTTGAAGGGGATTCTCTAAGAGATCAGGGAGAAATCACCCTTTCAAGCTTGTCGGAGTAGGATTCCCTCTGCTATAATGGTGGAGGGACCTAATTGCAAAGAATGAAGAAGAAGATAGGGGGTCAATTGTAAGGATTTTGAAATCTAGGGGTAGAAATGTAATTGGGCTAGACCTATTTGTAAAGTGGGTCAAGATGAATTCCCCTTAGGCTTAAATTTTGGTACAAACCTAATTTGGACATAAGGAATCCAATGGTGAGGTTGGATTTTGGGTTTGACCATGTTTGACTGGGAAATTTACGCAAAAACCCAATTTAGGGCAAACATTTATCTGAGACCCCATTTTAAGTCAAAATAGGTTCTGATGGCCAAATTGAAGTTTCTAAATCCTAGAGAATATTTTTTTATGATTTTTAGAGAGTTTAGGTGAATTTTATCCTGACCAGAACCTTGTTAAATCAAGTGGATCTATTTTTGGGTTTCAAGAAGTTATTTAATTCCCAGCATTCACATCAACCCTTTTCTGTATGAACCAACTCACTTTTTATCTTGTTAAGTCTATTTGACCTGTGTTTAGCCCTTGAGAGAACCCGTTGTTTCACTGCAATGGTAAAATTATAGTTTTACCCTTTGTTTCTTGCTTTTCTCTCAAAATGGTTATTCAGTGAATTAGGACCTCCAGTTGGTTATGTAGAAGCTTTTGTTCTCTTTTATGGGTCAAAATGAGCTAGTTAGGGCTCATGATGGTGTTCCCATCAGCTGTCCCCTCTATGTAGAAGATCTCCTCCTTGGCGTGGCACAAGGGAGAATGAGAGGAAGAAGTCACCAAGGGGGCAGGTAGGTTGGCCCCTTGATCTTCCTCTCTTCTTCTTCTTCCTTAGCGTAAAGATGGGATGTAGGGTGGTTAAGGGTAGAACCTAAACTAATGGAGAAGATGATTTTTGGGTGGTGGTTAGGTGGGGTATATATAGGAATGGAGAAGGGAGTTGGTGTGACTTTTGGATGTAGGGTTAGATTGGTTTTGGTGGGTGCTTGGTGATCATATGGCCTAGGATAGTTGGTGCCAATACTAAGGGTACTATAGGTGGTAGTTGTGGGTGGTTATCACCCTTGGTGGCTTTTGGTTTTGGCGCCAAAATGGGTCTTCTAGAAGGGGGTTTTTGGAGGGAAAAATGAAGGGTGGTGATGGCATTTAAGGGTGGATGGATGGTTGAGATGGAAGGGTTTTTGGAGGGAAAAAATGGCGCCAAAAGGGAGGTTGTTGGAGGTGGTTTTTGGTGCCACTTTCGGTGTCCCTTGGTAGAGGTGTGGGTTGAACGGATGTATGTTGGTTGGCCCCAACATGTGTAGAAGTAGGTGGACTCAAGTCGACTTGAAGGGTTACTTGGTGGAGCTTAGGTTAGGTGGGGTTTTAGGGCTAGGTATTGGTGCCATGGAGGTAGACTTAGCTAAGGTAAGCTAGATTAGCTAGTAGGAAGTTGGGTAGGAGGTAGAGGGAGCTAGGGTTTTGGAGGTGAGGAGCTAGAAGTAGCTGGAAGGAGCTGCACTGGAGCTGGTGGCTACTGAAGAGGACTACATGGAGCTACCTTAGCTGGTTTGCTAGTTCTTTGCTAGCTGCTAAGCCAAGTAAGATGAGCTGGCTTCTACTGATATGAATTGAGGTAAGCTGGGTCTGGTCTTCCCAGAGATTACCTAGCTAGCTAGAGTAGTTAGCTTAGGTCAAGTAGCTCAACTCAACAAAGTTGAGCTGAGTTAAGTCTCCGAGAGCTGGACTTGAGCTGGCCTGAGCTAGTTGAGGTCATCTTCAACTGATTAGGTCTAGCTAGTTGATGGCAGTAGCTAGTCCTAGCCAGGTTGAGCTTTCAGTGAACTGTTTTGAGCTGGAAGAGCTAGAATGGAGCTAGGACCAATTGTCTTGAGCTAGTTTAAGTTGCCATCTAGCTGAGGTGAGCTAAATGGGGTTAAGGTGAACTAGCTAGAGCTACCATTCAGCTGATGAGCTGAATGGAGCTAGGGGTGAGTTGATCCAGCTAGAAGGAGCTAGGATCCAGCTGGGATGAGCTGGATCTAGCCGGGATCTAACCGATAGGAGCTTCTTCTTCATCTTCTACCTTCTTGGGTGCCAAGGTATGTGGGATTTGACTTTATATTTATCCCTGACACTCAAGTAAATATATTAAAAATACAATAAAATGCAATGCATGCCTATCCTAAGTAAATGGCTAATTGTAGCTCGAAAACCTGATTATGGAGTTAAAACCCTAAAAGCTAGATCTATTTTAGGGCATAAGAATGATGATAAACTGATGTTTATCAATATGCCATTCTACTTTGCATAATAAAATATAAAGAGAGAGAGAGAGGAAGAAAGAGAGAGAGAACAAATATTTTATAATAAAATAATATCAAATCAAAGTTCACTACAAACTAATTGCAGAAGATAAAACTATTCTAGAAAGCGAATAAAAGAGAAGAGAGAGAAGAATCCCCCTCGTTGGTTGCTTAGGGGATGAGCTACGTTGACGTGAAGCCTAGAAGAAGGTGATGAGGAGCTAGACAAAGGAGGACAAAGCTGGAAGAATTGAGGATGAAGCAGGATGACGTTGTAGCAGGATCCATTTCTAGAATGGGGTTGAGAAGATGACCACGGGTGCTCCATGAATGGGGATGAGAGAGGGAGTTACAAAATTATTTTCTATTCTAATGGAGCATCTCGGGCTTGGGACAAGCTCTATAGTGGCTCTTGGACCTTTGGAGAGAGTAAGAATGGAGAAGGGATGGGTTGTATGGCCTATTTATAGGTGAATAGGGGCATGTGGCAAATGATTTGCTGCATAAGGTTAGTAAATGCATGGACACGCATGGCCCGGGAGAGCTCAGCGTAGCATAACGCACGCTGCACTGCTGGTGAGGTGAGGTTGAAGCTCCACCGTTTGATCTTCATCTGTCAGTCTAGAACACGCCAACGTAGTGCATGAGGATCGTGCTCATGATCATGGGTGGTCTGATCTCTCCATCCGGCATGCCACATGGTGCCTCCACCTTCACCCAATCATGGATCAATGGCGCTGATTGCCCGCATCGCATGAGCTGCTGTTGTAAAGCACTTGGCGAAGGCGACATGGATGCATCTCCACCGTCCACTAGAGATTATATGGCTCAATTGATTTTGTGCTTGCGATGAGGGGGCATGCAAATTGAGTTTCGAATACGCGCCCCTTCATTAGGAGGCATTTGTGTGAACCAACGAGCTGCGCTTGGTGAGGGCTGATCTCAACTGTTGGATCTTGATTCGACGACTGGGATTTCATGTGTATTGCACTTGCTGAGAGTATGAAGGCCGTGATGAGTGGTGATGTGGCTTGATCTTGGCCATTGGATGAGCATCCAATGACTGAGATCGTGTACTGTGAACGCCTTGAGGATGAACAGGTGACATTAAATGGTTATGATGGCGCCACGTGGCACCATGATAGCCGTCCACCTTCCTTTGCTCATAGGGGACACTATGAATGTCCAATTGTGGCGATTTTCACATCGATGGATTGTGATCGTTGCCCCGAATCCATTCATATGGTTGGATTCATCGTTTGGAGCTCGAATTCACTTTACCTTATCCCTTGGCGATTGATCTTCTTTGGCTTGTGAAGGATGCCATAGAAGTTTGATCGGGGCGATTTTAGAGGTGTTGGATTCCAGTAGTCACTCTGATGACATCCGTATAGTTAGATCTTCGATTTTTGACCCTAAAATGTGTCACCATGTTCCCTGGTCGTTAAAATAGGGAAATTAGTATATAATTATACAAATTAATCTAAATGCATGATGATACTTGTTATGCAATATTTAAAATGGTAAATTCCTTTATGAGTTTAGGAACATGCATAAATAGACAATTTAGGCTATATAAATGTGTCTACATCACTTAGCAACTAGGAACTTGATCTTAATGTGCTTCGATTTGAAGGTGCTCCTGTTGTTATTGAAGTATAGAACTACAGACTGTTTATCACAGTACAACTGTAGTGGCCTGTCAATGCCATCTACTATGCGCAGCCCCGATATAAAATTTTGTAGCCATACTCCACTGTTGGATGCTTCGTAGTATGCAATAAACTCTACTGCCATAGTGGAAGATGAAATAATAGACTATTGTACACTCTTCCAAGAGATGGCACCATTGGCAAGCATAAATATATATCTTGAAGTAGATTTTCTGCTATTTTGGCATCTAGCAAAATTGGAGTTGGTATGGTGGAAAACCTGAAGATTTTCCGACCTCCTGAAGGTGAGCATATAATCCTGTGTCTTCTATAAATATCTCAGTACTCTCTTGACTGCTCTCCAATGCTTTTTTTTTGGATTACTCAGGTATCTGCCCAACATGGCTATAATGTATGCCAAGTCTGGTCATGTACAAACTTGAGCATACATTATATTGCCAATGGCTGATGTATAAGGGACTATTTGCATCTCCCATTTGTCATAATCATTTATGGGGTGCTCGTTGAGAGTAAACTTGTCTCCCTTAGCCACATGAATATCCAATGGCTTGCAATCTTGCATGCCACACCTTTTGAATACCTTTTATATATAGCTCATTTTGGATAAATTTAGAATATGGCGAGATCTGTCTCAACATATTTTAATCCTCGATATAAATGAAGTATCTCCAAGATCTTTCATGTCAAAGTGTTTTGAAAGAAATTGCTTGGTGTCAAACAGGATACTCATATCATTTGCGGTAAGCAAAATATCATCAACATATAGGACCAAGAAGATATATATGCTCCCACAGAACTTATGGTATATACATTCATCAACTAGATTCGCCTCAAAACCAAACAAGAGAATCATCTAATGAAACTTAAAATACCATTGTCTGGATGCCTACTTGAGTCCATAGATGGATTTCTTTAATTTACATATCATTCCTTTTGGATCACCCGTAACAAAGTGTCGAGCTGAGCTATATAAATGGTTTCCTCAATGTCACCATTAAGGAAATCAGTCTTAAGATCCATCTGATGTAACTCAAGATCAAAATGGGCTACAATTACCATTATAACCAGCAATGAGTTCTTAAAGGAAACATGAGAGAAGGTCTCCTTATAGTTAATGCCCTCCTTTTAGGTGAAACCCTTTGAAACACGACGCGCTTTGTATCGCTCCACTTTTCCTTTCGAATCCTGTTTGGTTTTAAATATCCATTTGCAACTGATGGTTTTGCACCTTCTGGCACTGGGATAACATCCCAAACGTCATTGTCTTTCATTGACTTTATTTCCTCCTTCATTGCCTCTATCCACTTCTCATGATTTAACTTTCTATTACCTGACGAAAGTTGATCGGATCATCTTCCATCACCCCAATGTTTGTTTCATGTTCATGAAGGAATATAACATAATCATCAGATATGACACTTTTTCTTTCCTTAGTGGATCTCCTTAATGGCACTAATTCTGTATGTGTTTGAGGTTGCTCTTTAGGAGTTAAGCTCATATCATTGTCTTCATTGGAGTTATCCTGAGGAATGTCATAAACATGTTCCTCATCAACCTGAGTAACTTTGAGAGGACTATCTACATGTTCTTCTTCAAAGACAAAGTCTTTAATCTTGTTTTCCTTGGCAGACTCTACACTCTCAAAGAATTTGCCGGTTCCAGACTTAAATTTGACCTTAGATGTGGAATCATAAAACTTGTATCCTCTTGACCTTTTCGAGAACCCAATAAAGTAACAACTAATCGTCCTTGAGTCCAGTTTCTTCTTATTAGGCCTATAAGGCCTAGCCTTAGTTGGACATCCCCACACATGAAAATGCTTAAGACCAAGCTTCCGCCTAGTCCAAAGCTCATATGGAGTCTTGTTAATTGCCTTAGTGGGAACTTTATTCAGGATATGAGTTGCAGTCTTTAAGGTCTCTCCCCAGAGTGATTCTGGTAAGGTAGATGAGCTATCATACTCCTTACCATGTCCTTAAGTGTCCTGTTTCACCTCTTAGCAACACCATTCATAGTGGGCGAACCTAGCATGGTGTACTGAGGAACGATATTGCAGTCCTCTAGGAACCGAGCAAATGGTCTTGAACATTATTCACCTGATCCATCATATCTGCCGTAGTATTCACCACCATGGTTAGTTCTAACAAATTTAATCCTTCTGTCTAGTTGGTTCTCAACTTTGACTTTATAACTTTTGAACATGTCCAGTGATTGTGCCTTTTCATGAATTAGGTAGATGAAACCATATCTTGAGTGGTCGTCTATGAATGTGATAAAATACTATTGACCATTCTATGCGGGTGTAGGAAATGGCCTACAAATGTCCGTATGAATCACATCTAAGACACCATTTGACCTATTGGCTTCAAACTTTCTGTTGTTGGTTTGTTTTCCCTTAATACACTCTACACATTGATTGGAATGAGAAAAATATAAGGGGTTTAGAATTCCATTTGGCATAAGTCTCTCTATTCTCCTTCTGGAGATATGACCTAATCTCTTGTGTCATAAAGAAGCTGAGAATTTATCATCTAATTTTCTTTTCACACCACATGTATCCAAAAGTGAAGATTCATTAAAATTCGCAACAATGTCCAGGCAATATAAATTATCTAAACTTGAAAGAAAACTAGTACCAATAATTTTGGAATCATAAGACAAGCATACTTTTCCATCACCAAAATTATAAGTGACACCACACTTGTCCAACACGTAAACAGAAATTAAATTGTCTAAAAGATGATACAATAAAAGTTTGATTGAGTTCCACTTACATTCCAGTTTGCATTAATAATTTAAATTGCCTTATTGCTTGAACCTCCACCCGTTTCCCGTCACCAACATAAATGAATTTCTCAACTTCATTTGGCCTTCGACAATTCAGGCAACCTACATAGGCACACTTTTGTAAGTGGTAGCACTTGAATCCATCCACCAAGTGTGTCTAGGAACCGAAGCCAAATTAATTTCAGAACAAACCAAACTATATGAGTTGTACCTTTCTTAGCACACCAAGAGTGGTAGTTGGTACAATGCTTCTTCCGATGCCCCTCAGCTCCACAAAAGAAACATCTAGGTTTGGAAGACACTCTAGCCTTCCCCTGTTGTTTCTTGCTTGGAGGTGTATTTGCAGCTTCTTGCTTCCTCCTTTTAGCCTTGCCTTTGCCTTTAGAGGAAGAGGCAACATTTGCACTTTCTATTCTATCTTACTTCATTCTCTCCTCCTCTTGTACACAATGCGAGATAAGCTCATTCAGAGACCAAGTCTCTTTTTGACAGTTATAGCTCACCTTGAACTGGTTAAATGTAGAAGTAAAAGATATCAAAACCAGATGCACTAATAGATCTTCAAAAAGATCTAACTTTAGTGCTTTCATCTTAGAAGTAAGGTGGGACATTTCCATAATATATTCCCTAATGTTGCCCTTCCCCTTATATTTCATTTGAGATGAGATTATCTAAAAGTGTACCAATTTCCGCATTTTCATTTTTAGCAAATCTCATCTCAATTTCAGCTAGAAAATCTTTGGTTGTGGCTATATTATCCGACATTGTGTCCATAAAAGGCTCAGGGATGGCCTTTTCATAATCATCATTGATATGCGATTAAATCTCTCCTATTTTTTCTTTTCCTTCTTTCGATAAGTACTCGTTTCTATAATGATAGGAGAGGTTTCCCTAATCGCCAAGTCAAGGTCCATAACCCTTAAGACTATTAGAAGGTTTTATGTAGTCATTTTGAAGGTCTTGTTGATCAATTGGTATTGGGGTTTTTTGCTGGAGAAGAGGTTTGATGCTTAGTAGTTGTGAGGTATACCTTCCTGAACTTCGATTGATTTATATATTTTAACATTAAATTTGTTTTGAATGAGTTTAAAGCATTTCATTTAGTTGCTTTGGTATGAAAGCTTGGATAACAGATATGGGTTGTTATGATTTTCATCATTTTAGTTAGGATTTTTGTTTCACCATGCAGTTAGGATTTTAGTTTTTTTTAGGATTTAGTTGTTATGATTTTCAGGATAACAGCATGTGTTTGTAATAATGGATCTTCCAGGCTCAATGATCAGCTTCAGGCCTTGAGAAATAGCCAATTCATGAACCTAGAACCAAAGATGTTGTCAAATCATCCTAATGCAACTATGTCGCCAATGTAGAAGATTAGGGAATGGTGTTGGTCTGGTAGGGTTGTTTGATGGTTTCTTTTGATTTTTTTGTGGCAAAGATGATATGGAAGGTTGCAGTAATTGCATGATGTTCGAAGAGTTGCTTTTTCAGATATGGTTGTTTGGAGTCTTTTTTTAGATATGGTTGTTTGGAGTCTTTTTTCATATTTGGACCCCTTGCTGGAGAGGTACATAATGAGTCCATTTTAATGGACTATTGTTACACCTAAGTAATTCAATTCTAACATAGTATGTTTGTTAATAATCACATTAGGTCATTAAATGATTGCATATGGCATTATTTAAGTTTATATTTATTCTATTACTTATTATGTAATTATTTTAAATTTCATGCAGGTCCCCCAACAGTGCACTCGTTACAGGCTAATAATCAGGAAGAAGAGGGAGGAGGACCAATTGTAGAAAAGAATAGGGGATGAAAAGATATTTTCCCCCACAAATATCTAACCTACGGCCGTCATCCTCCTTCAACAGAAAAACAGTGTTGGCCATATTTAGTAAGGGATTTTGAAAATCCCTTGACTCGCAAGAGAGAGGAGATATAGAGAGAGAGGCGGAGGGGCTTGGAAGGGAGGATCCATCGAGAAGTACTGCGTGCACTGTGCAACTAGCAAGCACTGTGCACCAACGCCCTCCACCGCCTACCTTGTGCGCCCCGCAGGCGCTACACCAAAGCCTCACCACCCTTGTAGCCCTGCAGGCACTGCACCCTCGCCGGCCACCCACTGTGCGCAAGAGGCAGCCAAGAGCCCTTGTAAGCACCCTTGTGCGTAGCCACATCAGTGCCCTCCTTCCTTCACCGCACTGCCACAGCGCCTTCACCTCCCACCACGCGCCTACAATCGCATGCACTGCCACAACCGCACCAACTTCCACCGCCTGCAGACGTGCGCCATCGCTTGCCCGCACCCGCAAGCCCTGTAGGTGCTACACCAGCCATCGCCATCGCCTGCAGGCATTGCACCAGCGCTCCCACCGCGCTACTACCCCCACGCTAAAGCCCTCACCGCACTGCCCTTGCACAGCCTGCACCAAGCGCCTGTAGGCGCCCACACCTGCCATCATCGCCCGCAGGCAGCAGCCAAGTGATCGCAGATGTCGCACTAAGCGCCCTTGCAGCCCACGCCAACAACTGCCTGCAGGTGCGCCATAGCACGCCCTTGCGTGCGCGCCCAGCGCGTAGCCGCATGGGCTGCAGCAGCGCTGTTCCTCCTCTCCACGCGTGGCCGTCCTCCTCCAATAGAGTCGACAGGCTAGCGCTCCTCTCCGCTAGCCGGCAGCCTCCAGCCACCTTTGGCCGCTGCGTCACCACCATTGCGTAGCCCTCGCCGAGACGTGCCTTCCCACCGTGTAGCTCCTCCCACGAAGCCTTCTCGTGCGCGCAAGGAAGAGAGAGGAGAAATCCTTTGTTTTCTCCTCAATTAATATTTGCATTGAATGCCATTGCCATTTAGATATTAATATTTTATTCAGGCCACATTGCATGGATGCACATATAGTTTCCTGAAATTACTTCACTTATGTTATGTGCATCATTTAGCTTTGAATTTCGAATCAGATTTGCATGCAAGTTAAATTTACATGATATGCTATTACACATGCATCATATACATATTTTTGGGAGCTTAATTCCTGACGTGAAAATTACATAAATAACCCTGAACTTTTAAGGAAATTGCAAGCTCCATTTAAAATAGCATATTCCTCGCATTAAAGTCGCGAAAGTGTCTGCAAATAGTATATTCTTCTACTTGTGAATTTATTGGCCTATTCCTCCCTGTGGATGTGACATCTTTATTGGGGTTAAATTTGATATTTAGTTTTGATTGAGAGATTTTCAACCACATAAAACACAACATATCATTCTATTGTTATCATAAATAAGCGAGAATCTCTTCGTCAGTACACCGATCCCTACTCTTCAATGTGTCAATGAAAAACTTTTCTTGATTTCAAGGTTTGTTCAAGAGACTCAAACATTGTATCTTGATGCACATTTTCAGAATCATTTTGCATCATGGGTGAATTATTCAAAGTGTTGTTTTAAACTTGTAGTATGTTTGAGGTAGGGCCTAAAAACTATTAAATTGTGTTTGAAATATCCTATGGCGATTAAATCACTTGCCCATGCTTATCTCTAGTGGATTCAGCAATTTAGTCAAAATATTGGATGCCTGTATTGTCATTAATGATAACATCATCATCAGCCAATCTAGCTTTAATTAGTCAGATTCCATTGATAAATGCTCCTACATAACCGCTAGAAGATCGTAATTCACTGCATATCCTTTCTAAGAGAAATGCATTAAAACAAGGGTAAAATTGTGATTTTAACAGAATATCCTAAATGCAGAGCAATCATGGGGTTTCCTAGGGATTTATTAAAGGTCAAATGGTCATAAATGTCTAAAAAGTGGGTTCATGTAGACAAAAATGGGTTTTCACGTGTTTCGAGAATTAGTAGACATCTGAAACCCTAAAAACAAATTTGCTTAATTAAATGAGGTTTTGGTGAAGATAAAATTCACCTAAACCTTTTAAAAATCATAGAAAAATATTCCCTAAGATTTGGTACCTTTGATTTGACCATTGGAATCCATTTTGACCTAAAATAGAGTCTTAGACAGACAGTTACCCTAATTTGGGTTTCTACACAAATTACCCAGTCAAACTTAGTTAAAACTAAAATTTGACCTCACCATCAGATTCCTTGGGTCTAAATTAGGTTTTTACCAAAGTTTGGGATCAATTAGAGATCATCTTGACCTAGTTTGCATTTTGATCCTGTTTTGACTCTTTTTCTTACAAAGAGCCCCTCAGCTTTTGAAATCTTTGAAAAAACCCCCCTAACTTCATTGTCTTCTTCAGAAGTAGGTCCCTTCTAAAAATATTATGTGGTCGGGACCCGGATAGGTGTGTTAATATGGTGATTTTATCGTTGAAGTGTGTATAGTGGTTAACCTAAACCAAGCCTAACCATCTCTTTACAAAATATTATTTTACCTGGCCTATTTGATTTTATCTTGGTCACTTTTAGGCCCATGGTCAAACTTAGGGAAGTGGGGTTAGAAGTTAAGTTTCTACGCCTTTCCTACAACGAATCTTTTCCGTTCGTTTATTGTGTTTTTGGTGTTTTTCTATTTAGATTTTTTTTTTGATAATTCTAGTCCTTGAGGCACACCCTCAAAATTAGGTTCTTGGCTTTAAGCCAAATCAGGATTCCAAAATGGGTCTTGCTATTCTCAAGACGGAGTACTTGCAAGTCAAGGATTATCTTTTCTCTTTTATATATTTTTTTATCTTTTTATTGGCAGGAAAGAGAAACAGAAATAAAGTAAATACAGTATATATTATATATGTATAAAGGGGTGGGGGTGGAGGCGGAGATGGAGTGTAGCACGGTGTCGAGTCGGTCGTTGTATAGAAAGACGCAACCAACAGGACGAGGTGCTGCGTGGAGTGTAAGGTGGATTGATGGACGATGAGTGTGACCACGCTTTTTGTATGTGTGTATCGAGGAATATCAGCAACTGGTGCAGACATTCCTGCGATACAACGTATGGTAAGTAATGTGAAAAAAAATATATATATATATATGTATATATGTAAATATATATAGATATGTAAATATATGTATATATATATAAGTAGGTATATATATATATACCTACTTATATATATATAGTGTATATGTGAGAGTGTGTGTGTGTATGTGTTTCTGCAGAGAGAGAGGGAGAGAGTGCTGTGAGAGAGAGAGAGAGAGAGCTGGAGTTGGCGTGGTTAAGGCGTCTGAAGCTTCAGGCTCGACGTCTGGAGTCCATGCACACACGCGCAGGCATGTCTGCGTGCAGAGAGGTGCGCGCTGGAAGGAGTGGGCGCGGAGAGAGGGTCGCAGCGCACAGCGCTGCGCGGAAGGGCTGGAGCGGGCAGACGCAGGTGCACACAGGCGAAGGGAGCGGGAGAAGATGCGGGTAGGTGTGGGCGCTGGAGCAGGACGTGGGGCGAGACGTGCGCGCGGGCAGTGGCCGGTAGCGGCGTGTCGGGTGACCGGATAAGTGAGAAACTTACCGGTCACCCCACTATAGCCATAGTGTTCCGCTGAAATGCGTGAACAGTGGCTACAGTGCTCGGGCGAGCCGCGTGATCGGGTGCTGTAGGTGCTGTGAGTGCAGGCGGCTTGCGGCTGGCGCGCGCGTGGAAGGGGTTGCGCAGATTGGTTGCGGGCACGGAGAGGCAGGCGTACGCGAAGAAGTGGAAGGTGAAGGCAGCCTGCAGGCATGCGCGGTGGCTTGCGTGCGCTGCTGCTGTGGAGCTTGGCCGGCTGCTGCAGGGGCGTGCGGTGGCCGGTTGAGCTTCAAAGCTTGAAGCTTTGTGGTAATGGCGGAAATGGCTTGGAAAGTTGAAACAGGGAGGAGAAGACCACCACGCCCACCGACTCTTTGATGAGCTGGGCGGTGGTGGTCTCACGGTGGTGGGTGTGCACCACAGTGATATACTCCTGCCCGCAGAGTGTCTCCTCAGAGGAGGATGGCCTGCGTATGGAGGGAGAGGGGGAGGAGATGGCCTGGAGAAGAAGAGCTCCGTTGGGTTGGCTTTTTTTTTGTGAGGACCAGGCTCTCTTTGCAAAGAAGGAGCCGTGCACTTTTTAAAGAAGAAGAAAGCATGCACAGCCATGCCCTGGCTGTGCATGGCTCATGGCTGACAGGGAGAGGCTTTCATGCAGCTGGCAGGGAGAGGTGTTGCAGAGCTTGGTGCGAGGAGGAAGGTCCAGCCATGTCATGCAGCCGCGGGAAGAATTCAAAGTCAAGTAAAAATAAAAAATAAAAAGATGGTGAATTTTGCAAAGCAGCACTTGAGGAAAAATGTTAAATGCAAGGCCATTTATTTCACTCTCCTC
Organism: Thalassia testudinum; assembly: GCA_037157565.1. Lineage (NCBI taxonomy): Eukaryota > Viridiplantae > Streptophyta > Magnoliopsida > Alismatales > Hydrocharitaceae > Thalassia > Thalassia testudinum. The sequence continues at coordinate 107,189,815 of JAZHRO010000003.1, read as the reverse complement.
CCCTCTCAATTAAATGCATGCATGCATGTATTTTTACAAATGCGACTATGGATACCTAATATGCACTGGTAATGCTAGGAAATAGCACAAGACGGCACAATTGCAGGTGTATTTTTGTGGTGCAATCATACCCCCATGCCTATCTTTTGCTAGTCCTTAGCAAAACTGCATTTAGAAATGATCTTTAGCTGAAAATTTTCTTCTGAGGCAATAAAGGTGTGTTTATTGTTGGATATTGTGAGAACCAATTGCAGAGAAGACTACCAGTACTTTAAGTCTCACATGACATAGATCATCTCTCGACTAACCAGGACTCTTGATATTAAACTTTAAGTACGATTTCCAGGACCCAGGAGGTTTTTGCCGTACTCGAGAGCTCAAGAGATTATGGCTTGTGCTTAGTGAAGGATCAAGACTAGCCAGATGAACATTAAGACTCAAGCCCAGGGTTTCACGAATTTTTAAGTACAGGTTGGTCCCAGTTTCAGCTCGTGTCTTCGGATTGACCCTTAAAAAAGATGACGAAGAACTCAACTCCCATTTTCTGACATTTTTGGCTCAAAGAAAATAGGGTTTTTGCGACTTGCCCCAAAGAACTTTTCTTGTAGGAAGATTTTACAGACATTCGTTAGATATACTGACTTATTTGCATCTTTTTTTTTTTTTTTTGAAACACATGTCAGTATATCTCTTACAACATTATTTGGAGGAGCACACTTTTCTTTTTGGTGGGAGAGTTCCTTTTTGGTGGAAAGAGTCTCTCCTAAACACAAGACTAAAGCCTGGGATAAGCACGCACAGGTAAGGACTCCACCTTCCCTAATGAACACTAGGGTTGGATCTTATGTTCACCTGGTCTTTCTTGATATGTGTAGTGTGAACCAAGATTACTTAGGCTCTCAAGTAGAAGTAAACCCAGGCGGATTGGAGCACAAGTCAGGAGGAAGAAATTGGCCCTCAGATTGGCCAAGAAGAGGGGCTTCTTGGATAGATGGATCCAAAAAGGAATAGCCCCAGTGAGTAGGATGTGGGCTCAAGGTCCCAGTGTGGATTTGCAAATCTGCCTGATTTGGCGGGAAAGAAAGGGCAATCTGGTCTTCAAGAGTATGGACCGGCGGTGAGTAGCCCGAATATGACTCAGACCACGAGGTATGGGAAGCGGAGAAACCTCGTCAGAAGTCTGGTTAGGAAAAGGTACGGGACAAGGGAGGGATGGGGGAACGTCACAGTATGTGTTGATCAGGTAGCCGTCAGTGTTTACAGGTAATCCACAGCAGTCATAATAAGTCCCAATTAGTCCGATACACGCGCTGACGGCCATGTCCTCGTCAGACGTGTCATCCTCGATACAATCGCAATCAAAGTTCTTGGCTGCCTTGAAGATGTTAAGCTTGAGCTTTTCAGATCCAACGGCAATCTCAATACAGCCCAACTTGCAGTCGATATGGGCGCGGGCTGTGGCCAAGAAAGGTCGACCAAGGATGATCGGACAATCAGAAAGTGAGCTAGGAACTTCCATATCTAAAACAAGAAAGTCAACAGGAAAATAGAGACTGTTGACCCTAACCACCACGTCTTCCACCACACCCTTCGGAATTTTGACAGAACGATCTGCCAACTGTAACGTGGCAGGGGTGGGTTTCAGATTTCCCAAGGAAAATTTTTTGAGCATGATGGTTGGTATGAGATTTATGGAAGATCCTAGATCAAGCAGGGCACGGTTAAAATTGCAGCCATGGATGCTACAAGAAATAAGCGGTGTGCCTGGATCTTTCTGCTTCGGTGGTAGATTTGATAGTATAGCACAACTCGCATGAGGCGAGAGAACCACCGAATTCTTAGTTTTCTTTGACTGTCGCCTGGGTGTTGTGTAGTCTTTGAAAAATCGGGCGACAATAGGTATGTGATCGATAGCCTCGAGCAGGGGTACCTTGATTTCTACATCCCTGAACAAATTACGCAGGTTATCAAAGGCCTGCGTGTCTTTCTTCTTGCCTTTTGGCTCCCTTAGTAGAGCCTCAGGGAATGGAACTGATTCTGGCACCAATTTGGGTGTATCGTCCTCTCGCGAATGCGGTGCGCATCCCGAATGAGACGGCAGTGAAGAAGACGGGCCAGGATCAGGTCGAGGCAGATCGACGATCTGCTTGCCGCTCCTCGTAGTGATAGCATTGGACGATGTGGGTCCAGTGGGAGCATAAGGCGGAGGAGGGTTCGCAATAGGGACATAAGAGTGAGGTGCTGCAGCGGGATTAGCCTGAAATCCCGGTGGAATGCTCGGAGCTTGTAGAATCTGGTGAACCTGTCCCTGAGAAGGTTGTACCTGTGGTTGCGGACCACGGGGTACGAAATTTCACGGGTTGGGAACAGGTTGGGCGGGAAGAGTGCCTGAGATCGAGTCGCCATGCGTAGTTGACTGATCTCAGCATTCTGCTGCGCCAATTGGTGCTGAAGAGAGGTCATGTTCTCTTCATGGCACTTCGACATTTCCGTCATCATTTGCATCAATTTATCAAGAGGACTTGATGCGTGTTCGGTTTGCGGTACGTAAGGGCCCAATGGCGGATTCGCCGTAGGATTAGACTGGGCCCTTGGGATGACAGGTGCGGACGATCGCATTGGTTCACCCGTGGGGTTTTGGCACTGCGGGTTGTTGGACCATGCGAGGTTCGGATGATTTCGCCACCCTGGGTTATAAGTGGTAGAGAACGGATTTTTCCTCAGGACGCAAGCGTCTTCTATGCTAGAAGACGTGTCCGCATGTAAATACACTTCCGAGCACACGGAGGCTTTGTCCTCCGTGTCGAAATATTGGCTCGCGGAAGCCAGGTCCACATGACTTACCGAGTCGCTCGGCGTGACACTCGATACGGAAGGTCTTACGGGGTTTCTCGGGATAAGCCTGGTATTGGAAGAATTGGAATTGTGATGAAGTGGTGAAGTGGGGGTGTTTGCCGTAGAACGGGCGGGGTTGGCTAGAAGCTCATCCAGCTTCTTGTGCACGACGGAGACTTCATCCAATTTTTGTGCAATAAGGCTGAGATCAGTGGATGAATGGGAGGGTCCCGTGTCTACTTCGTGGACATTTCGGGGCAGGCTGGTACGATTAAAGGCGACAATGGAGGCATTGTTCATCGAGTTTTCACTCATATTTTCAAATAGTTCGAATGCTCCATTCTCGCCTTTATTCATAAAATTCCCTCCGCAGGAAGTGTCAGCAATCTGCTTCAAAGTCTCATTTAGCCCATAGTAGAAAATCTGGGCTATATGCCACTTAGGCAGATCGTCGTGTGGACACTTCCTAAGGTGGTCATTATACCTCTCCCATGTCTCATGAAATTGTTCGCCATTTTGTTGCGTAAAGGAGGTGATAGCACGGCGAAGCGCATTGGTTCGCCCGATTGGGAAGAACTTCTTGAGAAACGCTGTTCGCATCTCTTCCCAAGAGTGGATGGTTCTCCCAAGGGTGCGTAACCACTGCGATGCTTTATCCCGCAATGAAAACGGGAACATTTTCATGAGGACTATAAGTAACCCGATATTTCTTGGTTTAACAGTTTCAGCTAATTGGGTTAGATCTTCCAAGTGGAGAAAAGGATCTTCACTTGCAAGACCATGGAAGTGAAAATTTATCAGGCCAATTATGTTAGGCTTCAGTTCAAAGTCGTCCCCACCCATGGGGATTCGAATTTGTACTATGGTCTCTGTAGCAGCGGGATTCTGATAGGAATTAAGAGACCTAGGCTCCTCCCGTTCGGGGGGGTTCTGCATTTCCTCCAATGTTTCCCTAATGGATTCTATTTGTTCATTATACATTTCCATTTAGGCTTGGAGGTGGGTTATGGGATCTAAGGCTCCACCACCTGGTGGGTTTTGAGGGCGGTTTCCTCCCTCGGGATTTGGGGGTGGGCGTGCAGCCATGTTTGTGGAGGAGGAGGATGATTCGACTTCTTTTCTAAATTTATCAGGAAATTCAAACAGTTCAGGGTTTTGTGACCTCCTCCCAAACATGCACTACCACAGGAAGAATTGGGGAGATGAGAAGGGAAAAGAGATGAGAGAAATGACGCCGCAAAGGTACACTTGATGACAAATCAATACAATCAAATTCCTAACCTCTATAGTGTGCCCTTAGACCTAAAGATCTAAGTTACCTACTATCACGTACTATGGAATTGAATGCGAGCACTGCGGAACCACTGGGCCAGATTGAAAGGCCGTTTGCCCCAGTCTTAGACACCCGATAGCACGCGGGAACCCTCACCAGCACGTAGACGCTACACGCAGGTAGTTAGACCTCCAATCCTTAATAAGGGTCAAGTTACTACCAATTTTAGTTAGAGGCTTAGGATCAAGTGCTTTTAGAATGTGAAGGGCGTTGTTTACGGGTAATGCCCAATGATTGATTTTTCAAGTGTGTAAAACAAGCATGCAACAGGGAAATCTCCCCGAATTGAAGTTTTAATTGGTGAATGGTTTTTAGAGTTCAGCCTTAAGTAGTATGGATTTTAGGATTTCGCTGAAATACCAATTCAGCCAATCTCTGGGTTTTGAGAGAATACAAGTTTTCTTCTAAGCCCAACAAACCCTTCTTCAATGTCAATTGGTTAATGCATGCTAAAATGTAATGGGCTTCCCTAGATGGAGATTTCTATGTGTGGAAGCACGAATCAGTTTTATATTAGTGTGAAAGGGAGCCAAAACACTTTATTTTAAGTGCTCCCAATCACCAGAAAGATGTCCACACACAGGGCTCAACCAAAAGATAAAGAAAATCAATTTATTGGGGTTGAAGTATTCAGGATCGAATCTTAGGCACGTGAAAGGTTGTGGTGGGGTTGGAATCAACTCAATTCCAATTCTCCCCACCAAAAAGGTGATCCCGAATTTACAGATAAGTGAGGCAAAGAGGGGTGCAATCAATCTTTTTATGTTTGCCTCAAAGAATACTTCACACGGCGAAAAATTTAAGAATCAAGATTCTTGGATTTTCGCTATGCGAAGTAAGGTGGGAAATCCCAGGGCGGTGGGAGTAAAGGCAATCAATCAAACAAGTGGTTTTTAATCCACTTGCCCCAAGAGATCCCAAGAAGTTTTTCTAGTTTTTTTTTTTTAGTTTTATTAAGGTACAAGTCAACCTAGGTTGCTAAGAAAGAAAGATCTACTTGTGCAGCAGCGTGTGCGAAGCTCCAGTGCGGTGTCGGCGTCTTCATGCTCTCGTTCTCACCTTGGATCTGCCCACGTCTCCCACTTCGTCTACCTGCCTCCTCCTTGCAACAGGTACCTGCATACCAACAAACAAAAACACCCGTTAAGAGAAGGGTGTGAGAAGAGAAAAATTAAAGGAATGGAGTAAAAACTTACTCGAATGCGCACTTCCCCGGCAACGGCGCCATGAAAAGATTATGTGGTAGGGACCCGGATAGGTGTGTTAATATGGTGATTTTATTGTTGAAGTGTGTATAGTGGTTAACCTAAATCGAGCCTAACCATCTCTTTAAAAAATATTTTTTTACCTGGCCTATTTGATTTTATCTTGGTCACTTTTAGTCCCAGGGTCGAACTCAGGGAAGTGGGGTTAAAAGTCAAGTTTCTATGTCTTTCCTAAAATGAATCTCTTCCATTCCTTTATTGTGTTTTTGGTGTTTTTCTATTTAGATTTTTTTTTCTGATAATTCTTATCCTTGAGGCACACCCTCAAAATTAGGTTCTTGGCTTTGAGCCAAATCAGGATTCCAAAATGGGTCTTGCTATTCGCAAGATGGAGTATCTGCAAGTCAAGGATTATCTTTTCTCTTTTATATATTTTTTTATATTTTTATTGGCAAGAAAGAGAAACAAAGATAAAGTAAATATAGTATATATATATATGTATATATTATATATGTATAAAGGGGTGGGCGTGGAGGTAGAGATGGAGTGTAGCACGGTGTCGAGTCAGTCGTCGTATAGAAAGACGCAACCAACAGGATGAGGTGCTGCGTGGAGTGTAAGGTGGATTGATGGACGATGAGTGTGACCACGCTTTTTGTACGCGTGTATCGAGGAGTATCAGCAACTGGTGCAGACATTCCCGCGATACAACGTATGGTAAGTAATGTGAAAAAATATATATATGTATATATGTAAATATATATAGATATGTAAATATATGTATATGTATATATATATATATATATATATATGTATGTATGTATAGGTAATAGTATACATACATACATATATATATATATACTATTACCTATACATACATATATATATATATATATATATATATATATAAGTATATAATAGTGTATAGGTGAGAGTGTGTGTGTGCGAGAGTGTGAGTGTGTGTGTATGTGTTTCTGCAGAGAGAGAGGGAGAGAGTGCTGTGAGAAAGAGAGAGAGAGAGAGAGAGAGCTGGAGTTGGCATGGTTAAGGCGTCTGAAGCTTCAGGCCTGACGTCTGGAGTCCACGCGTGCACACGCAGGCGTGTTTGCGCGCAGAGAGGCACACGCTGGAGGGAGTGGGCACGGAGAGAGGGCTGCAGTGCACAGCGCTGCGTGGAAGGGCTGGAATGGGCAGACGCAGGCGTACGCGGGCGAAGGGAGCGGGCGAAAACGCAGGCGGGTGCGGGCGCTGGCAGACGCGCGGGCGGGCGTTGGAGCAGGATGCAGGGCGAGACGCGCACGCGGGTAGTGGCTGGTAGCGGCGCAGGGTGACCGGATAAGTGAGAAACTTACTGGTCACCCACTGTAGCCATAGTGTTCCGCTGAAATGCGTGAACAGTGGCTACAGTGCCCGGGCGAACTGCACGACTAGGTGCTGTGAGTACGGGCAGCTTGCAGCTGGTGCGCGCGTGGAAGGGGTTGCGCCGGCTGGTTGGGGCGTGGAGAGGCGGGCGTACGCGAAGAAGCGGAAGGCGAAGGCAACCTGCAGGCACGCGCGGTGGCTTGCGTGCGTTGTTGCCGCCTTGCTGCTGTTGCTGTGGAGCTTGGTCGGCTGCTGCAAGGGCGTGCGGTGGCCAGTTGAGCTTCAAAGCTTGAAGCTTTGTGGTAATGGCGGAAATGGCTTGGAAAGTTGAAACAGGGAAGATAAGACCACCACGCCCACCGGCTCTTTGATGAGCTGGGCGGTGGTGGTCTCACGGTGGTGGGTGTGCACCACAGTGATGTACTCCTGCCCGCAGAGTGTCTCCTCAGAGGAGGATGGCCTGCGTATGGAGGGAGAGGGGGAGGAGATGGCCTGGAGAAGAAGAGCTACGTTGGGTTGGCTTTTTTTTTGTGAGGACCAGGCTCTCTTTGCAAAGAAGGAGCCGTGCACTTTTTAAAGAAGAAGAAAGCATGCACAGCCATGCCCTGGCTGTGCATGGCTCATGGCTGACAGGGAGAGGCTTTCATGCGGCTGGCAGGGAGAGGTGTTGCAGAGCTTGGTGTGAGGAGGAAGGTCCAGCCATGCCATGCAGTCGCGGGAAGAATTCAAAGTCAAGTAAAAATAAAAAATAAAAAGATGGTGAATTTTGCAAAGCAACACTTGAGGAAAAATGTTAATTGCAAGGCCATTTATTTCATTCTCCTCCCCTCTCAATTAAATGCATGCATGCATGTATTTTTACAAATGCGACTATGGATACCTAATATGCACTGGTAATGCTAGGAAATAGCACAAGACCACACAATTGCAGGTGTATTTTTGCGGTGCAATCACCTTCCGCCTCCATGGTTGCAGAACTCCTAAACCCACCTTGCGTCGACCTTCAATCAGGGATAACTCCTTGATTCCACAGCCAATCCCTTCCAAAATTGGAAGGGAGGATCTTGAGACTTTCTTCTTCCATATGAACTTGTTCATGACCTTCCAAACCCGATCAAAAGCTCATTTGAACTCTTGAAAATTCCTAAACCTATACATGAGATCCGAGCTCTCCAAGCTTGTTTCCAAGCTTAGAGACTACCCAAATGCCTATAAAAACACGCCCAAGGCATTTCTCACCTCCTTAGCTTGGTTTGGAGGCCGGTTCCCTCTTCTTCCCTTCTCCCCGACCTTCATCTCCACCAACTCCAGCGACCTTCTCGACCACCTTCCTTATCCACCCTCATAGACCATAGCAGGTGGATTCTCCTTCCTCGACTTCCTCTACATGTTCCAATACCAGTAGTTGTTGACTATGCCCCCTCATCATCATCACTCCTATCACTGGAGACTTCGTCTTCTCCACGTCCGATGTACCACTGGCGTGGGCATTCCCCCCTTTCATCCAATTAGAATAGGTTAGATCAGTTTCTTTAGATCCTTAGGTTAATTTCCTATCTTCAAAACCCAAAAATACCCTTCGACTTAACTGCACACCGTCATCTCCCTCACCTTCGGCTGCACCTCTGGCGAGGTCCTCCGCACACTACACCCGTCCACCCACCTCGCCAACACGTCCACAACCTCCGCCAGCTCATGCCCATCGAAACCCCTCGTCGAACAACCCATCATCCGCACGCTATCTTCGCCTCCGTTCAACCACTCCACACACTCCCACACCATGGGGACACTGCCATCATCTTCCATGTCCTTCGGCGATACTATTGAACCATTTAACGAGGGCTTTCAAGCCCATATTTGTGTTTTAGGTTCCCCACCGGTCTCCATCGTCGCCACCATTATTGCCGACGTTGTTCTTCATGTTCTAGCCACATAAGCCTTAGGTTTCCGCCTCCAGGGCATGCAGGCAAGGCTCAGGACCATTCCCAGGTCCTTGATTGAAGGCATGAACCCCAGTAGCAGCCTCGATTGGGAAAGCATCACAGTAGCAAGCTCATGAAAAGAATAAGGGGACGTTTAGTCTCACATCGTTCGTGGAAGAGAGACTGTGCATGCATAAATTGAATTTCTGATTGTGTTGTGTTGCCTCAGACACTTGGGGGTGAGGCCCTCGCTCACCTGCACACGATCCGACCTGCCTAACTGTACACACCTTGGCTGCGACCGCATGCACGTAGCCCTGGTACCTGGATCCGTTTACCTGATTAAAGCCTAACTTTGAGAGAAGAGGAAGGGAAGGAAGGAAAGAGAGAGAGAGTGGGGGAGGGGAGGGTTTTGCTCTTGAAGGCTTTGAGCGACACTTAGTCACTGGGAAGGAAAGTAGAAGAAGAAGAAGAGAAGGGCCATGCCTGAGAAGAAGAAGAGAAGAGGAGAAGAACCAAAGAAGTAGAAAAGAGAAGGCTTTGAGAAGAAGAAAGGGATGAGAAGAAGAGAAAGGAAAGAAAGGAAGAAGAAAATAAGAAGAGAGAAGAAAGAGCAACAGAGAAAGCTTTGAAGATATTGTAGCAGGCGACAGTTAAGTCGTTTGATTATCAAATCAGACATCTGATCACTGTTCATTTATTTCATATTCATTGAGTAGTTGATATATATGTGCTTAGACTAATAAGGTGATCTAAATCATCATTATTTTGTTCTAAATATCTTTTTGTCATAACTAACTCTTGATATACTCATGTTTTACATTGAAAATCAGTTTTGAGTAGTTATCATTCATTGAAATATCTTTATAGTGCTTCATTCATTGTGCTCATTTATATTTTAATTGAGATTAGCGTGTGAATTCTATATTTTCTCCCTGTGTTCGACCTTAGACTTTCTTAACGATCTTTGGAGTTATAAATTGTATTTGTTGACAAACGATTTTGACTATAGTGTAATGCAACAATTTTAAAACATCGATTTCGCCAGTTAACAATCATGGAGAAGATGCTTGAGGAATTGGATGCATATAATGATTGGATATATTGATCAATGACTGCCTCTTTTTAGTGGATGTTCCATGTTTTGATAAAGGTTGAAAACTGAGTTTTGGGAAGGAAGTTCATTTGAAACAATCTTCCCCTTTATTTCATGGGGATGGGGTTGAAGCTTGAGGGCAAATCTATCAAAGTAATGGATTGTGTTGTCCTCCCATAATTGTAATTTCTATTACCCAATTTAATTTTTTCTTATCTTTATTTCAAATGTAATTGCCATTGCGTTAGGTAACAACTGAGATAGAGTAAAGATTAGTAGGTATGTGTCAATGTCAATTTCAGGGTGAATGCCATGTATTCTACTTGGATTTTAGAAAGTTGTTACTTTTTATTTTGCTCATATGCTGTGATGCATAGCCTCCGTTAACATATATTGTGCTTATTATATAATGATTTAAATAATTAAATAATATTAATTATTATTAAATGACACTCACATTATGCCAACAAAACACATTATTAAGTATAATATATTAAAATAATAGGTGAATATACGTCTTTTGGTAAATAATATTTCCTACATTAAATTAAAATATAATTTTAAATAAAGACCAACTAACTTACCTACCAAACCAAGGACAAAGAGGTCTTTTTCCACCTCATCCTCCATTCTAACCCCCATTCTCAAGTAAACACCCTCTTATCATATCATAGGATAACCTCCATTTCTAACTCACATTCAGTAAACACAAACAGGGGTTAACCCTCGTTTGCAAGTAAACACAAATACGAGTTAACCCCTATTTCCACTTTGCTAACTTGGGTTAGCTAACTGTCACTGTAAACTAGGCCCAAGGCTACTTCAGGTTGACCTAACACAATGATCTGACTTCTTTTATTTGGTTTGGGGGCCTCATGAACTTAGATTTCGACATTCTATATATTGTCAAAATTGTTTTCTTGTATACTACACTCTAGCAACTCTAGAACTCATATTGACCCCTAGCGTTCATCATGAAACCCTAGAGTAGCCATTTAATGCTTATAAAACCCATTTTGTGCTACATTTGACTTCAAAACGTCGTCCTGGAATGTGCATGAGTCACCAAGAGGAGTAGGATGTGCATGAGGACCAACTACTAACTTGGAGTTTTGATCTTGAATCAACATTATGTTCTTCCCTTTTATGCGATGATTGAATGTGATATACTATTAGTGATTCCTCTTATACAGTAGGCCTTTAGAGACGGTTGCAAAACAGTAACTAATGGTATTTAATCGTCTCAAAAGGGTTTTTGTGACGGTTTGGCAATTGTCCCTAAAAGTAGCATTCCAAATGATTTTTTGAGATGGTTACTAAAAACCATCCCTAAAAGATTCCTTTAGGGATGGGTGTTAAACGTCCCTAAATTTCAAACTAACATTTGAAGTAACCGTTACTTTATTTTTTGTGACGCCTACAACCATCTCAAAAAATCAATAGAAACCGTCACTACAAAGATTTCCATTTGTCACAAAAAAATGATTCAAACGTCATTGTACTCTCTGGTAACATTTACTATAACTGTTAGTAATACCTGTGAGTAAGAATAACATCTACTAAAAATTTATATTCACTTCCATTCATAACATTCACACTTTAAGAATAAGAAAATCACAAGAAACCAAATAAGAACACATCTTCTTTTCAAGAAAGTAACAAAAGTAATCTTCTACATGCATTCAAAAAAATCAAAATTCTACACATGAAACTAAAAGTTACATATCTAAGCTATAAGGAAAGCTATCATTTAGTTCTTAATAAATCTATTTCAGACAAGACTCTAGTGATACCTGTCCTTCAACTATACTCTTCAATCTATTCAAACTCTCCTCCATGAGTTTTTGATTTTGAAGGAGTTCTTCAATTTTTTTATTTGCTTCTAGTAATTGTGTATGCTAAGATGAGACTGTTGCCTCGAGATTATGATTTTCCTGTGATTGTGAAGAGGATCCATGACTTCTATACTAATTGGTGATTGTGGATCCACGACCACCATACTTTACATGTCCAGGATGCTTATCTGGTAAGACTTTGCGGAATGCTTCTTTAGGAGAAAGTGGTTCAACAGTATGGTCTGCTTCATCATCTTCATTTGAATCTGGATTAACAAGTGCCAACATCGCCTAGAAGACATTTAACAGGAAGGATATTTTTACATTAATGTAAAACTATTGATTTTATTTTAGCATTGGAAAAAATCTAGAGACAAACATAGTGAGGTAAACAAAAGTCCAAGCACCTCAACATGGCCTCAAAATTACATCAGTCAAATGGAAGGAAAGTGGTACAACCAACCACACCATCATATTCATTTCCAATTTTCCGTAAGGATTTCATATTCATATTTTGAAAATAAAAAATGGATCAAAAGAGTGTGATAGGATTAATGGGGCGAGACATATCTTATCTTCTTAAGATATAAACAAGTCAAATAGCCATCACATGAATAAAAAAATTCTGGTGATTGCTAGTTATTTATTACATGTTAAATAAAGATCACATTACTACTTAAAGAAAGTTTTGATCTCAGGCATGTAGTTTTGTACCAACCCATGGCAAATATCATGGATTTAGTTATTAATAGATCTACTTATCAACATTACAATTAATCCAAAATATATGCAACTACAAAACTCTTTTTGTTATCCTACTATTTAACCCATAGATAATTCCATCATGACATGAATTATGTTAGAAGAAACTTACAAAATCTTTTTGTTACAAGAAACCTACATACATAGACTTATGTATTCCTCTTGACATTTTAAATAAATAAAACAAAGATATTTATAGATGTAATCACATTATACCTTTAGAAATGGAATCTTGAGGGTCATGACGATTACTTACTTCACGTCTTTCTTGTCGAGTGCTTACCATTTGCATAGAAGTTAACATTTAATTATACAATGAAATAAATATAAGATTGCATACGAAACACACCTCTATCTTATTGGGTCTATGCCTTTACAGAGCCAACTTCAGCTTGGCTCAATAAGTAATCAAGTTTGAATTTTTTGTTCAAGGTCACCTTGTTAGTTTATCGAGTTGAATTTGAAAGCTCTTATCAAACTAATCGAGCCAATCTTGTTGAGCGTGAGCTTTTTTGATGAGATAATCTGCCACCATCAACACTCATAACTAAGTGAGTATGATGCAGACACCAATTAAGGTTTATCTATATCTTGGTTACTTTCCAATTATCCACCACCCATGTTACATTAGCAGGACACAGATTTTGTACAAATAACATATAGTTTACTTAGTTTTTTGAATTTTAAATTCTTGGTAATTTTTCATATTATTGATTGTTAGTTTTATTGAAAGTTTAGATTTGCAAACAGTTTAACATGTTCGATTTGTAGCATAAGACTATAATTATATAGATACTTGCAAGACTATACACATCTTTTAAATACCAAATATATGGATACCTACACACAATATATTCCTTGACATTTGCAGCAAAACAAGTTTAGCACATAATAGCCTAAGTGAAAACCAATCTTCTACTGAGACTAGATAAAAGATTGGACAGATTCCCAAAAACCTAAGTAAATACCAAAAAAAAAAAAAGGGCGTGCAATCTCATTTGCAAACTCAAATAAAAAAATAGTACATCAAGATACTTTTGGTTGTTGCTGATTGGATCCTTTGAAGCTATTTTGTGAATCAAAGCTGTGTGAAGAATTAACATCAGATACTAGCATTGACACCGCTGCATTCATTTAAAAGATACGTGTAGAGCAACACCACTTGTTTCTCTAAGATATGTTTCATAACACCTGGGAGATGTTCTTTGAACTAACGGATTTTGGTTAAAATTTGGTTTATTTTTCCTCTGCCGCTATGGGCTTATAGGATTAAAAAAAAACACTTGTAGCTAGCGGGAGACATCAGAAGGGGAGGATGAGACATTAGCATGAACTTGTAGCATACTAGTAGCTGGCGGAGGAGACGGAGTAGGTTGAGGGTGTCGATTGTCGATCGAGAGGGGGTCGACAAGAGAGGGGATGACGTATCGGGGGCGATTGAGAGGCACCACCAATTGAGAGGGGAACGACAAGAGAAGGGATGACCACCGATTCAGAGTGTGCCGTCAACGATTGAGAAGGATACTAGAGGGATGAAGCACGAGGACGGCGGCCACAATTTGCTGTAGGGGGGAGTGGGATGGGTGTGACCAGGGAAGTTACTGCACAGGGGGAGGGGGAAGGTCGCGTGGGGGTATGGGTGGGCAGGGGGAAGCTTTAGGTCATGCTTGGGTTTTGATTGGGGAAGGAGGGGATGGCGTAAGGGCGCTTGGGTTTTTTTTCAAGGGATGGATGTGGGTGCGTAGGTCTTAGTTTATTTAAGATAGTTCCATCAATCCGTTTCAAATAAATGTCTCTAAAAATCTATTGTGTTGTAGTATATGCATCCGTATCTACCTCCTTTTGATCGAGTTCAGGGTTCATTTCAATTGCTTGTAGACATTTCAAATTAAGTGCTTGTATAATCTTGATTAAGTCCTGCAATTGAGCATGAACTTTAATATAATTACTTAACTTATGAATGACCGATGACCTAAATTAGTACCTACGAACAATGAGATTTTAAGAATTATTAAACGATTTTATATCTCGAATGAGCATGGTTAATTTACTTATCCAAATAATAGTAATTTATGATAATATTAGTACTGGGAAGCACACGAATGTTAGATACTTGCTTATTACGATGAATAGTTTAAGCTTGTTTCGGATAATAGTAGACGTGTGATGAGGATGGACATTGAATAATCAAGACCACATGAATGTCTAATGGCAATTGTAATTAAATAATTGTATAAGTGCATGCATTGTTCCTATAATGGAAAATGGTGAATGAACTAAGATAGGCACATCCATTAGATAGACATGGGATAACCCTATCAATATGATCAACTTTTTAGTCTCAAGCCCGTGTAAGTAGAATATGGCCTTAGTCTATTGATTTATACATGGTAGCTTGAGACTAGTTTAGGGAATAACCAAGCTTCCATGCAACTCTTTGCTAGGTGATGAGTCCATTAAAATGGATTAATATTAAGTCTAAGTATCTTTAATCGTATAGTTTAGGTGTGTTAATAATGGCAATTAAGTTATAGAATATTTGTACGCCTCATGATTTAAGTTTATAACATTCTATAATTTAATGTTTTGTTGTTTTTATGTGCAGGTAATAAAATGCAGAAAGAACAAGGGTGGGGGGATAAATTTCCCCAATAGTCGCAACTCTTTCCTCCCTCCCCCCGCCGCACATGGGGTTAATCTTCCGCCGCCCTCCTTCAACTGACGAGGCCAGAAATAGTTAAGGGATTTGAAAATCCCTTAACTCACGCATGCGGGGAGAGAGAGGAATTAAAAAGAGAGGAGGTGCACTGGGGATTGATCGTCATCTTCCTCCTTGCGAGGAACTACCAAGCGGACACTGTGGATCCAGGAAGAGAAGAAGCGTGCACTGTGGCCTTCTTCCCCCTTGCGGGAAAAAAAACCTCACGCCTCCTGCTCACAGCATCTCCCTCCAGCCACCGCAGGCGCACACCAGTGCACCCTACCACTCATCTGCCTTCAACGCCATCTGCCTTCACCGTGCCCATGCCACAACAAGCGCATCCACCCAACCGTGCGCCTCTCCCCTGCTGCAGGTGCTCACCAACTGCCCGCACCACACAGCAAGCGCCCGCACCGCCTGCAGGGCACCCCCTGCTCACAGCGCCTGCACGCCCTACCGCTCGTCCTCCTGAGCCTTGCGACAGCCCCACCGTTCTCTCTCTCTCTCGCGAGGAGGAGAGAGGAAGAAAGCTCTGTTTTTTCACCAATTAAAATTTACATTCAATGCCATTGCCACCTAATTTGATTTTATTTATTATTATATTATGGCAGAATTGCGATTGAACACTCATAGTTCTTTATAATTGCATGATATTGATATTAACTAGTTTAAAGATTGATTTTTGGGCTTAACTTAAGTACTAATTGTCTTTAGTACACATCACGTGAAAATTGCATAAATTCATCATAAATTTATTGAGGATTTCTGTGAAGGAAAACTGCACATATACCCTTATCTTTTTAAGTTATTACAAATCTACTTTCCTTCACATTTTAAGTTAGATTTGAATAGGGGTTTCGCACTATCCGAAATAACATTAAACAATTAAGTTTTGATTGCATAATTGCCTCCCTGTGGACACGACCTTCTCTTCTGCGAGTGGTTATTTTCATTGTTTTTGATTAGTCGATTTTTCCACCACTTAAATACTATAACGCAAAGTGAAAAGTCGTCTATCAAAATTGGTGCCGTTGCCGAGGAGGCAACAGACGCAATAGATTTACTTTGTTGTTTTTAAACCTTTTGAGTTGCGAAATTATCTAATCATTTTGATTATTGTGCGAGGAATCCGTCGAGGTGACGAGGCGCAACAGAGCAGCGACAGCAACCACGAGTTAAGTCACACGAGGAAAAGACGAAGGAGACCAAGATCCTATTTCGCAGAGGATTCTCCGTCGTCACAATTTAATTCTGTCTTTTCGCCCTTGTAGTAATTGGGGCTAAACTTTTGGGGGTTTGTCCCCGCATTCTTTAGCTATTAGGGCTTACAATATTTTTGGTGCATGCGTGATTACATTTTCTGCTTGCTTGCTTTTAAAAACCAATAAAGAAAATATCGAGCTGCCTATTTAGAAGTTGCATGCCCTTAGGTGCGCACATTTAGGGGTGATTGAGCAGCATATTAGATCTTATTATTGCATTGCAAGCATATTAGCACGAAGATTGCTGGAGACAGGTATATCTTTCTAACTTTTGCATTCAGCTTCTGTTCATGCATTTGCATTCCAATTTAAATTCAAGACCACCAAGTTGTTTGAATTTACCAATTCAGTGGTCACATAACTAAAAGCGGAACTAATAATCAGATTCAACCCTAAAAGCAATTCACATTTGATCTGATTCTAAGGGACCTGTCTGTGATTTCAAAAGAAATTACAAAGATTTGCGGTGTGTTGCACACTTTTGACACTGAGCACGCACATTAGGCACCGCACTAAGGCTCGATCCCTTAAGGCTATAGGCACCGATCTCTTTATCGGTGCTGACCCTCCTATTGTGCTTTGTGGTGGTGGTGATACTATCTTTTGATCAAGTGTTTTGATACTCCACGGAGGGGGACACCCCTTAAAGGAACAAAAGGGTAGTTAAGGGGCATCGCATACGTATCGCCTCAAAGGAAGGGTTCGCCCTACTTGCATCCCTTTGTTCGTCCTTGGAGTAACTTCTCCCTTGATCACCTGGGAGTATCATCCAAGCAAAGTATAGGTCCTAGGGCACTCGAAGGTTGAATTAAGGCACGTAATTGCAGTGGAAAACTTGTTTGGCCATTTATTTTAACTAATTCAACATCCACAATAAAGAAGGTTAAGATTTCAAGTCCACACCCCTCTTATACCACTTACGTGGGAACGGAGGGATAAATCTTGATCTTTTGACTTATCTTTGGAGTGGAGGTTTGACTTAATAAAAAAAAATTCTGAATTGTGTTTTGTATGCTTGGTAGACGCTCTCTTGAGGGTAGTCTAGTGTTTGATCCTGAGCCTGAGAGAATTCTTAGGAGAGCTCACCTAGGAGAAGAAAGAGAAGAAATGGCTGAGCAAGGTGCAAATCAACAAAGGACCCTAAGGGACTATTTTATTCCTACCAACCAACCTGCACAAGCACTAAGACAACCGGCAGGGGATAATCCATATGAGATCAAGAGCAGTACCATATCTTTATTGCCTTCTTTTTATGGTACTACTAGGGAGGACCCCTACCGGCATTTGGAGGAATTCACCGAGGTCTGTTCCACGGCGAAGCTCCAGGGCTTTATTGATGAAGCCCTGATGAGGACTCTATTTCCTTTCTCCCTAAAGGATAAGGCTAAGCACTGGTATAATACCCTCGATGCAAGGGTAAATGATTGGGCTACCCTTAAGGGAGAATTTTTAAAAAAGTATTTTTCTATGAGTAAAACCAACCATTACAAAAGAGAGATTATGGGTTTTACTCAACAGGAAGGGGAGTAATTTCATGAGACTTGGGAGTGCTTTAATGACCTTCTTAGGTTATGCCCCCACCATCAAGTGCCAAGATGGCAGTTGGTCGAAAGGTTCTATAACAGATTATTTGAAAGGCATAGGCAAACCATTGATGCAGCCTGTGCAGGAACCTTCATGACCAGAACTGAGGATGAAGCCTGGGCATTATTTGAAACTTTAAGCGACAACTCCATACATCTGTCTTCTGCATATCAAGAAAGAAAACCATCAATCTTGCAGAGGAAGATAGAGGCCCATGAAGCTGGGGCTTCTCAGGATTTGGCTTATCAGATTCAACTATTGAATAAAAACTTTGATAGGCTTTTAGCAAACCCCGGCATGAACCCGCAAGCAGCCTCTATTTTTCAGGCTTCAAGAGAATGCTCCATTTGCCAAAGCACAACGCACGCCACTGTGGAGTGCCATCAGGCAACCCAATTCCCTGAGTTGATTCAGGCCAGCGGCCTAAGGTTTCCGCCCCCTTGCAATAACCCTTACTCCAACACTTATAATCTAGGGTGGCGGAACCATCCAAACTTCTCTTGGAAGCAAGCTGATGCTTCTAACTCAGGGAATACAAGACCCTTACCTCCCCAGCCCACATACCAACCTTCTTATGAAAACCCTCCTCCGAATAAGCCCTCTGAGATGTATGAACTGAAGGCCATGATGAAAGCAATGCAAGAGCATCAGAATATGGTTATCCAATCTCAGAATAAGATGATTACTGATATGCAATCCCAAATTGGTCATCTTACTGAGGCAGTTAGGCAACGTGATCCGGGGAAGCTGCCTAGCTCTTCTGAGGAGAACCCTAAGGGCAAGGGGGTTGTATTCAGGGAGCACGCCCAAGCAGCGACCGTGTTGAGGAGTGGAAAAAAGATTGACAAGCTTGATAACACTCCTACGGTTACATCTCAGAATTCCCCTTCCACACCTGACCTGACTTCCATCTCACCCGAGGAAGAGCCACACCACTCTCCCTCACAAAAAATCACCCACAATGAGGATGTCGTCCTTCCACCACCCCTTTCCTGCCATGATGACCCCTCTACCCAGAAGTCGAGGGTGCCCTATCCAGAGCACCTATCTGCTCCTGGGGAATCTTCTGTTAGCTCATCTGGAGCCAAGGATAGGACAGAAGAGATTATAGATACTTTTAGGCAAGTCCAGATTAACTTGCCTCTGTTGGAAGTGATTAAACAAATTCCATCCTATGCCAAGTTTCTGAAGGACCTGTGCACCCAGAAGCGTCGATCTAGGAAACAGGTCCAAACCAAGGTCATCCTGCCTAACCACGTTAGCTCGGTTCTTCAGCATGGAACACCCCCCAAAATGAAAGACCCAGGGGCCCCTTATATTTCAGTGGTTATAGGTAACCAACACATTGACGAGGCTCTACTCGATCTGGGTGCGGGGGTAAACATTCTACTGAGCTCTGTCTACGACCTTTTGGGAGGAGGAAAGCTGAAGCCTAGTCCAGTAATCCTCCAGGTTGTAGACAGATCACTTAAGACACTGCAGGGATTGTTGGAAGATTTCCTTGTGAGAGTGGAGGATTTCTTCTTCCTCGTTAACTTTTTGGTACTTGATACTGACCCATCTAATAAGCCCACAAAGCCGTCCATTATTCTGGGATGCCCCTTTTTGGCCACAGCCAATGCCTCTATAAATTGTAGATCCGGGGCACTTAAAATGGGCTTTGGGAACAAGAAGATCCAGTTGAATGTTTTTGATACTTACAAGCAACCCGGATTTGAAGATTATTCTCATATTGAGGTCGTTGATGAAATAATTGAAGAGACTACTCCAGCACTCTTATGTAGAGATCCCCTTCAGAAGGTCATATCTCAGGACTATCCCTCGATTATTAAAGAAACTGAAAGGAAAATGCCTGAACTAGAAGAGTTGCTGGGGATACACCCTGGACTGTGAAGGTAGATCCACTGCCAGAGGCGGGGACATCTCAACTAAAACCCTCAATCCAAAAGGCTCCTGAATTGGAGTTGAAACCCCTCCCGAGTACATTGAAATATGCTTTCCTTGACCCTAATAACACGCTCCCCATTATTATCTCATCTGCATTATCGGAATTGCAGGAGGGAGCTCTGCTTGAGTGTTTACAAAGACACAAGGAAGCAATTGCCTGGACAATTGCTGATATTAAAGGTGTTGATCCCTCTCTTTGCATGCATCATATATACACGGACGAGTCCGTGAAGCCTTTCTGAGACATGCAGAGAAGGCTCAATCCAAATATGCGGGAGGTCGTTAAAAAGGAGATTCTGAAATGGCTGGATGCAGGGATTATCTATCCCATTTCAGATAGTAAATGGGTTAGTCCTATTCACGTAGTTCCGAAAAAGGAAGGAATCACTGTGGAAGAGAATGACCAAGGAGAACTGGTGACCACTAGACCCTCAACTGGTTGGAGGGTCTGCATTGATTACCGCCGTTTAAACACGGCTACCCAGAAAGACCATTTCCCCTTACCGTTTATCGATCAAATTTTGGAACGATTGGCGGGGAACAAGTACTTTTGTTTTCTTGACAGGTACTCTGGGTACAATTAGGTAGCCATTTTTCCTGATGATCAGGAGCGTACCACCTTCACGAGTCCTTATGGCACTTTTGCATTCCATCGAATGCCATTCGGGTTATGTAACGCTCCTGCCACTTTCCAACGTTGTATGATGGCTATCTTTTCTGATATGATCGACAAGTTCATTGAAATTTTCATGGATGACTTCTCCATTTATGGCTCGTCGTTTAACCTATGCCTTTCGCACCTTGATAAAGTCTTAACCCGTTGCGAAGAGGCAAAACTGGTGCTTAGCTTGGAGAAAAGCCACTTTATGGTCCAGCAGGGCATTGTGTTAGGGCATGTAGTTTCCGAGAGAGGATTAGAGGTGGACACTGCAAAAATTGATTCCATCTCTAAGCTTCCATTGCCCGCCAATGTTCGTCAAGTTAGATCTTTCCTTGACCATGCTGGATTTTATAGGCACTTCATTAGAGACTTCAGTAAAATCTCTAAGCCACTCTGCGACCTGTTAGCGAAGGATGTCTCCTTCGATTTTGATGATAGATGTGGCGAGGCTTTCCAAGCTTTGAAGAAATCCCTCATTACCGCGTCGATTCTCCAAGCACTAGATTGGACCCTCCCATTTGAGCTTATGTGCGATACTTATGATTTTGCAGTGGGAGCGGTCTTAGGTCAAAGGGTTGGTGGCAAACCTCATGTGCTGCATTATGCCAGCAAGACCCTTTCGAATCCTCAGCAAAACTACACGGTCACTGAAAAGGAATTACTTGCTGTAGTATTTGCTTTGGAAAAGTTTCGGTCTTATCTTTTGGGATCCAAGGTTGTGGTGTTCACTGATCATTCAGTTCTTAAGCATCTTCTAGCTAAAAAGGACACCAAACCTCGCCTAATTCGTTGGATTCTGCTACTCCAAGAATTTGACCTGGAAATTAAGGACAAAAAAGGAGTTGAGAATGTGGTAGCAGACCATTTGTCTAGGATCCCTATTAAGGCATCAAACCCTGCTGGCGGTATTCAAGAGACTTTCCCTGATGAGTCTCTAATGGCCGTGGAAACTAAAACTCCTTGGTGCGCTGACATAGTGAACTATCTGGTCATGGGCATCACCCCTAGTACTTGGGACAAGTAGAAGTGAGACAGGTTTATCGCCAATGCTAAACTTTATCACTGGGTGGAACCCGAGCTTTTTAAAATAGGCCTTGACCAGCTGTTTCGCCGTTGCGTCCCTGATGAGGAACAAAGAAGTGTTCTGAGTTTCTGCTATGACCTACACTATGGGGGATATTTTAGTGGGAAGAAGACTGCTCATAAGGTTCTTCAGTCTGGTTTTTGGTGGCCCACATTATTCCGAGATGCACATACGTATGTGGGCGCATGTCTACATTGCCAACAGACGGGAACCATTGGAAAAAGGGATGAGATGCCCCAACAACCTATCCTTCCTGTTGAAATCTTTGATATTTGAGGCATTGACTTCATGGGTCCCTTTCCTGTGTCCTTCGGATATGAATACATCCTTGTGGCTATTGACTATGTATCAAAATGGATAGAAGCCATCCCCACGCGAACCAATGACCATTCCGTGGTCTTGGGCTTTGTTAAGGCTAATATCATTTCTCGATATGGGTTCCCAAGGACGATCATAAGTGATGGAGGACCTCACTTTAAGAATGTACAATTCACTAGACTACTCCAAAATTTGGGAGTCAACCACATGATAGCCACACCTTATCATCCCCAAACGAGTGGGCAAGTTGAAGTGTCTAATGGGGAGATTAAGCGAATTTTAGAAAAAACTGTCAGGCCTGATCGGAAGGATTGGTCTAAAAAACTAAATGATGCTCTTTGGGCCTACAGAACTGCATATAAGACTCCCTACGTGCCCCACTGCTCGCTAGCGCGCCCCACCACCCTGCTGCAGACGCTACACCGCATCACCTTCCGCCCGCACGCCTGCCTCTCCACCCTGCATCCACGCCACCAGCACACCCGCACCACCCTGCAGGCGCGCCCGCATGCTCCAGCCTCTGCCTCATCGCCTGCATGGGCGCGTACCAGCGCGCGCACGCCACCACGCCACAGGCAGCACTGCTGCGTGCACCTCCGCCTTCTTGTTTAACAGGCCGGAGCTCCGGCCTCCTCCACCGGCCACCTCCATCGTCGCCGCTACCACCACCGGAGAGCCCTCGACCTCGTCGTCCTCCTGAGCCTTGCAACAGCCTCGCCGTTCTCTCTCTCTCTCGCGAGGAGGAGAGAGGAAGAAAGCTCTGTTTTTCCACCAATTAAAATTTACATTCAATGCCATTGCCACCTAATTTGATTTTATTTATTATTATATTGTGATAGAATTGCGATTGAACACTCATAGTTCTTTATAATTGCATGATATTGATATTAACTAGTTTAAAGATTGATTTTTGGGCTTAACTTAAGTACTAATTGTCTTTAGTACACATCACGTGAAAATTGCATAAATTCATCATAAATTTATTGAGGATTTATGTGAGGAAAAACTGCACATATACCCTTATCTTTTTAAGTTATTGCAAATCTACTTTCCTTCACATTTTAAGTTAGATTTGAATAAGGATTTCGCACTGTCCGAAATAACATTAAACAATTAAGTTTTGATTGCATAATTGCCTCCCTGTGAACACGACCCGATCTTCTGCGAGTGGTTATTTTCATTGTTTTTGATTAGTCGATTTTTCCACCACTTAAATATTATAACGCAAAGCGAAAAGTTGTCTATCACTAGGCTTCTTAGTCAACTAGGTAGCTTGGTGGATTGGATATATGTTACTGGATATGAGATGATTGCTAGAATTGATTTTCCATACCCTGTAGTGGAAAGGGTTGTCCATGTGCCAGCATGGAGTAGCACCTTGCATATGCATCTCATGAGTTTGTAGTCGCCACTTCCCCAATGCTGGGACCTTGGGGTGATTGATTAAGTGGTAGGATCAATCTAGGGCATTCTCCTGGCCAAGAGGATGCTTCATATTAATCTTGCAACTTAGGATATCACAGCAGCATCCACTCTCATCTTATGAGAAATTTATTATGGCTTAATGGTGATTGGAATAATAAGAAGGTATGCATAACTGGATCTTTGGCTAATAACTTAATAATTAATCTTGCATTCTCCTGACCAAGAAAATTACAATATCAATTTTTTGTTCCTTTATACCTCTTCTAGTTTGTTTTCACATGTCACTTTCCTACTCTACTCAATTTTTGCTTACGATTTCCATTTGGACTTTATACTCAAATTTGGGTGAGTAGCAATTGGATTCTACAACTGCAGAAGTAGACGGTGCTGGTCAATGCTTTACATCACAACTGGTTTGTGAGGGTTACCTAACTTAGATTAGTTTGGTTTTCTTTCTTTTATTTTAATTTAGTATCCTTTTGTTTGGGAATTGTTCATTCTTTACTTAATGTTAGCTATGAATTATTTTCTTGAAATCTTACTACATAGAACTTATTTCAACTTTACCTTTTTTATCCTTCATTTATTTATGATGCATAACAGCATTGCTATGATATGTTTTATGGTTGTGTATTTGTATGGATCTTCTAGGGTGGATGATCGTTCAAAGAGACAAAGCAAATCGCAGAGGGGGCACACACATCACTCACGCCCCCGCATTGTTACTGCCAGGGGTGCGGGGTAAATGCCACCAAGGAGAGTAGCGAGAGGGGTGGTGGTCGTGGTCCAATCACTTACGAAATTGCTTGGCTATGCACGAATAGAGCTGGTGTTGCTGCTGTGAAGTCGTGGATGATCACACACACACACACACACCCCTTGCATGGTCATTGCGAGGGGGTTGTTGGTGAAGAGGATGGTCGTCGGTAGTGGTCAAGGAAGAGATGCACGCAGCCACCAAGGGCTTGCACGCCAATGGTTGTTGGGGGTGAATTGTTGTTGTCCACGGTGAGGAGAGGAAGGCTATGGCTGTGGTGATGGAAGGAGCACAATTGTGGTGGTGGTGAGGTGGTGGTGCTGATGATGAAGGGCAATGTAGGAGGAGGTTGCTGCTATGGAGGAAGTGTCGAAATAAATGCATATAGGAAATAAATAAATAAATAAAAACATATGTATTTTCAACATTTTCACATAGATAAAAAATATTAAATCAAGCAAGTTAAACACGATTTGGCAAGATCCAGAATAAAATAAAGAACAAATAACATGCAATAGCACAAATAAATAAAATGAGAAGGGATTAGATTTTACTCTGTTTGAAGCACCATTAAGGATTTCCCTTAGAGAAGGTATGCCCCCCATAATATCAGTGCATCGGGGTCTGACGAACTCCTCCCAGGATACAATGATTCACCTCCAAGATTCGACGCACTTTGATCTTGGACGTACTTGAAAACCACTTCAGGCAAATGAAGCCGAGGCAATTTAGTTTCCAACCAAATTCCTGATTGATTTACCAATTGAATGGTTTGATCAACTAAAAGCTTTTCGTGGATCTCTCAATCTCCTTGTGCAAGATCGACAAAAGTGATTAAAGATTTTTCTATCAATTTTACATCGAATGAATGCACCAAGAAAGATAGACAAGAACGAGAGAGGGGAGAGTGGAGAGCTTTTCTGCTCTTGTTGTGTGTCAGTGAAAGCCCCCTTGTGACCCTTATATAGAGCTCACGACCAGACATTTAAGAAAATTTCCGTTTAATAGAAACACGGCAATTGATCGATCAATTAAGTTCATTAATCGACCAAAACAATTGGTCAATCAAATTTCACTAATTGATCGACCAAATCAATTGATCGACCAAACTAAATTCATTGATTGACTAAAACAATTGGTCGACCAATTTTACATTTTAATCGACCAATCCAGGTTAAAATCGTGAGATTAAAAATTCATAGCAAAAGGAGTCCAAGTTCCAAGTTCCAAATTGATTCTCACCCGAGCTTGAGCCCGAGCCGAAGCTAGGGCAGGGTAGAGGGTGCATGAGTGCGTGCGTGGCCCCCAGCCCCACCTCTCACTCTTTGCTACATAAGCTATGGGAGGTAGAAGCATTTTACACCCACCAAGAGGTTTGTCTATTTCCAGTATGGGACTAAAAGCCTCTCCAAAATCTCACTGACTTCAACATGAATTCCTACATCACCATATAACAATTGCATCCCAATTGATGTAATTAAGCTCTCAAATTCAACAAGAAGGTGGTGGCTATGAGGAGCTGGAGCGTGGCCACAAGGGCTTGCGCACCCCCCCTCGGTGCTTGATGGAGAGGGCCTGCGCTCCTGGGATACATGGGAGGGGTGTTTGTGTGAGAGGAGAGGGTAGTCGCGAGTGAGGATGGGGCTACATGCTAATGTAGTAGTCGCGGGTGTGAGAAATGGGGAGGTGAGGTCAGGGCCTGTGATGGGGTGTGCCATTGGAAAAACAAATGAGAAATGGTTGTGCTTGGGATTAAATTGATGGGTGAAAAGGGCATCGGGTGCGATGGGTGTGCATGGGATTGAGGGAATGCAGCCTTTGGTTGGAAGAGAGAGAGAGAGAGAGGTGAAATTTTGGAAATGTCTTGAGTCCATGGGCATGTACATTTATTTGGAGAAAAGAGAGATGGAGAGTGAGGCTGTAGTAGGAATACATATTAATGTACGAGGGGGGGGGGGTGGAAGATAAGTGTGCATAAAATTAAGCTAATGGTGGTGTGCATAATGTGGTAGAGGGATATTTAGGAGATGTATAACCTAGCTACTATCTAGGCACCTATACAAGAAACACACATCATTATTTATATACATAACAGATTTATAAAATGCAAGAGAATGTACGTAGATCTGAATCTTAAGGCATGCATTTATTTCATAATCAAATGCGAATATTAATGAAGCTAAAATGAAAGAACTATCTTAGGCTCAATAATAGTCCAATAATATGGACTCATCACATGCACTACACTAACTTAGGACTAATCATAAAATAGGCAATTTATAACTAATAATTATGTATCCATCATACTCTTATACTTATCTTTTACTAGTCCCTGGTAAAATATAGATAAATGCAAGGTTTCTAGACTATGATTAGTGACCAACTAAGCATCTATTAACTAGCAAGCCAAAGAATTACAAGAAAGCTTAGTACCATCCGGGCCTAATGGTATCAAGGACAATATCTAATCTTAGGTTTTTTCCAAACCTTTCAGTTTCTTCTTAACTTTGATTTCTTAGGCTCAAGGGTCCATTGGGACTATCCCTAACCTTCCTAAGTTCTACCTTCGGTTCTGCCTTACTAAGCCTTGGCAACTTTCTCCTCACCTTTTTTCTATCCTGAGGTCAACGTCAAAGGTATATCTCCCTGGCTGAGCCATTTGGCCTCTTATTATTATACCTTACTCCTTTTAGGCTTTTGGGTTATTTTTGGTACACACATTTTTATTTTAAATTTTTTTCTTTTTCTCTCTTTCTTTTCTTTTCTTCCTCCTACTATTTTATTATTCTCTTTATTCTCTCCTTTTTCTCTCATTTTTCTAGGTGAGTGGCTTTCTTTCATTCGTTCATGAACATCACCTAAGCAAAACCCAGGGAAACTCGGGATGCTTGCCTAGGATCTAGACATCTTACAGTTGGGGTCGATTACGGTGTAATATGTTGGCCATACCTGCAAGGGCCTTTGTTAATTCTGACATGGGTTAAGTCTGATTAATTGCAAAGGTTCCCCAATCTTGGTTCATGGTGAAACTCATTATTTTCAAGGTTTGAAAGCCCATAAATCAACTCAAGTATGAGTAAAAGTGGATGCTTAGGTTACCATGCCCTCCAAACTAGAGGGTAGACAAACAAACCCTATACTTTCTACCTTGTTAACTTTTGACCTTAGTCAAATAGATTCTTCAAGAATATGTACTAAACCCAATTCTAAGAGATTTCCCTTAATCCATTACAACCTTTTTGGACTAGGTTTCTAATAACCCTATAAGTTTGGTGACTTCTAGATACCTCATTTTTCAACAATCTTAGCTAGAATTACACAACCGTGCTATTTACAACGGACTTTATTTTTTCTTTTATTTTTATCAAGAATATTTCTAGAAAAATTTGGAGACTATCTAATCATTCAAGAAAAGCTCTGCAAGTGATTAAAATATTGTATCCACCCTCCCATGCGTGAGATGTGCAATGTTCTCATTGTATAATTAATGCATGAGAAAGTGGAAAATAAAGGATATTACCTGATAGGAAAGCCTGAATTTAGGCAATTTGGCTCAACAAGCTCCAATCCTACATATTAGAAAAAGCAACGATTATGTACAAACACTAAGTTGCCTCATAATAAGCGGTAAGTTTTATGTCTACAACTGAACATGGTTCAGTCAACTAGTCCTCTGAGAGGGCTATTGTCTCTTTTGGGGGCATCTGGGCTAAGTAGGGTTTTAGTCTTTGTCCATTAACAGTGAAGGTCTACCCAATTTTGAGATTAGCAATTTCTAAAGCCCCTTTACTAAACGGTTTTACTACTAGATATGGGTTGGGTCATTTAGATCTCCACCTACCTAGGAACAATTTCAATCTCATGTTAAATAGCCAAACTCTTTAATTAGGCTTGAAATTTTTCCTAAGGATGTGCTTATCATGAAAGCCTTTAGATTTCTCCTTATTTATCCTCGAATTTTCGTAAGCCTCATATGTAATATCCTAGAGCTCAGTCGGTTAAAGTTTTCTATAGGTGGTTTGATAAGCCTATAGGTTGTCATCTAATCTAGCGGACCAATTGTTTCTGTTAGGTCTCACAATTTTCTGTAGGTTGCTCTTGATATGTCTATTTGATACCTTTATTTGCCCATTAGTTTAGGGGAGATATGGTGCAACAATCCAGTGGTTTACCTCATATTTCTTCAATAAAGTCCGAAATTGGGCATTAGTAAAGTGACTTCCACCATCACTAATTAAGGCCTTGGGTATCCCAAACCTTGAAAATATATTCTTCTTTACAAAATCAATCAGGATCTTATGATCACTCTTTCTAGTTGGAACGAATCCAATCAATTTGGAAACATAATCAACTGCCACTAAGATGTACTTGAAGCCATTCGATGGAGGAAAGGGACCCATAAAACCTATTTGTTAGACATCAAAGATTTCGACAATCAAGATTTGGTTGAGGGGCATCATGTCCCTTTTGGTCATGCTCCCTAAGGTTTGGTATTTAGTGCAAGTTTTAGTAAAGTTGTATGCATCCTTAAAGAGTGTTGGGAAATAGAATTTAGACTTCAAAACCTTTGCAGTCATTTTCTTCCTAGAAAAGTGGTCACCATAAGCTTGCTCATGGTAGAAGGAGAGCACAACTGATACTTCTGATTCAGGGATGCATCTTTTGATGATCTGATTAGCACATAATCTAAATAATAAAGAGTCATCCCAAAAATAATACTTAGTTTAGATAAGAATTTCTCTCTGTTGTCTAGTAGAATCATGTGGGATTCTTCTTGCAGCTAAGTAGTTGACTAAATCTACATACCAGGGAAGACTCTTATCCTTTACGACCATCAATTGTTCATAAGGAAAATGATCTTTCGGCAGGTGATGGTAGTACCATCAATGGTGTTAATAAGCTTAAATTGTAATAAATGCTCCTAGATATTCGTCAGAAGATTATAACTTTGTCTAAATTGCATTTAAGAAAAAAGATAAGAAGATGGGTTAATTCTGTTGTTTTAACATCTCATCATTAATGCAGATTAACTAAGGGGTTAATTAAGGCTTAATCAAAGATTAAATGAGCTTAATTTCCTAAGAAGTGGGCCCGAGCTGACTGAATCAGGATTTTCTGCATTGTGAAGATTAAATTATTACAGAAAAATCCTAATTAATAGCCTCACTAGAATTGAAAGGGTTCTAGTGGAAATAAATTCAATATAAACCTCATAAAAATCACTAAATAATATTCTAAGAGGTTTAGTACCTTCACTTTGATCATTTGAACCCATTTTGATCAAAAATAGAGATTCAAGCGGGAATTTACCTTATTTTGGGTTTATGTGTAATTTACCTAATCAAACGTGGTCAAAACCCAAATCTAAGTTTACCAATAGATTCCTTGAGTCCAAATTAGGTTAATATCAAAATTTGAGCCTAATCAGAATCCATATTAACCTAGTTTGCATTTTATCCCTTAAAATCTCTATTCATTACACCTAAGCCCTTATCTTCTAGGTTTCCTTACAAACACAGCTAATTTGTCATTGTCTTTGCAAATGTACCCCTACCTCCTTCACTCTCCTATTTTCCTAAAACCTGATGCAGTAGGCCTTCAAACCCAAAGTTGGCAAGATTTGATTGGGAAATTACCCAATAAAATCTTTACCACATCACACCAAAATTGGTGTGAACAACAATTAGAGCATGGTCGATCTCTTGGGCCATGTCTTAGGATCTATCATCGATGAAATCACCGCCGGTGGGTTCGAGAGGTTTAGGAGTTGATTTTCCAAAAAGTGCTCATTAAGACTTGAAAATTTGGTAATTCGATGAAGATATCACATCTATATAAAGGGGAGAGCATTTCAATGCACAACTCATGCTCAATTACGTCAGATCTCCCCTCCTTCCCTCTCTCCAACATGGTTTGATGCACCTCCAGAGCTCCGTGACTCTCTTCCTCACCCTCTATCACAACAGATAGATAGAGGGCTTCTCTCCCTCATCTTTAGACAAAGCTTCCCATGAAGCTTTAGCCTCTGTCTCCTCTTCTTTCGCTCCGGCTGACCTCCCTTGTTTCTTCCTCATCGGCATACCTCTGGTGGTCTCTCCTCCTTTCTCTTTCCCCAAATTAGTTTAGGGTTTCTCCTTTTCTCTACTTCAATTAGGTTTCTGGAGCTTCACAGCTCCATCAATTAGCTCCTCCTTCCCTGAAGCCGGCAACACCTCCACCAATCACCTTCATCGCCGGCATGCATCCGCCCTCCTCTACCTCAATTGACCTAGGCGAAAGCTCCACCTCACCTTCACGACTATTTCGCCTCACCTAATTTCATCACACATCGCCTACATCAACACCTCCAACTCTATTCACTGGATCTCCACTCACCTTCACTCTTCGGCCACTGCACGCACGCACTCTTCAAATCACCACCACCAACACGTTTGCTGCATGTTGGTGAAGCTTTTGAACACTTTAATTGGTTCCCTTGGCCTGTATTCATCTTTGCAGGTTTGTCGCCGCCCCGTCGTCTTCTCCAACTCTGTTTGCGATCCGACTAGCCATTAACCACCATGCCACCAATCCCTTCGAACACGAAACTGCATCAGGAGCTCCGTTGGGTGCTTAATTGAACCAAGCAGTAGCTGCAACACTAGCAATTGGACCAATCTACTCTCAGCAGCTGCACGTGAAGGAACTCAGCTCCAAATAGTCCCACATCGGTGGGGGATAAATCATAATTCCCTGCATAACATTCTACGCCCATGTTAGTCGCTCTGAAATGGGTTTTAAAATCATCGCATTGTAGTATAGATTGAATCAGTGTGAAAAATAAATAATATTTATAACTCGAATGAAAATCCGAGGTCGAACACAAGGAGCAAATAGGAATTCACACACTAATCTCGATAATGCAAATGAGGGCAAGAATTACAAAATGATATTCAATAAATACTAATCTGTCACTTTTAGATATTCAATGAATTCTCATGTATTTTGAGACAATAAAAAGGTAGAGAAGCTAAAATGATGGTGATTTAAATCACCAATTATTCTCTAAGCATATATATCAAACATTCAATATCTCAACAGTAATGGTAATTATAAAGCCTCAAATCAATCGTCGGGTCAGATGACTAGACGACTTAACCATCAGATGCTACAGTGCTGCCCTAGCACTGTTCTTCTTCTCTCCTCTTCTTTTGAGATTTTTCCCTTCCTTTTCTTCTTCAATTGTTCTCTTCTTCATGAGCCTTCTCTGTCTGTTGCTCCTTCTTTTCTCTTTTGCGGCTGTGCCTTCTCTCTTTTGCTTCTCTTCTCTTCTCTCCTTCGTTTTCCCTTCATGCACGAGCCCTCTTCCTTCTCCTCTCCTTTCTTCTTATGCACAAGGGAAGTAATCAGATTTGGCTAAGTGTCGCATAGGGCAAAACCCTCCCCTGCCTCGTGCACTCTCTCTCTTTCTCTCCTCTTAGGTTCCGCCCTCCCAGGGCCACATTCAGGGTAGTCGGGTTATCGGGTAGGCACGCACCTGGGACTAGGCTCACTGGCATGGGTGGTGAGCGAGGTGTGGACAGGCTTAGGTGGGTAGTTGGGTGCACTAGGCCCGCGGATGAAGTGTCACGGGCGAGGCACGTGAGGGCGCGAGGACCTCACCCCCTGTGTGTTACTTGAGGCAGACAACAGGATGTAGAAATTCAATTTATTTGGCTGCATTTGTTCTTCCCTATCTGAGGTGGGACTAAATGTCCCTCCTTTCCTTCGTGCAGTGCAGCAGCAGAGTCTTTTGTCCAATTGGCGTGGCTACTGCTCCTGTAGTCTTCAACTGAGGTCTTGGATACGTTCGTGGGATGAATCCACGTAGCTTGGAGCAAATGCTTGGAGTCACTGTGTCCTGAAGCGAGCTTGAAGCCTTGCTCGAAGCTTCGGTAATGGCGGTGATGAGAAGAGGATGACGCCAACCTAAAAATAATAATACAACCTTACGACCAAGTTAAACTAGCTTATGACCTTTGTCGAATGACATGGAGTATGTTGGTGGTGGTTTTGTAGTGGATTGGGGTGTGTGGTGGCCGGTCGGAGTCGAGGAAGGAAGCTGGTGATGGGTTTGTTTGGTTGCACGATTGGGTGGATGAAAAAGTGAATGGAGAGAGGGGTTTTGAAGAGTGGAGCACGGCGGAGCTGATGGAGGTGATAGCGGCACAATTCGTGTGGTGGAGCAACGGTTGGGCATCTCCGAAGCTTCATTGGAGCGGAAGAAGATGGAGGGGGAGACGTGTGGTCGGCGGTTGTTTTGAGAGATAGAAAGAGGAAAAAGGAAGTAGGAAAGTAGAGGAAGCTAAAGAACTTAGTTTATGGATGAAAGGGGGAGAGATTCCCATGCCGGTGTGATGGCCAAACGTGGGGAAGACGAACCTCCGAAGGAAGAGACAATGAGGAAGAAGGGGATTTAGGAGCCCCTGAGTTGGTTGTCGAGGAGTGGACGAAGGAGGGGAGGAACGTAGCACTCCCAATTTGGTCGTTTGGAGGCCATAGGATGACAGAGGGAGAAGCTTGCTGGAGTTAAGGTCGGAGCCGGTCGTGGAAGAGAGAGAAGACATTGTTCTGGCCTTAAACCTAGCTAAAGAGCATGGCCATGCCCTAGGGATCCTTTTATAGGGTTCATGAGGGGGTTCCAAGCTTGGAAACAAGCTTGGGAACCTTAGAGCTTATGCACAAATAGGATACCCATTCCTTCAAAGCGTTCGCATGAGCTTTTGAGAAGGAGTTGGGATCCAAGGTTGGTCCCAATGGAAAGAGAATTTTCTAAGGAATCTCCTGTTTGATTTTGGTAGGTTTCATCAATCAATCAAGGAGATCTCTCCAAATGAAGCTCGTCGGAGTAGGATTCATGAGAGATAATGGCGGAGGGACCTTTTTGTGAAGATGACGAAGAAGTTGGGGGGCTATTTGTAAGGAATTCAAAAGTTAAGGGTCAGAATGAGATTGAAAGAGTCTGATTGGACCAAAATGCAAACTTGGTCAAGATGATCTTAGATTAGGCCTAAATTTTGGTAAAAACCTAATTTGGAACCAAGGAATCCAATGGTGAAGTTGGATTTTGGTTTTGACCAAGTTTGGCTGGGTAATTTATGTAAAAACCTAAATTAGGGCAAATGCCTGTCTAGGACTCTGTTTTGGGTCAAGACGGATTCTGATGGTCAAATTGAAGGTACCAAGCCCTAGAGAATATTTTTCTATGAATTTTAGAGGGCTAGGTGAATTTTATCCTGACCAGAACCTCAATTAATTAAGCAGATTTGTTTTTAGGGTTTCAAAAGTCATTTAATTTTTAAAACACGTAAAAATCCTTTTCTGTCTGTTCTAACCCACTTGTTAGCCTTTTAGGATCATTTAACCCTAATTAACCCTTGGGAAAACCCATGATTGTAATGCATTCATGATATGATGGTAAAATTATAGTTTTAACCCTATTTTCTTATCTTTCTCTCAGAATGATTATGCAATGAATTACAGTCCTCTGGCAGTTATGTAGGACAATTTATTCCTTGATATTGACTAAATTGAGCTAGTTATGGCTCATGATGGTGTTCCCATTAGCCCACAAGCTTACTGCCTTCGACACAGGGGTCAAGTCCCCATTCACAAGCCTGTGCATGCCCTTGTTTGTGCCTACACGCACATTGGTCTGGGACCTGTCCGATTACCCGATTAAATAGAGAAATAGAAAGGGAAAGGAAGGTTTGGGTCAAAAAGAAAAAGGGGAGTTTTTTCTCTTAATGGAATTGGGCCTTGATTTGAGCTTGAACTTTAAGTCATTTGCACGGCTTGAGCGACGTTTGATTGAGGCTTTGAGTTGAGAAAAAAGCCTAAGTGTTGAAAGGCTTATTAAGTGGTTTCAAACCATAAAATTTTTGGCTTATTCTCTCTTCATCATATTTCTTTGCCCCTGATCTATATACATTTCTGATATACATTGATTCATGTCCTTTTATTGCAACAAATTGAGCATTCACTTCATATTTTGTGCTATTTGATTAGTGGTTGAATTATGATTGTTTTGCTCCTTGCGAATGACCTCAAAACTCACATTTCTTTTTAGTACTATAAATCTAAATGTCGATACACTTTTATTGTCTATACTATGACTCAACTCTTTTCTAAAACACAATAGAAGCACATCAACAGCAGGTCTAATGTGGTCTGGGCTAAGTTGAGAAAGGTGGTTAGCCACAACATTTTGTGCTGCGATTTTATCTTAGATTTCTAGGTCAAATTCTTGCAGTAATATGATCCATCTAATTAATCTGAGTTTCTCATCTTTCTTAGCTAGTAAATGATAGAGAGCTAAATGGTCTCTATAGATTACCATGTGGGATTGGTTTGGATATTTATGCGATTTGTAAAGATGATTTTTGTTGTTGTAACACGTAATTTTGACTGACTTTTAAAATTTATAACCTAGATAGGGTGGATATCTAGGATCATCTAAGGAGGCAATATTGGGTATTTAAATGCACTCTCTTACTCTCTCAAATCCTCTTTTCATTTTAGCTTTTTCAATTTGGTGGTTTTTAGGGTTTTTGAAAATTGGGGCAACGAGAAGTAGACATTTTCCTAAGTAGTCGCGATAAAAATGGAAGTAATAAAAAATCAATTCTTCCTAAGCTCACTCTAGGAAAGTGTGGCCTAGAGTAATGAGGAAGAAAAGTGTGTGCAACTATTAATTCAAAAATATAGAGATTAGAAGAAGGTAATTGAAAGGAAAATTTTATTTTATTTTTATAGAACGAAGAAGAGCAAGTATCTCACTACAAGGAAATAATTGGAGAGCTCACTTGTGTGGAGGAATTCCACACAAATAAACCCCAAGTAGAGGAAAGCTTACTACAACATTGAAATTATAAAAAATGTAAAGAGAGACAAAGAAATCTCCAAGTAGGGCTTGAAGTTATCCTCACTCCAAGAGCGACTGTGTAATTCCCAACTATGGGACGAGGTGAGATTTGAGTGATACGAAAAATAAAGCGAAAATAATACTAACAATCACACAAAATTGCAACAATCACAAGACACACGAATTTTTAGGTGGAAACCCAAACCCAAGTAAAAATTACCACATAAGTCTCTCAACTTAGGATTTCTCGATCGACTGAGTCAATCAAATCCATTAACGAATTACTTCAAACGAAGGTAATTCAACCTCTTACAACCACACTACTTTGTACAAGGGTAGTGTTTCTCAAATCCCCTCATCTTCACGAGGAGTATTTAGTCTCGCAAAGGAGACAGGAATTTGCAAAGCGAATATCCAACCAAAGATTATAAACTACAATAATCCTATAGAGCCACAAAGTAAATAATTGAATTTAGCTACTATAGGTAAAGGATCTTCCCTTTGGTGGAAGTGCGTCGGCAAGTGATGCAGGTGCGTGATCCATGCAACGGCACAACGATGCTCTCATAATTGACGGTGGGAGAGCACGTGTACTGCAAATGTGGTGCTCTCTAAAGTGGGCTAGAGGATCTCGAAGAGCAACAACACTTCTAGATGATCTTTGTTGACAAGGCGATATCGTCGTTTTAAAATGCACGTTGGAGTATAGTCGAAATCGCTTTGAAAACAAATAGATTTTATCACTCGAAAAAGTTCCGAGGTCGAACACAGTGAGTAATATGGGAATTTAAATCTCAAGAATTGCAATATAAGATAAGAAAGCTATAGAATTGAAATCAAGAATTATTTCAAAATAATGTAGCACTAGGATCAAGTCTCAATTTGCAAAAATAATGGAGTAAAATGGTGGTTTAAACCACCATATACTCCTTACAATAATAGCTAAAGAACTCAAATATCAATATATGAAATAATGATCAAATGTGTCGTCTGATGGTAGGATCAGATGTCTTAAATGTCTGATTCTACAGTGCTTAGATTTCTTCTTCGTTCTCTGTTCCTTCCTTTCTGCTACTTCTTCTTTCTTTCTTTGCTGCTCCTTTTCTTCTTCAAAATATGGCTAAGTGTCAGAGTCTCATTGGAGCAAAACCCTCCCCAACCCGTGCAGCTATCCTCTCCTTCTCTCTTTAGGATCTGCACTCCTAGAGCCACAGGTAATCAGGTTATCGGATTGTACGCACCTGGGTCTAGGCTCATCGGCGTGCGGTGGTAAGCGAGGAGTGTAGGTCAGTCTAGGCGGGTAAACGGTCAGGCCAGGTTCGTGGGGGACAGAGTCGCGGACGAGGTGTAGATGTGCGTGGGTGAGTGGGACCTCACCCCGTGTTATGAGGCGAATAGCCTCTAACACTTTTTCAATATATGCGTGCACAGGGACTCTGTCGCTTTCGAGGTGGGACTATCCCACCCTCCTTTCTTCGCGCAGTCGCAGCAACGACTTCCTTCGTTGAATTGGTGCAGAGGCTCTGGTCAAAAGCTCCAATTGACTGTGCGGGGATACACCTAAGTCGATTTCACAGTCGCTGGAGTTTAGTTCTGGAGCTGCAGGTGAAGAAGAAGCTCTGAAGCTTGCTTCAGAGCTTTGCGTCAATAGTGGAGAGGGGTTGTGCCTGAAATCAGAAATATGACTTTTCGGTCCTATCAGAATGTTCAGGGAGGATTGCCGAACTACGGTGAGTACGACAGGGGGTTTTGTGTGGCGTCTCGAGGTCCGTGTATGCGTGTCGAGGTCGGTCTATGTGCGTGAAAGTGGGTGTGTTCGGGGGCGTGCGTGAGTGAGTGAAGTGGTGAAGCAAAGAGGTGAGGCGGAGGTTTTGAGGTAGTCGGTGAGGAGTTTAGTGGTCTGTGGTGGTGAGATGGACTTGCCAGAGGAGTTGCCGGAGATGGACAAGATGAAGTCGCAGAGGGTCGTTGGTGGTCAAAACGAGGTGGTGTGAACGTGAAAATAAAGTAAAGGGAATAGGCGACTTATCTAGGCTGGTAGCGGACGAAACAAGGTAGAGATAGCGTCAGTTGAGGTGTAGCCGACGCCGGAGACGAAGGTGGCTCCGGTGGGGAAGAAATGGTGAGGATGACAGAGGAGGCATATGCTGGTACGGTGAGACGCGGAAGGAGGTGAGGAAGATAGATCCATCTCTGGTATTGCGGACGAATGACGAGGAAAGGCAGAGGGGATCGCCGGAGCTCAAGGATCCTTTCGGCTGAATTAGGAGGGAAAAGTTAGGGTAGATCTAGCCAAAATCGAGCTTAGCAAGTTCGGGAGGATCTGGGTTCTCTTATGTAAGGATAGAGAGGCAGTTTGAGCTTGGGAAAAAAGCTTTCCAAGCTTGGAAAGCCTCGTCGGACTTGGGAGTTCCTTGATACCCAAATCTCTCATGAGAGATTGGGTAGGTTTTAGGGCTTGGGATTGATTTCAAAAGGAAGGGAATTTCTTGACGAACTTCCCTTTCAATTTTGAAAGGGATTCGTCAAGAAATCAGGAAGTTCTTTCCATTTTAAGGTTACCAGAGAAAGTAGGAATAGGATTAATGGTGGTAGGGACCTTTTTGTGAGAATGACGAGAAAGTTAGGGGTCTATTTGAAAGGATTTTGAAAGTTAAGGGCATAAATGAAATTAGATAGGACCAATTTGCAAATTAGGTCAAGACAAATTCATCTTGGGTCCAAATTTTGATACAAACCTAATTTGGACCTAAAGAATCCAATGTTGAAGTTGGATTTTAATTTTGACCATGTTTGACTGGGTAATTTATGCAAAAACCTAAATTAGGGCAAATGTCTGTCTGTAGTTCGATTTTGGGTCGAAACGGGTTATGATGGTCAAATTGAAAGTTCTAAACCTTGGAGAATATTTTTCTAGGAATTTTAGAGAGTTTAGGTGAATTTTATCTTGATCATAACCTCAGTAAATTAAGTAGGTCTGTTTTTAGGGTTTCAAAAGTCTTTTAATTCTTAGAACACGTGCAAACCCTTTTTTGTCTGTCTTATCCCACTTATTATCTTATTAAGACCAAATGACCTTCATTCAACCCCTAAGAAAACCCGTGGTGATAATGCATTCATGATGAGCTGGTAAAATTACAGTTTTAGCCCTAATTTCTTATTTTTCTTTCAAAATGAATATGAAATGACTTGTGACTCTTTGGCGGCTATGTAGGAGCATTTATTGAATTAATTGGGTAAAAATGAGCTAATTATGGCTCATGATGGTGTTCCCATCATACCCCCATGACTAGCTTTTGCTAGTCCCTTAGTAAAATTTCAAGGTATTAACTTTGATTCTAGACCATAAAATCTTTTGATGCTTAAAAACTTTGCTGTGTGCTTCCTTTTGTATATTAGGTTAGAATGCCAATAGTAGGCCTAAAGGTACTCAAGTA
This sequence comes from Thalassia testudinum, assembly GCA_037157565.1. Classification (NCBI taxonomy): domain Eukaryota; kingdom Viridiplantae; phylum Streptophyta; class Magnoliopsida; order Alismatales; family Hydrocharitaceae; genus Thalassia; species Thalassia testudinum. The sequence continues at coordinate 107,151,407 of JAZHRO010000003.1, read as the reverse complement.
CCAACCAAGATCCGGACTTGACCAGCTCCAACCTTAGTCTGCCGCGAGGTTTCTAGGGCCCACGGGAACTAACCTAAGGTTCGTTGAACTTCGCAGTTAAAGCACATGTGCTTGTAACATGTTTTAGCCTAGGTTCAATTTGCAGTGCATTTTTACAGTGTGACACCCTGTATTTGGTCATCAGTGATCTAAACTGAGCATTCGTGAAATGGGTCCCTCCATCAGAGATTATGGCACGTGGAATCCCAAACTAAGAAAAGATGTTCTAATGAATGAATTTGATTACTACCTTATGATCATTGGTTTGGGTCGGAATGGCTTCGATCCATTTAGACACGTAGTCAACAGCGAGCAGAATGTACTCGAAGCTGTCAGAAATAGGGAAGGGTCCTATAAAATCAATCCCCTAGACATCGAAGATTTCGCATACAAGAATCGGCTGTAAGGGCATCATTTCATGATGGCTCATGTTGCCTAAGGTCTGGCAATGAGTGTATGCCTTACAGTGATTGTATGCATCTTTGAGAACCATGGGCCAATAGAAGCTGCACTGGAGGACTTTTGCTGCAGTTTTATGACCAGAGAAGTGTCCACTGCATGCCTGGTCATGGCAAAAGGACAAAATGTCCTGAATATCCGCTTTCAGAACACATCGTCGAATGATTTGATCAGCACCAATGCGGAAGAGATGCAGGTCTTCCCAAAAGTAGTACTTGGCATCGGAAAGTAATTTGTCCTTCTTGGCTTTTGGCCAATCGGACGGTATCTGATGTGATGCCAAGTAGTTTACTAGATCAGCAAACCATGGAAGTCTTGTACTAATAGTTAGGAGGTGCTCATCGAGAAAATGTTCAGTAATGGGTCCGGAAGGGTTGATAATGTCAGAAGGAAGGCGAGACAAGTGATCAGCTACCACATTTTGTCTTCCCGCCTTGTCACGAATCCTGAGGTCAAACTCTTGCAACAGCAAGATCCAGTGGATTAGTCGAGGTTTCGCATCCTTCTTCACAAGGAGATGCCTCACAGCTATATGATATGAGAAAATGATAATACGGGAACCCAAAAGATATGATCTGAATTTTTCCAAGGAAAATACTACGGCTAGCAGCTCTTTCTTAGTAATTGTGTAGTTACGCTGAGCTTTGTCAAGTGTCTTGCTAGTGTAGTAGATGACTACGAGTTTCCCGTCAATTTTCTGCTCAAGTACTGCACCTACAGGGTAATCAAATGCATTGCACATGATTTCAAAGGGTTGAGACCAATCAGGGGACTGTAGGATAGGTGCTTGGGTAACTCGATCATGCAGGATCTCAAATGCCTGAGTGCACTCCTTGGTGATTTTAAAAGGAACATCCTTAGATAGGAGATTAGTCAGGGGGTGCATGATTTTCGAGAAGTCTGGAATGAATCGTCGATAAAAACTGACGTGTCTTAGGAAGGATCGGATGTCTTTGATAGACCTAGGCATAGGGAGTTTGGAAATCAAATTTATCTTGGCTTGATCAACCTGGATGCCCTTTTAAGAGATAAGATGTCCTAGGACTATTCCCTCAGGTACCATGAAGTGGCTCTTTTCCCAGGAAAGAACCAAGTTCATGTTGATGCACCGCCTAAGGATTTAGACCAAGTGCAGGAGACAATCGTCAAATGATTCACCAAATACTGAGAAGTCGCCCATGAAGACTTCAAGGTACTCACCTATCATATCTGAGAATATGGCAAGCATGCACTACTGAAAAGTAGCGGGTGCATTGCAGAGACTGAACAGCATCCTTTGGAATGCGTAAGTTCCGAAGGGACAGGTGAAGGTGGTCTTCTCTTGGTCCTCAGGATGGACTGCCACCTGGTTATAGCTGGAGTACCCGTCCAAGAAGTAGAAGAATTTATTTCCCGCTAGTTTTTCGAGGATCTGATCAATAAACGGTAGTGGGATATGATCCTTCTTCGTGGAGGTATTAAGTCTTCTGTAATCAATGCAGACTCTCCACGAATTTGCTACACGGATCAGTATTATTTCTTCGGTCTCAGTCGTGATCACGGTGAGTCCTGCCATCTTAGGCACAACCTGGATTGGACTCACCCACTGACTGTTGGAGATTGGGTAGATGATCCCAGCATCTAACCACTTAATGATCTCTTTTTTCACGACCTCCTGCAGATTAGGATTCAGATGTCTCTGCATTTCACGGGAAGGTTGTGTGCCCTCTTCAATATAGATGCGATGTGTACAATAAGAGGGGCTAATACCAGTCAAATCATCGAGAGTCCATCCAATGGCTCTTCGATGTTGGTGGAGAACAGAAATCAGATGGGATTCCTGATCAGGTGTGAGTCTGGAGTTGATAATCACAGGAAACGTCTGATTTGAACCCGAAAAGACATACTTTAGATGATCGAGAAGAGGCTTTAGTTCTAAAACAAGGTTATCGCAGCAGCGGGTGGTTCAGGGTGGGTGTTGGGAGAAAGGGAAGGAGCTATGGGTGTGTATATGTTGAGTTCGGACTCCTCTAATTGCGGGTTTTGATCCTCTTGTGGTTGATTAGAAGTAGTCAGGTTTTCCTCGATATATTGATCGTTAACCAGAACCTCGATATCACATATTTGTTCTATAACCCCGCAATTAATCCCTTGTTGGGCCTTAAAGATGTCAATCTTTAGTGTCTGGTTCCCAAATTTTAGTTCAATTTGGCCCTCCTCACAATTAATGTTGGCCCTAGCAGTGGCCAGAAAGGGTCTCCCTAGCATGATCGGTGTGTTTTTTGGATTCTCTGGAGCATCCATATCCAAGACTATGAAATCCACCGGGAAATAGAAATTTTGAACCCTAACAATGACATCCTCAATAACTCCTTTAGGTGACTTAATAGATCGATCTGCCAACTGTAATGTCACCTCTGTTGGTTTGAGCTTAGATTCCTGAAGATGGTCAAGTAGGGATGTAACTATTAGGTTTATGGAGGCTCCTAGATCCAATAATGCTCTATCATATTGGATATCACCAATTGTACAGGAAATCAAGGGAGTACCTGGGTCTTTTGCCTTAGGTGGGAGCCTACTCAAAATGATGGAGTTGGCTTGCTCTGACAATACGATTGGGCTCCCATTTTTGGTTCGCGGCTTACACTTAGGTGTACACACATCTTTTAGAAATTGTGCATAAGTTGGTACGTGGCGAATTGCATCCATCAAGGGGATGTTTATATGGACCTATTCAAAGAGCTGGACTAGGTCTTCTTCAGGTGCCACAGGTTTGGTTGTCCTCTTTCCCTTGGTCAAGGCCTCGGGAAATGGAACCTTAGATGGTTCCTCTAGAATAGGTCTAGGTTCTTGATCTAGGATAGAGGTATCCTGGATGACTATCCTAGGGTTTGGGTTAGCACTACCAGGCTGAAAGTGGCTTAGGTAAGGTGGGTTCTGTGTTGCTTTGCTACTACAGGTCATAACTGAATTCAGTCCTACCTGGTTCTGGTTTGGTGTAGGTAAAATAGGTGGCTACTGTTGAAATCTCAAGTATGATGTCGAAGCTTCCATCCCGTTGGGTGATGGAGTAGAAGGAACCGGATAAACAAAGTAAGCTTGGCCCAGATTTGGGTTCATAACGCACCTCTGGTTCGGCACGTTATTCAGATTAGGCAGAGGTTGCAAAGGGAGTGTACCAGGTTGGCGGGAATTTGCCATCTGGGCAAGTTGATTGCGGACCTCTGTGATCTCATCTTTGTGCTGTTTTTGCATAGCCACATTCGTCTTTTGAATGTTAGCCAGAGTCTGAAGGATAAGAGTCATTTGATCTCCTTGAGTTGGCCCAGATTGATAGGTAGGGTTGGGCCGAGGCTAAGGTGGCTGATATGGACGAGAAGCTTGTGGACGAGGCTGATATGATGGTCTCTGATTCTAATTATTTCCCGCCCACATGAAATTAGGATGATTTTGCCATCCAGGGTTATAGGTATTAGAGAATGGGTCGTTCTAGATGGTATTGAGGTCCTTGCAGGTCTGAGGAACCTTAGAAAAGTCAGAACACAAGGGTTCAGAGTTCCCCCAACTAGAATAGGCAGGTCCAGAGTTTCCTCTGGACCTAGAGTCAGACGGGGGTGGATACGGGTCCAACCCCTGAGAAGATCGATGGTAGATGTTATGCATAGCTTCCCTCCTAGAGGGCGGTTGTGCGAATGGGTTTCGCGCAGGGGTGGCTCGCTGCAGATGTCGAGTTAGCTCATCCACCTTCTCAATAATGGAGACCTTGTCCAAGCGACTAGCCATCAGTTCCAAGTCGACAGAAGAGGACAGGCCCTACATCTCATGTGCTCCCCTAGGATTCGTCAATGCATGGGCATTCGTCTGGTCAAATATGCCCATGGAGTCATTATTGATGGAGTTCTTGCACATATTCTCGAGAATCTCCCACACAGTGTCTTCGTGTTGACCCATGATATTTCCTCCGCAAGTTGCATTGACGAATAATCGGATATCTTCACAGAGTCCTTGGTAAAAAGATTGGATTTGTTCCCATTTAGGAACTCTATGATGGGGGCATTTTCGCATGAGATCCATGAAACGATCCCATGCTTTGTGAAATGGTTCTCCAAGCTGTTGTGTGAAGTGCGTGATCTGATGTCGTAAAGCGTTTGAACGACCAACTGGGAAGAACATTTTCAAAAACTCGGATTGTAGTTCAACCCATGTGTTGATTGGATGCGTTTGAGTATGATACCAGTGAGCTGCTTTGTCCATGAGAGAGAAGGAGAACATTTTCATAAGAAGAATATCCCGATTCTGAACATCTGACCTGAAGGTTTGGGCCAGATGCTTGAGCTATTTAATGTGCTGGAAAAGATCCTTGGAATTAAGCCCATGAAATTTCGGAATAGCATGAATCATGTTGGGCTTGAGTTTAGTATTAGGACCTCCAGCAGGGATTTGGACTCGAGGTTCGATTGCCACCGCGGTGGGATTGTAATGATCTCGCATCATAGGACGTCGTGGTGGATTCACAAAGGCTTGGAATAGATCATTAAGGTGCTGAAGCTGATTCTCGAGGTTGTTCTCTTCTACTGGTTGTTCCATGATGATGGAAGAAGGAGAGTTAGGCTCAGATGAATCAGAAGAGATGTCTATGTGATGGGGTTGCTGCACAAACACGGAAGTCGAGGCCTGGCCTCGACGGGAGTGAATAACTAATGGAGGCCTCAAGGGTGGTCTTAAGGACCTCCTACCAAACATGCATTGATGGACTGGACGAGAATAGAATGTGATGGACCCAATCAAGACACCCAAAAATTTTGGATGACTACAGAGGTTCGGGGCGGATGATACCCCTTAGTCAAAAAGCTGTCCACCTGTAAATTTCCTAGGCAGCCAGAGAAGGAGAGTCCGACGAAGACCCCTACACAGTAAAGCATCCCCACGGGTTACAGGGTTTCCCCCACCCGACCTCTCTTGTCATTGATGGTCCAGGTAGACCAGACTGGGGACTTGACCTCTTAAGTCTACCAGTTTTATTAAGAGCATGGGTGCTTATGATTTCACTTGAACTTTTAAGATGTATTGAGTGCAAGAGTGACCTAATTTAAAGATTGGTTGACCCAACAAGGTGGGTCAACTTCACTTGTTTGTCCTTTGAGAAATTTAGGTCCCTCTTTTAAGATTCAAGCAAGATTAAGAGCCTGATTTTTAAGGTTTACTTGAATGGATCAATTCAATCAAGGCTTACGCACACACTGTTTGGGAAAGTTGAACACAGTGTCTTTGGTGGGCAAATCAATAGTCGAAATCACTTTGAAAACAAATAGATTTTATTACTTGACAAAGTTCCGAGGTCGAACATAAGGAGCAATATGGAAATTTAAATCTCAAGAATTGCAATATAAGGCAAGAAAGCTATAGAATTGAAATCAGGAATTATTTCAAAATAATGTAGCACTAGGATCAAGTATCAATTTGCAAAAATAGTGAAGTAAAATGGTGGTTTAAACCACCATATGCTCCTTACAATAATAGCTAAGGAACTCAAATATCAATATATGAAATAATGCTCAAATTTGTCGTCTGATGGTAGGATCAGACATCTTAAACATCTGATTCTACAGTGCTTGGATTTCTTCTTCGTTCTCTGTTGCCTCCTTTCTGCTGCTTCTTCTTTCTTTCTTTGCTGCTCCTTTTCTTCTTCTAAATATGGCTAAGTGTCAGAGTCTCATTGGAGCAAAACCCTCCCCAACCAGCGCAGCTATCCACTCCTCTCTTTAGGATCCGCTCTCCCAGAGCCACGGGTAATCGGGTTATCAGATCGTATGCACCCGGGTACAGGCTCACCGGCGTGCGGTGGTGAGCAAGGAGTGTAGGTTAGTTTAGGCGGGTAAACGGGTTGGGCTAGGTCCATGGGGGACAGAGTCGCGGATGAGGTGCAGGTGTGTGTGGGTGAGTTGGACCTCACCCCATGTTATGAGGTGAATAGCCTCTAGCACTTTTTCAATATATGCGTGCATAGGGACTTTTCCGCTTCCGAGGTGGGACTATCCCACCCTCCTTTCTTCGCGTAGTCGCAGTAGTGACTTCCTTCGTTGAATTGGTGTAGAGGCTCTGGTCAAAAGCTCCAATTGACCGCACGAGGATACGCCTGAGTCGATTTCGCAGCTACTGGAGTTGAGTCCTGGAATTGCAGGTGAAGAATAAGCTCTGATGCTTGCTTCAGAGCTTTGCGTCAATGGCGGAGAGGGGCTATGCCTAAAATCAGAAATACGGCCTTTCGGCCCTGTTAGAATGTTCAGGGAGGATTGCCGGACTACGGTGAGTGCGACGGGGGGTTTTGTGTGGCATCTTGTGGTTCGTGTGTGCTGTCGAGGTCAGTCTGTGTGCATGAAAGTGGTTGTGTTCGGGGGTGTGCATGAGTAGCGAAGTGGTGAATAAGGAGAGGGGAAATGAACGGAGAAGTGAGGCGGAGGTTTTGATGTAGTCGACGAGGAGTTTGGTGGTCTGTGGTGGTGAGATGGGCTCACCGGAGGAGTTGCCGGAGATGGAGAAGATGAAGTCGTGGAGGGTCGTCGGTGGTCAAAACGAGGTGGGGTTCATGCAAAAATAAAGTAAAGGGAATAGAGGACTTATCTAGGTTGGTAGTGGAAGAAACGAGGCAGAGATAACGTCGGTTGAGGTGTGACCGACTTCGGAGATGAAGGTGGCTTTGGTGGGGAAGAAATGGTAAGGATGACGGAGGAGGCATCTGTTGGTACGGCGAGATGTGGAAGGAGGTGAGGAAGATAGATCCGCTGCTGGTATTGTGGACGAACGATGAGGAAAGGCAGAGGTGATCGTCAGAGCTTGAGGAGCCTTTCGGCCGAATTAAGGGGGAAGAAGTTAAGGTAGGTTCGACCAAAATCAAGCTTAGGAAGTTCAGGATGATCTGGGCTCTCTTATATAAGGATCTAGAAGCGGTTTGAGCTTGGGAAACAAGCTTTCCAAGCTTGGAAAGCCTCACCAGACTTGGGAGTTCCTTGACACCTAAATCTCTCATACGTTTGCATGAGAGATTAGATAGGTTTTAGGGCTTGGGATTGGTTTCAAAATGAAGGAAATTTCTTGACGAACTTCCCTTTCAATTTTGAAAGGGATTCGTCAAGAAATCAAGAAGTTCTTTCCATTTTAAGGTCACTAGAGCAAGTAGAAATAGGATTAATGGCGACAGGGACCTTTTTGTGAGAACGACGATAAAGCAAGGAGTCTGTTTGAAAGGGTTTTGAAAGTTAAGGGCATAAATGAAATTAGACAGGATCAATTTGCAAACTAGGTCAAGACAAATTCATCTTGGGTCCAAATTTTGATATAAACCTAATTTGGACCTAAGGAATCCAATGGTAAAGTTGGATTTTGGTTTTGGCCATGTTTGACTGGGTAATTTATGTAAAAACCTAAATTAGGGCAAAAGTCTGTCTGTGGTTCTATTTTGGGTCAAAACGGGTTCTGATGGTTAAATTGAAAGTTATAAACCCTGGAGAATATTTTTCTAAGAATTTTAGAGAGTTTAGGTGAATTTTATCTTGATCAGAACCTCAGTTAATTAAGCGGGTCTGTTTTTAGGGTTTCAAAAGTCATTTAATTCTTAGAACACATGTAAACCCTTTTCTGTCTATCTTATCCCACTTGTTATCTTATTAAGACCAAATGACCTTCATTCAACCCCTGAGAAAACTCGTGGTGATACTGCATTCATGATGAGCTGGTAAAATTGCATTTTAGCCTTAGTTTCTTATTTTTCTTTCAAAATGAATATGCAATGACTTATGACTCTCTGTAATTATGTAGGAGCATTTATTGTCTTAATTGGGTCAAAATGAGCTAGTTATGGCTCATGATAGTGTTCTCATCAATCTTCTTCTTTAAGACACAATGTGAGTGGAAGTAGTATTCTTGGGTGTGTCTAACAAAGGAAGGGGCTCTCCTATTTATAGATGGCTTGGGAAGGCTTTGGAAGGCCTTGAAAGGTTTCTATAGCCGTTGGGAACAAACCCAAGGCAGATTGGGTCGGAATCAGGGTCATTAATGATTTTGACAGTGTTATTAGACGTTTGGGTCTAATATCAGACGTCTGGAAAACAAGTATAAGACGTCTGCAAAGTAGAGCAGACGTCTAATACTAAATGGTTTCCCTTCCTGATTTTAGTCAGACCTAACAGGGTTCTAGTGTAAGTGAGTCAGACAATAGGTTGGGCGTTTGGCACTGTTTGGACGTGTGGAAACCTAAATTACTGCGGGAATGGATTTTCCAAGGCACAGACGGCTAGATTACTGATGAAAGGTGATTTTGGCTTAATTGAGGGCGAACGTCTATTTATCAGATGTCTGAGGTCCTCTACGGATGTCTGATAGAAGATTAAGAGTCAATCCTCAATGATTATATTTCTAAGCCAACGTTCCACTAATTGAACGTCTGGCAATGTCATTAGACGTCTGTTAAGAGGTTTGGACTAAGGGCTAGACGTCTAAATCTGGCAGACAATAAGTGATTCTTAGCCTAAGCATTTTTGGATGTCTGATAAAACAGTCAGACATTTTAAAAGTCAATATTAGATGTCGGATTTCCAGATTGGACGTCTGATTAGGTTGACTAATGCCTACATTGGTTTTCTAAGTTCTCTATGAAATGTCTAAGTGTCCTAGGGTTTAGTAGGCGATCCTAAGACTTAAGGTAGGCTACTTTGAGGCTCTTTAACATATGATCTAGGGAAATAAAAGAGCAAAGAAAATAAAGACAAAAGATACAAAGATTAGGTACATAAAATAAGATAAAAAGAAATCTATCCTATTCTTCTTGTCTTCTAGCTCGCTCCAAGTGAAGCTCCTCCTCCAATGATCTCCTCAAATCCACCATGGATGCAAGCTCTGAGGTCCTTCACACTTGTATCCATTTGCAATTGACCTGAAATCTTGGACTTCAAATGCAAATGTTAAATAAAAGTATTTTGTTATCATCAAACTTACCAATCGTGGTGCCCTTGCACCAACAGGTTGTTCCTGGCTTGGAGAGGATTCCTTCTTACTCCAACATGGTGCTTCTTCCTAGCTCTCCAAGGGTGGTAGACGTCCACCCTTCTCCTCCTGCTTAGCTGTCCTCCAATGGATGCTCCTTGGCAAGGTTCCAAGGAAGAAGACGATAATGTGTAAAGACAAGAAGGACATGGTGTAGGGTCTTAGTGTGCATGCCCACCTTGGTTCTTCCAAGGAATTGATGTAGATTTTTGGTAGAAAATATGTAGCCAAGGATGGTCTTATGGTGGTGGTTAATAGGTCATTATATAGGCATAAGGGGGGTGGTGGTTAAGGGCAATATTGGCACCAACTTAAGGTTCTAGAAAAATGGTGGTTGGCGCCAATTTGGAGGGCTGGATGTGGTTGTTTGAGGTGGTGGTTATGGGATCAAGGGTAAGGAAGAGTTGGTGTCAATGGATGGGATGTGAAGGGGGGTCGTTACCACCAAGATTGGTGCCAACTCTATGGTGGTTGGGGTGGTGTTTTTGGTGCCAACTTGTGAAGAGGTGCCAAGTAAGGTGGTTACAAGGTGGTGGCACCAACTTGGAAGGAAGTGAAGGAGATGGTGGTTATGCCTATTTTTGGCGACAACTAAGGGGTGATTAGGATTGGAGTTGGAGCTAAGGTGGAGGAGAGTAGGAGGTGGATTTTGGAGTTAGCTTAGCTAGGGTTAGCTAGTAGCTAGTAGGAGCTAGGAGGAGCTCACTTGAACCAGATAGAGATATCTTGAAGATGAGAAGAGCTGAAGTGGAGCTTCCTGTGGACTTAGTAGCCAGCTTAGCTAGTTAGCTTATTGCTAGTAGCTAAGTTGGTTTGCATTGAGCTGTAAGGAGCTAGCTTAGCTAGTTAACTCATAGATAGTAGCCAAGTGTTAACAGGCTATCGGGAAGTTTTTAAGTCATTTCATTGTAATAAAGCCTCAATCGCTCGAAAATAGATAAAACTTATAAACTCAGAATCTTAGAGTTCGAGGTTGAATACAGGGAGCAAATGTGGAATTCATAACATTAACCACATTCAGAATCAATGAACACAATAAATGGAGCACAAAAAGAGATATGCAATGAATGAAATTGATTAGAATTAATATCAGTCAATGTATTTCAGATTGCATGGAATCTAAAAGAGAAGAGAGTCAAAACAATGGTGATTTAGATCACCACTAATCCTCTTTAATCAAACATGCATGCAATTACTCAATTATTTCAACTGTAAACTATAGTACTTAAATAATGCAACAGTATCTTAAATAATGCTCAATCAGACGACAGGTTTTTCTTTTAGACGGCTTAAGTGTGTCCCTGGTGTGTAAAAAGAAGGTCCAGTTGCATGTTGTATGTATTGCTTGTTGAGAGATGTCACTGAGACTTGAGCCTACTTTTTTAGGCTTCTGAATGTGGATAAAGTAGACTGGGAAACATCCACACACAACAAGGACACAAGGGAGTAGTTGCCATAACCACGAGAAACCCTGGACATAAAAGTGCACAATTGAAAATGATATTGACATTTCCTTCTTTGAGTCCCCATCACCCATAAAATCCCAATTTCAATGCCTTCCTATTGTTGTTGGCCCTCATATCATCACTTGTGCCTTGATAAATTCAGCAAGCATAATTTATCCCATTTACCCTCTAGCTGCAACTACCAAATGAATCCATAGCCAAACCAATTCACAATGGTTTTTAATTTATATTATGAACTTGGAATGATTCAACCTCTTTGTTTAATTAGTTGTAAAATGAGACCACTAAGCTATTGAACAAAGCTTATTCTCTGAAAGGGTGGCAGGCTTTAATTCACCTTTTTTTTTAAGAATGCTTTAGTTTACTTTTGCCTAATAAACCAAAATATATTTGTAGCACCCCACGGATCCAGTGCTGTTAACAGCACCTCTGTAACAGCTCTGGGTTCTAGGATTCAAATCCTAGGGCCAAAATCTCTCTCCAGGGAAAGACCCCAGGATATCATATCATCTCGCATTAGTGGATTGGGTGTTAAAGCAGTGTTATTAACAAAATTAAATAGGGATAAACTTATAAAAAAAAAAGCAAGTGTAAGAGCTGCCAAGTAGACATGACTATAAGTATGAACAATTGATGGTTGGACTTTTAATTAATGAACTACAATCTGAAAGAATTTTTCGATAGAGTGCATTGAACAAAATTGGCAAAAGCCTTATAAACACATGCAGCCAGCCATAGATAGTTTTAGTTGTGTCTGAAGCAAAGTTGGAATGAAAAACAACCATATGCAAATCCAGGTATGCAATCAACCACGAACAAAAAGGCAAAAAAAGCCCCGGGTGGCTTAGTTGGTAAGACCTTTATACGACTACTGTGGGAACGGGGTCATCAGTTCGAGTTTTACCAACACTGGATTTATCCGGAGGTTAAGGAGTTGGAGCACTTGAGATTTCCGGGGTTTACCTCGCAAGAGGGTTTCCTTGTCACAAAAAATTAAAAAAAAAAAGGAAAAAAAACAAATCCTATTTGAAACCTTATACGACAAACCTACAAGGGACCAAATTACATTCCTATACAACTACTATAAAAGCAGACTGTAGTCGAACAAGTTATTTACCTAAAAAAAAATTCAAGACAAGTGTGTCAAATAAGCAAACACGAAGAGGTTCGCCCTTGCCCTCGTCCGTGCCGCACAGGAAGAGATCTGCCAGAAGAGGGATCATCACCCTCGTCCAAGCCACAGGCAAGCGATCTCCTTCTCATCGATACTCCTCGCCCTCGTCGTCGTCGCAGCCAAGCGACCTCGTAGCGCCGATGAAGAGGGAGCGGGGGTTGCACGCAGTGTGTAAGGGGAGATGAGACAATCTTCGACGACAGTGGGAAAGGGGGAACGACCGGCCTTTGATGCATTCTCGTGGAAGAGGGAACGACGGCGACATCGGGGGATTTGCAAGGCAGGAGAGCGCGCAAGAATGAAACGAGTGCCCTGTGCCAAATTGGTTTTGTCCCTTAAATCTGTTGTACTTCTTATTTGCCCCTATAATATAATCCATCCCTAAAATGGGATTATTGTATTTCTTGTACCAAATTTTGGAGGAAGAAGATAGGTCATTTGGTGGTTTTATGTGGTGTATTTATAGGAGGAGGGGGGGTGTGGTGGGCGGCCATAGGTGTTAGGGTTAGGGTTTAGATGGCACAACCAATGGTGGAGGTAGGTGTGGACTAAGTTATGCAAAAAGGTGAGGGGGTATTGGTGATGATCTTGGAAGAGTTGGGTTAGGTTTAATTAGGTTTGGTTAGGCTAGGATCTAATAGATGGAGTCTAATTAGGTTGATCCTAGTCTAATTAGATATGTGTGTGTCAATTGGGCCAAGGTGATCCTAGTAGGTATGTGTGTGAACTTAAGTAGGTTTAGGTTAAGTCTAATTAGGTTCTATTGAACCTAATTAGACATGTGTGGGTAGAGATAGACCAATTGGGTCTTGGATGGATCCAATTGGGTTCGATGCACCCAATCAAATATGAGTGCACCCAATTAGTTGTGGGTTAAGTGATTGGATTTGGGTAGAGTCTAATTAAGCTATCATGAGCCTAATTAGCTTAGGGTTAGCCTAATCGGATCCAACTAGACCTAATTAAATTATGGTTGACTCAATTGACTCCAATTGAGTCAATTGAAGGTTCTCTGGACCTAAATAGGATTCTAAGGCGTGGATTAGGGATAGGGATAGTGTATAGGGTTTATGGATAATTGATAATGGAATCTGGATAACATTATCCAGGTTTTGGCCAAAGTGGGGGAAATTCAGGGTTAGGGATATAGATATCCCAGTTGGAGGATAAAGGTAGGAACAATGTCGATAAGGACATGGATAGCACTATCCATGTTTTGGGTTCTAGGCTAATTTAGCTTGATAGGAGGGTGGCTTAGGGATAGGAGTAGGGATAAGGCTATCCCAGAAAACTATGGATAGGGATAGGGCTATCCTAAGTTCTTCTTTACCTCTTTTTCTGCACTTATTCCTACGAGTAATCTAATCTATCTCTCTTTTACTCTTTGTCTTTATTTCTTCTTTATTCCAAGCGTTATTCTAAGCTCCCACTCCAGCTCTATTACAGGTCCAGTTTCTATCTCGCTTTTATTCAGTCTCACATCTCCTAAATTTCTTATTATCTAATAATACAATTATCCACTAATTAGCAAGGTAGAATGACATTTTTCTATAAATAGCTAAGTAAAATACTTATAATACAAAATATGCAGCTTATTGATGTATTATTCATGAGTTAGGCTAGGATTTAACTTAATTCAGGTTGATTACATCCTATGAATTCTGTGTAATCATACTCTTATGTCTAAATTTTACTAGTCTCTAGCAAAAATAATATTAAAAAATCCCACGAAAAAAGATGCGAAAATCAAATATGCAGATTTTTCATTCAATTTCAAAAGCAAAGTGAAAATAGACTTTTTTTTATGTGTATATATTTATATATATACTTTTATTATAAACGAGTTGTTGTTAAGGACTTAAGCAAGTTTGAATAAAAAATCTCAATACGATTTTTCACCAATGAAAAGAACTTACGGACAAATCCTTAACGATAAAGACTTCAACAGCTCTCAAGTACTGACTTAAATTCAGATCACCCAAATCAAATTAAGAACTCTATTAGTCATCCAACTTAGGTCGCGATGGTAACTTTCCCTGACTTAGTAGACTTACCTAAGATTTAAAGTGAATGTGAGAAACAGGCATCTTTTGTGTGAAATAGATTGACTCGTCATAAAGGACAACTAAATTGACTCCTAATATTCAATAAAACTTAGAATATTTCTAGGCTCTCACTGGGACAATCTTGTCTTTGGTTAAGCCATACTAGGATTTGACAGCTTTTTCCTCTCCAGTTTTCTACCCTCGAAGTCAACACTCTAGGTGTATATCTCCCCAGCTAGTTTTCTAATATCTCTATATTTTTCAAAAATCTATAGGTAAACACCCATTTGTAGCAAGGTGTTTTTATCATAATATGTGGTGGAAAAGAGTAGCATCCATATGTAGCACGATGCTTTATTTATTTGGTGGAAAAATTTGCACCCATTTGTAATGAGGTGCATTTTATTTAGTAGGGTTCATAGGATAAGACTAAAAATATTTTTTCCTTCTCATTTTCCATTTTCTCAATTTTTTATTTTCTCGAACTCTTTTTTCTAGGTGAGTGACTCACCTTCATCTGTTCTAAATGCATACCCTACAAACAAGCATAGTCCTAAGAACTAGAAAAATGGCAAAAGTCCTTTAGATCTTTTGCCCTAAAACTAAATTTTATTGACTACTAAGGACTTAATAAGGTCGTCTAAGAGATGATTAAGTGCATGGTGTAATTGAAGATGCTTGAGACTCAAAGACTATTCAAATCAAAGGACGGAAAGATAAGTCATTCACTTATCACCCATTTTGACTTAATACTATTAGCATTTTTGGATCCCTTCAAAAACTCAAGAAAACAAGTCCAAATTTAGGTAAGTACTTGAAAAATTAAGTCTATTAAGATTTGAAGAGTCTAGGCGGAAAGACTTTGGTTCGCATTTCTTAACGTTGGTAAATCATCAGAATCAAGAATTCTTGTCTTCTCCTAACTTAAATTCCAAAAACAACACTAAAAACACACTTTTTTTATTTTTTATTTTTATTTTTTCAAAACTTACTTATTCCAAAAGGAATACCGCGAGAAAATATGCATGATGTGAATGCAATAGTGGAAAATTTTCACTGAAAATCGTAGGTGTTGGCAAAAATATTCAGTGTACGTGTACTACCCCCATGCCTAAATTCTTGCATGTCCTCATATATGAATATAAACAGAATGAAAAACAATGAAGGACATGAGGTAGAAAGGGTAGAAATCACCTAGAATATCTCCTGAATTTTTCGTTCAGGTTATTCCAACACTTATGAAATAAGACAAATATGCTATATATAAAAGGATATTTATATATGTATAAATGCTGAGTTTAATGCCTCTAGATGGGTGAAAACTTAATCACATGTCCTTGAGAAGGCTAATGACTTCATTAGCAAGAGGAGGTTCTTGAGCCAAAAATGGCTTGAGGTGCTGGCCATTCACTGTAGAAACATGCCTAGTCTTTGGGTCTAGGATCTGAATCGCCCCATTATAGTATGGGAGAATCACAATAAAAGGGCCAATCCACTTGGACTTCAGCTTGCCCACAAAGAATTTGAGTTTAGAATCAAATAACCATACTTGCTGGTTAGGCATGAAAGATTTCCTCCAAATATGGTGGTCATGAAAGGCCTTAGTTTTATCCTTATAGATCTTCGCATTCTCGTTGGCCTCCCACTGGATCTCTTATAATTCACTTAGCTGGAGCTTCCTTTCATAACCTCCTGCATCGAGGTTAAAATTACATTTTTGCATCGCCCAAAAGGCGCAGTGCTCTATGATAGGCCTTTCCATACACCATGCGATATGGTGACATTCCAAGTGGGGTCTTGTACGTGGTCCGAGATGCCCATAATGCATCAATTAACCGTTCAGACCAATCCTTCCGGTCGGGTCTAACTGTCTTTTGCAGAATGAGTTTGATTTGACTGTTAGACACCTCAGCCTTCCCATTGGTCAATGGATGATATGGGGTGGCAATACGATGATGCATGCTATACATTTTCAATAGCAACCGGATATGGGCATGGATGAAATGATTCCCCCTGTTGCTAAGAAAAGCACAGGGGACACTAAATCTTGCAAAAATAAATTCCCAAACAAAAGATATGACGATTTTATGATCAGCTCACCACGTTGGGATAGTTTCGACCCACTTTGAGATATAATCAACTACAAGAAGAATGTACACGAAGCCATGCAAGTTTAGGAAAGGGTCCATAAAATCAATGCCCCAAACGTCAAACACTTCCACAACCAAGATAGGTTGGAGAGGCATCATGTCTCTCCTGGTCATGGAACTGACCGATTGGCATTGCTTAGAGCATTTGGCGAAATCGAGTCTATCTTTAAAAATGATGGGTTAGAAGAAACTTGACTGCAAAATCTTTGCAGTGATTTTTCTGTTAGAGAAATGACCACCACAGGCATCGCTGTAGCAAAAAGATAACACACTTGAAATCTCATAGTCAGGGGCGCACCTCCTGATTATTTGATTAGATCCAATACGGAAAAGTAGGGGGTCGTCCCAGAAAGATAATTTGGCTTTAGACAAGAATTTGAGCTTTTGGTCCTTAGATAATCTCGCAAGTATCTTGCCTGAGACAAGATAATTTGCAATATTTGTGTACCAGGGAAACTCCAAAGAATCTATAGCCAACAGAGATTCATTCAGAAAACTATCAGATATGGGCGGGGAATTTGGAATGTGGGCTGGGTCAAGTTAGGATAAGTGATTAGCCACTACACTATGTGCTTAAGCTTTGATGCGATCTCAATATCAAATTCCTGTAATAGAAGGATCCATCTAATCAGGTGGGGTTTGGAATCCTTCTTTGAAAACAAATGCCGAAGGGCGGAATGATCAATAAATATAATGACTTTTAACCCTAACAAATAAGAGAGGAATTTCTCTAGCCTGAATATTACGGCTAGCAATTCTTTCTCTGTGACTGCGTAATTACGTCGAGCCTCATTTAACATCTTGGAAGTGTCGTAAATGACAAAAGGTGGCACTCTTGACGGTGGCCTAGAGTAGCTCCGACAACGAAATCAGAGGCATCACACATAATCTCAAAATCAATAGACCAGTCGGGTGGCTAGAGAATAGGATAATTAGATATAGCGCTCCGTAAAGTCTTGAAAGCGTTGAGACATGATGAGTCAAAATCAAATGGGATGTCGGCTGCGAGAAGATTCGTCAATGGATGAGCGATTTTTGAGAAATCTCTAATGGATCTTTTGTAAAATCCGACGTGACCCAAGAAAGATCTAACCTGTTTGACCAAGCTAGGTGGAGGAAGTCAGGAAATGACATTAGACTTTGCTCGATCGACCTTGAGTCCATTTGCAAGGATCTTATGACCTAGTACTATGCCATCCCTCACCATGAAATGACTTTTCTCCCATGAAAGTACTAGTTTAACCTCAATACACCTCTTCAGGATCTTAGTGAGGTTATCAAGACAAGATTGAAAATCATCTCCGAAAATGGAGAATCATCCATGAATACTTCCACGAAGTCCCCTAACATGCCTAAGAATATGGCCATCATGCAATGCTAAAAAGTCGTAGGTGCGTTGCATAGGCCAAAGGGCATTCGCTTGAAAGTGAATGTGCCAAAGGGGCAGGTGAAAGTAGTCTTGTCCTGATCATTTGGGTTAATTGCAACCTGATTATACCTGGAGTATCCATCTAGAAAATAAAAGAAACCTTGGCCGCTAACCTTTCCAAAATTTGATCAATGAATGGCAAAGGAGAGTGATCCTTCTTTGTAGCCGTGTTCAACTTACGATAATCAATGCATACCCCCCATGAAGTCACAGTATGGTTTGGGATGGATTCACCCTTTTTGTTTTTTATAACGGTGAGTCCTACCTTTTTAGGCACGATTTGGATAGGACTCACCCACTGGTTGTCAGATATGGGATATATAAAATCAGCATCCAGCCATTTGATGGTCTCCTTCTTGACAACCTCTAGCATATTTGGATTTAGCCATCTCTGAGATTGTCTAGAAGGTTTCGCCCTCTCATCCGTGTATATATGATGAGTACAGTAAGAGGGGCGAATACCATAGAGATCAGAAACCAATTGCAGCTCCTGTTCTTAGGCTAAGTGAGAACTAATAATAACCGAGTATGTCTTACTATTGCCCAAGAACACATATTTTAATGAATCAAGTAAGGGCTTGAGTTCAATCACAGGTGAAGGGGTTATAGAGTCATCTGCGGGAGAAGGTTCCTGCAAGGAGGGGGGAGAATCAGTAGTATATATCTGATAATCTTGATATGCATTACTGTCTGCCGAGCCCGCACCTGAAGGAAGGGCAGCAGTGATTGCATCAGTAAGGAGATCAGATTTAGATCCCGCACCATTATGACCACAGGGTTCGAACTAGGGTGAGCATGACCATAGGTCGAAGCCCAAGTGTCTCATCGGGTATCCTAGGCCCCCCTTCTCAGAGTCAGCAGAAACTGAACTCATGCTCCATACACTATGGTCTGGAAATGGAGTCAAGGGTAGACATTGATCGAGGATCTCATCTACATGTCAAGTAGGCCAAAATCATTTGGAGTAATCATGCCATTTTGCACTAGTAGAGGCGGGCCAGAAAATGATGTATCAGAAAAATCAGAGTCTCTATGATTTGGGATGCTAGGTTCAGAGAGACACCTCAAATAATCAGATTCCAAGAATGATGAAATGTGCAGTGGGTCAATCTCACTCCCGTGTGGATCATTGTCTAAAAACCCTAAAAGTGAAGATGAATGAGACATTGGGTCACTACGAAGAAGCTTAACGTTTCCACAATAAGCTGAATTCTCATTTTCACCATCCTCCTCAATTAGATCAAAATTGAAGTTCTTAGATGCCCTAAAAATGTCTAATCTAAGTCTCTCCCTACCTAGGGCAATCTCCATACACTCGGATGCACAATCGATGTTCACTTGGGTTGTCGCCAAAAATGGGTGACCCAAAATGATTGGTGCATCCTAGAGATTAGGAGGAACCTCCATGTTTACTATGAAGAAGTCTGCTAGAAAGCAAAATCCATAGACCTTTACTATGACATTTTCAACCACCCCCTTGGTGTTTTCACCGATCGGTTAGCAATTGAATGGTTACCAGGGTGGGCTTTAACTCCCCGAATCGAAATCGATCATATACGGTAGTGGGAGTCAGGTTGATGGACGAACCCAAATCTAGAAGGGCCCGATCAAATGGAGAATCTTGTAAGTAGCAATAAATGAGTGATGTACCGGGGCCTTTCTTCTTTGGCGGTAAGTTAGCCAAGATAACTGTGCTGGCCTCCTTTGACAGTACTGCCTATCATCCAATCTTCTGTTGTAGCCTCAGAGTACAATAGTCCTTGAAGAACCTGGCAATAGCAGGGATGTGTGATAGCGAAAATACGCAGTTTGTTAATTTGGTAATTTAGTGTCGTTGCAACATGTAAATCTGCTTTCGCTTTTAAATTTATGTTCCTAGATAGGGGAGTATCTAGGGTCGTCCAAGGAGGCCAAATGTTTGCAAAATTGATTCTCTTGCTTGGAATATAAATCTCAACTTTCTTTTTGGTATTTTTCAATATATTATTTTTTTATTTTTGAAATGAAGGAAACATGCAAAATTGTGGCGGGAAAGTGACTTACACTTCAACTCAATATACTACTTCTAAAGTGGCAAGTAGAGCCTCTCCCTAAGCTCACTCTAGGCAAGTGGAGGCCTAGAATAATTAGGGAGAGGGAGTGAAGAATGCTAAAAACAAAGCAATTAGAAATGCAAATAAAGAAATGCAAAGAAGGCAATGCAAGAAATCCAACTCCTTCCTTGCTATGCTCCGCCAAGGTGATGTCTTCCAAGGCAAGCCCTAAAGGGGCGTGCCCTAAGCTTCTCTCCAAGGGTGGACATCCACCCTAGGTCCTTCTCCTTTGCCTGGCCGTCCTCCTTGAAGTAGAAAAGTCCTCCTCCTTGGTGTGGCCCAATTTGAAGAGAGTGGGGAGAAGAAGGCACCAAAAGAGCTGGTGATGTGCCCCTTTAATCTCCTTCTCTACTCCTTCTTCTTGGCCGTAGGTGTAGGTGGTATAGGTAGCAAAATACACTAATGGAGGATTCTCTCAAATGGTGGTAGGAGGTGGGTTTTTATAGAATAGGAAGGGGGCTAAGGTGACTCTTGGAATGGAGGGTTAAGATGGAGAGATGGAGGTGGTTGGGGATCCTATGGCTAAGGTTAATTGGCCCCAACCCAAGGGACACCTAAGGGGTGGTTATGGGTGGTGGCACCCCTTGATGTTGGCGCCAAAATGGCTTCTAGAAGGGGGTCTTAGGTGGTGCCAAGAAGGGTTCTAGAAGGAGGGGTAGGTGGGTAGCTAGGATGGGTTGTAGGGTTAGGTGTATGGTGGATGTGGGGGTAGTTGTTGGCGCCAAAAAGAGGGGTAGTTAGGCTTAGGTTTTGGCACCAAAATTGGTGCCTTTTGGTGGTGATGATGGGGTGAAGAGGTGGCTAGGAGGTGGCGCCAACTTGAGTAGGATAGCTAGCTTAGGTAGGGCTTAAGTTGGTGGAGCTAGCTAGGGTTGAATTTGAAGGTGGTGGATGGCCAAGGAACTGGTTGCTAGCTAAGCTAAGCTAGCTTAGCTAGCTATGGAGTAGAGGAGGAGGTATTGGAGCTAGGGTTTGAAGAGAGGAGTTGAGGAGAAGTTTGGAGCTAGAACTGGAGTTGGCAGCTGTTGAAGAGGCTGGCATGGATCTACTCTAGCTAGCTTGGCTTGCTAGTTCTTTGCTAGCTGCTAAGCCAAGCTAAAGTGAGCTGGCTTCTACCATAATGAGCTGAGGTGAGCTGGGTCTGGTGCTCCCGGGGAGGATCAAGCTGGTTGAGGTAGTTAAGGTAGCTTAGCTCAACTGAGTTGAGCTAAGCTGAATCCACGGGAGCTGGACTTGAGCTTCCTGAGCTGAGATGAGTTCTTCTTCAGCTGGCTGGAGTTGAGTGGAGCTGGATGTAGCTAGGTCTGAGCTGGGGTGAACTCCTGTCAACTTAGCTGAGCTAGCTAGAGCTCCCTATGGACTAGTGGGAGCTGAGATAAGCTAGACTCAGCTAAGTTGAGCTGGATCTGAGTTGACTTGAGCTAGGGTGAGCTAAGATTAACTCTCTTGAGCTGCCATTCAGCTGAGATTAGCTGAATGGAGCTGGGATGAGCTAACCCTAGTTCAAGTGAGCTAGGTTCCAGCTGTGGTGAGCTGGATCAAGCTGAGTTCCAGCTAGTCTGAGCTTCTCCTTCACCATTTGCCTTCTTAAGTGCTAGGGTTTTAGGGATCTGTATATCTGTTCATCCCTAACACTCAAAAAAATATATCAAAAAGACAATAAAAAATGCAATGCATGCCTAACCTAATTTATGCCTAAATGCAGCCCAAAAACCCGTTTGCGGAGTAAAATCCTAAGAGCTAGGTTTGTTTTAATGCATAAGAATGATGATAAACTGGCGTTTATCAATGTGATCTATAGCTTCGAGGAGGGATACTTGAATATGGACTTCCTTAAACATTGTTTTCAAGTCCTCAAAATTCTTCTATCCCTTTTTCCTCTCTATGTCTCGCGTGAGAGCTTCAAGAAAAGGGATGGGAATCTCAGGGTTTGCAATCGGTCGCTTGCCTTTATCCACCTTAGGGTGCTCTTGATCAAAGTGAGTGGGAATAAGAGCCATTCTGACGTGTGGATGTCATGAAGAATCATGACCTGCCTGCCTATATGGTGCATCTTGTGTAGCCTTTTTGCTCCTCCTTAAAGTGATAGCTTTTGTATTGGCGTATTGTCTCTGAGGTGGAGGATGAGCAGAAGGAGTAGAGTAGGTCAGAAGTGGTAATAGAGTAGGCTAAGGTGGAGCATATCTAGGGGGTATAGGAGGTGCCTAAAGTACTGCATGTGCCTGTCCCTATGGTGCTTGGAACCTTGGTGGGGCGCCTTGGTGCTACACATGTCTCGAGTTTGGGATGGGTTGGGAAGGTAGGACTCCTTGTGATTTATTCTCCTATGCCTGGTTCTTTCACTCCTACACATGCGTCTCAATCACAGTAAGGTAGCGATTTTCCATTTGCTTCAATTTGTTCCTTAGCTCCTCGATTTTGTCAGCCTACTGTGGGGGCTTAGAGGTAGCATTGCACGATGGTTGATAAATAGAGCATATCTACTATGGGAATGCCTAGGTTATGTGTTTTCCACATTCCCGTATTGTTTGCTCTAGTGGTGTGGATCTTGATTGGGTCTCTGTGAGTTCCCAGACCAGGAGAAGTTTGGATGCTAACGCCAACCAGGGTTATGTTTCAGAATACAGGTTGTTACGCCTGCATCCTTGGATGGCGCTAACATGCATCTTCATAGGACAGAGGTGTTTATCGTGTATTCATCAAAGGAATAAGCACCATAATCATTGTGAGGTGCGTAACCTGATCATAAGGTGCCTAATAACACTACATTTTACAATGTTAATTCTGCCAAAAGGGATCGATCTTAAGGGTGAAATGCACAAATAACACATCATAAATAGGAATAGGAGCATTGCAAGCATCACACATCAAGATTGCTTATAGTGCATTATTAATGGCCGTTTGTACAAGTGCATGTCAAAACAGGCCTCAAATGAACGATCGAACTGCTCAGATGGACTAAGAGCGACGAACAGAGTCCAACGGACTTGAAATCAGCTAAATCCGACATCCGGAGCTCCCACTATTGGCTCAAGAAGTTCTGACCGTTGATCTGATGATCAACAATCATGGGGCCGCCACGTGTCAGCCTCGCCGAGCCCTCAACCTCCCTCCATTGTGCGGCATCACTCTAACCCGTCCGATCTGTGCGAATCACTCGCCCGCGCGCTCCTCAACCGCAGCATCCTCAGACTGTAGCAGCTCCCGACCGTTGGATCTTCATCCAACGGTTGCCCGCACCGCGACCATAGCTCATCTTCGCAATGCAACCGCGAGCGTAGCGCAGCGGAAGACGCCTCACCCCTGCACAGTGGGGTGATTGCACAACAAAAATACACCAACAATTGTGCCATCTTGTGCTATTTCCAAGCATTGCCAGTGTATATTAGGTAGCCATAGTCGCATTTGTAAAAATAAACGTATGCATGCATTTATTTGAGAGGGGAGGAGAGTGAATAAAATAGCCTTGAAATTTACGTATTCCTCAAGTGCTGCCTCACAAATTCACCATCTTTATTTTTATTTTCATTTTGGCTTTGAATTTCTCCGCGCGGCTACAGGGCATGGTAGCTTCCTCCTCACGCCATTCTCTACAACAGCTCGCCCTGCCAGCTGCATGCACAGCCCAGGGCATGGCTGTGCTTGCCTCCATCCTCTTTAAAAAGGGCACGGCTATCTTCTTTGAGGGGAGCCTGGTCCAACACAAAAAAATCCAACACACACAGCAGCTTTCCCTCTCCAGGCAGTCTCCTCCCCTCTCCCCTCCATACGCAGCCGCTCTTCCTCCTAAGGAGCTACGCTGTGGGCAGGAGCAGCTCACAGTGGTACACAACCACCACTATGAGTCCCACAACTGCCCAACTCATCAAAGAGCCGATGGGCGTGGTGGTTCTCCTCTCTATTTTCGTCATTCCATCCATTTCTGGCATTGCCATAGAGTCAAGCTTTGAAGCTCAACCATAGCTGCAGCAAGGTGCCAGCTACCTCTCGCCCGCACGCAGGCCACCATGCGCCCCTGCAGCAGCCGGTGCAGCTCTTTCCACGCACGCGGGCTCGCTCAGCAGCGCCCGCACACACAGAACCGCCAGCACCCGGTCGCGCGAGCCGAGCGCGCACTGTAGCCACTGTTCACGCTAGAGAGCGCGACACTGTGGCTACAATGCGGTGACCGGAAAGTTTCTCACTTATCCGGTCACCGCGCGCTCTCTCTCCGCGCCGCAACCGTTGCCAGCCCGTCCGCGCGCCCACTCCCACGTACGCCAGTGCCCGCACCCGTCTGCACCCGCGTCTCTCCCAACGCCCGCTTCTTCGCTTGAATCCCCCTCAGCGAGCAGCGCGCTTCGTTGCAGTCCCTCCCTCGCACCCGCTCCCCTCAGCATGCACGCGCATCTTCGCACCTACGTGCCTGTGCCTGCGCGTGGACCACCAGACGTCGGCTGCTGCATCCAAATGGCTTAACTCACCGTGCCTCTTCCTCCAGCAGACGATCTCTCTCTCTCTCTCTCTCTCTCTCTCTCTCTCTCTCACAGACACTCACCTCACACATACACACATATACACACACTCTCGTACACACACACTCTCACTTGTACACGCCTATATACACACTTATATATATATACCTATATATATTTATATATATATATACATATATATATATCCATATTAGTACGTATACAATTATATATAAGTATATATACATACATACATACATATATATATATATACACATATATATTTACATATATACATATATTTATATACGTATATATATACACACACACACACTCACACACACACACATATATTATTACCCATACAACTAAGTATAAGTATATATACATACATACATACATATATATATATATATATACATACATCTATCTATACATATATTTACATATCTATATATATAGACATATATATATATACAGATATAACTACATATACACCTATATAATTATAACCATATCTATATATATACATATAGAAATATATTTACATATATACATACATATATATATATTTTCATATCACTTACCACACGTTGTATCGCAGGAATATCTGCACCAGTTGTTGACATTCCCTGATACACGCGTACAGAAAGCGTCTTCGCATACATCTTCCACCCATCCATCCTACACTCCACGCGGCACTTCGTCCTGTTGGTTGTGTCTTCCTAGACGACGATCAACTCGACACCGTGCTACATGCCATTTCCACCTCCACCCCCACCCCTACATACATATATAATATATACATATATATATATACATACTATATTTACCTTATTTCTATTTCTCTTTCCTGCCATTAAAAAGATAAAAAATATATATATACAAAAGAGAAAAGATAATCCTTGACTTACAGGTACTCAGTCTTGCGAATAGCAAGACCAGTTTTGAAACCCTAATTTGGCTCAAAGCCAAGAACCTGATTTTGAGGGTGTACCTCAAGGACAAAAAATTATCAGAAAAAAATCTTAAATAAAAAAACACCAAAAACATAATAAATGAACAGAAGAGATTTGTTGTAGGAAGGGCGTAGAAACTTATTCCCCTCTAATCCCGCTTCCCTGAGTTCAACCCTAGGCCTAAAAGTGACCAAGATAAAATCAAGTAGGCCAGGTTAAAAATTTTGTAAAAAGATGGTTAGGCTCGATTTAGGTTAACCACTATACTCATTTCAACGATTAAATCACCATATTAACACAACCATCCGGGTCTACACCACACTTTTTCTGGCGCCGTTGCTGGGGAAGTGCGCATTCAAGTAAGTTTCTACTCCATTCCTTTAATTTCTCTCTTCTGACACCCTTCTCTTCACTGGTGTTTCTGTTTGCTGGTGTGCAGGTGAACTAGTTGCAAGGAGAAGGCAGGCAGATGAAGTCGGAGACGTGGGCAGATCCAAGGCGGGAACGAGAACGTGAAGTCACCGGCACCGCACTGGAGTTTCACCCACGTTGCTGAATAGGTAGGTCTTTCTATCTTAGCAACTTAGGTCAACTTGTCACCTTTAAAAAAAAAAAAAAAAACTAAAAACACTTCTTGGGATCTCTTGGGGCAAGTGGATTAAAAATCACTTGTTTGATTGATTGCCATCACTCCCATCGCCTCGGGATTTCCCGCCTAACTTCGCATAGTGAAAATCCAAGAATCTTGATTCTTGAATCTTTTGCCGTGTGAAGTATTCTTGGAGGCAAAGATAAATAGATTGATTTCCATCCCTCTTTGCCTCATTTATCTGTAATTCGGGATCACCTTTTTGGTGGGGAGACTTGGAATTGAGTTGATTCCAACCCCACCACGACCTTTCACGTGCCTAAGATTCGATCCCGAATACTTCAACTCCAACAATTTGATTTTCTTTATCTTATGGTTGAGCCTTGTGTGTGGAAATCATTTTTGTGATTGGGAGCACTTGAATTAAAGTGCTTTGGCTCCCTTTCACACTAATCTAAAATTGATTCGTGCATCCACACATAGAAATCTCCATCTAGGGAAGCCCATTTCATTTTAGCATGCATTAACCAACTGACATTGAAGAAGAGTTTGTTGGACTTAGAAGAAAACTTGTATTCTCTCAAAACCCGAAGATTGGTTGAATTGGTAATTCAACGAAATCCTAAAATCCATACTACTTAAGGCTGAAACTCTAAAAACCATTCACCAATTAAAACTTCAATTCGGGGAGATTTTCCCGTTGCATGCTTGGTTTACACACTCTCTAAAAATCAACCACTTGGGCATTACTCGTAAACAACGGCCTTCA
The DNA here is from genome assembly GCA_037157565.1 of Thalassia testudinum. Lineage (NCBI taxonomy): Eukaryota > Viridiplantae > Streptophyta > Magnoliopsida > Alismatales > Hydrocharitaceae > Thalassia > Thalassia testudinum. The sequence goes on along the minus strand of JAZHRO010000003.1, from coordinate 107,124,763 downwards.
CATTCCAGAAGCACTTGATCCTAAGCTTCTAATTAAAATTGGTAGCAACTTGACCCTTATTAAGGATTGGAGGTCTCACTACCTGCGTGTAGCGCCTACGTGCTGGTGAGGGTTCCCGCATGCTATTGGGTGTCTAAGACTGGGGCAAACGGCCTTTCAATCGGGCCCGGTGGTTCCGCGGTGCTCGCATTTGGTTCCGTAGGTCGTGATAGTAAGTAACTTAGATCTTTAGGTCTAAGGGCACACTGTAGAGGTTAGGAATTTGATTGTATAGATTTGTCATCAAGTGTACCTTTGCGGCGTCATTTCTCTCATCTCCTTTTCCCTTCGTATCCCCCCAATTCTTCCTGCGGCAGTGCATGTTTGGGAGGAGGTCACAAAACCTTGAACTGTGTGAATTGTCTGATAATTTTAGAAAAGGAGCCGAATCATCCTCCTCCTCCACAAACATGGCTGCACACCCACCCCCAAATCCCGAGGGAGGAAACCACCCTCAAAACCCACCAGGTGGTGGAGCCTTGGATCCCATAACCCGCCTCCAAGCCCAAATGGAAATGTATAATGAACAAATTGAAGCCATTAGGGAAACATTGGAGGAAATGCAGAACCCTCCCGAATGGGAGGAGCCTAGGTCTCTTAGCTTCTATCAAAATCCCACTGCTACAGAGACCATAGGACAAATTCGGGTCCCCATGGGCGGGGATGACTTTGAATTGAAACCTAACATAATTGGCCTGATAAATTTTCACTTCCATGGTCTTGCAAGTGAAGATCCTTTTCTCCACCTGGAAGACCTAACCCGATTGGCTGAAACAGTTAAATCGAGAAATATCGGGTTACTTATAGTCCTCATGAAAATGTTCCCGTTTTCAATGCGAGATAAAGCATCGCAGTGGTTACGCACCTTTGGGAGAACCATCTACTCTTGGAAGAGATGCGAACAGCGTTTTTCAAGAAGTTCTTCCCAATCGGGCGAACCAATGCGCTTCGCCGTGCTATCACTTCCTTTACGCAACAAAACGGTGAACAGTTTCATGAGGCATGGGTGAGATATAATGACCTCCTCAGGAAGTGTCTGCACCACGGTCTGCCTAAGTGGCATATAGCCGAGATTTTCTACTACGGGCTAAATGAGACTTGAAGCAGATTGTAGACGCTTCTTGCGGAGGGAATTTCATAAATAAAGACGAGAATTGAGCATTCGAATTATTTGAAAATATGAGCGAAAACTCAATGAACAATGCCTCCATCGTCGCCTTTAATCGTACCAGCCTGCCCCTTAATGCACACGAAGTTGACACGGGACCCTCCCATTCATCCACAGATCTCAGCCTTATCGCATAGAAATTGGATGAAGTCTCTGTCGTGCACAAGAAGCTGGATGAACTTCTGGCCAACCCCACCCATTCTATGGCAAACACCCCCACCTCACCACTTCGTCACAATCCCAATTCTTCCAACACCAGCCTTATCCCGAGAAATCCCGTAAGACCTTCCTTACTGAGTGTCACGCCGAGCAATTCGGTAAGTCATGTGGATCTGGCTTCTGCGAGCCAGTATTTTGACACGGAAAACCAAGCCTCCGTGAGCTCGGAAGCATATTTACATGCGGATGCGTCTTTTGGCATAGAAGATGCTTGCGCCCTGAACAACCCATTCTCTACCACTTATAACCCAGGGTGGCGAAATCATCCGAACTTCGCATGGTCCAACAACCCGCAGCGCCAAAACCCCTCGGGTGGACCAATGCGACCGTACACCCGTCATCCCAAGGGCCCAGTATAATCCTGTGGCGAATCTGCCATCGGGTCCTTGCGTACCGCAAACAGAACATGCATCAAGTCCTCTTGATAAATTGATGCAAATGATGACGGAAATGTCAAAGTGCCATGAAGAGAACATGACCTCTCTTCAACACCAATTGGCGCAACAGAATGCTAAGATCAGTCAACTACGTATGGTGACTCGATCTCAGGGCACTCTCCTAGCCCAACCTGTTCCCAACCTGCGAAATTTCATACCCCGTGGTCGTTAACCACAGGTACGACCTTCTCAGGGGTAGGTACATCAAATTCTGCAGGCTCCGAGCATTCCACCGGGATTTCAGGCTAATCCCGCTGCAGCACCTCACTCTTATATCCCTATTGCGAACCCTCCACCTTATGATCCCACTGGACCCGCATCGTCCAATGCGATCACTACGAGGAGTGGTAAGCAGACAGTCGATCTGCCTCGACCTGATCCTGGCCCGTCTTCTTCATCGCCCTCTCATTCAGGATGCGCGCCGCATTCGCAAGAGGACGATACACCTAAATTGGTGCCAGAATCAGTCCCATTCCCTGAGGCTCTACTGAGGGAGCCAAAAGGCAAGAAGAAGGACATGCAGGCCTTTGATAACCTGCGTAATTTGTTCAGGGATGTTGAAATCAAGGTACCCCTGCTAGAGGCCATCTACCACATACCTACTATCGCCCGATTTTTCAAAGACTAAACAACACCCAGGCGACAGTCAAAGAAAACTAAGAATCCGGTGGTTCTCTCGCCTCATGCGAGTTGTGCTATACTGTCAAATCTACCACCGAAGCAGAAAGATCCGGGCACACCGCTTATTTCCTGTAGCATCCAAGGCTGCAATTTTGACCGTGCCCTACTTGATTTAGGATCTTCCATCAATCTTATACCAACCATCATGCTCGAAAAATTTTCCTTGGGAAATTTGAAACCCACCCCTGTCACGTTACAGTTGGCAGATCGTTCTGTCAAAATTCCAAAGGGTGTGGTGGAGACGTGGTGGTTAGTGTCAACAGTCTCTGTTTTCCTGTTGACTTTCTTGTTTTAGATATGGAAGTTCCTAGCTCACTTTTTAATTGTCCGATCATCCTTGGTCGACCTTTCTTGGCCACAGCCGGCGCCCATATCGACTGCGAGTCGGGCTATATTGAGATTGCCGTTAGATCTGAGAAGCTCAAGCTTAACATCTTCAAGGCAACTAAGAACTTTGATTGTGATTGCATCGAGGATGACACGTCTGACGAGGACATGGCCGTCAGCGCGTGTATCGAACTAATTGGGACCTATTTTGACTACTGCGGATTACCTGTAAACACTGACGATTGCCTGACCAACACATATTGTGACATTCCCCCATCCATCCCTATTCCCGTACCTTCTCTTGGCCAGACTTCTGACAAGGTTTTCTCTGCTTCCCATACCTCGTGGTCTGAGTCATATCCGGGCTACTCATCGCCGGTCCACACTCTTGAAGACCGGATTGCCCTTTCTTTCTCACCAAATCAGGCAGGTTTGCAACTCCACACTGGGACCTTGAACCCATATACTACTTACTGGGGCTATTCCTTTTTGGATCCATCTATCCAAGAAGCCCCTCTTCTTGGCCAATCTGAGGGCCAACCTCTTCCTCCTGACTTGTTTTCTGATCCGCCTGGGACACTCTCGTCCCAAGAAATGCCAGCTCTTTCACCTTCCACTCTTGAGCTGAAAGAGCTGCCTAGTACACTTAAGTATGTTTTCTTGGGACCAAATGAAACTCTCCCCATAATCATTAGTTCAAAATTGACCAAGGAGCAAGAGTGCAAACTAACGAAGTGTTGGTGCTAAAGCACCACGATCATTTGTTTTGATGATAACAAAACACGTGTTATTTAACATTTTCACTTGGAGTCTTAGATTTCAGGTCAATTGCAAATGTAGACGTGATTAGATGGAATTCGAGCTCGCATCCAGGACGGATTGGAGGAGCTTGATGGAGATCAGAGGGGATTCGTGAGGAGCGATAGATTGAAGATGGAAGGACAAGAAGAATATGATAGAATTTCATTTTATTCCTTTCATGTACTTTTGTCTTTATTTTCTTGCTCTTTATTTCCTTAGAAAATTATGTTAAAGAGCCTCAAAGTATCCTAACAATAGTCCTAGGAACACCGGCACAACCCTAGAATACTTAGGTTTTCTGTAAAGAACTTAGAAAATCAATGTAGGGTTCAAACAGAGTTTCCAGACGTCTAATTCCCAAATCAGACGTCTGATAAAGTGTTTTAAGACGTCTGACTGTTGATTCAGACGTCTGATAACATTTAGGCTGGAGAAGTTAGTTCTGTCTGATGAAATCAGACGTTCAGACCTTATACCAGAAGTCTTAGGAGACGTCTGATGAGTTTGCCAGACGTCCAATTAGTGGACCGTTGGCTCTCCTAACATACACTCAAGGATATGACCGTTAGAGCCTTATCAGACGTCCTTAAGCCCTTCCAGACGTTTGATAATTGACCGTTTTGCCTCGACTGACCCGAAAATCTCTTCTCAGAGATTTTCTAGTCATTGCAAATCCATTCCCACGAAAAAGTAGGTTTCCAGACGTCCAGACATAGTGCCAGACATCCTGTATGTCGTCTGATGGACTTGCACAAGAACCCTGTTTAGATCTGATTCAAGTCAGGAAGGAACCCGCCCAAAATTAGACGTCTGACCTTGAAATCAGATGTCTTAAAGTGATCTTCCAGACGTCTGATGCCAGAATTAGACGTCTGATAACCCTGTCTGTACAATGATTGTTCCTGATTTCGGGTTGATTCACTTGGGCTTTGCACCCAACGGCTATGGAACCTTTCCTAAGCCTTCCTAAGGCCTCTATAAATAGAGGGGAACCTTTGCAACACAAACACACACCTAGCTACACACTTTCACACTCTTTTGTGTCCAAAAAGACTCTCTTGCTCTCCAAGCTCTAATTCTTCATCTTGAGAGCATCAAGCTTTGCGCACCCGCTCTCCCACCGTAGTTCACGAGAGCGACGTAGCACCGTCGTGTTGTTCACGCATCCGCGTCGCCGACGCACTCCTTTCAAAGGGGAGTTTCCTAATTCCTATAGAGGCTAGGTTTAAAATTACTTTGTTGGCTCTATAGGATTATTGTTCTTTTATCTTTGTTATTTGGTTGGGTATTCGCTTTGCGAATTCCCGTCTCCTTCGAGGGACAAAATCCTTCTCGTGAAGAGAAGGGGTTGAGGAATGCTACCCTCGCACTTGTAGCGTGGTTGTATTTGAGGTTGAATCACCCTCGTTTAAAGTGATTCGTTTAGTGGATTTTGATCAACTTGGTTGATCGGAAAATCCTAACTCGAGAGGGTTAGGTGGTGGTTTTTACCCGGTTTGGGTTTCCACCTAAAAATACTTGTGTACTTGTGTGATTGTCTATTTTGTGAGATTGTTTATATTTATTTCCGCAATTATTACGTCACCCCCTCCTAGTATGGAATTTCACGAAGGTCCTTATGGAACACAAGGTAGCCATTGGATGGTCTTTATCAGACTTAACTGGCATTAGCCCCTCCTACTGCATTCACCGTATATATACGGAGGAGGAGGCTCGACCTTCCTGCGAGATGTAGCGACGTCTCAACCCTAACATGCGGGAGGTCATTAAAAAGGAAATTATTAAGTGGCTGGATGCGGGTATAATCTACTCGATTAGCGAGAGCCCCTGGGTGAGTCCGATTCACGTCGTGCCCAAAAAGGCGGGACTCACCATCCGTGTCAATGACAAGGGAGAATCCATCCCTACACGCACTCCTACATCCTAGAGAGTGTGTGTAGATTATAGGAAACTCAATGCTGCAACTAAGAAAGATCACTTTCCGCTACCTTTCATTGACCAAATCCTGGAGCGGTTAGCAGGAAATAAAATTTTCTATTTCCTGGATGGATTCTTAGGATATAACCAGGTGGCAATTGACCCCTGGGACCAAGAGAAAACCACTTTTACCTGCCCCATCGGTACCTTTGCATTTAGAAGGATGTCGTTCAGACTTTGTAACGCGCCAGCAACTTTCCAGAGATGTATGCTGGCGATATTCCATGACATGGTGGGTGACTTTCTCGAGGTCTTCATGGATGACTTTTCGGTCTTTGGACCATCTTTCGATGAATGTCTTGCCAACCTGACCTGTATCCTTAGGAGATGTATTGATGTAAACCTCGTGCTTTCTTGGGAAAAAAGTCATTTTATGGTACACGAGGGAATTGTTCTCGGACATATCATCTCCGATAGGGGTATTGAGGTTGACAGAGCTAAGCTTGATATAATTGCTGATTTACCTGTGCCTGGCTCTGTCAAACAAATCCGCTCCTTCCTGGGACACGTCGGTTTCTATAGGAGATTCATCAAAGATTTCTCGACCTTTAACTCATCTCCTATCGACTGACGTGCCCTTCGATATGGGCCCCAACTGCATACGAGCATTCACGCAGCTGCGTAATGCTGTCACCAAGGCCCCTGTTCTCCAGTCACCTGATTGGTCCCTCGACTTTGAACTCATGTGTGACGCTTCTGACCTTACAGTCGGAGCCATCCTGGGACAAAGACGTGATAGACACCCCTTCGTGGTGTGCTACGCCAGTAAGACATTGGACGAGGCCTAGCGTAATTATACTACCATTGAGAAAGAACTACTGGCGGTCGTCTTTGGACAGGAGAAATTCCGCTCTTACCTTCTGGGCTCACATGTTATAGTTTTCACTGATCATGCGGCCATTCGCCATCTCATGCACAAGAAGGATTCCAAGCCCAGACTGATTCGTTGGATCTTTCTGCTCCAAGAATTTGACATTGAGATCCGCGATAAGGTCGGAGCCCAGAATGTTGTGGTTGATCATCTTTCTAGACTGGACCCTGACCATATTGGACTTACTCTGCCGATTAATGAGATTTTTCCTGATGAGCACCTATTGGCAATTAATGTGGCAAGTGGACCTTGGTATGCCAACATTGCCAATTACCTTGCTTCTGGATCCCTTCCATGTGGCTGGCCTAAAAACTAGCACGAGCATCTTATGGCAGAAGCAAAGTATTATTTCTGGGATAATCCACTTCTTTTTCAGATAGGTGTTGATCAAATCATTCGTCGCTGTATTCCTAATAGCAAATTCCCCAGTGTGCTATCCTTCTGCCACTATCAGGCCTGCGGAGGCCATTTCTCTGGGAGGAAAGCTGCAGCCAAGGTGTTGCAGTGCGGTTTCTTTTGGCCCTCCCTTCACCAGGATGCACACAGGTTTGCCAAACATTGCACTTGGTGCCAGTCATTAGGGTCAATGTCACATCGTGACATGATGTCCTTGCAACCCATCCTAGCTACGGAAGTCTTCGACATTTGGGGAATTGATTTCATGGGTCCCTTTCCTCCTTCCAACGGCTTCGAATTCATTCTCTTGGCTATTGACTATGTTTCGAAATGGATCGAGGCTATTCCTACGCGCCATGGTGACCATGTTATATCCACTCGATTTGTCAAAGACCACATTTTTTAGCACTTTGGGATCCCTTGAGCCATTATCTCGGATGGAGGAAGCCACTTTACCCATGCTTCTTTTCGGGCACTTCTGAGGAAATACGGAGTCCACCATCATATCGCATCCCCGTCTCATCCTCAGATGAACGGCTAGGCGGAGGTGTCGAACCGGCAAATCAAGCAAATTCTCCAGAAGATGACTCGGCCCGACTGTAAGGACTGGTCTGATAAGCTGATTGACGCACTTTGGGCATATCGGACTGCCTTCAAGGCTCCCCTTGGTATGTCTCCTTATAGAATCGTTTACGGGAAGCCTTGTCATTTGCCCGTGGAGTTGGAATACCGTGCTTATTGGGCGGTTCGCCAATGTAACCTCGACCTAGACCTGTGTGGTTGAGAAAGGAAACTCCAACTCTAGGAGTTGGAAGAGCTCCGTCATGAAGCCTACGATTCTGCCTTAACTTTCAAGCAACGCACTAAGGCTTTTCACGATAGCCGTATTCGGCGGAAGGAATTTGAGCCATCTTAGCAAGTTTGGCTCTACAATGCCCGGCTCAAATTCTTTCCTGGGAAACTGAAGTCCAAATGGATTGGTCCTTTTCTGGTCTCAAGGCCATTTCCCAACGGGGCCGTTGAGATTGAAGATCCCAAATTAGGGCATAAATTTATGGTCAATGGGAAGCGTTTGAAACCCTATCTTACTCATGAACCTGCCCCCGTTGGAGAAACTGTTGCCCTGCTGGAGGGTAACTAATTTTGTGCCTCATTCTGAGTCCAGCTGGGGACGTTAAATTCAGCGCTCGTTGGGAGGCACCCCAACAACACTCCGCCACTGTCACGCTCACTTCACTTTTCACTTCACCACCCACCATCCACCCACCCTACCACCCTGCTATATACCTTGCACCTTGGCTCTCGTTACCCGATCTTTCGTCCTTCCTCTACCTTACCCTGCATGCATATGAGGACATAGCATCGTTTGGCATGGGGGGGTGGATAGGCATCCATAGGATTTGGGTATTTTATGGTATCATGCATCTCCATCTATCTATAAATATGTTAAAAAAAAAAAAGGTGTTTAGTAATGATTTGAAGGCTGAAACAAAAATACAATAAGTGTTTATGGATATTTAACCACTGTTTTGAAGACTTTCCAAGCTACAGAAGCTTGATTCGCTCAGGCTTGGCTTAATTCACTTAAGCATTGACAAAATAGATCGAAATCTCTCCTAACTTAGGAAGTATTCTTGTACCTGAGACACTTCTACAGGATTCATTGGTTTGCTTCTACTTGAGAGCCTAAGTAATCTTGGTTCACACTACACATATCAAGAAAGACCAGGTGAACATAAGATCCAACCCTAGTGTTCATTAGGGAAGGTGGAGTCCTTACCTGTGTGCGCAGGTAGACTTTTTATCCTAGGCTTTAGTCTTGTGTTTAGGAGAGACTCTTTCCACCAAAAAGGAACTCTCCCTCCAAAAGAAAAGTGTGCTCCTCCAAATAATGTTGTAAGAGATATACTGACATGTGTTTCAAAAAAAAAAAAAAAAAGCTACAAATAAGTCAGTATATCTCACAAACATCTATAAAGTCTTCACCCTACAAAAGTTCTTCAGGGCAAGTTACAAATACCCTATTTTCTTTGAGCCACAAATGTCACAAAATGGGAGTTGAGCTTTTTGTCATCTTTTTAAGGGTCAATCCAAAGACACGAGCTGAAATTGGGATCAACCTGCACGTAAAAATTCGTGAAACCCTGGGCTTGAGTCTTAATGTTCATCTGGTTAGTCTTGATCCTTCACTAAGCACAAACCATAATCTCTTGAGCTCTCGAGTATGGCAAAAACCTCCTGAGTCCTGGAAATCGTACTTAAGGTTTAAATATCAAGAGTCTTGCTTAGTCGAGAGATGGTCTATGTCACATAAGACTTAAAGTACTGGTAGTCTTCTCTGCAATTGGTTCTCACAATATCTAATAAATAACACACCTATGTCGCCTCTGAAGAAAATCTTCAGCTTAATGATCATTTCTAAATACAATACAAAAATGTTTTGCTAGGGACTAGCAAAAGATGGGCATGAGGGTATGATTGTATAGCAAAAATACACCAACAATTGTGCCATCTTGTGCTATTTCCAAGCATTGCCAGTGTATATTAGGTAGCCATAGTTGCATTTGTAAAAATAAACGCATGCATGCATTTATTTGAGAGGGCAGGAGAGTGAATAAAATGGCCTTGAAATTTACGTATTCCTCAAGTGTTGCCTAGCAAATTCACCATTTTTATTTTTATTTTCATTTTGGCTTTGAATTTCTCCACGCGGCTACAGGGCATGGCAGCTTCCTCCTCACGCCATTCTCTGCAACAGCTTGCCCTGCCAGCCGCATGCACAGCCCAGGGCATGGCTGTGATTGCCTCCACCCTCTTTAAAAAGGGCACAGCTGTCTTCTTTGAGGGGAGCCTGGTCCAACATAAAAAAATCCAACACACACAGCAGCTTTCCCTCTCCAGGCCGTCTCCTCCCCTCTCCCCTCCATACGCAGCCGCTCTTCCTCCTGAGGAGCTACGCTGCGGGCAGGAGCAGCTCACAGTGGTACACAACCACCACTGTGAGTCCCACCACCGCCCAGCTCATCAAAGAGCCGGTGGGTGTGGTGGTTCTCCTCTCTGTTTTCATCATTCCATCCATTTTCGCCATTGCCATAGAGTCAAGCTTTGAAGCTCAACCACAGCTATAGCAAGGCATCGGCCACCTCTCGCCCTCACGCAGGTCACCGCGCGCCCCTGTAGCAGCCGGCACAGCTCTTTTCGTGTGCGCGGGCTCGCTCAGCAGCGCCTGCACAAGTAGAACCGCCAGCACCCGGTCGCGTGAGCCGAGCGCGTAGTGTAGCCACTGTTCACGCTAGAGAGCGTGACACTGTGGCTATGGTGAGGTGACCGGAAAGTTTCTCACTTATCTGGTCACTGCGCGCTCTCTCTCCGCCCTGCAACCTTCGCCAGCCCGTCCACTCACTTGCACCCGTCTGCACCCGCATCTCTCCCAGCGCCAGCTTGTTCGCCCGCATCCCCCTCAGCGCGCAGCGCGGTGCGCTGCGGTCTGCAGCCCGCTTCGCTGCAGTCCCTCCCTCACGCCCGCTCCCTCCAGCGTGCGTGCGCATCTTCGCGCCTACGCGCCTGCGCCTGCGTGTGGACCACCAGACGCCGGCCGCTGCATCCAGATGGCTTAACTCACTGCGCCTCTTCCTCCAGCAAACGATCTCTCTCTCTCTCTCTCTCTCTCTCTCTCTCTCTCTCTCACACAGACACTCACCTCACACATACACACATATACACACACACTCTCACTTGTACACGCTTATATACACACTTATATATATATATATCCATATTAGTACCTATACAATTATATATAAGTATATATACATACATACATACATACATACATATATATATATATCTATATACTTATATATATATATATATATACACATATATATTTACATATATACATATATTTATATACGTATAAATATATATATATATATATCTATACATATATTATTACCCATACAACTAAGTATAATTATATATACATATATATATATATACATATATATACACATATATTTACACATATATACATATATATCTATAAATATAAATACATATATATATATCTATCTACATATATTACTATATATATATACATATACATCTATATAGTTATATATACATACATATATATCTAATTATAAATAAATAAATAATATATATATATATATATTTATTTATAATTAGATATATATGTATGTATATATAACTATATAGATGTATATATATATATATATATACATACATACATCTATCTATACATATATTTACATATCTATATATATATACATATATATATATATATATATATATATATATACAGATATAACTACATATACACCTATATAATTATAACCATATCTATAGATATACAAATAGAAATATATTTACATATATACATACATATATATATATATATATATTTTTCATATCACCTACCACATGTTGTATCGTAGGAATATCTGCACTAGTTGCTGACATTCCCCAATACACACGTATAGAAAGCGTCTTCGCACACATCTTCCACCCATCCATCCTACACTCTATGCGGCACTTCGTCCTGTTGGTTGCGTCTTCCTAGACGACGATCAACTCGACACCGTGCTACTCGCCATTTCCACCTTCACCCCCACCCCTATATACATATATAATATATACATATATATATATACTATATTTACCTTATTTCTATTTCTCTTTCCTACCATTAAAAGGATAAAAAATATATATATACGAAAGAGAAAAGATAATCCTTGACTTGCAGGTACTCAGTCTTGCGAATAGCAAGATCAGTTTTGAAACCCTAATTTGGCTCAAAGCCAAGAACCTGATTTTGAGGGTGTGCCTCAAGGACAAAAAATTATCAGAAAAAAATCTTAAATAGAAAAACACCAAAAACACAATAAACGAACGAAAGAGATTCGTTGTAGGAAGGGCGTAGAAACTTATTCACCTCTAATCCCACTTCCCTGAGTTCGACCCTGGGCCTAAAAGTGACCAAGATAAAATCAAGTAGGCTAGGTTAAAAATTTTGTAAAAAGATGGTTAGGTTCGATTTAGGTTAACCATTATACTCATTTCAATGATTAAATCACCATATTAACACAACCTATCCGGGTCTACACCATGGGGCACGGGTTCGAATCACCTCTGCAGCATAAATTCAAGGTGAGATTGGCGCACGTGATTTCAGCCGTCGATCCGCGATCGAGCGGCTAGCAATAGGCAATGTGGCGCGATCTCGTGCATCCAAGGCAGATGCCTACGATGACGTGCGGGGCGTGAGCGCAGCGAGCACAATCTAAGCGCGTGCCCCACGAGCGATCTCGATCGTCCAATCCATGATCGGACGACCCTCAAGCCGCGCACACGGATCGCGCGTGAAGAAGAACAGGCGCGTGTGAATGACCACCGGGCAGGGTGCTTCACTGATGTTTTGGGAAGGGTTTTAGCGATGTCCGAGACGTCGCGACATCGCTAAAACCCCTTCTTCATTTGGAAAGACCTTCTCCTTATTTAAACCCCTTCCAACCACCCATGGAAGGCATTCAATACCTTTGCAAGTGTTCTACCCCACTCCTAGCCAACTTAGCACTCTTTTGTAAGCACTAGAGTCGACGAGCCGCCGATGGAGCCAACCTCCATCGCCGTGGCCGCCTTGCCGACTCCTCTCTCTCTCTCTCACATTAGCTTAGCTTTATCTTACTTAAGCATTCATCTATTGTTGTAATTGTAAAACTCAAAGTTGCATGATTAAATGATGATGTTTCTTATTTAGCTATTATCTCTCTCTTGTTATCAAGTCTTCCTTAGCTTAAAGTTGCATGAATGTGCTGAACAACAAACTCTAACCCTACTCTTTCTCTCTCTCTCGCTTGTTTTTCTACCACGTCTTCTTGCAAGCAAAAACTCGCTTTCTTCGTGACATAAAGTGACAAAGAAAATTCGATTGTTACACCTCCCTGTGATCGACACTCGGACTCATGTCCGTTTCTTCTTTTAAAATTGACGTTGCGAGCATGAACTATAACGACCCTTTTAAACAAACACGTCTCTCGTGCGTCAGTTTTTGGCACTGTTGTTGGGGAGGCAACGGATTTATTTTGTCACTTTCATTTTACATCCATGCTCACATCATCTAACGCCTTGTCTCCTTCTACTTGATGGTTGCAGGAATTTGGTGCTTGGAAGGCGAAGCAGTGCAACTCGTGACGGTAACGAGGGAGTAAGCGCAACAAGGATCGGTCATGAGTATTTCTTCACCCGTGGTTGTTTGCTTGCTTAAAAATCTAGAAAAATTGTAAAATTGAAAAAATTGGCGTGGTGCATGATTGCCTGATCCACATCCTTAACACATCACATAACAAAAAAATACACTCTAACATTCTGAATGACCCAAGCTTCTTAGAGTGTTCTTCCTTCTTTTTGAGTGGTGTTTGCGAAGCCACCTTGAATTGACATGGGTCGCACCACTCAACCCTAAAATCAACTCATCTGATAGCAGTTGCATGAACACTAGGATGAACACTCTAGGGTTTTAGAGCCTCCTCACATCAAAGGAAATCTACTCTCACCAATTGTGTGCAAAACTTGACGTGCCCACCTGAAACTTGTTTGAAAACATTAAGACACGTCAATCCTAAAAGACACAAAAGTAAGGATGAAACATTCAAAGACACCACATCTTAAAAAAAATCCTTGCTTGAAAACCATGTTTTGATAGGAGCACACACACTAGAATTGGAAAACTAAGAGGCACTAGCTTAATCAACGCCTCATCACATAACCCTAGCACAAGCACTATCCTAGGCCCTTTTAAAACAGAGTAGACGTGCCCTAGGCAGGACTGGGTTAAGTCTCGAGAGGTGTGGTTTTGTTCGCTGGGCACTTGACTTTCATTCCCTTAGTAGAATCTGGTGACTAGGTTACGGGGAAGTGTCAAACGACTGCGGTTGTGGGGTCTATGGAACTGGCGGCGCAAGCCAAAGGAAGAACCCTCCCTACAATCCCCTCGTAATCAACCTGGCTAAATTAGCTTTGGGAAGGGAAGTCTAGTGCTTGCAGACTTGATCGCCCCTTCGGAGATTTCTAGGTCCCCTAAGGAATACACCATAAGGATTAGGCTTGTTTGCTTGGTTGTAGACACACACACTTCTCGCATCTGTCGCTCTCCGCATCCCCTCCTGTTCTTCTCTAGTGTATGCATGGGAGACAATCACTGCATCCCAAGTTGTTTGTTTTGGGACAGGAATCCAGGTGACCTGATTCTGCTAGAGACATGGCTGAACCCAGAGTAGATGAGGTTAAGGACCAACCCCCACTAGACAATGGCCATCATCCAAGCCCAGATTAACGCAAACCACTGGCTTCAGCAGCACCATACACTAGTTGTAGAACCCATAGGGGCAACCAATACCACCTTTCCAAGGCCCACAAGGGCAACCGCCACTTGATCCACCACCATTCCAGGACCAACTTAGGCCCCTCCACGACTTCTACAATCCTTCCGTTATTCGAGTTGAGCCGCACCTTAGGATCCCCGAAGGGGGAGATGATTTTGAGCTAAAACCAAATGTCCTGAGTCTGATTCAGAGTCACTTCCATGGAAGCTCAAATGAAGATCCCTTCCAACACGTAGAGGATCTTGACCGGATCTCTTGAACTGTGAAACCAGGAACATTAGCCTTGACATTGTTTTGATTAAGATGTTCCCCTTCTTGTTGAGAGACAAAGCATCTCATTGGCTTAGAACCCTAGGTAGACCCATCACCACCTGGGAAGAATTGAGGCATGCATTCTTAAAGAAATTCTTCCCCATAGGAAAAACCAATGCCTTCAGAAGAGCCATTACTACCTTTACACTCCAGGGTGGGGAACAGTTCCATGAGGCGTGAGAAAGATTTAATGAACTATTGAGGAAATGCCCACACCACGAAGTACCGAGGTGGCAATTGGCCCAGATCTTCTACCACAGTCTGGATAGCAACCTACGAAACTTCATTGATGCCTCATGTGGGGGGAACTTCCTAAACAAAGGCGAGGAGAGCACGTTTGAGCTCTTTAAGTCTATGAGCGAAAATTCGCTCAACAATGCCTCCATGACCTAGTTTATCCGATCCAGTCAACCCCGTGGTGGGATTTATGAGGTATAAGCAAATTTTGGAATGGTTGACATGGATATCATTGCTAAGAAATTGGATTGAGTGGAATTGGTGGATAAAAGGATAGATGAGCTACTGAACCAGACCAGGAACCCGTTACAGACCTTCTCTCTAGCAAAGGGAGCTCACAATGTTGACCTGGTCCAGCCCTTAAGCCAAATGAACCTGGAACAACCCCTGACCATGTTCCAGGGAGGGACCTTTGCTCCCTCAACCCTTGATTACTCTCTTCCCTCCCCTTTGACATCTGCTATCCTTGAATACGTACAGGCTGTCCAAGGTTATGCCAAACCTGACCCATTCTCCAACACTTACAACACCAACTGGCGGAATCACCCAAACTTTGCTTGGACAAACCAGAAACTGCCTCAATTTTAGAACCAACCCAGGCCAAACCAACAGCCAAACCTACCCCCCTATCAGCAAGGACCACCAGTTAGACCCCCATATAATCCGAATAGGGCGGCCCCTCCCCCACAAAACCAAATGGACACCCTGATAAAGATGATGGCTGAAATGAACCAGAAACATCAGGAGGAAATGGCTTTAGTAAAGGGACAGTTAAGCCAGCTGTTGGACTGTAAACAATAAGGATCCCTGCCTTCCCAGCCACAACCGAACCTGCGAAACATGATTAACAGAGGCCCCAATTTACATGGGTTCCAAGGCAATCCCGAGCAGGCTCACATGGTCCAGCTAGCCCCACAAATACCCCTTGGGTTTGGTGCTTCTTCATCCTCGTCTTCTCAAGGTTCAACCCATGGTCCCAATGCCTCTACAAATGTGGTAACCTTGAGAAGCGGCACCAAAACCTAGGACCCTAAATGGCCGACTCTTCCCGAGACTTCACCTTCTGAAACACCCGACTCAGAAGAGGCATTGGAAAAACCCAAGGACCCAGAAATAGATCCTATCCACGTTCAGACACCATATCCTGAAGCCTTGGAGACAATCAAGAAGAAGAAAAGTGTTGTGGAAACTAAGGAGCTTTTAGAGATCTTTAAGTAGGTTCAGATTAATATTCCGCTCCTCGAAGCCGTTAAACACATCCCGGCTTACGCCAAGTTTCTAAAGGATGCCTGTACACCCAAACGTAAGCCAAGACCTCAAGCACCTAGGAAGGTTGTGCTCTCAGAGCAAGCAAGTTCTGTAATATCAAGCAACCTTCTACTCAAGCGAACTGACCTAGGAGCACCCCTGATATCCTATAATATTGGGGACATGACATTTGATAGAGCGCTCCTGGACTTAGGTGCTTCCATCAATCTGATTCCAACAACCCTATACCACCAATTTGAATTCGGAGAATTGACACTCACACCTGTTACCATCCAATTGGCTGATAGGTCTATGAAAACCCCAAAGGGGGTTGTCGAGGACATAATTGTGCGGGTCAAGGACTTCTATTTTCCGGTTGACTTTTTGGTGCTCGACATGGAAGTCCCTGAACATCTACCGAACACACCCATCATCCTAGGTAGACCCTTCTTAGCTATGGCTAAGGCAAACATCGATTGTGACACGGGGTGTATGGAAATTGCCTTCGGAGACAAGAAAATGCAGTTGGATATCTTCTTGGCAACCAAGTCTTTTGATTGCGACTGTATCGAGGAACACGACCCCATGGAACCTTTGGTCGAGGAATGCTTCACCCTTAGTTCTATCTCGGACTACCAATCCTGTAACAATTGTTCTGACCCATCACCATCTATGCCCATGGACCTCTGTAAGGCTGATTACCATCAACCAACACCATTCGAGGAAATTGATGTTGATCAACTCCCACCTTTCCCCTTTCCATCAAATATTGTTCCACCCGCACCTGAACTAAAGCCGCTACCCAAGAATCTCAAGTATGTCTTCCTGGGACCTGACCAAACCTTCCCGTAATTATCAATGCCAACTTAACTAGGGATTAGGAACTTAGATTGACAGCAACCCTATCAGAACACAGGGCTTCCATTGGCTGGACTATTTCAGATTTGAGAGGAATTAGCCCCACCTATTGTACCCACAAGATCTACCTAGAAGATGGCGCGCGACCCTCTCGTCAGATGCAGAGACGGTTAAACCTAAATATGTGGGAGGTCGTTAAGAAGGAAATTATCAAGTGGCTTGATGCCGACATCATCTATCCCATCTCCGATAGCCCCTGGGTGAGCCGCACTCAAGTGGTTCCGAAGAAAGTCGGGCTCATCGTTGTCATCAATGAACGTGGCGAATCCATCCCCACCCCCACCACCACTGCATGGCGGGTATGTATTGATTACCGAAAACTCAATGAAGCAACCAAGAAGGATCATTTCCCCCTGCCATTCATTGACCAGATTCTTGAAAGATTGGCAGGGCAAAAGTATTTTTGCTTCTTGGATGGATATTCAGGATATAACCAAGTTGAAATTGCTCCTAAAGATCAAGAGAAGACCACATTCACTTGCCCGTACGGCACGTTTGCATTCTGTCGTATGCCGTTCGGGTTATGCAATGCACCCGCTACCTTTCAGTGTTACATGGTAGCGATTTTTTCAGAAATGGTGGGTGAATACCTGGAGGTATTTATGGATGATTTCTCTGTATTTGGGAATTCATTTGACCACTGTTTGAGCAACTTGGAGAAAATCCTGAAATAATGTATCGAGGTTAATTTGGTGTTAAGTTGGGAAAAGAGCCATTTCATGGTTCAAGAGGGAATCATCCTCGGTCACATCGTATCACATAGGGGCATTGAGGTGGATCGGGCTAATGTTGATTGGATTTCCAAACTTCCTCTGCCTAGCTTGGTCCGGCAGATCCGTTCGTTCCTTGGACATGTTGGCTTCTACCGAAGGTTCATCAAAGACTTCTCCAAGCTTTCCAAACCCTTAATCGACCTTCTGGCCAATGACGCCTTATTCCACATGACCTCTGATTGCATCCAAGCTTACCACACCCTTTGGGACTTAGTCTCCACAGCACCTGTACTTCAACCCCCAGATTGGTCTCAAGACTTTGAGATCATGTGTGACGCATCATATTTTCCCGTAGGTGCTGTCTTGGGACAAAGACAAGACAAGAAACTCGTGGTGATCTACTACGCGAGCAAGACGTTGGACGAGGCCCAACGAAATTATACGGTCACAGAGAAAGAACTGCTCGCTGTAGTTTTTGGACTTGGGAAGTTCCAATCTTACCTTCTGGGATCCCACGTGACCATCTATACGGACCATTCAGCCATCTGGCACCTGTTGGCTAAAAAGGATGCGAAGCCCAGGCTCATCAGATGGATCCTACTCTTGCAAGAATTTGACCTGGAAATCCACGACAAAGCCGGATCAAAGAATGTGGTAGCTGACCACCTATCCAGACATCACCCAGACCACATTGGACCCTCCTTGTCTTTATCCGACACCTTTCCCGATGAACACATTATGGCTGTGCAAGACAAGAAACTGCCTTGGTATGTTGACTATGTCAACTACCTGGTTGTAGGACAGACCCTGCACAGCTGGTCCAGAAAGCAACGGGACAAGTTCTTGGCTGAGGCCAGGCATTATTTTTGGGATGATCCATGCTGTTTTGCCTCTGTGCCGACCAGATCATCAGGAGGTGTATCCCTGAGGACGAAGTTCAGAGTGTGCTATCTTTTTGTCACGACCAAGCTTGTGGTGGCCACTTCTCAGGAAAGAAAACGGCTGCAAAGGTTCTGCAGTTTGGATTTTACTGGCCTTCCTTATTTAAGGATGCACACAATTTCGCTAAGACTTGCTCTCGTTGCCAGACTTTGGGGACCATGACCAAAAAAGATATGATGCCCCTCCAGCCCATTTTTATCATCGAGATCTTCGATGTTTAGGGCATTGATTTTATGGGCCCCTTCCCACCATCCAACGGCTTTGAGTACATCTTAGTCTCGATAGACTATCTCTAAATGGATTGAACCGTCGCTGCCCGCTGATGCGATCATAAGGCTGTCATGGGCTTTGTTAAGCAGAACATCGTTCCCGGTTTGGAATACCAAAGGCCATGATCAGTGATGGTGGAAGTCATTTTATCCACACCCAATTCCGTGCCCTACTCAGGAAATACGGGGTTAACCACTGCATTGCTACCCCGTATCATCCGCAAACAAATGGGCAGACCGAGGTCTCAAACAGGCAGATCAAGAATATTCTACAGAAGACTGTGAGACCTGATAGGAAGGATTGGTCCACACGATTGGATGATGCCCTGTGGGCATATCGAACTGCTTTCAAGACCCCGATCGGCATGTCGCCTTATTGCCTGGTCTTTGGCAAAGCTTGCCACCTTCTTGTCGAGTTGGAACACCGAGCTTACTGGGCCGTCAAGCAATGTAACATGGATCCCCAGTTAGCTGGTGCGTAGAGGACACTCCAACTCTCCGAGCTTGAGGAAATTCATTGGGATGCTTTTGAGAATAGTCAGCTATACAAGGAGAAAATGAAAGCTGTCCACGACCAACTCATCCATAGAAAAACCTTCGAGCCTAATCAGCAAGTATGGCTTTTCGATGCCCATCTAAAACTCTTTCCAGGGAAGCTTAGGTCCAAGTGGACAGGACCATTTAGGGTGGTCAGGCCCTACTCCAATGGGGTAGTTGAAATCGCTGATCCGAACATGAGGCACACTTTCACAGTCAATGGCCAAAGATTGAAACACTTCCTCACCCAGGTTCCCCCGAAGGAGGTTGTCACCCTCATTGAGGGATGACACAAAGCACTGCCCAGCTGGAGGCGTTAAACTCAGCGCTTCCTGAGAGGTAACCCAGAAGATTCAGACTGATTTGGTACTTTACTTTACTCAGGTAATATCTTTTTGACCCTTTTGCATCCATGTATTTGTTAATGGGGACATTTTCCAGCTTAAGCATGGGGGGATGGTAAATTGCATGATTCTGAATTCATTTAATCAGTCTGAATAGAAAAAAAAATTGAATTTAGGAAGAAAAACTTAGGCATTAGAAATTTGTCAATAGTAGGAAATAATACGGAAAGAACTTGAACACTTAGACTTTTCAGGCCTTTAGGCTTAATCAGCCCTGGTGTTCGTTAAAATATGAATTTAGCTTCAAATCCTTGCAACCTTAATCTACTCTAATACACTAATTAAATAAGGTGATAAGTATACGACTTATCAACTCACCCTTTAACTCAGAAGGACTTTTAGTCTAAGCATTTGCATGCATTTTTTTGCACAGACTCACTCCTCGAAGATTCTGACAGAAATTGGGTAGCTAATGAACTTTCTAGGGTGGTATGGCTGGCAAGTTGTCGTGGGTAACAACCCATTGGTAGGTTGTCCAGAGCCCAGCCACGGGACCACCTTCTCTTTATTGCCTTTAGGTAAATTTGAGATCAGGGAAGCCACCTACCAAATAAACAAAATAAAGAAGAAAAAAGAGAACAAAACAAATCACACTTCACCGCACGAGTATGGCTGGCAAGTGATCGTAGGTAACAGCCCATTGGTCGGTTGTCCAGAGCCCAGCTTAGTAAATGCACAAAAAGAACTAAAACACTTAAGGAAGAAGCGGGGAAGTAGAGCAAGCCGGGGAGATATACACTGGAAAAACCCTTGTGTTGACCCCAAGTAAAACAAATGTAGGGAGAAAGGTACCGATCGAGCAAATACACCTTCAGGCAAAACACTTTCTTTTCCGGTCACCTAGGGGCGTAGAAATCTGAAGTCTGTCTAAATTACCGTTGAGTGAGTCTATCACGATCTTCACACCAAGATGCTTAGCACTTAGAGTTTTTTTCCGAGTTTTGGGTGGGTTGGGTAGTTGTAAAAAGTTACCAACACACTCTTAACTCCAAAAATCTAAAAAATGAGAGAAGATAAAATATATATATATATACATGCCTTTAAGCAAGGATTCGGGCGATTCATATTTTTACAGACACCCGGGCACTGCTTAGTCTTTGTAGATCAGGATCTTAGTATATTTCCTCCTATTGACAAGTGACGAAATGTCCAAGTAATTACTTCTTGAATTTTGACTAGAAATAATGGCTAGAATAAACCTTGCTAGGGACTAGCAAGGTGTAAGCATGGGGGTATGATAACACTACATTTTACAATGTTAATTCTGCCAAAAGGGGTCGATCTTAAGGGTGAAATGCATAGATAACACATCATAAATAGGAATAGGAGCATTGCATGCATCACACATCAAGATTGCTTATAGTGCATTATTATTGGCCATTTGTATAAGTGCATGTCAAAATAGACCTCAGATGAACGATCGAACTGCTCGGATGGACTAAGAGCGACTAACGGAGTCCAACAGACTCGAAATTAGCTAAATCTGACATTCGGAGCTCCCACTATTGGATCAAGAAGTTCTAACCATTGATCTGATGATCAACGGTCATGGGGCCACCATGTGTCAGCCTGGCCGCGCCCTAAACCTCCCTCCATTGCACGGCATCACTCTAACCCATCCGATCGCAGATCGGATGGCTGGGAATCACTCTCTTGCGTGCTCCTCAACCGCATTATCCTCAAATTGCAGCAGCTCCCGATCGTTGGATCTTCATCCAACAGTCGCCCGCACCGCGACCGCAGCTCATCTTCGCGATGCAATCGTGAGCGTAGTGCAGCGGAAGATGCCTCGCCCCCGCACAGTGGGGTGTGGGTTTGAATCGCCTTCGCAACGCAAATTCAAGGAGAGATTGGCACGTGTGATTTCGGTCGTCGATCCACGATCGAGCGGCTGGCAGCAGACAACGCGGTGCGATCTCGTGCGTCCAAGGCAGACGCCCGTGATGACGTGCGAGGCGCGAGCGTAGTGAGCGCAATCCAAGCGCACGCCCCACGAGCGATCTCGACCGTCCGATCCGCGTTCGGACGACCCTCAAGCCACGCACATGGATAGTGCGTGTGCGAATGACCGCCGGGTAGGGTGCTTCACCGACGTTTCGGGAAGGGTTTTAGCGACATCCGAGACGTCGCTAAAACCCCTTCTTCATTTGGAAAGACCTCCTTATTTAAACCCCTTCCAACCACCCATGGAAGGCATTCAATACCTTTGCAAGTGTTCTGCCCCACTCCTAGCCAACTTAGCACTCTTTTGTAAGCACTAGAGTCGACGAGCCGCCGACGGAGCCAACCTCCATCGCCGTGGCCGCCTTGCCGACTCCTCTTTCTCTCTCTCTCTCATTAGCTTAGCTTTATCTTACTTAAGCATTTATCTATTGTTGTAATTATAAAACTTAAAGTTGCATGATTAAATGATGACGTTTCTTATTTAGCTATTATCTCTCTCTTGTTATCAAGTCTTCCTTAGCTTAAAGTTGCATGAATGTGCTAAACAACAAACTCTAACCCTACTCTTTCTCTCTCTCTTTTTCTCTCTCTCTCGCTCGTTTTTTTACCACGTCTTCTTGCAAGCAAAAACTCACTTTCTCCATGACATAAAGTGATAAAGAAAATCTGATTTTTACACCTCCCTATGATCGACACTTGGACTCATGTCCATTTCTTCTTTTAAAATCGATGCTGCGAGCACGAACTATAACGACCCTTTTAAACAAACACGTCTCTCGCTCATCAGTGCCAGCTCCAGATTGTTCATGGGTTCCTGATAAACAGAACCTTGTGAAAGGACAAAAGGAGAAGATACATCCTGAGTTAGCATATGTACTCGAGTAGGAGGGGCTCGAGATGCAGATGAAGAGAGAGATGAAGCAGCATTACCTGAATATCCTGGACAAGAATGAATTAGTTTGTCGAGATTCTTATCTAACGAATCCACCTTATCCAGCTTCTCAGTGATAATGTCCATGTCGGCTCATGCTGACTCTGCATAAGCCTCATGGACAGTGGCTTGTTGTTGCCCAGTTCACTGGAATTGGTTCATCGAGACTGCATTCATGGAGTTCTTCACTAAAGACTCGATCAATTTAAAGGCACTATTCTCATCTTTAGTGAGGAAGTTCCCACCATTGATGCATCGGCCAAATACCGATGTGTATCATCCAGACCATGGTAAAAGATTTGAGCAAGGTGCCATTGGAGCACACCATGGTGGGGACACTTCTGGAGAGTGACATGAAATCAATCCTAGGCATCATGCAACTTTTCCCTAGGTCCCTAGTGAAAAGTCGTGATTGCTCGCCTGATAAGGTTGGAAAACACGATATCAATGAGTTTAGAGTTGTAGTGTAGTCGTGAAATCAACCTAAACAAAATATTTATAATGAAACTCCACGTGAGTCTTGGTCGATCTCTGGGAGGCAATGCGATGTGAAAATGATTCTAAGTTACATCTTTTTTGTGCTTACGAAAGTAACATAAATCTAAGAGAAAATTTAAATCAACTAAATCTAAAGATGATGGCGGATCTCTTGAATGTCAAGTTCACCCGTCGCTCTTTCAAAATGCACAACCATAGTGTAGCGTAAATATGAAACTCAAGGATTATGTGCATAATGTCAAGAAAATTTTGCTTGAGGATTGATTCGTTAATGCGAGCAGGAGCAACCATCCATATATATATTTTTTCAATTGTTCTTTTTCAATTTTTTGTGTGATTTTGATTTTTTGGAAAATAAATAACTAGAACTACTAATAGAGATTGCAATAAGAATATAGAATCAATCTTTTATTCATCAAGGAAGGAGATAAACAATTATCTAGTAGATGAAAGCTTAGAAAAACAACTTGCTATTTAATTAAAGACTACTAGAACAAATAGAAGAACTACTAGAACTACTAGAAGATCTACTAGAACTGAAATAGAAGAAACTAAGGAGAAGATTGTAATCTAAGGCTAGGCTACTAGAAGTAGGGCACCAAAGAATCTCCCTTGCTAGCCTTGGAGGGTGCATGAACATGTGTGTAAGGGTGTGTACGTGGGTTTGTAGACCTAGGTTGTGGATCTAAGTGGGTTTGGGTTGGTCAACCTATATTAGGCTAGGTTCTAATCTAATTGGGTCTAATTAAACTAAGCGGTGTAGATGTGAACCTAATTAGATCTATGGTTGCCTAATCTAGATAGGGGTGAACTCAATTAGGTGTAAGTATGCCCAATTGGATTTGGGTTAGGTCCAAGTAGACTTACTGAGTCTAATTAGGTTGACTTAATTAGGTTCCAACTGAACCTTATCAGAGTTGGTTGCATCCAATCAGGTTATACTACACCTAATTGGATGTGGCTAGGTCTAATGGGTTTAGGTTAGGCATGATTAGACTCAATTGAGTCCAATCAGCTTAGGTTTAGTCCAATCGGGTCCCATGGGCCCAATTGACTGTAGGCTAGCCTAATTGACTTAGACTGAGTCAATTAGGTAAGGCATGGACCTAAATAGATATCTAAGCTGGGATTGGGTCTAGAATAGGTAGACTAGGGTATGGATAGTAGGATAGTGCTAAGGATAGGGTGGATAGGTACATGGATAATGTTATCCATGTTTTTGGCTTATGAGCTCAGATATCCTGATTCTAAGCTAATTCAGGGATAGGTATTGGGATAGGGTTGTCATAGGGTTTTGAGGATAGGGTTATCCTAGTTATTCTCATTCTTTTCCTCTACTCTTGTTCTAGATAGATAGTCCTTTGTTCTTTCTTTCTTTCTTCAACTGGTGCCTTTATTCTTCATTCACATAATCCAGCTCCAGCTCTGCTACAGCCTTTGCTCCTATCCAGCTTTATTCCATCCAGAATAGCTTCTAAACTACTCATTGATGAGACATGTTTCGCTTATTAAAATTAGGGTTTGGAGAGCCCGTCATTGTAGCTCGCAAAATGCCTCTATCAAATACAATTTATAACCGAAACTCTAAGGGAGTCTCGTGTCGAACACAGGGAGGTGACGTTTACTTTGTTTGAAATCTGTGCTTCGCTTTGTTTCTTTTTGATGTTTTGGGGTTTTGTTATTTTTTTCTTTTATTTTTATAGAAAAAGCAAGAAAGATATATCACAAGAGAGATGAAACAACTATGCTATATCATGCAAATGTTTATTACAATAATCTATGAAAGCATAAAAGAGATAGGGGTGAGGGGAAATCTCTTGAATCGGCTGTTTGGCGAGACGACTACGCTTGGTGGAAGCTTCGATGAAGGAGGTGAGATGTAGGATGACAGAGGTGAGATGGAGGAGGACGTTGGGTAGAGGAATGCTTCACCAAGGCTCTGGAATGGTGGTGAGGAGACGGAGGTGATCTTCTACCAGAATGGAGGTGGGAGGATGGCTCCAAGGCTTCTTATGAAGGTGGTGGGATGAAGGACGAATGTTTTGTGGGGCATAGGATCGTTACACTAATAAAAGGCCTTTGGAGCTTGAGAATAAGCTCTAATGGAGCTTTGGTAAGCTACTAGAGCTTAGGAGTAGGTGGGAGTAGAGTAGGTAGAGATGAAGAGGAATAGGGGGTGTAGGGGTGTTTATATAGTGGAGGGAAGAAGAAGAAATTCGTGTAGAGGGCTGTAGTGATAGCTGCAAGCATCATTAAAGACCCCTACAGCTATTGCTGAAGATCGCGCCCCACCGCTCATGCCTGCAGTTGGCCTTGCGCCTATAAGCAATTAGTGATGGCTGTAAGCGTCACCAAAGGTCCACCCAGGCTGTCGCTGTTGCCTCCAGCTCACGCTTATGCACGCACGCTCATGGCTGGATTAGGCGCAAACCATTGACAACGTCAGATCAGAGGCGGATGGTTGAGATGGCGTGGGGATCGCATGTTTAGATTGTGCACTCGTTGGTGAGTCAGATTGGGAGTCGGTCGGCGCGTGATCGTACGCCTCCCTCTCTGCACCTTGATGGCCATCCAATGGGTGCAATTTAATTGTGCTCGCGCTCATGAGATCGCCTCCCCCACCGCGGCTCAAACTCGCGCTCGTGGTTTGCGAGCACTTGTCTTCACTATTGCAAAGCCACAGTTTGTCGAGTGGAGGGTGGTGCGGTCACGCACACCTTGACTATTGGATGAAGATCGAACAGTTGAGGAGAATCCTTGCTTGAGGTTGGGTGCCCTTCAACAATGGGAGCGTGTGTCTCAGCCATTGGATTGAGATCCAACGACTGAGATCTCTCCATGCGTGAAGCTGGGGGGGGCGTGGTTCGTGTAGGGCGGTTTGGATGGCACCACATGGCACCATCTGGACCGTCCATCTTCTTCTTGTAGAGGGTGTTACAGAGCTCTGATCAGGGTGATTTTCACGTTGATGGACTGCGATTGTCGCTCTGAATTCATCCATACGGTCGGATTCTTCATCTGAAACCTATAAAGATGTCGCACTACCTCTTGGCCATAGAAGATGGAAGAATTAATGTACATAATACACAACTATCCTAAATGCCATGCAATGGATGTTATGCAGTATTTATAACATGATATGAAATACTAAGCCTAGGAAATATCATAAATAAGCATTTTATCATGAATTCATGTGTGTTTATCACTCATGACCTACAAACAAGAATAAACCCTAATTAGCATGGAAAAATGGTATTGTAACATATGCAGCTAAGTAAAGAAATGCAATGCATGATATGCAATTAATGAATGCATTATTCACAAGTTAAACTAGATTCTAACATAATTTAGGTTAGTTAAGTCCTATAATTGCTATGCAATCACCGCCTCATTACGTTTGTTCAACCTATCGAGAAGAACTTTTTGGAGGAATTCTCTGCATAATTCCTCCCACATACCAACTGACCTTCCAATGGTCTTGAACTAATACAAAGCTTATCCCTCAGCGAGAATGAGAAAAGCTTCATGAGAATAATTCCAATATCAACATTTCTAGGTCGAACCGTCTCAGTGATTCGACTCAGATCTTCTATGTGCTAGAAGGGATCCTCATTCGAGTTACCATAGAAATAAGTCTGAATCAGACTTATTACGTTCAGCTTCAACTCTAATGCATCTCCGCCTGCGGGAATCCAAACCTAAGGTGGCATGATCAGTGTAGCCGAATCGTAAAAGTCTTGCAGCTGTTCTCCTCATGGTGGATGCTACATTCTATCCAGAGTATTTAGAATTCGATAAATGCTCTGTTGGTGCCACTCCTTAGATGCAGCGACACGGGCCTCGAGTAGAGCCATGGGATTCTGGTTCCCCTCGGGCCCAAGGGTAGGATTTGGGTTAGCCATTTTGGCTAACGAAGTGGAGGGGTGGGAAGAGGAGGAAGGAGGCAACGAAAAGAGTCACCTAGGTCGCCTTGGGGTAGGTTCTTAGGGGCCAACCAGCTCAGGTCTCAAAGACCTTCTCCCTATCATACACCAACTACAAGGGTTGGTGCAGATGAGTACACAAGGCAAAGGCCTTGCAATCCAGATATGGCCTTTAATTTAGTGATCGGGTTTTCAAATTCATGTTCTGAGTTAGGAGTTTACTTGTTATAAACCAAATGAATAAAATCCTATCTTCTTAGGTTAACTTATCCAACTTGAGTACGAGGGGACTAAAGGGAAGGTTCGACATGAGGCTCCTTAATACCCCTTAGCCGCTGCCGTTTGGCACTACCACACAGGCTTAGACATTAGGTTTGACTAAAGAAATTTGGACTATCCACTCAGGTAAATAATAACAAGTCAGGTTAAGATATAGATTTTTTCCTTTTTGATTCAATTAACCCTAACTCCTACAGTTGACCTAATGTATTGCCTAAGTTTGTGAATATATCAACCTTCAATCAAGGTAGGTGAGGTGGTCAACCAAGCAATCAAACCTCACCTACTAGGCAATGGACCCAATTAGGTTCCAAGTGGGTCTCTAAAGTTAATAAAAACCCTAAAGTTTCCAACCTAGGGTTTATGCAACTTCTAAAAATTAGTAAACAAACCAAGCATTGACTTCAAATTACCTTCTAAGGCAGATTTGGAATTCAAATAATGTGACATTTTGAAGGGTAGATTCCTTTACAAATTAGCTTTCCAGAGAGTATTTTTATGGAATGTTTACTATTTCAAGTGATTTGATGTTGAATTTATACTGACTGGGGATCAGATAGGGCATGTAGACCCCTTGTGAGTATTTCAACTTGAAATAGTAGAAGGATCGATCCAAAATATCTTGAAAAATAACTAAATAAAGCTGATTTCACTGGCTTTCAAATCCCACCAATTTCATTTCAATCAAATTTATATAAAGGCAAGAATAAATTTTGAAAGATGAACAAAATTAGATTTTAATCTGATTAACCCCTATTCATTGTGTGAATTTTTAAAATTCGTATAGTGCGAATTTTCTTAAATGAAAGGTGGCGTTGGAAAGTTGATTTGAAAATATATGTTCAGGCTGAATTTCAGAACTTTTGGGTTGGTAAATAATTGGCAAAAAAATTTTTAAATCGTATAAAAAATGCAGGCCGAATTTCTAAATATAGTAAAGTGGTTTTTAAAAGGGTTTTTGAAATGAAAAAGACTTCTTTACTATTTTTTTTTTCAAAAAATTAAATTAAAAAATGAATTTATTTTTTTAACTTTTTTCTTTTAATTTTTTTTAAAATCAAAAGTAATCAAACTAACTTAGGATTCGAAATAAACCTAAGATCTAAGGAAATAAAAATGTGACAAAATGAAAGTGTGCACCTATTTCATCTTCACCCGCACTCAATGGGTGTGCAGATCCATAGTTATGTTCCTGCACACCAAAAGAAAGCAAACACAAATATGTTAGAAAAAAAATCAACAATCAAATTCGCCTTGCCTCCTCAGCAACAGCGTGATTTGTTAGTCGATAACGCGATATTAATAAGATTTATGTTGTAGTATATACGTGAGATCGAATCTAAACAAAATTAACGAAACTCTAGGTGAGTCCCGATTGATCTCTAGGAAGTGATGATTACGAAAAAGATTTTGATTTTTCTCTTTTGTTCTTTTCTTGCTTACGAATCTAACCTAACTAATCTAAGCCTAAAATTGTAGCCTAAATTCAAGAATATGCAAATGCATTTCGCCGGTGATGTTGTGCACGCGGATAACATGGGTGTGCGTAAGAAATGAAAAGAACGTGAACATGTATGTGTTGGTGTGCATCATCTCAACTACACGAATACTATTGACAGAGTTCGCATTAATTGCTAATTCGTTTATGTGACCCAGCGCTGCCATTTTTTTTTACATTTTTTGATTTTTTGATTTTTTGTGGTTTTTGAAAAATTTTAATAATGACTACGAATGATCCATAATAGAGAGAACAACCTTTATTTCATTGAATCATTCATATTTACAGGAATATCTAGTAGAATGATTATAGAGGAATGCTTGTAAACAAAAAATAAAGTCTAATACTCATATTCCATTTGCAAATGGGCTTTTGCCTTGATTTGTAAATTGCACAGGGTCCCAAATCAAGGCAAATTCCCATCTAAATCTCTATTTTTGGTCAAAATGGATTCAGATGGTTAAAGTGAAGGTACCAAACCTCTTGGAATATTTTTTAATGAATTTTAAGAGGTTTAGATTGAATTTATGTCTACCAAAATCCTTTTAATTTGAGTGAGGCTAATAATTATGATTTTTAGTATTGTTTTAATCCTCAAAATGCATAAAATCCTAATTCAATTATTATGAGCCCACTCCTTGGTCTTTTAAGTTCATTTGTCCTTTAATTAACCCCTAATTAACCTCGTGGTTAGTCTGCATTTATGATAAGATGGTAAAATAGTAGAATTAACCATGTTTTCTTGTCTTTCTCTCAAATCAGTTTAGTATAGAATTACGATTCTCAGACGATCATTTAGGAGCATTTAACACTGGATTCTGACTAATTTAAGTTAGTTATGATGAATGATGGTGTTACCATTATACCCTCATGCCTAACTTTTGCTACTCCTTAGTAAAATCCTATGGACCAAACCAGATCTCTTGCTGGATTTTAACTGTCAGGATGCCTTACTAAGTCGTATCTCTAAAAATTAGATTAAAATACCAATAATAGGCCTAGAGGTACTCAAGTACCAGCCAAGATCCAGACCTGACCAGCCTCAGCCTTGGGTTCGCCGCGAAGGTTTCTAAGGCCCGCAAAAACTATCCAGAGGTTCGTTGACCTCAGCAGTTAAAGCACTCGTGCATATTCGTAGCAAGTCCAGGTTCAGTTTGCTAGTGCATTTTTGATAAGAGAGATAGAGAGGGATATTTATTTTGATAGTTTTCTATCTTTTCTTTTTATATTCCCTTGAATCCAACCTTGGATTGGCCCTAAACATAGTATGTATTGGATTCTTTGTCCCCAACATCAATCCTTGTAGGGTCTTTAGCTTTCGATGCTTTAGAATAGCACCGCCCATGGCAACACCCCAAACCCTAGCTTTCGACACTTCAGGATAGTGCCACCCATGGCGTTCTGTAGCTAAATTCATGCCCTAGCAATCGACATCTTGGGATAATGCTACCCATGGCACCTGAACCAGCACAAGGTGCTTACGTGCCTCCAGTAAGATATTTAGATATCCTAGGAAACAAGCACCGAGGAGATGACATGTTATAACGCATCTTCGAGGGGAGTACTTTTCATTCCACTTCTCTACGTCGGGAACTCGTCCAATTAACTTCTGTCTTCGAGCCTTTCCTAAGCCAGATCTTCGGGAAAACATTTTTAGAACAGAACACTTTTGACATTATACTTCATTAAGTGCACCGAACCAGACTGGTGTGTGATTTTTGAGTGCTTAGGTTACCAAGTCTTACAGACCAAAAGGTAGGCAACGGGGTCGAATAATCCCTAAGCCTTATACTTAATACATTAGCCTCGCAACTTCCTCAACCTTTTAAGGAATAGTCCAGATCTTAACAAATACGCGAGTGTTTAAGCCCTGGGATTGGCCCAAGAGGCTTAAGGTCGCTATCTGTCACTTATGTCCTAAGATTTAGCCCTTCAAGTCTTAATTCATCATTCGATCTAGCTTAGAACTTAGGTAAGTGATATAGACACATTTATTTAGGTTAAAATGCCTATTCATGCATGTTCCTAGGCTTAGATTTGCATTTCATGTTATAAATATTGCATAACATGCATCATTGTGCATTTAGAGTAGTTGTATATATTTTAGGTTAATTTGGTCTTTTTCTGGTCAGGAGAGAAGAAGACTTATTTCAGGGCCTTGGATGGATGATCGGACCATACAGATCTGATTAAGACGATGATCGGAGTTTAACGCCTCCGAAATTGTCTAGATCGGAGAACCGCAGCATCATACGAAGTCCGAGGAAGATCAACGGCCAGGGGCAATCCGACTGTACGGATGGAAGCGGAGTGATGATCGCAGTCCAGCAGCATGGGAATCATCTCGATCTGAGCACCATGACGCCTTCTACAAAAGAAAGAAGAATGGATGGCCTAGATGGCACCACATGGCGCCATCCAAGTCGCCCAACGCTGGGTAGCAGCAGCGCACGTGCACAGCCGTGGCTATGCGTAGCACACCGCGCACAGCCACAGCCGCAGCCATGCGCAGCAATAGCCCAGCGCATGCCAGCGTGCGCACGCGCATGGCGCGGGGAGAGTGATGATCGCAGTCCAGCAGCACGGGAATCATCTCGATCTGAGCACCATGACACCCTCTACAAAAGAAAGAAGAATGGATGGCCTAGATGGCGCCACATGGCGCCATCCAAGTCGCCCAACGCTGGGTAGCAGCAACGCACATGCACAGCCGTGGCCGCGTGTAACACACCGCGCACAGCCACAGCCGCAGCCATGCGCAGCAACAGCCCAGCGCATGCCAACGTGCGCGCGCACATGGCGCGGGGAGCATGGGCGCATGAAGCGCGTGATGCACGCGCTAACGGGGCGGGTGCCAGGAGAGCGGGGGCAGATCTTCAGTGACATGCGCCTTTAGTGACGCTTATAGCTGTCACTAATGGTCTGTATGCGCCAGCAAGAGGATTTGGAGGGCGGATCTTCAGTGACGTTTATGGATGTCAGTAATGACCCAGATGCAAATTTGTTCCTCCTCCATTATGAAAGGAACTACCCACCACCATTCCAAACCATCTCTTCCATTCTTCCTCTCACCACCTCCAAGGATCTAGAAAGAGCTTGTCCCAAGCTCGGGATTCTCCTCTAGAGTAGAAAATCAAATATTTTTCCCTCCCCTCATCCCCATTCGTGGAACATCCCATGGCCATCCTTTCACCGCCCTTCAGGAAGAAGACCCTTGCTGCGATGCCATCCTGCCCCATCCTCCGTCCTCCGGCTCTGTCCTCCTTCGTCCCGCTCCTCACCACCTTCCTTCGGGCGATGTCAGAGCGAGTCGTCCTCTGAGCAACCGTTAAGGGGGATTTCTCTCACCTCTTTCTATCTTTTATGCTTTCGTAGTGTAGTTTTCCTACTTTCATAATTGTAGAAAACATTCATGAGATAAATAGATGATTATTTCTCTCTCTCTCCCTTTCTCCCTCTCTCTCTTACATTTTTTGCAAGTAGATAAAGTTTTCATTGACCTAATCTCTTGCTTGTTAAAAATACCAAAAAAAATAGAAAAGACAAAAATGACCAAAAAGAAATAAAAGTGAAGATGGATTTCATAAAACCAAATGTTCGCCTCCCCATGTTCGACTCGAGACTCACTTTTTGAGTTTCGATTATAAATTTTATCTGATAGATGCGTTTTACGAGCTACAACGACGAGTCCTCAGAACCCCGATTTTAAATTGCGAAGCGTGCCCCCATCATTTTGGCACCGTTGCCGGGGAGGCAACAGAATTTACTTTATTATTTTTTGTGCTTCTTTGCATTTACATAGCACTAACCCCGCTTGTCTTCGATCTACTGTCTTGCAGGTACCCTAGCATGGAGATCCAAGTGCGATAGACCGGAGTAAAGTGCAGGTAGAGTGTTTGTAAGTGTCCCCTACACCATGCCCACCTTAGTTTTCACTCCATAACCTAATAATTCAAACCCAAATTAACTTAGGTGCTTTTTATAAACCCTAGGATAGATTTGGTTGTTTGTTTGCCACCTTCACTCACCTCGCCATCCACATAAATAAAAAAGAAATAAAAAAGTGTTATCTGATTTTGGGATTTTCTGAAAGAGACACACCTTAACACCTGCAACTTCTTACTCTAAGGTGCATAATCACATCAATTCTACTACTTAACCAGGATCTGACCTGTGGACCCAGTACACTTAATTCAACACACAAATATGTGAATAGAAATCTGAATAGGTCAAACATTTTTGTGTGCCTTAACTAAGTGGTGCAATAGGCCAATTGATTGAATTGTTTGGGCCGCACCACTTAAGATAAAAGCGATTCATCAAGTAGCTTGCCACTTTGGGTTGATTTTTAGGACTGAACCAGGCACTCCACATTTTATTTTTGATTTTTAAAGGAATATATCTACACTAGTGCTTTCAAAACTTAGAGTGTTCTACTGAACCTTGATTGAATACACCTAAAGATTAAACCCTAAAAGCTACTAAACAAGGTTGAACCCTAAAAGACACATCATCAAATAACCTTGTTTGCAAACCATGGTTGTGCACGCACACACATTTTAACTGATCATTAAGGGCACAACCCATCTAAAGGGCCCATCACATTCCTGAAGCACCATTGTCCCAAGCCTAACTAAAATTGATTAGACATTGGCCCTAAGGACTGGTTCGCTCATCGGGATCCAGATTGAGATTGTTCATGACTAACCTGCTTATACTAGTCAATTTGATGTCTAACTAGGGGAGTAGCGTCAAACGACCGCAGGTGGGGGGTACACTAGGAACCGAAGGTGCAAGCCAAAGGAAGAACCTTCCCCCCAGTCCCTCCTTCTAACTGGTTGGATTGCCTATGTTGGAACCTTGTTCCACATCTTATTTTTGTGTTAACAAAATTATTATGGATTAATGTTTGCCATTAAGTGTTTTTCAGATTTAGGTGAAGGAGCAAGGCAAACAAGAAATGATGGAAGCATGATGATGAGTAAGAGAAAATGATGACAAGGAGGAGGCAAGGTGACAAGGATGGATCGAGAAGAAGATCATCTTTGACCCTTTGTTTTTTTAGTTTAGGTTTTCATAGATTGTATGCCTCTTAACAAGAGAATTTAACTTAGATCTTAAAAATCAATTAGAGATAAATTAGGATTTATATGACATTCATTTTCGAAGAACGTAATTGATTAAATTGCTTAAAATAGGTACTTGTAAGCAAGTACCGGTACTGTTCATCAATACTGGTATTTGCAAGGCATAGGTTTGAGAATTCATCTCAAACTGTGAACAACAAGTACTGGTACCAACCATGAGTACCGGTACATGTTGGCCATAGGTTGAAGGCTTAATTCTGGCCTGAACCTTACAAGTACCGATACCCATGATGAGTATCGGTACAGGTAGGTTACTGTGCCCAAGGAATTTCAAACTTGGGAGTCACAAGTACCGGTACCAATGATGAGTACCGGTACCAGGACTCATGTACTGGTAGCAGTGAGTTGCTAGTACCGGTACCATGTAGCTGTTGGCTCAATTTTGAATGGCTAGAAAATTTATTTAGGCTATGTGAACGTTGGGAATTAAATCCTAACGTCTAGTAGATGAGTATCCTAGGTCCTAAACTCTATAAAATAACCCTAGGACTCTTTGTTTGCACATAAGAAATATTAGAAATACAAGGAAAATTCCTAGAGCTATATTTCACATTTTTCCACCACATATTCAAGAGAAGGAATAGTTTGTTGCTCTCAATCTCTCTACGGATTTGCAAACACATTGACGTGTTTTGTTCATGCAATTCAACATAATTCACATCCTTTCTAGGCTCTCAAATCGGTAACATTATATTTACATTTGTTGAGAGGCTTAGGAACTTAGTTGTAAGATCTTTCTTTCTTATACCTGTATTTTATTCGTTCTTGAGCATTTGCTCGTTGGGTTGTAACAAACCCGTTTTTGTACTTGGATTGAGGTAACCTGTTAATTACCTCAGTTTAGTAAATTGATTCTCTCAGGGTTGAGAGAATCGGGTTAAAAACCCTAAGCTGGGAGGCTTAGGTAGTGGAGTACCCAAGGGAGGGGAACCACTATACATTTTGTGTCCTTTTGTGGTTTGATTGATTGTGCAAATTATCTTTTTATTACTAATATTGTTTGAGTGTTTGTGCGCATAGCCATATATATATTCCATATATTTTAGATCCTATCAAGTGGTATCAGAGCTTGTTCAATTGGTATCAGAGCTCCTTCAGCCTAGACATAAGTAGAGTAAATTGTCCATAATCTTAGGACGGATTCTGAGGGTCTGTAGACCTTTAGGCTACCCAACCTAAGGACAGGCTTGTATTTTTGTATTGTAGGGCTCCTTCTTTCTCTTCTGATTTCCCTCCTTGCTTCACCATGTACCCTTCCACATCTTACACACATTTCCAATCCTATCCTCCTACCAACACTTATCCCCAAGATGATTACTATCCCGACTTAACTTGTAATTATCTATCCACTAGCCGAGATAACTTTGATTAGGGATACGAATTTGGGCCTCATTGTCTAGGGCCTAACCCTAGACAACAAGACTATGATTACTATCCTTCCCAGAGCTACAATGATTATAGATCTCCATCCTTTAATGGCCAAACCAACCCAATTTACAATAAGGAAGGATATGGTGATTATAACACCTACGCTTCCCAGTATTCCATTGAATATAGGTCACCACCATCCTTTGAACAACCTAGAATGACCTACTTTCAGGGAGGAACCTGAGAACCTCGACATCTTAACTCCCCTAGATTTAACCCAAACCCACCCAAACCTGAATCGAACCAGTTGGTTCAGGTAAACCAGATCTAGGTTAGGGTGTTGGCTAATTTGAGGAACACTATACAATCTTTAGAAGCTCAGCCAACACCATGCACTGAAGCACTGGAGCTTATGATCAAAATGATTGATGAACTTAATAGTTCTTTATTGGATTTGCTCCAAAGTGTTAGGGATAGGGACCTGGGTGAGTTTCTTCTTGGGAAATTATCGAGGTTGAGGATGAAATTTGTGGTTGCCCTAGTCAAATCTTGGGATGATTCTCAAGATGAACCCCCTTCAGGAGAGCCAATGTCTGAACCCGCTCCGGCACCTGTCGGGGGGGATACATATTCTGAGATTGGAGATGACCAGGTTGGGCTAGAGCAACCCTTTGAGGATGAATCGAGTTTCTCACCTAAGATCCTAGAGCCAGGGAATGACGAAAAATATATCTCCATGGATCATGAAATGACATATGATTTTGAGACATATTTAAATGAGGATAATGGATTCTTTGATTCTGAGGGTGAGGAATCTCTTAGTGAAGTCTCACTTGAGCTTAAGGAAGATGATTTTAGTGAGACAAATGGGCTTAAGGAGCATGACAAACCATTTGATAGCCCAGTCATTGAAGATTTTGATTCAGTTGGGGCTAACTTGGAGGATTTGAATCCTCATTTACTTGATGAGTCAATCAGTGACCCCATTTCTCATCTGCACCTCGAAGGGTTGACTTTTGAGATCATTGTGCCCAAGTCAATCTTGATTCAGCCACTATTTCTGGACTTGGGAGAATCGTATGGGGTGAATGATATGCTAGAGGTCCCAGAGCCTAAGCCCTTGATGTTGGAAGATAGAATTGTTAAAATAAAATTTTGGGAGGCTAATTCTAAGGGAACTTTGAATTTGGATCTAAGGGTACCTATTGACCTGAAACCACCTACTTTCTACTAGGACCTTTACGATATATTTCACGTGCAACCCAAGCTCGAAATAACTGATTATTTTTAAGCTGCACTATAAGTGGACACCCGATTTTAATGAATCAGATCAACCTGTTGTTCGATACTTTGGTCTTGGGTTGCACACCACTAAACTGTAGGCTCGACCTCGTAAACACAACAAACTTCGGTTCTGGGTGATTTTCATCCAAAACCTGAGAACCACTTGATCCTGGGGCATAGATCTGCACCATAATCTAGTACACATTTGTGGACATCTTCTGCAGATGGGTTTCAGGATCAGCCTTTCGATTTTGATTTTGACCCGCACTTGTGAATTCTCAATTTCTTCTTTGTATGTATGTTATGCCTAGTTGAAGCATTAAACTTAGAGCGTGTGTATAGACTCTTCTCTTTGTGGAGCTGATCGGATTTTCACGACACTCAGGTGATATTTTGTTTACTCCGCCCTTTTCATGTCTTTATTTTTACAATGAGGACATTGCATCATTTAGGCATGGGGGGGTGGATAATCAATTCCTGAAATCATTATGTTAACTTTGTAGAATTTCTTTTAGTTTCTTATAAAATTAAAAAAAATTAAAAATTTGAAAAAGATATAAAAAGAAAGAAATTAGGAAAAGAGAACTTAGGCATTTGGAAGTTATTAACTTTAGGAAATGATACGAGAGGACCTAAATACTTATATTCTTTAGGTCTTCGGGCTTAATTAGCCTGGGTGTCCACTTGAATGTGGACTTAGTCTCAAGTTCTCGCCAATTCAAATTCATTTTTAATTTGGCTAATAAATTGGGATGATAAGTATGCGACTTATCAACCAGCCCTCTGATTTGGGGGGACTTTAAGCCTAAGCATCTACACACTTTTTTTTTTGCACGGACTCACTTTTCGACGGTTTCTTCGGAAATTGGGTAGCTAATAAACTATCTAGGGTGGTATGGTTGGCAAGTTATCGATGGTAACAGCTCATCGACAGGTTGTCTAGAGCCTAGTCACAAGGCCATTTTCATTGTATTGCCTTTGGGTAAATGTTAGATTAGGGAAGCCACCTACTTAAAAAAAAAAATAAACAAAGAAAAAGAAAAAGAAAAAAAATAGGAAAAGAAGAAAAAAATAAAAAATAAACAAAATCACACTTCACCGCACGTGTATGGCTGGCAAGTTGCCGTGGGTAACAGCCCATTGGCCGGTTGTCCAAAACCCAGCTCACAAAAAAATGCAGAATAATTCCCAAAACACTTAGGGAAGAAGCGGGGAAGTAGAATAAATCGGGGAGATATACACTGGGTTTGCCCTTGTGTTGACCCCATAAATAAAAGTTGGGAGAAAGCTACCATTCAAAAAGATAAACGTCTAGGCAGGGTCACCTAGGGTCGTAGAAACCCGAAGTCAGTTTTAACGGCCGCCTAGTGAGTCTTTCACTATTTTCATAAGATGTTTAGCACTTAGAGTCCTTTTCGAGTCTTAGGCAGGTCGGGTAGCCGTAAAAAGTTATCCCGGAACTCTCAAACTCCAAAAGTACAAAAAAATTAGAAAAGATGAAAAATAAAAAAAATGTATTTTCCCTTTTCAAATAAGGCGAGGACTTGGGCAGTCTGCATTCTGCCAGACACCCGGGTACTATTGAGTCTTTGTAGTTTAGGACCTTAGTTGAAATTTTCTATTATTAATAAATGACTTAAGCCTAAGCGATCTAATCCTAATTTTGATTTTATACATAGCATGTAGTTTAATTTTGCTAGGGACTAGAAAAAGATAGGCATGGAGGTATGATATAGACACATCTATTTAGGTTAAAATGCCTATTCATGCATGTTCCTAAGCTTAGATTTGCATTTCATATTATAAATATTGCATAACATGCATCATTGTGCATTTAGAGTAGTTGTATATATTTTAGGTTAATTAGGTCCTTTTTATGGTCAGGAGAGAAGAAGGCTTATTTTAGGGCCTCGGATGGATGATCGGACCATATGGATCTGATTAAGACGACGATCGAAGTCTAACACCTCTGAAATCGTCTAGATCGGAGAACCATAGCATTGTATGAAGTCCGAGGAAGATCAACGGCCAGGGGGCAATGCGACATCCATATGAGTTTCAGATGGAAAATCCAACCATACGGATGGATCCAGAGCGACGATCGCAGTCCAGCAACGTGGGAATCATCTCAATCTGAGCTCTGTGGCACCCTCTACAAAACAAAGAAGAATGGATGGCCCAGTAGGCACCGCGTGGCTCCATCCAGGCCGCCCAACATTGGGCAATAGCAGTGCACGCACATAGCCACGGCCACGCGTAGCACACCGAGCACAGCGCAGCAGCGTGCAGCAGCAGCCGAGCGCATGCCAGCACGTGCGTGCGCACATGGCACGGGGAGCATGGGCGCGTGAAACATGCAGCGCGTGATGCGTGCACCAGCGGGGCGGGCGCGGATCTTCAGTGATGCACGCCTTTAGTGACTCTTGCAGTTGTCACTAATGGTCTATGCACTCCAACAAGAGGATTTGGAGGGCGGATCTTCAGCGACAGCTGCAGCAACGTTTATGGACGTCAGTAATGACCCAGATGTGAATTTGTTCTTCCTCCACTATAAAAGGACCTACCCACCACCATTCCAAACCATCTCTTCCTTTCTTCCTCTCACCACCTCCAAGGCTCTAGAGAGAGCTTGTCCCAAGCCCAGGATGCTCCTCTAGAGTAGAAAATCAAATAGTTTTTCCTCCCCTCATCCCCATTCATGGAGCATCTCGTGGCCGTCCTCTCACCGCCCTTCAGGAAGAAGATCCTCGCTGCGATGCCATCCTGCCCCATCCTCCGTCCTCCGGCTCCATCCTCCTTCATCCCGTTCCTCACCACCTTCCTTTAGGCGATGTCAGAGTGAGTCATCCTTCAAGCAACCATCGAGGGGGATTTCTCTCACCTCTTTCTATCTTTTACGCTTTCGTAGTGTAGTTTTCCTACTTTCATAATTGTAGAAAACATTTATGAGATAAATAGATGATTGTTTCTCTCTCTCTCTTTCTCCCTCTCTCTCTTACATTTTTTGCAAGTAGATAAAGTTTTCATCGACCTAATCTCTTGCTTGTTAAAAATACCAAAAAAATTAGAAAGGACAAAAACAACCAAAAAGAAATAAAAGTGAAGTGCGGATTTCATAAAGCCAAACGTTCGCCTCCCCATGTTCGACTCGGGGCTCACTTTTCAAGTTTTGGTTATAAATTTTATCTAATAGATGCGTTTTGCGAGCTACGATGACGGGTTACTTGTAACCCTGATTTCAAACTTGCGAAACATGTGCTATCAGTAAGTTCCATAATCAGTTACAGGGACTAGCATAATTTTCCTTTTTGTTTGCTCCTTTTTCTCTATTTTTCTTTTGTCCTCTCTTTCCTCCTCAATTCATCTCTCTCTCTCTTTCTTTTTTTTGAATGAAACCCTCCATGAATTGAATTTGACAACATTTTGCACTTTAATACCTCCCTATGCCTAGGATTTGCAATGTCCTCATTGTAAATTAGGTGGGTTCGAGTTCATCTTAGATTGTACATTAGAACAGGTTTGGGTGGGTGGCGAATGGGTCGGGATGACTATTGTGGATGATTTCAAGCTCTGATACGAATATCTGAGGTGGAGTTAGCTGTTCTAAAGTTTAAACCCTAAAGTGTAATAGGAATGCAACTAAAAAAGAATCA
Source organism: Thalassia testudinum (assembly GCA_037157565.1). Classification (NCBI taxonomy): domain Eukaryota; kingdom Viridiplantae; phylum Streptophyta; class Magnoliopsida; order Alismatales; family Hydrocharitaceae; genus Thalassia; species Thalassia testudinum. The sequence goes on along the minus strand of JAZHRO010000003.1, from coordinate 107,084,339 downwards.
GAAGGGTCTCTGGTTTTTGGAATGACGGTTTTCCTCCCATTAAGTGCTAAGTTTAACGCCATTGGTTGGGTGCGATGCAACTCATAAGAATATGTCATCTGGCATAATGTGATGAATGGTAGGAAAAAATATGTGATCATGGTGGATGAGAATCAAATGGTCACAAATGGGCACCAAAACATGATGAAGAGTCAATCCAGAAGGTCTATGATAAGGATCAGGTAGGTTCATTTCTGGGTCTCTCTTATTGAGTTTTTCCGGAGGAATCACAGATAAGATGAAGTAGTCAAGGGGCTTGGAAGTTAGATCGTGGTGAGTGCAAGACCCCACAGAGGTGAACCTAGTGATGGGAACACCATCATGAGCCATAACTAGCTCAATTTGGTATGATAAAGTCAATAAAAGCTCCTACATATCAGTCAGAAGGTCCCTTGGGTAGGTTGAGTTATTTCGAGAAGAAAAAATGAAAACAAGGTTATTTCTGCGATTTTACCATCTTATCACAAATACAAAATAACCACGGGATTTTTCAGGGGTTACTAAAGGTTAAATATGCATTTAAGTTTAATAAGTGGGTCCATACAGACAGAAATGGGTTTTCATGCATTTTAAGAATTAATGGACATTTGAAACCCTAAAAACAGACCCGCTTAATTAACTGAGGTTCTGGTCAGGATAAAATTCATCTAAATCTTCTAAAATCATAAAAAATATTCTCTAGGATTTTGCATCCTTTATTTGACAATTTGAACCCATTTTGTCCTAGAATAGAGTCTCAGACAAATAATTGCCTTAATTTGGGTTTATCTGTAATTTACCCAGTCAAACTTAGTCAAAACCTAAATCCAACTTCATCATCAGATTCCTTGGATCCAAATTAGGTCTTTACCAAAATTTGGGCCCAATCAAAGATCACTTTGACCTAGTTTACATGCCAGTCTAGACACTCTTCTTATTACACAATGGCCTTAACTTTTTGAATTATTTACAAATAGGTCCCTAAACTTTTCATCATATTTACATTTAGGTCCCTACCACCATTGGTGTGAACACACTAAGCTCCATCAAGATTCGAGCGAGGATTTCTCACTCGATTCTTAATTAAACTCTCCCAAATTGAAAGGGAGATTCTTTGAGGAATTCCCTTTCAATTAAACCTAGCCCTGAATCCTAATTCATTCCCAATCTTTCATGCGAATGCATGGAAGATGTGGGTATCAAGTCTGCACAAACTTTCCAAGCTTTGCAAGCTTGTTTCCAAGCTTGGAGCTCCTCTTTTTTGGCCTATAAAAGGATTAGGGGCAAGAACCCTTGCTCCTTAGCAAATTTTGGCCAAAGAAAACCCTCTCTTTTCCCTCTCTGGCCACCTTTGCAGTTTGCTCCGGCGACCTCTCTCTAACCTGCTCCTCCGCACCTCCAACCATCAAATTAGAGGTGCCAACATCTTCCTTTCTTCCTTGCGCACCTCTCTGGTCAAAGGGAGGGCATTCTTCTACCTTAATTTCCATCGCCACTTCGTCGTCACCTCCATCTTCTTCAGCTTCGATCAGCCACAACCGGAGCCCTCCACCTATTTCCTTCTCTCCTAAGACCCCCTACGTCTTTCTCCTTCCCTCTACTTCTCTCTCCCATAGTCACAACACATGCACGATCGCCAATCACTTATCTCCCACTTCATCTTCCTTTGCTCGGGCCACTCCTTCGGTGAAGCTCTCTGCTCACTCCACTGCTCCAAATGCTTCATGATGATAATGCCATCATCAGCCATATCTAGCTTTATTTAGTCATATTCCATCATTAAATGCTCCTACATAACAGCCAGAGGACTATAATTCATTGTATAATCATTCTGAGAGAAATACAATAAATAGTGGTAAAACTGCAGTTTAACAGCATATCTCAATTGCATAATAATCACAAGTTTCTATAAGGGTTAATTAAAGATCAAATGGTCTTAAATGCTTAACAAGTGGGTCTATGCAGACGGAAATGGATTTTCGTGCGTTTTGAGAATTAAATGACATCTAAAACCCTAAAAATAGACCCACTTAATCTACTGAGGTTCTGGTCATGATAAAATTCATATAAACCCTCTAAAAATCATATAAAAATATTCTCTAGGATTTGGTATGCTTGATTTGACCATTGGAACACAATTTGACCTAAAATAGAGTCTCAGACAGAAAGTTACCCTAATTTGGGTTTTTACATAAATTACCCAGTTAAACTTGGCCAAAACCTAAATCTAACTTTACCATTGGATTTCTTGGATCTAAATTAGGTTTGTACCAAAATTTGGGCCCAATTAGAGATTGTCTTGACCTAGTTTACAATTTGGTCCAGTTTGAATCTTTTCTCTCACACACATGCCCTAACTTTCAAATTCCTTACAAATAGGCCCCTATCTTTGTCGTCACTCTTTGCAATTAGGTCCCTACACCATTATTGCAGAGGAATCCTTCTCCAACGACCTTTGATTGAAGAGAACTCCTTCTCTGATCAATGAATCCCTTCCAAAATTGGAAGGGAGATTCCTTGAGAGGTTCTCTTTCCAATGAATCCGGTCTTGAGGCCAACAACCTTCCCAATCTCTCATGCGAATGCATGAGAGATTCAGGTATCTCATAGGTTTCCTACTCCAGCAAGCCTTCCAAGCTTGGGAAGCTTGCTTCCAAAGTTCTAACCGCTCCCTGAGGCCTATATAAGGTCTCTAGGGCCTGCCCATTCTCCTCAGCTAAGTTTCGGCCAAAATACCCTCTTCAAACTCTTTCCCCAGCCATCTCCGACTTAGCTCCGGTGAGCTCCTCCCTCCGTCGCTCTCCAGCCTCCCAACGGCCAAATTGGGAGTGCCATCATCTTCGTCTCCTTCGTCTGCGCCTGGTGTGCCAAAGCCAGGGCCGTCCTCCCCTCTCTTCCTTGCCATCCACCTCAACGGAGAACCTCTCTTCCACAACTTCGGCCAATCAAAGCCGGCGTCCTCCTACCCCTTTCGTCTCATTAGTTTAGTTAGTTAGTGATGGGAACACCATCATGAGCCATAACTAGCTCAATTTAGTCATTATCAAGGAATAAATGCTCCTACATAACTGCCAGAGAGCCATAGTTCATTGCATAATCATTCCGAGAGAAAGATAGGAAACCAGGGTTAAAACTATAATTTTACCATCATATCTTGAATGCAGAACAACCAAGGGTTTTTCCTAGGGGGTAATTAAGGGTCAAATGGTTTTAAAATCCAACAAGTGGGTTAATACAGACAGAAAAGGATTTTCGTGTGTTTTGAGAATTAAATGACTTCTGAAACCCTAAAAACAGACCCGCTTAAGTAACTAAGGTTCTAGTCAGGATAAAATTTACCTAAACCCTCTAAAATTCATAGAAAAAAATTCTCTAGGATTTGGTACCTTCAATTTGACCATCAGAACCCGTCTTGACCTAAAATAGAGTCCTAGACAGACATTTGCCCTAATTTAGGTTTTTCTCATAAATTACCCAATCAAATTGGTCAAAACCTAAATCTAACTTCACCATTGGATTCCCTGGATCCAAATTACGTTTGTACCAAAATTTGGGCCCAATTCGAGATCATCTTGACCAAGTTTGCATTTTGGTCCAGTCAAACTCTTTTTATCTCATGCAGATCCCTAACTTTTTGAATTTCTTGCAAATGGTCCCCTAACTTTGTCATCATCTTCACAGAAAGGTCCCTGCCGCCATGAATCATATTCCTACAACTCCGACGACCTTTGATTGAAGAGAACTCCTCTGATAAATCAATCCCTTCCCAAATTGTAAGGGAGATTCCTTGAAGAGTCCTCTTTCCGTTAAATCTGTCCATGAGCCCTAAAACTTTTCCAATCTCTCATGCGAATGCATGAGAGATGAGGGTATCTTGGGATTTCTTTCTTCGGTGAGCTTTCCAAGCATGACAAGCTTGCTTCCCAAGCCCAAAACTCCCAAGCTTGAGGGCATCTTGGGATTTCTTGAATGTACTGACTAGGGCACTTAGCCCCTATCCGTCTTTTTCAGGTCTCGAGCCACAGCGCCATTAACAGAGCTTCACGAACACCTTGACGAAGGTGTTCTTGCATCTTCCGCGCCAGGCATCACCTCCAAGTTGCGCAGGGACGCTCCAGGCTGATCTCCAGGCTTTCAATTGGCATCAAGATGCCTCGTTGCTGCTTTAATTTGGTGAGGGAGGTTTCCTTGCAGCTGCACAAAGAAGCCCTGTGGAATTAGTTCCACATCGGAAACAGACGGGTGTGCGAAGGTGCATAAGAGGAAAAAGTGCCACAGGCTATTCGCCTCAGCTTGCACAGGGGGTGAGGTCCCCCCACGCACGCACATACGCACGCCCTCGCCAGCGCTCATGCCTCGCGGGTCTGGGCTTGGTTCGTTTACCCGGATACCTGAGTTTGTTAGGTTTGCTTGTTTTGAGAGAGGAAGAAAAGAGAGGAGAGGGGGGGGGGGTTTGCTCTACCGCCCTCCTCTCAACACTTGTGAGATCTGAGAGAGGCCTTTGCCTCTGTTAGCGTGCTGTGCCTTCTCTGAAGCTGAGGGAAGAAGCGAAGGAAGAGAAAAAGAGAAGAGAAGCCTGTGAGAGGAAGAGGCCTTTGCCTCTGTTAAGGTGTCTGAGTGCCTATTCTGTTGTCTGATATCTACTGATACCTTGGTTCTGTTGATTAAGTTTACATTTGCTTGGCTTAAATGATCTGTTACTTTGAGTGGCTTGCAAAGCTTAACATTGTAGGGTAATTTGGTGATTCAAATCACCATTTTACCCTCTCTTCTTTTTGCATTATTGACATCAGATTTCATTTATATATCATTCTTGTTTGAAATTCTTATATTGTATTTGAATTACGATCTTGAGAAGTATTTTGCCAATTGCTCCCAGTCAATGACCTCGGATTTCTTTCGAGTATAAATTTTATTTGTTTTTTGCATTGATTTGAACTATACTACAACGCGATGATTTTAAATCCCATTTCAGAGCGAACAACATTTTGGCGCCGTTGTCGGAAGCAACGCACAATTTGGATCTCTGGATTGCAATATTTGATTTGGTACTAACTTGCTCTCTCTTTTGACTGTGATTTATTTTAGGATGGATTCATTGAAAGAAGATTAGCCGCACATCAGCCACTCCAGGGCAGGTAATCTCCATCCACCCTCTTCTAAGCCCTTGATTCTAAAAAGCTAAAAAATAAAAAAATCAATTAGGGCTACTTTCATTCTATTCTTAGATTAATCAAGTTGCCTGATTTGATACATTCTAAAGGAACATCCAAGCCCTGATTTGTGCACCTACTTAAAGCTTAAGGTATCTAGGGCTATCACCTTCTTGCTTGGGCCCTAGGTACCACATTTGGACGGATTAAATTGGACCATTCAGAGCCAATTAGGGTTTCCAGTTTAGGGTTTTAGAGATATACTTAATCAAGAATTGATCTTTCCAAACAGTGTGTGCCTAAGCCTTAAATGAATTGATTTATTCAAGCAAACCCTAAAGCCAGGCTCTTAGTCTCATTTGAACACTAAAAGAGGGACCTAAATTTTTCAAAGGACAAAACAGGTGAAGTTGACTCACCTTGTTGGGTTAACTAATCTTCAAATTAGGCCACTTTGCACAAAAATATCTTAAAGTTCAAGTGAAATCATAAGCACCTTGCTCTTAATCTAAAACTAGTAGACTTAAGAGGTCAAGTTCCCATTCTGGTCTACATGGATCCTTGGTGACAAGAGAGGTCGGGTGGGGGAAACCCTGTAACTTGTGGGGGTGCTCTACCGTGTAGAAGTCTTCACGGGACACTCCCTCTCTGGCTGCCCAAGTAATTCTCAGGTGGATGGCTTTCTGACTAAGGGGTATCATCCACCCTGAACCTCTATAGTCATCCAAAATTTTTGGGTGTCTTGATTGGGTCCATTACCTGCTATCCCTCATCTATTCCATCAGTGCATGTTTGGGAGGAGGTCCTTAAGACCATCCTTGAGGCCTCCATTAGCTATTCACTCTCGTCGAGGTTGAGCCTCAACTTTTGTGTTTGTGCAACAACCTGATCACATTGACATATCCTTTGATTCAGAACCTACTTCCCCTTCATCAGCTTTGGATCACCATGAAGAACAACCTAATCTTTAGCAACAATTCCATGATTTCCAAAATCGAATCAATGCCATCATCAACCCACCGTCGTGTCCTCAAATGCGAGATCACTATAATCTTACAGCCGCGGAGATCGAACCCCGAATCAACATTCCTGTGGGAGGACCCGAGGTAAATCTCAAGCCTAGCATGCTTCATATGATCCCAAAATTTCATGGCTTGAACTTCGAGGATCCTTTCCAGCACATCAAAAACCAAAAACATTTGGCCCACACTTTCGGGGTAGATGTACAAAACTGGGACAGATTACTCTTAAAACTCTTTTCATTCTCCCTGGCTGACAAAGCCACTCACTGGTTTCAGACTCAACCACACACGATCAACACATGGGGAGAACTTCAAATCGCCTTCCTGCAAAAATTCTGCCCCATTGGTCGTACCAACACTATGTGGCACCAAATCACGCACTTCTCCCAAGGAGTGGGAGAATCTCTACACGAAGCACGGGATCTCTTTCTGGATCTCATGCGTAAGTGCCCCCATCACGGAGTTTCGAAGTGGGAACAAGTCCAATCTTTTTACCACGGACTCCGTGAAGATATCAAGTTCTTTGTCAATGCAACCTGTGGTGGTAGCATCATGGGTCAACATGATGACACGAACTGGGAAATTCTCGAGAACATGTGCGAGAACTCCCTGAACAATGAGTCATTGGGTGCGTACAACGGGATGTCCACCCACGCATTGACAAAAAATTGGGGGGTACACGAATCCCGAAACCTTTCTGCATCCGTTGATCTGGAGTTGGTAGCCAGTCAATTGGACAAGGTCTCCATTATCGAGAAAAAGGTGGACGACATCACTTGTCATCTACACAAATCCACCTCTGCACCTCAAAGCACATACGCGCACCTTCCCACGGGAAGGGAGGTTGCACACAACATCTACCACTCCCCGGGGATGGATGCATATCCACCCTCGTCTGATTATGGCTTCGCAGGAAACTTCAGGTCAGCCCACCTCAGTTGGGGGAACTCTGAACCCTCGTACCCTGATTATCTCGGAGCTCCTCAGGCCTGTGAGGATCTTCACGTCATCTAGAATAATCCTTTCTTCAACACTTACAACTCTGGATGGCGTAATCATCCTAACTTTTCGTGGTCAAGAAATAACCCGAATCTAAGACCTCAATTCCAACCTCGACCACAGGCTTCGCATCCTTATCAACCCACCCAACCAAGGCCCACTCAAAACTTCCAATCTGGACCACCTAAAGAAGATCATACATCTTTGATTCTCTAGACCTTGGTTGATATGCAGAAACAACACAAAGAAGAGATCTTTGAGTTACGAAATCAATTGGCCTAGCTGGCAAGTGCTCACCAACCTGGTGCACTTCCCTCTCAGCCTCTTCCAAACCCAAATAACGTGCCAAACCAGAGGTGCATTATGAACCCAAATCAGGGCCAAGCTCACTATGTTTATTAGGTCCCTTCTACTCCATCACCTGACAGGATGGATGTTTCAACTTCATACTCGGGATTTCAGCAGCAAACACCTATTTTTCCCAACCCTAACCAAAATTAGGCAGGATTAAATTCCATTACCACTCGTAGTGGTAAAGCAACACAAGACCCACCCTTTCCTAGCTACAACATGCCTGAGACCGTAAACCCTAATCCTAGATTGGTCATCCAAGACACACCCATCCCTGATAAAGAGCCTAAGCCAATTCTATAGGAACCATCTAAGGTTCCATTTCTTGAGGCCTTGACCAAGGGAAAGAGGACAGCTAAACCAGTGGTACTTGAGGAGGACCTGGTTAAGCTCTTTGAGTAGGTCCATATAAACATCCCCTTGATGGATGCAATTCGCCACGTACCAGCTTACGCATGATTCCTGAAAGACATGTGTACACCTAAGCGTAAGCTGAGAACCAAAGGTGGGGACCCGATCGTACTATTGGAGAAAGCCAGCTTAGTCATTTTAACCAAACTCTCGCCTAAGGCAAAAGACCCAGGCACCCCTCTGATCTCCTGTGCTATCGATGATATACAGTTTGACTGAGCCTTACTAGACCTAGGAGCTTCCATAAATTTGATACCTACATCCCTACTAGACTACTTTGAGGAATCTGAGATCAAACCGGCAGAAATGACCTTGCAATTAGTTGATCGATCGATTAAGTCACCAAAAGGAATTCTCGAGGATGTCATAGTTAGGATACACAATTTATATTTTCTCGTGGATTTCATTGTCTTAGACATGGATGCTCCTGAGAACTTGAAGAATACATCGATGATATTAGGGAGACCCTTTCTAGCCACTGCTAGGGCCAATATTAATTGTGAGGAGGGCTAAATTGAATTAAAATTTGGGAGCAAGACACTAAAGATCGATATCTTTAAGGCACAATAAGGAATTAATTGCGAGATTATAGAATAAATTTGAGATATCAAGGCTGTGGTTGACAACCTACGTATCGAGGAAAACCTGACTATTTCTGATCAACCACAAGAAGATCAAAACCCACAATTAGAAGAGCTTGAACCTAACCTGGACACACCCATAGCTCCTTCCTTTTCTCCCAACAACCACCCTGAACCACCTACTACTACTGACAACCCAGTTATGGAATTGAAACCCCTTGACCATCTCAAATACGTCTTTTTGGGTTCCAATCAGACGTTTCCTATGATTATCAACTCCCAACTCACATCTGATCAGGAAACATGCCTGATTTCTGTTCTCCAGCAGCATCGAAGAGCCATTGGATGGACTCTCGATGATATGACTAGCATCAGCTCCTCATACTGCACACATACATCTATGCTGAAGAGGGCTCATGACCATCCCGTGAAATGCAGAGATGACTAAATCCAAACTTGCAGGATGTCGTGAAAAAGGAGATCATCAAGTGGTTAGATGCAGGGATCATCTACCCGATCTCCAATAGTCAGTGGGTGAGTCCAATCCAAGTTGTGCCTAAGAAGGTAGGGCTCATTGTGATCATGACTGAAACCGGAGAAACCATACCAACCCGTATAGCAAACTCGTGGAGAGTCTGCATTGATTACAGAAGACTCAATTCCTCCACGAAGAAGGATCATTTCCCACTACCATTCATTAATCAGATCCTCGAGAAACTAGCGGGAAATCGATTCTTTTGCTTCTTGGATGGGTACTCCGGTTATAACCAAGTCGCAATCCATCCTGAGGACCAAGAGAAGACCACCTTCACCTGCCCCTTCGGAACATACGCATTTTGAAGGATGTCATTTGGTTTCTGCAATGCACCCGCTACTTTTCAGTGGTGCATGCTTGCCATATTCTTAGATATGGTAGGTGAATACCTTGAGGTCTTCATGGATGACTTCTCGGTATTTGGAGAATCTTTTGATGATTGCCTCCTGCACTTGGTCCAAATCCTCAAGCAATGCATCGACATGAATTTGGCTCTTTCCTGGGAAAAGAGCCACTTCATGGTACCTGAGGGAATTGTCTTGGGACATCTCATCTCTGAAAAAGGCATCTAGTTTGATCGAGCCAAGGTGAATCTAATTTCCAAACTCCCTATGCCTAGCTTGGTCAAGGACATCCGATCCTTTTTGGGGCACGTTAGTTTTTACCGTCGATTCATTCTCGATTTTTCGAAAATTGTGTGCCCCCTGACTAATCTTCTATCTTAGGATGTCCCCTTCAAAATCACTGAGGAATGCACTCATGCGTTTGAGATCCTACGTGATTGAGTTACCAAGCACCTATCCTGTAGTCCCCTGATTGGTCTCAACCCTTTGAGATCATGTGCAATGCATCGGATTATGCTGTAGGTGCGGTACTTGGACAGAAAATAGACGGGAAACCCATGGTCATCTACTACGCTAGCAAGACACTTGACGAGGCTCAACGTAACTACAAAGTTATTGAGAAAGAGCTGCTAGCCGTCGTATTTGGCTTGGAAAAATTCAGATCTTATCTTTTGTGTTCCCGTGTTATCATATACTCGGATTACACTGCAGTGAGGCACCTCCTTGCGAAGAAGGATGCGAAACCTCGATTAATCCATTGGATCTTGTTGTTGCAAGAATTCAATCTCGAGATTCGCTATAAAGAGGGAAAACAGAACGTGGTAGCTGACCATTTGTCCCGTCTTCCTTCTTTAGTCATTGACCTGTCTTGTCCGATCACCGAGCACTTCCTGGACGAGCACCTGCTAGCCATTGACAATACCCCATGGTTTGCTGATATTGTAAACTACTTGGTTATGGTGAAAGTCCCGCCAGACTGGGTGACTTCCAGGCAGAATAAATTGATTGCCGATGCGAAGTACTATATTTAGGAGAAACCAAGTACTCTTTTACATTGGCAATGATCAGGTGATCCAGAGATGCATTCCTGACGGCAAGGTCAATGACATGATCTCATTCTATCACGGCCAGGCTTGTGGTGGCCATTTCTCTGGGAGTAAAACTGCAGCGAAAATTCTCCAATGTGGGTTCTTCTGGCCCACTTTGTTCAAAGATGCACAAACGTATTGTAGGGCATGAGCTCGTTGTCTGACCCTCGGCAACATGGGCCCGCGGGATATAATGCCCTTGAACCCAATTATTGTGTGTGAAATCTTTGACATATGGGGAATTGATTTCATGGGACCCTTTCCTGGATCCAACGGCTTCGAGTACATTCTACTCGCTATTGATTATGTTTCTAAATGGATCGAAGCCATCCCCACAAGAACTGGTGATCATAAAGTTGTCCTCCGATTTATCCAGGAGAACATCTTTACTAGATTTGGGGTTCCTAAGGCCATCATCAGTGATGACGGGTCTCATTTTAACAATGTGCACTTCTAATCCCTGATGAAAAAGTATAGGGTGTCGCATCGTATCTCGACTCCTTACCACCCCTAGACAAATGGATTGGCAAAACTGTCAAATCGAGAGATCAAGAAGATCCTTCAGGTCACTGTTTGGCCTGATAGGAAGGATTGGTCACTCGCCTTCCAGAAGCTTTGTGGGCCTATAGGACCGCCCATAAGGCCTAATTAGGCATGTCTCCCTTCAGATTAGTGTACGGAAAGGCATGTCACCTTCCCGTCGAGATGGAGCACAAGGCTTATTAGGCAGTACGGAAGTGCAATATGGATCTAATGAAGGCTAGAATACACCGCCAGTTGCAATTGAGCCAGATCGAGGAATTACGCAATGATGCCTATGAGAACTCATGCATCTACAAAGAGCGGGTTAAGGCCTTTCATGACAAGCACATTGTACGAAAATCTTTACACCCTGGTCAAAAAGTTCTACTCTGATGCCAAACTAAAACTGTTCCTAGGAAAACTCAGATCAAAATGGATTGGACCATTCTTGGTAAGACGAATCTTTGGAAATGGAGCCGTTGAAATCAGTCAACCTAGCCTTAATTCTGAACCTTTTGTCGTGAACGGTTAGCGACTCACACCGTTCATCAAACTCATTGACTTGGCTGAGGTATCTTTTACCCTCTATTCCCCCTAAGCTCATTGCGCCTGGCTGATGGCATTAAACTCAGTGCTTAACGGGAGGCAACCCATCATCTTGTTGAAAAAACTTGAAACCCTTCTTGACACATCTTATGCTAAACTCATATTGCACTTTAGGGTTCGTCTATTAGAATAGTTGACTCCACCTCTAGTACTCGTACCCGAGATTGAAATCATCCGCAATAGTCACCTCGACCCATCCACCCACCCAAAACCTGTTCTAATGTACGATCTAAGCTTAGTTCGAACCCACCTAATTTATAATGAGGACATTGCAAATCATAGGCATGGGGGGGGTATTAAAGTGCAAAACGCTATGAGAATCACTTCACAAGAAAGGGTTTCATCAAAAAATTACATATTCCAAAAAACCAAAAAAAAAAAAAAAGAAAAAAGAACAAAAAAATGAAGGGAGGAAATTTTGAAAGATCAATTTGCATATCATGTTGAGGAGGAAAAAGGGGAGGTGATATAAATGTCAAAAAGGAGCACAGTTTGAAATAAAAAGAGATAGTCATTAGTAAAAGATTAAGGAATCTACTTAGTTCTAGACCAAATCAAAAGAAAGAGACAAAAGCTAAAAAGTGCTAAGAGACAAAAGAGATTAGTATGAACGCTGATCTTAGGCCCCTTGGGTTGTGATTTTAGGCTTAAAAATTCAAGTATCCATTAAGATTTGGATAGTCCTCAAGAGGTTGGGGAAAATGAGAAGCTTAAGTATTAGGTCTAAGGCTTAGGGATTATTTGGCCTCGTTAACTGACCTCTGGTTTGCAAGACTCGGTAACCTAAGCACCCTAATCCACACACAGTCTGGTTCAGCACGCTTAATTATCAAAATCACGTAAAAGCATTAATTCTATTATGAAAAAGCTACCTAGATTATGAGCGGCTGATCAACATAAGTTGATTTGGAAGAGTTTTTGGCGTAGAGAGGTGGGAAATTCCCCTCGAAGATGCGAAATAACATACCGTCTCCTCGGTGCTTCTCTCCTAGGATATCTAAATATCTACCAGCGTCATGTAAGTACCTTGTGCTGGTTCAGATGCCATGGGCGGTATTATCACGAAATGTCGATTGCCAGGGTCTGGATTTAGCTATAGAACGCCATAGGCGAGATTATCCCGAAATCTCGAAAGCCAGGGTTCTGGGGGTTGCCATGGGCGGTGTTGTCTCGAAGCATCGATTGCCAGGGACCCTACGAGGATTGATGGTGAGAGCTAGGAATCTGATACAGATCGTGTTGTTAAGAAAATCCAAAGTTAGAAATAAAGAAAGAAAAGAGAGAGAAAACTCTCCAAAAATAAAAAATCTTCTGTCTCTCTCTTACAAAAATGCACTGCAAACTGAACATGGGCTAAAACATGTTACAAGCACGGGTGCTTTAACTGCGGAGTTCAACGAACCTTAGGTTAGTTCCTGTGGGCCTTAGAAACCTTCACGGTGGATTGATGCTAAAGCTGATCAGGTCTAGATCTTGGTTGGTACTTGAGTGCCTCTAGGCCTACTATCAGCATTCTAATCTAATCTACAAAAGAAAGCATACAACAGAAATCTGAGCATAAAAAGGCATATGGTATAGAATTTGAGTTAATTCCATGAGATTTGCTAAGGGACTAGAAAAAGCTAGGCATGGGGGTATGATGGGAACACCATTATGAGCAATAACTAGCTCAATTTAGTCATTATCAAGGAATAAATGCTCCTAAATAATTAGCAGAGATTCATAATTCATTGCATAATCATTTTGAGAGAAAGATAGGAAACCAAGGTTAAAACTATAATTTTACCATCATATCTTGAATGCAGAACAACCACGAGTTTTTCACAGGGGGTAATTAAGGGTCAAATGGTTTTAAATATCCAACAAGTGGGTTAATACAGATAGAAAAGGGTTTTCACATGTTTCGAGAATTAAATGACTCCTGAAACCCTAAAAACAGACCTGCTTAATTAACTGAGGTTTTGGTCAGGATAAAATTCACCTAAACCCTTTAAAATTCATAGAAAAAAATTCTCTAGGGTTTGGTACCTTTAATTTGACCATCAGAACCTGTCTTGACCCAAAACAGAGTCCTAGACAGACATTTGCCCAAATTTAGGTTTTTTGCATAAATTACCTAGTCAAATTTTGGTCAAAACCTAAATCTAACTTTACCATTGGATTCCTTGGGTCAAAATTAGGTTTGTAACAAAAGTTGGGTCCAATTTGAGATCATCTTGACCAAGTTTGCATTTTGGTCCAGTTAGACTCTTTATTTCATGCAGATCCTTAGCATTTTGAATTTCTTGCAAATGGTCCCCTAACTTTGTCATTATCTTCACAAAAAAGTCCCTGCCACCATGAATCCTATTCCTATAACTCCGGCGACCTTTGGTTGAAGAGAACTCCTTCTCTGATCAATCAATCCCTTCCAAAATTGGAAAGGAGATTCCTTGAGGAGTCCTCTTTCCATTAAATCGGTCCATGAGCCCTAAAACTTTCCCAATCTCTCATGTGAACGCATGAGAGATTAGGGTATCTTGGGATTTCTTTCTCCGATGAGCTTTCCAAGCTTGAGAAGCTTGCTTCCCAAGCCAAAACTCCGACTAGAGCCCTATAAAAGGGCCCCCATGGCCTTGCGCATTTCCCCAGCAAGTCTTGGTGCGTCAAAAGGCCATACAAACCTACCTCCGACCATCGTAGACCCCTGCTCCGGCAATCTCCTCGATCCTCCTCCTCTGGTCGTCCAACGACCAAATTAGTCGGCTTACCAGACTCCTCTCTTCCTCATGACCCTCCCTAGCCAAAGGGAGGGCGTTTCTCCGTCTGTCTCATCGTCGTTGCCTCACCGTTCCCTCCTCCTTCTCCGGCGTTGGTCGATCAAAATTGCCTACCTCTGCCGCTCTTCCACCTAGCTAAGTCCCTCTCTTTCTCTCTCTCTCTCACTCTATTTCTCTCTCTCACACCTATGACACACGCATGACCACCAACCACCTCCCCCGCACTTCATCTTCTCTACCTCTGGCCACATCTTCGACGAAGCATTTCCGTCGCTCCACAACTCCATCCACTTCGCCAACCGGTCCAAAACCTCCACCGTGTCCTCATGACCAAAACCCCTCAAGTAATTGAGGGGATTGGCCTCTCGAACACCACCCAGAGCACACCCACCTCCATGCACCTTCTTCGACCTCGCTCTGCCCACACACACCACGCCACACTACAAAACCATCGCCGTTGACTTTGCCTCACCAAGGCGAAGCTCTTGAATGTACTAATTGGGGGCACTTAGCTCGTATCCATCTTTTTCAGGTCTCGAGCCACAGTGCCATTAACGGAGCTTCACGAACACCTTGACAAAGGTGTTCTTGCATCTTCCGCTCCAGGCATCACCTCCAGGTCGCGCGGGGATGCTCCAGGCTGATCTCCAGGCTTTCAATTGGCATCAAGATGCCTCTTTGCTGCTTCAATTTGGTGAGGGAGGTTGTCATGCAGCTGTGTAAAGAAGCCCTGTGGGATTAGTCCAATATCGGAAGCAGACGGGTGCACGAAGGCGCATAAGAGGAAACAGTGCCACAAGCTATTCACCTCAGCATGCACAGGGGGTGAGGTCCTTACACGCACGTACATACGCATGCCCTTGCCCATGCTCATGCCTTGTGGGTTTGGGCTTGGTTTGTTTACCTAGATTCCCAGGTCTGTCTGGTTTGCCGATTTTGAGAGAGGAAGAAAGGAGAGGAGAGGGGGGGTTTTGCTCTGCCGCCCTCCTCTCAACACTTGTGAGATCTGAGAGAGGCCTTTGCCTCTATTGGCATGCTGAGTCCTACACTGTGCCTTCTCTGAAGCTGAGGGAAGAAGAGAAGGAAGAGAAAAAGAGAAGAGAAGCCTACGAGAGGAAGAGGCCTTTTCCTCTGTTAAGGCATTTGAGTACCTGTTCTATCATTTGATATCTGCTAATACCTTGGTTCTGTTGATTAAATTGAGATTTGCTTGGCTTATATGTTCTGTTACTTTGAGTAGCTTTCAAAGCTTAACATTGTAGGGTAATTTGGTGATTCAAATCACCATTTTACCCTCTCTTCTTTTTGCATTATTGACATCAGATTTCATTTATATATCATTCTTGTTTGAAATTCTTATATTGCATTTGAATTGCGATCTTGAGAAGTATTTTGCTAATTGCTCCCAGTGAACGACCTCAGATTTCTTTCAAGTATAAATTTTATTTGTTTTTTGGACTGATTCAAACTATACTATAACACGACGATTTTAAATCTCATTTCAGAGCTAACAACAGTTTGGTCCCTCTCCCTCTCTACTTCATTTCTAGGTTCTTTCCTATCCCTTTCAACCACCGATTACGCCGTTCACCCTCATCTTCTTTGTCTCCGACCGAACCTCCAGCGAGGTGTTTCCGTCCGCTACACATCTCCATCCCCCTTTCCGACAAGCCCACAACTTCTGTCGTGCGCCCACGACCAAAAGCCCTAACTCTATTGGGCCGCTCGCCCACCCCAGTCATCTGTCGACCAACCCACCATTCTCCGCCCAACTCCTTCAAGGTCTGGCCACCACACACATCTATCCACCACAAAAACACCGCAAAAGCACTCGTCGTGCTTTGGCAACCATCTTAAGTGTTTTTAATGTGGCCGTAAGGCCGTTTTACTTGTTTGTAGGATTCCTCCTCCTACCACCATTAACGATTTTCTCCAACAAGTTCTGGAGCAAGTTCTTAAAGGCACTGCCCTAGGTACCTGTCCCAGCCGAAGTAGATTCACTCCAGGAGCGCAAGTGGACCAGCAATTGGGGGTGTTGACCACCCCCCCGAAGCAAATTGGACGAAGACTTCCACCTCTAGCTACTGCCTACTGTGCGCGAAGGAAAGTGTGGGACTTTAGTCCCACATCGTTAACCACCGAGTAGACGCAGTGACATAAATTGGAAAAGTGACTAAGGCTCTTTGCCTCAAGACACTTGGGGGGTGAGGTCCCCCGCTACCTATCACACGCCTCGTCCATGACACTCTGCACGCAGGCCTGGTCCGATCCTATTATCCGCATAAACTTACACACCTCGGCTGCTACCCCACTGCAGGTAGCCCAGGTCCCAGCTGTACTTTGATCCAATACCCGATTGCCCGATTATCCCTAAGATAAGGAAGGGAAAGAATAAGAGAGAGAGTGTAGGGTTAAGGGGGTTTTTCTCTTCAGTGTTCTCGACACTTAGTCAATTTCAGAGGTGAGTTCCCCCTGTGCATCAAAAGGGCCGAAGAAGGAAGGAACAAAGAAGAAGAGGAGAGGCAAAACAAGAAGCAGAGAGAGAGAAGCCAAGGCAGAAGAAAAGGAGAACTGTAGAAGAAGAAGAGCAGAGCAACAGAAGAGAAGGCAAGGAAGAAGAACAATAGAAGAAAAATCAAAGAGGAGTACTGCAGAAACATCTTTTATGACGTCTGATTATCTGTTCCCTCATTTGATTATATTTGAGTAATTGCTATATGTGTTAGACTAATAATTGGTGATCCAAATCACCATTATTTTGTCAAGAAGTCTTTTTGACTCTTTATATACTCATGTCATACATTGCATATTAGATTTTGAGTAATTAATTGTGCTTATTTACATTATTTGTTGAGATTAGTGCATGAATTTCATATTTTCTCCTAGCGAATGACCTCGAACTTCATTTATGACATTCGAGTTATAAATTTTATATGTTTTTCACACTAATTCGATCTATACTACAACACAACAATTTTAAAACCCGATTCAGAGCGACTAACACTTCGCCGACAAACCTACGACCTCTGCCTTACCCACATGAGAAAAGCCCTAACCTAGCCAAGCCTATTGCTCACTCCTACCCTTTGCCGAACTCCACGCTCACTGCACCCACGTTTCGAGGTCGTACGACCTCCTCACCCCGCCAAACACCACCGCACGGCCACCGTCAAGTTAGTCATCGTTCGGTGACACTACTGAGTTGGTTTAACAGGGTCGAAAGACCGTTCTTTGGATTTCAGGTTTAGGACCTTCGCCACCATTACTGAAGCAGCTTCGAGCAAGCTCCAGCTGTGTTCTTGAGACTTTAGCTCTAAGCGAGTGCCCCAGGTCGCGTGGCCCAGTCCTAGGAAGCATTCTAGGCGGTCAATTAACATGGCCTCCTTCATCCTTGACCTCAATTGGAACCTTCTTTATCTGTTGCTATGTTGAGACGAAGGCAGGTGGGATAGTCCCACCTCGTGAGCTATTGAAGCAACGATTGCACATATTAGTAATTTGTGCCTCAGCTCAGTTGCCTACGAGAGCATCGGGGTGAGGTCCCGCATGCACTCTCTCACGCTCATGCCTCGTAGGTCTGGGCCTTGGTTCGTTTACCTGGTTACCCAGATCTGGTCTGGTTTTCCTGATTCTAGAGAGAAGTGAAGAAGAGAAAGAAAAAGTGAGAGAGGAGGGGGTTGCCTTGTTGCCTATCTCTCAACACTTAATGAAATCTGAAGAGGGGAGGCCTTCACCTCTGTTGGTGTTGGTGCTGTGCTCTGCTGTGCCTCTCCCTGAGGCTTGAGAAAGGGAGGCCTTTACCTCTATGTGTTGGTTCTGAGTGCACTGTGCACTTATCATACCTGAAATTTGGTTGATTGATACTATAGCATTATTTGAGTATAATTGTAATAGGGTAATTTGGTGATTCAAATCACCATTTTTACCCTAATCTTTTTGCCACATTGACTTTTGAATTTATATCTATATTATTTGTGTTTGAAATTGCTATTATATTGCTCTATCCTTGTTTATAATTGTGATCTTGAGATAAATTGCCATATTGCTCTCTACGTTCAACCTCGGACTTAAATTCGAGTAATAAATTATATTTGTTTGTTGCAATTTTTCCTATACTATAACGCATTTTCTAAAACATCAACGATTTCGCATAAACATTTTGGCGTCATTGCCGGAAAGCAACACATAATTTGATCTCTTGATTGCAATATCTGATTTGATACTAACTTGCTCTATCTATTTGGTTGTGATCTATGTAGTGGAATCCAGCCAAGGAGTAAGATCAACTGCACAACAAACACTCCAGGGGTAGGTAAACTCTATCCACTTTCTCCTAAGCCTCTGATTCTCAAAAAGCTAAAAAAGGAGAAAATCAATTAGGGCTAACATGCATTCTATTCTTAGATTAATCATCACAAGTTGCCCGATTTGATACATTCTTTTTAGAAAAACATCCCAAATTTGACTCTTGCACCCACTTAGGATTTAAGACATCTAGGGCTACCACCTTCTTGATTGAGCCCTAGGTGCCAGATTGGGAATTAATTGATTGACCAATTAGAGCCAATTAGGGTTTCAATTCTAGGGTTTGAGAGACACACTTGCTTGAAACAAGAATCAATCTTCCCAAACTGTGTGTGTCTTAAGCCTTGATTGCACTTACCTAAGAAGCAAACCCTAAGAATCAAGCTCTAAATCTCACTTGAATCCTAAAAGAAGGGACTTAATAATCAAGGATAAATCAGGTGAAGTTGACCCACCTTGCAGGGTCAACCAATCTTCAAATTAGGTCACCTCTCAGAAAAACATCTTAAAGTTCAAGTGAAATCCTAAGCACCCAAGCTCTAAACTTAAAATTGGTAGACTTAAGAGGTCAAGTCACCATTTTGGTCTACATGGACCCTCAGTGACAAGGAAGGTCGGGTAGGGGAAACCCTGTGACCCGTGGGGACACTCTACCGTGGGGGTCTTTGCGGGACTCTCCCTTCCTGGCTGCCCAGGTAATTCTCAGGTGGACAACTTTTTGATCTAGGGGTATCAACCTCCTCGAACCTCTATAGTCATCCAAAGATATTTGGGTGTCTTGATTGGGTTCATCACAGTTTCTATCCCTCATCTTCTCCATCGGTGCATGTTTGGGAGGAGGTCCCTAACACCACCCTTGAGACCTCCATTAGCTACTCGCTCCCATCGAGGCCAAGCCTTGACTTCCCTGTTTGTGTTAACCACCTAACCATATTGACATATCTTTTGATTCATCCAAGCCTAGAACTCCATCCATACTCATGGAACAACCAGCAGAAGAAGAAAACAATCTCTAGAATCAACTTCAGTGCCTCAACAATCTATTCCAGGCCTTTATGAATCCACTGCAGCATCCAATGATGCGAGATCATTATAGTCCAGCTGCAGTGGTGATCGAACCTCGAGTCCAAATCCCAGCTAGAGGTCCTGATAATGAGCTCAACCCAACATGATTGATGCTATTCCTAAATTTCATGGGCTTAATTCCGAAGATCTCTTCCAGCATATCAAACAACCCAAGCATCTGGCCCAGACCTTCGGGTCAGAAGCTCAAAATCGGGATATCTTGCTCATGAAAATGTTCTCCTCTCTTATGGACAATGCCGCTCATTGGTACCAAACCCTAACTCATCCAATTAACATGCGGGCTGAACTTCAATTTGAGTTTCTAAAAAAGTTCTTCCCTATTGGTCAGACAAATGCTTTGCGGCACCAGATCACACATTTCATGCAGCAAGAAGGAGAACCACTTCATGAGGCATGGGATCGCTTTCTAGATCTCATGCGAAAGTGTCCCCACCACGGAGTTCCTAAATAGGAAGAAGTCTAGTCTTTTTACCAGGGACTCTTTAAGGATATTCGATTATTCATCAATGCGACCTGTGGAGGAAACATCATGGGTCAACATGAAGACATTGTGTGGGAGATTCTCGAGAACATGTGAGAGAACTCCATCAATAATGAATCCATGGGCATGTTCGACCGGACGACTGCCCGTGCATTGACAAATCCGCAGAGAGCACATGAGATGTAGGGCTTGTCCTCTTCCGTCGACTTAGAGTTAATGACCAGTCCCCTGGACAAGGTCTCTATCATTGAGAAGAAGATGGACGAGCTAACTCGACATTTGCAGTGAGCCACCTCTACGCAAAACCCATTCGCACAGCCAACCTCTGGGAGGGAGGTTGTGCACAACATCTACCACCGATCTTCTCAGGGGATGGATCCATACGCTTCCCCATCTGATCTAGGGTTTGGAGGAAACTCCGAATCTGCCTACTCTAGTTGGGGGAACTTTGAACCCTCGCCTTCTGATTTCTCCAAGATTCCTCAGACCTACGAGGATCTTAACGCCATCAAAAACGATCCTTTCTCAAACACCTACAACCTTGGATGGTGTAATCATCCTAATTTCATGTAGTCAGGGAACAACCAAAATCAAAGACCTCAATATCAGCCCCGACCACAAGTTTCTCATCCATATCAGCCGCCTCAGCCTCAGCCCAACCCAACTTATCAAACCGGGCCAACTCGAGAAGATCAAATGACTCTTATTATTTAGACTCTGGCTAATATTCAAAGGATGAATGTGGCTATGCAAAAATAGCACAAAGATAGGATCACAAAGGTTCGCAATCAACTCGCGCAGATGGCAAGTCCCTGCCAACTTGGTGCGCTCCCTTTGCAACCTCTACCCAATCAAAATAACATTTCGAACTAGAGGCGTGTTATGAACCCGACTCAAGGCCAGGCTCTCTATGTTTATCAGGCCCCTTCTACTCCATCACCCGACAAGATGGAGACTTCAACATTGTACATGGGTTGTCAGCAGCAACACCTCTTTTGCCTACCCCAACCCAAAACTAGGCAGGACTGAATTCTGTTACCACTCATAGTGGCAAAACAACTCAGGAACCACTTTTCCTAAGCCACTCTCAGCTTGGTAGTTCAAACCTAAACCCTAGGTTGGCCATCCAGGATACCCTTGTCCCAGATCAAGAACCTAGACCAATTCTAGAGGAACCTGCAGAGGTTCCATTTCCCGAGGCCTTGACCAAGGGAAAGAAGAAACCCAAACCTGTGGCTCTCGAGGAGGACCTAGTCAAGCTCTTTGAGCAGGTCCAAATAAACATCTCATTGATGGATGCAATTCGCCACGTATCGACTTATGGGAGATTTTTAAAGGATGTATGTACACCTAAGCGTAAACCATGAGCCAAAGGTGGGAATCCAATCGTATTGTTGGAGCAAGCCAGCTCCATCATTTTGAGTAGACTTCCGCCTAAGGCAAAAGACCCTGGTACCCCTCTGATTTCATGCAAAATCAGTGATTTAGAATTTGACAGAGCCCTTTTAGACTTAGGAGCTTCCATCAATTTGGTCCCTACATCCCTACTAGATCATTTCGAGGAGACTGAGGTAAAACTGACTGAGGTGACTTTATAATTAGCTGATTGATCAATCAAGTCACCTAGAGTTCTCGAGGATGTTCTGGTTCGGATCCATGATTTCTACTTTCTTGTGGATTTCATTATGTTGGATGTGGAGACTCTTGAGAATCTGAAGAATATATATCAATTATATTAGGTAGATCATTCTTAGCAACAGCTAGGGTGAACATTAATTGCGAAGAGGGCCAGATTGAATTGAAATTCGGGAACAAGACACTAAAAATTGATATATTTAAGGCCCATAAAGGAATTAACTGCGGGGTAGTGGAACAAGTATGCAACATCAGTTCTGTGGTTGAGGACACATTTCTCGAGGATGACCCAATTATCCCTGATCCTCACCCCCAAGCAGATCATACCCCGCAGATAGAGGTGCCTAGCACTGATTTAGACCCTCATACCACTCCCACCTTTTCTTCTGAGGCCCATCTCGACTCGCCTGCTACTGCTGATAATCCCGTCATGGAACTGAGGCCTCTTCCCGATCATCTAAAATACATCTTTTTGGGTTCTAATCAGACATTTCCTATGATTATCAATTCCTACCTTACCTCTAATCAGGAAACATGTTTGATTTCTGTCCTCCAGCAGCATCGAAGAGCCATTGGTTGGACTCTCGATGATCTGACTGGCATTGGCCCTTCATATTGCGCACATCACATTTACATCGAATAGGACTCAAGACCATCTCATGAAATGTAGAGATGCTTAAATCCGAACCTACAGGATGTTATGAAAAAGGAGATCAAGTGGTTAGATGTAGGCATCATCTACCCGATCTCCGACAGTCAGTGGGTGAGTCCAATCCAGGTTGTGCCTAAGAAAGTAGGACTCACCGTGGTCATGACTGAAATCGGAGAAATCATACCGACCCGTATAGCGAACTCGTGGAGAGTCTGCATTGATTATAGAAGACTGAATGCCTCCATGAAGAAGGATCATTTCCCACTACCGTTCATTGATCAGATCCTCAAGAAACTAGAGGGAAATCATTTCTTCTACTTTTTGGACGGGTACTTCTGTTATAATCAAGTGGCAATCCATCTTGAGGACCAATAAAAGACCACCTTCACCTGCCCCTACGGGACATACGCATTCTATAGGATGCCTTTCGATCTCTGCAATGCACTCGCGACCTTTCAGCGGTGCATGCTTGCCATATTCTCAGATATGGTAGGTGAATACCTTGAAGTTTTTATGGATGACTTCTTGGTATTTGGGGAATCTTTTGATGAATGCCTCCTGCACTTGGTCCAAATCCTCAGGCATTGTATCGATGTGAACCTAGTTCTTTCCTGGGAAAAGAGCCACTTCATGGTACATAAGGGAATTGTCTTGGGTCACCTCGTCTTTGAAAAAGGCATCCAGGTTGATCTAGCCAAGGTTAATTTGATTTCTAAACTACCCATGCCTAACTTGGTCAAGAACATTCATTCTTTCCTGGGGCATGTCGATTTTCATGCCCCCTGACTAATCTTCTCTCAAAGGATGTCCCTTTCAAAATTACCGAGGAGTGCACTCATGCATTTAAGAGCCTGCATGATCTAGTTACTCAAGCACCAATCCTGCAATCCCCTGACTGGTCTCTACCCTTTGAGATCATGTGCGATGCGTCTAACTACGTAGTGGGTGTCGTACTTGGGTAGAAAATAGATGGGAAACCTGTGGTCATCTACTACGCTAGCAAGACACTTGAGGAGACTCAGCGTAACAACACATTTACTGAGAAAGAGCTGCTAGCTATAGTATTTGGCCTTGAGAAATTTTGATCTTATCTTTTTGGTTCCCATGTTACCATATACTCAGATCACACCGCAGTGAGGCACCTCCTCGCGAAGAAGGATGTGAAACCTCAATTAATCCATTGGATCCTGCTGTTGCATGAATTTGATCTCGAGGTTTGTGATAAGGAGGGAAAACAAAACGTGGTAGCTGACCATTTGTCCCATCTTCCTTCTTCAGTCATCGACCCATCTGGTCCAATCACCAAGCATTTTCCAAATGAGCATCTACTAGCCATTCACAGTCCCCCCTGGTTTGCAGATATAGTGAACTACATGGTTACGGGAAAAGTTCCGCCAGATTGGGTGACTTCTAGGTGGGACAAGCTGATTCCAAGTACTATATTTGGGAGGAACCTTATCTCTTCCACATGGGTAATGATCAGGTGATTCAGAGATACATTCCTAATGACGAGGTCAATGACGTGATCTCATTCTGTCACGACCAGGCCTGTGGTGGCCATTTCTTTGGGAGTAAAACCGCAGCAAAAATTCTCTAGAGTGGGTTCTTCTGGACCACAATGTTCAAAGACGCACAAACGTATTGTAAGGCATGCGCTCATTGTCAGACCCTTGGCAACATGGGCCCACGGGATATGATGCCCTTGAACCCAATTATTGTGTGCAAGATCTTTGATATATGGGAATCGATTTCATGGGACCCTTTTCCAGATCTAATGGCTTCAAATACATCTTGCTCACTGTTGATTATGTCTCTAAATGGATCGAAGCTGTCCCCACGAGAACTAGCGATCATAAAGTTGTTCTCCGATTCGTCCAGGAGAACATCTTTTCCAGATTTGGGGTTCCTAAGGCCATCATTAGCGATGGCGGGTCTCAATTCAACAATGTGCATTTCCAGTCCTTGATGAAAAAGTATGGGGTGTCACATCGTATCTCGACTCCTTACCACCCGTAGACTAATGGACTGGCAGAACTGTCAAATCGAGAGATCAAAAAGATCCTTCAGGTCACTATTCGACCTGATAGGAAGGACTGGTCTACTCACCTTCCAGAAGCTTTGTGGGCCTATAGGACTGCCCACAAGACCAAATTAGGCATGTCTCCCTTCAGATTAGTGTACGGAAGGCATGTCACCTTCCCGTAGAGATGGAGCATAAGGCCTATTGGGCGGTACGGAAGTGCAATCTAGATCTGATGAAGGATGGAATACACCGTCGGTTGCAATTGAGCGAGATCGAGGAACTACGCAATGATGCGTACGAGAACTCGCATATCTACAAATAGTGGGTCAAGGCCTTCCATGACAGTCACATTGTGCGAAAATCTTTCCACCTTATTCAGAAAGTCTTACTCTTTGATGCCAAGCTCAAACTTTTCCCAGGAAAACTTAGATCTATGTGGATTGGACCTTTCTTGGTAAGAAAAATCTTTGGAAATGGAGCCATTGAAATCAGTCAACCTAGCCTTGATTCCAAACCTTTTATTATGAATGGCTAGCGACTCAAGTTGTTCATTGAACTCACTGATACAAACTTGGCTGAGGTATCTTTTGATCTCCATTCTCCTTGAGGTAATTGCACCCGACTGATGGTGTTAAACTCAACGCTTAATGGGAGGCAACTTGACATCTCTTTAAAAAACTCGAAATCCTTTTGACATATCTCTTCGTTGAAATCATATTGCACTTTAGGGTTCATCCATTAGAACAACTGACTCCACCTCTGGTACACATACCAGAGCTTGAAATCGTCTGCAACAGTCACCTCGACCCATCCACCCACCCTTTTGAACCTATTCTAATGTACGATCTAAGCTAAATTCGAACCCAGCTAATTTACAATGAGTACATTGCAAATCATAGGCATGGGGGGTTATTAAAGTGCAAAATGCTGTGAAAATCAACTCTCACAAAAGGATTTCACAAAAAAAAAAGAAAAAAAGAAAAAGAGAGGAGGATTAAGGAAAGAGAAGGTCTATTTGAAAGAAAAATGTGAAAAAGGAGGGAGGAAAAATTAAACAAAAAAGAAAGGAGTAAAAAGATAAAGAAAAATGGAGTCCCTTCAAAATAATATAGAACTTACCTAACTTCTAGGTTGGATCGAATAATGAATTAAGACCTGGAAGGCTAAAACTTAAGGGATTAGTGGCGAATACTGAACTTAGGCCTCTTGGATCTGATTAGATTTAAACATTCATGTACTTGTCAAGATTTGGATTAGTCCTCAAGTGGTTGGGGAAAATGCAAAGCTTGTGTATTAGGTCTAAGGATTAGGCAGTATTCAGCCCCGCTAACTAACCTCTGGTTTGCGGGACTCGGTAACTTAAGCACCCAAAAATCACACACAGTCTGGTTCAGTGCGCTTAAATATGAAATTATGCTAAAAGCATTTACGCTGTTATGAAAATGGTCGTAAGATCTAGATTAGGTGCAGCTCAAAAGCACGAGTTGATTTGGATGAGTTCTCGAGGCAGAGAGGTGGGAAATTTCCCTCGAAGATGCGCAATAATATACCGTCTCCTCGGTGCTTGTCTCCTAGGATATCTAAATATCCTTCCGGGGGCATGTAAGCACCTTGTGCTGGTTCAGATGCCATGGGCGGCATTATCATGAAATGTCGATTGCCAGGGTCTGGATTTAGCTTTAGAATGCCATGGGAGATGCTATCTTGAAGTGTCAAAAGCCATGGTTCTGGGGGTTGCCATGGGCGATGCTATCTCGAAGCATCAATTGCCAAGGATCCTGCGAGGATTGATGCTGGGGATAAGGAATCTGATATAGATCGTGTTTAGGGCTAATCCAAGGATGGATCTAAGGAAAAATATAATGAAAAGAAAGAGAGAGAGAAAATCTCTCAACAAATGAAAATTCTTCCGTCTCTCTTACAAAAATGCACTGGCAAACTGAACCTGCACTAATCGTGTTACAAGTACCAGTGCTTTAACTGCTGGGTCCAACGAACCTTAGGTTAGTTCTTACGAGCCTTAGAAACCTTCGTGGCAGACTGAGGCAAAGCTAGTCAGGTCTGGATCTGGGCTGGTACTTGAGTACCTCTAGGCCTATTATTGGTATTAAGATCTGATTCCTAGAGATGCAGCTTAGTAAGGCATCCCGATGGTTACATCCGACCTAGATATCTAGTTTGATCCATAAAATTTTTCTAAGGGACTAGCAAAAGATAGGCATGGTGGTATGATGGGAATACCATCATGAGCCATAACTAGCTCAATTTGGTCTGATAAAGTCAATAAAAGGTCTTACATATCAGTCAGAAGGTCTCTTGGGTAGGTTGAGTTATTTTGAGAAGAAAAGATGAAAATAAGGTTATTTATGTAATTTTACCATCTTATCACAAATACAGAATAACTACAGGGTTTTTCAGGGGTTACTAAAGGTCAAATATTCATTTAAGTTTAATAAGTGGGTCCATGCAAACAGAAACGAGTTTTCACGCATTCAAGAATTAATGGACATCTGAAACCCTAAAAACAGACCTGCTTAATTAACTGAGGTTTTGGTCAGGATAAAATTCATCTAAATCATCTAAAAGTCATATAAAAATATTCTTTATGGTTTGGCATCCTTGATTTGACCATCTGAATCCATTTTGACCTAAAATAGAGTCTTAGACAGATAGTTGCCCTAATTTAGGTTTCTGTGCAATTTGCCCAATCAAACTTGGTCAAAACCTAAATCTGACTTCACCATCAGATTTCTTGGGTCCAAATTAGGTATGTACCAAAATTTAGGCCTAATTAGAGATCACCTTGACCTAGTTTACATTCTAGTCCAGACATTCTCCTTAACACATAATGGCCCTTAACTTTTTGAATTCTTTATAAATAAGTCCCTAACTTTTTCATTGTATTCACATTTAGGTCCCTACCACCATTGGTGTGAACACACCAAGCTCCGTTGAGATTCGAGCGAGGATTTCTCACTCGATTCTCAATCAAACTCTCCCAAAATTGAAAGAGAGATTCCTTGAGGAAGTCCCTTCCAATTAAACCCGTCCCTGAATCCTGATTCATTCCCAATCTTCCGTGTGAATGCATGGAAGATGTGGGTATCAAGTCTGTGCAAACTTTCCAAGCTTCGCAAGCTTGTTTCCAAGCTTGGAGCTCCTCTTTTCTGGCCTATGAAAGGATCAGGGGCAAGAACCCTTGCTCCTTAGCAAATTTTGGCCAGAGAAAACCCTCTCTTTTCCCTCTCCGGCCACCTCTGCAGTTTGCTTCAGCAACCTCTCTCCAACTTGCTCCTCCAGGCCTCCAACCATCAAATTGGAGGTGCCAACATCTTCCTTTCTTCCTTGCGCACCTCGCTGGTCAAAGGGAGGGCATTCTTCTGCGTCAATCGCCGTCATCGCTTTGCCGTTGCCACCATCTTTTCCGGCTCTGGTCAGCCACAACCGGAGCCCTTTGCCTATTTCCTCCTCTCCTAAGACTCCCTACGTCTTTCTCTTTCCCTCAACTTCTGTCTCGCACAATCACAACACACACACGACCGCCAATCAATTATCTCCCACTTCATCTTCCTCCGCTCTGGCCACTCCTCCAGCGAAGCTCTCCACTCACTCCACTTCTCCAAATGCTTAGCCGACAAGCCTATGACCTTTGCCTCACCCACACAAGCAAAAGCCCTAACCTAGCTAGGCCTATTGCTCACTCCTACCCTCTGCCGAACTCCATGCTCACCACACCCACGTTTCAAGGTCGTATGACCTCCTTACCTTACCAAACACCACCGCACGGCCACCGTCAAGTTTGTCATCGTTCGGCGACACTACTGAGCTAGTTTAATAGGGTTGAAAGATCGTTCTTTGGATTTCAAGTTTAGGACCTTCACCGCCACTACTGAAGCAGTTTTGAGCAAGCTCCAGCTACGTTCTTGAGACTTTAGCTCTAGGTGAGTGCCCTAGGTCGCTCGACCTAGTCCCAGGAAGCATTCCAGGTGGTCAATTGATGTGGCCTCCTTCATCCTTGACCTCAATTGGAACCTTCTTCATCTACTGCTGTGCTGAGACAAAGGCGGGTGGGATAGTCCCACCTCATGAGCTATTGAAGCAGCGATCGCACATATTAGTAATTTGTGCCTCAGCGCGGTTGCCTCTGAGAGCACCGGGGTGAGGTCTCATACGCATGCTTTGCACGCACATGCCCTCACCCACGCTCACGCCTCGCGGGTCTGGGCCTTGGTCCGTTTGCTCAGTTACCTGGGTTTGGTCTGGTTTTCCCGATTCAAGAGAGAAGAGAAGAAGGGAAATAAAATGTGAGAGAGGGGGGGTTTGCCTTGCTACCTATCTCTCGACACTTAGTGAAATCTGAAGAGGGGAGGCCTTCACCTCTGTTGGTTTTGGTGCTGTGCTCTGCTGTGCCTCTTCCTAAGGCTTGAGAAAGGGAGGCCTTTGCTTCTATGTGTTGGTTCTGAGTGCACTGTGATCATATGTGGCATTTGGTTGATTAACATTGACTTTTGAATTTATATCTATATTATTTATGTTTGAAATTGCTATTATATTGCTCTATCCTTATTTATAATTGTGATCTTGAGATAAATTACCATATTGCTCCTTGCGTTCGACCTTAAACTTAAATTCGAGTAATAAATTGTATTTGTTTGATGCGATTTTGTCCTATACTATAACGCATTTTCTAAAACATCGACGATTTCACATAAACACCTAGTCAACATAGCCCAAATGTTTGGTTCCTCTCGTGTAATGTGGCCTAATAGATCATTATCCAATGAGTCATCTTGATCTTTTTCCATTGTGTGCAATATCAACTCCTTAAGAAATGACTCAAAGATTGGTTCATCCAATGGATCTTCTTTATAATTTTCATCCCAATCAAAGGTAAATGTCTGGAGAGTGACTATTGGATCATAAAAATCCGATTCTGTAAATGATTCAAACTCTGGATTGTGGTCACTCTCAGTATTTACTATGCCTGATTCCTATAGATCCTTAAAATAATCATCATCATAGAATGTCTCCAGATCTATGGAATACAAATCCAAATCCCGTCGAATGTCGTCATCCTGTTCCTCGAAATCTATGTGTACGTCTTTAAGATCAAAGGGAAAGCCTCCAATACTCTCAATATGCTGAGATAATGCTCGACTGAATCGAGATCCTTCGTAATGCGGAAAACTTCAAGTTTTGGTTCTAGGTTTTCTACTACTGAGATGGTCATGAGTTCCTTAATCAAACCTACCTATTCTATCGAGTATTTTTCCTTTCCTTTAGATGATGCCCCAAAAATATGGATCTTAGTTTGGTTATCTCTAGAGGCGATTGTCATGTGCCCTGATTCACAATTGATTATAGCTCTTGCAGTAGCCAAGAAGGTCTCCCCAAAATCAAAGGCATATCTTGTATTTTTTGTGGTGCATCCATGTTAAGAACTAGAAAATCAGCTAAATAGCTGAAATCATTGACTCTAATTACCACATCCTCTACTAGCCCAATCAAGGTGATTACGGTTTGGTCAGCCAATTGCAGAGTAACTTCAGTGGGTTTTAGCTGTCTCATCTGTAGTTTATCAAATAGGGTAGTCGAGATTAGGTTGATCGAAGTGCTAAGATCCAGTACAGCCCACTTAAAATTTGTACCACCGATCTTGCAGGGGATCAGTGGGGTTCCTGGGTCGGATTTCTTAGGAGGTAGACTATTTTAGATTATAGCACTCCCATTTTCAGATAGTGCTACCCTCCTTTACTAGGATTCCTCCACCTCATTTTTAGATGAGTCAAGCGAGGTGGAGTTGAAAGTGAGGATATTGAGTAACGGGATAGTGATTTGTGCATTCCTCAATGATCTTGTTATGTCTGATTCAGATAGTCCTCTAGTGTGGAGGTGGGGCAAGATTTGGGATAGGGGAATGGATTGACTAGCATGAGGGACAAGTTTCTGCTCCCTCCTCTTAGTTTTATCCTCAACCTTGTTGTGTTGATCATGGGTTGGGTGAGATTTGGGAGAAGGGTCATAGGGTCTGGTCTTGTGATCTTTTCTCATGCCCATGACATTGATCATAGCATAGTCATAATGCGGAGGCAGAGAAGAGAGGATTGGACCCTATTGTGGAACAATAGGATTGATCCTTGAGGCTTGATTTAGATCAGGTGAGGAGGTGGAAGCTCCAATCACATAAGTATGAGTTGGTGGGCTTGGCTGGGTGTAGCAAGCTTAGCCCTGGATTTGGTTCACCACGTGTTTCTGGGTCGACACGTTGTTTGGATTTGGCAGAGGTTGGGAAGGAAGTGCACTAGGCTGGCGAGTCTCAACCACCTGTGCGAGTTGATTTTAGACCTTTGTGATTTCTTCCTTATGTTGTTTCTGCATAGCCGCATTATTCTTTTGCATATCAACCAAGGTATGCACAATCAAGCTCATTTGATCTTCCTTTGTAGGCCTAGTTTGGAAATTCAGGTTGGACCTAGGCTGAGTGGGTTGATACCATTGTGGAGCTTGTGGTCGGGGTTGGAATTGAGGTCTTAGGTTTTGACTATTTCCTGACCATGCGAAATTTGAATGATTGCTCCATCCAGGGTTATATGAGTTGGAGAACGTATAATTCTGGATGATGTGGAGATCCTCGCAGGTTTGAGGAGCTCCAAAGTAATCAGCATACGAGGGTTTAGAGTTCCCCCAACTAGAGTAGGATGGTCTGGAGTTTCCTCCGAAACTAGGATCAGATGGGGTTGGATACGTATCCATCCCCTGATATGCATGGTGGTGAATGTTATGCACTGCCTCCCTACCTAAGGGTGGCTATGCATACATGTTTTGTTGCAAAAAGGTGGCTCTTTGCAGATGTCGATTCAGTTTGTCCACCTTCTTCTCAATGATGGAGATCTTATCCAGGCATCTGTCCACCAACTCTAGGTCGACATATGCTGATAGGTCTTGTGTCTTGTGTGCCCCACGTGTGCTTGTCAATGGTCGGGTAGTCATTTGGTCGAACATACTCATGGATTCATTGTTCACAGAATTCTCACACATGTTTTTGAGAATATCCCAAATGTAGTCTTTATGCTGGCCCATGATGTTGCCTCCATAGGTTGCATTGATAAGTAATCTGATGTCTTCACAGAGTCCCTAGTAAAAAAATTGGACTTGTTCCCTTTTAGGAACTCTGTGATGAGGGCATTTCCACATGAGATCCAGAAAGCGATCCCATGCTTCATGAAGTGGTTTTCCCGCATTTTGCATGAAATGCATGATCTGGTGCCTTAAGGCATTAGTGCAACCAACCGGGAAGAATTTCTTCAGAAATTCAGTTTGTAGTTCCTTCCATGTGTTATCAGTTGAGTCAGGGTTTGATACTAATGGGTAGCCTTTCCATAAGAGAGGAGAACATCTTCATGAGCAAGATGTCGCGATTTTGAACAGGTGATCCAAAAGTTTGGGCCAAATGTTTCAGCTATTTGATGTGCTGGAAAGGATCTTTGGTATTTGTTCCATGGACTTTGGGGATTGCACTGATACGATTTGACTTCAATTTAGTATCAGGTCCTCCAGCCGGGATTTGCACCCTAGGTTCGATAGCTATCGCTGTGGGATTGTAATGATCTCACATCTACGGATGTAGTGGGGGGTTTATGAATGCATGAAGTAAATCTTGGAGATTCTGTAATTGATTTTGAAAGTTGGGCACTTCTTTTTTTTTTTTTTTTGAAACAAAAAGGAAAGCTATCGTCTTACGATAGTAATCCGGGAGGATATTCTATTATAAATAAGTAAGAGGATTTACAACCCGGATCCCCATGTATGTATGAGGGACCAGCACTCTCTTACAATATGCTTACAACATACCGGTCTCTCCTGAAAAAGCCTCTCATCCGGCACTTCTCCTTCTTGATTCTCTATGGAAGTAGAGGATGGAGAATCGGGCTCAGATGTGGAATGTTCGGAAGAGATTTCGATCTGAGTGGACAGGAACCCAAATAGTTGAGTCGGGGCTTGACCCTGACAAGAGTGAACTGCTAATGGAGGTCTCAAGATTGGTCTTAAGGACCTCCTCTTGTACATTCACTATGGAATCAGATGAGGGACAAAATGTGTATTGGACCCAATCGAGACACCCAGAAAGGTTGGGTGACTATGGTGGTTCAAGGCAGATGGACCTCTACATCAGAAACTCACCCACTCGAGAATTAGTTAGGTAGCCAGGAAGGGAGAGTCCCATAAAGACCCCTACATGGTAGAGCATCCCCACGGGATACAGGGTTTCCCCTACCCAACCTTGTCACTGCGATTCCAAGTAGACCAAAATGTGTGAGATTGAATCCTAAGTCTACCAGTTTTAATCCTGCTTGCCTTGAATTTCACTTGAATTTGAAATTAATTTGATTTTTGACCTAATTTGGAGGTTGGTTGATTTGCAAAGTGAACCAACTTCACCTGACCTGTCCTAAAATTGAGGATGATGTTTGGGTCAAGAACCCAAATCACCTTGAATTGGTTCAAAAATAGGTTATTAGGTCCTAAATTTTAATGATCCAAGTGATTATAGAGCCTTGATTTTAGGGTCCACTTGATTAGATTAATTTAATCAAGGGCTTGGGTAGCACACAATGTGGGAATGTATTCCTTTTTAAACAGGGAAGTGTGTACTAGTCCTGAAAACCCTAATGTGGAAACCCTAAATTGGCTCTATTTCCAAGTTCAATTCTTCCAAAGATGGTACCTTGGGCTCAATCAAGAAGGTGAATAGCCCAAGGGACCTTATATCCCTAATAGGTGCAAGTATTAGGATGGGGATCTCTAGTCAAATCAATTGAAGCAAATTAGGAAACTTGAATGATTACTAAATGAATAAGGCAAGTTGATCCAAATTGATTTCTCTTTCAATCTTTCTAAGAGAGGAAGGGCTTCAACAAGATGGGAATGTGGCTACCTGTCCGTGGTGTGGTTGCTTGTGCGGTCGATGTTCAAGTTTACCTACAACAACATGACAAGTAGATATAGCAAGTTAGAATCAAGTCAGAAAGTGTGATAAGTGACTAAAATGCACGTTGCTCCCCGGCAACCACACCAAAATACTGAATAGAAATTGTCGTAGTTTAGGAAAATGCGTCGTAGTATAGCAAGGAAAATTGAATCGACATTTAAATTTATAAAGGTTGAAAAATCGTAAGTTCTGAGGTTGTTCGCAGGTAGCAAGTATTGCAATTCAATCACCAATCAAATGATATGATAATGAGCACAATAATCAATCAAAACTCAATAAAATGTATTCAATGTATGCTAGGAGTTATAGAATAATAATAATATAGATAGAGAGAGAGCAAAAAGAGTGGTGGTTAGAACCACCAATTTATCACTTAAATTCAACTCAAATCAGATATCATCCCAAGCCTCTCAAGTTAAAAGGTCAATTTAAACCACACAGACGACCTAAGCGATTAATTCCAAAGCCAAAGACATCTTAACAAAGCCACAGACAACTTAAGGTGCTTAGCCTCTCAAAATTGCCTAAGTGTTTAGGCACGGATCCTGAGGGGAAAACCCCCCTCCTCTCTTAGAATACCTAGATCTTTCTCTCTCTTCCTATCAGACCCTAATTGGATATGAATCGGTGCATACCCATGAAGTGTGCGTGGGGGACCCGACCCCTCATGTGCTTAGGCAATCGGGTAGGGTACATTGAAGGTTATGAAGACAATTCCAAATTCTCCTTTTCTGATGTGGGACTAAAGTCCGTATGCTTCCTTCATGCTCACTGTGTGAAGAAGCTTCATCTAATTGAAGCCTCAGTTGGGGCTGGTTCTTCAAATTAAAGGCCTAGGAAGTTTCATGGAGCTCGTTTGCACTCAAGAGAGGTGGTGGGGGAGTGGATTGATGATTGGATGGTGGCAGATGGTGTCAGAGATGATGACCGGAGATGGCGAAACTTGCAATCATGAATACAACCTATTTGCCCAAATTGACACGTCGAGGAGTAACGTCAGAGCTTGTAGACTGCGATGGTGTTGTGTATTTGATGAATGAGCGTGTGAGATGGTCGACTGAAGTCAGTGTTGATGACCAGGGAGGTGTGGTGTTCAGCCGAGGGTTGGAGTGATCAAAGCCCTCAATAAGTTGAGGGCCTTTGATCTTTGAGGTGAGGTGGAGCTTATGGAAGTGGTTGTGCACTGTTTAGTGGTGTGGAGTGTCGAAGTGAGCTCACCGGAGCTCACACCAGAGGTGGATCGGTGTTGGTAGTGGGTGAACTTAAGAACTAAGGGTGGAGAAAAACTCTAGAGGAGGAGAGGAAGAGGTTAGGCAGCTTAGGGGGGTGAAAGGAGGAGAGATGCATTTGGCATTGACCGATTGGATGCAAGGAAGAAGAGGAGATGGGAGCCCCTGCTGTGGCCGGTGAGGAGCGGATGAACGTGAGGAGGATGTAGGACCACCTAATTTGATGGTTAGGTGGTCAGAGGAAGGGGAGCATGTGGGGTCACCGGAGCCAAGTCGGAGAGTAGCTGGAGAAGAGGAAGAAAGAGGTTTTCTGGCCTAAACTTGGTTGAGGAAGTCCGAGAAGCAATGTAGAACTTATATAGGTGAAGATTAGGAGCTTAATTTGGAGGAATTCTTACATTTTCTTGCAAATGTGGAAACCCAAAATCCTAAATTTTCTTGAGCTCTCTGGACCTCTAGGATCAATATTAGGGTTCGTGGTTTTACTTATTGGATTCCTCATGGTCTGAATGCCAATCCCTCTAATTTTGGAGGGATTTGGTGAAGATCTAATGAAGATCTTCTCAAATCAAAGTCAGCCTAGGTGGGTGTTTACGCGTGAAATCGGGTTTTAAAATACTTTGTCGTAGTATAGTCAAATTCACATGAAAACAAATAAGATTTATAACTCGAATGAAATCCAGGGTCAAACATAGGAAGTAAGTATTGCATTCACGTGCTAATCTCAATCAAAATATAAATGAGCATAGGAAATTGAGCAAAATATAGATTTTCAGTGAATAATAACCTGTCACATTAAATATTCAATGAAGATAATGTATCTAGAGACAAAAAGTAAAGAGAAGCCCAAAAAATGATGATTTAGATCACCAAATATGCCCTCTAAGCATGCATCACAAATATCCCAATTATTCCAAATAACCCAACAGTCACTTGAATGCTATAGTGATCAGATGTCGGGTTTGTGTATCAGATGACTTAAATGTCATTACTACAGTGCTCTGTAAAGAGCTTTCTTCTTCAGCTCTTCTGCTTTGGCTTCTTCATTTCTCTTTCTCAACCCTTTCTCTTTTTCTTCATCTCAGCTCTTCTTTTCTTCCTTAGCCTTTTGTTCTTCTTTCTTTTCCTTTCTCTTCTTTGGCACGACCCCTCTTCTTGTTTCAAGCTCTTACAGTTAAGTGTTGGACATGGTTAAGAATCAGAGAGCAAAACCCTCCCCTCCCCCATTCTCTCTCTCTCTCTCTTTTTCTTTCCTTTCTCCTCTTCTCAGATAACCAGGTTGTAATCTGGTATTCGGATATACATACCCAGGTCCAGGGCTGCAGGCATGGGTCGCAGCCGAGGAGTGAACAATCTTAGGTCGGGTCGAGTTAAGTGCGGTTGAGCGAGGACCTCACCCCCATGTGTTCGAGGCAGTAAGCCCAGAGCGGAAAAACAACTTATGCAGCATCAGTTGCTCCTAATCCCACGATGTGGGACTATTGAGTACCTCTCTCTTCGCGTATCCAAGTAGCAGTAGGTGGTCTGATTCGAGCAATTGGAAGTGACAGTTACAGTTAGCATTCCCAATCAACTGCCTAGGAAGACTCCTGGGACTATTCCGCAGCACCTAGGGCACGAATTGGGGAAGAATCATGGCCGGAGGATCGTGAACATGGTTGAGTGAAGTGGCAACAATGGAGAACCCTGTAAATCACAAATATGGCCTCACGACCACATTAAAACAACTCACAAGCATCGCCGATGGATGAGGGGTGTGATAGTGGTGTTTATGTGGTGAGGAGGGGTGTGTAGTGGCTAAACGAAGTTGGGAATGACGTGCGGATGGTGGGTTGGTCGACAGAGGGTTTAAGTGGGTGGAATGACAAAATAGGAGAAAATTTTTGGTGAGTGTGATGTGTCAGAGGTTGTGGGGTTGTTGGCGAGGCGATTGGTGGCCTGTGGTGTGAGATGGGCCTCACGGGAGTGGTGGCCGGAGCGGAGGGAGACGATGGTGAGCATGTAGGTCAAGGGTTGATTGAGAGTTTTGAGGAGGAGAAAAGAATCTAGGGACCTAACTAAACCTAATTGACCTAATTTAATTGGATGAAAGGGAGGAAAGGGCATCGGCTTTGATTGGCCGGCACCGGGGATGAAGGGGTCTTTGGTGGGTGAACAGCGAGGAAGGGGCTAGGAGACGTTTGCTGGTACCACAAGATGCGGAAGAAGATGAGGAAAGCGAATCCACCTGCTATTGTTCGTGAAGGTGGACGAGGAAGGAGGGCGGAGAAGCTCGCCAGAGCATGCGTAGATTTTGGCTGGAGAGAGGGGAAGAAGGGAGGAATCCAGTCCAAAATAAGCTAAGGAGGTGAGGATGTAATATGGGTCCTTTTATAGGTCTTAGAGAGGGCTTCCAGGCATGGAAGGAAGCTTTCAAGCTTCCTCCAATTTGTGCATGTGGGATACCCACATCTCCTATGCATTTGCATGGGAGATTGGGAAAGAATTAGAGCCCAAAACTCGGTTTAGATTGTAGGGAAATCTCTCAGGAGTCTCCCTTCCAAATTTGGAAGAGATTGGGTGAGAAATCAGGGAGAACTCCTTGATTGAAGGTCGTCGGAGTTGGGTTTAGGAGTTTGAAGGCGGCAGAGACCTAGTTGTGAAGAAGATGATGAAGTTAGGGGGGTATTTGCAAATAATTTTGAAAGCTAGGGGTTTAAGTGAGAGAAGAATCAGACTGGCCCAAAATGTAAACTAGGTTAAGATGATCTCTGATTGGGTCCAAATTTTGGTACAAACCTAATTTGGACCCAAGGAATCTGATGGTGAAGTCGCATTTAGGTTTTGACCATGTTTGATTGGATAAATTACGTAGAAACCTCAATTAGGGAAACTATCTGTCTAAGACTCTATTTAGGTCAAAATGGGCTCTAATGGTCAAATTAAAGGTACTAAACCTTAGGGAATATTTTTCTATGATTTTTAGAAGCTTTAGGTGAATTTTATCTTGACCAAAACCTCAGTGAATTAAGTAGATCTATTTTTAGGGTTTCAGATGTCCATTAATTCTCAAAATGCGTGAAAATCTGTTTCTTCCTGTGTGAACCCACTTATTAGGCATTTATGACCAATTGGCCTTAATTAACCCCTAGGAAATCCTGTGATTGTTCTGCAATTAAGATATTCGATTAAAACTTCCGTTTTACCCCTGTTTTCATGTTTATCTCTTAGAATAGTTATGTAGTGAATTAGGACTCTGTGGCGGCTACGTAGGAACATTTATCAATTAATTTTACCTAAATAAAGCTAGATATGGCTGATGATTACGTTATCATCTGTGGGTTTTGAGATTCTGTTCAGATGGAGATGAGGAAGATGGTGACAGGGGCATTTTTGTGAGGATGATGAGAAGTTAGGGGCATAAATGTAAGGAAATGTAAGACCTAGGGGTTTAAATGTGAAGAATAGAGATTTTATGGGCAAAAAATGCAAACTAGGTCAAGATGGACTTTGATTGGGCCTAAATTTTTGTGTTAACCTAATTTGGAACCAAGGAATCTAGTGGTGAACTTGGATTTGAGTTTTAACCATGTTTGACTAGGTAAATTGCATAGGAGCCCAAATCACGGCAAATTCCCGTCTAAATCTCTATTTTTGGTCAAAATGGGTACAGATGGTCAAAGTGAAGGCACCAAACCTATTAAAGTATTTATCAATGAATTTTAGGAGGTTTAAATTGAATTCATGTCTATGATAACTCTTTCAATTTGAGTGAGGCTGATAATTAGGGTTTTTAGTATTATTTTAATCCTTGAAATGCATGAAACCCTGATTTAGTTATTCTGAGACTACTCCTTGGTCTTTTAAGTTCATTTGACCTTTAATTAACCCCTGATCAACCCTGTGGTTAGTATGCATTTATGATGAGATGGTAAAAGAGTAGAATTAACCCTATTTACTTTTCTTCCTCTAAAATCAATTCAGTACCGAATTACGATCCTCAGACAATCGTTTAGGAGCATTTAATACTGGATTCTGATTAATTTAAGTTAGTTATGACAAATGATGGTATTGCCATCACTCCTCCCCTCCCTGTCACCCACGACCATCACCACCAACTGCTACTATACTCATCCTCCCTGCCACCACTACAACCACCACCTCTAGAACTCTCCTCCTTTGCCGATTATGCCACTTCTACCCCCTCCTTCCTCCTTTCCTTCCTCCCCCATCTTGCTTCCCTCGATAGCCACACCACCACCTCCCTTGTTAATGCCCTTGTTTTAATATAACAAAATTATGTTTTTATTGAGGACTAACCATTTCAGGTTAAATCGAATTAAAGCATGATGTGTCCTCATTATTCAAACGCTTCATGTGAAGAAGAAGAATTGAAGATTGTTTTTATCTTTATTGAGTCTAGAATGATGTAAGGAACCTTAATAGGATAACAAACGTTAATTTTTCAATATTCGCAAAAATCATTTTCTTTTGAACCTAAGTCATTTCTACTGTTGATAGACCAATATCAGTTTTGATCGATCGAATCTTGATTGACCAACTCCTTTATTTAATCAATCAAAGGCCTCTAACAGTCATATTCCCTTTTGATCGATCAACCCATCTTTATTTAATCGATCAAAATATTTCAACAGTCAAATTTCCTTTGAAATTATTGAGTCGATTAATATCCTCTTTTAATCGATCAACATTGAATCGATCAATACTTTTTTTTAACTGACCAAAAGTATTTTTGATCAACTAAACCTATTTTTTGATCGATCAAAGCCGTATATTCAGTATTTCCAAAATAGGTTGAAAAATACCTATAAATAAGACCTTCGACCCTTTCTTAGAAACACACCGCAAGAGCTTTCAAAAATCAAAACACATATTCTCTCTAGTGCTTTCGTGCCTTTGCACCTACAACTATTATGATTCAAAGCACCTTTCTTTGTGATTCAAGAAAGCTCCATTTGTTCTAATCTTCTTGAGGTTCCATAGGAATTATTGCTATATTCTTTATATTCTGTTGTTCGTGATTTGGGAATCTAAGTTGTCTTAAAAGTTCTGTTGTTCTTCTCTTGGTCAAGTGTAAGAGAAGACATTTGTAAGAGGTTGTGCCACCCTTATTTAAGTAGTACGTTAGTGGATTTGACTAGCATCGACTAGTCGAGAAATCCTAAGCTGAGAGGCGTAGGTAGTGATTTTTACCTGGAAGGGTTTCCACTCTAAATCGGTATTATTTTTCTGGTCTGTGCTTATTTAGTTTTTGATCTGTGGTGAATGATTTTTTAAATTCTCATAGAAATAAATATTACACTATTCACCCCCCTCTAGTGTATGCTTAATCCCTTAGGCTCTGTACACACTCACATCTGGTATCAGAGTCCTATTTTACTCTAGTCAGGATATCAAAGTTCTCTGAGATATACGGTGAGGGTCAATTTGTTGTCAGACCACCTTTATTCAACGATGCCAACTATGGATTTGGAAGACCAGAATGTAGATAGTTTTGGAATCAATGGATTATTAAGTTTGGAATGTGATAACATCAAATACACATGTCCAAAAAAGAAGGCGTTGAGATTACTATAGACCAAAAGAAGATTGCCACACACAATGCTAAAGCCATGAATGCTATCTTCTATGGTCTATCCAAGGATGAATTTAATAAAGTCTCAGCATGCAAAATAGCATATGAAATCTGGAGCAAGTTACCCATGAAGGAACTTCAAAGGTTGAGGAAACTTAAATCAACCTCCTTACCCAAAAATATGAGCTCTTTCATATGAAGAAAGGACAAACTATGAAGGAGATGTACACCAGATTCACCAACATCGTCATCTCCTTAAGAAATCTGGATTAGAAGAACACAAATGAGGCATTGGTTGGAAAAATTCTCCGATCTCTGAATAGTGATTAGGAATCAAAGACAATAGCTATTTAGGAATCTAAGAATCTTTCTGTGCTAAAGTTGGATGATCTTAAAGGTAGCTTATTGGGCTCTGAGGTTTAGCTCGAGTAGATGAAGGAACATGATGGAGAAGGCAAGAAGAAGAAAGACCTTGCTTTGAAAGCTGATACTGACTCTGAAGAATTAGAAAATGAAGACGAGGAAGACATAGCTTTACTCTCCAGAAAGTTCAAAAGATTCTTGAAGAACAAGAAGAGCCGGAAGAAGAAAAAGGAAGACCACAAGAAAACCAAGTTATCTACTACAATTGTAAAAAGAAAGGGCACATGAGAAAAGAATGCCTTCAACTTAGGAAATAAGTCAAAAAGAGAAAGGTTAGAAAAGCTTTCAAGCACGACACAAAGAAGAAGGCTCTACAAGAAGAAAGCGAAGACACATCAAGTGAAGAAGCACTCTGTAGTCTAATGGCGATCGATGATGAGTTTTCTTCTTTCACTTTTGATGAATTATTAGAAGCATTTTATGAGTTGCATGATTTAGCTAGAGCACTTAAAGTAGCAATAAGAAATCAACAAAAGATTTAGATGAAGAAACTGATTTAAGAAACAATGTTGAATCTCTAAATCAACAACTCTTTCAAGATATTACTACTCTTAAAGCTCATGTTGACTCATTTCAAATAAAATTAGGAAAACTAAAATAAAAGTTTGTCACTCTTGTAAATCATCTAGCAAAGCTTACTAAAGGAAGAGCCAACCTAGAAAAACTATTAGGCACACCAACCCAAACCACTACCAAATTTGGGTTAGGCTACATTCCTAATAACAATTATGAAGCATCTACTTCACAAACTGACACACAAATTTCCTTTAGTCTTAAGGTTAAGAATAGGTCCATGCCTAAATAGGCACTTGCTAACAAATCTGGACCCAAAAGAAAATGGATACCAAAAAGACTTTTGGAATCCTATTTTGTAGGACACTCTAAGGACAAATAAAGTTTTGTGAATGGACCTTCCACCAGCAAAAGGATGGACATCTTGTAATCGTAAGAAGAAATAAAAGACCTCACAGAGGAAAACCAATGACAGGTCCAAGGAAGAGGAAGATGGGTTATGGGTAGCAGTTGTTCGAAACACATGACAAGAGAAGAAGACCTGTTTGTCAACCTCAACTGCAAGGAAGGTGGTTCAGTCGCCTTTGGCAACAACCACAAGGGCCATATTATTGGTATTGGCTAAATTGGTAACTCCAAAACCTCTTTCAATAATGTTCATCTTGTTAATGGCCTAAAACACAACTTGCTTAGTGTAAGTTAGATATGTGATAAAGGCCATAAAGTCACTTTTACATTAAAAGGTCTTAAAATTAAGGATAAGAATTCAAAGGAAATCCTTTTGATCGAAGACAGATCAAAGATATCTGCAATATTGACTTTGATAAATACAATGACCTTAATTGCTTAGTTGCATCAAATGATGAGTCAATATGTAGCATCATCGACTTGGTCAATTTCACATGTGGAATATAAACAAGCTTGTGAAACATGACTTAGTTTGAGGCTTGCCTAAGATTTCCTTTAGAAAGAAAACTCTCTGTTTATCTTGTGAACTTGGAAAACTCCATAAAACTTCTTTCAAACTAAAAAATAAGGTCAGCACTTCCAAGCCACTTGAGTTGATCCACTTAGATCTCTTTGGACCAACCAAGTCTAAAAGTCTAAATGGGTGCAGATACTATCTTTTCATTATTGACGACTTCTCTGGATTCACTTGGGTATTATTCTTAAGGTCTAAAGATTCTACTTTTGAGGAATTTAGAAAATTAGCCAAAAAA
The DNA here is from genome assembly GCA_037157565.1 of Thalassia testudinum. Taxonomy (NCBI): domain Eukaryota; kingdom Viridiplantae; phylum Streptophyta; class Magnoliopsida; order Alismatales; family Hydrocharitaceae; genus Thalassia; species Thalassia testudinum. Next base: position 107,041,819 of record JAZHRO010000003.1, on the reverse strand, counting down.
TTCAAATTGAAACTGGCCTATCCATCACTAGGATTAGGAGTGATCATGGAGAATTTGAAAATAAAAAGTTCCAAGATTTCTGCTCTACTTATGGAATAAAACAAGAATTTGCTTTTCCTAAAGCAACTTCTCAAAACGATGTTGTAGAAAGAAAGAATAGAACCTTGCAAGAGTGTGCCTGCACCATGCTGTGCGAGTCAAAGCTACCTCGGTATTTTTGAGTTGAGGATGTAAACACTACTTGCTATATCTAGAATAGGGCCTCTATTAGACCTATCCTTGAGAAAACACATTTTTATCTTTACCTTGATAGGACTCCTAAGATTTCTTACTTCAAAGTATTTGGTTGTAAGTGTTTCATGTTAAATACAAAGGAAAACTTGGGATAAGTTTGATGTAAAAAGTGAGGAAGGAATGTTTTTAGGATACTCCTCTAGAAGTAAAGCCTACAGAGTCTTTAATAAGAAAAAATTAGTAGTTGAAGAGACTTTGCATGTATCTTCTGATGAATAAGATCAAATAGAAAAGGCATCAACCAAAGATGATGATCAACCTCTAGATGATCCTTCAAATATTCCTGAAGACAGCATCCCTAGTGAACTTCCAAAAGATCTAACCTACACCAAGGATCATCCTAAAGAATTGGTGATTGGTGAAGTCTCAAAAGGAATTCAAAACAGATTGTCTTTTAATAACCTTTCACTCAGTGTGTTTATATTCCAACTAGAACCCAAATCCATGAAAGAAGCATTCACTGATGGTTGTTGGATTGTAGCAATGTAAGAAGAATTGAACCAATTTGAAAGAAATGATGTTTGGAAATTAGTTCCTAAGCCAGAATCTCAATCTATTATTGGAACAAAATGGCTCTTTAGAAATAAGCTTTATGAATCAGGAAAAGTTGTAAGAAATAAAGCCAAACTTGTGGCTCAAGGCTACAATCAGGAAAAAGGAATCAATTTTGATGAAACCTATGCTCTTGTAGCTAGACTAGAATCCATTAGAATGTTACTAGTTTTCGCTGCTCATATGGGATTTAAACTATTCCAAATGGATGTCAAAAGTGCATTTCTCAATAGATTTCTAAAAGAAGAAGTCTATGTGAAACAATCCCTTGGCTTTGAAAGTATAGAAAACCTTGATTATGTTTTCAAACTAAACAAAGCATTATAAGGACTTAAGCAAGCTCCTTGAGTTTTTTATGAAAGACTAAGAAACTACTTAATAGAAAATGAGTTCAACATTGACTTAATTGATCCACCCTTATTTACTAAAATAAAAAATAACCAACTAATTCTAATCCAAATTGATGTTGACGACATAATATTTGGTGCTACTGATGATCTTCTATGCCAAGAGTTTGCGAAAGTCATGCAGGATCAATTCGAGATGAGCTTGATCGGAGAATTAAAGTTGTTGCAGATTGATCAACTGGAAGATGGAATTTTCATTTCACAGACCAAATATGCAAAGAAGATTTTGAAGTTTGGAATGGATAAAACAAAAGGAAAAGACACACCAATGGCATCCACTACACAACTCGAAGAAGATGAGTCAGGAAAGTGCCTAGATCAAAAAGCTATATAGAAGTACGATAGGATCTTTATTGTACTTGACTGGTAGTAGACCTGACATACTTTTTAGTACTTGTCTCTATGCTAGATTTCAAGTAAATCCTAAAGAATCTCACCTAAATGCCTTAAAATGGATACTTAGGAACCAACTTAACACTGTAGATCTTAGTTTGTTCTACCCCAAATCTGCTACACTTGACTTACTTTCCTATTGTGATGGTGATTATGCGAGAAGTCAGACAGATTGCAAAAGTACCAGTGAAACGTGTCAATTTCTTGAAAATTCCCTAGTATCTTGGGTCAGCAAGAAACAAAACAGTGTTTCTCTATCCACAACTAAAATTGAATATATTTCTATCTCCTTAGCATGTTCACGGATCTTATGGATGAAACAAACACTTAGAGATTTTGGACTAAACTTTGAAAACACTAGGATTCTTTGTGATAATACTAGTGCAATAAACTTGTCCAAAACCCAATTCAACATTCTATAACAAAACATATAGATATCAGACATCATTTCCTTAGAGATTATTGTTGGTGCAAGGGCACAACGATCGTCAATTTTGATGATAACAAAACACTTGTGTTTTAACATTTGTATTTGAGCTTTAGATTTCAGGAAAATACAAATGGATAAAAGTGTGAAGGACCTCAGAGCTCGCGTTCATGGTGGATTGGAGGAGCTCGTTGGAGAAGGAGCTTCGCGAGGAGCGAAAGCTTGAAGAAGGAAGGAGATGAAGAATATGATAGATATTCTATTCATCTATTCTCTATTTTATTGTTCCTTATGTTTTTTTTTCTTAGATGCATGTTAAAGAGCCTGAAAGTATCAACACTGTAGCCCTAGGAACACTTACTAGACTCTAGGACACTTAGGTTTTCTGTAGAGACTTAGAAAAACCAGAATAGGCTTTAGACAGCCTTATCAGACATCTAATCTGATAATTAGATGTCAAATAGTGAACTTTGAGACGTTTAAATGTTGAATCAGACGTCCAAAGTTTTAGGGCTGGTCTTAGAAACTTCTGTCTGCTGATTTCAAATGATCGACCCTTAGTCCAGATGTCTTAGCAGATGTTTGATGACTTGGCCAGACGTCCAATTAGTGGAACATTGGCCTTCATAATATGATCGTTAAGTTTTGACCGTTGATCTTCTATTTGATGTCCTTAGTGGAATCCATACGTCTGATAAGTAGTCATTTTGCCTCGATTGACCCAAAATTGCTTTCCTAGACGAATATAGCCATTTAGACCTTGGGAAATCCATTCTTGTAGTAAAATAGGTTTCCAAACATCCATACCTAGTGCCAGAAGTCTAATATGTCGTTTGACTGATTTACACTAGAACCTTGTTTAGGTTTGAAACAAGTCAGAAAGGAAACCTACCTGGAATCAGATGTCTGATTTAGTTTCTAGACATCTTAAGAATGACTTCTAGACGTCTGATATTTTTCCCAGACATCTGATGACCCTGTCAAAATCATTAATGATTTTGATTGTAGCTTATTTTGCCTTGGGATGATCCCCAATGGCTACCTAAGGCTTCCACAGCCTTCCTAGGCCTTCCTAAGCTATCTATAAATAGGAGAGGCCCCTTGCCTTGTAAACATACACCAAGCAACACATTTCCACATCATATAGTGTCAATTTGATCCTTAGAAGAGATCTAGCTCTCACAAGCTTCAATTCCACATCTTGAGAGCTTTCTTCTCGCAGTGCACCCGCTCTCCCCGTTGTCGTTTTGAGAGCGCCGTCGTGCATTGTGTGGTTCATGCACCCGCATCGTCACACCGACGCATTTCTACCTTAGGGAAGATCCTTTACCTATAGTAGCTAGTTTCTTTTATATACTTTGTGGCTCTATAAGTTTGTGTTGTAATTTTATTTATTTTTGGTTGGGTATTCGCATTGCGAATTCTCGTCTCGTTTGTGAGACAAAAACCTTCTCGTGAAGAGAAGGGGTTTGAGGCATGCTACCCTCGTTCAAAGTAGCATTGGTTGTAAGAGGTTAAACTACCCTCATTAAAGTAGTTCATTGGTGGATTTTGATTGACTTGGTCGATCGGAAAATCCTAACCCGAGAGGGTTACGTGGTGGCTTTCACCCGATTTGGGTTTCCACCTAAAAATTCATGTGCAATTTGTGTGATTGGCTTATTTTGCTTTTGCACTTTATTTTTATATCCCACAAATCTCACCCCTTCCTGTAGGAACCTTCAATTGGTATCATAGCAGGTTTTCTGCCTTTAGGAGTAACATCTGCGGAAAGATCAATGGAGGGAAGAGTCACCACCATCAGACTTATCGAGGGGCAATCCACTACCCATCCTCCCTACTTTGACGGGAGTAACTACGGGTATTGGAAGCTCAGGATGAAGATGTGGCTTCAAGCTAATTGTTTCACAATCTGGGCCCGATGCGAGGCCCCCTTCGACATCCTGGAGAAACCCACTGTAGGCTACTCGCAGCAGCAGATTTGGGAGCTATCTCTCAATGCGAAGATGATGTATGTGTTATATTGCGCACTCAGTCCAGAGGACTTCAATAGAATCTTGTAGTGTGCCACTGCATACGAGATTTGGCACACACTTGAGGTAACTCATGAGGGTACCTCTAAGGTAAAAGATTCTAAAATCAATATTTTATCTCATGAATTTGAGTCATTTTCTATGAAATCTAATGAATCCTTGAGTGAGATGTATACTAGGTTCACTCTTATAGTGAACAATCTTAAGGCTTTAGGTAAGACCGTCATTAAGGGGGAGCTTCAAGGCAAGCTACTTTGTTCCCTTGGACTGGAATGAGTATAGAAGGTCACCGTGATCGAGGAGGCAAACGACGTAGAGGTGCTCAACATGGAGGATCTCCTAGGCAATCTAATGGCCTACGAGACAAAGTTGAAGCAGAAGAAGAAGGATGCACTGGAACCAAGATCGAGGAAGTCTCTTGCATTCAAAGCTGCTTCAAACACCGAGGTAAGTTCCGATGATGAGGACTTTAAATTTTTACTTAAAAAATTTTCCAAGTTTTGTAGAGATTCCAAGAAAGAGAAGGAAAAGAAGGAGCAAGGAAGCCCAAGATGTTGCTATCATTGCAATGAAAAGGGGCATCTTCGACCCGAGTGCCTCTTCTCAAGAAGGAGAAGAAGAAGGAGAAGGAGAAGAAATACAAGAAGAAGGACTTCCAAGCCACTTGAGATGACTTGAGCTCAGAGGAAGAGGAGGAAGATTATGAGAAAAAGAATGAAACCACTTGTATGGGTTTCATGGCAATCACAGAAAGCGACAGCGAAAGTGACTCCGACAATGAGGTAAACTCAGATCTACAAGATGCTTTTAATGAGCTATTTGAACTTAGTAAGTCACTTAAGATAGAAAAGAAAAGCTTTAAAAAGAACTTTAGTTTCCTTAAATCGGAAAATGAAAGATTAGAAAAATAACTTAAGGATCTAAAAACTAGTTCTAGTCCTAAGGATGATAACTAGTTGTTAGAAAATATAGACCTAATCAATGAAAAGAGTAAATTAATTGAGGAGAACAATAGTTTAAAAATTGAAATTTCTAGCTTAAAAACAAAAATGCATGCTATTGAAAATGAACTTGCATGCCTTAGGGAAGAATCTAATAACTTGGCAAACAAATTAGATAATTTTTATAGCTCTAAGGTTGAGAAAGGATCTCCTTCAAGGAGATCAACTAACAAAATTGGATCCAAGCTAACTTGGATATCAAAAAGTCAATTAGAATCTTGTTTTGCAGGTTGCAAAGATTTCAACATTAAGGATTGGAATTACAAGATGAAGAATGGTCAACTCGAATTGGGAGGGCCAAGGAGTAGACCAAGGAAGGAGAAGAGAAGATCGACAAGACGACGAACAAATGTTCGAGCCATCTTGCGGCGACTGCCCGATTGAAGACCAACGTCGATGCCTGGACCTCCAAGCTACGGATGGGAGCCCCATTCGGTTTGGCATTCACCTCTATATGGGCCATTCTATTGGCCTTGGTAAGTGAGGTAAGTTCTGAACCTTATTTTTGATAAATGGCATCTAGGTAGGGGGAGTCAAAAATTTATGAAGCTATTTGTCCATCTAGATAGGGAGAGGTTTTAAAAATAACATAGCTATATTGCCTTTAGAAAGGGGGAGGTAATAACATAGCTATCTTATTTTTATGAAAAGATGAAATTAGAAGAGCATGTTTTAAGGGGGAGTTTAGGATAATTAAAAATTGTAATACCTTTTTGATAATGTCAAACATGGGGAGGATTTTATGGATTATTATTTATAGTTTTGTCATCATCAAAAAGGGGGAGATTGTTGGTGCAAGGGCACCATGATTGTCAATTTTGATGATAACAAAACACTTGTGTTTTAACATTTGTATTTGAGCCTTAGATTTCAGGAAAATACAAATGGATACAAGTGTGAAGGATCTTAGAGATCGTGTCCATGGTGGATTGGAGGAGCTTGTTGGAGGAGAAGGAGCTTCGCGAGGAGCGAAAGCTTGAAGAAGGAAGGAGATGAAGAATATGATAGATATTCAATTCATGTATTCTCTATTTTATTTTTCCTTGTGTTTTTCTTTCTTAGATGCATGTTAAAGAGCCTAAAAGTATCAACACTGTAGCCCTAGGAACACTTAGTAGGCCCTAGGACACTTATGTTTTCTGTAGAGACTTAGAAAAACCAGAATAGGCTTCAGACAACCTTATCAGACATCTAATATGATAATTAGACATCTGATAGTGAACTTTAAGACGTCTAAATGTTGAATTAGACATCCAAAGTTTTAGGGCTGGTCTTAGAACCATCTGTTTGCTGATTTCAGATGACTGACCCTTAGTCCAGACATCTGATGACTTGGCCAGATGTCAAATTAGTGGAGCATTGGCCTTCACAATATGATCATTGAGTTTTGACCTTTGATCTTTTATCAAACATCCTTAGAGGACTCCAGACTTCTGATAAGTAGCCGTTTTGCCTTGATTGATCCAAAATCGTTTTCCTAGATGAATATAGCCATTTGGACCTTGGGAAATCCATTCTTATAGTAAAATAGGTTTTCAGATGTCCAGACCTAGTGCCAGACATCTGATATGTCGTCTGATTGATTTACACTAGAACCTTATTCAGGTCTGAACCAAGTTAAGAAGGAAACCTGCCTGGAATCAAATGTCTGATTTAGTTTCCAAACATCTTAAGAATGACTTCCAGACATCTGATATTTTTCCCAGACGTCTGAGGACCCTGTCAGAATCATTAATGATTCTAATTGTGGCTTATTTTGCCTTGGGATGATCCTTAACGATTACCTAAGGCTTCCACAGCCTTCTTAGGCTTTTTTAAGCCATCTATAAATAGGAGAGGCCCCTTGCCTTGTAAACATACACCAAGCAACACATTTCCACATCATATAGTGTCAATTTGATCATTAGAAGAGATTTAGCTCTCACAAGCTTTAGTTCCACATCTTGAGAGCTTTCTTCTCGCAGCACACCTACTCTCCTAGTCGTCGTTTCGAGAGCGCCATCGTGCATTGTGTGGTTCACGCACCCACGACGTTACGCTGACACATTTCCACCTAAGGGAAGATCCTTTACCTATAGTAGCTAGTTTCCTTTATATACTTTGTATCTCTATAGGTTTGTGTTATAATTTTATTTGTTATTGGTTGGGTATTCGCGTTACAAATTCTTGTCTCCTTCGTGAGACAAAACCTTCTCGTGAAGAGAAGGGGTTTGAGGTATGCTACCCTCGTTCAAAGTAGCGTTAGTTGTAAGAGGTTGAACTACCCTCATTAAGGTACTTCGTTAGTGTCTTTTGATCGACTTGGTTGATCGGAAAATCCTAACTCGAGAGGGTTAGGTGGTGGTTTTCACCTGGTTTGGGTTTCCACCTAAAAATTCCTATGCAATTTGTGTGATTGTCTATTTGTGAGATTGTCTTATTTTGCTTCTGCACTTTATTTTTATATCCCGCAAATCTCAGCCCCTCCCGTAGGAACCATCAATTTTTCCCTAAAGAAAAAAATACTCCTAGAATTCATTCAAACAGAGAAACAACTGGCTGATATCTTCACAAAACCATAAGCAAAAGAAAGATTTATAATAATAAAAAGAGATTTAGGCTTAACAAGACTTATTGAACTTTGATTGCTGATTGTTGTTTTGTCTTGCAAGCCATTGGTTGATGAAACAATTGTCTTGATCGATCAACTATTGATCGAAAAAATATTAATTTTCCTCTAAAATTTTCAACTTTTGATCGAACAAACTTTATTTTGATCGATCAAATTTTGGGCGAGAATTTTCCTTCCACTGGAAGGACAATTTTAATTGATCAACTCTTCTTTCTGATCGACCGAAATTGAATTTAGTCGACAAAAATGTGTTTTGATCGACCAAATTTGGGCAGATTTCATCTCATTGAGATTCTTGTTTAGTGAATCTAATAACTTGTTTTGATCGCTGATCACTCGCTAAACTTTGATCTTGGTCATTTATTAATATCTACCTTATTTGCTTTACCCATTTCCTATAAAAATAACTTTTTACTGCACTTTTTTACCACATTATAACATCCTTCCATCAACCAAAACTCCACAAACATCAACCAAAGCCCCACAAGGTCCCCACATATCCAAATGTGGTCCCCTCCATCGACCACCTCCTCCACCTTCGACCAAGATGCCACTATCGTCTCCAACCAAGCATTGGTTGACCACCCACGGTCACACCTCCTCTTCAATGATCTTTCCTTGTTGCTGTCCCCTTTGCCGGCCATCCTTGCCATGGATGACCTCCTCCAGCTACTGTCGACCACATTCGATTGTCCATCCTCCTCACTGCCGAGTGGATAGATCTTTGTCGATCCTTGGTATATCCCTCTCCTTGCCCTATTTGTTTGATCACATCTTGTCATTTTGATCTTGTTTGATGAGATTTGCTTGTGATTTTGTGTTTTTTTGGCCACTATTCTTCGTGTTCATTCGTGTTCTTCATTCATTCTTCGTGTTCATGTCATTTGATCCGTTTTGATCTTATTTTTTTTGCGCTGTCTATATTTGATTGATCAAATTTGTCCTTGATCAACAAAAAATTATTGTATTCAAACTCCATTAAATTGATTTTGATCGACCACTTATTTATGCTAATCGACCAACCCATGATCGACCAACAATAAATCTTGTCAACAAAAACAACTCTGCAATTTTGACTTGCTTCCTATCCACTTTTTGATCGACCAAAATTGATTCATTAATCAACCAATTTATCCTTTTGATCGATCAAATGCCTAATTTTAATCGACCAGCCCTTGTTTTGATCGACCAACCTGTTGCTTCTGATTGACCAAAACTGTAACAGAACTGTGATTATGGCTCCTAAATGATCTCATACATCCACCTCCACCCCTAGAGATGATACCTTTGATCATTTCTTTATTAGTGACGAGGTGCGTCACAACTTTTCTCTCTGCTTACTCCTCTCACCTCATGTTGGTTGACCTATTGACCTAGACTACTTCGAGTGCATCTTTTCGAGACTCAGAGACCAACTTACCTACCATAGGATAGGTCACCTCTTTGATCAGACATTTTATGTAGGTGCAAGGGGTAGTCGCATTAAGGGGTTGACCCTATGGCTTGTCACCTCTTGTATTCCAACCTTCACAACATAAGTGCAGGTTTTAACATTTAGCTAACTTCCAATGTCTATGGCATCAATGTTCTTGTCAATGATGATGGTAACAACATCATCTGTCGAAACTAACCTAATTTAGTTGGAATCCAATGATAAATGCTCCTGAATAACCATATGAAGGTCGTAATTCAGTTCTGAAACAAATGTGAGGAGAAGATGGGATATTTCGTTAATTCTATTATTTTAACGAGAAAATCATGATTGTAGAATAAATGAAGGATTAATTGATGGTCAAATGAACTTAAATTTCTAAGAAGTGGGCTTGAACTGACTGAAATAAGGTTTTCTGAGATTTGAGGATTAATTTAATAATCAACACCTAATTACAGTCTCATTTCAATTGAAAGGGATTTTATGGAAATAAATGTAACATAAATATCCTAAAAATCATTGAAAAATATTCTATGAGGTTTGAAATATTTACTTTGACCAACTAAACCCATTTTGACCTAAAATAGAAACCTAGGCAAGAAATTATTTCATTTTGGGTTACAGTGTAAATTACCTGGTCAAACTTGGTGAAAATTGAAATCTGAGGTCACCATTAGATTCCTTGGTTCCAAATCAGGTTAACCCCAAAATTTGACCCCAATCAGAGTCCATATTTACCTAGTTTGCATTTTAGCCCATAGGTTTCTATTTACTACAGAATTACCCCCAGGTCTATAGTTTTTATTACAAATAGGCCCCCATTTTTTGATTGGCATTGCAAATTTGCCCCTGCCTCCACCGCCTCCATTGCCATACATGGTAACTGCAACAACTTGGAAACCTAAATTGCCGAAATTTGATCCAAGGTTTGAAGGACCAAATAAAGATCAAATCCCACCAAATTTGGTGGGATTGATGTTAAAGACATTCCGCACCGATTGGACATCTTCTTGAGATCCAAATTGACCAGATTTGGTGTTGGCGAGCTTGAGAATTTTGAGCTCAAAATTCAACCAAATACTTGCATATTTTGGCTCATTTGAGTTTTTTTTTTTGAAATAAAAAGGAAAGCTATCGTCTTATGATAGTAATTCGGAAGGATATATTATATATCAAAGTAAGAGGATTTACAACCCAGATCCCCATGTATGTATGAGGGACCAACACTCTCTTACAATTTGTTCACGACAGTCCGGTCTCTCCTGAAAAAGCCTCTCATTTCTTGCCTTCCACACACACCAGAGAGTTACAGCCATGTGCACATGCGGCCTCTCCCTCACAACAAAACCATGCCAAATGGAATCCCACAATGGTACTGGCTCTTGGCAAGTCCTCCTTCATACAACATCTGTGATCAGGCAAGATGAGAAAATGTGATTAAGGTTCTCAGTGTGCATACCACATAAGTGACATTCGTGAAGAGAAGCTCCCATTCTTCTGTGTCACAGGTCACCTGTTATCAAGCCCTCCCTTCTACACAACCAAAGGAAAATTTGTACTTTAAGGGGGATCTTCAAGAGCCAAATTTTCTTGTCAATGAAATCATAGCTCCCCCCACTACCATTCTCCATGATTTTGTTATAGCCATAATGCACAGTGTAAATACCATCCCATATATAATTGTCATCCACTCCATGTCTTGGTTTAAAACTTTCAAGGTCTGAGATTAGATTTCTCCTTTCTTCCCACAACTGGGTGCCCCTTCTGGTGGAGTCCTCTTCATTCAGTAGCTAGTAGCTTCTACTGTCAGACCAGAAGCAGCTGAGCATCCCCTCCTTATCAGAGGCTGCTGCAAAAGCCCTTGGATAGATCTCCTTCAGAACACCTAGCAGAGACCATCTTTCATTCCAGAAACTGAAGGTCCTACCATCACCTAGAGTCAACTGCAGCAGGTGCCAGTTATCAGCCAAGGCTTTGATTACAGAGCTCCAAAAGGGTGAAGGTTTGCTGGGCTGCAGTCTGTTGAGCACACTATTTGAAGAACCATAACTGTCCTTGATCATTTCAGTCCATGGCTTCACCTCCCTTTGCAAGAATTTGATAGCCCACTTAAGCAGCAAGGCTTCATTGAACTGTTTTAGAGATTTGATCCCCAGACCCCCCCTGTCCTTTGGCTGGCAGAGCTGCTCCCATTTCAATGGCTGCAGAAAGATGTCCTCATGCTTGGATCTCCTCCAAAAGAACCTCTTCCTCAATATATCTAGCCGCTTCCACACAGATTTAGGAGCTTTGAAGATAGAGAGGTAGAATATAGGAATGGAGGTGATCACTGAATTGAGCAAGATGAGTCTACCACCCTTGGATAAGAAGCTGCTATGCCACCCAGCCAGCTTCACTGAGATTTTATCAAAGAGACAGTTCCAATCACTCTTCTTCATTCTAGAACACCTCAGTGGCAGACCCAGATATCTAATAGGGAGGTTGATGCGAGGAGTCCCCAAAGTAGCAGAGATGTCTCCTTGCTCAGCCTCAATTAAGCCAAAATAGACCAAACTAGACTTCTCTCTGTTCAGCCTAAGGCTTGAGATGTCCCCAAAAATGTTGACCATATGGCAAAGAGCCTGGGCTTCATTAATGGGTCCTTCCACAAAAAAAATCGTATCATCCGCATATTGAAGTATAGGGGCCAAAGCACTCCTGCTAGAGAGGGGGTATCCTCTAATAAGACCTGCTTTAGTAAGTTTACATGCATACCAAGCCAAGTTGTCAACTGCAAGATTGAAGACCAAAGGCGCCAAAGGACATCCTTGCCTGACCCCACACTAGGGTTGAATCCATGCACCACAGGGCTTCCCATTTATCAAGGGAGTGAAAGAGGCAGTTGTGATACATCTTTTCATCCACTTAATCCAAATAGGAGGAAAACCTCTTCTTTTAAATACTTCCCAAAGGTATGGCCAGTAGATGGAATCATAAGCTTTGCAGAAATCAACTTTCCACATAAAAGCTCTACACTTCCTCTTGTGCCACCCACAAACCATCTCCTGGGCCATGATAAAAGATTCTTGTAAAGACCTGTTAGGGAGGAAAGCTGACTGAATAGGGTGAATCATCTCTTGCAGGATAGGCCGTAGCCTATTGGCCAAGATCTTACTAACCACCAGGTAGATAGAATTTGAGAGGGCTATGGGTCTGAACTCCTGAAATGATTCTGCCCCCTGTGTCTTTGGCAATAGAAATAAGAAGGATCTATTGATTTTTTCAAAGCTGAAGTTATCGACCTCAAACTCTTTGATCACCTCCATTACCTCTGTGCCCACAACATCCCACATCTCTTTATAAAAGAGGACTTGAATACCATCAGGAGCAGGTGAGCCTTCACTGTTGAGATCCTTGATGGCAGTCAAAGTCTTAAGCTCAGAAATAACTGCAGTCAGGCTGGAACCCTATTCTTCAAAGAGTTTGGGTAGGTCACTAGCTGCCATTTTCCATTTGCCCCTTCCAGCAGACCTTGAGGAATCCTTAAAGTATCTGATAGCCTCAGCTCTGATATTAGAGATAGAAGTAATTCTCTGCCTATCTTTAACAATTGAGGAGATCAGGTTGAGTCTTCTACGAGAGATGGCAGCCAAATGGAAGAACTTGGTGTTTGCATCCCCCTCTTTAAGCCACAATTGTCTCGAACATTCCCTCCAATCCATCTCCAACTTCAGCTCTTCTTCAGCCACCACCCCCTGCCACCACCTTCTGGTAATGAAGTCCTGCTTAGTCATCAGGATAGTGGCCTCTCTAGAGTCGAGGTTCTGAACTTCCCTCAAGGCTTCTTTGCGTCTTTGATGTCTCATGATAGAAACATCTCCATACTCCTTTAACATTTCTCTCATAGCCAATAGTTTGGAGGCTAGCTTGATGGTAGCAGTGCCCTCAACCTGCTTAGCCCTCCACCATCCTTCAAGCATCTCTTTGAAACCTGGTTCCCTCAACCAAGACTTCTTGAATTTGAAGTAAGATCCAGCAATCACTTGCTCACCACTGTCCCAAACTAAAAGGGTGTGATCAGAAAATGGTCGTTCAAGGCCACAGACATAAGATAATTGAAATAGATCCAGAAGCCCAGCATTGACAAAAAATCTATTAATTTTGGACATGAGGCCACTTCCATTCCTCCAAGTAAACACAGAGCCAGAAGTAGGAAACTCACTCAAGCCTAAGGTTTGAGCCAACAATTGAAAACCAGTGGTTGCACTATCAGCCACACCATTGGGTCTATCACTTCCCATCAACACACAGTTGAAATCACCTCCAACAAGCCAGGCAGCCCCATTCACAAACTTAGCAGCCAAATTCCAGTCCTCCTAGAGTTCATGCCTTCTGCATGGGTCACAGGGTCCATACACACCTGACACAAACAATTCACATCCTCCCTGGGTTCCTTTGAACTTGCAGGTCAGTAAGTGCCTAGCCAAAGAGACCTCCTCCAACTGCAGCACATGCTTCTTCCACCAGATAGCAACACCCCTAGATCTGCCAATTGAGTTAATCATCACAGTGTCGTTGGTAGCCCTAGCTTTCATCTTAACCCACGCCCTGTAAGCCTCATTATCAATATGTGTTTCTTAGATGATGGTGCAGTCAATTTCCCATTCTCTCAAATACCTTAGGAGAGAAGCCCTTCGACTTCAATCGCGCAACCCACGCACATTCCATGTAAGGATCCTCATTTAGCAACCTGATCATCCCCCTTCTTCACTGCAGAGGCTTTGCTAACCTTCATCATAGCTGCAATAGCACACTCATCAACTTTTTGTGTTAAGCTATGTCTTCTCAGTCTGAGCTTGTAGGGAGGTCTCCCCAGACCTGACTTGGATGGAGTCCCTGAGTCCAACTGCAAACCCTCAATTGCAGGTGGGCTACTTTGCAAGCTTAAGCAATTCACAGGAATCTCCTGTAGAGCAAGACCATCAGGAGCAGTGGCTCTTGAAGCCCCTACTTTCAAATCCTCAGCCGCATCCTCATTTATCAATTCCATCTCCTCTCCTTCTTTCTCTTCCTCAGCCATATCACCTTTAAGCAAAGGTGCACCCCTCCCAGCCTCTAGAATTTCAGTCATCTCCTCCTCTGCCATCATCACACCCATCCCATCTTCCAGATCCTTTCCCTTACTAGGCTCAGGTGTCTTCTCTTGTGTTCCACGATCCAATAGTATTGATCCTACTTTGGCTTGCAGTACCTTAGCATAAGAGGGAGGGTTAAGATGTGATTTCTCATCCTTGTTAGCCACATGAAAGTTCAAGAGCAATAGCCAGGGGTTCCCCCCACATCGGAGGATCAACTTATTTGGAATAGACCCTGCCCTAAAGACATCCACCCAAACATTCAAAACACTACCATCTCCTTCAATTAGACCAACCTCAGCATCTTCTGCCACAGAAGCAAACCCAGCAATCATAGCTGCCACCACTGCTTTAGACCTTAAGTGTAAAGGTAAACCTTTGATTTCAAGATTGCTTGATCTGGAGGCTGTTCTTTGAGGTGGTCATTCAGGCAGAGAACCATCAAAAGGGGAAACCAGACACCACATTGATAAACGCCAGTTTATCATCATTCTTATACATTAAAACAAACCTAGCTCTTAGGATTTTACTCCGCAAACGGGTTTTTGGGCTGCATTTAGGCATAAAATAGGTTAGGCATGCATTGTATTTTTTATTGTCTTTTTAATATGTTTTTGTGAGTGTTAGGGATGAATAGATATACAGATCCCTAAAACCCTAGCACTCAAGAAGGCAAATGGTGAAGGAGAAGCCTAGACTAGCTGGAACTCAGCCTGATCCAGCTCACCACAGCTGGAACCTAGCTCACTTGAACTAGGGTTAGCTCATCTCAGCTCCATTCAGCTAATCTCAACTGAATGGCAGCTCAAGAGAGTTCATCTTAGCTCACCCTAGCTCAAGTCAGCTCAGATCCAGCTCAACTTAGCTGAGTCTAGCTCATCTCAGCTCCCACTAGTCCACAGGGAGCTCTAGCTAGCTCAACTGAGTTGACAGGAGTTCACCCCAGCTTAGATCCAGCTACATCCAACTCCACTCAACTCCAGCCAGCTGAAGAAGAACTCATACCAGCTCAGGAAGCTCAAGTCCAGCTCCCGGGGACTCATCTTAGCTCAACTCAGTTGAGCTAAGCTACCTTAGCTACCTCAACCAGCTTGATTCTCCCCGGGAGCACCAGACCTAGCTCACCTCATCTCATTATGGTAGAAGCTAGCTTACTTTAGCTTGGCTTAGCAACTAGCAAAGAACTAGCAAGCTAAGCCAGCTAGAGTAGCCCCATGCCAGCATCTTCAGCAACAGCCAGCTCCAGCTCCAACTCCAGACTTCTCCTCCTTAGCTCCTCCCTCCAAACCCTAGCTCCAACACCTTCTCCTCTACTCCACCTTTAGCTAAGCTAGCTTAGGTTAGCTTAGCTAGCAACCAGCTCCTTGGCCATCCACCACCTTCAAATTCAACCCTAGCTAGCTCCACCAACTTAAGCCTACCTAAGCTAGCTACCCTACTCAAGTTGGCGCTACCTCCTAGCCATCCCTTCACCCCACTATCACCACCAAAAGACACCATAAGTTGGCACCAAAAACCACCCCTAACCACCTCTATATTGGCACCAACTTTTAGCCCTTAATCCACCCTACACCTACCCACATAATCCATCCTATCCATCCACCTACCCCTCCTTCTAGAACCCTTCTTGGAGCCAACTTAGACCACCTTCTAGAATCCTTTTTGGCGCCAACATCAAGGGGTGTCAACCACCATAACCACCCCTTAGGTGTCCCTTAAGGTGGCGCCAACTCACCTTGGCCATAGGATCTTTAACCACCTCCATCTCTTCATCTTAGCCCTCCATTCCAAGGGTCACCTTAGCCCCCTTCCTATTCTATAAAAACCCACCACCTACCACCATTTTGGGGCATCCTCCATTAGTGTAATTTGCTACCTATACCACCTATACCTACGGCCAAGAAGAAGGAGTAGAGAAGGAGATTAAAGGGGCACATCACCAGCCCTTTTGGTGCCTTCTTCTCCCCACTCTCTTCAACTTGGGCCACGCCAAGGAGGAGGACTCTTCCACTTCAAGGAGGATGGCCAGGCAAGGGAGAAGGACCTAGGGTGGACGTCCACCCTTTGAGATAAGATTAGTGCACGCCCCCTTAGGGCTTGCCTTGGAGGACATCACCTTGGTGGAGCACAACAAGGAAGGAGTTGGAGGATTCTTTTCAAGCTTGGGAGCCACCAACCTTGGAGCAAGAATCCCTCTTCTTCACCATCTATCTAGAGGATTTGTGTTTGCTTTTCTTTATTTTAATTTTTCTAGTAGTAGAAGCATTCCTCTACTAGGCTTTTTTTGTAAAACACTTTTCATCAATCAAGTTGCCTTCTTTGCAATTTTCTATTTTGCATTTCTACTTGCTTTGTTTTTAGCATTCTTCACCCCCTCTCCCTAATTATTCTAGGCCTCCACTTGCCTAGAGTGAGCTTAGGGAGAGGCTCTACTTGCCACTTAGAAGTAGTATTTTAAATTGAAATGTAAATCACCTTCCTGCCACCATTTCGTATGTTGTCTTAATTGAAAAACGAAAAAAATGATATATTGAAAAAGTACCAAAAAGAAAGTTGAGATTTATTCCAAGCAAGAGAATCACTATTGCAAACATTTGGCCTCCTTGGATGACCCTAGATACTCCCCTATCTAGGAATATAAATTTAAGAGTTGATCGGTTTTACACGTTACAACGACGTATTTAACAAATTGTGTGAAATTGCTATCACACATCACCACCAACCCACCCAGATTACTCGATCGAAAGTGCAGACGTTCAACATCCATCACCCCCAATCCAAAGAGCACAAAACGCGAAGGGGAGAGGACCGCAATCTTCCAAACATCTGTCGAGAGAGAGAGAGAGAGAGAGACCTTACCAGTTGATGAGCTTTCTCCAGAGATAGAGTGCCCATCATCACTTCCCCGATCAAGGCCCCTCACAGTACCAGTTCCGCCACCTTAATGTCCTTGCTCAGCGGTATCTCCACATCCAGGGTGTGCCCCCCATAAGCAGGTGGGGGAAGTGGAAGAGGCGATTGCACCTCCACCTTCTTTGCCCAAGTACTTGTGCGCATCCTACCCCTAGGTTGTCCGTTGGATGTCGTGCAGGAGTTGCATTTGTGGCCAAACCCCCAGCAGGCCAGGCAAAGTAGAGGACGGTGGCACATTGCCGCCATATGTCCATGGTGCCGACATCTAAAATAGACAACCTCCCTGTTGCTCGTAAGCCGCCTATCGAAATTCCATCGCCTATCCACTGCCCTAGCACCTTCAGCAACCTGGACACCTCGCTCCTTCCTCCTCCATGATCTCGACCTCCAGGTCGTCCAGCACCATCGCCGGCAATGCTCTCGTCTGACCTGCTAGGTTTCATTTTTTTTTTCCACTAGTATATGGCCTTGTTAGTATTTATAGTTTATTTAAAACTATATAAAGCCCCTGACTTCTACAAGTTAGAGGGGTTCTCCTTCTCCTTCCCCCCACAGAGCTTCATGCGAAGCTTCGTGGTCAAATTTCATCTCCTTCGCTCTGACGACCTCTTCTTCTTCCTCACCTTCGGCGAACCTCTGGTGAGTGTTCGAGGCGTAGATTGCGTTAAAAGAATGATTATGTAGTAGTATAGTGCGAAATACGTTGAAACAAATAAAATTTAACGAGAGGTGAGTCTTGGTTGAACTCAGGGAGGCAGAAAACACTTTTGAATTAAAGAACTGATTTAGAATGCTAACTAGAGAATTTATATATAAACTGAATGCTAATCACAATATATGGAGTGAAAGTTTAATTAGAATATAGATATGAATCAATTGAGTTGCAAATATAACTAATGTAATGCTAAAACATGAATAAAATAGCTATCTAATCTAGTAGAATAAGGGCACCATGGGTGGTCCGTGGTGGCCTTTTGGAGAGGCTGGGGAGAGTAGCAACGGTGCACCAAGGTGGCTTGGTGGGTGCTTTAGAGGGAGAGAGCTGGAGAAGATTTGGAGAGGTCTAGAGAGAGTGTTGTAGACGAGATCTGGAGGAGACTATGCTTCATAAGGGGACCCTTGGGATCCTTTTTATAGCTTCATAGAGGGGCAATATGGGCATTTGAGTCCAACTCGTGCAACAACCTCAGATTGATCAGATCCGTCGATTGGGAGATCAACGGATCAAATCGTGCTTCAAAAGACCTTCCAAAATGCCTCTAATGCTCGGATTGACTCTCTGGCTGACATGTGGTGCGCTCCCCACCCATAGATCTTCATCTGATGGCTGTTGCTCACGCTCGCCTGCATCGCCAACTGTAAGTGCTTAAATCGCGCTCGATCCTCGTGAGCACGCACTCATTGCTCTTCAGTCATTCGACCGCGAGATCGGACGACTTAAGTGCTTCAAACGCGTGCGCATGCATTTGGTTGCACGTCATCGTGCGCGTAGCCATCCAACACACTACAACATGCCGTGTGTTTGTCTCATCGCTGCTTGATGGAGATCCGATGCTCCAATTCTGCTTGCGCTTGCTGTCGCCTCCAATTCACGTGGGTCGTGCCTCAATCGTGCCTCTCACCCTTCTGCTCTAATGCGCTAACCGCTGCGCTAAGCTTGCGGTTGTGTCGCACTTTCCTTTCTTCGCACTGCTACTCTCAGCCATTGGATGGAGATCTAACAGCTAAGTCTTGACCTTCCTTGATGAGGCGCACTTGGGGAGGCGACGTGGGTGCATGGTGGCCATTAGATGATGATCCAACGGCCCACAATGCTCAAGGGCACTTCCTTCAGAGGTTGACCAGCATCATTGGGCGGCTGTGATGGTGCTATGTGGCGCCATTGTGACTGTCCATCTTTTCTTTGTAGACGGTGTTGTAGGTTTCCTATCAAAATGATTTTTATGCCATTGTACTACAATAGTTGATTCGGATCCATCCTTGCGGTTGGATTTAACATCTGAGGTCTAGATTTCCACCTATTTGCCTCTTGGCCCTTGCTCTTCTGCAGACTACATAGGATACTATAGGAGTCTGATCGATGCGATCTTAGAGGCGTTGACTCCCATCGTCGTTTTGAGCAGATCTATATGGTTGGATCGGTTATCCGCAGCCCCGAATTACCTACTATTGTTAATACCTCTTAATTAGAACATAATATGACTTATTATTTACAAAACTAATAAATCAACAATTGTGCAAAGTATGATGCGTATGTATGTAGAATGCCTAAGTTAAGCTAGGATCTAACTTAATTCAGGTATATTAGGATCTATGATTGCTACGCAATCATACCCCCATGCCTAAATCTTGCTAGTCTCTAGCAAGTGCAAGACTAAATGCATTCTACCAAGAGTTTGACTAGAGATTTATTTCTTTTTGTCTTCATCCATAAATTTAGAATCCAAATAATCGTGAAAGTATAGTATTGTAGTCTATGCAATGGATCCAAGTAAAAATTCGATACACATCTACAGGTTGTGCTTGACCCTTAGTAAAATTCTGTTGGGATAGGCAACCTCTTCTCTCAGGGACATAGAATATCCTCTAGTTTTTAACCTTGGCTTTTTGGCTTAGGTAGAAGATGTTTGACTGAAATGGATTTATATTTGGTAGCTCCTTCTCCTTTGGTGCTACATATAGACTTGTATTTCAAAATCTATATTTCTAGATTATCAAATAAATTCAACTTAGAGAGAGGCTAGACAACTATGCTCTCTTAAGTCCTTTGTACTCATTCTTTTCTCTTTTTCCTCTCTTTTTCTTTTCTTTTCTTCTTCTTTTCCTTTTCTTCTTGAGCTCACATTTCACCAGATTCAAAAATATGTTTGGTGGTCTCTCATGGCATTACACTTCAATTAGATTCTGATAACCCTATAACTAAGTCAGAATCCCTTAGCCCATATTCAGGTGGTTAGAAATACAAGAAACGTAGGTCAAGACTGTATTTGGTGGATCGTGAAGACGATAGGTGTTGTTGCCTCAATGTACTTGACTCAACTTAAACATAACTTTCACTTCTCAACATGGCAATTTTTTTTCTATATACTTTTTTTCTCTCTTTTTTTTCTTTTTTTTTTCTTTTCTCTCTATTTTTTTTTTCATATCCATATCTACTAACATAATGCCATATCTACTAATGCAATGCAACATAGCATACGTACTTTTATTCATGAGGCATTGTTTGGGATTGGGGATGTTCAAGAGGATATCGAGTGTCTTATTTGGTGGAAGTGCCTATTCTGGACACCGGGAAGGGAATGGATAGGACAATGTATTTCCGACCTTGACATTAGTACCCTCCTTCAGCCGAGGATTCCATAAAGGACAGTCGTGACCATCCACCTTAGTCTTAGTTTTATCAGAACCCTCTCTTTGTGCATTTTCCTTATTTGGTGGCTCTTACAAGGATTCTCACAAAAATTTGTACACAAGAACCGAGAGCAAAAACTGTGCCTGACTCTGACTATCATTATCCAATTATCTAGAAAGTAAGATTCCTTATACTAGTCTTAGAGCACCAGTAGACTTTCTACTTTCATCTCACAATTATTTGGTGGATCTATTAGAAGGTGGTTAGCCTAACACCCTGATTACTATCTAAAGGTTCAGGAGAAGAAGCAATGCTTCTTCTCGACAAACTAGAGATGTCTATCGATCTTCGCAGTGGATCCATTGCAAATTCTATCTGCAAGTGTGAAAGTGTATTGGAAAGTGTACTGGATTCTAAGTTTAGGAATCAACTAAAGAATAAATCCCTAATAAAACCTCTTGATAAAAAGATCTATTACCTACAGTGTTGGTAGAAAATTTTTAGTTTATATGTACTACCCCTCCATTCCTAAGTTCTTTCATGCCCTCATGCATGAATAAGTGAAAATGAAATAAGACAGGGTGTAAGTGGGTAGAAATCACTTGGAGCTACTCTTGATTTGTCATTCAACGCATGTCAACACTACAATGGTAATCACAATATGCATAATATGCCATAATGAAATATGCTATGTATAAAGGATATATATATGTATAAGTGCTGAGTTTAACACCTCCAGCTGGGCGAAACGTCAGTCACACGTCCTCGAGAAGATGTATCATTTCGTCAGCAGGAGGAGGTTCTTGGGTTAAAAATGGCTTCAGGCGCTAGCCATTTACTATAAAAACCTGCCCAGATTTCGGGTCCATGATTTGGACCGCCCCATTAGAATACGGGTGGATCACCAGATACGACCTAGTCTACTTGGACTTGAGCTTTCCTGCAAAGATTTGAGCTAGGAAACAAATAACTAGACCTGTTGGTTAGGCATGAATTCCTTCCTTCGGATGTGCCGGTTGTGGAATGCCTTAGTCTTATCTTTGTATATCCTTGAATTCTTGTAGGCTTCTCCCTGAATCACTTCTAACTTGTTGAGCTGGAGCTTCCTTTCATAGCCTCCTTCATCAAGGTTAAAATTACACTTCTGCACCGCCCAAAAGGCACGTGCTCCAGCTCTACAAGGTGAAAGGCCTTTCCATACACCATGCGATATGGTGACATTCTGAGAGGGGCCTTGTACACAGTCCGATATGCCCAAAGTTTGTCGATCAATTGATCAGACCAATCCTTCTTATCAGGTCTAACCGTCATTTGAAGAATAAGCTTGATTTGATGGTTAGATACTTCAGCCTGCCCATTGGTTTGTAGATGATACGGGGTAGCAATGCAGTGATGTACCCTATATTTCTTCAATAGAGATTTAAAATGAGCATGGATGAAGTGGCTACCTCCATTGCTAATCAGAGTGTGGGGGACTTTGAATCTCGTGAAAATAAATTCCTGGACAAAGGATATAACGGTCTTATGATTAGCCCATCTTGCTGGGATGGCTTCAACCCACTTGGATACATAGTCAACTGTGAGGAGTATGCACTCGAAGCTGTGTGAGTTCGGGAAAAGGCCCATAAAGTCGATGCCCCAAATGTCGAACAATTCTATGACCAGAATAGGTTAGAGAGGCATCATATCTCTCCGGGTCATAGAACCGACTGACTGACATTGCTTATAGCATTTGGTAAACTCGTGTGCGTCTCTGAAAATGGTTGGCTAGAAGAATCCTGACTGCAAAATTTTTGCAGCAGTTTTTCAGCCTGAGAAATGACCCCCACAGGCTTCGCTGTGGTAGAAGGATAACACACTTGAGATTTCTGAGTCTGGGATGCATCTTCTAATGATTTGATCAGTCCCAATGCAAAAGAGCACTGGGTCAACCTAGAATTAAAACTTAGCCTCTGAAATAAATCTGAGTTTTTGATCCTTGGATAACCCTACAGGTAGCTTGCCTACAATGAGATAATTTGCAATATCAGCGTACTGATAAGTCCACTTTAGTGGACCATTATTTAGCCTAAGTACTCTTTAATTATCTATCCTTAGTTTCTAATTAATTAGGAGTTAATTGATAATTCACCATAGTCTGCGTATAATTTTGTGCACCAATTTTATAATATATGGTTATGATAATCTATATGGTTGATGCAGGATAAGTGCAAGAAACTAGAAGGCATCATTCAGACGTCTAAAGTCATTACATAAGGTGTCTTGTGGATAGTTTGGACGTATGATAACCATCAATTGTGGATCTGCTACAATTTACATTTTTAAGACGTCCCGAATTGAATATAGACGTCTGATGTGCCCAACCTAAATAGAGCACCGCCTTCCTCCTCGCAACAACTCCCTCTGAGCTATTGACACTGCCATCGCTTCACCACTGCTGCCAATTCATTGGAAGAGCTGAGTCCTCGGGGAAAGGAAACAGATTGGGAGAGAAAGCTGCAACAATAGGAGGTTTTAAAAAGAAAAGGCCTGGGCTTTTGGAGGGAAGGATCGTTCCCCCTGGTGGGGACTTCTTCTCCACCTTTGCAACCATGGAAACTGCGTACACCATGAACATGGCATGCACTGGCTTCACTGCGTGGGCTGTGTGGTGACAGCACACGGCCACCACTACAACTGCGGCTATCATCTATCCCCTACTTCACCACCGCCAAAACCAACCTTCCACCACATCTCTCCACTGTTCACCATCTCGCCGGCCACGCTCGCGTGCAGCCACGCCCATGCGCAGCCGCAAGTGCAGGCAGCCACGCCCTTGTGCATGTGCAACATCCTTGCCGTAGCAACCACCCTCGTGTGTACACCCGTCCACCTCCGCACACGGCTGTACACACGCACCAGCAACGCGCTGCCCACGCACAAGCTCCTTACGCACCACGCACCAGCCCCTCACCCTTGCACACCCACGGACAACTGCTCATCTTCTTCTTCCTCGCATTAGTCATGCAGTGAAAGAACCTAAAGTTGCAGCCGCGTCCTCACTTCATACGGCCATTACAAGCACCCAAACTCACTGTTGACGTCGCCGTTCTCCTCGTCTCAAGCCCTCGACCCCCGTGCACCCACCAGCTGCCTGCCATGACGCCCGCGAATGCCACCTGCCGTCGACGTGGCTGACATTCTCCTCTGCCATCCGACCACGTCCGACCACCTTTAGCCGCCTCGTCACCGCC
This sequence comes from Thalassia testudinum, assembly GCA_037157565.1. NCBI lineage: Eukaryota > Viridiplantae > Streptophyta > Magnoliopsida > Alismatales > Hydrocharitaceae > Thalassia > Thalassia testudinum. The sequence goes on along the minus strand of JAZHRO010000003.1, from coordinate 107,018,057 downwards.
GTCGCGACCGTCGCTCTCCCACGCACTGCCACCGGGCTTCAGTCGGCCAGCCGCCACGCCTCCTCGCGCGTGAAGAAGAGAGAAGGGCATTCCTCTGTTTCCCTTTGAATTAGTATTTACGGGGTATGCCATTGTAAAAAAACACTATTCATTTATTATTTGAATTATCATATTATGAAAGATTTGCATGAATATCCTTCTTGTCTATCAAATTATGCATAGCTGAACTCTTCTCATGCATGATAGAGTATGGAACATTGGTTATGGGAAATGAGTTTAGTTTTGATTAAGATTGATGATGCTTGTCAGTACTAAGATCTTGATTCACGTGTTTCCATTATGGTGATTTTGCATGTGCACCCTTACATTATTGATTAATTATTTAAATCAAGAATTTAAGTTGAAAACATGTGCACCAGTTAGTACGCGTACGTGTTGAGTTTCCCGAATAAAAAAGAGACTTTTCACTAGTTTAAATAGGTTAATTCCTCCCCGTGGAGACGACCTAACTCTTCGTGGTTAGTTTTGAGAATTAAAATGTTTTGAAAAGCGATTTTCTACTACGTGATTAAATACAATGACACATCATTTTATGTTAAAGTTTTCAGCGAAAATGAAGATTGCTCTCCCAAATGGCACCGTTGCTGGGGGAAACATGCCTATTAATTTTTTTGATAATTTTATGTTATTTTTATGCTATTTTGAAAGCTTTTCTGAATTACTAAATATGGATCTTCTTCTGTGCAAAAACACGAAACGAACGCAGCGGGCGCACACGATGGAGGCGATCGTTTTGGTGGACCTTGACGCCACCTGGAGGCCAGCAACGAGTGCTTGTGGGCCTTGATCCCATGCATGTAGGCGTACAGAGGAGCCTTTTTCTGATTTAGTCATTAGATTTTAGTTTAGATTTAGTTTAGATAGACATTAGAACTTAATTTCTATCCTTTGGACCCTTGTTGGGTATTTTTGGGAATGTGTTCCCAGTGTTTCTTTATTTCTTATCGCTCTTGTATGCAGGTGTGTATTTTCGGGAGCATGTTCCCATTTATTTAGATTATAGGATTATTCAAATTATTTGAACTGCATGTTCATTAGTTAGTTAGATTAGGTTTGTTTGCTTATTATTATTAAAAAAAAAATATTCGAACTGCCTGCTAGAAGCTGCATATCTATAGGACGACCATTTAGGATTGAATGAGCAGATGTAGTTTTTCTAATTGCATTGCAGACATCCCTGCATAGAAGAAAGCTGGAGTAAGGTATGTCTTTTTCTTGAGCATCAATTACCTGTCATGCATCTGCATTGAACTTAAATCTAAGACCACTAAAGTGCTTGAATCGAATTAATTCAGTGGTCACTTTAAAAATTGGGACTGCTAAGAGGTTGGACCTTAAAATCTGTGACATAAAATTGTGTGCAAAAGGATCTTGTTTGCGAGATTTCAAAACTCAAAACATGAACGTATGATTGCACACCTAAGACACTGTGCACCTCACACATAAGGTCACTAGATAAATTTCTATCTCTCCTCTTTGCACCACAAGGGAAGTTAGCTAGAAATCAACAAGCCTATCCACCAAGTTACTTCGGTTCCTCGTGCGTGGGCTCGATTCGACACTTCCATCCCTTACGAGTAGGTTGTAGGCACCAATGAAGGTCGACCTAGGAAGCGTAATTTCTGCAAAACTTGTTTGGCCACCAACGGAACACCTAAGACCTAGAATCTACTAAAAATAGATTCCAATGTATCTGCGTTTGTTTTGACAGTGGTAGAGCTCTCTAGGAAGTTTCTGATTTCTTTTAAATCCTAAGAGAGTTTAACTTGTTTAATTGAAAGAAATGGACTATCCTTACTCCTATCACTTTAACAAGGATCCTATGTCCCGAGCGTATCCATCCTTTGATGGATATATTGATAATCCATGGGATCATTCATATTCTTATCCTGGGAGTACTGGCTCGATAGCTCCCACTTCTGAGCAGAGCCTAAGAGTGGGATTTTCCAACCCTGGAATCCCTACTTCTATTCAAACACCCAACCCTCCCACAATTCATGATTTTCCGTATCGAGGTTGGACCGATACCCCTAGGCAACCAGAGCCTGAGATTGACTATCCTCCCCAATCTGATAGTAGTAAACTCTCCTCTTTTATGATAGAAATGCAAAAACAACAAAAGGAAATGATGGAATCTATGGGAGAGATGTTGAGGAATAGTCAACAATTGAACAAAGAAATTAGACAGCTTAGCTACTCTCTTCCTAGTAATTTTGATCCCTACTCTTACGACAGTGATCATGAAAATAATTATGAGGAAACTAATGACAATAGGGATCCCATTTTATGTAGCTATCACTTAGACTCTCTCAATGAGACACGACCACTAGAGGAGAATGATCCTAGTAATTATCCACCCGAGCTATATTGGAGTCAAAAGAAAGGGAAGATGGTACCTCTTGAGGACCTTGACCCTAATGACAACATTTTCTTACCTCTGATAACCCGGGTCAATGTTGTATTGTTCATATCACTTCCCCTATTAATTATCTGGTGGAATCCCATTCTACCCTTAGTGAACCTATTCTTGACCCTCCACTTAAGGAATCAACACCTACCATTCAGCATCCTGAGGATTTAAATGCACCCAATGAAGGCGACCCTAAGGGAATGAAGGATGAATTAGATCAATTTTGGTCTCAGGGATATAAAGAGTCTATTTTAGAGGATAAGGATGACCCAATGGAGGAACTCGGACTGAAAATCTAGAGTGAATCATAGGGGGATTATGTGTTATTTGAGGACTTGCCCCCTGAGGATATAAATAATCTGGTGAAATCCGGATTCCTCCCTTCTTTTGATTTTGAGAATCATCCTCCGCAAAATCAGGAGTTGATATTGGAGGAAGACAAACACAACAGTGAGAAGCCTAGGGGAGACTCTTGGGGACAATATACATCAATTGAGGAATTATACCCTGAGAAGAACAACGAATTCAGTGATATAGGCTTTCTCCATAACATTAAAGATGATAATCCTCCTAAAGATATTAAGGATAATGAAGTAGCACACAAAGTCCCCAGAAATGATGTAATTGACAAGAAAGAGCCTGGGGATGGATTTCATGATAATTTTAATCTCGCTACTTCCCTAGAAACCCAACTGTCGTCAAAGCATGTTGATCATGAGTCTACTAATGATATATTGAATGCTATTCATGACTCATCTATTGTAGAGGAGCATTTGGAGATTTATAAAACAATGAAGTTAGGTAAGGATGGGGAAGATGAATTCTTATTGAGAATGGAACCTAAACAGACTAAGCCCTCTTTGGACTTAATAATTACTACCCAATCACTCAAGCAACCTGTAGATTCCTTACCTAATCCTCTGCTCAGATCTCTACTCATGTACATTCTTTCTAGAGAATATATCAGGCCAGTACATCGTCGGGTAGAATGGCGAGTTTGGATTGATGCTTGCACATTTAGTCTCACCATTCAAGGGTTTGAAATAATAATGTTTATATCTTTTAAAACCCTTCCAGCTTTAGAGGACCCTGGTTATCCTCCACTTATTCCATTTTGGGAGGTCCCTTTTCATATTTCTTTTTTTATCCCTAGACCTCCCCAGGTAGTCTACGAGGTTCTCTATTTTCATATCTTCTGGATAGCATTTAGAATCACGCTGCATCATCAGCTTGACAACATCCGTGGCTACCTATTTTCTAGGCCCGCACTGTTACGCATATTTTTAGGGCCTAGCTTTTTCTATCTGGAACTAGACTTATAGGTTCCCTATGTGTCTGGCTGCTAACAGAAAATGCAGCGCTTATTGGGAGGCAACTCAGCGTTCTGAATAACACCATCATCAGTTGATTTCCTTCCTCACCCTGTTTTAATTTTACAATGAGGACATTGTAGGATTTAGGCATGGGGGGTGCATTTTGCATTTTAGGAAGTATTCATGCATTTAGGTTAGCATATATATATATAATTCTTGAGCTGAATTGGTTAGTCCCTAGCAAAACATGTTTGTCATGGAGGTATCATTAAAGATTTTTTTTCTTAAATTGTTTCTTAAGTTTTGAATCCAGTACATTTACTTCACTTGCACGTAGACTGGGTAATGAATCTTTGAAGAAAACCAATAAGCATTTTTAGTCTATTAAACCCTTGGACAGTTAATAGGGAGTCAGGCATACTATCTTATAGTAGATCCACCTCATATTTGTGAGAAGAAAGTAGAGAGATTACTGGGGTGCTAAGTCTAGTGCAATGACTCTTAAGTTTTGGACAATTAGATAATGATACTTCAGAGTTAGGCATAGTTTTCTCTCTCTGTTCCTGTGTACATTGTGTGAATTCCTGAGAGTCACCAAATAAGGCAGATACACAGAGATTGAGTCTTAATAAAGCTATGACTATGGTGGATGGTTAAGACCATCCTTCATAGAGTCCTCGGCTAAAGGAGGGTAATAGTGTCAAAGGTCAGAAATACGCTTATCCTATCCATTCCTTCCCGGTGCCTAGAGTAGGCACTTCCACCAAATAAGCCACACAATATCCTCTTGACCATCATCATCCCTAATAATGCCTCATAAATAAAAGTCTGCATCTTATTACGTTGATTTATAAAGAAAGAAAAAGAAAAAAGAAGAGAGAAAAAAAAGAAGAAAAGAGAGAGAGAAAAGAAAAGAGTCCAAGTTTATAATTTTATTTTCGTGACATTATTTCTGAGGTAACAAAAACACCTATCGCGATCCACCAAATATGACCCATACCTACCTTTCAGTATTTTTGATCACTCGAATTCTGGCTGAGGACTCTAGCTTAGTTGTAGGGTTATTGGGACTTTACTTGAAGTGTGAAAGCCATGTGAGGCCACCAAACAGTGAGTATATTTACAAAATCTGGTGAGATTTGTGAATCTCAGAAAGAAAAGAAGGAAAAGAGTGAGCACAAAGGAACATCAAGAGAGCACAGTGTTCAGCCTCTCTTTGGGTTGACTCATTTGATAGTTTGGAGTGTTAGAGTATGCAATACTAGACTACAGGTAGCACTAGATGAGTGTGAGCCACCAAATATAAATCCATTCAACTCAATATCTCCTACCTAAGCCATAAAGCTGGGGTCAAACTACAGATTATTTTTTGCTTTATCTTCGAGGGAAGTAGTTGCCTATCCTAATAAAATGTTTACCAAGAGATAAGTACGAACTGTAAATGTAAGTTGGCTTTTTACTTGGATTTATTACCTAGGTTGCTATCACTTCACATTTGTTTGGATCTTTAAATTTTTCGAATAGAAAAAGAAGAAATCTTTTTGGTGACTTCTATTGTTTTTCACTTTTTGCTAGGGACTAGCAAAACTTAGGCATGGGGGTATTTGATAAGTCCACTTTAGTGGACCATTATTTAGCCTAAGTACTCTTTAATTATCTGTCCTTGGATTCTAATTAATTAGGAGTTAATTGATAATTCACTATAGTCTGCATATAATTTTGTGCACCAAGTTTATAATATATGGTCATGATAATCTATATGGTTGATGCAGGATAAGTGCAAGAAACTAGAAGGCATCATTTAGGCATCTAAAGTCATTACATAAGACGTCTTGTGGACAATTTGGACGTATGATAACCATCAATTATGGATCTACTACAATTTACATTTTTAAGATGTCTCGAACTAAATCTAGACGTCTGATGTGCCCAACCTAAAAAAAGCACCGCCTTCCTCCTCGCAACAACTCCCTCCGAGTCTATCAACACCTCCACCGCTTCACCACTGCTGCCAATTCGTTGGAAGAGTCGAGTCCTCGGGGAAAGGAAACAGATTGGGAGAGAAAGCCACAACAGCAGGAGGTTTTAAAAAGAAAAGGCTTGGGCTTCTGGAGGGAAGGATCACTCCCCTTGGTGGGGATTTCTTCGCCACCTCTGCTACCGTGGAAACTACGTACACCATGAACATGGCATGCATCGTGATCTGAAGCAGACTCCTTCCACCTTCACCGCAAGCTTCACTACGTGGGCTGTGTGGTGACAGCACACGGCCACCACTACAACTGCGGCTATCATTTATCACCTTCTTCACCACCGCCAAAACCAACCTTCCACCACATCTCTCCATTGTTCACCATCTCGCTGGCCACGCTTATGTGCAGCCACGCCCATGCGCAGCCGTGCGCGTAAGTAGCCACGCCCACAGACAGCCACGCCCTTGTGCACGTGCAACATCCTCGCCATAGCAACCACCCTCTTGTGCGCACCCGTCCACCTTCCCTCATAGTTGCACACATGCACTAGTAACGCATTGCTCGCGTGCAAGCTCCTCACGCACCACGCACCAGCCCCTCGGCCTTGCGCACCCACGGACAACTGTTCATCTTCTTCTTCCTCGCATCGGTCATGCAGTGAAGGAACCCAAAGTTGCAGCCACCTCCTCACTTCATACGGCCATTACAAGCACCCAAACTCACTGTCGACCTTGCCATTCTCCTCGTCTCCCGCCCCCGACCCCATGCGCCCACCAGTTGCCCGCCACGACGTCCGCGAATGCCACCTGCCGTCGACGTGGTCGACATTCTCCTCCATTGTCCGGCCATGTTCGACCACCTTCAACTGCCCCATCACTGCTGTCGCGATCGTCTCTTTCCCATGCACTGCCACTAGGCTTCAGTCGGCTAGCCGCCACGCCTCCTCACTCATGAAGAAGAGAGAGGGGAATTCCTCTTTTTCCCTTTGAATTAGTATTTACGGGGTATGCCATTGTAAAAAAATACTATTCATTTATTATTTGAATTATCATATTCTGAAAGATTTGCATGAATATCCCTCCTGTCTATCAGAATTATGCATAGCTGAACTCTTCTCATGCATGATTGAGTATGGAACATTGGTTATGGGAAATGAGTTCAATTTTGATTAAGATTGATGATGCTTGTCAGTACTAAGATCATGATTCACGTGTTTCCATTGTGGTGATTTTGCATGTGCACCCTTACATTATTGATTAATTATTTAAATCAAGAATTTATGTTGAAAACACGTGCACTAGTTAGTATGCTAATAGAATAGATGATTGCAATGATTATTGTAGTATGTTGTAGCATGAAACACTATGAGTGTCAAAGTGGTGAGTTGGGGTGAGTAGCAGTCATTACAACCATTATTATTATTTACTTATCTAATTTTTACTGGTTTTGTTCCAAGTCGTTCACTGGGAGGCAATTTATTGAATTACATTGGTCACTCTTTGATCTCAAAATTATCCTCTAATTCCAAAAAGAAACTTTACATCTTATTAAACAATGAATGAATATAAAAATGGTTTGCCTACTTACTAAAAGTTAATTGTAATGCTTGTAAAATTTAACTAAAAACAAGTACCAAACAATTTATTACTATACTAAAAACTATGTATTTACAAGTTATAGTATTAATACTAACATGGTAGTACCTAATACACTAGGATGCCATAGTGTAAAAACTTAACTTACTAGTCTGTTATCTACAGTAACATATACAGCAGTTTTAATGACAGACATATGCGTCGCTAAATCTTAGAAAACACTATACAACCTAGGGGGAAAACTGAGGTCTTTAGCGACGTTTATAGTGTCATTTTATTCTGTTAGTAATTATATAGGTTTACTTATACAAATAATAGGCTATACTACGTGTACATATGTATATCTTTTTCTTCTCTTTTGTTTCTGCCTTGACAGGTTCCAGATATAGCGGCGTAAAGGCACTTAACACTGTCATTAACTTTCTTTAATCAATTAAAAATGTGTTTAATTTGTGGGTGCGCTTTTCGAGGGATACGCTGCACCTAGAGGGTGGGACCAGACCTCTACTAAGCGTGCCTTAATCTTTATTAGGTGGCTTAACTACGATTTCAAACTCAGCGCAGCGCCTCAGCCATACGCCGCACACACTCGAGCTCGGGCCCCCGGCCCCACACACATTCGTATACTCATCACATCTCAGACAGAATGCTTAGATCATATGCCCAATGGTAATCGGATCCTGTATGTATAGGCAATGTTTCGGGCACCGAGCGCCCGTGACGACTGCCTAATTGAAACACGAATTCTTCTTATGGCGCTACGCGCGATTTGCAGCGCACGATGTGGTGCTATTCCAGTGCCACATCTGCGCTGGAAATCAGGCGCAGCTGCGCCTGAAGCACATTTGGCCCTCGATTTGAGGGCCATAAATTATTAAAAAAAATAAAATAAAATATGGACATTAAAGTATTTACATAATACTACATAATTTGTTAATTAATTTTGAATTTTAATTAGGGTTACTATACAAATAAATTCATTAAAATAGGCTATTTGTACAGGCTAATTTAGATGCTTAATTAGTTAATTACTTATAAATTAGTTAGTAAATGGTCTAATTGACCTTATACAGATTTAAATTATATGCTTAAGTATTTTATACATATTTTTATTATATTTTTATGAATTTATTTATGTTTTATTTAAGTTAAAATAGCAGCTCTTGGCTGTTTATCTTAAAAACTAATTAACAGTAATCTACAATAGATATAAATATACTTTAACCAGCTTAAATTACTTACTATATACTAAGCTAGGTCTGTAGATTTACTTAACTTAGTTATAACTCTAAATTATTAGTTTAGCTAATTTAATCTATGGTATGGATATAACATAATAAATGCAAATTAGTACATATATATACATAATTCAGTAATTATATATGTAATAATTCAGTATTTAAACATATATGTACATAAATTACATATGTATATAGATATATATAAGTTTATACAGTATACAATATATATGTATCTATACTTACATAGTTATTATGTACATTATTGTTATAGTTAGTAGTATATGTATATATACAGTATTAGATTTAAGTATGTACAATTAGATTTCAGTAGGAGGTTAGGAATGAAGGATTGATTAAGTTTAATTTCATTTTGTTTTCAACAGCAGCTCTAGCCACTGTCAAAGAAGGTGAAGAAGAGGAGAACATGTTGGAATTCAGTACTTCTTTAGCAGTGGCTTAAGCCACTGTCAAATGGGCTAACTGCTACTGCAGTTAGTCCATTTGAAGAGGAGGATGAGTTCTACAGATGAGAAGGAGGGAATTTAGAGAAGAGGGGAATTTAGAGAAGAGGGGAATAATGTAGCTACCAGATGCAGCACTTTACTGAGTAACTGGGATTAAAAACAATCAAAACCAACTAAAAAAAATAGCTAGGTGAATCCCAAATCTGACAAGGGTTTAAATCTCACGAAAATCACACAATATCTCAATTCAAATACCCAAAAAGAAGCCCTCATCAAAAACATCATTTCAGATTAAACCAAAAATAACACTGAATTAGCTCTTCCTAATGCTATAGACAGCATGAAGGAGGACTTAATTCAGTATCTTAAAACCATTAAATCCAATCCTAGTTTCTTGCAACCTTAAGGAGTATGGAGAACTCCTTAGGTTAGGAAATCACCATACTAAAGTAGTTATCAAAATAGATGGTGTATGGCAATTCTGAAGTGTCAAAACAGGACTGAGAATGCATTAAGGGAATTCACAGTAACTTGTAAATGCATTCAAATCAAAGCAAAACAGATTCAAGGATGGCTCTTCTGAGTTGTTCTCTGTCACCAGAAAACCTCTCAGAGTCCTTGCCAATAAGAAATCCCAATCCTCTTCAATCTGTTAGATATGGCAATGTAATTCAGAAAGCAAAAATTCCTCAAAATCCATGTTGAAAATAAATCTGACAAACTGACGAATTCAACCCAAAATCAAGGGGCTTTTGTGAACAAATATGGGGTGAGTGAGAAACCCCAAAGGTGCTTGTGACGCCAATTTCAGATCTGAGGTTGTACACCACTAGATCTGAAATTGGATCAGGGTGTGTGGGTGAAGGATGAGAAAAATTGTTGTTAAAAAGATAAATCAGAATTGGATTGTGAAAAAACATGGAGAGGGAGATAATTTGAAAAATGATTAGATGAATTCTTCCCCTCTGATCTGGACTGATCAGAGGAGGTGAGGGAAGGGAATTAATGCTAATTCTACTCCTAAGGATACTTTAACTACAGCTAACATTAAACACTAACAATTAAAGCTAATTCTACTCTAAACTACTTTAAACTATAGCTGACACTAATTATGCAGAATTAAAAACCTAATCTAACAGGAAGAATGGGACCTATGGGTCCTTAGCCGGTGGCTAAGGAGGAAGAAAGGAGGAAGATGACTCCAGCGGAGGGAAGAGTCTGCTAGTGAGGCTCCAGGGTCGTCCTCAGGTGCTACGAAGTCCTTAGCGACGAGGAGTGTCGAGAGAAGGTGATGATTTCACAGCCGGGGCTGTGAAATCAGAGGCTGGATGGGGAGGAGAGACTGTAGTGGGCGAATTGATCGCTAAGAGGTGTAGGAGAGAGAGATCCCTTGCACGCGACACCACTGAGGTGCTTAAGTAGCAGCTCAGTGGCTGAGATCACCGTGCAGGTGAGAATAAACACGATGCAACCGGTGGCGAGGATGTGAGGGGTAGAGCGTGCGGTGAGCTGAGCACAAGATCTGACCGTCAGATGAGATCTGGGGAGAGAGGTGAACGCACGCACCGAATTACGTGAAAGTTTCAATAGAATCCAACCGCAGATCAAGATCTAAAGAGCGACGGACGGCTGAGATTGGCCATGTTCTTCGCGCGCTACAGTGCGCGTGAAGAGCAGCAGGCTTCTCTCTGAAATGAGGGAAAAATTGCAGGAAGACCCTTGAATGAAGGGGTAGAAATATTGCATGCAGGCCCATAAGTGAGAAGAACAACAACTGGAAGGGCCCTGCAGGTTTTCAAAAGGGTCCCTGCGGCTTACAAGCAGGTCCAAAAATGAGTTTTTAAGGGTCAAAGTGTAATGCATGAAGGACCTAAGTATAAACTATCTATTTCAAAACCTAAATGATGTCCAATTGCCTTCAAATTTTTATATGTGCTTAATTGAACATTTAAGACATTGATTATACTTCTGATTTGGCTTTTCAAATTTATTTATGTGTTCAATTGACGCATGGATCATCATTTGTATTTTGCTTTCAGAATATCTCATTTTTGTGACCTAATTATGAAGTTTTAACACAGAGTAAAGGTTTTAGATATTTTTCTATAATTCCCACACTTAACCCTTTTTATCTGTTAATTTGATATTGTTTTGCTTAGTGTCTAGCTTAATTTCAGCTTTTTAGCCATGATGAGTAGTCACTCATCATATGCATACGTGTTGAGTTTCCTAAATAAATGAGAGACTTTTCACTAGTTTAAATAGGCTAATTCCTCCCTGTGGAGACGACCTAACTCTTCGTGGTTAGTTTTGAGAATTAAAATGTTTTGAAAAATAATTTTCTACCACGCGATTAAATACAACAACACATCATTTTATGTTAAAGTTTTCAACGAAAACGAAGATCGCTCTTCCATGTACCAAGGAAACTCAACAGAGTTGACAGCCAATAGAGACTCATTAGGGAATTGTTCAGAGATAGGCGGGGAGTATGGGATGTGTTCTGGGTCTAGCTGAGACAAGTGATCTGCCACAACATTATGAGCTCTGGCTTTTTCGCAGATCTTAACATCAAACTCCTGCAAAAGAAGGATCCATCTGATAAGTCGGGGTTTGGCATCCCTCTTTGCCAAAAAATGTCGAAGGGCAGAATGGTCAGTGAAAATAATCACTTTTGACCCGAGTAGGTATGATCTAAACTTCTCCAACCCAAATACTACGGCTAGCAATTCTTTCTCAATAACTGTATAGTTACACTGAGCCTCGTTCAACATCTTGCTAGCATAGTATATTATGAATGGATGGCACTCTCAACTTTGTCCTAGAAAAACTCCGACAGCAAAGTTTGAGGCGTCACACATCATCTCGAAGTTGAGATACCAGTCGAGTGGTTGGAGAATAGGTGCATTCGAAATAACGCTTCATAAGGTCTCGAAAGTGTTGAGACATGAGGAATCAAGGTTAAAGGGGATGTCGGCTACCAAGAGATTTATCAACAGATGGGCAATTTTTGAGAAGTCTTGAATGAATCTCTGGTAGAATTTGACATGCCCTAAGAATGATCTGATTTGTTTTATCGAGCTAGGTGGAGATAATCGAGAAATGATTTTGGACTTAGCTCAGTCGACCTCGAGTCCCGTAGAAGAGATCCTGTGACCTAGTACAATGCCATCCCTCACCATGAAATGGCTTTTCTCCCTTGAAAGTACTAGGTTAATGTCTATGCACCTCCTCAGGATCTTTGTGAGGTTATCAAGACAAGATGAGAAGTCATCTATAAATACTTCTACGTAGTCCTCGATCATATTGGAAAGGATGGCCATCATGCAATGCTGAAATGTTGCTGGTGAGTTACAGAGGCCAAAGGGCATCCTCTTAAAAGCGAATGTTCCGAAGGGACATGTAAAAGTTGTCTTGTCTTGGTCTTCCGGGTTGATTGCAACTTGGTTATACCCGGAGTATCCATCCATAAAGCAAAAGAAACTGTGCCCAACTAACCTTTCTAAAATCTGATCAATAAAAGGTATAGGAAAATGATCCTTTTTGGTAGCCATGTTTAGTTTCCTATAATCAATGCAAACCTGGCATGAAGTAGTGGTACGGGTCAGGATGGATTCGCCTGTTTCATTCTTGATTACGGTGAGTCTTGCCTTTTTGGGCACAATCTGAATAGGACTCACTGGCTGTCAGAAATTGGATAAATAATGTCCACATCCAGCCATTTGATGATCTCCTTCTTGACAAGCTCTAGCATATTTGGGTTCAGGCGCCTCTAAGGTTGTCTCGTTGGTTTCACCCTTTCATCTGTGTAGATATGATGAGTGCAATATGAGGGGCGAATCCCACGGAGATCAGCGATGCTCCACTCGATAGTAGCCCTATGTGCTTGTAGTACAGAGATCAATTGATGTTCTTACTTCGGGGTCAAGTGAGCATTGATGATCACTGGATATGTCTCACTTTCACCCAGAAACACATATTTGAGTGAATGCAGTAAGGGCTTTAACTTAATTATCGGTGGGTGGGGAGCAGATTCGTACGTGGGAGGAGAGGAATCAATAGCGGAAATTTGATGATCCTGACTGACGGGTAATTTGCTTGCAAAGGTCATAAAATCCTATCTTAAAGGAAACAGATCAGTGCTTGGTGGGACAGGATACTCAAGATCAGGGGTGTTGTGATCAGATGAACACCCCGGACTATCAGATCTGCGGGTGAAATGTGCACGTCATTAACCTCAGTCCATGTGGATCCAAATCCAAGAACCCTGATAGTGAAGATGAATGTGCCATTGGGTCATTGCAGAGGAGCCCAATGTTCCCACAAAAAGCTAAATCTTCATCTTCATTGTCCTCCTCAATTAGATCACAGTCGAAGTTTCTTGATGCCCTGAAGATGTCTAGTTTAAGCTTTTCGCTTCCTAAGGCTATCTCCATACACCCAGATGCACAGTTGATTTTTGCGTGGGTTGTCTCCAAGAATGGGCAACCCAAAATGATCGGTGCATCGCGGAGGTTAGGAGGAACCTCCATATCAAGAATGAAAAAGTATGCTGGGAAGCAGAATCCTTGGACTTTTATGATCACATTTTCAACCACCCTCCTCGATGTTTTCACCGATCGGTTAGCCAACTGTATGGTAACCGAGGTGGGTTTCAACTCCCCAAATCGAAATCGATTAAATATTGCGGTGGGAGTTAGGTTGATGGATGACCCCAAAACAAGAAGGGCCAGATCAAATGGAGAATCCTGCAATAAGCAGGAAATAAGTGGTGTGCTTGGGTCTTTGTTTTTGGGTGGTAAGTCGGCTAAAATAACAACGCTAGCTTCTTTTGACAATATCGCTTGTCTTTCGATTTTCTGCTGTCGCTTCAGAGTATAGTAGTCCTTGAAGAACCTAACGATAGCAAGGATGTGATCTATTGCCTCGAGGAGAGGGACCTGAATGTGAACTTCTTTGATCATGGATTTCAGGTCCTCGAAATTCTGCGTATCCTTTTTCCAGCTTGAATCTCACGTTAGGGCCTCGGGAAGGGGGCAGGAATCTCAGGGTCAGTTAGCTTCTTTCCTTTGTCTACCAAAGGTGGCTCTTGAGAGGAAGAGGGTGATGAGCCATCTTGCGGTAGAGAGCATGAGAAATCATGACCCTCTTACCTATGTAGCAGGTTTTGTGTGGTCTTTCCACTCCTCAAAGTGACAGCCTTTGCATCGGTGTGCTGTCCATGTGTTGGGGGAGGAGCAGAAGGAACAAAATACGTGGGGTATTGTAGTAAAGGTGGCTGACCTTTCCCATAACTAGGCGGTGCAGGAGGTGCTTGTGAAACAACATGTGACTGTCCTTGTGGTGCCTGGAACCAAGGTGGCGTGCCTTGATTCTGCATGTATCTTGGGTTCGGGACAGGTTGGGAGGGTAAGGCTCCTTGCAATCTATGCTCCTGCAGCATCTAATTCTGCATACTTTGTATACTCTGTATCTGATCAGCCATTGCTTTCAATATTTGCAGATTATTATGAGTCGATTTCTAAATTGACTCCTACAATTCCTCCTTCAGTGACTCCAAAGGGTTAGCCAGCTTCGAAGGGTAATTGCCAGCTTGGTGCAGCGATTAATAAATATAATGTGTTTGCTGCTGAGATGGGAATGGCTGCTACCTCGGGTATGTGTTTTTCACATTCCCATATTCTCTAGTCTGGTACTGTGGATTTGGTCTCTATGAGTTACCAGACCAGGAGAAGTTAGGATGCTGGTGCCGACCAGGATTATACATCTCGAAATATGGGTTATTACTCTCATAACCTTAGATAGCACTGACATCTTCATAGGCTGAGGATCTCTCAGACATAAATTCATCAAAGGAATACGCACTAGAATTGTCATGTGGTGCATAACCTTGATTATATGGTGCCAGATCCAGATTATTCATGGGTTCCTGATACACAGGATCCCACAGAGATGGAGAAGAAACATCCTGAGTGAAAAGATGTTCACGAGCAAGAGGGGATCGGGATGCAAGAGAGGAGTGTGATGCAGTCGTACTGCCAAAAAATCCAGATCTTGCTCTCATTAATTCATCGAGCTTTTTATCGAGCAGATCCACCTTGTCTAGCTTCTTGGTGATAATATCCATATCAGCTCAGGTAGATTCAGCATGAGCTTTGTGGACATTAACTCATTGCTATCTAGGTTGCTGGAATTGGTTCATAGAGGTGGCATTCATTGAGTTCTCTACTAAGGATTCGAATAGTTCGAATGCGCTATTCTCATCCTTCGCGAGCAAATTTCCACCGCTAGATGCATTGCCCAAGTATCGATGTGTGTCATCCAGCCATGGTAAAATACTTGTGCAAGGTGCCATCTGGGTACACCATGATGCAAGCATTTCCTGAGAAGATCATGGAATCAATTGCACGCATCATGCAGTTTCTCTCCTGGGCCTTGGGAGAAGGTTGTGATTATGTGCCTCATTGCATTTATTAAACCAATCGGAAAGAACTTTTGGAGGAATTCACGACGTAATTCCTCCCAGGTTCCTATCGGCCTCCCGATAGTCATGAACCAATAGGAAGCTTTATCGTTGAGAGAGAAAGGAAAAAGCTTCATGAGAATAATTCCAATGTCTACATTTGTGGGTCGAACTGACTCTGCAATTTGACTCAGAACTTTGATGTGCTGGAAGGGATCCTCATTCGAGTTTCCATGGAAGTGAGTCTGAATTAGACTTATGATGTTCGGCTTTAACTCGATTGCATCTCTGCCTGCAGGAATCCAAACCTAAGGTGCTATAATCATCACCGTCGAATCATAGAAGTCCCGCAGTTGTTCTCCGCGTGGTGGATGCTACATCCTACCTAGCATTGTGAGGATCCTGTCAATGTTCTACTCGTATCTTTGCTCAGACTCCTCGACCCTAGCTTCCAGACAAGCCATTGGGTCTTGATTCTTAGGGCCCTGACCAGCTTCAGGATCGGGATTAGCCATCTTAGCTAATCAAGAGGAAGAGGATTGGGAAGAAGGTTCAGGCGAGAGTTGCCTTTGCCGCCTTGGTTTTGGGTCCCAAGGTCCCATAAGTCTAGGTCTTAATGACCTTCTTCCTTGCATACACCAACATAAAGGGATGGTGTAGTCAAGCCAAACAAGGCTAAGGCCTTGTTAATCAGATTGGTCCTTAAGATCAGATGACTAGATTTTTCGTTCAAGTTTGAATTATTGAAGAAATTCATCGAGAAACTGATTGAAGATAATCCCCGCTTCTTAAGCTAACCCTGCTAGTCTGGTTACGAGGGGACTAAGAGGAAGGTTCTTCCTTCGGCTCTCGCCTCCAGTTCCTTTGTACCCCTTAGTCGTGGTCGTTTGACACTACCTCGTAGGCTTAGTCACCAGGTTTGGCAGAAGAGGTTGAAATCACCCAGTAGTTTCAAGACAAATGTAGGTTATTAGAAATGTTGTGATTTTTTAACTTTTTCTTCAATTCAGTAGGTGGTGAGCGGTCTACAAGGTGACTCGACTCACCAACCAATCACTGGCCTCGATTGAGTCCAGGATAGTCTAATGTGGTCCTAAGGGCTCATGCACTTCTATGTTTTTACAGATAATAGACCACTAGTTAAACATGTACTATTAGGTGAAGTTGGAATCCAAATTATTTGAAAATTTATAGGAAGATTCCTTTTATAGAAAGCTCTTCAGAGAGTAATTTTTTAGTATTTTTTCTATGTCCAATAAATAGTTATGAAATTTTTACTAATAAGGGGTCAGATTTGAGATTTTGACCCTATGTTGGTTTTTCTACTGGAAATAGTATCAAATATGATCCAAAAATTTGGAAAAAATATGAGAATGAAAGCTAATTTGGTTATCTTTCAAACCCCACCATTTTTGGGTCAATCAGAATTGTGAGTTGGTCAAAATCGACTTTTAAACTTCATAAAAAATTAGTTTTCAATCTATTTGACCCCTGTGTACTCCATGAATTTTTGAAACCTTCGCAAATTGAATTTCCTTTTGGGAATAGTGGCTTTTGAAGGATAGTTTGAAAATCTAATTCTTACCTAAATTTCAAGATTTTTGGACCATTAAAAACATAGCAATTGAATTTTTAAAATCATGTTTAGTTTCTGGTCGTGTTTCTAAAAATAGCAGAGATTTTTTTTTCTTTTCTTTTTATAGCAAATCAAATCCTAACTAACTAACAATCCTAATTCAATATTTTTTTTCAAATAACTCCTATCCTAATCAAATCTAAAATTCTACCAAGATGAATGTGTGCACTTGATAATATTTACCTACTCTCAGTGTGTACGCAGATCCTCGCTTCATTCTTGGACATAGAATAAATACACTAAATAGATATGAAATCAAAAATTGTCGTGCTTCCTCAGCAATGGTGCCAATTTGTTCGAGGCGTAGATCGCATTAAAAGAATGATTACGTCATAGTATAGCGTGAAATACGTCGAAACAAATAAAATTTAACGAGAGGTGAGTCTTGGTCAAACTCAGGGAGGCAGAAAATGCTTTTGAATTCACGAATTGATTTAGAATTCTAACTAGAGAATTTATATATAAACTGAATGCAAATAACAATATATGGAGTGGAAGTTTAATCAGAATATAGATATGAAGCAATTGAGTTGCAGATATAACTAATGCAATGCTAAAATAGGAATAGAATAGATATCTAATCTAGCAAAATAAGGGTACCATGGGAGGTCCGTGGTGGCCTTCTGGAGAGGTTGGGGAGAGTAGCAGTGGTGCACCAAGGTGGCTAGGTGGGTGCTTTAGAGGGAGAGATCCAGAGAAGATCTGGAGAGGTCTGGAGAGAGTGTTGTAGAAGAGATCTGGAGGAGACTATGCTTCATATGGGGGCCCTTGGGGTCCTTTCTATAACTTCATGGAGGGGCAATATGGGCATTTGAGCCCTCCAACTCGTGCAACAACCTCAGATTGATCAGATCCGTCTATTAGGAGATCAACAGATCAAATCGCTCTTCAAAAGACCTTCCAAAATGCCTCCAACGCTCGGATCGATTCTCTGGCTAACATGTGGTGCACTCCCCTTCCTCAAATCTTCATCTAATGGCTATTGCTCGCCTGCACTGCCAACTGCAAGTGCTTAAATCGTGCTCGATCCTCGTGAGAGCGTGCTCATCGCTCCTCAACCGTCTGATTGCGAGATCGAAAGGCTTAAACACTTCACCTGCATAGCTTTGAATTTCACATGTGCGTGCGTGCATTTGGTTACGTGTCATCACTCGTGTGGCCATCCAATGCACAGCAGTGCGTCCCGCATTCGTCACATCGTCGCTTGATGGAGATCCGATGCTCTAATTTTGCTTACTCTCACTGTCGTCTCCAATTCATGTGGATCGCGCCTTGATCGCGAGTCTCGCCCTTCTGCTCCAACGCGCTAACCACTGAGCTAAGCGCGTGGATGTGTTGTGCTTTCCTTTGTTCGCACGAATGCTCACGGCCGTTGGATGGAGATCCAACGACTAAGTATTGACCTTCTTTGATGAGGCACGCTTGGGACAATGACATGGGCGCATGGTGGCCGTTGGATGATGATCCAATGGCCCACATTGCATGGGGCACCTCCTTCAGAGGTTGGGCGACGTTGTTGGGCAGCTGTGATGGTGCCACGTGTCACCATCGTGGCTGTCCATCTTCTTTTCTTTGTAGACGGTGTTGTAGGTCTTCAGTCAAAATGATTTTTGCACTGTTGGATTGGGATCGTTGATCCAGATCCATTTGTGCAATTGGATTTGACATCTGAGGTTTGGGTTTCCACCTATTTGCCTTTTGGCCCTTGCTCTTCTGCAGACTCCATAGAATGCTACAGGAGTCTGATTGATGCGATATCAAAGGCGTTAGACTCCCGTCATCATTCTGAGTAGATCCATATGGTTGGATCGGTCATCCGCAGCCCTGAATTTCCTGCAATTTTAATACCTCTTAATTAGAACATAATATGACTTATTATTTACAAAACTAATAAATCAACTATGATGCAAAGTATGATGCGTATGTATGCAGAATGCCTGAGTTAAGATAGGATCTAACTTAATTAAGGTATATTAGGATCTATGATTGCTACGCAATCAGTGAGCCACTCTCCTCTTCCTTCCCTAAAATTTCTTTAGGGTTTTCACTCCTCTCCCCTCCAATTAGAGTTCTGACGCTTCAGAGATCCATTCATTGAGTCTACCTCCTTCTCTGATGCCAATGACCGTCATGACAACCACCTTCATTCTCTCACCTCCTCTGCGCTACTTTGACCAAATTAGGTTGGGGAAAAGGTCTGCTACACCTCCACACACCTTTAGCCCAACCTAATTTAACTTCATGTCGCCTCCACCATCACCCCGCACCACAATTGCTAGAGCTCCATCAGAGCTTCACTAGCCAACCACCACACGCAGCCAATCATCAAATCACCACAACCACTAGCTTTGCCACACTCAAGGAAAGTTTCCTGGGTATTTAATTGGGTCTAGTAGTTCGTATTCTTGGTTGCAGGTACTTTGTTGTCACCGCGTCTTCTTCATTGTTGTCGACCTTCATTCAGTGAGCAATCCACAAGGTAATACCCTCTCCTCGTGCTGAACCATTATGGGAACGAATCTGGGTTGTGGATTTCAAGATCCACGACCAATTGATCTTTAATTGATCAACAACTTCCTCACTGCGAAACACGAAGGAGGAGCATGACCTTTAGTCTCGCATTGTGGATTGAAGGGCTTGAAGGTGCATTTATAAGGAAATCCAAGCATTGGCTATTCTCTCGAAAATAGCGGGTCAGGTCCCCATTATATTCACGAGCCACGCATGCCCTCGCTTGCCCACTCATGCCTAGGCGGGTATGGTCCAGATCCAGATCCGATATGAAAGAGAAGAGAGAAAGAGAAGAGGTGGTTGTTGTTGGGCCTAGAGAGGTGGGCCAGTTTTGCTGGGCTAAGCTTTTGTTTGACTTGGGCCTTGTCTATGTAGGCTTGTTGGGTTTGACTTCTCACTAAGTGTTGAGGCTTTACATAGTTGAAAACACCATTTTTTGCTTCAAACAGTTAGCTTATTTTTTGGAGTTTGATATATTGCATTACATTGAATAAATATGTTCCTTTTGATATCAATCTCTTGAGCTTCATTTTAATTACTTGATTAGTGGTTTTAATTGTGATGATTTGCTTCCTGAGACGACCTCAGACTCACATTTGAGATATAAATTTAAATGTTTCGCTTTAGTCGCTATACTACAATGCGTATTTAAAACCCAACTTTAGCACATTAACATTTTGGTGCCATTGTCTGGGAGCAATGCACAATTTCACCACTATTCATATTGCCTTTTGACTAAGTTGATTTCTAACTTGCTCTATTTGATTGTTTCAAGGTGAATATGCACTCAAGATCATTTGCTTGGAGCAACCACACGAGGGGCAAGTGAGTCATTCAATTTTGACTTCTTCCCTAATCCCTTCTCTATCTTAGGAAGATAAAAAAAGGAAACAAAAAGAAATTAGGATTCAATCCTGCCTTACTTTTCTAGTAACATCATTTCAGGCAAGATTTTTCCTGATTTATCTTGATTGATTACGATCAGATTTGATTTGAGCTGATTTGATTCAAAATACCCAATTCCTAGCTACTTGCACCTACTAGAGACATAAAAGCACCTTGGACTATTTACCTTCTTGTTTGAGTCCTAAGTGCCATATATGGAATCAAATTGGACTCGAAAATAGAGCTAATTAGGGTTTCCACATTAGGGTTTGAAGTGCTAGTACACACTTGCCATTCATAAATGGAAACACATCTTCCCACATTTGTGTGCTACCTAATCTCTTGATTGAACTGATCTTATCATCAAACCCTAAAATCAAGGGTCTAAATTCACTTGAATCATAAAAGTTGGGACCTAATAACCTATTGAGAAGAAAATTAGGGTGGTTCGGGTGACTTGACCTGAATCCCATCCTCAATTGTAGAGTAGGTCAGGTGAAGTTGGTTCACTTGGTGAATCAACCAACCTCGAATTAGGTCACAATTTGAATCAACTTCTAAAATCAAGTGAAAATCCAAGGCACAATCAGGTTTAAAATTAGTACACTTAGGTCTCAATTCATACATTCTGATCTACTTGAAATTGCGGTGACAAGGAAGGTCGGGTGGGGGAAACCTTGTAACCCGTGGGGACGCTCTACCATGTAGGGGTCTTTGCGGGACTCTCCCTTCCTGGCTACCCAAGTAATTCTTAGGTGTGTGGATTTTTGATCCAGAGGTCCATCTACCTCGAACTTCCATAGTAATCCAATTCTTTTGGGTGCCTTGATTGGGTCCAAGAGATATTCAATCCCTCATCTGATTTTGTAGTGCATGTACGGGAGGAGGTCCTTAGGCCTCCATTAGTGGTTCATTCTCGTCAGGGTCAAACCAACTTATTTGGGTTCTCTTCTGATCCACTCAATATCTCTTCTGATCCATCTACGTTTGAACCTAGTTCTCCATCCTCTGACTCTATGGAGAACCAAGATCAAGAAGGAGGTGGGATTCAAAACATGCAAGACCAGTTGTAGACTCTTATCGATCTGATTAATGCTTTAGCCAACCCCCGACCATGTCCACAAATGTGGGATTGCTACATCCTGCAGTTATGATGATTGAACCTAGGGTACAGATTTCGACTGGGGGACCTGATATAGAGTTGAAGTTGATTATCAACTTGATCCCCCACTTTCATGGCTTGGGCTCTGAAGACCCTTTCCAACACATCCAAGAATTGAAACATCTAGCCCAGACTCTCAAGGCAAATGTTCAAAACTGGAACACCTTGCTCATGAAGATGTTTCCCTTTTCCTTGAAGGATAAGGTTTCCCATTGGTATCAGTCTCTGACTTGACTGATCAACACCTTGGATGATTTACAAGTTGAATTCCTCAAGAAATTCTTCCTAGTGGGGTGCACGAATGCTTTGAGGCACCAAATCACGCATTTCACACAGAAGGTAGGGGAACCACTTCATGAGGCATTGGATTGCTTTCTGGATCTCATGCGAAAATGCCCTCATCACGGAGTTCTTAAAGTGAACAAGTCTAGTCCTTTTACTAGGGGCTCTGTGAGGATATCCGTTTATTTGTCGATGCAACCTGTGGAGGCAACTTCATGGGTAAGGATGAAGACATCGTTTGGGAGATTCTCGAGAACATGTGCGAGAACTCCATAAACAATGAGTCTATAGGTATGTTCAACTAGACAACTACTCATGCATTAACAAACACTAGAGGGACACATGAGACACGAGACCTATCTACATTTGTTGATCTGGAGTTAGTGGCCAGTTGATTGGATAAGGACTCCATTATCAAGAAGAAGTTGGACGATTTGACTCACCAACTTTAGAGAGCCACTTCTTCTTAGCAGAGCATGTATGCGTGTCCACCCACAAGGAAGGAGGTCGTGCATAACATTCACCACCACTCATATCAAGGGATGGATGCATATCCACCCCCATTTGATCCTAGTTTCGGAGGAAACTCTGAGCCATGCTGCTCTAGTTGGGGGATCTCTGAACCCCTGTATCCTGATTACTCAGGAGCTACTTAACCCTGCAAGGGGCTCCACGCCATCCAAAATCATCCGAATTTTGCTTGTTCAAGAAATAATTAGAACTTTAGACTTCAATTCCAACCTCGACCATAAAATCCGTGACCATATCTGCCTGCTCATTCTAAGCCCAACTTGAACTTTCAAATCAGGCCTAGCAAGGAAGACCAGATGAGCCTGATTCTACAAACATTGGCTGATATGCAGAAGGCCAATGTTGCCATGTAGAGGCAGCACAATGCAGATATTACAGAGGTTCGCAACCAACTCACACAAATGGCAGGGACTTGCCAGCCTGGTGCACTTCCTTCTCAACCTTTGCCAAATCCGAACAACGGTTGCACCAAAGGCACATTGTGAACCCAAATAAAGGCCAAGCACATTACGTTTATTAGAACCCTTCTACACCTCCACCTGAAGGGTCAGAGGCTTCTACTCCATATGCAGGATATCAGCAGCATCCTCCTCTCCTTCCAACTCCAAATCCAAACCAGGTAGGCCTAAACTCTATCACTACACATAGTGGCCAAACTACTCAGGACCCACCTTTCCTTAGCCAATCTGGTCTGAATAGTTCAAGACCTAAACCTAGGGTGGATATCAAGGAAAAACCCACCTCGGATCCAGAGCCTGATTCAATCTTAGAAAAACCCAAAGAGGTTCCATTTCCTGAGGGCTTGACCAAAGGAAATAGGAAATTGAAACCCATGTCACCTAAGGTGGACTTGGTCAAGCTCTTTGAGCAAGTCCAAATAAGCATTCCCTTGGTGGATGTGATCTACCACATTCTAGCTTACGCATGATTTCTAAAGGATTTGTATACACCAAAGTGTAAGCGACAAACCAAAGACGGGAGTTCGTTTGCTCTATTAGAGTAAGTAAGCTCTTTAATTCTGAGTAAACTCCTGTAAAAAGCAAAGGATCTTGGCACCCCTTTGATCTCCTGTAAGATAGGAAACCTAGAATTTGATCGAGCTTTATTGGATTTAGGAGCCTCCATAAACTTGATTCTCACCTCCCTACTAGATCACATTGAGGAAATCGAGCTCAAACTGATTGAGGTGACTAGCAATTGGCTGATAGATCAATTAAGTCAACTCGAGGAGTTCTCGAGGATGTTCTGGTTAGGGTATGAGATTTCTATTTTCCGATGGATTTCATAGTTTTGGATATGGATACTCCTGAGAATCTAAGAAATACACCAATCATCATGGGGAGACCGTTCCTAGCAACTACTAGGGTGAATATCAATTGAGAAGAGGGCTATATCGAGTTAAAATTCGGGGATAAAAAATTAAGGATAGATATTTTCAAGGCTAGAAAGGAAAAAATTGTGGGGCAATTGAGGAAGTATGTGACATAGGTTCTTTAGTTGAGGATCTGATTCTCGAGGTGAACCCAATTCTCCAAGGACCTCAACCACAAGAAGATCTTGACCTACAATTTAAGGAGCCTGAATCAGATTTAGACCTATCCATAGCTTCCACTTTATCTTTTGAGGCCAACCTCGAACCCTCACTCACTACTGATAACCTAGTTATGGAGCTACAACCTCTCCTGAACCACCTGAAGTACGTATTCTTGGGTTTAAATCAGATGTTTCCAGTGATTATCAACTCTCAACTCACTCCTGATTAGGAAACAAAGCTGATTTCTATCCTCCAATAGCATCGTAGAGCTATTGGTTGGACTCTAGATGACTTGACTGGAATAAGTGATGATAACATCATCATCAGCCATATTTAGCTTTTATTAGCCATAATCAACAGATAAATGCTCCTACATAACCGCCAAAGGACCATAATTCACTGCACATCCTTTCTGAGAGTTTAACATGAAACCAGGGTTAAAACTGTAGTTTTAACATCATATCATGAATGCAGAACAACCGTGGGTTTTCTCAAGGGTTTATTAAAGGTCAAATATGCATTAAAGTCTAACAAGAGGGTCCGTGCAGATAGAAACAGGTCTTCACACGTTACGAGAATTAAATGACATCTGAAACCCTAAAAATAGACCCGCTTAATTCACTGAGGTTGTGGTCAGAATAAAATTCACATAAATCCTCTAAAAATCATAGAAAGTATTCTCTAAGGTTTGGCATTCTTGATTTGACCACTGGAACCCATTTTAACCTAAAATAGAGTCTCAAATAGATAGTTGCCTGAATTTAGGTTTCTACGTAATTTACCTAGTCAAACTTGGTCAAAACCTAAATTTGACTTTGCCATCAGATTCCTTGGGTCCAATTAGAGATCACCTTGACCTAGTTTACATTTCAGTTCTGTCTGACTCTTTTCTCTCACACATATGCTTCTAACTTTTGAAATATTTGCAAACGAGTCCCTAACTTTATCATCATTCTTTGCAAAAAGGTCTCCGCACCATTTTGGAAGGTTAGACCTTCACTGTCGAGTTTCGAGCGAGGATTTCTCGCTCGATTCTCAATCAATCAGTCCCAGATTAGAACTAGAGATTCCTTGAGGAATTCTCTTTCAATCAAACCTAGCCTTGGACTCTAATTCTTTGCCAATCTCCCATGCAAACGCATGGGAGATTTGGGTATCCCACATGCGTAAGAAGCTCGAAGTTTCCAAGCTTGTTCCAAGCTTGGAACCCCATCCTAAGCCCTATAAAAGCATGCCCAATGCAAGGCCGTGCTCCTTAGTTAGGTTTTGGCCCAAAAACCCTCTTCAAACTCCCTCTCCGACCACCTCCACCCTAGCTTCGGCGAGCATCCTCCTCTGTCATCCTACGGCCTCCCAACGGCCAAATTGGGTGTCTCCTTCCACCCCAACTTCCTCCACCTCTCGATGGTCAACTTAGAGGTGCCCTTGCCCATTCTTCCTCGCATCCTCCTCGATGGAGAATTCGTCCCCTCCAGCACCAGCCAATCAAAGCTGATGTGGATCTCCTTCCTCTTCATCCCTTAATTAGGTTCCCTCGATCTCTCTTCCCCTCTACTTCCTTTTTCACTCTTTAAACTCCAATTTTGACTGCCGTTCACACTCTCCCCCTCCGTTTTCCCCAAATCCGGCAAGGGCTCCGACGAGCCCGTGCCACCACCACACGCGACCAAACATCACACCATCACCACCAAAACCTTCACAGTGGCCCCTAGAACAAAAGCCCTAACATTATTGGGCCTATCGACCTATCTACCATCCTATCGAATTCACCCACCTTCACACTCCTCCGACTCCAACACACCACCACACGCACCTTCACACTACAAAACCGCCACCACCATCTTTGCCGTACTTTGGAGAAGCTCCCAAGGTATTTTAATGTGGCTGTGAGGCCTTATTCATGATTTTAGGTTATCATCAGAGCTCCGCTGTTGCCCTCGAGTTCTTCGACACGCCTCACATTCTCTGGCTACATTTGCCTCAGGTCTTAGTCCCATGCTGTGCGGTTTGGCTCCAGGAACTCTCCCAGGTCCTCAACTAGAAGCCTCACCCATGACTTCAACATCAATTGGATGAGGTTCCATTAGCAGTTGCACAAGGAGAACCCTTGTGGGATTTGGTCCTACATCGGGCGTGGAAAACACCTGATAGCACTTAAGTTATTTTTGTCACACCAGCTCTTCACCTTAGACACTAGGTGTGAGGTCCCCGCTCACCCGCTCAGTTGCACACCTGACCCAACCCACCTAACCTATACACTCCTCGGCTGCGACCCACATTTGTAGCCTTGGACCTGGGTGTGCGCATGCCCGATAACCGATAAGCCTGGATCTTGAGAGAGAGAAAGCAGGAAAGAGAGAGAGAGAGTGCGTGTGTGTGTGGGGAAGGGGGGTTTTTGCTCTTTGAAGAAGTGTCCCTGTGTGACACTTAGCCGTAGAAGAGGTTGTTTCCCTTGTGCTGCAAAGGAAAGAAAAAGGGGAAGAGGGCCTGTGCATGCTGAAAGAAGGAAGGAAGAAGAAGAAAGAGAGATAGAGGCTTTGCATTTGAGGAAAAAAAGAAGGGAGGCTATGTTAAGTTGAGAACACTGTGGCATTATTTGAATTACTGTTGAATACTTTAAGTACTATAGTTTACAATTGAATTTTGATTGAATAATTGCATACATGCTTAATTAAGAGGATTAGTGGTGACCTAAATCACCATTGTTTTTTGATTCTCCTCTTTTTATTTCATGCAATCTCTAGATACATTGAATAAATAATGTGATAGGTTATTATTCATTGAATACCTATTTTTAATGCTCAATTAATTATGCTCATTGATTCTAATTAAAGATCAGTGCGTGAATTCCATATTTGCTCGTTGTGTTTGACCTCGGATTTTCATTTGAGTAATAAATTCTATTTGTTGAAGAGTGATTTAGGAGACTTTACTACAACGAGACACTTTAATCTTTTGAATAGCCCTGTTCAACAATAAGTCCCTCTTATTGCATTCATCATATCTATACTAAAGAGGGCTCACGACCTTCTCACGAGAAGCAGAGAAGACTTAACTCGAATCTCCAGGAGGTCATGAAGGAGATCATCAAGTGGCTTGATGCGGGAATCATCTACCCCATCTCTAATAGTCATTGGGTGAGTCCCATTCAAGTTGTGCCTAAAAAGGCGGGACTGATTGCACAGCAATCATTGGTCCTAATCAACCTAAATAATGCTTGAACCTAGCTTAATTTGTAATATTGCATTCATAACATGCATATCATGCATTGCATCATTTTATATAGAATAAGATGAGATATCTTGCTATTTAATGTTTTTGCTGTTAATTGCAGGTGCTAAAGTGATAGAGTGGAGTAAGGCAATAAAGAGAGAAGAAGACTGGTTCAGACAAGAGGAGTGAGGAGGATAGCCTTATCCCTACCCTTAGAAACCCTAGGACAACCTTCATAAACCCAAAACCACTTCCATTAGGACATCTCGTCCTTAGAACCTAAAACATGGATAGCACTATCCATGCTGCTATCCACACTATCCTTATCCCTACCCTAAACCTTAGAAACCCTAGGAAGATAGTGTCTAAAACCAATTTAGGATACCTAAGCACTTAGGAACCTAAACCTACCATAGAAAACCCAAAACTCACTTCCCAGCACATTTCTGGACGTCGAGACAGTGTGTCTGGACGTTTGATTTTTCAAGAAATGCTTGCCAGAACCCAACTCCAACACTAACATAGAATTGGATGTCTAATTTACTATTCATACGTCCAACTTTGGACTTTAAGACGTTTGAAATGTTCCATGGACGTCGGATACTGTTCTCTAGTTCCTATTTTTGGTGCTAGAAGCCTGAGCTTGCTTCTTTTGACCTAGAAACCCCACTAAACACCTTAGGAAACCTAATTAGAGACCTCCTAAGCCTATCCCACTATCCATACCCTTACTTATCCTATCCTTAACCCAATTGAGCAAGACCATACCTAATTGGATGCATCTACAGTTGATTGGGTGCACCTAAACCCAATTGGATCCACCCAGGATCTAATTGACTCATACCTATTAGGATTACCTTAGCCTAATCACACACACACATCCAATTACAAAAACACACACACACCATCTTAGGCAACTCTAAACCCTATGTGCATCAACCTAGATCCTAAATAAGTAGGAAAGTCCTATTTTTGGAGAGCCAACTTGCGACTACTAAAAGTAGGCCTTCCCATAAAAGCCAAGAGGAGAGGTGTCGCACATTCAACTCATTCTCTTCTCATCCATTTTTGAACTTGCGACCACCAAACCCTCCCTTCCACCCTCCAAAGGCCGTCCACTCTCCTCCTCCATTGACGGCTAGAAGAAGCTTCATGGTGCTCCTCCTTCTCCTCCAAGCATCATCAAGGACGGCTAAGCAAGGAGAAGAAGAAGGACTCATCAACATTTTCCTTCTCTTGTCTTCTTGTGAGCGTGCCTTCTTCCTCCTCCATAGAGGGTCCACACCCCTTCTTTTTCTCTTAGATGGCCATAGAGGAGACCATCTTCAAGGTCATCTCACGGACGACCATTGGTAGAGAAAGGGTACAACACCCTCGTCTCTACTCGGGTGCGCACGCCCCTATTCTTCTTCTTAGTGGATGGCCAAGAAGGCTTCTCCATAGCCTTACTTGGTCGATCCCATTGTTAGTTGTTTAGCTTTCTTTTCACGTATCTAGATTTTATAGCTACTTAATATTTGAAGCATGATATTCTGTTATCAAGTGGTTTTTATGTGCATGCTCATGTTTTCACTTCTTACGATTTTGACGCATGACTTTTAGTCTCCTTAGGAACATGATAAATGCCATCTTATCATCATCCTTAGCATCCATTCACATCTAGTTCCTAAGATTTTATCCACTGTATTGCATTATATCATTACATTTAGCATGCATGTGCATTTAGGGTTTAGAGCATACGTTAGCATTCATTTCACATTATCTCATGTAGTTTCCGTTTGATTGCCAGAGATGAATGCATTGGAAATCAGAGAAACCTTCGCGGTATGGAAGGCACTTGGAACATTTGTGAAGACAGAAGCTCTAATAGTTGAGCCTCAGCTCAACTCAGCTGGATCCAACTCAAATCCAACTCCTACCCTACTCCCTCTCCACTTTAATGGCCGTCCACCTACATTAAAACCACCAACCATTGGTGCGAAAAAATACACTCCTTGGTACCCTTTCACATGGCACCAAGGATGCTTTCTAACCATCCTCCTTGGCATCCTTTCACATGGTGACAAGGAAGCTTCTTAACCACCCTCCTTGGAACCCTTTCACATGATGCCAAGGAAGCTTCCTAACCACCATCAAAGCCACCCTCCCTATTACCCTTTCACATGGTGCCACCGAAGCTTCCTAACTACCCTCCTTGGCACCCTTTCACATGGTGCCAAGGAAGATTCCAAACCACCATCCAAGCCACTCTCCTTGGCACCCTTTCACATGGTGCCAAGGAAGCTTCATAACCACCGTCTATACTAGCCTATAAAATGACCCCCTATCCTACCATTCAAACCATCCTTGGAAAGAAACAATTCTTCCTCCTATCAAACACCTATAGCCACCATACATCCCATGCCCAAGAAAGGAGAAGGAGAGAAGAAGATTAAGGGAGTAACCTACCCACTCCCTTGGTGTCTTCTTCCTCTTCTCTCTCCTTCCTTGTGCCACACCAAGGAGCAAGCTTCCATCTAGGGAGGACAGCCAAGAAGGAGGAAAGAAGGGTGGAGGACGTCCACATTTGAGAGGAGCAATTCAAGGAGCTAGAAGGAATTCTTCTTCAAGTCTGGGAGCCACCATTCTTGGAGTGAAGGCTGCCTTAGCTACTCAGGAGAACTTTCTGTCTTCTATTCTGTTGCATTTTAATTCTTGTTAAGCATTCATCTACTTAGGGATTAACTAAGTGGAACCTTTGCTTAGTTGATCTCCCTAGGTTCTTTGTAACATTTCTTCTTAATAGCAAAGTGTCTTTCTTCATTCTTGAATTTTCAATTTCAAGTAGCAACTTTAGTTATTTTAGTGCATCACATCTCTCTTCTAATTACCCTAGGCACACTTGCCTAGGGTGAGCTTAGAAGAGAAGACTTCTCTTCTCACTTAGGTTCCAGTTGTTAGGCAAGTTTCTTTAGCGTAGTTTTATCTTTGCATTTGTATCCTGCTTATTTCCAAACATAAAAATTTACAAAAGTCAAAATACAAAAAGAGAAGTGTTGATTTGTGAGACAAGAGTGAGAATCGCTTATTTGATTAACAAATTGGCCTCCTTAGATGACCCTAGATACTACCACTATCTAGGAATATAAATTTTAAAGCTGATCGATTTTGCACATTGCATCGACATTAAAACTCTCATTTATAAAACCGTGCAAATCTCGCATCAGAATGTCCCCATTAAGGTTAGTCACACCATGCACGGTCACTAGGGCCTCACTTAGATGCACTTAGTCACTTAGGGCTACGGGTACGTAGTTAGATTTAGGTTGAGTCATATTAGGTTTCACTTTTCAAAACAAAAAAAAAACACAAACAAATCGCAAAATACAAAAAGATGAAAAAGATTAGGTTAGATTAGATTTAGGTTCGAAAAGTGGATCCCATTCGAATACTCATTTTCACACCTCCCAAAGACGAATGGCCGGGACTCAAGTTCTAAAAGAAAAAATCAATGTGAGTTTTGTTAAACAAATAAATATTTTTGATCGAGGGTTTAATGCAACTATACTATGAATTCTGATGCATTTCAAAACACATGCCAAAACGCCTTGTCAGGGACTCACTGTGATTACGACTGAACTTGGAGAAACCATCCCGACATGAATTGCGAACTTGTGGAGAGTTTGTATTGACTATCGAAAATTGAATACCTCTATAAAGAAAGACCATCTTCCTTTCCCATTTATTGACCAGATCCTGGAAAAGTTGGTGGGGAATCGATTTTTTTGTTTTCTGCATGGGTACTCTGGATATAACCAAGTGGCAATTCATCCTAAAGATCAGGAGAAGACCACCTTCACCAGCCCTTACAGTATATACGTGTTCCGTAGGATTCCATTTAGGCTATGCAATGCGCCTACCACCTTTCAGCGATACATGCTAGCCATATTCTCCGATATGGTAGGTAAATGCCTTGAAGTCTTCATGGATGACTTCTCGACATTCGGTCAAACTTTCGATGATTGCCTTCTGCACTTGGTTCAGATCCTCCGATGATGCATTAACGTGAATCTAGTTCTCTCCTGGGGATAGAGCCATTTCATGGTTCTTGAGGGCATAGTACTTGGACACCTCGTATTTGAGAAAAGTATCCAAGTTGACTGAGCTAAGGTGAATTTGATTTCCAAATTTCTTGTGCCTTCCTCAGCCAAAGACATATGATCATTTTTTAGGCATGTCGATTTTTATCGATGATTCATATCTGATTTCTCAAAAATTGCATGCCCCCGACAAATCTTCTCTAGAAGGACACACCCTTTGAGATGACAAGTGAGAGTGTTCACACGTTTGAGATCTTATGTGATCAAGTAACCCAGGCTTCAATCCTACAATCTCCTAACTGGTCTCAGCCATTTGAGATCATGTGCGATGCGTCTGACTACGCAGTAGGAGCATTTCTGGGACAAAAACTTGATAGGAAATTGGTGGTAATATATTACGCCAGCAAGACACTAGACGAGGCTTAGCGTAATTATACGATTACGAAGAAAGAGTTGCTGGCTGTAGTATTTGGTCAGGAGAAATTCAGATCATACCTCCTGGGCTCCCATGTCATTATTTACTCAGATCACACCATTGTGAGGCACTTACTTGAGAAGAAGGATGCAAAATCGAGGTTGATTCGATGGATCTTTCTCTTGTAAGAATTTGACCTCGAGAAACATGATAAGGGGGAAAATAGAACATGGTTGCTGATGGGTTCACTTTAGTGAACTGATTATAGGCCTAAGTATATTTCAATTATACTTTCTTGGTACTTAATTTTCAATATCTTAGTAATTTTCAATAATTGATATAACATATGTAAATGACTAATTTATATTTATATGCTTAATTCACCTTTGATTACACCTTCTTTATAGTATTTATTTTATACATGCAGAGGAGAGGATTACATTTGTAATTTAACCATGCAGGGTTCACGCATCGTCAAATCTCCTTCCAACTGACCGTCCAATGGCAGCCATGCTAATTTTAGTAAGGGATTTAAAGTCCCTTAAATTACGTCGGTGAAGGAAAATTGAAGGAGGGATAATAAAGTCACACGGGGTTTGTCATCCAGGAGGCTCTCTCATCTCATCTTTCCCCCTATGGGGATCTCCTCCCTCACCAACACCGTGGCTGGGGCAAACACTGTGGAGAAAGCGTGCACTGTGGATAAAAGCAAACCTCTCCATCACCCTTCCCCTTCCATGGTGTGCGCAGTGACAACACGCAAACCATCACTACCACCAACACCATCCAAACCCACCATCATCCCTTAGCCAAACCCCTCCCCACCCCTTCTTCTTCCAACCGCTCCCCCTTGCAACTTCTCCAAAGGAACCCAACACCTGCAGCCAAACTCTCTCACCGTCCACCCTCCTCCAACCTCCTTGAGTCACACCGACATCACCTACGAACTCACCATGTCCTTGCCATCAATCCCACCCAACTGCGCTATCTCTCAAGCGGCCCCTCGCCGTCGACACCAACTAGCACCGTCCACCCTCCTCTGCTCCTCCCGCTGCCAGTAGCCACTTTGGTTCTCGCCACCCGTTCTCCACGACAACACCACCGGGGATCTCCACGCAGCTTGCCAACCCCTTCCTCGTCGACTGCCACCACGCGCACACCTCACCCATCGAGCTTCGTACTCCTCTGCCGTCGACCACGTCGTCCTCACCGCCGGTCATCCCCGCATAGCACCCACCTCTAGCCATCTCCAATCATGTCGGCAAGTTCATAGGGAAGCCCTCATCCCAATCGATCTCTTCCGAACTCCATCAGGTTAGTAGACTGTTGGAGCGAAAAATCTACACAAATGGATTTGAGTTTGGAAAACCTGTCGTTGTAGTGCAATTTTTGAGAAAAACTGTCAACAGATAAATTTTACTGAAACTCAAAAGGAATTCCAGGTCGAACATAGGGAGGCAACCGTTTGATTAAAAATTGCATTTGTTTTATTTGTCACGAAGCAGATTAGCTAGTTGAATTGAATCTGAACTAGCTATCTACTTAAATAATAATGAATAGAAGAGAGAGAGGGAGAATATTACAAATAAAGACAAAATAAAGATAGAATAAACATGGATTTCACAATCATCAAGTGATGTTCACTACAACTAATCATTACACTAGAAAGTTGGAAAGATTACAACTAGAAAGTGGTAAATCTACTCTAGAAAGTAGTAAAAAGAAGGTAGAGAGAAGTTATCCTCCTTAACAGCTTCTTGGAGGACGAGCTGCGTTGACGGAGCGCCCAGACGAAGGTGGTGAGATGTGGGATGAAGGAGAACGATGATGAACGACAGAGAACGGGGCAGGACAGCTGTTAGTTCAACTACTCATATATAATATTTTGATGATTTTACAAAATGTAGAAAATGAAATAATAAATAAAGCGTAGCATATTGTTTTCTCTCTATAATAACATATTTGCAGGAATTCAAAAAGCTTTCCAAGACGGGAGATTAAAAGCGTGAAGACGAGTAGCAAAAGTATTAGGTCTTAGGCTTTTTTCATGTAAACTTTCAAAGGTTGTAATTTTCATGTTATTTGAGTCTAGAAATATTGTAAAGAGCCCCCAAACATAACCTATAAATAGCTAACTTAGGCTCTTTACACTTAGGATAAATTAGAAACAAAAAACCCAACACTTATACTTTTATCAGACGTCCATTAAAAAGTCCAGACGTCTGATTTTCCATAATAAGACGTCTGACATATGTATCAGACGTCTAATTTCAAATATTTCTGGCTTTCTTCATCTCCTCATAAACATCAGTCGAAGGACTTCACTTTCAGACGTCGATAACCGTTCACAGACGTCTGATTATTTACCCAGACGTCCTCATACTAACCGTTAGACTTTTTATCGGCAAAAACAATTTCTAGACGTCTTGACACACTTACAGACGTCTGCCTTTGAACCGTTGGCCATGATTTTCTGTGCGTATCTGTCTACGGCCACATAATCTTTTGGCAGAAGCAGGAAGGAAGAGTATTTTGGATTCCAGACGTCTGGTAATGTCCTCAGACGTCTGTAACGACGTCTGATCCTCTAAACCTAGAACCCTGTTTGGATCCGATGATAACAGGAACGAATGCACCATTCATTAGACGTCCAGTAGAATCATCAGACGTCTTATGACATAATATCAGACGTCCTTCTTTTGATCCAATAGAGTCCGTTAAGGATATCCTGCAATAATAGACGACCATAGTAAAAATCAGACGTCCTGTAAGACGTCTGATCTTATATTTAGACGTCTGATGTTGCTGTCAGAATCATCATTGCCCTGATTTTGTGTGGATTTCGTCCTAAACTCTTGGGATTTGTCTCCAACGGCTAGAAGAGCTCTCCCAAGTGTTCTTGAAGGTTCCAAACTTGCCTATAAATAGACTACAACTCTTCTTTGGCAAAACACACCTCTTGAGATACAATTCCATTAGAAAAATCTCTTGCTCACTACTCTAAGCTCCATCTTGCCCTTGTGCTGTGCTAATACTCTGATCAAAGGGCAAATCCATACTCCCGGCTCGCTCCGTTCTACAAATCATCAGGGAGTTCTTTTCATGCTTAGTAGATAAGAAAGCAACTAAATAATTGGGGTGCTCTATAGGTGTTATTTTTACTTGTTAATTTCTGTATTTTGGGTATCCGGCCTGTCGGGTCCCCGTCTCTTCATCTTGAAGAGAGAAACCTCCGTTTAGGGATCGGAGGTGGGAATTGTAATTGAGGTACACTACCCTCGTTTAAGTAGTGTGGTTAGTGGATTGATCACCTTGTGATCGAAAATCCTAAGTCAAGAGATTGGCTTAGGTGGTGGTTTTCACCCATCTTGGGTTTCCACCTAAAAATAATTGAGTATATTGTGTGATTGAATTTGTTGTATTACAATACAATATAATTTCACTATTCACCCCCCCTCTAGTGCAATTTCATTTGGTATCAGAGCCAGGTTTTCCGCCTACAAGAGTAACATCCGCGGAAAGATCACATGGAGGGGAAGGCAATTTCCACAAGCAGATTGGAGGGGCAATCCACCACTCGACCACCACTCTTCGAAGGAACCAACTACACCTACTGGAAGCTGAGAATGAAGATGTGGCTTCAAGCCAACGATTTCTCCATTTGGGAGAAATGCGAATCCGCATACGTCATTCCCGAGAAACCAGAAACTGGTTACACAGTGGAGCAAATCCATCACCTTGGACTGAATGCCAAGGCAATGAACTCACTCTACTGCGCTCTCAGCTCGGAGGAATTCAACCGCATCAGCCAATGCGAAACCGCCCACGAGATCTGGAGAACCTTGGAGGTTACTCACGAAGGTACATCTAAAGTTAAATCCTCAAAGATAAACTTGTTATCGCAGGAATTCGAAGCTTTCTCTATGAAGGAGAATGAAAGACTTGGGGACATGTACACCCGATTCACGTTAATCGTGAATAACCTCAAGTCTTTAGGAAAGACATTTATAAAGGGGGAGCTTCAAGGGAAGCTCCTTCGTTCCCTTGGACCTGAGTGGGAGCAAAAGGTAACGGCAATAGAAGAAGCCAACCAAGTAGAGGATCTAGACATGGAAAATCTACTTGGGAATCTCATGGCTTACGAATCAAAAATGGAGCAAAAGAAGAAATCAACCTCATCGGAGCCAAAGAAGAAGACCTTAGCCTTCAAAGCTACTTCGGATGATGAGGTAAGTACCGATGACGAAGAATTTGTTTTATTAGCTAAAAAGTTTAAAAAGTTTCTCAGAAATAGAAGAGAGATCAAGGGAAAGAAAAGAGAAGAAGATCCTCTAATTTGCTATAATTGCAAAAAGAGAGGTCACATAAGGAAAGATTGTCCCTTACTCAAAAGGGATGATGAGAAGAAACCCAAGAAGCCTTCTGACTACAAGAAGATCTCCAAACCAAAAGGATTCAAGAAGAAGGCGTTTCAAGCAACGTGGGATGACTCCACCTCCGAAGAAGAAGAGGAGGAGGAAACAAATGAAGAAACGGCATGCTTGGGACTAATGGCAACAAATGATGGTTCCGAGTCTGAATCTGAGGAACCTGAGGTAAACCCCTACTCTTTGGATGAATTACAAGATGCCTTTGATTCACTATATATAGATCTTAAGAAAACTAAAACCCAAAGCAAGGCTTTAAAAGAAGAAAAGTTAGAAAATAAGAGATTAATCAATGATCTTGAAGAAAAGAATCTAATTCTTACAAAAGAAACCACTGCTTTAAATATGCAAATAAAAAATCTAATGATTGAGAAAGAGTCATTAACAAATGATTTGTATACAGCAATGAGTGAACAAAAATTTTTAGATAGAGAAGAATTACTCGACAAAATCCATGTGCTTGAAAAATCAAACTCTTTTAAAAAGGATGAAAATGGCTTACTTAGAGTAGAGATTAGGGCATTAGAAGATAAACTAGATATAATGAAAATAGAGATAAATCATCTCAAAGAAAAGTCAAACCAACTTCTTGAGGACCTAGCCAAATTTACAAAGGGGAAAGATAACTTGGACAAACTCATTGCCCATCAAAAACCTTCCTCAAGTAAATTTGGATTAGGCTTTTATGAGCCTAGTCAAAGTGAGCCAAAAAGGGACCCTCCTCTAAAGGAAAACACTAACAAATACGGATCCACTTTACAATGGATACCGAAAAGACAACTCTCACTTTGTTTTGTAGGGATGAAAGGACATCATAATGTCAAAAATTGGATATACAAAATGAAGGATGGACGACTCAAACTAGAAAGACCTATAGAAACACCAAGTCACAATCGAAGATCTTTTGTAGGAGGAAGAAGGTCTACAAGGAGGAAGACAAGGAAACCTCCACCACCAAGGAGGCCGATGGGTGATGGACTCCGGATGCTCCAAACACATGACAGGAGACAAGCGCCTATTTTTGGACCTCCAACCTACGGATGGAGGAACAGTTACATTTGGCAACAACCACAAGGGTCATATTATTGGCCTTGGTAAAATAGGTAACCCTCTCTCTCCCATCTCAAATGTTTCTCTAGTTAAAGGACTAAAACATAATCTTTTAAGTGTAAGTCAAATATGTGATAAGGGTTTTAAAGTAGTGTTTACTTCTAAAATGTTTGAAATTATGCATGCATCAACCAATGAAACCCTTCTCAAGGGAACTAGATTTAAAGACATTTATGTTGTAGAATTTGATAAAAATGGCACTTATGAATGTCTTATAGCAAATGATGAGTTAAGTATATGGCATAAAAGACTAGGACATGTTCATATGAAGCTGGTTCAAAAATTAGCTAAACATGAACTAGTCCGAGGTCTTCCTAAAAGAAAATTTTTAAATGAACTTGTTTGTGATTCATGTAAATTAGGTAAGATTATAAAATCTAGTTTTAAAAGCAAAGAAGTTATATCCACATCAAGACCTTTAGAACTACTTCACCTAGATCTATTTGGACCAACAAAATATGAGAGCCTCAGTGGATGCAAATATTGCCTTGTAATTGTAGATGATTTTTCGAGGTTTTCATGGGTCTCCTTCTTGAGATCTAAAGAAAGAGTGTTTTCTGTCTTTTCTATTTTTTGTAGGAAAATTCAAACTGAAAAAGGCTACCAAATCACTCGTATCCGTAGTGATCATGGGGGCGAGTTTGAAAATTCCTTGTTTGATGATTTTTGTCTAGAGCACGGTATTGCTCATGAGTTCTCTTTTCCTCGAACACCTCAACAAAATGGGGTGGTTGAGAGAAAGAACCGTACTCTTCAAGAATGTGCTCGAACATTGCTCATAGACTCGGGGTTACCGAAGTATTTTTGGGCTGAGGCGGTTAACACGGCTTGTTACGTGTTAAATCGCACCTTAATTCGATCCGGATTGCGAAAAACTTGTTTTGAACTATACTATGGGAAAATACCCAAAATTAGTTATTTTAAAGTTTTTGGATGTCGATGTTTTGTCTTGAATACCCGCTCTAATTTAGATAAATTTGATGCCAAAGGTGAAGAAGCCATCTTTATTGGTTACTCCTCACGTAGTAAGGCATATCGGGTTTTTAACAAGACCACATTAACAGTGGAGGAAACCCTTCATGTCTCCTTCGATGAATCTCCTCATTCCTCCATTGACCGAGTCAATATGGATGATGAAGATGATTCTACTATTGATGTGTCTAACATTCCAAACTCCAATATCCATAATCTTCCAAAAGATTGGATATATCAAAGGGATCATCCCGAAAGTCAAGTCATTGGAAGTGTTTCTGATGGCGTTAAAACCCGATCTCGTTTTAGTTGCACCTTTGGTCTCTCCGCCTTTGTATCTCAAGTTGAACCGAAGAGTGTCGAGGAAGCATGCTCCGAAGAAACTTGGATGATGGCCATGCAGGAGGAACTCAATCAATTCCAAAGGAATGAAGTTTGGGATCTAGTACCTAAGCCTGAAGGGCAAACGATAATAGGTACCAAATGGGTATTCCGAAACAAGTTGAATGAATCCGGTATAGTTATTCGAAATAAGGCTCGGTTGGTAGCACAAGGGTACAACCAAGAAGAAGGAATTGATTTTGATGAGACCTACGCTCCCGTAGCTCGACTCGAATCAATTCGCATGCTTCTTGCTTATGCCGCCTTTCTTGGCTTTAAACTCTTTCAAATGGACGTTAAGAGCGCGTTTCTCAACGGATTCATTAAGGAGGAAGTTTTTGTAAAACAACCTCCTGGTTTTGAGTCTCATGATAAGCCTCATTTTGTCTACAAATTAAATAAGGCACTATATGGTCTAAAGCAAGCTCCTAGAGCTTGGTATGAAAGGCTCAAAGAGTACTTGTTAAATGCAAAATTCTCTATAGGGGAAGCTGATTCCACATTATTCATTAAAAGAAAAGGAAAAGACATTTTATTAGTTCAAATATATGTAGATGATATTATATTTGGTGCTACTAATGAATCTATGTGTAGAAAGTTTTCAGAAATTATGCAGGAAGAATTCGAAATGAGTTTGATGGGTGAACTCAAGTTTTTCTTGGGCTTGCAAATCACTCAGCTCGAGATTGGAACCTTTGTGTGTCAATCTAAATACACAAAGGAGATGTTGAAGAGATTTGATATGAACAAAAGTAAAGGGAAGAACACTCCTATGAGTGTCACAACTTCCTTAGACTTGGACGAATCAGGTACGCCCATAGATCAAAAGCTCTATCGTAGCATGATTGGATCTTTACTATATTTAACTTCCAGTAGACCTGATATTTTGTTTAGTACCTGCTTATGCGCTAGGTTTCAATCAAATCCTAAACAATCACACCTAAATGCTGTAAAACGAATATTTAGATATCTAGTTGACACATCTGATTATGGCTTATTCTACCCTAGGAGTCCACAATTCAACTTAGTTACATATAGCGATGCGGACTACGCAGGTAGCCGCACTGATAGGAAAAGTACTAGTGGGACGTGCCAATTCTTAGGCGAATCACTAGTCTCTTGGTTCTCAAAGAAACAATCTAGTGTAGCTTTATCAACTACAGAAGCAGAATACATAGCCGCTGCACTAGCATGTTCCCAAGTGCTTTGGATGAAAAGTACTTTGAAGGATTTTAACCTGATATTTAATAAGATAAAAATATTATGTGACAATACTAGTGCTATCAACCTCTCGAAAAATCCCGTACATCACTCTCGCACAAAACATATTGATGTTCGACATCACTTCCTAAGAGACAATGTACTTAAGGGAGAAATCGAAGTTGAATTTATTTGTACTGAACTGCAGTTAGCTGATATTTTCACTAAACCTTTGAATTATGATCGCTTTAATTATATACGTAGGAAACTAGGCATATGTAAGCTAAGTGATATTTGAAGAATTTAGTGTTTTAATGGAACCTCTTTTGTCATGAGCATAGATTGAACCTTGATTTCTCTAAGCCTTCATTCAAACATCCAAATGCACACTCTGTCCAATATCAGACGTCTGATTAAATAATCAGACGTCTTATACATTAGAATTCGTCGTCTAAACATCTGGCACAGACGACGATTTTATATATAACAAAACAGTAATATCAGACGTCTAGTATGAAACGCAGACGTCTGAACTGTCGTCCAAATGTGTTGACAGACGTCTATCTCGGAGACAGAACATGTACTGCCTGTCGGACGTCTGAATATATGGCTAGACGTCGTATGAATCGTCTGACAGGAAAAACGGACGACCCTGTAACTTTAAACGAAAATCCAGGAAGGTCTGTCTGCAGAAATCAGACGTCTAATATTAAATTTAGACGTCTTCTTTTCCGTCTGAGTAAGAAATCAGACGACAACCTGGAGAATAAATCTTTTTGCTGGGGAGGATTCCTGCAGAAATCAGACGTCTATATTAGAATTAGTCGTCTGATTATTCGTCTGATGAATAAAACAGACGTCTCCCTGAAATGGGAAAAAATTCCTCTGCCAAATCCCGACGTCTGACATCGTTGACAGACGTCTGATCGGGGAAAAATCTGCGCGTCGCGGCTTTTCTCTGGACGGTTTGAGATGCAAATCTCCCCAACTTCAGGGGGAGACTTGCTCGGTGACCTTGGGATATAAAATCCCCTTCGCAAAGGTCCCACTCTCCTGTCCAAAATCCCTACCCCACACGATCTGCGCGCCGCTCTCCCTCACACCCGACGGCCCACAGCAGCAGCTGGCGAAGTTCTGCTCGCAGCCAGACGACCGTCGCGCCTCTTCGACGACTGACGGAACTGCTGCTCCTCTGCGCGCGTCGTCCCTGCCTCTCGACCGCTCATTTGGAGGCTTCCCTCCTCCCGTGGGTATACCCTCTCAACGCCTAGGGCATTTTCATACTCATTTTACCCACGGCCTTGTAGCATCTAGTTCACTTCTTGATTCACTTGA
Source organism: Thalassia testudinum (assembly GCA_037157565.1). Classification (NCBI taxonomy): domain Eukaryota; kingdom Viridiplantae; phylum Streptophyta; class Magnoliopsida; order Alismatales; family Hydrocharitaceae; genus Thalassia; species Thalassia testudinum. The sequence goes on along the minus strand of JAZHRO010000003.1, from coordinate 106,976,865 downwards.
CCTACATGTGCATTTCATTGTCAGCCCTAACCCTCGGTCAAGAAAACCTTCTTAGCCCTAGCTGCATCTTCCATGGCAAGGGTATTACCTCATGAGGATCAAGCTGACTTTTTAGTGGCTTGCATCCAAAGGTATATTGCCACAACTACATGGCAGGTTGTATTGCCTCAAGGCATACTGCCACATATTTTTTTCATGATGATTACAGTGTTTCAAACTATGTTTTGGGGTGAATGTTGTTTGGTTGAATGGTTGTTTCTTTTTTGCAGGTATTCCATCCTCAACTCACCACTCTTTTCTCCTAAACCTAACCACCCATTCCACCAAATATGCCTCCCCGTAGGAAGCAAGTTGAGGGATCTTCCAGTTCCTCTTCCACTTTTTTGGCAGATCAATTGCGGGGTGACATCGCTAGGCAGCGATTTCGTCGTTTCGCGAATGCCAAAGTTAAATGCCCTCGTTTTATTATTTGGAATGATTTTGCCCATTTGAACCTTCGGGAACACTTCCAAACTCTCCATCTTTTCCAATATTTTGACCGTCAATTCCACTCCGGCATTGGAACTCTTGGTGTGTTCCCTGATCTTTGCCGTCTCTTTTATGCCAACATCGTTGAGGACTACAGCAACGATGAACTTGAACTCCATACCCGCCTATTTGGTCGTGAAATACACATCACATCTGAAACTATCTCTGACCTTCTAGCCATCCCCAATGAGGGAAATGATTTCAATGACATACTGAGGCAATACGACCCTGAAATCATCAATCAAGAGTTAGTTCTCTCGGAAAAATATGCTGAAAACCTTGGCACTCTACCGTGCAAAAATCTCAAACCACTTCCACGTCTACTCTCTCGCATTTTTGGGTGGGACCTCCTAAACAAATCAGGAGGTTTTGATTACATCTCACGCCAACACAAGGCTCTCCTTTTTGCCGCCTTATTGTTCGCGTCATGAATGAGGACCATGGGGCATCACTTCCGTTTGGGTCTATTCTATCCAAAATCTTTTCATCCCATCGGATTTCCATAACTGACCAAGCAGTTGACAAGAAAATTGAGCCTTACAACCGGGCCACAGCCGCCAAGATGCATATACTTAGAGAACATCTTGAGCCCGCCGACGAACCCATGGAAGAAGAGCCCCTTCCACCCTTTCCAGACTTCCATGAACCACGGCCCCTTCAAATAGAAGCTCCCCGCTCGAGCTTTGATGAAGCATGGGATCCAGCCACAGATTCCCTCTCCTCCGGCATCTCCCTCCTGCTGCGTCGAACCGGCGAGATGTACACCTACATGGGAAGCATGCGCCGCGACATCGACGAACTTAGATCAGATGTTCAAAATTTGCAGATAGGACAAGGACCCGCTCGTCGCCGCCGCCGCCAAGATCAAGAAGAATAATTTTAGTGCTTCTATTTTTCTGTCTTTTATTCTAAGTTTGTATTAAGAGGCCTTGACCCTCTGCTTAATATTTTTGGGAACAAATAGCTAGTCCATGCTTAAATATTTCTATTCCTAATCAATTTTCCTTAATGCCTTGTCATCTTTTAAACATGCAATTTTATTCACGCACTCTACTTTGTAGATATTACTCTTGTAGTTTGGATTTTGACTCCCTTTAAACAACCCTTCATGATGATATTCAAAAAGGGGGAGAAGAATGTAGGTAAGAAATTAAGGAATAATAAATAGATAAAGGCTATCAAGTACAACCTTTAGGGGGAGGAAAGAGGAACCTACAGCTATATTTTGAAAATCATCAAAAAGGGGGAGATTGTTAGTTCAACTACTCATATATAATATTTTGATGATTTTACAAAATGTAGAAAATGAAATAATAAATAAAGCGTAGCATATTGTTTTCTCTCTATAATAACATATTTGCAGGAATTCAAAAAGCTTTCCAAGACGGGAGATTAAAAGCGTGAAGACGAGTAGCAAAAGTATTAGGTCTTAGGCTTTTTTCATGTAAACTTTCAAAGGTTGTAATTTTCATGTTATTTGAGTCTAGAAATATTGTAAAGAGCCCCCAAACATAACCTATAAATAGCTAACTTAGGCTCTTTACACTTAGGATAAATTAGAAACAAAAAACCCAACACTTATACTTTTATCAGACGTCCATTAAAAAGTCCAGACGTCTGATTTTCCATAATAAGACGTCTGACATATGTATCAGACGTCTAATTTCAAATATTTCTGGCTTTCTTCATCTCCTCATAAACATCAGTCGAAGGACTTCACTTTCAGACGTCGATAACCGTTCACAGACGTCTGATTATTTACCCAGACGTCCTCATACTAACCGTTAGACTTTTTATCGGCAAAAACAATTTCTAGACGTCTTGACACACTTACAGACGTCTGCCTTTGAACCGTTGGCCATGATTTTCTGTGCGTATCTGTCTACGGCCACATAATCTTTTGGCAGAAGCAGGAAGGAAGAGTATTTTGGATTACAGACGTCTGATCCTCTAAACCTAGAACCCTGTTTGGATCCGATGATAACAGGAACGAATGCACCATTCATTAGACGTCCAGTAAAATCATCAGACGTCTTATGACATAATATCAGACGTCCTTCTTTTGATCCAATAGAGTCCGTTAAGGATATCCTGCAATAATAGACGACCATAGTAAAAATCAGACGTCCTGTAAGACGTCTGATCTTATATTTAGACGTCTGATGTTGCTGTCAGAATCATCATTGCCCTGATTTTGTGTGGATTTCGTCCTAAACTCTTGGGATTTGTCTCCAACGGCTAGAAGAGCTCTCCCAAGTGTTCTTGAAGGTTCCAAACTTGCCTATAAATAGACTACAACTCTTCTTTGGCAAAACACACCTCTTGAGATACAATTCCATTAGAAAAATCTCTTGCTCACTACTCTAAGTTCCATCTTGCCCTTGTGCTGTGCTAATACTCTGATCAAAGGGCAAATCCATACTCCCGGCTCGCTCCGTTCTACAAATCATCAGGGAGTTCTTTTCATGCTTAGTAGATAAGAAAGCAACTAAATAATTGGGGTGCTCTATAGGTGTTATTTTTACTTGTTAATTTCTGTATTTTGGGTATCCGGCCTGTCGGGTCCCCGTCTCTTCATCTTGAAGAGAGAAACCTCCGTTTAGGGATCGGAGGTGGGAATTGTAATTGAGGTACACTACCCTCGTTTAAGTAGTGTGGTTAGTGGATTGATCACCTTGTGATCGAAAATCCTAAGTCAAGAGATTGGCTTAGGTGGTGGTTTTCACCCATCTTGGGTTTCCACCTAAAAATAATTGAGTATATTGTGTGATTGAATTTGTTGTATTACAATACAATATAATTTCACTATTCACCCCCCCTCTAGTGCAATTTCAACAACGTCACAGTAGGATCCGCTTCTCGAATGGTAGTGAGAAGACAACCATAGGATGCCCTATGAAGGAGGTGAGAAGGCGGAAAAATTGTATTTTTAACTCTAATGGAGCATCCCAGGTTTAGGACAAGCTCTTAGAGCTTTGGAGGGGGTGAGAGAAGAGAGGAAGGGATGATGAAAGTGTGGGGGTCGTAGGGCTATTTATAGGTGAAGTTTGAATGGGCAAATAGGTCATTTTAGCTTAAAACATTAAATGGGGGGTCTTTAGTGACGGATATAAATGTCACTAAAGAACCCACATTGTTGAAGGACGTGTGCATGTGCCGCCTCCTCTTCTTCCGCACTCAAAACGCACATCCACGAACATGCAATATTAGCCGTCCAATCACGAGATTGGACGACTTAAAATCAATCTCGACTGCGCCTTCGTCATGCGCCCACGCGTGAGATCTGGCATGAGTGTCGTGCGTTGAATTGCACATTATTCTGATCTGAAGATTCGGGCCGTTGGTGTCTGATCGAGCAGCTGGATTTCTCACCTGTGCGCGAGAAGGAGAGTGTAGCGCCACGAATCGAACGCATGCTCTCTGCCCACATAGTGCATTAACGGCTGCGCTACGCGTGCGTTTGAGGCACGCAGATGCTTTTGTGCTCAGCCGATCTCGGTAGTTGGATCTTCATCCAATGGTCAAGATTATGCGTTGATGTTTGCTTGGAGAGGTGGAGCGGGAGGCCTTGGCGTGCATTGGGTGGTTGGGATGGCGCCACGTGGCACCATCTTGGCCGTCCATCTTTTGTGAGTTGTAGATGGTGCCACAGATCTTGAATTGGATGGATTTTTGCGTCGTTGGGCTACGATCATCGATCCAAATGCATCCGTGTGATCGGATTTATCATCTGATGTACAGATTTACACCATCTTGGCCCTTGACCTCTGATCTTTCTTGAACTGCATCTGATGCTATGGAGGTCCGATTGGGGTGATCTTGGAGTCGTTGAACTTCGATCATTGCCTTGATCAGATCCATACGGTTGGATCTTCAATCTGAGGCTCCAATAAGATATTGCCCTATTCCGTACCATAAAAAGAGAAAATTAACCTAACATTTATACAACCTAACCTAAATGCAAGATGATGCATGTTATGCAATATTTATAATATATAATGCAACTATATGCCTAAGAATGTGCAAAAATAGATGGTTTATATGATACAAATGTGTTACATCACAGACCTCTCTCCCGTGCACAAGGAGGAGGGAGGAAGAATCCCCTGTTTCCAATCCAATTTCAATTTACATTAACTGCCATTGCAATTCTATTCATTTATGATATAAGTAATTTATGAAGGTGAATTTGTAGAAGTACACCTTGCATCTGTTTTAATTGCTCGTTGATTTCTTTGCATGAATGAATAGGTATATCTTTAAAGCGTGAAATACTTATAGTGGATAAGGTTTGTTCTATTGGAGATTAATATTTACATTGATATCCATTGCCAAGATCAGTATTTAACAGAATTTTAGGTTGTGGTGATCTTGCATATAAACACCTACATTCTTGATTAATTATTTAGAATAAGAGTTTATGTGAGAAAATGAGTTGTGCTAAGTACTATGCACACTCGTTGAGTTTCCCTTATAATTGAGGCACCATTCACTAGTCCAATAGGCTAATTTCTGACCTAACTATTTTCGTGGTTAGATTTTGAAAAGTAAAGATTTTGAAAAGTGATATTCTACCACACAACCAAATACAACGACACAACATTTTATGTTAAAATTTTTATTGAAAATGAAGATCGCTCTTTCAGTTGCTAACCATTTGTCTCATCTTCCTTCTTCGATCATTGACCCCTCTAGACCTATTACTGAGCATTTTCCAGACAAACATCTTCTAAGCATTGATGTTGGACTTCCCTGGTATGTCGATATTGTCAATTATTTGGCATTGAACCAGATCTCATCTGATTGGCTAAAAGCCAAGAAAGACATTGATTTTAGATGGCAAGTATTATGTCTAGGGTGATCCTTACCTCTTTCCCAACAGTGCTGATAAAATCATTTGGAGATGCATTCCCGACACCAAGGTCAAGGATATATTATCTTTCTGTCATGATCAAGCCTGCGGTGGCCATTTCTCTACCCATAAAACTACAACAAAAATCCTCTAATGTGGTTTCTATTGGCCCACACTCTTTAAGGATGCACACATTTATAATAGGGCATGCACTCGTTGCCAGACCTAAGGTAACATGAGCACCTCGACATGATGCCCTTGAACCTGATTCTTGATTGTGAGATTTTTGACATTTGGGGGATTGATTTTATGGGTCTCTTCCCGAATTTGAATGGTTTCGAATACATCCTTCTGGTCATGGATTACATCTCCAAATAAATTGAAGCTGTTCAGACTCAAACTAATGATCATAAAGAAGTAATCAAATTCACTCATGAGCACATCTTTTCTCGGTTTGGTGTCCTACATGCGATCATCTTTGACAAAGGGACCCACTTTGTGAATGTGCACTTCCAATCCCTAATGAAGAAGTATGGGGTGTCGCATCGTATTTTGAATCCATATCATCCCTAAACTAATGGACTGGTTGAGCTTTCCAATTGGGAGATCAAGAAAATTCTTCAGGTTACTATTCAACTTGACAGAAAGGACTAGTCAACCTGACTTTCGGAAGCATTTTGGGCCTATAAGACAACCCATAAAACCCAATTAGGGATCTCTGTTCAGACTTATTTATGGGAAGGCATGTCACCTAGAGATGGAGCACAAGGCCTACTGGATAGTATGGATGTGCAATTTGAATCTTAGGGAGGCTGGAATCCATTGCCATTTGCAAATGAGCGAGATCGATGAGCTATGAAATGATGCGTATGAGAATTCGTGTATCTACAAGGAGTAGATTAAGGCCTTTCATGATAAGCACATCTCACGAAAATCTCTCTATCTTGGTTAGAAGTGCTTCTCTTTGATGCCCTACTCAAGCTCTTCCCAGGAAAACTGAGATCAAATGGGCCAGACCTTTTTTAGTTTGAAGGATCTTTGTGAAATGGCAGACCGCTATGCTGCTTTGTGTTTATTATAGTACAGTCGTTATAGTATAAGACAAGACAGCTACGGTTGTCATTTCAATGGATTTTTTTTTTTACTCGGAAATAGTTTTCCCAAGGTCGAACTCAGGGAGCTACTGGAATTCTAGAAGTACAAAGTTTCTCTATTGGATTACGAAAATAAGAGAGAGAGAAAGATTTTTGTCTTGGCCTCTTCTCCTCTTTGTGCTTTCTCTCTGATCCTGTCTTCTTCCCTCTTCTTTCTTCTTCTGCTCTTCCTGTCATCTTCTCTTTTCTTCTTGGCTGCTCATCTTCTTCTTTTGCTCTTCAGCTGCAGAGTCTTCTCTTCTTCTTTCTTTTCTTCTTCTTCTTCTCTGCTTTATCTCCTCTGAAGGTTCATCCGTCATTTGATACAGACATCAGACGACTTAAACTGCGGTCTGCTACAGTGCTCCTCTTTTTCTTCCTTCGCTGCTTCTTCTTCTTTGGCGAGCCTTCTTCTTCTTCCTTGGTCTTCTCTTTTCCTTCTTGTAGCTAAGTGCTGAGCCTCTCCTTCGCGCCCTGTTCCTGCACAAGGCATAGCAAAACCTAGCCCTTCCCTCTACCCGCTCGTCTCTCTCTCTCTCTGTAAATCGCTGATAGGAAGCTCTCCCAGAGTCGGGTTATCGGGTCGGATAGCGTACCCGTGACCAGGTGCACCGGCATGAGTAGTGCGCGAGGAGTGCAGGGTAAATGGGTCGGCCAGGTCCGCGTGGCGTGGGTCGCGGACGAGGCGGGCGAGTGGGCGAGGGGACCTCACCCCGTGTTCTGAGGCATTAAGGTAAAAACACAAAATCAATTTAAATGGGTGCGGTGCTTAGAGATCTTACAATGTGGGACTAAACTCTGCTCCTTCTCGCGCGTGCCTGCCGGAAGACCTCCTCGCGACCTGCTCAGCTGCTGCCGCTGTTGGTGCCAAGTGCTGAAGCAAAAGTCTTCACAGACTTCACCCCAATCCATAGCACCTGGAGCGCAGTTGCCTCGACGCCTAGAGCCTGCTTGGAAGCTGCTTCAATCGTCAACAATGGCGGAGGAGCTCCAGAACCTGTCGTGCATGAATACGGCCTATCGGCCTAATCAAATCACAGGGGAACCTTCATCGTGGCACGACGAAGGTGGTGCGAGGTACAGCAGGCCGCGGGACGGCCTAGGCATGCGTGCCTAGGTCGTTCTGTGGCCGAAAAAGTGGGTTTGATCGGGGGAGTGTTGTGGAGGTGTGGAGTGGTAGTGGAGGGGCGGAGGGCGTTTGGTATGATGAGGCGGAGCTTTTGGGACAGTTGGTGAGTCGTATGGGGTTGTGGAATGACGGGGGCGACTCGTCGGAAAGTGGCCGGAGGCGGGGAAGGTGAGGGTGGTCAGGCGTGGTCGTGGGGCAATCAAGCAAATTAGATTAGGGAAAAGAAAGAGGGGAAGAAGGGGAGTAACTGCAACCTACTTACAGGGACGAAGGGGGGAGGGCGGAGCTGCTGGTTCGTACCTGCCGGAGCTGGGGAAGAAACACCTAGAGGGAGAGAGCGGCGACGAGGAAGTGGGCAGGGAGGGCGCCGGCGGGTACAGTACGGCGCAGACGAGAGGGCAAGGGAAACCCTACTGCAGGTAAGGCGGCAGAGCAACGAGGAGGAAGAGGAGAGAGTCATCGGAAGCTATGGGTTTCCTGTTAGAGAAGGAAGAGAGGAAATGTTGAGAGATTCTTCTCCAAGACCAGCTTGCTCGAACCGGCTGGCGATGCTGGTTCTTATAAAGGGGGTGGCGGAGAGGTGGACGCAGGCTGGCGACGTGTGCCCCTCACCGGAGTATGGTCGGAGACAAGACCCATACCTTCCGCACGTTCGCACGGAAGGTGTGGGGGTCGTCAGGCGGCATGGCTGAGTCCCTGCAACAGTAGACGTCGCAGGGAACTCCGCGTTCACTTTGCAGGATGTTCCCTTCACCCTGCGCGTCGCCATGCTTCGCGCAAAGTCGTCGGAGCATGTTGCTGCGTAGAGACTTGCAGGAGGGACCTTTCTGCAAAGTATGACGAGAAAGTTGGGGGCCAAAATGCAAGGGTTTCGAAAGTTAAGGGTCAAAAAGTAATGATTAGGACCAAAATGCAAAGTCGGTCAAGGAGGTCTCTTCTTAGGCTCAAGTTTTTATGCATGACTATATTGAACCTAAGGATTCTAATGGTGAATTTTGTTTCTAGGTCAGACCATGTTTGATCAGCCAATTTACGTAAAAACTCAAATTAAATCATTAATTGGACATGGTTCTCAATGTAGGTCAAAATGGGTTTCTAAGGCCAAATTGAAGGTTCTAAATCCTAGAGATTATTTTTATATGAATTTTAGAGGGTTTATTTGATTTTTACCCTGCCTCAAACCTCGTGAATTGAAGTGGGTTTGTTTTAGGGTTACAGAATGTTATTTAATTTCTTGGAGTTGCTGTAGCCCTTGTTAGATCAGATCATCCCACTTTCCTTATTATTAGGTTTGTTTGACCTGTGTTTGGACCCTTAATTACCCTGTTTGCAAATTACATTGGTGAAATTACATTTTTACCCCTTATGACTTATTTTCTTTTTGAACTTAGAATTCTCTGAGTTAAGCCTTTCTTTGAGCTATGTAGGAGCTTTTTCTTGCAAATCTAGGTTAGATTTTGCTAGTTAGGGTTCATGATGAGGTTCTCATCACTTTGGAAATGGAGCAGTCAAAATCAGTGAACTTAGCCATGACTCAGACTCTTTTTTAGTGAATGGTTAAAGACTGAAACCATTCCTCGAGCCTATTGATGCAAATCTGGAAGCTAAATCCTTTGATCTCCATTCACCATGAGCTACATTATGCCCAGTTGATGGCGTTAAACTTAGCGGTTAATGGGAGACAACCCGTCATTTGAAAACTTGAGACCCTTTTTATCCATTTTGAGCTGAATTCCTATTGCACTTTAGGGTTCATATCTTAAAACAACTAACTCCACCTTCGATACTCATATTGGAGCTTGAAATCATTCACAATAGCCATCCCGACCCGATCACTCACCCTTGTGAACTAACCTAAATTCGAACCCACCTGGTTTGCAATGAAGGCATTGCAAAACTTAGGCATGGAAGGTATTGAAGTGCAAAATGACTTGAAATTCAATTCTATTAAGGGGCTCTCATATAAAAAAAATAAAGAGGATGAAAGGGGAGGAAACTTTTGAGTTGAATTGAAAAATCTATTTTGAGGAGGAAAAAGAAGAGAAAAATAGAGAAAAGAAGCAAAAGATAATTGTGTTAGTCCTAGTAGTTGAGTATGGAACATACCTAAGTTCTAGGATGGATCGAATGATGAATTAAGTATTGAAGTGCTAAAGAAAAGGAGATAAGTAAGGGATATTGACTTTAGTCCTCTTGGGCCTATTTTGGGCATAAATACTCATATTTGTTAAGATCTGGACTATTCCTTAAGAGGTTGAGGAGTTGCGAAGCTGATGTATTAAGTCTAAGGCTTATGGATTATTCAGCCTCATTATTTGCCCTTTGATTTGTGGAACTTAGTAACCTAGACACCCAAAATTCACACTCTGGTCTGGTTCAATGAGCTTAATGAAGAATAATGCCATAAAGTGTTTTGTTTTGAAAAAGAATGATTTTTGGAAGATTTGACTTAGGAGCGACTCGAAAGCACAAGTTGATTAGAGTTCCTGCCATAGAGAGGAGTAAATATTGTGTTTGAGGATGCTGAAAGAGTGATTCTCATTTTTGATGAAATTCATAACATTAAATGTTGCATCGTTATAGTTCATTGCGTGGTAGAAAATTGCTTTTCAAAATTATTAATTCTCAAAATCTAACCACGAAAATAGTTAGGTCATCTCCACAGGAAGGAACTAGCCTATTAAATTAGTGAGTGGTGCCTCGTTTGTTCGGGAATATCAACAGATGTGCATACTAATTAGTGCAATTCATTTTTAACATAAGTTATCATTCTATGTAATTCATCAAGAATATAAGGAGGTTACATGCAAAATCACCACCATGGAAATACATGAATCATGATCTTGGTACTATCAAACACCATTAATCTTAATCAAAATAGAACTTGTTCCCTATAACCAATATCCCCTACTCTATCATTCATTAGATAAATGCAACTATCTGTAATTCGAATAAATCAGAGGGATATTCATGAAAATCTATCTTAATATAATAATGAGATAAATAGATTAATAGTGCTTCTCACAATGGCAAAAGTTGTAATTATTATTGTGAGGGGAAACAGAGGATTTCTCCTATCTCTTCTGTGCGCGCACGTGGAAGCGTCGTCGGAGGAGCTGCTGTGGGTGAAGGTGCGTTGGATCGTGGGCTTCGTGATGGCATTGGAGGGGTGGCTAGAGGTGGCTGCCAGCGGCCAGTCGTAGGAGGAGTGGATGGACGACAGTGGTGTTTAGCGTGGGAGAAAGGGTTGCCGAGGGTCGGCGTGGCTGGCGTGGGTTGTCGACAGAGGTCAAGGCAAGCACTTCGATCATTTTGGCAAAGAAGGAGGTGGCCCAAGGTGGCGTAGTTAGCAAGGGGGACAACGTGCACTTTGGGTTCCTTGCGTGAAGTTGTAGGTGGTGCAAACCGAAGTCAAGGAAAAAGAAGAGGAAGGGTGGAGGTGGCTACGGGCGTGCATGGAGAGGGGATGTGGAAGATGATGGCTGTAGTGAGGGCTTGGGGAATGGTGGTGAAGTGTTCGGTTATGTTGAGTTGTAGGTGGTGGTGTTGGCATGGGAGAGGGGCGGTGGTAGGAGGTTGAAGACGAAGAGGAAAAGGTGTTGGAGGTGTTGATGGTGGTCTGGATGGTGTTGGTGGCAGTGATGGTGTGTGCGTTGCTGCCGCACACACCAAGGTAGGGGAAGGGTGGAGGTGGGTTCGTGGAGGCCATGGTGCACGCTGGAGGTCCATGGTGTACGTAGGGTGCACGATGGTGGCGAGGGAGGAGATCCTCGTAAGGGGAAAGATGATCTCCAGGAGCCGCTGCACTTCTTATATAAAAACACCCGTTGTTGGTTCCTTCCGCCGAAAGGTTCTCCAACCACTCAGCGAAGATCGTGAGTGGTTGGAACGCTCGGAAACGTCTGCTGGTATCTTCATCAGATGTCCGATCTGAGCTCTAAACGTCTTATAGAAGCAAAATGGACATCTGAATGATGCTTTTGTGTTTTAATAACTCTTGCACCTAGCCTACATCCATCAAATATATTATGTTATCATCCATATGTTATTAAATGTAAAATTGTCGCTTAAAATTGTACGCAGACTAAGATGAATTACCATTTAACTCTTAATATATTAGAAACTAGGATCAAATAATTAAAGAGTACTTAGGCCAAATAATGGTCCACTAAAGAAGATTTATCATATGCGTTATAACATATCATCTCCTCGACGCTTGTCTCTTAGGATATCTAAATATCCTACTAGGGGCATGTAAGCACCTTGTGCTAGTTCAGGTGCCATGGGTGGCATTATGTCAAAATGTCAATTGCCAAGGTCTGGATTTAGCCATAGAATGCCATGGCCAACACAATCACGAAGTGTCAAATGCCAGGGTTCTAGGGGTTGCCATGGGCAGTGCTATCTCAAAGCATCGATTGCCAAGGACCCTTCAAGGATTGATGATGGGGATGAGGAATTTGATACAGATCGTGTTGAGGGCCAATCCGATGTTGGATTTAGGGGAATCTCAAAAAATTAGAAAAAGAGAAAAAAATTATCAAAAATATCTTGTTGAAACGACGGGTTACTACGCTATCGAATTTGGTTTTGAAAACTTGTCGTAGTTTAAATAGCAAAGAACTCGGTTCAATAAATAAAACTTATACCGAAATAGAAATCCTGGGTTGAACTCAGGGAGGCTACGTCGGTCTAAATTTGCAATTATATTTTTTTTCGTGTTTTTTGTTGAAAAGTAGAGTAATTACAATGAAGCACTATAAACAATTAGAATAAGAGAGAGAGAGAGAAAACATTCACTTGATACTTCAAAATGTTTATACAATTAAGCAAGTGAGAAATTACATTAGAAAGTAGGAAAACTATTACACTAGAAAGTAGGAAAATTCTACTTTAGAAAGCAGGAAAAAGGAATGGGAGAGAGAAGTTATCCACCTCGACGATCGCTTGGAGGACGAGCCGGATGGAACGATGCCTGCAAGACGAAGAACGGAGTGGGAAGGAGGTTGAGGTAGGAAGAACGAGAATGGGGTAGCACGTCGTCGTCGTCACGGGATCCACTTCTGAAATGAGGGTAAAAAATTAACTTTATCTCTTGAGGAGCATCCTGGGTGTGGGACAAGCTTCTCTTGAGCTTTGGAGAGGGAGAGGAGAAGGAAGGGATGCGAATTTCATATGGAGGGGGCTCTTTTTATAGTTGCAAGGAGTGAGGGCAATTTGGTCATTACATGTTGAAAATCATTAATTTAGGACCTTTAGTGACGAATAAATCAGTGATTAAAGGCCTGAACGTGGCCGTAGTGGGCGGCTCGCACGTGCCCGCTCACCTCCCCGCGCCTCAACGCTTGTCCAAGATCTTCCAATCTCGACCGTTCGATCGTGAGATCAAACGGCTGAGAGCGCTCCATCACCCACCTCATCCCTGCGCCTCAACGTGTGAGATGCCACGTCGCCTCGCCGCGTCAAATGGCACGTTCAGCAGATTGGGCATGCATAGCCGCCCGATCTCCATCGTGCAATCGATAACGCCTACTTGCCCGCTCTAATTGAAGTGCCCTGCAGCTCAAACTCGTGCCTCAGCATTGTGTTAAGACGCTCGACCAACGCACTGTGGGTGCATTTGCGTTGAGCGCTTAACTTAAGCATGGATGCTTTACAGCCGTTGGATCTTGATCCAACGGCGGAGAGGCGTTGGCGCTAAGGGCTTCAGCAGTTGCGTGCGGCCGGTTGGGCGGCCGAGATGGTGCCACGTGGTGCCATCTTGACCGTCCTTCTGGGTGATGTAGATGGTGCCACGGGTATCAGATTGGGTCAATTTTTGCGCCGTTAGGCTGCGATCGTCAATTCAAATCCATCATGCGGTTGGATTTGTCGTCTGAAGTGTAGATTAGCACCATCTTGGCCCTTGATCTTCTAGGGTTCCTTGATCTCTATCTAATGCTACGGATATCCGATTAGGGAGATCTTGGAGTCGTTGAACTCCAATTGTCGCCCTGATCAGATTCGTATGGTTGGATCTTCGATCTAAGGCCTCGATAAATAGTCGTCCTGTCCCTGACCATAAAAGGAGACAATTAACCTCCATTTTATTCATACTATTTTAAATGTAAGATGATGCATGCTATGCAATATTTATAGTATGTAATGCAATTCTATGCTTAAGAACATGCATAAATAGACATTTTATGTAATATAAGCATGTTTACATCACACCCCCATGCCTATCTTTTGCTAGTCCCTAGCAAAAACTACATGCTATTTATAAAAGAATTAGGTTGGATTATTTGGGCATAAGTTATTTTCAATATTAAGAAAATTTTTACTTAGGATCTGAACTTTTAAAGACATAACAGCGCCCGGGTATCTGCCAAAATGCAGACCGCCTCAATCCCTCGCCTAATTCAAAGAAAATTTTCTTTTTCTCTTTTTCTTCCTTTCTAATTTTTTTTGGATTTTTGAGTTTAGGGTTAAAGAGTGGCTTTCTATGGCCATTCAACTTACCCAAGATTTGATGAAAATCCTAAGTTCTAAGCATCTTATTGTGAATGTGATAGACTCGTTGATCGGCAATTAGAACGGAATTCGGGTTTCTACGCCTCTAAGTGACCTTAAAGAGAGTTCTGCCTAAAGGTGTATTTTTACGACCGGTAACTTTCTCCTTACTTTTATTTTTATGGGGTCAACACAAGGGTGAATCCAGTATATATCTCCCCTATTTATTCTACTTCTCCGCTTCTTCCTAAGTGTTTTGGGAATTTTAAGTGCATTTTTTGAGCTGGGTTCTAGACAACCGGTTAATGAGCTGTTTCCACTGACAACTTGCCAGCCATACTCGTGCGACGAAGTGTGATTTATTTCTTTTGTTTTCTTTTTCTTTTCTCCTTTTCTTTTTCTTTTCTTTTTGACTTTCTTTTTCTTTTTTTTAAGTAGATGGCTTCCTTGGTCTAAGATTTACCTAAAGGCAGTAAAATGAAAATGGTCTAGTGGCTGGGCTCTAGACAACCTACCTATGGGCTGTTAGCCACGATAACTTGCCAGCCATATCACCCTAGAAGGTTCATTAGCTACCCAATTTCCATTAAAATCGCCGATCAACAAGTCAGTGAAAAGAAAGTGTGTAGATGCTTTAGACTTAAAGTTCCCTCAAATCAGAGTGCGGGTTGATAAGTCGTGTACTTATCACCCAAACTTATTTACTTAAATTCAGATAGAATTTAGGTTAGCGAGGATTCGAAAAACAAATCCACATTTTAGTGAATACCCAGGCTGATTAAGCCTAAAGATCTAAAGGGTCTTTTGTGTTCAGATCCTAATGTAATATTTCCTAAGATTGAAAAGTCCTAATATCCAAGTATTCCTTCCTAATTCCATAAATTTTTTTAATATATAAATAAAAGAAAATAAAACGAATCAACGGAGCTGACGAATTAATTTAGAGATGAATATCCACCCCCCCATGCCTATCTAATGCAATGTCCTCATTATATTAAAAAGACATAAAATAGAGTGTAATAGAGTAGAAAGCACCTGAATTGCGTGAATGATGGGTCCGATCCGAGATAAACAAAAACTGTATACGTGCTAAATTTAGTGACTTCAACTAGGCACAATATACAAAGAAGAGAAGTAAAGAATTCAGAAGTGCATGTCAGAATCAAAATAAAAAGATGAAACCTCTGACCTACCAGTAGATGTCCATAAATGTGGACCAGATTGTGGTGCAGACCCATACCCCATGATCGAGAATATCTAAGGTTCTGGATAAAAATTACCCAAAACCTAAAATCAGTATGCAAGCATGGTCGGGCCTGTGATTTATGAGGATGGAACCCAATACCAAAAAGTCGAGTTACAGAGAAATCAAGCTCCAAAGGATAATCAATGAATGTGTGCTTGGGTTGGACATCCTCAAAACAAATGTTGTAAGGGTCCTAGTTTGATGGTTTCAGCCTAATTGGAACACTTAAACTCAGTCTTCTACTTCCTCCAGAGTTTGCTTCCCAAATTAGAATTTCCCAGCTTCTATTCTCCTCATTCACAATGTCAAATTCCGGGATCTCTTGCATATTAATCACCTCGTCTGAAATTTCCAAGTCTAAAAGATGTGGTTGAATCAGAATTGACTTGGGTCTAGTTATCTCAAAAACAGAATCATCAGTAAGTTCAATGGAGTGTAACTGACAATCAAGGCATTAGATTGAATCCTCCAGAAAATGTGATTCTGGATCCGTCATGTGAGCCCCAATAAGATCAGTTTCCTCAGTTATTAGGCTATCAAATGATCTATCAGATTCCTCAGGCCCAATCGTCTCACAGAAATCGTGTTCTGTAAACTCACGTGAGACTTCGCTAATTGAATCTTCACCATCAGAATCAAAGAAATCAAAATCCGTATTAATGTATGTCCCAAAATCATCCGTCACTTTCTGATCCATGGAGACATATGTTTCCTCGTACCCCGGCTCATGGCTTTCAGGTGAAGAAATTGGATCATCCTTAATTGGTTGCTTTAATTCAATCTAGTCAACCTCGTAACACGTGTCCCTCCTAAAAGGTGCTTGAGCAGGCTCTGACATTGGCTCTCCTGAAAGGGGTTCATCTTGGGAATCATCCCATGATTGAACTAAAGCAACCACAAATCTCATTCTCAATTTCGCTAACTTCCCAAGTAGAAACTCACTCGGGTTCTTATCCTTAACATTCTGGAGCCAAACCAACAAATACTTGTTCAAATCATCAATCATCTCAATCAGGGGCTCCAATTTTTTAATGCAAGGTATTGGCTGAACTTCTAAATATTGTATGGTATTCCTCAAGTTAGCCAAAACCTTATCTTGAACCTGGTTACCCTAAACCAAATGACTTGTTTCAGGGTTGGGCGGGTTTGGGATCAGTGCAGAGGAGTTAACGAATTGAGATTCGTGATACCCTTCCTGATAATAGGTCATTTTGGATTATTCAAAAGGTGGTGATGACCTAAAGGCAGTGTATTCAGGGAATGGGTAAGGATCAGTGTATCCTCCTTGATTGTAGACCGTATTAGGTTGTCCATGAAAGGGTGGAGATCTATAATCGATGTGGCTCGGAGAAGGATAGAAATTACAATAATGGTGTTTAGGGTTAGATCCTAAACATGGAGGTCCAGAGCTATATCCCTAATCTGAGTTATCCCAACTAACTGATGGTTGATTACGGTACGAGTTGAGATAATCGTCATGTTGAGAATAACTCATAATAGGAGGGAAAGAGAGGGATTGCATATAAAATGTGGAAGGATTCATGATAGACGGGACGAAGAAAGGTGTCCTGCAACACAAACAATCAAACCTGTCCTTAAGTGGGCTAGCCTAAAAACTTACAGACTCCCAAAACCCGTCTTGAGATAAAGAAATGATTTGATTTACTTCTCTCTGTTCAATCCAACCAGTTAGATGGAGGGACTGGGGAGAAGGTTCTTCCTTCAGCTTACGCCTCTAGTTCCTAGTGTACCCCCAACCGCGATCGTTTGATTCTGCTCCCCTTGCTAGACATCAGATTGAACAGTAGAAACAGACTAATCGAAAATAATCTCGTTCTGGGCCCTGAAAAGTGAGTCGAATCCTTAAGGCCAACGTCTACTCTATTTTATTTAGGGCTAGGTTTGAATGTGCTTTGGAATGTGATGGCCCTTTATTTGGGTTGTGCCCTTAACGATTGATTGATTTGTGTGTGCGTACACAACCAGTGGTTTTCAAGCAAGATTATTTTTGATGCGATGAATTTTAGGGTTCAAATCTTGCTTAATAGCTTTTAGGATTCAACTTTAGGTATTTTCAAACAAGTTTTGTTGGCACACCAGGTTTTGAAAGCACAGGTGAAGATGTTTTCCTTTGAAACTTAAAACAATGTGGAGTGCCTGGTAAATCCCTAAGAGTTGAACCTATATGACAGCTACTTGATGAGTTGATTTTACTTGAAGTGGTTCAGCCCAATCAACTCAAATAATTGGCCTGCTGCACCACTTAATTAAGCACACAAGTGATTACCTAATCTGATTTCTACTCACTTATGTGTTTGGATGTGTGTACCGGTTCCAAAGATCGGTTTACTGGTTGAGTTTGAAAATCAGATGAGGTTGTGTACCTCTGTGAGATTTTTTTTAAATTTTTCTTTTTAAATGTGAAGGTTGAGGCGGGTGTAGGTGTCAAGCAAACAAACAAAACTAACCTTAGAGTTTATAACAACACCTAGGTTGATTTATGTTTGTGTTATTACGTGGTGGAATGAAAGCTAATGGGTGGGAGGTGGGGGAGAACTTACAGAACCTTCAACAGCAGTTTGCTCCAATCTACCGATTTTGCTCGTCTCAAAAGAGTACCTGCAATCACAATAAGAAAGAAGATAAGTGAGGTAAATGATTCGTAAGTTGGAAAACGTGAAAAAAAATCAAAGAGCGTTGCCTCCCCGGCAACGCCGCCAAAATGTTGAAATGACGGGTTACTACACTATTGAATTTGGTTTTGAAAACCTATCGTTGTAGTTTAAATAGCGAAGAACTCGGTTCAACAAATAAAATTTATACTGGAATAGAAATCCTAGGTCGAACTCAGGGAGGCTACGTCGATCTAAATTCGCAATTATATTTGTTTTGGTGTTTTTGCTGAAAAGTGGAGTAATTACAATGAAGCACTATAAACAATCAGAATAAGAGAGAGAGAAAACATTCACTTGATACTTCAAAATGTTTATACAATTAAGCAAGAGAGAAATTACACTAGAAACTAGGAAAACTATTACACTAGAAAGCAGGAAAATTGTACTCTAGAAAGTAGGAAAAAGGAATGGGAGAGAGAAGTTATCCTCCTCAACGATCGCTTGGAGGGCGAGTCGGACAAGACGATGCATGGAAGACGAAGGATGGAGTAGGAAGGAGGTCAAGGCAGGAAGAACGAGAATGGGGCAGCACGTCATCGTCGTTGCGGGATTTGCTTCCGAAAAGAGGGCGAAAACTTGACTTTATCTCTTGAGGAGCATCCCAGGTGTGGGACAAGCTTCTCTTGAGCTTTGGAGAGGGAGAGGAGAGAAGGAAGGGATGAGAATTTCATATGGAGGGGGTCTCCTTTTGTAGTTGCAAGGAGTGAGGGCAATTTGGTCATGACATGTTGAAAATCATTAATTCAGGACCTTTAGTGACGGATAGATCCGTCACTAAAGGCCTGAACATGGCCATAGTGGGCAGCTTGCGCGTGCCCGCTCACCTCCCCGCGCCTCAACGCTCGTCCACGATCTTCCAATCTTGGTCGTTCGATCGTGAGATCAAATGGCTGAGAGCGCTCCATCGCCCACCTCATCTGCATGCCTCAACGCGTGAGATGCCATGTCGCCTCGCCGTGTTAAATGGTGCGTTCAGTCGATTGGGCACGCACAACTGCCCGATCTCCATCATGCGGTTGATAGTGCCCGCTCGCTCGCTCTAATTGAAGTGCCCTGCGGCTCGAACCCGCACCTCAGCATTGCGTTAAGACGCTCGACAAACGCGTTGTGGGTGTGTTTGCGTCGAGCACTTAACTTAAGTGCAGGCGCTTCACAGCCGTTGGATCTTGATCCAACGGTGGAGAGGCGTTGGCGCTAAGGGCTTCAGCGGTTGCGTGCGGCCAGTTGGGCAGCCGAGATGGCACAACGTGGCACCATCTTGGCCATCCATCTTCTGGGTGATGTAGATGGTGCCACGGGTATCAGATTGAGTCAATTTTTGCGTCGTTAGGCTGCAATCATCAATCCGAATCCATCCATGTGGTTGGATTTTTCGTCTGAAGTGTGGATTAACACCATCTTGGCCCTTGATCTTCTAGGGTTCCTCGGTCTCTATCGATGCTACAGATATCCGATTAGGGCGATCTTGGAGTCGTTGAACTCCAATCGTCTCCCTGACCAGATCCGTACGGTTGGATCTGTGATTCGAGGCCCTAATAAACAGTTGCCCTATCCCTGACCATGAAAGGAGACAATAAAGCTCCATTTTATTCAGACTATTCTAAATGCAAGATGATGCATGTTATGCAATATTTATAGTATGTAATGCAATTCTATGCTTAAGAACATGCATAAAGAGACATTTTATGTAATATAAACTTGTTTACATCATATCTCTCTCTCTTTCTCTTCTAAAAATACACTTGTAAGTTGAACCTAGACCTTGCTGCTTGTACACACAGATGCTTTAACCGCTGGGGTTAATGAACCTCTAGGCAGATTCTAGGGCCTTAGAAACTTTTGTTACGAACCTAAGGTTGAGTCTGGTCAGGTTCGTATCTTAGTTGATACTTTAATACCTCTAAGCTTAGAGTTGGTATTTCAATCTAGTTTC
This sequence comes from Thalassia testudinum, assembly GCA_037157565.1. Lineage (NCBI taxonomy): Eukaryota > Viridiplantae > Streptophyta > Magnoliopsida > Alismatales > Hydrocharitaceae > Thalassia > Thalassia testudinum. The sequence continues at coordinate 106,956,877 of JAZHRO010000003.1, read as the reverse complement.
TAAAGAGGTGGCACGAGTAGGCATCCTAATGGTTAAAATCCGATCTAATGATCTGGTTCATTCCATAGGATTTTGGTATGGACTACCAAAAGTTAGTCATGGGGGTGTGATGGTAATGCCATCATCCATCATAACTAACCTAATTTAGTTGGAATCTAGTGATAAGTGCTCCTGAATAACCATCTGAGGGTCGTAATTCATTTCTGAAACAAATGTGAGAAGAAGATGGGAAATTTCGTTAATTTTTCTATTTTAATGAGAAAATCACAAATATAGAATAAATGAGGGGTTAATCAGTGGTCAAATGAACTTAAATTCCTAAGAGGTGGGCTTGAACTGACTGAAATAGGGCTTTCCAAGATTTGAGGATTAATTCAATAATAAAAACTTAATTACAGCCTCAATTCAATTGAAAGGGTTTCACTGGAAATAAATGTAATCTAAACCTCCTAAAAATCATTGAAAAATATTCTATGAGGTTTGGAATATTCACTTTGACCAATTGCACCTATTTTGACCTAAAATAGAGAAATCATTGAAATTATTGCATTTTGGGTTACAGTGTAAATTACTTAGTCAAACTTGGTCAAAACTCAAAGCTGAGGTCACCATTAAATTCCTTGGATCCAAATTAGGTTAACCCTAAAGTTTGAGCCCAATTAGAGTTCATCTTGATCTAGTTTTCATTTTAGCCCGTAGATTTCAGCTTACTACATAATTACCCATAGGTTTCAAGTTTTTAGGACAAACAGGCCCCCACTTTTTGATTGGCATTGCAAGTAGGCCCCTACCTCCATCGCCTCCTTCATTGCCATTCATGTCAACTGCAGTAGCTTGGAAACCCAAACTGTTGAGATTTGATCCAAGATTTGAAGGACCAAATCATGATCAAATCCCACAAAATTTGGTGGGATTGATCTTAAGGGCATTCCACACTGATTAGACATCTTCTTGAGATCCAAATTGATTGGATTTGGTGTCAGTGAGCTCAATAATTTTGAGCTCAAAAGTCGACCAAATACTTGCGTATTTTGGCTCATTTGAGTGGGAATTCGAACCTATATAAAGCCTCTGACTTCTTCAAGTCAAAGGGGTGCCCAATTTGACTGGAATCTCCTTTCTCTTCTTCCTTGCTGGTGAGTTTCAGCACCTCGGAGCTCCTTCATCTCGCTTCCTCACCCTCTGCCACATATAATAGGTATAGGGTTCTCCTTCTCCTTCCTCCCACAGAGCTTTATGCAAAGCTTTGCTACCCAATTTCATCTCCTCCGCTCCGACGTCTTCCTCTTCTTCCTCATCTCCGTCGAACCTCCAGTGAGCCACTCTTCTCTTCCTTTCCCAAAATTTCTTTAGGTATTTCACCCCTCTCCCCTCATTAGAGTTCTGGAGCTCTAGAGCTCCATTCATTGAGTTCACCTCCTTCTCCGACGTCGATAACCATAGCCACAACCACCTTCACCATCTCTCCACCTTCACATTCCTCTGACCAAATTAGGTTGGGCAAAAGGTCCCCTACACCTCCATGCAGCTTTCGTCCAACCTAATTTAACTTCACATCGCCTCCACCATCACCCCCTACCATGGTCGCTGGAGATCCATCAAAGCTTCTTCAGCCAACCACCACACGCAGCTAATCACCAAATTACCACCACCACGAGCTTTGCCACACTCAGGTGAAGCTTCCTGGGTATTTAATTGGGGCTAGTAGCCTGTATTCTTGGCTACAGGTACTCCGCCATCGCCGTCGCCGTCGTGTTCTCCATTACCATCGATCTTCGTCCGACGAGCAATCCATAAGGCAACACCCTCTCCTCCCACGGAACCACTATGGAAGGAATCTGGGCCATGGATTTCAAGATCCACGGTCAATTGAGCTTAATTGATTAGCAGCTTCCTCGTTGCGAAACACGAAGGAGGAGCGAGACCTTTAGTCCCACATCGTGGATTGAAGGGCTTGAAGGTGCTTTTATAAGGAAATCTAGCGTTGGCTATGATTAACAAAAATCATTGCGAAGAAAAGTTGGAGTTTAGAAAACTCGAGTCGTTGCCAAATTTGCAAGAAATTCCACAACCAAATAATTTTTAACCGAAACTCTAGTGAGTCCCAAGTCAAACACGAGGAGGTGAATGTTTGATTTAAAATCCGTGTTTATTTTTACAAAGCAGAATAGCTAGTTGAATTAATCTAATGATCTAAATTACTTAAAGAATAAACAATAGAAGAAAGAGAGAATAATACAAAGAAAGAGACAAATATAGAGAGAATGAACATATATTTCATAACCATCAAACCATGTTCATTACATCTACTTGTAGAATTAAAACTACACTAGAAACTAGTAAAAAGATAGGGATGAGAAAAATCTTCCTCGACAGCCACCTGGAGGATGAGCCATGCTGATGGAGTGCCTGAAAGATGGTGGTGAGATGCTGGGTGAGGGAGAACAAAACTGGAGGATGGAGGATGAAGTAGGGCGGCATCGCAGTGGGATCTGATTCTCAAATGGGGTTGAGGAGACAACCACGGGTGCCCACGAATGGGGGTAAGAATGTGGAAAAATTATATTACTTTAGCTCTAGTGGAGCATCCCAGGTATGGGACCAGTTTTTAGAGCTTTGGAAAGGGTGAGAGAAGAGGGGAATGGATGAAGAAAAATAAGAGATATGGGGTCCCTTTTATAGTTGAGGAAGAAGGGCATAAGAGTCATTTTAAAGGCCTTAAGATTTAATATTTGGCCTTTAGTGATGCATGTAAGCATACTAAAGCTGACCGTTGTTGATGTTGCGTGGAATGTGGAACCATTGATCATGATTAGATGCTTCACGTTGCACCACGTCACGTGCCTCCTCTCCTTCAACCGTTAAGGTGTGCCTACCGATTAGCCGTTGGATTGTTCAATCGGATGACTTAAAATGTGCCTCGCTTCTTTGCTACTAAGAAGGTGCACGTCAAATCGCACATCTGATGGTGTGTCATCTCATGTGTGTCGAATGTGCATCATTCGGTACACCACACACCTCATCTGATACTTCTCATCGCTGATCGAATGGCCCTGATTGATTGGACCACATGACTGGGGATTGAGTAGTGCTTAGCGAGTTTTGAACCTGGACCTTTCCTTAAGGATAAGGCATTGGAACGATGAACTATTGGCAGAAACCGTTCTCTCGCATTTGAAAGTCGTCGGAAATCATAGTATAGTCGCGCAAAAATGTTCGTCAAAAATTAAGTTTGTAAAAATTACGAGACATGAGTCCCGGTCGTTCGTCTCTGAGAGGCGTTTGCATTACTCTTGAATTCTATCTTTTTGCCGCTCTACTTCGTTTAAAAATGCACGCCGGTTTCCAATCTCCTAACTAAAACTTCACCACTTCTGTTATTAACTCGGATTACGTGTGCATGTGTCAAATAAATTACAAAGGTGAACGTGTGAGTTTTTGTGCGCACGATTCTAGTGAGGTGGTGACTATTTATGGAGAAAGCATCTATTTTTAGATTTTCAATATCTTGGGAAATGACATGCTTGTGCGTAATGGATAGACAGCTGAAGAGCAGGCAACTTAAATCACGCAAATATGATAATTATTAAGCTCATGGTGATTTCAAACATATAAAGATATATAAATGCATTTTCATTCATTCCATTGGGGAGTTGTTTGCACAAGAAATTTAGAGGAAAGCTTGTACATAAATGCTTGAAACGGAAATCTAGCTACCAGAAAATGACTGCATACAAGAATCAATGGGGGGATTTCGCATGCATCATTGGGGGAGAAGTAAAACTACGCTATTAAGCAATAATAAAAGCAGTAAAAATTATGGAGAGCATAAACTAAATCTAGCAGAATAGAGGGCATTCAGGGGTGGTCCCCGATGACCTTGGAGTGGTCGGGAGGAGAATGAGGGGAGGCCAATGTAGCTTAGGGCGACCCTTGGAGAGAGGGAGAATTGATCCAGCATCTCGGCATGATGTCCTCCATGATGATGGTGAGCTCGTGGAGGTGGAGTAGCTGACCTAAGTGAAGGTGGGCGTGTATGGAGCTAATGAGGTGAGTGGTGCCAATGGAAGCCAAGGGATGTGAATCAGGTCACTTGGCCTCCCATGGGGTCTTTTTATAGACCCAATGGCTTCTCTCTAGAGAGGTGTGGAACTCTCTAGAGAGAGTCCAAGAGTGGCCAACCAAGAGGTTATGAGATCCAAAAATTATGGATCTCATTTTGAATGCCTCTTGGTTGCTAATTTTGGCAACCAAGAGGTGGCACCACTTCAAAGAGAGTTCTAGAGAACTCTAGAGAAGTGTGTGTGCGTGAATGGGTGTGTGTGTGTGTGGTCATGCTCTATATGGCTAGGTGGCTTAGGTTAGGTCCTAAGGGGTTTGGGTAGGTGTAGGTCTTGAATTAGGGTTACAAACCCTAATTGCTAAGGGGAAAATGCAATTAAACTTAACCTAAGTTTAATTGAATGAGTGTGAACCTAATTGAGAGTGAAATAACTCAATTAGGTTGGGTTTAGGTCAACTGGACTCTCACCAAGTCCAATTGAACTTGTGTGGGTTGAGATCTAAGCTCAATTAGACTCAATGAGTCCAGTTGACTTAGGTGAAGGTAATTGACTTTGATCTAAGTCAATTGGGTTTTATGAGGACCTAATTAGGTCCTTGGGTAGGTCTAGAGATGATGTACTAGGGTTAGGACACCTTAATTTAGGTTCCTATGGGGTTGGGATTAGGTCTAGGGAGCTAGAGATCCAAGATCAAGACTTGAATCTCAAAACAGGGACTGGAGACCAGTACCAGACATCCAATAATGTGGTCAGACGACATACTAAAAAATCAGAAGTCCAGACTTCAGTTCTGGATGTCCAATCTGAGTCAGGGGGAAATCAAGGTTCTGTTTTGGGTATTCTACAGAAATTAGACGTCTGACAATGTCTATAGACGTCCAATAACACTGTAGAAGTTTGTTTGAGTTGTGCAGGAGATGGCTAAGGGTCCTGGATGTCCTATAACTCATCTGGACATCCAGATAAAGGTTGCAACTAGGGTTTTAGGGCTTCCTAGGGTGTTGTGACATAATCTAAGGGTGGCTAAGGCTTGGGGAAGTCTCTAGGCTATCCTATGGCTAGGATGGACCTAAGCTCTTCACATTTTACTGCTTTATTCCTACTTACTAGAATAGCAAACCTTTAACCCCCTTGCATTATTGTTCCTATATCTAAACTAAGCCTTCTGCTTCAGCTCTGCTACAACTCTCGTTATTCCAGATCCTGCTTCAGATCTAGTTATTGCCTGCAATCGACATAATGCGCTTAATCAGCACATTATATCATTATTTTATGCATAGCTAAAGTAAAGAAGTAAAGATGCAGATAATGCTTATGCGTGCATGAATTTCCCTAACTTTTGCTAAGTTCTAGCCTAATCTATGTCAATTAGGACCTATGATTGCTGCGTAATCATACCCCCATGCCTAAATCTTGCTAGTCCCTAGCAAATGCAAGACTAATTTTTTTACTGAAAGGGTCCCTAAGGGACTGATTATTTTATCAAGTGTATGAATAGTGATTTTTCTCCTTTTTGTTTTCATCCTATGCTTTAGAAATCCAGACAATTGTGAAAGTGCGGCGATGTAGCTTCTGCAACGGATTCGAGTGAAAACTAATACACCTGTAAAGCCTGTACTTGACCCCTAGTAAAAATTCTAGTGGGATAGGCAGACTTCTTCCCTCAGGGTATTCAAGATATTCTATGAATTTCACCTCGACTTTAGGCTTTGGTAGAGAATCTCTGAGGGAAAGGATTATATATTTGGTGGCTCATTTTCACTTGGTGCTACATAGAGACTAGTACTACAGAATCTAGATTCCTGGATTACTAAGTAACTTAACTCAGAGAAAGACGAGAAAACTATGCTCTCTTTTGATTCCTTTGTATTCATTCTCTCTTTTTCTTTTTCTTAGAGCTCACTATCTCACCAGATTCACACATATGATCTGTATTTGGTGGTCTCACTAGGCATTAACACTTTAATTGAGTTCTCATAACCCTAACACTAAGTTGGGATTCCTCAGCCAGTATTCGGGCAGTCAGAAACACAAGAAAAATAGGTTAAGGCCATATTTGGTGGATCTCAATTTTATCTGGTGGTATTGCCTCAATGAAATAAACACTAAATATTCATTCTTTTCTTTGCTTTTTCTTCTAATTTTTTTTTTAGCTTTTCTTTCTTTTCAACGCTTTTTTTTTTTTTCAACATAACACATCCATGAACTTTATTGAGGAGGCATTATTAGAGATTGGTGGTACTCAAGAGACATTGGGTGGCTTATTTGGTGGAAGTTCCTATTCATGACACCGGGAGAGACGGATAGGATGGTGTATTTCTGACCATGACATCAATACCCTCCTTCAGCTGAGGATTCCATAGAGAATGGTTGTAACCATCCACCTTAGCCCTAGTTTTATGAAAACTCGCTCTCTGCGTATTTGCCTTATTCGGTGGCTCTCAAATTTCGTACAAAAATGTATACACGGGAACCGAGAGCAAAAACTATGCCTAAACTCAGTATCATCACCTAATTATCTAGGATTCCAGATTCCTTGCACTAATCTTAGAGCACCGGTATACTCTACTCTCATCTCACACTATTTGGTGGATTTTTGGAAGAAAATCTACTTGACTCCCAAAACACTGTCCAGGGGTTCAGGAAAAGAAGCACTGCTTCTTCTCGACAGACTGAAGACGTTTATCAGCCTTCACCATGAATCCATTACAAATTCTACGTGTGTGTGAAAAGTTGTACTGGATTCTAGATTATAGGAATCAATTAGAGGATAAAATCCCTGATGCATTCTCTTAATAAAATAATCTTATTCATGAATGCAATATGTATATTATGTTCCTATGGGGTTGGGATTAGGTCTAGGGAGCTAGAGATCCAAGATCAAGACTTGAATCTCAAAACAGGGACTGGAGACCAGTACCAGACATCCAATAATGTGGTCAGACGACATACTAAAAAATCAGAAGTCCAGACTTCAGTTCTGGATATCCAATCTGAGTCAGGGGGAAATCAAGGTTCTGTTTTGGGTATTCTGCAGAAATTGGATGTCTGACAATGTGTCTGGACGTTCAATAACACTGCAGAAGTGGGTTTGAGTTGTGCGAGAGATGGCTAAGGGTCCTAGACATCCTATAACTTATCTGGATGTCCAGATAAGGGTTGGAACTAGGGTTTTAGGGCTTCTTAGGGTGTTGTGACCTAATCTAAGGGTGGCTAAGGCTTGGGGAAGTCTCTAGGCTATCCTAGGGCTCGGATGGACCTAAGCTCTTCACATTTTACTGATTTATTCCTACTTACTAGAATATCAAACCTTTAGCCCCCTTGCATTATTGTTCCTATATCTAAACTAAGCCTTCTGCTCCAGCCTTGCTACAACTCCCCTTATTCTAGATCCTGCATGAGATCTGCTTATTGCCTGCAATCGACATAATGCACTTAATCAGCACATTATAACATTATTTTATACATAGCTAAAGTAAAGAAGTAAAGATGCAGATAATGCTTATGCGTGCATGAATTTCCCTAACTTATGTTAAGTTCTAGCCTAATCTAGGTCAATTAAGACCTATGATTGCTGCGCAATCAACTCTCTCCTTGGATTGACATGAAGATGTTTTTTGTGTTCTCCACTTGATGTGTAGTCTTCAGAGATTTTAAGAAGTGGGAGAAGGCAACGTGGCCACATCTCAGCTGTTGGATCTTCATCCAATGGTTGAGATCGCTCCTTCGTAGAAAATGTAGATTGATGTAAACACATTTACACTACTTAAGATGTCTATTTATGCATGTTCTTAAGCATAGGATTGCATTGCATGATATAAATATTGCTAACATGCATCATCTTGCATTTAGAGTAGTTTGAATAAAATGGAGGTTAATTGTCTCCTTTTATGTGCTTGGACAGGCCAAACTTTTTATCAGGGCCTCGAATCGAAGATCCAATCGTACAGATGTAATCAGGGAGACGATTGGAGTTCAACGACTCCAAGATCGCCCTAATCAGGCATCTGTAGCATCAAATAGTGACTGGGGAACCCTAGAAGATAAAGGGCCAGGATGGTGTAAATCTGCACTTCAAATGACAAATTTGACCACACGGTTGAATTCGGATCGACGATCGCAGCCTAACGGCACAAAAATCGAGTCAATCCGACACCCGTGGCACCATCTACAACATCTAGAAGATGGACGGCCAAGATGGCACCACGTGGTGCCATCTCAGCTGCCCAAACGCCTGCATGCAACTGCTGAAGCCTCCGCATCCACCCCTCTCCGCCGTTGAACGGCTGCGCCTCAAATTGTCCGCACGACCATCTACGCTTCATAGCGTAGCTCTCGCGAGGCGTTGCGCGTTCACAAGACACGGGTTCAAGCTGCAACGAGGAGCCGAAGGGCACGAGCGAGCGGGCGTGCGTCGGATCTTGATCGGGAGGCCGTCCGTGCTCAATAGCGTTGACGCGCTATCGCACGCCCGCGCCTCACGCGGCATCGCATGAGTTGGGGCGGGCGTGCAGCGAGTGGGCGAAGGCGCAATCTGGGCCGTCCGATCTCGCGATCGGACGGCTCTGGACGGCTGAACGTGTGGCATGCGTTGAGAGCGAGCAGCCGAGCGGGCGCGCATGGGCAGTGGCCACTACACCCATGTTGGGGCTTTAGCGACGGTTTTATCGGTCACTAAAGACCCCTTATTTAATGTTTTAAAGATGTAATGACCAATTTGCCCCGACTCCTTGCAACTATAAGATTGCAATGTTTTAAAGATGTTTTAAAGATGTAATGACCCTGGCACTTTGTCCTGCTTTGTCCACCTTCGTCCAGGCGTCGTCCCATCCGGCTCGTCCTCCAAGCGATCGTCGAGGAGGATATCTCTCTCCCTATTCTTTTTACTGCTTTCTAGTATAGACTTACTGCTTTCTAGAGTAGTTCTGCTCGTCCTCCAAGCGATCATCGAGGAGGACATTTCTTCCTCCATTCTTTTAATGCTTTCTAGTATAATTGTTTTCTGCTTTCTAGTTGTAATAGTGAAACAAACAATCTCCTTAATGATGAATTCCCTGTTTATTCTACATCTCATTTTGATTTTTGTTTGTAATATCTCTCTCTCTCTTACTCTCTCTCTCTTCTATTTATTGTAAATAATTAGATAGTTTTAAATTGAATTACTTTGTGACAAATAAAAACAAACGCATAGTTTTTAAATCAAACGTCCGCCTCCCTGTGTTTGACCCGGAATTTCATTTTTAGTATAAATTTTATTTGTTAAACACGAGTTCTTCGCTTTCAAACTACAACGACAGGTTTTCCAAAACCTAACATGTTAGCATAGCAATTCATAAGTTTAACATTTTGGCGCCATTGCTGGGGAGGCGACGATCTTTGATTTCTCGTCGTGTTTTGTAACTTACAAATCATTTACCTCACTTTTCTCCTTTCTTGTTGTAATTGCAGGTACTCTTTCGAGACAGGAAAAAGTGGTAGATCAGAGAAAAGTGCTGTGGAAGGTTCTGAGTTATCCCCACCTCCTACCCATTAGATTTCATTCCACAACATAATAATTCAAACATCAATCAACCTAGGTGTTCTTATAAACTCTAAGGTTAGATTGTTTGTTGTTTGACACCCACACCCGCCCCAACCCCCACATTAAAAAAAAAAGAAAATTAAAAAATCTCACAGAGGTACACAACCTCATCTGATTTTCAAACTCAACCGGTAAACCGATCTTTAGAGCCGGTACACACATTCAAACACATAATTGAGTAGAAATCAGATTAAGTAATCACTTGTGTGCCTAATTAAGTGGTGCAACAGGCCAATTGTTTGAGTTGATTGGGCCGTACCACTTCAATTAAAATTAACTCATCAAGTTGTTGCCACTTAGGTTCAACTCTTAGGGATCTACCAGGCAGTCTACATTCTTTTTAAGCTTTAAAGGAAAACATCTTCACCTGTGCTTGCAAAACCTGGTGTGCCAACGAAACTTGTTTGAAAACACCTAAAGTTGAATCCTAAAAGCTACTAAGCAAGATTTGAGCTTTAAAATTCACCGCATCAAAAATAATCTTGCTTGAAAATCACTGGTTGTGCATGCACATACCAATCAATCAATCATTAAGGGAACAACCCATTTAAAGGGCCCATCACATTCCAAAGCACATTCAAACCTAGCCCTAAATAAAACAGAGTAGACGTTGGCCTTAAGGATTGGACTCGCTCTTCAGAACCTAGAATGAGATTATTTTTGATTAGTCTGTTTCTACTGTTCAATCTGATGTCTAGCTAGGGGAGCAGAATCAAACGATCGTGGCTAGGGGTACACTAGGAACCGAAGGTGCAAGCTGAAGGAAGAACCTTCTCCCCAGTCCCTCCTTCTAACTGGTTGGATTGAACAGATAGAAGTAGATCAAATCGTTTCTCTATCTTAAGACGGGTTTTGGGAGTCTGTAGGTCTGTAGGCTAACCCACTTAAGGACAGGTTTGATTGTTTTTATTGTAGGGCGCCTTTCTTCTTCTCGTGTCTCATGAATCCTTCCACATATTACACGCATTCCCGCTCTTTCCCTCCCGTTTTGAATTATCCTCAACATGACGATTATCCTGACTCGTACTGTAATCAACCATCAATTAGTTGGGATAACTCGGATTGGGGATATAGTTCCAGACCTCCGTGTTTAGGGTCTAACCCTGAACACTTTGATTGTGATTTTTATCCTTCTCAGAGCCACATCGATTATAGATCGTCACCCTATTATGCACAACCTAGTACGATCTGCAATCAAGAAGGATACACTGATCCTTACCTATCCTTTGATTACACTATCTATAGGTCATCACCACCTTTTGAACAATATGAAATGACCTATTATCAGGAAGGGTATAACTAATCTCAATTCGTTAATTCCCCTGCATTGATACCAAACCCGCCTAACCCTGAACCAACTCATTTGGTTCAGGTTAACCAGGTTCAAGATAAGGTTCTGGCTAACTTGAGGAATATCATACTATCTTTAGAAGTTCAGCAAATACCTTGTATTGAGAGATTGGAGCCCCTGATTGAAATGATTGATGATTTGAACAAGTCATTGTTGGATTGGCTCCAGGATGTTAAGGATAAGAACCCATGTGAGTTTCTACTTGGGAAATTAGCGAAATTGAGGATGAGATTCATGGTTGCTTTGATTCAATCATGGGATGATTCCCAGGATGAACCCTCTTCAGGAAAGCCAATGATAGAACCTGCTCAAGCACCTATTGGGGGGACACGTGTGACGAGGCTGACCAGATTGAATTAAAGCAACCAATTAAGGATGATCTGATTTCTTCACCTAAGATCCCTGAGCCGAGGTACGAGGAAATGTATGTCTCCTTGGAACAGAAAGTGACAAATGATTTTGGGACATACATTGATACGGATCCTGATTTCTTTGATGGTGAAGATTCAAGTTGCGAAGTCTCATGCGAGTTTTCTAAACATGATTTCTGTGAGATGATTGGGCCTGAAGAATCTGATAGATTATTTGATCGCCCAATAACTGAGGAAACTGATCTTATTAGGGCACACATTGCAGATCCAGAATCGCATTTTCTGGAGGGTTCAATTCAATGCCCTGATTGTCAGTTACACCCCGTTGAGCTTATCGATAATTCTGTTTCTGAGATAATTAGACCCAAGTCAATTCTGATTCTGCCACATCATTTAGACTTGGAGATTTCAGATGGGGTGATTAACATGCAAGAGGTCTCGGAATTTAACATTCTGAATGAGGAGGATACGAGCTGGGAAGTTCTGATTTGGGAAGTTAACTTTGGAGGAAATGGAAGATTGAGTTGAAGGGTTCCTTTTAAGATGAAACCATCATATCAGAACCTTTACAACATTTGTTTTGAGGATGTCAAACCCAAGCACACATTCAACGATTATCCTTTTGAGCCTGAATTCTCTGTAATCTGACTTTTTGGTCTTGGGTTGCATCCTCATGAATCGCAGGTCCAACCCCGCTTACATTCTAATTTTAGGCTTTGGGTAATTTTTATCCAGAACCTAAGATATTCTCGACTATAGGGGATGGGTCTGCTCCACAATCTGGTCCACATCTGTGGACATCTACTGACAGGTCAGAGGATTCTTTTGTTTATTCTGATTCTGGCCTGCACTTGTGAATTCTTCATTTCTCTTCTTTGTATAGTGTGCCTAGCTGAAGGCACTAAACTCAGCACATATACAGTTCTTTTAGTTTTCATCTCGGAGCGGACCTGACATTCACGCAATTCAGGTGCTTTCTATGCTTTTTCACTCTGTTTTATGTCTTTTTAATACAATAAGGACATTGCATTAGATAGGCATGGGGGGTGAATATTCATCTCTGAATTCATTCGTCAGCTCCATAGATTTATTTTATTTTCTTTTATTTAAAAAAAAATCGAAATTAGGAAAGAGAACTTGGGTTTAAGAAAATTTTCAATCTTAGGAAATACTACATTATGATTTGAACACAAAGACCCTTCAGGTCTTTGGACTTAATCAGCCCGTGTATCCACTAAAATGTGGATTTGTTTTTCGAGTTCTCGCCAACCTGAATTTTATTTTAATTAGAGTAAATAAGTTTGGGTGATAAGTACACGACTTATCAACCCACCCTCTGATTTGAGGGAATTTTGAGTTTCTAGCATGTACACACTATCTTGTCACTGACTCGTTGTTCGGCAATTTTAACGAAAATTGGGTAGCTAATGAACCTTCTAGGGTGATATGGCTGGCAAGTTATCATGGGTAACAGCCCATAGGTAGGTTGTCCAGAGCCCAGTCACTAGACCTTTCTCTTTTTGCTGCCTTTAGGTAAATTTTAGACCAGGGAAGCCACCTACTTAAAAAAAAAAAAGAATCAAAAAGAAAAGGAGAAAAAAAAAGAGAAATAAACCACACTTCCCGCACGAGTATGGCTGGCAAGTTGGTGGTGGTAACAGCTCATTGACCGGTTGTCCAGAATCCAGCTCAATAAATGCACTAAAAATTCCTAAAACACTTAGGAAGAAGTGGAGAAGTAGAATAAACCGGGGAGATATACATTGGATTCACCCTTGTGTTGACCCCGTAAAAAAATAAAAGTAAGGAGAAAGCTACCGGTTGTAAAGATACACCTTTAGGCAGAATTCTTTTTAGGTCACCTAGAGGTGTAGAAATCCGAAGTCCGTTTTAATTGCCTGTCAATGAGTCTATCACATTCACAATAAGATGCTTAAAACTTAGGGTTCTCATCAAATCTTGGGTGAGTTGAATGGCCATAGAAAGCCACTGTTAAGCCTTAAAATTTGAAAATCCAAAAAAATTAGAAAAGAGGAAAAAGAGAAAAAGAAAATTTTCTTTGAATAAGGCGAGGGCTTGAGGCGGTCTGCATTTTGGCAGATACTCGAGCACTGTTGTGTCTTTGAAAGTCCAGATCCTAGGTAGACAATTTCTTAATGATTGAAAATAACTCATGCCCAAATAATCCAACCTAATTCTTTTATAAATAGCATATAGTTTTTGCTAGGGACTAGTAAAAGATAGGCATGGGGGTATGATGTAAACACATTTACACTACTTAAGATGTCTATTTATGCATGTTCTTAAGCATAGGATTGCATTGCATGATATAAATATTGCATAACATGCATCATCTTGCATTAAGAGTAGTTTGAATAAAATGGAGGTTAATTGTCTCCTTTTATGTGCTTGGACAGGGCAAACTTTTTATTAGGGCCTCGAATCGAAGATCCAACCGTACAGATGTGATCAGGGCGACGATTGGAGTTCAACGACTCCAAGATCGCCCTAATCAGGCATCTGTAGCATCAAATAGTGACTGGGGAACCCTAGAAGATCAAGGGCCAGGATGGTGTAAATTCGCACTTCAAATGACAAATCTGACCGCACGGATGAATTTGGATTGTCGATCGTAGCCTAACGATCTAAAAGTCGGGTCAATCCGACACTCGTGGCACCATCTACAACATCCAGAAGATGGACGGCCAAGATGGCACCACGTGGCGCCATCTTGGCCGCCCAAACACCCGCATGCAACCGCTGAAGCATCCGCATCCGCCCCTCTCCGCCGTTGGATCTCGATCCAACGGCTGTGAACGGCTGCGCCTCAAATCGTCCGTGCGAGCATCCGCGCTCCGTAGCGTAGCGGTCGCGAGGCGCTGCACGTTCACAAGATGCAGGTTTAAGCTGCAGCGAGGATGCAAAGGGCACGGGCAAGCGGGCGCGGGCGTGCATGGGATCTTGATCGGGCGGCCATTCGCGCTCAATAGCGTTGATGCGTTATCGCACGCCCGCGCCTCACGCGGCATCGCACGCGTTGGGGCGGGTGCACAGCGAGTGGGCGAAGGTGCAATCTGGGCCGTCCGATCGCTGTGGATGGCTGAACGTGCAGCATGCGTTGAGAGTGAGCAATCGAGAGGGCACACGTGGGTAGCGGCCACTACGCCCACGTTGGGGCTTTAGCAACGATTTTATCCATCACTAAAGACCCCTTATTTAATGTTTTAAAGATGTAATGACCAATTTGCCCCCACTCCTTGCAACTATAAAAGGAGACCCCCTCCACACGAAATTCTCATCCCTTCCTTCTCTTCTCTACCTCTCCAAAGCTCACGAGAATCTTGTCGCACACCTGGGATGCTTCTCGTGAGATAAAGTCCAAATTTTCGTCCCCCTTCGGAAGTAGATCCTACGACGACGACGACGTGCTGCCTCGTTCCCATTCTTCTGCTTCGTCCTCCTTCGTCCTGCTTCGTCCTCCTTCGTCCAGGCGTCATCCCGTCCGGCTCGTCCTCCAAGCGATCGTCGAGGAGGATATCTCTCTCCCTATTCTTTTTACTGCTTTCTAGTATAGACTTATTGCTTTCTAGAGTAGTTCTACTCGTCCTCCAAGCGATCATCGTGGAGGACATTTCTGCTTTCATTCTTTTAATGCTTTCTAGAGTAAATTTATCGCTTTCTAGTATAATTATTTTCTGCTTTCTAGTTGTAATAGTGAAACAAACAATCTCCTTAATGATGAATTCCCTGTTTATTCTACATCTCGTTTTGATTTTTGTTTGTAATATTCTCTCTCTCTCTTACTCTCTCTCTCTTCTATTTATTGTAAATAATTAGATAGTTTTAAATTGAATTACTTTGTGACAAATAAAAACAAACGCGTAGTTTTTAAATCAAACATCCGCCTCCCTGTGTTCGACCCGGAATTTCAATTTCGGTATAAATTTTATTTGTTGAACACGAGTCCTTCACTTTCAAACTACAACGACAGGTTTTCCAAAACCTAACACGTTAGCGTAGCAATTTGTAAGTTTAACATAGATCAGACAACATGGAATGCTCTTGGCTGTTGGATTTTCATCCAACGGTTGAGAGTGCTTGTTGAACGTGCCTTCAGAGGAGTGATAGCATTCTTGGATGGCTGAGATGGCACCATGTGGTGCCATATGAGCCGTCCATCTTCTTTTGCTCATAGGCAGTGCCACAGGTGTCGGATTGGATCGATTTTCGCATCATTGGGTTGTAATCGTTGATCCGAACCCATCCATGTGGTTGGATTTGTCATTTAAAGTCTGAATTTTCACCACCTTGACCCTTGGCCTTTGATCTTCCTTGGGCTGCATATGATGCTACAGAGATCCGATTAGGGTGATCTCAAAGGCGTTGGACTCTGATCGTTGCCTTGATCAGATTCATATGGTTGGATCTTGAATCCAAGGCCCCGAAATGAGGTTGACCTACCCCCTCGCCATAAAGAGAGAGAATTAAGCTATAATTTGTACAATCTATTCTAAATTTAGAATGATGCATGCTATGAGATATTTATAATGATGAATGCAATTATGAGCCTAAGAACATGCATAAATATACATTTTATGTGAAATAGATGTGTCTACTTCACACCCCCATGCCTATCTTTTATTGGTCCCTAGTAAAACTACATGCTATTTATAAAAGAATCAGGATCAAATTACTTAGGCAATAGTTGTTTGTCAACACTAAGAAATTTCTACTAAAGACCTAAACTACAGAGACTCAACAGTGCCCGGGTGTCTGCCAAAATATAGACTGCCCCAAGCCCTCATCTTATTCAAAAGAAAATATATATTTTTTCATTTTCTTCTTTTCTATTTTATTTTTTGGATTTTTGAGCTTAGAGTTTAAGGGTAGCTTTCTATGGCCACCCAACTCACCCAAGACTCAAAAAGAACTCTAAGTTATAAGCATCTTTTTGTGATTGTGATAGACTCACTAACCGACAACTAGAATGGACATCAGGTTTCTACGCCCCTAGGTGACTTTGGAAAGAAATTCTGCTTAAGGTGTATCTATTCGATCGGTAACTTTCTCTCTACTTTTATTTTTTTGGTGGGGTCAACACATGGGCAAACTCAGTGTATATCTCCCTAGTTTATTCTACTTCTCGTTTCTTGATAACACCACGCAAGGGGGTAGTAATTAGGTTGAATATGGCCCATCTTTAGAATAAAAGGCACAACATAAAGTAGAATAGGAGCATTGCATGCATCAAGTACCAAGATTGCTTATAAACTGCATTAATGGTCATTTGTGTAAAGCATGTGTCAAAGCATGCCTCAGATGAGCAATCGAACCGCACGGATGGATTCAGAACGACGAACTGAGTCCAACGGACTCAAGATCGGCTAAATCCGACATCCGAAGCTCCCACAATGGGCCCAAGAAATTCTGACCGTTGATCTGGAGATCAACGGCCCAGAAAGTGCCACGTCGCCCCGGCCCCACCGCTCGCATGCCCTCAAGCCAGCCAAGGACGAATCTCGACCGTTGATCTTCGATCGAATGGCCGAGATCTGCGCGCTCGCCCGCGGTCACCGCGACAAAGCACTGGCGTGGCGCAACGGCTAGCGCGCATGCCCGCATCGCAGCGACACGCGTTCGAATCGCGTGGAGCGGAAATCAAGCGCGAGCGAAGGGCGCGGCAAAATTGGGCCGCCCGATCAGCAGCGGGAGGCCAGGATTGCGCCACGCGGTGCGATGACAGCTCCCGAGAGCCCATGCACGCGCGCACGTCGGGCGGAAACGCGCGCGCGCACGCGCACCTGAGGCGTGATCTCAGCGCGGGCGCGGGAGGATCTCAGCCGTCCGATCTTTGATCGGACGGCTCTTGTTCAACGTCCACGGATCGCGCTTGGAGAGAGAGAGGGGCGGGCAGCTGACCGGCGGCAGGAGGGCTTCACTGACGTATCTGGAAGCGGTTTTAGCGACGTTCTGGATGTCGCTAAAGCACATTCTTCTTTTAGGAAGCCCTTAACTCTATTTAAACCCCCTTCTACCACCATTCAATGCATCCTCTCCCACTTGCAACTACTCCACTCCTCTCCTAGCTAGTTTTAGGCACTCTTGTAATCGCCGGAGATGACGAGCTGCCGACGGAGCCTCCTCCACCGTCATGGCTGCCTCGTCGCTCTCCACTCTCTCTCTACCTCTCTCTCTCTCTCTTTTAAGCTTTCATTTACTTTTGTTGAAGCATGTATTTAATGTTGTAAACCATGAACTATGAATGCATGTTTAATGAAATTATTTTCCGTTTAGTCGCCATTTTAATTTCTGTTTAAAGTGCATGATCAAAACCAAGAGCTTTCTAACCCTAAACTCTCTCTATCTCTCGCTTTTCAAAACCTTCTCTTTCGCAAGCAAAACTCTGCCTTTTTCGTGACAAGTGGTAAACAAAATCTGATTTCCACGCCTCCCTGAGACCGACACTCGGACTCACCTCCGTTTACTTCTTTTAAAACCGACGTATCAAGTGCAACTATAACGACACCTCTTAACACACACGCACGAGACCACGTCAGTTTTTGGCGCCGTTGCCGGGGAGGCAACGGATTTGTTTTATCACCTCCATTCCACCTTCATTCTCATATCGTCTAATGCCCTATTTTCCTTTTTACTTGACGGTTGCAGGAATTCGGCGCATGGACGGCAAAGCGACGCATTCCACGACGGTAGCAAGGGAGTAGGCACCTCGAGGACCGATAGTGAGTACCCTCTCTCTCATTGTTTGCTTGCGTGAAAAAGATAAAAAAAATCATAAAAATTGGCGTGGTGAATGATTGCTTGACCCACATTCTTAACACATTACCTTACAAAAAAATGTACACTCTAATATGCTGAATAAATTCTTGGAGTGTTCTTTTCTTTTTCTCTTGAGTGGTGTTTGTAAAGCCACCGTGAGTTGACCTGGGCCGCACCACTCAACCCTAAAAACTGACTCATCTAATAGAAGCTGCACGATCTTTAGGATGAGCACACTATGGTTTTAGAGCCTCTACAAAATAAAAAGGAAATCTACTTTCACCAAGTTGTGTGTAGAACTTGACGTGCCCACTGAAACTTGGTTGAAAACATTAAGATACGTCAACCCTAAAAAGCACTAAAGTAAGGATAAAATACTAAAAGACACCACACCTTAAAAATCCTTTCTTGAAAACCATGTTTTGCTAGAAGCACACACTTTGAAAGTGGAAACCCCAATCAACGCCTCATCACATCACCCTAAGCACAAGCACTATCCTAACCCTTTAAAACTGAGTAGACGTGCCCTAGGCAGGACTGAGTTAAGTCTCAAAAGGCGAGGTTTTGTTTGCTAGGCACTTGGCTTTCATTCCCTTGGTAGAATCTGGTGACTAGGCTGCGGGGCAGTGTCAAACGACCGCGGTTGTGGGGTCTATGGAACCGGAGGCGCAAGCCAAAGGAAGAACCTTCCCTGCAATCCCCTCGTAATCAACCTGGCCAGATTAGCCTTGGGAAGGGGAGTCCAGTGCTTACGGACTTAATCAACCTTTGTGAGATTTCTAGGTCTTCTAAGGAATACACCATAAGGACTAGGCTTGTTTGCTTGGTTGAGGACACAACTCTCTTGCATCTGTTCTTCCCACATCCCTCCATTTCTTCCAAACCATGGATTTCAATGCCTATCCATCTTACCCAAACTACCCCCAACAGGATTTGTATGCTAACCCAAGTGGACCATACCCACAGCCTACTTGGGCTAACCAACCACCAAGTTGGGGGTACAACCTTGAATATCCCTCTTGGCCCAACTATGACCAAACCGCACCAACCTCTTTTTGGAATACAACCAACATAGCCACCCAAGGGTACGATTCAAATCATGGGGCTCCATATCTCGATTGTCCTCACGATGCCTCCTCATTTAGGTCCGACCCGCTCTACTGTGATAGGACCTACACTTTAGGAGAACACCAAGAACCCTACCCATCTCAGGATAATAACCAAGAAAGGTCATCTGAATTCAACAACCTTGCCTACTTGACCTTTGGATTAGGAGTTCTAGACAAATGGAAATCAGAAAATGATCAAAAATCTAGGCAAGCCCAGGATCATCAACCTTTGATTTGGTCCCCTGATGAAGAATCTGACTGGGAGGAG
This sequence comes from Thalassia testudinum, assembly GCA_037157565.1. Classification (NCBI taxonomy): domain Eukaryota; kingdom Viridiplantae; phylum Streptophyta; class Magnoliopsida; order Alismatales; family Hydrocharitaceae; genus Thalassia; species Thalassia testudinum. The sequence goes on along the minus strand of JAZHRO010000003.1, from coordinate 106,937,356 downwards.
GACTTAGAACCTCAACTATTCTGGAGTAGGACCAAACAGAGAATGGTTCCTCTTGAAGAACTGGACCCTGAACATGATAGAATAGAGGACCCACCCAAGAACCTAAACACCAGTGTGGGTTCTGATCCACAACCTCAACCATACTCTCTTAACCAGGATCTCAAGGAGAAAATCCAAAGGACACCAAATGACACCATGTCAATTCTTGATAACCTTAAATTAGAACTACACAGACAGAATCAAGAATTGGTTAAAGGGCAACAGGCCATGATGGATTTGTTCCAACAATTGGGGAAAGAAGGCCAGAGAAAGATGTTGCACACAACGCCACTCATAAAGCAAGGACCTACCACGATCAATTGGACTACACCTAGTCGTCCTGATTTGGTTCAGTCCACCATTGATAGCCCTCAGGAGTTGGACAGCTTAGTGGATAAGGATAGTAAGGATTCCTTGGAACACAATTTGGGGAAACATCAGGAGGAAATTGAGAATGTGAGGGGAGAGGCCTTGGAATCTGAATCCAATCGGCCCAAGAGAAGCAATCCGGTGGGAGCAGCAGCCACCATCATAGATGGAGAATGGAGTTACAATCTCAAAGAAATTGATTATGAATCAGTTGGAATCCCCATCACAAATTTAGAGGAGGGCCGAGAGAAAGAATATGATCTAGAGGATGAAATTGACCCTACCTCTAATGTAACCCCAAATAGTGAATCTGATACAGAGAAGGTGGCAGAAAATATTCTTGAGATCAAGGGCTTGGAAGGAATGAGTGATGAAGCCATAGTTGCGGAAGAGATGGATTCGTCTTTGGAGAGAGGCCTCATGCTTGGTTGTAGGGCTCAGTATGAAACTCTGGACTTTGTTACTTGCCCTACCAGAATAAAGATCCCGCAACCCGAATGCACTAGAATTGATACACTTTCGATGGATTACAATTTTATGGGGACACAAGCTGAATATGAGACCTACATCTTTAGTGCCTGGCATGTCATAGTTGGGGTGCGTTCGTCCACAGCAACTTGTTTGCATGCCCACAAACTAAGAGAGGATCTGACACGGGCATGCATGATATATCTGTTACAGAATTCCCGCCCCTTAGGAACGGGACTCCACCACAACCTTATTCGCATCTGTGGACTTCTGATTTTGGGTCTGGTTAATTTTGAACATATCTTCTTGACCCAAGCCATTCCTGTTTATGCACCGCCCAGCTGGAGGCGTTAAACTCAGCGCTTCCTGGGAGGTAACCCAGCGGATTCAGACTGATCTGGTAGTTTACGTCACTCAGGTACTATCTTTTTGAACACTTCTGCATCCATGCATCTGCCAATGAGGACATTGTCCAACTTAAGCATGGGGGGGATGGTAAATTGCATAATCCTGAGCTTAATTAATCAGTCTGAATGAATAAATTAATTGATTAAAAAAAGAAAAAAATTGAATTTAGGAAGAAAAACTTAGGCATTAGAAACTTGTCAATAGTGGGAAATAATACAAAAAGAACTTAAACACTTAGACTTTTCAGGCCTTCAGGCTTAATCAGCTCTGGTGTCCATTAAAATATGGATTTAGCGGCGAATCCTTGCAACTTTAAGCTATTCTAATCCACCTAATAAATAAGGTAATAAGTATACGACTTATCAACTCACCCTCTAACTCAGGAAAACTTTGAGTCTAAGCATCTACACACATTTTTGCACAGATTCACTTCTCGGAGATTTTGACAGAAATTGGGTAGCTAATGAACTCTCTAGGGTGGTATGGCTGGCAAGTTGTCGTGGGTAACAGCCCATTGGTAGGTTGTCCAGAACCCAGCCACAGGCCATTTCTTTTTCGCTGCCTTTAGGTACATTTGAGATTAGGGAAGCCACCTACGAAAAAAAAAAAGAAGAAAAGAAAATAAACCACACTTCATCGCACAAGTATGGCTGGCAAGTGATCGTGGGTAACAGCCCATTGGTCGGTTGTCTAGAGCCCAGCTCAATAATTGCACAAAAAAAGACCAAAACACCTAAGGACGAAGCGGGGAAGTAGTACAAGCCAGGGAGATATACACTGGAAAATCCTTGTGTTGACCTCAAGTAAAATGAACGTAGGGAGAAAGCTACCAATCGAACAAATACACCTTCAAGCAAAAATTTATTTTCTTTTCCGGTCACCTAGAGGCATAGAAACTCGAAGTCTGTCTCAATTACCGTTAAGTGAGTCTATCACAACATTCACACCAAGATGCTTAGCACTTAGGGTTTTGACCGAGTTTTGGGTGGGTTGGGTAGCCGTAAAAAGTTACCAACCCACACTGAATTCCGAAAATTCTAAAAAGACGTATATAGATATATACGTATACATATGTATAGTTATATATACAAGGCCAGGATTCGGGCGATTCGTATTTTGGAAGACACCCGGGCGCTGCTTAGTCTTTGTATATTAAGATCTTCATATATTTCCTCTTATTGACGAGTAACAAAGTGCCTAAGCAATTACTTCTTGAATTCTCTAAAGAAATAAAGGCTAGAATAAACCTTGCTAGGGACTATCAAGGAGTAAGCATGGGGGTATGATAACACCACGCAAGGGGGTAGTAATTAGGTTGAATATGGCCCATCTTTAGAATAAAAGGCACAACATAAAGTAGAATAGGAGCATTGCATGCATCAAGTACCAAGATTGCTTATAAACTGCATTAATGGCCATTTGTGTAAAGCATGTGTCAAAGCAGGCCTCAGATGAGCAATCAAACCACACGGATGGATTCAGAACGACGAACTGAGTCCAACGGACTCAAGATCGGCCAAATCCGACATCCGGAGCTCCCACAATGGGCCCAAGAAATTCTGACCGTTGATCTAGAGATCAACGGCCTAGAAAGTGCCACGTCGCCCCGGCCCCACCGCTCGCATGCCCTCAAGCCAGCCAAGGACGAATCTCGGCCGTTGATCTTCGATCGAACGGCCGAGATCCGCGCGCTCGCCCGCGGTCCCGCGACAAAGCGCAGGCGTGGCGCAACGGCTAGAGCGCACGCCCGCATTGCAGCGACGAGCGTTCGAATCGCGCGGAGCGGAAATCAAGCGCGAGCGAAGGGCGCGGCAAAATTGGGCCGCCCGATCAGCAGCGGGCGTCCAGGATCGCTCCACGCGACGCGATGACAGCTCCCGAGCGCCCACGCGCACGCGCACCCCGGGCGGAAACGCGCTGATGTAAACACATTTACACTACTTAAAATGTCTATTTATGCATGTTCTTAAGCATAGGATTGCATTTCATGATATAAATATTGCATTACATGCATCATCTTGCATTTAGAGTAGTTTGAATAAAATGGAGGTTAATTGTCTCCTTTTATGTGCTTGGACAGGGCAAATATTTTATCGGGGCCTCGGATCAAAGATCCAACCGTATGGATATGATCAGGGCGACGATTGGAGTTCAACGACTCCAAGATCGCCCTAATCAGGCATCCGTAGCATCAGATAGAGACCGGGGAACCCTAGAAGATCAAGGGCCAGGATGGTGTAAATCCGCACTTCAGATGGAAAATCCGACCACACGGATGAATTCGGATCGACGATCGCAGTTGAACGACACAAAAATTGAGTCAATCCGACATCCGTGGCACCATCTACAACTTCCAGAAGATGGACGGCCAAGATGGCGCCACGTGGCGCCATCCCAGCCGCCCAATCGGCCGCAGGAGTCCTGTGAAGTCCGCGCAACGTCTCCTCTCCGCCGTTGGATCTCGATCCAACGGCTGCGGTCGCGCGCGTTTAAAAACGTCCGCGCGACCATTTCGCCCGCGTAGCGCAGCAGCGACGCAGCTGCGGGCGAAGCGGAGGTCGCGGGTTCGAGCCGCGGAGAGGGGGTCGAAGGCGCGGGCGAGCGGGCGCGCACGAGCGTCGGATGAAGATCCAACGGCCGCGCGCGCCCGATAGCGCCGACGCGCAATTGGACGCTCTGGTGGGCGCGCGATCGGACGCGGGCGGCGCGCTACGCAGCGGGCGCGGACGCGATCTAAGCCGTCCGATCTCGCGATCGGACGGCTGAGACGACGCGGACGTGCGTCTGCGTTACGCGCGCAGGCCAGCTGAGCGGGCGCGCGTGGGTGCGGCGGCGACGGCGACGGCGGGGCTTTAGCGACGGTTTTATCCGTCACTAAAGACCCCTTATTTATTATTTTGAAGATGTAATGTCCATTTTGCCCCCACTCCTTGCAACTATAAAAGGAGACCCCCTCCATACGAAATTTTCATCCCTTCCTTCTCCTCTCTACCTCTCCAAAGCTCAAGAGAAGCTTATCCCACACCCGGGATGCTTCTCGCGAGATAAAGTCCAAATTTTCGTCCCCCTTCGGAAGTGGATCCCGCGACGACGACGGCGTGCTGCTTCGTTGCCGTTCTTCTGCTTCGTCCTCCTTCGTCCCGCTTCGTTCTCCTTCGTCCAGGCGTCGTCCCGTCCGGCTCGTCCTCCAAGCGACCGTCGAGGAGGATTCTCTCTCCCTATTCTTTTTACTGCTTTCTAGTATAGATTTACTGCTTTCTAGAGTAGTCTATTCGTCCTCCGAGCGATCGTCGAGGAGGACATTTCTCCCTCCATTCTTTTAATGCTTTCTAGAGTAATTGTTTTATGTTATCTAGTTGTAAGGAACGAACTCTTTTATGATAAATTCCTTGTCTATTCTACATCTCATTTTGATTTCCATGTATAGTATTCTTTCTCTCTCCCTTACTCCCTCTCTCTCTTTTATCTGTTGTAGATACTTAGATAGTTTAAATTGAATTTCTTTGTGACAAAATAAAAAGAAACGCGGAGTTTTTAAATCAAACGTTCGCCTCCCTGTGTTCGACCCGGAATTCTTATTTCGGTATAAATTTTATTTGTTGAACACGAATCCTTCGCTTTCGAACTACAACGACGGGTTTTCCAAAACCAAACACGTTAGCGTAGATTCGTCTCGTTCAACATTTTGGCGCCGTTGCCGGGGAGGCAACGATCTTTGATTTCTCTTCACGTTTTGTAACTTACAAATCATTTACCTCACTTTTCTCCTTTCTTATTGTAATTGCAGGTACTCTTTTGAGGCAAGCAAAAGCGGTAGATTGGAGTAAAGTGCTGTGAAAGGTTTTGTAAGTTATCACCCATTCTTTCCCCCTCCATAGATTTCATTCGCCACATTAAATCCAAATTCCAATTAACCTAGGTGTTTGCATAAATCCTAGGAATAGTTTGGTTGTTTGGGATTCTCACTCACATTCATTCCACCTTCATTTATATAAAAAAAAAAAAAGTAAAAAGATAATTTTGTGGGGTAATTTTCAACAAATACACAATGTACACCCACATTTAAAGGCACTTAACCAAATTGATTTGTTTCTACTCAACTGGGTTCTGATCTGTGGGACCAGTACACATAAAGCAACACATAAAAGAGTAGAAATCATTCTAAGTTAACCATCTTTGTGTGCCTAACTTAGTGGTGCATTTGAGGCCAATTGTTTGAGTTGATTGGGCCGCACCACTTCAAATAAAATCAACTCATCAAGTAGCTGCCAATTAGGTTCAACTCTTAGGGATCTACCAGGCACTCCACATTCTTTTTAAACTTTAAAGGAAAATATCTTCACCTATGCTTGCAAAACCTGGTGTGCCAATGAAACTTGATTGAAAACACCTAAAGATGAATCCTAAAAGCTACTAAGCAAGATTTGAACCTTAAAATTCATCACATCAAAAATAATCTTGCTTGAAAACCACTGGTTGTGCACGCACACACAAAGCAATCAATCATTAAGGGCACAACCCATTTAAAGGGCCCATCACATACCAAAGCACATTCAAACCTAGCCCTAAATAAAACAGAGTAGACGTTGGCCTTAAGGATTGGACTCGCTCTTCAGAACTCAGAACGAGATTATTTTCGATTAGTCTGTTTCTACTGTTCAATCTGATGTCTAGCTAGGGGAGCAGAGTCAAACGATCGCGGCTGGGGGGTACACTAGGAACCGGAGGCGCAAGCCGAAGGAAGAACCTTCTCCCCAGTCCCTCCTTCTAACTGGTTGGATTGAACAGACAGAAGTAGATCAAATCGTTCCTTTATCTCAAGACGGGTTTTGGGAGTCTGTAGGTCTGTAGGCTAACCCATTTAAGGACAGGTTTGATTGTTTGTATTGCAGGGCACCTTTCTTCCTCCAGTGTCTCATGAATCCTTCCACATATTTCACGCATTCCCGCTCTTTCCCTCCTGTTGTAAATTATCCTCAACATGACGATTATCCCAACTCGTATTGTAATCGACCATCAGTTAGTTGGGATAATTCGGATTGGGGATACAATTCCGGACCCCCGTGTTTAGGGTCTAACCCTGAACACTTTGATTCTCAATTCTATCCTTCTCAGAGTTGCATCGATTATAGATCGTCCTCCTTTCATGAACAACCTAATGCGATCTACAATCAAGAAGGATACACTGATCCTTACCCATCCTCTGATTTCACTGCCTTTAGGTCATCTCCATCTTTTGAACAATCTGAAATGACCTATTATCAGGATGGGTATAACGAATCTCAATTCGTTAATTCCTCTACATTGATGTCAAACCCGCCCAACCCTGAACCAACTCATTTGGTTCAGGTTAATCAGGTTCAAGATAAGGTTCTGGCTAACTTGAGGAATATCATTCAATCTTTAGAAGTTCAGCCAATACCTTGCATTGAGAGATTGGAGCCCCTGATTGAAATGATTGATGATTTAAACAAGTCTTTGTTGGATTGGCTCCAGGATGTTAAGGATAAGAACCCGGGTGAGTTTCTACTTGGGAAATTAGCGAAATTGAGGATGAGATTCGTGGTTGCTTTGATTCAATCTTGGAATAATTCCCAGGATGAACTCTCTTCAGGAAAGCCAATGACAGAACCCGCTCAGGCACCTGTTGGGGGGGACACGTGTTATGAAGCTGACCAGATTAAATTAAAACAACCAATTAAGGATGATTTGATTTCTTCACCTGAAATCCCTGAGCCGGGTTACGAGGAAACGTATGTCTCCTTGGAACGCAAAGTGACAAATGATTTTGGGACATACATTGATACGGATCCTGATGGTGAAGATTCAAGTTGCGAAGTCTCACACGAGTTTTCAAATCACGATTTTTGTGAGACGATTGGGCCTGAAGAATCTGATAGATCATTTGATAGCCCAATAACTGAGGAAACTGATTTTATTAGGGCACACGATACAGATCCAGAATCGAATTTTCTGGAGGAATTAATTCAATGCCCTGATTATCAGTTACACCCTGTTGAGCTTATTGATGATTCTAATTCTGAGATAATTAGACCCAAGTCAATTTTGATTTTGCCACATCATCTAGACTTGGAGATTTCAGACGGGGTGATGAATATACAAGAGGTCATGGAATTTGATATGCCGAATGAGGAGGATAGGAGCTGGGAAATTCTGATTTGGGAAGTCAATTTTGGAGGAAATGGAAGATTGAGTCGAAGGGTTCCTTTTAAACTGAAACCATTAAATCAGAACCCTTACGACATTTGTTTCGAGGATGTCAAACTCAAGCACACATTTAACGATTATCCTTTTGAGCTTCAATTCTCTGTAACCCGACATTTTGGCCTTGGGTTGCATCCTCACAAATCGCAGGCCTGACCCCGCTTGCATTCTGATTTTAGGTTTTGGGTAATTTTTATCCAGAACCTAAGATATTCTCGATTATGGGGTGTGGGTCTGCACCACAATCTAGTCCACATCTGTGGACCTCTGCTGACAGGTCAGAGGATTCTTCTGTTCATTTTAATTCTGACCTGCACATGTGAATTCTTCATTTCTTTTCTTTGTATAGTGTGCCTAGCTGAAGGCACTAAACTCAGCACATATACAGTTCTTTTTCATTTTCATCTCGGAGCGGACCCGATATCCACGCAATTCAGGTGCTTTCTACGCTTTTCCACTCTGTTTTATGTCTTTTTAATACAATGAGGACATTGCATTAGATAGACATGGGGGGATGGATATTTATCTTTGAATTCATTTGTCAGCTCCGTAGATTTGTTTTATTTTATATAAAAAAAAAAATCAAAATTAGGAAAGAGAATTTGGGTTTAAGAAAATTTTCGATCTTAAGAAATACTGTATTATGTTCTGAACACAAAGACCCTTCAGGTCTTTGGACTTAATCAGCCTATGTATCCACTAAAATGTGGATTTGTTTTTCGAGTTCTCGCTAACTTGAATTTTATTTTAATTGGAGTAAATAAGTTTGGGTGATAAGTACACGACTTATCAACCCGCCCTCTGATGTGAGGGAATTTTGAGTCTTAAGCATCTACACACTTTCTTTGCACTGACTCGTTGTTTGGCGATTTTAACGGAAATTGGGTAGCTAATGAACCTTCTAGGGTGATATGGCTGGCAAGTTATCGTGGGTAACAGCCCATAGGTAGGTTGTCCAGAGCCCAGTCACTGGACCTTTCTCTTTTTGCTGCCTTTAGGTAAATCTTAGACCAGGGAAGCCACCTACTTAAAAAAAAAAAAAAAAAAAAATCAAAAAGGAGAAAAGAACAAAAAGAAATAAGCCACACTTCGCCGCACGAGTATGGCTGGCAAGTTGTCGGTGGTAACAGCTCATCGACCGGTTGTCCAGAACCCAGCTCAGAAAATGCACTAAAAATTCCCAAAACACTTAGGAAGAAGCGGAGAAGTAGAATAAACCGGGGAGATATACACTGGATTCACCCTTGTGTTGACCCCGTTAAAAAATAAAAGTAGGGAGAAAGCTACCGGTTGTAAAGATACACCTTTAGGCAGAATTCTTTTTGAGGTCACCTAGAGGCGTAGAAATCCGAAGTCCGTTTTAATTGCCGATCAACGAGTCTATCACAATCACAATAAGATGCTTAAAACTTAGGGTTCTCATCAAATCTTGGGTGAGTTGAATGGCCGTAGAAAGCCACTCTTAAACCCTAAAATTTGAAAATCTAAAAAAAAAGAGAGTAAAAACAGAAAAAGAAAATTTTTCTTTGAATAAGGCGAGGCTTGAGGCGGTCTGCATTTTGGCTGATACCCGGGCACTGTTGTGTCTTTGAAAGTTCAGTTCTTAAGTAGACAATTTCTTAATGATTGAAAATAACTCAGGTCCAAATAATCTAACCTAATTCTTTTATAAATAGCATATAGTTTTTGCTAGGGACTAGCAAAAGATAGGCATGGGGGTATGATGTAAACACATTTACACTACTTAAAATGTCTATTTATGCATGTTCTTAAGCATAGGATTGCATTTCATGATATAAATATTGCATTACATGCATCATCTTGCATTTAGAGTAGTTTGAATAAAATGGAGGTTAATTGTCTCCTTTTATGTGCTTGGACAGGGCAAATATTTTATCGGGGCCTCGGATCAAAGATCCAACAGTATGGATATGATCAGGGCGACGATTGGAGTTCAACGACTCCAAGATCGCCCTAATCAGGCATCCGTAGCATCAGATAGAGACCGGGGAACCCTAGAAGATCAAGGGCCAGGATGGTGTAAATCCGCACTTCAGATGGAAAATCCGACCACACGGATGAATTCGGATCGACGATCGCAGTCGAACGACACAAAAATCGAGTCAATCCGACATCCGTGGCACCATCTACAACTTCCAGAAGATGGACGGCCAAGATGGCACCACGTGGCGCCATCCTAGCCGCCCAATCGGCCGCAGGAGTCCTGTGAAGTCCACGCAATGTCTCCTCTCCGCCGTTGGATCTCGATCCAACGGCTGCGGTCGCGCGCGTTTAAAAACGTCCGCGCGACCATTTCGTCCGCGTAGCGCAGCGGCGACGCAGCGGCGACGCAGCTGCGGGCGAAGCGGAGGTCGCGGGTTCGAGCCGCGGAGAGGGGGTTGAAGGCGCGGGCGAGCGGGCGCGCACGAGCGTCGGATGAAGATCCAACGGCCGCGCGCGCCCGATAGCGCCGACGCGCAATTGGACGCTCTGGTGGGCGCGCGATCGGACGCGGGCGGCGCGCTACGCAGCGGGCGCGGACGCGATCTAAGCCGTCCGATCTCGCGATCGGACGGCTGAGACGACGCGGACGTGCGTCTGCGTTACGCGCGCAGGCCAGCCGAGCGGGCGCGCGTGGGTGCGGCGGCGACGGCGACGGCGGGGCTTTAGCGACGGTTTTATCCGTCACTAAAGACCCCTTATTTATTATTTTGAAGATGTAATGCCCATTTTGCCCCCACTCCTTGCAACTATAAAAGGAGACCCCCTCCATACGAAATTTTCATCCCTTCCTTCTCCTCTCTACCTCTCCAAAGCTCAAGAGAAGCTTGTCCCACACCCGGGATGCTTCTCGCTAGATAAAGTCCAAATTTTCGTCCCCCTTCGGAAGTGGATCCCGCGACGACGACGGCGTGCTGCTTCGTTCCCGTTCTTCTGCTTCGTCCTCCTTCGTCCCGCTTCGTTCTCCTTCGTCCAGGCGTCGTCCCGTCCGGCTCGTCCTCCAAGCGACCGTCGAGGAGGATTCTCTCTCCCTATTCTTTTTACTGCTTTCTAGTATAGATTTACTGCTTTCTAGAGTAGTCTATTCGTCCTCCGAGCGATCATCGAGGAGGACATTTCTCCCTCCATTCTTTTAATGCTTTCTAGAGTAATTGTTTTATGTTTTATAGTTGTAAGGCACGAACTCTTTTATGATAAATTCCTTGTCTATTCTACATCTCATTTTGATTTCCATGTATAGTATTCTTTCTCTCTCCCTTACTCCCTCTCTCTCTTTTATTTGTTGTAGATACTTAGATAGTTTAAATTGAATTTCTTTGTGACAAAATAAAAAGAAACGCGGAGTTTTTAAATCAAACGTTCGCCTCCCTGTGTTCGACCCGGAATTCTTATTTCGGTATAAATTTTATTTGTTGAACACGAATCCTTCGCTTTCGAACTACAACGACGGGTTTTCCAAAACCAAACACGTTAGCGTAGATTCGTCTCGTTCAACACGCGCGCGCACCCGCGCGCCCGAGGCGCGATCTCAGCGCTGGCGCGGGAGGATCTCAGCCGTCCGATCTTCGATCGGACGGCTCTCGTTCAACGTCCACGGATCGCGCTTGGAGAGAGAGATGGGCGGGCAGCTGACCGGCGGCAGGAGGGCTTCACCAACGTATCTGGAAGCGGTTTTAGCGACGTTCTGGATGTCGCTAAAGCACATTCTTCTTTTAGGAAGCCCTTAACTCTATTTAAACCCCCTTCTACCACCATTCAAAGCATCCTCTCCCACTTGCAACTACTCCACTCCTCTCCTAGCTAGTTTTAGGCACTCTTGTAATCGCCGAAGATGACGAGCTGCCGACGGAGCCTCCTCCACCACAGTGCGCGCGCGCGTGGGTGCTCGGGAGCTGTCATCGCGCCGCATGGCGCGATCCTGGCCGCCTGCTGCTGATTGGGCGGGCCAATTTTGCCGTGCCCTTCGCTCGCGCTTGATTTCCGCTCCGCGCGATTCGAACGCCCGTCGCTGCGATGCGGGTGTGCGCGCTAGCCGTTGCGCCACGCCTGCGCTTTGTCGCGGCGACCGCGGGCAAGCGCGCGGATCTCGGCCGTTCGATCGAAGATCAATGGTCGAGATTCGTCCTTGGCTGGCTTGAGGGCATGCGAGCGGTGGGGTCAGGGCGACATGGCGCTTTCTGGGCCGTTGATCTCCAGATCAACGGTCAGAATTTCTTGGGCCCATTGTGGGAGCTCCGGATGTCGGATTTGGCCGATCTTGAGTCCGTTGGATTCAGTTCATTGTTCTGAATCCATCCGTGCGGTCCGATTGCTCATCTGAGGCCTGCTTTGACACATGCTTTACACAAATGGCCATTAATGCAGTTTATAAGCAATCTTGGACTTGATGCATGCAATGCTCCTATTCTACTTTATGTTATGCCTTTTATTCTAAAGATGGGCCATATTCAACCTAATTACTACCCCCTTGCGTGGTGTTATCACTTCTTCCTAAGTGTTAGGAATTAAACATGCATTTTATGAGCTGAGTTCTGGGCAACCAACCAATGGGGCGTCAAACCTACGACAACTTGCTAGCCATACTCGTGTGGTGAAGTATAGCTTATTTATATATATTTTTTCCTTTTCTATTTCTCATCATATATTTTTTTCTTTTTGATTTTTTTTTAAAGTAGGTGACTTCCCTTATTTAAGATTTACCTAAAGATAGTAGAAAGAGAATGGTCTTATGGTTGGACTTTGGACAACCAGCCAATGGGGCTTCAAACCCATGACAACTTGCCAACCATACTACCCTAGAAAGTTCATTAGCTGCCTAATTTTCGTTAAAATATTTGAAAAGTGAGTCGGTGCAAATAGTATGCAAATGCTTAGACTATAAGTCCCCTCAGATCAGAGGGTGGGTTGATAAGTCGCATACTTATTACCCCAATTTATTTAACCAATTAGAAACAAAGTAAAGATGGCGAGGACTCAAGAAACAGATCCACATTTTAGTGAACACCCAGGCTAATTAAGCTCGGAGACCTGAAGAATCTAAGTGTTCAGGTTCTATTGTATCATTTCCTAAGGTTGAAAAACTCTTAATGCCTAAGTTCTCTTTCCCTAATTCAATTTTTTTTAAATAAAGAGAAAATAAAAAGAATCTGTGGAGCTAATAAAATAATTGAGAGATGAATATATCCACCCCCTATGCCTATCTAATGCAATGTCCTCATTGTATTAAAAAGACATGAAAGAGAGTGGAGTAGAGAAGAAAGCACCTGAATTTTGTGATTAACTGGTCAGCTTTAAGATGAAAACAGACTTTATACGTGCTAAGTTTAGTGCCTTTAGGCACACTATTCAAACAAGGGGAAGAAATACAAAAATTAGAATGGCAGGTAAGGATCTGGAGAAAAAGATTAATCATGAAACCCTCCAGTAGAGAATGTCCACAAATGTGGACCAGGTTATGATGCAGATCCATGCCCCAGGCTCAAGTGGTTCTAAGGCTCTGGATGAAAATTTCCTAGAACAGTAGATCATTTTGTTTGTAGGGCTAGGCCTATGGTTTGGTGGTATGCAACCTAAGTCTGAAATGTCAGACAATTGGTAGGTTTGGACCACTCAGTGTGGTTGTCCAATTAAGTTTTAGCTCATAAAGATAATACATTAGTCTACACTTAGGTTGCACATCATCAGAGTCACAAATATCATTAGGGTCCTGGTAAAATGTTGGTGGTTTCAGACACAAAGGAACCCATAGATCAAGATGTCTATCTCTCTTAGACTTAGCTTCCCAAATTGTCATCTTTTGATTCCTGTCCTCCAAAATTATTGTTTCTGGGACCTCTAAAGTGTCATCAACCCCGTATAAAGTATCCAAGTCCAAAATTTATGGATGAATCAGAATTGACTTGGGTTTGGTGATCTAAAAAATAAAGTCATCATTATGCTCAACAAGGTGTGATTGAGGAATAGGGATATTGATTGAATCATCCATGAAGTTAGGATCTGAATCCTCCATGTTAGCCCCAGTAGGATCACAATCCTCAATTTTTGGGCTATCAAATGATTCATCATAGTCATCGGGCCCGTATATCTCACTAAAATTATTTTCCTCAAACTTAAGTGAGATTTCACATAAAGATTCTTCACCCTCAGAACCAAAGAATTCTGGATTTGCATTTATTTATGTCTCAAATCATCTATCATTTCTTGGTCCATGGAGACATTTTTTCCTCACTTCCTCGCTCAGGGATTTCAGGTGAAAGAATTGGTTCATCCTAAATAGGTTGCTCCAAACCAATTTGGTCATCCCTAGTCTCATGAAATGTGTCCCCCTCTATAGGTGCCTGAGTGGGTTCTAACATTGGCTCTCCTGAAGGGGGTTCATCCTGGGAATCATCCCAAGATTAGACTAGAGCAATCACAAATTTTATCCTCAACCTAGATAATTTCCCAAGTAAAACCTTGACAAGCTTCGAAGTAAAAACTCACCCAGGTCCTTATCCTCAACATCTTGGAGACAATCCAATAAATACTTGTTAAGATCATCAATCATTTGAATTAGAGGCTCCAATTCTTCAGTGCAGGGTGTTGGCTGAGCTTCTAAAGATTTAATGGTATTCCTTAAGTTAGCTAACACCATATCTTGGACCTGGTTCACCTGAACTGAATGGTTTGATTCAGGGTTGGGTAGGTTTGGGTTCAATCTAGAGGAGTCAAGGAATTGAGGTTCTTGATGCCCTCCCTGATAATAGGTCATTTCAGGTTATTCATAGTGGGTTGGTGACTTATATGTAGTGTAATCTTAGGGAAGGTAGGAGTTGTAGTCATCATATCCTTCATGATTGTAGATTAGGTTAGGTTGATCATCAAAGGGTGGAGATCTATAATCAGTATAGCTCGGAGAAGGATAGAAATCACAATGATGTCTAGGATTAGACCCTGAACACCAAGGTTCGGAATCATATTCCCAGTGAAAGTTATCCCAATTAGTGGATGGGTAGTCATAAGTCAGGTTGGGATAGTAATCATTTTGGGGATAAGTGGTGGTAGGTGGGTTGGAGTGGAAATGTAAGTAGGATGTGGAAGGATCCATGATAAAGCGGGAGGAAAAAGAGCAAAGAAAGGTGCTTTACAGTACAAACAATCATACTTGTCCTTAAGTGAGATTGCCTAAAGATCTACAAACTCACAAAACTTGTTTTAAGATTAAAGATGATTTAGTATACTCCTATTCGATCAATCCAACCAGTTGAGGGAGGGATTGGGGAGAAGGTTCTTCCCTTAACTTTCACCTTAGGTTCCTTTGATACCCCCCAACCGCGGTTGTTTGACACTACTCCCTAGCTAGACATTAGATGGTTCGGTAGAAGTAGATTAGTCATAAATAATCTCAATCTAGGCCCCGAATAGCGAGTCAATTCTTAAGGCCAACGTCTACTTGATTTTAGTTAGGCTTAGGTTTGAATGTGCTTGGGAATGTGATGGGCTCTTTATCTGGGTTATGCCCTTAAAGATTGATTAATATGTGTGCATGTACAACCAATGGTTTTCAAGCAAGATTATTTTTGGATGAAGTGAATTTTAGAGTTTGAATCCTTCTTAGTAGCTTTTAGGATTTGGTTGTTAGGAGCATTCAGTCAAAGTTTAGTTGGTACACTAGGTTTTGAAAGCACAGGTGAAGATATCTTCCTTTAGAAATAAAAAATAATGTATAATGCCTGGTCAATTCCTAACAATTGAATCCTAAGGGACAATCTACCGAATGAATCTATTTTAATTAACATGGCGTGGCCCAAACAATTCAAACAAGTGGCCTGATACACCACCTATTAAGGCACACGAGGGTGGCTAGACTAATTTGTTTCTAATCAGTTATTTGTATAGGTTGTGTAGGTGTACTGGGTCCTTAGGTCGGATTCTTGGTTAGGTGATTGAATCAGATCAAAGTGAGGCACCTTGAGTGTGTGGGTGTATAAGGTGTGCCTATTTCAATTTAATTCCTCAGTTAGATTTTTTTATATATAAATATGCGGGGATAAGGTGGGTGGAGGTGGCAAACAAACAATACAATCTTACCTTAGGGTTTATAAGAGCACCTAGGTTGATTTATGTTTATGTTATTAAGTGGTGGAAAGAAATCTAGGGGGTGGGGAGGTGGGGTATACTTACAAACCTTTCAACTACACTTTGCTCTAATCTATCACTTTTGCTCGCCTTGAGAGAGTACCTGCAATCACAATGAGAATGGAAACAAATGAGGTAAAAGATAAATATGGTGGAAAATGTGGGAAATTAAAGAGCATTGCCTCCTCGGCAACGATGCCAAAATGATTAGTGGAAAATCATTGCGAAGAAAAGTTGGAGTTTAGAAAACTTGAGTCATTGCAAAATTTTCAAGAAAATCCACTACCAAATGATTTTTAACCGAATCTCTGGTGAGTCTTGGGTCGAACATGGGGAGAGAAATGTTTGATTTAAAATCCAAGTTTATTCTTATAAAGCAAAGTAGCTGGTTGAAATCAATCTATGCAAGCTAAACTATGTAAAAAATAAATAATAGAAGAAAGAAAAAGAATAATACAAAGAAAGAGAAAAATATAGAGAGAATGAATAGATATTTTATAACTATTGAACCATGTTCATTATATCTACTTGTAGAATTAAAACTACACTAGAAAGCAGTAAAAAGATAGGGGTGAGAAAAATTCTCCTTGACGGTTGTTTGGAGAATGAGTTGCATTGACGAAGCACCCGGAAGATGGTGGTGAGATGTTGGATGAGGGAGAACGAAGCTGGAGGACGAAGTAGAGCGACATCACAATAGGATTCAATTCCCGAATGTGGTTGAGGTGACAACCATGGGTGCCCACGAATAGGGGTGAGAAGATGGAAAAATTATTTTACTCTAGTTGTAGTGGAGCATCCTGGGTATGGGACCAGCTCTTAAAGCTTTGGATAGGGTGAGAGAAGAGAGGAATGGATGAAGAAAAATAAGAGGTATGGGTTCCCTTTTATAGTTGAGGAAGAAGGGCATTAGAGTCATTTCAAAGGCCGTAGGATTTAATATACGACCTTTAGTGATGCATGTAAGTGTTACTAAAGCCAGCTGTTGCTGAAGCTGCATGGAATGTAGACCCTTTGATCATGATCAGACGCTTCACATTGCGCCACGTCATGCACCTCCTTGCCTTCAACTATTGAGGTGCACCCACTAATCAGCCGTTGGATCATTCGATCAGACGTCTTAAAATGAGCCTCGCGGCTTTGTTGCTAGGAAGGCACGTGTTAGATCGTGCGTCTGATGGCACATCATCTCGTGCATGTCGAATGTGCATCATTGAGCATGCCACATCACCTCGTCTGATATCGCTTATCACTGATCGAATGACCTTAATCGATTGGAATGCGTGTTTGGGGATTGAGAAGTGCTCAGCGAGTTTCGAACCTACACATTCCTTGAGGATAAGGTGTTAGACCAATGTGCTATCTCCTTGGATTGACATGAAGATGTTTTTTGTGATCTCGTGGCTCAACTGTTGGATGAAGATCCAATGGCTGATGCCACTTGATGCATAGCCTTCAGAGATTGGAAGAAGTTGGAGAAAGCAATGTGGCCACATCTCAGCCGTTGGATTTTCATCCAATGGTCGAGATCGCTCCTTCGTAGAAAATGTAGATTAAACGACGTGGAGTGCTCTTGGTCATTGGATTTTCACCGAACAGTTGAGAGTGCTTGTTGAACGTGCCTTCAAAGGAGTGATGGCGTCCTTGGATGGTTGAGATGGCACCACGTGGCACCTTTTGAGCCATCCATCTTCTTTTGCTTGTAGGTGGTACCACAGGTGTCAGATTAGACTGATTTTTATCTTGTTGGGTTGTGATCTTTGATCTGAACTCATCTGTGCGGTTGGATTTGTCAATTGAAGTCAAAATTTTCACCACCTTGCCCCTTGGCCTTTGATCTTCCTCAGACTGCATATGATGCTACGGTGATCTGATTGGGGCGATATCGGAGGCGTTGGACTCCGATTGTCGCCCTGATTAGATTCGTATGATTGGATCTTTAATCCGAGGCCCAAAAATGTTGTTGCCCTATCCCCTGGCCATAAAGTGAGAGAGAGAATCAAGCTATAATCTGTACAATCTATTCTAAATGTAGAATGATGTATGCTATGCGATATTTATAATGCTGAATGCAATTATGAGACTAAGACATGCATAAATAGACATTTTTTGTGAAATAGATGTGTCTACATCAGGTTATTCTCTCAAAAATAGGGGGTCGGGTCCCCATTATACTCACGAGCCACGCATGCCCTTGCTCACCCACACATGCCTTGGTGGGTCTGGGCCAAATCCAGATTTGAGTAGAAAAAGAAGAGAGAAAGAGAAGAGGCTGGCTATTGTTGGGCCAAGAGAGGTGGGTTGATTTTATTGGGCCAAGCTTCTATCTAACTTGGGCCTTGCTAGTGTAGGCTCGTTGGGTTTGAATTCTCACTAAGTGTTGAGGCTTTACATAGTTGAAACACTATTTTTTTGCTTCAAACACTTAGCTTAATTTTTGGAGTTTGATATATTGCATTATTTTGAATAAATATGTTCCTTTTGATATCAATCTTTTGAGCATCATTTTAATTACTTAATTAGTGGTTTTAATTACGATTATTTGCTCCCTAAGATGACCTTAGACTCTCATTCAAAATATAGATTTAAATGTTTTCGTCGCTTTAGTCGTTATACTATGATGAGTATTTAAAACCTGACTTTAGCGCATTAACAAATGTTGATGTGTTATCTGAGGTTCTTGCCTGTCCCTCTTCTAGTCCCATGTACCTTGAGTTGCACCATGACACCTCCTTCGAGGTCATTAGGGAGACATTGATGACTCCTGAATCCTTTTGACTTGGGTAAGCCCACCAAGTCACCTTATTTTTGTCCTCTCCTTCGGTTCCTCAACTATGTATTCCTTTGGAACTTCGTGTCCAAATCTACATCTTTCGAGAATTGTTCGGGTCCCATGCTTGTGGCCCTCTACGTCCTCATGACAAATAAGGTGTTTAATTGGAACCACTTCATCCTCACCTTCATGGAGAGGAAACCCATGAGTGTCTTCCCTTTTGGTACCCTTCTCTACCATATCTTCCTGCATTTTAATGTCCCCATGGACATTAATCATAAGCAGTTTATCTCTCGTGTTTCCATTTTTTGGAGAGCTTACATACTAGAAGATGGAACAAGAGCATCAATAGGCTTGTCAGGATCCTCCTCATGCAACTGTTTCGTCCTCTCAGCCACCTTCTCAGGTTGGTCTTTCCTCTTCTCCACCTCCATACTCTCCCTACCAACATTTTGATACTTACTGCACGCTTCCTATTAGACCCTCTCCTTCGTTCTTCGACACGGAGTGGCCCTTCCTTGATAGGCAGTTCACTAGACACAACACTTTGAGAGTACAGGATGTGACACATGGCATCCCTTGCTGGTGCATCGCCAAAGAGAGATAGGACAAGTGATGATGGAGCACATCACTCAGGTTTCTGCATACCTAAGCAGGCAGGGTCAATTTTTGGATCAGCTTGGAGAGTAGATCCACTCACTGTCTGTGACTAGAGACCCCCCCAAGGTAGACGTATAGAAACAACAACTCCTCTGAGTACTCTAGTACCCTCTGCCTCTTGACAGACTCAGCAGACTAGTGCATTAGTGCAGCTATACTACAGATCTATTGACATTTATATCTCTCCAATTTCAGGGTGCAGATGACGTTTCTCCACCAATGCCGGACCCAACACCAGCTCCCCTTTGTTCTTTATAGATGACTTCAATATAGATGTGCAGTTTCCATCGGATATCGAGTCCCTTTTGAGTTTCTTCTAGTTTTATTTCCTTGTTCTGGCATGTAGTACATTATATTTATATTATGCCTTTTGGATTGTGGAACTCTATATTTATATATTACTTTGTAGTACTTTTTAGATTTGATATGTGAACTCTGTAGCACTATCATCTAGTAATTTGAGATATCTTGCTTATCAGAAATTTGAAATGATGTTGCTTATCTAGCTTGCTTATAATTCTCTCAATTGTATAGTAGCATGTCATGAATTACATGAAAATTTCAAAAAGGGGAGCAACACTTGTTAATTTAATTGCCTAAGACTTTTTCTTAATAACAAGGGGGGACAAAAATTTAATCATGCATCTATATACTCATACATACTTAATTATAATTTTATTATCATCAAAAAAGGAGAGAAGTTAAGACCCTTGTTTTGATATAACAAAATTATGTTTTTATTGACTAACCATTACAAGTTAAAGCATGATGTGCCCTCATTATTCAAATGCTTCATGTGAAGAAGAAGAATTCCAGAATGTTTTATCTTTATTATGTCTAGAACTATGTAAGGAACCTTAATAGGATAACAAATGCTATGTTTTTAATATTCGCAAAAATCGTTCTCTTTTGAACTTAAGTCATTTCTACTGTTGATTGACCAATATTAGTTTTTGATCAACTAGACCTTGATAGACCAACTCCTTTATTTAATCGATCAAAGACCTCTAACAGTCATATTGCCTTTTGATCGATCAACACATCTTTATTTAATCTATCCAAATATTCCAACAGTCAAATTTCCTTTGAAATTATTAAGTCGATCAATATCTTCTTTTAATCGATCAACATTGAATCGATTAATACTTTTATTTAATCAACCAAAAGTATTTTTGATCGACTAAACCTATTTTTGGATCGATAAAAGCGGTATATTCAGTATTTCCAAAATAGGTCGAAAGATACCTATAAATAGGACTTTCGACCCCCTCTTAGAAACACACCTCAACAGTTTCCAAAAAGCAAAGCACACATATTCTCTCTATTGCTTTCGCACCTTTACTCCTACAACTATTGCAATTCCAAGCATGTTTCTTTGTGATTCAAGAAAACTCAGTTTGTTCTAATCTCCCTTAGGTTCCATAGGAATTATTGCTATATTCTTTATATTCTGTTGTTCATGATCTGGGAATCTAAGTTGTCTTAGAAGTCCCACTATTCTTCTCTTGGTCAGGTGGAAGAGAAGACATTTGTAAGAGGTTGTGCCACCCTCATTCAAGTGGTACGTTAGTGGATTTGACTAGCGTCGACTAGTCATGAAAATCCTAAGCTGGGAGGCTTAGGTAGTGGTTTTTACCCGGAAGAGTTTCCACTTTAAATCATGTGTTATTTTTCTAGTCTGTGCCTATTTAATTTTTGATTTATGGTGAATGATTTTTTTAAATTCTCATAGAAATGGATATTACACTATTCACCCCCCCTCTAGTGTATCCCCATCCCTCTCCCTTCTCCCCTAAATTAGATTGTAATTAAATTTAATGAAATCAGTTTCGCATGCAATTATCGTGTAATTTGATTATCATGTAATTGGCATGTGCATGTTTATCTTATAGTTAGCTTATAGATGATTATCATGTATGTTAATTTGTGGTAGTGTATCATGTGAGCTGTTTACCATGTATGTTTATCTTTTATGTTGATAGATTTTTTCACCAATGAAAAAGAGAGAATGAGGTATCATCCTCATCTTTGTACATTTGGTTATAATATTTTAATATCAAAACTATGAGTTCAGAACTACATTAGTAAAATTAAATTAAGGATGATGCACTGAAAATTAACCCCTCTAGATACCCCTTTGGGTGCATGTTTTACTAGAGAATTAACCCTTTCCTAGTTGTGCCAATATGTTGATCAAAATTTGATAGTATGTGTTATTATTGTGTGATTTAAATCAAATTGATGATCATGTATGTTCATTTGTATGATATGTATGGTAGCTTCTGTCTACATGTTTGAAATGTAGGGTGTGCCCACATATATTGTGCGATTTTCAGCATGAAGGAATTGAAAAATATGAAATTATAGGGGGGACTTTATCAATTTTTTTTCAGACGAGTACATACATAGGGAAACAGTGTGTGAATATGATGAATAATTAGGCTTTACGATTTATGGTTTATGGATTACAGTTTAGGTTCAGGTTTAGGTTTAGGTTTAAGTTTTGGTTTTGTATTTATTTTTAAGGTTTTTGGTTTAGGAGTAAGAGATGAAAGTTTAAGGTCATGACTTTAGGTTAAGGTTTAGGTTTAGGTTTTGGTTTTGGGTTTAGTTTTATGGATTGGGGTTTAGGTTTAGTGCTTAGGGTTTGTAGATTCCCTGGTAGGAGGGGGTGACGCAATAAAATGCGGAATAAAAATATAAAACAATCTCACAAAATATCAATCACACAATGTACACAATTATTTTTAGGTGGAAACCCAAACGGGGTGAAAACCACCACCTAACCCTCTCGAGTTAAGATTTTTCGATCAACCAAGTTGATCAAATCCACTAATGTACTACTTAAGATAGCGTAGTACAACCTCAATTACAATCGCGCTACTTTATACAAGGGTAGCATACCTCAAACCCCTTCTCTTTACGAGAAGGATTTTTTCTCACGAAGGAGACGGGAATTCGCAAAGCGAATACCCAACTAAATAACAAAGATAAATAACAACAATCTTATAGAGCCAACAAAGATGATCTTAACCTAAGCTTCTATAGGAATTAGGATGCTTCCCTTTGCAGAGGTGCGTTGACTTGACGCGGATGCGTGAACCATGCGGTAGCACTTCGTCGCTCTCGTAATCGTCGGTGGGAGAGCGGGTGTGCAATAAAATCAACTCTCTAGATGTAGCACGTAAGCTTGGAGAGCAAGAGCTTGCTTCTTAGGATCAAGAGACACAAAATGGTGTGAAAGTGTATTACTAGGTGTGTGTTTGTGTGTCAAGGGTTCCCCTCTATTTATAGAGGCCTTAGGAAGGATTTGGAAGGTTTTGGAAGGCTTCCATAGCCGTTAGGTGCAAGGTCCAAGAAAATCAGGCCGAAATCAGGGTTAATCATTGCACTAACAAGGTTATCAGACGTCTGATCCTGGCATTGGACGTCTGGAAAACCAGTTTAAGACGTCTGGGAACAAAGTGAAACGTTTGATTTTAGGCGGGTTTCCTTCCTGACTTGAACCAAATCTAAATAAGGTTCTAGTGCAAGTCCATCAGATGACATACAGGACGTCTGGCACTATGTCTAGACATCTGAAAATCTACTTTTTCTGCGAGAATGGATTTCCAAGAGATTGCAACGGCTATAAGATCTCTGAAAAGAGATTTTGGGTTAGCCGAGGCAAAACGATCATTTATTAGACGTCTAGGAACACTTACGAACATCTGATAAGGCTCTAACGGTCATATCCTTCAGTGTTTGCTAAGCCAGCCAACGGTCCACTAATTGGATGTCTGGCGAAGTCATCAGACGTCTTCTAAGATGTCTGGTCTAAGGTCTGAACATCTGATTTCATCAGACAGAACTAAGTCCAGCCTAAACATAATCGGACGTCTGAGTCAACATTCATACGTCTTAAAAGTTATTATCAGACGTCTGAAATTCAGATTAGTCGTCTGAAAAGGTTGTTTGAAGCCTATTTTGATTTTCTAAGTTCTCTACAGAAAACCTAAGTATCCTGGGGTTGTGCAGGTGTTCCTAGGACTACTGTTAGGGTACTTTGAGGCTCTTTAACATAAATCTAAGTAACAAAAATAAAAAGCAACAAAATAAACAAAAATACAAAGATTATAAGGAAAGGAAATCTATCATATTCTTCATCTCCTTCCTTCTTCAAGCCATTACTCCTTGCGAAACTCTTCAGTTCTCCGTCAAGCTCCTCCAATCCATCCTGGATGCAAGCTCGAACCTCGTCTAACCACGTCTCCATTTGCAATTGACCTGAAATCTAAGACTCCAAGTGCAAATGTTAAATGACACGTGTTTTGTTATCATCAAAACAAACGATCGCGGTGCTCTAGCACCAACAGGGTTCAAGGCTTAGGGGCTTAGGTTTAGGGTTATAAGATGAAGGTTTACAATCACGAGTTTCATTTTAAGATTTATGTTTAGGGTTTGGGGTGTCATATTTAGGGCTTAAGGTTATGAGTTTATGGTTTAGGTTAAGAAGTTAAGGTTTAGGGTTTCAAGTACTTTGCGAAAACCAATGATTACTTTTAAAGAGTTGACAAGTTATAAAGGAGGGGGGGAAGAGAATGAGGTTTATAATTGAAATATTTGACATGTATGTTTTATTACAATATTTTTAGTACTACATTGTAGATACATACACTTGCACAAATTTAGATGCATTTGATGACAAACAATAGGAGTTCTAACACCTAGGGTATAGGTTGTGAGAGAGATATAACTGTCAAAATACTCGCCTGCTCGAGACTTATGATCATGTCATATGGACAATGCATTAATGTATGTATACCTTACATACATGCATGACGTGTTGTCTTTATAGCATTTCATAAGTCTTGATCATCTTTAGTTCGGTGAAGTACTGGTCTATAGAGGGTCACTTGTTACATGTAACTAGTGTTTGGTGAAATTTCGGTGATACTTTCTTGATCTTCTCTGATATACCAACTGATCATAGCTAGGTTTCTGAAGGGAATCGAGTTAAGGTTAGTCTTGGGTGGTATACTAGCAAAGTACTAGGAAATATTGCCAAAATTTCTTCACACATTGGTTGCATGTAAGAAGTAAACGTTGTAATCAAATCTTCAAGCATCCTTATTTGAATCTAACTTGTGAGTGATTGACTTTGACATTTAGGTTATCATAAACAAGTCTTGGCTTAGTCTGAGAAACTCGAATTACTACGAATATAGGAATGGAGTGATTTCGTTTCTCGAGTGGGGATTCAATGATGATAGAAATCTCTTTAGATGAGTAGAATTTTTTGAGAAGATTTTATGTCCATGTAGATGATGTTTGAATGGATCTTTTCATGATCAAAACATGCACTATATTCGAGCACGTGAATTGTAATGGTTGGTGGTAGCATTATATAAAATGGATTGCTCATGGAGAGGAACTCAAAGGAAGTCTGTTAATCATGCTAAGTAGGGGTTTAAAAAGTGTTGCGTTATAGTACAGTCGAAATAGCATTCAAAATCAATACAATTTTTATTACTCGAATATATTCTGAGGTCGAACACAGGGATCAAATGAAATTCACACACTAAACTTAGCAATTAATGCAAATTGAATACAAAATATTACTCAAAACTAATTTGGAATGTAGAGCATATGAGTATATGAAGAGTAAAAAGAATTGTAGACAAAATAATAGTTACTTAAATTGACTAAAGAATGAAATATAAATTCAGATGTCTGATTTTGCAATTAAACGTCTTAAATGACTTTGCTACAGTATCCTTCTTTTCTTCTTCTGATTTCTCTGATTTCTTTGGCCTCTTCTTTTCTGCTTCTTTCCTTAGCTTTCTCTGTCTTCTCCTTCCTTCTTCTTCTTCTTCTTCTCTTTCTCTGTCTCTTTTTCTTCTTCAGCTTCTATCCTTGGCTTCTTCTTCTTTTTCCTTCTTCTTCCTTTTCCTTTGTGAGCCCTCTCTTCCTCTTTCTCTTCCTTCTTCTCCCTTCAATTCTCCTCTTCTTCTCTCTTCTTCCTTAGGCTTTCTTCTTCTCTGGCCTTCCTACCTTCTGAATCTGACTAAGTGTTGGAGCCAAACTCTCTAGGGCAAAAACCCCCTAACCCCATGCAACTCTCCTCTCTCCTTCTCTCTTTCTATTTCAGTCTTGCTATCCTAGAGCCTTAGCCAGTCGGGTAATTGGACCTATCGCATACCCGGGTCCAGGCTCATCGGCATGCATGGTGAGCGAGGAGTGAAGGTCAGGTCAGGTAGTTGGGTCGGCCAAGTCTGCATGGGCAGTGTCGCGGACGAGTCTGGTGAAGGGGGGAGGAGGACCTTATCCTCAGTGTTGGAGGCGAATAACCTCTTTCACTTTTTCAATTTATGCGCATGAAAGTGCCCTTCCATTTTCGAGGTGGGACTAAATGTCCCATCTTCCTTTTGCGCACTATAGCAGCAGGGTCTCAGTCGAATTGATTGGGCTGAAACTATTGAGGTCTCTACGTGAAGACTTGGATGCGTGCAAGCTTCTATTCCGCGCACCCTAGAGGTAGCCCCTGGGACAGCAGCACCTGGGACCGCAGCAAGCAAGCTTCAAGCTTGGCAGCATTGGCGGGTCTTGGGCCTGCTACCTGAAATCAAGAAAAGAGGACTATTGGCTGCATTAGAACACTCAGCAGTGTCGCCGTGGCACGGGGAATGTAGCAGTGGCCTTGGCGTTGAGCGAGGGTGGTTGTGGTGGCGTGCCTAGGCGTACTATGTGCGTGTGAGTGGGTGTGTTTGGGGAGGTGTTTGGGTGGTCGATGGAGTGAATGGAGTGAGGGGAAATGATCAGGGAGTTGCGGTGGAGGTTGTAGGGTGGTCGGTGAGGTGGATGGAGGTGCGGAGCGATGGGAGCACCTCACCGGAGGAGTCACCGGAGATGGAGGAGGTGACGGTGGTCAGTGGCATCGGTGGTTGATTTTGGGAAATAAAGAGAGAGGAAGAAAGTGAGAGAGAGAGAACACTTAAAAAGCTACTTCTAAGGGATGAAAGGGAAACAGGTCCCACACCGGTGTGGTTGCCGGACGTGGGGAAGATGAATCTCCGTAGGTGAGGTGGTAG
Organism: Thalassia testudinum; assembly: GCA_037157565.1. Lineage (NCBI taxonomy): Eukaryota > Viridiplantae > Streptophyta > Magnoliopsida > Alismatales > Hydrocharitaceae > Thalassia > Thalassia testudinum. The sequence continues at coordinate 106,911,226 of JAZHRO010000003.1, read as the reverse complement.
CGAAGATGGGGCAGGAACGACGTCGGCCGATATTGAGCGACGCGGAGGACTGTGGTGGAGATAACCCTACCATTGGTATTATGGTTGGGCAATGAGAGAGCTAGGGAAAGGCTGTCGGAGCTTGCGGAGGGTTGCGGCTGGAGGGGAGAGAGGAATAGAGGGGAAACTGACCCAATTTCAAGCTGAGTTTGTTGGACCCTGGGAAGTCTTTAAATAGGGATCTGAGAAGGTTTTGTGCTTGGAAGCCAAGTTTCCAAGCAAGGAATGCTTCGTCGGAGATGGAAACTTCAAAAGACCCAAATCTCTCATGCGTTCACATGAGAGATTGGGAAATATTCAGGGCGTTTAGCTGGGTTCATATTGGAGGGAAATTCTCAAAGAATCTCCCTTCTAGTTTTGGAGGAGATTCTCCAAGCAATCAGGGAGAAATCTCCCTTCAAAGGTCGTCGGAGTGGGATTCCTCTGCGATAATGGTGGAGGAACCTATTTGTGAAGATGACGAAGAAGTTAGGGGACTGATTGCAAGAGTTTTTGAAAGTTAGGGGTAGAAATGTAATCAGACAGGACCTTTTTGCAAACTAGGTCAAGATGAGTTCCCTTTAGGTCCAAATTTTGGTACAAGCTTAATTTGGACCTAAGGAATCTAATGGTGAAGTTGGATTTTGGTTTTGACCACGTTTGACTAGGTAATTTATGTAAAAACTCAAATTAGGGCAAATATCTGATTGAGACCCCATTTTAGGTCAAATGGGTTCTAATGGACAAATCGAAGGTACTCAACCCTAGATAATATTTTTATATGATTTTTAGAAGATTTAAGTAAATTTTATCCTAACCAAAACCTTGGTTAGTTAAGTGGGTTTGTTTTTAGGATTTCAAAAGTCATTTAATTCTCAGATCTCACCCAAACTCTTTTCTGTTAAATCCAACCCACTTGTTATCTTATTAAGACCATTTGACCTTTGTTTATCCCTTGAAAAAACTCGTGGTTGTACTGCATTGGTAAAATTACAGTTTTAACCCTTATTTTTTGTGTTTCTCTCAGAAAGGTTATGCAGTGAATTATGACCTTCAGTTGGTTATGTAGGAGCATTTATTCTCTTCATTGGGTCAAAATGAGATAGTTATGGCTCATGATGGTGTTCCTATCAAAGTCAGATGTGCTATAATGGATAATTCAGAACATATCGATGATAATGAAGGTGATCAAATAGATGAGATGTTAGATGATATGAGATCAACGGATCCTGAGAATGCAGATGATAAAGAAACATTAAGAAATTTTAATCAGTTTTACGATGCAATTAAGGAAGTGGAGGAACCTATTACCCCTTGAGTTACTTCCTTGTTGAGGTTGTCTTTTCTTCTGAAATTATTTCAGATGAAGGTGATGAATAGAGCGACAATGAAATTAATGTCTGAGGTCCTTAAGTTCATTGGGGAGCTTTGAGTAATCCTAATGGGTTTCCTAGGTCATGGTATGATGCGAAGAAGCAGATACGCATGCTTGGATTGAATTGTAAGAAAATTGATGCATGTTCCAATGACTGCGTCCTGTACAAAAATGAGTATGCAGACTTGAGTAATTGTTCCAAATGTGGTTAGGAAAGGTATAAAGTGGGTAGATTAAGAAATACAAGAGAAAAAAAATAGGCTGAGAAGGTTCTTCGTTATTTTTCGCTGATTTCTAGGCTACAATGCCTTCTTATATCAAGTAGAACTGCAAAGAGGATGATGTGGCATCATGAAAATAAATCACGGGATGGGTGAATTTGTCATCTAATAGATTCTGATGGATGGAATAGATTTAACGAAAAGCACATAATATTTGCAGAGGAGGCACATAATGTCAAATTTGAGCTTACAAGCGATGGATTTAACCCATTCAAGAACATATACTCGTCATATTCAATATAGCCGGTGGTGATGCTAACATACAACTTACCTTCTTGGCTATGCATGTGATCTTCATTTATGATGTTGACCCTCCTTATCCCAAGTCCTAAGCAACTAGGAAATGTGATTGATGTTTACCTGCAAACGTTGATTCATGAATTGAAGGTGTTGCGGAACAACGGTGCTCAAACATGTGATGCACACGAGAAAAATTTCTTTTAGAAGCACGCGGCAATGTTGTGGACCATAAATGACTTCTATTCAATCGCTTTTGTCAAGGTTTAAAATATGCATTGTAATATAGCTACTAGAGAGAAATAAACATTCAAAAGTTTATAGTCTCGAAATGTGAGTTCCGAGGTCATCTCTGGGAGAAAGAAATTGCACAAATGCCATTAATCAATGTGATAGAATATGAAGCAGAGGTGTTTGATGCAAAAGAAATTAGTATTCGATCAATGTCATAATCAAACTCAAAATGAATGACCACTAGCTAAGGAAAAAATATGTTTTGAATCAAATAAGCTTGAGAACAAATCACAGCAAAATCGACCCACTTCTCCTGGGCCAAACCTCTCGCGGATCCAAACAGCACCCATGTGTGCTTGTGTTAGGGACCCGACCCCTTGATTTCGAGCAGGCAATAGGGTCGGCATTTCCTTTTGTGGTGATTTGGAGATGCATTGATACATGAGTCGGGAATAAAGTCCTACCTTCTTTGCTCACTTCATCGAATGAGGCTGGAGGTGTTGGCGATGAATTGGCCATTGCATCTCTAAATCCACGACCTGGATGGATTGCTACAAGGATTCCTCAACTGTTGAAGGTGAAGTTCATCCTCTTCGAGTCATCGAATGCTTCATTTGTCATTGAAGAAGGAAGCACGTTTGGTTGAGTCCTGCTATTTGACCGTGAGACATGTTAAAAATTAGTTTTATCGTTGTAGTGCGAATCTCAGTGAAACAAATAATATTTATAAAGATTTCGGTGAGTACCGAGTCATTCGTAAGGAGGCAAAACACAATTTTTATTTGAAAGCCTTTCAGAAAGTCGTTCTAAATAAATATTTATATATTTATATATGTATATATATAGGCATCAGATATTCAGATAATCAGAATTTTATTACTATTTGGAAGCAGTTTTTCAACTATGAATAGAAATAATGATGCTAGAGAGAGAGAGATACTAGATAATGACGACATCGCTTGTAGGATTCTTATGTGAAGTGCTATAGCACTTTAGATCCAGAGCATTGAGATGAAGTCAAGAGAGGAGTTGCAGAGAGGGAGAGAGGCTGGGGTTGTAATTGGTGGGAGTTGCCTTCAACTGGGGGGCCCTGAGGCTCTTTTTTATAGCTTTAATAAGGGGCAAATTGGGCATTTTATCCCTCCAACTCATGTAACAACCTTAGGTTGATCAGATCCGTCAATCAGGAGATTAATGGCTCTGATCTGGACTCAAAATAACTTCATTTGCACCTTCTATGTCCGGATTCATTCTGGTGGCGACACGTGGCACACTTGTAGCCCTCAAATCATGATCCACACCCTCCTCGCGCCCCCCGTGTGCTTTCCTTATTTGAATTCTCGTACCTTCAATATCAGCCGTCAGATCTTGCGGTTAGATGGCTCAACTTGCCCGCTGCACCGCCATCATTTGGGCACGTGCAATGGCGCGTTCTGTTGGAGCATGCATCCATGTGTGGCCATTCGACACTCCTCTTGCCACGCCTCTACATCTACATTGTTAGTCGATGATCCAATGCTCTGAATTCATTCGTGTGCATGTCTTCACTGATTTCGTGCGGATTGCATTTCGAACTGGTGTCCTTGCTTTGTGGTTGAGCGTGTGAGCCAATGTGCTAAGGGCGTGCTTTGTCATGTTTCCAAATCCATGCGTGGCTACCTCCATCCAATGGCTGAGGATGATCCTCCTATGGTGAGGTGCGAGGGAGTGATCGACGTGGGCTCGATGTGGCCATTGGATGATGATCCAATGATCCCCATCATATGAGAAGAGTTCTTTAGAGATTGAGATGCAGCGAGGGGTGGCTGTGATGGCACCACATGGCACCATCGTGGCCATCCATCTTCTTTACTTTGTAGATGGTGTTGTAGGCCTCCGATTGAGATAATTTTTGCGCCATTGACCTATGATTGTTGATCTGGATCCATCGTGCGGTCGGATTCGGCATCTGAGGTTTGGATTTCTATCCTCTTCCTCCTTGGCTTTTAATCTTCTATGGGATGCACATGATGCTACAGATGTTTGATCAGGATGATTCCGGAAGCATTAGACTTCCATCGTCATCTTGATCAGATCCGTATGGTCTGATCTATCATTTGCGGCCTTGGATCATCTGCAATCAATTTCATCTATCTTTCAGAACATAAAATGGTAATATTATCTATATGGCTATTAATCTAACCACTTTGCAAATTATGATGTATATGTATGCATTGTTCCTAAGTTATGCTAGATTTTAACTTAATTCAGGTAGATTAGGTCATATGATTTCTATGCAATCACACCCGATGCCTAAATCTTGCTAGTCCCTAGCAAATGTGAGACTAAATGCAAAGTGATCCTAAATGATTGATTTTTATCAATAGTTCGACTAGAGATTTGTTTCTTTTATTTTCATCCAAAACCTTAAAAATATAGACAGTCGTGGAAGTGTATTGTTGTATCCTATGCAATAGATCCACATGAAAAGCCAATCCACATCTAAAGCTCGTACTTGACCCTTAGTAAAATTTCTATTGGGATAGGCAAACTTCTTCCCTCGAGGTTATAAAGTAATCGGTAAATTTAGCCCTGACTTTTTGGCTTAGGTAGAAGATGTTTTGAAACAAGTGGATTTGTATTTGGTGGCTCGTACTCATCTGGTGCTACACATAGACTAGTACTACATAACCTAGATTTTCAGACTATTAAATAAATCAACTCAAAGAGAGGCAGAGAGACTGTGCTCTCTTTAGTTCCTTTAGACCCATTCTCTCTCTTTCTTCTTTTTCTTATTAATTTTTTTCTTTCTTTTCCTTTTCCATTTTTTTTTCTCTTTTTGAGCTCACAATCTCACCAGATTTGTCAGTATATTTGGTGGCCTCTCATGTCATTAATACTTTGATTAAGTTTTGACAACCCTATGACAAGTCAAAATTCCTCAGCCCGTATTCAGGCGATTAGAAATACAGAAAAGTAGGTCAAGACTGTATTTGGTGGACTATGAAAGGAATGGGTGTTATTGCCTCAATGTGCTTGATATGAAGTAAACACAACGCAATTAACACGTTTTCTTCTCCTTTTTTTTGTATATATATTTGCTTTTCTCTTTCTTTCTTTTTTCTTTCTTTTGTCTCTTTTTTTTAATTTCTTTCAACACAATGAAATGCAACACTCATGCACATTTTTATTGACGAGGCATTATTCGGGATTGAGGATGTTCAAGAGGATATCGGGTGACTGACTTATTTGGTGGAAGTGCCTACTTTCGGCACCGGGAAAGGAATGGATGGGACAACGCATTTTTGACCTTGACATTAAAACCCTCCTTCAGCCGAGGATTCCGTATAGGATGGTCGTAGCCATCCACCTTAGTCCTAGTTTTATCAGAGTCTGCTATCTGCATATTTACCTTATTTGGTGGCTCTCAAAAATTCACACAAAGAATTTGTACGTAGGAACTGAGATGAAAACTATGCTTAACTCCGAGTATCATTATCCAATTATCCAGAAATTAAGATTTCTTATACCAGCCTTAGAGCACTAGTACACTTTCTACTCTCACCTCACACTTGTTTGGTGGATCTACTAGAAGATGGTTTGCCTGACTCCTTAATTACTGTCCAAGGGCTCAGGAGAAGAAGCATTACTTCTTCTCGACAAACTAAAGATGTCTATCGGTCTTCACACAGAATCCATTGCAAATTCTATGTGTAAATGTGAATTGTATTGGATTCTAAGGTCAGGAATCAACTTAAGAATAAATCCCTAATAAACCTTCTTGATAAAAATTCTTTATGCATGAATGCAAATTTTTTTTTTCTGACATTAAAATAAGACATGCAATGTCCACCCCTCCTTATTGAAATGTATGTAGGAAAATAAAAAAGTAACAAGCAAGAGAAGGGGATATCACCTGACTGAGCTTGTTATTCTAGGTTAGCTTGGATGCAAAACTACCTGTAAAGAGTACTGGGTTGCCTCCCAGCCAGCACTAAGTTTAATGTTATTTGTTGGACTTAAACCCAAAAGAAATATGTAATTCAATATTGTGGGTTAAGAGGAGTAATCACTGTTGCTGAGAGATTTAGAATTAGTATAAAGATATGATCGTTTGGTCCAAGAATCAGTGATCCACAAGTGCGAACCAACTGATGATGCAGTCCTATTTTAAAGTGTTTTTCTGATTTGAAATAGAAAATAGGGTCAGATAGATGAGGTTCATGATGCTGAGCTTGTTCATTAATCTAGTTCCACAATTCAAGAAGTGGTAGAGGGTCTAGATTGAAATCATGATTGAGATTTAAATCTGGTTCTGAATCATAATCATAAGGGTCCTCATACTGGTAGTTGATGTCAAAGATCATGAATTCTCAAGGCTTTGGGTCATATGAGGACAAAGGTAGAGTTGTGCTGAATTCGTCAAAATCCTCATCAGAAATTACTTCTTCCTCATCATAAGTCATTTCTTCCTCAGATTCAAGCCATCCATTTGAACCAGTTGGAGTATAAGTTCTTCCCCAGTCCATCATGATTTGAGCTTATTTTTCTGTGGTTGTTTTTGTTTACTTGGTACATGTCCTTAGATTGTCCAATTTCTTGAACCCCCTCAAAATTCGATAGTTCTTGAATTTTAGGGTGGATGTATTGAGGACTCTTTATGTTGTCATCTAATTCATCATAAGATACTCCCAAGAGTTTCTCAATCTCACTAATGTCTTTTTCCATTTGATTTTCTATGGGAGGTGGTAGATCAGAATCATCCTTAAGTACGTCACTTTCTTGCCTCTTGTGTTGATCTTGAGATTTGCCAGGATTTAGATCATCTTTAGTGTGAATTGCCAAAACCTCTTCAATTGTTCCCGTGGCCTCAATGGAACAAAAATTCACCTTATTCTTTTGGGAAGCTTTAAAGATATTGAGTTGACAAGTTTTCCTTCCAGAGGGGATTTGCATAATCCCTATCTCACAGTTGATTAGGGCCTTGGCTGTGGGCATGAAAGGTCTTCCTAAGATTATTGGGGTGTGGTTCAAGTGTTCTGATGCCTCCATATCTAAAACAAGAAATTCCACAGGGTACTCAAAATCCCTCATTTTTATAATCATGTTTGTAAAAGTCCCTTTGGAATCTTGGTTGATCCATGAGCAAGTTGAAGGGTAACCTCAGTGTGTTGTAAGGGACCTAAATCCAACTCTTCATATAATTCTGTGGGGATTAGATTGATGGAGGCACCAAGGTCTAGCAAGGTTCGATCTAAGACAAAATCATCAATCTCACATGAAATTAAGGGGGTCCCTAGATCTTTATTTTTAGGAGGAAGCTTGTCTAAGATGATGGCACTTGCTTGTTTATAAACTGTGACCCTTTTTGATGATTTGGCCTGGCGCTTCGGTGTGCATATTTCCTTCAAAAATTTCGCACAGGCTGGGATATTCTCAATTACCTCAAGGAGTGGTATGTTCACCTGGACTTGCTTTAAAATCTCAAGCCACTCCTTAGACTGACTGGTTTTCTTTTCCTTGGATTTGTTCAAGGCTTCAAGAAAAGGTGCTTGAGAGAAATCATGAGTGTTCAAATCCTGAGTCTTGTTTTCTAGATTAGCTTGGTCTCCCAGGTCAGATTTAGGCTCCTCAAGATCTTGGTAGGATTTCGATGTAGAAGGATAAGGATCTTGGATTTGTTTCCCACTTCTCAAAGTGATAGCACAAGCATAGGCATTAGGGTTAGAAGGGTAAGGTGGATTTGGCAAGATAAGCTGAGTCTGGGTTGGGTTGGGGTTAACAAAACCAGGTGGGTGCTGGGGTGCAGGTTGAATTATATGTGCCTGTTGCTCCAGTGTGTTGTCCTGGTTAACCCTATTGAAGTTCCTTGGGTTGGGGACGGGTTGGGATGGCAGCATCCCGTGTTGTCTAGCATCAACTAGCTGGTCTAGTCGTCCTGTCAATTCTGTCCTCAATTGAATTATTTCTTCCTTATGTCTTAGATTCATTTCTTGCATTTCCTTGAGGACTAAACTCAGATTAGAGGGCTGGTTTACCTGATTAGGTTGTGGCTGATATGTGCGTGGTTGTGTGTAGCTATTGGGTTGCCCATAGGTGTTTGGCTTAGTCAAGTTAGGACCCTGGGCGGGTTTCTAACTTGACCAAGCAAAATTAGGTTGGTTGCGTGATCCAGGTTTGTAAGGGTTTGAATAAGGATCATTTCTAGTGTAACCCTGGAGTGCATTCACATCCTCAAGATAACTAGGCATTGGGATGCCTAGTTCAGCATTCGAGGGCATCAAGGTCCCTCCTTGGTTCCCAGAAAGATATGGGTCCAAGTAGAGTTGGCTCATAGGTGGAGCCATGGTCAGGTAATTAATATTGTGCACCATTTCCTAACCTAAAGGGTTGGGAGTTGGGTGCGGGTTAACATAGGAACTCCTTGGGTAGGCGTAGGATCTATTCTAGAATGTGTACCTAAGGAACTCCCACCCTTCAGATGGTTGTCCAGTTTCTTATCTAAACTCTCTATGTTCTTTCCCACGAGTTCCACCTTGTCCAATAGTTGTGCAATTAACACTAAATCAACCGAGTTTGAATTGTCCTTAACTTCATAAACACTGCTCCTTGGTTGATTTACTCTGTTGAAGGTGGACATTGAGGCATTGTTGAGGGAATTTTCACTCATATTCTAAAATATTTGAAGGGCTCCCTCAGTATCTCTGCTTAGGAAATTTCCCCTACATGCTGCATCAACAAAATTCTTCAAATTGTCACTTAACCCATAATAGAAACTATGGGCCAAGTGCCACTTCGGAATCCCATGATGAGGGCATTTCCTAGTCAAATCATTAAATCTCTCCCAAGCCTCATGTAGTTGTTCCCTAGGGTTCTGCTTAAAGGTTGTAATGGCACATCTAAGGGCATTGGTTTTTCCTATGGGAAAGAACTTTTTTAGGAATGTGCTTCTTAAATCTTCCCATGTTGCGATTGGTCTACCAATAGTCCTCAACCAATGAGCAACTTTATCTTTTAAGGAGAATGGGAACATTTTCATCATTAAGGTACCTTCATTCAGGTTCTTAGGGCCAAAGGTCCTTCCTATGTGTAGAAGTTCTTCAAGGTGGTGGAAGGGGTCATCAGACTCGCGGCCATGGAAGTGGGGAATCAAATGATCTGTGGTTTGAGTTCAAAATCTTCCCCATCTTGAGGTACCCTAATAAAAGGTTCAGGTTGAGCCTTAGGAGGATTGTAAAAGTCACGGAGAGGCCGATCTGCTCTTCCGTTTTGGAGTCGAGTAATGGCTTGCACTATGACCTCTAATTGTCTGTCATGATGCCAGCCTTGCTTAGTGATCTGCTTTTGCAAGAGAGTCATTGGATCTAGATTTTGTTCCTCCTCTTCGATCTCATCTTCCTCGTGGTGACTAGCCATTGAAGAGGGTTCCGATTCAGATTTTGGACAATTAGGTCTTCTCCTAGGATTTCTTTCTAAAGGTGGTAGTAAATCAGGATTTAGAGATCTTCTACCTTGCATGCACCAGAAGAATGTCCGTAGATGTGAGAGAGAAGACATATGAGAGAATACCTCACCCTTTCAAAGCAAGCAATCAAGCTATTCCTGAGAGTGTAAACCCTAAATAGACCTAATCCTGGTTCCCCAAAACATGACTAGGTTAGGTCAACCCTTGAATTACTTGGTTGGCCAGAAGGATGGGACCCCCTAGGACACCCTACAAGGTGGGACACCACTAATGATTAACGCGGTTATTGCACCGACCTTTCTTGTCACCAGTGGGTCCAAGTAGATAAGGCCTTGACCTTAGCCTAATCTAATTTTAAGTCCCCAAGAATATTAGTCCTGCCTAGAGAATGTCTACTTAGGTTTAGGATTAGGCTTGATGTGCTTTTGGAATATGATGGGTGTTAGCGGGTGTTTCCCTTAAGATTGGTTTTCAGAAGTGTGGAGTACATAGGTAAGGGGTTCACAAGCAATTTTTATGATGAAGGAAATGTTAAGGTTCAAATGCTTGTATTAGTGAGTTTTAGGGTTCACTTGAGTTAATATCTTCAATCAAGGGTTTTGATGAGGTACACAAGAGTTTTGTAAATCTCAATTGTTTGATAGATTTCCTTTATGAATGGAAATGCAGGTGTGCTTTACCCTAATGAAAAGCCCTAAGTGCAGATAGTGGTAGATGTTTCTTTTAAGTTCAAAATCAGAAGAGTGGTGCGACCCAAATAATGTAATCAATTGGTCTTATTGCATTACTAACTAGGCACTCAGAAAATATTTTTTCAAGAATTTTAATGCACATTTTCTATTTTTTTCAAATTTAAAGTGTACTGGGGGTTCTGTAGTCTATTTTGACCCCAAGTTAGTGATTTAATAATTCGTGCAATCAAATGTGCAGGAAATTTTTTTTTCATATTTTTCCTAAATTATTAATTTTCACAAAAATTTAGTGGCATAAATATCAAGTCAATCGGAGTTGCATAAAAATTCTTATGATAGTTTGAACCTTGAAAAATTAGGAATAATAATCGAATTGATAATAGTTTAGTTATAAATTTTTAAAATTTTTCTATAACTTAGATTTGTGCAAAATTTGGATCTGTTGTTCCTGACTTCAAAACTCACGTCTAGTAAAAATTTTAGGAGTTTTGGACATTCAAATTTTGAGGAATTAAATTTTTAAGATAAGAGTTTGTTTCAGCCCGAAATTCACCAAGAGAGATTTTTGTTTTTTTCAAAAAGCATACAAGTGCTAACTAATCCTAAGGTTCAAGCAAAACACCTAATTTTTTTTTTGGAAGAAAATCTAACCTAATCTAAACTATGAGTACTTACCTGAGATTCGCACCCATTTTTTTCGTTGTTGCACGTATCTTCCTGTAATTTTAATGATTCCTGTGTAATTAAAAATAGCAAGTTAGAATATCAAATAAGCACTTTTACAGGAAAAGGGTTTAAAAAATTTTCGTTGCCTCCTCGGCAACGGTGCCAACTTGTTCGACCATGAAACATGTTAAAAATTAGTTTTATCATTGTAGTGCGAATTGCAGTGAAACAGATAATATTTATGAAAAATTCGGTGAGTACCGAGTCATTTGCAAGGAAGCAAAACACAATGTTTATGCAAAAGCCTTTCACAAAGTTGTTCTAAACAAATATTTATATATTTATATATGTATACATATAGGCATCATATATTTAGATAATCAGAATTTTATTGCTATTTGGAAAGAGTTTTTCAACTATGAATAGAAATAACTATGCTAGAAAGAGAGAGAGAGAGATAGAGAGATAGCAAATAACGACAACATCGCTTGTAGGATTCTTATGTTAAGTGTTGCAGCGCTTTAGATTTAGAGCACTGGGATGAAGTCAGGAGACTTACAGAGAGGGAGAGAGGCTGGAGTTGTATCTAGTGGGAGTTGCCTTCAACTGGGGGGCCTTGGGGCCCTTTTTATAGCTTTAATGAGGGGCAAATTGGGCATTTTAGCCCTTCAACTTGTGTAACAACCTTAGGTTGATCAGATCCATCGATCAGGAGATCGATGGCTTTGATCTGGCCTCAAAATAACCTCATTTATGCCTTCCATGCTTGGATTCATTCTGGTTACGACACGCGGGATGCCCGCAGCCCTCAGATCGCGATCTGTGTCATCCTCGCGCCTGTCGCATGACTTCCTGATTCGAATTCGTGCACCTTCAATTTCAGCCGTCTGATCTCGGAATCTAACAGCTTAACTTATGCTTCGCACCGCCTTCATTTGGGTGCGTGCAATGGCGTGTTCTGTTGGAGCGTGCATCTGCGCATGGCCATCCGACTCTCCTCCTCTTGCCATGCCTTCGCATCTGCACCATCAGTCGATGATCCAGCACTCTGAATTCATCCACGCACGCGTCTTTTTCGATTTCACACGGATTGCATTTCTAACCGACGTCCTCGCTTTGCGGTTGAGCATGTGAGCTAATGTGCTAAGGGCATGCTTTGTCATGTTTCAAAATCCATGCGTGGCTGCCCTCAGCCATTGGATGGAGAACCAACGGCTGAGGATGATCCTCCTTAGATGATGTGCGAGCGAGCAGTCGATGTGGGCTCGATGTGGCCATTGCATGATGATCCAACGACCCACATTGCGTTAGAAGTGTTTAGAGATTGGGAGCACGGAGAGGGGCAGCTATGATGGTGCCATGTAGCACCATCGTGCTTATCGTGGCTGGCCATCTTCCTTGCTTTGTAGACGGTGTTGTAGGCCTCCGATTGAGATAACTTTTGACCGTTGACCTACGATCGCTGATCTAGATCCATCCGTGCGGTCGGATTCGATATTTAAGGTCTGGATTTCTGTCCTCTTGCTCCTTGGCTTTTAATCTTCTATGGGCTACATGTGATGCTACGGATGTCTGATCAAGATGATTCCTGAAATGTTGGACTCTCATCGTCGTCCTGATCAGATCCATATGATATGATCTATCATTTGTGGCCTCGGATCATCTGCAATCAATTTCGTCTCTCCTTCAGAGCATAAAATGGTAATATTATCTATAAGGCTATTAAACTAACTACTATGCAAATTATGATGCTTATGTATGCATTGTTCCTAAGTTATGCTAGATTCTAACCTAATTTAGGTAGATTAGGTCATATGATTTCTGTGTAATCACCTGCACACATGAATATGGGCCTCTGGACCCCAATTAAAAGCATCAAGAGCTCCGATGAAGCACATCGGAGCGAAGCCCTATGGCTATTAGGCTTGAGAATATTTGGAAGGTGGAGGAGGATAAGCTCAAAGGAGCTTCAACGGCAGCAATGGTGGTCGGTGATGGTGGCATTGGCAGAGCTAATTAACTTGGGCAAAAGCTTGGTGAGGGTGAGGGGAAGCTATTTCCCAGGTTAATTGGTTAAGGGTGTGACGAAGGTGAGGTGGCGATGAAGGTGGAGGATGTCGTCGGTGGTGGAGTTCAGAGGAGGTACTAGAGTCTACGATGGAGCCGTGAAGCTCCAGATTCCTACTTGGGAGGATGAGAAGAAGAAGCCCTAACCTAATTGGATGAAAGGAGGAGAGGAGTTACCTATCGGAGGTATGTCGAAGAGGAGGAAGATGATGATGGCGTCAGAGTAGAGGAGGAATTGAGGCACGAAGCTTTACATGAAGCTTCATAAGAAGATAGGGAGAGGAAACCCTCTACCTATTGTATGAGGTAGAGGGCGATGATGTGCATATATCTAAATAGCCAAAAATGTCTATTAATGCATGTTCTTAGTGTCATATTAGTATCATGCATTGTAAATAGTGCATAACTTGAATAATCATGCATTTAGGTCAAATTGTACAAATTGTATAGTAATTATCTCCTTTTATGGCCAGGGATAGGCTGACTTTTAATCGAGTCTTCAGACAGAAGATCCAACAGTACAGATCTGATCAGGGAGACAATGGGAGTTCAACGACTCCAAGATCACCCTGATCGAACATCCGTAGCACCAAATATAGTTCGAGGAAACCTAGAGATCAAGGGCTAAGATGGTGTCAATCCACACTTCAGACGATAAATCTGATTGCACAGATGGGTTCGGATCGATGATAGCAGCCTAACAGCATGAAAATCGATCCAATCTGACATCCGTGGTACCTTCTGGAAGTCACAGAAGATGGATAGCTAAGATGGCGCCGTGTGGTGCCATCCCAATCGCCCAATCAGCCCAAGGAACAGCCGTTGCCTTTCTTTCCTCAATGAATCAATCAATCTCAGCCGTTGGATCTTGATCCAATGGCTGAGATCAACGCCCGCTGCTCTCCATCCTCGCACACCCTCTCTTTCTCTCCTTGCACACACGATCAGATCTGGGCCGTTGGATCTTGATCCAACGGTTGTGAGCATGCATGCTTTGGTGAGAAACGTGACAAATCGCACACACAGCGTAGTGGGTGCGCGTTCGAAACGCAGCATGCCCCAAATTAGCCGAGGACACGAGTGCGGGCTCAATTGAGCCATTGGATGGTGAGTGGGCGGTGCAGATGCGGGAGACGTGGTATCACCAGAGTGCTCGGATCACCTATGTGCGATCTAACACACGTTCGAACACTCCATCGCACGCACGGGTGCATAGTTAGGTGAAGCTGAAGCGGGCGAGGAGCAATCTGAGCCGTCCGATTTTACGATCAGATGGCTGAGATTTCTTGGACGTGGGCAAGCATTGAGCTTGCAGAAGGTAAGGAGGCAAGTGTGTGCGTGAAGCTGTGGCGACGTGGGGTCTTTAGTGACGCTTAAATCCATCCCTAAAGACCTCCTCAATTAATGTTTTTACTATGTAATGACCAAATTGCCCCCAATTCTTGCAACTATAAATGGAGACCCCTACCCTACGAAATTCTCATCCCTTCTCTTCTCTCACCCCCTCCAAAGCCTGGGATGCTCCTCTAGAGTAAAAATTAGAAAATTTCCACCTCTCCCCTTCGTGGAGCATCCCGCGGTTGTCCTCTCACTCCATTCGGGAAGTGGATCCCGCAAAGATGATGACACCTGCTTCGCCCCCGATTCTTCCCGCTTCGTTCCCCTTCTTCCCACTTTGTCCTTCATCTTCTAGGCATCGCCCCATCCGGCTCGTCCTCCAAGCAGCCATCGAGGAGGATAACTTCTCTTTACCTTCTCTTTTATCGCTTTCTAGTGTAGAATTCCAGCTTTCTAGTGTAGATTTTCTACTTTCTAGTGTAGTGGATAGTTGTAATTGTAACGAACATCATCTTGTGCTAATGAAATTCATGTTTATTCTACATCTCTTTTATCTTTATTTGTAATATTCTCTCTCTGTCTTCTATTCTTTATTCTTTAAGTAGATAGTTAGTTTAGATTCAATTCAACTAGCTAATCTGCTTCATGACAATTAAATAAACGTCTGCCTCCCTGTGTTCGACTCAGAATTCTTAGAGTTTCAGTATAAATTTTATCTGTTGATGGATTGCTTCGCAAATTGAACTACAACGATGGGTTTTCAAAACTCAATCCTTTTTGCATAGTTTTCTGCTATCAACATTTTGGCACCGTTGCCGAGGAGACGGCACTCTTTGATTCTTCATGTTTTCCTGCCTTACTTATCTTTTACCTCACTTTTCTCCTTTCTTATTATGATTGTAGGTACTCTCTCAAGGCGAGGAAAAGCAGTAGATTGGAGTAAAGTGTGGTTGAAGGGTTTGTAAGTTTACCCCCACCTCCCCACCCAGTACTTTTCATTCCACCACGTAATAACACAAACAAAAATCAACCTAGGTGTTCTTATAAACTCTAAGGTTAGTTTTGATTGTTTGTTTGACACCTACACCCACCTCACCCTCCGCATATAAAAGAAAAATTAAAAAATCTCATAGTGGTACACAACCTCTTCTGATTTTCAAACTCAACCGATAAGCCGATCTTTTGAACCAGTACACACACCCAAACACATAATCGAGTAGAAATTAGATTAGGTAATCATTTGTGTGCCTAACTAAGTGGTGCATCAGGCCAATTATTTGAGTTGTTTAGGCCGCACCACTTCAACTAAAATCAACTCATCAAGTAGCTGCCACATAGGTTCAACTTTTAAGGATTTACCAGGCACTCCACATTCTTTTAAGCTTTAAAGGAAAACATCTTCACTTGTGCTTTCAAAACCTGGTGTGCCAACTGAACTTGATTGAATATACCTAAAGTTGAATCCTAAAAGCTACTAAATAAGATTTGAACCCTAAAATTCACCGCATCCAAAATTAATCCTTCTTGAAAATCATTGGTTGTGCATGCACACACCTATCAATCAATCATTAAGGGCACAACCCAGATAAAGGGCCCATCACATTCCAAAGCACATTCAAACCTAACCCTAATTAAAATAGAGTAGACGTTGGCCCTAAGGATTGACTCGCTCTTTGAAGCCTCGACTGAGATTATTTTCGATTAGTCTATTTCTACTGTTCAATCTGATGTCTAGTTAGGGGAGCAAAATCAAACGATCGTGGCTGGGGGGTACATTAGGAACCTGAGGCACAAGCCAAAGGAAAAACCTTCTCACCAGTCCCTCCCTCTAATTGGTTGGATTGACCGGAAAGAAGTAGATCAAATCGTTTATTAATCTCAGGATGGGTTCTGGGAGCCTGTAGGTCTTTAGGCTAGCCCACTTAAGGATAGGTTTGTTTGTTTGTATTGCAAGGCACCTTTCTTCCTCTCATTTTTTCATGGATCCTTCCACATCCTATTCAAACTTCCACTCCTACCCTACTTATTCCCAAAATGATTATTATTCCAACCAGACTTATTCTCATCCATCTTCTAGTTGAGATAACCTTGATTGGGAATGCAATTCTAGACCTCCGTGTTCAGGGTTTAACCCTGGACATCATGATCTTTATTCTTATCCTTCTCCAAGCTACACTGATTATAGATCATCGCCCTCATTTGGACAACCTAATATGATCTACAATCAAGAAGGATACACTGATCCTTACCCCTCCCCTGAATACACTACCTTTAGGTCATCACCACCTTATGAACAACCAGAAATGACCTATTATCATGGAGGGTATCAAAATTCTCAATTCGTTAACTCCCCTGTATTGAACCCAAACCCACCCTACCCTGAACCAAACCATGTGGGTTAGGTTAACCAGGTCCAAGAAAAGGTGTTGGCTAACTTGAGGAACACCATACAATCTTTAGAAGCTCAGCCAACACCTTGCACTGAAGAATTGGAGCCCCTGATTGAAATGATTGATGATCTGAACAAGTATTTGTTAGATTGGCTCCAGGATGTTAAGGATAAGGACCCAGGTGAGTTTTTACTTGGTAAGTTGTCGAAATTAAGGATGAGATTTGTGATTGCTCTAGTCCAATCTTGGGAGGATTCCTAAGATGAACCCCTGACAGGAAAGCCGATGTCAGAACTCGCTCAGGCACCTGTTGGGGGGGATACATGTTATGAGATCGGGATTGACCAGATTGGTCTAGAGTAATCAACTAAGGATGAATTGATTACTTCACCTACGATCCCTGAGTCAGGGTACGAGGAAAAGTATGTCTCTATGGATCAGAAAGTGATTGATGATTTTGAGACATATATTAATGTGGATTTGATTTCTTTCATTTTGAGGGTGAATAATCATTATGCAAAGTCTAATGTGAGTTTACAGAACACGATTTCTGTGAGATGGCTGGGCCTGAGGATTTCGATGAATCTTATGATGGCCTGATAACTAAGGAAACTGATCTTTTCGGGGCTCGCATGGTAGATTCAGATCCTATTTTGAAGGATTCAATTCATAGCCCGATCCTCAATTACACTCGATATAGTTTACTGATGATTTTGAAATCACTAAACCTAAGTCCATTCTGACTCAGTCACATCTTTTAGACTTGGAAAATTTAGATGGGGTGATTAATATGTAGGAGGTCCTAGAATTTGAAATTTTGATTGTGGAGGATAGAAAGTGGGAAATGATGATATGGGAAGTCGATTTCGGAGGAAGCAGAAAACCAAGTCTAAGGTTTCCAATTTGTCTAAAACTCCAAACCTTCTACTAGGACCCTTATGACATATTTTCAGAGGATGTCCAACCCAAGCACGCATTCATTGATTATTTTTTTGAGCTTGATTTCTCTGTAACCTAACTTTTTGGTCTTGGGTTGCATCCTCACAAATTGCAGGCTCGACCTTACTTGCATACTAATTTCAGGTTTTGGATAATTTTTATCCGGAACCTTAGATATACTCGACCATGGGATATGGGTCTGCATCACAATTTGGTCCACATCTGTGGACATTTGCTGGCAGGTCCTGAGGTGAATCTTTTTATTCTGATTCTGACCTGCACCTGTGAATACTTTGTTTCTTCTTTATTTGTATGGTGTGCCCAGCTGAAGGCATGATCTCTAGCACGTATATAGGTTCTTTTCATCTTGGAGTTGACCTGTTATTCATGCAATTCAGGTGCTTTCTATTTTATTCCACTCTGTTTCATGTCTTTTAATACAATGAGGACATTGCATTAAATAGGTATGGGGGGGTGGATATCTATCTCTTAATCATCTTGTTAGCTCCGTTGATTCTTTTTATTTTCTCTTTATTTTTGAAAAAAAAAATTGAATTAGGAAAGAATACTTGGGCATTAGGACTTTTCAATCTTAGGAAATATTATAGTAGGATCTGAACACTAAGACCCTTCAGGTTTTTGGGCTTAATCAGCTTGGGTACCCACTAAAATGTGGATTTGTTTATCGAGTCCTCGCCATCCTAAATTTTATTTCAATTTTATTAAATAAGTTTGGGTGATAAGTACACGACTTATCAACCCGCTTTCTGATTTGAGGGAACTTTAAGTCTAAGCATCTACACACTATTCGCACTGACTCGTTGTTCGGCGATTTTAATGGAAATTGGGTAGCTAATGACCCATTTAGGGTGGTATGGCTAGCAAGTTATCGTGGATAACAGCCTATAGGTAGGTTATCCAGAGCCCAGCCACTGGACCATTCTTTTCTTGCTGCGTTTAGGTACATCTTAGACCAGGGAAGCCACCTACTTAAAAAAAAGAAAAAGAAAGTCCACAAAGAAAAAAAGAAAAGAAAAAGAAAAAGAAAAGGAGAAAAAGAAATAAAGGAAAACAAAAGAAATAAGCCACACTTCACTGCACGAGTATGGCTGGCAAGTTATCGTGGGTAACAACCCATTAGTAGGTTGTCCAGATCTCAGCTCAAGAAATGCACGGAAAATTCCAAAACACTTAGGAAGAAGCGGAGAAGTAGAATAAGCCGGGGAGATATACATTGGATTCACCCTTGTGTTGACCCCATAAAAATAAAAGTAGGGAGAAAGCTACCGACCGTATAGATTCACCTTTAGGTAGAATTCTTTTTTTAAGGTCACCTAGGGGCGTAGAAATCCGAAGTCAGTTCTGATTGCCGATCAACGAGTCTATCACATTCACAAAAAGATGCTTAGAACTTAGGGTTCTCATCAAGTCTTGGGTGGGTTGAGTGGCCATAGAAAGCCGCTTTGTAACCCTAAATTCAAAAATCCAAAAAAATTAGAAAAGAAGAAAAAGAGAAAAAGCGATCCTTCTTTGAATAAGGCGAGGGCTTGAGGTGGTCTACATTTTGGCAGATACCCAGGCGCTGTTGTATTCTTGAAAGTTTAGGTCCTAAGTAAAAATTTCTTAATGTTGAAAATGACTTTTGCCCGAGTAATCCAATCCTAATTCTTTTATAAATAGCATGTAGTTTTTGCTAGAGACTAGCAAAAGATAGGCATGGGGATGTGATGTGCATACATCTAAACAGCCAAAATGTCTATTAATGCATGTTCTTAGTGTCATATTAGCATCATGCATTGTAAATAGTGCATAACATGCATAATCATGAATTTAGGTCAAATTGTGCAAATTGTATAGTAATTGTCCCCTTCTATGGCCAGGGATAGGGTGACTTTTAATCGAGGCTTCGGACAGAAGATCTAATCGTATGGATTTGATCAGGGAGACGACGGGAGTTCAGCGACTTCAAGATCTCCCTGATCGGACATCCGCAACACCAGATATAGTTTGAGGAAGCCTAGAGAACAAGGGCCAAGATAGTGTCAATCCACACTTCTGACAATAAATCTGACCACACGGATTGGTTCAGATCAACGATTGTAGCCTAACAGCATGAAAATCGATCCAATCCGACATCCATGGCACCTTCTGGAAGTCACAGAAGATGGATGACCAAGATGGAGCCATGTGGTGCCATCCTAGCCACCCAATCAGCCCAAGGAACTGCCGCTGCCTTTCTCTTCTCAACGAATCGATCAATCTCAGCCGCTGGATCTTGATCCAATGGTTGAGATCAATGCCTGCTGCTCTCCTACCTTACGCATCCTCTGTTTCTCTCCTTGCATGCACGATTGGATCTGGGTTGTTGGATCTTGATCCAATGGCCGTGAGCATGCGCGCTTTGGTGAGAAACGTGACAAACCGTATGCACAGTGTAGCAGGTGCACATCTCTACATGAATTGTAGGGCGTGCGTATGAAACGTAGCGAGTCCCAAATCAGCCGAGGACACGAGTGCGGGCTCAATTGAGTCGTTGGATGGTGAGCGGGCACTGCAGATGCGGGAGACGTGGTAGCACCAGAGTGCTTGGATCACCTACGCATGATCTAACGTGCATCCAAACACTCCATCGCATGCACAGACTCACGGTTAGGCAAAGCCGAAGTGGGCGAGGAGTGATTTGAGCCATCCGATTGCGACATCCGATCTCGCAATCAGATGGCTGAGATTTCTTGGACGTGGGCAAGCGTTGAGCTCATAGAAGGCGAGGAGGCGAGCTTGCACGTGAAGTTGCAGCTATGTGGGCTCTTTAGTGACACTTAAATCTGTCACTAAAGATCCCCTCAATTAATGTTTTAACTATGTAATGACCAAATTGTCCCCAATCCTTGCAACTATAAAAGGAGATTCCTACCCTACAATATCTCATCCCTTTTTCTCTTCTCTCACCCCCTCTAAAGCTCTGAGAGCTTGTCCCAAACCTGGGATGCTCCTCTAGAGTAAAAATTAGAATTTTTCCACCTTCTCCCCCCTTTCGTGGAGCATCCTACGGTTGTCCTCTCACTCCATATGGGAAGTGGATCCCGTGACGACAACGATGTCCTACTTCACCCCCAGTTCTTCCTGCTTCATCCTCCGTCTTCCAGGTGTCTCCCCGTCTGGCTCGTCCTCCAAGTAGCCGTCGAGGAGGATAACTTCTCTCTAACTTCTCTTTTACCACTTTCTAGTGTAGATTTCCCGCTTTCTAGTGTAGTTTTCTTGCTTTCTAGTGTAGTGGATAGTTGTAATTGTAATGAACATCAGATTGTGATAATGAAATTCATGTTTATTCTACTTTTCTTTTATCTTTATTTGCAATATTCTCTCTCTATTTTCTATTCTTTATTCTTTAAGTAGATAGTTAGTTTAGATTCAATTCGACTAGCTAATTTGCTTCTTGACAATTAAACAAACGCAGTTTTGAATCAAACATTTGCCTCCTTGTGTTTGACTCGGAATTCTTAGAGTTTCGGTATGAATTTTATCTGTTGACGGATTGCTTCGTAAATCGACTACAACAACGGGTTTTCAAAACTCAATCCTTTTTGCGTAATTTTCCGCTATCAACAGGCGACGAGGTGTGGTGGAACTACTCGAAGGTGTGTTAATGGCACCGGCAAAGTGACAAAGAAGAGGAATTCCGGTCCAATTGAGCACACTTTTGCGTGGGAAGGTCCAAGCCTTTAAATAGATGTGAACCCCGCATTAATCAAACCCAAATTTGTGAGATTTGATTGCAGATTTGGTCATTTTTGGATGCACAATTCTTGGCCAAAATGGAGGAGAATCATGCCAAATCGGAGCTTGAGAATTAGCTTGTTGGACTGGTCGTGATCCGATGATCAATCCAAGCAAATTTGGTGGGATTTGATCGAGATTTGCTCAATCATGATCCATTGCGAATCTTGAGCTGAATGGGTAGTTACAATTGCTTGAATTGGGAAGAAGATGGTTGGCTCACATCAGCGTGATGTCATCCAAGGGCTCTGATGTAGAAGGTGTCAAAATGTAGGGGGTTTTATGCAATTATTAAAGACTAATGGGGTAAATTGCAAACTTGGTCAAGATTGACTCTGA
Organism: Thalassia testudinum; assembly: GCA_037157565.1. Taxonomy (NCBI): domain Eukaryota; kingdom Viridiplantae; phylum Streptophyta; class Magnoliopsida; order Alismatales; family Hydrocharitaceae; genus Thalassia; species Thalassia testudinum. The sequence continues at coordinate 106,889,429 of JAZHRO010000003.1, read as the reverse complement.
TTAGGTTCAAAATTTAAAGGTAACCTAATTCAGACCCAAGAAATCTAGTGGTGACATCAAATTTGGGTTTTAATGAAGTTTGGATGGGTAATTTACACTTTAACCCAAAATATCTCAATTTCCTAGCTTGGTCTGTATTTTTGGTCAAAATGGGTTCATTTTGTAAAAGTAAATCCAAACCTCATAAAATATTTTTCAATAATTTTTAGAAGGTTTATATTACATTTATTTCCACTAGAACCCTTTCAATTAAAGTGGGGCAGTAATTAGGGTTTTTATTCATAAATTAACCTTCATTCTCATAAAACCTTGAATCAGTCAGTTCAAGCCTTCTTCTTGGGAATTTGAGTTCATTTGACCTTTCATTAGATATAGACTCACCCCTAGTTAATTTGCATTTGTAAGTATTTGCTAAAATAGGAGAATTAACTTAATTTCCATTTACTTCTCAAATTAAGGACATAATTGAATTGTACCCTTTTCATGATTAGTAGGATGAATTTATCCTTGAAAATTAGCTAAATTAAACCAATTATGGATGATTATGGTGTTACCATCAACTTCCCAGCATATGAACATTTGTCAGGATGGAGTACAAAGGCAAAGTTCGCATGTCCAATTTGTATGGATGATACTAATCATTTGAGACTTCAAGAAAGTCAAAAGTTTTGTTTCTTAGGACATTATAGATTTCTGCTTATTGACCACAGATGGCGAATCTCACAATTCAAAGATAGATTTAATGGTAGAGAATGTCGGTATTCATCAAAAAATCTGAAAAATAAGCTTAGTACAAATTTAATTAGGTTGCTTGGTATTACAATCATGCAGACATTGCAACATCTTGGTGAAATCCGTTTGGGACGTCCATTTAAAAATGACTTGACTTCTTTGTGGCATTCAGGGTTTAGAAAAAAAGAGCATTCTTTATGGAGCTTCCATATTGGTAGGATCTGATAGTGCACCACAATTTAGATGTTATGTACATTGAGAAGAACGTAATGGACAACACTTTAGATGTGTTAAACCTAACAAACAACCCAAAGGACACAATAAAAATGAGAAATGACATGAAAAGTCTGGGTATTCATCCTAAGTTGCATGTTCATGAGGTGACACTTACATCCCTGATTCTATATACAGTTTAAATCAGGAGCAGAGGTAAAGACCATTCTCTTTTCTAAAAGACATTTAGGCACTAGATGGGTATTCATCATAGCTTTCACATTGTGTAAATGAAGTCCAAGAGAAGATTCGTGGGTTAATAAGTCATGATTCTCATGTTTGCGTGCAAATCTTATTCCTACTAGCAATCTGTGGATTAATGCCTAATCCAGTAGTCGATTCCTTTATGGAGATGGACCAATATTTTAAAGCCATATGCTCAAAGACATTAGATCCTGAAATGCTAGACTACTAGGATAAACAAACTGTTATCACACTTTGTAAGATGGAACATATTTTCCCTCTTGCATTCTTTGACGTTATGGTTCATGTCATGCTTCATCTTACGAGTGAAGAGAAAATTGCTATACCTGTATAGTACAGTTGGATGTATCCAATTGAATGATTTTTTAAGAAGCTCAAAGATTACGTCTTGAATAGGGCCAAGACAGAAGGGTCAATCGTCAAAGGATATCTTGTGGAGGAATGTATAAACTTTTGTCCTATGTATATGAACGAGAATGACAACCCTTTTAATCGACTTGAACGAAATTACGATAGAATATTTAATGATACTGATGAAGTTTACCTATCCATATTTGACATAGAGGAATGTCAATCCTCCACACTGAATACGAGTCCATCTTGGAAATGTACCAATGGTTGGCTCACTTCTACATTCTTAAACAGATTCCAGAAGTGATCCATTTTACAATGAATTCAAACATTCCTCGCATCCTAATTTCATAGCAATCATAGTACTTAATTAACCTGAATTATGTTAGAATCTAGTTTAACTTGTGAATAGTGTATTCATAAATTGCATATCATGCATTGCATTTCTTTATTTAGCTGCATATGTTATAATACCATTTTTTCCATGCTAATTAGGGTCTATTCTTGTTTATAGGACATTGGTAGATTAGAAGTTGTTCTGGATGGAATAAAGCTAGATAGGAGTAAAAGCTGTAGCAGAGCTGGAGCTAGATTATGAGAATAAATACACTAGCTAGAGAGAAGAAAGAAAGAAAGAACCTATCTAGACTAACTCAGAATAAGAATAGAGGAAACGAAAGAGAAGATTTAGGATAACCCTAGGACAACTCTATCTGAGTTCCTATCCCTAGACTAGCTCGGAACAAGGATATCTAAGCTCAAAAGCCAAAAACATGAATAACATTATCCATGTCCCTATCCACCTTGTCCCTAGCACTATCCTACTATCCATAACCCTAGTCTACCTATCCTATACCCAATCCCCAACTTAGATATCTATTTAGGTCCATACCTTACATAATTGACTTAGTTTAAGTCAATTAGGCTAGCCTACAGTCAATTGGGTCCGTGGGACCTGATTGGACTAAACCTAAGTTGATTGAACTCAATTGAGTCTACTGACCTAAACCTATTAGGCCTAGCCACATCCAATTAATTACAGTATAACCTAATTGGTTACAACCAACTTTGATTAGGTTCAGTTGGAACCTAAGTAGACTCAGTATGTCTAACTGGACCTAACCCAAATCCAATTGGGTGTACCTACTCCTAATTGGGTTTACACCTATCTAGATTAGGTTGCCATATATCCAATTAGGTACACATCTACCACACTTAGTTTAATTAGACTTGATTAGACTAGAACCTAACCCAACCTAGGTTGAACCAACCCAAACCCAATTAGATGCACAACCTAAGCCTACAAAACCCACACACACACACCTACACACCTACACACATCCACGCACACACATATTCATGTACACACACACACAAACACAAACCCATACACACCCTTACTTCCATATTAAGAAAGACCCACCTATTTTTGAAAACCTATTTCAAGAAAGTCTATTTTTAGGAATTCCTATTTTTTGTAAAACCTAAACCCTAACCAACCTAGAAACTCTGGCCGCCCCCTACATAAAACCCCATGGCCAACGGCCATGTGTGCCCCCCTTCCCCTCCTCCCTTCTCCTCTCTTTTTCTTTCATAGCTTCCTTGCTCCAAAGTTCCATAGCCATCCACCTTCAACCTTGGTGGCCGGTAGGGATGTCAATCTGGTACTCCCCAATGGAGAATCAACCTGACCTGGCCCAATTTGGCTGGGTAAAACCCACTCCATTTAATATTTAGGCAGGTTTGGGTTTTTGGATGCAAACCTGACCGGGTTTGGGTTCAGGTATGGGGAAAGGTACCCCTGAACCTATATACCTGATATAAATATATTATATGTACAAGACTCTAAAAATTAAGTCCAAACGTTCTATGACTTGAAGACTTCCAGCTCTAGAAATTCCAAATGCCCTAAGACTCCCAACTTCTTGCAATGGGCTGCTTATGTGAACATGAGGTCTAAAAGTGGTCACAAACTCACATCTCTTGGACTTTTAATTTTTCAAATTCCATCTCAATGATAAATTCCATCTCAAGAAACACTACAACATAACATTTCCTATAATCCCCTCTCTTCTTTGCATTGTCCAAATTCCATCTCAAGTCTCAACATCAGGACTCACTCTCCTCTCTTATATGATTATTTTTTGTTACAAACCATGATATATGTTTAGAATATTGGTATTTTCTTTTATCGTTATGTGAGTTTTGTTTGTTTTACATATTCAAAGAAAGATGGTTGTGTTTAAGAAAATTTTATAGTGGAATATGCATTTTTTCCTTATGGTATTTTTAAAGGATAGTACGATACCAACATGTTAATGGGTACCCATTAATTAAATGGGTACATGTTAATTTAACGGGTATGGGGTGGGCTTTCCTCGATTGTATTTGGGGTGAGTATGAGTAATGGATTTGTAAATGGAGATGGCTTTGGTAATAATAAAATTCGACCCAAACCTCACTCGTTGACATTCCTAGTGGCCGGCCATCCTCTGTCTCTTACCACCTTCCAAGACCACCAAGGGATACTCCTTGGTTCCCTATTTCTAGTAGCCTAGCCTTAGATTATAATGTTCTCATTCACTTTATTACAGTTCTAGTAGATCTTCTAGTAGTTCCTTTATTTGTTCTAGTTGTTTCTTTAATAGCAAGTTATTTTTCCAAGCTTTCATCTAGTTGCTATTTACTTTCAAAAATCAAAATCATAAAAATTCTGAAAAAGAAAAGAAAAGAAAAATATATGGATGGTTGGTTTTGCCTATATTAATGTACTGATCCTCGACCAAAACTCTCTTAATACTATGCATATAATCCGTGAGTTTCAAGAAGAGTACTATTTTTATACGTTCTATATCTATTTGCTCTATACTATGATTATGCATTTCGAAAGAGCGACAGGCAAATTTACTATTTAGGAAATCCGCCATCATCTTTAGATCTAGTTTGTTTGGCAAGCACATAAATTAGAATCATTTTTGCATCACATTGCTTCCTAGAGATTGATTGGGACTCACCTGGAGTTTCATTATAAATGTTTTGTTTAGGTTGATTTCACATTTATACTGCGACTTTTAACTCACTAAAATCAAGAATATCCATTTTAACAAATGGTGCTGTTGCTGGGGAGGCAAGGCGATTTTGATTTCTAACATATTGGTCTTTGCTTGCTTTTTGGGGTGCATGAACACAAGCGTGGATCCGCGCACTCATTGAGTGCAAGTGAAGACGAAAGTGGTGTACACGTTTATTGCATTTTAATTTTCTTAAATCTAGGTTTATTTCGAAACTTAGGTTAGTTGCTTTTATTAAAAAAACATATATTTGAAAAAAAAAAGAAACTTAAATTTGATTTTGAATTTAATTTTTGAAAACAAAATTTAGTCAAAGTGGTTGTTTTGATTTCAAAAATCTCTTTAAAAGCCACTTTACTATTTTTAGACATTCGGCCAACACTTTTCACATAATTTAAAAATTCTGTTGCTGAATATTTACCTAGTCAAAAATTCTGAAATTCGACTTGAATGTAGCTTTTCAAAATAGCTTTCCATTGCCACCTTTCATTCAAGAAAATTTGCATGGTGAGAATTTTAAAAATTCACGTAGTGGACAAGGTTCAAATTGGATCGAAACCTAATTTTGTCCATCTTGAAAGATTTATTCCGGTCAATATACACATCTGATTTAATTGAAATTTGTGGGGTTTGAAATCTAGTTAAATCAAATTTATTTAGAAATTTTCAAGAATTTTTGGATTGGTCTTTATACTGTTTCAAGTTGAAATACTCATAGGGGGTCTATCTGCCCTATTCGACCCCCAATCAATATAAAATCAAAATCAAATCACTCGAGATAGTAAAAATTACATAAAGATACTATCTAGAAAGCTAATCAGTAAAGTAATCTTCCCTTAAATTTCATATTGTTTGGATTCAAATTATGCCGTAGAGAGTACTTTGAATTTAGTGTGTGGTTTAATATCTATTTTTAGAAGAAGCATAAACCCTAGGTTGCCAAGTTTAGGGTTTGCAATTATTCTAGAGACCCACATTGACTTGATTGGGACCTAGTTGGGTCCATTGCCTAGCAGGGGAGGTTTGATTGTTGGTTGACCACCTCACCGACATTGATTAGTTTATTTACAAGCCTAGGCACTACTTAGGTCAACTGTTGGAATTGGGTTAATTGAACCAAAATGGAAATTTTTTTTTCTCTTAACCTGACTTGTTAGTCTTGACCTAAGTGAGTAGTCCAAACTTTATTAGTTAAGCTTGGTGTTTATGCCTATATGGTAGTGCCAAACGACCACAACTAAGGGTTATTAAGGAGCCTCGTGCTGAACCTTCCCTTTAGTCCTCTCATACTCAAGCTGGCCAGGTTAACCTAAGAAGTGGGGATTTTATTTACTTGGTTTATAACAAGTAGATTCCTAATTAAGAATTATAATTTGAAAATTTGGTCATCTAATTAAAGGACCATATCTAAGTTACAAGGCCTTTGCCTTGTGTACCTATTCTATCACTAGCCCTTGTAGAAGGTAGGAGGTCACTGGGACCTCCTTTATGTCTTCTTTAGGAAGACCTCTCTGCCTACCTAATTTCCATGGATCCATATTCTTTCTACTACCTTCAGGGTTCTTCTTCCTCTCCTCTTGACCCAACTATGATTCCCACTCCTACAGGGCAAGGGACACCTCCTCATTACCGAGGGTATAATTTTCATACCTATACTTCTCACCCCTAGGATTCACGTAGGCCTACTTCACCTTCTTGGAGCCTCACACAAATCACCACCAAGGAATCACATACGAACTTGCAACAACTTTTGAGATTACAACACATGGTAGCAAAGTATAAAGATAAGGTTGCAATCTATCTTCATGAAGTCTAGACTACTACTGATCTGGTGCAGAGATAGGCTTAAAACATAAAATAAGAATGTCTCATTGCAATCCTTCAGGAATTAGAATCTGTGACTAGGATGACCTAGCAAAATTGCACACTTCAAGATATACTTATTTTGTAGTACCAAGTGGAAACTAGTCTTGAGGACCTTAAAGAACTTGAAGTGGTTGTGCCTGAGATTGCTATCGAGGATTCCTTGGGTCAGATACCTAAAGTGGATAATGCTGATGTCACAAAAGGTGATTATGAAATAAAAGATGATTCAAGGGAAGAGACATTTGATGGGGACATGGGACATGATATTGACATACCTAGAATGGAATCATTTGAAAGCCCCATCCTAGAAACTAATGAGGAAAGGGTTGGCACCCTCAAGATAGACTCTCAATCTAAAGACCTTGAATTTTGGAATCATTTGAAAGCCCCATCCTAGAAACTAATGAGGAAGGGGTTGGCACCCCCAAGACTGACTCTCAATCTAAAGACCTTGAATTTTGGGAGACACCTTATGTTCATGGAATTAAATTTAAATTGTTAGACAACCTTGTCAAGATTGAGGAGGAAGATTCACTTGAGGATTAAGATCTTGATGGAGGCCCTGAAATGTAAGCATTCCATTTTAAAGAACCAATCCTTTATGGGACTAAACATGATTCCTTTATATTTGAGTATTCACAATTATACTTGAGGGTGATCTAGAATTGGATATCTTAGGAGATCTGGGGGAATTTGAGCAAAGAAAGGATGAATACGATGAAAACTATGGAAGAACCCCCCAGGAAGATAGAGAGATTATTGGCCCTGACAACCCCAGCTAGGCACACCTGGGTAGTTCGGAAATGATTTTGTCTAAGGATTCTGATGATCATATGTGCCTAGATGAATTGATTTCAGTATCTAGATTTGATACTCCTGATCATTTGAGACACTTCCTATAAGAAGCGAATCTATTTTCACTTCTATATCATTTGATTTGTACCATTCTCTTCCCACCTACCAGGGTCCTGAGGAGAACCTTGGGTCTACACTCTCTACTCCTGACTTTTATCCCCAATTATTGGGGATGAGCTCTGATGATTTACCTAAGGGAGTGGAAATGTCTTATGAATCAAGGAATTATGAGGAACTTGATATTAATGATGAGGAGAGATAGATTGGAATGCAAATCAGAGTAAATTGGGGACTAACTTATAATCCTAGTCAATCTATTGGATGGCTTAACTTTGAGACCGAGAAAGATTCTGATGAATATGAAATTATTTCTGTTGATGAAGAAATGATCTTTGATGAGGATTTTAGTGAATTCTACACAGAACTCCCAATCTCACAACCTATACCTTTAGCCTCATATGACCTAGAGACTGGAGAAATAATGATTTTTGAAGTTAATCACCATTACGAAGATCCTAATGATCCAGCTTTTGACGTTGACTAGCATTTCAATCATAATATCAATCCACTTCCTCAACAACCTCTTATGGAACTCTAGAACTAGATTAATGGGTAGGCTTTGCATCACGAACCTCATTCTTAGTGTCCTTATCTATCTGTCCCTATTCCACACTCTAGATTAGAAAAACTCTTCGGAGTAGGAATGCACCATCAGCTGGTTTGCATTTGTGGACCACTGATTCATGAAGCATATGAACACATCTTCCTATTGATCTTGACCCTCTCTTCAGCAATCACTGACCCATTTGATTGACTTTTTACCTAGCTGGAGGTGTTAAACTCAACATTTATAAATAGAATTTGCTTTTCTTTTATATATAGCATATTTTTTATATTTCATAGGTGTTGGAATAAGCTGAATGAAAACTTCAGGAGCTATTCTAGGTGATTTCTACCCTTTTCTACCTCTTGTCCTTCATAACTCTTTATTTTGTTTATATTCATGCATGAGGACATGAAAGAATTTAGGTATGGAGGGTAAGGGGGGGCGTAGTACACATGCACTAATTAATTTTTTTGCCAACACCAAAGATTTTCAGTAAAATTTTCATTATTCCATTTGCTTTTTGCATATTTTCGAGTAATATTCTTTGTGAATAGGTTTTCAAAAAGAGAAAAAAAGAAAAAGAATATATATATATATATATATAGTTTATCTATACATAAAAAAGTGTGTTTTTAGTGTTGTTTTTGAATTTAAGTTAGGAGGAATCAAGAATTCTCGATTTTGAGGATTTACTGATGTTAAGAAATGCAGAACAAAGATTTTCCACCTAGATTCTTTAGGTCATTATGGACTTAATTACTTGAGATTTGCCTAAATCTAGATTTATTTTCCTGAGACTTTGAAAGGAGTTTGAAAAAGCTAGAAGTATTAAGTCAAAGGAGTGATGAGTGAATGACTTATCGCTCCACCCTGTGGTTTGGATAGTCTTGGAGTTTCAAGCCTCTTCACTTGCACATTGCACTAACTCATCTATTGGGTGATTTTGTTGAGTCCTTAGTGGTCAATATGATTTAGTCTTAAGGCTTACAGATCCAAAGGAACTTGCCGTGTTACTAGCCGCTCTTAGGATTGCTCCTGTTTGTAGGGGAAAGTATTTAGAACAGATGAAGGAGAGCCATTCACCTAGAAAAATAAGTTGGAGAAAAAATATATATATTCAACTGAAAAAATTAAAAGGAAAAAATATATACAGAAAAAAAGAAAAAAAAATCCACCAAATAATAGCATCTCATTACATATGGATGCTATCCCTTTCCATTTTTGAATAAAAACACCTCGCTACAAATGGGTGTTTATCCTATAGAAAAAAAGGAAATAAATATGGAGAAAAAAATTAGGAATAAGAGACCAATGGGTCCAGCCGGGGAGATATACACCTACCATGTTGACCTTAGGGTACAAAAGTGGTGAGGAGAAAGCTGCCAAATCTTAGTATGGCCTAACCGAAGGCGGGATTGTCTCAAAAAGAGGGTAGAAATATTCTAAGTTTTATTGAATACTAGGAATCAACTTAGTTACCCATTTGACGAGTCACATAATAATCACACACAAGATGCTAGTTTCTCACATTCGATTCAAACTTTGGGTAGGTGACTTAGAGAAGGTTGCTTTGGCAACCAAAGTCTAAAGTCTAATAGGACTTCTGATTTCATTTGGGAGGTCTGGATTTGAGTTGGTACTCGAGAGCTATTGAAGTCTTTGTTGTTAAGGATTTGTTTGTAATTTCTTTTTGTTGGTGAAAAATCGTATTGAGATTTTTGATTCAAACTTGCTTATTCCATAACAACCCATTTTGCAATAAAAGTATATATATACATTAAAAAAGGAGAGTTTTATTTTTTCAAAAAATAAATTTGCATATTTGATTTTCGCATTTTTTTCCATGAGATTTTCATATGTTAGTTTTGCTAGGGACAAGCAAAATTTAGGTTTGGGGGCATGATTGCACAACAATCATAGGACTTAATTAACTTGACTTATGTTAGAATCTAGTTTAACTTGTGAAGAGTGCATTCAAAAATTGCATGTCATGCATTGCATTTCTTTATTTAGCTGCATATGCTATAATACCATTTTTTCCATGCTAATTAGGGTTTATTCTTATTTGTAGGACATTAGTAGGTTAGAAGCTATTCTGGATGGAATAAAGCTGGATACGAGCGAAAGCTGTAGAAGAGCTTGAGCTGGATTATGAGAATAAAGACACCAGCTAGAGAGAAAAAAGGAAGAAAGAACAAAGGATTGTCTATCCAGAATAAGAATAGAGGAACAAAATGAGAAGAATTAGGATAACCCTATCCTCAAAACCTTAGGACAACCCTATCATAGTACCTATCCCCAGACTAGCTCAGAACCAGGATATCTAAGCTAAAAAGCCAAAAACATGGATAACATTATCCATGTCCCTATCCACCTTATCCCTAGCACTATCCTACTATCCATAACCCTAGTCTACCTATCCTATACCCAATCCCCAACTTAGATATCAATTTAGGTCCATACCTTACCTAATTGACTCAGTCTGAGTTAATTAGGTAGCCTATAGACAATTGGGTCCATGGGAACTGATTTGACTAAACCTAAGTTAATTGGGCTCAATTGAGTCTAATCATGTTGACTTAAACCTATTAGGCCAAGCCACATCCAATTAGGTGCAGTATAACCTAATTGGATACAACAAACTCTGATTTGGTTCAGTTGGAACCTAATTAGACTCAGTAAGTCTAATTAGACCTAACCCAAATCCACTTAGGTGTACCTACACCTAATTGGGTTTACACTTATCTAGATTAGGACATGATAGATCCAATTAGGTGCACATCTAGCACGCTTAGTTTAATTAGACTTGATTAGACTAGAACCTAACCCAACCTAGGTTGAACCAACCTAAACCCCATTAGACCCACAACCTAAGCCTACAAAACCCATGTACACACACCTACACACATCCACGCACACACATATTCACATGCACAAACACACAAACACAAAACCATGCACAACCTTACTTCCACATTAAGAATGTCTCACCTATGTTTAGGAAAGCTATTTTAGGAAACCTATTTTTAGGAATTCCTATTTTTAGTAAAACCTAAACCCTAACCCACCTAGAAACCGTAGCCGCCCCCTCCATAAAACTCCATGGTCGACGACCAGGTGTGCCTGATAAACGGCAGTTTATCATCATTCTTATGCCTTAAAACAGATCTAGCTCTTAGCATTTTAACTTTGCAAATGGGCTTCTGGGCTGCATTTTGGCATCACTAGGTTAGGCAAGCATTATCTGATTTTTTGTTGTTTTTGACACATTATTTGAGTGTCAAGGATGAACAGATAGCCAAATCCTTAAAACCCTAACATTTAGGAAGGCAATAGGTGAAAACGAAGCTCAATTCAGTTGGGACTCAGCTTGATCAAGCTCATCACAGTTGTATACCATCTCACCTGGGTTAAGTTTAGCTCTCTCAAGGTCCATTCTACTCATCTAAGATGGTTGGCAGCTTAGGGTAGCTCACCTTAGCTCAACTTAGCTCAAGTCAACTCAAATCCAACTCAACTTAGTTGAGTCTAGCTCATCTTAGCTACAATCAGTTCAGTAGGAGCTTAACCTAGCTCAACTTAGTTGACAGAAGTTCACTTTAGCTCAAGTCTAGCTCTCCCCAGCTCCACTCAGCTCTTGACAGCTAAACTCCCTCTAGCTTAGCTACTACTTATCAATTTAGTTGCTAAGCTAACTCGAGAGTTCCCACTAGAAGTAGGTCCAGCTCATCACAACTTTAGACAAGTTGAGTCCAACTCAACTTAACTCTACTACTCAAGCTTAGCTGTTAGTAGAAGAATTAGCTAGCTAAGATGAGTAGTTGAGCCCTTATGAAGACCTCTTCAGTCAGATCAACTCTAGGAAAATTCCTTTAGCTTCAAATGTGCTCCAAAGTAGTTCTTTCCAGCTACCTCCAAGCTAAACCCTAATTTCCTCTACTCTCCAACTAGCTAAGCTACCTTAGTTAACTAACCCTAGCTCCTCTCCACTCATGGCCATCTACCATCACCCTAGCCCTAACATTTAACACCACCCTAAGCTAGATCCACCTTAACTCCACTAAAGCCTAAGCTACCTCCACCTACTTTGGCTCCACCATGAAGACACCTCTTCACACCACCACCACCTTTAAGAGCCACCAAAAGTGGTGCCAACTACCCCTCCTATAACCACCTACATATGGCACCAAAACTACCCTTACACATCCACCCTTCATCCACCCTACTACCCTCTATCCTACCATTCAAGTTGGCACCAACTTAGTCCCTTCTAGAACACCCACATGTGGCACCAACTTGAAGCACCCTTCTACCCCTTAACCACCATATAACCACCACATATGTTGGCGCCAAAACACCTACCCATACCCCTTCACCTTGGCACCAACTTTTAAGCCCATCTCCACTTTACAGATAGCCCATCCAATGTATATCCACCCTCCACTAATTGGTGCCAAGCAACCAACCCCATAACTACCTATAAACCCATGATAACCACCCTTAACTCCACCTCCATGTGCCCTTTAATTTGGAGCCAAACCTCCATGTGCCCTTTAATTTGGAGCCAAACCTCCATGTCCCTCCATCTTATAACCACCATCATCAAGACCAATCCTAACCTTAAACACATCACACCAACCTTAACCCTAGCACCCACCTAGGGTTGGCACCAATCCTTAGGTGCCTCTCCATTTTGGCACCACCTATCCTACACCTTAGAATCCTATAACCACCATCCACATCTCATCCTAGCCCTCCCCTCTTAACCACACCTAACCCCCCCTTCCACTCTATAAAAAGATGAGTAACCACCCATTTCCAACCACCTTTGTCTTCATCATTCAAGCATTCTTCTACCTACAATCCACCATACCCCACGACCAGGAGCACTTGAGAGCAAGGACTCTCTCCTCTTCACCACCATCACCAGGAGGATCTTTTTTCCAACATTTTATATTTTTATTTTTGTAGTAGAAGCATTCCTCTACTAGCAATTTTGTAAAATAATTTTCTGCATATATCAAAGTTGCCTTTCTACATCTTTTGTTGCATTTTATCAATTGCCTTTTATTCTAGTGCACTCACACCCTCTCTAATTACCCTTGGTATTCACGTACCTAGGGTGAGCTTTGAGAGAGGTTGTTCCTATCTCTTAGGTTTTAGCAATTAGGCGTAGTCTTCCTTTATTTTTACATTTTGTTGACCCATTGTTTCAAAATCCAAAAAACTATTATATTCAAAAACTACAAAAAAGAAAGTTGATTTCCCAATTTCAAACAAGAGTTTTCAAAATTGCAAACTTGCCTCTTTGGAAGACCTTAGATACCACCACTATGTAGGATTACAAATTTAAAAGTGATTACGGATTTACATGTTGCAATGACTTAAAACCCTAATTTTAACAAACCATGTATTTTCATGATCACTTTCTGGCACCGTTGCCGGGGAGGCACGGCTTTGCAATTACTTGTTTCTCCTGGTTATTTCTTTTTCTTGATACGTAGATCTCATCCCCTTCTCTTTCTTTCTCTCTTCTGTGTAGGTGTTACAGGAAGAAAGCGAGAATTTTGGAAGAAGCTTGAAGTTCCTTTTCTTCCTGCGGATTTGAGGTTAGCACTTTCTTACTTGTCACATTAAACCTAAAAAACTATCAAGAAAATACTAAATCAGGCTTTCAGAATCAAAAACATTCAAATTAGGTTGAGTGGTAATTCTTAAAAGCTATTGTTTGCATGTTTGAGTTAATTAATGGAACTCTACCCTAAGTGTTGGTGTTCTGATTTTCAGGTCTACGCTTCTATATGAATTTCAAAAATAAATTTCCAACACCACAAGCCTCTTAAAATCTTGAAATTTCACCTAAAGATTCCAAATGAAGTCAGGAACATTTTTTCCAAATTTTAGAGCATTTGGAGTTGTAGATAATTTTTAAACATTCTTGGACCACAGGGGGGTCATCTCCTCTTATTTCATTATTCTGTTACTGTTCGTGAATTTTAAGAATTTTTTACTTGTCCAATTTCTATGAAATTTAGCTTTCTAGAATCCTTGTAAAATTCTACACAACATATAAAATCACAAAAAAATTTTAGTGGCCATTGGTGTTACTGAAAAGTCCAAAATACCCATAGGTATCATTTTTGGACTTTGACACTATCACAAATAAAAATCATAAAAAAATATCAAACGAATTCCTAAAATCATAAAAAAATATTTTGTGGAATCCTTGTTTGATTTTCCTTTCAGTAGTGGTGTTTTTTGCTTTGTTTGGACCACCACTTAACAAAAAAAGGCTAAAAAGATTCACTGATAGTAACATTTCTGCATAAGGATTCAAATCAATTAGGGTTTCTTTTCATTTTGTAGACCTACATTCTAAAGGAAATCCACCTTCACCAATACAACTTGATTTCTCTTTGATTGTGGAACTCAAACTTGTTTGAAATCATAAAAAGAAAACCCTAAAGGACACTAAACTAAATCAAACCCTAAAAGAAGAAAAATAACAAAATTTTTGTGTGACAAACCTCTTGTTTTGGCATTTGATCCACTCTGTCCAATTCGCACACACTAAAAAAGTTGAAATAATAGGGCATTACCCCAATCATCGCCCTCCACATTCTCATGCACATTCAGATACCCAAGCCTAATTTAAAAATAAGTAGTCATTTGACCACTTAAAGACATTATCAAAACTAGGTTTGATATCCGATGTCTAGGAATCATTAAGCATTCCTAATTCCTTTTGAAAACACGGTGACAAACTTGGATGGAAGGCAAACGATGGGTGTAGGTTTACACAAGCCCCTGGTGATTTTCCTAGGACATGCTTAGGCCCAATCGACCTCTTTAGTCTAGCCAAGTGATCTTAAGGAAGTGGGTTCACTTGTTGATCCCTTATTTATCAGGTTCCCAAGTCTTGGATTTCTCTAAGACATCAACCTTAAGATAGATTTAGGTTTGGTTGTTTGGTTTTCACACATCTCCTCATCTCATCTCTTCTCTCCCCTCCCCGTGTTCCAAGTGCATGCATGGATGAAGGTCCCAAAAACCACATCTCGAGGGACCATTTGATTTTGCCCTACGCATCAAAAGATCTCGATTTTCTTCTTCTCCCTCTCATCATTCCTCTGACTTGAATATGGAAAACATGGAAAACAGGTCCAAGAATTCTGCCTCCACCTCATAACCCGAACCTAACTTCCAAAACCCGTCAGCTGACCTACAAGCTGACTTTCCCATTCCTCAGCTCCCACATTTGGAGCTACCACAAAACCAAGAATGGCTAGGTGGCTTTCAAAACCAAAATGCAAATCCCTTTTCCATTATGCTTGACCAATTGGTCTGACTGCAACAAAATCAATAATAGTTGGCTAGGATAGTCATGAACCTAGCCAACTAATGACCGGGTCAGCCACTCGGGGAACCTCTTGTACCACTTAAGGATTTCTATGATCCTTCCAATTATGAAGAGAGACCTAGAGTTGTTATACCCCAAGGGGATTTTGAGATTAAACTAGTCATTTTGAACCTAATTAAACATTTTCATGGTCTTTCGAGAGAGAACCCCTTTTGCCACCTCGAGGAGCTGACTGTCCTTGCTCAAACCACCCATTCCCATAATGTGTAGGAAGAAGTGTGGCTTATGAGACTATTTCCTCTCTCATTAAAAGATAAAGCATCTCGTTGGTTCAGAATAGTCAGGCATCCTATCATCACCTAGCCCCAATTAGAAAGCACTTTTCCTAAAATTTTCTTTTTGATAGGTCATATGAATGCCTTAAGACTATCAATTATGACCTTTCAACAAAAATCTGGTGAACCTCTCCATGAGTCTTGGGAGAGATTTCAAAAATTGCTAAGGAGTTGCCCCCACCATGAAATTCCACGATGGCAGTTAGTAAAGATCTTCTATCATGGATTGGAAGATCAATTGAAATGATTCGTGATGCTTCATGTGGGGGAAATTTCCTTAATAAAGATGCTAAAAGTGCCTACCTCCTTTTCGAAGAAATGAGTGAAAACTCATTTAATATGGCCTTAATGGATGCTTTTGGTAGGACAAACAACCCAAGACTTGGAGTAAATTAAATTGACACCAAATTCACAACTTTTCCAGTCACACAGGATGTTCTACACATGATAGCTCAACGACTGGATTAGATGCAAATTAACTAGAAGAAAATGGAAGAAAAGCTCACTAAAAAACAAGCTCCTTACCCTAATTCCCCTCACCTTCTCAAAAGAGAAAATCTACACAATATCGGTGCTACTCCTACTGGGCAGTAGTATTCATCTAAATTTTCACAAGATCTGACTGGGACTTTTGATTTCATGAATCAAAATCTTTTTGACCCCACCACTAAAAATTTCGACTCTCCAGGAGCAATTTAGAAATTCCTCCAATGTTTACAACCAAACTTGGAGGAACAACCCGAATCCTTCCTAGAAAGCCTAGAATCCTATTCCGTTTCCTAAGCAAAATCAATTTGGGGCTAATGGGAAAAACATATATTAACCTGGGCCATCCCAAGAAGATATCAACACCCAGATCATGAAAACTCTGTAGGGAATGCAAACTCAAATAATTGAAGTAACCTGCATAATTTCCAATTTACAATGTCAAGTCAAGGTTACCCCTGATCATTGACCTATTGGTAACCTGCCATCCCAACCCATGCCCAACCCAAATAATCAATGAAACCAATATCAAGGTGGATATCCCAATCAACCTATTTACCCAACACCTTAACACCCACTGGGTTTCAATCAAAACTAGGCTTCCCATCCTCCTCCTAGAAAAGACCACATTAAAAATGAAATTACTCTGAGGAACGAGAAAACTACTCATGATCCCTCGCCTGCTCTAGAATCCAACTTTAGAGAAAAGCAGGTCAACTCTTCTCCCTCTTCCTTTAACCCCATTCAAGAACCTACAATTGTAAAACAGAAAAATCCCATACCTTTCCCATGAGCCCTCCACTCTTCACATAATAAGAAAAAGAAATCCGATCTCATTGATAAGGAATTGATGGATCATTTTGGGCAAGTAGAAATAAACATCCCTCTCCTTGATGCCATAAAATATATCCCTTCCTATGACAAATTCTTAAAAGATTTATGTACTCCCAAAAGGCAGTGAAGAAATTTAGGAAAGGTGATTCTCCTAGAGATAGTGAGCTTAGTTGTGTAGAGCAAACTGCCTCTGAAAAGGAAAGATCTAGGCGCTCCCTGATTCAAGTGGTCATTAATGACACTTCATTTGATCGCGTCTTATTGGATCTCGGTGCCTCAATTAATCTCATCCCCATTGTTGCTTTTTAAGAATTCATGATCGGTGAATTAAAGCTTGTCAAGGTAACACTTCAATTAGCTGACTGATCTACAATTAAACCAAAGGGGATCATTGAGGATGTCATTGTCCAGGTTCAAAATTGTCTATTTGCCATAGACTTTTTGGTCTTGGACATAGAGGTATTGGAAGCATTGAAGAATGCCCCCATAATTCTTGGAAGACATTCTTAGCCATCGCCAAAGCAAACATTGATTACGATTTTGGAAAGATGAAAATCATGTGTGGAGGTGAATCTATTACCCTAGATATTTTTCAAGCTTCTAGGAGATTCCAAGAACAAGATTTCTTTGATGACTCATATTCTAAAATAGAAAATTTAGTGAAGGAAATAATGCAAATTTTGCACATGGGTTCTTACTTTGCAGTTAATACGGTTCCTGAACAATCTTCTGATTTAACCCATAATTCCACCCAAACCACCCTACATCCCCTTTCATTTATGCCAAGGAAGAAGAAGAGGAGAAGAAGATCAAAGGGGGCAACCTACCCACCCCCTTGGTGCCTTCTTCCTCTCCTTCTTCCTTGTGCCACACTAAGGAGGAGGTCACCTTTACAAGGATGGCTAGGCAAGGAGGAGATCTTCATCAAGGCCGTTGATGCCCACCTTGGAGGAGAAGGCTTGGAGGAGTTATCATATTGGAAGCAAGGAGGAATTCTTTTCAAGCATAGGAGCTGCTGTGCTTGGAGCAAGGACCACTCCTTCACCATCTTTGGAGGACTTTTCTTCATCTCTATTTTTTTTGTATTAGCTAGTGTAGTTTCTCTTTTTCTTGTAAGAAGCATTCAACTACTTGTCATCAACTCTACTAGTAATACAAGTTTTCATATTTGCCTTCCAAGTTCATGTTTTAATTTAGTGTGTTTTTTTTCTTTCATCTCTTTTAGTTGTAGTGCACACCACACTTTCCTCTTTTAATTACCCTAGGAGCACTTGCATAGGGTGAGATTAGAATAGAGGGTTTCATTCTTGTCACCTAGGCATAGGTTTAGCATAGTTTATCTTTGCTTTCAAATACCCAATTGTTTCCAAAACCATAAAAACAACAAAAATCAAATTCACAAAAGGAGAAGTGCAGATTTGAGAGGCAAGAGAAAGAATCAATTCCTGTGATTAACAAATTGGCTTATTTAGATGACCCTAGAAATTTATCTTATCTAGGAATATAAATTTTAAAAGTTGATTATGAATTTATGCATTGCAACGACACTATTTCGCATAATCAACTCTTGTGGGTATTTATACATACTAGTCGCAGTTGACTATGTATCGAAATGGATTGAAGCAATATCCACATGCACCAATGATTACAAGGTTGTTGTCAAGTTTATAAAGAAAAATATTTTCTAGAGATTTGGCATTCTTAAGGCCATCATCAGTGACAGAGGATCACATTTCACTCATTCTCAATTACATCACCTTTTATCCAAATACAGGGTTATTCATAAAATTTCCACTCTTTACCACCCCCAAACGAATGACCAAGTAGAAGTTTCTAACTGGGAAATTAAAAATATTTTGCAAAAGGCTATTAGGCTCGATCGTAAAGACTGGTCCAATAAATTGGACGATACTTTATGGGCCTACCATACGACTTTCAAAACTCCTCTCGGCATGTCTCCTTTTTGTCTAATTTTTGGAAAGGCATGCCATCTCCCGGTAGAACTCGAACACAGGATTTTCTGGGTAATTAAACAATTAAACATGAATTTATCTGAAGCCGATAAATAATGGAAACTACAATTAATTGAATTAGAAGAATTGCATCATTTCTCTTATGAAAATGCGTGGATTTATAAAGATCGAACAAAGAAATTTCATGATAAATATATCGTTCGGAAACATTGTGATATCAATTAGCGATTTGGCTTTTTGACGCAAGATTACGCATTTTTCCAAGTAACTTAAATCCAAGTGTATCGGCCCATTTATTATCCTAAAAACTTATCCGTATGGCACAATTGACCTTTTAGATCCAAAAACAAGTACTACTTCTCAAGTCAACGGTCAGCATTTAAATCCCTACTTAGACAATTCCCTAAATCTCCCGTCTGACAGTATTGATTTAATCGACCTTCCTTCTAATGATCATTGATGCAATTCACGCTTGGCTGAATGGTGTAAAAGATAGCACTAGATGGGAGTAACCTATCATTTTTTTTGCTTTGCATTTTTTATTTTCTTTTTCAGAGGCTTTGACTATCCTGATTCCAATCATCTTCACCAAGGTGATCTCATTTCCCTTCCTTTCGCATGAGGACATGCCATATCTTATGCATGGGGGTGTATTTTCAAATTTTGACGATTGACTTAGGATTTTCAAAACCTAAAAACATTTAAAATTTTTGTTTCATTTTTTCTTGCATACCCAAAAAAGAAATAAAAATGTTGAAAACTTTTTGAGGAAATTTTGAAATCAGGACCAAGGTTGAGGATTCATTTCAAGATACAATGGGGTTTAATCTTTAACAAACTAGGGATAAGGATATGGATCAGATTATTAGAATTTCTGGGTCTATTTATAGATTAGATCAAGTATCCTTCTCTAAATTCCACCTGAACTCATGATGATTCAGGTGACTTGATCTCTTTTTGTGACCTGGAAATTACCTGGCCTAGTTTCCAATCAAAAAACTTACGTCTCCTGCAAAATTCTTGTGTCAAATTTCACACACAAGCCAACATCTAAAAAATATTTAGAAATTAGAAAAACCCTTGTCTAACCTTTGTGAAATCTGAAGCAGATGATTGGTTTGAGTTCTCACCACCGAGAAGGAGGAAAATGACTCCTTTGAGGATGCGATGTCAACATGTTACTGCCTCGGTGCTACTCTATATCTATATTCCATATCTTTAGACGGAGCATAAGGCACAAATTTTGCAGCTCAAGTGTCTTGGACGATTCTCTACCCATAGCATCGGAGTAAGAACTTGTGTTTTCTTGGAGCACCCCTTTGCACCACATTATGTTTTGAGGTTGTAGCTCTTGGGTGGTGTCCTGGATAGTACTATCTCGAAGTGTTGGTGCTAAAACCCCCTCGAGGATTGGTAACGGGAATGATGATTATGACACATCTGTTGTAGGATTAAGCTAAGAATAAGCATGGGGGAGACAAAAAAAAAGAAAGTTTCAAATAAAAATGCGATCTTATAAATGTTGGCATTCACAAGCACAGACACAAGGTTTTATAAGGATTATGCAAGTTGCAAATTGGATTCAAGAGGTA
This sequence comes from Thalassia testudinum, assembly GCA_037157565.1. Taxonomy (NCBI): domain Eukaryota; kingdom Viridiplantae; phylum Streptophyta; class Magnoliopsida; order Alismatales; family Hydrocharitaceae; genus Thalassia; species Thalassia testudinum. The sequence continues at coordinate 106,868,890 of JAZHRO010000003.1, read as the reverse complement.
GGGAAACCCTAACTACAAAATAATTTTGGGTCATTTGAATTAACAAGGAGTTAACTTGTGAATTTTTGAATGATACATTGATCCTGATTTATCTAATTTTTTTTCTAATCCTAAGGTAAATCTAGATGTGTATCTATAACAAATCCCGTACCTTTTGTGTTTAACTAGCCAAGGTCCCATAATCTACTTCTCCTCAAAAGTAAAAAAAAAAGTTTTTCCCAAAAATCTGTATTGTGACAATTAGTTTTTCTAAGAGACTAGCAAAAGATAAGAATGGGGGTGTGATAAATGTTAGTTTATCCTCATTCTTATGCCCTAAAATAGATATATCTCTTAGGATTTTAACTCCACAAATGGGTTTCTGGGCTACATTTAGGCATCACTAGGTTAGGCATGCATTTTATGATTTTTTGTTATTTTTGACATGTTTATTTGAGTGTTAGGGAAGAATAGATAGCCTGATCCTTAAAACCCTAACATTTAGAAAGGCAACATGTGAAGAGGAAGCTCAATTCAGCTGGGACTCAGCTAGATCCAGCTCATCACAATTGGATACCAGCTCACCTGGGTTAAGTTTAGCTCTCTCAAGCTCCATTCTGCTCATCTTAGCTGGATGGTAGCTCAAGGTAGCTCAACTTAGCTCAAGTTAGCTCAGATCCAGCTCAACTTAGTTGAGTTTAGCTCATCTTAGCTCCAATCAGTTCACTAGGAGTTTAAGCTAGCTCAACTTAGTTGACGGAAGTTCACTTCAACTTAGGTTCAGCTCTCCCCAGCTCCACTCAGCTCTTGACAGCTGAACTCCCTCCAGCTTAGCTACTACTTGTCAACTTAGTAGCTAAGCTAACTCTGGAATTCCCACCAGAAGCAGGTACAGCTCAGTACAACTCTAGACAAGTTGAGTCCAGTTCAACTTAGCTTACTACTCAAGCTTAGCTGCTAGTAGAAGAATTAGCTAGCTAAGCTGAGTAGTTGAGCAGTTATGAAGACCTCTTCAGTCAGATTAGCTTTGGGAAAATTCCTTCAGCTTCAGATGTGCTCCAATGGAGTTCTTTCCAACTACCTCCAAGAGAAACCCTAATTTCCTCTACTCTACAACTAGCTAAGCTACCTTAGCTAGCTAACCCTAGATCCTCTCCACTCATGGCTGTCCACCATCTCCCTAACCCTAACATTTTACACCACCCTAAGCTAACTCCACTAAAACCTAAGCTACCTCCACCTACTTTTGGCATCACCATGAAGACACCTCTTCACACCACCACCACCTCCAAGAGCCACCAAAAGTGGCACCAACTACTCCTCCTCCTATAACCACCTACATATGGTGCCAAAACTACCCTTGCACATCCACCCTACTACCCTCCATCCAACCATTCAAGTTGGCACCAACTTAGTCCCTTCTAGAACACCAACATGTGGTGCCAACTTGAAGCACCCTTCCACCCCTTAACCACCATATAACCACCACATATGTTGGCACCAAAACACCTACCCATACCCCTTCACATTGGCCTCAACTTCTAAGGCCATCTCCACCTTACATATAACCCATCCAACCAAGCTCTACCCTCCACTAAATTGTGCCAAACAACCAACCCCATAACCACCTATAAATCCATGCTAACCACCCTTAACTCCACCTCCATGTGCCCTTTAATTTGTCACCAAACCTCCATGTCCCTCCATCTTATAACCACCATCATCAAGACTAATCCTAACCCTACAACACATCACACCAACCTTAGCCCTAGCAGTCACCTAGGGTTGGTGCCTATCCTTAGGTGCCTTTCCATTTTGGCACCACCTATCCTACACCTTAGGATCCTATAACCACCATCCACATCTCATCCTATCCGTCCCCTCCTAACCACACCTAACCACCCTTCCACTCTATAAAAAGACCACTAACCACCCATTTCCAACCACCTTTGGCTTCATCATTCAAGCATTCTTCTACCTACAATCCACCATACCCCATGACCAAGAGAAGAAGGAGAAGAAGAAGATTAAGGGGACACTCTATCCCCTTGGTGCCTTCCCCTCTTCCTTTATCTCTTGTGCCCACGCCAGCCAGAGGTCAAGCCAGTCAGGAGGACGTCCAGAGGAGATTCTTTAGGGTGGTACACGTCCACCTTAGGAGGAGGTTTTAGAGTGGAATCCTTCCACTCTTGGAGGAGCTAGGGCTTGCCAAGGAAGACAACATCATCTCTGGAGGAGCACATCAAGAAGGGATTTGGAGGAATCCTTTTCAAGCCTAGGAGCAGCTAAGCTTGGAGCAAGAACTCTCTCCTCTTCACCATCATCACTAGGAGGATCTTTGTTTCACTATTTTATATTTTTATTTTCGTAGTAGAAGCATTCCTCTACTAGCAATTTTGTAAAACAATTTTCTCCATATATAAAAGTTATCTTTCTACTTATTTTGTCACATTTTATTAATTGCTTTTTACTCTAGTGCACTCACACCCTCTCTGTAGTTACCCTAGGTTTTCATGTGCCTAGGGTGAGCTTAGGGAGAGGTTATTCTTGTTACTTAAGTTTTAGCAATTAGGCGTAGCCTTCCTTCACTTTTTACATTTTGTTGCTCCGTTATTTTGAAAATCCAAAAAAATATTATATTCAAAAACTACAAAAAGAAAGTTGATTTCCTAAGTTCAAGTGGGAGTTTTCAAAATTGCAAACTTGCTCATGTGGTAGCAAGAACATGTGAGAAACCATGGCTGGTGGGGGGAGATTTCAATTGCACATTGTTTGAGGGAGATAGGGCGAGCAAGAGGGTGGACCAAGTGTCAACTGGGTTTCATTTGGCTGTATCAGAACTGGGTCTAAATGAGTATCCATCGATTGGAGGTAAATATACATGGAGAATTGGTAATGGGCAAATGTCCAAGTTAGATCGCTTTTTTGGAAACTCAAAATTGCTGGAGAGGTTTCAATTATCGTCGGTGATTGGTCTAGATCGACCATTTTCAGACCACACCCCGCTCATGTGGGACTATGGTGAAGGTGCCTCGTGTGGTACCTATTTTTAATTTAGGAAGTCTCGGCTGAAGGAGGAGTGTTGCAGGGATATGATCTCTTGATGGTGGAACTCAAAGCATGTGGTTGGTTCTGCAACCTTCAGATTAGCCACTAAATTAAGGGAACTGAGAACTCTACTGAGGGAGTTTAGATGCACCTCTGAGATTTTGAGAGATCAACCACGAAGAGAGGCTTTAGAGATGGTGAAGAGTCTGGATACTGGAGAAAATTTGGGCCTACTGTCTGATGTGGAAAGGGGCTAGCATGTCCAATGGCAGTCGGTGGTGGTGGAGGATTTGAAGAGAGAGATTGATTGTAGGGAGATGTCTCAACAATTATGGCTAAAAGAAGGGGATGCGAATACTAAGTTCTTTTACTTAGCAGCTAGTTCTAGGAGGCGTCATAATTTCATAGCCACGTTGAGAGTTGGAGATCAAGTCTTAACTTCTATGGATGATATCAAAAGGGAAGCGATTAGATTTTTCAAAGACTCCACTAGATCCTTGGGAAGGGGGCAGTGGAGGATGACATCTTCAGATAAGTCGAGAGTTGGGAATGTGGAGGGGGAACAATTGGTAGCACCTATTTCTGAGCAAGAGGTGGTAGAGGCCATGTAGGCTTTAAATGATGAAGGGTCTCCAGGTCCAAATGGGTTTCAAGTTTTCTTCTACAAGGAGTTTTGGCCAACTATAAAGTATGATGTTTTGGATGTCATAAGAGAGTTTCAAGATGGGAGCTCAAGCTTTGAGAGAATTAATAGATCATATCTCTTCTTGTTACCAAAGAAATCGGGGGCAGAGAGTTTATCAGAGTTTAGACCGATCGCATTGTCCAACTCCTTCTATCTAATTATTGGGAAAATTCTGTCTAATAGATTGAAGGGGATATTGAAGGACTATATCAGCCTAGTGCAATCTGCCTTTCTTCCCGATAGATCTCTGCAAGAATCTTTCATTGTTGCATAGGCAATTGTGATGGGTTGGTGTAGAAGAAGGTGTAAGGCTTTTATGTGGAAGGTGAACTTCAGAAGAGCTTATGATCCAGTCTCCTAGCCTTATTTATGGGAAATTTTAAACGACGAGGATTCGCATCTGTTTAGATCCAATGGATTAAGAGATGCATAACAACATCATCCTTCTCTCTATTGATTAATGGGAAACCATGTTGAAATTGGATTCAGCCACAATGCATAGTCTGACAGGGATGCCCATTGGCTCCATTGATTTTTAACTTGGCCGTGGACACTCATGCTAGGTTTACTTGCAAGCTATCAAGTGTGGGCATTGATGTGCATACATCTAAATAGCCAAAAATGTCTATTAATGCATGTTCTTAGCATCCGGATCTGATCATACATAGTCATGCATTATAAATATTGCATAACATGCATAATCATGCATTTAGGTCAAATTATACAAATTGTATAGTAATTGTCTCCTTTTATGATCAGGGATAGGGTGATTTTTAATCAGGGCTTTGGACGAAAGATCCAACCATACAGATCTGATCAGGGTGACGACAGGAGTTCAACGACTCTAAGATTGCCCTGATCAGACATCCGTAGCATAGATATAGTCTAAGGAAACCCAGAGATCAAGAGCCATGATGGTGTCAATCCACACTTCAGATGACAAATCTGACTACATGGATGGGTTCATATCGATGATCGTAGCCTAACAGCATGAAAATTGGCCCAATCCGACATTCATGGCACCTTCTACATGTCACAGAAGACGGACGACCATGATGGCTCCACGTGACACCATCACAGCTGCCCAAATCGACCACAGCACCGCTTCTCATCCTCTGAAGGCACGGGCAAGGCGAGATCTAGGCCGTTGGATCTTGATCCAACGGCCATAGGCGCGCGCGCTTAAAACGTAAGCGCGACGAAGAATTGGCGCTAGCGCAGTAGTCAAGCGCCCTTGCGCAAGCGCGAGGTGCCGGTTCGACTCGCAATCAGATGGGCGCACGCATTTTATCTCGAACGCGCGATCAGTTGCGGACGACCCAAATTGCCCAATCGGGTGCACGCATGATCAAACGCACTGCCTTACGCCCGATCTCACGTGCAGGTGCGTGCAGCTAAAGCAAGTGAGGAGCGATTTGAGCTGTTTAATCTCACATTTGGATGGCTGAGATTTCTTGGACATGCACTTGGCGTTAAGGCACGGAGAGGAGGAGGCACCTGCGGTGCGTGCACATCGCCCACAATCAGACCTTTAGTGATGGATAAATTCATCGCTAAAGACCTAATTTTAAAATAGTATTATTTTATCAAGTGATTGTTCTCTCTCTCTATCTCTCTCTCTTATTGTTTATATCGAGTTCATTGTAATTATCTCACTTTCAAACAAAAATTCCAAAAAAATATAATCGCAGATTTAAGATCAACGTAGCCTCCCTGTGTTTGACTTGGAATCACTTTATGAATTTTAGTAAAATTTATTTATTGACGGATTGCTTCGTAAATCGAACTACAATGATGGGTTTTTTCAAATCCAACTTCGATCGCGTAGTTTTCCGTTAGCAATATTTTGGCACCGTTGCTGCGGAGGCAACGATTCTCGATTTTCTTTTCGCACTTCGTGCACTTTATTATTTTCTAACTTGCTTTATTTCTCGTCTATTGTTTTGCAGGTACCTTAATAGGGAATCTTCAAGGGGTAGATCAGAGTAAAGTGTAGTTGAAGACAACAGTAGGTGCTCCTCATTCTTCCCCCTCCATAGATTCCATTTTACAACATTAATTCAAACCCCAATTAACCTAGGTGTTTGCATAAATCTTAGGATTAGTTTGGTTGCTTGAATTTCCACTCACATTCATCTCACCCTCATATAAAAAAAATCAACAGAAAGATATTTCTTGTGGGGTAAATCATTATACATACTTCATACACCCACATTCAAGGCACATAACCTAATTAATTTTTATCTACTCAAAGGAATTTTGATTTGTGGAACAGGTACACGCAAATCAACATATAAAGGAGTAGAAATCAATCTAGGTCAATCATTTTGTGTGCCTAACTTAGTGGTGCAATTTTGGCCAATTGTTTGAGTCGTTTAGGTTGCACCACTTAACCTAAAATCAACTCATCAAGTAGCTTCCCCTTAGGGTTTTCAATTTAAGTTAATACTAGGCACTCCACTTTACTTTTTGATTTCAAAAGGAAAAAGATCTTCACCCGTGCTTGAAAATCTGGTTTGCCTCAAAACTTGATTGAATTAACCTAATTCCAAACCCTAAAAGCTACTTAAGCAAGATTTGAACCTTAAAATCCACTCATAAAAAATAATCTTGCTTGAAAACCCCAGTTGTGCGTGCACTCACACATACTCAATTGATCATTAAGGGCACAACCCATCTTAAGGGCCCACCACATTCCATAAGCACTACAATCCCAGGCCTAAATAAAATCAAGTAGACGTTGGCCTTAAGGACTGATTTGCTCTTCGGGGCCCAGTTTGAGATTGTTTATGGTTAACCTGATTGTAGTAATCAATTTGATGTCTAGCTAGGGGAGTAGCGTCAAACGACTACAATTGGGGGGTACACTAGGAACCGGAGGCGCAAGCCGAAGGAAGAACCTTCTCCCCAGTCCCTCCTTCTAACTGGTTGGATTGATTGGGTGCAAGTAGAGTAAATCGTCTATAAACTTAAGGCGGTTTTTGAGAGTCTATAGATCCTTAGGCTACCCCACTTAAGGACAGGCTTATTTTGTTGTGCTGCAGGGTTCTTATCCCCAGTCCTTCCGACCTCTTCCTAGTTTATGTTGGGAAGGAGGTCATTGAATCCCTGATTGGAAGGATCACTAGAGTATTCTAGGAGTAGATTGGATTTTGGCCAAATTAATCTCATGGCCGATCAGCAACCTCCTCTGCCTCAGAATCCACAGGAGGTATTTCAAAGGTAGCTAGAACACATGCAAAGAATGCAAGAATGGTTCTAGAGAATGCAAGGTGCTCAGCCCTTGAAGGATTTTTATGATCCTTCAAATTACGGGGAATGTCCTGGCATCCAGATTCCTGCTAGAGGTGTAGAAATCAAGCCCCAGGTATTACGCCTGATCAAACACTTTCATGGGCTTGGCTCTGAAGACCCGTTTCAGCATTTGGAGGACTTGACCACTTTGGTCCAAACCACCAAGGTGCGAAACGTGAATGAAGAGCAAATGATCATGAGGAACTTTCCCCACTCTCTTAGGGATAAAGCTGCTCATTGGTACAGGATCATAGGAAAGCCAATTACAACATGGAATGATCTAAAATCGGCTTTCCTGAAGAAATTCTTCCCTGTCGGATGTAGCAATGCTCTGAGATGGGCGATTACTACCTTCACCCAGCGGCTGGGGCAGCAGATTCATGTTTCCTGGGAGCGATTCTAGGACTTATTGTGGAGGTTTCCACACCATGAGGTGCCGAAATGGCAGCTCATGCAGTCTTCTACCACGGGTTGACTGAGCAACTCAGAAATCACGTGGACGCTTCTTGCGGAGGCAATTTCCTCAACAAAGACGCAGATAGCATGCACGATTTGTTTGAGGAGATGAGTGAAAATTCAATCAATCATGCCTCCATGGATACTTTTAATCGGTCCCAACAACCCAGATCGAATGTTAATGAAGTCCACGACTCTCATTCATTCGATATGGAACTAATTTGCAATAAACTAGATAAGGTGGACTTGGTTACTAAAAGGATTGAGGAGTGGATGGCTGGAAATTCAATGGACAATTCTCAATCCACTCAATCCCAGAATTCGGGATTCCATTCGGCGTGAGCTCCTTCTGGATGGGAGTTAGTTAATCAACTTGATGTGGCTCAACCTGTGAGCCAGCATTATTCAGAACCCCACGGGTTCCAAACTGGGACCTTTGATCCCAATTTTTATGATCCCTCCCTTTCTTTCTCTCCATCCTCACCCTATGAGGATGTCTATACTGTATAGGAGAATGTTAGGTCCAACCCTTACTCCAATGCTTATAATTTGGGTTGGAGGAACCACCCTAACTTCTCCTGGAGAAACGCAGGGTAGCAGACCCAATTCCAACCCAGCAACTATGCTCTACAAAGACCAATGGGTCATGGTCATGTTTACACTCAGCTGCCCCCGAATCAGGTCAATCAACCAGCTTGGAATGCCCGTCAACTTGTAGGGCAGGCTAATTTAAACCGACAGATGGAAGAAATGCAAGGATCTATGCTCCAGTTTATGCAACAAATGAAAACTTCCCTGGACAACTTACAAATCGGGTTCATGGATAATTCTCGTCAACCCGGATCTATACCATCTCAACTCGTACTCAACCCATGTAATATCCAGAATCTGAGCAATCAAACCCAAGGGTATGGGAATCAGAGGGACCCGCATGCACATGCTTAGATGGTTGAGCAGGGTCCTTCCTCTTCTTCAAATCAAAGGTTTCTGGCTAATGAAGCCCCTCCAATCTTTCCTAACCCTCCCCAAGACCCAAACTTGTTTGCATCTGCTAATTCAGTTACCTTGAGGAGTGGAAAATAAACTCAGGATCCACAACTGCACTGTTCTGATCTGGAGAGCCTGAGGAGAGAAAGGAGAACTCCGAAGAAGAAATCAAGGCTCAGGAACCTGATTCTGAAGATTTGACTCGTATTCCTTTTCCTGAGACCTTGATTAAACCTAGGAAGAAGAAGTCTGTTGATAGTAACGAGGAGCTCTTGAATATATTCAAGAATGTCGAGATCAATATCCTGCTCCTCGACGTTATCAAACACATACCAGGTTACGATAAATTTTTAAAGGATTTATGCACACAGAAGCGTAAGTCGAGGGAATCTGTTCCGAGGAAGGTGGTACTCTCCAAGCAGGTTAGTTCTGTTATCCTGCATTACCTTCCTCAGAAAAAGAGAGATCCAGGTGCTCCTTTGATTTCTTGTGTCATTGGAGATTACACCTTTGATAGAGCACTTCTAGATCTAGGTGCATCTATTAACCTAATTCTGACTTCTCTTTACGAAAAGTTTGGATTAGGTGAACTTCGGTTGACCTCAGTAACGTTGCAGTTAGCAGACCATTCGGTCACAAATCTGTGAGGCATTATTGAAGATGTTATTGTTAAGGTTAAGGATTTCTATCTTCTTGTAGATTTCCTTGTCCTTGACATGGATGTACTTGAAAATTTAAGGAACACGCCCATCATTTTGGGGGGTCTGTTCTTGGTTACTACGAAGGCCAATATCAACTGTGAGAGCAGTAGCATGGAAATCGCCTTTGAGGATTAGAAATTGAAATTGGATATTTTTAAGGCAATTAACAAATTCAAGGATTGTGGATTTATAGAGGAACTTGAGGATAACAACTTCAATATTGAAACTTGTATGGCGGTTTCTGCAATTGAAAGTTCCTTTTGTTGTGATGGATCTAACCCACAACCCTCTATGGCAAACCCACCACATTCTAAAGAGGTTATTGATTTTATTCACTTTCAACCTCTTCCTCTTAATGAATCTTCTTTAGCATCATCTTTACCCTCAATCCTAAACCTGCCCCATGTCGAACTGAAACCATTGCCTGAGAATTTGAAATATTAGTTTTTGGGACCTCAAAAGATGCTCCCTGTGATTATCAGTGCCAGATTAACTAAGGAACAGGAGATTAAACTGATCAAGGTCCTAAAGGAACACAAGGAGGCAATTGGTTGGACCATTCATGATCTTAGGGGGATCAAGCCATCTTACTACAATCATAGAATATTCTTGGAAGATGGATCCCACCCTTCTTGCCAAATGCGAGAAGTAGTCAAGAAGGAAATTATTAAGTGGCTCGATGCAGGAATCATTTATCTGATCTCTAATAGTCCTTGGGTAAGTCCTATGCAAATTATTCCCAAGAAAGTCGGGATTACCGTTGTGACTAACGAGAAAGGAGAATCTACCACAACTCGTTTAGCTTCCTGATAAACACACATGAATTCATGATAAATTGCTTATTTATGATAGTTCCTAGGCTTAGCATTGCATATCATGTTATAAATATTGCATAACATCCATTGCATGGCATTTAGGATAGTTGTATGTTCTGTATATTAATTCCTTCATTTTATATGGCTAGGAGACAATGAGACATCCTTACGGACTTTGGATGAAAAATTTGACCGTATGGATGGATCCAGAGTAACGATCGTAGTCCAACAACATAGAAATCACCTCGATCCGAGCACCGTGGCATCCTCTGCAAGTAATGAAGGGTGGATGGTCCAGATGGTGCCACATGGCACCATCTGGAGCACCCAAAGCCACCTGGCACATCTTCAAAGGCTGCCCATCAAGTGATCTCAGCAGTTGGATGAAAATCCAATGGCTAAGAGCTCACCACACCACGTAGCTGCAAATTCCTCCTCGCGACGCACATGCAAGCTTGGCGCAGTGGGTGGAGTGGCAGTTCGCAAGGGGGTGCGCGGGTTCAAATCCCTGCAACTCCCCCATTCTCAATCCAGCACGCACGTGCTGCTACGCTAGCATGCACTAGCAGCACGTGCGTGCACGCTAGCGCATGCCAGTGCACACACTAGCGGGTTGCCGCACAATCCGCACGCATGAACGAGCACAGCATAGCGCAGCACCAGTGGAGCATGGGGCGGGCGCATGCTCGGTTGGTGCCACCCTACAGTGACACTTGAGCTGGACATACAACGACACTTATAGCCGTTGCTAATTCTTCGCGCACCAGCAAAGCCAACTATGGGCGTGAGCGGGCATGAGCTGTCTACAGCGACACTTCCAGCGATGGCCTGGAGGTCACTAATGGTCCCATACCTATTTTTGCCTCTTCTCCTCCACCATAAAAGGACCTACACCCCCTCCCTTCTAAGCCATCTCTACCTACTCTACTCCCACCAACTCCCAGCTCTAGCAAGCCTACCAACGCTCTATTAGAGCTTGCTCTCAAGCTCCCAAGGCACGTATTAATATAGTGAACCTCTACCCCGCCAAATACTCCTCCAACTTCCCATCCCCATTCATAGGTCGCCTTGGAGCAGTCCTCCCACCTCCATTCCGGTAGCAGATCATCTCTACCTTCTCACCTCCATTCCGGAGCCACGCCAAAGCTTTTCTCTACCTGACATCCTCCTGCATCTCACCTTCGTTGACCTGCTCCTCACCTCCTTCGTCCGAGCATCCGCTAGGTGCCATCGTCTCGCCGAATAGCCGCTTTGGGAGATTCCTTCTCACCTCCCTCTCTTTTTATGCCTTCGTAGAATATTGTAATAGACATTCATGATATATAAAATATTTGTTCCATATCTCTTGTGATTTATTCTACTTGTCTTCTTTCAAAAACACAAAAAAAAACAAAACTTTAAAATACCCGAAACAAACAAAACGAAGCACGATTTTCACTTAAAGTAAACATTGCCTCCCTGTGTTCGACCCGAGACTCCATTAAAGTTTCGGTATAACTTTTATTTGATCATGAGTTTTGTAACTATGACGATGGGTTACTTATAACCATGATTTCAAACTCGCGAAAAACATGCGATCATTTTGGCATTGTTGCCGGGGAGGCAACGGAATTTACTTTATTATTTTCTGCGCTTCTTTGCATTTACATAGCACTAACCCTGCTTGTCTTTGATCTACTATTTTACAGGTACCCTAGCATAGAGATCCAAGTGCGGTAGACCAGAGCAAAGTGCGGGTAGAGTACTCTATAAGTGTCCCCCACATTCCCCCCCACTAGTTCATTTCGCCACACATAACCAAGACCTATTCTACTTAGGTGTTTGCATAAACCCTAGGATAGAATTGTTTATCTTGTTTGCCACCTTCATCCACCTCACCCCCGCATTTAAAAAAAAAAAAAGGATAATTATTGTGGGAGGAATCAATATACACACTTCATACACCTACATTTAAGGCACATAATCAGACTTGATTTTCATCTACTCAACCGTGCTTTCGACTTGTGGACTTGGTACACGAATTCAACACATAAAAGAGTAGAAATATTAGGTTAATCACCTTTTTGTGTGCCTTAATCAGTGGTGCATTTGAGTTGATTGATTGAATTGTTTGGGCCACACCACCTAATCTAAAAGAGGGTTCATTTTGTAGCTGCCCCATAGGATTCAATAACTAGGTCAAGCTAGGCACTCCATATTTTTCTTGATTTCTAAAGGAAAATTATTGAACACATGCTTTCAAAAACAAACTTGGTTTGCCTCGATCAGAGTAGAGCTTTGGTATCCAGAAGGCCATCATTTATTTCGTACGGCAATATATTTTCGCATGGGCGATCGACGATGGAGAGGGCGAGTGGTGGGCGATCGGCGATGGGCGGAGCGAGGTAGTGGGGCGAATCCATCCAGGGTGGGTGCAGAAGATGAATGGAAGACGTGGAGATCAAGGGCCTGGAGGAGAAGAGAGCGGCTGTGGCAGGAGAGGTTTTTTAGGTCGTCTGACCGTTCTCAAAGACGTCCTTGGAGGCGGAAGAATGGTGATGTTCTCTGCTACAGATGCAGACAAAGGGGGCATGTGGCTGCGATATGTAAGAATGCTCAGATCTGCTTGGAGTGCAGGGGCGAAGGACACAAAAGCTATTTGTACCCTAGGAGGTTCCCTTTGCGACAATGGCGAGCAGTCTCACGTCCTGTTTGGAGGGTCAAAAATGAACCTCGGCCGCCACCACCACCGATTTTGGGCAGGCATACAATTGAAGTTGAGATCCCACCTATGAAAGAGACCTCGGCTGCAGAGATCACACTGAGAGGTGCTTTGATTGGGGAGATCATGTCAGGTAGGCCTTCGATCGAAATGCTTCAGAACCTGGTACTTTCCTTAGATCTTTTGTCTGCGAGCTGGAAAGTTGCTCTATTATCCCCTTCTCGATTCTTGGTGTATGGTTTGGGCATGCTGGATGTTGAGCGATTAAGATTTCGTTCAAGTATCTTTAAAGATTTCATTGTAATCTGGAGAATGGTCTCTCCTTTTGATGGGGCACTATCTGAACGACCTCCACAAAGAGTGTCCTCCAGGAGGGTCATCCTTGAGATCTCTGGACTACCATTGCACCTGCGGGTAAAGGGTGTTGTCTCCAAGATGCTAGCAGGTTTTGCATCAATCTGTGATGGTTCTGATGTTCTGATTGGAGAAGGAGACATTAGGTCGTTAAGAATTGAGGTGGAAGTTGCTAATGCTGGTTCACTTCCAGATTCGATCATTATCAGATGTGGGGGCACCTCTTGGCTTGTTAGGTTAGCCATTATTGGGCAGGTTGATTGCTGTCAAGATAATTCTCCTAAGGAGAAACCAATGTTTGGAACCAAAAATGAGGTGAGCAAACAATGTGATAGCTGTGGATGTAACCCTGCAGCTGAGGCTTCTGATCTCACAAAGAGGAAGGAGTGCCACTGTGCTATGGGTGAGAAGGTTCAGATGGAAGATGTTGCAACACCTGCTGAAAATAGATCAGTGTTGATAGGCAAAGAGGGTGACTGCCTGGAGGTTGCTGAGACTGAAGTGGTAAATTCTGAGATGATCTGTAGTATGGAGTTGGGCAGTACAGAAAGGGAGTTGAGGCTTAAAGAACCAAGCCAGATGCAGCACCTGAGTCATCCTGCAGTTGAGGTTCCTGAGCCCAAAAAGAGGAAGGACTGCCACTATGTTATGACTGAGAAGGACCAGATGGAAGATGTTGCAACACCTGCAAGAAATAGATTAGCTCTGATAGTCAAAGAGGGTGATTGTGTAGGGGTTTCTGAGACTGTTTTGGCAGAATCTGAGATGAACTGCAGTGTGGTATTGGGCACTTTAGAAAGGGAGTTGAGGCTTAAAGGATGCAACCTTGCAGCTGTGGCTCCTGATCTCACAAAGAGGAAGGAGTGCCATTGTGCTATGGCTGAGAAGGATCAGACGGAAGATGTTGCAACACCTGCTGAAATTAGATCAGTGTTGATAGGCAAAGAAGGTGACTGTCTGGAGGTTGCTGAGAATGAAGTGGCAAATTCTGAGATGATCTGCAGTATGGAGTTGGGAAGTACAGAAAGGGAGTTGAGGCTTAAAGAACCAAACCAGATGCAGCACCTGAGTCCTCCTGCAGTTGAGGTTCCTGAGCCCAAAAAGAGGGAGGACTGCCATTGTATTATGGCTGTGAAGGACCTGATGGAAGATGCTGCAACACCTGCTGAAAATAGATTAGCTCTGATAGTCAAAGAGGGTGATTGTTTAGAGGTTACTGAGACTGATTTGGCAGAGTCTAAGATGAATTGCAGTGTGGAATTGGGCAGTTTAGAAAGGGAGTTGAGGCTTAAAGAGCAGAGCCAGTTACAGTTTGCTACTCCAACTGATTTGCAGTATGGCTGTGGGTCCAAACAAAAGAGAGGCGTGGGCAGATCTCCTTATGTGCTGCGAAGGAGAAGAAAGGAGCATCCTATTGTGGAGCAAGATATTGCTAAATCTATTATGGTAGAATATGTGGGCTGCAAGGTCAATGGGGATCTTTCAAGTGAGAAATGAGAGTTTTGTCGTGGAATGTGCGTGGGCTACGCAACAAGCAAAGAAGGGCTTCTCTCTGTAGATATCTCTCTGAATGGGAGATAGACTGTGCCCTTTTACAAGAGACTCACTTGGAGAGGGAGAATGGTCAAGAATGGGACTGTTTCAAACAATCTGGCCATAGTGATATTGTGGCTAAGGGTGCTGCTGGTCGGTCTGGTGGTATGGCTTTTTGGTGGAGAAAGTCTGCCATTTCAGTAACTGAGATTTTTCGTGATAGGTTCTTAATTTCCTGCAGGTGTCAATCTCCCCAAGGTGATATGGAATGGTTTATATCATGTATTTATGGTCCTTGTGTGGCAGCAGAGAGGGTTGGCTTGTGGGAGGAACTTTATGCAATGCATCAAAGAGTGCAAGAGACTCCATGGCTGTTAGGGGGTGATTTCAATTGTTATCTTTCTGGTGATGACAATCCAGATGGGAGAATGGACAGTTCGTCAACAGGCTTCCAATTGGCTGTGCAGAACATGGGCTTGACTGAATTTCCCATCAGTGGTGTGGAATATACTTGGAGGAATGGAAGTGGACAGATTTCCAAATTGGACAGGTTCTTTGGCAGTCCTAGTTTGTTAGAGAGTTTTCAGTTATCAGCTGTTTTGAGCCTTGATAGACCGTTCTCTGACCATACGCCTTTGGTTTGGGACAGTGGGGTGAATGCAGACACGGGGTCATATTTCAAACTCAAGAGATCTTGGTTTAGGGAAGAAGGCTTTGTGCAAATGGTTTCTCAGTGGTGGCAGAAAAAGGATGTTCAAGGCACTGCCACACAGCAGTTGGCTGCGAAATTGGTTGGTCTGCGTGAAATGTTGAAAGAATATGGGCAGGCTGTGAACCTGATTAGAGACCAGAAGAGGAAGGAAGCCTTGACAGTCATCAGGGATTTAGATATGAAAGAGTGCAGGCTGAATTTGGACCAACAGGAGCAGCAATTGAGGCAGCAAATGCAAGCAATTGTGAGGGATGAAGACCTGAAAATTGAAATGGATTGGCGGGAAAAATCCAGACAGCTTTGGCTTAAAGAGGGTGATGCAAACACAAAATTTTTCCATCTTGCGGCCAGTGCTAGAAGGAGATTCAACCTTATTTCATCTATTAAAGTTGAAGAAAGAAATATTACCTCGGTTAAGGAGATCAGATCTGAAGCAACAAAATTTTTTAAAGAAGCTTCCAAGGCAACTCCAAGAGGTTCATGGAGGATGGCAGCAATGGATTTCCCTTGTGTAAATAATGAACAGAGTGGCGTGCTTGTGACCCCTATTTCTGAACAGGAAGTGCTAAAGGCCATTAAAGATTTAAATAATGAAGGGGCTCCAGGTCCAGATGGTGTTCAGGTGTTTTTCTACAGAGAGTTATGGAATGTTGTTAAGGTGGATGTAATGAAGGTCATCCATGAGTTTGAAGTGGGTAACTCTGGTTTTGAGAGGCTAAACAAATCCTACCTGTTTTTATTGCCTAAGAAATCAAGTGCAGAAAGTTTTTCTGATTACAGACCCATTGCGTTATCAAATTCCATCTACCTTATTATTAGTAAGGTTATTGCTAACAGATTGCGGGAGGTTTTAAAGGATTTGATTATGCCTGTTCAATCAGCTTTTCTTCCTGGGAGATCGTTACAAGAGTCATTCATTGTGGCGCAGGAAATTGTAATGGGGTGGCAAAGGAGAAAATCAAAGGCTTTCTTATGGAAAGTAGACTTCTCAAAAGCCTATGATTCTATCTGCTGGTCATACTTGTGGGAGATCCTTAAAAGGAGGAAATTTCCACCCTTATTGATTCAATGGGTGAAGAGATGCATTACGACAGCCTCCTTTTCCCCATTGATAAATGGTAAACCGTGCCGTTCTTGGATTCAGCCCCAATGTGGAGTAAGGCAAGGTTGTCCTATTGCCCCTCTAATTTTTAATCTTGCGGTGGATACTTTGGCTAGGTTTGCCTGCAAATTGGCTGTGGATGGTTTTATTAGGGGGTATTCAATGTCTAATCATAGGGCTCTAGCTCCTATACTTCAGTATGCTGATGATACTGTTTTTCTTGTAGAAGGGGGGAAGAGAGAAGCGCAGGCTTTGTTACATATGGTTAAATTGTTTGGAGAGGTTTCTGGGCTCAGATTGAATGGAAGTAAATCTTCCCTGGTCTGTTTTGGGATGAATGATGGTTTACAGAATGAGATCTCTGCGACTCTTGGTACACCTGTGGTGCCACTACCGATTAAATATCTGGGTCTGCCTTTGAAATGTTCTAAGCTGAAGAAAGCAGATTGGTCTTTCCTCTTTGAAAAGATAGCTACAAAACTGGAGGGCTGGAGCAGTAGATACCTATCAAAAGGGGGGAGGTATATATTACTGAATTCTGTTGTCACATCGATTCCTGTTTTCTTCTTCTCTGTCCTGAGAGCTCCAAATTCTATTTGGAAAAAGCTGGAGGTGATGCGGAAAAGATTCTTTTGGAAAGGGGCCTCCCATAAAGGGGCTTTCTTTCAACCCGTAAAATGGGAATTAATTTGCAAACCAAAGAAGCTGGGAGGCATGGGTGTCAGATCCCTTAAGGAATTCAATGAAGCTTTACTGTTGAAATGGGCTGTTCGATTACTGTAGGGGGAAAAAAAAACTTGGACAGAAATTATTCAGGACAGTTATGGGAGTACCAATGATGAGATAAATCGTCTTAACCCACGTAAACCATCCCCGTTTTGGCTTTCTGTGGTGCGTGCCTTGAAGGAAAATTGGAACTTTTTCAAATCTGTTTTAGGTGATGGAAAAAGCTTTAAGTTTTGGCTGGAGAATTGGGGGCACGGAGGGACGCTTAAAGATAGGTTCCCCCTTGCTTATGCTGCTGCAGCAAATAAAAATGCAGTGGTAGCTGATATTGGGATGTGGACTCGGAGCAGTGGCTGTTAAATATTGGTGGGAGGAATAATCATGAAACAAGAACACGCGTAGAGAATGAACGTCTCATGCAAGAGCTTGCTGCTTTCAAACCCATGCCTCATGAATATGATACATACAAATGGGAAGGTAATTTTTCTACTGCGGCTGCCTATGACAAATTGATAATGTCCTCCAGGATGGCGGAAGATGAAGAAATGGGGAAAAAGCTTTGGAAGTTAAAAATACCATTAAAGTTACAAATTTTCTTATGGCTGTGCAGGAGGGATGGTTTGATTACTGGAGATCTGAGGCACAGAAGGATGGGGACCCCAACCCAGTTTTGTTATTTGTGTGGGTTGCATAATGATTCTACAGATCATATCTTCTCTTCATGTGCTATCACTGATTATGTTTGGAGGAGAGTATGCAATGAGTCCTTACCCACCTGGGGAAATTTGTGGAGCTGTCTGGTAGATGGGAATAAACCTTATATACATATGGTGGCAGTTCTGTGGGCGGTATGGAGGGCTAGAAATGAGTGTGTTTTTCAGGAGACCCCAGCTCATGTGGAAAACATTGTAAATTTTTGCTGGAGGCTCATACAGTACTGGGAGTCGAACTTGTAAATTATTATTTCTTTATTATCAATAATAGCTCTCCTGGTTTGCTATCGGTGATTCGATAGCATTCCTTTCTTTCAAAAAAAAAAAAAAACCTGGTTTGCCTCACAAAACTTGGTTGAAAACACCTAATATTTGAATCCTAATAGCTATTAAGCAAGATTCGAACCCTAAAACTCACCTCATCATTAATAATTGCTTGAAAGCCTCTTGGTTGTGCACATTCACACGTTCTCAAAAAAATCATTAAGGGCACAACCCGTTAAGGGCCCATCACATTCCAGAGCACCAATTTCTCAAGCCTAACTAAAATCAATTAGACATTGGCCCTAAGGATTCATTCGCTCGTCGGGATCCAGATTGAGATTATTCATGATTAACCTACTTATACTAGTCAATATGATGTCTAGCTAGGGGAGTAGCGTCAAACGACCGCCGTTGGGGGTACACTAGGAATTGGAGGCATAGGCCAAAGGAAGAACCTTCTCCACAGTCCCTCCTTCTAACTAGTTGGATTGCTTGGACATAAGTAGAGTAAATCGTCCATAATCTTAGGATGGATTCTTAGAGTCAGTAGACCTTAGGCTATCCCATCTAAGGACATGCTTGTATTCTTGTGCTATAGGGTTCCCTCTTTTCCCCGTCCTTCCAACTTCCATCCAGTGTATGCTTGGAAGGTCATTGAATCCTAGATTGTAAGGACCTTTAGACCATTCTAGGAGGCGGAGGTTGAGATAGCCAAGTAGATCCCATGGCTGATGAAAAACCACCTCCCTTGCCCCCAAACTAGCAGGAGCTGATTCAGAGGTAGTTAGAAGAATTGCAGTAGATGCAGCAATGGTTCCAATGTATGAATGGTCAATGCGTTGGGCCCTTGAAGGATTTTTATGATCCTTCAAACTATGGGGAACGTCCCGACGTCATGATTCCTGCCAAAGACATAGAAATCAAGCCCCAAGTCTTAGGCTTGATTAAGCATTTTCATGGGCTTGGCTAGGAGGACCCATTCCAGTACTTAGAGGATCTGACCACTCTGGTTCAACTACCAAAGCAAGGAATGTGAACGAAGAGCAAATGATCATGAGGATCTTCCCCCACTCTCTCAGGGATAAGGCCGCACATTGGTACTGGACTATAGGAAGGTTGATTGAAACTTGGGCTGCTCTTAAGTTGGCTTTCTTGAAGAAATTCTTCCCTATCGAAAGGACCAATGCCTTGCGACAGGCGATTACCACTTTCACCCAGCGGCTGAAGGAACCATTTCATGGTACTTGGGAGCGATTCCAGGAACTTTTGAGGAAATGTCCACACCACAAGGTGCCGAAATGGCAACTTGTGCAGATTTTCTATCATGGGTTGGTGGAGCAACTCCGTAATCATCTGGACACTTCCTATGGAGGCAATTTCCTCAATTGGGATGCAAATAGTGCATACGACCTGTTTGAGAAAATGAGCGAGAACTCAATTAATCATGCATCCATGGATGCATTCAACCTGTCCCAACAACCTAGGTCAAGTGCTAATGAGATCTAGGATTCTCATTCATTTGACATGGAATTAATTTGTAATAAACTGGATAAAATGGACTTGGTTGCTAAGAGAATGGAAGAATGGATGTCTAGGAATTCAGGAAACACTTCTATACCTACTCAATCCGAAAATTCAGGATTCCATTCCTCACAAGCTCGCACGGGGTGGGAGCTCGTGAACCAACTTGAATCAGCTTAACCTGTGAGCCAGGATTTCTCGGAACCTTATGGGTTCCAAACTGGGGCCTTTGATCCCAGTTTTTCTGATCCTTCCTTCTCTCGATCCTTGGCCTATGAGGATGTGTATGCAATGTAGGAGAATGTTAGGACCAATCCATATTCCAACACTTATAACTCGGGTTGGAGGAACCACCCCAACTTCTCCTGGAAAAGTTAGGGGCAACAAACCCAAACTCGACCCAGCAACTATGCATCTCAAAGACCTATGGGTCAAGGTCAAGTATACACTCAGTTGCCCCCGAGACCAGTTACTCAGCCATCTTGGAATGTCCAACAATCTACAGGGTAGGCTGAGTTAAACCGGCAGATGGTAGAAATGCAAGGGTCCATGCTTCAACTTATGCAGCACATGAAGACATCATTGGATAACTTGCAATCCGGGTTAATTGCTAACACCTGACAACCCGGATCCCTACCATCTCAACCCATACCCAACCTGCGTAATGTGCAAAATTAGGGTAATAAAGTCGAAGGGTATGGGAATCAAAGGGACCCACATGCACATGCTCAGGTGGTTGAGCAAGGTCCGTCATCTTCTTCTTCTTCTGGTTACATGACAAACCAAGGCCCTCCAATCTTCACTAATCCACCTCATGACCCAAACCCTTATGCCTCTACAAACTCTGTCACCTTGAGAAGTGGGAAGCTGACCCAGAACCCTGAATTACCTTCTAGAAGTCAAAACCCTGGGGAGCTTGAGAAAGAGAAGGAGGAGGTTGAAGAAGACAATAAGGCCCAAGGTTTGGAAATTGAAAATACCACCCATATCCTGTTTCCTGAGGCCCTATTGAAAACTAGGAAGAAGAAAACCATCGACAGCAACGAGGACCTTCTAAATTTATTCAAGAGTGTAGAGATAAATATTCTGCTCCTCGATGCTATCAAGCATATCCCAGCTTACGCTAAATTCTTGAAAGAACTGTATACACAAAAGGGTAAGCTGAGAGAACCCACTCCGAGGAAGGTGATTCTCTCTGAGCAGGCAAGTTCTGTTATCCTGCATCACCTTCCTCAAAAGAAGAAAGATCCAGGTGCCCCCTTGATATCATGCATTATTGAGGAATACACTTTTGATAGGGCACTATTGGACCAGGTGCATCCATCAACCTAATCCTGACTTCTCTTTATGAGAGGTTTGGGTTAGGTGAACTCAGGCCAACCTCAGTAACGCTACAATTAGCGGACCGATCGGTCACCACACCAGGAGGCATTATTGAGGATGTAATTGTCAAGGTCAAGGATTTCTATTTTCCTGTAGATTTCCTTATTCTCGACATGGATGTACCTAATGATTTGAGGAACAAGCCCATCATTCTAGGGCATCCGTTCCTAGCTACTGCTAAGGACAACATAAACTGTGAACACAGTAGTATGGAGATCGCCTTTGGGGATAAGAAATTAACTCTGGATATTTTTAAGGCGATAAGAGGATTTGAGGATTGTGGATTCATTGAGGAGCTTGAGGATCAGAATCTTGAGACTTGAATGACAATCAGTGCACTCAAGGACTCCACCATCTTTAGCGAACCCAACCCACAACCCTTCGTGGTAGACCTACCACATCTTGAAGAGGATGTTGATTTTGTTCATTCCCAGCCTCTTCCACTGGATCATCCTAATGAATCTTCATCAGCATCATCCCCACCTTCTATTCTAAACCCACCCTAGCTGGAATTAAAACCATTGCCCAAAAATTTGAAATATGAGTTCTTAGGACGTGAAAACATGCTCCGTGTAATTATTAGTGCTGAGTTGACTAAGGAGCAAGAATCGAGGTTAATTAAGGTCCTTAAGAACAATAAGGAGCCAATTGGTTGGACCATCCACGACCTTAGGGGGATCGAGTCATCTTATTGTAATCATTGTATTTTCATGGAAGATGGATCCTACCCTTCTCGCGAAATGCAAAGGTGACTAAACCCGAATATGCGAGAAGTGGTCAAGAAGGAGATAGAAAGTTGCTCGAAGCTAAGATTATTTACCCAATCTCGGATAGTCCATGGGTTAGCCCTGTTTAGATTGTACCCAAGAAGGCGGGAATAACCGTTACGACTAATGAGAAATGGGAAACCTTCACCACTCGTTCAGCTTCTACTTGGAGAGTCTATATTGACTATAGGAAGCTGAACACAGCCACTAAAAAGGATCACTTTCCCTTGTCATTCATCAATCAAATCCTTGAAAGGTTAGCTAGGCAAAAATATTTTGCTTCCTGGATGGTTATTCGAGATATATCCAAGTCCCTATCCATCTTGAAGACCAAGAAAAGACAACTTTCACATGCCCCTATGAAACCTTTGCTTTCTGTAGAATGCCATTCGGGCTTTGCAATGTGCTTGCGACTTTTCAAAGGTGCATGCAGGCCATCTTTTCTGACATGGTGGGAGATTGTCTTGAGGTGTTCATGGATGATTTCTTCATTTTTGGAGATTCTTTTGAGTCATGCCTGGCTAACCTGGAATTGATCCTCTAGAGATGCATCAAAACACGACTGGTCCTTAGCTAGGAAAAGAGCCACTTTATGACTCAGGAAGGCATTGTCCTGGGTCACATGGTCTCTAGTCAGGGTATTGAAGTTGATAAAGCTAAGGTGGATGCTATCTCTAGACTTCCTCCACCCACATCCGTAAAACAAATTCTCTCTTTCCTTGGGCATGTGGGTTTTTTCAAAAGATTCATTAAGGATTTCTCGAAGGTTGCTTGGCCCTTGAGTAAACTTCTGGCCAAAGACACGCCGTTCAAGTTTGATGAATCATGCCGTAAGGCATTTGATTTATTAAAAACGACAGTCACCTATGCCCTGGTGTTGCAACCACCAGTTTGGACAGCTCCATTTGAGATTATGACTGACACATCTGATTATGCCATCAAGGCTGTCTTGGGTTAAAAGATTGAGAAAAAGTCCTCTGTGATTTACTACGCTAGCAAGACTCTGGACAAGGCCCAGAGGAACTACACCATTACTGAAAAAGAATTGCTAGCTGTAGTTTTCGCTTTAGAAAAATTTAGGGCTTATCTGTTAGGTTCTCATGTCATCATCTATACCAACCACTCAGCCTTGAAACAGCTCTTGGCCAAAAAGGATGCCAAACCTTGGCTTATTTGCTGGATTCTACTGCT
The DNA here is from genome assembly GCA_037157565.1 of Thalassia testudinum. Classification (NCBI taxonomy): domain Eukaryota; kingdom Viridiplantae; phylum Streptophyta; class Magnoliopsida; order Alismatales; family Hydrocharitaceae; genus Thalassia; species Thalassia testudinum. The sequence goes on along the minus strand of JAZHRO010000003.1, from coordinate 106,845,958 downwards.
TCAAGAGTTCGATCTTGAAATTAGGGATAAAGCAGGGGCACAAAATGTAGTGGCGGATCACCTCTCAAGAATCCTAATTGATTCTCCTCATCTGGATGTCCCGATCTCTGATACTTTTCTAGATCAGACTATCCTCACAGTCTCAGGTATCCAAACCCCCTGGTTTGTGGATATTATCAATTATTTGGCCATTGGTCAAATCCCCAGGATTGAACCAAACAATAATGGGATAGACTTTTGTTTGAGGCCAAATATTATTTTTGGGATGACCCTGAGCTGTACCGCATCGGTGTAGACCAGATTATTCGTCGATGCATCCCAGAAATCGAGTTCCATAGCATATTTGAGTTTTGCCACACATCCGCTTGTGGTGGACACTTTTTCGGGAAAAAGACAGCTGCAAAAATCTTGCAATCTGGATTCTATTGGCCGTCATTATTTAAGGATGCCCAGGAATTCCCAAAGTCATGCACCCAATGCCAGACACTTGGGGACATGGCTAAGAGAGATATGATGCCCCTGAACCCAATTCTTTCCGTTGAAATTTTTGACATTTGGTACATCGACTTTATGGGACCCTTCCCTCCTTCATTTGGACACCAGTATATTCTCGTCACTATTGATTACGTGTCCAAGTGGATTGAGGCAATTCCCACCCAGACCAATGACCACAAGGTGGTCATCAATTTTGTGAAGAAAAATATCTTCAGTTGGTTCAGGGTTCCTAGGGCAATTATTAGTGATGGTGGCACACATTTCACTCATGCCCAATTTTAGAATTTACTGGGGAAATACAGGGTGAACCATCAGATTTCCACACCTTACCACCCTCAGAGGAACGGACAGGTCGAGGTCTCCAATCGGGATATCAAGAACATTTTGCAGAAAACTGTTAGGCCTGATAGGAAAGATTGGACCCAAAAGCTAGATGATGCTCTTTGGGCCTACCGCACGGCAAACAAAATGCCTATCGGTATGTCTCTGTTCCATCTGGTCTTTGGTAAGGTGTGTCACTTACCCGTAGAACTTGAACACCGGGCAGTTTGGGCCATTAGGAAATGTAATGTGGACCTTGAGTTGGCTGGGAAAACTTGGAAACTCCAACTATCTGAGTTGGAGGAGATTTGAAATGATGCTTATGAAAATGCAAAATTTATAAGGCAAGGACCAAAGCTGTCCATGACCAGAAGATTTCATGTAAGAGCTTTGAGCTGAACCAGAAGGTCTAGCTTTTCGATTCTCGATTGAAGCTTTTTCTCGAAAAACTTAGGTCTAAGTGGGATGTCCCGTTCATTATTGAGCGGATTTTCCCTGATGGTGCCATTAAAATCTCTAACCCAAAGACGGGTAATATTTTCAAGGTCAATGGACAGCGTCTCAAACCCTTTGTCGACCATGTGCTCCCTGAACCCGTCTTGGACAAGGTTGCTCTTACCTTGCCTTAACCATCGCAGGTTGATCATCGCCCAGCTGAAGGCACTAAACTCAGCACATGTAAAGACTGTTCCAAGCTGACTAGAGTCGCACGGAAATCAGGTGCTATTCTTCCACTTCTACTCTCCTGCATGCTTTCATTGTTTCACAATGAAAACATTGCAATAGGTAAGCATGGAGGGGTGGACATATTTTATAACCTTTTGTCAGCTGTAACATTAATTTCCTATTATTTGATTCTTTAAAAAAAAAATTGAAAATTTAAAAAGCCAAAAAAAAAAAGAATTAGGAGACGAGAACTTAGGCATTAGGAGTTGCAAACTTTTGGAATTGATACTTTGTGACCTGAATACTTAGACTCTTCAGGTCTTCGAGCTTAATTAGCCTGGGTGTCCACTCGAATGTGGACTTAGTCTCTAGTCCTCGCCAATTAAAATTCATTTTATGTTGGTAAATAAATTGGGATGGTAAGTATGCGACTTATCAACCTACCCTTTATTTTGGGGGGACTTTAAGCCTAAGCATCTACACACTTTTTTTGCACTGACTCACTTTTTGGCGGTTTCTTTGGAAATTGGGTAGCTAATGAACTATCTAGGTTGGTATGGCTGGCAAGTTGTCGGTTGAAACAGCTCATCGGCATGTTGTCTAGAGCCTAGTCACATGACCATTTTTGTTGTACTGCCTTTAGATAAATCTTAGATCAAGGAAGCCACCTACTTAAAAAAAAAGAAAAAAAATAAGAAAAAGAAAAAAAATATATATATAGGAAAAGGAGAAAAAAAAATAAACAAAACCACACTTCACTGCACGAGCATGGCTGGCAAGTTGTCAGTGGTAACAACTCATCGACCGGTTGTCCAGAACCCACCTCACAAAAAAATGCATAATAATTCCCAAAACACTTAGGGAAGAAGCAGAGAAGTAGAATAAATTGGGGAGATATACACTGGGTTCGCCCTTGTGTTGACCCCATAAATAAAAGAAGTAGGGAGAAAGCTACCAATCGAAAAGATAAACCTTTAGGCAAGGTCACCTATGGTCGTAGAAACTCGTAGTCCATTTTAACAGCCGTCTAGTGAGTCTTTCACTATTTTCACAAGATGCTTAGCACTTAGAGTCCTTTTCGAGTCTTGGGCGAGTCGGGTAGCCGTAAAATGTTATCGTGGAACTCTCAAACTCCAAAAGTACAAATAAAAAGAAGAAAAATAAGAAATTTTTTTTTGTATCTTCTTAAATAAGGTGAGGGCTTGGACAATCTACATTCTGGTAGACACCCAAGCACTGGTGAGTTTCTGTAATTAGGTCTTAGGGTTGAGATTTTCTAAAGCAATCAATGAATTTTGCCTAAATACTCAAACCCTGATTCTACTTTTATACATAGCATTTAGGTTAATTTTGCTAGAGACTAGAAAAAAGTAAGCATGGGGGTACGATAAACACACATGAATTCATGATAAATTGCTTATTTATGATAGTTCCCAATCTTAGCATTGCATATCATGTTATAAATATTGTATAACATGCATTGCATAGCATTTAGGATAGTTGTATGTTTTGTATATTAATTCATTCATTTTATATGGCTAGGAGACAATGCAACATCCTTACGGACTTCGGATGAAAAATCCGACTGTACGGATGGATCTGGAGCAACGATCACAGTTCGACAACGTAGAATCACCTTGATTCGAGCACCGTGGCATCCTCTGTAAGCAATGAAGGGTGGACAGTCCAAATGGTGCCATGTGGCACCATCTGGATCTCCCAAAGCCACCCGCTACATCTTCAAAGGTTGCCCATCAAGTGATCTCAGCCGGTGGATGAAAATTCAACGGCTGAGAGCTTGCCGCACCATGCAGCTGCAAATTCCTCCTCGCGAGGCACATGCAGGCTTGGCGCAGTGAGTGGAGCGGCGGTTTGCAAGGGAGGGGTGCAGGTTTGAATCTCCACAACCCCTATTCTCAATTCAGCGCGCACGCTAGTGCACGCCAGCACTCACCAGCAGCGTGCACATGCACGCATGCCAGTGCGCACAACAACGGGTTGCCGCTCAATCCGTGCACATGAACAGGCACAGCACAACGCAGTGCCAGTGGAGCATGGGGCGGGCGCGTGCTTAGTTGGTGCCAGCCTACAGCGGCGCATGAGCTGGACATACAGCAACGCTTATAGCCGTCGCTAATTCTTCACACACCAGCAAAGCTAGCTGTGGGTGTGAATGGGCACGAGCTGTCTACAATGACACTTCCAGTGATGTCCTAGAGGTCACTAATGGTCCCATACCTATTTTTGCCTCTTCTCCTCCACTATAAAAGGACCTACACCCCCTCCCTTCCAGGCCATCTCTAACTACTCTACTCCCACCTACTCCCAAGCTCTAGTAAGCCTACCAACTCTTAGTTAAAGCTTGCTCTCAAGCTCCCAAGGCACCTATTAATATAGAGAACCTTTGCCCCACCAAATACTCCTCCAACTTCCCATCCCCATTCATAGGTTGCCCTGGAGCCGTCCTCCCACCTCCGTTCCGGTAGCAGATCATCTCCGCCTTCTCACCTCCATTCCGGAGCCACGCCGAAGCTTTCCTCTACCTGACGTCCTTCTGCATCTCACCTACGTCGACCCGCTCCTCACCTCCTTAGTCTGAGCTTTTGCCTGGCATCGTCGTCTCATCGAATAGCTGCTTTGGGAGATTTGTTTTCACCTCCCTCTCTTTTTATGCTTGCGTAGAATATTGTAATAGACATTCATGATGTATAAAATATTTGTTCCATATCTCTTGTGATTTATTCTACTTGTCTTCTTCTTTCAAAAACACAAAAAAAATAACAAAACTTTAAAATACCAAAAATAAATAAAACGAAGTGCATTTTTCACTTAAAGTAAACGTTGCCTCCCTGTGTTCGACTTGGGACTCCCTTGGAGTTTTGGTATAAATTTTATTTGATCACAAGTTTTACAACTACGACAACAAGTTACTTATAACCCTGATTTCAAACTCGCAAAACACGTGTGATCACTTCCTCTTGGAGGGTTTGTATTGATTATAGGAAGCTAAACATAGCCAGGAAAAAGGATTATTTCCCTTTGCCCTTTATCGATCAAATCCTGGAAAGACTAGCTGGACAGAAGTACTTCTATTTCCTTGATGGTTACTCGGGATATAATCAAGTCCCTATCGATCTCGAGGATCAGGGAAAAACGAAATTCATTTGTCCTTATAGAACTTTTGCTTTCCATAGGATGTCATTCGGCTTATGTAATGAACCCTCGACATTTCAAAGCTGTATGCTAGCCATATTCTCTGACATGGTGGGAGAGTTTATGGAAGTCTTCATGGATGATTTCTCTATTTTTAGAGAATCGTTTGATTCTTGCTTGGTTAATCTTGAAATGATTCTTAAAAGATGCATCAAAATAAGACTGGTCCTTAGCTGGGAAAAGACTCATTTCATGACACAAGAAGGCATCGTCTTGGGTCATGTAATCTCTGAACGGGGAGTCGAAGTTGACAAAGCTAAGGTTGATGCTATCTCTAAACTTCCTCCTCCCACATCTATCAAACAAATTCGATCATTTCTTGGTCATGTGGGGTTTTATAAGTGGTTCATCAAGGACTTCTCAAAGGTTTCTCACCCTCTAATCAATCTTCTCACCAAAGATACACTGTTTGATTTCAACGAATCATGCCATAGGGCATTTGATTTTCTTAAAATGGCAGTCACTTGTGTTTCGGTGTTGCAACCACTGGTTTGGATAGCCCCATTTGAGATCATGATCAACGCTTCTGATTACATGGTTTGGGCTATTTTGGGTCAAAAGATTGATAGGAAGCCCTCTGTCATTTACTATGCTAGCAAACTCTGGACGAGGCCCAGAGGAACTACAATGTTACTGAGAAGGAATTGCCAGCTGTAGTATTTGCTTTAGAGAAATTCAGGGCTTATCTCTTAGGGTCTCATGTCATAATATATACTGACCACTCGGCTTTGAGACATCTCTTGGCCAAAAAAGATGCCAAACCTCGGCTTATTCGATGGATTCTTCTGCTTCAAGAATTTAATCTTGAAATTAAAGATAAATACGGGGCACAGAATGTGGTGGTGGATCATCTTTCGAGACTTCTGAGTGATTCTTCTTGTCCGGATATTCCGATTGCTGATACTCTTCTGGACGAGACTATCCTTTCAGTATCAGGTGTCCAAACTCTGTGGTTTGTAGACATCGTAAATTATTTGGCTGTTGGTCAAATCCCTCAGGATTGGACCAAGCAACAATGAGATAGACTCAAATCTGAGGGCAGATATTACTTTTGGGAGGACCATGAATTGTATCGCATCGGCTCTGATCAGATTATTCGCCGATGTGTTCCGGAGATTGAATTCAAAAGTATACTCGAGTTCTGCCATGCATCTGCATGTGGTGGACATTTCTCCAGGGAAAAGATGGCTGCAAAGATTTTACGATCTGGATTCTATTGGCTGTCTTTATTCAAGGATGCCTAGGAATTCTCGAGGTCATGTTCCTGATGCTAGGCACTTGGGAGAATAACCAAGAGAGACATGATGCCTTTAAACCCGATTCTTCCTATCGAAATCTTCGACATTTGGGGCATCGATTTCATGGGACCCTTCCTCCCTTCATTTGGACACTAGTACATTCTCGTCATTGTTGATTACGTTTCCAAGTGGATCGAGGCTATTCCCATTTGAACCAACGACCACAAGGTGGTCATCAATTTCGTCAAGAAGAACATCTTCAGTCGGTTCGGGATTCCGAGGGCCATCATCAGCGATGGTGGTGCTCACTTCACTAATGCCCAGTTCTATAATTTACTGGAAAAATATGGGGTAAATAACATAATTTCCACACCTTACCATCACCAAATGAATGGACAGGCCAATATCTCTAATCAGGAGATCAAGAATATTCTTCAGAAAACGGTTAGGCCTGATTATAAAGATTGGAATCAAAAGCTCGAGGACGCTCTTTGGGCCTACCATACAGCATACAAAATGCTTATCGGCATATCACCATTTCATCTGGTGTATGGAAAGGGGTGCCATTTACCCGTAGAAATTGAACATAGGGCATTCTAGGCAATCAAGCAGTGTAATTTGGATTTGAGTTTAGCCAAAAAGACCAAGAAACTCCAACTATCTAAGTTAGAGGAGCTTAGAAATGATGCATACGAGAATGCCAAATCTATAACGCTTGGACCAAAGATCTTCATGACCAATTGATATCCCATAAGAGCTTTGAGCCGAACCAGAAGGTCTAGCTTTTTGATTCTCGACTTAAGCTCTTTCTCGGCAAACTTAGGTCAAAATGCAATGGCTCATTCATCATTGATTGAATATTTCCAAATGGGGCCATTCAGACCTCTGACCCAAAGACAGGTAATTCATTTAAAGTCAACGGTCAATGTCTAAAGCCTTTTATTGACCGTATTGTTCCAGAACCCATGTCAGACATGGTTGCTCTCTTCATGTTGTGATTTCTTTGGCTAGACTTCGCCAAGCTGATGCCATTAAACTCAGTAGTTGTACAGTTGGACTCAAAGCTGACCCGAGCATCATATTTTGGTGATATCTTCTACATTCTACCCTCCCTTTCATGTCTTTTATTTTCAATGCAGACATTGCATCAGCTAGGCATGGGGGGGTGGATTCATTTCTGAATCATTTTGTCAGCTCTGTGGAGTTCTTGTAAATTCTACTTGTTTTCTTATATATATGAAAAAAAAATTGAATTAGGAAAGAATACATGGGCATTAGGACTTTTCAATCTTAGGAAATATTACAGTAGGATCTGAACACTATGACCCTTCAGGTCTTTGGGCTTAATCAACTCGGTATCTACTAAAATGTGGATTTATTTATCGAGTCCTCGCCATCTTGAATTCCATTTCAATTTTATTAAATAAGTTTGGGTGATAAGTGCATGAATTCTCAACCCACTCTCTGATTTAAGGGAACTTTATGTTAAGCATCTAAACACTATTTGCATTGATTCATTGTTTGACGGTTTTAACAGAAATTGGGTAGCTAATGAACCTTCTAGGGTGGTATGTGATAGCGAAATGCGCGTGATTTGTAAAAGCAGTTTTTTTTAACGTCGTTGTAACACGCGAATCCGCTTTCGCTTTTAAAATTTATATCCTAGATAGGGGAGTATCTAGGGTCGTCCAAGGAGGCAAAAATTGCAATAATGATTCTCTTGCTTGGAATACAATCTCAACTTTCTTTTTAATATTTTTCAATATGTAATTTTTTTGTATTTTGAAAAGACGAGGGCAAACGGCAGATTGTAGCGAAAAGAACTAACACCTACAAATGATTAAAATTCTAAAAGATAGAAATATCTTCTTCCTAAGCTCACTCTAGGCAAGTGTAGGCCTAGGGTAATTAGGAAGAAGAGGTGAAATAAGTGCTAGAACCAAAACAAACAACTGCAATAAAAAGCTTAAAAGAAGGCAATTTTTGATTGAGTAGAATGAGTGTTCTTTTCAAGGACAAGTAGAGGAAAGCTTCTACTAGAATTGAACAATTTAAAAGCAAGAAAAGAAACACAAATCCTCTTGTAACAATGGTGAAGAAGGTTGTCTTCTTGCTCCAAGCCTAGCTGCTCCTTGGCTTGAAAAGAGGGCCTCCTTCTTCTCCTTCCTTGAGAGCTCCTCCAAGGTGGAAGCTACCACCTTTAATGCTCTCTCCAAAGGGGTGGGCGTGCACCACCCTTAAAAACTCCTCCAAGGTGGCGTGACCACCTTCAAGATCTCCTCCAAGATCTTCCTTGCCTGGCTTCTCCTTTGGCTGGCGTGACCCAAGAGAGAAGGGAAGAGGGGAAGGCACCAAGGGGACAGAATATCCCCTTAATCTTCTTCTTCTTCTTCTCTCTTGGACGTGGGATTCTTGGTGGAATATGAGAGTGAAATGGCTAGCCAAGGATGGCTTGAATGGTGGTGGGTAGTGGTCTTTTTATAGGGTAGGATGGGGGGTTAAGGTGCCCCTTGAAATGGAGGGCTAGGATGGAAGAATGGAGGTGGTTGGTGATCCTATGGCTAAGGAGAGTTGGCGCCAACCCAAGAGGTGTTAAAGGGGGTAGTTATGGTGGTGTTGGTGTCTTTTGGTGGTGGAGAGACACCACCATGTTGGCGCCAACATGGGGTCTTCTAGAAGGGGGGTTAGGTGGATGGTGGAGATGGGTTCAAGGGAGATTGTGTGGTGGAGATGAGGGGAGATTTTGGAGGGAAAAGTGGCGCCATTAAGGGGTAGTTATGGGTAGTTTTTGGCGCCACTTTTAGGTGTCTTTTGGAGGTGGTGGGTAGGTTAGGTTGGTGCCAAGTAGGTTAGCTTATGTGGAGCTTAGGTGGAGCTAGTTGGGTAGAGTTGGTAGGTGGGTTTTTGGGGTAGTACAAGCCAAGGAAGTTGGAGCATAGCTAAGTTAAGCTAAGCTAAGCTAATCTAAGCTAGCTTAGCTAATGGAGGAGTAGAGGAGAAGGTGTTGGAGCTAAGGTTTGGAGGAGGGAGCTGAGGAGAAGAAGTCTGGAGCTGGAGCTGGAGCTGGCTGTTGCTGAAGAGGCTGGCATGGGGCTACTCTAGCTGGCTTAGCTTGCTAGTTCTTTGCTAGTTGCTAAGCCAAGCTAAAGTGAGCTAGCTTCTACCAAAATGAGCTAAGGTGAGCTAGGTCTGGTGCTATCGGGGAGAATCAAGCTGGTTGAGGCAGCTAAGGTAGCTTAGCTCAACTGAGATGAGCTAAGCTGAATCCCCGGGAGCTGGACTTGAGCTTCCTGAGCTGAGATGAATTCTTCTTCAGCTGGCTGGAGTTGAGTGGAGCTGAATGTAGCTGGATCTGAGCTGGGGTGAACTCCTGTCAACTCAGCTGAGCTAGCTAGAGCTCCCTGTGAACTAGTGGGAGCTGAGGTGAGCTAGACTCAGCTAAGTTGAGCTGGATCTGAGCTAACTTGAGCTAGGGTGAGCTAAGGTGAACTCTCTTGAGCTGCCATCCAGCTGAGATTAGCTGAATGGAGCTGGGATGAGCTAACCCTAGTTCAAGTAAGCTAGGTTCCAGCTATGGTGAGCTGGATCAAGCTGGGTTCCAACTAGTCAGGGCTTCTCCTTCACCAATTGCCTTCTTGAGTGCTAGGGTTTTAGGAATCTGTGAATCTGTACATCCCTAACACTCACAAAAATACATTAAAACAATAATAAAAAATGCAATGCATGCCTATCCTAATTTATGCCTAAATGCAGCCCAAAAACCCGTTTGCAGAGTAAAATCCTAAGAGCTAGGTTAGTTTTAAAGCATAAAAATGATGATAAACTGGTGTTTATCACACCCCCATGCTTATCTTTTGCTAGTCTCTTAGCAAAACATTAATTTTTTTTTTGGAAAACGGAATTTTTGGGAAATCTAATTTTTTTTTTTTTTTTTTTTTTTGACTTTTGAGGAGAAAAAGAGATTAAGGGACCTTGGTAGATTAAAACACAGGAGATACGGGATTTGTTGAAGATAAACATCAGGATTTGTTTTTGGATCCAACCATTAGATAGAACGGGATCAATATATCCTCAGAAAATTCACAAATTAACCCCTTGTTAATTCAGATGACTTGAAATGTTTGTTTTTAGGATTTTTCTGGCTCGTGAATCTGATTCGCAACTTGCAAATTCCTTTAAAACCTTGTGTCTGTGCTTGTGAAAAGCCAACCTTTATAAGGACGTGTTATTATTATTATTATTTATTATTATTATTATTTTTTTTTTTTTCCCCCATGCTTATTTTTAGCTTAGTCTTACAACAGATGTGTCGGTATCATCATTCCCGTTACCATTCCTTGAGGGGGCTCTGGCGCCAGTACTTCGGGATAGCACTGTCCATGACACCACCCAGGAGCTCACAACCCCAAAACACGATGCGGTGAAAAGGGGCGCTCCAAGCAAACTCAAGCTCTTGCTCCGACGCTATAGGTAGAGCACCGTCCAAGACACTTGAGCTGCTGAAATGCGCTTTAATGCTCCGTCTAAAGATATGAAATATAGATATAGAGCAGCGCCGAGGCGGTAACATGTTGACATCGCGTCCTCAAAGAAGGTATTTTCCTTCTTCTCGGCGGTGGGAACTCAAACCAATGATCTACTTCAGACTTTTACTAAATCCAAACAAGGAAGCTTTTCAATTTTTTTTAGTTGTTTTTAAGTGTTGGCTTGTGTGTGAAAATTGACACAAGAAGTTTCTTGAGACCCGCAAGTTTTTGAATCAGAAACTAAGTCAAATACTTTCCATATTACAAAATAGGATCAAGTCACCTGAACTATCATGAGTTCAGGTGGAATTTTAGAGAAGGATATCTGATCTAGTCTAAAATAGACCCTGAAATTCTAATGATCAGATCCATATCCTCATCCTTAGTTTGTTAAAGATTAAATCCCATTGTACCAGAAGTGAATTTTACGACCTTAGTCCTGATTTCAAAATTTTTCCTCAAAAAGTTTTCAACATTTTTATTTTTATTTTTATTTTTTTTAGGTATGCAAGCAGGAAATAAATTAAAGAAAATTGCATGTTTTTAGGTTTTGAACATCCTGAATCGATCATAAAAATTTAAAAACACCCCCCCATGCTTAAGATATGCCATGTCCTCATGCATTAGGAGGGAAAAGGGATCACCTTAGTGATGACGGTCGGGTTTAGGATGATCAAAACCTGGAAAAAGAAGAAAAAAGGAAAGCAAGAAAATGATGGGTTACCTCCCATCCAGTGCTATCTTTTACGCCATTCAGCCGGGCGTGATGTGTACTAGTGATCAAGGGTGGTTGGGTCAGTAAAATTAAAAGATTCAGATGGAATTTTAGGCGTATGGTCAAAATAGGGCTTTAAACGCTGGCCATTGACTTGAAATATCGAATTAGTTTGTGGATCAAAAAGGTCAACAGCGCCGTATGGATATGTTTTATGAACAATAAAGGGGCCGGTCCATTTAGATTTTAATTTGCCAGGAAAAAGACGTAATCTCGCATCGAAAAGCCAAACACGTTGATTAACGTCAAAGTGTTTCCGAACAATATATTTATCATGAAATTTCTTTGTTCGGTCTTTATAAATCCTCGCATTTTCATAGGAAAAATTACGTAATTCTTCCAATTCAGTTAATTGTAATTTTCTATGGTTACCGGCATCAGATAAATCCATATTAAGTTGTTTTATTGCCCAAAAAGCCCTATGTTCTAATTCTACCGGGAGATGGCATGCCTTCCCGAAAATCAGACGGAAGGGAGACATGCCAAGCGGAGTTTTAAAAGCGGTACGGTAGGCCCATAAAGCGTCGTCCAATTTGGTGGACCAGTCTTTACGGTCGGACCTAACCGTTTTTTGTAGAATATTTTTAATTTCCCGGTTAGAAACTTCAGCCTGGCCATTAGTTTGGGGGTGATATGGTGTGGAAATTTTATGATTAACCCCATATTTAGAAAGGAGGTGACGGAATTGTGAGTGGGTGAAATGTGAGCCTCCGTCACTGATAATGGCTTTTGGTATGCCGAATCTTGAGAAAATATTTTTCTTAAGAAATTCGACAACCACACGGTGATCACTAGTGCGGGTGGGTATTGCTTCTATCCATTTAGAAACATAGTCTACTGCGACTAATATATACAAATACCCACCAGAGTTGATGAACGGTCCCATGAAGTCGATGCCCCAAACATCAAAAATTTCAACCTCTAAAATAGGATTAAGGGGCATCATATCCTTTCGAGTCATGTTGCCGATGCTCTGGCAACGCACACAGGACCGAACAAAGTCATGAGCATCTTTGTGCAAGCTGGGCCAATAAAATCCTGCATTAAGGATTTTAGCTGCAGTTTTCTTGCCCGAAAAATGTCCGCCACAGGCCATTGAGTGACAATGTGTTAAGATATCATGGATTTCAGAATCAGGGACACATCGTCGAATAACCTGATCGGCACAAATGCGGAAAAGGTCGGGCTCCTCCCAAAAATAATATTTAATATCAGCAAAGAACTTATCCCGTTTTGTTTTTGGCCAATCAGCAGGGATTTGTTCTGTTGCTAAGTAGTTTGCAATGGGTGCAAACCAAGGGAGGGTTGTAGCAGCTAAAATACTTTCATCAGGGAACTGATCTGGTGGGGTCATTATGTCATTTGTCATAAGACGAGAGAGATGATCGGCCACTACATTGTGCAATCCCGCCTTATCCTTGATTTCCAGGTCAAATTCCTGGAGCAGCAGAATCCAACGGATAAGGCGGGGTTTCGCATCTTTCTTAGTCAGCAAATATTTAATTGCTGAGTGGTCGGTATAAACAGTGACACGTGACCCCAACAGATAAGATCTAAATTTTTCCAAGGCAAATACAATGGCAAGAAGTTCCTTTTCAGTAACCGTGTAATTCCGTTGTGCGTCATCAAGGGTTTTGCTGGCATAATAGATCACAACGGGTTTCTTGCCAATTCTTTGCCCTAGAACGGCCCCTACAGCAAAATCTGAGGCATCTGTCATTAATTCAAAGGGACTATTCCAGTCAGGTCCCTGCAATATTGGTGCCTCAGTAACCTCTTTCTTCAACCTCAAAAAACTCTCCAGGCACTTATTATTAAAATCAAATGGCTGGTCTTTAGTAAGAAGCTGACTTAAAGGCTTGGAGATTTGGGAAAAGTTTTGTATGAATCGACGATAGAAACCCACATGACCCAAAAAGGATCTGATTTGTTTGACAGTAGTGGGCGGTGGGAGCTTAGATATAGCATCTATTTTTGCTTTATCTACCGCAATTCCTTGTTTAGAAATAACATGGCCCAAGACAATACCTTCTTGGACCATGAAATGGCTTTTTTCCCAGCTGAGGACCAGGTTAACTTCTATGCACTTTTGGAGGGTTCTTTCAAGATTTTTGAGGCAATGATCAAAAGAATCTCCAAAAATAGAGAAGTCATCCATAAAAACTTCTAAACATTCACCTACCAGGTCTGAAAAAATTGCAAGCATGCACCTTTGAAAAGTTGCAGGTGCGTTGCAAAGACCGAAGGGCATTCTTCGGAAAGCAAAGGTTCCGAAGGGGCAGGTGAAAGTTGTTTTATCCTGGTCCTCAGGATGAACCGCTACTTGATTATAGCCAGAATAACCGTCCAAAAAAACAGTAAAATTCCCGTCCGGCTAATCGCTCCAAGATTTGATCAATAAAAGGGAGCGGGAAATGATCCTTCTTAGTGGCGGTGTTTAATTTTCGATAATCTATACACACGCGCCAAGAAGAAGCGGTTCGAGTGGCTATATTTTCCCCCTTTTCATTGGTGACAACTGTTAGTCCAGCCTTTTTGGGGACTACTTGAGTTGGACTAACCCAGGAGCTGTCAGAAATGGGGTAGATGATATCAGCATCCAGCCACTTAATAATCTCCTTTTTTACCACCTCCTGCATACTAGGATTCAAGCGCCTTTGTGGTTGGCGGGAGGGGCGAGAATCGTCCTCTAAAAATATACGGTGCGTACAATAGGACGGATGAATGCCTTTAAGATCAGAAAGGGTCCAGCCAATAGCTTTTCGATATTTACTCAAAACCTGGAGAAGTTTGTGCTCTTGTGCCCCGGTGAGTCCAGAATTTATAATCAGGGGCAGGGTCTGATTTGGACCCAGGAAAACATATTTAAGTGAATCGGGCAAAGGTTTTAATTCCAATTGTAGGCCCGGTTCCGAAAGAGTTTCTGCTTTGTGGGTTAGAGGTGAGGTGAGAGTGAAAGGGTCAGCTGGAATGTTAGCTGGTTGTGTAGTTGAGGTGGAAGGGTGAGAAAAAGTAGATTGTTCAGGAACCGTATTTACAGCAAAACAGGAACCTAAATGGGAAATCTGCAATGTTTCTTCCACAATGTTTTCTATTTCTGAATCCGAATCATCAAAGAAATCTGGTTCCTGGAATCGCCTAGAGGCTTGAAAAATGTCTAGGGTTACAGATTCACCGCCACACATGATCTTCATCTTTCCAGAATCACAATCAATATTGGCGCGGGCGGTGGCTAAGAATGGTCTTCCAAGAATAATGGGGGCAAACTTAAGTGCTTCAGGTACCTCTATGTCCAGGACTAAAAAGTCTACTGCGAATAGACAATCTTTGACCCGGACAAGAACATCTTCAACAATTCCCCTTGGTTTAATCGTAGATCGGTCGGCTAATTGGAGAGTAACCTCAACAGGTTTCAATTCACCGATCTTAAATTCCTCAAAAATAATTGTGGGGATAAGATTAATTGAGGCACCAAGATCCAACAGAGCGCGATCAAATGAGGTATCATTAATGATAACTTGGATTAGGGGGGCGCCGGGATCTTTTCTCTTAAGAGGCAGTCGGCTCTGCACAACTGAGCTGACTGTCTCTGGAAGAATCACCTTTCCTAAATTCTTGGGCTGCCTTTTTGGAGTACATAAATCTTTTAAGAATTTTGCATAGGCAGGGATATACTTAATGGCATCTAGGATAGGGATATTAATTTCTACTTGCCCAAATAAATCCATTAATTCCTTCTCAGTGGGCTCAGATTTTGTTTTTTTCTTTTTTGAAGAGTGGAGGGCTTGTGGAAATGGGGCAGGGTTGCCCTGTTTTGCGTGAATTGGTTCCTGAACAATAGGAGGGGAAGAGTTAATCTGTGTGTCATTAGAGCGGGTTTCTTTAACAGGCAGGGTATTTTGAGTGGTTTTCCCATTCCTCAAGGTAACTGCATTTGCAGTCTGGTTGTTTCTAGGGTGAGGACGGGGAGCCTGGCTGTTATTGAAACCCGGCGGATGCTGAGGTGCTGGATGAATAGGTTGACTGTGATATCCACCTTGGAATTGACTCCTTTGATTGTTTGGGTTGGGCATGGGTTGGGATGGTAAATTCCCAATAGGTCGATGATCAGGAGTAATCTTAACTTGTTGTTGTAAATTGGTAACCATGCGGGTTACTTCTGTCATTTGAGTCTGCATTCCTTGCAGAGTTTTCATGACCTGATTATTAATATCATCCTGGGATGGTCCAGGTTGATACAAAGGTTGCCCATAATTCCCAAAATAGTTTTGTTTGGGAAGAGAAATCGGATTCGGGTTTTTCCAGGAGTGATTCGGGTTAGTCCTCCAATTTTGATTGGAAATGTTGGAGGGGTTTCTAAATTGCTCCTGGAGAGCATAAATATTTTCCGAGGTGGAATCAACAATATTTTGGTCAAAATTCCCGGTTAAATCTTGCGGGAAATCAGCCGGGAATTGCTGGTCAACAGATGTGGCATCGATATTGTGCAGATTCTCTCTTCGGAGAATGTGTGGGGGGTTAGTGTGTGGAGAGTGGACGTGTGGAGCTTGTTTGTTTGTGAGCTTTTCTTCTATTTTCTTTTGGTGAATTTGCATCTGGTCCAGTCGTTGAGCTAACATATATAAATCATCTTGTGTGACTGGAACAGAGGTGGTTTTGGAGTCAATTTCATGGACTCCATGTCTGGGGTTTTGTGATCTGCCAAAAGTGTCCATTGAAGTCATGTTAAATGAGTTTTCACTCATTTCTTCAAAGAGAAGATAGGCACTTTCGGCGTCTTTGTTAAGAAAATTGCCCCCACATGAGGCATCCACAAATCGTTTTAATTGATCTTCTAATCCATGATAGAAGATCTGCACTAGCTGCCATTGTGGAATTTCATGGTGGGGACAACTTCTTAGAAGTTCCTGAAATCTTTCCCAGGCTTCATGGAGGGGTTCACCAATTTTTTGTTGAAAGGTCGTTATAGATCTTCTTAATGCATTTGTTCGACCGATCGGAAAAATTTTTTTAAGAAAAGCACTTTTTAATTGGGGCCAGGTGGTAATAGGACGCCCAACTATTCTAAACCAATGTGATGCTTTGTCTTTGAGAGAGAGAGGAAAGAGTCTCATTAACCACATGTCTTCCTGCACATGGCGGGAACGAGTGGTTTGAGCGAGGACAGTTAATTCCTCGAGATGACAAAAAGGGTCCTCTCTTGGAAGACCATGAAAATGCTTGATAAGGTTTAGAATAGCGGGTTTGATTTCAAAATCCCCTTGTGGTATGACCACCCCTGGTCTTTCCTCATAATTGGAAGGATCATAGAAATCCTTAAGAGGAATGACAGGCTGTTGGCGAGGTGGTGGATTTTGTCCTTGATTAGCTAGGTTCGTGACAGTCCTAGCTAGATCTTCTTGATTTTGTTGTAGCCGAGCCAAATGGTCGACCATTAATGCAAAGGGATTTGTATTATGGGTTATAATTGGAGGGCCACCTGGCCCTGCTGATATTTCTGGTTGCTCCAAGTTAGGAAGGTGAGGGAGGGTGGAGTCAGCTTGTGGGTCGGCTGACGGGTTAGAAGTGGAAGCAGAATTTTTTTGACGGCTTCCTGGGTTTTCCATTTTTCTAGAAGACGAGGGGGAAGAAAACAATGATTTCTTGCTACGGGGGGCGAAATCAGATGGTCCCTCAAGGTGTGGCTTTTGGGACCGTCGCCCGTGCATGCACTACTTGGAAGAAATGGAGGGGAGGAGAAGAGATAGAGATGAGAGAAATGTGCACACAAGCAATCAAATTCTAGACCTAACTTAGTTGTGACTCCCTAAAAAATAAACCTAAGACTTGGTCTATGTAGGAATTAAGTAGTCAATAGTGAATACCCGTTCTATCAACAAATCTGGCCAGGTTGCTTAAGGGGAGGTTTGGGCCCAAACGTTTCCCAGGGAAAACCCCAGGTGCTTGTACAAACCCGCGCCTGGTCGTTTGACACAGCCCCTCAGCCTGAACACCAGATATAGATGACAAAATTGGTACTAACTAAAGAAAACTTAAGACCTAAATAGCAAGCCTAAGTTGATAAAGCCTTAGGGGTCAAGTTGCTACAAATTTTAATTAGGTCTAGGATGCTATAGTGCACATGGAATGTAGAGGGCGATTATTGGGTTGTTGCCCTGTTATTTGATTTTTTTGTGTGTGTGCAGGAATTGGAGAGTGGCTCCAATGAAAATCAAGTTGTCACACAATTTTTTTTTTTTTTTATATTTTTGTCTTTTAGGATGTGATTTAATTAAATGAATTTTAGGGTTTTTCTCTTTAAGTTTTCAAACAAGTTTGAAAATTCACAATCAAAGGAAAGACAAGTTGTATGTGTGATTGTATATTTCCTTTTAATTGAGTCTCTAAAGAGAAAGAAGAAACCCTAAACCAATTATCCCTGAGACAGAAATTTAACTACCAATGAATTATTTTTAGCTTTCAGAATTAAGTAGTGGTCCAAACAAGTCAAACAACACCACTACTTTGAATAAAATCAAACAAGGATTCTAAAAAGATTTTTGTAAGATTTTAGGAATTTGTTTGATAATAGTTTTGAATTTTTAATTGTACTGGTGTCAAAGTCCAAAAATAATACCCGTGGGTATTATAGACTTTTTAGTATTACCACCGACCTCAGAAAATTTTTATGATTTTATATGATATGTAAAATTTCACAGGGATTCCAACAAGACAAATTTCACAAAAATTGGATGAGTATAAAAATTCTGAAAATTCGCGGACAGTAGCAAAACAGGAAGATTAGAGGGTGTGACCCCTCTGTAATCCACGAATTTTTAAAAATTAAATACAAATCCAATTGATCTGAAATTTGGAACAGATGTTCCAAACTTAATTGGGAATCACTCTATGAAATTTTATGATTTTAGGAGGCCTGTGGTGTTAGTAATCGATTTTTCAAGTCTGGACAGAAATCTAGACCCGAAAAACAGAACACCAATACTTGCAATGGAATGGTGCTAAAGAAGCATACAAGCAAACGATGATTTTAAAATGCACCACTCCACTTAATTTAAGTGTTTAGGGTCCTGAAAGCCAAGTTTAATATATTTTTGGTAGTTTTAATTAATTATGTGACTAGAAAGAGGAACCAACCTGAATTTTCGCGGGAAGAAAAGGATCTTTAAGCTCTCGCTTCCAGATTCCCGCTTTCCCGCTGTCGTTCCTGCACACACAAAAGAAAGAAAGAGAAGGGGATGAGATCCACTTCAAGCAAGAGAAAATGAGTTAATGCAAAGCCGTGCCTCCCCGGCAACGACGCCAAAAAGTGATAGCGAAATGCGCGTGATTTGTAAAAGCAGTTTTTTTTAACGTCGTTGTAACACGCGAATCCGCTTTCGCTTTTAAAATTTATATCCTAGATAGGGGAGTATCTAGGGTCGTCCAAGGAGGCAAAAATTGCAATAATGATTCTCTTGCTTGGAATACAATCTCAACTTTCTTTTTAATATTTTTCAATATGTAATTTTTTTGTATTTTGAAAAGACGAGGGCAAACGGCAGATTGTAGCGAAAAGAACTTACACCTACAAATGATTAAAATTCTAAAAGATAGAAATATCTTCTTCCTAAGCTCACTCTAGGCAAGTGTAGGCCTAGGGTAATTAGGAAGAAGAGGTGAAATAAGTGCTAGAACCAAAACAAACAACTGCAATAAAAAGCTTAAAAGAAGGCAATTTTTGATTGAGTAGAATGAGTGTTCTTTTCAAGGACAAGTAGAGGAAAGCTTCTACTAGAATTGAACAATTTAAAAGCAAGAAAAGAAACACAAATCCTCTTGTAACAATGGTGAAGAAGGTTGTCTTCTTGCTCCAAGCCTAGCTGCTCCTTGGCTTGAAAAGAGGGCCTCCTTCTTCTCCTTCCTTGAGAGCTCCTCCAAGGTGGAAGCTACCACCTTTAATGCTCTCTCCAAAGGGGTGGGCGTGCACCACCCTTAAAAACTCCTCCAAGGTGGCGTGACCACCTTCAAGATCTCCTCCAAGATCTTCCTTGCCTGGCTTCTCCTTTGGCTGGCGTGACCCAAGAGAGAAGGGAAGAGGGGAAGGCACCAAGGGGACAGAATATCCCCTTAATCTTCTTCTTCTTCTTCTCTCTTGGACGTGGGATTCTTGGTGGAATATGAGAGTGAAATGGCTAGCCAAGGATGGCTTGAATGGTGGTGGGTAGTGGTCTTTTTATAGGGTAGGATGGGGGGTTAAGGTGCCCCTTGAAATGGAGGGCTAGGATGGAAGAATGGAGGTGGTTGGTGATCCTATGGCTAAGGAGAGTTGGCGCCAACCCAAGAGGTGTTAAAGGGGGTAGTTATGGTGGTGTTGGTGTCTTTTGGTGGTGGAGAGACACCACCATGTTGGCGCCAACATGGGGTCTTCTAGAAGGGGGGTTAGGTGGATGGTGGAGATGGGTTCAAGGGAGATTGTGTGGTGGAGATGAGGGGAGATTTTGGAGGGAAAAGTGGCGCCATTAAGGGGTAGTTATGGGTAGTTTTTGGCGCCACTTTTAGGTGTCTTTTGGAGGTGGTGGGTAGGTTAGGTTGGTGCCAAGTAGGTTAGCTTATGTGGAGCTTAGGTGGAGCTAGTTGGGTAGAGTTGGTAGGTGGGTTTTTGGGGTAGTACAAGCCAAGGAAGTTGGAGCATAGCTAAGTTAAGCTAAGCTAAGCTAATCTAAGCTAGCTTAGCTAATGGAGGAGTAGAGGAGAAGGTGTTGGAGCTAAGGTTTGGAGGAGGGAGCTGAGGAGAAGAAGTCTGGAGCTGGAGCTGGAGCTGGCTGTTGCTGAAGAGGCTGGCATGGGGCTACTCTAGCTGGCTTAGCTTGCTAGTTCTTTGCTAGTTGCTAAGCCAAGCTAAAGTGAGCTAGCTTCTACCAAAATGAGCTAAGGTGAGCTAGGTCTGGTGCTATCGGGGAGAATCAAGCTGGTTGAGGCAGCTAAGGTAGCTTAGCTCAACTGAGATGAGCTAAGCTGAATCCCCGGGAGCTGGACTTGAGCTTCCTGAGCTGAGATGAATTCTTCTTCAGCTGGCTGGAGTTGAGTGGAGCTGAATGTAGCTGGATCTGAGCTGGGGTGAACTCCTGTCAACTCAGCTGAGCTAGCTAGAGCTCCCTGTGAACTAGTGGGAGCTGAGGTGAGCTAGACTCAGCTAAGTTGAGCTGGATCTGAGCTAACTTGAGCTAGGGTGAGCTAAGGTGAACTCTCTTGAGCTGCCATCCAGCTGAGATTAGCTGAATGGAGCTGGGATGAGCTAACCCTAGTTCAAGTAAGCTAGGTTCCAGCTATGGTGAGCTGGATCAAGCTGGGTTCCAACTAGTCAGGGCTTCTCCTTCACCAATTGCCTTCTTGAGTGCTAGGGTTTTAGGAATCTGTGAATCTGTACATCCCTAACACTCACAAAAATACATTAAAACAATAATAAAAAATGCAATGCATGCCTATCCTAATTTATGCCTAAATGCAGCCCAAAAACCCGTTTGCAGAGTAAAATCCTAAGAGCTAGGTTAGTTTTAAAGCATAAAAATGATGATAAACTGGTGTTTATCAGTATGGCTGGCAAGTTATCATGGGTAACAACCCATAGGTAGGTTGTCCAGAGCCCAGCCATTGACCATTCCTTTCCTGCTGCCTTTAGGTAAATCTTAGACTAGGGAAGCCACCTACTTAAAAGAAAAAGTCCAAAAAGAAAAAAAAAAAAGAAAAGAAAAAGAAAAAGAAATAAGCCACACTTCACCACACGAGTATGGCTAGGAAGTTATCATGGGTAACAACCCATTGGTAGGTTGTCCAGATCCCAGCTCAAGAAATGCACTTTAAATTCCTAAAACACTTAGGAGGAAGCGGAGAAGTAGAATAAGCCGGAGAGATATACACTGGATTTGCTCTTGTGTTAACCCCATAAAAATAAAAGTAGAGAGAAAGCTACTAGTCGTATAGATACACCTTTAGGTAGAATTCTTTTTAAGGTCTCCTAGGGGCGTAGAAACTTGAAGTCTATTCTGATTGCCGATCGACGAGGCTATCACATGCACAAAATGATGCTTAGAACTTAGGGTTCTCAACAAGTCTTGGATGGGTTGAGTGGATGTAGAAAGCCGCTCTGTAACCCTAAACAAAAAAATTAGAAAAGAAGAAAAAGGTGAAAAAGAGATCCTTCTTTGAATATGGCGAGGGCTTGAGGTGGTCTACATTTTGGCAAATACCTGAGTGCTGTTGTGTCTTTGAAAGTTCAGGTCCTATGTAAAAAATTTCTTAATGTTGATAATGACTTTTGCCCGAGTAATCCAATCCTAATTCTTTTATAAATAGCATGTAGTTTTTGCTAGGGATTAGCAAAAGATAAGCATGGGGGTGTGATGTATATGCATCTAAATAGCCAAAAATGTCTACTAATGCATATTCTTAGTGTCATATTAACATCATGCATTGTAAATATTGCATGACATGCATAATCATGCATCTAGGTCAAATTGTATAAATTGTATAGTAATTATCTCTTTTATGGTCAGGGACAGGGTGATTTTTAATCAGGGCTTTGGACGAAAGATCCAACCATACAGATCTGATCAGGGCAACGGTAGGAATTCAACGACTCCAAGATAGCCCTGATTGGACATCAGTAGCATCAAATATAGTCTGAGGAAGCCCAGAGATCAAGGGCCAAGATGGTGTCAATCCGCACTTCAGATGACAAACTCAATCACACTGATGGATTTGGATCAAAGATAGCAGCCTAACGGCGTGAAAATCGGCCCAATTCGACATTCGTGGCACCTTCTACATGTCATAGAAGATGGACGGCCATGATGGCGCCACGTGGCACCATCACAGCCACCCAAATTGATCGCAGCACCGCTTCTCATCCTCTGAAGGTGCAGGCAAGGCGAGATCTAGGCCGTTGGATCTTGATCAAATGGCTATGGGCATGCACACTTAAAACGTAAACGTGATGAAGAACCGACGCTCGCACAGTGGTGGAGTGCCCTTGCGCAAGCGCAAGGCGTAGGTTTGACTCGTAATTAGACGGGTGCACGCATTTTATGTCGACCGCGCGATCAGCTACAGATGGCCCAGATCGCCCAATCGGGCGCACGCGCGATCAAACGCACCGCCTTACACCCGATCGCGTGCGAAGGTGCGTGCAGCTGAAGCGAGAGAAGAGTGATCTGAGTCGTGTGATCTCACGATCGGACGATTGAGATTTCTTGGACGTGCACTTGGCGTTAAGGCGCAAGAGAGGAGGAGGTGTGCATGGCGCGTACACGTCACCCACGATCAGACCTTTAGTGACAGATAAATCCGTCACTAAAGGCCTGATTTTAATGTTTTTAACTATGTAATGACCAAATTACCCCCTATCCTTGCAACTATAAAAGGAGCCTCCTACCCTATGAAATCCTCATTCCTTCCTTCACCTCTCTCCTTCTCCAAAGCTCAAGAGAAGCTTGTCCCACACCTGGGATGCTACTCCAGAGCCAAGTCCAATTTTCTCGCCCCCATTCCAGAAGTGGATCCCACGACGACAATGGTGTGCTGCCTCGATCCTGCTTCTTCCTGCTTCGTCCTCCTTCTTCCTGCTCTGTCCTTCATCTTCCAGGCGTCGCTCCATCCGGTTCGTCCTCCTTCTATTTTTTCTTTAAAAATACTATTATTTTATCAAGTAATTGTTTTCTCTCTCTCTCTATCTCTATCTCTCTCTCTCTTATTGTTTATGTCAAGTTCATTGTAATTATCTCGCTTTCAAAAAAAAATAACAAAAAAATATAATCGCGGATTTAAGATCAATGTAGCCTCCTTGTGTTCGACCTAGAATCTCTTTACTAATTTCTGTAAAATTTTATCTGTTGACGGATTGCTTTGCAAATCGAACTACAACGACGGGTTTTTTCAAATCCAACTTCGATTGCGTAGTTTTCCACTCACAACAGGCATGGTGAGAGCTTATTTGATGTCAAACTCTCAAGCCTTGGCATCTGTTCTCCAATATGTTGACGACACGGTCCTTTTTGTGGAGGGAGGCACAAAGGAAGCAAAGATACTATTTGGTATGGTTTCTATTTTCGGGGAAATTTTAGGCTTGAAGCTAAATGGTGGCAAATCTTCTCTAATCTATTTTGGCATGGAGGGACAGGAGAGCACTATGATATTTTCAATTCTGCACACGCTAATCACAACCTTGCCTGTGAAATATTTGGGGCTACCATTGAGAGATTCAAAACTGAAAAAATGCGATTGGAACATCCTATTTGATAAAATCACTGTGAAGCTTGAGAATTGGAGTAGTTGCTTCCTATTGAAGGGTGGGAGATTGATCCTCCTTAACATTGTTATCACTTCCATTCCGATGTTTTATTTCTCTATGTTTAGATCACCGAAATCTGTATGGAAAAGATTGGATGTGATGCATAAATGATTCTTTTGGAAAGGGGTCAAATCTGAAGGTAAATTCCTCCAATTGGTGAAGTGGCAAGGGATATGTCGACCAAAGAAAGAGGGTGGTATGGGGATATGCTCATTGAAAGAGTTCAACAATTCTTTACTGCTGAAATGGGCTATCAAGCTTTTCAATGGAGGCAGTAGGCTATGGACTGAACTGATCAGGGATTCCTATGGATCTTCGCACGTGGAATGGGCAAGACTAGACCCACGCAGACCTTTACCATTCTGGAAATCTGTGGTCAAGGCACTACATGAAAACTGGTAGCACTTCCAGCCGGTGCTTGGGGATGGTGCAAAATTTGCTTTCTGGATAGACCATTGTTCTCAGCTGGGGTTGCTAAAGGAGAAGTATCCATGCACCTTTGATGCTATAGTAGACAAGGCAGTTTCAGTTGCTGGTTATTGGGATGCAGACCGCAAGCAGTGGACACCTGCTAGGTGCATTCTACGTGAGGGAGGCAGATCACATGAAGATATGGATAGGCTGCTTCATGAGTTGGAAGTTTCAAGCCAAAGGGTGGAGTGGACAGGTTCGAATGGTCCCATGGGAAGTTTACCTCTACTAAAGCATACAAAGTATTGTTGCATGCTAGTGATCAAGCCAATATGGAAGAAATTAAGAGACAAAGTGCATGTCTATGGAAGCTATGCATACCCCTCAAAATGCAAATTTTTCTTTGGTTGTGTAGGAGAGGACTTGTCTAGAGGGAGTTACAACATAGAAGAATGGGAATCCAACTACAATAATGCCCTCTCTGTGATTTCCCCACAGATAGTGCGAGGCACCTTTTCTCTTCATGCTTGGTGACTGACCAAGTATGGAGGTCCGTGTGTGGATACCCCTTGCCCACGTGGGATGGCCTATGGAGGGATTTTCAAATGTATGGGAAACCACATGTAGCTATGGTGGCCTTGTTATGGTGTGGGTGGAAAGTGAGAAATGAAAAGGTGTTTAGGTGGTTGTCGGTCTGCATGGGGAAAATTGTATGGAGTTGTGAATCCCTTATTAAAGAGTGGAGTGATTCTTTGTAAATACCTATAGTTGATGTTTCAATAAATTAATTCCTAATTTGCTATTGATCTTGGTAGCATTCCTTTCTTCCTCAAAAAAAAAAAAAATGCAAACTTGCCTCCTTGGATGACCCTAGATACCACTGCTATCTAGGATTACAAATTTAAAAGTGATTGTGGATTTACATGTTGCAATGACTTAAAACCCTAATTTTAATCGCACATTTTCGTGATTAGTGCCCCCCTCCTGTCCTCCCTCCTCTCTTCTTCCTCCATATCTTCCTTGCTACAGAGCTCCAT
This sequence comes from Thalassia testudinum, assembly GCA_037157565.1. Taxonomy (NCBI): domain Eukaryota; kingdom Viridiplantae; phylum Streptophyta; class Magnoliopsida; order Alismatales; family Hydrocharitaceae; genus Thalassia; species Thalassia testudinum. The sequence goes on along the minus strand of JAZHRO010000003.1, from coordinate 106,820,951 downwards.
AGCTGTCCCCCTTTAACCTAGCTGGCCAGCCATCCTCTGCTTCCTACCACCTTTTAAGGCCACCAAGGGATACTCCTTGGTGCCATGTTTCTAGTAGCCTTGCCTTAGATTATAATCTTCTCATTCGCTTTCTTTATTGCAATTCTAGTAGATTTTCTAGTAGTTCTTTTGTTTGTTCTAGTTGTTTCTTTAATAGAAAGTTGTTTTTCCAAGCTTTCATCTACTCATGATTTGTTATCTCCTTACTTGATGAATGAAGAATTGATTATGTTTTCTTATTGTAGTCTCTAGTTCTAGTTGCTATTTACTTTCAAAAATCAAAATCACAAAAATTCTGAAAAAGAAAAAAAATATACATATATGGATGGTTGTTCCTGCTTGTATTAACGAGCCGATCCTCGACCAAAACTCTCTTGATACTATGCATATAATCCGTTAGTTTCAAGATGAATGCTATTTTTATACGTGCTATATCTATTTGCACTATACTATGATTGTGCATTTTGAAAGAGCGACAGGTGAATTTACCATTTAGGAAATCCACCATCATCTTTAGATCTAGTTAGTTTTGCAAGCACGTAAATCAAAATCATTTTCGCATCACGTCGCTTCCCAGGGATCTAATGGGACTCTCACCTGGAGTTTTGTTATAAATGTTTTGTTTAGGTTGATTTTGCATCTATACTATGACTTTTAACTCACTAAAATTGCGAATATCCATTTTAACACATCCATCTACAGGCAAACTGCAATTTGTTGATTTGTTTAATGATCATGTAAATGAAATAAAAGAAAAAAATTATCCATGATGGATACAAGATTTCGATACAATTGCCGATACACCATTGACTTATGGACATTATCATTCTAGATATATAATAAATGGGTTCAGATTCAGAGTTAGATCAATTGATGATGCGAAAGCCACATAATAGGCTAGAGTTGTTGTCAGTTGTGATCTCAGTATTGGTTGTGATTGGTATTGCAGTCAAATTACAAAGATTGTGAAGATGTGCTTTTGGTACAACTGCATGGTTGTTTTATTTAAGTGTGATTAGTTCAATGTTTTTAAAGAAGGCATGGGTTTTAAATTAGACAAGAAACATGGTTTCTTGAGTATACCTAAGAACTGTTAGATTCTTCAGTCATTTGAACTATTCACATTAGCTTGTCAAGTAACACAAGTATTTACGTGACCAATACTAGTGGAAATGGATGGATAATACCCATTAGAGTTGTCCTGCGTGAACATTATGATGCAGAAAAGGATCCTAACCTTGATGTTGAAACTGATGCATACCAAGAACTTCCATAAGATGGACAAGTGGGCCCTGGTGCAATGGACATTGATGTATATGGTAATGAATAAAAGTATTAAACCTTAAGGAATGAAATTATCAACAAAAATATTGTACTTATAGGTTTCCTTTATTTGTCCTTTAATTATTTCAAAGTTTTCCTCAGTTTAAATTTATTTCTTATTCGATGCTAAGTTTCATTTTGTTGCCTTCTATTATAGGTTCTCATTGTTGTGAGCTTCTTATTTTGATCTCTACACTTTTCTGAGGTAACCATTTAATTTTTTATGCTTATATTATATGTGGGGTGTGCCCACTTTTGTGAATTTTGTAAACTGTTATTTTTATGTTGTATGTGGGATGTGCCTACTATTTGAATGTACGAAATGTGGTTTTTATGTTGTATGTGGGGTGCGCCTACTTCTAGGATTTTTTTAATTATTATTCTTTTTATGTTATATATGAGTGTGCCCATTTATGTGAATGTTCTAAATGCGGCTATTATGTTGTATGTGTGGTGTGCCCACTTCTAGGATTTTTAATTATTATTGTTTTAATGTTATATGTGATATGATAGCCTTTTCTGGATTTGAAAATTGTTGGAAGGGAATGGGAGGAAGGGGAATAGGGGGAAGGGGAATGGGAGGAAGGAGAGGAAGGGAGGAAAGGGAATGCAGGGGAAGGGGAATGAAGAGGGGGGGAGGGGAATGGAAAAAGGGGATTTGGGGGGGGGAGTGGAATGGGAGGAAGGTAGGAAGGGGAAATGGAAGAAGGGGAATAGGGGGAGGGGAAGAAGAGGAATGGGAGGAAGGAAAGAAAGAAGGGGAAGGGGACATGGAAAAGGGGGAAGGGGAATGGGAATGGGAAGAGGGGGATTGGGAGGAAGGGGAATGGAAGAAGGGGAATGGGGGGAAGAGGAATGGGAGGAAGGTAAGGAAAGGAAGAAAGGGAAATGGAGGAAGGGGAAGAAGGGGAATGGAGGGAAGGGGAAGAAGGGGAATGGGGGGAATGGGAATGCGAGGAAGGAAAGGAAGGGAGGAAGGACAAATGGAAGAAGGGGAAGGGGAATGGGAAGAAGGGGAAAATTACATTATTAGTTTTGTCTAGTTTGGTTTATGCAGGTTTTTGGAAAAGTAGGAGTATATAGGGGAAATGCTGCCAAATTTTGTTTTGCATATTCTTCGGTCACATGCAAGAAAATATTTCTCTTTATAAATGATTAATTATTCTATTTCATGAAGATGAAGTTCAAAAGGAAGGCCAATAGGACTAGTGATCAGCTTTAGGACCCTTCCCAACCGATCCGCCCCACACCCACACTTAGGCTCCCTCCTGATCAGCGATTTGGCGTGAGTCTAGTTTGCACCTAACCCAATCAACAAATTTGTTTACCAAGCTCATGTTATTGATTTTATCTTTTTTGTATTCGAGTCCCAGTTGTTTGTCTTTGGGAGGCAATTTGAAAAATGAGAGTAATTAGATTTGAAATCCACTCTTCTAACCTAATATTTCTTTTGTCTTTTTTTATCTTTTGTAATTTTGTTCCATGTTTTCTATTTTTGATGTGAACTAAGGGAAGCTAGGAGGATGAGGGTGGTCTAGTGTGTGGCCATGGTGGCCGTGCATGTGGTTTGCCAACCATCAAGAGGGCGACCTAAGGGGAACTAAGGGAAGGGGGCGTGTAAGACAAAGAAACTAGGGAGAAGAACATGCATATAATAAGGGAAAGGAAACAATAAATCATGCATACTAATAATAAAATTTAGATCTACCCAAACACACATTCTACCATCATAAACACTAATATCAAAGCTATGAAAAAAATGTCATGCATACATCAAGGAATATCAAAAGTTGCATGCAATTAAAAACACATCAAGAGAAGGAAAGCCTTAATGTCAGAAATGCCATTGAAGGCCATCGACCTTGTGTGAGGATGGTGGCTAGGCCATGGTCACAAGGACTTCTTAACACCTACCAAAGGAGTGGCTGGCCAACTAAGGTATTGGAGACCATACTGGTTGTCCAAGAGAAGAAGAAAGAGAGGTGGGACATATGCCTTCTTCCAAGGAGGAAGAAGAAAACCTAAGAAGAAGGAGGAGAGAGGTGTGTGCACCTTTATGTCTTCTTTCTTCTAGCCATCCATGGAGAAACACCTTGGAGGAGAAGGATCCCTTGGAGGAGAGGAAAGGGGACGATGGTAAAGGAAAGGAGGGGAACGACGACCTTGGAGGGGAAGCGTAGGATCGTTGTGCACAAGTTTATAATAGGTTTTATATGGGAAGGGATAGGTTTTGGAAAGTAAGGTGTGATAAATGATAATTTATCATCATTCTTATGCCCTAAAACATATCTAGCTCTTAGGGTTAACTATGCAAACGGGTTTTTGGGCTGCATTCACCTAGGATAGGAATGCATTGCATTTTATTGTGTTTTTGATATGTTTATTCGAGTGTCAGGGATAGGAAGAGAGTCAGACCCTACAAACCTTGGCACTCAGGAAGGTAGAAGATGAAGGTGAAGCTTACATCAGTTGGATCTCAATCGGATACAGCTCATCACAATTGGATCCTAGCTCATTCTTGTTGGATCAACCTTTCCTTAGCTCCATTTAGCTCATCTCAATTGATGGTAGCTCTAGCTAGTTCACCTCAACTCCATTCAGCTCACCTCAGCTAGATGGCAACTCAAACTAGCTCAAAATAGTTGATCCCAGCTCCATTCTAGATCCTTCTAGCTCAAGACAGTTCACTGGAAGCTCAACCTGACTAGGATTAGTTACTACCATCAACTAGCTAAGCCTAGTTAGCTGAAGAAGTCCTCAACCAACTCAAGCAAGCTCAAGTCTAGCTCTTGAAGACTCAACTCAGCTCAACTTGGTTGAGCTTAGCTACTTGACCTGAGCTAGTTAGTTTAGCTAGCTAGGTAGTCTTCGGGAAGGTCAGACCCAGCTCACCTCAGCTCACATCAGCAGAAGCCTGCTCATCTTAGCTTGGCTTAGCAGCTAGCAATAAACTAGCTAGCTAAGCTAGCTAATGGGCTCACATGTAGCTCTCTTCAGTAATTGTCTACTTCAGTGCAGCTCCTCCTCAGCTCCTCCTCTAAAACCCTAGCTCCCTCTACCTCCTACTACACTCATCTACTAGCTAAGCTAGCTTAGCTTAGCTAGTCCACCTCCATGGCTCCCAACCCTAACCCTAAAACTCCACCTAACTAGCTCCACCAAGTAACCCTACCTAAGTCCACCTAAGCTCCCCTACTCCCACTCCTTCTGGTGCCAACCTAAACACTACCTTTCACACCACCACCGCCACCACCAAAAGACACCTTATTATTGGTGCCAGAAACACCCATAACCACCCCACCCATTTTGGTGCCAACCTAGCCTATATCTATACCCTACACATCATCAACCCAAGCCATCTCCACCCTCCATCTAATGACACCAACCAAGCCCCCTTCTGGAAACCTTTTTGGCACCAAATCGAAAGGCACCAAGGGAGGTAACCAACCACAAGCACCACCCATAAGACCCCTTCACTTGGCACCAACTTTTGATGACCATAGGATCACCTAACTACCTCCATCATGCAATCCTAATCCTACATCCAAAAGCCATGCCAACCCCCCTCTCCACCTTTATATCTACCCCACATAACCACCACCATAAGATCATCCACCTTTAGTTTAACTCTTCCCATATCCACCTAAACTTATGGCCAAAGAAGAAGAAGAGAAGAAGATTAAGGAGGCAAGCTACTTGCCCCCTTAGTGTCTTCTTCCTCTTTCTTCCTCTCCCTTGTGCCACGCTAAGGAGGGGTTCTTCACAAAGGGGAGATGGCCGAGCATTGAGGAGGAGCAAGGGTGGTGGACATCCACCCTTGAAGGAAGTTTGGAGGAAGACTACTTGAAGAAGAAGCCAAGGAGAGTCCTCTTTAAGTGAGGGAGCAACTACAGTTGAAGAAAGGACCATCCAAAGCTTGAACTAGAGGATCCCTTCTTTTTCTTCATCTTTCTTTATCCCTTGTATTAGCTAGTATTTTCTTATTTCCTTGTAACAAGCATTCAGCTACCTATTATCCATCTTATTAGTAATACAAACTTTCTATTGCATTCAAATTTCATGTTTTCTAGATTAGTGTGCTTTTCTTGTTTCTAGTGATTGTAGTGCACACACACTCCTTTCTTCTAATTACCCTAGGTGCACGTGCCTAGGGTGAGCTTAGAAGAAAGCATTTCTTTTGGCACTTTAGACGTAGGTTTAGCATAGTTAACTTTGCTTTCAAGTGCCCAACCATTTTGAAAACCCTAAAAATAACAAAATAAAAAATACAAATATACAATGTGTGAATTTGAGAGGAAAGAGAGAGAATATTTTTTGTGACTAACAAATTGGCCTCCTTGGATGACCCTAGATACTCATCCTATCTAGGTATTAAAAATTTAAGAGTTGATTGCAAATTTACGCGTTACAATGATAGAAAAACCAGCTTTTACAAAATGCGTGTTTCTTCATTTCAAGGTGTTGCAAGTTTTTGTGGGGTTTCTTTTTTTGTTGTGCACAAGGTGTGTGTGTGTGCGTGAGTTTTTTGTTGTGTGGGTGTGGGTTTTGTGGTTGAGTTAAGAATAGGTGGGTCTAATTGATCAAGGTGGGTCCAATTGAGTTGTAGGTGAGTCTAGTTAGGTGGTAGTGAACCCAATTGAATGGAGGTGCACCGAATTGACTTAGGAAGAGTTTAATTGAGTAACATAGCCTACTTTGTAGACTAATAGGGAAATTAGGGTTGGACAGGTAGAATTGGGATATGGGTAGGCTAATTGGGATAGTGTGAGCTATGGATAGGGGTTATGGATAATGGTTTAAAACTATGGATGGTACTACCCAAGTTTTGGGTCAAAAGGTAGGGTTGACTAGTGTTTAGGACAATCTCGTGTTAGGGAAGCTATCCTAGGGTTTTTAAGACTGGGATAGGGTTATGCTCCTCCTCTTTTCCTGCTTAGTTCAAGTCTTCTTTTCTTCTTCTATTCTTTCTCACTTTATTCCACTTTATTTCACATCCCAACCCTATCTGAATCTTCATATTACCTACAAATGGCAACAAAAAGCCTTAAATAATAGGACAAGTCATTATTTTATGTACAACTATATAGAATGGTATGGTACAATATACGAATGATGTGCATGCAATATGTAGAAATAAGCTAGGTTATAACATTATTTAAGTTCAAGAATCTCTCATTGCACACCCGAACCAGATTCATGGGTTTGAGATTTTTGTTGCTCGTCTCAGATTTTGTTAAGCTCCTACCTCATGTCACCAAATTCTCTATCATTGTGTTCCTTTACATCTTGGAGCATTCAGATCAACTGAGTGATCTGGGAGTCATTGTGAGGGGCAAAGGTTTGAATCAGGCTGGGCCAATCAAGGTAGTCAATCATGCTGTCATGGATTCTGTCCTGTATGGAGGGTGGCATTTATGATTTAGTCTATTCTTTATAATGGTTGTGTGGTCCTACCCATGTATTAATAGCCATGGTATCTTTCGAATCATCCTCTAAATCACTTTTTGAATCATCTTCTGGCTTCAATTTCTTAGCGGCTATAAAAATATCTATGTGAATCTTCTCTTTGTCGCTACCCATTTCCATGTATTCTAAGTTGCAATCTATTTGGGCATTGGTTGTAACCAAGAAAGAGTGACCCAGAATAATGGGTGAATCACTTAACTTCTCTGGTATGTCCATGTCCAATACGATTAAATCAACCAGGAGGCTAAGACCTTGCACTTTGATAATTACATCATAAACTACCCCCTAGGTATGTTGGTGGAGTCATCTGGCAATTCAATGGTCACTAGTGTATGGTGCAAATCTCCAAGCTTGATGTGCTCAAAAAGTGCAGTAGGAATCAAACTAATTGAAGACCCCAAGTCCATAAGGGCTCTGTTGAAAGTGAATCCCTTGATGGCACAGGATATGAGAGGTTTTCCAGGGTAATTCTTTTAGGTGGTAGAGTGCCCAAAACAAATGACTTATCTTTGTGGACAACACTACCTCTTTCAAGGTGTAGGTCTTTTTCTTTTCATTTGATTCTCTCTTTAAGGCCTCAGGAAAGGGTAAAGAGGTGAAATCAGATTCATGGGCCTTCTTTTTCTTTTTCTCTCTAGAGTCAGAGTCATAGTCTGATGTAGGTTTGACCTTAGGATTTTTAGATGGGCCTAGATTAGATCATTTAGAAGGGCACCTTACTTTTCAATTTTTTCTATGGGTTAAGGAATTAGCACCTGCACGGTGGCAAATGTGATAGATTGGAGAAGTTGGAAGAAGGGGTGGAGGATATGAGTAAGGAGTCTACATAAGGGGATAACAAGATTCTTGAAGTCTCTTGATTGGGTCCCCATGAGATTGAAGCTCTTTTGTCAAATATGTCAGCCTTTCTTTGTGTTTCTTGTCCCAGTCCAATAGAAGGTTCATGATGGTCTCCAGTGTAATTGTGGGTTGGGTTGCACTAAACGGTGCCCCTAAGATGGATTGAGTGGAATTTAGGGTAGTCCTGGATTGGTCATTGATTTACTTTTGTCTCTACGGTGGCCAAGAAAGGTCAAGATTATTTCTCCACTCAAGATTGTATGAGTCCAGATATGAATCAAATTGCATACTGTCCTAAGTGGGGCTGACAATATAGTGAGTTGATTGTGAACCTGATGTTTAGTCCTATACCTGTGATCCATTAGTCCAATCCTTAAATAAAATATCACCAGGTATAGGAGTGTCAGAAATGGTAAATTCCCTAAATGATTTATCCATGTCAGAATATAGGTTTAATGGTGCCTTCTAGGCTAGCTGAGTCTAGGATACCTCCTCAGGGTAGCAAGAGTCTATGGAGTTGCTAGTGGGTCCTAACTGGTTGATGGGTCCTAAAGATGAATCACCGGATCCACTAGGATGGGTGTTCCGGGTCCCTTATACCTAGGGGAAGCAAGTTTGTTGATGCAATTGTAATTACGCCCATCATTGGCTTTGCTACTCCAGGTCCTTGGCAAATAGATCATCCCATTTCCTCTTGAACTCTTGGTGTTGCTTCCTTAATTTGGCTACAACATTTGATTGAGTTGTGGTGCTAGGACCTATACATTGGTTCTGCTTCAAATATGGGTTGGTTCTTAAGGGGTCGGGTTCTGAGGAATTTGGGGGATTAAGGGTATGGGTAAAGTAATTATATCTTGGATTTTGAAGAGGAGTTGTCTCCCACCCAAGCGAAGTTAGAGTCATGGCTGGGTTGGGTGAAGGAAAATCTTGAGAATATTGATAGTTGAGATAAAGGGATGAGGAAGGAATTGAGGCCATTAGAGAAATATGAGAATAAGATGGAGAAGAAGAATGAGTAGGTATAGGAGAGTGGGAAGTAGGAGGTCTTCTTGAAGAAGACTCCTAAGGACCAACCAACCAAGGTCTTGGGGACCTCCTACCAGCTATAAGGGGTTGGTGCAACAAACAAGGCTTGGTGCCTTGGAGAAAATATGTGGTCCTTTTAATTGAATGACCGGATTATAGAATTTGAGTTCTTAAGTAGTGTATTTTAGGAGTTATGCTTGTTAATAAGTTAAGGCAATTGTAATTAGGCAAGCACGGGTTTAGGTTTATTCTTTGAATAACCCCTAGCTCATAAGTGGTTAAGCCTTGATGGTTGTTTCTAAGTGTAACTGAATTAATTTCAATTAGTGTAGGTAAGGGAGGTCAACCAATCAAAGCAAGTCCCCACCTACTAGGCAATCGTACTTGGGTCTCTAGAGGAAAGTAAACCCTAATGTTAAGCACCTAGGGTTTATGCTTCTATGAAATTAAATCACACAGACCTGAATTAGCCTTCAAATGACTTCACAAGATGAAATCAGAGTCATAATAAATTGAAATTTGATGTGCAATTTCCTCTTTCAATTAGGATTTCGAGTATTTTTTTCAATTTTTTTCTATTTTAGAAAATTTAACATGTTTAGAGTCTGAGGGGGTCAATCAGACGAAACAAACCCCTTCTCAATGATTCAACAATCCAAAATAGAGGCATAAGTCCAAAAAGTCTTGCAAAAATCCTATAGATACTAGGTTTTAGTGGCTTTCTAATCCCATAGATTTTAGGTCAAATGGATTTGTTCAGTGGTCACAATAAATCTGAATGAAATTTGATTCTAGATAAATCTAACCCTTGTGCACTGTTTGAATTTTAAATTCTCACAGTGTGAATTTTTACAAATGAAAGGTGGCTTTGGAAATCTAGTTTTAAGACCTAACTACACCCTAAATTTTAGAATTTTTAGGGCTCTAGATAGTTGGTAAATGAATTTTAAAAATCAGTAAAAATGTTTGGCCGAATTTTAGAATCAGGCTTTTGTGTTTTTAAGATGATATATGAACATGCAATCACCCCACACCACTTTTAATGCAATTTTTGAGATTTTTTTCCTTCTTTTTTTTTTTCTTATAACTAAACCTAAGAAAGCAATAAAGAGAGGAGTCAAGAAAATATACTTGTGGTCTCCACTACGAGTCGATGTGTGTGTGACTCCTCACCGCTTAACCTAAAAAATAGAATTAAAGGACTAGATCAAACAAATACGAAATCCTAATCTAAAAACCCTCACCATGCCACCCCGGCAATGGTGCCATTTGATCGACGATTTGGCGTCAAAAAAATCTCATCATAGTATAGTTCACGCTTAGCACAATCAACAAATTTGTTTACAAAACTCACGTTATTGATTTTATCTTTTTTTTATACGAGTCGTGGTCGTTTGTCTCTGGGAGGTGATTTGAGAAACGAGAGTAATTAAAATTTGAAATCTGCTCATCTAACTTAGGTCTAACCTAATGTTTTTTGTCCTTTTTTATCTTTTATAACTTTTTTCGTGTTCTCTATTTTTGATGTGAACTAAGGGAAGCAATGAGGATGACGGTGGTATAGTGTGTGGCCATGGTATCCGTGCATCTGGTGTGCCAACCCTAAGGAGGATGGCCTAAGGAGAACTAAGGGAAAGGGGCATGCAAGACAAAGAAACTAGGGAGAAGAACATGCATATAACAAGGGAAAGGAAACAATAAAATCATGCATACTAATAATAAAATTCAGATCTACCAAAGCACATATTCTACCATCATAAACATTAATATCAAAGCTATAAAAAATTGTCACACTCACGTCAATGAATATCAAAAGTTGCATGCAATTAAAAACACATCAATAGAAGGAAAGCCCTCATGTTGGAAATGCCATTGACGGCCATCAACCTTGTGTGAGGGTGTTGGTTAGGCCATGGTCACAAGGACTGCATACAGTCCTACCAAAGGAGTGGCCGACCAAGCAAAGTTTTGGGAGGCCTTGGTGACCGTCCAAGAGAAGAATTAAGGGGGGCATATGCCTTCTTTTGAGGAATAAGAGCACCTAAGAAGAAGAAGGAGGAGAGGGGTGCGTGCACCCTTGTGCCCTCTTTCTTCTATTCGTCCATAGAGGAAAACCTTGTAAGGGGAGGATCCCTTGTAGTAGGAGGGGGGACAGTCGTAGAGGAGAGGTGTTGACGATCTCAGAGGGGAAGCCTGGGATCATTGTATGCAAGTTTAGAATAGGTTTTATATGGGAAGGGCTAGGGTTTGGAAAGTAACTTATCACAAGTTTTTCTAGGGTTTCTTGTTTTGTTGTGCGCAACGTGTGTGTGTTAGTGTGTGAGTTTTGTGTTGTGTGGGTGTGGGTTTTGTGGTTGAGTCAAGAATAGGCGGGTCTAATTAATCTAGTTGGGTCCAATTGGCTTTTAGGTGAGTCTAGTTAGGTGGTAGTGAACCCAATTAAATGGAGGAGCACCTAATTGACTCAAGAAGAGTTTAATTAACACTTAGCCTACTTAGGAGCCTACTAGGGAAATTAGGATAGGATGGGTAGAATTGGGATATGGGTAGGCTAATTGGGATAGTGTAAGGTAGGGATAGGGGTTATGGATAATGGTTTAGGACTATGGATAGTACTATCCAAGTTTTGGGTCAACAGGTAGGGTTGATTAGTGTTTAGGACAATCTTTAGGTTAGGAAGGCTATCCTAGGGTTTTTAGGATTGGGATGGGGTTATCCTCCTCCTATCTTCCTGCCTGGATCAAGTCTTCTTTTCTTCTCTTTCTCACTTTATTCGACTTTATTTCTCATCCTAACCCTATCCGAATCTTCTTATTACCTACAAATAGCAAAAAAAACTTTAAATAATAGGATAATCGCACATTGTTCTATGTACTGCTATAGAGAATGGTATGATGCAATAAATGAATGATATGCATGCAATATGTAGAAATAAGTTAGGTTCTAACATTATTTAGGTTCTTTTAAGTCCTGCTGCATAATCACTTCCAAGAAAACTCAGCCACCTCTCCTATTCAGAATCCAGACACCATTCTCCATTGACCTTCCATTTATTTAGGCCTTAGTGATTCGGCATGCTCTCTTCAAAGTCCTGGGAAGGGGAAAGGGAAGAGTCTGATACCAACTCCTACTCATCTCAAGGAGGATCCTAAGTGTGAGTCGCAAGGCTCTGTACATGACGAGGAGGAGGATAACACTTCTTTCGACAAAGATGTGGGGTTGAATGAACCTAAACAGAAGGTAGATCTAGATGTTTCTCAGTTGAGGCCCAATATTGCTAAAAAACTTGCACTCTTTTGAGATTTATTATATTTATTTATAATTTCTTTTCAGGTAAAAAATTAAAAGGAAGGGGTCCTACATGAAATAGGGACCTAGAAAGAATACTGCAGGGCATCCATATACCAGTCACAATGAAACCATCAGGGGTAGTAAAGGACTATGATACATTTGTTAGCAGGCTAGGTATGGTGCGAAGGCTATCATCCTAGTTTCTTATTTTGATTGGAGGAAGGTGCTGAAGGAGTTGAAGAGGCAACTCCTTTGAGAGTTAAAGGTAATTCATGACATTCTCCTTTTATTTTTTTTTGTACTATTTTAAATTCTATAACAACTATTGCCTTTAAATTAATGCAAGCGATCTTCAATTGGACTGATGATTCGAATGTACCCAAATATATCCTCAAGCATGCAGGCAAGATTCACCATGATTGGAGATTGGAGTTGAAGAATAAGGTAAAAAATTATAAAGTTAACATATTTGATTTTCCACACTTGCAATTTTTCTAACATTATATATATATAATTTAGTTTTATAGGAATAGGCCCCATGAGCAGGCATTGAGAAATGTGCCTCCTATGATATAGTTGGACATTTGGAGGCAAGCATGTAAGCATTGGTGAAGTCAGGTGGCAGAGGTAAAAAGTACAATATATGTTAATTCTAAATTACATTATAACAGATTTAATTGATTGTTAAGTATTTTAAGTATTTGTTTCTATCAAGAGCAAGCCAAGAAAAATAAGGACAAAAGGACTAAAGCTTTAGCAATTACCCATTGTCTAGGTAGAATGAGCATTGAGGGGATGAAATCTAGATATGTAAGTATTTTTAAAATATTCATATCTTTATTACTTTATGAGATTTAAGGACTTACAACTTTCTTTTAAAAATTGTAGTCCGTTACGCATGATGGTGTCTAGCTCAATCGTGTGAGAGTATATGAGGCCACTCATAGCAAGGTCATAGACGAGGGCAATAGGGAGTGGCTCCATGAGACATACTAATAGTGACATGTAAGTTACATTATTAAGAATTTAATTTTGACATTTTATGTACGTTTACATGATATTACTTATCATAAATCAATATTTTTAGGAGATTATGGTCAACTTAATTCATCCTCTTGAAGATGCCACCTTTGGTACCTGTCAACAGCTGATGACAGTAGAGGAGGCATTTTGGACCGTCATACCACCTGAGCATGGACGATTCGTGTGTAGCGTAGGGAGGAGCGAGACGATCTCTAGCTGGCATGGGAGGAAGGGGGCATCTTCATCTTCTACTGAGGTCATGAAGATGAGGAAGAAGATTGCGATACTATGCTGCTAGGATAAGGAGGAGCAGCGAATCGAGGAGCTGACCTCATAGGTTAGGGATAGTTGATTATATAGATGCAACAGTCAACTTAGACCATTTAGGAGCTCCGAAAGATACTTCAACAAGGAGGTCTATATTATCCACTGTTTCACTAGCTTAGGGATCATCGCGATGATGATGATATGGGTTGGGCTAGTGGCGTAGTTGCCCCATCATGATTTATGTATCTTTATACATTCTGTAAACACTTCATTTATGATATGAAGATTTTCTTTTTAAATGTTATGTTTTATTATGTTGTGTGCTATTTTGGTGTGTGCTTGCATTTATTAAATTGCTTCTTTATACAAGTGTTTTGTAAATATTAATTACTAACTAAAAAAAAGGACTATTCTTGATGGTTTTTGCTCTAAATTGTCAACATAGAACAATGAGGACAGTTAAAAGAATCGTCGACAAAAGCCATTCAATTCCAATGATGATGGCCTCATGTCGGTTGATTAAAATCACACAAAAATCAAATTTTTAAGTGTCGTAGTATAGCGCATGAAATCAATCCCAACAAAACTTAAAATAATGAAACTCAAAGGAGTCCCGGTCGAACTCTGGGAGGCGTGATAATGTGATTTTTGAAAATAATTTTTGATTTTTGGAAATGAAAAGATAACAAAATAATCTACTAGAATGAAACACGATAAAAGATGTATATTAGGCATACATGCACAATACCGGAAATCAAATCATACATCTTATTTCATTCAAAAGATAGAGAAGAGAGTTAATAGAAACATAAGTAGAGGAATGGTTGAGAATAGGACTTTTATTCTACGTGAACAACTAGAATTATTAGAATCAAAAGTAGAAATAGAACTAGAACAACTAGAAGAGAATTAAATCTACTACTAGAGATGATGCAGAAAAATAACTAGAGGAACTATTCTACTAGAACTTAGGAAGGAGAGCACCAAAGGTGCTTCCAAGGGGAAGCTTTTGGTGGCCTTAGAAAGGTTGAGGGAAGAAGGTGGTGGCCGGCCACCAATGGTAATGGTGGATGACCTTGAGGGGGGTAGGAGGCCTTGAAGGTGGTGTAACTATGGTGGAAGAAGGAGGAAGGCCTAAAGGGGTCTAAAGGGCAGCTCCATGGCTGTCCATGGTGGCTTATTGAAGGAGGAGGGGAGGACATAGGTGATGCCCCTAATAGGATGGATTTTTTTTGGGGGTGCCACCTTTGGGTGGTTGTGTTGGTGGGTTTAAGTGTAGGAATAGGTTTGTAGGGATAGGTTCTAAATAGGTTGGGTTAGCCTAGTAGGTAATGGGTTGAGTCTAATTAAATAGGCTGTAGTCTACTTAGGTGTATGTGAGTCTAATTAGGATGGGGGTATCCTAAATGGGTTAAGGGGATCCTAATTAAGTTGTGGATAAGTTCAATTGGATTCCAATTGAGTCTAATTGAACATGTGTGGGTTGATTTGGACTCAATCAAGTTTTGGGTAAACTTGATTGACATTAGGTGCATTCAATCAAATAGGTGTGCACCCAATTAGGTTAGGGTTAGGTTCAATTAGACTTACTGAATCTAATTGATTATGCCATGGTTGGGCTTGACACAATTAGGTTCCAACTAAACCTAAACAGAGTTGGGTGCACCCAATCAAGGTGTATTGCACCTGATTGGATGTGGCTAGGTTTATAAGGTTTGTCTCTATAGGGTTTGGTTGGGTTTGATTAGTCTCAATTGAGTCTAATTACATAGGATTAGTCCAATTAGGTCACATGGACCCAATTGACTCAGACTAAGTCAATTAGGTATGGTTTGGATCTAAATAGGTTTCTAAGCTAGGGATAGGATTTTGGATAGGTGGAATAGGGATATGGATAGTAGGATAATGCTAGGGATAGGGTGGATAAGTGCATGGATAAGGTTATCGATGTTTTTGGCTTTTGAGCTCAGACATCCTAGTATTGAGCTAATTCAGGGATAGGTATTGGGATAGGGTTGTTCTAGGATTTTAGGGATAGGATAGGGATATCCTAGTTCTTCTCTTTCATTTTCTGCATTAATTCTAAACAATTAGTAAACATCTTTATTCCTTCTCTGTTCTTGTGTTCTTAAGCTTCTTTATTCCAAAAATCCAGCTCTAGCTCTGTTGCAGTTCTATCTCCTATCCAGCTTTATTATACTCAGGACAGCTTCGAGCTCCTTATTCCCTAGAGACAAAATAAATCATAATAAGCACAGTAAAATAGCATTATAACACATGCAGCTAAATAAAAGAATGCAATGTACTAATCACCAAGTTATGCTAGGTCTTAACATAATTAGGTTAATTAAGTCCCATGATTGCTATACAATCACCTCATTGTCGACGATTTTAGGAAAAACCATCACCATTGCTCACATTGTTGACGATTCTGTAACCGATGAGAAATGATATACGTCAATGATTTTCGCAAAACTATCGTCAATACTCACATTATTGACAGCTTCTACAATCATCGATAATGTTAACAAAGTCGACGATTTACCAAAAATCATCGAGAAGATTAACATTGATAGTTATAAACCATCGACAAAACACGCAATACGTCTGACTCGAGCCACGGGTTTTGCCGACAGTGGCATTTTAAAACCATCGAGAAAACATTACTACAGCGTAACATTCCTCGATGCAAAATGCCAACGGTTTAATGCTTAGAAGCCGTCAGCAATAATCAAAATCCTTGTAGTGACAATTATGAACTAGTGTGCAACTTTATCCCATAGGGAGAAAGGAAACATCTTCATCATTATAATATTTAGGCTCACATTTCTAGGTTTTATGGTCTCACCAAGTTGGCCTAGGTCTTCTAAGTGCTGGGAGGGGTATTCATTTGAGTTTCCATGGAAAGATTTTGAATAAGGATAATTACATTGGGCTTACGTTCAAAATGATCGCCTCCTTCGAGGACCCTAACATAAGGTTCCACATTTGTGGTAGACAGGTCATAGAATTCTCTAAGTGGCTTTGGTTGGGGTGGTGGTCCTTGATTATGGATTTCATGCAAGGTCCGCATAGTCATCTAGACATGTTGTTGCTGGAGTTGGTGGTTAGCATTGATTGATGCCAACAGGTCTAGTGGATTCTAATCCTCGAGATGGTCAAAATGATTATGGATTTCAGGATTGTTAGCCATCCTACATAAACTTGATTTAGAAGATTCAATCTTCCTTTTAGGGTTCCTATCAAGTGAATCAATCAAATGTGGTTTTAGAGACCTCCTACCAGGCATATAAATCTATGGAAGATATGGAGGATACGAGAAGGGAAATAGATGAGAGAACATATCAACCAAGCAACTAATGTCCAAGCCTTAAAGTGTAACCCTAAAATGACCTAAAAGTTTAGAAAGGCTAAGCTTAGAATGAACCAATTTAGACTTCGTGTTGAACGGTATTTCTGTCGTTGTTTCAAAGAATCGCATTATAGCATAACAATGAAAATTTGATCGACATTTAAATTTGTAAGTGCTTGGAAGATGTGCGAGTTCCAAGGTCATTCGTAGGGAGCAAGTTATTGCAATTCAATCACTAATCAAATGATATGATGAGCACAACAATGTAGTGAATAATCAAAAACTCAATATGAAATATATTTAATGTATACCAAGAGTCATAGAACAAAAATAGTATAGAGAGGCAGAGAGAAAAAAAAAAGAATGGTGGTTAGAACCATCAATTTATTGCTTAATGATCATGTTATCCTTTCTCAAACTTAAGTGCACTATGTTTCTCAAAGGCTCCTGCAACACTCAACCAAATTCATGAATCAAAGCCTCAGATCAGACGTCTCTGAAAGGCTACAAATGCCTTAAACTTTCAGACCAAAGCCTTCACAAATTTACGTAAGTCCTTAGGCACAGATCTTGAGAGCAAAACCCCCCTTTCTCTCTCAGAATAAACCTAGACCTTTCTCTCTTCTAAACCAGATCAGACCGGTCCATACCAAACCCGGTTCAGCCCACACTTGCGTGGCATGAGTGCGGGTGAGGCCATGTGCAAGGCTCGTGAGGGGTAGGGACCTGACCCTAGTTGTTCGAAGGCAACCTGCTCTTGTGCTTAATTCCTTATATATGCATTTCAAAACTAAAAGGTCATAATGTGGGACTATCTGGAGTTTCTATCCTTCACGTGCACAGCTGATGAAGTCTCAAGTAATTGTTGATGCAGCTAGTGTTTGTTCTTAAATTCATGCTATAGTTGGGTTTGTGGAGTGAATTCACAGCTGTCGGAGGCCATAGCAAGGGAGATGGTGACCGGGCGAAAGTGGGAGGAGGCGACAAACGACAAAGATCCGATGAACACCTATGGAAAAGAATACAGGCTAAAAGCCTCCATTAAATAGCTCACGAGTTTCGCCGTGAGGCGATGAATGTAATGGCAGTGGTGGCGAAGTGATTTGAGAGGTGGAGGAGGTCGGGAAAAGGTGGAGTTGCAAGCGGAGTGTGGGTTTGTGGGGTGAGGTGTATGAGTGATCAAAAGCCCTAATTATGTTAGGACTTTTGATCACGAGGTGGTGAGAAGTGTTTTGGTGGTGGTGGTTTGTGGTTTGGACATGTGTGGCACTGAAGTGAACTCTCCGGAGTTCTCGTCAGAGCTGAGGAAGATGGCGAGTTCACGCTAGAGCCGAGGAAGAAGGTTGTGGAATGGGGATAGGAGTGAGTCTAACCTAAGTCTATTAAGCCTAAAAGAAGCTAGGAAAGGAGAGGGAGAGGAAGTGAAACCATGTCTGGCATTGACCCGTCGAACATGGGGAAGATGAATTTGACGACGAGGGTAACGACGATGAAGACAAGGTTGGCGACGCTAGCCCTTTCTTTGGCAATCAAGGTGCTTGAGGAAGAGAGGAGGGTAGCAATGGTGTCTGTTGGCAACAAACACGCGTGGAGGAAGAGGTTGAAGAGTGGTCATCTAAGTGCATGATGGGTTGGCTGGGGATGAGGGAGAAGGTGATTCTAGGCCAATTCAACACTGGGGAATGTGTTGGGAGATGGAGCTTATATGGAGCTCGAAATTGACATCAATTTTGAAGAATTCGCAAGTTGGGTCGTGATTTTGGAAACCCTTAGGTTAGGAATTCTTGAACTCACTTGGACTCTTAGCTTCTCCTTAGGATCTGTGATTGTGTTCATATGACAGGGATTCCTTTGGTGATTAATCCCTCCAAGTTTGGAGGGATTTAGTCACGAATTGAAGGAGATATCCTCAAATGAAATCAGCGACGAGTTGAAATGTTCTATTTAGACTGTGAAGGAGATGAGGGAGAAGGAAATAGGGGTCTTTTTGCAAAAATGATGAAAAGATGGGGGCTTGTTTCTAAGAAAAATGTAGAACCTAGGGGTCTGATTGAAAAGAATAGAAATCTAAAGGCTTAAAATGCGAACTAAGTTAAGATGGACTTTGGTTGAACCCAAATTTTTATGTTAACCTAATTTGGACCCAAGGAATCTAATGATAACCTGGATTTGGGTTTTGACCACATTTTACTTGGTAAATTTCATAGAAGCCCAAATTAGGGTAAATTCTTGTCTGAATATCTATTTTTGGTCAAAATGGGTTTCGATGATCAAAGGCACCAAACCTCTTAGAATATTTTCAATGAATTTTAGGAGGTTTAGATTAAATTTATCTCTAGCAAAACCCTTTCAATTTGAGTGAGGCTGATAATTAGGGTATTTAGTGAAATTTTAATCCTTAAAATGCGTGAAACCCTAATTCAGTCAATGTGAGCCACTTCTTGGATAATAAAGTTCATTTGACCCTGTATTAGCCCCTAATTAACCCCTTGGTTAATTTGCATTAATGATGAGATGGTAAAATAGTAGAATTAACCCTACTTCTTATCTTCTAAAATAATTCAGCATGGATTAATGATCCTTAGACGATCATTTAGGAGCATTTAATATTTGAATCTGACTAATTTCAGTTAGTTATCATGCATGATGGTGTTACCATCACTTCGTCAACCAGGTAGTTGTTAGTCGCTCGAGATCGAGTTTAAAATTGTTGCATTGCAATATAGTCAAAATCTCACAAAAAAATAGATAAAATTTATACTTGAAAAAGTCCAAGGTCATTCGTTGGGAGCAAATAGGAATTCAATTTTCAAGATTGCAATTTAAATAATAGAGATAAGAAATTATGGTCAGAAATTGACTCAGAATAATGTAGCAATAATATC
Organism: Thalassia testudinum; assembly: GCA_037157565.1. NCBI lineage: Eukaryota > Viridiplantae > Streptophyta > Magnoliopsida > Alismatales > Hydrocharitaceae > Thalassia > Thalassia testudinum. Next base: position 106,801,439 of record JAZHRO010000003.1, on the reverse strand, counting down.
AAGTGTCAAACTATAGAAAGAATGGAGTAAAATGATGATTTGAATCACCAATTACTCCCTACAATAATATCAAATGAAACTCAATAGCTATGAAATAAACTCAAGTCATCCGTCTGATGGTAGGATCAGACATCTTAAACATCTGATGAACAGTGCTTTGTTTATTCTTCTTTCTCTGATTTCTTCTTTTTCTCTTCTTTTCTTGTGCGGCTCTTCTTCTATTCTTCTTCTTTCTCTAATTCTGTTCCTCTTCTGCTTCTCTTCCTTCACTGCTCTTTTCCTTCTGTTCCTTTTCTTCTTTCCTTCTCTGCTCTTCTTCTTCTTTCTCCTCTTCAAGCCTTCTTCTTCTGCCCTTCTTTTCTTCTTCAAGCATGGGGGAAGAGTCTTTAGATTTGGCTAAGTGTCAGCCAACTTCTCCATAGCAAAACCCTCCCCTACCCCGCGCAAGCTCTCCTCTCTTTCTCTCCTAGGGTCACACTCTCCCAGAGCTCTCAACAATACCGGTATTCGGGTAATTGGACCTAGAGTGCACCCGGGTCCAAGACTACGAGCGTGGGTCGCGGCTGAGGAGTGTACAGGGCTTAGGGTAATCTGGTCTGCACCAGGTCTACGGGGGGCGTGTCATGGACGAGGAGCATGAAGGGTGTGAGGAACCTCACCCCTCAAGTGTTGAGGCGATAAGCCCTCCACACTCTTTCAATTTATGTGGGCGCAGTTGCTCCAAAATGCACGATGTGGGACTATCTTCAGTCCCCTTCTTCGCATGCATTACTATTGAGGCCTTCATCCAATTCACATGCATGGAGCGGTCAATGGCTCCAATTGATCCTTGGGTTACGTTCCTGGAAGGATTTAGTGCTGCCTGGGATAGAAGACCTTGAGCTTGCTTGAAGCATGGCTTTAATGGAGGAGGGGGTTGGTACCTGAAATCACAAATAAGGTCTTTTGGCCGCATCAAAAAGCTCAAGAATGATCGTCGGAGCACGGCGAACTTGATGAGGGGGTCGGCGTGGCATGGCATGGTTTGTGTGTGTGGGGTGAAGTTGGACTGTGCGTGTGAAGGTGGTGGTGTTCAAGGGCTTGCGAGGGAGATTAATAGCCTTAACTAAGTTAGGGCTTTTGATCTATGGTGAACGGCAAAGGTGTAGAGTGCGGGAGCAGCTAGTTTGGAGTTGTGTGGAAGCCGCTAGGGATCGCCGGAGGTCTGCCGGAGAGATGGAAGATGGAGTCGCGGAGGGCGTTGGCAAGGTCAAAGTAGTGTGTTGGAGATGTTGCCATGCTGAGAAGTTAAGGAGTGTCATTTGACAGAGGTAGTGGATGACGGGGGGAGGAGATGGTGCTGGTTGTGGTATGGCTGGTGTTGGAGAAGGAAGCTACTCTGGTGGATAGAAAACGGCGAGGAAGATGGTGAAAGGGGCATTGACAGGTACAGCTCGACGTGGAAGAAGATGAGGAAGATTGCTCCATCGCCGGTATTGAGAACGGAGGAAGAAAAGAGATAGAGGAGGTTGATTGCACCACAAAAAAATGCCTGCAATTGTGCCGTCTTGTGATATTTCCTAGCATTACCAATGCATATTAGGTTCCATAATTGCATTTGTAAAAATACATGCATGCATGCATTTAATTAAGAAGGGATGAGATTGAAATAAATGGCCTCGCAATTCACATTTTCTTCAAGTGCTACTTCGCAATATTCCCATCTTTATTTTTATTTCCATTAGATTTGGAAATCTCTTCCCGCGGCTGCACCTTTCTTCCTCGCGCTCCATTTCCTGCAGCTGCCCTTCCCTGCGGCTGCCACTCCCTACCGAGGCCATGCATGAGCCATGCACAGCCAGGGCATGGCCATGCATGGCTTTCATCTTCTATTTAAAGCCACGGCTTCTCCTTCAGAAGGCAGCCTGGTCCTTCCATGAAAAAAGACCCAACACAACAGCTCTCCAGGCCACTGTCCTCTCCTCCCTCTCCCTCCATACGTCAGCCCTCCTCCTCCGAGGAGACACTCTGCGAGCAGGAGCCCTCACTGTGGTGCACACCACCATAGTGAGACCACCACCGCCCAGCTCTTCAAAGAGCCGGTGGGCGTGGTGGCTCTTTTCTCATTTTGTTTACGTTTCCAGCACCTTCAGCCATGGCCGTAAGCTTCAAGGTCTGAAGCTCGAAGCTCGGTGGCAGCAGCAGCAGCCCCAGCCCCTTTCGCGCGCACCTGCAGGCACCCTCGCCCTCCGCGCGTGCCTGCAGGCCTCTCCGCCTCCCGCTTTCTCCACCCTGTCGCGCTTTCTTCCGCCTGCAACTGGCCTCTACGCACCTCTACAGCGGCCGGCCAACCCTCACAGCACACCCTAGCAGCGCCCGCGTTGCCCTCGCCTTCCACCGCGCATGCCAGCAGCCTTCTCCGCGTGCTCTGTCGCAACCTTCCGCCCACAAGCCACCAGCCGAAGCCACTCTGCCACGCGCGCCGAGCCGGCCACACTCATAGCACCGCCCGCTGCCGGTTACGTGGCTCGCCCGACCACTATAGCCACTGTTCATGCGAGTCTGCGCGACACTGTGGCTACAGTGGGGTGACCGGAGAGCTTCTCACTTAACCGGTCACCTGACATGCCGCAACCAGCCGTAGCCCGCACGCACGTCTTCGCCCGCGTCGCCCGCACACGCCCGTGCATCTGCCAGCCCTCTCCCAGTGCCTGCCTTCGCCCGCTTCCTTCACCACGTGCACCTGTGAGCGCCAGCGCCCGCTCCAGGCTTCGCGCAGCATGGTGCGCTGCGTCTCCTCTCTGCGCCCCTTACCCTCCAGCGCGCACGTCCCCGCACGCATACGTGCCTACGCGTGCGCTTGAGGACGTTCAGACGACGCATTAGGCTCACGGATGACTTATTTGCCTCTTCTTCACAGCAGCGTTGCTCTCTCTGCCATCTCTCCTGTCCTCTCTCTCTCTCTCTCACAACACTCTCTCACTCTCTTCACCGACGCTCACACACACCTACACTCACACTTCCACACACACACACACACACACACACCTATACTCTATTATAAACATATATATATATATACGTATACTTATATATATTGATATATATATACATATATATACACACACACACAGATATATATATATATATATATATATATATACACACACACACACATATAGGAGTACCTATATACTTACGTATTAGTATACATACATACATATATACATATATATATCTATATACTTATATATATACATATATATATATATATATATACATATATACATATACTTCTATACATATACATATATATATATACTTATATCTATATATATATAGTATTATTAGTATACTCATATATATATATATACATATACCTATATACTTATATATATAAACATATATCTATATAGTTATATTATATAGATATATACATATATACTTACATATATCTATAAATATATTAGTACTTATATAACTATGTATTAGTCTATATACATATATCTATATACATATATATATACACATATAAATATATATACATATATACATCTATATACTTATATATATATGCATATATATATACACATATATACATATATTTATATACATATATATATATATATAAATATACATATATCTATATATATATATTATTACCTATATAACTAAGTATAGATACATATATATACATATATACATATATACACACCTACTTATATATACATCTATATATACATATATATATATATATCTAGCTACATATATCTATATATACATATTTTACTATATACATATATATTTACATCTATATAGTATCATATACATACATATACATATAAATATACACACACACATATATATATATATATAGATCTATACATATATCTATCTATACATACGCACACATATATATATACACATACCTATATATATATATATACACATACATACATATATACATATATAACTACATATATATACCTATATATTTATAACCACATATATATATAGATATATTTACATACATATATATATATATATATTTTCACATTATTTACCAAACGTGGTATTGCGGGAATATCTGCACCAGTTGCTGATATTCCCCGATACACGCGTACAAAAAGCGTGGTCACATACATCTTCCACAATCCATCCTACACTCCATGCGGCACCTCGTCCTGTCGGTTGCATCTTTCTAGACGATGACCGACTCGACACCGTGCTACACTTCATCTCCACCTCCACCCCCACCCCTTTATATACATAATATATACCTATATATATATACTATATTTACTTTATTTCTGTTTCACTTTCCTGTTAGTAAAAAGATAAAAAAATATATAAAAGAGAAAAGATAATCCTTGACTTGCAGGTACCCATCTTGCGAATAGCAAGACCCGTTTTGGAACCCTGTTTTGGCTCAAAGCCAAGAACTCAATTTTGAGGGTGTGCCTCAAGGACAAAGATTACCAGAAAAAAATCTAAATAAGAAAAACACCAAAAACACAATAAATGAACGGAAGAGACCCGTTGTGGGAAAGGTGTAGAAACTTAACCTGTAACCCCACTTCCCTAAGTTCGACCCTAGGCCAAAAAGTGACCAAGATAAAATCAGGTAGTTCAGGTTAAAAATTTTGTAAAGAGATGGTTAGGTCCGATTTAGGTTAACCACTATACACACTTCAACGATAAAATCATCATATTAACAACCTATTTGGGTTTGACACCATACCCTTTTCTGGCGCCGTTGCCGGGGAAGTGCGCCTTCAAGTAAGTTTTTACTCCATTCCTGTAATTTTTTCTCTTCTCTTCTCTCTTCACGGGTATCTCTGTTTTTGGTGTATAGGTGAACTTGGTGCAAGGAGAAGGCAGGCAGATGAAGTCGAAAACGTGGGCAGATCCAAGGCGAGAACGAGAGCGTGAAAATGCCAACACCGCATTGGAGCTTCTCACACGTTGCCGAACAAGTAGGTCTTCTTTTCTTAGCAACTAGGGCTAACTTGTCACCTTAATAAAAAAAAATTAAAAACTAAAAACTAGAAAAACTTCTTGGGATCTGTTATGAACGCGTGCCCCAGACGTCTTTTAAGACGTCTGGGAGGTGGGCCAGACGTCAGACCAGACGTTTGGAATCACTTCCAGACGTCGTATCAGATGTCTGGGATCGTTGCCAGACGTCTGGAAATCTGTTATCTTTGACACGCGCGGGTCATCTGCGCGCCTGAGCGCGCAGACCCGCATATTCGCTTATTCCTTCCTCCTGCGGCTGCAGATTCCCCTGCCGCGCTACTTCTCTCTCCTCCTCGCGCGGCCTTAAAAGGCCACACGCTCTTCCGTCACCACCGCCTCCTTCCTCTTCTCCTTCAGCCAGTGAGCGCGAGAGCGAGTGCGAGAGCGAGCGCGAGGTTGCAGCGGCAGCGGCGGCCGCAGTGAGAACGGAGGAGGTGCTGCATACGAGAGCGGCACTCAGCCGTGAGGGCAAGCTCGCCGGGGCTGCCAGGGCCGGCCAGCGGGGAGCGCAGCGGGTGCGGGGCGACGCGGGGGGGACTGCTGTGGTCCGAGCAGCAGGCGCACGAGGTGTGACGAGGCGCGGCGTTGCGAGCGGAGGGCGAGTCGCGGGCTGATTCTGGAAACATTTCCAGAATCAGACGTCTGGGCTGATAGCCAGACGGCGGGGGCGTCTGGAAGACCATCCAGATGTCTGAAAGGTGAGTTCTTTCGTCTTGTTCCTTCCTATCGACTGACCGTACTGAGAGAGAGAGTTGGGTGCGCGCAGGCTCGGTGATTCGCCATCCAACGCGAATCAGACGTCTGGTTGTAGTACCAGACGGCGGGAGCGACCTCCAGACATCCGGGGTGACCACCGGACGTCTGGGAACTAGGCCAGACATCCTCGCAGGCTTCTGGACGTCTGAGAAACCACGCAGAACAAGGTAATTCTCTGATCCACTTTTTAAGACGTCTGGAAGAAGTTCCAGATGTTTGATTTTGCACAGTGTCGTCGTTTTCGACCCGTTGAGGGCTCGTTCGGGTTCCGTTTTCCGCGTTTCGAGTTGCATTCTTTCCGGAATTAAATCCTCTACCCGTCTACAGTAGCTATACACTGTTTTGAGACACTCCTTGTGTTTGATCCTTGTGATAGGACCTCATTCCATTGCAATCTTGGGGGCCGTGGAGGCACGCGGGATTCCTGATCACGCCCCCATTAGTCCCGTCGTACCTGGTAGAGTGGCTTTAAGTATAATCTGTTAAATTATGAAGCCATAAATAGAACCTAGGACATTACATGAATCCTAGGAATGAGAAATAGATTGAATGGTAGATCCTAGGGTGTTGCATGAATCCTAGGGCTAGAAAACAAGATTGTATGATAGATCCTAGGATATGGCATGAATCCTAGGACGGGAAAACTAGTGGAATGTATGAATACTGCAGTCTTGGAAAATGTGGAAAGGAAATAATAGCTGCCTGTAAATTCATTTAAACAGCTTCCTGTTATGAATAAATGAACATGATTAAGAATATGGGTTGTATGAACGTGAAACTGGAATGGTGAAACTGGAATGTTCTGAGTTAAAGAGCTGGAACCCTACGGGGAATTAGGAGTAGAACTCCTGGAAAGAGAATGGAAAAGAATTGAGGAAGTGAGCTGGCCCTTACGTACAGAGTACCAAGGAGAGCGACTGTCCCCCTATTTAGTGCAGAGCGGAGCCAGCCGCCCCAGGGACACGGGGTTACGACTGGCCACTCTGTACCGACTTGCTGGCCCTCGCGTACGTAGTACCGAGGAGAGCTACTAGTGTAGGGAGGTACTAGCTACCCCACGGGCCCCGGGGTTCTGCTAGCCTCCCACACCGACTTGTTAGGCCCAATAGGGCAAACCAGGGTAGTCAGGTGAGGGTGATCGGACTGTGGAGGGGTAAGGCCCCTGTTTGGTTACTGTGGAGGGGTTGGACCCCTGTTACTGAGAGGGCTCTGCCCTGTACTGGTTCCGTGATGTGCTTTGGGCGCACCCGTTAACGGAAACGACTGACCGCGTGCCAGTGCGGGTTAGCTACCCGTGCGTTTACCGTGCGTGCCGTAGTCACCGTTACGTTTGTCAGTGACCTTGGGGTGGTTGACTGAGAGTAGGATCACCACGGGGGACTCTCCCGGCCAGGAGAGCACCACGTGCTACTTCTACTGTTCGGAAAAGACTGCAATCAAGATCGTTCCCACGAGGAACATTCGAGATCAAGTGAAGGATCTGAGAAATAGATAAATTGTGAAACAATAGAAAGACGTAAATAAAGGAAGAAAGAAAATTTAAAACAGCTACTGTACAGTTTACTGTTTCTTTAGTTTAGCTGCCACTCTACTCAGCGTTTTGCTGACGTGTTACACTCGTTACCTTTCAGGACCAGATGTTGAGCAGCCAGGGTCAGCGGCTGCAGAGGACGCTGGGCCGAGTAGGGTCCAGTAGAGTTACCACTGTTCTCTTGTACCTCTTTTTGTTCCGTTATAGTGAGTAGTTCTTGTTTCCCCTGTACTTTTCTTTACCTGCAATTCATATTATGTTATGAATGTTGTTCTACTGTTGTAGTAGTATATACTGTAGTGGTTTCTTTCCTTACTGCTGTATTTCCTTACTGTTAGTTATATTCATGTTGAATGTGGTTTATTTTACTGCTCTTTTGGTTACTTCGTTGTTGGACGACTAGGTCTTGGGATTAGTCGAGTCGGTCCGGTTCTCGTGTCTCGTAGGGACTTGGGAATCGGGTCGTTGCAGGATCTCTTTGGGCAAGTGGATTAAAATTCACTTGTTTGATTGATTGTCTTCACTCCCACCGGCCCGGGATTTCCCGTCTTACTTTGCATCATGAAAATCCAAGAATCTTGATTCTTGAATTTTTAGTCGTGTGAAGTATTCTTTGAGGCAAACACAACAATATTGATTGCACCCCTCCTTTGCCTCACTTATCTACAATTCAGGAACACCTTTTTGGTGGGGAGATTTGGAATTGAGTTGATTCCAATCCCACCATGACTTTTCAACTTGCCTAAGATTCGATCCCGAATACCTCAACCCCCAACAATTTGATTTTCTTCTGGTTGAGCCTTGTGTGTGGAAATCATTCTGGTGATTGGGAGCACTTGAACTAAAGTGCTTTGGCTCCCCTTCACATAAACTCTAAAACTGATTCGTGCATCCACACATAGAAATCTCCATTTAGGGAAGCCCATTGCATTATAGCATGCATTAACCAATTGAAATTGAAGAAGGGTTTGTTGGGCTTTGAAAGAAAACTTGTATTCTCACAAAAACCCGGAGATTGGTTGAATTGGTAATTCAGAGAAATCCTAAAATTCATACTACTTAAAGCTGAAACTCTAAAAGCCATTCACCAATTAAAACTTCAATTTGGGGAGATTTCGCCATTGCATGCTTGGATTACACACTTTGAAAATTTAATCACTTGGGCATTACCCGTAAACAACGCCCTTCACATTCCAAAAGCACTTGACCCTAAGCCTCTAACTAAAACTGGTAGTAACTTGACCCTTCCTAAGGATTGGAGGTCTAACTACCTGCGTGTAGCGTCTACGTGCTGGTGAGAGTTCCCGCCTGCTATCGAGTGTCTAAGACTGGGGCAAACGGCCTTTCAATCTGGCCTGGTGGTTCCGCGTTGCTCGCATTCGGTTCCGTAGTTCATGATATTAGGTAATTTAGATCTTTAGGTCTAAGGGCACACTATAGAGGTTAGGAATTTGACTGAATTGATTTGTCATCAAGTGTACCTTTGCGGTGTCATTTCTCTCATCTCTTTTCCCTTCTCATCTCCCCAATTCTTCCTGTGGTAGTGCATGTTTGGGAGGAGGTCACAAAACCCTGAACTATTTGAATTGACTGATAAATCTAGAAAACAAGCCGAATCATCCTCCTCCTCCACAAACATGGCTTCACGCCCACCCCCAAATCTCGAGGGAGGAAACCGTCCTCAGAACCCACCAGGTGGTGGAACCTTAGATCCCATAACCTGCCTCCAAGCCCAAATGGAGATGTATAATGAGCAAATTGAAGCCATTCGGGAAACATTGGAGGAAATGCAAAACCCTCCTGAACGGGAGGAGCCTAGGTCTCTTAGCTCTTATCAGAATCCTACTGCTACAGAGACCATAGGACAAATTCGGGTCCCCATGGGCGGGGACGACTTTGAACTAAAACCCAACATAATTGGCCTAATAAATTTTCACTTCCATGGTCTTGCAAGTGAAGATCCTTTTCTCCACTTGGAAGACCTAACCCGACTGGCTGAAACAATTAAACCAAGAAATGTCGGGTTACCTATAGTCCTCATGAAAATGTTCCCATTTTCATTGCGGGATAAAGCGTCGCAGTGGTTACGCACCGTTGGGAGAACCATCCACTCTTGGGAAGAGATGCGAACAACGTTTCTCAAGAAGTTCTTCCCAATCGGGTGAATCAATGCGCTTCGCCGTGCTATCACCTCATTTACGCAATAAATGGCGAACAATTTCATGAGGCATGGGAGAGGTATAACGACCTCCTTAGGAAGTGTCCGCACCATGGTCTGCCTAAGTGGCATATAGCCCAGATTTTCTACTATGGGCTAAATGAGACTTTGAAGCAGATTGCAGATGCTTCCTGCGAAGGGAATTTTATGAATAAAGTGAGAATGGAGCATTTGAATTGTTTGAAAATATGAGTGAAAACTCGATGAACAATGCTTCCATTGTTGCCTTTAATCGTACCAGCTAGCCTCGAAATGTCCACGAAGTTGACACGGGACCCTCCCATTTATCCACTGATCTAAGCCTTATTGCACAAAAACTGGATGAAGTCTTCGTCATGCACAAGAAGCTGGATGAGCTTTTGGCCAACCCCACCTGATCTCTAGCAAACACCCCCACTTCACCACTTCGTCACAATCCAAATTCTTCCAACATCAGGCTTATCCTGAGAAACCCCGTAAGACCTTCCTTACCGAGTGTCGCGCCGAGCGACTAAGTAAGTCATGTGGAACTAGCTTCTGCGAGCCAGTATTTTGACACGGAGGACCAAGCCTCCGTGTGCTCAGATGCATACTTACATGCGGACGAGTCTTCTGGCATAGAAGATGCTTGCGCCCTGGGGAACAACCCGTTCTCTGCCACGTATAACCCAGGGTGGCGCAATCATCCAAACTTCACATGGTCCAACAACCCGCAGCGCCAAAACCCCGCGGGTGGACCAATGCGACCGTTCGTACCCATCATCCCAAGGGCCCATTTTAATCCTATGGCAAATCCGCCATCAGGCCCTTGCGTACCACAAGCAGAACACGCATCAAGTCCTCTTGACAAATTGATGCGAATGATGATGGATATGTCAAAGCGCCATGAAGAGAACATGACCTCTCTTCAGTACCAATTGGCACAGCAGAATGCTGAGATCTGTCAATTACGCATGGCAACTCGATCTCAAGGCACTCTTCCCGCCCAACCTGTTCCAAACCCGCAAAATTTCGTACCCTGTGGTCCTCAACCACAGGTACGACCTTCTCAGGGGCAGGTTCATCAAATTCTGCAAGCTCTGGGCATTCCACCAGGATTTTAGGCTAATCCCACTGCAGCACCGCACTTTTATGTCCCCATTGCGAACCCTCCTCCACAGTATGATCCCACTGGACCCACATCATCCAATGCTATCACTACGAGGAGCGGTAAGCAGACCATCGATCCACCTCGACCTGATCCTGGCCCATCTTCTTCTTCATCGCCCTCTCATTCGGGATGTACACTGCATTCGCGAGAGGATGATACACCCAAATTGTTGCCAGAATCAGTCCCATTCCCTGAGGCTCTATTGAGGGAGCCAAAAGGCAAGAAGAAAGACACGCAAGCCTTTGATAACTTGCGTAATTTGTTCAGGGATGTAGAAATCAAGGTACCCCTGCTCGAGGCTATCGATCACATACCTACTGTCGCCCGATTTTTCAAAGATTACACAACACCCAGGCGATAGTCAAAGAAAACCAAGAATCCAGTGGTTCTCTCGCCTCATGCGAGTTGTGCTATACTATCAAATTTACCACCGAAGCAGAATGATCCGGGCACACCGCTTATTTCCTGTAGCATCCAATGCTGCAATTTTAACCGTGCCCTACTTGATCTAGGATCTTCCATAAATCTTATACCGACCATCATGCTCAAAAAATTTTCCTTGGGAAATCTGAAACCCACCCCTGTCACGTTACAGTTGGCAAATTGTTCTGTCAAAATCCCGAAGGGTGTGGTGGAAGATGTGGTGGTTAGGGTCAACAGTCTCTGTTTTCCTGTTGACTTTCTCATTTTTGATATGGAAGTTCCTAGCTCACTTTCTGATTGTCAGATCATCCTTGGTCGACCTTTCTTGGCCATAGCCCGTGCCCTTATCGACTGCGAGTCGAGCTGTATTGAGATTGCCGTTGGATCTGAAAAGATCAAGCTTAACATCTTCAAGGCAGCCAAGAACTTTGATTGCGATTGCATCGAGGATGACACGTCTGACGAGGACATGATCGTCAATGCGTGTATCGGACTATTTGGGACATATTCGGACTGCTATAGATTACCTATAAACACTGATGACTGTCTGACCAACACAAATTGTGACGTTCCCTAATCCCTCCCTATTCCCGTACCTTCTCCTGACCAGACTTCTGACGAGGTTTTCTCCGCTTCCCATACCTCGTGGTCTGAGTCATCTCCGGGCTACTCACCGTCGGTCCACACTCTTGAAGATCGGATTGCCCTTTCTTTCCCACCAAATCAGGTGGATTTGCAACTCCACACTGGGACCTTGAGCCCATATCCTACTCACTGGGGCTTTTCCCTTTTGGATCCATCTATCCAAAGAGCCCCTCTTCTTGGCCAATCTAAGGGCCAACTTCTTCCTGATTTATTTTCTGATCCTCTTGGGACACTCTCATCCCAAGAAATGCCAAATCTCTCACCATCCACCATCACTTTTCACGCCACTATCATGATCTCTTCACTTTTCACTTCACACCCACCATCCACCCACCCTACCACCCTGCTGTATATCTAAGAAATGTCGAGGTGCAATTCGGCCAAGAAAGAGGAGAGGAATTGGAGGTGTTCAAGGCTGAATTTGAGTATAAGAGACTTGGTGAGGTCTAGTGGTTCTTTATATAGGCAGTAGAGAGCGGTTGAAGCTTGGAATCCAAGCTTCAACCGCTCTCTACTGCCTATATAAAGAACCACTAGACCTCACCGAGTCTCTAGCTTTCAACCTTGGAAGGTTTGCTGGAGTAGGAAACCCACTTCTTCCACGATTTCGCATTAGGATTTGGGAGAGATTTGGAGCCCAAGATGCAGCTTAAATTGTAGGGAAATCTCTTAGGAGTCTCCCTTCCAATTTTGGGAGAAATCCCTAGTCGAAGGTTTCCTGAGTAGGATTCCCCCGCGATAATGGCAGAGGGACCCATTTGCAAAGAGTGACGACAAAGATAGTGGCCTTTTTGTAAGGAATTCAAAAGTTAGGGGTCTAAACAGGATAGAAAAAGTCTGATTGGACCAAAATGCAAACTTGGTCAAGATGATCATAGATTGGACCCAAATTTTGGTACAAACCTAATTTGGACCCAAGGAATCCAATGGTGAAGTTTGATTTAGGTTTTGACTAAGTTTGACTGGGTAATTTATGCAAAAACCCAAATTAGGGCAAATGTTAGTCTGAGACTCTATTTTGGGTCAAGATGGGTTCTGATGATCAAATTGAAGGTACCAAACCCTATAAAATATTTTTATATGAATTTTAGAGGGTTTAGGTGAATTTTACCCTGACCAAAACCACAGTTAATTAAGCGGGTCTAGTTTTTAGGGTTTCAGAAGTCATTTAATTCTCAAAACATGTGAAAACCCTTTTCTATCTATTCTAACACACTTGTTAGCCTTTTAGGATCATTTGACCCTTAATTAACCCTTGAGAAAACCTGTGGTTGTACTACATTCATGATATGATGGTAAAATTCCAATTTTAACCCTAGTTTCTTATCTTTCCCTCAGAATGATTATGTAGTGAATTACAGTCCTCTGGCAGTTATGTAGAAGCATTTAATGACTTAACTAGATCAAATTGAGCTAATTATGGCTCATGATGGTGTTCCCATTGTGACCCCATGCCTAGCTTTTGCTAGTCTCTTAGCAAAATCTCATGGAATTAACTTAAATTCTAGACCATGCCTTTTTATGCTAAAAACTTTGATGTGTGCTTTCTTTTGTAGATTAGGTCAGAATGTCGGTAATAGGCCTAGAGGTACTAAAGTACCATCCAAGATCTGGACCTGACCAGCTCTAGCCTCTGTCCACCACGAAGGTTTCTAAGGCCATTAGGAATTATAACCTAAGGTTCGTTGAACTCCGCGGTTAAAGCACCCGTGCTTGTAACATGTTTTAGCCCAGGTTCAGTTTGCAGTGCATTTTTGTAAGAGAGAGATAGAAGAATTTTTACTTTTTTTTTGGAGAGTTTTCTCCCTCTTTTCTTTTTATTTCTAGCTTTGGATTGACTTTACAACACGGTCTGTATCGGATTCCTAGTTCCCACCATCAATCCTTGTAGGGTCCCTAGCAATCGATGCTTCGAGTAGCATCACCCATGGCAACCCCCAAAATCCCAGCTTTCGAGATTTCGAGATAATCACGCCCATGGCGTTATGTAGCTAAATCCAGACCCTGGCAATTGAAATTTCGTGATAATGCTGCCCATGGCATCTGAACCAGCACAAGGTGCTTACATGCCCCTAGTAGGATATTTAGATATCCTAGGAGACGAGCACGAAGGAGACGATATGTTATTGCCCATCTTTGAGGGGAATTTCTTGCCTCTCCACACTGGGAACTCGTCCAAATCAACTTGTGTTGATCAGTCGCTCCTAATCTAGGTAACTTTTTCAAAACATATTTAATGCCTTTGCATGATTTTGATAATTAAGCGCACTGAACCAGACTGTGTGTGGATTGGGGTGCTTAGGTTACCAAGTCCTGCAAACCAGAGGTTAGTTAACAAGGTTGAATAATTCCTAAGCCTTAGACATAATACTTAAGCTTCGCATTTTCCCTAACCTCTTGAGGGCTATCCAGATCTTAATGGATACTTGAATTTTTAAGCCAAGAATCACAGCCCAAGAGGCCTAAGATCAGCGTTCATACTAATCTCGTTTTGTCTCTTAGCACTTTTTGTCTTTCATTTTCTTTCTTTTTGATTTGGATGAGAACTAAGTCGATTCCTTAATCTTTTACTAATGACTTTTTTTTCCTTTTCTTTTCAAATTGTGCTCATTTTTATCACTTCCCTTTTTCTCCTAAAAAATGGCATGCAATTGATTCATTCAAAATTTCCTTCCTTCTCCATTTTTTTCACTTTTTCAGTTTTTTATTTCTTTGGTTTTTGGGATATGTATTTTTTTTTGATGAAACCCTTTCTTGTGAAGTGATTCTCATAGCGTTTTACACTTTAATACCCGCTCATGCCTACAATTTGCAATGTCCTCATTGTAAATTAGGTGGGTTTAAGTTTAGCTTAGATCATACATTAGAACAGGTTTTGGGAGGGTGGATTGATCGGGGTGACTGTTGCGGACAATTTCAAGCTCGAGTATGGGTACCAAAGGTGGAGTCGGCTATTCTAATGGACAATCCCTAAAGTGCAATATGAATTCAGCATAAGATGTGTCAAGAAGGGTTTCGAGTTTTTCAAAAAGATGATGGGTTGCCTCCCGTTAAGCGCTGAGTTTAACGCCATCAGCCGGGCTCAATGAGCTCAGGGAGAATGGAGATCAAAAGATACCTCAGCCCTATTTATATCGGTGAGTTCAATGAATGGCTTAAGTCGCTGATCGTTCATGACAAAGGGTTCTGAATCAAGGTTGGGTTGGCTAATTTCAATGGCTCCATTTCCAAAGATTCGTCAGATAAGATATGGTCCAATCCATTTTTATCTGAGTTTCCTGGGAATAATTTAAGTTTGGCATCAAAGAGTAGGACTTTCTGACAAAGGTGAAAGATCTTTCTGGATATGTGCTTGTCATGAAAGGCCTTAACCCTCTCTTTGTAAATTTATGAGTTCTCATATGCATCATTATGTAATTCATCGATCTTGCTCATTTAAAGCTTTCTGTAGGTTCCTGCCTTAGAAAGATTTAGATTACACTTCCGTACAACACAATAGGCTTTGTGCTCCAACTCGACGGGGAGGTGACATGCCTTCCCGTACACCAATCTAAAAGGAGACAGGCCCGATTGGGTTTTGTGGGTGGTCCTATAGGCCCACAAGGCTTCCAGAAGTCAAGATGACCAATCTTTCCTTTCAAGTTGTATAGTGACTTGAAGGATTTTCTTGATCTCCCAATTCGATAGCTCAGCTAGACCATTGGTTTGGGGGTGATAAGGAGTAGAGATTCTGTGTGACACCCCATATTTGGTCATCAGTGATTTGAACTGAGCATTTGTGAAATGGGTCCCTCCATCGAAGATAATGGCACATGGAATTTCGAATCGAGAAAGATGTTCTGATGAATGAATTTGATTACCACCTTATGATCATTGGTTTGGGTCGGAATGGCTTTGATCCATTTGGACACATAGTCAACAGTGAGAAGAAGGTACTCGAAGCCATCCAAAATATGGAAGGGTCCCATGAAATCAATCCCCCAAATGTCGAAGATTTCGCATACGAGAATCAGCTGTAAAGGCATCGTATAGCGGTGGCTCATGTTGCCTAAGGTCTAGCAATGAGTGCATGCCTTACAGTGATCGTATGCATCTTTGAAAATCATGCTCCAATAAAAGCTGCACTAGAGGACTTTTGCTACAGTTTTATGTCTGGAAAAATGTTCTTCATAGGCCTGGTCATGGCAGAAGGACAAAATGTCCTGAATTTTCGCTTCCGGGATGCACCGTCTGATGATCTGATCAGCATCAATGCAGAAGAGGTATGGGTCTTCCCAGATGTAGTACCTAGCATCTGAAAGCAATTTGTCTTTCTTAGCCTTCGGCCAATTGGATGGGATCTGATGTGATGCCAAGTAGTTCACTAAATCAGCAAACCATGGAAGTCCCATACTAATAGTCAGGAGGTGCTCATCGGGAAAGTATTCTGTGATGGGTCCGAAAGGGTCGATACCGTCAGAAGGAAGGCGGGATAAGTGGTCAGCTACAATGTTCTACTTTCCCGCTTTATCACAAATCTCGAGATCAAATTCTTGCAATAGTAGGATCCGGTAGATTAGTTGAGGTTTCGCATTCTTCTTCACAAGGAGGTGCCTTACTATAGTGTGATCTGAGTATATGATAACATGGGAACCCAAAAGATATGATCTGAATTTTTTCAAGGCAAATACTATGGATAGTAGCTCTTTCTCAATAACTGTGTAGTTACGCTGAGCACCGTCAAGTGTCATGCTAGCATAGTAGATGACCACGGGTTTCCCATCTATTTTTTGCCCAAGTATCGCACCTACGGCATAATCAGATGCATCGCACATGATCTCAAAGGGTTGTGACCTATCAGGGGACTGTAGGATAGGTGCTTGGGTAACTCGATCATGTAGGATCTCAAATGCCTGAGTGTACTCCTTGGAGATTTCAAAAGGGACATTCTTAGATAGAAGATTAGTCAGGGGGCGCACGATTTTCAGGAAATCAAGAATGAATCGACAGTAAAAGCCGATGTGCCCTAGAAAGGATCGGATGTCTTTGACCGAGCTAGGCATACGGAGTTTGGAAATCACATTCACCTTGGCTCGATTAGCCTGGATGCCTTTTTCAGAGATGAGATGTCCCAGGACAATTCCCTCAGGTACCATGAAGTGACTTTTTTCCCGGGAAAGAACCAAGTTCATGTCGATGCACCACCTGAAGATTTGGACCAAGTGCAGGAGGCAAACATCAAATGATTCGCCAAATACGAAGAAGTTGCCCATGAAGACTTCAAGGTATTCACCTACCATATCTGAGAATATGGCAAGCATGCATCGTTGAAAAGTAGCAGGTGCATTGTAGAGATCGAACGGCATCCTTCAGAATGTGTATGTTCCGAAGGGGCAGGTAAAGGTGGTCTTCCCTTGGTCCTCAGGATGGATTGTGACTTGGTTATAGCCGGAGTACCCATCCAAAAAGCAGAAGAATTGATTTCCTTCTAGTTTCTCGAGGATTTGATCAATGAACGGTAGTGGGAAATGATCCTTCTTCGTGGAGGAATTGAGTCTTCTGTAATCAATGTAGACTCTCCACGAGTTCACTATACGGGTTGGTATGGTTTCTTCGATTTCAATCGTGATGATAGTGAGCCCTGCCTTCTTAGGCACAACTTGAATTGGACTCACCCACCGACTGTTGGAGATAGGGTAGATGATCCCTGCATCTAACCACTTGATGATATCCTTTTTCACGACATCTTGCAGATTTGGATTTAGGCGTCTCTGCATTTCACAGGATGGTCACGAGCCCTCTTCAGTGTAGATGTGATGTGTGCAGTATGAAGGGCTGATACCAATTAGATCATTGAGAGTGCATCCAATGGCTCTCCGATGTTGTTGGAGAATAGAAATCAGGCGTGTTTCTTGATCAGGTGTGAGTCGGGAGTTGATAATCACAGGAAACGTCTAATTGGAACCCAAACAGATGTATTTGAGATGATCGGGAAGAGGCTTCAATTCCATAACTAGGTTGTCAGTAGCAGCAGGTGGTTCAGGGTGGATATTGAGAGCAAAGGATGGAGCTGGGTGTCTAGGTTGGGTTCAGACTCCTCTAATTGTGGGTTTGATCTTCTTGTGATTGATCAGAAATAATCGGGTTTTCCTTGATACATAGGTTGTCAACCACCGCCTCGATATCGCAAATTTGTTCTATAAATCCACAATTAATTCCTTGTTGGGCCTTAAAGATGTCAATCTTCAGTGTCTTGCTCCCAAATTTTAGTTCAATTTAGCCCTCCTCACAATTTATATTGGCCCTCGTAGTGGCCAGAAAGGGTCTCCCTAGTATGATCGGTGTATTCTTCACATTCTCAGGAGCATCCATGTCTAAGACAATAAAATATACTGGAAAATAGAAATCCTATACCCTAACTATGACATCCTCGAGAATTCCTTTTGGTGACTTAATAGGTCGGTTGGCTAGTTGCAAAGTTATTTCTGTCAGTTTAAGCTCAGATTCCTCCAAGTAGTCTGGTAGGGATGTAGGTATCAAATTTGTGGAGGCTCCTAAGTCCAATAAAGCTCAATCAAATTGTATATCGCCGATTGCATAGAAGATCAGTGGGATGCCTGGGTCTTTTACCTTAGGCGGGAGTTTGCTCAAAATGACAGACCTGGCTTGCTCTGATAGTACAATCGGATTCTCGCCTTTGGTTTGCAGCTTACGCTTAGGTGTACACACATCTTTCAGAAATCATACGTAAGCTGGTACGTGGCGTATTGCATCCATCAAGGGGATATTTATATGGACCTACTCAAAGAGCTTAACCAGGTCCTTCTCAGGTGCCACAGGTTTGGTTGTCCTTTCTCCCTTTGTCAAGGCCTCGGGAAATGAAACCTTAGATGGTTCCTCTAGAATTGGCTCAGGCTCTTGATCTAGGATGGGTGTGTCCTAGATGACCAATCTAGTGTTAAGGTTTTCCTTACCAGGCTGGGAGTGGCTTGGATAAGGTGGGTCCTATGTTGCTTTGCCACTACGAGTAGTAACAGAATTCAGTCCTGCCTGGTTCTGGTTTAGTATGGGCAAAAGAGGTGATTGCTGCTAGTAGCCCGCATATGATGTCGAAGCCTCCATCCCATCGGGTGATGGAGTAGAAGGGCCCTGATAAAACAAAGTGAGCTTAGCCTTGATCCGGGTTCATAACACGCCTCTGGTTCAGCACGTTATTCGGATTAGGTAGAGGTTGTGAAGGAAGTGCACCAAGTTAGCGGGGATTTGCCATCTGGGCGAGTTGATTGTGAACCTCTATGATCTCATCTTTAATGAGTCCCCCTGAAACAAATCACAATCAAAAGAGATGTAGTAAGTTAGTACCCAATCTAATATTGCAATAAAGAGATCTGAATTACGCATTGCTCCCCAGCAACGGTGCCAAAATGTTATCCACTCAAAATTGAGTTTAAAATCATTGCATTGCAGTATAGTCGAAATCTCGCAAAAAAAATAGATAAAATTTATAATCGAAAAAGTCCAAGGTTGTTCATTGGGAGCAAATAGGAATTTAATTCTCAAGATTACAATTTAAATAATAGAGATAAGAAATTATGGTAAAAAATTGACTTAGAATAATGTAGAAATAATATCAAGTGTCAAACTGCAAAAAGAATGGAGTAAAATGGTGATCTGAATCACCAATTACTCCCTACAATAATATCAAATGAAACTCAATAGCTATGAAATAAACTCAAGTCAGCCGTCTGATGGTAAGATCAGATGTCTTAAACGTCTAATGAATAGTGCTATGTTTGTTCTTCTTTCTTTCATTTTTTCTTCTTCTCTTCTTTTCTTGTGTGGCTCTTCTTCTATTCTTCTTCTTTCTCTGATTCTGCTCCTCTTCTGCTTCTTTTCTTTCACTATTCTTTTCCTTCTCTTCATTTTCTTCTTTCTTTCTCTACTCTTCTTCTTCTTTCTCCTCTTCAAGCCTTCTTGTTCTGCCCTTCTCTTCTTCAAGCAGAGGGGAAGGGTCTTTAGATTTGGCTAAGTGTCAACCAACTTCTCCAGAGCAAAATCCTACCCTGCCCCATGCAAGCTCTCCTCTCTTTCTCTCCTTGGGTCACACTCTCCCAGAGCCCTCAACAATACTGGGTAATTGGGTAATCGGACCTAGAGCGCACCCGGGTCTAGGGCTACGGGTGTGAGTCGCAGCCGAGGAGTGTACAAGGCTTAGGTAGGTAATTGGGTCTACACCAGGTCCACGGGGGTCATGTCATGGACGAGGACCGTGAAGGGTGTGAGGGACCTCACCCCTCAAGTGTTGAGGCGATAAGCCCTCAACACTTTTTCAATTTATGCAGGTGCAGTTGCTCCAAAACGCATGATGTGGGACTATCTTCAGTCCCCTTCTTTGAGTGCATAGTTGCTGAGGCCTTCATCCAATTCGCATGCAAGGAGCAGTCAATGGCTCCAAGTGACCCTTGGGTTACGTTCCTGGAAGGATTCCATGCTGACTGGGATCGAAGACCTAGAGCTGCAGGCTGGGACGCGAGCTTTGAGCTTGCTTGAAGCTTGGCTTAAATGGCGGAGGGGGCTGGTACCTGAAATCACAAATAAGGCCTTTCAGCCATGTGATAAAGCTCAAGAAATATCGTCGAAGCACGACAAACTTGATGAGGGGGTCGACATGGCGTGGCGTGGTCTGTGTGTGTGGGGCAAAGTCGAACTGTGCGTGTGAAGGTGATGGTGTTTGGGGGCATGCGGGGGCGACCAATAACCTTAACTAAGTTAAAGCTTTTGATCTATGGTGAACGACGAAGGTGTGGAGTGTGGGAGCGGTTGGATTGGCGGTGTGTGGAAGCCACTAGGGCTTGCCAGAGGTCTGCCAGAGAGATGGAAGATGGAGTCAGGGAGGGCATTGGTGAGGTCGAAGTGGTGTGTTGGAGATGTTGGCATGTTGAGAAGTTGAGGAGTCATTTGAGAGAGGTAGCGGATGATGGGGAGAGTAGATGGCACCGGTTGTGGTATGGCCAGTGTCGGAGAAGGAAGCTACTCTAGTGGATAGGAAATGGCGAGGAAGATGGCGAAAGTGGCGTTGGCGGGTATGGCTCGACGTGGAAGAAGATGACGAAGATTGCTCCATCGCTAGTATTGCAAAGGGAGGAAGAAAAGAGATGGAGGAGGTCGCCGGACGTCGAGGAGCAATTCGGCTAAGAAAATGGAGAGGAATTGGAGGTGTTCAAGGTCGAATTCGAGTGTAAGAGACTCAGCGAGGTCTGGTGGTTCTTTATATAGGCAGTAGAGGGTGTTTGAAGCTTGGAATGCAAGCACCTTGGAAGGTTCACTGGAGTAGGAAACCTACTTCTTCCACGAGTTTGCATTAGGATTTGGGCGAGAATTGGAGCCTAAGATGCAACTCAAATTATAGGGAAATCCCTTAGGAGTCTCCTTTCCAATTTTGGAAGGGATTCGCCAATCAATCAGGGAGAAATCCCTAGTCGAAGGTCGCTGGAGTAGGATTGCTCCATGATATTGGCGGAGGGACCTGTTTACAAAGAGTTACGACAAAGATAGGGGCCTTTTTGTAAGGAATTCGAACGTTAGGGATCTGAATGAGATAGAAAAGTCTGATTGGACCAAAATGCAAACTTGGTCAAGATGATCTCAAATTGACCCAAACTTTGATAAAAACCTAATTTGAACCCAAGGAATCCAAGGGTGAAGTTAGATTTAGGTTTTGACCAAGTTTGATTGGTTAATTTATGCAAAAATCTAAATTAGGGCAAATGTCAGTCTGAGACTATTTTGGGTCAAGATGGGTTCTAATGGTTAAATTGAAGGTACCAAACCCTAGAGAATGTTTTTTTATTAATTTTAGAGGGTTTAGGTGAATTTTACCTTGACCAGAACCTCAGTTAATTAAGCAGGTCTATTTTTAGGGCTTCAGAAGTCATTTAATTCTGAAAACATGCGAAAACCCTTTTCTGTCTTTTTTAACCCACTTGTTAGCCTTTTAGGATCATTTGACCCTTAATTAACCCCTTGTAAAACCCATGGTTGTACTGCATTCATGATATGATGGTAAAATTACAGTTTGAACCCTGGTTTCTCATCTTTCCCTCAGAATGATTATGCAGTGAATTACTATCCTTTAGCAGTTATGTAGGAGCATTTAATGACTTAATTGTAAGATCTGTAAATGACAAGCACACTAGAAGGGGGATGAATAGTGTGGGAAATAAAAAGTTGCAAAACAAAACAAACCACAAAAGGCACAAGTTGTAAAGTGGTTCCCCTCACCTGGGTACTCCACTACCTAAGTCTCCCGACTTAGGATTTTTAACCCGATTCCCTCAATTCAGAGGGAATCAATTTACTAATATCAGAGGTAATTAACGGGTTACCTCAACCCAATTACAAGATATGAGAAAAAGATAAAGATACAGGTGTAAGCAAAATGGAAATAGAAGCTTACAACTATTTCCTAAGTCTCCAACAAGAATATATCTTATAACAAGTATACTCAAATCTAATGAGAAAAACTAAGGTGTAAAACAAATGATTGATTACAAAAAAAAAATACGATCGCCTTTGAAGATTTGTTGCAAATGATGAGATGCCTTGAAATGTATGCAACAAAACAAACTCTCTTTCAGCTTGAAAATGGAGAATTGAAGGTGTAGGCAAGAGTATATTTCTCTTTTTGAGATGTGTCTAAAACAACACTCAAAGAGTGCTTATATAGACCACTAATCACCTCTCCCACGAATTCTAGCCGTTAGGGCTATTTTAGGAACATTAGAATTATGATTAATTGCAAATTTGCCGTTCAGACTAGTCACAACGGTTAGTTGGTACCGGTACTGAACTCTTGGTTCCGGTACTGACTACATGCAGTCAGTACAGCCAAATCACTAGGTACCGATACTCATTGTGAGTACCGGTACTTGTGAGGCACAATCTTGGGTTCTGTGACCTACATGTATCATGAGTACCGGTACTTGTAATGCACAGTCTTAAGTCCTGTGACCTTCAAGTACCGGTACTTGTAAGGTCCAGGCAAAAACCTAGTTCACAAACTGTGACCACTTGATACCGGTACTCATGATGAGTACCGACACTTGATGTTCACAGTTTGGAACTTAGGTCCAAACCTGTGCCGAGTAAGTACCAAAGATCATTAGTGTTAATCAGTTGAGAAATCCAATCTATTCTAGACGACTTTGTTTTGAAAGAGTCGAATTTGAGTTAAGAACCGAGTAAATGAATGATATTTTGAATCTTAGTTATCTCTACTTTTATTTTAATACCTAGATTATATTTTACTTGTTTGGAGACATACAAAAATTCTAAGATACAATAAAAACTAAAATCTTCGAGAAACTTCTTCCTTCATGTGCAATCTTTTTGCTTGCTTCCATAGATTCTTTTGACATATAATCGCTTCATAAACATATTAGATTTTTAAACGGTTTTGTTAACATCAAAACACAGAAGAGAGATGGAACTAGGGTCCAACAATCTCCCCCTTTTTGATGTTGACAAAACAAATAAGATACTCATATTAAAAATAAACAGAGACTTAATAAGAGAAGAACAAAAGAACTCCACAAGAGAGTAAAAAACCTCCCCCTCAAACTAAGCACTCCTTATTTTAGATATGAAGTATCCATTCATTCATTTCATTTCTCCCCCTTTTCGTCAAGCAAGCAAAAAATTGAGCAAATACCATAAAAGTTCAGATTTCATAAATATTAAGTGCCATAGAAGTTTTCTAACAAGCTTACATGACACAAAATAAATTTCATAACAATGTCAAGAGTCATACAATCAACAACAAGCTTACATACTCAAAAACTAAACTAATTTCTACGACATTTTTTAATAAGTGGTTGCTCATCTTCTTCCTCATCTTCATTGTCATCATTATTGTCATCAACATTGCCATCATCATCATTGGTGCCATCATCATCATCATCATTGCCGTCGTCATCATCATCATCATCTTCATATGAAACATTTTATTCATCTTCTGTGTCTTCTTCTTCCTCATCTTCGTTAATAATTGGTTCCTTTTTTGCTACAAGAGATGACTCTTGGAAGTGTTTCTGTCTTCTTTCGCTGTATTCCGGAGGTGCTTTTGGTTGAGTCCACTTCCTTTGTTTGGTATGTTGAGTGGATGATGCAACATAGGAATACTCAAGAGACATAGAAATATCATGAAATTTGCATTCCATTTGACGGAAGGCAAAATTCAGATTGGTTAAATTTTGGTCAATGTAATTGAAAGTGTTGATCATGTTGGGATTGGTGCCAGACTCATAAGAAAGGTTCCTCCAAGGAGTTTCGGCTTCTGGAAAAGGATAGGTAATGGGGACGAAAGTCGAAGATGATTCAGGAGGTGGATGAGAAGAAGATTGAGCATTTGGATCAACTTCATCTTCTTCATCATCACTAGTGGATTCCTCTCTAGCGGGTTTCACTCCCATTTTCCGGAGAGTGGTCCATTTGAAATAAATCACTTTTCTAAGAGGAGTGAAATTAGAAAGGTCAATTTTATTTTTATGAAATATGTGAGACACCAAGATATCCAAAGGTAAAGCCGATGCACGGTAATGTGGTCTAAGAAAGTGAATGAAAATTGTGTTCCAGTTGACCGAAAATCCTATAATGATAGCATAAATTAAGGGTAAAATGTCAACAGAAATTTTATGAAAACCCGAATTTTTAGCCCTTAAATTCCATGCTAAAATACGGAAAAGAACACGAGCAAAAAGAGTCATATTGGGGGCAACCAATGCTTTGCCTTGGCAATTAGGAAGCAATAAAGTTTCATGAATTTTGTGAGTAGGAAATTGCTCTTTAAGTGTGTTAAAAGGATGACCTTCATTAGGGCATTGGGTGATGGTTGATAAAAATTTAGGAGTGATGGTGACTTTTTGACTAAAGACTTTGGATGTTAAGACAAGATGGCCCCGATTTTCTTATTCTTGGAGATTAGCAAAAAATAGATAATTAATGTTAGGGTAAACTCCAGGAACATCAGCAAAAAGTGCCTCATCAAAGAAATGCATAAGATGCTGATTGGAAATATAGGTAGTGAACTCATAGATTTGTAAAGAAAAATCTTTCCACTTAATAGGCCTACAGTGATGAAGTTTTAGGCCTTTAAACCAATCAAATTTAGATTTAGCATCCTCAATGATGCAAAACTTGTGGAATGCATCTTGAGGTGCTTTTCCCATACTTTTAGATTTTGGTTCCATCTAAAAACATACAACAGGAAATAGAAATACAATTAGAGATATAGATTATGTGTTCAAGTAACAACACATTTAAGCCTGCATGTACCAGTACTGGTGATTGGTACCGGTACTGGTTGGTTTCTGTCAAAGAGTGCTTATATAGACCATTAATCACCTCTCCCACGAATTCTAGCCATTAGGGGTATTTTAGGAACATTAGAATTATGATTAATTGCAACTTAGCCATTCAGACTAGTCACAACGATTAGTTGGTACCGGTACTGAACTCTTGGTACCAATACTGACTACATACAGTCAGTACAGCTAAATCACTAGGTACCGGTACTCATTGTGATTACCAGTACTTGTGACGCACAATCTTGGGTCCTGTGACCTACATGTATCGGTACTCATGATGAGTATCGGTACTTGTAACGCACAGTCTTAAGTCCTGTGACCTTCATGTACCGGTACTCATGATGAGTACCCGTACTTGTAATTTCCAGGCAAAAACCCAGTTCACAAACTGTGAGCACTTGATACCGGTACTCATCATGAGTACCGGTACTTGATGTTCACAGTTTGGAACTTAGGTCCAAACCTGTGCCGAGCAAGTACCAAAGATCATTAGTGTTAATCAGTTGAGAAATCCAATCTACTCTAGACGACTTTGTTTTGAAAGAGTCGACTTTGAGTTAAGAACCGAGTAAATGAATGATATTTTGAATCTTAGTTATCTCTACTTTGATTTTAATACCTAGATTATATTTTACTTGTTTGGAGACATACAAAAATTCTAAGATACAATAAAAACTAAAATCTTTGAGAAACTTCTTCCTTCATGTGCAATCTTTTTGCTTGCATCCATAGATTCTTTTGACCTGTAATCACTTCATAAACATATTAGATTTTAAAATGATTTTGTTAACATCAAAACACAGAAGAGAGATGGAACTAGGGTCCAACAATCTCCCCTTTTTTGACGTTGACAAAACAAATAAGATACTCATATTAAAAATAAACAAAGACTTAATAAGAGAAGAATAAAAGAACTCCACAAGAGAGTAAAAAACCTCCCCCTCAAACTAAGCTCTCCCTATTTTAGATATGAAGTATGCATTCATTCATTTCATTAATCAGATCAAATTGAGCTAGTTATGGCTCATGATGGTGTTCCCATCAGTAGTCTTGGCCAGATTGAATATGAGGGAATTAGAGGGAAGATTCGACTCAACTTAGTATTAGACTCCTTTGCAGCCCTAACCACTACCATTTGGCGTAGCCCCACAACCATAGACACTAAGATTTCCCCAAGTAAATAAGTCAATTCAATGCACCTTAACTTAGGTTCCTAAAGATTAGACATGTGAAATTTTTAGGGTCAATGTCTAATGAATTTTATTAAGGCTTGGGATTGTGAAAGTAGTTGGGAATGTGATGGGATGATTTATGGGTTGTGCCCCTTAATTATTTAATTAAAAGTGTATCATGCACAACCAAGGGGTTTTCAAACAAGACTTTTAGAAATGAATGTCTTTTATAGTTGAAGTATTGTTAAGGTAGCTTTTAGATTTTGACTGGAGTTCAGATATGATAGAAATGAATATACATGGATGTATGGCCACTTGATCGCATATGGAAATCAACAAAAAAGTTTATTTGAGGAGAAGCAAGACAAGAGGCATTGACCAAGGTTAAGAGGTGGGATCGAGATGAGGATGTCATGTTGCGTTCATATTTATTCAATTTAGAGCATCAAGTTCTTTGAACTTGAGGTGTGAAATTCTCTTTCACAATAGTTTGGTTATAAGATTTAGTGTATGAATTTATCCATTGCCTTCCATGCTGATGGCTTACACGATGGAAACCATTGTTATTAGATCAAAGGTGATTCTCCCAAGATGGAGTACTTGGGAATGCAAAATTTGATAAAAACACTCAAGAGCAACATAGCTTTTCGTGATGGGAAATTGCTTTTTGGATTAGAAGGTAAGTAGCTTAATTTTTTCCATTTGAAGTATGCCAACCCTTACTCTAGTGCTTGATCTTCTATGTAAATTATTAAATCAATTTTCTTACATTAATAATAATAGAAAAAATTAAATTTCTCTTAGGAACATATTGTGGGGTTCTATGAGCTCAAGCTCTAGCAACAAGGCTGGTTCTAGATTAAGTGATCAATTATTTTCTCTCAAGTAAACATAATCATCTTTCTCAAGATTTGAATTTCTTAACTATCTGAAAGCATGTGCTTCACCATGTCATTTTTGGGTTTTCTCCACAAATTTTTTCTTATTATGGATTAGCTTGACTATTGATTTCATGGATTTTATTTTTTATCTTCCCACCTCCAAGAACAAAGCAAAATAACTACTCCACCATGTAGCTCACTTTCATCATAATCCACATGTCATGTTCAGATATTGCATTGAAGAAATTTGTATGGGGCCCTTTAGATGATGTTCTCATGGGAAGAGTTAGGGTGGGCATGCTTCTAATTTTAGAAACTGGAAATGACAATTGAGTCCCAACAGGAATTTTCAAAGGTGTGCTTCACATTATTAGTTTACTAGAATTAGCTCTTCACCATCAGTATTTGTTGATAGTTTTCCGATGTGTTGTAAGGAATTGTATCAAATGCAAAAAATGGAGGCTTTTCTAGTGTCAAGATGAAGGTAAGAATGATTTATGTTTCCCTTTTCCTTTGAATTTTTGTAGATTATATAAAGGCTACCAAGAATTAATTTCACTATTTGAATGCTATCAAATTGATTCAGATAGCCATTCAAAATACATATGGTAATTATGATATTTTATGTTATATTTAATTGGGAATATTATCTAAATCATGCATGTAGCTCATTCTATCCTAAATTAACAAATGTGTCACTTTGACTACTTATTACTTATGTTCTCTATCATAAGCAAAGTTCACCACCTTCTCTACATGTCTGATGTAGTTGTTTATGTTGGCTTTCAATATTTTGTATATTAGTAACACACTAATCTTCTCTTTGAAAGCAGAATATTCCTAAGATCAAGGATCTCTTAGCATATGATGGTTTAAAGCTTAGAGTTAAAGGTGATGGTCGACATTACAAGCTTATTGTGCGTACTAGCACTGATTGGGATACTATAGGATATACTGTAAGGTTCGACACTAAGAATGGAGAATGGCATTCTATATGTTATTTCTAAGCTATTGAAATGATGCATTAGAGGTGTTGATTGTTTTTATCTAACAAGTGGCTATTTACATGTGTTCATTCCTTTCTCATCATTGATGCCTATATTCCTGGCAAGAACTATATTTGATGCTCCACCATTTGATCCAATATTGTTTTGGTAACTAGAGCTATTAGAGGAGTTGGTCGAAGAGTTGTTAACATCCTCTGGAAGAGAGGAATTCTTGCTCGAGTGCTTGTATTATACTACTGATAGTTTTATTTTTAACTTGAATATGATTGTTAATTTATTTGTGTGCTTGAATAAAGTCTGTTAACTGGTATATATCATCTTCGTCATGATAACTTTTAAGATAGCTTTAGTAGGATCTAATGTAATTTGCTTTTTTGTTCTTCAAAATATTCAGGCCAGAAACAAACACAAGGCAATAAGTATGTTGTGCCTAGACATTGACTTGGTGAGTTCTATAGAAAAGGTAACTAATCTTGTTCTTTGTGTTTACTAGATGTGTGATTATGAAATATAGGAAATTCTCATATCATAGTGTCTAAGATAAAGCATTCTTCCTTTTGTTTGAATATATATGGGGCTTCTTTCTCATTTGAGGTTCATAGATTAGATGATCGAGTACAATTGCTAAAAGGGTTGATTAACATCAAGATGGCTAAGGATCTATCGATAAAGCAAATATGGGCTTTAGAACTTGGAGCTTTTAATCCTTTAACTAAGACTAGAAGCTTGCTGCATCAGATATGATGGATAGGAAAGCATGGAAGTTTTGAGAACAAAGGAACTTGTTCTTGTTCAAATTAAAGTTGTGGTAGACTAGAATGCAATGGCAACTATGGTTAGTAATGATTTTTTTTGGAGATCCTAATGAACAAAATGGACAACATGCTTTTTCAGTTGCATTTTCAACTTCTTGTATTTTTCTTTTCTTTCTTTGTATCATCCTTGAGAGGGGATTATTTTGGTGGTTGAGACTATTATTTTTTCTTATTTTCTGATGTATCACCTTGAAGGGCTCTTATTGTACTTTATCATTTGAGGATCAATAAAATTGGAGTGTCCTGGGCCTTTATATTTTGGGCCTATTAAAAAAATATTTCTTAGTAAAGAAGATCGATTGTGACAATTAAGTGATACAACAAAGTGTCATTCAAGTGAATCAGTAGTAGCAATAAAATGGCAAAAGAAAGTAGTGATTTGGTGGCATAAGAAAGCGTCATTAAAGTAAATCAATAGTGGTGATCTAGAGACACAAATAAGTGCTGCTAAATAATATCAATAGGGGCAATTAAATGGCAAAATAAAGTGTCGATAAAGTAAGTCAATAACTACGATTTAGTGGCATAAATAAAAGTCATTTATAGTGACATTAATAGCATCAATTAAATGTCACTAAAATAAATCAATAGTAGTAATTAAAGTGATGCTAATACCAATGATTTAGCGGCAACTATAAAATTTTTACTAACCTTTTAGAGATCCCAAGGAAGATAGAAAGTAACTGGCATTTATTTTAAGCATCGCTAATTTAGTATAGTGACAAATAGAAGGCTTATAGCAACAAATATCAAATGTTGCAAAAGGATTTTTTTTGTAGTAGGATGTATCCCATCTTGAAAGATGGACCTAGCTAAATTTCTTGTGTGTTGTTCCCTATTTCACTCTTTCCCTTTCTTTCTTTATCTCTTCACCTTTTCCCCTTAGTTCTATTTCCTTTTGTAGGAAGCCAGGCTAGTTGTATTTACCAACTATAATGGATCAATGAACACAACCTTTAAAGTAGTGGACTAATGTGAAAGAAGAGCCACTCTAAATACCTATGGCATTTGTGATGTATCTTTGTGGCTTATTATATTATGATTTGCAAGATTATTACTTAGATAATAAAATGGCTATTGGACAAGTCAACTTAAATATTATGAAGAATTAATCAAAGTTACCAATTCAAGTTGGATCCATAAGGAATCACAATTTATCGTTCACTAGTGTTGTCCAACCTTTAGTTTTGACAAGATATTGACAACATTTTTATACTCCTTATGTCCAATCCACATGGATTCAACTCTCCATCTCCTTTTTACTCTACTATTGTCTCTACATGTTCTAACTAGAATTAAAGCATGATCACTTTTACTCATAGCTCTATAACTTTTGTCTTTCTCACCAAGATGAGTTAACATGAGCACTTGATTGATCTTACCAAAATTATATTAGTGGGTTTCCTTTTACTTAGATGAAGTAATGTCACACCCCGCAACATCGATCCTTTAAGATCGGTGCCACGGGCACGTGGCTACTCACTATTTTCCTCCTTAATCATTCGAGAAAAGGTAATGTTGTGTCTAATGCCCTCAGTCCCAACTTCTATTATAGGGAGTTTTTAGTTTTAGGGAATCTATCCATAAGTACTTCACTTGCAAAAGCCGTCCTTCGCTCTCATGGCATCGGGTATTCCTTTTCGAGTACCTCAATATTGAATATTGGAGACTACTCCAATTTACCCTCAAACTGAGGATCGTGTCGATGTTTGGGATCTTTTTCTTGGAGGAGTAGACATGGGGTCTTTCTATCCTTTTACTCCCAATCTCTAAGTCTACCTAATTATACCATGAGTATAGCATGGTTACTTGATGCCTACCCAACGAATCTGATCTATTTTGCTGGTGATCTCTCACCTAGGTCAATCGAGCTCGGCAAATCTAACTCACTAAGGCAAGAGGTATGCCCTCTCGAGTTGCGAGGGTCTAGACAAGGTTGCTTCCCACCTCTCGCATCCTGAGGTCATTTCCCCTATCCATGCTATCACCCCTTGGTGGACAAAAATCGAGGTTGTGTCCTATGATCACCTAAGTGTGCATCATAGGCAAGAAGGATCTTCAAGGGGAAAATGTAATGGCCCCATGCCTGCACTTACTTACATATTACTCTTGTGAACCTCATTTTTCCACAATTTGAATTTTATTTTGAAGCTTACAGAAACAAAAGGAATATGAAAATGTGAAGAAGTCATAGAAATCAAAGTTAATCACATTAGTGAGAAATGTTGTTTAGTACAGGAAATTTAGTATTTCACAAGTTACCCTGTAGGGATTGAACATGTGCAATCCTTTCCCAAGCATGTAGCCATACCCCCATGCAAGACATAGTTGTGACCCTATCGAGGCCTCCTTTTAATTTTTCCCCATCAATCCCTCTCCACCTCCCCGTATCACCATCGCTTGCATTACCATTGCTCATGCTATCGACAACCTCGTGGTCGCCTCCTTCCTGACCCTTCATTATGTGCAACAGTGGCTACAACTCTTCACTGGGCTCCTCTCCTCGTGCCTCGCTTGTGAGTACAGTCGGAGCATCGCCAAGTCATCAACCCCCTATGTGCTCTCTACTGGATTTCCCCCTCCTCTTCCTTCCACCAGTCCATGTGCTCCTCGGCAAGGAGGACTTTGTTGGTGCCTTGCCGCAGTTGGAGCCTCGCAAAAAATGGAAACCCATGTTGGGATCCTTGCTGGAGAGAATTTCACTTATTTATGATGTTGATAGTAATAAATTGATATGTCATTGTAGCCGCATGGTGGAAAATCTCTCAATCAAAGATTAAAATAGATTTCAATTTAAACCATAGTAAAAATGACGTATCCACAGGAAGGATCGAGCCAAATAAACTCACAATAAGTTTCCCTCTTGTTTACTAAAAAATCTCATTCATTCATCCTAATGCAAAAGTGAGAACACTAAAAGATGAATTGAATAACTAATCGATTCTAATTACTGAAAAGAGATGGACCAATCATGCAAATTCTCCTTCACTAGGATACTCACTATAAAATCAATCAACCCAAATATTCAGTGGCATCAAATGTAAAGAATAATATCACCATTAAATGTGAAGCTAATAGATAGGGGAAGATAGTCAAGCAATTTGATAAGATAACTAATTAGCGCAAACTAAAGGGACCTGGTTGCAGTTCATATGATAAAACAAATATTAAATAAAAGTAAAAACTCCCGCAATGGCATTCAAATGTAAAATTTAATTAAACTCAAAATAGAGCACTTGCTCTCGAGTTTGACCATAGTTGAAGGAGAGGTTAATCGGCAGCATGGATGGCCATGGAGGATCTCTGGAGTGAGGGTGTTACTTCAGCAGTGACGGAGTGGCCGATGGTCACTGGAGGTGGCCGGTAGGAGGAGTGGCCGGTGGGGCTGCTATTGGAGCAACAGCTCTAGTGCCTGCAGGCCACGTGAGGGGGTGCGCTCAGGCACATGGAGAAGAGGGGGGACATGCACGAGCACACTGCTGGCCGCTGGTGAAGTGCGGAGAGGCGCACGTGCGATGGCTGTTGCTGCTGCTGAGCGTGCGTGTGCGGTGGCTGTGCTGCGACGTGGGGAAAGAGGTAAGAGCGTACACAGATGGTGCTTGCGGTGGGGCATGTGTGCTGATGGTTGAGTGGGGTTGCTCACTGCTGGAGTGTGGCATGTGGAGAGGAGAGGTATGCATGTGAGGAGAAGGTGGCCTGCAGTTATGGTGGTGGTGGGTTTGGGTTCGGTAGGTTAAAGATAAAAGAGAAATAGGGGAATAGGAAGAGAAGGGGAAGAAGATGAATAGTGTGCGTGGAGTGGGGGGTATTGTGGAAGGTGAAGATGGGGAGATAGCGTGCACGGTGGTGATGGTGTGCGCGTTGTCACTGGGCACACCACGCCAGGGGAAGGCAGAGGTGGGTACGCTTCAGGCCACAGTGTTCGCTTAATCACGGTGCAGGCTTGAAACACAGGTGTGCTTATTCCACGATGGTGGAGAGGGAGGAGATTCTCGCTAGGGGGGAAGGAAGAGATCCCCTTTCAAAGGAGAAGGGCCCTTGCTTTTTAACCTCTAAGCAAATCTGTTCTTCCTCCTCTCCAATTTTCATGGTTGCTATTAACTCTACCTAAAAATATCCTGAAAGTTGGGTTGGCCTTGCGTGAAGAGGTTGAGTGGGTTAGGCGGAGGAGGTTGGGTTGCAACAAGATAGAGATTGAGCGGGCCAAGTGGAGGAGGGTTCGGCTGTGGGTGCACTGTGTGCGTGACCTGCATGGGGGGGGCATGTTGAAAAGAGGTTGGGTTTATTCCTGCAATAACAAAATATAAAATAATTATTTATATACATAATAAGTTTTAAAATGCAATAGAACATATGTAAACTTAAGTAATGATGCATGCAATCATTCTATGACCTAATGTAGTTATTAGCAAACATAAAATGAAAGAATAAAGTTAACTTAGGAGTAACAATAGTCCATTAAAATGGACTCATTAAATACCCCCATGCCTAAGTTTTGCTAGTCCCTAGCAAAAAGTGAAAAACAATGAAAGTAACCAAAAGATTTCTTCTTTTCTTATTCCACAAATTTAGAGATCCAAACAAATATGAAGTGATAGTAGCCTAGGTAACGGATCCAAGTCAAAAGCCAACTTACATTTG
Source organism: Thalassia testudinum (assembly GCA_037157565.1). Taxonomy (NCBI): domain Eukaryota; kingdom Viridiplantae; phylum Streptophyta; class Magnoliopsida; order Alismatales; family Hydrocharitaceae; genus Thalassia; species Thalassia testudinum. The sequence goes on along the minus strand of JAZHRO010000003.1, from coordinate 106,767,880 downwards.
AAGTTCGTACTTAACCCTTGATAAAATTCTACTAGAATAGGTAACTACTTCTCTCGGGGATAAAGTAGAAAGTGATCTATTATTTGACCCCAGCTTTTTGGCTTAGGTAGGAGATACTAAGTTGAATGGATTTATATTTTGTGGCTCACACTCATCTGGTGCTACATGTAGTCTAGTACTACAGACTCTAGATCTCTAGACTATTAAGCAAGTCAACCCAGAGAGAGGCTAAAAACTATGCTCTCGTTAAGTTCCTTTACGCTTACTCACTCACTCTTTCCTTTTTTGTTTTTTCTTTTCTTTTCTGAGATCACATATCTTGCCAGATTTTGTAAATGTACTCAATGTTTGGTGGCCTCACGTGGCATTTACACTTCAATTATAGTCCTAATAACCCTACAACTAAGTTAGAAGTCCTTAACCAGTATTCAGACGATAAAAAATACTAAAAAGTAGGTATGGGTCATGTTTGGTGGATCGAAATGGGTGTTATTGTTGTTGCCTCAAAAATATTGACACATAATGAAAGATGACACGAAAATAAAACTATAAACTTGAACTCTTTTCTTATTGTATATATATATTTTTTTCTTCTTCTTCTCCCACTTTTTATAGATAACTATATACTTTTCTTCTTCTTCTCTCTCTCTCTCTTTTATAACTCCAACACAACACGATGCAGATTTTTATTCATGAGGCATTATTAGGGATGATGATGGTCAAGAGGATATTATGTAGCTTCTTTGGTGGAAGTGCCTACTCTCAGCACTAGGAAGGAATAGATAGGACAATCATATTTCTGACCTTTGACACTATTACCCTCCTTCAGCCAAGGACTCTATGAAGGATGGTCGTAACCATCCACCATAGTCATAGTTTAATTAGGATTCACTCTCTATGTATTTGCCTTATTTGGTATCTCTCAGGAATTCACACACTATTCGCACACAAGAACAAAGAGCGAAAACTATGCCTAACTCTAAGGTATCATCATCTAATTATCTTGAACTTAAAAGTCCTAGCACTAGACTTAGCGCACCAGTAGTCTCTCTACATTCTTCCCACAAATATTAGGTGGATCTGATAGATGATGGTATGCCTAACTCCCTTCAAACTGTCTATGGATTCAGCAGACTAAAAATGTTTATTGGTTTTCTTAAAAAGATCCATTACCTAGTCAACATGCAAATGAATGTACTGGATTTTAAACTGTGAAACAATTTAAGAAGAAACTCTTCAATGACACCTCCGTTATAACAATCTTTTGCTAGAGACTAACCAATTCAGCTGAAGAATTTTTTTTTTTACTAACATAAATGCATGAATACTATATAAAAATGCAAAATGCACCCCCCCATGTCTAAATCCTACAATGTCCTCATTGTGAAATTAAAATAGGGGGAGAAAGGAAGGAAATCACCTGAAGAAGGTGTTATTCTGGACGTTAGGTTGCCTCCCAACAAGCGTTGCATTTTCTGTCGGCAGCTAGACTTATAGGGAACCTATAAGTATGGTTCAAATAGAAAGAGCTAGGCCCTAAAAATATGTGTAACAGCATGGGCCTAGAAAATAGGTAGCCACGGATGTTGGCGAGCTAATGATGCAGCATGATTCTAAATGCTTGCCAACAGACATAAAAACAGACAACCTCGCAGGCTACCTGGAGAGGTTTAGGAAAAAGTGTAACAGGAGAAGGGATCTCTTGAAATGGAATAAGTGGAGGATAACAAGGGTTCTCCAAAGTATGAAGGGTTTTAAAAGATGTATGCATAATTATTTCAAACCCTTCAATGGCGAGACTAAAAGTACAAGCATCAATCCAAACCTACCATTCTACCTGAGGATGTATTGGCCTGATATTCTCCCCAGAAAGAATGTATATGAGCAGAGACCTGAGCCAAGGATTGGTTAGGGAGTGTAAGGGTTGTTTGTGGTGTTGGGTGGAAATGGTTAAGTTCAAGGAGGGCTTAGTTTGTGTCAAGTTCAACAATTGAGATTCTGTATTATTCTCCCTAACAATTGTAGAAAAATTCACGTCACCCTGCCTATCATTAATGATTTCCTCAAGAATCCGAGTCATATTTTCACCTTCCAGTGAATCAATGGTGGACTGCAAATCAAATTCCTTTGATGATAGGGTCGAAGCAACAGAATCATTATCATTAATTTCATCCCCAGATTCTTTAGGTTCACTTAAGTTTTTGTTGGGGTGTATATGTGATTTACTAGTAAAGAGAGGAGTTGCTTTAGTATCCTCAATTCATTTTGAAGGAGGATCATTCTCAATGTTATGGAGTGAGCCTATATCAGTCAATTCTTTGTTCTTCTCAAGGCATAAATCCTCAATTGATGTGTATTGTCCCCAACAGTCTCCCCTAGGCTTCTCACTATTATGTTCGTTCTCCTCCAATATCAACTCCTGATTTTGCGAAGGATGACTCTCAAAACCAAAAGAAGGGAGGAATCCATATTTCACCAGATCATTTATACCCTCTGGGAGTAAGTCATCGAATAACACATAGTCCCCATGTGATTCACTCCAAACTCTAAGCCCGGGTTCCTCCATTGGGTCATCATCCTCCATTAAAAGATACTCTGTGTATCCTTGAGACCAAAATTGATCCAATTCATCGTCCATTCCCTTAGGGTTACCTTCATTGGGTGCATTGGAATCGTCAGAATGCTGAATGGTAGGTATTGATTCCCTAATTGGAGGGTCGAGATTAGGCTCACTAAGGGTAGAATGGGGTTCCACCTCATGATTAATAGGAGAAGTGGCATGAACAATACGACATTAACCTGGGTTATCAGGGGTAAGAAAAATACTGTTAGTGGGGTCAAGGTCCTCAAGTGGTACCATCTTCCCTTTCTTTTGACTCCAATATAGCTTGGGCGGATAATCACTAGGATTGTTCTCCTCTACTAGCCGTGTCTCATGGGGAGGGTCTAAGTGATAGCTACTCAAAATGGGATCCCTATTTTCATTGGTTTCGTCATAATTATTTTGATGATTATGGTTGTACGGGTAAGGATCAGAATCAATAGTAAGAGAGTAGCTAAGCTATTTAATTTCCTTGTTCAATTGTTGACTATTCCTCAACATCTCTCCCATAGACTCTATCATTTCCTTTCGTTGTTTTTGCATTTCTATCATAAAAGAGGAGAGACTACTACTATCAGATTGGGGGCGATAGTCAATCTCAGGCTTTAGTTGCCTAGGGGTATAGGTCCAACCTCGATAAGGAAAATCATGAAGGGTGGGAGGGTTGGGCGTTTGCAAATTGGAAAATTCCACTCCTAGGCTCTGCTCAAAAGTGGGAGTTATCGGGCCAGTACTCGCAGGATAGGAATATGATTGATCCCATGAATTGTCATTGTACCCATCAAAGTATGGATATGTTCGGGGCATGGGATCCTAGTTAAAATGATAGGAGTAAAGATAGTCCATTTCTTTCAATCAAATGGTTTAACTCTCTTAGGACTTAGAAGAAATCAAAATAAAAATAGAAACTTCCTAGAGAGTTCTACCACTATCAAAACAAATGCAAATATAGTGGGATCTATTTTTAGTAGATTCTAGGTCTTAGAATTAAGTGTTTAGTTGGTGGCAAAATAAGTCTTCCAAGAATTACGCTTCCTAAGCCAACCTTCATTGGTGCCTACAACCTACTCGCAAGGGATGAAAGTCTCGAATCGAGCCCATGCAAGAGGAACTGAAGTAACTTGGTGGATAGGCTTGTTGATTTCAGACTAACTTCCCTTGTGGTGCAAAGAGGAGAGGTAGAAATTTATCTAGTACCTTATGTGTGATGTGCACAGTATTTCAAGTGTGCAACACATGTACGCGTTTTGAATTTTGAAATCTCACAAGCAGGTCCTTTCACATGCAATTAAGTCACTGATTTTAAGATCCAACCTCTTAGGAATCTCAATTTCTTAAAGTGACCACTAACTTAATTAGATTCAAACACTTTAGTGGTCTTGAATTTAAGTCCAATGTAGATACATGACAGATAATTGATGCTAAAGAGAAGATGCACCTTACTCCAGCTCTCTTCAATGCAGGGATGTATGCAATGCAGAAATATAAACTAATCTAATTTATTTAACTAACTAACGTGCAGTTCAAATAATTCAAATAAGCCTATAATCTAAATAAAATGGGAACAAACTCCCAAAAATATGCTCCCACATACAAGAGCGATAAGAAATAAAAAGCACTGCGAACACGTTCCCAAAAATGCCCAACAAGGGTCCACAAAATAGAAATTAAATGTCTAATGTCTATCTAGCCTGATCTAAATCTAAAGGAGGCAAACAAGTCTTCAATCACCAATCCTCCTTCCACGTGCATGGGATCAAGGCCCATGTGCTCCTGTTGCTGGCCTCCAAGTGGCATCAAGGTCCGCCAAAAATATCATCTCTGCTATGCACTCCTGCCGTGTTCGTTTATTATTTTTGCACAGAAAAAGATCCACAGTGAATAATTTAGAAAAGTTTCAGAAATAGCATAAAAATGATATAAATTCCCAGTAGGTGTATTTCCTCGACGGCAACGGTTCCATTTGAAAGAGGGATCTTCGCTTTCATTGAAGTTTGTAACATAAAATGTTGCATGAATTTTGCTTATTTATGAGGATGATAGTAATAAACTGATATGTCGTTGTAGTCGCGTGGTAGAAAATCTCTCAACCAAAGATTAAGACAGATATCAATTTAAGCCATAGTAAAATGTCGTATCCACAGGAAGGATCAAGCCAAATAAACTCACAATATGTTTCCCTCTTGTTTACTAAAAAAATCTCATTCATTCATCCTAATGCAAAAGAGAGAACACTAATAGATGAATCGAATAACCAATCGATTCTAATTGCTAAAAAGAGATGGACCAATCACGCAAATTCTCCTTCGCTAGGATACTCACTATAAAATCAATCAACCCAAATATTCAATGGCATCAAATGTAAAGCATAATATCACCATTAAATGTGAAGCTAATAGATGGGGGAAGATAGTCATGCAATTTGATAAGCCAACTAATTAGCGCAAACTAAAAGGACCTGGTCGCAGTTCATACGATAAAATAAATATTAAATAAAAATTAAAACTCTCGCAATGGCATTCAAATACAAAATTTAATTAAACTCAAAATAGAGCACTTGCTCTTGAGTCCGGTCACGGCTAAGTGAGGGTGTGTCTTTGGCGGTGACGGAGCAACCGATGGTCGCTGGAGGTGGCCAGTCAGAGGAGTAGTGGCTGGTGGGGCTGCTATTGGAGTAGCAACTCTAGTGCTTGCTGGCCACATGAGGGGGCACGCATGGGTGCTCGAAGAAGAGGGAGGACATGCGTGGGCGCACTATTGGCCACTGGTGGAGCGTGGGGAGGCATGCGCATGATGGCTGATGGGAACGCCATCATGAGCCATAACTAGCTCAATTTGGTCTTATAAATTCAATAGAAGCTCCTACATATCAGTCAAAAGTCTCTTGAGCAAGATGAGTTGTTTTAAGAAGAAAAGATGAAAATAGGGTTATTTCTATAATTTTACTATCTTATCACAAATATAGAAAAACCACGGGGTATGCTAGGGGTTTATTAAAGGTCATTTAGTCATTAAGGCCTAATAAGTGGGTTCATGTAGATAGAAATAGGTTTTCACGCATTTCAAGAATTAATGGACATTTAAAACCCTAAAACCAGATCTGCTTAATTAACTGAGGTTTTGGTTAGGATAAAATTCATCTAAACCCTCTAAAAATCATAGAAAAATATTCTCTAGGGTTTGGCATCCTTGATTTGACCATTTGAACCAATTTTGACCTGAAATAGAATCTCAAACAGATTATTGCCCTAATTTGGGTTTTTGCATAAATTACCCAATCAAACTAGGCTAAAATCAAAATCCAACTTCACCATTGGGTTCCTTAGGTCAATATTAGGTTTGTATCAAAATTTGGACCCAATTAGAGATTGTCTTGACCTAGTTTGCAATTTAGCCCAGTTTGACTCATTCTTTCTCACACAACCCCTCGTTTTTGAAATTCCTTGCAAATACCCCCTTATCTTTGTCATCACTCTTTGCAAAGAGGTCCCTCTGCCATTGTCGTGGAGGAATCCTACTCCGGCAAGCTTCTTTTGGCAAGAACTTTGTGATTACTTGACGAATCCCTCTCAAAATTGAAAGGGAGATTCGTCAGGTAATCACCTTTCTATTGAGCCATGTCCAAGTCTCCAAATCTCTCTAACAAGCTCGTGTGAATCCTTCAAAGAGTTGGGTATCACTTGTGCATCAAGCTTACCAAGCTTGAAAGCTTAGTTTCCAAGCTTTAAACCTCCCTCTAAGGCCTATATAAAGACCCATGTTACACGTCGATCTCCCTATGCTCGTTTTTGGCCAGCTGAAAAGCTCCATGACATTCAGTGACTCCCTCCGACCACTCTCATCATCCACTCGCAAGACTAGCGATGGATTTTCCTTCCTCTCCCTCTTCCGCATCGCACCATACCAGTGGGTGCTCCCTCCCCCTTCGTCGTCATTGATTCTCTCCCATTGGAGCTTCCCTTCGTCGCTATCGCTGGCCACACCAGACCCGGCATTGCTCCTCTCCCTCGTTGACCACCACTTAGTCTCCTTAACTCCTTATCTTCTGTACATCATCACCGTGCCACTACGCTGCTATTTCAACCGCTCTTATGGCATTCATTACTTCGTCTTCCACCTCATCGGTGAACCTCCAGCGAGACCTTCTAGCATCTACAGATCATCTCTTCACCTGCCACCGGTCCCTACACCTCCACCGTGTTCACACGAGCAAAACCCTTCAAGAAATTGAGGGGATTTCTCACCCTAGCCCTCCACCGAACACCTTCACGTGCTTCGAGCTTCTCTGCCTTTGCCATGCTCACACACGCACCTTCATAGTGCATCACCGACACCACTACACTCACCACACTCTGACGATTCTGAACTTATTTAATGTGGCTGTGAGGCCATTTAAGTGCTTTCAGGCATTCCACTGGAGCTCCGCCACTGCCCCATCTCTTCAGACTACGCCTTCAGTCCTTGGACCACATCTGCTCCATATTTCAGTCCCAGGCTTCGTAGGTGAATCCTAGGCATCCTCCTAGACCTTCAATTTCATGCCACGAGCTCGCTTTCGACTTCAATTGGAAGCCCTTCCATCTGTTGCTGCATTGAGAAGATGTGGGAAAGATAGTTCCACATCGTTACTTCAGGAGCCTGCGACGCGAGATAAATGGAATTTCTTCCTTAGCCCCCTCGCCCAATCATGAGGGGTCAAGTCCCTTATCACGAGCCTCTCACTCCTCGGTCACTACCTTACACCGGTGACCCTGGACCCTATTCTTGACCCCAATACTCGCTTGATTGCCTGAGTATAGATCCAGTTAACCCCGGGTTTTTGAGAGAAAGAAAAGAAGGAAAGAAAGCGAAAGAGAGAGAGGGGGGATTTTGCCTCGCTGCCTATCTCTCAACACTTAGCAAAATCTGAAGAGGCTTTCGCCTCTGTTGGTGTTGTGCTCTGCTATGCCTCTCCCTGAGGCTTGAGAAAGAGAGGCCTTTGCCTTTGTGTGCTGGTATTAGATTATCCAATGAGGGCGGTGATCTATAATTGATGTAGCTTGGAGAAGGATAGAAATTGCAATCATGGTGTCCAGGGTTAGACCCCAATCATGGAGGTCCAGAACTGTATCCCCAATTCGAGTTATCCCAACTAGTAGATGGTTGATTATAGCATGAGTCGAAATAATAATCATCATGTTGGGGATAAGACGTATAAGGAGGATAAGAGCGGGAATGCATGTAGAATGTAGAAAGATTCATGACAAACAGGAGGAAGAAAGGCGCCCTGCAATACAAACAATCAAATCTATCCTTAAGTGGGCTAGCCTAAAGACCTATAGACTCCCAGAACCCATCTTGAGATAAAGAAATGATTTGATCTACTTCTTTCCATTCAATCTAACCAGTTAGAGGGAGGGGTTGGGGAGAAGGTTCTTCCTTTGGCTTGCACCTCCGATTCCTAGTATACCCCCCAGCCGCGATTGCTTGATTCTACTACCCTAGCTAGACATTAGATTGAACGGTAGAAATAAACTAATCGAAAATAATATCAGTCTGGGCTCCGAAGAGCAAGTCCAATCCTCAAGACCAACATTTACTCTATTTTAATTAGGGTTAGGTTTGAATATGCTTTGGAATGTGATGGGCCCTTTATCTGGGTTGTGCCCTTAATGAATGATTGATATGTGTGTGCGTGCACAACCAATGGTTTTCAGGCAAGATTATTTTTTGACGCGGTGAATTTTAGGGTTTAAATCTTGCTTAGTAGCTTTTAGGATTCAACTTTAGGTGTATTCAATCAAGTTCAGTTGACACACTAGGTTTTGAAAGCACAGGTGAAGATGTTTTCTTTTAAATCTTAAAAAGAATCTGGAGTGCTTGGTAAATCCCTAAAACTTGAAACTATGTGGCAGCTACCTGATGAGTTGTTTTTAGTTGAAGTGGTGTGACCTAAACAACTCAAACAATTATCCTGATGCACCACTTAATTAGGCACAAAAATGATTACCTAATCTAATTTCTACTCAATTATGTGTTTGGGTGTGTGTACCGATTCCAAAGATCGGTTTGCCGGTTGAGTTTGAAAATCAGAAGAGGTTGTGTACCTCTGTAAGATTTTTTAATTTTTTCTTTTATATGCGGAGGGTGAGGTAGGTGTAGGTGTCAAACAAACAATCAAAAACTAGCCTTAGAGTTTATAAGAACACCTAGGTTGATTTTTGTTTGTGTTATTATGTGGTGGAATGAAAACTAGTGGGCAGGAGGTGGGGGTGAACTTACAAACCCTTCAACAGCACTTTACTCCAATCTACCACTTTTGCTTGCCTTGTGAGAGAATCTGCAATCACAATAAGAAAGGAGAGAAGTGAGGTAAAAGTTAAGGTGGGAAAACGTGAAAAATCAAATGTTGGAGCAGAAAATTTGCACTAACGGAGTTGAGTTTTGAAAGCTCATCGATGTAGTATGATTTGCGAAGAAATCCGTCAACATATAAATTTATCAGAACTCGAAGGAATTTTGAGTCGAACATAAGGAGGCTATGTTGATTGGAAATCTATAGTTATATTTTTTTGTTGTTTTTGTTTAGAAAGCGGAATAATTACAAGGAACTCGATATAAACACTAAGAAAGAGAATAACCACTTTAATAAGCTTGGAAAATGTCTTTACAACTAGAAAGCGGGAAATTCTACAGCTAGAAAGCGGGAAAATCCACTTTGGAAAGCGATAAAAAGAAGGTAGAGAGAAGTTATCCTCCTTGATGGCTGCTTGGAGGACGAGTCAGACGGGTGTTGGGTCCGTAGAGCACGTATTTGATAAAAAATGTATTGTAGTACAGTTGCGAAATACGATCAACAAAAATAATTTCTAAGATAACAAGACTTAAGTCTCAGTCGTTTGTCTCTGGGAGGCATTTTGGAAATGTAAATTCAAATTCAAATTCAATCTCGCTTGCTCTACTCGTTCAAAATCGCATGTCGATTTATACTAAATACCTATTGATACATGACATGCTGTTGGCAGAATATCAGAAATTGAAAGCATACAACCTTAATCACACCAAAAGATGATAATCAGGCACATGGTTATTTTCAACATATAAATATATATAAATATTTTCATTGAGGCATGATGGTGGTTATATCACAGGTAGCGGAATGTTTATATAGGGAAATTTAAATCTAGCTAGTAGAAAACGACTGCATACATGAATCTATGGGGGGATTATGCATGCCTCATTGGGGGAGAATATGGAGCTACACTACTAAGCAGTAAATAAAACATTAAATCTATGAAGAACTATAATCTAGTCTAACAGAACTAAGGGCATTCAGAGGTGGGCTTCGATGGCCTTTGAATGGGTGAGAAGAGAAAGAGGAGTGGCTAATGGTGCTTAGGTCGGCCCTTGGAGAGAGGTTGGAGAAGTTGATCCTGGTCTAGGCTTGGCGTGGAGGTGGTGGCATCATGGTGGAGCTCATGAACATGGAGGTGGAGGTGGTGATGGCTTATGGAAGGTAGAGTTATGCTGAAAGACCAAGATGGACCAAATGGCCACCCCTTAGGTCTTTTTATAGACCTAAGGGAAGCTTTCTAGAGAATTATGGAATTCTCTAGAGAGGCCTATGGTGGGAGCTCGTGGGAGAGTGAGAGAGAGGATGGATGGTGGTTTTTAGATCCACCGAATGTGGATCTAAAAATTGAATGGCTCTTGGTTGCTAATTTTAGCAACCAAGGCAACAACACATGGTAGAGAGTTATAGAGAACTCTAGGCTAGGTATTTTCATGTGGATGGTGTGTGTGGGTGTGTGTGGGTGTGTGTGGGTTGAAACTTAGGTGGCTAGGTTGATTAGGTTAGGTTCTAGTGGGTTTTGGTCAAGGTAGGTCTCAAATTAGGGTTGTAAACCCTAATTCACTAAGGTAAAGTGCAATTAAAGTTAATACAAGTTTAATTGGGTGTGTGGAAACCTAATTGAGAGTAAAATAACTCAATTAAGTCAGGTCTAGGTCAATTGGACTATCACTGAGTCCAATTGGACAGTGTGTGCTAAGATCAGGGCTCAATTAGACTCAATGAGTCCAATTGAATAGACTGAAGAGATTGACCATGATCCAAGTCAATTTGGTTTAGTGAGGACCTAATTAGGTCCTTAGGGAGGTCTAGAGGTGATGTACTAGGGTTAGGACCTTAATTTAGGTTTTTAGGGGTTTAGAATTGGGTTTAAGGAGCTAGAGATCTAAGATCAAGGCTTGAATCTCAAAACAGGGTCTGGAGGGCAGTTATGGACGTCTAATAAAGTTATCAGACATCTTATAATGAAAAGTCAGAAGTCTAGACTTATTGTCTGGATGTCCAATCAAAGTTAGGAGGGATTCTAGGTTCTATCATTGGTATTCTGCAAAAATTAGACGTCTGACCAAGTGTTTGGATGTCCAATAACACTGCAAAAGTGGGTTTATGGTGTGCGGAAGCTGACTAAGGGTTCTGGATGTCCTATAACTCATCTAGATGTCCAGATAGAGGCTACAATTAGGGTTTTAAGGTTTCATAGGGTGCAGTGGCCTAATCTAAGGGTGGCTAAGGCTTAGGGAAGCTTCTAGGCTGTCCAAGGGCTAGGATGGACCTAAGTTCTTCACAATTTATTACTTTATTCCTACTTAATGGAATAGCATACCTTAAATCCCTTACATTATTATCTACTACATCTAATCTAGGTCTTCCGCTCCAGCTCTACTACAACACCAGTTCTTCTTTATTTTTCAGATCTAGCTTTAGATCCAGCTTCAGATCTAGCTTCTGATCAGCTTATTACCTGCAATTGACATAATGCACTTAATCGGTACATTATAGCATTATTTTATGCATATCTAAAAGAAAGCAGTAAAGGTGCTAGTAATGCTTATGCATGCATGAATTACCCTAACTTATGCTAATCCTAGCCTAATTTTGGTCAATTAAGACCTATGATTGTTGCGCAATCAATGGGGCGACACCTGAAAGACGGAGGATGAAAATGGGGGAGGAAGAATGGATGGGAAGAACCGGGGGCGAGGTAGGGTGTCATTGTCGTCACGGAATCCACTTCCAGAAAAGGAGAGAGAAAAGTTTGATTTTGACTCTAGAGGAGCATCCCAGATTTGGGACAAGCTTCTTTAGAGCTTTGGAGAGGGAGAGAGGTGAAGGAAGGGATGAAGAATTCATGTGGTATGGGTCTCCTTTTATAGTTGCAAGGAATGAGGGAAATTTGGTCATTTCATGCTTAAAAACATTAATTCAAGGTCTTTAGTGACAGATTTAAGCGTCACTCAAGCCCCTGAATGTGGGCGTAGGTGGCAGGCATGCCTCACCTCTTCTCCCCGGGCTTCAACGCTTATGCATGTACGTGCATTATCAGCTGTCCAATCGTGAGATCAGACGGCTTAAACGCACCTTGCCTGATCTCCTACAATGCCTGTCAAGAGGCGACGCGACCTCCTTCATCGCCATTGGATTGAAGATCATCGGCTCAGGATGCACGCTGCCCAGGTGCCTTCACAAAAGCATGTCTAATGGCGTGTTCATGCTCCTCGCATCTGGGCATGCCATGTGTCACCTTCACCACCGCTCGATCTCCATCCAACAGCTTAATTGAGCCATATCCGCACTCCTGCTTGATTTGAAGCAAAGCACGGATTGAACTCACGCCCTTCGCTCGTGAAGAGGTGTTCGCCCATTACGCTACACTTCCACTTGAGGCAAGCTTTTGATTTAACGTTCACGCATCCTCGGCCGTTGGATCAAGATCCAATGGTTGAGATCTCACCTCACCCACGCCTTCAGATGATGAGAGCGCCGAAGGAGAGTGGGCGACATGGTGCGTTTCTAGCTGTGGATGATGCCACGGATGCCGGATTGGACCGCTTTGGTCAGTTTGGGTGGCTGAGATGGTGTCACGTGACGCCATCTTGGCTGTCCATCTTCTGTGTCCCGTAGATGCCATAGATGCTGGATTGGACCGATTTTCCCATCATTAGGCTGCAATCGTCGATACAAACCCATCCGTGCAGTTGGATTTGTCATCTGAAGTGCGGATCTACACCATCTGTCCCTTGATCTGTGATCTTCCTTAAACAATATAACTAATACTACGGAAGTCCGATTAGGGCGATCATAGAGTCGTTGAACTCCAATTGTCACCCTGATCAGATCCACACGGTTGGGTCTTCAATTAGAGGCCCCGAATAGTTATCGCCCTATTCCCTGACCATAAAAAGAAGTTAACCTAAAATTTACACAATCTAACCTAAATGAAAGATGATGCATATGATTAAATATTTATAATGTATGATGCAACTCTACACCTAAGAACATGCATAAATAGACAGTTTATGTGATATAAATGCATTTACATCAGGTGCGCTGTGTGCGTGACCTGCATGGGAGAGGGGCATGATGAAAAGTGGTTGGGTTTATTCCTGCAATGACGAAATATAAAATAATTATTTATATACATAATAAGTTATAAAATGCAATAGAACATATGTAAACTTAAGTAATGATACATGCAATCATTCTATGACCTAATGTAGTTATTAATAAACATAAAATGAAAGAATAAAGTTAACTTAGGCATAACAATAGTCCATTAAAATGGACTCATCAATCCTCTTCCTCCTCCCTATGTCTCTTCTTTCTCCTTACTTTTCATGAGGCTAATGGGATTCTTTTTCCACCTTTTCATGCTCACAAGCATGTCAAAGTGCCATCAGCGGTCTCATCTCCCTCACGCATGCTTGTCAAAACACCACCTCCTCCCCCCTCACACTGCATCAGTGAGTTTAGTGAGTTTATTTCCTGGGTTCTCCTCTCTTGTTCCTTAAACCTTATGGGTTGGGATTTACTGTAATGAAAAGTCCATTTCCTTATGGTCATAGAGTGACAGGAGCATAGAAAGACTTGCAAGGGAAAAATACATGAATGAGTTTCAACCTCTTAAGGTAGGGCAACCCCCTACTCCTAAGTTTCCTTTAATTTACATGCCTCAAGAAACCAAAATCCCAGGGTAGTTTCATATGGAGAATAGGTTAGGTGGGGAGAGATCGACAAGGAGAAATGGAGAGGATGCCTTGATGGGATCGTGACACCCAATTTTAGGGCTTGGGTCGACAGGCATCTCCAATCCCTACCCCTCTCAACACCAAATGTCCCTTAGGGAAATTACATATTTCCCCCTTCGATTTCCACACACATACACACACACACATTTTAAATTTTGGCCCACAATAAGTAAATGTTGGCATGGTATAACCTAAACCTAGTAAGACATAATTATTAAAAAAAATCTCTAAAATGTTTCCACAAATTATTACACGAATTACCTCTATCCCATCCATATAAAAGTCTAGTACACAAGAGATTACCTTTTATCTGTGGGGCAATATCACCTTTTATTTGAAAAGTAATATCAGGGAGATCTTTTGAAAATTCTTTATGACACTTTTATTTAAAGCATCATAAATTCCCAATGGGAACCAAGGTTCATCTTTGTCTTTGCTGATCGTAACTAAATTGTAAGGGTCACAAATTTTGATGCTATTTCTTTTACCAATATAATGTGAAAATAGAAACCATATATGAATATATATATGCCTAAACATACACATATACTTATCCACATCAAATTTAAAGAAAAAGGCACTTCTTGGGTGCTTATTTTATTGTGTATAGCACTTTCCTATATCACACTACCAAATGCATGGAAGTAAAAAAATAAAAAAGTTAACATCATAATTGAGACATTTCCATCCAATATTATCATTGTACCAAACCACCTTTAGAAAAATGATTATTGTCATTTCCACCCAATATTATCATTCTACCAAATCACCTTTCAAAAAATGATTGTGCCAAGTCATAATTGTCCAACATAATTGTCATAAGAAACTTAATAAGATGGGAGAAAGTTCCTTACAAATAAAGATAGACTAGGTTTCTTTGGACCATGCAATCTAGCACAGTTGCATCAACATTTGATTGATTCAACCTAGGCACTCTTCCACTCAGAAGCATGAATTAATTAATCAATCCATTGATTAGACTTACAACTTTCTGATAAGAACCTCAACCTTTCTCATAGATTATGCAAGGATCAACATAATTACATCAAATCAAAATAACTTCTTCCATGCTATAATCAAAACCACAACATCTCCTGGAAAAATTCCCAACTAGAATAGAATCAACAGTTTACATTCACAATCAACCTAATCCAATGGAGACTCATTTTACTAATTATTCCTTCATCAAATCCAATAATTACAAATAACACCTACATTGTACATAATCTTGCTTCCTAATGCTCCATAGTAGTCAAACAACACGATGCATTCCGACTCCCACCAAATCTCCAAATTAACAATCAAACAACACCTGAAATTGCAATTCACAACTTCCATTCACCAGAACGAAAAAAAAGATCCCTTTGCATGCCACAAAAGTGAACCATAAAACTCACTTGTGGCACTTGCAAGCCCAAAGTGGGGGACTCGTACCACCTACCAGGTGGCGTCGTGGTTCCTCGGAAGCCCTGCAAGCCCACAGCTACCCTGGGGAATAGTAGTAACTAAGTTGTCAGTGGGGCAGAGGAGAGAGGTTGCATGTTCAAAAGGTATAGAGTAAGAAAATGCCTATGGCAGGTTTGTAAAGGGGGGTTGTGTGCTTCTGGGGGTAGTCGATGGGAGCTAGAACGGAGGCAAAGCCCCTGCAAATAGGGGTGTAATAAATGAACGAAAATTAATAATAATATGCCTTGATTATGTCAGTCTCATAGCTAATTGCATTATAAATAGTTACATATTAGTGTTAAAGCATGCATTTAGCACAAACTTGATTTGAGTCTAATTATTATGCTTTGTATATGTGTAGGATGTAGCTAGAATAAAGCTATAAGAAATAAAGTGAAGAGAAACACAAGGAGACACTTGGAATCACCATACTCCTCTAGACCAAAACTTAGGACAACTCACCTTATCTAAACATCATGTCCTAAACCTACCCAATACATCCCTACCATAGATCTTCGATCCTAAGGCCTAAACTTGATTTGCTAAAAATACAACATCGTATCCAATGGTCGGCCACAGGAGGTTTCTCTTGGAAGCCTCATGGTCTACCACCATGGCTTTATTTCCACCCTTGATTAAGCTTTGGATGGCCTTGATTTCCCTCCCAGAAACCAACCCTATTCCCTTCCTAGAATCCATCATATGGCTAGTCATATATGTTCAAACTCCACCCTTGATTTACAATCATATGGCTATGATTAATTGATCCAAAACCACCTTGCAATTACATTGAAGGGTCAGCCATATCACTAATCCCAATCCTGGCCCTATAATCCTCATCCAATGGCCCTTATCACTCTGGCATTTGGCCGACCATACAATTCCAAGACCAACATATCATGTCCAACCATGATGAACCCAATATCCACCCTCCATCTTCCTTAAAACCTAATCTCCACCATCCATTCAATTCCAACTAAACCAAGCCTATCCACTCAAACCTGATTGTATCCTAACCTTCCAATTCAAATAATCTAATCCTAGTGTTTATTGCTCTGAAATGGGTTTTAAAATCATCACATTGTAGTATAGATCGAATCAGTGCGAAAACAAATAATATTTATTACTCGAAATCAGAAATGAGGTCTGAGGTCGAACATGGGGAGCAATTAGCAAAATAATTCTCAAGATCTCAATATAAGCAATGTAAAAGAGAACTCTAAATAAGAATGATATATAAATGAAAGTGAATGTCAGATAATGCAAAAAGAATAGGGTAAAATGGTGATTTGAATCACCAATTACCCCTAACAATTATCTCAAATATTTCAACAGTACTAAGCAATTCAATTCCACATATTATAAGTGCATAGTGCACTTCAAATGATGATCAGATGTCTATTTAGCCGATCATATGGCTTATCTTGCCCTCTGCTACAGTGCCAAGAAGGCACCCTTTCCTCTTCTCTTCTTCTGCGGCTTCTTTCTTGTCACATACAAGGGGGAGGTTTCTTCAATGGCTATGTGTTAGCCGTTAGTCTTGAGAGAAAAACCCCCTGCCCTTGCGCACTCTTCTTCTCTCTATAGAATCCGCCCTCCCAAGGCCATAGTCAAGATAGTCGGGATATCGGGTACACACGCAACCAGGACCAAGGCTGCCGGCCATGAGTGGCAGTCGAGGAGTGCTTAGCTAGGTGGTTAATCGGATGCACCAGACCCATGTGAGCAGTGTCACGGGTGAGGTGCGTGAGGGGCATGGGGACCACACCCCTTGTGGGTACTTGAGGCGATAAGGCTGTGCAAGTTTTTCAATTTATTCGGGTGCTGGCGCTTGTCAGCTTCGAGGTGGGACTATCTCATCTCTGTTCCTTTGCGTAGCAACAGTAGCAGTTGCTTCATGCGATTGGGGTCAAATGCTTGGTCAAAGAGCCAAATTGGCTCTTGGGTCATGATCTTGGAGATGCTTCGCTACTCCTGGGACTTCGTCTATGGCCTGTAGATGCTGGAGCAAGGCTTCAAGCTTCGCTCGAAGCTTCTTCAATGGCGGTGGAGTGAAGACCTGAAATGAAGAACACGGCCTTGTGGCCTTGTTAGAAGGTTCAGCAGGCTTCGTCGTAGCACGACGGATGTGGTGGTGTGTGCGGCGAGTCATGAAGGGACTGTGGTGGCCGAACGGTGTCGAAGTTGGTGTGCGGAGGTGGGTGTACTCGGTAGATGGTTTGGAGGTGTAATAGGGTGAAATAGGATGGGGGTTTTGAAGAGGGTGGTGTGGCGAAGGTCATGAGGTGGTTGGCGAGGCATTTGGAGTAGTGGAATGAGCAGGGAGCCTTACCGAAGGTCTGGTCGGAGCATAGGAAAGTGAAGGTGGTCTGTGTGATACGATGGTTGAAATGAAGTACGGTTACTGTGTAAATGAAGTAGAGGAGTTAGGGAACTTATCTAGGTGATTAGCGAATGAAGAGGGGCAAAAGCGATGCCAGTTGTGGTATGGCTGGCACCGGAGACGAAGGTGACTCTGGTGAGAAGGAAACGGCGAGGAAGACGGAGGGAGAAATGCCTGCTGGTATAGCACAACGCAGAGGAAGATGAATCTGCCACCGGTATTGCGGATGGATGAAGAGGGAGGTCGGGAGGAATCACCGGAGCTTTAGGAGCTTTTGGCTGGAATATGAAGGAAGAATATGGGGAGTTTGCGACCAAAATCGAGCTTAAGAAGTTCGGTAAGCTTGGGAAGCATGCTTCAAAAGTTTGAAAAGCTTCACCAGAGATAGAAATTCTAGGATATCCTAATCTCTCATGCATTCACATGAGAGATTGGGAAGGTTTGAGAGCTTAGGAATTGGCTTAAAAGGAAGGGAATTCCTTGACGAACTTCCCTTTCAAATCTGAGAGGGATTTGTCAAGGAATCAAGGAGAACTTGCCAAATTTAGGTCATCAGAGTTTGTAGGAATAGGATTCATGGCAGTAGGGACCTGTTTGTGAAAATGATGACAAAGTTAGGGGCCTTTTGTTATGGATTTTGAAAGTTAAGGGCATATGTGTGATTAGACAGGACCAAATTGCAAACTACGTCAAGACAGTCTCAGATTGGGCCTAAATTTTGGCATAAACCTAATTTTGACTTAAGGAATCTAATGGTGAAGTTGGATTTTGGTTTCGACCTAGTTTGACTGGGTAATTTATGAACAAACCTAAATTGGGGCAACTGTCAGTCTAAGACTTTATTTTGGGTTAAGATGGGTTCTGATGGTCAAATTGAAGGTATCAAACCCTTGAGAATATTTTTCTATGAATTTTAGAGGGTTTAGGTGAATTTTATCCTGACCAGAACCTCAGTTAATTAAGCAGGTCTATTTTTAGGATTTCATAAGTTATTTAATTCTCAAAACGCGCAAAAATCCTTTTCTGTCAATATTAACTCATTGGATATTTAAGACCATTTGACCCTTAATTAACCCCCTAGGAAAACCTGTGATTGTTCTGCAATCAAGTGATAATGGTAAAATTACAGGTTTAATTTTGGGTTCTTGCCTTTCAGAATGGATTTGCAGTGACTTAAGGCTCTCTAGTAGTTATGTAGGAGCATTTATACCTTGAATATGACTAAATTGAGCTAGTTATGGCTCATGATGGTATACCCATCATACCCTCATGCCTAGCTTTTGCTAGTCCCTTAGCAAAATCTCATGGAATTAACTTTAATTCTAGACCATATGCCTTTCTTTGCTTAGATTTATGTTGTGTGCTTTCTTTTGTAGATTAGGTCAGAATGCCAATAGTAGGCCTAGAGGTACTCAAGTACCAACCAAGATCCAAACTTGAACAGCTCTAGCCTCAGTCCACAGTGAAGGTTTCTAAGGCCCATGAGAACTAACCTAAGTTTCGTTGAACTCCGCGGTTAAAGCACCCATGCTTAAGACATGTTTAGTCCCGGTTCAGTTTGCAGTGCATTTTTGTAAGAGAGAGACATAAGGTTTTTTTAGTTTTTGGAGAGTTTTCACTTTATTTTCTTTTTATTTCTAGCTTCGGATCGGCTTTACAACATGGTCTGTATTGAATTCCTAGCCCCCACCATCAATCCACGCAGGGTCCCTGGCAATCAATGCTTTGTGATAGCACCACCCATGGCAACCCCCAGAACCTTGGCTTTTAAGATTTTGGGATAATCTCGCCCATGGCGTTATGTAGCTAAATCCAAACCCTAGCAATAGACATTTCGTGATAATGCTGCCCATGGTATCTGAACCAGCACAAGGTGCTTACATACCCCCAGTAGGATATTTAGATATCCTAGGAGACAAGCACCGAGAAGACTGTATGTTGTTGCACATCTTCGAGGGGAATTTCTCATTTCTCTACGTTGGGAACTCTTCCAAATCAACTTGTGTTGATCAGTTGCTCCTAATCTAGGTAGCTTTTTCATAACAGAATTAACGTATTTGCATGATTTTGGTAATTAAGTGCACTGAACTAGACTATGTGTGGATTGGGGTGCTTAGGTTATCGAGTCCTGCAAACCAGAGGTCAGTTAACGACGTTGAATAATCCCTAAGCCTTAGACCTACTACTTAAGCTTCACATTTTCCCCAACCTCTTGAGGGCCATCCAGATCTTAACGTATACATGAATTTTTAAGCCTAAACACAAGCCCAAAAGGCCTAAGATCAGCGTTCATACTAATCTCTTTTGTCTCTTAGCACTTTTATTTCTTTTATTTCTTTCTTTTGATTTGGTCAAGAACTAAGTAGATTCCTTAATCTTTTACTAATGACTATCTCTTATTTTTGTTTTAAACTGTGCTCCTTTTTGACATTTATGTTACCTCTCCTTTTCCTCCTCAAGAATGACATGCATATTGATTCTCAAAATTTCCTCCCTTCATTTTTTTCCTTTTTTAGTTTTTTATTTTTTTGGTTTTTTTGGAGTATGTAATTTTTTTGATGAAACCCTTTCTTGTGAAGTGACTCGTACAGTGTTTTGCACTTTAATACCTCCCCATGCCTACGATTTGCAATGTCCTCATTGTAAATTAGGTGGGTTCAAGTTCAGCTTAGATCGTACATTGGAACAAGTTTTGGGTGGGTGGATGGGTTGGGGTGACTATTGCAGGCGATTTCAAGCTCGGGTACGGGTACCAGAAGTGGAGTTGGCTGCTCTAATGGACGAACCCTAAAGTGTAATATGAGTTCAGTATAAGATGTGTTAAGAAGGGTTTTGGGTTTTTCAAAAAGATCATGGGTTGCCTCCCATTAAGCGCTGAGTTTAACACCATTAGTCGAGCACAATGAACTCAGGGAGAATGGAGATCAAAAGATACCTCGACCAAGTTCGTATCGGTGAGTTCAATGAATGGCTTAAGTCATTGGCCATTCACAATAAAAGGTTCAGAATCAAGGCTGGGTTGACTAATTTCAATGTCTCCATTTCCAAAAATCCGTCTAATAAGATATGGTCCAATCCATTTTGATCTGAGCTTTCCTGGGAATAGTTTGAGTTTGGCATCAAAGAGTAGGACTTTCTGACTAGGGTAAAAGATCTTTTTGGATGAGTGCTTGTCATGAAATTCCTTAACTTGCTCTTTGTAAATACACGAGTTCTCATATGCATCATTGCGTAATTCATCGATCTCACTTATTTGAAGCTTTCTGTGGGTTCCTGCCTTAGAAAGATCTAGATTACACTTCCGTATAGCCCAATAGGCTTTGTGCTCCAACTCGACGGGGAGGTGATGTGCCTTCCCATACACCAATCTAAAAGGAGACATGCCCAATTGGGTTTTGTGGGCAGTCCTATAAGCCCACAAGACTTCCAGAAGTCGGGACGACCAATCTTTCCTGTCAGGTCGGATAGTGACTTGAAGGATTTTCTTGATTTCCTGATTTGATAGCTTAGCTAGGCCATTGGTTTGGGGGTGATAAGGAGTAGAAATTCAGTGCGACACCCCGTATTTGGTCATCAGTGATCTGAACTGAGCATTCATGAAATGGGTCCCTCCATCAGAGATAATGGCACGTGGAATCCCGAATCGAGAAAAGATGTTCTGATGAATGTATTTGATTACCACCTTATGATCGTTGGTTCGGGTTGGAATGGCTTCGATCCATTTGGACACGTAGTCAACAGCGAGAAGAATGTATTTGAAGCTATCTGAGATAAGGAAGGGTCCCAGGAAATCAATCCCCCAGATATCAAGGATGTCACATACGAGAATCGGCTGCAAAGGCATCATATCGCAGTGGCTCATGTTGCCCAAGGTCTGGCAACGAGTGCATGCCTTATAGTGATCGTATGTGTGCTTGAAAATCGATGGCCAATAAAAGCCGCACTGGAGGACTTTTGCTGTGGTTTTATGTCTGGAGAAGTGTCCGCCGTAGGCCTGGTCATGGTAGAAGGACAAAATGTCCCGAATTTCCATTTCTGGAATGTATCATCTAATGATCTGATCAACACCAATGCAGAAGAGGTATAGGTCTTCCCAGATGTAGTACTTGGCATGGGAAAGCAATTTGTCCCTCTTAGCCTTCAGCCAATCGGATGGGATTTGATGTGATGCCAAGTAGTTCACCAAATCATCAAACCAAGGAAGTCCTATACTAATAGTCAGGAGGTGCTTATCAGGAAAGTGTTCTGTGATGGGTCTAGAAGGGTCGATACTGTCAGAAGGAAGGCGAGATAAGTGGTCAGCTACCACATTCTGCTTTCCCATTTTATCGTGAATCTTGAGATCAAATTCTTGCAATAGCAAGATCCAATGGATTAGTCGAGTTTTCACGTCCTTCTTTGAGAGGAGGTGCCTCACTGAAGTGTGATCTAAGTATATGATAACATGGAACCCAAAAGATATGATCTGAATTTCTCCAGGGCAAATACTACGGCTAACAGCTCTTTCTTAGTAACTGGGTAGTTGTGTTAAGCCTCGTCAAGTGTCTTGCTAGCGTAGTAGATGATCACAAGTTTCCTGTCTATTTTTTGCCCTAGTACCGCACCTACAGCATAATCAGATGCATCGCACATGATCTCAAAGGGTTGAGACTAATCAGGGGACTGCCGGATAGATGCTTGGGTAACTCAATGACGTAGGATCTCAAACGCTTGAGTGCACTCCTTGGTGATTTTGAAGGGGACATCCTTAGATAGAAGAGTAGTCAGGGGGTGTGCGATTTTCGAGAAATCAAGAATGAATCGACGATAAAAATCGACATGCCCCAAAAAGGATCAGATGTCTTTGACCAAGCTAGGCTTAGGGAGCTTGGAAATCAGATTGATGTAGGCTCGATCAATTTGGGTGCCTTTTTCAGAGATGAGATGTCCCAGGACAATTCCCTCATGTACCATGAAGTGGCTCTTTTCACAAGAAAGAACCAAGTTCACGTCGATGCATCGCTTGAGGATTTGGACCAAGTGTAGGAGGCAATCATCAAAAGGTTCTCCAAATACCAAGAAGTCATCCATGAAGACCTCAAGGTATTCACCTACCATATCTGAGAATATGGCAAGCGTGCACTGCTGAAAAGTAGCGGGTGCATTATAGAGACCGAATGGCATCCTTCAGAATGTGTATGTCCCGAAGGGGTAGGTGAAGGTGGTCTTCTCTTGGTCCTCAGGATGGATTGAGACCTAGTTATACATAGAGTACCTGCACAAGAAGCAGAAGAATTTATTTCTCGCTAGTTTCTCGAGTATTTGATCAATGAACGGTAGTAGGAAATGATCCTTTTTCATGGAGGAATTGAGTCTTCTATAATCAATGCAGACTCTCCATGAGTTTGCTATACGGGTCGGTAAAGTTTCTCCAATTTTAGTTGTGATGACGGTGAGCCTTGCCTTCTTAGGCACAACTTGAATTGGACTCACCCACCGACTGTCGGAGATCGAGTAGATGATCCCTGCATCTAACCACTTGATGATCTCCTTTTTCGTGACATCCTGCAGATTTGGATTTAGGCATCTCTGCATTTCATGGGATGGTTGTGAGCCCTCTTCAATATCGATGTGATGTGTGCAGTATGTGGGGCTGATGCCAATCAGATCATCGAGAGTCCATCCAATGGCTCTTCGATGCTGCTGGAGAATAGAAGGCAGGCGTGTTTCTTGATCAGTTGTGAGTTGGGAGTTGATAATCACAGGAAACGTCTGATTGGAACCCAAAAATACGTATTTGAGATGGTCAGGGAGGGGCTTCAATTCCATAACAGGATTATCAGTAGCAGCAAGTTGTTTAGGGTGGTTGTCGAGAGCAAAGGAAGCAGCTATGGGTGTGTCTAGGTTATCTTTAGGCTCCTCTAATTGCGGATTTTGATCTTCTGGTGGTTGATCAGAAATATTCAGATTTTCCTCGATACATAGGTCATCAATCACGGCCTCGATATCGCAGATTTGTTCTATAACCCCGCAATTAATTCCTCGTTGGGCCTTAAAGATATCAATCTTTAGCATCTTGATCCTAAATTTTAACTCAATTTGGCCCTCCTCACAATTAATATTGGCCCTAGTAGTGGCCAGAAAAGGTCTCCATAATATGATCGGTGTATTCTTGAAGTTTTCAGGAGCATCCATGTCTAAGACAATGAAATCTACGGGAAAATAGAAATCGTGTATCCTAACTATGACATCCTTGAGAATTCCTTTTGGTGACTTAATCTATCGATCAGCTAATTTCAAGGACATTTATGTCGGTTTAAGCTCAGATTCCTCAAAGTAGTCTAGTAGGGATGTAGGTATCAAATTTATGGAAGCTCCTAAGTCTAGTAAGGCTCGGTCAAACTTCATATCACCGATAGCATAGGAGATCAGAGGGGTGCCTAGGTCTTTTGCCTTAGGTGGGTGTTTGCTCAAAATGACTGAGTTGGCTTGCTACGACAGTATGATCGGGTTCTCGCCTTTGGTTCAAGGCTTATGCTTAGGTGTACACACGTCTTTCAGGAATCGTGCGTAAGTCGGAACATGGAGAATTGCATCCATCAAGGGGATGTTTATATGGACCTGCTCAAAGAGCTTAACCAGGTCCTCCTCAGGTGCCACAGGTTTGGCTATCCTCTTTCCCTTAGTCAGGGCCTCGGGAAATGGAACCTTAGATGGTTCCTCTAGAATTGGCTCAGGCTCTTTATCAGGGATGAGTGTGTCATGGATGACCAATCTAAGATTAGGTTTATGGTCTCAGGCATGTTGTGGCTAGGAAAGGGTGGGTCTTGTGTTATTTTGCCACTACAGGTGGTGACGGAATTTAATCCTACCTGATTTTGGTTTGGGTTAGGCAAAATAGGTGTTGGCTGCTAAATTCCCGAGTATGAAGTTGAAGCATCCATTCCGTCAGGTGATGGAGCAGAAGGGGCCTGATAAACAAAGTGGGCTTAGCCCTGATTTGGGTTCATAATGTGCCTTTGGTTTGGCACATTATTCGAATTTGGAAGAGGCTGAGAAGGAAGTGCACCAAGCTGGTGAGCAATTTCCAGCTAGGCCAATTGATTTCATAACTCAGAAATCTCTTCTTTGTGTTGTTTCTGCATGTCAACCAAGGTCTGGAGAATCAAAGATGTATGAACTTCTTTAGGTGGTCCAAATTGGAAGTTTTGAGTGGGCCTTGGTTGGGTGGGCTGATAAGGTCGCAGAGCTTGTGGTCGGGGTTGGAATTGATGTCTTAGATTCGGGTTATTTCCCAACCATGAAAAGTTAGTATGATTATGCCATCCAGAGTTGTAAGTGTTGGAGAAAGGATTATTCTGGACGACGAGAAGATCTTCGTAGGTCTAAGGAGCTTCGAGATAATTAGGGTATGGGGGTTCAGAGTTCCCCCAACTGAGGTTGGCTGACCCAAAGTTGCCTCATAATCAGATGGAGGTGGATATGCATCCATCTCTGGGGAGTGGTAGATGTTGTACGTAGCCTCCCTTCCCGTGGGTGGGTGAATGTATGTGCTTTGAGGTGTAGAGGTGGATTTGTGTAGATGATGAGTGATGTCGTCCACCTTCTTCTCGATAATGGAGACCTTGTCCAATTGATTGGCTACCAACTCTAGATCAAAGGATGCAGAAAGGCCTCGGGATTCGTGTACCCCACGATCATTTGTCAATGCACATGTGGATGTCCGATCGTATGCACCCAATGACTCATCGTTCAGGGAGTTCTCACACATGTTCTTGAGAATTTCCCAGATCTTGTCGTAATGTTGACCCATGATGCTACCACCACAGGATGCATTGACAAAGAGCTTGATATCCTCACGGAGTCCATAGTAAAAGGATTGGACTTGTTCCCACTTCAGTACTCCATGATGGGGGCACTTACGCATGAGATCTAGAAAGCGATCCCATGCTTCGTGTAGAGATTCTCCCACTCCTTGGGAGAAGTGCATGATTTGGTGCCATATCGTGTTGGTACGACCAATGGGGTAGAATTTTTGCAGGAAGGCAGATTGAAGTTCTCCCTATGTGTTGATTGTGTGTGGTTGAGTCTAAAACTAGTGAGCGGCTTTGTCAGCCAAGGAGAATGAGAAGAGCTTTAAGAGTAATCTGTCCCAATTCTATACATCTACCCCTAAGGTGTAGGCCAGATGTTTTAGGTTTCTGATGTGTTGGAAAGTATCCTCGGAGTTCAAGCCATGAAATTTTGGGCTCATATGAAGCATGCTAGGCTTGAGATCTGCCTCGGGTCCTCCCACGGGGATGTTGATTCAGGGTTCAATCTCCACCACTGTGAGATTATAGTGATCTCTCATTTGAGGATGTGGCGGTGGGTTGATGATGGCATTGATTCGATTTTGGAAATCATGGAATTGTTGCTCAAGGTTAGGTTGATCTTCTTGGTGATCCATAGGAGTAGTAGGTTTTGAATCAGAGGATATGTCAATGTGATCAGGTTGTTGCACAAACACGGAAGTCGAGGCTTGACCTCAACGAGAGTGAATATCTAATGGAGGCCTCAAGGATGGTCTTAAGGACCTCCTCCCAAACATGCACCGATGGAATAGATGAGGGATAGCAGGTGATGGACCCAATCACGACACTCAAAAATTTTGGATGACCATAGAGGTTCGGGGCGGATGATACCCCTTAGTCAGAAAATCGTCCACCTGAGAATTTCCTGGGCAGCCTGAGAGGTAGAGTCCTACGAAGACCCCTACATGGTAGAGTGCGTCCACAAGTTACAGGGTTTCCCCCACCCGACCTCTCTTGTCACTGGGGATCCAGGTAGACCAGAATGGGGACTTGACCTCTTAAGTCTACTAGTTTTAGATTAAGGTTCTTATGATTTCACTTGAACTTTGAGATGTTTTTGTGTAAAGTGACATAATTTGAAGATTGGTTAACCCAACAAGGTGGGTCAACTTCACCTATTTTGTCCTTTGAGAAATTTAGGTCCCTCTTTTAGTGTTCAAATGAAATTAAGAGCCTGATTTTAGGGTTTGCTTGAGTAGATCAATTCAATTAGGGCTTAGGCACACACAGCTTGGGAAGATTAATTCTTGATTAAGCAAGTGTGTCTCTAAAACCCTAAACTGGAAACCCTAATTGGCTCTGATTGATCCAATTCAGTTTTGTTTAAATGTGTTACCTAGGGCTCAAGCAAGAAGGTGATAGCCCTGGATACCTTAAGCTTTAAGTAGGTGCACAAATCAGGGTTAGGATGTTCTTTAGAATGTATCAAATAAGGCAACTTGATGATTTGTCTAAGAATAGAACGCAAGTAGCCCTAATTGATTTTTTTTCCTTTTTTAGCTTATCAAAATCAGGGGCTTAGAAGGGTTTGTGTTTACCTGCACCTAGAGTGGCTGATGTGCGGCTGATCTTCTTTCAATGAATCCCCCCTGAAACAAATCACACTAAAGAGAGATAGAGAAAGTTAGTACCAAATCAGATATTGCAATAAAGAGATCTAAATTGCGTGTTGCTCCCCAGCAACGGTGCCAAAATGTTTATCGCTATGAAATGGGTTTTAAAATTGTCGCGTTGTAGTACAGATTGAATTAGTGCAAAAACAAATAATATTTATTACTTGAAATCAGAAATGAGGTCCGAGGTTGAACACGAGGAGAAATTGGTAAAATAATTCTCAAGATCAAAATATAAGCAATGTAAAAGAGAACTCTAAGCAAGAATAATATATAAATGGAAGTGAATGTCAGATAATGCAAAAAGAATGGGGTAAAAAGGTGATTTGAATCACCAATTACCCCTAACAATTATCTCAAATATTTCAACAGTACTAAGTAATTCAATTCCACGTATGATAAGTGCACAGTGCACTTCAAATGATGCTTAGACATCTGTTTAGCCAATTAGATGGCTTATCTTGCTCTCTGCTACAGTGCTAAGAAGGCACCCTTTCCTCTTCTCTTCTTCTGCGGCACCTTCTTTCTTTTCACACACAAGGGGGAGGTTTCTTAAATGGCTAAGTGTCGGCCGTTAGTCCTAAGAACAAAACCCTCCTACCCCTGCGTGCTCTTCTTCTCTCTGTAGGATCCACCCTCCTAGGGCCACAGTCAAGATAGTCAGGTTATCGGTACATGCTCACCCGAGACTAGGGCTACCAACCGAGAGTGCCAGTCGAGGAGTGCTTGGATAGGCAAGTAATCAGATGCACCAGACCCGTGTGAGTAGTGTCACAGGCGAGGTGCGTGAGGGGCGCGGGGACCTCACTCCCTGTGAGTACATGAGGTGATAAGGCTGTGCAACTTTTTCAATTTACGCAGGTGCAGGCGCTTGTCATCTTCCTAGGTGGGACTATCCCACCTCTCTTCCTTTGCATAGCAGCAGCTGCTGATTCATGCGATTGTGGTCAAATGCTTAGTCAAAGAGCCAAATTAGCCCCTGGGTCATGATCCTGGAGATGCTCTGCTGCGCCTGGGACTTCGTCTGTGGCTTGCAGATGTTGGAGCAAGGATTCAAGCTTTGCTCGAAGCTTCTTCAATGGCGGCAGAGGAGCAAAGACCTGAAATGAGGAACACGGCCTTGCGGCCTTGTTAGAAGGTTCAGCAGGCTTCGCCATAGCACGGTGGATGTGGTGGTGTGTGCGGCATGTCGTGAAGGTGACTATGGTACCCTGACGGTGTTGGAGTTGGTGCACAGAGTTGGGTGTGTTTGACAGATGGTTTGGAGGTGTAATAGAGTGAAATAGGATGGGGGCTTTGAAGAGGGTGGTGTGGTGAAGATCGTGAAGTGGTTGGCGAGGAGTTTGGAGTAGTGGAATGAGCAGTTAGCCTCGCCAGAGGTTTGGTCGGAGCGAAGGATGGTGAAGGTGGTCTGTGTGATATGATGGTCGAAATCAAGTGCAGTTGGTGTGTAAATGAGGTAGAGGAGTTAGGGAAGTTATCTAAATGATTGACGGATGAAGAGGAGCAGAAGCGATGCTAGTTGCGATATGGCTAGCGTTGGAGATGAAGGTGACTCTGGTGAGGAAGACGGAGGGAGAGATGTCCGCTGGTATGGCACGATGTGCAGGAAGACAAGGAAGATGAATCCACCACTGGTATTGCGGATGGACGAAGAGGGAGGTTGGGAGGAATTGTCGGAACTCGAGGAGCCTTTCAGCCGAAATAGGAAGGAGGAATATGGGGAGTTTCTGACCAAAATCAAGCTTGAGAAGTTCGGTATGATCTGGAGGTCCTTTTATAGGCCTTCGGAGGGAGTTTTGAGCTTGGGAAGCAAGCTTCCCATACTTGGAAAGCTTTGCCGAAGATAGGAATTCTAGGATACCCTAATCTCTCATGCGTTCGCATGAGAGATTGGGATGGTTTGACAGCTTAGGAATTGGCTCAAAAGGAAGGGAATTCCTTAACGAACTTCCCTTTCAAATCTGAGAGGGATTCGTCAAGGAATCAAGGAGAACTTGCCAAATTTAGGTCACCAAAGTTTGTAGGAATAGGATTCATGGTGGCAGGGACCTGTTTGTGAAAATGATGACAAAGTTAGGAGCCTTTTTGTAAGGATTTTGAAAGTTAAGGGCATATGTGTGATCAGACAAGACCAAATTGCAAACTAGGTCATGACAGTCTCAGATTAGGACCAAATTTTGGTATAAACCTAATTTTGACCTAAGAAATCCAATGGTAAGTTGGATTTTTGTTTTGACCTAGTTTGACTGGGTAATTTATGAACAAACCCAAATTAGGGCAAATGTCAGTTTGAGACTTTATTTTGGGTCAAAATGGGTTCTGATGGTCAAATTGAAGGTACCAAACCCTAGAGAATATTTTTATATGAATTTTAGAGGGTTTAAGTGAATTTTATCCTGACCATAACCTCAGTTAATTAAGTGAGTTTATTTTTAGAGTTTCAGAAGTCATTTAATTCTCAAAACATGCAAAAATCCTTTTCTGTCTTTATTAACTCACTTGTTGGATATTTAAGACCATTTAACCCTCCCTGGGAAAACCTGTGATTGTTCTGCATTCAAGATATGATGGTAAAATTGTAGTTTTATCGCTAGTTTCTTGTCTTTCTCTTAGAATGGATTTGTAGTGACTTAGGGGTCTCTAGTAGTTATGTAGGAGCATTTATTCCTTGATAATGACTAAATTGAGTTAGTTATGACTCATGATGGTGTTCCCATCACCTAGCCATCCATTAGCTTTAATCTTGTTTGTGGCACAAGAAGGGGATTAGAATTGTGCTTAAAATAATTTAAATAAAGCTATGTAAGCAACAAAAGACAATTGCTCAAAATAACATAGAATTTAGAGAAGAAACCCTTATAGGAAAAGCCT
Source organism: Thalassia testudinum (assembly GCA_037157565.1). NCBI lineage: Eukaryota > Viridiplantae > Streptophyta > Magnoliopsida > Alismatales > Hydrocharitaceae > Thalassia > Thalassia testudinum. The sequence goes on along the minus strand of JAZHRO010000003.1, from coordinate 106,738,054 downwards.
CTACCTAGCTCTCTCAATCTAGGATATTGCTCCTACCCAAGTAGGAATCACTATCGACAAATGATATCACAATTCCCCTCTTCTTAGGCAAACCCCAAGATGAGTTTTATCCCTCTACTAAGAGGAAATGGGAAGCCCACAACTCGGGCACCCAAATAAACTATCAAAACACAATATAAATAATAATCCTATGAGCCTCACAAAATAGGGAATATAAAGAGATTTAGAATACTCCTTTTCAAACCTTTGAAGATGTAGAAATTCAAAAAGGGAGTAAGATTGCTCTCAAAGAAGCTTTCAAGAACAAAATAATATTAGAGAACACTTGAGAGCAAGAAGCTTTTAGCATAAGAGAATTTCTTTTACTAGGTGTGTATGCTAAAGGCCATTGTAGGGAGCATTTACAGGTCTAAAGGATCAGATTTAGGAAGTAGAATTCGTTTAAATTTGAATTTAGGCAAATTAAACCAAGGTGAAACAAATATTTAACATTCAAATGTAGGTTGACTAAAATAGACATTTGAAAACACAAGATAGACATTTAGAAATGAATGTTCAGACATATGAAAAATGAACTAGACGTCTAAAATGACTTCAGTATCAAAATTAACGTTATTGGATATTTTAGATTGAGAATAGAGTCGTTTGATCAGAATTTTAAACGTCCTAAGGAGAAAAATAAGATGTCTGAGAATGAAGGTAGATGTCTGAGGAAAGGAAATGTTTAAAATTAACAAGTAACAGACACATTGATTAACAGTAAAAATCAACCAGTTTAATTTGAACATAAAAATCTGAACGTTGAGAAGTAATTAAGCAAAGTTAGATGTAAGGGCTACAAATGTTTGAGAATCAAGAGAAAACTTAACTGTTAACAATATATGAGAAGAAGAGAATATGATGATAGTAATAATGGCCAAGGAGATATTTGAATACACTCTACCAGACATCTCAAATCAATAATAGACATCTTAAAGTAATAACAGATGTCTTAAACAAGAGGACAGTAAGAATAGATTCTAGAATTGGTTGTAGACATCTAAGATGATAGGTCAGATGTCTGGAAGAGGCAAATCAGACGTCTAAAAACAAACATAAGACACCTCAAATTCTCTCAGAAGCTAAGGGTTTAATTTATAAGAAGAGGATAAAGATTGAAAGGCTCTAGAAGATAACCTAAGGATAATTGGGATGATATGGAGGCTCTTTTACATTCTAAAAAAGAAAACAACAAATACAAAAGTTGAGACTAAAAAAAACTCTCTTCATCTTCTTGATTGGTCCATTCTCATCCTTAGCTTTCAAGAACACCTGCAATACTTGTTAGTTCATTCATAAAATAATAATTTGATATTATCAAAAATACTTCTAATTAGATTAGCAATAATCTCCACCTTTTTTTGTAATGAGAAAATATACATTTAATTCCATCAAAACTCCCCTTATCAAAAAGCTTTTATCAATTTAAACCAAATTAACTTATCCTAATATGTCTCCCCCTTTATGGCATTATCAAAATAAGAAATGACATAGTGAATTATCATAGCATATAGGAAAGCATTATGATTTTCGAAGAAAAACATATAGAAATGACATAGTGCATCATAACATAGCATAAGAAATATGTCCAACATAGGGCCAACTTAGTACAAATCATTAGAAAGCATAACATAAAAAGTCCATCAACAGGCTCATGGTAAAAGAGTTTGATAAAAGAAGAATCCAAAATGGCACAAAGAAGCCAATTACAAACAAGGCAAGAGCTTTAAGTCTTCTTCTTTCCTTTGAAGTGATACACTTCCAAGTGCTTTGTCTGGTCTTCAAGGTAAGAAATGTTAATGTCATATTGATTCATGAAACTACTAAGATAATCATGATCTTCATGTTGCCTCTTCAATTGGAGCTCCAGCCATCAAACATGGATTTTTCAAAAGCCTCTTGATTTCCTTGTACATTCTCCCAAGAATAATCCCAAGAAGCATTGGAATAGGAGTGAGTGGAAGAATGTGGAAGCATATATAAGAGGAGGTTGGGAAGAGGTAGGAGGGTGAGGTGGAGATTGAGTTGGATGTACCTCTTCATCTTCTTGTTCTTCATTCCCTTTCTTAAGACCCATAAGAAGTAAAGTGGTGCAGTCAAATATCTTAATGGATTCTTCTACAAGTTGTCTCTTTAAGTCAAGGTTGAAATGAAGAAGCATGTTGGATATAAAAGCTCATAAGGGAAGGTTCCTTTGGTGTATAGCAGATAAGGTATCCATGATTAGATCACACCAATTCATCTTAGTGCGATCCATAATGGCATATAAAATTTAGGAAAGCTCCCTAGAAATGTAATTAAAAGATCCAGATTTTCCATGAAGATTCCATGAGACAAGTCTAGCAAGATGATGGGATTCTAATTTCATACCTTCAAAAAAGGCATCTTCTTTAACCAAGAATTGGGTAATGGTTGTGAAAGTTGCATCTTTTGCAATGTCCTGTGATAAGTGGCTACTCATCATGGCTAAAGAGCTGAAATTAAGCTAGACACTAAGCAAAACAATATCAAATTAACAGATAAAAAGGGTTAAGTGTGGGAATTAAAGAAAAAGACCTAAAACTTTTACTTTGTGTTAAAACCTCCTAATTAGGTCACAAAATGAGATTTTCTAAAAATAAAATACAAATGATGATCCATGCGTCAATTGAACACATAAATTAGTATGAAAAGTCAAATCAGATGTATAATCAATGTCTTAAATGTTCAATTAAGCACATATAAAAATTTGAAAGCAATTGGACATCATTTAGGTTTTGAAATAGATAGTTTACACTTAGGTCCTTCATGCATTACACTTTGACCCTTAAAAACTCATTTTTGGACCTGCTTGTAAGCCGCAGGGACCCTTTTGAAAACCTGCAGGGCCCTTCCAGTTATAGTTCTTTTCACTTATGGGTCTGCACGCTATTCTTCTACCCCTTCATTCAAGGGTCTTCCTGCAATTTTTCCTCATTTCAGAGAGAAGCCTGCTGCTCTTCACGTGCACTGTAGCGTGCGAAGAACACGGCCAATCTCAGCCATCCGTCGCTCTTTAGATCTTGATCTGCGGTTGGATTCTTTTGGAACTTTCGTGCAATTCGGTGCGTACGTTCACCTCTCTCCCTAGATCTCATCTGACGGTCAGATCTCCCTCTCTGCTCATCGTGCGCTCCGCCCCTCACATCCTCGCCGCCGGTTGCATCTTGTTTATTCTCACCTACGCGGTGATCTCAGCCACTGAGCTGCTACTTAAGCACCTCAGTGGTGTCGCACGCAAGGGATCGCTCCCTCCTACATCTCTTAGCGATCAATTCGTCCACTCTAGTCTATCCTCCCCATCCAACCTCTGATTTCACAGCCACCAGCTGTGAAATCATCGCCTGCTCTCAACCCTCCTCGTTGCTAAGGACTTCGTAGCACCTGAGGATGACCCTGGAGTCTCACTAGCAGATTCTTCCCTCCGCTGGAGTCACCTTCCTCCTTTCTTCCTCCTTAGCCGCCGGCTAAGGACCCATAGGTCCCATTCTTCCTTTTAGTTTAGGTTTTTAATTCTGCACAATTAGTGTTAGCTGTAGTTTACAGTAGCTTAGAATAGAATTAGCTTTAATTGTTAGTGTTTAATTTTCACTGTAGTTTAGAGTAGTCTTAGGAGTAGAATTAGCATTAATTCCCCTCCCTCACCTCCTCTGATCAGTCCAGATCAGAGGGGAAGAATCATCTACTCATTGCTCAAATTATCTCCCTCTTCATGTTTTGTTTTCCACAATCCAATTCTGATTTTTGTTTTTTTTAACAACGATTTTTCTCATCATTCACCCACACACCCTGACCCAATTTCAGATCTGATGGTTTACTACCTCAGATATGAAATTGGCGTCACAAGCACCTTGAAATTCCCTACGAGGAGGGGGTGACGTAATAATTGGGAAAATAAAATAAACAATCTTCACAAAATAACAATCACACAAGTACACAGGTATTTTTAGGTGGAAACCCAAATGGGGTGAAAACCACCACCTAACCCTCTCGAGTTAGGATTTTCCGATCAACCAAGTTGATCAAAATCCACTAAATCGAATCACTTTAAACGAGGGTGATTCAACCTCAATACAACCACGCTACTTAGACGAGGGTAGCGTACCTCAACCCCTTCTCTCCACGAGAAGGATTTGTCTCACGAAGGAGACGGGAATTCGCAAAGCGAATACCCAACCAAATAACAAAGATAAAAGAAACAACAAGTCCTATAGAGCCAACAAAGTAATTATAAACCTAGCTTCTATAGGAATTAGGAAACTCCCCTTTGCAAGGAGTGCGTCGAGTTGATGACGCGGTGCATGAGCCACGTGACGGCGCAACTTCGCTCTCGTGAACTACAGGGGGAGAGTGGGTGCGCAATAGCTTGATGCTCTCAAGATGTAGAACTTGAGCTTAGAGAGCAAGAGAGACACAAAATGGTTTGAAAGTATATTGCATGGTGTTGCAAAGGTTCCCCTCTATTTATAGAGGCCTTAGGAAGGCTTTGGAAGGCTTAGGAAAGGTTCTATAGCCGTTGGGAACAAAGCCCAAGAGAATCAGCCTGAAATCAGGAACAATCATTATTCTGACAGGCTTATCAGACGTCTAATTCTGGCATCAGACGTCTGTAAGTTCACTTTAAGATGTCTGATTTCAAGGTCAGACGTCTGATTTTAGGCGGGTCTCTTCCTGACTTGGATCAGATCTAAACAGGGTTCTAGTGCAAGTCCATCAGACGACATATAGGACGTCTGGCACTATGTATGGACGTCTGGAAACCTACTTTTACTGTGGGAATGGAATTTTCAAACGTTGCAACGGCTAGAAAATCTGAGAAGAGATTTTGGGTCAGCCGAGGCAAAACGGTCATTTATCAGACGTCTGGAAAGGCCTAAGGACGTCTGATAAGGCTCTAACGGTCATAATCTTGAGTGTTTGCTAAGCCAGCCAACGGTCCACTAATTGGACGTCTGGCAAAGCATCAGACGTCTCCTAAGACGTCTGGTCTAAGGTCTGGACGTCTGATTTCATCAGACAGAATACAAAGTCCAGCCTAATAGTTATCAGACATCTAAAACAACAGTCAGACGTCTTAAAATACTTTATCAGACGTCTGATTTGGGAATTGGACGTCTGAAAACTCTGTTTGAACCCTATATTGGTTTTCTAAGTGTTTTACAGAAAACCTAAGTATCCTAGGGTTGTGCGGGTGTTCCTAAGACTACTGTTAGGGTACTTTGAGGCTCTTTAACAGAAATCTAAGTAAATAAAGAGCAACAAAAGAAACGAAAAATACAACAAGTACAAGAGAAGGAAATCTATCCTATTCTTCATTTCCTTCCATCTTTAATATATCTCTCCTCGCGAATCTCTTCTGCTCTCCATCAAGCTCCTCCAATCCATCCTGGATGCGAGCTCGAACTCCGTCTAATCACATATCCATTTGCGATTGACCTGAAATTTAGGACTCAAGGTGCAAATATTAAATGACACGTGTTTTGTTATCATCAAAACAAATGATCGTGGTGCTCTAGCACCAACAATCTCCCCCTTTTTGATGATGACAAAACCATAAATAATAATGCAGAAAATCCTCCCCCTTTTCGACATTATCAAAAAGGTTTAATTGATTTCACATTTCCTATAACTCCCCCTTAAGACATGCTCTTCTATAAATTTCTTTTGACAAAGGTAATGTCCTCCCCCTTTTTGTAACAATGAGATAGCTATTATTTTTCTCCCCCTTACTAAAGGAAATTTAGCTACCTTGCATCTCCCCCTTAAAAATTGACAATTAGCTCATAAATTTTAACTCCCCTTATCTAAATGCTACTGATAAATAAAGATAGGGTCAAGAATTTTTACCTCACCTACCATGGCTAATAAAATGGCCCGAATGGTGGTGGTGGATGCCACATCGGATGGGGCTCCCATCCGTAGCTTGGAGGCCTGGGCATTGGCGCCGGTCTCCAATCTGGTGGTCGACGTGCGGTGGGTCCGTTGTTTGTTCGCCGTCTTGTCGGTCTTCTTGTTCTCCTCCTTGGTCTACTCCTTGGTTCTCCCAACTTGAGTTGACCAGCTTTGAGTTTGTAGGTCCAGTCCTTTGTGTTGTAATTATCCCTGAACCCTACAAAACAAGATTCTAATTTTTTCTTCGGTATCCAAGTGAGCTCGATGGAGAGCAGAAGAGATTCGCGAGGAGAGATATATTAAAGATGGAAGGAAATGAAGAATAGGATATATTTCCTTCTCTTGTACTTGTTGTATTTTTCGTTTCTTTTGTTGCTCTTTATTTACTTAGCAGGTCTCCTTGATGGAGATCCTTTCTCAACCTTAGGGCTATAGAAATCATCTACTTTGTTGATTAGTTTGTTAGAGTTTTCCCTAAGACATGCAATTTCTTTTTCTATAATACTCATCTTAGTCTTTAAATCAGAAATTTCTATTTTTAGGCTAACATTTTCCTCAATCAATTTATTATTTTCATTGATGAGGTTATGATTTTCTAATAATAGGTTATCATTTTTAGGACTAGCTTCTATGTCCTTAAGTTATTTTTCTAACCTATCATTTTCATTTTTAAGAAAACTAAGGTTCCTTTTAATGCTATTATTTTCTCTTTTTAGTGATTTACTAACTTCAAAAAGTTCATTAAAAGCTTCTTGTAGATCGAGATTTACCTCATTGTCGGAGTCGCTTCCGCTTTCGCTATCGCTATTGCTTCCTCTGGCCATGAAACCAAAGCAAGCGGTTTCCTCCTTCTCGAGATCTTCTTCCGAGCTCATCTCTTCAAGAGTGTCTTCTAACTTCCTCCATATCTCGTGGGCGGTAGTACACTCTTGGATTTTCTCGAACTCTTTCAGACTCAACGCACAATACAAGGCATTCATTGCCTTTGCGTTGAGGTTGAGATTCCGAACCTGATCTTCTGAGTAACCTCTTGCGAGTTTCTTGGGAATCACAAATGTGGATTCGCATTTTTCCCACACCCGGAAGTCGTAGGCCTGCAACCACATAGTCATACGATTTTTCCAATAAACGAAATCCATACCTGCAAAGTATGGTGGTCGCGAGGTATCGTGTCCTTCGGTGCACACGAATGCTTTATCCTCCATATCTAGATCCTCGCCGGTTTGTAACACCGATTTTGCAAGACCTGCTCTGATACCAAATGAAATTCCCTACGAGGAGGGGGTGACATAATAATTGCGGAAATAAAATAAACATTCACAAAATAACAATCACACAAGTACACAGGTATTTTTAGGTGGAAACCCAAACGGGGTGAAAACCACCACCTAACCCTCTCGAGTTAGGATTTTCCGATCAACCAAGTTGATCAAAATCCACTAAATCGAATCACTTTAAATGAGGGTGATTCAACCTCAATACAACCACGCTACTTAGACGAGGGTAGCGTACCTCAACCCCTTCTCTCCACGAGAAGGATTTTGTCTCACAAAGGAGACGGGAATTCGCAAAGCGAATACCCAACCAAATAACAAAGATAAAAGAAACAACAAGTCCTATAGAGCCAACAAAGTAATTATAAACCTAGCTTCTATAGGAATTAGGAAACTCCCCTTTGCAAGGAGTGCATCGAGTTGATGACGCGGTGCGTGAGCCACGCGACGGTGCAACTTCACTCTTGTGAACTACGGCGGGAGAGCGGGTGCGTAATAGCTTGATGCTCTCAAGATGTAGAACTTGAGCTTAGAGAGCAAGAGAGACACACAATGGTTTGAAAGTATATTGCAAGGTGCTGCAAAGGTTCCCCTCTATTTATAGAGGCCTTAGGAAGGCTTTGGAAGGCTTAGGAAAGGTTCTATAGCCGTTGGGAACAAAGCCCAAGAGAATCAGCCCGAAATCAGGAACAATCATTGTTCTGACAGGCTTATCAGACGTCTAATTCTGGCATCAGACGTCTGTAAGTTCACTTTAAGACGTATGATTTCAAGGTCAGACGTCTGATTTTGGGCGGGCCTCTTCCTGACTTGGATCAGATCTAAACAGGGTTCTAGTGCAAGTCCATCAGACGACATATAGGACGTCTGGCACTATGTCTGGACGTCTGGAAACCTACTTTTACTGTGGGAATGGATTTTCCAAACGTTGCAACGGCTGGAAAATCTCTAAGAAGAGATTTTGGGTCAGCCGAGGAAAAACGGTCGTTTATCAGACGTCTGGAAAGGCCTAAGGACGTCTGATAAGGCTTTCCAGACGTCTGATAAGGCTCTAACGGTCATAATCTTGAGTGTTTGCTAAGCCAGCCAACGGTCCACTAATTGGACGTCTGGCAAAGCATCAGACGTCTCCTAAGACGTCTGGTCTAAGGTCTGGATGTCTGATTTCATCAGACAGAATACAAAGTCCAGCCTAATAGTTATCAGATGTCTGAAACAACAGTCAGACGTCTTGAAATACTTTATCAGACGTCTGATTTGGGAATTAGACGTCTGGAAACTCTGTTTGAACCCTATATTGATTTTCTAAGTGTTTTACAGAAAACCTAAGTATTCTAGGGTTGTGCGGGTGTTCCTAGGACTATTGTTAGGGTACTTTGAGGCTCTTTAACAGAAGTCTAAGTAAATAAAGAGCAACAAAAGAAACAAAAAATACAAGTACAAGAGAAGGAAATCTATCCTATTCTTCATTTCCTTCCATCTTTAATATATCTCTCCTCATGAATCTCTTCTGCTCTCCATCGAGCTCCTCCAATCCATCCTGGATGCTAGCTCGAACTCCGTCTAATCACGTATCCATTTGCGATTGACCTGAAATCTAGGACTCAAAGCGCAAATATTAAATGACACGTGTTTTGTTATCATCAAAACAAATGATCGTGGTGCTCTAGCACCAACACACCTTTAGGGCTTCTCACTCACCCCATATTTGTTCACAAAAGCCCCTTGATTTTAGATTGAATGCTTCAGTTTGTCAGATTCATTTTTAACATGGATTTTGAAGAATTTTTGCTTTCTGAAATGCCTTGCCAGATCTGACAGATTGAAGAGAATTGGGTTTTCTTGTCGGCAAGGACTCTAAGAAGTTCTCTGGTGACAGAAAACAACTCAGAAGAGCCATTCATGAATTTGTTTTTGCTTTGATTTGAATGCATTTGCAAGCTATTATGAATTCCCTTAATGCATTCTTAGTTCTGATTTGCTACTTCAGAATTTCCATACACCATCTGTTTTGATAATTATTTTTGTATGGTGATTTCTTAACCTAAGGAGCTCTCCATACTCCTTAAGGTTGCAAGAAACTGGGATTGGATTTAATGATTTTAAGTGACTGAATTAAGTCTTCCTTCATGCTGTCTATAGCATTAGGAAGAGCTAGTTCAGTGTTATTTGTGGTTTTAATCTGAAATGATGTTTTTGATGAGGGCTTCTTTTTGGGCATTTGAATTAAGACATTTAGTGATTTTCATGAGAATTAAACCCTTGTCAGATTTGGAATTTACTCATCAGTTTTTCAGTGGTTTTGATTGTCTTTTACTCCCAGTTGTACAGTGAAATGCTGCATCTTGCAGCTACATTTCCCTTCTTCTCTACATTTCCCCTCTTCTCTAAATTCCCCTCTCATCTGTAGAACACATTCTCCTCTTCAAATGGACTAACTGCAGTAGCAGTTAGCCCATTTGACAGTGGCTTAAGCCACTGCAAAATAGCAATTAACAGCAACACACTCTCATCTTCTCACCTTCTCTGACAGTAGCTAGAGCTGCTGTTTAAAACAAAATGAAAATTAAAATTTAATCAATCTTTCTTCCTAGCTTCCTACTAAAGCCTAATTGTACATTCTTAAATCTATTACTGTATGTATATATCCATACTACTATAACTATAATATACAACCTAATTATGTAAATATAGATACATAGATATACTGTAAATACTGTATAAACTTATATATATATCTATATACATATGTAATCTATGTAAATATATGTATAAGTACTGAATTATTATGTATATATTTACTTAATTATGTTTATATATGTACAGATTTACATTTACTTCGTTAGTAGCTATACTATAGAATAAATTAGCTAAATTAATAATTTAGAGCTATAATTAAGTAAATAAATCTATAGACTTAGGTTAATATATATAGTAAGTAATTTAAGTTAGTTAAAGTATAATTATACCTATTATAGTTTACTGTTAACTTAGTTTTAATTTAAAACAACCAGAACTACTATTTTAACTTAAATAAAACACAAATAAATTCGTAAAAATATAATAAAAATATGTATAAAATACTTAGGTATGTAAATTAAATCTGTATAAGGTCAATTAGACCATTTACTAACTATTTTATAAGTAATTAACTATTTAATCACCTAAATCAACCTGTACAATCAGCCTAGTTTAGTGAATTTATTTGTATAGTAAACATATTTAAAATTCAAAATTAATTAATCAATTATGTAGTATTATGTAAATACTTTATTAACCATATTTTATTTTATTTTTTTTAATAATTTATGGCCCCCAAATCGAGGGCCAAAAGCCCGTACAGACGCAGCTGCGCCTGATTTCCAGCGCAGATGTGGCGCTGGAATAGCGCCACATCGTGCACTGCAAACCAAGCGCAGCGCTTTATCATGAATTTGTCCTATAGCTAGCCAGTCGTCACGGGCGTAGGGCACCCGAAACATTGCCTTACACCATATGATCCGCTTACCCGTTAAGCTATGAACTCTGTCTGATATGCGATGATATGTGATGTGTGTGTGTGTGGGCCGGGGGCCCGAGCGTGTGAGCATGTTGTGTGGCGTATGGCTAAGGTCCTGCGTCGAGTCTGAAAGCGTAATTAAGCCGCCTAATTAAGATTATGGCGTGCTTAGTAGAGGTTTGGTCCCACCCTCTAGGTGCTGTGTATCCCTCGAATGGCACACCCGCAAATTAAACACGTTTTGAATTTGCTTAATAAAAGCTAATGACGACTTAAGTGTATATAACAGAAAAAGATATTCATATGTACACGAAATATAGCCTATTATTTGTATAAGTAAACCTATATAATTACTAACAGAATAAAATGACACCATAAACGTCGCTAAAGACCTCAGTTTTCCCTTAGGTTGTATATAGTGTTTTCTGAGATTTAGCGATGCTTATGTCTGTTATTAAAATTGCTGTATATGTTACTGTAGATAACAGACTAGTAATATAAGTTTTTACACTATGGCATCCTAGTGTATTAGGTACTATCATGTTAGTATTAATACTATAACTTGTAAATACATAGATTTTAGTATAGTAATAAATTTTTTGGTGCTTGTTTTTAGTTAGTTAATTTTTACAAGCATTACAATTAACTTTTAGTAAGTAGGCAAACCATTTTTATATTCATTCATTCTTTAATAAGATGTAAAGTTTCTTTTTGGAATTAGAGGATAATTTTGAGATCAAAGAGTGACCGATGTAATTCAATAAATTGCCTCCCAGTGAACGACCGGGAACAAAACCAGTAAAAATTAGATAAATAAGCAAATGATAATAATGGTTGTAATGACCGGTACTCACCCATACTCACCACTATACGACATTCTAAATGTTATATTATACACACTATACTGCAACGACATGATCATAATAATCATTCATAAAGTCATCATTGCAACCATCTATTCTAATTCTATATTAGCATCATCCTGCCAATGAACTCCAAAGCCAGCTGTACAGGCAATGGAAGATCTAACCTCATTAGTCATGGTAAATGACACATTTAAGACACTGGATTTTAGGGTGGCAATAGTGGATGTAGAATCATTTACTAGGTTTGCATAAAACAACTTAACCAACTAAGAGAAGATCCTAGGAATTTTTCAACCAGGAAAGAACTCTTCATCAAAAAAGTGTCGAATATCTTGGGCTTGAAAAAGTCCTAGAAGAACATACTCATGAATGTCATTCCAAACTATTGGGCTACCACACCTAACCTTAAATTTCTCAAAGTTATTAAGCTTTTGGGAGGCTTTCTTATTTAGGAAAAATTCCTCCATGACATTAGGTAATTCTTCTTCTTTAGAGGGTGGGTTGTTGGGTCCTGCACCCTTTTGCTTCCTACAGGGCATAATTGGGAAATGAAAGAAGAAAAATCAAGGAAACAAGAAAAATAGTCACAACCAGATGTCTAACCAAAAAGTCGACATCTGAAAGATCCCAATCAGATGGCTAAATAGTGAAACATATGATCGAAATTTTTGATTAGCAAAATCGATTTGGCGAAAAACATAGACATCCAAAAATATAGAGAGATGTTCGACAAAGTTAAAAAAACCCAAAATCCAAGAAATGAAGAAGAAAATGAAAACCCAAAGCCCAAAAAAATAATCAACAAAAGATTAAAAACAACTGTTAGTGATAAAGCACCACGATCATTGATTTTGATTATAAAAAAATGTGTTATATTTAACATTGTATTTGGAGATGAATGTTTCAGGCCTAAGGTTGGATGAAGCTTGATGAAAGCTTAAGATCAAGTTCTATGGAAGATAGAAGGAGATGAGAATCAAGGAAATGAGGAGATGAAGATAAAAGGAGATGAGCATCAAGGAGATGAGGAGATGTAGTTAGATTAGTTTTGTTTCATTTTTAGAATGTAAATGAGCCTTGAATTATCCTTAGGATACCTTTAGAACCTTCCTATCCTCATTCTTCTAATTTAGCTTACATGACCTTATTTCTGATTGATTTTTCAGACGTCCTATGATTCCTTCAAACGTCTGAGTTTGCTTGGTCAGTCGTTTGATCTACTTCTTTAGATGTCTAACATCCTGCCTAGTACTTAGATTCTTGTCCAGAATTCTTGACCTATGTCACCTAGGATTTCAGACATCTGTGATCCACTTCTGACGTTTAACAATGTCTTTCAGACACCTCCTTGAGCTTTTGATATCTCTTTAACGATAGAAGAACAACGATCATAATTTTTCTTATCTTTCATACATCTGTTGTCTTCTTGAGGCATCTTGAAATGACCAACGTTCACTTTCTATCGAACAATCAAATTGACTGCAATTGACTATGTCAGTTTCTCTTTGATTTTGGACCGTTGTAGGATATCAGATGTCCTTGCATTTATTCAGACATCTAATAATTCCTTTTAAGATGTCTAAAATTTCAACTAGACATCCAGAAAGACGTCTGACCATTTGTCTTTAGATCCCTATTTAGATCCAACCTCATTCCAGGAACAATCACTTTGACCCTGAGGCTTTTTTAGATGTCTTATTTTATTCTCAGACATCTGAAACTATATGTTCAGATGCCTAAGCATTTGTTCAGACATCCCTATAATTAATCTTGTGAAATCCAGTAATGACTACTTTCTCATTGTAGTTTTTTAGACATCCGGCTTTATTCTCAGACGTCTGAAATGACTCCTTTAGACATCTATCTTGCCTTTTTAGATGCCTGATCTAGTCAGACTTTGAGTAATTGCTTTGTAGCTGTTCTACCTTAATTTATTCCATTTCAATTCAAATCTCAATGACTACCTAGGCTTAAATCTGACCTCCTACACCTATATATACCCACCAAGGGTTGCTTTAAGCCTACACATATAGAAAAGAAGTATTCTAGTGCTAAATACTTTCTATTATCCTATTTTAAGCTTTCTAAAGCTATTATGCTCTATTATGCTCTTTTGCTGTAACGACCCGGTTCCCGAGTCCCTACGAGACACGAGAACCGGACCGACTCGACCAATCCCAAGACCCAGTCGTCCAACGAGGAAGTAACCAAAAGACAGTAAAATAAACCACATTCAGCATGAATATAACTAACAGTAAAAAGTACAGCAGTAAGGAAAGAAACTACTACAGTAGGTACCGCCACAACAGTAAAGCAACATTTATCATATAACAAGAACTGCAGGTAAAGAAGGTACAGCGGAAACAAAACTACTCACTAGAACAGAAACAAAAGAAGGTACAAAGCTGTGGCAACTCTACTGGACCCTACTCGGCCCAGCGTCCTCTGCAGCCGCCGACCCTGGCAGCTCAACACCTGGTCCTGAAAAAGGTAACAAGTGTAACACGTCAGTAAAACGCTGAGTAGAGTGGCAAACTAACTAAAGGCAACAGTAGAGTGTACAGTAGCTGTTATGTTCTATTACTTCCTTTATTTACATCTTTCAATTTTTCTCACTATTTCATTTACTTCTCAGATCCTTTACTTGATCTCGAATGTCCTCGTGGGACGATCTTGATTGCAGTCTTTTCCAACAGTAGAAGTAGCACGTGGTGCTCTCCTGGCCGGGAGAGTCCCCCATGGTGATCCTACCCTCAGTCAACCACCCCAAGGTCACTGACAGACGTAACGGTGACTACGGCACGCGCGATAAACGCACAGGTAGCTAGCCCGTACTGGCACGCGGTCAGTCGTTTCCGTTAACGGGTGCGCCCAAAGCACAGCACGGAACCAGGGCAGAGCCCTCTCAGTAACAGGGGTCCAACCCCTCCACAGTAACCAAACCGGGGCCTTGCCCCTCCACAGTCCGCGCACCCTCGCCTGACTACCCTGGTTTGCCCTAGTGGGCCTAACAAGTCGGTGAAGGAGGCTAGCAGAACCCCGGGGCCCGTGGGGTAGCTAGTACTCTCCTAACACTACTAGCTCTCCTCGGTACTACGTACACGAGGGCCAACAAGTCGGTACAGAGCGGCCAAGCCTAACCCCGGGTCCCTGGGGCGGCTGGCCCCACTCTGCACTAAAACAGGTACAGGTACTTCCCTTGGTACTGCGTACCCAAGAGACAGTACAACTACATCTCAGTTCCATTCCTTTTCTTTCCAGGAGTTCCACTCCTAATTCCCCGTAGGGTTCCAGCCCTTTATCTCAGAACATCATATGTTTCACTTTCCAGATTCACGTTCTCAATTTCCATGATCTCAAACATGTTTCTTTGTTCATAACAGGCAGCTGTTAATTAATTTCACAGGCAGCTTATATATTCCTTTCCATTTTTCCAAGACTGCAGTAATATACATTCCACTAGTTTTTCCATCCTAGGATTCATGCCATATCCTAGGATCTATCATACAATCTAGTTTTCCGGCCCTAGGATTCATGCAACACCTAGGAGCTATCATTCCATACATTTCTCATTCCTAGGGTTCATGCAATGCCCTAGGTTCTAGTTATGGTTCCATACTTTAACAGATTTTATTAATGCTTAAAACCACTCTACCAGGTACAACGGGAGTAATGGGGGCGTGGTCGGGAATCCCGCGCGCCTCCGCGACTCTCAAGACGGCAACCGAACGAGGTCCTATCACAAGGATCAAGCACAAGGAGTGTCTCAAAACAGTGTATAGCTACTGTAGGCGGGTAGAGGAATAAATTCTGAATCGAATGCAACTCGAATCGTGGAAGACGGAGCCCAAACGGGCCCTAAACGGGTCGAGAAAGACAATACTGTGCAAAATCAGACGTCTGGAACTCCTTCCAGACGTCTTAAACGGTGGATCAGAGAATTACCTGTTCGGCGTGGTTCCCCGGACGTCCAGAAGTCTGTGGCGACGTCTCTCCTAGATCCCAGACGTCCGATGGTCTCTCCGGACGTCTGGAGGTCACTCCCGCCGTCTGGTACAACTTCCAGACGTCGGATTCGCAAAGGATGACGAATCCGAACACCTGCGCACAGCCAACCCTCCTCCTTCAGTACGGTCAGTCGACAAAAGAAGAAGGAGAAAGCGGAACTCACCTTTCAGACGTCTGTATGATCACACAGACGTCGACCTTGCCGTCTGGATATCAGTCCAGACGTCTGATTCTGGAGATTTTTCCAGAATCAGAACCTCGCTCGGCCTCCGCTCGCGACGCCGCCCGCGTCGCACCTCGCGCGTCCGCTGCTCCGCCCGCAGCAGGTCCCTCTTCGCGACGCTCTGCGCCCCCTGCGCCCTCCGCCGGCCGGCCAAGCCGCTCCCGGCGAGCTCGCCCTCACGGCAGAGTCCCGCCCTCGCACGCCGCAGCTCCTCCGCGCCTTTGCTGCGCCGCTACCGCTGCGCCCTCGCGTCCGCTCGCTCCGCCCGCAGCAGGAGAGGAGGAAGATGGTGGAGACGGGAGGGGAGGCGCGCCCCCTCCCCCTTTTAACACCGCGCGGAGAGGAGGAGAGAGACGGCCGCAGTCGCCTGCAGCCGCAGAGAAGATGCGGATCGCAGGTCTGCGCGCACAGGCGCGCAGACGAATATCCGTGCGAGTATAACTGTTCGTCAGACGTCTGTAAACTATCCCGGACGTCTGGTCAGACGTCTGGATGTGATCCCAGACGTCTTGACAGACGTCTGGGCCACCTCCCAGACGTCTTAAAAGACGTCTGGGGTACGCGCTCGTTACAATATAACAAACTCAAAGGAAGTTTCGTCCCCGAAACTTGCGCCAACTAGGGTGCGGAAAAAGGATGTCCAAATAACCATAACAAACTCAAAGAGGACCGAAGCCGGTCCGAAAAGACGTACCCGCGAAAAGCTCTGGGTACCGCTCCCGCATTGCCGCCTCAGGCTCCCAGGTAGCCTCCTCGTACCGCTGGCTCCTCCACAAAACCTTTACCAGGGGTACTTGCTTTCGTCTCAACCTGCGGACGGCTCGGTCTAGGATCTGCACTGGCCGCTCGGGGTAGGTCAGGTCGTCGCTCACCTCGACGCTCTCGTGACTCAGTACGTGGCTGGGATCGGCTACGTACTTCCTGAGGTTGGACACGTGGAACACGTCGTGCACACCAGAAAGCTGCGGGGGAAGGGCAAGTCTTTAAGCAACGGGTCCAACCCGCTCCAGGACCTCGAAGGGCCCCACGAACCTCGGCGCGAGCTTCCCTCTCACCCCAAACCGCTGTAAGCCCTTCATGGGCGAAACACGAAGAAAGACGTGGTCCCCAACCTCGAACTGCACCTCTCTGCGTCTGCGATCTGCGTAGCTCTTCTGTCTGCTCCTGACAGTGCGGAGTCGTCTGTGGATCTGTTCAACTACCTCCTGACTCTGCCGGATCAACCTGGGGCCAACCTCCCACTTGGTCCCCACCTCAACCCAACTCAAGGGTGCCGTGCATTTCCGTCCGTACAGAGCCTCGTAGGGAGCCATGCCGATGCTCGAGTGATAACTGTTGTTGTATGCAAACTCTGCCAGGGGCAGGTGTTCCTCCCAAGAGCCCCTCCAGTCTAGTACACAGGCACGCAAAAGATCCTCAAGTGTCTGTATCGTGCGTTCCGACTGTCCGTCCGTCTGGGGGTGGTAAGCCGTGCTAAACCTCAACCTCGTCCCCAAAGCCTGCTGAAACTCAGCCCAAAACTGGGACGTAAAGCGGGTATCCCGGTCGGATACGATCTCCCGCGGAACTCCGTGTAGTTGCACCACATCACGGATATACCTCTCTGCCAACTGTGCTGGTCCCAAAGTGACTCGGATCGGCAAGAATCGTGCCGTCTTCGTCAACCTATCCACTATTACCCAGACCGCGTCGTGTCCTCGCTGGGTAACAGGTAAACCCACCACCAAGTCCATGGTGATGCTCTCCCACTTCCACTCTGGCACTGGAAGCGGCTGAAGCGGCCCTGCAGGCCTCTGATGCTCGGCTTTCACCTGCTGGCACACTAAGCACTGCTGCACGAACTCACCCACATCCCGCTTCATCCCTCTCCACCAGAACTCGCGTCTCAAGTCATGGTACATTTTCGTGTTTCCGGGATGTATGGTGAATCTGGAACCGTGTGCCTCAGTCAGGAGCTCTCTCAACAGCTCCTCGTCTCTGGGGACGCACAGCCGTCCCCTCAAGCGTAACACCTGGTCTGTGAAAGAGAAGTCCCCTGGGTCCCCTGAAAGTACTCTGTCGCGCAAAGACTGCAAGTACGGATCGGCCATCTGTCCCGTGATGATGCGGTCTATCCCACCTGAGCACTGCCTCGACCTTGGCGGGATCCACCGCCAGGCCGTCTCCAGAGATCACATGACCCAAAAAGGTCACCTCCCTCAACCAGAACTCGCACTTGCTGTATTTGGCGTACAGCCTGCGTCGTCTCAGAGTGTCCAGAACCATCCGCAAGTGCTGTCCGTGCTGCGTCCGATCTCTAGAATAGATGAGTACATCATCTATGAAAACCACCACAAACTGGTCCAAGTACGGTCTGAACACCCGGTTCATCAGGTCCATGAAAGCAGCGGGGGCATTGGTCAGCCCAAACGGCATGACCAAAAACTCGTAGTGTCCGTACCGGGTGCGGAAAGCTGTCTTGGAGACGTCGGTCTCCCTGATCCTCAACTGGTGGTATCCAGACCTCAAGTCGATCTTGGAAAACACCGTGGCACCCCGCAACTGGTCAAACAAATCGTCAATCCTCGGCAGCGGATATCGGTTCTTGATGGTGACCCTATTCAGCTGTCTGTAGTCCACACAAAGGCGTAGGGTCCCATCCTTCTTCTTCACAAACAGTACCGGGGCTCCCCAGGGAGACGCACTGGGCCTCACGAAACCTTTCTCCAAAAGGTCCTGCAACAGAGACTTGAACTCTCGCAGCTCAAGCGGTGCCATCCTGTATGGCGCGGTGGAGATGGGGTTGGTCCCTGGTACTAGTGAGATCTCAAACTCGATCTCACGCTCGGGCGGTAGTCCTGGTAACTCGTTTGGAAACACGTCGGGGTACTCTCTGACCACCGGGATGCTCTGGAAGTCTGCCACGGGGCTGTGCTCTGCCACCACACAAGCTAAGAAGCCCTCACACCCCTGGCTCAAAAGTCTCGCCGCCCGAAGTGCCGAAATGCACCTGAAACCTCCGTCCACTGGCTGCCCGTGAAACTCGAAGGAAGGCAACTCCGGAATGGAGAAGACAATCTTCCTCTCAAAGCAGTCTACCAATGCGTGGTAAGCGGACAGCCAATCCATCCCCAGGATCACCCCAAAGTCCTCCATCTGTATCATAATCAGGTCAGCTGGCAGGCTGCGTCCCCCGATGCTGACCCCGCAACCCGTGTACACCTCCTCAGCTACAAACAGCTGACCACTCGGACCTCTGATTACGAACGGGTTCTCTAACAATGTATAATCCTGGTCCAAACTAACTGCGAAACTGTCTGCGACAAACGAGTGCGTAGCGCCGGAATCGAAAAGCGTGTAAACGAGTCTGCCAGAAACTGAAACCATACCTGCTACCACGGATCCCGAAGCTCTGGCGTCCCTGTGTGTTAGGGCGTTGATACGCCCCTCAGCTCTAGGTGCGGACGAAGCAGCCACACTCTGCGTCGGACGGGTAGGTGCTGGCCGGTACCCTCCTCGCGACTGCGGTCCTCCTCCTCGCGCCTGGAAACCGCGGCCTCCTGCGCGCCCTCCAGTGCTCTGCGCGGGAAGTATCTGCTGACCTCCTGCCCTAGATGGGCAGTCCCTCCTGACGTGGCCCGGCTGGCCACACTGGTAGCAGAGGGGAACCCGACTCCCGCCCTCAGTGAGTCCCTGCTGTCGGCTAGGCGGGGGTCCGGTGCTGGCGACTGGCCCCTGTCGAGGGCCCCCAAAGGCCAGTGATGGCCCTGCACAACGTGACGGCTCTCCTGCGGACGCCACGTGACTCCGTTCTCGCCGGCCCTGTGAGAAGTCTGGCTGAAAGGGCCTCTTCCGCCCGCCGTCGGTCTCTCGCGCGGACGGGTTGGTCTCCTCGTAAGTCATGGCTGCCTCTACCACCCTCGAAAACGTCGGCAGCTTCAGGGGTTTGACATACCCCCGGATCGCAGGCCGGAGCCCCTCGGTGAACCTCCAAAGGCGCTCCTCCTCAGTGGCTACCGCTGTCGCTGCAAAGCGGGACAGCTCCAAGAAACGCGTGCGGTACGCGCTCACGGTCATCGTCCCTTGGCGGAGAGTGTGGAACTCCCGCCTCCTCTGGTCCTGCCACGTCTGGGGAAAGTACTGCTCGCAGAAGAGGGTGACGAACTGGTCCCACGTCGGCTCATCCCTCTCCTGTCCCCGGACCGCCCTCCACCACCGGTGTGCCGCACTCTCCAGCTGGTACGTGGCAAAGGCCACGCGGCACTCCACCGGGGGGCGAAGGGTGTCGAAGATCTTCTCCAGCTGCTCAAGCCAGTCCTCTGCCTCGGTCGGGTCCTCATCCCCCTTGAAGGAGGGGGGCTTCAGCTTCCGGAACTGCCCGAAAAGCTCGAAGTGGTGCTGTAGGGGAGGTGCTGGTGCACCTCCAGGCGAAGGTGCCTCGTGTACGGAAGTGTCGGAGGAAGGTGGGGGCGGCAGGGGCCCATCCCCTCCCTCGTGTCCGGCGCCGCGTCCGTCGCGTGGTCCCACAGAGGACTCCCCCTCTGCAACCCCAGGAGGAGGTGCTCGGGGCGGTGGGTGGAGCTCCTCTCGTACAATATCCCGTATCAGTCGGGCGAGGTCCTGGGCCTGGATGCCAGGGAGTGGTGGCTGGTCCACCGAGACGTCAACGACAGCACGTCCACCTCGCCGTCCTCGCCCTCGGCCGCGCCCGCGGCCAGTCTCGCCAGTCCCACGACGAGGCATCTCCTGCAAGGAGACGCGAAACAAAACGGAAACGTCAAAACAGACGGTACCTAACAACACTTCTAAGAGCTCATGTCAAGAGATATGTTGTGGTGGCTACTCTAGCTATAAACATGTGAATTGGTTATTTTCCAGTCAGTTGATTCACTTCTCGGGACGACCTTGCTCTGATACCATCTTGTAACGACCCGGTTCCCGAGTCCCTACGAGACACGAGAACCGGACCGACTCGACCAATCCCAAGACCCAGTCGTCCAACGAGGAAGTAACCAAAAGACAGTAAAATAAACCACATTCAGCATGAATATAACTAACAGTAAAAAGTACAGCAGTAAGGAAAGAAACTACTACAGTAGGTACCGCCACAACAGTAAAGCAACATTTATCATATAACAAGAACTGCAGGTAAAGAAGGTACAGCGGAAACAAAACTACTCACTAGAACAGAAACAAAAGAAGGTACAAAGCTGTGGCAACTCTACTGGACCCTACTCAGCCCAGCGTCCTCTGCAGCCGCCGACCCTGGCTGCTCAACACCTGGTCCTGAAAAAGGTAACGAGTGTAACACGTCAGCAAAACGCTGAGTAGAGTGGCAAACTAACTAAAGGCAACAGTAGAGTGTACAGTAGCTGTTATGTTCTATTACTTCCTTTATTTACATCTTTCAATTTTTCTCACTATTTCATTTACTTCTCAGATCCTTTACTTGATCTCGAATGTCCTCGTGGGACGATCTTGATTTCAGTCTTTTCCAACAGTAGAAGTAGCACGTGGTGCTCTCCTGGCCGGGAGAGTCCCCCGTGGTGATCCTACCCTCAGTCAACCACCCCAAGGTCACTGACAGACGTAACGGTGACTACGGCACGCGCGATAAACGCACAGGTAGCTAGCCCGTACTGGCACGCGGTCAGTCGTTTCCGTTAACGGGTGCGCCCAAAGCACAGCACGGAACCAGGGCAGAGCCCTCTCAGTAACAGGGGTCCATCCCCTCCACAGTAACCAAACCGGGGCCTTGCCCCTCCACAGTCCGCGCACCCTCGCCTGACTACCCTGGTTTGCCCTAGTGGGCCTAACAAGTCGGTGAAGGAGGCTAGCAGAACCCCGGGGCCCGTGGGGTAGCTAGTACTCTCCTAACACTACTAGCTCTCCTCGGTACTACGTACACGAGGGCCAACAAGTCGGTACAGAGCGGCCAAGCCTAACCCCGGGTCCCTGGGGCGGCTGGCCCCACTCTGCACTAAAACAGGTACAGGTACTTCCCTTGGTACTGCGTACCCAAGAGACAGTACAACTACATCTCAGTTCCATTCCTTTTCTTTCCAGGAGTTCCACTCCTAATTCCCCGTAGGGTTCCAGCCCTTTATCTCAGAACATCATATGTTTCACTTTCCAGATTCACGTTCTCAATTTCCATGATCTCAAACATGTTTCTTTGTTCATAACAGGCAGCTGTTAATTAATTTCACAGGCAGCTTATATATTCCTTTCCATTTTTCCAAGACTGCAGTAATATACATTCCACTAGTTTTTCCATCCTAGGATTCATGCCATATCCTAGGATCTATCATACAATCTAGTTTTCCGGCCCTAGGATTCATGCAACACCTAGGAGCTATCATTCCATACATTTCTCATTCCTAGGGTTCATGCAATGCCCTAGGTTCTAGTTATGGTTCCATACTTTAACAGATTTTATTAATGCTTAAAACCACTCTACCAGGTACAACGGGAGTAATGGGGGCGTGGTCGGGAATCCCGCGCGCCTCCGCGACTCTCAAGACGGCAACCGAACGAGGTCCTATCACAAGGATCAAGCACAAGGAGTGTCTCAAAACAGTGTATAGCTACTGTAGGCGGGTAGAGGAATAAATTCTGAATCGAACGCAACTCGAATCGTGGAAGACGGAGCCCAAACGGGCCCTAAACGGGTCGAGAAAGACAATACTGTGCAAAATCAGACGTCTGGAACTCCTTCCAGACGTCTTAAACGGTGGATCAGAGAATTACCTGTTCGGCGTGGTTCCCCGGACGTCCAGAAGTCTGTGGCGACGTCTCTCCTAGATCCCAGACGTCCGATGGTCTCTCCGGACGTCTGGAGGTCACTCCCGCCGTCTGGTACAACTTCCAGACGTCGGATTCGCAAAGGATGACGAATCCGAACACCTGCGCACAGCCAACCCTCCTCCTTCAGTACGGTCAGTCGACAAAAGAAGAAGGAGAAAGCGGAACTCACCTTTCAGACGTCTGTATGATCACACAGACGTCGACCTTGCCGTCTGGATATCAGTCCAGACGTCTGATTCTGGAGATTTTTCCAGAATCAGAACCTCGCTCGGCCTCCGCTCGCGACGCCGCCCGCGTCGCACCTCGCGCGTCCGCTGCTCCGCCTGCAGCAGGTCCCTCTTCGCGACGCTCTGCGCCCCCTGCGCCCTCCGCCGGCCGGCCAAGCCGCTCCCGGCGAGCTCGCCCTCACGGCAGAGTCCCGCCCTCGCACGCCGCAGCTCCTCCGCGCCTTTGCTGCGCCGCTGCCGCTGCGCCCTCGCGTCCGCTCGCTCCGCCCGCAGCAGGAGAGGAGGAAGATGGTGGAGACGGGAGGGGAGGCGCGCCCCCTCCCCCTTTTAACGCCGCGCGGAGAGGAGGAGAGAGACGGCCGCAGTCGCCTGCAGCCGCAGAGAAGATGCGGATCGCAGGTCTGCGCGCACAGGCGCGCAGACGAATATCCGTGCGAGTATAACTGTTCGTCAGACGTCTGTAAACTATCCCGGACGTCTGGTCAGACGTCTGGATGTGATCCCAGACGTCTTGACAGACGTCTGGGCCACCTCCCAGACGTCTTAAAAGACGTCTGGGGTACGCGCTCGTTACATTTGCTCTTAGAGATTCTTGAGAGCAACATCACTTCCACTCTGATTTTCTGCATCACATAGGTTTGCAAAGGGAGTATCTTAGCCTTCTTTATATTCTTTATCTTTCAAGGCTCATAGGGCTATTTACATTACTTCATTTTGTTAGTTTATTTGGGTGCCTGAGCTGTGGGTTTCCCATTTCCCCTTAGTAGAGGGGCTAAACTCTTCTTGGGGGTTGTCCATGAGAGGGGAATTGTTTTGAGAAATACCACTCTCGGATTAGTGGTGTGGTTTAGTGATTCCCATTGAATTGGGGGAAAAATCCTAGATCGAGAGATCTAGGTAGAGGTTTTTCCCACAAGGGTTTCCTCTCTAAATACTTACGTACTGTTGTGATTGTTCGTGAATTTTTTTACTGAATATTATTTCACAATTCAACCCCCCCTTCTTGTGCCACTAACAATAAGAATATGAGTTCTACCTTAAAAGCATATAGAAAGTAAAGTGTAGTCCAAAGAGAGGCGATAATGAGATTTCCTAAGGAAGAATGAAAGTTCCTCCTTATGAAGATTCCATAAGATCAGTGGTAATACACCAAGACAAACGTCTAGTGTATACCAAGAGACGATTGGTAACCTTAGATGTGGCTTCAGATGGCCGAAGATGAAGGTATGAAGGTGAGGAAGAAGAAGTGTTTTGAGGGAGAGGGAGAGTGTTTTTGAATATGGTAAAGAGTAAGTGGTGTGGTGAAAAGATGAATATAAAGGACTAGAAGAGATTTGGATCAATTCATTGGAATGATACCACCTTAAAGTGGTGTAATGAATGCAAATATCTTTTGGATAAAAGAGAGACTTCGATTCAAATTTCAAATTCAAAAGACATCAAATTCGAAACCCAGACATCTTAGTTGATAATCAGATGTCCAAAAGTGATTTATCAGACATTTGAGATAAAACTATGATGTCTAAAATTGTATAAATTTGAATTCAAAGCATAAATTTGAAATTCAAATTCAAGTTTGGAATGAATGATCATTGGAGAGTATGATCAATGAGTTATGAAAAAACCAAACATTTTAAAGGTCTTATCAAATGTCTATATTCCTCAAAACTTTGAAACACAGGCAATTTAAATAGCCAAACAACTCAGATGTATAGTGATGATCAGAAGTCTCACAAACATGAAAAATCTAATTTTCTAAGTCTTTTAACTTGTATATTCCTATATGCCTTCTAATGTTGCTATATCTTTCTAAACTAAGGGGTTTTGTCAAAATATCCACAAGTTGTTCTTCTATATGAACAAATTCTAACTTAAATTGTCCTTTCAATACACTATCTCTAAGAAAGTGGTGTCTCACATCAATTTGTTTAGTTTTAGAGTGATTTACATGATTTTTGGATAAATTAATAGCACTAGTATTTTAACATAAAATTGCAGTCTGTTTAAAGTTTAACCCTAAGTTAGATAATGTTTGTTTCATCCAAAGTACTTGAGAACAAGCCAAAGCAGTTGATATTGATGCGAGAAAATGCGTGATTTGTAAATCGGATTTTCAATTCATTGCAACATGGAAATCAGCACAACTTTTAAATTTATATTCCTAGATAGGATCAGTATCTAGGGTCATCTAAAGAGGCCAATTTTTAGTTACCAAAATGATATTCTCTCTCTCACCCATTCAAATCCTCTTTTCTTTTTAGGGTTTTGTGATTTGCAAATTTTTTTGGGTTTTGAAATTAGGGCAACAATGACGAAGATAGTTAAGTCAAAACACGAAAATAAAATGAGATAAACCCGACCTTCCTAAGCTCACACTAGGCATGTGTGGTCTGGGATAATTGGGAAGGAAATGTGAAGTGAGTGCCCTACGAAATTAAAGACACTTTAAATGAAAGCATAAAACTTGATGAAAGGCACTTGATTAAGTAAAAATGTCTACAAGTACTTGGGGATCTCAATTGTGTAGTGGAATCCCACACAACTAATCCCCAAGTAGAGGAATTCTTCTACTAAAATAAATACAAAGAAGAAAAGTAGAAAAGCTCCCAATTGAAGAAGAAGCCCATGCTCCAAGTTTGTCTGCTCTTGCACTTGAAGAGGGTTCCTACTTTCCTCTTGAAGTGCTTCTCCTCTCTAGCTCCTCCAAGAGTGGGCGTCCACCACTCTTTCTTCCTGCTTGGCCATCTTCCTAGGTTCCTCCTTGGCTTGGTTCCAAGGAGGAAGAAATTAGGGCATAGAGACTAGAAGGGCATGCTAAGGGACCCTCCTAATGTGCATGCCTAACTTCCTCCTCCTTGCCTTGTTGTAGTGTTTTTGGTGTAGGAATTGTGTAGCCAAGGATGGTTCTAAGGTGGTGGGTATGGGGGTATTATATTGAAGTGTAGGAGGGTGGTGGTTAAGATATTTGTGGAGAGAAATGAAGGGGTGTATGTCTTTGGAGTGAAATGAAGGGGGTTGTGGATATTTTTTGGGAGGAAAAACTGGGAGGGAAATGAAGCGGTGCCTTTGGTGGTAGTTATGTGATTTTTGGTGGGAAAAAGGTGGAACCATTTTTTGGTGGAGGTGAGTAGAGTAGGGAGATATAAGTGGAGGAGCTAACTTAGCTAGCTACACTACAGGAAATATATCAATTGTGACAGGAAATTATTGTCACAAAAACATCCACTACCATTGCAAAAGCTTTTTTGAGATGCTAACGTTAACAGTCACAAAAGGTGGCGTCCCAAAAAATTTTACCATCACAAATGTTCTAAGATTTGTGACGGTTAACAACCATCACGAAAGATATTAAGTGACGATCAATAACCATTGCAAATTTGCGACAATAATTTCCTGTCTCAGAATTTTTTGATGCCATTTTACATAATTAATTTAACACTAAAATTTGTGACATATAAAAATCATCACAAATATGTATAGCATCACAAAATCCTTCATTAACTATCACAAAAGATTTTTATTTACCTATTTTTAATTATAGTAATATAATATTACAACAATCATATTACCTATTATAATTAGATTTTTTTTATCATTATTATTGTACCTATAATGTTAACAACACTCGTTATAGCAATATTCACACACATAAAAAAATAATATATTCACACACTTAAGTGATAAGAAAATACACTTCATTCATTCTTAATTCAAAATATTCAAGTTCTTACAAGAACAAGGTACACATGTCATACAATAGATAAATACATCTCATCTATAATGTAAACTAATCTTCGTCTTCATCCTCCAACTCATTCATGTTGGTGGTCCTTGTTGTCAGCAACCCTCTTGAAATGAGCTTGCCATCTCCCATGCTTGTAGTGCTGTGGAATTAAATTAAAAAGGTAGTAATCCATCATTGTCATGTTTGGGCTAGTAGGAGCAGAGGAAAGCAATCTAAAAGGGATGTATACACATCCATGTGTGTGGGATTTGTATTCTTATCTTTGTTGGGTCCATGTCAATAACAAACATTAATCATCCTTGAAGAAAGCAAGCCATTAACAAACATCAATCACCTTATAAGGAAGCAAGCAAAAAAATCAAAAGGTATACCTTATAGCATTGATGTCTAGTCCCTTGAGAACCTGTTAGGTTCTTTCTTTATCAAACATAGATAAAGGCTCTGGCCCAATGAGAATGCAATAGAAGTAACTGAAATCAAAAGTATCAAGGAAAAATTAAGATTTTGACCAAATTAAAAAGGATGAGCAATGATTCATTAGTGCACACTAGAGAGAATGCAGAAGTAGCTATAATCTATGGTCAAAAAATGATGAGGTAAATTACAAAGTTATAGGCTGAAAGAACCAATGGGCATGTTGGTTTTGATTGTTAGTAATATATTCATGTTTTTCACCAGAAAGTCATGGCTATGATTGCTTAAACCAGTTATCCCTATTTTGAGTAATCCAAGTAATTAATCCCAATCAGGCTACCGTTCTCCAACCGTTCTAGTGATTTGATTTTTTACGCCATATTCCTAACATGCATGCACTTTAGATGGTATAATCTCAACTATAATTCCATACAGTCTCTTGTAAAAACTAAAAACTAAAAACTAACCAAGATTACCTTAATTGGTGTATTAAGAGTCCCTGAAAGTCCTACAAATGAAGTGTGAAGAATAATAGGGTCATACTATCATGAACATGTTGAGTATATGGTCAACAATGGTAGGCCACATATTCTATAGCACAACCAAATCAAAATCCATTACTCATATACCAAAAAAGAAAATGAAATTCTAATAAAAAATTAAAAAAAAGGCCCAAGAAAATAAGATAGACTCTTTACTCATTGCTTTTCTGGTGCATGTAGAAGGGCCTCTTTCAATTTTGTACATATCAAAGTTGGATCAACACCTAAGTTTACATAAGTAACTAGAAGAAATTAGAAAGGTTTTTTTTCATAATCAAAACAACTCTCCATTACTCAAGGCTCATGCTATGATATGTGACTGACAGCTAAAACTGAAAAACATAAGCATGAATCAAAACATTTGGCCAAAAACCTCTTAATAACCTCCCTTGAGATCATTGACCACATCATATGGAATGGGTGTCATAGTCTCCAGGGTAGCACTTGCCACCATGAAACCAGACTTGGGACCCTCTGGCTACCTCTTTGTGCTAATGACCTCACCTCTAGCCTTTGCCTTTGACTTAAGTTTATTGTTCCTCAGTTTCCTATGGCGGAATTCCTCAATGCAATGGGAAGGTTGTACATGCTCTACACAGACACGAATCCTTTTGCAAATGATCCTATTTCAAACCTACCACCATAAACAATGACCACTTATCAAAATTACGTACAAGGAGAATGAAAAGAAAGTGCACAAGTTTACAATTGTAACTAACTTAACTTCCAACACAAAAACAAAGGAATTATACTACAAAGATCAATAAAATTTCCAGACAACATCAAGATCTTAGTTATTGGACCTAAACAATGGACATCATATACTAGGCATCCCACCATTAGTTATTGAATTCACCCAAAAAAGATCACTTCAGAGACTAAGCAACAAGAAAAACTCACATCATGCCAATAAAACACACTAGTTGCAACAACATAGAAGTAATGTTAGTGATTGCACATTGACTCTAACAAGAGCAAAGCAAATAATAAAAGGATTGCTCTGGAAGCACATGGGATTGTAGGAGAAATTATAAAGAGCAAAACATACAATTAACAGAAAGTATTTGATAACACGTTGATCTCTAAGAAAAATTTCAGATTGCAATCAACAACATTTTTATAGCCCTTCTTTTCAAACTGTAGATGACAAAAAGGAAAGCATGTGATTCAAATTCCATACCAATTTCCAAAGCACCTACCAAAAAGTTTCTAAAGCACATCTAGAAAAGAGAAAGTTCTTCTGCATGCATACACGTGGGAGGATGTGAAATAACTTGATAAGTGTAAATACATGATGTATAAAATAACACTATCATTAGCAAATCCATAAGCAATAATTACATGAATAAAAAAAAACTTTGAAAACTATGAGATTTAAAAAATGAATTAAGCTTTTCTTCCCACCAAATTGGTCGATAAACTACAATCTCGTGAATGGAAAATGATTTTCTGCTCTTCACCTTCTTTTCTACAAAATACATAGTGTTCCATAACAACCCTGCTTTTTGTGATGATGCTTGTATCAGCTATGGATACCGCAATGTAAACAATGCTACTAAGTAAAGATGTGAATAGTTAAGAACTAAGTTCTTGCTGGATATTTGTTTTGATGCAAGGGGAAGTTGTGACATTGAAATAAAACAAGATAGGTATTTACTCTGCATGAGGAGAAACATAAATAGATTATCAATCTTCTTGGAAGTCAAAGTGAAAGAATGGCAGGTTACTCTTGCTTGTATAAAGGTAAACAAGCAACATGGCATTGGCCATCAGAAATGCACCTATGCATTCAGGAAGCAAGATTCTGAGTCAACAATAGAGAAAGAATTGAAATAGAACACAAAAGTTGGGTGATTTTCCTAATCAAATGCACATTCTAATAGGAGATCAAAATCAGTGATTCGTATATCACCAATGAAATTCTTCAAGAACTTGTTATATTAGGCATCACTTAGACAAGAGGACAACTTAATTCACATCTGACAAAAGAGTCTTTATCTACAATTGTAAGAGGAAGAACCTAAGCATGTTGAGTAACACAAAATAAGCAATTCCATATAGCCCTACCATCCATACATCTCAACAATGTAATGCAACACTATCAATTCAAAAGTAACAAAGTAACTCAAAAAGCGATAATACCAGTAGATAGGCAGATCAATTCTTCAGACCCCGATAAATTTCTCACTCCATTCCCTTCCCATTGTCCTTCATCAACATCCCTCTCCCTTCAAATCATAAGAATCCATCTCCCTCCAAATCCTTTCAATCCATCTTTTTACCAAATCCAAATGTCAAATTCAGAAGTAGCATCCATCATCAAAGACACAAAGAAGCTAAATAGATAGTCTTTGGCAACAGATATCTATCATCAACTTAGCATCTCAAGGCCAAAAAATATAACAGTAAGAACGATAACAATGACAAGCCATAATTGCAATAATGCATTCAAACTTATCACCCACACGACCACCTCCTATTCACTACTCCACTAAATGGGGGTCCTTTTCAGCATACGAACTAACAACACTAATTAAAGATCCTATAGTAGCTCCAGGAAGATCGGCGAACCCTGTTTCCATTTCCGACCATTTTTGTGACTAAAAAAGAAGTAAATTTTTAGGATCGACTAGCAACTAACAATGCATTGCAGGGATCCGTGCAAGATTCTCACAAACGCATCACACATACACCCAGAAATAAAACAAACATCTAGTTCAAGCACCTACAACAAAGCTGCCAACTTTCCTACTTTTGAGGGCCATTGAAGCCTAAGAAAGGCATGAGATACAAGCAAGGGAGCATCTGATAAGCGATCCACTTGGGGACAAAGGCGTTGAGAGGGAAGGAAGAGAGGGACGAATTGTTATTTGCTTGTTGATCTCGACATCGATGGCACGCTTAGTGACATTCCAGACCCTACTGGTGTGGCCATGGTAGAACTTGTGGGGCATCCCCTTGTGGACGGCCTAGTTCACCTTGACATCCACGTAGTCCCTGATCCTATAAGTCCTCAGGTATGTCGTCAGGGGTATGTAACCCTTCTTCCAGATGGGCCCCGCGTACGTGAGCGAAAATCATGACCTGCAACAAACAACAAACATGATCAAATACCTCAGCCTTAAAAGCAAGGATAAAAAATATGGGGAACACGCACAACACCGCATCCCCCTTCTTCCATGTCCAGGTTACGGATCTTTCCATCGGCCTGTTGTGCCATGCTCATCAAGGCTCTTGTGCATCCCTTGGGCAACCCCATCATTGCTAATGAGAATAGGATCCCCATGGATCGATCTCCACCTCCGACATAGTTGCCTCATCTACCCTAGCTAGTAGCGCCTCAAAACCAAGGTAGCATTTGGGCAGCGCTAAGCGTGGAGGAGAAGGTGAACTTGGGGTAGTTCTGAAGGAGGAGCATGATAGCGTGGCCCTTGCAAATGCTGAAGGAGTGGAGGGAAAAGGTAGCCATGCAAGAAAGGAGGTGGGTGTTGAAGTGAAGAAGATGCAACGACAGTGGATGTGCAAGGACGATAGTGGATGTGATCAGGACGCACTCCTTTTTAATCCCGACGTGAGGAGGTTGAGGAGGTAAGGCACGGCCGTAGCGTCGATGGAGTGCTATATTTGCTAGGCCCTATGCACCCTTGTGCATATGTCCTGCAGCTAGACATAGGGGAGGATGAGAGGGAGAAGCAACGGGGGAAGGAGGAGGCAACGACGTCGCCTTAGGAGCACCAGAGCCCTAGGAGTACGGTAGCCCTAAGCGATGGCATCGCCCTATTTTTGTCGGAGCCCTTTCTCCTCCGCCGCTCCTCGCTCGTCATGTGCTAGCATCGCTCATCCTCACCGTCCTCTCCCTTGACTCCCTTACGTGCATGGTGTTGCAGCTTATCGCTGGAGCGGAGGCGTCGAGGGTGGAGGGGCGTCGGGAGCAGGGGTATCACTGGAGCGGAGGCATCTGATTGATGGCATGAAAGAGTGGTTAGTGAGGGGATTACAAAAACGATGAATGAGGGTTTATGTGGACTTGGGGGGGAAGGGAAAAGGTAAAGGGGGTATTTTTTTGGATCAGTGGGAGAGTGTCCGCTTGATTTTTTATTTTACTTTTATGATGGTAATTTTAGGTCTATAAAAATATTACGACTTAGTTTTATATAGGATATGTTATTACTGTCACAAAAAATGGATTCTTTTATGATGGAAAAATTTACCATTGCAATTAGCTGTCACAAGAGCATAGTTTTCCTATAGTGCAAGCAGATGGTAGGAGCTAGGAGTAGTTAGGAGGAGCTGCTCTGAGCTGGTCTGAGCCTTCGTGGAGCTGCTTCAAGTTGATAAAGAGTTGCCTGTGAACTCAGCAACTAGCTTAGCTAGCTAGTTCTTTACTGGTAGCTAAGCTAATTAGGGTTCAGCTAAATGGTGCTGACTTCAGCTTGTCTCGAGTTGAGGTGAGCTAAGGCTGAGCTTCTTGAAGACTCCTTAGCTAGCTTAGCTTACTAGCTCTCAAGTAGTAGCTAAGCTTGAAGGAGTTGAGATGAATTGAGCTTCTCAAGTTGGAGATGAGCTAGTGTTAATGATCGCTAAGTCGGTATTTAAAAGTATTGCGTTGTAGTACAATCGAAATAGCATTCAAAACAGATATAATTTTATTACTCGAAAAGATTTTCGAGGTCGAACACAGGGAGAAAATTGGTATTTAGAAATCAAGATCACGATTTAAACTGAAAGAAATTGCAATAGTGGCAGTATCTAAGTGTAAAAATATGGAAGTAAAATGGTGATGTAAATCACCAAGTGCTCCTACAATATCACCAAATAATTCAATGCATGACTATGAAATGAAAGCAATAATCTGTTGTTTGATTTGTGAATCAAATGACTTAAGGTGTCTGATTTCCTTTCTCTTTCTCTTCTTTGTATTCTCCTTCCTCCTTCTTCTTCTTTGGCTTCTATTATGACTTCCTTTGTCTTTGCCTTCACGATTCTTCTCTTTCTCTTCTCTGTCTCTCTTTATGCTTTAGCTTCTATTCTTCTTCTTCTTCCTTTGCCTTTTCTCTATCTTCTCCTTCTTCTTCTTCTTTCTTCTTCAGCTTCTACGATTGCTTTTCCCTTGCCTCTCTTCTGCCTTGGCTTCTCCTTCTTCCTTCTTCAGCTCCTACTTTTGGCCTTCAGCTTTGGCCTTCTCTTCTTCTTCAGCCTGCGACTAGGTGTTGGCTGGAGAACCCTGTAGCAAAACCTACCCCTACTGTTGAAGCGACTAACTCGATCGTGTTTTAACTGTTATTACGTCGTAGTATAGGTGATCAAGCGTCGTCAAAAAATAAAAGTTTTTATTAGTCGAAAATCGGAGTATTCGAGGTCGAACACAGGGAGCAATCGGAATTTACTACTATTCTCAAATGTAACTAAACACGCTAATTTACTCAAAAGTTTAATTCAAATGCATTTAAAAAGTAATCCAGGCAAGAGTAAAATTGGACGTCTGATCACAAGATCAGACGTCTTAAAAGTGTTTTCCCTTCTTTGATTATTCTTCTTCTTCTTATCTTGCTTTCTTTCTTCTGCAGCCTTCACTTTGCTTCTTCTCTTCTGTCTTCTTCTTCTTCCTTGGTCTTCTGTCTTGGCCTTTCTTCTTCTTCTTCTTCTTCTTCTCTGCCTTGCTCAGCCTCTTCTTCAGAGTTCTGCTCCTTCTCTTCTCCTTCCTGTGGCTAAGTCTCTTCTCTTCAACTCTCAGCCTGCCTGCACAAGAAGCAAAACCTACCCTGTCCCTCTACCCGCACGTCTCTCTCTCTCTCTGCAACTCACTCACAGGACGCTCTCCCTGAGCCGCGGGTAATCGGGTCGGGTAGCACACCCGAGACCAGGCGCACCGGCTTAAGGATGATGAGCGAGGTGTGCTCAGATAGGGTCGGGTCGGATCCCGCCAGATCTGCGAGGTGAAACCACGGACGAGGCGAGCGTGCGTTAGGTGAGGGACCTCACCCCTGTGCATTCGGAGGCAACGAGAAGATAACACAAATTCACTTTATACTACACCTGCGCCTCATAGATTTCCGACGTGGGACTATTAGTCCCGCCCTGCTCTCGTGTGCGCCCGCAGAATGCTCTTCCCGCTCCGCTCAGTTGCAGCCTCAACTCTCTTCACTGGATAACTGGCTGCTTGCACGCAACTCACTCCACTCCATAGCAGTTGAAATCCTGAAGCCACGGAGCTTGAGCGTGCTTGGAAGCTGCTTCAACCGTTGTCAATGGCGGCTGCAGCTCCGATCCTGTCATGCATGAATACGGCCTATTGGCCTAATCAAACCACCTACAGACCTTCGCTGTGGCACAGCGAAGGTGGTGCGACGTGCAGCAGGTCGCAGGGCGGCCTAGGCATGCGTGCCTAGGTCATCCTGTGACCGGAGGTGTGGGTGTGTTCGGGGGGCTGTTGTGCAGGCGTAGAGGGATGGTGGATGGGCGGAGGTTGCTCGGTGAGGTGAGGCGGAGCCTCTGAGTTGGTCGGTGGGTTGTGCGGAAGTGTGGAGAGACGGGGGCGACTAGCCGGAGGTTGGTCGGAGGCGAGGAAGATGGCGGTGGTCAGCGACGGTCGAGGGTCGATTAATGAAATAAGGTGAGGGGAATGAAAGAGGGGATAGAGGAGAATAGTTTAAACCTAACTACAGGGAAAAAGGGGGCAGAGAGGCGGATGGCTGTACCTGCTGTCGTCGGAGAAGAAGATGCCCAGTGGGGGAGGACGACGGTGACGACGGGTCTGAGGCAGCGTGCGCGGGTATTGCACGACGTGGAGGAGAATTAGGAAGAAGTCTCTGCCACTGGTTTTGTGGCAAAGCGAAGAGGAAAGGAAAGAAAGCTCGTAGGAGCTCGCTGGGTAGTCTGGCCAGGAAGGAAGAGACGAATCTAAGGTGAAACCCCAGCTAGGTCGAGCTGCAAATGAGCGGCCAGGTTTGGGGGTTCTTTTATAGGCATTGGGCCGTGTGTTCAGAGCTTGGAGGGCATGTATTCGTCTCCGACGGCTCACTGGAGAAGGAAAGTGGGTGGATACCCAAATCCATTGTGCATTCGCATGAGAGATTGGGATCAAATCAGAGATCATGGCTGGCCTCAGATGGGAGGGAATTCCTTAGAGAATCTCCCTTCCATTTCTGGGAGGGGATCTCTGAGGAATCAGAGAGTATTCCCTCTCTAATCCTCGTCGGAGAAGGATTCGGCCCCAATAATGGTGGAAGGACCTGATTGCAAGGTTGGCGAGGAAGTTAGGGGTTCTCTGTGATGATTTTCAAAAGTTAGGGACCAAATTGTGATTTGGGTGTACTGAATTGCAAAGTAGGTCAAGATGACCTCCCCTTAGGTCCAAATTTTGGTAAAAACCTAATTTGGACCTAAGGAATCCAATGGTGAAGTTGGATTTTAGGTTTAACTACATTTGACTGAACATTTTGCATAAAAACCCAAATTAGGTCAATTAATGAGCTAGGACCCTAATCTAGGCCAAACTGGGTTCCAAAGGCAAAATTAAGTGTTCTAAACCCTAGAGGATATTTTTACATGAATTTTAGAGAGTTTACTTGATTTTTATCCTGACCGAAACCTTGTTGATTTAAGCGGGTCTTTTTTAGGGTTACTAAATATCATTTAATTCCTAGATTGCACATGAACCCATTTCTGATTGAATCAACCCACTTTTTATCTTGTTTAGACCATTTGACCTATGTTTTGCCTCTGAGAAATCTTGTTTATGTACTGCAATGGTAAAATTGCAGTTTTAACCTTTATTTCATGTTTTCTTCTCAGAACACTTATTTCTTCATTTAGGCCCTCTACTAGGTTATGTAGGAGCTTTTATCTTCTTTATTGGGTCAAAATGAGCTAGTTATGGCTCATGATGAGGCTCTCATCACCTACCCGCACACAGCTCACCTTACTTTCTCTCTTAGGATACGCTCTCCTAGAGCCACATAGATAATTGGGTAATCGGGTCAGGTGTGTACCGAGACCAGGCCTATCAGTGTGTAGTAGTGGGCGAGGAGTGCAGTTGGGTTAGGTCAGGCTAGGTCTGTGGGGCGTGTTCGCAAATGAGATCGGGTTAGCTGAGTGGGACCTCACCCCATGGATCTGAGGCGAATAGCCTCTGTCACTTTTTCCTTTTATGTAGGTGCAGGTGCTCCTTCACTTCCGAGGTGGGACTAAATGTTCTACCTTCCTTTCGTGTGTGCCTGCAGAGGTTGAGCTCCTAATTGCAGTAGCGTGCGAAGGCCTTTGAGTCTAATTGAGGGCCTGAGTACCTGCGCTAGGGGCTTTCACGTGTCCTGGGGCAGCAGCTTGGGCTTGGAGCTGCAGCAAGCTTGCTTCAAGCTTCCTCATCAATGGTGGATGGTCGACGAACCTGAAAGCACAAGATCGACCTCGCAGCCACCTCAAAATGTTCAGAGAGGTTTGCCGAACCATGACGAATGTGATGCGAATGTCAGCATGGCTCGGGGGTGCCTGTGCGTGCTGATGAGTGGCTACTCATCATAGCTAAAAGGCCGAAATTAAGCTAGACACTAAGCAAAACAATATCAAATTAACACATAAAAAGGGTTAAGTGTGAGAATTAAAGAAAAGACCTAAAACTTTTAATGTGGGTTAAAACCTCCTAATTAGGTCACAAAAATGAGATATTCTAAAAACTAAAGGACAAATGATGATCCATGCATCAATTGAACACATAAACAAGTTTGAAAAGATAAATCAGAAGTAAAATCAATGTCTTAAATGTTCAATTAACCACAAGTAAAAATTTGAAAGCAATTGGACATCATTTAGGCTTAGAAATAAATAGATTACAATTAGGTCCTTCATGCATTACATTTCTACCCTTCAAAACTCCTTCTTGGACCTTTTTGCAAGCCACAGGGACCCTTCTGTATGACTGCAAGGCCCTTCCAGTTATAGTTCTTTTCACTTTTGGACCTGCACGCTATTCTTCTAACCCTTCGTTCAAGGGTCTTCCTGCAAGTTTTCCCTCATTTCAGAGAGAAGCCTGTGTTCTTCACGCGCACTGTAGCACGCGAAGAACACAGCCATTCTCGACCGTCCATCGCACTTTTGATCTCGATCTATGGCTGGAATCAAATGGAACCTTCGCGTGATTCGGTGCGTGCGTTCACCTCTCCTCCCAGATCTCATCTGACGGTCAGATCTCTCTCTTGAATCGTCGCGTGCTCTACCCATTTCATCCTCACCGCCGGCTTAATTTTGATTAACCTCACCCTTGCGGTGATCTCAATCACTGAGCTGCTACTTAAGCACCTCAGTGGTGTCGCGTGCAAAGGATCGCTCCCTCCTACATCTCTTAGCGATCAGTTCGTCCACTCCAGTCTCTCCTCCTCATCTAGACCCTGATTTCACAGCCACCGGCTGTGGAATCATCGCCTGCTCTCGACCCTCCTCGTCGCTAAGGACCTCATAGCACCTGAGGACGACCCTAGAGTCTCACTAGTAGACTCTTCCCTCCGCTGGAGTCACCCTCCTCCTTTCTTCCTCCTTAGCCGCCGGCTAAGGACCCATAGGTCCCATTCTTCTTTTTAGTTTAGGTTTTTAATTCTTCACAAGTAGTGTTAGATTTAGTTTGCAGTAGTTTAGAATAGATTTAGTTTTAATTGTTAGTGTTTAATGTTAGCTGTAGTTAGATTAGTCTTAGGAGTAGAATTAGTATTAGATCCCCTCCCTCACCTCCTCTGATCAGTCCAGATCAGAGGGGAAGAATCATCTGTTCATTGTTCAATTTATCTCCCTCTTCATGTTTTGTTTTTCCATCATCCAAATTCTGATTCTTGTTTTTCCTTTTAACGACGAATTTTTCATCAATCACCCACACATCCTGACCCAATTTCAGATCTGATGGTGCACTGCCTCAGATCTGAAAGTGGCGTCACAAGCACCATTTGGGGCTTCTCACTCACTCCATTTGTTTCACAAAAGCCCCTCTATTTTAAATGGATTGCCTCAGTTTGTCAGAGCACTTTTGATTTGGATTTTAAAGGATTTTTACTCTCTGAAATGTTTTGACAGATCTGACGAATTGAAGGGATTTTTGGTTTTCATTGTGGGCAAGGACTCTGAGAAGTTCTCTGGTAACAGAGAACCAATCAGAAGAGCCTTTCATGATTCTGTTTATACTTTGTTTTGAATGCATTCGCTGGCTCCCATTAAATTTCCTTAATGCATTCTTAGTCTCTTTTTGCTATTTCAGAACTGCCATACACTACTTGTGTTGATGATCATTCTGTATGGTGATTCTCTAACCTAAGGAGTTTTCCATACTCCTTAAGGCTGCAAGAAACTGGGATTGTATGTTGTTGGTTTTAATTGATTGAGCTAAGTCTTCCTTCATGCTGTCTATGGCATTAGGAAGACTAACTCAATGCCATTTGAGTTTTGATCTGAAAGGATTCTTCTGATAGGGTTTTTCCTAATGAGTGTTTGAACTGAATTTACCTGATATTTTCGTGAGATTTAAACCCTTATCAGATTTGGATTTCAACTCTCAAAATTTTTAGTTTGTTTTGAATTCTCTTATTCCCAGTTATACAGTAACATGCTGCATCTAGCAGCTACATTCCCCTTTTCTCTAAACTCCCTTCTTCTCTAAATTTCCCTCTTCTCTGTAGAATACTTCCCCCCTCTTCAAGTGGACTAACTGCAGCAGCAGTTAGCCATTTGACAGTGGCTTAAGCCACTGCTGCTGCTACAAAACTCACCCTGAACAGCAACTAAAACCAACACTAAAACAGCACATTCTTCTCTTCTCCATCTCCTCTGACAGTAGCTGTGGCTGCTGTCTTAATTGAACACTAACACTCAATCAACTCTAATTTCCTAACTTCCTACTAAAACCTAATTGTACATACTTATTTTAAAACTGTAAATATACCTATCCATAGTATTATAACTATAACATATAGCCTAATTATGTAAGTAAGATACATAGTTATACTGTAAATATGTATAAAACCTGTACATAAATCCATATACATATGTAATCTATGTAAATATATGTATATATACTAAACTATTATGTATGTATTTACTTAATAATGTATATATATATAAATAGATTCCTATTTACATATTTAGTAGCTATATTATAGATTAACTTAGCTAAATTAATAATTTAGAGCTATAATTAAATTAAATACATCTATAAACTTAGGATAATATATATAGTAAGTAATTTAAGCTAATTAAAGCGTATTTATACCTAGTATAACTTACTGTAACTTAGTTTTAATTATAAACTACACAGAATTGCTATTTTAGCCTAAATAGAACATAAATAAATTCGTAAAAATACAATAAAAATATGTATTAAATACTTAAGTATGTAAGTTAAAACTTTTTAAGGTCAATTAGACCATTTACTAATTATTTTATAAGTAATTAACTATTTAATCACCTAAATCAACCTGTATAATCAGCCTAGTTTAGCGAATTTATTTGTATAGTAAAAATATTTAAAATTCAAAATTAATTAATCAATTATGTAGTATTACGTAAATATTTTATTTACCATATTTTATTTTATTTTATTTAATAATTTATGGCCCCCAAATCGAGGGCCAAAAATGCGCACAGACGTAGCTGCATTTGATTTCCAGCGCACGATGTGGCGCTGGAATAGCGCCACATCGTGTGCTGCAAACCAAAC
Organism: Thalassia testudinum; assembly: GCA_037157565.1. Classification (NCBI taxonomy): domain Eukaryota; kingdom Viridiplantae; phylum Streptophyta; class Magnoliopsida; order Alismatales; family Hydrocharitaceae; genus Thalassia; species Thalassia testudinum. Next base: position 106,698,829 of record JAZHRO010000003.1, on the reverse strand, counting down.
GCAGCCATATAAATATAATTTATGTTATACCGTAAGCAGTCGTCAAGGTGCAGGGCACCCGAAACACTGCCTATTATGTCCGGTCCGATTACCCGATTTGTGCTGAACTGCGATATGTCTGTGGGGCCGGGGGCCCGAGCGTGTGCGAGCTTTAAGGCCGTTGGGCTGACGCCTGACGTTGAGATTGGAAACGTTACTAAGCCACCTAATCTGAGATTAGGGCGTGCTTATTAGAGGTCTGGTCCCACCCATAGGGTGCTGTGTATCCCTCGAAAAGCGCGCCCGCTAATTAAACACATTTTACACTAAGGACTTTAGCCTACATACAGCAGTAGAATAAGTAATATACATACGTATAAGTAAACCCACATAATTACTAACAGAATAAAACGACACTATAAACGTCGCTAAAGACCTCAGTTTGCTTCTTTAGGCTGTATATAGTGTTTTCTGAGATTTAGCGACGTTTATATCTGTCACTAAAACTGATATATATGTCACTATAAATAAAAGACTAGTAAGTTAAGTTTTTACACTATGGTATCCTAATGTAGTATGAACTAACATATTAGTGTTAATAGTATAACTTGTAAATACATAGTTTAGAGTGTAATAATAGATTGTTTGATGCTTGTTCATAGTTAGTATTTTTGCAAGCACTTCTTAGTAACTAGGTAAATAAAACATTCATTCATTCTTTAAGTGTAAAGTTTCTTTTTGAATAAGACAATTTTGGAGATAATCAAAGAGTGACCGAATTAAATTCAATAAATTGCCTCCCAGAGAACGACCTGGAACAAAACCAGTAAAAATTAGATAAATAAGCAAATGATAATAATGGTTGTAATGACTGGTACTCACCCATACTCACCACTATACGACATCCTTAAGGTTATATTATACACCCTATACTACAACGACATGATCATAACAATAATCATTCATCATCATACAACCATTGTGTTATATACACATTGTAGATCATCGGTGTCATTGTTATCATCGTCATTCACACATTACACACATTACACCATCATCAACCAACATCCCATCACGTGCCTAGGGCAGATTGTGTGCGAATGTGTGGGTGTGTTCGGTGAGGTGCTTGGGTGAGTGGCGCGGTGCGTGGAGTGAGGGGAAAGGATTAGTGATGTGAAGGGGAAACTCATGGGCTTGTCGGCAAGGGTTGGGGTGGCCTGTGGAGGAGGGATGGCCTCGCTAGAGTCGATGGTTCGAGATGGAAGGGATGGAGGTGATGGAGGTCGGTAGTGGTTGATTTTGGAGAATAAAGGGTGGAGAAGAAAATAGAGGGGAGAGGGAGCTTATCTGGGAGGTCAAGGGATGAAGGGGGGCAAGCGAGGCGTCGGGTCTAGGGTGGCCGACGCTGGAGATGGAAGTGGCTCTGGTGAGGTGGGATTGGCAAGGATGAAGGGAGAGAAGCACCTGCTGGTACGGCGAGATGCAGAAGAAGTTAGGGAAGATGTATTCGCCGCAGGTATGGTGATCGGACGACGAGGAGAAGCAGGGATTGTCTTCAGACGTTGAGGAGCCTACGATCGTGAGGGGAAGAGAGGAATTAGGGGTAGTCGCAGCTGAAATTGAGCATTGAGAGATCAGAGAGGTCTAGGCTCCTTTAAATAGAGCTTTGGAGGTCGGTTAGGGCTTGGGAAGCAAGATTCCCAAGCAAGGAAGGCTTGCCGAAGAAGGAAGCTGTTAGGATACCCATATCTCTCATGTGTTCGCATGAGAGATTAGGAGGAAATCAGATCTCAAGGTTGGGTTCAGACGAGAGAGAATTTCTTAGAGGATCTCCCTTCCAATTTTGCAGGAGATCCTCCAAACAATCAAGGATATTTGCCCTGTCAAAGGTCGCCAGAGTAGGTTTCCTTTGTGATAATGGCGGAGGGACCTACTTGTGAAGACGATGAGAAAGCTAGGGGGTTGGTTGTAAGGGCTTTTGAAAGTTAGGGGTAGAAATGTAATCAAGCTGGACCTTTTTGCAAACTAGGTCAAGGCAAACTCATCTTGGGTCCAAATTTTGGTACAAACCTAATTTGGACCTAAGGAATCCAATGGTGAAGTTGGATTTTGTGTTTGACCACGTTTTACTAGAAAATTTATGCAAAAACCTAATTTAGGGTAAATATCTATCTAAGATCCCATTCTAGGGCAAGATGGGTTCTAATGGTCGAATTGAAGGTTCCAAACCATAGAGAATATTTTTCTATGATTTTTAGAGGGTTTAAGTGAATTTTATCTTGACCAGAACCTTGGTTAATCAAGTGGGTCTCTTTTAGGGTTTCAAGAAGTCATTTAATTCATAGAACTCACACAAACCCTTTTCTGTCAAATCCAACCCACTTGTTATCTTATTAAGACCATTTGACCTTTGTTTAGCCCTTGAGAAAACCTGTGGTTGTACTGTATTGGTAAAATTGCAGTTTTACCCCTTATTTCTTATTTTTCTCTCAGAAAGGTTATGCAGTGAATTAGGACCTTCAGTTAGTTATGTAGTAGTATTTATTCTCTTCATTAGGTCAAAATGAGCTAGTTAGGGTTCATGATGGAATTCCCATCAACTAGTCTAAGCTGGACTACTGTTGATTGATGACTCTTCAACTAGCTTAGCTATCTAGTCCAAGACTAGTAGCTAAGCTCCATGTAATTTTGTTACCATGAGTTGGAGGGAGCTGGAGTTGAGCTGGATTCAGCTGAGATGAGTACGAATGAGCTAGGATCCAGTTGAGATGAACTGGAATGAGTTGGGATTCAGTTGGCTGAGACTTCTATCTTCTTCTTCATATCCTTCTACCTTTCATATTATTAGGGTTAAGTTGGTTTCTATGGTGTATTCATCCCTGGTAATCAAAATGAGGTGTATCAGCACATAAATAAAAAGAAATCCTAACAATGCATGCTTAAACCCTAAATGTAAGTGAATGCCTAAATGCATCCTAATACCCTAATGCAAATGTTGAAACCTTAGGAACTAAGTGTAATAATAGCCTAAGAATGATGATAAACTAGTGTTTATCACACCTCCATGCTTATCTTTTTGCCAATCCCTTAGCAAAATTGTTTTGCAAAATGGTATTAGAGAAAACTATTTTTTTTATTTTTTAGGAGAACATATTTATGGGACATTGGTTAAGTTGAAAAATAAGGAAAATACAGGAATTTTTTAAGATAGAACATTAGGATTTATCCTTGGATCCAAAGGTTAGCATAAAACATGATCTATGTATCTTCCCAAGAATTTGACTAATTTACCCCCACTGATTCCAATTATCCCTTCAACTATTTTCGCAGTAAGAATCTCCTTGACTTAAGAAATCGATCCAGAATTTGCATAACGATGAAAAAATCAAGTGACAGTTCTTTGTGAATGGCCAACATTTTTGTAAAGGATTTTTGTTTCGTATGGTCATGTTTTTTTTGCTTTGAATGGGAAAATTTTGTTTATTTTCTCCCCCTTGCTTAGCGCCTCAAATTAGCCATCAATAGATTGTATCGGAATCATCATCCCTGTTACTGGTCCTCAAAGAGGCCCTCACTCCAATGCTATAATAGCACCATCTAAGGCACCTCTGGGAGCCGTACACCCTGACACCTCGTGGCACCATGAGAGGAACTCCCAGCGAATCTAGAATCTCACTTCAATACTTTGAGATGGTACCGTTCGAGACACCTGAACTACAAAATATACTTATGCGCTCCATATATAGATATGGAATATAGATATGGAGCAAGTACTAAGGTGGCAACATGTTGGCATCACTTCCTAGAAGGAGATTTCTCCTTCTTCGTGGTAGGAACTCATCCAATCAAAACTATTGCAAGTTTCATCCAAAGTTAAACAAAGGTAAATTATTTACTTAAATGTTTTTGGGATTGGGTTTTGTTAACTTTTTGTGTGAATAAGTTTGACACTTGAGTTTCAAAAGAAATTCAAATTTCTGGATTGAGAATGAAGTCAAGTACTATTTAAACCGCTAAACAAAATCAACGAAAATTGGTTTCTTCAGGGGTTAAGGAGGATTTCTATAGGAGATACACTGATTGAATCTAAGATTATAGACCTAAGAAGTCTAATCAAAGGATCCTTGGATTTTCCTTTACGTTTTGTTAAAGATTAAATCCCATGTGTACCTTTTTGAAATAAAGCACAACCTTGGTCTTGTGTTTGAAAATTCCTCAAATTTTTTTTTAATATATGATTTTTATGTTTTTGAAAATGCATGCAACAAAAAGAAATTTTTGTGTTTTTGGATTCTGAAAATCCTGAAAAGATTGACAAAATTTAAATCGCCCCTATGCTAAAGCTATGCAATGTCCTCATGCGTAAGGATAAATATATCACCTGAGTAGGAAATGTCAAGATCAGGATAGGAAGAACTTGAAAAGAAATAAGAAAATGAAAAGATGGAAAAGATGGTAGGTTACCTCCCAACCAGGGCTATCTTTTACACCTTTTCAGTTTAGAAAGGTGTGTGGAGGATACTGGTTCCTTAAGTAAAGGATTGTGGTTATTATCATTTCCTTCCAATATGATTTCTTCTGACACCTAAGGTTCCTGGAATTTATTAACTTCAGCATCACAATCTTCCAAGAGAGCTAATTGAGGTGTAAAGTCCTTAGAGGTGTACGGTATAGGTTTGGCATCCCTAGGATGGGGTGTAGAGTCCACCTCAAAATCAAGACTAAGAGTTGGGTTGATTATTTGACAGCGACCCACTTCATCAAATGTAACAAAGATACTATCATTCGAGTTGAGTTCATCTAATGGGACCATCTTCCCCTTTGATTGGCTTCAATAAAACTCATGTGGAAAATCCGAGGAGTTTTTTGCTGGCTGCCACCATTCTATATCACAATTCATTGACTGGCTACTCCTTTCAATTCCCATTATATCCATGTATCTCCCCTCCCCCTTAATGTCAGGACTTCTCAAAGATGGATTATCGAGTGAGGGGTTTACATTATCCCCAAGAGGGTAGCTATACTCCATGATTAAGTTGTTGGTGCAAGGGCACCACGATCATTAATTTTTATGATAACAAAATACTTGTAATTTAACATTTGCATTAGGTTTATGAGTTTCAGGAAATTGCAAATGGAATCAAGTGTGAATGAGCCCAAGCTCTCATCCATGGTGATTTTGAGGAGCTTGATGGAGGAGAAAGAGCTTCGCTTGGAGTGAAAGCTTGAAGAAGGAAGGAGTTGAAGAATAGGATAGATACATTTATTTATATATTCATTTGTTATTCTTTTGCTCTTTATTTTTGCCTAGATTATATGTTAAAGAGCCTCAAAGTAACAAAACTATAGCCTTAGGAGCACCTACACAAACCTAGGATACTTTGGCTTTTCATAGAGAACTTAGAAAGCCAAAAGAGGCTCCAGACAGCTTGATCAGACATCCAATCTAAAAGTCAGACATTTGATCTTAGACTTTAAGACGCCTAATTGTTTGATCAGATGTCCAAATACTTAAGCTGGCAACCCACTCTCTGTTTACCAGATTTAGACATCCAATCCTTAGTCTAGACGTCTCATGAACTTGCCAGACATCCAACTAGAGGACCATTGGCTTTATCAGACTAATCATTGAGGATTAACCTTTAATCTAACCTACATACACTTTCAGATGTTCGTAGTGATCTCTAGACATCTAATAAATAGACATTAGGCTCAATCAATCCCCAAATCACTTTTGTCAGTGATTATAGCTGTTTGAGCCTTGGGAAATCAATTCCTACAGTAAAACCTATTTCCAGACGTCCGGATTTTGTGCTAGACGTTCAACTTGTTATTTTACCAACATGACCTAGAACCCTATTTAGGTTTGGACAAAAATAGGAAGGAAACCCATCCTAAATTAGAAGTCTGACCTTAAGTCCAAACGTCTTAAAAATGATCATTAGATGTCCATCTTGATCCAACTTTAATTAGATCTTCCTCCCTTCTAGATCGGACAACTAATTCCTAAATTAGACGATGACCCAGACATTTGATAGTAGATCTAGATGTCTGATAACCCTGTCAGAATCTTTAATAGCCTTGATTTCAGCCTGCTTTGCCTTGGATTTGGTTCCAACAGCTACCTAAGGCTTCCATAGCCTTCCTAAGGGTTCGTAAGCCACCTATAAATAAAGGAGGACCCTTCCTTTGTTAGACACCAAGTAACACTACTTCCATACTCTTTTGTATCATAGAGAAGCAATTATCAAGAAGAGAAGTGATCTTACCCTACAAGCCCATTCAACAAATCCAAGAGCATCATTACTCTACTGAGATCACGCCTACGCACTTCCATCTACGGGAAGTCTCTTTTTCCTATAGAAGTTAAGTTTAAGATTAATACTTTGTGGCTCTATAGGTCTGTTGTTATTTTTCTTTGTTCTTGATTGGGTATTCACTTTGTGAATTCCCGTCTCCTTCGTGGGACAAAATACTCCTCATGAAGAGGAGGGGTTTGAGGTACGCTACCATCGTCTAAGTAGCATGGTTGTAAGAGGTTAGTCACCCTCATTTAAGTGACTTGATTAGTGGATTTGATTAACTTGGTCAATAAGAAAATCCTAAGTTGAGAGGCTTAGGTGGTGGTTTTTACCCGGGTTTGGGTTTCCACCTAAAAATCGTTGTGTACTTGTGATTGCATTCTTTTTGTGTGATTGTTATTTTACTTTCGCATTATTTTTTTTATCATGGAAATCTCACCCCACTCCGTTAGAACCCACATGAGTCCCTAATATCCCCTTCCATCTTATGGTGTGGCTCCCTCAAGGGAGATGCATCTAGTGTGGAGGGATTAGAATCAACCTCAAGGGAGTAAATCAGGGGACCGATTTCTTCATTTAATTGTTGACTTGTCCTCAAAAACTATTCTAAGGATTCCATCATTTCCATTTTTTGTTTTTGCATTTCTTGCTTGAAAGAGGAGAGGCTACTATCAAATTGGGGAGGATTGTCAATCTTAGGTTCAAGTTGCCTAGGATTATCTGTCCAACCTTGATAAGAAAAGTCATTAAGGGTAGGCAGGTTGGGCATAATCATGGAAGTGCTAGGGTTGGGATACCCTTCTCCTAGGTTCTGCTCATCACCATAGGGTTGGGGATTAATCAGACCAATGCTCTTATACTAGGAGTAGAAAAAATCCCATTGTTCATCAGATGATGGATAACTGCAGGTTATGGGATTGGGTGTTCTGGAATGAAACTAAGAAGTTGACTAGTTATTGCAATCCATTTGCAACACGACTTGGAAAACACACCCCAATCAAACACAAGGCAATGGGACTCTCCTTTTTCTTAGAGTAGATTTGATCCAACCTCCAACCTACCCCTCAAAGTTATCAAATAGGGTCAGGTTTGAACCCATTCGTTTCCACTTTAGTGGTATAAGAGGGGACTATGACCTGAGATCCTTGACAAGCTCCTTAGAGAAGAATAGAGGTTGGTTACGTTATCTCTTGGTGGCCAAAGAAGTTGCGCAATCAATTGCATGCCCTAAGTTGACCTTTGCGTGCCCTAGGACGTATACCTTGCTTCAATGATACTCTCAAGTGACCTAGTGAGAAGTTACTACAAGGACGGAACTAAGGGATTCAAGCAGGGTAAACCCTTCCTTTATGGCGATGAGAATGTAGTGCCTCTTAACTACCCTTTCGTTCCTTTAAGGGGTGTCCCTCTCCTTGAAGTATTAAAATACTTGATCACAGGCTAATATCACCACCACAAAGTGAAATAGGAGAATCTACACCAATAAAGAGATCAGTGCCTATAACCTTAAGGGATCGAGACTTAATGTTGTGTCTATTGTGTGTGCTCAGTGCCAGAAGTGTGCATCACACCGCAAATCAGTTTTATTTATGAGAAATCACACACAAGACCCTTTTGATCAGATCAAACGTGATTTGGTTTTTAAGGCCGAATCTGATTAGCAGTTTGAATTTTAATTAGGCAACCACTGAATTAGATAAATTCAATTAGTTTGGTGGTCTTGAAGTTTAGTTCTTGAAGTTTAGTTCAAAGGTAATGCATGAATAGGAGCTAGATGCAAAGATAGAAAGGTCTGCCTAACTCCAGCAATCTCCATGCAGATATGTACACAATGCAAGGAAAGAGATCTAATATGCTACTCAATCACAATTAAATGCACGTACATAAGGGTATGCAACTATTAAACAGGTAGTTCGATATTTTTTGTATTTTCTTTTAGAGTAGGCAAGCAGAGCACCACAGATCAATAGCCCTATTTGCTAAAGAAAGTTGGGACAGACCTCGGGAAATCAGCCCTAATGCTACAAGGGCGAGAAGACTAAAAATGTAAACTAGGAAACTACACTCCTAATCTAATCAGTGTAGGAGAATCCCTTATGGGATCCAGGTCTCCTTTGGTCTCCTATGTCATCTCATGGGCGCGACTCAAGGTCCACATTGGGGCTCTGTCGCGTGTGTCGTCTCAACTTGTCAAGTCCTCGCACAGAAAGATAAAGTGAGTCAAGACAATTTTCACCTCAAAATAGATCAAAAATAAAATTTGGTGCATATTGCATCTATTGCCTCCCTAGCAACAGTGCCATTTGATAAGAGTGTTTTCACTCTAAAAATGTGATAATCGATGAAATTGAGTTTCGTCATATAGTATAAATCACAACAGAAAGACGCTCGAATAAAAAAATATTAATCAGTCAAGTACTTAGATATGTGCGAATAAAATATGTAATCAATTTGAACATGCATTAATCAGAATGAACCACACAATATAATCAATATTCAATCTACTAATCCATAAATCTACATGTGAAAAATGCAATCAACTCAAATGTGTATCACATGAAATAACCATGGATAAAGAAAGTATCGTCTCCACAGGGAGGCAAGTACGCATATAGGTTCAAGATATAATAGTGACTCTAACAATACCAAAAATAAATGAACTAAATAAAAACCAAACACGGTAAAATATGCAGTTGCGAGCACAGTATGGTGATGTCAGGGGCAAACGCAGTAGATGACGAAGGTGAGATGTGGCCTAAGAGTGTTGTCACCACGCTTCCCCACGAGAAACATGGTCGGCAGAGATCATAGTGGCGGATGTTGTTGGTGCTGTCACCACCGACCGCAGTGATGGATGGTCACGGTCATGGGCGGATGCAGTAATGGAAGCTTCGTGTGATGCAATTCCAATGAGGAGGGTGTTGTCATGGAGAGCGAGCATAGTCGTGGTTGTGGTAATAGGAACATTGAGCGTACGATCGTTGTGATGGATGGTTGTCAGAGAGGAAGCCGTCGAGGTTGCGGCCAAGTGAGCTTCACACGGAGGTCGCACAGAGCGGTGGTGGTGGTGCGATCGAGAAGAGACGGTGCCAGTGGTGTAGTTCGGCAAGTAGGAAAGCGAGCATCCCGTACACTCACACATTGAACAAGAGAGGCGAGGGTGCAGTCGAGAGTGACGGAGCATGGTGGTGCAACTTCAAATGCGGTCAATGGACATGGGATCACTTGTAGAGAGTCGATGGTCGCAGCATTGATGACAAGCGCAGTGAGGTAGAGGCACGCACGGGGACATTTGGTCAGAGGCTGTTACAATACTAGAGTGGTGGCAGAGTGTCGTTGGTGTCGAGCGTTGTCGAGGAGGAAAGAGAAGAAGCGAAGAGGAGGCGCATGAACGAGAAAGAGAGAAAAATGAGAGAGAAAAAGAGAGCCGAAGAGAGATAGCGTGCGACATGGTCTCCTTTTTTTTCATGCACATAGGAAGATTACGTGTGTGCCCTTGATTGCTAAGATTGTGGGAGAAAATATGAGGGTGGTGGTGCCCTTCGATGATTGAGGGAGGAAATTGATCTCCCAAATGATCTCAAAACATTCCAAAGGCTTGCCATGATTTTTGTTTGATGGAAAAAGAGAGATAACGTGAGGGAGCAAAAATAGAATGGGCCTTTCTACATGCAAAGAGGAAGAGGGAACGAAGGTGGGGCTCATGTGGGTCCTTTCATTTTTTTTATTGATTTCTAAGAGAGAGCATGATATATATGGGTGTGGTGATGGTTTTGCCTATGATTTGAGGAGTCACCTTTTTTTATTTGATGAGAGAGAAAGATGTTAAATGAGAATATTTTGAGGGGATTGGGAGGGAAATAAGAGATTTGGTCCAAAAGAGAGAGAGATGAATTTGCCTTTCAAAAGGACTCCCATGATTTCCAAAAGTAATAATCTTCATTTCTTTGGTAAAAAATCAACATGTCAATATTGTTATTCCAACTGAGGAAGAATACCTACCATTTCAAATTGTACTTCTCAAAATATCCCTACATCAGAAAGTAATGATTGATAGACTTACGTGACAAAATAATAAAATTAATGAAATACAAAGAATGTGAAATCCAGAGCTTAATTAATTTTCAACATAATGCATGCTCTAAATTAAATTTTCGTCCTAATAATAATGTACTTAGGCACTAAATTAGTCCACTAAAGTGGATTTATCATGTAGCAAGGCCAGACGAAAATCATGGAGGTAATTGGACACTTGAATGCCCTCATTAAACATTTCTTCCTCTTAGTTCCCAAAATGATAATTGGAAATGAAGGGATGAGTAGGAGGTAGGTAAATGGAAACAAGACTTGAGTCTGGCCAAGGTTTTAACTCTGGATGCAAGCCAGGTTTGGGGGAATCAGATGGAAGGTCCAAGGGATAGTGGAAGTTAGAGTGGTCAGGGATGAAGGTTAAAGATGAGGTTAGGGTGGGGGGTAAGGTGAAATTAGAGTGGGAAGCTGTGGTGAGTCAAGAAGAGTACGGTTAAGACAAGTTTCCAGTTGTGATGTAATTATTGTGTCTTCGACCACTTGGTCCATTTCAAACTCTGAATCATCAAAGAAATCATGTTCTAAAGTGGTCAAAGGACAATAAGATTCAGTAAACATTATTTTCTATGCCAATTCATTTATTTTGAAATCTAGGTCCTCAAAAAATTCTTGATCATGGAATCTCTTAGAAGCTTTAAAGATATCTAAAGTAATTGTTTGGCCATTGTAAGTAATGTCCATTGATGAGAGAGATTTTCGTTGCGAAAAGTTTGAGTTTGGAAAACCCAAGTTACTGTAAAATTCTCAAAAAATCCGCTACCAAATAAATTTTACCAAAACTTCAGTGAGTTCCAAGTCAAACATGGGAGGCAAATGTTTGATTAAAACTACATTTGGAATTATTGTCACAAAGAAGAGTAGCTGGTTGAAATTAATCTACGCTAGCTATTCTACTTAAAGAATAAATAATCGAAAAGAGAGAGAATAATACAAGGAAAAGAGAGAGAAAGTAAACCAATATTTCATAACCATATGTTCATTACAACTACTTGTAAAATGAAAACTACAGTAGAATGTAGTAAAAGATAGGGATGAAGAAATCCACCTCGATAGTTGCTTGGATGACAAGTAGTGTTGACGTAGCGCCCGGAAGAGGCTGGTGAGATGCTGAACAAAGGAGAATGGGGCTGGAGGATGGAGGATGAAGTAGGGTGGTGTCACAGTAGGATCTGCTTCCCGAATGGTGGTGAGAAAACAACCACGGGATGCTCTACAAAGGGGATGAGAAGATAGGCAAAATTTTGATTTTCTTTTACTCTAGAGGAGCATCTCGGATTTGGGACTAGCTCCTTAGAGCTTTGGAGTGGGTGAGAGGAGAAGAGAAGGGATGGTGAAATATGTCGTAGGGTGGCCCTTTTATAGGTGTAAAAAAATGGGGGCAAAAAAGTCTTTTAAGTCTTTAAAATTAAGTATAGGGCCTTTAGTGACGAATACGTGCATCACTATAGATGCACATTGTTGAAGGCACACCTCAATGTGAGCCACTCGATGAAGATCCAAGCATCCTCGTCGCACCACCTGGCTGCACCGCATCGCCTTCACCTGCGCGCATTTCAGATCGCATGCTGATAAAATGCTAGTTTATCAACATCCTTAGCATCCATTCACATCTAGTGTCTAAGATTTTATCAACTGCATTGCATTATATCATTGCATTTAGCATGCATGTGCATTTAGGGTTTAGAGCATACATTAGCATTCATTTCACATTATCTCATGTAGTTTCCATTAGATTGCCAGGGATGAATGCATTGGAAATTAGAGAAACCCCGGTAGTATGGAAGGCACTTGGAACATTTGTGAAGACAGAAGCTCCAGTAGTTGGACCCTAGCTCAACTCAGCTGGATCCAACTCAAATCCAATTCCTACTCTACTCCCTCTCCACCTTAATCGCCATCCACCTACATTAAAACCACTAACCATTGGTGCCTAAAATACACTCCTTGGCACCAAGGAAGCTTCCTAACCATGCTTCTTGGCACCCTTTCACATGGCACTAAGGAAGCCTCTTAACCATCCTCCTTGGCACCCTTTCACATGGTTCCAAGGAAGCTTCCTAACCACCCTCCTTGGCATCCTTTACATGGTGCCAAGGAAGCTTCCTAACCATCATCGAAGCCACCCTCCTTGGCACCCTTTCAAATGGTGCCAAGGAAGCTTCCTAACCACCATCCAAGCCACCCTCCTTGGCACCCTTTCACATGGTGCCAAGGAGGCTTTCTAACCACCATTCATACTTGCCTATAAACAAATCCCCTATCCTACCATTCAAACAATCCTTGGAAAGCAACAATTCTTCCTATCAAACACCTATATCCACCATACATCCCACAGCCAATAAAGGAGAAGGAGAGAAGATTAAGGGAGCAACCTATCTGCTCCCTTGGTGCCTTCTTCCTCTTCTCTCTCTTTCCTTGTGCCATGCCAAGGAGCAAGCTCTTCACTAAGGAGGACGACTAGGAAGGAGGAAAGAAGGGTGGAGGACGTCCACTCTTGAGAGGAGCAACTCAAGGAACTAGAAGGAAGTCTTCTTCAAGTCTGGGAGACAACATTCTTGGAGCGAAGGTTGCCTCAGCCACTCGGGAGAATTTTCTATCTTTTATTTTGTTGCATTTTAACTCTTGTTAAGCATTCATCTGCCTAGGGATTAACTAAGTGGAACCTCTGCTTAGTTGAGCTCCCTAGGTACTTTGTAAACATTTCTTCTTAATAGCAAAGTGTCTCTCTTCATTCTTGAATTTTCAATTTCAAGTAATAGCTTTATTTATTTTAGTGCATCACATCTCTCTTCTAATTACCCTAGGCATACTTTCCTAGGGTGAGCTAAGAAGAGAAGACTTCTCTTCTCACTTAGGTTCTAGTTGTTAGGCAACTTTCTTTAGTGTAGTTCTATCTTTGCATTCATATGCCACTTATTTCCAAACATAAAAGTTTACAAAAATCAAAATGCAAAAAGAGAAGTGTTGAATTGAGAGATGAGAGAGAGAATCACTTATTTGAATAACAAATTTGCCTCCTTGGACGACCCTAGATACCACCACTATTTAGGAATATAAATTTAAAAGGTAATTGATTTTGCGCGTTGCAATGACATTAAAACCCCCATTTAGAAAACTGTGCAAATCTCGCATCACTTTTTGGTGCCGTTGTCGGGGAGGCACGACTTAGTCACATATTTTATCTCTCTCTTGTTTTATTAGGTCTTTAGGAATTTTTTTTTGTGCTTTGTTTAGGTGCAAACCAGGAGCGGGAGCAGAATTCGGATTCGCTTGGAGCAGAAAACTTCAAGTGAACTTGTCTTCCTACATACTTCAGGATAGTACCCCCGGCCATCTCTTGTATCATCATCAAAATCACTTAAAAAAGTCTTTCAATTTTCAAAAGAATCAAAAACAAGAAAATTTAATGGTGGTGGAGCCCTAAAACTCTTTGTGTTGTTTGTTTGCTTCTTTTTCCACCACCTTTACCTTATTGGTATCTGATTTTTGAAAATTCAGATTTTTGTCTTGATCGTCAAAAATAAGGTTCAGGCACATACGAGCTTTCTAAAATCACCAAATTTCATCTAGGGAAGCCCCTTTTGTCGGGAGCCTTGAGTCTAATTTCAAGCAATTTTGTTGAATATAAAAAAATTAAAAAATTCACGAAGTGAATAGGGGTCATACCTTATTTTCTTATTATTTTCTTACTGTTCGTGAATTTTATAAATTTTTATACTCATCAAATTTGGAAAAACTTTATATTTTTCGAAACCTTGAGAAATTATCTACATTATATAAAATTTTCAAAAATTTTAGAGATCATTTGAGTTTTCTGTAGAATCAGTTCCTTGAATCTATCATTTCTGACTCTTGACATTAGTAAGAAGAAAAATTCCAAAAAAATAGCAAATGAATTCCTAAAATCACAAAAAGTTAATTTTGAATTCCTTGTTGGATTTTACATCAGGTGGTGCTGTTGTTTGTCTTGTTTGTACCACCACCTAAAAAGATTTTAAAAAGAGATTCAATTTTAGAAGTTGCATAGCTAGGAATTACAACTTTAGGGTTTTTAATTTTTTCTCTTAGTCACATCAAATTTTAAAGGAATTGATCTCCACCAACAACTTGTTCGCCATTATTTTGTGGAATAGAAAAACCTTGAACATTTAATAAGAGAGATCCTAAAAGACATTAAATCTTTATTAAAACCCTAAAATCCTTCAACCAAAAATCCTTGTTTGCAAACCTCTTTTGATTTGGCTTAGGCACCACTTCCCATTCAATTTGCACACACAAAAAAGAAAAGAAATAATCAGGCATTACCCCAACTAACGCCCATCACATTCCTTGTGGAGTTCAAGTTCCTACACTTAATTAAAATTTTGTAGCAATTTGACCCCTAAGGTTTCATCAAACTTAGGCTTGCTACCTAGGTTTTAAGTTTTCTTTAGTTGGTATCAATTCCTTCATCTATATCTGGTGCCAGGTTGAGGGGCCATGTCAAACGACCAGGCATGGGTTTACACAAGCCTCTAGTGATTTTCTTGGGACATGCTTGGGCCCAACCCTCCCCTTATTCAGCCTAACTAGATTTGTTGAGAGAACAGATATCCACTACTGATTTCTTATCTCCAGGATAGACCAAGTCTTAGGTTAATTTTTAGGGAGTCACATTTAAGTTAGGTCTAAAATTTTGTAGCTTGATTGCACACTTTCTCTCATCTCTCCCTCCTCTCCTCCCCATCTCTTCCATTTTTTTTTTGCATGTGCGACGGTCCCAAACTCCGCACTTGAAGGGACCATTTGATTTTGCCCCTCACACCAAAGACCTCTTTTCCCTCATTCTTCCTCTTCTTTGCATTTTAAAAAAATGGAAAAACAAAATAGGTCTTCTAACACACATGCTGATTTTTCTATCCCCCATCTATTTGCCCTGGAGCTACCTAATCAAGCCCCCTACCTCATTTCTACTCCATGATGGATCAGCTACAAGCTAATCAACAACAGTTGACTATGGATATAACAAACCTAGCCAACCAAGGGAGACCTGCCAAACTTACCCAAGCTCCATGGGCTCCAAATCTAACCCCAGCTAACACCCCAAAGAGAGAAAATTTGCATAATCTAAATACTATCCGTGCTGGGTATAATAATATTCCAGGGTTTTATATGGTTCAAAGGGGAATTACACATATCCAAATCATCGCCCTAATAAAAATATCTCCACCTCTAGGAGAAATTTAAAAATTCCTCTAATTGGAGGAACTATCCCACCCACTCTTGGACCAATCTAGTTCCTCACCAACAACAAAATCCGTTTGGAGGGTATGGTTCAAATCAGACTTGTTAGCAACCTGGGCTATCTCAAGAAGACATCAATGCCCAGATGATGAAAACCTTGTAGGAAATGCAAAGCAAAATTATAAAAATAACCCATGTTATTAACAATCTCCATGATCAAGTTGTGGTTACTCTGACCCAATGACCTACAGGACATTCATCATCCCAACCCACACCAAGCGCTGTCAATCAAAGGAACCAACACCCGAGTGGAAATCAAAATCAGAACTACACTAATCAGCCTCCCACTAACCCGATACCTCAGCACCAATCAGGTTTTTATCAACAACAGACCCCCCAACCTCCTCCTAGTGTTAATCAAACTGCATATGTAGATACATTAAGGAGTGGGAAAACCACCATTGATTTAGGGCCTTCAAATCAAATTGATGAAACCCACTCTCAACCTATGCAAATTGACTCTCCTAACCATAATCAGGAAGAAGAAAAAGAAACACCAAAAACACAAGATTCAAATCCTATTTCCCACCCTCAATCACTGCAATCCAATCCTTTTAAAAAGAAATCAAAGCCATCTCATCAAGATTTTTTGGACTTATTTGGGCAAGTTGAGACTACCATCCCCCTCCTAGATGCCATCCATGCCTATGCTAAATTTTTGAAAGAAAGGTGTACTCCAAAGTGGCAGGACCAGAATCTAGGATGGGTGGTCCTTTCTGAGTCAGTGAGCTCAGTTGTACAAAGCAAGCTACCTCTCATGAAAAAGGACCTGGGCACACCACTCATTTTGGTTGTCATAAATGACACCACCTTTCATCGTGCCCCTCTTGACTTAGGTGCCTCTATTAATCTCGCTCCCCTCATTTTATTCGAGAAATTTCGATTCGGTGATTTAAAACCTATTAAGGTTCAATTTCAATTGACAGACCAATCTACCATTCAACCGTGGGGAGTTGTCGAGGATAGTATTGTCAAGGTTCAGAATTGTCTATTTCCGGTTGATTTTTTGGTCCTTGACATAGAGGTATCTGAGGCTCTCGAAACTGCCCCAATCATCCTTGGAAGAATTTTTTTGGCTACTGCAAAAGCTAATGTCAATTGTCATTTCGGAAAAATGAATATATATAAGTTGCGGTAACTCGACTATCTCATTAGATCTTTTCCAAGCATCAATGAAGTCCATTGATCATGAATTTTTTGAGGATCCTAATAATAAAATGGAAGCAGTAATTGAGAAATCTATCAATTCCTACTCTGCTTTGACCACCATTGATATTGATTCATATTCCAAATATGATTTTGTGGTCCAAGACATTTCAGATCAACTAGGGTTTGACTTTTACTCTTTTAAACTTCCTGATTTATCTCCAAAAATATCCACACTAACTTCATCCAACCTGCATCACATTGACTTCTCTCCCCCTCCCATTCCATTGGACCTACCACCTAACCCATCCAAGTTTCGTTTTCATCATGAACTCAAACCATGGCCAGACTTGGGTCATTCTTCCATTTTTTCTTTACATTTTGATCCCTATATTTTTACCAATAATCTTTTAGGGGATCCTGAGGAAGACATATTTCTTGAGGACATTCAAGTGTCTAATTATTTACATGACTATCCATCTTCCGTGCATTGCTTCAAGCCTAGCTGAATGGCGTTAAAGACAACACTGGTTTGGAGGTAACCAAGCAACATTTTCCTTTTCGCTTTCATTTTCTTTATCAGGTTCTGCAAAACTTCGCCACTATCCTGACTTCCTTTCTCAGGTGATATCTTCTCCTACTCTTTTCCTTTTGCAAGGGACTTGCAAACCTTAAGCATGGGGTGGTACTTCAATTTTGTTAGGCATTTCATTATTTTTCAGAACCTAGAAACATTAAAATATTTTTCATTCGCATCATCTGCATTTGCATATGCACTCTATTTGCATAACTTCTAAAAAAATGTTTTGAGAATTTTTAGTGAAAGAAAGGACCAATGGTTGAACTTTAATTCAAACTAGGTATGAAAAGATGATTCTCGCTTAACAAAATGATAATTCAAATGATTTGTCATTTGTATTTCTAAGTGGTGGAAAATTGACTAATCAAAATAATTAAAATTAACCACTCAAAAGAGTGGGTTGTGTCCACGGGGAGGATCATGCCTATTAAAAGTAGCAAGGATAAAAAAATGAATGTTCACTATTGATTTCCCTAAAAAATCAATCCAAATTCCCCTTTAAATTAAGAAATCAATGCAAGATGTGTTGAATGAGCTTTTATATAAAACATGAGGGTTGTCATCATAAAACTACCATAATTAAATATTGGAAAATAAAAAAAATCTATTTCTGGCAATGGCAGTTAATTTAAAAACAAATTGGACTTCTCCTGTAGCAAAACAGGGGAGGATCTTCTCAGTCGCACGTGAGAAGGAGACCAAGGTTGACGGTGAGCTTCTCATTGGAGGAGCACTAGAGGGAGAGCTTCGCAGCGGTGGGTCTAGCGAGGTGAGAGATGACCTGAGGTGGTGGGATGAGGCACGAACGGTGGACACGCATGGAGGTGGCTCACCCACGGTTGGGAGGCGCACGCAGTACGTGCGGAGGCTGTGCATGCAGAGGCACTGTGTGCATGGTCTAAAGTTGAGTGGCGCTGGTGGTCGTGCGCTATGCGGGTTGTGGCTATTGCACGCAAAGGTGTGTGTAAGGCCGATGGTGGGTGTGGTGACTCCTGAGGCAGCGAGGAGTCACGTGCAATGCGCGTGGAGGCTATGCACGCAGAGGCGCTGTATGCATGGTCTGGAAGCATGTGGGTGAAGGAGGTAGTAGCTGGTGGGTCTGTTGGTGGTTGAAGATGTTGGGTTTGTTGGTGGAAGAGAAATAGATGAAGTGGAAGAAGAAGAAGAAGATGGAGATGTTGGTGGTGGTGGTGACCGTGGAAAGGGGTAGGTGCACAGTGGTGAAGATGTGGAGATGGTGTGCACGGTGGTAGGATTGCAAGGCCCGCGGTTGGCGGTGTGGGCTGTCACTCCACATGCCCACAGTAACGAGGCTTTGCTGGGAAGAGGCCTACAATGGTGGAATGGAGGTAAGCTTCAAGCTCTACACAGTGGTGACTGGGGGATGGTGGCCTCCCTAAGACGGTAGCAGCGCCCCCTCACTTGTAGCCACGGTTGCATGGATTTGAAATAGGAGAGGCAGGAGTAGTTCGCTTCTCACGGCCATTAAGGAGATATGGCTGGAGGAGGAGAGGCGGAGCCATTTCCTACAAAGAAAAGGAGAAATAAAATAATTAAAATTGGCTTATTTATAGACAAAGCCTCATAAAATATCTAATTATATGTCATGCATGTATTATGTATAATGCAAACTAAGCTAATGCATGCCATGACCTAAAAATGCGATGCATGAAACAAATCTGTAATTAATGTATTTATATCCTAATGCATGTTAAATACATGTTAAAATTAACTTAATGTCTAGGCACTTAAATAGCTAAATAGACCACAAATATGGGCTAACCAAATACCCCCATTCCTACTTTTTGCTAGTCCCTAGCAAATTCAAGCATGGCTTAACACTCCAAGTTTTCCAAGCTAACTCAATTGACCTTTTCATAGAAATTAGGTTGAACCATCTAACCCTAGATCATAAGGTAGCCAAGCAGTTGTTGAGTTACAGACTAGGTCAGCTAAGGACGAGTTACAGGCACAGGTTTCCTTGATTTCTAACTCTACCCTAAGGTTTATTCGTCCCAGAGATTAAA
Source organism: Thalassia testudinum (assembly GCA_037157565.1). Lineage (NCBI taxonomy): Eukaryota > Viridiplantae > Streptophyta > Magnoliopsida > Alismatales > Hydrocharitaceae > Thalassia > Thalassia testudinum. The sequence continues at coordinate 106,679,423 of JAZHRO010000003.1, read as the reverse complement.
GTATCCATGCATGTGCATTGGACTGATTTATTTGAGGTTGATATGATTGCCAACCTACGAAGAGAGTAAGAGGGTTTATATATATATATATATATATATATATTTGTTTGATTACTCTAAGTCTAACCTTGGATCAGCTATTAACACGGTTTATGTCAGATTCATTGTCCCATTCACCGAACCTTGAAGGGTGCCTGGCTTTCGATGCTTCAAGATAGCACCACCCATAGCGACCCCAAGAACTCTTGGCAATCGACACTTCGAGATAGTATCGCCCATGGATTTCTTAAGAAATTCAGGCCTATGGCAATTGGCACTTCGAGATAGTGCCAACCATGGTACCTGAACAACACAATGCGCTTACATGCCCCCAGTAGGATGGACATCCTAAGAGACAAGCACCTAGGAGATGGCATGTTATCATCGCATCCTTAAGGTGAGTATATACTCCACCTTTCCTATGGCAGGAACTCTTCCAATCAATTTGTGCTTTCAAGCTTCCCCTAAGTCAAAACTAAGAGAACCAAATTTTTCTTCAAGAAATGAATTAGGGTAATCACTATTTACACAAGATCAAGTGTGAGTGAAATATGGATGCTTAGGTTACGAGGATCCGTAAACCAAAATGAAGAAAAAGACACCTGGTACTACCCAACCTTTAACTCAATCCCTATCTTTCCTTCCTCAACCTCTTGAGGAATGGTTGGCAACTTAACTTCTACTTAAGTTTTTAAGTCCAAACGGACCCTAAAGTTCTAAAGTTAGTAGTTCAACCCTAACTCCTATAATTGATACCTAGAGTTAGCTTAGGCAAGCCTAAAGTCTTAGTCTCATGCCTAAAGATGCAGAGCCCAGCCAGTTAAGTATAACACTTTTTTTTTTTGAATGCAATATGCATGCATGAATGCAAAATGTAGACATGCTATAAACAGATGCCTCAGGTCCTATCACGCCATGCCTGGTTCAAACAATGTCCTCATTGCAAGCAAAATAGTTAAAGAAAGATGTTACCTGAGGAGGAGAAAGACAGGAGCTAAGGCTCCTTAAGAGTGACTTCGTCAACCAGATGGCCATCCAAAGTAGTGTACGGTTTCAACGTTGGTCATTGACGGTAAAGGGCATTTCTGAAGAGGAGGGGCTCTTGATCTCCACAGCCCCATATGGAAACACTCTAGTGATTATGTAAGGCCCATCCTAACGAGATTTTAATTTCCCAGGAAAAAGCTCAAGTCTGGAATTGAAACTCTAGACTTGTTGGTTGGGCTCAAAGGTCTTTCTAAGGATATACTTATCATGAAAGACCTTAGTTCTCCTTTTATAAGCTAGAGTGGTGTCATAAGCATCGTTCCTCAATTCCTCAAGCTCATTTAATTCTAGAAGTCATGCCTTACCCACCTTTTCTAAATCCCTATTGACACTTCGAATAGCCCAAAGTGCCCTATGTCACAGCTCAATAGGTAAATGGCACGCTTTCCTATACACCATTTGGAAGGGAGATGTACCCAAAGGGGTCTTGTAGGTTGTTCGATAAGCCCATAAATCATCATCGAGCTTTTGGGACCAGTCCTTCCTATCAGGCCTAACGGTCTTTCCTAAAATATTATTTATCTCCCTATTTGACACTTCAACCTGGCCACTCATTTGAGGTTGGTAACGTGTAGCGACCTTGTGAATCACTCCCAAACTTGTGAGTGGCCGATTGAAGTGGTGGTTTTGGAAATGAGGTCCCCCATCACTTATAATGGTCTTGGGGCAGCCAAAGCAAGATATGATATTGGCCTTCACAAATTTCAAGACCACAGAGTGGTCATTTGTGCGTGTAGGAATGGCCTCTATCCATTTGAGACATAATCAACTACTACCAAGATATATTCATAACCATGGGATGAAGGGAAGGGGCCCATAAAGTCAATTCTCCAAACATCAAAAATTTCAACAGGTTGAATAGGATGTTGAGGCATCTCATTCCTCTTCCCAATCGTTCCAGTCCGTTGACATCTAATACAGGACTTAACAAAATTATGAGAATCCTTAAATAATGAAGGCCACCAAAATCGGACTGGAGAACCTTAAAAGAAGTTTTCTTAGCACCAAAGTGTCCTCTAAAATGAAGTTCATGGCAAAAACTCAGCACACTTTGTTGCTCCTCTTCAGGCATGCATCGTCTCAGTACTTGGTCTTGTCCAATTCTAAATAATTCAGGCTCTTCCCAATGAAAGTATCTAGCTTGGGAAATGAATCTCTTCCTTTTTTGCTCATCCCAAGAGCCAGGAGTCTCTCCAATGACCAAGTAATTGTCGGTATCAGCATACCAAGGTGAAGTTGGTCTCATCGCTATAAGGGTTTCATCAGGAAATGTCTCATGGATGTCTCCATATGGAGAGTCATCAAGTGGAAGGAGAGATAGGTGGTCAGCCACTACATTTTCTGCTCCTTTCTTTTCATGTATCTCCAAGTCAAATTCTTGAAGGAGTAGGCTCCACCTAAGCAGACGTGGCTTAGAATCCTTCTTGGAAATGAGATGTTTCACTGCTGCATGATCAGTGAAAATAACCACCTTAGACCCAAGAAGATAAGACCTAAACTTCTCCAGAGCAAAAACTACAAGTAATTCCTTTTCAGTGACGATGTAGTTTTGTTGTGGTTCGGTTAAAGTCATGCTAGTATAGTGCAGCACATGTGGTCTTCCCTTAACCCTTTGTCCAAGGATGGCTCCCACTGCATAATCTGAAGCATCACACATCAGCTCAAATGGAAGTGTCCAATCTGGAGCTCAGAGTATAGGCACAAAGATCAAGGCCTCCTTCAGAGTTTGAAAGGCCTCAGCACACTTTGAATCAAAATTGAAGGAAGATTCCTTCCTCAAAAAGTCCTAAATTGGCCTAGTAATTTTACTGAAATTCTTAATAAAGATCCTATAAAAGCCAGCATGGCCCAGAAAGGATCTAATCTGTTTGACATTAGTGGGAAATGAAAGTTTGGAAATAGAATCAACCTTGGCTTTATCTACTTCCAAGCCTCACTCAGACACATGCCTAAGTACAATTCCTTTCTGTACCATGAGGTGGCTTTTCTCCCAGTTAAGGACTGATGTAAACACATTTACACTACTTAAGATGTCTATTTATGCATGTTCTTAAGCATAGGATTGCATTTCATGATATAAATATTGCATAACATGCATCATCTTGCATTTAGAGTAGTTTGAATAAAATGGAGATTAATTGTCTCCTTTTATGTGCTTGGACAGGGCAAACTTTTTATCAGGGCCTCAAATCGAAGATCCAACCGTACAGATGTGATCAGGGCGACGATTGGAGTTCAACGACTCCAAGATCGCCCTAATCAGGCATCTGTAGCATCTGATAGTGATCGGGGAACCATAGAAGATCAAGAGCCAAGATGGTGTAAATCCACACTTCAAATGACTAATCCGACTTAACGGATGGATTCGAATCGACAATTGCTGCCTAACGATGCAAAAATCGAGTCAATTTGACACCCGTGGCACCATCTACAACATCCAGAAGATGGACGGCCAAAATGGCTCCACGTGGTGCCATCTCGGTCGCCCAATCGCCCGTACGCAACTGCTGAAGCCCCCACATCCGCCCCTCTCCGCCATTGGATGTCGATCCAACGGCTGTGAATGCATGCGCCTCAAATCGTCAGCGTGACTCATTTCTTCGCATAGCGCAGCGGTTGCGAGGCGTTGTGCGTTCACAAGATGCGGGTTCGACTCGCGATCTGCGGGCGCGCGCGATTAAAGGTGACCGCCCGATCAGCTATGGGCAGCTCAGATCTTCCAATAGCGCCCACACGCTATTTCACGCGAGGCAAGGACACGCCATCGAACGCAGGTAGGCGCGCAGCGAGGCTGGCGAAGGTGCGATTTAAGCCGTCCGATCTCATGATCGGACAGCTGAAATCATTTAGACGTGCAGCGAGCGTTAGGCACGAGCAGACGAGTGGGCGCGTGCGTCAAACACCCACTACACCCACGATGGGGCTTTAGCGATGGTTTTATCCGTCACTAATGACCCGTTATTTAATGTTTTAAAGATGTAATGACCAATTTGCCCCCACTCCTTGCAACTATAAAAGGAGACCCCCTCCACACGAAATTCTCATCCCTTCCTTCTATTCTCTACCTCTCCAAAGCTCAAGAGAAGCTTGTCCCACGCCCGGGATGCTTCTCGCGAGATAAAGTCCAAATTTTTGTCCCCCTTCAGAAGTGGATCCCGCGATGACGACGACGTGCTATCCCGTTCCTGTTCTTCTGCTTTGTCCTCCTTCGTCCAGGCATTGTCCCGTCCGGCTCGTCCTCCAAGCAACTGTCGAGGAGGATATCTCTCTCACCCATTCTTTTTACTGCTTTCTAGAATAGATTTACTGCTTTCTAGAGTAGTTCGGCTCGTCCTCCAAGCGACCGTCGAGGAGGATATTTCTCTCTCCATTCTTTTAATGCTTTCTACAGTAAATTTACTACTTTCTAGTGTAATTGTTTTCTACTTTCTAGTTGTAATAGTGAAACAAACAATCTCCTTAATGATGAATTCCCTGTTTATTCTACATCTCGTTTTGATTTCTGTTTGTAATATTCTCTCTCTTACTCTCTCTCTTCTATTTATTGTAAATAGTTAGCTAGTTTTAATTAATTGAATTACTTCGTGACAAATAAAAACAAATGCGTAATTTTTAAATCAAACGTCCACCTCCCTGTGTTTGACCCGGAATTTTCATTTCGGTATAAATTTTATTTGTTGAACACGAGTTCTTCGCTTTTAAAGTACAACGACAGGTTTTCCAAAACCAAACACGTTAGCGTAGCAATTCAAACGTTCAACATTTTGGTGCCGTTGCCGAGGAGGCGACACTCTTTGATTTCTCTTCGCATTTTCTAACTTACAAATCATTTACCTCACTTCTCTCCTTTCTTATTGTGATTGCAGGTACTCTTTCGAGACAGGCAAAAACGGTAGATTGGAGTAAAGTGCTGTGGAAGGTTTTGTAAGTTATCCCCCACCTCTCACCCATTAGATTTCATCTCACCACATAATAACACAAACATCAATCAACCTAGGTGTTCTTATAAACTCTAAGGTTAGATTGTTTGTTGTTTGACACCCATACTCACCCCAACCCCCACATTAAAAAAAAGAAAAAAAAAAAATCTCACAGAGGTACACAACCTTATCTGATTTTCAAACTCAGCCGGTAAACTGATCTTTGGAGCTGGTACACACATTCAAACACATAATTGAGTAGAAATCAGATTAGGTAATCACTTGTGTGCCTAATTAAGTGGTGCAACAGACCAATTATTTGAGTTGATTGGGCCACATCACTTCAATTAAAATCAACTCATCAAGTAGCTGCCACTTAGGTTCAACTCTTAGGGATTTACCAGGCACTCCACATTCTTTTTAAGCTTTAAAGGAAAACATCTTCATCTGTGCTTGCAAAACCTGGTGTGCCAACGAAACTTGTTTGAAAACACCTAAAGTTGAATCCTAAAAGCTACTAAGCAAGATTTGAACTCTAAAATTCACCACATCAAAAATAATCTTGCTTGAAAACCACTAGTTGTGCACGCACACACAAATCAATCAATCATTAAGGGCACAACCCATATAAATGTCCCATCACATTCCAAAGCACATTCAAACCTAGCCTAAATAAAATAGAGTAGACGTTGGCCTTAAGGATTGGACTCGCTCTTCAGAACCCAGAACGAGATTATTTTCGATTAGTCTGTTTCTACTGTTCAATCTGATGTCTAGCTAGGGTAGTAGAATCAAACAATCGCGGCTGGGGGGTACACTAGGAACCGGAGGCGCAAGCTGAAGGAAGAACCTTCTCCCCAGTTTCTCCTAACTGGTTGGATTGAACAGATAGAAGTAGATCAAATCATTTCTTTATCTCAAGACGGGTTTTGGGAGTCTGTAGGTCTGTAGGCTAACCCACTTAAGGACAGGTTTGATTGTTTGTATTGTAGGGTGCCTTTCTTCCTCTCGTGTCTCATGAATCCTTCCACATATTACACGCATTCCCGCTCTTTCCCTCCTGTTTTGAATTATCCTCAACATGACGATTATCTTGACTCGTACTGTAATCAACCATCAGTTAGTTGGGATAACTCGGATTGGGGATACAGTTCCAGACCTCTTTGTTTAGGGTCTAACCCTGAACACTTTGATTGTGATTTTTATCCTTCTCAGAGCCACATCGATTATAGATCGTCACCCTATTATGCACAACCTAATACGATCTATAATCAAGAAGGATACACTGATCCTTACCCATCCTCCGATTACATTGCCTATAGGTCATCACCACCTTTTGAACAATCTGAAATAATCTATTATCAAGAAGGGTATAACGAATCTCAATTCGTTAATTCCCCTGCTTTGACCCCAAACCCGCCCAACCTTGAACAAACTCATTTGGTTCAAGGAAATTAGGTTCAAGATAAGGGTTTTGGCTAACTTAAGGAATATCATTCAATCTTTAGAAGTTCAGCCGATACCTTGCATTGAGAGATTGGAGCCCCTGATTGAAATGATTGATGATTTGAACAAGTCTTTGTTGGATTGGCTCCAAGATGTTAAGGATAAGAACCCGGGTGAGTTTCTACTTGGGAAATTAGCGTAATTGAGGATGAGATTCGTGGTTGCTTTGATTCAATCATGGGATAATTCCCAGGATGAACCCTTTTTAGGAAAGCCAATGACAGAACCCGCTCAGGCACCTATTGGGGGGGACACGTGTTACGAAGCTGACCAGATCAAATTAAAGCAATCAATTAAGGATGATTTGATTTCTTCACCTGAGATTCCTAAGTCAAGTATGAGGAAACGTATGTCTCCATGGATCAGAAAGTGATAGATGATTTTGGGACATACAATGGTACGGATCCTAATTTCTTTGGGGGTGAAGATTTAAGTTGCAAAGTCTCACACGAGTTTACAGAACACAATTTTTGTGAGACGATTGGGCCTGAGGAATCTGAAAAATCATTTGATAGCCCAAGAACTGAGGAAACTAATCTTATTAGGGCACACATTACGGATCCAGAATCGCATTTTCTAGAGGATTCAATTCAATGCCCTGATTGTCAGTTACACCCCGTTGAGCTTATTGATGATTCTATTTCTGAGATAATTAGACCCAAGTCAATTCTGATTCAGCCACATCATTTAGACTTGGAGATTTCAGACGGGGTGATTAACATGCAAGAGCTCTCGGAATTTAACATTCTGATTGAGGAGGATAGGAGTTGGGAAGTTCTGATTTGGGAAGCTAACTGTGAAGGAAGTAGAAGATTGAGTCGAAGGGTTCCTATTAAGTTGAAACCATCAAATCAGTACCCTTACGACATTTGTTTTGAAAATGTCAAACCCAAGCACACATTCAACGATTATCCGTTTGAGCTTAATTTCTCTATAACCCGACTTTTTGGTCTTAGGTTGCATCCTCATAAATCGTAGGCCCGACCTCACTTGCATACTGATTTTAGGTTTTGGGTAATTTTTATCCAGAACCTAAGATATTCTCGATTATGGGGTATGGGTCTGCACCACAATCTGGTCCACATCTGTGGACCTCTGCTGACAGGTCAGAGGCTTCTTCTGTTTATTCTGATTCTGACTTGCACCTGTGAATTCTTCATTTCTTTTCTTTGTATAGTGTGCCTAGCTGAAGGTACTAAATTCAGCACTTATACAGTTCTTTTTAGTTTTCATCTTGGAGCGGACCTGACATTCACGCAATTCAGGTGCTTTTTACGTTATTCCACTCTATTTTATGTCTTTTTAATACAATGAGGACATTACTTTAGATAGGCATGGGGCAGTGGATATTTATCTCTGAATTTATTCGTCAGCTCTGTAGATTTATTTTATTTTCTTTTATTAAAAAAAAACTTTGAATTAGGAAAGAGAACTTAGGTTTAAGAAAATTTTCAATCTTAGGAAATACTACATTATGATTTGAACACAAAGACCCTTCAGGTCTTTAGACTTAATCAGCCCATGTATCCACTAAAATGTGGATTTGTCTTTCGAGTCCTTGCCATCTTAATTCTATCGTAATTGGAATAAATAAGTTTGGGTGATAAGTACACGACTTATCAACCCACCCTCTGATCTGAGGGAACTTTGAGTTTTTAGCATCTGCACACTTTCTTTGCACTAACTCGTTATTCGACGATTTTAACGGAAATTGGGTAGCTAATGAACCTTCTAGGGTGATATGGCTGGCAAGTTATCGTGGGAAACAGCACATAGGTAGGTTGTCTAGAGCCCAGTCACTGGGCCTTTCTCTTTTCGCTGCCCTTAGGTAAATCTTAGACCAGGGAAGCCACCTACTTAAAAAAAAAAAGAAATAAGCCACACTTCGCCGCACGAGTATGGCTGGCAAGTTGTCGATGGTAACAGCTCATCAACAGGTTGTCTAGAACCCAGCTCAGTAAATGCACTGAAAATTTCCAAAACACTTAGGAAGAAGTGGAGAAGTAGAATCAACCGGGGAGATATACACTGGATTTACCCTTGTGTTGACCCCGTAAAAAAAAAAAGTAGGGAGAAAACTACCAGTTGTAAAGATACACTTTTAGGCAGAATTCTCTTTTTTTTAGGTCACCTAGAGGCATAGAAATCCGAAGTCCATTTTAATTGTCGATTAATGAGTCTATCACATTCACAATAAGATGCTTAGAACTTAGAGTTCTCATCAAATCTTGGGTGAGTTGAATAGCCGTAGAAAGCCACTCTCTAATCCAAAAAACTTGAAAATCCAAAAAAATTAGAAAAGAGGAAAAAGAGAAAAAGAAATTTTTCTTTGAATAAGGCGAGGGCTTGAGGTGGTCTGCATTTTGGCAGATACTCAGGCACTGTTGTGTCTTTGAAAGTTCAGATCCTAAGTAGACAATTTCTTTATGATTGAAAATAACTCATGCCCAAATAATCCAACCTAATTCCTTTATAAATAGCATATAGTTTTTGCTAGGGACTAGCAAAAGATAGGCATGGGGGTATGATGTAAACACAATTACACAACTTAAGATGTCTATTTATGCATGTTCTTAAGCATAGGATTGCATTTCATGATATAAATATTCCATCACATGCATCATCTTGCATTTAGAGTAGTTCGAATAAAATGGAGGTTAATTGTCTCCTTTTATGTGCTTGGATAGGAAAAACTTTTTATTGGGGCCTTGGATCGAAGATTAAACCATACAGATGTGATCAAGGCACCGATTGGAGTTCAACGACTCTAAGATTGCCCTAATCAGGCATCTGTAGCATTTGATAGTGACCAGGTAACTCTAGAAGATCAAGAGCCAAGATGGTGTAAATCCACACTTCAAATGACAAATCCGACTACACGGATGGATTCGGATCGACGATCGCAGCCTAACGACGCAAAAATCGAGTCAATTTGACACCCGTGGCACCATCTACAACATCTAGAAGATGGACAGCCAAAATGGCGCCATGTGGTGCCACCTTGGCCGCCCAATCACCCGCACGCAACCGCTGAAGCACACACATCCGCCCCTCTCCGCCGTTTGATCTCGATCCAACAACTGTGAACGCATGCGCCTCAAATCGTCCGTGCGACACATTCCTTCGTGTAGCGTAGCGGTCGCGAGGTGTTGCGCGTTCACAAGACACGGGTTCTACTTGCGATAGCGGGGGCACGCGATTAAAGGTGACCGCCCGATCAGCTGTGGGTAGCTCAGATCTTCCAGTAGCGCCCACGAGCTATTTCACGTGAGGCGAGGATGCGCCATCGAACGTGGGCGGGAGCGCAGCGAGGCGGGTGAAGGCATGATTTAAGCCGTCCGATCTCGCGATCGGACGGCTGAAATCATTTGGACATGCGGCAAGCGTTAGGCGCGAGTAGACGAGCGGGCGCGTGCATCCAATGCCCACTACACCCACGATGGGACTTTAGCGACGGTTTTATCCGTCACTAAAGACCCCTTATTTAATGTTTTAAAGATGTAATGACCAATTTGCCCCCACTCCTTGCAACTATAAATGGAGACCCCCTCCACACGAAATTCTCATCCCTTCCTTCTCTTCTCTACCTCTCCAAAGCTCAAGAGAAGCTTGTCCCACACCCGGAATGCTTCTCGCGAGATAAAGTCCAAATTTTTGTCCCCCTTCGGAAGTGGATCCCGCGACGACGACGACGTGCTGCCCCGTTCCCATTCTTCTGCTTTGTCCTCCTTTGTCCTCCTTCATCCAGGCATCGTCCCGTCTGGCTCGTCCTCCAAGCGACTGTCGAGGAGGATATCTCTCTCACCCATTCTTTTTACTGCTTTCTAGAATAGATTTACTGCTTTCTAGAGTAGTTCGGCTCGTCCTCCAAGCGACCGTCGAGGAGGGTATTTCTCTCTCCATTCTTTTAATGCTTTCTACAGTAAATTTACTGCTTTCTAATGTAATTGTTTTCTGCTTTCTAGTTGTAATAGTGAAACAAACAATCTCCTTAATGATGAATTCCCTGTTTATTCTACATCTCGTTTTGATTTCTGTTTGTAATATTCTCTCTTACTCTCTCTCTTCTATTTATTGTAAATAGTTAGCTAGTTTTAATTAATTGAATTACTTCATGAGAAATAAAAACAAACGCGTAGTTTTTAAATCAAACGTCTGCCTCCTTGTGTTCAACCCGGAATTTTCATTTCGGTATAAATTTTATTTGTTGAACACAAGTTCTTCGCTTTCAAACTACGACAGGTTTTCCAAAACCAAACACGTTAGCGTAGCAATTCGAATGTTCAACAAGGACTAAACCAGTTTCCTTACATCGCTTCAGCACATTCTCTAAGTGCAGGAGACACTGGTCAAAAGATGAGCCGTAAATGGATAAGTCATCCATAAACACTTCAACACACTCGTCAACCATGTTTGAGAAAATGGACATCATACACCGTTGGAAGGTTGCCAGTGCATTACATAGTCCAAACGACATACGTTTGAATGCAAAGGTACTATAAGGACTCATGAAAGTTGTCTTCTCCTAGTCATCACAAAAGACTGCAACCTGGTTGTACCCAGAATATCCATCAAGAAAGTAATAGTACTTATTCCCTACCAATTTTTTGAGAATTTGGTCAATATAAGGCTAGGGAAGTGATCTTTCTGGGTAGCAGTGTTTAGCTTGCGGTAATCAATGCAGACCCTACATCCAGTTGAGGGTCTAGTCACAACTTATTTACCTTAGTCATTAAATTCCATAGTAAAGCCTACCTTCTTTGGCACCACATGAATAGGACTTACCCATTTACTATTTGCAATGGGATATATGATCCCAGCGCCCAACCACTTCAGAATTTCCTTCTTAACCACCTCCCTCATATTAGTGTTAAGACGTCTCTACATGTCCCTAAATGGCTTGATGGAATCATTAGTATAAATGTGGTGCATGCAGAGTGTAGAGTCTATACCCTTAATGTCAGCAATGGTCCATGCAATAGCTTCCTTATGCCTAGACAAACATTTAATCAGGGCACCCTCCTATGCCTCAGATAGCACAGCCGAAATGATAACTGGAAGCGTATCATTGGCACCCAGGAAGATGTACTTGAGAGTGTCCGGGAGGGGTTTCAACTCAAGGTTGGGAGCTTGTATGGTTGAGGGTTTCATAGTAGATGTCCCCATCTTAGGTAGCAGAACTACCTTGGGTAGAGATGATGGGGAAAGTGACTTAGTAGAAACACCTAGCAACTCCTCAAGTTCAAGTATATCCCCTTCACATTCCTCCAAGAGATGGGAATGCTCATTTAGCATGACATGATGAAGGGGGTCATCACATAACATTGCGGGGTTGTCTCTTCAATCAGGTCATCTATCACCTAAACTTGGGAACAATCCTTAAGCCTGGCTTGTTTATAAGCATTAAACACATTAAGCTAGATTTTCCTATTCCCAAAGGCCATTTTTAATGCCCCAGTTTTCAATTGATTGAAGCATGCGAAGATGCAAGGAAGGGACAGCCCAAAATGATGGAGGGCTTGGTTGGATTGTTGGTAGGGTCAGCGTCCAAAACTAAGAAGTCAACGAGGAAGAAGAAATCCTCTACTCTCACAAGGACATCTTCTAGAATTCTCCGCAGTGTCTTGAGTGATCGATAAGCAATTTGGAGATTACCGAGCTAGGCTTTAGATTGCCTCCCCCAAGTTGTTCATACACGTAGCTCGGAAGGATGTTCACCCCCGCACCTAGATCAAGCAAAGCCCCATCTATCTATAAGTCACCAATGACCACTGAGATGTATGGGCCTCCTGGGTCTTTAAGTTTCGGGGGTGTGCCATGTTGAACTATTGAGCTAACGGAATTAGGTAGGACAACTTTTAATTGGACTTATTTCCTAGATTGCCGCTTTTTCGTGCACAGGTCCTTTAGAAAGCTGACATAAGACGGAATCTACCTGATAGCCTCAAGCAAAGGCAGGTTAATCTGCACTTGCTTGAAAGTTTCCATGATCTCATTCGTCTTATCTTTGGCTCCAGATGAGCCAGCAGAAGTCTACCCAGACGTGGATAAGCACTTTGGAAAGGGCACTCTCGATCTTTGGGTGGAAGGGTTGTCATGTCGAGTAAAGGGTGGAACGGGGGCAACCTCTTTTGATGTGGTGATTTCAAGCGAAGGAGAGTTGGGCAATTCTTCTCCGGCGGGGGCAAATGTCAAGGTGGATGGGTTTCCAGAAGGTGAGACTATAGGAGCATCAGGTTTGGAAATTTCTTTCCCACTCCTCAGAATAGTCACTACCTAGGCATGCTCCCTAAAGACAATCCCTTTTCCTTTAGGATTCTCCTCAGTAGCACTAGGAAGCTTCCCAGTTTCCCACTATCTAACGGCCTCAACAAGGTGTCCTATCTGCGATTTCATTTCATGTATAGCCTTGTCATGAGATTGGATGATGGCACTTTGACTTTCTTGCATAGTTCTCAACATTGCCTTAAATTCATCCATCTCAGAGGTCTTTGGTTGGGCAAAGGTCTGAGGTTGGTTCATTTGTTGGTTTTGAAAGGGTTGTGGTTTATAATTCCCTAAATTTGAGACATTCCCTTGTTTCCATGAAAAGTTTGGGTGATTCTTCTGTCCGTCATTATAAGTGTTGGAAAAAGGGTCATTACGAGGTCTAGGACGGAACCCTTGAGCGGCATTCAGGTCCACTTGTACAAGCTCAGGGAATTAGGAGGCCTAGTGGCAATCCATAGTGGCATGTGTATTGCCTTGGCAAATGGAGCATTTTGATGTGGAGGTGAAATGGCCTGGGCTTGACATAAGCCTTTCCCTAGCCTCATTTGCCTCCAACTTCCTTTGCATGAGAGTGGGTTTTCTATCCGAGTAGGAAGAATTCAAGTGAATATTATTCTCACTCAATGTATCGCAAAGGTTCCAAGCTTCATCCTCAGTCTTAGATAGAAAGGTTCCTGCACAGGCACCATCCACAGTCTGCCTGTGTGAATCATTGAGTCCGATGTAGAACCTTTCAACCAGTTGCCACTTGGCCACCTGGTGATGCAGGCAAAGTCTCAAAAGGTCATTAAAGTGCTCCCACACATCATGGAAAGCTTCCCCATCATTTTGAACAAAACTCATAATTTCCCTCCTAAAGTGATTTGTTTTTCTCATGGGGAAGTACTTTTTTAGAAACTCCTTCAAGGCATCCCAAGTGTTAATACCATCTAGGGTATGATATCAATACTTGTCCTTGTCCTTGAGGGAGAAAGGAAAGAGGGTCCACATTTGGGCGTCATCAGTAATGCCCTGTAGCTTCATCATGGAACAGACCTCGGTGAATTCCTCTATATGCCTGTAAGGGTCTTCCGTAGTAGTACCATTAAAAGAGGGCAGCAAGGATATGATACTGCTTTTGATCTCATAAGGATTGTCCGCTCTAGGTCTACGTAGTGTAGGGCCAGTTTGACTATTCGGAATGAAATATGCCTTATGGCTCCTTTGACCAGCCATTACTTCCCTTGGGAGGTTCCATCTTAGGATCCTTTCAGGTTCAAGATCAAACATAAGTCGTCTCCTAAGAGATCGCCTACCAAGCATGCACTATATACATAATTCAGATTGTAGGAGACAAAGAAAGTTGCCCAATCAATTACTCATCTATTGTTGACCTACGAAATGCCTAAAAAGACCTAGTTGGAGCTTAGGTGATCTTCCCTAAAGCTTAAATGGTAAAGTAACTCCAAAGATGGAAGATCGAGGGATGCAAGTAGGCCTAAGCCTTCCTTTGAAGCTGTGCTTTCGCAGTGCTTCTTAACTACCCTGAAAAGTCCTTGACAGGGTATCCCCCTGATGAGAGCCTCATCATGAGTCCTAACTATCTCATTTTGACCTAAGAAAGAGAATAAGAGCTCCTACATAACCTAGAGGACTTAATTCAAGGAATAAGTGTTCTGAGAAGAAAATAAGAAATAAAGGTTAAAACTATAATTTTAAAATTGTAGTACATAAATGGGATTTCTAAGTGGCAAAACATAGGTCAAATGGTCTGAATAAGATAAAAAGTTGGTTGGTTTAATCAGAAATGGGTTACTATGCAATCCAAGAATTAAATGACATTCTGTAACCCTAAAACAGACCTGTCTAATTCAACAAGGTTTTGGTCAGGATAAAAATCAACTAAACCCTCTAAAATTCATGGAAAAATATCCCCTAGGGTTTAGAACCTTCAATTTGGCCTTTGGAACCTTCAATTTGGCCTTTGGAACCTATTTTGACCTAGATTGGAGTTCTAGCTCATTAATTGACCTAATTGGGGTTTTTGTGAAAATGTCTAGTCAAACGTGGTCAAACTTAAAATCCAACTTCACCATTGGATTCCTTAGGTAAAAATTAGGTTTGTGCCAAAATTTGAACCTAAGGGGAGGTCATCTTGACCTACTCTACAAAATAGTACACCCAATTACATTTTGGCCCCTATCTTTTTTTTTTTTTTTTTTTTTGAAAGAAAGGAATTTTTGTCCCCTATCTTTTGAAAACCATTGCACAGACCCCCTAACTTTCTCACCACTGTTACAAATAGGTCCCTCCACCATTAATGGGGAGAAATCCTACTCCTATGAGGTATGGAGGGGGAGTACTCCCTGATTTCTCAGAGATCTCCTCCCAAATTTGGAAGGGAGATTCTCTGAGGAATTCCCTTCCACCTGAGCTCGATTGCAATCTCTGATTTGCACCCAATCTCTCGTGCGAACGCACGAGAGATTTGGGTCTCCAACTGCTTCTTTCTCCAGTGAGGATTTGTGCACTTGGAAGCTTGTCTTCCAAGCACAGGAGCCCTTGCGAGCATCTATAAAAGGATCCTCAACCCCAGCTGCACCTCTTGAGTTCTACTTGGCTAGAGATCCACCCCAATTTCATCTTCTTCTCCTCTGGTTAGGAAGTCTAGCGAGCTCTAGCGAGCCTCCCTCCTCTTTCTCGTCGCTCTGCCACACTAGTAGTGGCAGAGTTGTCCTCACCATCTTCCTCCGCATCGCGCAACACCCACGTGAGCACCTCCAGCCCCTTCATCGTCGTCGTCTCCCTCCACTAGACACCATCTTCTCCGGCGACAGCAGATACAGCCAGCTGCCACCTCTCCCCCTTCATCCACTTAATTAGGTTAGACTTACTCCTCTCTATCCCCTCTTCAATTCCCCTCCTATTTCACAAAACATCCCTCGACTTCCACTGTCCACCCTCATCTTCCCCATCTCCAGTTGACCTTCGGCGAGACGTACCCATCACTCCACACCTCCACATGTCTCGCCACCAACCTCTTCACCTCCGCCATCAACCACTGAACACTTTCCACCCACTCACTGCTCGCCACACAAACTCCACGCTTCCACAGAACAAACCCACTCACACGGTCATAGTATGACCTAGGCATGCATGCTTAGGCCGATCTAAGCCACGCCAACCCCCGCCTCACCTTCATCGTGATACAGTGAAGGTTCTCCTATTGTTTGATAGAGCTGCAAGGCTACTTTTGTGTCGTGCAGGGTCGAGCTCTCGTTCGCCATTAATAAGCATACAAGCTTGCTTGCTTTCCAGCTTCAGGCCACGTGATCCAGGTTTTAAGACCCTAGGCTGCGCAGGTTGACTGTATGAGTAAATCCAGCCTGAGAGCCATAGCTGCAGACCCTTCAGCTGCATCAATTGTGTGAAGACATCCTCCTACAGGTGCCAGCAGAAGCGGATGGGACATTTAGTCCCACCTCATGAACGTAAGAGCGCAGCGTGTAACATAAATTGAATATGTGTTTCATGCTGTTTGCCTCAAGTCACAAAGGGGTGAGGTCCCTTACCCTCACTTGCCACGCCTCGTCCGCGACACTCTCCTGCGGACCTAGCACCCGACCTAACTAACCTAACCTAGCAGTCCTCGCACACCACACCCACACCGGTGCGCCTGGACCCGGGTGCGCACCCGACCCGATTACCCAATTCTAGGACAGCATACTGAAGAGAGAAATAGAGAGACAAAGACATGGGGGAGGGTAGGGGTTAGGTTTTGCTGCATTGTGCAGGGAAGAAGCAGAGCTAAGGAAGGAAGAGGCACAGCAGGGAAGCTAAGCAACAAAGAAGAAGAAGAGAAAGGCACTGTGCCAAAGAGAAGGAAGAAAGCCAAATCTAAGAAGGACGGCTGAAGAAAAAGACAAACAGAGGTAGAAGGAGAAAGGCACTGTGCAGGGAAGAAGAAAGGCAAGGCTGGAGCAAAGAAAAGAGCTGCAAAGAAGAGACAAGGAAGAAGAAGCTGACTGCCAAAGTCAAAGAAGAATAGAAGAAAAAGAGCTAAGGAAGGAGGAAAATCAAAGAAAGAAAGGAAGAAGAAGAGAAAGCAGAAGGAGAAGGAAATAAGAGAGAGTTAAAAGAGAGATATCTTTTTAAGATGTTTGATTATTGAATCAAACATCCAATTTCTCTATTTTTGCTATAATTAACTCTTAAATTCTTGCATTTATCTTCTGAATTGAGTTTTGAGTAACTCTAAGTGTTCAATTACATTATTGAGATTAGTGAAAAAATTCCATTTGCTCCCTGTGTTCGACCTCGGATACTTAGGTTTTCAAGTAATAAATTCTTATTTATTATCAACTCTTGGTCACCTATACTATAACATGACTGACTTAAAAGCCTGATAAAGTGTTGGTGAAAAAATAGTAGATTGCATTTTTGATAGAAACGGAATGCGTCGTAGTATAGTCGCAAAGTACGATCCAACAAAGATATTGTTTTGTAAAAATAATGAGACTTGAGTCCCGATCATTCATCTCTAGGAGGCGTTGCTTTTACTTTTGAAATCGATCTTACTCTACTTTGTTTAGAATTGCATGCCAGATAGTGATTATTACGTATTTAGGTATGACATGCTTAGTTGCAAGAATATTAGGAGTCGAAAATAGGCAACTTGAATCACACAAAAAGAATGACAATTATTAAGCTCATGGTGATTTCAAACATATAGAGACAAATATATATATAAAAGCATTTTTCATTCATTCAGCAGGAGAGTCGTTTGCAACATAAAATGTAGAGGAAATCTTGTACATGAATGCTTAAAAATTAAACCTAGCTACCAGAAAATGATTGTATACAAGAATCGATGGGGGGATTTTGCATGCATCATTGGGGGAGAAGTAAGACTATACTACTAAGAAGTAAATAAAAGCAGTAAATATATGAAAAGCTAAGCTACTAATCTAGCAGAAGGAAGGGCATTCGGAGGTGGTCTCCGATGGCTTTTGAGTGGCTGAGAGAAGGAGGGGCGGCCAATGGAACTTAGGCCGGCCATTGGAGAGAGGTTAGGGAGCTAATCCAGCTTCCTGGCATGGAGATGGTGGCCTCCATGGTGGTATTCAACTCGTGGAGGTGGAGTGGAGATGGAAGTGGCTAGCCTAAGTGGAATGACTACCAAGGAAGTGAATGGGTGCAAATGGCCACCCATTGGGTCTTTTTATAGACCTAAAGGAAGCTCTCTAGAGAATTATGGAATTCTCTAGAGAGCCCTATGGTGGGAGCTCGTGGGAGAGTGAGAGAGAGAGGGTGGATGGTGGTTTTTAGATCCACCAAATGTGGATCTAAAAATTGAATGGCTCTTGGTTGCTATTTTTGACAACCAAGGTGACCACACATGGTAGAGAGTTCTAGAGAACTCTAGGCTAGGTATTTTTGTGTGGATGGTGTGTGTGTGTGTGTGTGGGTCTAAACTTAGGTGGCTTGGTTGATTAGGTTAGGTTCTAGTGGGTTTAGGTCAAGGTATGTATCAAATTAGGGTTATAAACCCTTATTCACTAAGGTAAAGTGTAATTAAACTTAATACAAGTTTAATTGGGTGTGTGGAAACTTAATTGAGAGTAAAACAACTCAATTAATTTAGGTTTAGGTCAATTGGACTCTCACTGAGTCCAATTGGACAGTGTGTGCTGAGATCAAGGCTCAATTGGACTCAATGAGTCCAATTGAATATGCTGATGGAATTGACTAAGATCCAAGTCAATTAGGTTTAGTGAGGACCTAATTAGGTCCTTAGGGAGGTCTAGAGGTGATGTACTAGGGTTAGGGCACCTTAATTTAGGTTCCCATGTGGTTGGAATTGGGTTTAGGGACCTAGAGATCCAAGATCAAGGCTTAAATCTCAAAATAGGAATTGGAGAGCAGTATCAGACGTCTAATAATAGAATAAGACGTCTTATACTAAAAAATCAGAAGTCCAGACTTGTTGTCTAGACGTCCAATCAGAGTCAGGAAGGATTTTGGGTTCTGTTTTGGGTATTCTGCAGAAATTAGACGTCTGACAAAGTGTCTGGACGTCCAATAACACTGCAGAAGTGGGTTTGAAGTGTGCAGGAGTTGGCTAAGGGTCCTGGACATCCTAAAACTTATCTGGATGTCTAGAGAAGGGTTGGAACTAGGGTTTTAAAGCTTCCTAGGGTGCGGTGACCTAATCTAAGGGTGGCTAAGGCTTCTGGAGGTCTCTAGGCTATCCTAGGGCTAGGATGGACCTAAGATCTTCACATTTTACTACTTTATTTCTACTTAATAGAATAGAAAACCTTTAACCCCCTTACATTATTATTCCTACATCTAAACTAGGCCTTCTACTCCAGCTCTGCTACAACTCTCGTTATTCCAGATCCAACTTCAGATCCTGCTCCAGATCCAACTCCAGATCTGCTTATTGCCTGCAATCGACATAATATACTTAATTAGCACATTATAACATTATTTTATGCATAGCTAAAGTAAAGCAGTAAAGATGCAGATAATACTTATGCGTGCATGAATTTCCCTAACTTATGCTAAGTTCTAGCCTAATCTAGGTCAATTAAGACCTATGATTGCTGCGCAATCACAAAGTGTTGCAACACCCCCTCTTTAGAGTTACAAAACCTTTGATCTCAAGTTCTAAACACTTCAGAGTCCAACGTAGGAGGGCTCTTGCCCTAGTAGTTCCAAGACCTAAAAGTGTCTATATGTGTGCTTCGGTACAACAAAATAGCAAAGTGTGCATGCACCAAAAAAAATGTTTTTGAATTTTTGAAACGGACACAAGATTATCAATTCAAGTCCTTGATTTTAATGTCCCTCCTTTAGTTAAGTCCTTTTTCAAAGGTGACCACTTGTTAGATTGTTTCAAATAAAAATAGATGGTCTTGTAATTACATTCAGATGCAAATGCATTATCTAGATATGGATGCAAAGTAAGAGGATGCGTACCTTGCTTCCAGCAATCTTCAATGGGATGCATGCAAATGCAAGCAAAATAAATCTAGAGGTTACTCACTCACACCTAAATGGTTGTCCTAAGGCAAGCAGCTTCTAGCAGGTAGCTCGTGTTTTATTGTTTTCTTTTCTCGTTTAGCTACTTAAGCACAGACAAATAAAGGATAAACAACCCACAAAAGGAAACCTAGATCTAAAGAAAAGGGAACATGCTCTCGAAAAATTACCCACGCAGGGGCCTAAAAGAAGGTCGGGGAACAAACCCCTCAACTGTACCCTAGAACAAGGGTCTCAAATAATGAAGTCTAAGTTTATCTAAATGATAAAGATAATTTTTTTAGTCTCCAAGTTGGTGGTGTCAAGGTCCACCAAGATGTGAAGCTCCTCCTCGGGTGTGGCCCAAGGTCCACAATGCGAAGATGCTGAGGAGGGTGTGACGATTCTCCCAAGAGGTACCTCGCACAAATAGATAGAACAAATTAAATATGCCTCAAATAAAATGTCAACCAATAAATGGATAAATGCAAGTTTAACAAGCCTGTTGCCTCCCCAGCAACGGCGCCATTTCAAACGACGATTCTTGCTTAACAAATTGATAATTCAAATGATTTGTCATTTGTATTTCTAAGTGGTGGAAAATAGACTAATCAAAATAATTAAAATTAACCACTCAAAAGAGCAGGTCATGTCCACAGGGAGGAATGTGCCTATTAAAACTTGCAAGGATAAAAAAATGAATGTTCACTATTGATTTCCCCTAAAAATCAAGCCAAATTCCGCTTTAAATTAAGAAATCAATGCAAGATATGTTGAATGAGCTTTTTATATAAAACATGAGGGTTGTCATCATAAAACTACCACAATTAACTATTAGAAAATAAAAAAATCTATTTCTGGCAATGTCACTTAATGTAAAAACTAATTGGACTTCTCCTGTAGCAAAATAGGGGAGGATCTTCTCCTCAGCCGTGCGTGAGAATGAGTCCAAGGCTGATGGCGAGCTTCTTGTCGTAGGAGCACCGGAGGGAGACCTTCACAGTGGTGGGTCTAGCGAGGTGCGAGATGGCCTAAGCTAGCGGGGTGAGGTGCGAACAGTGGTGGGTAGTGATTGCGCAACAATCATAGGTCATAATTTACCTAAATTAGGCTAGAACTTAGCATAAGTTAGGGTAATTCATGCATGCATAAGCATTACTATCACCTTTACTACTTTCTTTTAGCTATGCATAAAATAATGCTATAATGTACTAATTAGGTGCATTATGTCAATTGCAGGTAATAAGCAGATCAGAAGCTAAATCTGAAGCTAGATCTAAAATTGGATCTCAAGAATAAAGAATAACTGGTGTTGCAGCAGAGTTGGAGCGGAAGACCTAGATTAGATGTAGTAGATAATAATGTAAGAGAGTTAAGGTATGCTATTCTATTAAGTAGCAATAAAGCAATAAATTGTGAAGAACTTAGGTCCATCCTAGCCCTAGGACAACCTAAAAGCTTCCTTAAGCCTTAGCCACCCTTATATTAGGTCACCGCACCCTAGGAAACCTTAAAACCCTAAATTCAGGCTCTATCTGGATGTCCAGATAAGTTATAGGATGTTCAGAACCCTTATCCAACTCCCGCACACTTTAAACTCACTTTTGCAGTGTTATTGGACATCCAGACACTTGGTCAGACGACCAATTTCTACAGAATACCCAAGACAGAACCTAGAATCCCTCCTGACTCTGATTGGATGTCTAGATAATAAGTATGGACTTCTAATTTTTTATTATAAGACGTCTGATAACTTTATTGGACGTCCAGAACTACCCTCCAGATGCTGTTTTGAGATTCAAGCCTTGATCTTGGATCTCTAGCTCCTTAAACCCAATTCTAACTTCCTAAGAACCTAAATCAAGGTGCCCTAACCCTAGTACATCACCTCTAGACCTCCCTAAGGACCTAACTAGGTCCTCACTAAACCTAATTGACTTGAATCATGGCCAGTCTCTTCAATCTATGCAATTGGATTCATTGAGTCTAATTGAGCCCTGATCTCAGCACACACTGTCCAATTGGACTTAGTGAGAGTCTAATTGACCTAGACCTGACATAATTGAGTATTTTACTCTCAATTTGGTTTCCACACACCCAATTAAACTTGTATTAAGTTTAATTACACTTTACCTTAGTGAATTAGGGTTTACAACCCTAATCTGAGACCTACCTTGACCTAAACCCACTAGAACCTAACCTAATCAACCTAGCCACCTAGGTTTCGACCCACAGACACCCACACACACCATCCTCATGAAAATACCTAGCCTAGAGTTCTCTAGAACTCTCTACCATGTGTTGTTGCCTTACTTGCTAAAATTAGCAACCAAGAGCCATTCAATTTTTAGATCCACATTTGATGGATCTAAAAACCACCATCCATCCTATCTCTCACTCTCCCATGGGCTCCCACCATAGGCCTCTCTAGAGAATTCCATAATTCTCTAGAGAGCTTCCTTTAGGTCTATAAAAAGACCTAAGGGGTGGCCATTTGGTCCATCTTGGTCTTTTAGCATAGCTCCACCTTCCATAAGCCATCACCACCTCTACCTTCATGTTCACAAGCTCCACCATGATGCCACCACCTCCACACCAGGCCTAGACTAGGATCAACTTCTCCAATCTCTCCAAGGGTCGGCTTAAGCACCGTTGGCTGCTCCTCTTTCTCTTCTCACCTATTCAAAGGTCATCGGAGCCCACCTCTGAATGCTATTAGTTCTGCTAGACTAGATTATGGTTCTTTATAGATTTAATGCTTTTTTTACTACTTAGTAGTGTAGCTCCATATTCTCCCCCAATGATGCATGCATAATCCCCCCATAGATTCATGTATGTAGTTATTTTCTGCTAGCTAGATTTAAATTTCCTTGTACAAGCATTCCGCTACCTGTGCTGTAACCACCTTCATGCCTCAATGAAAATATTTATATATATTTATATGTTGAAAATCACCATGTGCCTGATTATCATCTTTTGGTGTGATTAAAGTTGCATGCTTTCAATTTCTGATATTCTGGCAATAGCATGACGTGTATCAATACGTATTTAGTATAAATCGACATGCGATTTTGAATGAGTAGAGCGAGCGAGATCGAATTTGAATTTTCATTTCCAAAATGCCTCCCAGAAACGAACGATCGAGACTCAAGTCTCATTATCTTAGAAATCACTTTTATTGATCTTATTTCGCAACTGTACCACGATGCATTTCTGATCAAATACGCACTCTACGATACCCAGCAAATGGTGCCGTTGCCAGGGAGGCAATGCCATTTTTTATTTCAATCTCTAGAATTATCACTGATAAATCTTCCTTTGCTTATCTTTTGATGTGTAGGAAAATAGGGAAAAATGGGATCTGCACGCATAACGAGCGCAGAAAAAAAAAATACCAGGTGCACATCATATCTTTCTTAGTCTAGGTTTGATTTGAACCTTAGGTTAGATTTCCTTCTAGTAATTTCATTTGAAAAAAAAGCATATTTATTTTCTCGAAAAAAGAAATAAAAAAGGTAGTTAGAATAGGTTTCCCTTTTTGAATCTTAGGATTAGTTAGTTAGTTTCGAAAAAAAAGCAAGAAAAAAAAAAGGGAAATTTGAAAATCTTTTGAAAAAAATTCTTTTTTTTTCTTAAAAAAATCATTTTGGTGGAAAGTTTGTATTTCAAATTCAAACACCTTTTCAAAAGCTTTCCCACCATTCTCTGATTTTCGACCAGACTTCAAATTCCAATTTGAAAATTCAATTGCCAAAAAATTAATGAGCAAAAAATTCTAAAATTCAAGATAAACCTTCATTTTTAAACCACCTTTCAAACAACACTATTCATATGAAAAATTTATAAGTACAAAACTTTTAAAAATTCACGAAGTGCAAGGGGGTTAGACTAACCCAAATTTGAAAATTTTCAAAATTCAAAAAGTAATTCCGAGCAATCTGCGAATCTGTTTTGACTAAAAATGGTGGGGTTTGAAAGCTGATCTCATTGGCTTTAATTTTCATATTTTTTCTAAATTTTTGAAGGTCATTTGGTATTATTTCAAAGTAGAAAATCGACTAGAGGTCAAAATTCTAGATCTAACCCCTTGTCATTTAAAATTCTCTAGAATTTGATTGAAATAGTAAAAATTAGAAAAAAAATATTCTCTAAAAAGACAATTGAAAAAGGAATCTACTTGCCAAATTTCAACTTATTTGGGTTCCAATTTTCGCCAGAGAAGCATTTTTATTTCATGGTCTGCTGAAAAGAAAAAAGACCTAGAATTGCATAAACCCTTGGTTATACCTTTAGGCTTACATTTTAGCGACCACATTTGGGCTAACCTAGACTTAGTCAAGTCTAGTGTTTAGTCGGTGAGCTTGGTCACCTTGTGGGCCACTCACCACAAACCCCAACTGAAGAAAAATGGGTTGAAATTAATTTTAAAGCATGTAAGCAAACCCGAATTCGTTGTCATACTACTGGGTGGCTTCAACCTCTCTTGCCGAACCTGGTGACTAAGTCTGCGGGGTAGCGTCAAATGACCGCAGCTCAGGGGTAACGGAACCAGAGGCATGAGCCGAAGGAAGAACCTTCCCCTTAGTCCCCTCGTAACCATATTGGCTGGGTTAGCTTAAGAGGCAGGAATTACTTTCAGTCGGTTGAACGACGAATTTTCTCTTCAGGAATTAGAATTTTAAATGAAAAATCAGGTCATATGATCATAAGGACCATTTGATTGATAGGGCCTTAGCATTGTCTGGCTTGGCTACACCAACCCAGGGGCTGGGTGGTGTATGCAAGGAAGGAGGTCACTCAGACCTCGATTGGTTGGACCTTGGGTGCCGCTCCCAAGGAGGTGAGTCACCACGCCAGGACCATCTTCTCCCCACACTTCTTCTACTCCCTTAGCCGAGATGGGTAACCCTAATCTTGGACCTTGACCAAGACCTGGTGAGGATGCAGGTAATCTGGACCTGATGGCTCGTCTAGAGGCCCGGGTTGTTGAATCAGAGGAGCGGCATCAGTAGCTCATGGACCGTATCTTGACAATGCTTGATAGAATGCAGCATCCACAACGAGGAGAACAACTTTGGAATTTCTATGATCCAGCTACACTGATCGTCGCACCCTTAGTCTGAATCCCTGTAGGTGGAGACACGTTTGAGCTCAAACCTAATGTGATTGGTTTGATCAATAGTCATTTCTATGGAAACTCAAATGAAGATCTGTTCCAACACTTAGAGGACTTGAGTCAACTCGTAGAAATGGTTCAACCTAGGAATGTTGATCTTGGGATTGTTCTGATGAAGCTTTTCCCTTTTTCTTTGAGGGACAAAGCTTCATGCTAGTTCAAGACCATTGGGAAGCCGATTGGAACCTAACTAATTTTTTTTTTTGAAACAGTGAGGAAAGCTATCGTTAGATGATAGCAATCTGGAGGGTAATATATTTCAAAACAAACAAAACATTATAGAATAGATCCCCAATTGTGTATGAGGGACCAGCACTCATTTACAATTTTTTCACATCTAACTGGTCTCTCCTGAAACAACTTTTCGTTTCGCGCCCTCCGTACACACCACAAGGTGGCAGCCATACACCTGTACGGCCGTCTAGGAGTGTTGAACCTCTGCCAAAGGGAGTCCCAGGTAGGTAGAGGTTTCAGACAAATCTTCCTCCAAAGCTTATCTGTGACTAGGCAAGAAGAAAAAATATGCGACGCACAGTCAGTATGTAAACCACAAAGATGACAGGCATTCAAAGTAGTCCCCATTCTTCTGTGTCTAAGATCGCTAGTGATCAAGCCTTCCCACCTACAAAGCCACAAGAAAATTTGAACCTTCAAGGGTATTTTCAATAGCCAAATTTTCCTATCAATTAGATCACTCTCCATCTCAGTGTTTGATCTAATGATCTTCTCATAGGCCTGTTGCACTGAGAAGACCCCATTCCAACCATAAGTATCAGCCACATTCTACCTAGGATGCATCTGCTACAGTGCATCCAACAAATTCTGCCTATCTTCCCATAACTGAGTGACAGATCTGCATTGCTCATGACCTTCCAGCCTAAAGCACCCCTCTACAGCAGACCACAAACTGCTGACATTGGCCTCCTTATCTGCAGCAGCAGCATATGCCCTTGGGTATGCATCTTTCAGAATCCCCAAACCTGACCAATGCTCATTCCACAGACTGAAGTCACAGCCATCTCCAAGTCTAGGCTGCAGCAGATGCCAATTGCTGCTGATTGCAAGGGTAATAGACAACCAAAAAGGGGAAGGCTTCATTGGTTGTAGCCTCTTCAATGCACTATTAGAACCCCCATAGCTGCCTTTGATTAAGTCTGTAACTAACCCATCCTTGCAGTCCAGAATCTTGATGGCCCACTTGATCAGGAGAGCTTCATTGAACTCCCTGAGCACCTTAATCCCCAAACCACCTATCTCCTTTGGCCTGCATATCTTTTCCCATCTGATGGGCTGCATAAACCCTCCCTCATGGCCATCTCCTTTCCAGAAAAATCTTCTTTGCATAACATTCAAGCGTTTCCAAATAGATTTCGAGGCCTTAAAGATGCTAAAATAGAAGACCGGGATGGATGTTATGACTGAGTTAAGGAGGATTAATCTCCTACCCTTCGATAAGAATTTACTACATCCTTTCAACTTTCCAGAGACTTTATCAAACAAAATATTCCAATCATTTTTCTTTAGCTTTGCAGCTCTCAATGGCAGTCCTAGGTACCTCATTGGTAGCTTAGCTCGAGGTGAACCCAATGTATTCTCCAACTCTTTTGTTCCTGCTCATTCATGCCAAAACATATCAGAGTAGACTTTTCCTTGTTCAATTTCAGGCCTGAGATGTCCCCAAAGATCTTTACCATAAGCCCCAGAGCATGTGCAGCAAGATTGGTCCCTTCTACAAAGAAGACCGTGTCATCTGCATATTGCAAAATGGGAGCCAAGGTTCTCCTGTTGGACAGTGAATACCCTCTAACGACCCCCACCTCTACCAATCTGCATGCATACCTTGCAAGCCCATCCACTGCAAGGTTGAAGATCAAGGGGGCTAGAGGACATCCTTGTCTAACCACACGTTAAGGTTGAATCCAAGCACCACATGGCTTTCCATTGATCAACGAAGAAAATGAGGCAATTGTGATACAACGTTTCATCCATTGGATCCAAATAGGAGGGAATCCTCTCCTTTTAAGAACCTCCCAGATATAAGACCAAGAAATCAAATTATATGCCTTTTGAAAGTCAACTTTCCACATGAATGCCTTACACTTCCTTTTGTGCCATCCACACACCATTTCTTGAGCCAATATGAAGGATTCTTGGAGTGATCTATCATGCAAAAAAGCAGACTGCACAGGATGGATTAGGCTCTGAAGAACAGTTCTCAATAGATTTGCTAGTATCTTGCTCACAATAAGGTAGATGGAATTTGATAATGAGATCGGCCTGAAGTCTGAAAACTTCTTTGCTCCCAATGTCTTTGGCAATAAGAAGAGATATGTTTTGTTGATCTTTTCAAAGCCAGCATTTCCCTTCTCGAACTCTCTAATGACTTCCATCACCTCATTGCCCACCGCATTCCTCATTTCTCTATAAAAGAATACTTGTATCCCATCAGGGCCTGGGGACCCTTTCATATTAAGCTCTTTTATTGCCTGCAAGGTCTCTTGTTCAGAGATGGCTACTGTTAGTTGAGAAGCCTGTTCTCTTGTCACATCGAGTGCATCATTCCCTGCCATTCTCCATTCCCCTCAACTACTAGAGAGGCTCCCCTATAGTATTTGATAGGTTCTGACCTTATCTCCTGAATGGAAGAAATCCTATGTCCATCTTTGAGAATAGAAGAGATCAAGTTTGCACGCGTCCTAGAGCTAGCCGCAAGATGGAAGAATTTCGTGTTAGCATCTCCCTTCTTAAGCCACAATTGTCTTGATCTCTCTCTCCAATCAATCTCTTATTTAAGAAGATCTTCCAATATCACACCCTACCACATCTTCCTGTCTACAAGTTCCTCCTCTGATAGAGGACCTGCTGCTTCCTTAGAGTCTAGCTCCTGGATGTTACTCAAAGCCTCTATCCGCCTTTGTTGCCTTAAGGTGTTCACGGTAGCACCATACTCTTTCAAGATTGTGCGCAAGGCTGCCAGCTTAGATGCCAATCTGACAGTAGCAGAACCCTCCACCTTTTTAGCTTGCCACCATGAACTAATCATCTAATGGAAACCCAGTTCATTCAATCATGATCTTCTAAGTTTGAAGTATGAGCCGACTTGGATCTCTTCCCCACTATCCCAAACCAAAGAGGTATGGCCAGAGAATGGTCGGTCCAAGCCAGTAACAGTCGACAGCTGAAATCTTTCAAGGATGTTCACATTCCCAAAAACTCTGTCAATTTTGGAGAGCAACCCATTACCATTATGCCAAGTAAATTCAGCACCAGAAGAAGGGTACTCATTTAGTTCAAGAGATTGAACCACTAGCTGGAAGCCAATAGCTGAGCTGTTTATGTCACCAAAAGGCATGTCTGCCCCTGTTAGCACACAGTTGAAGTCACCTCTTGTCAGCCAGGCTTTCCCTTGCACCAATTCAGCCGCAGCCACCTAATCCTCCCACAATTCCTACCTTGCAGATGCAACACAGGGGCCATACACCCCAGTAACCCAGATAGTGTCATGCCCCTGGTGAGTTTGGAATTTGAAAGTCAGTAGGTGTCTGGCCTTGTGAACTCCCAGACAGTGTGCCCAAACCTTTTTCCACCAAATAGCAATGCCCCCCGATCTACCATGTGCATCAACCTTCACACATTCATTCGCCCCCGTAGCCAATAAGTCATTCCATAGTTTATCAGAGTCATTCTCAATGTGCATCTCTTGAATGATCGCACTCTCAATCCCCCACTCTCTCAAGTACCTCATCAAAGAAGCCCTCAGCTCTTATCACGCAGCCCGCGCACATTCCAAGTGAGGATTCCCATCTATCCTCGCGAGATCCCTCCCCCCTGAGGTTCTGACACTTGCAAACCTGCATAATCTTTGCAATCTTATCTTCATTCGACATTGGGTCAGCCTTTGATTTCCTCTGCCTGAGGCTATAAGGTGATCTACCCTTAATAGATTTAGAGCAAGATCCAACACCAAAATTGAGACCCTCCATCTCTTGCAGATTCTGTTGATCCTTCAGGGAGTCAGGCCGAGTCTCTTGTACCCCCTACCCCTCAACATCCTCAACATCTGGCAGCACACTCCCTACTTCCTCAGTCGTTGAACTCGATGCTTCCATCCTAACCGATTCCTCCTTCTCTTCAACCATTGTCTCCCCCCTTTCCCCCACGTGATGGTCCTTGCATTTTTTAAAAGAAGGGGATTCTTCAGGAGAAGCACTACACACATCCTGCGCAACCGCCTCTTCAACAGCTTCAGATTTAGACGACTTATCTTGTCTTACTACAGTGTCACCCACCGTGAACTTCCACCACATCTTAAAATCAATCTGTCAGGGATCGAACCAACTTTAAACACATTGACCATCACATTTAGCGAACACCCATCGCCCTCCAATAGTCCTACAACCACATCTTCTACCATTGAGGCAAACCCAGATATCATGGAGGCCACAACCTCCTTCGACCTCAGGTGTAAAGGTAACCCTTAATCTCAAGTTTCCTCAACCTGGATCCCACTCTCTATGGCAGCCTCTCTGGCAGAACTCCATCAAAGGGAGAAACCAATCTCCAGATCACCATTAGGCCGTCATTGAAAGATGTTTGAAATCGCAACCTCTCAACATCCATCATCCCCAACCCAAATAGAACAAATCATGTAGGCAACAGAAGGCAAATTGCCAGGAATTGGTCGAGGAGGAAAGAGAGCTTACCAGATTGCGTACGTTCTCCAATGTCGGTCTCCCAGTCATAACCTCTCCGATCAGCGCCCCTCGCAATATCAGCTCTACCGCTGTTATTTTCTCTGTCATAGGGACCTCCACATCAATCGTGTGCCCCCCAAAGGTATAGGGGGGTGGGGGCGGTGGTGGCGTCGACTGAGCCCTAGAATTCAAAATTTCAGAGCATGGGAAAAGGGGGCCTTTCATCTGCCCATCAGGAACTCTGCAGGAATCCTGCTTGTGACCAAATCCCCCCACACGCTAAACATACAACGGGAGATCGGCAGGTAGCCGCCATATGGCCCCATCGCCGACATCGAAAACACATGATCCTTCTGCTCTCCCTTGCGCTCCCTCCATCAGTCCACCTCACCTCCATCACCCTTTTACCATGTATATTGGAGTCATTCCTCTCCTTCCCCCTCCATGCCCTCGACCTCCAAGTTGTCCATCCTTCGTCTTCCCTGATTCTACCAGTCGCCACCTTGATACCGCCTATTGCTGCCTTGAGACCGCCTGCCACCGTCGACATCTCTCATCCCCAACAGACCCACCCACAATGTATCCTATCAATCTTTGAAGTTGTTTTCCTAGCCGAAATTACAATGTGAATTCCTACAAAAGTTCTTCCTGATCAGTCGAAAGAATGTAATGAGGCGTGCAATCACAACTTTCTCCCAAGGAGCTAGGGAGAAGTTTCATGACGCCTGGGACCAATTTCATGACCTTCTTCGGAAATGCCTGCACCATGGTGTGCCCAGATGGCTCCTAGCTCAGATCTTTTACCATGGGCTGGATGACACACATCGGTATCTAGCCGATGCATCTAGTGGCGGGAATTTCCTCACGAAAGATGAGAATAGCACATTTGAGTTGTTCGAATCTTTGGTGGAGAACTCGATGAATGTCGCATCCATGAACCAATTCCCGTGGCCTGGTCAGTAACGGGTTGGTGTCCATGAGGCTCACACCAAGTTTATTCTAGCCAACATGGATATCATCATCAAGTAGCTGGATAGAATGAACCTGATAAAAAAAAAGATTGACTAAATTAGTCAGGGTTAATCTAACCTGAACTCTGCTGCTCCAAGACCCTCTTATGCACCTCGAGCCCCTCCTACTCGAGTTAATCTACTCACTCAAGATGCATCCTCTCCTTATTTACGAGATCCTGCATATCAGGATCGCATAAACAATCTCGATCTGGCACCATATGACCAGGGTTACTCACCACCTGCTGACTATAATACATATCCCCTTGATGGATATACGTCTCAGACATCTTCGGCCTACAAAGATGTCAGTGTTGTTTATGGATATGGGCGTAATAACCCGTACTCAGAGACGTATAACCCTAGTTGGCGCCAGCATCCGAACTTCTCCTGGTCTGGTAACTCATAGAGACCACATCAAGACCTACACTACCAGACCAGGCAATAAGGGAATGTGCAAAACACATACCCTAGGCAGCAGCCATTCCTGTCTCAGCAACAGCAACCTTGTTCTATATACTAGCCACTGCACCAAGTTGCCAGTAACCATTTAAAGTGGGATGACACTCTGGAGGCACTAAAAGAGGAGCTGCAAGAATCGATGAGGAAGTCTACGCAGGATAGCTTGCAGATAATGAAGGCAATGGCTGACCAAATACAAACTATACAGAACACGCAAAACCAGGTGTTGCAGGTGCATAGGACTTAGGGAGCTTTGCCCTCCCAACCTATCCCAAACCCTCAGTATGTGCAGAACCAAGGCACCCCACCTAGGTTTCAGGCACCATAGGGACAGGCACATGCCATATTACAGACACCTCCTACACCACCTGGTTATGCTCAAGGCTAGCCACCTTTGATGCAGAACCCTGCATACTCTACCCCTTCCGCTCCCCCACCACCTCATGGACGACAAGCCGATGCAAATGCTGTCTCATTGAGGAGTGGAAGGAAGACATTCGACCCACCACATAGGTAGATGGGTCCTGATTTTTCTCACCCTTCGCCGTAGGCAGGTTCAACTCCTTCATCTTAGGAGCCACCTACGGTTGATAATGGTAAGAGGCCACTTGACCTTGAGATTCCTGTCCCTTTTCCCGAGGCTCTGGTGCGAAATGTAGTACCGAAGAAGGACATGTGGAATTTTGAGGACTTGAAGTCAATGTTCAAGGAAGTACATATTTAGGTCCCTCTCCTCGAACCAATTGATCACATCCCCGTTGTTGCTAGGTTCTTCAAGGTCTATTATACCCTAAAGTGACAGCCTAGAATTGAACGACAGGTACTACTGTCAAAAGAGGCTAGCGCCGTGATTCTAGCTGACTTACCATCGAAAAAGAAAGACCTTGGTACCCCACTCATTTCTTGCTTCTTGTAGGATTGTCCATTTGATCGGGCCCTTCTAGATTTGGGTTCGTCCATCAACTTGACTCCCACTGTCATATTTGATCGATTTCGATTTAGGGAGTTAAAGCCAACCTTGGTCATGATTTAGCTGGCTGATAGATCAGTAAAAATACCAAGGGGGGTGGTTGAGAATGTGATCGTAAAAGTCCGTGGATTATGCTTTCCCATAGATTTTTTCATTCTCGATATGGAAGTTCCTCCTAATCTTCGAGATGCACCAATCATTTTGGGTCACCCATTTCTAGCGAAAGCCCGAGTAAACATTGATTGTGCATCCAAGTGTATGGAGATATCCCTAGGTAATGAGCGACTTCAACTTGACATATTCAGGGCATCAAGGAATTTTGACTGTGATCACATAGAGGACGATGGTGAAGATGAAGATTCGGCATACTGTGGTAACATTGGGCTCCTTTGTGATGACCCAATGTCTCATTCATTTGCACTATCAGGGTTCTTGGAACTCGATCCACACGGGATTGAGACCACTGCATTGCACATATCTCCCCATGGATTCGATTGTTTAGGGTGTGCTTCTAACCACAACACCCCTGAATCTAGCTATCCTGATCCGTACACTACTGGATCGCTTCTGTTGTTATGAGAAGGCGTGACCACAACTAACCGGTTTCTTGTTAATGCAGTCACAACCAATTATCTCACAGGTAGCGAATTAGCAGGAATTCACATGCATCTGGATCATCAGATTGCCACCTTCGAGTCTGCTCCTATTCCCATTTCTGACTTTGACTAGTCACAAGTGTTTCGCAAGTTTGAAATCAGGGTTACAAGTAACCCGTCGTCGTAGTGGCAAAACACGTCGATCAGATAAAACTTATACTGAAACTCCAAGGGAGTCCCAGGTCGAACACAGGGAGGCGATGTTTACTTTAATTGAAAACCACGCTTCATTTTGTTTGTTTTTGGTATTTTAGGGTTTTGCTTTTTTTGTATTTTTGAAAGAAGGAAATAAGCAAAACGAATCACAAGAGATATGGAACAAATCTGATATATCACTTCCAATGTCAGTTACAATAAACTATGAAAGAATAAAAAGAGAGGGGGGTGAGAGGAAATCTCCCGAATCGACTGTTCGACGAGACAATGGCACCTGGTGGAAGCTCAGACAAAGGAGGTGAGGAGAGGGACGATGGAGGTGAGATGCAGGAGGACGTCGGGTAGAGGAAACCTTCAGCGTGCTTCGGAATGGAGGTGAGAAGACGAAGGTGATTTGCTACCGGAATGGAGGTAGGAGGATAGCTCCAAGGCGACTTATGAATGGGGATGGTAAGATGGACGAATATTTGGTGAGGCAGAGGTTTGCTACATTAATAGGAGCCTTGGGAGCTTGAGAACAAGCTCTAATGGAGCGTTGGTAGGCTTGCTAGAGCTTAGGAGCAGGTGGGAGTAGAGTAGGTAGAGATGGCTTGGGAGGGAGTGTAGGTCCTTTTATACTAGAGAAGAGGCTAAAAATCGGTTAAAGGACCTTTAGCGACCTCCAGACCGTCGCTGGAAACGTTACTGTAGACAACTCACATCCACTCATGCCCTTAGCTGGCTTTGCTGGCTTGCAATGAAGTAGCGATGACTGTAAGCATCGCCGTAGGTCAGCCCAGCTATCACTGAAAGTTGGCACAAACCGTGCATGCGCCCGAGGTGCGCTACCGCCCATCACGCGCTCTGATCGCACGGTGTCCTCCTGATGTGTGCGCTGGCATGCTGTGCTACTGCTACTGCTTTTGTGCGGTGCTGCCCGGCCGATTTGAGAATTGGGGGGGCTGCAAGGATTCTAACTCGTGCCCCTCCTTTGAGAACTGCCTCTCCCACCATTGCGCTAAGTCTGCCAATGTGTCATGAGGAAGAGCCGCAGCTGCGTGGTGGGGGCAAGCTCTCAGCCGTTGGATTCTCATCCAGTGGTTGAGATCACTTGATGATCGATCTTTGGAGAAGTGGCGGGTGGCGTTGGGCACTCTAGATGGTGCCACGTGGCACCATCTGGACTGTCCACCCTTCCTTACTTGTAGAGGATGCCACGATGCTCGGATTGAGGTGATTTCTTTGTTGTCGGACTACAATCGTCGCTCTGAATCCATCCATACGGTCGAATTATTCATCCGAAGTCTATAAGGATGTCGCATTGCCTCTTGGCCATATAAAATGAAGGAATTAATATACAAAACATACAACTATCCTAAATGCCATGCAATGGATGTTATGCAATATTTATTACATGATATGCAATGCTAAGCCTAGGGACTATCATAAATATGTAATTTATCATGAATTCATGCGTGTTCATCACTGACCCACCCGTGATTGAATTGAAGCCCTTACCTGACTCACTTATGTATGTGTTCTTGGGCGAAAGTGAGACATACCCAGTCATTATTAGTGCTCACTTAACCCAAGAATAGGAGCATCAACTGATTTCGATTTTACAAGACCATAGGGCTGCTATAGGGCGGAGCATTGTTGATCTTCGCGATATTCGCCCCTCATATTGCACCCATCACATTTACACAGATGAAGGGGTGAAACCTTTGAGACAACCTCAAAGTTGGCTAAACCCGAATATGCTAGAGGTTGTTAAGAAGGAGATCATTAAATGGCTGGATGCAGGTATTATATACCCAATCTCTGACAACCAATGGGTGAGTCCGATCCTGATAGTGCCCAAGAAAGTAGGACTCACCATAGTAAAAAATGATCAAGGAAAATCCATCCCGACCCGCACTACGACATCATGGCGAGTCTACATCGACTATAGGAAACTGAACATGTCTATCCAAAAGGATCACTTTCCTTTGCTTTCATTGATCAGATCTTGGAACGATTAGCTGGACGTAGTTTCTTTTTCCTTCTGGATGGATACTTCGGGTATAATCAAGTAGCAATTAGCCCGGAAGATCAAGACAAGACCACATTCACATGCCCCTTTGGAACATTCACTTTCAAGCGGATGCCCTTTGGCCTCTGCAACGCATCAGCAACATTTCAGCGTTGTATGATGGCCATCTTCTCTGACATGATTGAGGACTATGTGGAGGTGTTCATGGATGACTTCTCCATTTTTGGAGATAATTTCGCATCTTGTCTTGATAACCTCACCAAAATCCTGAAATGGTGTATTGAGGTAAACCTAGTACTATCTAGGGAGAAAAGCCATTTCATGGTGAGGGATGGCATAGTACTAGGGCACAGGATCTCTAAAAATGGACCCGAGCTCGATCAAGATAAATCTGAGATTATTTCCCACTTACCACCACCTAACTCAATCAAGCAGATCAGATAATTCTTGGGTCACATCGGCTTCTATCGGAGATTTATATGTGATTTCTCAAAAATTACACGACCTTTAATGAATCTCCTTATTGCCGATGCCCCATTCGAATTTGACACCTCATGTCTTAGCACCTTCGAGACTTTATGAAGCACTATCTCTGATTCCTCGATTCTCCAACCACCCGACTGGTTGCTTGATTCCGAGATGATGTGCGATGCTTCTGATTTCATCGTCAGTGCTGTTTTAGGCCAACGTCGGGAGAAACAACCTTTTGTCATATACTATGCTAGAAAGATGCTAAATGAGGCTCAGCGCAATTATACTGTCACTGAAAAAGAACTGCTAGTAGTAGTATTCGGGTTGGAGAAATTCAGATCCTATCTATTAGGGTCCAAAGTTATCATCTTCACTGACCACTCCACACTCCGGCATTTGTTGGCAAAGAAGGATGCCAAACCCTGGCTCATCAAATGGATCCTTCTATTGCAAGAATTTGATATTGAAATTTGTGACAAAGCCAGAAAGCAGAATGTTGTGGTGGATCACCTATCCAACTAGACCCAGCCCACATTCCTTATTCCCTGCCTATCCAAGACCAATTTTCGGATGAATCCCTTTTGACAGTCCACTCTATTGAGTTCCCCTGCTACGTGGATATCGCAAACTATTTTGCCGCAGGCAAGATTCTCGTGAACCTATCCAAGAACTAGAAACTAAAATTTACTGCGGAGGCTAAATTCTACCTCTGGGATGACCCACTGCTTTTCCGCATTGGAGAGGATCAGATTATTTGAAGATGCATCCCAGATTCTGAGATCCCTAGTGTGTTATCTTTTTGCGACAATGATGCTTGTGATGGTCATTTCTTAGGACGGAAAACCACTGCAAAAATTTTGCAGTCGGAATTTTTTGGCCAACTATTTTGAGAGATACACATGAATACGCCCAGCATTGTAAACGATGCCAGTCGATCAGTTCTATGACCAGGAGAGACATGATGCCACTCTAGCCCATCATGGTTATAGAAGTGTTCGACATTTGGGGCATCAATTTTATGGGCCCTTTTCTGTACTCGCATGGCATTGAGTACATATTACTAACTGTTGACTATGTCTCGAAGTGGGTCAAGGCCATCCCGGCGAGATGGGTTGATCATAAGACCGTCATTTCTTTCATACGGGAATACATCTTCACGCGATTCGGAATACCCCGCGCTCTGATTAGAAATGGGGGGAAGCCACTTCATCCACGCCCACTTCAGGTTATTATTAAAGAAATACGAGGTACATCACTGTATAGCCACCCCATATCACCTGCAGACCAATGGGCAGGCTGAAGTGTCTAACAGTTAGATCAAGCTGATTCTGAAGAAGACGGTTAGACTAGACAGGAAGAACTGGTCTAATAAATTAGTTGATGCACTTTGGCCATATCGGACAGCGTACAAGGACCCACTTGGAATGTCACCATATCGTATGGTATATGGCAAGGCCTGTCACCTTCCTGTAGAGCTAGAACACCGTGCCTTTTGGGTTGTGCGAAAATGTAACCTTGATGTCATGCGGGAGGTCAAGAACGGAAACTCCAGCTCAGCGAATTAGAAGAGATCCGGCAGGAGGCCTATGAGAATGCATTGATATACAAGGACAAGACTAAGGCCTTTCATGACCACCACATCCAGAGGAAAGCATTCATGCCAACCAGCAAGTCTGGTTGTTTGATTCGCAACTGAAACATTTTTCAGGGAAGCTCAAGTCCAAGTGGATTGGCTCATATGTTGTGATTCACCCATATCCTAATGGGGCAGTCCAAATCAGGGACCCAAAATCTAGGCATGTATCTACGGTAAATGGCTAGTGCCTCAAGCCATTCACGGCCCAGGAACCTCCTCCAACTGATGAACTCATTCATCTTATCGATGATATTTGAGTAAGTTCTCACCCAGTTGGAGGCGTTAAACTTAGTATGTATAGATAGCATATCCCACATTCTACCATCATCTATACATAACCATTTTTATACATAGCATATTTTTATTTTAAGCATATTTCTCTTGCATATTGCATACTGCCAGGTTGGCTGGTGCTAAACGTTAAAATTTCAGTAGCAATTCCAAGTGATCTCTACCCACTTACTCCATGCTGTATTCATTTTCTTTTATATTCATGCATGAGGACATGCAAGAACTTAGGCATGGGGGGGTAGATAGGACAAAACTGAAAATTTTTATGCCAACATTTAGGAAAACCCTAGAGGTGCATGTCAAATGTACTTTAGGACCCTAAATAAAAGAACAACTGACTCCACCTCTAAGGCTCACATTGGAGCTAAAAATCATCTGCAACAGCCACTTTCGACTCATCCGCTCACCTTTTGTTCTAAATTTACGATCAAGCTGAATGTAACCCGAAAGGAAAATTTCCTGAAGTACGAATATAACAGTTACTTGTTTATAGCATATATATATAGTGCATCCATGAATAAGATTATTTTATTAAGAGAATGCATTAGGAATTTTATCCTCTAGTTGATTCCTGTAATCTGGAATCCAATATAATTTTTCACACACACATAGAATTTGCAATGGATTCACAGTGAAGGTTGATAAACGTCATTAGTTTGTCGAGAAGAAGCAGTGCTTCTTTTCCTGAACCCTTGGACAGTGTTTTGGGAACTAGGCAGATTTTCCTCCAAAAATCCACCAAATAGTGTGAGATGAGAGTAGAGTGTACTGGTGCTCTAAGATTAGTGCAAGGAATCCAGAATCCTAGATAATTAGGTGATGATACTCAGAGATAAAGCATAGTTTTCGCTCTCGGTTCCTACGTATACATTTTGTGTGAATTTTGAGAGCCACTAAATAAGGCAAATATGCAGAGAGCGAGTTTTCATAAAACTATGGCTAAGGTGAATGGTTACAACCATTTTTTACGGAATCCTCGACTGAAGAAGGGAATTGATGTAAAGTTCAGAAATGCACTGTCCTATCCATCTCTCCTAATGCCATGAGTAGGCACTTCCACCAAATAAGCCATCCAATGTCTCTTGAGTACCACCAATCCCTAATAATGCCTCCTCAATAAAGTTCATGATGTGTGCTAGTTGTGTTGTGTTGAAAAAAAAAAAGAAAAAAAATTTTTACATAGAAAAAAAAATGAAAAAAAAGAAAAAATGATGAAAAGAAAGAAAAATAGAAAAAAATTAGAAAAAGAAGAAAAAGCAAAGAAAAAAAGAGAGTGAATATTTAGTGTTTATTTAGTTGCATTGAGGCAATACCACCAAATAAATTTGAGATCCACCAAATATGGCCTTAACCCACCTTGTGTTTCTGACCGCTAGAATACTGATTGAGGAATTCTGACTTAGTGTTAGAGTTATGGGAACTTAATTAAAGTGTCAATGCTAATTAAGACCACCAAATACAGGTTATATGTGAGAATCTGGTGAGATTGTGAGCTCTAAAAGAAAAGAAAAAGAAAATGAAAAGGAAAAAGAGAAAAAGAGAATGAATACAAAGGAACCAAAAGAGAGCATAGTTTTCCTTGTCTTTCTCTGAGTTGAGTTACGTAATAATTTGGGAATCTAGATTCTATAGTACTAATCTCTATGTAGCACTAGTAGAGAGTAAACCACCAAATATATAATCTTTTCCCTCAAAGATTCTCTACCTAAGCTTAAAGCTGGGTGGAATTCATAGAATATCTTGAATACCCCTAGGGAAGAAGTCTGCCTATCCCACTAGAATTTTTACTAGGGGTCAAGTACAGGCTTTAGAGGTGAATTAGTTTTTCACTCGAATCCATTGCAAAAGCTACATAGCAACACTTTCACGATTGTCTGGATTTCTAGAGCATAGGATGAAAACAAAATGGAGAAAAATCTCTAGGCATACACTTGATAAAATAATCAATCCCTTATGGACCCTTCTATGAATAATTTAGTCTCGCATTTGCTAGGGACTAGCAAGATTTAGGCATGGGGGTATGATTGCGCAGCAATCATAGGTCTTAATTGACCTAAATTAGGCTAGGACTTAGCATAAGTTAGGGTAATTCATGCATGCATAAGCATTACTAGCACCTTTATTGCTTTCTTTTACTATGCATAAAATAATGCTATAATGTACTAATTAGGTGCATTATGTCAATTGCAGGTAATAAGCTGATCAGAAGCTAGATCTGAAGTAGGATCTAAAGTCGGATCTGAAGAATAAAGAATAACTGGTGTTGCAGCAGAGCTAGAGTAGAAGACATAGATTAGATGTAGTAGATAATAATGTAAGGGAGTTAAGGTATGCTATTCTATTAAGTAGGAATAAAGCAATAAATTGTGAAGAACATAGGTCCATCCTAGCCCTAGGATAGCCTAGAAGCTTCCCTAAGCCTTTGCCACCCTTAGATTAGGTCACCGCACCCTAGGAAACCTTAAAACCCTAAATCCAACCTCTATCTAGATGTCCAGAACCCTTAGACAACTCCCGCACACCTTAAACCCACTTCTGCAGTGTTATTGGACGTGTAGACACTTGGTCAAACGTCCAATTTTTGTAGAATACCCAAGACAAAAACTAGAATCCC
Organism: Thalassia testudinum; assembly: GCA_037157565.1. NCBI lineage: Eukaryota > Viridiplantae > Streptophyta > Magnoliopsida > Alismatales > Hydrocharitaceae > Thalassia > Thalassia testudinum. The sequence continues at coordinate 106,639,489 of JAZHRO010000003.1, read as the reverse complement.
TCCCGACTCTGATTGGATGTCCAGACAATAAGTCTATACTTCTGATTTTTCATTAGAAGACGTCTGATAACTTTATTGGACATCCAAAACTGCCCTCCAGACGCTGTTTTGGGATTCAAGCCTTGATCTTGGATCTCTAGCTCCCTAAACCCAATTCTAACCCCCTAGGAACCTAAATTAAGGTGCCTTAACCCTAGTACATCACCTCTAGACCACCCTAAGGACCTAATTAGGTCCTCACTAAACCTAATTGACTTGGATCATGGCCAATCTCTTCAGTCTATTCAATTGGACACATTGAGTCCAATTGAGCCTTGATCTTAGCACACATTATCCAATTGGACTCAGTGAGAGTCCAATTGACCTAGACCTAACTTAATTGAGTTATTTTACTCTCAATTAGGTTTCCACACACCCAATTAAACTTGTATTAATTTTAATTGCACTTTACCTTAGTGAATTATGGTTTACAACCCTAACTTGAGACCTACCTTGACCTAAACCCACTAGAACCTAACCTAATCAACCTAGCCACCTAAGTTTTGACCCACACACACCATCCACATGAAAATACATAGCCTAGAGTTCTCTAGAACTCTCTACCATGTGTTGTTGCCTTGGTTGCTAAAACTAGCAACCAAGAGCCATTCAATTATTAGATCCACATTTGGTGGATCTAAAAACCAGCATCCATCCTCTCTCTCTCTCCCATGAGCTCCCACCAAAGGCCTCTCTAGAGAATTCCATAATTCTCTAGAGAGCTTCCCTTAGGTCTATAAAAAGTCCTAAGGGGTGGCCATTTGGTCCATCTTGGTCTTTTAGCATAGCTTCACCTTCCATAAGCCATCACCACCTCCACCTCCATGTTCACGAGCTCCACCATGACACCACCACCTCCATGCCAAGCCTAGACCAGGATCAACTTCTCCAACTTCTCCAAGGGCCGACCTAAACACCATTGGCCACCCCTCTTTCTCTTCTTACCCATTCAAAAACCATCGGAGCCCACCTCTGAATGCCCTTAGTTCTACTAGACAAAATTATAGTTCTCCATAGATTTAATGCTTTATTTATTGCTTAGTAGTGTAGCTCCATATTCTCCCCTTATGATGCATGCATAATCCCCCCATAGATTCGTCTATGCAGTTGTTTTCTGCTAGCTAGATTTAAATTTCCCTGTACAAGCATTCCGCTACCTGTGCTGTAACCACCATCATGCTGCAATGAAAATATTTATATATATTTATATGTTGAAAATCACCATGTGCCTAATTATCATCTTTTGGTGTGATTAAAGTTGCCTGCTTTCAATTTCTCATATTCTGGCAACAGCATGTCATGTATCAATACTTATTTAGCATAAATCGACATGCGATTTTGAATGAGTACAGTAAGCGAGATCAAATTTGAATTTGCATTTCCAAAGCACCTCCTAGAGACCAATGATCGGGACTCAAGTCTCGTTATCTTAGAAATCATTTTTGTTGACCGTATTTCGCAACTATACTATGATGCATTTCTGATCAATTACGTGCTCTACGATCCTAACAGGTAGCTACTGCAAGTTGCAACAACACACTCATGGAGGTGGCATGCCCATGGTTGGGAGGCGCAGGTAGTGAGCATGGGGCTGTGCGTGCGGAGGTGTTGGTGTGCACAATGGTGGGATTGCAAGGCTCGCGGTTGGCAGTGTGGGCTGTCACTCCACATGGCCACAGTGGCGAGGCTTTGCTGGGAAGAGGCCTGCGGTGGTGGAATGGAGGTGAGCTTCAAGCTCTACACAGTGGTGACTGGGGGATGGTGGCCTCCCCAATACGGTGGCAACGCCCCCTCTCTTGTAGTTGCGGTTGCATGGATTTGAAATAGGAGAGGCAAGAGTAGATCCACCTGTCACGGCCATTAAGGAGATTTGGCTGGAGGAGTAGAGGCGGAGTCGTTTCTTGCGAAGAAGAGGAGAAATAAAATAATTAAAATTATCTTATTTATAGAAAAAGCCTCATAAAATTTCTAATTATATGTGATGCATGTATTATGTATAATGCAAACTAAGCTAATGCATACTAAGACCTAAAAATGTGATGCATGAAACAAATCTATAATTAATGTATTTATATCCTAATGCATGCTAAATACATGTTAAAATTAACTTAATGTCTAGGCACTTAAATACCTAAATAGCCTACAAATATGGGATAATCAAGGTACACCTGGGTTTAATCATTAACAAACAAAGGATGAAGTTGCGGATTCATTTTTAGATGTTTCAAGTCTGGAAACCTAGACTAAATTAGGTATCCTGCAAAGAATTCCATCCTAACACTTGTTGTTTCTAGTAACCTGACTTTGTTTAGCAACTTGGATAGTATTTGACTTAGCTCTCGATACAAAAATTTTCTTTTCTTTTGAAAACCTGGTGTCAAACATTTCACACACAAAGCCAACACTACCCAAGCCCATAAACATCTAAATAATTAATAAACTCTTGCAAAATCTTAGTAAAAGACCGAGATAGATGATTAGTTTAAGTTCCCATTGCTGGGAAGGAAAAATATTTCCTTTGAAAATGCGATGTCAACATGTTACCACCTCAACGTTGCTTTATATCTATATTTCATATCTTTAGATGGAGCATTAAGGTGCATTTTGCAGCTTAGGTGTCTTGGACGGTGCTCTACCCATAGCGTCGGAGCAAGAGCTTGAGTTTGTTTGGAGCACCCCCTTACACCACATTGTGTTTCAAGGTTGTGAGCACTTGGGGTGTGTCTTGGATGGTACTATCTCAAAGTGCTGGTGCTAGAGCCCCTCGAGGATTGGTAACGGGAATGATGATCCTGACACATTTGTAGTAGGGCTATGCTAAGGCTAAGCATGGGGGAAATAAATTAAAAAAAAAAGTTTCAATAACACGGTCTTATCCCAATAATGATGGCATATCACAAAGCACTGACACCTAAATTTTCATCAACTTGCGAGTTACGGATAGAGTTCACGAGCCAGGGAAATCCTAACAGCAAAAATGGTTTTGGGATATTTGAATTAAAAAGGAGTTAAGTAGTGAATTCTCAAAGGATACAATGGTCGTGATTTGTTTAATCTTTGAATCCAATGCTAAGTCCGAATGTTTTATTCTTAATAAACCTCGTACCTACCTTAACCAAAAATCAACCAAGGTCCTATGTTGAACTTTTTCCTCAAAGCACAAAAAGATGGTTTCCTGAGAAATAATGTGGTGCAAGCACAATTTTTGCTAAGGGACTAGCAAAAAGATAAGCATGGAGGTGTGATAAATGATAGTTTATCAACATCCTCAGCATCCATTCACATCTTGTTTCTAAGATTTTATCAACTGCATTGCATTATATCATTGTATTTAGCATGCATGTGCATTTAGGGTTTAGTGCATACATTAGCATTCATTTCATATTATCTCATGTAGTTCCCTTTTGGTTGCGAGGGATGAATGCATTGGAAATTAGAGAAACCTTGGCAGTATGGAAGGCACTTGGAACATTTGTGAAGACAGAAGCCTAGTAGTTGGACCCCAGCTCAACTCAGTTGGATCCAACTCAAATCCAACTCCTACTCTACTTCCTCTCCACCTTAATGGCCGTCCACCTCCATTAAAATCACCAACCACTGGTGCCTAAAATACACTCCTTGGCACTCTTTCATTTGGCACCAAGGAAGTTTCCTAACCATCCTCCTTGGCACCCTTCCACATGACACCAAGGAAGCCTCCTAACCATCCTCCTCGGCACCCTTTCACATGGATCCAAGGAAGCTTCCTAACCACCCTCCTTAGCATCCTTTCACATGGTGCCAAGGAAGCTTCCTAATCACCATCCAAGCCACCCTCCTTGGCACCCTTTCAAATGGTGCCAAGGAAGGGTGCCAAGGAAGCTTCCTAGCCACCATCCAAACCACCCTCCTTGGCACCCTTTCACATGATGCCAAGGAAGATTCCTAACCACCATTCATACTAGCCTATAAAAAGACCCCCCATCCTACCATTTAAACAATCCTTGGAAAGCAACAATTCTTCTTATCAAACAACTATAGCCACCATACATCCCATAGCCAAGAAAGGAGGAGAGAAGACGATTAAGGGAGCAACCTACCTGCTCCCTTGGTGCCTTCTTCCTCTTCTCTCTCCTTCGTTGTGCGATGCCAAGGAGCAAGCTCTTCACTAAGGATGACAACCAGGAAGGAGGAAAGAAGGGTGGAGGACGTTCACTATTGAGAGGAGCAACTCAAGGAGCTAGAAGGAAGTCTTCTTCAAGTCTGGGAGCCAACATTCTTGGAGCGAAGGTTGCCTCAGCCACTCGGGAGAATTTTCTGTCTTTTATTTTATTGTATTTTAATTCCTATTAAGCATTCATCTACATAGGGATTAACTAAGTGGAACCTCTGCTTAGTTGAGCTCCCTAGGTACTTTATAAACATTTCTTCTCAATAGCAAAGTGTCTTTCTTCATTCTTGAATTTTCAATTTCAAGTAACAACTTTACTTATTTTAGTGCATCACATCTCTCTTCTAATTACCCTAGGTGCACTTTCCTAGGGTGAGCTTAGAAAAGAAGCTTTCTCCTCACTTAGGTTCTAGTTAGGCAAGTTTCTTTAGCGTAGTTCTATCTTTGCATTCGTATCCTGCTTATTCTAAACATAAAAGTTTACAAAAATCAAAACACAAAAAGAGAAGTGTTGATTTGAGAGATAAGATAGAGAATCACTTATTTGACTAACAAATTGGCCTCCTTGGACGACCCTAGATACCACCACTATTTAGGAATATAAATTTAGAAGCTAATCAGTTTTATGTGTTGCAACGACATTAAAACCCCAATTTATAAAACCATACAAATCTTGCATCACACATGTGCTGCGCTCTGCCGTTGGATGGATGACTCAAATCACATGCAGTTATCTTTCAAATCGCACGCAACGCATCACGTACGATCATGCAAGCGATCGCGCATAATCGTGTGCGTATGCATAGTGCTCACATCTAGTGTGCTTGATCGCTCCACGTGGTCGCACCGCTACCACTTGATCTTGATAGCATGGCTGGATTTCGCCGCACTAGCCTTTTCACAAAATCCACCCCCTTACCGTGACTCAATCCTGCATTGCCTCTTCGCAAATGCAGCACGCAACCGTTGCACCAAAGATTCAAAATGGTCACATTTTTGATTTAAAGCTCACGCACCCTCAGCTGTTGGATGAAGATCCAACAGCTGAGGTGCGATCTTAGCTGTGCCTTTAAGTTTGTGAAGGTGTTGGGTTTGGAATGACGTGGCAAGATCTGGGCCGTTGGATGGCCATCTAATGGCTCAGATCAAAGGTTACAGCTGAGGAGAAGTGCAAGCGACTGATTTGGAAGGCTATTATGGTGCCACGCGGTGCCATCATACCCGTCCATCTTCCTTTGCTTTTAGGGGATGCCACGGATGTCGGATTGGATCAATTTTCACGCTGTTGGGTTGCGATTGTCGATCCAAATCCATCCGTGTGGTTGGATTTGTCATCTGAAGTCTTGATTTTCACCACCTTTCCCCTTGGCTGTTGATCTTCCTTTGATTGCATCTGATGCTACAGAGGTCCAATCGAGGCAATCTCGAAGGTGTTAGACTTTGATCGTCACCCTGATCAGATCCGTATGGTTGGATCTTCAATCCGAGGCCCAGATAAATATTACCCTATCCTCTGACCACAAAAAGGGTAAATTAACCTATAATTTGTACAATCTATTCTAAATGCAAAATGATTCATGCTTTGCAATATTTATAATGTTGAATGCTTCTATGACACTAGAAACATGCATAAATAGACATTTTAGGCCAATTGGATGTGTGCATATCATCCATTTTTCCTAAATGACAATCGGTATTGGCTTTTACAGTGGCTAGAAAAGGTCTTCCAAGGATGATTAGGGCATTTTGTAGGGTTTCAAGTACCTCAATGTCAATGACCGGAAAATCAACAAGAAATAAATAGTTCTGGACCTTGATAATTACATCCTCGACAATCCCCTTAGGTTTAATTGTAGATTGATCTACAAATTGCAAAGTTACCTCAACAAGTTTCATTTCATTGATCTTAAATTAATCAAATAAAATGGTGGGGTTGAGATTAACAGAGGCACCCAAATCAAAGAAGGTGCGATTAAAATTAGTGTCAATAATGACAACCGAAATCAGGGAAGCACCTTGGTCTTTCCTTTTGGGAGGCAGCTTGCTCTAGATCACAGAGCTTATTATCTCAGAAAGGGTTACCGTACCTAGATTTTTGGTTTGCCTTTTTGGAGTACAATGATCTTTCAAAAATTTGGCATAGGTAGGAATATATTTGATTGCATTCAGGAGAGGGATATTAATCTCTACCTACCCAAATAATTCCATGAGTTCTTGATTTGTAGGCTCAATCTTCTTTTTTCTTTTGTTGATGAAGTTTAAGGCTTGAGGGAAGGGAATGGATTCTTGCCTTGGGAATCTTTCTCTTGTTCTTTTTCTTCTTGTGTTAGGGTGGGAGGAGAGTCAACTTGCATTTTGGATAGGTGGGTTTCATGTGTAGATTGAGAATGCCTAGGTTCTTGAGTTATTTTCTTGCTCCTCAAGGTGACTGCATTAGCAGTATAATTGTTTCTAGGAGGAGGTCGGGGGGGTGATTTTGATTGAAACCAGGGGGTGTTGAGGTGCTGGGTAAATAGGAGGTTGATTGTGATTCCCACCTTGATACTGGTTCTATTGATTATTAGGGTTGGGCATGGGTTGGGTGGGTAAATTGCCTGCATGTCTTTGATTTGGAGTAACCCTAATTTGATTTTGCAAATTAGTAACAACACGGGTTACCCTGTAGGGTTTTCCTAACCTGGGTATTAATATCATCTTGAGAAAATCAGGGTTGGTATTGATTTTGTACATGAACCTAAGGTTGATTTTGTTTAGGGTAAGGAACTTGATTAGTAGTATTCCAGGAAGCATTCGAGTGGTCCCTCAAACTTGTATTGTAAGAGTTGGGGGAATTTCTAAAGTACTCCTAGAGGGTGGAAATGTTTTCTATAGCTAGGCTATGGGATTCATAAAATCAAATGTCCCAGCCAACTTAGGTGTAGCCTCAGGAAAATAATTATGCTTAGCTGGGACAACACCAATATGATGCAAGTTTTCTCTTAAGAAGGTTAGGTGTGGGTGAGGGTGGAGTCAGCTTTCGTGAATTGATTCTTCCCTCAATCTTCTTCTGGTGAATCTACATTTGATCAAGTGTCTGGGCGATCATCTGGATGTCGTCTTGAGTAAGAAGGATAGACTGAATGTGAGTGCCTATCTCATGAACACCATTTTGAGGGTTAGTGTTTCTTCCAAAGGTGCTCATGGAAGCATGGTTGAATGAGTTTTCACTCATCTCCTCAAATAATTCATAGGCACTCTTGGCATCTTGTTTAAGAAATTTCCACTGCATAAGGCATCGACAAATCTTCTAAATTGATCTTCTAATCCATGATAGAAGATTTAAACCAGTTGCAAAGTGGTACCTCATGGTGTGGGCAACTTAAGAGTTCTTGAAATCCTTCCTAAGATTCATGAAGGGATTCATCGAGTTTTCATTGAATGGTTGTAATAGATCTTCTCAGAGCATTAGGAAAGAACTTTTTGAGAAATGCACTCTTGAGTTGGGGTCAGGTTTCGATGGGTCAACCAACAGTTCTAAACTAATAGGCGACCTTATCCTTTAAAGTGAGAGGGAAGAGTCTCATTAGCCACAAGTCTTCCCGCACATTGCAGGAACGGGTGGTTTGGGCGAGGACTGTGAGTTCCTCTAAATGGCTAAAAGGATCTTAGAAATGTTAGTTTATCATCATTCTTATGTCCTAAAATAGATCTAGCTCTTAGGTTTTTAACTCTGCAAATGGGTTTTGGGTTGCATTTAGGCATTACCTAGGTTAGGTATGCATTGCATTCTTTTTGTGTTTTTAACATATTTATTTTAGTGTTAAGGATAAGAAGTTGATCAGACCTCTAAACCCCTAACACTCAAGAAGGCAGAAAGTGAAGAAGAAGATCATATCAGCTGAACCCTAGCAAGATCTAGCTCATCTTAGCTGGATATAGCTCGCCAAGGTTTGTTTTAGCTCATCTTAGTTGGATAGCAGCTCAAGGTAACTCAACTTAGCTCAACCCACCTCAACTCAGCTCAGATCTGGCTCAACTTAGTTGAATCTAGTTCATCCTAGCTGTAATCAGTTCACTGGGATCTCTATCTAGCTTAACTTAGTTGACAGGAGTTGACCTTAGCTCAGGTCTAGCTCTCCCCAGCTCCACTCAGCTCATTGCAGCTGAATTATCTCCTACTTAGCTACTACTTGTCTACTTAGTAGCTAAGCTAGCTCGAGAGTTCTCATCAGAGGAAGGTCCAGCTCAACTCAGCTCCACTAATCAAGCCTAGCTTCTAGTAGAAGAACTAGCTAGCTATGCTAAGTAGTTGAGCTTTTAAGAAGACCTCTTCAACCATCATCAGCTTCGAGAAAGTTATTTCAACTCCAAGTCTTACTTCAGACAGCTTCTGGCTACTCTCTCCAAGCTAAACCCTAATCTCCTCTACCCTCCAACTAGCTAAGCTACTTTAGCCATCTAACCATATCTCCTATCCACTCCATGGCCATCCAACATCACACAAAAACCTACCTAGATAACTCCACCAAAAACACCTAACCCTAAGTCTACCTAAACTACCACCTAGTCCTACCCTTTTGGTGCCAACCCCAACACACACAACCCTTCACACCACCACCCCCAAAAGCCACCACCTAAAGTGGTGCCAACCACCCATAACTACCCATGGTTAGGGCCACATTTTTCCCTCCAAAAACCCTCCTCATCAGCACCATACACCTAAGCCCATAAGCCATCCTAACCCTACACCTAACCCCCCTTCTAGAAACCCTTAGTTGGTGCCAAAATAGCCTACCCACACCCCTTCATAATGCCACTTACCCTACCTTATTTCTCCATCCTACATGCCACCAAATACTCCTTATCCAAAACATCTCCACCCTCCATGAATCCTATGCTAAGACAAACCCTTAACTACACCTAAAATTGGCTCCAACCCTTCATTAACTCTACCTCGACACATCTCTCCCTTTGGTGCCATTCAGCATCCACCTTCCATCTTATAACAACCACCTCATAAGCCTATCCTAGCCCTTCTTGCTCCATGCCAACTGCCAACCCTACTAGCCCTCCATTGTTCGTGCCATTCTTCGGTGCATCTCCATCATGATAACCACCACCCATATGCCCTTTCCCTTGGCACCAAAGAACCCTAACCTTAGGATCATTAACCACCCCCCAAGATCCCATCATAGCCATCCACCTAATCTCATCCTAACCCGCTCCTATATACAGCTATATAAAGACCTACCCTACCACCAAAAAAGGTCATCCTTAGTTACACCTATTCATATTCTTCCACCTTCATTCCACAATCCTAATGACCAAGGAGAAGCTGAGAAGAATAAGAAAATTAAGGGGACACTCTGTCTCCTTGGTGCCTTCAACTTCTTCCCTTCTTCTACCTTGTGTCTTTACCAAGCTTAAAAGGAAGGCCAGGCAAGGAGGATGTCCAAAGGAGGAGCAAGAAGGGTGATCCATGCCACCCTAAGGAGGACTTTAGGAGTGGAAACCTTCCACTCTCGGAGAGGCCAGGCACACCCACCTAGGGCTTACCAAGAGGAGAGCTAGGAGCAAGCTTCCTTCAATTCAGGGGCAACCTAAATTGTAGGAGAATTTTGTAGAAACATCACCTTCTTCATAAGCTTTCTTCTACTTTTTTTTGTATTTTGTTTAGATGGTAGTGTAGTATTCAATTTGTGTTGAAGATTACAAATGAGAATCCCTCTCGCTTGTGAGTTCTTCAATTGCTTTGTAAAAAATAATTTTTATTTTAAGAAGAATTCCTCTACCATTTGTTCATTTAGCTTGTTTTATTTTGTTGTGTGTTGTTCCTCCATTACTCCATGCCTCCCGTGCTTGAAGTAAGTTGGAGAAACAAGGCACTTGTTACCTTATTTCTAGTAACTTCAAATCCCGTTCTCTTCGCATTTGATTTTGCCCTTATTTGAAACCCTAAAAAAATATATATTTCAAAACACAAAAAAGAGAGTTGATTTCCAAAATTCAAGAAAGAGTTTTCAAATTGCATTCCTAGCTCCCTTCGGATGACTTAAATACTTTACACATACTTGATCTTTACAAATTTTAAAAGCGATCATATTTGCTTGTTACAACTATAAAAACCCTAATTTACAAATCATGCTTTTTCGCGATCACCTTTTGGTGCAATTGTCAGGGAGGCATGGCTTTCATTATCTTATTTCTCTTGCTTGAAACCCGGATCTCATCTCCTCTTTTTGTTTCTCTTGTGTGTGCAGGCACTACAGGAAGAAGGGATTTTTGGAAGCGAAAGCTTAAAGTCCTTGTCTTCCCACATTAAACCTAAAAACTATCAAAAACTATCAAAAAAATACTAAATCATGCTTTCAAGATCAAAAACATCTAACTTTGGAAGAGTGGTGATTCATAAAAATCATTGTTTGCTTGTTTGAATTATTTAACACCACTTTACCCAAAGTACTGGTGTTCTGATTTTCGGGTCGAGACTTTTGTCTGGATTTCAAAATCAATTCCTGGCACCACAGACCTCGTAAAATCTTGAATTTTCACCCAAAGATTTCAAATCAACTCAAGAAGATATGTTCCAAATTTTAAAGCATTTGGAGTTGTAGAGAATTTTTGAAAATTCATGGACCACAGGGGGTCATCTCCTCTAATTTCGTTATTTTGTTACTATTCGTGAATTTTAGGAATTTTTATACTTATCCAAATTCTATGAAATTTGGCTTTCTAGAATCCTTGTAAAATTCTACACAATATATAAAATTAAAAAAAATTTTTGGTGGCCAGTGCTATTACTGAAAAGTCCAAAATACCCATGGGTATCATTTCTAGACTTTGACACCAGCACAAAAAAAATGAAAAAGAAATATCAAAAGACTTCCTAAAATCACAAAAAAATATTTGTTAGAATCCTCGTTTGATTTGCCTTGCAGTAGTGGTGTTTTTTGCTTTGTTTAGACCACTACATAACAAGAAAAGCCTGAAAAGATTCACTGATAGTAAAAATTTTTGCTTAAGGATTCAATTCAATTAGGGTTTGCTTTCAATTCTTAGTCCCACATTCTAAAGGAAATCTACCCTCACCAACACAATTTTATTTCTTTAGGTTTGTCGAATTCAAAATTTGCTTTGAACTCTTAACTAGAAAACCCTAAAATATACTCCTAATATCAAATCCTAAAAGTAGAAAAATAACAAAACTTATGTGACAATTTGATTTGACATTAGACTCACTACGTCCAATTTGCACACACTAAAAAAAAAATTGAAATAACAGGGCATTAACCCAATCAACACCCTCAAAATTCCTGTGCACAATCAGATACCCAAGCTTAAATTAAAACAAGTAGTCATTTGACCACTTAAGGACTTCACCAAAAACTAGGCTTGATATCCAGTATCTAAGAATCATTAAGCATTCCTAATTTCTTTTGAAAACATGGCGACAAACTTGGGGAGAAATCAAATGATGGGTGCGGGATTTCACAAACCCCTAGTGATTTTCCCATGACATGCTTGGGCCCAATCCACCTCTTTAGTTTATCGAGGTGATCCTTAGGAAGTGGGTTCACTTGTTGATTTCTTATTTATCAGGTTCCTAAGTCTGAGGTTTCTCTAAGGAGTTAACCTTAAGGCCAATTAGGCTTGGTCGTTTGTTTTGCACACTTTCTCTCATTTATTTCTTCTCCTCCCCTCTCGTCTTCCATTAAGTGTATGCATAGCTGACGGTCCCAGAACCCGCACTTGGATGGACCAATTGATTTTCGACCCGTTGCATTGCCCATACTCGTTTGTTTGATTTTTGCTTAGAAAATCAAGAAAAAAGGGAAAAAGCCCAAAATCAAACAAAAAATGCTAACAACCCATTATCTTCAAACCATCAAAATAGGAACACCAATTTTCAACAACCTAAAGTTGAAGTTTCTGAACCATAATTTGAAATGCTACCTCAGCAAAATTCAAAGAGAAATTTAAATATTGACAACACCAGCCCGTTGTTCATGGTAGTAACCCAACTCCAATAATTCCAAGCGAATCAACAACAATTGACTAGGACTGTTACAAACCTAGCCAATAATAGGCTAGCCAATGATGTACCCACTATTCCTTTTAGGGATTTCTGTGATCCCCCAAATTATGAAGAACGACGAGGAGTGATCATACTTGACGGAGAATTTGAAATCAAACCCACAGTCCTAAACCTTATTAAACATTTTCATGGCCTCCCTCGAGAAGACCCATTTAGCCATTTAGAGGAGCTCACGGTCCTCACCTAAACCACTAAATCCCGCAGCGTGTCGGAAGATTTATGACTAATGCGACTCTTCCAACTCTCCCTAAAAGACAAGGCTGCTTATTAGTTTAGGATAGTGGGAAAACCCATTACTACCTGGACACAATCAAAGAGCGCATTTCTTAAAAAATACTTCCCTATTTGTCAAACTAACGCTTTACGCCATGCAATAACCACCTTCCAACAAAAATCTGGCAAGCATATGCATGAAGCATGGGAAAGATTTCAGCACTTATTAAGAAGCTGCCCCCACCATGAGATGCCACTTTGGCAACTCGTGCAAGTATTCTACCATGGTCTTGATGACCAATTGAAGCGATTTGTTGATGCCTCATGTGGGGGCAATTTTTTAAATAAAAGTGCTAAAAGTGCCTATGAACTTGTTGATGAAATGAGCAAAAACTCTTTCAACCATTCGTCCATGAACACCTTTGGCAGAAAAGCCAATCCACGTGTAGCTGTCCATGAAGTAGGCACACAACACCAATCTCTGCCTGTCACACAAGACGATTTGCAACTGTTTGCACAAAGGCTCGACCAAATGCAAATCAAAAGAAAATGGAAGAAAAATTCAATGCGTGACCACAAAACTTTGTTTTTACCAACCCTAACTCTCATTTTTAACTCCTATCCTAACCCAACTAGTGTAATGCTTTTGTTGAGTTTTATGAAATGCACATTGTAGTACGATCAACAAAAATGCAACAGCATTTAAATTTATAGAGAGTCCTAGAAAATAGGAAATTGAGTCTGTGGTCATTTGCAGGGAGCAAATATGGAATTCACGCACTAATCTCAATTTAGAAATGATAAGCACATGACAAGGATATGCAATGAATATCAATAATCAAAATGTATGCAATAATAATCCAAATTGTATCAAAATAATTATTAGGATAAAAAGAATATAAAAGATTATAAAAAATGGTGATTTGAATCACTACTTAAATCGCACAATTAAGCACATATCACAATTCTCAAATAAACCAAATATTTCAACAGTATCGTGTACCCCTAATCCACGTCAGATAAGTCCACAATACCAGCTCAATACTAGATGAATGCTACAATCAAATGATGCAATGGATCATCAGACACCTTTAATCACTAAGGCATAGAGCCTCAACAAAGAAGATGCACAAGGGCACCAAGCACAACACAATGCCTTAAAGATGGCTTAGTGTAGAACACATAGGCACGCATCCTGAGGATGCACAGTGCAAAACCCTCCCCCACCCTCCTTAGAATTTCTCCTGTACCATATCTCAGGATCGAGTATTAGTCGGGTAATCGGGTTGTATAGTACCAGACAAGGGACCAGACCCACGTGGCGTGTTTGTGGGTGAGGTGTGAGTATAGGGTATGGTGCGAGGACCTCACCCTCGGTGAAGAGGTGACATGGCCATGTGACTTTTCTCTTTTATATCACTGTATCTGTCCTGTAGAAATCGAAGTAGGACAAAATCCCACTGTTCTCCCCTTTGCACAGAGTCAAATGAACTGCAGCTGAGTCTTGCACCAAATCAAAGAAACTGGTGATGCGTGTTGCTTTGATTGTATCCTGGAATCGCCTCAAGACCTGGAGTCATGTCAAATGTAAGTGGTCTAAGGTGGGATGGTGGCTGGAATGAGATGAACATTGTCGGAGAAGATGATGGCAGTGGCGGTGATTTGGTGAGCACCTAAAAAGCTAGAATATGGGCTTATTGCCCCAATTAGAAAGCTCAGTAGCTTCACCAAGTGGTGGCAAAAGTGTTGGTGGTGTTCTTGTGGTGGTTGAGAGTGTGTAGGCATGTGGCAAAGTTGGAGAGGGTGAACGGAGTTGGTGGTGTTCGGTGGAGTGTGAGAGAGATCAAAGCCCCAAATTTCCTTGGGCCTTTTGATTAGTGAGATGAGGCGATGCTCGCAAACTCGATGGCAGGTGATTTGGTGCAGAGTGGTGTTCGCACGACGTTGTCGGAGCTTCGCAGGCCCTAGGGAAGATGGAGGTGGTTCAAAGTTATTGGCGGTTGAAATCGAAGTCTGGATGGATAAGAGCGAAGAGGAAAGGGAGAGGAAGAGAACTAGGTGATTTCACAGCAAAAATACACCAATAAAAATGCCATCTTGTGTTATTTCCTAGCATTGCCATTATATATTAGGCAGCCATAGTTGCATTTGTAAAAATTAACACATGCATGCATTTAATTGAGAGGGGAGGAAAGTGAATAATTGGCCTTGCAATTAACGTCTTCATCAAGGGTTGCATCGCAAATTCACCATATTCAATTTTTTTTTTTGGTTTTGAACTTCTTCTCCACGCGGCTCAGGGCATGGCTTGCTCTTCGCGCCATTCTCTACCACAGCTTGCTCTATCAGGCGCATGGCTGGTCATGTGCAGCCCAGGGCATGGCTGTGCATGCTTCTCCCTCCTTTAAAAAGACAGGCCATCTTCCTTGCAGAGGAGAGCCTGGTCCATGCAACACACACCTGCACACCCTTCTCCAGGCCATCTCCTCCCCTCTCCCCTCCATACGCAGCATCTCTTCCTCCTGAAGAGATACGCTGCGAGCAGGAGAAACTCACAGTGGTCGACAACCACCACTATGAGTCTCACCACCGCCCAACTCATCAAAGAGCCAGTGAGCGTGGTGGTTCACTTCGCTGTTTCACCTGCTCAAAGTTCTTCCACCATTGCCACAGACTCGAGCTTTGAAGCTCAACCGCAGTAGCATCACAGCACCGGCAGCTCCACGCACGCACAAGCCCCTGCGTGCACGCCAACAGCCGGTGCCATCTCCTTCCGCGTGTGCAGGCTCGCTCCGCAGCACCTGCGCATGCAGAATCGGCCGCAGCCAATTGTCCGAGCTGAGCGCGCATTGTAGCAATTGTTCACGCATTTCTGCGGAACACTGTAGCTACAGTGCGGTGATCAGAAAGTTTCTCACTTATCCGGTCACCATGCGCTCTCTCTCCATGCTGCAACCACCTCCAGCCCACGCCCGCATCAGCGCCCGCGCCCGCTCCCGTGCCTGCTCTCACGTCTGCACATGCCCGCTCCCGCATCCGTGTCGTCGCCTGTGTCCACTCTATCCCACAGCGCGATGCGCAGTGATCCACAGCACGCTGTGCTGCACTCTCCCCTCATGCCTGTAGCCTCTAGCGTGCGTGCACATTCTCTCTCACCTGCGCTTGTGCGCGCCTGCGCCTACGCGTTGGCATCCAGATGTCGGCTGCGGGCTCCAGACGCCTTAACTCGCCGCGCCCTCTCTCAGTAACTCTCTCACTCACTCCTGCAGACACACATACACACACCACACTTGTACACAATCACGTGTACACACACACACTCACTTGTACGTGACTATATACTTATATATATATATATTTATATACGTATATATATATATATACATATATTATTACCTATACAACTAAGTATAAATATATATACATATATATATCTACATATATATACACATATATTTATACATATATATATATATATATATACCAATATCCATACATATATACATATATATCTATAGATATAAATACATATATATATATATATACATATCTATCTACATATATCTATATACATAGATACTTATACTAATATATCTATATACATATATACATATATATAACTATATACATATATTACTATATATATATATATCTATATTTATATAGTTATATATACATACATAAATATCTAATTATAAATAAATTTATATATATATATATATATATACATACATCTATCTATATATATATTTACATATCTATATATACATACATATACATATACATATATATATATACATATATATATATAACTACATATACACCTATATAACTATAACCCTATATATATATATACATATAAATATATACTTACCTTCATATCACCTACCACGCATTATATCGCGGGAATATCTGCACCAGTTGCTGATATTCCCCGATACCTGCATATAGAAAGTGTCTCCGCACACACCTTCCACCCATCCATCCTACACTCCACATGGCACTTCGTCCTGTTGGTTGCGTCTTCCTAGATGACCATCAACTCGACACCGTGCTACACGCCATTTCCACCTCCACCCCCACCCCTATATATATAATATATATCTATATATATATATTATATTTATCTTATTTCTATTTCTCTTTCCTGCTATTAAAAAGATAAAAAAAATAGTAAAAGAGAAAAGAAAATCCTTGTCTTGCAGGTACTTGGTCTTGCAGATAGCAAGACCAGTTTTGGAACTCTAATTTGGCTCAATGCCAAGAACAATTTGGCTCTATGCCAAGGACCTGATTTTGAGGGTGTACCACAAGGACAAAATTATCAGAAAAATCTTAAATAGAAAAAAAACATAATAAACGAACGAAAGAGATTCATTGTAGGAAAGGCGTAGAAACTTATTCACCTCTAATTCTGCCTCCCTAAGTTCGACCCTGGGCCTAAAAGTGACCAAGATAAAATCAAGTAGGCCAGGTTAAAAAAATTTAGTAAAAAGATGGTTAGGCTCAATTTAGGTTAACCACTATACTCATTTCAATGATTAAATCACTATATTAACATAACCTATCTGGGTCTACACCATACTTTTTCTGGCGCCATTGCCGGGGAAGTGCGCATTCAGGAAAGTTTCTACTCCATTCCTTTAATTTTTTTTTCTCACACCCTTCTCTTCACGGGTGTTTCTGTTTATTAGTGTGCAGGTGAACTAGTTGCAAGGAGAAGGTAGGCAGAGCAAATCAGAGACGTGGGTTGATTCAAGGTGGGAACAAGATCGTGAAATCGTCGGCACCGCACTGGAGCTTCGCCCACGTTGCTGAATAGGTAGGTCTCTCTTCCTTAGCAACTTAGGTCAACTTGTCACCTTAATAAAAAAAAAAACTAAAAACACTTCTTGGGATCTCTTGGGGCAAGTGGATTAAAAATCACTTGTTTGATTGTTTGCCATCACTCCCACCACCTCGGGATTTCCCGCCAAACTTCGCATAGCGAAGATCCAAGAATCTTGATTCTTGAATCTTTCGCCGTGTGAAGTATTCTTTGAGGCAAAAATAAAAAGATTGATTGCCATCCCTCTTTGCCTCATTTATCTGTAATTTGGGATCACATTTTTGGTGGGGAGACTTGGAATTGAGTTGATTCCAACCCTACCACGACCTTTCACGTGCTTAAGATTTGATCCCGAATACTTCAACCCCAACAATTTGATTTTCTTTATCTTATGGTTGAGCATTGTGTGTGGAACATCATTCTGGTGATTGGGAGAACTTGAATTGAAGTGCTTTGTCTCCCTTTCACACTAATCTAAAATTGACTTGTGCATCCACACATAAAAATCTCCATCTAGGGAAGCCCATTGCATTTTAGCATGCATTAACCAACTGACATTGAAGAAGGGTTTGTTGGGCTTAGAAGAAAACTTGTATTCTCTCGAAACCCGGAGATTGGTTGAATTGGTAATTCAGCGAAATCCTAAAATCCATACTACTTAAGGCTGAAACTCTAAAAACCATTCACCAATTAAAACTTCAATTCGGGGAGATTTCCCCGTTGCATGCTTGGTTTACACACTTTATAAAATCAACGACTTGGGCATTACCCGTAAATAACACCCTTCACATTCCAGAAGCACTTGATCCTAAGCCTCTAACTAAAACTGGCAGCAACTTGACCCTTATTAAGGATTGAAGGTCTAACAACCTGCGTGTAGCGCCTATGTGCTAGTGAGGGTTCCCGTGTGCTATCAGGCGTCTAAGACTGGGGCAAACGGCCTTTCAATCTGGCCTGGTGGTTTCGCAGTGCTCGCATTCGGTTTCGTAGGTCGTGATAGTAGGTAACTTAGATCTTTAGGTCTAAGGGCACACTATAGAGGTTAGAAATTTGATTGTATTGATTTGTCATCAAGTGTACCTTTGCGACATCATTTCCCTCATCTCCTTTTCCCTTCGTATCCCCCAATTCTTCTTGCGGTAGTGCATGTTTGGGAGGGGGTCACAAAATCCTGAACTATGTGAATTGTCTGATAATTTTAGAAAAGAAGCCAAATCATCCTCCTCCACAAACATGGCTGCACGCCCACCCCCAAATCCCGAGGGAGGAAACCACCCTCAAAACCCATCAGGTGGTGGAGCCTTGGATCCCATAACCCACCTCCAAGCCCAAATGGAAATGTATAATGAACAAATTGAATCCATTAGGGAAACATTGGAGGAAATACAGAACCCTCCCGAACGGGAGGAGCCTATGTCTCTTAGCTCCTATCAGAATCCCGCTACTACAGAGACCATAGGACAAATTCGGGTCCCCATGGGTGGGGACAACTTTGAACTGAAACCCACCCCTGTCACGTTACAGTTGGCAGATCGTTCTGTCAAAATTTCAAAGGGTGTGGTGGAAGACGTGGTGGTTAGGGTCAATAGTCTCTGTTTTCCTGTTGACTTTCTTGTTTTAGATATGGAAGTTCCTAGCTCACTTTCTGATTGTCCGATCATCCTTGGTCGACCTTTCTTGGCCACAGCCCGCGCCCATATCGACTGCGAGTTGGGCTGTATTGAGATTGCCGTTGGATCTAAGAAGCTCAAGCTTAACATCTTCAAGGCAGCCAAGAACTTTGATTGCGATTGCATCAAGGATGGCACGTTTGACGAGGACATGGCCATCAATGCGTGTATCGGACTAATTGGGACCTATTCTGACTGCTGCGGACTGCCTTTAAACACTGACGATTGCCTAACCGACACATATTGTGACATGCCCCCATCCCTCCCTATTCTCGTACCTTCCCTTGACCAGACATCTGACAAGGTTTTCTCCGCTTCCCATACCTCGTCGTCTGAGTCATATTCGGGCTACTCACCGCCGGTCCACACTCTTGAAGACTGGATTGCCCTTTCTTTCCCGACAAATCAGGCGGAGTTGCAACTCCACACTGGGAGCTTGAGCCCATATAGTACTCACTGGGGCTATTCCTTTTTGGATCCATCCATCCAAGAAGCCCCTCCTCTTGGCCAATCTGAGGGCCAACTTCTTCCTCCTGATTTGTTTTTCGATCCGCCTGGGACACTCTCGTCCCAAGAAATGCCAGATCTTTGACCATCCACTCCCGAGCTGAAAGAGCTACCTAGTACACTTAAGTATGTTTTCTTGGGACCAAATGAAATGCTCCCCGTAATCATTAGTTCAAAACTGACCAGGGAGCAAGAGTGCAAACTAGCAAAGGTCCTTATGGAACACAAGGTAGCCATCGGATGGTCTTTATCAGACTTAACTGGCATTAGCCCCTCCTACTGCACTCAACGTATATATACGGAGGAGGAGGCTCGACCTTCCTACGAGATGCAGTGACGTCTCAACCCTAACATGCAGGAGGTCGTTAAAAAGGAAATTATTAAGTGGCTGGATGCGGGTGTAATCTACCTGATCAGCGATAGCCCCTAGGTGAGTCCTATTCATGTTGTGCCAAAAAAGGTGGGACTCACCATCCGTGTCAATGACAGGGGTGAATCCATCCCTACACGGACTCCTACATCTTGGAGAGTGTGTGTGGATTATAAGAAACTCAATGCTACAACTAAGAAAGATCACTTTCCGCTACCTTTCATTGACCAAATCCTAGAGCGGTTAGCGGGAAATAAATTTTTCTATTTCTTGGATGGATTCTCAGGATATAACCAGGTGGCAATTGACCCCCGGGACCAAGAGAAAACCACTTTTACCTGCCCCTTCGACACCTTTGCATTTAGAAGGATGTTGTTCAGACTTTGTAACGCGCCAGCAACTTTCCAGAGATGTATGCTAGCGATATTCCATGACATGGTGGGTGACTTTCTCGAGGTCTTCATGGGTGACTTTCGGTCTTTGGACCATCTTTCGATGACTGTCTTGCCAACCTGACCCGTATCCTTAGGAGATGTATTGATGTAAACCTCATGCTTTCTTGGGAAAAAAGTCATTTTATGGTACACGAGGGAATTGTTCTCAGGCATATCATCTCCGATAGGGGTATCGAGGTTGACAGAGCTAAGCTCGATGTAATTGCAGATTTACCTGTACCTGGCTTTGTCAAACAAATCTGCTCCTTCCTGGGACATGTCGGTTTCTATAGGAGATTCTTCAAAGCTTTCTCCAAGATTTCTCGACCTTCGACTCATCTCCTATCAATCGACGTACCCTTCGATATGGTCCCTGACTGCATACGAGCATTCACGCAGCTGCGTAATGCTGTCACCAAGGCCTCTATTCTCTAGCCACCTGATTGGTCCCTCGACTTCGAACTCATGTGTGACGCTTCCGACCTTGTAGTCAGAGCCATCCTGGGACAAAGACACGATAGACACCCCTTCGTGGTGTACTACGCCAGTAAGACGTTGGACGAAGCCTAGCATAATTATACTACCACTGAGAAAGAACTACTGGCCGTCGTCTTTGGGCTGGAGAAATTCCGCTCTTACCTTCTGGGCTCACATGTTATTGTTTTCACTAATCATGCGGCTATTCTCCATCTCATGAATAAGAAGGATGCCAAGCCTAGACTGATTCATTGGATCCTTCTGGTCCAAGAATTTGACATTGAGATCTGTGAAAAGGTCGGAGCCCAGAATGTTGTGGCTGATCATCTTTCTAGATTGGACCCTGACCATATTGGACTTACTCTGCCGATTAATGAGATTTTTCCCGATGAGCACCTATTGGCAATCAATGTGGCAAGTGGACCTTGGTATGCTGACATTGCTAATTACCTTGCTTCTGGATCCATTCCTCGTGGCTAGCCTAAAAACCAGCGCAAGCGCCTCATGGCAGAAGCAAAGTATTATTTCTGGGATAATCCACTTCTTTTTCGAATAGGTGCTGATCAAATCATCCGTCGCTGTATTCCTGACAGCGAATTCCCCAGTGTGCTATCCTTCTACCACGATCAGGCCTGCAGAGGCCATTTCTCTTGGAGGAAAACTGCAGCCAAGGTGTTGCAGTGCGGTTTCTTTTGGGCCTCCCTTCACCCGGATGCACACAATTATGCCAAACATTGCACTAGGTGCCAGTTGTTAGGATCAATGTCACGTCATGACATGATGCCCTTGCAACCCATCTTAGTTGCTGAAATTTTTGACATTTGGGGAATTGATTTCATGGGTCCCTTTCCTCCTTCCAACAGCTTCGAATATATCCTCATGGCTGTTGATTATGTTTTAAAATGGATCGAGGCTATTCCCACACGCCGTGCTGACCATGTTATATCCACTTGATTTGTCAAAGACCACATTTTTGCGTGCTTTGGGATCCCTTGAGCCATTATCTCGGATGGAGGAAGTCACTTTACCCATGCTTCTTTTCGGGCACTTCTAAGGAAATATGGAGTCCACCATCGTATTGCATCTCCGTATCATCCTCAGATGAACAGCCAGGCAGAGGTGTCGAACTGGCAAATCAAGCAAATTCTCCAAAAAACGGTTCGGCCTAACCGTAAGGATTGGTTCGACAAGTTGATTGACGCACTTTGGGCGTATCGGACCGCCTTCAAGGCTCCCCTTGGTATGTCTCCTTATAGAATCGTTTACGGGAAGCCTTATCATTTGCCCATGGAGCTAGAGTACCGTGCTTATTGGGCAGTTCGCCAATGTAACCTCGACCCAGACCTGTGTGGTCGAGAAAGGAAACTCCAACTCCAGGAGCTGGAAGAGCTCCGTCATGAAGCCTATGATTCTGCCTTAACTTTCAAGCAACTCACTAAGGCTTTTCACGATAACCGTATTTAGCGGAAGGAATTTGAGCCATCTCAGCAAGTTTGGCTCTACAATGCCCAGCTCAAATTCTTTCCTGGGAAATTGAAGTCCAAATGGACTGTCCTTTCCTGGTCTCTAGACCATTTCCCAACAGGGCCGTTGAAATTGAAGATCCCAAATCTAGGCATAAATTTATGGTTAATGGGCAGCGTTTGAAACCCTATCTTACTCATGGACCTGCCCCCGTTGGAGAAACTGTTGCCCTGCTGGAGGGTAAATAATGTTGTGCCTCATTCTGAGTCCAGCTGGGGACGTTAACTTCAGCGCTCGTTGGGAGGCACCCCAACAACACTCCGCCACTGTCACGCTCACTTCACTTTTCACTTCACCACCCACCATCCACCCACCCTACCACCCTGCTGAATACCCTGCACCTCAGCTCTCGTTACCTGATCTTTGGTCCTTCCTCTACCCTACCCTGCATGCATATGAGGACATAGCATCATTTGGCATGGGGCGATGGATAGGCAATCATAGGATCTGGGTATTTTATGGTATCATGCAGTCTCCATCTATCTATAAATATGTATAAAAAAAAAATGGTGTTTAGTAATGATCTAAGGCTGAAACAAAAATACATTATGTGTTTATGGATATTCAACCATTGTTTTGAAGACTTTCCTGGACATAGAAGATTGATTCTTTCAGGCTCGGCTTAATTCACTTGAGCATTGACAAGATAGATCAGAATCTCTCCTAACTAAGGGCATATTCTTGTACCTGAGACACCAGTACAGGATCCGTTGGTTTGCTTCTACTCGAGAGCCTAAGTAATCTTGGTTCACACTACACATATCAAGAAAGACCAGGTGAACATAAGATCCAACCCTAGTGTTCATTAGGGAAGGTGGAGTCCTTACCTGTGCGCGCAGGTAGACTTTTTATCCCAAGCTTTAGTCTTGTGTTTAGGAGAGACTCTTTCCACCAAAAAGGAACTCTCCCACCAAAAGAAAAGTGTGCTCCTCCAAATAAAGTTGTAAGAGATATACTGACACGTGTTTCAAAAAAAAAAAGAAGATGCAAATAAGTTAATATATCTCGCAAATGTCGGTAAAGTCTTCTCCCTACAAAAGTTCTTCAGGGCAAGTTACAAATACCCTATTTTCTTTGAGCCACAAATGTAATAAAATGGGAGTTGAGTTTTCCATCATCTTTTTAAGGGTCAATCCAAAGACACGAGCTGAAACTGGGACCAACCTGTACTTAAAAATTTGTGAAACCCTGGGCTTGAGTCTTAATGTCCATCTGGTTAGTCTTGATCCTTCACTATGCATTAGCCATAATCTCTTGAGCTCTCGAGTATGGCAAAATCCTCCTGGGTCCAGGAAATCGTACTTAAGGTTTAAATATCAGGAGTCCAGGTTAGTTGAGAGATGGTCTATATCATGTAAGACATAAAGTACTGGTAGTCTTCTCTACAATTGATTCTCACAATATCCAACAAATAAACACACCTATGCCGCCTCAGAAGAAAATCTTCAGCTTAAGATCATTTCTAAATACAGTACAAAATGTTTTGCTAGGGACTAGCAAAAGATAGGCATGGGGGTATGATTGCACAACAAAAATACACCAATAAAAATGCCATCTTGTGTTATTTCCTAGCATTGCCATTATATATTAGGCAGCCATAGTTGCATTTGTAGAAATTAACACATGCATGCATTTAATTGAGTGGGGAGGAAAGTGAATAATGGCCTTGCAATTAACGTCTCCATCAAGGGTTTCATCGCAAATTCACCATCTTCAATTTTTTTATTTGGCTTTGAACTACTTCTCCGCGCGGCTCAGGGCATGGCTTGCTCTTTGCGCCATTCTCTGCAACAGCTTGCTCTGCCAGCCGCATGGCCGGTCATGTGCAGCCCAGGGCATGGTTGTGCATGTTTCTCCCTCCTTTAAAAAGATAGGCCATCTTCCTTGCGGAGGAGAGCCTGGTCCATGCAACACACACCCGCACACCCTTCTCCAGGCCGTCTCCTCCCCTCTCCCCTCCATACGTAGCATCTCTTCCTCCTGAAGAGATACGCTGTGGGCAGGAGTAGCTCATAGTGGTCTACAACCACCACTGTGAGTCCCACCACCACCCAGCTCATCAAAGAGCCAGTGGGCGTGATGGTTCGCTTTGCAGTTTCACCTGCTCAAAGTTCTTCCGCCATTGCCACAGACTCGAGCTTTAAAGCTCAATTGCAGCAATAGCATGGCACCGGCAGCTCCACGCGCATGCAAGCCCCTGAGCGCACGCCAGCAGCCAGCGCCATCTCCTTTTGCCCACGCACGCAGAACAAACCGCAGGCGGTTATCCGAGCCGGGCACGCACTGTAGCTACTGTTCACGCATTTCTATGGAACACTGTAGCTACAGTGCAGTGATCGGAAAGTTTCTCACTTTTCCGGTCACCGCGCGCTCTCTCTCCACGCCGCAACCGCCTCAAGCCCGCGCCTGCGTCAGTGCCCGCACCCGCTCCAGTGCCTGCGCTCGAGTCTGCACCCACTCGCTCCTGCATCCACGTCGTCGCCCGCATCCACTCCAGCCTGTAGCGCACTGCGCAACACTCTCCCCTCATGCCTGCAGCCTCTAGCATACGCGTACATTCTCGCACGCCTGCGCTTTCGCGTGCCTATGCTTGTGCGCACCTGCGCCAGTGCGTTGGCGTCCAGACGTCAGCTACGAGCTCCAGACGCCTTAACTCGCTGCACCCTCTCTCAGTCACTCTCTCACTCCCTCCTGCAGACACTCCCATACACACACCACACTTGTACACAATCACGTGTACACACACACACTCACTTGTACAAGACTATATACTTATATATATACATATATATTTATATATATATTTATATACATATATATATATACATATATTATTACCTATACAACTAAGTATAAATATATATACATATATATATCTACATATATATACACATATATTTATACATATATATATATAGCAATATCCATACATATATACAAATATATCTACATATATAAATACATATATATATATATATATATATATACACATATCTATCTACATATATCTATACACATAGATACTTATACTAATATATCTATATACATATATACATATATATAACCATACACATATATTACTATATATATATATATATATATATATATATATATAGATATACATCTATCTATATATATATTTACATATCTATATATATATATATCCATATACATATACATATATATATATATAACTACATATACACCTATATAATTATAACCCTATCTATATATATATACATATAAATATATACTTACCTTCATATCACCTACCACACTTTATATCGCGGGAATATCTGCACTAGTTGCTGATATTCCCCGATACCCGCGTACATAAAACGTCTCCGCGCACACCTTCCATCCATCCATCCTACACTCCACGTAGCACTTCGTCCTGTTGGTTGCATCTTTCTAAACGACGATCAACTCGACACCGTGCTACATGCCATTTCCACCTCCACCCCTATATATATAATATATATAAATCTATACATATATATATACTAAATTTATCTTATTTCTATTTCTCTTTCCTGCTATTAAAAAGATAAAAAAAATAGTAAAATAGAAATGATAATCCTTGTCTTGCAGGTACTCGGTCTTGCAGATAGCAAGACCAGTTTTGGAACCCTAATTTGGCTCAACGCCAAGAACAATTTGGCTCTAAGCCAAGGACTTGATTTTGAGGGTGTACCTCAAGGACAAAATTATCAGAAAAAATCTTAAATAGAAAAAAAAAATCAAAAACATAATAAACGAACAGAAGAGATTCATTGTAGGAAAGGCGTAGAAACTTATTCACCTCTAATCCCGCCTCCTTGAGTTCGACCCTAGGCCTAAAAGTGACCAAGATAAAATCAAGTAGGCCAGGTTAAAAAAATTTACTAAAAAGATGGTTAGGCTCGATTTAGGTTAACCACTATACTCATTTCAATGATTAAATCACTATATTAACACAACCTATCTGGGTCTACACCACTAGGGGAGTTAGGAGATGATATAGAGGGAGGTTGAGGTCGGTTGTGATGGGCCAACATTGGGGAAGATGAATGCTCCGGTGATGAGGAGTGGCGACGTCGAAGGGATAAATGACTCCTACTTGGTACGGCGAGGAGCGGAAGGTGGAAGGAAGAAGGTTCCCTTTACTTAGTGTATGTGGCAGAGGGCGACGAAGGTAGAATGAGAAGGTTGTCAGGGCTTGGTCGAAGTAGGCTGGGGAAAGGAGAAGAAAAGGGTTTTCTGGCCTTAAACCACGATATGGAGGACAGTCTGGCGATGGGGGTCCTTTTATAGGGCTAAGTTCGAGCTTTAAGATTGGGAAGAAGCTTGGATAGCTTAGATTTTCAAGGAGACAAATCCCTGAAAATCTCGAGTTCACTT
Source organism: Thalassia testudinum (assembly GCA_037157565.1). Classification (NCBI taxonomy): domain Eukaryota; kingdom Viridiplantae; phylum Streptophyta; class Magnoliopsida; order Alismatales; family Hydrocharitaceae; genus Thalassia; species Thalassia testudinum. The sequence continues at coordinate 106,612,823 of JAZHRO010000003.1, read as the reverse complement.
GGATTCTAGAGCTTGATTTGGAGATCAAGAGGTGGTTCAGGAGATTGGGGATCTTCTCACGAATCTTCCTTTCAAGTTTGGAGGTGATTAGCTCTAATTGTAGGGAGAAACCTCCCTCGAATCTTCATTGAAGGTGCATTCCCACTGCCAATGGAAGTAGGGGCCTAAGTGAAGAAAATGACTAGAAGTTAGGGACCCATTTGCAAATAATTTCAAACCTGAGGGGGTAAATTAAGAAATAGAGTTTTAAAGGACTAAATTGCAAACTAAGCCAAGATGGACTATGATTGGGCCCAAATTTTGGCCTTAACCTAATTGGACCCAAGGGATCTAATGTTGAAGTTGGATTTCAATTTTGACCATATTTGACTGGGCAATTGGCATAGAAGCCCAAATTAAGGTAAAATTCTGTCTGCAACTCTATTCTAGATCAAACTAGATTCAGATGGTCAAACCAAGGGTACTGAACCTCTTAGAATATTTTTCTGTAAATTTTAGGAGGTTTAGATAAATTTTATCCTGACCATAACTTCTTTAATTTATGTGGGTATGAAATTAAACTTTTTGTGTGCTATTTTGGTTCTTGAAACTCATGAAACCCCATTTTTGTCAGTGCTGGCCCACTTTTTTGGACTTTTGAGCTCATTTGACCTTTATTTAACCTTTGAGTGACCCCATGGTTAATCTGTGTTTGTGATATGCTGTTAAAATTATAGAATTAACCTTGATTTCTATGTTTGTCCAATTAATAAGAATATTTCCGCTTTCTAGGATAATTTCAAAAATAATTCCATCAGAGGCATGTTTCACAAATTAAAATCGGGGTTTAGAGGACCCACCGTCGTAGCTTGCAAAATGCATATATCAGATAAAATTTATAATCAAAACTCAAAAAGTGAGTCTTGGGTCGAACACGGGGAGGCAAACGTTTGATTTTATAAAAATCCGCACTTGGCTTTTATTTGTTTTTGGTCATTTTTATCTTTTCTAATTTTTTCGGTATTTTTAGCAAGCAAGAGATTAGGTCAATGAAATCTAGCTAATCTACTTGCAAAATTTTAAGAGAGAGAGGGAGAAAGAGAGAGAGAAAGAATAATCTATTTTTAAAGAATTGTTTGTTACAACTACAAATGCAAAAGAAAGATAGAAAGAGGAGAGAGAAATCCCCCTCGACGATCGCTTGGAGGACGACTCGCTCTGATGCCACCTGGAAGAAGGTGGTGAGGAGTGAGATGAATAGGGACGGAGTCGGAGGATGGGGGTCATGGCAGGATGCCGTCACGTTGAGGATCTTCTTCCCGAAGGGTGATGAGAGGACGACCATGGGATGCTCCACAAATGGGGATGAGAGGTGGGAAAACTATTTTCTTTTATACTCTAGAGGAGCATCCCAGGCTTGGGACAAGCTCTCTCTAGAGCCTTGGAGGTGGTGAGAGCAAGAAAGGAAGAGATGGTCTGGAATGGTGGTGGGTAGGTCCTTCTATAGTGGAGCAAGAACAAATTCGCATCTGGGTCACTACTGATGTCCGTAAATGTTGCTATAGATCCCTGCAGCTATCGCTGAAAATCTGCCCTTCAATTCTATTGCTGGCACGCACGGGCCAATAGTGACAACAGCAATCGTCACTAACGACCCACCCAAATGTCGCTAAAAAAATCACGCACACCCTCGCTGGTGCCATGCGCTCCTAGCGCCATGCTGCGTGCACATGTTGGCTGTGCTAGGCAGCTGCTGCCTCTGCTGCTGCGCTGGCTTGTGCACGCAAATTTGATTGGCAATTAGGGGGGATGTGGGGATTTGAACCCGTGCTCCTGCTTTGGGTGCAGCACTTGAGACCAATGAGATATGGAGGTCTTTGTGTCAAGAAGACCTCATAACCATTTAGGAGACATGGCATGCCTACGGCCGTTGGATGAAGATTTGATGGTACGGATGGGAGAGGCTTAGGCGGTTGCTGTTGGTTGGCATTGGGCAGTCTAGATGGCACCATGTGATGCCATCTAGGCCGTCCATCTTCTTTCTGTTGCAGATGGTGCCATGGTGCTCAGATCGAGATGATTCTCACATTGCTAGACTACGATCGTCGCTCTAGGTCCATCCGTACGGTCAGATTTTTCATCTGAAGCTCGTAAGGATGTCGCATTGCCCTCCTGGCCGTTGATCTTCCTCGAAGTTCATATGATGCTACGGAACTTCGATCTAGACAATTTCGGAGGCGTTAGACTCCGATCGTCGTCTTGATCAGATTTGTATGGTCCATCGCCCATCCGAGGCCTTGAAATAAATCCTCTCCACTCTTGACCATAAAAAGGACTTAATTAACCTAAAATATATACAACTACTTTGAATGCAAAATGATGCATGTTATGCAATATTTATAACAAGAAATGCAAATCTAAGACTAGGAACATGAATGATTAGGCATTTTAACCTAAATAAATGTGTCTATATCATACCCCCATGCCTATCTTTTGCTAGTCCTTAGCAAAATTAAACTACATGCTATGTATAGAAACAGAATTAGGATTCGATTGCTTAAGCCTATGTTGTTTATTAACAAAAGAAATTATCAACTAAGGTCCTAAAGTACGAAGACTCAACAGTACCCAGCTGTCTACCAAAATGCAGACCGCCCAAGTCCTCGCCTTATTTGAAAAGTGAAGATACATTTTTTTTTGCCTTTCTTCTCTTCTAATTTTTTTGTACTTTTGGAGTTTTAGAGTTTCGGGATAACTTTCTACGGCTACCCAACCAGCCCAAGTCTCGAAAAGGACTCTAAGTGCTAAGCATCTAGTGAAAGAGTGAAAGACTCACTGGGTGACCGTTAAAATAGACTTTGGGTTTCTACTACCCTAGGTAACCTTGCTTAGAGTTTTATCTTTTCGAACGGTAGTTTCTCCCTACTTTTATTTATGGGTTCAACACACGGGCAAACCCAGTGTGTATCTCCCTGATTTATTCTACTTCCCTGCTTCTTCCCTAAATGTTTTGGGAAGTATTATGTATTTTTGTGAGCTGGGCTCTGGACAACTGACTAATGGGATATTACCCATGACAACTTGCCAGCCATACTCGTGCGGTGAAGTGTGGTTTTGTTTATATATATTTTTTTTATTTTCTCCTTTTTCTATTTCTTTTCTTTTCTTTTAAAGTACATGGCTTCCTTGATATAAGATTTACCTAAATGCAGAATGACAAAAATGGTCTTTTGGCTGGGCTTTGGACAACAAATCGATGAGCTATTACCACTGACAACTTGTCAGCCATACTGCCCTAGATGATTCATTAGCTACCCAATTTCCGAAGAAACCACCGAAAAGTGAGTTAGCGTAAAAAGTGTGTAGATGCTTAGGCTTAAAGTCCACTCAAATCAGAAGGTGGGTTGATAAGTCGTATACTTATCACCCCAATTTATTGACCAGCTAAAATAGAATTACTTGGTGAGGACTCAAGACTAGGTCCACATTCGAGCGGACACCCCAACTAATTAAGCTCGAAGACCTGAAGAGTCTAGGTGTTTAGGTCCTATCGTATCATTTCCTAAAGTTAATAACTTCCAAAAGCCTAAGTTATCTTCTCTTAATTCTATTTTTATTTTTATTTTTATTTTTATTATCTTTTTAAATTTTCAATATTTTTTAAAGAAAATTAAAGAAATTCTATAGAGCTAACAAAATAATTTCAGGATTAAGTATCTACTCCCCAATGCCTAAATGATGCAATGTCCTCATTGTAAAAACAAAGACATGAAAAGGGTGGAGTGAACAGAATATCACTTGAATTTCGTGAAAATCCGATCAGCTCCACAAAGAACGTGGAATATACACATATGCTAAATTTAATGCCTTCAACTAGGCATAACATACATACAAGGAAGAAATTGAGAATTCACAAGTGCGAGTCAGAATTAGAATTAAAAGATTCATCCCTAAACCCGTCAGCAGAAGATGTCCACAGATGTGGACCAAGTTGTGGTGTAGACCCATGCCCTAGGGTCGAGTGGCTCTAAGGTTCTAGATGAAAATCACCCAGAATGTAAGATTATTGTGTTTGTGGGGTCGGGCCTGCAGTTTTGTGGTGTGCAACCCAAGACCAAAGTGTCGAACAACGGGTAAAGATGGTTCAAATGGTGTGGATGTCCATTTAATGTTCAGCTTAGAGAAATAATTAGTTATTTCGAGCTTGGGTTGCACGTAAGAGATATCCTAAGGGTCTTGGTAGAAAGTAGGTGGTTTTAGGTCAACAGGAACCCTTAAATCCAAACTTGTTTCTCCCTCAGAATTAACCTCCCAAATTTTCATTTCAACATTTCTATCCTCTGACATCAAGTGTTCAAGCTCCAGGACCTCTAGCATACCGTTCACCCCATATGATTTACCCAAGTCTAGAAATCGTGGCTAACTCAGAATTGACTTGGGTGCAATGATTTTCAAATCAAAATCAATCCCTTCAAGGTGTGGTTGAGGAATGGGGCTACTGATTGAATCTTCTAGTAAATGAGGATTTGAATCCTCCAAATTAGCCCTAACCAAATCCAAATCTTCAATGAACGAGCTATCAAATGGTTCGTCAGATTCCTCAAGCTCATTTGTCTCGCTAAAATCATCTTCCTTATGCTCAAGTGAGACGTCACTAAGAGATTCTTCATCCTCAGAGTCGAAGAATTCATGATCCTCATTTATATATGTCTCAAAATCGATTGTCATTTCCTGGTTCAAAGAGACATATTTTTCCTCACTCCCTGGCTCGAGGATCTTGGGTGAATCAATCGATTCATCCTCAATAGTTTGCTCTAGCCCAACTTGGTCATCCCCGATCTCAGAAAATGTATCTCCCCCCCGACAGGTGCTTGAGCAGGTTCAGACATTGGCTCTCCTGAAGGGGGTTCATCTTGAGAATCATCCCAAGGTTTGACTTGAGCAACCACAAATTTCATCCTCAACCTTGAGAACTTCCAAAGTAGAAACTAACCCAGGCCTCTATCCCTAACATTTTGGAGTAAATCCAATAAAGAGCATTAAGCTTGTCAATCATTTTTATCATAGGCTCCAATACTTCAGTGCATGGTGTTTGCTAAGCTTCTAAAGATTGTATAGTGTTCCTCAAATTAGTCAACACCTTATCCTGGATCTAGTTCACTTGAACCGACTGGTTCGATTCAGGGTTGGGTGGGTTCGGGTTAAATCTAGGGGAGTCAAGATATTGAGGTTCTCAGGTCCCTTCCTGATAGTAGGTCATTTCAGGTTATTTAAAGGATGGTGGCAACCTATATTCAGTGGAATACTGGGGAGGGTAGGTGTTATAATCATTATATCCTTCCTATTTGTAGATCAGGTTGGTTTGGTGATCAAAGGATGAAGATCTATAATCATTGTAGCTCTAGGAAGGATAGTAATCGTAATCTTGTTATCCAAGGTTAGGCCCTGGACACTGAGGTCCGTATCCATATCCCTAATCAAAGTCATTTCGGCTAGTGGATGGGTAATTACAAGTCAAGTCGGAATAGTAATCATCTTTAGGATAAGTGGTGGTAGGAGGATAGGATTGGAAATGTGTGAAAGATGTGTAAGGATACATTGTCGAGTAGGAGGGAAAACAGAAGAGAGAAAGCTGCCTTACAGTACAATCAACCAAACCTGTCCTTATGTGAGTAGCCTAAAGACCTACAGACTCCTAGGACCCATCTTGAGATTATAAATGATTTAGTCTACTTTTATCTGGTCAATCCAACTAGTTAGAAGGAGGGACTGGGGAGAAGGTTTTTCCTTTGGCTTATGCCTCCGGTTCCTAGTGTACCCCCCAGCCGCGGTCGTTTGACTCTACTCCCCTAGCTAGACATCAGATGGACCAGCAGAAGTAGATTAATAAAAAAGAATCTCAGTCTGAGCCCCAAAGAGCGAATCAATCCTTAAGGCCAACGTCTACTCAATTTTAGTTAAGCTTGGGATGATTGTGCTGTTGAAATGTGATGGGCCATTCAAATGGGTTGTGCCCTTAATGATTAATTCAAACGTGTGTGCGTACACAACCAGGGTTTTCAAACAAGGTTATTTGATGATGTGTCTTTTAGGGTTCAACCTTGTTTAGTAGCTTTTAGGGTTTAATCTTTAGGTGTATTCAATCAAGGTTCGGTAGAACACTCCAAGTTTTGAAAGCACTAGTGATGATATATTCCATTAGAAATCAGAAAAAATGTGGAGTGCCCGGTTCAGCCATAAAAATCAACCCTAAGAGGGAATCTACTTGATGGATCAGTTTTAAAGTGAGTGGTGCAGCTTAAACAACTCAATCAATTAGCCTGTTGCACCACTTAGTTAAGGCACACAGGAATGTTTAACCTATTCAGATTTGTACTCACTTATGTGTATTGAGTTGAAGTGTACCGGGTCCACAGGTCAGATCCTGGTTAAGTGGTAGAATCAAAGTGATTGTGCGCCTTAGGATAAGAAGTGGGTGTTAAGTGTGTAGCTTTCAGTTAAATCCCACAAGAGAAGAATATTTTTTTATTTTTTTATATATGCGGGTGGGTGAGGTGAGTGGAGTGACAATCAAACAACCAAATCTACCCTACGGTTTATGCAAGCACCTAAGTTGATTTGGGTTTGATTTATTAGGTTATGAAATGAAAACTAGGGTGGGGGTGGTGGGGATAAACTTACAAAACCTTCATCCACACTTTTCTCTGATCTAATCCCTCTGGCCTACCTTGGATGAGTACCTGTAATCATAGTAAGTCAGAGAAAAAGTGAGATAAAAGTAAGGTAAGGTGGAAAAACACGGAAAAAAAATCGTAGAGCGTTGCCTCCCCGGCAACGGTGCCCAAATGTTTAGAGGAGTGTTTTGGGAATTAAAATTGGGGTTTGGAGGACCCATCATCATAGTTTGCAAAATGTGTTTATCAGATAAATTTTATAACCAAAACTCGAAAAGTGAGTCCCGGGTCAAACACGAGGAGGCGAATGTTTGGTTTTATAAAAATCTACACTTCATTTTTATTTATTTTTGGTCATTTTTATCTTTTTGAATTTTTTTGGTATTTTTAGCAAGCAAGAGATCAAGTCTATGAATTCTACTTGCAAAAATTTAAGAGAGAGAGGGAGAAAGAGAGAGAGAGAGAAACAATCATCTATTTTTAAAGAATTATTTGTTACAACTACGAAAGTGAAAGAAAGATACAATGAGGTGAGAGAAATCCCCCTCGACGGTTGCTTGGAGGATGACTTGCTCTGACGTCACCTAGAAGAAGGTGGTGAGGAACGGGATGAACAGGGACAGAGTCAGAGGATGGAGGGCGGGGCAGGACGACGTTGCAGCGAGGATCTTCTTCCCGAAGGGCGGTAAGAGGACGGCCATGGGATGCTCCACGAATGGGGATGAGAGGTAGGAAAACTATTTTCTTTTATACTCTAGAGGAGCATCCCGGGCTTGGGACAAGCTCTCTCTGGAGCCTTGGAGGTGGTGAGAGGAAGAAAGGAAGAGATGGTATGGAATGGTGGTGGGTAGGTCCTTTTATAGTGGAGGAGCAAGAACAAATTCGAATCTGGGTCATTACTGGCATCCGTAAACATTGCTAGAGATCCCTATAGCTATCGCTGAAGATTTGCCCTTCAATTCCATTGCTGGCGCGCACTGGCCAATAGCGACAGTAGCAATCATCACTAACGACCCACCTTAAATGTCGCTAAAAAAATCACGCACACCCTCACACCATGTTGCCTGTTCGCGTTGGCTGTGCTGCACGATTGCTACCTTTGCTGCTGTGCTGGCGTGTGCACGCAGATCTGATTGAGAACTAGGGGGACTGTGGGGATTCGAACCCACGCCCCTTCTTTGGGTGCAGCAGTTGAGACCACTGAGCTATGGAGGTCTTTGTGTCAAGAAGACCTCATAACTATTTAAGAGACGTGGCATGCCTATGGTCGTTGGATGAAGATCCAATGGCCCAAATGTGATAGTGCGAATGGGAGAGGCTTGGGTGGTTGCTGCTGGCCAGTGCTGGGCGGCCCAGATGGCGCCATCTGGGTCGTCCATCTTTTTTCTGTCGCAACGGGTTCCATGGTGCTCAAATCAAGATGATTCCTACGTTTTCGGACTGCGATCGTCACTCTGGATCCATCCATATGGTTAGATTTTTCATATGAAGCCCGTAAGGATGTCGCATTTCCCTCTTGGCCGTTGATCTTCCTCGGACTTCATATGATGCTACGTGACTCTGATCTAGACGATTTCGAAGGCGTTAGACTCCGATCGTCGTCCTGATCAGATCTGTACGGTTCGATCATCCATTCGAGACCCTAAAATAAATCCTCTTCTCTCCTGACCATAAAAAGGACCTAATTAACCTAAAATATATACTACTCTAAATGCAGAATGATGCATGCTATGCAATATTTATAACATGAAATGTAAATCTAAGCCTAGGAACATGCATGATTAGGCATTTTAACCCAAATAGATGTGTCTATATCATACCCCATGCCTATGTTTTGCTAGTCCCTAGCAAAATTAAACCACATGCTATGTATAAAAATAGAATTAGGATTCGATCGCTTAGTCCTATGTTGTTTATTAACAATGGAAATTATCAACTAAGGTCCTAAACTACAAAGACCCAACTGTACCCAGCTATCTGCCAGAATGCAAACTACCTAAGTCCTCGCGTTATTTGAAAAGTGAAGATACATTTTTTTTTGCTTTTCTTCTTTTCTAATTTTCTTGTACTTTTGGAGTTTGAGAGTTCTGGGATAACTTTTTACGGCTACTCGACCAACCCAAGACTCGAAAAGGACTCTAAGTGCTAAGTACCTATGGAAAAGAGTGAAAAACTCACTAAGAGACCGTTAAAATAGACTTCAGGTTTCTACGACCCTAGGTGACCTTGCATAGAGGTTTACCTTTTCAAACGGTAGCTTTCTCCCTACTTCTTTTATTTATGGGGTCAAAACAAGGGCGAACCCAGTGTATCTCCCCTATTTATTCTACTTCCCCACTTCTTCCCTAAGTGTTTAAGGAATTATTGTGCATTTTTGTGAGCTGGGCACTGGACAGTCGGCCAATGGGCTGTTACCCATGGTAACTTGCCAGCCATACTCAAGCAGTGAAGTGTGGTTTTGTTTATATATATTTTTTTATTTTCTCCCTTTTCTAATTTTTTTATTATTTTTTCTTTTTTTTTTAAGTAGGTAGCTTCTCTGATCTAAGATTTACCTAAAGGCAGTACGACGAAAATGGTCTTGTGACTGGGCTCTGAACAACTGGTCGGTGAGCAGCTACCATTGACAACTTGCCAGACATACCACCCTAGATGGTTCCTTAGCTACCCAATTTTAGAAGAAACTGCCAAAAAGTGAGTCAGCGTAAAAAATGTGTAGATGCTTAGGCTTAAAGTCCCCCAAAATCAGATGGTGGGTTGATAAGTCATATACTTATCACCCCAATTTATTAACCAGTTAAAATAGAATTACTTGGCGAGGACTCGAGACTAAGTCCACATTCGAGTGGACACCCTGATTAATTAAGCCCGAAGACTTGAAGATCTAAGTGTTCAGGTCCTATCATATCGTTTCCTAAAGTTAATAACTTCCAAAAGCCTAAGTTATCTTCTCTTCATTCTATTTTTATTTTTACTTTTATTGTCTTTTTGAATTTTCAAATTTTTTTTAAAGAAAATCAAAGAAATTCTGTAGAGCTAACGAAATAATTTTAGGATTAAGTATCCAACCCCCCATACCTAAATGATGCAATGTCCTCATTGTAAAAACAAAGACACAAAAAAGGCGAAATAAACAAAATATCTCCTGAATTTCGTGAAAATCTGATCAGCTCTATAAAGAACATGGAATATACAAATGTGCTAAATTTAATTCCTTCAGCTAGGCATAACATACATAAAAGGAAGAAATTGAGAATTCACAAGTGCATGTTAGAACCAGAATTAAAAGATTGATCCTTAAACCCATCAGCAGAAGATGTCCACAGATGTGGACCAAGTTATGGTGTAAACCCATGCCCTAGGGTCAAGTGGCTCTAAGGTTCTGGATGAAAATCACCCAGAATAAGATTACTGTGTTTGTGGGGCCGGGCTTGTAGTTTTATGGTGTGAAACCCAAGACCAAAGTGTCAGACAATGGGTAAAGGTGGTTCAATAGGTGCAGATGTCCACTTAACGTTCAGCTTAGAAAAATAATCAGTTATTTCGAGCTTGGGTTGCACGTGAAACATATCGTAAGGGTCCTGGTAGAAAGTAGGTGGTTTTAGGTCAACAAGAACCCTTAAATCCAAACTTGTTTTTCCCTCAGAATTAACCTCCCAACTTTTCATTTCAACATTTCTATCCTACAACATCAAGTGTTCAATCTCCAAGACCTCTAGCATACCGTTCACCCCATAAGATTTACCCAAGTCCACAAATCGTGGCTGACTCAGAATTGACTTGGGTACAATGATTTCCAAATGAAAATCAATCCCTTAGAGGTGTGGTTGAGGAATGGGGCTACTGATTGAATCTTCTAGCAAATGAGGTTTCGAATCCTCCAAGTTAGCCCTAACCGAATCCAAATCTTCATTGAACGGGCTATCAAATGGTTCGTCAGATTCCTCAAGCCCGTTTGTCTCGCTAAAATCATCTTCCTTATGCTCAAGTGACATGTCACTAAGAGATTCTTCACCCTCAGATTCAAAGAATTAATGATCCTCATTTATATATGTCTCAAAATCGATTGTCATTTCCTAGTTCAAAGAGTCATTTTTCCTTGCTCCTTAACTCAGGGATCTCGGGTGAATCAATTGGTTCATCCTCGATGGGTTGCTCTAGCCAACCTGGTCATCCTCGGTCTCAGAAAATGTACCCCCCCCCCCCCCCCGACAAGTGCTTGAGAGGGTTCAGACATTGGCTCTCCTGAAGGGGGTTCATCTTGAGAATCATCCCAAGATTTGACTAGGGCAACCACAAATTTCATCCTCAACCTTGACAACTTCCCAAGTAGAAACACACCCTGGCCCCTATCCCTAACATTTTGGAGCAAATCTTATAAAGAGCTATTTAGCTCATCAATCATTTCTATCTTAGGCTCCAATGCTCTAGTGCATGGTGTTGTCCGAGCTTCTAAAGATTGTATAGTGTTCCTCAAATTAGCCAACACCCTATCCTAGATCTGGTTCACCTTGTGTGGGTTCGGGTCAAATCTAGAAGAGTCAAGATATTGAGGTTCTCAAGTCCCTCCCTAATAGTAGGTCGTGTAAAATTTATAGAACCAAATCATGGTAACACCCAATCAAAGGCCAATAGGAAATTTGCCATCCTAACCTATCCCTGACCCTAGAAATTAGTGGAACCAATTTCAAAATGGTAATAATCAGGGTCAATAGAATCAACAACCACTAAATCCTCCACTGGAATTCCCACCCGATTTTCAAAACCCACAGCAAGTCAACGTTTTCCACACCAAAACAATCACACTGCCAATGCAGTAACATTAAGTGGTAAAACTGCACATAATGTGGGACCCTCACTAGAAAACAAATCGGATCAAGAGTAAATTTTTCCCTCCTCCGTCCTTAGGATAAAGAAGATTGCACAAACATGACACCCTTCCCATAGGCATTAAACTCCAAGAAAAAGAAACCTAGAAAAACTGAGCCAACTGAAGAACAATTACATGAATTATTTGGCCAAGTGGAAATCAAAATTCCTCTCCTAAATGCGATTAAATACGTTCCTGTCAATGCAAAATTTTTAAAGGAAATTTGTACACCAAAAAGGTAGCCAAAAAATCTAGGAATGGTGGTCCTTTCTAAGACAATTAGCTTTGTTGTCTAGAGCAAGCTACCTCACAAAGGAAAGGATCCAGGCACCCCACTAATATCAGTTGTCATTAATGACACTACTTTTGATCGTGCCCTCTAAGACTTAGGTGCATCTATTAATCTTATCCCTACCATACTTTTTGATGAATTCCAGTTTGGTGAACTTAAACTAGTGAAATTCACCCTTCAACTCGCTGACTAATCTGTTGTTCACCCAAAAGGGATTGTAGAGGATGTCATTGTTTGGGTACAAAATTGCCACTTCGCTGTGGACTTTTTGGTCCTCGACATTGATGTACCCGAAAATCTAAAGAATGCACCTATCATTCTTGGAAGACCCTTCCTCACCACCGCTAAAGCTAATAAATATTGCAAATTTTGGTAAAATGGACATCACTTGCGGTGGCGAGACACTCACATTAGATATTTTTAGGGCTACCAAAAGATTCCATGAGCTGGATTTCTTCAATGACTCAGATTCTGAAACCTCAAATCTTGTTGAGGAAATGCTTTCCGTAGACACATGTTTTGCAATTAATTCTTCTCTTGAGTTGCAGCAATCATCTAACCCACCCTCACCCACCACACCTAATTTTACGCTAACCTCTAACCCCATCCCATAACCCAGCTTGCAATTGAATTTGAAACCTTTGCCGGATTCTTTAAAATATGTTTTGTTGGACCCACATCATACAAAACCCCTTATCATTAATGCACATCTTTCTGGGGCATAAGAGGAAAAACTACTCCAGGTTTTGAACAAATATCAAAAAGCAATTGGTTGGACTCTACGAGATTTAAAAGGCATTGACGCACTACAGGGAAGAACGATTTTCGTGACGGTTGAAAATTGTCACCTATTCCATGCAAACCCAGTGTATTCTGTCATCGCGAAAGTGTGTGTTGCGTCAATGTATAGACGATAATTTTTATTTAAAACTATCGTATTTTAGACGATGGTTTTAGAAACCATCATTTCGTTTATTAATGACAGCTCTTGTACAAATTGTCGGTAATAAACTCTAAATAATGGTTTGGATCACCGTCGTCTACGGTATACGTAAACCATAGACGACAGTTGTTCAACTGTCATATAGTTGTATACACGATGGTTTTTTGAGAACTGTCATCTATATAAACATGACAGTTATTTGTAGAACCATCATGTATATATGTATGTTTTTTTTTCTAATATAACTTTTAGGGTTATAAGATTCTATAATCTTAGAATCTTATAACACCTTAAAACATATATAACATACAAAGCACACACAATATAAGAATTCAACATATGTCATGGAACATAAAACATTCAACATATATATATAAACCTAATGATAAAAGTATGTCATACTGTCAAAATACAAAACCAAACAAAACAAAGGATAAATAATATAAAGCTATGCCTCAGCTCCTACCTCCTATCCTGCTCCACCACCACCAAGCTACTTTCTCTCCTGCTCCATCTACTTTCTCTGCTCCTCCATGAATTTTGTGGCATCTTGCCAAGCTTGAGTTTGCTAGTGAAACTGTGAGGTGACATCATGGAGCTGTGTTTGCTTTTGCTGGATGACAGTTGTTGTTGCTGACCCCTTCCGCCCATACCAGCTGGAGATCGTTTGACTTCTCCCCGCACTACGAACGAAGCCTTCATGCTCCGAAGGCATGGTTCTCCTAAAAGCCTCATCAGGTGTCATAGGAGGGTGCTACTGAATGCTGGAAGCGGCATTTATAGGGGGGTTGATTAAGTTCATCATTTCTCCCTACAAATTACAATAATTTATTGTCATGTTAAAGTAAGCATAAAAATTTAAATAAAAAAATAAATGTTACTTACATGCTTTGTCTGGTGTATCTCATGTATCCATGTTGCCCGCTGTCAGTGGTGGCCTTGTTATGAGTATTCTCATACATGCCAACCCGATTGAGCATGGCACCATCAAGTGAATGATGAGTCCAATTTAATGGACCAGTATTACTCCTAAGTAACTTTAATCTTACCTTTTAGGTTTGTTTATAACTACATTAAGTTATAGAATATTTGCATGCATCATGATTTAAGTTTACATCTATTTTATAAAATTCTAAAACTTAATATGTAATGATTTTCTTGTCTTTTTATGTGTAGGAATGATATTTACAAAGAACAAGGAGTTGGGGAATAAATTTCCCCAACAAACAACCGAGCGACATATGTTTTTCCCCATCCTCCGGCCACCCTCAACAGCCGTCGGCCAAAAATAGGAAGGGGATTTTGAAAATTCCAGGAAGGGTGAAAGAAAGGAGTTAAGAGGAGGCGGAGAGTAGGAGAAGAGATCCATCATCCAGGAACCGTGCAACCGCCGCGTGCACTATGCACCAAGTCTTCCACCGCTCCCTCCAGCTGCGCCTGCAGATGCCTACACCCACGTAGGCAACCCTCTGCCTACCCTTGCATGCCTGCAGGCACCCGCTCCAGCACCACCAGGCGCCCACAGGCACCGCACCTTCTCCACCGCAGCGTGCCCCCCTCCTCCAGCGCCCATCTACAGCGCCTCCAGCCAGCGCCTTTCCAGCGCCTGGTGCTCCCCTCCGCAGGCACTCTACCTGCCACCAGTGCCCTGCAGGTGCCCGCTCCGCCCTCTCCATCCGCGCCCGTAGGCGCACGCCCTTCTCCAGCACCCGCAGGCGCTCTGCCTGCCACCAGCACCCTCTGGTGCACCACCCCACCCGCGCCCTCACCAGGCAGCCTGCAGGCACCCGCCTCGCCTCACTCGCACCCCTACCAAGCCCACAGGCACCGCACCTTCTCCACCGCAGCGCGCCCCCCTCCTCCAACGCCCTTCACTGCAGGTGCTGCACCTCTCACGCACCCGCACAAAACCCACGCCCGCAGGCATTTGCGCCACTCCAGTGCCGCCTCAAGCCAGTGCCTGGTGCTCCTCTCTGTAGGCTACCTCGCCACCAGTGCTCCCAGCTCGTGCCTCCAGCGCTGCGCATAGAACCACTGCCCACCACCTTCCTCTCCTTCTTGCAACCACCACAGGCTGCCATCAGTTGCGCCGTCACCACCGCCGGGTGCGGGCCGAGCGGGGTGATCTTCAGCAGCAGCCTCGACGTCCGTCTCTGCTCGTCCTGTGCGCACAAGCCACTGCAACAAATCCTCTGTTTTCAAGTTAATTAAAAATTACATTTACTGCCATTGCCACCAAAATCAATTTTAGTTTATTATTATTTTATTGTGGTGAAATTGTGACTGCACACTCACACTTTTTGATAATTACACGTTATTGATATTCACATGTTTCAACATTGGTTTAGGGATTAGCATGTGCACAAATTTTTTTTAATATATGTCTATTGAAAATTGCATAAAATCATCACATATCTATTGAATATTTCAGTGAGGAAAAATTGCACATATACCCTTATATTTTTGAGTTATTGTGCATCTTCTTTCCTTCGCATTTCATGTAGAATTTGATTAAGGATTTCACACTTGAACGCAAGAATACGAAATAATTAAGAGTTTATTGCAGCATTGCCTCTCTGTGGACACGACCTGCTCTTCTTTGAGTGATTATTTTTATTGTTGATTAGTCAATTTTTCCACCACTTAAATACTACAACAATGTGTTATTTCATTTGCGAAACTTAATCAAAAGTGGAAAATTGACCTGTCAAATTGGCGCCGTTGCTGGGGAGGCAACAGATGCAATAGATTCACTTTATTATTTTTGAATATTCTGAGTTGCGCAATTATCTGATCAATTTTTTTTACTGTGCGAGGAATCTAACAAGGCGATGAGGTGCAACAAAGCGGCGATAGCAACCACGAGCTAAGCAACACGAGGAAAAGATGTAGGAGACTAAGATCCTGCTTTCACAAAGGATTCTCCATCGTCACAAAATTTATTTCTATCTTGTCGCCCTTATAGTAATTGGGGCTGAATTTTTGGGGGTTTGTCCCCACATTCTTTAGCTACTAGGGCTTACATTATTTTCTTTTGCATGCGTGATTCTACTTTCTGCTTGCCTGCCTTTAAAACCAACAAAGAAAATATCGAGCTGCCTATTTAGAAGTTACATGCCCTTAGGTGCGCACATTTAGGGGTGATTGAGCAGCACATTAGATCTCATTATTGCATCGCAAGCATATTAGCACGAAGATTGCTGGAGATAGGTACACCTTTCTAACTTTTGCATCTAGCTCCTGTTCACGCATTTGCATTCAAATTAAAATTCAAGACCACCAAGTTGTTTGAATATACTAATTTAGTGGTCACATAACTAAAAGTGGGACTAATAATCTGATTCAACCCTAAAAGCAATTCACATTTGATCTGATTCTAAGGGACTTGTCTGCGATTTCAAAAGAAATTACAAAGATTTGCGGTGTGTTGCACACTTCTGACACTGAGCACGCACATTAGGCACCGCACTAAGGCTCGATCCCTTAAGGCTATAGTCACTGATCTCTTTATCTGTGCAGACCCTCCTATTGTGCTTTGTGGTGGTGGTGATACTATCTTTTGACCAAGTGTTTTGATATTCCACGGAGGGGGAAACCCCTTAAAGGAACAAAAGGGTAGTTAAGGGGCACCGCATACGCATTGCCTCAAAGGAAGGGTTTGCCCTACTTGCATCCCTTTATTCATCCTTGGAGTAACTTCTTACTTGATCACCTGGGAGTATCATCCAAGCAAGGTATAGGTCCTAGGGCACTCGAAGGTTGAATCAAGGCACGTAATTGCAGTGAAAAACTTGTTTGGCCATTTATATTAACTAATTAGACCTCTGCAACAAAGAAGGTTCAAATTTCAAGTCCACACCCCTCTTATACCACTTACGTGGGAATGGAGGGATAAGTCTTGATCTTTTGAATTATCTTTGGACTAGAGGCTTCACTTACTCAATAAGAACTTGAAGTGTGTTTGTATGCTTGGTAGACGCTCTCTTGAGGGTAGTCTAGTATTTGATCTCGAGCCTGAGAGAATTCTTAGGAGAGCTCACCTAGGAGAGGAAAAAGAAGGAATGGCTGAGCAAGGTGCAAATCAACAAAGGACCCTAAGGGACTATTTTATTCCAACTAACCAACCTGCACAAGCACTAAGACGACCGGCAGGGGATAATCCGTATGAGATCAAGAGCAGTACCATATCTTTATTGCACTCTTTTTATGGTACTACTAGGGAGGACCCCTACCGGCATTTGGAGGAATTCACCGAGGTCTGCTCCACAGTGAAACTCCAGGGCCTTACTGATGAAGCCCTGATGAGGACTCTATTTCCTTTCTCCCTAAAGGATAAGGCCAAGCACTGGTATCATACCCTCGATGCAAGGGTAAATGATTGGGCCACCCTTAAGGGAGAATTTTTAAAAAAGTATTTTCCTATGAGTAAAACCAACCATTACCGAAGAGAGATTATGGATTTTACTCAACAGGAAGGGGAGCAATTTCATGAGACTTGGGAGTGCTTTAATGACCTTCTTAGGTTATGCCCCCACCATAAAGTGCCAAGATGGTAGTTGGTCGAAAGGTTCTATAACGGATTATCTGAAAGGCATAGGCAAACCGTCGATGCAGCCTGTACAGGAACCTTCATGACCAGAACTGAGGATGAAGCCTGGGCATTATTTGAAACATTAAGCGACAACTCCATACATCTATCCTCTACCTGTCAAGAAAGAAAACCATCAATCTTGCAGAGGAAGATAGAGGCCCATGAAGCTAGGGCTTCTTAGGATTTGGCTTATCAAATTCAACTATTGAATAAAAACTTTGATAGGCTTTTAGCAAACCGCGGCATGAACCTGCAAGCAGCCTCTATTTTTCAGGCTTCAAGAGAATGCTCCATTTGCCAAAGCACAATGCATGCCACTACGGAGTGCCATCAGGCAAATCAATTCCCTGAGTTGATTCAGGCCGCCTTGAATGCGGCCCAAGGTTTCCGCCCCCCTCACAATATCCCTTATTCCAATACTTATAATCTAGGGTGGCGGAACCATCCAAACTCCTCTTGGAAGTAAGGTGATGCTCTAACTCAGGGAATACAAGACCCTTACCTCCCCAGGCCATATACCAACCTTCTTATGAAAACCCTCCTCCGAGCAAGCCCTCTGAGATGGATGAACTGAAGGCCATGATGAAAGCAATGTAAGAGCATCAGAATATGGTTATCCAATCTTATAATAAGATGATTATTGATATGCAATCCCAAATTGGTCATCCTACTGAGGCAGTTAGGCAATGTGATCCAGGGAAGCTGCCTAGCTCCTCTGAGGAGAACCCTAAGGGCAAGGGAGTTGTATTCAGGGAGCACGCCCAAGCAGTGACCATGTTGAGGAGTGGAAAAAAGATTGACAAGCCTGATAACACTCCTATGGTTACATCTCAGAATTCCCCTTCCACACCTGACCCGACTTCCATCTCCACCGAGGAAGAGCCACATTGCTCTCCCTCGCACAAAATCACCCACAATGAGGATGTCATCCTCCCACCACCCTTTTCCTGCCATAACGACCCCTCTACCCAGAAGCCGAGGGTGCCCTATCCAGAGTGCCTATCTGCTCCTAGGGAATCTTCTGTTGGCTCGTCTGGAGCCAAGTATAGGACGGAAGAGATTATGGATACTTTTAGGCAAGTCCAAATTAATTTGCCTCTGTTAGAAGTGATTAAACAGATTCCATCCTATGCCAAGTTTCTGAAGGACCTGTGCACCCAGAAGCGTCGATCTAGGAAACAGGTCCAAACCAAGGTCATCCTGCCTGACCATGTTAGCTCGGTTCTCCAGCATGGAACACCCCCCAAAATGAATGACCCAGGGGCCCCGTATATTTCAGTGGTTATAGGTAACCAACACATTGACGAGGCTCTGCTCGATCTGGGTGCGGGGGTGAACATTCTACCGAGCTCTATCTACGACCTTTTGGGAGGAGGCAAGCTAAAGCCTAGTCCAGTAATCCTCCAGGCTGCAGACAGCTCACTTAAGACACCGCGGGGATTGTTGGAAGATGTCCTTGTGAGAGTGGAGGATTTCTTCTTCCCTGTTGACTTTCTGGTACTTGATACTAACCCATCTAATAAGTCTACAAAGCTGTCCATTATTCTGGGATGCCCCTTCTTGGCCACAACCAGTGCCTCTATAAATTGTAGATCTAGGGCACTTAAAATGGGCTTTGGGAACAAGAGGATCCGGTTGAATGTTTTTGATACTTACAAGCAACTTGGATTTGAAGATTGTTCTCGAATTGAGGTTGTTGATGAAATAATTGAAGAGACTACTCCAGCACTCTTATGTAGAGATCTCCTTCAGAAGGTCATATCTAAGGACCATCCCTTGATTATTAAAGAAACTGAAAGGGAAATGCCCGAACTACAAGAGTTGCTGGGGATACACACTGAGTCTCTGTCCCTACCCTGGACTGTGAAGGTAGATCCGCTACCTGAGGCAGGGACATCTCAACTAAAACCCTCAATCCAAAAGGCTCCTGAATTGGAGTTGAAATCCATCCCGAGAACATTGAAATATGCTTTCCTTGGCCCTAATAACATGCTCCCCGTTATTATCTCGTTTGCATTATCTGAATTGCAGGAGGGAGCTTTGCTTGAGTGTTTACAAAGGCACAAGGAAGCAATTACCTGGACAATTGCTGATATTAAGGGTGTTGATCCCTCTCTTTGCATGCATCATATATACACGGACGAGTCCGTGAAGCCTTTCCGAGATATGCAGAGAAGGCTCAATCCTAATATGCAGGAGGTTGTTAAAAATGAGATTCTGAAATGGCTAGATGCAGGGATTATCTATCCCATTCCAGATAGTAAATGGGTCTGTCCTATTCATGTAGTTCCCAAAAAGGTAGGAATCACTGTGGAAGAGAATGACCAAGGAGAATTGGTGACCACTAGACCCTTAACTGGTTGGAGGGTCTGCATTGATTACCGTCGTTTAAACATGGCTACCCAGAAAGACCATTTCCCCTTACCGTTTATCGATCAAATTCTGGAACGATTGGCGGGGAACAAGTACTTTTATTTCCTTGGCGGGTACTCTGGGTACAATTAGATAGCCGTTTTTCCTGATGATCAGGAGCGTACCACCTTCACGAGTCCGTATGGCACTTTTGCATTCCGCTGAATGCCATTCGGGTTATGTAATGCTCCTGCCACTTTCCAGCGTTGTATAATGGCTATCTTTTCTGATATGATCGACGAGTTCGTTGAAATTTTCATGGATGACTTCTCCATTTATGGCTCGTCATTTGACCTATGCCTTTCGCACCATGATAAAGTCTTAACCCGTTGCGAAGAAGAAAAGCTGGTGCTTAGCTAGGAGAAGAGCCACTTTATGGTCCAGCAGGGCATTGTGTTAGGGTATATAGTTTCCGAGAGAGGATTAGAGGTGGACACAGCAAAAATCAATTCCATTTCTAAGCTTCCATTACCCTCCAATGTTCTCCAGGTTAGATCTTTCCTTGGCCATGTTGGATTTTATAGGCGCTTCATTAGAGATTTCAGTAACATCTCTAAGCCACTCTGTGACCTGTTAGCGAAGGATGTCTCCTTCGATTTTGATGATAGATGTGGCGAGGCTTTCCAAGTTTTGTAGAAAGCCCTCATTACCGTGTCGATTCTCCAAGCACCAGATTGGACCCTCCCGTTTGAGCTTATGTGCGATGCTTCTGATTTTGCAGCGGGAGCAGTCTTAGGTCAAAGGGTTGATGGCAAACCTCATGTGCTGCATTATGCTAGTAAGACCCTTACGGATGCTCAGCAAAACTACACGATCACTGAAAAGGAATTACTTGCTATAGTATTTGCTTTGGAAAAGTTTCAGTCTTATCTTTTGGGATCCAAGGATGTAGTGTTCACTGATCATTCTACCCAAAAGCATCTTCTGGCTAAAAAGGACACAAAACCTCACCTAATTCGTTGGATTCTGCTACTCCAAGAATTTGACCTGGAAATTAAAGACAAGAAAGGAGTTGAGAATGTGGTAGCAGACCATTTGTCTAGGATCCCTATTGAGGCATCAAACCCTGCTGGCGGTATTCAAGAGACTTTCCCTGATGAGTCTTTGATGGCCGTGGAAGCTAAAACTCCTTGGTTCGCTGACATAGTGAACTATCTGGTCATGGGCATTACCCCCAGTACTTGGGACAAGTAGAAACGAGATAGGTTTCTCGCCAACGCTAAATTTTATCACTGGAAGGAACCTGAGCTTTTTAGAATAGGCCTTGACCAGCTTTTTCGTCGTTGCGTCCCTGACGAAGAACAAAGAAGTGTTCTGAGCTTCTGCCTTGACCTTCATTGTGGGGGACATTTTAATGGGAAGAAGACTGCCCATAAGGTTCTTCAGTCTGGCTTTTGGTAGCCCACATTATTCCGAGATGCACATACATATGTGGGCGCATGTCTACGTTGCCAGCAGACAGGAACCATTGGAAAAAGGGATGAGATGCCCCAACAACCTATCCTCCCTATTGAAATCTTTGATATTTGGGGCATTTACTTCATGGGTCCCTTTCCTGTGTCCTTCGGATATGAATACATCCTTGTGGCTATAGACTATGTATCGAAATGGATAGAAGCCATACCCACATGAACCAATGACCATTCCGTGGTCTTGGGCTTTGTTAAGGCTAATATCATTTCTCGGTATGGGTACTCAAGGACGATCATAAGTGATGGAGGACTCACTTTAAGAATGTACACTTCACAAGACTACTCCAAAATTTGGGAGTCAACCACATGATAGCCACACCTTATCATCCCCAAACGAGTGGACAAGTTGAAGTGTCTAATAGGGAGATTAAGGGAATTTTAGAAAAAACTGTCAGGCCTGATCGGAAGGATTGGTCTAAAAAATTAAATGATGCTCTTTGGGCTTATAGAACTGCGTATAAGACTCCCTTGGGCATGTCTCCTTTCCGTCTTGTCTACGGAAAAGCATGCCACCTTCCCGTGGAAATCCAACATAAAGCTTATTGGGCTATTAAAAACACTAACTTGAATCTAGATAAAGCGGGAAAGGCACATATGTTAGAATTAAGTGAGCTTGAGGAGCTTCGTAATGAAGCTTATGAAACTTCTCAAGCTTACAAGCAACATACAGAAGTCTTCCATGATAAGCACATTATTAGAAAGACTTTTGAGCCCAACTAGTGGGTCTGCCTTTTCAATTCTAGACTTAAATTATTTCCTGGAAAGCTCAAGTCCCGCTGGGATGGGCCATACGTTGTTATCAATACTTTCCCTCATGGAGCTGTAGAGATTAGGAACCCTATTTCAAGTGCAAGCTTTAAGGTAAATGGCCAACAACTTAAACCATATATTACTCTTTCTGATGGCCAAGTTTTGGACGCACTTCGGCTTGAGGAGCCTTAGCTCCTCCCACTCTCCTCCTCAAGTGATATTCTTCTATGTCTGCATTTTTCTAATGAGGACATTGTCAGTCTTAGGCATGGGGGGGTATAACCTGGGAATGTTTATAGCATTTACAAATATTTGCATGCATATATATTTATATGTATATATATAAAAAAAATCTCTTTTCTTAAGCTGAATGGGTTAGTCCCTAGCAGAATACCCTTGTCATTGGAGGTTTTTCTTCTTGGATTATTTCTTAAGTTTAGAATCCAGTACATTTATTTCATGTGCACGTAGACTGGGTAATGGATCATTGAGGAAAACCAATAAGCATTTGTAGTCTACTAAACCCTTGGACAATTCATAGGGAGTCAGGCATACGATCTTCTAGTAGATCCACCACATATTTGTGAGAAAAAAGTAGAGAGATTACTGGTGCAATAAGTCTAGTGCAAGGACTCTTAAGTTTGGACAATTAGATGATGATACTTCAGAGTTAGGCGTAGTTTTCGCTCTCTGTTCCTGTGTGCGTACTTTGTGTGAATTCCTAAGAGTCACCAAATAAGGCAGATACATAGAGATTGAGTTTTAATAAATCTATGACTATGGTGGATGGTTATGACCGTCCTTCATAGAGTCCTCGGCTGAAGGAGGGTAATAGTGTTAAAGGTCAGAAATACGCTTGTCCTATCCATTCCTTCCCGGTGCTGAGAATAGGCACTTCCACCAAATAAGCCACACAACATCCTCTTGACCATCATCATCCCTAATAATGCCTCATAAATAAAAATCTATCGTATTATGTTGATTTATAAAAAATAAAAAAAAAAGAGAAAAGAAAAGGAGAAGGAAAAGAAGAAACAGAAAGAAGAAAAAGAAGAAATAGTTATATTGCAAAAAAAGGAAAAAAAAAGGGTCCAAGTTTATAATGTAACATTATTTTTGAGACAACAAAACACCTATCGTGTTCCACCAAATATGACCCATACCTACCTTTTAGTATTTCTGATCGCCCGAATACTGGTTGAGGACTCTAACTTAGTTGTAAAGTTATTAGGACTTTAATTGAAGTGTGGATGCCATGTGAGGCCACCAAATAATGAGTACAATTTCTAAATATGGCGAGATTTGTGATCTCAGGAAGAAAGAAAAGAGGGAGTGCCCAGGAACATCAAGAGAGTACAGTTGTGTAGCCTCTCTCAGAGTTGACTTGTCTAATAGTCTATTAATCTAGAGTCTGTAGTACTATACTACATGTAGCACAAGAGGAGTGTGTGCCACCAAATACGAATCCATTCTACTCGATATCTCCAACCTAAGCCAAAAGCCGGGGTCAAATTATAGATTATCTTCTGCTTTATCCCTGAGGGAAGTAGTTGCCTATCCTGACAGAAATATTTTCCAAGGGTGAAGTACGAACTCCCAATGCAATTGGCTTTTTCACTTGGATCCGTTACTTAGGCTATTATCACTTCACATTAGTCTGAATTTCTAATGTTTTGAAACATGAATAGAAGAAATCTTCTGATTACATCTCTTATTTTTCATTTCTGCTAGGGACTAGCAAATCTTAGGCATGGAGGTATTTGATGAGTTCATTTTAATGGACTACTATTACGCCTAAGTAACTTTAATCTTATCTTTTAGGTTTGTTAATAACTACATTAAGTTATAAAATATTTGCATTCATCATGATTTAAGTTTACATCTATTTTATAACATTCTATAACTTAATATGTAATGATTTTGTTATTTTTTTATGTGTAGGAATGATATTTACAAAGAACAAGGAGTTGGGGAATAAATTTCCCCAACAAACAACCGGCGGCATATGTTTTTCCCCATCCTCCGGCCACCCTCAACAGCCGCCAGCCAAAAATAGGAAGGGGATTTTGAAAATTCCGGGTAGGACAGAAGAAAGGAGTTAAGAGGAGGCGGAGCGTAGGTGAAGAGATCCATCATCCAGGAACCGTGCAACCACCGCATGCACTGTGCACTAAGTCTTCCACCGCTCCCTTTAGCCATGCCTGCAAATGCCCGCACCCGTGCAGGCAACCCTCTGCCTGCCCTTGCACACCTGTAGGCACCCACCAGGTGCCCACAGGCACCGCACCTTCTCCACCGTAGCACGCACCTCCGCACGCCCATCTCCAGCACCTCCAGCCAGCGCCTTTCCAGCGCTTGGTGCTCCCCTTCGCAGGCGCTCTGCCTGCCACCATCGCCCTGCAAGCGCCCGCTCCACCCACGCCCGCAGGCACGCACCCTTCTCTAGTGCCCGTACGCGCTCTGCCTGCCACCAGCGCTCGCCGTCAAGCGCACCACCCCATCCGCGCCCTCACCAAGCAGCCTGCAAGCACACGCCTCACCTCACCCACGCCCCTGCCAGGCCCATAGGCACCGCAGCGCACCCTCGTCCTCCAGCGCCCTTCACTGTAGGCGCTGCACCACTCACGTACTCACACAGAACCCACGCCCACAGGCGTTTGCGCCCTCCAGCACCTGGTGCTCCTCTCTACAGACTGCCTCGCCACCCGCTCTCCCCGCAGGCAGCACGCCTGCGCCTCCAGCGCTTCTTGCAGAACCACTGCCCTCCATCTTCCTCTCCTTCTTGCAGCCACCACAGGCTGCCATCAGCTATGCCATCACCATCGTCGGGTGCGGCCCGAGTGGGGTGATCTTCAGCGACAGCCTCGACATCCGTCTCTCCTCCTCCTGTGCTCACAAGCCACTGCAACAAATCCTCTGTTTTCAAGTTAATTAAAAATTACATTTACTGCCATTGCCACCACAATCAATTTTATTTTATT
The DNA here is from genome assembly GCA_037157565.1 of Thalassia testudinum. Lineage (NCBI taxonomy): Eukaryota > Viridiplantae > Streptophyta > Magnoliopsida > Alismatales > Hydrocharitaceae > Thalassia > Thalassia testudinum. The sequence continues at coordinate 106,587,859 of JAZHRO010000003.1, read as the reverse complement.
ATTATTTTATTGTGGTGAAATTGTGACTGCACACTCACGCTTTTTGATAATTGCACGTTATTGATATTCACATGTTTCAACATTGATTTAGGGATTAACATGTGCAAAAATTTTCTTTAATATATGTCTATTGAAAATTACACAAAATCATCACATATTTATTGAATATTTCAGTGAGGAAAAATTGCACATATACCCTTATATTTTTGAGTTATTGTGCATCTTCTTTCCATCGCATTTCATGTAGAATTTGATTAGGGATTTCGCACTTGAACGAAAGAATACAAAATAATCGAGAGTTTATTGCATCATTGCCTCCCTGTGGACACGACCCGCTCTTTTGTGAGTGGTTATTTTTATTGTTGATTAGTTGATTTTTCCACCACTTAAATACTACAGCAACGCGTTATTTCATTTGCGAAACTTAATCGAAAGCGGAAAATCGACCTATCAGTGAATATGCCTGTAAATATATTTCAAAGATTTGCAGGTAATAGTTGTAATTAAAGCCTTAATTAAAATAATAAAAGTAACAAAATTATAAGGAATTACTTACATATTTAGCCTTAACTCTATCTATACTGGTTTGACCCAAATAGTGGGTCTATGGTGGAGCTTTGGCCCTATTGGCTTTGTTTCTCTTCACCCGATCCTGTATATATAACATATTGTAATGGAGAACAACTGAATAATTTATCTCTAAATGCTATTAAAAGTAATTGTAATTACCTCTGTCTCAGGCTTATTCCACTACTCACAGCATTCTCTCCACACATCTGTTACTATTGTAGGAGACATGTTCCTTAATGCCTCCTCACTAGATGACATTGAATTATAATACTAAATTATAGAAATAAATTGTCAAAAGAAATTAATCAAGAAAATAATAAAAAATGAGAAATATTGCAAATTTCACCTTTCACTTCGTTGTCATCCTCCAATCACAATGTCATCTCACAACATGATGAAGAATGTACTTGGTGACATTCGTATCGTCACCCTAATCAAAGATCGCCTGTAATATTACAAATCGTATAAACAAATTAAGTATTAATAAAGTAAACTTATATATATATATAATTATTTACCTCCATATTATGAATAAGTTACCTCTCGATCTCCTTGGAGACCGACTTCCAATTAAAAGAGCAAAGGGGGATGAGCTCCTTTACCATCCTAGACAGTCTGCTGGTGAAAGGAGGATAATCTGGATCTTCTCCAGCTTCATTGATATGCACTTTGATTCTCATCCCCTCTAGAGGTGCATCTAGATGTGCATTTCTTATCAGACCCCTTCATTTCTTTATTACCTGATAAGAAAAATATAGATATTAAAAATTAAAACATTATCAATAAATTTTATTAAGATTTTACCAACAATTCATACCAGTGGAACTGGTCCTTGCCTCAACCTGAGGGTCCTACTGAGGTGGCCACTATACCTCAACATCGTCCTCAACCCCCTCATCCTTATCCTCACCACCACTGTCACCCTCTTCTGCATCCTCACCGCCGCTATCACCCTCATTGTCATCCTTGTCGTCATCAGGGTAGTGGGTAGCAACCTTTGGCTCTAGCTCTCGGACTACATTAGTAACTACCCCCTTTCCCTTCTTTTGGTACTGTCGAGCAAGATTACCAGGTAGACATATCCACACTAAAGGATAAATGCGGGATTAGGTACCATGACAACTGGGTGTGCGTGGGGAGTACTTAGAGGGATGTACTCAGGAACTGATGGGGGAGTTTGGGCGCGGGGTGGCTGATGAATCCATTCTAATGGACTTGCATTATACCTAAGTAACTTTAATCTTACCTTTTAGGTTTGTTAATAACTACATTAAGTTATAGAATATTTGTATGCATCATGATTTAAGTTTATAACATTCTATAACTTAATAAGTAATGATTTTGTTGTTTTTATGTGTAGGAATGATATTTAGAAAGAACAAGGAGTTGGGGAGTAAATTTCCCCAACAAACAACCGGTGACATATCTTTTCCCCTTCCTCTGGTCACCCTCAACAAGTGTAAACGGCCATCAACTAAAATTGGGAGGGGATTTTGAAAATCTCGGGTAGCGCGAAAGAGAGGAGTTAAGAGGAGGAGGAGGAGCACAGGAGAAGAGGATCTTCATCTCCCCCCTGCGGGGAACTGCTCCACCGTGTGCACTGTTCACCCCATCCTGCCCTTCAGCCTGTGCCCGCTCCTTCTCCACCTTACGCGCCTACAGGCACGCGCCTCAACCTCCACCACCTTCAGGCGCACCACCGCACCAGTCACCGCACAAGCACCCATCCACCCTCCAGTGCCTCACTGCAGCACGCCCTCCCCTCTGCAAGCACCCGCTCCCACAGGCGCGCTCCCTTCTGCAGCGCCCGCAGGCGCTCAGCCTGTATGCACTGCCCCGCTCCCCCCTCACCACCCGTGCCCGTAGGTGCGTGCTCTTCTGCAAGCACCTGCCCGCATGCCCGTAGGCATCCAACGCTCCCTCTAGCCGCGCCCGCAGGCACTGTGTGCCTTCACCACTGCCAGGCTTGCACCCGCAGCACCAATCGCAGTGCGCCCTGCAGGCACACTGCCTCACCCGTGCCCTCACCAAGTGCCCTGCAGGCGCTCGCTCACACCCTCGCCACTAGCGCCTTGCAGGTGCGCACCCGCGTGCACCTATGCCTCCAGCATGCACCCAACCGCGCGGCTGCAGCAATCTCCTTCTCCTCCAACAGGCTGGCGGCCCTCCTCCGCCCGCCGGCCACCGCCCGCCACCTCTCATCGTTCTATCACTGTCATCGTGATCCCCACGCGTCAGTCAACCTTCCTCCATAGTAGCTCCGTCGCCAGTGCACTCTCTTTCTCATGAGGAGGAGAGAGAGTGAAAGCTCTGTTTTCCCTGCAATTAAAAATTACATCTAATGCCATAGCCACCAGATATTAATTTTTGATTTATTATTATTTTATTGTGCAAAAATTACAAATGCACACTCATACTTTCTGATAATTGCACTTTATTGTTATTCACCTGCTTCAAGATTGGTTTGAGGATTAACATGTGCACCAATTTTCTCTAGTATATGTCAATTGAAAATTACATAAAATCATCATATATTTATTGAAGATATCAGTGAGAAAAAATTGCACATATACGGTTATATTTTTGAGTTATTGTGAATCTTCTTTCCATCGCATTTTATGTCGGATTTGACTACGGATTTCTCACTTAACCGAAAGAATACGAAATAATCGAGAGTTTATTGCATAATTGCCTCCCTGTGGACATGACCCGCTCTTCTGTGAGTGGTTATTTTTATTGTTGATTAATCGATTTTTCCACCACTTAAATACTACAATGCTTAGCGAAAAATCGACTCGTCAAATTGGCGCCGTTACCGGGGAGGCAACAGATGCAATAGATTCACATTATTATTTTTTTGAATATTATGAGTTGCGCAATCATTTGATCATTTTTATTATTGTGCGAGGAATCTGACACGGTGACAGGCGCAGCAGAGCGACGACATTGACCCTGAACGACGCGCACGGCGGAGATGATCTTTTTGGTGGACCTTGACTCCACCTGGAGGATGGCAACAGGAACACGTAGGCTTTGATCCCACGCACATAGGCTTACAGAGAAGACTATTTCTGATTTAGTCAGTAGATCTTAGTTATATTTAGTTAGATAGACATTAGAATTTAATTTCTATCTTTTGGACCCTTGTCAGGTATTTTTGGAAATGTGTTCCCAGTGCCACTTTATTTCTTATCGCTCTTGTATGCGGGAGCGTATTTTCAGGAGCGTGTTCCCATTTATTCAGATTATAGGATTATTTGAACTGCATTTCGGTTAGTTAGTTAGATTAGGTCTATTTGTTATTATTATTAAAAAAAAAATTGAACTTCCTGCTAGAAGCTGCATATCTATAGGATGACCATCTAGGACTGAATGAGCAGCATCTAGTTTATTTTTATTGCATTGCATTCATTATTGCACGAAGAAAGCTGGAGTAAGGTACGTCTTCTCTTGAATATCAATTACCTATCATGCATATGCATTGAACCTAAATCTAAGACCACTAAAGTGCTTGAATCAAATTAATTCAGTGGTCACTTTAAAAATTGAGACTACGAAGAGGTTGGACTTTAAAATCTGTGATCGAAAATTGTGTGCACAAGAATCTTGCTTGCGAAATTTCAAAAATCAAAACGCGATCGTATATTTGCACACCTGAGACACTGTGCACCTCACACATAAGGTCACTAGATAAATTTCTACCTCTCCTCTTTTGCACCGCAAGGGAAGTTAGTCAGAAATCAACAAGCCTATCCACCAAGTTACTTCGGTTCCTCGTGTGTGGGCTCGATTCGAGACTTCCATCCCTTGCAAGTAGGTTATAGGCACCAGCGAAGGTTGGCCTAGGAAGCGTAATTTTTTGCAAAACTTATTTGGCCACCAATTGAACATTTAATTCTAAGACCTACAATCTACTAAAAACAAGATCCCACTGAATTTGCGTTTGCTTTGACAATAGAACTCTCTAGGAAGTTTCTGCTTATATTTTGAAGTCTGCTAAATCCTAAGAGAGTTAATACTGTTTTGCTTAAAGAAATGGATTACCCTTACTCCTATCATTTAGATTATCAGAGTCAATACTTCCCATCTTTTAATCAGGATCCCATGCTCCGAGTGTATCCATCCTTTGATGGGTACATTGATAATTCATGGGATCATTCTTATTCTTATCCTGGGAGTACTGGCTTGATAACTCCCACTTTTGAGCAAAGCCTAGGAGTGGGATTTCCCAGCCCTGAAATCCCTACTTCCATGCAAACATCCAACCCTCCCACCCTTCATGATTTTCCGTATCGAGGTTGGACCGATACCGCTAGGCAACCAGAGCCTGAATTTGACTATCCTCCCCAACCTGATAATAGGAGGCTCTCCTCTTTTATGATAGAAATGCAAAAACAACAAAAGGAAATGATGGAATCAATGGGAGAGATGTTGAGGAATAGTCAATAGTTAAATGAAGAAATAAGATAGCTTAGCTACATGCTTCCTAGTAATTCTAATCCCTACCCATACGACCCTGATCATGAAATTAATTCGGACGAACCCAATGATAATTGGGATCCAATTTTATGTAGCTATCACTTAGACTCTCCCAATGAGACATAGCCACTAGAGGACAACGATCATAGTGATTATCCACCTGAACTATATTGGAGTCAAAAGCAAGGGAAGATGGTACCTCTTAAGGACCTTGACCCTAATGACAGTATTCTCTTTACCCCTACCAAACTAGGTCAAGGTTGTATTGTTCCTATCACTTTCCCTATTGATTACTTGGTGGAATCCCATTCTACCCATAGTGAGCCTACCCATAACCCTCCACTTAGGGAATCAACACCTACCATTCAATATCCTGAGGATTTAAATGCACCCAATGAAGGTGACCCTAAGGGAATGGAGGATGAATTAGATCAATTTTGGTCTCAGGGATATGAAGAGTCTATTTCAGAGGATGGGGATGCCCCAATAGAGGAACCTGGACTGAAAATCTGGAGTGAATCATAGGGGGATTATTTATTATTTGAGGATTTACCTCCAGAGGATAGAAATAATATGATAAAATCCAGATTTCTCCTTTCTTTTGAGAGTCATCCTCCATCAAAGCAAGAGTTGATATTAGAGGAGGACAAACAAAATAATGAGAAGTCTATAGGAGACTCTCGGGGACAAAACACGTCAATTGAGGATTTATACCCCAAGAACAATAACGAATTCAATGATATAGGTTTGCTCCAAAATATTAAGACTGATCCTCCTTTAGAAATAATTGAGGATACTGATTCAACTCCTAATGAATCACATACACCTCGACAAATATTTGAGTGAACCAAATGAATCTGGGGATGAGCTGAATGATAATGATTCTTACATTTTGACCATGCCATCAAAGAGTTGTAATTTGGAGTCTACCCTTGATTCAAATATCACTCCGATCATTAATGCTAGGCAGGGTAACGTGAAGTTGCCTACAACTGTTAGGAAGTGTACACAATCTGAATCATTGTTGGAATTGGACCTAACATCAACTAAGCCCTCATTGGACTTAATCATTACCTTCCAACACTACAAACAACCATTATACTCCCTAACCGATCCTTGGCTCAGATCTCTGCGCATGTACATTGTTTCTAGAGAACATATCAAGTTAGTGTATCCTCGAGTAGAATGGTGAGTGTGGATTGATGCTTGTACTTTTACTCTTGCCATTCAAGGGTTTGAACTAATTATGTGTATATCTTTTAAAACCCATCCTGCTCTGGAGGATCCTTGTTATCCTCCACTTATTCCATTTTGGGAGGTCCCTTTTCATATTCCGTTTATTATTCCTAGACCTCCTAAGGTAGCCAACGAGGTTCTTCGCTTTCATATCTTCTGGCGAGCATTTGGTATTACATTGCATCATCAGCTTGCCAGCATCCGTGGCTACCTATTTTCTAGGCCTACACTGTTAAGCATATTTTTAGGGCCTAACTTTGTCTGTTTGGAACCAGACTTATAGGTTCCTTCTAAGTCTGGCTGCTGATAGAAAATGCAGTGCTTGTTGGGAGGCAACCCAGTGGTCGGAATAACACTATGTCAGGTGATGCTTTTCCTTTCTCCACCTGTTTTAATTTTACAATGGGGACATTGTAGGATTTAGGCATGGGGGGGTGCATTTGCATTTTAGGAAGTATTCATGCATTTAGGTTAACATATATAAAAAAAAAATTCCTCTTTTCTTGAGCTGATTGGGTTAGCCCTAGCAAAATACCTTTGTCATTGGAGGTTTTTCTTCTAGAATTATTTCTTAAGTTTAGAATCCAGTACATTTATTTCACATGCATGTAGACTGGGTAATGGATCCTCGAGGAAAACCAATAAGAATTTGTAGTCCACTAAACCCTTAGACAGTTCATAAGGAGTTAGGCATACTATCTTCTAGTAAATCCACCTCATATTTGTGAGAAGAAAGTAGAGAGATAACTGGTGCGCTAAGTCTTGTGCAAGGACTCTTAAGTTTTGGATAATTAGATGATGATACTTCAGAGTTAGGCATAGTTTTCACTCTCTGTTCCTGTGTGCATACTTTGTGTGAATTCTTGAGAGTCACCAAATAAGGTAGATACACAGAGATTGAGTCTTAATAAAGTTATAACTATGGTGGATGGTTACGACCGTCCTTCATAGAGTCCTTGGCTGAAGGAGGGTATTAGTGTCAAAGGTCAGAAATACGCCTGTCCTATCTGTTCCTTTCCAATGTCGAGAATAGGCACTTCCACCAAATAAGCCACATAATATCCTCTTGACCATCATCATCCTAAATAATGCCTCATAAATAAAAGTCTGTGTCGTATTATGTTGATTTATATTAAAAAAAAAAAAGAAAGAGAAAAGAAAAGAAGAAGAAAAAGAAGAAATATTTACTCCAAAAAGAAAAAGCTCCAAGTTATAATGTAACATTATTTCTGAGGCAACAGAACACCTATCGCGTTCCACCAAATATGACCCATACCTACCTTTTAGTATTTCTGATCGCCCGAATACTGGTTGAGGACTCTAACTTAGTTGTAGAGTTATTAAAACTTTAATTGAAGTGTGGATGCCATGTGAGGACACCAAATAGTGAGTACAATTTCTAAATCTGGCGAGATTTGTGATCTCAGAAAGAAAGAAAAGAGGGAGTGCCCAGGAACATCAAGAGAGCACAGTTGTGTAGCCTCTGTCAAAGTTGACTTGTCTAATATTCTAGAGATCTAGAGTCTGTAGTACTAGACTATATGTAGCACCAGATGAGTGTGTGCCACCAAATACAAATCCATGCTACTCGATATCTCGTACCTAAGCCAAAAGCTGGGGTCAAATTACAGATTATCTTCTGCTTTATCCCCGAGGGAAGTAGTTGCCTATCCTGAAAGAAATATTCGCCAAGGATGAAGTACGAACTCCCAGTGTGAATTGGCTTTTTCACTTGGATTCGTTACATAGGCTATTATCACGTCACATTTGTCTGGATCTCTAAAGTTTTAAAATAAGAAAAGAAGAAATCTTCTAATTACTTCTATTATTTTTCATTTTTGCTAGGGACTAGCAAATCTTAGGCATGGGGGTATTTGATGAATCCATTTTAATGGACTTGTATTTGAAGGTTCCCTACTAGGAGGGGTGACGTAATAAAACGCGGAAATAAATATAAACAATATCATAAAATAGACAACCACACAAAGTACACAAAGATTTTTAGGTGGAAACCCAAATCGGGTGAAAACCACCACCTAACCCTCTCGAGTTAGGATTTTCCGATCAACCTAGTTGATCAAATCCACTAACCGAATCACTTTAAAACGAGGGTGATTTAACCTCAGTACAACCACGCTACAAGTACGAGGGTAGCGTTCCTCAACCCCTTCTCTCCACGAGAAGGATTTTGTCCCACGAAGGAGACGGGAATTCGCAAAGTGAATACCCAACTAAATAACAAAGATAAAATAAACAACAAGTCCTTTAGAGCCAACAAAGTAATAAACCTAAGCTTCTATAGGATTTAGGAAACTCCCCTTTGCAAGGAGTGCGTCGACGATGACGCGGGTGCGTGAGCCACGCAACGGTGCAATGTCGCTCTCGTGAATAACGGCGGGAGAGCGAGTGCGTGAAGGCTTGATGCTCTCAAGATGTAGAACTTGAGCTTAGAGAGCAAGATCTTTTCTGGACACAAAAGAGTGTGAAAGTGTGTAGCTAAGTGTATCCAAGTGTGTGTTTGTGTGTCAAAGGCTCCCCTCTATTTATAGAGGCCTTAGGAAGGCTTTGGAAGGCTTAGAAAAGCTTCCATAGCCGTTGGGAACAAAGCCCAAGAGAATTAGGCCGAAATCAGGACAATGATTACATTTGACAGGGTGATCAGACGTCTAACTCTGGCATCAGACGTCTGGAAGGCCACTTTAAGACGTCTGATTTAAAGGTTAGACGTCTGATTTTGGGCGGGTCTCTTCCTGACTTCGATCAGATCTAAACAGGGTTCTAGTGCAAGTCCATCAGATGACATATAGGACGTCTGGCACTATGTCTGGACGTCTAGAAACCTACTTTTACTGTGGGAATGGATTTTCCAAACGTTGCAATGGCTAGAAAATCTCTGAGAAGAGATTTTGGGTCAGCCGAGGCAAAACGGTCATTTATCAGATGTCTGGAAAGGCCTAAGGACGTCTGATAAGGCTCTAACGGTCATATCTTGAGTGTTTGCTAAGCCAGCCAACGATCCACTAATTGGACGTCTGGCAAATCCATCAGACGTCTCTTAAGACGTCTGGTCTAAGGTCTGGACGTCTGATTTCATCAGACAGAACTAACTATGTCTAGCCTAATAGTTATCAGACGTCTGAAACAACAGTCAGACGTCTTAAAATACTTTATCAGACGTCTGATTTGGGAATTAGACGTCTGGAAGTGCTGTTTGAACCCTATATTGGTTTTCTAAGTATTCTACAGAAAACCTAAGTATCCTAGGGTGGTGCCGGTGTTCCTAGGACTACTGTTAGGGTACTTTGAGGCTCTTTAACAGAAATCTAAGTAACAAAAATAAAGAGCAACAAAAGAAACAAAAAATACAATGAGTACAAGAGAAGGAAGTCTATCCTATTCTTCATCTCCTTCCTTCTTCAATATATCACTCGCGAATCTCTTCTGTTCTCCATTAAGCTCCTCCAATCCATCCTGGATGCGAGCTCGAGTTCCATCTAAACACGTCCACATTTGCAATTGACCTGAAATCTAGGACTCAAATTGCAAATGTTAAATAACACGTGTTTTGTTATCATCAAAACAAATGATCGTGGTGCTCTAGCACCAACAGTATTACGCCTAAGTAATTTTAATCTTACCTTTTAGGTTTGTTAATAACTACATTAAGTTATAGAATATTTGTATGCATCATGATTTAAGTTTATAACATTCTATAACTTAATATGTAATGATTTTGTTATTTTTATGTGCAGGAATGATATTTAGAAAGAACAAGGAGTTGGGGAGTAAATTTCCCCAACAAACAACCGGCGGCATATATCTCTTCCCCTTCCCCTGGCCACCCTTAACAAGTGCAAACAACCACCGACTAAAATTAGGAGGGGATTTTGAAAATCCCAGGTAGCGCAGAAGAGAGGAGTTAAGAGGAGGAGGAGGAGCAGAGGAGAAGAGGATCTGCATCTTCACCCCACGGGGAACTGCTCCACCGCATGCACTGTGCACCCCATCTTGCCCTTCAGCCTATGCCTGCTCCTTCTCCACCTTGCGTGCCCACATCAGCCTCCACAGCCATCAGGCGCACCACCACACCAGTCACCGCACAAGCACCCATCCACCCTTCAGTGCCTCCCTGCAGCGCGCCCTCCCCTCTACAGGCACCCGCTCCCGCAGGTGCGTGCCCTTCTGCAGCACCCGCAGGCGCTCGGCCTATACGCACCGCCCCGCTCCGCCCTCGCCAACCACGCCTGCAGGTGCGCGCTCTTCTGCAAGCACCTACCTGCACGCCCGTAGGTGCTATGCGCCTTCACCACTACCAGGCCCACACCCGCAGCACCCACCACAGCGTGCCTTGCGGGCACACCGCCTCACCCGCGCCCTCACCAAGTGCCCTGCAGGCACCCACTCACGCCCTCGCCACCAACGCCTTGTAGGTGGGCACCCGCATGCACCTACGCCTCCAGCACATAGCCAACCGACGGCTGTAGCAGTCTCCTTCTCCTCCAACAAGCCGACGACCCTCCTCCGCCTATCGGCCACCGTTGGCCACCTCTCACCGCTCTGTGACCGTCATCGTGATCCCCACGGGTCGGTCAACCTTCCCCCATAGCAGCTCCGTCGCCGGTGCCCTCTCTCTCGTGAGGAGAGTGAAAGCTCTGTTTTCCCTATAATTAAAATTTACATCTAATGCCATTGCCACCAGAAATTAATTTTTGATTTATTATTATTTTATTTTGGCAAAATTACGAATGCACACTCATACTTTCTGATAATTGCACGTTATTGTTATTCACCTGTTTGAAGATTGGTTTTGGGATTAACATGTGCACCAATTTTCTCTAGTATATGTCAATTGAAAATTACATAAAATCATCATATATTTATTGAAGATTTCAGTGAGGGAAAATTACACATATACCCTTATATTTTTGAGTTATTGTGAATCTTCTTTCCATCGCATTTTATGTCAGATTTGACCAGGGATTTCGTTCTTAACCGAAAGAATACGAAATAATCGAGAGTTTATTGCATAATTGCCACCCTATGGACACGACCCGCTCTTCTGTGAGTGGTTATTTTTATTGTTGATTAGTCGATTTTTCCACCACTTAAATACTACAATGCTTAGCGGAAAATCGACTCGTTAGTGGCTGGGTGCAGGGGGTTGGGTGGCTTGTGTGCAAGTCTGCTGAGTGTAGGGGGTTGGGTTCGAGGTGGCTGGGTGCATGGCGGCTGTGTAGGCTACGTGTAGGGTGGCTGGGTCACATCCTTACTTGCTGAGGTGCCCTACTCATCCTTACCTCTTTTAGCAAATTTCTTGAATTTCATGTCCATAGACATTAAAAAAATTAGTATTTGTATAAATTTTATGAAATAAATAAATAAAAATAAAAAAATCTGAAAAAAATTCTGTAGAGTTTCTCCTATATTACGGATATTTTCCAAAATCCTGTAAAAAGGAAATGACACATTCTACATGGTATAAAATCACACATTGTACAGTAAAACATAAACATAATAAATGAAATAAGCACTTTGATTATTATTCCAACATAAACATAAACATAAAAGTAACTGGTTGTTCTTTTTCCAAACCATTGTTTTATTAGAGAAGTTAATTTGGGTTATATACCCCTAAATGATGATTACTAGCCATTTTCATGTCATTTTTCTATCCCTAATTATGAAAACTTACCATAAATTGATGAATTTATATAGATAAATTGGACTCTTGAAGTTGACAACACTAGCCCAGAAGAAATATCTTGTTGCCCACAAATATCTTTCACTTCTCCACGAATTTCTCCACTTTTCCAGTCTTCCCCTCCATGACTACAAACCATACTTTGATGGCTCATCCACCTGCTTTGTTGCAAGCATGGAGATGGGGTTTTTTTTTCTTTCGAAAGGGAATGGAGATGGGAAAATATGACATAAGAAGAAGACATCAATGTTGTAAAGATAATTATACCTTACATATCAATATCCATTGCACCTGCACCAACTTCCGGTAAGTGTTCTTGATAAGCATTTACTTCTACATCATTTTTGACATCTTTTTGTGTGTCCAAATATTCATGTGAAATTGTTCATACAGGTATAATCCATCCATTTCTATTGTTGTCAGGGACGTAGAAGACTTGAGATACTTGACATGTTAATGTAAACGGTTCTGAAGAATGAAGAATTTGACGATTCTTATTCAAACTTAAAAAACTGTTCTTATCAAGTTTGAATCCAATGCCTTCTTTAAACACATCAAACTAATTACACTTAAAAAGGACAACTCTACGATCGTATCTGAAGCTCATCTGAATGATTTCTTCAATATGTCCGTAGTAGCCATCACAACTAGTGTTCAAATCACAACTGACAACAACACCAGCATGCTGCATGGCCTTCATATCATCTATGGATTTTATACTGAATCTGAATCCATTTATAACATAACCTGAATGGTAAAGTCCATAACTCAACAGTTGATCCGATATTATGTCGAAGTCTACCAACCATCGTGGGTCATTCTCTTCTTTCATTTGCATAACACGTTCTTTAAACCAGTCTAGAAAGTCAACCTCACGTGTTTCTGGATGTGAACACTCCTTAAATTCATTATAAAATTCATCAACTTCTAGAATCTGCTTAAGAATGTACAAGTGAGCTAGACACCGATCGATTTCAGAGATTGATTTGTACTTTGTGTGGAGGACAGACCTTCCTAGAATATCAAATATGGAAGGACAATCTTCATCATTCTCATTGTACCCTCCATCATAATTTCTTTATAATCGATTAAATTGATTGTTTGTCTTATCCATATACATGGCACAGAAGTTAATGGACTCTTCTACAAGATATCCTTCCACAATAGATCCTTCAGGCTTAGCCTTATTTAACACATAATCTTTAAGTTTCTTCAATAATTATTCAACTGGATACATCCATCTGTATTGCACAGGCTCAGCAACTTTCGCTTTATTTGCAAGATGCAGAGTTAAATGAACCATGACATCAAAGAATGCCAGAGGAAATATATTCTTCATTTTACATAATGTGATGACTATCCAAATACTGTAATAAATCATAATGTATAGTTTTTGAATAAATAGCTTTGAAATATCAGCTCATCTTTATAATTGAATCCACAACTAGATCAGGTTGCAGCCCATGAATAGCTAGTAGGAACAAGACTTGCATGTAAACGTGACTGTCGTGACTCTTTAACCCACTAATTTTCTTTTGAGCCTCATTTACACATCGAGAAAGTTGTGAAGAATAGCCGTCTGACACCCATACTTCTTTCAAAAAGGTGAAAACTTTCTCTTGTTGATCATTGTTTAAGCTGTAAATGGCTTCCGAAAAGTCATAACTGCCATCTTCTTTTTCAATAACATGTAACTCTGGACGAATGCCTAAAGTTATCATGTCTTTTCTTGTTTTCGCTGTATCCTTTGGACTATTAGTTAAGTTGAACACATCCAAAATGTTATCCATGACATTCTTCTCAATATGCATCACATCAAGATTATGTTGAATAGTTAGATCTTTCCAATATAGGAGTTCCATGAAGAAAATGCTCTTCTTTCTAAAACCTGCATGTTTCAAAGCTATTTGATCTTTCTTAAATAGATGACCTAATCGTATGTTGCCAAGTTGTAATTTCTCCATTATTTGAAAACCTGGCAACCTTATTGAATTTGTACTTAGATTATTCCTTGGATTCTTAGAAGAATACCGACAACTTCTACCTTGTCCTTAAACACTGTTGTTCACCATCTATACTCAACTTGCAGGAATCTACGGTGTCTCAAATAACAGAACTTGTTGCTTTCACGTAGTCGAAGATGTTGAGCGTCATCCAAACATACTGCACAAGTAGACTTTCCCTTTATACTTCATCCCGACAAATTTGCATATGTAGGAAAGTCATTAATGGTCCACAATAATGTAGCATGCATATTAAAGAATTCTTTTCTGTGTGCATCATATGTACGAATGCCATTACACCACAACAATTTTAATTCATCTATCAATAGTTGAAGATAAATGTCAATTGCATTTCCTGGCTACTTTGGACCAGGGATGAGGAGGGCCAACATCATAAATGACGATTGCATACAAAGACATGCAGGTAAGTTGTAAGTTACCATCACGACTGGCCAAATTGAATAGGATGGGTACATGTTCTTGAAAAGATTAAACCCATCGCTTGTAAGACCCATTCTGACATTTCTTGCATCCTCCGCAAATGTAAATGAGTGCTGTCAAACATTTTCCACTCTTCTGAATCTATAGGATGGCGAATGTAACCATCTCGTGACATATTATCCTTATGCCATGTCATCAAATTTGCAGTTCTATTTGAAATAAAGATGCGTTGAAGCCTAGGAATCAATGGAAAGTAACGTAGAACCTTCTTCAGCTATTTTTTGGCCTTTGTATTTAGTGGATTTCCCACTTTAAATCTGTCAACACCACATTGTGGACAACTACACAACTCTGCACATTCATTTCTGTATAACACACAATCATTTGGACAAGCGTCAATTTTCTCTTAATTTAAACCAAGTCCATGAATCTGTTTCTTTGCTTCATACCATATCTTTGGATAACCTTTCATATCATTAAAAAGCTCTCCAATGAATTCAAGCGCCTCGAACATCAATTTAGAGGTCACTCTATTCATAACCTTCATCCGAAATAACTTCAAAAGAAATGACAACTTAGAAATGGACGTGATACCAGGAGCAATAGGTTCGTCCGCTGCCCTAATAGCATCATAAAATTGATTACAAGTCTCCCCACTAGTCGGATCTTGAACTCCTACTCTCATCTCATCAAGCATTTCATCGATGTCATCATCTTCAATGTCAACAGCTGTCTCATCAAAATCTATCGAAGATTGTCTATCTTCCTCTGTCTAATCCTCTCCATGAGCAATCCAGTTAGTATAATGCTCCCACCAGCCGTTGTAAATCGTGTGCTCATATACAGTGTTCCTATCATGTGAATATCCATTCAAGCACCTCTTACATGGGCAAAATATCTTGTCAAACTTGTCTCCTCGTCTCAATGACTTCCTATCATCATGAAATGCCCAATCAAGGAACTCTCTCACTCCATTCTTGTATCGAGAGTAATCTAACTTCCTCAAACTAATCCAAGACTTATCCATGATAATCTACAAAAGTGAAATAAAACCACTTAATAATTATAATTAATCTGATTTCATAATAGTGTTTGTATTTTGATTAACATTTTTACTTAATAGCCTATCTTTGAAGATTTGATCACAATATTACTTGTTACATGTAACCAGTGTCTAGAAAAATTTTGGCAACATCTCCTTGCACTTCTCCAGTACACCCACCAAGACTAACCTTAACTGCATTCCCAATAACACTCATTTAAGGGTGCATTAGGAACGTAGATCAGATCAGTTGTCATACCAGAGAAGAGCGAAAAGATACTACCAAAATTCCTCCAATCATCGGTTCCATGTAACAAGTAACCCTAACTTGTTATCAAATCTTCAAGGACCCCCCTTCGTTCAGAACTTCTCTGAACAAAGGACGATGACTCTTATGGCATGCTATAAAGGCAAAGCTTCGTGAATGTAAGTGAGGTATACAAACACTTTGCCTTATCCGTATAACATGATCATAAGTGTCGACGGGTGAGTGCTTTGACTCGATTATTCCCTCCCAAAACCTATAACCTAGGGGTTAGAATACCTATTGTTTGTCCTCAAGTGCATCTAGATTTGTGCAAGTATGTGTATCTATGAATTCATTAAAATAATAAAATTTACAATAAAAATAAATAATTATCTATAAAATAAAAATAGATTCATCCTCTCTTTCCCTCCTCTCCCTTCTCTTCATTCTCTCCTATCTCCCTGTCTTACCACTTCCTTTCGACTCTCTTTCTCTCTTCTCCCTACCCTTTCTCTCATCCTTCCCTTCCTTTATATTCTTCCCTATGCATCTCTCTCCCTCTTCTTCATCTCCTATCTATTTATTTATCCTCTCTTTCATCTCTTCTCCCTATCCTTCCTCTCCTCCTTCCCTTCATTAATTCATATTCTTCTTTATTCATCTCTTTCCTCCTCTTCCTCTCCTGCTCCATCTCCTTTCACTTTCCCTCTTCTCTTATTACTTCTTCCAAACTTCTTAAATTCATAAAAACTTTCACATAAGAAATACAATAAGCATCAAGTGGGCACACCCTACATTTATAAAATAAGCATTCAGAAATATCATCAAGTGGGCACACCCGAACATTCTAAACCTAACTAAGTGGGTATGATTGCGCAGCAATCATAAGTCTTAATTGACCTAAATTAGGCTAGAACTTAGCATAAGCTAGTGTAATTCATGCATACATAAACATTACTTGCATCTTTACTGCTTTCCTTTATCTATGCATTAAATAATGATATAGTGTACTAATTAAGTGCATTATATAACTTGCAGGTAATAAGAAGCTCAAGAGCTAGATCTAAAGCTAGATTTGGAGCTAGATCTAAAGTTGGACTTGAAGCTAGTGCTGGATTAGAGCTGGAGCGAAAGGCCTTAGAATAAATGTAGTAGAGAAATAATGTAAGGGTTGAGGTATGTTATTCTATTAAGTAAGAATAAGGCAGAGTTAAATTATGAAGAACTTAGGTTCATTCCTAACCTTAGGATAGCCTTAGAAGCCTTCTTAAGCCTTAGCCACCCATATATTAGGTCACCATAGCCTAGGAGGCCTCAAAACCCTAGTTCTAGCCCTCATCTGGATGTCCAGATAAGTTATTGGATGTCCAAGACCCTTAGCCACAACCCGCATACCTTAAACCTATGTCTGCATTGTTATTGGACATCCAGACACTTGGTCAGACATCCAATTTTTGCAAAATACCCAAGACAAAACCATGATTCCTTCCTGACACAAATTGGACATCCAGATAAGAGGTTTGGACTTCTAATTTTTGGGTATAAGTCATCTGATACTCTTATCAGACATCTGGAACTGCCCTCCAGTTCTTGTTTTGGAATTCAAGATTGGATCTTGAGTTCCTAGATCCCTAAACCCAATTCGAACCCCCTGGGAATCTAAATGAAGGTATTTTAACAATATTACACCACCTCTAGACCTTCCTAAGAACCTAATCAGGTTCTCACTAAGCCTAATTGACTTGGATCATAGTAAATTACAATTTCCTAGTCAATTGGACTCATAGAGTCCAATTGAGCTTAGATCTCAACCCACACAAGTTCAATTGGACTCAGTGAGAGTCCAATTGACCTAAGCCCAACTCAATTTAGTTTTTTCACTCTCAATTAAGATTCACACTCACTCAATTAAACTTATGTCAAGTTTAATTACACTTTCCCCTTAGCAAATTAGGGTTTGCAACCCTAATTTGAGACCTACCCTAACTCAAACCCCTTAGAACCTAACCTAGACCACTTAGCCACCTAGGTCACACCCACACACATACCCATTCATGCACCCCCACACCACCTAGATCCTTCTAGGATCTTCCAAAGGTGGCACCACCTTGGTTGCTAAATATAGCAACCACGGAAGGGTCTTCTCTTAGATCCACTTTTTGTGGATCTAAGAACCACCTCTCACCTCCCTTGGATGGCCACACATAGGGCTCTCTCTAGAGAGTTCTACACATGTCTAGAGAGAATTCCAAGGGTCTATAAAAAGACCCCATAGGTGGCCATTTAAACCCATCTTGGCAATTGTCTTCATTCCACCTTCATTTAGCATAAGTCCACCTCCACTCTATCACCATCTCCACAAGCTCCAACACCATGACTCCACCACCTTCATGCCAAGCTAGGGTCACCTCTCCCTCCTTCCTCCAAGGGTTGGCCTAAGCACCATTAGCCGCTTCTCTTTCTTCTCCCTACCTCCACTTAAAGGCCATTGGAGACCACCTCCGGATGCCCTTCCTTCTGCTAGCTAAGTAGATCGTAGTTCTTCATAATTTTTATCTACCTTACTGATGCTTAGTAGTGTAGCTCCATATTCCTCCCCAATGATGCATGTGTAATCCCCCCATAGATTCATGCATGCAGTCGTTTTCTACTAGATAGTTTTCCATTTTCAAGCATTCATGTATAAGCTTTCCTTTAGCTTTGCTCTGTAACCCTTATCTGGATTCAATGAAAATCATCTTTATATATATATATATATATATATATATATATATATATATATATATATATATATATATATATATATGTCTATTATGAAATCACCATGAGCTTCCTTACAATATCTTTCTTGTGATAATAAGTTGCCTGTGCTCATTTTATATTTTTTTTGCAACTAACATGTCGGTGCCTGAAAACATTGAGGATCTAACCATTAATGTGTTCTTTGTCAATGGCCATCATATAACTAGGACCATGCATACTGAAACCCATACATTCACATTTGTCATTTACTTAACACATGCGCACATGATTAGGGTTAATCATGCAAATGCCAAAACATTGATCCATAGGTTAAAAATAGGTGTGTGATTTTAAGCGACTAGAGCGAGCAAGATCAAAATCATTTTTGCATTTCCATAATACCTCCTAGAGACGAACGACTGGGACTAAAAGTCTCATTAATTTAGAAATATTTTTGTTGACCAGATTTCGCGACTATACTATAAACAACGACAGTGATTTCAAAACATGTGATCTATGGTCCCAACAGGGTACACCCCACTTTCTAAACCTAAATAAGTGGGCACACCCCACATTCATTGACAAATTAATTAACTTAAATTGATATACCTCAACATAACGTGTGAATAGAAGAGAGGTGTCCAGTGATCGACGTGAGATTCCGACATCAAATTATAAAATTTTATAAGAAAAAAATAAAAAAAAATTACATAAATTTAAACACATCTTACATTTAATTAATGTACTACATATTTTTAAATTAACCTAAAAGTCAAAAATGTTGGGAGGGGGAGCTACTGCCGAGGAGATGGGGGAGGCAGGGTTGGTTGAGAGGAGGAGGGGAGGGAGGGGGAGGATGTTGGCTATGGCATGGGGGTTTCAGCTGGGAGGAGGAGGGGGTTTGGGGTTGGTTGGAGGAGGAGGGGGAATTCAGTTGAGAGGAGGAGGGGGTGGAGGTGGTAGGGGAAAGGGGGGAGGTTGTTGGGAGGAGGAGGGGGTGGAGGTGGTAGGGGAGAGGGGGGAGCTTGTTAGGAGGAGGAGGGGGTGTGGGGGTCAGTTGGAGGAGGAGGGGGTGGAGGTGGTAGGGGGAGGGGTGGTGGCTTGCTGGGAGGAGGAGGGGGAGTGGGGGTCAGCTTGCTGGGAGGAGGAGGAGGATGTGGGAGGGATCGGTCGCTGCTAGGAGGAAGAGGTGGGAGGGGGTAGTCGCAGCTGGGAGGAGGACAGACATGCAGATGTGCGGTGGAGGTGGGAGGACCACTTGCTCAGCTGGGAGGAGGGTTGTAGGTCGCATGGCGGCGGAGGTGGGAGGTCCTTGTGGAGGAGGAGGACGACGATGGGAGGGGGTTGGAGGAGGTCGGAGGAGGACGAATAGGACAATGTTGATAGTGAACAGAAGAGGAGAGTTATGCTTACCGAGGATGAGGCAAATGTGTAGCCAGAGGTCGTCCTCATGGTCAGGGAAGGGAAGTATTGAACAAGGGTAGCATTCTGGGGAGTTTGCGGAGTCAGACTAAATATTGGACCATATACGACGGTTCTCCCAAAATCGTCGTCTCAAGTGGGGTTAGGGCGCGAATTTTCATGCCTAAGGGAAATTTTTGTTGATGACATACACGGTGATTCTCATTGAAAACTATCGTATATGTTAATGCAGTCACAAATAAGACGGTGTTAGAATTGTCATCTATAGATGTTGCTATAGATGATGGTTCTAATTCAAAACAATCGTTAACGAAACTGTCATCTACGTCGATGCGGGGACCTCCATACATAGGAGGGGGCATGGAGGGTTAGTATGCCCAACGGTTTGAATTAGAACCGTTGTGTATATTATCAATAAGAAGGTTTTATAACTATCATTTATATCTTCTGCTATAGACGATGATTTTAATTAAAACTGTTGCTAAATAAGCACCGCCAAAGCCCATTTTTCTAGTAGTGACGCATCCTGTTGCACTCACCGCATCTATCTTCAGGACGACTGTAGACCCTCTCGCCAACCCCAACGTTGCTTAAACCCTAATATGTAGGAGGTTGTAAAATGGGAAATCATTAAATGGCTCAATGCTGGCATTATTTACCCTATCTCCGATAGCCAATGGGTCAGCCCTGCACAAGTTGTACCCAAGAAAGCTGGCCTCACTGTTGTTACAAATGATAATGGTGAAGAAATCCCCAATAGGACTGCCTCTTCATGGCGTGTTGGTATTGATTATCGAAAATTAAATACAGCCACAAAGAAGGATCATTTTTCGCTCCCATTTATTGATCAAATTTTGGAGCAGCTAGCCGGACAAGAGTATTATTGCTTTCTTGATGGATACTCCAACTACAATCAAGTGGTAATCCACCTAAGGACCAGGAAAAGACCACTTTCACCTGCCCCTTCAGAACCGTTGCTTTCTGAAGAATGCCCTTTGGATTGTGTAATGCACCCGTGATGTTTCAATAGTGTCTGTTAGCAATCTTCTTTGATATGGTAGCTAATTGCCTGGAGGTCTTTGTGGATTATTTTTCCATTTTTGGAGATTCTTTTGATCATTGTCTTTGGAATTTAGAAAGAACTCTCCAAAAATGTATTGAGGTTAACCTGGTTCTTAGTTGGGAAAAGAACCATTTCATGGTTTAGAAGGGCATTGTCCTGGGTCATGTTATTTCTGGAAAAGGAATCTCGGTAGATAAAGCTAAAGTCAATACAATCTCAAAACTTTCCCCACTCAGTTCGGTGAAACAACCACAATCTTTTCTGGGGCATGTGGGATTCTACCGACGAATTATTAAGGATTTCTCCAGAATCTCCCGACCACTAAGCCACCTTTTGACTAAAGACCAACCATTTTACTTTGAGATTGCTTGGAGAGTTTTAATATTTTACAACAAGCAATTACTAAGGCACCCATTCTGTAAGCACCCAACTGGGCTCATCCTTTTGAGCTTATGATAGATGCCTCATATTACATAGTAGGAGCCATCTTAGGGCAACATATCGACAAGAAACCCATTGTGATTTATTATGCTAGTAAAACACTTGATAAAACACAACGGAATTATACTGTTACCCAAAAAGAACCCCTTACGATGATTTTTTCCCTTGAAAATTTTCATTCATATCAGTTAGGTGATGTCAAACGAACGTGCTTGTGTAAAAATCATTCATTGTAGCACGTTTTATGACATCAATTTTAAATAAAAGTATCAGATGTGAGAACAAGTGTCAAACACAAGGTGGCATGGAATCGGATCAGATATTTGCTTTTGTGTCACAAAATTTTGTCATTTATTTGCTTGCAAACCAGGGAGAACAAGAAAGAAAGAGAGAGAGAGAGATAGGGTTAGAGTATTATGATGATGATGTGATAATAGCTAACTATGAAAGAAATCGAGCAACATAATCCATTATCAAAAAATAGAAGTGTTTCACAATAACACTAGAGGAAAGCTTTAAAATGAGAAGTATTAAACAAAGAACTAGCTAATTGGAGAGGCAAGGCAGCCACGGCAATGGAGGGACTTCTGTCGGCGGCTCAGCATCTCTGAGACATGCTCTTAGCTCTAGAAGGTGGTGGTAGCACTTGGGTAGAAGATAAGTGTAAATGGGAGGGGTAGGTCCCTTTTTATAGTTTAGGAAAGGGCTCAAATTTGTCATTGGGTCAATAGCGACATTCAAAATGTCACTATTGACCGGTTGCAAACGTCACCTTAGCCTCCTCCTTCGCACCTTCAACACATGCACAACTGTCATTAGATCTGCGTGTGCGCTGCTTAAGCCGTCTGATCAAAGATTAGATGGTTGAAATCAAACTTCTGCTGCTACTTGCGATTGCACCCTACACCCTCATCAGATGGGGTGTATACTCCGACATGATCGCGCATGTGAGTAGCGAACTATTGGAGGCACGTGATGCGGCCGCTCCTCAACCATAGATTTGATCAAACGGCCGAATTCCAATTGGAGCGCGTGATGGGAGGCACCTTTGGTGATTCAAACTTGCATCTGATGAAGTGGAGACAATGCTCGATCGCTATGCTATCTACACGGATGGTCATGTGGATGGCTTCAGGCCTCTACAGTGTCAACCGTCCAATGGCTGATCTACGGTTGCGATTGCACCTGCACACGATGAAGAGAGAAAGCAAGGTGCGCGATCGTCAAAGGAGCGAGTACCACATGTCGCATTTTGGGTGTTGATCAGTAGATCACCGATCAGAACTGCTTGGGCTTATTGTAGGAGCTACGGAGGTCGAATTGAAGTGATGTTAAGTCTGTTGGACTTCGTTCATCAATTCGGATCCATCTGTATGGTCCGATTGCTCATCTGAGGCCTATTTCAATATGCACATGCACACAAGGTCCTTAAACATTAATTCTAATCAATCTTAGTCATGAAATAACACAACATGCATGCGATGCTCCCAAACCCACTATGATATGATATTATCACACAGGTACCCTCAAAATTGACTCTACTTGATGATATTAACATTGATAATTGTAGAGTCATCATACCTTCATGCCCACCCCTTGCTAGTAGTCCCTAGCAAGGTTTAACCCAAATGCTATTTACAAAATAAAATTAGGAATTGATTACTTAGGTAGAAGTTGCTTGTCAAAAAGAAGAAATTTCTACTAAGAACCTAACTTGCAAAGACTCAATAGTGCCCAGGTTACCTACCAAAATGCCGACCGCCTGAGTTCTTGCTTTATTCTATATAGAAGCAACTATATATATATTTTTTCTTTTTCATCTTTTTTAATTTTTTTGGATCTTTGGAGTTGAGGATTTCAGGATAACTTTTTATGGCTACCCAATCCACCTAAGACTCGAAAAGGGCTCTTAGAACTAAGCATCTTATTGTGAAAGTGAAGGACTCACTCAACGGCAATTAAAACGAACTTTGGGTTTCTACACCCTAGGTGACCAGAAAGAGAAAATGTTTCCTAAAGGTGTATCTATCTGACCATTAGCTTTCTCCCTACTTTTATTTTTTTGGGGTCAACACAATGGTGAACCCAGTGTATATCTCCTTGAATTATGCTACTTCCCCGCTTCTTACTTATGTGTTTTAGAATTCTTGTGCAGTTTATGAGTTGGGATCAGGATAACCGACCAATGGGCTATCACTCATGATAACTTGCTAGCCATACTCGTGCGGTGAAGTGTGGCTTATTTCTTTTTTTCTTTCCTCCTTTTCTATTTTCCTATTTCTCTATTTTTTTTAAGTGGCTTTTGACAAGTCGATTTTTCGCTTTCAATTAAGTTTTGCAAATGAAAAAATGCATCGTTTGTAGTTCTATGTGGTGGAAAAGTTGACTAATCAACAATTAATATAACCACTCAATTAGGAGCGAGTCGTGTCCATAGGGAGGTAATGACGCAATAAAATCTCGATTATTTCGTATTCGTTCAATCTAGTGAGAAATCCATAGTCAAATCTAACATGAAATGCGATGGAAAGAAGATGCACAATAACTTGGAAATGTAAGGGTAGATGTGCAATTTTTCCTTACTGAAATATTCAATAAATATGTGATAATTTATGTAATTTTCAATTGACATGTATTAGAGAAAATCTATCGACATTTTAATCCCAAAACCAATGTCAAATAATGTTAATCACAAAAGCCACGCAATTGTAAGAAAGCTTGAGTATGAAGTTGCAATTTCACCATAATAAAATAATTATGAATCAAAATTCCTTTTCCTGGCAATGGCATGAAATGTAATTACTAATTAGAACAAAAACAGAGGATTTTACCTCTCTCCTCCTCGCGATCGGGAGAGAGGTTCAATTGAGGAGAGGTTCCCACAGGAGGTTGGTTGAAGTGAGGCCATCGCGATGGTGGCAGCGGTACGTCGAGAGGTGGCCTGAGCCAGCCTGCCGGTGGAGAAAGGTGGCGGCGGTGAAGAAGCTACTGCTGTCGCGAGTGAGGAAGGTGTGCAGCTGCTGAGGCGTGCGGCGACTGAGGCACGCGGGCGTGAGCTAGAGTGCCGCAGTGTGGGTGCTGCTGCGTGCTGGAGGTGCACTGGACGAGGTCGACGAGGGTGGTGAAGGAGCAGGCGCGCGTTCTGCAGGTTGGAGTGCGCGTTGTGGGCGAACGTGCTGCAAGAAGGCACTGGAAGTGGGCGCTGCAGCAGGTGCGGCTCTGCAAGCTGCATGGTGGGCACGCGGAAGTGGGTGCGCTGGAGTGGGCGCGCTGGAGTGGGCGCGCTGGAGTGGGCACGCTGGAGTGGGTGTACTGGAGGATGGTGCACACAGCAAGGGCGTGCGTGTGGATGGCGGTGCTGCAGAAGATGAGTGCACGCGGTGGAGCTGTGGACGGTGCTGCACGCTGGTGGGAAAGTGTGTGCAGCTGCACGGGGAGCCGGTGGAGCACTTACTGCATGCGTCGTTTCTGCAGGGCGGTGAGGTGATGGTTGCGTGCTGCTGGCCGGTGCTGCACGCTGGCGGGTGGAGAAACAAAGGATGGGGGAAGAAGATGGAGGTGGTGCTGTAGGAGTTTCAAACGCCTGGGAACATTCCCAAACATCTTAACTGACAGGGATGTGAAGTTGCAGTGGCTGCAGTGGTGGTTGTTGGTGATGATGGCGAGGTTGGTGCATGTTGAGGTGCTCACAGTAATGCAGACGAGCTACAGATGGCGGTGTCGCCTATCATGCCACACGCCCACGGTGGTGGAGGCTCGTTGCCATGGTTGAGGCCGGTGGTGGTGGAACGGACGAGAGATCAACTCTCTACACAGTGGTGGGTCGAGGATGGTGGCCTCCCGTACAAGGCAGCCTCCCTCCTCCTTTTGTAGCCACGGCCTTCTTTTCAAATTCAAAATGGCGTGGCGTAAATGTGATGCACAGGAGGAGGAGGTGGAGCCGAAGCCGGAGGAGTTACCTGTGCAAAGGAGAAAAAAAATAAAAGAATAAAATATTATGGTTATTTATGCATAAGTCCTTAACTTCCATGTTAAATTAAAATAATGCATGTAATGCACCTAATTGGTTAACTAATGCAATTCTAAGTTAATTCTAAATGCATTTAGTTATGAATGCAATGCATGAATTATGTAATTAAATCGGAAATATGAATTAATCTATTTACATCCTAATGCATGCTAAATAAATGTTAGAATTAACTTAATGTCTAGGCACTTAAATACTTAAATAGCCCACAAATATGGGTTAATCAAATAATCCCCATGCCTAGTTTTTGCTAGTCCCTAGCAAATCCAAGCAAAGCCTAGCACTCAAAGTAGACTAGCCAACCCAATCGGTCTTCCTTTAGAAACATATTAAGTTCATACTCTAGACCTAAGGTTCCCAAGTAGTTCCTAAGTTACAAACTAGGTTGGCTAAAGACGGGTTGCAGGCACAAGTTTCCCTGATTTCTTACTCTACCCTAAGGTTTATTGATCCCTAAGATTAAAGCATTCGTGCATGTGCGTTGGTCTGAGTTATTTGAGTTAAAGGAAAAAGGATTTTTTTTTTTATATTCCTCTAAGTCTAACCTCAGATCAGCTATCAACACGGTCTGTATCGGATTCATTGTCCCCATTACCATACCTCGAAAGGTGCTTGGCTTTCGATGCTTCGAGATAGCATCGCCCATAACGATCTCAAGAACTCCTGGCAATCGATACTTCGAGATAATATCGCCCACAGATTTCTTAAGCGAATTCAGGCCTATGGCAATCGGCACTTCGAGATAGGGCTGCCCATGGTACCTGAACCGCACAATGTGCTTACATGCCCCCAGTAGGATGGATATCCTAAGCGACAAGCACCGAGGAGGTAATATGTTATCATCGCATCCTCAAGGTGAGTATATACTCCACCTCTCCTGCGGCGAGAACTCTTCCAATCAAATCGTGTTTTCAAGCCTCTCCTAAGTCAAAACTAAAGGAACCAAATCTCTTTTAGGAAAGGAATTAAGTTGATTACTTACACCAGACCAAGTGTGTGAAATTTGGATGCTTGGGTTACAAGGACCCATAAACCAAAAGGTAGAATAAGACTCCAGGTACTACCCCACCTTTTAACTCAAACCCTAGCTTTCCTTCCTCAACCTCTTGAGGAATGGTGCGCAACATAACTCCTACTTAAGTTTTTAAGTCCACAAAGGACCCTAAAGGTCTAAAGCTAATAGCTCTCTTAGCTTCTAAAGTTTGACCCTAGAATTAACTTAGTCTAACCTAGAGTTCTGATTTGCTGAAGAATGTAGGACCTAGCCAGTTAAGCTCAAATTTTTTTTTTTTATTTAGATTTTTTTAATGCAAATGTATGCAATGAATGCACTATGCTATGTATATCCCCAAGTACACCCCCCATGCCTAAAATCTGCAATGTCCTTATTGCATAGAAGGATATTACCTGGGTCAGAGCTGGGCTGGCATTCTTTTGTTAGCAGCCGAATAGCCAATGAACCTGCAAATCAGGTTCAAGGATTGCAGAAATAGGCCCTAAAAATGAGCAAAGTAATGCCGGCCTAGAAAATAGGCAACCTAGGATGTTGGCGAGCTGATGATGAATCCCGATAGCAAATGCTCGCCCAACCAGGATGGGAATAAAATCTTCCCAGGTCACCAGAGGAGGTTCTAAAGGATAAACTGGCATAACAACCTCCAAAGGGGTAGGGGGAGGATGACAAGGATCCTCCAAAAAGAATGGGGAAGGAATGGTGCAGAGATAAACCCCCAGGGCAATGGACTGACTAAAGAAATCATCAATCCATACCTGATACTCCATTATGGGAAATATTGGTTTGTTAAGCCCCCCGGTCAAAACAAAAG
This sequence comes from Thalassia testudinum, assembly GCA_037157565.1. NCBI lineage: Eukaryota > Viridiplantae > Streptophyta > Magnoliopsida > Alismatales > Hydrocharitaceae > Thalassia > Thalassia testudinum. Next base: position 106,560,619 of record JAZHRO010000003.1, on the reverse strand, counting down.
TGAGCAATTCTCTAAGGCAAGGATCGTCTAGGGTGTCCAAGTTTCGAGGTTGCGGGATGGCCATAAGATCTAGGTTGGGTTTAATCAGCTCGGTGTCCATCCCTAATACTCTTTCCAAATCCTCAATTGCATCCCTAGCATTCCTTGCACCATCACATGTATCTTCCTGCCCTTCATCGGGAGTCACAATTTCGCCTTCAGACATAAGCGAATCAGAGGGTGACTTCGAAATAAATGAAGGCAGGTTGGAAGCAATAGATCTAGGGATTATCCTATCAATGTCATCACTGCGTTTTTGTTCTTTACTCAAATCTTCCCTGGAGTCTATATGTGAATCCACATAAATCTTAGAAGTTGCTTCCAAATTTTCCATCATTTCATCATGAGGAGAAATATCATCAATGGGTGTGCTAAGGAAACCTAATTTGGTCAAAATTGTGACATCCTCAGGGGCTAACTCTTCAAATAAGACATAATCACCCTTAGTGTCACTCCAAATCTTGAATGTAGGTTCCTCATATAATTTGTCTTTCTCCTCACCATATGATTCATCATATACCCGAGGTCTAGAATCATTTAATATCTTAGCAGATCCCCTAGGGTACTCTATTTGAGGTAAATGGTTTACACTGGTAACATCAGACTCCTCAGATAGGTCAATTTCTTGAGGGTTAGGTTCCCTAAGGGTGGGCTTGAGTTCCATCTCGTGATCAGAAGGGAGGGTAGGATTAACAACTTGACTTCGACCCACTTCATCAAATGTCACGAAAATACTATCATCTGGGTTGAGGTCTTCCAATGGTACCATCTTTCCCTTCTCTTGACTCCAATATAATTCAAGTGGATACTCAACCTTATCATCATCTTCCTCGGGTTGCCACCTTTCTTCATCTAATGCATAGCTACTTTCATATGTATCTTCCTCCCACTTAAGGCGTGGATCTCTCAAGGAAGTGTCTTCTAATGGGGAGGTTTCAAAATTGATCCTCGAAAAGTAGCTATTCTCTCTTACATAATCCCCAAAATTTCCCTCCAACTTAAAGTGTAGCTCTCCCACGGGAGATGCATCTATTGTAGAGGGGTGTACGTCATCCTCAATGGGGTAGATTGGGTGGCTAATTTCATCTCTTTCTTGTTGGCCTGCTCTTGAAGATTCTCCTAACAATTCAATCATTTCGTTTTGCATTTTCTTTATTTCCATCTTCAAGGAGGAGAGGTCATTTCTATCATGAGAGAAGTTAGGCTCAGGCTTATAGTACCCAGGAGTGTCTGTCCAACCATTATAATTATTCAAGGAGGGTGGGTTGGGTATTTCCATGGTGTGTGGGATATTGGGCAAAGCAAATCCCGCTCCTAGGTTCTGCACACTGATTTGGGGCTTAACCGTGCCAATAATCTTATAATAGGAGTAAAACGGATCCCAATGATTGTCATTATGTCCATCAAGGGATGGACCATCTCGGTAATGGGATCGAAGAATGCAGAGTGGGGGTGAGGGTGTGGGCAAGATGTGAAAGGATGAAAATCAATGTGGTCCATTCTAACTCACACCTCAATCAGAATTCCCCAAGCAAAACACAATTCAAAAAGGACTTTTTAGGTCTTTCCCAATTTAGGCTTTTGATTTAAGTCAGATTGTAGGTGACAATACAATTTGTTCAGTCAATTTGCACACTTATTGTCGACCTATGGCTTGCCTAAGAAGACCTAGTTGGAGCTTAATTGTTCTTCCCTAAATCTCAAATGGTAAAGCAACTCCAAAGACGGAAGATCGAGGGATGCAAGTAGGCCCAAGCCTTCCTTTGAAGCTGTGCTTTCGCGATGCTTCTCAACTACCCCCAAAAATCCGTGACAAGGTATCCCCCTCTTCGAATTTACAAAACCTTTGATCTCAAGTTCCGAACACTTCAGAATCCAACGGTAAGAGGGCTCTTGTCCTAGTCGTTCCAAGACTTAGGAGTGTCTAAATGCATGTCGTGGTGCAAAAGATATAAGTGTGCATACACCGCAAAAAGATTTTGAATTTTGAATCACACACCATGTTTGACAATCAAGTCCTTGATTTTTAGATGTCCTTCCTTTAATTAGTCCTTTTCCTAGAAAATATGTCACCACTTGTTAGATTTATTCAGTATAGATTAGGTGGTCTTCAAATTAAGTCCATAAGCAATCAACGATGCGAGAATGCATGCAATGCAGAGAAATAAATCTAGAGGCTGCTCATACAAACCTAAATGGTTCGTCCTAGGGGCAGGCAGCTTTTAGCAGGCAGCATGTTTTTTTCATTATTTTTTTTAACTACTTATGCACAAGCAAATAAAGGTAAACAATCCACAAAATAAATTAAAAGCCTAAATCTAAAGAAAAGGGAATATGCTCCCAAAAATTACCCAACACGGACCTAAAACAAAATCGAGGAACAAACCCCTCAAAATATACCCCAGAACAAGGGTTTCAAACCAAATGTGCAATGAAAAATTAAGTCTAAAGTCTTAATCCTACTCTAATCAAATCAGCGACTAAATGTACAGAGATGATCATCGCATCCTTGTCCTTCCCCTCCTTTGCAAGGTAGCTCGATCAATTTCTCCTTTGGCGACGTCAACAGTCACCTCTCACGATGGCTGGTGTGATTGCGAGTCGTAGAATATGTGTTGCAGTTCGTTGCACTCACCTCTCTCTAATTCCTCGCACAAATTTCTTGCAAAGAAAAAATAATAAATGGTCAGATCACTGTGCAATGAGAAATAATCAAAAATAAAATTAGGTGAAATTATTGTGTCTGTTGCCTCCCCAGCAACGGTGCCATTTGACGAGTCCATTTTCCGCTTTCGATTAAGTTTCGCAAATGAAATAACGCGTCATTTGTAGTTCTATGTGGTGGAAAATCAACTAATCAACAATTAATATAACCACTCCATTAGGAGCGAGTCGTGTCCACAAGGAGACAATGACGCAATAAAATCTTGATTATTTCGTATTCGTTCAATCTAGTGAGAAATCCATAGTCAAATCTGACATGAAATGCGACTGAAAGAAGATGCACAATAACTTGAAAATGTAAGGTTAGATGTGTAATTTTTCCTTACTGAAATATTCAATAAATATGTGATGATTTTATGTAATTTTCAATTGACATGTATTAGAGAAAATCTTTGCACATTTTAATCCCAAAACCAATGTCAAACAATGTTAATCACAAAAGCCACACAATTGTAAGAAAGCTTGAGTATGAAGTTGATTTCACCATAATAAAATAATCATAAATCAAAATTCCTTTTCTTGGCAATGGGATGAAATTAATTACTAATTAGAACAAAAATAGAGGATTTTACCTCTCTTCTCGCGATCGGGAGAGATGTTCAATCGAGGAGAGGTTCCCACAGGAGGTTGGCTGAAGTAAGGCTATCGCGATGGTGGCAACGGTACGTCGAGAGGTGGCCGGAGCCAGCCTGCCAGAGGAGAAAGGTGGCAGCGGTGAAGAAGCTACTGCTGTCGCGTGTGAGGCAGGTGTGCAACTGTTGACGCATGCGGCGACTGAGGCGTGCGGGCGTGATCTGGAGTGCCGCAGGGTGCGCACGGAAGCGAGCATGCGTTCTGTAGGCACGTGGTGAGGTGCTGCAGGGAGGATCGGGTGCTGTTGCACGCTGGAGGTGCGTTGGAGGATGTCGGCAAGGGCAGTGAAGGAGTAGGCGGGCGTTCTGCAGGTTGGAGCATGCGTTGTGGGGCACATGCTGCAAGAAGGCACTGGAAGTGGGCACTACAGTAGGTGAGGCTTTGCAGGTTGCAAGGTGGGTGTGCGGAAGCGGGCGCGCTGGAGTAGGCACGCTGGAGGATGGTGCACGTAGCAAGGGAGTGTGCGGGGATGGCGGTGCTACAAGAGATGAGTGAGCGCGGTGGAGCTGTGAACGATGCTGCACGCTTGTGGGAAAGTGCGTGCAGCTACACGGGGTGCTGGCTGAGCACTTACTGCACACATGGTTTCTGCAAGGTGGTGAGGTGATGGTCACGTGCTGCTGGCTATGCTGCGAGCTGGCGGGTAGAGAAACAAAGGACGGGGAAAGAAGATGGAGGTGGTGCTGTAGGTGTTTCAGACGTCTGGGAACATTCCCAGACGTCTTAACTGATGGGGACGTGAAGTTGCAGTGGCTGTAGTGGTGGTTGTTGGTGATGACAGCAAGGGTGGTGCACGCTGAGGTGCTTACAGTAATGCAGACGAGCTCCAGATGGCGGTGTGGCCTGTCACGCCACACGCCCACTGTGGTGGAGGCTCGTCACCACGGTTAAGGCCAGTGGTGGTGGAACGGACGAGAGATCAACTCTCTGCACAGTGGTGGGTCGGGGATGGTGGCCTCCCATACAAGGCAGCCTCCCTCTTCCTTTTGTAGCCACAGCCTTCGTTTCAAATTCAAAATGGCGTGGCGTAAATGTGATGTGCAGGAGGAGGAGGTGGAGCTGAAGCCGGAGGAGTTACCTGTGCAAAGGAGAAAAAAAATAAAAGAATAAAATATTATGGTTATTTATGCATAAGTCCTTAACTTCCATGTTAAATTAAAACAATGCATGTAATGCACCTAATTGGTTAACTAATGCAATTCTAAGTTAATTCTAAATGCATTTAGTTATGAATGCAATGCATGAATTATGTAATTAAATCAGAAATATGAATTAATCTATTTACATCCTAATGCATGCTAAATAAATGTTAGAATTAACTTAATGTCTAGGCACTTAAATACTTAAATAGCCCACAAATATGGGCTAATCAGCTTTCCTGATTTAAGATTTACCTAAAGGTAGTAGTGAAAGAGAATGGTCCTGTGACTGGGCTCTGAATAACCGGCTAATGGGCTGTTACCCACGACAACTTGCTAGCCATACCACCCTAGAAGGTTCATTAGCTACCCAATTTTCGTTAGAACCACCAATGAGTTAGTGCAAAACATGTGTAGATGCTTAGACTAAAAATACCCCCAAATCAGTGGGCAGATTGATAAGTCGTATACTTATCACCCTACTTTATTGACTAGATTAATATGAATTATGGTGGCGAGGACTTGAGACCAAGTTCACATTTTAGTGGACACCTAGACTGATTAAGTTCAAAGACCTAAAGAGTCTAAGCGTTTAGGTCCCTCTCCGTGTATGCCAGTCGACTACTGCGCCACCCACCTTTCTTTGTCACATTTGTTGATTTCCATCCATTGGAGGAAGAAGAGTTGCGGGCGTTGCTGGTGCGATTTGGGGGGTTGGGATGGCACCACGTGGCACCATCCTGACCGTCCAACTTTAAATGCTCATAGGTGGTGCCAAGGATGTCAGATTGGATCGATTCTTGCACCATTGGGATGTGATCGTCGATCCAAACTCATCTGTGCAGTCAGATTTGTCATCTAAAGCATGAATTTACATCACCTTGGCCCTTCACCTCTAATCTTGCTTGGACTGCATCTGATACTATGAAAGTCCGATCGAGGAGATCTCGGAGGCATTGGACTTTGATCATCGCCCTGGTCAGATCTGTTCGGTTGGATTTTCAATCTGAGGCCTTGAAATGACATTGCCCTATCCCTTGGCCACAAAAAGGCCAAATTAACCTAAAATTTGTACAAACTAATCTAAATGCAGAATGATGCATGCTATGCAATATTTATAATGATGAATGCGATTATACACCTAATAACATTAAAAAATAGACAGTTTATGTGAAATAGATGTGTCTACATCCAAAGCATAAGCCGAAGAAAGGAAGCACTGTAGTGCTTTCTGAGCAAGTTAGCTCGATATGTCGAATACGCTTCCTTTAAAGAAGAAAAACCCAGGTTCTTTGATTTCTTGCGTTATTGGGGACCAATGCTTTGACAGAGTTCTTTTAGATTTAGGAGCTTCTATTAATTTAATTCCTACTTCCCTAATCAAGTACTTTGATGTTGACACACTTAAACCTTCTGATGTGACTTTACATTTAGTAGAAAGATCCATTAAGTCACCTAGCGGAATATTGGAAAATGTTGTCATTAGAGTTCTTGATTTCTATTTCCCGATAGACTTTATTGTCTTAGATATGGAAGTTCCTGAATGATGTAGACACATTTAAGTACGTTAAAATGCCTATTCATGCATGTTCCTAGGATTAGATTTGTATTTCATATTACAAATATTGCATAGTATGCATCATTCTACACTTAGAATAGTTGTGTATATTTTAGGTTAATTGCATTCTTTTTATGGCCAGGAGGGAAGGAAATTTATTTCGGGACCTTGGATTGACGATCCGAATGTACGGATCTGATCAGGATGATGATCTAAGTCTAACACCTCCGAGATCGTCCTAATCGGAATCTCATCTCACCTTGTGTGATCTAAGGAAGATCAACGGCTACGGGGGCAATGCGACATCCTTATGGGCTTCGGATGAAAAATCCAACCATACGGATGGATCTAGAGAAACGATCGCAGTCAGGAAATGCGGAAATCATCTCAATCCGAACACCGTGGCACCCTCTTCAATAGAAAGAAGATGGATGACACAGATGGTGCCACATGGTGCCATCTAGGTCACCCAACACTAGCCAGCAGTTCACCCAACCTTCACCCACATCATCTGTTCCTAAGTGTTGAATCTTGATCTAACAGCTGAGAGGCCTCCACACCGCACTCCTCTTCTCGACCAAAGGATGGCTTAGCGCATTAGATAAGTGCTCTCCCCAACTCAGAGGGCATGGGGTCGAATCCCACTAAAGCCTCCTCTCCACAACAATTGAAATTTGGCCATCGTTTCTCCATCGAGCGACCATGAAGCTTCCATGCGACACAATCCTGTGGGGTAGATTCGCAAACGCTTGCGATTATGCGAAATAACATGTGTGATCGTACACGGATGCGAACTTAAGATGTCCACCGACGTTGTGAACCATCTGATGTCGATCCAGCGGTGCTCATGCCTCTCTTCGACGCCAGCAGTACATGCCTTCAAAGGGAGCGATCACGAGCACGCTTGAGCCATCCATCAAGCATCCAATAGCAATGCCTCCTCCAGCAGACTCCAGCGGGGAAATAGCACAAGCGCCAGTAGGCTTCAGCGACATTGGGGAACATTGGTTGGTGCGGATATTTAGCGATGCATTTTATGTCGCTATAGCCCATGGACGGATTTCCTCCACCTCCCTTCATCCCCATTTGTGGAGCATCCCACAGCTGTCTTCTCACTTACTTCGGGAAGTAGATCCTCGCCACGACACCATCCTGCCCCACCCTTCATCCTCCAACTCCGTCCTTGATCGTCCCGCTCCTCACCACCTTCATATAGGCGACGTCAGAGCGAGTCGTCCTTGACTCGTCGATCATTCACTTTAAAGTCATTTGCAGTTTAATATGGTGGAAAAATCGACTAATCAATATTTAAAAAAGAAATAACCACTCGCAGAGGAGCAGGTCGTATCCACAGGGAGGCAATGACATAATAAAATTTGCACCAGTTAAAAATGTTTGTTCGTAGTTAGTTTGGACAAGAATCAAACCAAAATTGACTTCAAATTAAGGTTTAAGCAAGAAATAATGCTGAAATAGCAATTCTGAGAAACTAGAGGATATTTTCCGCAATGCAGAATCAATAAAATATGATTAAAAAGTGACAATGGCAGAAAATGTAATTTCTAATTGGCAGATTACTGTAGCAAAACAGGGGAATTTTTCCCCTTTGTCTTGCGCGACGAGGAGTGGATGGCCGGGCACGGGAAGCTCGGAGGAAGTCCCTTGGACCGAGGGCTTCGAAGCAGTGGTGGCGGCGTGTCGTGCGGCGGCCGGAGGTGGCTGGACGAGCTCCGACGGAGGTGCTGCAGCCGGTGAGCGCACGCGGCCTGTTGGCGTGAAGACTGCCGCGTGCTGCTGCTACGTGGGTGGCTGCTGTTGTGCGGGTCTACAGGCGCGGGAGAAGGGCGCTACAGGAGGTGAGCGCGGTTGTGCAGGTCTGCAGGTGAGGGAGGAGGGCACTGTAGGCTGAGGAGGGCGCGGTTGGAGATGAGTGGGTGTGAGCGCGTGGTTGGAGGTGAGCGGGTGGCTCTGCAGGCGCGGGAGAAGGGCGCTGTAGGCGGTGAGCGTGCGCGACCGCTGGTCTCACAAAGGCTGGAGGGGGCGTGTGGGTGAAGGCAGTAGATGCAAGGAAGGTGTTGTGGGCGTAGGAGAGCGCGCGTGAGGTTGGCGTGGGCTGCAGGCGCAGGGAAGGTTCTGTAGGCGTGGAAGGTTGCGGGTGACTTCAGATGTGTGCGGTGGAAGTGAAGTGGGAGGACGGAGATTGCTCTGGATTGGGAGGTGGACTTCAGACGTCCGGGAAATTTCCCGGACATCTTAAGTGACTGAAAGGGTGGTTGACTGTTGTTGCGACAGTGGTGGTTGGTGACGACGGCGAGGGAGATGCACGCTAAGGTGCTCACGGTAATGCAGGTGAGCTCCGGATGGCGGTGTGGCCTATCACACCACACGCCCACGGTGGTGGAGACTCGCCGCCACAGTAGAGGCTGGCAGTATGGAATGGAAGAGAGAAAGTCTCTCTACACAGTGGTGGGTCGGTGGTGGAGGCCTCCCGAGCTCGGCTGCCTCCCTCCTCCTTTTGTAGTGTCCTGCACCAATTTGAAATTAGCTGCCCGACCAGATCCAATACATCCGCTCCTCCTTGAATGGGTTCTTCACTGCGGCAGCTGGTGGCGTTGGAGCGGTAGACAGCTGTTCCTGCAAGAAGAAGAATAAAGAAAATAATGTTAAAATATTAGGGTCATTTATATACAGACCCTCAACTTCTATGTTAATGAAAACAATGTACCTAATTGGTTATCTAATTAGATGAATGCCATTCTAAGCTAATTCTAAATGCACTTAAGATATGAATGCAATGCATGGATTATGTAATTAAATTAAAACTATGAATTAATCTATTTACATCCTAATTTATGCTAAATAAATGTTAGAATTAACCTAATGTGTAGGCACTTAAATACTTAAATAGCCCACAACTATGAGCTAATCAGTCCTCCAAGAGATCGTCGAGTGGGATTTCTCTCACCTATCTCTATCTTTATTGCTTTCGTAGTATAGTCTTCTCACTTTCCTAGTTGTAATAAACATTTGATTATAAAAATACATGATTGTTTCTCTCTCTCTATCTCTCTCTTTATTTTGCAAGTAGATCAGCTACAATTCATCGACCTGATCTCTTGCCCTATTAAGATACGAAAAAAATAGCAAAAGATAAAAACGACAAAAACAAATAAAAAGCAAAACATGGATTTTTTCAAATCAAACGTTCGCCTCCCCATGTTCGACTCGGGACTCACTTTTCGAGTTTCGATTAAAAATTATTAACGTGTTTTGTGAACTACGATGAAGGGTTCTCAAAATCCTAAGTTTTCTTTGCCAAAACTCATTCATCATTTTGGCACCATTGCCAAGGAGGCAATGCTCTTTGGTTTTTCTTACGTTTTCCTGCATTACTTACATATTTTTCTAACCTATCTTTCTTCTTCGATTTATTTTCTTACAGGAACCCGATTGAGGAGCCGAAGGTGGTAGATTGGAGTAAAGTGCAGGTAGAGACATTTGTAGGTTTTCCCCACTTCCCCACCCACTACATCATTTCACCACCTTAATAATCAAGACCTAATCTACTTAGGTGTTTTCACAAACCCTAGGATAGAAATTGTTTGTCATCTTTGTCACTCCACTCACCTCTCCATCCACATAAATTAAAAAAATAAAAAAAGTTATCTGATTGTGGGATTTTCTGAAAGAGACACACATTAACACCCACAACTCTCGACTTAAGGCGCACCACTTCACATCAATTCTGTCACTTAACTGGAATCTGACCTGTGGATCCGGTACACCCTAACTCAACAGACCAATAAGTGAGTAGAAAATTTGACTAGCTTAAGACTTTTTGTGTGCCTTAACTAATGGTGCAACATGCCAATTGATTGAGTTGTTTGGGCTGTACCACTCAAATTAAAATTGATTATCAAGTAGCTTGCCACGTAGGATTGATTTTTAGGACTGAACCAGGCACTGCACATTTTATTTCTGATTTTTAAAGGAATATATCTACACCCATGTTTTCAAAACTTGGAGTGTTTTCCTGTATTTGATTGAATACACCTAAGATTAAACCCTAAAAGCTACTAAACAAGGTTAAACCCTAAAAGTCACATCATCAAATAACCTTGTTTGCAAACCCTGGTTGTGCACGCACACACATTTGAATTGATCATTAAGAGCACAACCCATCTAAAGGGCCCATCACATTCCAAGAGCACAATCATCCCAAGCCTAACTAAAACTAAGTAGACGTTGGCCTTAAGGATTGATTCTCTCTTCGGGGCTTAGATTGAGATTTTTTTTTATTAATCTGCTTCTACTAGTCCATCTAATGTCTAGCTAGGGGAGTGGTGTCAAACGACCGTGGCTGGGGGGTATACTAGGAACTGGAGGCACAAGCTAAAGGAAGAACCTTCTCCTCAGCCCCTCCTTCTAATTGGTTGGATTGGTCAAATAAAAGTATACCAAATTGTTTCTATCATCTCAAGACAGGCCTTGGGAGTCTGTAGGTCTTTAGGCTACCCACATAAGGACAAGTTTGGTTGATTATACTGTAGGGTACCTTTCTCTCTTCTATTTTCCCTCCTACTCTACTATGTATCCTTCCACATCTTACACACATTTCCCATCCTACCCTCCTACCAACACGTATCCTTAAGATGATTACTATCCCGACTCGACTTATGATTACCCATCTCCTAGCTGGGATAACTTTGATTGGGGATACGATACTGGACCTCAGTGTCCTGGGCTTAACCTTGGACAACAAGACTATGATTACTATCCTTCCCAAAGCTACAATGATTATAAATCTCCATCCATTAATGATCAAACCAATTCAATCTATAATTAGGAAGGACATGATGATTATAACATCTACCCTCCCCAATATTCCACTGAATATAGGTCACCGCCATTCTTTGAACAACTCGAGATGACTTACTATCAAGGAGGGACTCGAGAACCTCAATATCTTGACTCCCCTAGAATAAACCCAAACCCACCCAACCCTGAATCAAACCATTCGATTCAAGTGAACCTGATCCAAAACAGGGTGTTGGCTAACTTGAGGAACACCATACAATCTTTAGAAGCTTAGGCAACACCATGCACTGAAGCATTAGAGCCTATGATAAAATGATTGATGAGCTGAATATCTCTTTATTGGATTTGCTCCAAAATGTTAGGGATAAGAGCTTGGGTGAGTTTCTACTTGGGAGATTGTTGAGATTGAGGATGAAATTGTGGTTGCCCTAGTCCAATCCTAGGATGATTCTCAAGATGAACCCCCTTTGGGAGAGCCAATGTCTGAACCCGCTCAGGTGCCTGTCGAGGGGAATACATTTTCCAAGACTGGAGATGACCAAGTTGGTTAGGAGCAACCAATTTAGGATGAACCGATTACCTCACCTGAGATCCCCAAGCCAGGGAACGACGAAAAATATGTCCCCATGGACCATGAAATGACATATGATTTTGAGACATATATAAATGAGGATCAAGAATTTTTTAATTCTGAGGATGAGGAATCTTTAGGTGAAGTCTCACTTGAGCATAAGGAAGATGATTTTAGTGAGACAAATGGGCCTGAGGAATCTGATGAACCATTTGGCAGCTCGATAGTAGAGGAATTTGATTCGGTTGGGGTTAACTTGGAGGATCTAAATCCTGATGATTCAATTAGTGACCCCATTCCCCATCTGTACCCTGAAGAGTTGACTTTTGAAATCATTATGCCCAAGTCAATCCTAATTCAGCCAAAATTGTTGGACTTGGGTATTTTAGATGGGGTATACAACGATCTGGAGGTCCCAGAAACCTTGATCTTGGAGGATAGGAAGTTGGAAATAAAAATCTGGGAAGCTATTTCTGAGGGAACTATGATTTTGGATCTAAGGGTTCCTATTGACCTGAAACCACCTACTTTCTACCAGGACCCTTACGATATCTTTCACATGCAACCCAAGCTCAAAATCATTGATTATCTTTTTGAGTTGAAATCTAAAAGGACATCCAAACCTATTGAACCATCTCCACCCATTGTCCGACACTTTGGTCTTGGGTTGCATACTACGAAACCATAGGCCCGGCCCTACAAGCTCAACAATCTTTAGTTCTGGGTGATTTTCATCAAGAACTTGAGAACCACTTGACCCTGGGGCATGGGTCTTCACCACAACTTGGTTCACATTTGTGGACATCTTCTATTGGCGGGTCTGAGGATTAATCTTTTGATTTTGATTCTGACCTGCACTTGTGAATTCTCAATTTCTTCCTTGTATGTATTTTATGCCTAGCTAAAGGCATTAAACTTAGTGCGTGTGTATACTCTCTTCTCTCTGCAGAGCTAACTAGATTATCATGAAACTCAGGTGATATTCTGTTATTTCGCCCATTTCATGTCTTTATTTTTATAATGAGGACATTGCATCATTTAAGTATAGGGGGGTGGATAATTAATCTTAAAATCATTTTGTTAACTTCGTGGAATTTATTTATTTATTTTATTTAATTAAAAAATAAAAAATAAAAAAATAAAAAAGAAGTAGGAGAAGTGAAGTTAGGCTTTTGGAAGTTATTAACGTTAGGAAATGATACTTTAGGACCTGAATACTTAGACTCTTCAGGTCTTCGGGCTTAATTACCTCAGGTGTCCACTCGAATGTGGACTTGGTCTCGAGTTCTCACCAACTCAACTTTATTTTAATTTGGTAAATAAATTGGGGTGACAAGTACACAAATTATCAACCTGCCCTCTGATTTGAGGGGACTTTAAGTCTAAGCATCTACACACTGTTTGCACTGACTCACTTTTCGGTTGTTTTTTCGAAAATTGGGTAGCTAATGAATTGTCTAGGGTAGATGGCTGGCAAGTTTTCATGGGTAATAGCCCATTGTTTGATTGTCCAGAGCCCAGCTACATGACCATACTAATTCTACTGCTTTTAGGTAAATCTTAGATCAGAAAGCCACCTACTTAGAAAAAAAGAGAAAAAAGAAATACTTAGAATAAAAAGAAAAAAGAAAAAAAAAAGAAAAAGGAGAAAATAAAAAAAATAAAATCATACTTCACCGCATGAGTATGGCTGGCAAGTTACCGTGGGTAACAGGCCATTAGCAAGTTGTTCAGAGCCCAACTCACAAAAATGCACAATAATTCCCAAAACACATTGAGAAGAAGTGGGGAAGTAGAATAAACTGGGGAGATATACACTTGGTTCACCCTTGTGTTGACCCCATAAAAAATTAAGTAGGGAAAAAGCTACCGTTTGGAAAGACAAATCCTTAGGCAAAAAATCTTAAGGTCACCTGGGGTCGTAGAAACCCAAAGTCCATTTTAACGGTCACCTAGTAAGTCTTTCACTCTTTTCACAAGATGCTTAGCACTTAGGGTCCTTTTCGAGTCTTGCGCGAGTTAGGTAGCCATAGAAAGCTGCCTCGAAACCCTAAACTCAAAAAAATCCAATAAAATAAGAAAAGAAGAAAAACAAAATAATGTATCTTCCCTTTTCAAATAAGGTGAGGACTTGGGCAGTCTGCATTCTTGCAGACACTCAGGTATAGCTGAGTTTTCGTAGTTTAGGACCTTAGTTGAAAATTTTCTATCCTTAATAAACAACTTAGGCCTAAGCAATCAAGTCCTCATTTTGTTTTTATACATAGCAAGTAGTTTAATTTTCCTAGGGACTAGCAAAAGATAGGCATGGGGTTATGATGTAGACACATTTAAGTAGGTTAAAATGCCTATTCATGCAAGTTCTTGGGCTTAGATTTGCATTTCATATTATAAATATTGCATAGCATGCATCATTCTACATTTAGAATAGTTGCGTATATTTTAGGTTAACTGCGTCCTTTTTATGGTCAGAAGGGAAGGAGATTTATTTCAGGGCCTCCGATTGACAATCCGAATGTACGGATCTGATCAGGATGATGATCGGAGTCCAACGCCTCCGAGATCATCCTAATCAGAATCCCATCTCACATTAACTGATCCGAGGAAGATCAATGGCCAGGGGGCAATGCGACATCCTTACGGCATTCAGATGAAAATTCTTACTGTACGGATGGATCTGGAGCAACGATCGTAGTTCGACAACGTGAAAATCAACTCAATCCTAGCACCATGAAACCCTCTATAGTAAAAAGAAAATGGATGACCCAGATGGTGCCACATGTTGCCATCTAGGCTGCCCAACATCGGCCAGCAATCCACCTAACCTTCTTCACCAGCATCATCCGTTCCCAACCTTGGATCTTGATCCAATTGTTGAGAAGCCTCCGCACCGCGCTCCACTTCGCGACATAAGCGATGGCTTAGCGCATTGACTAAGCGCTCTCCGCAACTCAGATGGCGCAGGGTCGAATCCTGCCGATGCCTCCTCACCACAGCAATTGAATTTCGACCGCCAAATCTCCATCGAGTGACCACGAAGCTTCCATGCTGCGCAATCCCATGGGGTAGATTCTCACACACATGCAATCATGTGAAATCACACGCGTGATCATACACGGGCGTGAACTTAATACATCCACCAGTGTTGTCAGTCGTTTGATGTCGATCTAGCGGTGCTTGCACCTCTCTTCGATGCCAGTGGTACGCGCCTTCAAAGGGCACGATCAACGAGCGTGCCTAAGCCATCGATCAAGCATCCAATGGCTACGCCTCCTCCAGTAGACTCCAGCAAGGAAATAGCACAAGTGCTAGCAGACTTTAGCAACATTTGGGGATGTTGGTTGGTGCAGATCTTTAGCGACGCATTTGATGTCGCTATAGCCCGTGGACGGATTTCCTCCTCTTCCCTTCACTATAAAAGGATCCCTACCCTTCCCCTTCCTCCTCATCTCTTCCATTCTTCCTCTCACCACCTCCAAGTGAGAGAGCTTGTCCCAAGCTCGGGATGCTCCTTTAGAGTAGAATCAAATATTTTTCCCTCCCCTCATCCCCATTTGTGGCTCATCTCGTAGCCGTCTTCTCACTTACTTCGGGAAGTAGATCCTTGCTGCGACGTTGTCCTGCCCCACCCTTCGTCCTCCAACTCTGTCCTCATTCATCCCACTCCTCACCACCTTCCTCCAAGTGATATCAAACCAAGTCATCCTCCAAGAGATTGTCAAGGGAGATTTCTCTCACCTATCTCTATCTTTATTGCTTTCGTAGTATAGTTTTCCTGCTTTCCTGGTTGTAATAAACATTTAATTATAAAAATACATGATTATTTCTCTCTCTTTTTATTTTGCATGTAGATTAGCTAGAATTCATCGACCTGATCTCTTACCCTATTAAAATACCAAAAAAATAACAAAAGATAAAAAGGACAAAAACAAAAAAAAAGCAAAACATGGATTTTTTTCAAACCAAACGTTCGCCTCCCCGTGTTCAACCTGGGACTCACTTTTCGAGTTTGGGTTAAAAATTGTATTGGATAACGTGTTTTGTGAGCTAAGACGACAGGTTCTCGAAACCTAGATTTCTCTTTGCCAAAACTCGTTCATCACTAAACAAGTTAGAGACACCCAAATATTTTAGGGAGACCCATTTTGGCCAATGCAAAGGCTAAGATAGATTGTGAAACTGGAAAGATAGAACTCAAATTTGTGGAGAAGATACTTAAGCTTGATATATTTAGAGCTTCTCAAGGATTGGATTGCAGGTGGATTGAGGAGATTAAATTAATATCTATTCTTGAGGATGAGCTTAGTTCCTTAGAACTACAAGACCGTTCTTTTGATATTTTATACCCTCAGGACAAAATCCCGTTATCAGAATCTTCACTCGATCTAGAGATTGAATAATAAGACTCATCTTTACCCCTCTTTTCAATAGAAAATCCTGTCCCAAATTCTATTGTTGATTCTGATCCAATGGTGGAACTTAAACCATTTCCTGACACACTTAAATAAGTCTACCTCAAACCTGATCAAACTTATCCAGTAATTATTAATTTACATCTTTCTAGGAAACAAGAATCAAAATTGATCGTGGTTTTGCGAGATCATAAGAAGGCAATCAGGTGGACTTTACACGATCTTACTGGGATTAGCCCCAATTATTGTACTCATCGCATCTATATTGAAGATGGGGCACGACCTTACTACGAAGCACAGCGGAGACTAAATCTAAATCTTAAGGAGGTTGTTAAGAAAGAGATAATTAACTGGCTAGACATTGACATTATATATCCTATACCTGATAGCCCTTGGGTGAGTTTAATTCAAGTGGTGACTGAAAAGGCAGGACTCACCATAATCAAGATCGAATCTGGAGAGACCATTCCCACATGAATTGCGAATTCATGGTGAGTTTGCATTGACTATCGCAGACTCAACAAGGTTACAAAGAAGGACCACTTTCCTTTGCCATTCAATGATCAGATCCTTGAGAAACTTGCTGGCAATAAGTCCTTCTGCCTTCTTGATGGTTACTCCAGATATAATCAAGTTGTGATACACCCCAAAGATCAAGAGAAAATGATATTCACCTGCCCCTTTGGAACCTTTGCTTTCCAAAGGATACCATTTAGGCTTTGCAACGCACCTGTGACTTTTCAAAGGTGCATGCTAGCCATCTTTTCCGAGATGTTGGGTGAATATATGGAGGTATTCATGGATAATTTTCCAGTCTTTGGGGAGACTTTTGATATTTGTTTAGAAAATTTGTCAAAGATCTTGAAACGTTGTATCAAAGTGAATCTTCTCCTCAGCTAGGAGAAGAGTCATTTTACAGTTCTGGAGGGCATTGTACTTGGCCATCTCGTATCTAAGAGAGGTATCCAAGTAGATCAATCAGATCTCAAATCTACCAATTCCTGACTTGATCAAGGGCATCCAATCTTTTCTTGGGCATGTTGGATTTTATAGAAGATTTATACTTGACTTTTTGAAGATTGCCTGACCACTCATGAATCTCCTCACAAAAGACATGATTTTTTATATGAATGAGGAGTACATATCTGCATTTGAGACTTTGAGAGACAAGGTTACACAGGCTCCTATTTTGCAACCTTCTGATTGGAATCTACCATTCAAAATCATGTGTGACACATCTGATTATTCAGTAGGAGGTGTATTAGGATAGAAAATCAAGAAAAATCCCATAGTGACTTACTATGCTAGCAAGAGACTTAATGATGCACAAAGGAATTATACTATTACAGAGATGGAGTTGTTAGCGATAATATTTGGATTAGAAAAGTTTAGATCTAAAATTCTTGGGTCTTGAATCATTGTATACTCTGATCACTTAGAAATCAAACACCTTCTATCAAAAGACATGAAACCTAGGTTGATCATATGGATCTTGCCTTTGCAAGAATTTGACCTAGAAATTCGTGATAAGGTAGGATGACTATATCTTCTGATCTTCTTTGGTATGCTGACATCGTTAATTATTTAGTTACACATTAACTCCCATCCGACTATGTCTGGAATCGTAAACCATGACTCAAATCAGAAACCAAATACTATTTCTACGAAGATCTATATCTATTCCGACCTTACAATGATCCAATCATCAAGCGTTATGTTTCATCTTCTGAGATTGACTCTATTCTTTCTTTTTTTGATGACTAGGCTTATGGTGGTCTGAAAGTGCAAAATTTCATAGAGAAAAGATTTAAGTTTAGAAAACCCTGTTGTTGTAGTGGACTTCGCAAGAAAATTCGTCAATCAGATAATTTTTATCGAAACGTAGAATGAGTCCTAGGTCGAGCACAGGGAAGCTACGTTGATTATAAATCCACACCTTTTTTTGTACTTTTGTTTATAAAAGAGACATTCATAATGATGCTATCCAACTTGCAATATAAACAATAAAACTGGAGAGAGAGAAAGAGAGAGAGAGAAACAACTTTTATAATAAAAGTAATGTCATTACAACTATAACTAGAAAGCGGGAAATCTAATCTAAAAAGTGATAAAGAGAAGGGGGTGAGAAGTTATCCTCTTTGACAGTTGCTTGAAGGATGAGTCGAACGAACGATGCCTAGAAGAAGAAAAGCGAAGACGGAAAGCGGAGAATGGATTGGGAAGAATTGGGATGAGGCAAGGAATCAATGTCGCAGGATCCACTTCCAGAACGGGGGCAAGAAGATGGCTGATGAGAGCTCCACGAAGGGGGTGAGAGGTGGAAAATTTTGTTTTTAACTCTAGCGGAGCTTCCTATAGCTTGGGAGCACTAGAATGAGATGTAGAACTTGAGTTCTTAGCTCTTAAAGAGAGAGTGATGATGGAAGGGATGAAGAAAAAGTGGAGGGCATAGGGGCTTTATATAGGTGGGTTTTGAGGGCAAAAATGTCACTTAATATCTTTAAATCTTTAATACAGGTCTTTAGTGAGAGATACGTGCATCGTTGTAGCTGCACGTCACTGATCGTGCATGCTTCATCTCCATCGTCCATCCCTAATCATACGGACCTCAGTGTGCCACATCACACAGCCACTGCTTTTCAGCCGTTGCGCCTCATCTCACCCAATCAATCTTAGTCATTCGGTCGATCGATTGGATGACTTAGATCGTGCGAGCACTTCAGCTTCAAATGTTACGCATGCCTGCATGTGATGGCAGTGTGATGGCATGTCATCTCGCGCATGTGCGCTATGCTTCCATCCAGCACTCCTAGCCACACCATGCCCGCTCATCACCGATCAAACGGCCGAATTTTGCTGCGCCCGCTCGCTCGATCGATTTGAGGCACGGTGAGATTCGATTGCTCAACCACCACGCTACAATAAGGCACTCGACCATCGCACTGCGAGTGCGGATGGTTGAGATCTTGAATTTACGTGCAGATGCTCTCCACCGTTGGATGATGATCTGATGGTGGCGATTAAGCAGATGTTGATGAAGGAGGAGGCTACGGTAACCATGGGCGGCTTGAGTGGCACCACATGATGCTATCTAGGCCATCCATTTTCATTTGCTCATAGGAGGCACCACAAATGTCAGATTTGGTTGATTTTCACCTCATGGGGCTGCGATCATTGATCCGAACCCATCCGTACAGTTGAATTTGTCATCTAAGGTACGGATTTTACACCACCTTAATCCTTGACCTCTGATCTTTCTCGAACTGCATCTGATCTTACAGAGGTCCAATCGGGGTGATCTTGGAGGCATTGGAATCCGATCGTCACCCTGATCAGATCCATATGATTAGATCTTCAATCTGAGGCCCTAAAATGATATCGCCCTGTTCACTAGCCACAAAAAGAGAAAATTACTATACAATTTATACAAATTAACCTAAATGCATGAAGATGCATGTTATGCAATATTTATAGTGCATGATGCTTCTATGAACTGGGAACATGCATAAATAGACATTTTAGGCTAATTAGTTGTATGCACATTACACCCCCTTGCCTATCTTTTTCTAGTCCCTAGCAAAATTGTATGCTATCTAAAAACAAAATTAGGATCAAACTACTTAGGCAATAGTTAGTTTTTAACACTGGGAAATTTCTACTAAGACCTGAACTACAGAGACATAACAGTGTCTGGGTGTCTACCAAAATGCAGACCACCTAAGTCCTTGCCTTATTCAAAAGCAAAAGCATCTTTTTGTTTTTCTTCTTTTCTAATTTTTTTGGATTTTTGAATTTAGAGTTTCAGGGCAGCTTTCTTTGGGTACCCAACCCACCCAAGACTCGAAAAGACTCTAAGTATTAAGCATCTTTTTGTGTGAAATGTGATAGACTCACTGATCGGCAATCAGAACGGACTTTGGGTTTCTATGCCCCTAGGTGACATTGAAAAGGAATTCTGCCCAAGGGTGTATCTATATGACTTGTAGCTTTCTCCCTACTTTTTATTTTTATGGGGTTAACAAAAGGATGAACCTAGTGTATATCTCCCCAGCTTATTTGACTTCCCCACTTCTTCCTAAGTGTTTGGAATTATATGTGCATTTTGTGAGTTGGTGTTAACAAAGCGAAATCAAGGTTTTAAATGCTGCATTGTATTATAGGTTGAAATCACTTGAAAATAAATAATATTTATTACTCGAATGAAAGTCCGAGGTCGAACATAGGGAGCAAAAAAGTATTCACACAGTAATATCAAATAATGTAAATGAGTACAAGAATTTAAACCACAAAATGATATTCAATAAATACTAATCTGTCACATTAGATATTCAATGAATTCTCATGTATTTTGAGGCAATAAAAAGGTAGAGAAGCTAAAATGATGGTGATTTAAATTACCAATTATTCTCTAAGCATATATATCAAGCATTCAATCAATGTAAATATCACAATAGTAATTCTAAAGTATCAAGCCTCAAATCAGTCGTTGGGTCTAATAACCAGATGACTTAACCATCAGATGCTACAATGCTTCCCTAGCACTGTTCTTTTTCCTCTTCTTCTTTCCTTCCTTGGCTCCTCTTCTTCAGCTGCTTTCCTCCTTCCTTCTCTTCTTTACGCATGAACCTTCTTCTTCTGCTCTTCTCAGGTTCTCCTTCTGTGCCTTCTCTTTTCTTCCTTTCTTCTTACGCACAAGGGACACACTCAGATTTGGCTAAGTGTCGCACAAGGCAAAACCCTCCCCTGCCCCACACTCTCTTTCTTTCTCTCTTCCTCTCAGGTTCCGCCCTCCCAAGGCCAGTCAGGGTAATCGGGTTATTGTGTAGGTGCGCACCTGGGACTAGGGTCACTGGCGTGGGTGGTGAGCGAGGAGTGCTTAGGTTGGGCAGGTTATCAGATTGGCCAGACCCACGTGTACGGTGTCGTAGATGAGGTGCATGAGGGGCACATGCAGGGACCTCACCCCCTGTGCTTGCTGAGACGATAAGCCTTAAGCATAAAATCAATATATGCAGCGTCGCTTGGTTGTCAGATTCCGAGGTGGGACTAAAGTCCCACCCTTCCTTCGCGCAGTGCAGCAGTAGAGTCCTTCGTCCAATTGTGTGGCTGCTGCTCCAGTAGTCTTCAACTGAGGACCTAGATATGTTCATGGGACGAATCTGTGTAGCTTGGAGCAAACACTTGGAGTGACTATGTCCTAGAGCAAGCTTGAAGCCTTGCTCGAAGCTTCATCGTAATGGTGATGGTGGCGGTGAACCTGAAATGAAGAACACAGCCTTTCAACCTCGTTAGATGGCTCAAGAGTTTCGCCAAGGCACGATGAATGTAACGGCGACAGTTCTGTGGTGGATTATGGTGTGTGGTGGTTGGCCGGAGTAGAGAATGGCGACGGAAAGGTGGATTGGTTGACAGCAGGTTTGGGTGGATGAGAAAACGAATGGAGAGAGGGGTTTTGAAGAGTGGAGCATGGCGGAGGTTGTGAGGTGGTTGGTGAGGTGGATGGAGTTGTGTAGAATTGGAACTACCTCACCTGAGGATCGGTCAGAGATGGAGAAGATGGAGGTGAGCGTGTCAAGTTGAGGGTTGTTTTTGGCTTTTTGGAGAAGGAAACTAACCTCAGAGTTAAAAAATACTAAGCTAACCCTAAACTAATGTACGAAGGGGGACGAACAACACCGACATTGGTAGGCCGACGCTGGGGAAGAAGGTACTTCGGTGATGGGGACGGTGATGACGACGGAGATAAAGGGGCTCCTACTGGTATGGCCAAGAGTGGATGAGAGAGAGGAAGGACTGGTTTTGTGGTCAGACGAAGAGAGGAGTCGGAGGAAGTCGTCGAAGCTTAAGGAGCTTTCCAACTGGACAAGGAGGGAGGAATTTAGGGTGTTCCAAGCCGAAATCAATTCTGGGAAGTTCGACCTGATCTAGGCTTGCTTATATAGGCGTCTGGAGGGAGTTTTGAATGGAAGCCAAGCTTCCAAGCTAGGAAATGTCGCCAAAGTAGAAATTCTTTAGGATACCCTAATCTCTCATGCATTCGCAAGAGAGATTGGGAAAGTTTTAGGGCTCATGGATGGATTAATGGGAAGAGGACTCCTCAAGGAATCTCCCTTCCAATTTTGGAAGCGATTGATTGAGCAGAGAAAGAGTTCTCTCCAATCAAAGGTCACTAAAGTTGTAGGAATAGGATTCATGGTGGCAGGGACCTTTTTGTGAAAATGATGATAAAGTTATGGGGTCATTTGTAAGGAATTCAAGAAGTTAAGGGTCTGAATGAGATAGAAAGAGTCTGACTGGACCAAAATGCAAACTTGGTCAAGATGATCTCAAATTAAGCCCAAATTTTGATACAAACCTAATATGAACACAAGGAATCTAATGGTGAAGTTAGATTTAGGTTTTGGCCTTGTTTGACTATATAATTTATGCAAAAACCCAAATTAGGGTAAATGTCTGTCTAGGACTCTATTTTGGGTTAAGACATGTTTTGCTGGTCAAATTGAAGGTACCAAACCCTAGAGAATATTTTTATATGAATTTTAGAGGGTTTAGGTGAATTTTATTCTGGCCAGAACCTTAGTTAATTAAGTAGGTCTATTTTTAGGGTTTCAGAAGTCATTTAATTCTCAAAACACGTGAAAACCATTTTTGGTCTATTTTAACCCACTTTGTTAGACTTTTAAGACCATTTAACCCTTAATTACCCCCTGGGAAAACCCGTGGTTGTTCTGAATTCAAGATATGATGGTAAAATTTTAGTTTTAACCTTATTTTCTTATCTTTCCCTCAGAATAGATTTGCAATAAATTAGGGCTCTCTGGCAATTATGTAGGAGCATTTATTCCTTGATAATGACTAAATTGAGCTAGTTATGGCTCATGATGGTGTTCACATCAGCTGGGTTTTGGATAATCAGTCGATGAGCTCTTACCACCGACAACTTACCAGCTATACTCATGCGGTGAAGTGTGGCTTTTTTTTTCTCTTCTTTTTTTATTTCTTTTTCTTTTTAGGTTTTTTTTATGTAGGTGGCTTCCCTAATCAATGATTGACCTAAACGCAGTAGAAAGAGAATGGTTGTGTGGCTGGGCTCTGGACAACCGGTCGATGAGCTGTTACCACCGACAACTTGCCAGCCATACCACCCTAGAAGGTTCATTAGCTACTCAATTTCAATTAAAATTACCGATCAGTGAGTTAGTGCGAAGAGTGTGTAGATGCTTAGACTATAAGTTCCCTAAAATCAGAGGGTGGGCTGATAAGTCGTGTACTTATCACCCCAACTTATTAACCAATTAGAAATGAATTTTCAAATGGCGAGGACTCAAGAATCAAGTCCACATTTTAGTGGACACCTAGGCTTGATTAAGCCTGAAGACTTGAAGGGTCAAAGTGCTTAGGTCTTACTGTATAATTTCCTAAGGTTGAAAATTTCTAAAGCCTAAGTTTTCTTCTCCTAATTCAAATTTTTTCTTTTAAATAAAAAGGAAAAATAAGGAAAATTTACAAGGAATCCCCAAAGCTGGCAATATGATTAAAAAATGAATGCACCCCCCCATGCCTATCTTATGCAATGTCCTCATTAAAAATAAAAGGCATTAGAAAAGGGTAGAATGGAAAAATATCACCTGTATTCCATGATGCCCTAGTCAGCTCTGAGTCAGGCTATATAAATGTTGAGTTTAATGTCATCAGCTAGGCAGGGTTTGGCCAAAGCTATTAGATCAAGGTTAAGGCAACCTTGTCTGAGACTAGTTCTAGAATAATGCAATCAACATAAGGTTTTAGACATTGTCTGTTGACCTTAAAAAAATTACCTATCTTGGGGTCAGAAATCTCAACGGCCCCACTTGAGAATATCCGATCAATGATGAATGGGCCATTCCACTTTGACCTAAGCTTGGTAAGAAAGAGTTTAAGTCAAGAATCAAAAAGCCAAACCTTCTGCTTTGGCTCAAAGCTCTTGCGTGAAATCAACTGGTCATGAAGAGCTTTGGTCCTAGCCTTATAGATCTTGGCATTCTCGTATGCATCATTTCTAAGCTCCTCCAACTCAGATAGCTAAAGTTTCTTGGTCTTTCTGGCTAAACTTAAGTCAAAGTTGCATTTCTTGATTGCCCAAAATGCCTGATGTTCAATCTTTATGGGTAAATGGCATGCCTTACCATGCACCAGATGAAACGGTGACATGCCAATAAGCATTTTGTATGCCGTATGGTAGGCCCAAAGAGAATCATCAAGCTTTTGAGTCTAGTCTTTCCTATCAGGCCTAACCATTTTCTGCAAGATGTTCTTGATCTCCTGATCGGAGATCTCAGCTTGTCTAGTCGTCTGGGGGTGGTAAGATGTGGACATTCTGTGATTCACCTTATATTTTTCCAGTAAATTATGGAACTAGGCATGGTAAAGTGAGTACCACCATCGCTAATGATGGCCCTTGGAATCCTGAACCGACCGAAGATATTCTTAACAAAATCGATGATCACCTTGTGGTCATTAGTTCGAATGGAAATAGCCTCAATCCACTTGAACATGTAGTCAATAGCTATGAGAATATACTGGTGTCCAAATGAAGGGATGAAGTGTCCCATGAAATCAATGCCCCAAACGTCGAAGATTTTGACGGAAAGAATCGGGTTTAAAGGCATCGTGTCCCTCTTAGCTATGCTCCCGCCTGGCATCGGGGACACAACCTCAAGAACTTCTAGGCATCCTTGGATTAAGACGACCAATAAAATCCAGATTACAAAATTTTTGTAGCCGTGTTTTTCCCAAAGAAATGTTCACCACACGCAGATGCATGACAGAACTCAAGTATACTTTGGAACTCATTCTCCAGAACAGATCGGTGAATAATCTAATCAAAACTGATGTGGTACAATTTAGGGTCATCCCAGAAGTAATATTTCACCTCAGATATAAGTCTATCCCGTTGTTGCTTGGTCCAATCCTGGGGGATTAGACCAATGGCCAAATAATTTACCATGTCCGCAAACCAAGGGGTTTGGACACTTGAAACTGTAAGAATAGTCTTGTCCGGAAAAGTATCAATAATCGGAATATTTGGATGAGAAAAATCAATTAGGAGTCTCGAAAGATGATCTGTCACCACATTTTGTGCCCCAGATTTATCTTTAATTTCAAGATCGAATTCTTGAAGTAAAAGAATTCATTGGATGGGCTAGGGTTTGGCATCTTTTTTGGCCAAGATATGCCTCAAGGCCGAGTGGTCGGTATAGATAATGACATGAGATCCTAAGAGATAAGCCTTAAATTTTTCCAATGTAAATACTACAGCTAGAAATTCTATTTTTGTAATAGTGTAGTTTCTCTAGGCCTCATCCAAAGTTTTGCTAGCATAGTAGATGACAGAGGGCTTCCTACCTATCTTTTGACCCAAAATAGCCCCAACCGCATAATCAGAAGCGTCGATCATGATCTAAAATGGGGCTATCCAGATCGATGGTCGCAGCATCGGAGCACAAGTGACTGCCGTTTTAAGAAAATCAAATGCCTTGTGGCATGATTCGTCAAAATCATACGGCGTGTCTTTGGCCAGAAGAGGTCAGGCAACCTTCGAAAAGTCCTTAATGAACCTCCTATAAAATCCCACATGACCAAGGAATGATCGGAATTGTTTAACAGATGTGGCAGGAGGAAGCTTTGAGATAGCTTCCACCTTAGCTCAATCCACTTCAATTCCCCACTCAGAGACTACATGACCCAAGACAATGCCTTCTTGAGTCATGAAGTGACTCTTTTCCTAGCTAAGGACAACCGTGTTTTGATGCATCTCTTAAGGATCAATTCTAGGTTGGCCAGGAAAGAATCAAATGAATCTCCAAAAATAAAGAAATCGTCCATGAATACTTCCATAAACTCTCCTACCATGTTTGAGAAGATGGCCAGCATGCACCTTTGAAAAGTTGCAAGTACATTACTAAGCCAAAATGGCATTCTATGGAATGAAAAGGTTCCATAAGGACAGGTGAAAGTTGTCTTTTCCTAATACTCAGGATGGATGGGGACTCGGTTATATCCCGAGTAGTTGTCTAGGAAACAGAAATACTTTTGCCCAGCTAACCTTTCAAGGATTTGGTTGATGAAGGGCAAAGGAAAATGATCCTTCTTAGTGGCTATATTCAACATCCTGTAATCAATACAGACTCTCAAAGAGGAAGCTGAATGGGTTGCGACAGATTCACCTTTCTCGTTAGTCACAATGGTAATCCCAACTTTCTTGGGAATAATCTGCATAGGACTATCCGAGATTAGATAAATGATTCCTGCATCAAGCCACTTGATAATTTCTTTCTTGACCACTTCTCACATATTGGGATTCAGTCTCCTCTACATCTGGTGAGAAGGGCAGGATCCATCTTCCATTAAAATTCGATGATTACAATAAGATGGCTCAATCCCCCTAAGGTCATGGATGGTCCAACCAATTGCCTCCTTATTGCTTTAAAGACCTTAATCAATTTCATCACCTGCTCCTTAGTCAGTTTTGTACTTATAATCACAGGGAGCATTTTCTTAGGTCCTAAAAATTCATATTTTAGACTCCTATGCAATGGTTTCAGTTCAAGCTGGGGCGAGTTTAGAATGGACGGTGAGGATGCTGATGAAGATTCATCAGGAAGATCTAAAGGAAAAGGTTGGGAGTGAAGGAAATCAACAACCTCTTCAGAGTGTGGCAGGTCTGCCATGGAGGGTTGTGGGTTAGGTTCATTAGTACAAGAGGAATTCTCAAGGATGGTAAAAGCCATACAAGTCTCAAGATTCAGATCATCATCTTCAAGCTCCTTAATATATCCACAATCTTCAAATTTGTTAATCACCTTGAAAATATCAAGTTTCATTTTTCTATCCCTAAAGGCGATCTCCATACTACCACTTTCATAGCTAGTATTGGCCTTAGCAGTAGCCAGGAACGGACACCCCAGAATGATGGGCATGTTCCTTAAGTCTTCAGGTATATCCTTGTCAAGGATAAGGAAATCTATAGGAAAGTAGAAGTCCTTAACCTTGACGATAACATCCTCAATAACGCCTTTCGGGTTTGTGACCTAATGATCCGCTAACTGCAGCGTTACTAAGGTCGTCCTGAGTTCACCTAATCTAAACTTTTCATAAAGAGAAATCGAAATTAGGTTGATGGATTCACCTAGATCCAAAAGTGGTCGGTTAAATGTGTAATCCCTGATAACTCATGAATTCAAAGGAACACCTGGATCTCTCTTTCTCTGTGGAAGGTGATGCAAGATAACAGAACTAGCCTACTTGGAGAGTATCACCTTCCTTGGGGTAGATTCTCTTGGCTTACGCTTCTAAGTACATAAATCCTTCAAGAATTTAGCATAAATCGGAATGTGCTTAATTGCATTGAGGTGTAGGATATTGATTTCAACATTCTTGAATATATTCAAGAGCTCCTCGTTGCAATCAACAGACTTCTTCTTCCTGGGTTTAAGAAAGGCTTTAGGAAATGAAACATGAGTAAGATCATTGGATTCAGGTTCCTGAGCCTTGATTTCTTCTTCAATATTCTCCTTTCCTCCTTCAGGCTCACGAAGGTTTGATTGACTAGAAGATGGTAATTTTGGGTCCTGGGTTTGCCTTCCACTCCTCAAGGTAACAGAGTTTGTAGAAGCATACAAGTTCGGGTCTTGGGGACGGTTAGGAAAGATTGGAGGGGCTTGATTAGCTAGATATCCAAGATTGGAATAAGAAGCAGAAGAAGGACCCTGCTCAACCACCTGAGCATGTACACGTGGGTCCCTCTGATTCCTGTACCCTTGAGCTCCATTGCCCTGATTCTGTATGTTACGAGGGTTGGGTACGGGTTGAGATGGCAGAGATCCAGGCTGATGAGTATTAGCAATGAGCCCGGATTGCAAATTGTCCAGCAAGGTTTTCATTTGTTGCATGAGCTAGAAAATGGATCCTTGCATTTCTACCATCTGATGATTCAATTCAGCCTGCCCTACGGGTTGACGAGCATTCCAAGTTGGCTGATTGACTTGGTTAGGGGGTAGCTGAGTGTATATGTGACCCTGACCCATTGATCTTTGCAGTGCATAGTTGTTGGGCCAAATTTAGGTTCGTTGCCCTGGATTTTTCCAGGAGAAGTTAAGGTGGTTCCTCCAACCTGAATTATAGGAGTTAGAATATGGGTTGGACCTAACATTCTCTTGTACAGCATACACATCCTCATAGGATGAGGATGGTGAGAAAGAAGGAGAGGGATCAGAGAAACTAGGATCAAAGGCCCCAGTTTGGAACCCGTGGGATTCTGAGGAATGCTGGCTCGCAGGTTGAGCCGCTTCCAATTGATTTACAAGCACTCATCCAGTAGGAGCTCATGAAGAATGGAATCCTGAGTTCTGGGATTGAGTGGATCGAGAAGTATCTGCAGACTTTTCCAACCATCCACTCTTCCATTATTTTTGTAACCAGGTCCATTTTATCAAGTTTATTACAAATCAGTTCCATATCGAATGAATGAGAGTCGTGGACCTCATTAACATTTGATTTGGGTTGCTAGGATCGGTTGAAAGTATCCATGGAGGCAAGATTGACAGAATTTTCACTCATTTCCTTAAATAATTCATGTGCACTATCTGCATCCTTGTTGAGGAAATCGCCTCCACAAGAAGCATCCACATGGTTATGGAGTTGCTCAGTCAACCTATGATAAAAGATCTACATGAGTTGCCATTTCAGCACCTCATGGTGTGGACACTTCCGCAATAGATCATGGAATCGCTCCCTGGCACCATGCAGCAGCTACCCTGGCCCCTAGATGAAAGTAGTAATTGCCTGTCACAAGGCATCGGTACCCCCGATTGGGAAGAATTTCTTTAGGAAAGTAATTTAAGATCATTCCAAGTTGCGATCAACCTTCCAATAGTCTTGTACCAATGTGTGGCCTTATCTAGAATTGAGTAGGGAAAAAGACTCATGATCATTTTCTCCTCATCCACATTTCGAGCTTTGGTGGTCTGGACCAAAGTGGTCAAGTCCTCCAAATGCTGAAACGAGTCTTCAGAGCCAAGCCTGTGAAAATGTTTAATCAGGCTTAACACCTGGGATTTGATTTCTACGACACTGACTAGAATCTGGACACCGGGACGTTCCCCGTAATTAGAAGGATCATAAAAATCCTTCATGGGCTGAGCGCCCTGACCATGCATTTGCTGGAACCATTCTTGCATTTGCTACATTTGTTCCAGCTGCCATTGTAGCATCTCTTGCAAATTCTAAGGCAAAGGAGGTGGTTGATCAGCCATGAGATCAATTGGATTAAAATTCAACCTACGCCTCCTTGAATGGTCTAGTGGTCCATCCAAGTGGGGATTCAATGACCTCCTTCCAAGCATAAACTAGCAAGGGGTCAAAAAGATTGGGGACAAGAACCTTGCAGCACAACCTTACATGCCTATCCTTAAGTTGGGTAGCCTAAGGACCTATGCTCCAAGATAAACTCAAACCACAACATAAATTTTATGTTGTCCTTAATCTAGAAGCTGGTTAAGTTGGGCTGGCAAAGCAGGAGGAGGGTGTCCCAAAGGCTGCTAATTATGCCAAACCCTTGCTTGCTTATGTCATTTAACAATCAAGCCACCCAACTTAGCACCTTCTAGAGAAAGCAGACATCATAAATTCGCACCACAGTATGAGGTATACCTTGAAACAGACTGATGAGTCCTAGGGCCAACGTCTACTTGATTTTAGATTAGGCCTGGGATAGTAGTGCTTTTGGAATGTGTTGGGCTCTTAAAATGGGTTGTGCCATTAATGATTATTGAATAAGTGTGAGTGAGTGCACAACTAGGGCTGTCAAGCAACATTACTTGGATGAGTGGATTTTAGAGTTCAAATCTTCCTTAAGTAGCTTTTAAGGTTTGAATTAAGGTGAATTCAATCAAGTTCAGAAGGCACACCAGGATTTGCAAACACGAGTGAAGATGTTTTCCTTTGAAATCAAAATAAAGTTGATTGCCTGGTACTGACCTTAAATTTTAACCCTAATGAGCAAGCTACTTGATGAGTTGTTTTATATGAAGTAGTGCGACCCAAGCAACTCAACCAATTGGCCTTAATGCACCACTGAGTTAGGCACACAAGTGGTTACCTAGTTTGATTTCTACTCAATTATGTGTTTGTTTGTGTGTACTGGTTCCAAAGATTGGATTACCGGTTGAGTATGAAGAATTAGGAGAGGTTGTGTACCTCTATGAGATTTTTTTAGATTTTTTTTATAAGCGGGAGTGAGGTGAGTGGAGGTGGTAATCAAAACAACCAAACTAATCCTAGGATTTCTGAGAGCACCTAGGTTAATTAGGGTTTGAATTAGGGTGATGGAATGAAATCTATGAAGGGAGAAAGAATGGGAGGACACTTACAGTTGTCTTCAGTTGCATTTTACTCCTTTCTACCACTTGAAGATTCCTGGTTGAAGTACCTGCAAGACAATAGAGAAGGAATACAAGAGAGTTAGATAGTAAACAAGTGAAGGAATGTGGAAAAAATAATTGAGATCCGTTGCCTCCCCGACAACGGTTTCAAAATGAAAGTGTGGAATTTCATAGCGAAAAGCTTTGAGTTTAGAAAACCCTATCGTCATTGTGCACTTCGCAAGAAAATCCATCAATAAAATAATTTTTTACCAAAACGTAGAATGAGTCCCAGGTTGAACACAAGGAGGTTACATCGATTCTAAATTCGCAATTATATTTTTTTTAATTTTTGTTTATAAAAGAGACATTCACATTGCTACTATCCTACCTGCAATATAAACAATAAAACTAGAGAGAGAAACAACTTTTATAATGAAAGTAATGCCATTATAGCTATAACTAGAAAGCAGGAAATCTAATATAGAAAGCAATAAAGAAAATGGGGTGAGAAGTTATCCTCCTCGACGGCTGCTTGGAGGATGAGCTGGATGGATGACACCTGGAAGAAGAGAAAAGATGGAGGGCGAAGGGTGGATTGGGAAGAACCAAGGATGAGGCAAGACGTCAACGTCGTGGGATCCAATTCCAGAATGGGGGCGAGAAGACCGATGACAAGAGCTCCACAAAGGGGGTGAGAGGTGGAAAATTTTATTTTTAACTCTAGCAGAGCTTCCCATATCTTGGAGCACTAGAGCAAGCTTTAGAACTTGAGTTCTTAACTCTCAAAGAGAGAGAGATGATGGAAGGGATGAAGAAAAAGTGGAGGGTGTAGGGGCTTTATATAGGTGGGTTTTGAGGGCAAAAATGTCACTTAACATCTTTAAATCTTTAATACAGGTCTGTAGTGATGGATACGTGCGTCGCTGTAGCCGCATGTCACTGATCACGCACACTTCATCTCCACCATGTGTTGCTGATCAGACGGACCTCAACATGCTACATCACACGGCCGCTACTCTTCAGCCGTTGTACCTCATCGTGCCCAATCGATCTCAGCCGTTCGATCGTTCGATCGGATGGCTTAGATCGTGTGAGTGCTTCAGCTTCAAACGTTACACGCGCTTGCATGTAATGGCATGTCATCTCACGCATGCGAGCTGTGCTTCCATCCAGCACTCCTAACCGCGCCATGTGGCCACACCGTGCCCCCTCATCACCGATCTAACGGTCGAATTTCACTACACTCGCTCGCTCACTCAATTTGAGGCACGGTGAGATTTGATCGCTCAACCTCCGCACTATAATAAAGCGCTCAACCACCGTGCTGCAAGCGGATGGTCGAGATCTTGAATTTATGCACAGATGCTCTCCACCATTGGATGATGATCCAACGGTGGAGATTTAGCTGATGTTGATGAAGGAGGAGGCTGCAGCGATCGTGGTCAGGTTGGATGGCACCACGTGGTGCCATCTTAGCTGTCCCTTTTCATTTGCTCATAGGAGGTGCCACATATGTCGAATTTGGTCAGCTTTTGCAATGTTGGGCTACAATCATCGATCTGAACCCATCCATGCAGTTGAATTTGTCATCTGAGGTATGAATTTTACACCACCTTAACCCTTGGCCTCTGATCTTTCTTGGACTACATCTAATGCTATGGAGGTCCGATTAGGGTGATCTTGGAGGCGTTGGACTCCGATTGTCACCCTGATCTGATCCATACAATTAGATCTTCAATCCGAGGCCCTAAAATGATATCGCCCTGTTCCCTGGCCACAAAAAGAGCAAATTACTGTATAATTTATAAAAGTTAACCTACATGCATGAAGATGCATGTTATGCAATATTTATAATGCATGATGCTTCTATGACACTGGGAACATGCATAAATAGACATTTTAGGCTAATTAGATGTATTCACATCACAGTCATTTTTTTGGTCATAAGATCCCCACAAAAGTTTTATGGTGCGGGTTTCATTGGTCCACTATTTTTGCGGATTCGCAGACATATTGTAAGGCATGTAGTTGCTGCCAAACTCTTTGTAGCATGTCGCTAAAAGAAATTATGCCTCTAAACCCGATTCTTGTCTGTGAAATCTTTGACATTTGGGGCATAGATTTTATGGGTCCTTTTCCATCTTCTTCTGACTTCGAGTACATTTTACTCACTATCGATTATGTTTCTCATTGGATCAAAGCCATACCCACACTCACAAATGATCATAGAGTTGTTATTCCTTTTATTCAGAATCATATCATCTCTCATTTTGGGGTACCACACGCTATCATTTCTGACGACAGATCCCATTTCAATAATGCACATTTTGCAAATGTACTTAGAAAATATGGGGTAACACATCGTATTGCTACACCTTATCATCCCTAAACTAATTGGCAAACCAAGGTCCCTAATCGGGAGATCAAAAAGATCCTTCAAATGATAATCCAACCTGATAGGAAGGATTGGTCTTCCCAATTTTATGAGGCTTTGTGGGTTTATAGGATTGCCACCATAGGCATGTCACCATACAGACTTGTTTACGGGAAACCCCACCAACTTCCCGTAGAAATTGAACACAAGGCCTCTTGGGCAATCAAAGCCTGTAATCTTGACCTCGCGAAGGTTGGTGATCATCATAGTTTGCAACTTAATGAACTTGAGGAACTCCGACATGATTCCTATGAGAGTTCTAAGTTGTATAATAAAAAATTGAAAGCCTTCCATGACAGACACATTTCCCACAAATATTTCACACCTGGTCAAAAGGTGTTGCTCTTTGATGCTCATTTGAAACTCTTCCCTGGCAAACTTAGATCCAAATGGATAGGTCCATTTGAAGTCATTAGAGTCTTCGACAACGGAGCTATCAAAATCACTGAACCCAACAAGAATCAACCCTTCAAAGTTGATGGGAACACCATCATAGGCCCTAACTAGCCACTTTTAGTTAGCTTTGACTGATTAAAGCTACTACACAATCATCTGGAGGTTGTAATCCTGTATTGTTCTGATTTGAGAAGAAAATGGGAAATCAGGGTTAATTCTGTAATTTTAACATCACATCATAAAAACAAATTAACCATGAGATTTTTTAGGGGTTAAATGAAGGTCAAATGAGCTTAAAAGTCAAAAATGTGCGTCAACACTGACAGAAATAGGATTTCACGCTTTTTCGAGAACCACAACAACAGACAAAACCCTAATTTCAAAATCGCTTAAATTAAAGAGGTTTTAGTTAGGAAAAAAATCATCTAAACCTCGTAAAAATCATAGAAAAATATTCTAAGAGGTTTTGTACGCTTGGTTTGATCATCTGAACCTTTTTGACCTAGAATAGAGTTGCGGATGGAATTTTACCCTAATTTGGTTTTCTATACAATTGCCCAGTCCAACATCGTCAAAACTAAAATCCAACTTCACCATTAGATTCCTTGGGTCTAAATTAGGTTGATACCAAAATTTTAGCCCAATCAGAGTCCATCTTGACCTAGTTTGCAATTTAGTCATTTAAATCTCTATTTTTCTCAGTCAAACCCCTAACTTTCAAGTTATTTGCATTTACCCCCCTAACTTCTCATCATTTTCTTCAAATTGGTCCCTATCACCACTGATGTGAATGCAGCTCTGCAACCGAGAGTCGAGGGAGGATTCCTCCCTCAAATCAAATCCAATCCCTCCAAAATTGTAGGGATTGGTCGCAAGAACCTTCCAGATCATTTGGACCATCTAGCAGACCCTACAAAGATCCATAGAGATCAAGGTGGCTTGAGATCGCAAGGGATCTTATTTCCATGTAATCTGGACTCAATCAAGTTCTTTACCTGATTTGGAGCTCAATTTGAAGCTCTATAAAAGACCCTTATGCCTTGGTAGTTCTTCTTAGCCTAGTCTTAACCAAAAAAACCTCCTCTTCTCCTCCTCTGGCCAGCTCCGTAACTTAGCTCTGGTGACTGTTTTGTCAATGCCAGATGAGTTAGAAAGATTCAATCTTATCATTGCAGTGCAAATCGCGATGGAACAAATGAATTTATAAAACTAAGGGTACCAGGTCGTTCGCAGGAAGGCAATCACGATTTATACAGAAGCTTTTCAGGAAACTCGTTCTAAATAGATATTTATATATGTATATGTATAGATAGATATTAGACATTCAGAAGATCAGAATTTGATTGCATTCATAAACAGTTTTTCAAAATAAAAATTCCTAAGAGAGATAGCAGATAGATAGAAAAAAGGAGAGAGATAGAGAGAGAGATGCAGATAGATGACGTCGCTTGTGGGATTCTTATGCAAGATGCGACAGCACCTCTAATCCAGAGCATCAGGATGAAGGTTGGAGTTGTAGAGAGAGGCGAAGGCTGTGGAAGAAGGTGTAAGAGAGAGATAGCTGGAGTCTATGGAAGATGCCTTCGACAAGGGTCCCTAGGCCTTCTTTTATAGTTTTGATAAGGGGCAAAGGGAGTATTTTGACACTTAAAACCATGCAACAACTTTAGGCTAATCAGATCCGTAGATCGGAAGATCAACAGCTCTAAGTTGGCCTTAAAACACCCTAAAACGTGCCTTCATCATGTGGATTGGATCTTTGATTGACACGTGGAGACTTCACAGGCCTTGGATTGCGATCTGACGCTCCAGCTTCTTCCTCGTGCTCGCCCAATGCTTGCTCTGCTCAATTCTCTCTCCTGTGCCCACCTTGGAGAATTCAAATTGTACGTCTCATCCTCAGCCATCCAATCTTACAATCGGACGGCTTAAAGAACTCACCCACACCGCCTTCTCAAAGCTGGCATGTGATCACGCATTAAAGCCGAGCGTTCGTTCTTGCGTTGATCCGACGCTCTCCCACTTTCAAAGTGTCAGCATCTTCACCGCCCTTTGAAGATCTAACGATTTGATTTTCTTCCTCGTGCTACTGCCTTCTGATTTCATGCTCAGGCGGTTCGAATGCATGCCCTTCATTTGCGGACCGACGTGCTTACCTTTGCACTGAGGCCGCATTTGTGTTGCATTTAAGTTTTAGGCAACTTCACTCTCAACCATTGGATGGGGATCCAACGACTGAGATTAACCTTCTGTATGATGAGGGCACAATTGAGTGGGCGACGTGGAGAGTTCTTGGCCATTGGATGGAGATCCAAAGGCCCACAGCAAGCGAGGAGGTTGTCTTCGGAGGTGGGGCGATGACGTTAGATGGCGGTGATGGCACCACGTGGTGCTATCATGGCTGTCCATCTCCTCTTCTTTGCAACTGGTGATGTAGGCCTTCGATCAGGTTTATTTTTGTTGTTGGACTGTAATTGTTGATCTGGATCCATCCATGCGATCGAATCTTTCATCTGAGGCTTTGATCTTTGTCATCTGGCTCCGTGGTCTCTATTCTTTTATGGACTGCATAAGATGCCCAGGTTGTCTGATCGAGATGATTTCAGAAGCATTGGACTCCAGTCATCGTTCTGATTAGATCTGTCTGGTCTGATCTTTCATCCACCACTTCAAATCATCTGCGATAAAAATCATCTCTCTTTTAGGTCATAAAATGATGATATTATCTATATAACTAATAAACTAGCTACTGTGCAAATTACGATGGCTATGAATACATTATTCCTAAGTTATGCTAGAATTTAGCTTAATTCAGGTGATTTAGGTTGCATGATTTCTGTGCAATCACACCCCCATGCCTAAATCTTGCTAGTCTCTAACAAATGCATGACTAAATGCAAAGTGGTCCTACATGATAGATTTCTATCAAGAGTTTGACTAAAGATTTAGTTCTTTTGTTTTCATCCAAAACTTTAGAAATCCAGATAATTATGAATGTGTTTTGTTGTAGCCTATGCAACGGATCCAAGTGAAAAACCAATCCACATCTAAAGCTCATACTTGATCCTTAGTAAAAATCTATTGGGATAGGCAGACTTCTCCCCTCAAGTTTATAAGATAATCTGTAAATTCAACCCCACTTTTCAGCTTAGGTAGAAGATTTATGAGTCAAGTAGATTTGTATTTGGTGGCTCACACTCATCTGGTGCTGCATATAAACTAGTACTTTAGAACCTAGATTTCTAGACTATTAAATAATTCGACTCAAAAAGGGCAAAGAAACTGTACTCTCTTTAGTTCCTTTGTACTTATTATCTCTTTCTCTTTCTTTCTTTTTCTTTTTCTTCTTTCTTCTCATTTCTTTTCTTTCTTTTAGATCTCACAACCTCAGCAGATTTGTCAGTATATTTGGTGGTCTCTCCTGGCATTAACACTTTGATTAAGTTCTAAGAACCCTATGACTAAGTCAGAATTCCTCAGCTTGTATTCAGGCGGTCAGAAATATAGAAAAGTAGGTCAAGGCTGTATTTGGTGGATCGTGAGGGTGGTAGGTGTTGTTGCCTCATTACACTCATAAACTCATCACTTTTTTTTCTGCTTTTTCTCTTTTTTTTCTAATTTTTTTTCTATTCATATATATATATATATTTCTTTTCTTTTCTTTTTCCTTTCTTTTTTCTATACATATGTATATTTTTATTCTTTTCTCTTTTTTTTCTTTTTCTTTTTTTTTTCTTTCACATCCAAATAAATACTAACGTAACGTAGTATAGCATGTGAACTTTTATTTACGAGGGATTATTTGGGATTAGGGATGTTCAAGAGGATATCAGGTGGCTTATTTGGTGGAAGTGTCTATTCTCGACACCAGGAAGGGAATTGATAGGACAACATATTTCTGACCTTGACATTAATACCCTCCTTCAGTCGAGGACTCAGTAAAGGACAGTCGTGACCATCCACTTTAGTCCTAGTTTTATCAGAACCCGCTCTCTGCATATTTTCCTTATTTGGTGGCTCTCAAAATATCTGCACTAAGAATTTGTATGCAAAAATCGAGAGTGAAAACTATGCCTAACTCTGAGTATCATTATCTAATTATTAAGAAGTTAAGATTCCTCATACTAGGCTTAGAACACCAATAGACTTTCTACTCTCATTTCACACTTTTTGGTGTATCTACTAGAAGATAGTTTGCCTGACTCCCTAATTACTATCTAAGGGCTTAGGAGAGGAAGCACTGCTTCTCGACAAACTATAGATGTTTATCGATCATCATAGAGAATCCATTGCAAATTCTACGTGTAAGTATGAAATTGTACTGGATTCTAAACTTAGGAATTAACTTAAGAATATTTCCCTAAAAAAATCTTAATAAAAATTCTTTATGCCTAAACGAAAATTTTTTTTCTATCATAAAAATAAGACATGCAATGTTCACCCCCTATGCCTATTCATTACAATGTCCTCCTTGAAATATATGTATGAAAATCAAAATATAATAAATGAAAGGAGGGGATATCACCTGACTATGTTTGTTAATCTACGTCAGCATGGATGCAGAACTACCTGTAAAGAGTACTGGGTTGCCTCCCAGCCAGTGCTAAGTTTAACGTCATTTGCCAGACCTAAACCCAAAAATATGTAATTCAATATTGTGGGTCAGGAGGAGTAATAACCGTTGTAGTAAGACTCAAGATTAGTATAAAGATATGATCATTTGGTCCAAGAATCAGTGATCCACAAATGCGGACTAGCTGATGATGCAGTCCAACTCCAAAGAGTCTTTCTGATTTGAAATATGGAATAGGGTCAGGTCGATGAGGTTCAAGATGCAGAGCCTGTTCGTCAATCCAATTCCATAAATCAAGAAGAGGTGGTAGAAAGTCTAGATTGAGATCATGATTGAGATTTAAGTCTGGTTCTGAATTAGAGTCATAAGGGTCTTCATAATGATAATTGATATCAAAAATCATGAGTTCTCTAGGCTCTAGGCCATATGAGGGAAAAGGTAGAGTTGTGCTGAATTCGTCAAAATCTTCATCAGATATTACCTCTTCTTCATCCAAAGTCATTTCTCCTCAGATTCAAGCCATCCATTTGAACCAGTTGGCTTATAAATTCTTCCCTAGTCCATTATGTGTTGAACTTCTTCTTCTGGGGTTATTTCCTGGTTTATGTCCTTAGATTGTCCACTCTCTTGAACTCCTTCAAAATTGAATAGTTCCTAGATCTCAGGGTGAGTGTATTGAGGATTCCTCACATTATCATCTAACTCATCACAAGTTACTCTTAAGAGTTTCTCAATGTCCTTAATGTACCTTTCAATTTGAGTTTCTATGGGAGGTGGTAGATCAGAATCATCCTCAAGTACATCCCCTTCTTGCCTTTCGTGCTAATCTTGAGCTTTGGTAGGATTTAGATCATCTTTAGTGTGGATTGCCAAAACTTGTTCAATTGTTCCTACAACCTTGATGGAACCACAATTCACCTTATTCTTTTGGGAAGCTTTAAAGATGTTGAGTTGACAATTTTTCCTTCTAGAGTTGATATGCATAATCCCCATCTCACAGATGATTAGAGCCTTGGCCGTGGCCAAGAAAGGTCTCCCTAAGATTATCGGGGTGTGGTTCAGGTTTTCTAATGCCTCCATATCCAGAACAAGGAAATCCATAGGGTACTCAAAATCCCTCACTTTTATAATCACATTCTATACAAGGCCCTTCGGAATTTTGGTTGACCTATCAGCAAGCTAAAGGGTCACACTAGTGTGTTGCAAGGGGCCTAAACCCAACTCTTCATATAATTCTATGGGGATTAAGTTGATTGAGGCACCAAGGTACATTAAGGCTCGATCCAGGATGAAACCCTCTATTTCACATGAAATTAAGGGGGTCCCTAGATCATTCCTTTTAGGAGGGAGCTTATTTAGGAAGATGGCACTGGCTTGTTCAAAAATTATGACCCTTTTTGATGATTTGGCCTGGCATTTCGATGTGCATAATTCCTTCAGAAATTTCACATAGGCCGAGATCTTCTCAATAGCCTCAAGGAGTGGTATATTCACCTAGACTTGCTTTAGAATCTCAGGCCACTCAGATTGGTTGGTTTTCTTTTCCCTGGGTTTGATCAAGGCTTCAAGAAAAGGTGCCTGAGAAAATCATGAGTATTCAAATCCTGAGTCTTGTTTTCTAGATTAGCTTGGTCTCCCAGGTCAGATTCAAGCACCTCAAGATCTTGGAAAGATTTTGATGGAGAAGGATCTTAGATTTGTTTCCCACTTCTCAAAGTGATAGCACAGGCATGTGCATTAGGGTTAGAAGGGTAAGGTGGGTTTTGCAAAATGTGTTGAGCCTAGGTTGGGTTAGGGTTAACAAAACCAAGTGGGTGCTGGGGAGTTGGCTAAATTATGTGTTCTTGTTGCTGCTATGTGTTGTGCCGGTTAACCCTATTGAAGTTCCTTGGGTTTGGGATGGGTTGGGATGGCAACATCCCGTGTTGTCTAGCGTCAACGAGCTAGTCTATTCATCCCATCAAATCTATCCTCAACTGATTCATTTCTTCTTTATGTCTTAGATTCATTTCTCTCATTTCTTTGAGGACTAGACTTAGATCAGAGGGTTGGTTTTCTTGAGTAGGTTGTGGCTGATATGTGCATGGTTGTGTGTACCTACTAGGTTGCCCATAAGTGTTTGGCTTAGTCAAGTTAGGACCCTAGGCGGGTTTCTGACTTGACCAAGCAAAGTTAGGATGGTTGTGCCATCCAAGGTTGTAAGTGTTTGAATAAGGCTCATTTCTAGTGTGACCTTGGAGTGCATTCACATCCTCAGGATAACTTGGAATCGGGATGTCTAGTTCAGAATTCAAGGGCATCATGGTCCCTCCTTAGCACCCAACAAGAGATGGGTCCAAGTACAATTGGCTTATAGTTGGAGCCATGGTTAGGTCATTGATGTTGTGCACTAATTCCTGACCTAGGGGGTTGGGAAGCTGGTTGCGGGTTAACATAGTCACTCCTTAGGTAGGCATAGGATTTACTCTAGATTGTGTACCTAAGGAACTCCCGCCCTTTAGAAAATTATCCAGTTTCTTATACAAATTTTCCACATTCTGTCCCGCAAGTGATTGCACAGCAATCATGCAACCTAAATCACCTGAATTAAGCTAGATTCTAGCATAACTTAGGAATAATGCATTCATAGGCATGGTAATTTGCACAATAGCTAGTTTATTAGTCATATAGATAATATCATCATTTTATGACCTAAAAGAGAGATGATTTTAATCACAGATGATTCGAAGTAGCAGATGACAGATCAGACCAAAAATATCTGATCAAAGAGACGATGGGAGTCCAACACTTCCGAAATCGTCTTGATTAGACAACTAGGGCATCATGTGTAGTCCATAAAAGAATAGAGTTCATAAAGACAAAAGACAAAGATCTGATCCTCAGATGAAGAATCTAACTACACGGATGAATCTAGATCAATGATCGCAGTCCAACGGCGGAAAAATCAACCCGATCGAAGTTCTACATCACCAGATGCAAGGAAAATAAGATGTATGGCTATGATGGTGCCACGTGGCACCATCACAGCTAGACCCTCATCACCACCCCATCTAAGAAGTCTACCCTCAGCTACGAGCATGCCACGTCACCCATCCAACCGCGCCTCATCAAAGGAAAGATCTTAACCATTGGATTTCCATCCAATGGTCGAGAATACGTTGCCTTAAAACAAAAACCACGACTCAAGGGCGACACAACACAATGGTAAGCGCGCTCGCTCGAGAACCAGCGGCACGAGTTCGAGACTCAATCCGCACAAATTCAAGAGAGGAAGTGGGTGAGTATACTATTAGCCATGGGATCAGAGTCGGAGGGCGAGGATGCACCCATGTGTAGCAACCGAAGGCTGCCACGAATGCAAGTGCAAACCAACATGTGAGTTACGCGCGATCGCCCACACTCTTCAAAAGACGGTGGCACGCCTGATTTAAGTTATTCGATCGTAAGATTGAATGGTTGAGATCGTTGGGCACGATTTGAATTCGCATTAAGCATGATTTGAATTCGTGCAGGCACGTGAGGAGGGAGAAGCGACGAGCGGGCCATTGGGCGGGCACAAGGTGTGAGTGGGGCCATCAGATCGCTATCCAAGGGCCGTGGGTGGGCCATGTGTTGGCCAGAGAAGCGATCGGAGTGATGAAGGTGTAAATGAAGGTGTTTTAAGCCATGATTTAGTCCATTGATCTCCCGATCAACGGATCTGATCAAACAAGAGTTGTTGCACGAGATAAAGGGGCTTAAATACCCTTTTTGCCCTCCATAAAAGCTATAAAAAAAAGGCCAGGGCCCCCCAGTTGAAGCATCTCTCTTCCATCAACTCCAAATATCTTCCATCTTCTCTGCAACTCTCCATCCCTCTGCAACTTCGCCCCGACCTTTCTCCCGGTGCTCTGGATCTGAGGTGCTACCACATCTTGCACAAGCATCATACAAGTGGTATCATTTCTCCACCACTTTCTATCTCTCTCTCTCTATCTATCTATTTGTTTCTAGTAGCATTCTTTATTGTGAAAGCTCTATTTAATTGCAATAAAATTCTGATCTTCTGAATGCATGATATTTGATTCGTATACATATATACATAAATAAATATCTATTTAGAGCAAGTTTTATTGAAAAGCTTCTGCAAAAATCAAGATTGCCTCCCTACGAAAGACCCAGTACTCACCGGTTTTATAAATTTATTTGTCGACGTGTTTTCATGCTATACTACAACTAATTAAATTTTTAAATGCAAATTGCGTGACAAACAAGTTGGCGCCATTGCAGGGGAGGCAATGGAAATTTTTGAAGCTTTTTTTGGTGCAATTTGAGATTTCTAACTTGCTATTTTCATTGATTTCATGTGTGTAGGAAAGTAAGGAAATTTGAACGAAACATGGCAATGAGAATTGCGGGTTCGAGTCTCAAGTAAGTACCCATAGTTTAGTTAGATTTAGGATTTGCTTGAACCCTAGGATTAGTTAGAATTTTTTTGCTTATTAAAAAGAAATTCTCTTGATTTTTGGGCTGAAGTAAAGTTTTATCTTAAAAATTCAATTTTCGAAGATCCGTACATCCAAAATTTCTCAAATTTTTATTGGACATAGATTTCAAAGTTAGGAACAACATATCCAAAGTTCCCGCAAATCAAAGTTATAAAAGAATTTTAAAAATTCATGCACTGATCTATTATCAATACGATTATTGTTCCTATTTTTTCTGAGTTCAAAATATGATAGGAATTTTTATGCAACTTTGATTAACTTTAAATTTGGACACTAAATTTCTGAGCTAATAAAAAATTTAGGATAAATCTAAAAGAATTATTTCTTACATGTTTGATTACACGGATTATCCAATCACCAACTAGGGTTCAAAACTGACTACAAAACCTCCAGTACACTTTAAATAAGAAAAAAGTAGAAAACATGCATTAAAAATTCTTGAAAAATATTTTATGAGTGCGTAATTAGTGGTGTAAGAAGACCAATTGATTGCATTACTTGGGTCTTACCACTCGTCTGATTTTGAACTTAAAAGAATCATCTAGAATTATCTGTGCTTAGGGTTTCACATTAAGGATAGAGCACAACTGCATTTTCATATTTAAAGGAAATCTATCAAACAAATTGGGATTTGCAAAACTCTTGTGTGCCTCATCAAAACCTGGATTGAAAATATTAACTCAAGTGAACTCTAAAACTCATTAACATAATCATTTGAATCTTAAAATTCACTTCATCAAGAAAAATTACTTGTGAACCCATTTTGCCTGCGCACTACACATTTCAAAATCAATTTTTAAGGGCAAACACCCCCTAACACCCATCATATTCCAGAAGCACATCAAACCCACACCTAAAACTGAGTAGACGTGCCCTAAGCAGGACTAATAGACTTGGGGACTTGAAACTAGATTGGGCTAAGGTCAAGGCCTTGTCTACTTGGACCCACTGCTGACAAGAAAGGTCAATGCAGCAACCGTGTTAACCATTAGTGGTGTCCCACCGTGCGGGGTGTCCTAAGGGGTCCCACCCTTCTGGCCAGCCAGGTAATTCAAGGGTTGATCTAACCTAGTTGTGTTTTGGGGAGCTAGGATCAGGTCTATTTAGGGTTAACACTATAAGGACTAGTTTGATTGCTTGTATTGGAAGGGCGGGGTATTCTATCGTCTATCTTCTCTTTCTCTTCTATTAACTTTCTTCTGGTACATGGATGCTAAAAGGTCTCTAAACCCTGATTTGGTAACACCTTTAGAGAGTAAACTAAGGAGAAGACCTAATTTTTCTGAAGACATTCCAATTA
This sequence comes from Thalassia testudinum, assembly GCA_037157565.1. Taxonomy (NCBI): domain Eukaryota; kingdom Viridiplantae; phylum Streptophyta; class Magnoliopsida; order Alismatales; family Hydrocharitaceae; genus Thalassia; species Thalassia testudinum. The sequence continues at coordinate 106,517,133 of JAZHRO010000003.1, read as the reverse complement.
CTAATTGCCATGAGGAAGAATTGATTGAGGAGGAAACCATAGACCCATACTCTTTTGTCTCACACTATTCTCCCTATCCCAACCCTTCCCTTACTTCAACTTCTTCAGGGTGGGAGAACTCTCCTAACACCCGAGACTTGATTCCCTTGCCTGCATCTCATATTCCCTGGGCATAGCCAGGCCTACTTCGAATCCCACATGAATTGCTGGATATCAAGGATCTCTACAACCTCAAAAGACACTCTCCATGTAGGACCAACACCTGATTAGCATAACCAACTATCTTGATTGGTTTAGCCAGATTCATCTCTCCCTGAATCAGGGATATGCCTTAGAATCCCAATACCTATAATATCAATCCTATCCTCAAAATAACTTTTCAAATTATCCCAATTCCACCCAAACAACTTTACCTTCTCATTGGGATAATCCTACACCAACCAAAGATATGATTCTTACCTTAGGTATTCAAATGAAAGATATTCTGATTCAATTAAGGAAAGAAATCCTAGAAATTATTATCCTCAGCCTGATCAAATTCCTGAACATGGTGGTGATCTTGAGATCACCCAATTACTCCAAGTAGTCCAAGGGATGAGAGAAGCTAATAAAAGAAACACAGATAATCTGACAAACCAGCTCAATAGAATCGGAAAAGCACAAGGTGATAAAACTGGTCCGAATATGCCACAAGTTGGTGGTAAGCCACTCAAGGTTGAGGATCCAACCTTAAGTATGACATCTTATCCAATCCCAACCTCTACATACGATAAGCCCATCCACCAGCCCTATGATTGTGCAGAATAGATCCTACTCAGGCCTCCAGCTAAACTAATAAATGATTTTGATATCCCAGAAATTGACTTTGAGGAGGAAGACTCACTTGAAGAAATACATCTTGATTTAGGCCCTGAATTGCAACCATTCTATTTTGAGGAGCCAATCCATGGTGGGTCAGAGTATGAGTCTTTTATGTTTAAAGACACGCAATTGGACTACATGGATGATTTGGGAGAATCAAAGCAAGATCAAGAAGATAGAAAGATTGGGGACTGTGACACTCCTAGCCAAGCATGGTTTGATGGCTCTGATGTCATCTTGTCTGAGGATTACCATGATCAGACGTGCTTAAACTATTTGATATCTGAATTTGGAGATACTAATCATTCTAAGATATCTCCTATTGAAGCCAAATCGGCTTTCACTTCTATTTCAGCTAATTCACACCCTTCTCTTCCCATCCACCAGAGTCTTGAGGAAAACCCTGACTCTTATCCTCAACATCTTGAGATTGAACAAGACAAATAATCCCCTTATGAAAAAGATGTTCAAGAAATTGCAGAATTACTGGGGATGACTTATGAGGATCTATTTGAAGAAGCAAAGAATTTAGCTGAATCATGGAATCCTGAGGAGTTTGATTTGATTGATGAGGAGTAGAAAAACAATCCCTTAGAAGATGTAATTCAAAAGAAAGACAATTGGGATCAATTTCAGAAGTCCACAAAACTAACAGAATTCGAGATCTTGACTAATCTAGATTCTGATCTTACTCCCCCTTGGGCTGTGATTTTAAGGAATAATGAATTTCCGTCCATTACATTTGAAGGCTTGCATCATGATTTGGACGACTCAAATAAGATTTTTTATCACCCCAGGGATGAGATTGAGGAGTCTAATAAGTTCGGAACTTGTGGGATGGACGACTGGATCTTATTTGACTCACCTACTCGACATCCATCCATGCCTAACTTGACTTGCGAAGTGGTTCCCTATACCATTTTAGACTACACCACTTGGGTTCCTCCTTTCATTTCCCATCACTTTCAGAACCCATATGATGTATTCCCAACAAACCACCCTATATCCACCTCATCTGCCTTCCTCATGCATCACTTCTTAAGGTTGCCATTATCTACTTTCCACTATGGCACCGACACTAATATTTCTCTCTAGTTGCAAATAGTTTCAAGCATATGCACTTTATTTTGCCTACATTTTGGGCTTGGTATCCACCATCAGTTAATCTACATTTGTGGATCACTAATCCTTGCATTACATGATCACATCTTCATTTTAATCTTGACTCAACCCATTTACCTGATCATTTATTTTTGGGTTTAAGTTCGGCAAATGACGTTAAGATTAGCGCTAGCTGGGAGGTAGCCCAGTACTCTGTACAAGTAACTCTGCATCCTCTGTATTCATGTTGACCTGGATCAACAAGCATAGTCTGGTGATATCCCCTCCTCTTATTATATTTTGATTTTCATCATACATTTCAATGAGGACATTGTAATGAATAGGCATAGGGGGTGGACATTGCATGCCTTATTTTTATATCAAAAAAAAAAACTTTGCATTTAGGCATAAAGAATTTTTATTAAGGTTTTATTAGGGATTTATTCTTAATTTGATTCCTGAGTTTAGAATCCAATACAATTTCACACTTACATGTAGAATTTGCAATGGATCCTCTATGAAGACCTATAAACATTTTTAGTTTGTTGAGAAGAAGCCGTGCTTCTTCTCCTAAACCCTTGGATAGTAATTAGGGAGTTAGGCAATCTATCTTCTAACAGATCCACCAAACAAGTGTGAGGTGAGAGTAGAAAGTCTACTGGTGCTCTAAGGCTATTATGAGGAATATTAAACTTTGGATAATGAGATAATGATACTTGGAGTTAAGCATAGTTTTTGCTCTTAGTTTTTGCATACAAGTTCTTAGTGCGAATCTCTTGAGAGCCACCAAATAAGGCAAATATGTAGAGAGCGGGTTCTGATAAAACTAGGACTGAGGTAAATGGTCACTACTATCCTTTACGGAACCCTCGACTGAAGGAGGGTATTAATGTCAAGGTCAGAAATACACTATCCTATCCATTCCCTTCCGGGTGCCAAGAATAGGCATTTCCACCAAATAAGCCACCCGATATCCTCTTGAACACCCATAATCCCAAATAATGCCTCGTAAATAAAAGTTTGTATGCTGCGTTGCATTAGTAGATATTTGGATGCTAAAAGAAAAAGAGAAAAATAAAAAATATATATATACATAGAAAAAAATTTTAGAAAAAGAAAAGAGTAGAAAAAAAATGAGTTTATGAGTTAGAATTTATTTCGAGTGTAATGAGGCAACAACACCTACCATCCTCAGCATTCACTAAATACAGCCTTGACCTATTTTTCTGTATTTCTGGCCGCCTGAATACGAGCTGAGAAATTCTGACTTAGTCTTAGAGTTATTAGAACTTAATCAAAGTATTAATGCCAAGAGAGACCACCAAATATACTGATAAATCTGGTGAGATCATGAGCTCAAAAAGAAAGAAAAGAAAAGATAAGATATGAAAAAGAAAAAGAAAGAGAAAGAGAAAGAGAAAGAAAGAGAGAGAATGAGTACAAATGAACGAAAGAGAGTATAGTTTCTTCACCTCTCTATGAGTTGAATTATTTAATAGTATAGAAATCTAGGTTCTAAAATACTAGTCTATATGTAGCACCAGATGAGTATGAGCCACCAAATACAAATCCACTTGACTCAAATCATTTTCTACCTAAGCCAAAAATCAGGGTTGAATTTATAGATTATCTTATAACCCTGAGGGGAGAAGTCTGCCTATCCCAATAGATTTTTACTAAGGGTCAAGTACGAGCTTTAGATGTGGATTGACCTTTCACTTTGATCCATTGCATAGCTACAACAAAACACAATCATGATTATGTGGATTACTAAAGCTTTGGATAGAAACAAAAGGCATAAATCTCTTGTCAAACTCTTGATAAAAATTATTCATGTAAGACCACTTTGCATTTAGTCATGCATTTGCTAGGACTAGCAAGATTTAGGCATGGGGGTGTGAATGCACAGCAATCATGTACCCTAAATCACCTGAATTAAGCTAAATTCTAGCATAACTTAGGAATAATGCATTCATAGCCATCATAATTTGCATAATAGCTAGTTTATTAGTTATATAGATAATATCGTCATTTTATGACCTAAAAAGAGATGATTTTTATCGCAGATGATTCAAAGTTGAGGATGAAAGATCAGACCAGACAGATCTGATCAGAACGATGACTGGAGTCCAACGCTTCTGAAATCGTCTCGATCAGACAACCAGGGCTTCTTATGTAGTCCATAAAAGAACAATGATCATAAGGCCAAAGGACAAAGATTTGAGCCTCAGATGAAGAATCTAACTGCACGGATGAATCTGGATCAACGATCGTAATCTAATGGCGGAAAAATCAACCCGATCGATGGTGTACATCACCAGATACAAGGAAAATAAGATGGATAGCCACGATGGTGCCACGTGGCACCATCACAGCCATCCCCTCATCGTCACCCCATTTAAGAAGGCTACCCTCGCACGCTGTGGGCCATTGCATCTTCATCCAATGGCCATGAGCACACCACATCGCCCATCCAACCGTGCCTTATCAAAGGAAAGAAGATCTCAGTCGTTGGATTTCAATCCAACGGTCGACAATAAGTTGATTTAAAACAAAAACCATGAGTCAAGGGTGGCCACAACGCAACATTGAGTGCGCCTGTTCGAGAACCAGCAGCATGAGTTTGAGACTCAATCCGTGCAAATTCAAGAGAGGCGGTGGGCGAGCGCACTATTGGCCATCGGATTTGAGTCAAAGGGCGAAGATGCACCAATGTGTCGTGACTGGAGGCTCCAGTGGATGCACACGCAAACAAACGTGCGAGTTATGCACGATCTCACACACTCTTCAAAAGATGATGGATCACTTGATTTAAGTTGCCCGACCGTAAGATCGGACTTCTAAGATTGCTGGGCTCGATTTGAATTTGTGTTGGGCACGATTTGAATTCACGTAGGCGCGCAAGGAGGGAGAAGTGGCGAGAGAGCATTGGCCGAGCACAACATGCGAGCAGGGCCATTAGATTGCGATCCAAGGGATCTGGGTGAGCCACGTGTCAGCCAGAGAAGCGATCTGCGTGATGAAGGCACAAATGAAGATGTTTTAAGGCACTATTTGGTCTGTTGATCTCCTAATCAACGGATCTGATCAAACAAGAGTTATTGCACGAGATAAAGGGGGTTAAATACCCTTTTTCCCTCCATAAAAGCTATAAAAGAAGGCCAGGGCCGCATAGTTGAAGTATCTGTCTTCCATCAACTCCAGATATCTTCCACCTTCTCTATAACTCTCCGTCCCTCTGCAACTTTGCTCTGACCTTCATCCTGGTGCTCTGGATCTGAGGTGCTATCGCATCTCGCATAAGCATCCAACAAGTGACTTCGTCTCTCTACCACTTCTATATCTCTCTCTTTATCTCTCTCTATCTATCTAGCTATTTATTTCTAGTAGCATTCTTTATTATGAAAACTCTGTTTAATTGAATAAGATTTTGTTCTTCTAAATGCATGATATCTGATTCGTATACATATCTACATATATAAATATTTGTTTAGAGCAAGTTTTATTGAAAAGCTTCTGCAAAAATTGAGATTGCCTCCCTGTGAACGACCCGATACTCATCGGTTTTATAAATTTATTTGTCGATGTGTTTTCGTGCCATACTACAACTAATTAACTTTTAAAATGTGAATTATGCACTGAACAGTGAGTTCTACCTTGTCTAATCATTGTGCAATTAATTCTAAATCAACCGAGCGTGAATTATTATTAACTTCATAAACTCCGCTTCTTGGTTGATTAGCTCTATTAAAGGCAGACATTGAAGCATTGCTGAGAGAATTTTCACTCATATTCTCAAATAATTGAAAGGCTCCCTCAGCGTCTCTACTTAAGAAATTGCCCCCACGTGCCACATCAACAAAATTCTTCAGATTATCACTCAACCCATAATAGAAAATATGGGCCAAGTGCCACTTTGGAATCCCATGATGAGGGCATTTCCTACTTAAATCATTAAACCTCTCCCAAGCACCATGTAGTTGTTCCCTAGGGTTCTGCATAAAGGTTGTAATGGCACAGCTAAGGGCATTGGTTTTTCCTATGGGAAAGAATTTCTTTAGAAATGTGTTTCACGGATCTTCCCAAGTTAAGACTGGTCTACCAATAATCGTCAACCAATGAGCAGCTCTATCTTTTAAGGAGAATGGGAACCTTTTCATCATCAAGGTACCCTCATTCATGTTCCTAGGACCAAAGGTCCTTCCTATGTGTAGAAGTTCTTCAAGGTTGTGGAAGGGGTCATCATAACTGCGACCAAAGAAGTGGGGAATCAGGTTAATGATTTGTGGTTTGAGTTAAAAATCATCCCCATCCTAAGGTACCTTAACAAAGGGTTCAGGTTGGGCATTAGGAGGGTTGTATAAGTCACGGAGTGGCCAGTCTGCCCTTCCATTTTTGAGTCGAGTAATGAGCTACACTATGACCTCCATTTGTCGGTCATGATGCTGGCCTTGCTTAGTGATCTGCCTTTGTAAGAGAGTCACTGGATCCAGATTTTGTTCTTCCTCTTCGATCTCATCTTCCTTGTGGTGACTATCCATTGTAGAGGGTTTAGATTCAGATTCTGGATAAATAGGTCTTCTCCTAGGATTTCTTTCTAATGGTGGTAGTAAATCAGGATTTTGAGATCTTCTACCTTGCATGTACTAGAAGAATGTCTGTAGATGAGAGGGAGAAGACAGAGGAGAGAATACCCCACCCTTTCAATGCAAGCAATCAAATTGGTCCTTAGAGTGTCCACCCTAAATAAACTTGATCTTGGCTCCTCAAAACACGACTGGGCTAGATCAACCCTTGAATTACTTGGCTGGCTAGAAGGGTGGGACCCCCTAGGACACCCACATGGTGGGACACCACTAAGGTTTAACGTGGTTACCGCATCGACCTTTCTTGTCACCAGTGGGTCAAAGTAGACAAGGCTTTAACCTTAGCTCAATCTAATTTCAAGTCCCCAAGACTATTAGTCCTGGCAATGGCACGTCTACATAGTTTTAACCTTGGGTTTGATGTGTTTTTGGAATATGATGGGTGTTAGGGGGGTGTTTGCCCTTAAAACTGATTTCAGTTGTGTGAGTGCACAGGTAAAAGGGGTTTATGAGCAATTTTTTTATGATGAGGTATCTTTTAAGGTCTAAATGCTTGTATTAGTGAATTTTAGGGTTCACTTGATTTAATACTTTCAACCAAGGTTATGAAGAGGCACACAAGAGTTTTGAAAATCCCAATTTGTTTGATAGATTTCCCTTAAGTATGGAAATACAAGTGTGCTCTATCCTTAATGTGAAACCTTAAGCACAGATAGTTGCTAGATGTTCTTTTAAGTCCAAAAATCAAATTAGTGATGTGACCCAAGCAATGTAATCAATTTGTCCTATTGCACCACTAACTAGGCACTTAGAAAATATTTTTTCAATAATTTTAAAGCACATTTTCTATCTTTTTCTATTTTAAAGTGTACTGGTAGTTTTGTAGTCTATTTTGACCCCCAGTTCATGATTGAATAATTCTTGCAATCAAACATGTAAGAAATATTTTTTCCAGATTTTTCCTAAATTTTTGATTTCAACAGAAAATCAGTGCCACAAATTTCAAGTCAATCAGTGCTGTATAAAAATTCTTATAATATTTTGAACTCTGAAAAATCAGGAACAATAACCCTTTTGTTTACTGATCAGTACGTGAATTTTTAAAATTTTTCTATAACTCTAATTTGTACGAAATTTGGATATGTTGTTTTCAACTTCAAAACTTACATCCAGTAAACATTTGAGAATTTTTTAACGTGTAGATCTTCGAAAATTAAATTTATAAATTAAGAGTTTCTTTCGGCCTGAAAATCACTAACAAGAGAGAATTTTTTTTTTATAAGCAAGAAAATTCTAGCTAATCTTAAGGTTCAAGCAAATCATAATTTTTCTAAATCGAACTAATCTAAACTATGGGTACTTATCTGAGATTCAAACCTGCGATTTCTCCGTTTGTCATGTTCCGTTCAGATTGCCATGCTTCCTAAAATCAATGAAAAAATAGCAAGTTAGAGATCTCGAATAAGCACCGAAAAGCTTCAAAAATTTTCGTTGCCCCCCGGCAATGGTGCCAACTTGTTCCGTTGACATGAGATGCGTTAGAAAGATTCAATCTTATCGTTGCAGTGCGAATCGCAACGGAACAAATGAATTTATAAAAATCGAGAGTACCGGATCATTCGCATGGAGGCAATCACGATTTATGCGGAAGCATTTTAGAAAACTCATTCTAAATAGATATTTATATATGTATATATGTATAGATAGATATCAGACATTTATAAGATTAGAATTTAATTGCATTCATAACTAGTTTTTCAAAATAGAAATTCCTAAGATAGATAGCAGATAGATAGAAAGAAAGAGAGAGAGAGAGATGCAGATAGACAATGCCGCTTGTGGGATTCTTGTGTGAGATGTGGCAGCACCTCAAATCCAGAGTGCTTGGATGAAGGTTGAAGTTGCAGAGAGAGAGGCGAAAGGCCGTGGAAGAAGGTGGAAGAGAGAGATAGTTGGAGTCTATGGCAGATGCCTTCGACAGGGGGCCCTGGGCCTTCTTTTATAGCTTTGATGAGGGGCAAAGAGGGTATTTTGGCACTTGAAACCATGCAACAACTTTAGGCTAATCAGAACCATAGATCGGAAGATCAATGGCTCTGATTTGGCCTCAAAACACCCTCAAACGTGCTTTCATCGTGCGGATTGGCTCTCTGATCGACACGTGGCATCTTCACAAGCCTTAGATCATGATCTGACACTCTAGCTTCTTCCTCATGCCTGCCCAATGTCTGCTCCGCTCAATTCTCTCTCCTGCGTGCACCCTCGCGAATTCAAATTGCACACCTCATCCTCAGCCGTCCGATCTTATGATAGAATGGCTTAAAGAATTCGCCCACACCGCCTTCTCATAGCCAACGTGTGATCACGCATTAAAGCCACGTGTTCGTTCTCGCGTGTTGTTCCAACACTCTCCCACTCGCCAAGTGTCAACATCTACACTACCCTTTGAAGATCTAATGGTTCAATTTTTTTCCTCACACTACCACCTTCTGATTTCGGGTTCAAGCAGTTTGAATGCACGCCCTTCATTTGCAGACCGGCATGCTTACCTTTGCACTGAGGCTGCATTTGTGTTGCGTTTAAGTTTTAGGCAACTTCGCTCTCAACTATTGGATGGGGATCCAACAGTTGAGATTAACTTTCCATTTAATGAGGGTGCGATTGAGTGGGCGACGTGGAGGGTTCTTGGCTGTTGGATGGAGATCCAATGACCCACAGCATGCGAGGAGGTTGTCTTTGGAACTAGGGTGGTGAAGTTGGATGATGGTGATGGTGGCACGTGGCGCCATCATGGCCGTCCATCTCCTCTTCTTTGTAACTGGTGATGTAAGCCTCTATTCGAGTTGATTTTTGCATCGTTGGACTGCAATCGTTGATTCGGATCCATCCGTGCGGTCGGATCTTTCATCTGAGGATTTGATCTTTGTCATTTGGCTCCGTGGCATTTATTATTTTATAAGCTACATAGGATGCTATGGTTGTCTAATCAAGATGATTCTGGAAGCATTGGATTCTCGTCATTGTCCTGATCAGATCTATATGGTTTGATTTGTCATCCACAACGTTGAATCATCTGCAATTTATTTCATCTCTCTTTTAGGTCATAAAATGATAATATTATCTATGTGGCTGACAAACTAACTATTATGTGAGTTACGATGCTTATGAATGCATTGTCCCTAAGTTATGCTAAAATCTAACTTAATTAAGGTGATTTAGGTTGCATGATTGCTGTGCAATTAGTGACCTCCTCCATCTTCCACCTCCGACTGTCCAACCATCAAATTGGATGGCCCTCCGACTTCCTCTCTTCTTTGCGACCGCAACCAGCCAAAGTTCGACCGCCCTCCACCTCTTCTTAGTTGCCGACACTCCATCAACTCCTTCAACTTCCTTGATGCTGGCTTGCCAACGCTAGCACCTTTCCATCCCTATTTCTACTCTCTCTTCCCTCTAACCTCCTCCTCTTCTTCTCCACTACACTATCATCCACCTTAGTGTCACTTTCAACCACTACACCACTTGCACACGCTACATCTTCCCCAAGGCCAATGAAACTTCGACGAGTTCGCATGGCCTCTACACTACTCCAAACACCACACGATCACCTTCACAAGCTCTGCCTCACCACTCTCTGCAAAAGCTCTCAATCAATTCCACTTCACACCCACTAAAATGCCCCACCGAACAACCCACCTCAAGGTCATCTTCTCCAACCACAACAAACGTCCTCCCACCGTTGCACGACCTCCAACCACCACCACCACATTTGCCTTCTCACAGAGAAGCTATTGAGCAATTTTGATCGGGTCGAAAGGCCATTTTCGTGCACGCAAGTAACGACTGAAGCATCACCACTCCTGTTTTCTTCTCCAACCACGTCCGCTTGCCTCTAACCTCCAGCTGACTTGCAACTGCACTCAATCGAAGCAAACCTAACATATTCAGCCTCCCAGGCCTGCAATTGAGAGAAGACATAGTTGCAGTGGCTTCAATTCCTCGATGCACCTACTGTAGCTCATGTAGAGCTTCACGAAGGAAAGATAGGGACTTTAGTTACACATCGTGCAGAGAAGAGTGACCAGCAGCAGATAAATTGAATTTGTGCTCTTGTCTTATCGACTCCAAGAGCATAAGGGTGAGGTCCCTCACACGCCCCAACGCATGCATTATACACGTGCTCCTTCACGTGTCCTAGATCGAGATTCATGCCACGTAGGTCTAGGCATTGAGTCTGATTACTCGGATCTGATCTATTTTGAAGAGAGAAAAATCTGAGGAGGAGGGCTGAGGGTTTTGCACTGTGGCCTCAGGATTCATGCCTTCCCTCTCCACTCTCTACACTTAGTCACTGCTAAAGACTTAGTGAGGCCTTATGCCTTGCTCTTGTGAGAACCTTATGCTCCTCCACTACTGCTGTGCCTTGGTGTCTTGAGTTAAGGCATCTGAAGCCTTACACTATCGTCTAAGTTGTGCCTGATCGGTTCTGATTCACTAGTTACTGTGGCTACATTTGAATTGACATTGGATTACGGTTATTGTTTATTTATTTGAGATAATTGCACAGCTTAAACATTAGGGTTAATTGGTGGTTCAAACCACATTTTAATCCCATATTTTTGCAATTTGAGTCTCTGATTTTATTGAAATATTCTTCTGAGTATTATTGTGGTTTCAATTACATATTCTTCTTGATATTATGATTAGTAAATTAAATTGCCTATTTGCTCCCTGCAAACGACCTTGGACTCCCTTATGTTTTTGAGTTATAAATTTTAAGTGTTGTTGCAACTTTCATCCTATACTATGATGCATATTCCTTGAAAGACATTCCTCACAACAATCATTTTGGTGTCATTGCTGGGGAAAAACGCGTAGTTTCATTCACTAATTATAATTCTGATTTGATACTTACTTGCTCTATCTACTCTATTGTGATTCTGTGAGGTACACGGGAGAAGATTAGCCCCACAACAGCCACTCCAAGAGTAGGTAACTTCGTTCCCTTCTTCTTAAGCCCCTTAGTTTTGGAAGGTTTAAAAAGAAAAATCAATTAAGATCAACTTGCATTATTTCATAGATTTAATCACTTGAGTTGCTTGATTTGATTTGCTTAGAAATCCCCATCTAGATATCTGCACCTACTAGGGACTAAAGGTGCCTAGGGCTATTCACCTTCTTGATTGAGCCCTAGGAGCCAATTTTGGAAAAGAATTGGACCTGGAAAATAGAGCCAAATTAAGGTTTCCATTTTAGGGTTTCAGGAAAATGCACTTGCCTGATTTAAAAGAGAATTGATTTCCCACATCGTGTGTCACCTAAGCCTTGGTGGAATTGATCTAATTAAGAAAATATTAAAAGAAGGCTCTAACAATCACTTGAATTACTAAAAATTCAGACTTAGTAATAACTTATTTGCAAACCACTCAGCCTGATTTTTGGGTCCTTTATAGTTTATCGGGCAAGATCAATGTTTTAAAATCAATGCATCGTAGTATAGTTGAAATCGCTCGAAAACAAATAGATTTTATTACTCGAAGTTTTAAGTCCGAGGTCGAACATAGGGATCAAATTGGGGTTTAAAAATCAAGAGCACAACTTTAAAATTGAATATAATATGCAATGAAACTGGAGTTGTAATGCAAAAATGTAAATGCAAACACTGGATATCAATGTATATGAAGAGAGCACAAAAAATGGGCGTCTGGTTTTAGAAATCAGACATCTTAAATATGGTTTCTACAGTGCTACTTCACTTCTCTTTTTCTCTTATCTGATCTCTATTCTCTTGCAGTTGCTTTCTTCTTCGTCTTCCTTCTTTCTCTTCTTCTGCTCTCGAGCCTTAGCTTCTTTTCCTTTTCTTTTGCCTTTGGCTCCTTCTCTTTTTTCTTCTTCTTCTTTCTTTGGTGGCTCCTCTTTCTTCTGCCTTTAGTTCCTTCTCCTTCTCTTTCTCTTTCTTTAGCCCTTCAGCCTTTAGCTTCTTCCTCCTCAGTCCTTGCCTTCTCCTTCCTTAGCTTCTCTGGCTTCCGCCCTCTTCTTCCTTGGCTTCTTCTTCTTCTCCTTGCCTACGAGAGCAAAACCTACCCCTACCCACCCCCATGATCTCTCTTCCTCTTTCTCTCTTGGGCTCGCTCTCCCAGAGTCGCTTCTCAGGTAATCAGGTCAGGTGCATGCCCGGGACCAGGTCCACCGGCATATGGTGGTGGGTGAGGAGTGCAGGTCGGGTATATGGGTTAAGCAGGTTCGCGATGATCGGGTCACGGATGAGGCAGTGAGAGGTGAGTGGGACCTCACCCCGTGGTCAGGAGGTGAAGAGCCTTATTCACTTTTTCACTTTATTCCGCTGCGCCCGCTCAAGATCTTCCGAGGTGGGACTAAATGTCCCACCTTCTTTCGTGTGCACCCGTAACAGGAGGCTTCCTTGATTGCAGCTGCTACTGGGGTCTTCAGTGCCAATTACTTTCCTGGTGTCATGCGCGAGATGAGTCCACGCAACCTGGAGTTGTGCACCTGGAGCGAGGAGACCTGGAGGAGGCTTGCAAGCAAGCTCCTCGCGGCTGTTAATGGCGGTGGAGACGCCTACACCTGTCAACACGAAAATGGCCTCGCGGCCTCGTCAGAAAGTTCAGACAGCTTCGCCAAGACATGGCAAACACAGTACGGGGGTCGACGTGTCGTAGGGTGGTCGGAGTGTGCGTGCCTAAGGCACCCTGTGTGCATGAGAGTGGGTGTGTTCGCGGGTGTTCTGGGGGCGTGGCGTGGTGAGTGCAGTGAGGGTTTAGGATCAGTGAGGTGTTGCGGTGCTTATGGGGTGGTTGGTGAGGCGGATAGAGTTGTGGAGCGACGGGGACGCCTCGTCGGAGGTTTGGCCGGAGATGAAGAAGGTGAGGGTGATTGCATGTGTTGAGGCGTGTTTTGAAGAAATAAAGAGAGGAAAATGATTATAAAAGAGAGAGGACTTAGCTGGATGTAGAAAGATGAAGGGGGAGGCAAAGAGGGCGGTCAGCTCGTATTGCCGTCACTGGAGACGAACACTCAGTGGGGGAGGATGGCAACGATGAAGGGGCCGCATGGGCATTGGCGAGTGTGGTGCGACGAGGATGAATAGGAGGAAGGGAACCCTGCCACTGGTATTGTGGTAGAGCAACGAGGGAAAGAGAGGGATGTCGCCGAAGCTTGCTGAGTCACTGACCGGAGGGGGAAGAGACGAAATAGAGGGATTCTCAGGCCAATTTCATGCTTGGAGGATGCAGAGGAATTTGGATATGCTTTTATAGGCCCTGGAGGGAGGATTTGTGCTTGGAAGCCAAGCTTCCAAGCATGGAAAGCTTGCCGGAGATGGAAAGCTGAAGGAGACCCGAATCTCTCATGCATTCACATGAGCGATTGGGTACCAAATCGAGCCTCTGATTGTGTTCAAACTGAATGAGATTTTTCAGAGAATCTCCTTTTCAATTTTGAAGGGGATTCTCTGAGAAATCAAAGAGATCTTTCCCTCGAAAACTTGTCGGAATAGGATTCCCTCTATTATAATGGTGGAGGGACCTAATTACAAAGAATGAAGACAAAGATATGGGGTTTCTGCAAAGGTTTTCAAAAGATAGGGGTAGAAATGTAATTGGGCTGGACCTATTTGCAAGGTAGGTCAAGATAAATTCCCCTTAGGTCTAAATTTTGGTAAAAACCTAATGTGAACCTAAGGAATCCAATGGTGAAGTTATATTTTAGGTTTGACCATGTTTGACTGGGAAATTTACATAAAAACCTAATTTAGGGCAAACATTTGACTATGACCCCAATTTAGGTCAAAATAGGTTCTAAGGGTCAAATTGAAGGTTCTAAACCCTAGAGAATATTTTTCCATGATTTTTAGAAGGTTTAGGTGAATTTTTTCCTAACCAGAACCTTGTTAAATTAAGTAGGTCTATTTTAGGGTTACAAGAATTCATTTAATTCCCCGAATTCACATGAACCCTTTTCTGTTTGAACCAACCCACTTTTTATCTTGTTAAGACCATTTGACCTATGTTTAGCCCATGAGAAATCCCGTTGTTGTATTGCAATGGTAAAATTACATTTTTACCCCTTATTTCTTGCTTTTATCTTAGAATGGTTATTCATGGAATTAGGACCTCCAGTTGGTTATGTGGGAGCTTTTGTTCTCTTTTCTGGGTCAAAATGAGCTAGTTAGGCCTCATGATGGTGTTCCCATCATACCCCCATGGCTAGCTTTTGCTAGTCCCTTAGCAAACTTTTAAGGTTTTAACTTCTATTCTAGACCAAGAGTTCCTTGATGTTCACAAATTATGATGAGTGCATTTTTCTTTTTGATTAGATTAGAATGCTGATAGTAGGCCTAGAGGTACTCAAGTACCAACCAAGATCCAGACCTGACCAGCTCTAGCCTCAGTCCTTCGCGAAGGTTTTTAAGGCCCACAGGAACTATCCTAAGGTTCGTTGGACTCCGCGGTTAAAGCACCTGTGCTTGTAACGTATTTTAGCCTCGGTTCAGTTTGCAGTGCATTTTTTGTAGGAGAGAGATAGAGGATTTTATTTATTTGGAGAGTTTTCTCTCTCTTTTCTTTTTATTTCTAGCTTCGTATTGGCTTCTCAACATGGTCTATATTAGATTCCTCGTCCCCATCATCAATCCTCGAAGGGTCTCTAGTAATCGATGCTTCATGATAGCACTGCCCATGGCAACCCCCAGAACCCTAGCTTTTGAGATTTTGTGATAATCCTGCCCATGGCGTTTTGTAGCTAAATCCAGACCCTGGCAATCGACATTTTGTGATAATGCCGCCCATGGCATCTGAACCAGCATAGGATGCTTACATGCCCTTGGCAGGATATGTAGATATCCTAGGAGGCAAGCATCGAGGAGATGAAATGTTATTGCACATCTTCAAGGGGAATTTCCCACCTCTCTACGTTGGAAACTCGTCCAAATCAACTTGTGTTGATTGGCAGCTCCTAATCTAGGCGACTTTTTCAGAACACTTAAATGCTTTTGCATGATTTTGATAATTATGCGCACTGAACCAGACTGTCTGTAGATTGGGGTGCTTAGGTTACCGAGTCCCACAAACCAGAGGTCATTTAACAAGGCTGAATACTCCCTAAGCCTTAGACCTAATACTTAAGCTTCGCATTTTCCCCAACCTCTTGAGGATTATCTAGATCTTAGCAGATACTTGAATTTTTAAGCCTAAGAGTCTAGCCAAGAGGCCTAAGATCAGCATTCCTACTAATCTCTTTTGTGTCTCATTAGTACTTTTTCCTTTCATTTTCTTTTTCTTGATATGGTCTAGAACTTAGTTAATCCCTTAATTTCTTACTAATGACTATCTCTTCTTTTTTTCTTTACATTTTGTGCTCCTTTTATGACATTTTTCACTTTTCCTCCTCAAGTTTTGTATGGCCTCAAAATTTTCTCTCCCCTCAAAAATTTTTTGTTTTTTTTCAAGATTTTTTTCATTTTTTTGGTGTTTTTGTCATCTGTGATTTTTTTGTTGCAACCTTTACTTGTGAGATGAGTCTTCATGGTGTTTCGCACTTTCATACCCCCCATGCCTACGATTTGCAATGTCCCCATTGTCAATTAGGTGGGTTTGAGTTCAGCTTAGATCATTCATTAGAATAGGTTTTGGGTGCGCGAATGGGTCGGAGCGATTGTTGCAAGCGATTTCTAAACTCGAGTACAGGTACCTAAGGTGGGGTCGGCTGTTCTAATGGATGAACCCTAAAGTGCAATATGAATTCAGCATAAGAATGTCAAGAAAGGTTTCAGGTTTTTCAAGAGTAACGGGTTGCCTCACGTTGAGCGCTGAGTTTTACACCATCGGTTGGGCACAATGAGCTCAGGGAGAATGGAAGGTAAAGGATATCTTAGCCAAATTTGTATCGGTCAAGTCAATGAACGGTTTGAGTCTTTGATCGTTCATGGTAAAAGGTTCTGAATCATGGCTGAGTGGATTGATCTCAATGGCTCCATTTCCAAAGATTTGTCAGACGAGGTAGGGTTTGATCCATTTTGATTGTAGCTTTCCTGGGAATAGTTTAAGCTTGGCATCAAAGAGTAAGACTTTTTGACCAGGATGGAAGATCTTTCTGGATATGTGCTTATCGTGAAAGGCCTTAACCTGCTCTTTGTAAATTCGTGAATTCTCATACGTGTCGTGGCATAATTCATCGATCTCACTCATTTGAAGCTTTCTGTGGGTTCCTGCCTTAGAAAGATCTAGGTTGTAGTTTCGTACTGCCCAATAGACTTTGTGCTCCAATTCTACGGGGAGGTGACATGCCTTCCCTTACACCAATCTGAAGGGAGACATACCTAATTGGGTTTTGTGTGTAGTCTTATAAGCCCACAAAGCTTCCGGAAGTCGGGATGACCAGTCCTTCCTCTCAGGTTAAACAATAACCTGGAGGATTTTCTTGATCTCCCAATTTGATAGCTCAGCTAGACCATTAGTTTGGGGGTGGTATGGAGTAGAGATTCTGTGCGACACCCTGTATTTGGTCATCAGTGACCTGAACTGAGCATTAGTGAAATGGGTCCCTCCATCAGAAATTAAAGCACGTGGAATCCCGAACCGTTAAAAGATGTTCTGGTGAATGAATTTGATAACAAATTTATGATCATTGGTTCGGGTCGGAATGGCATCGATCCATTTAGACACATAGTCAACAGTGAGTAAAATGTACTCGAAGCCGTCCAAAATAGGGAAGGGTACCATAAAATCAATCCCCCATATATCGAAGATTTCGCATACAAGAATCAGCTGTAAGGGCATCATATCACGATGGCTCATGTTGCCTAAGGTTTGGCAAAGAGTGCATGCCCTACAGTGATTGTACGTGTCTTTGAAAATCATGGGCCAATAGAAGCCGTACTAAAGGACTTTCGCTATGATTTTATGACCTGAAAAATGTCCACCACATGCTTGGTCATGGCAGAAAGACAATATGTCTTGAATTTCCACTTCTGTGACACATTGTCAAAT
Organism: Thalassia testudinum; assembly: GCA_037157565.1. Classification (NCBI taxonomy): domain Eukaryota; kingdom Viridiplantae; phylum Streptophyta; class Magnoliopsida; order Alismatales; family Hydrocharitaceae; genus Thalassia; species Thalassia testudinum. Next base: position 106,499,579 of record JAZHRO010000003.1, on the reverse strand, counting down.
GATCGGATCAGTGCCAATGCGGAAAAGATACGGGTCTTCCCATAAGTAATACTTCGCATCAGAAAGCAATTTGTCCTTCTTGGCCTTTAGCCAATCGAACGGGATCTGATGTGATGCAAGGTACTTTACTATATCAACAAACCATGGAAGCCCTATCTTGATAATCAAGAGGTGCTCATCAGGAAAATGTTCCATGATGGGTCCGAAAGGGTCGATGATCTCAGAAGGAAGGCGAAACAATTGATCAGCTACCACGTTCTGTTTTCTCGCTTTATTATGAATCTCGAGGTCAAACTCTTGCAATAGCAAGATCCAGCGGATTAATCGAGGTTTCGCATCTTTCTTCGTAAGGAGATGCCTCACAACTGTGTGATCTGAGTAAATGATAACGTAAGAACCCAAGAGATAAGATCTAAATTTTTCTAAGGCAAATACTATGGCTAGCAGCTCTTTCTCAGTAACTGTGTAGTTACGCTGAGCCTCGTCAAGTGTCTTGCTAGCGTAGTAGATGACCACGGGTTTCCCGTCAATTTTCTGCCCAAGCATCGCTCCTACAGCGAAATCAGATGCATCGCACGTGATCTCAAAGGGTTGAGACCAATCAGGGAACTGTAGGATCGGGGCTTGGGTAACTCGATCATGGAGGATTTCAAATGCTTGAGTGCATTCCTTGGAGATTTCGAAAGGTACATCTTTAGAAAGCAGTGGTCATGGGGCATGCGATCTTTGAGAAATCAGGAATGAATCGACGATAAAAATCGACGTGCCCCAGAAAATATCAGATGTCCTTGATCGAGCTAGGCATAGGGAGTTTGGAAATCAAGTTCACCTTGGCTCGATCGATTTGGATGCCTTTTTATGAAATGAGATGTCCCGGGACAATTCCTTCAGGCACCATGAAATGGCTCTTTTCCCAGGAAAGGACCAGATTCACGTCAATGCACCGCCTAAGGATTTAGACCAAGTGCAAGAGGCAATCGTCAAATGATTCTCTGAATACTGAAAAGTCACCCTTTAAGACTTCCAGATAATCACCTACCATATCTGAGAATATGGCAAGCATACACCGCTGAAAAGTAGTGGGTGCATTGCAGAGATCGAACGGCATCCTTCGGAACGCGTACGTCTCGAAGGGGCAAGTGAAAGTGGTCTTTTGTTAGTCCTTAGGATGGATTGCCACCTGGTTATAACTAGAGTACCCATCCAAAAAGCAGAAGAACCTATTTCCCGTTAGCTTCTTGAGGATCTGATCAATAAACGGTAGTGGGAAATGATCCTTCTTCGTGGAAAAATTGAGTCTTCTGTAATCAATGCAGACTCTCCATGAGTTTGCCACACAGGTCAATATGACTTCTCTAGTTTTTGTCATAATCACAGTGAGTCCTGCCTTCTTAGGCACAACCTGGATTGGACTCACCCACCGACTGTCGGAGATCGGGTAGATGATCCCTGCATCTAACCACTTGATGATCTCCTTTTTCACGACCTCCTGCAGATTAGGATTCGAACATCTCTGAATTTCACAGGAAGGTCGTGTGCCCTCTTCGGTGTAGGTACTGTGTGTGCAGTAAGAGGGGATGATACCAGTCAAATTATCGAGAGTCCATCCAATGGCTTTACGATGTTGCTGGAGAATAGTAATTAGATGGGATTCCTGGTTAGGTGTGAGTCTGGAGTTGATAATCACAGGAAACGTCTGATTGGAACCCAAAAAGATGTACTTCTGATGGTTAGGAAGAGGCTTGAGTTTCAAAACAGGGTTATCAGTAGCAGCGGGCGGTTCAGGGTGTGTGTTAGGAACAAGGGAAGGAGTTATGGGCATATCTAAGTCAGATTTGGACTCCTCTGATTGTAAGTTTTGATCCTCTTGTGGTTGATCGGAAGTAATCAGGTTGTCCTCAATATACGGTTCATCAACCACAGCCTTGATATCACATATTTATTCTATTACTCCACAATTAATCCCTTGTTGGGCCTTAAAGATGTCAATTTTCAGTGTTTGGTTCCCAAATTTTAGTTCAATTTGGCCCTCCTCACAAATTATATTAGCCATAGCTGTGGCCAGAAAGGGTCTTCCTAGTATAATTGGTGTATCCCTTGGGTTTTCTGGAGCATCCATATCCAAGGCTACAAAATCCACCAGGAAATAGAAATCTCGTACTCTCACGATGACATCCTCAAGAACTCCTTTCGGTGACTTAATAGATCAATCAACTAACTGCAATGTCACCTCTGTCGGTTTAAGCTCAGATTCCTCAAGGTGGTCAAGGAGGGATGTAGGTATTAGGTTTATGGGGGCACCTAAATCTAATAAAGCTCTGTCAATTTGGGCATCACCAATGGTACTTGAAATCATGGGAGTACCTAGGTCTTTTGCCTTAGGTGGGAGTTTGCTCAAAATTACAGAGCTGGCTTGCTCTGACAGTACGATCGAACTCCCACTTTTGGTTCGCAACTTACGCTTGGGTGTACACACATCCTTCAGAAATCGTGCATAAGCCGGTACGTGGCGGATTGCATCCATCAAGGGGATGTTTATATGGACCTGTTCAAAGAGCTTGACCAAATCCTCCTCAGGAGCCACGGGTTTGTTTGTCGTCTTTCCCTTGATCAAGGCCTCGGGAAATGGAACCTTGGTTGGTTCCTCTAGAATAGGTCTAGGTTCTTGATCTGGGATAGGGGTGTCCTAGATAACTATCCTAGGGCATGGGTTACTACCAGGCTGAAGTGGCTTGGATAAGGTGGGTCTTGTGTAGCTTTTCCACCCCGGGTTATTACAGAATTTAGTCCTGCCTGGTTTTGGTTTGGGGTTGGTAAAATGGGTGGCTGCTGCTGAAATCCCGTATATGATGTCAAAGCTTCCATCCCTTCAGGTGATGGAACAGAAGGGACCTAATAAATCAAGTGGGCTTGGCCCGGATTTGGGTTTATAATGCGCCTCTGGTTTAGCACGTTATTTGGATTCGACAGAGGTTACGGAGGGAGTGTGCCAGGTTGGCGGGAATTCGCCATCTGGGTGAGTTGATTGCAAGCCTCTGTGATCTCGTCCTTGTGCTATTTTTGCATAGCCGCATTCATCTTCTGAATGTCAGCTAGAGTTTGAAGGATAAGAGTCATTTGATTTGTTTGTGTTGGCCCAGATTGATAGGTGGGGTTTGGCTGAGGCTGAGGCGGCTGATATGGACGAGGGGCTTGTGGACGGGGCTGATATGGTGGTCTTTGCTTCTGATTATTTCCTACCCACAAGAAGTTGGGATGATTCCACTATCCAGGGTTATAGGTATTATAGAATGGGTCATTCTGGATGGTGTTGAGGTCCTCGCAAGTTTGAGGAACCTTAGGAAAGTTAGAATGCGAGGGTTTAGAGTTGCCCCAACTAGAGTAGGTCGAATCAGAGTTTCCTCCAGTCCTAGAGTCAGACGGGGGTGGATACAGGTCCATCCCCTGAGAAGATCGGTGATAGATGTTGTGCATAACTTCCCTCTTAAGAGGTGGCTGTGTAAACGGGTTTTACGCCGAGGTGGCTCGCTGCAGATGTCGAGTCAGCTCATCCACCTTCTTCCCTATGATAGAGACCTTGTCCAACCGACTGGCCATCAGTTCCGTGTCGACGGATGCGGACAGGCCCTGCGTCTCATGTGCTCCCCTTGGATTCGTCGATGCGTGGGCATTCGTCTGGTCGAATAAGCCCATGGAGTCATTATTGATGGAGTTTTCGCACATATTCTCGAGAATCTCCAACATAGTGTCTTCGTGTTGACCCATGATATTTCCTCTGCAGGTTGCATTGACGAATAAGTGGATATCTTCATGGAGTTCCTGGTAAAAAGAATAGACTTGTTCCCATTTAGGAACTCCATGATGGGGGCACTTTCGCATGAGATCCAAGAAACGATCCCATACTTCATGAAGAGGTTCTCCAGATTGCTAGGTAAAGTGTGTGATCTGGTGGCGTAAGGCATTCATCCGACCAACTAGGAAGAAATTTTTCAAGAATTCAGATTGTAGTTCAACCCATGTGTTGATTGGGCGCATCTGAGTCAGATACTAATGAGCTGCCTTATCCATGAGAGAGAAGGAAAACATCTTCATAAGAAGGATATCCCAATTTTGTACATCTGACCTAAAGGTCTGGGCCAGACGTTTGAGTTGTTTGATGTGCTGGAAGGGATCCTTGGAATTAAGCCCATGAAACTTTGGAATAGCATGAATCATGTTGGGCTTGAGTTCAGAATCAAGACCTCCAGCTAGGATTTGGACTCGAGGTTCGATTGCCACCGCAACAGGATTGTAGTGATCTCGCATCATAGGACGCTGCGGCGGGTTTACAAAGTTTTGAAATAGATCATTCAGGTGCTGGAGTTGGTTTTCAAGGTTGTTCTTTCTTCTATTGGTTGTGCCATGATGATGGAAGAAGGAGAATTCGGTTCTGATGAACCAGAGGAGATGACTATGTGGTGGGGTTGCTGCACAAACACGGATGTCAAGTCTTGGCCTCGGTGGGAGTGAATTGCTAAAGGAGGTCTTAAGGATGGTCTTAAGGACCTCCTACCGAACATTTACCAATGGTTTGGACGAGATAAGAATGTGCTAGACCCAATCAAGGCACCCAAAAATTTGGATGACTATAGAGGTTCGAGGCGGATGATACCCCTTAGTCAGAAAGTCGTCCACTTGAGAAATACCTGGGCAACCAGAGGGGGAGAGTCCTGCAAAGACCCCTACATGGTAGAGCATCCCCACGAGTTACATGGTTTCCCCCACCCGACCTCTCTTATCACTGAGATTCTAGGTAGACCAAAATGGGGACTTTGACCTCTTAAGTCTACCACTTTTATTTAAGAGCAAAGGTGCTTAGGATTTCAGTTGAACTTTAGATGTATTAGTGCAAAAGTGACCTAATTTCAAGGTTGGTTGACCCAACAAGAGGTCAACTTCACCTATTTGTCCTTTGAGAAGCTTTAGGTCCTTTCTTTTAGGATTCAAGTAAAATTAAGAGCTTGAATTTTAGGGTTTCTCTTGAATAAGTCTTCTCAACCAAGGCTTAGGCACACCTCTTTTTGGAGTAGTTAATTCTTGTTTAGAGAGATGTGTCTCTAAAAACCCTAAATTGGAATCCTTAATTTGGCTCTAATTTTGGTCCAATTTAGTTGCCAAAAATATGGTATCTAGGGCTCAATCAAGAAGGTGGTAGCGCTAGTTACCTTAAATGGATGCACAAATCAATATTTGTTGTTGAAATCAAAATTAGGAAACTTTGGTGACTTAGCTAAAGATGGAAAGCAGGTAGCCCTAATTGATTTTTATCTTGTTTTTCCTTTTTAGAACGAGGGGATTAAGAGAAAGGGCTAATCAGAGATTACCTGCCCCGGGTGTGTTTACTGTGCGGCCGTCTTCTTTTGAATCTTCTCCCCTGAAACAATCACAACAAAAGAGATATATCAAGTTAGTACCAAATCAGAAATTGTGATCAAGATTTCTAAATCACCCGTTGCTCCCCTGGAACGATGCCAAAATGTTTATCGGGTGAGATCAATGTTTTAAAATCAATGCGTCGTAGTATAGTTGAAATCGCTCGAAAATAAATAGATTTATTACTTGAAGTTTTAAGTCTGAGGTCGAACACAGGGAGGAAATTGGGGTTTAAAAATCAAGAGCACAACTTTAAAATTGAATATAATATGCAATGAAAATCGGAGTTGTAATGCAAAAATGTAAATGCAAACACTGGATATCAATGTATATGAAGAGAGCACAAAAAATGGATGTCTGATTTTAGAAATTAGACGTCTTAAATATGGCTGCTGCAGTGTTGCTTCACTTCTCTTTTTCTCTTCTCTGATCCCTGTTCTTCTCTTACAGCCGCCTTCTTCTTCTTCCTTCTTTCTCTTCTTCTACTCTCGGGCCTTAGCTTCTTTTCCTTTCCTTTTGCCTTTGGCTCGTTCTCTTTCTTCTTCTTCTTTCTCTGGAGGATCCTCTTTCTTCTACCTTCAGTTCCTTCTCCTTCTCTTTCTCTTTCTTTAGCCCTTCAGCCTTCAGCTTCTTCCTCTTCAGTCCTTGCCTACTCCTTAGCTTCTCTGGCTTCCACCCTCTTCTTCCTTGGCTTCTTCTTCTTCTCCTTGCCTACGAGAGCAAAACCTACCCCTACCCACCCCCGCGATCTCTCTTCCACTTTCTCTCTTAGGCTCGCTCTCCCAGAGCTGCTTCTCGGGTAGTCGAGTCAGGTGCGCGCCTGGGATTAGGCCCACCGGTGTGCGGTGGTGGGCAAGGAGTGCAAGTCGGTTATACGAGTCAAGCCGGGTCTTTGAGGATTGGGTCACGGACGAGGTAGTGAGAGGTGAGTGGGACCTCACCCCGTGGTCAGGAGGTGAAGAGCCTTATTCACTTTTTCACTTTATTCCGCTGTGCTCACTCAAGATCTTCCGAGGTGGGACTAAACGTCCCACCTTCCTTCGCGTGCGCTTGCAGCAGGAGGCTTCCTTGATTGTAGTAGCTACTGAGGTCTTCAGTGCCAATTGCCTGCCTAGAGTCGTGCGTGAGATGAGTTCGCGCAACCTGGGGCTGTGCACCTAGAGGAGGCTTGCATGCAAGCTCCTCGTGGTCATTAATGGTGGTGGAGATGCCTACACTTGTCAACACGAAAACGGCGTTGCGGCCTCGTCTGAAAGTCACACAGCTTCACCAAGACACGGCAAAAGTAGTGCGGGGGTCGGTGTGGTGTGGGGTGGCAGGAGTGTGCGTGAGAGTGGGTGTGTTCTGGGGGTGTGTCACAGTGAGTGGAGTGAGGGTTTAGAATCAGTGAGGTGTTGCGGTGCTTATGGGGTGGTTGGTGAGGCGGATGGAGTTGTGGAGCAGTGAGGACGCCTCACCGGAGATCTGGCTGGAGATGAAGAAGACGAGGATGATTACGTGCGTCGAGGCGTGATTTGAAGAAATAAAGAGAGGAAAATGATTAGAAAAGAGAGAGGACTTAGCTGGATGTAGAGAGATGAAGGGGGAGGCAGAGAGGGCGGCTAACTCATATTGTCATCGCCGGAGACGAAACACTCAGTGGGGGAGGACAGCGACGATGAAGGGGTTGCAGGGGCGTCGGCGGGTGCGACGCGACACTGATGAACAGGAGGAAGGGAACCCTGCCACTGGTATTGTGCCAGAGAAATGAGGGAAAGAGAGGGATGTCACTGGAGCTTACTGAGTCACTAACCGAAGGGGGGAAGAGACGAAATAGAGGGATTCTCAGGCCAATTTCAAGCTTGGAGAATTCAGAGGGATTTGGGAATGCTTTTATAGGCCCTGAAGGGAGGATTTGTGCTTGGAAGCCAAGCTTCCAAGCACGGCAAGCTCGTCGGAGTTGGAAGGCTGAAGGAGACTCGAATCTCTCTTGCATTCGCATGAGAGATTGGGTACCAAATCGAGCCTCCGATTGTGTTCAAACTCGATGAGATTTCTCAAAGAATCTCCCTTTCAATTTTGAAGGGGATTCTCAGAGAAATCAGAGAGATCTTTCCCTCAAAACCTCGCTGCAGTAGGATTCCCTCCACTATAATGGTGGAGGGACCTAATTGCAAAGAATGAAGACAAAGATAGGGGGGTTTCTGCAGAGGTTTTTAAAAGATATGGGTAGAAATGTAATTGGGCTAGACCTATTTGCAAAGTAAGTCAATATGAATTTCCCTTAGTTCCAAATTTTGGTACAAACCTAATTTGGGCCTAAGGAATCAAATGGTGAAGTTGGATTTTAGGTTTGACCATGTTTGACTAGGTAATTTACGTAAAAACCTAATTTAGGGCAAGCATTTGACTGAGACCCCAATTTAGGTCAAAATAGGTTCTAAGGGCCAAATTGAAGATTCTAAACCCTAGAGAATATTTTTCCATGATTTTTAGAGGCTTTAGGTGAATTCTATCTTGACCAGAACCTTGCTAAATTAAGTGGGTCTGTTTAGGGTTATAAGAAGTCATTTAATTCCCAGAATTCACATGAACCCTTTTCTGTTTGAACCAACCCATTTTTTATCTTATTAAGATCATTTGGCCTGTGTTTAGCCCATGAGAAATCCCATTGTTGTATTACAATGGTAAAATTTCATTTTTACCCCTTGTTTCTTGCTTTTATCTCAGAATGGTTATTCATGGAATTAGGACCTCCAATTGGTTATGTAGGAGCTTTTATTCTCTTTTCTGGGTCAAAATAAGCTAGTTAGGGATCATAACGGTGTTCCCATCATTTACCCAACTCATCCTAAACTTTAGGACAGGTTAGGTGAAGTTGACCTACTTTGTGGGTTAACCAACCTTCAAATTAGGTCACAAATCAAAATCAATTCTAAAGTTCAAGTGAAATTCAAGGCACATATTTAGGAATAAAATTGGTAGACTTAGGGGTCAAGCTTGCTCATTCCGATCTACTTGGATTGTTAGTGACAAGGAAGGTCGGGTGGGGGAAACCTTGTAACCCGTGGGGATGCTCTACCGTGTAGGGGTCTATGCAGTACTCTCCCTTCCTGGCTACCTAAGTAATTCTCAGGTGAGTGACTTTCTAATCAAGAGGTATCATCCGCCTCGAACCTCCTTAGTCATCCAAAGATTTTTGGGTGCCTCGATTGGGTCCATCACACATTCTGTCCCTCATCTGGCTCTTTAGTGCATGTTCAAGAGGAGGTCCTTAAGGCCACCCTTGAGGCCTCCATTAGCAGTCCATTCTCATCGAGGCCAAGCCTTGACCTGCTTGTTTATGCTACTACCTGACCAGATTGACATCTTTTCTGACTCATCTGCTTCTGATTGCACCGCAAAAATACACCTGAAATTGTGTCGTCTTGTGCTATTTCCTAGCATTACCTATGCATATTAGGTCTCCATAGTACATTGTAAAAATACACGCATGCATCCATTTAATTGAGAGGGGAGAATAAAATAAGTGGCCTTGCAGTTAACATTTTTCCTCAAGTGCATCTTTGCAAAATCCACCATCTTTTTATTTTTTTTCCTCTTGATTTTGAAATGCTTCCCGCGGCTGCATGGATTGACTTCTTCCTCCTCACGCCATGCTCTCCATCACCTCTTCCTGCTCAACCATTCCCTACTCACAGCACTCCCTGCAGCCGCATGCAAGCCATTTGCAGCCATGCCTTCTTCCTCTATAAAATAGGGCATCTTCTTCTTCAAACAGCCTGGTCCTTCCACACAAAAAATCCACCGCAGTTTCTTCTCCTTCCAGGCCACCATCCCCTCCCCTCTCCCACCATACGCTGGCCCTCCTCCTCTGAGGAGACACCCGGCAGACAGGAGCACCGCACGGTGGTGCACAACCACCACCGTGAGTCCACCACCGCCCAGCTCACCAAAGAGCCAGTGGGCGTGGTGGATCTTCCCTGACTTCGTCACATTCCAGCCACTTGAGCCATTGCCGCAGGCTTCATGGTCTGAAGCTCGAAGCTCCGCGGCAGCAGCAGCAGCAAGGCGGCAGCAGGTGCATAGGCCACGGGCGCCCGCATGTAGGACACCATGCATGCCTGCAAGCGTCCTTGCCTCCCACTCCGTGCACTCTGTCGCGAACTTCTCCGCGCCCGCAACCGGTCGGCACAGACCTTCTTCCTCGTGCACCAGCCCGACGCGCTAGCCGCAAGTCGCCTGCACTCACAGCACCTGCAGTAGGCGGTTGCGCGGCCGCCCAGCCACTGTAGCCACTATTCACACATTTCTGCGGAACACTGTGGCTACAGTGGGGTGACTGGTGAGTTTCTCACTTAACCGGTCACCCAGCGCGCCGCTACCGCCGTTCGCCCGCTCATGCGTTCAGCCCCGCGCCCGCTCCAACGCCCACCTGCGCATCTACATGCGTCCGTGTTGCTCGCACCCGCCTGCTCCTTCGCCCGCTCCCAATGCTTGCGTCAGCCAACCCGCACCCGACTCTTCACGCAGTGCAGTGCATTGCGGCCTCCTCTCTTCGCGCCCACGCCCTCCAGTGCGCTCCTCACTATGCGCAAACGCACCTGTGCACGCACGTGGAAACCTTCAGACGATGCACTGGGCTTGCAGACGACTTAACCTGCCTCTTATTCACAGCAGTGTGGTATTTCTCTCTCTCTCTTTCTCACAGCACTCTCTCCCTATCTCTTTACCGACACTCACACACATACACTCACACTTTCATACACACACACACACCTATACACTATTATATACATATATATATTGATATATATACATATATTTATATACATATATATATATACTTATATCTATATATATATAGTAGTATTTATATAACTAAGTATTAGTATACATATATATATATACATATATCTATATACTTATATATATATATACATATATATCTACATATAAACATATACTTATATACATATATATATATACATCTATCTGAACATATATTAGTACTTGTATAACTATGTATTAGTCCATATATATACATATACATATATATACATATATCTATATACGTATATACAAATATATACACATATATACTTACATATATACATATATTTGTATACATATATATATATATATATATTTATATACATACATCTATATATATATTATTACCTATATAACTAAGTATAAGTATAGATACATATATATATATACATATATACACACTTACTTATACATATATATATATATACAAATATACATATATATCTATATAACTATATATACATATATTACTATATACTTATACATACATATATCTATACATTTGTATAGTTATATATACATACATATACATATACATATACATATATCTATCTATACATATATTTACATACCTATATATATACATATATACATATATATATACATATAACTACATATATATATACCTATATATTTATAACCATATATATATCTACATATAGATATATTTACATATATACATATATATATATATATATATTTTCACATTACTTACCATACGTGGTATCGCAGGAATATCTGCACCAGTTGCTGATATTCCCCAATACACACGTACAAAAAGCGTGGTCGCACACATCTTCCGCCATCCACCTTACACTCCATGCGGCACCTCGTCCTGTCAATTGCTTCTTTCTAGACAACGACCGGCTCGACACCGTACTGCACTCCATCTCCGCCTCCACCCCCACCCCTTTATACATATATAGTATATACATATATATCTATACTATATTTACTTCTATTTCTCTTGCATGCCCATAAAAAGATAAAAAATATATAAAAGAGAAAAGATAATCTTTGACTTACAAGTACTCCGTCTTGCAAAGAGCAAGAACCATTTTGGAACCCTGATTTGGCTCAAAGCCAAGAACCTAATTTTGAGGGTGTGCCTCAAGGACCAAGATTATCGGAAAAAAATCTAAATAGAAAAAAACACCAAAAACACAATAAACGAACGGAAGAGATTCGTTATAGGAAAGGTCTAGAAACTTGAATTGTAACCCCACTTCCCTGAGTTCGACCCTGGGCCAAAAAGTGACCAAGATAAAAATCAAGTAGGCCAGGTTAAAAATTTTGTAAAGAGATGGTTAGGTCCAATTTAGGTTAACCACTATACACACTTCAATGATAAAATCACCATATTAACAACTTATCCAGGTCTGACACCATACCTTTTCTGGCACCGTTGCCGGGGAAGTGCGCCTTCAAGTAAGTTTTTACTCCATTCCTGTAATTTTTCTCTTCTCACACCCTTCTCTTCATGGGTGTTTTTGTTTTTGGTGTGCAGGTAAACCTGTTGCAAGGAGAAGTCAGGCAGACGAAGTCGGAGACGTGGGCAGATCCAAGGGCGGGAACGAAAGCGTGAAGACGCCGACACCGCACTGGAGCTCCGCACACGTTGCTGCACAAGTAGGTCTTCCTTTCTTAGCAATTTAGGTCCACTTATCACCGTAAAAAAAAAAAACTAAAATCTAGAAAAACTTCTTGGGATCTCTTGGGGCAAGTGGATTAAAATTCACTTGTTTCATTGTTTTCCCTTATTCCCATCGCCATGGGATTTCCCGCCTTTCTTCGCATAGCGAAAATCCAAGAATCTTGATTATTGAATTTTTCTCTGTGTGAAGTATTCTTTGAGGCAAACATAAAAAGATTGATTGCACCCCTCTTTTGCCTCACTTATTTACAATTCGGGATCACCTTTTTGGTGGGGAGACTTGGAATTGAGTTAATTCCAACCCCACCACGACTTTTCAACTTGCCTAAGATTCAATCCCGAATACTTCAACCCCAACAATTTGATTTTCTTTATCTTTTGGTTGAAGCCTTGTGTGTGGAAATCATTTCTGGTGATTGGGAGCACTTGAATTGTAGTGCTCTGGCTCCCTTTCACATAAACTCTAAAACTGATTCATGCATCCACACATAGAAATCTCCATTTAGGGTAGCCCATTGCATTTTAGCATGCATTAACCAAATGATATTGAAGAAGGGTTTGTTGGGCTTAGAAGAAAAGAAAAAAACCTGTATTCTCTCAAAAACCCGGAGATTGGTTGAATTGGTAATTCAGAGAAATCCTAAAATTCATACTACTTAAAGTTGAAACTCTAAAAGCAATTCACCAATTAAAACTTCAATTCAGGGAGATTTCCCCGTTGCATGCTTGTTTTACACACTTGAAAAATCAATCACTTGGGCATTACCCGTAAACAACGCCCTTCACATTCCAAAAGCACTTGATCCGAAGCCTCTAACTAAAACTGGTAGTAACTTGACCCTTCTTAAGGATTGGAGGTCTAACTACATGCGTGTAGCGCCTACGTGCTGGTGAGGGTTCCCGCGCGCTATCGGGTGTCTAAGACTGGGGCAAACGGCCTTTCAATCTGGGCCGATGGTTCCACAGTGCTCGCATTCAGTTCCGTAGTTCGTGATAGTAGGTAACTTAGATCTTTACGTCTAAGGGCACACTGTAGAGGTTAGGAATTTGAATTAAATTGATTTGTCATCAAGTGTACCTTTGCGATGTCATTTCTCTCATCTCTTTTCCCTTCTCATCTCCCCAATTCTTCCTGCGGTAGTGCATGTTTGGGAGGTCACAAAACCCTAAACTGTTTGAATTGCCTGATAAATTTAGAAAAGAAGCTGAATCATCCTCCTCCTCCACAAACATGGCTGCACGCCCACCCCCAAATCCTGAGGGAGGAAACCGCCCTCAAAACCCACCAGGTGGTGGAGCCTTAGATCCCATAACTTGCCTCCAAGCCCAAATGGAAATGTATAATGAACAAATTGAAGCCATTCGAGAAACATTGGAGGAAATGCAGAACCCTCCCGAACGGGAGGAGCCTAGGTCTCTTAGCTCCTATCAGAATCCCGCTGCTACAGAAACCATAGGACAAATTCGGGTCCCCATGGGCGGGGACGACTTTGAACTAAAACCTAACATTATTGGCCTAATAAATTTTCACTTCCATGGTCTTGCAAGTGAAGATCCTTTTCTCCAGTTGGAAGACCTAACCCGATTAGCTGAAACTATTAAACCTAGAAATATCGGGTTACCCATAGTCCTCATGAAAATGTTCCCATTTTCATTGCGGGATAAAGCGTCGCAGTGGTTACGCACCCTTGGGAGAACCATCCACTCTTGGGAAGAGATGCGAACAACCTTTCTCAAGAAGTTCTTCCCAATCAGGCACACCAATGCGCTTCGCCGTGCTATCACTTCATTTACGCAACGAAACGGTGAACAATTTCGTGAGGCATGGGAGAGGTATAATGACCTCCTCAGGAAGTGTCCGCACCACGGTCTGCCTAAGTGGCATATAGCCCAGATTTTCTACTACGGGCTAAATGAGACTTTGAAGTAGATTGCAGATGCTTCCTGTGGAGGGAATTTTATGAATAAAGACGAGAATGGAGCATTCGAATTGTTTGAAAATATTAGTGAAAACTCAATGAACAATGCCTCCATTATCGCCTTTAATCGTACTAGCCAGCCCCTAAATGTCCACGAAGTTGACACGGGACCCTCCCATTCATCCACTGATCTTAGCCTTATTGCACAAAAATTGGATGAAGTCTCCGTTGTGCACAAGAAGCTGGATGAGTTTCTGACCAACCCTGCCCATTCTGTGGCAAACACCCCCACTTCACCACTTTGTCACAATCCCAATTCTTCCAACACCAAGCTTATCCTGAGAAACCCCATAAGACCTTCCTTACTGAGTGTCGCGCCGAGCGACTCGGTGAGTCATGTGGAACTAGCTTCTGTGAGCCAGTATTTTGACACGTAGGACCAAGCCTCCATGTGCTCGGATGCATATTTACATGCAGACACGTCTTCTGGCATAGAAGACGCTTGCGCCCTGGGGAATAACTCGTTCTCTGCCACGTATAACCCAGGGTGGCGCAATCATCCGAACTTTGCATGGTCCAACAACCCGTAGTGCCAAAACCCCGCAGGTGGACCAATGCGACCGTCCACACCCGTCATCCCAAGGGCCTAGTCTAATCCTATGGCAAATTCGCCATCAGGCCCTTACATACCGCAAACCAAACACGCATCAAGTCCTCTTGACAAATTGGTGCGAATGATGATGGAAATGTCAAAGCACCATGAAGAGAACATGACCTCTCTTCAGCACCAATTGGCGCAGCTGAATGCTGAGATCAGTCAACTACGCATAGCAACTCAATCTCAAGGCACTCTTCCTGCCCAACCTGTTCCAAACCCGCGAAACTTCGTAACCCATGGTCCTCAACCATAGGTACGACCTTCTCAGGGGTAGGTTAATCAAATTCTGCAGGCTCCGAGCATTCCACCGGGATTTCAGGCTAATCCCGCTGCAGCACTGCACTCTTATGTCCCTATTGCAAACCCTCCTCCGCCGTATGATCCCACTGGACCTGCATCATCCAATGCTATCACTACAAGGAGCAGTAAGCAGACCGTCGATCTGCCTCGACCTGACCCTGGCCCATCTTCTTCATCGCCCTCTCATTCGGGATGCACACTGCATTCGCGAGAGAACGATACACCCAAATTGGTGCTAGAATCAGTTCCATTCCTTGAGGCTCTACTGAGGGAGCCAAAAGGAAAAAAGAAAGATACGCAGGCCTTTAATAACCTGCCTAATTTGTTCAGGGATGTAGAAATCAAGGTACCCCTACTCGAGGCTATCAACCACATACCTACTGTCGCCCGATTCTTCAAAGACTACACAACACCCCGGCGACAGTCAAAGAAAACCAAGAATCCGGTGGTTCTCTCACCTCATGCGAGTTGTGCTATACTGTCAAATCTACCACCGAAGCAGAAAGATCCGGGCACACAACTTATTTCCTGTAGCATCAAAGGTTGCAATTTTAACCGTGCCCTGCTTGATCTAGGATCTTCGATAAATCTCATACTGACCATCATGCTCGAAAAATTTTCCTTGGGAAATCTGAAACCCACCCCTGTCACATTACAGTTGGTAGATCGTTCTGTCAAAATCCTGAAGGGTGTGGTGGAAGACGTGGTGGTTAGGGTCAACAGTCTCTGTTTTCCTGCTGACTTTCTTGTTTTAGATATGGAACTTCCTAGCTCACTTTCTGATTGTCCGATCATCCTTGGTCGACCTTTCTTGGCCACAGCCCGCACCCATATCGACTGCGAGTCGGGCTGTATTGAGATTGTCATTGGATCTGAAAAGCTCAAGCTTAACATCTTCAAGGCAGCTAAGAACTTTAATTGCGATTGCATCGAGGATGACACATCTGACGAGGACATGGCCGTTAGCACGTGTATCGGACTAATTGGGACCTATTCGGACTACTGCGAATTACCTATAAACACTGATGACTGCCTGACCAACATGAATTGTGACGTTCCCCCATCCCTCCCTTGTCCCGTACTTTCTCCTGACCAGACTTCTGACGAGGTTTTCTTCACTTCCCATACCTCATGGTCTGAGTCATATCCGGGCTACTCACCGCCGGTCCACACTCTTGAAGACTAGATTGCCCTTTCTTCCCCGCCAAATTAGGTGGATTTGCAAATCCACACTGGGACCTTGAGCCCATATACTTCTCACTGGGGCTATTCCTTTTTGGATCCATCTATCCAAGAAGCCCCTCTTCTTGGCCAATCTGAAGGCCAATTTCTTCCTCCTGACTTGTTCTCCAACCCACCTAGGACACGCTCGTCCCAAGAAATGCCAGACCTTTCACCATCCACTCCCGAGCTGAAAGAGCTGCCTAGTACACTTAAATACGTTTTCTTAGGGCCAAATGAAACACTCCCTGTAATCATCAGTTCAAAATTGACCAGGGAGCAAGAGTGCAAGCTAACAAAGGTCCTCATAGAATGCAAGGCAGCAATTGGATGGTGTTTATCAGACTTATCTGGCATTAACCTCTCCTACTGCACTCACCATATATATACGGAGGAGGAGGCTTGACCTTCCCGTGAGATGTAGCGACGTCTGAACCCTAACATGCGGGAGGTTGTTAAGAAAGAAATCATTAAGTGGCCGGATGCGGGTATAATCTACCCGATCAGCGATAGCCCCTGGGTGAGTCCGATTCACATTGTACCCAAGAAGGCAGGACTCACCATCCGTGTCAATGACAGGAGCGAATCCATCCCTACACGCACTCCTACATCTTGGAGAGTGTGTGTAGATTATAGGAAACTCAATGATGCAACCAAGAAAGATAACTTTCCACTACCATTCATTGACCAAATCCTGGAGCGGTTAGCGGGAAATAAATTTTTCTGTTTCCTGGATGGATTCTCAGGATATAACCAGCTGGCAATTGACCCCCGAGACCAAGATAAAACCACTTTTACCTACCCCTTCAACACCTTTGCATTTAAAAGGATGCCATTCAGACTTTGCAATGCGCCACCAACTTCTCGAGGTCTTCATGGATGATTTTTCGATCTTTGGACCATCTTTCGACGAATGTCTTGCCAACCTGACTCGTATCCTTAGGAGATGTATTGATGTAAACCTCGTGCTTTCCTGGGAAAAAAGTCCTTTTATTGTGCACGAGGGAATTGTTCTCGGACATATCATCTCCGATAGGGGTATCGAGGTTGACAGAGCTAAGCTCGATGTCATTGCTGATTTACCTGTGCCTGGCTCTGTCAAACAAATCCACTCCTTCCTGGGACATGTCGGTTTCTATAGGAGATTCATCAAAGACTTCTCCAAAATTCCTCGACCCTTAACTCATCTCCTATCAACCGACGTACCCTTCGATATGGGCCCCGACTGTATACAAGCATTCACGCAGCTGCGTAATGCTGTCACCAAGGCTCCTGTTCTCCAACCGCTTGATTGGTCCCTCGACTTTGAACTCATGTGTGACGCTTCCGACCTTGCAGTCGGAGCCATCCTGGGACAAAGATGCGATAGACACCCCTTCGTGGTGTACTACGCCAGTAAGACGTTGGACGAGGCCCACCGTAATTATACTGCCACTGAAAAAGAACTACTGGCGATCGTCTTTGGGCTAGAGAAATTCCGCTCTTACCTTCTGGGCTCTCACGTTATTGTTTTCACTGATCATGCGGCCATTCGCTATCTCATGCACAAGAAGGATGCCAAGCCTAGACTAATTCGTTGGATCCTTCTACTCCAAGAATTTGACATTGAGATCCGCGATAAGGCTGGAGCCCAGAATGTTGTAGCTGATCACCTTTCCAGACTGGACCCTGATCATATTGCACTTACTCTGCCGATCAATGAAATTTTTCCTAATGAGCTCCTATTGGCAATAAATGTGGCAAGTGGACCGTGGTATGCCGACATTGCCAATTACCTTGCTTCCGGATCCCTTCCATGTGGCTGGCCTAAAAACCAGCACGAGCATCTCATGGCAGAAGCAAAGTATTATTTCTGGGATAATCCACTTCTTTTTTGGATAGGTGCTCATCAAATCATCCGTCGCTGTATTCCTGATAGCGAGTTCCCCAGTGTGCTATCCTTCTGTCACAATCAGGCCTGCGGAGGCCATTTCTCTAGGAGGAAAATTGCAGCCAAGGTGTTGCAGTGCGGTTTCTTTTGGCCTTCCCTTCACCAGGATACACACAATTATGCCAAGCATTGCACAGGTGCCAGTCGTTAGGATCAATGTCACGTCATGACATGATGCCCTTACAACCCATCCTAGCTGCAGAAATCTTCGACATCTGGGGAATTGACTTCATGGGTCCAACGGCTTCGAATTCATTGTCGTGGCAGCTGACTATGTTTCAAAATGGATCAAGGCTATTCCCGCGCGCTGTGCTGACCGTGTTATATCCACCCGATTTGTCAAAGACCACATCTTTGCGCGCTTTGGGATCCCTCGAGCCATTATCTCAGATGGAGGAAGCCACTTTACCCATGCTTCTTTTCGGGCACTTCTGAGGAAATACAGAGTCCACCATTATATCGCATCCTCGTATCATCCTCAGATGAACAGCCAGGCAGAGGTGTCGAACAGGAAAATCAAGCAAATTCTCCAGAAAATGGTTCGGCCTGACCGTAAGGATTGGTCCGACAAGCTGATTGACGCACTTTGGGCATATCGGACCGCCTTCAAGGCTCCCCTTGGTATGTCTCCGTATAGAATCGTTTACGGGAAGCCTTGTCATTTGCCCATGGAGTTGGAGCACCGCGCTTATTGGGCAGTTCGCCAATGTAACCTCGACCCAAACCTATGTGGTCAAGAAAGGAAACTCCAACTCTAGGAGCTGGAAGAGCTCCGTCGTGAAGCCTATGATTCTGCTTTAACTTTCAAACAACGCACTAAGGCTTTTCACGACAGTCGTATTCGGCGGAAAGAATTTGATCCATCTCAGCAAGTTTGGCTCTATAATGCTCGACTCAAATTCTTTCCTGGGAAATTGAAATCCAAATGGACTAGTCCTTTCCTGGTCTCAAGACTATTCTCCAACGGGGCCGTCGAAATCGAAGATCCCAAATCTAGACGTAAATTTACGGTCAACAGTCAGCATTTGAAACCCTATCTGACTCATGAACCTGCCCCCGTTGGAGAAACCGTTGCCCTGCTGGAGGGTAACTAATTCTTTGCCTCATTCTGAGTCCAGCTGGGGACGTTAAATTCAGTGCTTGTTCGGAGGCACCCCAACAACACTCACCATCCACCATCGCTTTTCACTTTACTGTCACGATCACTTCACTTTTCACTTCACCACTCACCATCCACCCACCCTACCACCCTATTGTATACCCTGCACTTCAGCTCTCGTTACTCGATCTTTCATCCTTTCTCTACCCTTCCCTACATGCATATGAGGGCATAGCATCGTTTGGCATGGGGGGGTGGATAGGCATCCTTAGGATCTGGGTATTTTAGGGTATCATGTAGTTTCTATATATATATATATATAAAGAAAAATGAAAATGGTGTTTAGTAATGATCTAAAGGCTGAAACAAAAATACAATAAGTGTTTATGAATATTCAACCTCTGTTTTGAAGACTTTCTAGGCCACAGAAGCTTGATTCGCTCAGGCTCGGGCTTAATTCACTTGAGCATTGACAAAATAGATCAGAATCTCTCCTAACTAAGGACGTATTCTTGTACCTAAGACACCAGTACAGGATCCGTTGGTTTGCTTTTACTTGATAGCTTAAGTAAACTTGGTTCACACTACACATATCAGGAAAGACCAGGTGAACATAAGATCCAACCCTAGTGTTCATTAGGAAAGATGGAGTCCTTACCTGTGCGCACAGGTAGACTTTTTATCCCAGGCTTTAGCCTTGTGTTTAGGAGCGACTCTTTCCACCAAGAAAGAACTCTCCCACCAAAAAGAAAAGTGTGCTCCTCCAAATAATGTTGTAAGAGATATACTGAAACGTGTTTCAAAAAAAAAAAGAAGCAAATAAGTCAGTATATCTCAGAAATGTCTGTAAAATCTTCCTACAAAAATGTTCTTCAGGGCAAGTCGCAAATACCCTATTTTCCTTTGAGCCACAAATATCAGAAAATGGGAGTTGAGTTTCCCATCATCTTCTTAAGGGTCAATCCGAAAACACGAGCTGAAACTGGGACCAACCAATACTTAAAGATTCATAAAACCCTGATCTTGAGTCTTAATGTTCATCTGGTCAGTCTTGATCCTTCACTAAGCACATGCCATAATCTCTCGAGCTCTCGAGTACGGCAAAAACCTCCTGGGTCCTGGAAATCGTACTTAAGGTTTAAAAATTAAGAGTCCTGGTTAGTCGAGAGATGATCTTTGTCATGTGAGACTTAAAGTACTGGTAGTCTTCTCTACAATTGGTTCTCACAATATCCAACAATAAACACACCTATGTCGCCTCAAGAAAAAAAAAAAAAATCTTCAGCCTAAGATCATTTCTAAATACTACAAAAGAAAATGTTTTGCTAGGGACTAGCAAAAGATAAGCATGGGGGTATGATTGCACCGCAAAAATACATCTGCAATTGTGCCATCTTGTGCTATTTCCTAGCATTACCTATGCATATTTGGTCTCCATAGTTGCATTGTAAAAATACACGCATGCATGCATTTAATTGAGAGGGGAGGAGAATAAAATAAGTGGCCTTGCAATTAACATTTTTCCTCAAGTGCATCTTTGCAAAATCCACCATCTTTTTATTTTTTTTCCTCTTGATTTTGAAATGCTTCCCGCTGCTGCATGGA
Source organism: Thalassia testudinum (assembly GCA_037157565.1). NCBI lineage: Eukaryota > Viridiplantae > Streptophyta > Magnoliopsida > Alismatales > Hydrocharitaceae > Thalassia > Thalassia testudinum. Next base: position 106,478,969 of record JAZHRO010000003.1, on the reverse strand, counting down.
TTGACTTCTTCCTCCTCGCTCCATGCTCTCCATCACCTCTTCCTGCTTAGCCATTCCCTGCTCACAGCACTCCCTGCAGCCGCATGCAAGCCATGTGCAGCCATGCCTTCTTCCTCTATAAAACAGGGCATCTTCTTCTTCTTTAAACGGCCTGGTCCTTCCACACAAAAAAGCCAACGCAGTTTCTTCTCCTTCCAGGCCACCGTCCCCTCCCCTCTCCCTCCATACGTCGGCCCTCCTCCTCTGAGGAGACACCCGGCGGACAGGAGCACCTCACGGTGGTGTACAACCACCACCGTGAGTCCACCATTGCCCAGCTCACCATAGAGCCGGTGGGCGTGGTGGCTCTTCCCTGACTTCTTCACTTTCTAGCCACTTCAGCCATTGCCGCAGGCTTCAAGGTCTGAAGCTCGAAGGTCCGCGGTAGCAGCAGCAAGGCGGCAGCAGGCCCGCAGGCCACGGGTGCCCGCACGCAAGCCACCGCACATGCCTGCAGGCGTCCTTGCCTCGCTCTCCGTGTGCTCTGTCGCGAACTTCTCCGCGCCCGCAACCGGCCAGCGCAGACCTACTTCCTCGTGTGCCAACCCGCCCGTGCCAGCGGCAAGCCGCCTGCACTCATAGCACTTGCAACAGGCGGTTGCGCGGCTCGCCCGACCACTGTAGCCACTATTCACGTGTTTTTGCGGAACACTGTGGCTACAGTGGTGTGACCGGTGAGTTTCTCACTTAACCGGTCATCTGGTGCACCGCTACCGCCGTTCACCCGAGCATGTGTTCAGCCCCGTGCTCGCTCCAACGCCCGCCCGCGCATCTGTGTGCGTCCGCGTCGCCTGCACCCGCTCGCTCCTTCGCCTGCTCGCGTCTGCCAACCCGCACCTGACTCTTCACGCAGTGCGGTGTGCTGCGGCCTCCTCCCTCCGTGCCCACGCCCTCCAGGGCACTCCTCTCTGCGCGCATACGCGCCTGTGCGCGCGTGTGGAAACCTTCAGACAATGCACTGGGCTTGTAGACGACTTAACCTGCCTCTTCTTCACAGCAGCGCGGTATCTCTCTCTCTCTCTTTCTCACAGCACTCTCTCCCTATCTCTTTACCGACGCTCACACACATACACTCACACTTTCATACACACACACACACCTATACACTATTATATACATATATATATACGTATAGATATATATATTGATATATATACATATATATATACATATATCTATATACTTATATATATATATACATATATATCTACATATATACATATACTTATATACACACACACACACACACACACACACACACCTATATATATATATATATATATATATATATATATGTATATAGATATATGTATATATATGTATATGTATATATATATATATATACACACACACATATATACTTATATATATATTTATATACATATATCTATATATATATTATTACCTATATAACTAAGTATAGGTATAGATACATATATATATATATATACATATATACACACCTACTTATACATATATATTCATACAAATATATATATACAAATATACATATATATCTATATAACAATATATACATATACATATATATATACATATCCAGCCACATATATCTATATATACATATATTACTATATACTTATACATACATATATATATGCATCTATATAGTTATATATACATACATATACATATACATATATCTATCTATACATATATTTACATACCTATATATATACATATACATATATATACATATATATATACATATAACTACATATATATATACCTATATATTTATAACCATATATATATCTACATATAGATATATTTACATATATACATATATATATATATATTTTCACATTACTTACCATACGTGGTATCGCAGGAATATCTGCACCAATTGCTGATATTCCACGATACACGCGTACAAAAAGTGTGGTCGCACACATCTTCCGCCATCCACCTTACACTCCATGCGGCACCTCATCCTGTCAATTGCGTCTTTCTAGATGATGACCGACTCGACACCGTGCTACACTCCATCTCCACCTCCACCCCCACCCCTTTATACATATATAGTATATACATATATATTTATACTATATTTATTTCTATTTCTCTTGCATGCCCATAAAAAGATAAAAAATATATAAAAGAGAAAAGATAATCTTTGACTTGCAGGTACTCCGTCTAGCAAACAGCAAGAACCATTTTGGAACCCTGATTTGGCTTAAAGCCAAGAACCTAATTTTGAGGGTGTGCCTCAAGAACCAAGATTATCAGAAAAAAATCTAAAAGAAGAAACACCAAAAACACAATAAACGAACATAAGAGATTCGTTGTAGGAAAGGCGTAGAAACTTGACTTGTAACCCCACTTCCCTGAGTTCGACCCTAGGCTTAGAAGTGACCAAGATAAAAATCAAGTAGGCCAGGTTAAAAATTTTGTAAAGAGATGGTTAGGTCCGATTTAGGTTAACCACTATACACACTTCAACGATAAAATCACCATATTAACAACCTATCCGGGTCCGACACCAGAGCCCAGAACTCCATCATCTGCATCCATGGAGGACCAAAAAGAAGAACGCAATGTGCAGAATCATCTATAGTGCCTCAACGATCTTGTCTAGGCACACCTGAATCCGCTACAGCATCCTCAGATGCAAGATCACTACAATCCCACTGGGGTGGAGATCGAACCTAGGGTAGAGATTCCAGTTGGAGGGCTTGATGATGAACTTAAGCCGAATATGATCCAGGCTATTCCCAAATTCCGTGGTTTGAACTTCGAAGATCCCTTCCAGCACATCAAGTAGCTAAAACATCTAGTCTAGACCTTCAGGTCACCTATTCAAAATCGAGACATCCTACTCATGAAGATGTTCTCCTTCTCTCTCATGGATAAAGTTGTCGACTGGTATCAGACTCTGACCAGTCCAATCAACACATGGGAGGAGCTCCAAACTGAATTCCTTCATAAATTCTTCCCAGTTGGCTAGACAAATGCTTTAAGGCACCAGATCACACACTTGCAAAATGCGGGAGAATCACTTCATGAGCCATGGGACCGCTTTTTGGATCTCATATGGAAATGCCCTCATCACGGAGTTCCTACGTGGGAATAGGCCCAGTCTTTTTACCATAGACTCCGTGAGGATATCAACTCTTTGTCAATGCAACCTATGGTGGAAGCATCATGGGTCAACATGAAGATATAGTTTGGGAGATTCTTGAGAACATGTGCGAGAACTCTATAAATAATGAATCTATGGGTGTGTTCAACCAGACAACCACCCATCCATTGACAAATACGTAAGGAGCACACGAGACTCAAGGCCTATCCACACTTGTCGATCTAGAGTTGGTGGCCAATTGCTTGGATAAGGTCATGATCATTGAGAAAAAGGTAGACGATTTGACTCGACACTTGTAGAGAACCACCGCCGCACAGTAGAGTACGTATGTGCAACCACCCTTAGGCAGGGAGGTTGTACATAACATTTACCACCACTCTCTCCAGGGAATGGACCCGTATCCACCCGTATCTGATCTTGGGTTCGGGGGAAACTCTAGACCAACCTACTCTTGTTGGGGAAACTCTAAACCCTCGTACTCCAACTTTTCTGGAGTTCCTTAGACCTATGAGGATCTCCACACCATTCAAAATGATCCGTTCTCCAATACCTTGGATGGCGCAATCATCCTAACTTTGCAAGGTTGGGAAATAATCTGAACACCAGATCTCAATTCCAACCCTGACCACAGGCTTCGAACCCAAATTACCAATCCGAGCCATCAAGGGAAGATCATATGATTCTGATTCTACAAACCCTACCTAACATCGAAAACACCAATACGGCTATGTAGAAACAGCACAAAGATGAGATCGCACAGGTTCAAAATCAGCTCGCACAGATGGCTGGGTCTCACCAGCCTGGTGCACTTCCATCTCAACCTCTGCTGAATCCAAATAATGTGTTGAACTAGAGTCGTGTTATGAACCCAAATCAAGGCCAAACTCACTATGTTTATCAGGCCCATTCTACTCCATCACTTGACAGGATGGAGGCTTCAACATCGTTTTTAGGATATCAACAACAACTACCTCTTTTGTCGACTTCAAACTCAAACCAGGCAGGCCTTAATTCTGTTACCACCCATAGTGGTAAAGAAACTCAAGATCCACCTTATCCTAGCCACTCGAAACCTGGTAGTTCAGAGCCTAACCCTAGGATGGTTATCCAGGGCACCCTTATCTTAGATCCAGAACCTAAACCAATCCTAGAGGAACCTACGGAGGTTCCATTTCTTGAGGCCTTAACCAAAGGAAAAAGGAAACGCAAATCCATGCCACTTGAGGAAGATCTCGTCAAGCTCTTTTAGCAAGTCCAGATAAACATCCCCTTGATGGATGCGATCTGCTACGTATCGACTTACGTATGATTTCTGAAGGATTTATGTACACTGAAGTGTAAATCATGAAACAAAGATGGGAGTCTGATCATATTGCTGAGCAAGTCAACTCAATCATTTTGAGTAAACTCCTACAAAAAGCAAAAGATCCTGGCACCCCATTGATCTCCTGTAAGATTGGCAACCTAGAATTTGATTGAGCATTAATAGATTTAGGAGCCTCCATAAACCTGATCCCTACATCCCTACTAGACCATTTTGAGGAAATAGAGCTCAAACCAACTAAGGTGACTTTGCAGCTAGCAAACAAATCAATCAAGTCACCTAGAGGAGTTCTCGAGGATGTTCTAGTTAGCATCTGAGATGCCTATTTTCCAATGGACTTTATCACATTGGATATGGATACTCCTGAAAACCTAAGAAACACACCGATCATCTTAGGGAGACCATTCCTAGCCACAGCTATGGCAAAAATCAATTGTGAAGAGGGCCAGATCGAGTTCAAATTTGAGAACAAGACTCTGAAGATTTATATCTTTAAGCCCCAAAAAGGAATAAACTGTAGGGCAATTGAAGAAGTATGCAACATCAGTTTTATGGTTGAGTCGTTTATAGATGAGAACTCGATTATTCTCGATCCTCAACCTTGAGAAGAACTTGACCCACAAATAGAGGAGCCTAAAGCTAACCCAAATTCACCCATAGCTCCCACTTTATCTTCTAAGTCCCATCTTGAACCCCCACCTACTACTGATAACTTGATACTGGAATTGAAGCCCCTCCCAAATCATTTGAAATATATCTTTTTAGGTTTCAATCAAATGTTTCCTGCGATCATCAATTCCCAACTCACACTTGATCAAGAAACTAAGCCAATTTTTGTTCTCTAGCAGCATCAAAGAGCATTGGATGGACTCTCGATGACTTGACCGGGATAAGTCCCTCCATTTCACACACCATATCTACACCAAAGAGGGCTCACAACCATCTAAAGAGATGCAAAGAAAACTCAATCCCAATCTTCAAGAGGTTGTGAAGAAAGTGATCATCAAGTGGTTAGATGCCAGTATCATCTACCCGATCTCTGACAGTCGCTGAGTGAGCCCGATCCAAGTTGTGCCTAAGAAGGCAAGGCTCACCGTGATTATAACTGAATCTGGAGAAACCATCCCGACCTGCATTGCAAATTCATGGAGAGTCTGCATAGACTATCGGAAACTAAATGCCTCCACGAAGAAAGATCATTTCTGTAACGAGCGCGTACCCCAGACGTCTTTTAAGACGTCTGGGAGGTGGCCCAGACGTCTGACAAGACGTCTGGGATCACATCCAGACGTCTGACCAGACGTCCGGGATAGTTTACAGACGTCTGACGAACAGTTATACTCGCACGGGATATTCGTCTGCGCGCCTGTGCGCGCAGACCTGCGATCCGCATCTTCTCTGCGGCTGCAGGCGACTGCGGCCGTCTCTCTCCTCCTCTCCGCGCGGCGTTAAAAGGGGGAGGGGGCGCGCCTCCCCTCCCGTCTCCACCATCTTCCTCCTCTCTTGCTGCGGGCGGAGCGAGCGGATGCAAGGGCGCAGCGGCAGCGGCGCAGCAGAAGGCGCGGAGGAGCTGCGGCGTGCGAGGGCGGGGCTCTGCCGTGAGGGCGAGCTCGCCGGGAGCGGCTTGGCCGGCCGGCGGAGGGCGCAGGGGGCGCAGAGCGTCGCGAAGAGGGACCTGCTGCGGGCGGAGCAGCGGACGCGCGAGGTGCGACGCGGGCGGCGTCGCGAGCGGAGGCCGAGCGAGGTTCTGATTCTGGAAAAATCTCCAGAATCAAACGTCTGGACTGATATCCAGACGGCAAGGTCGACGTCTGTGTGATCATACAGACGTCTGAAAGGTGAGTTCCGCTTTCTCCTTCTTCTTTTGTCGACTGACCGTACTGAAGGAGGAGGGTTGGCTGTGCGCAGGTGTTCGGATTCGTCATCCTTTGCGAATCCGACGTCTGGAAGTTGTACCAGACGGCGGGAGTGACCTCCAGACGTCCGGAGAGACCATCGGACGTCTGGGATCTAGGAGAGACATCGCCACAGACTTCTGGACGTCCGGGGAACCAAGCCGAACAGGTAATTCTCTGATCCACCGTTTAAGACGTCTGGAAGGAGTTCCAGACGTCTGATTTTGCACAGTATTGTCTTTCTCGACCCGTTTAGGGCCCGTTTGGGCTCCGTTTTCCGCGATTCGAGTTGCGTTCGTTTCAGAATTTATTCCTCTACCCGCCTACAGTAGCTATACACTGTTTTGAGACACTCCTTGTGTTTGATCCTTGTGATAGGACCTCGTTCGGTTGCCGTCTTGAGAGTCACGGAGGCGCGCGGGATTCCCGACCACGCCCCCATTACTTCCGTTGTACCTGGTAGAGTGGTTTTAAGCATTAATAAAATCTGTTAAAGTATGGAACCATAACTAGAACCTAGGGCATTGCTTGAACCCTAGGAATGAGAAATGTATGGAATGATAGCTCCTAGGTGTTGCATGAATCCTAGGGCCGGAAAACTAGATTGTATGATAGATCCTAGGATATGGCATGAATCCTAGGATGGAAAAACTAGTGGAATGTATATTACTGCAGTCTTGGAAAAATGGAAAGGAATATATAAGCTGCCTGTGAAATTAATTAACAGCTGCCTGTTATGAACAAGGAAACATGTTGAGATCATGGAATGTGAGAACGTGAATCTGGAAAGTGAAACATATGATGTCCTGAGATAAAGAGCTGGAACCCTACGGGGAATTAGGAGTGGAACTCCTGGAAAGAAAAGGAATGGAATTGAGATGTAGTTGTACTGTCTCTTGGGTACGCAGTACCAAGGGAAGTACCTGTACCTGTTTTAGTGCAGAGTGGGGCCAGCCGCCCCAGGGACCCGGGGTTAGGCTTGGCCGCTCTGTACCGACTTGTTGGCCCTCGTGTACGTAGTACCGAGGAGAGCTAGTAGTGTTAGGAGAGTACTAGCTACCCCACGGGCCCCGGGGTTCTGCTAGCCTCCTTCACCGACTTGTTAGGCCCACTAGGGCAAACCAGGGTAGTCAGGCGAGGGTGCGCGGACTGTGGAGGGGCAAGGCCCCGGTTTGGTTACTGTGGAGGGGCTGGACCCCTGTTACTGAGAGGGCTCTGCCCTGGTTCCGTGCTGTGCTTTGGGCGCACCCGTTAACGGAAACGACTGACCGCGTGCCAGTACGGGCTAGCTACCTGTGCGTTTATCGCGCGTGCCGTAGTCACCGTTACGTCTGTCAGTGACCTTGGGGTGGTTGACTGAGGGTAGGATCAGCACGGGGGACTCTCCCGGCCAGGAGAGCACCACGTGCTACTTCTACTGTTGGAAAAGACTGCAATCAAGATCGTCCCACGAGGACATTCGAGATCAAGTAAAGGATCTGAGAAGTAAATGAAATAGTGAGAAAAATTGAAAGATGTAAATAAAGGAAGTAATAGAACATAACAGCTACTGTACACTCTACGGTTGCCTTTAGTTAGTTTGCCACTCTACTCAGCGTTTTGCTGACGTGTTACACTCGTTACCTTTTTCAGGACCAGGTGTTGAGCAGCCAGGGTCGGCGGCTGCAGAGGACGCTGGGCCGAGTAGGGTCCAGTAGAGTTGCCACAGCTTTGTACCTTCTTTTGTTTCTGTTCTAGTGAGTAGTTTTGTTTCCGCTGTACCTTCTTTACCTGCAGTTTTGTTATATGATAAATGTTGTTTTACTGTTGTGGTGGTACCTACTGTAGTAGTTTCTTTCCTTACTGCTGTACTTTTTACTGTTAGTTATATTCATGCTGAATGTGGTTTATTTTACTGTCTTTTGGTTACTTCCTCGTTGGACGACTGGGTCTTGGGATTAGTCGAGTCGGTCCGGTTCTCGTGTCTCGTAGGGACTCGGGAACCGGGTCGTTACAATTTCCCACTTCCATTCATTGATCAAATCTCGAGAAACTAACGGGAAATCGATTTTTTTATTTCCTGGATGGGTACTCCAGATATAATCAGGTCTCAATTCATTCCGAAGATTAGGAAAAGACCACTTTTACTTGCCCCTACGGTACATACGCGTTCCGCAGGATGCCTTTTGGGCTAGCAACTCACCTGCCACCTTTCAATGGTGCATGCTAGCCATTTTCTCAAATATGGTAGGTAAATACCTTGAAGTCTTCATGGATGACTTCTTGGTATTCAATGAATCTTTCGATGACTGCCTCCTGCATTTGGACCAGATCCTTAAGAGATGCATCAAAATGAACCTAGTTCTCTCCTGAGAAAAGAGCCAATTCATGGTTCCTGAGGGCATCATTCTTGGACATCTTGTCTCTAAGAGAGGTATCTAGGTCAACCGGGCTAAAGTGAATCTGATTTCCAAATTACCTGTTCCTAACTTGGTTAAAGATATCAAATCATTGTTGGGGCACGTCGATTTTTACCCTCGATTCATATCTAATTTTTACAAGATTGTGCGCCCCTTGACGAACCTCCTCTGGAAGGACACACCTTTCGAGATGATGAATGAATGCATTCACGAATTTGAGATCTTGCATGATCAAGTCACCCAAGCACCAATTTTGCAATCTCCTAACTAATCTCATTTGTTCAAGATCATGTGCGATGCGTCTGACTACATAGTAGGAGCGGTGCTAGGTTAGAAAATTGAGAGGAAACCAATGGTCATATATTATGCCTGCAAGACATTAGACGAGGCTCATCGTAATTACACGATTACAGAGAAAGAGCCGTTGGCCGTAGTATTTGGTCTAGAGAAATTCAGATCATACCTCTTGGGTTCCCACATGATCATATACTCGGATCACACTGCAGTGAGGCACTTAGTCACAAAGAAGGATGCGAAGCCTAGATTAATCCACTAGATCTTGCTATTGCAAGAATTCAATCTCAAAATTTGCGATAAGGTGGGAAAGCAGAATGTGGTAGTTGACCATTTGTCCCGCCTTCCTTCTTTGGTTATCAACCCATCTAGACCTATTACCGAGCACTTTCCGGATGAGCATCTCTTGGCCATTAATAGACTTCCTGGGTTCGCTGACATTGTGAACTACTTGGTTATGGGGAAAGTCCCGCCAAATTGGGCGACTTCTAGGTAGGACAAGCTGATTTCCGATGCTAAGTATTATGTTTGGGAAGATTTGTATCTATTCCACATCAGTAATAACCAAGTGATCCGAAGATGCATTCCCGACCACGAGGTCAATGATGTCATCTCATTCTGTCACGACCAGGTTTGCGGTGGCCATTACTCTGGGCGTAAAACTGTAGCGAAAATCCTTTAGTGTGGGTTCTTTTGGCCCACCATGTTCAAAGACGAATAATCCTATTGTAGGGCATGTGCTCGTTGTTAGACCCTTAGCAACATGGGCCTGCGTGATATGATGCCATTAATTTCGATCATTATGTGTGAAATCTTTGACATTTGGGGAATTGATTTCATGGGACCCTATCCAGGATCTAACGACTTTGAGTACATCTTACTCATTATTGATTACATCTCAAAGTGGATTGAAGCCGTCTCTACCAGAATAAATGATCATAAAGTTATTCCTCAGTTTATTCAAGAGAACATCTTTTCCAGATTTGGGATTTCAAAAGCCATCATCAGCGATGGCAGGTCACATTTCATGAATATACACTTCCAGTCCCTGACAAAAAAGTACGGGGTGTCGCATTGTATCTCGACTCCTTATCACCCCTAGACTAATGGATTGGCTGAGCTATTAAATCAGAAGATCAAGAAGATCCTTTAGGTCACTATTCAGCCTGACAAGAAGGATTGGTCTACCTGCCTTCCGGAAGCCTTGTGGGCCTATAGGATTGCCCATAAGACCCAGTTAGGAATGTTTCCCTTCAGAATCATGTACAGGAAGGCATGTCCCCTCCCCATAGAAATGGAGCACAAAGCCTACTAGGCAGTACGGAATTGTAATCGGGATCTCATGAAGGCTGGAATCCATCATCGGTTGCAAATGAGCGAGATCGAGGAACTACGTAATGACACATACGAGAACTCGCGCATCTATAAAGAATGAGTCAAAGATTTCCATGACAAGCACATTTCACAGAATTCTTTCCATCCTGGCTAGAAAGTATTACTCTTCGATGCCAAACTCAAGCTCTTCCTAGGAAAACTCATATCAAAATGGATTCGACCATTCCTCATGAGATGAGTGTTTGGAAATGGAGTCGTTGAAATCAGCAAACTCAGCCACGAATCAGAACCATTTGTCATGAACAGTCAGAGACTCAAATTGTTCTTTGAGCTCACCAACTCAAATCTGGCTGTAGTATCTTTTGATCTCCATTCTCCCTGAGCTTCATTGCGCCCAGTTGATGGCGTTAAACTTAGCGCTTAATGAAAGGCAACCAGTCATTTTTGAAAAACCCGAGATCCTTCTAACCTATATTTTTGCTAAAATCATATTTCACTTTAGGATTCGTCTGTTAGAATAGCTGATTCCACTTTTCATACTTGTATCAGAGCTAGAAATTGTCTGCAATAATCATCTCGATCCATTCGCCACCTACCAATCCGATTCTAATGTACGATCTCAATCCCATCTAATTTACAATGAGGACATTGCAAACCTTAGGCATGGAGGGGTATTAAAGTGCAAAACACTGTGAGAATCAATTCATGGAGGGGTTTCCATCAAAAAGAAAAAGGAGGAAAGGAGAGATCAAAATGAGCTAAATTGAAAATAATTGAGGAGGAGAGAAAAGAAAAGAAAAGAAAAGAGAGAGGAGCAATCAAAAAAAAAAAAAATAGAGATAGTCCCTTGTAATTGAGTATGGAATTTACCTAACTTCTATGCTAGATTAGATGATGAATTAAGACCCGGAAGGCTAAAACTTAGGAGATTAGTGACGAGTACCGACCTTAGGCCTCTTAGACCTATTTCAGGGTTTAAAAACTCAAGTGTTCATTAAGATCTGGATTAGTCTTCAAGAGATTGAGGAAAGAGCAAGGCTGATGTAGTAGGTCTAAGGCTTTGGGATTATTCAGCCCATTGCCTGCCCTTTGGTTTGCAGGACTTGGTAACCTAAGTACCCAAAATTACACACTAGTCTGGTTCAGTGTGCTTAAAAAATAAATCATGCCAAAAGTGTTCTGTTATGAAAAGTTGTCTCGAAGATCTAGTTTATGAGTGGCTTGACAACACAAGTTGATTGGATGAGTTCCCAGTGAGGAGAGGTGAAAAATTTCCCTTGAAGATGTGTATTAGCATATCATCTCCTTGGTGCTTGTAAATATCCTACCAGGGGCATGTAATCACCTTGTGCTGGTTCAAGTGCCATAGGCAGGATTATCCTGAAATGTCGATCGCTAGGGCCTGAATTTAACTACAGAACACCATGGGTGGCACTATCCTAAAGTTTTGAAAGTCAGGGTTCAGGGGGTTGCCATGGGCAATGCTATCCCAAAGCATTGACTGTTAGGGACCCTTCGAGGATTGATGGTGGGGATAAGGAATCCGATACAAACCGTGTTTAGGGCTAATTTGAGGCTAGATTTAGGGAAATATAAAAAGAAAAGGAGAAAACTCTCTAAATGAAATATCCTTCATCTCTCTCTTATCAAAACACACTAGCAAACTAAACATATACTTAATATGTCTACGCACGGGTGCTTTAACCATTGGGGTCAACGAATCTCTGGGAAGTTTTTGCAGGTCATACAAACCTTCATGGCAGACCGAGGCTAAATCTGGTCAGGTCTGGATCCTGGCTGGTACTTGAGTACCTCTAGGCCTATTGTTGTATTCTGATCTGATTTCTAGAGATGCGGCTTAGTGAGGCTTCCTGATGGTTACATCTGGCTTAGAGATCTCATTTCATCCATAGGATTTTTGCTAGGAACTAGCAAAGGCTAGGCATGAGGGTATGATGGGAACACCATCATAAGCCCTAACTAGCCACTTTTAGTCAGCTTTGACTAATTAAAGCTCCTACATAATCATCTGGAGGTTGTAATCCCACATTATTCTGATTTAAGAAGCGAATGGGAAATCCAGGTCAATTATGTAATTTTAACAGTACATCATAAACATAAATTAACCATAGGGTATGTCAGGGGTTAAATGAAGGTCAAATGAGCTTAAAAGGCCAAAATGTGGGTCAACACTAACAGAAATAAGGTTTCCCGCTTTTTCAAGAACCGCAACAACACACAAAACTTTAATTTCAAACCCACTTAAATTAAAGAGGCTCTCGTTAGGATAAAATTCATCTAAACCTCCTAAAATGCATAGAAAAATATTCTCCCTTGGTTTGACCATCTAAACCTATTTTGACCTACAATAGAGTTGTAGACGGAATTTTACCCTAATTTGGGTTTCTATGTAAATTGCCTAGTCAAACGTGGCAAAAACTAAAATACAACTTCACCATTATATTCCTTGGGTCCAACTTAGGTTGGTACCAAAATTTGGGCCCAATCAGAGTCCATCTTGACCTAGTTTGCAATTCAGCCTTTTAAACCTCTATTTCTCTCAGTCAGGCCCCTAACTTTCAAGTTCTTTGTATTTAACCCCCTAACTTTCCATCATTTTCTTCAAATCGGTCCCTATCATTGATGTGAATGCAGCTCTGCAACTGAGATACGAGGGAGGATTCCTCCCTTAAATTAGATCCAAACCCTCCAAAATTGGAGGTATTGGTCGCAAGTACCTTCCCAATCGTTTGGACCAGTGGTAGAACTCGAATAGGTTATGTTAATATGGTGAAATTATCATTGAAGTTAATATAGTAGGTTAACCTAAATTGAGTCTAACCATCTTTAACAAAAAAATTTTTTAACCCGGCCTACTTAATTTTATCTTGGTCACTTTTAGGCCCAGGGTCGATCTCAGGGAGGCGGGAATTAAAGGTGAAGAAATTTCTACACCTTTCCTAAAACGTATCTCTTCTGTGCGTTTATTATGTTTTCGATTTTTTTCTATTTAAGATTTTTTATGTTGATAATATTGTCCTTGAGGCACACCCTCAAAATCAAGTTCTTGGCTTTAAGCCAACTTAGGGTTTCCAAAAAAAACTGGTCCTGCTATTTGCAAGGCCGAGTACCTGCAAGACAAGAATTATCTTTTCTCTTTGACTCTTTTTTTTTATCATTTTAATAGCGGGAAATAAAAGAGAAATAAAAACAAGGTAGGTTACTTGTAGAGAAACGAATACTTAGCTTAATATAATAAATATAGTCTCTATATATATTGATATGTATATATTATAGATATAGGGGTGGAGGTGGAACTGGAACTGGAGTGTAGCACAGTGTCGAGTTGGTCCTTATCTAGTAAGACGCAACCAACAAGATGAGGTGCCGCGTAGAGTGTATGACGAATGTGTGGGAGTGTGTGCAGAGGTGCTTGCTTTACATGGGTATCAGGGAATATCAGCAACTGGTGCAGATATTCTCATGATATAATGCATGGTGGAGTGACTAGTGCACGGGCATATGGATACAGGTAGGTGATGTGTATGTAAATATATATATATGTATATATATAGATAGGGCCATAACAATATAGGTATATATGAAGTTGTGTATATATATATATATATCTAGATATATATATATGTGTGTGTGTGTGTGTATATATATTTATAAATATATATATATATATATATATTTATAACTATATAGAGATATATATATAGTAATATATGTGTATAGATATTTATATGTATATATGTATATAGATATATTTGTATAATTATCTATGTATATAGATATATATAGATATATATATATGTATATATGTATATATATATATGTAGATATATATTTATGTATATATGTGAGTGGATATATAAATATATATGTGTGTAGACGTGAGTTTATAAGGGTGTGTGTGTGTGTACAAGTGTGTGTGAGAGAGTACACATGAGTGTGTACAAGTGAGTGTGTGTGCGTGCACTGGTGGGTGAGTTTGAGAGAGAGAGGGCGAAGTTAAGTCGTCTAGTGGGAGCGGGCGACGTCTGGCGGGCAGGGCGCATGCAGGTGCGCGAGCACTGGAGGGAACACGCGCGCTGCCTTCGTGCCCAGGCGGGTGCGGGAGTGCAGCGCAGCGCACTGTGTTGTGGGCGGGAGAGGGCGCGGACGCAGACGCAGGTAAAGGTGCAGACACGGGCGACCGGCTGGAGCGGGTAGCGGGCGAGGAGAGAGAGCGCTGTGCCACCGGCTAAGTGAGAAACAAGCCGGTGGCTACAGTGTCACGCTGAGAGGCGTGAACAATGGCTACAGTGCCGCGCAGGAGCGGGCGACCGGTAGCGACCGGTTCTGCATGCGCGGGCACGTTGGGAAGCGCCTGTGCATGCGGGAAGAGCTCGCAGAGGTCTGTTGGCATGAACATGGTGGTCTGCGCTGCTTCAAGCGGCCATTGCAGCTGCAGGAGCTTCCGAGCTTGAAGCTCTGACAATGGCGGAGAGGGCGTTCAGCGGTGAAATCAAATGGTGAAACCACCATGCCCACCTGCTCACGAAGGAGCTGGGCAGTGGTGGAATGAAACGCTGTGGCTTCGAGAGATAACCGGGTTTTATTGTTATAGCGTTGTAGTATAGCCAGTTATTGCCATCATTTCAAATATATAAATTTTTTTCTCGTAAAATAAAAGAGTTCCCGAGGTCGAACTCAGGGAGCAAGTTGTATTCTAGAGATATACATGTTTCTTTTACAAAAATAAAGAAAGAGAGAGAAAGAATTTGTTGTCTTTTCTTCTTTTCTCTTTGCTTCTCCTCGTCTCAGATCTTCTGTTATCTTCTTCTTTATCTGCAGTGGTGATGTTCTTCTTCTTCTTTTCCTTTCTTTCTTCTTTTCCTTTCTTCAGATCTTCTTCTCGTGCTCTTCTTCTTTCAGTTCTTCCCTTGGCCTCTCTGTGTTCTCCTCTGCCTCGCCTTCTTCTGTTGTTCTTCCTTGTTCTTTTGTTCTTCAGATCTCCTTCTTTCTTCTTTTCTTTTTCCTGTCAGGACGTCGTCTCTCCTTCTTTCTTCTCTTCCCTTCCGGACGTCGTCTGATTTTCTAATCAGACGACTTAAACCGCTTGTTGCTACAGTGTCTCCCTCAGCTTCCTTCTTCTTCCGCGGTCCTTCTTCTTCACCTGTGCCTGCACACTTCAGAGTTTACGTTAGAGGGCAAAACCTACTCTACCCCCCGCCCCTCCGTCTCTCTCTCACAGAATCCACTCATAGGATAGCTCTCCCAGAGCTGCCGGGTAGCCGGGTACGGGTAGCGCCCGGGTCCAGGCCCACCAGCGTGAGTGGTGGGCGAGGAGTGCAGGTCAGTCTAAGTCGGGTCGGGTCGGGTCAGTTCCGCGGGGCGTGAGCGCGGACGAGACCGGGTAACCGGGCGGGTGAAGGGGACCTCACCCCGTGTGCTGAGGCAGTAAGCCTCCAGCACTTTTTCGCTTTATACCGCTGTGCCTCTTCAGAGTTTTCCGAGGTGGGACTAAATGTCCCACCCCAATTGAGCGCCCGCAGCGGAGAAAGCAGCGGGCGATCGCGGCTTCACGCGAGGCCTTCGCCCCAGCTGTGAGCCTGATGCTTTGTCGAAATGCCTCGCAAGGCCTGGGAGTCGAATCTGGGCATGGCGCGCCTGCAGCTGCAGGCGGAAGCAGCTCCTTCTGCACGGCAATGGCGGCAGAGGTCGGGTGACCTGTTCACAGCAAAACGGCCTCTCGGCCTAATCAGAAGGTGCCGGGAGCTTCGCCAGAGTGCGGCGAAGCTCGTGTGGGTGGTGGCGAGGCGTGGGGCGGCGTGCAAGGGCTGCCCTAGGTCGGACTGTGGGTCGGAGGATGGGTTTGTTCGGTGGGGTTGCAGAGGGTGATGTGGGGGAAGTGGAAGGGCGGGGGTTGATCAGGGTGAGGAGGCGGAGGTTCTGCGGTGGTCGGCGAGCCGTGTGGGTTGCTGGGGTGATGGGAGGGGTCTCGCCGGAGTTTGGCCGGAGACGAAGGGGGTGACGGTGGACAGGAGCGGTCGAGGGTTTAATCAAATAAAAGACAGTGAGGAAAAGAAAGAGGGGGAGATGGGGAGGAGTTCTGACCTAGCTACGGAGACGAAAGGGGCCGGAGTAGGGCGACAGTCGTATCGACTGTCGCCGGAGAAGAAGATGCCCAGGGGAAGGGGCGGCGGCGAGCAGAGGGCCGGAGATGCGCCAGCTGGGTGCGACGTGGCGCGCGAAGAGCAGGGGAAGAAGTCTCTGCTGCTGGTATTGCGGCAGAGCGAAGAGGAGGAGGAGGAGGAACCGCCGGAGCTGGTGGGTGTCTGCCGGAGTGAGAGGAGAGGAAAGTTGGGGGTTTTCTCCGTCAGATCCGAGCTGGGAAGAACGGTGGAGCGACGGGGGTATTTATAGGGACCGAATCAGGGAGGAAGGCGGAGGGAGACGACGTGTCTCCCTCGCCGGAGGACGCCGGAGATGGAAACCCATATCGTCCGTGCGTTCGCACGGCCGGTATGGCGGGTTACAGCGACCAGGGGGTGTCCCTGCGACGGCTAACGACGCAGGGCACCCCCGGTTTACTTGCCAGGCTCTCCCCCTCACCCTGCACGGCGCCATGCTCCGCGCAAGGTCGCCGGAGCATGGTGCTGGCAGGTTTTGCAGGGGGGACCTGAACGCAAAGAACGAAGGAGAGTTAGGGGCCAAAATGCGAGGGTTCAAAAGTTGAGGGCCAAAAAGTAAATATATGAGGACCAAAGTGTAAAGTTGGTCAAGGAGGTTTCTTCTTAGGCTCAAGTTTTTATACATGACTAATTAGGACCTAAGGAATCTGATGGTGAATTTCATTTCTATATTAAACCTTGTTTGACCGGTCAATTTATGCTAAAACCCAAATTAAGTTATTAATTGGGCATGGTTCTCAATGTAGGTCAAAATGGGTTCTGAAGGCCAAATTGAAGGTTCTAAACCCTAGAGATTATTTTTCTATGAATTTTAGAGGGTTTATTCTATTTTTACTTTGCCTTGAACCTCGTGAATTGAAGTGGGTTGTTTTAGGGTTACAGATTATCATTTAGTTCCTTGGAATTGCTGTAGCCCTTTCTAGATCATCTCATCCCACTTTTATTCTTATTAAGTTGCTTTGACCTATGTTTGGACCCTGAATTACCCTGTATGCAGATTATACTGGTAAAATTGCATTTTTACCCCTTATGACTTGTTTTCTCCTTAAACTCAGAATTCTCTGAGTTAAGCCTTTCCTTGAGTTATGTAGGAGCTTTTATCCTTTGTATTAGGTCAAAATGAGCTAGTTATGGCTCATGATGAGGTTCTCATCATACCCCCATGCCTAGCTTTTGCTAGTCCCTTAGCAAAAACTTAAGGTTTCAACCCTTGTTCTAGACCATGAAGTTTTTAATAGTTTTAGATAAGTGCTTTTTATTTGAGCATAGATTAGGTTAGAATGCTGACCATAGGCCTAAAAGGTACTCTAGTACCAATCAAGATCCAAATCTGTCTAGCCTTAGCCTCAGTCTTTAGCAAAGGTTTTTAAGGTCCACAAGAACTAACCTAAGGTTTATTGGACTTTGTGGTTAAAGCACCCGTGCTTGAAATGATTTTAGCCCTGGCTCAGTTCGCAGTGCGTTTTGTAAGAGAGAGATAGAAAATTTTTCTGTTTGGAGAGTTTTCTCTCTTTTTCTTTTTAATTCTAGCTTATGATTGGCTTTTCAACATGGTCTGTATCAGATTCCTTGCTCCCATCATCAATCCTCAAGGGTTCCTGGCAGTCGATGCTTCTAGATAGCACCGCCCATGGCAACCCCCGGAACCCTGGCTATTGAGATTTCGAGATAATCCCATCCATGGTGTTCCGTGGCCGAATCCAGACCCTGGCAATTGACACTTCGAGATAATGCCATCCATGGAATCTGAACCAGCAGAGTGCTTACATGCCCCCAGTAGGATATGTAAATATCCTAAGAGACAAGCACTGAGGAGATGATATTTTGTTACGCATCTTCGAGGGGATTTCCCGCCTCTCCGCGCTGGGAACTCGTCCAAATCAACTTGTGTTGATCGGCCGCTCCTATTCTAGGTGTTCTTTTCAGAATTTTGTGACGCTTCTGCGTGATTCTGATTTTTACGCTTACTGAACCAGGCTGTGTGTGAGGTTAGGGTGCTTAGGTTACTGAGTCCCGTAAAACAAAAATTAGTTAACGAGGCCAAATACTCCCTAAGCCTTAGACCTAATACTTCAGCTTTTCATTTTCCTCAACCTCTTGAGGAGTGTCTAGATCTTAATGGGTACTAAGAGTCTATTCAAGAATGCCTAAGGTTTGCATTCTTACTAATCTCATTATGCACTTTTCAGTTATTTTCTTGAATGAGGTCCAAAACTTAGGCTAATTCCTTAGTTCCTTACTAATGACTATCACCTTTTTCTCATAATTTTGTGCTCCTTTTTTTCTTTTGTTTCTTTTTTTCCTCTTTTCCTCTTATACTTTTTCGAAAAATTTTTAATTTTTATGGTGTTTTTGGCATATGTGAATTTTTTGTTTGAAACCTTTTCTTACAAGTCTTGCACTTTCATACCCCCCCCCCATGCCTAAGATTTGCAATGTCCTCATTGTAACCTAGGGGTTTGTATTTAATTTAGTTCATACATTAGGACAGATGTTTTGATGAGTGAATGGGTCGGGGTGACTGTTGCGGACGATTTATAATCCCAGATGCAAGCACCTGAGGTGAAGTCGGCTGTCCTAAAGTGTGAGCTTTAAGTGCAAAAAGGTGTCAGAACAAGTTTCAGGTTTTCAAAGAGAATGACGGGTTGCCTCCCGTTGAACGCTAAATTTGATGCCTTCAGCCAAGCGGGAAATGCGATGGAGAGGGGATGGTCAAATCAGCAGAGTTTTGTAAGACAAGCACCTTGATTAAGAGCCTGGTTGGTCCAACCAGGTGCTTGTTCAGATCAACAGGCTGATGATGCAGCCCAAACCCAATCAATCTGGTGGGTTGATAGATGTGGATAAAAAGGTGTGGAACCCACCATAAACTATGAAGCTCAGATGGATGTGGAAGTGTAAACGCAAGGTTTGGCTGAGTCGAATCAGCCTGGTCAGAGTAGGGACCCGTAGAATAATCAATGAATGACGCGGAAACCCTACAGGGGTGATCAGAGAATGATAGAGCATGGTATGTAGTCTGATCAATGTTCGAAACCCGATGTGGAAATGCAATCGGCTCGGTGAGAGGTGAATCTGAATAGAAATTGAGTCCGGTTGCGGGTCGGGGTTTGGGAGAGGTTTTGATCCGTTCTGTGTGTGCGGACGAGGTGGCCATTGTGTACGAGGGCTCTTCTAGAAACAGATGATAGGTGGTTTTCTGTAGAGAGTCCTCTGGGTAACTATCAAATGCCGGAAGAGTGTCTGTAGGATGAAAGGAATCGGATTCGAGAAAAAATTTGGATTCTTGGTTGTAATCACTCTTGGCATTTTCTATTTTTGGTTCCTGAGGATCGAAAAGGAATGATTATGTGTTATTAGTGATCTCGGGAATCAGGACCTCAGAGTCAGAGTCAGAGTCATGTGAACTGAGGTCGTAGATAGGCCTGGCGTGTTCAGGAAGGGGAATCTCTCCGCAATTATAGTCAGATCTGAATTGTCGGAGAGTTGGCGAAAATGATCATGAATTCCACCACAGCAAAAATCATCAGATGTGGAATCAGCAGCCTGACTGGGTTCTAGCCTATATGTCACTTCTGGGCTCAAAAAGATGTTCTGTTCAAGCTCTAAGCTGGTAGGATAGACCCCATTAAAACCTTGCTCATCCAACTCCTCAGTTTCTGTATCATAAATTGGCATGTTTTCTGAAAAATCGATCAGATTTCCTGAGGATGTTGGAGAGGGATATTCATCAAATAGAGGCCCAGAATCATATTCTGTAAAAATTTGATCTTTCTCATAAGGGGCCTCATAATCTTCCCAATAAGTTTCAGATCTAGGTTCTAGGCTTAGGATGTGGGTAGAATTATTAGAACCTAAGTCCGAATAACCTTCGAGGGTTACCTTATCAAAACAAGGGGCGGAATTTATACCCTCCAGAGGTTCAATTCTAATCTTGTTATTGCAGGAGTCTTGGAGTTCTAAGCTTGGTGATTTATGGCCTAGGGTTGGCTCAGCATTGTGTTCTCCTACAACTTCCCAACCTATTTTAATGCTACCTTCTATTTGGGTTGGGAGTCGACAACCACCTTGTGCCTCAGTCCCGAGGTCTGGTAAACTGGATTGATTTTTAGTACTGTTCCAAGATGACTCATCCTCTATTTCTGGTGTATACGGGTATTTTTGGTTGATAGTTTTTTCTAAAAGTCTCATCATCTCTACCCGTTTTTCAAGAGCATCTTGGTTTTGTTCCCAAAGTATAGGATTTGTCAAGCATTGAAGGTATTCAGATTTGTGTAATTTGTCTATCTCAATGTATCCTGTCATGAGCATATCTCGGGTTGATCCTTTTGAAATTTCAGTCAATAGGATTTGGGCACAGTTCATGATGAAAGCTGTGGTTGTTGGGACATCAACCTGAATGTTTTCTACTGGTGTTGAGGGTTTGATTTCATAGATTTTAAGGGCATCCTCAATCATCTTATCTTTCATGGATCTCATATATTCAGGTTTTTTGAATGGTAGTCTTGCTAGGTAATTAGGCTGCATAATTGGATCAGGTGGTGGAATCAAGATATAGAATCAAAGTTTGAATCAAGATGGAAGAAGGGGATTTTGTTCAGAATCAGAGGAAAGAAGGGCTGTGTGAATGATTTTTGCAAAAACAAAGGAGCCGAGGCTTAGCCTCGGGGAGAGTGAATTTCTATAGGAGGTTTCAAGGACCTCCTGAAAAATACTGAAGGACTGGATGAGATAAGCAGGTGCTGGACCCAATCAAGACACCCAAAAAATTTGTTGGGTGACTATAGAGGTGCGGGGCAGATGGACCCCTTGATCAGAAAGATCGTCCACCTGAGAATTACCTGGGCAGCCAGAGAGGGAGAGTCCCGCAAAGACCCCTACACGGTAGAGCGTCCCCACGGGTTACAGGGTTTCCCCCACCCGACCTCTCTTGTCACTGCGGTTCCAGGTAGACCAGAATGGGGATCTTGACCTCTTAAGTCTACCTTTTTTTATGTTAAGATCAAGGTGCTTAGGTTTTCACTTGAACTTTAGGTGTTTTTGTGAACAAAGTGGCCTAGTTTGAAGGTTGGTTGACCCCAGGGGTCAACTTCACCTAGTGGTTTCCTTGAGAAGTTAGGCCTTGTTTTAGGGTTCAAGTGTTTAGAGAGAGCCAATTGTTTAGGATTTTTCTTATTAATTATTTTCAATCAATGGCTTGGGCACACCTCTTTTGGATTTCCTCAATTCTTGATTAAGGGGTGTGTCTCTACTGAAATCCTAATGTTTGACCTTATGTTGGCTCTACTTGGTCCATTTAACTCTTTGTTGGGTAATTAGGGCTCAAGCAAGAATGTGTTAGCCCTTAAATACCCTTAATAGTGTGCAGGAGTGATGAGTTGAAAACATGCAACTCTTTATGGTTACTAAGTATGGAAGACAGGTTAGCCCTATATTGCTTGTTCTTTTCTTTTCTTCCTCCTTAGAGTTTAGGGGTTAATAGCGAGAGGAAAAATTTACCTGTCTTCGGAGTGGTTGTCGTGCGGTTGCTTGTCTTCTTGATTTCCTGTAGCTGCACAAAAGAGGGGAGATTATCAAAAATTAAAAAGAAACAGGAATGTTTACCTCTAGAATAGCCGTTGCTCCCCGGCAACGGCGCCAAAATGAACGCTGTGGCTTCGAGAGATAACCGGGTTTTATTGTTATAGCGTTGTAGTATAGCCAGTTATTGCCATCATTTCAAATATATAAATTTTTTTCTCGGAAAATAAAAGAGTTGCCGAGGTCGAACTCAGGGAGTAAGTTGTATTCTAGAGATATACATGTTTCTTTTACAAAAATAAAGAAAGAGAGAGAAAGAATTTGTTGACTTTTCTTCTTTTCTCTTTGCTTCTCCTCGTCTCAGATCTTCTGTTATCTTCTTCTTCTTTATCTGCAGTGGTGATGTTCTTCTTCTTCTTTTCCTTTCTTTCTTCTTTTCCTTTCTTCAGATCTTCTTCTCGTGCTCTTCTTCTTTCAGTTCTTCCCTTGGCCTCTCTGTGTTCTCCTCTGCCTCGCCTTCTTCTGTTGTTCTTCCTTGTTCTTTTGTTCTTCAGATCTCCTTCTTTCTTCTTTTCTTTTTCCTGTCAGGACGTCGTCTCTCCTTCTTTCTTCTTTTCCCTTCCGGACGTCGTCTGATTTTCTAATCAGACGACTTAAACCGCTTGTTGCTACAGTGTCTCCCTCAGCTTCCTTCTTCTTCCGCGGTCCTTCTTCTTCACCTGTGCCTGCACACTTCAGAGTTTACGTCAGAGGGCAAAACCTACTCTACCCCCCGCCCCTCCGTCTCTCTCTCACAGAATCCGCTCATAGGATAGCTCTCCCAGAGCTGCCGGGTAGCCGGGTACGGGTAGCGCTCGGGTCCAGGCCCACCAGCATGAGTGGTGGGCGAGGAGTGCAGGTCAGTCTAAGTCGGGTCGGGTCAGGTCCGCGGGGCGTGAGCGCGGACGAGACCGGGTAACCGGGCGGGTGAAGGGGACCTCACCCCGTGTGCTGAGGCAGTAAGCCTCCAGCACTTTTTCGCTTTATACCGCTGCGCCTCTTCAGAGTTTTCCGAGGTGGGACTAAATGTCCCACCCCAATTGAACGCCCGCAGCGGAGAAAGCAGCGGGCAATCGCGGCTTCACGCGAGGCCTTCGCCCCAGCTGCGAGCCTGATGCTTTGTCAAAATGCCTCGCAAGGCCTGGGAGTCGAATCTGGGCGTGGCGCGCCTGCAGCTGCAGGCGGAAGCAGCTCCTTCTACACGGCAATGGCGGCGGAGGTTGGGTGACCTGTTCACAGCAAAACGGCCTCTCGGCCTAATCATAAGGTGCCGGGAGCTTCGCCAGAGTGCGGCGAAGCTCGTGTGGGTGGTGGCGAGGCGTGGGGCGGCGTGCAAGGGCTGCCCTAGGTCGGACTGTGGGTCAGAGGATGGGTTTGTTCGGTGGGGTTGCAGAGGGTGATGTGGGGGAAGTGGATGGGCGGGTGATGAGAACCTCATCATGAGCCATAACTAGCTCATTTTGACCTAATACAAAGGATAAAAGCTCCTACATATCTCAAGGAAAGGCTTAACTCAGAGAATCCTGAGTTTGAGAAGAAAATAAGTCATAAGGGGTAAAAATGCAATTTTACCAGTATAATCTGCATACAGGGTAATTCAGGGCCCAAACATAGGTCAAAGCAGCTTAATAAGAATAAGAGTGGGATGAAATGATCTAGCAAGGGCTACAGCAATTCCAAGAAACTAAATGATAATCTGTAACCCTAAAACAACCCACTTCAATTCACAAGGTTCGAGGCAAAGTAAAAATAGAATAAACCCTCTAAAATTCATAGAAAAATAATCTCCAGGGTTTAGAACCTTCAATTTGGCCTTCAGAACCCTTTTTGACCTACATTGAGAACCATGCCCAATTAATAACTTAATTTGGGTTTTTGCGCAAATTGACCGGTCAAACAAGGTTTAATATGGAAATGAAATTCACCATCAGATTCCTTAGGTCCTAATTAGTCATGTATAAAAACTTGAGCCTAAGAAGAAACCTCCTTGACCGACTGTACACTTTGGTCCTCATATATTTACTCTTTGGCCCTCAACTTTTGAACCCTCGCATTTTGGCCCCTAACTCTCCTTCGTTCTTTGCAATCAGGTCCCTCCTGCAAAACCTGCCAGCACCATGCTCCGGCGACCTTGCGCGGAGCATGGCGCCGCGCAGGGTGAGGTGGGGGACCTGGCAAGTAAACCGGGGGTGCCCTGCGTCGTCAGCCGTCGCAGGGACACCCCCTGGTCGTTGTAACCCACCATACCGGCCGTGCGAACGCACGGACGGTATGGGTTCTTGTTTCCGACCATCCTCTGGCGAGGGAGACACGTCGTCTCCCTCCGCCTTCCTCCCTGTTTGATCCCTATAAATACCCCCCGTTGCTCCACCGACCGGGGCAGCCTGGATCTGACGGAGAAAATCCCCAACTTTCCTCTCTTCTTCCTCCGGCAGACGCTCACCAGCTCCGGCGGTTTCCTCCCCCTCCACCTCTTCGCTCTGCCGCAATACCAGCAGCAGAGACTTCCTCCCCTGCTCTTCCCGCGCCACGCCGCACCCAGCTGGCGCCTCTCCGGCTCTCTGCTCGCCGCCGCCCCTTTCCCTGAGCATCGTCTTCTCCGGCGACAGTCGATACGACTGTCGCCCTGTTCCTCCCCCTTCGTCCCTGCAAGTAAGCTAGAGCTACTCCCCTTCTTCTCCTCTTTCTTTCCCCGCTTTCAATTTATTCAATTAAGCCCTCGACCGACCCTGACCACCTTCACCCCCTTCGTCTCCGACCACCCTCCGGCGAGCCGCTTCCATCACCTCAGCGACCCACACGGCTCGCCGACCACCGCAGGACCTCCGCCTCCTCACCCTGATCAACCTCCGCCCTACCACTTCCCCCACATCACCCTCTGCAACCCCACCGAACAGACCCATCCTCCGACCCACAGTTCGACCTAGGGCAGCCCTCGCACGCCGCCCCGCGCCTCGCCACCACCCACACGAGCTTCGCCGCACCCTGGCGAAGCTCCTGGCACTTTCTGATTAGGCCGAGAGGCCGTTTTCTTGTGAACAGATCACCCGACCTCCGCCGCCATTGCCGCGCAGGAGGAACTGCTTCCGCCTGCAGCTACAGGCGCGCCACGCTCAGCGCCAAGCCCAGATTCAACTCCCAGGCCTTGCGAGGAGTTTTGGCAAAACACCAGGTTCGCAGCTAAGGAAGAAAGCTTCGCGTGACGCCGCAATCTCCCGCTGATTTCCCCGCTGCGGGCGCGCAATTGAGGTGGGACATTTAGTCCCACCTCGGAACAGCCTGAAGAGGCGCAGCGATATAATATGCAAAAGTGCTGGAGGCTTACTGCCTCAGCACACGGGGTGAGGTCCCCTTCACCCGCCCGGTTACCCGGTCTCGTCCGCGCTCACGCCCCGCGGACCTGACCCGACCCGACCCGACTTAAGACTGACCTGCACTCCTCGCCCACCACGCACGCCGGTGGGCCTGGACCCGGGCCTGACCCGAACCCGGTTACCCGGTAGCTCTGGGAGAGCTTTCCCAAGAGTGGTTTCAGAGAGAGAGAGAGACGCGGGGGGGGGGGGGGGTAGAGTAGGTTTTGCCTCTGACGAAAAACTCTGAAGTGTGCAGGCACAGGCGAAGAAGAAGACCCGCGGAAGAAGAAGGAAGCTGACTGTAGCAACAGGTAGTTAAGTCGTCTGATTTGGAAATCAGACGACGGCCTGAAGGGAAAAGAAGAAAGGAGGGGTGACGTCCCTGGCTGAAAAAGAAAAGAAGAAGCTGACACTTAGCCGCAGGGAGGAGAAGCAAGAAGAAACTCTAAAGAAGAGGCTGAGCAAGGCAGAAGAAGAGGAAAGGCTGCAGAGAAGAAGTACAGCAGAGCCAAGGAAGAAGAAACCTTCACAGAAGAGACTGCAGAAAAAGAAGAAGAGAGGCCAAGATAGAAACCAAGGAAGAAGAAGAAGGAGATCTGAAGGAAGAAAGAAAGAAGAACATCACGAGGAGAAAACAAAGAGCAACAAATTCTTTCCCTCTCTCTTTCTTTATTTTGTAAAAGAAATATGTATATCTCTAGAATACAACTTGCTCCCTGAGTTCGACCTCGGGAACTCTTTTATTTTCCGAGTAAAAAAATTATATATTTGAAATGTTGGTAATAACTGGCTATACTACAACGTTATAACAATAAAACCCAGTTGTCCCGAACCAAGCGATTTCAGCGGGGGTTGATCAGGGTGAGGAGGCGGAGGTTCTGCGGTGGTCGGCGAGCCGTGTGGGTTGCTGGGGTGATGGGAGGGGTCTCGCCGGAGTTTGGCTGGAGACGAAGGGGGTGACGGTGGACAGGAGCGGTCGAGGGTTTAATCAAATAAAAGACAGTGAGGAAAAGAAAGAGGGGGAGATGGGGAGGAGTTCTGACCTAGCTACGGAGACGAAAGGGGCCGGAGCAGGGCGACAGTCGTATCGACTGTCGCCGGAGAAGAAGATGCCCAGGGGAAGGGGCGGCGGCGAGCAGAGGGCCGGAGATGCGCCAGCTGGGTGCGGCGTGGCGCGCGAAGAGCAGGGGAAGAAGCCTCTGCTGCTGGTATTGCGGCAGAGCGAAGAGGAGGAGGAGGAGGAACCACCGGAGCTGGTGGGCGTCTGCCGGAGTGAGAGGAGAGGAAAGTTGGGGGTTTTCTCCGTCAGATCCGAGCTGGGAAGAACGGTGGAGCGACGGGGGTATTTATAGGGACCGAATCAGGGAGGAAGGCGGAGGGAGACGACGTGTCTCCCTCGCCGGAGGACGCCGGAGATGGAAACCCATACCGTCCGTGCGTTCGCGCGGCCGATATGGCGGGTTACAGCGACCAGGGGGTGTCCCTGCGACGGCTGACGACGCAGAGCACCCCCGGTTTACTTGCCAGGCTCTCCCCCTCACCCTGCGCGGCGCCATGCTCCGCGCAAGGTCGCCGGAGCATGGTGCTGGCAGGTTTTGCAGGGGGGACCTGAACGCAAAGAACGAAGGAGAGTTAGGGGCCAAAATGCGAGGGTTCAAAAGTTGAGGGCCAAAAAGTAAATATATGAGGACCAAAGTGTAAAGTTGGTCAAGGAGGTTTCTTCTTAGGCTCAAGTTTTTATACATGACTAATTAGGACCTAAGGAATCTGATGGTGAATTTCATTTCTATATTAAACCTTGTTTGACCGGTCAATTTATGCGAAAACCTAAATTAAGTTATTAATTGGGCATGGTTCTCAATGTAGGTCAAAATGGGTTCTGAAGGCCAAATTGAAGGTTCTAAACCCTAGAGATTATTTTTCTATGAATTTTAGAGGGTTTATTCTATTTTTACTTTGCCTTGAACCTCGTGAATTGAAGTGGGTTGTTTTAGGGTTACAGATTATCATTTAGTTCCTTGGAATTGCTGTAGCCCTTTCTAGATCATCTCATCCCACTTTTATTCTTATTAAGTTGCTTTGACCTATGTTTGGACCCTGAATTACCCTGTATGCAGATTATACTGGTAAAATTGCATTTTTACCCCTTATGACTTGTTTTCTCCTTAAACTCAGAATTCTCTGAGTTAAGCCTTTCCTTGAGTTATGTAGGAGCTTTTATCCTTTGTATTAGGTCAAAATGAGCTAGTTATGGCTCATGATGAGGTTCTCATCATGGAACTTACAGTGGTGGTCGTGGGACCACTGTGAACTTTCTCCTGCCCGCAGTGTGTCTCTTCAATGAGAAGAGATACTGCGTATGGAGAGGGAGAGGGGAGGAGGTTGGCCTGAAAATGGAGGAAAGTGTCTGCAGGTGGTGTGTGTTCCTCCTCCCAGCACAAATGAGAGGACAAGGCTTTTTAAAGAAGAAGGAGCCTGCCACAGCCATGCTACTGGTGGAGGAGTGGCGCAAAGAGGTGCATGCCCCATGCCTTGCAGCCGCGCGAGGGAGAAGAATTCAAAGTCAAAATAAAAAGTGAAAATGGTGAAATTGTAATGCAACCCTTGATGAAGATGTTAATTAGATGGCCAATTATTCTTATTCTCCTCCCCTCTCAATAAATGCATGCATGTGTTAATTTACAAATGCAACTATAGTTATGTAAAATACAATGGTAGTGCTAGGAAATAACACAAGATGGCATAATTACTGGTGTATTTTTGTTGTGCAATCATGCCCCCATACCTATCTTTTGCTAGTCCCTAGCAAAACATTTTATATTGTATTTAGAAATGATCTTAAGCTGAAGATTTTCTTCTGATGCGACATGGGTGTGTTTATTTGTTGGATATTGTGAGAAGCAATTGCAGAGAAGACTACCAGTACTTTAAGTCTTACGTGACATAGACCATCTCTCGACTAACCTAGACTCTTGATATTTAAACCTTACGTATGATTTCCAGGACTCAGAAGGTTTTTGCCGTACTCGAGAGCTTAAGAGATTATGGTTTGTGCATAGTGAAGGATCAAGACTGACCAGATGAATATTAAGACTCAAGCCCAGGGTTTCACAAATCTTTATGTGCAAGTTGGTCCCAGTTTCAGCTCGTGTCTTCAGATTGACCCTTAAAAGGATGACGGAAAACTCAACTCCTATTTTATTACATTTGTGGCTCAAAGAATATATGGTAGAAACAGGGTATTTGTAACTTGCCCCAAAAAACTGTTTAAGGAGAAGAATTTACAAACATTTGCAAGATATACTGACTTATTTGCACAGTTTTTTTTTTTGAAACAAGTGTCAGTATATCTCTTATAACTTTATTTGGAGGAGCACACTTTTTTGGTGGGAAAGTTCCTTTTTGGTGGAAAGAGTTTCTCCTAGACACAAGACTAAAGCCTGGGATAAAAAGTCTACCTGCGCGCAAGGTAAGGACTCCACCTTCCCTAATAAACACTAGGGTTGGATCTTATGTTCACCTGGTCTTTCTTGATATGTGTAGTGTGAACCAAGATTTCTTAGACTCTCGCGTAGAAGCAAACCAATGGATCCTATACTGATATCTCAGGTACAAGAATACGTCCCTAGTTAGGAGAGATCCTGATCTTTCTTGTCAATGCTCAAGTGAATTAAGCCGAGCATGAGCGAATCAAGCTTCTATGGCCTGGAAAGTCTTTCAAAACAATGGTTGAATATCCATAAACACTTATTGTATTTTTTTGTTTTAGCCTTCACATCACTACTAAACACCTTTTTTTTTTGTACATATTTATAGATGGATGGAAGATGCATGATACCATATAATACCCAGATCCTATAGATGCCTATCCACCCCCCCATGCCAAACGATGCTATGTCCTCATATGCATGGAGGGTAGAGGAAGGTCCAAAGATCAAGGAATGAGAGCTGAGGTGCAAGGTATATAGCAAGGTGGTAGGGTAGGTGGATGGTGGGTGGTGAAGTAAAAAGGTGCGAAGTGAAGTGTACGTGACAGTGGAGGTATGTTGCTGGGGTGCCTCCCAACTAGTATTGAATTTAACGTCCCTAGCTAGACTCAGAATGAGGCACGAAATTAGTTACCCTCCAGCAGGGCAACAGTTTCTCCAACGGGGATAGGTTCATGAGTAAGATAAGGTTTTAAATGCTACCCATTGACCGTAAATTTATGCCCAGATTTGGGATCTTAAATTTCAACGGCCCCGTTGGGAAATGGTCTCGAGACCAAGAAGGGACCAGTCCATTTGGACTTCAATTTCCCTAGAAAGAATTTAAGCCGGGCATTGTAAAGCCAAACTTGCTGAGATGGCTCAAATTCCTTCCATCGAATTCGGCTGTCATGAAAAGCCTTAGTGCGTTGCTTGAAAGTTAAGGTAGAATCATAGGCTTCACAACAGAGCTCTTCCAGCTCTTGGAGTTGGAGTTTCCTTTCTCGACCACACAGGTCTGGGTCGAGGTTACATTGGTGAACCGTCCAATAAGCGTGGTGCTCCAGCTCCACGAGCAAATGATAAGGCTTCCCGTAAACGATTCTATAAGGAGACATACCTAGGGGAGCCTTGAAGGCGGTCCGATACGCCCAAAGTGCGTCAATCAGCTTGTCGGACCAATCCTTACGGATAGGCCGAACCATTTTCTGGAGAATTTGCTTGATTTACCGATTTGACACCTCAACCTGGCCGTTCATCTGATGATGATATGGAGATGCGATACAATGGTGGACTCCATATTTCCTTAGAAGTGTTCGAAAGAAGCATGGGCAAAATGGCTTCCTCCATCTGAGATAATGGCTCGAGGGATCTCAAAGCATGCAAAAATGTGGTCTTTGACAAATCGAGTGGATATGACATGGTCAACATGGCGCGTGGGAATAGCCTTGATCCATTTCGAAACATAACAACAACAAGGATGTATTCGAAGCCGTTGGAAGGAGGAAAGGGACCCCTGAAATCGATTCTCCAAATGTCGAAGATTTCAGCAGCTAGGATGAGTTGCAAGAGCATCATGTCACGATGTGACATTGGCCCTAATGACTGGCACCTAGTGCAATGTTTGGCATAATTGTGTGCATCCTGGTGAAGGGAGGGCCAAAAGAAACCGCACTGCAACACCTTGGCTGCAGTTTTCCTCCCAGAGAAATGGCCTCCGCAATCCTGATCGTGGCAGAAGGACAGCACATTGGGGAATTCGCTGTCAGGAATATAGCGATGGATGATCTGGTCAGCAACTATTCGAAAAAGTAGTGGATTATCCCAGAAATAATACTTTGCTTCTGCAATGAGATGCTCACGCTGGTTTTAGGCCAACCATGTGGAAGGGAACCAGAAGCAAGGTAATTGGCAATGTCGGCATAACAAGGTCCACTTGCCACATTAATTGCCAATAGGTGCTCATCGGGAAAAACCTCATTGATCGACAGGGTAAGTCCAATGTGGTCAGGGTCCAGTCTTGAGAGATGATCAGCCACAACATTCTGGGCTCTAGCCTTATTGCGGATCTCAATGTCAAATTCTTGGAGCAGAAGGATCCAACGAATCAGTCTAGACTTGGCATCCTTCTTGTGCATGAGATGGCAAATGGTCGCATGGTCAGTGAATATAATAACATGCGAGCCCAAAAGGTAAGAGCGGAATTTCTCCAGCCCAAAGATGACCACCAATAGTTCTTTCTTAGTGGTTGTATAATTATGCTTGGCCTCGTCCAACGTCTTACTGACATAGTACACCACGAAGGGGTGTCTATCGCATCTTTGTCCCAGGATGGCTCCGACTGCAAGGTCGGAAGCGGCACACATGAGTTCAAAGTCGAGGGACCAATCAGGTGGTTGGAGAATAGGGGCCTTGGTGACAGCATCATGCAGCTGCATGAATGCTCGTATGTAGTCGGGGCCCATATCAAAGGGTACATCGGTTGATAGGAGATGAGTTAAAGGTCTAGAAATCTTGGAGAAGTCTTTGATGAATCTCCTATAGTAACCAACATGTCCCAAGAAGGAGCGGATTTGTTTGATAGAGCCAAGCACAGGTAAATCAGTAATTACATCAAGCTTACCTCTGTCAACCTCGATACCCCTATCGGAGATGATATGCCCGAGAACAATTCCCTCCTGTACCATAAAATGACTTTCTTCCCATGAAAGCACGAGGTTCACATCAATACATCTCCGAAGGATACGGGTCAGGTTGGCAAGACAGTCATCAAAAGAGGGTCCAAAGATCGAAAAGTCATCCATGAAAACCTCAAGAAAGTCACCCACCATGTCATGGAATATCGCCAGCATACATCTTTGGAAAGTTGCTGGCACATTACAAAGTTCGAAAGGCATCCTTCTAAATGCGAAGGTGCCGAAGGGGCAAGTAAAGGTGGTTTTCTCTTGGTCCCGGGGGTCAATTGCCACCTGGTTATATCCAGAGAATCCATCCAGAAAATAGAAAAATTTGTTTCCCGCTAACCGCTCCAGAATTTGGTCAATAAAAGGTAGCGGAAAGTGATCTTTCTTAGTTGCAGCATTAAGTTTCCTATAATCTACACACACTCTCCAAGATGTAGGAGTGCGTGTAGGCATGGATTCGCCCCTGTCATTAACACAGATGGTGAGTCCCGCCTTTTTGGGCACGACGTGAATCGGACTCACCCAGAGGCTATCGCTGATCGGGTAGATTATACCTGCGTCCAGCCACTTAATAATTTCCTTTTTAACGACCTCCCGCATGTTAGGGTTGAGACATCGCTGCATCTCGCGGGAAGGTCAAGCCTCCTCCTCCGTATATATACGGTGAGTGCAGTAGGAGGGGCTAATGCCAGTTAAGTCTAATAAGGACCATCCAATGGCTGGCTTGTGTTCCATAAGGACCTTTGTTAGTTTGCACTCTTGCTCCCTGGTCAATTTTGAACTAATGATTACGGGGAGCATTTCATTTGGTCCCAAGAAAACATACTTAAGCGTATTAGGCAACACTTTCAGCTCGGGAGAGGATGGTGAAAGATCTACCATTTCTTAGGACGAGAGTGTCCCAAGCAGATTAGAAGAAAACAAGGCAGGAGGAAGAAGTTGGCCCTCAGATTGGCCAAGAAGAGGGGCATCTTGGATTGATGGATCCAAAAAGGGATAGCCCCAATGAGCAGTATTTGGGCTCAATGTCCCAGTGTGGAGTTGCAATTCCACCTGATTTGGCAGGAAAGAAAGGGTAATCCGGTCTTCAAGAGTGTGGGCCGGCGGTGAGTAGCCCGAATATGACTCAGACCACGAGGTACGGGAAGCGAAGAAAACCTCGTCAGAAGTCTGGTCAGGCGAAGGTACGGGAAAAGGGAGGGATGGGGGAACGTCACAATATGTGTCGATCAGGCAATCGTCTGTGTTTAAAGGCAATCCACAACAGTCAGAATAGGTCCCAATTAGTCTGATACACGTGCTAACGGCCATGTCCTCGTCAGACATGTCATCCTCGATGCAATTGCAATCAAAGTTCTTGGCTACCTTGAAGATGTTAAGCTTGAGCTTCTCAGATCCAACGGCAATCTCAATACAGCCTGACTCGCAGTCGATATGGGTGCGGGCTGTCGCCAAGAAAGGTCGACCAAGGATGATTGGACAATCAAAAAGTGAGCTAGGAACTTCCATATCCAAAATAAGAAAGTTAATAGGAAAACAAAGACTGTTGACCCTAACCACCACGTCTTCCACCACACCCTTTGGTATTTTGACAGAACGATCTGCCAACTGTAATGTGACAGGGGTGGGTTTCAGATTTCCTAAGGCAAATTTCTCGAGCATGATGGTTGGTATAAGATTGATGGAAGATCCTAGATCAAGCAGAGCACGGTTAAAATTGCAGCCTTGGATGCTACAAGAAATAAGCGGTGTGCCCGGATCTTTCTGCTTCGGTGGTAGATTTGACAGTATAGCACAACTCGCATGAGGCGAGAGAACCACCGGATTCTTTGTTTTCTTTGATTGTCACCTGGGTGTAGTGTAGTCCTTGAAAAATTGGCCGACAGTAGGTAGGTGGTCGATAGCCTTTAACAGGGGTACCTTGATTTCAACATCCCTAAATAAATTATATAGGTTATCAAAGGCCTACATATTCTTTTTCTTTCCTTTTGGCTCCCTCAGTAGAGCCTCAGGGAATGGGACTGATTCTGGCACTAGTTTAGGTGTATCATCCTCATGAGAATGCGGTGCACATCCCGAATGAGAGGGCGATGAAAAAGATGGGCCAGGATCAGGTCAAGGCGGATCGACAGTTTGCTTACCACTCCTCGTAGTAATCGCATTGGACGTTGCGGGTCCAGTGGGATCATAAGGCGGAGGAGGGTTCGCAATAGGGACATAAGGGTGAGGTGCTGCAGCGGGATTAGCCTAGAATCTCGGAGGAATGCTCAGTGCTTGCAGAATCTGATGAACCTGCCCCTGAGAAGGTTGTACCTGTGGTTGAGGACCACGGGGTTCGAAATTTCATGGGTTGGGAACAGGTTGGGGTGGAAGAGTGCCCTGAGATCGAGTCACCATGCATAGTTGACTGATCTCAGCATTCTGCTGCACCAATTGGTGCTGAAGAGAGGTCATGTTCTCTTCATGGCGCTTAGACATTTCTATCATCATTCGCATCAATTTATCAAGAGGACTTGATGCGTGTTCTGTTTGCGGTATGCAAGGACCTGATGGCTGATTCGCCACAGGATTAGACTGGGCCCTTGGGATGACGAGTGCAAACAGTCGCATTGGCCCACCTGCAGGGTTTTAACGCTGCTGGTTATTGGACCATGCGAAGTTAGGATGATTTCTCCACCCTGGGTTATAAGTAGCAGAGAACGGGTTGTTCCCCAGGGCACAAGCATCATCTAAGCCAGAAGACAAGTACGCATGTAAATATGCATCCGAGTACACGGCGGCTTGGTCCTCCATGTCAAAATACTGGCTTGTAGAGGCCAAATCCACATGACTTACCGAATCGCTCAGTGCGATGCTCAATAAGGAAGATCTCACAGGGTTTTTGGGGATAATCCTGGTGTTGGAGGGATTGGGGTTGTGATGGAGCGGTGAGGTAGAGGTGCTTGCCATAGAACGAGCGGGATTGGCCAGAAGCTCGTCCAGCTTCTTGTGCATGATGGAGACTTCATCTAATTTTTGTGCGATAAGGCTAAGATCTGTGGATGAATGGGAGGGTCCTGTGTCAACTTCGTGAACATTACGGGGCAGGCTGGTACGATTAAAGGAGACAATGGAGGCATTGATCATTGAGTTTTCGCTCATGTTTTCAAATAATTCGAAAGCTCCATTCTCATCTTTATTCATGAAATTCCCTCTGCAGGAAGCATCTGCAATCTGCTTGAAAGTCTCATTTATCCCATAATAGAAAATCTGGGCTATATGCCACTTAGCCAGACCGTGGTGCGAACACTTCCGGAGGAGGTCATTATACCTCTCCCAAGCATGATGAAACTGTTCGCCATTTTGCTGCGTAAAGGAAATTATAGCACGGCAAAGCGCATTGGTTGGCTCGATTGGGAAGAATTTCTTGAGAAATGCTGTTCGCATCTCTTCTCAAGAATGGATGGTTCTCCCAAGTGTGCATAACCATTGCGACACTTTATCCCGCAATGAAAACGGGAACATTTTCATGAGGACAATTGATAACCCGATGTTTCTTGGTTGAACCGTTTCAGCCAATCCGATTAGGTCTTCCAAATGGAGAAAAGGATCTTCACTTACAAGGCCATGGAAGTGAAAGTTAATCAGGCCAATTACATTGGGTTTCAGTTCAAAATCATCCCTGCCCATGGGGACCCAAATTTGTCCTATGGTCTCTGTAGCAGTGGGATTTTGATAAGAGCTAAGAGACCTAGGCTCCTCCCGTTCGGGAGGGTTCTGCATTTCCTCCAAGGTTTCCCTAATGGCTTCAATCTATTCATTATACATTTCCATTTGAGCTTGGAGGCGGGTTATGGGGTCCATGGCTCCACCACCTGGTGGGATTTGAGGGGGGCGGTTTCCTCCCTCAGGATTTGGGGGTGGGCGTGCAGCCATGTTTGTGGAGGAGGATGACGATTTGGTTTCTATCCTTTTAAAATTATCAGACAATTCAAACAATTCAGGGTTTTGTGACCTCCTCCCAAACATGCACTACCACAGGAAGAATTGGGGAGATAAGAAGGGAAAAAGGGGATGAGAGAAATGACGTCGCAAAGGTACACTTGATGACAAATCAAGGCAATCAAAGTCCTAACCTCTACAATGTACCCTTAGACCTAAAGATCTAAGTTACCTACTATAACAACCTACAGAACCAAATGCGAGCACCGTGGAACCACCGGGCCAGATTGAAAGGCCATTTGCTCCAGTCTTAGAAACCCGATAGCATGCGAGAACCCACACCAGCACGTAGGCGCTACACACAGGTAGTTAGACCTCCAATCCTTAATAAGGGTCAAGTTACTACCAGTTTTAATTAGAGGCTTAGGATCAAGTGCTTCAGGAATGTGAAGGGCGTTGTATACGGGTAATGCCCAAGTGCGTTGATTTTAGAAAGTGTGTAAACCAAGCATGCAATGGGGAAATCCCCCCGAATTGAAGTTTTAGTTGGTAAATGATTTTTAGAATTTCAACCTTAAGTTGTATGGATTTTAAGATTTTGCTGAGTTACCAATTCAACCAATCTCTAGGTTTTGAGAAAATACAAGTTCTTCTATGCCCAACAAACCCTTCTTCAATGTGAGTTGGTTAATGCATGCTAAAAATGCAATGGGCTTCCCTAAGTGGAAATTTCTATATGTGGATGCGTGAGTCAATTTTAGGTTAGTGTGAAAGGGAGCCAAAGCACTTCAATTCAAGTGCTCCCAATCACCAAAATGATGTTCCACACACAAGGCTCAACCACAAGATAATGTAAATAAAATTAAAATTTTGGGGTTGAAATATTTGGGATCAAATCTTAGGCAGGTGAAAGGTTGTGGTGGGGTTGGAATCAACTCAATTCCAAGTCTCCCCACCAGAAAATGTAATCCTGAATTGTGGATAAATGAGGCAAGGATGGGTGGCAATCAATCTATTTAATCTTACCTCAAAGAATTCTTCACACAATGAAAGATTCAAGAATCAAGATTCTTGCATCTTCGCTATGCAAAGTTTGGTGGGAAATCCAGGGGCGGTGGGGGTGATAGCAGACAATCAAGCAAGTGATTTTTAATCCACTTGCCCCAAGAAATACCAAGATGTGTTTTTAGGTTTTTTTTTATTTTTGTCTAGGTGACAAGTTAACCTAAGTTGCTAATAGAGGGAGAGACCTACCTTTTAAGCAACGTGGGCAAAGCTCCAGTGCGGTGCCGGCGACTTCACGCTCTCGTTCCCACTTTGGATCTGCCTACATCTTTGACTTCCTCTGCTTGCCTCCTTGCGATTGGTTTACCTACACACCAGCAAATAAAAACACCTGTGAAGAGAAGGGTGTGAGAAGAGAAAATCAAAGGAATAGAGTAGAAACTTACCTCAATGCGTACCTCCTCGGCAACGGTGCCAGAAAAAGGGTGGTAGAACTCGAATAGGTTGTGTTAATATGGTGAAATTATCGTTGAAGTTAATATAGTGGGTTAACCTAAATCGAGTCTAACCATCTTTCACAAAACTTTTTTTTAACCCGGCCTACTTAATTTTATCTTGGTCACTTTTAGGCCCAAGGTCGACCTCAGGGAGGTAGGAATTAAAGGTGAAGAAGTTTCTACGCCTTTCCTAAAATGTATCTCTTCCGTGCGTTTATTATATTTTTGGTTTATTTCTATTTAAGATTTTTTTATGTTGATAATATTGTCCTTGAGGCACACCCTCAAAATCAAGTTCTTAGCTTTGAGCCAAATTGTTCTTGGCTTTGAGCCAACTTAGGGTTTCCAAAAAACACTGGTCCTGCTATTCGCAAGGTCGAGTACCTGCAAGACAAGAATTACCTTTTCTCTTTTACTCTTTTTTTTATCTTTTTAATAGCAGGAAACAAAAGAAAAATAAAAACAAGGTAGGTTGCTTGTAGAGAAAGGAATACTTAGCTTAATATAATAAATACAATCTCTATATATATAGATATGTATATATTATACATATAGGGGTGGAGGTGGAAGTGGAAATGGAGTGTAGCACAGTATCGAGTTGGTCCTCGTCTAGTAAGATGCAACCAACAAGACGAGGTGCCGCATAGAGTGCAGGACGGATGTGTGGGAGTGTGTGTGGAGGCGCTTGATTTACGCGGGTATCGGGGAATATCAGCAACTGGTGTAGATATTCTCGCGATATAATGCGTGGTGGAGTGACTAGTGCACAGGCGTATGGATACAGGTAGGTGATGTGTATGTAAATATATATATATATATGTATATATATAGATAGGGTTATACTATATAGGCATATATGTAGTTGTGTATATATATATCTAGATATATTTATTTATTTATTTATTTAATGATTTATTTATAACTACATAGATATATATATATAGTAATATATGTGTATAGATATTTATATGTATATATGTATATAGATATATTTGTATAATTATCTATGTATATAGATATATATATGTATATATGTATATATATATATGTAGATATATATTTATGTATATATGTGAGTGGATATATAAATATATATGTGTGTAGACGTGAGTTTATAAGGGTGTGTGTGTGTGTACAAGTGTGTGTGAGAGAGTACACATGAGTGTGTACAAGTGAGTGTGTGTGCGTGCACTGGTGGGTGAGTTTGAGAGAGAGGGCGAAGTTAAGTCGTCTAGTGGGAGCTGGCGACGTCTGGCGGGCAGGGCGCGTGCAGGCACGCGAGCACTAGAGGGAACACGCGCGCTGCCTTCGTGCGCAGGCGGGTGCATGAGTGCAGCGCAGCGCACTGCATAGCACAGCGCACAGCGTTGTGGATAGGAGTGGGCGCGGGCGCAGACGCAGACACGGGCGTAGACGCGGGCGACCGGCTGGAGTGGGTAGCGGGCGAGGAGAGAGAGCGCTGTGCCACCGGCTAAGTGAGAAACAAGCCGGTGGCTATAGTGTCGGGCTAAGAGCAGTGAACAGTGGCTATAGTGCCGCGAGGGATC
The DNA here is from genome assembly GCA_037157565.1 of Thalassia testudinum. NCBI lineage: Eukaryota > Viridiplantae > Streptophyta > Magnoliopsida > Alismatales > Hydrocharitaceae > Thalassia > Thalassia testudinum. The sequence continues at coordinate 106,440,368 of JAZHRO010000003.1, read as the reverse complement.
GGGCGACCGGTAGTGGCTGGTTCTGCGCGGGCACACTGGGAAGTGCCTGCGCATGCGGGAAGAGCTCGCGGAGGTCTGCTAGTGTGCACGCGGTGGCCTGCGCTGCTTCAGGCGGCCGTTGCTACTATTGGAGCTTCCGATCTTCAAGCTCTGACAATGGTGATGAGGGAGTTCAGCGATGAAATCAAATGGTGAAACCACCACGCCCACCTACTCACGAAGGAGCTGGAAGTGGTGGAACTCACAGTGGTGGTCGTGGGACCACTGTGAGCTTTCTCCTGCCTACAGTGTGTCACTTCAGTGAGAAGAGATACTGCGTATGGAGAGGGAGAGGGGAGGAGGTTGGCCTGACAGTGGAGGAAAGTGTCTGCAGGTGGTGTGTGTTCCTCCTTCCGGCGCAAGGGAGAGGACAAGGCCTTTTAAAGAAGAAGGAGCCTGCCACAGCCGTGCTGCTGGTGTTGCATGTCCAGCCATGCTGCTGGTGGAGGAGTGGCACGAAGAGGTGCATGCCCCATGCCCTGCAGCCGCGCTAGGGAGAAGAATTCAAAGTCAAAATAAAAAATGAAGATGGTGAAATTATAATGCAACCCTTGATGAAGATGTTAATTAGATGGCCAATTATTCGCATTCTCCTCCCCTCTCAATAAATGCTTGCATGTGTTAATTTACAAATGCAACTATAGTTACATAAGATACAATGGTAGTGCTAGGAAATAACACAAGATGGCATAATTACTGGTGTATTTTTGCTGGGCAATCAACCAGCTAGGAGACCCTACAAAGATACGTAGAGCTCAAGCAAGCTCGAGATCACAGGGGATCTTGTTTTCTTGAAATCTCTACTCAATCAAGGCCTTTACCTAATTTGAAGCTCGATTTGAAGCTCTATAAAAGGCCCTCATGCCTTGGCCGTTCTTTTTAGCCTAGTCTAAATCGAAAAAACCTCCTCTTCTCCTCCTCCGGCTAGCTTCGCAACTCAGCTCTAGCGACCTCATCCGTCTTCCTTTTCTAGCCATCCAACCATTAAATTGGATGGCCCTCCAGCTTCCTATCTTCTTCGCCACCGTGACCAGCCAAAGCTTGGCTACCCTCCACCTCATACTCATTGTGACACTCCACCAAACTCCATCTTCCTCGACATCGGCCTGCCAACACCAGCACCTTTCCATCCCTATTTGTACTCTCTCTTCCCTCTAACCTTCTTCTCTGCTTCTCCACTTCACTTTCATCCACCTTAGTGTCACTTTCAACCACTGCACTGCTCGCACACACTTCATCTTCCCAACGGCCGACGAAACTCTGGCGAGTTCACACAGCCTCCACATCACTCTAAGCACCACACGATCACCTCCACAAGATCTGCCTCACCACCCTCTTCAAAAGCCCTAAATCAATTCCACTTCACACCCACCAAAATGCCCCACTGAACAACCCACCTCACGGTCATCTTCTCCGACCACGACAGACGTCCTCCGACCGTTGCATGGCCTCCAACCACCACCACCACATTCACCTACTCACGGCGAAGCTATTGAGCTATTTTGACCAAGTCGAAAGGCCCTTTTTTTGCATGCAGGTAACCATCGAAGCTTCGTCGTTGCTATCTTCTCCGACCACGTCCGCGTGCCTCAGACCTCCAGCTGACTTGTAGCTACGCTTAATCGAAGTGGACCCAACACATTCAACTTCCCAAGCCTGCAATCATGTGAAGACACAGTTGCAGGGGCTTCGATTCCTTGATGCACCTGTTGTAGCTCACATGGAGCTTCGTGAAGGAAGGATAGGAACTTTAGTCCCACATCATGCAGGGAAGAGAGACTAGCAGCAGATAAATTGAATTTATGCTCTTGGCTTATCGCCTTCCAGAGCATAGGGGTGAGGTCCCTCACATGCCCCAACACATGCACTATGCACGTGCTCCCTCACATGCCCTTACCCACGGTTCACGCCACACTAGTCTGGGCATTTGGTCAGATTACCCAGATCCAGTCTATTCTAAAGAGAGAAGAATCTGAGGAGGAGGGGGGAGGGTTTTGTACTGTGGCCTCATGATTCGTGCCTTCCCTCTCCTGTCTCTACACTTGTTACTGCTAAAGACTTAGTGAGGTCTTGTGCCTTGCTCTTATGTAAGCCTTTTGCTCCTCTACTATTGTTGTGCCTTGGTGCCTTGAGTTAAGGCATCTGAAGTCTTACACTATCATCTAACTTGTACTTGATTGGTTTTGATTCATTGGTTACTGTGGCTACATTAGAATTGACATTGGATTACGGTTACTATTCATTTATTTGAGATACTTGCACAGCTTAAACATTAGGGTTAATTGGTGGTTCAAACCACCATTTTAACCTCATCTTTTTGCAATTTGACACTCTAATTTTATTGAAATATTCTTCTAGTATTATTGTGGTTTCAATTACATATTCTTCTTAATATTGTGATTAGTGAATTAAAATGCTAATTTGCTCCATGCAAATGACTTCGGACTCCCTTGTGTTCTCAAGTTTTATAAATTTTAAGTGTTGTTGTGACTTTCGTCCTATACTATGATGCGCATTCCTTAAAAAGATGATCCTTGTGACAAATAAAAGTCAACGGTCAATGCCTCAAAACTTATCTTGAAACACATGTTTTGGGTCTTGTTGGAGATTGTTATACGCTTCATTAATTCTTTAGTGTCTATGCCTAGCTAAAGACGTAAAACTTAGCACAGAGCCTATACTATTTCTTGTATGTAGTTGTTTCTTGCTTTCCACAATTTTATCTACCTATACACTTGAGTTTGTACTTTATCTATCACTTCCTTATTTTTTATACTTTTCACTTAGTCCGATTGACCACTCTAACTTAGGTCAGACTTAAAATCATCTACACAAAGATCTTTGATCTCCTCTCTACGATTCCTTCTGTTACCCTTTACTAAGTGAAGTGTAGAGTCCTTCACCCTTCTTACAATGAGGATATTGTAAAATTTTGATTTGGGGGGTGTGAAATGAAATCTTAATACTCTAAGTGTATTAGTAGATAAAAGATGAGAAAAATGTAAAAATGTATAAAAATTTAAAAATTTTAAAAAAATAGATAAAATTTGAAAATTGATAAAGCATAAAAATAAAATAAAAATAAGGGGATTACATTAATTTCCTAAGAAGAATTGAAGAATATAAAAAAAAACATATTTAAATATTTATATTATTAATTTAAGAGCTTAATTTCTTTTTAAGGTCATAAATTAAAAAAATATGTATTTTTGTAAATAATTTATAATTAGTAAAGAGCATTAAATCCTTACTTTGGACTTTATCTTGAATACCTTTTTCAAAACACGTACTTGTTTAAGAATTTTGAATGAGATTTTTTTTTTCTTGAGTTAGAGTCTAAAATCCTAATATGATCTATTTTTCACACTCTTTATTCTGAAACAAAATAACTAAGATGTTATTGAGTTTTATACGAGACTTAAATTTTGAATCTAAATTGTACCTTTCTTAATCAATAAGACTAGGTTAGATCCTTTTCATTTTTGAATATCTACTTTTACCACTAAGTGCAGTAAAGAGACTAGATACCTAGAGTTCATCAAGTAAAGAGTTAGCAGAATTGTTAGCCATAAGGTCTAACGGGCTATAGTTAGCTTAATCAATCGAGGACGTTCAGCTAGACTTGGCGAGTTACGTCTTGACAGATCTTGTGGGTTGATACTAATGGTTTAAGGGACCTGAGAGTGAAAGGCTTTGTTGTCCACGCTTTGGTTTGAGAGCTAAGTAACTTAAGCATCCAAAATTCACACACATTAGAATTGTCTTGTTGCCATCTGAGACCGTGAAAACACAGAGGTTAAGAGATCGATTCTAAATCCTCTTTAGTCTAAGGATTTCCGTGGGGTGGGTCTTGAAAGGGCGGAGGATGTGCCACTCACCTAGAAAAAAGATTTGGAGTATTTATTTTAGTAAGAAAAATGAGAAGGAGAAGAAAAATAAATTATTGAAAAAATTATTATAAATTATATACACCCTGTAGTTAAGCATCTCGCTACAAATAAATGCTTATGCAATTTTTATCCACCAAATAAAACATCTCTCTACAAATGGATGCTGCCCCTTCCTCCATCAATACAAACACCTCGTTACATGTGGGTGTTTTAACCTATAGAAAATGTATTAGAAAAATATGGAGATAAAATATAGGAATAAGAGATCCAATGGTCCATCGGGGACATATGCACCTAGAGTGTTGACCTCGGGATAAAAAACTGGTGAGGAGAAAGCAACCAAATCTGAATAAGGCTAAGCTAAAGGCTTGAATTGGAATAACCTGGATTGGAAATTTATGTCTTAAGATTTGGATTTTTGCAACTTCAAATGCCTTTAAAATCATAGCTACTGAACCTTGCAATGGGTAGTGAAGCCTGAGAAATTAGGTTTTGGAGACTAACAGTTGAAGCCTAAAGGAGATAGATTGACAATACCCTAGGTGTAGAAGACTGTCCTTAATGCTGTGGATTAGTTGGTTTGGGGATTTTACTCTTCTCTGAATTTGATTAATAAAGGGTGTTTAATTAATTTGCAAAAGCTTAGGTTCTTAAAAATTAGATTTCATAAGCTTAAGGATTAACCTATGTCTATTGAATTTTTGAGTTAGAATTTAGGGTTTAGAGTGGGTACCTCTTCAGTTTAGAGTGGATACAGAGAATAGAAGGGTTTTCAACGTTCTGATTCAAAATACATTCCCATCGAGATTATGTTTTTACAAATATGTATTTCTGAAAGGTATTTAGGGTTTTGGATATTTAGAGTCTATCTATTTTTGGATATTTATTTAAAACATAAAAATAAAAAATATGAATATTAAAAATTTTCTCACCTAAGCATTCCTCTACTATAGAGTATTTATAATTATTTAATCATCTTAGTGCTTAAATCATCTTATTTCTTGGTTAATTTTGCTAGGGACTAGCAAAACCTTGGCTTGAGGGTATGATGAGAGACTTATCATGGCTCCTAATTATCGATAATTAGCTAGTTTCTCTAGCTAATTAACTAAAAATACACTAAATATAGGGTTAATTATATTATAGAGGTAAATTACCAGGGACATGTAAAATAAATTAAAAATGCAAAATTAAATAATAATTAATCTTAATAATAATTTTATTAATAATTTTCACTCAAAATAATAATAATAGGCTATATGAAAAGTATTTAACTTAATTAATTTAATGACCTAAGTACTTGATTAACCTATTTAATTATATCATTTAAATAAATATATTTAAAAAGGGCAATAATGTAATTTAAAGGCATAAATAAATATTTATCTAATTAATAATACTATATAAAAATTTGAAAAATAAATTAATTAAAATAAGCCTTAAAACTCACTATTTATATTTAGGTCCTTTACTTCTATTTCAAGTGAGTCCTTGATTATTTTCATTCAAGTCCTTTTATCACAAATATGCCCCTACGTGCATAGTCCTTCATCTTCTTCAGCTACGGACAGTCGAGGATGGCCCGTGTCCATACCGCTTGATCACCATTCAGTTGACATCATAACTCCACTATAGTTGTCGCCATTCTTCCGCTCACCTTCTCCACAGATGTCCTCGAAATCCTATTTAGACTAGGTAGATAACCTCACCAGCATCGAAGACGACACCGGTTGTTTCCACAAACCTAGACATGTTCCTGTCCAGATTCAACCCACCTGACCCTCGCCACCACCTATAAATACCCCTTAGGACCTTCGATTCCTAGTTAGCGACCCCTTACCCCCTTCTCCCACTGTGGTCGTCATTAGGTCTTTGTCTTAACTCCAGAATCTTCTACCTCTCTTTCTTGAGTGCTACCACCGAGGAGCGCTACCTTCCATACCTCCTCTTCCTTTCCTCCGCCCTACCAATGGCGTTGGAGCGCCCCATAGCTGTCAACCTCCTCATTTTGATTGACCAAAGTTGTTCTCCTCACCAAGCTCTGATTTCATTCTTGCTTTCACCCCACCACTAGTGAATTCCCTCAACTCCCTAGTCCAGGTAATCGTAGGTAACCTTAGATTGTAGTGTATCTTAGTTTAGAGTACATAGTTAGCTAGTTTAGTGTAGTTTTAATGTTGATTTCAAGTTGTCTTCCACAGCTCTGACAAGCTCCTTGAGCTTGACCGGAGCTTCATTTGGTCTTTCAAACACACTAATCACACTTCTCATTATCTCATGATCATATCCACCTTTTATCCTCTTAATTTGATTACCTAACATGCCTATTACACTCCACCTTCACCAAACCCCTCTGCCTTCCATGGTAGAGGTCTCTAGCCTGATCCACACTTAATAGGGGCCCTCCATCACCTAATCACAACATTACGGCCCCGTTTTACACTTTACTTAGCTCTATTAACACCTACACACTAAATGCCCAATTCACCCTCAACCTTTGAGCTCGCTGTCCATGGCGAACTTAAAGTAGTGATCTCACTTAATTAACCAGATACACATCATTGCATCACCCTCCTAAGCATTTCCCTTCACTTAATTGAGTGAGAGGGCATCTCTTGAGTTCAGGCGAACTCAAGATGCATTCATTTCGTGTTCTTTGATAGCTCAGGTTTAGGATCAACTGTTGCGTTAATTGAGGAGTTCTTGAGGTTCCTTATGACATCAGGAATCGATCAAGATTGTTGTTGAAGCATTTCTTGGAGATTTGATCTCCAAATACAAATCATGGCTTTCACCGGAGCTCCGACGAGATCTGGCGACTCCAATTTGAACCTCAGCCTTCCATACATCTTGAGTAGCTCTACATCAAGTTTTTATGTTGTGAGGATTAAATTTGGCTATTCAAACCTGTGTTTAATTGATTTTATCCCTCTGTTGACCTTCGTCTTCTCCAACTCTAGCAGAGTTGGAGAGATAGTTCTTTGAGGCTTACACACTATAAACAGATTCTAAAGCATGATCAAACCTCATAGAACCTATTCTAGGCTTTAATTAGGATAGAGAACTTATGGTTTCTTCTGTCGATCAAACTACCATCTAAGCTCAGGTGGAGAGGTCTGAGAGCACTTGTTGAGTGTTCCAAACTTAATTTTGAGTTGTTGAATCAATTCCTAAGGTTGATTTAAACCTATTCACTTTCATTTTGATCTATGAAGCTCTAACTCAGAAAGTCAAATTTCGACTTTGAGAAGTCAATGCAGAGCTATTTTAAGGAATAAGGATCTAAAACTTTGAATTAAGGGATTATTTGAGTTTCTAAGATGATTTAGAATCATTCGAAACTGGTTTAATGGTGTTTTATTGAGTTTCTATAGTGATACCAAGTTCTTTCAATATGGGTTCAAATTGGACCTCAACTTTGTTCTTCATGCTTTTGTTGAGATTTGAAACCAAAATTTGCCCAGATCTGTTCCATCTGATCTCTTTAATCAATCAGGAAAGTTAGATGAGGGTTTAATCTATCTATTAAGTGAATTCATGTCTGAAATCAATTCTTGTGCACTTAGCTTGAAGCTTTCAAGCTTCTGAGCCCTCCCTGGCTGTTCTAGACCTCTTTTCTTCCTTAATTTGATGCATAATGCATCTTTGAAGATATTCAGACTCACATATTAAAGGGTTAATCCTTCTGGAGGTCAATTGACCTCTAATGTCATGCCTGAAGCTCGTTCCAGCCATGATGAACAATGTTGTGTTCATGTCTTCAATCCGTGGATCATTTTTCATCCGAAGTTGTAATCGAACACAAAATTGGAAAGTTAAAATCTTAAGCTTTCTTTCAAGCCTTGGATCACCTTGATCAGTGATTGAAGCCAGCTGGAATCGTCATCTGAAGATTACATCGACATATGATGTATTGAGGAGAGCCGACTATTTTTTGTTCCACATCGAAAACTAGTGAAGCGCTACACACATATTTAAGGTTTTTCGTCACCTAGCGCTTTAGTCGTCAAGCGCTGGGTGTGAAATACCTATATCACTTGTGAGCATATTCGATCCTTTGAGCACGTACTGTGCAGGTGTGTGTGTGCACCTATGTGCACGTGAGCTTGGGTGGGTAGAGCGATTTGTGACCTTGGTTAGGCCTATTATTGTGAAAAAAGCTAAAAGGAATAAAATCCACCTTAATTAAATTAGGGCTGGGTTCTTAGTAGTGGTCGAATCCAGTCCTCGCAGACTGTTGATCCTATGAAAAGAACCCGATTTGCCCATAAATAATTTTGGTTTAAGTGTCAAAAGTGGCTTAAGGGTTAAAAATCGGTTAAGTGTGGATGGTTGCGCACAGTAAGAGTGAAAGAGAATAGAGGATAATTAAGAGAGAAGAGAGAGTGAGATGCACGAATAGAGAAAAAATGATCTAAGTGAAGAGTGAATTAAAGAAAAGAAAAGAGATGTCTGAATTATAATCATAAGTCTGATTTTAACATTTAGGTCGTCTGATATTGAAAAGAGACGTCTGATAAGTGAAGGCTGAGTTAAATTAGAAGAGAGAAATGAAGTGTTGATGAGCTTTCTTGTACAAAGGCATTTATATTAATGTAAATATTTCTTTTATGCCTTATATTTTGTAAACACTTGTAGTAATAATTTCTCTTTACTATTCAATGATGTAATCATTCATGTACTTTTTTTCTATTAATGGAATAGTTGCATGCTTTAAATTTCAATTTCATATGCAATTATTCATGTGCTTAACATATTATATAATTAATGTAGTAATTAGTCATTTGTTAGTTTAAAATAATAAAAAAAATGGTGAATTAATTAAGTTTATACCTCCTAGACTCAACCAGTTAAAAAGAATAAAATATAAAATGTTAGATTAGCTTAATCATATACTACAATCAATGACAATAATTTAGTTATTCAAGTTAACCTAAGTCCATTCTTTATATGATTAATTAAGAATAATAATCTTAATTAACTATGTTGAGAAACGAATGAACATAGAGGATCAGATTTAGGCAGTAGAATTCATTTAAATTTGAATTTATGTGAATTAAACCAAGATGAAATGGATACTTAACATTTAAGTGTAGGTTGACTGAAATAGATGTCTGTAAACACAAGACAGACGCTTAAAAATGAATGTTCAGGCATTTGAAAAAAGAACGAGACGTCTGAAATAACTTCAGTATCAAAATGAATGTTATTGGATATTTGTGATTGACAATAGAGTCGTCTGATTAGAATATCAAACATTCCAATGAGAAAAATAAGATGTTTGAGAATGAAGATAGACATCTGAGAAAAGAAAACATTCAAACTCAACATGAACTAAACACATTGATCAACGGTCAAAATCAACCTGTTCAATTTGAACATAAAAAGCTGAATGTTGAGAAGTAATTAAGCAAAGTCAAACATCTTATAAGGGCTACAGACGTAAGAGAAATAAGTGAAAATTTAACCGTTAACAACGTATGAGAAGAGAATTTAATGATAATAATGGTCAAAGAGATGCCCGAACAAATTCTACCAGACATCTCAAATCAATAATAGACATCTAAAACAAGAGGACAATAAGAACACATTCTGGAATTGGTTTTCAACGTCTAAGAGGATAGGCAGACCTCTAAAAAAGGTAAATCAGATGTTTGAAAACAATAATATGACATCTCAAATTCTCTCGGAAGCTAAGGGTTTAATTTGTAAGAAGAGGATAAAGATTGAAAGGCTCTAGAAACCTAAGGATAATTTGGATGATATAAAGGTTGTTTTACATTCTAAAAAAGAAAGTAACAAATACAAAAGATGAAACTAAAAAAAACTCTCTCCTTCATCTTCTTGCTTGATCCATTCTCATCCCTAGCTTTCAAGAACACCTGTAATACTTGTTAGTTCTTCCATAAAATAATTACTTGTCATTATCAAAAAAATACTTCTAATTAGATTAACAATAAATCTATTGTCAACCTTATTGACCAATCATATCATTACAACACCTTTATAAAAACACTTAGCCACCCTCTACTTAGGACTATCTTACCTTACTCTAGCCTAGACCTTAACCTAATTAGTGTAGCCATCCCCCTTCCCTCCACACCTTTCCTTCACCTTGATCTCGAAGCCTTCTTCTTGATAAAGGTGACTCCATGCCACCTTTGATGTGGAGGTCCTATCGAGAGTCCCTTCACCTCCGCTGTTGTGACTACTTCTTCCACCTTTAGGCTACACATTGGTGACCACTTCCTCTCTAGTTTTCTTATTTTATTTAAGCTTTCATCCATCTTTCTAGTTGTAGTTTGCGAGCCTTTGTCATTAGAAATTGTAATAGATTCTTTTGATATGAAAAAATCTCAGTTGTTATTCCCTCGTAATATCTTGTTTTTAATTACTTTCATAGTTAGATGGTTATCAATTTTTGTTTCTACTTATACTTTATGAAAATATAAAAAAGATATCTCGAGGAAGCGAAAGCATCCGATCTCCTCCCTGAGATGACTCAAACTCCGATTTTAAAATATGATTTTTTGAGTTTAACATACAAAGAAATTGACTGAGTATTTATACTATTTTGACTACAAAGAACACATTTTTACAACTCTAATTTCACATGGAACACGTACCTATGTTGCCACAGCCGACAGAGGGTTGGAGAATGAGGGCACAACCTAGGGTGGGGCAACAAATAGGGCCAATTGAGATGGTAAGGCGATGAAGAACGGAGTTGGTGAGGTTAGCGAGGGGGTGAAGAAAATGGGGTCATTGGAAAGAGAGGTTGAGAAAATTTGCCTCGAAGAGGGTGGCGAATGTCATTGGAGAGGGAATAAGGCAAGGCGGAGGAGGCTGAGGGTGCCAATGATGACAGAGACGATGAGGTCAACGAGGCGTGGAGGATGATATTGAGAAGATGAGAAGTGGGATTGAGGAGGAGAATGATGTTGAGGTCTCGATGTTGGCAGATGTTAGGGAGGGTTGTGTTTGCGTGAGAATGGATGGGGGGTGGGGGGGAGTTGGGGGGGGGGTGGTGGTGGAGGGGAGGGTACAGGGGAAACTTTTTCAAGCGAATGGAGGGCACAGGGGGATGTTTTTGTAGGAAATGAGGGAATGGGGAAATTTTGCTGACTTTTTTTTTCAGAAACATATTACCCGCGTCGGAAAGCATGTATGGGGCGTGAATTACATCCTTGGAAAATTATGGTCCTTTTTTTTTAATATCTGCATTGAATTTTTTTGAATGACGTTTGATTAGAAAGGCGTCAACACAAGTTAATGTTTTTTTTATCACTTCGATCACATTAATTTATTAACATCGTTAAAGGTAATGATATTAAATCTGATTAAATGTCAGGTTAGATCTTTTTACTGTAGTGTTTTATTTTTTCTATAATTTTAAGTTAAAAAAACAAATGAATGCTAATAATAGAACTAATAAAGCTAATAGTTAAAAATTTTAGTTCAAGTTATTTACAATTTAGATATAATGCTAATCATATGGTAACTAAAAAAATTTTACAGTCGCATAATGTATTTGCCACTAAATTATATTTTAAAATTTTAATTAAAATATGTTATACATATACAGTGACATATATATTTGTTGTTAGAAATTAATTATTAATGGTATAAATAAGATATATGCATAGAGTAACATATATATTTATTGTTAGAAATTGATTATTAATGGTATAAATAAGATATAGCAACATTAAAATTTCTTGCCTGTGCATATCTCAATACTAAATGGAATCGGAAGTTTTTTTTAACTTTAGAGGGATAAATTTGAATTTATCTTTTCCTGGTTTATGTTATTAAAAAAAATATTAAAGATGAATTAGTAACCTCGTTTTGCCTCCATACATTTATCGTTCGATAAAAATATTATAGTGACATAAGTAAAAATTACCAATAAATTAAATTTATAATAATAAATATATTTACTATTAATATTAATTTTCATTTTATAAAATTATTATTGTGACATAAATAATAATTATCACTGAATCAAAGGTAATAACAACAAATATATTTACGTGTAATACTAATTATCGTTTGAAAAAATCTTATGATGTCATATAGAAAAAATTTGCTATTAAATTAAAAAAATTAGTGACAGATATATTATATGTTACCATTTAATTCACCATTAAAAATTATTTATTTTTAATATGTGGAGAATTGACCTTTCATTCACCAGTTGCTTTGTGTTTACAAGTCACACATACTCCTACTCCCACTGTGTTGTGCATACAATGCATGCAGTGCAAACGCATTCTTCCCCATGTGTTTGATGATTTATATATTAAGTCCCACGATTGCATTAGAAAAGAAAGAAAATTCTGACCATTATCCTTGATTGAATGAGAATATTTGGCTCTGGCTTAATGTATTGGGATTGGTTCAAATGCTATCATGCTAGCACTTTCTCACTCCACCATGGCCTACTTTGCAGGCATGTTGCCTATTCTCAGCAATTATTGTTGTAGTAGATGCCTTGTCCCATCCATCGTAAATGTGAAGGTATAGAGCCAATAGTAGATCTCAACGAACTATCACAGTGCGATATGCCTTTACTAGGTGTCTTGTCATCATGTAAGGAATGACATTTGCTCCCTTGCAGAGGTAAGCCTTTCCCGTATGTAAAGGGAACCTCTTTTTTTAGCGTCCATCTATACAAATCTTGCATTTATCGTATGAAATCTCCAAAAGGAAGTGAAATGTAATAGAGTCTTCTCCCTCTTTTTTTTTTTTTAACAAAGACGCTCACAGATGTCATTCATTGCTTAACAAGGTAAGCAATAGAAAGTGAGGGATGGTGTTACACCAACCACCTACCATCCCACCTGAAATACAATCACCTGCAAAAGTATGAGCTAACATAACTTCCAATCTTGACACTTTCATGTAATCATTATCCTGGAGTAAATTATGACATTGCATCACCTTTCATTTCCTCCTCCAAATTAGGTTTTGAGTTTGATTGACCACTTGAACTATATTTGCATTGTCATTATAAATAGCGACACTATAGCAGTTATAGGTGGATGCTAAGTTTAGACCCATTTCAACCACACATAACTCAGCTTCCTTTAGAGTTGTGGCTAAGAATCTTTTGACTTCAGCATTAAAGAAAATTTCATCCCTCAACAAATAGACTACAGCAGCATTGGACTCACCATTCTTGGAGGTTGTGTCCATCTAAATGAAAATGCCTATGGTATGTGGGGAACTGGGCGAAGATTCTAGTCTTTGATTAGGCTTCTCATCGAATACATGTTGTTTATCCTTGTTCAAGTTTCTAAGAATGCTCCTAAATGTTCGTTTAGCATTTGCTTGCTTGGTCGTGTGCATCTTTTCACACCTCACCAGCCAGATCTGATGCAAGATAGTGAATACATCTATGAAATAGCTATTATTGACATCAATTCCGTTAAATAGAATTCCAATAGAGGGCATTTTATGTACTGTATGCGAAATCCCAACCCAAACCATGGAGCCCTAGCAAAATCACAATCCAAAAATAAGTGCCTCTTGGTTTCTGAATGCTTATCGCAAATAGGACATGAATTGAGATAATTTAGCACTCTCGTGGAGAGTATCTCTCCAAGGGGAATGCAATCTGTGATTAGTTTCTAGATGAAGTGTTTTGTTTTTGGTTGAAGAAGTTCACATTTCCATAATATGGAACAGTATGTTCTTTGGGTTTCATCAGCTTATATCTCCATCAACCTAGTGTAAGTTGTCTTGATTGTGAAGAGGCCTTTGAAGTGAGGTGTCCAAACCAACTCATCTTCATTCTTTGTATCCACTTCCTTGTTCATGATTTGCAATGCAATTTCTAGTTTAAAAAACTCCATCAACACTTCTTGATTCCAATCTTCATTAATGTCCAAGAGTTATGAAACTAAGGTAGGGGTGGAGGCCTTCATCAACTTTGGTTGTATGAGGCTATGGTCTAATAACCATTGACCTCTCCATATGTTAACATTGACTCCATTTCCAACTATCCAAAAAGAATGGGAGAACAAGAAATCTTTCAGCTTGTAAAGCTCAATCCATAGTATAGAAGATGAAGCTTTTTGCTGCCTATCCTAAAATTCAGCATCAGGAAAATATTTGGCTCTGATAACTCCCCCAACTAAAGAGCTTTCCCCTTTTAAGGTCCTTCATAATTATTTTAATAGCAGTGCCTAATTGAACTTGGCTGCATTTTTGAAACCCAGGCCACCGTGACTCTTAGGAACTGCTACAGAGTGCCAACCTTTAACATAGCAATGCCTGCACCCATCTTCAAATCCCTAGTGCATGAAGGGAGAGAGATGACTGGCATTAGACGTACAGGAAATGATGCCAAAGTAGAGGTAATGAGGACTGCTCTCCCTACTTGTGAGAGGGCTTTGCTCTTCCATCCACTTAACTTTATTTTTAATTTGATTAAAATGTGCCGATGTATTATCTCTTGTGAGAGTCCATCCTTGATGTTATATCCTAGATATAACTCATCTCCAAATTCCTTCGAGATGCCTAGGTCCTTTGCTGAAGAAATTTTTTTATTTTGTAAGATTAACCCTTTATCTTGAGAATTGCCCATAATACTCCAACAGCCTTGAGATCTTGATCGTCTCCAATGGGTCTGCCTCACCAAAGAATATGGTATCATCCTTATACATCAAGTGAGTAATTAAAGGAGCTTTTTTTGCCACCTTATAACCAGTCAAGCACCCGAAAATCTGTGATTTGACAAGGAGCCTAGATAAGAATTCAAAGCAAAGAAAAAAAGAAAGGGAGAAAGAGGGCAACCTTACCTGATACCTCTTTTTGGAATAATTGTAGTGGAGGGGGATCTGTTAACTAGTGTAGCCAACTTGGGTGTGTTGATACAAAAATGAATTAAGGAAATAAGCTTGTTAGGGAAATTTAGTTGTGCAAGATGGTCTATGACAAATCTCCACTCTATCCTTTCAAATGCCTTTTCCATATCCAACTTGATAGCCATGTATTTCCTCTTGGAAATCCTGGTGCTCATGGAATGTATAATTTCTTTTGTAGGGCCAAGAAAAGGGGTGGATTAGGGGTATTCAGGATGAAGGCAGTAGCCGACTCCCTCCTATTGAAGTGGGCAGTTCATGTCATGCATGGAGAGTAGGGTCTCTAGCAGGAGGTGGTGCACGATTCATATGGTGATGCTATTCCCCCAGTTGGCCAACTGCAACAATTTAGGGGAGTGCCCCTCCTGGCGCTTTGTAGTTGATACGTTGATCGACCACTGGGAGCGCTTTACCCTGCATCTTAAGGATGGTAGCCTCTTCTCCTTTTGGTCGCAGGGCAAGTCTAGGCAGGGGAAGCTACAAGAGAGGTTCCTCAAGGTCTTCGCATAGTCTACGAAATGGGAGGCTCGTGTTGCTGATTGTTGGAGTGTGAAGGATAACTCTTAGAGAATCCTGGTGACGGAGATCTGGCACGGTGGCCACTCCTTGAGTCGTTGGAGGAGATGCACTATTCCTTGAGTGGCTTGTCTTTAGGGGGTGAGCAGGATTGCTACAAATGGGACCATGGACATTTCTCTCTCGCCAGAGGATATGATATTCTCATGAATGACGGCCCACCAGATCACATGGATATGACCTGCCGTCACCTCTGGAACATAAGGGCACCCCTAAAGTGTGGCTTTTACTTTGGCTTGCATAGTGAGAGGGTCTTGTGATGGGTGTATTGATGAGGATGACTATGGGGACTACTATTCAGTCCTACACATTTGGTTGTGATCCTAAGGACAACACAGAGCATATCTTCTTTAGTTATCCCTTCACCCAATGGATTTGGCGATAGATAGTGAGTTTTTCTCTACCCACTTGGGATGTGCTATGGAACTTATTGGCAGGCCAGACGAGAGATAGAGTAGCCATGGAGGTGACTTTGTGGGCAGTGTGGCTAGCCCGAAATGGGAAATTCTTTAGTGATGAGTCTTTTAGATCTTCGGATATTGCTAGAAGGGCCTAGGTGTGGGCTACCTCTTGGTCTGTGTAATTTTATTTCTTATTAATAAAAGTGGATGAGCACAACCTTGATGCCTCGTCCTTTCTTTCTTTCAAAAAAAAATTTATTTTCTTGCAATAATATTGTCAAAGATCTACCTACCGTTTAGGAAAGCATTTTGGATTGAGGATACAATTTTGATCAGGACCTTCTTGACTTTTGCTATAATCAACTTGGAAATGACCTTATATAGAGTATTGGTGAGACTTATAGGTTTAAAGTCTTTTGGCTGTTCAAAGTTCTTTTTCGAAATTAAGGCAATATAAGTGCCATTCATCTCTACAAGAAAAGAACTAGATTCAAAAGCATTCTAAACCAAGCTTATAATGCCCCCCCCAAGGTTTCCTAATTTTTTTTGGAAGAAGATTGTTTGGAAACCACCGGGGCTAGGCTCTTGCACGAGCCAAAATTGAATATCTAGTCCTTGATTTCATCAATGTCAGGTATGGTGGCATAAAATACATCTCTTCACTTTTTAGTCTATCCTAATGTTCAAATATGAGAGGTATTTCACCTACTTGCTTACTACTATAGAATAGATGCTTGAAATACGTCACAAAACATCCACTTATTTCCTCCTCCTTCCCAGTGTATCTACCATCTTCTAATTTTAGCATGATATGCTATTTTTCTTCTTTCGATTCATAGCATAAAGATGATAAAATTTAGTATTACTATCTCCCTCATGCAACCATTTGTGTCAACATCTTTTGTACTAGAAGATCTCTTCCTTCATTAAGATTTGGTCATAATCTCTTTGCAGTCTGCGCTCTTCTTCTAATGTTTCATTAGTTTGATCTCCTCCTTGGATATGGAGCAGCTTATTTTCAATGTCCTTGCTTTGTTTTTTCCAGTCAACAATTTCTTTTGCAACCCATTTTGATAATTCCACTTTAACCTTCCTTAATTTAGATGTGATGGATCCTTCAGTGTCTTTTCTACCAAACCTTGTTAACAACCTACCCACGAGATGGTTCCTGTAGCCACCATTGTTCAAATCTCCATGGAATAGCCTTCCTGGTTTTTTCCCTACAAAACTTCACTAAGATCGATGCATGATTACTGTAGATAGTTGGAATGTATACTTTGGTAGGTGTCAGGGCTTGGGGTTTGTGTAGAAAGATTGGGATCTTTTTGAAAGCTAGAAGGGGAAAGATTGACCTTTTGTATTGGAGATTTGCTGGTCTCCTCGATGAAAGCAATTCTATTTGCCCTAGATAGGTGTAGTCGTGACTCTGATTGATGCTCATCACCATCTCCAGTCGTTCCTCCAACCTCTCTCTGATCAACTTTCATGATCCTATTGTTGTAACGTTCCTCTCCTGTTCTTCTCTGCTTCCTAAGTGTACGTAATGAATCACTATATTTGGGAGCAAGATAATACTCTTCTAGTTGCTTCTTCCTTTCTTCTGTTTCTCCTACCATCAATTGTTTGGCTTCTACGATCTTACTGCACCATGTGTAAACATGCCCAATTTTGCCATAGAAATGGCAAAATTTTTGCAATCCTTTATATTTCATAGGTAACTCCAACCTAATACCTCCAGGGAGTTGTCCTTCAATAGTCTTGACAAGAAGAATGGTTATATCCACCATAATCTTCATGGATACACTGCTAGTTTTGTTCTTATTCAACTCAGGTCTGTTGGGTGGTTAAAATCGTGTAAAATAGGATTTTTAACATCCTAGTAAAGTACACAAAATCAATCCCAACGAAACTCAAGATGAGTCTCAGTCGAACTCTAGAAGGCATAATAAAGTGAGATTTGAAAATGAATTTTGATTGATTGCTAATCAAAATCAAAATCTAAATCCTAATCACTAATTAATCTAATATCTATTGGTCATGGCGAATCTCTTACAAGGCAAATTCCCCGTTTGCAATCTCGAAGCGCACAATCATAGTATAGTGCAAATAGATATAGCAAGTGTATGTGTAGAGTTCGTCATAGAATTCTCTAAGTATGTAAATGCTATTGAGAGAGTTTTGATGAATCATGCATGTTCCTAGGCTTAGATTTGCATTTCATGTTATAAATATTGCATAGCATGCATTATTCCGCATTTAGAGTAGTATATAATTTAGGTTAATTGTGTCCTTTTTGTGGTTAGGAGAGAAGGATATTTATTTCAGAGCATCGGATTGACGATCTGACTATACGGATTTGATCAAGACGACGATTGGAGTCCAACGCCTCTGAAATCACCTCGATCGGAGTCCTATAGCACCATATGCAGTTCAAAGAAGATCAACGGCCAAGGGACTAGGAGACATGATTCAGAGCTTCAAATGATAAATCCAACTGCGCGGATGGATTCGGGTCGACGATCACAGCCGAACGGTGCAAAAATCGACTCAAGCCAACCTCTGTAGCAGCCCCTACAACAAGAAGATGGACGGCCTAGATTGCACCACGTGGCGTAGCCTAAGTAGCCTAGTGCACACACGTGGCACTGCACGCTCGCAGCAGCGCGGGTGTGTGTGCACGTGTGCAGGCACGCATGCACACAGTGTAGCACAGCATAGTGCCAGCACGTGGGCGCGCACGCGGCAAGGCGGGGGAGCACAACACCAGCTATGTGTGAGCTGGACCTACAGCGACGCATGAGCTGGACTTACAGTGACGCTTACAGCCGTCGCTAATTCTTCACGTGCCAACGAAGCCATCTTTGGGCATGAGTGAACATGAGCTACCTACAGCGACACTTCCAGTGACGGCCTGGATGTCACTAATGGTCCCATACCTATTTTTGCCTCTTCTCCTCCACTATAAAAGGACCTACACCCACTCCCTTCCAAGCCATCTCTACCTACTCTACTCCTACCTACTCCCAAGCTTTAGCAAGCCTACCAACACTCCATTAGAGCTTATTCTTAAGCTCCCAAGGCTCTTATTAGTGTAGCAAACCTCTGCCCCACCAAATATTCCTCCAACTTCCCATCCCCCTTCGTAGGTCGCCTTGTAGCTGTCCTCCTACCTCCATTCCAATAGCAGATCACCTCCATCTTCTTACCTCCATTCCGGAGCCACGCCGAAGCTTTCCTTGACCAGACATTCTCCTGCATCTCGCCTCCATCGTCCCACTCCTCACCTCCTTCGTCCGAGCTTCCGCCAGGCGTTGTTGTCTCGCCGAACAGCCCATTCGGGAGATTGCCTCTCACCCCCCTCTCTTTTTATGCTTTCATAGTTTATTGTAATTGACATTGGAAGTAATATATATCAGATTTGTTCCACATGTCTATCTTGTGATTCATTTGCTTGTCTTTTATTTCAAAAACACAAAAAATAACAAAACTCTAAAATACTAAAAAGAAACGAATCGAAGTGTGATTTTTAGGTAAAGTAAACATTGCTCCCTGTGTTCGACCTGGGACTCCCTTGGAGTTTTGGTATAAATTTTATCTGATCGACGTGTTTTGCAACTACAATGATGGGTTACTTGTAACCCCGATTTCTAACATGCAAAACATGCCCGACCAGTCTGTATGAAGATGGATGTCGGCTACTACAGCAAGGGGGAGTGCATGGTCTTTTATAGAGGGAGAGCACACCTCCCCCCATGCTGCTAGCAGGAGGAGCGGTGAGGAGAGATGCACACCATGCCCTACAGTTGCATGGGAATAAAAAAATGAAATGGTGAAATTGCACTACCACACTCAAGGAAAATGTTAATAATGGAAGTGGATTGGGTGGCCATTTATTCTCACTCTCTTCCCCTCTTTATAAATGCATGCAGGTGTACATTTATAAATGCAAGTATGGCCACATAAGATGCATGGGTAATGCTAGGAGATAACACAAGATAGTATATTTATTGGTGTATCTTGCTGTGCAATCATACCCCCATGCCTATCTTTTGCTAGTCCCTAGCAAAACATTTGTATTGTGTTTATTACTGATCTTAAGATGAAGACATTTTTTCTGATGCAACATTAATTTGTTGATCCGTTGGATATTGTGAGAACCAATTATAGTGAAGACTACCAGTAGTTCAAGTCTTACATGATATAGACCATCTCTTGACTAACCTGGACTCTTGATATTTAAACCTTAAGTACGATTTCAAGGACTCAGAGGGTTTTGCCGTACTCGAGAGCTAAGAGCTTATGGTTTATGCATAGTGAAGGATCAAGACCAACCAGATGAACATTAAGGCTCAGGCCTGGGGTTTCACAAATGTTTAAGTATAGGTTGTTCCCAGCTTTAGCTCATGTCTTCGGATTAACACTCAAAAAGACGATGGAAAAACTCAACCCTACTTTTATTGTTTTTGTGGCTTAAAGAATTTATGGTAGAACAGGGTATTTGTAACGTGCCCTAAAAACTTTTGGGGAGAAGAATTTGTAGACATTTCGAGGATATACTGACTTATTCGTAAGATTTTTTTTTTCTACAACTTTATTTGGAAGAGCACACTTATTTGGTGGGTGACTACTTTTTCGGTGGAAAGGGTTCCTCCTAAACACAAGACTAAAGACTGGGATAAAAAGTCTACCTACGTGCATAGGTAAGGACTCCACCTTCCTTAATGAACACTAGGGTTGAATCTTATGTTCACCTGGTCTTTCTTGATATGTGTAGTGTGAACCAAGATTACTTAGGCTCTCAAGTAGAGGCAAACCAACGAATACGTCCTTAATTAGGAGAGATTTTGATCTATCTTATCAATGCTCGAGTGAATTAAGCCAAGCCTGAGTGAATCAAGCTTCTGTGGCCTGGAAAGTCTTCAAAACAACAGTTGAATATCCATAAACATTTATTGTATTTTTGTTTCAGCTTTCAGATCAATAGTTTTTTTTTTCTTTTTTTTTGAATTAGGCTATGTACAAATTTATAGATGGATATGTATAATGATGTAGAAGCTGCATGATACCCATATAATACCCAGATCCTATGGATGCCTTTCCACCCCGTCGTGCCCAATGATGCTATGTCCTCATATGCATGCAGGGTAAAGCAAGGTCCAAGGATCATGGTATGAGAGTTGAGGTGCGAGGTATACAGTAGGGTGGTAGGGTGGGTGGATGGTGGGTGGTGAAGTGAAAAGTTAAGAAGTGCGAAGTGAAGTGAAGTGAAATTGTGTAGGCGATAGTGGAGGAGTGTTGCTGGGGTGCCTCCCAATGAGCGCTAAATTTAATGTCCCCAGCTGGACTCAGAATGAGGCACGAAGTAAATTACCCTCTAGCAGGGTAACAGTTTCACCAATAGGGGTAGGTTCATGAGTAAGATAGGGTTTTAACCACTGCCCATTGACCGTAAATTTACGCCCAGATTTGGGATCTTCAATTTCGACGGCCTCGTTGGGAAATGGTCTTGAGACCAAGTAGTGACCAATCCATTTGGACTTCAATTTCCCTGGAAAGAATTTGAGCCGGGCATTGTAAAGGAAAACTTGCTGAGATGGCTCAAATTCCTTCTGCCGAATTCGGCTGTCGTGAAAGGCCTTAGTCCGTTGTTTGAAAGTTAAGGCAGAATCATAGGCTTCACAACGGAGCTCTTCCAGCTCCTAGAGTTGGAGCTTCCTTTATCAATCACATAGGTCTGGATTGAGGTTACATTCGCGAATCACCCAATAAGCGCGGTGCTTCAGCTCAATGGGGAAATGACAAGGCTTCCCGTAAATAATTCTATAAGGATACATACCGAGGGGAGCCTTGAAGGAGGTTCGATACGCCCAAAGTACATCAATCAACTTGTTGAACCAATCCTTACGGTCAGGCCAAACCATTTTCTGGAGAATTTGCTTGATTTGCCGGTTCGACACCTCAGCCTGGCCGTTCATCTAAGGATGACACAGAGATACGATACGATGGTGGACATCATATTTCCTCATAAGTGCCCGAAAAGAAGCATGGGTGAAATGACTTTCTCCATTAGGGATAATGGCTCGAGGGATCCCAAAGCATGCAAAAATGTAGTCTTTGACAAATCAAGTAGATATGACATGGTCAGCATGGTGCGTGGGAATAACCTCAATCCATTTCGAAACATAATCAACAGCAACGAGGATGTACTCAAAGTCATTGGAAGGAGGAAAGGGACTCATGAAATTAATTCCCCAAATGTCAAAGATTTCAACAGCTAGGATGGGTTACAAGGGCACCATGTCACGATGTGACATTGATCCTAACGACTGGCACCTAGTGCAATGCTTAGCACAATTGTGTGCATCCTGGTGAAGGGAGGGCTAAAAGAAATCGCACTGCAACACCTTGGCTATAGTTTTCCTCCCAGAGAAATGGCCTCCGCAGGCCTAATCGTGACAGAAGGATAGCACACTAGGGAATTCGCTATCAGGAATACAGCGACGGATGATCTGGTCAGCACCTACTCAAAAAAGTAGTGGATTATCCCAGAAATAATACTTTGCTTTTACGATGAGACACTCGCTCTGGTTTTTAAGCCAGCCATGTGGAAGGGAGCTAGAAGCAAGGTAATTGGCAATGTTAGCATACCAAGGTCCAGTTGCCACATTAATTGCCAGTAGGTGATCATCGGGAAAAACCTAATTAATCGGCAGGGTAAGTCCAATGTGGTCAGGGTCCAGCCTCGAGAGATGATCAGCAACAACATTCTGGGCTCCGGCCTTATCTCAGATCTCATGGTCAAATTCTTGGAGTAAAAGGATCCAACGAATTAGTCTAGGCTTGGCATCCTTTTTGTGCATGAGATGACGAATGGCCACGTGATCAGTGAATGCAGTAACATGCGAGCCCAGAAGGTAAGAGCAGAATTTCTCCAGCCCAAAGACAACCGCCAGTAGTTCTTTCTTAGTAGTCTTATAATTACGCTGGGCCTTGTCCAATGTTTTACTGGCGTAGTACACCACGAAGGGGTGTCTATCGCGTCTTTGTCCCAGGATGGCTCTGACTGCAAGGTCAGAAGCGTCACACATGAGTTCAAAGTCGAGGGACCAATTAGGCGGCTGAAGAACAAGGGCCCTAGTGACAGCATCCTGCAATTGTGTGAATGCTCGTATATAGTCGGGGCCCATATCAAATGGTACGTCGGTCGATAGGAGATGAGTTAAAGGTT
This sequence comes from Thalassia testudinum, assembly GCA_037157565.1. Taxonomy (NCBI): domain Eukaryota; kingdom Viridiplantae; phylum Streptophyta; class Magnoliopsida; order Alismatales; family Hydrocharitaceae; genus Thalassia; species Thalassia testudinum. The sequence continues at coordinate 106,417,366 of JAZHRO010000003.1, read as the reverse complement.
TAGAAATTTTGAAGAAGTCTTTGATGAATCTCCTATAGAAACTGTCATGTCCTAAGAAGGAGCGGATTTGCTTAACAGAACTAGGCATAGGTAAATCAGCAATCACATCAAGCTTAGCTCTGTCAGGCTCAATACCCCTATCGGAGATAATGTGACCGAGAACAATCCCCTCGTGTACCATAAAATGACTTTTCTCCCAACAAAGCACAAGGTTCACATCAATACATCTCCGAAGGATGCAGTTCAAGTTGGCTAGACAATCATCAAATGAAGGTTTGAAGATCGAAAAGTCGTCCATGAAAACCTCAAGAAAGTCACCCACCACATCATGGAATATCGCTAGCATACATCCCTGGAAGGTTGCTGGCACATTACAAAGTCCGAATGGCATCCTTCCAAATGCGAACGTGCCAAAGGGGCAGGTAAAGGTGGTTTTCTCTTCGTCCTGGGGGTCAATAGCCACCTGGACATATCTAGAGAATCCATCCAGGAAATAGAAAAATTTATTTCCCGCTAACCGTTCTAGGATTTGGTCAATAAATGGTAGTAGAAAATGGTCTTTCTTTGTTATAGCATTTAGTTTCCTATAATCTACACACACTCTCCAAGATGTAGGAGTGCGTGTAGGGATGGATTCGCTCCTATCATTGACACGGATGGTGAGTCCCGCCTTTTTGGGCACGACATGAATCGGGCTCACCCAGGGGCTGTCACTGATTGGGTAGATTATACCTGCATCTAGCCACTTAATGATTTCCTTTTTAATGACTTCCTGCATGTTAGGGTTGAGACATCGCTGCATCTCGCAGGAAGGTTGAGCCTCCTCCTTCATATATATACGGCGAGTGCAGTAGGAGTGGCTAATGCCAGTTAAGTTAGATAAGGACCATCCAATGGCTACCTTGTGTTCCATGAGGACCTTCATTAGCTTGCACTCTTGCTCCTTGGTCAGTTTTGAACTAATAATTACAGGGAGCATTTCATTTGGCCCAAGAAAAGCATATTTGAGCGTGTTAATCGGTGCTTTCAGCTCGGGAGTGGATGATGAAAGATCTGGCATTTCTTGAGACGAGAGTGTCCTAAGCGGATCAGAAGAAAGAAGGGCAAGAGAAAGAAGCTGACCCTTAGATTGGCCAAGAAGAGGGGCATCTTGGATTGATGGATCCAAGAAAGGAGAGCCCCAGCGATCAGCATTTGGGCTCAAGGTCCTAGTGTGGAGTCGCATGTCCGCCTGATTTAGCAGGAAAGAAAGGGCAATCCGGTATTCAAGAGGGTGGACCAGAGGTGAGTAGGTTGGATATGACTCAGACCACGAGGTGTGGGAAGCGGAGAAAACCTTGTCAGGAGTCTGGTCAGGAGAAGGTAAGCGTAAGGGGAGGGATGGAGAAACATCACAATATATGTTAGTCAGGCGATGGTTTGTGCTCAGGGGCAATCCACAGCAGTCAGAATAGGTCCCTATTAGTCTGATACATGCGCTGATGGCCATGTCCTCGTCAGACGTGTCATCCTCAATGCAATCGCAATCAAAATTCTTGGCGGCCTTGAAGATGTTCAGCTTGAGCTTCTCAGAGCCAACGATGATCTGAATGCAACTCGACTCATAGTCGATATGGGTGCGAGCTATGGCCAAGAAAGGTCGACCAAGGATGATCGGACAATCAGAAAGTGAGCTAGGAACTTCCATATTCAAAACAAGAAAGTCAATAGGAAAACAGAGACTGTTGACCCTAACCACCACGTCTTCCACCACACCCTTCGGGATTTTGACAGAACGATCTACCAACTGCAATGTGACAGGGGTGGGTTTCAGATTTCCTAAGGAAAATTTCTCGAGCATGATGGTTGGTATAAGGTTGATGGAAGATCCTAGATCAAGCAAAGCACGGTTAAAATTGCAGCCTTGGATGCTACAAGAAATAAGTGGTGTGCCCGGATCTTTCTGCTTCGGCGGTAGATTTGATAGTATAGCACAACTCACATGAGGCAAGAGGACCACTAGATTCTTTGTTTTCTTTGACTGTAGCCTGGGTGTAGTGTAGTCTTTAAAGAATCAGGCAACAGTTAGTATATGGTCGAAAGCCTCCAACAGGGGTGCTTTGATCTCAACATCCCTGAATAAATTACGCAGGTTATCAATGGCTTGCATATTCCTTTTCTTGCCTTTTGGGTCCCTCAATAGAGCCTCAGGGAATGGAACTGCTTCTGGCACCAGTTTGGGCATATTGTCCTCATAAGAATGCGATGCGCATCCTAATTGAGAGGGTGATGAAGAAGATGGGCCAGAATCAAGTCGAGGCGGATCGACGGTTTGCATACCACTCCTTGTAGTTATCGCATTGGACGTCGCAGGTCCAGTAGGATCATAAGATGGAGGAGGGTTCACAATAGGGACATAAAGGTGATGTGCTACTGCAGGATTAGCCTGGAATCCTGGTGGAGTGCTTGGAGCTTGCAGAATCTGATGACCATGCCCCTGAGAAGGTTGTACCTATGGTTGCAGACCACAGGGTACAAAATTTTGTGGGTTAGGAATAGGTTTGGCTGAAAGAGTGCCCTGAGATCAAGTCGTCATGCGTAGTTGACTGATCTCAACATTCTGCTGCTCCAATTGGTGCTAAAGAGAGGTCATGTTTTCTTCATGGCACTTGGACATTTTCGCCATCATTGACATCAATTTATCAAGAGGACTTAATGCATGTTCTGTTTGAGGTGCGTAAGGACCCGATGGTGTATTTGCCACAGGATTACATTGGGCCCTTGGAATGACGGGTGCAGATGGTCGCATTGGTCCACTAGTGGGGTTTTGGCTTTGCGGGTTACTGGACCATGTGAAATTAGGATGATTTCACCACCCTGGGTTATAAGTAGCCAAGAATGGGTTGTTCCCCAGGGCACAAGCATCTTCTAACCCAGAAGATGAGTCCGCGTGCGTATATGCATCCGAGCACACTGAGGCTTGGTCCTCCTTGTCAAAATATTGATTTGCAGAAGCCAGGTCCACATTGCTTACCGAATCACTCAGCGCGGTACTTGGTAAGGATGGTCTCACAGGATTCTTGAGAATCATCCCAGTATTGGACGGATTAAGGGTGTGACGGAGTGATGCAGTGGAGGTGTTTGCCATAGAGTGGGTGGGGTTGGCCAGAATCTTGTCCAGCTTCTTGTGCATGACGGAGACTTCTTCCAATTTTTGTGCAATTAAGTTAAGATCTGTGGATGAATGGGAGGGTTCCATGTCAACTTCGTGAACATTGCAGGGCATGCTGGTACAATTAAAGGTGACAATGGAGGCATTATTCATTGAGTTTTCACTCATGTTCTCAAATAATTCAAATGCTCCATTCTCATCTTTATTCATAAAGTTCTCTCCGCAGGAAGCGTCGGCAATCTATCGCAAAGTCTCATTTAGCCCATAATAGAAGATTTGGGCTATATGCCACTTTGGAAGACCATGGTGCGGGCACTTCCTTAGGAGGTCATTATACCTCTCCCAAGCCTCATGAAATTGCTCGCTGTTTTGTTGCATGAACAAAGTTATAGCCCGTCGAAGCACATTGGTTCACCCGATTGGGAAGAATTTCTAGAGAGATGCTGTGCGCATCTCTTCCCAAGAATGGATGGTTCTCCCAAGGGTGCGCAACCACTGCAATGCTTTGTCCCGCAATGAAAATGGGAACATTTTCATGAGGACAATTGATAACTCGATGTTTCTTGGTTTAACAGTTTCAGCTAATCGGGTTAAGTCTTCCAAATGAAGAAAGGGATCTTCACTTGCAAGATCATGGAAGTGAAAGTTAATTAGGCCAATGACATTAGGTTTTAATTCAAAATCATCCCCACCCATGGGGACCCGAATTTTCCCAATGGTCTTTGTAGCAACAAGATTTTGATAAGGACTAAGAGACCTAGGTTCCTCCCTTTCAGAGGGAGGGCGATTCATTTCCTCCAATGTTTCCCTTATGGCCTCGATTTGTTCATTATACAGTGCCATTTGGGCTTGGAGCTGGGTTATGGGGTCTACGGCTCCACCACCACCTGGTGGAATTGGAGGGGGCAATTTCCTCCCTCGGGATTTGGGGGTGGGCATGCAGCCATGTTTGTGGAGGAGGATAATGATTCACCAGTTTCTATCCTTCTAGAATTATCAAATAATTCAAACAATTCAGGGTTTTGTGACCTCCTCCCAAACATGTACTACCGCAGGAAGAATTAGGGAGATGAGAAGGGAAAGGGGATGAGAGAAACAATGCCATAAGGATACACTTGATGACAAATCAAAGCAATTAATTTCCTAACCCCTACAATGTGCCCTTAAACCTAAAGATCTAAGTTACCTACTATCACTACCTACGGAACTAAATGAGAGCACCGCAGAACCACCGGACCAGATTGAAAGGCCGTTTGCCCTAGTCATAGACACTCGATAGCACGTGGGAACCCACACCAGCACGTAGGTAGTTAGACCTCCAATCCTTAATAGGGGTCAAGTTGCTACCAGTTTTAATTTAGAGGCTTAGGATCAAGTGCTCAAGAAATGTGGAGGGCGTTATATATGGGTAATGCCCAAGTGCATTCATTTTAAGAGTGTGTAAATCAAGCATGCAATGGGGAAATCTCCCCGAATTGAAGTTTTAGATGGTGAATGACTTTTAGAATTTCAACCTTAAGTAGTATGGATTTTAGGATTCCACTGAATTACCGATTCAACCAATCTCCGGGTTTTGAGAAAACACAAGTTCTTTATGCCCAACAAACCCTTCTTTAATGTGAATTAGTTAATGCATGCTAAAATGCACTGGGCTTCCCTAGATGGAAATTTCTAAGTGTGGATGCACGAGTCTATTTTAATTCAATGTGAAAGGGAGCCAAAACACTTCAATTCAAGTGCTCCCAATCACCAAAATGATAATCCACAAAAGGCTCAACTACCAAATGATGTAAAAAAAATGAAAACGTTGGGGTTGATATATTCGGGATCGAATCTAAGGCAAATGAGGAGTCGTGGTGGGTTGGAATCAACTCAATTCCAAGTCTCCCCACCAAAAATGTGATCCCAAAATGTGAATAAATGAGGCAAGGAAGGATGGCAATCAATCAATTTTTATCTTGCCACAAAGAAAACTTCACACAACGAAAGATCCAAGAATCGAGATTCTTGGATTTTCGCTAGGCGAAGTTTGCGGGAAATCAAGGGGCAGTGGGGGTGATAGCAAACAATCAACAAGTGATTTTAGTCCACTGACCCCAAGAAATTTCCAAGAAGTGTTTTTAGGTTTTTTTGAAATTTTTAGATTTTTAGATCTTTTTTTCTTTTTTTAAGGTGACAAGATGACCTAAGTTACTAAGAGGGTGACACCTACCTCCTTAGCAACATGGGTGAAGCTCCAATGTGGTGCCAGCGACTTCACGTTCTTGCACTCGCCTTGGATTTGCCCACGTCTCCAACCTCCTCTACGTGTCTCCTCCTTGCAACAGGTACACCTGCACACAAACAAACAAAAACACCTGTGAAGAGAAGGGTGGAAGCAGAGAAAATCAAAAGGAGAGTAGAGACCTACTCCAAATAGCGCCTTCCCGGTAATGGCTCTAGAAAAGCGTGATGGATACTCGAATAAGCTTTATTAATATGGTGATATTAATGTCAAAATGAGTATAGTGAGTTAACCTAAATCGAGTCTACACCAGTCTCACAAAATTTTTAACCTAGCCTATTTGATTCTATCTTGATCACTTTTAGGCCCAGGGTCGATGTTTTCATGATTTTGTGCGGGTTTTAAAAGAGAATATGTCACGTTGTAGTATAGCCGACAAAACGTTCAAACAAATAGAGAATTTTATTACTCAAAAACCGGAGTATCCGAGGTCGAACACAGGGAGCAAATGGAATTTACTACTAATCAAAATGTAATTGAACACTCTAATTTACTCAAAATGTTAATTCAAATATGAATGTATGCCATTAAAGGTAACTATGACAAAAGAAATGAAATTGGACGTCTGATCTTGTGACCAGACGTCTTAAAAGTATTTTCCCTTTTCTTTTGATTATTCTTCTTCTTCTGCATTCTCTTTTTCTTCTTCGTCTTCTGCCTTTGCTTTCTTTCTTCTTTCTCTTCTCTCTTTCTGCTTTGCTTTCTTTCTTCTTTCTCTTCTCTCTTTCTGCTTTGCTTCTTGTCTTGCGAAGGCTTCTTTCCTCTTTCCTTCTCTTCTTTGCCTTGCCTTCCTTCTTCCTTCTCTTTCCTGCGAGTGCTTCTTCTTCTTCCTTGGTATCCTTCTCTCAATCTCTTCTTCTGCTTCTTCTCTTATCCTTGCGGCTAAGTCTCTCGACGCTTAGTCTACCTGCACAGAGCAAAACCTACCCCTCTTCCCTCTACCTACGTGCCTCTCTCTCTCAGCAATTCACTCAGGGACGCTCTCCCAGAGCCACACGGATATTCGGGTCGGATCGTACCCGAGACCAGGCGCACCTGCAGGTGGTGTGATGCGCGAGGAGTGCTCAGGTTTAGGTCGGGTTGGATCCTGCCAGATCAGCGAGATGAAACCGCGGACGAGGCGGGCGTGAGGGCAAGTGAGGGACCTCACCCCTGTGCTTTCGGAGGCGTTAAGGCAATATCACAAATTCAATTTATGGCGCAGCGGCGCCTCGTCTCTCCATGATGTGGGACTAAAGGTTCTGCCCTGATTTCGCGCGCACCCACAGACTTGCGTGCCATCCCCATAGCTGCTGGCTTCTTAGCGCCCCTAGCTGGACTCGAAGCACTTCGCATCACTCGCGTGAACCTGCTGCGCCTGCAGCCTGGGAGCCCTGGCACCTGGAGCTGCGTTGGAGCTTCTTCAAATGTTGTCCATGACGGTAGGAGCGTCGACACTGTCAGACATAAACATGGCCTATTGGCCCAATCAGACTAGCTGGACACCTTTGCCGTGGCACGGCGAAGGCGGTGGACGGTGCTGCAGGCCGCAGGTCGGCCTAGGCGTGCGTGCCTAGGTCAACCTGTGGCCGGAAGTGTGGGGTTGTTCGGGGGACTACTACGGAGGTGCGGAGTGGCAGTGGAGGGGTGGAAAGTGTTCCTGGTGGTGAGGCAGAGCTTTCGAAATGGTTGGCGAGCCGTGTGGAGGGGCGGAATGGTAGGAGCGGCTCGCCGGAGGTCGGTTGGTGATGTGGAAGATGAGGGTGGTCGACGTCGGTTGAGGGTCGATTAGATGAGATAACAGGGGGAAAAGAGAGAGGGGACTATGAGGAATAGTTCTAACCTAATTGTAGGGACGAAGGAGGACGGAGGGCGGACAGCTGTACCTGCTGTCGCCGGAGAAGACGCTACCCAGTGGGGGAGAACGGTTGCGACGATGGGGCTGAGGCGGCGTGCACGGGTACTGCGCGACGCGGAGGAGAGTCAGGAAGATAACTTTGCCACTCGTTTTGTGGCAGAGCGAAGAGGGAGGGGAGGGGGGCTCGCCGGAGCTTGCTGGGAACTTTGGCCGGGTAGGAGGAGATGAATTGGAGGTGGAAACTCGGCCAAATCAAGCAGAAATTGAGCAGCCGGAGGTGTAGTCTCTTTTATATGCACTGGGCCGGTTGTTCAGGGTGTGGAGGGCACGCAATCGTCTGAGGTCGATCGCTGGAGATGGAAAGAGGTTAAGATACCCGAATCTCTCGTGCGTTCGCACGAGAGATTGGGTTCACACCAGAGGTTGTGATCGGCCTTAAATGGAAGGGAATTCCTCAGAGAATCTCCCTTCCATTTTTAGGAGAGAATCTCTGAGGAATCAGAGAGTAATCCCTCTCTAAACCTCTCCTGAGCTTGGTTCTGCCCTAACAATGGCGGCAGGACCTGATTGCAAAGGTGGCGAGGAACTTAGGGGGCTCTCTGCAAAGATATTCAAAAGATAGGGACCAATTTATGATTTGGGTGTACTAAATTGTAAAGTAGGTAAAGATGACATTCCCTTAGGTCCAAATTTTGGTACAAACTTAATTTTGACCTAAAGAATCCAATGGTGAAGTTGGATTTTAGGTTTGACCTCGTTTCACTGGATATTTTGCGCAAAAACCCAAATTAGGTTAATTGACTAGCTAGGACCCTAATCTAGGTCAAACTGGGTTCCAAAGGCCAAAGTAAATGTTCCAAACCCTAGAGGATGTTTCTCCATAATTTTTAGAGGGTTTACTTGATTTTTATCTTGACCAAAACCTTGTTAATTTAAGCGGGTCTGTTTTAGGGTTACCAAGTGTCATTTAATTCCTAGATTGCACATAAACCCATTTCTGATTGACTCAACCCACTTTTTATCTCATTTAGACCATTTGACCTATGTTTTGCCTCTGAGAAATCCCGTTTATGTACTGCAATGGTAAAATTGCAGTTTTAACCTTTATTTCATGTTTTCTTCTTAGAGCACTTGTTCCTTCAGTTAAGCCTTCTTCTAGGTTATGTAGGAGCTTTTATCTTCTTTATTAGGTCAAAATGAGCTAGTTATGGCTTATGATGAAGCTATCATCAGTCGATCTCAGGGAGGAGAGGATTAGGAGATTTGCAAAGTTTCTACACCTTTCCTAAAATGTATCTCTTCCATGCATTTATGATATTTTTGGTTTTCTTGATTTTTAGGTTCTTTCCGATAAACTTGTTCTTGAGACACACCCTCAAATAGGTCCTTGGCTATACGCCAAAATACAATGAATCCTATCTCGCCACATGCAAGATCGTGTGCCTGCAAATCAAGATTTATCTTTTCTATTTTATACTTTTTTTAGTCTGTTTAGTAGCAGGAAGAAAAGATAAATTGAAAGCAAAATAGAATACAATGTAAAGAAATGCTTAGCTTAGTATATCTGTATATGTATATATAGCAGATATAGAATATGTATAATTATATAGATGTTATATAGATAAGGGTGAAGATGGAAATGTGAATGGGATGTAGCACGGTGTCAAGTTGGTCCACGTCTAGCAAGATGCAACCAATAAGACTAAGTGCCACGTGGAGTGTGGAGCGGATGTGTGTGTGTGTGGGTGGACGTGCTTACTTTGCACAGATATCGAGGAATATCAGCAACTAGTGCGAATATTCCCATGATACGATGCACGGTGGAGGGGTGAGTGCACGTGTATGAGGGTAGTGTATGTGAGGTGTGTATGGGAGAATGTGGGTGTGTGGATATATATAAGTATATATGTATATATCTATATAAGTAGCTATAACTATATAGATGTGTGTATATATATATGTATAGGAATATATATATTTAATTACGTATGTATAAATATTTAAGGGTGAAGGTGTGTGAGTGTATATATATATGTATATGTATGTGTGTAGGTGTGAGTGTCTGTGTATGTGTCAGGGTGTGTGTGTATGCTGAAGGAGGGCCAGCCGTTTAAGACATTTGCAGCGTGGGGGCGTCGTTTGGAGGCACGCAGGTGCAGAGGCAAAGGCGAACGCGCATGCACAGGGCGGGTGAGATGCAGCGCACTGTGGTTGTGTTCCGGATGAAGTGCTCGCGCTGCATAGTGCAGTGCACAGTGCTGAGGGTAGGAGCGCATGCGGGTGGAGTGGTGATCGATTGGAGCAGGTGTGAGCGAGGAGAGAAAGCGACATAGCCATCGACTAAGTGAGAAATGAGCCGATGAATATAGTGTCGCGCAGATCTGACGCTACAGTGTACTACAGAGAGCGTGCGGTCTGGCGACCGGCTGGAGGTGGTTCGGCACACGACCGGCGCTGTGGAGCACCCACGCATGCAGAAAGGAGCCCCGAGCGGTTTGCTCGAGTAGGCAGTGATGCACAGAGTTGGGCAGACATGCTAGAGGTGCGCGGAGGGCATGAGCTTCAAAGGTTGGAGCCCTACATTAATGGCAAAGGAGAAGAACAGCAACAAAACAAAAAAGGAAAGAAAAATGCAAATAAAAAAAAATGAAGCAAGAAACCACCATGCCTACCTGCTTACGACGGAGCTGGGCGATGGTGGAACTCACAGTGGTGGTCTGAGACCATTGTGAGCTATCTCCTGCACACGGTGTGCCTCTTCTCAACTTGTGAGAAGAGGAACTGTGTATGGAGAGGGAGAGGGAAGGAGGTTGGCCAGCGGTGCATTTGGTGTAGTCTGAGGGTGGCGATGGGTCTGTATGAAGATGGATGCCGGCTGCTACTGCATCGGGGAGTGCAAGGTCTTTTATAGAGGGAGAGCACGCCTCCCCACATGCTGCTGGCAGGAGGAGCGACGAGGAGAGGTGCACACCATGTCCTATAGTTGCATGGGAATAAAAAAATGAAATGGTGAAATTGCAATGCCACACTCAAGGAATATGTTAATAATGGAAGTGGATTCGATGGCCATTTATTCTCACTCTCTTCCCCTCTTTATAAATGCATGCAGGTGTATATTTATAAATGCAAGTATGGCTACATAAGATGCATGGGTAATGCTAGGAAATACATAAGATGGCATACATATTCAAAAGATAAAGAGAGTCAATCGAAACATAAGTAGAGGAAGGATTGGGAATAGGACTTTTATTCTATGTGAACAACTAGAACTAGAATAACTAGAACTACTATAATGAAAACTAGAAATAGAACTAGAAATGCTAGAGAACTAGAAAAGAACTAAACTACTACTAGAATTAATGCAAAAATTAACTAGGAGAACTATTCTACTAGAAACTTAGGAAGAAGGGCACCAACGACACTTCCAAAAGGAAGCTTTTGTTGGCCTTGAAAGGGCTTGAGCAAGAAGGTGGTGACTGACCACCTATAATGGTGGTGGCTGACCACCTATAATGGTGGTGGTTGGCCTTGAAAGGGAGGGAGGAGGCTATGAAGGTGGTGGTTTTAAGGTGGAAGAAGGAGGAAGGAGGATGGGCTAAAAAAGGGGGCTATGGCCGGCCACCCTTGGTGGCCTTTTAAGGAGGAGGGTGGCTAAAGGTGGCACACCAAAGGAAGGAAAGAAGTTGTTGGTGGAGCCACCTTTGGTGGGATTAGGTTGTTAAGATTTGTTTAGGTGTAGTTTTAGGAATAGGTTTTATAAAACGGGTTGTAGGAATAGATTCTAATAGGTTGGGATAGCCTAATAGGTAAATGGGTTGAGTCTAATTGAATAGGCTCTAGTCTAATTAGGTGTATGGAGATCTAATTGTGATGGGGTTATACTAAATAGGTTAAGGCTAAGTGTGATTGGGTCATAAGTGTGTTTAATTAGATTATAATAAACCTAATTAAACTTGTGTAGGTTGGGAATTAGTCAATCAACTTACGGGTGAACCTAATTGAAAGTAGGTGCACCCAATCAAGTAGGTGTGCCCCCAATTGGGTAAGGGTTAGGTCTATAGGGTTTAGGTTGGGTCTGGTTAGACTCACATGAGTGTAATCAACTTAGGATTAGTCCAATTAGGTCGAATGGTTCAAATTGATATATGGCTGACCCAATTGCCTCAAACTAAGTCAATTAGGTGTACTATGGTCCTAAATAGGTTTCTAGGTTAGGGATTGGGTATTGGATAGGTGGATTAGGTTTATGGATAATAGGATTGGACTATGGATAGGGTGGATAAGTATATGGATAACGTTATCCATGTTTTTGGCCTTTGAGCTCATATGTCCTCATGTTGAGCTGGTTCAGGGATAGGTACTGGGATAAGGTCATCCTAGGGTTTTAAGGATAGGAAAGGGATATCATAGTTCTTCTCTTTCTTTTTCTGCATTTATTCTAACAAGTAGTCATCATCTTTCTTCTTTCTCTCTTCTTGTGTTCTCAAGCTTTCTTTATTCCAGCTTTATTTCAAGATTCAACTATAGATTTGCTTCAGCTTCTACGCCTATCCAGCTTTATTCTACTCAGAATAGCTTCTGAGCCCTTATTTCCTATAAACAAGAATAAACCTGAATTAGTATAGAAAAATAGCATTATTAACTATGCAATAAAAGGATGCAATGCATGATATGAAATTTATGAATGCACTGATCACAAGTTTTGTCAGGTTCTAACATAATTTAGGTTAATTAAATCCCATGATTGCTGAGCAATCAAGGTCCCATATCCATAACCTCCCCCATTGTAGATGCAGCTTTAAGGATTGCTTTTCTACTCCAATACTCTTGTGGAATGTCTTGGATAAGTTTTGAGTCCTTATTTCCTATAAACAAGAATAAACCCTAATTAGCATAGAAAAATAGCATTATTAACTATGCAATAAAAGGATGCAATGCATGATATGCAATTTATGAATGCACCGATCACAAGTTACATTAGGTTCTAACATAATTTAGGCTAATTAAGTCCCATGATTGCTATGCAATCAAGGTCCCATATCCATAACCTCCCCCATTGCAGATGCAGCTTTAAGGATTACTTTTCTACTCCAATACTCTTATGGAATGTCATGGATAAGGACCAAGAAGGTAGTTGACTGGATTTATATTCTGAAGGTGCATTGTTGGGCTTAGCCTTTTCTATGGCTATCAAATTTCCTTCAAAATGCCAAGGAGCTGTACTACAAATAAGGTTTGCATCTTTGATTGATCTACAAATTGCCATATGATAATTAGCTTCTGTTTCTTGGAATAGAGGGGGACCTGATAAATTGTAAGCCTTTTATAGCATTTCAAATAGGCTTCTTGATGGAAACACCATCATGAGCCCTAACTAGCTCATTTTGACCTAATGAAGAGAATAAAGGCTCCTACATAACCAACTGAAAGTCCTAATTCACTGCATAACCTTTTTGAGAGAAAAATAAGAAACTAGGGGCAAAACTGTAATTTTACCAATGCAGTACAACAACGGTTCTTCTCAAGGGCTAAACAAAGGTCAAATGGTCTTAACAAGATAAAAAGTGGGTTGGATTTGACAGAAAAGTGTTTGTGTGTACCCTGTGAATTAAATGACTTCTTGAAATCCTAAAATAGACCTACTTGATTAACCAAGGTTTCGGTCAGGATAAAATTCACCTAAACCTTCTAATAATTATATAAAAATATTCTCTAGGTTTTATAACTTTCAATTTGGCCATTGGAACCTATTTTGACCTAGAATGGGGTCTCAAATAGATATTTGCCCTAAATTAGGTTTTTGCATAAATTTCCCAGTCAAACGTGGTCAAACACAAAATCCAACTTCACCATTGGATTCCTTAGGTCCAAATTAGGTTTGTACCAAAATTTGAACCCAAGTTGAGTTTGCCTTGACCTAGTTTGCAAAATGGTCCAGCCTGATTACATTTATACCCCTATCTTTCAAAAACCTTTGAAAAAGGCCCCCTAGCTTCTTTATCATTTTCATAATTAGGTCCCTCTGCCATTATAGCGGAGGAATCCTACTCCGGCAAGCTTTGGAAGGTGGTTTCTCCCTGATTGCTCAGAGAATCCCCTTCAAAATTGGAAGGGAGATTCTCTGAGAAAATCCCTCTAATGTGAATCCAGTTTGATGCCCTAATTTCTTCCCAATCTCTCATGCAAATGCATGAGAGATTTGGGTCTCTTTTGAGTTTCCTTCTCCGGCGAGCATTCCTTGCTTGGAAGCTTGGCTCCCAAGCACAAATCCCCCTCCAGAGATCTATTTAAGAAGTCCCAGATCCAACCGCATTCCCCAAGCTTGAATTCAACCAGAAACCCCCTCAAATTCTTCTCTCCTCTACCGACCGATTCGCTCGTCAAGCTCTGGCGACCTTCCCTACTCTCCGTCATTGTCTGACCACAATACCAGTGGCAGATTCTTCCTCCTTGCTTTCATCCGCGTCGCGCAGCACCCGCTGATGCCCTTGTCTCCCCTTCATCCTCGCCGACCATCTCTCTCTGAGCGCCTTCATCTCCGACGTCAGCAATATGCATCTGGCGCCATCTTTGTCTCCCCTTCGTCCACTATCATCCCAGATAAGTTCCCTTTCCCCTCTACATTCCTCTCCACCCTTTATTCTTCCAAATCAACCACTGCCGCCCTCCATCACCCTCATCTCCATCTCTGGCCACCACCTCCGGTGAGGCCACTCCACCTCCACAGGTCATCCCACCCCTCGCCGACAAGCCCATAAGCTTCCCCTCACACCACTGAACATTTGCCCTCCACTTCACACACCACTCCACTCACTCACGCAGCTCACCGAACACACCCACACCTTTGCACACAGTGTGCCCTAGGCACATGTGCACAGACGTCCCCACACAATGCTAACCACCCCAGCACATTTGTCGTTCCTTGGCGATGCTCCCTGAGCAATTTGACATGGCCATCTTTGTGATTTCAGGTATAGGCGTTCTCTGCCATTGGTGACCAAGCTTGAAGCAAGCTTGAGGTTGCTCTAGGCCTTGCTGCTTCAAGTGTTGCTTCCCAGGCTGTGCGGAAGGCTCTCGCGCATGTGTCCAGACTCTCAATTCCAGTCGAAGGCTGTGGCAGTTGAGGCAATTGGAGGACCACCTCTGCTACGGGCGTGCAAGAAGAAGGGCGTGCATTTAGTCACACAGTGGCGGCTGAGAAGCGATCGAACCTGCATAAGTTGAATTTGAGCCATAGCCTTATCGCCTCCAAACCATGGGGTGAGGTCCCTCTCGCCCAACCGACCTAATCTCATCTGTGGCACTGCCGACGCGGACCTGGTTGACCCGACCAGACCTGCACTCCTCGCCCACCACCACACGCCGATGGGCCCAGTCCTGGATATGCACCCGACCCGATTACCCAAATTCATGTGGCTCTGGGAGAGCGGAACCTAAGAGAGAAAGAGAAGAGAGTTGCGTGTGGGTAGGGTGTAGGTTTTGCTGTAGGCTGAAGAGAAAGAAGAGGAGTAGAAGCAGAGGAACAAAGAAATAAGGAGCCGCAGAAGAGTAGAGAAAGAAGAAATCAGGAGCACTATAACATTAGTTTAAGTCATTTGATTTACAAATCAGACATCCAATTTGATTTTAATTCATATTCATATACATTGAGTTCTTTAGTATTTTGTGTTCTACATCACCATTTACTTCCATATTTTTGCACTTTGATACTGATATTATTGCACATTCTTTTAAATTCTAAATTGTGATCTTGATTTCTAAATACCAATTTACTCCCTATGTTCGACCCCGGACTTCAAATTTGAGTAATAAAATTATATCTGTTTTGAACGTTTTTTCGACTATATTATAATGCAATACTTTTAAAACCCTATTCAGCACGATAAGCACCTCTTGACTTGATGCTCCTTTGACTGGAATCCTTGAAATAAATACATTTCTTTCAGAAATTGGGGCCTATTTGATCTAGCTCTAAGAATGAAAAGGCTGGCTGATGGTAACACCATCATTCATCATAACTAACTGAAATTTGTCAGATTCAAGTGTTAAATTCTCCTTAATAATCATCTAAGGATCATAAGTCCGTGTTGAACTAATTTGAGAAGAAGACAGAAAGAAGTGTTAATTCTACCATTTTAACTTCCAATCACAAATGCAGATCAACCAAGGGGTTAGTCAAGGGTTAATTCAAGGTCAAATGAACTTAAATATCTAAGAAGTAGGCTCATACTGATTGAATTAGGGTTTCACGTATTTTATGGATTAAAATATTACTAAAAATCCTAATTATCAGCCTCACTCAAATTGAAAGGGTATAATAGAGATAAATTCAATATAAATCTCCTAAAAATTATTGAAAAATATTCTAGGTCGTTTGGTACCATCACTTTGACCATCTGAACCCATTTTAACCAAAAATAAATATTCAAACAGGAATTTGTCCTATTATTCGGGCTGGGTATGATGGATGTGGAGAAGCTGCGTTTCAGCACTAGCTACTTTGATAATCTCATAGTCATGTGGAGATTGGTGTCACCTTTTGATGGTAACTCAAAAGAAAGACCTCCGTGAGAACTCTGCATTCAAGGATGATAATTCCATCAACTGGGGTTAGTTTTAGGGATTTATGCGCACTAATAACATACCATGATGGGCATAGGAGCACTTCATGAATTGCAAATTAAGATTGCTTATAAATCAATGTTTAATGGTCATATGTACAAGTGCATGTTGAAATAGGCCTCAGATGAGCAATCGGACTGCACGGATGGATTTAGATCGACAAATGGAGTCCAATAGACTCAAAATCACTTAAATCCGACATTCATAGCTCCAACAAGCAGCTCAAGAAGTTCTGACCGTTGATCAAATGATCAATGACCCATAATGCGCCATGTGGCACCTGCCTGCTTGCATCTGCCACCCTCTCTCTTCATCGTACGATCTCGGCTGCACATCTCCCATCAGACGGCTGAGGATCTGTGAGCTCAGCACCACACTGCATCTCCAGTGCGTCTAAAGAACAAAATCTGACCATTGGATCCCCATCCAATGATCGATGTCACCCATGCCTGATTTCACTGCTGCACCAATTTGCGGAGGCAGCACAGCGGTCGAACGCCTGCACTCGCAAGCAGCGGTGAGCGCTCGACTCCCGCTGTGCCCCAAATAACACCTCAAAGCGCATCGCAGCTGATTCAGGCCGTCCGATCACCATCAAACGGCTCTAAGGCAGGCTACGGGGTGGGTTCTCAAGGCCGTCTGATTCAGGTCGTCCGATCATGCGCGAGGCACATGCTCACTACATGCAAAGCTTGATCTAGGTGCTCCCTACTCGAGCGATCGCAGCTGTTGAAGTGAAATCTAACGGTCGACGCGCATCCATCATGCGACTGCTTATCCTTCTGCGGGTGTGGGAGGGCGACGTGGCATGCCCTCAGCCATCCGATGGCAATCCACGCCTCGGATCAGACGGCTGCGGGTGCATGAGCATGGATTGAGGAAGGAAGCACACATGCTTGCTTGGACCGATGGGCGAGGGGCTTCACTGATGTTTCTAGAATGGGTTTAGTGACATCCCGGACGTCGTTAAAACCTGTACTTTGGAAACCCCTTCTTCTCTATATAAACCTCCTCAACCACCCAATTCAAGAGCATTGAATTCACACACACTCTCCATGCAACACTAGCCCTTTCCTAGCCCCACCAAACACTCCATACCCGCCCTAGAGTTGTCAAGCCACTGACAGAGCCCCCCTCCACTGTTGTGGCCGCCTTGCCTCCTCCTCACACTCTCTTTACTTTAGTTTTATGTTGCACTTATTTAAGCTTTCATCTATTGTTATAGTTGTAAACAAACTTTAATTGCATGATATATGTTGATGATGCTTCATATATCATAGCTCACATCCTCTTAGAATGATTGTCATGTTTTAAACATGATCTCTAACCCTACTCTCTCTCTCTCTCTCGCGTGTTTTCTCACAAGCAAGCAAACCAAACATTCCTGTGAAAACTAAAGGAACAAACTAATCCGATTTCATGCCTCCTCGTGTTCGACACTTGGACTCACCAGATCCACATCTTAAATTAAAATCAAATTTGTGAATGCATACTACAATGGCATAATTAAACAAATGCGTTCTACACGTGTCAGTTTTTCTCGACAACGGATTCTTTTGTCACTTTTATCCCGCATTCATATTCACATCTTTTAACTCATTTTCTCCCTCTACTTGATTAGTTGCAGGAACTCGACGCTTGGGCGACGAAGGTGCATGATCCGAGATGGGAAAAATGGAGTAAAGTGCTGTAAAGACTTTTTGTGAGTATCACTCCACCCATTGAGTGTTTGCTTGCCTAAAAGAAATATAAGAAATATAAAAAAATCTAAAATTGGTGTGGTGAATGGCTACTTGACCCACATTCGAAACTCATCACCCACCTAAAAAAAAGTACGGCTCTAATGTTCATGAAGAGATAAATTTTTTGGAGTGTTCTTCTTTCTTTTGAGTGGTGTTTGTGAAGCCACTATGACTTGACTTGGGCTGCACCACTCATCATAATTAAAATCAACTCACCTGGTAGAATTTCATGAACACTAGGGTAAATACACTAGGGTTGTTTTTCTAGGGCCACATCATTCTAAAGGAATTGACTTTCGCCCATTGTGTGCAAAACCTTATGTGCCCACTTGAACCTTGTTTGAAACCATTAAGGAACTTCAATCCTAAAAAGCATCAAAGCAAGGACAAATCATTAAAAGACACCACATCCTAAAATCCTTGCTCGAAAACCATGTTTTGTTAAGTGCACACACATGCTCAAATCGGTTAACTAAGAGGCACAACCCCAAACAATGCCTCATCACATATCCTGAGCACAAGCACTAACCTAGCCCTCATTAAAATGGAGTAGATGTGCCCTAGGCAGGACTAGTCTAAGTGTTGAAGGTGTGATTAGTTTTGCTAGGCGCTTGGCCTTCATTCCCTTTGTAGAATCTGGTGTCTAGGCTGCGGGAAAGTGTCAAACGACCACGGTTGTGGGGTTTACGAAACTGGTGGCAAAAGCCAAAGGA
This sequence comes from Thalassia testudinum, assembly GCA_037157565.1. Classification (NCBI taxonomy): domain Eukaryota; kingdom Viridiplantae; phylum Streptophyta; class Magnoliopsida; order Alismatales; family Hydrocharitaceae; genus Thalassia; species Thalassia testudinum. Next base: position 106,399,017 of record JAZHRO010000003.1, on the reverse strand, counting down.
AGAACCTTCCCTTCAATCCCCTTATAATCAACCTAGCTAGATTAACATCAGGAAGGGTGGTTAAGTGATTACAGATTTGATCATTCCCTTTGAGGCTTCTAGGTCACCTAAGGTATACGCTATAAGGACTAGACTTGCTTGCTTGTTTGTGCACACACTTCTCGCACCTGTCTCTCTCCACAGCTCTCCCCATTCTTCTCTAGTGTATGCATGGGAGACGATCACTGCATTTTAAGCTGTTTGTTTTAGATAGGGAAATCAGGAGGAGACTTGATTTTACAAGGGAAATGGCTGAACCAAGAATTGATGAGGTTGAGGACCAACCTCAACCTAATGCTATGGCCATCATTCAGGCTTAGATCTCTGCCAACCACCAACTTCAACAACAATAGTTCCAAACCATCATGCACGCCATACATCGATTGCAAAACCCTCAGAGGCAACCCCTACTAAACCCACCTAACCCAGAACAACCTCCTGAGGGCCAACCTAGGCCTTTCCGTGAATTTTACGATCCATCTGCTATCCGGATCGAGCCACATCTTAGGGTCCCTGAAGGGGGAGATGATTTCGAGCTAAAACCTAATGTCCTGAGCTTAATTCAAAGCCACTTTCATGGGAGCTCAAATGAGGACCTGATGAGAACCTCATCATGAGCCATAACTAGCTCATTTTGACCCAATACAAAGGATAAAAGCTCCTACATATCTCAAGGAAAGGCTTAACTCAGAGAATTCTGAGTTTGAGAAGAAAACCAGTCATAAGGGGTAAAAGTGCAATTTTACCAGTATAATCTGCATACAGGGTAATTCAGGGCCCAAACACAGGTCAAAACAGCTTAATAAGAATAAAAGTGGGATGAGATGATCTAGCAAGGGCTACAACACTTCCAAGGAACCAAATGATAATCTGTAACCCTAAAACAACCCACTTCAATTCACAAGGTTCGAGGCAAAGTAAAAATAGGATAAACCCTCTAAAATTCATAGAAAAATAATCTCTAGGGTTTAGAACCTTCAATTTGGCCTTTAGAACCCATTTTGACCTACATTGAGAACGATGCCCAATTAATAACTTAATTTGGGTTTTTGCGCAAATTGACCGGTCAAACAAGGTTTAATATGAAAATGAAATTCACCATCAGATTCCTTAGGTCTTAATTAGTCATGTATAAAAACTTGAGCCTAAGAAGAAACCCCCTTGACCGACTTCACACTTTGGTCCTCATATATTTACTCTTTGGCCCTCAACTTTTGAACCCTCGCATTTTGGCCCCTAACTCTCCTTCGTTCTTTGCAATCAGGTCCCTCCTGCAAAACCCTGCCAGCACCATGCTCCGGCGACCTTGCGCGGAGCATGGCGCCGCGCAGGGTGAGGTGGGGGACCTGGCAAGTAAACCGGGGGTGCCCTGCGTCGTCAGCCGTCGCAGGAGCACCCCCCTGGTCATTGTAGCCAACCATACCGGCCGTGCGAACGCACGGACGGTATGGGTTCGTGTTCCGACCATTCTCCGGCGAGGGAGACACGTCGTCTCCCTCCGCCTTCCTCCCTGTTTCATCCCTATAAATACCCCCCGCTGCTCCACCGACCAGGGCAGCTTGGATCTGACGGAGAAAACCCCCAACTTTCCTCTCCTCTCCCTCCGGCAGACGCCCACCAGCTCCGGCGGTTCTTCCTCCTCCTCCTCTTCGCTCTGCCGCAATACCAGCAGCAGAGACTTCTTCCCCTGCTCTTCCCGCATCGTGCAATACCGGCGCGCGCTGCCTCTGCCCCGTCGTCACCGCCGTCCTCCCCCCACTGGGCATCGTCTTCTCCGGCGACAGTCGATACGACTGTCGCCCTGTTCCTCCCCCTTCGTCCCTGCAAGTAAGTTAGAACTACTCCCCTTCTTCTCCTCTTTCTTTCCCCGCTTTCAATTTAGTCAATTAAACCCTCGACCGCTCCTGTTCACCCTCACCCTCTCCGCCTCCGACCACCCTTCGGCGAGCCGCTCCCATCACCTCAGCGACCCACACGGCTCGCCGACCACCGCAGAACCTCCGCCTCCTCACCCTGATCCTCTTCCGCCCCTCCACTTCCCACCAAACGCCCTCTGCAGATCCACCGAACACACCCACTTCTTTGCTCACAGTTTGACCTAGGACGACCTGTTGGCTCCATCACGCCCCCTACAGACCCCCGGCACGGCGTAGGTCCCCCGCCTGTCTGATTTGGCCGAGAGGCCGTTCTTCTGTGACCAGGTGACTCGCCCGCCGTCGCCATTACTGAGCAGGCAGAGCTCCTTCACCTGCAGGTGCAGGCACGCCTTCGCCCAGGTTCGACTCCCAGGTTGCGCGGGGAGTCTCCGCGAAACGTCCCAGGCTCGCAGATGGGGCGAAGGCCGCGCGTGAAGACACGATCGCCCACTGCTCCCTCCGCGACGGGCGCTCAATTGGGGTGGGACATTTAGTCCCACCTCGGAACTTCTCGGAGGCGAGCGGACGCATAAAGGCAAAAAGTGCCTTATGCTGTCTGCCTCCTGACCACGGGGTGAGGTCCCTCTCACCCGACCCGGCCTCGTCCGTGACCACGCTCCGTGGACCTGGCCCGACCCGATTAAACCGACCTGCACTCCTCGCCCACCACCGCACGCCGGTGGGCCTGGACCCGGGCCTGACCCGAACCCGATTACCCGGTAGCTCTGGGGAGAGCTTTCCCAAGAGTGGTTTCAGAGAGAAAGAGAGACGCGGGGGAGGGGGTAGAGTAGGTTTTGCCTCTTGACGAAAAAACCCTGAAGTGTGCAGGCACAGGCGAAGAAGAAGACCCGCTGAAGAAGAAGGAGCTGCACTGTAGCAAAGGCATAGTTAAGTCGTCTAAGCACCGGGTCAGACGACGGAAGGTCAGCAGCCAGAGCAGGAAAGAAGGCAGGCTGAAGAAGCAGGAAGAGCAACGGCCAAAGCAGAAGAAGAAGAAGAACAAGGAGCTCTGAAGAAAGAAGAACATCACCAACGCAGGAACAGGAAGAAGAAGAAGAAGAAGAGCATCACCATTGCAGAAGAAGAGCATCACCTCTGCAGAACGAAGAAGAAGAACAAGGAGCTTTGAAGAAAGAAGAACATCACCAAAGCAGGAACAGCAGGAAGAAGAAGACGAGCGTCACCACGATTGCAGAAGAAGAAGAAGAGAGGTCAAGGCAGAAAACCAAAGAAGAAGAAGAAAGAAGGAGATCTAAAGAAAGAGAGAAAGAAGAGCATCCCCCTCTGCAGAACAAAGAGAAAACAACAAATTCTTTCCCTCTCTCTTTCTTTGTGTAAAAGAAACATGTATATCTCTAGAATACGACTTGCTCCCTGAGTTCGACCTCGGGAACTCTTTTATTTTCCGAGTAAAAAATTTATATTTGAAATGTTGGCAATAACCGGCTTTACTACAACGTTATAACAAAACCCTCAAACCCGGTTGCCGCGACGTTTCAGGACCCCTTCCAACACCTTGAGGACCTAGACCGGATCGCCGAACTGTGAAACCCAGGAACATCAACTTGGACATTGTTTTGATTAAGATGTTCCCTTTCTCCCTAAAAGGCAAAACATCTCACTGGGTTAGAACCTTAGGAAGACCCATCTCTACCTGGGAGGAACTGAGGCATGCATTCTTGAAGACATTTTTCCCCATAGGTAAAACCAATGCCCTCAGAAGAGCCATTACCACATTTACACTAAAAGGTGGGGAACAATTCCATGAGGCTTGGGAAAGATTTAATGAATTGTTGAGGAAATGCCCACACCATGAGGTTCCAATGTGGCAATTGGCCCAGATCTTCTACCATGGTCTGGACAACAACATGAGGAACTTTGTTGATGCCTTATGTGGAGGCAACTTTTTGAAGAAGGATTAGGAGAGCGCATTCGAACTCTTTGAGTCCATGAGTGAGAATTCGCTCAACAATACCTCCATGACCTAGTTTAATCGATCCAGTCAACCCCATGGTGGGACCTATGAAGTGCAAGCCAATTTTAGAACGGTTGACATGGACATTATAGCCAAAAAGTTGGATCGAGTTGAGTTGGTGGACAAAAACATTGATGAGCTGTTGAACCAAACCAGAAACCTGCTATAGACCCTCTCCCTAGCAAAGGGAGCTCACAGTGTTGACTTGGTGCAGCCAATGAACCAAATACACCTAGAACAACCCTTGACCATGTTCTAGGGAGGGACCTTTGCTCCCTCAAACCCTGGTTACTCTCTCCCCTCCCCCTTGGCACCTTTTATTTTTGAAGATGTCCAAACCATCTAAGGTTACTCTAAACCTGACCCCTTCTCCAACACCTACAACATCGGATGGTGTAATCACCCGAATTTTGCCTGGACGAACCAAAAACCAAACCAATTCCAGAACCAACCCAGGCCAAACCTCCCCTCTTATCAGCAAGGCCCACTGGTTAGACCACCCTATAATTAGAATAGGGTGACCCCTCGCCCAAAAAACCAAATGGACATGCTGATAAAAATGATGGTTGATATGAATTAGAAACATCAGGAGGAAATGGCATTAGTGAAGGGACAGTTAAGCCAACGGTTGGATTGCAAACAATAGGGATTCCTTCCTTAGCCACAACCAACCCATGAAATGTGATCAGCAGAGGCCCCAATTCTCAGGGTTCCAAGCCAGTCATGGGCATGCCCACATGATCCAGCAAGCCCCACAAACACCCCCTGGGTTTAGTGCTTCTTCTTCCTCTTCTTCTCAAGGATCTACCCATGGTCCCAACGCCTCGGCAAACGCGATTACCTTGAGAAGTAGCACTAAAACCCAGGACCCCAACTGGCCGACCCCTCCTGTGACCTCACTTCCTGAGATACCCGATTTTGAGGATGAGCAGGAGGAACCCAAGGACTTGGAGACTGACCAGATTCAAACCCAAACACCATACCCTGAGGCCTTGGAGAAAAGGAGAAAAAGAAAGCTATAGTTGAGAATGAGGAGCTATTGGAGATTTTCAAACAAGTCAAGATTAATATTCCGCTCCTCAAGGCAATCAAGCATATCCTAGCTTATGCTAAGTTCTTGAAGGATGTCTGTATGCTGAAGCGTAAGCCGAGAACCCAAGCACCTAGGAAGGTAGTGCTCTCAGAACAAGCTAATTCAGTGATATTGAGCAGCCTGCCTCCCAAACGAACTGACCCAGGAGTGCCCCTGATTTCTTGTAATATCGGGGACATGACATTTGATAGAGCACTCTTGGACTTAGGTGATTCAATCAACCTAATCCCGACTACCCTTTATCACTAGTTTGGATTTCAGGAATTGAAACCCACACCTGTGACCATCCAATTGGCTGATGGATCTGTGAAAACCTTGAAGGAGGTAGTTGAGGATGTAATTGTTCGGGTCAAGGACTTCTACTTCCCGTTCGACTTTTTGGTCCTCGACATGGAAGTCCCCGAACAACTACAAAATACACCCATCATCCTGGGCGGACCCTTCTTAGCTACGATTAAGGTGAACATTGATTTCGACATGGGATGCATGGAAATCGCCTTTGGAGACAAGAAGATGCAATTGGATATCTTTAGGATAGCTAAGTCTTTTGACTGTGGCTAGGTTGAGGAGCACGATCCTGTGGAACCGCTGGTTGAAGAATGCCTCACTCTTAGCTCTTCAGCAAACCATCTATCTCAACCAGTTGCTGACTACCCTGACCCACTCCAACCTGTGGAGATTGACTTGTGTAGAGCTGATTACCTTCAGCAACCTCCATTCGAGGAGATTGATGTTGATCAACGCCCACCTTTCCCCTTACCCGTCAAATGTTGTCCCACCTACACCCGAACTAAAGCCTTTACCCGATAATCTCAAGTATGTCTTCCTAGGACTTGACCTGACCTTCCCTGTGATTATCAATGCCCACTTAACTAGGGATCAAGAACTTTGGTTGACTGCAACCCTCTTTGAACATCGGGCAGCCATTGGGTGGACAATTTCTGACTTAAGGGGAATTAACCCTACCTATTGCACTCACAACATCTATTTGGAAGATGGGGCTCGACCTTCTCACCAGATGTAGAGGCAATTGAACTCGAATATGAGAGAGGTCATGAGAAAAGAAATATTCAAGTGGCTTGATGCAGACATCATTTACCGAATTTCTGATAGCCCCTGGGTAAGCCCCACTCAAGTGGTACCTAAGAAAGCCAGGCTCACCGTGATCACCAATGACCAGGGCAAATCCATCCCCACCTGCACCACTACCGCATGGCAGGTGTGTATCGACTATAGGAAGCTTAATGAGGCCACCAAGAAAGATCATTTCCCTCTGCCATTCATTGACCAGATTCTCGAGTGACTATCAAGGCAGAAATATTTTTGCTTCTTGGATGGATATTCAGGATACAACCAAGTTGCTATTATAGTAGTGGATCAAGAGAAGACCACATTTACTTTCCCGTATGGCACGTTCGCATTCCGTCGTATGCCATTTGGGTTATGCAACGCACCTGCGACCTTTCAGCATTGCATGCTAGCCATTTTTTCAATGATGTTGGGTGAATACCTAGAGGTTTTTATGAATGATTTCTCCATGTTCGGGAACTCATTCGACCACTGTCTTAGCAACTTGGAGATCCTAAAGCAATGTATCAAGGTCAACCTGGTTTTAAGCTGGAAAAGGAGCCATTTCATGGTTTAGGAAGGGATTATCCTCGGTCACATCGTCTCGCATAGGGGCATTGAAGTGGATCGAGCTAAGGTTGATTTAATTTCCAAACTTCCACCCCTAACTTGGTCAAGAAAATCTGATCTTTCCTAGGACATGTTGGCTTCTATAGAAGGTTCATTAAGGATTTTCCCAAACTTTCTAAGCCCTTGACTGACCTTCTAGCCAACGACGCCCTTTTTCATATGACACCTAATCGCATCAAGGCTTACAACACTCTTAGGGAAACAGTCTCCACTGCACCTGTTTTACAACCCCTAGACTGGTTTGAAAACCTTGAGATTATGTGTAATGCATCAAATTTTTCCATTGGTGTAGTCCTAGGACAAAGAAGAGAGAAGAAACCTGTGGTGATCTATTATGTGAGAAAAACGTTGGATGAGGCTCAACGGAATTACACCGTCACAGAAAAAGAACTGCTCGTCGTAGTCTTTGGGTTAGAAAAGTTTCGATCATGCCTTCTGGGACCCCACGTGATGGTTCAGACCAACCACTTGGCTATCCGACATTTGTTGGCCAAAAAGGATGCTAAACCCAGGCTCATCTGAGAGATCCTGCTCTTGCAGGAATTTGACCTGGAAATGTGCGACAAAGCTGGGTCTAAGAATGTCATAGCCGATCACCTGCCTAGACTTCACCTGGACCACATCGGACCCTCATTACCCTTGACTGACACCTTCCCTGTTGAACAACTCCTAGCCATGCAAGGAAGAAATCTACCCTAGTATGCCAACTTCGTCAACAATCTGGTGGTAGGACAGACTTCACATGGCTGGTCTAGATAGCAATGGGATAAGTTTTTTGCTGAAACCAAGCATTATTTCTGGGATGATCATATGCTATTTAGACTCTGTGATGATCAGATCATTAGGAGGTGTATTCCTGAAGAGGAAGTCCAAAGTGTGCTGTCCTTTTTTCACGACCAAGCCTGTGGTGGCCACTTCTCTGGGAAGAAAATGGCTGCAAAGGTTTTGTAGTCTAGATTTTACTGGCCATCCTTATTCAAGGATGCACATAGTTTCTCCAAGACCTACTCTCGGTGCCAGACATTAGGGACTATGACTAGAAAGGATATGATGCCCCTCCATCCCATTCTGATTGTCGAAATTTTTGATGTTTGGGACATCGATTTTATGGGTCCCTTTCCACCATCCAACCGTAACGAGTACATATTAGTCTCAGTGGACTATGTCTCAAAATGGATCAAAGCTGTAGCCACTCGAAGATGTGACCATAAGGTTATCATGAACTTTGTTAAGCAAAGAATCTTCTCTCGGTTTGGGATACCAAAAGCCATGATCAGTGATGGTGGGAGTCACTTTATTCATTCCAATTCCGTGCCCTACTTAGAAAATATGTGGTTACTCACCGCATTGCCACCCCGTACCACCCACAAACAAATGGCCAAACTGAGGTCTCTAATAGGTAGATCAAGAATATTCTGTAAAAAATAGTGAGACCTAACTGAAAGGATTGGTCTACACAATTGGATGATGCCCTTTGGGCATATAGGACCACTTTTAAGACCCTGATAGGCATGTTACCTTATCGATTGGCCTTTGGCAATGCTTGCCACCTTCTGGTTGAGTTGGAACACCAAGCATACTGGGCTGTTAAGCAGTGCAATATGGACTCCCAGTTGGCTGGAGCACAAAGGACACTCCAACTCTCGGAGCTCGAGGAAATCCGTCGAGATGCCTATGAGAATAGTTGACTTTACAAAGAAAAGATGAAAGCCGTCCATGATAGACACATTCATAGGAAAACCTTTAAGCCCAATCAGCAAGTCTGGCTTTTTGATGCAAGACTTAAACTTTTCCCTGGGAAGTTGAGATCAAAATGGATAGGACCATATCAGGTGGTCAAACCTTATCCCAATTAGGCAGTTGAAATTGCAGATCCTAACACTGGGCAAACTTTCACAATAAACGGCCAGAGATTAAAACATTATCTTGCCCAGGTTCCCCCAAACGAAGTAGTCACCCTCATTGAGGGTTGACATGAAGCTTCACCCAGCTAGAGGCAATAAACCTGGGAGGCAACCCAGAAGATTCAGACTGATCAGGTAAACTGTGGCACTCAAGTGATTTCTTTCTGTACCCCCTTGCATACATTTATTTGCCAATGAGGACATTATCAAAGTTAAGAATAGGGGGGTGGTAATTCACATTCTCTGAGTTTATATTATCAGCCTGAATTATATATATATATATAAAGAATTAGGAAAGAAAACTTAGGCATTAGAAGCTTGTCAACTATGGAAAATAATACGAGAAGAACCTAAAACACCTAGACTTTTTAGGTCTTCAGGCTTAATCTGCCCTGGTGTCCACTAAAATGTGGATTTAGCCCAAAATCCTCGCAACCTTAATTTACATTAATCTGATCAATAAAGAAAGGTGATAAGTATACGACTTATCAACCCACCCTCAGACTCTGAGGGACTTTTAGTCTAAGCATCTGCACACTTTTTTGCACTGACTCACTCCTTGGAAATTATAACAGAAATTGGGTAGCTAATGAACCTTGTGGGGTGGTATGGCTAGCAAGTTGTCGTGGGTAAGAACCCATTGGCTAGTTGTCCAGAAGCCAACCACAGGACCATTTTTTTTTGCCTCTAGGTAAATATTAGATCAGGGAAGCCACCTACTGCAACAACAAAAGAAAAAGTGAAAAAAGAAAAAGGGAGAAATAGAAAAAATATATATATAGAAAGGAAGAAAAAGAAAATAAATAAGCCACACTTCACTACACGAGTATGGCTGACAAGTGGTCGTGGGTAATAGCCCATTGGCCGGTTGTCCAGAACCCATCTCACTAAATGCACGAAAAGCCCAAAACACTTAAGGAAGAATAGGGGAAGTAGACCAATCTGGAGAGATATACACTGGAAACACCCTTGTGTTGACCCCACTCAAAATAAAAGTAGGGAGAAAACTATTGATCGGACATATACACCTTTAGGCAGCATTTTCTTTTTCGGTCACCTAGGGGTGTAGAAACCCGAAGTCTGCTTTAATTACCATTGAGTGAGTCTATCACAATCTTCACACCAAGATGCTTAGCACTTAGAGTCTTTTTCGAGTTATGGGTGGGTTGGGTAGCTGTAAAAAGTTACCTACACACTCTCAACTCCAAAAAAATCCAACAAAATAAGAAATGATGAAAAAGAAAAAAAAATGTCTCTGTACATATGCTTTAAAGCAAGGACTTAGGCAGTTTGCATTTTGGTAGACACACGGGCACTGTTTAGTCTCCGTGGATTAGGCTCTTAGTATATTTCCTCCCATTGACAACCAACATATGTCTAAGTAATCAATTCCTAATTTCTACTGAAAATAACGGCTATGATAAACCTTACTAGGGACTAGCAAGGGATGAGCATGGGGGTTATGATAACTCTTCATTCAAGGATGATAATTCCATCAATTGGGGTTAGTTTTGAGGATTTATGCGCACTAATAACATACCATGATGGGTGATGATGTTGGTTGTTGATGTAATGTGTGTAATGTGTGAATGACAATGATAACAATGACACCGATGATCTACAATGTGTATATAACACAATGGTTGTATGATGATGAATGATTATTGTTATGATCATGTCGTTGTAGTATATGGTGTATAATATAACATTAAGGATGTCGTATAGTGGTGAGTATGGGTGAGTACCAGTCATTACAACCATTATTATCATTTGCTTATTTATCTAATTTTTACTGGTTTTGTTCCAGGTCGTTCTCTGGGAGGCAATTTATTGAATTTAATTCGATCACTCTTTGATTATCTCCGAAATTGTCTTCTTATTCAAAAAGAAACTTTACACTTAAAGAATGAATGAATGTTTTATTTACCTAGTTACTAAGAAGTGCTTGCAAAAAATACTAACTATGAACAAGCATCAAACAATCTATTATTATACTCTAAACTATGTATTTACAAGTTATACTATTAACACTAATATGTTAGTTCATACTACATGAGGATACCATAGTGTAAAATCTTAACTTACTAGTCTTTTATTTATAGTGACATATATATCAGTTTTAGTGACAGATATAAACGTCTCTAAATCTCAGAAAACACTATATACAACCTAAAGAAGCAAACTGAGGTCTTTAGCGACATTTATAGTGTCGTTTTATTCTGTTAGTAATTATGTGGGTTTACTTATACGTATGTGTATATTACTTATTCTACTGTTGTATCTCTTGTGTTCCTTCTCTTAAGTCATCTGTCCTTTCAATTTCTTCTGTGTGGTATTTCAGAGGCTGCGGTGGAGACGGGGTTAGGCTAACGTCCTTAGTGTAAAATGTGTTTAATTAGTGGGCGCACTTTTCGAGGGATACACAGCACCCTACGGGTGGGACCAAACCTCTACTAAGCGCGCCCTAATCTCCGATTAGATGGCTTAGTTACGTTTTCAACCTCAGCGTCAGGCCTCAGCCCAACGGCCTCAAAGCTCGCACATGCTCGGGCCCCCGGCCCCACAGACATATCGAAGTTCAGCACACATCGGGTAATCGGACCAGACATAGCAGGCAGTTTTTCGGGCGCCCTGCGCCTTGACGACTGCTTACGTTATAACATAAATTATATTTATATGGCTGCGTTTGGTTTGCAGCACACGATGTGGCGCTATTCCAGCGCCACATCGTGCGCTGGAAATCAGACGTAGCTGCGTCTGTGCGCGTTTTTGGCCCTCGATTTGGGGGCCATAAATTATTAAAATAAAATAAAATAAAATATGGTAAATAAAATATTTATGTTATACTACATAATTGATTAATTAATTTTGAATTTTAAATATTTTTACTATACAAATAAATTCGCTAAACTAGGCTGATTATACAGGTTGATTTAGGTGATTAAATAGTTAATTACTTATAAAATAATTAGTAAATGGTCTAATTGACCTTAAACAGTTTTAACTTACATACTTAAGTATTTAATACATATTTTTATTGTATTTTTACGAATTTATTTATGTTTTATTTAGGCTAAAATAGCAGTTCTGGGTGTTTAAAATTAAAACTAAGTTATAGTAAGTTATACTAGGTATAATTATACTTTGACTAACATAAATTACTTAATATATATATATATATTCCCAAGTTTATAGATTTATTTACTTGATTATTGCTCTAACTTAGTAACTTAGCTACTAAATAAGTAAATATAAATCTGTACATACATATATACATAAATCAGTAAATACATACATAATAGATTAGTATATATACATATTTTTACATAGATTACATATGTATATGAATTTCTGTACAGGTTTTATACATATTTATAGTATAACTATGCATCTAACTGATATGCTATAGTTATAATACTATGAATAGGTATATTTACAGTTTTAAAATAAGTCTATGTCATTAGGCTTTTGTATAAAGTTAGGGAATTAGAGTTGATTGAGTGTTAGTGTTCAATTAAGACAGCAGCCACAGCTGCTGTCAGAAGAGATGGAGAGAAGAAGAATGTATTTAGTATGTGTTGTTTACAGTGGAAGTGGCTTAAGCCACTGTCAAATGGCTAACTGCTGCTGCAGTTAGTCCACTTGAAGAGGGGGGAAGTATTCTACAGAGAAGAGGGAAATTTAGAGAAGAAGGGAGTTTAGAGAAGAGGGGAATGTAGCTTCTAGATGCAGCATATTGCTGTGTAACTGGGAGTAAGATAAAATTCAAAACAAACTACAATTTACAGAGTTGAAATCCAAATCTGAAAGGGGTTTAAATCTCACGAAAATCTCATGTAAATTCAGCTCAAACACTCATTAGAAAAAACCCTATCAGAAGCATCCTTTCAGATCAAAACTCAAATGGCATTGAGTTAGTCTTCCTAATGCCATAGACAGCATGAAGGAAGACTTAGCTCAATCAATTAAAACCAACAACATACAATCCCAGTTTCTTACAACCTTAAGGAGTATGGAAAACTCCTTAGGTTAGAGAATCACCATACAGAAATGATCATCAACACAAATAGTGTATGGCAGTTCTGAAATAGCAAAAAGAGACTAAGAATGCATTAAGGAAATTTAATGGGAGCTGGCGAATGCATTCAAAATAAAGTATACTCAGAATCATGAGAGGCTCTTCTGATTGGCTCTCTGTCATCAGAGAGATTCTCAGAATCCTTGCCTACAATGAAAACCAAAAATCCCTTCAATTTGTCAGATCTGTCAAAACATTTCAGAGAGTAAAAATCCTTTAAAATCTAAATCAAAAGTGCTCTGACAAACTGAGGCAATCCATTTAAAACAGAGGGGCTTTTGTGAAACAAATGGAGTGAGTGAGAAGCCCCAAATGGTGCTTGTGATGCCACTTTCAGATCTGAGGCAGTGCGCCATCAGATCTGAAATTGGGTCAGGATGTGTGGGTGATTGATGAAAAATTCATCGTTAAAAAGGAAAAAACAAGAATCAGAATTTGGATGATGGAAAAACAAAACATGAAGAGGGAGATAAGTTGAACAATGAACAGATGATTCTTCCCCTCTGATCTGGACTGATCAGAGGAGGTGAGGGAGGGGATCTAATACTAATTCTACTCCTAAGACTAATCTAACTACAGCTAACATTAAACACTAACAATTAAAACTAAATCTATTCTAAACTACTGCAAACTAAATCTAACACTACTTGTGCAGAATTAAAAACCTAAACTAAAAGGAAGAATGGGACCTATGGGTCCTTAGCCGGCGGCTAAGGAGGAAGAAAGGAGGAGGGTGACTCTAGCGGAGGGAAGAGTCTGCTAGTGAGACTCCAGGGTCGTCCTCAGGTGCTACGAGGTCCTTAGCGACGAGGAGGGTCGAGAGCAGGTGATAATTCCACAGCCGGTGGCTGTGAAATCAGGGTCTAGATGAGGAGGAGAGACTGGAGTGGACGAACTGATCGCTAAGAGATGTAGTAGGGAGCGATCCTTTGCGCGCGACACCACTGAGGTGCTTAAGTAGCAGCTCAGTGATTGAGATCACCGCAAGGGTGAGGTTAATCAAAATTAGGCCGGCGGTGAGGATGAGATGGGTAGAGCGCGCTGCGAGTCAAGAGAGAGATCTGACCGTCAGATGAGATCTGAGAAGAGAGGTGAACGCATGCACCGAATCGTGCGAAGGTTCCATTTGATTCCAGCCGCAGATCGAGATCAAAAGTGCGATGGACGGTCGAGAATGGCTGTGTTCTTCGCGTGCTATAGTGCGCGTGAAGAACACAGGCTTCTCTCAGAAATGAGGGAAAACTTGCAGGAAGACCCTTGAACGAAGGGGTAGAAGAATAGCGTGCAGGTCCAAAAGTGAGAAGAACTATAACTGGAAGGGCCTTGCAGTCATACAGAAGGGTCCCTGCGGCTTGCAAAAAGGTCCAAGAAGGAGTTTTGAAGGGTAGAAATGTAATGCATGAAGGACCTAATTGTAATCTATTTATTTCTAAGCCTAAATGATGTCCAATTGCTTTCAAGTTTTTACATGTGCTTAATTGAACATTTAAGACATTGATTTTACTTCTGATTTATCTTTTCAAACTTGTTTATGTGTTCAATTGATGCATGGATCATCATTTGTTCTTTAGTTTTCAAAGTATCTCACTTTTGTGACCTAATTATGAAGTTTTAACACACATTAAAAGTTTTAGGTCTTTTCTTTAATTCCCACACTTAACCCTTTTTATATGTTAATTTGATATTGTTTTGCTTAGTGTCTAGCTTAATTTCGACCTTTTAGCTATGATGAGTAGCCACTCATCAATGGGCATAGGAGGATTGCATGCATTATGAATTAAGATTGCTTATAAATTAATGTTTAATGGTCATATGTACAAGTGCATGTTGAAATAGGCCTCAGATGAGCAGTTGAACTGCACGGATGGATTTAGATTGACAAATGGAGTCCAACGGACTTGAAATCACTTAAATCCGACATCTGGAGCTCCCTTAACCAGCCCAAGAAGTTCTGGTCATTGATCTGATGATCAACGGCTCATAACGTGCCACGTGGCACCCTCCTGCCTGCATCCACCACCCTCTCTCTTCATCGCACAATCTCGGCTGCACATCTCCCATTAGATTGTTGAGGATCCACGAGCTTAGTTCCGCACCCCATCTCCAATGCATCCAAAGAACAAAATCTAATCGTTGGATCCCCATCCAACGGTCGATGTCACCTATGCCTGATTTCACTGCTGCACCAATTTGCGGAGGCAGCACAGCAGTCGAACACCTTCACTCGCAAGCAGTGGCGAGAGTTCGACTCCTGTTGTGCCCTAAATCACGCCCTAGCGTGCACCGCAGCTGATTTAAGTCATCCGATTACCATCTAACGGTTCTAAGGCAAGCTATGTGGCACGCTCTCAAGCGTCCGATGCGAATGCACGTGATCACGCGTAAGGCATGCATTCACTGCACATAAAGCGCGATCCAAGCACTCCCCGCTCGTGTTATTGCAGCCGTTGAAGTGAAATCCAATGGTCGACACATGTCCATGTGACCGCTTATCCCTTTAGGAGCGCGGGAGGGTGACGTGGCATGACCTCAGCCATTCGATGGCAATCCGTGCCTCAGATTGGACGTTTGTAGGAGCATGAGCGCAGATTGAGGAAGGTGCATGGCAATCAGTGCGCTTGGACTGAAGGCGAGGGGCTTCACTAATGTTTCTGGAAGGGGTTTAGCGACATCCTGAACATCGCTAAAACCCTTACTTAGTTTGGAAACCCCTTCTTCTCTATATAAACCTCCTCAACAACCTATTCAATAGCATTGAATTCACACACACTCTCCATGCAACACTAGCCCTTTCCTAGCTCCACCAAACACTCCATACCTGCCCCAGAGTTAAGCTGCCAACGGATCCCCCCTCCACCGCCATGGCCGCCTTACGTCCTCCTCGCACTCTCATTACTTTAGTTTTATGCTGCACTTGTTTAAACTTTCATCTATTGTTATAGTTGTAAACAAACTTTAATTTCATGTTATATGTTGATGATGCTTCATATATCATAGCTCACATCCTCTTAAAATGATTGTCATGTTCTAAACATGATCTCTAACCCTACTGTCTCTCTCTCTCGCGTTTTCTCACAAGCAAGCAAACCAAACATTCCTATGACAACTAAAGCAACAAACTAATCCAATTTCACGCCTCCTCATGTTCGACACTTGGACTCACCAGATCCACATCTTAAATTAAAACTGACGTCGCGAACGCATACTACAATGGCATGATTAAACAAACGCATTCCGCACATGTCACTTTGCAATGGGCATAGTTTAGTAGGGGGAAACTTGAGGTTTGGGGCCTGCCTTTGCATCTGAGGATGTGTGGTGTTGTGGAGAAGGTTGTGGCAGGGTTTGCGTCACTTGATGAGTGTGTTGAGGTGGGGCTGCAGGAAGGTGATGGCAGATCACTAACATTGGAAATAAAAATGACTAGAGGGGGGCTGGTGATGGAGAAGATCATACTCCGGTACAGGGGGAGCTCATGGCTACTGTGATTGAAATTTTTCTTTGGTGAAGTTAAAATTACCAAGCAAGAGGATGGAAGATCCTTTATCGAGGTTGTGAGTGGAGGAAAGGGTTCCCATGGCATTAAAACAGGCTCTGAAGATTATCCAGAATCCAAGAAGAGAAAAGAACACCATGTGCTTGAGGTCATGGAGGAGGAGACGAAGAGGTGGAACAATCTGGCAAGGTGGTGGATGATGGTATTGACATGAGAGGGGATCAAGAAGAAGATAGTTGTTATAACCCTGGCATCAGACGTCGTTTAAGACGTCTGGAAGCCTTCCCAGATGTCTGGAATTTAATTTCTTCGCCATACGGGTTCACGTTTGCGTGCATGCGCGCGCAGACTGAACCACCGCCCTCCTTCTTCTCTTTTCTTCCTCCCTACAGACGCAGCCACCTTTTTCTCTCTCTCTCTCTCTCCACGGCTGCCTTCAAATACCCCTCTCCTCTCCCTTACCCTCACTCCACCGCCTCGTTCTTCTCCTTCTTCCTATCAGCGAGAGAGCGAGTGGGCGAGGGCAGCAGCAGCTGCTGCTGTGCATGCGTAGGAAGGAGGGGCTGCTGCGTGAGGGAGAGAGCTAGACCGCGAGGGTGCAAGCTCGCCGGGGTAGCCAAGGCCAACCGGTGGGTGCGCAGCGGAAGCATAGTGTTGGGGAGGAGCTGCTGTAGCATAGGCAGCAAGCGAGCGTGGCACAGCACGGTTGTGCGCTGCGGGCGGAGGGCGAGGAGGTCCTAATTCTGGGAAAATTTCCCAGAATCAGACATCTGGACATACGTCCAGACGACGCAGGAGACGTCTGGAGGAAGGTCCAGATGTCTGAAAGGTACGATATTTTTACCTTCCTTCTTCTTTCGCGTGTACGACCATGCAGCCATTCCGCCGAAGGCTTCTGCATCGTTTCGTGTTGAGGATGGCTGCGTATGTGTTGAGGATGGCTGCGTATGTGTGCAGGACTCGTTCGGGAAGGTGCAAGGGCACGCCATCCCACACAGATCGAATGCCTGGGCACAGCACCAGACGACGGAGAGGGTCTCCAGACGTCCGGAGTGACAGTCGGACGTCTGGAAACTAAGTCCAGATGATTAAGCAAGCTTCTGGACATCTAAAGGACCGTGCAGGATCAAGGTATGACCTGAGCCATCATTTAAGATGTTTGGAAGATGTTCCAGATGTCTGATTTTGGGCAGACTTGTCATTTTTTGACCTGTTTAGGGTCCATTCGAAGTCCGTTTTTCGCGTTTCAAGTTTCGTTCTT
The DNA here is from genome assembly GCA_037157565.1 of Thalassia testudinum. Classification (NCBI taxonomy): domain Eukaryota; kingdom Viridiplantae; phylum Streptophyta; class Magnoliopsida; order Alismatales; family Hydrocharitaceae; genus Thalassia; species Thalassia testudinum. The sequence continues at coordinate 106,381,557 of JAZHRO010000003.1, read as the reverse complement.
CTCAGATTTAGTTCCTCTACCGGTTTATAGTATTTGTATCCTATTCTGAGTAGTTCCTTGTGTTTGGTTCTTATGTTAGGACCCTGTTCCGTTGCAGCTCTAGGGGTTGCGGAGGCACGCGAACCTGCCGATCGAGCCCCCATTACTCCCGATTTTGCGGGTAGAGTGGCTTCCCTTAGTTAATTACAAACATTAATGCTTATCTGGATTAAATGATAGATCCTAAGGCATGGCATGAATCCTAGGACTGAAAACTAGATTGAATGATAGATCCTAGGGTGTGGCATGAATCCTAGGAATAGAAACACTGAAATGAATGTCTTGAATGCCTGAATTGCAGTCTCGGATAAGTAAATAGAATAATGATAATTGCCTATAATTGGATAACAGCTGCCTGTGAAATGTAGAGTATTGTTGCTAGTAACTACTATATGTAATTACTGTTGTTTGGAATCTAAATATGAGCTACTTGTATATAAATTGGAAAGGAAAAGAAGTTTGAATGTTGGAAATACGTACTATATGCGAATAAACCTGAAATGATGAAACCTAGTATGGCTTGGCCTGAAGAAACATGAGCACTAACCCTACGGGGAATTAGGAGTAGAACTCCTAGAAATAAATGGAACGGAACTGGAAAGGTAAAATGGGAGAGCATGTTGTCTCTTGGGTACATGGTACCAAAGAGAGCACATATGACCTCTTAGTGTAGAGGGGAGCTTGCCGCCCTCAGGTCGAGACCGGGGTGGGTTTAGCCATGTTGCACAAACTTTCTGGCCCTCGTGTACACTGTACCGGGGAGAGCTACTAGTGTAGGGAAAGAGCTAGCTACCCTACGGGGCCCGGGGTTCACTTAGCCGTCCTACACCGACTTGTTAGGTCCACTGGGCAAACTAGGGTAGTCAGGCGAGGGTGCACGGATTGTGGAGGGGCAAGCCCCCTGTTTGGTTACTGTGGAGCGGTTGGACCCCTGTTACTGAGAGGGCTCTACCCTATACTGGTTCCGTTCTGTGCTTTGGGCGCACCCGTTAACGGAAATGACTGACCGCATGCTAGTGCGGGGTAGCTACCCGTGCATTTATCGCACGTGCCATAGTCACCGTTACGGCTGTCAATGACCTTGGGGTGGTTGGCTGAGGGTAGGACCACCACAGGGGACTCTCCCAGCCAGGGGAGCAGCACGTGTTACTTCTACTTTTCAGAAAAGACTGCAATCAAGATCGTTCCCACGAGGAACATTCAAGATCAAGAGAAAGATCTGAGGAATAACTCAATAATGAGTAAACGGAAAATAAAGAAAGAAATTAAAAATATAACAGCTATTGTCCACCTTACTATTTTCTAAGTTTTTAGTTGCCACTCTACTCAGTGTTTCGCTGACGTGTCACCTTTGTCACCTTTTCAGGACCAGGTGTTGAGCAGCCAGAGCCGACGGCTGCAGAGGGTGCTGGGCCTAGTAGAGCTCAGTAGTTTTTACTTGTGTAGTACCCACTATACTTTTCCTTCTGTTGTAGTGAGTATCTTCTGTTACCCCTGTACTCTTTTATTGTAAGCATCATGTTTATGTACATGTTATTTCTTTACTATTGTGGTGTATACTGTAGTAGTTCTTTTCTTTAGTGCTGTATTTTGTTACTGCTAGTTATATACATGGTGAATGTGGTTTATTTTACTACTCTTTTGGTTACTTTCTCATTGGACGACTGGGTCTTGGGATCAGTCGAGTCGATCCAATTCTCGTGTCTCGTAGGGATTCGGGAATTGGGTCGTAACAATAGTGCAATGGAAGGTATGCAAGGGAGGAATCAGGGGGACAGGCAAGATGGGATGGTAGGGGAGAAACTTTCACCCAGTATATTGGGAAACCTTAAATTTGGTGTTGGACCTTCTTCAAAGGAGAAGGTTATCAGGTCTCCTTATAAATTAAGGGGATGCTCAGTGGGGGGAGGAAAGATGATGGACGAGAAAGCCATTGCAACCATTCTGGAGGTGGAGTGTGTTGCAAAAACTATAGTGGGTGATAACCAAGTGATGGGATGAAGATCCTCACTTGGAATGTGCGTGGACCACGCGACAGGGTTTGAAAGGCATCGTTGGCGTGCTATCAATAGGAATGGGAGGAGGACTATGCACTGCTTCAGGAGACATATCTTGAAGAAGGGGATGCCTCTAGGTGGTCCTCCATGATGCAGCCAGGCCAAGCAGATGTGAGATTCATTGCAACAGTGGGCAGATCAGGTGGCATGGCTATCTGGTGGAAGCGTTCATGCCTACAGCTAGTACAGACATGGAGTGAAACTTTCCAATTGACCTAAAATTTTAGAACTATATGTGGGGAGCATGATCTGTTCATTACATGCATCTACGACCCATGTGCAGCCAATTGGAGAGCTTTGTTGTGGGAAGAATTGGGGCATGTGGAAGCATGATTGAATGGGAAACCATGGCTAGTAGGGGAGATGTTAATTGAACTCTATTAGAGGGAGATAGGGTGAGCAGGAGGGTGGACTAGTCGTCGCTTGGGTTCCATTTAGCTGTATCCGACCTAGGTTTAAATGAGTACCCTTCGACTGGTGTAGAATATACATGGAGAAATGGCAATGGGAAAATGTCCAAGTTGGATCGATTTTTTGGTAACTCTGAAATGCTAGAGAGATTTCAATTATCATTGGTAATGGGGTTGGATTGACCATTTTTAGACCACACCGCACTCATGTGGGATTGTGGGGAAGGTACCTCATGTGGTACCTATTTTAAATTCAGGAAATCATGGTTGAAGGAGGAGGGCTATTGGAATATTGTTGCTCAGTGGTGGAATTCTAAACATGTGGAGGGTTCAACAACATTTAGATTAGCCACTAAGCTGAGGGAATTGAGAACCCTACTGAAGGAGTTTAGATGCACCTCTGAGATTGTGAGGGATCAACGACGCAAGGAGGCGTTAAAGAGGGTGAAGTGCCTGGATAACAGAGAAAACATGGGCTACTATCAAAAATGGAAAGAGGTCAGCATGCCCTTTTGGCAATCGATGGTGGCGGACGAGGATTTGAAGTTAGGTATTGACTGGAGGGAGAAGTCTCGATAACTATAGCTGAAAGAAGGGGATGCGAATACCAAGTTCTTCTAGTTAGTAGCTAGCTCTAGGAGGCAGTATAACTTTATTTCTTCGTTGAGAGCTGGAGATTAGGTCCTAACTTCTATGAATGATATCCAAAGGGAAACAATTTGGTTTTTTAGAGATTCTATTAGATCCTCGGGAAGAGGTCAGTGGAGGATGACATCTTCATATATGCTAAGAGCGGGGAACATGGAGAGGGACCAGTTGATAATGCCCATTTTAGAATAGGAGGTGATAGAGGCCATGCAGAATTTGAATGCCGAAGGGTCTCCTGGCCCAGATGGGTTTCAATTTTTCTTCTATAGGGAATTTTGGCCAACAGTTAAGCAGGACATCTTGGAGGTCATAAGAGAGTTTCAAGGGGGGAACTCCAACTTTGAGAGAATCAATAGATCATATCTCTTCCTACTACCAAAGAAATTGGGGGTAGAGAGCTTATCAAAGTTTAGACCAATTGCGTTGTCTAATTCCATTTATCTAATTATTGGTAAAACCTTGGCCAATAGACTGAAGAAGGTATTGAAGGACCTGATCAACCTCATACAATTTGCTTTCCTCCCAGATAAATCTTTGTAGGAATCCTTTGTTATTGCATAGGAGATTGTGATGGGATGGCACAGATGGTGTAAGGCCTATATGTGGAAGGTGGACTTTAGAAGGGCCTACGATTCGGTCTCTTGGCCCTATCTTTGGGAAATAATGAAACGAAGGGGTTTCCCTCACATTTGGATCCAATGGACAAAAAGATACATAACAACAACATCCTTTTCTCCATTGATTAATGGGAAACCATGTGGTAATTGGATCTAGCCAAAATGTGGAGTGTGACAAGGTTGTCCTCTGGCTCCTCTGATTTTTAATTTGCCTTTGGATACTCTTTCTAGATTTTCCTCCAAGTTATCTAGTGCAGAAGTGGTGAGAGGCTATTCGGTGACGAACTCTTGTGCCTTGGCCCCGATTCTACAATACGTTGACGACACAGTCCTCTTTGTGGAGGGAGGAAGAAAGGAGGTAGAAATATTGTATAGTATGGTGTCCATATTTGGGGAGATCTTTGGCCTGAAGCTTAATGGCGGAAAATCTTTCACTAATTGGTTTTGGCATGGAAGGTCAGGAACGTGATGTGATTTTTAATGTGCTGCACATGCTAATCACTACTCTTCCTGTGAAGTATTTGGGGTTGCCGTTGCGAGATTCAAAACTGAAAAAAAATGATTGGAACATCCCGCTTGATAAAATCGCTGCCAAACATGAAAATTGAAGTGCTCGATTCCTATCGAAGGGTGGTAGATTGATCCTCCTTAACACAGCTATCACAACTATCCTGGTGTTCTACTTCTCTATGTTCAGAGCATTGAAATTTGTTTGGAAGAGATTGGATGTGATCTACAAACGGTTCTTTTGGAAAGGGGCAAAATGTGAAGGGAAGTTTCTTCAATCGGTGAGATGGCAGGGGCTGTGCAGACCCAAGAAAATGGAGGCATGGGGATACGTTCATTGCAAAAATTTAATGATTCTTTGCTACTAAAGTGGACAATCAAGCTATTAGATGGGGGTAGCAACATTTGGATTGATATGATCCGGGATTCATATGGATCCTCGCATGTGGATTGGGCAAGAATGAACCCACGCAAACCCTCTCCATTCTGGAGTTTGGTAGCCAAGGCATTGCAGGACAATTGGAATTAGTTCCAGACAGTGATTGGAGATGGCTCTGACTTCGCTTTCTGGACTAACTATTGGTCGCAGTTGGGACTGCTGAAGGAGAAATACCCATGAGCCTTCGATGCCACACCAAACAAGACAGCATCAGTGGCCTCCTACTGGGATGTAGACCGTAGTGAGTGGGCTCCTGCTGGCTACAATCTGCGTGAAGGTGGCAAATCGCGTGAAGAATTTGATAGGTTGGTGCAAGATCTAGTTGCCTTCGAGCCAAAAGGTGGTGTGGATAGGTTTGAATGGTCTCATGGGAAGTATACCGCTGCTGAAGGATACAAAATCTTGGTGCATGAGAGTGGTCAAGCCAACATGGACAAAACTGATAATCAGTGCACACGATTATGGGAGCTACGCATACCCCTCAAAGTCAAAATTTTCCTTTAGTTGTGTAGAAAAGGACTTGTCAGGGGGAGCTACTACAAAGAAGGATGGGTACCCAGCCAATGAATTATCCTCTATGTGTGTTTGCTGCTGATAGCGTGAGACATCTTTTCTCCTCATGCTCGGTGACGGACCAAGCATGGAGGGTTGTTTGTGGATACCTATTACCCACATGGGATGGCTTATGGAGGGAATTTCAAATTAATGGGAGACCACACTTAGCGATGGAGGCTTTGCTTTGATATGTGTGGAGAATGAGGAATGGAAAAGTGTTTAAGGGGGTGTCGGTGTGTGTGGGAAAAATTGTAAGGGGGTGGGAATCCCTTATTGGAGAGTCGAGTGATTCTTTGTAATTACTTATAGTTGACATTTTAATAAAATTTTTCCTGGTTTGCTATCATTTTTGATAGCATTCCTTACTTCCTCAAAAAAAAAGGAATTTGTCCTGATTTGGGCTCCTGTGTAATATACTCATCAAACGTGGTTAAAACCCATATCTAAGTTCACCATTAGTTTCCTTGGGTCAAATTAGGTTAACACTAAAATTTGGGCCCAATCAAAGTCCATCTCGACCCAGTTTTCAACTTAGTCCCTAGATCTTTGTTCATTTTAATTAAACCCTTAACTGCGAGGTTTTTCTCACCAAAACACCCCCAGCTTCTCTTCACTTTCACAATTGGGTCCTTGCTACCTTCTTCAGACTTTCCTAATCATGGCATAGTAGGGAAACAGAACCCAACCAAATTGACTTCCACTTGAGGAAATCAAAAGGAAATCTCCACTAAATCCCAACAAAATTGGTGGGATTAGTGTTTAGACTGTGGAGAACTAATTGAAGAAGGTTTTGAATCCTATCGTAAAGTGGAGAGCACCAGTGAACTCAAGATTTTTTCGGATTTCAGCTGCCAAATTCATGATTCTTATTCACAAATTCTTCCTAATTCAGGTTCAATTCAAGCTCTATATAAGCTCTAGGACATTCCCACGTCAAATTAAGCTAGGTTTAGGCCAAAAATACCTCTTCTTTCCTTCCTCTAGTTGCCTTCGACCTGAGCTCTGGTGACCATCTTCTTCTCCTTCCTTCAGCCATCCAACTGCCAAATTGGGAGTGTCAACTTCTTCCCCACCTTCTTCTACACCTAGTGTGCCAAAGCTAGGGCTCTCTTCCCTATCATCGTTTCCATTCCCCCTTCATTGGAGACTTCATCTCCTTCACATTCGGCAAGTCACATTGGCACAATTCCTCACTCTTGAACGCACGAACTGCTACGCTAACGTATTCGATTTTGGAAAACCTGTCGTTGTAGCTTGAAAGTGAAGAATTCGTGTTCAACAAATAAAATTTATACTGAAATGAAAATTCCGGGTCGAACACAGGGAGGCGGACATTTGATTTAAAAACTACGCGTTTCTTTTTATTTGTCATGAAGTAATTCAATTTAAAACTATCTAATTATTTACAATAAATAAAAGAGAGAGAGAGGGTAAGAGAGAGAGAGTATTACACATGAAAATCAAAATGAGATGTAGGATAAACAAAGAATTTATCATTGAGGAGATTGTTCATTACAACTAGAAAGCATAAAATAATTACACTAGAAAGCGATAAATTTACTCTAGAAAGCATTAAAAGAATGGAGGGAGAAATGTCCTCCTCGACGATCGTTTGGAGGACGAGCAGAACTACTCTAGTAAGCAATAAATCTATACTAGAAAGCGGTAAAAAGAATAGGGAGAGAGAAATCCTCCTCGACGGTCGCTTGGAGGACAAGTCAGATGGGACGACGCCTGGACGAAGGAGAACGAAGCAGGACGAAGTTGGACGAAGCAGAAGAACGAGAACGGAGCAGCACGCCGTCGTCATCGCGGGATCCACTTCCGAAGGGGGACGAAAATTTGGACTTTATCTCGTGAGAAGCATCCCAAGTGTGGGACAAGCTTCTCTTGAGCTTTGGAGAGGTAGAGAAGAGAAGGAAGGGATGAGAATTTCGTATGGAGGGGGTCTCCTTTTATAGTTGCAAGGAGTGGGGGCAAAATGGACATTACAACTTTAAAATAATAAATGAGGGGTCTTTAGTGACGGATAAATCCGTCACTAAAGCCCCCACGCATGCCTCCACGGCTGCCCGCTTCTACAACACATACGCACGTCCATCAGTTCTCAGCTGTCCGATCGCGAGATCGGACAGCTTAAGACGCATCTCCGCCCTCTCGTTGTGCACCCGCCTAGCCCGTGCGATTGCGCGTCCATGCCGCGCGTTCAATCGCGCGTAAACGCTATCTGGCGTGTGCGGCCGTCCGATCGCGATCCAATGCCCACCCAAGCTCAATCACCCACGCCTTCTAGCCCTTCGCTGCGACTCGAACCCGCGCTCGCCGCTTGCGTAAGCGCGCTCGACCACTACGCTACAGGGGACGGATGGTCGAGCGGACGCTTTTTGGCACGGCTGACCACAGCCGTTGGATCAAGATCCTACGGCGGAGAGCGAGCGGGTGTGGGGCTTCATAGAATGTAAGCGGCCGTTTGGGCGGCCGAGATGGTGCCACATGCGCCATCTTGGCCATCCATCTTCTAGAAGTTGTACATGGTGCCACGGATGTCAGATTGACTCGATTTTTGTGTCGTTGGGCTGCGATCGTCGATCCGAATTCATCCGTGCGGTCGGATTTGTCATCTGAAGTACGGATTTACACCATCCTGTCCCTTGATCTTCTAGGGTTCCCCGGTCACTATCTAATGCTACGGATGCCTGATTAGGGCGATCTTGGAGTCGTTGAACTCCAATCATCGCCCTGATCACATCCATATGGTTGGATCATTGATCCGAGGCCCCGATAAAATGTTTTCCCTGTCTAAACACATAAAAGGAGACAATTAACCTCCATTTTATTCAAACTACTCTAAATGCAAGATGATGCATGTTATGCAATATTTATATCATGAAATGCAATCCTATGCTTAAGAACATGCATAAATAGACATCTTAAGTAGTGTAAATGTGTTTACATCACTCACCCTTTCATCTCATAAACTAGGTCTGCCTCTCCCCTTTACTCTTTAGATTAGGTTTAGGACTTTAGAATTTTCCCTAGACCCCAAACTCTCTCATTCCTTCTTCTCTGCCTCTAGCGAGTTTGTGCTGATTCCACAATCCACTAAATGGCAAACCACCACAACCTTCCTCATACTCCCTAGATCAAAAGCCCCAAGTTAATTAGGAGCTTTGATCGGTCCAACGCATCCCCAAACAAACCCACCATCCGCCATCATCTCAAACTCCATCTGACCTCTACGCGCTGCCATTCATCAAACCACCACCACCACTATGTTCCATGCATCACGACAATGCACCTAAGCTATCTAATTAGGGCTTAGAGCCTGTGTTTTCATTTTCAAATCCTTGCTAGATTGAGTAATCGCCTCGCTGTCATCTGTCACCGTTCGTCGCTCTCAAACCTCGCTTCCACTTCCACATAGCACGGAACACCTCCAGGAGCCTCGCTGCAGCTTAAATTGAATGAAGAGCATTAACTACAGCCTCGATTTGGAATGGACATCCACGCAGCAGCAGCGAAGAGAATAGCCACTTGGATAGTCCCATCTCAGATGCGTTTGTTTTAGAAATTGATATATAACCAATTATGCCCATAGGAAGCTCGCCTTCGACACAAGGTCAGATCCCATATACATAACCAAAGCACACGGTCCACTTGCCCACACCATGCGAGCCGAACCGGATCCCCTATGCTCAACTGGATCGACTCTGGACTGGAGAGAGAGAGAGAGAGAAGGGTTTGCTGAGTGAGTAGTGGGGTTTTTGACTTTGAGTGAACCCATCACACAGCCAAACCAAAGTCTGATTCCAAACTTTAAGCCATCTGAGAGTCATTCAGGATGTCTGATTTGAAATGATTATGAGAATTTGGCTAAGTATCAGTGTCTGAGTTGAGATGATGAAGTGTTGAGGAGAATGAGTTCTGATGTGGTTAAGGGTTGACGAGTTGGCTAAGTGTTGAGACTTCGGGGCTTATGTGTGTTTAACTAAGAAAACCTATTTTTTTAGTCTCATGTTATTTATTTTTGACTCATTGAAGACTCAACTTTCTTATATATTTTGATGAATGAATACATTTCATATTATTCATTGTGAATCATTTATTATGCTCATCTTTATACCATACGATTAGTAGTTGAATTACAACTGTTTGCTCCCTGTGAGTGACCTTGAAACTCAACATTTTTAGAGCACTATATGTTTAAATGTCGATTTGATTTTCGTTGCTATACTATGATGCATTGTCCTAAACAGCGACGACTACTGCAACAATAATGGCTTTGGCTCTTTACCTCTTATTGTGAGCTTCTGTAGTTTGGAAATTAACTCCTCCTCTGTTGATTCCATGAGCACTAGAGGAGAATAGCAGCATATCAAGTTTAATATGAAGACATATGATCTACATGAATGCGAAAAGAATCATAGCCTAAGTCTGTCATAAAAGCAACAAAATGAAAATTAAGGTTTTTGGGAGAGAATGTGGTTGATATGTTGTGAGGTAAAAGTAAATGCTAGAAGAAAAATGGCAGATGGATGGTTTGGAGTGGGAGAGTGGTTGTTATAATAGAGTTTTGACTAAGTAGTTGAGATCCTCCACTCCACAATTACTCCTCAAAGGAAGGATAAGGTCACACCATCTTTAAAAGAAGGTGTGAAGAACTGGAGAGACCCTCTAGAGATGACCCTCCTGAGAGCAGCCTCAGAGGGAATGAGTCCTCTCCCTATTAAAGATAGGTACTTTAAGATTTCCTAAACTAATGGGAACATGTCAAACTTAAATTTGGTTACATCCCCACGAAATTCAATGCATCTAGTAAAGGTCAGTTGCTAGTTTGTTGCTCAACATGAATTCCTTGTCTTCCCATGGAATTTATCGTCGAGTTCACTTGCATCCTCCAACTCAGGTAATTCTTCAACTTAGTTGTTAATCAAGCCATGCCTATTGATGAAGCTAATATTTTATGTAGAAAACATGATTAATTCTTGACAATTTATAGTTATTTACAACATGAATAAGGTTGATTAACTAATTTTCTTATGCTTTATAATAAATCTTGCATGATATTTATTTGCATTAAATTCCTAAATAATGTGGAATAATTCTGCAAAATATTAAGAAGAAGAGAAGACCATGGATAAAGATTGGAAAAGATGATTCATGATCAAATTGACATCCATACTTGAAGATCAGTTGAAGGAATGCAAAAACCCACAAGCATGTGAAATCATACATGAGAATATCCACATAAATACCCATGAAGACATGCAAGAAATTAATACATGAAGACATTTGCAAGCACATTTGATTGAGAGCCTAACTTTGGACATGAAGAAACAATGATTATATTTTCCATGCAAAATCATGTAGGTGAACCAAGTTAAAAGTTGCAAGAGGGAACAAGTATTTTTCTCTCTCCTCTCCCTTGGTGATAGTGCACTATGCCAAGTAAAAAGTAAAATTAAATTGAAACTCCTCATTCTATTTAAATCACCTATCGATGTATATTACATCCATGCCCTTGGAATCTTTCCTAATATCATCCATACCCCTATAAAGCCCATTAATACATCCATACCCTTGTAAACTTGCTAACCATGTTGGTTATACCTCTAAGTTAAGTCCCTGTTAGATTTTGAGGGATTATGCTCAAAATATTCTCTAATGGTCATTGAAGTTAATGCCAGAAAATACAAAAATTGCATTAGTACCCCTCCTCTCTTTTTTCTTATTCCTCCTCTCCCCCTTTTCTTCCTCCTACCTAGAGGCCATGATGATAATAACAATGTTGAGATTCATAATGGTGGTGGGTTGTTCCTCCTCATCTGCCTTCCTCCTTCACCCATCTTGCCTCCTCCTCCCTTAACCAGCCCCACCCAGCTATTGGAATTTTGTGCCATTAGAAACCCAATTTTTGTGGAATCACTTGATCGGTAATTCAAGTCTGACTATTAGATTACATGGACCCACTAATGTGGTTAGTTGGATCCCTCAGTACAATTGGGAGAATTTACTATAGCCATGTTGGATATAAACAATGACAAGTATCAAAGATCCAAACAGTTTAGATTGACTTTTTTGATAAGTTATCATGAATCCTCATGATCTCCAACACTTGTCTCCAGTTTGATAATAGATGGCAATCTTTCCAAGCGACTGTTGCTTAACTAATGCCCTTGATACACATCCTCTGCATAGAAATGGAGATTTGGAGCTATTACGTAAGTTGAGTCAAAGAGTTGTCTCAACGAGATGGAAATATGGAAGTCCTCTTATTATTGCCATGAGGAAGTGATTTAATTGTTTCACTTGCTTTTAAAGGGTTATGAAATCATTGTAGCAGGAGAATAAAAGTGATCAAAAGTATATAAAAACTCTGTACTATGGCAAGTGTAGGTGTCAAACATAGGGAGGCACATAAGTGACCTCTTTTGCCACGAAATCTCTTTCTTTGTTTTTCTTTCTTATTTTTTTTATTTTTTGAGTTTTTCTCTTTCGGTAGTTGTTATTAGAAATAAGAGAATGAGGAAGAGATGATAGATAATAAAAGAAGTAAAAAAGTGCATGGAAAATGATATAACTATCAGCAACTATAAGCTTCTATTGCATGAATTAATGTTTGACACAGTGCTAGAAATAAAAATAACAAAATAAAAGATGGAGATGAGAAGATGAGATCCACTTAGCGAGCCCCAAAGCTTGTCAAGGATGGCCTTGCAGATGCTCGAAGGAAGCAAGTGAGAAGTAGGTTGATCCTTGGTGTGGATACAGAGGTGAGGAGAGAAGAGGGTGCCACTAAGAGCTTCAGCAGGAGAGGTGAGTGGAGACGTCCACAGAGCTCCTTCTTCCTCGACATGAATGTGGGTGAGAGGTATGGAGGTGGAGCTCTAATGGTGATCGGCTAAGATTTTTGTGGTGAGAATGAAGATGCCAAAGATACCTTTCAATGGTGAAACCTCTTCTTTTATAGAGTTATAGGTTACTATTCTTGGCATGTAGGCTTATATCCCTTGGATTTGCATCCAAGGGATGGCATGGGAGTAGGCTTAGGATTCTAATCCAAGGGAGGAGGGGAGGAGTAAGTGGACGGCCATGATGCACACCATCAAGATGGGCGCTGGAGTATAGGCTAAATGGAGGCCATAGGATGAAGATCCAAGGTGGAGTTTGAAACTAAAGGTGGTGTTGGGAAAGAGTTTGAATGCAACTCAGGTGGTTGTTGGCTATAGTGGAAAGGGGATCTTGGATTTAAGTGGGGGGCTTAGGTGGCAAGTAGGATAGATGGGTTGAGGTGGTGACATGTGTACTGTAGAGATGGGAGTATATGGTGTGTCCAAAAGGGGATTTTGGCCTAGGTCTATTTGGTTGGGTTTGAGTCTAGATGTGGTTTAGGGTTGGGTAGGTGAAGGCCTTCATAATTCAAATAACATGCAAATTGTCTACATTTCTCCCTCAATTGTTAGTGTTTTTTAATTCAATTTCTCATTTGCATGTCTTGATCAGATGATTCCTCTTCTCTTGCTCTATAATTTAGTTCCTCAAACCCTGCTCAGCTTGTATTATTCCAAATGCATAATAATAAATACAAATTGTATGCAAATGCAATGCAAGAATTAAATAAGCCTAGATGCATGATATGGAGTATGTATATATAAAATGACCTACCTAGAACTAGTCATAAGAAAGACATGTTAACTGTCACTTAGGTACAGATACACGCCCATGCCTATCTTTTGCTACTCCCTAGCAAAAATGTTAACCTAAGTTAGAGCTTATGAAAAACGAAGTATCAGAAACCATTATAATTGGGGACATTTGCAAAATTTATTTACTAGACTTGACAGCATCAAATAATTTCTCTAAGTATGAATCCCCTCTATTTTGTAGCTTCTTGTTAACCTTGGTTTTCAGTTTCTAAGGTACTTTTCTATGACTTAATAGGTCAACCATGGTTTATTAGACAATGAGGTCTAAGCATGCATCTATGCGCAATGAACTTACTTGACTCATGGTAACTAGGTTTTGAAGACCTAATTTTCTTAGAAAATTTAGACTATCTTGAATTTAGTTCCCACATCTGGCTCTGCCTTACTAAGGACTAGTAGCTTTCTCCTGCCATTTTCTATCTTAAGGTCAACACAAGGGTAAACCCAATGCATATCTCCCTATGTGTACCTAAGGTGTCTTTTTCTCACTTTATTTCTACCTCCTGCAAGTTATTTATTCCTAATCTGAAGTTAACAAAAGGGAGAACCCAATGTATATCTCCCCAGTTGTGCCATTTAATATCTTTTGTTTTCTTTTTATCATCTCACTTTTTTTACTCTTTTCTTATTCTCCTTAACTCATTTTTTTAGGTAGGTGACTCTTTCGAATCTTGTTCAAGAACATTACCTAAGTAAGAACCTAGATTAGGATACAAGGTTGTGATTTGAATACCATACATCTAAGGATCAAACCCAATGCAAACTTTGAGAGTGCTTGTGGATCTAAAGACTATACTAGAGGGGAGGGGTGAATAATATAGATGGCAATTTAAAATTAAACTTTAAATGAAATAATCACAAGCCACAAACTTAACATTCATGAGTGCACCTGGAAACCCTTACAGGTGAAAACCACTACCTAAGCCTCCCAGCTTAGGATTTTTCTGACTAGACCAAGCTAGTCAAACCAGTAAAACTTCGGACCACTTGAACGAGGGTGACACAACCTCTTACAAAGACCCTTCTCTTTAAAGACTTGAAGAGAAGCACAACAACAATGGGTCTCCCAAAACAAGATTAAAATAGTAGAATGAAAGTAATACAATGAAATCCTAATGGAACCTCAGGGAAAGATCAAACCAAAGCTTGCAATAGAGGCATTTAATCGGTGTGCATTAAAATGCCTAGAAGTAGAGGCATAAAAGCACTATAGAGAGGAGAGTGTAAGAGCACTTTTTCTTTAAGTTTTCACTCTAACTTGTGCATGGAAAAAGGGGTGCTAGGGACCTCTATTTATACTTGAGATTTGACCTAGAAAGGAAGTTTTTCAAATGCATTTGGTTGATCAAATTTTATTATTTGGTCAATCAAAATTAAATTTTGTCGCTTAATAAAGTTGGTTGATCAATTACTAGTTGGTTGATTAACCAATATTTTGATCAATTAAAAAGGAATTTTATGAACTTCCTAATTTGAATTGGTTTGATTGATTAACCTAAATAAATGGTTGATCAATTATGCTTGGTCAATCACTTTTAATTATTGGTCGATCAAAAAGGCCTGAATTAGGGTGCTAAAAATATTCAAGGTTTATGAAAAGTACTTTGAGGTTCCATACATAGGTTCGAGACTCAAGAAAGAAAAAGACACAATAGATGACTCTAGGGTAGTTTTATTCCTTTCCAAGAGTGAAGATAAAGTCCTAAAAGATTAGTCTTACAGATAACATACTTTTGGTGCATCAAAATTGAGGTATTAACAAGCGTAACAACCATACCCCTCAAGAGCCTTAGGGTTTCGATATACGTTAAGTCCAATTAAAATTTATGGCCCTCAATCTAATTTTCATCAAAAATCAAATATTCAAGCTTAGGTTTTAACACCCCCAAAAATAGTTCCATATCGTAAACTCATGAAAGTGAGTGCTAGGATATAAGGAATGAGAATTACCACTTGACAACTTGAGCATAAGCATTTTGGGTGGTTGTTTAGGTCCATTAGGCCCATACCCAACAAGTTGTCAAGGTTAATTTTTCTTGATTAGACTTGGATCTAGGTTTGGGTCATTACAAATGGTATCAGAGCCAAACTCCCTTTAGTAGGAGGAAAGGGTTGCCCTTGGGATGGTGAAAGAGTGCGCCATGAGGCGGAGCCACCATTACTACTGGGAGTATCGAACCCTGACAAGAACGTTAGTATTTCAAGTGGGAGAGGTTGTAACACCAATAAAAATAGTTCCACATCATAAACTCATGAAAGTGAGTGCTAGGATAAAAGGATTGAAAATTACTACTTGACAACTTGAGCTTAAGCATTGTGGGTGGTTGTTTAGGTCCATTAGGCCCTCACCCAACAAGTTGTCAAGGCTAGTTTTTCTTGATTAGACACGGGTCTAGGCTCAGGTTGTTACATGGTTACCCATAAGTCAATTCAAGGTTTGTGTTGATAACAACTTAATTTATTACCCCAATCAGCTTAATCTAGGGCTAGCTTCTTAGTAAAATCATGCATTAGGTTTATAAATATTACATTTAGAGCATGCATGCATATTTAAGATATATGTTTATTTATAAATAAATGTCTCCTAATTCTACTCTATTTTCAATAATGTAGGTATTGGGACCTAGTGAATAAGCTGTAAGAGTATCGAATAAAGTTGGAAAGAAGAAGCAACTGCTTAGGAGCTTGAATATGAAGATATAGGGGAGGTCAAGACATGAGCTCAACATTTAAAGACAAAGAGAATAGATGAAGACAAGAGAGGACACATGTCCCTTCCTTATTCATCCCTACCTTTGACCTTTAGGACAAACCTTTCCAGCAAAAACACCTTGTCCTAGACCTACCTATTTTTAGAAAACCTAAATCTAGATAAATCCTAACCCTCTACACTTTATCCTATGGCCTAAAAACCTTGTGAACAAAAGAGCATATCCACAACTTAGCCACCCACCTTATCCCCTCCATCTACTACCAAATCCTAATCCAAGGGCCTCCATTAAAGCCCTTATCCTCTCCTTAGGATTCCAAAAAAACTTAGATCTTATTCCTTCCCTAACAACCCACTAAAGAACATATCCTCTTAGAATAAATTCTACCCATCCAATACCTATCCTAAGGCTCATATCATTCCTCTACCTACCCAAACCCTCTTAATGAGGTGCGGCTCATCATAGTTAAAATGCCAAAGTTAAGCTAGAAACTAGGTTAAACACTATCAATTAACACAAGAAAAAGGTTAAGTGTGGAAATTAAGGAAAATGACCTAAACATTAAAAATGTGTTCAAAATGCATAATTAGGTCACTTTTGAGAGATTTCAGATCTAAGTATATAAATGGATGTACTAAATGTCAATTGAATATCAATTTAAGAATAAATCCAGGAATTAATTATGGGATTGATTTCTAATATGTTTAAAATAAATAGTTGCCATAAAAATTACTTTGCATTATGACATCATTTGGACCTCAAAATCAATATTTATCATCTAGGTGCTTCCTTCATAACATCCCTTTCACATTTTTTTCACTCAAAAATAATCAGGGACCTATTTGTAACCATGTACAGACTTCTTGGATAGTTTTCTATCACTAATGGGTTTGAGCGCAAAATTCTTACTATTTTGAGAAAAGGGTCTCCTCTATAAATTTCCCAAAACACCTACACTTGCCTTCCTCTTCTCTTATTTCCACGAAGAACTCGAGCTACACTAGTCGTCCATCCTTTTAGCTGTGATCTGACGGTGGATCTGAGTCTAACCTCTAACCGCCGGTGGGCCTAGCTCTACACCACTTTCTATATTACATCTAATGATCAACATTCATCCCAATCGCGTGCATGTGCCCCAGCTACCAACTTCACCCTTCATTCTCAATGGCCTTTGTTGAAGCGGAATTTGTACTCAAAAAGGTTTGAGTTTTGAAAACCCGTTGTTGTAGTGCGATTTGCGAGAAAATCCGTCAACAGATAATTTTACTAAAACTCAAAAGAATTCCAGGTCAAACACAGGGAGGCTATGTCAATTTGAAATTTGTGATTATAATTTTTTGTAATTTTTTTTTGTTTAAAGGTGAGATAATCACAATGAATCGATACTAACTAAGAGAGAGAGAGAACAAAACACTTCTATAATATGGATAATGTATTTATAACTAGAAAGCAATAAAATCTAGTCTAGAAAGTGGTAAAAGAGAAGGTGGAGAGAAGTTATCCTCCTCGTTGGCTTCTTGGAGGACGAGCCAGAATGGGCGACTCTTGGAAGACGAAGAGCGAAGATGGAAGACGGAGAACAAAGCGGGAAGAACTGGGGGTGAGGTAGGACATCGTCGTCGTGAGATCCATTTCCGGAATGGGGGCGAGAAGATGACTAAGGGAGCTCCATGAACGGGATGAGAAGTATACAAAATTTTTGCTTTTAACCCTAGAGGAGCATCCCAAGTTTGGGACAAGCTTCTTTAGTGCTTTGGAGAGGGATAGAGGTGAAGGGATGAAGAATTCAAGTGGTAGGGGTGGCCTTTTATAGATGTTAGAGTTGAGGGCAAAAGAGAAATTTCCAAGCTTTAAAACATTCATTTCAATTTCTTTAGTGATGTTTATGACCGTCACTGTAGCTTCAACATGGCTGAAGACGAGTGCACACCCCCTGCCTCCTTGCCTTCAACCATTCCAACTCTCATCCATGTTCAAAAAGCCTCAGTCGTCCTATCACGAGATCAGACGGCTTAAAATCCATCTCGCTCACACCTTGATTGTGCCTCATCACACGCCTGCGTGAGATCGGGCATTGAAATGCACGTCCAATCGTGCATACGTGATGTACATGCTCTAGTGATGCCATGTTGCTGCTCCTTGCCCTCATGATCGCCATCCGTCGGTTGAATCGACCATGCCCTACGCTTGTGCATGATTTGAGGCGCGCGGGGCATTAAACCTACACCCTCCTCTCGTGCGTTGAGCACTCAACCATTGCACTACCCTTGCCTTTGTGATGCGTTTATGCTTAAATGCTCGAGCGCTCTCGGCTAGTTTGTATTGGGCAGCTGCCTGCACTCTACACTGTTGGGTATCTATGCTTGTATTGGGTAACCCGCACCTTCTAGAGCAATCTCGATTGTCTGATCGGTGATTAGAATGGACTTCGGGTTTTACGCCCCTAGGTGACCTTAAAAAGGAATTTTGCCTAAAGGTATACCTATTCAACCGGTAGCTTTGTCCCTACATTTATTTTTATGGGGTCAACACAAGGGAGAACCTAGTATGTATCTTCTCGACTTATTCTACTTCTCTGCTTCTTCCTAAGTGTTTCAGAATTATACGTGCATTCTTAAGCTGGGATCTGGATAACCTACCAATGGGTTGTTATGCACGATAACTTGCCAGCCATACTTGTGCAGTGAAGTGTGGCTTATTTCCTTTTCTTTTCTTTACTCCTTTTCTAATTATTATTTTTTTTCTTTTTAGATTTTTTTTTCTTGACTTTCTTTAAGTAGGTGGCTTCCCTGATCTAAGATTTACTTAAAGGCAGCAAGAAAAGAATGGTCGTGTGACTGGGCTCTGGACAACCTACCAATGGACTGTTACACACAATAACTTGCCAGCCATACCACCTGATGAGCCCATATTTGTGGGCTAATTAGTTACTTAAATGTCTAGACATTAGAGTAATATTAACTTATACATAGCATGTATTAAGATGTAAATAATTTAGTTTATATATATATACTTGTATGCATTACATTCATATATAAATTATTTAGCATGGATTTGAATAACATGCATTAGTCTTTAGGTTGCATTATATACATATATTAGAATTAACATTTTCGTGAGGGTTTGTGCATAAATAATCAATCTTTTTATTATTCATTTTTTATTCTCTCTTCTCTGGAAGTAATATGCCACCTTGTCGCTAGCTGCCTGCACTCAAGACCCGCATTCAAGGAGGAGAGGGAGAGATGGATCTGGTCGGGGCAACTGCGACTACAAGGGAGAGGAGGAGGCAGTTGTGCTTGGGGAGACACCGCCCACCCCATCACCGTGCATCTGCCCATCACTGTGGTCTCCACGGCAAAGCCTTGCCACACCGTGGGCTAGCGGCGTGACAGTTTGCCGCATCAAGCCGGTGAGCTCGGCCACTTACCGTGAGCGTGTGCCTCATCGACCACGTGAAGAACTTCTTTCTTCTTTCATTTTATTCTCTCTTTCCTTTTCTTTTGCATGATACTATTGATCATCACCTTCATTACTCTATTTGTAGGCCTTAACAAACCCACTACCACCATCAACGCAGGCCACCTTCACGCCAAAGCGGCCAACAATAGTTGACCTCTCCTCGCGTGTGCTCCACGCCTCTCCGCACGCACAACAGCAGCAAGCAGCCTCAGCTAGTCTCCAGTGTGCATGCCCTCGCTGAGCCTCTACCTGCCTGAGCAGCGTCCCACACATAGCATAACCAGCGCAACCAGTGCACCGCTGGTGCACATCTACAGCACGCACCGCCCTCCAGCTCCACTCCGCACAAGCATGCATCACGCCCAGCAACCCTCCCTCGCCATCTTCGCACAGCCACCACCTGCAGAGCTGCCATTTCCACGCCCAAACAGGGGGTGTGCTCCATGCACCCAACACCCTCTCAACGCCGGCTGGCCACCTTGTGACTTGCCACCACCACCGCTGCAAAGCCCTCGCTCCACTTCACCTACAGTGAGCTCCTCGTGGCTAGACGCTCCCTCCTTCATGCGTGAGAGACCACCAACCAAATCCCCTATTTCAGCACACATTAGTATTTACATTTAAATGCCCTTGTCACTTTATATTGATATCTTATTGTTATGAACATTGCATTGAACTCCCTCTTGATTGTCACAAATACAATTTCAGCTTGTGCTTTCATTAAAACACCTATCCAATGGGGTATTTGACACAATATTTTTGGGAAATCAATAATGAACATCTATTTTTGAACCCGTACGAGTTTTAATAAGCTACTGCCTCCCTGTGGACACGACCCTCTCTTTCGAGTGGTTAATTTTTATTATTTTGATTAGCGATTTTTCACCACTTGCATACTACAACACGACATTTTATGTGCAAAACAACGAAAGTGAAAATCAACTTATCAAATGGTGCTGTTTTTGGGGAGGCAACAAGCTTAATTAACTCGCAATTATTCATTTGGTCATGTTGAGTTAAATTGAGGCATATTTAACTTGTTTTATCTGATTTGGTGTGAGATACGTATATTGCATACGAGTTGTCACATCGGCCTCAGCAATGCCATGGTTGACTTTGTTTCCACCACTTGGAAGAGGGACTGAGCTTCGTATCTTGGCGGACCTTGCGGCCACCTCCGAGATAATCACAGGAGCTTGTGGGCCTTGACCCCACACACGTAGAGATGCACGGAGGACAATCTAGGAGGAGTCTTCCTCTTTGAATTTTGATCCAACATTTTAGAATAGACTCTTTAGGTTTAGTTTAGTTGTTTGTTTTCTAGCACTTGTACTCTGGGGTACATTTTTAGGAGTTTGTTCCCTGATTTTGTTTTAGGCCCATGTTGGGTAATTTTTGGGAGTCTGTTCTCTCTTTCTTTAGATTTAGGTTTTTACTTTTTTTTGTAGATTGATTTTATTCTTCTTGATTGTGCATGAGTAGTTAAAAAAATAAAAAAACAAAAACATGAGCTGCTTGCTAGAAGCTACTTACCCTTAGGGTCTGTATGAGCAGCCACTAGATTTATTTCTCTGCATTGCGTGCATTCTCGTATCGTTGATTGCTGGAAGCAAGGTACACATTTTCTTACTTTGCATCCATATTTTGATCACACTTTTACATTTGGACTTAATTCCAAGACCACATAAGTTGTTTTGAAATGATTTAACAAGTGGTCACATTTTCTAAAAAAGGACTAATTAAAGGAGGAACATATAAAACCCAAGGAGTTGATTTGAGACATTGTGCTGCGGTTCAAAAATTCAAACTTTTATGGTGAATGCACACATGCATGACTGTCCACTAAAGCATGCAATTAGACAATCCTAGGTTTTGAGATGCTAGGAATGAACTCTCCTACCATTGGATACCAAAGTGCTTGAAACTTCAAAAGTTTTGTAACTCTAAGGAGTGGAATACCCTGTCATGGATTTTTGAGGGTAGTTACGAAGCACCGCGAAAGCACAGCTTCAAAGGAAGGCTTAAGCCTACTTGCATCCCTTGATCTTCCATCCTTGGAGTACTTTACCATTTGAACTTTAGGGAAGAGCACCTAAGATCCAACTAGGTCTTTTTAGGCATTCCGTAGGTCGACAATAGGTGTGTAAATTGATTGAATAAGTTGTATTGTCACCTACAATCTGACTTTAAACCAATTGCTTAAATTGGGAAAGACCTAAAAAGTCCTTTTGGATTGTGTTTGCTTGGGGAAATTTGACTGTCGTGTGAGTTAGAATGGACCAATTTGACCATCACCCTTTCGCCTCTTGCCCACACCCTTACCCCTACTCTGCGATCTTCGATCCCATATGCCAAGATGGTCCATATTTTGATGGACAAAATGACAACTAGTGGGATCCTTTTTACTCATATTATAGGATTATTGGCTTGGTTAAGCCCTAAATCAGTGAGCAGAACCTAGGAGCAGGATTTGCCTTGCCCAATATCCCACACACCAAACAAATACTCAACCCACCCTCCCTGAATGATTATAATGGTTGGACAAGCACTACTAGGTACTATAAGGCTGAGCCTGACTTCTTTCTTGATAGAAATGATGACCTTTCCTCATTGAAGATGGAAATACAGAAAATGCAAGACGAAATGATTGAATTATTAGGAAAATCTTCGAGAGAAGGCTGGTGACGACCTTCCTCTATAGTTCTATTATTTCGTCGTAGTATAGTATAGAGAAGTGATTACCAGTTTAATATAATTTGTTACTCGGAAATAAAAGAGTT
Source organism: Thalassia testudinum (assembly GCA_037157565.1). Lineage (NCBI taxonomy): Eukaryota > Viridiplantae > Streptophyta > Magnoliopsida > Alismatales > Hydrocharitaceae > Thalassia > Thalassia testudinum. Next base: position 106,359,626 of record JAZHRO010000003.1, on the reverse strand, counting down.
CCTGAGGTCGAACTCAGGGAGCAAGTTGTATTCTAGGGGTACAAGTTTCTTTTACAAAAATAAAGAAAGAGAGAGAGAGAATTTGTTGGCTTCTCTTTTTTTCTCTTTGCTTATCCTCTCCTCTTCTTCCTTCTCAGATCTTCTGCTCTCTTCCTTTGTTCTTCTTCTTTATCTGCAGTGGTGATGTTCTTCTTCTTCTTTTAGCTGTTTCTGCTCGTCTCTTCTTTTTTTTTCTGCAGAGCGGTCCTGTTCTTCTTCTTCTTTCTTTCTTCTTTTCCTTTCGTCAGATCTTCTTCTCGTGTTCTGTGTTCTCCTCTGCCTTGCCTTCCTTCTCCTTCTTTGCCTTCAGGACGTCGTCTGATTTTCCAATCAGACGACTTAAACCGCCGCTGCTACAGTGCCGCTCGGTGCTCCTCCTTCCTTCAGCTTTCGTCGTCCTTCTTCTCTGCCTCGCTCGTCTTCTTCTTCTTCGCCTGTGCCTGCACACTTCAAAGCTCTCGTCAGCGGGCAAAAATCTACTCTACCATCCCCCCGCGTTTCTCTCTCACAGAATCCGCTCTTAGGAAAGCTCTCCCAGAGCTGACGGGTAGTCGGGTACGGGTCGCGCCCGGGTCCAGGCCCACCGGCGTGCGTGGTGGGCGAGGAGTGCAGGTCGGGCCAAGTCGGGTCGGGCCAGGTCCGCGAGGCGTGGGCGCGGACGAGACCGGGTAATCGGGCGGGTGAAGGGGACCTCACCCCGTGTGCTGAGGCGATAAGCCTCCAGCACTTTTTCACTTTATACCGCTGCGCTCCTTCAGAGCCTTCCGAGGTGGGACTAAATGTCCCACCCCAATTTGACGCCTGCGCGGAGGAGGCAGCGGCGGTCGAGGCTTCGCATGAGGGCTTCGCGCGGGGGCTTCACCTCAATTGCAGCCTGACTCTTTGCGAAGACACCTCGAGCAGCCTGGGAGCGCGACCTGGGTGTGGCGCACCTGGGGCAGCAGGTGAAGAAGCTGCTTCGCTTCAACAATGGCGGCGGCGAGGGCAGGTACCTGCCCACAGAGAAATGGCCTCTCGGCCCCATCAGAAATGCGGAGGACCTTCGCCGTGGCATGGCGAAGGTGGTCAGGGGGTGTGCAGGCGGCGGGGCGGAGCCTAAGGGCTGCCCTAGGTCAAACTGCAGGTTAGCAGATGGGTTTGTTCGGTGGAGTTGCAGAGGGTGATTTGGGGGAAGTGGAAGGGGGGAGGTTGATCAGGGTGAGGAGGCGGAGGTTCTGCGGTGGTCAGCGAGCCGTGTGGGTTGCTGGAGTGATGGGAGCGGGTCGCCGGAGCAGGGGCTGGAGGTGGAGAAGGTGAGGGCGATTGGTCGGATCGGGGTAACAGTAAAGATGTAAAGTGAGGAAAAGGAAGAGGGGAGGAAGAGGAGGAGTTCTACCTACTTAGCAGGACGAGGAGGGGCCGGAGCAGGCGACAGTCATATCGACTGTCGCTGGAGAAGAAGCTGCCCAGGGGAGGGGGCGGCGGCGAGGAGAGGGCTGGAGAGGCGCCAGCTGGGTGCGGCGTGGCGCGGGAAGAGCGAGGGAGAGCAACCCTGCAGCTGGTAGTGCGACAGAGCGACGAGGAGGAAGAGGGGAGGCCGCCGGAGCTGGAGGGCTTCCTGTCGGAGTGGGAAGAGAGGAAGTGGGGGTCTTTCTCCGTCAGGACCGAGCTCCTGAGGACGGCGGAGCGACGGGGGTATTTATAGGGGCGGAATCAGAGAGGAGGGCGGAGGGAGACGACGTGTCTCCCTCGCCGGAGGATGCCGGAGATGGAGACCCATACCGTCCGTGCGTTCGCACGGCCGGTATGGTGGGTTGCAGCGACTAGGGGGGTGTTCTTGCGATGGCTGACGACTTAGGGCACCCCCGGTTGTCTCGCCAGACCCTCCCCCTTACCCTGCGCGGCGCCATGCTCCGCGCAAGGTCGCCGGAGCTTGGTGCTGGTCAGGTTTTGGCAGGAGGGACCTGGATGCAAAGAACGAAGGAGAGTTAGGGGTAGAAATGTGAGGGTTCAAAAGTTGAGGGCCAAAAAGTAAATAAATGAGGACCAAAGTGTAAAGTTGGTCAAGAAGGTTTCCTCTTAGGCTCAAGTTTTTATACATGACTAACTGGGACCTAAGGATTATGATGGTGAATTTTATTTCCAGATTAAACCTTGCTTGACCGATCAATTTACGTAAAAACCCAAATTAAGTTGTTAATTTGGGCATGGTTCTCAATGTAGGTCAAAATGGGTTCCTAAGGCTAAATTGAAGGTTCTAAACCCTAGAGATTATTTTTATATGAATTTTAGAGGGTTTATTCTATTTTTACTTTGCCTCAAACCTTGCAAATCGAAGTGGGTTTGTTTTAAGGTTACAGATTATTATTTAGTTCCTTGGAACTGCTGTAGCCCTTATTGAATCATCTCATCCCACTTTTATTCTTATTAGGTTGCTTTGACCTATGTTTGGATCCTGAGTTACCCTGTTTTTAGATTGGATTGGTGAAATTGCATTTTTACCCCTTAGTTTCTGTTTTCTTTGCGAACTCAGAATCTCTCTGAGTTAAGCCTTTCCTTGAGTTATGTAGGAGCTTTTATCCTTTGTATTAGGTCAAAATGAGCTAGTTATGGCTCATGATGAGGTTCTCATCATACCCCCATGCCTAGCTTTTGCTAGTCCCTTAGCAGAAACTTAAGGTTTCAACCCTTGTTCTAGACCATGAAGTTCTTAATAGCTTTAGATAAGTGCTTTTACATTTGAGCTTAGATTAGGTTAGAATGCTGACCATAGGCCTAAAAGGTACTCTAGTACCAATCACGATCCAAATCTGTCTAGCCTCAGCCTTAGTCCTTAGCAAAGGTTTTTAAGGCCCACAAGAACTATCCTAAGGTTTATTGGACTTTGTGGTTAAAGCACCCGTGCTTGAAATGATTTTAGCCCTGGCTCAGTTCGTAGTATGTTTTGTAAGAGAGAGAGAGAAAATTTATCTGTTTGGAGAGTTCTCTCTCTTTTTCTTTTTAATTTTAGCTTAGGATTGGCTTTTCAACACGGTCTGTATCAGATTCATTGCTCCCATCATCAATCCTCAAGGGTTCCTGGCGATCGATGCTTCGAGATAGCACCGCCCATGGCAACCCCCGGAACCCTGGCTACTAAGATTTCGAGATAATCCCATCCATGGTGTTCCGTGGCCGAATCCAGATCCTGGCAATTGACACTTCGAGATAATGCCATCCATGGAATCTGAACCAGCAGAGTGCTTACATGCCCCCAGTAGGATATGTGAATATCCTAAGAGACAAGCACCGAGGAGATGATATTTTGTTATGCATCTTCGAGGGGATTTCCCGCCTCTCTGCGCTAGGAACTCGTCCAAATCAACTTGTGTTGATCGGCCGCTCCTACTCTAGGTGTACTTTTCAGAATTTTGCGATGCTTCTGCGTGATTTTGATTTTTACGCTTACTGAACCAGGCTGTGTGTGAGGTTAGGGTGCTTAGGTTACTAAGTCCCGTAAACCAAAAATTAGTTAATGAGGCCAAATACTCCCTAAGCCTTGGACCTAGTACTTAAGCTTTTCATTTTCCTCAACCTCTTGAGGATTGTCTGGATCTTAATGGGTACTAAGAGTCTATTCAAGAATGCCTAAGGTTTGCGTTCTTACTAATCTCATTGTGTACTTTTCAGTTATTTTCTTGAATGCGGTCTAGAACTTAGGTTAATTCCTTAGTTCCTTATTAATGACTATCACCTTTTCTCATAATTTTGTGCTCCTTTTTCATTTTGTTTCTTTTCTCCTCCTTCACAAAATTTCCTTCTCCTTTTTTCCTCTTATTTTTTTTTGAAAATTTTTAATTTTTATGGTGTTTTTGGCATATGTGAATTTTTTGTTTGAAACCTTTTCTTACAAGTTTTGCACTTTCATACCCCCCCATGCCTAAAATTTGCAATGTCCTCATTGTAACCTAGGGGGTTTTTATTTAACTTAGTTCATTCCTTAAGACAGAAATTTGGATGAGTGAATGGGTCAGGTTGAATTTTGCGGACGATTTCTAATCCCAGATGCAAGCATCTAAGGTGGGGTCGGCTGTCTACAAGGGTGAACCTTAAGTGCAAAAAGGTGTCAGAAAAAGGTTTTGGATTTTTAGGAAAATGACGGGTTGCCTCCCGTTAAGCGCTGAGTTTTACGCCTTCAGCCAAGCAGGAAATGCGATGGAGAGGGGATGATCAAATCAGCAGAGTTTTGTAAGACAAGCACCTTGATTAAGAGCCTGGTTGGTCCAACCAGGTGCTTGTTCAGATCGACAGGCTGATGATGTAGCCCAAACCCAATCAATCTGGTGGGTTGATAGATGTGGATAAAAAGGTGTGGAACCCACCATATACGATGCAGCTCAGATGGATGTGGAAGTGAAAACCCAGGGTTTGGCTGAGTCGAATCAGCCTGGTCAGAGTAGGGACCCGTAGAATAATCAATGAATGACGCGGAAACCCTACAGGGGTGATCAGAGAATGATGGAGCATGATATGTAGTATGATCAGTGTTCTAAACCCGATGTGGAAATGCAATCGGCTCGGTGAGAGGTGAATCTGGATAGAAATTGAGTCCGGTTGCGGGTCGGGGTTGGGAAGAGGTTTTGATTAGTTCTGCGTGTGCAGACGAGGTGGCCATTGTGTACGAGGGCTCTTCTAGAAACGAATGACAGGTGATTTTCTGTAAAGAGTCCTCTGGGTAACTATCAAATGCCTGAAGAGTGTCTGTAGGGTGAAAGAAATCTGAATTGAGAAAAGATTTGAATTCTGGGTTGCAATCACTCTTGGCATTTTCTATTTTTGGTTCCTGAGGATCGAAATGGAATGATTCTGTGTTATCAGTGATCTCGGGAATCAGGACCTCAGAGTCGGAGTCAGAGTCATGTGAACTGAGGTCGTAGATGGGCCTGGCGTGTTCAGGAAGGGGAATCTCTCCGCAATTATAGTCAGATTTGAAATTGTCGGAGAGTTGGCGAAAATGAGATTCATGATCATGAATTCCACCACAGCAAAAATCATCAGATGTGGAATCAGCAGCCTGATTGGGGTCTAGCCTATATGTCAATTCTGGGCTCGAAAATGTATTCTATCTAGGCTCAAGCTCCAAGCTGGTAGGATAGACCCCATTAAAACCTTGCTCATCCAACTCCTCAGTTTCTGTATCATAAATTGGCATATTTTCTGAAAAATCGATCAGATTTCCTGAGGATGTTGGAGAGGGATATTCATCAAATAGAGGCCCGGAATCATACTCTATAAAAATTTGATCTTTCTCATAAGAGGCCTCATAATCTTCCCAATAAGTTTCAGATCTAGGTTCTAGGCTTAGGATGTGGGTAGAATTATTAGAACCTAAGTCTGAATAACCTTTGAGGGCTACCTTATCAGAATAAGGGGCGGAATTTATACCCTCAAAAGGTTCATTTCTGATCTCATTATTGCAGGAGTTTTGGAATTCTAGGCTTGGCAATTCATGGTCTAAGTTTGGCTCATCATTGTGTTCTCCTGCAATATCCCAACCTATTTCAACATTGTCTTCTATCTGGGTTGGGATTTTACAACCACTTTGTGCCTCAATCCCGAGATCTGGGAAACTGGATTGTTCCTTAATACTGTTCCAAGATGGCTCATCCTTTATTTCTGGTATATACGGGTATTTCTGGTTGATAATTTGTTCTACTGATTTCATCATTTCTACCCATTTTATAAGGGCATCTTGGTGTTGTTCCCAAAGTACAGGATTTGTCAAGCATTGAAGGTATTCAGATTGGTGTAATTTTTCTATCTCAATGTATCCTGTCATGAGCATATCTTGGGTTGATCCTTTTGAAATTTCAGTCAAAAGAATTTGGGCACAGTTTATGATGAAAGCTGTGGTTGTTGGGACATCAACCTGAATGTTTTCTATTGGTGTTGAGGGTTTATATTTGATTTCATAGAATTCAAGGGCATCCTCAATCATCTTATCTTTCATGGATCTCAGATATTCAGGTTTTTTACATGGTAGTCTTGCTAGGTAATTAGGCTGCATCTTCGAATCAGGTGGTGGAATCAGGATATAGAATCAGAAGTTTGAATTAATGGAAGAAGGGGACTTTGTTCAGAATTAGAGGAAAGAGGGGCTATGTGAATGATTTCTAAAAAAACAAGGGAGCCGAGGCTTACCCTCGGGGAGAGTGAATTTCTATAGGAGGTTTCAAGGACCTCCTGCAAAATACTGAAGGACTGGATGAGATAAGCAGGTGCTGGACCCAATCAAGACACCCAAAAATGTTGGGTGACTATAGAGGTTTTGGGGCAGATGGACCCCTTGATCAGAAAGATCGTCCACCTGAGAATTACTTGGGCAGCCAGAGAGGGAGAGTCCCGCAAAGACCCCTACACGGTAGAGCGTCCCCACGGGTTACAGGGTTTCCCCCACCCGACCTCTCTTGTCACTGCGGTTCCAGGTAGACCAGAATGGGGATCGTGACCTCTTAAGTCTATCAATTTTAGTTTAAGATTGGGGTGCTTAAAGTTACACTTGAACTCTTAGGTATTTTGAGTGAGAAAGTGACCTAATTTTAAGGTTGGTTGACCCAAGGGGTCAACTTTTACCTCTTGTTCCTTTGAGAGCTTTTGGGTCCTTTCTTTTTGGGTTCAAGTGTTTAGAGAGCCAATTGTTTAGGGTTTCTCTGAGTAAGTGTTTTCAGACAAGGGCTTGGGCACACTTCATTTGGTTTTCTCAATTCTTGCTTAAAGAGTGTGTCTCTAAATCCCTAGTGTTGGATCCTAGGTTGGCTCTACTTGGTCCAGTTAACTCTTTGTTGGGTAATTAGGGCTCAAGCAAGAATGTGTTAGCCCTTAAATACCCTAAAAAAAAAAAATTGTGTGCAGGAATAATGGGTTGAAAACATGCAACTTTTTATGGTTTACTAAGTATGGAAGACAGGTTAGCCCTATATTGCTTGTTCTTTTCTTTTCTTTAGAATTTAGGGGTTAATAGCAAGAGAAAAAAAAATTACCTGTCCTCGGAGTGGTTGTCGTGCGGTTGCTTGTCTTCTTGATTTCCTGCAGCTGCACAAAAGAGAGGAGATTATCAGAAACTAAAAAGAAACAGGAATGTTTACCTCTAGAATAGCCGTTGCTCCCCGGCAACGGTGCCAAAAACTGGTGACGACCTTCCTCTATAGTTCTATTATTTCGTCGTAGTATAGTATAGAGAAGTGATTACCAGTTTAATATAATTTGTTACTCGGAAATAAAAGAGTTCCCGAGGTCGAATTCAGGGAGCAAGTTGTATTCTAGGGGTACAAGTTTCTTTTACAAAAATAAAGAAAGAGAGAGAGAGAATTTGTTGGCTTCTCTTCTTTTCTCTTTGCTTATCCTCTCCTCTTCTTCCTTCTCAGATCTTCTGCTCTCTTCCTTTGTTCTTCTTCTTTATCTGCAGTGGTGATGTTCTTCTTCTTCTTTCAGCTGTTTCTGCTCGTCTCTTCTTTTTTTTTCTGCAGAGCGGTCCTGTTCTTCTTCTTCTTCTTTCTTTCTTCTTTTCCTTTCGTCAGATCTTCTTCTCGTGTTCTGTGTTCTCCTCTGCCTCACCTTCCTTCTCCTTCTTTGCCTTCAGGACGTCGTCTGCTTTTCCAATCAGACGACTTAAACCGCCACTGCTACAGTGCCGCTCGGTGCTCCTCCTTCCTTCAGCTTTCATCGTCCTTCTTCTCTGCCTCGCTCGTCTTCTTCTTCTTCGCCTGTGCCTGCACACTTCAAAGCTCTCATCAGCGGGCAAAAACCTACTCTACCGTCCCCCCGCGTTTCTCTCTCACAGAATCCGCTCTTAGGAAAGATCTCCCAGAGCTGTCGGGTAGTCAGGTACGGGTCGCGCCCGGGTCCAGGCCCACCGGCGTGCGTGGTGGGCGAGGAGTGCAGGTCGGGCTAAGTCGGGTCGGGCCAGGTCCGCGAGGCGTGGGCGCGGACGAGACCGGGTAATCGGGCGGGTGAAGGGGACCTCACCCCGTGTGCTGAGGCGATAAGCCTCCAGCACTTTTTCACTTTATACCGCTGCGCTCCTTCAGAGCCTTCCGAGGTGGGACTAAATGTCCCACCCCAATTTGACGCCTGCGCGGAGGAGGCAGCGGCGGTCGAGGCTTCGCACGAGGGCTTCGCGCGAGGGCTTCGCCTCAACTGCAGCCTGACGCTTTGCGAAGACACCTCGCGTAGCCTGGGAGCGTGACCTGGGCGTGGCGCACCTGGGGCAGCAGGTGAAGAAGCTGCTTCGCTTCAACAATGGCGGCGGCGAGCGCAGGTACCTGCCCACAGAGAAACGGCCTCTCGGCCCAATTAGAAACACGGAGGACCTTCGCCGTGGCACGGCGAAGGTGGTCAGGGGTTGTGCAGGCGGCGGGGCGGAGCCTAAGGGTTGCCCTAGGTCAAACTGCAGGTTAGGAGATGGGTTTGTTCGGTGGAGTTGCAGAGGGTGATTTGGGGGAAGTGGAAGGGCGGAGGTTGATCAGGGTGAGGAGGCGGAGGTTCTGCGGTGGTCGGCGAGCCGTGTGGGTTGCTGGAGTGATGGGAGCGGGTCGCCGGAGCAGGGGCCGAAGGTGGAGAAGGTGAGGGCGATTGGTCGGATCGGGGTAATAGTAAAGATGTAAAGTGAGGAAAAGGAAGAGGGGAGGAAGAGGAGGAGTTCTACCTACTTAGCAGGACGAGGAGGGGCCGGAGCAGGCGACAGTCGTATCGACTGTCGCCGAAGAAGAAGCTGCCTAGGGGAGGGGGCGGCGGCGAGGAGAGGGCTGGAGAGGCGCCAGCTGGGTGCGGCGTGGCGCGGGAAGAGTGAGGGAGAGCAACCCTGCAGCTGGTAGTGCGGCAGAGCGACGAGGAGGAAGAGGGGAGGCCGCCGGAGCTGGAGGGCTTCCTGTCGGAGTGGGAAGAGAGGAAGTGGGGGTCTTTCTCCGTCAGGACCGAGCTCCTGAGGACGGCGGAGCGACTGGGGTATTTATAGGGGCGGAATCAGAGAGGAGGGCGGAGGGAGACGACGTGTCTCCCTCGCTGGAGGACGCCGGAGATGGAGACCCATACCGTCCGTGCGTTCGCACGGCCGGTATGGTGGGTTGCAGCGACCAGGGGGGTGTTCCTGCGACGGTTGACGACACAGGGCACCCCCGGTTGTCTCGCCAGACCCTCCCCCTTACCCTGCGCGGCGCCATGCTCCGCGCAAGGTCGCTGGAGCATGGTGCTGGTCAGGTTTTGGCAGGAGGGACCTGGATGCAAAGAACGAAGGAGAGTTAGGGGAAGAAATGTGAGGGTTCAAAAGTTGAGGGCCAAAAAGTAAATAAATGAGGACCAAAGTGTAAAGTTGGTCAAGAAGGTTTCCTCTTAGGCTCAAGTTTTTATACATGACTAATTGGGACCTAAGGATTATGATGGTGAATTTTATTTCCAGATTAAACCTTGCTTGACCGGTCAATTTACGTAAAAACCCAAATTAAGTTGTTAATTTGGGCATGGTTCTCAATGTAGGTCAAAATAGGTTCCTAAGGCCAAATTGAAGGTTCTAAACCCTAGAGATTATTTTTATATGAATTTTAGAGGGTTTATTCTATTTTTACTTTACCTCGAACCTCGCAAATCGAAGTGGGTTTGTTTTAAGGTTATAGATTATTATTTAGTTCCTTGGAATTGCTGTAGCCCTTATTGAATCATCTCATCCCACTTTTATTCTTATTAGGTTGCTTTGACCTATGTTTGGACCCTGAGTTACCCTGTTTTTAGATTGGATTGGTGAAATTACATTTTTACCCCTTAGTTTCTATTTTCTTTACGAACTCAGAATCTCTCTGAGTTAAGCCTTTCCTTGAGTTATGTAGGAGCTTTTATCCTTTGTATTAGGTCAAAATGAGCTAGTTATGGCTCATGATGAGGTTCTCATCAAAGGCCAACAAGAAGGAGATGAAATTAGCCACCCAATCTACCCCATTGAGGATGACATGAACCCCTCTACGCTAGATGCATCTCCCATGGGAGAGCCACACCCTAAGTTGGAGGGAAATTTTGGGGATTTTGTAGGGGAGAATAGCTACTTTTCGAGCATTGATTTTGAAACCTCCCCACTAGATGACACTTCCTTGAGAGGTCCACCCCTTAAGTGGGAGGAGGATATGTATGAAAGTAGCTATGCATTGGATGAAGAAAGGTGGTAACCCAAGGAAGATGATGATCAGGTTGAGTATCCACCTGAATTATATTGGAGTCAAAAGAAGGGAATGATGGTACCATTGGAAAACCTCAACCCAGATGATAGTATTTTCGTCACATTTGATGAAGTGGGCCAAAGTCAAGTTGTTAATACCACCCTCCCATCTGATCATGAGATGGAACTCAAGCCCACCCTTAGGGAACCTAACCCTGAAGAAATTCACCTATCGGAGGAGTCTGATGTTACCAGTGTAAACCATGTACCCCCGATAGAGTGCCCTAGGTGATCTGCTGAGATTTTAGATGATTCTAAACCTCGAGTATATGATGAATCGTATGATGAGGAGAGGGATGAATTATATGAGGAACCTACATTCAAGATTTGGAGTGACACTAAGGGTGATTATGTCTTATTTGAAGAATTAGCCCCCGAGGATGTCATAAAGTTGACCAAATTAGGTTTCCTTAACACACCCATTAATGATATCTCTCCTCATGATGAAATAATGGAAAATTTGGAAGCAACTTCTGAGATTAATGTGGATTAACATATATACTCTGGGGAGGATTTGAGTAAAAACAAGAACCCAGGGATGAGATTGATAGGATAATCCCTAGATCTGTTGCTTCCAACCTGCCTACATTTGATTCGGAGTCACCCTCTGATTCGCCTATGTCTAAAGGTGAAATTCTGACTCCATACCTTGAAATGATCACTAATGAAGAGTAGGTAGATACTTGTGATATTACCAAAGATGCTAGGGACGCGATTGAAGAACAGAAAATATCTCCATTTTGACCGGGGGGCATAACAGACCAATATCTCATGTAATGGGGTATCGGGTATGGATTGATGATTTCTATTATCAATCCATTACCCTGGCGATTTATTTCTACACAATTCCTTCCCCATTCCTTTTAGAGGATTCTTGTCATCCTTCCCCTACCCATATGGAGGTTGTTATTCCTGTTTATCCTTTAGAACCTCCTCTGGTGACCTGGGATGATTTCATTCCCATCCTGGTTGGGCGAGCATTTGCTATTAGGAATCATCATCAACTCGCCAACATCTTAAGTTACCTATTTTCTAGGCCAGCATTACTTTGCTCATTTTTAAGGCTTATTTCTTTGGTTTTGGAACCTGATTTGCAAGTTCTTTAGCTACTCTGCTGCCAACAAAATAACGGTAGCCCAACTCTGACCCAAGTAACACTCTTCTATGTAATGAGGACATTATAGCTTTTAGGCATGGGGGGGTGTACTTGGGGATATACATAACATTTGTACATAGTGCATTCATGCATTTAGTTAAACCATTTTACATTGCATACATTTGCATTGAAAAAAAATGAAAAAACAAAAAAACATTTTTCATTGGGCTTAGTTGGCTGGGCCCTTCATTCTTAGGCAGACTAGAGCTTTAGGTTAGACTAAATTGACTCAAGGTGTCTGAATTTAGAAGCTAAGTTGAGATACTAGTTTTAGACCCTTAAAGGTCCTTTGTGGACTTAAAAACTTAAGTAGGAGTTAAGTTGTGGACCATTCCTCAAGAGGTTGAGGAAGGAAAGCTAGGGATTGAGTTAAAGGTTTGGTAGTACCTGATGTCTTTTTCTACCTTTTTGTTTACGGATCCTCGTAACCTAAGCATCCACATTTCACACACACTTGGTCTTGTGTAAATAGTGATCACCCTAATTCATTTCTTAAAGAAAATTTGGTTCTCTTAGTTTTGACTTAAGAGAAGCTTGAAAAACACAATTTGATTGGATGAGTTCCTACTGCAGGAGAGGTTGAGTATATACTCACCTTAAGGATGCAATGATAACATGTTGCCTCCTCGACACTTGTCCTTTGGGATGTCTATCCTACTGGGGGCATGTAAGTGCATTGTGCGATTCTGGTACCTTGGGCGGACCTATCTCAAAGTGCTGATTGCCACAGGCCTGAATTCACTTAAGAAATCCATGGGCGATTCAAGTACCTTGGTCGTTCTTACTCTCTTTCTAGGTTGGCAATCATACCAACCTCAAATAACTCAGACCAATGCACATGCACGGATGCTTTAATCTCTGAGACAAATAAACCCTAAGGTAGAGTTAGAAATCAGGGAAACTTGTGCCTGCAACTCTTCTTTAGCCGACCTAATCTGTAACTTAGCAACTACTTGGGAACCTTAGGTCTAAAGTTTGAACTTAACATGTTTCTAAAGGAAGACCAATTGGGTTAGCTAGTTCACTTGAAGAGTTGGGTTGTTGCTTGAATTTGCTAGGGACTAGCAAAAACTAGGCATGGAGGCATTTGATGAGCCCATATTTATGGGCTAATTAGTTGCTTAAATGTCTAGACATTAGAGTAATATTAACTTATACATAGCATGTATTAAGATGCAAATAATTTAGTTTATATATATATATACTTGTATGCACTACATTCATATATAAATTATTTAGCATACATTTGAATAACATGCATTAGTCTTTAGGTTGCATTATACACATATATTAGAATTGACATTTTAGTGAGGGTTTGTGCATAAATAAATGAATCTTTTTATTATTCATTTTTTAATCTCTCTTCTTTGTAAGTAATACGTCGCCTTCTTGTCGTCAGTTGCCTGCACTCAAGACCTGCATTCAAGGAGGAGCAGGAGAGATGGATCTGGTTGGGGCAGCTGGGACTACAAGTGAGAGGAGGAGGTAGCTGTGCTCAGGGAGACGTCGCCTGCCCAATCACCATGCATCCACCCATCACTGTGGTCTCCACGGCCAAGCCTAGCCACATCGTGGTCCAGCGACGTGACAGGCCACCATGTCAAGCTGGCAAGCTCGGCCACTTACCGTGAGCGTGTGTCTCATCGGCCACATGAAGAACTTCTTTCTTCTTTCTTTTTATTCTCTCTTTTCTTTTCTTTTGCATGATACTATTCATCATCACTTTCATTACTCTATTTGCAGGCCTCAACGAACACAGCACAACCACCACCGCAAACCACCTTCACGCCAAAGCAGCCAACCTCTCCTCGCACATGCTCCACACCTCTCTACACGCACATCAGCAACAAGCAGCTCGACTAGTCTCCAGTGCGCATGCCCTCGCTGCACCTCTACTTGCTCGAGTAACATCCCACACACATGCATAGCGGGCACAACCAGCGTGCTGCCCACGCACATCTCCAGCACGCACCGGCCTCCAGCTCCACTCCACATAGGCACGCATCACGCCCAGCGACCCTTCCTCGCCATCTTCACGTAGCCACCACCTGCAGCGTTGCCATTTCCACGCCCAAATAAGGGGTGTGCTCCACTCACCCAACACCCTCTCAACACCGGTCGGCCACCTCGTGACTCGCCCCTGCCACCGCTATGAATCGCTCCCTCCACTTCACCTCCAATGAGCTCCTTGTGGCTAGACACTCCCTCCATGCGTGAGACGACCAACCAAATCCCCTGTTTCAACACACATTAGTATTTACATTTAAATGCCCTTGTCACTTTATATTGATATTTTATTATTATGAACATTGCATTGAACTCCCTCTTGATTGTCATAAATACAATTTTAGCTTGTGCTTTCATTAAAACACATATCTAATGCGGCATTTGACACAATATTTTTGGGAAATCAATAGTGAACATCTATTTTTGGACCCGTACAAGTTTTAATAAGCTATTGCCTTCCTGTAGACATGACCTGCTCTTTAGAATGGTTAATTTTTATTGTTTTGATTAGTGGTTTTCCACTACTTTCATACTACAACACGACATTTTATGTGCGAAACAACGAAAGTGAAAATCGACTTATCACCACCCTAGAAGGTTCATTAACTACCCAATATCCATTAAAATCATTGAAAATCGAGTCAGTGCAAATAGTGTGTAGATGCTTAAACTTAAAATCTCAAATTAAAGGGCAGGTTGATAAGCCGTGTACTTAGCACCCTAGCTTATTTAACCATTTTGAAATAAATTCAGAATGGTGAGGACTCGACAAACAAATCCACATTTTAGTGGTCACCTGAGCTGATTAAGCCCAAAGACCTGAAGGGTTTACGTGTTTAGATCCTACTATATTATACCCTAAGGTTGAAAAATCCTAATGCTCAATTATTCTTTCCTAATTCAATTTTTTTTAAATAAAGAGAAAAATAAGTAGAATTTACAAGAATTCCACAGAGCTAACAAAATGATTCAGAAATGAATCCACACCCCCATGCCTAGCTGATGTTATGTCATTGAAAAAAATGCATGAGGAGCATGGTAGAGTAAAGAAAATATCACCTGTATTCCATGATGCTCAGGTCAGCTCTGAGTCAGACTATACAAATGTTGAGTTTAATGCCATCAGCTAGGCGAAGTCCAGTCAAAGAAGTCACATTAAGGTTAAAGCAACCTTATCGGAGATGGGTTTTGGAATAACACGGTTAACATAAGGTTTTAGACATTGTCCACTGACCTTAAAAGAATTACCCGTCTTTGGGTCAGAGATCTCAACGGCTGCATTGGAAAATATTCGATTGATGATGAACGAGCCATCCCACTTTGACCTAAGTTTGCCGAGAAAGAGCTTAAGTCGAGAATCAAAGAGCCAAACCTTTTGGTTCAGCTCAAAGCTCTTGTGGAAAATCAGTTGGTCATGAAGAGCTTTGGTCCAAGCCTTATAGATCATGGAATTCTTGTATGCATCATTTCTAAGCTCCTCCAACTCAGATAGTTGGAGCTTCCTAGTCTTTCTATCTAAACTTAGATCAAAGTTGCATTTCTTGATCACCCAGAATAACCGATGTTCAATCTCTACAGGTAAATGGAACTCCTTTCCATACACTAGACAAAACGGTGACATGTTGATAGGCATTTTGTACGCCGTACGGTAGGCCCAAAGTGTGTCCTCAAGCTTTTGAGTCCAATCTTTTTGATCAGGCCTAATCGTCTTTTGCAGGATGTTCTTGATCTCCGGATTGGAGATCTCGACCTGTCTGTTCATCTGAGGGTGGTAAGATATGGAGATTCTGTGATTTACCCTATATTTTGCTAGCAAACTATGGAATTGGGCATTTGTGAAGTAAGTACCACCATCGTTGATGATGGCCCTCGGAATCCCAAACCAACTGAAGATGTTCTTTTTGATGAAATCGATAACCACTTTGTGGTCATGGGTTAGGGTGGGAATAACCTCAATCCACTTGGACACATAATCAACAACAATGAGAATGTATTGGTGTCTAAATGAAGGGAGGAAGGGTCCTATGAAATCGGTGCCCCAAATGTCAAAGATTTCGATAGGAAGGATTGGGTTTAGAGGCATCATATGTCTCTTGGTTATCCTCCAAAGTGCATGGCATCGGGAACACGACCTTAAGAATTCCTGGGCATCCCTGAAAAAATACGGCCAATAGAATTCAAATTGAAGTATTTTTGCAATCGTCTTTTTCCTAGAGAAATGTCTACCACACACAGATGCATGGCAAAACTCAAGTATGCTTTGAAACTCATTCTCTGGTACACATCGGTGAATAATCTGATCAGAGCCGATACGATATAGTTCAGGGTCATCCCAGAAGTAATATTTGGCTTCAGATTTGAGTCTATCCCGTTGTTGCTTGGTCCAATCCTAGGAAATTTGATTAACAGCCAAATAATTTACTATGTCTACAAATCAAGGGGTTTGGACACCTAAAACTGCTAGAGTAGTCTCGTTCGGAAAAGTATCAGTAATTGGAATATCCAGATGAGAAGAATCACTCAAAAGCCTCAAAAGATGATCCACCACCACATTCTGTGCCCAGAATTTATCTTTGATTTCAAGATCAAATTCTTGAAGCAGAAGAATCCATCGAATGAGCTGGGGTTTGGCATCCCTTTTGGCCAAGAGATATCTCAAGGCCAAGTGGTCAGTGAAAATTTTGACGTAAGACCCTAAGAGATAAGCCTTGAATTCTTTTAAAGCAAATACTACCGCTAGCAATTCCTTCTCAGTAACAGTGTAATTCCTCTGGACCTCGTGTAGAGTTTTGCTAGCGTAGTAGATGACAGAGGGCTTTCTATCGATCTTTTGACCCAAAATAGCCCTGACCGCATAATCAGAAGCATCGATCATGATCTCAAATGGGGCTGTCCAAACTGGTTGTTACAACACCAGAGCACAAGTGACTGCCGATTTAAGAAAATTGAATGCCTTGCGGCATGATTCGTTGAAATCAAATAGCATATCTTTGGTAAGAAGTTTGCTCAGAAGGCGAGCAACCTTAGAGAAGTTCTTGATGAACCTCCAATGGAATCCCACATGACTGAGAAATGAGTGGATTTGTTTAACAGATGTGGGAGAAGGAAGTTTTGAAATAGCATCAACCTTAGCTTTGCCAACTTCAATTCCCCATTTAGAGATTACATGACCCAAGACGATACCTTCTTGTGTCATGAAATGGCTCTTTTCCCAGCTAAGGACCAATATTGTTTTGATACATCTTTTAAGGATCAATTCGAGATTAGCCAAATAAGATTCAAATGAGTCTTCGAAAATGGAGAAATCGACCATGAAAACTTCCATAAACTCTCCCACCATGTCAGAAAATATGGCCAGCATACACCTTTGAAAAGTTGCAGGCGCATTGCAAAGCCCAAATGACATTCTACGGAAAGCAAAGGTTCTATAGGGATAGGTGAAAGTCATCTTTTCCTAATCCTCAGGATGGATAGGGACTTGATTATATCCTGAGTAACCATCCAGGAAGCAGAAGTACTTTTGCCCGGCTAATATTTCAAGGATCTAATTGATGAAGGGCATAGGAAATGATCCTTTTTTGTGGCTATGTTCAGCTTCCTGTAATTGATACAGACTCTCCAGGAGGAAGTTGAACGAGTTGTGACAGATTCTCCTTTCTCGTTAGTCACAACAGTAATCCCAACTTTCTTGTGAACAATTTGCACGAGACTTACCCATGGACTGTCTGAGATCGGATAGATGATTCCTGCATCGAGCCACTTAATTATTTCTTTCTTGACCACTTCTGGCAAAATAGGGTTTAATCACCTCTGCATTTGGCGAGAAGGGCGGGATCCATCTTCCATGAAAATTCTGTGATTGTAGTAAGATGGCTCAATCCCCTTAAGGTCATGGATGGTCCAACCAATTTCCTCTTTATGTTCTTTTAAGACCTTGATCAGTTTTATCTCCTGCTCTGTAGTCAATTTAGAATTGATAATCACAAGGAGAATCTTCTTAGGTCCTAAAAATTGATATTTCAAACTCTCAAGCAATGGTTTCAGTTTGAGCTGGGGTAGGTCTAAGATGGAAGGTAAGGAGAATGCAGATGAAGATTCATCAGGACGATCAAGAGGAAGAGGTTGAAAGTGAACAAAATCAGTAACCTCTTCAAAATGTGGCGGGTTTGCCACGGAGGGTTGTGGGTTGGGTTCATTGGTGCAGGAAGAACTCTCAATAGCAGATACAACCATACATGTCTCAATATTCAAATTACCTTCCTCGAGTTCCTCTATAAATTCACAATGTTCGAATTTATTAATCTTCTTGAACATATCCAATTTCAGTTTCCAATCCCCAACGGCGATTTCCATGCTACCGCTCTCACAGTTGATATTGGCCTTAGTGGTAGCTTGGAATGGACACCCCAGAATGATGGGCATGCTCTTTAAATTCTCAGGTACATCCATGTCAAAGACAAGGAAATCTATAGGAAAATAGAAGTCCTTAACCTTGACAATAACATCCTCAATAACGCCTCTCAGATTTGTGACCGAACAGTCTGCTAACTGCAGTGTTACTGAGGTCGGTCGAAGTTTACCTAATCCGAACTTCTCGTAAAGAGAAGTCAAAATTAGGTTAATGGATGCGCCTAGATCCAAGAGTACCTAGTCAAAAGTGTAATCTCCGATAACACATGAAATCAAAGGGGCTGCTAGATCTCTCCTTTTCGAAGGAAGGTGATGCAGGATAATAGAATTAGCCTACTCAGAGAGTATCACCTTCCTCAAAACAAATTCCCTTGGCTTACAATTTTGGGTGCATAAATCCTTTAATAATTTAGCATAAGCCGAAATGTGTTTGATAGCATCGAGGTGCGGGATATTGATTTCAACATTCTTGAATATATTCAAGAGCTCCTTGTTACTATCAACATGATTCTTCCTTTGTTTAATCAAGGCCTTAGGAGAAGGAACATGAGTCAGATCTTCGAAATCAGGTTCCTGAGCCTTGATTTCTTCTTCAGAGTTCTCCTTTCTTTCCTCAGGCTCACTAGGATTTTCTTTACTAGAGTAGGGTAGGTGTGGGTCCTGGGTTTGCCTTCCACTCCTCAAAGTAACGGAGTTGGCAGATGCATACGGGTTTGGGTCTTGGGAAGGGTTAGGAAAGATTGGCGGGGCTTGATTAGCCAAAGACCTAGGATTTGATGAAGAAGTAGAAGAGGAAGGACCATGCTCAACCACTTGAGCATGTGCGTGTGGGTCCCTCTAATTCTCGTACCCTTGGGCTGGATTGTCCAGATTCTGTATGTTGCGTGGGTTGGGTACAGGTTGAGATGGCAGAGATCCGAGCTGGTGGGTATTAGCAATGAGCCTGGTTTGCAAGTTGTCCAGCAAGGTTTTCATTTGTTGCAAGCTGGAGCATAGATCCTTTCATTTCTACCATCTGACGGTTCAAATCAGCCTACCCTACGGGTTGACGAGCATTCCAAACTGGCTGATTGACCTAATTTGGGGGCAGATGAATATAAACATGACCTTGATCCATTGGTCTTTGCAGAGTATAGTTCCTGGGTTGGAATTGGGTGTACTGCCCCAGATTTTTCTACGAGAAGTTAGGGTAGTTTCTCCAACTCGGATTATAAGCATTGGAATATGGGTTGAACCTAACATTCTCTTGTACAACGTAGACATCCTCATAGGGCAAGGATGGAGAGAAGACAGGGAGGCGTCAAAAAATCTGGGATCAAAGATGTCAGTTTGGAACCCATAGGGTTCTAAGCAATGCTAGCTCACAAGTTGAGCAGCATCCAGTTGGCTCATGAACTCCTGTCCAGAAGGAGCTCATGAAGAATGGAATCTCGAATTCTGGGATTGAGTGGATGGAGAATTGTTTGCAGAGTTTCCAGCCATCCACTCCTCCATCCTTTTGATAACCAAGTCCACCTTATCTAGTTTATTACAACCAAGCTCCATATCAAATTAATAAGAGTCATGGACCTCATTAACATTTGATCTAGGTTGTTGGGATCGGTTAAATATATCCATGGAGGCAAGATGGATTGAATTTTCACTCATTTCCTTAAACAAATCATGTGCACTATCTGCATCTTTGTTGAGGAAATTGCCTTTGCAAGAAGCGTCCGCGTGACTTTTGAGTTGCTCAATCAACCCGTGGTAAGAGATCTGCAAGAGTTGCCATTTTGGTATCTCGTGGTGTCGACACTTCCGCAATAAGTCCTGGAATTGGTCCTGGGAAACATGAAACTGCTCCCTCGGCTGCTTGGCGAAAGTAGTAATAGTCCGCCTCAGTGCATTGGTATGCCAGACTAGAAAGATTTTCTTTAGGAAAGTCAATTTAACATTATTCCAAGTTGCTATCGGCCTTCCTATGATCCTGTACCAATGAACAACCTTATTCCTAAGAGAGTGGGGAAAGAGCCTCATGATCATTTGCTCTTCATTGATGTTTTATGCTTTGGTGGTCTGGACCAAAGTGGTCCAAGTCCTCCAACTGTTGAAACGGGTCTCCAGAACTAAGCCCATGGAAATGTTTGATTAGGCTTAACACCTAGGGCTTGATTTCAACATCTCCGGTTAGAATCTAGATGCCGAGACATTCCCCATAATTTGAAGGATCATAAAAATCCTTCAAGGGTTAAGCACCCTTCATTCTCTAGAACCATTCTTACATTCTCTGCATTTGTTCCAGCTGCCTTTGAAACATCTGTTGTTGATTCTGAGGTAGAGGAGGTTGTTGATCGGTCATGGGATCAATTTGGCCAAAATTCATTCTACGCCTCCTAGAATGATCTAATGGTCCTTCAAATCAAGGATTCAATGACCTCCTTCCAAGCGTAAACTAAGAAGAGGTTGGAAGGACTGGGGATAATAACCCTGCAGCACAACAAAACAAGCCTGTCCTAAAGTTGGGTAGCCTAAGGATCTACAAACTCTCAGAATTTGTCTTAAGATTATAAACGATTTACTCTACTTGTATCTAATCAATCCAATCAGTAGGAAGGAGGGGCTGGGGAGAAGGTTCTTCCTTTGGCTTGCACCTCTGGTTCCTAGTATACCCCCAACCGTAGTCGTTTGATGCTGCTCCCCTAGCTAGACATCAGATTGACTAGTACAAGAAGGTTAGTCATGAACAATATCAATCTGGGCTCCGAAGAGCGAATCAGTTCTTACGGCCAATGTCTAATCAATTTTAACTTAGGCTTAGGATTGTAGTGCTTATGGAATGTGATGGGCCCTTAAATTGGGTTGTGCCCTTAATGATTGATTGATATGTGTGAGTGCGTGCATAACTAGGGTTTTCAAGCAAGATTATTTGGATGAGTGGATTTTAAGGTTCAAATCTTGCTTAAGTAGTTTTTAGGGTTTAGAATTAGGCAAATTCAATTGAGTTCAAGAGGCAAACCAGATTTTCAAAACACGGGTAAAGATCTTTTCCTTTTGAAATCGAAAGTAAAGTGGAGTGCCTAGTATTAACCTAAATTGTTAGCCCTAAGGGGAAGCTACTTAATGGAAACACCATCATGAGCCCTAACTAGCTCATTTTGACCCAGAAAAGAGAACAAATGCTCCTACATAACCAACTGGAGGTCTTAACTCAATGAATAACCATTCTAAGAGAAAAGCTAGAAACAAGGGGTAAAACTGCAATTTTACCATTACAGTACAACAATGGGTTTTCTCATGGGCTAAACACAGGTCAAATGGTCTTAACAAGATAAAAGGTTGGTTGGTTCAAATAGAAAAGGGCTCATGTGAATTCTAGGAATTAAATGACTTCTTGTAACCCTAAAACAGATCCACTTAATTTAACAAAGTTATGGTCAGAATAAAATTTACCTAAACCCTCTAAAAATCATGAAAAAATATTCTCTAGGATTTAGAACCTTCAATTTGGCCCTTAGAACCTATTTTGACCTAAATTGGGGTCTTAGTCAAATGTTTGCCCTAAATTGGATTTTTACGTAAATTGCCTAGTCAAACATGGTAAAACTTAAAATCCAACTTCACCATTGGATTCCTTAGGTCTAAATTAGATTTATACCAAAATTTGGACCTAAGGGAAATTCATCTTGACATACTTTGCAAATAGGTCCAACCCAATTATATTTCTACCCCTGTCTTTTGAAAACTTCTGTAGAGACCCCCTATCTATGTCGTCATTCTTTGCAATTAGGTCCCTCCACCATTATAGCAGAGGGAATCCTACTCCAGTGAGGTTTCGAGGGAAAGATCTCTCTGATTTCTTAGAGAATCCCCTTCAAAATTGAAAGGGAGATTCTCTGAGAAATCTCCTCCACTTTAAACACAATCAGAGGCTCGATTTGGTACCCAATCTCTCATGTGAATGCATGAGAGATTTGGGTCTCCTTCAACCTTCCATCTCTGGTGAGCCTGTCGTGCTTGGAAGCTTGGCTTCCAAGCACAAATCCTTCCTTCAGGGCCTATAAAAGCATGCCCAGATCACCCTGCATCCTCTAAGCTTGAAATTGGCCAGAGAGCCCCTCACTTTTGTCTCTTCCCCCTCCGGCCAGTGACTCAGCAAGCTCCGGCGACCTCCCTCCCTTGCCCTCGTCCCTTAGCCACAATACCAGTGGCAGGGTTCTCTTCCTCCCGTTCATCCACGTCGCACCACACCTGCTGATGCCTCTGCAACCCTTTCGTCGTCTCTGTCCTTCCCCCACTGAGTGTTTCATCTCCGACGACGGCAATACGAGCCTGCTGCCATCTCTACCTCCCCCTTCATCTCCCTACGCATAGCTAAGTCCTCTCTCTGTTCTAATCAATTTTCTCTCTTTATTTCTTGAAAATGGCCCTTGACGCATGCAACCACCATCACTTTCTTCATCTCCGGCCAGGCCTCTGGCGAGGCGTCCCTGCCGCTTCACACCTCCATCCGCCTCGCCAACCACCCCATAAGCACCGTAACACCTCATTGATCCTAAACCCTCACTCCACTCACCGTGCCATGCCCCCAAAACACCCCCCAAACACACCCACTCTCACACACATAGGGTGCCCTAGGCACACACTCTCTGGCCACCCCATGCCATGCTGACCCCCGCACTACGTTCGCCGTGTCTTGGTGAAGCTCCCTGAGCTTTCTGACGAGGACACGAGGCCATTTTCGTGTTGACAGGTGTAGGTGTCTCCACCACCATTAACGATCGTGAGGAGCTTGCCTGCAAGCCTCCTCCAAGTCACCTCACTCCAGGCTAGAAGTCCCAGGGTGTGCGGACTCTCCTCGCGCATGACTCCAGGCAGGCAATTGGTTTCGAAGGCCCCAGTAGCTGCTGTAATCAAGGAAGCCTCCTGCTACGGACGCACATGGAAGGAAGGTGGGACGTTTAGTCCTACCTCGGAAGATCTTGAGCAGGCGTAGCGAAATAAGAGGAAAAAGTGAATAAGGATCTTGACCTCCTGACCACGGGGTGAGGTCCCACTCACCCTCTCACCGCCTTGTCCGTGATTGGATCCCCGCAGACCTAGCTTGACCCGTATACCCGACCTGCACTCCACGCCCACCACCGCACGTCAGTGGGCTTGGTCTTAGGCACGTACTCGACCCGATTACCTGAGAAGCATCTCTGGTAGAGCGAGCCTAGGAGAGAAAGAAGAAGAGAGATCGCAAGGGCAGGTAGGGGTAGGTTTTGCTCTTGAAGGAAAGGAGAAGAATAAGAAGCCAAGGAAGAAGAGGGTAGAGGCCAGAGAAGCTAAGGGAGGAGAAGGCAGGGACTAAAGAGGAAGAAACTAAAGGCTGAAGGGCTGAAGAAATAGTAAGAAAAGGAGAAGGAGCTGAAGGTCGAAGAAAGAGGAGTCACCAGAAGGAAAGAAAGAAGAAGAAGAAGCCAAAGGCAAAGGCCAGAGAAGCTAAAGGTAGAAGAAAGAAGGCTAAGGCATGAAAAGAATAGAGAAGAAAAGAAGAAGAAGGAAGAAAGCCAGCCAGAGACAGAGATCATGGAAAGAAAAAGAGAAGTGAAACAACACTGTAGTAGCCATATTTAAGACGTCTGATTCGCAAAATCAGACGTCCATTTTTTGTGCTCTCTTTATATACATTGACATTCTGTGTTTTTGTACTATAACTTTGATTTTCATTGCATATTATATTCAATTTTAAAGTTGTGCTTGATGAGAAGCTCATCATGAACCCTAACTAGCTTACTTTGATCTAATAAAATGAACAAAAGCTCCTACATAACCTAAAGGAAAGCCTAATTTAGGGGATTACTCATTTAAAAAGAGAACATGAAACAAGGGGTAAAACTACAATTTTACCATTGCAGTGCATCAATAGGATTTCTAAGGGTTTACATATAGGTCAATTGAACTTAATAAAAGAAAAAGTGGGATGGTTCAGTCAGAAAAGGGTTATTGTGAAACTTAGGAATTAAATGACATTCTGTAATCCTAAAACAAATCCACTTAAATTCACAAGGTTCCAGGCAAGATAAAAATAAACTAAACCCTCTAAAATTCATGGAAAAATATCCCCTAGGGTTTAGAACCTTCACTTTGGCCTTTGGAACCTATTTTGACCTAGAATGGGGACCAAGCCCAATATTTTACCTAATTTGGGTTTTGGTGCAAAATATCTAGTCAAACGAGGTCAAACCTAAAATCCAACTTCACCATTGGATGTCTTAGGTTCAAGTTAGGTTTGTACCAAAATTTGGACATAAGGGAAGGTCATCTTGACCTACTTTGCAAATTGGTCCACCCAATTATATTTTGGCCCTTAACTTTTGAAAACCCTTGCAATTACACCCTCAACTTTCTCGTCACTTTATTCATTTTTGTCCTTCTACCATTGCAGCAGGGACCATACTGCCGGCGACTTTGCTCAGAGGTTTTCTCCTTGATTTCATGGGGAGCTTCTCCCAGATTTGAAAGGGGAGCTCCCTACGAAGCCCCCTATCGCATGAGCAGCTCCCTGATGAGAGCCTCATCATGAGCCATAACTAGCTCATTTTGACCCAATAAAGAAGATAAAAGCTCCTACATAACCTAGAAGAAGGCCTAACTGAAGGAACAAGTGCTCTGAGAAGAAAACATGAAATAAAGGTTAAAACTGCAATTTTACCATTGCAGTAGATAAACAGGATTTCTTAGAGGCAAAACATAGGTCAAATGGTCTAAATGAGATAAAAAGTGGGTTGAGTCAATCAGAAATGGGTTCATGTGCAATCTAAGAACTAAAAGACACTTGGTAACCCTAAAACAGACCCGCTTAAATTAACAAGGTTTCGGTCAGAACAAAAAGCAAGTAAACCCTCTACAAATCATGGAAAAACATACTCTAGGGTTTAGAACACTTAATTTGGCCTTTGGAACCTAGTTTGACCTAGATTAGGGTCCTAGCTCTTCAATTAACCTAATTTGGGTTTTTACGCAAAATATCCAGTCAAACGAGGTCAAACCTGAAATCTAACTTCTCCATTGGATTC
This sequence comes from Thalassia testudinum, assembly GCA_037157565.1. Taxonomy (NCBI): domain Eukaryota; kingdom Viridiplantae; phylum Streptophyta; class Magnoliopsida; order Alismatales; family Hydrocharitaceae; genus Thalassia; species Thalassia testudinum. The sequence goes on along the minus strand of JAZHRO010000003.1, from coordinate 106,334,758 downwards.
CTTAGGTTCAAATTAGGTTTGTACCAAAATTTGGACCTAAGGAGGGGTCATCTTGACCTACTTTGCAATTTAGTACACCCAAATCACAAATTGGTCCCTATCTTTTGAATACCGTTGCAGAGAACCCCCTAGGTTCTTCGCCTCCTTTGCAAACCGGTCCTGCCGCCATTGCTAGGGCAGAACCGAGCTCCGGCGAGGTTCGGAGAGGGATTGCTCTCTAATCCCTCAGAGATTCCCTCCCAGAAATGGAAGGAGGATTCTCTGAGGAATTCCCTTCCTTATAAAGTCAATTACAATCGTTGGTGTGAACCCAATCTCTCGTGCGAACGCACGAGAGATTTGGGTATCCTAACTCCTTTCCATCTCCGGCGACCAACCTCAGGCAATTACGTGCCCTTCACGCCCTGCACACCAAGTCCAGCGCCTATATAAGAACCCACAACTCCGGCCGAAGAGGCTGAGCTTGATTTGGCCGAGTTTCCCCCTTCAATTCCTCTCCTCCTGCTCGGCCAAATACCCCAGCTAGCTCCGGCGAGCCCCCCTCCCCTCCCTCTTCGCTCTGCCACAAAACCAGTGGCAGAGTTAGCTTCCTGACCTCCCTCCGCGTCGCGCAGTACCAGCGCACGCCGCCTCAGCCCCGTCGTCGCCGCCGTTCTCCCCCACTGGGCGTCATCTTCTCCGGCGACAGCAAGTACTGCTGTCCGCCTTCTGTCCCCTTTCGTCCTTACAATTAGGTTAGAACTCCTCTCCATCCTATCCTCTCTCTTTTCCCCCTGTTATCTCATCTGATTACCCCTCGACCGACGCTGACCACCCTCATCTTCCACATCACCGACCGAACTCCGGCGAGCCGCCCACACCACTCCGCCACTCCACACGGCTCGCCAACCACCTCGTGAGCTCCGCCTCACCACCAGGAACTCGCTCCACCCCACAACTGCCACTCCAGACCTCCATAACCACCCCCCGAACAACCCACCATCTCCGGCCACAGGTTGACCTAGGCGGGCGCGCCTAGGCCGACCGGCAACCTGCAGCATCACCCACCGCCTTCGCCGTGCTACGGCGAAGGTTTCCAGCTATTCTAATTGGGCCAATAGGCCGTTCTGTGGAAGCTCAGGTGAACGCCCCGGCCGCCATTAACAGCCGAAGCAGCAGGAAGCTTGGAGCAGCAGCAGGCGTCAGGCTTCCCAGGCGGTAGGTGCAGCAGACTCTCGCAAGTGTTGCGAGGTGACTGAGTTCAGCAAGGAGCACCAGCAGGGCCTTCAGCGTGGGCAATTGCACACGAGAGTCTGCGGGCGCACGCAAAGGAAGGGCGGAACGTTTAGTCCCACATCGTGGAATCTCAAGGCACAGGTATGGTATAAAGAGTTTTTGTGATATACGTTTACTGCCTCGAAAGCACAGGGGTGAGGTCCCTCACTGACCCCACCCGCCTCGTCCGCGGCCTGACCACGCGGACCTGGAGGATCCGACCTGACCTAGACCTACGCACTCCTCGCGCATCACACACCTGCAGGTGCGCCTGGTCCCGGGTACGATCCGACCCGATTGAGACTGTGGCTCTGGTAGAGCGGTTAGAGTGAATTTCTTGAGAGAGAGACACGCGCGGGTAGAGGGAGAAGGGTTAGGTTTTGTTCCCTGTGCAGGCAGGCTGATTACAGGAGAAGGACTTGGCCGCGAGAAGGAAAAGAAAGAAAGAAGAAGGAACGGCAGAGAAGAATAGAAGAGCAAACACTGCAGCAGAGAAGAAGCAAGGAAGAAGCCTTCGCAGGAGAAGAAAGGAAAGAGCAAGCCAGAAGCAAAGGCACAGAGAAGCCAAGTGAAGACTTTGCAGAGAATAGAAGAAGAAAAGAAAGAGCAAAAACTGCAGCAGAAGAAGAAGAATAATCAAGAAGAAAAGGAGAAATGCTTTTAAGACGTCTGATCTTGTGATCAGACGTCCAATTTCATATTTTCTTGCCCTAACTCCTTTTAATCGCATACATTCATACCTGAATTGATATTTTGAGTAAATTAGAGTGTTCAATTACATTTTGATTTAGTGGTAAGTTCCATTTGCTCCCTGTGTTCGACCTCGGATACTCCGGTCTTCGAGTAATAAAAACTTTGTATTTGTTCGAACGTTTTGTCGGTTATACTACAACATAATACGCTTTAAATCCGCACGAAACGTCCGTGAACATTTTGGCGCCGTTGCCGGGGAGCACTGCACAATTTACCACTAGTCTCTACATTCTTTTTATCATATTGAACACTAACTTGCCCTACTTTTCTTTGATGTGATCTTGCAGTTACTTCATGAGAAAATCTCTCCTGCAAGTCAACCACTCCAGGGCAGGTAATTTCTTTTCTTCCTTAATCATCCCCTAATCTTTGAAAGACAAAAGGAAGAAAATCAAGTTAGGAATCAATTGCCTTCTTTATATAGTAATCACCATCTCTAAGGCAAAACATTTCTTGATTTTGCGAAAATTTCTGCAAATATTCTTGAAGTTGGAGTGATTTTTTTTTCCATCCCACAAATTCTTGTGCCTAATTGAAAATAAACGCTTAATCTCGGTGGACCACACACTTCTTGTTTATAAGTCCAAAGAGAACTTTTGAAAAAGAAAAAGAGGATTGGAAATAGAACCAAATTAGGGTTTCCACATTAGGGTCTTGAAGCGCTAGTCACACATGCCTGTGTAAAAGGAAATAAACCCTCCCGCATCAGTGTGCTACCCAAGCCCTTGATTGAAGAAAGTTAAATAAGACAAACCCTAAAATTGAGCTCTAAAATCACTTGAATCTTAAAAATTTTCTTTTGACCTAATAACCTGGGAGTCAAATCAGGGTGATCTCTAGGCTCCGAGCTTAGAATCATTCTGCCATCTATAGGACAGGTCAGGTGAAGTTGACCCCTTGGGTCAACCAACCTCTAAATTAGGTCACAATACCAAAAACATCTAAAGTTCAAGTGAGAACCCTAAAAGCACCTTTGAAATAAAAAGTGATAGACTTAAGAGGTCAAGGTCCCCATTCTGGTTTACCTGGAATCTCAGTGACAAGAGAGGTCGGGTGGGGGAAACCCTGTAACCCGTAGGGACGCTCTACCGTGTAGGGGTCTTTGCGGGACTCTCCCTCTCTGGCTGCCCAGGTAATTCTCAGGTGGACGATCTTCGGATCCAGGGGTTCATCCGCCCCAAACCTCCATAGTCATCCAAACATCTTTTGGGTGTCTTGATTGGGTCAAGAACATCTCCAGTCCTGCATCTTTTCTCTGTAGAGCACACACACTCATTTTCAGTGGGACTCGTTATTCAGATCTGATCGCTTCATAACACATCTTGAGTCAAACTCTGATTGTGATTCCACCACCTGATCCAAATATGCAGCTGAACCACCTAGGACTACCAGTCGAGAAACCTGAGTACCGGAGATCCATGAGAGATAAAATGATTGAGGATGCCATGAGATTTTATGAAAATGAAGAAACCTCAACAACAGTAGGAAACATTCAGGTTGATGTCCCAACAACCACAACCTTTGTCATAACTTGTGCCCAAGTACTATTAGCAGAAGCCAACAAAGGATCAACCCGTGACTTGCTCATTACTGCATACATTGAGATAGAAAAATTGCATAATAGTGAATACCTTCAATGTATGACAAATCCTCGACTTTGGAAGCAACACCAAGATAGTCTTGAAAAACGGGAAGAGATAATGAGATTAATAAAACAAGTGATTGATCAGAAATACCCGTACATACTGCCAACAGAGGATGAACTATCTTGGGACAACATCGAGGATAAATCTGATCTCGGGTTTGAGGCACAAAATGGTTGTGGATTCCCAACCCAGATGGAGTATAATGCACCTAATATTGAAGAAGGTTGGGAAGCTCCAAATGCAGGAAAAGACCATGATAAACCCATTTTAGAATCCCAAGACTCCTGCAAGTATGAGAGTAGAACTGAACCACTCGAGGGTGTAAATTCCGTCCCTTATTCTGATAAGGTGGCCCTCGAAGGTTATTCAGACCTAGATTCTAGTAATTCCACCCACATCCTAAGCCTAGAACCTAGATCTGAAACCTATATTGAAGATTTCAAGGCCCCATATGAAGAAAATCAATCTCTTAATGAAGAATATGATTCTGGGCCTCGATTTGATGAATATCCCTCGTCAACCTCCTCAGAAGAACTAATCGAGTTTTCGGAAGTCATGCCAATCTACGATACAGAAACCGAGGACTTGGACGAGCGGGGTTTCGATTGGCTCTGCCCTACTAACCTTGAACCTGAGCCTCTACCAGATAGGGACACCTTTGTAAGCTCAGAATTAACATTTAGGCTAGATCCCAGTCAGGCTGCTGAATATACAACATATGATTTATTCTATGGTGGAACTCATGATCTAGAATCTCATTCAAACTTTGATTTTCGCAAACTCTCCAACGATCTCGAATCTGACCATAACATCGGAGAAAATCTACCTCCTGATTATAACATGTCAATCTTCTTTGAAGCCACCTGCTCCACATATACAGCACCAATCAAAACCCGTTCCCCACCTCGACCCGCAACCGGACTCAATTTCTATTCTGATTCACCTCTCAATGAGCCGATTGTAGATGATTCAACTCCGTATCTATACCGGGTATCGGACACTGATCAGACCACAAATCAGGAGCCTCCATCCTTTGACCGTCCCTGTAGGGATTCCACATCTTACATTGATTATTTTTCGGAACCCTACCCCCACCAGGCTGATTCGACTGAGCCCGAACTCGAGTTTTCACTTCCATATCTATCAGAACATCACTGCATTTGGTGGGTCCCACATCTGCTAATCTACATCTATCAACCCACCAGACTTATTGGGTTTGGGCTGCATCATCAGCCCACTGATCTGAACAAGTACCTGGTTGGACCAACCAGGTTCTTAATCAAGGTGCTTGTTTTCCAAAACTCCATTGATTTGACCACTCCCTCTCCACCCCATTTTTCGCTCGGCTGAAGGCATTAAATTTAGCGCTTAACGGGAGGCAACCCGTCATCTCAAAAATAGAGACCCGTCTGATTAGCCGTCTGTACTCCACGTCTATTGCACCTTGAGTTCAGCCTTAGACAGTTGATCCCACCTCTGGTACACGTATCAGAGCTTAAAATCATTCGCATCACTCATTCCCGACCCATTCGATATATCCTGTTCTAAGCCCCTGACCTCAACACTAATTCCCACCCTCTGTTTACAATGAGGACATTGCAAAACTTAGGCATGGGGGGGTGATAAAGTGCATACATACAAAACCAAGAAAAAAATCAGAAGGATTCTCACAAAAAAAAAAAAAAAATGGGGAGGGAGGAAATGTTGTGAGCCATATAATCATAAGGAGGAGAAAAAGAGCAAAAATGAAGAAAGGAACACAAAAGGAAAAGAAAAAGAAAAAGTCATTAGTAAAAGATTAAGGGGTTAACTGAAGTTCTAGACCGAGTCAAGAAAAAGAAAAGAAAAAGTGCTAAGGAAACATAACAAGAGATTAGCGGGAACGCTGGTCTTAGGCCTTTTGGGCTAGTATCTTTTGCTTAAAAATTCACGTATCCGTTAAAATCTGGACAATCCTCAAGAGGTTGAGGAAAATGCAAAGCTTAAGTATTAGGTCTAAGGCTTAGGAAGTATTCGGCCTCGTTAACTGACCTCCAGTTTGCGGGATTCGGTAACCTAAGCACCCAAATTCACACACAGTTTGGTTCAGTGCGCATAAATATTCAAAACACGCAAGAGCGTTTAATACTCTGAAAAAGTCACCTAGATTAGGAGCGGCCAATCAACACAAGTTGATTTGGACAAGTTCCCAGCGCGGAGAGGCGGGAAATTCCCCTCGAAGATGCGTAACAACATATCGTCTCCTCGGTGCTTGTCTCTTAGGATATTTAAATATCCTACTGGGGGCATGTAAGCACTCTGCTGGTTCAGATACCATGGGTGGCATTATCACGAAATGTCGATCGCCAGGGTCTGAATTCGGCCACGGAACGCCATGGGTGGGATTATCTCGAAATCTCGAAAGCCAGGGTTCCGGGGGTTGCCATGGGCGGGATTATCTCGAAATCTCGAAAGCCAGGGACCTTTGAGGATTGATGATGGGGACGAGGAATCCGATACTGACCGTGTTGAGAAGCTAATCCGAAGCTAGAAATAAAAAAGAAAAGAGAGAGAAAAGCTCTCCAAACAAATAAATCTTCTATCTCTCTCTTACAAAAAAAAACGCACTGCAAACTGAACTTAGGCTAAAAATATCTCAAGCACGGGTGCTTTAACCGCGGAGTCCAACAAACCCTAGGTTAGGTTCTATGGGCCGTAGAAACCTTTGCAGAAGACTGAGGCTAAAGCGGAATAGGTCCGGATTTTGGTTGGTACTTGAGTACCTCTAGGCCTATTGTCGGCATTCCCACCTAATCACAAAAGAAAAAGGAGAAGCACTTATCATTATTGACAACATTCAGTGTCTAGAACGGAAGTTAAAACTTTGAAATTTTGCTAAGGGACTAGCAAAAGCTAGGCATGGGGGTATGATGAGAGCCTCATCATGAGCCATAACTAGCTCATTTTGACCCAATAAAGAAGATAAAAGCTCCTACATAACCTAGAAGAAGGCCTAACTGAAGGAACAAGTGCTCTGAGAAGAAAACATGAAATAAAGGTTAAAACTGCAATTTTACCATTGTAGTAGATAAACAGGATTTCTTAGAGGCAAAACATAGGTCAAATGGTCTAAATGAGATAAAAAGTGGGTTGAGTCAATCAGAAATGGGTTCATGTGCAATCTAGGAACTAAAAGACACTTGGTAACCCTAAAACAGACCTGCTTAAATTAACAAGGTTTTGGTCAGAACAAAAAGCAAGTAAACCCTCTACAAATCATGGAAAAACATACTCTAGGGTTTAGAACACTTAATTTGGCCTTTGGAACCTAGTTTGACCTAGATTAGGGTCCTAGCTCTTCAATTAACCTAATTTGGGTTTTTACGCAAAATATCCAGTCAAACGAGGTCAAACCTGAAATCTAACTTCTCCATTGGATTCCTTAGGTCCAAATTAGGTTTGTACCAAAATTTGGACCTAAGGAGGGGTCATCTTGACCTACTTTGCAATTTAGTACACCCAAATCACAAATTGGTCCCTATCTTTTGAATACCGTTGCAGAGAACCCCCTAGGTTCTTCGCCTCCTTTGCAAACCGGTCCTGCCGCCATTGCTAGGGCAGAACCGAGCTCCGGCGAGGTTCGGAGAGGGATTGCTCTCTAATCCCTCAGAGATTCCCTCCCAGAAATGGAAGGAGGATTCTCTGAGGAATTCCCTTCCTTATAAAGTCAATTACAATCGTTGGTGTGAACCCAATCTCTCGTGCGAACGCACGAGAGATTTGGGTATCCTAACTCCTTTCCATCTCCGGCGACCAACCTCAGGCAATTACGTGCCCTTCACGCCCTGCACACCAAGTCCAGCGCCTATATAAGAACCCACAACTTCGGCCGAAGAGGCTGAGCTTGATTTGGCCGAGTTTCCCCCTTCAATTCCTCTCCTCCTGCTCGGCCAAATACCCCAGCTAGCTCCGGCGAGCCCCCCTCCCCTCCCTCTTCGCTCTGCCACAAAACCAGTGGCAGAGTTAGCTTCCTGACCTCCCTCCGCGTCGCGCAGTACCAGCGCACGCCGCCTCAGCCCCGTCGTCGCCGCCGTTCTCCCCCACTGGGCGTCATCTTCTCCGGCGACAGCAAGTACTGCTGTCCGCCTTCTGTCCCCTTTCGTCCTTACAATTAGGTTAGAACTCCTCTCCATCCTATCCTCTCTCTTTTCCCCCTGTTATCTCATCTGATTACCCCTCGACCGACGCTGACCACCCTCATCTTCCACATCACCGACCGAACTCCGGCGAGCCGCCCACACCACTCCGCCACTCCACACGGCTCGCCAACCACCTCGTGAGCTCCGCCTCACCACCAGGAACTCGCTCCACCCCACAACTGCCACTCCAGACCTCCATAACCACCCCCCGAACAACCCACCATCTCCGGCCACAGGTTGACCTAGGCGGGCGCGCCTAGGCCGACCGGCAACCTGCAGCATCACCCACCGCCTTCGCCGTGCTACGGCGAAGGTTTCCAGCTATTCTAATTGGGCCAATAGGCCGTTCTGTGGAAGCTCAGGTGAACGCCCCGGCTGCCATTAACAGCCGAAGCAGCAGGAAGCTTGGAGCAGCAGCAGGCGTCAGGCTTCCCAGGCGGCAGGTGCAGCAGACTCTCGCAAGTGTTGCGAGGTGACTGAGTTCAGCAAGGAGCACCAGCAGGGCCTTCAGCGTGGGCAATTGCACACGAGAGTCTGCGGGCGCACGCAAAGGAAGGGCGAAACGTTTAGTCCCACATCGTGGAATCTTAAGGCACAGGTATGGTATAAAGAGTTTTTGTGATATACGTTTACTGCCTCGAAAGCACAGGGGTGAGGTCCCTCACTGACCCCACCCGCCTCGTCCGCGGCCTGACCACGCGGACCTGGCGGATCCGACCCGACCTAGACCTACGCACTCCTCGCGCATCACACACCTGCAGGTGCGCCTGGTCCCAGGTACGATCCGACCCGATTGAGACTGTGGCTCTGGTAGAGCGGTTAGAGTGAATTGCTTGAGAGAGAGACACGCGCGGGTAGAGGGAGAAGGGTTAGGTTTTGTTCCCTGTGCAGGCAGGCTGATTGCAGGAGAAGGACTTGGCCGCGAGAAGGAAAAGAAAGAAAGAAGAAGGAACGGCAGAGAAGAATAGAAGAGCAAAAATTGCAGTAGAGAAGAAGCAAGAAAGAAGCCTTCGCAGGAGAAGAAAGGAAAGAGCAAGCCAGAAGCAAAGGCACAGAGAAGCCAAGTGAAGACTTTGCAGAGAATAGAAGAAGAAAAGAAAGAGCAAAAACTGCAGCAGAAGAAGAAGAATAATCAAGAAGAAAAGGAGAAATGCTTTTAAGACCTCTGATCTTGTGATCAGACGTCCAATTTCATATTTTCTTGCCCTAACTCCTTTTAATCGCATACATTCATACCTGAATTGATATTTTGAGTAAATTAGAGTGTTCAATTACATTTTGATTTAGTGGTAAGTTCCATTTGCTCCCTGTGTTCGACCTCGGATACTCCGGTCTTCGAGTAATAAAAACTTTGTATTTGTTCGAACGTTTTGTCGGTTATACTACAACATAGTACGCTTTAAATCCGCACGAAACGTCCGTGAACACTCCCCATACCCTGGATCGCCCCATACCTCTCTTACGAATGCTCTAGAGGTATGGGTCTCCTCCGGTCATACCTCCGACGTGGTCTTCCCGCCGTTTCCTCGCGACTCTTCCCTCTACCCTTGCCTATTTAAGGAAGCCCAGATCCCTCTGCTTCCTTCAAGCCTGATTTGGCCAGAGAACAACCCCCAAATTCGTCTCCTCCTCCTCCGGCCAACTGCCTGCAAACTCCGGCGACTCTCCCTCCCTCTTCTTGTCTCTCTGCCACTGTACCAGTGGCAGAGCCATCTCCGCTGTGCTCCTCCGTGCCGTGCCGTATCAATGCGCGCCCTTTCGACCCTCTTCCTCGTCGTCGCTTCTTCACCACAGGGCCTTCATTTTCGACGAAAGCAGATACCCGCCTCTTGCCCTCCACCTCCCCCCTTCGCTCTAAACACCCTAGATAAGTGGCTCTCTCTCCCCCTTTATTTCCCCCTTATCAATTTTTATTTTCAACCCCTTGAGAGTCGCCAATCACCTCCATCTCCCTCATCTCTGGTAGACCACCGGCGAGGCGAATCCGTCGTTCCACCCATCCACACGCCTCGCCACCCATCTCAGAACCTTCACCATCACTCACTGATCACCATCCACTCCTCCATTAATCGCCACACACACCCCACGTGTCCACCGAACACACGCACTTTCACAGCCGCTCTGCGCCATGCCACCCCCTGCCTCACCTTTGCCGTGCCACGATGAAGCTGCCTGTGTACCCTAATGGGGCCGAAAGGCCGTGTTCAGTGATCGCAGGTTTTGACCCCCTGCCGCCATTGGAGAAGGAGCAAAGCTTGCTTGCAAACTCGCTCCAGGTCTCTCCGCTCCAGGCTACAGGTCCCAGCTCACACGGAATCCTTTCATGCATAGCCCCAACCAAGTGACTGACACTGAAGCCCCATGCAGTTGCGGTGATTAGGCGAAGTCCTCTTGCGTGAGCGCGAGCGATGTGGGTGGGACATTTAGTCCCACCTCGTAAACTCAGAGGTACGCTGCAACAGTTAAATTGTTTTTGTGCTTTTAGCTCTTCGCCTCTAGTACATGTGGTGAGGTCCCTTGCCCATGTACACCCACCTTGTCTGCGACCACTCCTACGTGGACTTGGCTTAACCCGACTACCCGCGCACTCCTCGCCCACCACCGCACATCGGTGGGCCTAGTCCTAGGCACGCATACCCGACCCGTTTACCCGAGAAAGGCTCTGGGAGAGCTATGTCCTAAGAGCGAAATAGAGAGAGTGACGCGTGGAGGGTAGGGGTAGGTTTTGCGTCGCTCTATGCAGGAAAAGAAGGAGAAGGCGCAACAAAAAGTAGCTGAAGGAAGGACTTAGTCAAGAAAAGAAGAAGAAGGCAAAGGAAGAAGCCGAAGAAGAAGGGAACTGTAGAGGCCAAGGAAGGAGAAGTTGAAGACACAGCCAAAGCCTAAGGCAAGGAAGAAGAAGAAGGAGGCACAATAGCTCAAGAAGAGAAGAAGAAGAAGCCAAAGAGGAAAGCCAAAAAGAGGAGGAAGGAGCTACAGTAGAGAAGAAAATAGGAAAGCCAAAAAGAGGAGGAAGGAACTACAGTAGAGAAGAAAATAGGAAAGCCAAGAAAAGAAAGAGAGAAGCAGCTGTAGACAAAGAAGACAGAAGGAAAGGAAGACGAACAGGGAAGACAAAAGAGAAGACTCACTGTAGCAGTCTGCAAGATAAGCCGTTTGATTCACAGAATCAGACGTCTGAGAAAAGATTGACAGAGAAAGAAAGAAGGGTGTGGCCAAGAAGAAAAAAAGAAAGTAAGAAAGAGAAGAAGGGAGAAGCCATCAATATTTCCTCTCCCATTGCTATGTTCTTTGGTTTTCTTATACATAAACATTCACTTACATCTTTGTTAGATATTACATTTTGAGAATTGTGATTTTCTACTTCTAAATACCAATTTTCTCCCTGAGCTTGACCACGGAATATTTTTGAATTTCGAGTAATAAAAATTGATAATTTTTTATACGATGTTTTCAAATATACTGCAACGAATATCCTTTTAAAAACACGATCTCGTTGTAGCACTCAATTAGTGCTCTTGATTTTTAAACCCCATTTGCTCACTATGTTTGACCTCGGACTTAAAACTTCGAGTAATAAAATTTATTTGTTTTTGAGCGATTTCAACTATACTATGATGCATCGATTTCAGAACATTGATCTCATTCAGTAAACACTACTTGATGAGTTGATTTTAGATGAAGTGGTGTGGCCCAAACAACTCAAGCAATTGGCCTTAATGCACCACTGAGTTAGGCACACAAGTGGTTACCTAATCTGATTTCTACTCAATTAAGTGTTTGGGTGTGCGTACCGGTTCCAAAGATTGGTTGACCAGTTGAGTTTGAAAATCAGAAGAGGTTGTGTACCTCTATGTCTTTTTATAGATTTTTTTTCTTTTTATAAGTGGATGGTGGGATGAGTGGAGGTGGAAATCAATCAAAACTAATCCTAGGGTTTATGAGAACACCTAAGTTAGTTAGAGTTTGAATTAGGGTTATGAAATGAACTCTGTGGAGGGGGGAGGAATGGGGAGCACTTACAGTTGTCACCCATTGCACTTTACACCTTTCTACAGCTTGAAGATTCCTTGTTGAGGTACCTGCAAAACAATAGAAAGGAAAAAAAAGCAACTTAGAAAATAGATAAGTGCATGAAATTGCGGAAAGGAAATCGAGATTTGTTGCCTCCCCGGCAATGGCGTCAAAATGTTGAAGTAGAATTTTTATGCAAAAAGGTTTGAGTTTTGAAAATCCGTCGGTGTAGTGTGATTTGTGAGGAAATTTGTCAATAGATAATTTTACTGAAACTTGAAAAGAATTCTGGGTTGAACACAGGAAGGCTATGCCGATTTGAAATCCATGATTATATTTTTTATATATTTTTTTTGTTTAAAGGTAGGATAATCACATTGAATCGATACTAACTAAGAGAGAGAGAGAGAGAGAGAGAGAGAGAACAAAACACTTTTATAATATGGATAATGTTTTTACAACTAGAAAGTAGTAAAATCTACTCTAGAAAGCGGTAAAAGAGAAGGTGGAGAGAAGTTATCCTCCTTGTCAGCTGCTTGGAGGACAAGCCGGAATGGGCGACGCTTGGAAGACGAAGAGCGAAGATGGAAGACAGAGAACGAAGTGGGAAGAACTGGGGGCGAGGCAGGATGTTGTCGTCACGAGATCCACTTCCTGAATGGGAGCGAGAAGACGACCATGGGAGCTCCATGAACGGGATGAGAAGTGGACAAAATTTTTGCTTTTAACTCTAGAGAAGCATCCCGGGTTTGGGACAAGCTTCTTTAGAGCTTTGGAGAGGGAGAGAGGTGAAGGAAGGGATGAAGAATTCGAGTGGTAGGGATGGCCTTTTATAGATGTGAGAGTTGAGGGAAAAAGAGACATTTCCAAGCTTTAAAACATTCATTTTAGTGTCTTTAGTGACATTTATGACCGTCACTGTAGCTCCAACATGGCTGAAGATGCACACACGCCCCCATCTCCTCGCCTTCAGTCGTTCCAATGCTCATTCACATTCCAAAATCCTCAGCAATCGGATGTCTTAAAATCCATCTTGCCCACACCTTGATCGCGCCTCATCTCACTCCTGCATGCAATCGAGCATTCAAACGCGCATCCGATCGTGAGAACGTGATCCGCGTGCTCAGGTGATGCCACGTCACCGCTCTTTGCCTACACAATCACCTTCCGATGGTCGAATCGAGCCACAGCCTACGCTTGAGCTCAATTTGAGGAGCTCGAGGCTTCGAACCCACGCCCTTCTCTCGTGCGTTGAATGCTCAACCATTATGCCACCCTTGCCTTTGTGACGCATTTATGCTTAAACGCTCGAGCACTCTTGGCCATTGGATGACGATCCAATGGTCGAGATCTCTTGAGCAGTTGAGAAGGGAGAGAATAGTAGTGAGCTCTTGGATTGTTTGGTCAGCTGTGATGGCACCATATGGCACCATCATGGCCATCCATCTTCTGTGTCTTGTAGATGGTGCCACAGATGTCGGATTGGACCAATTTTCACGCCATTGAGCTACGATGGTAGATCTGAACTCATCTGTGCAGTCGGATTTGTCATATGATGTACGGATTTACACCATCTTTGCCCCTTGACCTATGATCTTTCTCCTACTTCTGATGCTATGGAAGTCCAATCAGGGTGATCTTGGGGTTGTTGAACTCCAATCGTCGCCTTGATCAGATCCGTATGTTTGGATCTTCAATCCAAGGCCCTGATTAAATATTTCTTTTCCTTAACCACCAAAAAGAGTAAATTACTATATAATTTATACACTTTGACCTAAATGCATGATGATGCAAGTTATGAAATATTTGCAATGTATGATGCTTCTACGACACTAAGAACATGCATAAATAGATATTTTAGGCTATTTAGATGCATACACATTAGCCTTCACCCACTGAATCCACTCACCTGAGCTCAGAAAGTCTATAACTACACCTCCCTCCCCCCTGAGTCAATCGTCATCTACCCCTCCAGCTTCATCTTACCCTTCTTCAACTATTGGTGACAGCAGTGGTTCCCTACCTTAGATCTTCACCTTCAGCTGTCGACTGCTTATCCCAGGGAGTCTCCTTTGTCCTCTGGAGGTCTTCTCTCCTTTCGTCATTTCCAGCCACCAACTGGTTACCCTTGAGAGTCCCCTTCATCTATTTAGTCTATGATTTTAATTGCTTTCATAGATAGATTTATTGCTTTTATTAGATTAGATTTACATGCTTTCTTAGCTTAGTTAGATTGCTTAGATTAGAATTCACTACTTAATTGTGTTAGAATAGGAGTAGATTAGATGTAGTTGTTCATCTCCCTCAATCAGTCCTCTCTGATCAATCCTGATTAGAGAGGGTAACTCACCTATTCACTTTGATCCATTAGCCTTCCCTTTCATTTCACAATCACTTTCTTTATTCTCCTTGATGTTTTAATCACCTGAACACTTCACCCATCAGAGCAATGAGGAGACCTGAAGTTTAGTGGTTATCAGAGCTTCTCATGTGCTAGATACACCTGAGGGTTCTCTCATACACCTCACACAATCACAAGGACCCTCTCCTTTGATATGAATTGCACCAAATTGAATGATTGAATTCAATTTGATTCTCGTGATTGATTAAGGAATTTGAGATGCAATTTGATTTCAATCTGATTTAATCTTTCAAATTGAGATTGCATTTGTTTGAATGAATTTCTTGAGATGGTTTTGAATCATTTTGATCTGATTTTCATCATTTATTGAGCTCACGCCCAATTTTTATTTGTAATACTAGTTTTTCCTCTCAACCTAGACAGCTAGAGCCAAGGAAAACCCATGCATGGATTTGAGGCCCTCGCAATGACCTAATTTGTTGTACAGCATCGCAATGGACCCATGAACAACAATCACTGGTGTACAAGGATCCAAGATGATCAGATCATCATAGCAAAGCCATATCAATCGCCCAGGTAGGTAATAGCTAAATTTGATCTTGATTTTTTTATTTTCTAATTGAGGCTTTGAATGAGGTTTGAAATAATCAAACAAAGATCTAAGACTTAACACCAGTTGCTTTTGATGCCTATTTTGATCCCCTCCCTTCACACTATCGATAGTGTAAGGGAATGGATCAATTAGGGTTTCTAAGGATTTGTGGTTTTGAATCTAATTTGATTGGAGTTCTAGATGTTTTAAAGAATATGTACGACAAATAAAATTGGATGTTGATTGATTTGCATTTGATCTAGAACTTTTTAGGTCAACTTTCAGGTCCCAAGTTGATTTGAGGAATATGAGAGTTTCAGCTGATCATCTAAAGTTTTGAGCATGGATTTAAAGTGATTTTAGATAGTTATAGATATCTTAAATTATTAATTCAAGGCCTTAAGTTTTTAAACCTTATTTGAAATGTCTGTTAGCAGAAATAATAAAGAACTAATGAATTGAACTGGAAGTTTTAATCTAAGAAGTTGATGATGTTCTGATTCCATTTGCAGTTCCAGACGAATCTTAAGGATAGTTTTATGTTAGAACAACATGGAAGAAGCATTCATGTAATGCTATAGTTCTATTGTGGATTGAAAAGCATGTTCAATATCTATAAATCATCTTTTGTTAGCTAAAACCAACATTGATATCTGTGTAATTCCTTGTTTTGATGAAATTTAATGAGTAAATCATGATTTTATGCTTGAATCTGATTTTAATAGATGGTTGGATGTCTAATATGTCATATTCATCTATTCCAGCATTTTCAATTTCTAAAATTTATTTGCCCATTTTCCAGCATTTTACTAAAAATACCATGAAAAATACAAAAGGAATGTAAATAAATAAATAAAATCTATAGTGAGTGAGAATAACCTATATGGAACATGTGTGTGCATTTAGATGTAGGTTTCCTTGCTTTTAGTATAAAGAAAATACCTGCAGAAGTTTTATACTTCTCAGGTTTGAAAATAATGAAAATAAAAAAAAAAGCCAAAAAGAATATCTTCCTTGTACTTTCTCAACTTCTTCCCCTCTTGTCCTTCTTCTTTTAAAACACAAAGAAAAGTTAGAAAAGTACAAAAACCCTAAAAATCTCATATGTATAGAGTGTATATAGGTATTTATATTGTTATATTGTATAGCATAGTAAATTATATGTACATATTTATATGAAGTAATTATTTAGATCTAGTAATTATATGTAAATAAGGTACAATGTATATAGATAACTTAAGCATAACTTATTTTATTTATTAACTGATAATATCTAGTACTGTTTATATATGTAAAATAATATGAATTATATATATATGTATACACTAATATATATATAACTTAATATACTAATTATAGTATGTATTATGTAAAATAACCTATTTTTGTTATATATACTTAGTTATGTATTGTATATATATTAATATAAGTTAATAATGTATATTATCAAGTTAAGCTAATTTAAATTAGTAAGTTAACTAATTAATACACTAATCTATACTGTAATCTTGTAAACTATAGTTTAAGTTATTTTAAATATATTTATTATCTTATTTATAATGTATAATACTATGTACAAAATATAATTTATATGTAAACTATATAATTGCGTAGATAAATTAGTTAAATACTTAAATAAATCAAATAAAATTATTTTAAAATATTAATTAATCATGTAATTATATAAATTAACTAAATTAAGTCTCAATTGAGAAATTTATTCATTAATTTATTCTGTATATATGAATTGATAGCTAATTATAGCTTGTAAATTTATGTAACTTTAACTAATTTAAAGATATATTTATTTAATCTAAATTAACTATATCAATAATTAGCCATATATATTGGCTACACAACCATATAATTTATTTGTAATTTAGAACAATAATTGAGGGCTAATTAAGCCTGTAAATTTGCTAATAAATTAGCATTATAGTTGAGCACAGTGTTAATTTTAGTCGTTGCGTTTGGTCCCACATCATAGGCGTGTGCTCGCTTAGTGCTATATTTAAAGAACTGTCCTCAATGGCTTGCTGGCCAGTATGGGGGTTGGCTCCCCTTATCACGATTGATCCAAGCATATGCGAGAGAGAGAGAGGAATGCGTTGTGGGCCTATGCTGAGCCTAGTTTGGGCCTAAATTATGTGGCTTTGCCTCCCCTGTAGGGGCCAACTTAGTAGTGGTACCTATTCGTCTTGTAAATCATGTTAAAAGAATGAATACGTCGTAGTATAGCGCAAAATACGTCGAAACAAATACAATTTTAATGAGATGTGAGTCATGGTCAAACTTAGGAGATTGAAAATGCTTTTGATTTCAAAAATTGATTTAGATCTATCTAAAACACTAATCACAATATATATAAAGTGAATCAAGTAAGCTGGTTGATCATGAAGTTCCAAATAAAACTAGAGTTCATCACTAATACATGTAAAGCTAGAGTAGGAATTAAAAATAACTATCTATCAGAATAAGGGCACCACGAGTGGTCCGTGGTAGCCTTCTCGATAGGTTGGGAAGAGCAACAACGATGCACCAAGGTGGCTTGGTGTGTGCTTCAGAGGAAGAGAGCCAGAGAAGAAGATTTAGAGAGTTGGAGAAGGTTTGGAGAGAGTTGTTCTTCAACTAAGGGTCCTGGGGCTCTTTTTATAGCTTCATTGAGTGGCAAAGTGGACATTTAAGCCCTCATACTGATGCAACAATCTCAGATTGATTAGATTCATTGATTGGGAGATCAACAGATCAGATCATGCTTCAAAAGGCCTTCAAAAATGCCTCCAATGCTCGATGTGCATTGGTGCTGACACATGGCGCTTTAGTGGCCCTCGATCTAAAATCGCACAGCTATCGCTCGCTTCGCACCTGCACCTCAACCGCAAGCGTACAATTTGCATTCAATCCTCGTGAGTGCATGCGTATCGCCTCTCAGCCATCTGATCATGAGATCGGACGGTTTAAATGCATTAAGCCCAACGCATTCAAATCTCAACGTGCGTGCGTACGCGTTTAGTTGTGCCTGATCTTGTGCATCATCATCCGATGCTCGCCAGCGCGCTACGTGGTCAGACCACTACTGTCTGATGGAGATCAAACGCTCCAATTGGATCCAACGCACTGCCTTGTTTGATTTTCCGCGGATCTTGCCTCGATTGCTCGCCACTCATTCTCGCACTAGCGTGTAAACCAACGTGCTACGGTACGCTTTGTGTTGGTTTCCATTTCCTTGCATAGCTGCCCTCAGCTGTTGGATGGAGATCCAATGGCTGAGGATCTTCCTTCCTTGATGAGGCGCACTGGTGTGATCAACGTGGGTGCGTTGTGGCCATTGGATGATGATCCAACGGCCCACAGTGCATGGGGAAGTGGTTTTAGAGGTTGGGGTGGCGACGCTGGGTGGCTACGATGGTGCCACGTTGCACCATCGTGGCCGTCCATCCTTTTTCCTTTGTAAATGGTGCTTTATGCCTCCAACCAAGATGATTCTTGCGCCGTTGGACTACGATCGTTGATCCGGATCTATTTGTGCAGCTGGATTTGACATTTTAGGTTCAGATTTCAACCTATTTGCCTCTTGGCCCTTGCTCTTCTATGGACTCCATAGGATGCTACAGGAGTTTGATTGATGCGATATTGGAGGCATTGGGCTCCCATTGTTGTTTTGAGCATATCCATATGGTTGGATCAATCATCCGCAACCTCGAATTACTTGCAAATGTTAATACCTCTCAATTAGAACATAATATGGCATTATTATTTACAAGATTAATAAATCAACTATGATGCAAAGTATGATGCGAATGTATGCATAATGCCTAAGTTAATCTAGGATCTAACTTAATTCAGGTATATTAGGACCTATGATTGCTGTGCAATCATACCCCCATGCCTAAATCTTATTAGTCCCTAACACGTGCAAGACTAAATGCATTCTACCAAGAGTTTGACTAGAGATTTATTTCTTTCTGTCTTCATCCAAAAATTTAGACTCCAGATTAGCTTGAAAGTATAGTATTGTAGCTTATGTAATGGATCCAAGCAAAAATTCAATACACATCTAAAGCTTGTGCTTGACTCTTAGTAAAATTCTGTTAGGATAGGCAGACCTCTTCTCTTGGGGACATAAAATAACCTCTAGTTTTAACCCCTGACTTTTTGGCTTAGGTAGAAGATGTCTGAGTTAAAAGATTTTTATTTGGTAGCTCACTCTCCTCTGGTGCTACATAGAGACCAGTATTTCTAAATCTAGATTTTCAGATTATGAAATAAATTCAACTTAGAGAGAGGCTAAAAAGCTATGCTCTCTTAAGTCCTTTGTACTCATTCTTCTCTTTTTCCTATCCTTTTCTTTTCCTTTCTTTTTCTTTTCTTTTTCTTCTTGAGCTCACATCTCACCAGATTTGTAAATATGTTTGGCGGTCTCTCACGGCATTACACTTCAATTAGATTATGATAACCCTATAACTAAGTCAGAATCTCTCAGCTTGTATTTAGATAGTCAGAAATATAAGAAAAGTAGGTCAAGGCTGTATTTGGTGGATTATGAGGGTGATAGGTGTTGTTGCCTCAATGTACTTGGCTCAAGTAAAACATAACTCACACTTCTCAACATAGCAATTTTTTTTTCTTATTTTTTTCTATATACCTTTTTTTCTTTTTTTATTATTATTTTATGTCATATCCATATCTACTAACATAACACCACAATGCAACATAGCATACGTACTTTTAATCACAAGGCATTATTTGGGATTGGGGATGTTCAAGAGGATATCGGGTGGCTTATTTGGTGGAAGTGCCTATTCTCGACACTGAAAAAGGAATGGATAGGACAACGTATTTTTGACCTAGACATTAGCACCCTCCCTCAGCCGAGGATTCCATAAAGGACAGTCATGACCATCCACCTTAATCTTAGTTTTATCAGAGCCCTCTCTCTATGTATTTGGCTTATTTAGTGGCTCTCATAATGATTCTCAAAAATTTGTATGCAAGAGCTGAGAGTGAAACTATGCCTAACTTCGAATATCATTATCCAATTATCCAGAAATTAAGATTCCTTACACTAATCTTAGAGTACCAGTAGACTCTCTACTCTCACCTCACACAATTGTTTGGTGGATCTATTAGAAGATGGTTCACCTGACTCCTTGATTACTGTCCAAGGGATCAGGAGAAGAAGTAATGCTTCTTCTCGACAAACTAGAGATGTCTATCAGCCTTCACAGTGGATCCATTACAAATTCTACGTGCAAGTGTGAATGTGTACTAGATTCTAAGTTCAGGAATCAATTAAAGAATAAATCCCTAGTAAAACCTCTTGATAAAAAGATCTATTTCCTAAGGTGTTGGTAGAAAACTTTTCAATTTATATGTACTACCCCCCATGCCTAAGTTCTTGCATGTCCTCATGCATGAATAAGAGAAAATGAAATAAGAAAGTGTGTAAGTGGGTAGAAATCATTTGGGGCTACTCCTGATTTATCGTTCAGCTCATGCCAACACTACAATGGTAATCACAATATGGATAATATGCTAGAATGAAATATGCTATGTATAAAGGATATGTATAAGTGCTGAGTGAAAGAGCGATCTTCATTTTCGTTGAAAACTTTAACATAAAATGACATGTCATTGTATGTAATCACATGGTAGAAAATCACTTTTCAAAATATTTTAATTCTCAGAATCTTACCACAAAAATAGTTAGGTCATCTCCACAGCAAGGAATTAACCTATTAAAGTAATGCATTGTGCTTTGTTTATTCGAGAATCTCAGTGGGCATGCATACTAGTTATTGCACTTCATTTTCAACATAAGTTTAGCATTTATGTAATTACCTAAGAATATAGGGAGGTTATATGCAAAATCACCACTATGGCATACGTGAATCGTAATCGTAGTACTGACAAATATCGTCAATATAAATCAAAATCGAACCCATTCCCTATAATCAATATCCTATACTTGATTAGTTAAGAGATAAATGCACTATTCGTCATTCAAATAAACCTGAGGGACATTCATGCAAATCCATCTTAATATAATAAGGAGATAAATAAATGAATAGTATTTTTTAGAAAGGCATTTAAGGTAATTATTAATAGGAAAGGAAACAAGGGATTCTTCCTCTCTCCTCGTCACCTACGAAGAGGAGCACCAGAGGGAGTAATGTGTGCGGTGGAGGTCGGCCAGCTCTTGGCCATTGTGTTGGTGGTGTCGACAGAGGCGGAGCCGGTCGGACGAAGAGGACGAACCCGCTGGTGGTGGGTTACTCAACACATGCACGCGGGTCTTGGTGGGCATGTCTGAGGGTGTGGTCGCGCTCGTGAGATCGACGCGAGCTTAACAGAGACCACGGCGAGGAGAACGGTAGTCTGTGGCAGTGGTTGCATGTGGGCATGGATGGTCGGTGATGGGTTCCTTCGGAGAAGAAAGTTGAACAGTGCACACACATGCCAGCTGGGTGTGTGCGTGGGTTGGATGTGCACGCGGAGTGGCGTGGGTGCATGGATGCGCGAGGAGCTCAGGTAGGGGTGGCTTGGTAGAGGTGGTGTGGTCATGCGAGGCATGCTAGGTGCGCGTAGGTGGCTGCTGCAATGCCGTGTGTGGTGCGTTTGGAGAGGGTGGTCTGCGGCTAAAGGTGGTTCTGCTGTTGGTGATCGTGTAGATGTGTTCACATTGAGGGGTGAAAAAGATAGAGGAGATGGTCTGCGGCAAGGATGCGGTATGATGGCCACGCACTGTCACTACTTGGCTAATGGAGGTGGAGGTTGTAGTGGCGTGGTGAAGAAGCTCGTAAAGGTTCACAATGTGCCCTTATGGGTTCACGGTGTAAGCTTCTATCATGGTGGTGGAGATGGAGGGATAGTCCCCATCGGGGGAAGGAAGACGATGAATGGTGAGAGTCCTTAAACTGCTCTTCTTATTTGCAATTTGTTGCTTCTACCGAATGCTTCTCCAACCACCCACGAAGGATGCGAGTGGTTGGAGCAGTAGAATCTGTTAGGCAACTTCTTCATCAGACGTCTGATTAGACCTTCATACGTCTTAAAAATGTAGATATCAGTAAGTTTCTGTTGGCGGTCCCAGACGTCCGTCATTTTCTCCAGATGTCTTATAGATGTAGAAATGGTCGTCTAAGCTCATGTACCTAGCCTGCATTCATTGAATGAATTATATTATCATATCATATGAGGTTAAATGTAAATTAACACATAAAATTATATGCAGACTAAGGTAAATTTCCATATATCTCCTAGTCAATTAACAACTAAGAGCAAATAATTAAATAGTACTTAAGCTAAATAATGGTCCACGAAAGTGTACTTATCAAATGCCCCCATGACTAAGTTTTGCTAGTCCCAAGCAAAAATGAAAAACAATAGAAGTATTCAGAAGATTTAGTCTTCGCTTATTCCAAAAATTTAAGATCCAAGCAAATGTGAAGTGATAATAGCCAAGGTAACGGATCCAAGTGAAAATAAGCAACTTACATTTGTAGTTCATACTTATCCCTTGGTAAATATTTCTATCATGATAGGCAACTACTTCCCTTGGGGATAAAGCAGAAAATAATCTGTAAATTGACCCTGACTTTTTAGCTTAGGTAGGAGATGCTGAGTTGAATGGATTTATATTTTGTGGCACACACTTATCTGGTGCTACATGTAGTCTAGTACTACAGACTCTAGATATCCAGACTATCAAATGAGTCAACTTGGAGAGAGGCTAAACAACTGTGCTCTCTTGATATTCCTTTGTGCTCACTCTTTTCCTTATTTTCTTTCTAAGATCACAACTCTCACCAGATTTTGTAAATGTACTCACTATTTGGTTGCCTCACATGGCATTCACACTTTAATTAAAGTTCTAATAACTCTACAACTAAGTTAGAGTCCTTAGCCAATATTTGGGCGATTAGAAATACTGAAAGGTAGGTATGGGTCATATTTGGTGGATCGCGATGGGTGTTTTTGTTGCCTCAGAAACGTCATGAAGATAAAATTATAAACTTGACTCTTTTCTTTTCTCTTTTCTCTCTCTCTTTTCTTTTTTTCTTTTCTTTATTTTGTTATTTTATTTTTTTTATAAATATAATTGTTTCTTTTTTTCTTCTTTTTCTTTCGTTATAAATCAACATGACATGACGCAGACTTTTATTTATGAGGCATTATTAGGGATGATGATGGTCAAGAGGATATTGTGTGGCTTATTTGGTGGAAGTGCCTACTCTCGGCACCGGGAAGGAATGGATAGGATAAGCGTATTTCTGACCTTTGACACTATTACCCTCCTTCAGCCGAGGACTCTATGTAGAATGGTCGTAACCATCCACCATAGTCATAGCCTTATTAAGACTCAATCTCTGTGTATCTGCCTTATTTGGTGACTCTCAAGAATTCACACAATGTACGCACACAAGAATAGAGAGCGAAAACTATGCCGAACTCTGAGGTATCATCATCTAATTGTCCAAAACTTAAGAGTTCTTGCACTAGACTTACCGCACCTGTAATCTCTCTACTTTCTTCTCATAAATACGAGGTGGATCTACTAGAAGATAGTATGCCTGACTCCCTTTTAACTGTCCAAGGGTTCAGTAGACTAAAAATATTTATTGGTTCTCTTCTAAGATAAAATTACCCAGTCTACATGCAAGTGAAGTAAATGTACTGGATTCTAAACTTAAGAAATAATTTAAGAAAAATCTTTAATGACACCTCCATGACAAAGATGTTTTGCTAGGGACTAACCAATTTAGCTCAAGAAAAGAATTTTTTTTTATATGCTAACCTAAATGCATGAATACTTCCTAAAATGCAAAGTGCACCCCCCCATGCCTAAATCCTACAATGTTCTCATTATAAAATTAAAACAGGGGGAGAAAGGAAGAAAATCACCTGATGATGGTGTTATTTAGAATGGTGGGTTGCCTCCCAACAAGCACTGCATTTTCTGTCAATAGCTAGACTTATAGGGAACCTGTAAGTCTGCTTCCAGACAGAAAAAGCTAGGCCTTAAAAATATGCGTAACAGCGTGGGTCGAGAAAACAGGCAGCCATGGATATTGGCAAGCTGATGATGCAGCATGATTCCAAATGCTTGCTAGAAGATATGAAAATAGAGAACCTCGTAGGCTACCTAGGGAGGTCTAGGGATAACAAAAGGAATATGAAAAGGGACCTCCTGAAATGGAATAAGTGGAGGATGACAAGGGTCATCAAAAGCAGGAAGGGTTTTAAAAGATATAAACATTATTATTTCTAACCCTTGAATGGTGAGACTAAACGTACAAGCATCAATCCAAACTCGCCATTCTACCCGAGGATGTACTGACCTGATATGTTCTCCAGAAAGAATGTAAGTGAGCAGAGACCTGAGCCAAGGATCGGTTAGGGAGTGGAAGGGTTGTTTGTGGTGTTGGGCGATAATGGTTAAGTCCACGGAGGGCTTAGTCAGTGTCAAGTCCAATTCCAACAATGATTCAGATTGTGTATTCTCCCTAACAATTATTACAGAAAAATTCAAGTCACTTTGCCTATCATTAATGATCAGAGTCATATTTTCACCTTCCAGTATATGTGAATCAATGGTGGACTCCAAGTTAAATTTCTTTGATGGCGGGGTCAAAGCAACTAAATCATTATCATTAATCTCATCCCTGAATTCTTTTGGTTCACTCAAATTTTTGTCGGGGTGTATATGTGATTCATTAGTAAAGAAAGGAGTTGCTTCAGTATCGTCAATTATTTTTGATGGAAGATCCACCTTAATGTTTTGGAGTAAGCCTATATCACTTAATTCTTTGTTCTTCTCGAGGCACAAATCCTCAATTGACATGTTTTATCCCCGAGAATCTCCCCTAGGCTTCTCACTATTGTGTTTGTCCTCCTCTAATATCAACTCCTGGTTTGGTGGAGGATGACTCTCAAAAGAAGGGAGGAGTCTGGATTCACCAGATTATTTATATCCTCCGGGGGTAAGTCCTCGAATAATAAATAATCCCCCTATGATTCACTCCAGATTTTCAGTCTGAGTTCCTCCATTGAGTCATCCTCGTCCTCTGAAATAGACTCTTTATATCCTTGAGACCAAAATTGATCTAATTCATCCTCCATTCCCTTAGGGTCACCTTCATTGGGTGCATTTAAATCCTCAGGATGCTTAATGGTAGGTATTGATTCCCTAAGTGGAGGGTCAAGATTAGGCACACTAAGGGTAGAATGGGATTCCACCAGATAGTTAATAGGGGAAGTGATATGAACAATATGACCTTGACTCGGGTTATCAGGGGTAAGGAAAATACTATCCTTAGGGTCAAGGTCCTCAAGAGGTACCATCTTCCCTTTCTTTTGACTCCAATATAGCTCGGGTAGATAATTACTAGGGTCGTTCTCCTCTAGTGGTCGTGTCTCATGGGGAGAGTCTAAGTGATAGCTTCGTAAAATGGGATCCCTATTGTCATTGGTTTCCTCATAATTATTTTCATGATCACGGTCGTATGGGTAGGGATCAGAATTATTAGGAAGAGCGTAGCTAAGCTGTCTAATTTCTTTATTCAATTGTTGACTATTCCTCAACGTCTCTCCCATAGTTTCCATCATTTCCTTTCGTTATTTTTGCATTTCTACCATAAAAGAGGAGAGGCTACTACTATCAGATTAGGGAGGATAGTCAATCTCAGGCTCTGGTTGCCTAAGGGTATCGATCCAACCTCGATACAGAAAATCATGAAGGGTGGGAGGGTTGGGTGTTTGCATAGTAGTAGGGATTCCAGGGTTGGAAAATCTCGCTCCTAGGATCTGCTCAAAAGTGGGAGTTATCAGTCCAGTATTCCCAAGATAGGAATATGAATGATCCCATGAATTGTCAATGTACCCATCAAAGGATGGATACGCTTGGGGCATGGGATCCTGGTTAAAATGACAGGAGTAATGATAGTCCATTTCTTTCAATTAAACAGGTTAAACCCTCTTAGGATTTAAAAGAAATCAGAAACTTCCTAGAGAGTTCTACCACTATCAAAACAAACGCAAATATAGTGGGCTCTATTTTTAGTAGATTCTAGGTCTTAGTTGTTCAGTTGGTGGGCAAACAAGTTTTGTAGGAATTATGCTTCCTAGGCCGACCTTCGTTGGTGCCTACAATCTACTTGCAAGGGATGGAAGTCTCGAATCGAGCCCACGCATGAGGAACCGAAGTAACTTGGTGGATAGGCTTGTTGATTTCCGACTAACTTCACTTATGGTGTAAAGAGGAGAGGTAGAAATTTATCTAGTGACCCTATGTGTGAGGTGCACAATGTCTCAGGTGTGCAATCATACATTCGTGTTTTGAGTTTTGAAGTCTCGCAAACAAGATCCTTTTGCACACAATTTTCAGTCACAAATTTTAAGGTCCAACTTCTTAGCAGTCCCAATTTTTAAAGTAACCACCGAGTTAATTCGATTCAAGCACTTCAGTGGTCTTAGATTTAGGTTCAATGAAGATGCATGACAGGTAATTGGTGCTCAAGAGAAAGACGTACCTTACTACAGCTTTCTTCAATGTAGGGATGGCTGCAATGCAATTAAGATAAACTAGATGCTGCTCATTCAATCCTAGATGATCGCCCTATTGATATGCAGCTTCTAGCAAGTAGTTCCATATATATATATTTTAGATATTAAGCAATCAACCCTAATATAACTAACTAACTAACTAACCTATATGCAGTTCAAATAATTCAAATAATCCTATGCTCTAAATAAAATCAGAACACACTCACGAAAATATGTTTTTGCATACAAGAGCGATAAGAAATAAAGAAACACTGGGAACACGTTCCCAAAAATGCCCAACAAGGGTCCAAAAATAGAAATTAAGTTCTAATGTCTATCTAAACTAAATCTAAACTAAGATCTAATGATTAAATCAGAAAAATGCTCCTCTGTATGCCTACGTGCGTGTGATCAAGGCCCACAAGCACCCGTTGCTAGCCTCTAGGTGGCGTCAAGGTCCACCAAAAATATCACCTCTGTCGTGTGCGCTCGCCACGTTCGTTGCGTGTTTTTGCATAGAAGAAGATCCACAGTTAGTAATTCAGAAAAGCTTTCAAAATAGCATAAAAAAATAAAATTCCCAAAAAAATTAATAGGCATGTTTCCTCCCTGGCAATGGCACCATATGAAAGAGCGATCTTTGTTTTCGTTGAAAACTTTAACATAAAATGATGTGTCGTTGTATGTAATCGCGTGGTAGAAAATCGCTTTTCAAAACATTTTAATTCTCAGAATCTAACCACGAAAATAGTTAGGTCATCCCCACAGCGAGGAATTAACCTATTAAAGTAGTGTGTTGTGCTTCGTTTATTCGGGAATCTCAGTGGGCATGCATACTAGTTATTGCACTTCATTTTCTACATAAGTTTAGCATTTATGTAATTAGTTAAGAATATAGGGAGGTTATATGCAAAATCACCACTATGGCATACGTGAATCGTAATCGTAGTACTGCCAAATATCGTCAATATAAATCAAAATCGAACCCATTCCCTATAATCAATATCCCATACTTGATTAGTTAAGAGATAAATGCACTATTCATCATTCAAATAAACTTGAGGGACATTCATGCAAATCCGTCTTAATATAATAAGGAGATAAATAAATGAATAGTATTTTATAGAATGGCATTTAAGGTAATTATTAAAAGGAGAGGAAAGAGGGGATTCTTCCTCTCTCCTTGTCGCACATGAAAAGGAGCACCGGAAGGAGTACTACGTGTGGTGGAGGTCGGCCAGCTCTTGGTCGTTGCGTTGGTGGTGTCGGCGGAGGTGGAGTAGGCCGGAGCTGGCTGGACAAAGAGGAGGAACTTGCGAGGGGTGGGTTACTCCACGCGTGCGTGTGTCTTGGTGGGCACGTTTAAGGGTGTGGTCGCGCTCGTGAGGTCGAGGCGACCTTAACGGAGACCACGATGAGGAGAATGGCAGTTAGTGGCAGTGGCTACACGTGGGCATGGACAGCTGGCGGTGGGTTCCTTCGGAGAAGAAAGATGAATAGTGCACAGACACGCAGGCTGGGTGTGCGCGCGGGCTGGATGCGTACGCAGAGTGGTGCGAGTGCATGGATGAGAGAGGAGCTTGGGTAGGGGTGGCTTGCTGGAGGTGGTGCGATCACGCGAGGCATGCTAGCCGCGTGCAGGTGGTTGCTGCAATGCCATGTGTGGTGCGTGAGGAGAGGGTGGTTTGCAGCTAAAGGTGGTTGTGCTGTTGGTGATGGTGTAGATGTGTTCACATTGAGGGGTGAAAAAAATGGAGGAGATGGTCTATGGTGAGGATGCAGTATGATGGCCACGCACTGTCACCACATGGTCGATGGAGGTGGAGGTTGTAGTGGCGTGGTGAAGAAGCTCGCAAAGGTTCACAGTGTGCGCTTATGGGTTCACGGTGTAAGCTTCTATCACGGTGGTGGAGATGGAGGGATAGTCCCCGCCGGGGGGAAGGAAGATGATGGATGGCGAGAGTCCTCAAACCACTCTTCTTATCTGCAATTTGTGGCTTCCACCGAATGCTTCTCCAACCACCCGCGAAGGATGCGAGTGGTTGGAGCGGTAGAATCTGTCAGGCAACTTCTTCATTAGATGTCTGATCAGACCTTCAGACGTCTTAAAAATGTAGATATCAGTAAGTTCCTACTGGCGGTCCCAGATGTCTGCCATTTTCTCCAGACGTCTTATAGATGTAGAAATGGATGTCTAGACTCATGTACCTTGCCTGCATTCATTGAGTGAATTATATTATCATATCATATGTGGTTAAATGTAAAATTAACACATAAAATTATATGCAGACTAAGGTAAATTACCATATATCTCCTAGTCAATTAACAACTAAGAGCAAATAATTAAATAGTACTTAGGCTAAATAATGGTCCACGAAAGAGGACTTATCACTAAGTCCAAATGTTATGCCTAAATGCTGTGCCTAAATGCTGAGTTTAAACTCTATGCTGAGTTTAACACCTTTAGTTGGGCGAAACTCCCTCAGATGGATCAATGACTGCAAGAGATAGAGTCAAGATGGTAAGTGATTGCATGGCAATCATAGGTCTTAATTGACCAAAATTAGGCTAGAACTTAGCATAAGCTAGTGTAATTCATGCATGCATAAGCATTATCTACATCCTTACTTCTTTCCTTTAGCTAAGCATGAAATAATGATATAATATACTAATTAAGTGCATTATATAAATTGCAGAAAATAAGAAGCTCAGAAGTTGGATCTGAGGCTAGACTTGAAGCTAGTGTTGCATCAAAGCTAGAGCGGAAGATTATAATAGAATGTAGTAGAGAAATAATGTAAAGGGTTGAGGTATGCTATTCTATTTAGTAGAAGTAAAGCATTGAAAATTATGAAGAACTTAGGTTCAATCCTAGCCTTAGGATAGCCCTAGAAGCCTTCCTAAGCCTTAGCCACCCTTAGATTAGTTCACCATAGCCTAGGAAGCCTTGAAACCCTAGTTCTAACCCTTATCTAGATTTCCAGATAAGTTATTGGACATCCAGAACCCTTAGCCACAACCCGCACACCTCAACCCAAGTCTGCAGTGTTATTGGATGTCCAGACACTTGGTCTGATGTCCAATTTCTCCAGAATACCCAAGACAGAACCCTGAATCCCTCCTTAGTCTAATTGGACATCCAGACAACTACTCTAAACTTCTGATTTTTGAGTATAAGTCGTTTGATACTATTATCAGATGTCTGGAACTACTCTCTAGTTCTTATTTTTGAATTCAAGCCTTGATCTTGAGTTTCTAGGTGATAGAAGCAGTTTTCAGGCAATTTTAAATCGTCGGAAATCGTAGTATAGTCACGCTAAAATGTTCGTCAAAAAATGATTTTGTAAAAACAACAAGACTTGAGTCCCGATCGTTTGTCTCTGGGAGGCATTTATGCAAATCTGAAATCGATCTCTTTTTCGCTCTACTTGCTTAAAATCGCATGGCGGTTTATGGTTATACGCATTTAAGCACAACATGCTTAGTTGCAAGAATATCAGAAGTTAAAAGTAGGAAACTTTAATCACACCAAATATATTGTAATAAGCTCATGGTGATTCTCAACACATAGACATATATATATATAGAAAAATTTCTTTCAATCATTCAAGAGAGTGTTTGCAACAAGGAACCAGAGGAAAGATTATAGAGGAAAGCTTTAAAACATCAATCTAGCTAATAGAAAATGATTGCATACAGGAATTTATGGGGGGATTTTGCATGCATCATTGGGGAAGAATAAGAGCTACACGACTAAGCAGTAAATGAAAGCAGTAAAACTATGAAGAGCTAAGCTACTAATCTAGCAAAAAAGAAGGGCATTTGAAGGTGGGCTCCAATGGCCTTTGAGTGGCTGAGAGGAGGAGGGGCGGCCAATGGTGCTTAGGTCGGCCCTTGGAGAGGGGTTGGAGAGGTGATCCAGCATCCTGGCGTGGAGTTGGTGGCTTCCATGGTGGTGCTCCTCGTGGAGGTAGAGTGGAGGTGGAGATGTAGCTAACCTAGATGGATGAGTGCCAAGAATGGGATGGGTGCAAATGGCCACCCCTTAGGTCCTTTTATAGACCTAAGGGAAGCGCTCTAGAGAATTATGGAATTCTCTAGAGAGGCCTATGGTGGGAGCTCGTGGGAGAGTGAGAGAGAGAGGATGGATGGTGGTTTTTAGATCCACCAAATGTGGATCTAAAAATTGAATGACTCTTGGTTGCTAATTTTAGTAAACAAGGCAACCACACATGGTAAAGAGTTCTAAAGAACTCTAGGATAGGTATTTTTATGTGGATGGTGTGTGTGGGTGTGTGTGGGTCAAAACTTAGGTGGCTAGGTTGATTAGGTTAGGTTCTAGGGGGTTTAGGTCAAGTTATGTCTCAAATTAGGGTTATAAACCCTAATTCACTAGGGTGAAGTGCAATTAAACTTAATACAAGTTTAATTGGGTGTGTGGAAACTTAATTGAGAGTAAAACAACTCAATTAATTTAGGTTTAGGTTAATTGGACTCTCACTGAGTCCAATTAGATAGTGTATGCTGAGATCAGGGCTTAATTGGACTCAATGAGTCCAATTGAATAGATTGACGGAATTGACTAAGATCCAAGTCAATTAGGTTTAGTGAGGACCTAGTTAGGTCTTTAAGGAGGTCTAGAGGTGATGTACTAGGGTTAGGGCACCTTAATTTAGGTTCCTATGGGGTTAGAATTGGGTTTAGGGGGCTAGAGATCCAAGTTCAAGGCTTGAATTCCAAAACAGGAACTGGAGGACAGTATCAGATGTCTAAAAAAGTTGTTAGACGTCTTATAGTGAAAAATTAAAAGTCTAGACTTGTTGTCTAGACGTCCAATCAGAGTCAGGAGGGAATTTGGGTTCTGTATTGGGTATTCTACAGAAATTGGACGTCTGACCAAGTGTCTGGACGTCCAATAACACTACAGAAGTGGGTTTAAGGTGTGAGGGAATTGGCTAAGGGTTCTAGACGTCCTATAACTCATCTGGACATCCAGATAGAGGCTAGAATTACGGTTTCAAGGTTTCCTATGGTGCGGTGACCTAGTCTAAGGGTGGCTAAGGCTTGGGGAGGCTTCTAAGCTATCCTAGGACTAGGATGGACCTAGGTTCTTCATAATTTATTACTTTATTCCTACTTAATAGAATAGCATGCCTTAACTCCCTTACATTATTATCTACTGTATCTAATCTAAGTCTTCTGCTCCAGCTCTACTACAACACCCATTATTCCTGATCCAGCTTCAGATCCAGCTTATTACCTATAATTGACATAATGCACCTAATCAGCACATTATAGCATTATTTTATGCATAGCTAAAAGAAAGTAGTAAAGATGCAAATAATGCTTATGCATGCATGAATTATCCTATCTTATGCTAAGTCCTAGCCTAATTTAGGTCAATTAAGACCTATGATTGCTACGCAATCACTATGTCCCTAAACCTAATTCCAACCCCTTAGGAACCTAAATTAAGGTACCCTAACCCTAGTACACCACCTCTAGACCTTCCTAAGAACATAATTAGGTTATCACTAAGCCTAATTGACTTGGATCACAGTCAATTACAACTGCCTAGTCAATTGAACTCATAGAGTCTAATTAAGTTCAGATCTCAACCCACACAAGTCCAATTGGACTTAGTGAGAGTCCAATTGACTGAAGCCCAACATAATTGAGTTATTTCACTCTCAATTAGGTTCACACTCATTCAATTAAACTTTTGTTAGGTTTAATTGCATTGTCTCCTTAGCAAATTAGGGTTTGTAACCCTAATTTGAGACCTACCCTAACCTAAACCAATTAGGACCTAACGTAGCTCACTTAGCAACCTAGGGCATGACCACACACACACACACACCCACCTAGATTTCTCTAGAACTCTCTTCAAGGTGGCGCCACTCTTGGTTGCCAAAATTAGCAACCAAGATCCATTCAATTTTTTGATCCACAAATGGTGGATCTAAAAACTACCTCCAAGGCCCTTGGATGGCCACACTTTGAGCTCTCTCTAGAGAGTTCCACACTTCTCCAGAGAGGCTCCCATGGGTCTACTTAAAGGGCCCTTGGGTGGCCATTTGCACTCATCTAGCCTTCCATCCAGTTTTAGCAAATCTCCACCCTCATTCCACCTCCACTCAACGAGCTCCCACCATGGTTCCACCACCTCCACACCAAGGCTAGAGCACTCTTCCTCCACCTCTCCAAGGGTCGGCCTAAGCACCATTGGCCGCCCCTCTTTCTCTTCTCATCCACTCAAAGAACATCGGAGCCCACCTCCGAATGCCCTTATTTCTGCTAGCTAAGTAGATAGTTCTTTGTAGATTTACTGCTTTATTACTGCTTAGTAGTGTAGCTCTATATTCTCCCCCAATGATCCATGCATAATCCCCCCATATATTCATGTATGCAATCATTTTCTTGTAGCTAGCAGTTATTTCAAGCATTCCTCTACAAGCTTTCCTCTAGCTGTGCTCTATAACTCTGATGCAATCAATGAAATCATCTTTCTATATAGATATATCTATGTGTGAAAATCACTATGTGCTTGACTACCATATCTTTCGCGTGATAACCAGTTGCTTGCGTTCATTTTATATTTCTATTACAACAGCATGTTTTGCATGAGTATGTACTTATTATAAATCGACATGAGATCTTAAGCAAGTAGAGCAAGTTAGATCGAAATTAATTTGCATTTCCTAAATGCCTCCCAGAGATGAATGATCGAGACTCCAAGTCTCATTATTTTAGAAATTATTTTTAACAAGTGGATTTCGCAACTTAATTACAAAGAATGACAGTTGTATTTTAAAACCCACGATATTTGTTGGTCGTCAGTAAGAACTTGGAGTTCCATCCTCATCCATAGGACAAAAATGTAGAGCAGCTGCCCATGAATACTAAGCCCACAAGGTCGATAGAATAAAATATCAAGACTCAGAATTGGTTGTACCCAGGTGCTATAAGAGGAATAAATCCAGGTGCCAGAGTGATATGGAGCAAGTAGCAGCCTTGAAGGGTGGTGTATAAATAATGCAGATGAGATGGATAAGGAGTCGAGAGTGGGAAACAAATCATATGGGTGCTAAAAGTGGTGGAAAATGAAAGGAGGGGCCCGAGTGGTGTAATATGAAATGGTATAAAGAACCATTTCATGAGTGGATCTAGGTGCTGATGGTTGCAGAGTGGGTGTGTTGAATAAGATGCGATGTTCTATCCCAACAACTCTATACTCGCCCAAATCATTCTCCTCTCTGGGTTAATCAGAATTCTCATATAGGTTGCCCAAATTCTGGTCGTGGTGTGAATCTTCAAATGTAATGGGGGGCAATTCATTTTCCAGAATGTGTGAAGAATCAAAATCTAGATTAAATAAGGCCTCAAATTCTTTGATTTTGTACTTTGTAGCTTTTGTGAAATCCTGGTTATCCAAGAGCGAAGATGTGATAGATTCGTTTGATTCCAAATCCGAAAATGCCTTAAGATTTTTCAGATTTTCCTTACAATAAGAAATGGAGTTTTTTTGTAGATTCTTCCTCAACTTCGATTGGATTCTTTGACAATTCAAAATCACCCCCATGGATGTGTGGGATCTCATCACTGTATTTATCATCTAAGCTTGTCATGAGGGTTTTAGGCAATTCTACTCCAGATCTCTCTTAATCTAAATTATGCATCTCATCAATTCCCTTTGGCAGATCAGTGTTCACCATGGTGTCAAGATCATTATAATTCAAATCAATGAGCCTGACAGAAGTTATGTGCGGAGTTACTTCACCAAGAAGTTCTATGTTCCCACAGTGTTCAAGTTCATCATCATCTGAGTCCTCAATAAAGTTGCAATGTGGGTTCTTGTTTGCCCTGAAAATATCCAATTTAAGTTTTTCATTCCCTAGGGCGATCTCCATACACTCGGATGCACAATTAATGTTAGCCTGGGCAGTCCCTAAAAATGGCTGGCTGGAAATGATAGGTGCATCACAGAGACTAGGGGGAATGTCCATATCTAAGATAAAAAAATCCGCTAGGAAGCAGAGCCCATGGATTTTCACAATGACATTCTCTACCACATGTCGAGGCACTTTGATTGATCTGTCAACCAATTGGATGCTGACCGAAGTGGGTCTTATCTCCCCAAATTGGGAGTGGTCAAAAACAGCAGTGGGAGCTAAATTAAGGCTGAACCCAAATCAATCAAGGTCGGGTCAAAAAGCGCATCCTGTAGCTGATAGGAAATGAGTGGGTCTCCTGGGTCTTTCTTTTTAGGTGGAAGGTCAAACAGAATGACTGCACTAGCTTCCTTGGACAATACCACCTTATTGCCTTTCCTCAACTGTCGGTTGGGTGTACAATATTCTTTAAAGAATTTAGCAACAGTGGGGATGTGATCAATGGCATCAAGGAGGGGAACCTTAATGTGAAAATCTTTGAAGATTTCCTTTAAGTCCTCATTGCTTTTGATTCCCTTTATCTTTTTTCTAGGTTCATGAGTTAAGGCTCTAGGGAAGGGTAAAGGGATGTCGATGATCTTAGTGATTGGTTCCTTTTCCTTAGGCTACTCCTTTGAATGAATAGAATAGGAAGAGGAGCTAGCCTGAGAAGTATCATGACCCACCTACCTACATGGTGGGCCTTTTATAGCTTCTCCACTCCTTAGTGTGACAGCATTTGCATCAGTATACTGTCCATGAGATAGGGGAGGAGCAAAAGGGGTAGAATGGGCAGGATTTAATGATAAGGTTGGCTGACCTGCAATATATCCAGGAGGTATAGGAGGTGCTTGTAATATTGCATGTGCTTGTCCCTGTGGTGCTTAGAACCTAGGCGCGGTGCCTTGGTTCTGTATATATCTTGGGTTAGGGACAAGTTGGGAGGGCAAGGTTCCCTGCATTCTATGTTCCTAAAGTAGCTAGTCCTATGTATTCTGAATGTTTTGAATATGATCCGCCATCGTTTTCATGATTTTTAAGTTGTCATAGTTCGATTGACTCATAGACTTCTTCAATTCCTCTCTCAATGCCTCGAGAGGGTTAGCCTGCCTTGGAGGGTGATTAGTAGCTTGATGTAGTGGTTGATAAGTAGAGTGTGTTTGCTACTAAGATGGGAATGCCTGCTGCCTTGGGTATGTGTTTTGCACATTCCTGTATTGTCTTGTCTGGTAGTGTGGATCTTGATTTGGTCACTGTGAGTTACCAGACCATGAGAAGTTGGCACCGACTAGGATTATATATCTCAAAATATGGGTTATTACACTCGTAACCTTGAATAGCACTGACATCTTCGTAGGCCGAGGATGTCTCAAACGCAAATTCATCAAAGGAACCTTGAATGTACGATGCCAGATCCAGATTATTCATAGGTTCCTAATGCACAGGATCCTGTAGAGATGGAGAAGAAGCATCCTGAGTGAGAAGATGTTCACAATCAGAAGGGGCTCGGGATGCAAGAGAGGAGTGTGATGTAGCTGTACTGCTGGAATCCTAGATCTTGCTCGCATTAATTCATCGAGCTTCTTATTGAGTAGATCCACCTTGTCCTATTTTTTGGTGATAATGTCCATATCAGCTCAGGCAGATTCGGCATGAGCTTTGTGGACACTAACTTGTTGCTATCCAGGTCGCTGGAATTGGTTCATTGAGGCAGCGCGGCATTCATCGAGTTCTTTGCTAAGGATTCGAACAGTTCAAATGCATTGTTTTCATCCTTTGCGAGGAAATTCCCTCTGCTAGATGCATCGACCAAGTATCGATGTATGTCATCCAGCCCATGGTAAAAGACTTGTGCAAGGTGCCATCTGGGTACACCATGGTGCGGGTATTTCTTAAGAAGATCGTGGAATCTATCCAAGGCATCATGCAGTTTCTCTCCTGGGCCTTGGGAGAAAGTTGTGATTATGTGCCTCATCACATTTGTTCGACCAATCGGGAAGAACTTTTCGAGGAATTCGCGACATAATTCCACCAAGGTTCCAATCGGCCTCCCGATAGTCTTGAACCAATATGAAGCTTTATCCTTAAGAGAGAAAGGAAAAAGCTTCATGGGAACAATTCCAATGTCTACATTTCTAGGTTGAACTAACTCTGCAATTCGACTCAGATCTTCGATGTGCTGGAAGGGATCCTCATTCGAGATTCCATGGAAGTAAGCCTGAATTAAACTTATAATGTTCGGCTTCAACTCTAATTCATCTCCGCCTGTGGGAATCTAGACCTGAGGTGCTATAATCATCGTCGCTGGATAGTAGAAGTCCCATAGTTGTTCTCTGCGTGGTGAATGCTACACCCTGTCTAGCATTGTGAGGATCCTGTCAAAGCTCTGCTCGTATCTTTGCTCAGACTCCTCGACCCTACCTTCCAGACGAGCCATTGGGTCTTCATTCTTAGGGCCCTGACCAGCTCCAGGAATAGGATTAGCCATCTCAACAGATCAAGAGGAAGAGGGTTGGGAAGAAGGATTAGGTGAGAGTCGCCTTCTCCACCTTGGGTTTGGGTCCCAAGGTCCAACAAGTTTAGGTCCTAACGACCTTCTTCCTTGCATACACCAACACAAAGGGTTGGTGTAGTCAAGACAAAAAAGGCTAAGGCCTTGTTAAGAAAATTGGTTCTTAAGATCAGATGACCAGATTTCTTATTCAAATTTGAATTATTGAAGAAATTCGTTGAGAAACCGACTAAAGATAATCCCCGCCTCTTAAGCTAACCTGGATAGTCTATTTACGAGGAGACTAAGAGGAAGGTTCTTCCTTCAGCTTTCGCCTCTGCTTCCTTTGTACCCCTTAGCTGTGGTCATTTGACACTACCTTGCAGGCTTAGTCACCAGGTTTGGCAGAAGAGGATGAAATCACCTAGTTATTTCATGATAAATGCAGGTTATTAGATTCGTTCATGTGATTTTTAACCTTTTTCTTCAATTCAGTAGGTGGTGAGCGGTCCACAAGGTGACTTAACTCACCGACTAACCACTGGCCTCAACTGAGTCCAGGCTGGTCAAATGTGGTACTAAGGGCATATGCACTTTTATGTTTTTGTAGATAGTAGACCACTAGTTGAACATGTACTTTCAGTTGAAGTTGGAATCCAAATGATTTGAAAATTGGCAAGAAGATTCCTTTTTCGAAAATTTTTTCAGAGTATTTTTTCAGAATTTTTACTTTTTCCAATAAATATTTATGAATTTTTAAATAACTAGGGGTTAGATCTGAGATTTTGATCCTGTGTTAGTTTTTCTATTGGAAATAGTACCAAATATGATCCATAAATTCAGAAAAACTATTAGAATGAAAGCTAATTTGATTATCTTTCAAACCCAACCATTCTTGTGTCAATCAGATTTGTGAGTTGGTCAGAATCAATTTTTGAATTTCATAAAAATTTGGTTTTCAATCTATATGACCCTTGTGCATCCCACGATTTTTTAAAAATTCCACAGTTGAATTTCTTGTTGAAAATGGTGGTGTTAGGAAGATAGTTTGAAAATCTAGTTCCTGCCTGAGTTCCAAAATTTTTGGGTCACCAAAAATGCGGCAAATGAATTTTCGAAATTGTGTTGGCCGAGTTTCTCACAATAGTAGTAGCAAAGAGAATGTTTCTTTTTTTTTCTAAGGCAAAGCAAATCCTAACTAGCTAACAAACCCTAATTTTTTCTTTTTCTTTTTTCAAATAACTCCTATCCTAATCAATTTCCTAATCTAAAATCCTACTGAATTGAACGTGTGCACCAGATAGTCTTCACCTACGCATGATGTGTGCGCAGTTCCTCACTTCATCCATGCACACAAAGGAAGAATACACTAAATCAGATATGAAATCAAATTTTGTTGTGCCTCCCCAGCAACAGCACCGATCTATTCGTCTCATAGATCCCATTAAAAGAATAAATACGTTGTAGCATAACGTGAAATACATCTAAACAAATACAATTTTAATGAGAGGTGAGTCCTGAACAAACTCAGGGAGATAGAAAATGCTTTTAATTTCAAAAACTGATTTAGATCTATCTAAAACACTAATTGTTGGTGCTAGCACACCACGATCATTTGTTTTGATGATAACAAAACACGTGTTATTTAACATTTGCAATTTGAGTCCTAGATTTCAGGTCAATTGCAAATGTAGACGTGTTTAGACGGAGTTCGAGCTCGCATCCAGGACGGATTGGAGGAGCTTGACGGAAAACAGAGGAGGTTCACGTGGAGCGAAAGATTGAAGATGGAAGGAAATGAAGAATAGGATAGATTTCCTTCTTTTGTACTTGTTGTATTTTTTCGTTTCTTTTGTTGCTCTTTATTTCCTTAGATATTTCATGTTAAAGAGCCTCAAAGAACCCTAACAGTAGTCCTAGGAACACCGGCACAACCCTAGGATACTTAGGTTTTCTGTAGAATACTTAGAAAACCAATATAGGGTTCAAACAGACTTTCCAGACGTCTAATTCCCAAATCAGACGTCTGATAATGTCTTCTAAGACGTCTGACTGTTGTTTCAGACGTCTGATAACTGTTAGGCTGGACATAGTTAGTTCTGTCTGATGAAATCAGACGTCCAGACCTTAGACGAGACGTCTTAGGAGACGTCTGATGAATTTTCCAGACGTCCAATTAGTGGACCGTTGGCTGGCTTCGCAAACACTATAGGTATGACTGTTAGAGCCTTATCAGACGTCCATAGGACTGTCCAGACGTCTGATAAATGACCGTTTTGCCTCGGCTGACCCAAAATCTCTTCTCAGAGATTTTCTAGCCGTTGCAACGTTTGGAAATCAATTCCCACAGTAAAAGTAGGTTTCCAGACGTCCAGTATGTCGTCTGATGGACTTGCGCAAAAACCCTGTTTAGATCTGATTCAAGTCAGGGAGAAACCCGCATAGAATCAGACGTCTGACCTTGGAATCAGACGTCTTAAAGTGGCCTTCCAGACGTCTGATGCCTTAGTTAGACGTCTGATGACCCTGTCAAATGCAATTATTGTCCTGATTTCGGCCTGATTCTCTTGGGCTTTGTTCCCAACGGCTATAGAACCTTTCTTAAGCCTTCCAAAGCCTTCCTAAGGCCTCTATAAATAGAGGGGAGCCTTTGCAACACAAAAACACAAGAAGAGAAACATAAGAGACACTTAGATACACACCAAGGCACACACCTTGCAATACACTTTCAAACCTTTTGTGTCTAAAGAAAAGACTCTCTTGCTCTCCAAGCTCAAACTCCATTCTCTTGAGAGCATCAAGCGTTGCGCACCCGCTCTCTCGGCGTTGTTAACGAGAGCTACGTAGCGCCATCGCGTGGCACACGCACCACGTCATCGTCGACGCACTCCTTGCAAAGGGGAGTTTCCTATTTCCTATAGAAGCTAGGTTTAATTATTTTGTTGGCTCTATAGGACTATTGTTTATTTTATCTTTGTTATTTGGTTGGGTATTCGCTTTGCGAATTCCCGTCTCCTTCGTGGGACAAAATCCTTCTCGTGGAGAGAAGGGGTTGAGGAACGCTACCCTCGTACTTGTAGCATGGTTGTATTGAGGTTGAATCACCCTCGTTTTAAGTGATTCGGTTTAGTGGATTTGATCAACTAGGTTGATCGGAAAATCCTAACTCGAGAGGGTTAGGTGGTGGTTTTCACCCGGTTTGGGTTTCCACCTAAAAATTCCTGTGTACATTTTGTGATTGCTTATTTCTTGTGATATTGCTTTATATTTTTATTTCCGCAATTTATTACGTCACCCCTCCTGGTAGGGACAAACTTTCACTAATCACAATATATATAAAGTTAATTAAGTAAGCTGGTTGATCATGAAGTGCCAAATAAAAGTAGAGTTTATCACTAAGACATGTAAAGCTAGACTAAGAATTAAAAATAACTATCTATCTATTAGAATAAGGGCACCATGGGTGGTCCATGGTGGCCTTCTAGAGAGGTTGGAAAGAGCAACAACGATGAACCAAGGTGGCTTGGTGGGCGCTTCAGATGGAGAGAGCCAGAGAAGAAGATTTGGTGAGTTGAAGAAGGTTTGGAGAGAGTAGTGCTTCAGCTGGGGGCCCTGGGGTTTGTTTTATAGCTTCATTAAGGGGCAAAGTGGGCATTTAAGCCCTCCAACTGATGTAACAACCTCAGATTGATTAGATCCATTGATCGGGAGATCAACGGATCAGATCATGCTTCAAAAGGCCTTCTAAAATGCCTCCAATGCTCGGATGTGCTCTGGTGCTAAGATGTGGTGCTCTAGTGGCCCTCAATCTGAAATCGCATGGCCAGTGCCTCAACTGCAAGCACACAATTTCTGCTCAATCCTTAGGAGCGTGAGCATATCACCTTCCAGCCATCCGATCGCAAGATCTGATGGCTTAAATGCATCGAGCGCACTGCCTTCAAATCTTAACGTGCACCCATGTGCATTTAGTTGTGCATGATCGCGTGTGTCTTCATCCGTTGCTCGCCAATGCGCCACGCGGTCGTACCATCACCGTCTGATGGAGATCCGACACTCCAATTGGATCTAGCGCACCACCTCGTTTGATTTTCCACAGATTGCTCTTCGATTGCTTATCGCTCGTTCTCGCACTAGTGTGTGAACCAATGCACTACTGGCGTGCTTTGTCTTGGTTTCCATTTTCGCACGCGACTGCCCTCAGCTGTTGGATGGAG
The DNA here is from genome assembly GCA_037157565.1 of Thalassia testudinum. Taxonomy (NCBI): domain Eukaryota; kingdom Viridiplantae; phylum Streptophyta; class Magnoliopsida; order Alismatales; family Hydrocharitaceae; genus Thalassia; species Thalassia testudinum. The sequence continues at coordinate 106,293,776 of JAZHRO010000003.1, read as the reverse complement.
ATCCAACGGCTGAGGATCTTTCTTCCTTGACGAGGCAAGCTGGTGCGGTCGACATGGGTGCGTTGTGGCCATTGGATGATGATCCAATCCCCCACAATGCATAGGGAAGTTCCTTTAGAAGTTGGGGCGGCGACGCTGGGCAGCTGCGATAGCACCACGTGACGCCATCATGGCCATCCATCTTCTTTCCTTTGTAAATGATGCTCTAGGCCTCCGATCAAGATGATTCTTATGTCGTTGGACTACGATTGTTGATCCAAATCCATCTGCGGGGTTGGATTTGACATTTGAGGTCTAGATTTTCACTTATTTTCCTATTGGCCCTTGCTCTTCTATGGACTCCATAGGATGTTACGGGAGTCTGATCGATGCGATCTCGAAGGCATTGGACTCCCGCTGTCGTTTTGAGTAGATCCATATGGTTGGATCAGTCATCTGCTGCCTAGAATTGACTACGTTTGTTAATACCTCTCAATTATAACTTAATATAACATTATTATTTACAAGACTAATAAATCAACTATGATGCAAAGATGATGTGAATGTATGCATAATGCCTAAGTTAAGCTCGATCTAACTTAATTTAGGTATATTAGGACCTATGATTGCTGCGCAATCAGTACCGATCCGATCAATTAGGCCATTGATCCTACGAAAAGTTGGCCTATTCCTTTTGGGCCACATGTGGGCTAAGTGTTTAAGTTAAAAATAAAGATAAGTGTTGAGTGAGAGTGTATATTAGCCTAGTGTTTGTGTGTGAGTGTGTCTTGTATATATATATATATATGTAGTATTAGCAGTGCACATATATATTTATATAAGTGTTGAGCATGCGTGTTTTAATCATGTCTAGGGTATTAGTTGTATATGTCTATTAGCTAAGTAATGTTAGTTGTATGTGTAGAAGGCTATATTATATAAATTAAGTAGTATGTGTATAGGTTATGTTTTATGTTGGTTATATATAATTTAATTAAATGATGTATATATCATGTATTATATGTGTTATGTTATGAATATTATTATATGTTAGTTTGTAAGTAAACTAGGTATAGTATATAATTTTTGGCCTTAATGTGTATATATTTTTAAGGTTTAAGTATGTATATATAAGTAGAGAGTAATATTGTATTAAAGTGCATGCGGATGTTTTTATTCTTGCTTTGCACTTGTAAATACTTTTCAAAGCAAGAATTTGTTCATAATTTTCTTTTCCCTTTTTATCCATTAGCATATAACTTAGCTTGTAGTCTAGTTAATTTAGACTTATTTTTATGCCTTGCTTGTACATAATTTTGAGGCATTTCTTGATATAGTAATTTTTTTGAATTCATTGATTCTTTAATTCACTACAACAAAAATAGTTTTTACCAACAAAAGAGATATGTCGCTAAATGATTAATATTTGTTCTATTGACATTTTCCAACACTTTTTAAATTTGTTGCTTGTCCGTTGGTATAACTAGTGTTGCTAAAGATTTACCGACAATTTTAGACTGTTGGTATTTTTTTAATCTTTAGCGGCAATTACTTTTGTCAATATTTTTGTTGATAAATGTCACTTTAACGACTATCTTTTTGTTGCTACAATTGACACTATTGTAAAGAAAAAAGAGCAACAAAAATAATTATCACAACAAATTGATGATATAAGATGCTTTATAGGCAATCACTTTTCGCCACTAACTAATCTCATAATTCTTTTAATTCTTGTTAAGACAAAATTTGATGTCGTTAATAGAGATTATTAAGGGTATGAAAATCTGTTGCTAATTTTAAGTAATAAACCTTTCATTCAACACCATAATTTCATCACTAATTGCATCATTGTTTTATATACTTGATAAATTAACTTTGATTGCTACCTAATGCTATTTCTTAAGGGTCATTATTACACTTTATCTTACATTAACTTTAATTATGAAGTATATCACTCCTAAATTAAAATAAATAAATATTTAAACAACGGAACAATATTATAAAGATTTATTGTGATAAAAATAAATATTTTCATTTTAAAATTCAATAATGAAAAAGTGGTAAAACATCTAAACCAACTACACCATTTTATAATTTAATGGTAGTAAGAAAGAGCAAACATCTAAAATGACACGTTGATCATATACAATATTCATTCATCAACCAATAGCCTTTTATTAGAAGGAAAAAATTTCATAAACAAGTCAAAGCTATAGAGTAACATAATAAAGAAAGATACATGTCCAAGATAATGCAAAAAAAAGTCTAAAAAAATATTTTACTAAATTAAAAGCACGAAAAAAGATATCTGCCAATAACTCGAGTGCATTTTTTATTAGCAACTTGAAAAAATCCTGAGAAAAGGAGAAAAATTTTGTCAGAAAATAATTCTAAGATACATTAAATAAAGGAAGAGTTACATTTAAATATCATGGTTCAAAATAATTTTATTATAATATGTATTGTGAAATAACAAACATCTTAGGTCAAGCAATGATAGCTCCAATTGTGTCACCTAAAACTTCATATTTTCCATATGGTTAGATCAACATCTCTTCCTCATCAATGGCAACTTCAACATAAACCCCTGCACTAGTTGAACCAGTAGCTACTCCTCCAATAATTGCAATAGGATCAATAGTATGCACTCGTGCAAGTGCAACTTTCCTCTGCATGTCTACCATGCTTAGTAGATACACATCCTACATGTGAAATAATATAGCAATAAATGATAGTATGAAGATCAATTTAGTTATAGTTTTTATCAAAAGTTTAATATTGAATTTAAAATTTTAATGTACTTGTACATAAAAGTTTACCTGGCCTTCAACCAACATAGATTGAGTCCCATCCTTATGCTCATTCCTTGTTTTCTTTAAACTTGCACAAATGTTGCCTTGTTGCATAACCAAATCTTGGATACCCTGATTGTAGATGATATGATTACTTTCTTAACTTAAATATACTCAATTATTTAACTAAAAATCATAATACCTGTGACCTCTTTAATGATGGGGAAACCTGCAAATCTACTCTTCCTAAAGACTAGAGTAGCATTTCTTGAAAGTTTGCTTGGGTTTCTTTCATTTCTTTTATCTCTTCCATAAATCACATCTCAATTTGTCTTTCCCACTCTTTCCTTTATTCTCGTTCCTCAATTTCCTTTTGCCTCAACAAATCAGAATGTGGTGATATTAATCCATATCCCTTATCACGGCCACGTTTATCTTTTCCAACAACTTTTTCATAAATTTTATCAAGCAATGAAGGGTTTTCTAAACCATCCATCTTCTCAGTTGCCTTGTTAAATTGTTCCTACAAGAAAAACTTGTCATCATATAATCCTCTATGCTATTAAAATAGTTATGAAGAAATTGAAGCTAACAAAAAATCTCAACTAAAATGGCATAAAAAAGGGTCAAATTAAAAAGTTTATTCTTGATCAAAAGCATATATTAAAGTAAACAAAATTACCATTTATTTAAAAGCATTATAATTTTACTGTTATTTAATATTTCAAGTATCTTACATATAAAAAATTAGTATTTGTTCTCCTAATTCCATGAAAAGGTTGATACTATAAATGAAAATAAATGTAAACAAAGATCAAATGATAAATTGCACATCAAGAATAAGTTATATAATGTGTTTAACTTACAATCATAGAAGCTGCTCTTTCATCCATTGGTTTGTCATCCTTCTTTTTATAAACATTTATAAATAAATCAATCTTGTTTACCTTTCTTCCCATTTGTTTCTCCATCTAAAAGTAATAAAAATTAGAACACTTAAATCATTAACTTAAAAGGTGAAACTTTTGAGAATAAAGAATGTACCTCATCTCTTATGCATGCATAGCTTTTTGTCCCTGCAATATGATAAGCATTAATTTTCCTCTATTTATTTATATTTAGAACAATGTAACTACGAGAATCATAATTTTTTAGAACTATTTTCTAAGTTAAGGTAAAGAAAAAAAATACAATTTTAATTCCCTTTGACTTCTTTGAATCCCAATGCTCATTAAGAAACTTCCAATGCTTCTTAGTTACCTGTGAATCATGATACTCTAATCTTTCTTCCATGGAGAGCTATGGTCGATAATATTTCTCCTTAAGATAACACTTAAATTCTCTCCATTTCTTAGCTATGCTTAGAAGCACCCATGGTTGCATCTTCTCATTATATTGAAATTTGCACTACATCATAAAAATGGTTAAATCATCAAAACTTAAATATAATTAACAAAATTATTATGATTAAGACTTTACCTCCACAAATTGTATCATTTTATTCTTGTATTTTATAGGCATCTTTCTCCAATCATCATAATCCAATGGGGCCAAATCTGAATTGCGTATAACAGTTCCACAAAAATTTTTCAAATGATTTTGATTTTCGCAAATTGGTTGGTATGAATCATTCATCTCGACAAATATCTTCTTTCCATCTTGATTGTTCCATACTTTTAGGCACACGGTAGGTCCTCTCTTACCCTTTCCTTTTGAATTAGAATCTAAATTTTTAATGGCAAAGGAATATTATTAAATGAATTCAAATTTAATCTTTGTAAGATATATAGAAATAAATTTTCACACATGAAATATCTTACCAATGTCCTGAAGGTCAATTTCATCAATTTCTCCAACTGCAGAATGTGTACAACTTGCTATGTTACCTTGATATTCTTCTTCGAATGTTTCAATGATAGCATGCTTTGCCTTTTTTGTTTTCCTAAGCATGGAATGATCTTTCCTTATAATTTGTTTTTCCTTAGATTACTTCTTCAGTAACACTGGATTATTCAATGTAGAAGTTGTAGCTGTAGTTCCATTATCATTACATGTTTGCTCAACATTTTCTTGGTTTAGGGCTGCCAAAATTTTCTTTGACTGATATCCTCCTAGAATTGGAATAACTCGAGAATCAAACCGTGGTCGCTTTGACATTCTATATGAATCATAATAAGGAAATAAGTTAAACAATCAACAAAATAAAGTCAAAACATATAACAATGAAAAAATGACATGTGAAAAATTATCTTCATACCAAATAACAACAAATAACTTACATCAATCTAGTTGTCATCATCAGACTCGCCTTCATTGTTATCTACTCTACTAATATCATTAATATGTTGTTCCTAGTTCTCTCTAGAAAAAGAAACACCATCAATGTCTGTACATATAACATCAATGTCATCATCGTTGTCATTTGTATCCATCTCACTTTCATTGAAATCATAGTAGCCATCTACCGTATCATCATTATCTAAGTCATCGACTTTTTCTTCCATAGCAAATAAATCTCTAGGTCTTGTTCTGACAAGGAAATGCCAATCCTTGCGTATTGAATGTTGGACATAAAAAGCTTGTTCTACTTGAGTTGTTAATACAAATGGATCATTTTCATGTCCTAAACAAGATAAATTCACTAATGTTAATCCATTTGCTTACCCAATTGCATTTTTTGACTTAGTATTTATCCACCGGCATTTGAATAATACTATTTAAAACTTTTCATAATAATTCAACTCAATTATGGTTGTTATCACTCCATAATAATCAACTTCACCAATTGAAGGATTTTTATTTGATGCTTTGGAAAAGCTCTCAGTTTAGGCATTAACAGCAACACCACTATTTTGTGTTTGTCGATTCTTCTCTCTATTTTTCGTATGAAATCTAAAGCCATTAACAATAAAGCCACTATAATACATCGCTACTTCATGAGGGCCTCGGGCAAGCACTTGAAGATCTTCTTATGCAAATTCCTTTTTTGCCTTTTCTTCAATCTAAATCAAAAAAGGTAATAATAAGTGTCCCAAGATATTAAAACTACTAGATTGGTGGATATTTATGTGACATACATATCTCTTAAACCTCTTGCTAAATGTGTCATTATGTTTGTTACTTAGTTCCTTCTGTGATAATCGATGATATGAGTTCCTAAGTATATGACGATGTTCTCTGCAAATTTACAATAATTATTAAAATGTTATGATAGAACATGTAACATGAATAATTCAAAGGATATGAGTTTCAAATGCTTGCTCTATAAATGGAAGGATAGCATCACAATTGGATAATGTTACGAACGTGAGCGTCAGACGTGGTTTAAGACGTTTGGGAAGTGGCCCAGACATCTGGCCAGACATCTGGAACCCTTCCCAGATGTCTGGTATTAAATTTTTTCGGCGTACGGGTTTGCATCTGGGCGTGTAAGCGCGCAGACTGAATCCGCCGCCTTTTTCCTGCTCTTTCTCTCCATCCTTGCAGATGCGCCGTTTCTCTTCTCCCTCTCCCCGCACTGCCTTTAAATACCATCGCCCTCTCCCCCACCCTCACCCCACCGCCTTCCTCTTCTCCTTCTCCTTGCCAGCGAGAGCACGAGCGAGCGAGTGAGCGACTGCGGCAGTAGCGGCTGCAGCGAGCGTGCGGGAAGGAGTGTTGCAAGAGGAAGGAAGAAGCTCGATCGTGAGGGTGCGAGCTTGCCGGGGCAGCTAGAGCTGGCCGGCGAGGGAGCAGCGGGCGTGGGGTGTCGCAGAGGGGCTGCTGCAGCTCGGGCAGCAGGCAGACACGACGCGGTGCAGCCATACGTCGCGGGCGGAGAGCGAACCGGGTTTTGATTCTGGGAAAATTTCCCAGAATCAGACGTCTGGACTTATGTCTAGACGATGCCGAAGACGTCTAGAGGATGGTCCAGATATCTGACAGGTACAATAATTTCCTATCTTCTCCTTTTTACGCGTGTACGGCCATGCAGCCATCCGTCGCGTCCTTCTGCGCCTCTTCGTGATGAGAGCGGGTGCGTGTGTGCGCAGGTGTTATTAGGGAGGGTGAGAGGGCTCGCCATCCCACAAAGATCAGACGTCTAGCCACAGTACCAGACGATGGAGAGGACCTCCAAATGTCCGGGGTGACAATCGGATGTCATGAAACTAAGGCCAGATGATCTAGCGGGCTTCTGGACGTCTGAAGGACTACGCAGGCTGAGGTACGACATGATCAACCTTTTAAGATGTCTGGAAGAGGTTCCAGACGTCTGATTTTGGACAGATTCGTCGTTTTTGACCCGTTTAGAGCCCGTTCGGAGTTCATTTTCCGCGTTTCGAGTTGTGTTCTTTCCAGATTTACTTTCTCTACCTGTTTACAGTAATTGTATACTGTTCTAAGAAACTACTTGTGTTGATCCTTGTGTTAGGACCTCGTTCTGTTGCGACTCAAGGGGTTGCGGAGGTGCACGGGATTGCCGATTAAGCCTCCAGTACTCCTGATGTTGCGGGTAGAGTGGCCCTTTAATTTATTTAACAAAATTTGTACAATTATAAAATAATTATTAGAGTCTAGGGCATTGCATGAACCCTAGGATTGAGAAAATTAGATTGAATGATAGATCCTAGGGTACGGCATGAATCCTAGGACTGGAAAACTAGTTGAATATATAAACATTGTAGTCTTGGAAAAATAGAAAGGAAATGATAACTGCCTGTAAATTGGTTAACAGCTGCCTGTTATGAATGGATAAATACGATTGGGAACATGGGTTATAGGAATATAAAGCTGGAACGGTGAAACCTAAATTGGCTGAGTTAAAAGAGCATGAACCCTACGGGGAATGAGGAGTAGAACTCCTGGAAAGGGAATGGAATAGAATTAGGGAAGTGAGCTGGCCCTTGAGTACGGAGTACCAAGGAGAGCGACTGTCCCCCTATTTAGTGCAAAGCGGAGCTAGTCGCCCCAGGGACCCGGGGTTAGGTCTGGCCACTTTGTACCGACTTTTGGCCCTCGCGTACACAGTACCGAGGAGAGGTACTAGTGTAGGGAGAGTACTAGCTACCCCATGGGCCCCGAGGTTCTGCTAGCTCACCTACACCGACTTGTTAGGCCCACTGGGCAAACCAGGGTAGTCAGGCGAGGGTGCACGAACTGTGGTGGGGCAAGACCCCTGTTTGGTTACTATGGAGGAGCTGGGCCCCTGTTACTGAGAGGGCTCTGGCCTATATTGGTTCCGTGCTGTGCTTTGGGCGCACCCGTTAACGGAAACAGCTGACTGCGTGCCAGTGCGGGATAGCTACCCGTGCGTTTATCGTGCGTACCATAGTCACCGTTACGTCTGTCAGTGACCTTGGGGTGGTTGACTAAGGGTAGGACCACCACGGGGGACTCTCCCGGCTAGGATAGCACCACGTGTTACTTCTACTTTTCGGGAAAGACTACAATCAAGATCGTTCCTACGAGGAACATTCGAGATCAAGAGAAGGATCTGAGAAATAATCAACAGTGAATAAATGGAAAATATAAGGAAAGAAAGTAAAAATATAGCAGCTACTGTACACTCTACTACTTCTTTTAGCTTTTAGTTGCCACTCTACTCAGCGTTTCGCTGACGTGTCACCCTTGTTGCCTTTTCAGGACCAGGTGTTGAACAGCCAGAGTTAGTGGCTGCAGAGGGCGCTGGGCCTGGTAGGGTCCAATTGGGTTACCTGTAGTACTTACTGCACTTTTCTTTCTACTGTAGTGAGTAGTTTTCTGTTGCTCCTTGTACTCTCTTTATTGTAAGTTTCATGTTATGTACATGTTTATTTCTCTACTGTTGTGGTGGTGTATACTGTAATGTTTCCTTTCCTTACTGCTGTATTTTGTTACTGCTAGTTATATACATGGTGAATGTGGTTTATTTTACTGCTCCTTTGGTTAGTTCTCGTTGGATGACTAGGTCTTGGGATTAGTCGAGTCGGTCCGCGGGTGCGGCCAAGGACGAGGTCGGCGAGGTGGGCGTGTTGCAGTCGACGTCTCAGTGTACCATCCACTGCTCCCGGGCATTCAGGCCCAGGACCTCGCCCAACTGATATGGGATATAGTGCGAGAGGAGCTCCACCCACCGCCCCGAGCGCCTCTCCCTGGGGCTGTGGAGGGGGAGTCCTCTATGGGACCACGTGACGGATGTGACGCTGGACACGGGGGAGGGGATGGCCCGCCACCGCCCCCACCTTCCTCTGACACTTCTGTGGACAAGGCTCCTTTACCTGGAGGTGCACCAGCATCTCCACTGCAGCGTCACGTCGAGATTTCGGGCAGTTCCGGAAGCTAAAGCCCCCCTCCTTCAAGGGGGATGAGGACCCAACCGAGGCAGAGGATTGGCTCGAGCAGATCGAGAAGGTTTTCGACACCCTTCGCCCCTCGGTGGAGTGCCGCGTGGCCTTTGCCAAGTACCAACTAGAGTGCGGCACACAGGTGGTGGAGGGCGGTCAGGGGATAGGAGAGGAACGAGCCGACCTGGGACCGGTTCGTCACCCTCTTCTGCGAGTAGTACTTTCCCCAAACGTGGCAGGACCAGAGGAGGCGGGAGTTCCACACTCTTCGCCAGGGGACAATGACCGTGAGCACGTACCGCATGCGTTTTCTGGAGCTGTCCCGCTTCACAGCGACAATAGTAGCCACTGAGGAGGAGCGCCTTTGGAGGTTCACCGAGGGGCTCCGGCCTGCGATTCGGGGGTATGTCAAACCCCTGAAGCTGCCTACGTTCTCGAGGGTGGTGGAGGCAGCTATGACCTACAAGGAGACCAACCCATCCGTGCGAGATACTGACAGTGGGCGGAAGAGGCCCTACCAGCCAAAATTTTCACAGGGCCGACGAGAGAGGAGACATGTGGCGTCCACAGAAGAGCTATCATGTTTTGCAGGGCCATCAGTGGCCTTTGGGGGCCCTCAATAGGGGCCAGTTGCCAGCACCGGACCCCCGCCCAGCCGACAGCAGGGACCCACTGAGGGCGAGAGTCGGGTTCCCCTCTGCTACCAGTGTGGCCAGCCGGGCCACATCAAGAGGGACTGCTCGTCTAGGGCAGGAGGTCAGCAGATACTTCCCGTGCCGAGCACTGGAGGGCGAGCAAGAGGCCATGGTTACCAGGCGCGAGGAGGAGGACAGCAGTCATGAGGAGGGTACCGGCTAGCAACTACCCGTCCGACGCAGAGTGTGGCTGCTTCGTCCGCATCTAGAGCTGAGGGGCGTATCAACGCCCTAACACACAGGGATGCCAGAGCTTCAGGATCGGTGGTGGCAGGTATGGTTTTAGTTTCCGGCAGACTCGTTTACACACTTTTCGATTCCGGCACTACGCACTCATTTGTCGCAGCCAGTTTCGCAGCTAGTTTGGGCCAGGATTGTATGCTATTAGAGGATCCGTTCGTGATCAGAGGTCCGAGTGGTCAGCTGTTTGTAGCTGAGGTGGCGTACACGGGTTGCGAGGTCAGTATTGGGGGACATAGCCTTCCCGCTGACCTGATTATGATACAGATGGAGGACTTTGGCATAATTCTGGGGATGGACTGGTTGTCCTCTTACCATGCTTTGGTGGACTGTTTTGAGAGAAAGATCGTCTTCTCCATACCGGAGATGCTTCTTTCGAGTTCCACGGTCAGCTAGTGGACGGAGGCTTCAGGTGCATTTCTACACTTCGGGCGGCAAGACTTTTGAGCTAGGGGTGTGAGGGCTTCCTAGCTTGTGTGGTGGCAGAGCCCAGCCCTGTGGCAGACTTCCAGAGTATCCCGGTGGTCAGAGAGTACCCCGACGTGTTCCCAGATGAGTTGCCAGGACTATCGCTCGAGTGTGAGATCGAGTTTGAGATCTCACTAGTACCAGGTACCAGCCCCATCTCCACCGCACCATACAGGATGGCACCACTTGAGCTGCGAGAGCTCAAGTCTCAGTTGCAGGATCTTTTGGAGAAGGGCTTTGTGAGGCCCAGTGCGTCTCCCTGGGGAGCCCCGGTACTGTTTGTAAAGAAGAAGGATGGTATCCTACGGCTTTGTGTGGACTACCGACAGTTAAATAGGGTCACCATCAAGAACAGATATCCGCTGCAGAGGATTGACAACTTGTTTGACCAACTGCGAGGTGCCACGGTATTCTCCAAGATCGACTTGAGGTCGGGATACCACCAGTTGAGGATCAAGGAGGCAGACGTCTCCAAGACAGCTTTTCGCACCCGGTACGAACACTACAAGTTTTTGGTCATGTCGTTTGGGCTGACCAATGCCCCCGCTGCTTTCGTGGACCTGATGAACCGGGTATTTAGGCCGTACTTGGACCAGTTCGTGGTGGTATTCATTGATGATGTACTCATCTATTCTAGAGATCAGACGTAGCACGGACAGCACTTGCAGATGGTTCTGGACACACTGAGACGACGTAGGCTGTAAGTCAAATATATCAAGTGCAAGTTCTGGTTTAGGGAGGTGACCTTCTTAGGTCATGTGATCTCTGGGGATGGCTTGGCAGTGGACCTAGCCAAGGTAGAGGCAGTGCTCAGGTGGGAGAGACCGCGTACGGTTACTGAGATTCGTAGTTTCCTGGGACTAGCAGGCTACTACAGACAGTTCATTAGGGGTTTTTCACAGATTGCACGTCCTATGACATAGTTGACCCGGAAGGACGTGCCCTTCACTTGGACAGATGCCTGTGAGGTGTGTTTTCAGGAGTTGAAGGAGAGGCTGACTTCGACTCCCGTGCTCACCATCCCTGATAGTAGTGGCGGGTTTGTTGTGTACATGGATGCCTCCTTGCAGGGGTTAGGGGGTGTGCTCATGAAGAGGAGTCACGTTGTCGCTTACGCTTCGTGGCAACTGAAGCCCCATGAGCATAGCTACCCTACCCACGACCTGGAGCTGGCAACTATTGTCTTCGCGCTGAAGACCTGGAGGCACTACTTGTACGGTGGGACCTTCGAGATTTTCACAGATCACAAGAGCCTCAGATACCTTTTTGATCAGAAGGAGCTCAACATGAGACAGAGATGTTGGTTGAGCTCCTGAAGGACTATGACTGCAGCATTTCCTACCACCCGGGAAAGGCCAACGTGGTGGCTAACGCCTTGAGTCGGAAGGCACCCACACACTTGGCCAACTTACAGGTGCAGAGTTGGAGCCTTTTGGAGGAGATGAGCAGTTGGTGACCCCTAGAGTTACGGGGGTACTGTGGGGCAGTGACTGTGACATGACAGACGAGGCCAGAGCTGATAGACCGCATCATCACAGGACAGATGGCTGACCCATACTTGCAGTCCTTACGCGACAAAGTACTGTCAGGAGACCCAGGGGACTTCTCTTTCACAGACTAGGTGCTGCGCCTGAGGGGACGTTTGTGCATTCCCAGAGATGAGGAGCTGTTGAGAGAGCTCCTGACTGAGGCACACGGTTCCAGATTCACCATACATCCCGGAAACACAAAGATCTACCATGACTTGAGATGCGAGTTTTGGTGGAGGGGGATGAAGCGGGATGTGGGGGAATTCGTGCAGCAGTGTTTAGTGTGCCAGCAGGTGAAAGTCGAGCATCAGAGGCCTGCAGGGCCACTACAGCCGCTTCTAGTGCCAGAGTGGAAGTGGGAGAGCATCACCATGGACTTGGTGGTGGGCTTACCTATTACCCAGTGAGGACACGACGCAGTCAGGGTAATCGTGGATAGACTGACGAAGACGGCACGATTCTTGCCGATCCGAGTCACTTTGGGACCAGCACAGTTGGCAGAGAGGTATATCCGCAACGTGGTATGTCTACACGGAGTTTCGTGGGAGATCGTATCCGACCGAGATACCTGCTTTACGTCCCAGTTTTGGGCTGAGTTTCAGTAGGCCTTGGGGACACGATTGAGATTTAGTATAGCTTACCACCCCCAGACGGACGGACAGTCTGAGCGCACGATACAGACACTTGAGGACCTTTTGTGTGCCTGTGTACTAGACTGGAGGGGCTCTTGGGAGGAGCACTTGCCCCTGGCGGAGTTTACATACAACAACAGTTATCACTCGAGCATCGGCATGGCACCCTACGAGACTTTGTACGGACGGAGATATACGACACCCTTGAGTTGGGTTGAGGTGGGACCAAGTGGGAGGTTGGCCCCAGACTGATCCAGAAGAGTCAGGAGATAGTCGAGCAGATTCACAGGCGACTCCACACTGTCAGGAGCAGGCAGAAGAGCTACGCAGATCGAAGATGCAGAGAGGTGCAGTTTGAGGTTGGGGACCACGTCTTCCGTCATGTTTCGCCCATGAAGGGCCTGCAGCGGTTTGGGGTGAGAGGGAAGCTCGCGCCGAGGTTCGTGGGGCCCTTTGAGGTCCTGGAGCAGGTTGGACCCATTGCTTACAGGCTTGCCCTCCCTCCTCAACTTTCTAGTGTGCACGACGTGTTCCACGTGTCCAACCTCAGGAAGTACGTCGCCGATCCTAGTCACATCCTGAGTCACGAGAGCGTCGAGGTAAGCGACGACCTGACCTACCTCGAGCGGCCAGTGCAGATTCTTGACAGAGCCGTTCGCAGTCTGAGACGAAAGCAAGTAGCCCTGGTGAAGGTTTTGTGGAGGAGCCAGCGATACGAGGAGGCTACCTGGGAGCCTGAGGCGACGATGTGGGAGAAGTACCCGGAGCTTTTCACGGGTACGTCCTTTCAGACCGACTTCGGTCCTCTTTGAGTTTGTTATGTATATATATTGTTCTTTCCCGTACCCTAGTTAGCGTAAGTTTCAGGGACGAAACTTCCTTTGAGTTTGTTATATTGTTACGAACGTGAGCGTCAGACGTGGTTTAAGACGTCTGGGAAGTGGCCCAGATGTTTGGCCAGACGTCTGGAACCCTTCCCAGATGTATGGTATTAAATTTTTTTTGGCGTACGGGTTCGCATCTGCGCGCGTGCACGCGCAGACTGAATCCACCACCTTCGTCCTGCTCTTTCTCTCCCTCCCTACAGACGTGTCGCTTCTCTTCTCTCTCTCCCCGCGCTACCTTTAAATACCATCGCCCTCTCCCTCACCCTCACTCCACCGCCTTCCTCTTCTCCTTCTCCCTGCGAGCGAGAGCGCGAGCGAGCGAGTGAGCGACTGTGGCAGCAGTGGCCGCGGCGAGCGTGCGGGAAGGAGTGTTGTGAGAGGAAGGAAGAAGCTCGACTGCGAGGGTGCGACCTTGCCAGGGCAGCTAGAGCCGACCGACGGTGGAGCAGCGGGTGTGGGGTGTTGTGGAGGGGCTGCTGCAGCTCAGGCAGCAGGCAGACACGGTGCGGTGCTGCCGAACGTCGCAGGCGGAGAGCGAATCAGGTTCTGATTCCGGGAAAATTTCCCAGAATCAGACGTCTGGACTTACGTCCAGACGACGCCGAAGACGTCTGGAGGACGGTCCAGACATCTGACAGGTACAATAATTTCCTATCTTCTCCTTTTTACGCGTGTACGGCCATGTAGCCATCCGCCGCATCCTTCTACGCCTCTTAGTAATGAGAGCGGGTGCTTGTGTGCGCAGGTGTTGTCCGGGAGGGCGCGAGGGCTCGCCATCCAACACAGATCAGATGTCTAGCCACAGTACTAGATGACGGAGAGGACCTCCAGACATCCGGGGTGACAATCAGACGTCTGAAAACTAAGGCCAGACGATCCAGCGGGCTTTTGGTTGTCTGAAGGACTGCGCAGACTGAGGTATGACATGATCAACCTTTTAAGACGTCTGGAAGAGGTTCCAGACGTATGATTTTGGACAGATTCATCGTTTTTGGCCCGTTTAGGGCCCGTTCGGAGTCTGTTTTCCATGTTTTGAGTTGCGTTCTTTCCAGATTTATTTTCTCTACCTGTTTGCAGTAATTGTATACTGTTCTGAGAAACAACTTGTGTTGATCCTTGTGTTAGGACCCCGTTTCGTTGTGACTCAGGGGGTTGCAGAGACGTGCGGGATTACCGATTACGCCTCCAGTACTCCCGATCTTGCGGGTAGAGTGGCCCTTTAATTTATTTAATAAAATTTGTACAATTATGAAACAATTATTAGAGTCTAGGGAATTGCATGAACCCTAGGACTGAGAAAATTAGATTGAATGATAGATCCTAGGGTACGACATGAATCCTAGGACTGGAAAACTAGTTGAATATATAAACATTGCAGTCTTGGAAAAGTAGAAAGGAAATGCTAACTGCCTGTAAATTGGTTAACAGCTGCCTATTATGAATGGATAAATATGATTGGGAACATGGGTTATAGGAATATAAAGCTAGAACAGTGAAACCTAAATTGGCTGAGTTAAATGAGCATGAACCCTACGGGGAATGAGGAGTAGAACTCCTGGAAAGGGAATGGAATAGAATTAGGGAAGTGAGCTGGCCCTTGAGTACGGAGTACCAAGGAGAGCGACTGTCCCCCTATTTAGTGCAAAGCGGAGCTAGTCGCCCCAGGGACCCGGGGTTAGGTCTGGCCACTTTGTACCGACTTTTGGCCCTCGCGTACACAGTACCGAGGAGAGGTACTAGTGTAGGGAGAGTACTAGCTACCCCATGGGCCCCGGGGTTCTACTAGCTCACCTACAGTGACTTGTTAGGCCCACTGGGCAAACCAGGGTAGTCAGGCGAGGGTGCACGGACTGTGGAGGGGCAAGACCCCTGTTTGGTTACTATGGAGGGCCTGGGCCCCTGTTACTGAGAGGGCTCTACCCTATACTGGTTCCGTGCTGTGCTTTGGGTGCACCCGTTAATGGAAACGACTGACCGCGTGCTAGTGCAAGGTAGCTACCCGTGCGTTTATCGCACGTGCCGCAGTCACCGTTACGTCTGTCAACGACCTTGGGGTGGTTAACTGAGGGTAGGACCACCACGGGGGACTCTCCCGGCTAGGAGAGCACCACATGTTACTTCTACTTTTCGGGAAAGACTGCAATCAAGATCATTCCTACGAGGAACATTTGAGATCAAGAGAAGGATCTGAGAAATAATCAACAGTGAATAAATGGAAAATATAAGGAAAGAAAGTAAAAATATAACAGCTACTGTACACTCTACTGCTTCTTTCAGCTTTTAGTTGCCACTCTACTCAGCGTTTTACAGACGTGTCACCCTTGTTGCCTTTTTAGGACCAGGTGTTGAGCAGCCAGAGTCAGTGGCTGCAGAGGGCGCTGGGCCTAGTAGGGTCCAATAGGGTTACCTGTAGTACTTACTGCACTTTTCATTCTGCTGTAGTGAGTAGTTTTCTATTGCTCCTTGTACTCTCTTTAATGTAAGCTTCATGTTATGTACATGTTTATTTCTCTACTGTTGTGGTGGTGTATACTGTAGTGTTTCCTTTCCTTACTGCTGTATTTTGTTACTGCTAGTTATATGCATGGTGAATGTGGTTTATTTTACTGCTCTTTTGGTTAGTTCTCGTTGGAAGACTGGGTCTTGGGATTAGTTGAGTCGGTCCGATTCTCGTGTCTCATAGGGATTCAGGAATCGGGTCGTTATAGATAAGATATATCCATGTGCCTGTTTTATCGTATTCAAATTTAATTTCTTGGGAGTCCTCTTTCCTATTGCATGACCAGATTGTGAAAATATAGAAAACCCTTGATCCACATCATGGAATTCATCTGGAAAGTTTCTTGATGTAAACCTTCTTTCCACTCTTGATAAATATCATGAACAAATTATCAAGCATTCATCTACTATATACCCTTCCACAATAGAGCGTTTTGGATGATTCTTACTACGAACATACCTTTTTAGTTTAAGAAGATAACAATTAAGTAACCATGTAAGAGTTAAAGAATATGTTAAAAGCATTTATATTGATTTTTTAAAATACTGTAGGAGTATACCTTTCTATGGGATACATCCATCAATATTGGACTAGTCCAGCTATCTTTGCTTCTGTGGCCAAATGTATTCCTAAATGTATCATAATATCAAAAAATGATGGTGGGAATATTTTCTCCAATTGACAAATCAATATGACAATCTCCTACTCAACTGTTCAAGATATTCTGGATCAGGCTCTTTTGAACATATATCTCAAAAAAGCTATAGAAATCTATCAATATTGATCGAACAATATCATTTGATATAGCAACTTGTAATGATATGGGAAGTAGTTGATGAATTAGTATATGACAATCATGACTTTTCAAGCCTGAAATCTTGCGATCACGTAGATTTACACATCTTGATATATTAGATGCATAACCATTTGTAACTTTGACTCTTTTAAAGATCTCACATAGATTTGACTTCTCATTCTTGTCTAAGTTATAACATGCTTGAGGTAAGATAGTCTTATTTTCAACCTCTTTGGGATGAAGTGCATGTCTAATGTTCAACTTTTGCAAGTCAATATGACTCTTTATACCATCTTTGTTTTTCTTTTCCAATTGCAATAAAGTTCCTATTATACTGTCACATACATTTTTCTCAATATGCATGACATTAAGATCATGACGTATAGCATTCTCTCTCCAATATGGCAAATGAAAAAATATACTTAATTATGTACAGTTAGGCCAATACTTGCACCTCTTTTTGGGATCTGTGTCA
This sequence comes from Thalassia testudinum, assembly GCA_037157565.1. Lineage (NCBI taxonomy): Eukaryota > Viridiplantae > Streptophyta > Magnoliopsida > Alismatales > Hydrocharitaceae > Thalassia > Thalassia testudinum. Next base: position 106,276,481 of record JAZHRO010000003.1, on the reverse strand, counting down.
ATAACACTAGGAACTTTGTCTAATTGTGTCATTATCAACATGTTTGATAATCCTTTTGGTATACACATCAAATCTTGTTTTCCATTGAAGGGTGTTGATTGCCTTCTAAATCTATGATTCATTGGAAGAAAATGTTGATGACCTATGTAGCATACCTTTCAGCTACCTTCCGAGTATTGTCAATCACTGTCTTTATTACAAGAAGGACATGCAAGATATCCTTTTGTGGCCCATCCCGAAATATCAGCATATATCGAAAAGTCATTGATAGTCCACATTATTGCGGCATGCAACTGAAACATTTCTTTGCGATCAACATCAAATGTTGGAATACCAATCTCCCATAAATCATTCAATTCCTCAATTAATGGTTGCAAAAATACATCTATATGAGCTTTTGGACTTGACAAATCGAGAATTAATGTAGATAATATGAAATTTGATTTCTTCATGCATAACCATGGAGGCAAATTGTAGGGAATTAGGATAACAGGCCAAGTACTATGTTGTGTTATCATTGTCCTGAAAGGATTGAACCCATCAATAGCTAAACCAAGGCAAACTTTTTGAGGCTCTGAAGCAAAATAAGGATATTTACTATCAAATGTCTTCCATGCTGGGGAATCTGCATGATGTCTAAGCATTTTATCTTTTAATCGACCTTTAGAATGCCATCTCATCAGGTGCAATGCCTTCGATGACATGAATAGTCATTGTAACCTTGGTTTCAATGGAAAGTACCACATAACTTGAGAAGCAATTCCTTTAGTTGATTCAAGTTGAAGAGTTTCATCAACTTCATATTGTGATGCTCTTTGTCTCCATCTCGAAGTGCCACATATATGGCATGAATTATCATTTGCATGTTCTTTCGAGTATAGCACACATTTCTCTAGACATATGTCAATTTTTTCATAAGCAAGCCCAAGTTTAGCTATAATTTTCTTGGTTTGATAGAAAGAATTAGGAAGGATTTCTCCCTCTAGCAATGCATCTTTAAGAAGCTCAAGCAGCATGGTAAAAGATTTGTTTGTCCATCCACTAAGGCACTTTATGTGATAAAGTTGAACCAAAAAAGATAACTTACTAAACTTCTTGCATCCTGGATATAGCTTTTGCTTAGCATCCTCCAATAATTCAGAAAACATATTTGCATCTTTATTAATATTATTTGGCAAATTGCATTCCATGTAAGATACATCCTTGTCCATGTCTTGAAACCCAAAAGCTTCATCTAGCAAATCATGCACATCATCCCCAACTTCTTGATTGTTACTAACTTCTTCTTTTTGGATGTTTTCAAGCTCTTCACCATGTAAACCCACTTAGTATAACCTTTGGAAAACCCTCTCCGTGATAAATGTTCAACAACTATTTGTCGATTAACTTGAATAGCATTAGCGCAATCTCGGCAAGGGCAAGCAATGGTTCCTTCCTTGACCACCTTATCAAATGCAAACTCAATGAAATTTGCAACACCCACTAGATATTTACTACTTGACCTATCTTCAAATATCCAACTTTTATCCATTGACTTTATTTGGCAGAAGAATATGATATCCTAAAAAGGATATTTATTATTAATGATACATTTAATTGAAAATCAAAGGAAAAGTTTAGTGTGTAAAGCACTAACACCTAGAAAAATGAAAATCAAAACCAATTAACATGTTGATGAAGTGCATAAGAATGAACAAAACACAAATAGATTTTCTTAGGGGGAAAATGCAGTGGTGGACATTGATTAGCCCATATTTGTGGGCTATTTAAGTATTTAAGTGCCTAGACAATAAGTTAATTTTAACATTTAGATAGCATACATTAGGATGTAAATAAATTAATTCATACTTTTAGCTTAAATGTAGAATTCATGTGTGGCATCCATATCTAAATGCATTTAGAATTAACCTAGAGTTGCATACATTTGATTAGTTAAGTAACTAGGTGCATTACCTACATTATTTTAATTAACATAGAAGTTAAGGAGTTATGTATAAATAATCCTAATTATTTTATTATTCTTCTTTTTCCTTCTGTAGGAATGGCTCTGCCACTCCTCTTCCAGCCGTACCTCCTTAATGGCCGTGAAAAGCGGATCTGCTCCCGCCTCTCCATATCAAACCCATGCACATGGCTACAATAGAGGGGCAGCTGCTACCGTGCTCATAGAGACATCGCCCCACTCCACCACCGTGGTCTGCAAGGCTGAGTTCCACCACACCGTGGGCCGGCGAGGTGACAGCTCGCCGTGCCAATCCGATGATCTCGGCCATCACCGTGCGCGTGCATCTCTGATGGCTACGCAACCATCACCGTGCACGTGCGTCTCCGACGGCCACACAACCATCATCGTGCAACTACCAGATCACCCTCTCTTTCCATGCACCACCAAATCATCATCATCTTCTTCTTCTTTTGTTCTTCTTCCTCTGTTTCTCTTCACCACAAAAACAAACCCAATGCACAGCCCGTGCAACTGCCCTCCTACTCCATCACACATAGGCACGTGACACCTCACTGCGTTCCCTCACCATTCCCATGCACACACAGCCCGCAGACACAGCAACGTGCGTGTGCCCCTATGATCCCCCTCACCTCCAGCGCGCACATCCCCCTTGCCACGCCTTCGCCTGCCCGAGTAGTGTCCCACGCCTACGCATAGTTGATGTGACCAGCAGTGCGCTTACGTGCGCAACCACCCAGCACGCACAGCCCCCCCGTGCCGTGCACAGGCACTATTAGTCCACGCAGCAGTTGCAGCTGCCGCACCACATGCGTGGCCGCATGTCCTCCAGCAGCTCCTGCCGTGCACCTCCAGCATGCAAGGACGTCCGCTGCGCCTCTAGCGAGTAGCACCTCCAACGACCTCCTGCACTGCACGTGCGCATCCACCTGCGCCTCCTTGCCTCCAACCGTGCATTGAGCTGCTTCACAGTAGTAGCAGCCAATCCATCACCACTGCCCCTCTCTGTTCTATCCGACCACCTCGGGCCACCCCACACTTCGCCGCGACCACCATCGTGAAGCCCTCGCCTCACTCATCTCCTACGCCAAGTCTCACCTCCAGCCGTGGCCTGCCATGCACGCACGCCAAGCTCGAAGGAATGCTCTATTTTCTCCTCAATTAGTTATTACATGCAATGCCATTGCCACCATTCTAATTTTTGGTTAATTAATATTTAATTATGGATGTTTTATGGTACAACCCTCATGTGTTACATAAAATTCTCATTCAACATATCTAGCAATTGTTAGCATATTCCAGAGGGGATTTCGACTCAGTGTTTGGTTGAAATTTTTGGTGAATAATTATCTGTGACTTTTGCGAGTTTGGATGGGCTAGTGTCTCCCTATGGATATGACCCGCTCTTTCGAGTGGTTAATTTTTAATTATTTTGATTAGTCAATTTTTCCACCACTTAGAAATACAATGACAAATCTTCTTAATCATCATTAACGAAAGTGAAAATCGACTTGGCAAATGGTGCCGTTGGCGAGGAGGCAACGTGCCTGTTAAACTTGCATTCATTTATTTATTGGTTCACACATTATTTTTGAGGCATATTTAACTTCGATCTTTTTGATGCGAGGTACTCATATCTGTTTGATGAGTTGTTGCACCAGCTTCAGCTACATCGAGGTGGACCTTGTTTCCACTTCTTAGAGGACACTGGGAGCTCCATTTTTGAAGGTAGGAGCTCGACACACTATGGTGGGCCTTGTCTCCACCACTGAATTAGGACATCTCAAGTGATCATCTTCATCTCCGTCGATTTTTTTTGGTAGATAGAATTTAGGTTTTAGAACTTAATTTTCCTTGCACATTTGGTTTGAGATCCTTGTTCTAGGTTACATTTTTAGGGGTTTGTTCCCCGATTTTGTTTTAGGCCCGTGTTGGGTAATAATTTTTGGGAGCCTACTCCCTGTTCTTTAGATCTAGGTTTTTTATTTTATTTTGTGGTTGTTTATCATTTTCTATCTTTGTGCATAAGTAGATGTATATATATATATATATAAAGTCACAAGATACCTGCTAGAAGCTTCCTGCCCCTAGGACGACCATTTAGGTGTGAATGAGTAGCATCTAGACTTGATTTTCTGCATTTCCATGCATCTTGCATTGCTGATTGCTGGAGGAAAGGTACGTCCTCTTTCTTTGCATTCTATATTGTTCACGCATGTGCATTTGGATTTAATTGCAAGACCACCTAATTGAATTTAAAAGATCTAACAAGTGGTCACATATTTTCTTGAAAAAGGACTTTAAGTTAAGGAGGAACACTAAAAACCAAGGATTGAATTGAGACATTGTGCTGTGGTTCAAAATTCACTCAAAATTTTTATGGTGTATGCACACTTGTATCTCTTGCACCACGGCACGCATTAAGACACTCCTAGGTCATGGAATTAATAGGACAAGAGCCCTCCTACCGTTTGATTCTGAAGTGTTCAGAACTTGAGATCAAAGGTTTTGTAAATCCAAAGAGGGGGATACCCTATCATGGATTTTTGGGGGTAGTTAAGAAGCCCCACGAAAGCACAGCTTCAAAGGAAGGCATAGGCCTACTTGCATCCCTTGATCTTCCATCTTTGGAGTTGCTCTACCATTTGAGCTTTAGGGAAGAGCACCTAAGCTCCAACTAGGTCTTTTTAGGCGTATCGTAGGTTGACAAGTAGGTGCGTAACTATTTTGATAACTTGATTTATCACCTACAAGTGGACTTAAAGTCTCAAAAGCGTAACTAATTAAAGACCTGAAAAGTCCTCTAATTTGTGTTTGCTTGGGGAATCTGATTGTGGTGTGAGTTAGAATGGATCACGTTGACTTTCATCCTTTCACATCTTGTCTACCCCCTTACCCCCACTCTACGATCTTCGATCCCATATGCCGAGATGGTCCATCCTTTGATGGACATAATGATAGCCATTGGGATCAATTTTACTCCTATTATAGGAGCATTGGCCTGGTTAAGCCCCAAATCATTGAGCAGAACTTAGGAGTGGGATTTGCCTTTCCCAATATCCCACACACCATAGAAATACCCAACCCATCCACCCTGAATGATTATAATGGTTGGACAGAAACTCCTAGGTACTTTAAGCCTGAGACTAACTTCTCTCCTGATAGTAATGATGATTTCTCCTCCTTGAAGATGGAAATTCAGAAAATGCAAGATGAAATGATTGAATTGCTAGGAGAATCTTTGAGAGTAGGCCAACATGAAAAAGAAGACATTAGCCATCCAACCTATCCCATTGAGGATGACGTGCACCCCACTACGCTAGATGCATTCCCCATGGGAAAGCTAGACCCTAAGTTGGAGGGAAATTTTTGGGATAATGTAAGGGAGAATAGCTACTTTTTGAGGATTGATTTTGAACCCTCCCCGCAAGATGACACTTCCTTGAGAGATCCACGCCTTAAGTGGGAGGAGGATATGTATGAAAGTAGCTATACATGGGATGCAGAAAGGTGGCAACCCGAGGAAGAAAATGATCAGGTTGAGTATCTACCTGAATTATATTGGAGTCAAAAGAAGGGAATGATGGTACCATTGGAAGACCTCGACCCAAATGATAGTATTTTTGTCACATTTGATGAAGTGGGCCGAGGTCAAGTTGTTAATTCTGCCCTCCCTTTTGATCATGAGAGGGAACTCAAGCCCACCCTTAGGGAACTTAACCCTGATGAAATTCATCCATCTGAGGAGTCTGAGGTTACCAGTGTAAACCATCTACCCTAGATGGAGTGCCTTAGGGGATCTGCTGATATTTTAAATGATTCTAGATCTCGGGTATATGATGAATTGTATGATGAGGAGAGGGATGAATTATATGAGGAACCTACATTCAAGATTTGGAGTGACACTAGGGGTGATTATCTTACTTAAAGAATTAGCCCTCGAGGATGTCACAAAGTTGACCAAATTAGGTTTCCTTAGCACATCCATTGACGATATCTCTCCTCATGATGAAATAATGGAAAATTTGGAAGCAACTTCTGAGATTAATGTGGATTCACATATAGACTTCTAGGAGGATTTGAGTAAAGAACAAGAACCCGGGGATGACATTGATAGGATAATCCTTAGATTTGTTGCTTCCCACCTGCCTTCATTTGATTCGGAGTCATCCTCTGATTCGCTTATGTCTGAAGGCAAAATGTTGACTCCATACGATGAAATGATCACTGATGAAGTGCAGGAAGATACTTGTGATAGTACAAGGGATGCTAGGGATGCGATTGAGGAATTAAAAGGGTTGTTAGGAATGGACAATAAGTCGATTAGACCCAACCTTGATCTTATGGCCATCCTGCAACCTTGGAACTTAGACACCCTAGACAATCCTTGGCTTAAAGACATGCTCACTACTATTTTGACCGGGGGGCTTAATAGACCAATATCTCTTGTAATGGAGTACCAGGTATGAATTGTTGATTTCTATGGTCAGTCCATCACCCTGGGGGTTTATTTCTGCACCATTCCTTCCCCATTCCTTTTGGAGGATCCTTATCATCCTCCCCTTACCCCTTTGGAGGTTGTTATGCCAGTTTATCCTTTAGAACCTCCTCTGATGACCTGGGTTGATTTCATTCCCATCCTGATTGGGTGAGCATTTGCTTTTGGGATTCATCATCAGCTCGTCAACATTCTAGGTTACCTATTTTCTAGGCCAACATTACTTTGCTCATTTTTAGGGCCTATTTCTGCGATCCTTGAACCTGATTTGCAGATTCTTTGGCTACTTGGCTGCTAGAAAAATAACGGCAACCCATCTCTGACCCAGGTAATATCCTTCTATGCAATGGAGACATTGCAGATTTTAAGCATGGGGGGTTGTACTTGGGGATATACATAGCATTTATACATAGTGCATTCATACATTTAGTTAAAGCATTCCGCGTTGCATACATTTGCATTCAAAAAAAAAAAAAAAATTCATTGAGCTTAACTGGCTGGGCCTGACATTCTTAAGTAGTCCAGAACTTTAGGTTAGACTGAGTTGATTCTAGGTGTCAAACTTTAGAAGCTAAGTGAGCTACTAGCTTTAGACCTTTAGGGTCCTTTGTGGACTTAAAAACTTAAGTAGGAGTTAAGTTGTGGACCATGCCACAAGAGGTTGCGGAAGGAAAGCTAGGGTTTGAGTTAAAGGTTGGGTAGTACCTAGAGTCTTGTTCTACCTTTTGGTTTACGGGTCCTCGTAACCTAAGCATCCACATTTCACACACACTTGGTCTTGTGTAAATAAGTGATCACCCTAATTCATTTCTTTAAGAAAAGTTGGTTCTCTTAGTTTTGACTTAGGAGAAGCTTGAAAACACAATTTGATTGGAAGAGTTCCTGTCATAGGAGAGGTGGAGTATATGCTCACCTTGAGGATGTGATGATAACATGTCACCTCCTCGGCACTTGTCTCTTAGAATATCCATCCTACTAGGAGCATGTAAGCGCATTGTGCGGTTCAGGTACCATGGGCAGCCCTATCTCGAAGTGTCGATTGCCACAGGCCTGAATTCGCTTAAGAAATCCACGGGTGATACTATCTGGAAGTGTCGATTGCCAGGTGTTCTTGGGATCACTACGGGCGATGATATCTTGAAGAATTGAAAGCCAGGCACCCTTCGAGGTTCCATGATGGGGACAATGAATCCGATACAAACCGTGTTGATAGTTGATCCAAGGTTAGACTTAGAGGAATCAAACAAAAATATATATGTTACAAGGAGAAAAAACCATTCTTACTCTCTTTCTAGGTTTCCAATCATACCAACCTCAAATAACTTAGACCAATGCACATGCACGGATGGTTTAATCTTGAGGATCAATAAACCCCAAGGTAGAGATAGAAATCAGGGAAGCATGTGCCTGCAACTAGTCTTTAGTTGAACTATTCTGTAACTTAGCAACTACTTGGGAACCTTAGGTCTAAAGTCTGAACTTAACATGTTTCTAAAGGAAGACTGATTGGGTTGGCTAGTCTACTTGGAGTGCTTGGTTATTACTTAGATTTGTTAGGGACTAGCAAAAACTAGGCATGGGGGTATTTGATTAGCCCAAATTTGTGGGCTATTTAAGTATTTAAGAGCCTAGACATTAAGTTAATTTTAACATTTAGATAGCATATATTAGGATGTAAATAAATTAATTCATATTTTTAGCTTAAGTGCATAATTCATGTGTGTCATCCATATCTAATTGCATTTAGAATTAACCTAGAATTGCATGCATTTGATTAGTTAACTAATTAGGTGCATTACATACATTGTTTTAATTTACATAGAAGTTAAGGAGTTATGTATAAATAATCCTAATTGGTTTATTATTCTTCTTTTTTCCTTCTGCAGGAATGGCTCTACCTCTCCTCTTCCAGCCATACCTCCTTAATGGCCATGAGAAGCAGATCTGCTCCTGCCTCTCCATTTCAAACTGTTGCACACAGCTACAAGAGAGGGGTAGCTACTACCATGCTCGTGGAGACACCGCCCCACTCCATCACCGTGTGCTCCACTCCACCACCGTGGTCTCCAAGGTCAAGTTCCATCACACAGTGGGCCAGCGAGGTGACAACTCACTGTGCCAATCCGGCAAGCTTGGCCATCACTGTGTGCGTGAGTCTCCGATGGTCATGCAACCATCACCGTGAGCGTGCATCTCTGACGGCCGTGCAACCATCACTGTGTAACTACCAGATCACCCTTCCTGTCCATGCACCACCAACACCATCTTCTTCTTCTTCTTTTCTTCTTCCTCTGTTTCTCTTCACCTCAAAAACAAACCCAATGCACAGCCTGCGTGACTGCCCTCCGGCTCCACTACGCGCAAGCATGCAACACCTCGCTGCGCTTCCTCGCCATTCCAACGCACACACAGCCCGCAGATGCAGCAGCGTGTGTGTGCCCCTGCGCTCCCCCTTGTTTCTAGCGTGCACATCCCCCTCATTGCGCCTTTGCCTGCCTGAGCAGCGTCCCACTCCCATGCACAGCTGGCACGACCAGTAGTGCACCCACACGTGCAGCAACCCAGCAAGCACAGCCCCCCTTGCACCACGCGTAGGCACTATCGGTCCACTCAACAGCTGCAGCTGTAGCACCACACACACAGCCGCACGCCCTCCAGCAGCTCCGCCCGCACACCTCCAGCATTTAGGGACGTCCGCTCGCTACGCCTCCAGTGAGCAGCACCTCCAACGGCCTCCCGCACTGCGCGCACGCATCCCCCTCTGCCTCCTCACCTCCAGCCGTACATTGAGCTGCTTCACAGTGCCAACAACCAACCCATCGCCACCGCCCCTCTCTATTCCATCCAGCCACCTCGGGCCACCCCGCACTTCGCCGCAACCACCATTGTGAAGCCCTCGCCTTACTCATCTCCTACTCCAAGTCTCACCTCTAGCCGTGGTCTACTGTGCACGCATGCCAAGCTTGAAGGAATGCTCTATTTTCTCCTCAATTAGTTATTACATGCAATGCCATTGCTACCATTCTAATCTTTTGTTAATTAATATTTAATTATAGATGTTTTATGGTACAACCCTCATGTTTTACATAAAATGTTCATTCAACATATCTAGCAATTGTTAGCATATTCCAGAGGGGATTTCCACTTAGTGTTTGGGGGAAATTTTTAGTGAACAATTGTTTGACTTTTGCGAGTTTAGACAGGCTAGTGTCTCCCTGTGGATACGACCCGCTCTTTCGAGTAGTTAATTTTTAATTATTTCGATAAGTTAATTTTTCCACCACTTAGAAATACGACAAATCTTCTTAATCATCATTAACGAAAGAGAAAATCGACTTGTTAGTCATATTGTTTTCAAGCAATTCTCAGTAGGGTTGGATCTATAATTGACAATCCAAATTTGAGGAATCTAAATAACTAAAGGTCTAAATTCTACCAAAAATTTGGTAGAGTTTCCCCTATTTTATTGTGTTTTTCCCAAAAACCTATACCTGTAAAGAAGTGATTTATGCAAGAATATAAAATAATAAGGTGGGTACACCCCACAATCACATTCACAGACCACGAGAAGCGTAAAAAGAAGCTTACAAGTACAGGCACACCTACCCACATACTATTTGTCACAAAATAAAGGTCCCTCCGAACAAAATATAACATCACATTTTACAGTGTTATACAAAAACTAAGGGCCTAAACCAAGGAGTCATTAGATAAAAAGCATGCAACATGTTCAACTTCAAGTCCTGTTCTAAAGCATGTTAACCCCATTTTTTCAGAACTTTCACAAAAAGAAAAGCAACCATAATTGATATTTCCACAACTTTAGGCAGACATTTGGGTCATGGATTTAGAGTTGTTAAGTTAACGGTATGCAATCGCATCGCAAATGGGGGCAGAGGTGGGGGGATCACCTTCTCCTCTTATGCCTCCCCTCCTTTTCTCCACCCCAGCAAGGGGGTTAAAGGCCATTCAAAAGTGAAAGCTATAACTATTAGTTGTAATTCTGCCCAAATTCCGACAAAATTTTCCCTAGTTTATTTCATTTTTTTCCATAAATCTATACTTGTAACGAAGTGACCTATGCAAGAATATATAATAATAAGGTGGGTACACCCCACAATCACATTCACAAATCACAAGAAACATAAAAAAAAAAGCATTTACAAGTACAAGCGCACCCATCTTGTATATGTAAGAATATCCTATAGCTGATGAATCACTAAATATCTAATTACTCTTTTGATGCTTATTTTTTGCTTGAAAGTAGCTTGTTATTAAGACCTTCGTATTTTTCCTTGGATATATTATAAAATTTATTTTGTTCTTGTTTAGTTCTGGAGTCTTTATTTGTTGCTTTTATAATTTCTAATAGTTGCTCCTATTACCTTCCCAAAGGAAACAATTCCTTATAGTTTTGGGTAGCTCTAGGTAATTTCCTTCACCTACTTTACAATAAATAAACAACCTTTATCCAATCTCTATAAAAGAGAGGTAAGGGTTTTGTAATGTTGTATCTCACTTCCTTCCACAGATTTATTGATTTTTCTTACAACTTTCGAGGTTTTTGATTCTTGGATATAAAAATTATATATATGTAGTATCTTTTTGATGTACATTGTCAAACCATCATCTAATTTTTGAATTGGTTTCATTCTTGAAATGAAAATTTATAGTTAGTTTCTCTTTCCATAGAAGCAATGGAGTTAGTTCTAAAAGATCAAGGTGTTTTTGTCGTTGGGAAGCTGGTTATGATTGATGATATTTAAGTGTAAACTCACTAAATCATTTTTATTTACTTGTCTAGGCAACATTGGCTGCTAAAAGGGCTAGAGAATTATTGAGAACTAAAAGTGTGTTGAAACCATCATCCCTTCCTAGAAAACTAACACGACTGTTGTTGAGTTTAAGCATCTTTATTTTCTCTTTTGGAGTTGTAAACATATTCATTTGAAGACATTATGGAATTGGTACCCTCTTAAGGAAGATGAATTCAAAGGTGACATCGGAGGCAACTATTACACTCCAAAAAAGTTCAATTTGAGTCTTTCACTTGAGTAGGTTAGCTCCCTTGTGTTGGTAGAATTCTAAATTGCTAGCAATAGTTTAATAATAGCATGCAGGTTCTAAGCAAAACCTTTGTGTTTTCATCCAGGTAGTCAATCTCTTAAAATTGTTTGCTCGAAGGAAGATTAGCATTTCAAACAGGCTAAGTCTAGCTTCATTAAGTGATGCCAAGACAGCTTTTGAGAGCTCTGCCATAGGTAGATCTAGACTAATGAGGCTTCAAAAGATTATTAGTTAGTGATAGCAATAGTCTTCACATAGCTAGTCTCTCTACTCATATAATAGACTCATCTCATAGAGAATCTACTTTAGATACTGGTGAGTATTTTGCTAGAAATGAAGTCCTTCATATCCAACTTTTCAAAATATTGATAATTTCCCTGATCTTGTTAGCTCATATTCTGAGGATTTTGTTTATTTACCACCTCAAAGAAATGTTCCTTTAATGGGACATCAAGCCCTTCCTAAGTCCCAACATTCTCAAGGCTTCCACGTGGTTGGTGGTTTCTAGCATGAAGAGATACCTTCTAGTGTTAGAGAAGGCATTCCCTTGCATGATCTTGCAAATGTTCCTAAAAATAATAGCTGTAATGAACCTCTTTCTTAGGATAAATTTTATAAGAGTAATTAGATGCAGGAACCACTATCTTTGGCGGTTACCTGCCAATAGACAATTCTAGAAGTTTGGAAGTTTATAAGGGTTGGATCATCAGCAATCAGCTTGACCCTAAATTTAGAACAAGAGGTGAGCAGGTGAGACGGTTATTCTTTTATTTAGGGTCCTAAAGTACATTTTACATGCAGCTCTGAGGTTTTCCTAACTGTTGGCATAAAAAATTTTTCAGTTTTGTTGTATCTACCCCCCCCCCCGTGCCTAAGTTCTTGCATGTCCTCATGCATGAATATAAAATAAAATAAATTTGACAGAGGATGAGTGGGTAGAGGTCACCTAGAATTGTTCCTGAAAATATACATTCAGCACTGGCCAACCTACTAGCATGCAATATACGAAAGAGAAATGTGCTAAAAGAAAAATATGCTATGTATAAAAATGGTTATGTATAGGGTGATGGATGCGGAGTGGATACTAAGTTTAACGCCTCCAGCTGGGCGAAAACTCGATCAGATGTATTAGTTCTAGCATAGGAGCTAGCCAAGATTAGGAGAAAGATGTGCTCATATGCTCCTAAGATCAGTGGTCCAGAGTTTCGAACCAGCTGATTGTGCACCCCTACTCAAAAAAGTCTAGCTATTAGAAAGTGTGGAGTAGTGGTGGAGAATAGAGGATAATCAGAGGGGGGATCATGATGTTGATTCAGCTATTTATCATGTCCCACAATCCAGCAGGAAGTTGCTGAGGGAGTAGATCAAAATGTATCTCGAAACTAGAATCTGAGTCATAGGGATCCGCATAATGATAATTGACATCAAAGATCATGCCCTCTCCATGCTCTGGGTCATACGGGGGTATTCGTGAAAGTAGAAGATCTATGGGGAGGTCACTGAAATCCTCGTCAGAAATTACATATTCCTCATTAGTACTCATCTTTGATTCATCCGAGGCTATCTCCTCAGGCTTAGAGTCGAGGCATCCATTAGATTGACTAGGATAATAGGTGCATCCCCAGCTCATTCTGCTCAAAGCTTCACCCTCATATGCATTAGGTTCCTCAGTAATTCCGGCATCCATAGCAATTTCTGGTCTTCAGATGTCAGGCTCAGGGATAGAAAGTGTCATCTCAGAATCACTAGCATCTGAATTAGGGATGTAGGTGAAAGAAGAAGAGTGCAGATCAAAAGATGTTGGCTCCAGCACAGGTTCACCTATAATGGGAAGTGGCTTAGGCTGATCAGTAGTGTCGCATGTAATGCTTGCCTCAAGATCCATATCCTCAATTGGATTTACTTCCCTTGTCTCGATTGGGTTATCTAACTCGAGAGGTGTCTCCCAGGATTCAGGATAATCTGATTGCGGCTCAGTCCTGGAGATATCAATCCTTTCCTCCTCAATTTCAGATGAACCCATTCGGCATACTTCTTGCTCCTGTCTCATATCCACGCTAGATTCTTTTTCCATTGAGTGATCTTCCAATATCTGCTCCCGAGAATCTTCTGTGTGTCCTTCTGACATAATCGTTTCAGATTCCTCGAGGTCTTCAAGGCTATTTTCCACTTGATATCTCAAAAGTAGTAGTTCTTGAGTTTCCCAATTTTGTCTCATTTGCCTTGTTATCTCTACTGTTTCCCGAAGGAGCTCCATCACAGCTTATTGATGTAGAATCCTGCTTTGTCTTTGGTTCGGCTCAATGATAGCCTAGATTTCGTGTAGATAGGATGCGGCCTTTTCCTTAGCACTCGCTATAACTCTCTGTATTCTGTAATGCGGCCGCATATGCACCGATAGCTCTTCAGGGGTTCAAGGGGGTGAATCAGGTCTACCCATGTTCCATGGGTGAGAAGCAGGAGTATGAAATCCATATCCTGGGTTATAAGATGCGGTCCTTTGAGGGACCGACTGGTATGGGTCATAATATCTAGGGTTAGGATATGGGTTAACCATTTTGGTAACCCGAGGAGAAGGATCAGGTGAAGAGAAAAGTCATCTTCGCAACCTTGGGTTCTGATCCCAAGGTTGAGCTGATTCAGTGACCCGGGCCCTCAGATAAGCTCGTGGGTCCAGCTCTTCTAGATCTTAATTAGGTCCAGATCCAGTGTTAGCCATTGCAGCTCAGCAGATAGAAGTGACTCGCCTCCTTAGGAGTGGCTTCCAAGGTTTAATCAGTTGAGGTTTGAGTGACCTCCTTCCTTGCATACACCACCCAACCCCTAGGTTGGTGTAGCCAAGCAAGACAAGGCTAAGGCCCTGTCAATCAAATGGTCCTTATGGATCACGTGACCAGATTTTTTGTTAGAAATTTTAATTCCTGAAGATAAGTTCGTCGTTCAACCAACTGAAAGTGATTCTCGCCTCTCAAGCTAACCTAGCCAGTCTAGTTATGGGGGGACTAAAGGGAAGGCTCTTCCTTTGGCTTATGCCTCCAATTCCGTTGACCCTCGAGCTGTAGTCGTTTGACACTACCCCGCAGACTTAGTCACCAGGTTTAGCAAGAGAGATTAAAAACACCCAATAGTATGACAACGAACTAGGGTTGATTTCGTGTTTTAAAATTAATTTTAACCCATTTTCTTCAGTGGGGTTTGTGGTGAGTGGTCCACAAGGTGACCAAGCTCACCGGCTAAGCACTAGATTTGATTAAGTCTAGGTTAGCCCAAAGTGTGGTCTCCAGTTGTAACCCTAAAGATTCAACCTAAGTTGCATGCACATCTAGAGTTTTTCTTTTTCTATTTTAGTAGACCACAAAAGTAATGTTTGTTCTCTAATAATAATTGGAATCCAATTAATTTGAAATTTTACGAGTAGATTCCTTTTTCAATTAGCTTTCCAGAGAATATTTTTATGGAATTTTTATTATTTCAACCGAATTTTTAGGAATTTTGAATATCAGGGGGTTAGATTTGGAATTTTGACCCTTAGTCAATTTTTCACTTTGAAACAGTATCAAATGACCTTAAAAAATTTGGGAAAAATTTGAAAAATAAAGCCAATGAGATCATCTTTCAAACCCCACCATTTTTAGTCAAAAAAATTCTCAGATTGCTCGGAATTGCTTTTTGAAATTTGAAAAATTTTGAATCTAGGTCAGTGTGACCCTTGTACTCTTCACGAATTTTTAAAAATTGTATACTTGGAATTTCTAAAAAATAACAATGGCGTTTGAAAGATGGCTTGAAAATGAAATTTTAGCCCAAATTTTATAATTTTTCGCTTACTAATTTTTCGGCAATCGAATTTTTAAATTAAGCTTGAAATCTGACCGAAAATTAGAAGATGGTAGAAAAGCTTTTTAAAGAGGTTTGAATTTGAAATCTAAGCTTTCCACCAAAAATGTTTTTTTTTTTCAAATCTTTTGCACATTTTTTTTTCACAAAAAGAATTTTTCAAAAGATTCAAATAAAATATCTTTTTTTTTTCTTTCTCAAACTAACCTAAGATTAAAAAAGGAAACCTAATCTAGATTTTTTTCAAAATTTTTTGCTTTGATTTTTTTTTATTTTTCACGAAAATAAGTAAAATCTTTTTTTTTTCACAAAGAATTTTTCAAAGGAAATTGCAGAAAGTAAAACCTAATCTAAAGAGAATGATGATGTGCACCTGGATTGTTTTCCTTGTTTAGTGTGTGCGTAGATCCCATTTTTCTTCTGTTTTTCCTGCATATGAAAAACAAAGTAGAGAAAAATTTGTCAGTGATAGTTTAAAAGATCGAAATCAAGGAAAATGATGTTTCCTCCCCAGCATCGATGCCATTTGATGGAAAACCATTCTCGTCCATTTCAAAGTTGTTGGAAATCATAGTATAGTCGCGTAAAAACGTTCGTCAAAAATTAAGTTTGTAAAAATTACGAGAGTTGAGTCCCGGTCGTTCGTCTCTAGGGGGCATTTGCTTTTACTTATGAAATCGATCTTCTATTGCTCTACTTGTTTAGAATCGCATGTCGGTTTGTGATTATTACGTATTTAGGTACGGCATACTTAGTTGCAAGAATATTAGGAGTTAGAAACAGGCAACTTGAATCACGCAAATATAATATTAATCAATAAACTCATGGTGATTTCAAACACATAAAGAGACATATATATATATAAAAATGCATTTTCATTCATTCATTGGGGAGTTGTTTGCACAAGAAATCTAGAGGAAAGATTATACATAAATGCTTGAAACGAAAATCTAGCTACCAGAAAATGGCTGCATACAAGAATCAATGGGGGGAATTCTCATGCATCATTGAGGGAGAAGTTAATACTACGCTACTAAACAATAATGAAAGCAGTGAAAATCATGGAGAGCATAAACTAAATCTAGCAGAATAGAAGGCATTCAGGTGTGGTCCCCGATGGCCTTGGAGTGGTTGGGAGATGAATGAGGGGCAGCCAATGTAGCTTAGGCTGACCCTTGGAGAGAGGGAGGAGTGATCCATCATCCCGGCATGATGTCCTCCATGGTGGTGGTAGTGAGCTCGTGGAGGTGGAGTGGCTAGCTAATTGGAAGTGGGCATGAATGGCACCAATGGAGTCAAGAGAGTGAATTTTGCCAAGGGAGTGAATTTAAGCCAAGGGATGTGAATCGGTACAAATGGCCACCCCTTAGGTCTTTTTATAGACCTAAGGGAAGCTCTCTAGAGAATTATGGAATTCTCTAGAGAGGCCTATGGTGGGAGCTCATGGGAGAGTGAGAGAGAGAGGATGGATGGTGGTTTTTAGATCCACCAAATGTGGATCTAAAAATTGAATGGCTCTTGGTTGCTAATTTTGGCAACCAAGGAAACCACACATGGTAGAGAGTTCTAGAGAACTCTAGGCTAAGTATTTTCATGTGGATGGTGTGTGTGGGTCGAAACATAGGTGCCTAGGTTGATTAGATTAGGTTCTAGTGGGTTTAGGTCAAGGTATGTCTCAAATTAGGGTTATAAACCCTAATTCTCTAAGGTAAAGTGCAATTAAACTTAATGTAAGTCTAATTGGGTGTGTGGAAACTTAATTGAGAGTAAAACAACTCAATTAATTTAGGTCTACATCAATTGGACTCTCACTGAGTCCAATTGGACAGTGTGTGCTGAGATTAGGGCTCAATTGGACTCAATGAGTCCAATTGAAAAGGCTATTGGAATTGACTAAGATCCAAGTCAGTTAGGTTTAATGAGGACCTAATTAGGTCCTTAGGGAGGTCTAGAGGTGATGTACTAGGGTTAGGGCACCTTAATTTAGGTTCCTATGGGGTTGGAATTAGGTTTAGGGACCTAAAGATCCAAGATCAAGACTTAAATCTCAAAATAGGAACTGGAGAGCAGTATCAGACGTCTAATAATAGTGTCAGACGTCTTATACTCGAAAATTAGAAATCCAGACTTTTTGTCTGGACATCCAATCAGAGTTAGGAGGGATTTTGGGTTCTATTTTGGGTATTCTGCAGAAATTGGACGTCTGACAAAGTGTCTGGACGTCCAATAATACTGCAGAAGTGGGTTTCAGGTGTGCGGGAGATGGCTAAGGGTCCTGGATGTCCTATAACTTATCTGGACGTCCAGATAAGGGTTGAAACTAGGGTTTTAGGGCTTCCTAGGGTGTTATGACCTAATCTAAGGGTGGCTAAGGCTTGGGGAAGTCTCTAGGCTATCCTAGGGCTAGGATGGACCTAAGCTCTTCACATTTTACTACTTTATTTCTACTTAATAGCATAGAAAACCTTTAACCCCCTTACATTATTGTTCCTATATCTAAACTAAGCCTTCTGCTCCAGCTCTGCTACAACTCCCGTTGTTCCAGATCCAACTTCAGATGCAGCTCCAGATCTGCTTATTCCCTACAATCGACATAATGCACTTAATCAGCACATTATAACATTATTTTATGCATAGCTAAAGTAAAGCAGTAAAGATGCAAATAATGCGTATGCATGCATGAATAACCCTAACTTATGCTAAGTTCTAGCCTAATCTAGGTCAATTAAGACCTATGATTGCTGCGCAATCACCCTCTTCCCGTCCGGATTCATAGGTTGCCTTGGAGCCATCCTCCCACCTCCATTCCAGTAGCAGATCATCTCTACCTTCTCGCCTCCATTCTGGAGCCACGCCAAAGCTTTCCTCTACCCAACGTCCTCCTGCATCTCACCTCCGTCGTCCTGCATCTCACCTCCGTCGTCCTGCTTCTCACCTCCTTTGTCCGAGCTTTCGCCAGGCGCCGTCGTCTTGCTGAACAACCAATTCGGGAGATTTCCTCTCACCCCCCTCTCCTTTTATGCTTTCATAGTTGATTGTAGCTGACATTGAAGTGATATCTATACCATATTTGTTCCATCTCTATGTTGTGATTCATTTGCTTGTTTTATTCTTACAAAAATACCAAAAACAAACAAAACGAAGTGCGGCTTTCAATTAAAGTAAACGTCACCTCCATGTGTTTGACCTGGGACTCCCTTGGAGTTTCAGTATAAATTTTTTCTGATCGACGTGTTTTGCAACTACGATGACGGGTTACTTGTAACCTCAATTTCAAACATGTGAAACACGCCCACATCATTTTAGCGTTGTTGCTGGGGAGGCAACAAAATTTAATTTATTGTTTATTGAGCTTCTTTGCATTTACATAACACTAACCCTGCTTATCATTGATCTATTGTCTTGCAAGTACCCTAGCATGGAGATCCAAGTGCGGTAGATCAGAGTAAAGTGCGGGTAGAGTGTTTTGTAAGTGTCCCCACACCACCATCACCTTAGTTTCCATTCCATAACTAATAACTCAAACCCAAATCAACTTAGGTGCTTTTTATAAACCCTAGGATAGATTTGGTTGTTTGTTTGCCACCTCCACTCATCTCACCCCCGAATATATAAAATATATATATATATATACTCTTCTCTTGTGGGATTTTCTGAAAGCTACACACTTAACACCCACAACTTCTCACCCTAAGGTGCACAATCACATCGATTCTACCACTTAACCAGGATCTGACCTGTGGACCCGATACACTTAATTCAACATGCAAATAAGTGAGTAAAAATCTGAATAGGTCAAACATTTCATGTGCCTTAACTAAGTGGTGCAATAGGCCAATTGATTGAACTGTTTGGGCCGCACCACATAAGATAAAAGCAATTCATCAAGTAGCTTTCCAATTAGGGTTGATTCTTAGGGCTGAACCAGGCACTCCACATTTTTTCATTGATTTTGAAAGGAATATATATCATCACCAGTGCTTGCAAAACTTGGAGTGTTCTCCTAAACTTGATTGAATATACCTAAGATTAAACCCTAAAAGCTATTAAACAAGGTTAAACCCTAAAAGACACATCATCAAATAACCTTGTTTGCAAACCTTGGTTGTGCACGGACACACATTTTAACTGATCATTAAGGGCACAACCCATCTAAAGGGCCCATCATATTCCAAGAGCACAATCATCCCAAGTCTAATTAAAACTAAGTAGACGTTGGCCTTAAGGATTAATTCGCTCTTTGGGGCTCAGACTGAGATTTTTTTTTATTAATCTACTTCTGTTGGTCCATCTAATGTCTAGATAGGGGAGTAGTGTCAAACGACTGCGGCTGGGGGGTACACTAGGAACCGGAGGGCAAGCCAAAGGAAGAACCTTCTCCCTAGTCCCTCCAAACTGGTTGGATTGACCGAATAAAAGTAGACTAAATTGTTTATAATCTCAAGATGGGTCTTAGGAGTCTGTAGGTCTTTAGGCTACACACATAAGGATAGGTTTGGTTGATTGTACTGCAGGGCACCTTTCTCTATTATTTTCCCTCCTACTCCACAATGTATCCTTCCACATCTTTCACACATTTCCAATCCTACTGCCTACCAACACGTATCCTCAAGATGATTACTATCTCGACTCGACTTATGATTACCCATCCACTAGCCGGGATAACTTTGATTTGGGATATGAATCCCGACATCAGTGTCCAGGACCTAACCCTGGACAACAAGACTATGATTACTATCCTTCCTAGAGCTACAATGATTCTAGATCTCCATCCTTTGATGATCAACCTAACTAGATTTACAACCATGAAGGATATGCTAATTATAACACTTACCCTCCCCAGAATTATGCTGAATTTAGGTCGCCACCAACCTTTAAACAACCTGAAATGACCTACTATCAAGGAGGAACCCGAGAACCTTAACATCTTGACTCCCTTAGATTTAACCCGAACCCACCCAAACCTGAATCGAACCAATCGATTCAGGTGAACCAGATCCAAGATTAGGTGTTGGCTAATTTGAGGAACACTATACGATCTTTAGAAGCTCAGCCAACACCATGCACTGAAGCACTAGAGCCTATGATCAAAATGATTGATGAACTTAATAGTTCTTTATTGGATTTGCTCCAAAGTGTTAGGGATAGGGACTTGGGTGAGTTTCTTCTTGGGAAATTATCGAGGTTGAGGATAAAATTTGTGGTTGCCTTAGTCAAATCTTGGGATGATTCTCAAGATGAACCCCCTTCAGGAAAGCCAATGTCTGAACCTGCTTAGGCACTTGTTGGGGGGGATACATATTCTGAGATTGGAGATGACCAGGTTGGGCTAGAGTAACCCTTTGAGAATGAATCGAGTTTCTCACCAGAGATCCTAGAGCTACGGAATGACGAAAAATATGTCTCCATGGACCATGAAATGACATGATTTTGAGACATATATAAATGAGAATCATGGATTCCTTGATTCTGAGGGTGAGGAATCTCTTAGTGAAGTGTCACTTGAGCTTAAGGAAGATGATTTTAGTGAGACAAATGGGCTCGAGGAGCATGACAAACCATTTGATAGCCCAGTCATTGAAGATTTTGATTCTGTTGGGGCTAAAAAGGAGGATTCGAATCCTCATTTACTTGATGATTCAATCAATGACCCCATTCCTCATCTGTACCCCGAAGAGCTGACTTCTGAGATCATTGTGCCCAGGTTAATCTTGATTCAGCCACAATTTCTGGACTTGGGAGAATCATATGGGGTGAATGATATGCTAGAGGTCTCAAAGCCTGAGCCCATGATGTTGGAAGATAGAATTGGTGAAATAAAAATTTAGGAGGCTAATTCCGAGGGAACTTTGATTTTGGATCTAAGGTTACCTATTGACTTGAAACCACCTACTTTCTACCAGGACCCTTATGATATCTTTCACATGTAACCCAAGCTCGAAATAACTGATTATTTTTCTAAGCTAGATGTTAAGTGGACAACCACACCTATTGAACCATCTTTACCCATTGTTCGACACTTTGGTCATGGGTTTCATACCACTAAACTATAGGCCCAGCCTCACAAACACAACAACCTTCTATTCTGGGTGATTTTCATCCAGAACCTGAGAACCACTCGACCCTGGGGCATGGGTCTGCATCATAATCTGGTCCACGTCTGTGGACATCTTCTGCTGGCGGGTTTGAGGATCAATCTTTTTATTTTGATTCTGACCTGCACTTGTAAATTCTCAATTTCTTCCTTGTATGTATATTATGCCTAACTGAAGGCATTAAACTTAGCACTTGTGTATACTCCTCTCTGCGGAGTTGACTGGGTTGTTACAAAATTCAGGTGATATTCTGTTTACTCTTCCCTTTTCATGTCTTTATTTTTACAATGAGGACATTGCATCATTTAGGCATGGGGGATGGATAATCAATTCCTGAAATCATTTTATTAACTCTGTAGAATTTCTTTTAGTTTCTTATAAAATTAAAAAAAAATAAAAATTTGAAAAGGATAAGAAAAGAAAGAAATTAGGAAAAGAAAACTTAGGCATTTGGAAGTTATTAACTTTAGGAAATGATACGAGAGGACCTAAACATTTAGACCCATCATGTTTTCGGGCTTAATTAGCTCGGGTGTTCACTCAAATGTGGACTTAGTCTCGAGTCCTTGCCAATTTAAATTTATTTTTAATTTGGCTAATAAATTGGGATGATAAGTATGCTACTTATCAACCCACCCTCTGATTTGGGGGGACTTTAAGCCTAGGCATCTACATACTTTTTTTGCACTAACTCACTTTTCACTGGTTCCTTCGGAAATTGGGTAGCTAATGAACTATCTAAGGTGGTATGGCTGGCAGGTTGTCAGTGGTAACAGCTCATCGATAGGTTGTCCAGAGCCTAGTCACGACCATTTTCGTTGTTCTGCCTTTAGTTAAATCTTAGATGAGGGAAGCCACTTACCTAAAAAAAAAAAAGAACAAAAAGAAAAAGAAAAAAATAAAATAAAATAGAAAAAGGAGAAAAAGATAAAATCATAATAATAAACAAAACCACACTTCATCACACGAGTATAGCTGGCAAGTTGCCGTGGGTAACAACCCATTGGCTGGTTGTCCAAAACCCAGCTCACAAAAAAATGCACAATAATTCCCAAAACACTTAAGGAAGAAGAGGGGAAGTAGAATAAATCAGGGAGATATACACTGGGTTTGCCCTTGTGTTGACCCCATAAATGAAAGAACTAGGGAGAAAGCTACCGATCAAAAAGATAAACCTCTAGGCAAGGTCACCTAGGGTCGTAGAAACCCAAAGTCCGTTTTAACGGC
The DNA here is from genome assembly GCA_037157565.1 of Thalassia testudinum. Classification (NCBI taxonomy): domain Eukaryota; kingdom Viridiplantae; phylum Streptophyta; class Magnoliopsida; order Alismatales; family Hydrocharitaceae; genus Thalassia; species Thalassia testudinum. Next base: position 106,253,794 of record JAZHRO010000003.1, on the reverse strand, counting down.
TGTCTAGTGAGTCTTTCACTATTTTCACACGATACTTAGCACATGGAATCCTTTTTCGAGTCTTGGGCGGGTCGGGTAGCCGTAAAAAGCTATCCCTGAACTATCAAACTCCAAAAGTACAAAAAAAATTAGAAAAGAAGAAAAATAAAAAAATGTATCTTCCCTTTTCATATAAGGCGAGGACTTGGGCCGTCTGCATTCTGGCAGACGCCCTGGTACTGTTAAGTCTTCGTAGTTTAGGACTTTAGTTGAAATTTTCTATTTTTAAAAAATGACTTAGGCCTAAGCAATCTAATCCTAATTCTACTTTTATACAGAGCACGTAGTTTAATTTTACTAGGGACTAGCAAAAGATATGCATGGGGGTATGATGTAAACACATTTATTGAGGATAAAATGCCTATTCATGCATGTTCCTAGGCTTAGATTTACATTTCATGTTACAAATATTGCATAACATGCATCATTCTGCATTTAGAGTAGTTGTATATAATTTTGGTTAATTGTGTCCTTTTTGTGGTCAGGGGAGAAGGATATTTATTTCAAAGCCTTAGATTGACGATCCGACTATATGGATCTGATCATGATGACAATCGGAGTCCAATGCCTCTGAAATCGTCTCAATCGGACTCCCGTAGCATCATATGCAGTCTGAGGAAGATCAACGGCCAAGGGACTAGGTGACATAATTTGAAGCTTCAAATGAAAAATTCGACCATGTGGACGGATTCGGGTTGACGATCGCAGCCTAATGGCATGAAAATTGACTCAATCCAACCTCTATAGCAGCCCCTACAACAAAAAGGTGGATGGCCCAAATTGCGCCATGTGGCACAGCCAGGCCGCCTAGCGCATGCACGCGCCACTGTACGTGTGCAAGTGGGCATGTGCACAGCGCAGTGCCAACACGTGAGCGTGCACACGCGTAGCAAAGGCGAGGATAGCGTGCGCCAGTGACGCATGAGCTAGCCTACAACGACTCATGAGATGGACCTACAACGATGCTTACAGCCGTTGCTAATTCTTCGCACACCAGCAAAGCCAGTTGTGGGCGTAAGCGAGCATGAGCTACCTACAGCGACGCTTCCAGCGATGGCTTGGATGTCACTAATGGTCCCATACCTATTTTTTCCTTTTCTCCTCCACTATAAAAGGACCTACACCCCCTCTCTTCCAAGCCATCTCTACCTACTTGCTGCCACGTACTCCCAAGCTCTAGAAAGACTACCAACGCTCTATTAGAGCTTGCTCTCAAGCTCCCAAGGCTCCTATTAGTGTAGCGAACCTTTGCCTCACCAAATATTCATCCTTCTTCCTGTCCCCATTCATAGGTTGCCTTGGAGCTGTCCTCCCACCTCCATTCCAGTAGCAGATCATCTCCGCCTTCTCACCTCCATTCCGGAGCCACGCCAAAGCTTTCCTCTACTTGACGTCCTTCTGCATATCACCTCTGTCATCCCGCTCCTCACCTCCTTCATTCGAGCTTCCACCAAGCGATGTCGTCTCACCAAACAACCGATTTGGGAGATTTCCTCTCACCCCCTCTCTTTTTATGCTTTAATAGTTGATTGTAATAGACATTGAAGTGATATGCCTACCATATTTGTTCCATCCCTATCTTGTGATTCATTTTCTTATTTTCTTCATACAAAAATACAAAAAAAAATAACAAAACCCTAAAATACCAAAAACAAACAAAATAAGCATGGATTTCAATTAAAGTAAATGTCACCTCCCTGTGTTCAACTCGGGTCTCCCTTGGAGTTTCGATATAAATTTTATATGATTGACGTGTTTTGCAACTATGACGACGAGTTACTTGTAACCCCGATTTCAAACATGCAAAACATGCCCACATCATGGGGTTTTGGAAATTGGTGGTGCGAGGAGATTGGGTTTTGCGGTGTTTTGGAGGTGTGGGGAGATTGGCTAGGTGGTAGAGCGTGAGCAGACTAGAGGGTAGGCTTTTTGTAAAGGTACAGTGGATTTTGTCGAAGGTGGGGTTAGAATTTTATGATAAAGTTTTAGGATTTTGTGATGGAGTAGCGAGAAGAAATTAAAGAACTATGAGAAAATTTTTAAAAATGTGCATGAAAAAAGTTGCTATAATTTTTGTATCATTTGTGAAAGTATATTTTAAATTATATCATAGTGCATTAATTAACAGTAACTTTTTTTATTAACATATACCATGAAGATGATCAATACATCTCTTCCTAAATTGTAATAATATTGATATTTATATTCACCAATGTAGTAGCAAATAAATGAATATGTTGTTAACTCATAAAAATACCAATGAATAAAAGTTGTCACTAAAAGTATTTGTCAATTAACATATTTAGAAAGCGGCAAATGATATAGCTATGTCGCTAATGCATGACTTTATGGACATAAAAAATTGTGTTAGCTAACAATTTTTTTTTAGTGACGAATTATTTGGACATGTCGCTAGAGGATACTATTAGCGACATATACTTTATTCGTTGCAAGGTGAAATGTCGCTAAATCTACATTTTGTTGTAGTGATTCTATTGCTTCTAACCCATTCTTTTGTAAATAAAACTAATATTTTTGGAATAAAAGATGATTTTAGATAATAGAGGGTGATGTATATTAATAACTGCCTTGGAATAAACTTGTAAAAATTGTATCTATCTGAATTGCGACACTATACTACTACAATGAATAATTAACCCAAATTAACGTGCGATCCAGATAGCCTATCACCTCCTTAGCACCCTTAGATCCTAATCTAATGATCCTACGCTTCGATTAAGTGGACCATCATCCACCATTAACTAATTAAGATCCAAGGGCCCTTATTTGTCCTAAACATCTATAAAAGCACCTAGCCTTACCACTTAGAACGAATTAGCTTATGAGGAATTAGCCTAGTTTAGTAGTATCCCTCCTCCACTATAGTGTACATACACCATTATTCTTCCACCTTCATAGCCTCTCTGGTCTTCATCTTCTTCCCAACACACTAGATCTGAAGCTCCACCAGAAGCTTCCAACAAGCATCCCTCAAGTGGCTCCACTCTCTCTCTCCTTTCTTCCTCTTTTCTCTTACATTTTATTCTTATTGTACTCTCTGATATAGATATTATTTGTGCGACATTTTGATATTGGCAATAAAAAGCAATATGAGACATTTGATATCATTATCTCTATTGATATTATTTGCTACTTTACTCTATTATATAATAACTACGAAAAGTTTGCAATAATGACTGCTTCCCTATGTTTGACTCAGACTCCTTAAAGCTTGGAAATATGAATATTAATTGATTGCTTTATTTCATGCTACAATGATTCCATATTTTTAATTGTGTAGATTTAGTGTTTATCATGTGTAAGTGAGATGCTTGATTTATAAAGAATCCCAAATCACCATGTACTATTTACCCTATAAGCTTAGAACCTTGATTAACAACATTCCTTAAAAATCCAAGGCAAAACCCAAACTTAAAGGAATAACCCAAATTGATTAAGATGACTATAGCCTGAAGAGTATAATAGACAAATTTCTTGGATATACCTTTAGGTTTAGTGATTTCCAGGCATCTAAATTTCACTTATCGTAACCTTGGTTTATATAGTTATGCTATTTACAAGTGACTTTTTTTCTACCAAATAATTAGGAATTAAGTTGACAAAATACTCAGTACATGCAATGTCCACCTCCCTATGCCTATCTAATGCAAGGGGATAATAAAAAGATAGCACCTGAGTATGCATTTCCATCCTAGTCTGCTAGAGTCTGGAAAATAAAAGGTATAAATTAATATACTGGGTTGCATTTGAGCTAGCATAAAGTTTTACGTCTTTAGTTGTGTTGAGCGTGATTTCTACGCTAAAAGTTTGAGTTTGAATCCAGTCGTAGTTGCGTAGAAATTCGTCAATCAGATAATTTTACCAAAACTCTGGTGAGTCTCGGGTTGAACATGGGGAGGCGAATGTTTGATCAAAAATCACATTGGATTTACTGTCACGAAGAAGAGTAGCTAGTTGAAATTAATCTACGCTAACTATCTACTTAAAGAATAAATAATAGAAAAGAGAGAGAATAATACAGAGAAAAAGAAAGAGAAAAAGAACCAATATTTCATAACTACATAATCATGTTCATTACAACTAATCGCTACACTAGAAAGCTGGAAATCTATACTAGAAAGTGATAAAAAGAGAAGGAGGTGAGAAGTTATCCTCCTCGATGGCTGCTTGAAGGACGAACCGCATTGACGGAGCACCTGGACGAGGGAGAATGGAGCTAGAGGATGGAGGATGAAGCAAGGCGATGTCGTGGCGGGATTCACTTCCTGAATGGCAGTGAGAGGACAACCGTGGGAGCTCACGAATAGGGATGAGAAGATGAAAAAATTATCTTTAAAACTCTAGTGGAGCATCCTAGGTATGGGACCAGCTTGTAGAGCTTTGGAGGGGGTGAGAAAAAAAGAGAAGGGGTGGCTGAGAATGAGGGGTATAGTGTCCCTTTTTTAGCGAAGGGGAAAGGGGTAGAATGGTCTTTCTAAGGCCTTGAATTTAATATAGTGGTCTTTAGTGACTGATACAACCGTTACTGTAGCTAAGCATTGGTGAAGTTGTGCACTCCTTCTCTGCCTTTCATCTCTAATCTGAGTGCCCATACTATGCCACGTTGCCTGACTCTTCCCCTTCAGCTTTGAGCACGAGATCGAACCACTTAAAAAGCTGCTTGATCGCTTCCTCTTTGGCTGTTATGCACACGTGCGTGTGCGATCGCGCATGTGTTCTCATGCCATATGCACGTGCGCGATCCACGCTTCTCTGTGCATCACATCGTCGCATCATCAACCGTCTGCATTGCATCCAATGACCGTATTTACCTCACACACTGCTCCTTCACCTGATTTGAGGCATGGCGGGGCTCGAACCCTCGCCCTCTCTTGAATGTTGGAGCACACAACCACTGCGGCATGCCTCGCTTTGTGTCGCACTTTGGTTTAAGGCGTAAACACTCATAACTGTTGTATCTTGATCCAACGGTCGAGATCAAGTGCCCTTAGCCTTCAGAAAATGAGAGCATTGGCTTGGATAGACGTGGCATCATCTGGGCCGTTGGATGGTGATCCAACAGCTCAGAACAATAGTTGCAATGCTTTAAGAAGTTGGGTCGGTTGTAGCAGGAGGCCTGGGTGGTGCCACATGGCACCATTGGACCATCCATTTTCTTCTGCTTGTAAGTGGTGTTACAGATGTCAGATTGAAATGATTTTCACATCATGGGGCTACGATTGTCAATCCAAACCCATCCGTATGGTTAGAGTTGTCATTTGACCTACGGATTTACACCACCTTGCCCCTTGTCCTCTGATCTTTCTCAGACTGTTTCTGATGCTATGGAAATCCGATCAGGGAAATCTCGGAGGCATTGGACTCCGATCATCACCCTGATCAGATCCGTACAGTTGGATCTTCAATCTGAGCCCCCAAAATGATCCTACCTTGTCCCTTGACCACAAAAAGGGAAAATTTACTTATAATTTGTACAATCTAACCTAAATGCATGATGATGTATGTTATGTAATATTTATAATGCATGATACCTCTGTAGACCTAGGAACATGCATTAATAAGCATTTTAGGCCAAATCGATGTGTGCACATCACACCCCCATGCCTATCTTTTGTCAGTCCCTAGCAAAACTACATGCTATTTGTAAATAGAATTAGGATCAAACTACTTGGGCAATAGTTAATTTTCACCATTGAGAAATTTCAACTAACACCTAAACTACCTAGACTCAATAGTGCCCGGGTGTTGGCTAAAATGCAGATTGCTCAAGCCCTCACCTTATTCAAAAGTAAAAGCATCTTTTTCTTTTTCTTCTTTTCTAATTATTTTTTTGGATTTTTGAGTTTAGAGTTTCGGGGTAGCTTTCTACGACTACCCAACCCACCCAAGACCCGAAAAGAACTCTACATGCTAAGCATCTTTTTGTGATTGTGATAGACTCACTGATTGACAATCAGAATGGACTTTAGGTTTCTACGCCTCTAGGCGACCTTGAAAAGAAGTTTTACCTAAAGGTGTATCTATCCAACCGGTAGCTTTCTCCCTACTTTTTATTTTTATGGGGTCAACACAAGTGTGAACCCAATATATATCTCTCCGGCTTATTCTACTTCTCCGCTTCTTCTTAAGTGTTTAGGAATTATTTGTGCATTTTGTGAGCTGGGTTCTGTACAACCAGCCAATGGGCTATTACTCACAGCAACTTACTAGCCATACTCACATGGTGAAGTGTGGCTTATTTCTTTTTTTTCTTTTTCTTATAATTTTTTTTGGGTATTTCTCTATTTTTCTCTTTTTCTAAGTAGGTGGCTTCCCTGATCTAATATTTCCTAAAGGTAGAAGAAAGAGAATGGTCGTCTGGCTAGGCTTTGGACAACTGGCCAATGGGCTGTTACCCATAACAACTTGCCAACCATACCACCCTAGAAGGTTCAGTAGCTACCCAATTTCCATCAAAACTGCCAAAAAGTGAGCCAGTGCAAATAGTGTGTAGATGCTTAGACTATAAGTTTCCTCAAATCAGAGGGTAGGTTGATAAGTCGTGTACTTATCACCCCAACTTATTTAACCAATTAGAAATAAATTTTTAAATGGTGAGGACTAAAGAATCAAGGCCACATTTTAGTGGACACCCGGGCTGACTAAGCCTAAAGATCTGAAGGATCTAAGTGTTCAGGTCTTATTGTATCATTCCTTAAAGTTGAAAAACTTCAATGCCCAAATTCTCTTTTCCTAATTCAATTTTTTTGCAAAAATAAAGAGAAAATAAAAAGTATCTGTGGAGCTAACAAGATGATTCAGAGATGAATATCCACCCCCCATGCTTATCTAATGCAATATCCTCATTGTATTAAATGACATGAAAAAGAGCAGATTAGAGAAGAAAGCAACTGAATTTCATGATTACTCGGTCAACTCTGAGATAAAAATAGACTGTATATGTGCTGAATTTAGTGCCTTCAACTAGGCACACTATACTAATAGAGAAGAAACAAAGAATTCACAACTGCAAGTTAGAATCAAAAGAAAAAGATTCACCTCAGGACTTGCCATCAGCTATCCATAAATGTGGACCAGATTGTGGTGTAGACCCATGCCCCACGGTTCAGTGTATCTAAGGTTCTAGATAAAATTATCTAGAACTGGAGATCAGTATGCAAGTAGAGTCAGGCCTACGATTTGTGACGATGCAAGCCAGGTTCAAAAATTTAGACAATACGAAAATCTAAATCAATGGGCTCATTTGTCTAGTTAACAGTTTGCTCAAAAAGATAATCCATTAATCTACACTTAGGTTGCACATCCTCAGTCACAAATATCATAAGGGTCCTAGTAAAAGGTTGGTGTTTTCAAACTTAAAGGAACCCTTAGATCCGAATGTCTATTTCTCCAAAAATGAGCTTCCCAAATTGTCATCTCTAGATTCCTATCCTCTAAAATAAGTGTTTCTGGGACCTCTGAAGTGTCATCACCTTGTATAAAATATCCAAGTCCAAAACTTCTGGCTAAATCATAATTGACTTGGGTCTGGTGATCTCAAAAGTAGAATCATCATTATGCTCATGGGGGCGTGATTGAGGAATGAGGCTATGAATTAAATCCTTCATAAAATCAGGATCTGAATCCATCATGCTAACCCCAAAAGGATCAATTTCCTCAATTATAGGGCCATCAAATGATTCATCAAATTCCTTAGGCCCAGTTGCCTCACTAAAATCATTTTCCTGATATTCAAGTGAGACTTCACATAAAGATTCTTCACCTTCAGAATCAATGAATTCTGGATCTGCATTTATATGTCTCAAAATCATTAAACATTTCCTAGTCCATGGAGACATACTTTTCCTCATACCCTGGCTCAGGGATCTAAGGTGAAGTAATCAATTCATCCTCAATTAGTTGCTCTAGAATAACCTGGTCATCCCTGGTCTCGTAAAATGTGTCCCCCTACTGGTGGCTGAGCTGGTTTTAACAATGGCTCTCCTGAATGGGATTTATCCTAGGAATCATCCCAAGATTAGACTAGAGCAACTACAAATCTCATCCTCAATTTCAATAACATCCCAAGTAAAAACTCACCCATGTCCTTATCCTTAACATCTTGGAGCTAATCCAACAAATATTTGTTAAGATCGTCAATCATTTGAATTAGAGGCTCCAATTCTTCAATGTAGGGTGTTGGCTGAGCTTCTAAAGATTGTATGGTATTCCTTAAGTTAGCCAACACCCTATCTTGGACCTGGTTCACTTGAACCAAATGATTTGGTTTAGGGTTGGGTGGGTTTGGGTTCATTCTAGGGGAGTCAAGGAATTGAGGTTCTTGTTGCCCTCCCCGGTAATAGGTCATTTCTGATTTTTTAGAAAGGGGTGGTGACCCATATGCAGTGTAATCTGGGGGAGTGTAAGGATTATAATTATCATAACCTTCTTGACTGTAGATCATATTAGGTTGTCCATAGGAGGGCGGTGATCTATAATTGATGTAGCTTAGAGAAGGATAAAAATTAAAATCATGGTGTCCAGGATTAAACCATGAACATTGAGGTCTAGAATTGTATCCAGATGGAAACACCATCATGAGCCCTAACTAGCCCATTTTGACCTAGAAAAGAGAACAAAAGCTCCTACATAACCTGGAGAAGGGCCTAATCCAAGGAATAAATGTTCTGAGAAGAAAACATGAAATAAAGGGTAAAACTGTAATTTTACCATTACAGTACATCAACGGGATTTCTCAGTAGATAAACATAGGTCAAATGGTCTTAATAAGATAAAAAGTGAGTTGGTTCTGTCAGAAATGGGTAAATGTGCAATCTAGGAATTAAATGACATCCTATAATCCTAAAATAGACTCACTTAATTCAACAAGGTTCTAGTTAGGATAAAAATTAAATAAACCCTCTAAAATTCATGGAAAAATATCCTCTAGGGTTTATAACCTTCAATTTGCCCTTTGGAACCTATTTTGACCTAAATAGGGGTCTTGGCTAATTATTTGACCTAATTTGAGTTTTTGTGTAAAATATCCATTCAAACATGGTCAAACATAAAATCCAACTTCACTATTGGATTCTTTAGGTCCAAATTAGGTTTGCATCAAAATTTGGACCTAAGGCGAGGTCACCTTGACCTACTTTGCAAAATAATCCACCCAATTATCTTCCTCGCCACTCTTTGCAATTAGGTCCCTCTACCATTACAACGGAGGAGTCCTACACCGGCGAGGATTCAAGGAGGATTTCCCCCTGATTCCTCAAAGATCTCCTCTCAGATTTGAAAGGGAGATTCTCAAAGGAATTCCCATTCGTCTGAATGCAATTCCAAGGTTTAATTCGCATCCAATCTCTTGTGCGAACACACAAGAGATATGGGTATCTCTCACATTCCTTCTCTGATGAGGATTCTTGCACTTGGAAGCTTGTCTTCCAAACACAAGAGCCTCTGCCAGCACCTATAAAACAACCCCCTAATCTGGCAACTATGATTTAGCTTGGCTTGGTCGGAGAAAACCCTCTAATTTCTTCTCCTCTCCTCCGGTCAAGTGTCCAACAGGTGACAGAGCGATTTTCACTTTGAATAATTAATATTAAGATAATAAATCGTTGCAGCACAAAAGGTGGTCGAAAATCTCTCAATCAAAGATTAAACAGATATGAATTTAAACCATAATAACAGATGTCGTATCCACAGGGAGGAATAGACCAATAAATTCATGATAAAATTACCTCTTGTTTACTTAAAAGTAATTTCATTCATTCATCCTATCCCAAAGAAAGAACACTAATAGATGAATCAAATAACCAATCTCTAATTTCTGAAAAGAGATGGACCAATCACGCAAATTCTCCTTTACTAGAATACTGCTATAAAATCAATCAACCCTAAATATTCAATGGCATCCAATGTAAAGCATAATATCACCATTTAATGTAAAGCTAATAGATAGAGGAAGATAATCTTGCAATTTGATAAGCCAATTAATTGGAGCAGACTAAAGGGGCTTGGCTGTAAATTCATTCAATTAATAAAATAATAAATCAAAAATCAAGTTTTGGCAATGGCAGCACATGTAATATCTAATTGAAGGGAAAATAGAGCTTTCACTCTCTCTCCTCCTCACATGAGAGATGGAGGACCAGCGATGGAGCTGCTATAGGGGAAGGCTGACTGACGTGTGGGGATCACGATGACGGTGACAGAACGACGAGAGGTGGTCGGAGGTGGCCGGCGGGTGGAGGAGGGCCTTCGGCCTATTGGAGGAGAAGGTGACAGCCGTGCATCTGGCTTCACTCAGGTGCGAGCCAGTAGGGCGCTGGTGGAGAGGGTGAACACCTGCGGGAGGGGGTGCGCCTGCCTGCGGGGAGTGCTGGTGAAGCGAGGGTGTGTGCCTGCAGGTTGCTTGGTGAGGGCATGGGCGGAGGTGATGGCGCTGTAGAGGGTTTCCTGTGCGGGTGCGTGAGTGGGCTGGAAGGGAGAAGCGCCTGCAGGCGTGGGTGTGGTGGTGCTAGTGCCTGCAGGGCCGACTGGAGATGGGCGAGTGGGCACCTGCAGGCTGCTTGGTGAGGGTGCAATAGGGGCATGCACAGTGTGAGCGTTGGAAGGTGCAAGAGTCTGTGGGCGTGGGTGAGGCAGAGCGGGCACCTGGAGGGCTGTTGGAGTAGGCTAGAAGGTGATGGCACTGTGTGGGTGCGCACAGTGGAGGCGCTTCAGGGAGGCGCTATGCGGGTACAGCCTGGCAAGTGGGGCACTGCCGCTAGAGCGGCGCTGGCTAGAGGTGCTGGAGGCAGGCCTACAGTGGAGGCTGTGGCTGGCATGAAGGTGATGGCACTGCAGAGGGGGGAAGCTCTGCAGTGGAGAACTTAGTGCACAGTGCATGCGGTTGTTGTACTGTTCCTGGATGATGAATCCTCCTCTCCTTTCTCTGCCTCCTCTTTGACTCCTCTCTTCCCGCATGCGTCAGTTAAGGGATTTTCAAATCCCTTAGCTATTTTTGACCTGTGGCTATTGAGGGTGCCTGGAGGATGGGGAAAAGAAATGTCGCCAGTTGTTTGAAAGGGTAATTTACCCTCCCCTCCTTATTCTTTTGCCATATATTCTTCCTGCACATAAAAAGAACATAAAATCATTACATATTAAGTTATAGAATACTATAAAATAGATGTAAACTTAAATCATGATGCATGCAAACATTCTATAACTTAATGTAGTTATTAACAAACCTAAAAGGTATGATTAAAGTTACTTAGACATAATATTAGTCCATTAAAATGGACTCATCAAAATACCCCCATGCCTAAGATTTGCTAGTCCCTAGCAAAAATGTAAAATAATAGAAGTAATCAGAAGATTTCTTCTTTTCTCATTTCAAAACTTTAGAGATCCAGACAAATGTGAAGTGATGATTGCCTAAGTAACAAATCCATGTGAAAAAACCAATTCGCAGTGGGAGTTTGTACTTCACCCTTGGTAAATATTGCTGTTGGGATAGGCAACTACTTCCCTCAGGGATAAAGCAGACGATAATCTGTAATTTGACCCTGGCATTTGGCTTAGGTCAGAGATATCGAGTTGAATGGATTTGTAATTGGTGGCACACACTCATCTGGTGCTACATGTAGTCTAGTACTATAGACTCTAGATTTCTAGACTATTAGACAAGTCAACTAAGATAGAGACTAAACAACTGTGCTCTCTTGATGTTCCTAGGCACTCACTCTTTTCTTTCTTTTCTTTCTGAGATCACAAATCTCACCAGATTTAGTAATTGTACTCACTGTTTGGTGGCCTCACATGGCATCCACACTTCAATTAAAGTCCTAATAATTCTACAACTAAGTTAGAGTCCTCAACCAGTATTCAGGCGATCAGAAATACTAAAAGAGAGGTATGGGTCATATTTGGTGGAACGTGATAGGTGTTCTGTTGCCTCAGAAACAATGTTACATTATAAACTTAGACTTCTTGTTTTTTTTTTGTAATATAAATATTTCTTCTTTTCTTGTTTCTTCTGTTTCTTCTTCTTTTCTTTTCTCTCTTTTTTTTTTATAATATAAATCAACATAATACGATACAGACTTTTATTTATGAGGCATTATTAGGGAAGATGATGGTTAAGAGGATATTGTGTGGCTTATTTGGTGGAAGTGCCCATTCTCGGCACCCGAAAGGAATGGATAGGATAGGCATATTTCTGACCTTTGATACTATTACCCTCCTTCAGCCGAGGACTCTATGAAGGACGGTCATAACCATCCACCATAGTCATAGCTTTATTAAGACTCCATCTCTGTGTGTTTGCCTTATTTGGTGACTCTCAGGAATTCACATAAAGTACGCACACAGGAACAGAGAGCTAAAACTATGCCTAACTCTGAAGTATCATCATCTAATTGTCCAAAACTTAAGAGTCGTTGCACTAGACTTAGCGCACCAGTAATCTCTCTACTTTCTTCTCACAAATATGAGGTGGATCTACTAGAAGATAGTATGCCTGACTCCCTATTAACTGTCCAAGGGTTCAGTACTCTACAAATGCGTATTGGTTTTCCTCAAGGATCCATTACCAAGTCTACGTGCACGTGAAATAAATGTATTGGGTTCTAAACTTAAGAAATAATTCAAGAAGAAAAACCTCCCATGACAAAGGTATTTTGCTAGGGACTAACCCATTCAGCTCAAGAAAAGAGAATTTGTTTTATAGATATGCTAACTTAAATGCATTAATGCACCCCCCCATGTCTAAATCCTACAATGTCCTCATTGTAAAATTAAAATAGGGGGAGAAAGGAAAGAAATCACCTGACAACGGTGTTATTCAGGCTGCTGGGTTGCCTCCCAACAAGTGCTGCATTTTCTGTCAGCAGCCAGACTTAGAAGAAACCTATAAGTCTGGTTCCAAATAGACAAGGTTAGGCCTTAAAAATATGCGTAACAGTGCGGGCCTAGAAAATAGGTAGCCACGGATGTTGGCGAGCTGATGATGCAACGTAATACCAAATGCTCGTGAGAAGATATGAAAGCGAAGAACCTCGTTGGCTACCTTGGGAGGTGTAGGAATAATAAATGGAATATGAAAAGGGACCTCCCGAAATGGAATAAGTGGAGAATAACAAGGATCCTCCAGAGCAGGATGGGTGTTAAAAGATATACACATTATTAGTTCAAACGCTTGAATGGCGAGAGTACAAGTACAAGCATCAATCCACACTCGCCATTCTACCCGAGGATGTACTGGCCTGATATGTTCTCTAGAAACAATGTACATGAGCAGTGATCTGAGCCAAGGATCGGTTAGGGAGTATAAGGGTTGTTTGTAGTGTTGGAAGGTAATGGTTAAGTCCAATGAGGACTTAGTCGATGTTAGGTCTAATTCCAACAATGATTTAGATTGTGTATACTCCCTAACAGTTGTAGACAACAGGTTACCCTGCCTAGCATTAATGATCAGAGTCATATTTGAATCAATGGTAGACTCCCAATTACAACTCTTTGATGGCAGGATCAAAATGTCAGAATCATTATTATTCAACTCATCCCCAGATTCATTTGGATCACTCAAATTTTTATCATTATTATTCAACTCATCCCCAGATTCATTTGGATCACTCAAATTTTTATCGGGGTGTATGTGATTCACTAATGATGGCACGAGTTGGATCAGTATCCTTAATTATTCCTAAAGGAAGATCAGTTTTAATATTTTGGAGCAAGCCTATATCATTGAATTCGTTATTCTTCTCGGAGTATAAATCCTCAATTGACGTGTTTTGTTCCCGAGAGTCTCCCATAGACTTCTCATTATTTTGTTTGTCCTCCTCTAATATCAACTCCTACTTTGATGGAGGATGACTCTCAAAAGAAAGGAGGAATCTGGATTTCACCATATGGTTTATATCCTTTGGAGGGAAATCCTCAAATGATAAATAATTCCCCTGTCATTCACTCCAGATTTTCAGTCCAGGTTCCTCTATTGGGGCATCTCCATCTTTTGAAATAGACTCTTCATATCCCTGAGACCAAAATTGATCTAATTCATCCTCCATTCCCTTAGGGTCACCTTTATTGGGTGCATTTAAATCAAGATGCCGAATGGTAGATGTTGATTCCCTAAGTGGAAGGTCAGGAGTAGGCTCACTAAAGGTAAAATGGGATTCCACCAAATAATCAATAGGGGAAGTGATAGGAATAATGCGACCTTGACCTGGGTTGGTAGGGGTAAGGAGAATACTGTCATTGGGGTCAAGGTCCTCAAGAGGTACCATCTTCCCTTGCTTTTGACTCCAATAAAGCTCGGGTGGATAATCACTATGATCATTATCCTCTAGTGGCCGTGTCTCATTGGGAGAGTCTAAGTGATAGCTACATAAAACTGGATCCCTATTGTCAATGGTTTCCTCAGAATTATTTTCATGATCATGGTCGTATAGGTAGGGATCAAAATTATTGGGAAGCGTGTAGCTAAGTTGTCTTATTTCTTCATTTAACTGTTGATTATTCCTCAACATCTCTCCCATTGATTCCATTATTTCCTTTTGCTATTTTTGCATTTCTATCATAAAAAAGGAGAGGCTACTATTATCAGGTTCGGGAGGATAGTCAATTTCAGGCTCTGATTGCCTAAGGGTATTGGTCCAACCTTGATATGGAAAATCATGAAGGGTGGAAGGGTTGGGTGTTTCCATGGAAGTAGGGATTTTAGGATTGGAAAATCCCGCTCCTAGGCTCTGCTCAAAAGTGGGAGTTATCGGGCCAGTACTCCCAGGATAAGAATATAAATGATCCCATGAATTGTCAATGTACCCATCAAAGGATGGATACGCTTGGGGCATGGGATCCTGATTAAAAGATGGGAAGTATTGACTCTGATAATCTAAATGATAGGAGTAAGGGTAATCCATTTCTTTAAGCAAAAAGTTTTAACTCTCTTAGGATTTAGCAGAATTCAGAATACAAGCAGAAACTTCCTAGAGAGTTCTACTGTCAAAGCAAATGCAAATTTAGTGGGATCTTGTTTTTAGTAGATTGTAGGTCTTAGAATTAAATGTTCAATTGGTGGCCAAACAAGTTTTGCAAAAAATTACACTTCCTAGGCCAACCTTCGCTGGTGCCTATAACCTACTCTCAAGGGATGGAAGTCTCGAATCGAGCCCACATACAAGGAACCGAAGTAACTTGGTGGATAGGCTTGTTGATTTCCGATTAACTTCCCTTGTGGTGCAAAAGAGGAGGGGTAGAAATTTATCTAGTGACCTTATGTGTGAGGTGCACAGTGTCTCAAGTGTGCAAACATACGATTGTGTTTTGATTTTTGAAATTTCGCAAATACGATCCTTTTGCACACAATTTTCAGTCACAGATTTTAAAGTCCAACCTCTTAACAATCCCAATTTTTAAAGTGACTACTGAATTAATTTGATTCAAGCACTTAGTGGTCTTAGATTTAAGTTAAATGCATATGCATGGCAGGTAATTGATGCTCAAGAGAAGACGTACCTTGCTCCATCTTTCTTCGTGCAATAATGAATGCAATGCAATAAAAATAGACTAGATGATGCTCATCAATCCTAGATGGTCGTCCTATAGATATGTAGCTTCTAGTCGGCAGTTTGATTTTTTTTAATAATAATAACAAACAGACCTAATCTGACTAACTAACCGAAATGCAGTTCAAATAATCCTATAATCTAAATAAATGGGAACACGCTCCCGAAAATATGCTCCCTCATACAAGAGCGATAAGAAATAAAGAGGCACTGGGGACACGTTCCCAAAAATACCCGACAAGGGTCCAAAAGACAGTAATTAAATTCTAATGTCTATCTAAACTAAATCTAACTAAGATCTACTGACTAAATCAGAAATAGGCTTCTTCGTAAGCCTATGCATGTGGGATCAAGGCCCACGTGTTCCTGTTGCCGTCCTCTAGGTGGCGTCAAGGTCCACCAAAAAGATCATCTCCACCGTGCACGTCATTCAGGGTCAATGTTGTCGCTTTGCTGCACCTATCGCCGTGTCAGATTCCTCGAACAATAATAAAAATGATCAGATGATTGCGCAAATTTGAATATTCAAAAAAAAAAATAACATGAATCTATTGTGTCTATTGCCTCTCCGGCAACGGCGCCAATTTTGACAGAGTGATTTTCACTTTGAATAATTAATATTAAGATAATAAATCGTTGCAGCACAAAAGGTGGTGGAAAATCTCTCAATCAAAGATTAAACAGATATGAATTTAAACCATAATAACGGATGTCGTATCCACAGGAAGGAATAGACCAATAAATTCACGATAAATTTACCTCTTGTTTACTTAAAAGTAATTTCATTCATTTATCCTAATCCCAAAGAAAGAACACTAATAGATGAATCAAATAACCAATCTCTAATTTCTGAAAAGAGATGGACCAATCATGCAAATTCTCCTTTACTAGAATACTACTATAAAATCAATCAACCACAAATATTCAATGGAATCCAATGTAAAGCATAATATCACCATTTAATTTAAAGCTAATAGATGGGGGAAGATAATCTTGCAATTTGATAAGCCAATTAATTGGAGCAGACTAAAGGGGCTTGGCTATAAATTCATTCAATTAATAAAATAATAAATCAAAAATCAAGTTTTGGCAATGGCAGCACATTTAATATATAATTGAAGGGAAAACAGAGCTTTCACTCTCTCTCGTCGCTTGAGAGATGGAGCTCCGACGATGGAGCTGTTATGGGGGATGGTTGACCGACGTGTGGGGATCACGATGACAGTGACAGAACGACGAGAGGTGGCCAGCGAGCGGTGGAGGGCCTCCGACCTGTTGGAGGAGAAGGCGACAGCCGTACGTCTGGCTACGCTCGGGTGCACACCTGCACGGCGCTGGTGGCGAGGGGGACCACCTGTGGGAAGGGGCACACCTGCCTGCGGGGAGCATTGGTGAAGCAAGGGCGCATGCCTGCAGGTTGCTTGGTGAGGGCGCGGGCGGAGGTGATGGCACTGCAGAGGGTTTCCTGCGCGAGTGCATGAGCAGGTTGGAAGGGAGAAGCACCTGCGGGCGCGGGTGGGGCGGTGCTAGCGCCTGCAGGACCGGCTGGAGATGGGCGAGTGGGCACCTGCAGGCTACTTGGTGAGGGCACGTAAGGTGTCAGCGCTGGAAGGTGCAAGCATCTGCATGCGCGGGTGGGGTGGAGCGGGCGCCTGCAAGCCAGTTGGAGTAGGCTGGAAGGTGATGGCGCTGTGCGGGTGCGGTGATGGCGCTATGCAAGTGCGCACGGTGGAGGCGCTCCAGGGAGGCGCTATGCTGGTACGGCCTAGCAGGTGTGGCATTGGCGCTAGGGAGGCGCTGGCTAGAGGTGCTGGAGGTGGGCCTGCGATGGAGGCTGTGGCTGGCGTGAAGGTGATGGCGCTGCAGAGGGGGGAGGCTCTATGATGGATAACTTAGTGCATAGTCCATGAGGTGGTTGCACCGTTCTTGGATGATGAATCCTCCTCTCCTTTCTCCGCCTCCTCTTTAACTTCTCTCTTCCCGCGTGCGTCAGTTAAGGGATTTTCAAATCACTTAGCTATTTTTGATCGGCGGCTGTTGAGGGTGCCTGGAGGATGGGGAAAAGAAATGCTGCCGGTTGTTTGAAAGGGTAATTTACCCTCCCCTCCTTGTTCTTTTGCCAAATATTCTTCCTGCACATAAAAAGAACATAAAATCATTACATATTAAGTTATAGAATACTGTAAAATAGATGTAAACTTAAATCATGATGCATGTAAACATTCTATAACTTAATGCAGTTATTAACAAACCTAAAAGATATGATTAAAGTTACTTAGGCATAATATTAGTCCATTAAAATGGACTCATCAGCGGGCTCCGGTGACATCTCCTCCTAAAAGATACGATTAAAGTTACTTAGGCATAATATTAGTCCATTAAGATGGACTCATCAGCAGGCTCCGGTGACATCTCCTCCTTCTCGTCGCTCTGCCATAATACCAGTGGTAGAGACGTCTTCACCTCCTTACTCCGTGTCGCATCATACCAATGCACGCACCTCCAGCCCCTTTGTCGTCGTCGTTCACTCTCCACTGGAATCTTCTTCCTCTGCGGTGGTAGGTATGGCTAGCTGCCCTCCTGTCCCCTTTCGTTCGCTTAGTTAGGTTAAATCTCTTCCCCTCTCTCCTCTCTTCATTTCCCCCTTCTTTATTCTTACTTTCGACCCCTCGATGCTGTAGACCACCACCATTGTCCTCATCTTTGGCCAACCACTAGCGAAGGCACATCCATCGCTCCACACATCCACACGCCTCGCTAGACCCCTCATAACCTCCACCACCATCCACTGATCCTTATCCACATCTCCATCGACTGCCAACACCTCCACACTCACTCCTGATCAAACCCACTTTCACGGCCACAAAGTGACCTAGGCACGCACGCTTAGGCTGCCTCGTGGCCATCCACCCATCGCAGCACCTTCGCCGTGCCATGGCGAAGCTGCCCATGTGGTTTAATGAGGCCACAAGGCTGTATTGAGTGATCATAGGTTCACCCCCTGTTGCCATTGAAGCACGAGCAAGCTTGCTTGCAAGCTTTGCTCCAGGTTGCTGCACTCCAGGCGAACAAGTCCAGGTGGCATGGGGTTGTCTCAGGCATACATCCAGCCAGGGAGTGGCTTTGAGAGAGCATCCAGCTGTAGCAATTAGGTGAAGCAATCACCTGTGGGCTTGAGCAAAGTAGGTGGGACTTTTAGACCCACCTCGGAAAGTTAGGAGTGTGCAGAGTGATATAAATTGATTTTGTTTTTCTACTTGGTTGCCTCAGAACATGGGGTGAGGTCCCCTCGCCCGCTCACCTGTCTCGTCTATGACCCACACTATGCAGACTTGGCCTGCTCGACCCATTTACCCAGCACTCCTTACGCACCACCCATGCTAGTGCGCCTAGACCAGGGTGCGTGTAACCTGACCCGCATACCCAATTGGCTGGCTCTGGGAGAGCAAATGTAAGAGAGAATAGAAAGAGAGTGTACATGGGGGAGGGTAGGGGTAGGTTTCGCACTCGTGTGTGCAGGGAAAGGAAGAGTGGAGGCTGAAGCAAAGAAGGAAAAAGCTAAGGAAGAAGCTGAGGAAGCTAAGGCAAAAGAGAAAGAAGGAAAAGCAAAGGAAGCTGTAGAGGAGCTAAGGAGGAAAAGCAAAGGCAAAGCTGAAGGCAGAAATCAAGGAAGAAGACAAGGAAGGAAGAAGAAGCACTAGAGTAGAGAAGGTGCAGCTGAAGAAAAGGCAAATGCAGAAGCAAAGGCAGAGAAGAAGGAATAAGAAGGCAGGAGAAATCAATCCAGAAGAAGAAGACAAGGAAGGAGAAGGCAGCAAGGAGGAATAAGCCAAGAAAGAGAAATCAAGGAAGAAGAGAAATCAAAAAGGAAGAAGGCCAAAGACACGTAGGGGAAAGGAAGAAAAAGAAGAAAGAGGAAATCAAGGAAGAAGAAGATAAAGAAGAAGAAAGAAGGCACAGCTAAGGTAGAAAGGGCTAAAGTCAGAGAAGAGAAAGTCAGAGAAGGAGAAGACCAAAGGCAAAGAAGAAGAACAAGAGAAGCTAAGAAGGAAAAGGCAGAGAAGGAAGAGAGAGCCAAGAGAAGAAGTATCAACCTTTTTATCCAATTCTTCCCAATCTCTTTATTTTGCTATATCTTATAATTCATATACTCCTGCATTATACTCTGAATTAGATTTTGAGTAGATTTAAGTGTTCAAATTACATTAATTAAGATTAGTGAATAAATTCCATTTGCTCCCTATGTTCGACCTCAGACTCAACACTCGAGTAATAAAAAATCTTATTTATTTTCAACGCTTTTTCAACTGTACTAAAGCATGACTTACTTAAAATCGATCAAGCACTGTAAACATTTTGGCGCCGTTGCCGGGGATTAACGCACAATTTCTCACTAGTCTCTGCATTATTTTTGATTATATTTGAACATTAACTTGTCCTATTTGTTTTGCTGTGATTTTGCAAGGTATTTCACGAAGAAATCTCCCGCGCAAGTCAACCACTCCAGAGCAGGTAAATTCTCTTTTCTTCCCTAATCCACCTTCTAATCTTGGGAAGACAAGAGGAAGCAATCAAAATCGGAATCAATTGCCTTCCTTCTATAGTAATTACCATCTTTAAGGCAAAAGTTTCCTAATTTTGCGAAAATTTTTCAAAACTTACTGAAGTTGAATCGATTTTTAGATCCTATCCCACAAATTCCTGTGACTATTAGGGATCACGCTTAATTTCTAAATCTTCGCGGACTACACACTTCTTGTTTTGAAGTCCGAAGAGAACTTTTGTGAAAAGCAAAGTGGATTGGAAATAGAACCAAATTAGGGTTTCGACAATAGGGTTTTCGGAGTGCTAGTTCACACGTGCCTGTTTAAAAGGAAATAAACCCACCCGCATTTGTGTGCTACCCAAGCCCTTGATTGAAGAGATCTAAGCAAGACAAACCCTAAAATTAAGCTCTAAAATCACTTGAATCTTAAAATCCTTGGACCTAATAACCTGGGAGTTAGATCAGAGTGATTTCTAGGTCTTGACCTAGAATCACTCTGCAATCTTTAGGTCAGGTCAGGTGAAGTTGACCCCTTGTTATGTCAACCAACCTTGAAATTAGGTCACAAACCAAAAACATCTAAAGTTCAAGTGAAAACCCTGAGCACCTTTGATCTCAAAAAGTGGTAGACTTAAGAGGTCAAGGTCCCCATTCTGGTTTACCTGGAATCTCAGTGACAAGAGAGGTCGGGTGGGGGAAACCCTGTAACCTGTGGGGACGCTCTACCATGTAGGGGTCTTTGCAAGACTCTCCTTCTCTGGCTACCCAGGTAATTCGCAGGTGGATGACTTTCTGATCCAGGGGTATCATCTGGCCCGAACCTCCATAGTCATCCAAACATCTTTGGGTGCCTTGATTGGGTCAAAAACATCCAGTCCCTCATCTCTTCTCTTGAGAGCACACACATACATTTCCAGTGGGACTCTTTATTCAGATTTAATCGCTTCATAACTTGATTTTACATCTTGACCCAAATCCTAATTCTACCTCCTGATTCCACCACCTGATCCAAATTTGCAGCCAAATTACCTAGGACTACCTTTCAAGAAACCTGAATCATAGAGATCCATGAGCGATAGGATGATTGAGGGTGCCCTTGAATTCTATGAAATTGAATACAAAACCTCAAAGCCAATAGAAGACATTCAGGTTAATGTACTGACAACCACAACCTTCATCATAAATTGTGCCCAAGTTTTATTGGCAGAAGCCATAAATGGATCAACCTGAGACATTCTCATCACAGGATATATTGAGATAGAGAAATTACACAACTTTGAATACCTTCAATGCATAAAAAATCCTGTAATTTGGGAATAACACCAAGATGATCTTGAAAAATGGGAAGAGATGATGAGATTATTGAAACAAATTATCGATCAGAAATACCCGTATACGCCCCAAACAGATGATGAACCATCTTGGAGTAGTATCGAGGATCAATCTGATTTCCCAGATCTCAGGTTTGAGGCACAGAGTGGTTGTGGATTCCCAACCCAGATAGAATACAACATGCCTGATATTGAGTTAGTGTGGGAAGCTCCAATTGTAGGAAAACATGATGTAGAGCCAACCCTAGACCATGGATCACCAAGCTTAGAATTCCAAAACTCCTATAATGATGAGATTAGCACTGAACCTCTCAAGGGTGTAAATCTTGCCCCTTATTCTGATAAGGTAACCCTTGAAGGTTGCTCGGACCTAGATTCTAGTGATTTAACCCACATCTTAAGCCTAGAATCTAGATTTGAAACATATTGGGAAGATTACGAGGCCCCGTATGAAGAAGATCAAATTTTCAATGAAAGAGTATGATTTTGGGCCTCTATTTGATGAATATCCCTCGCCAACATCCTCAAAGAGACAAATCGATTTTTCAGAAGTCACACCAATCTACGATATAGAAACCGAGGAGTTGGACAAGTGGAGTTTTGATTGGGTCTCTCCTACAAGCCTAGAACTTGAGCCTAGACCAAATAAGAACACCTTTTTGAGCTCAAAATTTACATAAAGGCTAGACCCCAGTCAGGCTACTAAATCTACATCATATGATTTATTCTATGGTGGAACTCATGATCTTGAATCTCATTCAGAATGTGATTTTCATAATATCTCCAATGATTTTGAATCTGACCATGATTTCAAAGAAACTCTACTTCTTGAATACAACAAACCAATCTACGACCTTAGCTCACATAATCTAGTCTATGACTCCGACTCTGAGGTCCCGATTCCTGAGATCACTGATTTAAGTTCAGGTTCCAGTGACATGGAATCATTTCTTTTCAATCCTCAGGAATCAAAACCAGAAAATGCTGAGAGTGACTGCAACCTAGAATTCGAATCTTTTCTCAACTCAGATGTCCATCATCCTATAGACACTCTCCAGGCATTCATTTTTTATTTTGAAAGTTACTATGAGGACTCTCTACATGAAACCACCTGTCACTCCTTTCTAGAAGAGCCCTCATACACAATCCTCATTGAAGCCACCTCTTCCAAATATATAGAACCGATCAAAACCAGTTTTTAACCCTGACCCACAACCGAACTCAATTTATATTATGATTCCCCTCTCACTGAGCTGATTGTAGATGATTTAACTCCACACATACATCGAGTATCAAACATTGATCAGACTGAAAACTGTGCTCCATCATTCTCTGATCACCGCTGTAGGGTTTCTGCATCATTCACTGATTAGTTCACGGATCCCTACTCTGACTGAGCTGATTCAACTCAGCCAAACCCCAAATTTGCACTTCCACATCCATCTGAGCTTCATTGCATATGGTGGTTTCCACATCTTCTGATCCACATTTATCAACCCACCATATTAATATGGTTTGGGCTGCATCATCAGCCTGTTGATCTCAACAAGCACCTGGTTGGACCATCCAAACTCTTAATCAAGGTGCTTGTTCTATAAATTTCTGTTGATTTTACCACACTCTCTCTACACCATTTCCTGCTCGGCTGAAGGCATTGAATTTAGCACTTAAAGGGAGGCAACCCATCATTCCAAAAACCCAAGATCCATTTGATTATCCGTCTGTACTTCACGTTTATTGCACCTTGAGTTCAACCTTAGAACAGTGATCCCAGCTCTGGTACACGTACCCGAGCTTGAAATCGTTCACAACAGTCATTCTTGACCCATTCGCCCACCCGATAAATCATGTCTAAGTCCCTGAACCCAACACTATTTTACACCCTCCGTTTACAATGAGGACATTGCAAAACTTGGCCATGGGGGGTTTGTAAAGTGCATACATATAGAAACAAGAAAAGTCAGAAGGATTCTCACCAAAAAATTCACATATGTCAAAAATACCAAAAAAATAAAAAATTATCGAAAAGAACAAAAAAATGAAGGAAGGAAAATTTTGAAGTCACAAAGCATGAGGACGAAAAGAGCAAAATGACAAAAAGGAGCACAAAATGAAAAGAAAAAGAGATAGTCATTAGTAAGAGATTAAGGACTTAACTGAAGTTCTAGACCACATCAAAGAAAATAAAAAAATGAGGAAAAAAGTGCTAATGAGACACAAAAAGAGATTAGTTGGAACGCTGATCTTAAGGCCTTTGGGATAGACTCTTAGGCTTAAAAATTCAAGTATCTGCTAAGATCTCAAGAGGTTGGTGAAAATGCGAAGCTTAAGTATTAGGTCTAAGGCTTAGGGAGTATTCGGTACCCTAATCCACACATAGTCTGGTTCAGTACGCATAACTATCAAAATCACGCAAAAAGCATTTAAATGTTCTGAAAAGGTTGCCTAGATTAGGAGCGGCCGATCAACACAAGTTGATTTGGACAAGTTCCCGGTGTGGAGAGGTGGGAAATTCCCCTCAATGATGAGTAACAACATATTGTCTCCTCGGTGCTTGTCTCTTAGAATATTTACATATCCTATCGGGGGCATGTAAGCACTCTGCTGGTTCAGATACCATGGGCGGCATTATCACGAAATGTCGATTGCAAGGGTCTGGATTTGACCACGGAATGCCATGGGTTGGATTATCTCAAAATCTCGAAAGCTAGGGTTCTGGGGGTTGCCATGGGCAGTGCTATCATGAAGCATCGATTGCCAGGGACCTTTGAGGATTGATGATGGGGACGAGGAATCCAATACAGACAGTGTTGAGAAGCCAATCTGAAGCTAGAAATAAAAATAAAAGAGAGAGAAAACTCTCCAAACAAATAAATCCTCTGTCTCTCTCTTAAAAAAACGTACTACAAACTGAACCAAGGGTAAAATATGCCTCAAGCATGGGTGCTTTAACCACGGAGTCCAATGAACCCTAGGATAGTTCCTACAGGCCTTAAAAACCTTTGCAAAAGACCGAGGCTAGAGCTGGTCAGGATAAAAAGTGAGTTGGTTCTATCAGAAATGGGTTAATGTGCAATCTAAGTATTAAATGACATCTTATAACCCTAAAATAGACTCACTTAATTCAACAAGGTTATGGTCAGGATAAAAATCAACTAAGCCCTCTAAAATTCATGGAAAAATATCCTCTAGGGTTTAGAACCTTCAATTTAGCCTTTGTAACCTATTTTGGCCTAAATAGAGGTCCTAACTAATTATTTGACCTAATTTGGATTTTTGTGTAAAATGTCTAATCAAACATTATCAAACCTAAAATCCAACTCCACCATTGGATTCCTTAGGTCCAAATTAGGTTTGTACCAAAATTTGGACCTAAGGGGAGGTCACCTTGACCTACTTTGCAAAACAGTCCACTCAATTACATTTTGACCCCCAGCTTTTGTAAATCATTGCGCAGACCCCCTATCTTCCTCGCCACTCTTTGCAATTAGGTCCCTCTCCCATTACAGTGGATGAGTCCTACTTTGGCGAGGATTCTAGGAGGATTTCTCCCTGATTCCTTAGAGATCTCCTCTCAGATTTGAAAGGGAGATTCTCTAAGGAATTCCCTTTCGTCCGAACATAATTCCAAGGTCTGATTCGCTTCCAATCTCTCGTGCAAACGCATGAGAGATATGGGCATCTCTCAAATTCCTTCTCCAGTGAGGATTCTTGCACTTAGAAGCTTGCTTCCAAGCATAAGATCCTCTACCAGCACCTATAAAACGACCCCCTGATCCGGCTGCTCTGACTTATCTTGGCTTGGCCAGAGAAAACCCTCTAATTTCTTCCCTTCTCCTCCGGCCAAGTGTCCAACAGGCTCCAGTGACATCACCTCCTCTTTCTTGTCGCTCTACCATAATACCAGTGGTAGAGACGTCTTCACCTCCTTCCTCGGCATCTCACCGTACCAGCGCATGCACCTCTGGCCCCTTCATCATCGCTGTTCACTCTCCACTGGAATCTTCTTCTCCGACGGTGGTAGGTACGACCAGCTGCCCTCCTGTCCCCTTTCGTCTACTTAGTTAGGTTAAATCTCTTCCCTTCTCTCCTCTCTTCATTTCCCCCTTCTTTATTTTTACTTTCGACCCCTTGACACTACAGACCACCACCATCGTCCTCATCTCTAGCCGACCACCGGCGAAGGTGCATCCATCGCTCCATGCATCCACACGCCTCGCCAGACCCCTCACATCCTCTGCCACCATCCACTAATCCTTATCCACATCTCCATTGACCGACAACACCTCCACACTCGCCCCCCGATCAAACCCACTTTCACGGCCACAGAGCGACCTAGGCATGCACGCCTAGGCCGCCCCACAGCCAACCACCAACCACAACACCTTCGTCGTGCCATGACGAAGCTCCCCATGTGGTTTAATGAGGCCACAAGGCCTTAGTGAGTGATTGCAGGTTCACCCCCTGCCGCCATTGAAGCACGAGCAAGCTTGCTTGCAAGCTTCACTCCAGGCTGCTGCCCTCCAGGTGAACAAGTCCAAGAGGCGCAGGGTTGTATCGCGCATGCATCCAGCTAGGGAGTGGCTTGGTGAGAGCATGCAGCCGCAGCAATTAGGCGAAGCAATCACCTATGAGTGCGAGTGAAGCGGGCGGGACTTTTTGTCCCACCTCGGAAAGTTAGGAGTGCGCAGAGTGATATAAATTGATTTTGTGTTTCTACCTGGTCACCTCAGAACAAGGGGTGAGGTCCCCTCGCTCGCTCACCCGACTCGTCCATGACCCACGCTATGCGGACCTGGCCTGCCCGACCCGTTTACCCAGCACTCCTCGTGCACCACCTACATAGGTGCGCTTGGACCCAGGTGCGTGTAACTCGACCCAAATACCCAATTGGCTAGCTCTGGGAGAGCAAACATAAGAGAGAATAGAGAGAGTGTATGTGGTGGAGGGTAGGGGTAGGTTTTGCACTCAAGTGTGCAGGGAAAGGAAGAGTGGAGGTTTTAGCGAAGAAGGAAAAAGTTAAGGAAGAAGCTGAGGAAGCTAAGGCAAAAGAGAAAGAAGGAAAAGCAAAGGCAGTTGTAGAGGAGCTAAGGAGGAAAAGCAAAGGCAAAGTTGACGACAGAAGACAAGGAAGGAAGAAGAAGCACTGTAGCAGAGATGGTGTGGCTGAAGAGAAGGCAAAGGCAGAAGCAAGGGCAGAGAAGGAATAAGAAGAAGGCAGGAGAAATCAAGGCAGAAGGAGAAGGCAAGGAAGGAGTAGGCAGTAAGGAGGAATAAGCCAAGAAAGAGAAATCAATGAAGAAGAGAAATCTGAAAAGAAGAAGGCCAAAGACACGTAGAGGAAAGGAAGAAAAAGAAGAAAGAGGAAATCAAGGAAGAAGAAGAAGATAAAGAAGAAAAAAGAAGGCACGACTAAAGTAGAAAGAGCTAAAGTCAGAGAAGAGAAAGTCAGAGAAGGAGAAGACCAAAGGCAAAGAAGAAAAAGAAGAGAAGCTAAGTAGGAAAAGGTAGAGAAGGAAGAGAGAGCCAAGAGA
This sequence comes from Thalassia testudinum, assembly GCA_037157565.1. Classification (NCBI taxonomy): domain Eukaryota; kingdom Viridiplantae; phylum Streptophyta; class Magnoliopsida; order Alismatales; family Hydrocharitaceae; genus Thalassia; species Thalassia testudinum. The sequence goes on along the minus strand of JAZHRO010000003.1, from coordinate 106,226,781 downwards.
AGAATCAACCTTGTTATCCAATTCTTCCTAATCTCTATATTTTGCTATATCTTATAATTCATATTCTCCTGCATTATACTCTAAATTAGATTTTGAGTAGATTGAAGTGTTCAAATTACATTGATTAAGATTAGTGAATAAATTCCATTTGCTCCTTGTATTTGACCTCAGACTCAACATTCGAGTAATAAAAAATCTTATTTGTTTTTAATGCTTTTTCGACTGTACTTCAATGCAACTTACTTAAAACCGATCAAGTGTTGTAACCATATCCCCAATCAAAGTTATCCCAACTAATGGATGAATGGTCATAAATCAGGTCAGGATAGTAATCATCTTGGGAATAAGTGGTGGTAGGAGGGTAAGAATGGAAATACGAGTAGGATGTGGAAGGATCCATGGCAAAGCGGGAGGAAAGAGAAAAGAAAGGTGCCCTGCAGTACAATCAATCAAACCTATCCTTAAGTGGGATAGCCTAAAGATCTACAGACTCCCAAAACCCGTCTTGAGATGAAAGGAACGATTTAGTCTAGTTCTTTCCAGTTAATCCAGCCAGCTAGAGGGAGGGATTCGGGAGAACGTTCTTCCCTTGGCTTTCGCCTTAGGTTCCTTTGATATCCCCCAACCGTGGTTGTTTGACACTGCTCCCCTAGCTAGACATCAGATTGAATGGTAGAAGGAGATTAATAAAAAATGATCTTTATTTGGGTCCTGAAGAGCGAGTCCAATCCTTAAGGCCAACGCCTACTTAGTTTTAATTAGGCTTAGGTTTGAATGTGTTTGGGAATGTGATGGGCCCTTTATTTGGGTTGTGCCCTTAAAGATTAGTTTCAGTGTATGTGCATGCACTATTAATGGTTTTCAAGCAAGATTATTTTTAGATGTGGTGAATTTTAGGGTTTAAATCTTACTTTAGTAGCTTTTAGGGTTTGAATTAAGGTGAATTCAATCAAGTTCAGGAGTCACACCAGGATTTGCAAACACGGGTGAAGATGTTTTCCTTTGAAATCAAAATAAAATGGAGTGCCTGGTACTGACCTTAAATGTTAACCCTAATGAGCAAGCTACTTGATGAGTTGTTTTTAGATGAAGTGGTGCAGCCCAAACAACTCAAACAATTGGCCTGGTGCACCACTGAATTAGGCTCACAAGTGGTTACTTAGTCTGATTTCTACTCAATTATGTGTTTCGTTTGCGTGTACCGATTCCAAAGATCGAGTTACCGGTTGAGTATGAAAAATCAGAAGAGGCTATGTAACTCTGTGGGATTTTTTTAGACTTTTTTTTTTATATATATGGAGGGTGAGGTGGGTGGTGGTGGCAACCAAACTAAGCCTAAGGTTTATGCAAGCTCCTAGGTTAATTAGGATTGTGTTATTTATGTGATGGAATGAAATCTAGGGGGTGGGAGGTGTGGGGGTAAACTTACAGACCCTTGAACAGCACTTTACTCCAATCTACTGCTTTTACTCGCCTCGAGAGAGTACCTACAATCACTATAAGAATGGAGACAAGTGAGGTAAAAGATAAGTAAGGTGAGAAACATGGGAAATCAAAGAGTGTTGCCTCCCCAGCAACAACGCCAAAATGTTGAGCATGATTTCTATGCTAAAAGTTTGAGTTTGAAATCTGTCATTGTAATTGCGTAGAAATTCATCAACCAAATAATTTTACCGAAACTCTGGTGAGTCTCGGGTCGAACATGGGTAGGCGAACGTTTGATCAAAAATCGTATTGGATTTATTATCACTAAGTAGAGTAGCTGGTTGAAATTAGTTTATGCTAGCTACTTAAAGAATAAATAATATAAAAGAGAGAATAATACAGAGAAAAAGAGAACCAATATTTCATAACTACAAAATCATGTTCATTAAACCTAATCGCTACACTAGAAAGCTGGAATCTACACTAGAAAGTGATAAAAAGAGGGGGGGTGAGAAGTTATCCTCCTCGATGGCTACTTGGAGGACGAGCTATGCTGACGGAGCGCTCGGACGAGGGTGGTGAGATGCTGGATGAGGGAGAATGAAGATGGAGGACGAAGGATGAAGCAGGGCAATGTCGTGGTGGGATTTGCTTCCCGAATGGCGGTGAGAGGACAACCGTGGGCGCTCTACGAACGAGGATGAGAAGATGGAAAAATTATCTTTAAAACTCTAGTGGAGCATCCCAGGTATGGGACTAGCTCGTAGAGCTTTGGAGGGGATGAGAGAAGAAGAGAAGGGATGGCTGAGAATGAGGGGTATAGTGTCCCTTTTATAGGCAAGGGGAAAGGGGTATAATGGTCTTTTTTAAGGCCTTGAATTTAATATAGGGGTTTTTAGCAATAGATGCAGTCGTTGCTATAGCTAAGCCTTGATGAAGTTGCACGCTCCATCTCTGCCCTTCATCTCCGATCCGAGCGCCAACACTGTGCCATGTCACTCGACTCTTCCCCTTCAGCCATTGTGCACGAGATCATGCCTGATCATCCTCAGTTGTAATGTGCTCGATTGCTTCCTCTTCAGCCATTATGCACGTGCACGTGTGCGATCATGCATGTGTTCGTGTGTCATCACGTGTGTGTGAGATCCACGCTTCTTTGCACGCTACATCGTGGCTTCATCAATTGTCCATGCCGCATCCAACATCCGTATTTACCTCGCGCGCCACTCCACTTGATTTGAGGCGAGGCGGGGCTCGAACCCTCACCCTCTCTTGAACATTGGAGCATGCAACTGTTGTGGCATGCCTTACTTTGTGTTGTGATTTAGTTTAAGGCGTAAGCACTCACAACCGTTGGATCTAGATCCAACGGTCGAGATCAAGCTCCCTTGCCCTTTAGGAAATGAGAGCATCGGCTTGGATAGATGTGGCACCATCTGGGTCATTGGATGGTGATCCAATGGCTCAGATCAATAGTTGCAACGCTTTAAGATGTTGGGCTGGGTGTAGCAGGCGGTCTGGATGGCACCACATGGCACCATTTGGACCATCCATCTTTATTTGCTTGTAAGTGGTGCCATGAATGTCGGATTGAATCGACTTTTGCATTGTTGGGCTGTGATCGTTGATTCGAACCAATCCATGTGGTTGGATTTGTCATCTGACATACGGATTTATACCAATTCGTCCCTTGTCCTCTAATCTTTCTCAAACTGTATCTGATGCTATGAAAATCCGATCGGGGCAATCTTTGAGGCGTTAGACTCTGATCGTCGCCCTGATCAAATCTGTACGGTTGGATCTTTCATTCGAGGCCTCGAAATGATCTCGCCTTATCCCCTGACCACAAAAATGGAAAATTTACCTATAATTTATACAATCTAACCTAAATGCATGATGATGCATGTTATGCAATATTTATAATGCTTGATGCTTCTATAAACCTAGGAACATGCATAAATAGGCATTTTAGGCCAACTAGATGTGTGAACATCAAGTTGGATGCAATAAAGCACACAATAACCCTAAAATTTTGGGGTACTATAGTCAAATTTTTGGGACCTAACATATGGGTCCCGATGAATCAGATTGGTCTTGCAAAAAAAAAAATCAAGAAAACTAGCAAGCTGATGCTGTACGGTGAGTCCACAGGGGCACTAATAAATGACATCAATAGAGTTTACGTGAGAGGCTTGGAGAATTACAAGGGCAGGTGTGTGTGGATCCTAAGATAGGTAGCAAGAGGAGGAGCACAAGGCTTTGGAATGATTTTGTGGGTGGTAGAAGGGTTGGGTTCTATAGGTGTACGAAAAGAAGCGATTAAATCAACCCTAAAGTTTTGATCCAACCCTAGTTGGGTTTCTCCCAAATTTGCAAATTCTATCAAATCAAACTTATCCTATAAAATTTCTACATTCTCAAATCTAATCTCCCAACCATCATTGATTTGTTCCTCAGATGTTATATTATCTAGTCTAGAAGATTCTTTTTTCAACTCAATCAATTTAGGGTAAGGATTCTATTGAGCTTTGCATTCAACAGGTAAATCCTCACAGTTTATGCCCAACATGGCCAAGATTCCAAGAATATCTAATTCATGGGGAGAGGTATTATCCTGATCATCCCAATGACATTGTAAACAAGTTTTATCTTCTATCATGCTCTCAACTCCTTGATTTTGCTCCTGAGTCATGGCCATCATGGCATTTTCTACTATGTGTATGGCCATAGCCTCCTTGATTCTACCCACAAGTTAATTTGTTCCTCTTAGATCCCTTAAAAACATTAAATTTGATTCTTTCTTCTCCTGAGGTAATCTCTAACTTCCCATAGTCACTATTAATTTGGGCCTTCATAGTGGACAAGAAAAGTCATCCAAAGATGATAGAGGTATGGTTAAGGTTTTCTACTACTTCCATGTTAAGGACCATAAAATGAACAAGGTAATGAAAGACTCTAACCTTGACAATCACATTCTCCAGAAGACCCCTAGGTGTTGTCATAGATCGGTTGGCCAATTGAAGGATTATATCAGCAGGTTTCATGTTGCCTTGACCAAATGTCTCAGCAAGTACAGTAGGGATCACATTGATGGAAACACATCTGATAAATACATATTTATTCATGATAAAATGTCTATTACGTGCGTTCCTAAGCTAGTAAATTGCATCCAACATTTTGAATATTGCATAACATGCATTACTGCTCATTTAGAATAGATTATGTAAATTATATATTGATTCATTTACTTTGGTGGCCATGGGAAAGGGTGACACAGTTATTGGCCTTGCATTGAAGATTCAACCGCACAAATCTAATTAGGGCGACGATCGGAGTCCAATACCTCCAAAATCACCTTGATCGAACCACCATAGCATCATATGCAGTTTGAAGAAGATCAAAGGCCAAGGGGCAAGGTAATGCAATTTGGAGCCTTAAACAACAAATCCAACTACAAGAATGTGTTCGGGTCAACGATCTCAATCCAACAGCGTGAAAATCAGCCCATGCTGACATTCGTAGTGCTACCTACATGCTAAAGAAGATGGACGGTCAGGATGGCGCCGCATGGCACCATCCCAACCGCCTAAAGCTACCATTAGTGCCTATAGGCCCTCCCCTCAGCCACGCCTCATCCATCCTAGCTGTTGGATTCCAATCCAATGGCTGACATGCATCCACTCCTACCTCTTCACAAGTCTAAAGGAGATCCTCACATGAAATCTTAGCCGTTGGATCATCAACAAACGACTGAGATTAGATCTCATTGCGCCTTCATCAATGGCTTGGATGCTTCATCTCATCACTCATTCACTCTGAATACTTGACTCCAGTGTGGCATCAGCTATAGGATCAATATCAGACAATCGAGATCATGCCTCAACGGGTGCAGCATAGTGGAACCACGTGAGCCTTCTCAAGCAAATGTTGCCCGTTTGAGTCGCAAGTCTTGAATGAGCCATGATGTAATTGCACCACACGATGGTGATCTAGTGGTACACAGGACATTACATCAGTGAGGTGCAATACATGGCAAGGATAATCGATGGAATGGATCACGCGATGCATGATCTAAGGTGCTCAGTAGCTCACAAATTGTAGCTCTTCAATCTTGGATGGACGACTATAGAGCACCCTGATAACTCCACATTCAATGGTGATAATTCCATCAACTAGGGTGAGTTTTGAGGATATATGCACAATAATATGTCATGATAGGCATAGAAGCACTGCATGCATTCTAAGTTAAGATTGCTTATGAATCAATGTTTAATGGCCATATGTACAAGTGCGTATTGAAACAAGCCTCAGATGAGCAATTGGACCACATGGATGGACTCAGATCGACGAATCGAGTCCAACGGACTCAAAATCACTCAAATCCAATATCTAGAGCTCCTTCGATCGACCCAAGAAGTTCTGGTCGTTGATCATCAGATCAACGACCCATAGGTGGCCACGTGGTAGCATTAGACATGCCCTCACCTGTAGTGCACCACATCTTCATCACGCTCAACAATGTTAAGCCGTCTGATCTGCCGATCGACTGACTGAGAATTCACAACCTTCGCTCGCACACATTCCTCACCCGTGTGCCCTCGTGGCCTCAACTTCAGATCTTGACTGTTGGATTTCCATCCAACGGTCGACACCTCCTCGCACCCAACCTCACTTCCGCACAACCCAGCAGAGGCAGCACAGCAGTCCACGCCTCATCTGCGAGCAAAGAGCGGCCATTTGAGCTGTGGCAAGGTTTGAATTAGCAGCAGAATCACATGCGGACAAAATTGAGTCGCTGATGCAAGATCCGACGGCAAGGATCATGCCACGTGGTGCAGCGGATGCGTGCGGATGATCACGCGCTCGATAGCGCACGAGGCACGTGCTCCGCAAGTGCGATCTGAACTAGCATTGTAGCCAAAATCTCGACCATCGATCTTCGATCGGATGGCTCACAGCGAGAGCACACGGATCACAGGCGAGGCTTGAGAAGAAGCATGCATGCCTTCATCGTAGCGGTGGCCAGAGGGCTTCAGCAATGTTTTTGGAAGGGGTTTAATGATGTCCTAGACATTGCTAAACCCCCTTACCTAAGTTAGAAGCCCTTTTCTCCTATTTAAACCCCTTCAACCACCTCATTCAAGGGCATTGAATACACACACACCTTCCACCCTACTCCTAGCTCTTTCCTAGCTTCACCAAGCATACTTCACACTCGTCGGAGTTGTCAAGCCGCCGGCAGATCCCTCCTTCATCATCGTGGCCGCCTTGCGTCCTCCTCTTTCTCTCTTTACCTTAGTTTTATTTTGCTTTTGTATAAGCTTTTAGCTATTGTTGTATTTGCGAACAAACTCAAGTTGCATGCTAAATGTTAATGTTAATGTTGTTTCTTATATAGCTCCCATCTTGTTTGAATGAATGTCTTGATTTGAAGACAAACTTTAACCCTACTCTCTCTCTCTCTCTCTTTCTTGTTTTCTCGCAAGCAAACCAAACATCCTGTGATAACTAAAAGCAACAAAGTAATCCGATTTCACACCTCCTCGTGTTCGAGACTTGGACTCACCAAATCCAATCTTTAATTAAAATCGATGTTCCGAACGCATGCTATAACGACACAATTAAAATAACCACATCCCATGCATGTTAGTTTTTGGTGCCGTTGCCGGGGAGGCAACGGATTTCTTTTGTTGCTTTCATCCTGCATTCGTATTCACATCGTCTAACTCATTTTTCTCCCTCTACTTGATTGATTGTAGGAACTCGATGCGTGGGTGGCGAAGGAAAGTGAATTGCGATGGTAGAGTTGGAATAAAGTGCAACGAAGACCAGTTGTGAGTATCACTCCACCCTTTGGTTTTTTGCATGCTTAAAAAAAAGGAAAAACACAAAAGAATATGAATAAAAAAATTGGCGTGGTGAATGACTACTTGACCCACATTCCAAACTCATCACCCAACAAAAAGAAATATACACCCTAACATTCTTAAGGAGATAATCTTTTTGAGTGTTCTTTCTTTTGAGTGGTGTTTGTGAAGCCACCGTGATTTCACTTGAGTTGCACCACTCACCATAACTAAAATCAACTCACCTAGTAGAACTGCACGAACACTAGGGTGAACTCATTAGGGTTGCTTTTCTAGGGACACATCACTCTAAAAAAAATTGACTTTCGCCCGTTGTGTGCAAAACTTTGTGTGCCTACTTGAACCTTGTTTGAAAACATTAAGGCACTTCAACCCTAAAAAGTACTAAAGCAAGGAAAAATCATTAAAGGACACCACATCTCAAAAATCCTTGCTTGAGAACCATGTCATGTTAAGTGCACTCACACTCAAATCGGTTAAACTAAGAGGCATAACCCCAATCAACGCCTTATCACATATCTTGAGCACAAGCACTAGCCTAGTCCCTCATTAAAATGGAATAGATGTGCCCTAGGAAGGATTGGTTTAAGTCTTAGAGGTGTGATTTGGTTTGCTGGGAACTTGGCCATCATTCCCTTTGTAGAATCTAGTGTCTAGGTTGCGGGGAATTGTCAAACGACCGCAGTTGTGGGGTCTACGGAACCGGCAGAGAAAGCCAAAGGAAGAACCTTCCCCTCAATCCCCTTGTAATCAACCTGGCCAGATTAACATTGGGAAGGGTGGTTAAGTGCTTACAGGCTTGATCATTCCCTTGGAGGTTTCTAGGTCACCTAAGGTATACACTATAAGGACTAGACTTGTCTGCTTGTTTGTGCACACACTTCTCACACTTGTCTCTATCTCTCCCCTCATCCCTCTCCGTTCTTCCTTAGTGTATGCATAGGAGATGATCACTGCATCCCGAGCTGTCTATTTTAGATAGGGAAATCAGGAAGAGACTTGATTTTACACGTGAAATGGCTGAACCAAGAATTGATGAGGTTGAGGACCAACCCCCACCCAATGATATGGCCATCATTCAAGCCCAGATCTCTGCCAACCACCAACTACAACAACAAAAAATCCAAACCATCATGCAAGCCATACACAGATTGCAAAACCCTCAAGGGCAACCCCCATTGAACCCACCTAACCTACCACAACCTCCGGAGGGCCAACCTAGGCCCCTCCATGACTTTTACGATCCGTCTGCTATTCGGATCGAACCCCATCTTAGGGTCCCCGAATGGGGAGATGATTTGGAGCTAAAACCTAATGTCCTGAGCCTGATTCAGAGCCACTCTCATGGGAGCTCAAATGAGGGCCCCTTCCAACACCTAGAGGACCTTGACCGGATCGCCCGAACTGTAAAACATAGGAACATCAACTTAGACATTGTTTTAATTAATATGTTCCCTTTCTCCATAAAAGACAAGGCATCTCACTGGCTTAGAACCTTAGGTAGACCCATCTCCACCTGGGAGGAACTGAGGCATGCATTCTTGAATAAATTTTTCCCCATAGGTATGACCAATGCCCTCAGAAGAGCCATTACCACATTTACACTACAAGGTGGGGAACAATCCTATGAGACGTAAGAATGATTTAATGAATTATTGAGGAAATGCCCACACCATGAGGTTCCAAGGTGGAAATTGGCCCAGATCTTCTACCATGGTCTGGATAGCAACCTTAGGAATTTTATTGATGCCTCATGTGGAGGTAACTTTTTGAACAAAGATGAGGAGAGCACATTCAAACTCTTTGAGTCCATGAGTGAGAATTCACTCAACAATGCCTCCATTACCTAGTTTAATCGATCCAGTCAACCTCGTGGTGGGACCTATGAGGTGTAAGCAAATTCTAGAATGGTTGAAATGGACATTATAGCCAAAAAGTTGGATCCAGTTGAATTGGTGGACAAAAATATCGATGAGCTACTAAACCAGACCAGGAACCCGCTACAGACCCTCTCCCTAGCAAAGGGAGCTCACAATGTAGACTTAGTGTAGCCAATGAGCGAAATGCACCTGGAACAACCCCTAACCATGTTCCAGGGACGGACCTTTGCTCCTTCAACCCATGATTACTCACTTCCCTCTGCCTCGGTACCTTCTATCTTTGACGATGTCGAAGCTATCCAAGGTTGCTCCAAACGTGACCCCTTCTCCAACACCTACAATGCCGGATGGCGTAATCACCTAAATTTCACCTGGACAAACCAAAAATTGAACCAATTCCAGAACCAACCCAGGCCAAATCCCCCTCCTATCAGCAAGGTCCACTGACTAGACCACCCTATAATCAGAATAAGGTAGCCCTTCCCCCTCAAAACCAAATGGACACATTGTTAAAAATGATGGCAAGCATGAATCAAAAACATCAAGAAGAAATGGCCTTAGTGAAGGGACAGTTGAACCAACTGTTGGATTGTAATCAACAGGGATCCCTTTCTTCTCAGCTACAACCGAACCCATGAAATGTGATTAATAGAGGTCCCAATTCGCAAGGGTTACAAGCCAATCCTGGACATGCCCACATGGTCCAACAAGCCCCATAAACACCCCTTGGGTTTGGTGCTCCTTTTCTCCTCTTTTTCTCAAGGATCTATCCATGGTCCCAATCCTCTACCAATGCGGTTACCTTGAGAAGCGACACTAAAACCTAGGACCCCAAATGGCCAACCCCTCCCGTGACCTCACTTCCTAAGATGCTCGACTCTGAGGGTGAGCAGGAGGAACCCAAGGACATGGAGACTGATCCGATTCAAACCCAAACAACATAGCCTGACGAGTTGGAGAAAAGGAAGAAAAAGAAAGTTGTAGTTGAGATTGAGAAGCTATTTTAGATTTTCAAACAAGTCCAGATTAATATTCCACTCCTCGAAACAAGCTAGTTTAGTGAAGGATGTCTATACGCCACTAAGTTCTTGAAGGATGTCTATACGCCGAAGCGTAAGCCGAAAATTGAAGCACCTAGGAAGGTAGTGCTCTCAGAACAAGCTAGTTTAGTGATATTGAGTAGCCTGCCTCCTAAATGAACTAACCCAGGAGTGCCCCTGATTTCCTGTAATATCGGGGACATGACATTTGATAGAGCGCTCTTGGACTTAGGTGCTTAGATCAACCTCATCTCGACGACCCTATATCACCAGTTTGGATCTGGAGAATTGAAGCCCACGCCTGTGACCGTCCAATTGGATGATAGATCTGTGAAAACCCTGAAGGAGGTAGTCGAGGACGTAATTGTTCGAGTCAAGGACTTCTACTTCCCAGTCGACGTTTTGGTTCTTGACATGGAAGTCCCCGAACAATTACAAAGCACGCCCATCATCTTGGGTAGACCCTTCTTAGCTACAGCTAAAGCGAACATTGATTGCGACACGGGATGTATGGAAATCACCTTTGGAGACAAAAAGATACAATTGGATGTCTTCAGGGTGGCCAAGTCTTTTGATTATGACTGGATTGACGAGCACGATCTCGTGGAACCTCTGGTTGAAGAATGCCTCACTCTCAGCTCTTCAGCAAACCATCTGACTCAACCAGCCAATGACTATCCTAACCCATCCCAGCCTGTGGAGATTGACATTTGTAGAGCTGATTACCTTCCACAACCACCATTTGAGGAGATTGATGTTGATCAACTCTCACCTTTCCCTTACCCATCGAATGTTGTCCCACCTACACCCAAACTGAAGCCTTTGCCCGATAATCTCAAGTATGTCTTCCTTGGACTTGACCAGACCTTCCCTTTGATTATCAATGCCCATTTAACTAGGGAACAAGAGCTTAGGTTGACTGCAACCCTCTCTAAACATCGGGCAGCCATTGGATGGATAATTTCTGACTTGAGGGGAATTAGCCCCACCTATTGCACTCACAAGATGTATCTGGAAGATGGGGCTCGACCTTCTCGCCAGATGTAGAGATGATTAAACCCCAATATGAGAGAGGTCATTAAAAAGGAGATAATCAAGTGGCTTGACACTGATATCATTTACCTAATCTCTGATAGCCCTTGGGTGAGCCCCACTCAAGTGGTACCCAAGAAAATGGGGGGCACCGTTGTCACCAATGATCAGGGCAAATCCATCCCCACCCGCACTGCCACTGCATGGTGGGTGTGCATTGACTATAGGAAGCTTAATGAGGCTTCCATGAAAGATCATTTCCCTCTTCCATTCATTGACCAGATTCTTGAGCGATTGGCAGGGCCGGAATATTTTTGCTTCCTAGATGGATATTCAGGATACAACCAAGTTGTTATTGAACTAGAAGATCAAGAGAAGACCACATTCACTTATCCATATGGCACACTCACATTCTGTCGTATGCCATTCGAGTTATGCAATGAACCTGCTACCTTTCAGCGTTGCATGCTAGCCATCTTTTCAGAGATGGTGGGAGAATACTTGGTGGTCTTTATGGATGATTTCTCCATGTTCGGGAATTCATTTGACCATTGTCTTAGCAATTTGGAGAAGATCCTGAAGCAATGTATCGAGGTCAACCTAGTTTTAAGCTAGGAAAAGAGCCATTTCATGGTTCAGGAAGGGATTGTCCTCAGTCACATCATCTCGCATAGGGGCATTGAAGTAGATTGAGCTAAGGTTGATCTAATTTCCATACTTCCACCTCCTAGCTCAGTCTGGAAAATCCGATCTTTCCTAGGACATGTTGGCTTCTATAGAAGGTTCATTAAAGATTTTTCCAAACTCTCTAAATGCTTGACTGATCTTCTAGCCAACAACGCCATTTTTCACATGACACCTGATTGCATCAAGGCTTACAACACTCTCTGAGAAATAGTCTCCACTGTGCCTGTATTACAACCCCTGAACTAGTCCCAAGACTTTGAGATTATGTGTGATGCATCAGATTTTCCCAACGGTGCAGTCCTAGGACAAAGAAGAGAAAAGAAACCTGTGGTGATCTACTACGTGAGCAAGATGTTGGATGAGGCTCAACGGAATTATACTGTCACAGAAAAAGAACTACTCTCCATATTCTTTGGATTAGAAAAGTTTCGATCATATCTCTTGGGATCCCACGTGACAATTTACACCGACCACTCGGCTATCCAGCATTTGTTGGCCAAAAAGGACGCTAAACCTAGGCTCATCAGATGGATCCTGTTCTTGCAGGAATTTGACCTGGAAATACATGACCAAGCTGGGTCTAAGAACGTCGTAGTCGATGACCTGTCCAGACTCCACCCAGACCACATCGGATCATCATTACTGATTAGCCCATGTTTGTCGGCAATTTAACTATTTAAGTGCCTAGACATTAAGTTAATTCTAACATTTATTTAGCATGCATTAGGATGTAAATAGATTAATTGATATTTCTGATTTAATTACATAATTCATGCATTGCATTCATAACTAAATGCATTTAGAACTAACTTAGAATTGCATTCATTTAATTAGTTAACCAATTAGGTGCATTGCATGCATTGTTTTAATTTAACATAGAAGTTAAGGACTTATGCATAAATAACCATAATATTTTATTATTTTATTTTTTTTCTCCTTTGCACAGGTAACTCCTCCGGCTTTGGCTCTGCCTCCTCCTCCTATGCATCACATTTACGCTACACCATTTTGAATTTGAAACGAAGGCTGTGGCTACAAAAGGAGGGAGAGCTGCCATGCAGAATAGGCCACCATTCCCGACCCACCACTGTGCAGAGAGTTGATCTCTCGTCCGTTCCACCACCACCGTCCTCAACCGTGGTGACCAGCCTCCGTCACCGTGGGCGTGTGGCGTGACAGGCCACACCGCCATCTGGAGTTCGTCTGCATTACTGTGAGCACCTCAGCGTGCACCACCTTCACCGTCATCACCAACATCCACCACTGTAGCCGCCGCAATTTCATCTCCCCGCGCTAGTTAAGATGTCTGGGAATGATCCCAGATGTCTGAACTCCCATATCTTCTTCCGTCTTCTTTTTATTTCTTATGTTCTGTTTCCTCTCCAAAACCTCTCTTCCCCGTGCCACTGCAATCTTCACCGCACACACAGTTCCCAGCGCCCATGCCCGCGCCTACTCCCTACAGCACCCACCTTCGTGCGCCTCCCCGTGTGCATCTACGCGCTTTCAGGATTTGCTCAACACCTTTGCGTGCTCGCTTCCGCGCCCTCCTTGCAACCTGCAGAGCTGTACCTGTAGAATGAGCGCCTACAATGTTCACTCTAGCCTGCAGAACGCGCACCCGCTCCTTCAGCACCCTTGCTAACCTCCTCTAGCACACCTCCAGTGCACAGCAGCACCCGTGCCTCCCTACAGTGCTTCACCACGTGCTTGCAGAACGTGCACCCACCTCAGTGCGCACCCTGCGGCGCTCCAGCTCACGCCAACGTGCCTCAGTAGCTGCACGCCTCAGCAGCTGTACACCTGCCTCACGCATGGCAGCAACAGCTTCTTCACCGTTGCCACCTTTCTCCTCCGGTAGGCCAGCTCCAGCCACCTCTCGACGTACCGCTGCCACCACCGCGACAGCCTCACTTCAGCCAACCTCCTGTGGGAATCTCTCCTCGATTGAACCTCTCTCCCGATCGCAAGGAGGAGAGAGGTAAAATCCTCTGCTTTTGTTATAATTAGTAATTACATTTTATGCCATTTCCAGGAAAAGGAATTTTGATTTATGATTATTTTATTATGGTGAAATTGCAACTTCATACTCAAGCTTTCTTACAATTGCGTGGCTTTTGTGATTAACATTGTTTGACATTAGTTTTGGGATTAAAATGTGCACAGATTTTTTATAATGCATGTCAATTGAAAATTACATAAAATCATCAGATATTTATTGAATATTTCAGTAAGGAAAAATTGCACATCTACCCTTACATTTTTGAGTTATTGTGCATCTTCTTTCCGTCGCATTTCATGTCAGATTTGACTATGGATTTCTCACTTGATTGAACGAATATGAAATAATCAAGATTTTATTGCGTCATTGCCTCCCTGTGGACACGACCCGCTCCTAATTGAGTGGTTATATTAATTGTTGATTATTCGATTTTTCCACCATATAGAACTACAAACGACGCGTCATTTTATGTGACAAACGACTTTAAAAGTGAAGAATCGACTCATCAAATGGCGCCGTTGCCGAGGAGGCAACAGACGCAATAATTTCACCTATTTTTATTTCTAATTATTTCTCATTGCATAGTGATCTAACCATTTTTTTTTTCTGTGGAAGGAATTTGTATGGGGAATTTGAGAGAGGTGACAGGCACATCGGGGAGAAGACTTCGACCTTGAGCGAAGCTTACAAACAAGGAAGGAAAAGGAGATCTAGATTCTGCCACTATAGAAGATTTCCTGTTTCATAAGTTTTATTTATGTTTTCTCACCCTTGTAGTAATTGGGGCTGATTTTTAGGAGCTTGTTCCCTTTTCTTTAGATTTAGGTTTTTAATTTATTTTGTGGATTGTTTACCCTTTATTTGCTTGTGCATAAGTAGTTTAAAAAAAAAAAAAATGAGCTGCCTGCTAGAAGCTGCCTGCCCTTAGGACGAACCATTTAGTTCTGTATGAGCAGCCTCTAGATTTATTTCTCTGCATTGCGTGCATTCTCGCATCGTTGATTGCTTGAAGCAAGGTACGCTTAGCATCCTATTCTTGATCATGCATTGCATTTGGACTTAATTCGAAGACCACATAATTTGTCTTGAAGCGATCTAACAAGTGGTCACATATATTCTTGAAAAAGGACTAATTAAATGAGGGACATCTAAAAATCAAGGACTTGATTTTCAAACGTGGTGTGCGATTCAAAATTCAAAAATATTTTTGCGGTGTATGCACACTTATTTCTCTTACACCAAGTCACGCATTTAGACACTCCTAAGTCTTGGAACAACTAGGACAAGAGCCCTCCTACCATTGGATTCTGAAGTGTTCGGAACTTGAGATCAAAGTTTTTGTAAATCCAAAGAGGGGGATACCCTATCACGGATTTTTGGGGGTAGTTGAGAAGCATCACGAAAGCACAGCTTCAAAGGAAGGCTTAGGCCTACTTGCATCCCTTGATCTTCCATCTTTGGATTTACTTTACCATTTGAGATTTAGGGAAGAATACCTAAGCTCCAACTAGGTCTTTATAGGCATTTCGAAGGTTGACAATGATTAGCCCATATTTATGGGCTATTTAAGTATTTAAGTGCCTAGACATTAGCTTAATTCTAACATTTATTTAGCTTAAATTAGGATGTAAATAGATTAAATCATATTTATAATTTAATTACAAAATTCATGCATTGCATTCATATTTTAAATGCATTTAGAATTAACTTAGAATGCCATTCATTTAATTAGTTAACCAATTAGGTACATTGCATGCATTAATTTTAAGTTAACATAAAAGTTAAGGGTTTGTACATAAATAACCATAATATTTTAATAATATCTTTTATTCTTCTTCTTTTCAGCAACGGCTCGGCTGCCACTGCAACGCCTCCTGCCGCACTAAAGTCACATTCATGGATTAGTGGAGAA
The DNA here is from genome assembly GCA_037157565.1 of Thalassia testudinum. Classification (NCBI taxonomy): domain Eukaryota; kingdom Viridiplantae; phylum Streptophyta; class Magnoliopsida; order Alismatales; family Hydrocharitaceae; genus Thalassia; species Thalassia testudinum. The sequence goes on along the minus strand of JAZHRO010000003.1, from coordinate 106,210,936 downwards.
GGTGGATCTGCTCCCGCCTCTCCATTCAAATTCGTGTAGGCAGCTACAAAAAGAGGAGAGAGGTTGCCGAGTGGAGGAGGCCTCCACCCCAACAATCCCCACTGTGCAGAGAGTCCATCTCTTCCATTCCACATCGCCAGCCTCAACTGCAGCGACGAGCCTCCACCACCATGGGCGTGTGGCGTGACAGGCCACACCGCCATCTAGAGATCGTCTATATTACCGTGAGCACCTCGCCGTGCACCTCCCTCGCCGTCGTCTCAAACAGCCACCGTCGCAGCTACTGCAATCACTCCTCAGCCAGTTAAGACGTCTAGGAAGTTTCCCAGATGACTGAAGCTTTGATCCCCCCACTCCAGCAGCAACCACCCTCGCCCAGTTCACCTCCAGCGCCAACAGCCTACCCTCGCCTGCTCACCTGTAGCACTAAGCCCGCGTGCGCTCACCTGAACCGCCAGCCCTCACCCGCTCACTCCACGCCCGCATCACACCTCCAGCACTAACCGCCAGCACCCTGCAGTGTGTGTGCCTTTCGCCTGCAGTGCCTCCACCAGTGCACGTGCCTGCATCCTCCCCGCCGCTACTTGTAGTGCCGCACCAGTGTGTACGCGCACTCACCTGCAGCACCAAGCCCACACAAACCAGTAGCCTGCAACAGTGCCAAGCCCGCGCGTCCGCTCCAGCGCATCCTCACCTTCCGCCTGCAAAGCTTTCCACCAACAGCAGCGCACCCCGCTTCCGCCTGCAGAGCCTCTAGTAGTGCATGCGGAATCAGTGCGTGCAACAACAGGCCGTGTGCACCACCAGCAAGCAGTCTTCGTGCACACACAGTCGCCCCTTTAGAAGCTACAGCCAACGTTGGCAGCCACCATCGTCGGAGCTCCGTCCGGCCGACTCCGGCCACCGCGCGACTCGCCACCACCACCGCTACGAAGCCCTTGGTCCAAAGAACTTCCTTCGAGCTTCCCGCCTCCGGCCGTTCACTCCTCTTCACGCACGGCCAAGGGGAATGAATCACCTATTTTGCTACAATATTCATGCCATTAATAATTACATTTTCTACCATTGTCATCTTTTAATGATATTTTATTGAATCTGCATTGCAAAAAATATCCTCTAGTTATTAAGAATTGCTATTTCAGCATGATTTCTTGATTCAACCTTAATCTGAAGGCAAATTTGGCTTGATTCTCATCTAAACTAACTACGAACAAATGTTTTTAACCAGTGCGAATTTAAATACGTCATTGCCTCCCTGTGGATATGACCTGCTCTTCTGCGAGTGGTTATTTCTTTTTTTAAATATTGATTAGTCGATTTTTCCACCACATGAAACTATAAACGGCTTTACTGTGGAATTCAATGACCAAGGTGAATAAGTTGTCAATAGACCCACAACTGGATGGAGGGTTTGTATTGATTATCGCAAACTGAACACCGCTACCTAGAAGGATCACTTTCCTTTTCCTTTTATTGATCAAATTCTCAAAAAATTGGTAGGGAATAAGTACTATTGCTTTCTCAGTGGATATTCTGGGTACAATCAGGTGGCAGTCTTTCCTGATGACCAGGAAAAGACGACATCCACGAGTCCTTAGGGTACTTTTGCATTCAGGCGTATGCCGTTTGGATTATGTAATGCCCCTGCAACTTTCCAGCGGTGTATGATGTCTATCTTTTCGGACATGATTGACAAGTGTGTTGAAGTGTTTATGGATGACTTCTCCATTTATGGCTCATCTTTCGACCAGTGTCTCCTGCAACTGGAGAATGTGTTGAAACGATGTAAGGAGACTGGTTTAGTCCTCAGTTGGGAGAAAAGTCACTTCATGGTATAGAAAGGAATTGTACTTGGGCATGTTGTATTCGAGCAAGGTTTGAAAGTAGATAAAGCCAAGATTGATTCTATTTCCAAACTTCCATTACCTACGAATGTCAAACAGATTAGACCCTCTCTAGGCCATGCGGGCTTTTATAGGCGCTTTATTAAAAATTTTAGTAAAATTTCTATGCCACTTTGTGACTTATTGGCAAAGGAATCTTCCTTCAGTTTTGATTCAAAGTGTGCCGAGGCCTTTCAAACTCTAAAGGAGGCCTTGATCTCTGCACCTATTCTCCAAGCTCCTGATTGGACACTCCCATTTGAGCTTATGTGTGATGCTTCGGATTATGCAGTGGGAGCAGTCCTTGGACAAAGGGTTGAGGGAAGACCTCATGTGCTGCATTATGCAAGCAAGACTTTAACCGAACCTCAGCAAAACTACACCGTCACTGAAAAAGAATTACTTGCTGTAGTTTTTGCTCTGGAGAAGTTTAGGTCTTATCTACTTGGGTCTAAAGTGGTTATTTTTACTGATCTTGTAGTAGTGAAACATCTCATTGCTAAGAAAGATTCTAAGCCACGTCTGATTAGGTGGATCCTACTCCTTCAAGAATTTGACTTGGAAATACGTGAAAAGAAAGGAGTAGAAAATGTTGTGGCTGACCACCTGTCTCGCCTTCCTCTTAATGGCTCTTTCTGGAGACATTCGCGAGACATTTCCCGATGAAACTCTGATGGCGGTAACACCAACCTTACCTTGGTATGCAGACATTGTAAATTACTTGGTCACTGGACAAACTCCTGGCTCTTGGGATGAGCAGAAAAGAAAGAGATTCATTTCTCAAGCAAGATATTTTCATTGGGAAGAGCCAGAATTATTTAGAATTGGACAAGACCAACTATTAAGACGTTGTGTACCTGAAGAGGAACAACAAAGTGTGCTGAGTTTTTGCCATGAACTTCATTGTGGAGGACACTTTGGTGCTAAGAAAACTGCTTTTAAGGTTCTCCAGTCTGATTTTTGGTGGCCTTCTTTATTTAAGGATTCTCATAATTTTGTTAAGGCATGTATTAGATGTCAACGGATTGGAACAATTGGGAAGAAGAATGAAATGCCTCAACATCCTATTCAATCTGTTGAAATTTTTGATGTGTGGGGAATTGACTTTATGGGCCCCTTCCCATCGTCCCATGGTTATGAATATATCTTGGTGGCAGTTGATTATGTCTCTAAATGGATAGAGGCCATTCCTACACGCACAAATGACCACTCTGTGGTTTTGAAATTTGTGAAGACCAATTTGATTGACTAGTCTACTTGGAGTGCTAGGTTTCGCTTAATTTTGCTAGGGACTAGCAAAAACTAGGCACGGGGGTATTTGATTAACCCATATTTGTGGGCTATTTAAGTATTTAAGTGCCTAGACATTAGCTTAATTCTAACATTTATTTAGCATAAATTAGGATGTAAATAGATTAATTCATATTTCTAATTTAATTACATAATTCATGCATTGCATTCATATTTTAAATGCATTTAGAATTTACTTAGAATGGCATTCATTTAATTAGTTAACCAATTAGGTACATTGCATGCATAAATTTTAAGTTAACATAAAATTTGAGGGTTTGTATATAAATAACCATAATATTTTAATAATATCTTTTATTCTTCTTCTTTCCAGCAATGGCTCGGCTGCCGCTGCAACGACTCCTGCCGCACTAAAGCCACATTCATGGATTAGCGGAGAAGGTGGATCTGCTCCCGCCTCTCCATTCAAATTTGTGCAGGCAGCTACAAAAAGAGGAGAGAGGCTACTGAGCGGAGGAGGCCTCCACCCCAACAATCCCCATTGTGCAGAGAGTCCATCTCTTCCATTCCACACCGCCAGCCTCAACCACGACGATGAGCCTCCACCACCGTGGGCGTGTGGTGTGACAGGCCACACCGCCATCCGGAGATCGTCCGCATTACCGTGAGCACCTCGCCGTGCACCTCCCTAGTTGTCGTCACAAACAACCACCGTTGCAGCTACTGCAATCACTCAGCCAGTTAAGACGTCTGGGAAGTTTCCCAGATGTCTGAAGCTTCGACCCCCCCACTCCAGCAGCAACCACCCTCACCCGCTTCACCTCCAGCGCCAACCGCCTGCCCTCGCCTGCTCACCTGCAGCACCAAGCCCACGCGTGCTAACCTGAACCGCCAACCCTCACCCACTCACTCCGCACCTGCATCACACCTCCAGCACTAACGGCCAGCACCCTACAGTGTGCGTGCCTTCCACCTGCAGTGCCTCCACCAGTGCGCACGCCTGCAGCCTCCCCGCCGCTACCTGTAGTGCCGCACCAGTGTGTGCGTGCACTCACTTATAGTGCCAAGCCCACGCGCACTCACCTGCAGCGCCAAGCCCATGCCCGCCAGCAACCTGCAGTAGCGCCAAGCCCACGCATCCGCTCCAGTGCACCAGCACCTTCCGCCTGCAAAGCTTCTCTTCCAATAGCAGCGCACCCCGCTTCCGCCTGCAGAACCTCCAGCAGTGCATGCGGAATCAGTGCGCACAACAACAGGCCGTGCGCACCGCCCGCAAGCAGCCTTCGTGCGTGCACAGCCGCCCCTTCAGCAGCTGCAGCCACAGTTGGCAGCCACCTTCGCCGGAGCTCCGTTCGGCCAACTCCAGCCATCGCACGAATCGCCGCCACCACCGCTGCGAAGCCCTCTGTCCAAAGAACTTCCTCCGAGCTTCTTGCCTTTGGCCGTTCACTCCTCTTCACGCACGGCCAAGGGGAATGAATCCCCTGTTTTGCTACAATATTCATGCCATTAATAATTACATTTTCTGCCATTGTCATCTTTTAATGATATTCTATTGAATCTGCATTGCAAAAAATATCCTCTAGTTATTAAGAATTGCTATTTCAGCATGATTTCTTGATTCAACCTTAATCTAAAGGCAAATTTGGCTTGATTCTCGTCTAAACTAACTACGAACAAACATTTTTAACCGGTGCGAATTTAAATACGTCATTGCCTCCCTATGGATATGACCCGCTCTTCTGCGAGTGGTTATTTCTTTTTTTAAATATTGATTAGTCGATTTTTCCACCACATAAAACTACAAACGACTTTAAAGCGAACAATCGACTCATCAGGAAATAGGCACGTAATTGATTGGGCAACTTACTTTGTCACCTACAATTTGAACTAAAGTCAAAAGCCTAAATTTTTAAAGATCGAACAAGTCCTTTTGAATTGTGTTTGTAGTGCATGCTTAGTAGGCGTTCTCTTACGAGACAACTTGTGTTTGGTCCTGAAGTTGAAAGAATCTTAAGAAGAAACCTTCCAAGGGTAGAAATGGCCGGTCAAAGGAGCCTTAAGGAATATTTCTTTCCAACCAATCAAGCTGGTCCTATACTACGTAGACCTGGAGGGGACAATCCTTATGTGATCAAAAGTACTACCATATCCTTGCTGCCCTCCTTTTATGGTACTGCTAGGGAAGACCCTTACAGGCATACAGAGGAATTCACCAAGGTCTGTTCCACGGTGAAGCTGCAGGGCGTTACTGATGATGCTCAAATGTGGACCCTCTTTCCCTTCTCCCTCAAGGACAAAGCCAAGTATTGGTATCACACCCTTGATAATATTAACACTTGGGATGTCCTAAAGAATGAGTTTTTGAAGTACTTCCCCATAAGCAAAACCAATCACTTTAGGAGGGAAATTATGAGTTTTGTTCAAAAGGATGGTGAAGCTTTCCATGATGCATGGGAGCGCTTTAACGACATGTTGAGACTTTGCCCACATCACTAGGTGCCTAAATGGCAACTGGTTCAAATGTTCTACACCGGACTTAAGGATTCGCATAGGCAAACTATGGATGGTGCCTGTGCAGGAACCTTTCTATCTAAGACTGAGGATGAAGCTTGGAACCTTTTTGATACTTTGAATGAGAATTCTATTCACTTGAATTCTGCCTACATGGATAGAAAGCCCACTCTCATGCAAAGAAAGTTGGAGGAGAATGAGGCAAAGGACACCCAGAATTTAGCCTATCAGATTCAATTATTGAATCAAAACATGAAAAGGCTTATGTCGAACCCGAGTCCATTCATATCTAACACCTCGACATCCCAAGCTTCCGAATGCTCAATTTGCCAAGGCAATACACATGCCACTGTGGATTGCCACTTGGCCTCCCAATTCCCTAAGCTTGTACAAGCGGATCTGAATGCCGCTCAAGGGTTTCGTCCTAGACCTCGTAATGACCCTTTCTCCAACACTTATAATGAGGGATGGAGGAACCACCCAAACTTTTCATGGAGACAAGGAAATGTCTCAAATTCAGGGAATTATAAACCACAATCCTTTCAAAACCATCAAATGAACCAACCTCAAACCTTTTCCCAACCTAAGACCTCTGAGATGGATGAATTGAAGTCGATGTTGAAAACTATGCAAGAAAGTCAAAGTGCCATCATCCAATCTCATGACAAGGTTATACATGAGATGAAATCACAAATAGGACACCTTGTTGAGGCCGTTAGATAGAGGGAAATTGGGAATCTCCCCAGTGCTGTTGAGGAGAATCCTAAAGGAAAAGGGATTGTCTTTAGGGAGCATGCTCAAGCGGTGACTATTCTGAGTAGGAAAGAAATTTCCAAACCTGATGCCCCTATAGTCTCACCCCCTAAAAAACCATCCACCCCGACTTTCACCCCCACCGAAGAAGACTTGCCTAAATCTTCTTTGCTTGAAATCACCACACCGTACGAAGTTGTCCCCATTCCACCCCTTACTCAACATGACAACCCTTCCACCCAGAGATCGAGAGTGCCCTTTCTAGAGTGCTTATCCACCTCTGGGTAGACTTGTGCTGGCTCATCTGGAGCCAAAGATAAGACGGATGAGATCATGGAAACTTTCAAGCAAGTGCATATTAACCTGCCTTTGCTTGAAACTATCAGGTAGATTCTGTCTTATGCCCGCTTCTTAAAGGACCTGTGCATGAAAAAGCGGCAATCTAGAAAGTCAGGTAGATTCTGTTATCTTAATTGTTGAACATGGCACACCCCCGAAACTTAACGACCCAAGAGCACCATACATCTCAGTAGTTATTAGTGACTTACAAATTGATGAGGCTCTACTTGATCTGGGTGCGGGGGTGAACATCCTTTCGAGCTATGCGTATGAACAACTTGGGGCAGGCAATCTGAAGCCTAGCCCTGTAATCCTTCAAGTTGCTGATCGATCACTTAAGACACCACAAGGAATTTTGGAAGATGTCCTCGTAAGAGTGGAGGATTTTTTCTTTCCCGTTGACTTCTTAGTTTTGGACACTGACCCTACCAATAAGCCAACCAATCCCTCCATCATTTTGGGTCGCCCCTTCCTTGCAACTTCTCATGCTTCAATTAATTGCAATACTGGGGCATTGAAAATGGGCTTTGGGAACAGAAAAACCCGGCTTAATGTGTTTGATGGTTATAAACAAGCCATACTTGAGGATTATTCTCAAGTTGAGGTGATAGATGACCTGATTGAAGAGGCAACCCCTGCAATGTTATGTGATGACCCCCTTCAGCATGTCATGCTAAATGAGCATTCCCATCTCTTGAAGGAATGTGAAGGGGATATACTAGAACTTTAGGAATTGCTGGGTGTTTCTACTGAGTCTCTTCCCCCATCATTTCTGCCGAAGGTAGATCTGCTACCTGAGATGGGACATCTATTATGAAACCCTCAACCATACAAGCCCCTGACCTTGAGTTGAAACCCCTCCCTGACACTCTCAAGTATGTTTTCCTAGGTGCCAATAATATGCTCCCCGTTATCATTTCGGCTGTGCTATCTGAGGCACAAGAGGGAGCCCTGATTGAATGCTTGTCTAGGCACAAGGAAGCTATTGCTTGGAGCATTGCTGACATTAAGGGTATAGACTCTACACTCTGCATGCACCACATTTATATTGATGATTCCATCAAGCCATTTAGGGACATGCAAAGACGTCTGAACCCTAATATGAGGGAGGTGGTAAAAAAGGAAATCCTGAAGTGGTTGGACACTGGGATCATATATCCCATTGCAGATAGTAAATGGTAAGTCCTATTCATGTGGTGCCAAAGAAGGCAGGCTTTACTATGGAATTCAACGACCAAGGTGAACAAGTTGTCACTAGACCCACAACTGGATGGAGGGTCTGTATTGATTACCGCAAGCTGAACACCGCTACCCAGAAGGATCACTTTCCTCTGCCTTTTATTGATCAAATTCTCGAGAAATTGGCTGGGAATAAGTACTATTGCTTTCTTGATGGATATTCTGGGTACAACCAGGTGGCAGTCATTCCTGATGACCAGGAGAAGATGACATTCACGAGTCTTTACGGTACTTTTGCATTCAGGCGTATGCCATTTGGATTATGTAATGCCCCTGCAACCTTCCCGCGGTGTATGATGTCTATTTTTTCAGACATGATTGATAAGTGTGTTGAAGTGTTTATGGATGACTTCTCCATTTATGGCTCGTCTTTCGACCAGTGTCTCCTGCACTTGGAGAATGTGTTGAAGCGATGTAAGGAGACTGGTTTAGTCCTCAGCTGGGAGAAAAGTCACTTCATGGTACAGAAAGGAATTGTACTTGGGCATGTTGTATCCGAGCAAGGTTTGGAAGTAGATAAAGCCAAGATTGATTCTATTTGCAAACTCCCATTGCCCATGAACATCAAACAGATTAGATCCTTTCTAGGCCATGCCAGCTTTTATAGGTGCTTTATTAAAAATTTTAGTAAAATTTCTAGGCCACTTTGTGACTTGTTGGTGAAGGAATCTTCCTTCAATTTTGATTCAAAGTGTGCCGAGGCCTTTCAAACTCTGAAGGAGGCCTTGATCTCTACGCCTATCCTCCAAGCTCCTGATTGGACACTCCCATTTGAGCTGATGTGTGATGCTTCAGATTATGCAGTGGGAGCAGTCCTTAGACAAAGGGTTGAGGGAAGACCTCATGTGCTGCATTATGCAAGCAAGACTTTAACCGAACCTCAACAAAACTACACCGTCACTGAAAAAGAATTACTTACTGTAGTTTTTGCTCTGGAGAAGTTTAGGTCTTATCTGCTTGGGTCTAAGGTGGTTATTTTTACTGATCATGCGGCAATGAAACATCTCATTGCTAGGAAAGATTCTAAGCCACGTCTGATTAGGTGGATCCTACTCCTTCAAGAATTTGACTTGGAGATACGTGAAAAGAAAGGAGTAGAAAATGTTGTGGCTGACCACCTGTCTCACCTTCCTCTTAGTGACTCTCTTTCTAGAGACATTCACGAGACATTTCCCGATGAAACTCTGATGGTGGTAACACCAACTTTCCCTTGGTATGCAGATACCGTAAATTACTTGGTCACTGGACAAACTCCTAGCTCTTGGGATGAGCAGAAAAGAAAGGGATTCATTTCCCAAGCAAGATATTTTCATTGGGAAGAGCCAGAATTATTTAGAATTGGACAAGACCAAGTATTGAGACGTTGTGTACCTGAAGAGGAACAACAAAGTGTGCTGAGTTTTTGCCATGAACTTCATTATGGAGGACACTTTGGTGCTAAGAAAACTGCTTTTAAGGTTCTCCAGTTTGGTTTTTAGTGGCCTTCCTTATTTAAGGATTCTCATAATTTTATTAAGGTCTGTATTAGATTTCAACGGACTGGAACGATTGGGAAGAGGAATGAAATGCCTCAACATCCTATTCAATCTGTTGAAATTTTTGATGTGTGGGGAATTGACTTTATGGGTCCCTTCCTGTCGTCCCATGGTTATGAATATATCTTCATGGCAGTTGATTATGTCTCTAAATGGATAGAGGCCATTCCTACATGCACAAATGACCACTTTGTGGTTTTGAAATTTGTGAAGGCCAATATCATATCTCGTTTCGGCTGCCCCAAGATTATTATAAGTGATGGAGGACCTCATTTCCAAAACCACCACTTCAATCGGCTAATTAGGAGTCTGGGAGTGACTCACAAGGTCGCTACCCCTTGCCATCCTCTGACGAGTGGTCAGGTTGAAATGTCGAATTGGGAGATAAAAAATATTTTGGAAAAGACTGTTAGACTAATAGGAAAGACTAGTCCTAAATGCTCGATGATGCTTTGTGGGCATATCGAACGGCCTATAAGACCCCTTTGGGTACTTCTCCCTTTCGGATTGTGTATGGGAAAGCGTTCCATTTACCTGTTGAGTTGGAACATAAGGCACTTTGGGCTATTCGAAGTGTTAACATGGATTTAGAGAAGGCGAGTAAGTCACGACTTCTGGAATTAAGTGAGCTTGAGGAGCTGAGGAATGATGCTTATGACACCTCTCAAGTTCATAAAGGAAGAACTAAGGTCTTGCATGATAAGTATATACTTCGAAAGACCTTTTAGCCCAACCAACAAGTCTGGCTTTTCAATTCCAAACTTAAGCTTTTTCCAGGGAAGTTAAAATCTCGTTGGGATGGGCCTTACATAATCACTAAAGTGCTTCCGTATGGAGCTGTGGAGATTAAAAGCCCTTCTTCAGCAACTCCCTTTATTGTCAATGGTCGACAGTTAAAACCTTACATTATTTTGGAAGGCCATCTGGTTGATGAGGTCACTCTTGAGGAGCCTTAGCTCCTACCATTCTCCGCCTCAGGTAATATCTTCCTTTAACTATTTTTGTTTTCAATGAGGACATTGTTTGAACCAGGCATGGGGGAGAGGACCTGAGGCATTTTGTTTATAGCATGTCTACATTTTGCATTCATAACTAGAAAAAAAAAAGTTTTGAGCTTAACTGACTAGGTCCTGCATTCTTAAGAAAATTAGAACTCTAGGTTAGACTAAGTTGATTATAGGGTCAAACGTTAGAAGCTAAATGAATTACTAGCTTTAGACCTTTAGGGTCCTTTGTGGACTTAAAAACTTAAGTAGGAGTTAAGTTGCAGACCATTCCTCAAGAGGTTGAGGAAGGAAAGCTAGGGTTTGAGTTAAAAGGTGGGGTGGTACCTGGAGTCTTGTTCTACCTTTTGGTTTACGTGTCCTTGTAACCCAAGCATCCAAATTTCACACACTTGGTCTGGTGTAAGTAAGTAATCAACATAATTCCTTTCTTAAAATAGATTTGGTTCTCTTAGTTTTGACTTAGGATAGGCTTGAAAACACAATTTGATTGGAAGAGTTCTCGCCGCAGGAGAGGTGGAGTATATACTCACCTTGAGGATGCGATGATAACATATTACCTCGTCGGTGCTTGTCTCTTAGGATATCCATCCTACTGGGGGCATGTAAGTGCATTGTGCGGTTCAAGTACCATGGGCAACCCTATCTCGAAGTGCCGATTGCCACAGGCCTGAATTCGCTTTAGAAATCCATGGGCGATACTATCTCGAATTGTCGATTATAAGGAGTTCTTGGGGTCGCTATGGGCGGTGCTATCTCGAAGCATCGAAAGCCAGGCACCCTTCAAGATACGGTAATGGGGACAATGAATCCGACATAGACTGTGTTGATAGTGGATCCGAGGTTAGACTTAGAGCAATAAAAAAAAAATATATATATATATATACATTATTAAAAAAAAATCCTTTTTCCTTTAACTCAAATAACTCAGACCAATGCAATGCACGGATGCTTTAATCTCAGGGATCAATAAACCTTAGGGTAGAGTCAGAAATCAAAGAAACTTGTGCCTGCAACTCGTCTTTAGCCAACCTAGTCTATAACTTAACAACTACTTGAGAACCTTAGGTCAAAAGTTTGAACTTAATATGTTTCTAAAGGAAGACCGATTGGGTTGGCTAGTCTACTTCGAGTGCTAGGTTTTGTTTGAATTTGCTAGGGACTAGCAAAAACTAGGCATGGGGGTATTTGATTAGCCCATGTTTGTGGGCTATTTAAGTATTTAAGTGCCTAGACATTAAGCTAATCCTAACATTTATTTAGCACACATTAGGATGTAAATAGATTAATTCATGTTTTTTATTTAATTACATAATTCATGCATTGCATTCATAACTAAACGCATTTAGAATTAACTTAGAATTGCATTCATTTAATTAGTTTACCAATTAGGTGCATTGCATGCATTATTTTAATTTAACAAAGAAGTTAAGGGCTTACGCATAAATAACCATAATATTTTATTCCTTTATTTTTTTTCTCCTTTACACAGGTAACTCCTCCGGCTTCGGCTCCACCTCCTCGTGCACATCACATTTACGCTACACCATTTTGCATTTGAAACGAAGGCTATGGCTACAAAAGGAGGGAGAGCTGCCATGCGGAACAGGCCACCATCCCTGACCCACCACTGTGCAGAGAGTTGATCTCTCATCCATTCCACCACCATCGGCCACAACCGTGGCGACGAGCCTCCATCACCGTGGGCGTCTGGCGTGACAGGCCACACTGCCATCTGGAGCTCGTCTGCATTACTGTGAGCACCTCAGCATGCACCACCTTCACCGTAATCACCAATATCCACCACTGCAGGTGCCGCAATTTCATCTCCCCGCGCCAGTTAAGACGTCTGGGAATGATCCCAGACGTTTGAACTCCCATATCTTCTTCCGTGTTCTTTTTATTTCTTATGTTCTGTTTCCTCTCCAAAACCTCACATCCCCGCGCCACTGCAATCTTCACTGCACACACAGTTCCCAGCGCCCACGCCTGCGCCTACTCCCTGCAATGCCCACCTCCGTGCAGCTCCCCATGTGCATCTACGCACCTTCAGTAGCAGCAGCAGCTACTTAGCATCTCCGTGTGCCCACTTCCGCTCCCTCCTTGCATCCTGCAGTGCCGCACTTGCAGAATGCACGCCCACAACGAGCACTCCAGCCTGCAGAATGTGTGCCTGCTCCTTCAGTGCCCTCACCGACCTCCTCCAGTGCACCTCCAGAATGCAGCAGCACCCACGCCTCCCTGCAGCGCATCACCATGCGCCTGCAGAACGCGCGCCCACCTCCATGCACACCCTGCAGTGCTCCAGTTGACGCCTGCGTGCCTCAGTAGCCGCACGTCTTAGCAGCTGTACACCTGCCTCACGCACGGCAGTAGCAACTTCTTCACCGCCACCACCTTTCTCCTCCGACAGGCTGGCTCCGGCCACCTCTCGACGTACTGCTACCACCACCGCGACGGCCTCACTTCAGCCAACCTCCTGTGGGAATCTCTCGTCGATTGGACCTCTCTCCCGATCGCGAGGTGGAGAGAGGTAAAATCCTCTGCTTTTGTTCTAAATAGTAATTACATTTCATGCCATTGCCAGGAAAAGGAATTTTGATTTATGATTATTTTATTATGGTGAAATTGCAACTTCATACTCAAGCTTTCTTACAATTGCATGGCTTTTATGATTAACATTGTTTGACATTGGTTTTGGGATTAAAATGTGCGCAAATTTTCTTTAATACATGTCAATTGAAAATTACATAAAATCATCACATATTTATTGAATATTTCAGTAAGGAAAAATTACACATCTACCCTTACATTTTTTAGTTATTATGCATCTTCTTTTCGTCGCATTTCATGTTAGATTTGACTATGGATTTCTCACTTGATTGAACGAATACGAAATAATCAAGATTTTATTGCGTCATTGCCTCCCTGTGGACACGACCCGCTCCTAATTGAGTGGTTATATTAATTGTTGATTAGTCCATTTTTCCACCACATAGAACTACAAACGACGCGTCATTTTATGTGACAAACGACTTTAAAAGTGAAGAATCGACTCGTCAATTACCCTTGACTAACACCTTTCCTGATGAACTACTTATAGCTATGCAAGGAAGAAAGCTACCTTGGTATGCAGACTTCGTCAACTATTTGTTGGTAGGACAAACTCTACTCGACTGGTCCAGACAGCAACGGGATAAGTTCTTAGCTAAAGCCAAGCACTATTTCTGGGATGATCCCATATTATTTAGACTCTGTGCCGACCAGATCATTAGGAGGTGTATTCTTGGGGAAGAAATCCAAAGTGTGCTATCCTTTTGTCACGACTAAGCCTATGGTTGCCACTTTTCGGGGAAGAAAATGGCTGCAAAACTATTGCAGTCCGGATTTTACTGGCCCTCCTTATTCAAGGATGCACATAGCTTCACTAAGACTTGCTCTCATTGCCAGACATTAGGGATTATGACTAGAAAGGACATGATGCCCCTCCAGCCCATTCTGATTGTTGAAATCTTTGATGTTTGGGGCATCAATTTTATAGGTTCCTTTCCACCATCCAATGGCTTTGAGTACATACTAGTCTCAGTAAACTATGTCTCGAAATGGATCGAAGTTGTTGCCACTCGAAGATGTGATCATAAGGCTATCATGGACTTTGTTAAGCAAAATATTTTCTCTCGGTTTGGGATACTGAAGCCCATGATTAGTGATGGTAGGAGTCACTTTATTCATGCCCAATTTTGTGCCTTGCTTAGAAAATACGGGTTTACTCACCTCATTGCCACCCTGTATCACCTGCAAACAAATGGGTAAACTGAGGTCTCCAATAGGTAGATCAAGAATATTTTGCAAAAGACTGTGGGACCTGACCGGAAGGATTGGTCCACATGACTAGATGATGCCCTTTGGGCATACAGGATCACTTTTAAGACCCCAATAGTCATGTAACCTTATTGCCTGGCTTTTGGCAAAGCTTGCCACCTTCTGGTCGAGTTGCAACACTGGGCTTACTGGGTTGTTAAGCAGTGCAACATGGATTCTCAGTTAGCCGGAGCACAGAGGACACTCCAACTCTCCGAGCTGGAGGAAATCTGTCGGGACACATATGAGAATAGTTGACTTTACAATGAAAAGATGAAAGCCATCCACGACTTACACATCCATGGGAAAACCTTCGGGCCCAACCAGCAAGTCTGGCTTTTTGATGCCTAACTTAAACTTTTCCTCGGGAAGCTGAGATCAAAGTGCATAAGACCATATCAGGTGGTCAAACCTTATCCCAATGGGGTAGTTGAAATTGCAGATCCTAACACTGGGCAAACCTTCATAGTAAACGATCAGAGATTAAAACATTTTCTTGCCTAGGTTCCCCCAAAGGAAGTTGTCACCCTCATTGAGGGTTTACACAAAGCCTCGCCTAGCTGGAGGCAATAAACTCAGCGCTTTCTAGGAGGCAACCCAGAAGATTCAGACTGATTAGGAACATGGAAACACTCAGGTGATTTCTTTCTATACCCCCTTTCATATACATTTATTTGACAATGAGGACATTGTCCAACTTAAGCATAGGGGGGTGGTAATTTTCATTCTTTGAGTATAAATTATCAGCTTGAATTATAAATAAATTAAAAAAAAGGAAGTAGAACTTAAGCATTAGGAGCTTGTCAACTAAGGGAAATAATATTAGAAGAACCTGGACACTTAGACTTTTCAAGCCTTCAGGCTTAATCAGCCCAGGTGTCCTCTAAAATGAGGATTTAGCCTCAAATCCTCGCAACCTTAATTTACATGAATTTACCAATAAAGTAGGATGATAAGTATACAACTTATCAACCCACCCTCTAACTCAAAGGGACTTTTAGTCTAAGCATCTTCACACATTTTTGCACTGAGTCACTCCTCGAAGATTCTAACAGAAATTAGGTAGCTAAAGAACCTTGAAGGGTGGTATGGCTGGCAAGTTGTTATGGGTAATAGTCCATTGTCCAGTTGTCTAGAGCCCAGCCACAGGACCACTTTCTTTTATTGCCTTTAGGTAAATCTATGATCAGGGAAGCTACCTACTAAACAACAAAAGAAAAAGAATAAAAAGGAGAAAAAGGGAGAAATGGAAAAATAGAAAAAGAAGAAAAAGAAAAAAATAAATAAACCACACTTCACCGCACGAGTATGGCTAGCAAGTGGTCATGGGTAACAGCCCATTGGCTGGTTGTCTAGAACCCAGTTCACTAAATGCACAGAAAGGCCAAAACACTTAAGGAAGAAGTGGAGAAGTAGAGTAATCTGGGGAGATATACACTGGAAATACCCTTATGTTTACCCCATGTAAAATAAAAGTCGGGAGAAAGCTATTGATCGGACAGATACACCTTCAGGCAAGCATTTCCTTTTTCGGTCACCTAGGGGTGTAGAAACCTGAAGTCTGTTTTAATTACTATTGAGTGAGTCTATCATAATATTCACACCAAGATGCTTAGCTCTTAGAGTCTTTTTCGAGTTATGGGTGGGTTGGGTAGTCGTAAAAAGTTACCGACACACTCTCAACTGCAAAAATCCAAAAATATAAAAATAAAAAAAATGAGAAAAGTTGAAAAAGAAAAAGATATATATATATATATGTATATATGCTTTAAAGCAAGGTTTGGGTAGTTCACATTTTGGCAAGCACACAGGTGATGTTTAGTCTCTGTAGAATAGGCTCTTAATATATTTCCTCCCGTTGACAAGCAACAAATGTCTAAGTAATCAATTCCTAATTCTAACTGAAAATATTGACTAAGATAAACCTTGCTAGGGACTAGCAAGGGATGAGCATGGGGGTATGATAACTCCGCATTCAATGATGATAATTCCATCAACTAGGGTGAGTTTTGAGGATATATGCGCACTAATAACATGTCATGATAGGCATAGGAGCACTGCATGCATTCCTAGTTAAGATTGCTTATGGATCAATGTTTAATGGCCATATGTACAAGTGCATATTGAAACAAGTCTCAGATGAGCAATCGGACTGCATGGATGGACTCAGATCGACAAATCGAGTCCAATGGACTCGAAATCACTCAAATCCAACATCCAGAGCACCCTCGATCGACCCAAGAAGTTCTGTTCATTGATCATCAGATCAACGACCCATAGGCGGCCACGTGGCAGCATCCGATGCACCCTTACCCATAGTGCACCACCTCTTCATCGTGCTCAGCAACTTTAAGTCGTTCGATCCACCGATCGGACGGCTAAGAATTCACAACCTTCCGCCGCACGCATTCCTCACCCACGCGCCCTCACGGCCTTAGCTTCAGATCCTGCTCATTGGATTTCCATCGAATGGTCGACACCTCCCTACGCCTGACCTCGCTTCCGCACAAGCTAGTGGAGGTAGTGCAGTGGTTCGCGCCTCATCTACGAGCAAAGAGCGCCCATTCGAGATGCAGTTTGGCTTCAAATGGTAGCAGAATCATGCGCAGACAAAATTAAGCTGCTGATGCAAGTTTGACGGTGGGGATTGTGCCACGCAGCACAGTGGATGCACACGGATGATCACGCGTACGATAACGTGCAAGGCGTGCGCTCCACAAGCGCAATCTGAACCAGCATCGTGGGTGGAATCTCGACCATCCGATCTTCTATAAGACGGCTTACAGCGCGAGCACACGGATCACGGGCGAGGCTTGAGAAGAAGAAGCATGCGTGCCTTTGTCAAACTGGCACCAAAGGGCTTCAGTGCATTTTTGGGAGGGGTTTAGCGATGTCCTGGACATTGCTAAACCCCATTACCTCAATTAGAAGCCCTTTTCTCCTATTTAAACTCCTTTAACCACCCCATTCAAGGGCATTGAATACACACACACCTTCCGCCCTACTCCTAGCTCCTTCCTAGCTTCACCAAGCATACTTCACACTCGCCGGATTTGTCAAGCCACCGATGGAGCCCTCCTCCACATCCGTGGCCGCCTTGCCTCCTCCTCTCTCTCTCTTTACCCTAGTTTTATACTGCTTTTGTATAAGCTTTTAGCTATTGTTGTATTTGTGAACAAACTCAAGTTGCATGCTAAATGTTAATGTTAATGTTAATGTTGTTTCTTATATAGCTCCCATCTTGTTCGAAAGAATGTTGTGATTTAAAGACAAACTCTAACCCTACTCTCTCTCTCTATCTCTTTCTCATTTTCTCGCAAGCAAACCAAACTTCCTATGATAACTAAAAGCAACAAAGTAATCCAATTTCACGCCTCCTCATGTTCGACACTTGGACTCACCAAATCCAATCTTTAATTAAAACCGACGTCGTGAACGCATTCTATAACGACACAATTAAAACAACCGCATCTTACGCACGTCACTCCCTCGCAAGCAATAGCAAGCATCAGCTATGCCTAGCACACAACATAGCTGCATGCGAGCCATGCTGTGCATAGTGCATTTAGTGCCCATGTGTGGCTAGGCCTTGTTTTAGCCTCTTCCCTCACCTATCAAAGGCCAAGGACCCCTGCTCTTCATCCTCATCACTTCCTATGCTATTCCCACCTCCTTTAGAACTCCAAAAGTGTACCAAGCTCCCAAGAGTTTGCTCTCAAGCCATTAGGCCACCTAGCTTAGGCAATTGTATCCTCCACCAAATATTCTTCCTGCTCCTCAACCCATTCATAAGTGCCCTAAAGGCTATTCCCTCATTCCCATTCAGGAAGTCGATCATCTCAACCGTCTCACCCTCATTCCCATAGTAGAGTAGCTCCATTTACTCATCCTATATTCCCTTTGTTTGGCCTAAGCTTTCCTCTACCTTGGTTCTTCATGCACGTCATCCTATGCTTCATTCCCTTCGTCCAGCTGCCGCCAAACGCCATCGTCTCGCTGGACAGTCGCTTCGGGAGAATTCTTTTATCCCTCTCTCTCTTTTATTCTATGTTTGTTAGTTGTAATAAAACTTTGTGTTGAAATATATCATTTTCGCCTCTCTCTCTCCATCTTTTCTCTCTATTTATTTTCAATTAGTTTAGCTTAGATAATTGTCACCTACTATCCTACTTATATAAAATCACAAAAAAATACAAAAGCAAAAGCATTTCTTAAAAAACAAATAAAACCAAGCATGGATTTCAAAAATCAAACATCGCCTTCTCGTGTTCGACCCAGGACTTATCTAGTCTCGGTAGAAATTATTTGACAGTCGAATTTTCACACGTACTATGATGCAGGTTTCTCCAAAACCCTAAGCTCTCTTGTTTTCTCGAATTTTTTGACTCATCAACCTCGATCAAGGAAGGCTCGATTAGGAGTGATGTCTCTTATGGTGGAAGAAATGAGTGGGCCTCCATGCTCCTATTTCTTAAGAGGTGGCTTGCTTAGAATTAGTGAATTGGTGCAGTCGAACAAGAATACTATCCTAACAAAATCAAATTCTACCTTATGCTTTTTCATATAAGAACTCATCAAAGATCCTACGTAGGTGGGAATGGAACAGATAGCTATGAGGAGTACGGTTGTCATCAATTGGAACTTTTTTAACTTGGATATCTTCTCCTTAGATTTCTCCTTTGACTTCTTGTGTTTGCCCATATATTCACATTTTACTCCTGAATCAAATTTTCTTTCGAACACGGATTTTCTTCTCACAACATTATTATTCTAGATTTGTGTTTTTTAAGAACAGTTCCTAGAGTGAGTGACTTATGTAAGATCTATAAAGATAGATGGATACTATTCTACATGCACAAACACTAAAACAAGGAATTAGTAATAACAAGAAAGATTTGAACAAATCACAATCACAGAAATTGGCACAAGATGTATAGTGGTTCCCCACTCACTTGGGTACTCCACTACCTAAGCCTCCCAGCTTAGGATTTTTAACCCGATTCCCTCAACTCTAAGAGAATCAATTTACTAAATAAGGTAATTAACGAGTTACTGATGGGAACACGATCATGAGCCATAACTAGCTCAATTTAGTCATTATCAAGGAATAAATACTCCTGCATAACTAACAGAAGGCTATAATTCATTGCATAATCATTCTGAGAAGAAAGACAAGAAACTAGGGTTAAAACTGTAATTTTGCCATCATATCTTTTATGTAGAATAACCATGATTTTTCCCAGGGGTAATTAAGGGTCAAATGGTCTTAAATACCCAACAAATGGGTTCATACAGACAGAAAAATATTTTCGCGTGTTTTGAGAATTAAATGACTTCTAAAATGCTAAAAATAGACCCGCTTAATTAACTGAGGCTATGGTCAGGATAAAATTCACCTAAATGCCCTAAAATTCATAGAAAAATATTCTCTACGGTTTGGTACCTTCAATTTGACCATCAGAACCCGTCTTGACCCAAAATAAAGTCTTAGACTGATATTTGCCCTAATTTGGGTTTTTGCATAAATTACACACTCAAACTAGGTCAAAACCAAGATTCAACTTCACCATTGGATTCCTTAGGTTAAAATTAGGTTTGTACCAAAATCTAGGTCCAATCTGAGACTGTCTTGACCTAGTTTGCAATTTGGTCCTGTTTGATTCTTTTATATCACACATATGCCCTTACTTTCAAAATCCATACAAAAAGGCCCCTAAATTTGTCATCATTTTCACAAACAGGTCCCTGCTTCCACGAATCCTATTCCTACAAACTTCAATGACTTAAAATTATCAAGTTCTCCTTGATTACTTGACGAATCCCTCTAAAATTTGAAAAGGAAGTTCGTCAAGTAATTCCCTTCCTTTTGAGCCAATTCCCAAGCTCCCAAACTTTCCCAATCTCTCATGCGAATGCACGAGAGATTAGGGCATCTTGGGATTTATTTCTCCGATGAGCTTTCCAAGCTTGGGAAGCAAGCTTCCCAACCCAAAATGTCATCGAGAGCCCTATAAAAGAGCCACCGTGGCCTTGCACTTCTCCCCAACAAGTTTTGGTGCATCAACACCCTCAGTGACCCTCTTCGATCCTCCTCCTCTAGTCTTCTAACGACCAAATTGGTCAACTTACCCAACTCCTCTCTTCTTCGCGACTCTCCCCGACCAAAGGGAGGGCATTTCTTCGTCTGCCTCGTCGTCGTCACCTCGCCATTCTATTCTCCTTCTCCGATGCCAGTCTACCACCACCGGTTGCCTTCGCCCCTCTACCTCGTCCCTAAGTCCCTCTATCTCTCCCTTTTCCTCTCTACACTATTCTCCCACTCTTGCAACACACGCACGACAACCAATTCTCCCTCAATGCCATCACCTTCCTCCACTCCAGTGACACCACTGACGAGGGCTTTCATCTGCTACACACATCCATACCCCTCGCTAACTAGCCCATGACCTCTACCTCGACCTAAGGGCCAAATGCCCTCTATGCATTTCACTGATTCATCACCCAAACTCTCCCCCGAACACCACACTCACCACACCTCCACTCTAAGGTCGTATGGCCTTCAAACACCCTCACACACAAAATCACCACCATCATCACACTAGCCTATCCCCAGCAATCCTGCCGAATGCTTCTGACAAAACCAAAAGCCTGTTCTTCTTGTTTCAGGTGTTGAGCTTCGACCGCCATTAGCAGGTAAGCTTCAAGCAAGATTGCTTGAAGCCTTCTTCAGCACCTAAAGCTCTAGGTAACTATCCCAGGCGTAGTGGAACATCTCCAGGAAGGGTCCCAAGGCTCCAATTGAAGGCATCGTCCTCAGCAGCTACTCCAATTGGAGAGCTCTTCACCGCAGCAGCGCATGCATAGAAGGGCACCGCCTTTAGTGCCACATCGGTAGCTGATGAAGCGGTGCGCGGAAATAAAAGGAATTTGTGCCTTATCCCTGTTGCCTCAGTAGCATGGGGTGAGGTCCCCTTGTACGAATCCACGCACAATCTCACCCGTGGCCACGCCACACGGGTTTGAGCTCTGAACCATTTACCCATGTACGTGGATCTGATTAGCATAGATCTGAGAGAGGGTTAAGGAGAAGAAAAGAGAGAGAGGGGAGGGTGGTTTTGCTCTTGCAGGAAATTATGCGACACTTAGTTGCAAAAAGAGGAAAAGAGCCAAGGAAAGGAAGAAAGAAGAGAACAGCAGAGAAGAAAGGAAGAAATGACCCTTGAGTCTCTTGGAGGCACTGTAGCAACTGGCTGTTTAAGACATCTGATCTACCCATCTACCATCTGATTTCACATATCCAAGCCTCCTAGGATCTATTGCTTACTCATCTTTCGTGAATTAATTGTGGTTGGTACTATGCACACATTTGTAATAATTGTGGTTAAATTGTAAGGTTAATTAGGTGATTCAAATCACCATTTTAACCCCATCTTTTTGCCCTTCATTTCTATTAAGTCTTGATTGCAATTTCTTATATCTTTGACTGAAATTATGATCTTGAGTATTAAATTGCCACTTTCTTCCTGTGTTCGACCTCGGATTTCTTTCGAGTATAAATATTATTTGTTTTTCACGCTGATTTGAACTATACTGCAACGTGATGATTTTTAAAACCCATTTCAGAGCGCCAAACATTTTGGCACCGTTACCTGGGAGCAACGTGCAATTTGATCTCCTGATTGCAATATCTGATTCGATACTAGCTTGCTCTATCTCTTTTGACTGTGATCTGTTTAGGGGGGATTTATTGAAAGAAGATTAGTCACACATCAGCCACTCCAGGGGCATGTAAACTCCATCAACCCTCTTCTAAGCCCTTGATTCTGAAAAGCTGAAAAAGAAAAAAAATCAATTAGGGCTGCTTGCATTCTATTCTTAGATTAATCATCAAGTTGTCCGATTTGATACATTCTATTTTAGAAATCCAAACCCTAATTTGTGCACCTACTTAGAGCTTAAGGCATCTCGAGCTATCACATTCTTGCTTGAGCCCTAGGTACCACATTTGGACAGATTAAATTGGACCAATCAGAGCCAACTAGGGTTTCCAGTTTAGAGTTTTTGAGATACACTTGCTTAATCAAGAATTAACCTTCCCAAACAGTGTGTGCCTAAGCCTTGGTTGAATTGATCTATTCAAGCAAACCATAAGAACATGCTCTTAATTTCATTTGAACACTAAAAAAGAGACCTAAATTTGTCAAAGGACAAAACAGGTGAAATTGACCCACCTTGTTGTGTTAACCAATGTTCAAATTAGGTCACTTTGCACAAAAACATCTTAAAGTTCAAGTGAAATCATAAGCACCTTGTTCTTAATCTAAACCTGGTAGACTTAAGAGGTTAAGTCCCCATTCTGGTCTACCTAGATCCTCAGTGACAAGAGAGGTTGGGTGGGGG
Organism: Thalassia testudinum; assembly: GCA_037157565.1. Taxonomy (NCBI): domain Eukaryota; kingdom Viridiplantae; phylum Streptophyta; class Magnoliopsida; order Alismatales; family Hydrocharitaceae; genus Thalassia; species Thalassia testudinum. The sequence continues at coordinate 106,188,157 of JAZHRO010000003.1, read as the reverse complement.
AAACCCTGTAACTTGTTGGGGTGCTCTACCGTGTAGGGGTCTTCGTGGGACTCTCCCCCTTTGGCTGCCCAGGTAATTCTCAGTTGGATGGCTTTCTGACTAAGGGATATCATCTATTCCGAACCTCTATAGTCGTCCAAAATTTTTGGGTGTCTTGATTGGGTCCATCACCTGCTATCCCTCATCTAATCCATCGGTGCATGTTTGGGAGGAGGTCCTTAAGACCATCCTTGAGGCCTCCATTAGATATTCACTCTTGTCGAGGTCGAGCCTTGACTTTCGTGTTTGTGCAACAACTGAATCACATTAACATATCCTCTGATTCAAAACCATCTTCCCCTTCATCAGCTATGGATCACCAAGAAGAAGAACCTAATCTTAAGCAACAATTCCATGATTTCCAAAATTGAATCAATGCCATCATCAACTCACCGTCGTGTCCTCAAATGCAAGATCACTATAATCCCATAGCAGTGGAGATCGAACCCCGAATCAACATCCCCGAGGGAGGAGACGAGGTAGATCTCATGCCTAGCATGCTTCATATGACCCCAAAATTTCATGGCTTGAACTCCGAGGATCCTTTCCAACACATCAAAACCCTAAAACATCTAGTTCACGCCTTTGGGGCAGATGTACAGAATCGGGACGGATTACTCTTAAAGCTCTTCTCATTCTCCCTGGCTGACAAAGCCGCTCACTGGTTTCAGACTCAACCACACACAATCAACACATGGGGAGAACTTCAAACCACCTTCCTGGAAAAATTCTACCCCTTTGGACGTACCAACATAATGCAACACCAAATCATGCACTTCTCCCATAGAGAGGGAGAATCTCTACACGAAGCATGGGATCGCTTCTTGGATCTCATGCGTAAGTGCCCCCATCACGGAGTGCTGAAGTGGGAACAAGTCCAATCCTTTTACAACGGACTACGTGAGGAAATCAAGCTCTTTGTCAAGGCAACCTGTGGTGGTAGCATCATGGGTCAACATGAGGACACGATCTGGGAAATTCTTGAGAACATGTGCGAGAACTCCCTGCACAATGAGTCATTGGGTGCGTGCGATCGAACGTCCACCCACTCATTGACAAATAATCAGGGGGTACACGAATCTCAAGGCCTTTCCTCATCTGTTGATCTGGAGTTCGTAGCCAGTCAATTGGACAAGGTCTCCATTATCAAAAACAAGGTGGACGACATCACTCGTCATCTACACAAATCCACCTCTGCACCTCAAAGCACATACGTGCACCCGCCCACGAGAAGGGGGGCTGCACACAACATCTACCACTCCCTAGGGATGGATGCATATCCACCCCCGTCTGATTATGGCTTCGGAGGCAACTCTGGGTCAACCCACTTCAGTTGGGGGAACTCTGAACCCTCGTACCCTGATTATCTTAGAGCTCCTCAAACCTGTAAGGTTCTTCAAGCCATCCAGAATAATCCTTTCTCCAACACATACAACTCTGGATGGCGTAATCATCCTAACTTTTCGTGGTTGGGAAATAACCCAAATCTAAGACTTCAATTCCAACCTTGACCATAGACACCGCAACCTTATCAGCCCACCCAACCAAGGCCCACTCAAAACTTCCAATCTGGACCACCTAAAGAGATCATACATCTTTGATTCTCCTGACCTTGGTTGACATGTAGAAGCAACACAAAGAAGAGATTTCTAAGTTACGAAATCAATGGCCTTGCTGGCGAGTGCTCACCAGCCTAGTGCACTTCCTTCTCAGCCACTTCCAAATTCGAATAACGTGCCAAACTAGAGGAATGTTATGAACCCAAATCAGGGCCAAGCCCACTTTGTTTATCAGGCTCTGTCTACTCCATCACCTGATGGAATGGATGCTTCAACTTCATACTCGGGATTTCAGTAGCAAACACCTTTTTTCCCTAACCCAAACTAAAATCAGGTAGGATTAAATTTCGTCACCACCCGTAGTGGCAAAGCAACACAAGACCCACCCTTTCCTAGCCACAACATGCCTGAGATCGTAAACCCTAATCCTAGACTGGTCATCCAAGACACACCCATCCCTGATAAAGAGCTTGAGCCAATTCTAGAGGAACCATCTAAGGTTCCATTTCCTGAGGCCTTGACCATGGGAAATAGGACAGCTAAACCTGTGTCACCTGAGGAGGACCTAGTTAAGCTCTTAGAGCAGGTCCATATAAACATCCCCTTGATGGATGCAATTCGCCACGTACCAGCTTACGCACGATTCCTGAAAGACATGTGTACACCTAAGCGTAAGCCATGAACCAAAGGCGAGAACCCAATCGTACTATCGGAGCAAGCTAGCTCCATCATTTTGAGAAAACTCCCGCCTAAAGCAAAAGATCCAGGCACCCGTTTGATCTCCTTTGCTATCGGTGATATATAGTTTGATCGAGCCTTACTAGACCTAGGAGCTTCCATAAATTTGATACCTACATCCCTACTAGACTACTTTGAGGAAATTGAGCTTAAACTGACAGAAATGATCTTGCAATCAGCTGATCGATCGATTAAGTCACCAAAAGGAATTCTCGAGGATGAAATAGTTAGAATACACGATTTCTATTTTCCCATGGATTTCATTGTCTTAGACATGGATGCTCCTGAGAACTTGAATACACCGATCATACTAGGGAGACCCTTTTTGGCCACTACTAGGGCCAAATTGAGTTAAAATTTGGGAGCAAGACACTAAAAATTGACATCTTTATGGCCCAACAAAGAATTAATTGCAGGGTTATAGAACAAATTTGTGATATAGAGGTCGTGGTTGATGATCTATGTATCGAGGAAAACTCAAATATTTTTGATCAACCACAAGAAGAACAAAACCTGAAATTAGAGGAGCCTAAACCTAACCTAGACACACCCATCACTCCTTCCTTTACTCCCGACACCCACCCTGAACTGCTTGCTACTGTTGATAATCCTGTTATGGAATTGAAGCCCCTCCCTAACCATCTCGAATATGTCTTTTTGGGTTCCAATCAGATATTTCCTGTGATTATCAACTCCCAACTCACACCTGATCAGGAAACATGCCTGATTTCTATTCTGCAGCAGCATTAGAGAGCCATTGGATGGACTCTCGATGATCTGATTGGCATCAACCCTTCATACTACGCACATCACATCTATACCGAAGTGGGCTCATGACCAACCTGTGAAATGTAGAGATGCATAAATCAAAATCTGTAGGATGTCATAAAAAAGGAGATCATCAAGTGGTTAGATGTAGGGATCATCTACCCGATCTCCGACAGTCGTTGGGTGAGTCCAATTCAAGTTGTGCCTAAGAAGGCAAGGCTCACCATCATCACGACTAAAATCGGAGAAACTATACCGACCTGTATAGCAAACTCGTGGAGAGTCTGTATTGCCAATTCAAGTTGTGCCTAAGAAGGCAAGGCTCACCATCATCACGACTAAAATCGGAGAACTATACCTTCCCATATAGCAAACTCGTGGAGAGTCTGTATTGATTACAGAAGACTCAATTCCTCCACGAAGAAGGATCATTTCCCACTATCGTTCATTGATCAGATATTCGAGAAACTAGTGGGAAATCGATTCTTCTGCTTTTTGGACATGTACTCCAGTTATAATTAGGTCGCAATCCATCCTGAGGACCAAGAGAAGACCACCTTCACCTGCCCCTTTAGGACATACGCATTCCGAAGGATGCTGTTCGATCTCTGCATTGCACCCGCTACTTCTCAGGGGTGCATGCTTGCCATATTCTCAGATATGGTAGGTGAATACCTTAAGGTCATCATGGATGACTTCTCGGTATTTGGGGAATCTTTTGATGATTACCTCCTGCTCTTGGTCCAAATCCTCATGCAATGCATTGATGTGAATTTGGTTCTTTCCTAGGAAAAGAGCCACTTCATGGTACCTGAGGGAATTGCCTTGGGACATCTCATCCCTAAAAAAGGCATGTAGGTTGATCAAGCCAAGGTGAATTTGATTTCCAAACTCCCTATGCCTAGCTCGATCAAAGACATTTGATCCTTTTTGGGGCACATTGGTTTTTACCGTCGATTCATTCCCAATTTTTTAAAAATCCCAAGCCCCCTGACTAATCTTCTATCTAAGGATGTCTCCTTTGAAATTTTCGAGGAGTGCACTCAGGCATTTGAGATCCTACGTGATCAAGTTACCCAAGCAGCTATCCTGCAGTCCCCTGATTGGTCTCAACCCTTTGAGATCATGTGCGATGCATCTAATTATGCTTTGGGTGCAGTACTTGGGAAAAAAATAGACTGGAAACCTGTGGTCATCTACTACGCTAGCAAGACACTTGACGAGGCTCAGCGTATTTACACAGTTACTGAGAAAGAGCTACTAGTCGTCATATTTGGCCTGGAAAAATTCAGATCTTATCTTTTGGATTCACATGTTATCATATACTTGGATAACACTGTTGTGAGGCACCTCCTCATGAAGAAGGATGTGAAACCTCGACTAATTCGCTGGATCTTGCTGTTGCAAGAATTTGATCTCAAGATTCGCAATAAAGTGGGAAAATGGAACATGGTAGCTAACCATTTGTCCCATCTTCCTTCTTCCTTCATCGACCCGTCTGGTCCAATCATAGAGCATTTTCTGGACGAGCACCTGCTAGCCATTCATAGTCTCCCATGGTTTACTAATATTATAAATTACTTGGTTATGGGGAAAGTTCTGCTAGATTGGGCAACTTCCAAGAGGGACAAATTGATTGTCGAGGCCAAGTACTATATTTGGGAGGAACCATACCTTTTCCACATTGGCAATGATCAGGTGATCCGAAGATGCATTCCTGACTACGAGGTCAATGACATGATATCTTTCTGTTACGACTAGGACTACAATGGCCATTTCTCTAGGCGTAAAACTACAACGAAAATTCTCCAGTGTGGGTTCTTTTGGCCTACTTTGTTCTAAGACGCACAGGCGTATTGTGGGGCATGCACTTGTTGTCAGACCCTTGGCAACATGGGCCAGCGGGATATGATGCCCTTGAATCCGATTATTATGTGCAAAAGTCTTTGACAGATGGGGAATTGATTTCATGGGACCCTTTCCCGAATGTAATGGCTTCGAGTACATTCTACTCGTTGTTGATTATGTCTCTAAATGGATCAAAGCCGTCCCCATGAGAACTAGTGATCATAATGTTGTCTTCCAATTTATCTAGGAGAACATCGTTACCTGATTTGGGGTTCCTAATGCCATCATCAGCGATGGCAGGTCTCATTTTAACAATGTGCACTTCTAGTCCCTGATGAAAAGGTATGGGGTGACACATTGTATCTCGACTCCTTACCACCCCCAGACTAATGGACTGACAGAATTGTTGAATCGAGAGATTAAGAAGATCCTTCAGGTTACTATTCGGCTTGATAGGAAGGATTGATCTACTCACCTTCTGAAAGCCTTGTGGGCCTATAGAACTACCCACAAGACCCAATTAGGCATGTCTCCTAATGGGAACACCATCATGAGCCCTAACTAGCCCATTTTGACCCACAAAAGAAAACAAACGCTCCTACATAACCAAATGGAGGTCCTAATTCACTGAATAATCATTCTGAGATAAAAGCAAGAAACAAGGGGTAAAATTGTAATTTACTATTGCAGTACAACAACAGGTTTTCTCAAGGGCTAAAAACAGGTCAAAAGCTCTTAACAAGATAAAAAGTGGGTTGGATCAAACAGAAAAGGGCTCGTGTGAGTTTTGGGAATTAAATGACTTCTTGTAACCTTAAAACAGACCCACTTGATTAAACAAGGTGCTGGTCAAGACAAAATTCACCTAAACCTTCTAAAAATCATAGAAAAATATTCTCTAGGGTTTAAAACCTTCAATTTGGTTATTGGAACCTATTTTGACGTAGAATGGGGTCTCAAACAAATATTTGCCCTAAATTAGGTTTTTGTGTAAATTGCCTAGCCAAACGTGGTCAAACCAAAAATTCAAATTCACCATTGGATTCCTTAGGTCTAAATTAGGTTTGTACCAAAATTTGGGCTTAAGGGAAACTCATCTTGACCTACTTTGCAAATAAGTTCAACCTGATTACATTTCTACCCCTATCTTTCGAAAACCCTTGCATTTGGCCCCTAGCTTCTTCATCATCCTTGCAAATAGGTCCCTCCACCATTATAATGGAGGAAATCCTACTCCTACGAACTTTAGAAGGCAATTCCTCCTTGATTACTCAGAGAATCCCTCCCAAAATTGGAAGGGAGATTCTCTGAGTAATCTCCCCCAGTCTGAACCCATCACTGAGCCCTAATTTGTACACAATCTCTCATGCAAACGCATGAGAGATTTTGGTCTTTTTGAAGCTTCCATCTCCAGCAGACATACCTTGCTTGGAATCTTGGCTTCCAAGCATAAACCCTTCCCCAGAGGACTATTTAAGCAGCCCCTGATCCAGCCGCATCTCCTCAGCTTGGAATTAGGCTGGTCCCCCCTCAATTATTCTCTCTCCTCGCTAGCCTCAACACCTATGCAAGCTTCGGTGGTTCTTCCCTAGCTAATTTGTCAGCCAACAACAATACCAGTGGTTGGGTTATCTTCCTCTCCATCTGCGTTGGCCATACCAGCCTTGACGCCGCCTCTGCCTTCGTCTTCACTGCCGCCTCATCTATGGAGATCTTCTCTGACGTCGACCAAACCAACCAAGATGCCTCTCCTATCTCCTTCATCTTTAAATTAGGTCTGTTAGCTTCCCTCTCTCTTCTACTCCCATTCCCCCTCTTTATTTCTCAAAAACACCCTTCGACACCACTGATCACCATCACCTTCTCCACCTCTGGCCATACCTTCGACGAGGTGTCCCTATTGCTCCGCACCTCCATCCACCTTGCCAACCACCCAACGACCCCTACAACACCTCATTGATCATCTCCCACTACTCCAATCTCTCCGTCAACCACCCAAAAGCGCCCTCGAACACACCCACACACACGGTCACAATGTGCCCTGGGTACGCTCACTCAGGCGTTCATATGCCATGCCGACCACCTCTGCACACTTGCCGCACCTTGAAGAAGCTCCCTTAGCATTTTAACATGGCCGCAAGGCTATCTTGGTGTTTACAGGTGCAGACGTCCCTCTGCCATTGGAGCAAAGCTTGGTGCAAGCTTGCAAGCTGCTCCAGGTTTCACCAGCCTAAGGTCATTGTCCTAGATCATGTAGAATGTCTTCGCAAATGACTCTAGGCTGCCAATTGGAGCTAAAGGCAGTTGCAGCTACCTCATTCAAAGCAAGCTTCTTTGTCGCTGGCACGCGGAAAGGAGGTGGGACATTTAGTCCCACCTCGGAACTGGATAAGCAAGCATGGCTACATAGAAGGAATTTCTGCATTAGCCTTATCGCCTCCTACTCATGGGGTGAGGTCCCTCTCTCCCCCTCTCACAGCCTCATTCGTGACATTGCCCACGTAGACCTGGCCCGACCTGTTTACCCGACCGACTCACTCCTCACTCACCACCTACGCCGATGAGCCTGGACCCGGGTCTCCATTAGGTCCGATAACCCGACCTGGATGTGGCTCTGGGAGAGTGAACCGAAATAGAGAAAAGAGAAAGAGAGGAACGCTATGCAAGGGAGGGGGGTTTTGCTGTGGAAAGATTGGCTCCACACTTTGCCAAATCCAAGGAAGGAAGAAAAAAGAAGGAAGGAGGAAGAAGCTAAGGAAAAGAAGGTTAAAAGGAAGAAGCCAAGGAAGAGAAAGAAGAAGGAAGAAGTTGAGGTTCGCAAGGCAAAAGTTGAAGAGGAAAAGGTTGAAGGAAGGGAAAGAGAAGAAGGAAGAAGACAGAGAAAGCAAAGGAAAGAGAAGACAAAGAGAAGGAGCCAATGATAGAGAAAGAAGAAGAAAAGGCTAAAGTCAAAGAAAGAGAAGAAAGAAGGAAGAAGCTTAAGACAGATTGCAAGAGAAATCAGAGGAAAAATAAGAAGAAAGCACTGTAGCACATCACTTTTAAGACGTTTGATTATTCACTATTAGCTACAATTCTTTTTATGCTTCATATACTCATGCTTTACATTCTTCATAAGATTTTGAGTAGTATTATGTGTTCAATTTGCATTTATTATTGAGATTAGTGCATGAATTCCATTTGTTCGTTGTGTTCAACCTTGGACTTTAAAATTCAAGAAATAAAATCATATTTGTTTCCAAAGTGATTTCGACTGTACTGCAACGTGATTATTTAAACATCAATCTTGTCATGTTAACATTTAGATTAGTGTATGGAAAGGCATGTCTCCTTCCCGTCAAGATGGAGCACAAGGCTTATTGGGCAGTACGGAAGTGCAACTTGGATCTAATGAAGGCTAGAATACACTGTCGGTTGCAATTGAGCGAGAACGAGGAATTACGCAATGATGCATATGAGAACTTGCATATCTACAAAGAGTGAGTTAAGGCCTTCCTTGACAGACACATTATACGAAAATCTTTCCACCCTGGTCAAAAAGTTCTACTCTTTGATGCCAAACTCAAATTGTTCTAAGGAAAACTCAGATCAAAATGGATTGACCATTCTTGCTGAGATGAATCTTTGGAAATGGAGCCATTGAAATTAGCGAACTCAGCTTGATTCTGAACCTTTTGTTGTGAACGGTCAAAGACTCAAGTCATTCGTCGAACTCACTGACTCAAACTTGGCTGAGATATCTTTTTCCCTCCATTCTCCCTGAGCTCATTGCACCCGGTTGATGGCGTTAAACTCAGCACTTAACGGGAGGCAACCCATAATCTTTTTGAAAAATTTGAAACCCTTCTTGCCACATCTTATGCTAAACTCATATTGCACTTTAGGGTTCGCCCATTAAAATAGCCGACTCCACCTCCGGTACCTATACCCGAGCTTGAAATCATCCACAACAGTCACCTCGACCCGTCCACCCACCTAAAACCTATTCTAATGTACGATCTAAGTTGAATTTGAATCCACCTAATTTACAATGAGGACATTGCAAATCGTAGGAATGAGGGGGTATTAAAGTGCAAAATGCTGTGAGAATCACTTCAGAAGAAAGGGTTTCATAAAAAAAAAATACATATTACAAAAAAATTAAAAAATAAAAAATTGAAAAAGAAAAAAAATGGAGGAAATTTTGAAAGATCAATTTGCATATCATTTTGAGGAGAAAAAGTGGTGATATAAATGTAAAAAAGGAGCACAATTTGAAAAAAAAAATGAGAGTCATTAGTAAAAGATTAAGGAATCTACTTAATTCTAGACCAAATCAAAAATAAAGAAAATGAAAGACAAAAAATGCTTAGAGGCAAAAAGAGATTAGTATGAACGCTGATCTTAGGCCTCTTGGGCTGTGATTTTAGGCTAAAAAATTCAAGTATCTGTTAAGATCTGGATAGTCCTCAAGAGGTTGGGGAAAATGCGAAGCTTAAGTATTCGGTCTAAGGCTTAGGGATTATTCGGCCTCGTTAACTAACCTCTGGTTTGTGGGACTTGGTAACCTAAGCATTCCAATCCAAACACAGTCTGGTTCAGTGCACTTAATTATCAAAATCACGCAAAATACGTTAAATATGTTATGAAAAAGCTACCGAGATTAGGAGCGGCTGATCAGCACAAGTTGATTTGGAAGAGTTCCCGATGCAGAGAGGTAGGAAATTCCCTACGAAGATGCACAATAACATACTGTCTCCTCGGTGCTTGTCTCCTAGGATATCTAAATATCATACTAGGGGCAAGTAAGCACCATATGCTGGTTTAGATGCCATAGGCAGCATTATCATGAAATGTCAATTACCAAGGTATGGATTTAGCTATAGAATGCCATGGGCAAGATTATCCCCAAATCTCGAAAGCCAGGGTTCTGGGGGTTGCCATGGGTGGTGCTATCTCAAAGCATTGATTGCCAGGGACCCTGCGATGATTGGTGGTGAGAGCTAGGAATCTGATACAGATCATGTTGTAAAGCCAATCCGAAGTTAGAAATAAAGGAAGAAAAGAGAGAGAAAAATCTCCAAAAATAAAGAAAACAATTCCTCTGTCTCTCTCTTACAAAAACTCACTACAAACTGAACTTAGGCTAAAACATGTTACAAGCATGGGTTCTTTAACCATGGAGTTCAATGAACCTTAGGTTAGTTCCTGTAGGCCTTAGAAACCTTAGCAGTGAATTGAGGCTAAAGCTGGTCAGGTCTAGATCTTGGTTGATACTTGAGTACCTCTAGGCCTACTATTGGCATTCTGACCTAATCTACAAAAGAATGCACACATCAGAAATCTAAACATGTGGTCTAGAATCTAAGTTAAATTCCATGAGATTTTGCTAAGGGACTAGCAAAATCTAGGCATGGGGGTATGATGGGAACACCATCATGAGCCATAACTAGCTCAATTTAGTCAATATCAATCAATAAATGCTCCTACATAACTAACAGAAAGCCATAATTCACTGCATGATCATTTTAAGAAGAAAGACAAGAAATCAGGGTTAAAACTATAATTTTACCATCATATCTTGAATGCAGAATAACCGTGGGTTTTCCCAGGGGTAATTAAAGGTCAAATGGTCTTATATACCCAACAAGTGGGTTCATACAGACAGAAAAAGGTTTTTGCGTGTTTTGAGAATTAAATGACTTTTGAAACCCTAAAACCAGACCTTCTTAATTAACTGAGGTTCTGGTCAGGATAAAATTCTCCTAAACCCTCTAAAATTCAAAGAAAATATTCTCTATGGCTTGGTACCTTCAATTTGACCATCAGAACCCGTCTTGACCCAAAATAGAGTCTCAGATTGACATTTACCCTAATTTGGGTTTTTACATAAATTACCCAATCAAACTATGTAAAAACCAAAATCCAACTTCACCATTGGATTCTTTAGGTCAAAATTAGGTTTGAACCAAAACTTGTGCCCAACCTTGGACTGTCTTGACCTAGTTTGCAATTTGATCCTATCTGATTCTTTTATATCACACATATGCCCTTAACTTTCAAAATCCTTACAAAAGGCCCCTAAATTTGTCATTATTTTCACAAATAGGTCCCTGTTGCCATGAATTCTATTCCTACAAACTCTGATGACCTAAAATTGGCATGTTCCCCTTATTTACTTGACGAATCCCTCTCAAATTTGAAAGGGAAGTTCGTTAAGTAATTCCCTTCCTTTTGAGCCAATTCCTAAGCTCCCAAACTTTCCCAATCTCTCATGCGAACGTACAAGATTAGGGTATCTTGGGATTTCTTTCTCCGGTGAGCTTTCCAACCTTGGGAAGCATGCTTCCCAAGAGCAAAATGCCATTGAGAACCCTATAAAAGGACCCATGTGGCCTTGGGCTTGTCCCCAGCAAGTTTTGGTGCGTCAACTGCCTTAGATTCTCCTTCTTTGGCCACCAAAACCCCTACTCTGGTGACCCTCTTCGATCCTCCTCCTCCAGCCATCCAACGACCAAATTGTTCGGCTTACCCAACTCCTCTCTTCTTCGTGACTCTCCCCAGCCAAAGGGAGGGCGTTTCTCCGTCTGCCTCATCGTCGCCGCCTCGCCATTCTATTCTCCTTCTTCGGTGCTAGTCTACCACCACCGGCTGCCTCTGCCCCTCTACCGCCTCCCTAAGTCCCTCTATCTCTCCCTTTTCCTCTCTATGCTATTCTCCCACTCTCTCAACACATGCACAACCACCGATTCTCCCTCAAACATCGTCACCTTCCACCATTCCGGTGACACCACCGATGAGGGCTTTCGTCCACTTCACATATCCATCCCCATCACCAACTAGCCCATGGCCTTCGCCTTGAAGCAAGGGCCAAAAGCCCTCTATCTATTTCACCAATTCATCACCTAAACTCTCCCCCAAGCACCACACTCACCGCACCTCCGCTCCAAGGTCATACAACCTTCACACACCCTCACACACAAAATCACCGCCACTGTCACACTTGCTGGTCCCCGGTGATCCTGCCGAACGCTTCTGATAGGGCCAAAAGCCTGTTCTGCTTGTTTCAGGTGTTGAGCTTCAGCTGCCATTAGCAGGTGAGCTTCAAGCTTGCTTGAAGGCTTCTTCAGCACCTGAAGCTCTAGGTAACCATCCCAGGCATCGCGGAACATCTCCAGGAAGGGTCCCAAGGAGCCAATTGAAGGCGTTGTCCTCAACAGCTGCTCCAATTGGAGAGCTCATCACTGCAGCAACACATGTGTAGAAGAGCTCCGCCTTCAGTGCCACATCGGTAGCTGATGAAGCGGCACGCGGAAATAAAAGGAATTTGTACTTTATCCTTGTTGCCTCAGTAGCATGGGGTGAGGTCCCCTCGCACGAATCCACGCATGCTCTCACCCGCGGCCATGCCACGTGGGTCTGAGCTCTGAACCGTTTACCCATGTACCTGGATCCGATTAGCATATATCTGAGAGGGGATTAAGGAGAAGAAAAGAGAGAGAGGGGTGGAGGTTTTTCTCTTGCAGGAAATTATGCAACACTTAGTCACAAAAAAAGGAAAAGAGCCAAGGAAAGAAAGAAAGCAGTGAACACCAGAGAAGAAAGGAAGAAGTAACCCTTGATCTCTTGGTGGCACTGTAGAAACTGGATATTTAAGACATCTGATCTACGCATCCACCGTCTGATTTCACATCTCCAAGCCTCTCAGGATCTATTGCTTACTCATCTTGCGTGAATTAATTGTGGTTGATGCTATGCAAACATTTGAAATAATTGTGGCTAAATTGTTAGGTTAATTTGGTGACTCAAATCACCATTTTAACCCTTTCATTTTGGCCTTCATTTCTATTGAGTATTGATTGCAATTTCTTATATCTTTTACTGAAATTGTGATCTTGAGTATTAAATTACCACTTGCTCCTTGTGTTCGACCTCTGATTTCTTCCGAGTATAAATATTATTTGCTTTTCGTGCTGATTCGAACTATGCTGCAACGCGATGATTTTTAAAACCTGCTTCAGAGCGACAAACAGTTTCCTCAACCCAAGTGCAAGAACGGGTTATCACAACCCAACGAGCAACAAGCCCAATTATAAATAGAGCATTGGTGTAAGACAAAAGAAATCTTACAACAGAAAGACCTAAGCCTCTCAACAAGTATATAAATGATATTACAGATTTGAGAGCCTAGTAAAAATGTGAATTGCCTTGTGAATGAGTGAAAGAAATGCGTCAACGAGTTTGCAAAGGTGTAGAGAGATTGAAACCAGTAAACACTATTTTCTTCTCTTTAACATGTGATGGAAATATGAAATATAGCTCTAGAATTTTTCTCTTCTATTTCTTATGTGCAAACTAAGAGCCCTAGGGTCTTTTTATAGAGTTAGGACCTAGGTTACTCGTCTACTAGACATTGGGGTTTAAATCCCAATGTTCATATTACCAAAATTAATTTTCTAGCCATTTAGTTTTGAGCCAACGGCTAACTAGTACCGGTACTCGTTGCTTTTAGATTTGGGTTTTAAATACTTAACACAAATCTGTAATCCACTTGTACCAATAGTAATCATAAGTACCGGTACCCGTTGCCTCCAGTACTGGTACTGATCACGCGTACCGATACTCACGGGGTAGAGGTTTGTTTCATTGAAAAAATCCAAACATATAACTCACGTACTAAACTTTAGTACTTGTACTTATAGGTTAACAAGTACCTTTATAAACATGAATACAACATGATTACTAGCCTATTTTTGCAAATACTTTAAACATTAAAAAACTATTTTTAAAATAATACGTACTTTGAAATAAATCGAATGATCGTAATGTTTTATCCTAATTTATCTCTATATGATTTTTATGATCAAATTCTTGTTTCTTTGTTAAGAGGCATACATTCTAAGAATAAAATAAAAACCTAACCTAAAAAAATAAACTCTATATGATCTTCTATCATAAACTCCTTATCGTCTTGCCTCCTTCCCGTAGTTCAATGTTTGCCTTGATCTTCACCTAAATCTGAAAAACACTTAATTGCAAACATTAATCCATAATAATTTTGTTAACACCAAAACAAGAGGTGGAATAAGGTTCCAATGATCTCCCTAATTTTGGTGTTTACAAAACTATCTTGCAAATAGATAATTATAGAAAAAATAATTCTTAGCAATGTTATATGAAGGAAAAAATTTTAATTTAATCCTCCCCCTCAATATACACTCTCCCTAAAAATATTACTATTTGCTCTTTATTTTTTAATCTCCCACCTTTTTGGTGTTGACAAAACTATCTTGCAAATAGATAATTATAGAAAAAATAATTCTTAGCAATGCTATATGAAGGAAAAAATTTTAATTTAATCATCCCCCTCAATATATGCTCCCCCTAAAAATATTACCATTTGCTCTTTATTTTTCTCCCCCATTTTGTCAGTCACAAAAAATTGAAGGGGTAAAAATTACCATGCTAAAAAAAATTACCAATAGTAGTATGATGAATGTGGATACCAAGCTCCACTATCCCATCTTTTCTAGTCTTCATGTAGCTTGTAGAATGGTCGAAGTCTTCCATTTTCCACCTTGAACACCCATTGATCATGTTGATTCCAGTGACCTAACCCTACAAAATAATGTAAAATATCACTTCTAGGTACCCATTCTCTTGTGGGTCCTTTTGGGTTAGTACCTTTCAAACCCTGAGATTTATAGATCTTTTTTGTGTTAGATCTATAACTCTTAGGATTTTTAACCTTTTGGTACATCCATGCATGCCTAGGTGCATGCGATCTGGTTTGTGTTCTTTTTACTCTGAAATTTTGATTTTAAAGATCACAAAATTTAGTGTTTAGCCTAGTAATTGTTTTGAGATTATTTAAAGTCTCCTCAAAATGCTTATAGATGTTTTCTAACTCTACTATTTTTGCATGCAACTTATTATTAGTTTCATTTGACATTTCTAATTCCATTTCTAAAAATGAATTTTCTATTTCTAATGTTTGATAATTATTCTTTAAAACCTTATTTTCCTTTTTAAATAACCTAGCTTTATGATATAATTCTTCATAAGCTTCAAGTAGCTCTTTAAGAGAAAAATCAGGATTTACCTCATCTTCCATATCTTCTGAAGTTACAACCAAACAAAGGTGTGCGACATTGTCGTCATCCGATTCACTGGAGTCGGTGTCCATGTTGGAGTCGCTATCACCCCATGTTACTTTTAAATCATTCTTCTTCTTCTTCTTCTTAACCTCCTTTGTATCTTTCCTATTATCTTTCTTCTTGTTTACGGGGCAATCCTTTACGGGGCAATCCTTTCGCAAGTGGCCCTTTTTCTTGCAGTCATAACAAATAATATTAGATGAAACTCTATTGATTTGCTTACCTTGCTTTTAGAAAAATTTCTGGAACTTTCTTGTGAGCATCTCCATCTCTTCATCTTTGGATTCCGAAGTGCTTGAATCGGTGTCCTCCTTAATTGCTCTAAAGGCAATACTCTTCTTCTTGCTTGGCGTCTACTCCTCATTCTTCTTCATGTTCCCTAGTTGAACCTCATAGGCCATGAGGCTTCCAATTAGGTCATCGAGAGAAAGGATTGACAAGTCCTTTGCCTTTTGGATCGCTGTAGACTTCGGAGGCCAATCGCTTGTAAGAGATCTTAAGATCTTTCTTACACGTTATTCCTCTATCAGCTTGACTCCAAGATTCTTCATGGGGTTCATGATCTCTCCAAACCTCGTGTACATATCTTTGATTGTCTCTCCTTTCGTCATCCTGAAATACTCATATTCTTCGGTTAGAATATAAATACGGGTTTCTTTTACCTTGTGAGTACATTCATAGGTGACTTGCAGTGTGTGCTATATCTCGTATGCGGACTCGCAAGCTGAGATATGGTTGAACTCTTCCCTTGATAATGCATAATAAAGTGCGTTCATTGCCTTCGTGTTGCTGACAACCTTCTTCTTTTGATCAGTAGTTAGTACTACTCCTTCTTGCGGCTCTGGATCTGAAAACTTTTCTTGAATGAGGGTCCATGACTCCTCGTCCATCACCTTTAGGAAGACTTGCATCCTCCTCTTCGAGTACCCATAGTCCATCCCATCGAAATAGGGAGGACAAGTAGATGACTGTCCTTCGGTGTGCCTTGAGATTGCTGTCATCGTGAGCAAGATTTGTTTTGTCTTCTCACAACCTGCTTGGATACCACCTGGAGGATCTATAAAGATAGATGGCTACTATTCTATGTGCACAAACACTTAACCAAAGTATTAGTAATAACAAGAAAGATTTGCACAAATCACAATCACAGAAATTGGCACAAGATGTATAGTGGTTCCCCACTCACTTGGGTACTCCACTACCTAAGCTTCCCAGCTTAGGATTTTTAACCTGATACTCTCAATCCCAAGGAAATCAATTTACTAAACAAGGTAATTAATGAGTTACCTCAACCCAAGTATAAGAACGGGTTATCACAACCCAACGAGTAACAAGCTCAATTACAAATAGAGCACTGGTGTAAGACAAAAGAAATCTTACAACAAAAAAACCTAAGCCTCTCAACAAGTATACAAATGATATTACTGATTTGAGAGCCTAGTAAAGATGTGAATTACCTTGTGAATGCATGGAAGAAACGCGTCAACGAGATTGCAAAGGTGTAGAGAGATTGAAACCAGCAAACACTATTTTCTTCTCTTCAACATGTGATGGAAATATGAAATATAGCTTTAGAATTTTTCTCTTCTATTTCTTATGTGCAAACTAAGAGTCCTAGGGTCTTTTTAGTGAGTTAGGACCTAGGTTACTCGTCTACTAGACGTTGGGGATTAAATCCCAGCATTCATATTGCCAAAATTAATTTTCTTATCATTCAGTTTTGAGCCAGCTGCTAGCTGGTACTGGTACTAAAGTATGGGTACCAGTACTAGTGACATACTATCTTATGTTTTAAATTAGCTTATCACGGACAGTACCTATTGGGTATTGGTACTAATCATGAGTACCGATACTCATTGCTTCTAGATTTAGGTTTTAAATACTTAACACAAATCTGTAACCCACTTGTACCGGTACTGATCATGAGTATTGGTACTCGTTGCATCCAGTACCAGCACTGATCACGAGTACCAGTACTCGCAGGGTAGAGGTTTGTTTCTTTGGAAAAACCCAAATGTGTAACTCACATGTATCGGTTCTAAACTTTGGTACATTTACTTGTGGGTTAACAAGTACCTTTTTAAACATGAATACAACAAGATTACTAGCCTATTTTTGCAAATAGTTTAAACATTAAAAAGCTATCTTTTGAACAATACGTACTTTGAAATAAATCGAACGATCGTAATGTTTATCCTAATTTATCTCTATATGATTTCTACAATCTAATTCATGTTTCTTTGTTAAGAGGCATACATTCTAACAATAAAATAAAAACCTAATATAACAAAATAAACTCTGGATGATCTCTTGTCATCAACTCCTTGTCATCTTGCCTCCTTCCCGTAGTTCAATGTTTTCCTTGATCTTCACCTAAATCTGAAAAACACTCAATTGCAAACATTAATCCATAATAATTTTTTTAACACCAAAACAAGAGGTGGAACATGGTTCCAACAACTTAAGGTTGGGTGGGACACTTAAATCTAATGCTACTCCCCATGGTAATGGCATTGGCAGTGGCAAGATCTTAGGGAGGAGTAGGGAAAACAAGTGCCCCCTGGTTGGTCATAGTAGGAACTGGATTGTAGCCAGGAGGGGTTGGGGGAGCCCGATGAATCTCCTAAACTAATTGAACCCTTGAGGAATGGTTCCTTGGTTGGCTATGCTCCTCAAGTTCGAGATAGGTGATTGCATAGCAACCATGGGACTTAAATGAACCTAAATAATGTTAAAACCTAGCTATTTCCTGTGTTTAGCATGCATATCATTCATATATTGCATCATACCATCTTGTTTAGCTACACATAGAATAATGATAGATAATCCTACTATTTAAAGATTTATCCTTGTTTGTAGGCAATAAGAAGATTTGATGATGATCTTGACACAAATAGGGAATAAAGGGAAGTAGAGAAGACTGTTGTTTGTCAAAAAAAGAATAAGAAGCGCGGAATAAAGAGTAGAAGATGCGAGAAAGAGAGAGATTGGCACATAATCAAGAAGAGGAGAGGAGGATAACTAATCAAATCACATTTTCTATTGCCCATGAATATACTTTGCTAAGTTTCTGAACCAATTAGGTTAGAAGCATGATAATATAACATACATTTAGCATGCTTTTCATTTTAGATAGGCATGCATCCAATTTTGCATAATTTCTATGATGTGCACTGATTAATGATATTTAATGATCACATGATTGAAGGCTGAGAAAAAGAGAAGAAGAAAGAAAGAATTCAAGAAATTGAGTTGGAGATTTGAATTTAGGAGCTCTACAAACCCCAAGCTCCAACTTAACAAAGCAAAAAAACTATCGTGCATCAACAATTAATGAGCTCCTCCACTTCATTTATTAAGCTTCAACTCCACACAAAAAAATCCACCTGGGGCACCTTTGTACATCCTTCATGGCACATTTAAGTCCCTCTCCTCAATTCCAACAGAGCCACCCTCATTATGAATGCACATTTCACTACACCTTGATCCCTCCACTAATTAATAGCCACCCAACCCAATTCCATAACCTCATCATTAAATCTCAACACATCTACCCATAACCATAATTGTTGGCACACCCCTCCCTGCTTCCCCTTTTACCCCTCTCCTCCTCTATATAAGGCCATCCATTCCATCACTCCAAACCATCTTTGGCAATCCCTTCTCTTGAGCACTCTAAGGGACAAGGGGAGGGCCTAAGGACCACCTAAGTCGAAATTTTAGTCGTTGAGAGGAGTTTACAACACCACCCTTCAATTGCCAATCAATCGTCATTTGATTCTAGCACCATCATCTCACGCCACCATCTTGGAGGAAATTGGGTTGGACTTCTTTTTCCACCACACCAAGAAGGAGCAAGGAGGAGCACATCACCCTCTTGGAGGAAGTTTGTTTCCAAACTAAGGAGGAGAGAAGGGCCATCATCAACTACACCATCATTCAAGCATCTCTTTTCATAAGCTTTCTTCTTTAGTTTCTTGCATGTTTTTGATAGTTGGTAGTCTTTTGCTTTTGCAAATTTTCTAGATTAAGCATCATTTTGTTGAACTTGGAATATTATGGCAATGAAAGTTACATTTTTGTTCCACCTTTGATTTTGTTGGCCATGTGAATCAGCTTGGTAGTTGATTACAAGCCACCCACCATTGTGCTTGTGAGTTAAATTGGTAAGATATCTTCATATCCTTTGGCTTTGCTAGTTAGTTGAAAGCAGTTATTATCTCCTGTGACGAAAAGAAGATTTGATTTACATTTTATTTTCTTCTTATAGAAAAAAGAAAAAAAAATCACAAACCAAAATATCAAAATGAAACAAGACATTCAACATTAGGTCTTCAAATCGACACCTTGCCTCCTTGTGAATAGACTCAACTTGCCACTGCACAAGTCCATAAAAATCTTTAAAAGTTGAACTTTCATTACATGTTGCAACAACATAAAAATCACATCCTTTTAAGTCGCATTTTGATCCATTCAATAAACCTAAGCCAATCCCAAAACCCTAGGATAACCTAACCCTAACCTAAAACCACCTACACCTTAGGTGAACCTAATCCTATAACCCAAAACCTAGATAACACTATCCATAACCCTATCCACTATCCCAATCTATCTACCTATATCCTTATTTCACTATTCCTACCTTGATTACCCTTTTAGGGTTCCAATTAGGCTAAAGACAACCCAATTTGACTCTTTTTGAGTCAATTGGGTTAACTAATACTTAATTGGGCTCACCTAGAATGAATTAGGTTTACCTAGATCTAATTAGGTTCACTTATTGATGATTAGACCAACATAGACCTAATTGGGTTCACCTACCACCTAATTAAACTCATTAGGGTTCACCACCACCTAGGCTAGGTTGAGCCAACCTAAATCCACACGAAACTCAAACACACACACATACATCTACGTACACCCAACCACCTAACCTTCCCATAAAACCCCACCTCTCGAAACTTGCGACCAACATCTCATCATCCTCCCAAGATCGCCAACACCATCACTGCCTCCCAACACCCCCCTCCACCACAAGGTCATCCCCCTCCTCCTTGGGCAGTTGGCCACCGCTACCTCAACCACCTTCCAAAGAGTGGGCGATGCCCCCTCCAAGGAGGAGAACCAGCGCTGCCCCTCCCTTTCTCCCTAGGACTCCAAGGCAAACCTCCTCCTTTCTTTTCTTATTTTCATGCATGTGCCCTCTTCCCTCTCTCCTTGAGCATGCCAACCTCCTCTACAGGTTGGGTGTGTTCTACCTCCCTTGCAATGTGTAGGTGATTGCGCAGCAATCGTGGGTCCTAAAATGGCTAAATTACGCTAATACCTAGCTTACATTATAAATATGCCATGGATCTTAGGCATAGAATTCATTTGCATCCTTGAACTCTCTTATCTTATCTTTACCTAGAATAAGGGCCTTGTTAGTAACAATCGACATTTCAAGTGTGTAGGCCTATGTGATTGCACAATAATCATGAGTCCTAAAATGCATTAATTGTGGTAGGAACCTAGTTAACAAAGTATATATGATGTAAACATGTTTATTTTTTTTTTTTTTGAAACTAAAAGGAATGCTATCATGTTACGATAGCGATCCAGAGGTCTTTTTATTCAAAATTATGAAGTAAGAAACAAGGAGAACTACAAATTAGATCCCCATCTTTGTATGAGGGACTAGCACTCATTTACAATTTGCTAACAGCAAACTAGTCTCTCCTGAAATAATCTTTCATTTCTCACCCTCCAAACACACCAAAGGGACATGACCATTAGCAGATGTGGTTTCCCAGGTGTCATAAAATTCTGCCATAATGCTTCCCACAATGGGAGCAGCTCTTGGCAGATTTTTCTCCAAATTGTATCCGTGACCAAGCATGAAGCGAAAATGTGAGTTAGACTATCAGAGTGCAGTCCACAAAGGTGACATTCGTGCAATGTTGTTCCCATCCGCTTGTGTCTAAGGTCCCCTGTAATCAGATCTTCTCTTTTGCACAACCATAGAAAGTTTTGCACCTTGAGAGGGATCTTCAATAACCAAAGCTTCTTTTCAATATGAGCTCTCCCCAAATCCCTGCCAGAAATTAGGATTTTATTATATGCACGTTGGGCCGTGTATATGGCATCCCAAGCATATGTGTCCTCCACGCCAGGCCTTGGTCTGAAACTCTGTAGGTCTGAAATCAAGCATTGTCTTTCCTCCCATAATCGAGTGCCCTCCCTGCTGGTTTTAGGTTCAGCCAAATTCCAGCTGGCGCACATCTCAGACTAGAAGCTGCTAACTGAACTGTCTTTATCAACTGCAACTACATATACTCTTGGATAGGACTCTTTTAGGAAGCCCAGTGGTGACCACTGTTCCCTCCAGAAATTAAAGTTCCTGCCATCACCAAGTATCGGCTGCATCATGTGCCAGTTATTTTTGATGGCCTGAATAACTGATCTCCAGAATGGAGAAGGTCTGATAGGGGATAATCTCTTTAGTGCACTATTAGAGTCTCCATAGCCATCCTTAACAAGATTAGTCCATAACTTATCCTCACCACTAAGAATTTTAATTGCCCATTTAATCAAAAGGGTTTCATTAAATTCTTTAAGCACTTTAATCCCCAAACCACCTTCTTCCTTTGGGCGACACAGATGCTACCATTTTAAAGGTTACATGAATCTCCCCCCATGTTGTGCCCCATTCCAAATGAATCGCTTTCGCAGCAAATCCATATGTTTCCAAATAAACTTTGGAGCTCTAAAGAAGGAAAGAAAGAAGACCGGGATAGATGTAATAACTGAGTTTAACAAGATTAGACTTCCTTCCTTAGAGAAGAATTTGCTGCTCCATCCTTCCATCTTAATGGACATCTTGTCATAGAGTAGATTCCAATTTCTCTTCCTCAATTTCAAGCTTCTCAATGGCAGCCCCAAATACCTAATTGGCAGATTGGATCAGGGGGTTCCCAATGTCATAGAGAGTGCTTCTTGCTCCTGCTCATTAAGGCCAAAACATATCAAGGTGGACTTCTCTTTGTTTAATTTCAGACCAGACATATCTCCAAATATCTTCACCATGTGTCCCAGTGCTCGAACTTCAATGGTTGTCCCCTCCACAAAAAAAACTGTATCATCTGTATATTGTAATATAAGTGCCATAGCTCTCCTGTTGGATAATGAATATCCTCATAAAACACCAGCCTCAGAAAGCTTTCAGGCATATCTAGCATGGCCATCAACTGCAAGATTAAATACCAACGGGGCTAATGGGCAGCCTTGCCTAACACTGCACTGTGGCTGAATCCAAGCCCCACAGGGTTTCCCATTGATCAATGGAGAGAAGGTGGTGGTTGTAATGCACCACTTCATCCAATGGATCAAGAGAGGAGGGAAACCTCTTCTTTTAAACACCTCCCAGAGATAGGGCTAGGAGACAAAGTCATAAGCCTTTTGGAAATCAACTTTCCACATAAAGGGTTTACACTTCCTTCTATGCCACCCACACACCATCTCTTGAGCCATAATAAATGATTTCTAAAGAGATCTATTAGGTAAAAATGCTGATTGAATAGGGTGGATCAGGTTTTGCAATAAAAGCCTCAGTCTATTTGCCAGAATCTTGCTCACCACCAAGTAGATGGAATTTGAAAGAGCGATCAGTCTGAAATCAGGGAATTTTTCTGCACCTTGTACCTTTGGCAATAGAAAGAGAAAAGGTTTGTTGATATTATCAAAGCCTTAGTTACCTCTCTCAAACTCTTTGATAACATCCATGACCTCATTGTCAGGCACACTCCACATTTCTTTATAAAAGAAAACTTGAAAGCCATCAGGTCCAGGAGAGCCTTCATTGTTTAAGTCTTTTATGGCATCCATAGTTTCTTTCTCAAAGATAGTGGCTATCAGATTAGAGGCCTGTTCAACAGAGACCTTAGGAGCATCACACACTGCCATCCTCCATATACCTCTCTTAGCTGCCCTTGAAGAGTCCCTATAATATTTGATAGCCTCGGATCTAATCTCCTACATAGAAGATAATCTTTGACAATCCTTGAGTATGGAAAAAATTATGTTTACCCATCTGCGAGAGCTAGTTGCGAGATGGAAAAATTTTGTGTTGGCATCCCCCTCCTTTAGCCAAAGTTGTCTTGATCGTTCCCTCCAGTCCATCTCCAATTTCAAGTCCTCCACCACCACGTCCTACCACATTTTTCTTGCATCACTCTCAGCATCAGACAAGGGACCTACTGCCTCCTTAGCATCCAATACTTGGATTTCATTCAAAGCTTTAAGGTGTCTTTGCTGCCTTAGAGCAGCCACCACAGCAGCATACTCCTTCAGCATTGTGCGTAGAGCAGTTAGCTTAGATGCAAGCTTGATAGTGGCAGAACACTCCACCTACTTGGCCCTCCACCACATCTCAATCATCTCATGGAATCCAGGTTCTCTCATCCATGACCATCTAAATTTGAAATAAGATCCTGCATGTATCTATTCTCCACTATCCCAGACCAAGGGGGTGTGGTCTAAGAAGGGGCGATCCAGCCCAGAGACAGTAGACAACTAGAATGTGTCTAGAAGAGTGGCATTCCCAAAAAATATATCAATCTTTGACATAAGGCCGCTACCATTTCTCCAAGTAAACTGGACTCCTAAGGATGGATATTCGTTTAATCCAAGAGCTTGAACCACCAACTGGAAACCCAGTGAAGCACTATCCATTGCACCATTTGGCCCATCACTCCCTGTCAGTACACAGTTAAAATCCCCACCCACAAAACATGTTTATATCATATAAATTATCTATTTATGCATGTTCTTAGGCATATAATTGCATCATACATTATAAATACTGCATAACATCCATCATCTTGCATTTAGGTTAGATTGTATAAAGTTTAGGTTAATTTTCTATTTTTATGGTCAGGGAATAGAGCGATATTTAAGTAGGGCCTCGGATTGAAGATCCAACCATACGAATCTAAACAGGGCGACGAAGGGAGTTCAACGACTCCAAGATCGCCCAGATCGGACTTTCATAGCATCAGATGCAGTCCGAGAAGGATTGTAGGTCAAGGGGCTAGGTGGTGTAAACTCATTCATCAGAGAACAACTTTAACCACACGGATGGGTTTGGATCGACGATCGTAGTCCAACAACATGCAAATCGATTCAATCCAACATCTGTGGCACCATCTACAACCATTGGAAAATGGACGGTCAAGATGGCACCACGTGGCACCATCTTAGCCGTAAACACCAGCACAAGAATGCCTGCTGCTCTCTTTCTCCTCATGCACTCATCTGATCTGGGCTATTGGATCTTGATGCAACAACCATGGATGCACGTGACTTAAACCAAATCTCGCCTAGAACGGTGTCATGGCATAGTGGACGAGTGCCCTCATGCGATGCTGAGGCCGCAGGTTCAAGCCCCGTGTACCCCAAATCAAAGGCGTGGACGTTGGAGCACAAAATCCAACCGCTGGATCTCTATCGGGCGATAGCAAAGGCATCGACATATCGTGCTCAGATGTGAGGAGCACTGCACGTGCAATAACAGGCACAGATGTTGAGCATGTTGAAGAGGAACAGGTGCGATGCATTTTAAGCCGTCCGATCTTGTGATCGGATGACTTAGAGCATGTGTTCGTGCATGAGCGTTGAGCGTAGAGAAGAGGCATGGGCGGGCACGTACTAAGCCTACATTCAGGGCTTTAGTGACGAACTGAGAGCACGTGTTCGTGCATGAGAGTTGAGCGTAGAGGAGAAGAAGTGGAGCGGGCAGGCATGTACTAGCCTACATTCAGGGCTTTAGTGACGAATAAATCCGTCGATAAAGACACTGACATTAATGTTTTAAACATGAACTAACCTAATTCCCCTCCATTCTTCACCAATAAATAGCCCTATGACCCTCACACTTTCTTCATCCCTTCCTCTCTTCTCTCACCCCTTCCAAAGCTCTAAGAGCTTGTTCCAAACCTGAAATGCTTCATTAGAGTTAAAATTAGAATTTTTCCACCTTCTCATCCCCGTTCGTGGAGAGCCTGTGCTTGTCTTCTCGCCACCATTCAAGAAGCGAATCCTACTGTGACATCGCCATGCCCCATCCTACGTCCTTCATCTTCGTTCTCCTTAGTCTCGCATCTCATCACCTTCATCCAAGCGCTCCGTCAATGCGGCTCATCCTCCAAGCAGCCGTCGCGGAGGATAACTTCTCTCCACCTTCTCTTTTATTGCTTTCTAGCATAGATTTCTTGCTTTCTAGTGTAACGAGTAGTTGTAATGATTAGTTGTAATGAACATCACTCGATGATTATGAAATACTTGTTCATTCTCTCTCTATTTTATCTTTATTTTCATTATTCTCTCTCTCTCTTCTATTCTTTATTCTTTAAGTAGATTGCCAGTGTAGATTCAATTCAACTAGCTAATCTCCTTCATGACAACAAATCAAATGTCATTTTTGATCAAACGTCCACCTCCCTGTGTTCGATCTGGGACTCCTTTTGAGTTTTAGTTAAAATTATCTGTTGACGGATTTTTCTCGCAAATAACCCTACCTACCCACCCACTAGATTTCATTCCACCACCTAGTAACACAAACCCTAATTAACCTAGGAGCTTGCATAAACTCTAAGGTTAGTTTTAATTGTTTGTTTGACACTTCTACTCGCCTCACCCTCTTCATATAAAAGAAAAGTTTTGAAAAAAAATCTCACAGAGGCACACAATCTCTTTTGATTCTTCATACTCAACCGGTAACCTGATCTTTGGGATCAATACACTCATCAACACATAATTGAGTAGAAATCAGAATAGGTAATCACTTGTGTGCCTAATTAAGTGGTGCATTGGGCCAATTGTTTGAGTTGTTTGGGCCACACTACATCAACTAAAAAAACTCATCAAGTAGCTGCCAAATTGGTTCAACTTTTAGGATTAACCAGTCACTCCACATTTTTAGTTTGATTTTAATGGAAGACATCTTCAGTTGTGCTTTCAAAACCTGGTGTGCCAACTGAACTTGATTGAATATACCTAAAGTTGAATCCTAAAAGCTACTAAGAAAGATTTAAACCCTAAAATTCATCGCATCCAAAAATAATCATGCTTGAAAACCACTGGTTGTGCACGCACACACATATTAAATGATCATTAAGGGCACAACCCAGATAAAGGGCCCATCACATTCCAAAGCACATTTAAACCTAACCCTAATTAAAACATAGTAGATGTTGGCCATAAGGATTGGACTCACTCTTTGGAGCCCAGATCGAGATTATTTTCGATTAGTCTGCTTCTGCCATTCAATCTGATACCTAGCTAAGGGAGTAGAATCAAATGATCGCGATTGGGGGGTATCAAAGGAACCTGAAATGAAAGTCAAGGGAAGAACCTTCTCCCTAACCCCTTCCTCTAACTGGTTGGATTGACCGGAAAGTAGATCAAATCATTTCTTCATCTCAAGATGAGTTTTGGGAGTCTGTAGGCCGTTAGGCTAGCCTAATTAATGAAAGGTTTGATTGTTTGTATTGCAGGGCACCTTTCTTCCTCCCGTTCTGTCATGGATCCTCCCACATCCTATTCGCACTTCCACTCCTACCCTCTTGCTAGTACTTATTACCAAAATGATTATTTATTCCAACCAAACTTATTCTCATCCATCTTCAAGTTGGGATAATCCTTATTGGGAATGTAGTTCCTGACCTCTGTGTTCAGGGTCTAACTCTGGACACCATGATCTTGATTCTTGTCCTTCTCCAAGCTACATCAATTATAGATCAGCACCCTCATTTGGACAACCTAATATGATCTACTATTAAGAGCGCTGGATCGATTTTAAGAGTGTTACATTGTAGTACAGCCGAAAAAGCATTCAAAACAAATACAATTTACTACTCGAATATATTCCGAGGTTGAACACAGGGAGCAAATGGAATTCACTCACTAATCTCAACAATAAATGAAAATTGAACACATAGTACTACTCAAAATCTAATTAGGAATGTAGAGCATGAGTACGTGAACAATGAAAAGAATTGTACGCAAAATAAGAAAGAGCATGTGAACATCAGACATCTGATTTTGAAATCAAACATCTTAGATATCTAGTGCTACAGTGCCTTTCTTTTCTTAGCTTTCTGATTTCTTTCACTGATTTCCCTACTTCTTCTCTTCTTCCTTTGGCTTCTTCCTTCCCTTCTTCTCTTGTGCTTTGGCTTTCTCTCCCTTTTCTCTTTCTCTATCTTCAGTCTTAAGCTTCCTTCTTCTTCAGCTTCTTCTTTCTTTCTTTGCTTTGCCTTAAGCCTTTACGGTCCTTCTTCTTCAATTTCTTCCTTCATCTCTGGACCTTCTCCTTCTTCGCTGCCTGACCTCCTCTTCTTCTCTGAATTTAGCTAAGTGTGGAGCCAAACATTCCAAGGCAAAACCCCCCTTCCCCTGCGTATCTTTCCTCGCTTTCCTTCTTCTCTATTTCAGGTTCGCTCTCCCAGAGCCATAGTCGGTTCGGGTAATCTGACCTAACAAAGTCCCGGGTCCAGGCTCACCTGCGTGGGTGGTGAGCGAGGAGTGAGTAGGTCGGGTAAACGGGTCATGGCCAGGTCCACATGGGCAGTGCCACAGACGAGGTCATGAGAGGGGGGGAGGGGGACCTCACCCTCGGTGTTGGAAGTGATAAGCCTCTAACACAAAATCCTTTTATGCGCACATGGCCTCTCTTCCAATTTCGAGGTGGGATTAAATGTCCCACCTTCCTTTGTGCACTGTAGTAGCAGATGCATGGCTCAATTGGCGAGGCTACAAAGGCTCTTGACTCTGATTGAGAACCTGAGTGTGTGTCCGCCTCAAGTCCGCACCGCTTGGGACTATAACCTGAAGCAGTAGCACCTTGAGAGTAGCATCAATCTTGCTTCAAGATCGGCGCTAATGGAAAAGGGGTGCTTGAACCTGAAAACATGAGAACAACCTCGTGGCCACGTTAATTCGCTCAAGGATCTTCGCTGAACCATGGCGGATGTGAAGGGTGTGGTTTTGTGATGTGTGAGTGGCTGTGGTGGCATGTCTAGGGTTCACTGTGTGCATATGTGTGGGTGTGTTCGGTGGAATGTTTGGGTGGGTGGTGCGGTGCTATGAGTGAGGTGATGTGATCAGGGAGTCGAGGAGAAGGTTGTAGGGTGGTTGGCGAGGTGAATGGAGGTGTGGAGCGACTGGGGCACCTCGTCAGAGGTATGGCTGGAGGTGGAGAAGGTGATGGTGATCAGTGGCGTCGAGGGTTGGTTTAGGGAAATAAAGAGAGGGAGAGGGAGTGAGAGAGAGAGTCTACAACCTACCTCTAAGGGATGAAGAGGGATAGAGGACCCATGCCGGTATGGTCACCAAACATGGGGAAGATGAAGACCTCCGTAGGTGAGGCGACGGTGAAGATAGGGCAGAGGTGACGTCGACTGGTGTTGCGCGATGCAGATGAATGAGGGGAAGACAACCAAACCATTGGTATTGTGGTTGGGCGATGAGAGAGCGAGGGAGGAGCCACCGAAGCTTGCGGAGGGTTGCAGCTGGCGAGGAGAGAAGAATGTAAGGGAATTCGTCCCAATTTCAAGCTGATGGAATGCAGTTGGATCAGGGGCTTCTTAAATAGGTCTCTAGAGAAGGATGTGTGCTTGGAAGCCAAGCTTCCAAGCACGAGATGATCGCTGGAGATGGCAACTTCAAAAGACCCAAATCTCTCATGCATTTGCATGAGAGATTAGGAAACAATTAAGGATCACAGATGGGTTCAGATTGGAGGAGATTACTCAAAGAAACTCCCTTCCAATTTTGGGAGGGATTCTCTAAGACATCAAGGAGAAACCTCCTTTCAAAGCTCGCCGGAGTAGGATTACTCCACTATAATGGTGGAGGGACCTATTTGTGAAGATGATAAGAAAGTTAGGGGGTTGATTGTAAGGGTTTTCGAAAGATACGGGTAGAAATGTAATCAGGCTGGACATTTTTGCAAAGTAGGTCAAGATGAGTTCCCCTTAGGTCCAAATTTTGGTACAAACCTAATTTGGACCTAAGGAATCCAATGGTGAAGTTGGATTTTGGGTTTGACCATGTTTGACTAGATAAGTTAAGCACAAATCTAATTTAGGGCAAATATCTATCTGAGACCCCATTCTTGGTTAAGATGGGTTCTAATGGCCAATTTGAAGGTTCTAATCCTTAGAGAATATTTTTATATGATTTTTAGAGGATTTAGGTGAATTTTATTTTTACCATAACCTTGGTTAATCAAGTGCATCAGTATTATGGTTTCAAGAAGTCATTTAATTCCCAGAACTCACACAAACACTTTTCTGTCTGATCCAACACACTTATAATCTTATTAAGACCACTTGACCTTTATTTAGCAATTGAGAAAACTTTTTCTTGTACTACATTGGTAAAATTGCATTTTTACCCTTAGTTTCTTATTTTTCTCTCAGAAAGGTTATGCAGTGAATTAGGACCTTCAATTGGTTATGTAGGAGCTTTTATTCTCTTCATTGGGTCAAAATGAGCTTGTTAAGGCTCAAGATGGTGTTCCCATCATACCCCCATGCCTAGCTTTTGCTTGTCCCTTAGCAAAATTTTAAGGTTTTAACTTTGATTCTAGACCATGTAATCTTTTTGATACTCAAAATTGTGATGTGTGCTTTCTGCTGTGGATTAGGTTAGAATGCTGAAAGTAGGCCTAGGGGTACTCAAGTATCAACCAAGATCTGGACCTGACCAGCTCTAGCCTCAATCTACCGCGAAGGTTTTTAAGGCCTACAGGAACTATCCTAAGGTTCGTTAGACTCCAAGGTTAAAGCACTCATGCTTGTAGCATATTTTGGCCTTGGTTCAGTTTGTAGTGCATTTTTGTAAGAGAGAGACAAAGGAATTTTCTTTGTTTGGAGAGTTTTCTCTCTCTTTTCTTTTTATTTCTGGCTTCGGATTGGCTTCTCAACATGGTCAGTATGGGATTTTTAGTCCCCATCATCAATCCTTGAAGGGTCCCCGGCAATCAATGCTTTGGGATAGCACCACCCACGGCAACCCCTAGAACACTGGCTTTTGAGATTTTGAGATAATTTCGCCCATGGCGTTCTGTTGCTAAATCCAGACCTTGGAAATCACCATTTCAGGATAATGCTGCCCATGGCAACTGAACCAGCACAGGGTGCTTACATGCCCCCGGTAGGATATGTAAATATCCTAGGAGATAAGCATCGAGGAGATGATATGTTATTGCACATCTTCGAGGGGAATTTCCCGCCTCTCCATGCCGGGAACTCATCCAAATCATCTTGTGTTGATCAGCCGCTCCTAATCTAGGCAACATTTTTAGAACGATTTAAACGCATTTGCATGATTTTGATATTTATGCGCCTTGAACCAGACTGTGTGTGGATTGGGGTGCTTAGGTTTCCAAGTCTCGCAAACCAAAGGCAAGTTAACGAGGGCAAATACTCCCTAAGCCTTAGACCTAATACTTAGGCTTCGCATATTCCTCAACCTCTTGAGGACTAACCAGATCTTAGCAAATACTTGAATTTTTAAGCCTATGGTCATAGCCTAAGAGGCCTAAGATCAGTATTCCTATTAATCTCTTCTGTGTTTCATTAACACTTTTTGCTTATTTCATTTTCTTTCTAGTCTAGAACTAAGTCGATTCCTTAATTTCTTACTAATGACTCTTTTTCTTTCTTTTTCAACTTGTGCCCCTTTTTGACATTTTTCACTTCTCCCCTTTTTCTCCTCAAGATTTGTATGGCCTCAAAATTTTCTCTTTTCTCTTTTTTTTTGTTCTTTTTCACAATTTTCTATTTTTTTGGTATTTTTTGGAATATGTGATTTTTTTGTGAGAACCCTTCCGAACTTTGATTTTTGTATGTTTGCACTTTACCACCCCCCATGCATAAGTTTTGCAATGTCCTCATTGTAAACGGAGGGTGTGAAATATGTTTGGGTTTAAGAATTTCAACAGGATTTATCAGGTGGGCGAACGGGTCGGGAATGACTGTTGCGGACGATTTAAAGCTCTGATACGTCTACCAGAGGTGGATTCGATTGTTCTAAGATTGAACTTAGGGTGCAATAGATGTAAAGTATAGAAGGAGAATCAGAAGGATCTCAGGTTTTTGGAATGACGGGTTGCCTCCTGTTAAGTGCTAAATTTAATGCCTTCAGCCGAGCGGGAGATGGTATGGAAAGGGAGTGGTCAAATCAACTGAGTTTTGTAGAATAAGCACCTTGATCAAGAGCCTGGTAGGTCCAACCAGGTGCTTGTTTAGATCAATAGGCTGATGATGTAGCCCAAACCCAATCAATCTGGGGGTTGATAAATGTAGATCAAGAGATGTGGAATCCACCATATGCTGTGAAGCTCGGAATGATATGGAAGTGTGAATCCAGGGTTTGGATGAGTCGAATCAGCCTGGTCAGAGTAGGGATCCTCAAAATAATCAGTGGATGATGCAGAAACCCTACAGGAGTGATCAGAGAATGATGGGGCATGATTTGTGGTCTGATCAATGTCCGAAACCTGATAAAAATGTGGAGGCGAATCATCTGCAATCGGCTCAGTAAGAGGGGAATCATAATAGAAATTGAGTTCGATTGCGAGTAAGTGGCATCAAAGAATTGTGTATGAGGGCTCTTCTAGTAATGGTTTAAAGGTGGGTTCATTTAGAGAGTCCTCATAGTAGCCGTCAAATTCAAAGGTAAATGCCTAAGGAGTGTTTATAGGATGAGGAAAATCTGAGTAAAGAAATGATTTGAATTCTGGATTGTAGTCACTCTCAGCACTTTTTGGTTTTGATTCCTGAGGATCGAAAAGAAATGATTCCTGATGTAAACATGTTTATCTTACATAAACTGTCCATTTATGCGTGTTCTTAAGCATAGAATTATATCACATACTATAAATATTGCATAACATGTATCATTTAGCATTTAGATTAGTCTAAATAAAATGTAGGTTAATTGTCTCCTTTTATGGTGATGATAACATCATCATGAGTTCTAACTAGCTCATTTTGGCCTAAGAAAGAGAATAAAAGCTCCTACATAACTTAGAGAAGGGCTTAACTCAAGGAATAAATGCTTTGAGAAGAAAACATGAAATAAAGGGTAAAACTGCAATTTTACCATTGCAGTACATCAACAGGATTTCTCAGGAGCTAAACATAGGTCAAATGGTCTGAAGAAGATAAAAAATGAGCTGGTTTAGTCAGAAATGGGTTATTGTGGGAGCTAGGAATTAAATGACATTCTGTAACCCTAAAATAGACTCAATTCAACAAGGCTCTGGTCAAGATAAAAATCAACTAGGCCCTCTCAAATTCATGGAAAAATATCCCCTAGGGTTTAGAACCTTCAAATTGGCCTTTGGAACCTATTTTGACCTAAGTAGGGGTCCTAACTAGATATTTGACCTAATTTAGGTTTTTGTGTAAAATATCCAGTCAAACATGGTCAAACCTAAAATCCAACTTCACCATTGGATTCCTTAGGTCCAAATTAGGTTTACACCAAAATTTGGATTTAAGGGGAGGTCACCTCTACCTACTTTGCAAAATAGTCCACAAAATTACATTTTGACCCCTAGCTTCTGAAAATCATTACGCTGACCCCCCTATCTTCCTCACCACTCTTACAATTAGGTCCCTCCACCAATAAACAGGAGGAATCCTACTCCAACGAGGATCCAAGGAGGATTGCTCCCTGATTCCTTAGAGATCTCCTCCCAGATTTGGAAGGGAGATTCTCCTAGGAATTCCCTTCCATCTGAACGCAACTCCAGGATCTGATTTGCACCCAATCTCTCATGCGAATGCATGAGAGATTTGGGTATCTCCCACATTCCTTCACCGGTAAGGACTCGTGCACTTGGAAGCTTGCCTTCCAAGCATAAGAGCCCCTGCCAGCACCTGTAAAGAGATCCTCATCTTCGGCCACACATTTTTAGCTTCACTTGGTGGGAGAACCACCCCCAATTTCGTCCCTTCTCCTCCGGCCAGGTGTCCAGCAGGCTCCAGCGATCCCTCCTCCTCCTTCTCGTCGCTCTGCCACAATACCAGTGGTAGAGACGTCTTCATCTCCTTCCTCCACATCGCGCCATACCTGCGTGCGCGTCTCTAGCCCCGTCCTCATCGCAGTTCTCCCTCCACTAGACTCACCTTCTCTAGTGGTGGTAGGTACGACCAACCATGTTTCTATCCCCCTTTGTCCACTTAGTTAGGTTAGAACTCTTCCTCTCTCTCCCCCCTTTATCTCCCCTCTCTTTCTTTTCACTTTAATCCCCTTGACACCGCTGACCACCACCATCGTTCCCATCTCCGGCCAACCACCAACGAGGCGCAACCGTCGCTCCATCCCTCCACACTCCTCGCCAGACCCCTCAAAACCTCCGCCATCACCCACTGATCATCTTTCGCCCTTCCGCTGACTGCCATCACCTCCCCACTTGTCCACTAAACATACCCATCACAATTGCCACAGAGCGACATAGGCACGCACGCCTAGGCTACCCCACGGCCAACCACCCACTGCCTCAACTTCGCTATGACATGGCAGAGCTTCCCATGTACTCTAATGATCGCAAGGCCGTATTCGTGAGTTGTTGGTCGACCCCCCTTTCCACCATTGAAGCAGAAGTAAGGAGCTTGTATCCTCGCTCCAGGTCGCATGCTCCAGGTAGAAGAGTCCTAGGTGACACACGAGGGTCTCACGCACACATCCAGCTAGAGAGTAGGCTTTGTGAGACACCCAGCTGCGGCAATTGAGCGAAAGACCACCTGCGGGCACGCAAGCGAAGCAGGTGGGACTTTTAGTCCCACCTCGGAAACTCAGGAGCATGGTAAGTCATTTTTATTATTTTTGTGTTCTCTGCTCTTCGCCTCAAGACATGGGGTGAGGTCCCCCCACCCATGTCACCCACCTCGCAGCTAGCCACCCACTCCCCCGCAGACCTGGTTGACCGACCTGATTAACGGCACTCCTCGCGCACCACCCACACTGGTGCGCTTGGACCCGGGTGCGCAACCCAACCCGATTACTCGGCGGGCTCTGAGAGAGCGAAGAGAGAAATAGAGTGAGAGTGTATGCGGGAAGGGTAAGGGATAGGTTTTGCACTCGTTTATGTGTCCAGGGAAAAGAAGAAGAGGAAGGCATAGCCATAGAGAAAAAAGGAGAAGGAAGAAGAGCTAAGGTAAGGAAGATGAGGCAAAGGCTAGAAGGCAAAGGCTGAAGAAGGAGCCGCAGAGGCTTGAAGGCAGAAGAAAAGGAAGGAGGAAGAAGCACTGTAGTCACTGAAGAAGAAAAGGCAAGGCTAAGGTAGAGGAAAGGAAGAAGACTGTAGAGGAAGAAGAAAGCAGGAAGGAAGAAGAAGGAAGAAAGGCACTGTACAAGAGAAGTCAGAGAAAGAAGAGCCAAGGCCAAAGAAGAGAAGTAAGGAAGAAGAAGTAGACGGCCAAAGTCAAAGAAGAAAAGAGCAGACCAAAGTCAAAAGGCAAAGGAAAGAAGAAAGTGCCAAGGAAAGAAGAAGAAGGAAAGAAAGAAAAGAGAAGACTAAAGAAGAAGAAAAGAAAGAAGAAAGGAGAAGCTAAGGAAGAAAGACAAGCAGATTTTTTTGCCCTATTCTTCTCAATCTCTTTATTTTTGCTACATTCTAATATTCATAAACTCCTGCATTATACTCTGAATTAGATTTTGAGTAGATTTAACTGTTCAAATTACATTATTGAGATTAGTGAATAAATTCCATTTGCTCCCTATGTTCGACCTCGGATACTTAGGTTTTCGAGTAATAAAAACTTCTTATTTGTTTTCAACGCTTGATTGACTGTACTACAATGCAACTGACTTACTCATTTAAAACTCGATCAAGCACTGTCAACAATTTGGCGCCGTTGCTGGGGGCCAACGTGTAATTTATCAGTAGTCTCTGCATTATTTTTTATTCTATTTTTGCACTAACTTGCCCTATTATTTTGCTGTGATCTTGCAAGGTATTTCACAAGAAGATCTCCCGCGCAAGTCAACCACTCCAGGGCAAGTAATCTCTCTTCTTCCCTAAATCCATCTCCTAATCCTTGAAAGACAGAAAGGAAGGAATCAATTAAGAATCAATTGCCTTCTTTCTATAGTAATGATCATCTTTAACGCAAAAGTTTCCTGATTTTGCAAAAGTTTTTCAAAACCTATTGAAGTTGAGGCAATTTTTAAAGAGCTTACCCCACAAATTCTTGTGCCTAGTAGAAATCACTCTTAATTTCTGAATCTCCGCGGACTACACACTTCTTGTTTTTAAGTCCAAAGAGAACCTTTCTGAAAAAAAGAAAGCAAAGAGGATTGGAAATAGAACCAAACTAGGGTTTCTACAGTAGGATTTTGGAGTGCTAGTTCACATGTGCCTATTTAAAAGGAAATAAACCCACCCGCATTTGTGTGCTACCCAGGCCTTTGATTGAAGAGATTTAAGCAAGACAAACCCTAAAATTAAGCTCTAAAATCACTTGAATCTTAAAAAACATTGGACCTAATAACCTGGGAGTCAAATCAGGTTGATTTCTAGGTCTTGACCTAGAATCATTCTGCTATCTTTAGGACAGGTTAGGTGAAGTTGACCCTTTGGGTCAACCAACCTCCAAATTAGGTCACAACACCAAAAAAAAATCTAAAGTTCAAGTGAAAACCCTAAAGCACCTTTGATCTTAAAACTGGTAGACTTAAGAAGTCAAGTTCCCCATTCTAGTCTATCTGGAATCTCAGTGACAAGAGAGGTCGGGTGGGGGAAACCCTATAACTCGTGGGGACGCTCTACCATGTAGGGGTCTTTGCAGGACTCTCCCTCTCTGGCTGCCCAGGTAATTCTTAAGTGGACGACTTTCTGATCCAGGGGTATTATCTGCCCCGAACCTCCATAGTCATCCAAACATCTTTGGGTGCCTCGATTGGGTCAAAAACACCTCCAGTCCCTCGTCTCCTCTCTTTAAGAGCACACACATAACATTTCAGTGGGACTCTCTATTCAGATCTATTCGCTTCACAACTTGATCTTGATCCAAACTCTAATTCTACATCTTGATTCCACCATCTGATTCAAACATGCAGCTTAGGTACTTAGGACTACCATTCAAGAAACCTGAATCCCGAAGAACCATGACAGATAGAGTGATTGAGGATGCTCTTGACTTCTATGAAATTGAATATAAACCCGCAACACCAATAGAATACATTCAGGTTGATGTCCCAACAACCACAACCTTCATCATAAACTGTGCCCAAATTCTATTGACAGAAGCCACCAATGGATCAACCCGAGACATTTTCATAACAAGATACATTGAGATAGAAAAATTACATAATTTTGAGTACATCCAATGCATGACAAATCCTGTACTTTGAGAACAACACCAAGATGATCTTGAAAAATGGGAAGAGATAATGAGATTATTGAAACAAATTATCTACCAGAAATACCCGTATATACCACAAACAGTGGATGAACCATCTTGGGGTAATATTGAGGATCAATCTGATTTCCTAGATCTCAGGTTTAAGGCACAGAGTGGTTGTAGATGGCCAACCCAGATAGAATACAACATGCCTGATATTGAATTAGGTTGGGAAATTGCAAGAGAACACAATGTTGAGCGAACGCTAGACCATGAATCACCAAGATTAGAATTCCAAAACTCCTGCAATGATGAGAGTACAACTGAACCTCTCAAGGGTGTAAATCCCGCCCCTTATTCTGATAAGGTGACCCTCGAAGGTAATTCTGACCTAAATCCTAGTGGTTTAACCCACATCCTAAACCTAGAATCAGGATCTGAAACGTCTTGGGAAGATTACGAGGCCCCGTATGAAGAAGATCAAAGTTTAAAAGAAGAATATGATTTTGGGCCTCTATTTGATGAATATCCCTCTCCAACATCCGCAGAGAATAAGATCGATTTTTCGGAAGTCATGCCAATTTACGATATAGAAACCGAGTTAGGCGAGTAGGGTTTTGATTGGGTCTTTCCTACGAGACTAGAACTTGAGCCTAGACCAAATAAGGATGCCTTTTTAAGCTCAGAATGGACATATAGGCTAGACCTTAATCAGGCTGCTGAATCTACATCATATGACTTATTCTATGGTGGAACTCATGATCTTGAATCTCATTCAGAATGTGATTTTTGCAATATCTCCAATGATTTCGAACCTTACCATGACTTCGGAGAGACTCTGCTTCCTGAATACAACAAGCCAATCTACGACCTCAGCTCACATGGTTCATTCTCCAACTCCAACTCTGAGGTCCCAGTTCCCGAGATCACTGATTTAAGTTCAAGTTCCGGCAACATGGAATCATTTCTTTTTTATCCTCAGGAATCAAAACCAGAAAATGCTGAGAGTGATTGCAACCCAGAGTATGAATCTTTTCTCAACTCAGATTTCCATCATCCTAGAGACACTCTTCAGGCATTCACTTTTGATTTTAAAAGCTACTATGAGGACTCTCTCAATAAAACCACATGTCACTTCTTCCTAGAAAAGCCCTCACGCACAATTCTCATTGAACCCACCTCTTCCAAATATACAGAACAGATCAAAACCCATTTTCAATCGTGACCCACAACCGAACTCAATTTCTATTCTAATTCACCTCTTTCTAAGCCGATTACAGGTGATTCAACTACACATCTATACCTAGTATCAAACATTGATCAGACTGAAAATCATGCTCCATCATTCTCTGACCACCCCTGTAGGGTTTCCGCACCATTCACTGATCATTTTTTGGATCCCTACTCTGATCGAGTTGATTCGACTGTCTAAACCTGAGTTTACAATTCCACATCCATTCGAGCCACATAGCGTATGGTGGGTTCCACATCTGTTGATCTACATTTATCAACCCACCAGATTAATAGGGTTTGGGCTGCATCATCAGCCTATTGATCTTAACGAGGTTGGAAAAACCAGGCTCTTAATCAAGGTGCTTGTTTTACAAAATTCTACTGATCAGACCACTCCCTCTCCACACCATTTTCTGCTCGAATAAAGGCGTTGAATTTAGTGCTTAATGGGAGGCAACTCATCATTCCAAAAACCTGAGATCCATCTGATTACCCGTCTGTACTCCATGTCTATTGCACCTGGAGTTTAGTCTTAGACTAGTCGATCCCACCTCTGATACACATACCAGAGCTTGAAATCGTTCGCAACAGTCATTCCTGACCCATCCACCCACCCAATATATCCTGTTCTAAGCCCCTGGACCCAACACTGTTTCACACCCTCCGTTTACAATGAGGACATTGCAAAACTTAAGCTTGGGGGGGTGGTAAAGTGCATACATACATAAACCAAGAAAAGTCAGAAGGATTCTCACAAAAAAAAATCACATATGTCAAAAATACCAAAAAAATATAACATTATGAAAAAGAACAAAAAAATGGAGGGAGGAAATTTTGTAAGCCATATAATCATAAGGAGGAAAATAACAAAATGACAAAGAGGAGCACAAAATGAAAAAGAAAAAGTGATAGTCATTAGTAAGAGATTAAGGAATTAACTAAAGTTCTAGACCACATCAAGAAAAAAGAGAAAAATAGAAAAAAGTTCTAATCAGACACGAAAAGAGACTAGTAGGAATGCTTATCTTAGGCCTTTTGGGCTACACTCTTAGGCTTAAAAATTCAAGTACCCGCTAAGATCTGGATAATCCTCAAGAGGTTGGGGAAAATGTGAAGCTTAAGTATTAGGTCTAAGGCTTAGGGAGTATTCGGCCTCATTAACTGACCTTCGATTTGCGGGACTCGGTAACCTAAGCACCACAATCCACACACAGTCTGTTTCAGTGAGCATAACTATCAAAATCACGCAAAAGCGTTTAAATGTTCAAGATGCCTAGATTAGGAGTGGCCAATCAACATAAGTTGATTTGGACGAGTTCCTAAAGCAGAGAGGCGGGAAATTCCCCTTGAAGATGCGTAACAACATATCATCTCCTCGGTGCTTGTCTCTTAGGATAGTTACATATCCTACCGGGGGCACGTAAACACCCTACTGTTTCAGATACCATGGGCGGCATTATCATGAAATGTCGATTGCCAAGGTCTGGAGTTGGCCACAGAATGCCATGGGTGGGATTATCTCAAAATCTCGAAAGCCAGGGTTCCGGGGGTTGCCATCGGCGATGCTATCACAAAGCATCAATTGCCAGGGACCTTTGAGGATTGATGATGGGAACAGGGAATCCGATACAGACCATGTTGAGAAGCCAATCCGAAGCTAGAAGTACAAAGAAAAGAGAGAAAACTCTCCAAACAAAAAAATCCTTTGTCTCTCTCTTACAAAAATGCACTGCAAATTGAACCAAGGCTAAAATATGTCTCAAGCACAAGTGCATTAACCGCGGAGTCCAACGAACCCTAGGATAGTTCCTGTGGGTTTTAAAAACCTTCGCAGAGGACTGAGGCTAAAGCTGGTCAGGTCCGGATCTTGGTTGGTACTTGACTACCTTTAGGCCTACTGTCAGCATTCTAACCTAATCAAAAGAAAAAAAAAGGAAAGCACTTATCATAACTGGTGAAAGAAACTCATGATCTAGAATAGAAGTTAAAACCTTGAAATTTTGCTAAGGGACTAGCAAAAGCTAGGGATAGGGGTATGATGATACA
Organism: Thalassia testudinum; assembly: GCA_037157565.1. Lineage (NCBI taxonomy): Eukaryota > Viridiplantae > Streptophyta > Magnoliopsida > Alismatales > Hydrocharitaceae > Thalassia > Thalassia testudinum. Next base: position 106,148,392 of record JAZHRO010000003.1, on the reverse strand, counting down.
TCATCATGAGCTCTAACTAGCTCATTTTTACCTAAGAAAGAGAATAAAAGCTCCTACATAACCTAGAGAAGGGCTTAATTCAAGGAATAAATGCTCTGAGAAGAAAACAAGAAATAAAGGGTAAAATTACAATTTTACCATTGCAGTACATCAACGAGATTTCTCAGGGGCTAAACAAAGGTCAAATGGTCAGAAGAAGATAAAAAGTGAGTTGGTTCAATCAGAAATGGGTTATTGTGAGAGCTAGGAATTAAATGATTTTCTGTAACCGAAAAATAGACTCAGTTAATTCAACAAGTTTTTGGTCAGGACAAAAATCAACTAAACCCTCTAAAATTCATGGAAAAATATCCTCTAGGGTTTAGAATTTTCAAATTGGCCTTTGGAACAAGTTTTGACCTAATTTAGGTTTTTATGTAAAATATCTAGCCAAACGTGGTCAAACCTAAAATCTAACTTCACCATTGTATTCTTTACGTCGAAATTAGGTTTGCACCAAAATTTGGACCTAAGGGGAGGTCACCTTGACCTACTTTGCAAAATAGTCCACTTAATTACATTTTGACCCCTAGCTTTCGAAAATCATTGAACAAAACCCCCTATCCTCCTCTTCACTCTTACAATTAGGTCCCTCCACCATTAAAGCGGAGGAATCCTACTCTGGTGAGGATCCAAGGAGGATTGCTCCCTGATTCCTTAGTGACCTCCACCCAGATTTGGAAGGGAGATTCTCTGAGGAATTCCCTTCCATCTGAACGCAACTCCAGGATCTGATTCTCACCCAATCTCTAGTGCGAATGCACGAGAGATTTGGGTATCTCCCACATTTATTCTTTGGCGAGGACTTGTGCACTTGGAAGCTTGCCTTCCAAGCACAAGAGCCCCTGTCAACACCTATAAGGAGATCCTCATCTCCGACCGCACATTTTCAACTTGACTTGGCTAGAGAACCACCCCCAATTTTCTCCCTTCTCCTCTAGCCAGGTGTCCAGCAGGCTCCAGCGATCCCTCCTCCTACTTCTCATTGCTCTACCACAATACCAGTGGTAGAGACGTCTTCATCTCCTTCCTCCTCGTCGTGCCATACTCACGCGTGCGTCTCCAGCCTCGTTGTCATCGCCGTTCTCCCTCCACTGGAATCATCTTCTTCAGCGGCGGCAGGTATGGCCAATTGCCTTTTTATCCCCCTTCATCCACTTAGTTAGGTTAGAACTCTTCCTCTCTCTCCCCTCTTTATTTCCCCTCTCTTTCTTTTCACTTTAAAGCCCTTGACACCGCAGACCACCACCATCGTTCCCATCTCCGACCAACCACCGGCAAGGTGCAACCATCGCTCCATCCCTCCACACGCCTCACCAGACCCCTCAAAACCTCTGCCATCACCCACTAATCATCTTCCTCCCTTCCATTGATTTCCATCACCTCCCCACTTGCCCACCGAACACACCCATCACAACTGCCACAGAGCGACCTAGGCACGTACGCCTAGGTCACCCCGCAGCCAATCACCCATCGCCTCACCTTCGCCATTACACGACGAAGCTTCCCATGTGCTCTAATGAGGTTGCAAGGCCGTATTTGTGAGTTTTAGATTGACCCCCCTTTCCGCCATTGAAGTAGAAGCAAGGAGCTTGTATCCTTACTCCAGGTCACATGCTTCGGGCAGAAGAGTACCAGGTGATGCACGAGGGTCTCACGCACACATCTAGCTAGAGAGTAGGCTTTACGAGGCACCCAGCTGCGGCAATTGAGTAAAAGACCTCCTATGGGCGCGCAAGCGAAGCGGGTGGGACTTTTAGTCCCACCTTGGAAACTCAGGAGCACGGTGAGTCATTTTTATTGCTTTTGTGTCCTCTGCTCTTCGCCTCAAGAAACGGGGTGAGGTCCCCTCGCCCATGTCACCCGCCCCGTGGCCAGCCACCCACACCCCTGCGGACCTAGCTGACCGACCCGATTAACCACACTCCTCGCGCACCACCCACGCCGATGTGCCTGGACCCGAGTGCACAACCCAACTTGATTACCCGATTGGCTCTAAGAGAGAAAAGAGAGAAATAGAGAGCGAGTGTACGTGGGGAGGGTAGGGGATAGGTTTTTCACTCATGTATGTGTGCAGGTAAAAGAAGAAGAGGAAGGCGCAGCCGCAGAGAAGGAAGGAGAAGGAAGAGGAGCTAAGGTAAGGAAGAAGAGGTAGAGGCTAGAAGGCAAAGGCTGAAGAAGGAGCCACAAAGGCTTGAAGGCAGAAGACAAGGAAGGAGGAAGAAGCACTGTAGCAGCTGAAGAAGAAAAGGCAAGGCTACGGCAGAGGAAAGGAAGAATACTGTAGAGGAAGAAGAAAGTAGGAAGGAAGAAGGAAGAAAGGCACTATTCAAGAGAAGTCAGAGAACGAAGAGCCAAGGCCAAAGAAGAGAAGCAAGGAAGAAGAAGGAGACTACCAAAGTCAAAGAAGAAAAGAAGCAGGCCAAAGTCAGAAGGCAAAGAAAAGAAGAGCCAAAGAAAGAAGAAGGAAGGAAGGAAAAGAGAAGACTAAAGAAGAAGAAAAGAAAGAAGAAAGGAGAAGCTAAAGAAAAAGACAAGCATATTTTTTTGCCCTATTCTTCTCAATATCTTTATTTTTGCTACATTCTAATATTCATAAACTCCTACATTATACTCTGAATTAGATTTTGAGTAGATTTAAGTGTTCAAATTACAATATAGAGATTAGTGAATAAATTCCATTTGCTCCCTGTGTTCGACCTTGGATACTTAGGTTTTCGAATAATAAAAACTTCTTATTTGTTTTCAATTCTTGATCGAATGTACTGCAACGTGAGTGACTCATTTAAAACTCGATCAAGTGCTTGTTAACATATGGCCAGGGATAGGGCAACTTGCTATTCGGGACCTCGGAACGAAGATCCAACCATACGGATTTGATTAGGGCAGCGATTGGAGTTCAACGACTCCAAGATCGCCTTGATCGGACATCCTTAGCATCAGATAGAGATCGAGGAACCCTAGAAGACCAAGGGCCAAGATGGTGTTAACTCACACTCCAGATGACAAATCCAACTGCACGGATGGGTTTGGATTGACAATCGCAGCCTAACGGTGTAAAAATCGATCCAATTCGATACCTGTGGCACCATCTACGTCACTTAGAAGATGGACAGCCAAGATGGTGCCACGTGGTGCCATCTCAACTACCCAACCGGCCGCGTGCACCTACCCCAGCCTTTCCTCTTCATCTGGTGGTGGATATTCATCTCTGAATTATTTCATCAGCTCCGTAGATTCGTTTTATTTTCTATTATTTATATAGAAAAAAAATTGAATTAGGAAGGAATATTTGGACATTAGGACTTTTCAATCTTAGAAAATATTACATTAGGATCTGAACACAAAGACCCTTCAGGTCTTTGGGCTTAATCAGCCTGGGTATCCACTAAAATGTAGATTTTTTTTGCGAGTCCTCCCCATCTTGAATTCTATTGTAATTTGATGAAATAAGTTTAGGTGATAAGTACACGACTTATCAACCCTCCCTCTGATTTGAGGGAACTTTAAGTCAAAAGCATCTACACACAATCTTTTCACTGACTTGTTGATCAGCGATTTTAACGGAAATTGGGTAGCTAATGAACCTTCCAGAGTGATATGACAGGCAAGTTATCGTGGGTAACAGCCCATAGGTAGGTTGTCCAGAGCCCAGTCACTAGACCATTCTCTTCTTGCTGCCTTTAGGTAAATCTTAGACCAAGGAAGCCACCTACTTAAAAAAAAAAGAAGAAAAAGAAAGTCAAAAAAAGAAAAGAAAAAGAAAAGGAGAAAAGAAAAAGAAAATAAAAGAAATAAGCCATACTTTGCCACACGAGTTTAGCTGGCAAGTTATCGGTGGTAACAGTTCATCGACCGATTGTCCAGAACCTGGCTCAAGAAATGCACTAAAAATTCCCAAAACACTTAGGAAGAAGCGGAGAAGTAGAATAAACTGGGGAGATATACACTGGATTCACCCTTATGTTAACCCCATAAAAATAAAAGTAGGGAGAAAGCTACTGGTCGTAAGGATACACCTTTAGGCAGAACTCTCTTTTTAAGGTCACCTAGAGACGTAGAAACTCGAAGTCCGTTCTAATTGTCGATTAACGAGCCTATCACATTCACAATAAGATGCTTGGAACTTAGGATTCTCATCAAATCTTGGGTGGGTTGAATGGTCGTAGAAAGCCACTCTTTAACCTTAAACTCAAAAATCCAAAAAAAAAAATTAGAAAGGAAGAAAAAGAGAAAAAGAAAATTTTATTTTAATAAGGTGAGGGCTTGAGGCAGCCTACATTTTGAAAGATACTTAGGTGCTATTGTATCTTTGAAAGTTCAGATCCTAAGTAAAAATTTTCTTAATGTTGAAAATGACTTATGCCCAAGTAATCCAACCTAATTCCTTTATAAATAGCATGTAGTTTTTGCTAGGGACTAGCAAAAGATAGGCATGGGGGTGTGAAGTAAACATGCTTATATTACATAAGCTGTCCATTTATGCATGTTCTTAAGCATAGAATTGCATCACATACTATAAATATTGCATAACAAGCATCTATGATGAGAGGCTCATCATGATCTCTAATTACCACTAATTAACTAGTCTTCCTAGTTAATTAATCATCTAGCATTTAGATTAGTCTAAATAAAATGTAGGTGAATTGTGTCCTTTTATGGCCAGGGATAGGGCAACTTGCTAATCGAGACCTCAGATCGAAGATCCAATCGTACAGATTTGATCAAGGCAGCGATTGGAGTTCAACGACTCCAAGATCACCTTGATTGGACATCCATAGCATCAGATAGAGATCAAGGAACCCTAGAAGACCAAGGGCCAAGATGGTGTTAATTCGCACTTCAGACAACAAATTCGATAGCACGGATGGGTTCAGATCGACGATCGCAACCTAACAATGTGAAAATTGATCCAATTTGATACCCGTGGCACCATCTACATCACTTAGAAGATGGACAGCCAAGATCGCACCACGTGCCGCCATCTCAGCCGCCCAACCGGCTGCATGTACCTGCTGTAGCCTTTCCTCTTCATCTGAGAATCGCTTCTCCACTGTTGGATGCTCATCAAACGGCTGTGGGGAGCGCATGCACAAAACAAGCATACGACACAAACGTGCTTGCAGCACGTTGGTCGAACGCGCGTTCGAGAAGAAGAGACGCCCGTTTGAGACGCACGCACCTCAATTTGGAGCGGGCGTGAGTGGGTGCGCAGGCGCGAGGAGCCTCACAATCATGATCCAACGGCACCGTGCAGCCGATAGCACCCATGTGCGATCAGACGCGCAGCGAGAGTGCAAGATCGCACGCGTAGGCACGCGTAGTTGAGGCATGGCGAGGAGCGATTTAAGCCATCCGATCTCACGATCGGATGGCTGTTGAACGTATCGCTACGCTTACGTGTTTGGTTTCGGAAAACCTGTCGTTGTAGATCGAAAGCGAAGAATTCATGTTCAACAAATAAAATTTATACCGAAAAGAATTCCAGGTCGAACACAGGGAGGCTACGTTGATCTATATTCGCAATTATATTTTTTTAGGATTTTTTATAAGCAAGGTGATATAATTACAATGGAGCTATCAAACTAAGAGAGAGAGAGAGAAAGAGAACATGCATTCAATATTCCAATTGTTTATAAAAGTTACACTAGAATGCGGAAAATCAACTACACTATAAAGCAGGAAAATTCTACACTAGAAAAGCTGTAAATAAGAATGGGAGAGAGAAGTTATCCTTCTCGACGATTGCTTGGAGGACGAGCCGGACGGGATGACGCCTGGACGAAGGAGAATGAAGCAGGACGAAGCAGAAGAACGGGAATGGAGCAGCACGCCGTCGTCGTTGCGGGATCCACTTCCGAAGGGGAACGAAAATTGGACTTTATCTCGCAAGAAGCATCCCGGGTGTGGGACAAGCTTCTTTTGAGCTTTAGAGGGGTAGAGAGGAGAAAGAAGGGATGAGAATTTCGTATGGAGGGGGTCTCCTTTTATAGTTGCAAGGAGTGGGGGCAAAATGGACATTACAACTTCAAAATAGTAAATGAGGGGTCTTTAGTGACGGATAAATCCGTCACTAAAGCTCCCTTCATGGGCGACGTGCGCATCCGCTCGGCTGCTCGTGCGCGCAACGCCTGCGCACGTCCATTGATTTTTAGCCGTCCGATCGCGAGATCGGACGGCTTAAGATGCGTGCCCCCCACGCGTCTGATTGCACGTCCAATCGCGCGTCGACGCTATCGGGCACGTGCGGCCGTCCGATCTCCATTCGATGCTCCACCTACGCCCAATCGCTCGCGCCCGTCGCTCCTCGCCACGGCTCGAACCCGCGCCCCGCGCTCACGATAGTGCGCTTGACCATTGTGCTATGGGGTGCGGATGGTCGAGCGGGCGTTTTTAAATGCGAGCGCCCACAGCCGTTAGATTAAGATCCAACGGTGGAGAGCGATCGGGTGCGGGACCTTCACAAGATGAAGCGGCCGCTTGGGCGGTTGAGATGGCACCACGTGGCGCTATCTTGGCCGTCCATCTTCTGGAAGTTGTAGATGGTGCCACGGATGTCGGATTGACTCAATTTTTGTGTCATTGAGCTGTAATCGTCGATCCGAATTCATCTGTGCGGTCGGATTTATCATCTGAAGTGGGGATTTACACCATCCTGGCCCTTGATCATCTAGGGTTCCCGGGTCACTATCTGATGCTACGGATGCCTGATTAGGGCGATCTTGGAGTCGTTGAACTCCAATCGTCGCCCTGATCACATCCATACGGTTGGATCTTTGATCCGAGGCCCTGATAAAATATTTGCCCTGTCTAAGCACATCAAAGGAGACAATTAACCTCCATTTTATTCAAACTATTCTAAATGCAAGATGATGCATGTAATGCAATATTTATATCATGAAATACAATCCTATGCTTAAGAACATGCATAAATAGACATCTTAAGTAGTGTAAATGTGTTTACATCATACCCCCATGCCTATCTTTTGCTAGTCCCTAGCAAAAACTATATACTATTTATAAAAGAATTAGGTTAGATTATTTGGACTTGAGTTATTTTTCAATCATTAAGAAATTGTCTACTTAGGAACTGAACTTTCAAAGACACAACAGTGCCCGGGTATCAGCCAAAATGCAGATCGCTTCAAGCTCTCGCCTTATTAAAAGAAAATTTTCTTTTTCTCTTTTTCTCTTTTCTATTTTTTTTTTTTCAAATTTTCGGGTTTAAGAGTGGCTTTCTACGGCCATTCAACTCACCCAAAATTTGATGAGAACCCTAAGCTTTAAGCATCTTATTGTGATTGTGATAGATTCGTTGACTGGCAATTAGAACGGACTTTGGATTTCTACGCCTCTAGGTGACCTAACCAGAATTCTACCTAAAAGTGTATCTTTACAACCAGTAGCTTTCTCCCTACTTTTACTTATTTATTTTTACGGGATCAACACAAGGGTGAATCCAGTGTATATCTCCCCGATTTATTCTACTTCTCCGCTTCTTCCTAAGTGTTTTGGAAATTTTTAGTGCATTTTCTGAGCTGGGTTCTGGACAACCAGTCGATGAGCTATTACCACCGACAACTTCCGGCCATACTCGTGCGGTGAAGTGTGGCTTATTTCTTTTTGTTCTTTTCTCCTTTTCTTTTTCTTTTAACTAGGTGGCTTCCCTGGTCTAAGATTTACCTAAGGGCAGGAAAAAGAGAAAGGTCCAGTGACTAGGCTCTGGACAACCTACCTATGGGCTGTTACCCACGATAACTTGCCAGCCATATCACCCTAGAAGGTTCATTAGCTACCTAATTTCCGTTAGAATCGTCGAACAACGAGTCAGTGCAAAGAAAGTGTGTAGATGCTTAAGACTCAAAATTCCCTCAAATCAGAGGGCGGGTTGATAAGTCGTGTACTTATCACCCAAACTTATTTACTCCAATTAAAATAAAATTCAAGTTGGCGAGAACTCGAAAAACAAATTCACATTTTAGTGGATACACGGGTTGATTAAGTTCAACAACCTGAAGGGTCTTTGTGTTCGGATCTTAATGTAGTTTTTCCTAAGATTGAAAATTTTCTTAAACCCAAATTCTCTTTCCTAATTTTGATTTTTTTTTAATCAAAATAAAATAAATCTACGGAGCTGGCGAATGAATTCAGAGATAAATATCCACCCCCCCATGCCTATCTAATGCAATGTCCTCATTGTATTAAAAAGACATAAAATAGAGTGGAAAAATGTAGAAAGCACCTGAATTGCGTGAATGTCAGGTCCGCTCCGAGATGAAAACTAAGAAAAACTGCATATGTGTTGAGTTTAGTGCCTTCAGCTAAGCACACAATATAGGGAAAAGAAATGAAGAATTCACAAGTGCAGGTTAGAATTAAAATGAACAGAAGAATCCTCTGACCTGTCAGCAGAGGTCCATAGATGTGGACCAGATTGTGGTGCAGACCCACACCCCATAATCCAGAATATCTTAGGTTCTGGATAAAAATTACCCAAAACCTAAAATCAGAATGTAAGCGGGATCGGGCCTGCGATTTCTGAGGATGCAACCCAAGACCAAAAAGTCAGGTTACAGAGAATTGAAGCTTAAAAGGATAATCGTTGAATGTGTGCTTGGGTTGAACATCCTCGAAACAAATGTCGTAAGGGTTCTGATTTGATGGTTTCAGCTTAAAAGGAACCCTTCGACTCAATCTTCCATTTCCTCCAGAATTAACTTCCCAAATCAGAACTTCCCAACTCCTATTCTCCTCATTCAGCATATCAAATTCCAGGACCTCTTGTATATTCATCACCCCGTCTGAAATCTCCAAGTCTAAATGATGTGGCAGAATCAAAATTGACTTGGGTCTAATTATCTCAGAATTAGAATCATCAATAAGCTCAACAGGGTGTAACTAATAATCAAGGCATTGAATTGATTCCTCCAGAAAATGCGATTCTAGATCCGTAATGTGTGCCCTAATAAGATCAGTTTCCTCAGTTATTGGGCTATCAAATGATCTATCAGATTCCTCAGGCCCAATCGTCTCACAGAAATCATTTTGAAAAAACTCGCGTGAGACTTCGCAACTTGAATCTTCACCATTAGGATCCGTATCAATGTATGTCCCAAAATCAGTTGTCACTTTGTGTTCCCCAGAGACATACATTTCCTCGTAACCCGGCTCAGGGATCTCAGGTGAAGAAATCAGATCATCCTTAATTGATTACTTTAATTCAATCTGGTCAGCCTTGTAACACGTGTCCCCCGCAACAGGTGCCTGAGCAGGTTCTGTCATTGGCTTTCCTGAAGAGGGTTAATCCTGGGAATTATTCCAAGATTGAATCAAAGCAACCACGAATCTCATCCTCAATTTCGGTAATTTCCCAAGTAGAAACTCACCCGGGTTCTTATCCTTAACATCCTGGAGCCAATCCAACAAAGACTTATTTAAATCATCAATCATTTCAATCAGGGGCTCCAATCTCTCAATGCAAGGTATTGGCTGAACTTCTAAAGATTGTATGATATTCCTCAAGTTAGCCAGAACCTTATCTTGAACTTGGTTAACCTGAACCAAATGAGTTGGTTCAGGGTTGGGAGGGTTTGGGCTTAATGCAGGGGAATTAACGAATTGAGATTCGTTATACCCTTCCTGATAATAGGTCATTTCAGATTGTTGAAAAGATGGTGATGACCTAAAGGCAGTGAAATCAGAGGATGGGTAAGGATTGGTGTATCCTTCTTGATTGTAGATCGTATTAGGTTGTGCATGAAAGGAAGACGATCTATAATCGATGTAGCTCTGAGAAGGATAGAAATCAGAATCAAAGTGTTCAGGGTTAGACCCTAAACACAGGGGTCCGTAATTGTATCCCCAATCCGAATTATCCCAACTAACTGATGGTTGATTACAATACGAGTTGGGATAATCGTCATGTTGAGGATAATTCACAACAGGAGAGAAAGAGCGGGAATGTGTGAAATATGTGGAAGGATTCATGAGACTCGGGAGGAAGAAAGGCGCCTTGCAATACAAACAATCAAACCTGTCCTTAAATGGGTTAGCCTACAGACCTACAGACTCTCAAAACCCGTCTTGAGATAAAGGAACGATTTGATCTACTTCTGTCTGTTCAATCCAACCAGTTAGAAGGAGGGACTGGGGAGAAGGTTCTTTCTTCGGCTTGCGCCTCCGGTTCTTAGTGTACCCCCCAGCCGCGATCGTTTGACTCTGCTCCCCTAGCTAGACATCAGATTGGATAGTAGAAACAGACTAATCGAAAATAATCTCATTCTGGGTTCTGAAGAGCGAGTCCAATCCTTAAGGCCAACGTCTACTCTGTTTTATTTAGGGCTAGGTTTGAATGTGCTTTAGAATGTGATGGGCCCTTTAAATGGGTTGTGCCCTTAATGATTGATTGATTTGTGTGTTTATGCACAACCAGTGGTTTTCAAGCAAAATTATTTTTAATGTGTGAATTTTAGTGTTCAAATCTTACTTAAGTAGCTTTTAGGGTTTCAAATTAGGTGAATTGTAATCAAGTTTCTAGGAAAACCAAGTTGTAAAACATGGGTGAAAATTATTTTCCTTTAAAATCAGAAAGAAAGTGGAGTGCCTGGAATATACCTAGATTGAAAACCCTAAGGAGGAGCTACTTGATGAGTTGGTTTTAAATAAAGTGGTGCGGCCTAAACAACTCAAACAACTGGCCACAAATGCACCACTAAGTTAGGCACTCAAAGATGATTAACCTAGAATGATTTCTACTCTGTTATGTGTTGCTTTGTGTGTACCGGTTCCACAGATTAGAACCCGGTTGAGTAGAAAACAAATCAAGTTGATCAAGTGCCTTGAATGTGGGTGCGTGTTGTGTGTTTGTTGAAAATTACCCCACAAGATTATCTTTTTGTTATTTTTTTTAAATGAGGGTGGAATGAATGTGAGTGAAAATCCAAACAACCAAACTATTCCTAGGATTTATGCAAACACCTAGGTTAATTGGGATTTGGATTTAATGTGGCGAATGAAATCTATGGAGGGGGAAAGAATGGGGGAGCACTTACAGCTGTCTTCAACTGCACTTTACTCCAGTCTACTGCTTGTTGATTCCTTGATGGAGGTCTCTGCAAAACAATAGACACAAGAGAAAGCTAGTTAGAAAACAAATAAAGTGCAAGAAATGCGAAGAAAAGATCGGAAATTATTGCCTCCCTGGCAACGACGCCAAAATGTTGAACGTGTTTTTTTCGAATCGCTACGCTTACGTGTTTGGTTTCGTAAAACCTGTCGTTGTAGTTCGAAAGCGAAGAATTCGTGTTCAACAAATAAAATTTATACCGAAAAGAATTCCGGGTCGAACACAGGGAGGCTACGTTGATCTATATTTGCAATTATATTTTTTTAGGATTTTTTATAAGCAAGGTGATATAATTACAATGGAGCTATCAAACTGAGAGAGAGAGAGAGAGAAAGAGAACATGCATTCAATATTCCAATTGTTTATAAAAGTTACACTAGAATGCGGAAAATCAATTACACTATAAAGCAGGAAAATTCTACACTAGAAAAGCTGTAAATAAGAATGGGAGAGAGAAGTTATCCTCCTAGACGATTGCTTGGAGGATGAGCCGAACGGGACAATGCCTGGACGAAGGAGAACGAAGCAAGACGAAGGAGGACGAAGCAGAAGAACGGGAACGGAGCAGCACGCCTTCGTCGTCGCGGGATCCACTTTTGAAGGGGAACGAAAATTGGACTTTATCTCTCAAGAAGCATCCCGGGTGTGGGACAAGCTTCTTTTGAGCTTTGGAGGGGTAGAGAGGAGAAAGAAGGGATGAGAATTTCGTATGGAGGGGGTCTCCTTTTATAGTTGCAAGGAGTGCGGGCAAAATGGACATTACAACTTCAAAATAGTAAATGAGGGGTCTTTAGTGATGGATAAATCCGTCACTAAAGCTCCCTTCGCGGGCGACGTGCACGTCCACTCGGCTGCTCGCGTGAGCAACGCCCGCGCACGTCCATTGATTTTCAGCCGTCCGATCGCGAGATCGGACGGCTTAAGATGCATCTGCGCCCGCTGCGATGCGCGCCCCTCGCGCGTCTGATTGCCCCTCCAATCGCGCGTCGATGCTATCGGGCACGTGCGACCGTTAGATCTCCATCCAACGCTCCACCCGCACCCAATCGCTCGGGCCCGTCGCTCCTCGCCACGACTCGAACCCGCGCCCCATGCTCGCGATAGTGCGCTCGACCACTACGCTATGGGGCGCGGATGGTCGAGCAGGCATTTTTAAATGCGAGCGCCCACAGCCGTTGGGTTAAGATCCAATGGCGAAGAGCGATCGGGCGTGGGGCCTTCACAAGATGAAGCGGCCACTTGGGCGGCTGAGATGGCACCACGTGGCGCTATCTTGGCCGTCCATCTTCTGGAAGTTGTAGATGGTGCCACGGATGTCGGATTGACTCGATTTTTGTGTCGTTGGGCTGCGATCGTTGATCTGAATTCATCCGTGCGGTCGGATTTATCATCTGAAGTGGGGATTTACACCATCCTGGCCCTTGATCTTCTAGGGTTCCCAGGTCACTATCTGATGCTACGGATGCCTGATTAGGGCGATCTTGGAGTCGTTGAACTCCAATCGTCGCCTTGATCACATCCATACGGTTGGATCTTTGATCCGAGGCCCTGATAAAATATTTGCCCTGTCCAAGCACATAAAAGGAGACAATTAACCTCCATTTTATTCAAACTATTCTAAATGCAAGATGATGCATGTAATGCAATGTTTATATCATGAAATGCAATCCTATGCTTAAGAACATGCATAAATAGACATCTTAAGTAGTGTAAATGTGTTTACATCAACGGCTAATATTTGAAGAATGTGAGTGCACATTTTAGGTGGGGAAGGTGAGCGGGCATGCGAGCGCCTTCCACGAAGGCCACGTTCAGGCTTTTAGTGATGGATTTATCCGTCACTAAAGGTCCTGAATTAATGTTTTTCAAATTGTAATGACCAAAATGCCCCCACTCCTTGCAACCATAAAAGGAGACCCCCTTCATACGAATTTCCCATCCCTTCTTCTCTTCTCTCACCCCTTCCAAAGCTCTAAGAGCTTGTCCCAAACCCGGGATGCTCCTTTAGAGTAGAAACCTTAATTTTTCCATCTTCATCCCCCTTCGTGGGGTATCCTGTAGTTGTCCTCTCTTTGCATTCGACAAGCGAATCCCGCTACGACGACGACATGCTGCTTCATTCCCGTTGTTCCCGATTTGTCCTCCTTCCCGCTCCATTCCCCATCTTCCAGGCATCGTCCCATCCAGCTCATCCTCCAAGCGATCGTCGAGGAGGATATCTCTCTCCATTCTTTTTACTACTTTCTAGAGTAGATTTATTGCTTTTTAATGTAATCATTTCCCGCTTTCTAGTCATAATGAATAGTGTAATGAATAATTTTTTACAGTGAAATCCATGTTTATTCTACATCATTTTGCTTTTATTTGTTCTCTCTCTCTCTTTTCTATTTATTATTTGTTAAATAGATAGCTAGTTTTCAACCAGCTATTCTGTTTCGTGACAAATGAAACAAACACATATTTTTAATCAAACGTCCACCTCCCTGTGTTCGACTCAGAACTTCTTATGGATTTTTCGGTATAAATTTTATTTGTTGAACCCAAGTTCTTCGCTATTCAAACTACAATGATAGGTTTTCAAAACTAAATCCGATAGCGTAGTACTCCAACGTTTCAACATTTTGGTGCCGTTGTCGGGGATGCGACGCTCTTTGATTTTTTTTCACGTTTTCCAACTTACAAATCATTTACCTCACTTCTCTCCTTTCTTAATGTGATTGCAGGTACTCTTTTGAGACGAGCAAAAGTGGTAGATTGGAGCAAAGTGCTGTTGAAGGTTCTGTAAGTTTTCCCCCACCTCCTACCCATTAGTTTTCATTCCACCACGTAATAACACAAACATAAATCAACCTAGGTGTTCTTATAAACTCTAAAGTTAGTTTTGTTTGTTTGTTTGACACTTGCACCCACCTCAACCTCCACATTTAAAAAGAAAAATTAAAAACAAAAAATCTCACAGAGGTACACAACCTCATCTGATTTTCAAACTCGACCAGTAAATCGATCTTTAGAACCAGCACACACATTGAAACACATAATTGAGTAGAAATCAGATTAGGTAATCACTTGTGTGCCTAATTAAGTGGCGTAACAGGCCAATTGTTTGAATTGATTGGGCCGTACCACTTCAACTAAAATCAACTCATTAAGTAGCTGCCACATAGGTTCAACTCTTAGGGATTTACTAGGCACTCCACATTCTATTAAGCTTGAAAGGAAAACATCTTTACCTATGCTTTCAAAACCTCGTGTGCCAACAAAACTTGTTTGAAAATACCTAAAGTTGAATCCTAAAAGCTACTAAGTAAGATTTGAATCCTAAAATTCACCGTCTCAAAAGTAATCTTGCTTGAAAATCATTGGTTGTGCACGCACACAAACATCAATCAATCATTAAGGGCACAACCCAGATAAAGGGCCCATCACATTCCAAAGCACATTCAAACCTAGCCCTAAATAAAATAGAGTAGACCATGGCCTTAAGGATTCGACTCGCTCTTTGGAGTCTAGAATGAGATTATTTTCGATTAGTCTATTTCTACTGTTCAATCTGATGTCTAGCTAGGGGAGTAGAATCAAATGATCGAGGCTGAGGGGTACACTAGGAATCGGAGGTGCAAGACGAAGGAAGAACCTTCTCCCCAGTCCCTCCTAACTAGTTGGATTGAACAGATAGAACTAGATCAAATCATTTCTTTATCTCAAGATGGGTTCTGGGAGTCTGTCGTTCTTTAGGCTAGCCAACTTAAGGATAGGTTTGATTGTTTATATTGCGGGGTGCCTTTCTTCCTCCAATCTATCATCAATCTTCCACATTTTATACGCATTCCTGCTTTTTCCCTCTTATTTTGAGTTATCCTCAACGTGATGATTATCCCGACTCGTACTGTAATCAACCATCGATTAGTCAGGATAACTCAGATTGGGCATACAGTTTCGGACCTCTGTGTTTAGGGTCTAACCCTAAACACCATAATTGTGATTTCTATCCTTCTCAGAGCCACATCGATTATAGATCGCCACCTTTTCATGGACAACCTAATACGATCTACAATCAAGGAGGATACACTGATCCTTACCCATCCTATGAATACATTGCCTTTAGGTCATCACCACCTTTTGAACAATCCGAAATGACCTATTATCAGGAAGGGTATCACGTATCTCAATTCGTTAACTCCTCTGCAGTGATCCCAAACCCACCCAACCCTAAACCAAGTCATTTGCTTCAGGTTAACTAGGTTCAAGATAAGGTTTTGGCTAACTTGAGGAATACCATACAATCATAAGAAGTTCATCCAATACTTTGCATTGAAGAATTGGAGCCTCTGATTGAAATGATTGATGATCTGAACAAGTATTTGTTAGATTGGCTCTAGGATGTTAAGGATAAGAACCCGGGTGAGTTTCTACTTGGGAAGTTAGAGTAATTGAGAATGAGATTTGTGGTTGCTTTAGTTCAATCATGGGATGATTCCTAGGATGAACCCCCCTCAGGAGAGCCAATGTCAGAACCCACTCAGGCACCTGTTCGGGGGGACACATGTTACGGGGCTGACCAGATTGAATTTGAGTTACCAATTAAGGATGATCTGATTTCTTCACCTGAAATCCTTGAGCCGAGGTACAAGGAAACATGTCTCCATGGATTAGAAAGTAACAGATGATTTTGGGACGTACATTAATGCAGATTTTGATTTCTTTGATTCTGATGGTGAAGATTCAATTTGCAAAGTCTCACGTGGGTTTACAGAACATGATTTTTGTGAGATGATTGGGCCTGTGGAATCGATTAAATCATTTGATAGCCCAATAACTGAAGAAACTGATCTTATTGTGGCTCACATGATGGATCCAGAATCGCATTTTCTGGAGGATTCAATCCAATGCCCTGATTGTCAGTTACACCCCATTGAGCTTACTGACGATTCTATTTTTGAGATAACTAGACCCAAGTCAATTCTGATTCAGCCACATCTTTTAGACTTGAAAATTTTAGATGGGGTGATTAATATGCAGGAGGTCCCAGAATTTGACATTCTGAAGGAGGATAGGAGATGGGAAATTTTGATTTGGGAAGCAAACTCTGGAGGAAGTAGAAGACCGAGTCTAAGGGTTCCAATTAAGTTGAAACCATCAAACTAGGACCCTTACGACATTTGTTTTGAGGATGTCCAACTCAAGCATATATTCAATGATTATCCTTTTGATATTGAATTCTCTGTAACCTGACTTTTTGTTCTTGGGTTGCATCCTCATAAATCGTAGGCCCAACCTCACTTGCATATTGATTTTAGGTTTTGGATAATTTTTATCCAAAACCTTAGATATTTTCGATCATGAGGTATGGGTATGCACCACAATCTGGTCCACATCTGTGGACATCTGCTGGTAGGTCAGAGGTTTCATCTTTTTATTCTGATTCTGACCTACATCAATGAATTCTTTATTTCTCTTCTTTGTATAGTGTGCCTAGCTAGAGGCACTAAATTCAGCACTTATGCAGTTTCTGTTTATCTCAAAGTGGATCCATTATTCACACAATTTTGGTGCTTTCTATTCTACTCCACTCTACTTTATGTCTTTTTAATACAATGAGGACATTGCATTAGATAAGCACGGGGGGTGGATATTCATCTCTAATTATTTCGTCAGCTCCGTAGATTCGTTTTATTTTCTTTCATTTATATAAAAAAAGAATTGAATTAGGAAGGAATATTTGGACATTAGGACTTTTCAATCTTAGGAAATATTACATTAGGATCTGAACACATGACCCTTCAGGTCTTTGGGCTTAATCAGTCCGGGTATCCACTAAAATGTAGATTTATTTTTTGAGTCCTCGGCATCTTGAATTCTATTGTAATTTGATTAAATAAGTTTGGGTGATAAGTACACGACTTATCAACTTTCCCTCTGATTTGAGGGAACTTTAAGTCTAAAGCATCTACACACTATCTTTTCATTGACTTGTTGATTGACAGTTTTAATGGAAATTGGGTAGCTAATGAACCTTCTAGGGTGATATGGCTGGCAAGTTATCATGGGTAACAACCCATAGGTAGGTTGTCCAGAGCCCAATCACTGGACCATTCTCTTCCTGCTGCCTTTAGGTAAATCTTAGACCAGGGAAGCAACCTACTTAAAAAAAAAAGAAGAAAAAGAAAATCAAAAAAAGAAAAGAAAAAGAAAAGGAGAAAAGAAAAAGAAAATAGAAGAAATAAGCCACACTTCACAGCATGAGTATGGCTGGCAAGTTGTTGGTGGTAACAGCTCATCGACCGATTGTCCAGAACCCAACTCAAGAAATGCACTGAAAATTCCCAAAATAATTAGGAAGAAGCAGAGAAGTAGAATAAATCGAGGAGATATACACTAGATTCACCCTTGTGTTGACCCCATAAAAACAAAAGTAGGGAGAAAGCCATCGGTCGTAAAGATACACCTTTAGGCAGAACTCTCTTTTTAAGGTCACCAAGAGGTGTAGAAACCCGAAGTCCACTCTAATTGCCGATCAACGACTCTATCACATTCACAATAAGATGCTTAGAACTTAGGGTTCACATCAAATCTTGGGTGGGTTGAATGATCGTAGAAAGACACTATTTAACCCTAAACTCAAAAATCCAAAAAAAAGAAATTAGAAAGGAAGAAAAAGAGAAAAAGAAATTTTTCTTTGAATATGACGAGGGCTTGAGGCGATCTGCATTTTGAAAGATACTCGGGCGCTGTTGTGTCTTTGAAAGTTCAGATCCTAAGTAAAAATTTTCTTAATGTTGAAAATGACTTATGCCTAAGTAATCCAACCTAATTCTTTTATAAATAGCATGTAGTTATTGCTATGGACTAGCAAAAGATAGGCATGGGGGTGTGTTGTAAACATGTTTATATTATATAAATTGTCTATTTATGCATGTGTATAAGCATAGAATTGCATCACATACTATAAATATTGTAGAACATGCATCATCTAGCATTTAGATTAGTCTGAATAAAAGGTAGATTAATTGTCTCCTTTTATGGCCAGGCACAAGGCAACTTGCTAATCGGGAGCTCGGATCGAAGATCCAACCATACGGATCTGATCAGGGCAACGATTGGAGTTCAACGACTCTAAGATCGCCCTGATCGGACATCCGTAGCATCAGATAGAGATCGAGGAACCCAAGAAGACCAAGGGAAAAGATGGTGTTAATCCGCACTTCAAATGATAAATCCGACCGCACAGATGGGTTCGGATCGACGATCGCAGCCTAATGACACAAAAATTGATCCAATCCGATAACCGTGGCACCATCTACATCACTCAGAATATGGATGGCCAAGATGGCACCACATGGCGCCATCTCAGCTACCATCTCAGCCACCGAACCAGTTGCATGCACCTACCGTAGCCTTTCCTCTTCATCTGGGTGTCACTTCTCCATCGTTGGATGCTCATCCAACGGCTGCGGGGCATGCACTCACGAAACAAGCGCGCGACACAAACGTGCCTGCAACGCGTTGGTCGAACATGCTTTCGAGAAGAAGAGATGCCCGTTCGAGATGCGGGTGGCTCAATTTGGAGCGAGTACGAGCGGCCGTTCGGGCGCGAGGAGTCGCACGATCGTGATCCAATGGCATCGTGCAGCCGATAGCACCCACGCGAAATCGGATGCCCGGCGAGAATGCGAGATCGCATGCATTGGCGTGTGCAGTTGAGGTGCAGCGACGTTCAGGACAGTTGAGGCACGGCGACATTCAGGCGTGCGCAGTTGAATTTGAAAAACATTAATTCAAGACCTCCCTTCCCCTACATATCTTTCCTCTCTTTCTCTCTTCTCCATTTCAGGTTCGCTCATCCAGAGCCACAGTCGGTTTGGGTAATCGGACCTAGTGGAGACCCGGGTCCAGGTGTGGGTGGTGAGTGAAGAGTGAGTAGGTTGGGCAAACGGGTCGTGGCCAGGTCCACGTGGTCAGTGCCATTGACGAGGCCATGAGAGGGGGGGAGGAGGACCTCACCATTGGTGTTGGAGGCAATAAGCCTCTAACACAAAATCCTTTTATGCGCACACAGCCTCTCTTCCAGTTTCGAGGTGGGACTAAATGTCCCACCTTCCTTTGCACGCCACAGTAGCAGATGGTGGCTCAATTGGCATGGGTGCAAGGGCTCTTGACTTCGATTGAGAACCTAAGTGCGTGTGCGCCTCAAGTCTGCACTGCCTGGGACTATCACCAAGAGTAGCAGCACTTGGAGCATAGCATCAAGCTCACTTCAAGCTTGGCGGTAATGGCGGAGGGGTCCTTGAACCTGAAAACATTAGAATAGCCTCGCAGCCACATCAATTCACTCAAGGAGCTTCGTCGGACCTTGACGGATGTGATGTCCGTGGTTTCATGACATGTGGCTGACTGTGGTGGCATGTCTAAGGTTCACTGTGTGCGTATGTGTGGGTGTGTTCGGAGGAATGTTTGGGTGGGTGGCGCGATGAAATGAGTGAGGGGATGTGATCAGGGAGTTGAGGCGGAGGTCGTAGGGTGGTTGGCAAGGTGGATGGATGAGCGGAGCGACTGGGGCACCTCACCGGAGGTATGGCCGGTGGTGGAGAAGGTGATGGTGATCAGTGGCGTTGAGGGTTGGTTTAGGGAAATAAAGAGAGCGAAAGGGAGTGTGAGAGAGAGAGAGTCTAAGACCTACCTCTAAGGGATGAAGAGGGATAGAGAACCCATGCCTGTATGGTTGCCAGACATGGGGAAGATGAAGACCTCTGTAGGTGAGGCGGCGACGAAGATAGGGTAGAGGTGATGTCGGTTGGTGTTGCGCAACGTGGATGAATGAGGGGAAGACAACCAAACCACTGGTATTGTGGTTGGGTGATGAGAAGGCGAGAGAGGAGCTGTCGGAGCTTGCGGAGGGTTGCGGCCGGCGAGGAGAGAAGAATGTGTGGGAATCCAGCCCAATTTCAAGCTCAGGGAATGCGGTTGGATCAGGGGCTTCTTAAATAGGTCTTTGGAGAAGGATTTGTGCTTGGAAGCCAAGCTTCCAAGCACGGTATGGTTGCCAGAGATGGAAACTTCAAAAGACCCAAATCTCTCATACATTCGCATGAGAGATTGGGAAACAATTAGGGATCACAGATGGGTTCAGATTGGAGGAGATTGCTCGGAGGATCTCCCTTCCAATTTTGGAAGGGGTTCTCTAAGCATCAAGGAGAAACCTCCTTTCAAAGCTCGTCGAAGTAGGATTCCTCCGCTACAATGGTGGATGGACCTATTTGTGAAGATGATAAAAAAGTTAGGGGGCTGATTGTAAGGGTTTTCGAAAGATAGGGGTAGAAATGTAATCAGGCTGGACCTTTTTGCAAAGTAGGTCAAGATGAGTTTCCCTTAGGTCCAAATTTTGGTACAAACCTAATTTTGACCTAAGAAATATAATGGTGAAGTTGGATTTTTGGTTTGACCAAGTTTGACTGGATAATTTATGCATAAATCCAATTTAGGGCAAATATCTGTCTGATATCCCATTCTAGGTCAAGATGGGTTCCAATGGCCAATTTGAAAGTTCTAAACCCTAGAGAATATTTTTTTATGATTTTTAGAGGGTTTAGGTGAATTTTATCCTGACCAGAACCTTGGTTAATCAAGTAGGTCTGTTTTAGGGTTTCAAGAAGTCATTTAATTCCCAGAACTCACACGAACCCTTTTCTGTCTGATCCAACCCACTTATAATCTTATTAAGACCATTTGACCTTTGTTTAGCCCTTGAGAAAACCCATTGTTATACTGCATTGGTAAAATTACATTTTTACCTCTATTTTCTTATTTTTCTCTCAGAAAAGGTTATCCAGTGAATTAGGACCTTTAGTTGGTTATGTAGGAGCTTTTATTCTCTTCATTGGGTCAAAATGAGCTAGTTAAGACTCAAGATGGTGTTCCCATCATCTACAATCAAGAAGGATATGCTGATCCTTGCCCTTCCTTAGATTACACTGCATATTGGTCATTACCTCTTTATGGACAACCTAAAATGACCTATTATCTGGGAAGGTATCAATAACCTTAATTCATTGACTCCCCTGGATTGAGCCCAAACTCGTCCAACCCTGAACCAAACCATTTGGTTCAGGTTAACCAGGTCTAAGATAAGTTGTTGGCTAACTTAAGGAATACCATACAATCTTTAGAAGCTCAGCCAACACCATGCCCTAAAGAATTAGAGCCTCTGATTGAAATGATTGATGATCTTAACAAGTATTTGTTGGATTGGCTCTAGGATGTTAAGGACAAGGACCTGGGCGAGTTTTTACTTGGGAAGTTATCAAAATTAAGGATGAGATTTGTGATTGCTCTAGTCCAATCTTGGGAGGATTCCCAGGATGGACCCCTGTCAAGAGAACCGATGTCAAAATCTACTCAGGCACCTGTAGGGGGGGACATATTTTACGAGACCAGGGTTGACTAGGTTGCTTTAGAGCAATCAAATAAGGATTAACTAATTTCTTCATTTGAGATCCTTGAGCCGAGGTACGAGGAAATGTATGTCTCCATGGAACAAAAAGTGATTGATGATTTTGAGACATACATTAATGCAGATTTAGAATTCTTTGATTCTAAAGGTGAAGAATCATTATGCGAAGTCTCACCTGGGTTACAGCACATGATTTCAATGAGACGACTGGGCCTGAGGAATTCGATGAATCATTTGATGGCCCTAAAATTGAGGAACTTGATCCTGTTGGGGCTCACATGGTGGATTTAGATCCATATTTCATGAAGGATTCAATTCAAAGCCCCATTCCTCAATCACACCCAATTAACTGTAATGAGGATTCTGTTCTTGAGATCATTCGACCTAAGTCAATTCTGATTCAGTCATAACTTTTAGACTGGGAAATTTCAGATGGGGTGATTAATAGACAGAAGGTCCTAGAATTTGAGATTTTGATTATGGAGCATAGGAAGTGGGAAATGATGATTTGAGAAGCCAATTTCGGAGGAAGCAGAAGATCGAGTCTAAGGGTTCCTATTTGCTTGAAATCCCCAACCTTCTACCAAGACCCTTATGACATTTTTTCTGAGGATGTGCAACCCAAGCACAAATTCATTGATTATCCTCTTGAGCTTAATTTCTCTGTAATCTGACTTTTTGGTCTTGGTTTGCATCCTTACAAATAGCAGACCTGACCCTGCTTGCATGCTGATCTTTAGTTTTGGATAATTTCTATCCAGAACCTTGATATACTCGACCATAGGGCATGGGTCTGCACCACAATCTGGTTCACGTTTGTCGACATCTTCTCCTGGCAGGTCCAAAACTAGATTTTCTTCTTCTGATTCTTACCTACACCTGTGAATTCTTTATTTCTTCTTTATTTGTATAGTGTACCTAGCTGAAGGCACTAAATTCAGCATGTATACAATCTCTTTTTCATCTCGGAGCCGACCTGTTAATCACGAAATTCAGGTGCTTTCTTTTCTACTCCACTATTTGTCATGTTTTTTTAATACAATGTAGACACTGCATTAAATAGGCATGGGGGGTGGATATTCATCTCTAAATCATCTTGTTAGCTCCGTAGATTCTTTTTATTTTCTCTTTATTTAAAAAAAAAATTGAATTAGGAAAAGAGAACTTGGGCTCTAGAAATTTGTCAACTATAGGAATGATACGATATGACTTGAACACTTAGACCCTTCAGGTCCTAGGGCTTAATCAGCCTGGGTGTCCACTAAAATGTGGACTTATGTCTTGAGTCCTCGCCATTTGAAAATTCATTTTAAATTGGTTAAATAAGTTGGTATGATAAGTACATGACGTATAAACCCGCCCTCTGATTTGAGGGGATTTTAAGACTACGTATCTACACACTATTTGCAATGACTCGCTTTTCGACAGTTTTAACAAAACTTGGGTAGCTAATGAACCTTCTAAGGTGGTATGGCTGGCAAGTTATCGTGGGTAACAACCCATTGGTTGGTTGTCTAGAGCTCAGCCACACGACCATTCTCTTCTTGCTACCTTTAGGTAAATCCTAGATTAGGGAATCCACCTACTTAAAAATAAAAAAATATAGAGAAAGAAAAGTACCCAAAAAGAAAAATAAAAAGAAAAATATAAAAATATAAAAATATAAAAGAAAAGAAAAAAGAAATAAGCTGCACTTCATTGCACGAGTATGACTGGCAAGTTATCATGGGTAACAGCCTATTGGTTGGTTGTCCAGAACCCAGCTCACAAAAATGCACATTTAATTCGAAACACTTAGGTAGAAGTGGAAAAGTAGAATAAACTAGGGAGATATACACTGGGTTCCCCCTTGTGTTGACCCCATACAAATAAAAGTAGGGAGACAGCTACTAGTTGGATGGTACACCTCTAGGCAAAAATTCTTTTAAGGTCACCTAGGGGTGTAGAAACCCAAAGTCCATTCTGATTGTCTATCAGTGAGTCTAACACATTCATGAAAAGATAGTTAGAACTTATAGTTCTCATTGAGTCTTGGGTGGGTTGAGTGGCCATAGAAAGCTGCTCCAAAACCCTAAACTCAAAATCTAAAAAAAAAAAAGGAAAGAAGAAAAAGAAAAAGATCCTGCTTTTGAATAAGGCGAGGGCTTGAGGTGGTCTGCATTTTGGTAGACACCCGGACACTATTGTGTCTCTGTAGTTTAGGTCTTAGTTGAAACCCCTAAGTGTTAAAAAATAACTTTTGTCCAAGAAATCTGATTCGAATTCTCTTTTAAATAGCATGTAGTTTTGCTAAGAACTAGCAAAAGATAGGCATGGGGGTGTGATTTAAACATGTTTATATTACATAAATAGTCTATTTATGCATGTTCTTAGGCGTATAGTTGCATCATACAATATAAATATTACATAACATGCATCATCTTACATTTAGGTTAGATTGTATAAATTTTAGGTTAATTGTCTCCGTTTATGGTCATGGAACAGGGCGATATTTAATCAGGGCCTCGGATTGAAGATCCAACTATACGGATCTGATCAGGGTGATGATCCGAGTTCAACAACTCCAAATTCGCCCCGATCGGACTTCTGTAGCATCAAATGTAGTTTGAGAAGGACCATACGTCAAGGGGCAGGTGGTGTAAATCCACTCATCAGATGACAAATCCGACCGCACGGATGGGTTTGGATCAATAATCGTAGTCCAATGACACAAAAATCGGTTCAATCCGGCATCCGTGGCACCATCTACAAGCATTGGAAAATGGACGGCCTAGATGGCACCATGTGGCACCATCTTAGCTACTCACATCGGCCCAAGAACGCCCACTACTCTCCTTCTCCTCATGCTCTCATCTGATCTGGGCCATTGGATCTTGATCCAATGGCCATGGATGCACGTGCCTTAAATCAATGCTCTCATCTGATCTTGGCATAGCTGGTGAGTGATCTCACACGACGCTAAGGTTGCGGGTTTGAGCCACACGTACCCTAAATGAAAGGCACGGGCTTTGGAGTGCAAAATCCAGCCATTGGATCTCGATCAGGCGGTGGCAAAGGCGTCGATGTGGAGCGCCCATATGCGAGGAGCGTTACACGCATGATCGAACACATAACTGCATGCATAATTGCACACGCTGATGTTGAGCATGTTGAAGAAGAGCACGTGTTCGTGCATGAGCGTTGAGCGTAGAGGAGACGAAGAGGCATGGGCAGGCCTGCACTAAGCCCACATTTAGGGCTTTAGTGAAGAATAAATCCGTCACTGAAGACCTTGATATTAATGTTTTAAACATGAATTTACCTAATTGCCCCTCCATTCTTCACCTATAAATAACCCTAAGACCCCCACACTTTGTTCATTCCTTCGTCTCTTCTCTCACTCACTCCAAAGCTCTAAGAGCTTGTCCCAAACCCAGGATGCTCCATTAGAGTTAAAATTAGAATTTTTCCACCTTCTCATCCCACTAGTGGAGCACCCACGGTTGTCTTCTCACCGCCATTCAAGAAGCGGATCCTGCTACGACGTCACCTTGCCCCATCCTCCGTCGTTCGTCTTCATTCTCCTTCATCCTAGATCTCACAACCTTCATCCTGGCGCTCTGTCAACATAGTTCATCCACCAAGCAACCATCAAGGAGGATAACTTCTCTGCACCTTCTCTTTTATTGCTTTCTAGCATAGATTTCCTGCTTTCTAGTATAACGAGTAGTTGTAATGATTAGTTGTAATGAACATCACTCGATGATTATGAAATACATGTTCATTCTATCTCTATTTTTTCATTATTTGTATTATACTCTCACTCTCTTTTATTCTTTATTCTTTAAGTAGATAGCTAGTGTAGATTCAATTGAACTAGCTAATCTGCTTCGTGATAATAAATCAAACGTGATTTTTAATCAAAAGTCTGCCACCCTATGTTTTGCCCAGGGCTCCTTTTGAGTTTTGGTTAAAATTATCTGTTGACGGATTTTTCTCGCAAATTATGCTACGATGACAGGTTTTCAAAACTCAACTCTTTTTGTAGAGATTCTTTGATGCAACAATATATATTGCATTCATATCATGTATTTCATGCATTTGCATTTATTTAATTTATGCATAAAATAATATCTTGTAGGCATAATTATAATATAATGTTGTATATTTTGCAATGCAGGTCCATAGCAAATAAAAGAAGATATCAGAGAGGGGAACCAAACCCAAAACCTTAACACAAGACAAATCCAAACCTAGATATCCCTATCCTTAACCTAATTCCCATAAGCCTAGGCATAGCCACCCTCTATTCCATCCCAATCGGCCTATCCCTCAACCCAATTTCCCATTTCCACCTCCAATTGATCCTTTGGATTTGAGTTTGTTAGTCAATTGGACTCAATTGGAGCTAACCATTTTATTTAGGCTCACTCATCCCAATTAGGTCCACCTAATTACAACTTGGTTCACCCTTATGCTAAACCCCCATCTACCCTTAGGTTGTTCCCTCACTAACCTACTCCTATGGTGAAGCTAAGGCCTGCCATACCTTGCCTTAATAACACAATTAATTACCCATTTCATTGAATCTACAAATTGTGGATCTAACCCACCATTAGTCCCCTCCCAATGTACAACCATTTGCATCCCATTTCAATGCATAAACACTTCCCCCTCCCACATAAAAGCACACACATGCACAACACCCTTCGACTCCAATGAACTCCCCTCCTCCTTATTTCATTTCCAACAATTTCCTCCACTCCTCTCCACTATCATCTAACACACCCTCTCCTGTCTCCCCAATGTTGGTCCCTCTCCAATTCCCTCCAGCACCCTCCCATTCCCATGCCACTCCATTGCAACAAACTCGAGCCACCGAATCCACCATCTACTAAAATCCAAACAAAAATCCCATCCCACAAAAATTCCAACCTCCTAGGATCTCTTCCTCGAAAGTGAAGACTTTCATAGGCATGCACCTCCTCCAACAAGAAGGCAGCCACCCTCTCCATTTCTCCGGTGAAGCTCTCCACAACCTCCCCATCATCGACTTACTTCAACTCCTCCGACATGGAAAAAAATATTTTCTCCCCTCATTTCTTTTGCTTTAATTCTTTATTAGATAGAGATTATTATTAGAACTTGATATTTATGTTCACACATTTTTTTATTTTGATTATATTGTGGCTTGTTATGGGCATTTAGAACGAAGTTTGATAACATTATTTGCATGACGATGATTTTAGTGGTTTGTTGATGTGAATGATTTCTCTTTATTCCTTCTATAGTACATGACAACCATCTTATTAGATCACCCTTCCACCACTTATTTTATGGCCTCAAAACTCCCTTATCACCACCACCACTTAACCACTTATTTGGCCAACTTGAACCTAGCCTAAACCACCACTTACCATGTTCACTCTCATTTTGGATAATATGATTATAATGAATTTGCCACCCTGTTGGATTGACC
Organism: Thalassia testudinum; assembly: GCA_037157565.1. NCBI lineage: Eukaryota > Viridiplantae > Streptophyta > Magnoliopsida > Alismatales > Hydrocharitaceae > Thalassia > Thalassia testudinum. The sequence continues at coordinate 106,121,323 of JAZHRO010000003.1, read as the reverse complement.
CTACTCCCACTATGCTTTGTTCTTCATTTATTAGTGAGATAGAATTTTAAATTTGATCGTGATTTTACATATGACATCATTAATTTTATAATGTGAAATTATGTTATCACTATGCTAGAAGGAAATAGAGCTATATTACAAGAGAATGCTGGAAGATATGCAAAGAAGGCATTAAATAAGTTTCACAACAACGAGAGAGAAGCCATCAATGCAAGAGTGGAGGAGGCAATACAAACACAACCCCAGACAAGCTTAGATGGGAAACAAGACAAGTCAGAGAGTCCCACGAATACAAGTCCATGCATGTGTAATCTTTGTATGCACATCAATGTATTGAAATGAGAGCACTTGTAAAATGCACCACAATGTATACATACTCTTGCATGTACACAAGATGGCACATATCAAAATCTTACTCAATAAACATTACTCCATTTTGCCACAAATCCAAACCCCCTCTAGTGAACCTATTGGCCATTCATCCTAGGACCAATAATTTAACTTTGCCATAGAACCATAACCATTTCCCACCTATTAGAACCTTTGAATCCTCACCTTAGACCTTTACGACAAAAGCCCAAGCCAAAAACCCAACTCTACCACTCATATGCCTCGCCCGACACTCTTTTGGACATCTAGAACATCACTAGATGTCCAAATTGAACAAATAACAACATCCAGGAGCAATCCTTGGCACCCAAAACAAATTGGACATCGAGGACTTATTCCAAACATCCCATTCTGACACTTAAGGCATCTAGGACTTCTTCTAGATGCCCAGTTTGGTTGTCCAGTGAGTAATCCTCTCTGAGCACTACTCTTTTCACCTACCTTTGAATGGATAAAACCCAAGGACCATCTACCATGTTCTAATACTCTTTTAGTACACCTTTAACCTAAGCTTCTTATTGATTGGGAAATTTTCTCTTGCAAGATGATATATCAGGGAAATATGTTGTTGCAGTTAAATCATGGTGGAAAAATCCCCAACAAAAATATTTATCAGTCAAAACTAACCACAAAGAGTTAGGTCATATCCATAGGGAGGAACAAATGCAATAAACTCACGAATATTTCCCCATTAGATGTGCCCAATCATGTGCGGATTCCCTACCCAAATCTAGTTCAAAATGAGATGAATACAAAAGAGTCAAATAAATGCGAGGAAGAAGTCTTCTGCCACAATTTCACCTTAGTTTCATAATTAATGAGAAATCAGAAAAATAACATGTGGCAATGGCATGGATCGTAAATAGTAATTGTCGCCAAAATAGGGGAAGTGCTTTCCCTTGCTTGCTTGCACGGAGGGAGGCACGGCCGGATGTGTGAGGCTGTTGGAGTGAGTTGCCACCAAGGGCTTCATGGCGCTGGTGGCAGCGAGGGCTGGGACGACGAGAGTCGGCCGGACATCAAGGAGTGGGGGTGGCAGTGATGGGTTTGTCGGCGGTGCTGCAGTTGTGCGTGGGTGCTGCTGGTGCATGCGAGGTAGATGAGTCAGCATGAGGGTCATTGCTGGTGAAGGGAGACAGCTAGTGGGGGTAGGTTAGTTTGTTGCTGTTGGAGTCACACTTGGAGTGGTTGCAAGCGGTGCGAGGGCACGCACAAGGGTGCGCAAGGGCACACGTGCATGGGGACAGGTTGCGCGTGCGCGCATAGCTGCAGGTGGTAGATGGGTGATGTAAACATGTTTACACTACTTAAGATGTCTATTTATGCATGTTCTTAAGCATAGGATTGCATTGCATGCTATAAATATTGCCTAACATGCATCTTCTTGCATTTAGAGTAGTTTGAATAAAATGGAGGTTAATTATGTCATTTTATGTGCTTGGATAGGGAAAACTTTTTATTGGAGTTTTGGATCGAAGATCCAACCGTACAAATGTGATCAAGGCGACGATTGGAGTTCAACGACTCCAAGATCGCCCTAATCAGGCATCTGTAGCATCAGATAGTGATCAGGGAACCTTAGAAGATCAAGGGCCAAGATGGTGTAAATCCACACTTCAAACGACAAATTCGACCGCATGGATGGATTTGGATCGATGATCGTAGCCTAACGACGCAAAAATCAAGTCAATCCGACACCCGTGGCACCATCTACATCATCCAGAAGATGGATGGCCAAGATGGTGCCACGTGGTGCCATCTCGGCCACCCAATCGCCCGCACGCACCCGCTGAAGGCTTCCGCATCTGCCCTTCCCCGCCGTTGGATCAAGATGAAACGGCTGCGATGCGCCTACGTTGAAGTCAGGCGCTCGACACAAACGCACCCCCAGCGTGTTGGTCGAGCGCTCTAACGTGAAGTGAGAGTGCGCGTTCCAGCCTCACCACGCGGAAATTGGAGTGGAGGCGTGCCTTCGATTGATAGCATGATCAAGATCCAACGGCTGCGCACGCTCAATCAAGATGACGCGCTATTGCACCCGTGGTGGTAACGCGGCATCACACGCGATCGGGTGTACGTTGAGGAGGCTGGCGTAGCACGATCTAAGCCGTCCGATCTCACGATCGGATGGTTGAGAATGGCTAGACGTGCGCATGCGTTGTGTGCGCAGGCAAGCGAGCGGGCGAGCACGCGCCGCCCACTACGCCCACATTCAGACCTTTAGCGATGGTTTTATCCGTCACTAAAGGTCCTGAATAAATGTTTTTTAAGTTGTAATGACCAAATTGCCCCCACTCCTTGCAACTATAAAAGGAGACCCCCTCTACACAAAATTCTCATCCCTTCCTCTTCTCTACCTCTCCAAAGCTCAAGAGAAGCTTGTCCCACACCCGGGATGCTTCTCGCAAGATAAAGTCAATTTTTCGTCCCCCTTCGAAAGTGGATCCCATGACGACGACGACGTGCTGCCTCGTTCCCGTTCTTCTGCTTCGTCCTCCTTCATCCTGCTTCGTCCTCCTTCATCCAGGTGTCGTCCCGTTCGACTCATCCTCCAAGCGACCACCAAGGAGGATATTTCTCTCTCCATTCTTTTAATGCTTTCTAGAGTAGATTTACTACTTTCTAGTGTAATGAACAATCGTTCTAATGATGAAATTCTATGTTTATTCTACATCTCATTTTGGTTTTTGTTTGCAATATTCTTTCTCTCTCTTATTCTCTCTCTCTCTTTTCTATTTATTGTAAGTAGTTAGATAGTTCTAATCAATTGAATTATTTCATGACAAATAAAAAGAAATGCGTTGTTTTTAAATCAAACGTCTGCCTCCCTGTGTTCGACCCAGAATTTCCATTTCGGTATAAATTTTATTTGTTAAACACGAGTTCTTCACTTTCATACTACGACGATAGGTTTTAAAAACCAACATGTTAGCGACGCTCTTTGATTTTTCTTCGCATTTTCTAACTTACAAATCATTTACCTCACTTCTCTCCTTTCTTATTGTGATTGCAGGTACTCTTTCGAGACAGGCAAAAGTAGTAAATTGGAGTAAAGTGCTGTAGAAGGTTTTGTAAGTTATCCCCCACCTCTCACCGATTAGATTTCATTTCAACACATAATAAGACAAACATCAATCAACCTAGGTGTTCTTATAAACTCTAAGGTTAGATTGTTTGTTGTTTGATAACCACACTTGCCCCAACCTCCACATTAAAAAAAAGAAAAATTTAAAGAAAAAATCTCACAAAGGTACACAACCTCATCTGATTTTCAAACTCAACTGGTACACTGATCTTTGGAACCGGTACACACATCCAAACACATAATTGAGTAGAAATCAGATTAGGTAATCACTTTTATGCCTAATAAAGTGGTGCAACAGGGCAATTGTTTGAGTTGATTGGGCCACACCACTTCAATTAAAATCAACTCATTAAGTAGCTGCCACTTAGGTTCAACTATTAGGGATTTACCAGGAACTCCACATTCTTTTAAGTTTCAAAGGAAAATATCTTCACCTATGCTTTCAAAAACCTGGTGTGCCAACAAAACTTGTTTGAAAACACCTAAAGTTGAATCCTAAAAGCTACTAAGCAAGATTTGAATCTTAAAATTCACTACATCAAAAATAATCTTGCTTGAAAATCACTAGTTGTGCACGCACACACAAATCAATCAATCATTAAGGGCACAACCTAGATAAAGGGCCCATCACATTCCAAAGCACATTCAAACCTAGCCCTAAATAAAACAGAGTAGACATTGGCCTTAAGGATTCAACTCGCTCTTCAGAGCCCAAAACAGGATTATTTTAGATTTGTCAGTTTCTACTGTTCAATCTAATGTATAGCTAGGGGAGCAGAATAAAATGATCGCGGTTGGGGGGTACACTAGGAACCGGAGGTGCAAGCCAAAGGAAGAACCTTCTCCCCAGTCCCTCCTAACTGGTTGGATTGAATAGACAGAAGTAGATCAAATCGTTCCTTTATCTCAAGATGGGTTTTGGGAGTCTGTAGGTCTGTAGGCTAACCCACTTAAGGATAGGTTTGATTGTTTGTATTGCATGGCGCCTTTCTTCCTCCCGCTTATCATGAATCCTTCCTCATATTACACACATTCTCGCTCTTTTCCTCCTGTTTTGAATTATCCTCAACATGATGATTATCCCGACTCATACTGTAATCAACCATCAATTAGTTAGGATAACTCAGATTGGGGATACAGTTCTGGACCTCCATGTTTAGGGTCTAACCTTGAACACTTTGATTGTAATTTCTATCCTTCTCAGAGCCACATCGATTATAGATCATCAACCTTTCATGAATAACCTAATACGATCTACAATCAAGAAGGATACACTGATCCTTACCCATCCTCAAATTACACTGCCTTTAGGTCATCACCACCTTTTGAACAATCTGAAATGACCTATTATCCAGAAGGGTATAACCAATCACAATTCGTTAATTCCCTTACATTGATCCCAAACTCGCCTAACCTTGAACCAACACATTTGGTTCAGGGTAACTAGGTTCAAGATAAGGTTCTGGCTAACTTGATGAATATCATACAATCTTTTGAAGTTTAGCCAATACCTTGCATTGAGAGATTGGAGCCCCTGATTGAAATGATTGATGATTTGAACAAGTCTTTGTTGGATTGGCTCCAAGATGTTAAGGATAAGAACTCGGGTGAGTTTCTACTTGGGAAGTTAATGAAATTGAGGATGAGATTTGTGGTTGCTTTGATTTAATCGTGGTATGATTCCCAAGATGAACCCTCTTTAGGAGAGCCAATTTCAAAACCCACTCAGGCACCTGTTGGGAGGGACACGTGTTACGAGGCTGACCAGATTGAATTAAAGCAACCAATTAAGGAAGATCTGATTTCTTCACGTAAGATCCCTGAGCCGGGGTATGAGGAAACGTATGTCTCCTTGGAACAGAAAGTGATAGATGATGTTGGGACATACATTAATACGAATCTTGATTTCTTTGATGGTGAAGATTCAAGTTGTGAAGTCTCACGCGAGTTTACAGAACACAATTTATGTGAGACGATTAGGCTTGAGGAATTTGATAGATCATTTGATAGCCCAAGAACTGAGGAAATTGATCTTATTATGGCACACATTATGGATCTAGAATCGCATTTTCTGGAGGATTCAATTCAATGCCCTGATTGTCAGTTACACCCCATTGAGCTTATCGATGATTCTATTTCTGAGATAATTAGACCCAAGTCAATTTTGATTCAGCCACATCATTTAGACTTGGAGATTTCAGATGGGGTGATTAATATACAAGAGGTCCTTGAATTTGATAGGCTGAATGAGGATGATAGGAGCCAGGAAATTTTGATTTAGGAAGTAAGTTCTGGAGGAAGTACAAGACTGAGTCGTAGGGTGCCTATTAAGCTGAAATCTTCAAACCAGGACCCTTACGACATCTGTTCTGAGGATGTCCAACCCAAGCACACATTCAATGATTATCATTTTGAGCTTGAATTCTCTGTAACTTGACTTTTTGGTCTTGGGTTGCATCCTCATAAATCGCAGGCTCGACCCAGCTTGCATACTGATTTTAGGTTTTGGGTAATTTTTATCCAGAACTTGAGATATTCTCGATTATGGGGTATGGGTCTACACCACAATTTGGTCCACATTTGTGGACCTCTATTGACAGGTCAGAGGTTTCTTCTGTTTATTCTGATTCTGACCTGCACTTGTGAATTCTTCATTTCTCTTCTTTGTATAGTGTGCCTAGCTGAAGGCACTAAATTCAGCACATATACAGTTCTTTTTAGTTTCTACCTCAGAGTGGACCTGACATTCACGCAATTCAGGTACTTTCTACGTTATTCCAATCTGTTTTATGTCTTTTTAATACAATGAGAACATTGCATTAGATAGGCATGGGGGGTGGATATTCATCTATGAATTTATTCGTCCGCTTTGTAGATTTGTTTAATTTTATTTAAAAAAAATGTGGAATTAGGAAGGAAAACTTGGGTTTAAGAAAATTTTCAATCTTAGAAAATACTACATTATGATTTGAATACAAAGACCCTTCAGGTCTTTGGACTTAAGTAGCCTATGTATCCACTAAAATGTGGATTTATTTTTTGAGTCCTTGCCAACCTGAATTCTATTTTAATTGGAGCAAATAAGTTTGGGTGATAAGTACACGACTTATCAACCCGCCCTCTGATTTGAGGGAATTTTGAGTCTTAAGCATCTACACACTATCTTGTCACTGACTCGTTGTTCGACGATTTTAACAGAAATTGGGTAGCTAATAAACCTTCTAGGGTGATATGGCTGGCAAGTTATCATGGGTAATAGCCCATAGGTAGGTTGTCTAGAGCCCAGTCACTGGACCTTTCTCTTTTTGCTGCCTTTAGGTAAATCTTAGACCAAGGAAGCCACCAACTTAAAAAAAAAAAGAAAAAAAAATCAAAAAGAAAAGGAGAAAAGGAAAAAAAAGAAATAAGCCACACTTCACCGCACGAGTATGGCTGGCAAGTTGTCGGTGGTAACAGCTCAATGACTGGTTGTCTAGAACCCAGCTCAGTAAATGCACTGAAAATTCCCAAAACACTTAAGAAGTAGGGAAGTAGAATAAACCGGGGAGATATACGTTGGTTTCACCCTTGTGTTGACCCCATAAAAAATAAAAGTAGGGAGAAAGTTACTGGTTGTAAAGATACACCTTTATGCAGAATTCTCTTTTTTTTAGGTCACCTAGAGGTGTAGAAATCTGAAGTCCATTTTAATTGCCGGTCAACGAGTCTATCACATTCATAATAAGATGTTTAGAACTTAGGGTTCTCATCAAATCTTGGGTGAGTTGAATGGTTTTAGAAAGCCACTCTTAAACCCTAAAACTTGAAAATGCAAAAAAATTAGAAAAGAAGAAAAAGAGAAAAAGAAAATTTTCTTTGAATAAGGTGAGGGCTTGAGGCGGTCTGCATTTTGGCAGATACTTGAGCACTGTTGTGTCTTTGAAATTTCAGATCCTAAGTAGACAGTTTCTTAATGATTGAAAATAACTCATGCCCAAATAATCCAACCTAATTCTTTTATAAATAGCATATAATTTTTGCTAAGGACTAGCAAAAGATAGGCATGGCGGTATGATGTAAACACGTTTACACTACTTAAGATGTCTATTTATGCATGTTTTTAAGCATAGGATTGCATTGCATGCTATAAATATTGCATAACATGCATCATCTTGCATTTAGAGTAGTTTGAACAAAATGGAGGTTAATTATCTCCTTTTATGTGCTTGGACAGGGCAAACCTTTTATCGGGGCCTCGGATAGAAAATCCAACCGTACAGATGTGATCAAGGCGACGATTGGAGTTCAACGACTCCAAGATCATCCTAATCAGGCATCTGAAGCATCCAATAGTGACTAGGGAACCCTAGAAGATCAAGGACCAAGATGGTGTAAATCTGCACTTCAAACAAAAAATCCAATCACACGGATGGATTCGGATCGACGATCGCAGCCTAACGACGCAAAAATTGAGTCAATCTGACACTCGTGGCACCATCTACATCATCCAGAAGATGGACAGCCAAGATGGCACCACGTGGTGCCATCTCAACCGCCCAATCACCCGCACGCACCCACTGAAGGCTTCCGCATCCGCCCTTCCCCGCCGTTGGATCAAGATCCAATGGCTGCGACGCACCCACACTAAAGTTAGGCGCTCGACACAAATGCACCCCCAGTGTGTTGGTCGAGCACTCTAATGCGAAGCGAGAGCACGCGTTCGAGCCTCGCCACGCGGAAATTGGGGCGCAGTCGCGCCTTCGATCGACTGCACGATCAAGATCCAATGGCCATGCGTGCTCAATCAAGATGACGCGGTATTGCATGCACGGTGGTAACGTGACATCGGATGCGATCGAGCGCGCGTTGAGGAGTCGGGCGTAGCGCAATCTAAGCCATTCGATCTCGCGATCAGACGGCTGAGAATGGCTGGACGTGCTTGTGCGTTGCGTGTACGGGCAAGCGAGCGGGTGCGCACGTGCTGTCCACTACGCCCACGTTTAGACCTTTAGCGATGGTTTTATCCGTCATTAAAGGTCCTGAATTAATTTTTTTTAAGTTGTAATGACCAAATTGCCCCTACTCCTTGCAACTATAAAAGGAGACCCCTCCACACGAAATTCTCATCCCTTCCTTCTCTTCACTACCTCTCCAAAGCTCAAGAGAAGCTTGTCCCACACCTGGGATGCTTCTCGCGAGATAAAGTCAATTTTTCATCCCCCTTCAGAAGTGGATCCCGCAACGACGACGACGTGCTGCCCCATTCCCATTCTTCTGCTTCGTCCTCCTTTGTCCTACTTCATCCTCCTTCATCCAAGCATCGTCCCGTCCGACTCGTCCTCCAAGCAACCGTCGAGGAGGATATTTCTCTCTCCATTCTTTTAATGCTTTCTAGAGTAGATTTACTGCTTTCTAGTGTAATCATTTTCCTGCTTTCTAGTGTAATGAACAATCATTCTAATGATGAAATTCTATTTTATTCTACATCTCATTTTGGTTTTTGTTTGTAATATTCTTTCTCTCTCTTATTCTCTCTTTCTCTCTTTTCTATTTATTGTAAGTAGTTAGATAGTTCTAATCAATTGAATTATTTCGTGACAAATAAAAACAAAATGTTGTTTTTAAATCAAGCGCCGCCTCCCTATGTTCGACCCGAAATTTTTATTTCGGTATAAATTTTATTTGTTGAATAGGAGTTCTTCGCTTTCATGCTACGACGATAGGTTTTAAAAACCAAACACGTTAGCGTAGCAACTCGCACGTTCAATAATGGGCGACGCCGGTGGGTTGTCGATGTCAAGGAGAGGATTGCTATGAGAGGTGGTGATGTTGGGTTCATTCTAGGGGATTAGAAAGAAGAAATGAAGAAGAAAAATATGAAGAAGAAGGGTGGTTGATGAAGAACGCAGTCGTGCTGGTGCGATCAACATTTAGAGTGGAGGAGGTCACAGACGTCGTGGTGGTGCAGTGGTTGTGGAAGTACGGTGATCATCACATGCTATCATTGCATGGTTGTTGCGATCATTTGCAAGAAGGAAGATGGTGCACAGTGGTGGTCGTAGGTAGAGGTCACGGTGTGGTTGCGCGGTAGTGAAGTGGCCGATGTTGAGGGAGATCACTGTTGATGGTGGATGAGACACTGTGGCAGGCTGTCGCAGTTCGCAGTTGATGATCCTGGTTGGTACAGGCAGTCGTGACGAGGCGCAGTGGAGACGAGATGCTGTGGCGAGTTGAAGTGGAGGCTGGCAGTGGTGTTCTATTTGGGAGTGGACGTGGAGGGGGAGGCCTCCTCTTCATGGAGGAAGATGATCCTCCCAGTTGCCCTCCTTCTGTGTTTATGAAGAGAGAGAGAGAAAAGAGAAAATAAGAGAATGAGAGAGGGAAATTGTGGAAATGAAATCTCTATGTTTGGTGAGGAGTGGTGGTCTTAGATTTTGTCGACTTGCATATTCTTGGCTTGTTAAATAATTGAGAGCCATATAAGGATGCAAACTCTAAAATTAATTCCCTTGCTATTTTTGCTAGAAAAAATCCCAAGGTTACTATGATATTTCAATTTGAGATTTGATGTGATGTTATTTACAATTGTACTTCCTAGAATGCCCCTACATCCAAAATATGTAAATAACCCCTTCATGCAATTAATGCATGGAATGATAATTCTAAAGCTTACATAATTTTTCCAATACCATGCACGCTTTAAATTAATCTCTTATTTTAATAATAATATACTTAGGCTCTAATTTAGTCCACTAAAGTGGTCCTATCAATTACCCCTATGCCTAAGTTTTGCTAGTCTCGGGCAAAATGATATGAAATATAACCAGATCTCTACACCAGAATTTACTGTCATGATGCCTTATCGTGCCGCTACACTAGAGACTAGATCGAAATACCAACTCTAGGCCTAAAGGTACTCAAGTACCAGCCAAGATAGGGACCTAACCAGCCTCAACCTTAGGTCCATCGTAAAGGTTTCTAAGGCCTACAAAAATTGCCAGAGGTTCGTTGACCCCACGGTGAATGCACTCATGTGTATATGCAGCAAGTCTAGGTTTAGCTTGCTAGTGCATATCTGGTAAGAGAGAGAAAGATATTTATTTTGAGAGTTTACTCTCTTTTCTTTTTAACTTTCCCTAAATCTAACATCGGATTGGCCCTAAACATGATCTATATTGGATTTCTTGTCTCCAGCATCAATCCTTGCAAGGTCCCTAGCAATCGATGCTTTGGGATAGCACCGCCCATAGCAACCCCCAGAACACTAGCTTTCAACACCTTGGGATAATGCCACCCATGGAGTTCTATAGCTAAATTCAGACCCTGGCAATTGACATTTCAGAATAATGTTGCCCATGGCACCTAAACTAGCACAAGGTACTTCTGTAAACCCAATAAGATATTTAGATATCCTAGAAGACAAACACTGTGGAGATGGTTTGTTATAATGCCTTTTCGAGGGGAGTATTTTTCACTCCTCTCCGCATTGGGAACTCATTTAATCAACTTGTGTCTTTGAGCTACTCTTGAGTCAAATCTTCAGGAGAACATTTTCAGAATAGAATACTTTTTGGCATTATTCTTCTTTATGTGCACTGAACCAGACCGGAGTCTAATTTTTTGGGTGCCTAGGTTACCAAGTCCCACAAAACAAATGACAGGCAACGAGGCTGAATACTCCTTAAGCCTTTATTCTTCTTTATGTGCACTGAACTAGACTGGTGTGTGATTTTTTGGGTGCCTAGAATACCAAGTCCCGCAAAACAAATGGTAGGCAACAGGGCTGAATACTCCCTAAGCCTTAGCCTTAATAGATCAGCTTTGCAACTTCCTCAACCTCTTGAGGAATAGTCCAGATCTTAACAAATATGTGAGCGCTTAAGCCCTAGAATAGACCCAGGAGGCCTAAAGTCGGTATCCCTCACTTATCTCCTCTATAGCAATTTAGGACTTAATTCCTCATTCCTTCTAGCCCAGAACTTGGGTAAACTCTCCCATAATCAAGTGCTGAGACTAGCACAATTTTTTGCACCTTTTCCTCTCTGTGTCTCTCTCTTCCCTCTCTTTTTCCCCCTCAATATACTTGCAATTCAGCTCACAAAGATTTCATCTCCTTCTTTCTCTCTATTTCTTTTATGCAATATGAATGCCCTAACTGCATGCAAAATATATATACATGCTATTAGCAACCTCAGGTTATGCCCCTCCATGCCTAAATCTAACAATGTCCTCATTGGAAAGCAAATGCAAGGAAAGATATTGCCTGAGGTGGAGTTGGGATGTCTCCCAATGGATGATTGTCGCAAATTATGCTTTAAAAGGGAAGCAGAAGGAGATACAAAATAGATACGTAACAAACCTCACCTAGCGAGTAAGTACACCAAGATGTTGGCAAGCTGGTAATGGAGAGTGATGCCAAAAACTCAGCAGATACAAGTGAAAATAGGGTACTCTTGAGCTATTATTGGAGGTTTCACATAATACATATGAGTAGTGATCTCCGGGAGTGTGCGACGAGGAGGCAAAGGCTCCTTAAGCAGATATGCTTGGAAAATAGAGGGTGCGTGGAAGGACACCCTAAGGATGATGGGCTGACATGGACAAGTGCCAATCCATACTCGCCACTCTACCATAGGATGTATTGGTCAGGTTATCGACCCATAAAGTAGGAATGTGAGTAGAGACTTTAGGGAGCTATTTCTAAAGAGTATAAGTGTCTCAGTTATAGGGTAGTGATGAGGGTCAAAGAGAGCTCGAGAGGTTCAACTTTCATCTTGAACAATCATTCCAATTCCTAAATGTCATCAGAAGTAGCCTTAGTAACTGATTGACTTTCATGCCACGTATTATTAGTGTGCAAATCCTAGAATGGGCCCATATGTTCATCATTCAAATTGAATCGATCAAGGGTGTTGACCATTTCATTATCATGTAAAAGTGGGTTGGAAGCAATAGGGGTGTGAGTGTCCTCAACATCCCCAGGTTCTTGTTCTATGCTAAGATTTTCCCCCTGAGGTGTATAGATTCCTTCATCAAGAGTATTAATTACTTCCATTTGTTTCCAATGTTTGAGAGGATGATCTTTGTAGTCAAAAGCAGGTAGGAATTCAAATTTGGTTAAATCAGTAAGATCCTCAGGGGGTAAGTCCTCGAACAAAACATATTCCCCCTAGAGTCACTCCACACTTTGAGCCTAGGCCCCTCAAAGTCATCATCATTCTCCTCTATGCTTCATCCCTCTTGCCCTTGAGACTCAAGAAAATCTTTGAAGCGATGATCAAGTGTTTCAAGTGTTTCCTTGTCTTCCTCCAAAATCAAATCTTCACATCCCTGAGACCAATATTGATCCAAGTCTTCTAATTTCGTATCAATATCATTAAGGTCACCTCTGTTAGACACATGTAGAATCTCAGAATGGTGTGTGGAGGATACTGGTTCCTTAAGTAGAGGGCCATGGTTATTATCATTTCCTTCCAATATGATTTCTTCCGACACCCAAGGTTCCTGGAGTTTATTAATTTCAGCAACACAATCCTTTGGGAGAGCTAACGAAGGTGTAAAGTCCTCATAGGTGTACAATATAGGTTTAGCCTCCCTAGGAGGGGGTGTAGAATCCACCTCAAAATCAGGGGACAGAGTTGAGTTGACTATTTGACAGCGACCTGATAGCGATTTCACGCGGTTTGCTAAAATACGTCGTTGTAACGCGTAAAACCGATCAACTCTTAAATTTATATTCCTAGATAGGGAAGTATCTAGGGTCGTCCAAGGAGGCCAAATGTTTGCAATAGTGATTCTCTTTCTTGGAATACAATCTCAACTTTCTTTTTGGTATTTTTCAATATATCATTTTTTTGTTTTAAATTAAGACAACATGCGGAATGGTGACGGGAAGGTAATTCACACTTCAATTTAACTACTACTTTCTAGTGGCAAGTAGAGCCCCTCCCTAAACTCACTCTAGGCAAGTGGAGGCCTAGAATAATTAGGGAGAGGGAGTGAAAAATGCTAAAAAGCAAAGCAAGTAGAAATGCAAAATAGAAAATTGCAAAGAAGGCAACTAGATTACTAAAAAATGTTTTACAAAAAAGGCTAGTAGAGGAATGCTTCTACTACTAGAAAAATTAAAATAAAGAAAAGAAAACACAAATCCTCTAGATAGATGGTGAAGAAGAGGGCTTCTTGCTCCAAGGTTGGTGGCTCCCAAGCTTGAAAAGAATCCTTCAACTCCTTCCTTGCAGTGCTCCGCCAAGGTGATGTCCTCCAAGGCAAGCCCAAGGGGGCGTGCCCTAAGCTTCTCTCCAAGGGTGGACGTCCACCCTAGGTCCTTCTCCCTTGCTTGGCCGTCCTCCTTGAAGTGGAAGAGTCCTCCTCCTTGGCGTGGCTCAAGTTGAAGAGAGTGGGGAGAAGAAGGCACCAAAGGGGCTGGTGATGTGCCCCTTTAATCTCCTTCTCTACTCCTTCTTCTTGGCCGTAGGTATAGGTGGTTTAGGTAGAAAAATATACTAAGGGAGGATGCCCCAAAATGGTGGTAGGTGGTTGCTTTTTATAGAATAGGATGGGGGGTTAAGGTGCCCCTTGAAATGGAGGGCTAGGATGGAAGGATGAGGGTGGTTGGTGATCCTATGGCTAGGGTGAGTTGGCGCCAACCCACGGGGTGTTAAAGGGGGTGGTTATGGTGGTGTTGGTGTCTTTTGGTGGTGGAGAGACACCCCCATGTTGGCGCCAACATGGGGTCTTCTAGAAGGGGAGTTAGGTGGATGGTGGAGATGGATTCAAGGGGGATTGTGTGGTGGAGATGAGGGGGGATTTTGGAGGGAAAAGTGGCGCCATTAAGGGGTGGTTATGGGTAGTTTTTGGCGCCAGTTTTAGGTGTCTTTTGGAGGTGGTGGGTAGGTTAGGTTGGTGCCAAGTAGGTTAGCTTATGTGGAGCTTTGGTGGAGCTAGTTGGGTGGAGTTGGTAGGTGGGTTTTTGGGGTGGTACAAGCCAAGGAAGTTGGAGCATAGTTAAGCTAAGCTAAGCTAAGCTAAGCTAGCTTAGCTAATGGAGGAGTAGAGGAGAAGGTGTTGGAGCTAGGGTTTGGAGGAAGGAGCTGAGGAGAAGAAGTTTGGAGCTGGAGCTGGAGCTGGAGCTGGCTGCTGCTGAAGCGGCTGGCATGGGGCTACTCTAGCTGGCTTAGCTTGCTAGTTCTTTGCTAGTTGCTAAGCCAAGCTAAAGTGAGCTACCTTCTACCAAAATGAGCTGAGGTGAGCTAGGTCTGGTGCTCCTGGGGAGAATCAAGCTGGTTGAGGCAGCTAAGGTAGCTTAGCTCAACTGAGTTGAGCTAAGCTGAGTCCCTGGGAGCTGGACTTGAGCTTCCTGAGCTGGGATGAGTTCTTCTTCAGCTGGCTGCAGCTGAGTGGAGCTGGATGTAGCTGGATCTGAGCTGGGATGAACTCCTGTCAACTTAGCTGAGCTAGCTAGAGCTCCCTATGGACTAGTGGGAGCTGAGATGAGCTAGACTCAGCTAAGTTGAGCTGGATCTGAGCTGACTTGAGCTAGGGTGAGCTAAGGTGAAGTCTCTTGAGCTGCCATCCAGCTGAGATTAGCTAAATGGAGCTGGGATGAGCTAACCCTAGTTCAAGTAAGCTAGGTTCCAGCTGCGGTGAGCTGGATCAAGCTGAGGTGAGCTGGATCAAGCTGAGGTGAGCTGGATTAGGCTGAGTTCCAGCTAGTCTGGGATTCTCCTTTACCATTTTCCTTCTTGAGTGCGAGGGTTTTAGGGATCTATATATCTGTACATCCCTAACACTCACAAAAACATATTAGAAAGACAATAAAAAATGCAATGCATGGCTAACCTATTTTATGCCTAAATGCAGCCCAAAAACCCATTTGCGGAGTAAAATCCTAAGAGCTAGGTTTGTTTTAATGCATAAGAATGATGATAAACTGACGTTTATCACACCCCCATGCTTATCTTTTGCTAGTCTCTTAGCAAAACTTAAAACGGAATTTTTGGGAAATCTAATTTTTTCGACTTTTGAGGAGAAAAAGTGATTAATGGACCTTGGTAGATTAAAACACTGGAGGTATGGGATTTGTTGAAGATAAACATTAGGATTTGTTTTTGGATCCAACCATTAGACAGAACGGGATCAATATATCTTCCAGGAAATTTACAAATTAACCCCTTGTTAATTCAGATGACTTGAAATGTTTGTTTTTAGGATTTTTCTGGCTCGTGAATCTAATTCGCAACTTGCAGAATCCTTTAAAACCTTATGTCTGTGCTTGTGAAAAGCCAACATTTATAAGGACGTGTTATTATTATTATTATATATATATTTTTTTTTTTTTCTCCCCCATGCTTATTTTTAGCTTAGTCTTACAACAGATGTGTCGGGATCATCATTCCCGTTACCATTCCTCGAGGGGGCTCTGGCACCAGTACTTCGGGATAACACTGTCCATGACACCACCTAGGAGCTCACAACCCCAAAACACGATGCGGTGAAAAGGGGCGCTCTAAGCAAACTCAAGCTCTTGCTCCGACGCTATAGGTAGAGCACCGTCCATGACACTTGAGCTGCTAAAATGCGCTTTAATGCTCCGTCTAAAGATATGAAATATAGATATAGAGCAGCGTCGAGGTGGTAACATGTTGACATCGCATCCTCAAAGAAGGTATTTTCCTTCTTCTCGACGGTGGGAACTCAAACCAATGATCTGCTTCAAACTTTTACTAAATCCAAACAAGGGAGCTTTTCAAATTTTTAGTTGTTTTTAAGTGTTGGCTTGTGTGTGAAAATTGACACAAGAATTTTCTTGAGACCCGCAAGTTTTTGAATCAGAAACTAAGTCAAATACTTTCCATATTACAAAATAGGATCAAGTCACCTGAACTATCATGAGTTCAGGTGGAAGTTTATAGAAGGATATCTGATCTAGTCTAAAATAGACCCTGGAATTCTAATGATCAGATCCATTTCCTCATCCTTAGTTTGTTAAAGATTAAATCCCATTGTACCAAAAGTGAAATTTTCGACCTTAGTCCCGATTTCAAAATTTTTCCTCAAAAAGTTTTGAACATTTTTATTATATATATATATATATTTTTTTTTTTGGGTATGCAAGCAGGAAATAAATTAAACAAAAATGCATGTTTTTAGGTTTTGAAAATCCTAAATCGATCGTAAAATTTAAAAGCACCCCCCCATGCTTAAGATATGCCATGTCCTCATGCATTAGGAGGGAAAAGGGATCACCTTAGTGAAGAACGGTCAGGTTTAGGAGGAACAAAACCTGGAAAAAGAAGAAAAAAAAGGGAAAGCAAGAAAAAATGATGGTTACCTCCCATCCAGTGCAATCTTTTACGCCATTCAGCCGGGCGTGAAGGTATGCACAGAAGACGGAAAATCATGTAAATAATTGGACACTTGGATGCCTGCAAAAAAGGTGTCTTTGTCTAGATCCCTAGAAAATTGATTAGAAATAATATTGGGATCAAAGTGAGATGGAAATTGATATGTGTGGCCTGAGTCTGGCCATGGTTTTAATTCAGGTTGGGTGCCAAACTCGGGCGGGGTTGGTGGCAGGTCGTAAGAAAGGGGTCGGGGAAGGAATGGTGAGTTAGTGTGGAAAAATTAGGTGCGTGAATAGTGGGTGGGTTAGGGGGGGTATCAGGAATAAATTTGGAGTCAAGACAAGTTTCCGGATCACAGATTTCGCCGACCACTGAGTCTGAATCAGAGTCCTCAAAAAAATTATGGTCGGTAAGGGTATCTATTAACATTATCTCCTCCACCATATTGGAAATTTCAGTATCTGAGTCCTCAAAGAAGTTATCATCATGGAATCTCCTGGAGGATTTAAAAATATCTAAAGTGATAGTTTGGCCTGCACAGTTGATATCCATTTTGCCTGTGTGGCAATTGATATTTGCCTTTGCAGTGGCCAAAAAGGGGCGTCCAAGGATTATCGGGGAGTCCAGTAATGATTCAGGTGCCTCAATGTCAAGAACCAGAAAGTCTGCAGGGAGGACACAATTCTGAACCTTGACTAATACATCCTCGACAATCCCACGAGGTTTGATTGTAGATCGGTCGGCTAATTGCAGGGTAACCTCAACGGGTTTTAATTCATCGATCTGAAATTCTTCGAATAAACTCGTGGGAATAATATTAACTGAGGCACCAAGATCAAGGAGGGTGCGATTAAATGTAGTGTCATCAATAATTACAGAAATTAAAGGAGCCCCCGGATCTTTCATCTTAGGAGGCAGCTTACTCTGTATGGCAGAGCTTACTGTCTCTGAAAGATGCACCTGTCCTAGATTTTTAGCCTGCCTTTTAGGAGTACAAATATCCTTCAAAAATTTAGCATAGGCAGGTATATATTTGATGGCATCTTGGAGAGGAATATTGATATGAACTTGCCCAAATAGCTCCATGAGTTCTTCTGTAGTGGGCTTAGATTTCTTTTTTTTGTTGGTGGTGGGGTAGAGAGCTTGTGGGAAAGGGACAGGAATCTTATCTTGAGATTTTTGTTTTTCTTTTTCTTCCTGATGGGGAGGTGGGGAGTCAATTTGCACAGGTATCTTACCAGGTTCGTGTGAAGGCCCGGGGTCAGTGGTGGTTTTCCCACTCCTCAAAGTAACTGCATGTGCAGTCGGATTATTATTTAGAGGAGGTGGGGGGGCCTGTGATTGCACAAACCTGGGCGGCTGCTGAGGTGGTGGATTAGGAGGAGGCTGATGTGGATAATGTGGATTTCTGCCCATATAATGGTTTCCTTGGTGATTAGGGTTGGCTATGGGTTGGGACGGAAGATGTCCTACAGGTCTTTGCGTGGGAGTAACCCCAAGCTGATTGTTTAGATTTGTGATGTTGCGGGTTACTTCCGTCATTTTTGTTTGCATATCCTGTAGGGTTCGCAGCATCTGGGCATTGATATCTTGTTGGGATGGCCTAGGATGGAAGTTTGGATTCGACCCATACCCATTAAAATGATATGGTTGGGAGGAAACTTGATTATTCCAGGAGAAGTTCGGGCAATTTTTCCAATTGGAAGAATTTTTAAAGGGCTCCTGGATGGCAGAAATATTTTGAGTAGGGTTAAGATCTAGGTAGTTGTAATTCCCCTGTGAATCATGGGCAACCTCAGAATAATCAGCAGGGGTAGTGTTGAGATTGTGCAAATTTTCTCTTCATGGAAAGTTAGGTTGGGTTAGATGTGGGTGTGGAGCTTGAGTTGATGTGGCCAGTCTTTCCTCAATTTTCTTTTGATTAATATGCATCTGGTCGAGTTTTTGAGCAATCAATTGAAGATCGTCTTGGGTGACAGGGATAGATTGAGTGCCTATTTCATGAACACCGAACTGCGGGTTTTGGGTTCTGCAAAATGTGTTCATGGAAGCTTGATTAAATGAGTTTTCACTCATTTCTTCGAACAGGTCATAGGCACTTTCTGCATCTTTATTTAAAAAGTTGCCGCCACACGAGGCGTCGACAAAATGTCGGATTTGATCTTCTAATCCGTGATAGAAGATTTGCACGAGCTGCCATAAAGGAATCTCGTGGTGCGGGCAACTTCTTAAAAGGTCTTGAAATCTTTCCCAAGAATCATGGAAAGTTTCACCAGATTTTTGGTGAAAGGTCGTAATAGATCTTCGTAAGGAATTGGTACGACATATGGGAAAGAATTTCTTGAGGAAGGCGCTCTTGAGTTGAGGCCATGTTGTGATGGGTCGGCCAATGGTCCTGAACCAATAAGTGGCCTTATCTTTAAGAGATAATGGAAAAAGCTGCATCAACCATATGTCTTCTTGCACATTTCGGGAACGGGTTGTCTGTGCAAGAAGAGTTAGCTCTTCAAGGTGGCTGAAAGGGTCTTCCCTAGGAAGGCCATGAAAGTGTTTAATTAGGTTCAGGACCGCAGGTTTGATCTCAAAGTCCCCCTTCGGTATGACCACCCCTGGTCATTCCTCATAATAAGACGGATCATAGAAATCTTTTAGAGGAACAACAGGTTGCTGACGGGGTGGTGGGTTTGCCTTAGATTGGCTAGGTTTTGGATGTTCTTAGTCAATGTTTGTTGATTGGAATTTAATTTATTAATCTGATCGGCCATCAATTTTAAAATATCAGGTAGGGGGTCTTGATGTTGTGTGTGGGGCAACTCAAGATTTGGGAGCTCCAAGTATGGGAAGTTACTGGTGGTTGGGTTTTGGGTGGAAGGGTTAGAATTATGGTTAGTGGTGGGGTTAGAGGTGGACGTGGAAGGGTCAGTGGACCTATTTTGTTGTGTTTCCATTTTTTCAGGAGAAGAAGACAGAAAAAGTGGTCTTTTTGCGTGGGGGGCGAAATCAAATGGTCCTTCCAAGTGCGGATTTTGAGACCGTCGCCCGTGCATAAAATGGAAGAACAGGAGGGGAGGAGAAGAGAAAGAGATGAGAGAAAGTGTGCAATTCAAACAAATAAAACTAGACCTAACTTAAATGTGACTCCCTAATAATAACCTAAGACTTGGTCTATATAGGAAATAAGTAGTCAATAGTGAATACTCGTTCTATCAACAAATCTAGCCAAGTTGCTTAAGGGGAGGTTTGGGCCCAAACGTTTCCCAGGGAAGACCCCAGGTGCTTGTACAAACCCGCGCTTGGTCGTTTGACACAGCCCCTCAGCCTGAACACCAGATACAGATGACAGAATTGGTATTAACTAAAGAGAACTTAAGACCTAAATAGCAAGCCTAAGTTAATAAAGCCTTAGGGGTCAAGTTGCTACAAGTTTTAATTAGGTCTAGGATGCTATAGTGCACACGGAATGTGGAGGGCGTTTATTGGGTTGTTGCCCTGTTATTTGATTTTTTGTGTATGTGCAGGAATTGGAGAGTGGTTCCAATGAAAATCAAGTTGTCGCACAATTTTTTTGTATTTATGTCTTTTAGGATTCAATTTAATTAAATGAGTTTTAGGGTTTTTCTCTTTAAGCTTTCAAACAAGTTTGAAAGTTCACAATAAAAGGAAAGATAAGTTGTATGTGTGATTGTATATTTCCTTTTAATTGAGTCTCTAAAGAGAAAGAAGAAACCCTAAGCTAATTATCCTTAAGACAGAAATTTAACTACCAATGAATTATTTTTAGCTTTCTGAATTAAGTAGTGGTCCAAATAAGTCAAACAATACCACTACTTTGAATAAAATCAAACAAGGATTCCATAAAAGATTTTTTTAAGATTTTAGGAATTTGTTTGATAATTTTTTTGAATTTTTAATTGTATTGGTGTCAAAGTTTAGAAATAATACCCGTGGGTATTATGGACTTTTCAGTATTACCACCGACGTTAGAAAATTTTTATAATTTTATATGATGTGTAAAATTTCACAAGGATTCTAGTAACCTAAATTTCTCAAAAATTGGATGAGTATAAAAATTCTTAAAATTCACGGACAGTAGCAAAATAGGAAGATTAGAGGGTGTAACCCCTCTGCTATCCACGAATTTTTAAAAATTAAATACAGATTCAATTGCTTTGAAATTTGGAACAGGTGTTCCTATCTTAACTGGGAATCACTCTACGAAATTTTATGATTTTCGGAGGCCTGGGGTTTTAGGAATTGATTTTTCAATTCTAGATAGAAATCTGGACCCGAAAAATAGAACACTAATACTTGCAATGGAATGGTGCTAAAGAAGCATACAAGCAAACAATGGATTTTATAATGCACCACTCCACTTAATTAAAGTGTTTAGGGTCCTGAAAGCCAAGTTTAGTGTATTTTGGTAGTTTTTTTAGCCTAAATGTGACAAGAAAGGGGAACCAACCTGAATTTCACGGGAAGAAAAGGATCTTTGAGCTCTCGCTTCCAGATTCCCGCCTTCCCACTGTAGTTCCTGCACACACAAAAGAAAGAAAGAGAAGGGGATGAGATCCACTTCAAGCAAGAGAAAATTAATTAATGCAAAGCCGTGCCTCCCCGGCAACGGTGCCAAAAAGTGATAGCGATTTCACGTGGTTTGTCAAAAATACGTCGTTGTAACACGTAAAACCGATCAACTCTTAAATTTATATTCCTAGATAGGGAAGTATCTAGGGTCGTCCAAGGAGGCCAAATGTTTGCAATAGTGATTCTCTTGCTTGGAATACAATCTCAACTTTCTTTTTGGTATTTTTCAATATATCATTTTTTTGTTTTAAATTATGACAACATGCGGAATGGTGACGGGAAGGTAATTCACACTTCAATTTAACTACTACTTTCTAGTGGCAAGTAGAGCCTCTCCCTAAACTCACTCTAGGCAATTGGAGGCCTAGAATAATTAGGGAGAGGGAGTGAAAAATGCTAAAAGGCAAAGCAAGTAGAAATGCAAAATAGAAAATTGCAAAGAAGGCAACTAGATTACTGAAAAATGTTTTACAAAAAAGGCTAGTAGAGGAATGCTTCTACTACTAGAAAAATTAAAATAAAGAAAAGCAAACACAAATCCTCTAGATAGATGGTGAAGAAGAGGGATTCTTACTCCAAGGTTGGTGGCTCCCAAGCTTGAAAAGAATCCTTCAACTCCTTCCTTGCAGTGCTCCGCCAAGGTGATGTCCTCCAAGGCAAGCCCAAGGGGGCGTGCCCTAAGCTTCTCTCCAAGGATGGACGTCCACCCTAGGTCCTTGTCCCATGCCTGGTTGTCCTCCTTGAAGTGGAAGAGTCCTCCTCCTTGGCGTGGCTCAAATTGAAGAGAGTGGGGAGAAGAAGGCACCAAAGGGGCTGGTGATGTGCCCCTTTAATCTCCTTCTCTACTCCTTCTTCTTGGCCGTAGGTATAGGTGGTTTCGGTAGAAAAATATACTAAGGGAGGATGCCCCAAAATGGTGGTAGGTGGTTGCTTTTTATAGAATAGGATGGGGGGTTAAGGTGCCCCTTGAAATGGAGGGCTAGGATGGAAGGATGAGGGTGGTTGGTGATCTATGGCTAGGGTGAGTTGGCGCCAACCCAACGGATGTTAAAGGGGGTGGTTATGGTGGTGTTGGTGTCTTTTGGTGGTGGAGAGACACCCCCATGTTGGCGCCAACATGGGGTCTTCTAGAAGGGGAGTTAGGTGGATGGTGGAGATGGATTCAAGGGGGATTGTGTGGTGGAGATGAGGGGGGATTTTGGAGGGAAAAGTGGCGCCATTAAGGGGTGGTTATGGGTAGTTTTTGGTGCCACTTTTAGGTGTCTTTTGGAGGTGGTGGGTAGGTTAGGTTGGTGCCAAGTAGGTTAGCTTATGTGGAGCTTAGGTGGAGCTAGTTGGGTGGAGTTGGTCGGTGGGTTTTTGGGGTGGTACAAGACAAGGAAGTTGGAGCATAGTTAAGCTAAGCTAAGCTAAGCTAAGCTAGCTTAGCTAATGGAGGAGTAGAGGAGAAGGTGTTGGAGCTAGGGTTTGGAGGAAGGAGCTGAGGAGAAGAAGTTTGGAGCTGGAGGTGGAGCTGGCTGCTGCTGAAGAGGCTGGCATGGGGCTACTCTAGCTGGCTTAGCTTGCTAGTTCTTTGCTAGTTGCTAAGCCAAGCTAAAGTGAGCTAGCTTCTACCAAAATGAGCTGAGGTGAGCTAGGTCTGGTGCTCCCGGGGAGAATCAAGCTGGTTGAGGCAGCTAAGGTAGCTTAGCTCAACTGAGTTGAGCTAAGCTGAGTCCCCGGGAGCTGGACTTGAGCTTCCTGAGCTGGGATGAGTTCTTCTTCAGCTGGTTGCAGCTGAGTGGAGCTGGATGTAGCTGGATCTGAGCTGGGATGAACTCCTGTCAACTTAGCTGAGCTAGCTAGAGCTCCCTATGGACTAGTGGGAGCTGAGATGAGCTAGACTCAGCTAAGTTGAGCTGGATCTGAGCTGACTTGAGCTAGGGTGAGCTAAGGTGAACTCTCTTGAGCTGCCATCCAGCTGAGATTAGCTGAATGGAGCTGGGATGAGCTAACCCTAGTTCAAGTAAGCTAGGTTCCAGCTGCTGTGAGCTGGATCAAGCTGAGGTGAGCTGGATCAAGCTGAGGTGAGCTGGATTAGGCTAAGTTCCAGCTAGTCTGGGATTCTCCTTCACCATTTGCCTTCTTGAGTGCTAGGGTTTTAGGGATCTATATATCTGTACATCCCTAACACTCACAAAAACATATTAAAAAGACAATAAAAAATGCAATGCATGCCTAACCTATTTTATGCCTAAATGCAGCCCAAAAACCCGTTTGCGGAGTAAAATCCTAAGAGCTAGGTTTGTTTTAATGCATAAGAATGATGATAAACTGGCGTTTATCACGACCCATTTCATCAAATGTAACAAAGATACCATCATTCAAGTCAAGTTCATCTAATGGGACCATTTTCCCCTTTGATTGGCTCCAACAAAGCTCAGGTGGAAATTCTATAGGATCCTTCTCTTCTGATTGCCACCATTCTATGTCACAATTCATTGACTGGCTACTCCTTGCAATTCCTAGTGTATCCATGTAGCACCCTTCCCCCTTAATGCTAGGACCTCTCAATGAAGGATCATCGAATATGAAGGGGTCTACGTTATCCTCAAGAGGGTAGCTATACTCCATGATTGAGTCCTAAATGTTCCATTCCATCTTATGCCATGGCTCACTCAAGAGGGATGCATCTAAAGTGGAGGGGTTAGAATCAACTTCAAGGGAGTAAATCAAGTGACCAATTTCTTCATTTAATTGTTGACTTGTCCTCAAAGACTCTCCTAAATATTCCATCATTTCTTTCTATTGTTTTTGCATGTCTATCATAAAAGAGGAGCGGCTTGGTGAGCGTATTTTTTGCTAGATGATTTTAGTTGGAAAACCCATCATTGCAGTGCGTAAAAATCCTCTACCTAGATAATATTTATAACCGAAGCTCAAGGTGAGCCCTTGGTTGAACACGGGGTGGCAAACATTTGGCTTGTGATTCGCACATTCAATTTTATCCCTTTTTAATGTTTTTATCTTTTGCAAATTTTTTTGGTACTTTTATTAGGCAAGAGATCAGATCGACAAAAACTTTATCTACCTAATCTACCTGTAAAATAAGAGAAAGAGAGAGAGAGATGGAGAGAGAATATTTCCTAGATCAAGCACTATCTATTACAACTAATTAAAACTACACTAGAAAAGTGATAAAAGATAGAAAGGGGTGAGAAGAATCCCCTCGATGGTCACTTGAAGGACGACTCGCTTTGATGGTGCCTGGATGAAGGTGGTAGGAAGTTGGATGAAGAAGAATGGAGTTGGAGGACGGAGGGAGGGACAGGATGGTGTTGCGATGAGGATCTACTTCAGAAATGTGGTGAGAGGATGACCACGGGATGCTCCACAAAGGGGGGTGAGAAGTGGAAAAAATATTTCTTTTCTACTCTAGAGGAGCATCCCGGGCTTGGGACAAGCTCTCTCTAGAGCCCTGGAGGTGGTGAGGGAGAGAAAGGAAGAGATGAAGAGAAATGGGAGGGGTAAGGGTCCTTTTATAGTGGAGAAGAGTACATTTCATGCATTGATTAATAACGACCTTCAAAACATCACTAAAGCTTCACCGTAAAAGTCGCTATAGCCTTAGCTCATGCTCGCTAATGTCCATACATCTAAATAGCTAAAATGTCTATTAATGCATGTCCTTAGAACCATATTTGCATCATGCATTGTAAATATTGCATAACACGCATAATCATGCATTTAGGTCAAATTTTACAAATTGTATAGTAATTGTCTCCTTTTACGGCCAGGGATAGGGTGAGTTTTAATTAGAGCCTTGGACCGAGAATCCAACCATATGGATCTGTTCAGGGCAACGACTAAAGTTCAACGACTCCAAGATCGCCCCAATCGGACATCCGTAGCACCAGATATAGTCCGAGGAAGCTCAGAAATCAAGAGCCAAAATGGTGTCAATTTGCACTTTAGATGACAAATCTGACCGTGCGGATGGGTTTGGATCGACGATAGTAGTCTAACAGCATGAAAATATTTCCAATTTGACATCTGTGGCACCATCGACAACACACAGTAGATGGGTGGCCAAGATGGCACCACGTGGTGCCATCTCAACCACCCAATCGGCCCAAGGACCTGCAGCTGCACTTCTGAAGGCAAAGGCGCAGATGATTTGGGCCATTAGATCTTGATCCAACGGCCACAAGCGTGCATGCCTTGGATGAAGATGCGACCAACTCTCGGCCTTGGCGCATTGGTCACACCTTACGCTCGGGGAGCAAAGGTCGCGGGTTTGAGCCTCTTCGAGCACCTCAATTCAGTTGGGGAGTGGGCCATCTTGATTCCAACCGTTCGATGGGGATCGTGCAGGCGAGGAGCGGGCAACGTGGCGCAACGGATGTGCGCGGTTCACACATGCGTGATCCTACATAGATACAAATGCCCGATCAGACGTGGGGGGGCGCGATGCATTCTGAGCCATTAGATGTGAGATCCAACGGCTGAGGAGAGGCAAGTGCCGACTCTCAATGGCTGAAGAAGAAGAGTTCGAGCACTTTAAGCTGTTCGATCTCTTGATTGGATGGCTGAGAGTGTGAGAACGTGGCTATTGCATTGAGGCGTGAGGAAGGAGAGAGGGCACAAGCGAGTGCGCATGTAAGGCCACGATCGGGTCATTAGTGATGCTTAATTCCATCACTAAAGGCCCCCTCATTTAATGTTTTGAATATGTAATGACCAAATTTCCCCTAATCCTTGCAACTATAAAAGGAGACCCTTACCTTACAAAATTCTCATCCCTTTCTTCACCTCTCTCCCTCTCCAAAGCTCTCGAGAAGCTTGTCCCACACCTGGGATACTCCTTTAGAGCTAAATCCAAAGTTTTCTCGCCCTCATTCCGGAAGTGGATCTCGCGATGACTTCGATGTTCTGCCTCGTTCCCTCTTCTTTCTACTTCGTCCTCCTTCCTGCCCTGTCCTCCATCTTCTAGGAGTCACTCCGTCCAGCTCGTTGTCCAAACAATCATCGAGGAGGATAACATCTCTTTCCCTTCTTTTTATCACTTTCTAGAATAGAATTTCCTGCTTTCTAGCTGTAATCATTTCCTGCTTTCTAGGTGTAAAAACAGCATTCATATATCAAGGGATTATTCTCTCTCTCTCTGTTAGTTTTAATATCAATTCCATTGTAATTATCTCGCTTTCAAACAAAAATACCAAAAAAATATAATCGTGGATTTTAGATCAATGTAGCCTCCCTTTGTTTGACCCAGAATTTCTTTATGAATTTCAGTTAAATTTTATCTGTTGACGGATTGCTTTGCAAATTGAACTACAACAATGGGTTTTCAAAATCCAATTCCGATCGCGTAGTTTTCCACTATCAACATTTTAGCGTCGTTGTCAGGGAGGCAACGATTCTCGATTTTCTTTCCGCATTTCACACACTTTATTATTTTCTAACTTGCTTTATTTCTTGTCTATTGTTTTGCAGGTACCTCAAGAGGGAATCTTCAAGCAGTAGATCGGAGTAAAGTGTAGTTGAAGACAACTGTAAGTACTCCCCATTCTTCCCCATCCATAGATTTCATTTCACAACATTAATTCAAACCCCAATTAACCTAGGTGCTTGCATAAACCCTAAGGTTACTTTGGTTGCTTGGATTTCCACCCACATTCATCTCACCCTCATATATATAAAAAAAAAATTAACAAAAAGATACTTCTTGTGGGATAAATCAACATACACACTGCATACACCCACATTCAAGGCACATAACCTAATTAATTTTTATCTACTCAACCAAGATTCTGATCTGTGGAACCGGTACATGCAAATCAACATGTAAAAGAGTAGAAATTAGTCTAGATTAATCATCTTGTGTGCCTAACTCAGAGGTGCAATTTTGGCCAATTGTTTGAGTTGTTTAAGCCACACCACTTAACATAAAATCAACTCATTAAGTACATTCCCTATAGGGTTTACAATTTAGGTCAATACCAAGCACTCCACTTTACTTTTTGATTTCAAAAGGAAAGATCTTCACCTGGGCTTGAAAATCTTGATTGCCTCGAATCTTGATTGACTTAACCTAATTCCAAACCCTAAAAGCTACTTAAGCAAGATTTAAACCTTAAAATCCACTCATAAAAAAAAATCTTGCTTGAAAACCCTGGTTGTGCACACACTCACATATTCAATTAATCACTAAGGGCATAACACTTCTTAAGGGCCCACCACATTCCACAGGCACTACAATCCCAAGACTAAATAAAATCAAGTAGACGTTAGCCTTAAGGACTGATTCACTCTTCGAGGCCTAGTCTGAGATTGTTTACGATTAAGTTGCTTTTACCAATCAATCTGATGTCTAGCTAGGGGAGTAGCATCAAACGACCGCGGCTGGGGGGGTATACTAGGAACCGGAGGCGCAAGCCAAAAGAAGAACCTTCTCCCCAGTCCCTCCTTTTAACTGGTTGGATTGATTGGACACAAGTAGAGTAAATCATCTATATTCTTATGATGGATTCTGAGAGTCTGTAGATCCTTAGGCTATCCCACTTAAAGATAGGCTTGTTTTGTTATGCTGCAGGGTTCTTATCCCCAGTCCTTCCAACCTCTTCCTAGTTTATGCTTGGAAGGAGGTCATTGAATCCTCGATTGGAAGGACCACTAGAGTATTCTAGGAGGCGTAGATTGGATTTTGTCCAAATTGATCCCATGGCTGATCAACAACCTCCTCTACCTCAGAATCCATAGGAGATGTTTCAAAGGCAACTGGAACCAATGCAGAGAATGCAAGAATGGTTCTAGAGAGTGCAGGGTGCTCATCCCTTGAAAGATTTTTTTGATTCTTCAAATTACGGGGAACGTCCTGGTGTCCAGATTCCTGCCAGAGATGAAGAAATCAAGCCCCAAGTGTTAAGCCTGATCAAACATTTTCATGGGCTTGGCTCTAAAGACCCATTTTAGCATTTGGAGGACTTGACCGCTTTGGTCTAGACCACTAAGGCATGAAACGTGAATGAAGAGCAAATGATCATGAGGCTCTTTCCCCACTCTCTTAGGGATATAGCCGCTCATTGATATAGAACAATAGGAAGGCCGATCGAAACATGGAACGATCTGAAATTGGCTTTCCTGAAGAAATTCTTCTCTGTCAGGCTTACCAATGCTCTGAGACAAAAAATTACTACCTTCACCCAACGGTCGGGGGAGCAGTTTCATGTTGCCTGGGAGTGATTCCAGGACTTATTGTGGAAGTGTCCACACCACGAGGTGCCAAAATGGCAGCTTGTGCAGATCTTCTACCACAGTTTGACTGACCAACTTAGAAATCATGTGGACACTTCTTGTGGAGGCAATTTCCTCAACAAAGACACCGATAGCATGTACAATTTGTTTGAGGAGATGAGTGAAAATTCAATCAATCATACCTCCATAGATACTTTTAACTAGTCCTGATAACCCAGATTGAATGTTAATGAAGTCCATGACTCTCATTCATTTGATGTGGAACTGATTTGCAGTAAACTAGATAAGATGGACTTGGCTACTAAAAGGATGGAGGAGTCGATGGCTGGAAACTCAATGAACAATTCTCGATCCACTCAATCTAAGAATTTGGGATTCCATTTGGTGTGAGCTCCTTCTGGATGGGAGTTCGTGAATCAACTGGATGCGGCTCAACCTATGAGGCAGCATTATTCGGAAGCCCATGGGTTCCAAACTAGGGACTTTGATCCCAGTTTCTCTGATCCCTCCCTTTCTTTCTCTCCATCCTCACCTTATGAGGATGTCTATCTTGTACAGGAGAACGTTAGGTCCAACCCTTACTTCAATGCTTATAATATGGGCTGGAGGAACCACCCTAACTTCTCCTGGAAAAACCTAGGGCAGAAGACCCAATTCTGACCTAGCAACTATGCTCCGCAAAAACCAATGGGTCAAGGTCATGTTTATACTCAGCTACCCCTGAATCAGATCAATCAGCTAGCTTGGAATGCCCATCAACCTGTAGGGTAGGCTAATTTGAACTGACAGATGGTAGAAATGTAAGGATCTATGCTCCAACTCTTGCAGCAAATGAAAACTTCACTGGACAACATGCAAATCGGGTTCATTGCTAATTCTCGTCAACCCGTATCTCTGCCATCTCAACCTATACCCAACCCACGTAATATCCAGAATCCTGGCAATCAAGCCCAAGGGTACGAGAATCAGAGGGACCCGTACGCACATGTTCAGGTGGTTGAGCAGGGTCTTTCCTCTTCTGCTTCTTCTTCAATCAAAGGTTTCTGGCTAATGAAGCCCCTCCAATCTTTCCTAACCCTCCCCAAGACCCAAACCCGTATGCATCTGCTAATTCAGCTACCTTGAGGAGTGGAAAACAAACTCAGGATCCACAACCACACTGTTCTGATCTACCAAATCCTGGAGAGCCTGACGAGAGAAAGAACTCTGAAGAAGAAATCAAGGCTCAAGAACCTAACTCCAAAGATCTAACTCATGTTCCTTTTCCTGAAGCCTTGATTAAGCCTAGGAAGAAGAAGTCTGTTGATAATAACGAGGAGCTCTTGAATATATTCAAGAATGTCGAGATCAATATCCTATCCCTCAACGCTATCAAACACATACCAGCTTACGCTAAATTTTTAAAGGATTTATGCACACAGAAGCGTAAGTCGAGGGAATCTGTTCGAAGGAAGGTGGTACTCTCCGAGCAGGCTAGTTCTGTTATCCTTCATCACCTTCCTCTGGAAAAGAGAGATCCAAGTGCTCCTTTGATTTCTTGTGTCATTGGAGATTACACTTTTGATAGGGCATTTCTGGATCTAGATGCATTTATTAACCTAATTCCGACTTCTCTTCACGAGAAGTTTGGATTAGGCAAACTTCAGCCGACTTTAGTAATGCTGCAATTAGCGAACCATTCGGTCATAAATCCGCGATGAATTATTGAAGATATTATTGTCAAGGTTAAGGATTTCTATTTTTCTGTAGATTTCCTTGTCCTTGACATGGATGTACCTGAGAATTTATGGAACACGGCCATCATTTTGGGGCGTCCGTTTCTACCTACCGCTAAGGCCAATATCAACTGTAGGAGCGATAGAATGGAAATTGCCTTTGGGGATCAGAAATTGAAATTGGATATTTTTAAGGCAATTAACAAATTCAAGGATTGTGGACTTATAGAGGAGCTTAAGGATGACAACTTGAATATTGAAACATGTATGATAGTTTCAGTAATTGAAAGTTCCTCCTGTTGTGATGGATCTAACCCACAACCCTCTATGGCAAACCCGCCACATTATGGAGAGGTTATTGATTTTGTTCACTTTCAACCTCTTCCTCTTGATGAATCTTCATCAGCATCATCCTTACCTTCAATCCTAAACCCACCCTAGCTCGAACAGAAACCATTGCTTGAGAGTTTGAAATATTAGTTTTTGGGACCTCAAAAGATGCTCCCTGTGATTATCAGTGCTAGATTAGCTAAGGGGTAGGAGATTAAACTGATCAAGGTCCTAAAGGAACACAAGGAGGCAATTGGTTGGACCATTCATGACCTTAGTGGGATCAAGCCATCTTACTACAATCATAGAATATTCATGGATGATGGATCCTGCCCTTCTCGCCAAATGCAGAGGAGATTAAACCCTAATATGCAAGAAGTGGTCAAGAATGAAATTATCAAGTGGCTCGACATAGGAACCATTTATCCGATCTCTAATAGTCCTTGGGTAAGTCCCGTACAAATTATTCTCGAGAAAGTCAGGATCACTGTTGTGACTAATGAGAAAGGAGAATCTATCACGACTCATTTATCTTCTTCTTCGAGGGTTTGTATCGATTATAGGAAATTAAACATAGACATGAAAAAGGATCATTTTCCTTTGCCCTTTATCGATCAAATCCTGGAAGGACTAGCCTGGCAGAAGTACTTCTGTTTCCTAGATGGTTACTCAAGATACAATCAAGTCCTTATCCATCCTGAGGATCAGGAAAAAATGACTTTCACCTATCCCTATGAAACCGTTGCTTTTCGTAGAATGCCATTCGACTTATGCAATGCACCTGCAACTTTTCAAAGGTGTATGCTAGCCATATTCTTTGACATGGTGGGAGAGTTTATGGAAGACTTCATGGATGATTTCTCTATTTTCAGAGAATCATTTGATTCTTGCCTAGATACTCTTGAAATGATCCTTAAAATATGCATCAAAATAAGACTGGTCCTTAGTTGAGAAAAGAGTCATTTCATGACACAAGAAAGCATCGTCTTGGGTCATGTAATCTCTGACTGGGGAATCAAAGTTGACAAAGCTAAGGTTGATGCTATCTCTAAACTTCCACCTCCCACATCTGTCAAACAAATTCGATCATTTCTTGGTCATGTGGGATTCTATAGGAGGTTCATCAAGGACTTCTCTAAAATTGCTCATCCTCTGAGCAACCTTCTTGCCAAAGATACGCCATTTGATTTCAACGAATGATGCCATAGGGCATTTGATTTTCTTAAAATGGTAGTCACTTGTGCTCTAGTGTTACAACCACTGGTTTGGACAGCCCCATTCGAGATCATGATCGACGCTTCTGATTATGCAGTCGGGGTTGTTTTGGGTCAGAAGATCGACAGGAAGCCCTTTGTCATCTACTACGCTAGCAAAACTTTGGATGAGGCCCAGAAGAATTACACTGTTATTGAGAAGGAATTGCTAGCTGTAGTATTTGCTTTGTAGAAATTTAGGGCTTATCTCTTAGGGTCTCATGTCATAGTATATACCGACCACTCGGCCTTGAGACATCTATTGGCCAAAAAGGATGCCAAACCCTAGCTTATTCGATGGATTCATTTGCTTCAAGAATTCAACCTTGAAATCAAAGATAGATCTGGGGCACAAAATGTGGTGGCGGATCATCTTTCGAGACTTCTGAGTTATTCTTCTCATCCAGATATTCCAATTGCTGATACTTTTCCAAACGAGACTATCCTTACAATATTAGGTGTCTAAACTCTGTGGTTTGCAGACATCGTAAATTATTTGGACGTTAGTCAAATCCCTCAGGATTGGACCAAGCAACAACCAGATAGACTCAAATCTGAGGCCAAATATTACTTCTTGGAGGACCCTAAACTGTGCTGCATCGGCTCTAATCAGATTATTCGTCGATGTGTTCTGGAGAATGAATTCAAAAGTATACTCGAGTTCTGCCATGCATCTGCATGTGGTAAACATTTCTCCAGGAGAAAGACAGCTGCAAAAATTTTGCAATCTGAAATCTATTGGCCGTCTTTATTCAAGGATGTCCAGGAATTCTCGAGGTCATGTTCTTGATGCTAGGCACTGGGGAGCATAACTAAGAGAGATATGATGCCTCTAAACCCGATACTTCCCGTTGAAATCTTCGATGTTTGGGGCATCAATTTCATGGGACCCTTCCTCCCTTCATTTAGACACCAGTACATTCTCGTCGCCATTGATTACGTGTCCAAGTGGATCGAGGCTATTCCCGCCCAAACTAATGACCACAAGGTGGTCATTGATTTTGTCAAGAAGAACATCTTCAGTCGTTTCGGGATTCCGAGGGCCATCATCAGCGATGGTGGTACTCACTTCACTAATGCCCAGTTCGGTAATTTACTAGCAAAATACGGGGTAAATCACAGAATCTCCACAGCTTACCACCCCCAGACGAATTGACAGGCGAAGATCTCTAATCAGGAGATCAAGAATATTCTTCAGAAAATGGTTAGGCTTGATTGTAAAGACTAAACTTAAAAGCTTGAGGACACTCTTTGGGCTTATCGTACAACGTACAAAACGCCTATCGACATGTCACCATTTCGTCTGGTGTATTGGAAGGCATGCCATTTACCCGTAGAAATTGAATGTAGGGCATTTTGGGCAATCAAGCAGTGTAATTTGGATTTGAGTTTAGCCGGAAAGACCAGGAAACTCTAACTATCTTAGTTAGAGGAGCTTAGAAATGATGTAGATGAGAATGGCAAGATCTATAAGGCTTGGACTAAAGCTCTTCATGATCAATTGATATCCCGTAAGAGCTTTGAGCTGAACCAGAAGGTCTGGCTCTTTGATTCTCAACTTAAGCTATTTCTTGGCAAACTTAGGTCAAAATGGAACAGCCCATTCATCATCGATCAGATATTTCCAAACGGGGTCATTCAAATCTTTGACCCAAAGACGGGTAATTCATTTAAAGTCAATGGTTAATGTCTGAAGCCTTTTATTGATCGTATTGTTCCAGAACCCATCTCAAACACGGTAGCTCTAATCATATTGTGATTTCTTTGGCTGGACTTCACCTAGCTGATGGCATTAAACTCAGTAGTTGTACAGTCTGAGTCAGAGCTGACTCAAGCATCATATTCAGGTGATATCGTCTACACTCTACCCTTCCTTTCATGTCTTTTATTCTCAATGCGACCATTGCATCAGCTAGGCATGGGGGGGTGGATTCATTTCTGAATCATTTTGTCAACTTTGTGGAATTCTTGTAAATTTGACTTGTTTTTCTCTTTATAGGAAAAAATATATATTTGAATAAGGAGAGAATACTTGGGCATTAAGACTTTTCAATCTTAAGAAATAATATAGTAGGATTTGAACGCTAAGACCCTTCAGGTCTTTGGGCTTAATCATCCTACGTACGCACTAAAATGTGGATTTGTTTATCAAGTCCTCGCCATCCTGAATTCTATTTCAATTTGGTTAAATAAGTTGGGGTGATAAGTACATGACTTATCAACCCGTCGTATGATTTGAGAGAACTTTAAGTCTAAGCATCTACACACTATTCACACTAACTCATTATTCAACGATTTTAATGAAAATTGGATAGCTAATGAACCTTCTAGGGTGGTATGGCTGGCAAGTTATCGTGGGCAAGAACCCATAGGTAGGTTGGCCAGAGCCCAGCCACTAGACCATTCCTTTTCTCCTGCCTTTAGGTAAATCTTAGACCAAGGAAGCTACCTACTTAAAGAAAGAAAAGAAAAAGAAAGCCCAAAATGAAAAGAAAAAGAAAAGGAGAAAAGAAAAAAAAAGAAACAAAAGAAATAAGCCACACTTCACCGCACGAGTATGGCTGGCAAGTTATCATGGGTAATAGCCCATTGGTAGGTTGTCCAGATCCTAGCTTAAGAAATGCACATTTAATTCCTAAGACACATAGGAAGAAGCAGAGAAGTATAATAAGCTGGGGAGATATACACTAGATTCACCTTTCTGTTGACCCCATAAAAATAAAAGTAGGGAGAAAGCTATCGGTCGTATAGATACACCATTAGGTAGAATTATTTTTAAGGTCACCTAGGGGTGTAGAAACCTGAAGACTGTTCTGATTTCCAATCAACGAGTCTATCACATTCACAAAAAGATGCTTACAACTTAGGGTTCTCATCAAGTCATGGGTCGGTTGAGTGGCCGTAGAAAGCCGCTCTGAAACCCTAAACTCAAAAAAACCAAAAAGATTAGAAAAGAAGAAAAAGAGAAAAAGAGATCCTTCTTTGAATAAGGTGAGGGCATGAGGCAGTCTGCATCTTGGTAGATACCCAGGTGTTGTTGTGTCTATGAAGTTCAGGTCCTAAGTAGGAATTTCGTAATGTTGAAATTGACTTTTGCCCGAGTAATCCACTCCTATTTCTTATATAAATAGCATGTAGTTTTTGCCAGGGCTAGAAATGATAGGTATGGGGGTGTGATGTGCATACATCTAAATAGCCAAAAATGTCTATTATGCATGTTCTTAGTACCATATTAGCATCATGCATTGTAAATATTACATAACATGCATAATCATGCATTTAGGTCAAATTGTACAAATTGTATAGTGATCGCACAAGTTTCGCGTGTTTGAAATCAGGGTTATGAGTAACCTGTCATCATAGTTGCAAAACTCATGATCAAATGAAATTTATACTGAAACTCCAAGGGAGTCCCAGGTCGAACACAAGGAGGCGACGTTTACTTTGAATGAAAACTGCACTTCGATTTGTTTCTTTTTGGTGTTTTAAGGTTTTGTTATATATTATTTTTTATTTTTGAAGTAAAAAGACAAGCAATCACAAGAGAGAGATGGAATCAAATATGATATATTGCATGAATGTCTTTTACAATAATCTACGAAAGCATAAAAAGAGAGGGTGGTGAGAAGAAATCTATCGAATCGGTTGTTCGGTGAGACGACAACACCTGGCCGAAGCTCGGATGAAGGAGTTGGGAAGCAGGATGATGGAGGTGAGAAGCGAGAGGACGTTAGGTAGAGGAAAGCTTCAACGCAGCTCTGGAATGGAGGTGAGAAGGCATAGATGATCTGCTACTGAAATGGAGGTGGGAGGACAACTCCAAGGTGACCTATGAATGGGGATGGGAAGATGGAGGAATATTTGCTGAGGCAGAGGTTCGCTACACTAATGGGAGCCTTGGAAGCTTGAGAGTAAGCTCTAATGGAGCAATGGTAGGCTTGCTAGAGCTTAGGAGTAGGTGGGAGTAGAGTAGGTAGAGATGGTTTGGAATAGGGGGTGTAGGGGTGTTTATATAATGGTGGAATGGAGGAGGTTTGCGTGCATGGGCCTTTAGTGACATTTAAGACATCGCTAAAGACCTGCCAGACATGTTGCTAAAGCATTCACGCCCCTTAGCTGGCGCTTGAATGCTCGACTTCAGCTGTCGAAGGCGTGGTGATCGTCGGTCGTTGGATCAGGAGTGGACGGCTGTGATTGCGAGAGGAGAGCGCACGCCTGCCTGCATTTGAAATTCGCACCGTTGGCGTGTGCGCTGGTAGCATTCGGAGGAGGCATCGCACGGTCGAGGCACGTTCACAGATTGCACGTGATCTGATTTGAATCACGAGCCTCGCACTATTGTGATGATCGGATGGTGGGTGCTGCTCACGGTCGACTTAAATGCATGCCCCAGATGGCGTGCATGTGATCTGGCGTGCACCTTCATGTCAGTGGGCAGCATTGGATTATGCGTGGGGATTCTCGACCGCTCGATCGAGATCGAGCGGCCCTATTGTATTTGGCACTATAGCAGGCACGGCAAATCGCTACTCGATCCCACGCTCGCTCCTTCAGAGCGCTCGTCCTCACTGTTGCAGCACGTCTACCGATGTGTCACGAAGAGGAGTTACGGCCGCGTGGTGTGGGTGGGCTCTCAGCCATTGGATTTTCATCCAACTATTGAGATCTCTTGATGGGAGACCTTTGGAGATGTGGTGGGTGGCTTTGGGCACTCTAGATGGTGCCACGTGGCAACATCTAGACTATCCACCCTTTATTGCTTGCAGAGGATGCCATGGTGCTTAGATCAAGGTGATTCTATGTTGTCAGACTACGATCGTCGCTCTGGATCCATCCATACGATCAGATTTTTCATCTGAAGTCCATAAGGATGTCACATTGCCTCCTGGCCATATAAAATGAAGGAATTAATATACAAAACATACAACTATCCTAAATGCCATGCAATGGATGTTATGCAGTATTTATAACATGATATGCAATGCTAAACTTATGAACTATCATAAATAAGCATTTTATCATGAATTCATGTGTGTTTATCATATAGTAATTGCCTCCTTTTATGGCTAAGGATAGGGTGACTTTTAATCAGAGCCTTGGACCAAGGATCCAACCATACAGATCTGATCGGGACGATGACTGGAGTTCAATGACTCCAATATCTCCCTAATTGGACATCTGTAGCACCAGATATAGTCCGAGGAAGCTTAGAAATCAAGGGCCAAGATGGTGTCAATCCGCATTTAAGACGACAAATCTGACCGCACAAATGGGTTCAGATCGACGATCGCAAACTAACGACATGAAAATTGGTTCAATTCGACATTCGTGGCACCATTGACAACACACAGTAGATGGATGGCCAAGATGGTGGCACGTGGCACCATCTCAGCCACCCAATCGGCCCAAGGACCTGCAGCTGCACTTCTGAAGGCAAAGGTGCGGATGATCTAGGCCATTGGATCTTGATCCAAGGGCCACAAGTGCGTGTGCCTTTGATGAAGAAAAGACCAACTCTCGACCTTGGCGCATTGGCCGCGCCTTATGCTCGGGAGCAGAGGTCGCGGGTTCGAGCCTCTTCAAGCGCCTCAATTCATCCAGAGAGCGGGACGCATTGATTCCAGCTGTTTGATGCAGATCGTGCGGGTGAGCGAGTGACATGGTGCAACGGATGCGCGCGGTTCACGCATGCATGATCCTACGCAGATGCAAATGCTCGATCAGATGCAGGGGGCGCGATGCATTCTGAGCAGTTGGATGCGAGATCCAATGGCTAAGGCTGAAGAAGAAGAGTTTGATTGCTTTAAGCCATCCGATCTCTTGATTAGACATCTGAGAGCACAAGAACGTGGTTGTTGCATTGAGGCACGATGAAGGAGAGAGGGAGCGGGCAGGTGTGCACGTAAGGCCAAGATCGGGTCTTTAGTGACTCTTAATTCCATCACTAAAGACCCCCTCATTTAATGTTTTGAATATGTAATGAGCAAATTTCCCCTAATCCTTGCAGCTATAAAAGGTGACTCCTACCCTACGAAATTCTCATCCCTTTCTTCACCTCTCTCCCTCTCCAAAGCTCTAGAGAAGCTTGTCCCACACTTGGGATGCTCCTTTAGAGCTAAATCCAATGTTTTCTTGCCCCCATTCCGGAAGTGAATCCCATGACGATGTCGACATTCTACCTTGTTCCCGCTTCTTCGTACTTCATCCTCTTTCTTCCTACCCCATCCTTCGTCTTCCAGGCGTCACTCCATCCGGCTCGTCCTCCAAGCAATTGTCGAGGAGGATAACATCTCTCTCCCTTCTTTTTATCACTTTCTAGAATAGAAATTTCTGCTTTCTA
Organism: Thalassia testudinum; assembly: GCA_037157565.1. Lineage (NCBI taxonomy): Eukaryota > Viridiplantae > Streptophyta > Magnoliopsida > Alismatales > Hydrocharitaceae > Thalassia > Thalassia testudinum. The sequence goes on along the minus strand of JAZHRO010000003.1, from coordinate 106,083,065 downwards.
GCTGTAATCATTTCCCACTTTCTAGTTGTAAAAATAGTATTCATATATCAAGTGATTATTTTCTCTCTGTCTCTCTCTTAGTGTTAATATCAATTCCATTGTAGTTATCTCGCTTTCAAACAAAAATACCAAAACAATATAATCATGGATTTTAGATCGACATAGCATCCCTGTGTTCGACCTGGAATTTCTTTACAAATTTTGGTTAAATTTTATCTGTTGACGGATTGCTTCACAAATCGAACTACAACGACGGGTTTTCAAAATCCAATTCCGATCGCATAGTTTTCCACTACCAACACTTACGCACGCGCGTGTAGTGCTTGTGTACAGCTGTCATCGCGAGGGTGAATCTCCACTGTCAAATCTCTAATGGAGGGTTGCGTATCACCCGAGCATCATGCTTTTGAAATCACTTTGGATGGCACGTGGGATCGCGTGTTCGATCGTATGTTCCCACGCAGGCATATCCGTGAAGATCCGTGCGTCCATGTGGCATAGTCAGAGCCGTTTGATAAGGATCGAGCGGCTTTATTTGGCCACTCGTGCCTGCGTAGTTGATTTGAGGTGTGAGGCAATTCGAACCCATGCCCTTTCCTTGGGAGTGTGCTCATTGACCGATGCACTATGAATGCATTTAAATCTGGAAGATGATATTTGCAACCACGATGAGGAGTTGATCTCAGTTGTTGGATGGAAATCCAATGGTCGAGATTAAAGCTACCTTAAAGAGAGGGTGGAGACCAATGGCATGGAGAGATTAGGTCCATTGGATGTCGATCCAGTGGTCCTAATCTCGCAGTAGATGCACTTTAGGAATGGAGTGGGAGTCTTGGCCAGCTTTAGCAATTTAGATGGTGCCATGTGGCACTATCTAGACCGTTCAACTTTAGATGCTTGTAAACGATGCTACAGACGTCGGATTGCATCAATTTTAACATTGTTCGGCTATGATCATCGATCTAGATCCATCTATGTGGCTGGATTTGTCGTTTAAAGTTCCTAATTGCATCACCTAGCCCCTTGTCCATTGATCTTTCCTCAGATTGTACAATGTGCTACAAGGCTTCGATCAAGACGATTTTGGAGATGTTGGACTCTGATCATCATCCTAATCAGATTCATATGATCGTATCATCAATCCAAGGCCCCAAAATAAATCTCCTTCTCTCCTGGCCACAAAAGGATGTGAATTAACCTAAAATTTATGCAAATTATTCTAAATGCAGAATGATGCATGCTATGTTATATTTATAATATAGAATGCATCTATAAGGTTAGGAACATGCATTAATAGGAATTTTAACCTAAATGGATGTGTATACATCAAGGCTACTATCAAATTGGGGAGGATAGTCAATTTCATGTTCCAGTTTCCTGGGAGTGTCGGTCCAACCTGGATAAGAAAAATTATTAAGGGTGGGTGGGTTGGACATAGTCAGGGGAGAGCTAGGGCTGGGATACCCTTCTCCTAGGTTTTTCTCATCACCACATGGTTGGGGATTAATTTGACTAATGCTCCTATAGTAGGAGCAAAAAGGATCCCATTGTGCATCAGATGATGGATAACTGCAGGTCATGGGATTAGGATTTAGTGTTCTAGGGTGAAAGTAAGAAGTAAAGTAGATATTGTAATCCATTTGCAAACAAGTCTTGAACGCACACCCCAATCAAATGCAAGGCAATGGGACTTTCCCTTCGAGTTGATTTGAGCCAACCTCCAACCTACCCCTCAAAGTTGTCAAATGGGTTCAAGTTTGTGCCCATCCATTCCCACTTTAGTGGTATAAGAGGGGGTTGTGACTTGAGATCCCTGACAAACTCTTTGGAGAAGAACAAAGGTCAGTTACGTTATCACTTGGTGGCCAAAGAAGTTGCACAATCAATTGCGTGCCCTAAGTCAACCTTTGTGTGCCCTAGGGCCTATACCTTGCTTTAATGATACTCTCAAGTGACCTAGTGGAAGTTACTCCAAGGACAGAACTAAGGGATGAAAGTAGGGCGAACCCTTCCTTTGAGGTGATGCGAATGCGATGCCTCTTAACTACCCTTTCATTCCTTTAAAGGGTGTCCCCCTCCTTGAAGTATCAAAACACTAGGTAACAGGATAATATCACCACCATAAATTGAAATAGGAGGGTCTGCACCATTCAAGAGATTAGTACCTATAGCCTTAAGGGACTGAAACCTAGTGCGGAGCCTAGTGTGTGTGCTCGGTGCCTAGTGTGTGCGCTCAATGCCAGAAGTATACATCACATTGCAAATCAATTTATTTTTGAGAAGAATTGCACACAAGTTCCTTTTTATCAGATCAAATGTGATTTTGATTTTAAGGTCGAATCTGTTTAGCAGTCCCAATTTCAATTAGGCAACCATTGAATTAGGTCCGTTCAATCAATTTTGTGGTCTTGAGATTTAATCCCAATGCAACGCATACAGGAGCTAGATGCAAAGATAGAAAGGTATACCTAACTCCAGCAATCTTCGTGCAGATAATTGACGCAGTGCAAAATGAGATCTAACGTACTGCCCAATCACCCCTAAATGCGCGGACCTAATGGTACGCAACTCTTAAATAGGCAGCTCGATATTTTTTTCTTTTCTTTTAAGCCAGGCAAGCACAGAACCACAGGTAAATTGCCCTAGTAACTAAACAAAGTGGGGATAAACCCACGAAAATAAACCTTGATGCTACAAGGGAGAGAAGACTGAATTGAAATAAATTTCGCGACGAAGGAGAATCCCCTGTGAAAGTGGGATCCACGTCTCCTTCTCTTGGAGTCCACTTTACATGTGTGGGAGTCACTCAAGGTCGACGTCGTCACTTAGTTGCGCCTGTTGTCTCATTAGATTCCTTGCATAGAAAAAGTAGAGAATGGTTAGATAAATGCGTGCCCCAGAATGAATCATAAAAATGTTCACGTAAATCTATTGCGTCTATTGCCTCCCCGGCAACGATACTATTTGATTGGGAAATTTTCGTTTGTAAGATGATATAGTAGGAAAATATGTCATTGTAATTAAATCATGGTGGACAAAGACCCAACAAAAATATTTATTAGTCAAAACTAACGATGAGGAGTTAGGTCATATCCATAGGGAGGAACAAATGCAATAAACTCATGAATAATTCCCCATCAGATGTGCCCAATCATGTGCGGATTCCTTGCCCAAATCTAGTTGAAAATGAGTTGAATACAAAGGAGCTGAATAAATACGAGGAAGAAGAAGTCCTTTGCCATAATTTCACCTTAATTTCATAATCAAAGAAAAATAAGAAAAATAACTTGTGCCAATGGCAAGGATTGTAAATACTAATTGATGCCAAAATAGAGGAAGTGTTTTCCCTCGATCGTGCATACAAAGGGGGCATGGTTGAAGGCATGAAGGCTGTCGGAGCAAGTTGCCACCGAGGGCTTCACGGTGGTGGCAGCAACGAGGGCTAGGTTGGTCGGAGTCGGCTGGACATTGAGGAGAGGGGACAATAGCGACAGGTCTGTTGGCTGTGATACAACTACACACCGATGCTACTAGCACGTTCGAGGGGCTTGTGGTGCCCGAGGGGTGGCTACGCGCAGTGCTAGTGGCGTGCAAGAGGTAGATGGGCAGCATGAGGGTCGTCGCTAGTGAGGAGAGGTAGCCGATGGGGGGAGGTTGCTTTGTTGCTGTTGGAGCCACACTTGGAGTGGCTATGGATGGCGTGAGGGTACGCATGAGGGCTAGTAGCATACGAGGGCTGGCTGTGCAGGTGCACATAGCTGCACATGGTAGCTGGGCAACACTGGTGGGTTGTCGACACCGAGGAGAGGACTACTGCAGGAGGTGGTGATGTTAGGTTCATTTCAGGAGATGAAGATGAAGAAATGAAGAAGAAGAAGGATGGTTGGAGAAAAATGTTGTGGTGGTGGCAATATTAGTGTTCAGAGCGGAGGTGGTGCTGACGTCGTGGTGGTGCGGTGGTCGTGGAAGCATGGTGATCGCCTCACGCTATCACCGAGTGGCTATTGCGGTCGTTTGTGGGAAGTAAGATGGCGTACAATGGTGGTCGTTGGTGGAGGTCACGGTGTGGTTGCACGTTAGCGGAGAGGTCGAAGTCATGGAAGATCATAGTCGATGGTGAACGAGAGAGGTGGTGGGCTCTCGTGGTTTGCGGTTGATGGTCCTAGTTGGTGCATGTGGTCGTGAGGAGGCACAGTGGAGACGAGACGCAATGGTGAGTCAAAGCAGAGGCTCACGGTGGTGTTCTGTTGGGGAATGGATGTGGAGAGTGGGGGCCTCCTCCTAGTGGAGGAAGATGATCCTTCCAACCACCCTCCTTCCCTGTTTATAAAGAGAGAGAGAGAAGAGAAAATAAGAGAACGAGAGAGAAATTATGGAAAGGAAATCTCTATGTTTGGCGAGGAGTGGTGGTCTCAGGTTTTGTCAGCCTTCATATTCTTGGCTTGTCAAATAATTGGGAGCCATATAAGGATGCAAGCTCTAAAATTGATTCCCTTGCTATTTTTGCTAAAAAAAATCCCAAGGTTACCATGATATTTCAATTTGAGATTTGATGTGATGTTATTTACAATTGTACTTCATAGAATGCCCCTGCATCCAAACTGAGTAATTAGCCCCTTCATGCAATTAATGCATGGAATGATAATTCTAAAGCTTGCATAATTTTGTCAATATCATGCACACTTTAAATTAATCTCTTATTCCAATAATAATATACTTAGGCTCTAATTTAGTCCACTAAAGTGGAAACCCATCAACCCTCCACACCAATTAAGCCCCATTAGCCCTTACCTAAGCCCTACTTAATCCTAAATACACCTTGACCATATCCAAAACTTTTGGACCAAGCTTGACTACATCTCCCTTAAGTTGTGCACTCACTTGGACCAACTAGTATCTTCCAAATTGCTTAAAATGCAACACATTATGCTATGCCTTATCTTGATCCTCACCACCATGACACCTTGGTTGAGAGTCACTATAAATTTAAAATCTATAAAGTGAGTGGATTTTAGTAGATGCATTGGTTATAGAGGGAGCCAAAATGCTCACTTTTAAATCTACTAGCTAACCAATGCAAAATTAGAAATCGCTAAAGCTATGGAAATAAGAAAGGCTTAGTAGAATATGATGCCTCGGGGAAACTCTCGCTCCAACTCCGGTTACCCCAAAGTTGAAGAGTGCTCCTCGTCCAAGAATGAAAGTCCTTCCTTGGTAAACCCTAGATGGGCGTGCCTCTTCTTTCCTCAGGGTTGATGTCCATCCTAGGTCCTCCTCCTCAGATTGGCTATCCCCTTGAAGTGAAGATCCCCTTAGCTTGTCCAAGGTATGTTGAAGAACAAGTAGGCACCAAGGGAGCAAGGGTTGCTCCCTTAATGTACTTCTTCTTGGGTCCTCCTTTGGATGTGGATATATGTGGATATGCTAGGATAATAATGTAGCCAAAGATATGTTCTTTTGTGGTCGAATGAGGGATATATATAGGAGTGGAGAAGGAGGGTAGGCATGCCCTTTTGATGGAGGGCTAAGACTAGGTTGATGGGTGGTTATGGGTATCCAATGGTAGGTAGACGTGGTGCCATATGAAGGGGTGGTAGGGGGTGGTAGTTGGTGGTTGGAGAGGCACCAAAAGCCAAAAGTGGCACCAACCATGGAGAGGTGCCATGGTTTGGTCACAACTTTGAAGGGCTCTAGAAGGGAGGTTTTGGAGGGAACTTTTGGAGGGTGTAGATGGGTTTATGGCTTAGATGTAGGGTTGAGATGGAGGGGATTTTTGGAGGGAAAAGTGGTGCCAACTTTGGGTGGTTATGGGGGGGGGGGGGGGTTTGGCACCAATTTGTTGGTGGCTTTTGGTGGTGGTGGTGGGGTGAACGGGTGTATTATAAGTTGCACCAACATAGGTAGGAGTAGATGGACTCTGGTGGACTCAGGTAAGGTTGAATTTGTAGGCTTTTGTAGGTGGAGCTTAGGGATAGGTATGGTGGGGAATAGAAAAAGCTAAGCTAAGCTAGTAGCTAGTAGATGAAAGGAGGAGGAAGTAGGAAGATTAGGGTTTGTTGAGGAGGAGCTGAATTGGAGCTATCGGAGTTGACTGCTGCTAAAGATAGCTAAGGTAGAGCTCAATAGCTAGCTTAGCTAGCTAGTTCTTCGCCAGTTGCTAAGCTAAGCTAGGTTGAGCTGGTTTTCTTCTGTCTTAAGCTAAGGTGAGCTGGAGTTGGTCATCTTGAAGACTACCCAACTATCTGTGGTAGCTAGCTGAAGTCAAGTAGCTCATCTCAACCAAGTTGAGCTGATTTGAGTCTTTGGGAGATGGAGTTGAGCTGACTTGAGCTAGTTGAGAGCTTCTTTAGCTGACTAGGCTTAGTTGCTTAATGGCAGTAGCTAACCACTAGTTAGGTAGAGCTTCTCAAAGCTGGATGGAGCTGAGAGGAGCTAGATGGAGCAGAGAGAGCTGGGATTAGCTGAGTTGAGCTAGTAAGAGCTGCCATTCAGCTAAGGTGAGCTGAATGGAGCTAAGATGAGCTAATCCCAACCAACTTGTGTTGGAATCCAGCTAAAATGAGCTAAATTTAGCTAAGATCCAACTGAATTGGGCTTCCTTTTCATCTTTTGCCTGTCTTGGTGCTAGGGTTTGTGGGTCTATCTTTCTGTTTTATCCCTGACACTCAAATAGTGATGTTAAAACTACAAAACAATGCAATGCATGCCTATCCTATGAAAATTCCTAAATGCAACCAAAAAATCCGATTGCGGAGTTAAAACCCTAAGAGTTAGGTATATTTTAGGGCATAATAATGATGATAAACTGGCATTTATCACCCCCCTCTCTCCACTCTCCCATACTCCATTCTCCATGCAACACTTAAACTCTAACTCCTTCTATGCCTATTGGCCAAAGGCTTCTAAGCCCCCTTGGTTACTTGGTGCTCTTAAGGTGAAGAGGATTGGGCTTACGCCAAGGATATCGTTACCCTCTCATTGGGCTCTAGTAGCCCCTGTTGAGAGGTCACCTTACTTCTCTAGTTTGTTTTCTTTTGTTCTAGTAGTTAACTTTTTATTTCAAGCAAAAGTAGTGCAATGTTTTCTTGATCGTTTAATGCAAGATATTCCATTTCAAGCTCTTTTCATTGTTGTGCTTTGTGCTTCTAGTGGTTTATTGCTCTTCTTCACATACACTTATATACCCACGTCACTCCATACACCATCCACCATCACAATCACCCATGGCAAATCCACCTCCTCTATATGTACACCATCATCCACTACAACTATCACTTATCCTACTCACATCCACTCCATTACCCTAAACATAACCCTTGCCCTTAGACTTTGACATTGTCGTCCCATCACCCTACCAGTTAGGTTGCCAAGAGGACACCTTTGAGAACCACACCATTAGGTATTTAGTCACCATTCAAAACGAAAGGCCCAACACGCGAAATTGAGGTTTATGAAGAACTTGAGGCCCTGACCAACGTAGTTAGCTACCTAGGCATCCATACCACTCACACCACCACAATCCTCAACCCCAACCTTTAGATACAGTTCCATTAAAACTAGCCATCATGCCTTATTGCCTAGTCATAGTTACTTCGATCACTCTCACCACCACCACCTTTGGTCCTAACCATTTTCCACCCCACCTGAAGGTGATGGCGATAGGGACGACCAACCACCAATTGATGGTGGTGGTCCTAGTCATCACCCACACCTAACTCAACATTTCCGCCACACCCACTACTTAGTCACCATCATTGCCTTCCCCGATGTGATTTTGTGAAGTTTCTTTTTAGTAGCTCTTTCTTTTCTTTTAAATCAAAGCATGGTAGTGGCTTAGGCCACCTTGGAGTTGTAATAGTAGTTTGTTTCATGTTTTCAGGTGTAGTGTGAAGTGTGTAATTGTATGTTTTCAAGTTATCAAGGAATGTACTCGTATTTCTAAGTGTTTCTTATGTTGTTCCTTTGTTTTATCAAAAAGAGAAAAAATTACAAAGCAAAAATGACAAAAAGATGATCTTTCTTTCATTGGTGTAGATTCGTTCTCATATAAACTTAAAAAGGAAAAATTCTCAAAAAAAAAAAAAGTCAAAAAAATTAATAAGAATGAGATAATGACTTAAGTGAGAGTGGCCTAAATCACCTCCTTGTGGAATCAATCGGGACTCACCAAATCTAACCTCAAAAATTGATTAGTAGTCTTGTTAACAAATTTCTAAATGGATGATTAGTGGACTCAAGCAAAGTTGAACTACAACAACGATTAAGCAATATTAATATCGCATAAGGGTTCACTTGTCACTACTAGTGGACGACCTCCTAGAGGTCTTGGTCTAGTCACCACCACCCTACAATAGTCGATGGCCATTGTGGCACTCCCAACGGGGTTGGATTTCTGATAGCTATATTTAATTTTTATGTCAATGTTGATTATGTTTTTGCTATTTTTTAAAGCATTCATGTATGGATCTAGCTGTGAATACTTTTATGATCATGTTTGCAAGTAATCCTTCTCATGTGTTTTGATTTGATTTCGCCTTAGTTTTTTGTCATCGCCCTTACCATTACCACACGCCAACCACCACCATCAAGTGGTGGCTGGTTGTCCCCATCACCATCACCACATCCACACCCCTCCCCCAGTTAGGTTTGTTAGACCATTTAGATTTTAACTTGCATAGTTAGGTTTAGTCATCTTAGGATTCATATTCGTTGTTTTCAAACAAAAAAAAAAGAGTACCCATTTCCTCCATTCTCCTCATTATCGCACCCATTACCACCACTACCACCATGTTCACGCCTAATTCATTCTCACACCTAGCGCACACCATGCACCAACGGACCCAACAAACCACATACATTATAACCATCATCCTCCTTCGATTAGATTAGGGTTTTCGCATTACATAGATTAGATTAGCCAAAGTTAGGTTCATTATTTGCCTTCATTTTCAAAGTAAAAAGATGGTCTAAAAAAAGTACATGGCAGTTCTCAAGCATGTTAGCGCAAACATCTTCCTAAACTCACTTGAAAGTGTGCAAATAATCAAAAGAGTGCATAACGATCTATTTATGTTTACATTTTACATCTCTTTGACGCACACACCCATTTTACGTGAGACAAAAGCCACGAGTTAGGTTCTTGTAATGGAACTCGCGATTGGCATATAGAGCCCAATTAGATCTAGATTAGGTTAGTTTAAGGGTAGTCTTTAGGTTTAGATTAGGTCAATGATCATCTAAAAAACCAAAAAAAAACAAATCATAAAATAAAAAAGTACAAAAAAAATGGAGATCACAAACAATAGTATACAAGAGCAAAGAATTTAAAATCAAGTCGATAACCTAATCGCCTCCCTGAGTTCTACCAAGACTCACAATCTACAATGAAGAAATTAAAATGAGTTTTGTTAATTTTGTTGTTTGGATTTATGCAGTAAACTATACTACAACAAAGTCCAATTTCATGTAAAGATTCCGAACAATAGGTTGTGATGGTAGAACTCCAAGTTGGCAGGAGTCAAAATTGGTCCTGAGTTGAAGGTTGTTGATGTGTACACATCTAATTAGCCTAAAATGCCTATTTATGGATGTTCCTATGTCCATATAAGCATCATGTATTATAAATATTGCATAACATGCATCATCATATATTTATATTAATTTGTATAAATTGTATATTAATTTTCTCATTTTATTGGCTAGGGGATAGGGTGACATCTTTCTAGGATTTAGATTGAAGATTAAACCTTGCAAATGTGATTAGGGTGATGACCGGAGTCTGACATCTCCAAAATTACTCTGATCCAACATCCGTAGCATTTTGTACAAGCCACAGAAGATCAAAGGGAATAGGGCAAGGTGGTGAAAATCTAGACTTCAGACAACAAATCCAACCGCACGAATGTGTTTGAATCAATGATTGCAACCCAACAGTGTGAAAATCGATCGAATTCGACTTCAGTGGCACCTCCTATGAGAAAAAGAAGATGGACGGCTCATATGATGCTATGTGGCATCATCCAAGTTGCCCAAAACCACCAGCACCCCTCCCTCTCATCAAGGCATCTTCAATCTCAGCCATTGGATTTCCTTCCAATGGATGAGAGAGTACATTGAGGAAATTCAAGAATGAGAGATGTTAAGGTGCATAGCACAGCGGATAAGATCCTCCACCCTTCGCAGGTCACGAGTTAGACCCTCCCCTCTGCACTCCCTCCTTGCATGCAAAAATAAAATTCAGCCACCTGATCAGATGCCAACGACTTAGATCAACGCATCAAATGAATGCACAATTTGACCGTTGATTACACGTGCAATCATACGCACTCTCAATGCATGTTCGTGATCGATCTTGACCATCTGATCGCGATCAAACGGTCCTCGCGGAGAGGCGCTTCATGGCAGCGCCTCAACGGAAGAAAGCAAGAAGGTGTCGACGTGGCCTCTTGTGGGTGCTCGAATCAGCGATGAACGACCAAGGATGCACGCATGCCTTCAGCATTGCTTTTCTACAGTGACATGCACATCCGTCACTAAAGGCCTTGCATTCAATTTTGAAGCTTTTAAAAGGACCTTTTTGCCCTAGAACTCTATCTACGAAAGGGCACATATCCCCTCCTTATTCTTCATCCATTCTCTTCTTCTCTCACCCTCTCCAAAGCTTTAAGAGCTAGTCCCAACTTGGGATGCTCCTCTAGAGTAAAAAAAGGAAATTTTGTCGATTTTCTCATCCCCATCGTGGAGTGTCTGTGGTTGTCCTCTTACCACCCTTCGAGAATCGGATCCCATGCTGGCAACGTTCCACGACTCATCCCCATCTTCCAACTCTATCGACCTTATTCCAGCATGCCATCTCCATCTTCCAAGCACCAATAGCATGACTCATCCTCCAAGCGACCATTGAGGAGGATTTTTCTCATCCCTATCCTTTTACTACTTTCTAGTGTAGTTTTAATTATGCAAGTAGTTGTAATGAACATGGATCTATGAAATATTTGTTCACTCTATCTTTCTTTGTATTTTTATCTCTCTTTTCCATTATTTATTCTTTAAGAAGAGTAGCTTGTGTAGATTTATTTTTACCAACTAATCTACTTTGTGACAATAATTTCTAAGCGTAAATTTTAATCATATGTTCGCCCCCCGTGTTTGACCTGAGACTGACTAGTGTTTCACTAAAATTTATGTGATAGCAAATTTTTATGCAATTGCAACGATGAGTTTTTTAACTCAATCTTTTAAGCGTTTAAATCTCGCTCATCATTTTGGTGTCGTTACTGGGGAGGCAATGCTCTTTGGTTTTTCCCGCATTTTTCACCTTACCTAACTTTTATCTCTTTTTTTCTCCGATCTTGTTGTTATTGCAGGTAGTCTTTCGAGGTGGGTCAAAATGGTTAAATTAGAGAAAAGTGCTAATGAAGGTTCCATAAGTGTATCCCCAACCCCCCGCTCCCCCCCCACTAGATTTCATTTCACCACTTTAATAACTAAGACCCGAATCTACTTAGGTGTTCACACAAACCCTAGGATAGATTTGTTTGTCTTGGTTGTCACCTCCACCCACCTCACCCCTACATATATAAAAAAAAAGAAAGAAAATTATGATTGTGGGATTAACTAAAATCTATACACCTTATACACCCACACACACCCAAGGCACCTCACTTTGATCTAATTTAATCACTTAACTAAGAATTCGACCTAAGGACCCAATACACCTGCATGGGTTATACAAATAAGTGATTAGAAACAAATTAGTCTAGCCACCCTTCTGTGGCTTAACAGGTGGTGCATTAGGCCACTTGTTTGAATTATTTGGGCCTTACCACGTTAATTATAATTGATTCATCAGTAGCTTGCTCTATAGGGTTCAATTTTTAAGATTGTACCAAGCACTCCATATTCTTTTTGAGTTTTAAAGGAATATATCATCACCTTCTGTGGCTTAACAGGTGGTGCATTAGGCCACTTGTTTGAATTATTTGGGCCTTACCACGTTAATTATAATTGATTCATCAGTAGCTTGCTCTATAGGGTTCAATTTTTAAGATTGTACCAAGCACTCCATATTCTTTTTGAGTTTTAAAGGAATATATCATCACCTGTGATTTCAAAACTAGGTGTGTCTTATAAAACCTTGTCTAAATATGCCTAAAGTTGAATCCTAAAAGCTACTAAGCAAGATTAAAACCCTAAAATTCATTTCATCTAAAAGTAATAATTGCTTGAAAACCATTGGTTGTGCATGCACACACATCAAAACTGATCTTTAAGGGCACAACCTATCTAAAGGGCCCATCACATTCCTAATCCCATTCAAACCTAAGCTTAATTAAAACTGAGTAGATGTTGGCCTTAAGAATTGACTCACTTTTTTGGGTCCAGATCGAGATTATGTTCGATTAATCTACTTCTACTAGTCCATCTGATGTCTAGCTAGGGGAGTAGTGTCAAATGACCGTGGTTGGGGGGTATCAAAGGAACCTGAAGTGAAAGCCAAGGAAAGTATCTTCTCCCCAATCTCTCCCTCTAACTAGTTGGATTGACCGGATAAAAGTAGACTAAATCATTTATAATCTTAAGATGGGTTATGAGAATTTGTAGATCCTTAGGCAACCCCACCTAAGGATAGGTTTGATCATTTGTACTGTAGGGCTCATTTTCTTTCTTTCCCCTCCCGCTTTGCCATTTATCCTTCCACATCCTACACACACATCCAATCTTACCCTCCTACCACCATTTATCCCCGAGATGATTATTATCCTGATTGAACTTATTACCACCGATACATTTGTTGGGATAACTTTGATTGGGGATATGATTCCAGACCTCAGTGTCTCAGGCCTAACATTGGACAACAAGACTATGATTATTATCCTTCTCATGCTTATACTGATTATAGATCTCCACCCTTTGACAAACAACCTAGTACGATCTATGAATAAGAAGGATATGATGATTATAACACATACCCTCCCCAGGATTACACTACATATAGGTCACCTCCCCTCTGTGAACAACCCAATTTTGCCTATCATCAGGGACGATCCCAAGAACCTCAATTCCTTGATTCCCCTGGACTGAACCTAAACCCACCCAACCCTGAGCCAAGCCATTTGTTTCAGGTAAACCAGGTCCAAGATAAGGTGTTGGCTAACTTGAGGAACATCATTCGATCTTTAGAAGCTCAGCCAACAATTTACACTAAAGAATTGGAGCCCCTGATTCAAATGATTGATGATCTTAATAAGTCTTTATTGGATTGGCTCCAAGATGTTGAGGATAAGGACGCGGGTGAGTTTTTACTTGGGAAGTTGTCAAGGTTGAGGATGAAATTTGTGATTGCTCTAGTCCAATCTTGGGATGATTCCTAGGATGAACCCCCTTCAGGAGAGCCATTGTCAGAACCCTCTCAAGCACCTGTAGGGGGGACATATTTTATGAGACTAGGGATGGCTAGATTGGTCTGAAGCAACCTATTAAGGATGAACCAATTCTTTCACCTGAAATCCTCTAGCAATGGAGAGGAAAAATATGTCTCCATAGACTAGGAAAAGATAGATGATTTTGAGACATATACTAATGCAGATCTATAATTCTTTGATTCTGAAGGTGAAGAATCTTTACATAAAGTCTCACTTGAGTTTGAGAAAAATAATTTTAGTGAGCCATACGAGCCTAAGGAGTATGACAAATCATTTGATGGCCCTATAACTAAAGATTGTGATCCCACTAGGGCTAGCATGGAGGATTCAGATCCTGACTTCATGGATGATCCAATCCATAACCCTAGTCCTCACACACACCCTGTTGAGCATAATGATGACTATTTTTGAGATCACCAAACCCAAGTCAATTCTGATTCAACCATAAATTTTGGATCTGGCTATTTTATACGGGGTTGATGACACTTTAAAGGTCTCGAAAACTCTAATTTTGGAGGATAGGAATCAGGAGATGACAATTTGGGAAGCTAATTCTGGGAGTGATAGACATATGGATCTAAGGGTTCCTTTGTGTCTAAAACCACCAATCTTTTACTAGGACTCTTTTGACATTTTTGACTCTGAGGATGTGGCACCCAAGCACAAAATAATTCATTATATTTTTGAGCCAAATTCTACATGGACAAACATGGCCATTGATTTAGACCTACCAATTGTCCGACATTTTAGACTTGGTTTGCACATCACAAAATCGCAGGCCCGACCCCGCAAGCACAATGATCTCCAATTATGGGTAATTTTCATCCAGAACCTTAGATATACTCGACACTGGGGCATCGGTCTACACCACAACCTAATCCACATCTGTGGACATTCTCTGTTGACAGGTCTAAGGATTAATCTTTTTCTCCAAATACTCACCCACCATGCTGATTTTGGTATTTCTTCCCCTCATTTGTATATTGTGCCTAGCTGAAGGCACTGAACTCAGCACTTATATAGTCTATTTTCATCTCAGAATTGACCGATTAACCATGAAATTTAGGTGCTTTCTTCTCTAATCAACTCTATTTCATGTCTTTTTAATACAATGAGGACATTACATTAGATAGGCATGGAGGGTGGATATATTCATCTTTGAATTAATTTGTTAGCTCCGTAGATTCTTTCCATTTTCCTTTTATTTTAAAAAAAAATAAAAAAATTTAGAATTAGGAAAAGAGAACTTTGGCATTAGGAGTTGTTCAACCTTAGGAAATGATATGATAGGACCTGAACACTTAGACTCTTCAGGTCTTCGAGCTTAATCAATTCGAGTGTCCACTAAAATGTGGACTTATTTCTTGAGTCCTCACCATCTTTAATTTGTTTCTAATTGGTTAATAAGTTAGGGTGATAAGTACATGACTTATCAACCCACCCTCTAATTTGATAGGACTTATAGTCTAAGCATCTGCACATAATTTGGACTAACACACTTTCAGTAGTTATAATGAAAATTAGGTAGCTAATAAACTTTCTAGGATAGTATGGCTAGCAAGTTATCGTGGGTAACAGGCCATTGGTCTGTTGTCCAGATCCCAGCTACATGACCATGCTCTTTCTGCTTCCTTTAAGTAAATCTTAGATCAAGGAAGCCATTTACTTAGAATATATATATATATATTAAAAAAAGAGAAAGTAGAAAAGAAGAAAAAAAAAGCCACACTTCACTGCACGGGTATGGCTGACAAGTTGGCGCGGGTTTGATGCCCCCCGTTGGCCAGTTATCCAGAGCCCAACTCACAAAATGCATGTTTAATTCTTAAACACTGAGGAAGAAGTGATGAAGTAGAATAATCTAGAGAGATATACACTAGGTTCACCCTTATGTTGACCCTATAAAAATAAAAAGTGGGGAGAAAACTATTGGTCGAAAAGATAAACCTTTGGGCCGAAATTCTTCTTAAGGTCACATAAGGTCGTAGAAACCTGAAGTCCATTTTAACTGCTGCTTAGTGAGTCTATTACATTTTCATAATATGATGCTTAGCACTTAGAGTTCTTTCCGAGTCTTGGGTGGGCTGGGTAGCCGTAGAAAGCTGCCTCGAAACTCTAAACTCAAAAATTAAAAAAAAGAAAAAGAAAAGAAGAAAAAATATATTTTTCTTTTGAATAAGGAGAGGCCTTAGGGAAGTTTGCATTTTCGCAGGCACCTGGGAACTGTTGAGTCATTGTACTTTAGATCCTTAGTTGAAATTTTCTATGGTTGACAAATAACTGTCACCTAAGTAATTTGATCCCAATTCCGTTTATAAATAGCATACAGTTTTTCAAGGGACTAGCAAAAGATTGGCATGGGGGTGTGATTGTACACATTTAATTGGCTTAAAATGCCTATGTATGCATGTTCCTAGGTCCATATAAGCATCACGCATTATAAATATTGCATAACATGCATCATCATGCATTTAGATTAATTTGTATAAATTGTATATTAATTTTCTCATTTTATTGGCTAGGCGACAAGGCAACATCTTTCCAGGCTTCAGATTGAAGATCAAACCCTGCGGATGTGATCAGGATGATGACGAAAGTCTAACGCCTTTGAAATCACTCCGATCTGACATTCTTAGCATTTTGTACAAGCCACAAAAGATCAAAGGTAACAGGGCAAGGTGGTGAAAATCCATACTTTAGATGACAAATCCAACTGCACAGATGGGTTTGGATCGACGATCGCAACCCAACGATGCAAAAATTGATCCAATCTGACATCCATGGCACCTCTTATGAGCAAAAGAAGATGGACGGCTCAGATGATGTCACGTGGCATCATCCAAGCCACCCAAAGCCACCGGTGCCCCCTCCTTCTGTTAAACATGGCAAAATCGGTGTTTAAAAGATGTTGCATTGCAGTATAAATGAAATCGCCTTGAAAACAAATAAGAATTTTATTACTCGAAAACCTAAGTATCCGAGGTTGAACATAGGGAGCAAATTGATATTTAAAAACTAAAATCACAATCTCAAATTAATTAAAATATGATGTTCAACAATAATATGAATGAGATTCAATATATAAAAAAGCTAAAGAGAAGAATAGGGATGTAAAAAGAAATAGAATGTTCTCTCTTCTTTCTTCTCCTCTCTCTGATGGCTTCTTTCTTCTTCTCTTTTCTTCCTTCTCTGATTTCGTGGTTCTTTCTCTGTGACTTCTTTTCCCTTCTGTCTTCTTCTTCTGCGGCTCCTTCCTTAGCTTCTTCTTTTCCTTTAGCTGTGCCTTCTCTCTTTTCTTCCTTGGCTTCTGATTTCTTCTTCCTTTCTTTTCTTCTCAGCAGCGCCTTCTTCTTCCTTCAGCTTCTGCCTTCAAGTCTTTCTTCTTCCTTCCTTACCCTTTTCTTCAGCCACACCTTCTCTTGCTATAGTGCTTCTTCCTTCCTTCCTTGTCTTCTTTGGCAGCGCCTTCATCTTCCTTCTTCTCCCTTCACATCCTACTTCTTTCTTTAGCAGCTGCCTCTTCCTTCAAGTCCTTTGCTTTTCCTACCCTTAAGCTTTGGCTCTTCTTTCCTTAGCTTTTCCTTAGCGGCTTCCTTCCTTCTTTCCTTCTTCCTTCCCAACACACACGAGAGTGCAAAACCTACCCCTACCCTTTCCCATGTACGCTCTCTCTCTATTTCTCTCTTCGCTCTCCCAGAGCTGGTCAATCGGGTATACGGGTCGGGTTATGCGCACCCGGGTCTAGGTGCACCGACGTGGGTGGTGTGCGAGGATTGTAGGGTAAACGGGCCGGCTAGGTCCACGTAGGTGTGGGTCGCGAATGAGGCGGGTGACGTTGGTGAGGGGACCTCACCCCGTGTTCTGAGGCGACCAGATGAAAACACAAAAATAACTTAAATGACTTACCATCACTGAAATCTTCTGAAGTGGGACTAAAGTCCCACCCACTTCTTCGCGTGTGCGCAGGAGGAACATCCAGCTAATTTGGGCAGGTACAGGCAATGAAGCCTCTGATTTCTAGGTGCGAAAGGTTCGTGGACTAATTCCGCGCACCTGGGATGCCTCATCCTGGAGCGGTGCGACCTAGAGTTAGCTAGCAAGCTCCTTCACACCTGCTTCAATGGTGGAAAGGGGTCAGACCTAAAACTTAATGATGCAGCCTCGCGGCCCTGTCAAACCACTTGGGGAGCTTCGCCGTGTCATGGCGAAGATAAAGCGGTGGGTGGTGTGGCACAGAATGGCCTACGCCTGCATGCCTAGGTCAGACTGTGACTGTGAAGGTGCGTGTGTTTGGTGGGCACTTGGGGAGGTGTTGGCAGTCGATGGAGGTGTGGATGATGATCAGTGAGTGATGGCGGAGGTTCTGTGGTAGGTGGCGAGGCATGTGGATGGGTGGAGCGACGGTTGCACCTCGCTGGTGGTCTGTCGGAGATGAGGAAGATGGAGGTGGTCGGTGGCTGTCGAGGGGAGTTTTATGAAATTAAAGGGGGGAAAATGATAGGTAGAGAGAGAGGAACCTACTGAGGGTAGTTGGACGAATGGGGAAATGCAGAGGATGAGCGGCGTGTGTGTGCACTTGTCGAAGAAGAAAGCCCTGAAGTGAGGAAGACGGTGATGATGAAGGGGTTGGAGAAGTGCGCGCAGGTATGGTGCGACGTGGAGGAGCAAGGCAGAGAGGACTTTGCCCCTGGTATGGTGGCAGAGCAATGAGAAGAGCGAGGAGAGATTTCCAGAGCTTGCAGGGCTATTGATCAGAGATGAGGGAGGAAGAAATTTGAGGGAATCAGCAGCCAAAACAAGCTTGAAAGATGCGGCAAGGAAAGGGGGTCCTTTTATAGCTACTGGTAGAGTTCCTTATGCTTGGAAGGCAAGCTTCCAAGTGCAAGGATCTCGCTGGAGAAGGAAGGTGCGGATGATACCCATTTCTCTTGAGCGTTCGCATGAGAGATTGGGTGTGAATCAGATCTAGGGATTGTGTTCAGATGATAGGGAATTCATCAAAGAATCTCCATTCCAAATCTGGGAGGAGATCTCTAAGGAATCGAGGAGAAATCCTCGTCAAATCCTTGCCAGAGTAGGACTCCTCTGCTGTAATGGCAGAGGGACCTAAATGCAAAGGGTGGCGAGGAAGATAGGGGGCTGCGCAAAGGTTTTCAAAAGCTAAGGTCAAAATGTAATTGGGTGGACTATTTCGCAAAGTAGGTCAAGGTGACCTTCCTTTAGGTCTAAATTTTGGTACAAACCTAATTTGGACCTAAGGAATCCAATGGGGAAGTTAGATTTTAGGTTTGACCACGTTTGACTAGACATTTTACATAAAAACCCAATTTAGGTCAAATATCTAACTAGGACCCTAATTTAGGTCAAAATAGGTTCCAAAGGCCAAATTGAAGGTTCTAAACCCTAGAGGGTATTTTTCCATGAATTTTAGAGGGTTTAGTTGATTTTTATCCTGACCAAAACCTTATTGTATTAAGTGGGTTTGTTTTAGGGTTATAGAATGTCATTTAATTTTTAGATTGCACATGAACCCATTTCAGATTGAACCATCTCCGTTTTCCTCTTGTTGAGTCCAATTGACCTTTGTTTAGCCGCTAAGAAATCTTGTTAATATACTACAATGGTAAAATTGAAGTTTTACCCTTTGTTTCTTATTTTCTTCTCAGAACAGTAATGCCTTGAATTAGGACTTTCTTTAGGTTATGTAGGAGCTTTTGTTCTCTTTTCTAGGTCAAAATGAGCTAGTTAGGGCTCATGATGATGTTTCCATCATAACCCCATGCTTAGCTTTTGCTAGTCCCTTAGCAAAATTTCAAGGTTTTAACTTCTATTCTAGACCATGAGTTTCTTTCACCAGTTATGTTAAGTGCTTTCTTTTTCTTTAGTGATTGGGTCAGAATGCTGACAATAGGCCTAGAGGTACTCAACTACCAACCAAGATCTGGACCTGACCAGCTTTAGCCTCGGTCCTCCGCGAAGGTTTTTAAGGCCTGTAGGAACTATCCTAAGGTTTGTTGGACTCCGCGGTTAAAGCACCCATGCTTGAGACTCGTTCTAGCCTTGGTTCAGTTTGCAGTGCATTTTTGTAAGAGAGAGACAGAGGATTTATTTGTTTGGAGAGTTTTCTCTCTCTTTTCCTTTTATTTCTAGCTTCGGATTGGCTTCTCAACATGGTCTGTATTGGATTCCTCGTCCCCATCATCAATCCTCAAAGGTCCCTCGCAATCGATGCTTCATGATAGCACGGCCCATGGCAACCCCCAAAACCCTAATTTTCAAGATTTTGAGATAATCCCGCCCATGGAATTTCGTGGCCAAATCCAGACCCTGGCAATCGACATTTCATGATGATGTTGCCCATTGTATCTGAACTAGCAGAGTGCTTACGTGCCCCTGGTAGGATATGTAAATATCCTAGGAGACAAGCACCGAGGAGACAATATGTTGTTACGCATCTTTGAGGGGAATTTCCCACCTCTCCGCATTGGGAACTCATCCAAAACAACTTGTGTTGATCGGTCGCTCCTAATCTAGGCAATTTTTTTAGAACACTTAAATGCTTTTGCATAATTTTGATAGTTATGCGCACTGAACCAAACTATGTGTGGATTGGGGTGCTTAGGTTACCGAGTTTTGCAAACTAAAGGTCAGTTAACGAGGCCGAATACTCCCTAAGCCTTAGACCTAATACTTAAGCTTCGCATTTTCCCCAACCTCTTGAGGGTTATCCAGATCTTAGCGGGTACTTGAATTTTTAAGCCTAAGAGTCTAGCCCAAAAGGCCTAAGGTCAGCGTTCCTACTAATCTCTTTTTGTATCTCCTTAGCACTTTTTCTCAATTTTTTCTCTTTTTTCATGATGTGGTCTAGAACTTCAGTTAATCCCTTAATTTCTTAATAATGACTATTCTTTTTTTCTTTTTCATTTCGTGCTCCTTTTTTGTCATTTTGCTCTTTTTCCACCTCATGTTTTGTATAGCCTCAAAAATTTTCTCTCCCCCCTCAATTTTTTTATTCTTTTTCAAGATTTTTTTAAATTTTTTCATTTTTTGTGATATGTGATTTTTTTGTTGAAACCTTTTCTTGTGACATTTTGCACTTTCATACCCCTCCATGCCTACGATTTGCAATGTCCCCATTGTAATTTAGGTGGGTTTGAATTCAGCTTAGTTCATTCATTAGGGCAGGTGTTGGGTGGACGAACGGGTCGAGGTGTCTGTTGTGAATGATTTCTAGACTCGGTTATGGGTACCTGAGGTAGAGTCGGCTATTCTAATGGATGAACCCTAAAGTGCAATATGAATTCTGCATAGAAATGTTAAGAAAGGTTTTGGGTTTTTCAAGGAACGACGGGTTGCCTCTTGCTAAGCGTTGAGTTTTACGCCATCAGCTGGGCGCAATGAGCTCAGGGAGAATGGAGGATAAAGGATATCTCAACCAAATCTGTATTGGTCATGTCAATGAACGGTTTGAGGCATTGACCATTCACGATGAAGGGTTCGGAATCGTGGCTAAGTGGACTAATCTCAACGGCTCCATTTCCAAAGATTTGTCAAACTAGGTAGGGTCCGATCCATTTAGATCGTAGTTTTCCTGGGAATAATTTGAGTATAGCATCAAAGAGTAGGACCTTTGGCCAGGATGAAAGATCTTTCTAGATATGTGTTTGTCGTGAAAGCCTTTAACTCGCTCTTTGTAAATTTGCGACTTCTCATACGCGTCATGGCATAATTCATCGATCTCGCTCATTTGAAGCTTTGTATGGGTTCCAGCCTTAGAAAGATCTAAGTTGCAGTTCCGTACTACCCAATAAGCTTTATGCTCCAATTTGACGGGGAGGTGACATGCCTTCCCGTACACCAGTCTGAAGGAAGACATACCTAATTGGGTCTTGTAGGCGGTCCTATAAGCCCACAAAGCTTTCGAAAGCCAGGATGACCAATCCTTCCTGTCAGGTCAAATAGTAACCTAGAGGATTTTCTTGATCTCCCAGTTTGATAGCTCAGCTAGACCATTAGTTTGGGGGTGGTAAGGAGTAGAGATTCTATGCGACACCCCATATTTGGTCATCAGCGACCTGAACTGAGTGTTTGTGAAATGGGTCCCTCCATCGGAAATTATTGCACGTGGAATCCCGAACTGTGAGAAGATGTTTTGGTGAATAAACTTGATAACAACTTTGTGATCGTTGGTTTGGGTCAGAATGGCTTCGATCCACTTGGACACATAGTCAATAGCGAGTAAAATGTATTCGAAGCCATCCGAGATAAGGAAGGGTCCCATAAAATCAATCCCCCAAATGTTGAAAATTTCGCATACCAGAATCGGCTGTAAAGGCATCATGTCTCGATGGCTCATGTTGCCCAAGGTCTGGCAACGGGTACATGCCTTATAGTGATTGCATGCATCCTTGAAAATTGTGGGCCAGAAAAAGCCACACTGGAGGACTTTTGATGCAGTTTTGTGTCCTAAAAAATGTCCACCGCATGCCTGGTCGTGGTAGAAAGAGAGTATGTCTTTGATTTTTGCATCTGCGACACATCATTGAATTATTTGATCAGCAACAGTGTGGAATAGATACTGGTCATCCCAAAGGTAATACTTGGCATCGGAATGCAATTTGTCCTTCTTGGCCTTCGACGAATCGGATGGGATCTGATGTGATGCCAAGTAGTTTACTATGTTAGCAAACCATGGAAGCCCTGTATCGATAGTCAGGAGGTGCTCATCAGGAAAATGTTCCGTGATGGGTCCGGAAGAGTCAACGATCTTAGAAGGAAGGCGGGACAAGTGATCAGCTACCACGTTTTGTTTTCCCGCTTTGTCACGAATCTTGAGGTCAAATTCTTGCAACAGCAAGATCCAACAGATTAATTGAGGTTTCGCGTCCTTCTTTGCAAGGAGATGCCTCACAGCTATGTGATCCGAGTAGATGATAGCATGGGAACCCAGGAGATAAGATCTGAATTTTTCTAGGGCAAATACTACGGCTAGTAGCTCTTTCTAAATAACCGTGTAGTTACACTGAGCCTCGTCAAGTGTTTTACTAGAGTAGTAAATGACCACAGGTTTCCTGTCAATTTTCTGCCCCAACACCGCTCCTACAGTGAAGTTAGATGCATCACACATGATCTCAAAGGGTTGAGACTAATCAGGGGACTGTAGGATCGGGGCTTAGGTAACTCGATGATGAATGATCTCAAATGATTGAGTGCATTCCTTGGAGATTTCAAAAGGTACATCCTTGGAGAGAAGACTAGTCAGGGGGCGCACCATTTTTGAAAAATCAGGGATAAATCGACAGTAAAAATCGATGTGCCCTTCAAAAGATCGGATGCCCTTGATCGAGCTAGGCATAGGGAATTTGGAAATCAAGTTAACCTTGGCTCGATCGACTTGGATGCCTTTCTATGAAATCAGATGTCCCAGGATGATTCCCTCAGGCACCATGAAATGGCCCTTTTCCCAGGAAAGAACCAGATTCACGTCAATGCATCGCCTGAGTATTTGGACCAAGTGCTGGAGGCAATCGTCAAATGATGCTCCAAATACTGAAAGTCATCCATGAAGACTTCCAGATAGTCACCTACCATATCTGAGAATATGGCAAGCATGCACCGCTGAAAAGTCGCGGGTGCATTGCAGAGACCGAACAGCATCCTTCGGAACGCGTACGTCTCGAAGGGGCAGGTGAAAGTGGTCTTTTCTTGGTCCTCAGGATGGATTGCCACTTGGTTATAATCGGAGTACCAGTCAAGAAAGCAGAAGAACCTATTTCCTGCTAGTTTCTCGAGGATCTGATCAATAAGTGGTAGTGGAAAATGATCCTTCTTCATGGAGGAATTGAGTCTTCTGTAATAAATGCAGACTCTACACTAGTTAGCTATACGGGTTGGTATGACCTCTCCGATTTCAGTTGTAATGATGGTGAGTCCTGCCTTTATAGGCACAACCTAGATTGGACTCACCCAGTGACTGTCGGAGATCGAGTAGATGATCCCTGCATCTAACCACTTGATGATCTCCTTTTTCGCAACCTCCTGTAGATTAGGGTTCAAATGTCTCTGCATTTCCCGCGAAGGTCGTGCACCCTCTGTTGGTGCTAAAGCACCACAATCATTTATTTTGATGATAACAAAACATGTGTTATTTAACGTTTGCAATTTGAGTCCTAGATTTCAGGTCAATTGCAAATGTGGACGTGTTTAGACGGAGTTCGAGCTCGCATCCAGGACGGATTGGAGGAGCTTGACGGAAAACAGAGGAGGTTCGCGTGGAGCGACTGATTGAAGATGGAAGGAAATGAAGAATAGGATAGATTTCCTTCTTTTGTACTTATTGTATTTTTTCGTTTCTTTTGTTGCTCTTTATTTCCTTAGATATTTCATATTAAAGAGCCTCAAAGAACCCTAACAGTAGTCATAGGAACACCGGCACAACCCTAGGATACTTAGGTTTTCTGTAGAATACTTAGAAAACCAATATAGGGTTCAAACAGCACTTCCAGACGTCTGATAAAGTATTTTAAGACGTCTGACTGTTGTTTCAGACGTCTGATAACTGTTAGGCTGGACATACCTAGTTCTATCTGATGAAATCAGACGTCCATACCTTAGTCCAGACGTCTTAGAAGACGTCTGATGACTTTGCCAGACGTCCAATTAGTGGACCATTGGCTGGCTTAGCAAACAGTCAAGAATATGACCGTTAGAGCCTTATCAGACGTCCTTAGGCCTTTCCAGACATCTGATAAATGACCGTTTTGCCTCGGCTGACCCAAAATCTCTTCGCAGAGATTTTCTAGCCGTTGCAACGTTTGGAAATCAATTCCCACAGTAAAAGTAGGTTTCCAGACGTCCAGACATAGTGCCAGACATCCTATATGTCGTCTGATGGACTTGCACTAGAACCCTGTTTAGATCTGATCCAAGTCAGGAAGAGACCCGCCCAAAATCAGACGTCTGACCTTTTAATCAGACGTCTTAAAGTGAACTTCCAGACGTCTGATGCCATAATTAGATGTCTGATAAGCCTGTCAGAGCAATCATTGTCCTGATTTCGGCCTGATTCTCTTGGGCTTTGTTCCCAACGGCTATA
Organism: Thalassia testudinum; assembly: GCA_037157565.1. Taxonomy (NCBI): domain Eukaryota; kingdom Viridiplantae; phylum Streptophyta; class Magnoliopsida; order Alismatales; family Hydrocharitaceae; genus Thalassia; species Thalassia testudinum. The sequence continues at coordinate 106,058,546 of JAZHRO010000003.1, read as the reverse complement.
GAACCTTTCCTAAGCCTTCCAAAGCCTTCCTAAGGCCTCTATAAATAGAGGGGAACCTTTGCAACACAAATATACACTTAGAGACAAAAGATACACACTTAGAAAAACACAAGACACACTTAAGCAACATACTTCCACTCTCTTGTGTCCAAGAAGCTCTTGCTCTCTAAGCTCAAGTTCTACATCTTGAGAGCATCATTCCCTTCGCGCACCCACTCTCCCGCTGTTGTCTATGAGAGCGACATTGCGCCGTTGCGTGGCTCACGTACCCGCGTCATCGTCGACGCACTCCTTGCAAAGGGGAGTTTCCTAAATCCAATAGAAGCTTAGGTTAATTACTTTGTTGGCTCTATAGGTTTGTTGTTTTATTTTATCTTTGTTATTTTGTTGGGTATTCGCTTTGCGAATTCCCGTCTCCTTCGTGGGACAAAATCCTTCTCGTGGAGAGAAGGGGTTGAGGAACGCTACCCTCGTACTTGTAGCGTGGTTGTATTGAGGTTGAATCACCCTCGTTTTAAGTGATTCGGTTTAGTGGATTTTGATCAACTAGGTTGATCGGAAAATCCTAACTCGAGAGGGTTAGGTGGTGGTTTTCACCCGGTTTGGGTTTCCACCTAAAAATTACTTGTGCACATTTTGTGATTGCTTATTTTGTGAGATTGCTTTATATATTTTATTTCCACAATTATTACGTCACCCCCTCCTAGTCGGGAAGAACCTTCAATTGGTATCAGAGCAGGTTTTCCGCCAACAGGAGTAACATCCGTGGAAAGATCACATGGAGGGAAGCTGTTCCACAAGCAGGATTTCCGAGGGGCAGTCCACAACCCGTCTGCCGTTCTTCGACGGGAGCAACTACCCCTACTGGAAGTTGCGGATGAAGACGTGGCTTCAAGCCACCGACTTCACAGTCTGGGCCAGGTGCGAGACCCCCTTCGACATCCCAGAGAAACCCGCCGGAGGATACTCGCAGCAGCAGATCCGGGAGCTCTCTCTCAACGCGAAAACAATGAACGCGTTGTATTGCGCGCTCAGCCTGGAGGAGTTCAACAGAATCTCACAATGCGCCACCGCATACGAGATCTGGCACACACTTGAGGTAACTCACGAAGGTACCTCTAAGGTAAAAACTTCTAAAATTAATTTACTTTCTCAAGAATTTGAATCTTTTTCTATGAAACCTAACGAGTCTTTAAGTGAGATGAACACTAGGTTCACTCTCATTGTAAATAATTTGAAAGCTTTAGGGAAGATCTTCATCAAGGGGGAGCTTCAAGGAAAGCTTCTTCGTTCCCTTGGACCAGAGTGGGAACAGAAAGTCACCGCCATCGAGGAGGCGAACGAAGTAGAGGAGCTCAACATGGAAGATCTCCTAGGCAATCTAATGGCCTACGAGACAAAGTTGAAGCAGAAGAAGAAGGATACACCGGAGCCTAAACCAAAGAAGACTCTCGCCTTCAGAGCCGCGTCGGATAGCGAGGTAAGTTCCGACGATGAAGACTTTAGAATTTTACTTAAAAAATTTTCCAAGTTTTGTAGGGAATTAAAGAAAAAGAAAAAGGAGAAGAAGGAAAGCCCGAGACGTTGCTACCACTGCAACGGGAAAGGGCATCTGCGATCAGAATGCCCTCTTCTCAAAAAGGAGAAGAAGAAGGAAAAGGAGAAGAAATCTAAGAAGAAGGCGTTCCAAGCCACTTGGGACGATTCTAGCTCGGAGGAAGAAGAAGAAGAAAAGACCATAGAAGAAGAAACCGCTTGCTTCGGTTTCATGGCCAGAGGAAGCGACAGCGAAAGCGAAAGCGACTCCGACGACGAGGTAAATCTCGATCTTCAAGAAGCTTTTAATGAACTTTTTGAGATTAGTAAATCACTTAGGATAGAAAATAAAAGCATTAAAAAGAACCTTAGTTTTCTTAAAAATGAAAATGATAGGTTAGAAAAACAACTTAAGGACATAGAAGCTAGTCCTAAAAATGATAACCTATTATTAGAAAATCATAACCTCATCAATGAAAATAATAAATTGATTGAGGAAAATGTTAGTCTAAAAATAGAAATTTCTGATTTAAAGACTAAGATGAATACTATAGAAAAAGAAATTGCATGTCTTAGGGAAAACTCTAACAAATTAATCAATAAAGTAGATAATTTTTATAAGCCTAAGATTGAGAAAGGATCTCCATCAAGGAGACCCGCTAACAGATCCGGATCCAAGCTCACTTGGATACCGAAGAAAAAATTAGAATCTTGTTTTGTAGGGTTCAGGGATGACTACAACATAAAGGACTGGACCTACAAACTCAAGGTCGGTCAACTCGAATTGGGAGAACCAAGGAGTAGACCAAGGAGGAGAACAAGAAGATCGACGAGACGGCGAACAAACGACGGACCCGCCGAACGTCGACCACCAGACTGGAGACCGGCACCGATGCCCGGGCCTCCAAGCTACGGATGGGAGCCCCATCCGATGTGGCATCGACCACCACCATTTGGGCCATTTTATTGGCCATGGTAGGTGAGGTAAAACCCTTTACCCTATCTTTTTATCATAAGCATTTAGATAGGGGGAGTTAAAATTAATGAGCTAATTGTCAATTTTTAAGGGGGAGATACAAGTTAGCTAAATTTCCTTTAGTAAGGGGGAGAAAAATAATAGCTATCTTGTTGTTACAAAAAGGGGGAGAATATTACCTTTGTCAAAAGAAACTCATAGAAGAGCATGTTTTAAGGGGGAGTTATAGGAAATGTAAAATCAATCAAACCTTTTTGATAATGTCAAAAAGGGGGAGGATTTTTATGCATTATTATTTACAATTTTGTCATCATCAAAAAGGGGGAGATTGTTGGTGCTAAAGCACCACGATCATTTATTTTGATGATAACAAAACACGTGTTATTTAACGTTTGCAATTTGAGTCCTAGATTTCAGGTCAATTGCAAATGTGGACGTGTTTAGACGGAGTTCGAGCTCGCATCCAGGACGGATTGGAGGAGCTTGACGGAAAACAGAGGAGGTTCGCATGGAGCGACAGATTGAAGATGGAAGGAAATGAAGAATAGGATAGATTTCCTTCTTTTGTACTTGTTGTATTTTTTCGTTTCTTTTGTTGCTCTTTATTTCCTTAGATATTTCATGTTAAAGAGCCTCAAAGAACCCTAACAGTAGTCCTAGGAACACCGGCACAACCCTAGGATACTTAGGTTTTCTGTAGAATACTTATAAAACCAATATAGGGTTCAAACAGCACTTCCAGACGTCTAATTCCCAAATCAGACGTCTGATAAAGTATTTTAAGACGTCTGACTGTTGTTTCAGACGTCTGATAACTATTAGGCTGGACATACCTAGTTCTGTCTGATGAAATCAGACGTCCAGACCTTAGTCCAGACATCTTAGAAGATGTCTGATGACTTTGCCAGACGTCCAATTAGTGGACCGTTGGCTGGCTTAGCAAACAGTCAAGAATATGACCGTTAGAGCCTTATCAGACGTCCTTAGGCCTTTCCAGACGTCTGATAAATGACTGTTTTGCCTCGGCTCAGAGATTTTCTAGCCGTTGCAACGTTTGGAAATCAATTCCCACAGTAAAAGTAGGTTTCCAGACGTCCAGACATAGTGCCAGACGTCCTATATGTCGTCTGATGGACTTGCACTAGAACCCTATTTAGATCTGATCCAAGTCAGGAAGAGACCCGCCCAAAATCAGACGTCTTAAAGTGAACTTCCAGATGTCTGATGCCATAATTAGACGTCTGATAAGCCTGTCAGAGCAATCATTATCCTGATTTTAGCTTGATTCTCTTGGGCTTTGTTCCCAACGGCTATAGAACCTTTCCTAAGCCTTCCAAGGCCTTCCTAGGGCCTCTATAAATAGAGGGGAACCTTTGCAACACAAATATACACTTAGAGACAAAAGATACACACTTAGAAAAACACAAGACACACTTAAGCAACATACTTCCACTCTCTTGTGTCCAAGAAGCTCTTGCTCTCTAAGCTCAAGTTCTACATCTTGAGAGCATCATTCCCTTCGCGCACCCGCTCTCCCGCCGTTGTCTACGAGAGCGACATTGCGCTGTTGCGTGGCTCACGCACCCGCGTCATTGTCGACGCACTTCTTGCAAAGGGGAGTTTCCTAAATCCTATAGAAGCTTAGGTTAATTACTTTGTTGGCTCTATAGGTTTGTTGTTTTATTTTATCTTTGTTATTTTGTTGGGTATTCGCTTTGCGAATTCCCATCTCCTTCGTGGGACAAAATCCTTCTCGTGGAGAGAAGGGGTTGAGGAACGCTACCCTCGTACTTGTAGCGTGGTTGTATTGAGGTTGAATCACCCTCATTTTAAGTGATTCGGTTTAGTTGATTTTGATCAACTAGGTTGATCGGAAAATCCTAACTCGAGAGGGTTAGGTGGTGGTTTTCACCCGGTTTGGGTTTCCACCTAAAAATTACTTGTGCACATTTTGTGATTGCTTATTTTGTGAGATTGCTTTATATATTTTATTTTCGCAATTATTACGTCACCCCCTCCTAGTAGGGAAGAACCTTCACCCTCTTCGGTGTAGATTCGATGTGTGCAATAAGATGGGCTTATGCCAGTCAAGTCATCGAGAGTCTACCCAATGGCTCTACGATGTTGCTGGAGAATAGTAATCAGACGGGATTCCTAGTCAGGTGTGAATCTGTAGTTGATAATCACAGGAAATGTCTGATTAGAACCCAAAAAGACGTACTTCAGATGATCGGGAAGGGGCTTGAGTTCCGGGAAGGGGCTTAGACAGGATTATCAATAGCAACGGGCGATTCAGGGTGTGTGTCAGGAACAAGGGTAGGAGTTATGGGTGTATCTAGATCAGGTTCAGACTCCTCTTTTTGCGGGTTTTGATCTTTTGGTGGTTGATCGGGGATAATTAGGTTGTCTTCGATATGCGGTCCATCAACCACGACTTTGATATCACATATTTGTTCTATAACACCACAATTAATCCCTTGTTGGGCCTTAAAGATGTCAATCTTTAGAGTTTGGTTCCTAAATTTTAATTCTATTTGGCCCTCCTCACAGTTTATGTTGGCCCTAGCAATGGCCAAAAAAGGTCTTCTTAGTATAATTGGTGTATCCTTTGGGTTCTTAGGTGCATCCATATCTAGAACTATAAAATCCACCAGGAAGTAGAAATCTCGTACCCTAACAATGACATCCTCGAGTATTCCTTTAGGTGACTTGATGGATCGATTGGCTAACTACAATGTCACCTCTGTTGGTTTAAGCTCAGACTCTTCAAGGTGGTCAAGGAGGGATGTAGGTATTAGGTTTATGGAGGCACCTAGGCTTAACAAGGCTATGTCGAATTGGGTATCACCAATTTTACATGAAATCAGGGGAGTACCTAGGTCTTTAGCCTTGGGTGGGAGTTTACTCAAGTTTACAGAGTTGGATTGCTCTAACAGTACGATCGGACTCCCACTTTTGGTTCATGGCTTACGCTTGGGTGTACATACATCTTTCAAAAATCATGCATAAGCTGGTACGTGGTGGATTGCATCCATCAAGGGGATGTTTATCTGGACCTATTCAAAGAGCTTGACCAGATCCTCCTCAGGAGCCACGGGTTTGGTTATCTTCTTTCCCTTGGTCAAGGCCTCGGGAAATGGAGCCTTGGTTGGTTCCTCTAGAATAGGTCCAGGTTCTTGATCTGGGATAGGGGTATCCTGGATAACTATCCTTGGGCTTGGATTACTACCAGGCTTGGAGTGGTTTGGGTAAGGTGGGTCTTGAGTTGCTTTACCACTACGGGTTGTTACGGAGTTTAATCCTGCCTGGTTTTGGATTGGGGTCTGTAAAATGGGTGGCTGCTGTTGAAATCCCATGTAAGATGTCGAAGCTTCCATCCCGTCAAGTGATGGAACAGAAGGGGCCTGATAAATCTTATGTGCATGGCCTGGATTTGGGTTCATAACGCACCTCTGGGTCAGCACGTTATTTGGGTTCGGTAGAGGTTGTGAAGGAAGGGTGCCAGGTTGGTGGGAATTCACCATCCGGTCGAGTTGATTGCGAACCTCTGTGATCTCGTCCTTGTGCTGTTTCTATATTACCGCATTCGCCTTCTGAATGTCAGCCATTGTTTGAAGGATTAGAGTCATTTGATCTTGGTTTGGCCCAGATTGATAGGTAGGGTTGGGCTGAGGATGAGGCGGCTGATATGGACGAGGAGCTTGTGAACGAGGTTGATAAGATGGTCTTTGATTCTGAGAGTTTCCTGCCCATTGGAAGTTGGGATGATTTCGCCATCCAGGGTTGTAGGTATTGAAGAATGGGTCAGTCTGGATGGCATTGAGGCCTCGCAGGTCTGAGAAGCCTCAGGAAAGTTAGAGTAAGAGGGTTCAGAGTTCCCCCAACTAGAATAGAGTGGATCGAAGGTCCCTCCGATCCTGGAGTCAGACGGGGGTGGATATGGGTCCATCCCCTGAGAAGATTGGTGATAGATGTTCTACATAGTTTCACTCACGAGAGGTGGCTGTGCAAATGAGTTTTGCGCAGAGGTGGCTCGCTATAGATGCCGAGTCAGCTCGTCCATCTTCTTCTTTATGACAGAGACCTTGTCCAACCGACTGGCCATCAGCTCCAAGTCGACGGATGTGGATAGGCCCAACGTCTCATGTGCTCCCCTAAGATTCATCAATGCGCAGGCATTCATCCGATTGAATAAGCCCATAGAGTCATTATTGATGGAGTTCTCGCACATATTTTCGAGAATCTCCCACACCATGTCCTCATGTTGACCCATGATGTTTCCCTCGCAGGTTGCATTGATGAACAATCAAATGTCTTCACGGAGTCCCTAGTAAAAAGATTGGACTTGTTCCCATTTAGGGACTCCGTGATGGGGGCACTTTCACATGAGATCCAAGAATCGATCCAATGCCTCATGAAGAGGTTCTCCCGATTGTTGAGTGAAATGAGTGATCTGGTGGCACAAGGCATTTGTCCGGCCAACGGGGAAGAACTTCTTCAAAAATTCAGACTAGAGTTCGACCCATGTGTTGATCGGACGAGTTTGAGTCTGATACCAATGAGCAGCCTTGTCCATGAGGGAGAAAGAAAACATCTTCATGAGTAGAATATCCTGGTTTCCTACATCTGACCCGAAGTTCTGGGCTAGATGTTTAAGCTGCTTAATGTGCTAGAATGGATCCTCAGAGTTAAGCCCATGGAATTTTGGTATGGCATGGATCATATTAGGCTTTAGTTTAGAATCAGGACCTCCAGCCGAGATTTGGACTTGAGGCTCGATTGCCACCACAGCGGGATTATCGTGATCTCGCATCATAGGACGTTGCGATGGGTTTACAAAGTTTTGGAATAGATCATTTAAGCGCTAAAGTTGGTGTTCAAGGTTGTTCTCTTCAATGGGTTGTGCCATGATGGAAGAAGGAGAACTCGGTTCTGAATTAGAGGAGAGATCTATGTGGTGGGGTTGCTGCACAAACATGGGCGTCGAGGCTTGGCCTCGGCGGGAGTGGATTTCTAAAGGAGGTCTTAAGGATGGTCTTAAAAACCTCCTACCAAACATGCACTAAAGAATTTGATGAGATTAGAATGTGTTGGACCCAATAGAGACACCCAAAAAATGTTGGGTGACTATAGAGATTCGGGGCAGATGTTACCCCTTAGCCAAAAAGGCCATCCACCTGAGAAATACCTGGGCAGCCAGAGAGGGAGAGTCCCGCAAAGACCCCTACAAGGTAGAGTGTCCCCACGGGTTTCAGGGTTTCCCCCACCTGACCTCTCTTGTCACTGAGATTCCAGATAGACTAGAATGGGGACCTTGACCTCTTAAGTCTACCTCTTTTAATTAAGATCAAGGTGCTTAGAGTTCCACTTGAACTTTAGATCTTTTGAGTGCAAAAAAGTGACCTAATTTTAAGGTTGGTTGACCCAAAGGATCAACTTCACCTCTTTGTTCCTTTGAGAGCTTTTAGGTCCTTTCTTTTAGGGTTCAAGTGAATTAAGAGCTTGATTTTCTTAGAATTTCTCTTGGATAAATCTCTTCAAACAAGGCTTAAGCACACCTCCTTTCGAAATTTTTTATTCTTTGCTTAAGAGAAGATGTGCCTCTAAAACCCTAGATTGAAATCCTTAGGTTGGCTCTATTTAGTCCAATTTAGTTGCCTCAAAGGTGGTATCTAGGGCTCAATCAAGAAGGTGTTAGCCCTAGTTACCTTAAATGGATGTGTGACGTGGCATGGGGAGCATATGCTTAGAAGAGTCGTTATAGCTTGCGCTCACAACGTTGGTTTTAAATGATGAAATGGACGTGAGTCCGAGTGTCGATCTTAGGGAGGTGTGAAAATCAGATTTTTCTTGTCACTTATGTCATGGAAATAACGGGTTTTTGCTTGCGAAAAGTCATGGGTGAAAAGCGAGTGAGAAAGGGAGAAAGTGAGAGAGAGAGAATAGGGTTAGGATTCTTTTCATTCACAACATGCAACTCAAACATAAAAGAGACCAAGCAATTGAATAGAAAACAACTTCATTTGACATGCAACTTTAGTTCATAATTACAACACTAGATGAATGCTTGAACATTGGTAAAGTAAAGCTTAAGATAAAGAAGGAAATAGAGAGAGAGAGAAGATGGTGAGGCAGCCACGGTGGTGGAGGGGGCTCCGTCGGCGGCTTGTCATCTCCAGCAATTACAAAGAGAGCTAATGGTGGCTAGGAGGGGGTAGAACACTTGCAAGTGGAGTGAATGCCTTGAATGGGTGGTTGAATGGGGTTTATATAGGAAAAAGGGTTTTCTAATTCAAGTATGGGCTTTAGTGACATCCGGGACGTCGCTAAACCCATACTAAATCTATCGGTGTAGCCCCCTGCCCACCGGTTGCTAGCGTGCATCCATTCTTCTTCGGGCCTGATCCATATGCGCACGTCGTAAGCCATCTGATTGAAGATCGGACAGCTGAGCTTCCGCACGGGGTGCTGGTGCAGATTGTGCTGAGGCGCGCGCATCTGCCGCGTCATCGCACACGTAAGCTTCCACGTGCATCCGTTGCGCCACGTGGCTCCATCTGCACCATCCACTGCAGATTGTGCGATCGAATTTATGCAGTGCGCGCCTTTGCCTTCTGATTTCCGCGAGGTGCGATTCGAACCCGCGTCGTGTGAGCGCGAGTGAGCGCTTCGACCGCTGCGCTGCGCCCACTACTTTGTCATAGTGAGGGCGGGCGTGCGGGCGGCTCTCAGCCGTTCGATCAAAGATCAACGGCTGAGATTCATCCTCCGGTTGAAGGTGAGATCGGTCGGTGGCGTAGATGTGTTGTGGGGGTGCCACGTGGTGCGTTGTGGGTCGTTGATCATCAGATCAACAACCAAAACTTCTTGGGCCCATTGCAGGAGCTCTAGATGTCGGATTTGGCCGATTTCGTGTCTGTTGGACTCTGTTCGTTACTCTAAATCCATCTATGCGGTCCGATTGCTCATTTGAGGCATGTTTTAACAAGTTCTCATACAAATGGCCATTAGTACTGTTCTATAAGCAATCTTGATGTGTAATGCATGTAATGCTCCCATTCCTATTTATGATGTGTTATCTGCGTATTTTGTTCTTAAGATAAACCCCAATTGACAGAATTATCATCCCACGATGTAATGTTATCATACCCCCATGCTTACTCCTTGCTAGTCCCTAGCAAGGTTTATTCTAGCCTTTATTTCCAGTCAGAATTTAAGAAGTAACTACTTAGACATTTCGTTACTTGTCAATAGGAGGAAATATACTAAGATCTTAATCTAAAAGACTAAGCAACTCCCGGGTGCCTGCCAAAATATGAATTGCCTGAATCCTTGCTTTAATGCATGTAAATATGCATATATATTTTTCTTATTTTTAGATTTTTTGTAATTAAGAGTGTGTTGGTAACTTTTTACGGCTACCCAACCCACCCAAAACTCGGACAAAACTCTAAGTGCTAAGCATCTTGGTGTGAAGATTGTGATAGACTCACTCAACGATAATTTAGACAGACTTCGGGTTTCTACGCCCTTAGGTGACCGGAAGAGGAAGTGTTTTGCCTAAAGGTGTATTTGTTCGATCAGTAGCTTTCTCCCTACGTTTGTTTTAATTGGGCTTAACACAAAGATTTTTCCAGTGTATATCCCCCCTGCTTGCTCTACTTCCCCGCTTCTTCCTTAAGTGTTTTGGTTCTTTTTTGTGTAATTACTATGCTGGGCTCTGGACAACCGACCAATGGGCTGTTACCCATGATCACTTGCCAGCCATACTCATGCGGTGAAGTGTGGTTTATTTTGTTCCCTTTTTTCTCCCCCTTTATTTTATTTTATTTTATTTTATTTGGTAGGTGGCTTCCCTGATCTCAAATTTACCTAGAGGCAATAAAGAAAAAGTGGTCTCATGGCTAGGCTTTGGACAACCTGCCAATGGGCTGTTACCCATGACAACTTGCCAGCCATACCACCCTAGAGAGTTCATTAGCTACCTAATTTCTATCAGAATCTTCAAGGAGTGATTCTGTGCAAAAATGTGTGCAAATGCTTAGACTAAAAGTCTTTCTGAGTTAGAGGGTGAGTTGATAAGTCGTATACTTATCACCTTATTTAGTTAGTGGATTAGAGTAGCTTAAGATTGCAAGGATTTGAAGCTAAATCCATATTTTAACGGACACCAAGGCTGATTAAGCCTGAAGGCCTGAAAATTCTAAGTGTTCAAGTTCTTTCTGTATTATTTCCCACTATTGACAATTTTCTAATGCCTAAGTTTTTCTTCCTAAATTCTTTTTTTTTGTAATTTTATTCTATTGAGACTAATTAAATGAGCTCAGGGTCATGCAAGTTACCACCCCCTACTTAAGTTGGACAATGCCCTCATTGACAAATACATGGATGCAACAGGGGTTTGAAACGATATTACCTGAGTGACGTAGAATACCTGATCAGTCTGAATCTTCTGGGTTGCCTCCCAGGAAATGCTGAGTTTAACGCCCTCGGCTAGGCATAGTGCACAAATAGGAATGGTTTGGGTCAAGGAGGCATGTACAAAATTAGCCAGACCCAAAATCAGAAGTCCACATATGAGAACAAGGTTGTGGTGGAGTCTCGTTACTAACGGGCGGGAATTCTGCAGCAGATGTATCATGCATGCCCGTGTCAGATCCTCTCTTAGTCTGCGGGCATGCAAAGAAGTTGATGTGGACGAGCGCACTCCGAATATGACATGCCAGACACTAAAGATGTAGGTTTTATACTCAGCTTGTGTCCCCATAAAATTGTAATCCGTCAAAGGTGTATCAATTCCAGTGCATTTGAGTTGCGGGATCTTTATTCTAGTAGGGCAGGTAACAAAATCAAGAGTTTCATGATGAGCCCTACAATCAAGCATGAGGTCTCTCTCCAAAGATGAATCCATTTCTTCCGCAACTATGGTTTCATTGCTCATTTTCTCCAAGCCCTTGACCTCAAGAATATTTTCTTCAACCTCTTTTGTATCAGATTCACTGTTTGAGGTTGCATTAGAGGTAGGGCCAATATCATCGTCTAGTTCATATTCTTTCTCTCGGCCCTCCTCCAAATTTGTGATGGGGATTCCAACCGATTCATAATCGATTTCTTTGAAATTGTAACTCCATTCCCCATCTCCTATGTTGGCTATTGTTCCCACCGGATCACTTCTCTCGGGCAGATTAGATTCGGATTCCAAGACATCTCCCCTCACATTCTCAGTTTCCTCCTGATGTTTGTCCTCAATGCTCCCCAAATTGTGTTTCGAGGAATCCTTAATGACCTTATCCATTGAATTGTCCAACTCTTGGGGGTTATCAATGGTGGACTGAACCAAATTAGGGTGACTGGGTGTAGTCCAATTGATCATGGTAGGTCCTTGCTTTACAAATTCCACGAATGGCATTGCGTGCAACAGCTTTCTCTGGCCTTCTTCCCCCAATTGTTGGAACATATCCAACATGGCCTATTACCCTTTAACCAATTCTTGATTCTGTCTGTGTAACTCTAACTGGAGGTTATCAAAAATTGACAGGGTGTCATTTGGTGTCCTTTGGATTTCCTCCTTGAAATCCAAGTTAAGAGGGTGTGGTTGAGGTTGTGGATTAGAATCCATACTGGGGTTTAGGTTCTTGGTTGGGTCCTCTATTCTATCTTGTTTAGGGTCCAGTTCTTCAAGAGGAACCATTCTCTATTTGGTCCTACTCCAGAATAGTTGAGGTTCTAAGTCCTCCTCCTAGTCAGATTCTTCATCAGGGGACCAAATCAAAGGTTGATGATCCTGGGCTTGCCCAGATTTCTGATCATTCTCTAATTTCCATTTGTCTAGAATTCCTTCCAATCCAAAGTTCAAGTAGGAAAGGTTGTTAAATTCAAATGACCTTTCTTGGTTATTGTCCTAAGAAAGGTAGGGTTCTTGGTCTTCTCCTAGAGTGTAGGTCCTATTAAAGTGGTTAGAGAGCGGGTGGGACCTAAATGATGAGGCGTCGTGAGGAGAATTGAGATATGGAGCCCCACGATTTGAATCATGCCCTTGAGTGGATATGTTGGGTGTATCCCAATAAGAGGTTGGTGCGGTTTGGTCATAACTGGGACAGTTGGGCCAAGAGGGATATTTTAGGTCGTACCCCCAACTTGGTGGTTGGTTAGCCCAAGTAGGCTGTGGATATGGTCTACTTGGGTTAGCATACAAATCATGTTTGGGGCAGTTTGGGTAAGATGGATAGGCATTGAAATCCATGGTTTGGAAGAAATGGAGGGATGTGGAAAGAACAGATGAGAGAGAGTTGTGTGTTCAACCAAGCAAACAAGCCTAATCCTTATGGTGTATTCCTTAGGGGACCTAGAAATATCAAAAAGGGTGATCAAGTCCGTAAGCACTGGACTCCCCTTCCCAAAGCTAATCTGGCTAGGTTGATTACGAGGGGATTGCAGGGAAGGTTCTTCCTTTGGCTTGCGTCGCCGGTTCCATAGACCCCACAACTGTGGTCGTTTGACACTGCCCCGCAGCCTAGTCACCAGATTCTACTAAGGGAATGAAAGCCAAGTGCCCAGCAAACAAAACCCCATCTCTCAAGACTTAACCCAGTCCTGCCTAAGGCACGTCTACTCTATTTTAAAAGGGCTAGGATAGTGCTTGTGCTAGGGTCATGTGATGAGGCGTTGATTAGGGTAGTGCCTCTTAATTTTCCAATTTCAGTGTGTGTGCTTCTATCAAAACAAGGTTTTCAAGCAAGGATTCTTTTAAGATGTGGTGTCTTTTAATGTTTCATCCTTACTTTTGTCTTTAAGGATTGACGTGTCTTAATGTTTTCAGACAAGTTTCAGTGGGCACAACAAGTTTTGCACACAATTCGGTGAAAAGAGATTTCCTTTTATTGTGTAGAGGCTCTAAAACCCTAATGTACTCATCCTAGTGATCATGCAGCTTCTATTAGATGAGTTGATTTTAGGGTTGAGTGGTGCGACCCAAGTCAATTCAAGGTGGCTTCCAAACACCACTCGAAAAGAAAGAACACTCCAAGAATTTATTCAGAATGTTAGAGTGTATTTTTTTTTGTAGGGTGATGTGTTAAGGATGTGGGTCAGGAAATCATGCACCACGCCAATTTTTTCAATTTTATAATTTTTTTTAGATTTTTAAGCAAGCAAACAACCATGAGTGAAGAAATACTCACGACCGGTCCTTGTTGTGCTTACTCCCTCATTACCGTCACGAGTTGCACTGCTTCGCCATCCAAGCATCGAATTCCTGCAACCATTAAGTGAAGGAGACAAGGCGTTAGATGATGTGAGCATGGATGTGAAATGGAAGTGACAAAATAAATTCGTTGCCTCCCCAGCAACGGTGCCAAAACTAACGTGTGGCGTGGGGAGCGTGTGTTTAGAAGAGTCGTTATAGCTTGAGCTCGCAACGTCAGTTTTAAATGATGAAATGGATGTGAGTCCGAGTGTCGATCTCAGGGAGGCATGAAAATCAGATTTTTCTTGTCACTTAATGTCACGGAAATAACGGGTTTTTGCTTGGGAAAAGTCGTGGGTGAAAAGCGAGTGAGAGAGAGAAAGAGAGAGAGAGAGAGAAAGAATAGGGTTAGGATTCTTTTCATTCATAGCATGCGATTCAAACATAAAAGAGAGCAAGCAATTGAATAGAAAACAACTTCATTTGACATGCAACTTTAGTTCATAATTACAACACTAGATGAATGCTTGAACATAGGTAAAGTAAAGCTTAAGATAAAGAAGGAAAGAGAGAGAGAGAGAAGACGGTGAGGCAGCCACAGCGGTGGAGGGGTGCTCCGTCGGCAGCTCATCGTCTTCGACGATTACAAAGAGAGATAATGGTGGCTAGGAGGGGGTAGAACACTTGCAAGTGGAGTGAATGCCTTGAATGGGTGGTTGGATGGGGTTTATATAGGAAAAAGGGTTTTCTAATTCAAGTATGGGCTTTAGCGACGTCTGGTATGTCGCTAAACCCATACTAATCTGTCGATGTAGCCCCCTGCCCACCGGTCGCCAACGCGCATCTATTCTTCTTCGCACTTGATCCGTGTGCGCGCGTCGTAAGCCGTCCGATCGAAGATCGGGTAGCTGAGTTTTCACGTGGGGTGTTGGTGCGGATCGTGCTGAGGCGCATGCATCTACTGCGTCATCACACCCATAAGCTTCTGCGTGCATCCGTTGCACCGCATGACTCCATCTGCGCCGTCCGCTGTTGATCGTGCGGTCAAATTTACGTAGTACGCACCTTCGCCTTCTGATTTCCATGAGGCATGATTCTAACCCGCATTGCATGAGCCCGGGTGAGCGCTTCGACCACTGCATTGCGCCCGTTGCTTTGTCGCGGCGAGGGTGGGCATGCGGGCAGCTCTCAGCCATTCAATTGAAGATCGACGGCTGAGATTCATCCTCCTGTTGAAGGCGAGATCAGTCGGTGGCGCGGATGTGTCGTGGGGGCACCACGTGGCATGCTGTGGGTCGTTGATCATTAGATCAATGGCCAGGACTTCTTGGGCCCATTATTGGAGCTCCGGATGTTGGATTTGGCCGATTTTGAGTCCGTTGGACTCCGTTCGTCGCTCTAAATCCATCTATGTGGTCCGATTGTTCATTTAAGGCTTGTTTTGACAAGTTCTCATACAAATGGCCATTAATATTGTTCTATAAGCAATCTTGATGTGTGATGCATGCAATGCTCCCATTCCTATTTATGATGTGTTATCTACGCATTTTGTTCTTAAGATAAACCCCAATTGACAAAATTATCATACCACGATGTAGTATTATCAATTTATAATTCAAAATGTGTTGAAATAAAAATCAGGCAACTTTGGTGAATTACTAAATATGGAAGCAGGTAGCCCTAGATTGATCTTTCTTTGTTTTCCTTTTCAGATTTTGAGGGGATTAAGAGAAAGGGCTAATGAAGATTTACCTGGTCTTTGATGTGGTTGTTGTGCGGCTGTTTTTCTTTTCTTTTCTTCCCTTGAAGCAACCACAGCAAAAGAAAGAGAGTAAGTTAGTATTGAATCAGAGGTTGTGATCAAAGTTTCTAAAATGCTTGTTGCTCCCCGACTACGGCGCCAAAATGTTAAACAGGGCAAAATCAGTGTTTAAAAAATGTTGCGTTGCAGTATAAATGAAATTGCCTTGAAAATAAATAAGAATTTTATTATTCGAAAACCTAAGTATCTGAGGTCGAACACAAGGAGCAAATTGGTATTTAAAAACTAAAATCACAATCTCAAATTAATCAAAATATGATGTTCAACAATAATTTGAATGAGATTCAATGTATATGAAAGCTAAAGAGAAGAATAGGGATGTAAAAAGAAATAGAACGTTCTCTCTTCGTTCTTCTCCTCTCTCTGATGGCTTCTTCTTTCTTCTCTTTTCTTCCTTCTCTGATTTCTTGGTTCTTTCATTGTGACTTCTTTTCTCTTTTGTCTTCTTCTGCGGCTCCTTCCTTAGCTTCCTTTGCTTCGGTCGTGCCTTCTCTCATTTCTTCCTTGGCTTTTGATTTCTTCTTCCTTTCTTTTCTTCTTCAGCAGCGCCTTCTTCTTTCTTCAACTTCTGCCTTCAAGTCCTTCTTCCTTCCTTAGATTTTTCTTCAGCCGCACCTTCTCTTGCTACAGTGCTTCTTCCTTCCTTCCTTGTCTTCTTTGGCAGTGCCTTCTTCTTCCTTCTTCTACCTTCACGTCCTTCTTTCTTCAGCAGCTACCTCTTCCTTTAAGTCCTTTGCTTTTCCTGTCCTTAAGCTTTGGCTCTTCTTTCCTTAGCTTTTCCGCAGTGGCTTCCTTCCTTCTTTCCTTCTTCCTTCCCTGCACACACGAGAGTGCAAAACCTACCCCTAGCCTTCCCCACGTACGCTGTCTCTCTATTTCTCTCTTTGCTCTCCCAAAGCTGGTCAATCGGATATATGGGTCGGGTTATGCGCACCCGGGTCCAGGTGCACCGACGTGGGTGGTGTGCGAGGATTGCAGGGTAAACGGGTCAGCTAGGTCCACGTAGCTGTGGGTCGCGGATGAGGCAAGTGACGTTCGTGAGGGGACCTCACCCCGTGTTCTGAGGCGACTAGATGAAAACACAAAAACAACTTAAATGACTTACCAGCACTGAAATCTTCCGAGGTGGGACTAAAGTCCCACCCACTTCTTCGCACGCGTGCAGGAGGAACACCCGCCCAATTGGGGCAGCTGCAGTCGATGAGGCCTCTGATTGCTAGGTGTGAAAGGTTCGTGGACTAATTCTGCGCACCTAAGATGCCTCAACCTGGAGCTAGCTAGCAAGCTCATTCACTCTTGCTCCAATGGTGGAAAGGGGTCAAACCTAAAACTCAATGATACGGCCTCACGGCCCTTTCAAACCACTTGGAGAGCTTCTCCATGTCATGACAAAGATGAAGCGATGGGTGGCATGGCGCAGAATAGCCTAGGTGTGCGTGCCTAGGTCGAACTATGATCGTGAAGGTGCGTGTGTTTGGTGGGCACTTTGGGGAGGTGTTGGCGGTCGATGGAGGTGTGGATGATGATCAGTGAGTGGTGGCGGAGGTTCTGAGGTAGGTGGCGAGGTGTGTGGATGGGTGGAGCGACGATTGCACCTCGCCGGTGGTCTACCGGAGATGAGGATGACAAAGGTGGTCGGTGGCTGTAGAGGGGGGTTTTATGAAATTAAGAGGGGGAAAATGATAGGTAGAGAGAGAGGAACTTACTGAGGGTAGTTGGATTTAGGGGGAAAGGCGGAGGACAAGAAGCCCGTGTGTGCCATCGTCGGAGAAGAAAGCCATGAAGTGAGGAAGATGGCGACGATGAAGGGGTTGGAGAAGCATGCGTAGGTATGGCACGACGCGAAGGAGCAAGGCGAAGAGGACTCTGCCACTAGTATGGTGGCAGAGCGACAAGAAGAGGGAGGAGAGATCGTCGAAGCTTGCGAGCTATTGGCCAGAGATTGGGGAAGAAGAAATTTGGGGGAATCAGCAGCCAAAACAAACTTGAAAGATGCAGCAAGGATAAGGGGTCCTTTTATAGCTGTTGGAAGAGGTCCTTGTGCTTGGAAGGTAAGCTTCCAAATGCAAGGATCTTGCCGAAGAAGGAAGGTGAGGATGATACCCATTTCTCTCGAGCGTTCGCGTGAGAGATTGGGTGGGAATCAGATCTAAGGATTGTGTTCAGACGATATGGAATTCCTCAAAGAATCTCCCTCCAAATTTTGGAGATCTCTGAGGAATCAGGGAGAAATCCTCCTCAAATCCTCACCGGAGTAGGATTCCTCCACTGTAATGGCAGAGGGACCTAAATGCAAAGGGTGGTGAGGAAGATAGTGGGGTCTGCGCAAAGGTTTTCAAAAGCTAGGGGTCAAAATATAATTGGGTGGACTATTTTGCAAAGTAGGTCAAGGCGACCTTCCCTTAGGTCTAAATTTTGGTAAAAACCTAATTTTGACCTAAGGAATCCAATGGTGAAGTCATATTTTAGGTTTGACCACGTTTGGCTAGACATTTTACACAAAAACCCAATTTAGGTCAAATATCTGACTAGGACCCCAATTTAAGTCAAAATAGGTTTCAAAGGACAAATTGAAGGTCCTAAGCCCTAGAGGGTATTTTTCCATGAATTTTAGAGGATTTAATTAATTTTTATCCTGACCAAAACCTTGTTATATTAAGTGAGTTTGTTTTAGGGTTACAGAATGTCATTTAATTCTTAGATTGCACATGAATCCATTTCTGATTGAACCATCTCACTTTTCCTCTTCTTGAGTTCAATTGACCTATGTTTAGCACCTAAGAAATCTTGTTGATGTACTACAATGGTAAAATTGTAGTTTTTCCCTTTGTTTCTTATTTTCTTCTCAGAACAGTAATCCCTTGAATTAGGCCTTTCTTTAGGTTATGTTGGAGCTTTTATTTTCTTTTCTAGGTTAAAATGAGCTAGTTAGGGCTCATGATGGTGTTCCCATCACCCTCTGATCAAGGCCTCTTCAACCTCACCCGTTGGATTTCCGTCCAACAGTTAAGAGAGTGCATTGAGGAAATTCAAGAATGCAATATGTTAAGGCGTGTAGCACAACAGATAAGATCCTCCACCTTTCACTGGTCATAGGTTCGACCCTCCCCTCTGTTCTCCCTCCTTGCCTGCATAAATGTAATTCAACTGCCTGATCAGATGCTAATGGCTCATATCAATGCATCAGATGAACACACAATTTGACCATTGGTTACATGCACGATCATATGCACTCTTAGCACGCACTCATGAGCTATCTCAATTGTTTGATCATGATCGAATGGTCCTTGCAGAGAGGTACTTCATGATTGCGCCTCAATCGAAGAAGGCAAGAAAGCATTGATGTGGCCTCTTGTGGGCACTTGGATCATCAATGAACATCCAAGGATGAATGCTTACCTTCAGTAATGCTTGTCTACAGCGACATGCACATCTATCACTAAAGGCCCTACATTCATTTTAATGCTTTTAAAAGGATCTTTTTGCCTTAAACTCCATCTATAAAAGGGCACATATCCCCTCCTCATTCTTCACCAATTTTCTTCTTCTCTCATCCTCTCCAAAGCTCTAAGAGCTAGTCCCATACCCAGGATGCTCCTCTAGAGTAAAACAAAGAAATTTTGTCCATTTTCTCATCCCCTTCGTGAAACACTTGTGGTTGTCCTCTTACCACCCTTTGGGAATCAGATCCCATATTGGAAATGTCCCACGTCACATCCCCATCTTCCAACTCTATCCACCTTCTTTCAACATCCCATCTCCATCTTCCTGTTGCTAACAGCACGACTCGTCCTCCAAGCAGCTGTCGAGGTGGATTTTTTTCATCCCTATCATTTTACTGCTTTCTAATGTAGTTTTAATTCTATAAGTAGTTGTAATGAACATGGATCTATTAAATATTTGTTCACTCTCTATCTGTCTCTCTGTGTATTTTTCTTTCTCTCTTTTCTATTATTTATTCTTTAAGTAGAGTAGCTCATGTAGATTTATTTTTACAACTAATCTACTTTGTGATAGTAATGTTTAAATGCAGATTTTAATCAAATGTTTTAACCCCCCCGTGTTCGACCCGGGAGTCACCAGAGTTTCAGTAAAATTTATTTGATAGTAGATTTTTACGCAATTACAACAAGTTTTTTAACTCAATCTTTTACACGTTCAAATCTTGCTCATTAGCGATCAAGCAATTATTTCATTTGTTGCAATAATTGCAATATTTGGCCTTGCATTTCTACAATCTTGAAGTTTAATTCAACCTGACCAAATTAGGCATCCATGTTAGGCTAATTGATTTGATTTTGGGGCAAGTGAGTTTTGCCTCAACCTAGAATTCTTAATTGGGTTTGTTGGATATAAGTAGGCCTAGGTTGAGTCAATTGAGGTTCTACTTGTCCTTGGTTCATTCAGGTAAGATTGGGATGGTTCCTTCAACTCAGATTGTATGAGTTGGACTATGGGTCAAATCTAATGTCATCCTGGATAGCTTGTACATCCTTGAAAGATGAGGATAAGGAGTATGGAAAGTGTGGATAGATAGGATGAATGGTCCCATATTTGAACCATGTTGGTTCGAAAAAGCTTTGGCCCATGGTGTCATGACCCAAGTCCCACCAAGCGACGAAACCTGGGTCGCTGTATGCTAACTACCAGCATAACTTGTCCACAAGATTGCAGTCACCCAACACATAATCATAAAATATAAATATAACCAAACAAACTAAGCATATTGCTTCAATTAAATGAATAGAATTTTAATATTGACCAGAGGTTTACCGTAGCATATAGGTCAAAGAGATGTATAATGGAAATCACCTTGCGAACTACCACAATATACCTGAAAATGGAACCCAAAAAAACATGCCAGAAAAAATTGAGTAGAGTAAAACAACTAGGCAAGTAACAATAGTAACAAAAGTATCGGAAGAGGGGCATCATGCCAAAAGTTCATCCGTTTACAATTTATTTCATATCCAGTTTTATTTATGTAATTTTCCCATAGTACCATTATTCTCAATCTGTAAACCAACGTCTTGGGCACGAGATGATCTTGTGTAACTTCCTACAGTGCAAGACTGGTATAAATCGCCCTACTATCCGAGAGGACTACTTATACCCATCGAGTTGCCACACTCCACACCTTGGGGTCATTGCGGTAACGGGTGGCAGCAACATCTTGTACCGTGAACACGCACAAGGACTATGTACACTGAACCACGGATAACCAATGACCCACCCACCAGCTGAGAAGAACCACTCCAAACCTCGAACCTTGTAATCCGCTATCCCAGTTGACCGCTAAGCCTAACCAAAGAGTCGTAGGGAGGCCAGCAACTCCCTAAACTGGCCCCTAAAATCGATCTGAAAGACCAAAGCTATAGCCATAACCTGATGAGTAGTGATCGGGAGATTTCGCCTGTCAAAATGATATGTTAGAAAAATACATCGTTACAATATAAATTGCGTGGTGGAAAAATCCCAGATCAAAAATATTTATCAATAACACTAACCATGAAGAGTTAGGTCATATCCATAGGGAAGAACGACTACAATAAATTCATGAATATTTTTACCTTATATTCGCTCAATTGAGTGTGGGATCTGTGCTTAAATTCAATGTGAAATGAGGTGAAAAGAAGAAGACACACAACAACTAAAGAATGCAAGGTTATGTGTGCAATTTTTCCTCAATGAAAGAATTCAATAAGATGTGATCAATTGTGGCATCTCATGTAATTTCTAATTGCACGTGTACTAGAAAGGAATTGTGCAAATCCTAAGCCAAATCAGGTGCAAAAAAAGAATGATTAGAGAGAGTGAGCAATAATGGAATTGTATAAGGATTAGTTAGCAGAAGCCCACATAATATCCTGAATATTTAAATAAAATCAAAACTTTGGCAATGGTAATATAATGTAAATACTAATAAAACCCAAAATAAAGCCTTTCCTTCCTTCATGTGTGCATGGAGGAGAGGCAATGGTAGGCTGCAGGAAGCTCGGAGAAGGTCAACTACAACGAGGGCTTTCCGATGACGATGGTGACGTGTCGGACGGTGACCGGAGATGAGTTGATGGTAGGAAGGATGGCCGACAGCAGGGGCTGTCCATGCCTACCCGTATACAGCAGTTGGCACGGCTGAGGGCTTGGTCGAGTTTGCATCATCGAGGTGACGATGATGTTGTTGTTGGTGCGAAGATTCAAGGCCCATGGAGGTGGCTGCATGGAGGGCATCTACGGTGGACTTTGGGTCCATTCTCCCTCTGTCGGTGGAGAAGAAGTGGAGGAAACTGGGCATTGGCTTGTGACCGTGCACGTGCATGAGAGAAGTGCACACGAGGGTTTGTCCAGTGATGGGCTTGGAAGTAGATCTGTGGCTACGTGTGAATGTGACCACGCAATGAGGAGCATTTGCTGGTGGCAGAACAAGAATAGTGACCACGTGTGGAAGGCTCTGCGTGTAGTGGTTGCTGCTTGCATGCGCAGGTAGTGGCGGTGGTGGGTGAGGAAGTGGCCTACTACGCTAGGCTATTGAGAAGGAGGCTGGCATTATTGTCTTCTTGATGGAGGAGTAGAGAAGGTAGAATGAAGAAGAAGAAGATCAGGCTGGAGGGTGCAGGTCTCTGGACATCTGGGAAGGTTTCTGGATGTCTTAAATGGAAGGGAGAGGGAGCGTGTGCTCCCTATTGGTCGGCAGACACAGGCAAGGATGAGTTAGAGTACGGTGGTGATCGTCATCATGGAGAATCGTAGTGGTAGGAACATCAGACGGAGCTCGGTGGTGATGAACTTGTGGTGTTGGAGTCGTAGTCGCGATGATGATGTTGACACTGTCACCACCGACCATGGTGATGGGAACTTCGTGGGTGAGACGCGATGGTAATCGTGGCCGTGGTCATGGAGCTCACAGTGATGGAGTCGGGGTTGTCTTGGAGAGAAGGTTCTCCTCCTCCATGGATGAAGAAGATGCTCCCCCCTTGGAGAAGGAGATGATCCCCAGCCATCCTCTTCCTTGTTACATATAAAGAGAGAAAGAGAAAGAGAAAGAATGAAAGAGGGAATATTGGTGAGGGAGAGAGAGATTATCAGGGAGAGAGAGAGAAAGAAAAATAAGGAAGGTGCTCTCTTTTTTTATTTCCTTTTCTTTCTTTCCTTTCCTCTTGGGCATGGCTTCCAAAACCTCCATGGGGAAGATTCTAATTGGGAGAGAGCCATCTCCTTCCCAAAATTGGAGATGGGAATTGAAGAGTTCTTTCCTTTCTTATATGTGACAAATTAAATCTTTGAAAATGGCATTGAGGTATGATTCCATCTAGATTGCCCCTTCCTTAATGACCTGAATTTAATTGATTAAAATGTAAAAATTGATGCAATGCATGAAATGATAATTCTACAGCTTTATTAATTTTATCCATGCAATGCATGATTCATATTACATTTTCATTCCAATAATGAGGTACTTAGGCTCTAATTTAGTCCACTAAAGTGGACCTATCAAGTAGCGGGGTTGAAACCAGTTATCTAATCCTTCTAATTCCCAACTATCCATCATATTGATTATATAACCAATTTCAGATAACTGTATCTCTTATTTTTGTCAATTAAGAAAATCCTTAGTAATTTCATAATACTGATTCCAGGATTAACAAATATCCTCATTATCATCCAACCTATCCATTTATAGGTAGTTTCTCAATTCATGACAGTGGTCCCATATTATTTGGAAACTACTAAGACAACGGAACTTGTTTCACGGAAAACAGAATTCATTCCATGCTTGTAATAACAAGGGTACAAGTGATCATTAAATCTTAATCATTCATATTATTTCTCTTTAAAGTTCCCATAAATAAGGGAAAACATCAAAGGGGTTCCAACTCAGCAAAAAGGAGGTCCACACCACTTCTAGAAAAAGGTGATTTTCCATCAGTTCGTTAACATCGATTGTGCAAGCAACAATAAAAATACTTTTGTCGTCGCTTAGGGATATAAGCAATGAAGAAGACCACACTAAAATTGAGTGCCCCCACCTCGTTCAAAAAGCAGAAAGTAATGAACATTTGTCATTGCTTATTATAATAAGTGACTGCAAATGTTGACCTAAAATTTGCCACAAAATTTTGGGTGCGAGAATTGAGATTGAATTATACATTTTCCATCACTTATCAATTAAACTGACAATGAATGTCTGACCTTGTATCCCTCGTAGAGCCCTCTCCTCCCCCATACTGCATGCACTCCTCCCTCCTTGTCTACAGAACTCCTCATCGCTACCCTCCTCTTCCTCCTCATTGTAGAGCTCATCGCCACCCTCCTCCTCACCCACACCCCCTCCTTTTCGTCCTCCCCGCAGCCCTCCTCCTCCACATCTTCCTCCTCCTCCTTGCCCCTCTCCTCTTCCTACTCCTCTTCCTTACCGCCCCCTCCTCCTCCTCCCCATCCACAACTCCTCCTCCTACTACTGCTCCTCCTCCTCTATTGCTCCCCCTCCTCCTCCCCCTCCACATCTCCTCCTCCTTCCCCTCCAACGGTCCCCCTCCTCCTCAACCTCCTCAACCTCCACATCTCCTCCTGCCTTCCCCCTCCTCCTCCTCCCCATCCTCATCTCCCTCAGCCATCACCCCTCCTCCTCCGCTTCCTCTTCATCTCTTCCTGCCTTCCCCTTACTCCTCCTCCTTGTCCTCATCACCTCCTCCTCTCCCTCCTACCTTGCCTCTCCTCCTCCCCCTCTCCCTCCTCATCTCCTCCTGCCTTCCTATTCCTCCCCTCATCCTCTAGGTTTTTTTCTTAATAAAAGGTTTTTTTAATACAGCAATTGTAGTAATTAGTTTACATTATATTAGGTAGCTAATATAATTAAAAATTATGTGTTAATGTGTTCATGCTTTTGTTTATGCTCATGAGACTTTTCTCTTTTTCATTCCTTATTTAAACTACTGCTTTTTGCGCTTCTTCTTTTATAATGTGTTTATGTTTTTCCTTTAAAAAAAAATTGTTTATTTGTGTTTATAGAATGATATTATTTGTTGTGGTTGTCTCTACATTTCCTTCTTAAGTTCATCAATTTGCATGACTTTTTCTGTTTAATGCATCAGAATGCATTATGCCAGGGAGATAGATGATCATGCTTCCTATACTGCCATTTCGTCGAGTAATATCCTAATAATCATTCTCCATATGATTTCCTTTCATTCCTGACATTCTATCTTGAAGAGACTGATAAGTTTGCTTAATCAAAGGGAATATCCAATAGTAATTTGATAATGTGATAAGAAATTATTTGAAATCTGACCATTTTCAAGATAGATGTGAAGATATCAGGATAGACATTGCTAATAGTATAGTTGTGGATGCACAAATATCCTGTCAGATTTATGAGAAGTTGTGTCTTATGTCTTATTCACTAATTACATGGAAAATCAATGTTTTCTGCGCCAAAAGTTTTCCTATGCTTTGGTTACTATCTCTTGCCACTTGGCCTCTTGAAACTCAATATTTCTTGGACATCTTATTTTGAATTTAAAATAGATTATTTAATTTTACAAGTTTGGCTAATACTAAGTGTCCTTAATTATCCATTTTACTGATCTGGTTGCAAGTATTTTGAAGATTTTGGACAAGGAACTTGTAAGTAATGTTAGAAATTATATCCTTAGGTGTGTTTCTTGATTGTAGAACTCACTTAGTTTTATCTTTCTCATTCTGTTTTATTAACTTGCAATCTTACAATGCAATTATATTTTTCATTCCAAGTTATTTTTCTCTAATGCTCTCTTTTCCATCACCCAACTTTTTTGAAAAAGGAGTGGATCTTAGTTTTCATCTCTCTTTATTTCAAGAAGTTGATTTTTTTTTGGTAGGATAAATGTGTCCCCAATAAATACTATAGCAAATAATGTTTGACAATAGAAAGAAAGGGAACAAGAATTGGTAACAATGTTTACTTTTGATGGAACTCTTATTGCATCAAGCCCACCACAATAGGTCTTTGATGGCTCATTGTTCCGTAAGACATTAGCTTCAAATAAAGTCATGTTGAACCTGTGTATTTGTTCACCCTTTCTCTAATCTTATTCCTGCTACTCACCATCTCTCAGTCCCCAGTTTCTACTCCTTCAAGATTTGTATTTTCATCTGCCAAAAGTTAAGAGTGCTTTCTCTTGAAACATAAAGAGTGTGGAATTATGCCTACCATAATCACAACCAAAATAAGTATGGCTACTATCTACTGAAATATCTCCCCACAATTTTGTAGATCATATAGTCTCATTAATAGAAACAAATGGAAAAAAGATAGAAACATAAGAGGGACAAGTAATATAACCTAAATCTTTAGTCAATACCTCTTGATTGTCCATTCTCTAGCTAGTTAGCTTCTTAGGAGTTTAAGGCTTTGCTAGGAGTTTAAGACTTACGAAGTAGGCAAGAGGGAGGGAGGGGAGTCCTAACTTAGATTGACTTATTGTAATGCTCTGAGAAGAGATAAAATAGTTTAGAGCTAAAGGTTAAAAGGTGGCTTCTTTCCTTGGCTACCCCATCGAATGGTTGTTGGATCCTATTTAAGTTATTTTCCACGTCTTAAGCATGGCCTTTTGTTTCAAACTACATTCAGGAGCAAGAGATGGAAATTGAAGCACTATAGGCCATTTTGATGGATGACTTCAAAGGTTTATTTTCAATGGTCATAATGACTTGATGGCCTATTTGTTATATTTAATTTTCATCATTGTTAATGTCTGAAGACATGCTAATAGACATGCTTGTTACTAGAAATTCAATATTTTCAAATTTTATTCTCTCTTTAGGTTCATGTTATGCACCTTATATCTGCCAAAATTTCATATTTGTTCTCCTCTTTGGATGTTTTATATTTATTGTTGTGAGTTGGAGGATGAGATGGTAACCAGATAGGTGGTATTCTATCTTCAACAGTGATGGGAAAGTTGTTTCTTTTTAGAAAGCACTCAAGCTGATAACCTTAGGGTTATGCAACTCAATATATTCTTTCTTTTGCTCATTGCCTTTTCTTTCTTTTCCTATTTAATATGTGATAAATTAGTCTTCAAGTCTTTTTCTACATACTCAGTGTAGGATCATATCAATTTTCTTTTGTTCCTAGCTTTTTTGTTTGTTCGAGCTAGAAGTCTCTGGAAACAATAAACTTTCTTCTACTTCAATTGAATTAATATTTGTACAAGAATCTATTCAAACTGGAAGCCTCTGGAAACAATAAAATTTGTTGGTTATTGTAGTTTACGACGTTGGTTTACTTAATTGGTCATGGATTCCAAATAGAAAGGAGTCCAAACAAGTATGCAATTGTTGAATATTAGGGCATTCAGATTCAACTTTGGTTGCTCTTATTATTTTTAGTTTCGTCTTTCATTATCCTCTTAAGGGATGGACCAGTGACAAAGTAGGAAACATTTGAGTCCCTCCCATGGTTAAAAATGCAAGTTAACCATGATTTGTAGGTTTGTAGGATGGGCCGATGACAAATCTACACAATGATTTATAGGTTTGTGGAGAAATGCAAGTTTCCTCAGGATGGTTCATCTCCCAAATCCTTGAGATTCATTAGAAGGTATGAGTTGCTTTGACTGCTTGACACAATCTTTCTCAATTAGAGGTATTAGCGGGTGAGCATAGAAACAATTGAAATGTAGGAATCCCTATAATGATTTTCTCCATTTCTAAAAGCTAATCCATCTTTAATTATCAACTGCCAACCTAAGGGAATTAGCATTTGGAACATGTTAGAAAGTTTTCATATACAAGGATGTCACTCAAATTCACACCTAAGCTATCATTTTCATTAATGCAATTTAGACATGCATTCATGCATCCTTTATTATTTCCTCTAAAGATGGCATGAAATCTTGTGATCCTACTATAATTTTCTTGCCTAGTTTGATGATCCTATAATACATTTACAAAAAATTCTAATAATTTTAGATGGACTACCTAGTTAGATGCATACTATGTGTGCTTTATGGTTGCAGGGTGTAACGACCCGGTTCCCGAGTCCCTACGAGGCACGAGAACCGGACCGACTCGACTAATCCCAAGACCTAGTCGTCCAACGAGGAAGTAACCAAAAGACAGTAAAATAAACCACATTCAGCATGAATATAACTAACAGTAAGAAAGTGCAGCAGTAAGAAAAAAACTACTACAGTAGGTACAACCACAACAGTAAAACAACATTTATCATATAACAAGAACTGCAGGTAAATAAGGTACAGCGGAAACAAAAACTACTCACTAAAACAGAAACAAAAGAGGTACAAGGACTGTGGTAAACTCTACTGGACCCTACTTGGCCCAGCGTCCTCTGCAGCCGCCGACCGTGGCTGCTCAACACCTGGTCCTGAAAAAGGTAACGAGTGTAACACGTCAGCAAAATGCTGAGTAGAGTGGCAAACTAACTAAAGGCAACAGTAGAGTGTACAGTAGCTGTTATGTTCTATTACTTCCTTTATTCACATCTTTCAATTTTCTCACTATTTCGTTTATTTCTCAGATCCTTTACTTGATCTCGAATGTCCTCGTGGGAACGATCATGATTTCAGTCCTTTCCAAAGGTAGAAGTAGCACATGGTGCTCTCCTGGCTGGGAGAGTCCCCCGTGGTGATCCTACCCTCAGTCAACCACCCCAAGGTCACTGACAGACGTAACGGTGACTACGGGACGCGCGATAAACGCATAGGTAGCTAGCCCGCACTGGCACGCGGTCAGTCGTTTCCGTTAACGGGTGCGCCCAAAGCACAGCACGGAACCAGGGCAGAGCCCTCGCAGTAACATGGGTCCAACCCCTCCACAGTAACCAAACCGGGGCCTTGCCCCTCCACAGTCCGCGCACCCTCGCCTGACTACCCTGGTTTGCCCTAGTGGGCCTAACAAGTCGGTGAAGGAGGCTAGCAGAACCCCGGGGCCCGTGGGGTAGCTAGTACTCTCCTAACACTAGTAGCTCTCCTCGGTACTACGTACACGAGGGCCAACAAGTCGGTACAGAGCGGCCAATCCTAACCCCCGGGTCCCTGGGGCGGCTGGCCCCACTCTGCACTAAACAGGTACAGGTACTTCCCTTGGTACCGCGTACTCAAGAGACAGTACAACTACATCTCAGTTCCATTCCTTTTTCTTTCCAGGAGTTCCACTCCTAATTCCCCGTAGGGTTCCAGCTCTTTATCTCAGAACATCATATGTTTCACTTTCCAGTTTCACGTTCTCACAATCCATGATCTCAATCATGTTTCTTTATTCATAACAGGCAGCTATTTATTCAATTTACAGGAAGCTTTATATTCCTTTCCATTTTTCCAAGACTGCAATATTATACATTCTGCTAGTTTTTCCATCCTAGGTTTCATGATACATCCTAGGATCTAGCATACAACTAGTTTTCCAGCCCTAGGATTCATGCATCACCTAGGAGCTATCATTCCATACATTTCTCATTCCTAGGATTCATGCAATGTCCTAGATTCTAGTTATGGTTCCATACTTTAACAGATTTTAAAAATAAACTTAAGCCACTCTACCAGGTACAACGGGAGTAATGGGGGCGTGATCGGGAATCCCGCGTGCCTCCGCGACTCTCAAGACTGCAATCGAACGAGGTCCTATCACAAGGATCAAACACAAGGAGTGTCTCAAAATAGTGTATAACTACTGTAGACGGGTAGAGGAATTAATTCTGAAAAGACTGCAACTCGAATCGCGGAAAACAGAGCCCGAACGGGCCCTAAACGGGTCGAAAAAGACGATACTGTGCAAAATCTGACGTCTGGAACTCCTTCCAGACGTCTTAGACAGTGGATCAGAGAATTACCAGTTCAGCGTGGTTTCCCAGACGTCCAGAAGTCTGAGGGGTCGTCTGGCCTATCTCCCAGACGTCCGATGGTCACCCCGGACGTCTGGAGGTCACTACCGCCGTCTGGTACAACCTCCAGACGTCTGATTCGCAAAGGATGGCGAATTAGCGAACCTGCGCACAGCCAACCCCTCCCTTAGTATGGTCAGTCGACAAGAAGGAAGAAGAAGGCGGAAAACTCACCTTTCAGACGTCTGTATGAGATTCCAGACGTCTGCCTTGCCGTCTGGATATCAACCCAGACGTCTGATTCTGGAAATTTTTCCAGAATCAGGGCGCTGCTCGGCCTCCGCTCGCGACGCCGCCCGCATCGCACCTCGCGCGTCTGCTGCTCAGACCACGGCAGGTCCCTCTCCGCGTCGCTCCGAGCCCCCTACGCCCTCCGCCGGCCGGCCAAACCGCTCCGGCGAGCTCGCCCTCACGGCAGAGCTCCGCCCTCGCACGCTGCACCTCCGCGCTCACTGCGGCCGCCGTTGCCGCCCTCGCGTCCGCTCGCTCTCGCGCACAGGAAGGAGAAGGAGGAGACGATGGAGACAGGAGGGGAGGCGTGGCCCTTTTAAGGCCGCGCGAGGAGGAGAGAGGAGGTGGCAGGCCGCCTGCAGCCGCAGAGAGAGAGGGAAAAAGAGAGAATAAAGAATATGCGGTCTGCGCGCGCAGGCGCGCAGACGACTCGCGGGTGTGGACGATAACAGTTTTTCAGACGTCTGTAAACCATCCCAGACGTCTTGCAAGACGTCTGGATGTGATCCAAGACGTCTGGTAAGACGTCTGGGCCACCTCCCAGACGTCTTAAAATACATCCGGTTCACACGTTCGTTACAATATAACAAACTCAAAGGAAGTTTCGTCCCCGAAACTTGCGCCAACTAGGGTGCAGGAAAAAGATGTCCAATTAACCATAACAAACTCAAAGAGGACCGAGGCCGGTTTGAAAAGACGTACCCGCGAAAAGCTCTGGGTACCGCTCCCGCATTGCCGCCTCAGGCTCCCAGGTAGCCTCCTCGTACCGTTGGCTCCTCCACAAAACCTTTACCAAGGGTACTTGCTTTCGTCCCAACCGGCAGACGGCTCGGTCTAGGATCTGCACTGGCCGCTCGGGGTAGGTCAGGTCGTCGCTCACCTCGATGCTCTCGTGACTCAGTACGTGGCTGGGATCGGCTACGTACTTCCTGAGGTTGGACACGTGGAACACGTCGTGCACACCAGAAAGCTGCGGGGGAAGGGCAAGTCTGTAAGCAACGGGTCCAACCCGCTCCAGGACCTCAAAAGGCCCCACGAACCTCGGCGCGAGCTTCCCTCTCACCCCAAACCGCTGTAAGCCCTTCATGGGCGAAACACGAAGGAAGACGTGGTCCCCAACCTCGAACTGCACCTCTCTGCGTCTGCGATCCGCGTAGCTCTTCTGTCTGCTCCTGACAGTGCGGAGTCGTCTGTGGATCTGCTCAACTACCTCCTGACTCTGCCGGATCAACCTGGGGCCAACCTCCCACTTGGTCCCCACCTCAACCCAACTCAATGGTGCCATACACTTCCGTCCGTACGGAGCCTCGTAGGGAGCCATGCCGATGCTCGAGTGATAACTGTTGTTGTATGCAAACTCCGCCAAGGGCAGGTGCTCCTCTTAAGAGCCCCTCCAGTCCAGTACACAGGAACGCAAAAGGTCCTCAAGTGTCTGTATCGTGCGCTCAGACTGTCCGTCCGTTTGGGGGTGGTAAGCCGTGCTAAACCTCAACCTCGTCCCCAAGGCCTGCTAAAACTCAGCCCAAAACTGGGACGTAAAGCGGGTATCCCGGTCGGATACAATCTCCCATGGAACTCCGTGTAGTCGCACCACATCACGGATATACCTCTCTGCCAACTGTGCTGGTCCCAAAGTGACTCGGATCGGCAAGAATCGCGCCGTCTTCGTCAATCTATCCACTATTACCCAGACTGCGTCGTGTCCCCGCTGGGTAACAGGTAAGCCCACCAACAAGTCCATGGTGATGCTCTCCCACTTCCACTCTGGTACTGGGAGCGGCTGAAGCGGCCCTGCAGGCCTCTGATGCTCGGCTTTCACCTGCTGGCACACTAAGCACTACTGCACGAACTCACCCACATCCCGCTTCATCCCTCTCCACCTAAACTCGCGTCTCAAGTCATGGTACATTTTCGTGTTTCCGGGATGTATGGTGAATCTGGAACCGTGTGCCTCAGTCAGGAGCTCTCTCAACAGCTCCTCGTCTCTGGGGACGCATAACCGTCCCCTCAAGCGTAACACCTGGTCTGTGAAAGAGAAGTCCCCTGGGTCCCCTGATAGTACTCTGTCGCGCAAGGACCGCAGGTACGGATCAGCCATCTGTCCTGTGATGATACGGTCTATCAGCTCTGGCCTGGTCTGCCATGTCACCGTCACTGCCCCACAGTATCCTTGTAACTCTAGAGGTCGCCAACTGCCCACCTCCTCCAAAAGGCTCCAACTCTGTAACTGTAGACTGGCTAAGCGTCGGGCGCCTTACGGCTCAAGGCGTCAGCCACCACATTGGCCTTTCCCGGGTGGTAGGAGATGCTGCAATCGTAGTCCTTTAGGAGCTCCAACCAACGTCTCTATCTCATGTTGAGCTCCTTCTGGTCAAAAAGATACCTGAGGCTCTTGTGATCTGTAAAAATCTCGAAGGTCTCACCGTACAAGTAGTGCCTCCAGGTCTTCAGCGCGAAGACAACAGCTGCCAACTCTAGGTTGTGGGTAGGGTAGGTATGCTCATGGGGCTTCAGTTGCCGCGAAGCGTAAGCGACAATGTGACCCCTCTGCATGAGCACACCTCCTAACCCCTGCAAGGAAGCGTCCGTGTACACAACGAACCCGCCACTACTGTCAGGGATGGTGAGCACGGGAGCCGAGGTCAACCTCTCCTTCAGCTCCAGAAAACACGCCTCACAGGCGTCTGTCCAAGCGAAAGGCACGTCCTTCCGGGTCAACTGTGTCATAGGACGCGCAATCTGTGAAAATCCCCTGATGAACCGTCTGTAGTAACCTGCCAGTCCCAGGAAACTGCGAATCTCAGTGACTGAACGCGGTCTCTCCCACCTGAGCACTGCCTCGACCTTGGCGGGGTCCACCGCCAGGCCGTCACCAGAGATCACATGACCCAAGAAGGTCACCTCCCTCAACCAGAACTCGCACTTGCTGTATTTGGCGTACAGCCTGCGTCGTCTCAGAGTGTCCAGAACCATCCGCAAGTGTTGTCCGTGCTGTGTTCGATCTCTAGAATAGATGAGCACATCATCTATGAAGACCACCACGAACTGATCCAAGTATGGTCTAAACACCCTATTCATCAGGTCCATGAAAGCAGCGGGGGCATTGGTCAGCCCAAACGGCATGACCAAAAACTCGTAGTGTCCGTACCGGGTGCGGAAAGCTGTCTTGGAGACGTCGGTCTCCCTGATCCTCAACTGGTGGTATCCAGACCTCAAGTCGATCTTGGAAAACACCGTGGCACCCCGCAACTGGTCAAACAAATCGTCAATCCTCGGCAGCGGATATCTGTTCTTGATGGTGACCCTATTCAACTGTCGGTAGTCCACACAAAGGCGTAGGGTCCCATCCTTCTTCTTCACAAACAGTACCGAGGCTCCCCAGGGAGACGCACTGGGCCTCACGAAACCTTTCTCCAAAAGGTCCTGCAACTGGGACTTGAGCTCTCGCAGCTCGAGCGGTGCCATCCTGTATGGCGCGGTGGAGATGGGGCTGGTCCCTGGTACTAGTGAGATCTCAAACTCGATCTCACGCTCGGGCGGTAGTCCTGGTAACTCGTCTGGAAACACGTCGGTGAACTCTCTGACCATCGAGATGCTCTGGAAGTCTGCCACAGGGCTGGGCTCTGCCACCACACAGGCTAGGAAGCCCTCACACCCCTGGCTCAAAAGTCTCGCCGCCCGAAGTGCCGAAATGCACCTGAAACCTCCGTCCACTGGCTTCCCGTGAAACTCGAAAGAAGGCAACTCCGGAATGGAGAAGACAATCTTCCTCTCAAAACAGTCTACCAAGGCGTGGTAAGCGGACAGCCAATCCATCCCCAGAATCACTCCAAAGTCCTCCATCTGTATCATAATCAGGTTAGCTGGCAGGCTATGTCCCCCGATGCTGACCTTACAACCCGTGTACACCTCCTCAGCTACAAACAGCTGACCACTCGGACCTCTGATTATGAACGGATTCTCTAACAGTGTATAATCCTGGTCCAAACTAACTGCGAAACTGGCTACGACAAATGAGTGCGTAGCGTCGGAATCGAAAAGCGTGTAAACGAGTCTGCCAGAAACTGAAACCATACCTGCTACCACGGATCCCGATGCTCTGGCGTCGCTGTGTGTTAGGGCGTTGATACACCCCTCAGCTCTAGGTGCGGACGAAGCAGCCACACTCTACGTCGGACGGGTAGGTGCTGGCCGGTACCCTCCTCGCGACTGCTGTCCTCCTCCTCGTGCCTGGGAACCGCGGCCTCCTACGCGCCCTCCAGTGCTCTGCACGGGAAGTATCTGCTGACCTCCTGCCCTAGATGGGCAGTCCCTCCTGACGTGGCCCAGCTGGCCACACTGGTAGCAGAGGGGAACCCGACTCCCGCCCTCAGTGAGTCCCTGCTGTCGGCTAGGCGGGGGTCCGGTGCTGGCGACTGGCCCCTGTCGAGGGCCCCCAAAGGCCACTGATGGCCCTGCACAACGTGACGGCTCTCCTGCGGACGTCACGTGTCTCCGTTCTCGCCGGCCCTGTGAGAAGTCTGGCTGAAAGGGCCTCTTCCGCCCGCCGTCGGTCTCTCGCGCAGACGGGTTGGTCTCCTCGTAAGTCATAGTTGCCTCTACCACCCTCGAAAACGTCGGCAGCTTCAGGGGTTTGACATACCCCCGGATCGCAGGTCGGAGCCCCTCGGTGAACCTCCAAAGGCGCTCCTCCTCAGTGGCTACCGCTGTCGCTGCAAAGCGGGACAGCTCCTAGAAACACGTGCGGTACGCGCTCACGGTCATCGTCCCTTGGCGGAGAGTGTAGAACTCCCGCCTCCTCTGGTCCTGCCACGTCTGGGGAAAGTACTGCTCGCAGAAGAGGGTGACGAACTGGTCCCACGTCGGCTCGTCCCTCTCCTGTCCCCGGACTGCCCTCCACCACCGGCGTCTCGCACTCTCCAGCGGTACGTGGCAAAGGCCACGCGGCACTCCACCGGGGGGCGAAGGGTGTCGAAGATCTTCTCTAGCTACTCAAGCCAGTCCTCTGCCTCGGTCGGGTCCTCATCCCCCTTGAAGGAGGGGGGCTTCAGCTTCCGGAACTGTCCGAAAAGCTCGAAGTGGCGCTGTAGGGGAGGTGCTGGTGCACCTCCAGGCGAAGGTGCCTCGTGCACAGAAGTGTCGGAGGAAGGTGGGGGCGGCAGGGGCCCATCCCCTCCCTCGTGTCCAGCGCCGTGTCCGTCGCGTGGTCCCAAAGAGGACTCCCCCTCTGCAACCCCAAGAGGAGGTGCTCGGGGTGGTGGTTGGAGCTCCTCTCGTACAATATCCCGTATCAGTCTGGCGAGGTCCTGGGCCTGGATGCCAGGGAGTTGTGGCTGGTCCACCGAGACGTCAACGACAGCACGTCCACCTCGCCGACCTCGCCCTCGGCCGCGCCCGCGGCCAGTCTCGCCAGTCCCGCGATGAGGCATCTCCTGTAAGGAGACGCGAAACAAAACGGAAACGTCAAAACAGACGGTACCTAACAAAACTTCTAAGAGCTCATGTCAAGAGACATGTTGTGGTGGCTACTCTAGCTATAAACATGTGAATTGGTTATTTTCCAGTCAGTTGATTCACTTCTCGGGACGACCTTGCTCTGATACCATCTTGTAACGACCCGGTTCCCGAGTCCCTACGAGGCACGAGAACCGGACCGACTCGACTAATCCCAAGACCTAGTCGTCCAACGAGGAAGTAACCAAAAGACAGTAAAATAAACCACATTCAGCATGAATATAACTAACAGTAAGAAAGTGCAGCAGTAAGAAAAAAAACTACTACAGTAGGTACCACCACAACAGTAAAACAACATTTATCATATAACAAGAACTGCAGGTAAATAAGGTACAGCGGAAACAAAAACTACTCACTAAAACAGAAACAAAAGAGGTACAAGGACTGTGGTAAACTCTACTGGACCCTACTTGGCCCAGCGTCCTCTGCAGCCACCGACCCTGGCTGCTCAACACCTGGTCCTGAAAAAGGTAACGAGTGTAACACGTCAGCAAAATGCTGAGTAGAGTGGCAAACTAACTAAAGGCAATAGTAGAGTGTACAGTAGCTGTTATGTTCTATTACTTCCTTTATTCACATCTTTCAATTTTCTCACTATTTCGTTTATTTCTCAGATCCTTTACTTGATCTCGAATGTCCTTGTGGGAACGATCTTGATTGCAGTCTTTTCCAAAGGTAGAAGTAGCACGTGGTGCTCTCCTGGCCGGGAGAGTCCCCCGTGGAGATCCTACCCTCAGTCAACCACCCCAAGGTCACTGACAGACGTAACGGTGACTACGGCACGCGCGATAAACGCACAGGTAGCTAGCCCGCACTGGCACGCGGTCAGTCGTTTCCGTTAACGAGTGCGCCCAAAGCACAGCACGGAACCAGGGCAGAGCCCTCGCAGTAACAGGGGTCCAACCCCTCCACAGTAACCAAACCGGGGCCTTGCCCCTCCACAGTCCGCGCACCCTCGCCTAACTACCCTGGTTTGCCCTAGTGGGCCTAACAAGTCGGTGAAGGAGGCTAGCAGAACCCCGGGGCCCGTGGGGTAGCTAGTACTCTCCTAACACTAGTAGCTCTCCTCGGTACTACGTACACGAGGGCCAACAAGTTGGTACAGAGCGGCCAATCCTAACCCCCGGGTCCCTGGGGCGGCTGGCCCCACTCTGCACTAAACAGGTACAGGTACTTCCCTTGGTACCGCGTACTCAAGAGACAGTACAACTACATCTCAGTTCCATTCCTTTTTCTTTCCAGGAGTTCCACTCCTAATTCCCCGTAGGGTTCCAGCTCTTTATCTCAGAACATCATATGTTTCACTTTCCAGTTTCACGTTCTCACAATCCATGATCTCAATCATGTTTCTTTATTCATAACAGGCAGCTATTAATTCAGTTTACAGGCAGCTTTATATTCCTTTCCATTTTTCCAAGACTGCAATATTATACATTCCGCTAGTTTTTCCATCCTAGGTTTCATGATACATCCTAGGATCTAGCATACAACTAGTTTTCCAGCCCTAGGATTCATGCATCACCTAGGAGCTATCATTCCATACATTTCTCATTCCTAGGATTCATGCAATGTCCTAGATTCTAGTTATGGTTCCATACTTTAACAGATTTTAATAATAAACTTAAGCCACTCTACCAGGTACAACGGGAGTAATGGGGGCGTGATCAGGAATCCCGCGTGCCTCCGCGACTCTCAAGACTGCAACCGAACGAGGTCCTATCACAAGGATCAAACACAAGGAGTGTCTCAAAACAGTGTACAACTACTGTAGACGGGTAGAGGAATTAATTCTGAAAAGAACGCAACTCGAATCACGGAAAACGGAGCCCGAACGGGCCCTAAACGGGTCGAAAAAGACGATACTGTGCAAAATCAGATGTCTGGAACTCCTTCCAGACATCTTAGACAGTGGATCAGAGAATTACCTGTTCAGCGTGATTTCCCAGACGTCCATAAGTCTGAGGGGTCGTCTGGCCTATCTCCCAGACGTCCGATGGTCACCCCGGACGTCTGGAGGTCACTACCGCCGTCTGGTACAACCTCCAGACGTCTGATTCGCAAAGGATGGCGAATCAGCGAACCTGCGCACAGCCAACCCCTCCCTCAGTACGGTCAGTCGACAGGAAGGAAGAAGAAGGCGGAAAACTCACCTTTCAGACGTCTGTATGAGATTCCAGACGTCGGCCTTGCCGTCTGGATATCAACCCAGACGTCTGATTCTGGAAATTTTTCCAGAATCAGGGCGCTGCTCGGCCTCCGCTCGCGATGCCGCCCGCGTCGCACATCGCGCGTCTGCTGCTCAGACCACAGCAGGTCCCTCTCCGCGTCGCTCCGCGCCCCCTGCGCCCTCTGCCGGCCGGCCAAACCGCTCCGGCGAGCTCGCCCTCACGGCAGAGCTCCGCCCTCGCACGCCGTACCTCCGCGCTCACTGCGGCCGCCGCTGCCACCCTCGTGTCCGCTCGCTCTCACGCACAGGAAGGAGAAGAAGGAGGAGACGATGGAGATGGGAGGGGAGGCGTGGCCCTTTTAAGGCCGCGCGAGGAGGGGAGAGGAGGTGGCAGGCCGCCTGCAGCCGCAGAGAAAGAGAGGGAAGAAGAGAGAATAAAGAATATGCGGTCTGCGCGCGCAGGCGCGCAGACGACTCGCGGGTGTGGACGATAACAGTTTTTCAGACGTCTGTAAACCATCCCAGACGTCTTGCAAGACGTCTGGATGTGATCCAAGACGTCTGGTAAGACGTCTGGGCCACCTCCCAGACGTCTTAAAATACGTCCGGTTCACGCGTTCGTTACATAGGGTGTGCCCACTTGTTTTGTACTTGTGTTTTTGCTTCGTGTGTTTGGAATGTGAGGTGTACCCACTAATTGTTGTGGTATGAATGCATAGGTCTTCATTTCAGCTACATGATTTTTGAAAATATTGGAAAAAAGGGGAAACTCTATTGGATTTTCAGCAGGTTTCAGCCCCTTAGTTTTATGCGTGCTTTTAAGTAGACAGAAATACCCCTTCATTTTTTTGCAGGCAAAAAGTCTCCTATGACCCTCAAAGGCATTAGATGTTGGCAAGAAGCCCACTGAAGATCACAATGACATTAGGGGACATGAGAAGTAGGTAAAAATTCCCCATCTTGTGCTCCATAATTGAAAGAGCAACATAGTCACTTTTAGCATTTCATCCTTAAATTTCTTACACATTCTTATAAGAAGTATAGAAAATATTCGATGAAGGCCTACTCATCCATCAACATGCTAACGATCAAACATGAAATTCTTACACAAAACACAATAGGCTGAAACTACACCTAATTAAAATCTTTTGATAGAGGCTACACCAAATTAAAATCATAGTCAAAAGATAACCTTTGGTGTGTTGCCAGTCGGATTGATCATTTACAAGCTGAAACTACATCAGTTTGGATTACTCAACCAGCCCCAAAAACAAGAGAGGGAAAAAGGAAGAGATTTATCCCAAAGAAACAAAGAAAAGCAGGGATCATACCAACTTCCAGCCAAATCCTCAACAAGAATTTTAACATATATAGTATGCATTAAGCTTTTCCTTTTTATGAATTAATAATTCTCAAGTGATCAACTACATATTTATGAATCAGATGCTCCCATATAGAGCAATTACCTTTGTAGGGAGAAAGTTTAATGTTGTTTTTCACTAAAATAGCTAAATTTCTAGAAAATAATACAAGATAACAAAGCACTTGCAGTTTATTGGTTCACAATAAAGCCCCTATAGGTAGATTACCAACATTGACAGCTATGGGAACCAAAAGGATGGGGTGCAGAGAGAGAGGGTGCTTGTCAACAACCTCGCACTTGTGTTGTACTCGTTTGGTTTCTAGTTCCATTCATTTGATTGAAAATAATGGTATGGATTTTTTAAAACAATTGTAACTTGTTGGATCCATGTAAGAGTTAATGTTGATAAACATTTGGGAAGATCACCCTTTAGTATTCTATGAGTTACCTTATTGAAGTTATATTTTCCTAGATGTTTTGCCATCTAATAGCAAGAATTAGCTTGTGGGTTGTTAAGTATTATTAAAAATTGATTACTAATGACTGTCTAATAACACATCATAATACTCTTTCCTTTCATTGGAATCATCTTCATCTTCATCTGTTCCTATTCCAGCAAGCTGCAATCTGTTAACACTAGAATCAGCATATCTTCCTGTAACTTAAGAAACTCTTTTAGGACTAAATACCCCATAATTTGTAGGAACATTAGGATCATTTGCTTGTATCATTTTTGGTGTAGGTTAGTCTTTTTATTGTGTGAATTCCAGAAGGAACCAACCTGTTATAGTCAATTACAATATTTCATTGACCTTTCAACATTTAATTATATACTGTACTTTTGAGATCCACCATGTAGTTAAGGTTTGCTACTTCTTTTGAGCTCCTTTCTTTTATATGTAATTCCTTTATGTGTAGAATTTTGAGAAAGTCATATTCTTTTTTAAGATTATATAAGGATCTTAATTTTAAGAATTAAAAAAATACCTTTACCTTTGTCATCGGTTCTTGCAATAACCGATGGTAGTAGAAGGTAATTTTTTTTAACAAAGGTGACTGTTTGTCATCAGTTATTAGAGAAAGCGATGGCAAAAATATTTTTCACGTCGGTTTCTATAATAACTGACAGCAAAAAAAGGTAAGTTTTTTTGCAAATGAAAGGTTTCTGTCGTCGCTTATTATGGAAAGTGACGGCAAAAAAAAGTAGGTTTTTTTGTGAATGAAAGGTTTTTTCTGTCGCTTATTATAGAAATTGATGGCAAAATTAATTTTTTCGTTGCTAGTATAAGCGACAACATTTTCTTTTAAATGACAACAAAACTCAAAAAATAGCGCGTTAATGCAAGAAAAAGTAATGTAATAATGATGTTGCTTTTTTTGTTAAGCGATGGGAAATTTAATTACTGTCGGTTACCAACCGACAACAAAAGATCCAATCCGTCCACTGGACGAATGATATTCCAACGTCAGATGTTCCTTGTTACTAACGGGAAAAGGAAACAGTGACACTACTTATGCTGTCGCCTTTTAGTGTCGGTTAAAGGGGATTTGCCATCGATTTTCAACTGACAGCAAATGTGGAACTTGTTGTAGTGCACCCCAACCAAGGCGGTACATGCGATGAATCTCACAAGATAGATCCACAGATACCCAAAAAACAGACATAGTCGAGAGAAGGGTAGACTACTCTACCTAATGTCACCGAAGGGTCACGGTGATTCTGAACCATGTATATAGGGCTTAAGGGCAATCTCCACACTCGTCTCTAAATCCGCACACGCACTGGGGTAAGGCCTGGTTCACATGGACCAGAAATAGGGTTGAAGACTCCTAGTCATGTTTTTGATTTTTCACTAAAGGAATAGAACTTAAAGTTGAAATTAAATTATACCAATGCGTAGTACGCATCAATACGATTCCGTAGGTACCTTATTTATCAAAATGCGAGGTTGGTTGGGCCTGAGACTTTACTTGTTTACATCCAATGTGACAATTTACATTACGATATATCACAACCTGCCTTGAATTCAAGAAAATCATTAATTAGCTTATAAATTTTATGCATGGTTTATCACAACATAATTGCAAGTATGATTTTACTAAGGAATAACTAAGTTACAGTCTCACAAAGGAAATGTGCAAAAAGCTGCATCCATTTAACTTACATTCAATTTGAGAACAATTTTTATAACAATCAGTAACACTCTTTACAAAACTCTTGACGATGTTGGCACAATTCATTTGACTCTAATGATTGCACCATAAATTATGTGATTCTAAGTACATATTATGTCATTTATCTTTCGTAGAGTACAAGGAAAATACATAATGAATGATGGATCTAGGGATGCTACATTGAGTTGGATGAAACTATTTTTCATAAATACGAACATATTAGTCAGATAATGCTAAAAGAGTAGGCATCGATTATCAATTTTCTAATTTGAGATCTCAATACCTTTATCAGTGTTCATTAATCGAAAAATGATTACCAATATTTTGTTTTTAAAATTTTCGATCAATTTACAATCACTATCATTTGTAATGTTAATCCCAAAACCACAATGATTTCACTAATGTTTGTCTAGAATTCCCCCAAGTCTACACTAAACATGCAAGCAATGAATGGACAACTTGCAAGAAATCAGTAAGCTATTCAAAGAATTTCTATACGAGATGAATTGTGTGTTTATGTAAACAAGCGAGAATTAAAAAGAGAATTTGTTATTGACTAATGCCAAATTTTATTAACTTTTAAGATTTAAATGAGCAAGTCAAAGAAGAATTTGTGATCCCGTGCAATCGATGGTGTCTACAACCGAAATTCTAAATCAGTATGCCCATAGATCTAATGACGAAGTTAATAATGATAGTGGCAATTTATAACCAGTCTTAAGGAAAAATTAGTTAGTTATGATACATACTTCATGAATAATTCATAATTTATAAGTATTACTTAATAACATAGTAAGATGCCTTCAATCTCTGCAGAAAATTCAAGGTTCAAAATACAATCTCCTAAAATTTTAGATCCATGTGTTGAAACAATCTTGAACAAAACTTAAAAACATAAAGCATCAGGGGATGTAAAGATTTCAAGTTTTAAGTACTTTCAAAGGTAAAATTGAGGTTTCCAAGGTAATTAATAAAAACATTTATAGTTGGCGAGTAAAATGTAAGCTCTATACTCTACGCAATGATATATTCCAATTCTTAAGAAGAATAATGAAAATATCATTTTCTAGGCTAATTAGAGTCACATTCAGTCGTTCAATTCAATTATCAATGCCATCATATCCACATATTCATTTATCACCGGGATACTGTCAATTGACAATTTTAGGTATAAACCAATTTCTTGATTTATCCTTTGTTACAATTAATAACGAGAGTTATCATATTATTTCCTT
Source organism: Thalassia testudinum (assembly GCA_037157565.1). Taxonomy (NCBI): domain Eukaryota; kingdom Viridiplantae; phylum Streptophyta; class Magnoliopsida; order Alismatales; family Hydrocharitaceae; genus Thalassia; species Thalassia testudinum. Next base: position 106,016,460 of record JAZHRO010000003.1, on the reverse strand, counting down.
AATCCAGCAAATGAAATAATATATATATCTTTTTAACTCATCAAATTTACACATTTATTTTTTTTATAACATTACGAATCTAATTGTCCAATTTTATAAATTAATACCAACTCCATAAACGAGATATAAATTATTAGTTCATCAATATCTTGAATGTATAAGTCGTTGTCTATTTAAAATGCCTTTAACAATGCAATTAATTAGTAACAATAACTTAATACATAATAAATTTTCTTTATTTATCATATGCAAATCTGTCATAAATAACATAGTAGGAATATATCAAATTAGGAATTAAAGCAATGTAAGAGGTGGAGATGCATTTATCATATCCTAAAAAACTATGTATAAAAACATGTGTGATGGTATAATAAATCTTCTTTTCAATATAACATACGAGATGGATAAATGTGTTATTTATCCCTTTTATACTAACTGTAATAAGTATAATAAACTATGCCAAAAATCAAAATAGGCATATTCATTCAATCATTATTAAATTAATAATAAGATTAATAATCAATTAACTCCACGCTAATTCAAATGACTAATTGATTAACTTCATTCTAATCCAAATAAGTAATAAAGTCAATTCCAGCCAAATTCAAATAAGATGGTTCATAAAATTACTCTCTACCATATTCTAATAGTACAAACAACATGAGTTACCAACTATGTTAGAAATCAAGACAACCATCTTCCTTGAATAATTATTGAAATAATAGTTGATCATTTAAGATCATACGTTAGCAAGGCAATGAACTGTATATCTCCGACTCAATCCCTCGCATGGTTTCAATATATATATTGATGTGTTAAGGAATGCTACGAGTCAAATTTGTTGCGAAAAATGTATATATATACATATTTTATACTTATAAGGATAGAGAACACATCATGCAAAAGTTTGCTATGATCAACAAATACAACTAAATATTAGCACTTGGCCTAACAAGATCACAATTAAAATTAATTGGGTAGATGGTATGACACTTTTATCTCAACAAATGGTTCAAGCCATTGCTATTCACCATTACTAGCTACTTTCCCAGTTACTATAGTACCTTTAAGAAAATCCAAACTATTACATAGTTATCATCAAATAATCATGAGTACAAAAAAAGGGGGTACAGAGTGTACAATATCATATGCTTAGTAGAAAATAATTTACCCTTTTTCATGTGATCGATGTTAATTATATATACTCTACTATTAACACAAATACACTACTATAGGTCATCCTATACATATTTATATACGCCACGAAAAGATGTGATCTACATGTATATTTATAGAACTAATGGTTGGGTGGTTTTACAAAAGGGATAATAATGCATGGACATTTAATTTAGGCATCATATGTATACACAACCAACATATCGAGTATCAAGTGGTGATGCAAATTAACGTGTTCGTCGACTTGGTAATTAAATTTATTACCAAACAAAACCACAAGAAAAGCCCTAGAAAATCATACAATCACATAAACAGTGGATGAACCAAGCAATCACTCCATTGCTTCATGGGATCACATCTAGATCAAGCAATACCCTAACGAGAGCCCTAATCTACTCAGCTTGACGAATGACCTTGATGACGGAAAAGTACGAAGACTAAATGGGATAGAGAAAGGATCGGAAATCAAGAAGAGAATCAAGTCAGAATATTGTGGAAATCAGGGCTAGGGATACTGCGTCACTATGCGGTTGAGTATCCCATCCGTGACACAATATGAGTGTTTGTATGGCCCTTTCAGGTTATTTTATGATTAGTGAGGTGACCCTTCTCTAATACCATCTGTGACGACCCGAGCCTCGCCAAATGATGAAACCCGGGTCACCGTGTGTTAACAACCAGCACAACTCGCCCACAAGATCGCAGTCACCCAACACATAATCATAAAATATAGACAAAACCAAACAAACTAAGCATATTGCATCAATTAAATGAACAGAATTTTAATATTGACCAGAGGTTTACCAAAGCATATAGGTCAAAGAGATGTATAACAGAAATCACCTTGCAAACTGTCACAATATACCTAAGTATGGAACTCTGAAAAAACATGTCAGTAAAAACTGAATAGAACAACTAGAAGGGTGACAACAGTAACAAAAGTACAGGAAGATGGGCACCATGCAAAATGTTCGTCCATTTATAATTTATTCCATATCAAGTTCCGTTTATGTAATTTGCCCATATTATTACTATTCTCAATCCATCATAATCGATGTCTTAGGCACGAGATGATCTTATGTAACTTCTTGTAGCACAGGATCAGTATAAGCTGTCCTCCTAGCCTAGAGGACTGCTTATACCCATCGAGTTGCCACACTCCATCACCTTGGGGTCATTGCGAAAAGGGGTGCCGGCTATATCATGTAGCATGAAAACGTACAAGCACTATGTACGCTGAACCATAGATAACCAATGACCCACTCACCGACCGAGAAGAGCCACTCCAAACCTCGAGCCATGCAATCTGCTATCCAAGTTGGCCGCTAAGCCTAACCAAAGAGTCGTAGGAGGCTAGCAACTCCTTAAACTATCTCCTAAAATTGGTCAGAAAGACCAAGGGTGCAACCAAAACTCGATGAGTAGTGGGGCTGAAACCAGTTATCTAATCCTTTTAATTCCTGACATATCCATCGTATTGATTATATAACCAATTCCAGATAACTGTCTCTTATTTTTGTCAATTTAGAAAATCCTTAGTAATTTCATATTACTCATTCTAGGATTAACAGATATCCTCATTATCATCCAACCTATCCATTTATAGGTAGTTTTTTAGTTCATGACAGTGGTCCCATGTTATTTAGAAACAACTGAGACAACGAAACTTGTTTCACAGAAAACATAATTTGTTTCATGCATGCGATAACAAGGGTACATGTGATCATTAAATCTTAATCATTCATATTATTTCTCACTAGAGTGACCATAAATCAGGGAAAATAATGAAGGGGTTCCAACTCAGCAAGAAGGAGGTCCACACCCCAACCAAGGTGGTACATAATAATCGCACAAGACAGATCCACAAATACCCAAAAACCAGACAGAATTAAGAGAAGGGTAGACTACTCTACCTAACGTCACTAAAGGGTCACAGTGACTTTGCACTACATGCATAGGGCTTGGGGACAATTGTTGGTGCTAGAGCACCACGATCATTTGTTTTGATGATAACAAAACACATGTTATTTAACATTTGCAATTTGAGTTCTAGATTTCAGGTCAATTGCAAATGTGGACGTGCTTAAACGGAGTTCGAGCTCGCATTCAGGATGGATTGGAGGAGCTTGACGGAAAACAGAGGAGGTTCGCGTGGAGCGACAGATTGAAGATAGAAGACAAGAAGAATAGGATAGATTCTTTTTAATCCTTTCTTGTATCTCTTATCTTTATTTTCCTGCTCTTTTTATTTTCCTTAGAATATTATGTTAAAGAGCCTCAAAGTACCCTAACAGTAGTCCTAGGAACACCGGCACAACCCTAGGATACTTAGGTTTTCTGTAGAATACTTAGAAAACCAATATAGGGTTCAAACAGCACTTCCAGACGTCTAATTCCCAAATCAGATGTCTGATAAAGTATTTTAAGACGTCTGACTGTTGTTTCAGACATCTGATAACTGTTAGGCTGGACATAGTTAGTTCTGTCTGATGAAATCAGACGTCCAGACCCTTATACCAGACGTCTTAGGAGACGTCTGATGGACTTGCCAGACGTCTAGATAGTGGACCATTGGCTAGCTTAGCAGGCACTCAAGATTATGACCGTTAGAGCCTTATCAGACGTCCTTAGACCTTTCCAGACATCTGATAAATGACCGTTTGGCCTCGGCTGACCCAAAATCTCTTCTCAGAGATTTTCTAGCCGTTGCAACATTTGAAAATCAATTCCCACAGTAGAAGTAGGTTTCCAGACATCCAGACATAGTTCCAGACGTCCTGTATGTCGTCTGATGGACTTGCGCAAAAACCCTGTTTAGATCTGATCCAAGTCAGGGAGAGACCTGCCCAAAATCAGACGTCTGACCTTGGAATCAGACGTCTTAAAGTGGCCTTCCAGACGTCTGATGCAAGAGTTAGACGTCTGATAACCCTGTCAAATGTAATCATTGTCCTGATTTCGGCCTGATTCTCTTGGACTTTGTTCCCAACGGCTATAGAACCTTTCCTAAGCCTTCCAAAGCCTTCCTAAGGCCTCTATAAATAGAGGGGAGCCTTTACACACCTAGATACACTAAGAAAGACACAAGATAGACACTTGGATACACTTAGCTACACACTTTCACTCTTTTGTGTCCAGAAAAGATCTTGCTCTCCAAGCTTAAGCTCCATTCCCTTGAGAGCATCAAACCTTCGCGCACCCGCTCTCCCGCCATTGTTCACGAGAGCGACATTGCGCCATTGCGTGGCTCACGCACCCGCGTCATCGTCGACGCACTCCTTGCAAAGGGGAGTTTCCTAATTCCTATAGAAGCTAGGTTTATAATTACTTTGTTGGCTCTATAGGACTTGTTGTTTCTTTTATCTTTGTTATTTTGTTGGGTATTCGCTTTGCGAATTCCCATCTCCTTCGTGGGACAAAATCCTTCTTGTGGAGAGAAGGGGGAGAGAAGGGGTTGAGGAACGCTAGCCTCGTACTTGTAGCGTGGTTGCACTGAGGTTGAATCACCCTCGTTTTAAGTGATTCGGTTTAGTGGATTTTGATCAACTTGGTTGATCGAAAAATCCTAACTCGAGAGGGTTAGGTGGTGGTTTTCACTCGGTTTGGGTTTCCACCTAAAAATCTTTGTGTACTTGTGATATTGACTATTTGTGAGATTGTTTATATTTCAATTCCGCATTTTTTACGTCACACTGATCTCACCCCCTACAAGTAGGGAACTACAACAATCTCCATACCCACCTCGAAATCCACGCATGCGCCCAGATAAGACCTGGTTTACACGAACCATAAATAGGGTCGAAGACTCATAATCATGTTTTTGATTTTTCACTAAAGGAAAAGAACTCAAATGTGAAATTGAATTGCAACAATGTGAAGTATGTGTCGATACGATTCCAACAGTACCTTATTTGTCGAAATCCGAGGTCAGAAAGTCAAACTAGATGAAACAGTGTGAGGGGGCCGCTGAACCAACCATTTTAAGCTGGTTGGTCAATCGATCAACATGACACGCGTTGTATCTTGATTTATCTCCTATGCACTACTGGGATTGCACCTCGCCTCATTGAAGCTTCCCGATTGGCCACACGTCAACGATTCAGTATCTCGTTGTGCTCACATGAACATGTGCGTGCGTGCTCGAATCCACTATGCCACACATCGCCTGCTATCGCATCCATGCTACCATGAGTCGCTCACCCACCATGTGCTGCCACTGCTAGCATAACTTTTGCAGTAGGAAGCCCGCGTTTTGCGGATTCACAACCCAACCATCAAGTAAAAGTTTTCATTTTTGTGAAGGAAAAGCTTAAGCTTTTCCTTCTCTCTTCCTCTCTTAATCACGAGTCATAGAGAGATGATGACGACCCAAGGACCCAAAGGGGTCCTTTTATAGGCCCAAGTTTGTTGGGATTGGGTTTAGTGGGTGAAATACCCAAAATACCCCAAAGGTTGGATCCACCTTACACATACATCCTTGTTGACTTATTTTGGCCATAACTTGAGCTATATACCTCAGATTTACGTGAAACAAGCATTGTCGAAAAGCTTGCAACAAGACAAATCCAACGTTATATACATGGTACCATTTTTGACAATGTTTGATTAGAGGTTGACTCGAAATACATATTTCTTGAGATTTTAAGGAGGTGCTGACACTAGCACTGAACCAGAATTGTGTTTCTAGGTTCAAATTGACCTAAACCACCCTAAAATAACTCGGAACCAAGATTTCGAGATGTTACACATGGGATGAACTGCTTCCAATTTTTTCACAAACTCCCATCCAAAAGGAGTTTGGAATGTAGTAGAATGGTGGCAAGAGACATCTATTCCTTATTGTGTGGACCTAGGATTTTTGGTTTGATTCATCAATTCATCGAACTTTTTGAAACTAAGTCCACTTGATCCAAATTTTTACAAATCAACTCAATGTCAACATAACTAAAGCTGGCCTATACTTCATTTACTCCCAGCCTTGGTTGTATGGATCTCTTAGAAATGGCCATTAAGGCATGATTAAGTGAATTCTCATTCTTATGCTCAAATAGATCGTAGATGGCATTATCATCCTTATTGAGGAAATTGTCTCTATAGGAAGCATCCACATGGTTCCTAAGTTGGTCATTATGACCGTGGAGAAAGATCTGCACTAGTTGCCACTTGGGCACCTCGTGGTTTGGACACTTCTTAAGTAAATCCAAGAACCGCTCCCAAGATTCATGGAGTTGCTCCCCAGGCTTTTGGGTGAAAGTAGTGATAGCTTGTCTATGTGCATTAGTTTGTCCTATAGGAAAAAAAATTTAAGGAACTTTTCAATTTCCTCCAAGTGGAAATAGGTCCTCCTATTGTCCTATACCAATGGGTTGCCCTATCCTTTAAACAGTATAGGAACAATCTCATGAGCATAGTCTCATTATCCACATTCCTGACCTACATGGTATGGATTAGGGTGGTTAGTTCCTCTAGGTGTTGATATGCGATGTGAAATTTAGCGTGATTTGTAATTATGGCTTTCAAAGTCGTAACACGCAAAATCGCATACGCTTTTAAAATTTGTAACCTAGATAGTGGGGTATTTAGGGTCATCCAAGGAGACCGAATTATTTGCTAAATCAAATCTCTTACTTTAAAGGGAACTCAACTTTCTTTTTGGTGTTTTTATATATATGATTTTTATAGGTTTTGAAGTAACAGGAACACTTGAGTTTTGTTGAAAAAGACTAACCCTAATAGTTAATATCTACGTGACAAAAGTTGATTCTTTCTAAGCTCACCCTAGGCACATGGAGGTCTAGGGTAATTAGAAAGACAGAGTGTTTGTGCACTAGGAATAATGTGACAAAAACAACAAAAGGAATTTGTAACGAAAGCTATCTTAAAAAGAAGGCAACTTTAATTGAGAAAAAGTGTTTTACAAAAAAAAAACCAAGTAGAGGAATGCTTCTACTAGTAGAATAAATGTAACAAATATCAAAAGAAACACAAATCCTCCTGAAATGATGGCGAAGAGGGGAAACTCCTTGCCCCAAGCTTAGTGCCTCCTAGGCTTGAAAAGGGCTCCTCCTTCTCCTTCCTGGACGTCCTCCAAAGGCAAACCCTAGATGGGCGTGCATTCTCCTTCCTAGAGTGGATTGCTACCACTCCAAGAACTCCACCATATGGTGGTGTGGACCACCTTTGATTCTTCCTCCACAAGTAGTAGTGTACCACCTTGGAATCCTCCTCTTCCTAGGGTAGGCATGTACCCTAGGTTGTCTTCCAATGCCTGGCTTCCTCCCTTGGCTGGCATGGGCACAAGAGAGAAGAGAAGAGGGGAAGGCACCAAGGGGACAGAGTATCCCCTTAATCTTCTTCTTCTTCTTCTCTTAACCTTCTATGTAGGTGGAAATATGGGTAGAAAAAATGTAGCCAAGGTTGAGTTTTAATGGTGGTGGTAGGGGGTTTATATAGGAATGGTAGGGGGTTAGGGGTAGTTAATGGATGGAGGGTTAGGATGGCTTATTGGAGGTAGTTAAGGGATCCTAGGGTTGATAATGGTTGGCACCAAAATGGGGAGGTGTTAGATGTTTGGCGCCAACCTTAAGTGAGGACGAGGGTTAGGATTTATGGTGGTAGATTAAGGTGAAATGTAGGTTATGTGTAGGGTTAAGATGGTGTTGTTGGGTGGTGGTTATGGGATGAAGGGTAGATATAGGGTGGCGCCAATGGGGAAGGTTGATTGAGGTCATAGTTATGGTGGAGTTAAGAGAGTTGGTGCCACTTTAGGTGGGTTAAGGGGGAGGTTTAGGAGGCGTCACTAAATGGAGGGTTAGGATAGGTTGGGGGGTAATATGTAGGGTGTAGATGGGAGGAGGTGTTGGAGCCAAATGAAGGGGTGTAGGGGGTGATTTTTGGCGCCAACTGGGGTAGGGTTTAGGGTAGTTATGGGGGGCTTGGTTTGGCACCAATGGAGGGCTTCTAGAGGGGGTTAGGTGTATGGTTTAGATGGCCTTAGTTGATGAGGTGTAGGGCTAGGAATTAGGCACATGTTGGCGCCAAAATGAAGGGATGCCTAGGGCTTTCTTGGCACCAACATGAGGGGTGTGAGTGGTGGTGGTTGGTGTGGGTTGGCACCAAGGATAGGTTGGGTTAGGGTTTGGTTAGGGTTAAGGGTTGAAGAGTGGACGGCCATGGAGTTTTTTGGTGGAGCTAAGGGCTTAGCTAAGCTAGCTAACCTAGTAGAGTGGAGGTGGAAGAATTAGGGTTTCATGAAGGAGGAGTTGGGGAAGAAAATTATGGAGTTGATGGCAGCTATGCTGGAGCTGGATCTGCTGAGGCAGCTTTAATGGGAGCTCAACTACTGAGCTCAGCTACTTAGTTCTTATGCAAGTAGCCAAGCGTGGGTAATTGAGCTCAGTTGAGCTGACCTTAACCTGTTTGGAGCTAGGTTGAGCTGGAACTGCCTCTGATGAGAACTCTAGAGCTAGGTAAGCTACTAGTTGATAAGTAGTAGCTCAACTAGCTTGGAGTCCAACTGCCATGAGCTAGGTGTAGCTAGAATGAGCTGGGGCTGAGCTGAGATGGACACTTGTCAACTTAGTTGAGCTAGCTAGAGCTCCCAGTGAATTGGTGGGAGCTGAGCTGAGCTAGACAAAACTAAGTTGAGCTGGATCTAAGTTGAGGTGAAGTCTAGTCAACTCAACTGAGCTAGCTAGAGCTCCCTGTGAACTAATGGGAGCTGAGATGGGCTAGACTTAGTTGAGTTGAGTTTGATCTAAGTGACCTGAGCTATGGTGAGCAAAGATGAGCTCTCTTGAGCTACCATTCAGCTAAGGTGAGCTGAATGGAGCTGAATGGAGCTAACCCTAGTCCACGGGAGCTGGTATCCAGCCGTGATGAGTTGGAATTAGTTGAATCCTAGCCTAATTAAGCTTCCTCTTCACCAGTTGCCTTCCCAAGTATTAGGCTTTCGGGGATTTGACTCTCTGCTTATCCCTAACACTCCACGAAACACATCAAAAATAAAATAACAAATTCAATGCATGCCTAACCTAATTTATGCCAAAATGCAACCCAAAAACTCATTTGCGGATCAAAATCCTAAGAGTTAGGTTTATTTTAATGCATAAGAATGATGATAAAGTGGCATTTATCACACCCCCATGCTTATCTTTTGCTAGCCTCTTAGCAAAACTTTAACTTCTGTAAAACAAAATTTTTGGGAAATCTAATTTTTTTGACTTTTGAGAAAGAGATTATAGGACATAGGATGATCCAAACTCAGGAGATTTAGGATTTGTTAAGGATAAACATCGGGATTTGTTTTCAGATCCAAAAATATGACAAAATCGGGATCAATGTATCCTCAAAAAAATTCACATACTAACCACATGTTAATTCAGATGACTTGAAATTTTTGTTTTTAGGATTTTTCTGGCTCTTGAATCTGATTCGCAACTTGCAATAACCTTTAAAACTTTGTGTCCGTGCTTGTGAAAAGCCAACATTTATAAGGGCATGTTTTTGGTTTAAAACTTCCTTTTTTTTCTCCCCCTGATGTGAAAAATCATATGATTTGTAATTAGGGTTTTTAAAGTCGTAACACACAAAATCGCATACGCTTTTAAATTTATATTCCTAGATAGGGGAGAATCTAGGGTCATCCAAGGAGGCAAGTTGCAAATCAAAATCCCTTGCTTGAAAACACAGAAATCACTTTTCTTTTTTGTCTTTTAAATATATACTTTTTATGGATTTTTGAAATAACAGGAATACTTGGATTTTGTTGGCGAAAGAGACTAACACCTATAATTACTATGCTAACACCTAGGAGATAATTAATTCCTCTCCTAAGCTCACTCTAGGCACGTGGAGGCCTATAGTAATTAAGGAGAGGGAGTGAAAAGTGCTAAAAAAACAAAGTAATATAATGTGATAAAGATTGCAAAAAGAAAGCAACTTTAAACTAGGACCAAAAACTGTTTTACAGGAAACCCTAATAGAGGAAGGCTTTTACTACAACTATCAAGGAATAACAAAAATGAAATAAAACTAATGGTCCTCATGATGATGATGGTGAAGAAGAGCTGGAAGTTTCTTACTCCCAGCCTGGTAGCTCCCGGGCTTGAAAAGAGTCCTCCAACTCCTTCCTTGCTATGTCCTCCAAGATGGTGTCCTCCAAGGTGGAAGCTACCACCTTCAATTCTCCTCCTCCAAGGGTGGACATCCACCATAGGTCCTTCTCCTTTGCCTGGCCATCCTCCTTGAAGTAGAATGGCTCTCCTTCTTGGCGTGTCACAAGTTGAAGAGAGTGGGGAGAAGAAGGCACCAAAGGCGTGGGTGATGTGCCCCCTTAATCTTCTTCTCTACTTCTTCTTCTTAGCCGTAGGTGTAGGTGGGTATAGGTAGACTAAAACACTAATGGAGGATGATTTTTATGTGGTGATATGGTGGGTTTATATAGAGGTGGAGAGAGGGGTAGTTGGCATGAATAGGTGGAGGGCTAGGATGGAGTTTGGTGGTGGTTATGGGTGGTTAGAATGATCCTAGGGCTAGGGTTAGTTGGAGCCAACTAAAGGGGTGCCATGGGGTGGTTATGGTGGTGAAAGGGCACCTATATTTCGCACCAACTATGGGGCTTCTAGAAAGTAGGTGAGGTGGATGGTGGAGATGATTTTAAGGAGAGATGTATGGTGGAGATGAAGGGAATTTTGGAGGGAAAGTTGGCACCAAAAGGGAAGGATTCTAGAAGGTTATTTTGGAGGGAAAATAGGTGGATTTTGGTAGTGGTGATGGGGTGAAGGGGTGCGATGGTGGTGGCGCCAACTTGGAGTAGGATAGCTAGCTTAGGTGAACTTAGTTGATGGAGCTAGCTAGGGTTGAGTTGAAGGTGGTGGATGGCCAAGGAACTGGGTGCTAGATAAGCTAAGTTAAGATAAGCTAGCTATGGAGTAGAGGAGTAGGTAATGCAAGCTAAGGTTTCAAGAGAGGAGCTAAGGAAGAGAAGTCTGGAGCTTGAACTGGAGCTGGCGGCTGTTGAAGAGGGTGGCATGGAGCTACTCTAGCTGGCTTGTCTTGCTAGTTCTTTGCTAGCTGCTAAGCTAAGCTAAAGTGAGCTGGCTCTGGTGCTCCCAGGGAGGATCAAGCTGGTTGAGGTAGATAAGGTAGCTTAACTCAACTAAGTTGAGCTAAGCTGAGTCCCCGGGAGTTGGACTTAAGCTTCCTGAGCTGGAGTGAAGTCATCCTCAGCTAGCTGGAGTTAAGTAGAGCTGGATGTAGCTGGACCTGAGCTAGGGTGAATTCCAATCAACTCAACTGAGATAACTAGAGCTCCCTGTGGACAAATGGGAGCTGGGATGAACTAGTCTTAGCTAAGTTGAGCTAAATCTGAGTTGACCTGAGCTAGGGTGAGCTAAGATGAGCTCTCTTGAGCTGCCATTCTATTGAGATGAGCTGAATGGAGCTAGGATGAGATAACCCTAATTCAGGTGAGCTGAATTCTAGCTATGGTGAGCTGGATCAAGATGAGTTCCAGTTGGTGAGAGCTTCTCCTTCACCAGTTGCCTTCTTGAGTGCTAGGGTACTAGGGATCTGGCAATCTGTTTATCCCTGACACTCACAAAAACACATTAAGAACACAATAAAAAATGCAATGCATGCCTAACCTAATTTATGCCTAAATGCAACTCAACAACCCATTTGCAGAGTAAAATCCTAAGAGCTAGGTTTGTTTTAATGCATAAAAATGATGATAAACTGACATTTATCACACTCCATGCTTGTCTTTTGCTAGTCTCTTAGCAAAACTTTAATTTTTACGAAACGGAATTTTTGAGAAATGTAATTTTTTCAACTTTTGAGGAGAAAGAGATTATGGCACATAGGTTGATCCAAACACAGGCGGTATGGGATTTATTAAGGATAAACATCGGGATTTATTTTTGGATCCAAAAATTAGACAAAATGGGATCAATATATCCTCCAGCAAATTCACAAATTAACCCCTTATTAATTCAGATGACTTGAAATTTCTATTTTTAGAATCTTTCTCGCTCTTGAATCTGATTTGCAACTTGCAATATCCTTTAAAACCTTGTGTCCGTGCTTGTGAAAAGCCAACATTTATAAGGGTGTATTTTTTGTTTAAAACTTTTTCTTTTCCATGCCTATATTTAGCTTAGTCTTACAACAGATGTGTCAGGACCATCATTCTCATTACCAATCCTTGAGGGGGCTCTGGCACTAGTACTTCAGGATAGCATTGTCCATAACACCACCCAGGAGCTCACAACCCCAAAACACAATGCAGTGTAAAGGGGCGCTCCAAGCAAACTCAAGCTCTTGCTCCGACACTATAGGTAGAGCACCATCCAAGACACTTGAGTTGCTAAAATGCGCTTTATGCTCCATCTAAAGATATGAAATATAGATATGGAGCAATGCTGAGGTGGTAACATGATTACATCGCATCCTCAAAGGAGGCATTTTCCTCCTCGACAGTGGGAACTCAAACCAATGATCTGCTTCAGACTTTTACTAAATTCAAACAAGGGAGTTTTTTTATTTTCAGTAGCTTTCATTTGTTGGCTTGTGTATGAAATTTGACACAGGAAGTTCTGCAAGAAATGCAAGTTTTTAAACAGAAACTAAGCCATATACTTTCCATATTACAAAAGAGGATCAAGTCACCTGAACTATCATGAGTTCAGGTGGAATTTTAGAGAAGGATATCTGATCTAGTTGAACAATAGACCCTTAGATTCTAATGATCAGATCCGCATCCTCATCCCTAGTTTGTTAAAGATTAAATCCCATTGTACCAAAAGTGAGTTTTTCAAGCTTAGTCCCGATTTCTAAATTTTTCCTCAAAAAGTTTTCAACATTTTTATTTTTTTGGGTATGCAAGTAGGAAAATAAAATAACTAAAGAAAAATGCATGCTTTTAGGTTTTGAAAATCCTAAATCGATCATCAAATTTTAAAAACACCCCCATGCTTAAGATATGCAATGTCCTCATGCATTAGGAGGGAAAAGGGATCACCTTAATGAAGAGCAGTCGGGTTTAGGATGGTCAAAACCTAGAAAAAGAAAGGAAAAAGGAAGGCAGGAAAAATGATGGGTTACCTTCCCATCCAGTGCTATCTTTTACACCATTCAGCCGAGCGTGAAGGTATGCACGGAAGACGGAAAATCATGTAAATAGTTGGACCCTTGGATGCCCGCATAAAATGTGTCTTCTTCTAGATCCCTAGAGAATTGATTAGAAGCAATATTGGGATCAAAGTTGGATGGAAAATGATAAGTGTAGCTCGAGTCTGGCCATGGTTTGAAATTAGGTTGGATGCCAAACTCGGGTGGGTCTGGTGGTAGGTCCATGGGAAAGGGGTCAGGGAAGGGATGGGGAGGATTTGGTGAAGTTAGTGTGGAAGGGTGGGGTGATGGAAGAGTGGGAGGGTCAGGGTAATTAGAGGGTTCATCAGGAAGGGTTTTTTAGTCAAGTCAAGTTTCCATATCATAGATTTCGCCGACCACTGATTCTGAATTAGATTCCTCAAAAAGATTGTGGTCGATAAGGGTATCTATCAACATTGTCTCCGCTACCATATTGGAAATTTTTGTATCTGAGTCCTCAAAAAAGTGATCATCATGGAATCTCTTGGAGGATTTGAAAATATCTAAAGTGATAGTTTGGCTGACGCAAGTTATATCCATTTTGCCTGTGTGTCAATTGATATTTGCCATTGCAGTGGCCAAAAAGGGTCGTCCAAGGATTATTGGGGCGTCCAGTAATGATTTAGGTACCTCAATGTCAAGGACCAGAAAGTCTACGAGGAAGACACAATTCTGGACCTTGACCAAAACATCCTCAACAATCCCATGAGGTTTAATTGTAGATCGGTCGGCTAATTGCAGGGTAACCTCGATGAGTTTTAATTCACCGATCTGAAACTCTTCAAATAAAATCATGGGAATGATATTAACCAAGGCACCAAGATCAAGGAGGGCACAATCAAAGGCAGTATCATCAATAATTACTGAAATTAAAGGTGCCCCCGAATCTTTCATCTTAGGAGGAAGCTTGCTCCATATGACAGAGCTTACTGTCTTTGAGAGATGTACCTGTCCTAGATTTTTGGCCTGCCATTTAAGAGTATAGATCTTCGAAAATTTGGCGTAGGCAGGTATATATTTGATGGCATCTAGCAGAGGAATATTGATTTAAACTTTCGCAAAAAGATCCATGAGTTCTTCTGTGGTAGGCTCAGATTTCTTTTTTTCTATTGGTTGTGGGTGGAGAGCTTGTGGAAAAGGGATAGGAATCATGTCTTAAGATTTTTGTATTTCTTTTTCTTCCTGATGGGGAGGTGGGGAGTCAATTTGCACAGTGATGGGGATTTCACCAGGTTGTTGTGAAGGCCCGGGATCAATGGTGGTTTTCCCACTCCTCAACGTAACTGCATGTGCAGTCGAATTATTATTTGGAGGAACTGGGGGGGCCTGTGGTTGTGGAAACCTGGTAGGTTGCTGAGGTGGTGGATTAGTAGGAGGCTGATTCGGGTCGTGTGGATTTGTGCTTGGATATTGGTTCCTTTGGTGATTAGGGTTGGGCATAGGTTGGGATGGAAGATGTCCTGCAGGTCTTTGAGTGGGAGTAAGCCCAATCTGATTGTTCAGATTTGTGATGGTGCAGGTTACTTCCATCATTTTTGTCTGCATGTTCTACAGGGTTCTCATCATCTGGGCGTTGATGTCCTATTGGGATGGCCTAGGATGAAAGGTTGGATTCGACCCATACCCATTAAAATGATTTGGTTGAGAAAGAACCTAATTATTCTAGTAGTAGTTCGAGTAATTTTTCCAATTGGAAGAATTTTTAAAGGGCTCCTGGATGGTAGAAATATTTTGAGTGGGGTTATGATCTAGATAGTTGTAATTCCCCAAAGAATCATAGATAGTCTCCAAATATTGGTAATAATCAGCATTGGTAGTGGTGAGATTGTGCAAATTTTCTCTTCGTGGAAGGTTAGGTTGGGTTAGGTGTGGATTATGTGGAGCTTGGGTTGATGTGGCAAGTCTTTCCTCAATTTTCTTTTGATTAATATGCATCTAGTCGAGTTTTTGAGCAATCATTTGAAGATCATCTTAAGTGACAGGGATAGATTGAGTACCTACTTCATGAACACCGAACTACGGGTTTTGAGTTCTACCAAATGTGTTCATCGAAGCTTGATTAAATGAGTTTTCACTCATTTCTTCAAAAAGATCATAGGCACTCTCAGCATCCTTATTCAAGAAGTTTCCACCACATGAGGCATCGACAAAGTGTCGAAGTTGATCTTCTAAACCATCATAGAAGACCAACACGAGCTGCCATAAAGGAATCTCATGGTGCAGGTAGCTTCTTAAAAGATCTTGGAATCTCTCCCAAGAGTCATGGAAACTTTCCCCATATATCTGTTGGGAGGTCGTAATGGATCTTCGTAATGAATTAGTACGACCTATGGGAAGGAATTTCTCGAGGAAGGCCCTCTTGAGCTGAGGCCAAGTTGTGACGAGTCAGCCAATGGTCCTGAACCAATAAACGGCCTTATCTTTAAGAGATAATGGAAATAGTAGCATCAGCCATAGGTCTTCTTGCACATTTCGGGAACGGGTTGTTTGTGCAAGAAGAGTCAGCTCTTCAAGGTGGCTGAAAGGGTCTTCCCTAGGAAGGCCATGGAAGTGCTTAATTAGGTTCAGTTGCTGGCTTAATCTCAAAGTCCCCCTCTGGTATGACCACCCCTAGTCGTTCCTCATAATAAGATGGATCATAAAAATCTTTTAGAGGAATAAGAAGTTGCTGATGGGGTGGTGGGTTTGGCCTTTGATTGGCTAGGTTTTGGATGTTCCTAGTCAATGTTTGTTGATTGGAATTTAATTTAGCAATTTGCTCAGCCATCATTGTTAAGAGATCAGGTAGGGGGTCTTGATGTTGTGATTGAGGCAAATCAATATTAGGGAGCTCCAAATGTGGGAAGTCAAAGGTGGGGGGGTTGTGGGTGGAAGGGTCAGAATTAGGGTTATTAGTGGGGTTAGAGGTGGGATTAGAGGTGGAAGTGGAAGGGTTAGTGGACCTGTTTTGTTGATTTTCCATATTTTTAGAAGACAGAAAAAGTGGTCTTTTTGCACAGGGGGCGAAATCAAATGGTCCTTCCAAGTGCGGATTTTGAGACCATCGCCCATGCATAAAATGGAAGAATGGGAGGGGAGGAGAAGAGATGGAGATGAGAGAAGTGTGCACACAAGCAATGAAATTCTAGACCTAACTTAATTGTGACTACCAAGAAATTAACCTAAGACATGGTCTACCTAGGAAATAAGTAATCAGCAGTGAATACTCGTTCTGTCAACAAATCTAGCCAAGTTGCTTAAGAGGAGGTTTGGGCCCAAGCGTTTCCCAGGAAAATCCTCAAGTGCTTGTACAAACCCACACCTGGTCGTTTGACACGGCCCCTCAACCTAAACACCAGATATAGATGACATAATTGGTATTAACTAGAGAAAACTTAAGTCCCATATAGCAAGCCTAAATTTTTGAAACCTTAAGGGTCAAATTGCTACAAATTTTAGTTAGGGATAGGATTCTAAAGTGCACACGGAATGTGGAGGGCGTTGATTGGGTTGTTGCCCTGTTAATTCAATTTTTTGTGTGTGCAAGAATTGGAAAGTGGTTCCAATTAAAAATAAGTTGTCACACAATTTTTTGTATTTTTGTCTTTTAGTTGAATTTATCTTTGTGTATTGTTATTATTTTCTTTTTAAGTTTTCAAAAAAGTTTAAGATTCCACAAACAATAGGAAATCAAGTTGTATGGGTGAGGATTTGTTTCCTTTTGGTTGTCTATCTCTAAAAATGAAAAAGAAACCCTAATCCAATTGATCCTAGGATAGAAATTTAACTACTAGTGAGTTATTTTTACGTTTTTTGTGTTAAGCAGTGGTCCAAACAATTTAAACAACACAACTACTTTGAATAGAATCAAACAAAAACTCCAGAAAATATTTTTTTAAGATTTTAGGAATTTGTTTGATAATTGTTTTAAATTTTTATTTGTACTGGTGTCAAAGTCCAGAAATGATACCTGTGGGTATTTTGGACCTTTTAGTATTACCACCAACCTTAGAAAATTTTGGTGATTTTATATGATGTGTAGAATTTCACAAGGATTCCAGAGAGATAAATTTCACAAAATTAAAATGAGCATAAAAATTCTAAAAATTCACAGACAGTAGTAAAATAGGAAGATTAAAGGGTGTGACACCTTGGCAGTCCACGAATTTTTAAAAATTAGAAACAAATCCAATTATTCTGAAATTTGGAACTAATGTTCCCTACTAAATTTAGAATTCCTATGTGAAATTTCAAGATTTTAGGAGGTCTGTGGTGATTAGAATTGATTTTTCAAATCCAGACAGAAGTCTGGATCCGAAAAGGCAGAACACCAATACTTGAAATGGAGTGGTGTTAATGGTGCAAGCAAGCAATCAATGAGTTTTAAAATGCACCACTCCACTTAATTAAATTGTTTAAGGTCCTGAAAGCCAAGTTTAGTGTATTTTGGTAGTTTTTTTAGGTTAGGTGTGAAAAGTAAGAACCAACCTGAATGTTCGCGGGACGACAAGGAACTATGAGCTTTTGCTTCCAAATTCCCACGTTTCCCCTGGAGTTCCTGCACACACTAGAGAAAAGAAAGACAAGGGGATGAGATCCACTTCAAGCAAGAGAAAAAATGATTAAGCAAAGCCGTGCCTCTCCGGCAACGACGCCAAAAAGTTATGCGAAAAATCGCGTGATTTGTAATTAG
The DNA here is from genome assembly GCA_037157565.1 of Thalassia testudinum. Lineage (NCBI taxonomy): Eukaryota > Viridiplantae > Streptophyta > Magnoliopsida > Alismatales > Hydrocharitaceae > Thalassia > Thalassia testudinum. The sequence continues at coordinate 105,998,459 of JAZHRO010000003.1, read as the reverse complement.
GGTTTTTAAAGTCGTTGTAACACGCGAAATCGCATACGCTTTTAAATTTATATTCCTAGATAGGGGAGTATCTACGGTCATCCAAGAAGGCAAGTTGCAAATCAAAATCCTTTGCTTGAAAGCACGAAAATCACCTTTCTTGTTTAACTTTTAAATATATATTTTTTATGGTTTGTTGAAATAATAGGAATACTTGGATTTTGTTGGCGAAAGAGACTAACACCTATAATTACTATGCTAACACCTAGGTGATAATTAATTCGTCTCCCTAAGCTCACTCTAGGCAAGTGGAGGCCTAGAGTAATTAGGGAGAGGGAGTGAAAAGTGCTAAAGAAATAAAGTGATATAATGCGATAAAGATTGCAAAAAGAAAGCAACTTTAAACTAGAACCCAAAACTGTTTTACAAGGAACCCTAATATAGGAAAGCTTTTACTACAACTATCAAGGTACAACAAAAATGAAATAAAACTAATGGTCTTGATGATGATGATGGTGAAGAAGAGGTGGAAGTTTCTTGCTCCAAGCCTGGTAGCTCCCGATCTTGAAAAGAGTCCTCCAACTCCTTCCTTGCTATGCTCCTCCAAGATGGTGTCCTCCAAGGTGGAAGCTATCACATTCAATTCTCCTCCTCCAAGGGTGGACGTCCACCATAGGTCCTTCTCCTTTGCCTGGCCATCCTCCTTGAAGTAGAATGGCTCTCCTCCTTGGCGTGGCATAAGTTGAAGAGAGTGGGGAGAAGAAGGCAGCAAAGGGGCAGGTGATGTGCCCCCTTAATCTTCTTCTCTACTCCTTCTTCTTGGCTGTAGGTGTAGGTGGATATAGGTAGAATAAAACACTAATGGAGGATGATTTTTATGTGGTGATATGGTGGGTTTATATAGAGGTGGAGAAGGGGGTAGTTGGCGTGAGTAGGTGGAGGGCTAGGATGGAGTTTGGTGGTGGTTATGGGTGGTTAGAATGATGCTAGGGCTAAGGTTAGTTGGCACCAACTAAAGGGGTGCCATGGGGTGGTTATGGTGGTGAAAGGGCACCAATATTTGGTGCCAACTATGGGGCTTGTAGAAAGTAGGTGAGGTGGATGGTGGAGATGATTTTAAGGACAGATGTATGGTGGAGATGAAGGGAATTTTGGAGGGAAAGTTGGCGCCAAAAGGGAAGGGTTCTAGAAGGTTATTTTGGAGGGAAAATAGGTGTCTTTTCTTAGTGGTGATGGGGTGAAGGGGTGTGATGGTGGTGGCGCCAACTTGGAGTAGGATAGCTAGCTTAGGTGAGCTTAGTTGATAGAGCTAGCTAGGGTTGAGTTGAAGGTGGTGGATGGCCAAGGAGCTGGATGCTGGATAACCTAAGCTAAGGTAAGCTACCTTAGCTAGCTATGGTGTAGAGGAGTAGGTAATGTGAGCTAAGGTTTGAAGAGAGGAGCTGAGGAGGAGAGGTCCGGAGCTGGCAGCTGCTAAAGAGGGTGGCATGGAGCTACTCTAGCTAGCTTAGCTTGCTAGTTCTTTGCTAGCTGCTAAGCCAAGCTAAAGTGAGTTAGCTTCTACCATAATGAGCTGAGGTGAGTAGGGTCTGGTGCTCCCGGGGAGGATCAAGCTGGTTAAGGTAGCTAAGCTGAGTCCTTGGGAGCTGAACTTGAGCTTCCTGAGCTAGAATGAAGTCATCTTCAGCTAGCTGGAGTTGAGTGGAGCTGGATGTAGCTGGACCTGAGTTGGGCTGAACTCCAATCAACTCAACTGAGCTAGCTAGAGCTCCTTGTGAACTAATAGGAGCTGCGATGAGCTAGACTCAGCTAAGTTGAGCTGGATCTGAGCTGACCTGAGCTAGGGTGAGCTAAGATGAGCTCTCTTGAGCTGCCATTCAGCTGAGATGAGCTGAATGGAGCTAGGATGAGCTAACCCTAATTTAGGTGAGCAGAATTCCAGCTATGGTGAGCTGGATCAAGCTGAGTTCCAGCTAGTGAGAGCTTCTCCTTCACTAATTGCCTTCCTGAGTGCTAGGGTACTAGGGATCTGGCAATCTGTTTATCCCTAACACTCACAAAAACACATTAAAAATGCAATAAAAAATGCAATGCATGCCTAACCTAATTTATGCCTAAATGCAACCCAAAAACCCATTTGCGGAGTAAAATCCTAAGAGCTAGGTTTGGTTTAATACATAAGAATGATGATAAACTAGCATTTATCACCCCCCCATGCTTATATTTAGCTTAGTTTTACAACAGATTGATGAGAGCCTCATCATGAGCCATAACTAGCTCATTTTGACCCAATAAAGAAGATAAAAGCTCCTACATAACCTAGAAGAAGGCTTAACTGAAGGAACAAGTGCTCTGAGAAGAAAACATGAAATAAAGGTTAAAACTGCAATTTTACCATTGCATCACATAAACGGGATTTCTCAGAGGCAAAACATAGGTCAAATGGTCTAAATAAGATAAAAAGTGGGTTGAGTCAATCAGAAATGAGTTTATGTGCAATCTAGGAATTAAATGACATTTGGTAACCCTAAAACAGACCTACTTAAAGTAACAAGGTCCCGGTCAAAATAAAAATCAAGTAAACCCTGTAAAAATCATGGAAAAACATTCTCTAGGGTTTAGAACACTTAATTTGACCTTTGGAACCCAGTTTGACTTAGATTAGGGTCCTAGCTCTTCAATTAACCTAATTTGGGTTTTTATGCAAAATGTCCAGTCAAATGTGGTCAAACCTAAAATCCAACTTCACCATTGGATTCCTTAGGTTCAAATTAGGTTTGTACCAAAATTTGGACCTAAGGGAGGTCATCTTGACCTACTTTGCAATTTAGTACACCCAAATCACAAATTGGTCCCTATCTTTTGAATATCTTTGCAGAGAGCCCCCTAAGTTCTTCGCCCCTTTGCAATCCGGTCCTGCCGCCATTGTTAGGGCAGAACCAAGCTCCGGCGAGGTTTAGAGAGGGATTGCTCTCTAATCCCTCAGAGATTCCCTCCCAGAAATGGAAGGGGGATTCTCTGAGGAATTCCCTTCCTTCTAGAGCAGATCACGATCCCTGGAGTGAACCCAATCTCTCGTGCGAACGCATGAGAGATTTGGGTATCCACCCTCCTTCCATCTCCGGTGAGCCGGCAGAGTTGATTATGGGGTCTCCACGCAATAGTATGTGCGGCCAACACCTATAGAAGACTCCCCATACCTTGCCGCAGAACCTAAGCTTAATTTTGACGGAGATCCTCTCAAATTTCCTCTCTCCCATCTCCGGCCAAAAGACCCACAAGCTCCGGCGACCTCCTCCCCTCCTTCTCGTCGCTCTGCTGCCATACCAGCAGTAGAGTCAACTCCGCCGCTTCCTCCCGCGTCGTGCTGTACCAAGCGCGCGTGCCCCTGACCTCATCTTTGTCGCCGCTTCCTCCCTCAGGGTCCTTCCCCGACGACGACAGTTATGCGCCGTCCACTCCGCTGTCTCCCTTCCTTCCAGATCACCCCAGATATCCTCTCCATCCTCTCCTCTCTATTTTCCCTCTGATATTTTATCTGATTACCCCCCCGACAGTGCCAAACCACCTCCATCGTCCTCGCTTCCGACCGACCTCCGGCGAGCCACCCACACCACTCCGCCCCTCCACACGGCTCGCCAACCCCCTCGTGAGCTCCACCTCACCACCAGGAACTCACTTCACCCTACCACTGCCACTCCAGACCTCCACAATCACCCCCCGAACAACCCAACATCTCCGGCCACAGGTTGACCTAGGCATGCACACCTAGGCCGACCTGCGGCCTGCAGCACTGCGCATCTTCTTCGCCGTGCTACGGCGAAGGTTTCTAGCCAATCTGATTGGGCCAATAGGCTGTTCTTGTGTGTGACAGGTTTAAGCTCCGGCCGCCATTATCAGCCGAAGCATCAAGGAGCTTGCAGCAGCTCCAGGTACCAGGACTCCAAGGCTGCAGGTGCAGCAGACTCACGTGAGTGTCGCGAAGTGAGTGAGGCTAGCAAGTCGCACAGAGAGGCCAGCAACTGGAGCAATCGCGCGACGAAAGCTCTGCAGGCACGAAAGCAGGACCGACCAGATAGTCCCACATCGTGGGATTGCAAAACACAGGTATCATATAAATTGTTTTTGTGATTTAAGCCCATTGCCTCCATAAGCACAGGGGTGAGGTCCCTCACCCGCCCTCACCGGCCTCGTCCACGGCTTGACCTCGCGGATCTGGCGGGATCTGACTCGACCTAAACCTACGCACTCCTCACGCATCACCACCTGCCGATGTGCCTGGTCCTGGGTTCGAATCCTGACCCGATTACCTGCGGCTCTGGGAGAGCATCCTTGAGCGAGTTGCTTGAGAGAGAGAGACGCTTGGGTAGAGGGACGGGGTAGGTTTTGCTGTGGTGTGTGCAGGAAGGAAGAAGCAAAGGAAGCAACGAGCACTTAGCAGCTGCAGAACAGGAAGAGAAGAAAGAAGAAGAGGCTGTGCAGCAGAAGAAGGAGAAGCTTTCGTAGAGAACCAAAGAGAAGGAAGAAGGAAGGCAAGGCAGAAGAAACAGAAGAACGAAGAGAGCCCAAGTGAAGACTGCAAAGATTAGAAGAAGAAGAAGAAAAAAAAGAAAGGCAATGCAGGAGAAGAAATAAGAGAAAAGAAACAAAGGCAGGAAGAAGCCTTTGCAAGACATGAAGAAGTACAGAAAGAGAAAGAAGTACAAAAAAGAAGAAGAGCCACGAAGAAGAAGAGAGAAAGGAGATTGCATTTAAGACGTCTGATACAGAAATCAGACGTCCAATTCTATTTTTCTTTCACAAATCCTTTTTAATATTCTCTCTTTGAATCAATCCTTTTCATTTAACAGTTGTATTCTTTGGTTTTAAAAAGTACTGAGATTGCTCCCCGCTTTTGACCTCGGATACTCTAGTTTTTCGAGTAATAAAATTCTTTATATTTGTTTAAACGTTTTGTCGGTTATACTACAACGTGATACGCTTTAAACCCGCACAAAAACGTTGAGAACACAGATGTATCGGGATCATCTTTCCCGTTGCCAATCCTCGAGGGGCCTATGGCACTAGTACTTCGAGATAGCACTGTCCATGACACCACCCAAGAGCTCACAACCCTAAAACACAATGTGGTGTAAAGGAGCGTTCCAAGCAAACTCAAGCTCTTGCTTCGACACTATAGGTAGAGCATCGTCCAAGACACTTGAGTTGCAAAAATGCACTTTAATGCTCGTCTAAAGATATGAAATATAGATATGGAGCAGCGCCAAGGCGGTAACATGTTGACATCGCGTCCTCAAAGGAGGCATTTTCCTCCTTCTCGACGGTGGGAACTCAAACCAATGATCTGCTTTAAACTTTTACTAAGGCAAAACAAGGGGTTTCTCTAATTTTTAGCATTTTAAGGTGTTGGCTTGTGTGTGAAATTTGGCACAGGAAGTTTTTCATAAAATGCAAGTTTTTGAATCATAAACTAAGCCAAATACTTTCCATATTACAAAAGAGGATGAAGTCACCTGAATTATCACAAGTTTAGGTGAAATTTTGGAGAAGGATATCTGATCTAATCTAAAAATAGACCATAAAATTCTAATGATCAGATCTGTAAACTCATCCCTAGTTTGTTAAAGATAAAATCCCATTGTACCAAAAGTGAGTTGTCAACTTTAGTCTCGATTTCAAAATTTTCATCAAAATGTTTTCAATATTTTTATTTTTTTGGGTATGCAAGCAAGAAAATCAAAATGACTAAAGAGAAAAAAAATGCATGTTTTTAGGTTTTGAAAATCCTAAATTGATCGTCAAAATTTAAAAACACTCCCCCATGTTTAAGATATGCAATGTCCTCATGAATTAGGAGGGAAAGAGGAATTACCTTAGTAAAAGGTGATCAGATTTAGGATAGTCAAAACTTAGGGAAAAGCAAGAAAAAGAAAGTAGGAAAAATGATAGGTTATCTCCCATCTCGTGCTATCTTTTATGCCATACAGTTGGGTGTAGTGTGCATCAGTGATTAGCTTGGTTGGTTCGATTAAATCAAAAGATTTAGATGGAAGATTTGAGGCATGATCAAAATAGGGCTTTAAACATTGGCCACTGACTAGCAAAGTTGTATTATTTTTAGGATAAAAAAGATCAACAGCACCGTAAGGATATGTTTTTAAGACAATAAAGGGACTGGTCCATTTTGATTTTAACTTTCTAGGAAAAATATGTAATCATGCATCAAAAAGCCAAACATGTTGATTAACGTCAAAATGTTTCTGAACAATGTATTTATCATGAAATTTCTTTGTTTGGTCTTTATAAATCCATGCATTTTCATATGAAAAATTACGTAATTCTTCCGATTCAGTCAATTGTAATTTTCTATGGATACCGACATCAGATAAGTCCATATTTAATTACTTTATTACCCAAAAAGCCCTATGTTCAAGTTCTACTGGGAGATGGCATGCCTTCTCAAAAATTAGACAGAAGGGAGACATGCCAAGCGGGGTTTTGAAAGTGGTATGGTAGGCCCATAAAGCATTGTCTAATTTGGTTGACCAGTCTTTACGATTGGGCCTAACCATCTTTTGTAAAATATTTTTGATTTCCCAGCTAGAAACTTCTGCTTGATGATTTGTTTGAGGGTGATAAGGTGTGGAAATTTTATGATTAACACCATATTTAGAAAGAAGGTGATGGAATTGTGAGTGAGTGAAGTGTGAGACTCCATTACTGATAATGGCCTTTGGAATGCCGAATCTTGAGAAAATATTTTTCTTTAATGAATTCGAGAGCCACACAGTGATCATTGGTGCGAGTGGGTATTACTTCAATCCATTTAGAAACATAGTCGACTATCACTAGTATATACAAATATCCACCAAAGTTGATGAACGGTCCTATGAAGTCGATGCCCCATACATCGAAAATTTCAACCTCTAAAATTGGATTAAGGGGCATCATTTCCTTCCGAGTCATGCTGTCGATGCTCTGGCAATGCACATAGGATTGAACAAAATTATGAGCATCTTTGTGCAAGCTGTGCCAAAAGAATTCCACAATAAGGATTTTAGTTGTACTTTTCTTTCCTGAAAAATGTCTGCCACAGACCATTGAATGATAATGTGTCAGAATATCATGGATTTCTGAATCAGGGACACATTGTCTAATGACCTAATTGGCAAAAATGCGAAAAAGGTCGGGCTCCTCACAAAAATAGTATTTCATATCGGCAAAGAACTTATGCCTTTTTGTTTTTGGCCAATTAGCGGGGCTTTGTTTTGTTGCTAAATAGTTTATAATGGGTGCAAACCAAGGGAGGGTGGTGGCAGCTAAAATGCTCTCATCAGGGAATTGATCAGGGGGGTCATTATGTCATTCATAAGACGAGAGAGATGGTCGGCCACTATATTTTGTGATCTCGCCTTATCCTTGACTTCCAGGTCAAATTCCTGGAGCAGTAGGATCCAATGGATAAGGCAGGGTTTCGCATCTTTTTTCGTTAGCAAATATTTAAGTGCTGAGTGGTCGGTATATATAGTGACATGTCACCCCAAAAGATAAGATCTAAATTTTTCTAGGGCAAATACAATGGCAAGAAGTTCTTTTTTAGTTCCCATGTAATTCTGTTGTGCATGATCAAGAGTTTTGCTAGCATAATAGATCACAACTGGCTTCTTATCAATTCTTTGCCCTAAAATGGCCCCCACAGCAAAAGCTGAGGCATCCATCATTAATTCAAAGGGACTATTCCAATCAAGTCCTTTCAAAATTGGTGCCTTGGTAACTTCCTTCTTTAACCTCAAAAATCTCTCTAGGCATTTATCATTGAAATTGAATGGCTGGTCTTTAGTAAGAAGCTGACTTAAGGGTTTGGAGATTTGAGAAAAATTTTGTATGAACCTACGGTAGAAACCCACATGACCAAAAAAAGATCTGATTTGTTTTATAGCATCTATTTTTGCTTTATCTACCGCAATTCCTTGTTTGGTTATAACATGGCCAAGGACAATACCTTCCTAGACCATGAAATGACCTTTTTCCCAATTAAGGACCAGATTGACTTCTATGTATTTTTGGAGTGTTCTTTCAAGGTTCTTAAGACATTGGTCAAAAGAATCTCCAAGAATAGAGCAGTCTTCCATGAAGACTTCTAAACATTCACCTACCAAGTTCAAAAAAATTGTAAGCATACACCTTTGAAAAGTCGCTGTTGCATTGCAAAGACTGAAGCACATTCTTCGGAAAGCAAAAGGTTTCGAAGGGGCAGGTGAAAGTTGTTTTGTCCTGGTCCTCAGGATGAACCGCTACTTGATTATAGCTAGAATAACCATCCAGAAAATAGTAAAAATCTCGTTCGGCTAACCTTTCCAAAATTTGATCAGTAAAGGGGAGTGGAAAATGGTCCTTCTTGGTGGCAGTGTTTAATTTTCTGTAATCAACGGACATGTGCCAAGAAGAGGCAGTTCAGGTGGCTATGTTCTCCCAATTTTCATTGGTGACAACTATTAGTCCAGCCTTTTTGGGCACTACTTGCGTAGGACTAACCCAAGAGCTATCAGAAATGGGGTAGATGATATTTGCATCAAGCCACTTAATAATCTCCTTTTTTACCACCTCCTACATATTAGGGTTCAAGCACCTTTGTGGTTGGTGGGAGGGGCGCGAATTGTCCTCTAGATATATACGATGTGTATAGTAGGACAGATGAATACCCTTAAGATTAGAAAAGGTCCAGCCAATAGCTTTTCTATTTTTGCTCAAAACCTGGAGAAGTTTGTGTTCTTATGCCCTAGTAAGTCCAGAATTTATAATCAGGGGTAGGGTCTGATTTGGACCCAGGAAAACATATTTAAGTGAGTCAGGCAAAGGTTTTAACTCGAGTTGTGGACCCAGCTCTGAAATAATTTATGCTTTTTGTGTTAGTGGTGAAGTGAGAGTGAAAGGGTAGGCTGAAGTGTTATCTGAATGTGCGGCTAGGGTGGGGGGTTGGAATGAAGTGGATTGTTCAGTAACCATGTTAATGGCAAAATAGGAACCCAAATGTGAAATCTGCAAAGTGTCCTCTACTATATTTTCCATTTCTGAACCTGAGTCATCAAAGAAATCCAACTCTTGGAATCTCCTAGAAGCTTGGAAAATATCTAGGGTTACAGATTCACCACCATACATAATCTACATTTTGCCAAAATCACATTCAATATTTGTGTGGGCAGTCGCTAAAATGGTCTTCCAAAAATTATAGGGGCAAACTTTAAAGCTTTTGGTACCTCTATGTCCAGGACTAAAAGGTCTACTGTAAATAGACAATTTTTGACCCGGACAAGGACATCCTCAACAATTCCCCTTGGTTTAATAGTAGATAGGTTTGCTAATTGAAGAGTAACCTCAACAGGCTTTAATTCACCGATCTTAAATTCCTCAAAAATAATTATGGGGATAAGATTAATTGAGGCACCGAGTTCCAATAAGGTGCAATCAAAAGAAGTGTCATTAATGATTACTTGAATTAGGGGAGCACTTGCATCTTTTCTCTTAAGAGACAGTCAGCTCTACACAACTGAGTTGACTGTCTCGAGAAGGATCACCTTTCCTAAATTTCTAGGCTACCTTTTTGGGGTACACAAATCCTTTAGAAATTTTGCATAGGTAGGAATGTATTTTATAGCATCTAGGAGAGGCATATTAATTTCAAGTTGCCCAAATAAATCCATCAATTCCTTATCAGTGAGCTCGAATTTCTTCTTTTTCTTATTTTGTGAAAAATGGAGGGCTTGTGCAAATGGTGCAGGGTTTTCCTATTTTACATTATTAGGTTCCTAAATAGGGTTAGAGGAAGAGGGGGAAGAGTTGATATGTTTCTCATTAAAATGAGTTTCTTTAACAGGCATGGTGTCTTGAGTGGTTTTCCCTTTCCTCAAATAACTGCATTTGCAATCTGGCTATTTCTAGGATGAGGACAGGAAGCCTAACTGTTATTGAAACCCGAGGGATGCTGAGGTGCTGGGTGAATGGGTTGACTAGGATATCCACCTTGGAACTAATTTCGTTGATTATTCAGGTTGGGCATGGGTTGGCAAGGTAAATTCCTAGCAGGTCGATGATCAGGAGTAATAACCTTAACTTGGTGTTGCAAGTTGGTAATCATGCAGGTTACTTCTATCATTTGGTTCTGCATACCTTGCAGAGTTTTCATGACCTAGGTATTGATATCTTCCTGGGATGGTCCAGGTTGATATGCAGGTTGCCCATAATTCCCAAAGTGATTTTGTTTGGGAAATGGAATTGGGTTTGGGGCTTTCCAAGAGTGACTCGAGTTGGTCCTCTAGTTTTGATTGTAAGTGTTGGAGGGGTTTCTAAATTACTCCTAGAGAGCATAAATATTTTTTATGGTGGGATCAAGAATATTTTGATTTAGATAATCAAAATTCCTAGTCAAATCTTGTGTAAATCAACAGAAAACTGTTGATCAGCAAGTGTGGCATCAATGTTGTGTAGATTCTCTTTGGAGAAGTTGTGGAGTGTCAATGTATGGAGAATTAAGGTGTGGAGCATGTTTGTAAGTGAGCTTTTCTTCCATTTTTTTCTTGTGAATTTGCATCTGATCCAATCGTTGAGCTAACAAATATAGATCATCCTGAGTGACTGGAACAGAGGTGGATTTGGAGTCAATTTCATTGACTCTGTGTCTGGGGTTTTGAGTTCTACTGAAAGTGTCCATTGAAGTCATATTAAATGATTTTTCACTCATTTCTTCAAAAAGGAGGTAGGTACCTTCGACATCTTTATTAAGGAAATTTCCCCCACATGAGGCATCCACAAATCACTTCAATTGATCTTCTAATCCATGATAGAAGATCTGCACTAACTGTCATTGCAGAATTTCATGGTGAGGACAACTTCTTAAAAGTTCCCAAGCCTCATGGAGGGGTTCACCAATTTTTTGTTGAAAGGTTGTTATGGATCTTCTTAAAGCATTAGTTCGATCGATCAGAAAATTTTTTTAGAAAAGCACTCTTTAATTTCGTCAAAAAAAAAACAAAGCGCTCTTTAATTGGGGCCAGGTGGTGATCGGGCGCCCAACTGTTCTAAACTAGTGTGAAGCTTTATCTTCTAAAGAGAGAGGAAAAAGTATCATCAACCATACACCTTCCTGCACATTACGGGAATGAGTGGTTTGAGCAAGGACAGTTAATTCCTCGAGATGACAGAAAGGGTTCTCTCTTGGAAGACCATGGAGATGCTTGATCAAGGTCAGAATAGCTGGTTTGATCTCAAAATCCCCTTTTGGTATGACCACCCCAGGTCTTTCCTCATAGTTGGAAGGATCATAAAAATCCTTAAGAGGAACGACAAGATACTGACAGGGTGGCGGGTTTTCCCCTTGGTTGGCTAGGTTCGTCACAGTCTTAGCCAAATTCTCTTGGTTTTGTTGTAGTCGAACCAAATAGTCGACCACTTGGCCCTGCAGGAATTTCTGGTTACTCTAGATGAGGGAGGTTAGGGATGGGGAAGTCAGCTTGTGGTTCTGCTGACGGGCTAGAAGTGGAAGCAGAATATTTTTGTTTGTTTCCTAGGTTTTCCATATTTTTAGAAGAGAAAGAAGAAGAAAAGAAAGATTTTCTAGTGCAGGGGGCAAAGTCAGATGGTCCATCAAGATGTGGTTTCTGGGACCTTCACCCATGCATGCACTTTTTTGGAAGAATTGGAGGGGAGGAGAAGAGAGAGAGATGAGAGAAAGTGTGCAATTCAAACAACAAATTCTAGACCTAACTTAATTGTGACTCCCTAAAAATAACCTAAGACTTGGCCTACCTAGGAAATAAGTAATCAATAGTGAATACCTGTTCTGTCAACAAATCTAGCCAAGTTGCTTAAGGGGAGGTTTAGACCCAGGCATTTCCCAAGAAAATCCCCAAGGGTTTGTACAAACCCGCGTTTGGTCGTTCGACATGGCCCCTCAACCTGGCACCAGATATAGATGATAGAATTGGTATTAACTAGAGAAAACTTAAAACCTATACAGCAAGCCTAAGTTGATGAAACCTTAGGGGTCAAGTTGCTACGGATTTTAGTTAGGTCTAGGAAGCTATAGTGCACACAGAATGTGGAGGGCGTTAATTGGGGTAATGCCCTGTTATTTCAATTTTTTGTGTGTATATAGGAATTGGAAAGTGGTTCCAATTTCAAATAAGTTGTCACACAATTTTTTGTATTTCTTTATTTTAAAATTAGATTTAAGTTAGTGTGTTTTAAGGTTTCTTTCTTAAGAGTTCAAATAAGTTTTTGAGATTCACAATAAAAAAAATCAAGTTGTATGGGTTGAGATCAATTTCCTTTTAGTTTTTTCTCTAAAAAAAAGGAAAGAAACCTTAATCCAATTGGCCCTAAGATAGAAAATTACTACCGATGAATCTTTTTCAGGATTTCTGTATTAAGTAGTGGTCCAAACAAATAAAAAAACACCACTACTTTGAAGAAAATATTTTCTAAGATTTTAGGAATTTGTTTGGTATTTGTTGTGAATTTTTCTTTGTGCTGGAGTCAGAGTCCAGAAATGATATTTGTGAGTATTTTGGACTTTTCAATACCACCACTGACCTCAGAAAATTATGGTGATTTTTAGTGACATGTAGAATTTCACAAGGATTCCAGAAAGCTAAACTTTACAAAGATTGGGTGTGTACAAAAATTCTGAAAATTCGTAGACAGTATCAAAATAGGAAGATGAGAGGTTGTGACCCCTTTGTAGTTCACAAAATTTTCAAAATTAAATACAAAATCAATTAGCTTGAAATTTGGAACACATGTTCCTAACTTGATTTGGAATCTCTGTGTGAAATTTGAAGATTTTAAGTGACCTATGGCATTCAAAATTGATTTTTCAAATCCGGATAGAAGTCTAGATCCGAAAAATATAACACCTGCACTTAAGGTAGGTGGTCAACTAGGGTAGGGTTTGGGTAGTTACCGGGGGTTAGGTTTGGTGCCAATGGAGAGCTTCTAGAGGGGGTTAGGTGTAGGGTTTAGATGGCCTTGGTTGATGAGGTGTAGGGCTACGAATTTGGCACATGTTGGCACCAAAATGAAGGGATGCCTAGGGCATTTTTGGCGCCAACATGAGGGGATGTGAGTGGTGGTGGTTGGTGTGGGTTGGCACCAAGGATAGGTTGGGTTAGGGTTAAGGGTTAAAGACTGGATGGCCATGGAGTTTTATTGTGGAGCTAAGGGCCTAGCTAAGCTAGCTAAGCTAGCATAGCTAGTAGAGTGGAGGTGGAAGAATTAGGGTTTCATGAAGGAGGAGCTGGGGAAGAGAATTCTAGAGCTGATGGTAGCTATGCTAGAGCTGGATCTACTGAGGAAACTTCAAGGGGAGTTCAACTACTGAGCTCAGCTACTTAGTTCTTATGCAAGTAGACAAGCAGGGGTAGTTGAGCTCAGTTGTGATGACCTCAACCTGGTTGGAGCTTGGTTGAGCTGGAACTACCTCTGATGAGAACTCTAGAGGTAGCTAAGCTACTAGTTGACAAGTAGTAGCTCAACTAGCTTGGAGTCCAGCTGCCTTGAGCTGGGTGGAGCTGGGATGAGCTGGGGCTGAGTTGAGATGGACTCCTGTCAACTTAGTTGAGCTAGCTAGATCTCCGAGTGAACTAGTTGGAGCTGAAATGAGCTAGACAAAACTAAGTTGTGTTGGATCTAGGCTGAGGTGAACTCTAGTCAACTCAGCTGAGCTAGCTAGAGCTCCCTGTGAACTAATGGGTGATGAGATGAGCTAGACTCAGCTGAGTTAAGCTGGATCTGAGCTGACCTAAGCTAGGGTGAGCTAAGATGAGCTCTCTTGAGCTACCGTTCAGCTAAGGTGAGTTGATTAGAGCTGAATGGAGCTAACCCTAGTCCACAGGAGCTGGTATCCAGCCATGATGAGCTGGAATTAGCTGAGTCCTAGACTGATTGTGTTTCCTGTTCACTAGTTGCCTTCCCGAGTGCTAGGGTTCTGGGGATTTGACTCTCTGCTTATCCCTAACACTGAAAGAAACACATGGAAAATAAAATAGCAAATGAAATGCATGCCTAACCTAATTTATGCCTAAATGCAACCCAAAAACCTATTTGCGAATCCAAATCCTAAGAGCTAGGTTTGTTTTAATGCATAACAATGATGACAAACTGGCATTTATCAATATGTGTATTCATGGTTATGGCCATGAAAATGTAAAATCAAGAAAAGACTTGGTGTCTAATCTCAAAATCACCTTCTAGAATTTGGACTCTTGATCTCTCTACATAATTAGAGGAATCATAAAAGGATTTAAGTGACCTAGGTTTGAGGGAATTTTGGACATCCATTTGGGTTTGGAACTAGGCTTGGATTCTCTCCATCTAGGCTATCTAGTGTTCTAAGATCTAAGCCTGGGTTAAGGGTGATGATAACTTCATCATCAACCATATTTAGCTTTAATTAGACATAATCAAGGAATAAATTCTCCTACATAACCACCAGAGAGCCCTAATTCACTACAAATCCATTCCGAGGGAAATACAGTAAACTTGGGTTAAAACTGCAATACCATCATATAATGAATACAAAATAATCGCAGGTTTCTCCAGGGGTTAAATAAAGGACAATTGGTTATAAGAGTCTAATAAATGGGTTAGTATAGAAAGAAAAGGGTTTTCGCGTGTTTTGAGAATTAAATGACTTCCGAAACCCTAAAAACAAACCCGCTTAATTAATTGAGGTTCTGGTCAAGATAAAATTCACCTAAATCCTCTAAAATTCATAGAAAAATATTTTCTATGGTATGCTTGATTTGATCATCAGAACTTGTCTTGACCTAAAATAGAGCCACAAGCATACTTTTGCCCTAATTTAGGTAATTGTGTAATTCCACCAGCAAAACATGGTCAAAACCAAAATCTAACTTCACCATTGGATTCCTTGGGTCCAAATTAGGTTTTTACAAAAATTTGGGCATAATCTGAGATTATCTTGACCAAGTTTGCATTTTGGTTTAGTCAAACTCTTTTTATCTCATTCAGATCCTTAGCTTTTTGAATTCCTTGCAAATAGCTCCACAGCTTTGTTGTCTTCTTCACAAATAGGTCCCAGCCACACCAAAATCCTATTCCTACAACTCCGACGACCATTAAATGGGAAGATCTCTCTGATTTCTCGCTCAATCCCTTCCAAAATTAGAAGAGAGATTCCTTGAGGATTATCTCTCCATTGCACCCATCCATGAGCCCTAAAACCTTCCCAATCTCTCATGTGAATGCATGAGAGATTCGGGTATCATAGAGATTTCCAACTCCAGCAACCTTCCAAGCTTGGGAATCTTGCTTCCCAAGCTCAAATCGACCTCTAGACACCTATAAAAGAATCCCCAGATCAAACCATTCTCTTCACGCTCGAATTTGGCTAGATTCCCCTTTGATTTGTCTCTCCTCATCCGGCCAAAGCTCCTCAACGTCCGATGAGCTACTCTGACTCCTTCCTTCATTTGACCGCAATACCAACAATAGATACTCCTTCCCTACCTTCCTCCGCATTGCACCATACCAGCAGGCACCTCTATCTCCTTCATCCTCATCGTCCTGCCCTCACCAGAGCGTCTTCTTCCTCAGCACCGGCCTACCAACGCCAGTGCCATTCTCCCTCTTTCGTCAGTTAGTTTAGGGCTATATTAGTTCCCCTAGGTCCTTAGTTTAATTTACTACCTAAAAAACCAAAAATATCCTCTCGAAGTCACCGTTCGCCTCCATCGTCCTCTGCTTCGACCAGACCTCCGGCGAGGCTCCCCACTCATTCCACTACTCCAAACACCTTGCTAAAACTCCCTGCACCTATGCCTCAACTGCGCAAACCAAACCCTTTTACCCATGCGCCCTTCCATCCACCCAAACACACCCCCAAACTCCACCCTCACCGCATTGACTCACCGAGGTCGTTTGACCTCCACAATGCTTCTTGCATCAGGCCACACACACCATCACATTCGCCATCCTACGGTGAACCTACTGAGCATATTTGACGAGGTCATAAGACCGTGTTCTTTATTTCAGGTTCATCACCACTGTCGCCATTACCATGAAGCTTCGAGCAAGCTTTGAAGCTCTTTTCCCAGCCAATCGCTCTAGGCGAAAGCACCAGGTGGTGTAGAATCTTCATGCGAACGTCTCCAAGTTGTATATTGGGACATTCGACAAACATTGAACATGAATTGAATGAAGGAGCATCGTGACAGCTTGTGCGAAGAAGATGGGGACTTTAGTCCCACATCGATTTCTAAAGAGCACCTGCTGTGATATAAATTGATTTTGTGCCACTGACATAATGCCTCGAGTCACACAGGGGGGTGAGGTCCCCCGAGCCCCTTCACCTACCTTGCCTATGACACCTACATGCGGGCCTGGCTTTGACCCGTATACTCGCCTAACACGCACACTCCTCGCTCACCACCCACTACCAGTGACCCTGGTCCCGGGTGTGCTCTATCGAAATATTTGATTACCTAGTACTCTGGCCTTGGGAAGGTGAGAAGGAGGACAACCCAGAGAGAGGAAAGAAAGAGCATGGGGGCAGGGAGTTTTACTCTCTTGAGAATCGACTAACACTTTGCTACTGGAGGGATTGCCTACCTTTGTGCGTGAAGAAGGAAAGCCAAGAGGAGAAGGAAGAAGGCCTTGACAGAAGAGAGAGAAAGGAGAAGGGAGAAGAGCAGAAGCAGAAGGAGAGAGACAGAAGAAGAAGTACAGTGTCCACTTGTCACTGTAGCAAGGTTGATTTAAGCCATTTGATTAAGTGGCCTGTCGTCTAATGAAGTGCACTGTCCACTAAAGTTTCATGGTTGAAACTGTTCATTTATTTAGTAATTATTATATGTGTATCTAAGCTAATAATTGGTGATTCAAATCACTATTATTTTGTCTTAGATGACTTTTTGCCTCAATAGATTCTTGATATACTCATGTGCTACATTGATTATTAGTTTTGAGTAATTGTTATCATTAATTGTGCCCATTACATTATTTATTGAGATTAGCAATTGAATTCCTATTTGCTCCTAGCGAATGACCTCGGACTTTCATTCGAGTATAAATTTTGTCTATTGTTCGAGCTATTTTTGAGGATTTATTACTACAACGAACACATCTTTCAAAACCCTCAAATTAGCCCTATCAACATTTTGGTGCTATTGCTGGGGAGCAACGCGCAATTCACTACTAGTCTCTACATTATTTGATTATATTTGAGTACTGACTTGCCCTGCTTGCTTTCTTGTGATTTTGCGAGGTACTTCACGAGGAGATCTTCTGTGCAAATCAACCACTCCAGGGTAGGTAACTTCTTTATTCTTCCTTAATCAACCTCCTACCCTTGGGAAGACGAAAAAAGGAAATAATCAATTAGGAATCACCTGCCTTATTTTTCATAGTAATTATCATTTAAAAGGCAAGTTTCTTGATTTGTGAAATTTTTTTCAAATCTCATTGAAGTTGAAGCGATTCTATTTAGAACTCCTTCCTCCAAATTTCCTATGCCTAGTAGGGATTATGCTTAATTTCTAATCTTCTTGGACTACGCACTTCTTGTTTGAAGTCCAAGGAGAACATTTTAAAGATCAAATTGGATGTAGAATAGAACCAATTAGGGTTTCAACTCTAGGGTTTTGGAGTGCTAGTTCACACTTACCTGCATAAAAGGAAATAAACCCACCTGCATTTGTGCGCTACCCAAGCCCTTGGTTGAAAAGATCTAATCAACAAAAATCCTAAAACTTAGGCTCTAAATTCACTTGAATCCTAAAATCCTTGGACTTAATAACCTGAGAGTCAATCAAGGTGATTTCTAAGTCTTGACTTAGATCCCATTTTGCCATCTTTAGGGCAGGTCAGGTGAAGTTAGTCTACATTGTAGGCCAACCAACCTCCAAATTAGGTCACAAGTTGAATTAACTTCTAATTAAGTGAAATCAAAGGTTCAAATTAGGACATAAAATTGGTAGACTTAAAGGTCTTAAGTTTGTACATTCCGGTCTACCTGGACCCTCAGTGACAAGGGAGGTCAGGTGGGGGAAACCCTGTAACCCATGGGGATGCTCTACCGTGTTGGGGTCTTTGTATGGCTCTCCCTTCCTAGTTGCCCAGGTAATTCTCGGGTGTGCGAATTTCTGATTCAGAGGTATCATCCTCCTTGAAATTGCCTTAGTCATCCAAAAATCTTTGGGTGCCTTGATTGGGTCAAATCTCACATTCAGTCCCTCATCCCTTCTATTAGAGCACATACACAGGAAGGCTATTAGGCTTTTAACCTAAGAAGCCTCACTAGATCTTCTTGGGAATCTCTTTCAAATCTAATCAATTTTAATCTAACCTGAGTTTTGATTCTACATTTTGATTCCACCATTTTGATTCAAAAAAATACAGCCAAACTATATAGGAAGACTATTTAGAAAACCTGAGTCCAAAATGAGCATAAAAGAAAAGATACTTAGAATGCCTATAGAAATCTTGAAGAATATTATAAATGGGACATGATGGAAAAAATTGCAAAAGCAACAAACCTCATCATGAATTGTGTAGGGATAATATTGACACAAATGAAATACGGTTCAACCCAGGATTACCTATTAGCAGAACATAGTGAATTGGTGAAATGCACAATAATGATTCTCTGCAATGTTGGTCAAACCCTTCACTTCTAGAAAAATTACAAGAATTTTTAGAGGAACGGGGAGAATTGCCGAATAAGTTATATGGAACAATTGATCAAAAATACCTGTTAGAAACTGATAAAACATCTTGGAGTGAGACTGGTGATCAACACAGTTTCCCGAATTCGGGGTTCAATGATGATAATTGTGGATCCTCAGCCTAAATAAATTCATATTCAAATTTCATAGCAATTGACATTCCTGATCTTGATGAGGGTTGGGAGAATCTGATTGCAGGTGATCATGATTTCGAGCTAGCCCTAGAGATGCAAAACCCTGGTTTGCCAAGCTTAGATTTCCTAGACACCTGTGATAATGAGATTAAGTCAGAACCACTCGAGGGTGTAAATTCCACTCCTTATTCTGATAAGGTGACTCTCGAGGGCAATTTTGACATCCTTGTAGAGCCCAACCTAGATTCTAGTGATCCAATCCACACCCTTAACCTAGAATCTAGATCTGAGCCTTCTTGGGATGATTACAAGGCCCCGTGTGATGAAAATAAGATTTTGAATTTGGATTATGATTCTGGGCCTTTATTTCATGAATGCACCTCTCCAACATACTCAGAAACACAGATTAAATTTTCGGAAGTCATGCCAATCTACGATATAGAAATCGAGGAGTTGGAAGAGTTGCGTTTTGATTGGGTCTTCCCTACAAGCTAAGAACCCGAGCCTCAACCTAATAGGGACACCTTTTTGAGCTCGGAATCTGAAACTAGGTTAGACCCAAGTCAGGTTGCTACTTCTCCACATCTTGATTTATTCTATGGCGGAACCACTGATCCTAAATCAGATTCCGAACATGATTCGCGCAAGTTCTCCGATGATTTCATATCTTACTTTGATTTTGGAGAGCTGTTGTTTCCTGACGACTATGAGCCAATCTACGACCTCAGCATACATGATCCATTCTTCTACTTTGACTCTGAGGTCCCTGATCTTGAGATCATTGATTCAAAAGCAGGTTCCATTGAGATGGAATCATTTCTTTTTGATCCTCAGGAATCAGAAATAGAAATTGTCGAGAGTGTCTACAACCCAGAGTTCGAATCTTTTCTTAACTCAGATTTCCTTGATCCTATAAACACTCTTTAGGCATTTACCTTTGATTTTGATGACTATTATGAGGACTCTCTCAATGAACCCACCTTTGTATCCATCTTAGATGATCCCTCACACACAATTCTTATTGATGCCACCTCTTCAACACAAATAGAGTCTTCCCAAACCCATTTTCAACCCTGACCCACAACCCAATTTCTACTCTGATTCTCCTCCACATTCCAATCGAGTTTCGGACATCAATCAGACTACAAATCACGCCCCATCCTTCTTTGAGCACTCTCGTAGGGTTCCTACATCCTCCACTGATTCTTTTTCATTTGAGGTTCCCTACTCTTACCAGGCTAACTCGACTCAGCCAAACCTTAGCTTTTCACTTCCACATCATTCGAAGATTCATAGTATCTAGTGGGCACCGCATCTACTGATTCACATCTATCAACCCGCCAGATTGATTGGGTTTGAGTTGCATCATCAGCCTACTGATCTGAACAAGCACCTAGTTAGACCAACCAGGCTATTGATCAAGGTGCTTGTTTTACAAACTTCATCTGATTTGACCACTTCTCCATACCATTGTCTACTCGGCTGAAGGCATTAAATTTAGCACTTAACAGGAGGCAACTTGTCAATCCAAAAAATCTAAGATCCTTCTGATTATCCTTTTGTACTTCACATCTATTGCACTCTAAGTTCAGTTTTAGAACAATCGATTCCATCTCTAGTACTCATATCAGAGCATGAAATCATCTGCAACAGTCATCCTGACCCGTTCGCCCACCCGATAATCTTGTTCTAATCCTTGAACCCTAACTGCTTCATACTCTCCGTTTATAATGACATTGCAAAACTTAGGCATGGGGAGGTGTTAAAGTGCAAACATACAAAAATTCAAAGTTCAAAGGGTTCTCACAAAAAATACATATTCCAAAAAACCAAATAAATAGAAAAATAAAACAAAGAATGGAGAAGGGAGGAAATTTTGAGTGAATTAATGGCATATCATTCTTGAGAAGGAAAAGAGAGGAGGAGATTTTTAAATGACAAAAAGGAGCACAATTTGAAATAAAAAGAGTTAGCCATTAGTAAAAGATTATGGAATCTATTTAAAGTCTAGACCAAATCAAAAGAAAGAAATAAAAGACAAAAAAGTTCTAAGAGACATAAAGGTTGGTATGAATGTTGATCTTAGGCCTCTTGGGCTTTTGTTTAGGCTTAAAAATTCACGTATCCATTAAGATATGGATAGTTCTCAAGAAGTTGAGTAAAATGCGAAGCTTAAGCTTTAGGTCCAAGGGTTAGGGATTATTCAGTCTCGTTAACTGACCTCTGGTTTATAGGACTTGGTAACCTAAGCACCCTAATCCATACACAGTCTAGTTCAGTGCGTTTAAATATCAAAATCACGCAAATGCATTAAATTCTATTCTAAAAGGGCCACCTAGATTAGTAGCAGCTCATCAACACAAGTTGATTTGGATGAGTTCCCGACATGGAGAGGCAGGAAATTTCCCTTGATGATGCGCAATAACAAACTGTGTCCTCAGTGCTTGTCTCCTAGGATATCTAAATATCCTACTAGGGGTATGTAAGCACCTTGTGCTAGTTCAAGTGCCATGGGTAGGATTATCCTGAAATTTCAATTGCTAGGGCCTGAATTTAGCTACAGAATGCCATGGGCAGCACTATCTTGAAGTGTCGAAAGCCAGGTTCCCTACGAGGATTGATGGTGAGAGTGAGGAATCCGATCTAGACCATGTTGTAAAGCCAATCTGAAGCTAGAAATAAAGATGAAAAAAGAGAGAGAAAACTCTCAAAAAATACAAAAAAGTCTTCTGTCTCTCTCTTACAAAAACGCACTACAAACTGAACCAAGACAAAATGTTTTAATCACGGGTGCTTTAACCGCAAAGTTCAATGAACCTTAGGTTAGTTCCTATGGGCCTTAGAAACCTTCATGGCAGACTGAGGCTAAAGCTGGTCAGGTCTGGATCTTGGTTGGTACTTGAGTACCTCTAGGCCTACTATTGGCATTCTGACGTAATCTACAAAAAAAAGCACACATCAGAGATCTAGACACATGGTCTAGAATTTGAGTTAATTCTGTAAGATTTCTCTAAGAGAATAGCAAAAGCTAGGCATGGGGGTATGATGATAACATCATCATCAACCATATCTAGCTTTAATTAGTCATATCTAGGAATAAATGCTCCTAAATAACCGCCAGAGAGCCCAAATTCACTAGAAATCCATTTTGAGGGAAATACAATAAACCAGGGTTAAAACTATAATTTTACCATCATATCATGCATACAGAATAACCATGGGTTTCTCTAAGGGTTAAATAAAGGTCAAATGGTCTTAAGAGTCTAATAAGTGGGTTAGTACATATAAAGAAGGGTTTTTGCGTGTTTTGAGAATTAAATGACTTCCGAAATCATAAAAACAGACTCGCTTAATTAACTGAGGTTCTGATTAGGATAAAATTTACCTAAACCCTCTAAAATTCATAGAAAAATATTCTCTAGGTTTTGGTATGCTTGATTTGACCATCAAAACTCGTCTTGACCTAAAATAGAGCCACAGGCAGACTTTGCCCTAATTTGGGTAATTATGCAATTCCTCTAGTCAAATGTGGTCAAAACCTAAATCTAACTTCCCCATTGGATTCTTTGGGACCAAATTAGGTTTATACCAAACTTTGGTCCCAATCTGAGATCATCTTGATCAAGTTTGCATTTTGGTCCAGTTAGACTCTTTTTATCTCATTCAGATCCTTAACTTTTTGAATTCCTTACAAATAACCCCAAAACTTTATCGTCTTCTTCACAAATAGGTCCCTGCCGCACCAAAATCCTATTCCTACAACTCTGGCGACCTTCAAATGGGAAGATCTCCCTGATTTCTAGTTCAATCCTTTCCAAAATTGAAAGGGAGATTCCTTGAGGAGTTATCTCTCCATTGCACCCATCCTTGAGCCCCAAAACCTTCCCAATCTCTCATGTGAACGCACGAGAGATTCAGGTGTCATAGAGATTTCCAACTCCGGTGAGCTTCCAAGCTTAGGAAGCTTGCTTCCTTAGCATAAATCGACCTCTAGAGACCTATAAAAGAATCCCCAAATCAAACCATTCTCTTCACACTCAAATTCAGCCAGATTCCCCTTTGATTTCTTCTCTCCTCATCTGGCCAAAGCTCCTCGACGTCCGGAGAGCTCCTTCGACTCCTTCCTTTGTCTGACCACAATATTGGCGGTAGATCCTCCTTCCTTGCCTTCCTCCGCGTCACGCCATACCAGTAGGCACCTCTATCTCCATCCTCATCGTCCTACCCTCACCAGAGCGTCTTCTTCCTCTTTCATCAGTTAGTTTAGGGCTATATTAGTTCCCCTAGTTCCCTAGTTTAATTTCCTACCTAAAAAACCAAAAATATCCTCTCGATGCCACCGTTCACCTCCACCCTCCTCCACTCCAACCAGACATCCGGCAAGGCTCCCCATGCATTCCACTACTCCAAATGCCTCACCGAAACTCCTTGCACCTTTGCCTCGACTCCGTGAACCAAACCCCTCTACCTATTCGCCCTTCCATCCAACCAAATGCACCCCCGAACTCCACCCTCACCGCACTTACTCACCGAGGTCATCTGACCTCCACAATGCTTCTTGTCTCACACCACGCACACCATCACACTTGCCATCCCAAGGTGATCCTACTGAGCATATTTTACGAGGCCGCAAGGCTGTGTTCTTCATTTTAGGTTCATTGCACCCGCAACCATTACCGTGAAGCTTCGAGCAAGCTTTGAAGCTCGCTTCCCAGCCAATAGCTCCAGGCGAAAGCACCATGTGGTGCGGAATCATCAAGCGAATGTCTCCAAGTGGTCAATTGGGACATTTGACCAACATTGAACCCAAATTGATCGAAGAAGCGTCGTGGCTGCTTATGCGAAGAAGATGGGGACTTTAAACCCACATTGGTTGCTGAAGAGCGCCCGCGATGATATAAATTGATTTTGTGACGCCGGCTTAACGCCTCGAGTCACATAATGGGGTGAGGTCCCCCGAGCCCCTTCACCTGCCTCGCTATGACACCTACGCACGGACCTGGCTCGACTCGTATACCCGCCTAACCTGTGCACTCCTCGCTCACCACCCACTGCCAGTGAGCCTGGTCCCGGGTGCGCTCTACCCAAATATCTGATTACCCAGTACTATGGCCTTGGGAAGGCAAGAAGGAGGAAAGCCTAGAGAGAGGAAAGAAAGAGTGTGGAGGTAAGGGATTTTGCTCTCTTGAGAATCGACTAACACTTAGCTGTTGGAGGGATTGCCTCCCTTTGTGCGAGAAGGAAAGCCAAGAGAGAAGGAAGAAGGCCTTGACAGAAGAGAAAGAAAGGAGAACGTAGAAGAGCAGAAGCAGAAGGAGAGACAGAAGAAGAAGAGGAAGAAGAAGTACATTGTCCACTTGGTACTATAGCAAGGCTGATTTAAGCCATCTAATTAAGTGCCCTATTGTCTGATGAAGTGCACTGTGCACTAAAGTTGCATGGTTGAAACTATTCATTTATTTAGTAATTATTATATGTGTATCTAAGCAAATAATTAGTGATTCAAATCGCCATTATTTTATCTTAGATGACTTTTTAACTCAATAGATTCTTGATACACTCATGTGCTACATTGATTATTAGTTTTGAGTAATTGTTATCATTAATTGTGCTCATTTACATTATTTATTGAGATTAGCGATTGAATTCTTATTTGCTCCCAGTGAATGACCTCAGACTTTCATTCGAGTATAAATTTTATCTCTTGTTCGAGCTATTTTTGAGGATTTATTACTACAATGAATGCATCTTTCAAAACCCTCGATTTAGCTCTATGAATAAAGAGTCTCTCACCTAGGTTGGAATTGGGATTGGAACTAGAGCTACCCATAGGATCAGGGAAAGGGACAAGATCAAGTCTTCTCCTAGGTTAAAAATTCAAGGGTCCAACCTATTGTGGGTTTTGCGATCTCTTACCTTGCATATAAATCTAGGGAAGAATAGGGAGGAGATAAGAAAGAACAAATGAGAAAAATATGTGTTTGCACAAACAAATCAATACCATCCTATTTCTAGGGCAAACCTAAATAACCTAGTAATTTAAGAAAATCTTAGCCAAAAATGTACACGAATGGACTTAACCACTTAGGTAGTCTTGGCCAGATTGAATATAAGGGGACTGGGAAGGGAGGTTTGTCCAAGCTTAGGACTAGGATCCTTTAAAACCCCCAAGTCATGGCCATTTGGCATTGCCCTGCAACCATAGACTCCAAGTTCACAACTTAAAGCCAAATGGAATCAAATACACAAGTTCAATCAAATACACCTTAGCTTAAACTTCTAAGAAAGGACTCAAATTTTTTCCTTAGAGCCAACATCTAATAATTTTAATTAAGGGCTTAGGAAGATAGTGCAATGGAATGTGGAGGGCTCTTTAAGGGTGTAATTGCCCTTTAAAATAATTAGAAGTGTGTTTTGCACAATACAAGAGAGTTTAGGCAAGCAATTTGATATTCAACAGGTCTTAATGTTCTTGCCTTTAGTTGATGTCTTTTAGGGTTACTCTTCATTAATTAATTCAGTGCAAGTTCTTGAGATAGCCAAGGTTTGAAATCACGTTATTCAAAGTGTATTCTCTTTAATGATGGTGGTTCCTATAGGAAGGATAAAAAGCAACCCTAATGTTTTCACGCTCCTAAAATATGCAACCCCTAAAATCCTTGAGCAGTGAGTTAATTTTTAGCTCTGATAAAGGTAGCCTAGTATAAAACAATCAGGCAAGACCAAGGCTTGTCCCACTACTGGAGCATGTAATTAGGAACAGTAAAAATAATTTTTAGTGAATTTTAAAGAAATTTAATTAATTTTTTAGGAGTTAAATCCAAGTCATGGTCAAACTAAACAAACAATACTGCTTACTAAAGATCCGTTGGGAAAATGAAGTTCTAGACCTCCAAAAATTCGACCAATTTTTATGAAGATACTAGACTTAACCAAAGTGTTTAAAAAGTTACAATCCAATTTGATGTGCATAAGAATTTTAAGAATTCCTGGAGGATCAGGTTCTAGTATTGAAAATGCTTCACAAACACCAGGTCAATGCTAAAATTTCTAAAATTCTATACTTCAAATTTGGCTATGAAATTTTAGGCAGATATTCCTGATTAAGTTGTGCATTTCCATACCCATGCTTAGTTTTTGGGGGTCCGAATGTGGGTCAAACGAATGTTTGAAATCATGATTAGAAGTCTGATTTTGAAAAATCTGGCAGATTCTTCAAATTCTAGGAGATTCCAAGGACCTACCTCACACAAAAGCTTCTATAATTTTTTTTATTTTATGATTTTTTTAAGCACACACAAGAAAATGTAAATATGACCTAGGGTGAACCTTTCTATGGTGGACAATTAGATTTCAAATTTTATTAGAATGCTATGTGTTCAAATGTATGTTCTAAGTATCAAGAGAACCATCCTCAACCATTGTTTGTTTGCAACTTCAACTTAATCAACCTTTGAGTACAAATCCTTTCTTCTACTCCAAAATACTTGCAAAAATAAACCAAGTGTGGATGTCGAACACAAGGATGCACACAAGTGAGCTCTTTTGTCACAAAATCATTTTTTTTTGTTTTTCCTTTTTTTTTGAGTTTTTTTAATTTTTATAGTTGTTTTCAGTTGTAAGAGAATGGGGATGAGGTGACAATAATAAAAGCAACTAAAAAGAGAATGGACAATGATATAGCTATCAACAACTACAAGCTTTTATTATATGAAATATTGTTTGACATAATGCTTGAAATAAAAATAACAAAACAAAATATGGAGATGAGAAGTTGAGATCCACCTAGCAAGCCCTGAACCTTGCAGAGATGTTCTTGTAGATGCTCGGAGGAAGCAAGTGAGAAGCAGGTTGACCCTTGGCACGGATGTAGAGTTGAGGAGAAAAGAGGCCACCACTAAGAGCTTTAGCAGGAGGGGTAGGAGGAGACGTCCATGGAGCTTCTTCTTCCTTGTTGTGAACGAGGTTGAGAGGTATGGAGGTGGAGCTTTAATGGCGATCGACCAAGAATTTTGTGGTGAAAATGAAGGTGCCAAAAACACCTTTCAATGGTGAAACCTCTTCCTTTATAGAGTTATAGGCTACTATTCTTAGCATGTCCACTTACTCCTCCCCTACTCCCTTGGATTAGAATCCTAGGGCTACTCCCATCTCAGACCTTGGATTTGCATCCAAGGGATATAAGCCTAAGATGCACCATAAGATAGGCATTGGAATATAGGCTAAATGGAGGCCATAGGATGAAGAACCAAGGTGGAGTTTTAAACCAAAGGTAGCATTGGAAAGGAGTTTGAATGGAGCTTAGGTGGTTCTTGGTTGGAGTGGAAATTGGATCTTGGATTTAAATGGGGGGCTTAGGTGGCGAGTGGGATAGATGGGTTGAGGTGGTGACATGTGTATGGTGGAGATGAGAGTATGTGGTATGTCCAAAAGGAGAATTTGGGATAGGTTAATTTGGTTGGGTTTAAGTCAAGATGTGGTGTAGGGTTAAGTAGGTGAAGGCCTCCATAATTCACACTCCAAATAATGTGTAAATTATCTGCATTTCTCCGTCAATTGTCAGTGTTGCTTAATTCAATTTCTCCTCTACTTGTCTTGATTAGCTGATTCCTCTACTCCTAGTCTGTAATTTAGTTCCTCAAACCCTGCTTAAATTGCATTATTCCAAATGCATATTAATAAATACAAATTGTATACAAATGCAATGCGAGTCCTAAATAAGCCTAGATGCATGGTATGCTGTATATATATATAAAATGATCTATGTTTACCCAAAACTAGTCAAAAGAGAGGCATGTTAGCTAAATCACTTAGGTACATATCAAGAAGGCATATGCTTTAACCTGAGATAGATATTTGTATCTGATGTGTAAAATTTCTAAGTAGATAACAATATCATTGTAACATGGGTTTTCACAATCGTTTTAAAATTTATAAGTATCGAACTCGTAGGATGGCAGAATTGAATCAGGTTAGACCTTTTCTGGCCATCGCAAAAGCAAATATTGATTGTGACTCAGGAATGGATATTACTAGGATGGCCAAATAATTACTTTAGATATTTTTAAAGCTTCCAGGAGATTCCATGATCAAGAATTTTTTGAGGACTTAGATTCTGAAATCAATGAATTGGTGGAGGAAACAATTCTTGTTGAATCTTGTTGTGCTTTGACCACTTTAGAACATGATTTCCTTGAATATTCAGAGTTTGAAATGGGCCAATTGGTCAACAACACAATGTTTACTTCACAATTGGGAACTTCCCTTAACCCTACTCCTCTTCTTGACTTACCACCCCCCCCTCCCCCCCACTCTAATTTCACCTTACCCAACCACCCTAAGCTCATCTCCAACCTTCATCCCCGACCACTCTAACTTCCACCATCCCTTTGACCTTCCACCAAATCACCTTGAGCCTGACCTGCATCCAGAGTTAAAACCCTTGCCAGACTCAAGCTTTGTTTTCATTTATCCACCACACACCCGTCCACTCATTTCTAATTATCATTTTGGGGACCAAGAGGAAGAAGTGCTCAGTGAGGGCTTTCAAGTATCCAACTACCTCCATGATTTTCCTAACCTACTACACACTATGCCCAGCTGAAACAACATAAAAGACAACCCTTGTTGGGAGGTAACACAACATCATTTTTCCCGCATTCCTTTGTTCTAGTTTTCTCAGGTTCTGACCATCCTCTTCTCACTCAGGTGATATCTTTCTACCTTCCTTATGCATGAGGACATTGCATAATCTTAACATGGGAGGGATGCTTTAAATTTTGTCAGTCTTTTCAGGATTTTCAGAACCTAAATACACAAAATTTTCTTCCTTTTTGCATGCATTTTTTTCAAAAACCTATAAAAATCACATATATTCAAAAACTTTTTGACGAATTTTTGAAAACATGTGAACAAGGTTGTGATTTTATTTCAAAAAAAGGTACACATGGGATTTAATTTTTAACAAACTTAAGGATGATTGCAAGGATCTTTTGGTTACACTTCTCAAGTCTAAAAATTTAGACTCGATTAATTTATCTCCAAAGAAATCCTCTTGAATCCTTAAAGAAACTGATTGTCCTTGTCTCTTGGAAATTGTCTCTTGGACTGTGTTTTTATAGTGTCCGAGCAAGAGCCTCCTCAAGGACCAATAACAGAGACAAGGATTCCGACACAATTTTGTTAAGGTTAATCTAAGGCTAAGTATGGGGAAGAAAATAAAAAAAACGTCAAAGTATAATTTAAGAAAGAAAGAAAAAAAAAAGTGTTGGCCATTCTCAAAGCACTGACACTTGATTTTTCATCATCACGTAAATTCTGGATCAATTTCTTATGTCAAAAATTCTTAAACAAATCCTATGTAACGGTTGATAGGATAATTAGAATCAGAAGGGGACAGACAATTTCTCAAATTCTTGGGTAGATACACAAATCCTATTTTATGCTAACCTTTGGATCCAAAGATAAATTTTGATGTTTAATCTTAAACAAATCCCCTACCTTCCTTACTTTTCAAATCAACCAAAGTCCCACAAAATTGTTCTCCTCAAAAAAAAAAAAAAAAAAATTTCCTAATACCATCTTGCGAAACAATTTTGCTAAGAGACTAGAAAAAAGATAAGTATGGAGGTGAGATAAACACTAGTTTATCATCATTCTTGGGCTAAAAATCACATCTAGTTCCTAGGTTTTCTGCATTGCATTATGGTATTGGGTTGCATGTAGCATTTCATGCATTCTAGGGTTTTGGCATGCATTATAATCATTTCATGTTCTTATGTGTGATAAAACGTGAGTAGGAGGTTATTTAATTAGGTAAAATTAGTGTCGAAATGTATATAGTGGAAGTGATTACCTACAAGCGATTCTACACCAGTTTATTAAAATTTATGTAACTCAGCTAAATCAGATTTGAAGATTGTCAATTTTAGGACCAGGGTCAAACTTAGGGAGGCAGTTTTGGCTTAGTCGATTTCTATGTGATTCCTAACGACGGATCAATTCCTTTCACTTATTATATTTTTTTGGTTTTTCCTAGTTTAAGATTTTTTTGGGATAGTCTTGTCCTTGAGACCCTAAAAAAAAGTGGTCCTTGGCTACATGCTAAACATGAATCAGAACAATCTCCTTAGACGTGAGACTGTGTACCTACAGGTCAAGAGTTACCTTTTCTATTTTATAATTTTTTTTGTTTTTTCTTAATCAACGGAATAAAAGAGAATATATAGAAAAAAGAAATGTGGAAAGGAAATGCGAAATGGAAAGGAATGAAAATACTTAGCTTATTTATAGATATGTATATATATAATATATATGTATACTCATATAATATAAATAGTGGGGGGAAAATTGAATCAAAGATTCAATAAAATGTAGCACTACGCTAGGTTAACCATCATCTAGAAAGACACGATCGACCTAGCTATGTGCCGCGTGTGGGTGTAGAGCGGACGTGTGGGAGTGTGTGTGGAGATGCTTGATGTGCACGTGAATTGCAACTTGTGTACGCAACTAGTGCATACCCACTTGCGATGAAATGCACAATAATGGGAGATGTGTGTGAGATGGTGAATGGACTATGTATATGTGTATGTGTAGGAGAAATGTATATATAGGTGTATATCTATATGTATCGATTTATATGTATATATATATATACGTGTCTATATGTATGTATCTATATATGTATGTAAGTATATGTGATGGCAATATGAAGTAACTAGAACATGGCTTCTGACCTTTCAGGGAAAACGAAAAACCCTAGGATGAGGCAACATGGTGGTGGCGGCATAGGAGAGGAGGAGGAGGGATGGAGGGTTTGGAGATCCAAGGGTTGGCGTCGGAGAGATCGAGAAGGTTTGCCCCCACCTGCTACTCGTTGTGACCATGAGGGTAGAGACAGATGGTGGTATGGAAGAAGAGGAATTGTAGAGATCTTATGTTATAGGTGCAGAAGAAGAGGACACATGGCCATGATTTGCAACTCCCCAATCCTCCATCTGGTATGCAGAGGATTGGGCCACAAAAAAGATACTTGTAGGAGAAAGGGATCTTCTAATCCAGACGAAGCAGCATATCAAAAAGATTTAAACAAGAAGAGTGCACGTCCTCCCCCTCGCCTAGAGGATTTAACCATGTTCTAGATGTGGAGATTACATTATCCAATGATGTTGGTGACTCAGAGATGATCTTGCGAGGAGCCTTGATCGATGAGGCCATGTCGGGGGTGATATCTTTCGCACAGGCTCAGAAATTGGTGAGTTCCTTATCCCTATCATCAAAGGGGTGGAAGATAGCGATGTTAGGTGGATTGCATTTTCTGCTGTTTGGCTTGTGCATGATAGATGTAGAAAGCCTCCATTTTTGAGTGAGCATTTATGAGGGGCTGAACGTAATGTGGAGGCTTGTCTCACCTTTTGATGGGGCGATTCAGGAATGCCCTTGTTGAAGCGAAAAACTACGCGATCAGAATTGGGTTTTGAAAACCCGTCATTGTAGTTCGATTTGCGAAGCAATCCGTTAACAGATAAATTTAACCGTAATTCGTAAAAAAATTTCGGGTCGAACACAGGGAGGCTACATCGATCTAAAATCCGCGATTATATTTTTTGGTTTTTTTTTTGACTTTTTGTTTGAAAGAGAGATAATTACAATGGAATTGATATTAACACTAAGAGAGAGAGAGAGAGAAAACAATCACTTGATATAATAATACTATTTTTACAACTAGAAAGTGGGAAATGATTACAGCTAGAAAGTGGGAAATTCTATTCTAGAAAGCGATAAAAAGGAGAGATATGTTATCCTTCTCGACGACTGCTTGGAGGACGTGCCTGATGGAGCGATGCTTGGAAGATAGAGGACAGAGAGGGAAGAAGGAGGACGAAGCAGGAATGAGGCAGCACGTCATCGTCGTCACGGGATCCACTTCCGGAACGAAGACGAGAAAATTTTGGATTTGGCTCTAAAGGAGCATTCCGGGTATGGGACAAGCTTCTCTAGAGCTTTGGAGAGGGAGGGAGATGAAGGAAGGGATGAAAATTTCGTAGGGTAGGGGTCTCCTTTTATAGTTGCAAGGAGGGGCAATTTGGTCATTCCATATTCAAAAACATTAAAACCAGGTCTTTAGTAATGGATTTATTCATCACTAAAGACTAGTTGTGGTCGATGTGTGTGCACGCCACACACGCCTCCTCCACTCCCATGCGCCTAATGCAAGCGCATGTCCAAGCAATCTCAGTCGTCCGATTACGAGATCGGATGGCTCAGATCACTCCTTGCCCGCTTCAGCTTTGCACACCCGTGCGTGAGATCAGTCGTGAGGTAGGGCATCCAATTGTGCGTACGCCCGATTGGATGATCTGGGCCATTCGTAGCTGATCGTGTGGTCGAGATCGTGCGCGTCCATGCGAGAAGAAGTGCTTCACGGCAGCTCGAAAGCACGTGCTTTGCATGCGTAGTGCCTTAACCACTGCACTACGCAATGATTTAGGGCACAGTGCTGCTTTTGCGTGCGATTAATCTTGGTCATTGGATCTTCATCCAACGACTGAGATCTCACATCACGTGATCCTTCAGAAGTTTAGTGGAGGGGGGCAGCCGGGTGCAGATGGTTAGGATGGTGCCACGTGGCACCATCCTAACTGTCCATCTTCTTTGTGCTGTAGATGGTGCTACGGATGTCGGATTGGACTGATTTTCACACCGCTAGGCTACGATCGTCGATCTGAACCAATCTGTGTGGTCAGATTTGTCGTCTGAAGTGACACCATCTTGGCCCTTGATCTCTAAGCTTCCTCAGACTATATCTGGTGTTACGGATGTCCGATTAAGGCGATCTTGGAGTCGTTGAACTCCCGTCATCGCCTTGATCAGATCCGTATCGTTGGATCTTCCATCTGAAGCCTCGATTAAAAGTTGCCCTATCCTTGGCCATAAAAGGAGATAATTACCATACAATTTATACAATTTGACCTAAATGCATGATTATGCGTGTTATGCAATATTTACAATGCATGATGCTAATATGGTACTAAGAACATGAATTAATTGACATTTTTGGCTATTTAGATGTATGCACATCACACCCCCATGCCTATCTTTTGCTAGTCCTTAGCAAAAACTACATGCTATTTATAAAATAATTAGGATTGGATTACTCGAGTAAAAGTCATTTTCAACATTAAGAAATTTTTATTTAGGACCTAAACTTTCAAAGACACAACAACGCCTGGGTATCTGCCAAAATGTAGACCGCCTCAAGCCCTTGCCTTATTCAAAGAAGGATCTTTTTTTCTCCTTTTTCTTATTTTCTAACTTTTTTTTATTTTTGAGTTTAGGGTTACAAAGTGACTTTCTATGGCCACTCAACCCACCCAAGACTTAATGAGAACCCTAAGTTCTAAGTATCTTTTTGTAAATGTGATAGATTTGTTGATCGGCAATCAGAATGGACTTTGGGTTTCTACACCCCTAGGTACCTTAAAAAGAATTCTGCCTAAAGGTGTATCTATACGACCGGAAGCTTTCTCCCTACTTTTATTTTTATGGGGTCAACACACGGGTGAATCCAGTGTATATCTCCCTGGCTTATTCTACTTCTCTGCTTCTTCCTAATTGTTTTAGGAATTAAATGTGCATTTCTTGAGCTGGGTTCTGGACAACCTACCAATGGGATATTACCCACAATAACTTGCCAGCAATACTCGTGCAGCAAAGTATGGCTTATTTCTTTTGTTTTTTTTTCTTTTCTCCTTTTCTTTTTTTCATTTTCTTTTCATTTTTGACTTTTCTTTCTTCAAGTAGGTAGCTTCCCTAGTCTAAGATTTACCTAAATGCAGTAGGAAAAGAATGGTCCAGTGGCTGGGCTCTAGACAACCTACCTATTGGTTGTTACCCATGATAACTTGCTAGCCATACCACCCTAGAAGGTTCATTAGCTACCCAATTTCCGTTAAAACTGTCGAACAACGAGTTAGTGCGAATAGTGTGCAGATGCTTAGACTTAAAGTTCCCTCAAATCAGAGGGCAGGTTGATAAGTCATGTACTTATCACCCAAACTTATTTAATAAAATTGAAATAGAATTCAAGATGGCGAGGACTCGATAAACAAATCCACATTTTAGTGGATAGCTGGGCTGATTAAACCCAATGACCTAAAGGGTCATAGTGTTCAGATTCTACTGTAATATTTCCTAAGATTGAAAAGTTCTAATGCCCAAGTATTCTCTCCTAATTCAATTTTCTTTTTCTTAAGAAAAATAAGTAGAATTTACAAGAATTCCACAGAGCTGACAAAATGATTTAGAAATGAATCCACCCCCCCATGCCTAGCTATTGCAATGTCTGCATTGAAAATAAAAGACATCAAAGAGTAGAATGTAGAAGATATAACCTGAATATGATGCTCTGATAAGCTCTGAGTGAGACTGTACAACTACTGAGTTTAATGCCATTAGCTAAGCAAGGTCCAGCCAAAGTAATCACAATGTGATTAGAGCAACCATGTCTGAGATG
The DNA here is from genome assembly GCA_037157565.1 of Thalassia testudinum. Classification (NCBI taxonomy): domain Eukaryota; kingdom Viridiplantae; phylum Streptophyta; class Magnoliopsida; order Alismatales; family Hydrocharitaceae; genus Thalassia; species Thalassia testudinum. The sequence goes on along the minus strand of JAZHRO010000003.1, from coordinate 105,964,089 downwards.
GGTTCTGGAACAATATGGTCAATAAAAGGCTTGATGTTGACCATTGACTTTAAATGAATTACCTGTCTTTGAGTCAGAGATCTGAACGGCCTCATTTGGAAATATATGATCGATGATGAACGGGCCGTTCCATTTTGACCTAAGTTTGCCAGGAAAAAGCTTAAGTCGAGGATCAAAGAGCCAGACCTTCTGGTTCGGCTCAAAACTCTTGCGGGATATCAATTAGTCATGAAGAGCTTTGGTCCAAGCCTTATAGATCTTGACATTCTCGTATGCGTCATTTCTAAGCTCCTCCAACTCAGATAGTTGGAGTTTCCTGATCTTTCCGACTAAACTCAAATCCAAATTACACTGCTTGATTGCCTAGAATGCCCTATGTTCAATTTCTACAGGTAAATGGCATGCCTTTCCATACACCAGATGAAATGGTGACATGCCAATAGGCATTTTGTACACCGTATGGTAAGCCCAAAGAGTGTCCTTAAGCTTTTGAGTTCAGTCTTTACGATCAGGCCTAACCATTTTCTAGAGAATATTCTTGATCTCCCGATTAGAGATCTTGGCCAATCCATTCGTCTGAGGGTGGTAAGGTGTGGAGATTCTGTGATTTACCTCCTATTTTGCTAGTAAATTACGGAACTGGGCATTAGTGAAGTGAGTACCACCATCGTTGATGATGGCGCTTGGGATCCTGAACCGATTGAAGATGTTCTTGATGAAATTGATGACCACCTTTTGGTCATTGGTTCAGGTGAGAATAGCCTTGATCCACTTGGACACGTAATCAACAGTGACGAGAATGTACTGGTGTGCAAATGAAGGGAGGAAGGGTTCCATGAAATCGATGCCCCAAACGTCGAAGATTTCGACGAGAAGGATTGGGTTTAGAGGCATCATGTCTCTCTTGGTTATGCTCCCAAATGCCTAGCATCGGGAACATGACCTCAAGAATTCTTGGGCATCCAAAAAATAAAGACAGCCAATAAAATCTAGGTTGCAAAATCTTTGCAGTCATCTTTTTCGCGGAGAAATGTCCCCCACACGCAGATGCATGGAAGAACTCAAGTATACTTTTGAATTCATTCTTCGGAACACATCGGCAAATAATCTGATCAGAGCCAATGCAATACAGTTCAGGGTCCTCCCTAAGTAATATTTGGCTTTAGATTTGAGTCTATCTCGCTTTTGCTTAGTCCAATCCTGAGGGATTTGACCAACGGCCAAATAATTTACAATGTCTACAAACCACGGAGTTTGGACACCTGATACTGCAAGGATAGTGTTGTCCAGAAAAGTATCAGCAATCAGAATATCCAGACAAGAAGAATCACTCAGAAGTCTCGAAAGATGATCCGCCACCACATTCTATGCCCCAGATTTATCCTTGATTTCAAGATCAAATTCTTGAAATAGAAGAATCCATCGAATAAGCTGGGGTTTGGCATCCTTTTTGGCCAAGAGATATCTCGAGGCTGAGTGGTCGATGTAAATTATGACGTGAGAACCTAAGAGATAGGCCCTGAATTTCTCCAAAGCAAATATTACAGCTAGTAATTCCTTCTCAGTAACATTGTAATTCCTCTGAACCTCGTCCAGAGTTTTACTAGTGTAGTAGATGACAGAGGGCTTCCTATCAATCTTCTGACCCAAAATAGCCCCGATCGCGTAATCAGAAGCGTCGGTCATGATCTCGAATGGGGTTATCCAAACTAGTGGTTGCAACACCAAAGCACAAGTGACTACCATTTTAAGAAAATCAAATGCTCTATGGCATGATTTGTTGAAATCAAATGGCGTATCTTTAGAGAGAAGGTTGCTCAAAGGGCGAGCAACCTTAGAGAAGTCCTTGGTGAACCTCCTATAGAATCCCACATGACCAAGAAATGATCGAATTTGTTTGATAGATGTGTGAGGAGGAAGTTTAGAGATGGCATCAACCTTAGCTTTGTCAACTTCGATTCCTCGTTTAGAGATTACATGACCCAAGACGATGCCTTCTTGTGTCATGAAATGACTCTTTTCCCAGCTAAGGACCAGTCTTGTTTTGATGCATCTTTTAAGGATTGTTTCAAGATTAGCCAGGCAAGAATCAAACGATTCTCCAAAAATAGAGAAATCGTCCATGAAGACTTCCATAAACTCTCCCACCATGTCAGAGAATATGTCTAGCATACACCTTTGAAAAGTCTTGGGTGCATTGCATAAGCCGAACGGCATCCTATGGAAAGCAAAGGTTCCGTAGGGACAGGTGAAATTCATTTTTTCCTTATCCTTGGGATGGATAGGGACTTGATTGTATCCTGAGTAATGGTCTAGGAAACAAAAGTACTTCTGCTTGGCTAGTCTTTCCAAGATTTGATCTATAAAGGGCAAAGGGAAATGATCCTTTTTCGCGGCTGTGTTCAGCTTCTTGTAATCGATACAAACCCTCCAAGAGGAAGCTAAATGAGTTGTGACAGATTCTCCTTTCTCGTTAGTCACAACGGTAATCCCAACTTTCTTGGGAATAATTTGTATGGGAGTTACCCAAGGACTATCAGAGATCGGATAAATGATTCCTGCGTTAAGACACTTGATAATTTCCTTCTTGACCACTTCTCGCATATTAGGGTTTAATCTCCTCTGCATTTGGCAAGATGGGTGGGAACCATTTTCCAAGAATATTCTATGATTGCAGTAAAATGGCTCAATCCCCCTAAGTCCATGAATGGTCCAACCAATTGCCTCCTTATGTTCACTTAGGACCTTGATCAGTTTAATCTCCTGCTCCTTAGTTAGTTTGGCACTGATAATAATAGGGAGCATCTTTTGTTGTCCCAAAAATTGATATTTCAGACTCTCAGGCAATGGTTTCAGTTCGAGCTAGGGCAGGTTTAGGATTGAAGGAAATGATGATGCTGATGAAGATTCATCAAGATGAAGAGGTTGAAAGTGAACAAAATCAATAACCTCTTCAGAATGTGGCAGGTTTCCCACAGAGGGTTGTGGATCAGATCCATCACAACAGGAGAAACTTTCAATTGCTGAAACCACCATACAAGTTTCAATATTCAAGTTGTCATCCTTAAGTTTCTCAATAAATCCACAATCCTCAAATTTATTAATCGCCTTAAAAATATCCAATTTTAATTTCTGATCCCTAAAGGCGATTTCCTTGCTACCACTCTCACAGTTGATATTGGCCTTAGCGGTAGCCAGGAACGGACACCTCAGAATGATGGGCATGTTCCTTAAATTTTCAAGCACATCTACGTCAAGGACAAGGAAATCTACAGGAAAATAGAAATCCTTAACCTTGACAATAACATCTTCAATAACGCCTCATGGATTTGTAACCAAACGATCCACTAACTGAAAAGTTACTGAAGCCAGCCGAAGTTCACCTAATCTGAAGTTCTTGTAAAGTGAAGTCAGAATTAGGTTAATGGATGCACCTAGATCCAAAAGTGCTCTATCAAAGTTGTAATCTCCGATGACACAAGAAATCAAAGGAGTACCTGGATCTCTCTTTTTCTGAGAAAGGTGATGCAGGATAATAGAACTAGCCTGCTTGGATAGTACCACCTTCCTCTGAACAGATTCCCTTGACTTACTCTTCTATATGCATAAATCCTTTAAAAATTTAGCGTCAGCCGGTATGTGTTTGATAGCATCGAGGAGTAGGATATTGATCTCGACATTCTTGAATATATTCAAGAGCTCCTCGTTACTATCAATAAGCTTCTTCCTAGACTTAATCAAGGCCTCAGGAAAAGAAACATGAGTCAGATCTTCAGAATCAGGTTCCTGAGCCTTGATTTCTTCTTTAAAGTTCTCCTTTCTCTCCTCAAGCTCTCCAAGATTTGGTAGATCAGAATAGTGTGGTTGTGGATCCTGAGTTTGTTTTTCACTCCTCAAGGTAACTGAATTGGCAGATGCATACGGGTTTGGGTCTTGGGGAGGGTTAGGAAAGATTGGAGGGGCTTCATTAGCTAGAACCTTTGATTTGAAGAAGCAGAAGAGGAAGGACCCTGCTCAACCACCTGAGCATGTGCATGCAAGCCCCTCTTATTCCCGTACCCTTGTGCTTGATTGCCCAGATTCTGGATATTACGTGGGTTGGGTATGGGTTGAGATGACAGAGATCTGGGTTGACGAGAATTAGCAATGAACCTAGTTTGCAAGTTGTCCAGCGAAGTTTCCATTTGCTGCATAAAATGGAGCACAGATCCTTGCATTTTGACCATCTTTCGGTTCAAATCAACCTGCCCTACGGGTTGACAGGCATTCCAAGCTAGCTGATTGACCTGATTCGGAGGTAGTTGAGTGTAAACATGACCCTAAACCATTGGTTTTTGCAGAGCATAGTTGCTAGGTCAGAATTGGTTCCTCCAACCCAAATTGTAAGCATTGGAGTAAGGGTTGGACCTAACGTTCTCCTGTACAGCATAAACATCCCCATAGGGTGAGGATGGAGAGAAAGAAAGGGAGGGATCAGAAAAACTGGGATCAAAGGCCCCAGTTTGGAACTCATGGGATTCTGAATAATGCTGGCTTGCAGGTTGAGCCGCATCAAGTTGATTCACGAACTCCCGTCCAGAAGGAGCTCATGCCGAGTGGAATCTCGAATTCTAGGATTGAGTGGATCAAGAATTGTTCATTGAGTTTTCAAACATCCACTCCTCCATCCTTTTAGTAACTAGGTCGACCTTATCTAGTTTATTGCAAATCAGTTCCATATCGAATGAATGAGAGTCGTGGACTTCATTAACATTCGAGCTGGGTTGTTGGGACCAGTTAAAAGTATCCATGGAGGCATGATTGATTGAATTTTCACTCATCTCCTCAAACAAATCGTGCACACTATCTGCGTCTTTGTTGAGGAAATTGCCTCCGCAAGAAGCGTCCACGTGATTTCTGAGTTGCTTAATCAACCCGTGATAGAAGATCTGCATGAGATACCATTTTGGCACCTCGTGGTGTGGAAACTTCTACAATAAGTCCTAGAATCGCTCCAAGGCAACATGAAACTGCTCCCCCGGCAGTTGGGTGAAGGTAGTAATCGCTTGTCTCAAAGCATTGGTACGTTTGATAAGGAAGGATTTCTTCAAGAAAGCTGATTTCAGATCATTCCATGTTGCAATTGGCCTTCCTATGGTCCTGTACCAATGAGTGACTTTATCCCTAAGAGAGTGGGGAAAGAGCCTCATGATCATCTGCATTTCATTTACGTTTCGCACCTTGGTGGTCTAGACCAAAGTTGTCAAGTCCTCCAAATGCTGAAATGGGTCTTCAGAGCCAAGCCCATGGAAATGTTTAATTAGGCTTAATGCCTGGGGCTTGATTTTTGCGTCTCCGGTAGGAATCTGGACACTAGGATTGTTAACGCAGCTTGATCGTGTTTTAATAGTCAGTTGCATCGTAGTATAGGTGACCAAGCATTGTCAACAAATAAAAACTTATTACTCGAAAACCTAAGTATCCGTGGTCAAACACAGGGAGCAATTGGAATTTATTACTAATCTCAAGAATGTAATTGAACACTTAATTACACAAAACTTAATTCAAAATATATAAATGCATGAGTTTAAAAGTTAATTGTGGTAAAAATAGAGGAATTGGATGTCTAATCCCATGATCAGATGTCTTAAAAAGATGTTTCTCTTGTCTACTTCTTGTTCTGACTTCTGATTTTCCTCTGTTCTTCTTTTCTTCTTTGGTCATGTGCTTCTTCTTCCTTGTTTCTTCTCTGCAGCTCCTTTCTCTACTCTTGCCCTTCTTCTTTCCTCTGTCATTTGCCTTGCCTCTCTTCTATAGTTTCCTTCTCCTTTTCTTTGCAGGTCTTCTTCTTCTTCCTTCCTCAATTCTGCTTCCATTGGATTCAGCTTCCCTTATTCTACTTCTGCTTGTCTTTCCCTTTCTTTATTTCTTCTTCCTTCTTCAGTTCCTCTTCTCTTTGGCTTTGCCTCTTCCCTCTGCCTCGCCTTTCCTTCTTTAGCCTTCCTTCCTTCTTCCTTTTTCAGCTAAGTGTCAGCTTCACTTCTCCTCCTTCCCCACACAAACCGAAGAGAACAAAACCTACCCTTCTACCCATACCCACGTCTCTCTCTCTCTCTGTATATCACTCTTCAGCATGCTCTCCTAGAGCCGAGTAATCGGGTCTGGTCGCGTGCCCAAGTCCAGGCGCACCGGCGTGGGTGTGGTGCATGAGGAGTGCTCAGGAGCGTAGTCAGGTCGGGTCACCAGGTCTGCGGGATGAAGTCACGGACGAGGCACGTGTATAGGTGAGGGACCTCACCCCAGTGAATTGGAGGCGACCAGACAGTAGAACAAATTCAATTTAAACTGCGAAAACACTTCACGACTTATCAAGGTGGGACTAATGTTCCACCGCTTTTGCTCGCGCGTCCGCAGGCGATCTTCCATCCAATTGCAGCAGCTGCAGGCCTCGCAACACCAATTGCTTGGACAACTGGATGCGCGAGACTTCCCCGAACCTGCTGGGCCTGGGATCCTGAAGCACTTTAGCCTGGAGCGAGCTTGCAACCTCCTCGAGCCGTCGCTAATGGCGACTGGAGCTCAGACCCTGCATGCCACAAAAAGGGCCTTGCAGCTCTATCAGACTACAGGAGGTCCGTCGTCGTGTCACGGCGAAGGTAAGGCGATAGGCGGCAAGCCGCTGGGCGGCCTAGCCGTGAGTGCCTAGGCCGCTCTGTGGCTGGATTGATGGGTTAGGTCGGGGGGCGGTTGTGGTGGTGTAGACGGTCTGTGGATGAGTGGAGGATGTTCAGTGGAGTGTGGCAGAGGTTGTGAGGTGGGTGGTGAGACGTGTGGGGGTGTGGAGTGACGGAGGCATCTCGCCAGAGGGTGGCCGGAGATGAGGAAGATGGCGGTGGACCGTGGCTGTCGAGGGGCGTTTTGTGAAATAGGTTGAGGGGAATTGGAGAAGGGATCATGACGAGTGGTTCTAGCATAACTAAGTGGATGAATGGGGTGAGAGGGCGGCTGGCAGTACCTGCTGTGGCCGGAAAAGAAGGCATCCAGTGGAGGAAGATGGCAGCGACGACTGGGCTAGGGCAGCTCACGCTGGTGTTGCGTGACGTGGAGGAGGATGGGGAGGACAGCTCTGCCACTGGTATTGTGGCAGAGCGACGAGAAAGAGGAGGGGGCTCGTCGGAGCTCACTGGAGCACTTGGCCGGAGAAGAAGAAGAGGAAATCGAGGTGGAATTCCGGCCAAGTCGAGCTCAAGAGGTGCGGCCGGACTTGAGGGTCAATTTATAAGCACTGGCAGGGGTTCCCGTGCTTGGAAGACAAGCTTCCAAGCGTGGGAATCCTCATCGGAAATGGAAGTCTATTAGGTACCCAAATCTCTCGTGCGTTCTCCCGAGAGATTGGGTGCAAATCATAGATCAGGACCATGCTTAGATGGAGGGGAATTCCTCAGAGAATCTCCCTTCCAAATCTGGGAGGAGATCTTTGAGGAATCAGGGAGTATTCCCCATCCATTCCTCGCCGGAGTAGGATTTCTCCCCATTAATGGCGGAGGGACATACTTGTAGGAGTGGTGAGGAAGTCAGGGGGGTCCGTGCAATGGTTTTCAAAAGATAGGGGCCAAAATGTAATTGGGTGTACTAATTTGCAAAGTAGGTCAAGATGACCTCCCCTTAGGTCCAAGTTTTGGTACAAACCTAATTTAGACCTAAGGAATCCAATGGTGAAGTTGTATTTTAGGGTTGACCACGTTTGATTGGACATTTTGCGTAAAAACCCAAATTAGGTCAATTGATGAGTTAGGTCCCTAATCTATGTCAAAATAGGTTCTAAAGGCCAATCTGAAGGTTCTAAACCCTAGAGGATATTTTTCGATGAATTTTAGAGGGTTTAGTTGATTTTTATCCTGACTAGAACCTTGTTGAATTAAGCGGGTCTATTTTAGGGTTACTAGATGTCATTTAATTCCTGGTTTGCACATAAACCCATTTCTTATTAAACCAACCCACTTTTTATCTTATTCTGACCATTTGACCTATGTTATGCCTCTGAGAAATCCCGTTAATGTGCTGCAATGGTAAAATTACAGTTTTAACCTTTATTTCATGGTTTCTTCTCAGAACAATTATTCATTCAATTAAGCCCACTTCTAAGTTATGTAGGAGCTTTTATTCTCTTTCTTAGGTCAAAATGAGCTAGTTAGGGATCATGATGAGGTTCTCATCATACCCCCATGCCTAGCTTTTGCTAGTCCCTTAGCAAAATTTCAATGTTTTAACTTCTGTTCTAGACCCTGGGTGTCTGTCATCAGTTATGATAAGTGCTTCTCTTTTGTGATTAGGTTAGAATGCCGATAGTAGGCCTAGAGGTACTCAAGTATCAACCAAAATCTGGAGCTGACCCACTTTAGGCTCAGTCTTCCACAAAGGTTTTTAAGGCCCACAGAAGCTATCCTAGGGTTTGTTGGACTCCGCGGTTAAAGCACCCGTGCTTGAGACATTTTTAGCCTAGGTTCATTTTGTAGTGTGTTTTTGTAAGAGAGAGACAGAGGATTTATTTGTTTGGAGAGTTTTCTCTCTCTTTTCTTTTTATTTCTAGCTTCGAATTGGCTTCTCAACATGGTCTGTATCAGATTCCTCGTCCCCATCATCAATCCTCAAGGGTCCCTAGCAATTGATGCTTCGTGATAGCACCGCCCATGGCAACCCCCAGAACCTTGGCTTTCAAGATTTTGAGATAATCCCGCCCATGGCATTCCGTGGTCGAATTCAGACCCTAACCATCGACATTTCGTGATAATGCCATCCATGGTATCTGAACCAGCAGAGTGGTTACATGCCCCTGGTAGGATATTTAAATATCCTAAGAGACAAGCACCGAGGAGATGATATGTTGTTACGGATCTTCGAGGGGAACTTCTCGCCTCTCCGCATCGGGAACTCGTCCAAATCAACTTGTGTTGATCGGCTGCTCCTAATCTAGGCAACATTTTTCAGAACATTAAAATGATTTTTGCGTGATTTTGATATTTATGCACACTGAACTAGACTGTGTGTGGATTGGGGTGCTTGGGTTACCGAATCCCGCAAACCGAAGGCCAGTTAACGAGGCTGAATACTTCCTAAGCCTTAGACCTAATACTTAAGCTTCGCATTTTCCTCAACCTCTTGAGGATTATCCAAATCTTAGCGGATACATGAATTTTTAAGCCTAAGAATCTAGCCCAAGAGGCCTAAGATCAGCGTTCCTGTTAATCTCTTTTTATGTCTCCTTAGCACTTTTCTTTTATTTTTCTCTTTTCTTGATCTGGTCTAGAACTTTAGTTAATCCCTTAATCTTTTACTAATGACTACTTCTTTTTCTTTATCATTTTGTGCTCCTTTTTATCATTTTTGCTCTTTTTCTCCTCCTTATGATTATGTGGCTCACAAAATTTCCTCCCTCCATTTTTTTTTTGTTCTTTTTCATAATTTTTCAATTTTTCTGTGTTTTTGACATATATGTGAATTTTTTGTGAGAATCCTTCTGACTTTTTCTTTGTTCTGTATGTATGCACTTTATCACCCCCCCATGCCTAAGTTTTGCAATGTCCTCATTGTAAACAGAGGGTGTGAAATAGTGCTGAGGTCAGGGACTTAGAATAGGAAATATCGGGTGGGTGAACAGGACGAAAGTGACTGATGCGAATGATTTCCAACTCTGGTACATGTACCAGAGGTGGGATCAACTATCTAAGGATGAACTCAAAGTGCAATGGATGTGGAGTATAGATAGATAATCTGACGGGTCTCTATTTTTTGGAATGACGAGTTGCCTCCCATTAAGCGCTAAATTCAATGCCTTCAGCTGAGCGGAATATGGGGTGGAGAGGGAGTGGTAAAATCAGCGAAATTTTGTAAAACAAGCACCTTGATTAAGAGCCCGGTTGGTCCAACCAGGTGCTTGTTAAGATCAGTGGGCTGATGATGCAACCCAAACTCAATCAGTCTGGTGGGTTGATAGATGTAGATCAACAGATGCGGAACCCACCATATGCAATGTGGCTCGGATGGATATGGAAGTGAAAACTCAGGTTTAGGCTGAGTCGAATAAGCCTGGTCAGGGTAGGGTTCCGAAAAATAATCAGTGCATGGTGTGGAAACCCTACAGGGGTGATCAGAGAATGATGGCTCCTGTTTTTCTGTCTGATTGATGCCCGATACCTGGTATAGATATGGAGTTGAATCATCTGCAAACGGCTCAGTGAGAGGTGAATCAGAATAGAAATTGAGTCCGATTGCGGGTCGTGGAAGAGAACGGGTTTTGATTAGTTCTGTATATATGGAGGAGGTGGCTTCAAAGAGAATTGACTTGTTATAATCAGGAAGCAGATTTTCTCCAATGTTTTGGTCAGATTCGAAATTGTCGAAGAGTTTGCAAAAATCAAAATTTGAATGAGATTCAAGATCATGAGTTCCACCATAAAATAAATCACATGCTGTAAATTCAGCAGCCTGACTGGGGTCTAGCCTAGATGTCAATTCTGAGCTTAAAAAGGTGTCCTTATCTGGTAGAAGCTCAGGTTCTAAGCTGGTAGGGCAGACCCAATTGAAACCCCACTCGTCCGACTCCTCAGTTTCTGTATCGTAAATTGGCATGACTTCCGGAAAATCGATTAGTTCCTCTGAGGATGTTGGCGAGGGATATTCATCAAATAGAGGCCCAAAATCATATTCTTCATTGGAAGATTGATCTTCCTCAAATGGGGCCACGAAATCATCCTAGTAAGTTTCAGATCTAGATTCTGGGCTTTGGATGTGGGTTGAATCACTAGAATCTTGGTCTGAATAACCTTCGAGGGTCACCTTATCAGAATAAGGGACAGAATTTACACCCTCGAGAGGTTCATTTCTACTTTCATTATTGCAGGAGTTTTGGAATTCTAAGCCTGGTGATTCATGGTCTAGAGTGGGCTCAACGTTGTGTTTTCCTGCATTTGGAGCTTCCCAACCTTCTTCAATATCAGGCACATTGTACTCCATCTGGGTTGGGAATCCACAACCATTTTGTGCCTCAAACTCAAGACTAGATTGATCCTCGATGTTGTCCCAAGATGGTTCATCCTCTGTTTGTGGTATATACGGCTACTTCTGGTCGATAATTTGTTTTACTAATCTCATTATCTCTTCCCATTTTTCAAGACCATCTTGGTGTTGCTTCCAAAGTCGAGGATTTGTTATACATTGAAGGTATTCGAGATTGTGCAGTTTTTCTATCTCAATGTACCCAGTGATGAGCAAGCCACGAGTTGATCCTTTTGTGGCTTCTACCAATAGTACTTGGGCACAAGTTATGATAAAGGTTGTGGTTGTTGGAACATCAACCTAAATGTTTTCTACTGGTGTTGAGGTTTTGTCGTCTTTTTCATAGAATTTCAGGGCATCCTCAATCATCCTATCTCTCATGGATCTCTGATATTTAGGTTTCTTGAATGGTAGTCCTAAGTGGTTTGGCTGCATATTTGAATCAGGTGGTGGAATCGAGATGTAGAATCAAAGTTTGAATCAAGGTGTAGAATCAAGTTATGAAGCGATTAAATCTGATTAAAGAGTCGCACTGAAAATGTATGTGTGTGCTCTAAAGAGTAAAGATGAGGGACTGGAGCTATTTTTGACCCAATCAAGACACCCAAAGACATTTGGATGACTATGGAGGTTCGGGGCGGATGATACCCCCGAATCAGAAGATCGTCCACCAGAGAAATACTTGGGCAGCTAGAGAGGGAGAGTCCCGCAAAGACCCCTACACGGTAGAGCGTCCCCACGGGTTACAGTGTTTCCCCCACTCGACATCTCTTGTCACTAAGATTTCAGGTAGACCAGAATGGGGACCTTGATCTCTTAAGTCTACCACTTTTATTTCAAAGGTGCTTTAGGGTTCTCACTTGAACTTTAGATGTTTTGATGTTGTGACCTAATTTAGAGGTTGGTTGACCCAAGGTGTCAACTTCACCTGACCTATCCTATAGATGGCAGAATGATTCTAGGCTTTGGCCCTAGAGATCACCCTGATTTGACTCCCAGTTTATTATGTCCAAGATTTTAAGATTCAAGTGATTTTTAGAGCTCAATTTTTCTTAGGGTTTGTTTTATTTAGATCTCTTCAATCAAGGGCTTGGGTTGCACACTGATGCGGGAGGGTTCATTTCCTTTTATATAGGCATGTGTGACTAGCACTTCAAGGCCCTACTGTAGAAACCCTAATTTGGTTTTATTTCGAATCCTCTTTTTCACAAAAATTCTCTTTGGACTTAAAAGCAAGAAGTGTGTTGTCCGCGGAGATTAAGCATGATTTCTATTAGGCACATGAATTTTGTGGGATAAAGTCTAAAAGAAATCGCTCCAACTTCAATAAGATTTGAAAAATTTTCGCAAAAATCAGGAAACGTTTGCCTTGAAGATGGTGATTACTATAGAAAGAAGGCAATTGATTCCTAAATTAATTTCTTCCTTTTGTCTTTCAAAGCTTAGGGGATGGTTTAAGGAAGAAAAGAAATTACCTGCCCTGGAGTAGTTGACTTGCAGAAGGGATCTTCTCGTGAAATACCGGCGAGATCACAACAAAGCAAAGTAGGGCAAGTTAGTGTTCAATATGATAAAAAGAATGTAGAGACTAGTGATAAATTGCGCGTTGCTCCCCGACAATGGAGCCAAAATGCTATCGTGGCTTGATCATGTTTTAATAGTCAGTTGCGTCGTAGTATAGGTGACCAAGCATTGTCAACAAATAAAAACTTATTACTCGAAAACCTAAGTATCCGAGGTCGAACACAGGGAGCAATTGGAATTTATTACTAATCTCAAGAATGTAATTGAACACTTAATTACTCAAAACTTAATTCAAAATATATAAATGAATGAGTTTAAAAGTTAATTGTGGTAAAAATAGAGGAATTGGACGTCGGATCCCATGATCAGACGTCTTAAAAAGATGTTTTCTCCTATCTGCTTCTTGTTCTTCTTCTTCTGACTTCTGATTTTCCTCTGTTCTTCTTTTCTTCTTTTTCCATGTGCTTCTTCTTCCTTGTTTCTTCTTTGCAGCTCCTTTCTCTACTCTTCCCCTTCTTCTTTCCTCTGTCTTTTGCCTTGCCTCTCTTCTGTAGTTTCTTTCTCCTCCTTTTCTCTGCAGGTCTTCTTCTTCTTCCTTCCTCAGTTCTGCTTCCCTTGGCTTCAGCTTCCCTTCTTCTTCTACTTTTGCTTGTCTTTCCCTTTCTTTATTTCTTCTTCCTTCTTCAGTTCCTCTTCTCTTTGGCTTCGCCTCTTCCCTCTACCTCGTCTTTCCTTCTTTAGCCTTCCTTCCTTCTTCCATTTTTAGCTAAGTGTCAGCTTCACTTCTCCTCCTTCCCTGCACAAACCGAAGAGAGCAAAACCTACCCTTCTACCCACACCTGCATCTCTCTCTCTGTATATCACTCTTCAGCACGCTCTCCCAGAGCCGGGTAATCGGGTCGGGTCGCATGCCTGGGTCCAGGCGCACTAGCGTGGGTGTGGTGCGCGAGGAGTGCTCAGAAGCGTAGTCAAGTTAGGTCACCAGGTCCACAGGATGAAGTCACGGACGAGGTGCATGTATAGGTGAGGGACCTCACCCCAGTGAATTGGAGGCGACTAGACAGTAGCACAAATTCAATTTAAACTATGAAAACACTTCACGACTTACTGTGGTGGGACTAATGTTCCACCGCTTTTGCTCGTGTGCCCGCAGGAGATCTTCCGTCCAATTGCAGTAGCTGCAGGCCTCGCAGCACCAATTGCTTGGACAACTGGATGAGCGAGACTTCCCCGAACCTGCTGGGCCCAGGATTCTGAAGTGCTTTAGCCTAGAGAGAGCTTGCAACCTCCTCGAGCCGTCGCTAATGGCGGCTGGAGATCAGACCCTACATGCCACAAAAATGGCCTTGCGGCTCTATCAGACTATAGGAGGACCTTCGCCGTGTCACGGCGAAGGTGAGGAAGTAGGCGGCAGGCCGCAAGGCGGCCTAGGCGTACGTGCCTAGGTCGCTCTGTGGTCGGATTGATGGGTTAGGTCGGGTGGCGATTGTGGCGATGTAGAGGGTCTGTGAATTAGTGGAGGATGTTTAGTGGAGTGTGGCGGAGGTTGTGAGGTGGGTGGCAAGACGTGTGGGGGTGTGGAGTGACGGAGGCGTCTTGCTGGAGGGTGGCTAGAGATGAGGAAGATGGCGGTGGACGGTGGCTGTCGAGGGGCATTTTGTGAAATAGGTTGAGGGGAATTGGAGAGGGGATCAAGACGAGTGGTTCTAGCCTAACTAAGTGGATGAAGGGGGCGAGAGGGCGGCTAGCAGTACCTGCTGTCCCCGGAGAAGAAGGCATCCAGTGGAGGAAGATGGCGGCGACGACGGGGCTAGGGCTGCTCATACTGGTGTTGCGCAATGTGGAGGAGGATGGGGAGGACAGCTCTGCCCCTGGTATTGTGGCAGAGCGACGAGAAAGAGGATGGGGGCTCACTGGAGCTCACTGGAGCACTTGGCCAGAGAAGAAGATGAGGAAATCGAGGTGGAATTTCGGCCAAGTCGAGCTCAGGAGGTGCGACCAGAGTTGAGGGTCAATTTATAAGCACTGGCAGGGGTTCCTGTGCTTGGAAGACAAGCTTCCAAGCATGGGAATCCTCGCTAGAGATGGAAGTCTATTAGGTACCCAAATCTCTCATGCGTTCACACGAGAGATTGGGTGCAAATCATAGATCAGGACCACGCTTAGATGGAAGGGAATTCCTCAGAGAATCTCCCTTCCAAATCTGGGAGATCTTTGAGGAATCAGGGATTATTCCCCCTCCATTCCTCGCCAGAGTAGGATTTCTCCCCATTAATGATGGAGGGACCAAAATGTAATTGGGTGTACTAATTTGTAAAGTAGGTCAAGATGACCTCCCCATAGGTCCAAGTTTTGGTACAAACCTAATTTGGACCTAAGGAATCCAATGGTGAAGTTGGATTTTAAATTTTACCACATTTGACTGGATATTTTGCATAAAAACCCAAATTAGGTTAATTGATGAGCTAGGACCCTAATCTAGGTCAAAATTGGTTCCAAAGGCCAATCTGAAGGTTCTAAACCCTAGGGGATATTTTTCCGTGAATTTTAGAGGGTTTAGTTGATTTTTATCCTAACCAGAACCCTGTTGAATTAAGCAAGTTTGTTTTAGGGTTACTAGATGTCATTTAATTCCTGGTTTGCACATTAACCCATTTCTGATTAAACCAACCCACTTTTTATCTTACTCAGACCATTTAACCTATGTTTTGCCTCTGAGAAATCCTCCTCATGTACTACAATGGTAAAATTGCAGGTTTAACCTTTATTTCATGTTTTCTTCTCAGAACACGTATTCCTTCAATTAAGCCCACTTCTAAGTTATGTAGGAGCTTTTATTCTCTTCTTGGGTCAAAATGAGTTAGTTAAGGCTCCTGATGAGGCTCTCATCAAGGATGTTCCCCATAATTTGAAAGATCATAAAAATCCTTTAAGGGCTGAGCGCCCTACATTCTCTGGAACAATTCTTGCATTCTCTGCATTTGTTCCAGTTGCATTTGAAACATCTCCTGTGGTTTCTAAGGCAGAGGAGGTTGTTAATTGGCCATGGGATCAATTTCGCCAAAATCCAATCTATGCCTCCTAGAATACTCGTGGTCCTTCCAATAGGAGATTCAATGACCTCCTTCCCAGAATAAACTAGGTAGAGGTTGGAAGGACTAGGGATAAGAACCCTGCAGCACAACAAAACAAGCCTGTCCTTAAGTGGGGTAGCCTAAGGATCTTCAGACTCTCAGGATCTATCTCAAGATTATAGACGATTTACTCTACTTGCATCCAATCAATCCAACCAGTTAGAAAGGACGGGGGAGAAGGTTCTTCCTTTGGCTTACGCCTCCGGTTCCTAGTGTACCCCAACCTGCAGTCATTTGACACTACTCCCCGAGCTAGACATTAGATTGATTGGTACAAGCAGGTTAATCATAAACAATCTCAGACTGGACCCCGAAGAGCAAATCAGTCCTTAAGGCCAACGTCTACTTGTTTTTATTTAGGCCCAGGATTGTAGTGCTTATGGAATGTGGTGGGCCCTTAAGATGGGTTGTGTCCTTAATGATCACTTGAATATGTGTGAGCGCATGCACAACCAGGGTTTTCAAGCAAAATTTATTTTGATGAGTGGATTTTAAGGTTCAAATCTTGCTTAAGTAGCTTTTAAGGTTTGGAATTAGGTTGATTCAATCAAGTTTTGAGGAAAACTAGATTTTCAAGCATGGGTGAAGATCCTTTTCCTTATGAAATCAAAAGTAAAGTGGAGTGCATAGTATTGGCCTAAATTGAAAACCCTAAAGGGAAGCTACTTGGTGAGTTCATTTTAGGTTAAGTGGTGTAGCCCAAACAACTCAAACAATTGGCCAAAATTGCACCACTAAGTTAGGCACACAAAATGATTGACCTAGACTGATTTCTACTCTTTTATATGTTGATTTGCGTGTATCAGTTCCATAGATCAGAATCCCAGTTGAGTAGATAAAAATTAATTAGGTTATGTGCCTTGAATGTCGGTGTATGTAGTGTGTATGTTTGATTTATCCCACAAGAAGTATCTTTTTGTTGATTTTTTTTTTCATGTGAGGATAAGATGAATGTGGGTGGAAATCCAAGCAACCAAACTAACCCTAGGATTTATGTAAACACCTAGGTTAATTGGGGTTTGAATTAATGTTGTGAAATGAAATCTATGGAGGGGGAAGAATGGGGAGCACTTACAGTTGTCTTCAGCTGTACTTTACTCCGATCTACCACTTGAAGATTTCCTGTTGAGCTACCTGCAAAACAATAGATGAGAAATAAAGTGCGCAAAATGTAGAAAGAAAATCGAGAATCGTTTCCTCCTAGACAACAGCGCCAAAATGTTGAAGTGTAAAATTACGCGATCGGAATTGGATTTTGAAAACTTGTCCTTGTAGTTCGATTTGCGAAGAAATCCGTCAACAGATAAATTTAACCAAAATTCGTAAAGAAATTTCGAGTCGAACAAAGGGAGGCTACGTCGATCTAAAATTCGCGATTATTTTTTTTGATTTTTTTTTTTGATTTTTTTTTTAAAGAGAGATAATTACAATGTAATTGATATTAACACTAAGAGAGAGATAGAGAGAAAGAGAAAATAATCACTTGATATAATAATACTATTTTTACAACTAGAAAGCGGGAAATGATTAGAGCTAGAAAGTGGAAAATTCTATTCTAGAAAGCGATAAAAAGAAGGGAGAGAGATGTTATCCTCCGCGACGACTACTTGGAGGACGAGCCGGACGAAGCGATGCCTGGAAGATGGAGGTCGGAGAGGGAAGAAGCAGGAATGAGGCAGCACATCGTCGTCATTGCGGGATCCACTTCCGGAATGGGGGCGAGAAAACTTTGGATTTGTCTCTAAAGGAGCATCCTGGGTGTGGGACAAGCTTCTCTAGAGCTTTGGAGAAGGAGAGAGATGAAGGAAGGGATGAGAATTTCATAGGATAGGGGTCTCCTTTTATAGTTGCAAGGATTTGGGGCAATTTGGTCATTCCATATTCAAAAACACTAAAATCAGGTCTTTATTAACGGATTTATTCGTCACTAAAGACATGTTGTGGTCAACATGTGCGCACGCCGCGCATGCCTCCTCCTCTCCTGCCTGCCTAATGCAAGCGCATGTCCAAGCAATCTCAGCCATCCGATTGCGAGATCGATCTGCTCAGATCTCCCCTCGCTTGCTTCAGCTTTACACGCTCGTGCGTGTGATCAGGCGTGAGGCAGGGCGTGCAATTACGCATGAACCCGATTAGATGATCTGGGCCGTTCGCAGCTGATCACGTGGTCGAGATCGTGCATGTCCACGTGAGAAGAAGCACCTTAACTACTACGCTACGCAGCAAATTGAGGTGCGGCACTGCTTTTGCATGCGGCTAATCTTGGCCGTTGGATCTTCATCCAACGGCTGAGATCTCACGTCACGCGATCCTTTAGGAGTTGAGCGGAGGGTGGCGGTCAAGTGAGGATGGTTAGGATGGTGCCACATGGCTCCATCCTGAACGTCCATCTTCTTTGTGTTGTAGATGGTGCTACGGGTGTCGAATTGCACTAATTTTCACACTGTTAGGCTACGATCGTCGCTCCAAATCCATCCGTGTGGTCGGATTTGTCATCTGAAGTGTAGATTGACACCATCTTGGCCCTTGATCTCTGAGCTTCCTCAGACTATATCTGGTGCTACGGATGTCCGATCAGGGCGATCTTGGAGTCATTGAACTCCCGTTGTCACCCTGATCAGATCTATACAGTTGGATCTTTCTTCTGAAGCCCTGATTTAAAGTCACCCTGTCCCTAGCCATAAAAGGAGATAATTCTTTTACAATTTATACAATTTGGCCTAAATGCATGATTATGTGTTATGCAATATTTACAATGTATGATGCTAATATGGTACTAAGAATATGCATTAATGGACATTTTTGTCTATCTAAATGTATGCACATCAGCCCTCCTCAAAGAGCACAGGAGCGATCAGGAACTTTGGAAATTAGAGGACTCCCCTTGCATCTGAGAGTCAGCAACGTGGTGTCTAATGCAATTTCTAGCTTTGTAACCATAGTTGAAGGAGCAAGCATGGGATTACAGGGGGGAGATGGAAATTCATATTAGTAGATGTTAAACTGACTCGGGGTGGGCAAGTCCCTAATAAAATAATCCTTAGATATGGAGGAAGCTCTTGGCTTCTTCATGTGAGATTTTTCCTTCGACGGGATGAGAAACTAGAATAAGGGGGAGAAAGATCGTATGCAGAAGTGGTTGGAGTGCAAGCGAGCAGCTCTGAAAGTCAATTAAACCGTCAAGAATACCCTAACTTGAAGAAGAGAAAGGGATTCAATGGCTTAGCACAGCAAGATGAGTTGATGGAAAAGTCTTCTCCAAATCAACAAGGAAATGAGGAGATGTTTGAATGTCCTGAGGGGAGGGAAATTGTGCTAGCAGGAGCAAATGTGCAAAGACAGGAAGATGAACTGGTGACTAATAAAGGCAAGGGTGTCAACTTTACCTTTGAGGCACTTGAAGGAATGAAATATGGGGTTGGAACAACCTCCACAATCAAATATGGTCGCTCTCCCTATAAGCTCAGAGGAAGAACAATATAGAATGGGGTTAGAGGATTAGTGAAAAAGCTATTGCAGCAGTTCTCAATCTGGAAAGAAAGTTGTTGTGAGTGATCTATCGGGGATTTAAATCAAAGTATTGTCATCGTAGTTTGAAATCCGCAATAAATCAAACAACAAATAAAATTTATAAGCTCAGAATCAAGAAATGAAGTCCAAGGTCGAACACAGGGAGCAAGTATTACATTCACGCGCTAATCTCAATAGATAATATAAATAAGCAAAATTAATTACTCAAAAACTAATATGCAATGTATAACATGAGTATGTGACGAGATAAAAGGAACTCTAGACAAAATAATGGCAATTTAGATCACCAATTATTAGCCTAACACATATATAGCAATTACTCAAATAGAATCAAATGAACAAATAGTGAATCAAACGTCTGAATGTGAAATCAGACGACTTAAATGTTCAATTGCTATAGTACACGAGCACTTGGTCATCCTTGATTTTCTTCTACTGTTCTTCTTCTTTGGCTTTTGTATGGCTCCTTCTTCCCTTAGTTCTTCTTCCTTCTCTCACTTCTTCTCTTCACACATAGGGCACTATTTCTCAAACGGCTAAGTGTTAGCCATTGTTCTCCATAGAAAAAACCCCCCTTCACCCCACGCTATCTTCCTTCTCTTTCTCAAGGGACAACTAGGTATTCGAGTAATCGGGCATAAGCACACCAGGGACCAGGGCTGTGTGTGTGACTGTGACAGCCGAGGTGTGAGAGAGCATAGATAGGTCATTGAGTGAGGGTGTAGGACCTCACCCCAGTGTTTGGAGGTGATAAGCCCCAAACACTTTTGCGTATTATATCGCTGCGGAGCTTTGCACGTTTATGATGTGAGACTAAGCTCCCACACTGTTCTTCAACTGTAGCAGCAAGGAACTCCTTCGCCAAATTTGAGCATAAGGGCGGTCAATGCCCTAATTCATTGGTCCACGTATGTTGCTAGAGCAATTCTGCATCACTTGGTGTTGGAGACTGGGATGGACGTATCAAGAATGAGCTTCAAGCTTTGCTCGAAGCTACCGTCAATGGTGGCAAAGGAGAGAACACCTAAAATAATAAAAATGGCCTAAAGGCCATGTCAGAATTGCTCACAAGGATCGTCGGTGGACAAGGAATGCAGTGGTGGTGGTTTTGTGGTGTGGGAGTCGGTGTAGTGGTCGGAGGAAGTGGGTTTGTTCGGTAGGTGTTTTGGGTGGATGGGAAGGAAAATATTTAGAGGGCTTTTGCTGAGTGGAGTATGGCGGAGGTCATGGGTGTGTCGGTGAGGAGGATGGAGGTGTGTAGCGCATGGAAGTCCTCGCCAGAGGGGTTGCCAGAGGTGGAGACAAACGTGGTGGGTGGTGTAGTCGAGGGGTCGAAACAAAGTTTGAAAGGGGGAGAATTAACCTAAGAGGTTAAGGGAAGTAAACTACTCCTAAACTACTGGATGAAAGGGGGGAGATCTCCTTGCCAGGAGTACGTCGGCGTCGGAGAAGAAGAACTCTCCAGTGGGTTAGAAGCGATGAGGATGAGGGGAATTGAGACAACCGCTGGTATGGCGCGACGCGAATGAGGGGGAGAAATGCAAATCAATCGCTAGTATTGCATATGGATGACGAGGGAAGTCGGAGAAGATCATCGGATGTCGTGGAGTCTTTCAGCTGGAGAGGAGGGAGGAAGGAGGGGGATTTCTGGCTGATTAGCCCATATTTGTGGGCTATTTAAGTGTTTAAGTGTCTAGACATTAGGTTAATTTTAACATTTAGATAGCATACATTAGGATGTAAATAAATTAATTCATATTTTTAGCTTAAGTGCATAATTCATGCATTTAGAATTA
Source organism: Thalassia testudinum (assembly GCA_037157565.1). Taxonomy (NCBI): domain Eukaryota; kingdom Viridiplantae; phylum Streptophyta; class Magnoliopsida; order Alismatales; family Hydrocharitaceae; genus Thalassia; species Thalassia testudinum. Next base: position 105,943,070 of record JAZHRO010000003.1, on the reverse strand, counting down.
ACTTAGAATTGCATACATTTGATTAGTTAATTAATTAGGTGCATTACATGCACTATTTTAATTAACATAGAAGTTAACAAGTTATGCATAAATAATCCTAATTATTTTATTCTTTTTTTCTTCTTCTCCTTTGCAGGTAACTCCTCCGTCTTCGCCTCCTCCTGCGCATCAACATTGATTCTATGGTGGATTTTGAATTTCAAATCTTTGTAGCTGTGGCTACAAAAGACAAGGAAGGGCTGCCGTTCAAAAGAGGCCACCACCCCCTTTCTTCCTCACTACGTAGAGAACTTTGCTTCTCATCCATTCCATACCACCGGCCTCCCACCACGGTAGCGCGACTCCACCACCGTGGGTGTGTGGGGTGACAGCCCACACCGCCAAGAGTCCCTGCAACTTCTCCCCACGCCTCAACCCTGCCAAGTGTGCCTCCGCACGTGCCTCCAGCCAGCACACTTCATCTTCTGCAGCAGACCACGCGCACACACTACACCACCACCGCAGCAGGCGTGCACGCGCCTACCTCATCGCTGCCCTCACTTCAGCTAGCATCCCACCCCAACGCCTGCATGTCCGCGCCTTCACCTCTAGCGCACACACGCCCCAGCACCGACGCTTCCTCATGCCATCAGACCCTGTGCACCTTCACCTCCAACGTCCTCGCCTAGCGTGCCTGGCCACCACGCGTCTCCACCCCAGTGCCAGCACGCCCGCGTGCCCTTGCCTAGCGCACATCCTCCAGCAGCACCTTCACCATGCCCCAACGCCTCTGCTTCAGTGCCTCTAGCGCCTCCTTGCAGCACTTGCAGCTAGTGCCATTTGACCCCGCGTGCGCATGTGCGGCCTACAGAGCACCTGCCCCTCCACGTGCCCACGCCTCCTCGCACCTGCAGTGCCCCCAGCACCCGTGCGTCGCCCCTCCCCGCGTCTACTTTACACGCGGCCAGCAGCAGCAACCTCCACCGCCGTTGCTTCTCTCCTCCATTTGGCTGACTTTGGCCATCTCGCAACTTGCTGCCACCACCATTGCGGAGCCCTCGCTCTGGCCAATTTATGCCCAGAAGAGTTCCTCGAACAATCCTCTCTCCCATGCACTAGGAGGAGAGAGGTAGAATCCTTTGTTTATGGTGGAATTAATATTTACATTTCATGCCATTGCCACAAAAATGAATTTTGATTTATCATTATTTTATTGTAGTGAATTTATGCCTTCATGTTCATGCTTCTAGAGAATTGCTAAACCTTACTATTCATCTCTATGTGCATTGAATTTAATTTTGAATTATATTTTAGTATGCATGCAAGTGAATAGTACATGGCATACCTTTGCACATGGATAATTTTCTGATGTAAATATTACATTAACACCCCTTGACTTCTCCATAAATTTAAGGTTTACATTCAAAGCTACACAGGCATTGTTTGATCTGGTGATTAGTTTAGCGAACTTGATTTCGACCTAATTGTGAGTTTAAATAAGTCATTGCCTCCCTGTGGACACGACCGCTCTCCTGTGAGTGGTTTAATTTTAATTTTAATTATTTTGTTAAGCGGTTTTCCACCACTTTGATCTTACAATGACAAATCATCTTAATGCATTATTCGAAAGCGAAAATCGACTTATCAAATGGCACCGTTGCCAGGGAAGCAACGGACGCAATAATTTCACCTAATTTTTATTTCTAATTATTTCTCTTTACACAGTGCTCTGACCATTTATTATCTTTTTTGTGCAAGGAATTTGAGTGAGGTGACAGGTACATCTGAGAGACGACATCGACCTTGAGCGACGCTTACACGCGGGGAAGGCGCAAGAAGACCTGGATCCCACCTCCATAGGAGATTCTCCGTGTCATAAGTCTTATTTCTGTTTTCTCGCCCTTGCAGTAGTTGGGGTTGATTTTAGGGAGCCTGCTCCCTTTTCCTTAGATTTAGGTTTTTAATTATTTTGTGGATTGTTTATCCTTAATTTGCTTGTGCATAAGTACCTTAAAAAAAAAAAACATGAGTGATTAGCCCATAGTTGTGGGCTATTTAAGTATTTAAGTGCCTAGACATTAGGTTAATTCTAACATTTATTTAGCATAAATTAGGATGTAAATAGATTAATTAATATTTCTAATTTAATTAAATAATTTATCCATTGCATTCATATTTTAAATGCATTTAGAATTAACTTAGAATGGCATTCATTTAATTAGTTAACCAATTAGGTACATTGTTTAAGTTAACATAAAAGTTGAGGGTTTGTATATAAATAACCCTAATATTTTAATAATATCCTTTATTCTTCTTCTTTTCAGCAACGGCTCGGCTGCCGCTGCAACGCCTCCTACCGCACTAAAGCACATTCATGGATCAGCGGAGAAGGTGGATCTGCTCTCGCCTCTCCATTCAAATTCGTGTAGGCAGCTACAAAAAGAGGAGAGAGGCTACCGAGAGAAGGAGGCCTTCACCGCCAACCCACACTGTGTAGAGTCCATCTCTTCCATTCCACACCGCCGGCCTCAACCGCAGTGACGACCCTCCACCACCGTGGGCGTGTGGTGTGACAGGCCACACCGCCATCCGGAGGTCGTCCGCATTACCGTGAGCACCTCGTCATGCATCTCCCTCGCCGTCGTCATCAACAACCACTGTCCCAGCTACTGCAATAACCCCTCAGCCAATTAAGACGTCCGGGAAGTTTCCCGGACGTCTGAAGCTTCGACTTCCCCACTCCTGCAACAAGCACACTCGCCCGCACACCTGAAGTGCCAGCCCTCATCCACATGCCCTCCGGCCTTCGTGCACACCTGCGCCCACCGCCAACAGTGCGCGCACCCGCCTGCAACCTTCCTGCACCCCCGCGGCTTCCGCCAATAGCAGCGTGCCCACGCCTCCCGCCAACGTGCAGCACTCACCTGTGCGCCTGCAGCAGAGCCGCCCTTCTCCAGCATAGCTCCAGCGCACTGCAGAACGCGCGCCACCTCCTGCAGTAGCACTAGTCGCGTATGCCAGCAGTGCCACCTTTGCATGTGTGCCTTCTCGTGCGCACACCTCCTCGCCAGGACACCAGCAGCGCCTACGCACGCTCACTTCACCTCCAGCAGCTGCAGCACCGTTGGCCGCCACCTTCGCCGGAGCTCCGTCCGGCCGGCTCCGGCCACCATGCGACACTCCACCACCACCGCTGCGAAGCCCTCGGTCCAAAGAACTTCCTCCGAGCTTCCTGCATCCGGCCGTCCACTCCTCTTCGCGCACGGCCAAGGGGAATAAATCCACTATTTTGCTCCAGTATCCATGCCATTAAAAATTACATTTTCTGCCATTGTCAACTTTTAATGATATTTTATTGATTTTGCATTGCAACAAATATCCTCTAGTTATTAGGAATTGCTATTTTAGCATGATTTCTTGATTCAACCTTAATCTGAAGGCAATTTTGGCTTAACTCTTATCTAAACTAACTACGAACAAACGTTTTTAACCGGTGTCAATTTAAATACGTCATTGCCTCCCTGTGGATACAACCCACTCTTCTGCGAGTGGTTATTTCTTTTTAAATATTGATTTATCGATTTTTCCACCACATAAAACTACAAACGACTTTAAAGGGAAGAATCGATGCGTCAAATGGTGTTGTTGCCAGGGAGGCAACATACGCAATAATTTCACCTAATTTATTTTGATTATTTATCAATTGCACAGTGATTTGACCATTTATTATTTTCTTTTCTGTGCGAGAAATTTGTGCAAGAATCAGCCATTGTGAGAGGCGACCCTTGACGTCGCCAGAGGAGAATTGGACGAGCTATTTTAAAAAGGAGAAGGACAAGGACGCGACAGCCATCATTGTATATTTGGTTGCTAATCTGATTAGAATAGAATTAAGACTTTAGATTTAATTTTTCATTGCATTTTGTTTGAAACCCTTATTCTGGGGTATATTTTGAGGGGTTTGTTCCCCGATTTTGTTTTGGGCCCGTGTTGGGTAATTTTTGGGAGCCTGTTCCCTTTTCTTTAGATTTAGGTTTTTAGTTTATTAATTACTTTTATTTGCTTGTGCATAAGTAGTTTAAAAAATATATAAAAAAAAAATGAGCTACCTGCTAGAAGGTGCTTGCCCTTAAGATGAACCATTCAGGTCTGTATGAGCAGCCTCTAGATTTACTTCTCTGCATTGCGTGCATTCTTGCATCGTTGATTGCTGGAAGCAAGTTACGCATTCTCTTACTTTGCATCCTATTCTTGATCATGCATTGCATTTGGATTTAATTCAAAGACCACAAAATTTTTCTTGAAGCGATCTAACAAGTGGTCACATATATTCGAGAAAAAGGACTAATTAAAGGAGGGACATCTAAAAATCATGGACTTGATTGTAAAACGTGGTGTGCGATTTAAAATGCAAAATCCTTTTGCGGTGAATGCACACTTATATCTTTTGCACCACAACACTCATTTAAACACTCCTAAGTCTTGAAACGACTAGGACAAGAGCTCTCCTACTGTTGGATTCTGAAGTGTTCGGAACTTGAGATCAAAGGTTTTGTAAATCCAAAGAGGGGGATACCCTGTCACGGATTTTTGGGGGTAGTTGAGAAGCACCACGAAAGCACAGCTTCAAAGGAAGGCTTAGGCCTACTTGCATCCCTCGATCTTCCGTCTTTGGATTTACTTAACCATTTGAGATTTAGGGAAGAATACCTAAGCTCCAACTAGGTCTTTTTAGGCATTTCGAAGGTTGACAATAGGCGCGTAATTGATTGGGCAACTTGTTTTGTCACCTACAATTTGAACTAAAGTCAAAAGCCTAAATTTGTAAAGACCGAACAAGTTCTTTTGTATTGTGTTTGTAGTGCATGCTTGGTAGGCATTCTCTTAGGAGACAACTTGTATTTGATCCTGAACCTGAAAGAATCCTAAGAAGAGACCTTCCAAGGGTAGAAATGGCCGGTCAAAGGAGCTTTAAGGAATATTTCATCCCAACCAATCAAGCTGGCCCTGCACTACGAAGACCTGGAGGGGACAATCCGTATGAGATCAAAAGTAGTACCATATCCTTGCTACCCTCCTTTTATGGTACTACTAGGGAAGACCCTTACAGGCATATTGAGGAATTCACCGAGGTCTGTTCCACGGTGAAGCTACAGGGCATTACTGATGACGCTCAAATGCGGACCCTCTTTCCCTTCTCCCTTAAAGACAAAGCCAAGTATTCGTATCACAACCTTGATAATATAAATACTTGGGATGCCCTGAAGAAGGAGTTTTTGAAGAAGTACTTCCCCATGAGCAAAACAAATCACTTTAGGAGGAAAATTATAAGTTTTGTTCAAACAGATGGGGAAGCATTCCATGATGCGTGGGAGTGCTTTAACGACTTGTTGAGACTTTGCCCACATCACCAGGTGCCTAAATGGCAACTGGTTGAAAGGTTCTACACCGGACTTAATGATTCGCATAGGCAAACTGTGGATGGTGCCTGTGTAGGAACCTTTCTATCTAAGACTGAGGATGAAGCTTGGAACTTATTTGATACTTTGAGTGAGAATTCTATTCACTTGAATTCTGCCTACATGGATAGAAAGCCCACTCTTATGCAAAGAAAGTTGGAGGCGAATACGGCAAGGGACACCCAGAATTTAGCCTATCAGATTCAATTATTGAATCAAAACATGGAAAGGCTTATGTCGAACCCGAGTTCATTCGTACCTAACACCTCCACATCCCAAGCTTCCGAATGCTTAATTTGCCAAGGCAATACACACGCCACTGTGGATTGCCACTTGGCCTCCCAATTCCCTGAGCTTGTACAAGCGGATTTGAATGTCGCTCAAGGGTTCCGTCCAAGACCTCGTAATGACCCTTTCTCTAGCACTTATAATGAGGGATGGAGGAACCACCCAAACTTTTCATGGAGACAAGGAAATGTCTCAAATTCAGGGAATTAGAAACCACAATCCTTTCAAAACCATCAAATGAACTAACCTCAGACCTTTGCCCAACCTAAAACCTCTGAGATGGATGAATTGAAGGCGATGTTGAAAACTATGCAAGAAAGTCAAAGTGCCATCATCCAATCTCATGACAAGGCTATACATGAGATGAAATCACAAATTGGACACCTTGTTGAGGCTGTTAGACAGAGGGAGACTGGGAAGCTCCCCAGTGATGCTGATGAAAATCCTAAAGGAAAAGGAATTGTCTTTAGGGACCATGCTCAGGCGGTGACTATTCTGAGGAGTGGGAAAGAAATTTCCAAACCCGATGCTCCTATAGTCTCACCCCCTAAAAAACCATCCACCCCGACTTTCACCCCCACTGGAGAAGACTTGCCCAAATCTTCTCTACTTGAAATCACCTCACTGGAAGAAGTTGCCCCCGTTCCACCCCTTACTCGACATGACAACCCTTCCACCCAGAGATCGAGAGTGCCTTTTCCAGAGTGCTTATCCACCTTTGGGCAGACTTCTGCTGGCTCAACTGGAGCCAAAGATAAGACGGATGAGATTATGGAAACTTTTAAGCAAGTGTAGGTTAACCTGCCTTTGCTTGAAGCTATCAGGCAGATTCCGTCTTGTGCCCGCTACTTAAAGGACCTATGCACGAAAAAGTGGCAATCTAGAAAACAGGTCCAATCAAAAGTTGTCTTGCCTCATTCTGTTAGCTCAATTGTTCAACATGGCACACCCCCGAAACTAAAGGACCCAGGAGCCCCATATATCTCTGTAGTTATTGGTGACTTACAAATTGATGAGTCCCTACTTGATCTGGGTGTGAGGGTGAACATCCTTCCGAGCTACGTGTATGAACAACTTGGGGGAGGCAATCTGAAGCCTAGCCCTGTAATCCTTCAAGTTGCTGATCGATTACTTAAGACATCACGGGGAATTTTGGAAGATGTCCTCATAAGAGTGGAGGATTTCTTCTTTCCCGTTGACTTCTTAGTTTTGGACACTGACCCTACCAAGAAGCCAACCAAACCCTCCATCATTTTGGGCCGCCCCTTCCTTACAACTTTCATGCTTCAATTAATTGCAATATTGGGGCATTGAAAATGGGCTTTGGGAATAGGAAAATCCGACTTAATGTGTTTGATGCTTACAAACAAGCCAGACTTGAGGATTGTTCTCAAGTTGAGGTGATAGATGACTTGATTGAAGAGGCAACTCCTGTAATGTTATGTGATGACCCCCTTCAGCATGTCATGCTAAATGAGCATTCCCATCTCTTGGAGGAATGTGAGGGGGATATACTAGAACTTGAGGAATTGCTTGGAGTTTCTGCTGAGTCTCTTCCCCCATCATTTTGGCCGAAGGTAGATCTGCTACCTGAGATGGGGACATCTATTATGAAACCCTCAATCATACAAGCCCCCGACCTTGAGTTGAAACCCCTCCCTGACACTCTCAGTATGTTTTCCTAGGTGCCAATGATACGCTCCCTGTTATCATTTCGGCTGTGCTATCTGAGGCACAGGAGGGAGCCTTGATTGAATGCCTATCTAGGCACAAGGAAGCTATTGCTTGGAGCATTGCTGACATTAAGGGTATAGACTCTACACTCTGCATGCATCACATTTACACTGATGATTCCATCAAGCCTTTTAGAGACATGCAGAGATGTCTGAACCCTAATATGAGGGAGGTGGTTAAAAAGGAAATCTTGAAGTGGTTGGACTCCGGGATCATATATCCCATTGCTGATAGTAAATGGGTCAGTCCCATTCATGTGGTGCCAAAGAAGGCAAGCTTTACTGTGGAACTCAACGACCAAGGTGAACAAGTTGTCACTAGACCCTCAACTGGATGGAGGGTTTGTATTGATTATCGCAAGCTGAACACCACTACCCAGAAGGATCACTTTCCTTTGCTTTTTATTGATCAAATTCTCAAAAAATTGGCAGGGAATAAGTATTATTGCTTTCTCGATGGATATTCTGGGTACAATCAGGTGGCAGTCTTTCCTGATGACCAGGAAAAGATGACATTCACAAGTCCTTACATTACTTTTGCATTCAAGCGTATGCCGTTTGGATTATGTAATGCCCCTGCAACTTTCCAGCGGTGTATGATGTCTATCTTTTCGGACATGATTGACGAGTGTGTTGAAGTGTTTATGGATGACTTCTCCATTTATTGCTCGTCTTTTGACCAGTGTCTCCTGCACCTGGAGAATGTGTTGAAACGATGTAAGGAGACTGGTTTAGTCCTCAGCTGGGAGAAAAGTCACTTCATGGTACAGAAAGGAATTGTACTTGGGCATATTGTATCCGAGCAAGATTTGGAAGTAGATAAAGCCAAGATTTATTCTATTTCCAAACTTCCATTACCTACGAATGTCAAACAGATTAGATCTTTTCTGGGCCATGCTAGCTTTTATAGGCGCTTTATTAAAAATCTTAGTAAAATTTCTAGGCCACTTTGTGACTTATTGGCGAAGGAATCTTCCTTCAATTTTGATTCAAAGTGTGTTGAGGCCTTTCAAACCCTAAAGGAGGCCTTGATCTCTGTGCCTATTCTCCAAGCTCCTGATTGGACACTCCCATTTGAGCTTATGTGTGATGCTTTGGATTATGCAGTGGGAGCAGTCCTTGGACAAAGGGTTGAGGGAAGACCTCATATGCTGCATTATGTAAGCAAGACTTTAACCGAAACTCAGCAAAACTACACCGCCATTGAAAAAGAATTACTTGCTGTAGTTTTTGCTCTGGAGAAGTTTAGGTCTTATCTACTTGGGTCTAAGGTGGTTATTTTTACTGATCATGCAGCAGTGAAACATCTCATTGCTAAGAAAGATTCTAAGCCACGTCTGATTAGGTGGATCCTACTCCTTTAAGAATTTGACTTGGAAATACGTGAAAAGAAAGGAGTAGAAAATGTTGTGGCTGACCACCTGTCTCGCCTTCCTCTTAATGACTCTCTTTCTGGAGACATTCGTGAGACATTTCCCGATGAAACTCTGATGGCGCTAACACCAACTTTACCTTGGTGTGCAGACACTGTAAATTACTTGGTCACTGGACAAACTCCTGGCTCTTGGGATGAGCAGAAAAGAAAGAGATTCATTTCTCAAGCAAGATATTTTCATTCGGAAGAGCCAGAATTATTTAGAATTGGACAAGACCAAGTATTGAGACGTTGTGTGCCTGAAGAGGAACAACAAAGCGTGCTGAGTTTTTGCCATGAACTTCATTGTGGAGGACACTTTGGTGCTAAGAAAATTGCTTTTAAGGTTCTCCAGTCCGGTTTTGGTGGCCTTCCTTACTTAAGGATTCTCATAATTTTGTTAAGGCCTGTATTAGATGTCAACAGGCTGGAACAATTGGGAAGAGGAATGAAATGCCTCAACATCCTATTCAATCTGTTGAAATTTTTGATGTGTGGAGAATTGACTTTATGGGCCCCTTCCTGTCATCCCATGGTTTTGAATATATCTTGGTGGCAATTGATTATGTCTCTAAATGGATAGAGGCCATTCCTACACGCACAAATGACCACTCTGTGATTTTGAAATTTGTGAAGGCCAATATCATATCCCATTTTGGCTACCCCAAGACTATTATAAGTGATGGGGGACCTCATTTCCGAAACCACCACTTCAATCAGTTAATCAGGAGTTTGGGAGTGACTCACAAGGTTCCTCAGACAAGTGGCCATGTTGAAGTGTCAAATAGGGAGATAAAAAATATTTTGGAAAAGACCATTAGACCTGATAGGAAAGACTGGTCCCAAAAGCTCGATGATGCTTTGTGGTCTTATCGAACGGCCTATAAGACCCCTTTTGCTACTTCTCACTTTCGTATTGCGTATGGAAAAGCATGCCATTTACCTGTTGAGTTGGAGCATAAAACACTTTGGGCTATTCAAAGTGTTAACATGGATTTAGAGAAGGCAGGTAAGGCACGACTTCTAGAATTAAGTGATCTTGAGGAGTTGAGGAATGATGCTTATGACACCTCTCAAGCTTATAAAGAAAGAACTAAGGTCTTGCATGATAAGTTTATTCTTCGAAAGACCTTTGAGCCCAACCAACAAGTCTGGCTTTTCAATTCCAGACTTAAGATTTTTCCTAGGAAGTTAAAATCTTGTTGGGATGGGCCTTACATAATCACCAAAGTATTTTCGCATGGAGCTGTGGAGATCAAAAATCCTTCCTCTTCAACAACTCCCTTTATTGTCAACGGTCAACGGTTAAAACCGTACATAACTTTAGATGGCCATCTGGTTGATGAAATCACTCTTGAGGAGCCTTAGCTCCTACCATTCTCCGCCTCAGGTAATATCTTCCTTTAGCTATTTTTGTTTTCAATGAGGACATTGTTTGAACCAGGCATGGGGGAGAGGACCTGAGGCATTTTGTTTATAGCATGCATATAAAAAAAATGAAAATGACAAAAAAAAAAAGTTTTTATCTTAACTGGATAAGTCCTGCAATCTTAAGCAAATCAGAACTCTAGGGTAGACTAAATTAATTCTAGGGTCAAACTTTAGAAGCTAAATGAGCTGCTAGCTTTAGACCTTTAGGGTCCTTTGTGGACTTAAAAACCTAAGTAGGAGTTAAGTTGCAGACCATTCTTCAAGAGGTTGAGGAAGGGAAGCTAAGGTTTGAGTTAAAAGGTGGGGTAGTACCTGGAGTCTTGTTCTACCTTTTGGTTTACGGGTCCTTGTAACCCAAGCATCCAAATTTCACACACTTGGCCTGGTAATTAACTTAATTTCTTTCTTTCTGAAAAGAGATTTGGTTCTCTTAGTTTTCACTTAGGAGAGGCTTGAAAACTCATTTTGATTGGAAGAGTTCCCGCCGCAGGAGAGGTGGAGTATATACTCACCTTGAGGATGCGATGATAACATATTACCTCCTCGGCGCTTGTCTTTTAGGATATCCATCCTACTAGGGGCATGTAAGCACATTGTGCGGTTCAGGTACCATGGGCAGCCCTATCTCGAAGTGCCGATTGCCATAGGCCTAAATTTGCTTAAGAAATCCATGAGCGATACTATCTTGAAGTGTTGATTGCCAGGAGTTCTTGGGGTCGTTATGGGCGGTGCTATCTCGAAGCATCGAAAGCCAGGCACCCTTCGAGGTATGGTAATGGGGACAATGAATCCGACACAAACCGTGTTGATAGCTGATCTGAGGTTAGACTTAGAAGAATCAAACAAAAAAGAAATATATATATATATATATATATATAAAATTTCCTTTAACTCAAATAACTTAGACCAATGCACAGGCACGGATGCTTTAATCTCAGGGATCAATAAACTTTAGGGTAGAGTCAGAAATCAGGGAAGCTTGTGCCTACAACTCGTCTTTAGCCAACCTAGTCTGTAACTTAGCAACTACTTAGGAACCTTGGGTCTAGAGTCTAAACTTAATATGCTTCTGAAGGAAGACCAAGTGAGTTAACTAGTCTACTTGGAGTGCTAGGTTTCGCTTAATTTTTCTAGGGACTAGCAAAAACAAGGCATGGGGGTATTTGATTAGCCCATAGTTGTGGGATATTTAAGTATTTAAGTGCCTAGACATTAGGTTAATTCTAACATTTATTTAGCATAAATTAGGATGTAAATAGATTAATTCATATTTCTAATTTAATTACATAATTCATGCATTGCATTCATATTTTAAATGCATTTAGAATTAACTTAGAATGGCATTCATTTAATTAGTTAACCAATTAGGTACATTGTTTAAGTTAACATAAAAGTTGAGGGTTTGTATATAAATAACCCTAATATTTTAATAATATCATTTATTCTTCTTCTTTTCAGCAACGACTTGGCTACTGCTGCAACGCCTCCTACCACACTAAAGCACATTCATGGATCAGCGGAGAAGGTGGATCTTCTCCCACCTCTCCATTCAAATTCGTGCAGGTAGCTACAAAAAGAGGAGACAGGCGGCCAAGCGAAGGAGGCCTCCACCCCCAACCCACACTGTGCGGAGTCCATCTCTTCCATTCCACACCGCCGACCTCAACCACGGCGACGACCCTCCACCACCGTGGGTGTGTGGTGTGACAGGCCACACCACCATCCGGAGGTCGTCCACATTACCGTGAGCACCTCGTCGTGCACCTCCCTCGCCGTCGTCATCAACAACCACTGTCGCAGCTACTGCAATCACCCCTTAGCCAGCTAAGACGTCCGAGAAGTTTCCCGGATGTCTGAAGCTTCGACTTCCCCACTCCTGCAACAACCACACTCGCCCACACGCCTGAAGCGTCAGCCCTCATCTGCATGCCCTCCAGCCTTCATGCACACCCGCGCCCACCGCCAACAGTGCGCGCACCTGCCTGCAACCTTCCCACTCCCCCACGCCTTCCGCCAACAACAACGTGCCCACGCCTCCCACCAGCGTGCAGCGCTCACCCGCGCGCTTGCAACAGAGTCGCCCTCCTCCAGCTCAGCTCCAGTGCACTGCAGAACGCGTGCCACCTCCGTGGGCACCCTACAGTAGTAGCAACCGCGTACGCAAATAGCACCACCTCCGTGCACGCGCAGTCTCGTGCACACACCTCCTTGCTAGGACACCAGCCGCACCTACGCACGCTCACTTCACCTCCAGTAGCTGCAGCACCGTTGGCAGCCACCTTCGCTGGAGCACCATCCGGCCGGCTCCGGCCACCACGCGACATTCCACCACCACCGCTGCAAAGCCCTCGGTCCAAAGAACTTCCTCCGAGCTTCCTGCATCCAGCCATCCACTCTTCTTCACGCATGGCCAAGGGGAATAAATCCCCTGTTTTGCTACAGTATCCATGTCATTAATAATTACATTTTCTACCATTGTCAACTTTTAATGATATTTTATTGATTCTGCATTGCAACAAATATCCTCTAGTTATTAAGAATTACTATTTCAGCATGATTTCTTGATTCAACCTTAATCTGAAGGCAATTTTGGCTTGATTCTTGTCTATACTAACTACGAACAAACATTTTTAACCGGTGCGAATTTAAATACGTCATTGCCTCCTTGTGGATACGACCCACTCTTCTGCGAGTGGTTATTTCTTTTTAAATATTGATTAGTCGATTTTTCCATCACATAAAACTACAAACGACTTTAAAGTGAGTAATCGACGCATCAACGAGCTACCTACTAGAAGCTTCTTGCCCTTAGGCCAAATCATTTAGCACTGAATGAGCAGCATCTAGATCTAATTCTTATCTTGCATATTACATGAAGAATGGTGGAATCAGGTATGCACTTCTAACTTCGCATTTCTACCTGTCATGCAAATGCATTTGGATTAATTTTTAGACCACATAATCTGTCTTGAAGCGATCTAATAAAGTGGTCACATTTAATTCTTGAAAAAGGACTAATTAAAGGAGAGACATTTAAAAATTAAGGACTTGATTTTCAAATGTGGAATGCGATTCAAAATTCAAAAATCTTTTGCGGTGTATGCACACTTATATCTTTTGCACCATGACACGCATTTAGACACTCCTAAGTCTTGGAACTACTAGGACAAGAGCCCTCCTACCATTGGATTCTGAAATGTTCAAAACTTGAGATCAAAGGTTTTGTAAATCAAAAGAGGGGGATACCCTGTCACAGAATTTTGGGGGTAGTTGAGAGGCACCACGAAAGCATAGCTTCAAATGAAGGCTTATGCCTACTTGCATCCCTCGATCTTCCATCTCTGGATTTGCTTTACCATTTGATTTTTAGGGAAGAACACCTAAGCTCCAACTAGGTCTTTTTAGGCATTTCGAAGGTTGACAATGGGCACGTAATTTATTGGGCAACTTGCTTTCTCACCTACAATTTGAACTAAAGTCAAAAGACTAAATTTGTAAAGATCGAACAAGTCCTTTTGAATTGTGTTTGTAGTGCATGCTTGGTAGGCGTTCTCTTAGGAGACAACTTGTGTTTGATCCTGAACCAGAAAGAATCTTAAGAAGAAACCTTCCAAAGGTAGAAATGGCTGGTCAAAGGAGCCTTAAGGAATATTTCATTCCAACAAATCAAGTTGGCCCTGCACTACATAGACCTGGAGGGGACAATCCTTATGAGATCAAAAGTAGTACCATATCCTTACTACCCTCCTTTTATGCTACTGCTAGGGAAGACCCTTACAGGCATATAGAGGAATTCACCGAGGTCTGTTCTAATGTGAAGTTGCAAGGCATTATTGATGACGCTCAAATGAGGACCCTCTTTCCCTTCTCTCTTAAGGACAAAGCCAAGTATTGGTATTACTGATAGACGACTTTTCTCTTTGCGTTATAGTATTTAAGTGGTGGAAAAATTGACTAATAAAAACTAATGAAAATAACCACTCGCAGAAGAGTGGGTCGTGTCCATAGGGAGGCAATTATGCAATAAATACTTAATTATTTAATATTATTTTGGATAGTGCGAAATCCCTATTCAACTCTGACATAAAATGTGAAGGAAAGTAGATTTGCAATAACTTAAAAAGATAAGGGTATATGTGCAGTTTTCCCTCACAGAAATCTCCAATAAATTTATGATAAATTTATGCAATTTTTATGTGACGTGTACTAGAGAAAATTAGTACTTAAGTTAAGCCCAAAAATCAATCTTCAAACTAGTAAATATCAATAACATGCAATTATAATGAAATATGAGTGTTCATGTGCAATTCTGCCATAATATAATAATAATAAATAAAAATCAAATTATGTGGCAATGGCAGTGAATGTAAATACTAATTGGTGTAAAAACAGAGCATTTTTGCTCTCTCCTCCTCGTGAGAGAAAGAGAGAACAGGCAGGGCTTTGGAGAGGCTAAGGAGGATGACGAGGACAAGGGCTTCCGATGGTGCAGCAACGTCAACGGAGGTGGTCGGAGGTGGCTAGCGGGCGAAGGAGAAGACGCCGACATGAAGGCCCTATTGAAGGATGAAGGTGCTGGTGGCAGGCTGCGGCAAGCATGCGCGCACTTGCGGTGAGGCGATAAGCAGAGGCTGAAGCACGAAGGCATGCGTGCGGCCGAGGTAGTCTGCAGGTGGGCGGAGGTAGCGCCTGTGGGTGCTCCTGTAGATGCTGAAAGGCGCTAGCGGGTGAGGTAGCAGCTGCGGGCTTGGTGCGCTGAAGGTTTGAGTGGCTGCAGTGAGGCATGCAGGCGAGGTGGGTGTTGTAGATGCTAGAGCACGCGTGGAAGGGAGATGGGTGCGCGGGTGTGTTGCTGCAGTGCAGTGCAGGAGCGGGAAGTAGGCGCGCCTGCAGATGGCTCGGGTGAGCAGTGGGGCATGTGGGTGCCTGCAGGAAGGAGGGGGCGCCCTGAGGTATG
Organism: Thalassia testudinum; assembly: GCA_037157565.1. NCBI lineage: Eukaryota > Viridiplantae > Streptophyta > Magnoliopsida > Alismatales > Hydrocharitaceae > Thalassia > Thalassia testudinum. The sequence goes on along the minus strand of JAZHRO010000003.1, from coordinate 105,927,809 downwards.
GCTGCAGTTGCTTCTAGAGGGATGGGCACGCGGGTGTGGAGAGGCGCTGTGGAAGGCACGCGGGTGTGCGCCTGCGGCTAGCTAGAGAGGCTGGCGGGTGCGGGTGCTGCGGTGAGGTTTTTCCCTGCAACGGGGAAGATGGACCACAGTGCACGCTGGAGAAGATGGTGCCCGTTCTTCTCTTCCTAGATGATTCTTCCCTCTCTCCTTGGATGATTCTTCTTTTTAACTTCTCCGTTGCGACTCCAAGAATTAAGGGATTTTCAAATCCCTTAACTATCTCTGGCCGACGGCTGTTGAGGGTTCCCCGGAGAATGGGGAAAAGAGCAGCCGCCGGTGATTTGAGAAAAAGGGTAATTTATCCTTTTCTCCTCATTCTTTTGCGAATTATTTTTCCTGCACATAAAAAGAACATATTAAGTTATAGAATAAATGTAAACCTAAATCATGATGCATGCAAACATTCTATAAATTAATATAGTTATTAACAAACCTAAAAGATATAATTAAAGCTACTTAGGCGTAATATTAGTCCATTACAATGGACTCATCAAAAACCCCCATGCCTAAGATTTGCTAGTCCCTAGCAAAAATGAGAAGTAATAAGAAGATTTCTTCTTTTCTTATTTCAAAACATTAGAAATCCAAACAAATGTGAAGTGCTGATAGCCTAGGTAACAGATCCAAGTGAAAGAGCCAATTCGCATTGGGAGTTCATACATTACCCTTGGCAAAAACTTCTGTCGAGATAGGCAACTACTTCCCTCGGGGATAAAGCAGACGATAATCTGTAATTTGACCCCGGTGTTTGGCTTAGGTAGGAGATATCGAGTTGAATGGATTTGTATTTGGTGTCACACACTCATCTGGTGCTACATATAGTCTAGTACTGCAGACTCTAGATCTCTAGACTATTAGACAAGTCAACTCTGAGAGAGGCTACACAATTGTGCTCTCTTGATGTTCCTGGGCACTCTCTCTTTTCTTTCTTTCTGAGATCACGAATCTCACCAGATTTAGAAATTGTACTCAGTATTTGGTGGCCTCACATGGCATCCACACTTCACTTAAAGTCTTAATAACTCTACAACTAAGTTAGAGTCCTCAACCAGTATTCGGGAGATCAAAAATATTAAAAAGTAGGTATGGGTCATATTCGGTGGAACACGAAAGGTGTTTTGTTGCCTCATAAACAATATTACATTAGAAACTTGGACTTTTTTTTTTGTAATATAACTATTTCTTCTTTTTCTTCTTTGTATTTCTTCTTTTTCTTCTTTTCTCTCTTCCTTTTTTTTCATTTTTTTTTCTTCTTGTTTTTGTTTCTTTTTCAATCAACACAACACAATACGGACTTTTATTTATGAGGCATTATTAGGGATGATGATGGTCAAGAGGAAGTTGTGTGGCTTATTTGGTGGAAGTACCTATTCTCGGCACCGGGAAGGAATGAATAGGACAGGCGTATTTCTGACCTTTGACATTATTACCCTCCTTCACCCAAGGACTCTATGAAGGATGGTCATAACCATTGACCATAGTCATAGCTTTATTAAGACTCAATCTTTGTGTATCTGCCTTATTTGGTGACTCTCAGGAATTCACTCAAAATACACACACAGGAACAGAGAGTGAAAACTACGCCTAACTCTAAAGTATCATCATCTAATTATCCAGAACTTAGGAGTCCTTGCACTAGACTTAGTGCACCAGTAATCTCTCTACTTCTTCTCACAAATATGAGGTGGATTTACTAGAAGATAGTATGCCTGACTCCCTATGAACTGTCCAAGGGTTCAGTGGACTATAAATGCTTATTGGTTTTCCTCAAGGATTCATTACCCAGTCTACATGCATGTGAAATAAATATACTGGATTCTAAACTTAAGAAATAATTTCGGAAGAAAAACCTCCAATAACAAAGGTATTTTGCTAGGGACTAACCCAATCAGCTCAAATTTTTTTTTTTATTTAATAAATATGTATGCAAATATTTATAAATGCTATAAACACTATAAACATTCTCAGGTTATACCCCCCCATGCCTAAGACTGACAATGTCCTCATTGGAAAAATACAGACACAGAAGAATATCACCTGAGGAGAGTGGGAGGAGCTAAGGCTCCTCAAGCCGTAGTGCATCCAAAACCTGGCCATCTGAAAGAGTAATATACGATTTAAGTCGCTGGCCATTTACTTTAAAGCTCGCACCTGAAATAGGGTTCCTAATCTCTACAGCTCAATGAGGGAAGGCATTGATAACAACGTATGGCCCATCCCAACGAGACTTGAGCTTTCCAGGAAATAATTTAAGTCTAGAATTGAAAAGCCAGACCCACTGGTTGGGCTCAAAAGTCTTTCTAATGATGTGCTTGTCATGGAAGACTTTTGTACGTTGCTTGTAAGCTTGAGAAGTTTCATAAGCTTCATTACGAAGCTCCTCAAGCTCACTTAATTCTAACATACGTGCTTTTCCCGCTTTATCCAGATTTAAGTTAACATTTTTTAATAGCCCAATAAGCTTTATGTTGGATTTCAATGGGAAGGTGGCACGCTTTTTCGTAGACAAGATGGAAAGGAGACATGCCCAAGGGAGTCTTATACGTAGTTCTGTAGGCCCAAAGAGCATCATTTAGTTTTTTAGACCAATCCTTTCGATTAGGCCTGACAATTTTTTCTAAAATTCACTTAATCTCCCTATTAGACACTTCAACTTGTCCACTCGTTTGGGGATGATAAGGTGTGGCTATCATGTGGTTGACTCCCAAATTTTGGAGTAGTCTTGTGAAGTGTACATTCTTAAAGTGAGGTCCTCCATCACTTATGTTCGTCCTTGGGCACCCATACCGAGAAATGATATTAGCCTTAACAAATCCCAAGACCACGGAATGGTCATTGGTTCACGTGGGGATGGCTTCTATCCATTTTGATACATAATCAACAGCCACAAGGATGTATTCCTATCCTAAGGATACAGGAAAGGGACTCATGAAGTCAATGTCCCAAATATCAAAGATTTCAACAGGGAGGATAGGTTGTTGGGGCATCTCATCCCTTTTTCCAATGGTTCCTGTCTACTGGCAACGTAGACATGCGCCCACATATGAATGTGCATCTCGGAATAATGTGGGCCACCAAAAACCAGACTGAAGAACCATATGAGCAGTCTTCTTCCCACTAAAATGTCCCCCACAGTGGAGGTAATGGCAGAAACTCAGAACACTTCTTTGTTCCTCATCAGGGACGCTATGACGAAACAGCTGGTTAGGGCCTATTTTGAAAAGCTCGGGTTCCTCCCAGTGATAAAATTTAGCATTGGCGATAAACCTATCTCACTTTTGCTTGTCCCAAGTACTGGGGGTGATGCTTGTGACCAGATCGTTCACTATGTCAGTGAACCAAGGAGTTTTAGCTTCCACGGCCATTAGGGACTCATCAGGGAAAGTCTCTTGAATATCGCCAGCATAGTTTGATGCCTCAATAGGGATCATAGACAAATGGTCTGCTACCACATTCTCAACTCCTTTCCTTTCTTTAATTTCCAGGTCAAATTCTTGGAGTAGTAGAATCCAACGAATTAGGCGAGGTTTGGTGTCCCTTTTAGCCAGAAGATGCTTAAGGGCTGAATGAACAGTGAACACCACAACCTTGGATCCCAAAAGATAAGACCGAAACTTTTCCAAAGCAAATACTACAGCAAGTGATTCCTTTTCAGTGACCGTGTAGTTTTGCTGAGGATCCGTAAGGGTCTTGCTGGCATAATGCAGCACATGAGGTTTGCCATCAACCCTTTGACCTAAGATCGCTCCCACTGCAAAATCAGAAGCATCACACATAAGCTCAAATGGGAGGGTCCAATCGGTGCTTGGAGAATCGGCACGGTAATGAGGGCTTTCTTCAAAGCTTGGAAAGCCTCGCCATGTCTGTCATCAAAATCGAAGGCGACATCCTTTGCTAACAGGTTGCAGAGTGGCTTAGAGATTTTACTGAAATCTCTAATGAAGTGCCTATAAAATCCAGCATGGCCAAGGAAAGATCTAACCTGATGAACATTGGTGGGCAATGGAAGCTTAGAGATGGAATCGATTTTTGTGGTGTCCACCTCTAGTCCTCTCTTGGAAACTATATGCCCTAACACAATGCCCTGCTAGACCATAAAGTGGCTTTTCTCCCAGCTAAGCACCAGCTTTGCCTCTTTGCAACGGGTTAAGACTTTATCAAGGTGCGAAAGGCATAGGTCAAACAATGAGCCGTAAATGGAGAAGTCATCCATGAGAATTTCAACAAACTCGTCGATCATATCAGAAAAGATAGCCATCATACAACGTTGGAAAGTGGCAGGAGCGTTACATAACCTGAATGGCATTCGACGGAACACAAAAGTGCCATACGGACTTGTGATGGTGGTACGCTCCTGATCATCAGGAAAAATGGCTATCTGATTGTACCCAGAGTACCCATCAAGAAAACAAAAGTACTTGTTCCCCGCCAATTGTTCCAAAATTTGATCGATAAACGGTAAGGGGAAATGGTCTTTCTGGGTAGCCGTGTTTAAACGGTGGTAATCAATGCAAACCCTCCAACCAGTTGAGGGTCTAGTGGTCATTAGTTCTCCTTGGTCATTCTCCTCCACAGTGATTCCTGCCTTTTTCGGAACAACGTGAATCGGACTGACCCATTTACTATCTGAAATGGGATAGATAATCCCTGCATCCAGCCATTTCAAAATATCATTTTTAACAATCTCCCACATATTTGGATTGAGCCTTCTCTGCATGTCTTGGAAAGGCTTCACGAACTTGTCCGTGTATATATGATGCATGCAAAGAGAGCGATCAACACCCTTAATATTAGCAATTGTCCAGGCAATTGCTTCCTTGTACCTTTGTAAACACTCAAGTAGAGCTCCCTCCTGTAATTCAGATAATGCAGACAAGATAATAACGGGGAGCGCGTTATTAGGGCCAAAGAAAGCATATTTCAATGTGCTCGGGAGGGGTTTCAACTCCAATTTAGGAGCCTTTTGGATTGAGGGTTTTAGTTGAGATGTCCCCACCTCAGGCAGTGGATCTACCTTCACAGTCCAGGGTAGGGACAAAGACTCAGTGTGTACCCCCAGCAACTCTTCTAGTTCGGGCATTTTCCTTTCAGTTTCTTTAATAATCTAGGGATGGTCCTGAGATATGACCTTCTGAAGGGGATCTCTACATAAGAGTGCTGGAGTAGTCTCTTCAATTATTTCATCAACTACCACAATATGAGAATAATCTTCAAATCCGGGTTGCTTGTAAGTATCAAAAACATTCAACCGGATCTTCTTGTTCCCAAATCCCATTTTAAGTGCTCCAGATCAACAATTTATAAAGGCGTTGGTTGTGGCCAAAAAGGGGCATCGCAGAATAATGGACTTCTTTGTGTGCTTATTAGATGGGTCAGTATCAAGTACCAGAAAGTCATTGGGGAAGAAGAAATCCTCCACTCTCACACGGACATCTTCCAACAATCCCCACGGTGTCTTAAGTGATCTGTCTGCAACCTGGAGGATTACTGAACTAGGCTTCAGCTTTCCTCCTCGAAAAAGGTCAGAGAAAGAGCTCAGTAGAATGTTTACCCCCGCACCCAGATCGAGCAGAGCCTCGTCAATGTGTTGGTTACCTATAACCACTGAAATATACGAGGCTCTGGGGTCTTTCATTTTGGGGGGTGTTCCATGCTGAAGAACCGAGCTAACATGGTCAGGCAGGATGACCTTGGTTTGGACCTGTTTCCTAGATCAATGCTTCTGGGTGCATAGGTCCTTTAGAAGCTTGGCATAGGATGGAATCTGTTTAATCTCTTCCAACAGAGGCAAGTTAATCTGGACTTGCCTAAAAGTATCCATAATCTCTTCCATCCTATCCTTGGCTCCAGACGAGCCAACAGAAGATTCCCCAAGAGCAGATAGGCGCTCTGGATAGGGCACCCTCAGCTTCTGGGTAGAGGGGTCGTCATGGCGGGAAAGGGGTGGTGGAAGGACAACATCGTCATTATGGGTGATTTTTTGTGAGGGAGAGTGGTGTGGCTCTTCCTCAGGTGAGATGGAAGTCGGGTCAGGTATGGAAGGGGAATTCTGAGATGTAACCATAGGAGTGTTATCAGGCTTGTCAATCCTTTTTCCACTCCTCAACACGGTCACTACTTGGGCATGCTCCCTGAATACAACCCCCTTGCCCTTACGGTTCTCCTAAGAAGAGCTAGGTAGCTTCCCCGGATCACGTTGCCTAATTGCCTCAATAAGATGACCAATTTGGGATTGCATATCAGTAATCATCTTATTCTGAGATTGGATAACCATATTCTAATGCTCTTGCATTGCTTTCATCATGTCCTTCAGTTCATCCATCTCAGAGGGCTTATTCGGAGGAGAGTTTTCATAAGAAGGTTGGTATGTGGGCTGGGGAGGTAAGGGTCTTGTATTCCCTGAGTTAGAAGCATCAGCTTGCTTCCAAGAGAAGTTTGGATGGTTCCACCACCCTGGATTATATGTGTTAGAGTAAGGGTTATTGCGAGGGGGGCGGAAACCTTGGGCTGCGTTCAAGTTGGCCTGAATCAACTCAGGGAATTGGTTTGCCTGATGGCACTCCACAGTGGCGTGCATTGTGCTTTGGCAAATGGAGCATTCTCTTGAAGCCTGAAAAATAGAGGTTGCTTGCAGGTTCATGCTGGGGTTTGCTAAAAGCCTATCAAAGCTTTTATTCAATAGTTGAATCTGATAAGACAAATCCTGAGAAGCCCCAGCTTCATGGGCCTCTATCTTCCTCTGCAATATTGATGGTTTTCTTTCTTGATAGGCAAAGGACAGCTATATGGAGTTGTCGCTTAAAGTTTCAAATAATGCCCAGGATTCATCCTTAGTTCTGGTCATGAAGGTTCCTACACAGACTGCATCAATGGTTTGCCTATGCCTTTCAGATAATCCATTATAGAACCTTTTGACCAACTGCCATCTTGGGACTTGATGGTGGGGGCATAACCTAAGAAGGTCATTAAAGAGCTCCCAAGTCTCATGAAACTGCTCCCCTTCTTGTTGAGTAAAACCCATAATCTCTCTTCTGTAATGGTTGGTTTTACTCATAGGAAAATACTTTTTTAAAAATTCTCCCTTAAGGGTAGCCCAATCATTTACCATTGCATCGAGGGTATGATACCAATGCTTGGCCTTATCCTTTAGGGAGAAAGGAAATAGAATCCTCATCAGGGCTTCATCAGTAAAGCCCTGGAGCTTCACCGTAGAATAAACCTCGGTGAATTCCTCCCTAGTAGTACCATAAAAAAAGGGCAATAAAGATATGGTACTGCTCTTGATCTCATACGAATTATCCCCTGCCGATCGTCTTAGTGCTTGTGCAGGTTGGTTAGTAGGAATAAAATAGTCCCTTAGGGCCTTTTGTTGATTTGCACCTTGCTCAGCCATTCCGTCTTTTCCTTCTCCTAGGTGAGCTCTCCTAAGAATTCTCTCAGGCTCAGGATCAAACACTAGACTACCCTCAAGAGAGCATCTACCAAGCATACAAAACACAATTCATATTTTTTTTTTTTATTGAGTAAGTCAAACCTCCGCTCCAAAGATAAGTCAAAAGATCAAGACTTATCCCTCCGTTCCCACGTAAGTGGTATAAGAGGGGTGTGGACTTGAAATGTTAACCTTCTTTATTGTGGATGTTGAATTAGTTAATGTAAATGGCCAAACAAGTTTTTCACTGCAATTACGTGCCTTAATTCAACCTTTGAGTGCCCTTGGACCTATACTTTGCTTGGATGATACTCCTAGGTGATCAAGTGAGAAGTTACTCCAAGGACGAACAAAGGGATGCAAGTAGGGCGAACCCTTCCTTTGAGGCGATGCGAATGCAGTGCCCCTTAACTACCTTTTTGTTCCTTTAAGGGGTGTCCCCCTCCATGGAGTATCAAAACACTTGATCAAAAGATAGTATCACCACCACCACAAAGCACAATAGGAGGGTCTGCACCGATAAAGAGATCGGTGCCTATAGGCTTAAGGGATCGAGCCTTAGTGCGGTGCCTAATGTGCGTGCTCAGTGTCAAAAGTGGGTAACACACCGCAAATCTTTGTAATTTCTTTTAAAATAGCAGACAAGTCCCTTAGAATCATATCAAATGTGAATTGCTGTTAGGGTTGAATCTAATTATTTGTTCCGCTTTTAGTTATGTGACCACTGAATTAGTAAATTCAAACAACTTGGTGGTCTTGAATTTAAATTTAAATGCAAATGCGTGAACAGGAGCTGGATGCAAGAGTTAGAAAGATATAACTATCTCCAGCAATCTTCGTGCTCATATGCTTGCAATGCAATAATAAGATCTAATGTGCTGCTTAATCACCCCTAAATGCATGCACCTAAGGGCATGCAACTTCTAAATAGGCAGCTTGATATTTTCTTTATTGGTTTTTAAAAGCAAGCAAGCAGAAAATATAATCACGCATGCACCAAAAATATTGTAAGCCCTATTAGCTAAAGAATGCGGGGGCAAACCCCCAAAAATTCAGCCCCAATTACTACAAGGGTGAAAAGATAGAATTAAATTTGTGACGATGGAGAATCCTCTGCGAAACAGGATCTTGGTCTCCTTTGTCTTTTCCTTGTCTGGCTTAACTCGTGGTTGCTGTCGCCGCTCTGTTGCACCTCATCCCACTTCAGATTCCTCGCACAATAATCAAAATGATTAGATAATTTCGCAACTCAGAAGATTTAAAAACAATAAATTAAATCTATTACGTCTGTTACCTCCCCATCAACGGCGCCAATTTGATAGATGACTTTTCACTTTGCGTTATAGTATTTAAGTGGTGGAAAAATCGACTAATAAAAAATAATGAAAATAACCACTCGCAGAAGAGCGAGTCGCGTCTATAGGGAGGCAATTATGTAATAAATACTTAATTATTTAATATTATTTCGGATAGTGCGAAATCCCTATTCAACTCTTACATAAAATGTGAAGGAAAGTAGATTTGCAATAACTTAAAAAGATAATGGTATATGTGCAGTTTTCCCTCACAGAAATCCTAAATAAATTTATGATGAATTTATGCAATTTTCACGTGACGTGTACTAGAGAAAATTAGTACTTAAGTTAAGCCCAAAAATCAATCTTCAAACTAGTGAATATCAATAACATGCAATTATAATGAAATATGAGTGTTCATGTGCAATTCTGCCATAATATAATAATAATAAATAAAAATCAAATTATGTGGCAATGGCAATGAATGTAAATATTAATTGGTGTAAAAATAGAGCATTTTTGCTCTCTCCTCCTCGCGAGAGAAAGAGAGAACTGGCGGGGCTTTGGAGAGGCTAAGGATGACGGCGAGGATGAGGGCTCTCTGATGGTGGCAGCGACGTCGACGGAGGTGGCCGAAGGTGGTCGGCGAGTGGAGGAGAAGACGCCGGCATGAAGGCCCTGTTGAAGGATGAAGGTGATGGCGGCAGGCGGCGTTGGCGTGCGTGCGCTTGTGGTGAGGCGGTGAGCAGAGGCTGGATCGCGAAGGCAGGCGTGCAGGCAAGGCGGTCTGCAGGTGGGCAGAGGTAGCACCTGTGGGTGAGCATATAGATGCTAGAAGGTGCTGGCAGGTGAGGTAGCGGCTGCGAGCTTGGTGCGCTGAAGGTTGGAGCGGCTGTGGTGAGGCGTGCGGGCTAGGCGGGTGCTGCAGATGCTGGAGCGCGCGTGGAAGGGAGCTGGGTGCGCGGGCGTGTTGCTGCAGTGCGGTGCAGGAGTGGGAAGTAGGCATGCCTGCAGATGGTGCGAGTGAGTAGTGGGGCGTGCGGGCGCCTGCAGGAAGGAGGGGGCGCCTGCAGGAAGGAGGGGGTGCACTGAGGTATGGCTGCAGGTGCTTCCAGAGGGATGGGCGCGCGGGTGTGGAGAGGCGCTGTGGAAGGTGTGCAGGTGTGCGCCTGCGGCTAGCTAGAGAGGCTGGAGGGTGCGGATGCTGCGGTGAGGTTTTTCCCTGCATGGGGGAAGATGGACCACAGTGCACGCTGGAGAAGATGGTGCCCGTTCTTCTCTTCCTGGATGATTCTTCCCTCTCTCCCTGGATGATTCTTCTTTTTAACTTCTCCGTTGCGCCTCCAAGAGTTAAAGGATTTTCAAATCCCTTAACTATCTCTGGCCGGCGGCTATTGAGGGTTCCCCGGAGAATGGGGAAAAGAATAGCCACCGATGATTTGAAAAGAAGGGTAATTTATCCTTTTCTCCTCATTCTTTTGCCAATTATTTTTCCTGCACATAAAAAAAACATATTAAGTTATAGAATAAATGTAAACCTAAATCATGATGAATGCAAACATTCTATAACTTAATATAGTTATTAACAAACCTAAAAGATATAATTAAAGTTACTTAGGCATAATATTAGTCCATTAAAATTGACTCATCAATTACACCCTTGATGATATTTACACTTGGGATGCCCTGAAGAAGGAGTTTTTGAAGTACTTCCCCATGAGCAAAACAAATCACTTTAGGAGGGAAATTATGAGTTTTGTTCAAAAGGATGGGGATGCTTTCCATGATGCGTGGGAGCTCTTTAATGAGTTGCTGAGACTTTGCCCACATCACCAGGTGCCTAAGTGTCAACTGGTTGAAAGGTTCTACACCAGATTTAATGATTCGCATAGGCAAACTGTGGATGGTGCCTGTGCAGGAACCTTTCTATCTAAGACTGAGGATGAAGCTTGGAACCTTTTTGATACTTTAAGTGAGAATTCTATTCACTTAAATTCTGCCTGCATGGATAGAAAACCCACTCTCATGCAAAGAAAGTTGGAGGCGAATGAGGCAAGGGACACCCAAAATTTAGCCTATCAGATTCAATTATTGAATCAAAACATGGAAAGGCTTATGTCGAACCTAAGTTCATTCGTACCTAACACCTCCACATCCCAAGCTTCGGAATGCTTAATTTGTCAAGGCAATACACACGCCACTGTGGATTGCCACTTGGCCTCCCAATTCCCTGAGCTTGTACAAGCGGATTTGAATGCCGCTCAAGGGTTCCGTCCAAGACCTCGTAATGACCCTTTCTCCAACACTTATAATGAGGGATGGAGGAACCACCCAAACTTTTCATGGAGACAAGGAAATGTCTCAAATTCAGGGAATTAGAAACCACAATCCTTTCAAAACCATCAAATGAACCAACTTCAGACCTTTGCCAAACCTAAAACCTCTGAGATGGATGAATTGAAGGCGATGTTGAAAACTATGCAAGAAAGTCAAAGTGCCATCGTCCAATCTCATGACAAGGCTATACATGAGATGAAATCACAAATTGGACACCTTGTTGAGGCCGTTAGACAGAGGGAAACTAGGAAGCTCCCCAGTGCTGCTGAGGAAAATCCTAAAGGAAATGGAATTGTCTTTATGGAGCATGCTCAGGCAGTGACTATTCTGAGGAGTGGGAAAGAAATTTCAAAACCCGATGCTCCTATAGTCTCACCCCCTAAAAAACATCCACCCTGACTTTCACCCCCACCGGAGAAGACTTGCCCAAATATTCTCCGCTTGAAATCACCTCACCAGAAGAAGTTGCCCCCATTCTACCCCTTACTCGACATGACAACCCTTCCACCTAGAGATCGAGAGTGCCCTTTCCGGAGCACTTATCCACCTCTGGGTAGACTTTTGCTGGCTCATCTGGAGCCAAAGAAAAGACGGATGAGATCATGGAAACTTTCAAGCAAGTGTAGATTAACCTGCCTTTGCTTGAAGCTATCAGGCAGATTCTGTCTTATGCCTGCTTCTTAAAGGACCTGTGCACGAAAAAGTGACAATCTAAGAAACAGGCCCAATCCAAAGTTGTCCTAGCTGATTCTATTAGTTCAATTGTTCAACATGGCACAACCCCAAAACTTAAGGACCCAGGAGCCCCGTACATCTCAGTGGTTATTGGTGACTTACAGATTGATGAGGCTCTACTTGATCAGGGTGTGGGGGTGAACATCCTTCCGAGCTACGTGTATGAACAACTTGGCGGAGGCAATCTGAAGCCTAGCCTAGTGATCCTTCAAGTTGCTGACCAATCACTTAAGACACCGTGGGGAATTTTGGAAGATGTCCTCGTAAGAGTGGAGGATTTCTTCTTTCCCGTTGACTTCTTAGTTTTGGACATTGACCCTACCAACAAGCCAACAAAACCCTCCATCATTTTGGGCTGCCTCTTCCTTACAACTTCACATGCTTCAATCAATTGCAATACTGGGGCATTGAAAATGGGCTTTGGGAATAGGAAAATCCAGCTTAATGTGTTTGATGCTTACAAACAAGCCAGGCTTGAGGATTGTTCTCAAGTTGAGGTGATAGATGACCTGATTGAAGAGGCAACCCCTACGATGTTATGTGATGACCCCCTTCAGCATGTTATGCTAAATGAGCATTCCAATCTCTTGGAGGAATGTGAAGGGGATATACTAGAACTTGAGGAGTTGCTGGGTATTTCTACTGAGTCTCTTCCCCTATCATCTCTACCTAAGGTAGATCTGCTACCTGAGATGGGGACATCTATTATGAAACCTTCAACCATACAAGTCCCCAACCTTCAGTTGAAACCCCTCCCTAACACTCTCAAGTACATCTTCCTAGGTGCCAATGATATGCTCCCCATTGTCATTTCGGCTGTGCTATTTGAGGCACAGGAGGGAGCCCTGATTGAATGCTTGTCTAGGCACAAGGAAGCTATTTCTTGGAGCATTTCTAACATTAAGGATATAGACTCTACACTCTGCATGCACCACATTTATACTGATGATTCCATCAAGCCATTTAGGGACATGCAGAGACGTCTGAAACCTAATATGATGGAGGTGGTTAAAAAGGAAATCCTAAAGTGGTTGGACGCTGGGATCATATATCCCATTGTAGATAGTAAATGGGTAAGTCTTATTCATGTGGTGACAAAGATGGTAGGCTTTACTATGGAATTTAATGACCAAGGTGAATAAGTTGTCACTAGACCCTTAACTAGATGGAGGGTCTGTATTGATTACCACAAGCTGAACACCGCTCCCCAGAAGGATCACTTTCCCTTGCCTTTTATTGATCAAATTCTCTAGAAATTGGCAAGGAATAAGTACTCTTACTTTCTCGATGGATATTCTGGGTACAACCAGGTTGCAGTCTTCCTTGATGACCAGGAGAAGACGACATTCACGAGTCCTTACGATACTTTTGCATTCAGGCGTATGCCATTTGGATTATGTAATGCACCTACAACCTTCCAGCAGTGTATGATGTCTATTTTTTTGGACATGATTATTGACGAGTGTTGAAGTGTTTATGGATGACTTCTCCATTTATGGCTTGTCTTTCGACCAGTGTCTCCTACACCTAGAAAATGTGTTGAAGTGATGTAAGGAGACTGGTTTAGTCCTCAGTTGGGAGAAAAGTCATTTCATGTCACAGAAAGGAATTGTACTTGGGCATGTTGTGTCTGAGCGAGGTTTGGAAGTAGATAAAGCCAAGATTGATTCTATTTCCAAACTCCCATTACCCACAAATGTTAAACAGATTAGATCCTTTCTAGGCCATGCCGACTTTTATAGGCGCTTTATTATAAATTTTAGTAAAATTTCTAGGCCACCTTGTAACTTATTGGAGAAGGAATCTTCCTTCAATTTTAATTCAAAGTGTGTCGAGGCCTTTCAAACTCTGAAGGAGTCCTTGATCTCTATGCCTATTCTCCGAGTTCCTGATTGGACACTCCCATTTGAGTTGATGTGTGATGCTTCGGATTATGCAGTGGGAGCAGTCCTTGGACGAAGGGTTGAGGGAAGACCTCATGTGCTACATTATGCTAGCAGGACTTTAACCGAACCATAGCAAAACTACACCGTCACTGAAAAAGAATTACTTGCTATAGTTTTTGCTTTGGAGAAGTTTAGGTCTTATCTTCTTGTGTCTAAGGTGGTTATTTTCACTGATCGTGCTGTAGTGAAACATCTCATTGCTAAGAAAGATTCTAAGCCACATCTGATTAGGTGGATCCTACTCCTTCAAGAATTTGACTTGGAGATACGTGAAAAGAAAGGAGTAGAAAATGTTGTGGCTGACCTCCTATCTCGCCTTCCACTTAATGACTCTCTTTCCAGAGACATCCGCGAGACATTTCCTGATGAAACCCTGATGGCGGTAACACCAACTTTACCTTGGTATGCTGATACCGTAAATTACTTGGTCACTAGAGAAACTCCTTGCTCTTGGGATGAGCAGAAAAGAAGAGATTCATTTCCCAAGTGAGATACTTTCATTGGGAAGAGCCTGAATTATTTAGAATTGGATAAGACCAAGTATTGAGATGTTGTGTACCTGTAGAGGAACAATAAAGTATGCTGAGTTTTTGCCATGAACTTCATTGTGGAGGACACTTTGGCACTAAGAAAACTGCTTTTAAGGTTCTCTAGTTAGATTTTTGGTGGCCTTCGATATTTAAGGATTCTCATATTTTCTTATGGCCTGTATTAGATGTCAATGGACTAGAACGATTGGGAATAGGAATGAAATGCCTCAACACCCTATTCAATCTGTTGAAATTTTTGATGTGTGGGGAATTGACTTTATGGGTCCCTTCCCTTCGTCCCATGGTTATGAATATATCTTGGTGGCAGTTGATTATGTCTCTAAATGGATAGAGGCCATTCCTACGTGCACAAATGATCACCCTATGGTTTTGAAATTTGTGAAGGCCAAAATCATATCTCATTTTGGCTACCTTAAGACCATTATAAGTGATGGGGGACCTCATTTTCGAAACCACCACTTCAATCAGCTAATCAGATGTCTGGGAGTGACTCACAAGGTCGCTACCCTTTACCATCCTCAGACGGGTGGCTAGGTTGAAGTGTTGAATAGGGTGATAAAAAATGTTTCAGAAAAGACTGGTCCCAAAAGCTCGATGATGCTTTGTGGGCGTATCGAACGGCCTATAAGAACCCTTTTGGTACTTCTCCCTTTCGGATTGTGTATGGAAAAGTGTGCCATTTACCCGTTGAGTTGGAACATAGGGCACTTTGGGCTATTCGAAGTGTTAACATGGATTTAGAAAAGGCAGGTAAGGCACGACTTCTGGAATTAAGTAAGCTTGAGGAGTTGAGGAATGATGCTTATGACACCTCTCAAGCTTATAAAGAAAGAACTAAGGTCTTTCATGATAAGTATATAGTTCGAAAGACCTTTGAGCCAAACCAACAAGTCTGGCTTTTCAATTCCAGACTTAAGCTTTTTCCAGGGAAGTTAAAATCTCATTGGGATGGGCCTTACATAATCACTAAAGTGTTTCCGCATGGAGCTATGGAGATTAAAAGCCCTTCCTCTTCAGCAATTCCCTTTATCATCAATGGTCAACGGTTAAAATCATACATTACTTTGGATGGCCATCTAGTTGTCGAGGTCACTCTTGAGGAGCCTTAGCTCCTACCATTCTCCACCTCAAGTAATATCTTCCTTTAACTAGTTTTGTTTCCAATGAGGACATTATTTGAACCAGGCATGGGGGAGAGGACCTGAGGCATTTGTCTATAGCATGTCTACATTTTGCATTCATTCATGCATATTGCATTGAAAAAATAAGAAATATATATATATAAAATTTGAGCTTAACTGGCTAGGCTCTGCATTCTTAAGAAAATCAGAACTCTAGGTTAGACTAAGTTGATTCTAGGGTCGAACTTTAGAAGCTAAGTGAGCTACTAGCTTTAGACCTTTAGGGTCCTTTGTGGACTTAAAAACTTAAGTAGGAGTTAAGTTGCGGACCATTCCTCAAGAGGTTGAGGAAGGAAAGCTAGGGATTGAGTTAAAAGGTGGGATAGTACTTGGAGTCTTGTTCTACCTTTTGGTTTACGGGTCCTTGTAACCCAAGCATCCAAATTTCACACACTTGGTCTTGTGTAAGTGATCACCTTAATTCCTTTCTTAAAAGAAATTTGGTTCTCTTAGTTTTGACTTAGGAGAGGCTTGAAAACACAATTTGACTGGAAAAGTTCCTGTCGCAGGAGAGGTGGAGTATATGATGAGACACTCATCATAATCACTAATTACCCCTAATTAACTAGTCTTCCTAGTTAATTAGCTAAGGTTATGAATTTATAAGGGTTAATTATAGAATAAGGGATATCTAGTAAAGGACCTTAAAATAAGTTAAAAATGACATTTTATCATCCAATTAACATTATTAATAATCTAGATGATAATTGGATTCGAAATCCTATCAATCATTCCCTTAATTAATAAGTTAGGTAACTTAAATATAATGTATACCTAAGTATATAATAACTTAAGTAATTTTACTTAATCTAATAAATTAATATAAAAAGGTCAAAAATGTAAATTCAAGGTGTAAACATAATATTTACCTTATTTTCTAACATATATAAAATGTTGAAAAAGATCTAAGTTAAAATAAACATTCAAAACCTGAGTTTACATTTTGGTCCTTAAAATTCATTATAGTCGGGTCCTTATTTCTCACACAGGTCCTTAAGATTTATTACATTTAAGTCCCTTTCCTTCTTCTTCTTCTTCAGCGGAAAGAACGGCTGGTGGCAGAGAGTCACGCCACTGCGCAATTACTGCCCTGCCGACATCACTCTTCTTTGTGCAAGCTCTTGCAGCTTGCGCTCACCACCTCCTCTTCATCCTCTGGTCTGGAATAACCGGAAATCCTAATTTCCAATGGGAGATAGCCTCACCATCATCGGAGATGACGCCGGAGGTTAAGCTCCTCAAGCTCCTTCTTCAGCCAGACCTTGCCATTCTCTTCACCGCCAACTACTATAAATACCCCCTCACCCCTCTGATTTCACTCAAGTTGGCTCCCTTCCCTCTTCTAACACTACAGTCGACTTTGATAGGTTATTCGTCCAAAACTCCGACGACTTCCCATCTAACTTTCCGACTTCCTCTATCCATCTTAACCAGCCGAGGAGATCCTCCGTGGTCAACTGCGTCTCTGGCACAGGCGCCGACCAAAGGAATCCTCTGCTTCACCTCACTTTCATCCACCAAAGATTCTTCTTTTCACCCTCTGATTTCGTCGTCTTCCATGAGACTTCAGCGGAACCCTATTGACCCTTTCGTCCAGGTAGCAGTAAATTAGGAGTAGGAGTAGGAGTAGGTTAGCTTAGATAGTTAGATAGATTAGAGTTAATGTTAGATTTGAGTTTCATCTTCTCCGACTCTGGCGAACTCCTTGAGCTCGCCAGAGCCTTAATTTCATCTTTTGAAATCGTTGTCCACCTTCCTTTAACTTTCATGATCATTTCTAATCCACTTAATCATTAATTGAATCACCTAATCGCCTAATTCATCTTTCACCTCCACCGACTACTGTCACTGTCCATGGCGACAATAATGGGCTTAGATTCACCTCCACTGGGTCTATCATCATCTATCCATCACTTATGGACCCTAATCGACACTATAATGCATAGAATTATCATCAATAAATTAAACGCCCAATCTTAATTAAGCTCCTGAGCTCGCTGTCAATGGCGGCTCAGGAGCAGTTCAAACTATTAATTAACTATATAATTATGACTGCTATTATCTGTTGACTTGTTGTAACCTCTCAATTTAGTGATTAAACAAGTCCTGAGCTTATTTCAAATTAGATTTTTTAAGAAACGAATTCATCGACAAATCTTAACTCTAATGAACAAAATGGGAATTAATTGAGTTCTTGAGGTTCCTTGCAACCTCAGGAACCTTTTTAGATTAAAAATGGCAAGTTTTCACAATTTGTACATAGTTTACATATTTTCTGGACTCACCGGAGATCCGACGAGCTCCAACGAGTCATTCTTGAGCTTCAGGCTGTGAAACTTGTTGAGAAGCTCCAGAATGATATAATATGGATCACTGATTAATTTGCAGAAGTTTATTTGAGGATTTAGCCACTAGAGCTGTAGATAGATCTTTGTCTTTTCCAACTCCGGCGGAGTTGGAGAAGTCTGATAAGGAGATATAAGAAGCATTGAAGGAACCTAGAAGCTTCAGTGTAATGCATTGAAGCTGTTTAAACCCTTAGAATACTGTAACAACCTTCCAATTGCTCTATCGAACAAAGTCATTTTGAAGTTCAGGCGGCGAGCCTAAAACCCTAGAAATCTTAGTCAAAGCACCTATTTGAGAATCTGAATGAGTTCCTGAGGTTGAGAAGACTCTATTTGAGGTTTTAATTTCTTGGGAGAAGGCTTTTAACAGAAAGTCAAAATTTTGTGCCTTCACAGTCAAAACTAAGTTTGATTATGGAGTTTTGAGCTCAAATTAAGGAATTGATGAGTTAAAGTTGTTTCTAGGATCTTGTTGGATGGTCTGAGAGAGAATAAAGTGAGCTCAGATGATTTATTGTGTGAGAATTTGAACTCTATCAATTTGGGTTATTTTCGAACCCAAACTTACAGCAGTGATATTTTGTTGAGTTTTGATTTTGAATCCTACCCAGATAAGTCTGTTATAACCCTTAGAATTAGTTTAAATCAATTAGAAACATTCTTTTGTGTCTATTGTACATATCAAAGTTTGAAATTTTGAACTCTAAAGCTTTCAGAGAAGCTTTAAGCTTCTCTGCTGTTCCTGAAGGTCTTGTCAGCTTAGAGACTACTCTAGCAGATGCGGAATCATTTGTATTAACTATTCATACCTTTAAATGAGAGAGATAAGTCCATTTGAGGATTCTGTGAAATTAATTTCCATTTCCAGGCAATAAAAAAACCCGTAGGAACCCTTTATTCTACTCTTCAAATTGAAGAGGAAAACATCTTCAAAACCTTAAATTAACCCTGCAATTGTGTAGATCTATCTTAGAGCTTTCCAACAAACTTTAAGTCACTTGAAACAGAGTGATTGTGCAGCAATCATAGGTCTTAATTGACCTAGATTAGGCTAGAACTTAGCATAAGTTAGGGAAATTCATGCATGATAAGCATTATCTGCATCTTTACTGCTTTACTTTAGCTATGCATAAAATAATGTTATAACGTGCTGATTAAGTGTATTATGTCAATTGCAGGCAATAAGCTAATCTGGAGCAGCATCTGAAGCTGGATCAAGAATAACGGGAGTTGTAGCAGAGCTGGAGTAGAAGGCTTAGTTTAGATATAGGAACAACAATGTAAGGGGGTTAAAGGTTTTCTATTCTATTAAGTAGGAATAAAATAGTAAAATGTGAAGAGCTTAAGTCCATCTTAGCCCTAGGATAGCCCAGAGACTTCCCCAAGCCATAGCCACCCTTAGATTAGGTCATAATGCCCTAGGAAGCCTTAAAACCCTAGTTCCAACCCTTATCTGGACGTCTAGATAAGTTATAGGATGTCCAGGACCCTTAGCCATCTCTCGCACACCTTAAACCCACTTCTACAGTGTTATTGGACATCCAGACACTTTTTCAAATGTCCAATTTTTGCAAAGTACCCAAAATAGAACCTTGATTTCCCCCTGACTCAAATTGGATGTCCAGAACTAAAGTCTGGATTTCTGATTTTTGAGTATAAGTCGTCTGATTCTATTATTGGACGTCGAATATTGGTCTCCAGTCCCTATTTTGAGATTCAAGTCTTGATCTTGGATCTCTAGCTCCCTAGACCTAATCCCAACCCCATTGGAACCTAAATTAAGGTGTCCTAACCCTAGTACATCACCTCTAGACCTATCTAAGGACCTAATTAGGTCCTTACCAAACCCAATTGACTTAGATCAAAGTCAATTACCTTCACCTAAGTCAATTAGACTCATTGAGTCCAATTGAGCTTAGATCTCAACCCACACAAGTTCAATTGGACTTAGTGAGAGGCCAATTGACCTAAACCCAACCTAATTGAGTTGTCACCCTCAATTAGGCTCACACTCATTCAATTAAACTTAGGTTAAGTTTAATTACATTTTCACCTTAGCAATTAGGGTTTGTAACCCTAAAATCAAGACCTACACCTACCCAAACCCCTTAGGACCTATCCTAAGCCACCTAGCCACATAAAGCACGACCACACACACACACACACACACACACACACACCCATTCACGCACACACTTCTCTAGAGTTCTCTAGAGCTCTCTTGGGATGGCGCCACCTCTTGGTTGCCAAATTTAGCAACCAAGAGGCATTCAAATTGAGATCCACAATTTTTGGATCTGAAAGACTACCTCCACCCTCATGTGGCCGGCCACTCTTGGACTTTCTCTAGAGAGTTCCACACCTCTCTAGAGAGAAGCCAGTAGGTCTATAAAAAGACCCCATGGGCGACCAAGTGCACCCATTCACTTCCTTGGCAAATTCACTCCATTGGTGCCATTCATGCCACCTCCACTTAGCTTGCCACTCCACCTCCACGAGCTCACTACCACCACCATGGAGGATATCATGTCGGGATGCTGGATCAATCCTCCCTCTCTCCAAGGGTCGGCCTAAGCTACATTGGCCGCCCCTCATTCTCCTCCCGACCACTCCAAGGCCATCGGGGACCACCCCTGAATGCCCTCTATTCTTCTCGATTTAATTCATGCTCTTCATAATTTTATTGCCTTTATTACTGCTTAATAGCGTAGTCTTACTTCTCCCCTAATGATGCATGTGAAATCCCCCCCATCGATTCTTGTATGCAATCATTTTCTAGTAGCTAGGTTTAATTTTCAAGCATTTATGTACAAGCTTTCCTCTAGATTTCTTACGCAAACAACTCCCCAATGAATGAACGAAAATGCATTTATATATATATCTCTTTATGTGTTTGAAATCACCACGAGCATAATAATTATCATATTTGCGTGATTTAGGTGCCTGCTCTTTAACTATCTATCCATTATGCACTAGCATGTTGTTTCCCGAGGTTGTTGAAAATTTAACGATAGACGCTTTCTCCATAAATAGTCACCACCTCACTACAATCGTGCGCACAGAAACTCACATGTTCACCTTCATAATTTATTTGACGCATGTGCATGTGATCCGAGTTAATAATAGAAGTGGTGAAGTTTTAGTTAGGAGATTGGAAACTGGCGTGCGTTTTTAAACGAAGTAGAGCAGTAAAAAGATCAATTTTAAAAGTGAAAGCAATGCCTCCCAAAGACGAACGGCCAGGACTCAAGTCTCGTAATTTTTGCAAAACAATATCTTTGTTGGATCGTACTTCGTGACTATACTACGACACTTTTTTCTATCAAAAACATGATCTACGATTCGCAACAAATGGCGCCATTGCTGGGGAGGCAACGTCATCTTCTATGATTTCGATCTTTTAAAACATCACTGACATATTTCTCTCTACTTTGTTTTTGATGTGCAGGAAAAATGGAAAGAAAATGGGATCTGTGCACACATCGATCTTGGCAAAGAAACAATCCAGGTGCACATCAACATTCTCAGTAGATTAGGTTTTCTTTTTCTGAACCATAGGACTAGATCTATTTCCTTTGAAAAATTCTTTGTGAAAAAAAAAAGATTTTACTCATTTTTGTGAAAAAAAAAATGAAAAAAATCTAGATTAGGTTTCTTTTTTGAATCTTAGGTTAGTTCGAAAAAGAAAAAAAGAGCATATTTTCTCTAAATCTTTTGAAAAATTCTTTTTGTAAAAAGAAAATAAAACGTGCAAAAGATTTGAAAAAAAAAAGCATTTTTTGGTGGAAAGCTTAGATTTCAAATTCAAACCTCTTTAAAAAGCCTTTCCACCATCTCCTGATTTTCAGCTAGATTTCAAGCTTGATTTATGAATTCGATTGCTGAAAAATTAGTTAGCGAAAAATTCTAAAATTCAGGTAGACCTTCATTTTCAAATCATCTTTCAAATGCCACCATTACTTTGAAAAAATTCCAAGTATACAATTTTTAATAATTCGTGAAGTGCACGTGGGTCAGACTGACCCAGATTAAAAATTTTTCAAATTTCAAAAAGCAATTGAGAGTAATCCGCGAATCTGTTTTGACTAAAAATGGTGGGGTTTGAAAGCTGATCTCATTGGCTTTATTTTCAACATTTTTCCCAACTTTTTGAAGTCATTTGGTACTATTTCAAAGCAAAAAACTGACAAGGGGTCAAAGTTCCAAATTTGACCCCCTGAAATTCAAAATTTCCTAAAAATTCGGTTGAAATAGTAAATATTCCAAAAAAATATTCTCTGAAAAACTAATTTAAAAATAAATCTACATGCAAAATTTCAAATTAATTGGATTCCAATTATTATAAGAGAATCAACATTACTTTTGTGGTCTGCTGAAACAAAAAAAAAAAAACCTTAGAAGTGCATGCAACTTAGGTTGAACCTTTAGGGTTACAACTAGACACCACACGTTGGGCTAACCTAGACTTAATCAAGTCTAGTTAGCTGGTGAGCTTGGTCACCTTGTGGGCCACTCACCACAAACCCCATTGAAGAAAATGGGTTAAAAATTAATTTTAAAACATGAAATCAACCTGAGTTCGTTGTCATACTACTGGGTGTTTTTAATCTCTCTTGCCAACCTGGTGACTAAGTCTGTGGGTTAGTGTCAAATGACCACGGCTCGGGAGTCAACAGAACTGGAGGCGTAAGCCAAAGGAAGAATCTTCCCCTTAGTCCCCCCATAACCGGACTGGCTGGGTTAGTTTGAGAGGCGGGAATCACTTTCAGTCGGTTGAACGACGAACTTATCTTCAGGAATTCAAATTTCTAACAAAAAATCTGGTCACCTGATCTATAAGGACCATTTGATTAATAGGGCCTTAGCCTTGTGCTGCTTGGCTACACCAACCCAGGCGTTGGGTGGTGTATGCAAGGAAGGAGGTTACTTCGACCTCGCTTGGTTGGACCTTGGGAGCCACTCCCAAGGAGGCAAGTCACCTCGCCTGGACCATCTTCTCCCCCCATTTCTTCTTCTCCAAGAGCCACCATGGCAAATCCTGGACCTGGACCTAGACTAGGTCACAACATCGAGAATCTGGACCCAGTGGCTCGTTTGGAAGCCTGAGTCGCCGAATCTGAGGAGCGGCATCAGCAGAGCATGGATCACAATCTGACGGCACTTGACAGGATGCAGCACCTGCCGCGAGGAGAACAACTACGAGATTTCTACGACCCAGTAGCACAAATCATCGCAACTCTTGTCAAAATTCCCATAGGCGGAGACGCATTTGAGCTCAAGCCCAATGTAATTGGGTTGATTAGCACTCATTTATATGGGAACTCAAGCGAAGATCTGTTCCAGCACCTTGAGGACCTGAGTTGACTCGCTGAAATGATCTGACCCAAGAATGTTGATCTTGAGATTGTTCTGATGAAGCTTTTCCCGTTCTCGCTGAGGGACAAAGCTTCATACTGGTTCAAGACTATTGGGAAGCCAATTGGAACCTGGCCGAAATTACGACGTGAATTCCTGCAAAAGTTCTTCCCAATCGGTCAAACAAACACAATGTGGCTTGCAATCACGACTTTCTCCCAGGGAGCTGGGGAGAAATTACATGAAGCATGGGATAGATTTCACGACCTTCTCCGAAAATGCCTGCATCATGGTATACCAGATGGCACTTAGCTCAGATTTTTTACCATGGGCTAGATGACACACATCGGTATCTGGCCGATGCATCTAGCGGTGGGAATTTTCTTGCAAAAGATGAGAACAACGCATTTGAGCTGTTTAAATCATTAGCAGAGAACTCGATCAATGCCGCATCTATGAACTAGTTCTAGCGGCCTGGTCAGTAGCGAGTTGCTGTCCACGAGGCTCATACCAAGTCTATTCGAGCCGACATGGATATCATCGTTAAGCAGCTGGATAGAATAAACTTAATCGAGAAGAAGATTGACCAGATTAGTTAGGGTCAATCTGACTTGAGCTCTACTACCTCACGACCCTCCTATGCACCCCGAGCCCCACCTGCTTGAGTTAATCTACTCACTTGGGATGTATCTTCTTCGTATTTACAAGATCCCGCATATCAGGATCCCGTAAAAAATCCAGATCTGACACCTTACAACCAGGGTTATGCACCACCCGTAGATTATAATGCGTATCCCCTTGATGGATATACGTCTCAGACATCTTTAGCCTACAAGGACGTCAGTGCTATCCAAGGATACGGGCGTAATAACCCATATTTAGAGACGTATAACCCTGGTTGGCGCCAGCATCCGAACTTCTCCTGGTCTGGTGATGAGAGCCTCATCATGAGCCATAACTAGCCCATTTTAACGTAATAAAGAGAATAAAAGCTCCTATATGACTTAGAAGAGGGCTTAATTGGAGGAATAAGTGTTCTGAGAAGAAAACATAAAATAAAGGTTAAAGCTGCAATTTTACCATTGCAGTACATAAACATGATTTCTCAGAGATAGAGCATAGGTCAAATGGTCTAAATAAGATAAAAAGTGGGTTGAATCAATCAGAAATGGGTTCATGTGCAATCCAGGAATTAAATGACATTTGGTAACCCTAAAACAGACCCGCTTAATTCAACAAGGTTTCGGTCAGGATAAAAATCAAGTAAACCCTCTAAAATTCATGGAAAAATATCCCCTAGGGTTTAGAACATTTAAATTGGCATTTGGAATCTAGTTTGACTTAGATTAGGGTCCTAGCTCATCAATTGACCTAATTTAGGTTTTTACGCAAAATATCCAGTCAAACATGGTCAAACCTAAAATCCAACTTCACCATTGGATTCCTTAGGTCCAAATTAGGTTTTTACCAAAATTTGGACCTAAAGGGAGGTCATCCTGACCTACTTTGCAATTTAGTACACCCAATTACATTTTTGTCCCTATCTTTTGAAAATCATCACATAAACCCCCCTAGCTTTCTCGCCAATCTTACAATCAGGTCCCTCCACCGTTATTGGGGAAGAATCCTTCTCCGACGAGGATGACAGGGGGGATACTCTTAGATCCCTCAGAGATCTCCTTCCAGAATTGGAAGGAAGATTCTTTGAGGAATCCCCTTCCATTTGAGCTCGATCATGATCTCTGATTCCTGTCCAATCTCTCGTGCGAACGCACGAAAGATTTGGATCCCAACCACCTTCCTTCTCCGGCAAGACGACGGTGGCTAAAAGCTTGCCCTCCACGCACCAGAAGCTCGGCCAGCACCTATAAAAAGACCTCCTACTCTATGCGAAATCTCCCTGACTTGTCTTTGCCGTAGAATCCTCCAAATTTCATCTCTCCTCTCTCCGGCCAAGAAACCCGCAAGCTCCGGTGATTACCTCTCCTTCTTCTCGTCGCTCTATTGCCATACCAGCAGCAGAGTCTGCTCTGCCTCATCTTCCCGCATCGAACCGCACCAAGCACATGCCTCCCTGACCTCCTCTTCGTCGCCGTTATCTCCCTCAAGGTTGTCTTCTCCAACAATGTCACAAATGATCCGTCTGACTCCACTGCCCCCTTTCTCTCCCAACAGTCCAAATAAGTTCCCCATCTTCCACTCTTTCATTTCCCTCACTTTATTTCACACAATCGACCCTCGACTGTCCCTATCCACTGCCACCTTCCTCATCTCCGGCCACCCTTCGGCGAGAAGCTCCCGTTGCTCCGCAGCACCACACGTCTCACCGACTATCGCATAACCTCCGCCTCACCTCACTGAGCACCATCCACTCATCCACAGTTCCGCTACACCACCACAACAACCCCCCGAACACACCCACGCCGGTGCACCTGGACCTGGGCGCACGATCGGACCCATTTACTCGGCTCTAGGAGAGCGTGTTGAGAGTGGTTTACACAAAGAGAGAGAGAGACGCGAGGGTAGAGGGTTAGGTTTTGCTATGTGTGGTTGTGTGCAGGACACAAGGACTTAGCCACTGCGAGCAGGGGAAGAAAGAAGGAAGGAGGCTCTACCAAGGAAGAAAGGCAAGGCGGAAAAGAATAAGAGAGGCCAAAGGGAAACAGAATCGAGGAATGAAGAAGAAGAAGGAAGGAGGCTCTACAGAGAAGAAAGAAAGGCAAGGAAGAGAAGAAGAAGCGAGGCCAGGAGAACAGAACTGAAGAAGAAGACAAGGGGTAGACAAAGATTCAAGAAGGCAAAAGAAAAGAAAAGGAAGAAGAAAGAGAGAAGCCAGACCTTGGTCGCAAGAAGAAAAGAAATAAAGAAGAGGAACAGAAGCAACAAGGGAAGAGAAGAAAAGGAGCTCTATTTTAAGACATCTGATATTGTATCAAATGTCCATTTTTTGTTTCCTTTGAGCAATTTCTTTTTATATCACTCTCATTGAACTAGTCATTTATTCTAATTTAAAAAGTTGTGTTCTCAAGTTTTGGAAGTAGTTAGACTGTTCCCTGTGTTCGACCTTGGATACTCTGATTTTCGAGTTATAAATCTTTATTTGTTTTCGTGGAAACTTCGTCTATATTACAATGCAATATTTGTTAAAGCACGATCTAGCAGTGTCAACATTTTGGTGCCGTTGCCGGGGAGCAACGGGCACTTCTAAAGCTTTTGATCACAACTTTTGATCCAATATTTGACCTAATTCCTCTCTTTTATTGTGCTTGTCTCAGGGAAAGCAGAGAAAAGAAGAGAAGTTGCACAACAGACACTCCAAGGAACAAGTAATTTTCATTAGCCCTCTCTCTTAACTCCCTCAAAGTCTGAAAAGGAACAAAAGAAGAATCAACTTAGGGCTACCTGTTTCATACTTAGTAATTCATCAAAGTTGCATGAATTTTATTTCAACACATTTTTAACCGCTCATCCAACTAAGGTAACTAGGGCTAAAACTTTCTTGATTGAGCCCTAGATACTAAATTTTGAGGCAACTAAATTGGACCAACTAGATCCAACTTAAGGATTGAAAAGCTAGGGTTTTTAGAGACACATCTTCTCTTAAACAAAGAAAAAAGTTTTTCCAAAAAGAGGTGTGCCTAAACCGTGTTTGAAAAGATCTATACAAGAGAAACCCTAAGCAAATCAGGCTCGTAAATCCATTTGAACCTTAAAAGAAAGGACCCAAAAGCTCTCAAGGAGCAAGAGGTGAAGTTGATCCTTTGGGTCAACCAACCTTAAAATTAGGTCACTTTTTCACTCAAAAAACTTAAAAGTTCAAGTGGAACCTTAAGCATCTTGATCTTAAAGTAAAAAGGTAAACTTAAGAGGTCAAGGTCCCCATTCTGGTCAACCTGGAACCGCAGTGACAAGAGAGGTCGGGTGGGGGAAACCCTGTAACTCGTGGGGATGCTCTACCATGTAGGGGTCTTTGCGGGACTCTCCTTCTCTGGCTGCCCAGGTACTTCTCAAGTAGACGACCTTTCTGACTAAGGGGTATCATCCGCCCCGAACCTCTATAGTCATCCAACAATTTTTGGGTGTCTCAATTGGGTCCAGCACCTTCTAATCTCATCACATCCTTCGGTGAATGTTCGGTAGGAGGTCCTTAAGACCATCCTTAAGACCACCTTTAGAAATTCACTCTCGTCGAGGCCAAGCCTTGACGCCCTTGTTTGTGCAGCAACCCCACCACATAAATCTTTCATCTGATTCAGAACCAAGTTCTCCTTCTTCCCCCATCATGGCACAACCCATTGAAGAGGAGAACAACCTTGAGCACCAACTTCAATGCCTGAATGATCTCTTTCAAAACTTTGTAAACCCACCGCAGTGACCAATGATGCGAGATCACTATAATCCCGCTGCAATCGAGTCCAAATCCCGATTGGAGGTCCTGATTCTGAACTGAAGCCCAATATGATTCATGCCATACCAAAGTTTCATGGGCTTAACTCTAAGGATCCATTCCAACACATTAAACAACTCAAGCATCTGGCCCAAACCTTCGAGTCAGATCCACAAAACTGGGATATCCTACTCATGAAAATGTTTTCGTTCTCCCTCTTGGACAAGGCTGCCCATTGGTATCAAACTCTGACCCATCCGATCAACACATGGGAGGAACTTCAGTCCAAATTTTTGAAAAAATTCTTCCCCGTTGGCCGGACGAATGCCTTGCGCCACCAGATTACTCATTTCACTCAACAACTGGGAGAACCTCTTCACTAAGCATGGGACCGATTCTTAGATCTCATGTGAAAGTGCCCTATCACGGAGTTCTTAAATGGGAACAAGTCCAGTCTTTTTACCAGGGACTCCGTGAAGACATTCGATTATTCGTCAATGCAAGGTGCGGAGGAAACATCAAGGGTCAACATGAGGACACGGTGTGGGAGATTCTCAAAAACATGTGCGAGAACTCCATAAAAAATGACTCCATGGACTTATTCGATAGAACGAATGCCCACGCATCGACAAATCTGAGAGGGGCACATGAGATGCAGGACCTGTCCACTTCTGTCGACTTGGAACTGATGGCCAGTCGGTTGGACAAGGTTTCTATCATAGAAAAGAAGGTGGACGAGCTAACTCGGCATTTGCAGCAAGCCACCTCTGTGCAAAACTCTTTTGCACGACCACCTCTGGCAAGGGAAACTGTGCAAAACATCTACCACCAATCTGATAAGGGGATGGACCCATATCCACCCCCGTCTGCCTCTCGGACCAGAGTGACCTCCGATCCATTCTACTCGAGTTAGGGGAACTCTGAACCCTCGTATTTTGACTTTCCTGAGGTTCCTCAGAACTACGAGGACCTCAACGCCATCCAGAATGACCCATTCTCCAATACCTACAACCCTGGATGGTGAAATCATCCTAACTTTCATTGGACGGGAAATTCTCAAACTCAAAGGCCACCATATCAACCCCGTCCACAAGCCCCTCGTCCATATCTGCCACCTCAGCCTCAGCCCAATCCCTCCTACCAATTCGGGCCAAACCAGGATCAAATGACTCTTATCCTTCAAGCACTAGCTGGCATTCAAAAGATGAATGCGGAAATGCAAAAACAGCACAAGGACAAGATCACAGAGGTTCGCAACCAATTGGTCCAGATGGCAAATTCTCGCCAACCTGGCACCCTTAGCAACCTCTACCAAACCCAAATAATGTGCCGACCCAAAGGCGCATTATGAATCCAAATTCAGGCCACGCACATTTGATCTATCAGGCCCCTGCTGCTCCATCACCAGACAGGATGGAAGCTTTGACATCTTATGCGGGATTTCAGTAGTAGCCACCCCTCCTACCAAACCCAAACCAAAACCAGGCTGGATTAAACTTTGTAACAACACGTAGTGGTAAAACAACACAAGACCTACATTATCCGAACCACTCCAATCCTGGTAGTAGCCAAGACCCTAGGATAGTCATCCAGGATACCATTGTCCTAGATCAAGAACCTAGACCTATTCTAGAGGAACCAACTAGGATCCCATTTCCTGAGGCCTCGACCAAAGGAAAAAGGATAACCAAACCCGTGGCCCCCGAGGAGGATCTGGTCAAGCTCTTTGAACAGGTCCAGATAAACATCCCATTGATGGATGCAATTCACCATGTATCGGCTTACGCAAGATTCTTGAAAGACGTATGTACACCTAAACGTAAGCCGCGAACCAAGGATGGGAATCCGATCGTACTGTTAGAGCAAGCTAGCTCTGTCATCTTGAGTAAACTCCCACCCAAGGCTAAAGACCCTAGAACTCCCTTGATTTCTTGTAAAATTGGTGAAACCCAATTTGATAGAGCCTTACTAGATCTAGGTGCCTCCATAAATCTAATACCTACATCGCTCCTTGACCACCTTGAAGAGTCCGAACTTAAACCAATTGAGGTGACGTTGCAGTTAGTCGATCGATCCATCAAGTCACCTAAAGGAATATTCAAGGATGTCATTGTTAGGGTACGGGATTTCTACTTCCTAGTGGACTTCATAGTGCTGGACATGGATGCACCTGAGAATCCAAGGGACACACCAATCATATTAGGGAGACCCTTTTTGGCCACTGCTAGAGCCAACATAACCTATGAAGAGGGCCAGATAGAATTAAAATTTGGAAATCAAACTCTAAAGATTGACATTTTTAAGGCCCAACAAGGGATTAATTGCGGGGTTATAGAGGAAATATGTGATATCAGAGCCGTGGTTGATGAATCGCATACAGAGGACAACCTGATTATTCCTGATCAACAACTAGAAATTAAAAACCCACCAACCGAGGAGTATGAACATGATCTAGACACACCCATGACTCCGACCCTTGTTCTTAATACAAACCCCGAACCACCCGCTGCTGCTGACAATGATGTCATGGAACTCAAGCCCCTTCCTGAGCATCTAAAGTACGTCTTTTTGGATTCCAATCAGACGTTTCCTGTGATTACCAACTCTCGACTCACACCTGACCAGGAACTCCATTTGATTACTGTTCTCCAGCAACATCGTAGAGCCATTGGATGGACTCTCGATGATTTGACTGGCATAAGCCCTTCATACTGCACACATCGAATCTACACAGAAGAAGGCGCACGACCTTCACGAGAAATGCAAAGATGCTTAAACCCTAACTTTCCGGAGGTCGTGAAAAAGGAGATCATAAAGTGGTTAGATGCAGGGATCATCTACCCGATCTCCGAAAGTCGTTGGATGAATCCAATATAGGTGGTGCCTAAAAAGGCCGGACTTACCATCATCACGACTAAAATCGGAGAAGTCATTCCTACCCGAATAGCTAACTCATGGAGAGTCTGCATTGATTACAGAAGACTCAATTCCTCCATGAAGAAGGACCATTTCCCACTACCTTTTATTGGTCAGATCCTCAAGAAACTAGCGGGAAATAGGTTCTTCTGCTTTCTTGACGGGTACTCCGGTTACAACCAGGTGGCAATCCATCCAGAAGACCAAGAAAAGACCACATTCACCTGCCCCTTCGAGACATACGCGTTTCAAAGGATGCTGTTTGGTCTCTGCAATGTACTGGCAACTTTTCAGCGGTGCATGCTTGCCATATTCTCAGATATGGTAGGTGACTATCTGGAAGTCTTCATGGATGACTTTTCAGTTTTTGGAGCATCATTTAATGATTGCCTCCAACACTTGGTCCAAATACTCAGGCGGTGCATCGATGTGAATTTGTTTCTTTCCTGGGAAAAAAGCCATTTCATGGTGCCTGAGGGAATTGTCCTGGGACATTTAATCTCGAAGAAAGGCATCCAAGTGGATCGAGCTAAGGTTAACCTGATTTCTAAGCTCCCTATGCCTAGCTCGATTAAGGACATCCGATCTTTTTTGGGGCACGTCGATTTTTACCATCGATTTATCCCTGATTTTTCAAAAATCATGATCCCCCTGACTACTCTTCTCTCCAAGGATGTGCCTTTCAAAATTTCCAAGGAATGCACTCAAGCATTTGAGATCCTACGTGACCGAGTCACCCAAGCCCCGATCCTACAGTCCCCTGATTGGTCTCAACCCTTTGAGATCATGTGCGATGCATCTGACTTCGCTGTAGGAGCGATTTTGGGGCAGAAAATTGACGGGAAACCTATGGTCATTTACTACGCTAACAAAACATTGGACGAGGCTCGGCGTAACTAACGATTACTGAGAAAGAGCTGCTAGCTGTAGTATTTGCCCTAGAAAAATTCAGATCATACCTTCTAGGTTCCCGTGTTATCATATACTCGGATTACACAACTATGAGGCATCTCCTTGCAAAGAAGGGCACGAAACCTCGATTAATCCGATGGATCTTGCTGTTGTAATAATTTGACCTTGAGATTCGCGACAAAGCTGGAGAGTAAAATGTGGTAGTTGATCACTTGTCCCATCATCCTTCTGGAATAATTGACCCTTCCGGACCCATCACAGAACATTTTCCTGATGAGCACCTCCTGACTATCAGTACAGGCCTTCCATGGTTTCACAGATATAGTAAATTACCTGGAATCACATCAGATTCCGTCCGATTGGCCAAAGGCCAAGAAGGACAAATTGCGTTCCGATGCCAAGTATTACCTATGGGAAGACCCGTATCTATTCCGCATTGGTGCTGATCAGATAATTCGACGGTGTGTCGTGGAAGTGGAAATCAAAGACATACTCCCATTTTGCCATGACCAGGCATGCGGTGGGCATTTCTCAGGACATAAAACCTCATCAAAAGTCCTTCAATGTGGCTTTTACTGGTCCACAATTTTCAAGGATGCATACGATCACTGTAAGGCATGTTCCCATTGCCAGACTTTGGGCAACATGAGCCATCGAGACATGATGCCTCTACAGTCGATCCTGGTATGCGAAATCTTTGATATCTGGGGGATTGATTTTATGGGACCCATCCCGATCTTGAATGGCTTCGAATACATCTTACTCGTAGTTGACTACGCGTCTAAGTGGATAGAAGCCATTCCGACCCAAACCAACAATCATAAAGTTGTTATCAAATTCATTCATCAAAACATTTTCTCAAGGTTAGAGATTCCACAATCAATAATTTTCGACGGAGGGACCCATTTCACAAACGCTCAGTTCAGGTCACTGATGACCAAATATAGGGCGTCACACCGAATCTCTACTCCTTACCACCCCCAAACTAATGGTCTAGCTGAGCTATCAAATCGAGAGATCAAGAAAATCCTTCAGGTTACTATTCGACCTAACAGAAAAGATTGGTCTTCTTGTCTTCCGGAAGCATTGTGTGCCTATAGGGCCGCCCACAAGACCCAATTAGGAATGTCTCCCTTCAGACTAGTGTACGGGAAGGCATGTCACCTCCCCGTCGAATTGGAACATAAAGCCTATTGGGCAGTACAGAATTGTAATTTAGATCTTTCTAAGGCTGGAACCCACAGAAGACTTCAAATAAGAGAGATCGATGAATTATGTCACGACGCGTATGAGAACTTGCGAATTTACAAAGAATGGGTTAAAGCTTTTCATGACAAACACATTTCTAGAAAGATCTTTCATTCTGGTCAAAAGGTTTTACTCTTTGACGCCCGACTCAAATTATTCCCAGGAAAGCTATGATCTAAGTGGGTCGGACCCTACCTAGTCCGACAAATCTTTGGAAATGGAGCCATTGAAATCAGCCCACTCAGCCACGACTCCGAACCCTTTGTTGTGAATGGTCAGAGACTCAAACCGTTCATTGACATGATCGATACAAATTTGGCTGAGACATCCTTTACCCTCCATTCCCCATGAGCTCATTGTGCCCAGCCGATGGCGAAAACTCAACGCTTAACGGGAGGCAACTTGTCATTCTTTGAAAAACCCGAAACCTTTTCTGACATTTCTACACGAAATTCATATTTCACTTTAGGGTTCATCCATTAGAACAGTCGACTTCACCACAGGTACCCCTACCCGAGATTAGAAATCATTCGCAACAAGTCACTTCGACCCATTCACTCACCAAACACCTGTCCTAATGCATGAACTAAGCTGAAATTGAACCCACTTAATTTACAATGGGGACATTGCAAATCCTAGGCATGGGGGGGTATGGAAGTGCAAAATATCAGGAAAATTCATATCAATAAAGGGTTTCAATTCAAAAAAAAAAAAAGACTTGAAGGAGGGGAGAAACAATTAAGGGTCATACAAAATGAGAAAAGGAAAAGAGGAAAATGCCAAAAAAGGAACACAAAATGAAAAAGAAAAAGAAATAGTCATTAGTAAAAGATTAAGGGATTAACTGAAGTTTTAGACAGATCAAGAAAAGAGAAAAAGAAGAAAAAAGTGCTAAGGTGACATAACAAGAGATTAGCGGGAATGCTGGTTTTAGGCCTCTTGGGCTAGATTCTTTAGCTTAAAAATTCACGTATCCGCTAAAATCTGGATAATCCTCAAGAGGTTGGGGAAAATGCAAAGCTTAAGTATTAGGTCTAAGGCTTAGGAAGTATTCAGCCTCGTTAATTGACCTTCGATTTGCTAGATTCGGTAACCTAAGCACCCCAAATTCACACACATTTTGGTTCAGTGCGCATAAATATCCAAATCACTCAAAAGTATTTAATGTTATGCAAAAGTCACCTAGATTAGGAGTGGCCGATCAACACAAGTTGATTTGGGTGAGTTCCCGATGCAGAGAGGTGGAAAATTCCCCTCGAAGATGCGTAACATATCATCTCCTCGGTGCTTGTCTCTTAGGATATTTAAATATCCTACTGGGGGCATGTAAGCACTCTGCTGGTTCAAATACCATGGGTGGCATTATCACGAAATGTCGATCTCCAGGGTCTGAATTTGGCCACGGAACTCCATGGGCAGGATTATCTCGAAATCTCGATAGCCAGGGACCCTTGAGGATTGATGATGGGGACGAGGAATCCGATACAGACCATGTTGAGAAGCTAATCCGAAGCTAGAAATAAAAAGAAAAGAGAGAGAAAAGCTCTCCAAAAAAATAAATCTTCTGTCTCTCTCTTACAAAAACGCACTGCAAACTGAACCTAGGCTAAAAATGTCTCAAGCACGGGTGCTTTAATCGCGGAGTCCAACAAACCCTAGGTTAGTTTCTGTGGACCTTAGAAACCTTTGCGGAGGACTGAGGCTAAAGCTGGTTAGGTCCGGATTTTGGTTGGTACTTGAGTACCTCTAGGCCTATTGTCAGCATTCTGACCTAATCACAAAAGAAAAGGAGAAGCACTTATCATAATTGATGACAGACACTAAGGGTCTAGAATAGACGTTAAAACCTTGAAATTTTGCAAAGGGACTAGCAAAAGCTAGGCATAGGGGTATGATGAGAGCCTCATCGTGAGTCATAACTAGCCCATTTTAACCTAATAAAGAGAATAAATGCTCCTACATGACATAGAAGAGGGCTTAATTGGAGGAATAAGTGTTCTGAGAAGAAAACATGAAATAAAGGTTAAAGCTGCAATTTTACCATTGCAGTACATAAAATGGGATTTCTCAGAGACAGAGCATAGGTCAAATGATCTAAATAAGAGAAAAAGTGGGCTGAATCAATCAGAAATGGGTTCATGTGCAATCTAGGAATTAAATGACATTTGGTAACACTAAAACAGACCCGCTTAATTCAACAAGGTTTTGGTTAGGATAAACATCAAGTAAACCCTCTAAAATTCATGGAAAAATATCCGCTAGGGTTTAGAACATTTAAATTGGCCTTTGGAACCTAGTTTGACCTAGATTAGGGTCCTAGCTCATCAATTGACCTAATTTAGGTTTTTACGCAAAATATCCAGTCAAACATGGTCAAACCTAAAATCCAACTTCACCATTGGATTCCTTAGGTCCAAATTAGGTTTTTACCAAAATTTGGACCTAAAGGGAGGTCATCCTGACCTACTTTGCAATTTAGTACACCCAATTACATTTTGGTCCCTATCTTTTGAAAACCATCACATAAACCCCCCTAGCTTTCTCGCCAATCTTACAATCAGGTCCCTCCACCGTTATTGGGGAAGAATCCTTCTCCGACGAGGATGACAGGGGGGATACTCTCAGATCCCTCAGAGATCTCCTTCCAGAATTGGAAGGGAGATTCTCTGAGGAATCCCCTTTTATCTGAGCCCGCTCATGATCTCTGATTCCTGTCCAATCTCTCGTGCGAACGCACGAAAGATTTGGATCCCAACCACCTTCCTTCTCCGGTGAGACGACGGTGGCTAAAAGCTTTCCCCCCACGCACTAGAAGCTTGGCCAGCACCTATAAAAGGACCTCCGACCTTATGCGAAATCTATCAGACTTGTCTTGGCCGTAGAATCCTCCAAATTTCATCTCTCCTCTCTCTGGCCAAGAAACCCGCAAGCTCCGGTGATTACCTCTCCTCCTTCTCGTCGCTCTATTGCCATACCAGTAGCAGAGTCTGCTCTGCCTCATCTTCCCGCATCGAACCGCACCAAGCACATGCCTCCCTGACCTCCTCTTCGTCGCAGTTATCTCCCTCAAGGTTGTCTTCTCCAACAATGTCACAAATGATCTGTCTGACTCCACTGCCCCCTTTCTCTCCCAATAGTCCAGATATGTTCCCCATCTTCCACTCTTTCATTTCCCTTACTTTATTTCACACAATCGACCCTCGACTGTTCCTATTCACCGCCACCTTCCTCATCTCCGGCCACCCTCTGGCGAGATGCTCCCGTCGCTCCGCAGCACCACACGTCTCATCGACTATCGCATAACCTCCACCTCACCTCATTGAGCACCCTCCACTCATCCACAGTCCCGCTACACCACCACAACAACCCCCCGAACACACCCACGTTGGTGCGCCTGGACCCGGGCGTGCGATCTGACCCATTTACCTGGCTCTGGGAGAGAGTGCTAAGAGTGGTTTACATAGAGAGAGAGACACGCGGGTAGAGGGTTAGGTTTTGTTGTGTGTGGTTGTGTGCAGGACACAAGGACTTAGCCACTGCAAACAGAGGAAGAAAGAAGGAAGGAGGCTCTGCCAAGGAAGAAAGGCAAGGCAGAAAAGAATAAGAGAGGCCAAAGGGAAATAGAACCGAGGAAGGAAGAAGAAGAAGGAAGGAGGCTCTGCAGAGGAGAAAGAAAGGCAAGGAAGAGAAGAAGAAGTGAGGCAAGGAGAACAGAACTGAAGAAGAAGACAAGGGGCAGACAAAGATTCAAGAAGGAAAAAGAAAAGAAAAGGAAGAAGAAAGAGAGAAGCTAGACCTTGGTCACAAGAAGAAAAGAAATAAAGAAGAAGAACAGAAGCAGCAAGGGAAGAGAAGAAAAGGAGCTCTATTTTAAGACATCTAATATTGTATCAGACGTCCATTTTTTTTTCCTTTGAGCAATTTCTTTTTATATCACTCTCATTGGACTAGTCATTTATTCTCATTTAAAAAGTTGTGTTCTCAAGTTTTGGAAGTACTTAGATTGGTCCCTGTGTTCGACCTCAGATACTCTAATTTTTGAGTTATAAATCTTTATTTGTTTTCGCGGAAAGTTCATCTATATTACAACGCAATATTTGTTAAAACACGACCTAGCTGCGTTAACATCTGGTAATTCACAGTGACCACATCAAGATCCACACTACCAGACTAGGCAATACGGGAATGCGCAAAACACATATCCTAGGCAGCAGCCATTCCTGCCTCTGCAGCAGCAACCTCGCTCGTTATACCAGCCGTTGCACCAAGTTGGCAACCATCCTCCAAAGCGGGCTGACCCTTTGGAGGCATTGAAAGAGGAGCTACAAGAATCGATGAGGTAGTCTACATAAGATAGATTGCAGATTATGAAGTCGATGGTTGATCAGATTCAGACCATACAGAACACACAGAACCAGCTGTTGCAGGAGCATAGGACTCAGGGAGCCTTGCCCTCCCAACCTGTCTCGAACCCTCAATATGTGCAAAACTAGGGTGCCCCGCCTAGGTTTCAAGCACCACAGGGATAGGCACATGCCATACTACAGGCACCTCCTGCACCACCCAATTACACGCAAGGCCAGCTGCCTTTGCAGAATCCCGCGTATTCTGCCCCTTCCACTCCCCCACAACCTCATGGACAGCAAGCCGATGCACACGGTGTTTCTTTGAGAAGCGGAAGGAAGACATTGGACCAACAACCTAGACAGGCGGGTCCTGATTTTTCTCACACTTCGCTGCAGGTAGATTCGACTCCATCATCTCAAGGGCCACTTGCGGTAGATAAGGGTAAGAGGCCACTCAACCCTGAGATTCCTGTCCCTTTTCCTGAGGCTCTGACAAGAAAATCAGTACAGAAAATGGACACGGAGAATTTTGAGGACCTGAAATCGATGTTTAAGGAAGTACATATTCAGGTCCCCCTCCTCTAGGCTATCGATCACATTCCCACTGTCACTAGGTTCTTCAAGGACTATTGTACCCCGAAGCGACAGCCGAGAATTGGACGACAGGTGGTACTGTCGAAAGAAGCTAGCGTCGTGATTCTAGCTGGCCTATCGCCGAAGAAGAAAGACCCTGGTACCCCACTCATATCCTGCTTCTTGCAGGACTCTCCATTTGATCAGGCCCTTCTAGATTTGGGCTCGTCCATCAACCTGTCTCCCACTACCGTATTTGATTGATTTCGATTTGGGGAGTTGAAACCCACCTCGGTCATGATTCAGTTGGCTGACAGATCAGTCAAAACACAGAGGGGGGTGGTTGAAAACACGATCGTGAAAGTCCGCGAGTTCTGCTTTCCTGCAAATTTTTTTGTTCTTGATATGGAAGTTCCTCCTAATCTCCAAGATGCACTAATTATTTTGGGTCGCCCATTTCTGGTGACAGCCCGAGCGAACATCGATTGTGTATCCGGGTGTATGGAGATTACCCTAGGCAATGAGCGACTTCGACTAGACATATTCAGGGCAACAAAGAACTTCGACTATGATCGAATAGAGGAGGATGGCGAAGATGAAGATTCGGCATACTGTGGTAACATTGGGCTCCTTTGTGACGACCCAATGTCTCATTCGTCTACATTATCAGGGTTCTTAGACCTCGATCCACACGGGACTAAAACCACTGCATTACACATATCTCCCTGAGGATCTGATTGTTTAGGGTGTGCTTCTGACCACAGCACCCCTAAATCCAGCTATCCTGATCCATATATTACCGAATCACCCCTGTTATTGCAGAAAGACATGACTACAACTAATGGGTTTCCCATTAACACAGTCACAACCGATTTTATAGGGAGCGACTCAGCAGGAATTCACATGCACATGGATCAATAGATTCCCACCATCGATTCTGCTCCTCCCACTCTCATACCTGATTTTGACCCACCCGTGATTGAATTGAAGCCCTTACCTGACTCACTTAAGTACGTGTTCTTGGGCGAAAGTGAGACATATCCAGTCATTATCAATGCCCACTTAACCCAAGAACAGAAGCATCAATTGATTTCTATGCTTCAAGATCATAAGGCTACTATCGAGTGGAGTATTGCTGATCTCCATGGTATTTGCCCCTCATATTGCACTCATCACATTTACACGGATGAGGGGTGAAACCTTTGAGACAACCTCAAAGACGGCTAAACCCAAATATGGTAGAGGTTGTTAAGAAGGAGATCATCAAATGGCTGGATGCAGGCATTGTATATCCAATCTCAGACAGCCAGTGGGTGAGTCCAATTCAGATAGTGCCCAAGAAAGCAGGACTCACTGTCATGAAAAATGATAAGGGCGAATCCATCCCGACCCACACTGCGACATCTTGGCAGGTCTGCATTGACTATAGGAAACTGAACACGGCTACCCAAAAGGATCACTTTCCTTTGCCGTTCATTGATCAGATCTTGGAATGGTTAGCTGGACGTAGTTTCTTCTACTTTCTAGATGGATACTCCGGGTATAATCAGGTTGCAATTAGCCCACAAGATCAGGACAAGACCACATTCACATGCCCCTTTGGAACATTCACCTTCAAGCTGATGCCCTTTGGCCTCTGCAATGCACCAGTGACATTTCAGCATTGTATGATGGCTATCTTCTTTGACATGATTGGGGATTATGTGCAGGTATTCATGGATGACTTCTCTATTTTCGGAGATGATTTCGCATCTTGTCTTGATAACCTCACCAACATCCTGAAATGGTGTATTGAGGTAAACCTAGTACTATCCTGGGAGAAAAGTCGTTTCATGGTGAGGGATGGCATAGTACTAGGGCACAGGGTCTCCAAAAATGGACTCGAGGTCGACCGGGCTAAATCAGAGATTATCTCCCACTTGCCACCACCTAGCTCAGTCAAGCAGATCAGATCATTCTTGAGTCACGTTGGCTTCTATCGGAGATTTATATGTGATTTCTCAAAAATTGTGCGGCCTTTGATGAATCTCTTGGTTACCGATGTCCCATTTGAATTTGATACCTCATGTCTCAGCGCCTTTGAGACTTTACGAAGTGCTATTTCTGACTCCCCGATTCTCCAACCACCCGACTGGTCGCTTGATTTCAAAATGATGTGCGATGCTTCTGATTTTGCCATCGGTGCTGTTTTAGGCCAGCATCGGGAGAAACAACCCTTTGTCATATACTATGCTAGCAAGATGCTGAATGAGGCTCAGTGCAATTACACTGTCACCAAAAAGGGACTGCAAGCAGTAGTATTCGGGTTGGAGAAATTCATATCATATCTATCATGGTTGAAGGTCATCATCTTCACTAACCACTCTGCCCTCCGACATTTGTTGGCAAAGAAGGATGCCAAACCATGGCTCATTAGATGGATCCTTCTATTGTAGGAATTTGATATCGAAATCCGCAAGAAAGCCGGAAAATAAAATGTTGTGGCAGATCACTTATCCAGGTTGGACCCAGATCACATTCCTTATTCCCTGCCTATCCATGAACAATTTCTGGATGAATCTCTTTTGGCTATTCATTTTGTCGAGTTCCCCTGGTATGCGGATTTCGCAAACTACTTTAACGCAGGCAAAATTCCTGTGAACCTATCCAAGGACCAGAAACTCAAATTCATTGCAGAAGCCAAATACTACCTCTGGGATGACCCACTACTCTTCCGCATTGGAGCAGACCAAATTATTGGAAGATGCATCCCAGACTCTGAGATCCCCAGTGTGTTATCTTTTTGCCATAAAGATGCATGTGGTGGCCATTTCTCGGGATGGAAAACCGCTGCAAAAATTTTGCAGTTAGGATTTTTCTGGCCAACCATCTTCATAGATACACATGAGTACGCCCAACATTGCAAACGATGTCAGTCAGTCGGTTCTATGACCAGGAGAGACATGATGCCACTCCAACCCATCATGGTTATAGAAGTGTTCGACGTCTGGGGTGTCGATTTTATGGGCCCTTTTCTGAACTTGCATGGCTTTGAGTACATATTGCTAATCATTGATTATGTCTCGAAGTGGGTCGAGGCCATCCCGGCGAGATGGGCTGACCACAAGACCATCATTTCTTTCGTACGGCAAAATATTTTTGCGAGATTCGGAATACCCCACACTCTGATTAGAGACGGGGGAAGCCACTTCATCCACGTCCATTTCAGGTCATTATTAAAGAAATATGGGGTATATTACTGCATAGCCACCCCGTATCACCTGCAGACCAGTGGACAGGTTGAAGTGTCTAACTGTCAAATCAAGCTGATTCACCAAAAGACGGTTAGACCAGATAGGAAGGACTGGTCTGACAAATTAATCGATGCACTCTGGGCATATCAGACCACATACAAGGCCCCACTCGGAATGTCACCATATCACATGGTATATGGCAAGGCCTATCACCTTCCTGCAGAGCTGTAACACTGCGCCTTTTGGGCGATGCGAAAATGCAACCTTAACCTCGATGCAGGAGGTCAAGAATGGAAACTCCAGCTCAGCGAATTAGAAGAAATCTGGCGGGAGGCCTATGAGAATGCATTGATATACAAGGACAAGACCAAGGCCTTTCATGACCGCCACATCTGGAGGAAAGTATTCACGCCCAACTAGCGAGTCTGGTTGTTTGATTCACGACTGAAACTATTCGCGGGGAAGCTCAAGTCCAAGTGGACTGGCTCGTATGTTGTTGTATAGCCATATCCTAATTGGGCAGTCCAGATCAAGAACGTAAAATCTGGGCATGTATTCACAGTAAATGGCCAGCGCCTCAAGCCATTTTTGGCCCTGGAACATCCTCCACTTGACGAGACTATTCATCTTAGTGAGGACGTGTGATTGAGTGCTCGCCCAACCAGAGGCATTAAACTCAGCACATATAGATGCCATTCACTCCACATTCCACCATCATTTATATATATAACCATTTTTATACATAGCATATTTTTGTTTTAGCATATGTCCCTTTCGTATATTGCATGCTAACAGGTTGGCCGGTGCTGAATATAATTTCAGGAGCAATTACAGGTGATTTCTACCCATTCTCCCTGCAGTATCGATTTTCTTTTATATTCATGCATGAGGGCATGCAAAAACTTCGGCATGGGGGGGTAGATACAGAAAAACTGAAAAAAAAAAATTTATGCCAACACTTAGCAAAACCTCGGAGCTGCATGTAAAACATACTTTAGGACCTTAAATAAAAGAATAATCGAATCCACCTCCAGTGCTTGCATTAGAGCTAGAAATCGTCTGCAACAGCCACTTCTGACTCACCTGCTCACCTATTGTTCTAAATTTAGGGTCAAGCTGATTGTAACCCGATACGAGAATTTCATGAAGTACAAATTATACAAGGTTAATTGTTCATAGAATATATACATATTACACTCATGAATAAGATTATTTTATTAAGAGAATGCATTAGGGATTTTATCGTCTAGTTGATTCCTGTAATATGGAATTCAGTATAACTTTTCACACACACATAGAATTTGTAATGGATTCATGGTGAAGGTTGATAAATGTCTTCAGTCAGTCGAGAAGAAGCAGTGCTTCTTTTCCTGAACCCCTGGATAGTGTTTTGGGAGTCAGGCTGATTTTCTTCCAAAAATCCACCCAATAGTGTGAGATGAGAGTAGAGTGTACTGGTGCTCTAAGATTAGTGCAAGGAATCTGGAATCCTAGATGATTAGGTGATGATACTTTGAGACATAGCTTTCGCTCTCAGTTCCCGCATATACATTTTTGTGTGAAATTTTGAGAGCCACCAAATAAGGCAAATACACGGAGAGCGAGTTTTCATAAAACTAGGGCTAAGGCGGATGGTTATGACCATTTTCTATGGAATCCTCGGCTAAAGGAGGGTATTGATGTCAAGGTTAGAAATACACCGCCCTATCCATCTTTCCCGGTGCCATGAGTAGGCACTTCCACCAAATAAGCCACCCAATGTCTCTTGAACCATCAATCCCTAATAATGCTTCCTCAATAAAGTTCATGGATGTATGCTAGTTGTGTTATGTCGAAAAAAAAAAGGAAAAAAAAGTGATGATGAAAAGAAAGAAAAATTGAAAAAAAAAATTAGAAAAAGAAGAAAAAGCAAAGAGAAAAGAATGAATATTTAGTGTTTATTTCATTGAGGCAATACCACCAAATAAAATTGAGATCCAGCAAATATGGCCCTAACCTATTTTTCTTGTGTTTCTGACCTCCCAAATACTGGCTAAGGAATTTTGACTTAGTGTTAGGGTTATGAGAACTCAATTAAAGTGTTAATGCCTAGTGAGACCACCAAATACAAGTCATATATGTGAATCTGGTAAAGTTGTGAGCTCTAAGAGAGAAAAAGAAAGAAAAAAAAAAGAGTAAGAGAGAATGAATACAAAGGAATCAAAGAGAGCATAGTTTTTCTCGTCTTTCTCTGAGTTGAGTCACTTAGTGATCCGGGAATCTAGATTCTGTAGTACTAGTCTCTATGTAGCACCAAGTGAGAGTGAGCCACCAAATATATAATCCTTTCTCTCAGAGATTCTCTACCTAAGCCTAAAGCTGGGGTGGAATTCATAGAATGAATAGCTTGAATACCCTGAGGGAAGAAGTCTGCCTATCCTGTTAGAATTTTCACTAGGGGTCAAGTATAGGCTTTAGAGGTGAATCAGTTTTCACTTGAATCTGTTGCAAAAGCTACATAGCTGCACTTTCATGATTGTCTGGATTTCTAGAGCATAGGATGAAAACAAAAAGGAGAAAAATGTCTATGCATACACTTAATAGAATAATCAGTCCCTTAGGGACCCTTTCTGTAAATAAATTAGTCTTGCATTTTCTA
Source organism: Thalassia testudinum (assembly GCA_037157565.1). Classification (NCBI taxonomy): domain Eukaryota; kingdom Viridiplantae; phylum Streptophyta; class Magnoliopsida; order Alismatales; family Hydrocharitaceae; genus Thalassia; species Thalassia testudinum. The sequence continues at coordinate 105,884,316 of JAZHRO010000003.1, read as the reverse complement.
GGGACTAGTAAGATTTAGGCATGGGGGTATGATTGCGTAGCAATCATAGGTCTTAATTGACCTAGATTAGGCTAAAACTTAGCATAAGTTAAGGAAATTCATGCATGCATAAGCATCATCTCATCTTTACTACTTTACTTTAGCTATGCATAAAATAATGTTATAATGTGCTGATTAAGTGCATTATGTCAATTGCAGGCAATAAGCTGATCTGGAGTAGGATCTGAAGCTGGATCAAGAATAACGGGAGTTGCAGCAGAGCTGGAGTAGAAGGCTTAGTTTAGATATAGGAACAATAATGTAAGGGAGTTAAAGGTTTGCTATTCTATTAAGTACGAATAAAACAGTAAAATGTGAAGAGCTTAGGTCCATCTTAGCCCTAAAATAGCCTAGAGACTTCCCAAGCCTTAGCCACCCTTAGATTAGGTCACAACACCCTAGAAGCCTTAAAACCCTAGTTCCAACCCTTATCTGGACGTCCAGATAAGTTATAGGAAGTCCAGGACCCTTAGCCATCTCCCGTACTCCTTAAACCCACTTCTGCAGTGTTATTGGACGTCCAGACACTTTGTTAGAAGTCCAATTTCTGCAGAGTACCCAAAACAGAACCTTGATTTCCCCCTAACTCAAATTGGATGTCCAGAGTTGAAGTCTGGACTTCTGATTTTTGAGTATAAGTCGTCTGATCCTATTATTGGATGTCTAATACTGGTCTCCAGTCCCTATTTTGAGATTAAAGTCTTGATCTTGGATCTCTAGCTCCCAAGACCTAATCCCAACCCCATAGGAACCTAAATTAAGGTGTCCTAACCCTAGTACATCACCTCTAGACCTATCTAAGGACCTAATTAGGTCCTCACCAAACCCAATTGACTTAGATCAAAGTCAATTACCTTCACCTAAGTCAATTGGACTCATTGAGTCCAATTGAGCTTAGATCTCAACCCACACAAGTTCAATTGGACTTAATGAGAGTCCAATTGACCTAAACCCAACCTAACTGAGTTATGTCACCCTCAATTAGGCTCACACTCATTCAATTAAACTTAGGTTAAGTTTAATTGCATTTTCACCTTAGCAATTAGGGTTTGTAACCCTAAAATCAAGACCTACACTTACCCAAATCCCTTAGGACCTATCCTAAGCCACCTAGCCACATAGAGCACGACCACACACACACCCATTCACGCACACACTTCTCTAGAGTTCTCTAGAGCTCTCTTGAGATGGCGCCACCTCTTGGTTGCCAAATTTAGCAACCAAGAGGCATTCAAATTGAGATCCACAACTTTTGGATCTCAGAGACCACCTCCACCCTCATGTGGCCGGCCACTCTTGGACTGTCTCTAGAGTGTTCCACACCTCTCTAGAGAGAAGCCATTGGGTCTATAAAATGGCCCCATGGACGGCCAAGTGCACCCATTCACTTCCTTGGCAAATTCACTCATTGGTGCCATTCACTACACCTCCACTTAGCTAGCCACTCCACCTCCACGAGCTCACTACCACCACCATGAAGGACATCATGACGGGATGTTGGATCAATCCTCCCTCTGTCCAAGGGTCGGCCTAAGCTACATTGGCCACCCCTCATTCTCCTCCCGACCACTCCAAGGCCATCGGGGACCACCCTTGAATGCCCTCTATTCTTCTAGATTTAATTCATGCTCTTCATAATTTTATTTCCTTTATTACTACTTAATAGCGTAGCCTTACTTCTCCCCCAATGATGCATGCGAAATCCCCCCCCCATCAATTCTTGTATGCAATCACTTTCTGGTAGCTAGGTTTAATTTTCAAGCATTTATGTACAAGCTTTCCTCTAGATTTCTTATGCAAACAACTCCCCAATGAATGAATGAAAATGCATTTATATATATATATATATATTTATGTGTTTGAAATCACCATGAGTGTAATAATTATCGTATTTGCGTGATTTAAGTGCCTGCTCTTTAACTATCTATCCATTATGCACCAGCATGTCGTTTCCCGAGGATATTGAAAATTTAACGATAGACGCTTTCTCCATAAATAGTCACCACCACACTAGAATCGTGCGCACAGAAACTCACACGTTCACCTTCGTAATTTATTTGACGCATGCGCATGTTATTCGAGTTAATAATAGAAGTGGTGAAGTTTTAGTTAGGAGATTAGAAATCGGCATGCGTTTTTAAATGAAGTAGTGCAGTAAGAAGATCGATTTTAAAAGTGAAAGCAATGCCTCCTAGTGACGAATGACCAGGACTCAAGTCTCAAAATTTTTGTAAAACAGTATCTTTGTTGGATGGTACTTCGCGACTATACTACGACACTTTTTTCTATCAAAAATGCGATCTACGATTCACAACACGGAGATCTGAGCTAGAAGTTATCATTGATTGAAGTTGGGTCTGGAAGGGGTTATGATAGTCCCACATCGTCAGTTTCTGAGTGCGAGCATGGGGATAAAATGATTTTGTTGTATAGGACGATCAGTCGTTAGTGCTCGGTGCACCGGTTACTGATCTGAGCATTTTGAACCTATCTAAGCATATGCATGTATGTGCGGGCATGTGTGTCCGTGGGTGTGCGCTCGAGTGGGTGTGAGCAAGTGTGCCCTGGGAGGGCGAGGCCTAGGAGGCTGGTTGGGCTAGATTGGCTCGAGACTATGAACCGAAATGAAACAAACCAAAATCGAACCTAATTGAGATTAGGCGAGGACCGAGTAGGGTCTGGTCCCACCCTGATCTCAGGGTGTTGTGTATCCTCAAAAGGACCTCATCGTAAATAAAATAAGTTTTGGTTAAAAAGTAAAAAAACCCAGTTCAACTGATGGTTCAAAAGAAAGCTTGAAGAAAAGAAAAGATGATGGTTGTTAAATGCTAAGTGTTGAATTGAAGGCTAAGAAAGCAAAGGAATGAAAGGGGAACAGGCACACTACTAAGAGGACTAAGAAGAAGACTAAGGGATGAGAAGAAGAAGGCAAGAACAGAACAGAAGAAGAGAGATTAAGAAAGAGAGCTCGAGAGAGAATAAAGGTAAAGGAAAAGAAGAGAAAGAAAGGGAGAAGAAGATAAGAGGTTGAAGAAAATAAATGAAGAATTATTTTTTTTGCATCATTTCATTTCTTTTTGTTCTTAAATTTGTAATAAGGCATATTATAATAGAACAATTCTTATTGCCTTAATTTCTTTGAAATAAAATTGGAAAACAAACATCATTTTGAGTAAATATGTTTTTCAGATGGAATTTTGTATATTCTTTATAATTTAAATATCTTGGCAAAATTCATGTTCTTAAAATCAACCTAGTTATACCTCCTAAACTTATAAAGAAATAAAAGAAAATTAGTGAATTTGGAAAAAATCTATACCTCCCAGCGAAGGACCTAGACTCAACCAGTAAAAATTTCTAAAATGTTAGGTTAATTCGACCCTATACTACTCAACCGACACAATTTCGAGTTAACCTAAGTGACTTTTTCTACTCTTAATTAAGTAAAATTAACTTAATTACTGAGTTGAGTGGAAGACACGCATCAGTATATACTCACCTTGTGGACGTGATGATAACATATTACCTCCTCAGTACTTGTCTCTTAGGATATCCATCCTACTAGGGGCATGTAAGCGCATTATGCAGTTCAGGTACCATGGACGACCCTATCTCGAAGTACCAATTGCCACAGGTCTGAATTCGCTTAAGAAATCCATGGGCAATACTATCTCAAAGTGTCAATTGCTAGGAGTTCTTAGGGTCGCTATGGGCGGTGCTATCTAGAAGCATCGAAAGCTAGGCACCCTTCGAGGTATGGTGATGGGGACAATGAATCCGACACAGACCATGTTGATAGCTAATCTGAGGTTAGACTTAGAGGAATCAAGCAAAATATATATATATACTATTAAAAAAAAATCCTTTTTCCTTTCTAGGTTGGTAATCATACCAACCTCAAATAACTCAGACCAATGCACATGCACGGATGCTTTAATCTTAGGGATCAATAAACCTTAGGGTAGAGTCAGAAATCAGGGAAACTTGTGCTTGTAACTCGTCATTAGCCGACCTAGTTTGTAACTTAGCAACTACTTGGGAACCTTAGGTCTAAAGTCTGAACTTAATATATTTCTAAAGGAAGACTGATTGGGTTGACTAGTCCACTTGGAGTGCTAGGTTTTGCTTGGATTTGCTAGGGACTAGCAAGAACTAGGCATGGAGGTATTTGATTAGCCCATATTTGTGGTCTATTTAAGTATTTAAGTGTCTAGACATTAAGTTAATTTTAACATTTAGATAGCATACATTAGGATGTAAATAAATTAATTCATATTTTTAGCTTAAGTTCATAATTCACGCATTTAGAATTAACCTAGGATTGCATACATTTGATTAGTTAATTAATTAGGTGCATTACATACACTATTTTAATTAACATAGAAGTTAAGGAGTTATGCATAAATAATCCTAATTATTTTATTCTTTTTTTCTTCTCCTTTGCAGGTAACTTCATCCCCGCCTCCTCCTACGCATCAGCATTGATTCGACGGTGGCTTTTGAATTTCAAATCTTTGTAGCTGCAGTTACAAAACATAACGAAGGGTTATCGTTCAAAGGAGGCCACCACCCCTTTGTTCCTCACTGCATAGTGAACTTTGCTTCTCATCCATTCCATACCACCAGCCTCCCACCGCGGCAGTGCGACTCCACCACCGTGGACATGTGGGGTAACAGCCTACACCACCAAGAGTCCATGCAACTTCTCCTCCCCGCACCTCAACCCTGCCAAGTGCACCACCATGCGTGCCTCCAACCAGCGCACTTCATCTTCTGCAGCAGACCACGTGCACGCACTACACCTCCACCGCAGCAGGAGTGAGCGCGCCTACCTCAACTGCTACCCTCACCTCAGCCAGCATCCCACCCCAGCGCCTGCACGCCCACGCCTTCACCTCCAGCGCACCCATGCCCCAGCACCCACACTTCCTCATGCCATCAGACCCCGCACACCTTCACCTCCAGCGCCCTTGCCTAGTGCGCCTACCCACAGCATGCCTCTACCCCAGTGCCCCCACATCAACGCCTCCAGCACCTCCCTGCAACACCTGCAGCCGGTGCCATCAGACCTCGCGCGTGCCCTTGCAGCCTGCAAAGCGCCCGCCCCTCAACACGCCCACAACTCCTCGCGCCTGCAGTGCCCCCAGCGCCCACGCGTCGCCCCTCCTCGTGACTACAGCATGCGCGGCCAACAACAGTAACCTCCACCGCCGCTGCTTCTCTCCTCCGTCTAGCCCACTCCTGCCGTCTTGCAATTTGCTGCCGCCACCGTTATGAAGCCCTCGCTCTGGCCAATCTAGGCCTAGAAGAGTTCCTCGAACAATCCTCTCTCCCATGCGCAAGGAGGAGAGAGGTAGAATCCTTTGTTTATGATGGAATTAATATTTACATTACATGCCATTGCCACAAAAACAAATTTTGATTTATCATTATTTTATTGTGGTGAATTTATGCCTTCATGCTCATGCTTCTAGAGAATTGCTAAACCTTATTATTCCTCTCTATGTGCATTGAATTTAATTTTGAATTACATTTTAGTATGCATGCAAGTGAATAGTACATGGCATACCCTTGCACATGGATAATTTTCTGACGTAAAAATTACATTAGCACCCCTTGACTTCTCCATAAATTTAAGGTTTACTTTCAGAGCTACACAAGCATTATTTGATCCTGCGAATAATTTAGCAAACTTGATTTCGACCTAATTGTGAGTTTAAATAAGTCATTGCCTCCCTGTGGACACGACCCGCTCTTTTGTGAGTGGTTTAACTTTATTTTTAATTATTTTGTTAAGCGATTTTCCACCACTTTGATCCTACAACGACAAATCATCTTAATACATTATTCGAAAGCGAAAATCGACTTATCACCGGCAAAAAGCGAGCATGGAAGGATCAGTGCTCATTGGGGATCCTTTTATAGGCTTTTAGAGGATGATTGAAGCTTGGAAACCAAGATCTTGAACTTGGAAGGTCCATTGGAGTTGGAAACCCAACAGATACCTGAATCTCTCATGCGTTCGCAAGAGGGAATGGGAAGGTTATAGGATTCAAGATCGGGTGCGTTGGAAAGAAAACTCCATAAGGAATCTCCCTTCCAATTTTGGAAGGGATTCGTTGATCAGAGAAGGAGTTCTCTTCAATCAAAGGTCGTAGGAGAAGGATTCCACCATGATAATGGTGGAGGGACCTATTTGAAAAGAGTGATGGCAAAGATAGGTCCCTATTTGTAAGAATTTTGAAAGTTAGGGGCATGTGTGTGAGAGAAAAGAGTCAGATAAGACCAAATTGCAAACTAGGTTAAGATGATCTTTGATTGGGCCCAAATTTTGGTACAAACCTAATTTGGACGTAAGGAATCTGATGGTGAAGTCGGATTTAGGTTTTCACTATGTTTGAATGGGTAAATTGCGTAAATACCCAAATTTAGGCAACTATTTGTCATAGACTCTATTTTATGTCACAACGGGTTTTGATGGTGTAATCAAGCATACCAAACCTAGAGAATATATTTATAAGATTTTTAAAGGATTTAGGTGAATTTTAACCTAACCAGAACCTCAATTAATTAAGCAGGTCTATTTTTAGGATTTCAAATTTCATTTAATTCACGAAACATGTGAAAACCCATTTCTGTCTTGTATTAACCCACTTGTTAGTCTCTTAAGACCATTTGACCCTTAATTAACCCCTGGAGAAACCCATGGTTATTCTGTATTCATAATATGATGGTAAAATTATAGTTTTAACCCTGGTTTCTTATTATTCTCTTAGAAAGAATGTGCAATGAATTAGGGCTCTTATGGAGGTTATGTAGGAGCATTTATTCCTTGCTTGTGGCAAATTAAAGCTATATATGGCTGATGATGACATTATCATCATGCCTCCATGCCTAACTTTTGCTAGTCCCTTAGCAAAATCTCATGGAATTAAGTCAAATTCTAGACCATGGCTTTTTATGCTCGAAACTTTGTTATGTGCTTTCTCTCTAGAGATTAGGTTAGAATGCCAACAATAGGCCTAGAGGTACTCAAGTACCAATCAAAATCTTGACCTGACCAGTTTTAACCTCAGTCTGCCGCGAAGGTTTCTAAGGCCTATGGGAACTAACCTAAGGTTTGTTGAACTCCACGATTAAAGCACCCATGCTTAAAATAAGGTTAGTCCCGATTCAGTTTGTAGTGCATTTTTGTAAGAAAGAGACAGAAGAATTTTTACATTTTTGGAGAGTTTTCTCTTTCCTTTTCTTTTCTTTAGTTCTAGCTTCGAATTGGCCTATAAACACGTTCTGTATCAGATTCCTAGCTCCCACCATCAATCCTTGTAGGGTTCCTAGCTTTCGATGCTTTGAGATAGCACCGCCCATGGCAACCCCCAAAACCCTGGCTTTCGAAACTTCGAGATAGTGTTGCCCATGGTGTTTTGTAGCTAAATTCAAGCCCTGGCAATCGACATTTCGAGATAATCCCACCCATGGCACCTAAATCAGCACAAGGTGCTTATGTACCCTCGGTAGGATATTTAGATATCCTAGAAGACAAGCACCGAGGAGATGGTATGTTATTACGCATCTTCAAGGGGAATTTCCCGCCTCTCTGCACTGGAAACTTATTCAAATCAACCTGTGTTGATAAGCCGCTCCTAATCTAGGTGGCTTTTCAGAATGGAATTAATGCTTTTGCGTGAATTTGATATTAAGTGCACTGAACTAGACTGTGTGTGGATTAAGGTGCTTAGGTTACCGAGTCCTGCAAATCGAAGTTCAATTAATGAGGCTGAATACTCCCTAAGCCTTAGACCTAATACTTAAGCTTCACATTTTCCTCAACCTCTTGAGGACTATCCAGATCTTAATGGATACGCGAATTTTTAAGCCTAAAACAAGCCCAAGAGGCCTAAGATCAGCACTCATACTAATCTCTGTATCTCGTAGCACTTTTTGACTTTTATTTCTTTCTTTTGTTTTGTTCTAGAACTAAGTAGATTCCATAATCTTTTACTAATGACTAACTCTTTTTATGCTTCAAATTATGCTCTTTTTATTTTTAAAATCACCTTTTCCTTTCCTCTCAAGAATGATTTGCATTTAATTCTCAAAATTTCCTCCCCTTTCAACATTTTTTTGTTCTTTTCAAAATTTTCTTTTTTTTTATTTTTTAGAATATGTATTTTTTTTGTGAGAACCCTTCGGAACTTTGAATTTTTGTATGTTTGCACTTTAACACACCTCCCATGCCTAAGTTTTCCAATGTCCTCATTGTAAACCAGAGGGTATGAAATTAGTTTGAGTTCAAGGATTATCCTGAACTCAAGTGGGCGAATGGGTCAAGATAACTATTGTGGATGATTTTAAGCTCTGGTACGAGTACCAAAGGTGGAGTTGACTGTTCTAAAACTGAACTCAAAGTGCAATAGACGTGAAGAACAAAAGGATAATCAGAAGGATCTTGGGGTTTTGAATGACAGGTTACCTCCCATTAAGCACTAAATTCAATGCCTTCAGCTGAGAAGAAAATGGTATGCAAGAGTGGTCAAATCAGACAAATTTTGTAGAACAAGCACCTTGATCAATAGCCTGGCTGGTCTAACCAGGTACTTGTTCAAATCCACAGGCTGATGATGCAGCCCAAACCCAATCAATCTGGTGGGTTGATAAATGTGAATCAATAGATGTGGAGCCCACTAGGTACTTTGTAACTCAAATAGATGTGGAAGTGAAAAGCTAGGGTTTGGCTGAATCGGATCTGCCTAGTCAGAGTAGGGATCCTCAAATGAAAAAGGGTCAGTGGAGGATGTAAGAACCTTATGGGAATGATTAGAGAAGGATGGGGCGTGATTATTAGTTAGATCAAAGTTCGAAACCCGATTGAAATGTGGAGAATCAGAGTAGAGATTGAGTCCAGTTGCGGGTTGGGGTTGGAAATCAGTTTTGAAAGGCTCTATATATGCTGTGGAAGAGGTGGTTTCTTTCAAATCATTAACCTTGGTGTCAGAATCAAAGGATGGGTTGTAGTCACTGAGGTTGTAAATTGGTTTGGATTTGTCAAGAAATAATAGTTCTTTGAAATCAGGGTAAGATTTGAAATCGTTGTAGAACTTGCGAGAATCGTGTTCTAAATTTGATTCGAGATCAGAGGTTCTACCACTGAGTAAATCAAGATGTGGAGAAGTAGCAACCTGACTTGGATCTAACCTGTTTTCAGATTCCGAGCTCAAAAAGGTGTCCTTATTAGGCAAGGCTCGGGTTCTTTGCTCGTAGGGTAGACCCAATCGATTCCTAACTCTTCCAACTCCTCTATTTTTGTATCATAGATTGGCGTGACTTCCAAAAAATCAATCTGTATCTTTGAGGAGGTTGGAGAGGTGCACTCATCGAATACAGGCCCAAAATCATAATCCAAATTCAAAATCTGAATTTCATCATATTGGGCCTCATGATGATCCCATATGGGCTTGAATCTAGATTCTAGGTTAAGGGTGTGGGTTGGATCACTAGAATCTAGGTTGGACTCTATAGGGATGTCAGAATAGCTCTTGAGCATCACCTTATCAGAATAAGGGATGGAATTTACACCCAAGAGAGGTTTTGACTCAATCTTATTATCATAGGTGTCTGGGAAATATAAGATTGGTGAACCAGGGTCTTGATTTTCTAGGGCTGGCTCAAAATTGTGAACACTTGTAATCGGATCCTCCCAACCCATCTCAAGATCAGGAATGTCAATTTGCTCGTAATTTGAATCAGATTTCATTTGGGTTGGGGGTCCATAACAAGCTTGATCATTAAACCCGAGATTTGGGAAATTAGATGGATTATTGAAATTACTCCAAGACGTTATCTTAACTTCTGATAGGTATTTTTGATAAATGGTTCTATACATATTATTAAGAAATTCTCCCCATTTTTCAAAAAAATTATGGTGTTCTTCCGGAACTGAAGGATTTGACAAATATTGTAGACAATCATTATTGTGTAATTTCACCAATTCCATGTGTTCTGCTAAGAGATCATCCTGGGTTGAATAGTGGTTTAGTTGTATCCATATCATCTCCATACGATTCAAAATGTGGTCCATTGTTTTCTTGAATTTATCCTGAATATCCCTTTTACAATATTCATTATGGTGTCTACAAGCATTCTCAAGTATCTTTTCTTTCATACTCATTTGGGACTTAGGTTTCCTAAACAGTCTTCCTATATAGCCAGGCTACATTTTTGAATCAAGTGGTGGAATCAAGATGCAGAATCAAAATCAAGATTAGATTTGAAGTTGATTAAATCAAATTAGAAATTCCCAAGAAGATCTAAAGAGGTCTCTTAGGTTAAAAACCTAAGGACCTTCCTGTGTGTGTGCTCTAATAGAAAAGATGAGGGACTGGATGTGAAATTTGACCCAATCAAGGCACCCAAAGATTTTTGGATGACTAAGGTTGTTTCGAGGCAGATGATACCTCTGAATTAGAAATTTGCACACCCAAGAAGTACCTGGGTAGCTAGGAAGGGAGAGCCCCACAAAGATCTCTACACAGTAGAGAGTCCCCACAAGTTATAGGGTTTCCCCCACCCGACCTTCCTTGTCACTACAGATCTAGGTAGACCGGAATGTATGAACTTAAGACCTTAGTTCTACCAAGTTTAAGACTTAATTTGTGCCTTGAGTTTCATTTGATTGGAAGTTGATTTCACTTCTGACCTAATTTGGAGATTGGTTGGCCCACAATGTAGGTCACTTCACTTGACTTGCTCTAAAGATGGCAGAATGAAATCTTGGTCAAGACCCAGAAATCACCCTGAATTGACTCTAAAGTTATTAGGTCCAAGGGTTTTAGGGTTCAAGTGAATTTAGAGCCTGATTTTAGGGTTTTTGTTGATTAGATTTTTTTTAAAAAGGTTTGGGTGGCACACAAATGCGGGTGGGTTTGTTTCCTTTTATGCAGGAAAGTGTGAACTAGCACTCAAAAACCCAAAAATTGAAACCCTAATTAGCTCTAATCCAAGTTCAGTTGATCTTCAATTGTTCACCTTGGGTTCCAAGCAAGAAGATGTGTGAGCCAAAGGTGATTTAGGAATTAAGCATGATCCCTAATAGGTAGAGACAATTAAGTATGGGAATCTCTGACAGAATCGCCTCAAGCTTCAATCAGATATGAATTTGTTCGCAAATCCAGAAACTTGCCTTTTTAAATGATGATTACTATAAAAATAAGGATGGTGATTCCTAATTGATTGTTTTCTTTGTTTGTCTTCCTAAGATTAAGAGGTTGATTACGGAAGAATAGAAAAGTTACCTGCCTTGTAGCAGCTATTTTGCGTGGAAGATCGCGTTGTGATATACCTTGCAAAATCACAAGAAATCAAATGCGGCAAGTTAGTGCTCAAATATAATCAAAATATTACAAGAGAATATTGGTGAATTACGTGTTGCTCCCTAGCAACGGCGCCAAAATGTTGTAAGCAATCTATCAGGGATTTAAATCAAAGTATTGTCGTCGTAGTTTGGAATCTACAATAAATTGAATAACAAATAAAATTTATAAGCTCAGAATCAAGAAACAAAGTCCAAGGTCAAACACAGGGTGCAAGTATTACATTCACGTGGTAATCTCAATAGATAATATAAATGAGCATAATTAATTACTCAAAAACTAATATGAAATGTATAACATGAGTATATGAGGAGATAAAAAGAACTCTAGACAAAATAATGGTGATTTGGATCACCAATTATTAGCTTAACATAGATATAGCAATTACTCAAATAGAATCAAATGAACAAATAGTGAATTAGACGTCTGATTATGAAATCAGATGACTTAAACGTTCAATTGCTACAGTGTATGAGCACTTGGTCTTCCTTGATTTTCTTCTATTGTTCTTCTTTTGCTTTCTTCTATATGGCACCTTCTTCCCTTAGCTTTTCTTACTTCTCTCTCTTCTTCTCTTCATACACAGGGCATAATTTCTCAAATGGTTAAGTGTTAGCCATTGTTCTCCATAGTAAAAACCCCCCTTCACCCTGCAATCTCTTCCTCCCTTCTCTTTCTTAAGGACAACCGGGTATTCGAGTAATCAGGCATGAGCGCACCCCAGACCAGGGCTGTGTGCATGACTATCATAGCCAAGGTGTGAGAAAGCATAGGTAGGTCATTAAGTGAGGGTGTGGGACCTCACCCCGGTGTTTGGAGGCGATAAGCCCCAAACACTTTTGCGTATCATATCACTGCGGAGCTTTACACATTTACGATGTGGGAATAAGCTCCCACATCGTACTTCAATTGCAGCAGCAAGGAACTCCTTCAGCAAATTCGATCACAAGGGTGGTCATTGCCCTAATTCATTGGTCCACATGTGTTGTTGGAACAATTCCACGTCACCTAGGGCTAGAGCTGGGATGAACATAGCAAGAACGAGCTTCAAGCTTTTCTCGAAGCTACCATCAATGGCGGCAAAGGAGAAAACACCTGAAACAATAAAAATGTCCTAGAGGCCATGTCAGAATAGCTCACGAGGGTCACCAGTGGACGAGGAATGCAGTGGTGGTGGTTTTGTGGCATGGGAGTCGATGTAGTGGCCGGACCAAGGTGGAGATGGCCATAAAAAGTGGGTTTGTTCAGTGGGGGTTTTGGGTGGACGGGAAGGCGAATAGATAAAGAGCTTTTGATGAGTGGAGTACGGTGGAGGTTATGGGTGTGTTGGCAAGGAGGATGGAGGTGTGTAGTGTGTAGAAGTTCTAATCAAAAGTGTCGCCCGAGGTGGAGACGAAGGTGGTGGGTGGTGTAGTCGAGGGGTCGAAACAAAGTTTGAAAGAAGGATAATTAACGTAAGAGCCTAAGGGAACTGAACCACTCCTAAACTGACAAACGAAAAGGGGAGATCTCCTTGTCGGGGCTACATCGGCATCAGAGAAGAAGAATTCTCCAGTGGGGTAGAAGCGGTGACAACGAGGGGAATTGAGGTGCTCGCTGGTTTGGCGTGACGTGGACAAGGGGGAGAAAGACAAATCCATCACTGGTGTTGCATACAAATTATGAGGGAAGTCGGAAAAGATCGTCGGATGTTTTGGAGTCTTTCAGCCGGAGAGGAGGGAGGAAGGAGGGGGATTTCCGGCCAAAAGTGAGTGTGGAAGGATCAGTGTGCATTGGGGATCCATTTATAGGCTTTTAGAGGGCGGCTGAAGCTTGGAAACCAAGCTCTTGAACTTGGAAGGTTCGTCGAAGTTGAAAACCCAAGAGATAGCCATATCTCTCATACATTCACATGAGAGATTGAGGAGGTTATAGGATTTAAGGTCGAGTGCGTTGGAAAGCGAACTCCATAAGGAATCTCCTTCCAATTTTGGAAGGGATTCGTTGATCAGAGGAGTTCTCTTCAATCAAAGGTCGTCGAAGAAGGATCCCTCCACGATAATGGCAGAGGGACCTATTTGCAAAGAGTGACAACAAAGATAGGGGCCTATTTGTAAGGATTTTGAAAGTTAGGGGCATGTGTGTCAGAGAAAAGGTCAAACAGGACTAAATTGCAAACTAGGTCAAGATGATCTCTGATTGGGCCCAAATTTTGGTACAAACCTAATTTAGACCTAAGGAATCGGTAAAGTCGGATTTAGGTTTTAACTAAGTTTGATTGAGTAAATTGTGAAATTACCCAAATTAGGGCAACTGTTCGTCTAAGACTATTTTAGGTCACAACGGGTTCTGATGGTCAAATCAAGCATGCCAAACCCGGAGAATATTTTTTATGATTTTAGAGGGTTTTGGTGAATTTTAACCTGACCAGAACCTCAGTTAATTAAGCTGGTCTATTTTTAGGGTTTCAGATGTCATTTAATTCTCGAAACGCGTGAAAACTCGTTTCTGTCTTGTACTAACCAGCTTGTTAGACCCTTAAGACCATTTGACCCTTAATTAACCCCTAGAGAAACCCATAATTATTCTACATTCATGTTATGATGGTAAAATTATAGTTTTAACCCTGGTTTCTTGTTATTCTCTTAGAAAGGATGTGCAATGAATTTGGACTCTTCTGGTGGTTATGTAGAAGCATTTATTCCTTGATTGTGACTAATTAAAGCTAGATATAGCTAATGATGACATTATCATCAAGGGTTGATGGGGCCAAAAGGAGATGATCAATCACATAGATGAAAGTCATCACTTAGAATGTGCGTGGGTTATGCGATGGAGTTCGAAGAGCTTCGCTTGCCCGGTACCTTCCTGAATGGGAGGTAGATAGCGCACTGCTCTAAGAGACACATATTGAAGAAGAATGCAACCAGTTATGGCATTCCCTATTGTAAGGTGGCCAGGCAGATATCAGGATCGTAGATGTGCAAGGGAGATATAGAGGCATAGTAGTCTGGTGGAAGTGCTCGAAGATGCATTTGATGGAAGTGTGGAGGGGGTAGTATATAATCACTTGTAAATTCAAATTACTAAGAGCAGACCAAGAATTAATTTTGTCTTGCGTTTATGGCCAATGTGCTGACAACACGAGAAATGTCCTTTGGCAAGAGTTAACTCGGGCTACTGGAGTGGTTGAAGGGCAACCTTGGCTAGTAAGGGGTGACTTCAACTACACTCTATATGAAGATGACCGGGGAAGTGGAAGATTGTATGGTGGCTTATTAGGATTTCATATGACTCAGCTTTGGGTTTATTTATTTACCCTGCCTTAGGGCTGAATGCACTTGGAGAAATGGAAATGGGCAGAAATCAAAGCTTAACCACTTCTTTGGTAATGTTGAGTTGTTGGAGTGCTATCAGTTATCCTTAGTGAGGGGGCTAGATCAGCCATTCTCAGACCATAGTCCACTATTGTGGGCGAGTGGGGAAGACTCCTCAACAGGCTCATACTTTAAATTCCAAAAATCATGGCTCAGGGAAGAGGGATGCAAGGAGATGATTGCCAACTGATGGACTTCTAAGCAAGTGAATGGCTCGACTACATTCAGACTTGCAAACAAACTCAGAGAATTGAAATCAATTCTAAAAGAATACAGGAAAATCATTGAGATCATGAGAGATCAAAAGAGAATGGAGGCTTTAGAGAAGGTGTAGCTACTTGATAAAAAGAGAATAGAGAGTAGCTAACAGAAGAGTGCATACAACGCAAGATTTGGCAACAGGCTGTTTAGGAGGATGACCTAAAAAGAGAAATTGATTGGAGAGAAAAATCTAGACAATTGTGGTTGAAAGAAGGTGATGCAAATACCAAATTCTTTCACGTGGCAGCCAGCTATAGAAGAAGGGTCAACTACATCTCGTCCTTGAGATCTGGTGACTAGGTACTGACTTCATGGATATTAAAAGAGAAGTGATCAGATACTATAAAGAAGCCTCTAGAGCCACTAAAAGAGGGAATTGGAGATTAACCAATTTTGATTTCACTCGGGTTGATGATACTGAAGCTGAACAATTGGTTGAGCCTATCAGGGTTCAAGAGGTTGAGAATGCGATGGTTGGTCTAAACTCTGAAGGCTCAAGGCTCCCCAGACCCCGATGGATTCCAAGTTTTCTACTATAAAGAGTTTTGGCCGATGGTGAAAAGGGATGTGATGGAGGTCATTAAAGAGTTTCAAGAGGGTAATTCAGGCTTTGAAAATAAATAAATCCTACCTTTTCTTACTGCCAAAGAAGTAAGGAGCAGAGAGTCTTCAGGAATTTAGGACAATTGCTTTGACGAACTCTATTTACTTGATAATTGGCAAAGTTTTGGCAAATAGATTAAGAGGAGTTCTGGCATGTCTAATAAATCCTATTGAGTCAGCTTTTCTTCCCAACCATTCACTGCAAGAATCATTTATTGTAGCACAAGAGATGGTCAATGGATGGTGTAGATGTAAATGTAAAGCCTTCATGTGGAAGGTAGACTTCTATAGGGCTTTTGACTCAGTATCCTGGCCATACTTATGGGAGATTATGAAGAGAAGGGGATTCCCTCCAAAATGGATCCAATGGATGAAAAGATGCATTGCAACTTCATCGTTCTCCCCTCTAATTAATGGTAAGCCCTGTGGAGCTTGGATCCAACCTCAACATGGGGTTAAGAAAGGCTGCCCCCTAGTTTCACTTATTTTCATCCTTGCAGTAGACACTCTTGCATGTTTTACTTACAAACTATCAGCAGCTAGTCTAGTGAAAGGTTATTCATTATCCAACTCTAGAGCTTTGGCTCTAATCTTACAATATGCAGATGATACAAATTTTCATAGAAGGGGGAAGAAATGAAGCTAAGGTCCTATACACTATGCTTTCCCTATTTGGAGACATCTCGGGGTTAAGGCTAAATGGTCAAAAGTCCTCTCTAATCTATTTTGGGTTGAATGGGCAAGAGAGTGAGACTTTATCAAGTAGTCTTCATATGCCCATTGTGAATCTGCCAGTGAGGTACTTGGGACTACCTCTGCGTGACACCAAGTTGAAGAAGAGTGATTGGAAACCCTTCTTTGAGAAAGTAGCTGCCAAACTTGAAAGTTTGAACAATCGCTACTTATCTAAAGGAGGAAGGCTGATCTTCCTGAATTTGTTCATCACCTTTATTCTGATTTTCTTCTCAATTTTCAAGGCTCCAAAATAAATTATGCAGAAATGATTCTTCTAGAAAGGGGCTAAATTTGAGGGTAGATTTCTACATCCCATGAAATGGCAGAAGCTATACTCTCCTAGAAAATATGGTGGTATAGGCATTCACTCACTGAAGGAGTTCAATGACTCCTTGCTACTGAAATGGGCTATAAAGCTCTTTGAAGATGAGGAAAAGACCTGGACTATAACCATCAAGGATTCACATGGTATCTCACATGTAACCAGGTGCATAACAGCCCCCTACAGACCATCTCCTTTATGGAAATCAGTTTGGACTGCAATACGAGATAATTGGCAAAACCTTGGGCTGATGCTTGGAGATGGCCAGTAGTTCTCCTTTTGGCACGATGAATGGTCCAACTTGGGACCTCTGAAGAATCGATTTCCGCATGTATTCAATGCTACAATAGACAAATCTACATCAGTGAAGGAATGCTGAGACCCCATGAATAGTAGATGGATCCTGATGAATCATGTACCAAGGGAGCAAGGCCATTTGGAAGAGGAATATGACCAGTTGAGAAGGGATATAGACACCTTTAAGCCAATGGCTAGTTCAGATAAATTTGCCTGAATTAATGGACCATTAACTCCAGTAAATGCCTATAAGTGGCTGATTGGTAGAGGCAGCTACAACCCGTCACTTGTAGACAAGGACTGCACTACTATGTGGTTTTTGAAAATACCTCTGAAAATAAAGATCTTTCATTGGTTGATGAGAAGAAGTGGTCTTGTTACAGGTGATTTAAGACACTCAAGATTGGGTGTCCCACCTCAAAACTGCCCACTTTGCAACCTCCCCACAAATAGTAGTATCCACATTTTTTCCACATGCCTGGTTACTGACCAAATCTGGAGAGCTATTTTTGAAGATGCCTTGCCCTCTTGGGAGGATTTATGGATGTGCTTTAGAACTTCAACCAAGCCATATACATTGATTGCTGGAGTTTTATGGTGTGTCTGGTGTGCTCCTAACAAGAAGTTATTTAGAGGGTCACCTATAAATGTGGGGAGTATCATTAGGGAGTGTTGGGAGTTAATGAGAGCATGAAGAGCCTCGTTGTAAGCTTTTCTTAGAGAGTAGAGAACTCCTCTGTAAATGTTTCTGATTGATTTATTCTTTAAATAAAATGCTCTCGATCTACTATTGTTAATGATAGCATTCCTCACCTTTTCAAAAAAAACAATTGTAAGTATGCGTGTGTGTGGAGTATATATAAATGTATGTATGCACATGTGTATGTGGGTGTGCCTGTGAGTGGATGTGTGTGAGGCTATGGGTG
This sequence comes from Thalassia testudinum, assembly GCA_037157565.1. Taxonomy (NCBI): domain Eukaryota; kingdom Viridiplantae; phylum Streptophyta; class Magnoliopsida; order Alismatales; family Hydrocharitaceae; genus Thalassia; species Thalassia testudinum. Next base: position 105,866,408 of record JAZHRO010000003.1, on the reverse strand, counting down.
AGAAAGTACGAGAGTATGTGGATATGTGTGGCTGTGAGGGAATGAGTAAGGGGTGAGGGCTTAGTTAACTTGCAGGAGCCAGTCGCAGGTGGAGAGAGATGGTGCATGCAACTGACAAAATGAGGAATGGCAGGTTGCCACATGCACGTGCGAGTGCGAGAGTGGGTTCAAGACACCTGCTCTCGCGATTTTCCACAGGCTCATTTTCTCACCTAGCCGGTCGAATGGAGAGAGAGAGGGCATGGGTGGGCATCCGTGACTGGCTGAGGCGCATTAATGTAGGTGTGCATGGAAGTCACATGAAGGAGTGGACCAATTAGGGTGCGGGAGTGGGTTCGAGACATTGGATAAATGAGAAGCGACCGGTGAGTGGACATGGAAAATGAATCGCGATTGGATGTCTGCAGTAGCTACAGTGAAAGCAATAAAGCTTCTAGCTTTACGCTAATGGAGAAACAAAATGAAATAAGCAAAGTAAAGAAATAAAGAGAACCACCATGCCCACTTGCTTGCGAGGGAGCTGGGCAGTGGTGGTGCTCACCGTGGTGGATGCGACCACGGTGAACTTGCTCTTGCACACAGGTGGTGGTTCATAGGCGCGTATGGGGAGGAAGAGAGGGAGAGAGGAGAGCTGTAAGTGGAGTGGTGGTCGGCTGAGGTTTGTGAATGTGAGTGACTGTGTGCGTCTATGAGGGGGGATTGTTGGTGGATGGAGGTGGTAGCCGACCAGATGCATGAAGAGGGGTGGGAGTGGTTATATAGGTGAGGGAATCAGGGTGGCGACAGGGCATACCGTTAGGATACTTTGGGTAAATTATGGGTAAGCACTTAATTCTTAGGGAATTAATGTAGGTAATGAAGGGTAGTGTTTGGTGGTGGAGATGAAGGAAATGGAGGCTCTATCTCTCTCTCTATCTTCCTCTCCTAAAAATGCACAAATGAAAATATTTAAAAAATACATGTAAAGCTATTTAATACTAAATGTGTAAAGTTAGGAAATAGCATAAGGTGGATTAATTAGAGATGTGAATTGCTGTGCAATCACGCCCCCATGCCTATCTTTTTCTAGCCCTAGCAAAACACTTATTTAAAACCTAAGATAGTAGTGTTTAGAGATCTTAAGTTGAAGATTTTTCTAAAGAAATATTAATGTGTTTATCAATTGGACATTGTGAGAACCAATTACAAAGAAGACTACCAGAAGTCAAGACTTACATAACATAGACCATCTCTCAACTAATAAGGTCTCTTGGTTTTTAAACCTTAAGTGTAATTTTCAGGATTCAGAGGGCTTTACCAAACTCAAAAGCTAAGAGATTATGGTTGTGTTTAGTAAATAACCAAGAATAACCAGTTGAACAATAAGACTCAAGCCCAGGGTTTCATGTCTTTTTAAGAGTAGGTTGGTCGTAGCTTTAGCTCATGTCTTCGAATCGACTCTAAAAAATGAGTAGACTCACACCCAACTTTTATTTTGTTGTGGCTCAAAAAATATTTGGTGGAAAAAGGGTTTTTGTAATACACCCCGAAAAATCTTTTTGGTAAAAGAATTTACAAGAATTTGGAGAACATGCTGACTTATTCAAAAGAATGTCTCTTTTCAATTCTTTTTGACTTTCTTTTCTTCTTTTTTTTCTTTTTTCCAAAAGCAAATGTCAGTGTGTCTCCTACAACTTATTTTGTGGGTGACTACTTTGGTGAAAAGTGCTTCTCCTAAATATAAGACAAAAGACTGGGATAAAAAGTCTACTTGCACTCACAGGTAAGGACTCCAACTTACCTAATGAACACAAGGGTTGACTCTTAAGTTCATCTAGTATTTCTTGACTCTGTGTAGTGTAAACCAAGGTTACTTAGAGTCCCAAGCAGAAGCAAACCAACAAATCCTATATTGGTGACTAATAAGCATGCATTCATTCTTGATAAAATGCCTACTTATGTTAATTCCTAAGCTTAACATTGCATTTAGCATTGTGAATAATGCATAACATTCATCATATTGTATTTAGGATGATATGTATAAATTGCATAGTAATTTATATATTATTGTGGTTAGGAGACAGGGCAATACATTTCAGAGTTTCAAATGAAGAATCCAACCATACGGATGGATCCGGATCAACGATTGCAGCCCAACAGCACGAAAATTGATCCAATCCAATATCCATAGCACTTTCAAGGAGCATTCGAAGATGAACAGCCCAGGTGATGCCATGTGCTATCATCCAAACTGCCTAAGGACTACCCTAAGAACCCCCATCATCCCACCCCCACACATCAGCAGTTGGATCAAGATCCAACAGTTGGATGCCTCCACGCCCTTAGTAGCAAATTTCTCATCTAGACACAATCACAGCCACAACGCAACGATGGGACACAACACTCGCAAATCGACATCCAACGTTCAAAATGCCCGTGCCCCCCACGTCCTCAGCATGCATGTGGATTTCAATTGAAGTCGCTTGATCAACATCTAGCAGCATACAATGCGTCGCGTGGCGCGATCAAACCCATTCATCCTTCATGCACGATGGCATGAGATATCCTATTTGATCAGGTGCACGATATATGCGATCTCAAATGAGCGATGCGTGCAAGACCTGGAGCATCCATTGCAGATCCGACGATTGGGATGCGTCTTCTCTTGATTCAGCTTGCACGTGCGGATGACAGCGGTGGCAAGTGATGGCCTTCGATGATGTCCAAGGCTTGTCTTCAGTGACGTTTTTAATGTCGTTGTTGACCTGTACCTGAGATACACCCTCCTCCCACTACTATATAAAGCCCTACACCCCTCACATTTCTCTTCATCTCTTCCTTTCTCTCCCTCACCACCTCCAAGGCTCTAGAGAAAGTCTGTCCCATGCCTTGGATGCTCATCTAGAGTTGAAAATCAAATATTTTTCTCGCTTCTCACCCCCCTTCGTGGAACATCTCATGGCCATCCTCTCACCACCTTCGAGAAGTAGATCCTTACTGTGACGCCATCTTTTCCTATCCTCCTTCCTCCAACTCCATTCTTCGTCCAACTTCTCGCCACATTCGTCCGGGGCGTCGTCAGAGTGAGTCATGCTCAAGTGACCGTTGAGGGAGATTCTTTACACCGCTCTCTATCTTTTTGCTTTCTAATGTAGTTTTCTGCTTTATTATCTGTAATAAATTCTTTGAGATATACATTGATGTTCTCTCTCTCTCTTATTTAGTAAGTAGATTAGTTAGATTTTATTGATCTGATCTCTAGTTGTGTAAAAGACCAAAAAAATTGCAAAATATAAAAATAACAAAAAGAAATAAAATCAAAGCACGGATTTCAAAAATAAAAGTTCACCTCCTTGTGTTCGACCTGGGACTCACTTCGAGTTTTGGTATAAATTTTATTTGGTAGCGATATTTTGCGACTACAACAATGGGTTCTCCAAAACCTTGATTTCCCTCATGAAATACATGGTCATTAGTGACTCAAGTACAAGAATACGTCCTAGGTTAGGAGAAATGTTGGTCTATCTTGTCAAAGCTCAAGTGAATTAAGTCTAAGCCTGTGCGAATCAAGTTTATGTGGCTAGAAAAGTCTCCAAAGTAAATGTTGAATGTCCATAAACACTTATTTTATTTTTGCTTAAGCTTTTAGATCATAACTAAACACTTTTAAAAATATTTTTGGAGTTTTTGAATTTTTTATTTTTATGGATTTTTTGTGTTTTATAATTTTTTGGAACTTTTCAAGACTTTTTGATTTTTATGAATTTTTCAATAAGGCTATCCATATATACTACAGATGGATATGTATAATGGACAAGAGTCCTACATAATACTCAAATAATATACCAAATCTATGGATGCCTATCTACCCCCCCCCCCCCCCCCCCCCCCATGACAAATCATGTTATCTCCTCATATGCTTGCAAAATGAGTTAGATAGGGTTGAAGGGTCTTGGTGTAAGAGTGAGTACGGGGTATATAGCAAGGTGGATGGGTGGGTGGATGGTGGGTTGTGAAGTGTAAAGGGAAGTGAAGTGAAGTGGAATGGAAAGAAATGAAATGGAATGTGGAGTGAAAGTGAAAGGGTGTTGGGGTGCCTCCTAAAAAGCGTTGAATTTAATGTCCCCAGCTGGACTCAGAATGAGGTAGAAGTTACGTACCCTCTTGTAGGGCAATTGTATCCCCAACAGGGGTAGGCTCATGAGTGAGATATGGTTTCAACCACTGCCCATTTAGCATAAATTTATGCCTAGATTTGGGATCTTCAATTTCGATGGCATCATTGGGAAAAGATCTCGAGACTAGGAAATGACTAGTCCATTTGGACTTCAGTTTACGAGGAATGAATTTGAGCTAGGCATTATAAAGCCAAACTTGTTGTGATCGCTCAAACTCCTTCCGTCGAATGTGATTGTCTTGAAAGGCCTTGGTTCGTTGTTTAAAGGTCAAAGCAGAGTCATAGGCCTCACGATGCACTCTTCTAATTCTTGGAGTTCGAGTTTCCTTTCTCAACCACACAGGTCAGGGTCGAGATTACGTTAGCAAACCGCCCAATAAGTACAGTGCTCCAACTCCACGGGAAAGTGACAAGGTGATGTAGACACATCCATTTAGGTTAAAATGCCTATTTATGCATGTCTTAAGCTTAGATATGCATTCCATATTATAAATATTGCATAACATGCATCATTCTGCATTTAGAGTAGTATGTATAAATTACAGCTTAGTTCATGTCCTTTTATGGTCAGGAGTGAAGGAGATTTATTTCTGGGCCTCGAATTGATGATTCAACCATACTGATCTGATTAGGACAACGATCGGAGTCCAACGCCTCCGAAATCGTCTTGATAGGAATCCCGTAGCACCATATGCAATCATTGGAAGACCAATGGCCAAGGGACTAGGTGACGTAATTCGGATCTTCAAATGACAAATCCGATCACAAAGATGGATCCAGATCGACGATAGCAGCCCACCAGCATGGAAATCGACCACATCCGACGTCCGTGGTGCCACCTACAAAGGAAAGAAGATAGACAACCCAGATCGCGCTAAGTGGCACTATGCAGGCCGCCTAAGGGCAACAGTAGTTGCATGTGGACTAGCGCAGCTCCTAGGCGCACGTAGCGCACCTCGTAGGCACATGTAGCGCACAAGCATGCAGCAGCGGGCATGCATAGTAGCATGTAGCGAGAGAAGTGCTACCGGGTGAGTGGGACACGGATGCGCGGAGCATGTGCCAGTAGTGTCGCACATGGGCACATGAGCTGGTCCTTCAGCGATGCTTGTGGTGGATCTTCAGCGAAAATTATGGACGTCACTAATTGTCCATGCACGAAATGCTTCCTTTCCTCCACTATAAAAGGACCCCTACCCCTCCTATTCTTCTTCATCTCTTCCTTTCTCTCCCTCACCACCTCCAAGGCTCTAGAGAGAGCTTGTCCCAAGCTCAAGATGCTCCTCTAGAGTAGAAAATCAAAATATTTTCCCACCTCTCACCCCCATTCATGGAGCATCCCGTGGCTGTCCTCTCACCACTTTGGGAAGTAGATCCTCACCGCGACGTCGTCCCATCCCACACTCCCTCCTTCGATGTCGTTCTCCTTTATCCAGCCTCTCACCACCTTCGTCCGGGTGCCATCAGTGACTCGTTCTCCAAGCGACCATCGAGGGGGACTCTTCTCACCTCTCTTTATCTTTACCGCTTTCTAATGTAGTTGTTTATCTGTAGCAAACTCTGATTAGTAATATATTGATGTGTCTCTCTCTCTCGCTCTCTCTCTCTCTTATTTTGCTAGAGTAGCTTAGAATAGATAAAAAATATTTTGCTTAATATTCTATCTTATAAAATACCAAAAAAAATACAAAAGATAAAAATAAAAAAAAATATAATCGAAACACGAATTTCATAAACCAAATGTTCGCCTCATTGTGTTTGACCCGGGACTCACTTTGAGTTTCGATATAAATTTTATTTGGTAGTAATTTTTGCAACTATGATGATGGGTTCTCCAAAACTCTAACTTTTCCTCACGAAAACACGCTCATCATTTTGGCGTAGTTGCCGGGGAGGCAACGCTCTTTGGATTTTACCATATTTTTCACCTTACTTAACTTTTTAGCTCACTTTGCTTCTTTCTTTCTATGATTACAGGTACCCTTCCAAGGTGAGCCAGAGTAGATAGATCAAAATAAGGTCCAGTTAGAAGGTTCAGTAAGTGTATTCCCCCCACCCACCCACTAGATTCCCATTCCATCACCTAATAACTCAAACTCAAATCAACCTAGGTGCTTTTATAAACCCTAGGATAGATCTGATTATTTGATTGTCACTTCACTTCACCTCACCCATCTCCATAAATTAAAAAATAAAAGAAATCTCTTATCTTCTTGTGGGATTAAATTGAAAGTTACACACTTAACACCCACAAATTCTCATCTTAAGGTGCACAATCACTTTGATTCTACTACTTAACCCGGGATCTGACTTGTGAATCCAGTACACTTCAATTAATACACATAAGTAAGTAGAAATTTGATTAGGCTAAGACATTTTGTGTGCTTTAATCAAGTGGTGCAATAGCCCAAATGCTTGAATTGTTTGGGCTGCACCACTAAATTTAAAACTGATTCAACAGTAGCTTGCCTCAAAGGGTTGATTTTTAGGGCTGAGCTAGGCACTCCACATGCTTTCTGAGTTTTAAAGGAATATATCATCATCAGTGCTTGCAATACTTGGAGTGTTCTACTAAACTTGATTGAACGAATGTTGGAATTGTAAATTGAGAATTTTATTAAAACATGTCATAGTATAGTTACAAAATACGACTCAACAAAAATTAAGTTAATGAGATGGTGAGTCTCGGTCGATCTCAGGGAGGCGTTTAATAAAATGAAATTGATTTTGATTTCCTTACTTGCTTAAAACTACACCCCTGTCACTAAGGTGTGATTTAAGGATGCCCCAGTCGCTTTATTTATGCGAAAAATGTGTGCATCCGTTAGATATATCACAAATGTGAAAACATGAGTCAGTGTGTGCATGATCTTGATAATTTGATGACGACTAGTGAAAAACATATCGACCGCTAATTCGTTTATATCTTAGGGGACAAACATTTTGTTGCAATATAATATGAGATTAAATCAGGCAACTAATGATCACAAGAGTGATAATGTAATTGGAGATTTTATTTCATCAAGAATTGTCGTCATTACAAGTAGAGACATTCTTGTACATGAAAGCTTAAACCATAATTTATAGCTAGCAAAAATTTGATGCATTCATTGATCTAGTAAAAGATTATGCATGCATCATTCAGATAGAGGATGACTACACTACTAAGCAGGAAATTAATGTAGAAATTAAACTATGAAGAACAACTTATATAAGAGAACTTAGGGCATTGAAGGAGGTCTCCAATGTCCTGTGTGGCTTGAGGTGGTAGGACGGACGAGAGGGATGGCCAATGGTGGGTAGGCCAACCTCTTGAGAGGTGGTGGAAAGTTGCTCTAGCCTTGGACATGAGGTAGGGTGGAGACGATGTAGCTCATGGAGATGGAGGTGCACATGGAATGAAGCTAAATGCTAGATGGCTAGATGGGGTGCATGGCTATCCAAGAGGGTCTTTAAATAGACTCTTGGATAGCCAAGGGAGTAGTCATCTAGAGAATTATAGAATTCTCTAGTGGTGGGCTTAGGTGGTGGCTAGAGAGGCAAGGAGTGGGTCTTCTTAGATCCACTTTCTAAGGAGGTAAGTTGTGGACTCCTTGAAGACTATTTTTAGTATTCATGGTGGCTCCACCTTTGGAAGACTCTAGAGAACTCTAGAGGTGTCGGCTATGTGTGAGTGTGTGTGCGTGACTAGGTGGGTGTGGCTAGGTGATCTAGGTCGAGTTCTATAGGTCTAGGTGATTAGGTTTAGTTAGGCTCCTAGAATTAGGTTATAACCCTAATACTAAAGTGAATGTGAAATTAAGCTTATCACAAGTTTAATTGAGTGAATGTATGTCTAATTGGGAGAGAAAATACCCAATTAGGTTAGGCTTGAGTCCATTGGACTCTCACCGAGCCCAATTAGACTTGTGTTGGTTGAGATTTGAGATCAATTGGAATCTATGAGTCTAATTGACTAGGTGAGTGTGATTGACTTAGATCCAAGTCAATTGTGCTTAGTGAGAACCTAATTAGGTTCATAGGAGGGTCTTGGGCTAGTGTACTAGGCTTAAAACACCTTAAGTTAGGTTCCCTATACTGTAGAATTGGGTTTGGGGGCTTAGGAAATTGAGATCCAAGCTTGATTTCAAAAATAGGGATTGGAGAAGGGTTCCAAACGTCTAATTTTACAATCAAACAACTTATACTTCAAAATCAAAAGTCCAGAACTCTGGTTTGGACATCCAAAGTTGAGCCAGGGAGGAGTTTAGGTTCTGTCTTGAAATTCTACGAAAATTGGATGTCTGACAGGTTGTCTCGATGTCTAATTTTCCAGCAGAATTGGGTTCTAGGATTGCGGTTTGTGTCTAAGGGCTCTGGACGTCCAGCAACCTACCTAGACATCTAGATATGGGCTACAATGAAGGTTTTGAGGTATCCTAGGCTAAGGTGACCTAATCTAAGGGTGGCTAGGGTTTAGGAGGATCTCTAGGGCTATCTTAAGGTTAGGAAAGGTCCTATGTTCTTCATTATTTAACTCCTACATTAAAATTCTACTTAGTAGAGTAGTATACCTTTCCCTACATTATTTCTTCCTCTTTATTGTAGGGCTTATGCTCCAACTCTACTGCAGCTCTAGCTTCTTCCCTGCTTCAGATCCAGCTTCAGGCCATCTCCTAAGCTTCTTATTACCTACGATCCAAATAATGCACTATTCAGTACATTATAACATTATTTTACGCATATCTAAATAAAACAAGAAAGATGCAATGTATGCAGTTTATGCATGCATTATACTACAATTATGCTAAGTTCTAACTTAATTCAGGTCATTTAAGTCCTATGATTGCTGCACAATCAACAAACCTAAAGATTAAACCGTAAAAGACACATCATCAAATAACCTTATTTGCAAACCCTAATTGTGCACACACGCACATTCAATTGATCATTAAGGGCACAACCCATCTAAAGGGCCCATTACATTCCAAGTGCACAATCATTCCAAGCCTTAATTAAAATTGAGTAGACGTTGGCCCTAGGATTCATTGAGTCCGTTTCAGGGTGTTCTCTTGAAAACATTTCGAATTAGTGATGCCTGCTTGCTTCAAAAGGTGCTAAGTTGGGGGGCCCAATTGTCAAACGACTTAAGTAGGGGTTTGGCATAATTAGCAGCCCTCGGGACATTCTCCCCCTGCTCTGCTGGCCCAACTTTACCACCTTCGGGAGTAAGGACAACATCAAATTTGTTGTGTGGTTAGAGTTTATTTCTGAAGCATAGGTCCTTAAGCTACCCAATTTAAGGATAAGATTGATTGATTGTACTACAAGGCACCTTTCATTTCCTCTGTTTTCCCTCCTACTTCATCATGTATTCTTCCACACCATACTTGCATTTCCAACCCTACCCTCCTACCACCACTTATCCCCAAGATGATTACTATCCTGACTCGACTTATGACTACCCATCCATTTGCTAGGATAACTTTGATTGGGGATATGATTCCAAAACTCAATGTCCAGGACCTGACCCTGGACAACAAGACTATGATTATTATCCTTCTCACGCCGTTACTGATTATAGATCTCCACCCTTCGATGATCAACCTAACCCAATTTACAATCAAGAAGGATATGTTCATTATAACACCTACCCTCCCTTGGATTATGCGAAAAGTAGGACATCACTTCTCTTCGAACAACCCGAAGCGACCTACTATTAGCGAGGGACCCAAGAACCTCAATTTCCTGACTCCCTTAGATTTAACCCAAACCCACCCAACCCTGAGCCGAACCACTCAATTCAGGTAAACCAGATCCAAGATGAGGTGTTGGCTAACTTGAGGAAACAATCTTTAGAAGCACAGCCAACACAATGGATTGAAGCATTGGAGCCTATGATTAAAATGATTGATGAGCTTAATAGTTCTTTATTGGATTTACTCCATGATGTTAAGGATAGGGGACCAGCTAAGTTTTTGTTGGGGAAACTGTTGAGATTGATGATGAAATTTATGGTTGCCTTAGTCCAATCTTGGGATGATTCCCAGGATGAACCCCCTTTAGGAGAGCCAAAGTCAAAACCCACTAAGGCACCTATTGGGGGGGACACATTTTCTGAGACCAGGGATGACCAGGTTGAATTAGATCAACCAATCAAGGATGATGTGATTTTCTCACTTGAGATCCTTGAGCCAAGAAGCGAGGAAAAGTATGTCTCTATAAACCAAGGAATAACATATGATTTTGAGACATATATAAATGAGGATCAAGAATTCTCTAATTCTGAGGGTGAGGAATCTCTGAGTGAAGTCTCACATGAAATTAAGGAAAATGATTTTAGAGAGACAAACAGGCTTGAGGAGCATGATGAACCATTTGATAGCCCAATCATTGAAGATTGTCACCTTATTGGGGCTAACTTGGAGGATCCGAATCCTAATTCACTAGAAGATTCAATCAGTAGCCCCATTCTTCTACCACACCCCAAAAAGCTAAATGATGATACTTTTGAGATCATTGTACCCAAGTCAATCCTGATTCAGCCACAATTGTTTGACTTGGATATTTTAAATGGGGTGTACAATGATCTGGAGGTCTCAGAAACCTTGATTTTGGAGGGTAGAAATTTGGAAATGAAAATTTGGGTGGAAACTTTTGAAGGACATACAAATTTGGATTTAAGGGTTCCTGTTGACCCGAAATAACCTACCTTCTATCATGACCCTTATGATATCTTTGACGTGCAAGCCAAGTACAGAATAATGGACTATCTTTCTGAGTTGAACTCTAAGTGGACACATGAATCTATTGAACCAGATCTACTTATTGTTCGCCACTTTAGACTTGGGTTGCACACCACAAAACTGCAGACTCGGCCTCTCAAACACAACAATCTTCAGTTCTGGGTGATTCTCACCCAGAACCTTAGAACCACTCAACCCTGCGACATGGGTATGCATCACAATTTGGTCCACATCTATGGACATCTTCCTTTTGCAAGTCCCAAAATCAATATTGTTATTCTAATTTTGACCTATACTTCTGAACTTTTAATGTCTTCTTTACTTGTGAACCATGCCTAGGTAAAGGCAATAAACTTAGCACGTGTGTATACTTCTTTCTCTCTACGGAGCTGATTAGATTGTAATGAAATTCAGGTGATATTCTATTTATTTTGCCCTTTTCATGTCTTTATTTTTACAATGAGGACATTGCATCATTTAGGCATGGGGAGGCAAATACTTAATCCTGAAATTATTTTGTTAGCTCCATGGACTTTCCTTTATTTTCTTTTAGAAAAAGTTAAAAAATTAAAAATTCAAAAAGGCAAAAAAAAATTAGAATTAGGAAAAGAGAACTTAGGCATTAAGAGTTGTTAACTTTAGGAGACGATACTTTAGGACCTGAACACTTAACTCTTCAGGTCTTTGGGCTTAATCAACTAGGGTGTCTACTAAAATGTGGACCTGTGTCTCGAGTCATCGCTAAGTTAATTTTACTTTAATTTGGCTAATAAATTGGGGTGATAAGTACACTACTTATTAACCCCCTTCTGATTTAAGAGAACTTTTAAGTCTAAAGTATCTACACACTATTTGCATTGACTCACTTTTCGATGATTTTTATGGAAATTATGTAGCTAATGAACTTTCTAGGGTAGTATGGCCGGCAAGTTGTCGTAGGTAATAGCCTATTGGTCAGTTGTCCAAAGCCTAGCTACATGACCATACTCTTTCTACTATCTTTAGGTAAATCTTAGATCAGGATAGTCGCCTACTCAGAAAAAGAAAAGAAGAAAAATATGATACTCAAAAAGAAAATGAAAAAAAAATAAAAATAGGGAAAGGAGAAAAAGTAAAAGAAAATAAGACACACTTCACCTCACGGGTATGATTGGCAAGTTGACATCGGTAATAGCCCATTGGTCAGTTGTCCAAAACCCAACTCACAAAAATGCACAAAAAATTCCTAAAACACTTAGGGAGGAAATGGGGATGTAGAATAAATCGAGGAGATATACACTGGCTTCATCGTTGTGTTGACCCCATAAAAAAAAAAGTAGGGAGAAAGCTACCGATCGAAAAGATAAACCTTTAGGTAGAAACTCTTAAGGTCACCTAGGGTGATAGAAACCTAAAGTCTATTTGAACGGTTGCTTAGTGAGTATCACTTTTCACAAGATGCTTAGAACTTGAAGTTGTTTTCTAGTTTGGGTGGGTTGGGTAGCTATAGAAGCTGCCCTGAAACTCTAAACTCAAAAATCCAAAAAAAATTAGAAAAGAAGAAAAAAACAAAAAAATGTATCTTCCTATTCCAAAATAAAGCAAGGACTTAGGCAGCCCGCATTTTAGCAAACACCCTGGCACTATTGAGTCTTTGTAGTTTCAGACCTTAGTTGAAATTTCCTTTTGTTAATAAACAACTATTGCCTTAAGCGATTGAGTCCTAATTCCATTTTTATACATAGCAATTAGTTTGATTTTGCTACAGACTAGCAAAAGATAAGCATGGGGGTATGATGTAGACACATCAATTGAGGTTAAAATGCCTATTTATGCATGTCCTAAACTTAGATATGCATTCCATAATATAAGTATTGCATAGCATGCATCATTTTGCATTTAGAGTAGTCTGTATAAATTATAGGTTAATTCATGTCCTTTTGTAGTCAGGAGAGGAGATTTATTTCGGAGCCTTAGATTGATGATCCGACTGTACGGATCTGATCAAGATGACTATCGAAGTGCAATGCCTCCGAAATCATCTTGATCAAAATCCCGTAGCACCTTCTGCAGTTTGAGGAAGATCAATGGCCAAGGGACTAGGTGATGCAATTGAGCTTTAAACAACACATCCCACCACAAGGATGGATCCAGATCGACGATCGCAGCCTAACGGTGTGGAAATTGGCCCAATCCAAGGTCTGTGGCACCACCTACAAAGGAAAGAAGATAGACAACCCAGATCGCACCAAGTGGTGCTATCCATGCTACCCAAGGGTAGCAGCGGCCGTGCACGCGCTAGTGCAAGCAATGCAGCGCGTAGGCGTGCGTAGCGCACGAACATGCAGCAGCGCGTAGCAGGTGGACCGCCAACGAGCGTGTAGGACACGAGTGCGCAGAGCACGTGCCAGCAGCACCACATGCGAGCGCATGAGCTGGACCTTCAGCGATGCTTACGGCGGATCTTCAGCAACATTTATAAAAGTCTCTAATTGTCCATGCACGAAATGCTTCCTTTCCTCCGCTATAAAAGGACCCCTACCCCTCATATTCTTCTTCATCTCTTCCTTTCTCTCCCTTACCACTTCCAAGGCTCTAGAGAGAGCTTGTCTCAAGCCCGGGATGCTCCTCTAGAGTAGAAAATAAAAATATTTTCCTGCTTCTCACCCTCATTTGTAGAGCATCCCATGGCCGTCGTCTCACCAATTCGGGAAGAGATCCTCGCCATATCACCATCCCGTCGCACCCTCTGTCCTCCAACACTGTTCTCCTTCATCTAGCCTCTCACCACCTTCGTCCGGGCACCATTAGAGTGAGTCGTCCTCCAAGCGACCTTCGAGGGGGACTCTTCTCACCTCTCTCTATCTTTACCACTTGCTAGTGTAGTTGTTTATCTAGAGCAAACTTTGATTAGCAATATATTATTGTTTCTCTTTCTCTCTCTCTCTTATTCTACTAGAGTAGCTTAGAATAGATAACAAATATTTTCCTTGATATTCTATCTTATAAAATACTAAAAGAATACAAAAGATAGAAATAATAAAAACAAATAAAATTGAAACACGAATTTCATAAACCAAATGTTCACCTCCCTGTGTTCGACCAAGGACTCACTTCGAGTTTCAGTATAAATTTTATCTGGTAGTGATTTTTGCGACTACAATGGTGGGTTCTCCAAAACCCTAACTTTTCCTCATGAAAGCACATTCATCACAAGGCTTCCCAAAAGTAATCTTGTATGGTGACATACCAAGGGGAGCCTTGAAGGCATTTCGATACGCCCATAAAGCATCAACTAGTTTGTCGGACCAATCCTTATGGTTAGGCCGAACCATTTTCTGGAGGATTTGCATGATCTGTTGGTTTGACACCTCAGCCTGACCGTTCGTTTAGGGATGGCATGGAGAAGCAATAGGGTGGTGAACTCCGTACATCCTCAAAAGTGACCAGAACAATGAGTGAGTGAAATAGCTTCCTCCATCCAAAATGATGGCTCGAGGGATCCCAAAGCGCGTAAAGATATAGTCCTTGTAGAATTTGGTGGTGATGACATGGTCACACAGTGTGTGGGAATAGCTTCAATCCATTCCGATCAACGACAACAATGATGCACTCGAAACCGTTAGATGAAGGAAAAGGCATCATCTTGCGAAGTGACATTGACCCTAGCGACAGACAACTAGTGCAATGCTTAGCGTAATTTTGTGCATCCTAATGAAGGGAGGGCCAAAAGAAGCCGCACTACAACACCTTGGCTGTAACTTTCCTCCTAGAAAAGTGGCCTCCTGGTGAACGATAATCATCATAGTTTAGAGAAATATGAATTGTAATATAGTTGATGAAAATCGATTCAACATTTAAATTTATAAGTGCTCGAAAAATGTTGAGCTCTGAGGTTTTTTGCAGGGAGCAAATGTAATCGCAATTCAAATCACCAATAGAGTAATAATAATCAAAAATATATTCAATAATTTTGCAAAGTGTATATCAAGAGTCAGAGAATAAATATATAATAGAGAACAAGCAAAAAAAAGTGGTGGTTAGAATCATCAATTAATCATTTAATATGTAGGCTTATTCTCAATTCAATGTCAGATAAATGCTCAAATAATGCCTTAAACACTTATCCGAATTCCCAACAGCTCCTTAGATTAGAATTGTCCTCAATCAAATGTCCCACTTAAGCCTTAGACGGCTTAAGCTTTACCAAATCCCAATAGTGCAAACCCCCCCATTTTCTCACAAATCCTCTCTATTTCTCGCTCTCCTCAAACCCAAGTCAAAGCCAGTCTAGTTCAGAGCTTAGGGTCCAACCTGGTTCACATGGTGTGGGCGAGCGAGTGTGCGTATGGGCATGTAAAGGTGGGACCTGACCCCGTGGTTCTAAGGTGAACAACCTAAGGAAAAAATTCCTTATATACGCATTTCCTATTCAAGTTTCTCCGATCTGGGACTATGATTGTTCCCCTTTCTTCACGTTGTTGCTATTGTAAGCTTCAGGGAAATTGAGGGTACCACTGCTACTGTGAGCTTTAGGGAAATTGAGGGTGATGCTACTGCTTTATCTTCTAATTCAAACTATAGCTAGGTTCAAGGATATAGCTCGCAGTGCCTGGAGGTCATGGCAGTGATGTTGACGGTTGGATGACAACGGTTATGAGTATCGTAAGGCAGAGGTCCGACGCAAACATTTGAAACACAAAATATGGGCTAAAAGCCCCAATCGATATGCTAAGGAGCTTCCTTGTGAGGTGAGGAGTGCGATGGTGGTGGTTTTGTGGAGTTTGAAGGTGAAAGGTGGTTAGACAAAGTCGGAATAGGTGGCAGAGGTATGGGTTGTTCGGGGGTGGTGATGAGTGGCCAAAAGTCCTAATTTTGTTAGGGATTTTGGTCTACGAATCATGAGGGAGGTAGTGGTGGTGGTGGCTTGATGTTTCACATCGTGTAGCATGTGTGTGACCATGCTAGAGACGTGGTCGGAGATGGAGAAGACGAAGTGGGAGAGAGGTCATTTTGTAGTCGAAATGAGGAGCTAATGGTCTAATCCTAATCTAGGAAGTAAGGGGAGAGTAGAAACCTATTTTAGTGGAGGAAAGGATGAGGGACTCACGTCGGCATGCCTTGCCTGGCATGAGGGGGATGATCTCCCCCGATGTGGAAGAATGGTGAAGAAAACAAGGGAAGGAGTTCCTACTGTGGTCAACGAGGAGCGAAAGAGAGAGAGGAAGATGATGGGCCTCCCAATTGGCTGTTGGGAGGTCAGAGGAAAGATATCGAGTAGTGTCCTTGGAACCAAGGTCGAAGGTGGCCAGAGGAAGAGAAGAAGAGGGTTTTTGGCTTTAAACCTGGTTGAATTGGACGTAGAAGCAACGTAGAGCTTACATAGAGGTTGAATTGTGCCTCCATTAGGAAGAATTCATGCAAATGAAGTAGGAATCAGATGTGTTTCGTAATTACAATTTCCAAGTTTGGTGGAGCTTCTCAAGCTCCAATTTGGGCATGAAATTAGTTCTCAATCGAAGAGGATTTCCTAAGGAGCAATCCCTCCAAATTTGGAGGGATTTGGGTAGAAATTGAGGGAGATAAGCACGGTCAAAGGTTGGGTTCTTTGGGTTTGACCCTGCTATTAGGAAACAAGTCATTTCAGGTAGAAAGGACCAAATTGTGAAGAATAAGAGAAATTAGGGGTTGATATGTATGAAAAAGGTAAAAGATGAGTGTTTGATTGAAAAGAATAAAGATCTGGGGACTAAATTGCAAACTAGGTCAAGGTGGACTTTGATTGGGCCTAAATTTTTGCGTTAACATAATTTTGACCCAAGGAATGTAATGGTAAACTTAGATTTCTATTTTGACCTTGTTTGAATTGGTAAATTGCATAGAAGCCCAAATCAAGGTAAATTTTCATCTAAATCTCTATTTTTGTCAAAATGGGTTCAAATCGATAAAGTGAAGGTACCAAACCTCTTAGAATATTTTTCAATGATTTTTAGGAGTTGTAGATTGAAATTATCTCTATCAAAACCTTTTCAATTTAAGTGAGGCTGATAATTAGGGTTTTTTGTAATATTTTAATACTCAAAATGCATGAAACCCTGATTCAATTATTCTAAGCCCACTTCTTCGTCTTTAAGTTCATTCATCCTTAAATTCAACCCTGATTAACCCCATAGTTAATCTGCATTAATGATGGGAAGTTAAAATAGTAGAATTAACCATTTTTCCTTTCTTCTTAGATTCACTTTAGCTAAAATTTTGATCCTCAGACGATCATTTAGGAGTATTTATTATAGTAGTTAGGCTAATTCGAGCTCATTAACACAAATGATGGTCCTACCATCATACCCCCATGACTAACTTTTGCTAGTCCCTAGCAAAATCTTGTGGACCAAACCTGATCTCTAAGCTGGATTTTAACCGTCAGGATGCTTTACAGAGCTGCATCTCTAAAAATTAGATCAAAATGCCAACATAGGCCTAGAAGTACTCAAGTATTAGCCAAGATCCAAAACTAACCAGCCTCAGCGATAGGTATGCCACGAAGGTTTCTAAGGCTCGCCAAAACTAACCAGAGGTTCTTTGACCCCAATGGTTAAAGCACCCGTGCGTATATGTAGCAAGTCTAGGTTCAGTTTGCTAGTGCATTTATTATAAGAAAGAAAGAAAGGGATATTTATTTTGATAGTTTTCTCTCTTTTCTCTTTAAATTTCCCAAAATCCAACATCAGATTGGCCTTAAAACAGTCTGTATCGGATTCCTTGTCCCTACCATCGATCCTCGTAGGATCCTTGGCAATCGATGCTTCTAGATAGCACTACCAATGGCAAACCCTAGAACCCTGTCTTTTGACACTTCGGGATAGTGCCACCCATGGCGTTCTGTAGCTAAATTCAGGCCCTAGCAATCGACCTTTCAAGATAATGCCACCCATGGCATCTGAACCAGCACAAGGTGCTTACGTGCCCACGATAGAATATTTGGATATCCTAGGCGACAAGCACTGAGGAGATGATATGTTATAACACATCTTCGAGGGGAGTATTTTTCATTCCTCCTCTCCACATCAGGAACTTATCCAATCAACTTGTGTCTTTGAGTCGTTCCTAAGTCAAATCTTTAGGAAAACATTTTTAGAATAGAACACTTTTTGGCATTTCTCTTCATTAAGTGCACTGAACTAGACCGATGTGTGATTTTTGGGTGCCTAGGTTACCAAGTTCTGCAAACCAAAGGGTAGGCAACAAGGCCGAATAATCCCTAACCCTTAGACTTAATACATCAGCCTCACACCTTCTCAATCTCTTGAGGAATAGTCCAGATCTTAACAAATACATGAGTGTTTAAGTCCTAAAGTAGGCCTAAGGTCGGTATCCTTCACTTATCTCCTAGTATTTAGCCCTTTAGTTCTTAATTAATCATCTGATCCAACCCAGAACTTAGGTATGTTCCATAATCAATCACATGGACTAACACAATTTTTTTTGCTTGCTCCTTTTCTCTATTTTTGTTTTCTCCTCTTTTTCTTCCTCAACTCCGATGATTTAAATTTAGCTTTCCTCCTTTCCACTTCTCCATTTTTGTGATTTAAGAGTGTACTACAATGAACTCATCTTTAAACTGCTATTTCGTCGAACAACATTTTAGCATCGTCGTTGGGAAGCAACGTGCAATTCACACATTAGTCTTTTCTTGATTTATCTGAGCACTAACTTGCCCTGTTTGCTTTGATTATGATTTTGCGAGGTACATCATGAAGAGTTCTTCCATGCAAATCATCCACTCCTGGGGCAAGTAAATTTCTCTTCTTCCCTAATCAACCTCCTAATCTTGGGAAAGAGAAAAAGGAAACAAACAATTAGGATTCATTTGTCTTATTTTCTTAGTAATCATCATTTAAAGGCAAGTTTCCTAATTTATGAATACAAATAATTATCTGATTGAAGTTGAGACGATTCTGTTTAGATATCCCTACCCTGATTTCCTATACCTACTAGGTATTTAAGCTTAATTTCTAATCATCTTGGACTACGCATCTCTTTTTTGTGTCCAAGGTGTACATTTGAGATTAAATTGAACTTGGAATTGAGCTAATTAGGGTTTCTACTCTAGGGTTTTGAAGTGTTAGTTCACACTTGCCTGAATTAAAGGAAATTGAACCTCCTACATTTGTGTGCTATCCAAACCCTTGCTTGAAAAGATCTAATCAGAAAAACCTTAAAATCAGGCTCTAAATTCACTTGAATCCTAAAATTGTGGACCTAATAACCTGAGAGTCAATTCAAGGTGATTTCTGGGTCTTGACTTAGATTTCATTCTGCATCTTTTAGGGCAAGTTAGGTGAAGTTGGTCTACTTTGTGGGCTAATTAACCTCCAAATTAGGTCATGAATTGAATTAACTTCTTAATCAAGTGAAATCCATGACACAAATTAGGACTAAAATTGGTACACTTAAGGTCTCAATTCATACATTTCGATCTATTTGGAACCACAGTGACAAGGAAGGTCAGGTGGGGGAAACCCTGAAACCCATGGGGATGCTCTACCGTGTAGGGGTCTTTGCGGGGCTCTCCCTTCTTGGCTACCTAGGTACTTCTCGGGTGTATGGAGTTTTTATTCAGAGGTATTATCTGCCTCGAAACAAGCCTTAGTCATCCAAAAAATCTTTGGGTGCCTTGATTGGGTCCAATTCACATCCAGTCCCTCATCTATTCTTTAGAGCACATACATAGGAAAGGTCCCTAGGTTTTTGACCTAGAGGCCTTCATTAGAATTGATTTTCTTGGGGATTATTGATCTGATCCAATCACTTCAATCTGAACCTGAATTTGATTCTACATCTTGATTCACCCACCTGATTTGAAAATGCAACCTGACAATTTAGGATGAATTTGTAGGAAACTTGAATCCAAAATGACCATAAAAGAGAAGATGATTGAGGCTGCTTCTAGATATCATGATGAATATTACAAAACCTCTAATCCATCTTGGCACATTCAGGATAATGTGATAGAAACAACAACCCTCATTATGAACATTGCTAGAATGATATTTAAACAAATGATACATGGTTCAACCTGGAATGAGCTCTTATCGAAATACAATGAATTATGGAGGCTACACAATATTGGATATATACAATGTCTGTCAAATCCACAACTTTAGGAAATACACTAGGGTCTCATGGAGAAACGTGGGTGTATGCTAAATACATTGCACCAAGCCATTGATTAAAATTACCCATATCAACATTTAGAGATTAATGAGACACCTTGGAACAACATTGAGGATCAAAATGATCTCCCAGAACCCAGGTTTGAGAATAGAGGTTGTTGTGGACCCCCAATCCAAATGGAATCAGACTCAAACTTCATAACGATTGACATACCTAATCATTATGAAGGTTGGGAGGTTCCAATTACAGGTGTTTCCAATTCTAAACCAGCCTTAGAGAGCCTTGAAGCTGGTCCATCATGCATTGATTTCCCAAACACCTATTGTAAACTTCAATTAGAACCTCTCGAGAATGTAATTCCCGAGCCCTATCCCGTTAAGGTAATTCTCGAGAATGATTCTGACATCCCAATTGAGCCTAGCCCAAATTCTAGTGACCCAATTCCTACCTTTAACCTAGAATCTAAATCAGAACCTATTTGGGATGATCAAGAGGCCCAATTTGATGAGAACCAGATTTTGGATCTGGATTATAATTATGGGCCTATGTTTGATGATTACACCTCTCCAACCTCCTCAGAGATACATATTGATTTTTCAGAATTCAAATCAATTTATGATACAAAAATCGAGGAGTTGGAAGAGCTGGGATTCGATTTTGTCTATCCTAGGAGCCAAGAACCTGAGCCTATGCTTAATATGGACACCCCTTTGAGCTCAAAATTTTAGATCGGTTAGATCCAAGTCAGGTTGTTGAGTCTACACATCTTGATCCATTCTATGGTGGAAATCCCAATCAGGAATCAGTTTCAGAAACTATTCTTCGCAAATTCTCCGATGATTTTGAATCTTTTTCTGATTTTAGAGAACCATTGTTTCCTGATGATTATGACCAATTTACGATCTCAACATCCATGATCCGTTCTTTGATTCTAATGTTGAAGCCAATGATTTGGACCTTAAAGAGGCCACATCTTTGATCACTGAGCCAGAGCCTTCCAAAATCCAATCCTAACCCTAACCTGCCATCTGAAACAACATCTACTCTGATTCACCTCTCTCTAATCCAGTTGCATATGATTCTCCTCCATCTTTTGATCCGGCTTTGAACATTGATCAGACTATTAATCACTTCCTATCCTTCTCTGATCTCACTAGTAGGGTTCCTACATCCTCTAAAGATCTTTTTTATTTTGAGGATCCCTACACTGATCAAGCTGAGCCGACTTAGCCAAACCCTAGATTTTCATTTCCATATCTTTTAGAGCAACAAAGTATCTGGTGGGCTTCACATCTATTGATTCATATCCATCAACCCACAAGACTGATTGGGTTTGAGTTGCATCATCGACTTATCGATCTGAATAAGCACCTGGTTGGACCAACCAGGCTATTGATCAAGGTGCTTGATCTACAAAACTCATCTAATTTGACCAACCCTTTTCCTTGACCACCTTCTGCTCAGTTGAAGACATTGAATTTAGTGCTTAACGGGAGGCAACCCATCATTCCAAAAATCTGAGACCCTTCTGATCATTCTTTTGAGCTACACTCTTACTGTACTTTTTAAGTTCAACTTTAGAACCATTGACTCCACCTTTCGTACTTCTATCAAAGCTTAAAATCATCCACAATAGTCATCTTGACCCATTCACCCACCCTTTGATCCTGTTCTAATCCCTAAACCAAACTGAATTTATACCCTCATGGTTTACAATGACATTGCAAAACCTAGGCATGGGTGGGTGTTAAAGTGCAAACATATGGAAATTCAATTCTCTGAGGGTTTCTTACAAAAAAAAAACATATTCAAAAATGATAAAAAAATTAAAAAAATGAAAAAGAGAAAAGAATTGAAGGGGAGGAAATTTTGTGAACTAAATTGAAAATCTTTCTTGAGAAGGAGAAGAGAAGAAAATTCAAATGTCAAAAAGGAGAAAAATCAAAAGCAAAAAAAAATGATAGTCATTAGCATTTGATTACGGAATCTACTTAAGTTCTAGATCTAATCAAAAGAAAAATTAAGTCTTAAAAACAAAGAGACCAGGAGATTAGTATGAGTGATGATCTTAGGCCTCTTAGCCTTATTTTAGGGCTTAAACATTCATGCATCCGTTAAGATCTAGGCTAGTCTTCAAGAGGTTAAGGAAAATGCGAAGCTGATGTAGTAGGTCTATGACTCAAGGATTATTCGGCCACTAAGCACCCAAAATCACACACTTACTCTGGTTCAGTGCGCTTAATAAAGAAGAAACTTGCCAAAAGTGTTCCGTTATGAAAAACCATCTCGAAAATCTAGCTTAGGAGCAGCTCGACAACACAAGTTGATTGGATGAGTTCTCAGCACGGAGATGTGGGAAATTCCACTTAAAGATACGTAATAATATATCGTCTCCTCGGTGCTTGTCTCATAGGATATCTAAATATCCTACCAGGGGCATGTAAGCACCTTATGCTAGTTCAGGTGCCATGGGCGGGATTATCTTGAAGTGTCATTTGCCAGGGCCTGAATTTAGCCATAGAATGCCATGGGTAGCACTATCTTGAAGTGTTGAAAGCTAGGGTTTTGGAGGTTGCCATGGGTAGTGCTATCCCGAAGCATCGAAAGGCAGGAACCCTTTGAGGATTGATGGTGGGGACAAGGAATCCGATACAGACCATGTTTAGGGATAATTCGAGGCAGGATCTAGGGAAATATAAGAAGAAAAAGGGAGAAAACTCTAAATGAAAATCCTTCTCTATCTCTCTCTTATAAAAATGCACTGGCAAACTGAACCTAGACATGTTACGTCTACGCACGGGTGCTTTAACCATCGTTGAACCTCTAGGTAGTTTTTGTAGGGCTTAGAAACCATTGAGGCAGACTCAGGCTGAAGTTGGTCAGGTATGAATCTTGATTGATACTTAAGTACCATTAGGCCTGTTGTTGGCATTCTGACCTAGTTTCTAGAAAGTTGAACAAATCAGGTGTCTGAACATCAATGCATGGTCAGGAACTCTAGTTCTTTCCAAAAGATTTTGCTAAGGGACTAGCAAAAGTTAGTCATGTGGGTGTGATGATAACATCATCATGAGTCAAAACTAACTTTTATTAGTCAGGATTAATTGACAAAATCTCCTACATAATCGCCTGAGAACCATATTCCCTACATATCCTTTCTGAGAAGAATACACTAACTTAGGGTTAATTATGTAGTTTTAACATAATATTATGAATAAAAAATAATCAAGGGGTTTACCAAGGGTTAATCTAAGGTCTAATGAGTATTAAAGTTTAATAAGAGGGTCCACATAGATTGAAATAAGGTTTCGTGCATTTCGAGAGCAAATACAGCACCCAAAACCCTAATTTCAGACCCACTTGAATTATAGAGGTTCTGGAAAAAATAAACTCTATCTAAACCTTATAGAATTTATATAAAAATATTTCATGAGGTTTAGTATCCTTGATTTGACCTTTAGAACCCATTTTAACTTCAAATAGAGTTACAAACACAATTCTACCCTAATTTGGGTTTCTATGCAAATTTTCTAGTCAAACTTGGTCAAAACTTAAATCTAACTTCATCACTAGATTCCTTGGGTTCAAATTAGGTTTTTACAAAAATTTAGGCTCAATCAAAGTCCATCTTGACTTAGTTTGCATTTTAGTCCAGTCAAACTCTTTCTCTCTCAAATATGCCCCTAGCTTTTGAGATCCTTGCAATAAGGTCCCTAGGCTTTCATCACCATTTCAATTAGGTCCCTACCACCATTAGTGTGAACAGAAGCTTCACCGTTGAGATTCGAGCGAGCATTTCTTGCTCGATTCTCAATCAAACACTTCCAAAATTGAAAGGGAGATTCCTTGAGGAATTCCCTTCCAAATGAACCTGGCCATTGACCTTGATTCCTTCCCAATCTCTCATGTGAACGCTTGGAAGATGCTGGTATCCTATGTGCACGAAATTCTCGAAGCTTGAAAGCTTCTTTTATTGCTTGTAAATGTCCCCTAAGGCTTACAAAAGAGCTAGCAATGCAATTCCACTCTTCCTTAGCTTGGTTCAGGCCACATCTCATCACAAATTCCCCTCTCAAGTCGCTTCTGACCCTAGCTCCGGCAAGTTCCTCCAACCACCTCCAACATCCTTCATTTCCCTCTGCCACATACCATAGGCAGAGGAATTGTCTTCTCCTTCCTCTACTCTTCGCAATACTAGCGAGAGAATCCCAGGCCCTCTCATTATCGTTGCCCTTTCCATCGAAGACTTCATCTTCTCCACATCCGGTCATCACACCAGCATGGCCATCTCTCCCCTTTCAACTGGTAAATAAGGTCTCTCTCTCTTCCTATCTTCCTCTAGTTTAGAATAACCCCTTTTTCTCTTATTTCGACCACCATTCACCTCTCTTCCCTGTCGTCTTCTTCACCTCCGGCGTAGCTCGGATGAGCTCACCACACTGCTACACTGCACCACTCACCTCACCACAACTTCCAGAAGCATCGTCGTGCTCCCCACTTCAAAAGCCCTCTACCAATTTGATCTTTCATCCACCCAAACACTCCAACCACCAACCCATCTTAACACCTCCACCTCCGACACCGTCACACGTCCATACACTTTCCAACGCCAAGAGAACACCACCGTCATCTTCGTCACCATCCAACGAAGCTGTTGCACAATCTAACTAGAGCATTAAACCTGTATTTATGTATTCAGGTCCTCGTCGGACTCCGCTTGCACCACCATCATCTCCAGCTCCAACTACAGTGCTTCAACCACCATCAGCTATCATTCCATGGTGAGGGTTTGCGTATTCATCTCAGAAGTAGATTCGCACCAACAATTGAAAGCACCAGCCTCAAGTACCAACTCAATCAAGGCAAAGAAATCCCAGTAGCTGCACGCGAAGGAAGGGTGGCCTTTTTAGTGCCACATCAAGAAGTGAAAGGCTCACAACCATGTATAAGACTATTTTGTGCTTCTGCCTTATCACCCAGAACATGAGGGGTCGAGTCCCGCCAAGCTCACCCACTTACCCACCTACACTTACACCTCGCCTGTGACTGCACACCGGCAAGCTTGGTCCCTATTCACACCCGATTACCCGGTTATTGTGCATGCCTGATATAGACACATCTATTTACGTTAAAATGCCTAATCATGCATGTTTCTAGGCTTAGATTTGCATTTCAAGTTATAAATATTGCATAGCATGCATCATTCTACATTTAGAGTAGTTGTATATATTTTAGGTTAATTAGGTCCTTTTGATGGTCAGGAGAGAAGAAGATTTATTTCAGGGCCTTGGATGGACGATCGGACTGTATCGATCTAATCTGGATGACGATCAAAGTCTAATGACTCCGAAATCATCTAGATTGGAGTCCCGTAGCATTATATGAAGTTTGAGGAAGATCAACGACCAAGGGCATTGCGACATCCATACAAGCTTCGGATGAAAAGTCTGACTGTACGGATGGATCTGGAGCAAAAGTCCACCCAACATCGGCCAGCATCATCCGCGACCTTCATTCCCAGCCATTGGATCTTGATCTAACGGCTGAGAGGCTCTCCCCCACTGTAAGCATTAAATCATCCTCTCCACAAAGTAGACATCTTAGCACATTGGTTGGGGCACTGGAGTCCAAGGGAGGGACACAGGTTCGAATCCCTGTAGCCCCCCCCAATTAAGGAATTGAGTGCAATAGCGGCAAGGCACGCACTCACGTGCACACGAGGTGCAGAGCAGTGCGATAGTGCACAGCAGGGCGACAGTGTGCAACAACCTGTGTAAGCATGCGCGGCACGGGCATGTGGAGCATGTAGTGCTAGCAGAGCGGGTACCAGCAGGGGTATGCGCGGATCTTCAGAGACGTGAGCCTTTAGTGACGCTTGTAGCTGTCAATAATGGCCCATGTGTGCCAGCAAAGGGATTGAAGGTGCAAACCATTAGTGATAGATGGGGCGGATCTGTAGCGACGTTTACGAACGTTAGTAACGACCCAGATGCGAATTTATTCTTCCTCCTCATTATAAAAGGACCTACCCACCACCATTCCAAACCATCTCTTCCTTTCTTCCTCTCACCACCTCCAAGGCTATAGAGAGAGCTTGTACTAAGCATGAGATTCTCCTCTAGAGTAGAAAACCAAGTAGTTTTCCCTCCCCTCATCCCCATTCGTGGAGCATCCTGTGGTCGTCTTCTCACCTCCCTTCGGGAAGAAGATCCTCGCCGCGATGCCGTCTTGGCCCGCCTCCATCCTCTGGCTCCATCCCTGTTCATCCTACTTCTCACCATCTTCCTCCAGGCGACGTCAAAGCAAGTCGTCCTTCAAGCGACTGTTGAGGGGGATTTCTCTCACCTCATTCTATCTTTTCTACACTTTCGTAGTGTAGATTTTCTGCTTTCGTAATATAACAAACATTCATTTATAAATAGATTATTATCTTTCTCTCTCCTATTATTTTTGCAAGTAGATAAAGCTTTCATTGACTTGATCTCTTGCTTGATAAAAATACAAAAAGCTTAGAAAAGATAAAAATGACCAAAGACAAATAAAAGCGAAGCACGGATTTTTATATAACCAAACGTTCGCCTCCCCGTGTTCGACCCGGGACTCACTTTTCGAGTTTCGGTTAAAAATTTTATCTAATAGATGCATTTTGCAAGTTATGACGATGGGTCCTCCGAACCCTGATTTCAAACATGTGAAACACATCCATCATTTTGGCACCATTACTGGGGAGGCAACGCTCTGTGATTTTTTTTTCCTTATTTTTCCATAATACCTAACTTTTATCTCACTTTTTCTCTGATCTTACTGTGATTGCAAGTAGTCTTCCTAGGCAAGCCAAAGCGGTTAGATCGAAGAAAAGTGAGAATGAAGGTTTTGTAAGTTTATCCCCACCACCCCTAGCCACTAGTTCATTTCTCCACACTAATAACTCAAACCCAAATCAACTTTGGTGCATTTTATAAACCCTAGGATAGATTTGGTTGTTTGTTTGCCACCTCCACTCATCTCACCCCCAAATATATAAAAATATATATATATACTCCTCTTGTGGGATTTTCTAAAGCTACACACTTAACACCTACAACTTCTCAACCTAAGGCTCACAATCACATCGATTATACCACTTAACCAGGATTTGACCTATGGACCCAATACACTTAACTCAACACACAAATAAGTGAGTAGAAATCTGAATAGGTCAAACATTTCTGTGTGCCTTAACTAAGTGGTGCAATAGGCCAATTGATTGAACTATTTAGGTCGCACCACTTAAGATAAAAGTGATCCATCAAGTAGCTTGCCACTTAGGGTTGATTTTTAGGGCTGAACCAGGCACTCCACATATTACTTCTAATTTCTAAAGGAATATATCTACACCTGTGCTTTCAAAACTTGTGGTGTTCTCCTAAACTTGATTGAATATACCTAAGATTAAACCCTAAAAGCTACTAAACAAGGTTAAACACTAAAAGACACATCATCAAATAACCTTGTTTGCAAGCCCTGGTTGTGCACGTACACACATCTCAACTGATCATTAAGGGAACAGCCCATCTAAAGGGCCGATCACATTCCAAGAGCACAGTTATCCCAAGATTAATTAAAACTGAGTAAATGTTGTTCTTAAGGATTGATTCGCTCTTTGGGGCTTAGACTGAGATTTTTTTTGATTAATCTGCTTTTGCTGGTCCATCTGATGTCTAGGTAGGGGAGTAGCGTCAAACGACCGCAGCTGGGGGGTACACTAGGAATCGGAGGCGCAAGCCAATGGAAGAACCTTCTCCCCAGTCCCTCCTTCTAATTGGTTGGATTTATCGGATAAAAGTAGACCAAATCATTTATAATCTCAAGATGGGTCCTGAGAGTCTGTAGGTCTTTAGGCTAACCCACCTAAGGATAGGAATGATTGCTTGTATTGCAGGGCTCCGTTCTTTCTTCTGATTTCCCTCCTATTCTACCATGTATCCTTCCACATTCTACACTCATTTCACATCCTATCCTCCTACCACCACTTATCCCCAAGATGATTACTACCCTTACTTGACTTGTAATTACCCATCCACTAGTCAGGATAACCTTGATTGGGATATGAATCCATTCCTCAGTGTCCAAGGCCTAACCCTAAACAACATGACTATGATTACTATCCTTCCCAGAGCTACAATGATTATAGATTTCCATCTTTTGATGACCAAACCAACCCAATCTAAAATCAGGAAGGATATGATAATTATAACACCTACCCTCCCCAGTATTCCACTGGATATAGGTCACCACCATTCTTTGAACAACCTGAGATGACCTTCTATCAGGGAGAAACCCGAGAACCTCAATATCTTGACTCCCCCAGATTTAACCTGAACCCACCCAACCCTGAATCGAACCAGTCGATTCAGGTAAACCAGATCTAGGATAGGGTGTTGGCTAATTTGAGGAACACTATACAATTTTTAGAAGCTCAGCCAACACCATGTGCTGAAGCACTGGAGCCTATGATCAAAATGGTTGATGAACTTAATAGTTCTCTATTGGATTTGCTACAAAGTGTTAGAGATAGGGACCTAGGTGAGTTTCTTGTTGGGAAATTGTCAAGTTTGAGGATGAAATTTGTGGTTGCCCTAGTCAAATTTTGGGATGATTCTCAAGATGAACCCCCATTAGGAGAGCCAATGTATGAACCCACTTAGGCACTTGTCGAGGGGGATACATATTCTTAGATCGGGGATAACCAGGTTGGGCTAGATCAACCCATTGAGGATGAACCGATTGCTTCACTCGAGATCCCCGAGCCAGGGAGCAAGGAAAAATATGTCTCCATAGACCATGAAATAACATTTGATTTTAAGACATATATAAATGAGGATCAAGAATTCTTTGACTCTGAGGGTGAAGAATCTCTTAGTGAAGTTTCACTTGAGTGTACGGAAGATGATTTTAGTGAGACAAATGGGCTTAATGAATCTGACGAACCATTTGATAGCCCAATTATTGATGATTTGGATTCGGTTGGGGCTAACTTGGAGGATTCGAATCCTCATTTACTAGATGATTCAATCAATAGCCCCATTCCTCAGCCACACCATAAAGGGATTGATTTTGATTTGGAAATCATTGTACCCAAGTCAATTATGAGTCAGCCATGATTTTTGGACTTGGGTAAATCTTATGGGGTGAATGGTATGCTAGAGGTCCTAGAGCCTGAGCACTTGATGTTGGAGGATAGAAATGTTGAAATAAAAATTTTGGATGTTAATTCTGAGGGAAAAACAAGTTTAGATCTAAGGGTTCCTATTGACCTAAAATCACCAACTTTTTACTAGGACCGTTACGATATATTTCACGTGCAACCCATGCTCGAAATAACTGATTATTTTTCTGAGCTAAACATTAAGTGGACATTTGTACCTATTGAACCATCTTTACCCATTGTCCAACACTTTGGTCTTGGGTTGCACACCACAAAACCGTAGGCCCGACCCCGCAAGCTTAACAACCTTCGGTTCTGGGTGATTTTCATCCAGAACCTTAGAACCACTTGACACTGGGGCGTGGTTCTGAATCATAACTTGGTCCACATATGTGGACATCTTCTATTAGTAGGTTGGAGGATCAATATTTTTATTTTGATTCTGACCTGCACCTGTGAATTCCTAATTTCTTCTTTGTATTTATATTATGCCTAGCCGAAGGCAATAAACTTAGCTTGTATGTATATTCTATTTACTCCGCCCTTTTCATGTCCTTATTTTTACAATGAGGACATTGCATCATTTAGGCATGGGGGGTTGATACTTAATCTTGAAATTATTTTGTTAGCTTTGTAGAATTTCTTTTCTTTTGTTTGAAAAAAATTAAAATTAAAAAAAAATAGAATTAGGAGAAAAGAACTTAGGCTTTTGGAAGTTATTA
Organism: Thalassia testudinum; assembly: GCA_037157565.1. Lineage (NCBI taxonomy): Eukaryota > Viridiplantae > Streptophyta > Magnoliopsida > Alismatales > Hydrocharitaceae > Thalassia > Thalassia testudinum. The sequence goes on along the minus strand of JAZHRO010000003.1, from coordinate 105,836,465 downwards.
ACTTTGGAAAATAATACGATAGGACCTGAACACTTAGACTCTTCAGGTCTTCAGGCTTAATTAGCCCGGGTGTCCACTCGAATGTGGACTTAGCCTCGAGTCCTCACCAATTCAAATTCATCTTTAATCTAGTAAATAAATTGGGATGATAAGTACACGACTTATCAACTCGCCCTTTGATTTGAGGGGACTTTAAGGTAAGCATCTACACACTTTCTGCACTGACTCACTTTTCGACGGTTTCTTTGAAAATTGGGTAGCTAATGAACTATCTAGGGTGGTATGGCTGACAAGTTGTTGGTGGTAATAGCTCATCAGCCGGTTGTCTAGAGCCTAGCCACAAGACCATTTTCATTGTACTACCTTTAGGTAAATCTTGGATCAGGGAAACCACCTACTTAGAAAAAAATAAAAAGAAAAGAAAAAAAAATTAGAAAAAGGAGAAAATAAAAAAAATAAAGAAATAAAATCACACTTCACTGCACGAGTATGGCTGACAAGTTGCTGTGGGTAATAGCCCATTGGCTAGCTGTCCAGAGCCCAGCTCACAAAACTGCACAATAATTCCCAAAACACATAGGGAAGAAGCGGGGAAGTAGAATAAACTGGAGAGATATACACTTGGTTCGCCCTTGTGTTGACCCCATAAATAAAAGAAGTAGGGAGAAAGCTACCGTTCAAAAAGATAAACCTTTAGGCAAGGTCACCTAGGGTCACAGAAACTCGATGTCCGTTTTAAAGGCCGCCTAGTGAGTCTTTCACTCTTTTCACTAGATGCTTATCACTTAGAGTCCTCTTCGAGTCTTGGGCGAGTCGGGTAGCTGTAAAACGTTATCCCAAAACTCTTAAACTCCAAAAGTCCAAAAAATTAGAAAAGAAAAAAAAGCAAAAAGAATGTATCTTCCCTTTTAAAATAAGGTGAGGACTTAGGCGGTCTGCATTCTGGCAGACACCCGGGTACTATTGAGTTTTCATCATTTAGGACCTTAGTTGAAAATTTCTATTGTTAATAAACAACTTAGGCCTAAGCGATCTGATCCTAATTTTTTTTTATACATAGCATGTAGTTTAATTTTGCTAGGGACTAGCAAGAGATAGGCATGGGGGTATGATATAGACACTTCTATTTAGGTTAAAATGCCTAATCATGCATGTTCCTAGGCTTAGATTTTCATTTCATGTTATAAATATTGCATAGCATGCATCATTATGCATTTAGAGTAGTTGTATATATTTTAGGTTAATTTGATCCTTTTTATGGTTAGGAGAGGAGATTTATTTCAAGGCCTCGGATGGATGATCGGACCACACTAATTTGATCAGGATGATGATCGAAGTCTAATGCCTTCGAAATCGTCTAGATCAGAGTCCCATAGCATCATATGATGTCTGAGGAAGATCAACAGCCAGGGGGGAAATGAGACATCCATACGGGCTTCAGATGAAAAATCCGACCGTACGGATGGATTTGGAGCAACTATCACAATTCGACAATGTAGGAATCATCTCAATCTGAGCACCGTGGCACTCCTTATAATAGAAAGAAGAATGGATGGCCTAGATGATGCCACATGGTGCCACCTAGACCGCCCAACATCGGCCATCATCATCCATGACCTTCATTCCCAGCCATTGGATCTTGATCTAATGGCTGAGAAGCTTTCCCCCACCGCAAGCGTTAAATTGTCCGCTTGACAAAGCAGACGTCTTGGCGCATTGGTTGGGGCACTGGACTCCATGGGAGGGGCATAGGTTCAAATCCTCGTAGCCCCCCAATTGAGGAATTGAGCATAGCAGTGGCAAGGCATGCACACGTGCGCACGAGGCATAGCGCAGCACGATAGCGCGTAGCAGGACGACAGTGCTCAATAGCCTATGCAAGCGCTCACAGTACGAGCACGTGGAGCGTGCAACGTTAGCGAAGTGGGTGCCAGCGGGGGCATGCATGGATCTTTAGCGACGCGAGCCTTTAGTGATGCTTGCAGCTATCACTGATGGCTTGTGCACACCAACGAAGGAATTAAAGGCGCGGATCTTCAGTGACAGATGGGGCGGATCTGTAGCGACGTTTATGGACGTCAGTAATTACCCATATTCAAATTTGTTCTTCCTCCACTATAAATGGACCTACCCACCACCATTCCAAACCATCTCTTCCTTTCTTCCTCTCACCACCTCCAAGGCTCTAGAGAGAGCTTGTTCCAAGCCCAGGATGCTCCTCTAGAGTAGAAAACCAAATAGTTTTCCCTCCCCTCATCCCCATTCATGGAGCATCCCATGGTTGTCTTCTCACCTCCCTTCGGGAAGAAGATCCTTGCCGCGACACCGTTCTACCCACCCTTTGTCCTTTGGATTCATCTCCATTCGTCTCGCTTCTCACCACCATCCTCCAGGCAACATTAGAGTGAGTCATCCTCTGAGCGACCGTCGAGGGGGATTTCTCTCACCTCATTCTATCTTTTTTATGCTTTCGTAGTGTAGATTTTCCACTTTCATAGTATAACAAACATTCGTTTATAAATAGATTATTGTCACTCTCTCTCTCTCTTATTTTTGCAACTAGATAAAGTTTTCGTCGACCTGATCTCTTGCTTGATAAAAATACAAAAAAATTAGAAAATATAAAAATGACCAAAAATAAATAAAAATGAAGTGTGGATTTTTATAAAACCAAACGTTCTCCTCCCTGTGTTTGACCTAGGACTCACTATTCGAGTTTCGGTTATAAATTTTATTTGATAGATGTGTTTTACAAGCTACGACGACGGGTCCTCCGAACCCTGATTTCAAACATACGAAACACGTCCATCAATGCCCGTATACCCGATAAAGCCCACGCTTGAGAGAGAAAGAGGAGAATTGTGAGGAGGAGGGAGGAAGGTTTTGCTCTTGGTACTAAGGGCTCAACACTTAGCCTCTAAAGAGAAGGTTGTGCTCTATGCTTGAGAAGGCATTGAAGGCTTTGAAGAAGAAGGCCTTGAGAAGGAGGGAGAGGCTTTGAAAAAGAAGAAGAAAAGAAGGCTTAGAGGAGAAAAGCCTTGTGCCTTCTCTGAGGCAATGTATTCTGTTTAAGTCATCTGATCTAGTTCTAAGCACTATTGAATGATTTAAGTACTAAGTTAACATTTGATTAATCATTTGTAGGTGTTAATTATTTGAATAATTTGAAAATGAGATGCATGCTTAATTAGAGGACCTAATTGGTGATCTAAATCACCACTTTTTAGATTCTCTTTATTCCTTTTATCTCATCATCATTTGAATTACAATCTAACAAATTATATTCATTGGATACATGTTATTGTGATCAATTTATTGTGCTCATTGATTCTGAATGAAGATTAATGTGAGTTCTATATTAACTCCATGTGATCGACCTCGGACTCCTTTTAGCTTCTAAGTTTATAAATTTAAATGTGCTATTGTACGATTTAGGAGTGTACTACAACAAACACATCTTTAAACTCTTATTTCGTCGAACGACAAAAACTCTTCAAAGAAATCGAATTTCACAGCATTTTGCACTTTAGTACCTCCTATGCATAAGATTTACAATGTCCTCATTGTAAATTAGGTGAGCTCTGATGGCAACACCATCATTCACTATAACTAGCTTGAATTAGTTGAAATCAACAGATAAATGCTCTTGAATGATCGCCTGAGGACACTAATTCTACACAGATTAGTTGTTAGAAGAAAATAATAAAATAAGGGTAATTTTGTTGTTTCAACATCACATAATGAATACAAAGTAACCATTGGATCATCTAAAGGTTAATTAAAAGTTAATTGAGAATTAAAGACCAAGAAGTAGGTCCACACTGATAGAAACAAAGGTTCACGCATTTCGAGAACCAAAATAATACACAAAATCCTAATTCTCAACACTTGAATTGAAGAGGTTTTGGTTAGAATAAAATTCATCTAAATCTCATAAAATTTATAAAAAAATATTGTAAGAGGTTTGGTACCTTTGGTTTGACCATCTAAATCTATTTCGACCTAAAATAAAGTTTTAGATGGGATTTTGCACTAATTTGAGCCTCTATGCAAATTATCCTATCAAACGTGGTCAAAACTTAAATCCAAGTTTACCATTAGATTTCTTGTGACAAAATTTGGTAAACACCAAAATTTGGGCCCAATCAGAGTCCATCTTGACCTAGTTTACAATTTAGTCCCTAAAATCTCTATTTCTCACATTCAACCCTGTAACTTTCAAGATTCTTGCAATTTGGTCCCTGAGTTTATCATCATTCTTGCAAAAATACCCCTGCTGTCATTGATGTGAGTAGACCTTCACCGCCAAGATTTAACTAAGTAGAGTAGGATCTAAGCTAACTTGAGCTAGGGTGAGCTGAGATGAGCTACCCTGAGCTACCATTCAACTAAGATGAGCTGAATGGAGCATAATGGAGCTAACCCTAAGTCAAGTGAGTAGGTATCCAACTATGATAAGCTGGATTTAGCTAAGTCCCAGCTGGAATGAGCTTCCTCTTCGCCAGTTTCCTTCTTGAGTGCTAGGATTTTAGGGATCTATCTATCTGTTTGTCCCTAACACTCAAATAAATGTGTCAAAAATACAACAAATTATGCAATACATGCCTAACCTAATTGATACCTAAATGCAGCCCAAAAACCCATTTGTGGAGTTAAAATCCTAAGAGCTAGGTTTGTTTTAGGCTTTAAGAATGATGATAAACTGGCATTTATCAGTGCCAACTCAGTCAACTGTAGATTTTTCAAATCTGAACTCACGTGTGTTCGCACATTTGAGCACTTGTACACCTTACACTTAGGCACTAGGAATTATTCTACCTCTCCTCTTGCACCACAAGGGAAGTTAATCGAAAATCAACAAGCCTATCCACCAAGTTACTTTGGTTCCTCATGCATGGGCTCGATTCGAGGCTTCCATCCCTTACGAGTAGGTTCTAGGAACAAACAGAGGTCAGCTAGAATTCATAATCGTAGCAAAATTTGTTTGGCCACCAATTGAATAATTAATTCTAACACCTAAAACATACTAGAAGCAGATCCCACTGTATTTGCATTTGTATTGGCAGTGGTAGAGCTATCTAGGAAGTTTTTATTTTTGATTTCTACTAATTCCTAAGAGAGTTAAACCTATTTGGCTTAAAGTAATTGATCACCCTTACTCCTATCCTTTAGATTATCAGAACCAATACTTCCCATCTTTTAACCAAGATCCCATGCCCCAAGCATATCCCTCCTTTGAGGGGTACAATGACAATTCATGGGGCCATTCCTATTTCCTTTTTGGGAGTACTGGCCTAATAGCTCCCACTTTTGAGCAGAGCCCAGGAGTTTCCAGTAGTATGGAGACACCCAACCCTCCCACCCTTAATGATTTTTCTTGTCGAGGTTGGATCGATACTCCTAAGCAACCTGAACCTGAGGTTGACTATCTTCCATAATCTGATAGTAGCCTCGCCTCTTTTATGATAGAAATGAAAAAATAATAGAAAGAAATGATGAAGATTATGGGAGAGATTTTGAGGAATAGTCAATGACTGAATGAGGAAATTAATCAGCTTAGATACCCTCCTACTATTGATTATAATTCGTACCCCTACACCCAAGATCATCAAACACTTTTAAGGAAACCAATGAAAAAAGGGATCCCATTTTGAGAAGTAGGTATCACACGGACTCTACTCTTGAGACATGGCCACTAGAGGAGGACAATCCTATTGATTATCCACCCGAGTTATATTTAAGTCAAAAGAAAGGGAAGATGGTACCACTTGAGGACCTTGACCCTGCTGGCAGTATCTTTCTTACCCCTGAAGACTCGGGTCACGATCGTGTTGTTAATGCCACTTCCTCAATTGATCATGTGGTGGAACCCCATTCTACCCTTAGTGAGTCCAATCCTGACCCTCCACTCAGGGAACCAAGACCTACCATTCAGCATTCTAAGAATTTACACATGTCAAACATAGGTGATCCTAAGGGAATGGACCAAGATATAGATGATTTGGATCAATTCTGGTCTCGGGGATACAAAGAGTCTATTTTAGAGGAGGAAGATGACTCAATGGAGGAACCTGGACTGAGTTTGGAGTGAATCTCTAGGGGATTATGTGTTATTCGAGCGCTTACCCCCTGAGGATAGGAATGAACTGGTAAAATCTAGATTCCTCCCTACTTGTGATTTTGGCAATCATCCTCCCCAAAATTAGGAAGATACAGATTCTAAGTTGGAGGAGGATGAACATAAGATTGAGGAGCCTAGGAGAGACTCTCGGGGATAATATGTATCAATTGACAATTTGTGCTACGAGAAGAATAAAGAACTGAGTAATATAGGTTTTCCCCATTTGTATAACATTGAGAATGTTCCTCCTCTTAAAGATATAAAAGATAATGAAGTAGTGACTGTGTTTAATGATAAATCACACAAAACCCCTGGAAAGGATATAATTGACGAGAAAGAACCCGAGGATGGACTTAATGATAATTATGATTTCACTACTTCCTAGGAGACCCAACTGTCATCAAAGCATGTTGATCATGAGTCCACTTATGATAGTGAGATAATGAATTCTGTGCATGACTCATTTATTGTAGAGGAGCAGTTGGAGTTTGATGAAACAATGAAGTTATTTAAAGATGTGGATGAAAAGAAGAATGCTTGTTGGGAATGAAATTTGAATAGGTTAAGCCCTCATTAGACTTAATCATTACCACCCAATCACTCAAGCAAACTATAGACTCCTTACCTAATCCTTGGCTCAAGTCTCTGCTTACATGCATTCTTTCTAGGGAGCATATCAGGCTATTACATCCCCAAGTGAAATAGCGAGTGTGGATTGATGCTTGTACTTTTAGTCTCGCTATTCAAGGGTTTGAAATAATTGTGAGTATATCTTTTAACACCCTACCTACTTTGGAGGACCCTTGTTATCCTCCACTTATTCTACTTCGAGAGGTCCCTTCTAATGTTCCTTCTGTTATTCCTAGACGTCTCCAGGTAGCCTACGAGGTTCTCTGTTCTCATGTCTTCTGGTGAGCATTTGGAATCACGTTGCATCATCAACTCACCAACATCTGTGGCTACCTATTTTCTAGGCCTACGCTTTTACACATATTTTTAGGGCCTAGTTCTATCTGTTTACAACCTGATTTGCAGGTTCCACCCATCTGGCTACCATCATAAATGCAACGCTTATTGGGAGGCAACCCAACATATAGAATAATGCCTTCATCAGGTGCTTTCCATCCTTTCTCCCCCTATTTTAATTTTACAATGAGGACATTATAGGATTTATGCATAGAGGGTGCATTCTTCATCTTTGATCTTTTTGAACAGTATTCATGAAAAAAAAAAACGTCATTTGTTATCTTGAGCTGAATGGGTTAGTCCCCAGCAAAATATTTTTACTAAGGAGTTTTCCTTGAAGATTTTCTTAACATGTTTCTTACTTTAGAATCCAATACATTTACTTCACTTACACAGACTTGGTAATGGATCTTTTATGAAAATCAATAGACATTTTCAGTTTGTCAAAGCGAAGCATTTCTTCTTTTCCTATACCCTTGGATAGTGAGCTTGGGAGTCAGGCAAACTATCTTTTATTAGCTCAACCAAACATTTATGAGGTGAAAGTAGAGTGTCTACTGGTGTGCTAAATTTAGTGCAAGGACCCTTTAAGTTCTAGATAATTTGATGATGATACCTCAAAGTTAGGCATAGTTTTTGTTCTCTATTCCTGCGTGCAAACATTGTGTGTGAATTCTTGAGAGCCACCAAATAAAGCAGATACACAAAGATTGAGTTTTAATAAAACTATGACTATGGTGGATGGTTATGACCATCCTTCATAGAATCCTCAGTTGAAGGAGAGTATTAGTGCCAAAGGTCAGAAGTACGCTTGTCCTATCCATCCCTCCCCGGTGTCAAGAGTAGGCACTTCCACCAAATAAGACATACAATATCCTCTTGAACATCAACATCCCCAATAATGCCACATGAATAAAAGTTTGTGCCATGCTGTGTTGTGTTGGTAGTTATGAAAAAAAAATAGAGAAAGAGAAAACAAAAATAGAAAAAGAAAAAATATATATAGGAAGAAAGAAAATAAAAAGAAAAAATATAAAAATATAGAAAAAGAAAGAAGAAGAAAATGTTCGAGTTTATAGCAATGTCTTTGTGTCAATTTCATCATGTGTCGATGTCATTTAGGCAACAAAAACAACCATTATGATCCATGAACTATGGCCCTTACCTACTTTTTCAATATCTTTGATCATCCGAATACCGGCTAAGGAATTCTGACTTAGTTATAGGGTTATTAGAACTCTAATTAAAGTGTGAATGACATGTGAGGCCACCAAATATTGAGTGCATTTAAAAAATATGGTGAGATTGTGAGCTCAAAAAGGAAAGGGAAAAAAAAGAGTTAGCGGAAACAAGCACTAAGAGAGCATAATTTTTAGCCTTTCTCTAGGTTGACTTGTTTGATACTCTAGAGATCTAGAGTTTGTAGTACTAGACTATATGTAGCACTAGATGAATGTGACCCACCAAATATGAATCCATTTGACACAAACATCTTCTACCTAGGCCAAAAAGTCGAGGTCAAATCACAGAATATTTTTTACTTTATCCCCAAGAGAAGAAGTTGCCTATCCTAATAGAATTCTTACCAAGGGTCAAGTACGAACTTTAAATGTAAGTTAGCTTTTCACTTGGATCCATTGCATAATCTACTATCACTTCATTTTCACATTTGTTTGGATCTTTAAAATTTTGGAATAATAAAAGAGGAAATCTTTTATCACTCTTTTGATATCATCACACACCTTGCATTCATTTTTCATTTTTGTTAAGGACTAGCAAAACTTAGGCATGGGGGTATTTGATGAGTTCATGATAAACACCAATTTTGTATGCATGTTAGGGTTATTTTGGGGCTTATACCTAGTACATTAATGCATAAATCATCTTGCATCATTGCATTTTAGAAATAATATGCCAAGCTAGCCCATGTTTAAATTTTGATATAAATTGGTACCTTGATCATCTTTTGTTAGCTTGTGCAGCAATCTGCAGGAACCTATTCCTGAAGGAGCACCTTGAGGAGCTACGTAAATGAAGTCATGTTACATGTGGAAGATGAATTAAATGAACTTGGGATAAAAATCATACTAAGCAACTGATTTGTTGGAATTAAAGGCAAGAGGTGCATAGGAAAGTCAAGAAATTAAAGAGGGATGCACCTTTTCAAGGGAGGTTATTGCCTTCCCAAGGAAGCCAACCCTTGGAAGCTTCCTTGGAAAGCTAAAAGCCACCTTTATAGCCAACCACCACTTTTGAAAAGGGAGACAAAAATTGTCTCCAAAAATGGCTCCCTTTGGAATTTGAAATTGTGACCTTTATAAAGGAACCTAAGGCACCTTTTGGAGAGATCTTTTGGAGTGGGAGAATTGAGAGAAGCCACCACCACATCCACCACCATTCACATCACCTCAAGGAGCAAGGAGAGAAGAAGATTCAAGGTGGTCAACCACCACCACCCCTTGGAGCCCTTCTACCTCTTCTTCCTTACGCCAAGTTGCTGAAGGAATCACCGTTGACTTCAGCAACATCACCTCCACGCCATCCTGTTTCTCTCTTTTTCTCCTTCCGCGTGTTTTTCTCTTAGTTGGTAACTTGTAGTTGTAGTTTGCCTTGACCTTGAATTATTGTAAGAACTTGTTTCGTAGTATTACTCTTATTATTGCATTTGCTTCCTTGGCTTTCCTTTTTTGTTGCATCACCCTTGATTCCTTAGGCACACCCGTGTCTAAGGGAGCTCAAGGGCATGCCATATTTGTCTTTAGTTGAGTATGTGAGCAAGTAAGTAGGTGCTTCACATTATCTTTACTTGCTTTACTTTATTATATCAAAAACAACAAAAAAATCACATAACCAAAAAATACAAAAAAAAACATAAAATAGCAAGGCTTAGGTTGAGCTTGGTGGAACTCTTTTTCCTCCTTGGATGACCTTAGATACTTCACTATCTATGTATATAAATTTTAAAAGAAAATGGTTCAATAGCGTTGCAACCACTTATCTTCTTTTATGAAATCGCATTCGAATCATTTCACTTTTTGGCACCATTGCTGGGGAGGCATGGCTCTATTCATTACTCTTCATTCCTAGCCTTGTTACTCAAACGTTTTTCTCTTAGTTGGATCGAAGGAGCAAAGGACACACAAGAGAAGATTGTCATCAACCTGAAGATTTGATACCTTGTCTTCCCACATTCTAAAGGTAACCTCTCATCTGTGTACTAAGGAAAACACTTTAAAAAAATACCAAAAAAATTTTGAAAGTAAATTTTTTTTAAAAAAAAATTGTGAGTTGTTGTACTTAACAAGTACCTCTCTTGTGTTTGTCGAAGCAAACACCACCACTAGGTTCTCAACCTGCAATTTCACAACTCTATTTTCTGGACTCGGGTTTAGCAAGTAATTACAGGAACCTTAAGACCTCTAAAAATTTTGAATAAAATCTCAGAGGCTCCGCTTTTAGTGGGAGAACTCCAACTAAATATTCATAGCCAAACTCAATGTAGTTTGGCTGTGAGAAATTTGCTACTGGAAGAGTGCAAGGTAATCCTAATTTCTGGAGACTCATAGGTTGTTGCTATTGCTGCAAACTCCACACAAGTTGGATTTGTGCGAGCATTATATTTTTGGAAATTTCTTGAAGTTCTCTACACTTATTTTAAAGACCACTTTTTCTTTTGAAAAGGATAAGTGTATGTTCTGACTTAATTTCTAAACTCGTGCGCAATTCTAGAGGTTCTGGATAGACTGACCCCTTCATGAAAAAACGTGAATTTGGGTGGTCTATCATCCTCGAAAAATTCTGAAATTGGTTTTGATAGAAATCTCATTCTATTTTGGTTTTCTTGGGGTAATTTCTTTCTATGTTTGGACCCAAGGACACACACTTATAGTAAGAACAACTCATAACAAGCTGAAGTTGCCTGCTAGGATCAACATTTGGCCCAAAAGGGAGTTGAAACCAACTAATTATGTGCCAAACCTGTTGCCTTGATTGCAATTCATAACAAGTGGAATCCTAAAACCCATTAAGCAAATATCAAACCCTAAAAGACAATCATTTAAATCTTGCTTGTTCAACCACCTGTCTTAGCATTGGGTAGAGCCTGCCCAATTTCCACACACACATTGTAAAATCAATCTGAAGGGCAATCGACCCCCTTAATGCCCACCATCTCCCATGCACACATCGTCCTAAGCCTAATTCTAAATATGGTAGCAACGTGAGTCAAAGGATAGGACCGAGTTTAGGTGTGGGTGAGTGGATTGAGTAGGTTTAGAAGAAATCTTCTCTTTGGTAGCTCAGCGTTAGGCTGAGTCAGCAGTGCTAAACGACCAAGGTGGGTTTACATAGGCACTTGAAAGGGACAAGCTTGGGCCTTCCTCCATCACTTACAACAGCCTAGCTTAAGCCTCCAAAGTGCTGGTGATAGCTTCTACACTTCCTCCACTCAATCTGGGTCTTAGCACTAAGGGTGACATTGTATGGTAGAGTGTTTGTTTGCTTGTTTGTCACACCTTCTCTCTCCTCATTCTCTTTGCATCCCCAGACTCTTCTGCTATTGTATGAATGGTCACCGATCACAACACCCCACGTTGTGGTCCAAAATCAGTTCTGCCACTTGACAGTGGATCGATTTCACTGATTGTGACCCACTGTATCCAGACTTTACCTTTGATCCAGCATTTCCTGATCCCAAACCTAACCCTAGCCAAAACCCTGAAAAAATGGCAAACTCTTCCCAACAACATAAGATGGAGAACCACCTAGAGGACCCCAATGACCCAAACCCTTTCCAGAATCCTTCTAGACCCCCCTTAGCTGACACCCACGGTAACCAAAACTCGGATAATCCTGATGCATCACGAAAGCCCCCTGATTTCAACCATGATGCCTATAGACAAAATTCCATGTACAACCAAGCCGTGATTCTAAATGGAAGCTACCAGTTCTATCAACAACCCAACTTAGGTCAACATACCAATAGGCTTGACCAAGGGAACCAACATCAAGGGCCACCTCCCAACGGGGGAGGCCAATAAGACTTTGCCCAAGCCCAAGCGTGTTTCACCCAGTAGATGGACCAGATGGTCTAAATGTAGAACCAACTTTTCCAACAAGTACAAGGGCAATACAACCAACTGCCTCCTTCTCCACTTTCTTCTATTCATGAGGAGGATGAACCACAGAGGACCTTGAGGTATTTCTATGATCCCTCTAACTACCAAGATCGGCCTAAGGTACATATTCCAATTATTGACTTTGAAGTTAAACCCCAAATCTTGAGCCTTCTACCACAATTTTACGGGCTAACCCAAGATGACCCCTTCCAACACTTGGAAGAGCTAACCTTAGTAGCCTAGACAACCTGAGTGCGGGATGTGGCCATTGAACTTTGGCTCATGCAAATTTTCTCGCACTAGCTAAAAGATCGAGCCGCCCACTAATTTGACATGATTGGTCGGCCCATCAACACCTGGACTTAACTGAAGAGTGCCTTCCTCAGGAAATTATTTCCCACTAGCTGAACTAATGCCTTGAGGAGGGCCATAACTACCTTTGCAGAGAAACCTGGGGAGCCCATGCATGAAGCATGGGAGAGGTTCCAAGAGCTCCTTAGGAAATGCCTACACCATGAAGTACCAAAGTGGCAATTAGTACAAACATTTTATCATGGATTAGATGGCCAACTATGCAACTATGCTGACACATCATGCGGGGCATTTCCTAAACCGCAACCCTAATAGTGCCTATGACCTGTTTGAAGAGATGAGTGAAAACTCGCTCAATCATGCATCCATGGACACCTTCGACTGATCCTCAAACCGGCGGGTTGGCATCCATGAGTCCAGTATGACATGGAGCTCATTTGTAAAAGACTAAACCAAGTGGACCTCATGAATATGAAGCTCGAGGGTGACAGGAGGGATGGAAGGTGACCCTAGGGCAACAGGAGGGAGAAGCCATGATGTTGATGGATGGATGACCAAGAGATCTAAAGCCTGGAGATGGAAGGAAAGAAGTGGATTCATGGCCACTGGCAGATCAGAGGCAAGCATGGGAAGGATAAACAATGGCAGACATTGGGGAAATAAGGAAATTGTTTGCTTCAGATGTTGATACGAGGACATATGGCAGCGATGTGCCGTCGTCCCCTTGTATGTCTTGCATGCGTGGGGCATGGCCATAAGCGGGACTCTTGTGTGGCCAATAGAGGGCAGGAGAGGGGAGGGAACAAGGTGCATCCTGAAGCATTGAATGTTATTGTGCCACCGCTGCCACCATCGCCCCCCTACCTATGGGGGGCACACAGTAGATGTTGAAATCCCTTTGACAGAGGACATCAAAGTGGCCGAACTGGTGTTGAGAGGGGCTTTGGTGGGGGAGGTGATGACCAACAATCCCTCCCTGGACAAGGTCCAGCATTTGATAAGTTTGCTATCACTGTCATCTAATGGTTGGAAGATCACGTTCCTCACCACCACGCGTTTTGTCCTTTCTGGTTTGGGGATGTTGGATGTAGAATTCCTGTGTTTTCAATCGAGTGCCTATGAAGGGTTGATGATGGTATGGAGATTAGTCTCCCCTTTTGATGGGTCGTTGCCTGAGGGGCTGCCCCAGAGGGCAGGCTCAAGATCAAGGAGATTGGGGAACAGGGTTTTACCTTTACAGCTAAGATCAAGAGAGGTGGTGGCGACTATGATAGTAGGATTTGCTATGGTGGTTGAAGATGCTGAGGTTGGTTTAATAGAGGGAGATGGTCTGGTTCTCAGTGTTTTGGTAGATGTTTTCAAGGCAGGCTCTGTCCCTGAGAGGTTAATACTTTTGTGTGAGGGAAGCTCCTGGTTGCTAATCTTATGCTTTACATTGGGTGATAATGCTAGGGTGAATGAACAGGATAAGCCATCTTATGTGGAGGTTGTTGGGAAGGAGGTTGATTGTTGAATGGTTTTCAAACGCTACGCTTATGTGTTTGGTTTTGGAAAACCTGTCGTTGTAGTTTGAAAGTGAAGAATTCGTGTTCAACAAATAAAATTTATACCGAAATGAAAATTCTGGGTCGAACACAGGGAGGCGGAAGTTTGATTTAAAAACTTCGCGTTTCTTTTTATTTGTCACGAAGTAATTCAATTTAAACTATCTAATTATTTACAATTAATAAAAGAGAGAGAGAGAGGGTAAGAGAGAGAGTATTGCACATGAAAATCAAAATGAGATGTAAAATAAACAAAGAATTTATCATAGAAGAGACTGTTCATTACAATTAGAATGCATAAAATAATTACTCTAGAAAGCGATAAATTTACTCTAGAAAGCATTAAAAGAATGGAGGGAGAAATGTCCTCCTCGATGGTCGCTTGGAGGATGAGTAGATTAATCTAGAAAGCAGTAAATCTATACTAGAAAGCAGTAAAAAGAATAGGGAGAGAGAAATCCTCCTCGACGGTTGCTTGGAGGATGAGTCGAACGGGACGACACCTGGACGAAGGAGGACGAAGTAGAAGAACGGGAACGGAGCAGCACGCCGTTGTCATCGCGGGATCCACTTCCGAGCGGGAACGAAAATTGGACTTTATCTCGCAAGAAGCATCCCGGGTGTGGGACAAGCTTCTCTTGAGCTTTGGAGGGGTAGAGAGGAGAAAGAAGGGATGAGAATTTCGTATGGAGGGGGTCTCCTTTTATAGTTGCAAGGAGTGGGGGAAAAATGGACATTACAACTTCAAAACAATAAATAAGGGGTCTTTAGTGATGGATAAATCCATCACTAAAGCCCCAACGTGGGCGTAGCTTCCGCGCCCACGCGCGCCTCCTCGACTGCCGCTCATCAACGTCCACGCACGTCCAGCACTTTTCAGCCGTCCGATCGCGAGATCGGACGACTTAAGATGCGTCCGCGCCCGCAGTGTTGCGCACCTCCCGCGCGTCTGATTGTGCGTCCGATTGTGCGTCTAATCGCGCGTTGACGCTATTGGGCGCACGCGGCCGTCCGATCTCCATCTGACGCTCCACTCGTGCCCAATCACCGCACCTTCCAGCCCCCTCTCCACGGCTCGAACTCGTGCCCGGCGCTCGCGATAGCGCGCTCGACCACTACACTATGGGGTGCGGATGGTCGAGCGGACACTTTTAAAAGCGAGCGCCCACAGCCGTTGGATTAAGATCCAACGGCGGAGAGCGATCGGGTGCGGGGCCTTCATAAGATGAAGTGGCTGCTTGGGTAGCTGAGATGGCGCCACATGGCGCTATCTTGGCCGTCCATCTTCTGGAAGTTGTAGATGGTGCCACGGATGTGGGATTGACTCGATTTTTGTGTCAGGCTGCGATCGTCGATCCGAATTCATCCGTTCAGTCGAATTTATCATCTAAAGTGCGGATTTACACCATCCTGGCCCTTGATCTTCTAGGGTTCCCAGGTCACTATTTGATGCTACGGATGCCTGATTAGGGCGATCTTGGAGCCGTTGAACTCCAATCGTCGCCCTGATCACATCCTTACGGTTGGATCTTTGATCCGAGGCCCCGATAAAATGTTTTCCCTATCCAAGCACATAAAAGGAGACAATTAACCTCCATTTTATTCAAACTACTCTAAATGCAAGATGATACATTTAATGCAATATTTATATCATGAAATGCAATCCTATGCTTAAGAACATGCATAAATAGACATTTTAAGTAGTGTAAATGTGTTTACATCATACCCCCATGCCTATCTTTTGCTAGTCCCTAGCAAAAATCTGTATGCTATTTATAAAAGAATTAGGTTAGATTATTTGGACTTGAGTTATTTTTCAATCATTAAGAAATTATCTACTTAGGAACAAAACTTTCAAAGACACAATAGTGCCCGGGTATCAACCAAAATGCAGACCGCTTCAAGCCCTCGCCTTATTAAAAGAAAAATTTCCTTTTTTTCTCTCTCTTTTTCTCGTTTCTAATTTTTTTGATTTTCAAATTTTTGGGTTTAAGAGTGGCTTTCTACGACCATTCAACTCACCCAAAATTTGATGAGAACCCTAAGCTTTAAGCATCTTATTGTGATTGTGATAGACTCGTTGACCGGCAATTAGAACGAACTTCAGATTTCTACGCCTCTAGGTGACCTAACCAGAATTCTACCTAAAAGTGTATCTTTACAACCGGTAGCTTTCTCCCTACTTTTATTTTTTTTACGGGGTCAACACAAGGGTGAATCCAGTGTATATCTCCCCGGTTTATTCTACTTCTCCGCTTCTTCCTAAGTGTTTTGGGAATTTTTAGTGCATTTTCTGTGCAGGGTTCTAGACAACCGGTCGATGAGCTGTTACCACCGATAACTTGCCAGCCATACTCGTGCGGCGAGGTGTGGCTTATTTCTTTTTGTTCTTTTCTCCTTTTTTTTTTAAGTAGGTGGCTTCCCTAGTCTAAGATTTACCTAAAGGCAGCAAACTAAGAAAGGTCTAGTGACTGGGCTCTGGACAACCTACCTCTGGGCTGTTACCCACGATAACTTGCCAACCATATCACCCTAGAAGGTTCACTAGATACCCAATTTCCATTAGAATAGCCGAACAACGAGTCAGTGCGAAGAAAGTGTGTAGATGCTTAAAACTCAAAATTCCCTCAAATCAAAGGGCGGGTTGATAAGTTGTGTACTACCACCCAAACTTATTTATTCCAATTATAATAGAATTAAGATGGCGAGAACTCAAAAATAAATCCACATTTTAGTGGATACATAGGCTAATTAAGTCCAAAGACATGAGTGGTCTTTGTGTTCAGATCCTAATGTAAAATTTCTTAGGATTGAAAAGTCCTAATGTCCAACTAATCCTTCCTAATTTCTTTTTTTTTTCTAAATAAGAAGAGAGACAATTTATATGGATTTCACAAAGCTGACCAAATAATTCAAGAATGAATCCACCCCCCCATGCCTAGCTGATGCAATGTCCTCATTGAAAAAGAGACATGAAAGAAAGGGTAGAATATGAAAGATGTCACCTGGATATGAAGCTCGTATCAGCCTTGTGTCATATGTACAACTGCTGAGTTTAATGCCATCAGCTAGGTGAAGTCCAGCCAAAGAAGTCATAGAATGGCTAGAGCAACAGAGTTTGAGACGGGTTTTGGAAAATTATGGTCAACAACAGGCGTTGACCGTTGACTTTAAAGGTGTTACCCGTCTTTGGGTCAGAAATCTGAATGGCACCATTAGTAAAAATCTGATCAATTATGAATGGGCCATTCCATTTAGATCTAAGTTTACCAGGAAAGAGCTTAAGTTTAGAATCAAATAACCAGACCTTCTGGTTTGGCTCAAAGCTCTTGCAGGAAATCAATTGATCATGTAGAGCTTTGGTCCGAGCCTTGTAGATCTTGGCATTCTCATAAGCATCATTTTTAGGCTCCTCCAACTCAGATAGTTGGAGTTTCCTGGTCTTTCCAGCTAGATTCAGATCTAAATTGTATTGTTTGATTGCCCAGAATGCCCTGTGTTCAATCTCTACGGGTAGATGGCACGTCTTTCCATACTCCAAACGGAATGGAGACATGCCGATGGGCATTTTATATGCTGTACGGTACGCCCAAAGATCGTCCTCAAACTTTTGAGTCCAATCCTTGCGATCAGGCCTAACCATTTTTTGCAGAATGTTCTTGATCTCTCGATTGGAGATCTCGGCTTGTCCATTCGTTTGGGGATGGTAAGGTGTGGAAATTCGATGATTAACCCCGTATTTGGCCAATAAATTCTGGAATTGGGCATTAGTAAAATGAGTGCCACCATCACTGATGATAGCCCTCGAAATCCCGAACCTACTGAAGATATTTTTCTTGACAAAATTGATGACCACCTAGTGGTCATTGGTTCGGGTGGGAATTGCCTCAATCCATTTGGACACATAATCAATAGCAACAAGAATGTACTGATGTCCAAATGAAGGGATAAAGGGTCCCATGAAATCGATGCCCCAAACATCGAAAATTTCTACAGGAAGAATAGGGTTTAGGGGCATCATGTCTCTCTTAGTTATGTTCCCGAGTGACTGACATCGATAACATGACCTTGAGAAGTCCTGGGCATCCTTGAATAAAGACGACCAATAGAAGCCAGATTGCAAGATTTTTGCAGCCGTCTTTCTCCCAGAGAAATGTCCACCACACCCAGATGCATGGTAGAACTTGAGTATACTGTTGAATTCATTCTCCGGTATGCATCGGCGAATAATCTGATTAGAGTCGATGCGATACAGTTCAGGGTCCTCCCAAAAGTAGTATTTGGCCTCAGATTTAAGTCTATCTCGTTGTTGCTTGGTCCAATCCTGGGGGATTTGACCAACGGCCAAATAGTTAACAATGTCAGCAAACCATGGGGTGTGGACACCTAAAACTGTAAGAATGGTTTCGTCCAGAAAAGTGTCAGCAATCGGAATGTCCGGACAAGAAGAATCACCTAAGAGTCTCGACAAATGATCCGCTACCACATTTTGCACCCCGGCTTTATCCTTGATTTCAAGATCAAATTCTTGAAGAAGAATCCAACGAATAAGCCGGGGTTTAGCATCCTTTTTAGCCAAGAGATGTCTCAAGGCCGAGTGGTCGATATAAACAATAACATGAGACCCCAAGAGATAAGTCCTAAATTTTTCCAACTCAAATACTACAGCTAGTAATTCCTTTTCAGTAACACTGTAATTCCTCTGGGCTTCATCCAGAGTTTTACTAGAGTAGTAAATGACAGAGGGCTTTCGGTCAATTTTCTGACCCAGGACAGCCCCGACCGTGTAATCAGAAGCGTCTGTCATGATCTCAAATGGGGCTGTCCAAATTGGTGGTTGCAAAATTGGAGCACAGGTGACTGCCATTTTCAGAAAATCAAATGCCTTTCAGCATGATTCATAAAAAACAAATGGCATTTCTTTGGCAAGAAGATTGCTCAAAGGATGAGCAACCTTCGAGAAATCCTTGATGAATCTTCAATAAAATCCCACATGGCCAAGAAATGATCTAATTTGTTTAACAGATGTGGGATGAGGAAGTTTAGCGATAGCATCAACCTTAGCTTTGTCCACTTCAATTCCCCGTTTAGAGATTACATGTCCCGAAACGATGCCCTCTTGGGTCATGAAATGACTCTTTTCCCAGCTAAGGACCAGTCGTGTCTTGATACATCACTTAAGAATCATTTCCAAATTAGCCAAACAAGAGTCAAATGATTCTCTGAAAATAGAGAAATCATCCATGAAGACTTCCATAAATTCTCCCACCATGTCGGAAAATATGGCTAGCATACACCTTTGAAAAGTCGCAGGTGCATTGCATAACCCAAAAGGCATCTTACGAAAAGCAAAGGTTCCGTAGGGACAGGTGAAAGTAGTTTTTTCCTGATCCTCAGGATGGATAGGAACTTGGTTGTATCCTGAGTAGCCATCAAGAAAACAGAAGTACTTCTGCCCGGCTAATTTTTCCAAGATTTGATCAATGAAGGGTAGGGGAAAATGATCCTTTTTAATGGCTGTGTTCAGCTTCCTGTAATCAATACAAACTCTCCAAGAGGAAGCTGAACGAGTTGTGACAGATTCACCTCTCTCATTAGTCACAACAGTAATCCCGACTTTCTTTGGAATAATCTGAATGGGACTTACCCAGGGACCGTCAGAGATTGGATAAATAATTCCATATCCATCTTCCAAAAATATTCTATGATTATAGTAAGATGGCTCGATCCCCCTGAGGTCATGAATGGTCCAACCAATTGCCTCCTTATGTTCCTTTAGGACCTTAATCAATTTAAACTCTTGCTCCTTTGTCAATTTAGCACTAATAATCACAGGGAGCGTATTCTGCGGTCCTAAAAATTGATATTTTAAATTCTCGGGCAATGGTTTCAATTCAAGCTGGGGTGGGGTAATGATTGATGGTAAGGTAGGTGCCGAAGATTCAACAAGAGGAAGAGGTTTTGAGTGAACAAAATCAGTAACCTCTTCCGAAGATGTCAGGTCAAAGGGTTGCGGGTCAAATTCACCAACCAAAGAGGAACTTCCAATTAAAGAAACTGTCAAACAAGTTTCAATATTAACATTATCCTCATCAAGTTCCTCAATAAATCCACAATCCTCAAATTTGTTAATCGCCTTAAAAATATCCAATTTCATTCGTTGGTCCCCAAAGGCGATTTCCATGCTACCGCTTTCACAATTAATGTTGGCCTTTGCGGTAGCCAGGAACGGACACCCCAGAATGATGGGCATGTTCCTCAGATTATCCGGTACATCCATGTCAAGGATAAGGAAATCTACAGGAAAATAGAAATCCTTGACCTTAACTATAACATCTTCAATAACGCCTCGCGGGTTTGTGACCGAACGGTCTGCTAACTGTAGCGTTATTGAAGTTGGCCGAAGTTCACCTAACCCAAACTTCTCATAAAGAGAAGTCGGAATTAGGTTGATGGATGCACCGAGATCCAAAAGTGCTCTATCAAATGTGTAATCTCCGATAACGCAAGAAATCAAAGGAGCACCAGGATCTCTCTTTCTCTGAGGGAGGTAGTGTAGGATAACAGAGCTAGCCTGCTCGAAGAGTACCACCTTCCTCGGAATAGATTCTCTCGACTTACGCTTTTGTGTACATAATTCCTTTAAAAATTTTGCGTAAGCCGATATGTGCTTGATAGCATCAAGGAGCGGAATATTAATCTCAACATTCTTAAATAAATTCAGAAGCTCCTCATTGCTATCAATAGACTTCTTCTTCTTTGCTTTGGCTAAGGCTTCAGGAAAAGGAACATGAGTTAGATCTTTGGAATCAGGTTCCTGAGCCTTGATTTCTCCTCTAGAATTCTCCTCTCTCTCCTCAGATTCTTTAGGATTCAAAAGATCAGAATAGTGTGGTTGTGGATCCTGAGTCTTCTTACCACTCCTCAAAGTGACAGAATTTGCAGAAGCGTAAGAATTTGGGTCTTGGGGAGGGTTAGGAAAGATTGGAGGGGCTTGATTGACCATAAATTGTTGATTAGCAGGGGAAGAAGACAAGGAACCCTACTCAATCACCTGAGCATGTGCGTGTGGGTCCCTCTGATTTTCGTACCCTTGGGCTTGATTGCCCGAATTTATAATGTTTCGCGGGTTGGGTACGGGTTGGGATAGTAGAGATCCGGGTTGACGAGAGTTAGCAATGAGCCTGGATTGCAAGTTGTCCAGCGAGTTTTTCATTTGCTGCATGAGTTGGAGCAAAGATCCTTGCATCTCTACCATTTGACGGTTCAAATCAGCCTACCCTGCGGGTTGACGGGCATTCCAAGCTGGCTGATTGACCTGATTCGGAGGCAACTGAGTATATACTTGACCCTGACCCATTGGTTGTTGCGGAGCATAGTTGCTGGGTCGGAATTGGGTCTGTTGCCCTGGATTTTTCCAAGAGAAGTTAGGGTGGTTTCTGCAACCTGGATTATAGGCATTCGAGTAGGGGTTGGATCTAGCATTCTCTTGTACAGCATAGACATCCTCATAGGGTGAGGATGGAGAGAAAGAAAGGGAAGGATCAGAAAAACTGGGATCAAAGGCCCCAGTTGGGAACCCATGGGGTTCCGAGAAATGCTGACTCATAGGTTGAGTCGCATCGAGTTAATTCACGAACTCCCGTCCAGAAGGAGCTCGTGAGGAATGGAATCCCGAATTTTGGGATTGAGTGGATTGAGAGTTGTTCATAGAATTGCCAGCCATTCATTCTTCCATTCTTTTAGCAACCAAGTCCACCTTATCAAGTTTATTACAAATCAATTCCATATCAAATGAATGAGAGTCATGGACTTCATTGACATTTGATCTAGGTTACTGGGACCGGTTAAAAGTACCCATGGAGGCATGATTAATTGAATTCTCACTCATTTCATCAAATAAATCATGTGCACTATCTGCATCTTTGTTGAGGAAATTGCCTCCGCAAGAAGCATCCACATGGTTTCTGAGTTGCTCATTCAACCCATGATAGAAGATCTGCACGAGTTGCCATTTCGGCACCTCGTGGTGTGGACACCTCCGCAATAAGTCTTGGAATTGCTCCCAGGCCACATGAAACTGCTCCCCCGGCCACTGGGTAAAGGTAGTGATTGCCCGTCTCAAAGCATTGGTATGACCGACTGGGAAGAATTTCTTCAGAAAGGTCGATTTCAACTCATTCCAAGGTGTAATTGGTCTTCCTATTGTCCTACACCAATGCGCGGCTTTATCCCTAAGAGAGTGGGGGAAGAGCCTCATGATCATTTGCTCCTCGTTAACATTTCGAGCCTTGGTGGTCTGGACCAAAGTGGTCAAATCTTCCAAGTGCTGAAACGGATCTTCGGAGCCAAGCCCATGATAATGTTTAATCAGGCTTAACACCTGGGGCTTGATTTCTACGTCACCGGCTGGACTCTGGATGCCGGGGCGTTCCCCGTAATTCGAAGGATCATAAAAATCCTTCAAGGGTTGAGTGCCCTGCATTCTCTGGAACCATTCCTGCATTCTCTGCATTTGTTCCAGCTACCTTCAAAATTCTTCCTGTGGATTTTCAAGCAGAGGAGGCTGTTGTTCGGCCATGGGATCAAATTGACCAAAATCTGACT
Organism: Thalassia testudinum; assembly: GCA_037157565.1. Classification (NCBI taxonomy): domain Eukaryota; kingdom Viridiplantae; phylum Streptophyta; class Magnoliopsida; order Alismatales; family Hydrocharitaceae; genus Thalassia; species Thalassia testudinum. The sequence goes on along the minus strand of JAZHRO010000003.1, from coordinate 105,813,798 downwards.
TGCGCCTCCTAGAATGTTCTAACGGTCCTTCCAATCAGGGATTCAATGACCGTCTTCCCAGCATAAACTAGGAGAAGGTCGGAAGGACTGGGGATAGGGACCCTGCAGCACACAAAACAAGGCTGTCCTTAAGTGGGGTAGCCTAAGGATCTACTAACTCACAAAACCAGCCTTAAGACTGTAAGTGATTTACTCTACTTACGTCTGTTTAATCCAACCAGTTAGAAGGAGGGACTGGGGAGAAGGTTCTTCCTTTGGCTTTCGCCTCTGGTTCCTAGTGTACCCCCCAGCTGTAGTCGTTTGATGCAACTCCCCTAGCTAGACATCAGATTAATCAGTACAAGTAGGTTAATCAAAAACAATCTCAGACTAAGCCCTGAAGAGCGAATCAAACCTTAAGGTCAATGTCTACTCAATTTTATTAAGGCCAGGGATTGTGGTGATTATGGAATGTGATGGGCCCTTACAATGGGTTGTGCCCTTAATGATTGATTGAGATTTGTGTAAGTACGTGCACAACCAAGGTTTTCAAGCAAGATTATTAATAATGTGTGAATTTTAGTGTTCAAATCTTGCTTAAGTAGCTTTTAGGGTTTTAAATTAGGTGAATTGCAATCAAGTTTCTAGGCAAACCAAGTTGTAAAACACAGGTGAAGATTGTTTTCCTTTAAAATCAGAAAGAAAGTGGAATGCCTGGAATATACCTAGATTGAAAACCCTAAGGAGGAGCTACTTGATGAGTTGGTTTTAAAATAAAATGGTGCGGCCCAAACAACTCAAACAACTGGCCACAAATGCACCACTAAGTTAGGCACTTAAAGATGATTAACCTAGAATGATTTCTACTCTATTATGTGTTGCTTTGTGTGTACCGGTTCCACAGATCAGAACCCTGTTGAGTAGAAAACAAATCAAGTTGATTAAGTGCCTTGAATGTGGGTGTGTGTTGTGTGTTTGTTGAAAATTACCCCACAAGATTATCCTTTTGTTATTTTTTTTTTTTTATGGATGAGGGTGGAATGAATGTGAGTGAAAATCCAAACAACCAAACTATTCCTAGGATTTATGCAAACACCTAGGTTAATTGAGATTTGGATTTAATGTGGCGAATGAAATCTATGGAGGGGGAAAGAATGGGGGAGCACTTACAGTTGTCTTCAACTGCACTTTACTCCAGTCTACTGCTTGTTGATTCCTTGATGGAGGTCTCTGCAAAACAATAGACACAAGAGAAAGCTAGTTAGAAAACAAATAAAGTGCAAGAAATGCGAAGAAAAGATCGGAAATCGTTGCCTCCCCAGCAACGGCGCCAAAATGTTGAACGGTTTTCAAACGCTACGCTTACGTGTTTGGTTTTGGAAAACCTGTCGTTGTAGTTCGAAAGCGAAGAATTCGTGTTCAACAAATAAAATTTATACCGAAATGAAAATTCCGGGTCGAACACAGGGAGGCGGACGTTTGATTTAAAAACTTCGTGTTTCTTTTTATTTGTCACGAAGTAATTCAATTTAAACTATCTAATTATTTACAATTAATAAAAGAGAGAGAGAGGGTAAGAGAGAGAGAGAGTATTACACATGAAAATCAAAATGAGATGTAGAATAAACAAAGAATTTATCATAGAAGAGACTGTTCATTACAATTAGAATGCATAAAACAATTACTCTAGAAAGCGATAAATTTACTTTAGAAAGCATTAAAAGAATGGAGGGAGAAATGTCCTCCTCGGTGGTCGCTTAGAGGATGAGTAGATTAATCTAGAAAGCAGTAAATCTATACTAGAAAGCAGTAAAAAGAATAGGGAGAGAGAAATCCTCCTCGACGGTTGCTTGGAGGACGAGCTGGACGGGACGACACCTGGACGAAGGAGGATGAAGTAGAAGAACGGGAACGGAGCAGCACGTCATTGTCATCGCGGGATCCACTTCCGAAGGGGAACGAAAATTGGACTTTATCTCGCAAGAAGCATCCCGGGTGTGGGACAAGCTTCTCTTGAGCTTTGGAGGGGTAGAGAGGAGAAAGAAGGAATGAGAATTTCGTATGGAGGGGTCTCCTTTTATAGTTGCAAGGAGTGGGGGAAAAATGGACATTACAACTTCAAAATAATAAATAAGGGATCTTTAGTGACGGATAAATCCGTCACTAAAGCCCCAACGTGGGTGTAGCTTCCACGCCCATGCGCACCTCCTCAACTGCCCGCTCATCAACGTCCACGCACGTCTAGTGCTTTTCAACTGTCCGATCACGAGATCGGACGGCTTAAGATGCGTCCGCACCCGCTGCGTTGCGCGCCCCCCGCGCGTCTGATTGCGTGTCCAATCGCGCGTCGACGCTATTGGGTGCATGTGGCCATCCAATCTCCATCTAATGCTCCACCCGTGCCCAATCACCGCGCCTTCCAGCCCCCTTTCCACGGCTCGAACTCACGCCCAGCGCTCGCGATAGCGCGCTCGACCACTGTGCTATGGGGCATGGATGGTCGAGCGGACGCTTTTAAAAGTGAGCGCCCATAGCCGTTGGATTAAGATCCAACGGTGGAGAGCGATTGGGCGCGGGGCCTTCACAAGATGAAGCGGCTGCTTGGGTGGCTGAGATGGCACCACGTGGCGCTATCTTGGCCGTCCATCTTCTGGAAGCTGTAGATGGTGCCACGGATGTCGGATTGACTCGATTTTTGTGTCGTTGGCCTGCGATCGTCGATCTTAATTCATCCGTGTGGTCGGATTTATCATATGAAGTGTGGATTTACACCATCCTGGCCCTTGATCTTCTAGGGTTCCTGGGTCACTATCTGATGCTACGGATGCCTGATTAGGGCAATCTTGGAGCCGTTGAACTCCAATCGTCGCCCTGATCACATCCTTACGGTTGGATCTTTGATCCGAGGCCCTGATAAAATGTTTGCCCTGTCCAAGCACATAAAAGGAGATAATTAACCTCCATTTTATTCAAACTACTCTAAATGCAAGATGATGCATGTAATGCAATATTTATATCATGAAATGCAATCCTATGCTTAAGAACATGCATAAATAGACATTTTAAGTAGTGTAAATGTGTTTACATCATTGATGTACAACAGATGGGCATGCTGACTCCTAATGAGGTGCCTGTGCATAGAAAGTGTAAGGACCACCATCACTTAGGGGAGAAGGAGGAAATGGTGGATGTGACATCGGTGGAGATAGCCATGGTTGAGGAAGTGGCAGCTTCCCAACCTTTAACTGATACAGTTGAAGAGCAAGTCCTGAAAGAGATCTTGAATATTCCTTTGAGGCCCCAATCCAGTTTACAAGATATGGAAGGTCAGAAGTTTGGTGCAAGACCATCTACAAAGGATGGTGTGGCCAGATCTCCTTACAAACTTAGGCAGTGGCAGCCGACCAAAGATGTGAACCTTGATGAAAACGTCGTGGCTGCTTTTATGAAGGTTGGCAAGGTCCATAACTCAAATAGCAGGGGTGCCCAAAGAGGACAATGAGAATCCTCACATGGAACGTGCGTGGGATGCGCGACAAGAGTCAGAGGGCTTCTCTCTCGAGATATTTGAGAGATTGGTAGATTGATTGCGCCATAGTCCAAGAGACACACATTGAGAATGAGTATGATAGGGTCTGGAATGACTTGAAGAATGCGAGAGCGGCTGAATGTGTGATGCTCAATGTACAAGGTAGATCTAGTGGCATTGCTCTGTAGTGGAAAAAGGCATGTTTATACCTGCTTGGAAGTGTGCAGAGCTCGGCACTTGGTGACTTGTAAATTCAAAAGGTGTCAAGGGGAGGATGTTTTATACATTACTGGTGTATATGGACCGTGTCTTGCATTGATGAGGTGTGAAGTGTGGGAGGACTGGGTTACAACCACAGAACTCATACATGGGGTTGCCTAGTTAGTAGTTGTGGATTTTAATTGTTTATTGACAAGGAGGGATAGGCCAAATGGTGTAGTGGATAGTGCATCCCTTGGTTTCAAGCTGGTGGTTCAAATTCTCAGCTTAAGTGAGTACCCATCCTCTGGAGCTGAGTTTACTTGGAGAAATGGCAGTGGTCTTATGTCAAAGATTGACATATCTTTTGGGAATGCCACTCTGGTAGACATGTTTCAGCTATCTGCTATCTCTGGACTAGAACGCCCTTTCTTAGACCACACCCCCTTAGTCTGGGACAGTGGGGAATAAGTGCAAATAGGTTCCTACTTCAAGCTTAGAAGGTCATGGCTAAGAGAACCGGGGTTCTGAGAGACGATTGAAGTGTGGTGGAGGGCTAAACATGTGGAAGGATCAGCCACTGTCAAGCTTGCTTCTAAACTGGCTGCTCTATGCATAATGCTTAAGGAATATGGGGTTGCAGTATCTACTCTAAGGCAACAAAGGCATCTTGAGGCTTTAATGAAAATCCAAGGCTTGGATACTAAGGAGGCAGCAGGTCCCTTATCTGATGAAGAACTTGATGCCAGGAGATTGTGGCAAGGAGTGGTGGCAGAGGAGGATTTAAAACAGGAGATGGATTGGAGGGAACGGTCAAGGCAACTTTAGCTAAAAGAGGGGGATGCCAATACTAAATTTTTCCATCTTGCAGCCAGCTCTCGCAGAAGGGTGAACATAATTTCTTCCAAACTCAAGGATGGCCAAAGAATATCTTCTATACAAGAGATTATATCAGAGGCCATCAAATATTACAGGAACTCTTCACAGGTAGCAGAGAGAGATGTATGGAGGATGGCTGTGAGTGATGCACCTAAAATCTTAGATGAGCAAGCCTCCAGTCTGACGGCTGCCATTAGCAAGAAAGAAACTATTGACACCAAAAATGATTTAAGCAATGAAGAGTCTCCCAAACCAGATGGCATTCAAGTTTTCTTCCATAAGGAAATGTGGAGCCTGCTTGGCAGTGAGGTGATGAATGTTAACAAAGAGTTTGAGAGAGGTAACTCTGGTTTTGATAAGACCAATAGATATTTTCGGTTCTTGTTGCCAAAGGTACAAGGTGCAGAATAGTTTTCTGATTTCAGAACTATTGCCCTTTCGAATTCCATATATTTGGTGTTGAGCAAGATACTGGCAAACAGGTTGAGGTGTGTATTGTAGAACCTGATTCACCCTGTCCAATCAGCTTTCCTTCCCAACAGATCTTTGCAAGAATCATTTATTATGACTCAAGAGATGGTGTGTGGTTGGCATAGAAGAAAGTGTAAAGCCTTTATGTGGAAAGTGGATTTCCGAAAGGCCTATGACTCTGTCTCTTGGTCGTATCTTTGGGAAGTATTTAAGAGAAGAGGGTTTCCTCCCCTCTGGATCCAATGGATGAAGAGGTGCATTACAACCACTTCCTTCTCTCCATTGATCAATGGGAAACCTTGTGGGGCTTGGATTCAGCCGCAATGCGGTGTTAGGCAAGGTTGCCCATTAGCTCCAGTGGTTTTTAATCTTGTAGTGGATGGTCTTTCTAGATATGCTTGCAAACTATCTGAGGCTGGTGTTATCAGAGGTTATTCACTATTCAATAGGAGAGCTATGGCCCCTATACTCCAGTATGCAGACAACACAGCCTTCTTTGTAGAGGGGACAACTGCTGAAGCCCAAGCACTAGGACACATGGTCAAGATCTTTGGAGACATTTTCGGTCTGAAATTGAACAAGGAGAAGTCTACCTTGATATGCTTTGGCCTTAGTGAGCAGGAGCAAGATGCACTCTCAACCATTTTGGGGACCCCTCATTCAAATCTAACAATTAGATACTTGGGCCTACCACTAAGGTGTTCAAAATTGAGGAAGAGCAACTGGAATTTACTCTTTGACAAGATTTCCATCAAGTTGGAAGGATGGAACAACAAGTTCCTATCTAAGGGTGGAAGACTTATCCTACTAAATTTTGTTATTACCTCCATCCTGGCCTTTTATTTCTCTCTTTTTAAAGCTTCGAAGTCTATTTGGAAACACATGGACTTGATGCAAAAGAGGTTCATTTGGAAGTGGGTGCGACATGAGGGTAGATTCATGTAGCCATTGAAATGGCAGCAGCTATGTCGTCCAAAGGAAGAAGGTGGATTGGGGATTAGAGCACTTAAAGAATTCAATGAGGCCCTATTGATTAAATGGGCGATAAAAATTTTCAATGGGGAAGAAAAACTATGGACTAATCTTATCAAAGATGGCTATGGCAGTTCCAATAGTGCACAAAAGAGATTATACCCCTCCAAACCGTCCCCATTTTGGCGTTCTATTATTCAGGCTATCAGGAACAACTGGCAGTTGGTGCAACTAGTGCTTGGAGATGGCAGGGACTTCAACTTTAGGAAAGAGCAGTGGTCTTCGCTGGGCACCTTGAAGGAGACTTACCCGAGGATATACTTGGCTACAACTGATAAAGAAGGGCCAATGAGCAGCTACTGGTCTGAATCCTGCAGGTGCTGGTAGCTGAATGAACCGATGGCCATCGGGGAGGGAACTCGATTATGGGAAGAAAGGCAGAATCTAATTTCAAACTTGCAAAGCTTCAAACCAAGGCCTGGCATGGACGGCACTTGTGCATGGGATGGCATCTACACGGCTCAACATGCCCATAGAAAAATCATAAATTATGGCAGTGGTATAGGGAGCGACCACATTGATAAGAAACTATGGCTACTGAAGATCCCCCTCAAGGTGCAAATTTTTCTATGGCTATGTAGAAGAGAAGGTTTGATCACTGGTGATCTTACGCACAAGAGGATGGCTACAGCACAGTGATAGTCTATCTCACATTTTTGCTTCCTATTTGATTACTGACACGGTTTGGAGAAAAACATGCCAAGAACCTCTCCCACCATGGGAGTCATTGTGGCAGAGCTTTGTGACACCTAGGAGACCACACCTGTGTATGGTTGTGACCCTTTGGTGTGTGTGGGGGGCAAGGAATGAGAGTTTATTTCTGGAGAGACCAGTATGCTGTGAGCAAATTGTAAATGTGTGTTGGTCCCTCAAACATAGATGGGGATCTAATTTGTAGCTCTCCTTGCCATTCTTTTATATTGCTGAATAAAATGCCCTCCCAGATCGTTATCGTAACACGATAGCTGATAAAGGCTCATCATGGCTTCTAATTACCCCTAATTAACTAGTTGCCCAAGTTAATTAGCTAGGAATATGCATATATAAGGGTTAATTATGGAATAAGGGGAAAATCAATAAAGGACCTAAAAAAAAGTTAAAAATGCTAAATTATAAGTCAATTAATATTATTAATAATTTAATTAATAAATTAACTCAAATTATCACTAATTATTTACCTAAATAATACTTTATTTAACTTGAGTGTAACTTAAGACCTAAATCTTTAATAACATAAGTAGGTTAAATAAATTAAAATAGAAGTAAATAAAAGGGTTAAAAATGTGAATACATGGCATTAATATAATATTTAGTTAAATTATAAACATATATAAAAAGTTAGTAAAGAAAATAATTTAAATTAACCTTAAAAGATAATTTACATTTCGATCCTTGGAATTCATTGCACTTGAGTCCTTTTATTTTGCTTAGGTCCCTAACTTTTCATCCAAACCGTTCCCTGTGAACACTTCTCTTCTTTCCTTCTTCACGTTCTTTGACGGCTGATGTTTGACGGTGATGCTACTCTCTGATAACCATCCATCCTCCGTCAGAACACCTTCGCCAAGCTCCTAGAGCATGCGTTCACCGCCATCTCTCCATCCCACGGTCTAGATTTGTCCTAAAACCTAATTAGGTCATGGCATTAACTTCACTGGCGTCAGAGATGATGTCGGAGGTTAAGCTGCACCTAAACATAAACCCATCCAGATTCCTTCCCCCTTCACAGCCACAGAACCCTATAAATAGGCCTGAATCCCTACGATTTAAGCTTGATCAGCTCCCTTTCACTCTCTACCCCATCGTAGTTGGTCAGTAGGTTCTTCCGCAACTCTAGCATCTTCGTTCTCCTTCTCAAGAGCAGTCACCGAGGATGCACTGCCTCTCTCACCTCCTCTTCCTCTTTATCGCTCTGCCAATGACAACTGAGCACCCCACTCTCCCTCTGATCTCTGCTTTGATCGGCCGGAGCTTCTCTTCTCACCGAATCTAGATTTCGATCCCATTCTCGCCCTGCCAATGGTGAGATCCCTCACCTCCTTCGTCAGGTAAGTAGTCATAACTCTTAGGAGTAGATTTAGCTAGGTAATTAGATAGAATTAGCTTAGTTTAGTTAGCTTCAGTAGTTTCTTGTCCGACTTCGGCGAGGTCAAATCCGATCTTACTGGACATCAATTCACCCTTGCTTCCATCCTGTCACTTGTCTCTACTTTCCATGATCATCCTCCACTTCTTTCCTCCCTATTTTATCAACTGAACCACCTAGACCAGTTCACCTTCACCGGTGACCTCCATTGTCTATGGTTGAGTTCACCGAGCCTTCACCTCCAATAGGGTCTCCCAACACCTGTACATCACCTTAGGACCCTTCCCAACCCCCAATCTACCTTAATTGTCCACCTAATCACTTACATCAACTCACACACACATCTAGACACTTCACTGTCCATGGTGAAGTGTCCAGAAGCTATTCCACAGTCACTTAAGGTCTGTCATCACCCCCTAACACCAAAGGATTTCAGCAATTCTGTGAATTGCTCCTATATGGCTTCCTAGTAGAAACGTCTAATTTTCACCTCATCTCTGAGCTTGCTGCCAATGGCAGCTCAAAGATGAGTAATTCACCTAATTAATTAGTCCATCAGTGTCACCCAACTATATATAATGTTTTCCCTCACTCAACTGAGTGAGAGGAAGCATTCTAAGTTCTATCAAACTCAGAATGCTCAATCTACAAATTCCATGAACAATCTTATGTTCTGATCATTCTTTGAGCCAATTAAGGAGTTCTTAAGATCTGTCTAGGTCCTAGGAATCTCAACGAATCAGTAATGGCCCAATTTGATGTGAATTTCATCGCTATGTATCAGACCTAACTCAGCAGATCTCCGGTGAGTTCTGGCGAGTCAATTTTCCACTTAAGCCCTTGGAACTTCATGAGAAACTCCAGACCACATCCTCTACATCTCAGGATCAGAAATCAGTTGCTCATTTTATGCTTTAATGATTATAGGCATTCCTAGACCGTCATCTTCTCCAACTCCGGCAGAGTTGGAGAGCCTAACACTGATAGGGATTCAACAGTTCAAGAGGTCAGGAAGAATCTTCAGAGTTTCAAGAGTTTGTTACGACTATTATTCAAGTTTAGGAATCCTTAGTTTTTTCTGCCGAACAAAGTAGGTTTCTTCTCAGGCGACAACGCCTAAGAAGCCTTCTAAAGACATCAAAACCCTAGTTTGATGCATTGAATGAATTCCTGAGGATGAACTGAGTTTGATTAAGGCTTTAATTTGATCTATGAAGCCCCAAATCAGAAAGTCAAACTTTGCACCTTATAGGTCAAACCTAGAGTTAATTCGAGGATTTAATGTTTAAAACTTTGATTTGTTGGATTGACTGGATTCCTGGAATGATTTAAAGTTTATCTAAATTGATTTTATTAAGTTTCATTGAGAATTAACCGAGATCAGATTCACTGCATAGTTTGGGTTCAAACTAGAACTCAACTTGCTCTTGAGTCTTTCTATCAAGATTTGAAGATCAATTCTGCCTAAATTGAGTTATATCCTGCAGAGGTTGTTTAACTCCCTTCCAGAGTCTGTTATCCATCTATGAAGCTTCTTAGAACTCAAATCCAAGTTCTGAAGCTCCTATGCGAAGCTCAGAAGCTTCTCTCTGCAGCTTCCCAAAGCTTCTTCTAACCTTCATTAAGTGCAGAATCATCTACTGTATCTTTCCAAGACCTTATCTGGAGGTCAGAAACTCTCTCGCAGGTCAAAAGACCTTGATTCACCTTCTGTAGGCCATGAATGACCGTGAAACAGCTTCATCTTCACCCTTCAATCGAAGGCCCAATTCAGATCTAAACACCAAATTTGTGCTCGATTCTGGTAGAGCATCTGAACAACTCTTCATTGAGCCCTTGCTCGATCAAATCTACCTAGCCAATCCCTAGGAATCGTCAGTCGAAGTCTAGCCGATATCGGACAGAACCGAGGAAAGATAGTCCCACCTCAGGTATTTTGGAGCACTGACCTTAGTGTAATACGAAAAAGTGAAGATGACGTTTCAATCGTTAGCTCTGGGCGCAGCTTAAGAACATTGGGCATGGGTGCATGCATTACACGTGCCTGCACATGGGTGTGTGTGTGTGCACCTGTGGGCATGAGCATGGGCCCGTGAGTGAGCGAGTGGGCTTGGAAGGTCGGTTACCATGCATGAGCTTAAAACGAAATGAATCCACTAATTAAAAATTAGGTTCGAACCCAGTAAGGTCTAGTCCAACCCTCTAAGGGGTGCTATGTATCCTCGATCGGTCTGAGTCGCCAACCACAAAACCAAATTTTTTATAGTTGAAGAAAGAAATGAGAGCTAAGTGTTGGTGGAATTAAGATAGTACAATAAAGAAACTTAAAAGGAGAAAAATGATTAAGTGTTGAAAGGAGCTTTAGGAGAAGTTAAGGTAATATAAAAGAGAGGGTTTGAAAGAGAAGAAGAGTAAGGAGAGCTTAAAGAGAGAGAGAGATCAATGACAGAGTAGCAGTAAAGAATAGAAGAGAAAGAATAAAGAAGGCTGAAGAAAGAAGGAAGAAAAATGGAGAAATTAGACATCTTGCCTTATTTTCAGTCATCTAATTACTACTTTTAAGACGTCCTATCTTCTTATCAGACGTCTGATTTGCCCTTATATTGCACTTTCATGTTCTTCTATTATTGTTTTGAGTATCAAATGTAGTAAAAGGCAAATATATTTCTTGTAATTGATGTAATAAACATGTTTACATGATTTTTAATGTTAGATTTCACTTGTAAAGGTGTTTCTTTCTAATTGAATGTTGCATGTGCTAATTTGATCTATCTCTTGTGCGATTATTCATGTACTTAAAGTATTTTAATTATAATATGATTGATTAAGTAGTTAGTAATTTATGCATTAGAATTAATGGTGAATTAAGCCTTCTATTATGCCTCCTAGTAAACAACCTAGACTCGACCAGTTAAAAAGAAATAAAAATCTAAAATGTTAGGTTAACTTGACCCTATACTACACTCACAACATTAATTTGAGTTAACCTAAGTTACATTCTTGCTCAATTAATTAAGCCTAAATAACTAAATTAATTGTGTCGAGGAATCTAACAAACATTTTAATGGCATCGTTGCTGGGGAGTGCAATATTTTGCTTCATTTTATTCCCCAAAACATTCCCTTACATAATTTTGTTAAGGAATCATTTTAATGGCGCCATTGCTGGAGAGGTAACTGTAATATTATATTCACCATTACTTTTTTTTGTTTTGTACATAAGTCCTTTTACTGATTTGCTTTTGTTTTGTATGTTTTCTGTCTTCTTTTCTGGGTTACCTTTGCGGGTATTCTTAGGAAAGGTGATGGGTTTTCTGTTTCTCTTTTTCGTATCTCCATTATACATATCCATTGTGAGTATTTTCTTAATCTCTAGTGTAGCCTATATTCTTGCATTTAGGATAGAAAAATTTAAAAATACAAAAATACACATATCTTTCTGACTAGTAGCAGCATATACTTAGGCATACACTCCTAGGAGTGCATTATCGCTAGTATTCATGAAATTTGACTCAGGATTTTTCTACTATTTTTCTCACATCAGCTGGAAAACACACGCAAAACTCACATAAATCCCTGTCATTGGAGAATAAACATGACCATATTTTTGTTTGAAAATACCTAAAAAGTGGTCACATTTACTACTTCCTATCATTTTTGTAAAAAAATCAAGTAAAAAAGAGGACTATTAAAACTCATAACTCAATTTGTTTTCAGAATGCATGCAGGTTTTTATGCTCTCGTCTGTTGCATGCTATCACGCACACAGTGCGATCACTAGAGTCACACGAGTCTGATTTTTCTACCTCTCCTCTCTGCACCTCTTAGGGCTTTGGTCGAAGATCAACAAGTCTGTCTCACTACTAAAGCCCCGGGGAGCCAGTAGTGAGCGATCTCGTTCCTAGACCTTAGACCTTTGAGCCTTAAGGTGCGCACATACGTAGACATGATCTAGGATGCATATTTTGATATTGATATTATACTTTGTTGCATCCAAATTATTTTTGCATACTCTAGGACTCTCTTCTTTCCTTTGAAAGAAGAGAAAAACCTGCTTTCTGCACTATTTGTGGGTCTTGTTTGCCACTGTTTTCAGTGATGTGAGTGTGCCTTTGTGTATTCTTTTAGTTTGTGCATGGGAGGCGATCCTTGAAACCACCTTTCGTATCTCTGTTGACAAGTATTCCCAAGTCGGTTGCACTGAAGCAACCAATTTTCCCGTCTGATACATCTACTTTTTCTAGATTTGATCCTATGGACCAAATGCAGAATCAGAATCCTGAGATCCCTTCCTGCTCTAGTTAGGGGGAGATGTCGCCTTTTGATATCCATGAGGTGCTCCTAAACCATAATCTTCAAATGCTCGAGCAAAACCATCAAATCAATATGTTGATGGCTGCTCTCCAAAATTTGCAGAACCTACAAACCTGTCCTCCACCTCAACTTGAGGTGGGTTTTGAAATCCCTGATTTACCGATCCCTCATCTTAGGCCTCTACTCCGTGACTATTATAATCCATCCAATGCACAAGTAGAGCCTAATGTTAGGATTCCCATTGGGGAAAATGACTTAGAATTAAACCCAAATATTATAAGTCTAATCTCACACTTTCATGGGTTCACATTTGGGGATCCATTTCAACGTATTGAAGATCTAAAAAATCTATCTCAAACTCTTGGTCCTCGAAATCAAAGTTGGGAAATCATTTTGATGAAGATGTTCTCCTTCAGCCTTAAGGATAATGTTGCTTACTAGTATAGAACTATAGCATGACCAATCTCGACTTGAGCTGAACTCGAATTCACATTTCAAAAGAAATTCTTCCCTATTGGTCACACCAATGGATTAAGGCGAGCCATTATGACATTTACTCAAAATCAAGAACTAATCATGAAGCATGGGAATTCTTCCATGAATTGTAAAGGAAATGCCCACATCACGACATCCCTCGCTGGTAACTAATGCATATCTTTTACTACGGATTACAAGAGGGCATTCGCAATCTAGTCGATGCCTCATGTGGAGGGAATTTCTTGAATCACAACGAAGAATCCACCTCAGAATTGTTTGAAGGGATGGCGGAGAACTCGACCAACAATGCATCCATGTCGCAATTCACGCAGGGAACCAATTCAACACATCAAAACCCGCAGAAAGGCATTCACGAGATCGGGAATCTATCCAATTCCAAGGATTTGGAGATCATTGCAGAGAAACTGGACAAGGTCGATATCATAGCAAAGCATCTCGACAAGGTCTGAAATACCATGAAGACTTTTACGCCCTACTCGCTACATAGAATCCCATGCGTTTACCTATTTCACAAATTCCTGTGAAGGGAGTTTGTAAATAATTTGGATTTGAGAGATCCATCTTCCTTGGGTTTTCTATCTACTCCTACACCAACCCAAGGAGGGACCTTTGTCCCACAATCTTACCCACCTCTGTCCCCAATTCCTATTTTTGCATAAAACACACCTTATCCTTCTGATTTGAACGGCATTCAAGGATACGCACTGAGATCAAACCCATATTCGAATACCAACAAACCTGGATGGTGTAATCACCCCATTTTTTCTTGGTATGACCATTCACAAAGACCATCATATCAGACTCAGACCAGGAAAAACCTACCTACGTTGCCATTTCAGCAACCAAACACAAGGCCATTTCACGCAGGTTTGCAGAACTTCGCAAGGTCAAATAGAAACTTGCAGCTCGACCAGATTTTGTGAGCTGTGACTGAGAGCTAGCAACAGAATGCTGAAGTTCAACGGCAATGTCCAATAGAACTGGCTGATCTTAGGGGCCAAATCACGCAGTTAGTTGAGTCATGTTAGCTAGGGGCCCTTCCATCACAGCCAGTTCCAAACCCTAAGAATATCAAGTAGAGACCACACCTGGGAGCTCAACATCCGAATCAAGGACAAATCCAACTCCTTAATCAAATACCCCTGAATCAGAATCAGAATCCAAATCCACCCTCTGCTGCATCTACTGGTTTCAAGTATCTAAATCAATAACACTATCTGACTCAAGAAAGTCAACCACTACTACCGAATCTATCTTTACAGCACCAGCAAGCATATTCTTCCTCACCAGCTTCTTCCTCGCATGCGGGTATTAACTTTGTTACAACCCACTGTGGGACTTCCACTAGGGATCCAGTAGATCCACGAAACCTATCCCAAGACCCTAGTACATCTAGAATAGCTCCTGTTTCTACACCCGTGAAAGGTGCAGAACCCGATTTCTCAATTCTTGCTAATTCGCGAGATCAGGTAGACCTCTCCGTAGAATAGGAAATCCAAGTTCTGTTCACTGAAGCCCTGAAGAAGACTAGGAAACAAAAGCAACCTATTACATTAGATGAGGATTTAATTAAAATTTTTGAACAGGTACACAATTATATCCCACTCCTAAATGCTATTAAACACATTCCGACTTACACGAGATTTCTCAAGGAGTTGTGTACTCCTAAGCGTAAGCCGAGGAAAGGAAGCACTATGGTACTCTCGGAGCAAGTGAGCTCTATTATCTCGAGTACACTTCCTTTGAAAAAGAAAGACCCAAGTTCTCCATTTATTTCCTGCATAATTGGGGAACAATGCTTTGATAGAGCCCTCCTAGATTTATGAGCATCCATTAATCTGATTTCAACTTCCCTAATTGAATATTTTGATGTTGACACACTTAAACCTTCTGATGTGACTCTACAATTAGTAGATAGATCTATTAAGTCACCTAGGGGAGTTTTGGAGGATGTGATGATAAGAGTTTAGGACTTCTGTTTTCGAGTGGATTTTATTATCTTAGATATGGAAGTTCCTGAATGAGTTAGTGGTACCCCAATTATCTCAAGGAGACCCTTTTTGGCCACTACAAAGGCCAACATAGATTGTGAGTCTAAAAAGATTGAGTTAAAATTTGGGGAGAAGATAATAAAATTGGATATATTTAGAGCTTCTCGAGGATTAGATTGCAAATGGATTGAGGACATAAGATCTATTTCAATTTTTGAGGATGACCCTAGTTACTTAGAACTAGAAAACACATCTTTTGATATCCTGCATCCTCAAAATGAAAACCCATTTTCAGAATCTGTACTTGACCCTACATCTGAATCACATGACTCATTTCAACCACTTTTCGTAATAGGAAATCCCACCCGAAATCCTGCTGTTGATCCAACTCTTGCACTCAAATTAAAGTCATTGCCTGACAATTTGAAGTATGTCTATCTTGACTCCGATCAGAAACATCTTGTGATCAACTCTCATTTATCTCTGAAATAAGAAAAGAAACTAATCGAGGTTTTATGAGAACATAAGAAGGCAATCGGGTGAACTCTGCATGATCTCACTGGGATTAGCCCCAATTATTGTACTCATCGCATCTATATAGAAGATAGTGCATGACCTTCAAGAAAAGCTCAAAGACATTTAAATTCGAATCCGAAGGGGGTCGTAAAGAAGGAAATAATCAAGTGGCTAGATGCTGACATTATATATCATATATCTGATAGCCCTTGGGTGAGTCCAATTCAAGTAGTACCTAAAAAGGCAAGACTCACCATAATCAAGACTGAATCTGGAGAAACCATTCCCACATGAATTGTGAATTTGTGGCGGGTTTGCATCGACTATCGTAAGCTCAACACGGTTATAAGGAATGACCACTTTCTCTTGCCATTCATTGATCAGATCCTTGAGAGATTAGCTGGTAATAGGTTCTTCTGCCTCTTGGATGGTTACTCTGGATACAATCAGGTCGCAATTTAACCCAAAGATCAAGAGAAAACGACTTTCACCTACCCCTTTGGAACCTTTCTTTCCAAAGGATGCCATTTAGGCTTTGCAATGCACCCGCGACTTTTCAGCATTGCATGTTAGTCATTTTTACTGAGATGGTGGGTGAATGCATGGAAGTATTCATGGATGATTTTTCAGTCTTTGGGGAAACATTTGATATTTGTCTGGATAATTTGTTGAAGATTCTTAAGAGATGTATAGAAGTGAATCTTGTCCTCCATTGGGAGAAGAACCATTTTATGGTTCCATAGGGCATTGTACTTGGCACCTCATGTCTAAGTGAGGTATCCAAGTAGATCGAGCCAAGATCAATCAAATCTCAAATCTTCCAATTCCTGGCTCGATCAAGGGTATCAGATCTTTTCTCGGGCATGTGGGTTTCTAGAGAAGATTTATACTCAACTTTTCAAAGATTGCCCGACCACTCACAAACCTCCTCACAAAGGACACAACTTTTGAGATGAGTGAGGAGTGTATATCTGCATTTGAGACATTGAGAGGCAAAGTTACACAGGCTTCGATCCTGCAACCACCTAAATGGGATTTACCATTTGAAATCATGTGTGACACATCAGATTATGCAGTTGGAGCTGTACTTGGATAGAAAATTGAGAAAAATCCGGTAATGATTTACTACGCTAGTAAGACTTTGAATGAGGCACAAAGGAACTACATGGTTACAGAAAAGGAATTACTAACGATAGTATTTGGATTAGAAAAGTTCAGATCTTATATACCTAGATCTCGAATCGTTGTGTACTCTGATCACTCTGCTATTAGACACCTATCCAAAAAGGACATGAAACCTAGGTTGTTCAGATACCCAGATCTTGCTTTTGCAAGAATTTGACCTAGAAATTCGTGATAAGGTAGGATGACAGAATGTTGTTGCCTACCACCTTTCCCACCTTCCTTATGAGAATATTGAATCATCTCCTCCAATCACTGAGCACTTCCCTGATGAACACTTTTGGCTATATCGTCATATCTTCCTTGGTATGCAAACATCGTCAATTATTTGGTTACACATCAATTCCCACCTGACTGGGACTGGAATCGCAAATCACGACTCAAATCAGAAGCCAAATACTATTTTTGGGAAGATCTGTATTTTTTTCAGCTCTGCATCGATCAAATCATTAAGCATTGTGTTTCTTTTTCCGAGATCGATTTTATTCTTTCCTTTTGTCATGACTAGGCTTGTGGCGGTCATTTTTCTGGTCATAAGACCGCTACAAAAGTTCTGCGATGCGGGTTTTATTGGCCCACTTTATTTGCAGATTCATAGACGTATTGTAAGGCATGTAATTTGGACCTCACGAAGGCTGGTGATCACCGTAGATTGCAGCTTAGTGAACTTGAGGAAATATGACATGATTCCTATGATAGTTCAAAGCTGTATAAGGAAAAACTTAAAGCGTTCCATGATAAACATATTTCTCACAAATCTTTCACACTTGGTCAGAAGGTGTTGCTCTTTAATGATCGTTTAAAGCTCTTCTTTAAGAAACTTAGGTCTAAATGGCAAGGTCCACTTATTATAGTTAGAGTCTTCAATAATGGAGCTGTCGAAATCACTGAACCCAACAAGGATCAACCCTTTAAAGTTAATGGTCAACATTTAAAACCTTTCTTGGAACCACATGTTTTGGGTCTTGTTGGAGACTGTTACATGTTCCACTAGGGTTTACATCCATCTTTCCAGCAATCATTCTATATATAGTTATTTCTTATTTTCCACACTTTTCTCCACACATACACTTCAATCTGTACCTGAATTGTCACTTATCTTACATTGATTAACTTCACTTAGTCCGAACGACCATTGTAACCTTTGGTTAGAATAGAAATTGTCTGCACCGAGATCTTCGATCTCCTCTATCCGACTCCTTCTGTCATCCTACACTAAGTGAAGTGTAATATCTTTTCCACCCTTCTTACAATGAGGACATTGTAATATTTTGGCTTGAGGGGGTGTGAAGTGACATTTTCACTTCAAGCGTACTGGTAGATAAAAGTAAAAATATAAAAACATAAAACAAATTAAATATCCATGAAATTTAAAAAAATAATAGAAATACCTAAAAAATTAAAAAAATTTAAAAAAAAAGCCAAAAATACCCTAAAAATTTGAAAATTTCATAAAAATTTGAAAATTTTTATAAAGCATAAAAATAATAATATACAAATATAAAAATTGAAAAAATACAAAATCATGAAAATAATAAAGGGTTTTTACATTTATAATAAAGAAAGAGAAGATACCAAAAATATATTTATACTTAATTATATTAGTAAATAAAGACTTCATTTTGCTTTTAGGTTAGAAAAAAATAATACATATATTTTTTAAATAGTAATTTATAAGAGCATTGAATCCTTATTTATATTTTCACTTAAATAATCTTTTTAAAACACGCATTTATTTACGAATTTTTGAACGGGATTTTGTATGAGTTAGAGTTCGAAACCTTAAGGATCTATTTTTCTACTCTTTACCCTAAAATAAAATAACTAAGGTGTATTAAGTTTAAAACTTGAGATTTGGAATTAAATTGAACTTTCTTGGTCAATTAGACTAAGTCCTTTCACTTTTTGAACATCTATTTTTACCACCAAGTTAAGTGAAAAGTCCAGATATTCAGAGTTAATTAAGTAAAGAGTTGGTAGAATCTTAGTCTTAAGGTCTATTAGTCTATAGTTAGCTTAATCAACTAATGACATTTGTCTAGACTTAGCGAGTTTGTATCTTGACAGATCCTACGGGAGGAAACTAAGAGTTTAAAGGACCTGAGAGTGAATGGCTTTTCTATCCAAGCTCTGGTTTGAGAGCTAAGTAACCTAAGCGTCCAAAATTCACACATATACAGTTGTCTTGTTGGCATATGAGACCACGAAAACATAGAGGTTAAGAGATCGATTTTGAATCCACTTTAGTCCAAGGATTTCTGCGGGGTGGCTCTTGAAAGGGTGAAGGATGTGCCACTCACCTAGAAAAAGGAATTAGAGTATTTTATTAGTAAGAAAATGAGGAGGAAAAAAGAAATACACCCTGCAGTTAAGCACCTTACTACGAATGGTTGCTTATGCAGTTTATCCACTAAATGAAACATGTACAAATGGATGCTACCCTTTTTTCCATCAAATAAAAGAACATCTCGCTACATATAGGAGTTTTATCCTATAGAAAAGAGTTGAAAAAAATATGGAGATAAAAATTAGGAATAAGAGACCCAGTGGTCCACCAGGGAGATATACACAAAAAGTGTTGACCTTGGGATAGAAAAATGGTGAGGAGAAAGCAACCAAATTTGAGTAAGGCCAAGCCAAAGGCTTGAATTGGAATAACCTGGATTGGAAATGATGTCTTAAGATATGGATTTTTGCAACGTTGGATGCCTTTAGGACAATTCTCCTCACAAGCACAGAAGTTTTAAAATCACAACTTCTGAACCTTTGTATTGGGTAGAGAAGCCTAAGAAATCGGGTTTTGAGGACTTGCAGTTGAGGCCTAAAGGAGAAAGATTGACAAAACCTTAGGTCTATAAGTCTGTCCTTGGCATTGTAGGCTGGCAGATTATGATTTTACCACTCTAAGTTTTGTTAATAATGGGTATCTAACTAATTTACTAAAACTTGGGTTGATAAAAATCAGATTTCATAAACTTAAGGATTAACTTAAGTCTATTGAGTTTTTGAGTTAAAATTTAATTTCCAACTCTAGAGTTTTGTTTTCTTAAAACATTTTTGATGAGAACCTCATCATGAACCCTAACTAGCACAATCTAACCCAGATATGTAAGAAAAAGCTCCTACATAACCCAAAGAAAGGCTTAACTCAGAGAATTCTGAGTTTAAGAAGAAAATAAATCATAAGGGGTAAAACTGTAATTTCACCAACGCAGTTTGCAAATAGGGTAATTAAGGGTCCAAACATAGGTCAAACAAGCCTAATAAGAAGGAAAGTGGGATGGTCAGATCTAAAAAGGGTTATAGCAACTTTAGGAAATTAAATTATATTCTATAACCCTAAAATAAACCCACTTCAATTCACGAGGTTCGAGGCAGGATAAAAATCAACTAAACCCTCTAAAATTTATAGAAAAATAATCTCTAGGGTTTAGAACCTTCAATTTGGCCTTATAAACCCATTTTGACCTACAAAGAGAATCTTGCCCAATTAATGACTTAATATGGGGTTTTACATAAATTAGTTGAACAAACATGGTCCAACCTAGAAATAAAATTCACCATTAAAATCCTTAGGTTCAAATTAGTCTTGTATAAAAACTTAAGCCTAAGAGGAGACCTTCTTGACCGACTTTACAATTTGGTCCTCCTCATTTACTTTTTGACCCTTATCTTTCTAAGCCCTTGCATTTTGGCACCCAACTTTCTCGTCGGTCTTTGCAGAACGGTCCCTCCTGCAAAACTCTGCGCAGCACCATGCTCCGGCGACTTTGCGCGGAGCATGGCACCACGCAGAGAGGGGTGACCGCCCTGCAAAGTAGACGTGGGGTTCCCTGCGACGTCCTCTGTTGCAGGGACCCGGCCATGCTCTCTGCCGGCCCCCATACCTTCCGTGAAAATGCGCGGAAGGTATGGGTACCCTCTCCGGCCACATTCCGACGAGGCTGGCACGTTGCCTGCCTGCGCCTCCCTCTGCGCCAACCCCTTTATAAGGACCGGCACCCCCTGTCGGTTCCTTCAAGCTTTCTTTGATGGAGAACAACCCCCCATTTCATCTCCTCCTCCTCCGTCAGACTGCCCGCAGCTTCCGGCGACCTCCTCCTCTTCCTCCTCGTCGCTCTGCCGCCTTACCTGCAGCAGGGTTCTCCTAGCCCTCTCATCTGTGCTGTGCTGCACCCCCCTCCTGCTTCCTCATCGCCGCACTCCTCCAAGGTCCTTTCTTCCCCAGCTCCAGTAGGTACGAGCTGGTGGCCCCGCCCTCCCCCTTCATCCAAAACCTAGGTAATTAGCTTCCTCTCCTCCTCCCTTACATTTCCCCTCTCTCAATTTGTCTTTTCACCTCACCACACACGACTTCCACCCTCGCCTGCTCCGTCTCCGACCACCCTCTCCGGCGAGCTCATCCCACCTCCACAGACCTTCTCACCCCTCGATGACTACCCTAAAAGCTTCCCCTCACTCCACTCAACAAATCCCCCCTTCCCATCGACTGCCAGACACCACCTGACAACCCCCTGAACAGACCCATCTCTCTGGCCACAGTCCGACCTAGGGCTACCACCATACGCCGCCTTACGCCTCGCCACCACCCGCACTGCCTTCGCCACACTCCGGCGAAGCTCCCTGCATCCTCTGATTGGGCTGAGAGGCCGTATTCTCATTTTTAGGTCGACGACCCTTCACCGCCATTACCGAGTTCTGGAGCTCCTTCACCTGTAGCTGCAAGTGCCCTCTCGCCCAGGCTCACGCCCCGGGATGCGTGGCTTGCCTTCGCGAAGCGTTCCAGGCCTGCAGTTGGGGTGAAGGCCTCGCATGCTGCTGTGATTGCCTGCAGCTTCCTCAGCTGCAGGCGCCAATTTAGGTGGGACATTTAGAACCACCTCGGCAGTTCTGGAAGTGCTGCAGCCAAATAAATGAAAAAAGTGTTGTAGGCTTATCGCCTTCGAACGCAGGGGTCAGATCCCTCACTCATGCCGCGCGCCGTGCATCACACGCCACGTGCTCGCCCTCGCCTGCGCTCATGCCCCGTGGGTCTAGGTCGGATCCGATTACCTTAACCCGCGCACTCCTCGCCCACCACCGCACACCGGTGGGCTTGGTCCCGAGCGCGATACCCGTACCCAAATACCTGGCTCTGGGAGAGCGATCCTATGAGAGAAATCTGAAAGAGAGAGACGCGGGGAAGGGTAGAGGTAGATTTTGCTTTCTAATCCTTGTGTGAGTGTGCAGGAACAGAGAGAAGAAGAAGGAAGGAAGGAAAGAAGAGGAAGGAAGGCGGTCTAAGCCTTAGCTACTCAGGGTAGAGAGGAAGAAGAAGAAGAAACGGAAGAAGAGAAGTACTGTAGCAAACCTACAGTTAAGTCATCTGACCACTGCATCAGACGACGGTTGAGCAGCGGCCAGAGGAAAAGGAGAACAGAAGAAGAAGAAGGCGGAAGAAAAAGAAAGAGTCAGAAGAAGAAGAAGATTGTCACAGCCGCAGAAGAAGAGAAGAAAACGAAAGAAAGAGAAGAACAAAGAAAGAGTCAGACGAAGAAGAAGATTGTCACAGCCGCAGAAGAAGAGAAGAAAAAGAAAGAAAGAGAAGAACAAAGAAAGAACAGAAGAAGAAGAAGAACTCTGCAGAAGAAAAGAAGGAGAAGGAAAAGGAGAAGAGAAGAAGAAGCCAGACAAGCTCCTTCTCTCTCTTTCTCTCTCTCTCTCCCTTATTTTTGTAATCTAATAGAGAACCTTCATATTTCTAGAATTCCAGTAGCTCCCTGAGTTCGACCTCGGGAAAACCATTTCCGAGTAAAAAAATTTTGTAATGATAACATGGTAGCTGTCTTATTACTACAACGACTATAACTTGACATATAACAAACACAAACAAGCTAACTGGACAGCCATACGGTTGTCATCACTTGGCGCCATTGTCGGGGAGCAACAGCTATTCTAGAAGCTATAAATTCTCTATTTGGGAGTTTCTAATAATCTCTTCTCTCTTGTGTGCAGGTACAGGAAAAATTAAGAAGCAGCTGCACAACAACCACTCCAAGGACAGGTAACTTCTATCCTCTCACTCTTAACCCCTAAATTTTAAAGAGGAAGAAAAAGGAAAACATAATATATAGGCATAACCTATCTTTCATACTTGTAACAGCTGCATGTTTTCAAAACCAATATTCCTGCACACAGTATTAAGGGTAATTAAGGGCTAACATCTTCTTTCCTGAAGCCCTAATTACCCAACAAGGAGTTAACTGGACCAAGTAGAGCGAACATAGGAATTAAACACTAGGGATTTTAGAGACACACTACTTAGTCAAGAATTGAGCAATCCCAAAAGAAGTGTGCCTAAGCCATTGATTGAATATACCTATTTAGAAAAGCCCTACGTAATTGGCTCTCTAAAAACACTTGAACCCTAAAAGACAAGACCTAATAAGTTCTCAAAGGAATCAATAGGTGAGGTTGACCCCTTAGGGTCAACCAACCTTCAACTTAGGTCACTCTTCGCACTCAAAAGGCTAAAAGTTCAAGTGAAAATCTAAGCACCCTGATCTTAAACTAAAAGTGGTAGACTTAAGAGGTCAAGATCCCCATTCTGGTCCACCTAGAATCTCAGTGACAAGAGAGGTTGGGTGGGGGAAACCCTGTAACCCATGGGGACGCTCTACCATGTAGGGGTCTTCGCGGGACTCACCCTCTCTGGCTGCCCAAGTAATTCTCAGGTGGCCGATCTTTTGATCAAGGGGTCCATCTGCCCCGCACCTCTATAGTCACCCAACATTTTGGGTGCCTTGATTCGGTCCAGCACGTGCTAAACTCATCTCTTCCAACAGTGTATGTTTGGTAGGAGGTCCTTAAAACCTCCTTTAGAACTTCACTCTCCTCGAGGCCGAGCCTCAGTGACCTTGTTTGAGAAAACAACACCACACATCAACCTCTCCTCCGACTCCGAACCCAACTCACCTTCTTCTTCCGCAATGGCTCAGCCAGTTGAGGAAGAAAACAATCTGGAGCACCAGCTCCAGTGACTCAATGACCTCTTCCAGAACTTTGTGCACCCACCGCAGCATCCCATGATGTGGGACCATTATAATCCTGCTGCGGTGGCTATTGATCCTCGAGTCAGAATCCCGACTAGAGGACCTGATTCTGAATTAAAGCCCAATATGATTCATGCTATACCTAAATTCCATGGGCTTAATTCTGAAGACCCCTTCCAGCACATCAAATAGTGAAGCATCTGGCCCAAACTTTTGGGTCAGATGAACAAAATCGGGACATTCTCCTTATGAAGATGTTCTCCTTCTCCCTTATGAACAAGGCCGCTCATTGGTACCAGACTCAGACCCGGCCAATCAACAATTAGGAAGAACTTCAATCCGAATTTTTGAAGTTCTTTCCCGTTGGTCGGACCAACGCCTTGTGCCATCATATTACTGACTTCACTCAGCAAACAGGAGAACCTCTCCATGAGGCATGGGATCGCTTTCAGGATCTCATGAGAAAGTGCCCCCATCACGGAGTTCCTAAATAGGAACAAGTCCAGTCCTTTTACCAGGGACTCCGTGAGGATATCAGTATTTTCGTCAATGCAACTTGCGGAGGGAATATCATGTGTCAACATGAGGACACCGTGTGGGAGATTCTCGAAAACATGTGTGAGAACTCCATCAACAATGACTCCATGGGCTTATTCGACAGGACGAATACCTGCGCATTGACGAA
The DNA here is from genome assembly GCA_037157565.1 of Thalassia testudinum. Classification (NCBI taxonomy): domain Eukaryota; kingdom Viridiplantae; phylum Streptophyta; class Magnoliopsida; order Alismatales; family Hydrocharitaceae; genus Thalassia; species Thalassia testudinum. The sequence goes on along the minus strand of JAZHRO010000003.1, from coordinate 105,789,408 downwards.
CCTTAGGGGAGCACACGAGACGCAGGGCCTGTCTGCATCAGTCGACCTGGAACTAATGGCCAGTCGATTGGACAAGGTCTCCATCATTGAGAAGAAGGTGGACAAGCTGACTCAGCACTTACAGCGAGCCACCTCTACGCATAGCTCCTTTGCACAGCCTCCTTCCACACGGGAAACTGTGCAAAACATTCTCCACCGATTTTCTCCTGGGATGGATCCATATCCACCCCCATCTGATTCTCGGATCAGAGGGTCATCCGATCCTTTCTATACTAGTCTGGGGGATTCCATTCCCCCTTCTCTGATTCTTTGGAGGTTCCTCAGACCTGCGAGGACCTCAACGCCATCCAGAATGACCCATTCTCCAACACCTATAACCCTGGATGGCGAAACCATCCCAACTTCCAGTGGGCGGGAAATTCCCAAACCCAGAGACCACCCTTTCAACCCCATTCACAACCATCTCGTCCTTACTAGCCGCCTCAACCTCGTCCCAACCCTACCTATCCATCAGGGCCAAATCAGGACCAAATGTCTCTCATCCTTCAGACTCTGGCTGACATTCAAAGAACGAATGCGGCTATTCAGAAGCAACACAAGGATGAACTTGCAGAGGTTCGAAATCAACTGGCCCAGTTGGCAAATTCTCGCCAGCCAGGCACACTTCCTTCCCAACCTCTTCCTAACCTGAATAACGTGTCGACCCAGCAGCACATTATGAACCCAAACCCAGGCCAAGCACACATGATTTATCAGGCCCCCTCTGTTCCTTCACCCGACGGGATAGAGGCTTCCACTTCCTATGCGGGCTATCAGCAGCAACCCATCTTACCCAACCCTAACAAAAACCAGGTAGGGCTAAACTCTGTAACAACCCGTAGTGGTAAGGAAACCCAAGATCCACCCTATCCAGACCACTCCAAGCCTGGTAGTAATCCCAACCCTAGGACAGTAATCCAGGATGTTCCTATCCCTATCCCAAATCAAAGACCTGGACCTATCCTAGAAGAACCAACCAAGGTTCCGTTTCCTGAGGCCTTGACCAAGGGAAAGAAGACCACCAAGCCCGTGGCACCTGAGGAGGACCTGGTCAAGCTCTTTGAGCAGGTCCAAATAAACATCCCCTTGATGGATGCGATTCGCCACGTACCGACTTATGCACGATTCCTAAAGAATGTGTGTACACCCCAACATAAGCTGCGAACCAAGAGTGGGAGTCCAATTGTACTATCAGAGCAAGCCAGCTCTGTAATCCTAAGCAGACTCCCACCCAAGGCTAAAGATCCTGGTACTCCCCTGATTTCCTGCAAAATAGGTGATACCCAATTCGACAGAGCATTTCTAGACTTGGGTGCTTCCATAAATCTGATACCCACATCCTTACTTAACCACCTAGAAGAATCTGAGCTAAAACCGACTGAGGTGACATTACAATTAGCAGATCGATCTATAAAGTCACCAAAAAGGATTCTCGAGGATGTTATTGTAAGAATGCGGGATTTCTACTTTCCTGTAGACTTTATAGTCTTAGACATGGACACACCTAAAAACCCTAGGGATACACCGATCATTCTAGGGAGACCTTTCTTGGCTACTGCTAGAGCCAACGTCAGCTGTGAGGAGGGCCAAATAGAGCTCAAATTTGGAAATCAAACCCTAAAAATTGATATATTTAAGGCCCAACAAGGAATCAATTGCGGTGTCATCGAACAAATTTGTGATATAAGGACTTTGGTTGATGAAACGCATTTTGAGAATGACCTGATTATACCTCATCAACCACAAATAGATTTTGAATCGCAATCAGAGGAGTCAAAACTAGATTTAGACAGACGCATAATTCCAACCCTTGAACCTCACATTTACCCTGAACCACCCGCTGCTGCTGATAACCCCATCCTTGAACTGAAACCCCATCCCGATCATTTGAAATACATCTTTCTGGGTTCTAATCAGACCCTTCCTGTGATTATTAATTCCAAGCTTAATTTTGAATAGGAATCCCGTTTGATTGCTGTTCTCCAGCAACATCGCAAAGCCATTGGATGGACTCTCGATGATTTGACTAGAATAAGTCCCTCTTATTGCACACACCATATTTACTCAGAAGAGAGGGTGCACAACCTTCTCGTGAAATGCAGAGACGTTTGAACCCCAACCTGCAGGAGGTCATGAAAAAGGAGATCATCAAGTGGTTAGATGCAGGGATCATCTACCCGATCTCAGATAGTTGTTGGGTGAGCCCAATCCAGGTTGTGCCTAAAAAGGCAGGGCTCACCACCATAACGAATGAAACTAGAGAAGTCATACTTACCCGATTAGCCAACTCGTCGAGAGTCTACATAGATTACCGATGACTCAATTCCTCCATGAAGAAGCATCATTTCCCACTACCTTTCATTGATCAGATTCTCGAGAAATTAGCGGGAAATCAAATCTTCTGCTTCCTTGACGGGTACTCCAGTTATAACCAAGTAGCTATTCATCCTAAGGACCAAGAGAAGACCACGTTCACTTGCCCCTTCGGAACGTACGCATTCCGAAGGATGCCATTCGGTTTCTACAATGTGATGCCCGACTCAAAGTTTTCCCTGGGAAGCTGCGATCCAAGTGGGGCGGACCATACTTGGTCCATCAGGTTTTTGGAAATGGACCCGTTGAGATCAGCCCACTCAGCCATGATTCCGAACCTTTTATCGTGAACGGTCAGAGACTCAAACCATTCATTGATGTAACTTCTATTGATTTGGCTGAATCATCTTATATCCTCCATTCCCCATGAGCTTATTGCACCCAGCCGATGGCGTAAAACTCAGCGCTCAACGGGAGGCAGCCTGTCATTCTCGTGGAAAACCTGAAACCTTTTTTTTTGACACCTTTGTGCTCTTAAGGTTCACCCTTTAAGACAGCCAACTCCACCTCAGGTGCTTGCATCTGAGATTAGAAATCGTCCGCAACAGTCATCCCGACCCATTCACTCACCAAAATATCTGTCCTAAGGAATGAACTAAGTTGAATAAAAACCCCCTAAGCCACAATGAGGACATTGCAAATCTTAGGCATGGGGGGGTACGAAAGTGCAAAACTGGTAAGAAAAGGTTTTAAAGAAAAAAAAAAATCACATATGCCAAAAACACCATAAAAATTAAAACTTTTTTGATATAAAAAAATCATAATAAAATAAGAGGAGGAAAGAAATTTTGTGGAGGAAGGAAAAAGAAACAAAATGAAAAAGGAGCACAAAAATGAGAAAAGTGATAGTCATTAGTAAGAAACTAAGGAATTAACCTAAGTTCTAGACCTCATTCAAGAAAAGAACTGAAAAGTGCACAGTGAGATTAGTAAGAACGCAAACCTTAGGCATTCTTGGATGGACTCTTAGTACCCATTAAGATCTAGACATTCCTCAAGATGTTGAGGAAAATGAAAAGCTTAAGTATTAGGTCCAAGGCTTAGGAAGTATTTGGCCTTATTAACTAACTTTTGGTTTACGGGACTCAGTAACCTAAGCACCCTAACCTTACACACAGCCTGGTTCAGTAAGCGTAAACCCCCCATGCCCCCCTTTGGAGGGTGAGGTTATATGTCTAATTAAGGTAGAACCACTTCACCCCAAGGGGTGGTGGTTCCCTCTCCCTGTGACCCTCACCCTCCTTTGATCGGCTAGGCTCGCCTCTATGACGCATGCTTAGGCATGCTAACAACTCCAAGAGCTACCCCCACCCATCCCTCGGGCTCACGCAGAAGCGTCGCAAAATTCTGAAAATAACACCTAGAGTAGGAGCGGTCGATCAACACAAGTTGATTTAGACAAGTTCCCAGTGCGGAGAGGTGAGAAATTCCCCTCGAAGATGCGTAACAAAATATCATCTCCTCGGTGCTTGTCTCTTAGGATATTTACATATCCTACCGGGGGCATGTAAGCACTCTGCTGGTTCAGATTCCATGGATGGCATTATCACGAAATGTCAATTGCCACGGTTTGAATTCGACCTCGGAACACCATGGATGGGATTATCTCAAAATCTCAATAGCTAAGGTTCCGGGGGTTACCATGGGCGGTGCTATCTCGAAGCATCGACTACCAGGAACCCTTGAGGATTGATGATGGGGACAAGGAATCTGATACAGACCGTGTTGAAAAGCCAATCCTAAGCTAGAATTAAAAAGAAAATGAGAGAGAAAACTCTCCAAACAGATAAATCTTCTATCTCTCTTTCTTACAAAACTCACTATGAACTGAGCCAGGGCTAAAATCATTTCAAGCACGGGTGCTTTAACCACAAAGTCCAATAAACCTTAGGTTAGTTCTTGTATGCCTTAAAAACCTTTGCTAAGGACTGAGGCTGAGGCCTGACAGATCCAAATCTTGGTTGGTACTAGAGTACCTTTTAGGCCTACGATTAGCATTCTAACCTAATCTAGGTTTCAAAGGAAAAAGCACTTATCTGAAATCATTAAGAACATCATGGTCTAGAACAAAGGTTGAAACCTTAAGTTTTTGCTAAGGGACGAGCAAAAGCTAGGCATGGGGGTATGATGAGAACCTCGTCATGAACCCTAACTAACACAATCTAACCTAGAGATGTAAGAAAAAGCTCCTACATATCCCAAAGAAAGGCTTAACTCAGAAAATTCTAAGTTTAAGAAGAAAATAAATCATAAGGGGTAAAACTGCAATTTCACCAACGCAGTTTGAAAATAGGGTAATTAAGGGTCCAAACACAGGTCAAACAAGCCTAATAAGAATGAAAGTGGGATGGTCGGATCTAAAAAGGGTTATAGCAACTTTAGGAAATTAAATTACATTCTATAACCCTAAAACAAATCCACTTCAATTCACGAGGTTCGAGGTAGGATAAAAATCAACTAAACCCTCTAAAATTCATAGAAAAATAATCTTTAGGGCTTAGAACCTTCAATTTGGCCTTAGAAACCCATTTTGACCTACAAAGAGAACCTTGCCTAATTAATGACTTAATCTGGGTTTTTACTTAAATTAGCTGATCAAATATGGTCCAACCTAGAAATAAAATTCACCATTAAAATCCTCAAGTTCAAATTAGTCTTGTATAAAATCTTAAGCCTAAGAGGAGACCTCCTTAACCGACTTTACAATTTGGTCCTCTTCATTTACTTTTTGACCCTTATCTTTGGAAGCCCTTGCATTTTGGCACCCAACTTTTTCGTCGTTCTTTGCAGAATGGTCCCTCCTGCAAAACTCTGCGCAGCACCATGCTCAGGCGACTTTGCGCGGAGCATGGCACCGCGCAGAGGGGGTGACCGCCTTGTAAAGCAAACGCGGGGTTCCCTGCTACGTCCTCTATCGCATGGACCCGGCCATGCTCTCTGCCGGCCACCATACCTTCCGTGCGAACACGCGGAAGGTATGGGTCCCCTATCCGTCCATGTTCCGGGGAGGCAGGCACGTCACCAGCTCGTGCCTCCCTCTATGCCGGCCCCTTTATAAAGACTGGCACCCCCTGCCGGTTCCTTCAAGCTTTCTTTGACGGAGCACAACCCCCCATTTCATCTCCTCCTCCTCCTTTAGACGGCCCGCAGCTTCCTGCGACCTCCTCCTCTTCCTCCTCATCGCTCTGCTCCCTTACCTACAGCAGGGTTCTCCTAGCCCTCTCGTCTGTGCTGTGCTGCACCCACCGGCACCCTCCGCCTACTTCCTCGTTGCCGCACTCCTCCTCCAAGGTCCATTCTTCCCTAGCTCCGGCAGGTACGAGCCGGTGGCTCTGCCCTCCCCCTTTGTCAAAAATCTAGGTAATTAGCTTCCTATCCTCCTTCCTTACATTTCCCCTCTCTCAATTTGTCTTTTCGCCTCACCACACACGACTTCCACCCCCGCCTGCTCCGTCTCCGACCACCCTCTCTGGCGAGCTCATCCCACCTCGACAGACCTTCTCACCCCTCGTCGACTACCCTAAAAGCTTCCCCTCACTCCACTCAACAAACCCCCCTTCCCATCCACTGCCAGACGCCACCCGACGACCCCCCGAACAGACCCATCTCTCCGGCCACAGTCCGACCTAGGGCTACCACCATACACCACCTCACGCCTCGCCACCACCCGCACTGCCTTCGCCACACTCCGGTGAAGCTCCCTGCATCCTCTAATTGGTTCGAGAGGCCGTATTCTCATTTTCAGGTCGATGACCCTTCACCTCCATTACCGAGTTCTGGAGCTCGTTCACCTGCAGCTGCAGGTGCCATCTTGCCCAGGCTCACACCCCAGGACGTGCGGCTTGCCTTCGCGAAGCGTTCCAGGCCTATAGCTGGGGCGAAGGCCTTGCGTGCTATTGCGATTGCCTACAGCTTCCTCAGCTGCAGGCGCCAATTTGGGTGGGACATTGAGTCCCACCTCAGCAGTTTTGGAAGCGCTGCCGCCAAATAAATGAAAAAAGTGTTGTAGGCTTATTGCCTTCGAACACAGGGGTCAGGTCCCTCATGCACACCGCGCGCCACGCACTCGCCCTCGCCCGCGCTCACGCCCCGTGGGTCTGGGCCAGATCCGATTACCTTAACCCCCACACTCCTCGCCCACCATCGCACGCCGGTGGGCCTGATCCCGGGCGCGATACCCGTACCCGAATACCCGGCTCTGGGAGAACTATCCTATGAGAGAAATCTAAAAGAGAGAGACGCGGGGAAGGGTAGAGGTAGGTTTTGCTTTCTAATCCTTGTGTGAGCATGCAGGAACAGAGAGAAGAAGGAAGGAAGGAAAGAAGAAGGAAGGCGGCTGAAGCCTTAGCCGCTCAGGGTAGAGAGGAAGAAGTAGAAGAAATAGAAGAAGAGAAGTATTGTAGCAAACCTACAGTTAAGTCGTCTGACCGCTGCATCAGACGACAGTTGAGTAGTAGCCAGAGGAAAAGGAGAACAGAAGAAGAAGAATGCAGAAGAAAAAGATAGAGTTAGAAGAAGAAGATTGTCACAGCCGCAGAAGAAGAAAAGAAAAAGAAAGAAAAAGAAGAACAAAGAAAGAGTCAGACAAAGAAGAAGATTGTCACAGCCACAGAAGAAGAGAAGAAAAAGAAAGAAAGAGAACAAAGAAAGAACAGAAGAAGAAGAAGAAGAACTCTGTAGAAGAAAAGAAGGAGAAGGAAAAGGAGAAGAGAAGAAGAAGAAGCTAGACAAGCTCCTTCTCTCTCTTTCTCTCTCTCTCTCCCTTATTTTTATAATCTAGTAGAGAACCTTTGTATTTCTAGCATTCCAGTAGCTCCCTGAGTTCGACCTCGGGAAAACCATTTCTGAGTAAAAAATTTTGTAATGATAACATGGTAGCTGTCTTATTACTACAACGACTGTAACTTGACATATAACAAACACAAACAAGCTAACTGGACAGCCATACGGTTGTCATCAATTTTGAATTTTAAGTTTCTAGGGTTTAGAGTGAATACAGAGAGTAAGTGGGTTTTCGGTATTCTGATAGAATTCCTATCAAGAGCTCTGTTTTTAATAGAGTGTGTTTTGAGAAGTGTATTTGAGTTTTTAAGTCTAAGTAAGAGATTCTCGCAGAATGCTCTGCATATTTATGGATACTTATTTATATATACATAAAAACTAAAAAAAATTGAATATCCAAAATTCTGACCAAAGCATTCCTCTACTTAGTTTTTATTTATAATAATCTAAACCCAAGCATTTAAATTATCATATTTCTAGTTAATTTTGCTAGGGACTAGCAAAATTAACTAGAAATATGATAATTTAAACGCTTGGGTTTAGATTGGACTAGCAAAACTTTGGCTTGGGGGTATGCTGAGAGGCTCATCATGGCTTCTAATTACCCCTAACTAACTAGTTTCCCTAGTTAATTAGCTAGGAATATGTATATATAAGGGTTAATTATAGAATAAGGGCAAATCAATAAAGGACATAAAAATAAGTTAAAAATGCTAAATTATAAGTTAATTAATATTATTAATAATTTAATTAACAAATGGACTCAAATTATCACTAATTATTTACTTAAATAATACTTTATTTAACTTAAGTGTAACTTAAGACCTAAGTCTTTAATAACTTAAGCAGGTTAAATAAATTAAAATAAAGGTAAATAAAAGGGTTAAAAATGTGAATACATGGCTTTAATATAATAGTTAGCTAAATTATAAATATATAGAAAAAGTTAGAAAACAAAATAATTTAAATTAACCTTAAAAGTCTCTGTTTGCATTTCGATCCTTGGAATTCATTGCACTTGAGTCCTTTTATTTTGCTTAGGTCCATAACTTCTCATGCAAATCGGTCCCTATGAACACTTCTCTTCTTCTTTCCTTCTTCACATGCTCCGACGGCTGACGTTCGGCGGTGATGCTGCTCTTCAATGACCATTCATCCTCCGTCAGAACACCATCACCAAGCTCCTGAAGCTTGAGCTCACTGCCATCTCTCCTTCCCAATGTTTGGATTTGTCCTAAATCCTAATTAGGTCACGGAGCTAACTTGACCAGCGTCGGAGACGACGCTGGAGGTTAAGCTACACCTAGACATAAACCCGTCCAGATTCTTCCCCCTTCACAGCCGTCGAACCTTATAAATAGGCCAGAATCCCAACGATTTGAGCTTGATCAGCTCCCTTCCCCTCCACCGCACCGTAGTTGGTCAGTAGGTTGTTTCACAACTCCAGCATCTTCGTTCTCCTTCTCGAGTGCAGCCGTCGAGGACGCGTTGCCTCTCTCACCTCCTCTTCATCTCTATCACTTTGCCAACGATGACTGAGCACCCCACTCTCCCTCTACTCTGCTTTGATCGGTCGGAGCTTCTCTTCTCACCCAATCTAGATTTCGATCCTGTTCTCACCCTACCAACGGCGAGATCCCTCACCTCCTTCGTCAGGTAAGTAGTCTTAACTCTTAGGAGTAGGTTTAGCTAGGTAATTAGATAGAATTAGCTTAGTTTAGTTAGCTATAGTAGTTTCTTCTCCGACTCCGGTGAGGTCAAATCCGATCTCACTAGACATCAATTCACCCTTGCTTCCATCCTGTCACTTATCTGTACTTTCCATGATCATCCCTCGCTTCCTTCCTCCCTATTTTATCTGCTGAACCTCCTAGACTAGTTCACCTTCACCAGTGACCTTCGTTGTCTATGGTCGAGCTCACCGAGCCTTCTCTACCTCCAATAGGGTCTCCCAACACCTGTACATCACATTAGGACCCTCCCCAACCCCTGATCTACCTTAATTGTCCACCTAATCACTTACATCAACTCACACACATCTAGACACTTCACTGTCCATGGTGAAGTGTCCAGAAGCTATCCTACACTCACTTAAGGTTCGTCATCACCCCCCTAACACCTAAGGACCTCAGCAATTCCGTCAATTGCTCCTATATAGCTTCCAAGTAGAAACACCTAATTTTCACCTCATCTCTGAGCTCGCTATCAATGGCGGCTCAGAGATGAGTAATTCACCTAATTAATTAGTCCATCAGTGTCACCTCACTATATAGAACATTTTCCCTCACTCAATTGAGTGAGAGGAAGCATTCTGAGTTCTGTCGAACTCAAAATGCTCAATCTATGAATTCCATGAACAATCTTATGTTCTGATCATTCTTTGAGCTAATTGAGGAGTTCTTAAGATCTGTCTAGGTCCTAGGAATCTCCATGGGTCAGTAATGGGCCAATTTGATGTGGATTTCATCTCTGTGTATCAGACTTAACTCACTAGAGCTCCGGTGAGTCAATTTTCCACTTCAGCCCTTAGAACTTCATGAGAAGCTCCATACCACATCCTCTACACCTCAGGATCAGAAATCAGTTGTTCATTTTATGTTTTAATGATTATAAGCATTTCTAGACCGTCAACTTCAACTCCGGCTGAGTTGGAGAGCTTGACACTGATAGGGATTCAGCGGTTCAAGAGGTCAGGAAGCATCTTCAGAGTTTCAAGAGTTTGTTACGACTGTTGTTCAAGTTTAGGAATCCTTAGTTTGTTCTATCGAACAAAGGAGATCTCTTTATAGGCGACGATGCCTAAGAAGCCTTCAAAAGACATCAAAACCCTATTTTGATGCATTGAACGAATTTTTGAGGATGTATTGAGTTTGATTAAGGCTTTAATTTGATCTATGAAGCCCTAAATCAGAAAGTTAAACTTTGCAGCTCATTGGTCAAACCTGGTGTTAATTTGAGGATTTAATGTTCAAAACTCTGATTTGATGGGTTGACTTGATTCCTGGAATGTTTTAAAGTTCATCTAAATTGATATTCTTAAGTTTTATTGAGAATTAACCGAGATCGGATTCACTGCACAGTTTGGGTTCAAACAGGATCTTAACTTGTTCTTGTGTCTTTCTGTCAAGTTTTGAAGATCAATTCTGCCTAAATCGAGTTATAACAACCTACAAAGGTTGTTTAACTCCCTTTCAGAGTCAGTTATCCATCTATTAAGCATCTCATAACTCAAATTTGAGTTTTGAAGCTCCTGTGCAAAGCTCAGAAGCTTCTCTCTTTGCAGCTTCCCAAAGCTTCTTCTAACCTTCATTAAGTGTGGAATCATCTACTGTATCTTGCCAGGACCTTATCTGGAGGTCAGAAACTCTCCCGCAAGTCAAAAGACCTAGATTCACCTTCTACAGGCCATGAATGGCTGTGAAACAACTTCATCTTCCCCCTTCAAATCGAAGGTCCAATTCAGATCTGAACGCCAAATTGGTGCTCAATTCTGGTAGAGCATCTGAACAGCTCTCCATCGAGCCCTTGCTCGATCAAATCTACCTAACCAATCGTTGGGAATTGTCGGCCAAAGTCTGGCCGATATCGGACAGAATCAGGGAAAGATAGTCCCACCTCAGGTATTTTTGAGTGCTAGCCTTACTATAATATGAAAAAGTGAAGATGACGTTTCGGTCGTCAATGCTGGGCGTAGCTTAAGAACATTGGGTGCGGTGCATGTGTTGCACGTGCCTATGCATGTGTGTGTGTGTGTGTGTGTGTGCATGACTATGGGTGTGAGCGTGGGCTTGTGAGTGGGCAAGTGGGCCTGGGAGGCTGGTTACCGTGCATGAACTCAAAATGAAATGAATCCACTAATTAAAAATTAGTCTCGGTCCCAGTAGGGTTTTGCCCCTACCCTCTAGGGGGTGCTACGTATCCTTGACCGATCTGAGCCGCCAATCACAAAACCAAATTTTTATAGTTGAAGAAAGAAATGAGAGCTAGGTGTTGGTGGAATTAAGATAGAACAGTAAAGAAACTTAAAAGGAGAAAAATGATTAAGTGTTGAAAGGAGCTTTAGGAGAAGTTAAGGTAATATAAAAGAGAGGGTTTGAAAGAGAAGAGTAAGGAAAGCTTAAGGAGAGAGAGAGAGAGCAATGATAGAGTAGCAGTAAAGAATAGAAGAGAAAAAGAATAACGAGGGCTAAAGAAAGAAGGAAGAAAAATGGAGAAATCAGACATCTTGCCTTATTTTCAGCCATCGAATTACTACTTTTAAGACGTCCTATCTTCTTATCAGACATCTGATTTGCCCTTATATTGCACTTTCATGTTCTTTTATTGTTGTTTTGAGTGTCAAATGTTGTAAAAGGCAAATATATTTCTTTTAATTGATGTAATAAACATGTTTACATGACTTTTAATGTTAGATTTCACTTGTAAAGGTGTTTCTTTCTAATGGAATGTTGCATGTGCTAATTTGATCTATCTTTTGTGCGATTATTCATGTACTTAAAGTATTTTAATTATAATCTGATTGATTAAGTAGTTTGTAATTTATGCTTAGGAATTAATGGTGAATTAAGCTTACTATTCTACTTCCCAGTGAACGACCTGAACTCAACCAGTTAAAAAGAAACAAAAATATAAAATGTTAGGTTAACTTGACCCTATACTACACTCACAACATTAATTCGAGTTAGCCTAAGTTGCATTCTTGCACAATTAATTAAGTCTAAATAACTTAATTAACTATGTTGAGGATTTGACCAACAAATACCTTTCCTTTCAATTTCAAAAAAACAAAAAAAAGAAGCTCAATGATCTTCTTACCAAACAAAATACTCCCCATCAGGCTTAGCAGACTCAAAACTCTTGCCCCAGCAATTGTATTTTGTAGAGACGTCACTCTGCTCTTCCGATACACTCAAGACAGGAATAGGTGCACCAACTTGATCAGACACCCATTGAACATCTCACTAGCTATTACACCCCTCCTAGACTTGCTTATGTGGACTTTGATTCTCAAAACTCCTACCAGCCAACTGAAGTCCTTTGTTATGCTAATACCTACAATCCTGGTCGGAGGAATCACCTAGGGTTTTCTTGGAGAAACCAAGACCAACATCAAACACCCTAACACCAAAAACCACACCAGGGGACTTATCTTGGGACTTTTGGACAATAAGGATTGTCCTACTCTCAATCAAACCACCAAAATGATTTAATACAAAAGATGATTAAGACCCAAAACCTTATGCTCCAGACCATGAAGCAAGGGACAAACCAGTTGTCCCAAGATATACAAGGTCTGCAGGTTCAAGGCGGACCTGTAGTTGAGCAAAGACAACCAGGAGCTCTTCCACCTCATCCTATACCCAATCCAAGAAATCAGAGACCTCCTCCCCAAACTACACCTCAGTACCCACCTGGCTTCCCTGTTAATCAAGGACAAAGCCCCTGGCCTAATGGAAATAATGCTACAGCCCACGCTATGACTTTGAGAAGTGGCTAGACTACCTAGGACCTAGGGCCCTCAACCTCCCAACCCAACACTAAACCTGAACCGAAGATCTTGGAGGATGACCAGGTTGGACCTAAATCTAATTTGACCAATAAGGGAAAGAACCCAATTCCTTTCCCTGAGGCCCTTAAACAGACTAAGAAGTCCCAGAAGAAAGCTGAAGATTCATCTAAGGAATTATTGGAACTCTTTGGGCAAGTCCACATTAACATCCCTCTCCTTGATGCCGTGTGACACATTCCCACATATGCAAAGTTCCTCAAGGGGCTTTACACTCCTAAGTGTGAAGAAAGGAGTCCTAAGAGGGTGGTCCTTTTAAAGCAAGCAAGCTTGATCATTGTAAGCAATCTACCCTCAAAGAGAAAGGACCTTGGCACACCTTTGATCTCGTGTGCCATTGGAGACACAACTTTTGATCATGCTCTCCTCGACCTAAGAGCCTCCGTCAACCTAATTCCTTTAGTGCTATATAAAGAATTTGCATTTGGTGACCTGAAGTTGGTTGATGTGACCCTACAACTGGCAAACCAATCTGTGGTTAAACTGAGAGGGATGGTGGAGGATGTGATAATTAAAATGAGTGACTTTTATTTCCCAGTAGATTTTCTGGTTCTGAACATGGAAGTCCCGGAAGCCCTCAAAGATGCACCTATCATATTGGGAAGACCCCTCCTAGCCACTGCAAAGGCAAACATAGATTGCCCATCGGGAATAATGGAGATTGCCTATGGTGATCAGAAAATGAGCCTGAACATCTTTCAAGCTATAAGATGACCCTAGGACTGCAATTTACTTGAAGATGATGAAGAATTTTTTGAAGATGCCTGCATGATTTCCACTGTTTTTGGGATAGAGACTGAGGAAGAATCTGGGACCAAGACTAAAATCCCCATGACTGTTGACCACACTTCACCTATTCGCATTCCTGAGGTGAATCTATCCCCAGAAAGACTTGTCCCTATTGATCCCACACCTAACTCAGGCTTGCCCCTAGAGCTAAACCCCTTACCTGAGACTCTAAAATACAATTTCCTTGGGCCAGACCAAACCTATCTTGTGATCATTATTGCCCATTTGACCAGTGACCAGGAGAGCAAGCTAATTTTTGTGTTGAAGAAAAATAAAGAAGCAATTTGTTGGACCCTTGGAGATCTTAAAGGGATTGACCCATCATTCTGCACTCATCAGATATTCACTGATGGCGGGTCGTGACAATCTCGTGAACTTCAAAGGAGACTAAACCCAATTATGAATGAGGTCGTAAAGAAGGAAATAATTAAGTAGCTCGATGCTGGTATTATCTACCCAATCTCAAGTCACCCTTGGGTCAGCCCCATGCAAGTTGTACCCAAGAAGGCTGGGTTAACCATTGTCACCTCAAAGAGAAGGGAGAAAATAGTGACTCGCATAGCTTCCTCATAGAGGATTTGCATAGACTATAGGAAGCTGAATACTGACACAAAGAAAGACCACCTCCCGCTCCCTTTTATTAACCAGATTCTTAAATGGTTAGTCGGACAATAGTATTTCTGCTTACTAGATAGATATTCCTGCTTTAATCAAGTGGCCATACACCTTGATGACCAAGAAAAGACAACATTTACATGTCCCTTTAGAACATTTGCGTTCCAAAGAATGCCTTTCAATTTATGCAATGCACCTGTAATTTTTCAAAGATGCATGCTCGCCATATTCTCAGACATGGTTGGTGACTTGAGATTTTCATGGATGATTTTTCTATCTTTGGAGAATCGTTTGATTCTTGTCTATCACACCTCAACAAGATTCTCCAAAGATGTAAGGAAGTTAATTTGGTCCTCAGTTGGGAGAATTCTCATTTCATGGTCCAAGAGGGCATCATCTTAGGCCATATCAATTTTGAAAGAGGAATCGAGGAAGATCATGCTAAAGTGGATGCTATTTCGAAACTCCCACTGCCCAACTGTGTTAAAATGATCAGATCATTTTTGGGGCATGTGGGGTTCTATCGTTGATTTATCGAGAACTCCCATATTTCGAAACCCCTGAGTAATCTCCTTGGAAAAGACCAACCCTTCGAATTTGATGAGGCCTGCATGAATTCTTTTAATACTCTGAAAAAGGACATCACTCAAGCTTCCATTCTCCAACCCCACAACTGGAATGAGCCCATTGAGCTCATGACTAATGCATCCGATTATGCAATTGGGGTGGTTCTCAGGCAGTGAATTGACCAGAAGCCTCATGTGATATACTATGCCAGCAAAACAATGAATGAGGCTCAAAGAAATTATACTGTCACTGAAAAGGAACTACTGGCAGTCATTTTTTCTCTAGAAAAATACTTGTTGTACAATCTATACAGATTTTATTATTACAATCTATACAGATCACTCGTCCCTCAAAACTTGTTGGACAAAAAGGATGCCAAACCTCGGCTCAATAGATGAATTTTATTGTTGCAAGGATTTGACTTGGAGATGAAAGATAAGGTGGGTACCCAAAATGTAGTGGCTGACCACCTTTCTTGCATCTTGTTTGGTCATTCAACCATGCCCTATTACTCTTTTCCGGATGAGACACTTTTAATCATTCCTGCAGTGCCCTCCTGTGGTTTGCTAATCTTGTTAACTACCTAGCTTCTATGAAATTACCCGAGAATTGGCCCAAGGCTAAGCGTGACAAATTTCTTGCAGAAGCTAGGCATTATTTCTGGGTGGAACCTGATTTATTCAAGATCTACCCAATCAAATCATTCAACAATAAATTCATAGCATATCGACGCATTGTCTTCTTCTACTTGTGGGGGACATCTCTCTAGAAGAAAGACTGCGGCCAAGGTTTTGCAATGTGCATTCTTCTGGCCGACTCTGCATAAGGACACCCATAACTACATTCGGACCTGTACTGAATGACAAAGCGCCCAAAACATGACCCGAAAAGATATGATGCCCCTTAAACCCATACTTGAAATTGAGATCTTTGATGTTTGGGGGATAGATTTCATGGGACTATTCCCAGTGTCGAATGGGTATTACTTTATCCTCTTAGTCGTAGATTACGTGTCCAAGTGAGTAGAGGCAATTCCCACTCGAGCCAATGATCACAAAGTGGTGGTAAAATTTGTCAAGGAAAGCATATTCTCCAGGTTTGAGGTCCCAAAAGCAATTATCAGTGATGAGGGCTCTCACTTCAGCAACACCCAATTCTGGAACCTCTTGGCTAAATATAGGGTCAAGCATAATATCTCCACCCCATACCATCTGCAAACTAATGGCCAGGAAGAGGTTTCCAACCAGTAGGTCAAGAATATCCTGCAAAAGACTGTTAGGCCCAACAGAAAGAACTAATCTAGTAAGTTGGACGATGCTTTATGGCCCTTTCAGACAACCTTTATGGCCCCATTGGCATGTCTCCATACAAGTTGATATATGGAAAAGCATGCCACCTCCCGGTTGAATTAGAACATAGGGCCAACTAGGCAATCAAAGAACTAAATTAGAACTTGGATAAAGCTGGCCATCTGAGAAAGCTCCAACTCACAGAACAGGAAGAGTTACGAAATAAGGCATATGAAAGTTCTCATATCTATAAATGCCGAGCAAAGGCTTATCATGATAAGCATATTGCAAGGAAGCCCTTCGAGCCCCATCGGAGAGTCTAGATCTTCGATGCTTGTCTATGCCTCTTCCCTGGCAAACTTCGTTCCAAATGGATAGGCCCTTTCACTATAACGTAGGTACTTCCTTTTAGAGCTGTTGAAATTCAAGGCTCCAAGACGGGAGCGATTTCTAAGGTTAATGGTCAATGGCTCAAACCTTACTTCGACAACACACCTGCACCCACACTTGAGGATGTAACTCTTATTTACCCATCTTCTTCTTTCTCTTAGTGCTTCTTTGCCCAACTAAAGGCATTAAACTAAGTGCCTGTTGGGAGGCAACCCAACAAAAATTTTGATAGATTCATTCTAGCATGTTAGCTTTTAGGATTGCAGCTCCCCCGCCATTCATTCAAGGACCATTTTTGCTCAGGTGATTTCTTTCCATCGCATGCATTGAGGACATTACATACCTTTAGCATGGGGGGGAGGACTTCACAATTTTGTTGCTACAACCTTAGTCTTTAGACTTTTTATTCAAAAAAAAAGGAAAGATAATAATGAAGAGTCAGCATGATTTTGGAGAAAATGACAAATTTGACACAATGTTTTCGAGAAATAGGAGCGGCAAATTTGTAAAATAGACCCATCAGGGAAAAAGCCTTATTTGCCAAGGTACCAACTTAAAATGAAATTTTGAGAATCTATCAAGGAAATCAATTGGAACTAAGATTAAGGGGATATTATAGTTAGTACTAGGTCAGAATTTGAATATTGTTTTCCCTGAGGTATTTGGTGTCACATATACACACATGAGTCTCTATGTAAGCTTCAGGTTCCCATAATACCCTTCGTCAAAAAAAAAAAGCCTAAAACCCAGCAATTGAAGCTTAAATGAAGCCTGGTCTTGGTTAGTTGAGTACCCGACGTTGAGGGCCTGAAAAAGCCCAATGATGCTGATCAAGCATTTTTGCGTGTGTTTTGAAATATGTTGGAATTGTAGTATAGTTGCACTAAACCCTCGATCAAAAATATTTATTTTATGAAACTCGCATTGATTTTTATTCTTTCATAACATGAGTCCCGGTCATTCGTCTCTGGGAGGCATGAGAAATGATGTTTAGATTTGTCTCTATTTTTCTAACCTAAATCTAACCTAACCTAATCTTTTTGGTCATTTTGTATTTTGCAATTTGTTTGTGTTTTTTTTTATTTTTGAAAAGCAAACACGAAAAATAGATCTAAATATGCTAGAAAAAACCTAATCTTAACCTAACTAGTGGGCGTGTATTCATAATGATGATAGAAGCATACCACTACTTATTCAAAGAGAAAATAATCATGAATAACTAATTATACGAAGTTGCAAAAGTACATAGAAAGAACTAAACTAAGGGAATGCTAGGATCAACCAAGAGTGGTTATGAAGAAGCCTTCTTGGCCGTCCAAGAAGATAAAGAGAGGAAGGGCATGGGCTCATCTTCCAAGGAGAGAGAAGAGGGCACGCCCAAGAAGAAGTAGAGGAGAAGAGGGTGGTGGACCCTTTCTCTTCTAGCCGTCCTTGAAGCCTTGGAGGAGAACACCTTGGAGCTTCACTTGGTCGTCCCTGGAGGAGCACCTTGGAGCTTCTTCTAGCTGCCCATGGAGGAGGAGAGTGGACGACCTTGGGAGGGTGGAAGGAAAGGTGTTGGTGGTCACAAGAGTGGAGTGGAGGAGAATGAATTAATTTTATCTAAGGTGGTCGTACAAGGGGTCTTAGTAGTAGGTGCTTTGGTTGGGCTTACTAAGATTAGGAGGGCTAAGAATAGGTGTTTCTAGAATAGGCTATATTTAGGTGTTTTCTAGACTAAGGTAGAAGAAGTGTGTGTGTGTGTAGTTGAGTGTGCGTGGATGTGTGTTTCGGTAAATCTAGGTTAGGTCAAGCTAGATTAGGTGGGTATCAACCTAATTATGCTTAAGAAAGTCTAATTGGATAGGAGTGAACCTAATCGGGTCTAGGTCAAGTCTAATTAGGTTCTTCTGAGCCTAATTAAACTTGTATGGGTAGGTAGGAGTCAATTAGATCCTGGGTGGATCTAATTGGTTTCAGGTTCACCCAATCAACTATAGATGCATCCAATTTGGTATGGCCTCACTCAATTGGGATAGAGATAGGATAAGTGAGGTTATGGATAGTAGGATAGGCTTAGGAGGTCTTTAATTAGGTTTCCTAAGGTGTTTAGTGGGGTTTCTATGTCAAAAGAGGCAAGCTTGGGCTATTAGCACTTAAAACAGGAACTAGAGAATAGTATTAGACATCTAGGGAACATATCAGATGTCTTAAAGTCCAAAATTAGATGTCTGAATAGTAAATAGGACGTCCAATTCTATGTCAGTGTTGGAGTTTGGTTCTGGCGAGCATTTCTTCAAAAATCAGACATCCAACCACACTGTCTGGATGTCCAGAAATGTGTTGGGAAGTGAGTTTTGGGTTCTCTATGGTAGGTTTGGGTTCTTAAGTTCTTGGGTACCCTAAATAGCTTGTAGGCACTAGTCTCCTAGGGTTTCTAAGATTTAGGGTTGGGGTAGGGATAGTGTGGATAGAAACATGGACTTTATCAGGGTGGGCAAACTCTTCCCTCAGGGATTCATAACAAATAATCTGCAATTTTACCCCTACTTTTTAGCTTAGGTAGAAGATGTCTGAATCAAGTGGGTTTACATTTGGTTGCTCACACTCATCTGATGCTACATATAATCTAGTACTACATATTCTAAATTTCTAGACTATCAAACAAATCAACCTAGAGAGAGGCCAAAACCTATGCTCACTTTAGTTCCTTCGTACTTTCACTCTTTTTCTTTTTGAGCTCATCATCTCACCATATTTTGTCAATGTGCTCAATATTTGGTGGCCTCACATAGCATTAACATTTTGATTAAAATTCTAATAACCATACAACTATGTCAGAATTCCTCAGGCCATATTTAGGCGATCAGCGATACAGAAAAGTAGGTACAGGCCATATTTGGTGGATCGCAATGTTAGGGGTTTTGTTGCCTCAATGTAAGTGACTCAAAAATAAAATAAATAGATAAACACAATTATGAACTCAACACTTTTTTCAAACTTTTTCTCTTTCTTCCTCTTTATTTTTTCTTTTTTCTTTTTCATATATATATATATTCTTTCTTCTTCTTCGTTTTCTTCGTTTTTTTTTACATATCTATGAACATAACATAATACAACACAACACACTCAAATTTTATTCAAGAGGCATTATTAGGGATTAGTGAAGTTCAAGAGGATATCGGGTAGCTTATTTGGTGGAAATGCCTACTCGCATCACCAAGAAGGGTACAGATAGGACAACATATTTTTTGACCTTTGACACTAATACCCTCCTTCAATCGAGGATTCTGTAGAGGATGGTCGTGACCATCCACCTTAATCATAGTTTTATTAGAATTCAATCTTTGCACATCTAGCTTATTTGGTGGCTCTCAAGAATTCTCACAAGATTCGTACGTAGGAACTTGAGAGCGAAAACTATGCCTAACTCCAAGTATCATTATCTAATTATCCAAAGACTAAGAATCCTTGCACTAGACTTTGAGCACCAGTGGACATTCTACTCTCACCTCACAATTGTTTGGTGGATCTATTGGAAGATGGTTTGCTTGACTCCCTAACCACTATCCAAGGGTTTAGGAAAAAAAGCAATGCTTCTTCTCGACAAACTAAAGATGTTTATCAGTTTTCATAATGGATCATTGCAATATCTACATGTAAGTGTAAACATTGTACTAGATTCTAGATTCAGAATCAACTCAATAATAAAATCCCTAATAAAACTTCCTTGATAAAAATTAATGCTTGAATATATATAAATGTTATGTATAAGCTTTCAAAGTTGCACTTTGAATATTTCCCTAATTCGGGATACATTTAGCTTGACCCTAATTTTAGAATAAAAAGGTGAGTGGATGAGTCAGAAGTGGTTGTTGCGAATGATTTCTAGCTCTATTTAAAACATTGGAGGTGGAGTCGGTTGTTCTTAATTTAAGGACACTAAAGTGCAATTAACATGATGTCCGAAAGGTTTCTTCTAGGTGTTGGTAGAAAAACTTTCAGTTTACATGTACTACACTCCCTCCATGCCTACTTTCTTGCATGTCGTCATGCATGAATATAATGAAAAATAAATTAAGACAGGGAGTACATGGGTTTTAATCACCTGGAATAGCTCCTGATTTTTTTTGTTCCTCTTATTCCAACGCCTAAGAAGTATAAATAAATATGCAGGAAAATATGCCAAATAAAATATGCTATATATAAGTGCTAAGATTAATGCCTCTAGCTAAGAGTAAACTCAAAAAGGATATGTCAATATTGTATTAAGAATGGTGAGTAAAATGATAAGAATTTTAATCTCGTTCACCAACAATGGGCCACAAATGCAGATCAGTTGTCCATGAAGTCCAAGCCCAAAGAGTCGGAAAAATATGTAGATTGGGCTTGGGATTATCTGCAGCCAAGTGCTACCACAGAAAGACAGATAAATATGGGTGCCTGGAAGAAATGAAGATGAGGGCATCCCAAAGAGGTGATGGAGAAGATGGGTGGTTAGGGTATGGGTGAAGTCGTGTGGGGTAAAATTATATGGATCCTGATAATGGTGATGAATGGAAGCCATGACCCAAGTGGTGTAATCAAATCTGGAAATCAAGGTCCAGTGATCAGTCTCCATCTCTCCCAAAGATGTTTCTTCCTGAGTATCATCCTCTTCCTTTTCCAAATAATTCAATTCCAATTCCCAATTATTACATGATTCAACAAAATTTTTAGCTTCTTTAGATAACTTAGCATATGTAATCCCTAATAATTTTCAATCTCTTGAATATCTTTTTCATAGGGGGATATTTCCTCCTTACTTAGATGGAATTGGGCATTAGATTCGACAGTGAGTTCCTCCATGAAAGTGGAATGGGCTAAATCATTGATTGAGGAGTCATTATGGTCTTTTTGATTTTATTGTTTAGTGTATGTGATCATCTGAGTTAATTCATCAATGTCGACATGGGTATCCTCAAATACAACAAAATCATATTCAAACTCTTTAATGCTTGGTTCCTCAAAATGAAATAATTGATATTCAGGCCCTAAATCAAGATCAAGATCATCAAATGAGTCTCCCTCCTCAACTTCAATAGGAACATCAATATCATCCACCTTGGGTGTCTGATCTACAGAATCCTCAATGACCACCGCAGAATCAAAATTCTGTTGTGGCACACTGACAAGGATTGATTCTCGCACATGTTTTGAAAACAGAGATCTCGTCGTAGTATAATGCGTGAAAATGCTCGTGAAAAATAATTTATAAAGATAATGAGACTTGAGTCCCGGCCATTCATCTCTAGGAGGTGTTTATGGAAATGCTTATTTGAAATCGATCTCGCTTGCTCTACTTGCTTAAAATCGCACGCCAGTTTCTAATCATCGGATCAATGTTCGGCCACTTTCATTATTAACCCTAATTATGTGCGCATGTGTTAGGTAGATAACAAACGTGAAAGTGTGAGTTTCAGTACGCACAATTCTAGTTATGTGGTGGTTGTTTACAGAAAATGTGTTAATAGTTAGATCCTCGATATTTTCAGGTACCAGCATGCTAGTTACAACATATAGTAATTAAGAGCAGGCAACTTTAATCACACAAAAATATTGCAACAAGGCTCATGGTGATTTTCACAATTAGATATATATATATATATAGAAAAAGATTTTCATTGATTTATGATGGTGTTTGCAACATAAAGCTCATGGAAAACTTGTAGAGGAATGCTTGAAAACATAAATCTAGCTAGCAGAAAATGATTGCGTACATGAATCTAAGGGGGGATTATGCATGCATCATTGGGGGAGAATATAGAGCTACACTATTAAGCAATAAATAAATCAGTAAATCTATGAACTATAGCAGAACTAAGGGCATTGAGAGGTAGGCTCCGATGGCCTTTGACTTGGTTGAGAGGAGAAGGAGGGGCGGCCAATGGTGCTTAGGCTAGCCCTTGGAGAGAGGTTGAGGAGGTGATCCAACATCTTGGCATGGAGATGGTGGTGGCCATGGTGAAGCTACTCGTGAAGGTGGAGTGGAGGTGGAATGAAGCTAAGCTAAAATGGAGCCAAGAGTGAATGGGTCCAAATTGCCACCCCTTAGGTCTTTTTATAGACATAAGGGAGACTTTCTAGAGAAGTGTGGAACTCTCTAGAGAGAGCTCCAAGTGTGGCCATCCAAGGAGAGAGAGAGAGGGTGGTTCTTAGATCCACCAAAAGTGGATCTAAGGGAAGACTCATCCTTGGTTGCTATTTTTGGCAACCAAGGTGGTGCCACCTTTGGAAGGTCCTAGAATACTCTAGGTGGTGTGGGAGTGTGTGAATGGGTGTGTGTGTGTGTGTGTGTGTGGTCGTGCCCTAAGTGGTTAGGTGGGTTAGGATAGGTTCTAATGGGTTTAGGTCTAGGTTAGGTCTTAAATTAGGGTTGCAAACCCTAATTCACTAAGGAAAAGTGCAATTAAACTTAATACAAGTTTAATTGGGTGTGTGTAAACCTAATTAGTGTAAAAAAACTCAATTAAGTTAGGTCTAGTCAATTGGACACTAACTGAGTCCAGTTGGATAGTGTCTACTGAGATCAGGGCTCAATTGGACTCAATGAGTCCAATTGAATACGTTGATAGAATTGACTAAGATCCAAGTCAATTAGGTTTAGTGAGGACCTAATTAGGTCCTTAGGGAGGTCTAGAGGTGATGTACTATGATTAGGGCACCTTAATTTAGGTTCCTAGGGGGTTAGAATTGGGTTTAGGGAGCTAGAGATTCAAGATCAAGGCTTGAATCTCAAAATAGGGTCTAGAGGGTAGTTTTGGACACCTGATAAAAGTGTTAGATGACTTATAGCGAAAAATCAAAAGTATAGACTTCAAGCTTGGATGTCTAATCGGAGTCAGGAGGGATTCTAGGTTCTGTCTTGGGTATTCTGTAGAAATTGGACATCTGACCAAGTGTCTAGACGTCCAATAACACCGTAGAAGTGGGTTTAAGGTGTGTAGAAGTTGGCTAAGGGTTCTGGACATCCTATAACTCATCTAGACGTCCAGATAGAGGATAGAATTAGGGTTTTAAGGTTTCCTAAGGTGCGGTGACCAAATCTAAGGGTGGCTAAGGCTTGGGGAAGCTTCTAGGCTGTCCTAGGGCTAGGATGGACCTAAGTTGTTCACAATTTATTTCTTTATTCCTACTTAATAGAATAGCATACCTTAACTCCCTTACATTATTATCTACTACATCTAATCTTGGTCTTCCACTCCAACTTTGCTGCAAAACCAGTTATTCTTTATTCTTCAGATCCAGCTTCAGATCTAGCTTATCACCTGCAATTGACATAATGCACCTAATCAATACATTATAGCATTATTTTATGCATAGCTAAAAGAAAGCAGTAAAGGTGCTAGTAATGCTTATGCATGCATGAATTACCCTAACTTATGCTAAGTCCTAGCCTAATTTAGGTCAATTAAGACCTATGATTGCTGCGCAATCACACACCTGACCCAAACTCAAACATTTCTGATTTTTGTTACTCGTCCCGGATTCTATGAAGCTCTTTTCTTATATCATCATATTCTCTAGCACTGGCTTCTTTTATTTCATGAACCATTTTGATCAATTGAGTAATCTGGGATTCAATTCCAGGGCAGGGGTTTGAATTTGGCTAGGTCAGTCAAGATAGTCAACCATGCTATCAATGAATTGATCCTGTATTGAGGGTGACTCTTGTGATTTAGTAGAATCTTGATTCGGGTCATGTGGTCCTACCCAAGTGTCAATTGCCATGGTTTCTTCCGAATTACCATCTAAATCACTTTCTGTATCATCCAAAAAATACACTGACTTTGTTTTCTTAGTGGCTGCATAAGTATCAAAGTGAATCTTCTCATTGCTGCTACTCATTTCCATACATCCTAAGTAACAGTCAATCTGTGCATTGGCCATAGCCAAGAAAGGGTGACCTAGAATGATGGGTGAATCACTTAGCTTCACCGGCATATCCATGTCCAAAACAATAAAATCAACCGAAAAGGTAAGACCTTGCACCTTAATGATCACATCCTGAACTACCCCCTTAGGTGTGTTGATGGAACCATCTACCATTTTAATGGTGATAGGTGTGGGGTGCAGATCTCCAAGTCTAGCGCAGTCAAAAAGGGCAGTAGGAATCAAGCTGATGGAAGACCCTATATCCACAAGGGCACTATTAAAGGTGAATCCCTTGATGGCACAAGATATGAACGGTTTTCCAGGGTCAATATTTTAAGGTGGTAGAGTGCCAGAAGCGAATGCACTTATGTTAGCAGATAGAACCACCTCTTTAGGTGTGTAAGTCTTTTTCTTTTCTTGTGACTCTTTCTTTAAGGCTCCAGAAAAGGGTAAATAAGTCAAATCATCTTCAGGAGCCTTTTTCTTCTTTTTGTCCCTAGAGTCTAAGCCAGAGCTGGTTGTAGGTTTAGTCCTAAGATTTTTGGTTGAGCTCGAATCAGATCATTTGGGTGGTCTCCTAGCTTTTCTCTTTCTTTTAGAATCCAAAGAAGTTGCACCTCCACAATGGCACATGTGATAAATTGGAGGAGTTGGAAGAATAGGTGGAGAATAGGAGTGAAAAGGAGTGTGCATATGGGGATAGATTGATTCTTGAAGTCTCTTGATTTGATCCCCTTGAAATTTCACTTGATTTTCCAAATTAGTCTGCCATTCTTCATTTTTCTTGTCAAAGTCCAATAAAAGGTTCATGATATCCTCAAGGGTGGTTGTGGGTTGGGTTGGACTAGATGATTTCCCTAATGTGGATTAAGTAGAGTACTGGGCTAACCTAGATTAATATTGAGTTTGATTTTTCCTCTATGGAGTCCATGAAAGATCAGGATTGTCTCTCCACTTTGGGTTATACGAACTAGGATATGAATCAAAGTGTGTATCACCCTGAGTGGGGCTGACTATAGAGGGGGTTGATTGAGAACCTGATGTGTGGTTCTGTACTTGTGATCCATTGTTCCAATTCTTAAGTGATATGTCATCAAGTATAGATGTATCAAAAATGGTGCATTCCCCAAGTGATCTACCCAAATCATGAAGTAGGTCCAAAGGTGCCTTCTAGCTTGGCTGAGTCCAGGATACCTACCTCGAGTAGCAAGAGTCAGTAAAGTAGCCATTGAATCCAAAATATGGGTCACCTAATCCACTAGGCTAGCTATTCCGGATCACTTATTCCTGGGAGGAGTGATAAGATTGAGATTCTACCTAGCATTGTCTAATTTGCTCCAAGAACTTGGCACATTGATCCTTATAATCCTTGTTATACTCATAGAATTCAACAACTATGGCCTTCAACCGGTTCTAATCTAGATAAGGGTCGGTCGGATCCATGAGGTTTAGGTTCTAAATAAGCTAGGGGATAAGGAGTATGAGAATAATCATATCCTAGCTGCTGAGGATGAGTCTCCCAACCAAGAGGAGTTGAAATCATGGTTGGATTAGAAGATGGAGGACCTTGAGGGTCAAAAGGATGATATGGGTTCATGGATATTTGAGAAAAGAAGACAATAGAGATAATAGAGTGTCTTCCTTAGGAAGGCACAACCAACTACAAGGGGCTAGTGAAAATAAGGCAAGGGCCTAGAATGAAAGAAAAGCCCCAAATCAAGCAAACAAGCTAGCCCTAAATTGTATACCCTAAATGGACCTAAACTTGGCTCCCTGAAATGGACTTGGGTTAAACCAACCCTTTAATTACTTGGCTAGCCAGAAGGGTGGGACCCCCTAGGACACCCCACTCGGTAGGACACCACTAGAGGTTAACACGGTTACCGCACTGACCTTTCTTGTCACCAGTTGGTCCAAAAAGACAAGGCCTTGATTTTCACCTAATTAAACTTTGGTTACCAAGTAAGTTAGTCTTTCCTAGGATACGTCTACTTAGTTTTAGGCTTGGGCTTGAAGTGCTCTTGGAATGTGATTGGGTGTTATGGGGGTGTTGCCCTCAAAATTAGATTTAGCAGTGTGAAGTGCACAGACAAAGGATTTGCAATACAAGCTTTAATAATGTAGTGGCTTTTATGGTTCAAGTGCTTGTATTAATTTCTATTA
Organism: Thalassia testudinum; assembly: GCA_037157565.1. Taxonomy (NCBI): domain Eukaryota; kingdom Viridiplantae; phylum Streptophyta; class Magnoliopsida; order Alismatales; family Hydrocharitaceae; genus Thalassia; species Thalassia testudinum. The sequence continues at coordinate 105,762,942 of JAZHRO010000003.1, read as the reverse complement.
GGGTTTCCTTGTTTAAGTCAATTCAAACAAGGTTGTAGTGAAGCGCATAATAGGTTTTGCAAGTCCCAATTTGTTATATGAATTTCTTTTAACTATGGAATGCAAATGTGCTCTACCTTAATGTGGAAACCCTAATATCAGATAGGTCAAGATGATGATTTTAGGTCCAACAAGGTAGAAGTGGTGCGACCCAATCAGAGGAAACAATGGTCCGAATGCGCCACTACTAAGTGAAATAGACCTAAGTGGTTGCCTAACTTGAAATGTAAATCAGTTTAATTCAGGTAGGTGAGGGGGTCAATCAAGAAATAAACCTCACCTACTAGGCAACTAAGTTGAGTCAAGTCAGTTTAGATCTCTAGAAAAAAATTAAACCCTAAAGTTTTATGTCCAAGGGTTTATGCTCTTCTAAAAACCTGCAGTCAGACCTTATTCTGGATTGAAATCACTCCCCAGATCAGTAAAGGAAGCCAAATAGGATGAAATTTGATGAAGATCTTCTTTTCTCAATAAGGCATTCAGGGAGTATTTTTTAAACATTTTTACTATTTCATACAATTTTTCATGAATTTTTTTATTGTCAGGGGGTCAAAAAAGATAGATGGACCCCTATGAGTAATTCAGTTTTGAAACAATATCAAAGAAAATCCAAAAATTCTTGAAAACCTATATTAAAAACTAGGTTTCAGTGGCTTTCCAACTCGGCAAATTTTAGATCAATCTAATTTATATAGAGGTTAGAATTAACATCTAAAGCTACATAAAATCAATGTGCAGACTATTCTCACCCTCTTCCACTTACAAATTTTTAAAATTTGTACAGTGCGAATTTTTCAAAATAAAATACGATGTTGGAAAGCTGGTTTGAAACCCTAATATATGATCGATTCTCAAGATTTTTGAATTCCTAATTTGGTGGAAATTAATTTTTGAAAATTGAAATCAATTTCATGCCGAGTTTCTAAATGTAGAGTTGGTGTATTTTAGGCAGTTTTCATGTCAAATATACACCAAATAAAGATTTTTTTTTAATTCAAATTCGAAAATTTGAATTTAAATATATATATATATATATTTTAAACCTAAGAAATCAACCAAATAGAGGATGAAGAATAATACCTGTGATCTTCATCACGGGTTGATGCATGGACAGATCCTTGTCTTGACCTACAATCAAGACAAATGCAAAAATGTTAAGCAAATGCAAATCCAAATCTAAAAACTCACTCATTGCCTCCTCAGCAACGACGCCATTTCACAATGTGTTTTTGCGCATGTTTTAAAATACATTGGAATTGTAGTATAGTTGCACTAAACCCTCGATCAAAAATATTTGTGTTACAAAACTCGCATTGATTTTTATTCTTTTATAACATGAGTCTCAATCGTTCATCTTTGGGAGGCATGAGAAACAATGTTTAGATTTGGATCCACTTTTCTAACCTAAATCTAACTTACCCTAATCTTTTTGGTCTTTTTGTGTCTTACAATTTGTTTGCATTTGTGTTTTTTTTATTTTTGAAAAGAGAACATGAAAAATAGATCTAAATATGCTAGAAAAAACCTAATCTTAACCTAACTAGTGGGCGTGTATTCATAATGATGATAGAAGCATACCACTACTTATTCAAAGAGAAACTAATCATGAATAACTAATTATGCGAAGTTGCAAAAGTACATAGAAAGAACTAAACTAAGGGAATGCTAGGATCAACCAAGAGAGGTTATGACGAAGCCTTCTTGGCCGTCCAAGAAGATAAAGAGAGGAAGGGCATGGGCTCATCTTCCAAGGAGAGAGAAGAGGGCACACCTATGAAGAAGTAGAGGAGAAGAGGGTGGTGAACACTTTCATTTCTAGCCATCCTTGAAGCCTTGGAGGAGAACACCTTAGAGCTTCACCTGGTCGTATATGGAGGAGCACCTTGGAGCTTCTTCTAGCCATCCACGGAGGAGGAGAGTGGACGGCCTTGGGAGGGTGGAAGTGAAGGTGTTAGTGGTCGCAAGAGTGGAGTAAAGGAGAACGAATTAATTTTATCTAAGGTGGCCATCCAAGGGGTCCTAGTAGTAGGTGATTAGGTTGGGTTTACTAAGATTATGAAGGCTAAGAATAGGTGTTGCTAGAATAGGCTATATTTAGGTGTTTTCTAGACTAAGGTAGAAGTGTGTGTGCGTGTGTGTAGTTGAGTGTGTGTGGATGTGTGTTTTGGTAAATCTAGGTTAGGTCAAGATAGATTAGGTGGGTATGGACCTAATTATGCTTAGGAAAGTCTAATTGGATAGGAATGAACCTAATTGGGTCTAGGTCAAGTCTAATTAGATTCTACTGAGCCTAATTAAACTTGTATGGGTAGGTAGGAGTCAATTAGATCCTGGGTGGATCTAATTGGGGTCAGGTGCACCTAATCAACTGTAGATGCATCCAATTAGGTATGGCCTCACTCATTTGGGTTAGGGATAGGATAAGTGAGGGTATAGATAGTGGGATAGGCTTAGGAGGTCTCTAATAAGGTTTCTTAAGGTGTTTGGTGGGGTTTCTAGATCAAAAGAGGCAAGCTTACGCTTCTAGAACCAAAATCAGAAACTAGAGAACAACATCAAATTTCTAGGGAACATATCAGACATCTTAATTGAATAAAAAATTGGACATCTAATTTTGCATCAGTGTTGGAGTTGGGTTTTGGCAAGCATTTATGCAAAAATCAGACGTCCAGCCACACTGTCTGGACATCTAGAAATGTGTTGGGAAGTGAGTTTTGGGTTTTCTATGGTAGGTTTGGATTCCTAAGTGATTGGGTATCCTAAATAGGTTTTAGGTACTAGTTTCCTAGGGTTTCTAAGGTTTAGGGTAGGGATAGGGATAGTGTGGATAGAAACATGCATAGCGCTGTCCTTGTTTTAGGTTTTAAGGCCAAGATGTCCTAATGGAAGTGGTTTTGGGTTTAGGAAGGCTGTCCTAGGGTTTCTAAGGGTAGGGATAAGGCTATTCTCCTCACTCCACTTGTCTGGCTCAGTCTTCTTCTCTCTTTATTGCCTTATTCCACTCTATCTCGCTTCCTGGATTACTTTATTACTTGCAAATGACAACAAAAAACATTAAATAGCAAGATATCTCATCTTATTCTATATAAAATGATGTAATGCATGATATGCATGATATGAATGCAATATTTACAAATTAAGCTAGGTTCAAACATTATTTAGGTTGATTAAGACGTATTATTGTTGTGCAATCAGATGTGCAGTAACATATCACTTCCTTTGATTGCCTACCTCAATACAAACAGCTTATATAGTTGGGGGGGCATAAGGGCATGTGTTGGTCCAAGTGCCATGGGTTGCATTATCACGAAATGTCAAAAATCGAGGGCTTGTGCCCGATGGTTTCCATGGGCGGTACTATCTCGAAGTACTGATTGCCAGGGGCCCATGGGGGAAAGTGATGGGTACGAGGATTCTGATCGTTCACGACTAGACTGATTAGAGGCTAAAATTGAGAAAAAAAATGTACACCAATAAACCTTTCATCCGCATTCACCCTGAAGCAATCGTAGTATAACTTATTTTCCTCACACTCATTGGCCCCAAACTTTGAGGGGAAACAAGATCAGGAATTGGATCAAGGCTGAGAAACAGTACGATTAACTCTTGAAATTGGAAGTATGAGGAATCAGAGAGAGAGAGGTATGCTTGTTTTAAGAATCCACCTAGGAGCTATAGGTCTAGTTTGCGAATTTGAAAGCTCTAACTCGCTCTTGAAAAATAGCTGTCCCTGATTCTCCCTGACTTCATCCCAAAACTTGTGAAACCCTTCCCGATCAAAAGATGTATAGGATTTTTGTTTTGCTAGGGGACTAGCAAAAGCTTAGCATGGGAGTGTGATAAACACCAATTTTGCATGCATGTTAGGCTTATTTTGGGGCTTATCCCTTGTACATTATTGCATAAATCATCTTGCATCATTGCATTTTAGAAATAATATGAAAAGTAAGCCATGTTTAAATTTTGATGTAAATTGGTACCTTGATCATCTTTTGTTAGCTTGTGCAGCAACCCACAAGAACCCATTCCCGAAGGAGCACCTTGAGGAGCTACATAAATGAGGTCATGTTACATGTGGAAGACGAATTAAATGAGCTTGGGATAAAAATTATTCCAAGCAATTGATTTGTTGGAATTAAAGCCAAGAGGTGAAAAGGAAAGTCAAGAAATTAAAGAGCTAAGGATGCACCTTTTCAAGGGAGGCTATTGCCTTCCTAAGGAAGCCAACCCTTGGAAGTTTCCTTAGGAAGCTAAAAGCCACCTTTATAGCCAGCCACTGATTAGCCCATATTTGTGGGCTATTTAAGTATATGAATCCCTAAACATTAAGATATCTTTAACATTTAGCTAGCATACATTAGGATGTAAATAAATTAATTCATATTTTTAGCTTAATTGCATAATTCATGTATTGCATTCATATCTAAATGCATTTAGAATTAACTTAGAATTACATGCATTTGATTTGTTAACCAATTAGGTGCATTACATGCATTGTTTTAATTTAATATAGAAGTTAAGGGTTTTTGCATAAATAATCCTAATATTTTATTATTTTATTATTACTCTTCTTCCACAAGTAATGGCTCCGCTTCCTCCTCCTACGCCCTTTCATTCCTCACAGCTATCAGCAATTGTTCGACGAGAAGAGTGGATATGCTCCCACCTCTTTGCAATTCAAATCCGTTAGCTGCAGCTACAAGAGAGAGGAGATGACCATGCTCGACATGCCACCATCCACTCTGTCACTGTGCTTCACCTCCACCACCGCCAGCCTCAATTGTGGCAGCAAGCCTCCACCATCGTGGGCGTGTGGTGTGACAGGCCGCACCGCCATCTGGAGCTTGCTCACATCACTATGAATGCATGCTGCTCCACCATAAGCACAGATAGGCGAGCATGCTTCCAACTCAATGCCACTGTTCATCTTCCCCATCTTCTTTCTCTATTATCACCAAAGAACCCATAACCTCCACCACCATTCCCGCTCACAACCGTCACCTTAGGCAACCACCTGCTCCTCCAACGTCAATAGAACCTCACAACCCTCCCCTTCCCATCTCCATGCCTCATCACTCTCCATCTCCTTCTTCTTCTTCCTCTCCTACTATGGTGAAACAAACCCAACATCATCACCACCTCGACCACTTGTAGCACCACCAACATCACACCAAGCAGCCAATGGCTGCAACCCTCGTGCACCACCACCCTTGGCCACATGCTTACACGAGAACTGACTGCCCCTCCTTCCCCTTGCCGTGCCTTCGCCAACATGCAGCAAAGGCCATGCGCAACCCAGAGCGCAACATCGCACCCACCGCCTACCCGACCACCCCACGTGCGTACGCCACTCTGCACAGCAGCAGTAGCAGCAACCTGCAGTGCACGTGTGTGCCCCTACTCCCCCTCGCCTCCAGATCGCGCGCCGAGCTTCTTCGTAACAGCTGCAGCATGGTAACGGCCGCCTCCCATCTTCCCTCCATCCCACCAGCTCTAGCCACCATCCACCGTGCCACCACCACCATCAGATGCGCACTGTCCTCGCCCACCTCCAGCGAAGACCTCACCACCGACCATCACCTCCTCTACATGCGCGAGCCATTCCAAGGGAATCCTTTGTTTCCCTTTCTAATTCTTTTTACATGATATGCCATTGCCAAAGTTTATTTTTCTCATTTAATGGATATTATAATGCTAGCTATTTTGCGAAGATAACCTCCCTCCTTTCTTTAAATGAATTACCAATATATATGAACACTATGAGCCTCATTTGAAAGGAGTTTTAGCTTTGTTTCTGTACAAAGACTTCGATGAACATTTACTTTTAGCTTGTGCAAGTTTTGATAGGCCTATTCCTCCCTGTGGAGACGACTCGCTCGCTTTGGAGTGGTTAATTTTACTTTGTGTTGATTAAGAGTTTTCCACCACGCAATATATAACAACATTATCATTTTACTGTGATCATCTTGTTTAAGAGAAAACCTCTCTTTCAAATGGCGTCGTTGCCGAGGAGGCAATGGGCTTATTAAACTCGCATTTATTTATTTATTTGTTCACATTTTATTTGAGGCACATTTCAATTCAATTGTCTGTTTGGTGTGAGGTACGTGTATTTGGAGACATCTCGTCACACCCACCTCATCATCTACAACACTATAGACCTTGGGCCACACATTGGGAGAAGAAGCACCATAGCCATTGCGCTTGCGACTGAGGTGGACCTTGATTCCATCGTCGAAGAGCATTTTGAGGGAGCTACAATCATCATCTCCATTCTAAATAGATAGAATAGATAGCTTATTAGATTAGCTTAGAATTAGTTTAGACTTCTTTCATTCTTTTCATTTCAGTTTGAGACCCTTGTTCTAAGGTACAATTGAGGGGTTTAATCCCCCGAACTTGTTTTAGGCCCATTGTGGAGGGCATTTTTGCAGGAGTCTATTCCCATTTATTTAGAATAAGGTTTTTATTTTCTTTCGTGGATTGATTTTATTTTTCTTGTTTGTGCATAAGAAGGTTAGATATAAAACATAAAAGAAAAAAAATCAAAATACAAGTTGTCTACTAGAAGCTGCATGCCCCTAGGTGGAACCACATAGGTGTGTATGACAGCAATTAGATGTTTCTTTGATTGAATTGTGTGCATCTTGCATTGTTGAAAGTTGGAGCCAAGGTATGTTTCTCTATATCCTTGCATATCTTCCTGATCACGCATTTGCACTTGAATCTAATTTGTAAGAACACATAATTTGACTTGAAGAAAGTAACAAGTGGTCACATTAAATTTCTGGAAAAGGACTTTAACTAGAGGAGGAACATTAAAAACCAAGGACTTGAATTGAGAACTTATCATGCCATTCACAAAATTCAAACTCAAAATTTTATAGTGTATGCACACGTGAATGATTGTGCACCAAGGCACGCATTTAGACACTCCTTAGGTTTGGAACCACTAGGAGTAGAGACTGCTATTACTGGGTTCTGAAGTGACCCAAACTTTCCAAAACTTGCGGATTAAGGGTAGTTAAGAAGCACCACGAAAGCAATGCTTCAAAGGAAGGGCTTGACCCTACTTGCATCCCTCTTTGCCGTGTTTGGTGGTGACTAAACTTTTCGGGCTTTAAGAAAGATCACCTAAGTCCCAATTAGTCTTCTTAGGCGTATCATAGGTCGACAAGTAGGTGTGTAATTGTTTAAATAACTTGATTTGTCACCTACAACTAGACTTCAATCTCAAATGCCTAAATTGGTAAAGACCCAAATAGTCCTTTGACTTGTGTTTGTATTGGGAAGAATCTGACTTGGGTGTGAGTTAGAATGGACCAATTTGATCACCTTTCTTTCACCTCTTGCCCACACCCTTACCCCTATTTTGCATTCTTTGATCCCATGCATTAAGATGATCCATCCTTTAATGGACATAATGGCAGTCATTGGTATCCTTTTTACTACTACTATAGGAGTATTAGCAGAACCTAGGAGCGGGATTTGCCTTGCCCAATATCCCACTCACCAAAGAAATACCCAACCTACCCTCCCTGAATGATTTTAATGGTTGGATAGAAACTCCTGGGTACTATTAGCATGAGCTTGACTTCTCTCCTGATAGTAATATGACCTCTCCTCCTTGAAAATGCAAGATGAAATGATCAAATTATTAGGACAATCTTTGAGAGTAGGCCAACAAGAAAAAGAAGACATTAGCCACCCAACCTACCCCATTGAGGATGACGTGCACCCCTCTACGCTAAATGCATCTCATGGGACAGCCATGCCCTAACTTGGAGGGGAATTTCGAGAATTTTGAAAGGAAGAATAGCTACTTCTATGGGACTGATTTGAAGCTTCCCTGCTAGATGACAATTCCTTGAGAGGTCCACACCATAAGTGGGAAGAGGATATGAATCAAAGTAGCTACCATTTGGATTTAGAAAGGTAGCAACCCGAGGAAGATAATGATCATGTTGAGTATCCACCTAAATTATATTGGAGTCAAAAGAAGGGAATGATGGTACCATTGGAAGACCTCGACCCAGATGATAGTATTTTCGTGACATTTGATAAAGTGGGTCAAAGTCAAGTTGTTAATCCCACCCTCCCTTTTGATCACGAGATGGAACTCAAGCCCACCCTTAGGGAACATGAGCATGAAGAAATTCACCTATCTGAGGAGTCTGATGTTACCAGTGTAAACCACTTACCCCAGATAGAGATCCCTAGGGGACCTGCCGAAATTTTAGATGATTCTAGACCTCGGGTACATGATGAATTGTATGATTAGGAGAATGATGAATTATGTGAGGAACCTACATTGAAGATTTGGAGTGACACTAAGGGTCATTATGCTTTACTTGAAGAATTAGCTCTCGAGAATGTCACAAATTTGACCAAATTAATTTTCTTTAGCACATCCATTGATGATATTCTTCTTCATGACGATGAAATGCTGGAAAACGAGGAAGCAACTTCTGATATTTATGTGGATTCACATATAGACGCCAGGGAGGAATTGAGTAAAGAATAAGAACCTGGGGATGAGATTGACAAGGTATTCCCTAAATATGTTGCTTCCAACCTGCCTTCATTTGATTGGGAATCACCGTCTGATTCGCTTATGTCTGAAAGAGAAATCGTGACTCCATTACTTGAAATGATCACTGATGAAGTTGATGAGTGGCTACTCATCATAGCTAAAAGGCCGAAATTAAGCTAGATACTAAGCAAAACAATATCAAATTAACACATAAAAAGGGTTAAGTGTGGGAATTAAAGAAAAGACCTAAAACTTTTAATGTGTGTTAAAATCTCCTAATTAGGTCACAAAAATGGGATATTCTGAAAACTAAAGAACAAATGATGATCCATGCATCAATTGAACACATAAACAAGTTTGAAAAGCCAAATCAGAAGTAAAATCAATGTCGTAAATGTTCAATTAAGCACATGTAAAAATTTGAAAGCAATTGGACATCATTTAGGCTTAGAAATAAATAGATTACAATTAGGTCCTTCATGCATTACATTTCTACCCTTCAAAACTCCTTTTTGGACCTATTTGCAAGCCGCAGGGACCCTTTTATAAGACTGCAGGGCCCTTCCAGCTGCTATTCTTCTCGCTTTTGGGCCTGCATGCAAATGTTCTACCCCATCTTCTAAGGGTCCGTCTGCAAATTTTCCCTCATTTCAGAGAGAAGCCGGTGTTCTTCACGCGCACTGTAGCGCGCGAAGAACACAGCCATTCTCGACCGTCCATCGCACTTTTGATCTCGATCTGCGGCTGGATTCAAATGGAACCTTCGCGCGATTCGGTGCGTGCGTTCACCTCTCTTCCCAGATCTCATCTGACGGTCAGATCTCTCTCTTGACTCGCCGCGCGCTCTACCCATCTCATCCTCACCGCCGGCCTGATTCTGATTAACCTCACCCTTGCGGTGATCTCAGTCACTGAGCTGCTATTTAAGCACCTCAGTGGTGTCGCGCGCGAAGGATCGCTCCCTCCTACATCTCTTAGCGATCAATTCTTCCACTCCAGCCTCTCCTCCTCACCTAGACCCTGATTTCACAGCCACCGGCTATGGAATCATCGCCTGCTCTCGACCCTCCTCGTCGCTAAGGACCTCATAGCACCTGAGGATGACCCTGGAGTCTCACTAGCAGACTCTTCCCTCCGCTGGAGTCACCCTCCTCCTTTCTTCCTCCTTAGCCGCCGGCTAAGGACCCATAGGTCCCATTCTTCCTTTTAGTTTAGTTTTTAATTCTGCACAAGTAGTGTTAGATTTAGTTTGCAGTAGTTTAGAATAGATTTAGTTTTAATTGTTAGTGTTTAATGTTAGCTGTAGTTAGATTAGTCTTAGGAGTAGAATTAGTATTAGATCCCCTCCCTCACCTCCTCTGATCAGTCCAGATCAGAGGGGAAGAATCATCTGTTCACTATTCAATTTATCTCCCTCTTCATGTTTTGTTTTTCCCATCATCCAGATTCTGATTCTTGTTTTTTTTTCCTTTTAACGACGAATTTTTCACCAATCACCCACACATCCGGACCCAATTCCAGATCTGATGGTGTACTGCCTCAGATCTGAAATTGGCGTCACAAGCACCATTTGGGGCTTCTCACTCACCCCATTTGTGTTCACAAAAGCCCCTTTTATTTTAGATTGATTGCCTCAGTTTGTCAGATTCACTTTAACATGGGTTTTGAAGAGATTTTGCTTTCTGAAATGTCTTGACAGATCTGACAAATTGAAGGGATTTTGGTTTTCCTTGAGGGCAAGGATTCTGAGAAGTTCTCTGGTGACAGAGAACAAATCAGAAGAGCCTTTCATGAATTTGCTTCTGCCTTGATCTGAATGCATTCGCTAGCTTTTATAAATTCCTTTAATGCATTCTTTTTCTGATTTGTCATTTCAGAACTGCCATACACCACCTGTTTGACAATTATTTTCGTATGGTGATTCTCTAACCTAAGGAGTTTTCCATACTCCTTAAGGTTGCAAGAAACTGGGATTGTATGTTTTTGGTTTTAATTGATTGAGTTAAGTCTTCCTTCATGCTGTCTATGGCATTAGGAAGACTAACTCAATGCCATTTGTGTTTTGATCTGAAATGATGCTTTTGATAAGGGCTTTTCCTTGTGGGTATTTGAACTGAATTCTTATGTGATTTTCGTGAGATTTATACCCTTATCAGATTTGGATTTCAACTCTTTAATTTTTAGTTTGTTCTGAATTTTCTCTTATTCCCAGTTATACAGTAAAATGCTGCAAACTGCAGCTACATTCCCCTCTTCTCTAAATTCTCCTCTTCTCTGTGAATACTTTCCCCCTCTTCAAATGGACTAACTGCAGCAGCAGTTAGCCCATTTGACAGTGGCTTAAGCCACTGACACTGCTAAAACACCCTGAGCAGCACATTCTCTTCCCTCTCCATCTTCTCTGACAGTAGCTTAGCTGCTGTTTAAAATGAAATAAAAACTTAATTAACCCTCATTCCCTAAATTCCTACTAAAACCTAATTATACATACTTAATTTCACACTGTAAATATACATATCCATACTATTATAACTATAATATACAGCCTGATTATGTACGTAGACATACATAGATATACTGTAAATACTGTATAAACTTGTACATAAATCTATATACATATGTAATCTATGTAAATATATGTATAAATACTGAACTATTATGTATGTATTTACTGATATATGTATATGTATATATACAGATTCATATTTACATATTTAGTAGCTATATTATAGAATAAATTAGCTAAATTAATAATTTAGAGCTATAATTAAGTAAATAAATCTATAGATTTAGGTTAACATATATAGTAAGTAATTTAAGTTAGTTAAAGTACAATTATACCTAGTATAGCTTACTGTAACTTAGTTTTATTTAAAACACTCAGAACAGCTAGTTTAGCTTAAATCAAATAGAAATAAATTCGTAAATATACAAGAAAAATATGTATAAAATACTTAAGTATGTAAATTAAATCTGTATAAGGTCAATTAGACCATTTACTAACTATTTTATAAGTAATTAACTATTTAATCACCTAAATCAACCTGTACAATCAGCCTAGTTTAGCGAATTTATTTGTATAGTAAACATATTTAAAATTCAAAATTAATTAATCAATTATGTAGTATTATGTAAATACTTTATTAACCATATTTTATTTTATTTTATTTAATAATTTATGGCCCCCAAATCGAGGGCCAAAAGCACGATCAGACGCAGCTGCGCCTGATTTCCAGCGCACGATGTGGCGCTGGAATAGCACCACATCGTGTGCTGCAAGTCAAGCGCAGCCACATAAATGTGATTTGTGATTCTTACAGGCCAGTCGTCACGGGCGCCGGGCGCCCGAAACACTGCCTTTACCCGATTACCCAATGAGCTCCGGTCTGAGTACTCTGTCTGATTTGCGATTAGTATGTGACGCGTGTGTGTGGCCGGGGGCCCGAGCGTGTGCGAGCATATGGCGTTGGGCTGAGGCCTGGCGCTGAGATTAAAGACATAATTAAGCCACCTAATCTGAGATTAGGGCGCGCTTAGTAGAGGTCTGGTCCCACCCTTAGGGTGCTGTGTATCCCTCGAAAAGCGTGCCCGCAAACTAAACACGTTTTAAACTAATGATATTAGCCTAATCCCCTCCCCACCGCAGCCTCTGAAATATGCTAAGACAGAAGAGTTAACAAAGAGAAGAACAAAGAGTTAACACGAAAAAAAAAAAGAGAAAAGAGTACAAGAACAACAGAGAAAAGAACAAGAGTAATAAAAAGAGAAAGAAGAAGATGAATACTTAAAACAGAAATATGAACACAAGAAGAACAGGAGTTAAGAATACAAAGAACAGAGACTTAATGAAGAAAGAAAGAGAAACAAAGAATAAGTAGTATACATACGTATAAGTAAATCTATATAATTACTAACAGAATAAAGCGACACTATAAACGTCGCTAAAGATCTCAGTTTTGCCTCTTTAGGTTGTATATAGTGTTTTCTGAGATTTAGCGACGCTTATATCTGTCACTGAAACTGCTGTATATGTTACTGTACATAACAGACTAATAAGTTAAATTTCTACACCATTGCATTCTAATGTATTATATACTATTATGATAGTACTAATAGGATAACTTGTAAATACATAGTTTAGAGTATAATAATAGATTGTTTGATGCTTGTTCATAGTTAGTATTTTTGCAAGCATTTCTTAGTAATTAGGTAAATAAAACACACATTCATTCATTCTTTAATAAAATGTAAAGTCTCTTTTGAATAAGAAGACAATTTTGAGATAATCAAAGAGTGACCGAATTAAATTCAATAAATTGCCTCCCAGTGAACGACCTGGAACAAAACCAGTAAAAATTAGATAAATAAGCAAATGATAATAATGGTTGTAATGACTGGAACTCACCCATACTCACCACTATATGACATCCTTAATGTTATATTGTACACCCTGTACTACAATGACATAATCAACAATTATTACAACAACCATATAACAACAACCAACACACAGCCTATCATTATTTTGGCCCCGCTGCCGGGGAGGCAACGCTCTTTGCACCAAAATTTTCTTTTCATTCTTTTGTATATAGAAATTCTTCATTCATTCATTATAATTGCTTTTATTTTCCATTGAATTAATTGTGTATACATTCCTTTATTCTTTTACTAATCATTTTTTTTTCCACAGCACTTGAGGAGGAGTGTCGTCTTCCTGGTGGAGTCGCTGCGCTCCAGATCCGTCTTCCTGGTGGAGTCGCTGCGCTCCAGATCCGTCTTCCTGGTGGAGTTTTGCCTCGAAGTCGCTGTAGGATTTTAGTATTAGTTTTAGTATAGATAGTTTTAGGTTTATTGATTAGGAGCAATTGTTAGTCATAAGTTGTGAGAGCTTGTTCTCACACAATTTTTGTAATAATTCTGGACTATCTGGACTCTATTTCTTTCTCTTCTTAATTTCTTTCCTTACTTTTAAATTGCATATAAAATTTTTCAAAAAGAAAGAAAAAAAAAAATCAAAAAGACCTCATACTTATCTAGCAGCAGCATAACCTCAGGCATCCATTTTTAGGATTGCATTTCATTCCTGCTAGATTTTAATTCAAGTCAAATCTGCATTAGAAGAGTGCTGGAGTCAGGTACGCATTTCTTACCTAACTCTAACTCCTGCCATATTTGCATTTGACTTAAAATTAAAGAAGACCACTACTTGTTCTGAATTTAGTAAAAAGTGAAATGAGCAGCATAGAAAACATATTTTAATCACTTTAATTAAATCAAAAAGGAGATAGCAAAATTGGGTGAAACCATGTTTGAGATTTTAATCGCCTTGTGTTGAATGTTATCGTGCACACAGCACGATCACTTAAGGCCACAATACACGGGTTTCTACCTCATCTTTCTGCAACCACAGGATCTGGATCCGCACGCTCAGTCTTATCCAGATTCCCAGTGGATTTTAGAGGTCTGCACTTCGCTAGGTTTATCTTAGGATACGTACAATTGCTTGAAACAATTGTTTGCGTATAACATACTTTGCGTAGCAGCCTCTAGGAAAAATTTTCTCCGATTCATTTCGATTGATTGGTCTTCTTGAATTGAGATTTTATTGGGATTCTTCTGTTTTATTGTGAACGTTAAAAATTTTTTCCCATTGAGTTGGATCGAATTAGAGTAAACGGGATTTCAAAAAAAAATCAACTCAATGGAAGGTAGGAGATCCCAAAACCCAGAACTTGTACTCCCCTTGGGTACTGCTACCCAAGCTACTGCATCATCTTCTTTGCCTTCCACTTCTAATCCCTTACCTCCTGAGTCTCAAAATACTTTCCACAATCCCCCTCGCCAAGAGGATGATCTTGATTCTTCACACTTTGAGGATTTTGAAGAACTTCCTCCAGACTTAGTTGCACATCCTCTACCACAGCAACCACCTATCCCTAGGTTCCAACCTCCACCTTATCCTAATCATCCTAATCCACCCCCGGAGAGAGGACCTATGCCTCATCTTCAGCACCTTTTCGATACACAACTACAAATGAATACCTTAACCCAACAGGTGCAACAGCTTGCTCAAGCTGTAAATCTATTAGCTAACCCCCAACCACAACCACTTCAACCTAGAAATCCTTAGGCACCACCCCAACCCAGTAGACCTCAACTACGAGATTACTATAATCCCGCAGTTGCCCAACCAATGCCTGTGGTACGTTATCCCAATGGGGGTCGTGCTGCTGAACTGAAGCCGAACATTATAGCACTCATTCCTCACTTCCATGGACTTGCTTCTGAGGACCCTTTTCAGCATTTAGAGGAGCTGAAGAATCTTGCCCAAACTTTGGGTCTGCAAGGACATGATCAGCACACGCTTTTGATGAAAATGTTCTCCTTTTCATTAAAAGATAAGGCAGCCTTTTGGTTTAGAACACTTGCACGGACTACACCTATAGATTCCTGGGCTTCTTTAGAACATGAGTTCTTAAAGAAGTACTTTCCTGTAGGCCGCACTAATGCCTTAAGGCGTGCCATCACCACCTTCACCCAGAATTTAGGAGAACCTATGCACGAGGCTTGGGAGAGATTCCATGAGCTTTTGAGAAAATGTCCCCACCATGGTGTCCCACGCTGGCAACAGGTCCAGATCTTCTACCATGGGCTCCATGATGACACACAGAATTTTGTAGATGCCGCTTGTGGAGGCAATTTCCTGTGTCGGGACGAGGACTCAGCCTTTGAGCTCTTTGAAGGCATGGCCGAAAACTCTATTAACAATGCTTCAATGAGCGTGTTTAATAGAAAGTCCTCACATTCCCACTCACACACGGGGGTACATGAAGCCCAATCCAGTAGCAAAGACTTAGAGATAGTGGCTAGTCAACTGGATAAAGTGGGCTTAATCGAGAAGAAAGTAGATGAAGTATGGAAATTTCTCTCAAAACACCCATCTTCTTCTTCTCAATCACCAGCACAAAACACTTCTTCTCAGTTTCCCACAGGGAGGGAAACTGTGAATAACCTTTCTGTGACACAAATTGCATTACCGGATTTTCCATTTCCATATCCTTCACCGGTTGGAGGAACCTTTGTTCCTCCCTTCACTGACTTCCCTGCACCTTCTGGAGCTTCGGAGGAGCTTCATGCCATTCACAATGATCCTTTCACACAAACCTATAACCCTGGATGGCGTAATCATCCAAATTTCTCATGGTCGGGAAATTCACAAAGACCTCCTTTTCAACAACCTTCTGCACCACCATTGCACAACCCGATCCGAGCACCACCTCCACAATCACACGGATATCCATCGCGTACCTACCAGCAACCCCAACCCAGGCCCACCCAATACTCTCAATCTGGGCCTACACGAGATGACCAGTTGGGGTCTATCATGAAAGCTCTTGCTGATATGCAACAACAGAATATTGCTATGCAGCAGAGACAGGACGCGGCCTTAGCTGAGATGAGAGCCCAGCTATCACACTTGACGGAGTCCCGTCAACCACATTCACTCCCATCCCAAGCACAACCCAACCCTAGGAACATACCTGCTCAAAGGTATGTCCAACCTAGACCAACACTGCAAAACCAAACACATGACATTTCACAACCAGTGCATAACACTGAATCAACATGATCTTGAGATTATTTGATAATGGAGCCGTTGAGATCACTGAACTTGACAAATCTGAACCCTTTATTGTTAATGGACAAAGACTGAAACCTTTCATTGAGCCGCATGATCTCAGACTTGTCAATTCCACCATTTCGCTCCTACATTTTGAGCTACCAACTAAGTTTTCGCCTAGCTGAAGGCGTTAAACTTAGCAAACACCTACCCTTGTATATAGCTGTTTTACACTTTTCTTACTCTTACCTTTATTTGCATATAGTGTCTACCCTTGCATTCTGAGCATACATTCATTGCACACATGTCATGCATTTCACTTCCTAGCCCGACTGTTCACTCTGATCTTAGATCAGACTTAAAATCGTCCGCACAGAGATTTTACCTCCTCATTCCGACTTCCTTCCATCACCCAGCCTAGGATAGTGAAAAGCAGAGCATGCATTTGCATCCACCCTTTCATTCAATGAGGACATTGAAACATTTAAGCATGGGGGGGTGTAAATGGTAAACCATTTAAACCAAAATGCAATTGTAGACACAACTATAGTACATATAGTATTATCAAAAAATTATATACTTCAAAAAAAAAAAAATTGAAAAATTTTGAAAAAATTTTTTGAAAAAAATTACAAAGCTAAAAATACAAAAAAATAACAAATCAGAAAAATTCCAAAAATACAATTAGGGACATGTACTTTATTTGTCAAAGGAGGATATTCATTTCAAGAGAGGAGGGAGAAAAAGAAAAAAGAAAAGATAAGTGATCTTATAGCTGAAAACAAAAAATAGAATAAGTGTCTATGGACATTCAACCATTACTGGTTTGACCTACCGGGCCATAGGAGCTTGATACAAGCTTAGGCTTAATACACTTCGAGCCTTGACAAGATAGACCACAGTCTCTCCTAACTTTAGGACAATTCTTGTACCTGAGTCACCAGTACAGGATTCGTTGGTTTGCTTTGACTTAGGAGTCTAAGTAACCTTGGCTTACACTACACAATGTCAGGAAAGACCATTTGAACCTAAACCTCAACCCTTGTGTTCATTAGGGAAGGTGGAGTCCTTACCTGTGCGTGCAGGTAGACTCTTTGTCCTAATCTTTAGTTTTGTGTCTAGGAGAAGCTCTTTCCACAAAAGAAATCCACCCACCAAATACAGTGCGCTCTACCAAATAAGTTTTGGAGACATACTGTTCAAAAAAAAAAAAAAAAAAAAAAAAAAAAAGAAAAGAAGCTAAGTATGTTCTCCAAAAAGTCTGAAAAACAACTCTTCCACCAAAAATGTTTTCAGGGTTCAAAATAAATACCCTATTTTTCCACCAAAAAAATCTTCTCTGAGCCACAAATACAATAAGGGTTGGGTTTGAATACCATCAATTTTTGAGAGTCATCCGAAAACATGAGCTGAAGTTAGGACCAACCTGGACTTAAAAAGAAGTGAAACCCCGGGATTGAGCCTTAGAATTCACCTGGTTAGTCCTGACTTATCACAAAGCACAGCCATAACTTCATAGCATTCTGAGTCTCTGTAAAAACCTCCTGAGTCCTGGAATTCGACTTAAGGTTTAAATATCAAGAGTCCTTGTTGGTTGAGAGATGGTCTATGTCATTTAAGCCTCGAGTTCTGGTAGGTTATCCTCAGTAACCAGGTTCTCACAATGTCCAAAAACACAGTTGGTATTGGAAAATGTTTCAGCTTAAAGATCATCATCATAAACACTTAAAAATTTTTGAAAGAAGAAAAAGATATCTTTACACACTTACCTTGTTGATACTTAAATTTCCTTACACTTCAATAGATTGTTTGCTAAGGGACTAGCAAAACGTAAGCATGGGGGTATGATGAGTGGCTACTCATCATAGCTAAAAGGCCGAAATTAAGCTAGATACTAAGCAAAACAATATCAAATTAACACATAAAAAGGGTTAAGTGTGGGAATTAAAGAAAAGACCTAAAACTTTTAATGTGTGTTAAAATCTCCTAATTAGGTCACAAAAATGGGATATTCTGAAAACTAAAGAACAAATGATGATCCATGCATCAATTGAACACATAAACAAGTTTGAAAAGCCAAATCAGAAGTAAAATCAATGTCGTAAATGTTCAATTAAGCACATGTAAAAATTTGAAAGCAATTGGACATCATTTAGGCTTAGAAATAAATAGATTACAATTAGGTCCTTCATGCATTACATTTCTACCCTTCAAAACTCCTTTTTGGAACTATTTGCAAGCCGCAGGGACCCTTTTATAAGACTGCAGGGCCCTTCCAGCTGCTATTCTTCTCACTTTTGGGCCTGCATGCAAATGTTCTACCCCTTCTTCTAAGGGTCTGTCTGCAAATTTTCCCTCATTTCAGAGAGAAGCCGGTGTTCTTCACGCGCACTGTAGCGCGCGAAGAACACAGCCATTCTCGACCGTCCATCGCACTTTTGATCTCGATCTGCGGCTGGATTCAAATGGAACCTTCGCGCGATTCGGTGCTTGCGTTCACCTCTCTTCCCAGATCTCATCTGACGGTCAGATCTCTCTCTTGACTCGCCGCGCGCTCTACCCATCTCATCCTCACCGCCGGCCTGATTCTGATTAACCTCACCCTTGCGGTGATCTCAGTCACTGAGCTGCTATTTAAGCACCTCAGTGGTGTCGCGCGCGAAGGATCGCTCCCTCCTACATCTCTTAGCGATCAATTCTTCCACTCCAGTCTCTCCTCCTCACCTAGACCCTGATTTCACAGCCACCGGCTGTGGAATCATCGCCTGCTCTCGACCCTCCTCGTCGCTAAGGACCTCGTAGCACCTGAGGACGACCCTGGAGTCTCACTAGCAGACTCTTCCCTCCGCTGGAGTCACCCTCCTCCTTTCTTCCTCCTTAGCCGCCGGCTAAGGACCCATAGGTCCCATTCTTCCTTTTAGTTTAGTTTTTAATTCTGCACAAGTAGTGTTAGATTTAGTTTGCAGTAGTTTAGAATAGATTTAGTTTTAATTGTTAGTGTTTAATGTTAGCTGTAGTTAGATTAGTCTTAGGAGTAGAATTAGTATTAGATCCCCTCCCTCACCTCCTCTGATCAGTCCAGATCAGAGGGGAAGAATCATCTGTTCACTATTCAATTTATCTCCCTCTTCATGTTTTGTTTTTCCCATCATCCAGATTCTGATTCTTGTTTTTTTTTCCTTTTAACGACGAATTTTTCACCAATCACCCACACATCCGGACCCAATTCCAGATCTGATGGTGTACTGCCTCAGATCTGAAATTGGCGTCACAAGCACCATTTGGGGCTTCTCACTCACCCCATTTGTGTTCACAAAAGCCCCTTTTATTTTAGATTGATTGCCTCAGTTTGTCAGATTCACTTTAACATGGGTTTTGAAGAGATTTTGCTTTCTGAAATGTCTTGACAGATCTGACAAATTGAAGGGATTTTGGTTTTCCTTGAGGGCAAGGATTCTGAGAAGTTCTCTGGTGACAGAGAACAAATCAGAAGAGCCTTTCATGAATTTGCTTCTGCCTTGATCTGAATGCATTCGCTAGCTTTTATAAATTCCTTTAATGCATTCTTTTTCTGATTTGTCATTTCAGAACTGCCATACACCACCTGTTTGACAATTATTTTCGTATGGTGATTCTCTAACCTAAGGAGTTTTCCATACTCCTTAAGGTTGCAAGAAACTGGGATTGTATGTTTTTGGTTTTAATTGATTGAGTTAAGTCTTCCTTCATGCTGTCTATGGCATTAGGAAGACTAACTCAATGCCATTTGTGTTTTGATCTGAAATGATGCTTTTGATAAGGGCTTTTCCTTGTGGGTATTTGAACTGAATTCTTATGTGATTTTCGTGAGATTTATACCCTTATCAGATTTGGATTTCAACTCTTTAATTTTTAGTTTGTTCTGAATTTTCTCTTATTCCCAGTTATACAGTAAAATGCTGCAAACTGCAGCTACATTCCCCTCTTCTCTAAATTCTCCTCTTCTCTGTGAATACTTTCCCCCTCTTCAAATGGACTAACTGCAGCAGCAGTTAGCCCATTTGACAGTGGCTTAAGCCACTGACACTGCTAAAACACCCTGAGCAGCACATTCTCTTCCCTCTCCATCTTCTCTGACAGTAGCTTAGCTGCTGTTTAAAATGAAATAAAAACTTAATTAACCCTCATTCCCTAAATTCCTACTAAAACCTAATTATACATACTTAATTTCACACTGTAAATATACATATCCATACTATTATAACTATAATATACAGCCTGATTATGTACGTAGACATACATAGATATACTGTAAATACTGTATAAACTTGTACATAAATCTATATACATATGTAATCTATGTAAATATATGTATAAATACTGAACTATTATGTATGTATTTACTGATATATGTATATGTATATATACAGATTCATATTTACATATTTAGTAGCTATATTATAGAATAAATTAGCTAAATTAATAATTTAGAGCTATAATTAAGTAAATAAATCTATAGATTTAGGTTAACATATATAGTAAGTAATTTAAGTTAGTTAAAGTACAATTATACCTAGTATAGCTTACTGTAACTTAGTTTTATTTAAAACACTCAGAACAGCTAGTTTAGCTTAAATCAAATAGAAATAAATTCGTAAATATACAAGAAAAATATGTATAAAATACTTAAGTATGTAAATTAAATCTGTATAAGGTCAATTAGACCATTTACTAACTATTTTATAAGTAATTAACTATTTAATCACCTAAATCAACCTGTACAATCAGCCTAGTTTAGCGAATTTATTTGTATAGTAAACATATTTAAAATTCAAAATTAATTAATCAATTATGTAGTATTATGTAAATACTTTATTAACCATATTTTATTTTATTTTATTTAATAATTTATGGCCCCCAAATCGAGGGCCAAAAGCACGATCAGACGCAGCTGCGCCTGATTTCCAGCGCACGATGTGGCGCTGGAATAGCACCACATCGTGTGCTGCAAGTCAAGCGCAGCCACATAAATGTGATTTGTGATTCTTACAGGCCAGTCGTCACGGGCGCCGGGCGCCCGAAACACTGCCTTTACCCGATTACCCAATGAGCTCCGGTCTGAGTACTCTGTCTGATTTGCGATTAGTATGTGACGCGTGTGTGTGGCCGGGGGCCCGAGCGTGTGCGAGCATATGGCGTTGGGCTGAGGCCTGGCGCTGAGATTAAAGACATAATTAAGCCACCTAATCTGAGATTAGGGCGCGCTTAGTAGAGGTCTGGTCCCACCCTTAGGGTGCTGTGTATCCCTCGAAAAGCGTGCCCGCAAACTAAACACGTTTTAAACTAATGATATTAGCCTAATCCCCTCCCCACCGCAGCCTCTGAAATATGCTAAGACAGAAGAGTTAACAAAGAGAAGAACAAAGAGTTAACACGAAAAAAAAAAAGAGAAAAGAGTACAAGAACAACAGAGAAAAGAGCAAGAGTAATAAAAAGAGAAAGAAGAAGATGAATACTTAAAACAGAAATATGAACACAAGAAGAACAGGAGTTAAGAATACAAAGAACAGAGACTTAATGAAGAAAGAAAGAGAAACAAAGAATAAGTAGTATACATACGTATAAGTAAATCTATATAATTACTAACAGAATAAAGCGACACTATAAACGTCGCTAAAGATCTCAGTTTTGCCTCTTTAGGTTGTATATAGTGTTTTCTGAGATTTAGCGACGCTTATATCTGTCACTGAAACTGCTGTATATGTTACTGTACATAACAGACTAATAAGTTAAATTTCTACACCATTGCATTCTAATGTATTATATACTATTATGATAGTACTAATAGGATAACTTGTAAATACATAGTTTAGAGTATAATAATAGATTGTTTGATGCTTGTTCATAGTTAGTATTTTTGCAAGCATTTCTTAGTAATTAGGTAAATAAAACACACATTCATTCATTCTTTAATAAAATGTAAAGTCTCTTTTGAATAAGAAGACAATTTTGAGATAATCAAAGAGTGACCGAATTAAATTCAATAAATTGCCTCCCAGTGAACGACCTGGAACAAAACCAGTAAAAATTAGATAAATAAGCAAATGATAATAATGGTTGTAATGACTGGAACTCACCCATACTCACCACTATATGACATCCTTAATGTTATATTGTACACCCTGTACTACAATGACATAATCAACAATTATTACAACAACCATATAACAACAACCAACACACAGCCTATCAGAAGTGCAGGATGATATACATGACATCAATAGGGATGCTAGGGATGAAATTGAGGAATTATAAAGATTGTTAGGGATGGACACCGAGCGGACTAAACCCAACCTAAATCTTATGGCCATCCCGCAGCCTCAAAACTTGGACACCCTAGACAATCCTTGGCTTAAAGACATGCTCACTATTGTTTTGACTTGGGGGCTTAACAAACTAATATTTCTATATTGGGGTATCAGGTATGGATTGATGCTTTCTATGGTTAGTCCATCACCATGGGGGTATATTTTTGCACTATCCCTTCCCTATTCCTTTTGGAAGAACCTTGTCATCCTCCCCCAACCCCTATGGTGGTCGTTATTCCTGCCTATCACCTAGAACCTCCTCTGGTGACCTGGTGATGATAATGTCATCATCAGTCATATCTTGCTTTATTTAGTCATATTCCATCATTAAAAGCCCCTACATAACCACCAAAGGACTCTAATTCATTACATAATCATTCTGAGAAAAAAATAATAAAATAGGGGTAAAACTGTAGTTTTAAGAGCATATCTCAATTGCAAAACAATCATGGGATTTCTCAGGGGTTAATTAAAGGTTAAATGATATTAAATGTGTAACAAGTAAGTCCATGTAGATAGAAATGCGCTTTCGCGCATTTCAGGAATTAAATGACATCTAAAACCATAAAAAGAGACCCACTTAATCTACTAATGTTTTGGTCAAGATAAAATTCACATAAACCCTCTAAAATTCATAGAAAAATATTTTCTAGGGTTTGGAATCCTTCAATTAACCATCAGAACCTATTTTGACCTAAAACGAAGCCATAAACAGACTTTTGCCCTAATTTGGGTTTTTGCAAAAATTACCTAGTCAAATGAGGTCGAAACCAAAATCCAACTTCATTGGATTCCTTATGTCCAAATTATATTTGTATCAAAATTTGGGCCCAATCTGAGATTATTTCGACCTATTTTGCACTTTGGTCCAAGTCTAACTTTCTTTATATCCAATAGCTCCTCAGCTTTTGAATTCCTCATATAAAGCACCCCAGCTTCTTTGTTCTTCACAAAAAGGTCCCCGCCTCACATGAACTCCTAAGCCTAAAGCTCTGGCGACAATCAACCAAGGATTTCTCTTTGATTGATTGATCAAACAATCTCAAATTAAAATCAGAGACTCCTTATGAAATTCCCTTTTCAATGAATCAAATCTTGCCCTGCAAGACCTTCCCAATTTCCCATGCGAACGTATGAGAGATTTGGGTATCTCTTGAGCTTCCAATTCTGGCGGCCTTCCAAGCTTGGGAGGCTTGCTTCCCAAGCTCTAATCACCCTTTAGAGACCTATAAAAGGAACCTCAGTGCATGTCGTCCATCCCACGCTCGTATTTGGCTGGAAAACCCTCTACTTCATCCCTCCTCTTCGGCCGAATAGCTCCTCGACGTCCGACGATCTTCTCCGACCTCCCTCGTCGTTCGTCCGCAATACAAACGGTGGATTCTCCTTCCTTGTCTTCCTCTGTGTCATGCCGTACCAGCCGACGCCTCTCCCTATGTCTTCCTCGTTGTTTCCTACTCACCGGAGCATCTTCTTCTTCGGCAACGATGTACTCCCAGCACGGTCATTCTCCCCCTTTCATCCTATAGTTCTAGGTTAGATTAATTCCCCATGCTCAGTAGATTAGATTACCCTCCTTTTATCCTTGTTTCGACCCTCGACACACACGATCACCCTCATCTTCTCCATGTTCGGCGACCACTCCGATGAGGCATTTCCACCGCTACACAACTTCATCCGCCTCACCGACATAGCCACAAGCACCGCTGTCCCTCTGCAAACAAAACCCCTATCTCTATTCACCTTCCCATCCACTCGAACCCTTCGCCGAACAAACCCATCATCTCTGACTTATTCTGCCTTTTCCAGTCACCTACACACATCCTCGCGCTACATCATGCACACCACCATGTTCGCCATCCTACAGCGATCCTGTCGAACCATCTGAATAGATCGTAAGGACTTTTTCTTGATTTTCAGGTGTCGAGTTCCTCCATGATGTTAGCGACGAGCTCGAGCAAAGCTTGAAGCTCTCTTCAACTGTTGAAGCCCTAGGAAACACCCCCAGGTTTAGTGGAAAACACCTAGGCATCCACCCAGGCGCTTACTTGGGAACGTCGAGCATTTCATTAGCTTCAATTGGAAGCCATCCTCATAGCTACGCGAAGAAAGTGGGACATTTAGTCCCACCTCAGAAACCAGTGGAGCTGTAACCTCGCATAAAAGAAAAAAGTGTTGAGGGCTTATCTCCTCAACACTTAGGGGGTGAGGTCCCCCGCACCCCTTCACATGCTTCGCCTGTGACACTGTGCATGTGGGTCTGGTCCGACCTGTATACCCACCTATGCCTGCGCACACCTCGGCAGCTACCCCACTGCAGGCAGCCCTGGTCCCAGGTGCACTTTGATTCGATACTCGAATGCCTAGTACTGTGCATGGCTCTAGGAGGGCATGAAAAAGAACCTAGAGAGAGAAAAGAAGAGAAAGTGTGGAGTTAAGGGGGATTTTGCTCTGTTGTGTAATGGCTAACACTTAGCTGCATCTGAAGAAGAGTTCCCCCCTATGCAACAGAAGGGCCGAAGAAGAGAAGGAAGAAGAGATAGAGCCAAGGAAAGAAAAGGCAAGGTAAAGAAGCTAAGGAAGAAAAAAAAGAGAAGGAAGAGGGCTTGTGTATGCAGAGAAAGAAGAAGAAAGAAGAGACAAAACCGCAGAGGAAGAAGAGAAAGAGAAGGCAAGAAGCAGACAGAAGAAAAATCAAAGAGGAGCACTATAACAACTAATTATCTCTGTTCCTGAATATTGATTATATTTTAGTAATTGCTATATGTGTTAGACTAATAATTGGTGATCAAAATCACCATTATTTTGTCTAGATTACTTTTTACTTTTCATATACTCATGCCATACATTGCATATTAGATTTTGAGTAATTAATTATGCTCATTTACATTATATATTTAGATTAGCGCATGAATTCCATATTTGCTCCCAGCTAACGACCTTGGACTTCATTTCTGATATTCGAGTTCTAAATTTTATCTATTGTTTGAGCTATTTTTGAGAAATTATTACTACAATGAACGCATTTTCTAAATCCCCTCAATAGCCCTGCCAATATTTTGGCATCGTTCCTGGGGAGCGACATGCAATTCACCACTATTCTCTTGCTATATTTTGATTATATTTGAGTACTAACTTTCTCTATTTACTTTATTGTGATTTTGTGAGGTACTTCACGTGGAGATCTTCCACGCAAATCAACCACTCCAGGGCAGGTAACTTCTCTATTCTTCCCTAATCAACCTCCTAATCTTCGGAAGACAAAAAAAGGAAATAATTAATTAGGAATCACCTACCTTATTTTTCATAGTAATTATCATTTAAAAGGTAAGTTTCCTGATTTGTGAAATATTTTCTTAAATTTGATTGAAGATTGAGACGATTCTATTTAGAATTCCCTACCCTAAATTTCTTGTGCCTGTTAGGGATCATGCTTAATTTCTAATCATCTTGGACTACTCACCTTCTTGTTTGAGTCTAAGCTGTACATGTTGAGATCAAATTGGATGCAGAATAGAGCCAATTAGGGTTTAA
The DNA here is from genome assembly GCA_037157565.1 of Thalassia testudinum. Lineage (NCBI taxonomy): Eukaryota > Viridiplantae > Streptophyta > Magnoliopsida > Alismatales > Hydrocharitaceae > Thalassia > Thalassia testudinum. Next base: position 105,736,868 of record JAZHRO010000003.1, on the reverse strand, counting down.
CACTAGGGTTTGGAGTGCTAGTACACATTTTTGCCTGAATTAATGGAAAGTTACCCTCCCGCATTTGTGTGCTACCCAAGCCCTTGATTGAAAAGATCTAATCAGAAAAACCCTAAAATCAGGCTCTAATTTCACTTGAATCTTAAAATCTTGGACCTAATAACCTCAGAGTAAAATCAGGGTGATTTCTAGGTCGTGACCTAGATCTCATTCTACCATCTTTAGGGCAGATCAGGTGAAGTTGGTCGACATTGTAGGCCAACCAACCTCCAAATTAGGTCACAAGTTGAATTAACTTCTAATTAAGTAAAATCAAAGGCACAAATCATCACATAAAACTAGTAGACTTAAGGTATTAAGTTCTTACATTACGGTCTACCTGTACCCTCAGTGACAAGGAAGGTCGGATGGGGGAAACCTTGTAACCTGTGGTGACGCTCTACCATGTAGGGGTCTTTACGGGACTCTCCCTTCCTGGCTGCCTAGGTACTTCTTGGGTGTGCGAATTTCTGATTAAGAGGTATCATCCACCTCGAAACTGCCTAAGTCATCCAAAAATCTTTGGGTGCCTTGATCGGATTAATTTCACATCTAGTCCCTCATCCTCTCTATTTAGAGCACATACATAGATCATCTTAGGGATTTCTTTCGAATCTAATCAACTTCAAATCTAATCTTGAGTTTGATTCTACATCTTGATCTCACTACTTGATTAAAAAATGCAGCCTGACTATATAGGAGACTGTTTAAGAAACCTGAGTCCCAAATGAACATGAAAGAAAAGATAATTGAGAATGCTTATAGAAACCATGAAGAATATTATAAAAGGGACATTCAGGAAAAATTTCTGAAAACAACAGACATCATCACAAACCATGCAGGGATAATATGGACACAAATGAACCACGGTTCAACCTGGGATAATCTAGTAGCAGAACACAGTGAATTAGTGAAATTACACAACAATGAGTGTCTACAATGTTGGTCAAACCCTTCATTTCCGTAAAAACTCCAGAAATTTTTAGAACGAGGAAAATTGCTAAATGGGTTATATAGAACCATCGATCAAAAATACCCGTCAGAAGTTAATAAAACATCTTGGAGTAACTCTAATGATCAACACAATTTTCTAAATTTCGGATTCAATGATAATAGTTGTTATGGACCACCAACCCAGATGAATTTAGATTCAAATTTCATAGCAATTGGCATTCCTGATCTTAATGAGGGTTGGGAGGATCCAATTACAGGTGTTCACAATTTTGAGCCAGCCCTAGAGAATCAAGAGCTTGGTTCACCAAGTTTAGATTTCCCAGACTCCTATGATACTAAGATTTAATCAGAACCTCTCGAGAGTGTAAACCATCCCTTATTCTGATAAGGTGACTCTCGAGAGCAATTTTGACATCCCTGTAAAGCCCAACCTAGATTCTAGTGATCCAACCCACACCCTTAACCTAGAATCTGGATCTAAACCTTATTGGGATGATTACAAGGCCCCGTGTGATGGAAATCATATTTTGAATTTGGATTATGATTCTGGGCCTGTATTTGATGAGTGCACTTCTCCAACCTCCTCAAAGGTACAGATTGATTTTTTGAAAGTCACACCGATCTACGATACAAAAATCGAGGAGCTGGAAGAGTTGGGTTTTGATTGGGTCTTCCCTACAAGCCAAGAACCCAAGCCCATGCCTAATAGGGACACCATTTTGAGTTCGAATTTTGAGAATAAGCTAGACCCAAGTCAAGGCCCCATGTGATGGAAATCATATTTTGAATTTGGATTATGATTCTGGGCCTGTATTTGATGAGTGCACTTCTCCAACCTCCTCAAAGGTACAGATTGATTTTTTGAAAGTCACACCGATCTACGATACAAAAATTGAGGAGCTGGAAGATTTGGGTTTTGATTGGGTCTTCCCTACAAGCCAAGAACCCAAGCCCATGCCTAATAGGGACACCATTTTGAGTTCGAATTTTGAGAATAAGCTAGACCCAAGTCAGGTTGTTGATTCTCCACATCTTGATTTACTCTGTGGTGGAACCTCAAATCCTAAATCAGATTCATAACATGATTCTTGCAAGTTCTCTGATGATTTCGAATCTTACTCTGATTTTGGAGAACTATTGTATCCTGACAATTCTGAGCCAATCTACGACCTCAGCATACATGATCCATTCTTCGACTCTGACTTAGAGGTCCCTGATCCCGAGATCATTGATTCAAAATCAGGTTCCACTGAGATGGAATCGTTTCTTTTTCATCCTCAGGAATCAGAAACAGTAATTTCCAAGAGTGTCTACAATCCAGAGTTTGAATCTTTTCTTGACTCAGATTTCCTTGATCCTATAACCACTCTAGGCATTTACATTTGATTTTGATGGGTTCTATGAGGACTCTCTAGATACACCTACCTTTGAACATTTTCTAGAGGAGCCCTCACATACAGTTATTCTTGTAGCCACCTCTTTTATAGTACATACAAAACCTTCCAAAACCCATTTTCAACCCCAACCCGCAACCTGACTCAATTTCTACTCTGACTCTCCTCTCGATGATCCGGTGGCATATGATTCCTCGCCACATTTTGATCAGGTTTCGGACATTGATCAGACTACAAATCATGCCCCATCCTTCTCTAATCAATCCCGTAGGGATCTCACATACTCCACTGATTCAATCTCTTTTGAGGATCCCTACTCTGATGAGGCTGATCCGACTCAGCCAAACCCTAATTTTTCACTTCAACATCATTCTGAGATTTACAGTTTCTGGTGGGCACCACATCTCTTGATCCACATTCATCAACCCGCCAGATTGATTGGGTTTGGGCTACGTCATCAGCCTGCTGATCTGAACAAGCACCTGGTTGGACCAACCAGGCTATTGATCAAGGTGGTTGTTCTACAAAAGCTCGTCTGATTTGACCACCCCTTCTCCATACCATTTTTTGCTCTGCTGAAGGCGTCGAATTTAGCGCTTAACGGGAGGCAACTCGTCATTCCAAAAACCCAAGATCCTTCTGATTGTCCGTCTATACCTCACGTCTATTGCACTTCGAGTTCAGTTTTAGAATAGTTGACTCCACCTCTAGTACTCGTATCAGAGCTTGAAATCGTCTACAATAATCAGCTCGACTTGTTCGCCCACCAGTTTATCTTGTTCTAATCCCTGAACCCTAATTGTTTCATACGCTCCTTTTACAATGAGGATATTGCAAAACATAGGCATGGGGGGTGTTAAAATGCAAACACATAAAAATTCAAGTTCCTGAAGGGTTCTCACAAAAAAATACATATTCCAAAAATCCAAAAAAATAAAAAATTAAAAAAGAACAAAAAAATGGGAGAAGGGAGGAAATTTTGAAAAATTCAATTTATATCATTCTTGAGGGAAAGAAGGGAGGTGATTTAAATGTCAAAAATGAGCAACAATTTGAAATAAAAGAGATACTCATTTATCAAAGATTATGGGATCTACTTTAAAGTCTAGACCAAATCAAAAGAAAAAAACTAAAATACAAAAGTGCTAAGAGACAGAGATTAATATGAGTGCTGATATTAGGCCTCTTGGGCTTACTTTAGGCTTAAAAATTCTTGTATCCATTAAGATCTGGATAATCATCAAGAGGTTGAGGAAAACGAGAAGCTTAAATATTAGGTCTAAGGCTTAGGAATTATTCAGCCTCGTTAACTGACCTCTGGTTTGCGGGACTCGATAACCTATGCACCCTAATGCACACACAGTCTTGGTTCAGTGCGCTTAATTATCAAAATCACACAAATGCATTAATTATGTTCTGAAAATGCCACCAAGATTAGGAGTGGTTAATCAGCATAAGTTGATTTGGAAGAGTTTCCAGCGTGGAGAGGCAGGAAATTCCCCTCGAAGATGTGCAATAACATACCGTCTCTTCGGTGCTTATCTCCTAGGATATTTAAATATCCTACTGGGGGCACATAAGCATCATGTGCTAATTCAAGTGCCATGGGTGGGATTATCCAAAAATGTTGATTTCCAGGGCCTGAATTTGGCTACAAAACGCCATGGGAAGCACTATCTCAAAGTGTCGAAAGCCATGGTTCTGGGAGTTGCCATGGGCGGTGCTATCTCAAAGCATCGAAAGCTAGGGACCCTGCGAGGATTGATGGTGGGAGATAGGAATCTGATACATACCGTGTTGTAAAGCCAATCCAAAGCTAGAAATAAAGAAAAGAAAAGAGAGAGAAAATTCTCCAAAAATGCAAAAAATTCTTCTATCTCTCTCTTACAAAAACACACTGCAAACTGAACCTGGACTACCTAGGTTTTAAGCACAGGTGCTTTAACCGCGGAGTTCAACAAACCTTAGGTTAGTTCCTGTGGGCCTTAGAAATCTTCATGACAGACTGAGGCTAAAGCTGGTCAGGTCTGGATCTTGGTTGGTACTTGAGTACCTCTAGGCCTATTGTTAGCATTCTGACCTAGTCTACAAAAGAAAGCACACATCAGAGTTTTGACCATAAAAACACATGGTTTAGAATTTGAGTTAATTCCATGAGATTTTGCTAAGGGACTAGCAAAAGTTAAACATGGGGGTATGATGATAATGTCATCATCAGCCATATATAGATTTATTTAGTCATAATCCATCATTAAATGCTCCTACATAACCACCAGAGGACTCTAATTCATTGCATAGTCATTATGAGAGAAAGACAGCAAAAGAGGGGTAAAACTGCAGTTTTAATAGCATATCTCAATTGCAGAACAATCATGGGATTTCTCAATGGTTAATTAAAGGTCAAATGGTATTAAATGTCTAAAAATAGGTTCGTGCAGACAGAAATGGGTTTTTGCGCATTTCAGAAATTAAATGACATCTGAAATACTAAAAATAAACTCGCTTAATCTACTGAGGTTATGGTCAAGATAAAACTCACATAAACCCTCTAAAATTCATAAAAAATTATTCTTTAGGGTTTGTAATCCTTGAATTGACCATCAGAACCTATTTTGACCTAAAACAAAGCCACACGCAAACTTTTGACCTGATTTGGGTTTTTGAATAAATTACCCAGACTCAAAACCAAAATCCAACTTCACCATTGGATTCCTAATGTCCAAATTAGATTTGTATCAAAATTTAAGCCCAATATGAGATTATTTTGACCTATTTTGCACTTTGGTCCAAGTTTGACTTTCTGTATCTCCAATAGCCCCTCAGCTTTTGAATTCATCACAAAAAGCCCCCCAGCTTCTCTATCTTCTTCACAAAAGGATCCCCGCTACCCATGAACTCCTAAGCCTAAATCATCTATGACAATCAACCAGGGATTTCTCTTTGATTGATTGATGAAATAGTCTCAAATTAGAACTGGAGACTCCTTATGGAATTCCCTTTTCAACAAATCAGATCTTGTCCTCCAAGACCTTCCCAATCTCTCATGTGAACGCATGAGAGATTTGGGTATCTCTTGAGCTTCCAACTTTAGTGGCCCTCCAATCTTGGGAAGCTTGCTTCCCAAGCTCAAATCACCCTCTATAGACCTATAAAAGGAACCCCAGTGCTCACCATCCATCCCACGCTCGAATTTGGCCGGAAAACCCTCTACTTCATCCCTCCTCTCTAGTCAAATATCTCCTTGATGTCTGGTGATCTTCTCCAACCTCCCTCGTCGTCTGTCGGCAATACTGGCAGCGAATTCTCCTTCCTTGTCTTCCTCCGCATCGTGCCTTTCCAGCCGACGCCTCTCCCTCCGTCTTCCTCACCAGAGCATCTTCTTCCCCAGTGCCGATGTACCCCTGGCACCGTCATTCTCCCCCTTTTGTCATGTAGTTCTAGGTTAGGTTAATTCCCCTAGCTCAGTAGATTAGACTCCCCTCCTATCCTTGTTTCGACCCTCAACACACACGATCACCCTCATCTTCTCCATATTCGGCGACCACTTTGGCGAGGCGTTTCCACTGCTACACAACTTCATTCGCCTTGCTGACACACCCACAAGCACTTCCGTCCCTCCATGAACAAAGCCCCTATCTCTATTCGCCTTCCCGTCCACCCGAATCCTCCGTCGAACCAACCAATCATCTCCAACCTATTCCACCTTCGCCAGCCACCAACATGCATCCACGCGCTACTTCACGCACACCACCATGTTTGCTATCCCACGGTGATCCTGCTGAACTATCTAACGCAGCTGTAAGGCCCTTTTTCTTGATTTTCAGGTGTCGAGTTCCTCCATGCCATTCGCGACGAGCTCAAGTGAAGCTTGAAGCTCTCTTTAGCTGTTGAAGCCCCAGGAGACACCCCCAGATTGAGCAGAAGGCACCCAGGTGCTCACTTAGGAACATCGAGCATTTCGTTAGCTTCAATTGGAAGCCATCCCCATAGCTGCATACGCGAAGAAGGTGGGACATTTATTCCCACCTCGGAAACCAGTGGAGCTGTAACCCCCAAAAAAGGAAAAAGTGTTAAGGGCTTATTGCCTCAACACTTGAGGGGTGAGGTCCCCTGCACCCCTTCACATGCCTCGCCCGTGACACTATGCACGCGGGCCTAGTCCGACCCGTATATCCACCTATGCCTGTGCACACCTCAACTACTACCCTACTGTAGGTAGCCTTGGTCCCGGGTGTGCTTTGATCCGATACCTAAATACCTGGTACTATGCATGGCCCTGGGAGGGCATGAAAGAGGAGAACCCAGAGAGAGAAAAGGAGAGAAAGCACGGGGTTAATGGGGGTTTTGCTCTATTTTGTAATGGCTAACACTTAGCCGCATCTGAAGAAGAGTTCCCCGCTGTGCATTAGAAGGGTTGAAGAAGAAAAGGAAGAAGAGACAAATCCAAGGAAAGAATGAAAGAAAAGGCATGGTAGAGAAGCTAAGGAAGAAAGAAAGGAGAAGGAAGAGGGCCTATGCATGCAGAGAAAGAAGAAGAAGAAAGAAGAGACAGAACCACAGAGGAAGAAAAGAAAGAGAAGGCAAGAAGTAGGCAGAAGAAAAATCAAAGAGGAGCATTGTAGCAACTGATTATCTTTGTTCCCTCATATTGATTATATTTGAGTAATTGCTATATGTGTTAGACTAATAATTGGTGATCCAAATCACCATTATTTTTTCTAGATTACTTTTTATTCTTCATATACTCATGCCATATATTGCATATTAGATTGTGAGTAATTAATTGTGCCCATTTACATTATATATTGAGATTAGTGCATGAATTCCATATTTACTCCCAGCGAATGACCACTGACTTCATTTCTGATATTCAAGTTATAAATTTTATCTGTTGTTCGAGCTATTTTTTAGGAATTATTACTACAGCGAATGCATCTTTTAAATCCCCTTAATAGCCCTGTCAACACCTGGGAAGATTTCATTCCCATCATGGTTGGGCGAGAATTTGATATCGGGATTCATCATCAACTCGCCAACATCCTAGGTTACCTATTTTCTAGGCCTTTATTGTTAAGCTCATTTTTAGGGCCTATTTCTGTGATCCTTGAACCTGAGTTGCAGATTCTTTGGCTACTTGGCTGCCAACAAAATAACAGCAGCCCAACTCTGACCTTGGTAATAACCTTTAATGCAATGGGGACATTGCAGATTTTAAGCATGGGGGGTGTACTTGGGGATATACATAGCATTTATACATAGTGCATTCATGCTTTTAGTTAAACATTCTGTATTGCATACATTTGCATTTATTAAAAAAAAATTGCATTTAGGCCTATAGTAGAACTGTGCTTAACTAGCTGGGCCCTACATTCTTAAGCATAAGACCAGAACATTATGTTAGACTAAGTTAGCTCTAGGTGTCTGACTTTAGAAGCTAAGTTGAGCTACTAGCTTTAGACCCTTAGGGTCCTTTGTGGACTTACAAACTTAAGTAGGAGTTAAATTGTGGATCATTCCTCAAGGGGTTAAGGAAAACTAAGGATTGAGTTAAAGGCTGGGTAGTACCTAGTGTCTTTTTCTACATTTTGGTTTGTGGGTCCTCGTAACCTAAGCGTCCACATTTCACATACACTTGGTCTTGTGTAAGTATTGATCACCTTAATTTCTTTCTTAAAGAAAATTTGCTTCTCTTAGTTCTTACTTAGGAGAAGCTTCAAAACACAATTTGATTGGACAAGTTCCTACTGCATGAGAGGTGGAGTGTGTATTCACCTTGATGGTGCGATGATAACATGTCACCTCCTTAGTGCTTGTCTATTAGGATATCCATCCTATTGGGGGCATGTAAGTGCATTGTGTGGTTCGGGTACCATGGGTGGCCCTATCTCGAAGTGTCGATTGCCACAGGCCTAAATTCGCTTAAGAAATCCATGGGTGATACTATCTCAAAGTGTCGATTGCCAGGAGTTCTTGGGGTTGCCATGGGGTGGTGATATCTAGAAGCATCGAAAGCCTACATCCTTCGAGGTTCGGTGATGGGGATAATGAATCTGACACAGACCGTATTGATAACTGATCTAAGGTTAGACTTAGAGGAATCAAACAAATATATATAAATATATATATATTACCAAAAAAAAATCCTTCTTACTCTCTTTCTAGGTTGGCAATCATACCAACCTCAAATAAATAAGACCATTGCACATGCACGGATGCTTTAATCTCTGGGACTAATAAACCTTAGGGTAGAGCTAGAAATCAAGGAAACCTATGCCTGCAACTTATCCTTAGCCGAACTGGTCTGCAAACTAGCAACTACTTGGGTACCTTAGGTATAAAGTCTGTAACTTAACATGTTTCTAAAGGAAAATCGAATGGGTTAGCTAGTCTACTTGAAGTGCTGGGCTATTGCTTGAATTTGCTAAGGGCTAGCAAAAACTAGGCATGGGGGCATTTGATTAGCCTATATTTGTGGGCTATTTAAGCATATGAATGCCTAGATATTAAGATATCTTTAACATTTAGCCAGCATACATTAGGATGTAAATAAATTAATTCATATTTTTAGCTTAATTGCATAATTCATGCGTTGCATTCATATCTAAATGCATTTAGAATTAACTTAGAATTGCATGCATTTGACTAGTTAACCAATTAGGTGTATTATATGCATTGTTTTAATTTAATATAGAAGTTAAGGGTTTGTGCAGAAATAATCCTAAGATTTTATTATTTTATTATTCTTCTTCTTCTTCCACAGGTAATGACTCCACTTCCTCCTCCTGCACCCATTCACTCCTCACAACTGCCAGCATTCATTCAACGAGAAGAGTGGGTCTACTCCCACCTCTTTGCAATTCAAATCCGTTAGCTACAGCTACAAGAGAGAGGAGGAGACGACCATGCTCGACATGCCACCATCCACTCCATCACTATGCTTCACCTCCACCACCAGCAACCTCAACTATGGTGGCAAGCCTCCACCACCATGGGCGGGTGGTGTGACAGGCCGCACTGCCATCCAGAGCTTGCTCGCATCACCGTGAATGCATGCTGCTCCACCAAAAACACACACAGGCGTGCATGCTTCCAACTCAATGCCACTATTCATCTTCCCCATCTTCTTTCTCTGTTACCACCAAAGAACCCATAACCTCCACCACCATTCCCACTCACAACCGCCACCTCAGGCAACCACTTACTCTAACATCAAGAGAACCTCGCACCCCTCCCCTTCCCATCTCCATGCCTCATCACTCTCCATCTCCTTCTTCATCATTTCTTCTTCTTCCTCTCCTGCTACAGTGAAACAAACCCAACATCATCACCACCTCCACCGCTTGTAGCACCACCAATGTCATGCCAAGCGACCAACGGCCGCAGCCTCACGCACCACTACTCTCGACCACATGCTTACGCGCACACTGACTGCCCCTCCTTCCCCCTACTACGCCTTCGCCCACATGCAGCAAAGGCCACGCGCAACATAGCATGCAGTACCACACTCACCACCTGCCTGACCACCAAATGTGCGCACGACTCTTCGCACAACAGCAGCAGTAGCTACCTCCACCCCACGTCCGTGCCCCTACACCCCCTCACCTCTAGATCGCATGCCGAGCTGCTTTGCAACAATTGCAGCACGGTCACCGCTACCGCCCCTCTTCCCTCCATCCCACCAGCTCTGGCCACCATCTGCCATGCTACCGCCACCACTGGAAGCGCACTGTCCTCACCCACCTACGGTGAAGACCTCACCACCGGCCATCACCTCCTCTCCATGCACGAGCCATTGCAAGGGAATCCTCTATTTCCCTTTCTAATTCCTTTTACATGATATGCCATTGCCAAAGTTTATTTCTCTCATTTAATGGATATTATAATGCTAGCTATTTTGTGAAGATAACCTCCCTCCTTTCGTTAAATGCATACCAATATATATGAACACTATGAGACTCATCTGAAAGGAGTTTTAGCTTTGTTTCTGTGCAAAGACTTTGGTGAACATTTATTTTTACTTTGTGCAAGTTTTGATAGGCCTATTCCTCCCTTTGGAGACGAATCGCTCTCTTTAGAGTGGTTAATTTTACTTTGTGTTGATTGAGAGTTTTCCACTACGCAATATATAACAACATTACTATTTTATTGTGATCATCCTGTTTAAGAGAAAACCTCTCTTTCAGCCACCACTTTTGTAAAGGGAGCCAAAAATTGGCTCCAAAAATGTCTCCCTTTGGAATTTGAAATTGTCACCTTTAGGCTCCCTTGCCACTTTCTTTATAAAGGGAACTAAGGCACCTTGAGGATAGATCTTTTGGTGGGGGAGAATTGAGAGAAGCTACCACCACATCCACCACCATTCACGCCACCTCATGGAGCAAGCAAAGAAGAAGGTTCAAGGGGGTCAACCACCACCTCCCCTTGGAGCCCTTCTACCTCTTCTTCCTTATGCCAAGTTGGAGAAGGAATCATCGCCGACTTCAGCAACATCACCTCCACTCCATCCTCTTTCTTTTTTTCCTTCCTCATGTTTTTCTCTTAGTTGGCAACTTGTAGTTGTAGTTTGCCTTGACTTTGAATTGTTGTAAGAACTTGTTTCGTAGTATTAATCTTATTACTGCATTTGTTTCCTGGGCTTTCCTTTTTTGTTGCATCACCCTTGATTCCTTAGGCACACCCATGCCTAAGGGAGCTTATGGGCATGTCATATTTGTCTTTAGTTGAGTATGTGTGCAAGTAGGTGCTTCACCTTATCTTTACTTGCTTTACTTTCTTATATCAAAAACAATAAAAAAAATCACATAACAAACAAATACATAAAATAGCAAGGCTTAGGTTGAACTTGGTGGAACTTTTATGCCTCCTTGGATGACCCTAGATGCTCGACTATCTAGGTATATAAATTTTAAAAGCAAACGATTCAATCATGTTGCAACAACTTATCTTCATCTTTTACGAAACCATGTTCGAATCATTTCAATCCACTTTAGGGGACAATTTAATTGACTAAGTATATTTTACACACACTTTCTTAGAGTTTAATTAGGTGTTAATTTATCATATTTGAGATATAACTTATCACATGTCTTTATATTATATGCAGGTATATGGGCACAAATTCCCTAAAATATCCATGTAGCAGACGTCTCAAACGGTTGCACTCGTCGTCAGTCACATCATAACAACCCCCTCAGGACTTCAACGCATTGCCTCCCCACTGCCTTGACATCCTCATCAAGTTGTTGGCCAAGAATTTAGTGAAGAAATAGATTAAGGAGACTTCTATAAAAGAGGAGGCGTCGGGCAACAGTGGGGGTCTTCTTCCTTTTCCCCTCCATGGGCCATAATCTCGACTGTGCATAGGGCATACACCATGATAAAGGCTTGCACTGCGACCTTTTAGCGCACTGCCTCTTGCCTCCACACCACCGCGAGAGCTTGTGGTGATAGCACAAGCGCCACCATCCTCATCGCAATCATCACCACCCTCATCTTCCCAAACCGTGCACCCTCCCTCTATGCCTTCCTCAAAGCACCCAACATCACCACTCTCCCTCTCCGCCCCATATGAAGAACCCACCAACAACACCACCTATTGTTCCTCTTCATTTTCTTCATCCTCCCTATTCTGCTCCCCTTCAACAAAAGAACCCAACATTCCCAACACACCCTCCACCTACAAAAGCACTTCCCGGCTACCATCCCCGATGCCAACCTCGCCAACACCGTCTGTAAGCTCTGTCGTCGCACACCCCCCAACCGGCAGCCCCAATCTCACACCCACGGAACCCATCATCGTCGGTCACCCTCTGCTTCGACTAGCCACCTCTAGCCTCCAATCTCGACACCAACACCACCATAGCAATGCCCTTGCTCTGACGTACCTCCACCAACAGCCTCACCACCATTGATGCCCTCTCCCTTGTGTGGTGGTAAGGAACTCCTCGTCCCCTATTTTTGCACAGTGCGACTTACATTAGTTGCAATGAAGGGGTGAGAGGGTGGTTCAAAGTAATTTATTTATATATATTGTGCTTTTCTTTCAGGACCTCTCTTTTTTATTATTTGTTGTGCAATAAATGATTCAATTGCTTGATGTTGGAAATTGATTTCTGTTATCTCTTTGTTTTGTGCTTATGTGAGGTAATATTTTTATGAGAGATCATGTGTTTGCTAATCTTAGTTGAGGAATATTTCTATACTTCTTATCATTGAGTTTGAGGTTAAAATTCTCATGCATATTGATTTGGATTGTTAGGTTGTTATGTGTTGATTAAAATGAAATATCTTTCTGTGCATATGATTTAGGGACACTGATAAAATTCTTAATGTGGGAGTTTGCTTATTACTCTTAAAAGTTTTGAGGTTGATTATTGCAATGCACTGTTGAATTCAAAATGTAATCAACAAAATGTTGGCTTGATAGTTGTGAGTTTTCACTAGGCTTGTTCTTCCCTATGGAGACGACCTAATCCATTGTGGTTAGATTTGATTATTTGATGTTTTGATTGAGAGATTTTCCACCACCTAGACACACAACGACAAGTCATTTTTATTGCTATCATCTTGATAAAAGTGAGAATCTCTCTGTCAAAACCCTCCTTGGTGCCAACATTTAACCCACGTATTCACCACCTTAACCACCCTATAACAACCACCTAAGGTGATGCCAAAATGCCCACACACCTTCTCATAATTGGCGCCAACCTAGAAGCCCATCTCCACCTTACACATACCCTATCCAACCTATCCTCACCCTCCATTAGTTGGTGACAAACAGCTAACCCACAACCACACCACAAACCCACGCCAACCCCCTTAACTCCACCTCCATACTTCCCTCAAGTTGGCTCCAACCCACCAAAGCCCTCCATCACATAACCACCATCACCTAAGCCAATCCTAACCCTACAACACTCCATGCTAACCCTTAACCCTAGTCCCCACCAACGGTTGTTGCCAACCATTCATGCCCCTCCATTTTGGAGCCATCAACCCTAGCCCTAGGATCCTACAACCACCATCCATGAGCCATCCTAGCCATCCCCTTTTAACCACACCTACCCCCCTTCCTACCACTCTATATATACCACCCATAACTTCCTTAATTCTTCACCCTTGGCTACATACTTCAAGCACACCACCACCTTCATTCCACCATTTCCAACAACCAAGGAGAAGAGGAGAAGAAGAACAAGATAAAGGGGGTGCTCTTTCCCTCTTGGTACTTTCTACTTCCTATCCTCTTCTACCTTGTGTCCACGCCAAGCCAAGGAGAGATAGGCAAGGAGGACGGCCAAAGAAGACCTTTAGGGTGGTGAACACCCACCCTAAGGAGGGGTTTGAGAGTGGAAATCATCCACTCTAGGAGGAGCAAAGGCACACCCAACTAGGGCTTGCCAAGAGAGGATCATCATTAAGTTGGAGGAACCTTTTTAAGCCCAGGAGCGGCTAAGCTTGGAGCAAGGCTTCCTTCCTCTTCACCATCTTCATCGAGAGAAAATTCTATTTCTTCTTTCATATTTTGTTTTTGTAGTAGAAGCATTCCACTACAAGCTTTTGTAAAATAGTTTTCTCCCCTAATATAGTTGCCTTTCTAATTTTGGTTGCAATTTATTTACTTGCTTTTTCCTTTAGTTAGTACACTCACACTCTCTCTAATTACCTTAGGTCTTCACGTACCTAGGGTGAGCTTAGAGAGAGGTTCCTCTTGTCACTATAGTTATAGCATATAGGCTTAGTTTCATTTTGCGTATTTGCTTCATATTACCCATTATTTCAAAACTAAAAAAAAATTACATATCAAAAATTCAAAAAGAAAGTTGATTTACGTGATTGCAAGCAAGAGATTATTAATTTGCATTTCTGCCTCCATTGGGATGACCTGAATACTTGCTAAGTACTCGATTTTTATAAATTTCAAAAGCAATTTAAATTGTGTGTAGCAATGACCCAAAACCTGATTTTAACAAATCACGCTTTTTCGCAATCACTTGCACAGAAGAGACAGTGCCTCCACACCATCAGTCTTTATTTTCCATGCGATCATGAGCATGTTACACGTGCTGCTGCCTGGGGTTGTGACATTCTTCCTCCCTCTTTCCGTTCCATTTGTTTACATTCATTGTTTTGCATTTTTATTTCCATAGTTGATTAGTTAGAACCATTTTATTTGAATGTTGCCTGATGATGTGATTAAATAAGACTGGGATATGTGCTTATTAGCCCCTCTATAAGTCGACATTTGATATGTTATATTTATTGTTTTCCTTTCAATTTTTCTATTCGATCAATTTGCCACCACTCACAATAATGTCGAATTCAATTTATATTTTCCCATTGGTAAGTCAATCAATCACTTAGTTTATAAATAATATATCATAAGTATTTTAAGCACATTAGGTTCATGCATGCATTTTTATGTTATTTGTACATATTATAATAACTATAATTTATGTAAGAATAAATGCGAGAGTTGAACTTGAACTGAAGATAAGGCTTGAAGAAATTAAAAGGATGCACATTTTACGAGGGGAAAAATGTAAATTCACCAAAGCTATAGGGGCATTAACATAATTTGTCCACCAACATCTAAAGACCTCACTCCTAAAAAATTCCAAGCCTCTCTGGAGATATCTGCAAAATTCCAAGATGAGGGGATGACATCTCTTTAATTTCCAACGTTGTATGTAGTCAGGGCGTGAAACACACGTCGCACTCGTGCCCCATCCACATGTTCTATGTGTGCCCTTCAACTCTAGTTATAGCACACCAAGACCAAGCCACGCTAGCATCCACGCACGATATGTGCACACCGAGTCTCCCATCATGCCCTCCAGCTCCACATGCCCAGTAACCTCTCCACGCACCAAGTGCGTGTGGATGGGCCTTCTTCACCTATTTAAGCACCTTCTACTCATTTTCCTAAGGCCATTCTTTGCCATATCCTTCCTCCTTCTCTAAGCTCTCTCTCCCTCCATTTTTCTTAGACATCCTTCTCTTTCTCTCTCCATTATTATTTCTCTCTATACCTCCATTCTCTCTCTTCTCTCTTCACCTCCATTCCTCCACCAAATAATCAACCTCTTACCTTCCCAATCTCTACACCTATCCACAAAAAAATACCTCTACCACCACCACTCTCTTCTCTCCCTTCCATTATATACTCCCTCGATTGCACAGCAATCATAAGACTTAACCAACGTAAATTAAGATAGATCCCAGCTTAACTTAAGAATAATACATGCATAAGCTGCATATCTGCATTCTAACTTTTCTCCTTAGCTATTTAGAGAATAAGGGTATTTTTCTTTACTAATTTGTGAATAATTATATTTTTAGATAATAAAGAGCTCATGAGATATCTTGAGACTAAATAAAAGTGAGATAGAAGCTGGAGCGAGAGCTTGGAATAAAGAAGAAATGAAGACAAAGAGTTAGATAGAGATAGGCTAAGGTACTTGTGTAAATAAATGCAGAAAAAGAGGAAAAGAAGAACTTAGGATAACCCTATCCCTATCCATAGTTTCCTAGGACAACCTTATCCCTGATCCTATCCCTAAACCACCATCTTATTAGGTTAACTTAGCTTAGAACCCAAAATATGGATAGTGTTATCCATGCTCCTATCCACACTATCCTTTTCCCCACTCCCCACCTGTGATATCACTATTCCTAACCCTGAATTTCCCTTACTTTGGTCGAAACCTGGATAGTGTTATCCAAATTCCTATTATCCACTATTCATAAACCCTATCCACTATCCCTATTCCTAATCCACACCTTAAAATCCTATTTAGTTCCATAAAACCCTCAATTGGCTCAATTTGAGTCAATTGGGTCAACGACATTCTAATTGGGTCCAGTTGGATCTAATTAGGCTAACCCTAGTCTAGTTAGACTCATGGTAGACTAATTGAAGTCTACCTAAACCCAATCAACTAGCCCACACCCAATGGGTGCATCCCTATTTGATTAGGTGCACCTGAACCCAATTAGATTCACCCAGGATCTAATTGATTCATCCCTACGCATATAAGTCTAATTAGACTCAGTAGAATCTAATTAGACTCAACCTAGACCTATTAGATCACACCTACACACCTATTAGGGTCACCTTAGCCTAGTCACACACACACACATCCAATTAGACCTAGACCTACCCAAGTAGACTCTACCTAAACCCAACTAGGCTAACCGAACCTAATTAAACCCAACACAGCACAACCTAAACCTACAAAAACCCTTACCAAAACCCCCTCAACTCTTCCCTAAAACCTAGTCCACGCCCCCTACACCAAGGGTGGTGCCTCTTAGACCAACCTTAACAAAAGGTGGCCAAAACCCTAAGCCCCCCTCTCCTATTTATACACCACCATATGGCCACACACAACATATCTTCTTCCACCTCTCATAGCTGGTCACCCTCCCTCCACTTCAACCCTACCACCACTTTCTCTAAGGCCATCCACCACCACCTTGTTGACCAGTCATTCCTTCCCACAACATCCAAGCCACACGGCCACCAAGGACCACCCTTGGTGCCCATCTTTTCTAGTAGCATAGTATATTGTTCTTATTAGATCTTTAATTTCTGCATTTTTATTTCATACAAGTAGTATAGTTATTCTCTATCTTTTTGCACGCCAAAACTAACCATGAGTTCTTGGTGTGCCACTCTCTTGTGTGGTGTGACGACTTGAGTCACCAAGTGATGAAACCCGAGTCATCGTGTGCTAACAACCACAGCGTAAACCAACCACGATCGCAGTCACCCAACACATAATCATAGAACATCAATAGCCAAATATCCATCCATAATGCATTAAATGAAATTAAATAAAATGCTGACAACATGGTAAAATTCACCACAGAAAGCAGAAAGTAAAGAGTGCTCAAGTGCTTGTACAATCACCAAAAGATAGAAATAACATTTAATAGCAAAAAAGAAACAACTAAGAGCCACTAGCTTAGAATGGATCGTCTCCTCAAGTAGGTCCCGGTTCTATAGTAGACTGACCAATAGCAGCCGCTACACCCAACTACTCAGCAAAACCAGAATACGGAACCCGAGAAACATGTCAGTAAAAAATGAATAGAGTAGAACTACAACAAGTAGCAACAATAACAAGATTAAAAGAAAAAGGGCACTATATCAGTAGTTAATCCATTTACAAATTGTTACTTATCAAATTCTATTTATTCATTTAGCCCATATTATTATAGTTCACAATCCGTTAATCGACGTCTCGAGGCACGAGACAATCTCTTGTATCTTCCAATGATGCAAGATCAGTATAAGCCACCCTTCCAGCCTAAAAGACTACTTATACCCATCAAGTCGCCATTCTTCATCACCCTGTGGTCATTGCGGAAAGGGGTGGCAGTACATCATGTAGAATGAACACATGCAAGCGCTACACATGTTGAACCACAAACAACCAATGTCCCACCCACCCACCAAGAAAGAAACCACCCCAAACATCGAGCCATGTATCCTGCTATCCTAGTTGGTCGCTAAGCCTAACCAAAGAGTCGTAGGAAGGCCAACAACTCCCTAAACCAGCCAAGAATTGGTCTGAAAGACCAAACCTATAGCCACATCCGGCAAGTAACGAGGCTAAAATCAGTTATCCATCCTCCAATTCCTGACTAAACTGTTGTTATTAAATCAATTCTAGATAAATGTATCATTATTGTCGTCACAGCAAATAGACTAACACGTTTACACTATTCAATACAAATTAACAGATATTCACATTATCCTCCAACTTGTCAATTTATAGATAATTTCCAATATATGCCAATGGTCCCATACTATTTAGAATTTAATGAACACAATAGAACTTGTTTCACGGAAAATGGAGTTCATTTCATGCATGCAATGTAAGGGTACATGGAGGACTTAAGTATTATCTACTCACGTAAGAATTTGATTAAGCCACATTAAAGTGCCCAAAATCAGAATATGACTTCAGAAACATCCCAGACTTGGTAAATGAAAGAGAACATGCCAATAAATGTGCTATACATGAAGGGCCTCAATAGATGACCCACGATAACCCGAAAATGACACAGAATCAAAAGAAGGGTGAACTACTCTACCTAACATCACTATAGGGACACATGACTCCAAATTGTGCGCATAGGGACTAGGGGCAGTCATCATTCCCACCTCGCAATCCATATATGCACCAAGGAAGGACCTGGCATACATAGACAAAAAAAGGGTTTGAAGCACCTAGGCATGTTTCTAATTTTTCACTAAGGAAATAGTGGTCAAAAATGAAAATAAACTAAACCAACACATACTACGCGTCAATACAATAGCAACAGTGCCTTATTTGTTGAAATCTGAGATTAGAAAAGCCTTAAACTAGTCAAAATAATGCGAAGGGGTCATCGGTCAACTCAGACCAGCCAGGGTGGTCAGACTGGTCACCGATCCATCCCTTGCCATGCATTAGCGTCAAATTGGTGTTAACCGTATGAGCTAGATCATGTTGAGCATACCTACGTCCAATCGATTGGCCATGTGTCACAATTGCAGTGGTTGCTTGCTACTTCTCTTTGTGTAAGCGTTCTCGCCTGCGCACATGCTCGCTGCCACATGTCACTCAATTGTGCCCCGTTGCCACCACTCATCGCACCCTCGACGCACGTTCCCTCAGCAGCAAAATTTGCAATGGGAGACCCACATTTTCCACTATCGCAGGTAGGTCCCTACGAACCTTAATTAGATTTTCTTAATGAAAATCTAACTTTCTTTCTCTCTTTCTCTTTACATTTTGGGGACCCTTAGGTGTTGTTAATGATGACCCAACTCCCAAGAGTACTTATTTATAGACCCAAATTAGGTTTAGGGTTAGGGATAGTGGAGTGAAGTACCTAAAATACCCCTTATGTTTGGTCCAACATACATTTAGGTCCTTTTTGAATTATTTTGGTTATAACTTGAGTTATACACCTCATATTCATGCAAAACAAGCATCGTTAGAAAGCTTGCAACTAGAGGAATCCAATGGTATGATACATGGCACCCTTTTGATGGGGTTTGACTAGGAGTTGACTCGAAATACGCATTTTTTAGCAATTTCCAGAGATGTTTGTACTTGCAACGAACTGCGACTGTGTTTACGGGTTCGAAGTGAACCAAACCAACCTAAAATGACTCGAGACCTAGATTTTGGGATGTTACATGTGCCATGTAGATGGGCCCCCATACCCATGGTCTAGCCACCACCATCCTCTAATGCCAACAACTCTACGAGCGATCCTGGTGGGTTGGTTTTCTGATAGATAGATTTCTAATACTTGTCATTTTTATTCTTGTCAATCAAGCATTCCTCTATTTTCCTTTACATTTTGTTGATTCGACATTTCTATTATTCTAAACATGTAATAAAATTTAAACTTCCAGTTACTATACTTGTTAGGTGCCTAGATCTCATGCTTTTTTTTTTCATTAGTTAGCTTGCAATTTCCAGAAATCCAAAAAAATCATAAAAGATAAAATAAAGTAAAAAAATAGATGGCAGCTCCCACCCGTATGAACGACTCGATGATTGATCGAAACTCCCTCGACGTTACACACATTATTCACAGATTCCATGAAGAGCACTATTCTTATATGTTCCACACCTATTTAAGCTACACCATGGGCATGCATTTTGAGAGAGCAACAGGAAAGTTTTTCGTTAAGAGATCCACCATCATCTTTAGATTTTACAATAGGATTTAGATTTAGGTTAGGTGATTTAGGCTTTTACTTAGGATTAGATTTGTTTAGCAAGCAAAGAAAAAAATGTAAACTAGAATTATTTTTGCAATTTTTTGCCTCCCAAAGATTGATAGGGACTCACTTTAGAGTTTCACTATATTTTGTTTATGTTGATGTCAAGACTATACTATGACTTAAAACTTATTAAAACTCACGATTTTTATTCTAACAAATGGCGCCGTTGTCGAAGAGGTAAGGCAATTATGATTTCTGATTTTTGATCAATTTGTGTTTTCTTGCATTTGGTGTGCAAGAATCAAGTGTGAATCCACGCACATATCGAGTGAGCGTGAAGAAGAAATAGGTGCACATTTTCATTTTTTTAGTTAGTCGCATTTTTGTTTCCTTAAAATCTTAAGTTTCATTTTGAATCCTAGGTCAGTTTGTTTGCTTTTGCTAAAAAAAAATATAAACAAATATATATATATGTATAAAGTTAAAAAAATTAAATTCATTTCTGAATTTTATTTTGAAAAAAAAATTAGTAAAAGAGGTTTTTTAATTCAGTCCTTTTAAAAGCCTCTTTAGTATTTTTAAAAGTTCGACCAGTAATTTTTACGTGAATTAAAAATTCATTTGCTGAACATTAGAGCATCCAAAAATTTTGAAATTTGGTATGATCGTGGAAAATCAAGTTAGCTTTCAAAAGCATCATTTTATTTGAAAAAATTCAAATAACACAGTGGTAAGTATTTCCCAGAATCGAATTTGATCTGACTTTAAAGATTTATTCTGATCTCTGTATAAGTCCAAATTACTTGAAGTTTATGAGGTTTGAAAGCCACTGAAACTAAGATCATTCAATGATTTTTTAGGAATTTTTTGAACATCTTTGGTACTATTTCATTTTGAAATAGGCGAAGGGGGTCTATTTGGCCTGATTTATCCCCTATCACTTAAAAAATCATAACAAATTGTATGGATTATCAAAAATCTTAGAAAAATACTCTTTGAAAAGATGATTTAAAAAGGAAGTTTTCTGCAAATTTTTTACTATTTTGATTCCATTTGTGATCAAGAGAGTACTTGGAAGTCAGATCAGGGTTTGTTTACTGATTTCTAGAATTACATAAACCCTAGGTTGGAAACTATAGGGTTTTCATTTATTCTAGAGACCCATTTGATTTGATTAGGACCTAATTGGGTCCATTTCCTAGTAGGTGAGGTTTTCTTGATTGATTGATTACCTCACCTACCTTGATCTAAACATTATTCATTTACAACTTAGGTAATACAACTAGGCCAACTTAGGACTTAGGATTAATTAAATAAAAAAAGCTATATATCTTAACCCGAACTTGTTATTATATACCTGAGCGAATAGTCCAAATTTCTTTAGTCAAACCTAATGTCTAAGCCTATGGGGTAGCACCAAACGACTGCAGCTAAGGGGTATCAAGGAGCCTCATGCCGAACCTTCCCTTTAGTCCCCTCATATTCAAGTTGTCTATGTTAACCTAAGAAATGGGGATTTTATTCATTTGGTTCTATAACAAGTAAACTCCTCAATTATAACTTGAATTTGAAAATCTGGTCACCTAATTAAAGGACCATATTTGTATTATAAGGCCTTTGCCTTGTATACTCGGCTTCACTAGCCCTTGTAGTTGGTGTATGCAAGGGAGAAGGTTGTTGAGACCTAAATTGGTTGGCCCTTGGGAACTAATTTCAATGTGACCTAGGCAACTCTTTTCGTTGCCTCCTTCTTCCTCTTCCTATCCATCCACTTCGTTAGCCGAAATGGCTAACCTTAATCCTAGCCTTGGGCCTGCGAGGAATCAGAATCCCATGGCTCTACTAGAGGCCCGTGTCGCAACATCTGAGCAGCATCACCAACAGAGCATTGATCGAACCCTAAATACTCTAGATAGAGTGCAGCATCCACCACAAGGAGAACAACTGTGGGATTTTTACGATCCGACTATAGTGATCGTGCCACCTCAAGTCCAGATTCCCGCACATGGTTATGCATTTGAGTTGAAACCAAATGTAATAAGTTTGATTCATAATTATTTTTATGGTAACTCAAACAAAGATTTGTTCCAGCACATAGGGGATCTAGGTCAAAATGCTGAAACAGTTCGACCAAGAAATGTGGATTTAGGAATTGTTCTCATGAACCTTTTCCCGTTCTTGCTAAGGGATAAGGTTCTTATTGGTTCAAAATCATCAGGATGCCAGTCTGTGCCTTGGGGGAATTATGTCGAGAATTCCTCCAAATGTTCTTCCCAATAATTTGAACAAATGCGATGAGGAGGGCAATCACGACTTTTCTGAGAGATTGGGGGAAATGCATGATGTGTGGGATAGATTTCATGATCTTCTTCGGAAGTGTCCCCACTATGGTGTGCCCTAATGGCACCTTTCTTAGATCTTTTACCATGGTCTAGATGATACACATCGATATCTGACTGATGCATCTAGTGGCAGAAAATTCCTCACTAAAGATGAGAATAGTACCTTTAAACTATTCGAGTCTTTAGTAGAGGACTCCATGAATGTAGCCATAATGAACCAATTCCAATGACCTGGTCAGCAACAAGCGGCTGTCCATGAGGCTTATGCAAAGTCAGCACGACCTGACATGGACATTATTACCAAGAAGCTGGACAAGGTGGACTTACTGGTCACAAACTTTATGCTACATCGATAATGTTTCATCCTTACCAATTTTCATTGATCAGCATGATGAAACCAATAGTGATTTTGGTCAGTTCCTAATTGTAGAGGAATTGTTATGACCCAAACCCAGCTCCACATGGATCTCAGGGTCAGGGGGCCTCAACTAACCCAAGACTCAGTCATCCAAGAAGAAATAATATCACCAAGGCAAGCAATCCATGTAAGTAACATAGCTAGAACTTAAATGAAAGTAGAAAACTGAAGAAAGGACCGTAAATAGTATCTCAAGAGAATAGCAAAGCTTTCCACTTAGCCATCACAGCCAAAGCGAAGGAAAGAAATGTAACTAATAGTTCAAAACAAGAGTATTCACTACAGCAGTGGAAAAATCCAACTACAGTGGAAACTGAAATCGAACTAAGGTTGGGCTCGATTTGGCCTAGCACCCTCTGCAACCGGTGGTACTGACTGCTCACCTCCCTGACCTGAACATAAGTAGTAGTCGTAGCAAAAGTTGAGTAGAGTGGCAAGTGCAAAATTAATTGATGTAATTTAAACTAAAAATAGTTAACATTACGGATATTTGCAAATGTTTCGCACCAGTCCATATTTTGTTTCCATTTAATGTTCTGAATGTTACTAACAAAGGGTCTCATCATCTCTTGGTTCATATGTTCCCTAACGGAACGATCTTGCTACAGTTTTCCTTGTGATGAAGGACGTGCACGTGGTATTTTCCTAGTCGAGAGAACACCTCGCATTTTTCCTACACCTGATCTACCACCCCGGGGTCAAGGTCGCAATGTAGCGGTGACCACAGTACGCACAATAAATGCATGTGAAGCTATCCCGCACTAGCACATGGTCAGTCCTTTCTACTAACGGGTATGCTCTAAGTCGTACGGTACAAAACAGAGCATGGGTTGCGTCCCTCACCAGTCTGCATACCCTTGCCTGACTATCTCGATTGTCCCCTTGGGCCTAATAGGAGTCGGTGTAGGGAAACCATTCCCACCCTAGGTCCCAACCCAAGGAAAGGCTAGCTCTCTCCCTACACATGGGGTGAATAGCTCTCCTCGATATGTATGTACACGAGGGCTAACTCAGCCCCAAACTAGCGTCCAAGCAGTAAGCATACCACATTGTAAACAAGTTATTCCATCATTACTCAAGTTCGTACCATAGCAAATAATTTATTCTTCTAGTTCTCCACAAGATTCGTTTATAATTTCTTTAATTTTGGTTCACATACCCAAGAATTAGCATACATCACCATTCATATTTAGGATTCCAAACATGGAAATTAACAATCAGATGCATTATAGTAAAAGCATTTATCTCAACCGTTACGGTTATCATTCTCTCACAATAAGTATTTTTCATTCTTCACATATATAACAAGTATAAAGCCCATAAATTAAGAGTTAGGGCATGCATGTTGTCTCAAATACGAAACAGTTATCGATTTCATTCACTAAACGCATTTATTGAATCTTCAAAATTCATTAAGTAGCTAGTCGTAACATGCATTCAAAAGTGGACCTAAACACATTGGGACAAGATGACCACTCTACCTAGGGGCATGAGAGGTATGGAGGCACAAGCTACAGATTCCAACGCTTCTGTGGGTCTCGTACATGCCATAGACTTGGAGCCTATACCAAATTAATGGTCAAACGAGGCATCAAACATGTTGACCAATTTTTCAGTATACAAAATTTAGCTCAAAATAATGTAGAAATGGTCCTAAAATGTAGGAAAATTCAAGAGCTTTCCAACAATACCTTGGTTGTGCAATTCTGATCCTGTTTGTACCCTGAATTAGCCTAGAAACCCTCCCTAGTTCGCTTAAACAAGGTCGGGTTGGTTGGTCTTGCTAGATCGATCTCCCTCTGCAGCAGGCACACACTCCCTACTGCTATCAGACATCTGGAGTGAGTCCCAGACATCTTAAATGCTCGCAAAACCCCTACCTAAAGTTCTTGCTCCCCTTCCGCTATCTACTGTTAGTCCCAACCATCTGAGACTTTACCCAGACATCTGGTAACACCCTCAGACGTCCAAAAATGCCTTGGATGCCATGCCGGTATCACCCCACGCAAACTTGCTCTACGTGAATGCTAATTTCCCATGCAACTCACTCCTCTAGTCCATCCCTACTGCAGGCAGCGTCTCGAGTCTCGTGTCTTCCCGGATGTCTGAAGTGCACCCTAGTGTAAATAGAGGCCATTTAAGTTAATTTTAATTTAATTCTTTTCCAACTTTTTATATATAATTATAAATTAGCTAAATATTATATTAAAGCCTTGTATTCACATTTTTGACCCATTTATTTATATTTATTTACGTATTAACTTAAGTTATTAAAGACTTAGGTCTTAAGTTATACTTAAGTTAAATAAGATATTAATTAGGTAACTAATTAATGGTATTTTGAGTCCATTTATTAATTAAATTATTAATAATGTTTATTAACTTATAATTTAGCATTTTAAACTTATTTTAAGGTTCTTTAATGATTTGTCTCTTATTACATAATTAACCCTTATATATGCATATTCCTAGCTAATTAACTAGGAAAACTAGTTAATTAGGGGTAATTAGAAGCCATGATGAGCCTCTCATCACCTAGCCATTCGCGGAGCCCCCCTGCCATATACAAGGTGTTGCGGACATCTGATGCTTGGAAAACTTTCCCCACTTCACGCATCGAAGGCGTCGCGACAATGGTTGTAGTGCCTCGCACCACGTGCACCTTACGCCACGTGCTGTTGCTACCTTTCCCCTATCGTTCATCCTCCCTCTCCCTTACTCTTGCCGATCTCCCTTTCCCTCATGCTCTCCCACTCCCTCTCCTTCACTCATTGTTTACAATGGGGAAAGGGGGTAGGACGCATCGCTCGAGGTGGAGTGGGGCGAGTGGAGCGGTGGTGTGTGGGAGGAGTTTTAAAGTGTAGTGGGTAGGGTTTTAAGATTCGTGGGGTTTTAGAAAAATTATGAAAATAGTCATAGGTTTTTAGAGTTGTTTATGTGGGGTCCAAAAGGTGAGAGGTAGGGGTGTAAAATTTACGTTAAGCCCCCTATGAGATAAAATAACCCAGATGATGTCCCTACATGGATTTCCTAGGGCATAAATTTTTACGCCAAAGCCCCTAAAGTTTAGGAAAAACCTAAATTTCCCCTGGAGAGGGTCATTTCAGGAATCAAATATTATTTAAGGAGTTAAATAATATTTGTGTTGGTACTTAATTGGGATAAATATGCTTGTTGTTAATCTAAAAGGGTTTAGATGGAAACTAAATGCATTTTTCAGTACTAAAATCCAATTGACTAAAATAGTTGAAGGGCTAATCATGCAAATCTCAAATAGGAATCAATTCCAACCTTTAGATTTGATCCAATGGATCCTACCATATTAGGATCAATGGATTCCCTATAAATATCTCCCAAAGGCAAAATCAAAGGACCTAATCAATCCTCCAATTCTTGAAAGTGAAAACCCCACCGCCAGTAGGAAGAGAAAGGGAAAAGAAAAGGTGCACCATCAATCGACTTCTTCTCTTCCAAGCCAACCATCGGAAGAGTAAGACAACTAGCCCTTTAGTAGTTGGTTGACCAAGTTTACTGGTGGTCGACTAGCAACTATGGTCACCTCTCTAAGGAAGGAGTTCCCCCTTGGCACAAGTCGACAGACAGATTTGTTGGCCGACCAGCCATTGAAGGGTTATGACTCTACAACCTTGTTGGTGGTTCCTTGGTCATGCACAAGAAGTTCTAAGGCTAACGTCACTTCAAAAATGTGAAGGGTTTGCAAGATGCAAGGAGGATTGGGTCTTCTTGGCATCGAAGGTCTCATCCACCCATCGATAAGGACTCGAGGTTGCACCAGGACTTATTGTAAGAGGCACAATAAGTAGGGTGTTGTGCTATGCCACCTCAAAGGTGATCTTAATACTGATGGGGATAAACTAGTTCTTCACATGTGATTCTGGTTTAGATTTCTTGATTCTTAATTGATTCAATTTTCAAGCAACTGCTGATTTGTTGAATTGAGAATCTTTTAAAATGCCTAATTATTCACACATTCGTCCTGCCAATGGTGAATTGTTCATCCATGGGTTGAAAAGGTGAATCATTAGTCTTCCCAATAACCTAAATAGTGATGTTAGAGCCTTGGTCGATCCGACTTTTAGTGTAGAAATTTCAATTTATGGTTTATGGGTGGCATACAATTTTTCCCCATCGCAAAAATACAATTTTTGGGCAAAATAACCATTAAAAGATGCAAACAGCGGTTATTGATCCACTGATAGCCACATTCATCAACTAATGATGTTGTTGCTAATCAACTTATATTGGATATTGGTTGACAAACATTTGAAGGGAAGAGTTCCTAACTACTATTCTAACATACAATACATATAGGTCAACTAATAGGCTCATTGGTCGACCAATGGTACTGTTATTGGTTGATTGACTAACCCATTGGTCAACCAACATGTGAAGGAAAAGATTTTCCTTCTACTATTCTTACTTCCAGTACACATTAGTCGACTGATGATTGCATTGGTCAACCTATGGTGTCATTGTTGCTCTACTTAAATCTAAGTTTGGTTGACAAACAAGCACTGCGATGTGTTGCAATGCTTCATTTTGCATGCGATTTGACCCAGAATTGAAATGGATTAGATTCCAACCATTACTAAAAGATTGATACATTGGTGAATATTTGTTTGTTTTTCATAGGACTTGATGTGATGGAAGTTTGTTTTTGGTTATTGATTACTTGTGTTTATGTATGTTGGATGTGATACGCATAGGCATAGGCATGTAGTTTGTTTTCAAAATCAAAACAAACTGAATAATTGTTTTAATAATTGATTTCAGAATTAATAATAAGATTATTTTATGGATTAAAGATTGCTCAAAATAATATGATGCCCATGAACATTCCACTAATCTCAAATTAGGGTTACATATTAGATAATAACCAACCGTGCCCACATGATTAATTAGTAATCATAGGGAAATTGGTAATCAAATTCCTTGACATGTAATATTGCAGTATTTTTTCTATGTGTTGTGCTTTTCCTCAATTTTAATGGTTTGATTCTAGAATGTTGTGATATGATCATAATGGCATACAAAATGGACTGATCGTAAGCGAGCTGAGTTATTTTTTATGTAATCCCTATAATTTAGGGGCCCCTTGATAGGAATACTATCATGAGCCATAACTAGCCCATTTTGACCCAATTAAGTCAATAAATGCTCCTACATAACCGCCAAAGAATCACAAGTCATTACATATTCATTTTGAAAGAAAAATAAGAAACTAAGATTAAAACTATAATTTTACTAGCTCATCTTGAATGCAGTATCACCACAGGTCTTTTTCAAGGATTCAATGAAGGTCAATTGGTCTTAATAAGATAACAAGTGGGATAAGACAGACAGAAAAAGGTTTGCACGTGTTCTAAGAATTAAATGACTTTTAAAATCGTGAAAACAGACTCACTTAATTAACTGAGGTTCTGATCAGGATAAAATTCACCTAAACCCTCTAAAATTCATATAAAAATATTTTATAGGGATTAGAACTTTCAATTTGTCCAACAGAATCCGTTTTGACCCAAAATAAAAACATAGACAGACATTTGCCCTAATTTGGGTTTTTGCATAAATTACCCAGTCAAACATGGTCAAAACCAAAATCCAACTTCACCATTGGATTACTTAGGTTTAAGCTAGATTTGTATCAAAATTTGGACCCAAGATGAGTTTGTCTTGACCTAGTTAGCAAATTGGTCCTGTCTAATTTCATTTCTGCCCTTAACTTTCAAAATCCATTCAAATAGGCCCCTAAATTTGTCATCATCCTGACAAAAAGGTCCCTGCCACCATTAATCTATTTCTACTTGCTCCAACGACCTTAAAATTGAAAGAATGCCCTGATTTCTTAACAAATCCCTTTCAAAATTGAAAGGGAAGCTCGTCAAGAAATCCTCTTCCTATTGGACCCAATACTAAGCACTAGAACTTACCCAATCTCTCATGCGAATGCATGAGAGATTTGGGTCTCAAGAAACTCCCAAATCCAGTGAATCTTGGAAAGCTTGTTTCCCAAGCTCAAATTGCCTCTAGGTCCTTATATAAGAGAGCCCAGATCCTCCCGAACTTCCGATGCTAGAAATTGGCCAAGATCTCCCTCAAATTCCTCTCTCTTTCGCTGTCGAAGGCTCCTCGACATCCGGCGTCCTCCTCCATTCTTCCTCGTTGTCCTTCCACAATACCAATGGCAAATTCCCCTTCCTCGCTTCTTTCCGCATCCAGCCATACTAGCTGACGCCCTGATTCCCTTCATCCTCGCCATTTCTACCTCACCGGAGCCACCTTCGTCTCTGGTGTTGGAAACACCGCATCCGATGCCATCTCCACCTCACTTCGTCTACCGACCTCCTAGCTAAGTTCCATATACCATTTACTTTATTTTTGCACTCACCCCACTTCGAATCAACCATCAACAACCCTCCGCGACTTCATCCCTTCCATCTCCGGCCTTCCCCTCCAGTGATACCATCCCACCACCACAGACCACCAAATCCCTTGCCGACCACCCTACAACCATGGCCACACCTCTCTGCTCATTTCCCCTCTCTTTATTCATCATTCCACTCACTCACACACACCCCCGAACAAACCCATCATCTCCGACCGTTCTCGTCACCGTCTGGCCCCCACAGCTACTCTCACTCCACGCCACCACCCCCATCATGTTCGCCGTGCTCCGGCGATCATTCCTGAATGTCTTAACACAGTCGAAAGGCTATTTCATTGATTTTAGGTGTTCGACTTCCCCACCATGGAACTAGCAAGCTTCAAGTTTGGTTGAGAGCTGCTCGCGCACGTAACCAGGTAGTCAATTGGACACCTTTGCCTTGCGAGATGAGCAATTGAGGAGAAGACCCTTTATTGCAGACATGCGAAGAACGTGCTATCATTAGTTCCACATCGTGGGTTTTGCAGCAACTGAAGGCGAATAAATTGCAAAAGTCATAGTAACTATTTGCCTCAGTTCACGGGGTGAGGTCCCTCTCACCCGCTCACTCAGCCTCATCCGTGACGCATACACGCGGACCTGGTTTGACCCGATTACCTACATAGATTGACCTGCACTCCTCTCTCACTACTGCACATCGGTGAGCTTGGACCTAGGTGCATTCGATCCAATAACCCGATTACCCGTGGCTCTGGGAGAGCAGATCCTAAGAGAGAAAGAGAGAAGGAGAGCCGCACGAGTAGAGGGAGGGTTTTTCCTTGAGAAGCTTGGCCTTGACACAGCCAAATTCTGAAGAAGACAAGAAGAAGGGCCAAAGAGGAGGAGTTACAAAGCAAGGCCCAGAAGAAGAAGAGGTGAAGGATTGGTGAAAAAGAAGAAGGAAAACAAGAAGCCGCAGTTGAGAAATAGAAGAAGCTGAAGAGAAAGACAAAGCCAGAGAAGGAAGGAGAAAAAAGAAGAATAAAATCACTTTAAGTCGTTTGATTTACAAATCAGATGACAGATTTGAGCTTTTATTTCACACATATATATTGAGTTCCTTAGTTAATATTGTAGGAGTATATGATGATTTAAGTCACCATTTTACTCTCATCTTTTTGCACTTTGATATATGATATTATTGCAAATTCTTTTAGCTTAAATTGTGATCTTGATTTCTAAATTTTATATTGCTCCCTGTGTTCGACCTCGGAATCTTTTTGAGTAATAAAAAAATTATTTATTTTCAAAGCGATTTCTACTATATTGCAACGCTTTATTTTAAAAGTAGATTTTGCCTTGGGAGCATTTTGGCACCGTTGCCAGGGAGAAACGAGCAATTTAGAACTCTTGATTGCAATTCCTGATTTGGCGCTAACTTGCTTTAACTCTTTGTTGTTGTTTCAGGAGAGATTCATTAAAGAAAGTTCAGCTGCACATCAAACATGCCAGGGGCAAGTAAGTTCTAATTACTCTCTCTCTTAAGCCCCTGATTCTAAAAAGGTTAAAAGGAAGAAAAATCTATTAGGGTTACTTGCTTTCCATTCTTAGATAATTCATCAAGTTGCCTGATTTGATTTAAACAACAAACTCTGATTTGTACACCCACTTAAGGTAACTAGGGATATCACATTCTTGTTTGAGCCCTAGATACCACATTTGACAAACTAAATTGGACCAAAACAAGAGCCAAGTAAGGATTCCAAGTTAGGGTTTTAGAGACACTCTTACATAATCAAGAACTGATCTTTCCCAAATAATGTGTGCCTAAGCCTTGGTTGAATTGATTTATTCAACCAAACCCTAAAATCAGGCTCTTAATCTCACTTGAATCGTAAAAGAGGGACATAAAGCTTCTCAAAGGACAAACAGGTGAAGTTGACCCACCTTGTTGGGTCAACCAATCTTTAAATTAGGTAACTCTTACACTCAATACATCTTAAAAGTTTAAGTGAAATCCTAAGCACCCTTGCTCTTAATAAAACTGGTAGACTTAAGAGGTCAAGTCCCCATTCTGGTCTACCTGGATCATTAGTGACAAGAGAGGTCGGGTGGGGGAAACCCTGTAACCCATGGAGATGCTCTACCGTGTAGGGGTCTTCGCGGGACACTCCCTCTCTGGCTGCCCAGGTAATTCTCAGGTGGACGACTTTCTGACTAAGGGGCATCATTCGCCCCGAACCTCTATAGTCATCCAAAATTTTTGGGTGTCTTGATTGGGTCCATCACATTCTATTCTCATCCAGTCCATCGATGCATGTTTGGTAGGAGGTCCTTAAGACCACCCTTGAGGCCTCCATTAGTTATTCACTCCCGTCGAGGCCAGGTGTCGACTTTTGTGTTTGTGTAGCAACCCCATCACATCGACATCTCTTCTGATTCATCTGAGCCTAACTCTCCTTCTTCCATCATCATGGAACAACCAGCAGAAGAGAACAATCTTGAGAATCAACTTCAGTGCCTCAATGATCTATTCCAGGCCTTTGTGAATCCACCGCAGCGTCATATGATGAGAGATCATTACAATCTCGCTGTAGTGGCGATCGAACCTCGAGTCCAAATCTTGGTTGGAGGTCATGGTACTGAACTCAAGCCCAACATGATTCAAGCTATTCTGAAATTTCATGGGCTCAATTCCGAGGATCCTTTCCAGCACATTAAATAGCTCAAGCATTTGGCCCAGACCTTCGGGTTAGATATTCAGAATCGGGATATTCTTCTCATGAAAATGTTCTCCTTCTCTCTCATGGACAAAGTAACTCACTGGTATCAGACTCAAACGTGTCCAATCACCACATGGGTTGAACTACAATCCAAGTTTCTGAAAAAGTTCTTCCTAGTTGGTCGGACAAATGCTTTACGACACCAGATCACACACTTCACACAATAGCCTGGAGAACCACTTCACGAAGCATGGGATCATTTCCTGGCTCTCATGCGAAAGTGCCCCCATCACAGAGTTCCTAAATGGGAACAAGTATAGTCTTTTTACCAAGGACTCCATGAAGATATCCAATTATTCGTCAATGCAACTTGCATAGGAAATATCATGGGTCAACACGAAGGCACTGTGTGGGAGATTCTCAAGACTATATGCGAGAACTCCATAAATAATGACTCCATGGGCATATTCGACCAGACGAATGCCTGCGCATTGACGAATCCAAGGGGAGCACATAAGATGCAGGGTCTGTCCTCTTCTGTCGACTTGGAACTGATGGCCAGTCGTTTGGACAAGGTCTCTATTATTGAGAAGAAGGTGGATGAACTAACTCGACATCTGCAGTGAGCCACCTCTACGCAAAACCCGTTTGCGCAGCCGTCCTCTAAGAGGGAAGCTGTGCATAACATCTACCACCGATCTTCTCAAGGGTTGGACCTGTATCCACCCCCGTCTAACTCTAGGTCTGGAGGAGACTCCATACCTGCCTATTCTAGTTGGGGGAACTCTGAACCCTCGTATTCTGACTTTTCTGAGGTTCCTCAAACCTCCGAGGACCTCAACGCCATCCTGAATGACCCATTCTCTAATACCTACAACCTTGGATGGAGAAATCATCCTAATTTCACGTGGGTGAGAAATAATCAGAATCAAAGACCACCATATCAGCCACCTCAGCCTCGGCCCAGCCCCACCTATCAATCTGAGCCAATTCAAGTATATCAAATGACTCTTATCCTTTAGACTCTGGCTGACATTCAAAAGATGAATGCGGCTATGCAAAAACAGCACAGAGATGAGTTCACAGAGGTTCGCAATCAACTTGCCCAAATGGCAAATTCCTGCCAACCTGGTACACTCCCTTCGCAACCTCTACCTAATCCCAATAACATGCCAAATTAGAGGCGTGTTATAAACCCAAATCAAGGCCAAGACCACATGGTTTATCAGGCCTCTTCTGCTCTATCACCCAACGGGATGGAAGCTTCAACATCTTACTCGGGATTTCAGCAACAACCACCTATTTTACCTACACCAAACCAAAACCAAGTAGGACTGAATTCAGTTATGACCTGTAGTGGTAAAGCAACACAGGACCCACCTTACCCAAGCCACTTTTAGCCTGGTATTGCTAACCCAAACCCTAGGACGATCATCCAGGATACCCCTGTCCTAGAACAAGAACTTGGACCTATTCCAGAGGAACCATCTAAGGTTCCATTTCCCGAGGCCTTGACCGAGGAAAAGAAGACAACCAAACCCATGTCACATGAGGAGGACCTGGTCAAGCTCTTTGAACAGGTCCATATAAACTTCCCCTTGATGGATGCAATTTGCCACGTTCCAGCTTACGCACGATTTCTGAAAGACGTGTGTACACCTAAGCATAAGCTGCGAACCAAAAGTGGGAGCCCAATCATATTGTCAGAGCAAGCCAGCTCCATCATTTTGAGTAGGCTCCCACCTAAGGCAGAATTCCTAGGTACTCCCCTGATTTCCTATACAATTGGTGATATCCAATTTGATAGAGCATTATTGGATCTAGGAGCCTCCATTAACCTAATACCTACATCACTACTTGACCATCTTGAGGAATCTAAGCTCAAACCAACAGAGGTGTCATTATAGCTGGTAGATCGATCTATTAAGTCACCTAAAGGAGTTCTTGAGGATGTCATTGTTAGGGTTCGAGATTTCTATTTCCCAGTGGATTTCATAGTCTTGGATATGGATGCTCCAGAGAATTTGAAAAACACACCGATCACACTAGGGAGACCCTTTCTGGCCACTGGTAGGGCCAACATTAATTGTGAAGAGGGCCAAATTGAACTAAAATTTGCGAACCAGACACTAAAGATCGACATCTTTAAGGCCCAACAAGGGATTAATTGCAAGGTTATAGAACAAATATGTGATATCGAGGTTGTGGTTGACGATTGGTATATCGAGGAAAACCTGACTACTTTTGATCAACCACAAGAGGATCAAAACTCATAACTATAGGAGTTTGAACTCAACCTAGACACACCCATAGCTCCTTCCCTTGCTCCCGACACCCACCCTGAACCACCCACTACTGATAACCCTACTTTAGAACTAAAGCCTCTTCCCGATCATCTAAAGTACGTCTTTTTGGGTTCCAATCAGACATTTCCTGTGATTATCAACTCCAGACTCACACCTAATCAGGAATCCCATTTGATTTCTATTCTCCAGCAACATCAAAGAGCCATTGGATGGACTCTCGATGACTTGACTGGTATTAGCCCCTCTTATTGTACACATCGCATCTATACTGATGAGGGCACATGACCTTCCCATGAAATGTAGAGACATTTGAATCCTAATCTGCAGGATGTCATGAAAAAGGATATCATTAAGGGGTTAGATGCTGGGATCATCTACCCGATTTCCTACATTCGGTGTGTGAGTCCAATCTAGGTTGTGCCTAAGAGGGCAGGACTCACCATGATCACGACTGAGACCAGAGAAATCATACCGACCCATGTAGCAAATTCGTGGAGAGTTTGCATTGATTATAGAAGACTCAATACCTCCACGAAGAAGGATCATTTCCTACTACCATTTATTGATCGGATCCTCAAAAAACTAGCGGGCAATAGATTCTTCTGCTTTTTGGATGGGTACTCCGGTTACAACCAGGTGGCAATCCATTCTGAAGACCAAGAGAAGACCACTTTCACCTGCCCCTTCGGGACATACGTGTTTTGAAGGATGCCTTTCAGTCTCTGCAATGCAGCCGCTACTTTTCAACAGTGCATGCTTGGCATAGTCTCAGAAATGGTAGGTGAATATATGGAAGTCTTCATGGATGACTTCTCAATTTTTGGCTAATCATTTGACGATTGACTCCTACAATTGGTCCAGATCCTCAGGCGGTGCATTGAGGTGAATCTGGTTCTTTCCTGGGTAAAGAGCCATTTCATGGTGCCTGAAGGAATTGTCCTAGGACATCTTATCTTTGCAAAGGGCATCCAGGTTGATCGAAACAAGGTAAATCTGATTTCCAAACTCCCTTTGCCTAGCTCGATCAAAGACATCCAATTCTTCCTAGGGCATGTCGATTTTTACCATCGATTCATTCCAGACTTCTCGAAGATCTCACGCCCCCTGACTAATCTGCTATCTAAGGATGTCCCTTTTGAAATCTCTAAAGAGTGCACTCTGGCATTTGTGATGCTGCGTGATCGAGTTACCCAAGCACCTATCCTACAATCCCCTCATTGGTCTCAACCCTTTGAGATCATGTGTGATGCATCCGATTACGTTGTAGGTGTGGTACATGGTCAAAAAATTGACAAGAAACCCGCGGTCATCTACTACGCTAGCAAGGCACTCGACGAGGCTCAGCATAACTACACAGTTACTGAGAAAAAGCTGCTAGTTGTAGTATTTTCCCTGGAAAAGTTCAAATCATATCTTCTGGGTTCC
This sequence comes from Thalassia testudinum, assembly GCA_037157565.1. NCBI lineage: Eukaryota > Viridiplantae > Streptophyta > Magnoliopsida > Alismatales > Hydrocharitaceae > Thalassia > Thalassia testudinum. Next base: position 105,701,148 of record JAZHRO010000003.1, on the reverse strand, counting down.
TATGTTATCAATTACTCTGATCACACTGCTGTGAGGCACCTCCTTGTGAAGGACGCGAACCTCGACTAATTCGCTGGATCTTGCTGTTGCAAGAGTTTGATCTCAAGATTCTTGACAAGGTGGGGAAATAGAACGTGGTAGCTGATCACTTGTCCCACCTTCCTTCTAACATTATTGACCCTTCCGGACCCATTATGAAACATTTTCCTTATGAGCACCTCCTGACTATCAGTACAGGATTTCCATGGTTTGCTGATCTAGTAAACTACCTGGCATCACATCAGATTTCGTCCGATTGGCCGAAGGCCAAGAAGGACAAATTACTTTTCGATGCTAAGTACTACTTTTGGGAAGACCTGTATCTCTTCCACATTAGTGCTAATCAAATCATCCGACGATGTGTCCTGGAAGCAGAAATTCAGGACATTTTGTCCTTCTGCCATGACCAGGCATGCGGTGGACACTTCTCTGGTTATAAAACCATATCAAAAGTCCTCTAGTGTGGCTTCTATTGGCCCATGGTTTTCAAAGATGCATACAATCACTATAAGGCATGCACTCGTTGCCAGAGTTTAGGCAACATGAGCCACCGTGATATGATGCCCTTATAGTCGATTCTCATATGCGAAATCTTCGATGTCTTGGGGATTGATTTTATAGGACCCTTCCCTATTTCAGATGGCTTCAAATATATTCTTCTCGCTGTTGACTACATGTCCAAATGGATCGAAGCCATTCCGACCCGAACCAATGATCATAAGGTAGCAATCAAATTCATTCATCAGAACATCTTTTCTCGTTTCGGGATTCCATGTGCCATAATCTCTGATGGAGGGACCCATTTCATGAATGCTCAGCTCAGATCATTGATGACCAAATACGAGGTGTCACACCGAATCTCTACTCCTTATCACCCCCAAACTAACGGTCTAGCTGAGCTACCGAATTGGGAGATCAAGAAAATCCTCTAGGTCACTGTTCGCCCTAACAGGAAAGATTGGTCATCCCGACTTCCAGAAGCTTTGTGGGCTTATAGAACCGCCCACAAAACCCAATTAGGCATGTCTCCCTTCAGATTGGTGTATGGGAAGGCATGTCACCTCCTTGTCGAATTGGAGCATAAAGCCTATTGGGCAGTACAGAATTGCAATCTCGATCTTTCTAAGGCAATAACCCACAGAAAGCTTCAAGTGAGCGAGATCGATGAATTACGCCATGACTCGTATGAGAACTCGCGAATTTACAAAGAGCGGAATTAGGCCTTTCACAACAAGCACATATCCAGAAAGATCTTTTTCCCTGGTCAAAAAGTCCTACTCTTTGATGCCAAACTCAAATTGTTCCTAGGAAAACTCTAATTAAAATGATTGGACCTTACCTTGTCTGACGAATCTTTGGAAATGAAGCTATCAAAATCAGTCAACTCAGCCACGATTCAGAATCTTTTGTCGTGAACGGTCAGAGACTCAAACCATTCATTGAACTCACCGATACAAATTTGGCTGAGATATCTTTTATCCTCCATTCTCCCTGAGCTCATTGCACCCGGTCGATGGAATTAAACTCAGCACTTAATGGGAGGCAACTCGTCATTTTTTGAAATAAACCAAAAACATTTCTTGACACATTTTTTTTGCCGAACTCATATTGCACTTTAGGGTTCATCTATTAGAACAGCCGACTCCACCTCTGGTATCCGTACTCGAGCTTGAAATCGTCCGCAATAATCATCCCGACCCATTCACCCACCCAACACCTGTTCTAATGAATGATCTAAGCTAAACTTGAACCCACATAATTTATAATGAGGACATTGCAAATCGTAGGCATGGAGGAGTAGTAAAGTGCAAATTTCCATGAAAATCATTTCACAAGAAAGGGTTTCATAAAAAAAATCACATATTCCAAAAATATCAAAAAAAAATTCTTGAAAAAGAACAAAAATATTAGAGGATATGAAATTTTGATGGCATATGAGACTTTGAGGAGAAAAAGTGGAGGAGATAAAAATGTCAAAAAGGAGCACAATTTGAAAAGAAAAAGACAAAGAGGTAGTCATTAGTAAAAGATTAAGGAATTGACTTAGTTCTAGACCATATCAAAAGAAAGAAAGGCAAAAGGTGTTAATGAAATAGAGAAGAGATTAGTAGGAATGCTGATTTTAGGCCTTTTGGGCTATAATCCTAAGCTTAAAAATTCAAGTACCCACTATGATCTAAATAATCCTCAAGAGGTTGGGGAAAATGCAAAGCTTAAGTATTAGCCCTAAGGCTTAGGAATTATTCAACCTCGTTAACTGACCTCTGGTTTGTGGGACTCGATATCCTAAGCACCCCAATCCACACACAGTCTGGTTCAGTGTGCCTAAGTATCAAAATCACGCAAATGCATTTAAATTATTCTGAAAAAGTCACCTAGATTAGGAGCATCTGATCAACACAAGTTGATTTGGATAAGTTCCCAGCGTAGAGAGGCAGGAAATTCCCCTCGAAGATGCATAATAACATATCGTCTCCTCGGTGCTTGTTGCCTAGGATATCTACATATCCTACTAGGGGCATGTAAGTACCCTGTGCTGGTTCAGATGCCATGGGTGGCATTATCTCGAAATGTCGATTGCCAGGGTTTGGATTTAGCTATGAAATGCCATGGTCAGCATTATCCTGAAATGTCAAAAGGCAAGGTTCTGGGGGTTGCCATGGGTGGTGCTATCTCAAAGCATCGATTGCCAGGGACCCTATGAGGATTGATGATGGGGACTAGGAATCCGATATAGACTGTGTTGTAAAGCCAATCTGAAGCTAGAAATAAAAAGAAAAGAGAGAGAAAACTCCCCAAAAGCAAAGAATAATTCCTCTGTCTCTCTTTGATAAAATTGCACTGCAAACTGAACCCAGGCTAAAACATGTTACAAGCATGGGTGCTTTAACCGCGGAGTTCAACGAACCTTGGGATAGTTCCTGTGGGCCTTAGAAACCTTCGCGGCAAACTGAGGCTAGAGCAGGTCAGGTCCGGATCTTGATTGGCACTTGAGTACCTCTAGGCCTACTATAGCCATTATAACCTAATTTGCAAAAGGAAGCACACAACAAAGTTTTTAAGCATCAAAAGATTTCATGGTCTAGAATCAAAGTTAATACCTTAAAATTTTACTAAGGGACTAGCAAAAGCTAGGCATAGGGGTATGATGGGAACACCATCATGAGCCATAACTAGCTTATTTTAACCCAATTAAGTCAATAAATGCTCCTACATAACTGCAAGAGAATCATAAGTCATTGCATATTCATTTTGAAAGAAAAATAAGAAACGAGGGCTAAAACTGTAATTTTACCAATTCATCTTGAATGCAGTATCACCACAGCTTTTTCTTTGGGGTTGAATGAAGGTCAATTAGTCTTAATAAGATAACAAGTGGGATAAGACAGACAGAAAAGGGTTTGCACGTGTTTTGAGAATTAAATGACTTTTGAAACCCTAAAATTCGACATGCTTAATTAACTGAGGTTCTGATCAGGATAAAATTCACTTAAATCCTCTAAAATTCATATAAAAATATTCTATAGGGTTTATAACTTTCAATTTGACCATCAGAACCCATTTTGACTCAAAACAGAAACATAGATAGATATTTGCCCTAATTTGGGTTTTTACATAAATTACCCAGTCAAACATGGTCAAAACCAAAATATAACTTCACCATTGGATTCCTTATGTCCAAATTAGGTTTTTATCAAACTTTGGACCCATGATGAGTTTGTCTTAACCTAGTTTGCAAATTGGTCTTGTCGAATTTCATTTCTACCCTTAACTTTCAAAATCCTTTCAAATAGGCCCCTATCCTTGTCATCGTTCTCACAAAAAGGTTCCTGCCGCCATTAATCCTATTCCTACTTGCTCTGGTGACCTTAAAATCGAATGAACACCCTGATTTCTTGACGAATCCCCTTCAAAATTGAAAGGGAAGTTCATTAAGAAATCCTCTTCCTTTTGGACCCAATCCTAAGCCCTAGAACTTACCCAATCTCTCATGCGAATGCATGAGAGATTTGGGTCTCAATAAACTCCCAAATCCAGTGAAGCATTCCAAGATTGGAAAGCTTGTTTCCCAAGCTCAAACTGCCTCTAGGTCCTTATATAAGAGAGCCTAGATCCTCCCGAACTTCCAATGCTCGAAATTGGCCAAGATCTCCCTCAAATTCCTCTATCGCAGTCGAAGCCTCCTCGATGTCTGGAGGCCTCCTCCATTCTTCCTCATCGTCCTTCCATAATACCAGTGGCAGATTCCTCTTCCTCGCTTCTTTCTGCATTCAGCCATAATAGCTGACACCCTGATTCCCTTCGTCCTTACCGTTTTTACCTCACCGGAGCCACCTTTGCCTCCGGTGTCGGCAACATCGCATCCGATGCCATATCTGCCTCACTTCGTCCACCTACCTCCTAGCTAAGTTCCATATACCATTTACTTTATTTTGACACTCACCCCACTTCAAATCAACCACCGACGACCCTCCGCGACTTCATCCCTTCCATCTCCAGCCATCTCCTCCAACGAGACCATCCCACCACCACAGACCACCAAATCCCTCACCGACCACCCTACAACCATCGCCACACCTCTTCGCTCATTTCCCCTCCCTTTATTCATCATTCCACTCACTCACACGCACCCCCAAACAAACCCATCATCTTCGACCGTTCCCGTCATTATCCGGCCACCACAGCTACTCTCACTCCACGCCACCACCCCCATCACGTTCGCCATGCTCTGGCGACATTACTGAATGTTTTAACATGGCCTAAAGGCTGTTTCATTGATTTCAGGTGTTTGACTTCCCCGCCTTGGTAGCAGCAAGCTTTAAGCTTGCTTGAAAGCTGCTCCAGGTGCCCTTGTCCTAGGTTAATGCCCCAGGTCATGCGGAAACACCTCGCACACGCAACCAGGTAGTCAATTGGACACCTTTGCCTCACAAGCTGAGCCAATTGAGGAGAAGGCCCTTTACTGCAGATGTGCGAAGAGGGCACTATCTTTAGTCCCACATAGTGGGTTTGCAGCGACTGAAGGCGAACAAATTGAAAAGGTCACAGTAGCTGTTTGCCTCAGTTCACGAGGTGAGGTCCCTCTCATCCGCTCACCTAGGCTTGTCCGTGACACGTACACACGGACCTGGTTCGACTTGATTACCTACCTAGACTGACCTGCACTCCTCGCTCACTACCATACACTAGTGAGCCTGTACCCGGGTGCATTCGATCTGATAACCCAATTACCCGTGGCTCTGGGAGAGCAGATCCTAAGAGAGAAAGAGAGGAGAGCCATGCGGGTAGAGGGAGGGTTTCGCCCTGAGAAGCTTGGCCCTGACACTTAGCCAAATTCTGAAGAAGAAAAGAAGGGTTGAAGAAGAGGAGTTACAAAGCAAGGCTCAGAAGAAGAGGTGAAGGCATGGAGAAAAAGGAGAAGAAGCCGCAGTTGAGAAAGAGAAAAAGCTGAAGAGAATGACAAAGCCAGAGAAGGAAGGAGAAAAAAGAAGAAGAATATCACTTTAAGTCGTCTGGTTTACAAATCAGACGATATATTTGAGCTTTCATTTCACACATATATATTGAGTTCCTTAGTTAATATTGTAGGAGTATATGGTGATTTAAATCACCATTTTACCCCCATCTTTTTGTACGTTGATATCTGATATTATTGCAAATTCTTTTAGTTTAAATTGTGATCTTGATTTCTGAATTCCATATTGCTCCCTATGTTCGACCTCAGAATCTTTTTAAATAATAAAAAAATTATTTATTTTCAAAGTGATTTTGATTATATTACAATGCTTTATTTTAAAGCTCGATTTAGCCTTGCGAACAACCCTTTTACATGTGATGTAATTTTTATGGGATGTTCATGTATGCATGTGCTTGAATGCATGGGATGCAATCTCAAACATGATACATAGGAAAAGATTAGAATGCGATTCAAATCTAGATTTGGTCAAGATTAGTCATTTAATAGGATTAAATTAACTCTTCTCAAACAAACATAGTCAAACCATTAGGATTGGATCCCTCAAGCGTCAAGTGACACATCATAGCGGTGATAAGCCATTGGCCTCCGCTAAGGTAGGGTGAACGTAACCACGAGGTTGTTCTAGTGAGTACGCTCCCTAAAGGGAGGGCATTGGCATAGCATGCACATGGAGAGAATTGCCTCAGTTCCCAAAAGAGATGGACCCACTTCAAGAAGAAGGGGTTTCGGTGATGGTTCGAAACCAATGCCAATAACCAAAAAATCAACATTGAATAGCATTATAGAATAGTTTTGGCAATGGTTTTATGAAAACCATCCCCAATACTCCTCTCTCTCACCACCAAATGTTCGATCTTTTGACAACAGTTCATAACCATCATCTTACGCTTTCAGGAATGGTTTTTTAAAATCCATTGCCAATATGAATTGACGACAATTATTGAACCATCACTAAAAGAGTAAAAAAATAATTATTTACACTATCGATGACAATTTTTGTCGCTGTTGTATATTGACAATGGTTATAAAAATAATCGTCAGCAATTCTGATGGCTATGAAACTGCCAACGACAACATACATCGACAGTTATTTCAAAATTGTAGCCATATGATGCTTGTTTAAAATGACCTTTACGACATACGATGACGGTTCTATAACGATCACCATATGTATTTGGTGACAGTTTTCTGTAACCCATCATTAATGCTAAATATTATATATATAGATTACATTTGTTGATTTTTAAAACAGTTGTATTACAAAAATATGTATGGTACATATGCTATCAGTACATTACAATTCATAAAAATCAAATACACACTACAAAATGTTTACACATATACACCTGTACATTTTAGTACAAAATGTATACATTGCGCTAGGGTACCTATGCCGCCTGACCCACCCATATCATCGTCGGGAGGATGAAGATGTGTGAAGTCATGAAATGAAGGATGGTTTAGCTTGCCCCATCATAGGAGATCAATGACTTGCTAGAACTATTCATTTTGCTGCATCAACTACAAGGTCATGTCATCAAGCTGCTTTTGCCTCTCTTGATCTCGAGGCTCTAGTGTCTCCACCTGTGCCCTCAGTTGATCAACAAGAGATGAAAACAAAACAACCTCCTCCTCTCGTATCAACTACTCACTGTCTCACTACTCCCCACACTACGAACAAAATATCTGTGGTCCAGTTTTAACCCTAGTTTTATATTAGGTTTCTGATATAGTAAATGTTTGTCCTTTGTACAATTTCAACAGTTAAAATCAATTTAATTAGTACTAGTTATGTGCATGAACATTCCCATATAGTCTTCAAGACAATAATGTAATTAATGGTATCTACTTGCATAAACTTTTTGTTTAAATGGCATACATTTGTTGATAGTGTAATGAATAATGTCACTCAACCATGCTACCTCAGGTGTATCCTTTCCTTGTTCCTCCTTCTTTAAAATGTCCCACCATTAGTTTTGTGATAAGTTCACTTTAGTGAGCTATAATTATGCCTAAGAGCATTTAAATTAGAGTTGGAAATAAATTTGAACATGCATTACAGAGGAATATTAGTTAAGCTCTAAAATTACCATTCCTACATTTTTCAATTAATGTGCTTCATTTGCGTATGTTATTTAACACACATTGATTTATTAATGTTTGTTTTCTTGCAAGAATTAATTGGGCATGAAGATTTGGAATGTCACCTTGACATTTAATTTTAGCAAAAGTAATCAACATTGGACTTGCCTTCTTTGGCTCTTGATTTTTGACAACTCCCTAAAAAAAGAAGGTGGTGGCTAATACAACAAAAAGAAAGAAAAAACTTCCTGAAACCTTCTTTCCATCAAATCACCGAAGTCCACCTCCTGCCATTTTTCCCCATTCCTTTTTAGATGTACAGATTCCATGCCGGGCATTCTTTCCCAACAAAGGGCTAGCCCAACTACTTTTTTATCTCCCTCTCTTATTTTTCCAGGCTCACAATTTTTCACTCTCTCTCCTCTTCAATTTCCCTCTCACAATGACCCACATGGGGGCCACCTTGAATTGATGCCTAGCACCTCCTTCTTCTTCTTCTTCCTCCCCATTCCTCTTCACCTTCGTTCCCACTCCATCCAACAGAGTCACCATCGTGACAACACCTCCTCCCCCGAGTCGATGCTCCTCCCTCTCCCTCGACCGACTGTGCCTCGACTTAACCACCATGCTTCCTTTGCCTGCTACCCTCCTCTACGCCTGCGATGCCTCGCCCTTGACCCTCTATCTAGTAGCGGCCCAGCTACCAATGACTGCGAGAAACCTTCGTTCTTCCTACTCACCACTGCATCGACCACGATAGCAGTGCCCTCCACGCTCTCACTTCTGCCTTGCACACGGCAGGCGCAGCCACCATCGTGCTCCACCTCTGCTCCTCTCCTTCCTCCGCCAACTGCGACAAGAGGCCGAGAATGCTCTCCACCCGCTCAACCTCAGGTCGTAGCAGCAGATCCCTGATGACCCTACAAATAATAACGTCAATTACATCAACTAAAGTCAATTTCAAGGGTACATATGCATGAATATCATGTTATAGTGGGCTTGAGAGCAATACATGCATATTGTGTAATTTCTACATTTAGACTACTTATAATTAATGTTTAATGGGCATGTGTACAAGTGCATATTGAAATAGACCTCGGATGAGCAATCAATCCACACAGATGAATTTGGATCGACGACCACAGTCCGACAACACAAGAATCATCTCAATCAGAGCCCTGTAGCTTCTGGTACAAAGGAAAAAAGATGACAACCTTGATGGTGCCACATGGCACCATCCAGGCCTCCCAACACCACCAACAGCTCATTGCTCCTCCTCAAGTGCACCTTGACCAATCAATCACAGCCCAACTACTGAGAGCACATGAGGGGAATTGCAAAAGCACAACAAACCGTGGGAGGTAGCGCATTAGTTAGCGCCTCAACCCACGAATGGTGGGTACGAGTTTGAGCCCTCGCGAAGGCTCAAATCCGTAGCATGAGAGGGACGAGCAAAATTGGACCACTCGATTGAATATCAATGATGATGGAGGCGGTAATGTGGCTCTCCTAGATGCGTGCGATTTACGCATGCGTAACCTAATGCTGGATCTAACATGCAATCGTACGCACTGGCGAGGCATGATCCGAAGCTCGTAGGCATGTATGATCTGGGCTTTTCATCAGCCATCGAACGACTGAGGACATTTTCATACGGATCGCAGTTATGCGTGCAGTTGTCCGTGTGCTATGCGTACACTGGCCACGCATGGGCGCATCAGCTGTGGGTGGCTGTGGTCGAGGTTTCACGCAATAGCGTGATTCTTGGGCCAAAGGATTTGACCTGAAGCTACAAAAGGCCTTACGGACCTCCATTTGCAATCATCTCTTCCTATCTCCTCCCCTAAGCTTTCCACCACCTTCTAGAGCTTAGAGCAAGTCTCCAGAGTTGCTGAGCCACCAACGGAAGTCTCTCCACCATCATGTTTCCTCGATGCCCTCATTCTTCTTGCATTGTGCTTCTAGTTTCTTTAACTTGTAGTGTGCATTTCTTTAAGCATTCTTTTAGCATTATTATTTGACGTTGTAACACAATCTTGCCTATGCAATATAGACTAGCTTTCATTGTTGTCATTGTTGCTCTGAATTATGTTCTATTTATGCTATTCCATGTTGCTATAACCACCATTATCACAGATTTCTTATACACACACACACTCTCTCTCTCTTTTGTTTTCTCGCCATTCTACATGAAAGCAAACCATCACGTGACATTAAACTAAGCGACCATAAAATCTGATTTTTCGCCTGATAAATGCCAGTTTATCATCATTCTTATGCATTAAAATAAACCTAGCTCTTAGGATTTGACTTCGCAAATAGGTTTTTGGACTGCATTTAGGCATTAACTAGGTTAGGCATGCATTGCATTTTATTTTGTTGTTTTAATGTGTTTCTGTGAGTGTTAGGGATGAACAGATATACAGATCCCTAAAACCCTAGCACTCAAGAAGGAAAATGGTGAAGGAGGAGCTCAGACTAGCTGGAACTCAGCTTGATCCAACTCACCACAGCTGGAACATAGCTCACTTGAACTAGGGTTAGCTCATCTTAGCTCCATTCAGCTAATCTCAGCTGAATGCCAGCTCAAAAGAGTTCATCTTAGCTCACCCTAGCTCAAGTCAACTCCAGCTCAACCTAGTCAAGTCTAGCTCATTTTAGCTCCCACTAGTCCACATGGAGCTCTAGCTAGCTCAGCTGAGTTGACTGGAGTTCACCCTAGCTTAGATCCAGCTACATCTAGCTCTACTCAACTCCAGCTAGCTGAAGAAGAACTCATCCCAGCTCAGGAAGCTCAAGTCCAGCTCCTGGGGACCCAGCTTAGCTCAAGCTAATTGAGCTAAGCTACCTTAGCTGTCTCAACCAGCTCAATCCTCCCTGGGAGCACCAAACCCAGCTCACCTCAGCTCCATTCAATAGAAGCCAGCTCACTTTAGCTTGGCTTAGTAGCTAGAAAAGAACTAGCAAGCTAAGCCAGCTAGAGTAGCCCCATGTTGACCTCTTCAACAGCTGCCAGCTTCACTTTAGCTCCGAATTCTTTAGAACTAGCTCCTCCCTCCAAACCCTAGCTCCAACACCTCCTCCTCTACTCCACCATTAGCTAAGCTAGCTTAGCTTAGCTTATCTTATCTTAGCTTAGTGATGCTCCAGCTTCCTTGGCTTGTACCACCCAAAAACCCTACCTAACAACTCCACCAACTAGCTCCACCTAAGCTCCACATAAGCTAACCCTACTTGGCGCCAACCTAGCCTACCCACCACCTCCAAAAGACACCTAAAAGTGGTGCCAAAACCACCCTAACTACCCCCTTCATCTCCACCACACATCTCCCCTTAAACCCATCTCCACCATCCACATAATCCCACCTTCTAGAAGCCTCAAAGTTGGTGCCAACCCATGGCACCTCTCCATGGTTAGCACCACTTTTAGGTGACCCTTGACCAACCCTAGCTACCCCCCTTACACCCCTTAGGTGGCGCCAACCATCCTTAACCCTAGGATCAACTAACCACCTCCATCTTCCCATTTCAGCCCTCCATTTCAAGAGTCACCTTAACCCCCCCCATCCTACCCTATAAAAAGACCACTAAACAGCACCATTCAAACCATCCTTGGCTAGAAAATTCACTCTCATGCTCTACCTAGAGCCCACACCCAAGAGAGAAGAAGAAGAAGAAGATTAAGGGGATATTCTGTCCCTTTGGTGCCTTCCCCTCTTCCCTTCTCTCTTAAGCCCATGCCAGCCAAAGGAGGAGCCGGGCAAGGAAGATCTTTGGAGGAGATCTTGAAGGTGGTCCATGCCACCTTGGAGGAGAATTTGAGGGGGTCCATGCCCACCCCTTGGAGGAGAGCATTGAAGGTGGTAGCATCCACCTTGGAGGATGTCTCAAGGAAGGAGAAGAAGGAGGCCCTCTTTTCAAGCCAAGGAGCAGCTAAGATTGGAGCAAGAAGACTCCCTTCTTCACCAAATTCTGCAAGAGGATTTGTGTTTCTTTTATTGATTTTAGATTTTTTCATTTCTAGTAGAAGCATTCCTCTACTTGTCTTTGGAAAGAACACAAATTCTAGTTAATCAAATTACCTTCTTTTTACTTTCCTATTGCAATTGTTACTTTTGTTCTAGCACTTATTCTACATCCACTCCCTAATTACTCTAGGCTCCACTTGCCTAGAGTGAGCTTAGGAAGTGGACATTTTAATTTCTTAAGTTTTAGCTTAGCATTTTAGGTGTTAGCACTTTTTCATCACAATTCGCACTTTGCCCATATTATTTCAAAGCAAAAAAATATATATATATTTAAAATACCAAAAAGAAAGTTGAGATTTATTTTTAGTAAGAGAATTGAATTGCAATTTTTGCCTCCTTGGACGACCCTAGATACTCCCCTATCTAGGATACAAATTTAAAAGCGTATGCGAATTCGCGTGTTACAATGACATTAAAAGCCTGCTTTTACAAATCACGCAACTTTTCGCATCATCGCCTCCCTAAGATCGATACTCATACTCATCCTTCCATCCCTTTTAAATTGATGTTGTAAATGCACGCTACAACGAACGAATTAATCAAATGCATTTTTTGACGTCAGTTTTTGGCACCGTTGGTAGGGAGGCAATGGATCTTCTAGTCACTTTCATACATGCATTAGTGGTATTCACCTTTTCTAGCTCACATTTCTCTCTTTCTACTTATTGGTTGCAGGAATCCGATGCATCGACGATAGGAGGAGTGCACCCCAAGATGGTAGATTGGGAGTAAAGTGCAGTGAAGATTTTGGTGAGTACTACACTATCTATCATAGTTTCATCATCCTTTATCTAAAGAAAAAAGAAAAAATTGCATTTATGCTCTTGCATAAACCTTAAGGTAGTTTAATTGTTTACTTGCTTTAAAAAGAAATCTAAAAAGAAACTAAAAATTCAAAAAATTAGCATGGTGAATGATTACTTAACCCACATCTCAAATCCATCACCCAAATAAAAAAATACACTCTAATATCCTTGGGAAAATCTTTTTGGAGTGTTCCACTCTTTGAGTGGTGTTTGCGAAGCCAACCATGTCATGCATTGGGCTGCATCACTCACCAAAATTAAAGTCAATTCACTCAATAGAATTGCATGAACTATAGGGGTGAAAACTCTTAGGGCTTCTATTTCTTAGAGACACACATACTCTTAAAGGGAAAAGAGCAAAACACCCGTGTTTGCATAACCTCTTGTGTTTTCAAACAAAACTGGGTTTAATCAACCTAAGAATTAGAACCCTAAAAAACCAACTAAACAAGGTTGAACTTTAAAAGACACCTCATATTAAACCTTTTTTGCAAATCTCTTGCTTGTGCACCACATTATACACTTTAAAATTGAACATTAAGGGGTACAAACCCAAAATAATGCCCCCTTACATTCCCAAGCACTTCTAGATCCTAGCCCTAAATTAGAATCGAGTAGACATGCCTTAAGCAGGAGTCATTTAAGTCTTAATAGTGTGATTGCGTTTGTTAAGTACTTGGCCTTAATTCCCATCATGGGATCCAGTGTCTAGGATGCGGGGAATCGTCAAACGACCATGGTTGGGGGGTATCAAAGAACCGACAGCACGAGCCAATGGTAGAACCTTCCCATCAATCCCCTCATAATCAACTTGGCTAGATTAACCTTGGAAAGGGGGGTTTAACTGCTTGCACATTTGATCATTCTCTCCAAGGCCTTTAGGTCACTGATAAACACTAGTTTATCATCATTCTTATGCCCTAAAGTAGGTCTAGCTCTTAGGATTTTAACTCTGCAAATGAGCTTTCGAGCAGCATTTAGGCATTCACATAGGATAGGCATGCATTACATCTTATTGTCTTTTGATACATTTACTTGAGTGTCAGGGATAGTCTAAGAGTCAAATCCCTTAAAACATTGGTACTTAGGAAGGTAGAAGATGAAGGAGATGCCCACATCATCGGGATCTCAACTAGATCCAACTCATCCTAGTTGGATCCCATGTCCTTCTAGCTAGATCATCTCATCCTTAGCTCCATTTAACTTATCTCAGCTGAATGGTAGTTCAAGCTAGTTCACCGCAAGTCTATTCAACTCACGTTAGTTGGATGGCAGCTCAAACTAGCTCAAAGTAATTGATTCGAACTCCTTTCCAGCTCTTCCAGCTCAAAACAGATCATTGGACGATCTACCTAACTAGGACTAGCTACTGCTATCAACTAGCTAAGCCTAGTTAGCTGAAGAAGACCACAACTAGCTCAAGCCAACTCAAGTCTAGCTCCCAGAGACTCAACTCAGCTCAACATGGTTGAGCTAAGCTACTTGACTTAAGCTAGCTACTCCAGCTAGATACGTAATCTTTGGGAAGACCAGACGCAACTCACCTTAGCTCACATCAGCATAAGCCAGCTCATATTAGCTTGGCTTAGCATCTAGAGAAGAAGTAGCTAGCTAAGATAGCTAAGGTAGCTCCTTGCAGCTCTCTTCAGCAGCCATCAGAACTAGTACAGCTCAAATGCAGCTCTTCCTCGACTCTTCCTCCAAAACCCTAGCTCCTTCTACCTCCTACTGCATTCATCTACTAGCTAAGCTAGCTTAACTGGCTTAGCTTAGTGACGAGTCATTTTCCGCTTTCAAAAAATGATGATTAAGAAGATTTATCGTTGTATTTCTAAGTTGTGGAAATTCGACTAATCAAAATAATTAGAATTAAAATTAAACTACTCACAGGAGAGTGGGTCGTGTCCACAGGGAAGCAATGACCTATTTAAACTTGCACTGGTTAAAAATATACGCTCACGATTGGTTTCATCAAGAAATGGGATAGAAATTGCTTTTCAATTGAGATAATAAGATAATATCATCCTAATATTATAATTATGCAAAACAAGAGGGAGATGCTGATAAAATCAACTGAATAGAATATTATTAACTAAAAATACCTTCCCCCTCAATGGCAAAAAATGTAAATTTTAATTAACTTCAAAATAGAGGATTTATTGCAGCAGCTAGTGCGCAAGGGAGGAGAGATCATCGACGACCAGGAGCTCGGGGAAGGTGCGTGGGGTCGAGGCCTTCACTTTGGAGGTGGCGGCATGGATTGGGATGATCATATGTGGCTGAATGGTGGAGTGGAAGCCGGTGGTGAACTAGTGCTGTAGGTGAAGTCCGTGGCTGCTAGAGGTGCTAGCGGTTGCACTCTATGCGCGGGTGGAGTGGCTACTGTAGCACACGCGTGACTAGAGGCAAGGTGCGGTGTTGCTGGTGGATGTGGTGGATGCGGTGTTGCTGCTGGAGCAGCGCTTGGAGGTGCTGCAGTGGAGGTGCAGCGCGCTCTACACGTGGGCGAAGTTGCTGCGAGGATGACGCGGAGGCTGCTGCTGTGGGCGGTGTGTGTGCGCTGAAATGGCGAGGAAGCATAGTGAGGGCATGCGCACCTGCCGCGGTGGAGTTGGAGGATGGTCACGTGGGCTGGAGTAGTGCGAGTGCCCGAGAGGGTACCCTGCTACGCGCAAAGGAGGAGCAAGGAGCGGGCACTGATGGTGGCGTGGCTGGTGCTATGCGTGATGACGCTGCATGCGACTGAAAGGTTGGGAAATATTGGGTTTGTTCTAGATGTTGTAGGTTTAGCACGAGGAAGAAGATGCAAGGGAAAGGTGTTTCTAGTGAGGCATGGTGGTGCAGGGACTCTGGCTGGCGGTGTGGGCTGTCACACCACACACCCACGGTGGTGGAGTTGCACTGCCACAGTTGAGGCCGGTGACGAGGAGGTGAAGCATAGTATTTGGTCGGGATGGAGGCCTCCTCTGAATGGCAACCATTTCTCCTCCTTTGTAGCTGTTGCTACAC
Source organism: Thalassia testudinum (assembly GCA_037157565.1). Lineage (NCBI taxonomy): Eukaryota > Viridiplantae > Streptophyta > Magnoliopsida > Alismatales > Hydrocharitaceae > Thalassia > Thalassia testudinum. The sequence continues at coordinate 105,685,705 of JAZHRO010000003.1, read as the reverse complement.
GATTTTGAAATTCAAATAGGCGGGAGGAGACCCACCATCGAGTGAATGCTAGATGAGTGAATGGGCAGGAGGAGGAGGCGGAGGTGAAGTGGTTACCTGCAAAAAGGAGAAGAAGAAGAATAATAAAATAATTAGGATTATTTATACATAACTCCTTAACTTCTATGTTAATTAAAACAATGTATGTAATGCACCTAATTAATTAACTAATCAAATGTATGCAATCCTAGGTTAATTCTAAATGCATTTAGATATGGATGCCACACATGAATTATGCACTTAAGCTAAAAATATGAATTAATTTAATTACATCCTAATGTATGCTATCTAAATGTTAAAATTAACTTAATGTCAAGGGACTTAAATACTTAAATAGCCCACAAATATGGGCTAATCACTTAGCTAGTCCACCTCCATGGCATCCCCACCTAACCCTAAAACCTATCAACTAGCTTCACCAAATAAGCCTACATAAGCTCTACCTAAGCTACCTCTACTTCCACCTCATGTTGGTGCCACTACCACATATCCCTTCACCCCTCAACCTCTACCAAAAGCCACCACTAAAAGTGGTGCCAACCCACCATAACTACCCCTTGTTTTGGTGCCAAAAATAAGGGGACAATCCTAGCCCTACACATCACCTTCCAAGCCACCAGCACCATTCCTCTTCCCTCCAGAACCAACCCTTCTAAAACCTACCCCCTTTAGTGCCACATACATGCACCCTTACACCCATGGACATCCACCCATAACCACCACCTCCCACAACCCCTAACATGGTGCCAACTATCCTACACCATAGGATCCTACAACCACCCATGAAAGCCCATCGTAGCCCTCCATTCAATCCACACCAACCACCACCTCTCCCTTCTTATATCTACCCCTTCTAACCACCACCAATCCATATCCTCCCTTAGTGTAAATTCCACCTATACCACCTACTACCTACGACCAAGGAAGAAGGAGAAGAGAAGAAGATCAAAGAGGCAACCTACCTACCCATTTGGTGCCTTCTTCCTCTTTCCTCCTCTCCCTCGTGCCACACCAAGAAGGAGAAGCTTTCCACTAGAAGGATGGCTAGGCAAGGAGAAGATCCTCATCAAGATGGTGGACGTCCACCTTAGAGGAGAATGCTTAGAGGAGCCATCAAATTGGAAGCAAGGGGAAGTTCTTTTCAAGCATAGGAGTTGCTGTGCTTGGAGCAAGGATCACTCATTCTTCATCATCTTTGGAGGACTTTTCTTCTTCTCTAGTTTCTTTGTATTAGCTAGTGTAGTTTCTCTTTTTATTTTAAGAAGCATTCTGCTACCTATTGTCAACTTGCTAGTAATACAAAGATCTTTATTGCCTTCCAAATTTCTGTTTTCTTCTTAGTGTGTTTTCATTTTTTAGTAGCTTAGTGCATCACACCTTCTTCTAATTACCCTAGGGCACTTGCCAAGGGTGAGCTTAGAAGAAAAGGTTTCCTTCTTGTCACTTAGGAGTAGTTGATAGCATAACTTTAGCGTAATCACCTTCGCTTTGAAGTGCCTAATATTTTGAAAACCCTAAGAAAGAACAAAATCAAAAATACAAAAATAAAAAATGCAGATTTGAGAGGCGAGAGAAAGAATCATTTCATGTGATTAACAATTTGGCCTCCTTGGATGACCCTAGATACTCACCCTATCTAGGTATTATAAATTTAAGAGTGGATTGATTTTACGCATTTCAACGACAAAAACCCTCATTTACAAATTGCATAAAATTTCGTATCATTTTTTGGCGCCATTGCTAGGGAGGCATGGCTTAGTCTCATTATTTATCTCTCTCTTGCTTTATTAGGTCTTCATGAATTTTGTGTTTTATTTTGTTTAGGTATGAATTAGGAGTGGTAGTGGGATTTGGAGCACTTGGACCGGAAGCTTCAAGTTTCTTTTCTTTTCTCAAACTTCAAGTAAACACCCCAAGCCATTTCCTTTTAAAATCAAAAAAATATATCTTAAAAAAAATAATCATTAAATTATCAAAAAGTAAAAAATAAGAAAAATTGAGGGTGGTGGAACCCTAAAAATCAGTATGTTGCATGTTTGCTTCATTTTTCCACCATGTTAGTCTTATTGGTGTTTGATTTTTTTAAATCCAAACTTCTATCTCAATTTTCAAAAATTAAGTTCTGTTAGTTAGGAGCTTCTTAAAAGTACCAATTTTCACCCAGGGAAGCCCCTTTGAGTCAGGAGCCTTGAGTCTAATTTTCAAGCAATTTTACCAAATAGAAAATTTTAAAAATTCACTGACTGAGCAGGGGTTAGACTTTGTTTCCTTACTTTTTTCTTACTATCCGTGAATTTTATAAATTTTGCTACTCATCAGATTTGGTAAACTTTATATTACTGGAAACCTTGAGAAATTATGTACATCACATAAAATTCTCAAAAATTTGTGAGGTCATTTGAGGTTTCTGTAGAATTAATTCTCTGAATCTATCAATTCTCACTCTTGACACCAATAAGAAGAAAAAATCTAAGAAAATATCAAACAATTTTCTAAAATCACTTCCCGCCCAATTCATACACACCAAAAAAAAGAAATAATTGGGAATTACCCCAATTAACGCCCATCACATTTCTTGTGCACTTTAAGCTCCTAAACATAATTAAAATCTGTAACAACTTGACCCCTAAGGTTTCATCAAACTTAGGCTTGCTATCTAGGTTTTAAGATTCGATTCCTTCATCTATATCTGGTGTCCTCCTCTCCTCCCCGTTTCTTCCATTGTATGCACTGGCAGTGGTCCCAAACTCTACACTTGGAGGGACCACTTGATTCTAACCCCCACACAAAAAGATCATCTTTCTTACATTCATCAAAAATGGAAAACATGCAAAATTGGTCCATTATCACTTCCACCTCTCAACCACAAAATCCATTTAACATCGCTTCGAATCCCACCTCTAACCCTTCCACCCAAAATCCACAAGCTAACACCCCCATCTTTGACAACCCCATCCCTAACCTTCCAAGTTTGGAGCTACCAAATCTAGAATAGTCAGGGCAGAATCAAAATCTAAATCCTAATCCCCTTTACATGATGGTTGACCAATTAGCTCAACTTCAATTGAATCAGCAACAGTTGGCTAGGATAGTTACTAACCTAGCCAACCAAAGACTGGGTCAACCACTCGGGGAACCTCTTATCCCAGTTAAGGATTTTTATGATCCTTTCAATTATGAGGAGAGACCTGGGGTGGTTATACTCAAGGGGGATTTCGAGATCAAACTCGCTATCCTGAATCTCATTAAACATTTCCATGGTCTTCTGAGAGAGGACCCTTTTAGCCACCTCAAGAAGCTGACTGTCCTCGCACAAACCACCCATTCCCACAATGTGCAAGAAGATATGTGGCTCATGAGACTTTTCCCTCTCTCCTTAAAAGACAAGGCATCATATTAGTTCAAGATGGTTGAGTGTTCTATTACTACCTGGCCCCAATTAAAAGGTGCTCTTCTAAAAAAAAAATTCTTGACCGGTCGTATAAATGCCTTAAGATAATCTATTACGACCTTTCAACAGAAATCTAGTGAAGCTCTCCACAATTCTTGGGAGAGGTTTCAATAATTATTAATGAGTTGTCCCCACCATGAGATTCCATGATGGCAGCTAGTGTAGATCTTGTATCACGGATTAGAAGATCAATTAAAACGGTTCGTGGATGCTTCATGTGGGGATAACTTCCTTAATAAAGATGATGATAGTGCCTACCTGGTTTTTGAGGAAATGAGTGAAACTCATTTAATTTGGCATTGATGGACACTTTTAGTAAGACTATAAACCCAAGATTTGGGGTTAATGAAATTGACTCTAGATCTGCATTTGTTCCAGCCACATAAGATGATTTGCAATTAATTGCAAAAAAGACTGGATCAGATGCAAATTCACCAAAAAAAGATTGAAGAAAAGCTGAATCCAAATCAGGCTCCACATCTAACCTCGCCTAACATCTTGTAGAGAGAAAATTTGCATAATCATAACACTGTCCCTACGGAGAATAATCAGTTTCTTGAGTCTTTCTATGGTTCACTTGGGTCCTACACGTATCCAAATCTCAACTCCACTAAAAATATTTCCACCCTCCAGGAGCAATTTAAAAATTTCTCTAATTGGAGGAATTACTCAACTCACCCCTGGACTAACCAGCTCCTTTCCAAAAGCAAAATCAATTTGGAGGGTATGGGTCAAATCAAACTTTTTATGAACCTGGGCCATCCCAAGAAGACATTAATGCCCAGGTTATGAAAACATTGCAGGGAATGCAAAGCCAAATATTGGAAGTAACCTGTGTTATTACAAATTGCATAATTAGATTGGGGTTACTGCAAGACATTTACCATCCCAGCCCATACCCGACCCTATCAATCAAAGGAACCAAAATCATGGTGGACATCTAAATCAAACCAACCATAACCAGCCTCCCCTTAACTCAGCACCACAGCACCAACTCGATTTCCATCAACAACAGGCCCCCCAACCTCCTCCCATGAATAACCAAACTACAAATGCAGTTACATTGAGGAGTGGGAAAACCACCACTGATCCTGGGCTTTCACATCAAAATGATGAAACTCACTCTCAACCTATGCAAGTTGACTCTCCTAACACCACTCAGGAAGAAAAAGAAAACCAAACATCACAAGACATGACCCATGTTCCTTTTCCCCAAGCTCTCCACTCCACCACCAACAGAAAGAAGAAATCTAAGCCTACAACTGGAGAACTCATGGATTTATTCGGGCAAGTTCAGGTCAACGTCCCTCTCCTAAACGCAATCAAATATATACCTGCCTATGCGAAGTTTTTCAAAGATATTTGTACTCCCAAATGGCAGACTAAAAACCTAGGAAAGGTGCATCTTTTGGAGACAATAAGCTCTATCATACAGAGCAAGCTACCTCCTAAGATGAAAGACTCAGGTACACCTTTAATTTTAACAATTATTTATGATACCACTTTTATTCGCATCCTTCTCGATCTCGGTGCCTCAGTCAATATCATCCTAAGATTCTATTTGAAGAATTTAAGATCAGTGATCTCAAACCTGTTGAGGTTACCTTACAATTAGCCAACCGATCTGCAATCAAACCTCGGGGGATTGTCGAGGATGTCCTTGTCAAAGTCTAGAATTGTGTCTTCCTCGTTAACTTTCTGGTCCTTGACATTGAGGTACACGAATCTCTGATTAGCGCCCCTATAATTATTGGACAACCCTTTATGGCCACCGTGAAAGCAAAAATAAATTGCCATACCAGCAAAATGGATATCACTTGCGCGGGCCAAACTATCACTCTAGATATTTTCAAATCCTCCAGGAGATTCCATGATGATAATTTTTTCAAAGACTCAGATACAGAAATATCTAATTAGTGGAGGAAACAATGCTAGTGGATACCCTTCCCGACCATAATCTTTTCACAGACTCTAACTCTGAATCAGTGGTCGGCAACATTAATGACTTGGAGCCTTATCTTCGATCCTACTCTCTTCCTGATTTCTCACCAAACCCACCCACACTAAATTCACCCAACCCTCATCACACCGACTTCTCTCACACTGACCTACCACCCGACCCACCCAGGTTTGGATTTCATCATGAACTCAAACCATAGCCAAACTCAGGTAATTCTTTCATTTTTTAATCTCATTTTGGTCCACATATTTCTACCACTCATCTTTTAGGGGTTCAAGAAGAAGACATCTTTCATGAGGGCATTTATGTGTCCAATTTTTTACTTGATTTCCCATCTTCTATGCATCGCTTCACGTCCGGCTGCATGTTGTAAAAGATAGCACTGGATAGGAGGTAACCCATCATTTTTCCTACTTTCCTTTTTATCTTTCTGTTTATAGGTTTTGACTATCTTGAACCCAATAGCTTTTCACTAAGGTGATCACTTTTCCCTCCTAATGCATGAGGACATTGCATATCATAAGCATGCGGGTGTTTCTAAATTTTAATGATCAATTCAGGATTTTCAAAACCTAAAAATATTCAATTTTCTTTTGCATGCATCTTCATAATTGAAAAATCATAAAACTTTTTGAGAGAAATTTTGAAAATCGTGACAGGTTGAAATTTTCATTTTAAGATACTGCAAGATTTAATCTTTAACAAACTAAGGACTAGAATGCAGATCCAATTATTAGAATTTCTGGATCTATTCTTAGACTAGATCAAGTATCTTTCTCTAAATTCCACCTAAACTTATGATGATTCAGGTGACTTGATCTCTTTCTATAACTTGGAAATTATTTAACTTAGTTTTCGACCTAAAAACTTGCGTTTACAAAATTCTTATGTCAAAATTCACTCACAAAGCCAACACCTAAAAACTATTTAGAAAAATTAGAAAAACCCTTTATTTAGTCTTAGTGAAATCCAAGGAAGATGATTGGTTTGAGTTCCCACCGCCGAGGAGGAATATTCCTCCTTTAAGGATGCGATGTCAACATGTTACCGCCTCGGCACTGCTCTATATCTATATTTCATATCTTTAGATGGAGCATTAAGGCACATTTTTCAACTCAAGTGTCTTGGATGGTGCTCTACCCATAGCGTCGGAGCAAGAGCTTGAGTTTTCTTAGAGCGTCCCTTTACACTGCATTATATTTTATGGTTGCGAGCTCCTGGGTGGTGTCTTGAACAGTACTATCTCGGAGTGCTGGCACCAGACCCCCTCGAGGATTGGTAATAGGAATGATGATCCCAACACATCTGTTGTAGGATTAAGCTAGGAATAAGCATGGGGGAGACAAAAGAAAAAAGCTTCAAAAACACGACCTTATAAATGTTGGCATTCACAAATCTCCGACACAAGGTTTTAAATTTTATGTAAGTTGCAAGTTGGATTCAAGAATCAAGGAAATCCTAACTACAAAATAATTTCAGGCCATTTGAATCAACAAGGAGTTAACTTGTGAATTTTTGAAAGATACATTGATCCCGATGCATCTAATGTTTTGGATCTAAAGATGAATCCCAATGTTTTACCCTTAATAAATCTCTTACCTTTCATGTTTTCAATCAACCAAAGTCCCATAATCTTCTCCTCAAAAGTTAAAAAAAAAGTCTTTCCCAAAAATCCATTTTGTGAAAATAAATTTTCTAAGAGATTAGCAATAGATAAACATGGGGGTGTGATAAACACCATTTTATCATCATTCTTATGCCCTAAAATAGATCTAGCTGTTAGGGTTTTAACTCCACAAATGGGATTTTGGGCTACATTTAGGCATTCACCTAGGATAAGCATATATTGCATCGTATTGTCTTTTTGATGCATTTACTTGAGTGTTAGGGATAGGTTGAGAGTCAGATCCCTCAAACCTTGGCACTCAGGAAGGTAGAAGATGAAGGAGAAGCCCACATGAGCTGGATCTAGCTCATCCTAGCTGGATCCCAGCTCCTTCTAACTGGATCAACTCATCCTTACCTCAACTCCATTTAGCACACCTCAACTGGATGGCAGCTCAAACTAGCTCAAAAAAATTGATTCCAACTCCATTCCAGCTCTTCCAACTCAAAACAGATCACTGGAAGCTCTACCTAACTAGGACTATCTACTGCCATCAACTAGCTAAGCCTAGTCAGCTGAAGAAGACCTAAACCAACTCAAGCCAGGTTAAGTCCAACTCCTGGAGACACAACTCAACTCAACCTAGTTGAGTTGAGCTACTTGACCTAAGCTAGCTACTGCAGCAAGCTAGGTAATCTCCGGGAAGACCAGACCCAACTCACATCAGCAGAAGCCAGCTCATCTTAGTTTGGCTTAGCAGCTAGCATAGAAGTAGCTAGCTAAGATAGCTAAGGTAGCTGCTTGCAACTCTCTTCAGCAGCCATCAGCTCCAGTACAGCTCAGATGTAGCTCCTCCTCAGCTCTTCCTCCAAGACCCTAGCTCCCTCTACTTCCTACATTCATCTACTAGTTAAGCTAGCTTAACTGGCATAGCTTAGCTAGTCCACCTCCATGGCATCCCCACCTAACCCTAAAACCAACCTAGCTAGCTCCACCAAAAAAGCCAACCTAAACTCCACCTAAGCTACCTCTACTTCCACCTCATGTTGGCACCACCAGCACACATCCCTTCACCCTTCAATCTCTACCGAAAGCCACCACTAAAAGTAGTGCCAACCCACCATAACTACACCTTGGTTCGGTGCCAAAAACAAGGGGACAATCCTAGCCCTACACATCACCTTCCAAGCCATCACCACCATTGCTGTTCCCTTCAAAACCAACCCTTCTAGAACCTACCCCCTTTGGCGCCAAATGCACGCACCCTTCCTGATAAACATGCATGTATTCAAGATTAAATGCTTACTTATGATAGTTCCTAAGCCTAGCATTGCATTCCATAGTATAAATACTGCACAACATTCGTCATATTGCATTTAATGTAATGTGTATAAATTGTACAATAATTCCTGCATTATTGTAAAATCTAATTAAGAATTGAATGCCCTTAAATACTCTACATATATTCTATATATATTTTAAACTTCTAACCTAAAAGAAAATTAAGCTCTTAATTACAATATATATATATATCCTTCTTCTTTACTTCTTTATTAAAAATGAATATTCCCCTCTTATTATTTTTATGAATTTTCTTTTTCAAATCTTTATATTTATATATTTTTGTTCTTATGTATATAAGATTTTTCCAATTTTTATGATTTTTTTCAAAAAAATTTTTCAAATTTTTATGAAATTTTTGATTTTTTAAAATTGTTATTATTTTTGGAATTTCTAATTTTTTAAATTTCATAGATATTCAATTTTTATGTGTTTTTATTTTTTAACCCACACTTAAAATGAAAATTTAACTTCAACACCCCCCAAGCCAAAATTTTACAATATCCTCATTGTAAGAAGGATGAAAAGTTATTACACTTCATTTAATATAGGGTGATGGAAGGAATCGAATAGAGGAGATTAAAAATCTCAGAGCGGACGATTTCAATTCTGACCAAAGGTCAGAGTGGTTAGTCGGACTAAATGAAGGTAATCAATAAAATATGAAGTGAAATTTTAAAGCAAGTGTAGAAGAAAATCAAAAAGATAAAGACAGTAAATAGCTATGTACAAGTGCTAAGTTTTACACCTTCAGCTAGGTGTAAACCTTAGTAAAGAACTCCTACAAAGAATAGGTATATGGTAAAAATAGAGGAGTTATGAAAGAATTGATTCAAAAACATAGAAAATAGATTAAACCACCCAATCAAAACTATTCCAAAAATTGCCTAGAATAGATCTCGCAGAACCCAAAATCAGATTCTTGTGAAATCTTAGAAAGATTAGAGTGAATCTTATGAAGAATAGATCTGATTTAGGTTGAGATGTAAATTGTTCAAGATTGAGGCAATTTAAGAAATGTTTCCACCAAGTTCAGAAGATTAGCAAAATCAGTTTTGATTCTCAAAAATAGGTGGATCATTTTGACACAAAATAGGTTGTTGATGCGGGTTTGGTGGGTTATTTTCAGGGAATACAGAGGATGGGTTATAATTAGAATCAAAGGCCTAATTAATGAAGTGGACTTGGCCTTGATTTTGCCTAGGATTTGGCAGATTCCTAGGATTCGGAATTGGCTGAGATGGAAGAGTACCTAGCTGACGAGACTCAACCAAAAGCGTGATCCGATTTCGTAAATCAGCCAACTCTACCTTACATTGCCTATGGATCTCAGCAAGAGCTTCAACATTTTGTCACTGACTCTCTGACACAACTCTTAAAATCTGATCTAGTTGTGTATCTCTAATAGGCCTAGAGTAATTCTACATACTCATCGAGCTAGGCCTTAAATCTGATTGCTGAGGAGGCAATGGAGGTGGGTTAAAATGGGTCTGATTCAGATAATTTGGTCTTTGATTTTGATTTTGATCAGCCCAAGAAAAATATGGGTGGCTTCTCCATGTAGGATTATAGGAATTTGAACAAGGGTTTGGTCTTGGAGTATTTTCTTGGATGGTGTGTAATCCTAAAGGATATGGCATGTTTTCTGCAATAGGAAAGGGTGGGGAAAAGGGTGGGTAAGATTGTGGGACGAAGGTCCCTCCTTGGGTTGGTGAAGGAGTAGATAGAAAACCCAAGGAAGATGGATCTCTAGAATCCAGATTATTCAAAAATTCCCTCCCCGCGGGAATTTTTGAAATAGGTAAATGCGCGGGATTCGTAGCAAGTAGAGGCGTAAGAGTCTTCATTGTATTTTTAACCTCATCGAGATGCTTTGCTATGATATCGACTTTGTCTAGCTTTTCTGCAATAATCTCTAAATCCTTTGAATTGGACAGATTATCGATCTCGTGAATGCCCTTATGCGGATTTTGATGATTCGTATTTGCTCCCCGCGTAAATTGCGACATAGATGCGTTATTAATTAGGTTTTCCACAATCCCTTCAAATAATACTGAAGTGGATTCTGCGTCGCGATTTAGAAAATTCCCTCCACAAGAGGCATCGATTAGGTTCCGAATGCCCTCTTGTAAACCATAATAAAAGATATGCATGAGTTGCCAACGAGGGATGTCATGCTGTGGGCATTTCCTTTGCAATTCATGAAAACGTTCCCACACTTCATGAATTGGTTCTCCTTGATTTTGATTGAAAGTAGTAATAGCTTGCCTTAAAGCATTAGTTCGACCAATAGGAAAGAATTTCTTCAAAAATGCAGATTCGAGTTCAGCCCAAGTTGAGATTGGTCCTGCTATAGTTCTATACCAATATGCCGCTTTATCTCTAAGGCTAAAAGAGAACATCTTCATTAGTATGATTTCCCTATTTTGATTTCGAGGACCAAGAGTTTGAGATAGATTTTTAAGATCTTCTATATGTTGACATGGATCCTCGATGCAAATCCGCGAAAGTGGGGGATTAAATCTATGATGTTTGGCTTTAATTCAGGATCATTCTCCCCAATAGGTATCCTAACATTAGGCTCTACTTGTGCATTAGATGGGTTATAATAATCTCTAAGTAGAGGCCTTGGATGATGGATCGGTAAATTAGGGTTTTCAAAACCCGCTTCAAGTCGAGGTGAAGGATGGGTTTGAAGAGTCTGCAAATTATTTAAGGCTGTTGTTAATAGATTAATTTGCCTTGTTTGCTCTAGCATCCTAAGATTCTGGTTTAGGAGTGCCTCAAGAACATCAAAAGGTGGCATCTCCCCCTGACCAGAAGAAGAAGGGATCTCGAGATTAAGATTCTGCATTTGATCCATAGAAGTAGATGGATCAGACGGGAAAACCATTGGTTGCTTATCTGCAACTGACCTATAATCACCTGTCAATGGTGGTGCAAGAGGCGGATGCAAGGATCACCTCCTGTCCATAAACAAAAAATAATGTGCAAGTGCACACGCACACCACCGATAAAACAGTGGCACAAAACCCGCAAAACAGCGCAGAAGATGCGGGTTTTGCTCTTCTTTCAAAGGAAAGAAGAAATTCCTAAGGTATGCAAAGTAATTTGATGCAAACAAATAGTGTAACAGTATCAAAATACGCGTCCTAATTCGTGACTACGCAGGTGCATACCTTAAAGCTCAAAGGTCTAAGGTCTAGGATCGAGACCGCTCACTATTGGCTCCTCGGGGCTCTAGTAGTGAGACAGACTTGATCTTCGACCAAAGCCCTAAGAGGTGCAAAGAGGAGAGATAGAAAAATAGACTTGTGTGACTCTAGTGATCACGCTGTGTGCACAATAACATGGAACAGGCGATAGTGATTGAAAAACCTGTATGCATTCTGCAAACAGATTTAAGTCAAATTTTACATCCTCTTTTTTAGTTAATCTTTTACAAAAATATATCAATTAAACTACAGTGGTCGCTTTTAAAATCTTTTCAAACAAAAATATATAGTCTTTTTAATTTCTCAGAGGATAGGGATCTATGCGGGTTTTCTCGTGTTTTTCCACTGATGCGAGAAAAATAGTGTAAAAATTCCTGAGTCAGATCATATTAATACTAGCAGGTAATGCACTCCTAAGAGTGTATGCCTATGTATATGCTGCTGCTTAGTCAGAAAAAGATGTATTATTTTTTTATATGTTTTTTTTACTTTTCAAATGCAACAATACAAAAGATTAAGGAATACTCACAAAAAGCAAAAATAGCAAAACTGATTCCCGCCTTCTCCTGAGATCACCCGTGAAGGTAAACCTGAAAAGAAGACAGAAAATAAAAACAAAAATAAAACAAAAACAAAATAAAATACAAAAAATTAGAACAAAAGTTATTAAAAACAAAAATATATTTACAAATACCTCCTAATTATACAATTAATCCAACTAAATTTTAGTGAATTAAAATATTTCCTCCCCGGCAACGGCACCATTAAAATGATTGTGCGGCTTACTCAACTCAGTAATTAAGTTAATTTTACTTAATTAAGAGTAGAAAAAGTCACTTAGGTTAACTCGAAATTGTATCGGTTGTGTAGTATAGGGTTGAATTAACCTAATATTTTAGAAATTTTTACTGGTTGAGTCCAGGTCGTTCGCTGGGAGGTATAGTTCATTTTAAATTCACCAATTATCTTTATTTTCTTTATAAGTTTAGGAGGTATATTAAGTTAATTTTAAGAACATGAATTTTGCCAAAGCATTTAAACTATAAAGAATATACAAAATTCCATATGAAAAACATATTTACTCAAAATGATGTATTTTATTAATAAGTAAACATGTTTGTTTTCCAATTTTATTTCAAAGAAATTAAGGCAAATATGAGTGGTTCTATTAAAACATGCCTTATTACAGTTATTAAAAAGAAATGCAAGTAAAACAAATTCTTCTTTATAGTCTTCAGCCTCTCTTTCTTCTCTTTACTTAATTCTTTTTTTTTTCTTTTCTTTTGCTTCTTGACACTCTTTCTTACCTTTCTTCTTCTGCTCTGTTCCTACCTTCTCCTTTTCTTCCCTTAGTCTTCTTCTTTTGTTCCTTAGTAGTGCCTGTTATCCTTAACCATCAACTTCTCTTTCAATTCCCTTAGACTTAGCCTTCATCTCTCAGCTTAACCTTAACCTTCAGCCGCTCCTCTTTCCTTAAGCTTTCTTTTGAACCATCAGTTGAACCAGGTTTTTTTTTACTTTTTAACCAAAAGTTATTTTATATGCGGCGAGGTCCTTTCGAGGATACACAGCACCCTGAGATCAGGGTGGGACCAGACCCTACTCAGTCCTTGCCAAATCTCAATTAGATTCAATTTCGATCTATTTCATTTCGGTTCATAGTCTCGAGCCAATCCGACTCAACCAGCCTCCCAGGCCTCGCCCTCCCAGGGCACACTCGCTCACGCCCACTCCGACGCACAGTTGCAGGCACACAATTCCGCGCACACACATGCACATGCTCAGATAGTTTCAGAATGCTCAGATCGGTAACCGGTGCGCCGAGCGTTGACGACTGAAGATCCCATACAACAACATCATTTTATCCCCATGCGTGCGCTCAGAAACTGACGATGTGGGGCTATCATAACCCCTTCCAGACCCAACTTCAATCAATCATAACTTCCAGCTCAGAGTGCTATTTCAAGTGATTTAAAGTTCGTTGGAAAGCTCTAAGATAGATCTACATAATTGCAGGGTCAATTTAAGGTTTGGAAAATGTTTTCCTCTTCAATTTGAAGTGTAAAATAAGGGGTTCCTACGGGTTATTCATCACCTGGAAAGTGAGATTAATTTATAGAGTCCTCAGATGGACTTATCTTTCTCATTTAAAATTAATTCCGCATCTGCTGAAGTGAGTCTTGAAGCTCACAAGACCTTCAGGAACAGCAGAGAAGCTTAAAGCTTCTCTAAAAGCTTCAGAGTTCAAAATTTCAAACTTTGATATGTAGAACAGACACAAAAGAATGTTTCTAATCAATTTCAACAAATTCTAAGGATTAAAACTAAATAATCTGGGCAAGATTCAAGTTCAAATCTGATCAAAATGCTTCTACTGTTAGTTTGGGTTTGAAAATAACCCAAATTGACAAGTTCAAATTCTCACACAATAAATCATCTGAGCTCACTTTATTCTCTCAGATTATCCAACAGATTCTCAGAAGCAATTCTAACTCATCAATTCCTTAATTTGAGCTTAGAACTCCATAATCAAACTCAATTTGACTGTGAAGGCACAAAATTTTGACTTTCTGTTAAAAGCCTTCTCCCAAGAAATTAAAACCTCAAACAGAGTCTTCTCAACCTCAAGAACTTATTCAGATTCTCAGATAAGTGCTCTGACCAAGATTTTTAGGGTTTTAGGCTCATCGCCTGAACTTCAAAATGACTTTGTTCGACAGAGCCATTGAGAGGTTGTTATAGTATTCTAAGGGTTTAAACAGCATCAATGCATTACACTGAAGCTTCTAGGTTCCTTCAATGCTTCTTAAATCTCTCTGTCAGACTTCTCCAACTCCGCCAGAGTTGGAGAAGATGAACTTCATTCTACAGCTTCAGTCATTTAATCCTCAAATAAACATCCTTAAAATAATTAGTGATCCACATTATATCATTCTGGAGCTTCTCAACAAGTTTCACAGGCTGAAGCTCAAGAATGACTCGTCGGAGCTCGCCAGAGCTTCGGTGAGTCCAGAAAATATGTAAACTGTGTACAGATTGTGAAAACTTGCTATTTTTAATTAAAAAAAAAAAATCTTGAGGTTGCAAGGAACCTCAGAATCACATTTAATTCCTCATTATCTCTTTATATGTAAGATTTGACAGTGAAATCATTTCCCTAAAAATCTAATTTGAAATAAGCTCATGACTTGTTTAACCACTCAATTGAGAGGTTACAACAAGTCAACAGATAATAGCAGTCATAATTATATAGTTAATTAATAGTTTGAACTGCTCCTGAGCGACCATTGACAGTGAGCTCAGGAACATAATTAGATTTGGGTGTTTAATTTATATGTGATATTTATATGTATTATAGTGTCGATTAAGGTCCATAAGTCGTGGATAAATGATGAAAGACCCCATGAAGGTGGAATTAACTCGACTACTGTCACCATGGACAGTGATAGTAGTCGGTGGAAGTGGAATATGAATTAGGCGATTAGGTGATTCAATTAATGATTAAGTGGATTAGAAATGATCATGGAAGTTAAAGGAAGGTGGACAACGATTTCAAAAGATGAAATTAAGGCTTTGGCGAGCTCAAACAGTTCACCGGAGTCGGAGAAGATGAAACTAAAATCTGACATTACCTCTAATCTATTTAACTATCTAACTAACTAAGCTAACCTACTCCTACTCCTACTCCTACTCCTAATTTACTGTTACCTGGACGAAGGGGTCAATAGGGTTCTGCCAAAGGTTCATAGTGGACGACGAAATCAGAGGGTGGAAGAAAGATCTCCGGCAGGCAGATTTGAGGTGGGGCGGAGGATTCCTTAGGTCGACGCCTATGTCAGAGACGCGTTAGACCATGGCAGATCTCCTCGGCTGATTAAGATGGACGGAGGAAGTCGGAAATTGAAATGGAAAGTTATCGGAGTTTTGGACGAATAGCCTATCGAAGTCGGCTACAGTGTTAGAAGAGGGAAGGGAGACAACTTGAGTGAAATCAGAGGGGTTAGGGGGTATTTATAGTAGTTGGCGGCGAAGAGAATGGTCAGGTCTGACCGAAGAAGGAGCTTGAGGAGCTTAACCTCCGATGTCGTCTCCAACGATGGTGAGGTTATCTCCCACTGAAAATTAGGATTCTCGGTTAATCCAGACCGATGGATGAAGTGAAGGTGGTGAGTGCAAGCTGCAAGGGCTTGGTCAAAGAAGGTTGATGTCGGCAGGGCGGTGATTGCACGGTGGCGTGACTCTCTGCCGCCAGCCGTTCATTTGGCTGAAAAAGAAGAAGAAGGAAAGGGACTTAAATGTAATAAATCTTAAGAACCTGACTATAATGAATTTTAAGGTCCAAAATGTAAACTCAGGTTTTGAAAGTTTATTTTAATTTAGATCTTTTTCAACTTTTTATATATGTTAGTAAATAAGGTAAATATTATTTTTACACCTTGAATTTACATTTTTGACCTTTTTAGATTAATTTATTAGATTAAGTAAAATTACTTAAGTTATTATATACTTAGGTATACATTATATTTAAGTTAACTTATTAATTAAGGAAATGAATAATAGGATTTCGAGTCCAATTATTAACTAAATTATTAATAATGTTAATTGAATGATAAAATGTCATTTTTAACTTATTTTAAGGTCCTTTACTACATATCCCTTATTCTATAATTAACCCTTATAAACTCATAACCTTAGCTAATTAACGAGGAAGACTACTTAATTAGGGGTAATTAGAGATCATGAAGAATGTCTCATCAGTCCCCCTTCCTGTTGAAAGATCATTTCGTTTCGACCAGCTGGAGGGCCCCTGCTCTCTCAATAGAGGGAGCAAAAAATGGGATTTGCCCCCCCTGAAAGAAATAAAGGTCGAAGTTTAGGCCGCTCACAATAGTTCTACCTATAGAAAAGATCATGAAAGAGGCGATTAAAATGGTACTCGAATCCATTTACGATCCTGAGTTTCCAGACACATCACACTTTCGCTCGGGTCGAGGCAGCCACTCGGCCCTCAGACAGATCAAAGAAGAGTAGGGAAGCTCTCGTTGGTTTTTGGAATTAGAGGTCAGGAAGTGTTTTCACACCATTGACCGACATCGATTCATCCCAATCTTAGAGGAAGAGATCGACGATCCCAAGTTCTTTTACCCCATTCAGAAACTGTTTTCCACCGAACGACTCATAGGAGGTGAGAAGGGCCCTGACTCCATCCCACACAATGTACTACTATCGGCCCTATTAGGCAACATCTACCTAAACAAGCTTGATCAAGAGATAGGGAGGATCCGACAAAAGCACTAAATTCCTCTTGTTTAGTGAATCAGATCGGTTCTCTCCAAAAAAAGTAATGATGACCATTCTGGAGAAGAAGCAAGCTTCAACACTCCCCAAGACAATAGAGCCATCATTATGGGAAGGGACGAGTTCCCCCTCAAAGCGACCTTTCATTCCCTTGCTTCGTCCTGACACACCCCCCTTCCCCCCCAGAGCCGTGGGGACCCGAAAAGGCCTTTCATTTTCCCCTTATGACCCCCTTGCCGCCTTCCCTAACAAGCCCTCGAGCCTCCTTTGCATCGCCTTCCTCATAGAAGTCGCCAGGTTTACCCAGGAGCCGATAGCCATATCGAGTAAGAAAAAGAAAAGTAGAGAAAGTGCGAGTTTGGAGTATGCGAAAGGAGGCGACAGCAGGAGCGTGAAGAAGAATTTGGCCATTCCACTAGTAGATAACCAGTATTGCAAAAGAAAGGGCCTACTTATAGAGCTGGGCTAGGAGACGATCTCCTTCGGTGTAGTAAGCTTAGAGAGAGGCCTAGCCCGAAAGTTGGCCCCCTTCAAAACCCATTATAGGAGAAGGATTTGTTACATGCGATATGCCGATGACTCGCTGCTAGGAATCATGGGTGCCATAGAGCTTCTCATAGAAATACAAAAACGTATCACCCACTTCAATCAATCCGACTTGAACCTTTTTGGGTTACCCGCAGGATCAACAACCATAGCTGCACGGAGTACGGTAGAATTCCTTGGTACGGTCATTCGGGAAGTCCCTCTGAGGACAACTCCCATCCCATTCTTGCAAGAGTTGGAGAAGCATCTACGGGTAAAGCACTAGGTACATATAACTGCTTGCCACCTATGCTCCACCATCTATTCAAAGTGGGGGGACCTAGGTGAGGGTATCCCGATCAAAGGGCTGACACAGGGGATGAGCAGAACAAGGAGTCTACTGGACGCTGTTCCACTTTCGGAGACGTCTACTAAAAGAACAGCTGGAATCAGAAGTCCCCAAGTTTTCGTCTCCTGGGGGACCATCAAGCACATCCGGCAAGGATCAAGGGGGATCGAGTTCTTGTAGAGATCAGGTCAGAGCAACGTGCCATCGGATGTGAAAGAGGCAGTCTCACGATTGAGTGTGTTTGAATTCTATACTCCCGTGGGTTGGAAGGCGGTGGGAGAAGGAGGGGGACACTGGGCAAGAACTTTCCACAGCGAATTCCCTATATAGATAGAGGCACCGGTGAAAAAGATACTCTGAAGGCTTCGGGATCAAGGTCTCATTAGCCGAAGAAGACCCTGGCCAATTCACATGGCCTGCTTGACGAACATCAGCAATGGAGACATCATAAATTGGTCCGTGGGCATCACTATCAATCCTCTGTCCTACTACAAGTGCTGCGACAACCTTTACCAAGTCCAAAGGATTGTTGACCACTAGATCCGCTGGTCTGCCCTCTTCACCCTAGCCCACAAACAAAAATGCTCAGCGCGGAATGTAATCCCAAAGTACTCCAAAGACTCAAATATAGTCAATCAAGAAGGTGGTCAGACCCTTGTAGAGTTCCCAAACAGCATAGAGCTTGGGAAGCTCGGACCCGATCGACGATCCGATTTTGTATTTCTTCACACTCCCCCCTTCCAAAGTAGTTGTCTTTTATCATACTGGGGGTCTTTCTCTACTACAGTTGGTATTGGCTTCAGGCTTTTTCCAAAGCACCCTCACTAATGATTCGGAAGCACTCGGACAGGAGGTTCGAGGACCCATTGGTCAATGGAAAGGGGGGTCCTGATTCCAGGACAGAGCTGTATGATGTGAGAGTGTCACGTATGGTTCCTTTGAGAAGGGTGTGAGACCACCACCTATCAGGCCCGATGAACGGTCCACGGAGCTATATCCTGACTCACCTGGTCTATGCACATTGTTCTTTCTATGAGGTTGGCCACCCATCCTAGATCTTCCCATTTCAAATAAGATCTCGGGCTTGATCTGGTTTAGTATCAAGGTTCTTCTCTTTCTTTTCCTATATATATGGGTCCACGCAGCATTTCCACGATATCGTTATGATCAATTAATGGGACTTGGTTGGAAAGTGTTATTGCCTCTATCATTAGCTCGAGTAGTCCCCGTTTCTGGTGTTTCAGTCACCTTTCGATGGCTCCCTTAATGTATGTGCCAAGAAGTGTCTGATGAAAGGGGCTACTCCTTGAAAATGCCTTAGTCCGTAGGATAGAGATATGAAAAGAGTTAGGGATTCATTGCTTGCTCTGCATTGTTCGAGTTTGTATTCAAGCTAAGTAGATTAGCCGATTGAGACCAGAGTGAGGCCTGCGTCGAGTTGTTAGCTATGAGTGAGGACTTCGAGTTCGTCAACTTTCTTCCTCTGACTTGCTTTAGTTCATAGGTCCGTAGGTTCATTCCTTGGCTTTGACGTAGGAAAGAAAAGAAAGGTGCGACATGATACCAAGCATAGAGGAACAAAGCGGAGCTCAGTAGTGGAATGGAGCTGTGGTAAGGAAAGTAGTCAGACCTAGACCTTCGTTCAGAGATTGATTACTCCCTACCTATCACCATCTAGTGCCATGTTCAGTAACTAGGGAAAGGTGCGAGTGGAATGAAATGCAACAAGAAGAAGACTCGGTCACATCCTGCAAGACGAGGCAAAATCCTCAGTGGATTTTCTCCACTCCATAATATAATGGTCTCACTTGTAATTGCGTATTGTAATGGTCGAATGTAGCATCTGAATCGAAATCTTAGACCGATAAGCTACCGGAGAAAAACCAAGGAGCTGGGCAACATAGGGGCATAGCTTTGTGCGGGACCTGCTCGAGCTAGTCATCCTAGGTAGTGTAAGATCCTCATTTTCGAAGTTCTCAGAGTGCTAAGTATCCTCTAGTTTGGGAGGATAATGACATTCACTCTTTCTCTTTGACATGGGTGTGAATAGAAGTACTCGATAAATCATCTATTCTGGGTTGAATGGCTATGTTTTTTTGTTTATTACTCAACTTGCTCTTATTCTTATAGATCGAATCCTATCTTTTTATCCTTTGAATTACTTACTCATAGAATGAAATTGAACACTGGAAACTATTTTAGGAGAAGTGAGAATCCATAGAGTTTTGATATTGATTGGTCTTGGTTTGACATGGTTTACGTGTTATTGGTTTTCGGAAGAGTTCATTCTTCTATTAGCTAAACCTTTTCTAACCCTGCCTTTGGACTCGTATTTTGTTTGTACACAATTAATGGAGGCCTTCTCGACATATGTTGCAACATCCCTAATAGCATGCTTTTACTTCATCTTTCCCTTCATAAGTTATCAAATTTGGTGCTTTTTGATCCCCAGTTGCTATAGGGAACAAAGGATGAAATACAATCGATTCCTCCATTTCAGTGGTTTTTGCTTCTTCTTGTTCCTGTTCCTCCCGTTTTCCTGGGTAGTTCCCAATGTTTGGCACTTTCTATACTTCATGGGTGCAACATCAATGGAGTCACTCATGATCAAGTTACAACCTAAGATCTATGACTATGTTCTGTTTACTCTTCATATTTTGTTCATTTCATTGGTATGCTCCCAGGTACCTGTCATTGTGATCTATTTGCTAGAACCAAGGGGTATTTCCATGGTCACGAACAATCATCATTTTTTTATGGTTTTTTCACTTTTCATAGCTACTCTTTCCACACCTCTGGATATCTGGTGCCAAATTATTGCCTCTTTCCTGATTTTTTGGATCATCGAGTTGGCAGCATATGTGGCATTGATTGTACAAGTTCGTGAAGAGGGCTAGACGAGTAGAATGAGGGAGAGTAGCTCAATCGACAAAAAAGAGGAGTAGCCCCATGGGACCCCCCTGGAAAAGTCCCCCTCAATTCTTGTCCACCCATACTACTCCTAAAACATAGAAGATGGAGAAAGACCCTGCAGGGCCTGGCCATCCCCTTCAAAATAAAGGACATGTCGGGAGGCTTGCGATCTGCCGGTGGAATCTAACTAGGGAGGGAGGGAAATGGTTATAGGGGACTGAAGAAGCAAGAACCAATATTGGATAGGGAAGAAAGGGGAAAAATTCCCAGTAGTTCATATGGTGCCACACGAATTTGTTGCTATTCGATTTCAGTCAGACTTTCGCAGAATCGTAGTTCAGATTCAAGTTGGTTCAGTGATTATTATTATGGTAAATTAGTGTATTACGATGTAAATCTGAGATTTGATTTCGGTTCGATACACCCACCTATGATCTCAACCTTTGGCTCTTGCCTAGGACCTTCTACTGCTACAAAGGGACATTCATTCATTTCTTTCTGCCCTGTGGACCACTACGACTGAAAGGACTTGACGAATCAAGACCCAGAAAGGATAAGGGTAATTCCAGTGGTGGCCATTTGGGAAAGTCAGGCCGATTGGGTGTCTTCATTCAAACAAGGGTACAGAGGAAGAACGAACCGACGTGAGAGGCCAGGGGGCTTTTGGGGGGGCAAAATGGGAGGGTTACGAAGGGAGAAGCAAAATAAGCCGAAACAAATGCAACGCTATGGATACCATGTTCCATCAAGAAAGAAAAATCCTTATAAATCACTTCCGGGGGACATCCGTGCTTTCAATTACAAGGACTTCCTGATAGAAAATGACGACTCCCTCAGAAAAACGAAGTTCTTCCCATTATTTTTACTAAATAAGTCCCGCTCTGATGGCTCGAGGAGTCATCTAATAAAAATAACCCTCCCTGCTATGCGCCCCTCCTTGAATTATTCAGTGATGC
The DNA here is from genome assembly GCA_037157565.1 of Thalassia testudinum. Lineage (NCBI taxonomy): Eukaryota > Viridiplantae > Streptophyta > Magnoliopsida > Alismatales > Hydrocharitaceae > Thalassia > Thalassia testudinum. Next base: position 105,664,052 of record JAZHRO010000003.1, on the reverse strand, counting down.
AATACTGGAGAAATACAAAGAACAAAATGCATTTCGACCCCGTCTACATTCTCAATCATTTCGTGGTACTAGGCGTGTTTGAACCATCTAGGATTCGGGGAGCAAAGCGGGGGCTCAAGCACTGAATACGCTCTCGCATCGCTTTTTTTGTAGAAAGCTCGATTAGCGAGAAACAGTGTTTGGCTCAAGCCCAAAATAGGCCAAAAATCGCAGGAACAAAAACAACCATCTCGCTCTGTACTTTATTTGGTGCTACCTTTTTCTTTCCCATGGATGGGGTTGGATCTACCTTAAAGGGTCAGGAACCACTCTGGAGTCAATTAAGTAAAAAATGTTGGAACCTCATGGGTCAGGATAAGGTCATGGAATTGATAGAAAAATGAAGGGAACTAGATAGTACCAGAGAATGAATAAAGGGAATAGCGATTCAGATAGAGATCATACTGAGAAATTGCAAAATTCTGTATGGGTACAACTCTGATTTTAACGAAGTGAAACAAATGCAATCTTTTTTGTCGAAGTGAATAAAGACAGAGACCTCCATTGAGTCAGGAAAGATCCAATCTGTTTATCAAAGTGCTTCTTCGATTTCTCAAGACATCACTTTTCAATCGAGGAACAAAAGAATCTCATTTCGTTCCATTTTGAGTAGCATAATCAAGGTAGATGTAGTAGGGGTCGAGGGGATACGTATTTGTTGTTTAGGTCGATTAGAAGGTGTGCAAATATCTTGAATGGAATGCTGAAAGTATGGAAAAACATCTTGTAATGAATTGGAACAAAAAATCGATTATGCTCCCGCTCCTGTATCTACTCGTTACGGAATCTTAGGTGTCAAGGTGTGGATCTCATATAAAGAAAAAAGGAGAGGACGTGCCCTCTACTACCCGAAACGTACTAAATTGAGTCAATATCGTCAAGGCAGATGTAGTAGGGGTCGCGAATTTAAGAGTTCACATCCAAAACCCGATCGACACGAGGTTTCCAGTGTAGTGTCCACGCTCTCTCTCTTGCTTGACTCAGAAAGATCAAACCTAGCACAATTAGCTATCGCATAACTTGCTTCTTCCCACTTCTGACCCGGGTGACTCTGACTTGATTAATACCTAATCATGATCAACCTTTGCTAGCATGCAAACTGTTTAAGAAAGTGTAAGGTAGTCCTCCTGCTTTGCTGAAAAAGGCACCACTGTGAACGAACTCACTAGGGAAGAAATCCATATCATATAATGCCACGGCTTCCACATACGCATACCCTGTGCAATCAACCGAACTGGCACCTACGTACTACTTTAGAGTAATGGAAAGTCATTTGTGGATTTGGTTATTGCTATTCCAGATGACTCCCCACCAGATTACGGCTCAACAGGGGAAGAAATTGGATATTGATTAACCTATTTACAATTGCTACTTAGCTTAGGGTTTGACTGAACTATCCTGGGGAACTAGCCCAATGCAAATGACACTCCTTTGCGGCTGAGCCCCTGACTTGCGGACGCATACCCAGAATCAAACTCATAATCAGAATTAGACACAGAGCTTGCTTCCTAGACTACTTACCAAGCCAATCTGCGAAGCCACTCCACAAATTCCCCATTCCCCTAGGGAAGACCTATTCACGAACCCCTTGCTTCCCAAACCTCGAAAACCCAATCTAGGGTTACAAAGTGAAGCTGATTATAAGAATAATGGAATTCATATTCAAATACCGGTAATATCTATTATATATTTGACTACTTCATTTCCCTTCTTTTTTGAATGATAAATCTTAGAATACCTTCTGTTCGAGGGCAGGTAGGAATGACACAAGGGTTTAGGATGAGAGCCGACCAGTCCCTGGTTTTTTTGATAGTAGAAGTGCTTCTTTCTACCTTTTTCATTCCTGAGTCCGTGTAAGCTAGTGAAGCTATTGTTAATATAATTCCTCCCCTTTAGCTTTCCCTTTATTCGCGAGTAACCTTTTGTACTTCACTTCTTGTGGGACAGCCGAGTTAGTTTCAATATCCATCACAGCAGTTGCAAGCTAGTAAACAAGTGAGAGAGAAAGTGAGCATTTTCCATTTTTGGCAATTAGGTAGCTACCAATGGCAATCCAAGAGTCTTTGATAACTTTACCATTGAGCAAAAGAGTGAGGAGGAGTAATTACTTCCAAGCCAGCGAGCTAGTTTCAGGGTGAGAAGTTTAGGTATTTTACGGAAGTGCGAAGTGAAGCGATAGTGTAATGAGCTAAATCAACTACCTGCACGTCTCCTTAACATACGACTTGCAGTATCCTACGAGTGGAGTGGAACGGCATGAAGCTAGCGCGTCGACTACAAAAACATACGACTCGCTTGCACCGTAGACTTGCTGACTTGTAGACTCGCTGGGCGGGAGGGAAAGTGCAAAGGATAGACAACTTCCAGGGAAGGGGAGAGAGAAGAGAATCCCATGAGGTGAGGGTTGGAACTATATGTAGTAGTTTGCCCTATTGAGTCAAAGTACCAATCTCTTTCCCTTCTCTCGCTTCCGTCAGGTAAGTGGGTTTACTTCAAGGGTAGTACGGACAGGACGGTAATCATCTGCTTTATAGAGGGGGGCCGAACTACCCAGAAGCAGATGCGGAAAAGTGGGGCAAACGTCGGTGACTCGACGAAGGTGGTTTCAAGGAAAGACTGAGCTGGAGGGTCAGCAAATTCGCAGTTCTTTCACTCCAGTCCGCATAGCAAGGAAAGCGAAGAGCATCAACATAGGCAGTTGGCCAATTAAGCAAGGGAGAATGTTGGCCCCGTATCCCCCTGGCTGAACCTTCAGTCCTGCTGGAAGAATGAATAGAATGGGAGCTGGGTATTTGGTAAAACGAAGATGATCATCTCCACCTTACTACCACTAGCCGGTATCTCCCAAGTAATCCAGTTAATGGGAAGGGGGTTGCATTGTAAAGGTGAAGAAGCCAAATCTGAATGGTAGTTTCAAGAACTACTATCTATAAATAGTATCCGAAAACTAGAATTGCAACTTCAAGAGATGAAGCTACTTTGATAGAAGCAGGAACCTAGCACTTCACCTTTGGGGTAAGCCTCCAGGATAGAAAGGTGTGGATATCTACTATTTAGTTAGGAATGAAAGGGTCTTTCAGAGCTCCTGGGAAAGCTACTTACCACTATACTCACACTAGGCCAGGTGCCGACGCCGACGTCTGCCTTTCAAAACCGCTACACAACCGTCTATCATCCTCGAGTATGAAGTGGCCAACCATTTGATAGAAGAGAACTACGCAAATCTCTATCAGGGAATTGCTCATGACCTCGCTAGCCAGGGTGGTCAGGCATTCAGGTTCGATGTGGAGAGCCAAGAGCCAAGTCGATGAAGTGACATCAGTCGATGCCTAGCTCCTACTGGAGTAGTATGGAAGGCCAGCAATCTATCTTTGATATAGAATCCCATTAGGGTTCATCAACTTGTCAATCTTCCCCTAGGAGGCATTCTCGGGATTAAGCGAATCGATATCGATAGAGGAAAAGAGGTGTTCAATACATCTTTCCATGCTCCTCCATGTATCGCTCAATCGGTCCTTCGGTTTCTACCTCACTGCGGCTGTGATGTGTGGTTTTCACTCAACTCAGTAATTAAGTTAATTTTACTTAATTAAGAGTAGAAGAAATCACTTAGGTTAACTGGAAGTTGTGTCGGTTGTGTAGTATAGGGTCGAATTAACCTAACATTTTAGAAATTTTTACTTGTTGAGTCCAGGTCATTCACTGGGAGGTATAATAATTTTTCTCCAAATTCACCAATTTTCTTTTATCTCTTTAAGTTTAGGAGGTATAACAAAGTTGATTTTTAAAACATGAATTTTGTCAAAATATTTAAACTATAAAGGACATACAAAATTCCATATGCAAAACATATTTACTCAAAATGATCTACTTTATTAACAAGTAAACATGCTAGTTTTTCAATTTTATTTCATTCCAAAGAAATTAAGGCAATCAAAAGTTATTCTATTAAAACATGCCTTTTTACAATTAAGAACAAAAAGATAATGATGCAAGAAAAATTCATTTATTTTCATTTATCTCTTCAACCTCTCATCTCCTTCGCTCTTATTTTCTTCTTTATCTTTCGAACTCTTTTTCTTCTGTTGTTCGTTCCTTCTTCTCTTCCTGCATCTTATTCTTTTTCCCTTAGTCTTCTCCTGCCTTCTCTTCTTGTCTTGGTTTTCTCCTTTGTTCCTTAGTCTCTTTTCCTTAACACTCCTTAGCGCCTGTGCTCCTTCTTTAGCTTTCAGCTTCAACACTTAGCTTTATCCTTCAGTGGCTTCTCTTTTCCATAAGTCCTTAAACTGAATCGGGTTTTTTTACTTTTTTATCCAAAAGTTATTTTATTTGCGCCGAGGTCCTTTCGAAGATACACAGCACCTTGAGACCAGGGTGGGACCAGACCCTACTCGGTCCTCGCCTAATCTCAATTAGGTTCATTTTCGATTCATTTTTATCGGTTCACAGTCTCGAGCCATTTCGGCTCAACCTGGCCTCCCAGGCCTCTCTCGCCCTCCCAGGGCATAATCTCATTCACACGCCCCCAAGGGCACACACCCGCAGGCAGAAGCCCGCACACACACACACATGCTTATGTTCAGATCAGATGGAATCGGTAACCAGTGCGCCGAGCGCTGACGACTGCATAGCCAAAGAAACAAATTGTTTTTATCCCCAGGCGCGTGCTCATGAACAACCGAGGTAGGACTATCCTACCCCTTCCAGACCCAAATTCAAATGTTCATAACTTTCTACCCAGAGCTCCAAATTGAATGATTTCAAGTTTGTTGGAAAGCTCTAAGGGTAATCTACACAATTTCAGGGTCAATTTAATGTTTTAATGATGTTTTCCTTTTCAATTTAAAAGTTGAAATCAGGGGTTCCTGCAGGGTTTTTAACAAGCCTGGAAATGAAATTTAATCAGTAGAGTCCTCAGATGGACTTCTCTCTTCTATTTAAAGGTCTGTACGTGTTATATAAGTAATTCTACTTCTGTTAGAGTAGGTTTTAAGTTCTTAAGACCTTCAGGACCACCAGAGAAGCTCTTCACTTCTCTGAAAGCTTCAAAGTTTGATTTTGCAGACATCAATAAGTGCAACAGACACTTTAAAGTGTTTCTAATCAATTTAGATTAATTCTAAGGGTTATAACAGATCAATCTGGATAGGTTTTAAGTTTAAATTTCATCAAAATAGTACTTCTGTTGGTTTGGGTTCGAAAGTAACCCAAATTAACAGAAACTAAATACTCACACATTCATTAACCTGAGCTCACTTTAATCACTTTCAGATCATCAAATAAGACCCTAGAAACAATTTTCACATCTCAATTCCTCAATTCAAGCTCACATCTCCATTATCAGAGTCATGTTTCACTATGGAAGCTCGAAAATTGACTTTCTATTCAAAGCTTCCTCCCAAGAAATCAAAGCCTTAATTAAAGTCTTCTCATCATCCAGAACTTATTCAGATCTTCAGGAAGGTGTGTTAACCTTGATTCCTAGGGTTTCAGGCTCGTCGCCTGAACTAAAAAACATGTTTGTTTGGCAGACTCATGGGAAGATTGCTACAGTGTTCTAAGGGTTAAAATAGCTTCAGTGCATTGCACTGAAGCTTCTCAGCCCATTAAATGCTCTTCAGATCTTTCCAAAAAGACTTCTCCAACTCTGCCAGAGTTGGAGAAGATGAAATCAAATCTATATCTCAAGTGGTTAAATCCTCAAACAAATTTCTTCAAAACAATTAGTAATCCTTATTTTACTATTCTGGAGCTACTCAGCAAGTACTAGAGGCTGAAACTCAAGAATGGCTTGCCAGAGCTCCGGTGAGTCCAAAAAATATAAAATTGTATGTAGAGATTGTTAAAACTAGCTATTTTTTATTCAAAAAGGATCCTGAAGTTACAAGGAACCTCAGTATCACATTTAATTTCTCATTTGTTCATTAAAATTAAGATTTGACAATAAGTTTGTTTTCTTAAAGATCTGGGTGGTTAAAGCTCAGGACTTGTTTAACCACTCGGTTGAGAGGTTAAATCAAGTCAACAGATGTTAATATTCATAAATATATATTTAATTTATAGTTTGAACTGTTCTTGAGCCACCATGGACAGCGAGCTCAGGAACTTAATTAAGATTTAGGTGTTTAATTATAGATGATAATTATAGGTATTATAGTGTCGATTATGGTTCATAGGTGGTGATAGGTGATGAAAGAACCCAATGAAGGTGAAATTATCTCAATTACTGTCACCATAGACAGTGTTAGTAATCGGTGAATGTGAGATATGAATTAGGCATTTAGGTGATTCAATTAAAGGATTAAGTGATTTAGAAGTGAACATGGAAGATACAGGAAGGTGTACAGTGAATTAAAAGACAAGATTGAAGCTCTGGCGAGCTCAAGGAACTTGTTGGAGTCGGAGGAGATGAAACTAAATTCTAACATTACTCTAATCTAACTAACTAAACTAACTAACTAAGCTAGCCTACTCCTACTCCTACTCCTAATCTACTGTTACCTGGACGAAGGGGTCAATAGGGTTCCGCCGAAGGTTCATAGCGGACGACAAAATCAAAGGGTTGAAGAAAGATCTCCGGCGGGTGGATTTTAGGTGGAGTAGAGGATTCCTAGGGTCGGCGCCTGTGTCAGAGGTGCGGAAGACCACGACAGATCTCCTCAGCTGCTTAAGATGGACAATGGAAGTCGGAAAATGGAATGGGAAGTCACCGGAGTTTTGGACGAATAGCCTATCAAAGTCGACCACAGTGTTAGAAGAGAGAAGGGAGCCAACTTGAATAAAATCAGAGGTGCGAGGGGGTATTTATAGCAGTTTGCGGTGAAGAGAGTGGCGGGGTCTGGCCGAAGAAGGAGCTCAAGGAGCTTAACCTCCGTCGTCGTCTCCAACGACGGTGAGGCTATCTCCCACTGAATAATAGGATCTCGGTTAATCTAGACCGATGGATGAAGTGGAGGTGGTGAGCACAAGCTGCAAGAGCTTGGACAAAGAGGAATGATGTCGGCAGGGCGGTGATTGCACGGTGGGGTGACTCTCTGCCGCCAGCCGTTCATTCGGCTGGAGAAGAAGAGGAAGAAGAAGGCGAAGAGGGACATAAAAGTAATAAAACTTAAGGACCTGTGTGAGAAATAAGGACCCGACTGTAATGAATATTAAGGACTAAAATGTAAACCCATGTTTTGAAGGTTTTTTTTAATTTAGATCTTTTTCAACTCTTTATATATGTTAGTAAATAAGGTAAATATTATGTTTACACCTTGAATTTACATTTTTGACCTTTTTAGGTTAATTTATTAGATTAAGTAAAATTACTTAAGTTATTATATACTTAGGTATACATTAAGTTTAAGTTACTTATCTTATTAATTAAGGGAATGATTAATAGAATTTCAAGTCCAATTATTAACTAAAATATTAGTAATGTTAATTGAATGGTAAAATGTCATTTTAAACTTATTTAAGGTCCTTTACTAAATATCCCTTATTCTATAATTAACCCTTATATGTTCATAATTTTAGCTAATTAACTAGGTAGACTAGTTAGTTAGGGGTAATTAGAGATCATGATGAGTGTCTCATCATACCCCAAGCCAAAGTTTTGCTAGTCCCTAGCAATATTAACTAAGACTATGATGATTTAAAGCACTTGGGTTTAAATTATTATAAATATTAACTATGTAGAGGAAAGCTTAGGTCAGAAATTTTTAACGTTAAATATAAATGATTAATGTATAGAGCATGTGTGAAAATTTTCTTACTTAGACTTATACTTATAACATTTTCAAAACACACTTAAAAATAATTTGTAAACAAGAATTTTATTCAAAATTAGAATTCTTCAAAAATCTCTTAATCTTTGTAACTATTCTTAACTCAAATTAGAATACAAAGTGTTTTAAGAAAAATAAAACTTAAGGATTGAGAGTTAAATTTTAACTCAAAAACTCAAATAGATTTAAGTTAATCCTTTTTTTATGATATTTGACCTTTATCAATATAAGTTTAAGCAAATTAACCAGATACTCATTATTAATCAAACTTAGAGTAGTAAAACTCTAATTTACTAACCTATAACACTAAAGATTAACTTCTAGACCTAGGATTCTGTCAATTCTTCTCCTTTAGGTCTCAACTTAAAATCTTCAAAACCCAATTTCTTAGGCTTCACTGCCCAATACCAAGGTTCAGTAGCTATGATTTTAAAACATTTGTGCTTAGTGAAGAGAATTGTCCTAAAGACATCCAAAGTTGCAAAAATCCAGATCTTAAGACATCACTTTCCAATCCCAATTATTCCAATTCAAGCCTTTGGCTTAGCCTTACTCAGGTTTAGTTGCTTTCTCCTCACCAGTTTTCTATCCTGAGGTCAACACTTTTTGTGTATATCTTCTCGGTGGACCACTAAGTCTCTTATTCCTAATATTTTTTCTCCATATTTTTTTCTCTCTCTATTGGTTAGAACACCCATTTGTAGCAAGGTGTTCTTTTTATTTGATGGAAGGAAGGGTAGCATCCATTTGTAACGAGATGCATTTATTTATTTATGGAAAACTGCATAAGCACCCATTTTTAGCAAGGCACTTAACTGCAGGGTGTTTTATTTATTTTTCTTTTTTTTTCTTTTCCTCCTTTCTCATTTTTCTTACTAACATTATTCTCCAAATCCTTTTTCTAGGTGAGTGGCACATCCTTCACCCTTTCAAGAATCGCCCCGTGGAAATCCTTGGACTAAAGAGGATTCAGAATTGATCTCTTAACCTCTGTGTTTTCGCTATCTCAGATGTCAACAAGACAATTCTATGTGAGTGAATTTAGATGTTTAAGTTACTTAGCTCTCAAACCAGAGCTTGGACAGCAAAGCCCTTTACTCTTAGGTTCTTCAAATTTTTAGTTTCCTCCTATAGGATCTGTCAAGACAAAATTTACCAAGTCTAGTTATTTATCTCTAGCTTGTAAGTTTTGTAAATTAAAATTCTACTAACTCTCTATTTAATTAACTCTGAATATCTGGCCTTTTACTTAACTTTATGATAAAATAAATTTTTCAAAAAGCAAAAGATTACTTAATCTAATTGATTAAAAAGTTATAATTCAATTCCAAAACTTAAGTTTAAAATCTTAACACACTTAGTTTCTTAATTCAAGTAAGAATAGAAAAATAAATCTTTAAAAGATTTTAAAAAATTCCTAAATTCAAATAAAATCTTGTTTTAAAGTTTTTAACCACAAAAGTGTGTTTTTACAAAATGTTTAAAGTAAAATTTAATTAAGAATTGAATGCTCTTAAATACTCTAAATATATATTCTATACACATTTAAAACTTTTAACCTAAAAGAAAATTAAGCTCTTAATTATAATATATATATTCTTCTTCTTTTCTTCTTTATTAATAATGAATAAACCCCTCTTATTATTTTTATGAATTTTTCTTTTCAAATTTTTGTATTTATATATTTTTATTTTTATGCATAAAATTTTTCTAATTTTTATGTAATTTTTAAAAATTTTCAAATTTTTATGAAAATTTTAATTTTTTTAAAATTTTTATCATTTTTAGAATTTTCTATTTTTTAAATTTCGTGGATATTTAATTTTTATGTGTTTTTTTTTTTTAACCCACACTTAAAGTGAAAATTTCACTTCAACACCCCCCCAAGTCAAAATTTTACAATGTCCTCATTGTAAGAAGGGTAAAAAGATATGAAGTGAAATTTTAAAGGTAAGTGTATAAGAAAATCAAAAAGGATGAAAACAGGAAACAGATATATATAAGTGCTAAGTTTTACGCCTTCAACTAGGCGTAAACCCTAGTAAAGAACTCCTAAAAAGAATAGCTATACGGTAAAAATAGAGGAGTTATGAAAGAATTAGATAAAAAAATTAGAAAACAGATTAAACCACCCAATCAAAACTCATCCTGAAATTACCTAGAATAGATCTCACAGATCCTAGAATCAGTATCTCATGAAAATCTCAGAAAGATCATAGTGAATCTTGTGAAGAATAGATCTGATTTAGGTTGAGATGTAAAATGTTTAAGATTGAGGCAATTTAAAAAAAATGATTCAACCAAGTTCAGAAGATCAGCATAGTCAGTTTTGGTTCTCAATAATAGGTAGGTCATTTTGGCACAAAATAGGTTGCTGATGCGGGTTTGATGGGTTATTTTCAGTTAATACAAAGGACGGATTATGATTAGAATCAAAGGCTTGATTAATGAAATGGACTTGGCCTTGATTTTGACTAGGATTTGGCAGATTCCTAGGATTCAGAATTGGCTGAGATGGAAGAGTACCTGGTTGACGAGACTCAGCCAAAAGCGTGATCTAATTTCGTAAATCAACCAACTCTACCTTACATTGCCTATGAATCTCAGCGAGAGCTTCAGCATTTTGTCACTGACTCTCTGACACAGCTCTTAAAATCTGGTCTAGCTGTGTATCTCTATTTGGCCCTACGGGGTTTTGCAAACCCACGTAAAATGGCCTCGCATTGTGTTGCTGAAACGACAATGTAGGCAGGTTTTGTCTAGTCTGAGTCGGATATGATGGTCTTTGTGTATGGTCAGACCAAGAAAAATTAGGGTGATTACGCCATCCAGGATTATAGGAATTTGAATATGGGTTTGATCTTGGTGTGTATCCCTGAATGACGTTTAAATCAAGAGGATATGGCGTGTTTTCTGCAACAGTAAAGGGTGGGGAAAAGGGTGGGTAAGATTGTGGGACAAAGGTCCCTCCTTGGGTTGGGGAAGGAGTAGATAGAAAATCCAAGGAAGATGGATCTCTAGAATCCAGATTATTCATAAATTCCCTCCCCGCAGAAATTTGCGAAACAGGTAAATACACAAGATTCGTAGCAAGTAGAGGTGTAAGATTCTTCATTGTGTTTCTGACCTCGTCGAGATGCTTTGCTACGATATCGACTTTGTCCAGTTTTTCTGCAATAATCTCTAAATCCTTTGAACTGGATGGATTACCGATCTCGTGAATGCCCTTATGCGGATTTTGATGATTCGTATTTGCTCCCTGCAAAAATTGTGACATTGATGCATTATTGATCGAGTTTTCCGCCATCCCTTCAAATAATTCTGAAGCGGATTCTGCGTTGTGATTTAGAAAATTCCCTTCACAAGAGGCATCGACTAGATTGCGAATGGCCTCTTGTAAACCATAATAAAAGATATGCATGAGCTTCAAACGAGGGATGTCATGATGTGGGCATTTCCTTTGCAATTCATGAAAATGTTCCCACGCTTCATGAATTGGTTCTCCGTGATTTTGATTGAAAGTAGTAATAGCTCGCCTTAAAGCATTGGTTCGACCAATAGGAAAGAATTTCTTCAAAAATGTAGATTCAAGTTCAGCCCAAGTTGAGATTGGTCTTCCTATAGTTCTATACCAATAAGCTGCTTTATCTTTAAGGCTAAAAGAGAACATTTTCATTAGTAGGATTTCCCTATTTTGATTTCGAGGACCAAGAGTTTGAGATAAATTTTTAAGATCTTCAATGTGTTGAAAAGGATCCTCGGATGCAAATTCGTGAAAGTGGGGGGATTAAACCCATAATGTTTGGCTTTAATTCTGGATCATTTTCCCCAATAGGAATCCTAACATTAGGCTCTACTTGTGCATTATATGGGTTACAATAATCTCTAAGTAGAGGCCTTGGATGATTGATCAGTAAATCAGGATTTTCAAAACCCGCCTCAGGTCGAGGTGAAGAACGGGTTTGAAGAGTTTGTAGATTATTTAAGGCTACTGTTAATAAATGGATTTGCCTTGTTTGCTCTAGCATCCTAAGGTTTTGGTTCAGGAGCGCCACATGAACATCAAAAGGCAGCATCTCCCCCTGACCAAAAGAAGAAGGGATCTCAGGAATAAGATTCTGCATTGGATCCATAGAAGTAGATGGATCAGACGGGAAAACCATTGGTTGCTTATCTGCAACCAGCCTAGGATCACCTGTCAACGGTGGTGCAAGAGCCAGATGCAAGGATTGCCACCCATCCATAAATGGAAAATAATCTGCAAAGGCACACGCACACCATCGATAAGAAATCAATGGCACAAAAAACCTGCAAAACAGCATAAAAGATGTGGGTTTTGCTCTTCTTTCAAAGGAAAGAAGAAATTCCTAAGATACGCAAAATAATTTGACACAAAAAAATAGAGTAACAGCATCAAAATACGCATCCTAATTCGTGACTACACAAGTGCGTACCTTAAAGCTCAAAGGTCTAAGGTCTAGGATCGAGACCGCTCACTACTGGCTCCCCGGGGCTCTAGTAGTGAGATAGACTTGTTGATCTTCGGCCAAAGCCCTAAGAGGTGCAAAGAGGAGAGATAGAAAAATTGACTCGGGTGACTCTAGTGATCGCGCTGTGTGCGCGATAGCATGCAACAGGCGATATCGATATAAAAACCCGCATGCATTCTACAAACAGATTTAAGTCACCAATTTTACTTCCTCTTTTTAGTTAGCCTTTTTCAAAAATATATCAAGTAAACTACAATGGCTGCTTTTTATATCTTTTCAAAAAAAAAATATTTGGTCTTTTTTTAATTCTCAAAGGATAGGAATCTACGCTGGTTTTCTCGTGTTTTCCCGCTGATGCAAGAAAAATAGTTTAAAAATTCCCTGAGTCAGATTGCAAAAATACTAGCAGGAAATATGCACTCCTAAGAGTGTATGCCTATGTATATGCTGCTGCTTGTCAGAAAAGATGTATTTTTATTTTTTTTTTATTTTTAAATGCAACAAAACAAAAGATTAAGAAATACTTACAAAAATAGCAAAACAGTAAAATGGATTCCCGCCTTCTTCTGAGATTACCTGCAAAGGTATACCTGAAAAGAAGACAGAAAATAAAAACAAGAAACAAAACAAAAACAAAACTAATTAGAACTAAAGTTAGTAAAAACAAAATACCTCCTAATTAAATAATTAATCCTTTTAAATTTTAGTGAATCAAAATATTTCCTCCCTAGCAACGGCGCCATTAAAATGATGATTAGATGAAGCAATGCTAGGAAATATTTTGATGAGTGGAGTAAGTCAAAATATTTCCTCCCCGGCAATGGCGCCATTAAAATGATGATTAGACGAAACAATGCCAAGGAATATTTTGACGAGTGGAGTGAGTCAAAATATTTCCTCCCCAGCAACGGCACCATTAAAATGATGCGTGGTTTTCACTCAACTCAGCAATTAAGTTAATTTTAGTTAATTAAGAGTAGAAGAAATCACTTAGGTTAACTCGAGGTTGTGTCGGTTGTGTAGTATAGGGTCGAATTAACCTAACATTTTAGAAATTTTTACTGGTTGAGTCCAGGTCGTTCACTGGGAGGTATAATAATTTTTCTCCAAATTCACCAATTTTCTTTCATCTCTTTAAGTTTAGGAGGTATAACTAAGTTGATTTTTAAAACATGAATTTTGTCAAAATATTTAAACTATAAAGGATATACAAAATTCCATATGCAAAACATACTTACACAAAATGATCTACTTTATTAACAAGTAAACATGCTAGTTTTTCAATTTTATTTCATTCCAAAGAAATTAAGGCAATTAAAAGTTATTTTATTAAAACATGCCTTTTTACAATTAAGAACAAAAAGATAATGATGCAAGAAAAATTCATTTATTTTCATTTATCACTTCAACCTCTCATCTCCTTCGTTCTTATTTTCTTCTTTATCTTTCGAACTCTTTTTCTTCTGTTGTTCGTGCCTTCTTCTCTTCCTGTCTCTTATTCTTTTTCCCTTAGTCTTCTCCTGCCTTCTCTTCTTCCCTTAGTTTTCTCCTTTGTTTCTTAGTCTCTTTTCCTTAACACTCCTTAGCGCCTGTGCTCCTTCGTTAGCTTTCAACTTCAACACTTAGCTTTATCCTTCAGCAGCTTCTCTTTTCCTTAAGTCCTTAAACTGAATCGGGTTTTTTTACATTTTTAACCAAAAGTTATTTTATTTACGACGAGGTCCTTTCGAGGATACACAGCACCCTGAGACCAGGGTGGGACCAGACCCTACTCAGTCCTCGCCTAATCTCAATTAGGTTCATTTTCGATTCATTTTTATCGGTTCACAGTCTCGAGCCATTTCGGCTCAACCCAGCCTCCCAGGCCTCTCTCGCCCTCCTAGGGCACAATCTCATTCACACACCCCCAAAGGCGCACACCCGTAGGTAGAAGCCCGCACACACACACATGCTTATGTTCAGATCAAATGGAATCGGTAACCGGTGCGATGAGCACTGACGACTACATAGCCAGAGAAACAAATTATTTTTATCCCCAGGCACGCGCTCATGAACAATCGAGGTGGGACTATCCTACCACTTCAAGACCCGAATTCAAATGTTCATAACTTTCTACCCAGAGCTCCAAATTGAATGATTTCAAGTTTGTTGGAAAGCTCTAAGGGTAATCTACACAATTTTAGGGTCAATTTAATGTTTTAATGATGTTTTCCTTTTCAATTTAAAAGTTGAAATCAGGGGTTTCTACAGGTTTTTAACTAGCTTGGAAATGAAATTTAATCAGTAGAGTCCTCAGATGGACTTCACTCTTCTATTTAAAGGTCTGTACATGCTATATAAGTAATTCCACTTCTGTTAGAGTAGGTTTTAAGTTCTTAAGACCTTCAGGACCACCAGAGAAGCTCTTCACTTCTCTGAAAGCTTCAAAGTTTGATTTTTCAGACATCAATAAGTGCAACAGACACTTTAAAGTGTTTCTAATCAATTTAGATTAATTCTAAGGGTTATAATAGATCAATCTGGATAGGTTTTAAGTTTAAATTTCATCAAAATAGTACTTCTGTTTGTTTGGGTTCGAAAGTAAGCCAAATTAACAGAAACTAAATACTCACACATTCATTAACCTGAGCTCACTTTAATCACTTTCAGATCATCAAATAAGACCCCAAAAATAGTTTTCACATCTCAATTCCTCAATTCAAGCTCAGATCTCCATTATCAGACTCATGTTTGACTATGGAAGCTCGAAAATTGACTTTCTATTCAAAGCTTCCTCCCAAGAAATCAAAGCCTTAATTAAAGTCTTCTCATCATCCAGAACTTATTCAGATCTTCAGGAAGGTGTTTTAACCTTGATTCCTAGGGTTTCAGGCTCGCCGCCTGAACTGAAAAACATGTTTGTTTGGAAGACTCATGGGAAGATTGCTATAGTGTTCTAAGGGTTAAAATAGCTTCAATTCATCACACTGAAGCTTCTCCGTTCATTAAATGCTCTTCAGATCTTTCCAAATAGACTTCTCCAACTCCGGCGGAGTTGGAGAAGATGAAATCAAATCTATAGCTCCAGTGGTTAAATCCTCAAATAAATTTCTTCAAAATAATTAGTAATCCTTATTTTACTATTCTGGAGCTACTCAGCAAGTACTAGAGGCTGAAACTCAAGAATGGCTTGTCGAAGCTCCGGTGAGTCCAAAAAATATAAAATTGTATGTACAGATTGTTAAAACTAGCTATTTTTTATTCAAAAAGGGTCCTGAGGTTACAAGGAACCTCAGTATCACATTTAATTTCTCATTTGTTCATTAAAATAAAGATTTGACAGTAAGTTTGTTTTCTTCAAGATCTGGGTGGTTAAAGCTCAGGACTTGTTTAACCACTCGGTTGAGAGGTTAAATCAAGTCAACAGATGTTAATATTCATAACTATAGATTTAATTTATAGTTTGAACTGTTCCTGAGTCGCCAAGGACAGCGAGCTCGGGAACTTAATTAAGATTTAGGTGTTTCATTATAGATGATAATTATAGGTATTATAGTGTTGATTAGTGTTCATAGTTGGTGATAGGTGATGAAAGAATCCAATGAAGGTGAAATTATCTCAATTACTGTCACCATAGACAGTGTTAGTAATCGGTGAAGGTGAGATATGAATTAGGCATTTTGGTGATTCAATTAAACAATTAAGTGATTTAGAAGTGAACATGGAAGATACAGGAAGGTGTACAGTGAATTAAAAGACAAGATTGAAGCTCTAGCGAGCTCAAGGAACTCGTCGGAGTCGGTGGAGATGAAACTAAATTCTAACATTACTCTAATCTAACTAACTAAACTAACTAACTAAGCTAGCCTACTCCTACTCCTACTCCTAATCTACTGTTACCTAGACAAAGGGGTCAATAGGGTTCCGCCGAAGGTCCATAGCGGATGACGAAATCAAAGGATTGAAGAAAGATCTCCGGCAGGCGGATTTGAGGTGGAGTAAAGGATTCCTAGGGTCGGCGCCTGTGTCAGAGGTGCGGAAGACCACGACAAATCTCCTCGACTACTTAAGATGGACGGTGGAAGTCGGAAAATGGAATGGGAAGTCGCCAGAGTTTTGGATGAATAGCCTATCGAAGTCGGCTACAGTGTTAGAAGAGGGAAGGGAGCCAACTTGAATAAAATCAGAGGTGTGAGGGGGTATTTATAGCAGTTTGCGGTGAAGAGAGTGGCGGGGTCTGACCGAAGAAGGAGCTCAAGGAGCTTGACCTCCGTTGTCGTCTCCGACGATGGTGAGGTTATCTCCCACTAAAAAATAGGATTCTCGGTTAATCCAGACAGATGGATGAAGTGGAGGTGGTGAGCGCAAGCTGCAAGAGCTTGGACAAAGAGGAATGATGTCGGCAGGGCGGTGATCGTGCGGTGGGGTGACTCTCTGCTGCCAGCCGTTCATTCAGCTGGAGAAGAAGAAGACGATGAGGGACATAAAAGTAATAAAAATTAAGGACCTATGTGAGAAATAAGGACCTGACTGTAATGAATATTAAGGACTAAAATGTAAACCCAGGTTTTGAAGGTTTATTTTAATTTAGATCTTTTTCAACCATTTATATATGTTAGTAAATAAGGTAAATATTATTTTTACACCTTGAAATTACATTTTTGACCTTTTTCAGTTAATTTATTAGATTAAGTAAAATTACTTAAGTTATTATATACTTAGGTATACATTAAGTTTAAGTTACTTATCTTATTAATTAAGGAAATGATTAATAGGATTTCGAGTCCAATTATTAACTAAATTATTAATAATGTTAATTGAATGATAAAATATCATTTCTAACTTATTTTAAGGTCCTTTACTAAATATCCCTTATTCTATAATTAACCCTTATATGTTCATAACCTTAGCTAATTAAGTAGGAAGTCTAGTTAGTTAGGGGTAATTAGAGATCATGATGAGTGTCTCATCAGGCTATCGCCTCCACTAGTTCCTTCTTCCCATTCTTTCCTCCAAAACACCCACCCATAACATGAGGGTGCTGCCATCTCTTCTAATCAAGCCCTTCACTCTCTCTGCATATGGGAATCTGAGCAGTCTTGGCAACCAACATGAATCAATGCTTCAAACATAGTCATTGTCCAGACCTTACTACCCTTTACTTTAAGCATTCACTTCCGTAGAAGTGCAGCTGTAAAGTTAGATATGCGTTGGTGCGAGTCGTAGTCAGGGCGTAGACGAGCTTGTTCGCTTGTTGCATGTAATTAATAAACCTTCTGTTTCACTTCACACATCTAATATAGACTCATAACTCATTAATGCATGTTTAGATCTAAGATACGCATGTATCCACCAATCTCAACATGAAGCTTTTCATGCGTGATACATCTATATTATATTACTCTTGCCCCAGCTTTTCCTATAGTGGAACTTTCTTTGGTCTAATCTCAGGCTGCAGGGCTTCCCGCCATCCTGGATTCGCTAGATGAAGGCATGTGTCGCATCTTCTTCTTGCTCCATCATGGTTAATGGGCGCCATGAGGGCGGATGGATGAATCCTAGGAGGGGGTGAGGCAGGGATGCCCCCTGGTCCCTATGATGTTCGTCTTGGCAGTTGATTTTTTGGCAGATGCTTCTTATGCTCTCTATAAGGCAAGTCTCCTAAAAGTGAGGCTTAGGCTTTACTAAGGGAGGTAGAGTGGTACCTCTACTGCAATACATGGATGATACCGTGTACATTGAGAGGTCCATCTCAGAGGACGGTGAGATTACCCCTTTCAATTTTTGGAGAAGCCTCCGGGCTGAAATAAGCTTGCAGAAGTCAAGATTCTTGCCTTTTTTTTGGCATGTCCTCAAATTGGGTAGGGCAATGCAGAGAAGCTCTTGGAGTACTGCAACTGCAAATGCCCTTCAAGTATCTTGGTTTTCCTCTTCCCTTGGTTACATCACTGCTAGGGATTGGACTCCCATATTGGAGAAGATGGAGAAACATCTACAGGGGGTGCTCCTCTCTAGTGTTGTCGCCGCGCTACTGATGTATTATCTTTCGCTCATGACAATATCGGATATTGTCCTCAAAAGCATTGACTCATCTAGAAGGAAATTCATCTGGGGTAAACCTCTGGTTCTGAAGATAACTATATGCCCCCGGTGGCCTGGGAGGAGGTTTGCATTCTTGTGGTTAAGGAGATGGGGGGCTTGGGAGTCTTGAATTTGCGGTGGATGAATGAAGCCCTGATCATGAAGTGGGTTCTACATCTTATGGGTATTTCCCACAATAGCTTTTTTGGAAGAGGATATTATGCGAGTCTTATGGGGATACAATGGATTGGGAGGAGTGGAGGATCTGGCTTAGAGGAACTTCCCATTTTTGGCAGGCGATCCAGAAGACCCTGAGGAGGGTAAAGCCACATTGTAGGGTAGTTCCGGGTGACGGTTCTAGCTTTCAGTTCTGGTCAACCCTCAGTATTTGCCCTTTTTTTGCTCTATTCCTACTTTCTATTTTATGGTATGGACTTTTTTAGTATTCAAAGTTGTAGGAATTGACCAAGTTACCAATTTACTGCACTGCATGGGTTCATTCTATTTCTTTCTTGTACCTCTATGGGGAGCATGGAATAGATCCCATTTCTAGTCTTTTGACCTACATTTCTTTCTGATTTATGTTTTTTTTCTATCGTGCCAATCCAACACAAATCTTTTCCTTGATTGGATTTCTTTAGTTTGATTTGGTTTCTCGGTATTCCATTCTTAACTATTGACAATGATGTATTGAACAAATAGAATTCCATTTGATCGTGGATGAATAGGTCCATAGATGCATTTCTGTTCGATATGGGTTGGTTTTACATAGGGATTGATGTATGAAAATTCCAATTCAAATAAAAAAGGGAGAATGGAGGTTCTAACATTTGATTTGATTTGGAAATATCTTGTACTTTCATTGGATCCGTCTTGTTTTGTTTATATTATAGAATGGAATGGATTCGAACACTTTTCCTTTTGGGTTTGTTTTGTTGCTAGTTCTGTTTCCATGTTTCGGGATCGCACCATTCTACCACATCCATTTCTCACTATTATATTATTGGATTTGGATTTTGATCCTATATCTAATTGTATCTACATATTTCTTTGGTTTGCTAGCTGTTACCAATGTGTGAGTAGAGTACTCGGCTTTTAAGTGCGGCTATGATCTTTTACACATTTCGATGAAGCAACGAATTCATCTAGAAGCTACTTAAATAGTAGAGTCTATAAGACCACGATTGATCCTAGGTAATGAATGGAAAAAAGAGCATGTCCTATTCTAACTGTCACTTTTTCGTGTAGAATTTGGAAGATAGGCCATTCTTCCTTATTTGTTACAACAATATTGCTTTGATTTTTGGAAAATGAATTTGAATTACCCTGGTCGAGTCAATAAATGGATAGAGTACGAAGCTCCAATTCCATGGAAACAAAAGGCAACGAGCTTATGTTCTGAAATAGTTGGAATGAGTTCCCGATCTAATTTGGAAAAAGAGATTAGTGCCTAATGGGGGAAAGGGTTATTCTGTTAGAAGATCATCCATTTTTGCTAACTATTTGGTTTCTATTCTAGAGTGTAGACAGATGTGTATAAGAAACAACATACTGATCAAAAGGATTCCTTCGAAAGTCAAAAGAGCGATTGGGTTGTAAAATGAAAGCATTTGTCATTTTCTCTTTTAGAATGTTAGTGAATAGAAACCAACTGGGTGCAAAAGGAGAAGAACCATTGACTGAACTATTCGTTTCCAGGCATTTTGGACTTTGATGTACATAACCCTTTTTTTGATATATACCTTGTCCTGAGCCACCCATATTGCACTATGTATCATTGGATAATGCAAGAAAGGTTTTCGCTCTGGCTCAAGTTTGTATGATTGAGAATGGAAGAATTACAAATGTATTTTTAACAATATATATATGGGTAGTTTCAACAACAGGATACTTCCTATATCCACTTTTCTTTCAAGAATATATTTACGCACTTGCCCATGATCATGGTTTCAATGGATCTACCATGGAACTTCACTTTTAGGTTTTGATAAGAAATCCAGTTTCGTACTTGTGAAATGTTTCATTCTTCAAATGTATCAACAGAATTCTTTGATGAATTCCTTGAATGATTCGAAGCAAAATCCATTCATTGGACGCAACAATTCTTTTTTTTATCAAATGATATACAGGGCTTTTGCAGTTCTTGCAGAAATTCCTTTCTCCTTGCCATCCTAAAGAAAAAAAAGAAGAAATCCCAAAATCTCAGAATTGACGATCTATTCATTCGATATTCCCTTTTTTAGAAGACAAATTTTCACAAAGAAATTATGTATCCGATATAGCCCTATCCTATTCATCTCGAAATCTGGATTCCAATTTAACAATCTTGGATTCCAGATGTTCCCTCTTTGCATTTCTTGAACAAAACCCTGAGGGATAAAGCTAACATCTATCTATTCTATAAAAGGACCGAGCAGAATCAAAGCACTTTCTTATACTAGCTAAAGACCTTACTCCTAAAAACTCGAGCCCCTATGAACTTGACTTTCACTTCTCCCCAGTTTAAGCAAGAGTGGACACTATTACACTTGAACCTGCCCGAACTAACTTGTATCAAATCAATGGTTCCTGGGCAAAGACTTGAGAGACAGATTCCAGGGAGTCTATGCGAATGGATGAATAGGAGTTGAGCTAAGCGAAAGGGTTGAAGTGATGTTCCAGGCCAGGATTGTCAGAAAGTACAAGAGGGTCCCCAGAACCGAGGAATTACACATCTGAATCAGCCAACCCAGGAAGAGATTGGGCCTGAGATCAATATTCCATCCCTAGAGGGTGATGCATATGCTTCCCTGTGAGGAGAGGAATTGATCAAAATCATGCTTGAGGTTGATTATTCTCCCCAGAGCAGAGGTAATACAAATCCAATGAATCTTCAGCACCCAGTCATGTAAGCAGATTCAATTGAGAGTTCCTGTGGTGTGGTAAGTTCAGATGTTTCATTTTATAGTGATGAGTTCCCCAGCTCTTCTCTTTGACTTTGATAAGCTTCACTCCATATATGAACTAACTGATTCTGCACATCCTAATTTAGGTGTAAGCACATTAGCGAGGGGCATACAGGAGGGAGGGTTCTTTTTCATATTAGTAGAGTTCCATCAATCCAGTGCCGAAAGAGGGTAGTGTAGTAAGGAATAGGTTAGGCAGGTGATCCTTCGGAATAGTCTAGAATTGGAGTTCCCTTAGGAAGTGGTTGATTCTTTCTGAGGGTAGTCTTTTCACTCGTGAATCTGACCACACTATGGGTAGTTAAGCTCTTGGCCAGGGAATTTCGTATACTACTAAATCTAAGCCAGGCAGGGGTACGAATAGAAGCTTGCTTTTCATAGCATTTCATTCGAAGACAATCAAATTTGGCTCCAGACTGGATTAATGTGATTGTGACCTCCCTCATCCTATCTGTCCTCATTTGGTTGACTTTCCCATTAGTAATTAGTTTACACAATTTTATTATCTTATTATTCTGTGATAGAATGGAAAGACTCAATTCATACTGATATATGTGGACCATTGAATCTAGGGAGGACTCATTTGCTTGCCTGAAAGGTGAGTATTGAAATCACAAGATAATTACACGAACAACACTAATTGGCTTAATGAAACAACAAGATCAAAGAAAGCCTTGAGTAAAGGGAATCGCATACCTCTTGACCCACGACTGGACCCATCTTCACTTCGTACATATGTAAGGAATGGGTTAGATCTGATTTGATCTTATTGAAGCATGAATTGGAGTTACGGAAACAACAAGTGAATGAACTACCTATTTATCAGTTGATCCCCAGGGCTGCCAAAGAACGCTTCCCTCAAGTGGAACTCTTCCTCCAATCAAAGAAAGCTCACTCGTTGAGCTGGGAATTCACTATGTACACTTCGTTTATGTACTTAATGGGAGCTTCAAGGAGCTACTTCATCTCAAAGTGCTTCACTTCCACCCTTCCGCTTTACTTTACTTTACTTGACTTTACTTGCACTACTTTAGGTGGAGTGGTTTGATTGGAGGCCAACTCTCAACATTTGAGTTTGGACAAAATAAAAAGTGCTATAGCCTTTACCACACCACGCCATGCTAGGGTTCACCCTAGAATGCATGAGGGCCAATTTACATTACCTTTTTATAGTTCCAGTTGCTTACGAAGATCCAAGTCCAGCTACTGACGAAGAAGGGTAGACAGACTATGCCATTCCCATCCCTTAGACTAAGCGTGATAATCGAGTGAATGGTGGATGAAGACTGTACAGCAACAGTAGTACACCTCCTCATCTTTGGCAATCCAAAGATTAGTAGATGATGACTCAGGAGTCAACCAATCTTGTTCATCTGCGGATGCTAATAAGCAACTAGTAGTGCCGAGATCAATCAGTCCAACTATACCTGATGGTTGAATTGAATAGGGAAGGGTCCAAAGGAGCTGGATTGCCCTCATCACCTTCATACAATATCTATCGAAAGAAGACCTATTATGAGCTGATAGGTCGTAGCGCTATAGCAAATGACAATCGAGACACTCTGGCTCACACAAAACTATCTCTAACTGAAGGGTAGTTGGTTAAAGGAAAGCTAACCTGATTGGGATGGTCATCTTCCAACTGTATTTCGGTATTGAGCAAATAATTCATCAATCAATAGTAGGACCTGATATAAGTAAGACAAGCCAAACATTTTGTTCGCAGAGCCGAAGCTGTGTTTGAACCTCTGGAGGATGAAAAGGATTCAGAGTTGGTGAGTACCCATCTCTTTCTATTTTCGATAGGATGAAGAACCATTCGAAGATGGCTGGCCCGATTTCCTCTTCGATTTTGCCCAGTGGAACCACCAATGTTTGAGTCCATTTTCCATGAAGCTATTGCAACTGGGGAGGGGGAGACACCCCATCTTTTGTTGTCCCTGATGGAGCTTCGCGATGATGGGGATTCGTGGCCTGTTATGCTGGTGGTGGCAGCGGTGCTCATCAAGCTGCTGGTTGTGATGAGGATCATGCTGCTGATGCAGTGGATTCGGGCAGAGTGTCTGCTACGGCTTCTCATCTGGTGATGCATGAGCTCCTCGTGTCCACATCACGAGGTGGAATCTAGGAGTCAAGGGTGAGACTCTTCTAATAAAACACCCTAAGTGGACCTTCTAATTAAAGGGAAGAAGGGGAGGCCTTTGACTTTGTCCATGGTGTAGAAGGAGGTGACGAAGACAACATGGAGGCTCCACTGGTGGGGGCTGGAAGTGCAATTGAAGGGGATCATGTTGCGGGTGATGTTGGGGACCGGTCGACCAGGGAGGTGGCTCGTGGTGTGGAGGCGGAGTAGAGACCGGCCAACGACAGGGTGGCGAATGAGAATGGGGCTACTGTGGCTGACGACGATGCTCATGACAAGGCAGCAGTGGCGGCTGCATCGGGGTACCGACACACGAGTGGTGTACTGACGGTTCCCAATGAAAGCTTTCAGTCCTCTCGTGGAAAGTGAGGGGATTTCATCACCCCTCAAGAAGAGTAGCACTTGGTAGGTACATCAAATTATGGGGTCCATCTGTGGTGTTGCTCAAGGAGACTAAGTTGGACAACTCCAGCAAATGTGGCGGGAAGTAGGTGGTGGATGTTTGGAGAGCTTCCTATCTTTCGATGCGGCGCAGTAGTAATGTCAGGAGGCAAGCTGATATTCGACGGCTAGAGGGGTTATTTGTTTGAGCTGGAGGATTCGTGGGCACGCATGTGTTGACAGCTATGTTGGTAAGACATAGTGATAATATTCAGATGGTCATCTCGGTGGTGTATGGTTAGTACCAACAGACGATGTGGCAAGGACTCACTAGAGGATTTAACTCAGGTGGAGTGTTCAGGGTTGGGGCTAATTGGAGGCGACTTCAACTCACCCTCTTGATGGATGACAGGCCTGGAGGGAGAGGATGTAGTAGAATGATCGTGGTGGAGTTTGCGGATTTTGTCGCTTTGCATGGACTCCTGGACCTATTACCCACATCCTGTGCGTTCACGTGGAGGAGGGCAAAAATCCAGAATTGATAGGTTCCTTTGCAGCGTCGAAGTGGCAGAGATGTTCCCATTAGCGGATGTTCGGTAGACAGACCTTCACTTCTCAAACCATACACCTCTGATGGACAAATAAGGGAAGATAGTTTGGGACCTACTTCAAATTGGACAAATCTTGGTTGCTGGAGGAGGATTGAAGAAGGGGAAGACATTACTGAACTACAGGTGGTCCTCTCAGGGGTTCAATGATAGCAAAACTGCAGTCCAATTTGGGTGAACTACTCATCCAGGTGCTCCTAAAAAATAACAAGGTGGTTAGGGAGAGG
Source organism: Thalassia testudinum (assembly GCA_037157565.1). NCBI lineage: Eukaryota > Viridiplantae > Streptophyta > Magnoliopsida > Alismatales > Hydrocharitaceae > Thalassia > Thalassia testudinum. The sequence goes on along the minus strand of JAZHRO010000003.1, from coordinate 105,639,390 downwards.
CACAATAGGAAGAGGAATGAGGCACTGGTAGAAGTGACACGGCTAGATAGAGCAAAAGATGAGGGGGTGCTCTCTCAGGAGGGCGGCCAGAGCCACGCACTTACATACGAGGAAGAGGACAGGAAGCTGGAGGTGGAGTGGAAGGTAGATCCAAGTCTCGTCAAAAGTGGGAAGCTCAAGGGACTCCAATACCAGGTATTTCCATATGATGGCTTCCGCTAGGAGGAGGAAGAATTGGATGGACAGGTTGGTCGTGAATTATACAACATTTTGTGACTCAGCGGGAAGAGGTGGGAAAAGCAGCAGTGGATTCTTACTTCTCAGGGCCTTCATGGCCATAAGTAGGGTAGTACGGGTGGGTGGAGGTGGACGGGTTCGGAGGTGCAGCGCATCAGTGAAGAGCAGGTGAAGGGTTACTACTCCAGAGTGGAGTTCTCGGAGGATGAGGTGTGGGAGGCAGTTTCAGGCCTGAATGCTGATGGGTGTCTGGGTCCGGATGGATTTCCAGTTTATTTTGAGGAAGTGAAGTAAGGAGTTCTGGTCTCTAGTGAAGGAGGATGTAATGCAGGGCCGACATTGTGGTGGTAACTTGGGCTAGGATCAACAAATTCTTCATGTTCCTGCCGAAAGAACTACCATTGAAGTAGTGAATACCCAAGTAGCTACCCATTGAAATACCCTTTATAACACCATCTACCTTATTGTGGCTACTTGCCAACAGGCAGGAGTACTTCAGGATATCGTCTCGCCTATGCAGATGTCATTCTGGGGAGGAACATTCTAGATGGGTTTGTTTGTTGCTGAGATCCTATCCTATTGGAAAAAGGTGAAGAGGAAGGCATTCCTAAGGTAGGTCTATGTCTCTAAATTAGTAGGTGAATTTCAGTCAAGCTTATGATTCAAGACAGTGGTCCTTCCTTTGGGACCCTGAGGGGTTTTTCTGTTGGGTGGAGTGGATGAAGCATTGTGTGACGATGACTTCATTCTCAATCCTAGTGAATGGAAACCCTAGGGAGGCTAGATACAACCTATAAGTGTAGTTGAGGCAGGGGTGTCCGTTGCGATGCTCTTTGTCCTTGCAGCCGACACGTTGGCGAGATCTACCTTTACTTACTTTAGAGTAGGGCCTGTGCAGGGAGTCTATTCAAGGGTTTCACAGCAGAGAACTAGCCGTCCCGGTACTACAGTATGCATATGATACCCTCTTCTTTATGGAGGGCTCTGGGTTTGAAGTGAGGAGGTTGCGACTTTTGCTAGAGATTTTTGGTGAGACATCGAGGTTGCAGATCCACTTCTCGAAGTCCACATTTGTCCCCATGCACATGACTGCTGAGGAGGTTGCCAGCTGTGGAGACACACTTCGTACACCGGAAGGATCTCTACCCATTTCCTACCTTGGCCAACTACTTTCTGACAGGAGGATGACCACACATAAGTGGGTTCCCATCATTGAGAGGATAGAAAGGAGGCTCGCTGGCTCGGGTCTCCATGTCACAGGCTTGTTCCCTCCTTGCCTAGCTTGCTCTTCCCAGGGTCAGTCATGTCAATTTATTGATGGGCGAATGACAGGGATTGAACACACGAATGGTGGGTACACAATCCACTGCCTTGATCCACTTGGCTACATCTGCCCCTACCCCACCACACACGGGTTTCAGTCTCTATCTACGCATATACTTTCCCTCCCTTATAAGATCCACTTTAATACCAAAACTGAGCGAGGTAGTTTGTTGTCTTTTTTTTGGGAAGCAAAGCTTCAACAAGAAAGTAGAAGGGGCTGTTCACTTCATTGATTTGACTCCACGTTCCCATTATCCCGGGCCAGGTGGCTTATTGATCGATCAAAGTGTAGTAAGGCTCATTTAGTAGACAGCGAGTGAGCAGCAAGCACGGGCAAGACCGGCGGGGTGGAGAGCATTGGGTAATTCCCCCAGGTTGGTTACTTTTGGGAGCGAATCCTCAAAACTACCTTTCTAAGCACTTTGACAAAGGGGAGCCAAAGCCACACGCCCTACGTGTCGCTCTTCTTTCTACAAAGTGGGAGAGGGGGGCTTTGTAGTCGAGGGGAGCGCGTACTCTTCTCCTGTTCTACGAATCTGAAACTATCTTTACCACACCACACCACACCACACAAGACTCGAGAATGAACCACCAAAGAGCAGCTACTAATAGAATAGGAGAGCCACCTTGTGACCCACCACCCCCTTTACTGCACTCTCGATAGAATAGAAAAGAGGACCGCAGGCTTGTGTCTGTGTAGACACCTCAACAAACTCATGTGGACACTCCTCAGCCCGAAATCTCTCAAATACAAAGTTTTCTTTTCTTGCCTGATTCCTCTCAATGAAATTTCCCATGTTGCACTAAGTTACTTACGGATGTATGCATGCGGTCCGGGAACACTTTGGGGTGAACACCCATCCAAACAAGTAGGGTTAATAGTTCAGCATTTAGGCCGAGAAATTTCGAAACAAAGAAATTGTCGAACCCAACAAGTGCTCTCCAAACCAAGCAAGATAGTCTCCCATCACTAGGCTCACCAACCAACCTAGACTTTGATTCTTATTATTCCTACTATGAAGTGAAGTAAGGCCTCAAAACCATCACAATTGTTTTCAGCCATGAGTTCCCATATGACATAAGCGCTCATTCGGTGGGCCACCATTCGCCAGGTCTGTCAAGTTCCCGTCGTAGCATGTGGTTGGTGCACTAGGCTGATCAAGACTCCACTTTAGTCACTCGGATCTGGCACCTTCTCCGGAGAGTAAGCAACTTCTCTCTGAGCCGGGCCCTCGAGTCAAATTTATCGTGTCATGTGCAACATCCATCAATGATGGTTCCTCCATGTCCATTGATTTAGACTCCTTCCCCTTGGGACAACCTGGCCTTAACCCAACTCTTCTGGAGTAATCATGGAATTCGACTCACTCTCGTAACCTTCGAGCTTGACGGAGGGTCTTTACAATCATTTTCTATTCCCGCCATGATAAAGACGCACAGAAGAGGTATGACTAGCACGTGGAGAATTAGTTGAGAGTGTCCGACAGAGAGAGCCTTTCCCCCTTGTCAAGACCGAACCCTGAAGCTGCTCCACGAGGGTACAAAGTTTTGAATAGCTCCGCGAAACGATGGTACGAAGTTAAGCTTTGCAGAATGAGTGAGTTATTCTCGTCGATGCCCTGCGAGGCCAGAGTGGGCTCAGCGGTCAGCCCCCAATTCGTCTGGCATGTCGGGGGTCTTTCACTTTTGCAAGATCTATAGAGATACTACAAGTCCTCCATCCCAGATTCCCTCGCCGTGGCCATTTGGTTCACTGGTACTACCAAAAACTCTCATGCTTACTTCCCACTTTCTTATATAACAATCTTGATCTCAAACCACGGGGACCCAGTCGTGCTTCTAGTTTCCATTCCCATCATCATACTGAAGGAAACTCCTCGTGCTCTTCCATAAGAACTTGGAGTCTGTAACATGGTGAGGGTAAGGGGAAGTTGTTGATTCTTATGAATTTACTGGGGTAGCTGACCGAAGGCCCTTGAATTATTGGCTCGTCCAACCCGGCAGCATTCATGAGTCGCTCGTTCAACTGTCCGTCGGAGATTGGTCGAGAAATGCTATGCATGGTCGCCCCCGTCCTTTCTTTCTCTCGCTCCCACTGGGGGGGTTTGGGGACTTCCGTAATGGGCTATGCCACCCATGACTAATGAGGGAAGTCGCATCCGTCCCATCTCAAGCACCTGCAATGTCATGATCACATTGGTTGACCCTTTTTTGGTAGTTCAATGGACGGTCGCCCCTCCAACAATCAAAGGTATAAATATGAACACTTCTCTGCCATTTAGATCGGATAATTTATGGAGGAAATTGGGTTTGCAATTTCCAGAAACAACACGATTGTATAGCCAAAGGGAATATGCCACGCCTAAAATCATTCCAAGTGCTGCGGAGATGGCTACTTGCTATTTCTTTGGAAAGCTCCTACTAAGGTAAGAAATTCCCTGATAAAGCTTCATGTACCAGGTAAACTCATATTGGCCAAAGTGAAAAAGAAAAAAATGGTAGAGAAATTTGTCATGGTGCTCATTAAACCTCCATAATATCTAACAAGTCGAGTATGATGTCAATCATATAGAACACCAACACATAGAAAAAGGGCTGGAGAAACCAGCCCATGACTTAACATCAATAAAATGCTACCTCCAATTCCTTGCATGTTCAAACTAAACATACCAATAGTCACCAGATTCATATGGGCTACTGAGGAGTAGGCAATGATCTTCTTAAGATCGATCTATCTTAAAGTGGTCAGGGAAGTATATATTATAGCAATCGCACTTAGAGTATAAATGAAAGGAGTGAAACAAAGTGTCGCTTCGGGAAACATGGATATTGAAAATCTTAAAAACCCGTAGGTTCCAAATTTTAAAAGAATTCCTGCGAAGATGATGGATCCAGCCGTAGGTGTCTCCACATGGGCTTTGGATAACCAAATATGAACTGGTACCATAGGCACTTTGGCGGCAAAAGAGGCAAAAAAAGCAATCCATAGAAAGATTTGGCATCACTCACTCAATTTTGTGGTTAATAAGATTTGTAAATCGATGGTTCCTGTTTGGAGAAGAATCAACAAAATAGCTAATAGCAAAAAAATGGATCCCAATAAAGTCTATAGGAAAAACTGATATGCTGCCTTGATCTTTCTTTGTCTTGAACCCATACCCTTATAATAATGGTAGAGTCAGGGGTGGCCCCAAAGCAGATTATATTTCCCTGACCAGTGGTGGTTGTTTCGAAGCTCCAGTGGGTAGCCACTCCCTTCTCAGGGAACCCTACATGACACTTCCGCGTCATACGGCTCCATCCCGAGCTTCCATCATCGGCCCTTGTCATTAGACCACGATGCATGTATTTTCTCCCTTGACTCTCAAATCTTTTGCTTCTCAGGTGGTGGTGAACAATGCTGCTTGCGTTGCAGGGGATGCTCTCTCGTGGGACTTGACCTGCTTCCTGCCTGAAAGAGCTGCTCCCCCTCCCGCTTCCCATTGATCTGTCGGGTGCTGCCAACAGTCTTTCTTCGGTCTCCTACTGAAAAGTTGGGTCGATCCTCTCCTTCATTTGTTGGGGCCACTTGTCTGACGCTCGCCGACGAGCTCCCCAGCGACGACGGAGGAACCTTCCAACTGGTAGGCAGGGCAACTTTTTTTCATAATAATACCTAGATGATTATCCCTACCCTCGAGGTCTCCTGAGTTTACATCCATCCCTGGGTAGTTCAAAGTTTCCTTTTGATCTATTTCATATAGCCTTCCCCCGAATTCACATAAGTGTGTCCACACACCCTTACTTGACGAGGAATCCATTCTCACGAACAAACACACCCCCTACACACACCTAGGATCACCCCTTCCTGCATATCCATGCAAGACCCGAGTAGGCAGGTCGAGGTCCTACGAGGTACCCACTACTAAAAGTACCCACCCACAAAAGAAAGATGTGTGGTTCGGTGGTTCGACCAGAAATGTTATGCTTACACACAAGACTACCCCTCTTCCCGAAAGCTTCGCGGGTCCCCCTTAACGACGACAGAGGACCACCCGTAGGGGGTTTACTGCATAAGGCCCCTAAAGAAGAAAAGCTTGGTACCAGTGAATAGAAGATGCTCAGCTCCGCACAACATAGGGATTAGCACGCTTTAGAAAAAAACATAGAATAGTAGAAGATCCAGCATGCAGAACACGGCAATCATTAGAAATTCACAAATGAGAAATGCTATAATATACTCTTTCCCATAACTTCGAATACCAGACCAAACCACTAAAATGCAAATAGGGATCAGAAATGTGGTCAATATCATGAAGAATAATGAAATACCATCTATACCCATATACAAATTCATGTTTTCATAAGGTCAAAGGCTTTCCACAAATTGAAATTTGGCCGTAGAAGGATCGAATTATATCCAAAGAATAAGGGATACAAAAAAGTAATCAAAGAGGCGCACAGACCAATCAATCGTATCAAACGTATTCTTGAATTTGGAATAAAAAGAAGAATAATGCTTCCTAGCATGAGACACAGAAGAAGACCACTGAGATTGAAGTAGCTGGACATAGAGTAGAATCGAACATTGACCGTTGACAATAGTAAAAGGATGGGGCACCGAATCCCCTGCCATCCAATAGGGGTCTACCAGTGAAAGTAATCTCCACACCATTCTTTACTTCATAAGTGGGTAGGTGGTTCCGGTGCACCTCTCGCCCAGCCCCCCCGAAGCCCCTATGGACCCCCACACCTCCTATTATCCAAAAAGCAAAGTGGTTTGGTGCCCAAGTTGTAAAGATCAGTGACCTTCAGACTCTGGACCGAACCCCCTTTTCGTTGAGAAATGGAGCTGAGGCTCAAAACCTCGCCTCCTCCCGACCAGCCTGATCTCCCCATCCACTAAAGTAGCACCCTTAGGTCTAATCATTTTAGCCGATAGACAGAACCTTTCCCGTATGTACAAAGTGTAGCTCCATGAGTCTTGAAGTTGAAAGTAATATATGCATATATAAGCCCTAACCCCCTATAGTATAGTATAGTATAGTATAGTGTAGTGAGTGATTGAGTGACTCTTCGGTGACCCATACCCATACATTGATTCCAATTCAAACTAAGCCGAGGTAGAAGCCGAGAAGTGAAGTATTTCTCTCGAGGGAATCCAAAACTATTTAGGGGAACAACTGATCAAAGGGATGAGGCGGAAAGGGTATATAATTCAAAAGTAATCAAATCCAAGAAGATCAAATGAGGAGTGAAGCGAGAACGGTCAAATAAGTTCATGAATAGCGTAGCAAAAATGAGTTGGGTAAGGAATGAAGTTGAGGGGTTGGGGAATTCAGGGTGCCTTCACATGATAATTACAGCTAATCCCATGAGGGGAGTTTGGGTGAGCTTCATCTGGGTTACTGCAAACTAGGGTAATTGATTCCTCTTGAACTACCCTACTTCACTTCAAGGATTGATTGGGGCAAAGAAATCCACTCATGGATTCGACCCCCAGGATTCTACTCATGGGTTTGAGTCCTTTCTATTTCTCGATTCCATAGAAGCCCAAAGAAGTGAATATGGTACTCATATTAGTAAGGATGATAGATATGTCAAAAGTAGGTCCGATTACGCCCATTCTGAATCCTAAAGAAATCTGATGTCACGACGACCCTATGTAAACATAGTCTCTATTTACATACGTTCGAATGACCCCTTCTCATAATGAGAATGTACATAAGAATGAGAATATACATCACCCTAGTGGAAAAGTAATGCTGGTCCAGTATGGAATGAACTTATAATTTGATGATCGAGTCGATTCCATGATTATCAGTTCATAACCTCGGAAATACCCTGCGAAGTGTACGAAGTGAAGGGAACAAAACAAGTGAGTGAAGCTCGTTTCCTTAATATACAACTCGCACGGTCAATACATATAATCTAATTCTATATAACTAATATACTACTAATACTAAGGTAAGGGACTGAACATCGATACTTATGAAGTTCAATATAGGCTGAATAATGGAGTGTGGTGAACGAGCAAGTCTACGTATACGGTGCAAGCAGACTCATACCCTGTGAAGTGTAGTGGAACGTAACTTCAAGAGAGTAGTGTGTGAAGTGAAGTTTCATAAAATCTATCTATTCCTGTGATGTAAACACATTTACACTACTTAAAATGTCTATTTATGCATGTTCTTAAGCATAGGATTGCATTTCATGATATAAATATTGCATAACATGCATCATCTTGCATTTAGAGTAATTTGAATAAAATGGAGGTTAATTGTCTCCTTTTATGTGCTTGGACAGGGCAAACAATTTATCAGGGCCTCGGATCAAAGATCCAACCGTATGGATGTGATCAGGGCGATGATTGGAGTTCAACAACTCCAAGATCGCCTTAATCAGGCATCCGTAGCATCAGATAGTGACCGGGGAATCCTAGAAGATCAAGGGTCACGATTGTGTAAATTTGCACTTCAGATGAAAAATCTGACTGCACAGATGAATTCGGATCGAAGATTGCAACTCAACGACACAAAAATCGAGTCAATCCGACATCCGTGGGACCATCTACAACTTCCAGAAGATGGACGGCCAAGATGGCGCCACGTGGCACCATCTCGACCACCCAAACGGCTGCTTACATTCTATGAAGACCGCGTACCCGCCCCTTCTCCACCATTGGATCTTGATGCAATGGCTGTGGACGCGACTCTTTAAAACCATCCGCGCGACCTTTTGGGCGAGGCAGCGCAGCGGCCCAGCATCATATCGCGAGGCGCTAGCACGCGTTCGAGCCTCGCCAAGCGGTTTTTGAGGCGAGCGAGCGTGTTTGGATCAACCGTCAGATAGCAATCCAACGGCCATGTGTTCCTGATAGCATTCACGCGCTATTGCACGCGCGGCGTCACGCAGCATCGTACGCACCAGGCGGGAGTGGCAACGGGCGAAGATGCGTCTTAAGCCGTCCGATCTCGTGATCGGACGGCTGAGACTCAGCGGACATGCGCAGGCGTTGCGCACGCGGGCAGGCTAGGAGGCACGCGTGAGTCGCCCACGACGCCCACGAAGGAGGCTTTAGCGACTGTTTTATCCGTCACTAAAGACCCCTCATTTATTATTTTGAAGTTGTAATGTCCATTTTACCCCCACTCCTTGCAACTATAAAAGGAGACCCCCTCCATACGAAATTCTCATCCCTTCCTTCTCTTCTCTACCCCTCCAAAGCTCAAGAGAAGCTTGTCCCACACCCAGGATGCTTCTCGCGAGATAAAATCCAAATTTTCGTCCCCCTTCGGAAGTAGATCCCGCGACGATGATGACGTGCTGCTCCATTCCCGTTCTTCTGCTTTGTCCTCCTTCGTCCTACTTCGTTCTCCTTCGTCCAGGCATAGTCCCATCTGGCTCGTCCTCCAAGCAATCGTCGAGGAGGATTTCTCTCTCCCTATTCTTTTTACTGCTTTCTAGTATAGATTTACTACTTTCTAGTGTAGTTTTGCTCGTCCTCCAAGCAATCGTCGAGGAGGACATTTCTCCCTCCATTCTTTTAATGCTTTCTAGAGTAAATTTATCGCTTTCTAGAGTAATTATTTTATGCTTTGTAGTTGTAAGAGTGAAATGAACAATCTCCTTAATGATAAATTCCTTGTTTATTCTACATCTCATTTTGATTTCTCTGTGTAATATTCTCTTTCTCTCTTACTCTCTCTCTCTCTTCTATTTATTGTAAATAATTAGATAGTTCTAAATTGAATTATTCCATGACAAATAAAAAGAAATGCGTAGTTTTTAAATCAAACGTCCGCCTCCCTGTGTTCGACCCGGAATTTTAATTTCGGTATAAATTTTATTTATTGAATACGAATTCTTCGCTTTCAAGCTGCAACGACAGGTTTTCAAAAATCGAACACATTAGCGATTCGATTCGTGCGTTCAACATTTTGGCGCCGTTGCCGGGGAGGCAACGCTCTTTGACTTCTCTTCGCATTTTGTAACTTACAAATCATTTACCTCACTTTTCTCGTTTCTTATTGTAATTGCAGGTACTCTTTTGAGACGAGCAAAAGCGGTAGATTGGAGTAAAGTGCTGTGGAAGGTTTTGTAAGTTATCCCTCATTCTTTCCCCCTCCATAGATTTCATTCGCCACATTGAATCCAAATTCCAATTAACCTAGGTGTCTGCATAAATCCTAGGAATAGTTTGGTTGTTTGGATTCTCACTCACATTCATTCCACCTTCATTTATACAAAAAAAAAATAAAAAAATAAAAAGATAATTTTGTGGGGCAATTTTTGAACAAACACACAACGTACACCCACATTCAAAGGCACTTAACAGAATTGATTTGTTTCTACTCAACCGGGTTCTGATCTGTGGAACGGGTACATATAAAGCAACACATAAAAGAGTAGAAATCATTCTAGGTTAACCATCTTTGTGTGCCAAATTTAGTGGTGCATTTGTGGCCAGTTGTTTGAGTTGTTTGGGCCACACTACCTCAAATAAAATCAACTCATCAAGTAGCTGCCATTTAGGTTCAACTCTTTAGGATTTACCAGGCACTCCACACTCTTTTTAATCTTTAAAGGAATACATCTTCACCTGTGCTTGCAAAACCTAGTGTGCTAACGAAACTTGTTTGAAAACACCTAAAGTTGAATCCTAAAAGCTACTAAGCAAGATTTGAACCTTAAAATTCATCGCATCAAAAATAATCTTGCTTGAAAACCACTGGTTGTGCACGCACACACAAATCAATCAATCATTAAGGGCACAACCCATTTAAAGGGCCCATTACATTCCAAAGCACATTCAAACCTAGCCCTAAATAAAACAGAGTAGACGTTGGCCTTAAGGATTGGACTTGCTCTTCAGAACTCAGAACGAGATTATTTTCGATTAGTCTATTTCTACTGTTCAATCTGATGTCTAGCTAGGGGAGCAGAGTCAAACGATCGCGGCTGGGGGGCACACTAGGAACCAGAGGCACAAGCCGAAGGAAGAACCTTCTCCCTAATCCCTCCTTCTAACTGGTTGGATTGAACAGACAGAAGTAGATTAAATCGTTCCTTTATCTCAAGATGGGTTTTGGGAGTCTGTAGGTCTGTAGGCTAACCCATTTAAGGATAGGTTTGATTGTTTGTATTGCAGGGCACCTTTCTTCCTCTCGTGTCTCATGAATCCTTCCACATATTTCACGCATTCCTGCTCTTTCCCTCCTGTTGTGAATTATCCTCAACATGACGATTATCCCGACTCGTATTGTAATCAACCATCAGTTAGTTGGGATAATTCTGATTGGGGATACAGTTCCAGACCTCCGTGTTTAGGGTCTAACCCTAAACACTTTGATTCTGATTTCTATCCTTCTCAGAGCTACATCGATTATAGATCGTCTTCTTTTCATGAACAACCTAATACGATCTACAATCAAGAAGGATACACCAATCCTTCCCCATCCTCTGATTTCACTGCCTTTAGGTCATCACCATCTTTTCAACAATCTGAAATGACCTATTTTCAGGAAGGGTATAACGAATCTCAATTCGTTAATTCCCCTGCATTGATACCAAACCTGCCCAATCCTGAACCACCTCATTTGGTTCTGGTTAACCAGGTTCAAGATAAGGTTCTGGCTAACTCGTGGAATATCATACAATCTTTAGAAGTTCAGCCAATACCTTGCATTGAGAGATTGGAGCCCCTGATTGAAATGATTGATGATTTGAATAAGTCTTTGTTGGATTGGCTCTAGGATGTTAAGGACAAGAACCCAGGTGAGTTTCTACTTGGGAAATTAGCGAAATTGAGGATGAGATTCGTGGTTGCTTTGATTCAATCTTGGGATGATTCCCAAGATGAACCCTCTTCAGGAAAGCCAATGACAGAACCCGCTTAGGCACCTGTTGAGGGGGACATGTGTTATGACCAGATTGAATTCAAGTGACCAATTAAGGAAGATCTAATTTCTTCACCTGAGATCCCTGAGCCAGGTTACGAGGAAACGTATATCTCCTTGGAACAGAAAGTGACAAATGATTTTGGGATATACATTGATACGGATCCTGATTTCTTTGATGGTGAAGATTTAAGTTGCGAAGTCTCACGTGAGTTTTCTGAACACGATTTCTGTGAGATGATTGGGCTTGAGGAATCTGATAGATCATTTGATAGCCCAATAATTGAGGAAAATGATCTTAGGGCACACATTACGGATCCAGAATTACATTTTCTAGAGGATTCAATTCAATGCCCCGATTATCAGTTTCACCCCGTTGAGCTTATTGATGATTCTAATTCTGAGATAATTAGACCCAAGTCAATTTTGATTCTACCACATCATTTAGACTTGGAGATTTCAGACGGGGTGATTAATATACAAGAGGTCCTGGAATTTGATATGCTGAATGAGGAGGATAGGAGCTGGGAAGTTATGATTTGGGAAGTTAATTTTGGAGGAAATGGAAGATTGAGTCAAAGGGTTCCTTTTAAACTAAAACCATCAAATTAGAACCCTTACGACAATTGTTTCGAGGATGTCAAACCCAAGCACACATTCAACGATTATCCTTTTAAGCTTCAATTCTCTGTAACCAGACATTTTGGTCTTAGGTTGCCTCCTCATAAATCACAGGCCCGACCCTCCTCATAAATCGTAGGCCCGACCCCGCTTGCATTCTGATTTTAGGTTTTGGGTAATTTTTATCCATAACCTAAGATATTCTCGATTATGGGGTGTGGGTCTGCACCACAATCTGGCCCACATCTGTGGACCTCTGCTAACAGGTTAGAGGATTCTTCTATTTATTCTAATTCTGACCTGCACTTGTGAATTCTTCATTTCTTTTCTTTGTATAGTGTGCCTAGCTGAAGGCACTAAACTCAACATATATACAGTTTTTCTTAGTTTTTCATCTCAGAGCAGACCTGACATTCACGCAATTCAGGTGCTTTCTTCACTTTTCCACTCTATTTTATGTCTTTTTAATACAATGAGGACATTGCATTAGATAGGCATGGGGGGTGGATATTTATCTCTGAACTCATTCGTCAGCTCCGTAGATTTGTTTTATTTTCTTTTATAAAAAAAAATTTGGAATTAGGAAAGACAATTTGGGTTTAAGAAAATTTTTAATCTTAGGAAATACTACATTATGATTTGAACACAAGGACCCTTCAGGTCTTTAGACTTAATTAGCCCGTGTATCCACTAAAATGTGGATTTGTCTTTGAGTCCTCGCCATCTTAATTCTATCGTAGTTGGAATAAATAAGTTTGGGTGATAAGTACACGACTTATCAACCCCCCCTCTGATTTGAGGGAATTTTGAGTTTCTAGCATCTACACACTTTCTTTGCACTGACTCGTTATTCGACGATTTTAACGGAAATTGGGTAGCTAATGAACCTTCTAGGGTGATATGGCTGGCAAGTTATCGTGGGTAACTGCCCATAGGTAGGTTGTCCAGAGCCCAGTCACTGGACCTTTCTCTTTTTCCTGCCCTTAGGTAAATCTTAGACCAAGGAAGCCACCTACTTTAAAAAAAAAAAAATCAAAAAGAAAAGGAGAAAAGAACAAAAATAAATAAGCCACACTTCACCGCACGAGTATGGCTGGCAAGTTATCGGTGGTAACAGCTCATCGACCGGTTGTCCAAAACCCAGCTCAGTAAATGCACTAAAAATTTCCAAAACACTTAGGAAGAAGCGGAGAAGTAGAATAAACCGGGGAGATATACACTGGATTCACCCTTGTGTTGACCCTGTAAAAAAATAAAAGTAGGGAGAAAGCTACCGGTTGTAAAGATACACCTTTAGGCAGAAGTCTTTTTGAGGTCACCAGAGGCGTAGAAATCCGAAGTCCATTTTAATTACCGGTCAATGAGTCTATCACAATCACAATAAGATGCTTAAAACTTAGGATTCTCATTAAATCTTGGGTGAGTTGAATGGCCGTAGAAAGCCACTCTTAAACCCTAAAATTTGAAAATTCAAAAAAATTAGAAAAGAGTAAAAAGAGAAAAATAATTTTTCTTTGAATAAGGCGAGGGCTTGAGGCGGTCTGCATTTTGGCTGATACTCAAACACTGTTGTGTCTTTGAAAGTTCAGTTCCTGAGTAGACAATTTCTTAATGATTGAAAATAACTCAAGTCCAAATAATCCAACCTAATTCTTTTATAAATAGCATATAGTTTTTGCTAGGGACTAGCAAAAGATAGGCATGGAGGTATGATGTAAACACATTTACACTAATTAAAATGTCTATTTATGCATGTTCTTAAGCATAGGATTGCATTTCATGATATAAATATTGCATAACATGCATCATCTTGCATTTAGAGTAGTTTGAATAAAATGAAGGTTAATTGTCTCCTTTTATGTGCTTGGATAGGGCAAACATTTTATCTAGGCCTCGGATCAAAGATCCAACCGTATGGATGTGATCAGGGTGACGATTGGAGTTCAACGACTCCAAGATCACCCTAATCAGGCATCTGTAGCATCAGATAGTGATCGGGGAACCCTAGAAGATCAAGGGCTAGGATGGTGTAAATCCACACTTCAGATGACAAATCTGACCGCATGGATGAATTCGGATCGACGATCACAGCTCAACGACGCAAAAATCGAGTCAATCTGACATCCGTGGCACCATCTACAACTTCCAGAAGATGGACGACCAAGATGGTGCCACGTGGCACCATCTCGACCGCCCAAATGGTCGCTTGCATTCTATGAAGACCACGCAACCGCCCCTTCTCTGCCGTTGGATCTTGATCCAACGGCTGTGGACGCGGCTCTTTAAAACCATCCGCGTGACCTTTTGGGTGAGGCAGCGCAGCGGTCCAGCGCCTTATCACGAGGCGCTGGCGCACATTCGAGCCTCGCCAAGCGATTTTTGAGGCCAGCGGATGCGTTTGGATCAACCATCAGATTGCAATCCAACGGCCCCGTGCACCCGATAGCGTTCACGCTCCATTGTACGCGCGGTGTCACGCAGCATCGTACACGTCAGGCGGGAGCGGCAGCGGGTGAAGATGCGTCTTAAGCCATCCGATCTCACGATCGGACGGCTGAGACTCAGCAGACGTGCGCAGGCGTTGCACGTGCGAGCAGGCGAGGAGGCGCGTGCGAGCCACCCACGACGCCCACGAAGGAGGCTTTAGAGACGGTTTTATCCGTCACTAAAGACCCCTCATTTATTATTTTGAAGTTGTAATGTCCATTTTGCCCCCACTCCTTGCAACTATAAAAGGAGACCCCCTCCATACGAAATTCTCATCCCTTCCTTCTCTTCTCTACCCCTCCAAAGCTCAAGAGAATCTTGTCCCACACCCGGGATGCTTCTCGCGAGATAAAGTCCAAATTTTCGTCCCCCTTCGGAAGTGGATCCCACGACGACGACAGCATGCTGCTCCGTTCCCGTTCTTCTGCTTCGTCCTCCTTCGTCCTGCTTCGTTCTCCTTCATCCAGGCATCGTCCCGTCCGGCTCGTCCTCCAAGCAACCGTCGAGGAGGATTTCTCTCTCCCTATACTTTTTACTGCTTTCTAGTATAGATTTACTGCTTTCTAGTGTAGTTTTGCTCGTCCTCCAAGCAATCGTCGAGGAGGATATGCTTTCTAGAGTAAATTTATCGCTTTCTAGAGTAATTATTTTATGCTTTGTAGTTGTAAGAGTGAAATGAACAATCTCCTTAATGATAAATTCCTTGTTTATTCTACATCTCATTTTGATTTCTCTATGTAATATTCTCTTTCTCTCTTACTCTCTCTCTCTCTTCTATTTATTGTAAATAATTAGATAGTTCTAAATTGAATTATTCCGTGACAAATAAAAAGAAACGCGTATTTTTTAAATCAAACGTCCGCCTCCCTATGTTCGACCTAGAATTTTAATTTTGGTATAAATTTTATTTGTTGAACACGAATTCTTCGCTTTCAAGCTACAACTACAGGTTTTCCAAAATCGAACATGTTAGCGATTCGATTCGTGCGTTCAACATCCTGGTATTTTTATATCATACATAGAAGTAAGCTTTCATCTCTTGAGTTTGAGTTACAAAATACGAATCACCTTTATAATAAGCTTATAATCATAACGGAATTCATCTTCCCGGTCATCTCTATGTATAGTATAAGAGGTAATAAAACATACTTATGGTACCATACATAGAGAGAGTGAAACGAGGGGTTCCCCATTTAACCCCGAAGTGCAACGGTCAATACATACATCTCATATTATTACCTACTATACCACTCTAGTACTGGAGGTAAGCCCAAGTGAGTCTGTCAAGTGTTAGGGTGTAAGTTATATGGAACCAAATCCAACCACCAGGTTGTTGGTTCCTACATTAGTAAAATAATAGTTACCCTAACACTCTTCCAATGGGAATATATCAATGGGAATCTATTTCCTTGTATTCCACTGTGCTTAAAAGAGATGCCTATCATAATGTGCCTATTTCCCCTTGTCAATTTTGTTTAGGTATGAAGATACGTGAGCCCTCTAAAACTCCTCTTCTAGGTCGATTTCTAGTATAACCCCTAATACAATTCTTTCAATAAAATACCTTGAATTAAGCCCCTATCAATACCCTTGGGACTCCAAGGTATATAACCCCATGGAACTAAATAAACCCTTGTTCTATGTCAATTCTTAAGATCAACTTAATAGACGGAAGGAGTTTCAAACAAGATGAAAACCAACCCTGGGACAATATTCAATAAATATGAATCCCTACTATTGTTCTCATCATAATTGATTTGATTTCTTATGTGAGTTTTCAGCCAAACAATACCCCAACCCAGGGACCAAACTAACTCATGGGATTCCCACAAGTCAGCTTTAAAGTCTATTTGGATTAAGCCCTTATTAGAAGCCTTATTCAATAAACCAACTTATAAGCCTTATTCTTAAATAAACCAACTTATAAGCCGTATTAAATAAACCAACAATATGATCCACCCTAGGACTCAAAGGTATCTTCACCCATGGGAAGGAAACAACACAGCTTCTAAGTCAATTTCAATCCCTACTTAATATAAGCCTTATTCAATAAACCAACTCCAACCCAGGGACTAAACTCCACCTTGGGACAATCTGACCTCAAGGAAGGAACAATAAATATCCTTCACCACTCTTGTTCTAATCAATATGTTTGTTATGAGTCTTAATATTGCCAATTAGACCATCCTTTCCTTTGATAATCCAATTAACTCCACCACCCTGGGACTCAACTCACCCTAGGGATAAACCTTACATATTTATTAATGCAGTCCCAATCATAATGTTTGTTATGAGTGTCCCTATGTGAGTACTCAACAAAAAAGTGGTTTCCTTAATCAAACCTAATAACTCCAACCCTGGGATCAAAGAATAGATTGAATATGAATTCCATATGGTATAAGTCTGATGTAAGGAATAACACCTTAAGTAATTTACACTGATTCCTTTTACTAAGTCAGTCAAAATGAAACAACCAATACCCCTAAACCCAGATATAATAATATATACAATATTCAGTCCATATGGTTAGAGTATTATATATAAATCAAATAATACCCTAATGAACTCTTTTACACTGACTCCTCTCACTAAGTCAAGTAAATCCAAATCAAACTAGATATAATATATGATCGCGAGGTTTTTCACTTGCGGAAATAATGTCAGAAAAACATGTCGTCGCAATATGTAATGTGGTCGAAAAAACCTCGATCAAAGTTACTAAAATATTGGAATAATACCACACTTCAGGTCGTATCCACAAGGAGGATAGACCAATAGATTCATGACTATGGGGCCATCATATTCATAGAAATATTCATAAAATCAATTTAAAGAATATGCTGCTCAGAATGTAACTTTCAATTTCATGAGAAGTTGAGGGCTATTTACATAAATTTCACATCATAAATCAAGCTCTCAAAAATATGTAAATGATGCATGTGTAGTGGCAGAGTATGTAATTTCTAGTTGCATGCAAATCTGAATCCAATTTCAATGAGAAATGATGCACATAACATAAGTTAAGCCAATTTAACAAAATGTAAGTGCACCCTTGCAAATTAACCTCAATATAATAATCCAACAAAATAAATGAACAGTGCTCACAATGGCATATTTGGTAAATTATATTTGAACCCAAAATAGGGAATTACTATCCCTTATGCTCGCGCGAAGAGGAGGCGATGGCAGGCCATGGGAAGCTCGGGGGAGGATGTCTGTAATGAGGGCGTTCCGATGGCGGTGGTGGCGCAGCGAACGGTGGTCGGTAGTCGCCGGTTGGAGTGGAAGAGGTCACCGGTGGTGAGGCTCTCCAGCAGGCTGTAGGGTGGTCGATTGGTATGGCCAGAAGAGTGGTTGTGCTCGGGGAGTCGAGGCGAGTGCGGTGGAGTCAACAGCATGTCAAATGAATGACTTTGGTGACGGCTGCATGGAGGTGGTTGCGGTGGGCAATGGGTTCTTCTCTGTTGGTGAAGCTTGAAAGAGAGGAGAGGGTGAGACCGGCTGCTTGCTGGAGATGGAGGAAGGCCGCAGGGAGGTCGTGTGGTCATTCTCTTCGCACGGTGTTGCTACTGCGAGCAAGGGGGGAAACTGCATGCAGGGGTGGCTGCATAGTGGCGAGGAGGAACGCGGTCAAAGCTGCTGCTGTCGAGGAGGAGCACACGGGTAGCGAGGAGAGTCCTGCTACGGACAGAGGTGAGGTCACTGTTGATGGAGAGGGTGGAGCACAGTAGTGGTCAAGGCTGAGGCGTGGTGAAGTGGAGAGGACGAGGAGTGCTCAGAGGGGAGGAGATGAAGATGATCGGGTCCCTTGTTCTCCCCAACGGAGGAAGAAGACAAGGGAAGGAGGATGCGTGGTTCTGTTGGCGGGGTCGTGGAGGCACGTAGTGGCGGATGGCACATGATGAAGGGTAGAGAGACGTGCATGCATCGACGGTGGAGGCTCGCGGTGGCGGAGAAGGCACACGGTGAGGGTGGCTGCTTGCAGGGAGGAGAGGTGGAGAAGGAGAGCTTTTTCCCCGTGGAGGGGAGATGGCTTCCTTGTCCTACCGTCCCTGTTAAATAAGGAGAAAAAAGAGAGAATGAGAGAGAGAAGGTTAGAGAAGGAAGGAAAACAATCGTGATTTACCATTGCCATTTGAGGGAGAGAGAGAAGGAAATGAGAGGGAAGAATTGGAAGGTATTTTATTTGTTTTTCTTTCTTCCCTTTTATTATCTCTAGGAAATCAATACATATTCGGTTGACATTTGCTGTGAAACTTACTAAAAAAATGTCCTTTCCTAAATGACCTTGCAATCACAAAAGTAATGAACCCCTTTTATATAAGGATTAATGCAATTGATACATAAAATGATAAACCTAACGTTCATATGATTTTATCACTAACATGAAAGTTTTAAATTAATCTCTCATCCAAATAATAATGAACTTAAGCATTAAATTAGTCCACTAAAGTAGACTTATCAATATACACCCCATAACTCTCCCACGGGAAACCCCACCCATGGGATAACCCTCATATCATAGGAAACAAGTCAATAATGTTATAGTCTGATTTATGGTATGGAATAAATGTTAGTTTGTTACACTTACGACTTAAACTAAGTAAACAACATAACTCCCAACCCTCATGGGAAAACAATTCAATCATTAACCAATCTGATGTATTTGGAATATCAAATGAATCCCTAATGAGTCCTTAAGTCAACAACATAACACCCAACCCCTGGGACCCCAGTTACCTAAGTAAATAGATTTATTGGGGTCTTCTGTTCGTTCTGAAGTCCGTGGATTCGGAGTCGAGGGAGTTTGTTAGTTAGGATGCTTATGATTAGGAGTCTGAGTTAGTGGATTCCCCAGTTCGAGAGTTAGGAAAGGAAGGGGTTTGTTGAGGCAGGGGTACGAAGTGGCTTTTCAGGAAGTGGCGGAAGATTCCAGGGGAGAATCTGGTGATTTAGGCATTTCCATCCGCTGGGGGAGAATCAATGTTTCGCAAGGCCTTTGCAAGTAAGGCTTTATCTAGTAGGGAGTTGGATTCTTCTATTGGTAAGAATTGGTTCCTACTAAATCGGGGGAGGATGTTATAGTCATGACTAGTCTAGTCGTATTGATTTCAAGGAGAAGTGGAATGCCTTTTAGGTAATACAAGGGAAGATCTTTGCTTTGAACCAGGAGTTCCCCCGATTGTAGTTGATTATTTATGTAATCTAAGAAAAAAGCCTGGCTTAGACCCAATGTGCTTAGTCTTAAAGTGTGAACTCCCATCTACCCCGTAAGAAAGGGGTGAAAGCTTACTTATTTGGGGAAAACCTAATTGAAGTCGTCTTTTTTCCATCTACCCCTCAAAAAGAGGTGAAAGCTTACTTATTTGAGGAAAACCTAATTGAAGTCGTCTTTTTTCCATCTACTCCATCAAAAAGAGGTGAAAGCTTACTTATTCGGGGAAAACCTAATTTCATTCGTCGTTTTTCCATCTACCCCATCAAAAAGAGGTGAAATTCTATTGATATTTATTATAGAATTAGACCTTATATTATTGATAAGAATAGTGTGTTGGTTCCTCCCTTGAGGTTGGGTTTCCCATGGGGGATTCCCAGGGTGTATCTTTGGTTTGGATTGGACTCACTTACTTCTTCTAGTTAAGTATTAATAAAGATCGACCTAGGGTTTGTTTAAGCACATGGGTTGATACTAAAACCATACTAAGGGATCTACTTTTATATCAATTGAGAGGGTTTTATCACAACCAAATGAGCATAATAGGGCTTGTCTCCAAAGAAACCTTTATGACACTTGTTGGAGGCATCATGTATCATCATACCTAACCCCCATTATGGAACAAGTTTGAGGTGAGCACACATTTCTTCTACAGGGTATTTCAACTAGGTGTATACATAGATGGCCGTGTAGTGTGAGGGCCACTATCTATAATATAAGGTAGGAACCAACAACCTAAGGCAAGGAGTTGAATCAGTGAAGAGCATTGAATTAAGCAGGAGGGAGACCGAGTCGTCACAAATTGATACCTTTTTTCAATTTGAGCATTGGTGTTGATGTATAATTAGACTGTCCATTTGTCCCGGGTTCTAATATAATAAAGGTTATTCTTATTTTGTCACTAAAACCTGTAAAGAAGAGGTGAAATTCTATTTATATTTCTTATAGAAAAAGACCGGGTAGGGTTCTTTCTAGCTTTTCATAGCATTTCATTCAAAGACAAAAGGGTGGATGAAGAGGAGAGTACTAATACACCCAGGTTGGAGTGGATTATTGATTTATTTAAGTTAGTAATCAAAGAAAGCCTTGAATCGAGGGAATCACATACTTTACTAAAATGCCCCACCCCCCTTTTCATGGTAGTGATTAGGTTTGACCTAACCCAGTTGGAATAGTTCCAGGGAAGCGTTGAATTCATACAATCAGTTAAGGAGTGAATCAGCAGGGGAGATTGATTGATGGAGTGGAGGGGGATTTGTTTAGGGTGGAGTGTTTTAATAAGGTCACCTCAGAGTCACTCCAAACTTCCTATAGATAGGCCTATGGGGTTTGCTGAACAAGGCTATGAACTCACTCCGGGCTCCTCAGAATAGCTAGACTCATGAGTGAGGCCTGACTGAGATAGGCTGGGTATGTTATTAACACTCCAATTCACACTCAAGATTCAAACTCCAGGGTATTATTTGATTGACTTAGGGAAATGAGTTAGTGTAAAATAGTGCATTAGGGTTTGATTCGATACATCAAACTGATAGCATTCCATACATCAAACTTAGGGGTTTAGTGAAAAGGAATACTCAAATTGTATATATGATACCCGGGTTGTTCAGAAGCTTATGATAAGAATGGAATGAATGCTATATTTAGGGTTGGGTTCTCCCATGGGATTTGTATTGTTGTCTCATGCTTCTAGTTTAAGAAGATATTGTTGGTGTAGGGTTAGATACCTCACTTTCCCTTGGGTCTACTTGTAGCTTTATTTAGAGGGATTTCAAAACTCGAAACAAGCATAAGGTATTAATAACAATATATCTATAAGCCTCTATTTTCAGGACTCATGGATCATTCTAAACCCTATTTGAAATAGGTTGGAGCCCCATTCTTACCTATACCTCTATTAACATGGGGATTCAACCCAGGTATACATAGAGTTTAATGGAGTGTGATGTTATCATGTATAAGCTAAGGTAGGAACCACCAACCAGGAGGTTGTTATGTGGTTCCATCTCCCTAAAACCCTAACACTCCCCAGTACTAGTAGTATACTTATCGGCTCGCTAACGCTCTACTCCCCAATATAGAGCAGTATAGTTTCATTAAGGAATTGATTGACTTTCCCTAAGGAGTATTAGTTTCTTAAAACAGGAATAATAGAAGAATATAGGTATTGAACATTTCACTTCAGGCTTCCCCATTGAAGCCCTTGTTACACTCTCTCTATCTAAGAGAATATAATGTTATCATCTTCACACTGATATACTGGGGGAGAGACCCCCAGGCCGCCCTTAGGAGTAGTATTCTTTTGATACAAGATATAGCATATATTAGGTATGGAACGTTTCACTCGTGCCACCCGACTAGGGTAGCACTCACTCCACTCTTTATTATAGAAAGCATGAGATCAAACTATAGACTCAGGACTAAGAACACAAGAACGACAACAAGAAGATTGATTTGACTTAATATTCCCCTGGTACCCCAAACCCCCCTTTCGTTGCATTCGTGCTACCCAGCCAGGGCAGCACTCATTACACTCCGTCACTCATAAAGCATATTAAGGAAAGATAAATCCAAGGGTCATATCACTCGTTATACCTGGCATCACTCATTCATCTCCTTAGTACTACTATATAAGACATAATTAGTATCAATACTTAACAATGATATACTGGGGGAGAACCCCCAGACCCCCCAGTGTATTATGAGTTTGAACTTAATAAAGATTAATAGATTATTGAACATTTCACTCGTGGTAACCTGGAGGTCCACTCGTTACACTTCACTTAACTCAACTCGTTCCACTATCACTTCACTTCATACACTCGTAGGAGTCGAATGCTAAGGGTAACAGGATTTCCCCAAAGAACTGGGTCGATATAATGGGGTGTGCATTGTTCCTGGGGTTAGACATCAATAAAGCACAGTTATGCTGCCTAGCTTTATGAACTTAGCTTTGGTTAATTACCCGAGGTTTCTAGTGATACTAGGTTTCTTGGGGATTTGAGCCCTGTTTAGGGGGGGTTTGGAGTGGGCTTTGTGCAAAGGGTTACGGGAATCAACAGCTAACCAAGTCAGGTAGGGAATCCACAGCAGGAGGAAACCTATAGCTGAGTTCACACTCTGGGATGTTTATTAGCTAGCCAAGAATTTGTTAGATCTTATTGACTCATTGGATCTGGTTTTCTTACTTATTTCCACATGACCAGTTAGTTATTAATACTAATGAAACCTGTTGATCAACCCGGGGGAACTCCAACTCCCAGGTAAGCACTGAGGGCAATGTAAACTCAAACTCCCTCCCCATTTGCTACTTTGAGTGATTCCCTTTGATTGAGAGTAACCCAATCCCCTGAACTTAGCTCAATGAACTCCTTACTAATCCATCAACTGCTAAATTAGGGACACCCCTCCTCCCCTTTATTAACCACCTGGAAATATACACAAATAAAGATGAATGTGATTTGTACCTCCGAGGAGAAAGCCAGAGAGAGACAGACTCCCTCAATTACCCATAAGTAAGCGGTGTGTGAAAAGTATTTGTTATTCACTCCGAGTCATAACTCTAGAGCAACAATGCCCAGGGAGTGGAGCTACTAAAAATGAAAAGTAGAGAGGTTGCCCAAACCCAGTTAGCTTTTTGGATTGCAACAATTCCCCAGTGAACGAATCCCTTCTTTTCTCAAGAACTACCCCAGAGAGCAGGAATCCAATAAAGTGGCTTGGTTTTCCGACGAACTTCCCACATGCCTAGGGAATCCATGAATGTGTCGTCTACATCATATATCTATGACTATGACTCGCTTGCTAGTAGGGCGACTTCAGAGGCCAGTTTACCCGGGGGATTTCACTACAACATAAGACGACTCCCCAGATTCCGAGCCAAAGCCCGATTCCGCAGATTCCGAGGCAAAGTCAGAGTCCAAACTACCGATTATGAGTTTGAAGTAGCAGTTGCTTACTTCAATTTTAGGACCCGACGGTTCAGAGTGTTGGTGCTAGAGCACCACGATCATTTGTTTTGATGATAACAAAACACGTGTTATTTAACATTTGCAATTTGAGTCCTAGATTTCAGGTCAATTGCAAATGAAGACGTGTTTAGACGGAACTCGAGCTCGCATCCAGGACGGATTGGAG
The DNA here is from genome assembly GCA_037157565.1 of Thalassia testudinum. Taxonomy (NCBI): domain Eukaryota; kingdom Viridiplantae; phylum Streptophyta; class Magnoliopsida; order Alismatales; family Hydrocharitaceae; genus Thalassia; species Thalassia testudinum. The sequence continues at coordinate 105,615,492 of JAZHRO010000003.1, read as the reverse complement.
GAGCTTGACGGAAAATAGAGGAGGTTCGCGTGGAGCGAAAGATTGGAGATGGAAGACAAGAAGAATAGGATAGATTCTTTTTTATCCTTTCATGTATCTCTTGTATTTATTTTCTTGCTCTTTATTTTCCTTAGACATTATGTTAAAGAGCCTCAAAGAACCCTAACAGTAGTCCTAGGAACACCTGCACAACCCTAGGATACGTAGGTTTTCTGTAGAACACTTAGAAAACCAATATAGGGTTAAAACTGACTTTCCAGACGTCTAATTAACGAATCAGACGTCTGATAAAGGATTTTAAGACGTCTGACTGTTGTTTCAGACGTCTGATAACTGTTAGGCTGGACATAGTTAGTTTCTGTCTGATGAATTCAGACGTCCAGACCTTATACCAGACGTCTTAGAAGACGTCTGATGACTTTGCCAGACGTCCAGTTAGTGGACCGTTGGCTGGCTTAGAAGACGCTCAAGAATATGACCGTTAGAGCCTTATCAGACGTCCATAGGACTTTACAGACGTCTGATAAATGACCGTTTTGCCTCGGCTGACCCAAAATCTCTTCTCAGAGATTTTCTAGCCGTTGCAACGTTTGGAAATCAATTCCCACAGTAAACGTAGGTTTCCAGACGTCCAGACTTAGTGCCAGACGTCCTCTATGTCGTCTGATGGACTTGTACAAAAACCCTGTTTAGATCTGATTCAAGTCAGGGAGAAACCCGCATAGAATCAGACGTCTGACCTTGGAATCAGACGTCTTAAAGTGGCCTTCCAGACGTCTGATGCCAGAGTTAGACGTCTGATAACCCTGTGAAGTGTAATCATTGTCCTGATTTCGGCCTGATTCTCTTGGGCTTTGCACCCAACGGCTATGGAAGCTTTTCCAAGCCTTCCAAAGCCTTCCTAAGGCCTCTATAAATAGAGGGGAACCTTTGCAACACAAAAACACAAGATACACACTAAGAGAAACAAGAGACACACCTAAGCAACTTAGTTCCACTCTTTTGTGTCCAATTGAAGCACTTGCACTCCAAGCTCAAGCTCTACATCTTGAGAGCATCAAACAGTTGCGCACCCGCTCTCCCGCCGTAGATAACGAGAGCGACGTAGCGCCATCGCGTGGCACACGCACCGCGTCATCGTCGACGCACTCCTTGCAAAGGGGAGTTTCCTATTTCCCATAGAAGCTAGGTTTAATTTTGTTGGCTCTATAGGACTGTTGTTTTATTTTATCTTTGTATTTTGGTTGGGTATTCGCTTTGCGAATTCCCGTCTCCTTCGTGGGACAAAATCCTTCTCGTGGAGAGAAGGGGTTGAGGAACGCTACCCTCGTACTTGTAGCGTGGTTGTACTGAGGTTGAATCACCCTCGTTCAAAGTGATTCGGTTAGTGGATTTGATCAACTAGGTTGATCGGAAAATCCTAACTCGAGAGGGTTAGGTGGTGGTTTTCACCCGGTTTGGGTTTCCACCTAAAAATCTTTGTGTACATTGTGAGATTGCTTTTTATATTTTCAATTCCGCAATTTTTTTACGTCACCCCTCCTAGAAGGGAACCTTCAATTGGTATCAGAGCAGGTCTCGCATTTTCGGCGTTACAAACCGGCGAGGATCTAAACATGGAGGGAAGCTGTTCCACAAGTAGGATTTCCGAGGGGCAGTCCACAACCCGTCCGCCCTACTTTGACGGGAACAACTACAGCTACTGGAAGCTGAGGATGAAGACGTGGCTCCAAGCCACTGAATTTGAGGTATGGGGATGTTGCGAAACCCCATACGAGATCCCGAGGCGACCCCAAGGAGGCTACTCGCAGGTGCAGATTCTAGAGCTCTCACTCAACGCAAAGGCAATGAATGCCCTGTATTGCGCGTTGAGTCCGGAAGAGTTCGAGAAAATCCAAGAGTGCACCACCGCCCACGAGACATGGAGGAGGTTGGAAGGCACTCATGAGGATTCCAGCTCGGAGGAAGAAGAAGAAGAAAAAGAAGAAGAAACCACTTGCTTTGGTTTCATGGCTAGAGGAGCCAATAGCGACAGTGAAAGCGGAAGCGACTCCGACGACGAGGTAAATTTTTATTTACAAGAAGCTTTTAATGAATTATTCGAGATTAGTAAATCACTAAAAATAGAAAACAAAAGCATGAAGAAGAACCTTAGTTTTCTTAAAAATGAAAATGATAGGTTAGAAAAACAACTTAAGGACATAGAAGCTAGTCCTAAGGATGATAACCTATTATTAGATAATCATAACCTCATCAATGAAAATAATAAATTGATTGAGGAAAATGTTAGTCTAAAATTAGAAATTTCTGATTTAAAGACTAAAATGGATATTATAGAAAAAGAAATTGCATGTCTTAGGGAAAATTCTAACAAATTAATCAACAAAGTTGATAATTTTTATAGCCCTAAGGTTGAGAAAGGATCTCCATCAAGGAGACCCGCTAACAGATCCGGATCCAAGCTCACTTGGATACCGAAGAAAAAATTAGAATCTTGTTTTGTAGGGTTCAGGGATGACTACAACATAAAGGACTGGACCTACAAGCTCAAGGCTGGTCAACTTAAGTTGGGAGAACCAATGAGTAGACCAAGGAGGAGAACAAGAAGACCGACGAGACGGCGAACAAATGACGGACCCGCCGCACGTCGACCACCAGATTGGAGACCGGCGCCGATGCCCGGGCCTCCAAGCTATGGATGGGAGCCCCATCCGATGTGGCATCCACCACCACCATTCGGGCCATTTTATTGGCCATGGTAGGTGAGGTAAAATTCTTAACCCTATCCTTTTTATAAGCATTTAGATAGGGGGAGTTAAAAATGATGAGCTTATTGTCAATTTTTAAGGGGAAGATACAAGTTAGCTAAATTTCCTTTAGTAAGGGGGAGAAAAATAATAGCTATCTTGTTGTTATAAAAAGGAGGAGGACATTACCTTTGTTAAAAATAAATAGAAGAGCATGTTTTAAGGGGGAGTAATAGGAAATATAAAATCAATCAAACCTTTTTGATAATGTCAAAAAGGGGGAGGATTTTTATGCATTATTATTTACGGTTTTGTCATCATCAAAAAGGGGGAGATTGTTGGTGCTAGAGCACCACGATCATTTGTTTTGATGATAACAAAACACGTGTTATTTAACATTTGCAATTTGAGTCCTAGATTTCAGGTCAATTGCAAATGAAGACGTGTTTAGACGGAACTCGAGCTCGCATCCAGGACGGATTGGAGGAGCTTGACGGAAAATAGAGGAGGTTCGCGTGGAGCGAAAGATTGGAGATGGAAGACAAGAAGAATAGGATAGATTCTTTTTTATCCTTTCATGTATCTCTTGTATTTATTTTCTTGCTCTTTATTTTCCTTAGACATTATGTTAAAGAGCCTCAAAGAACCCTAACAGTAGTCCTAGGAACACCTGCACAACCCTAGGATACGTAGGTTTTCTGTAGAACACTTAGAAAACCAATATAGGGTTAAAACTGACTTTCCAGACGTCTAATTAACGAATCAGACGTCTGATAAAGGATTTTAAGACGTCTGACTGTTGTTTCAGACGTCTGATAACTGTTAGGCTGGACATAGTTAGTTTCTGTCTGATGAATTCAGACGTCCAGACCTTATACCAGACGTCTTAGAAGACGTCTGATGACTTTGCCAGACATCCAGTTAGTGGACCGTTGGCTGGCTTAGAAGACGCTCAAGAATATGACCGTTAGAGCCTTATCAGACGTCCATAGGACTTTACAGACGTCTGATAAATGACCGTTTTGCCTCGGCTGACCCAAAATCTCTTCTCAGAGATTTTCTAGCCGTTGCAACGTTTGGAAATCAATTCCCACAGTAAACGTAGGTTTCCAGACGTCCAGACTTAGTGCCAGACGTCCTCTATGTCGTCTGATGGACTTGTACAAAAACCCTGTTTAGATCTGATTCAAGTCAGGGAGAAACCCGCATAGAATCAGACGTCTGACCTTGGAATCAGACGTCTTAAAGTGGCCTTCCAGACGTCTGATGCCAGAGTTAGACGTCTGATAACCCTGTGAAGTGTAATCATTGTCCTGATTTCGGCCTGATTCTCTTGGGCTTTGCACCCAACGGCTATGGAAGCTTTTCCAAGCCTTCCAAAGCCTTCCTAAGGCCTCTATAAATAGAGGGGAACCTTTGCAACACAAAAACACAAGATACACACTAAGAGAAACAAGAGACACACCTAAGCAACTTAGTTCCACTCTTTTGTGTCCAATTGAAGCACTTGCACTCCAAGCTCAAGCTCTACATCTTGAGAGCATCAAACAGTTGCGCACCCGCTCTCCCGCCGTAGATAACGAGAGCGACGTAGCGCCATCGCGTGGCACACGCACCGCGTCATCGTCGACGCACTCCTTGCAAAGGGGAGTTTCCTATTTCCCATAGAAGCTAGGTTTAATTTTGTTGGCTCTATAGGACTGTTGTTTTATTTTATCTTTGTATTTTGGTTGGGTATTCGCTTTGCGAATTCCCGTCTCCTTCGTGGGACAAAATCCTTCTCGTGGAGAGAAGGGGTTGAGGAACGCTACCCTCGTACTTGTAGCGTGGTTGTACTGAGGTTGAATCACCCTCGTTCAAAGTGATTCGGTTAGTGGATTTGATCAACTAGGTTGATCGGAAAATCCTAACTCGAGAGGGTTAGGTGGTGGTTTTCACCCGGTTTGGGTTTCCACCTAAAAATCTTTGTGTACATTGTGAGATTGCTTTTTATATTTTCAATTCCGCAATTTTTTTACGTCACCCCTCCTAGAAGGGAACCTTCAATTGGTATCAGAGCAGGTCTCGCATTTTCGGCGTTACAAACCGGCGAGGATCTAAACATGGAGGGAAGCTGTTCCACAAGTAGGATTTCCGAGGGGCAGTCCACAACCCGTCCGCCCTACTTTGACGGGAACAACTACAGCTACTGGAAGCTGAGGATGAAGACGTGGCTCCAAGCCACTGAATTTGAGGTATGGGGATGTTGCGAAACCCCATACGAGATCCCGAGGCGACCCCAAGGAGGCTACTCGCAGGTGCAGATTCTAGAGCTCTCACTCAACGCAAAGGCAATGAATGCCCTGTATTGCGCGTTGAGTCCGGAAGAGTTCGAGAAAATCCAAGAGTGCACCACCGCCCACGAGATATGGAGGAGGTTGGAAGGCACTCATGAGGATTCCAGCTCGGAGGAAGAAGAAGAAGAAAAAGAAGAAGAAACCACTTGCTTTGGTTTCATGGCTAGAGGAGCCAATAGCGACAGTGAAAGCGGAAGCGACTCCGACGACGAGGTAAATTTTTATTTACAAGAAGCTTTTAATGAATTATTCGAGATTAGTAAATCACTAAAAATAGAAAACAAAAGCATGAAGAAGAACCTTAGTTTTCTTAAAAATGAAAATGATAGGTTAGAAAAACAACTTAAGGACATAGAAGCTAGTCCTAAGGATGATAACCTATTATTAGATAATCATAACCTCATCAATGAAAATAATAAATTGATTGAGGAAAATGTTAGTCTAAAATTAGAAATTTCTGATTTAAAGACTAAAATGGATATTATAGAAAAAGAAATTGCATGTCTTAGGGAAAATTCTAACAAATTAATCAACAAAGTTGATAATTTTTATAGCCCTAAGGTTGAGAAAGGATCTCCATCAAGGAGACCCGCTAACAGATCCGGATCCAAGCTCACTTGGATACCGAAGAAAAAATTAGAATCTTGTTTTGTAGGGTTCAGGGATGACTACAACATAAAGGACTGGACCTACAAGCTCAAGGCTGGTCAACTTAAGTTGGGAGAACCAATGAGTAGACCAAGGAGGAGAACAAGAAGACCGACGAGACGGCGAACAAATGACGGACCCGCCGCACGTCGACCACCAGATTGGAGACCGGCGCCGATGCCCGGGCCTCCAAGCTATGGATGGGAGCCCCATCCGATGTGGCATCCACCACCACCATTCGGGCCATTTTATTGGCCATGGTAGGTGAGGTAAAATTCTTAACCCTATCCTTTTTATAAGCATTTAGATAGGGGGAGTTAAAAATGATGAGCTTATTGTCAATTTTTAAGGGGAAGATACAAGTTAGCTAAATTTCCTTTAGTAAGGGGGAGAAAAATAATAGCTATCTTGTTGTTATAAAAAGGAGGAGGACATTACCTTTGTTAAAAATAAATAGAAGAGCATGTTTTAAGGGGGAGTAATAGGAAATATAAAATCAATCAAACCTTTTTGATAATGTCAAAAAGGGGGAGGATTTTTATGCATTATTATTTACGGTTTTGTCATCATCAAAAAGGGGGAGATTGTTGGTGCTAGAGCACCACGATCATTTGTTTTGATGATAACAAAACACGTGTTATTTAACATTTGCAATTTGAGTCCTAGATTTCAGGTCAATTGCAAATGAAGACGTGTTTAGACGGAACTCGAGCTCGCATCCAGGACGGATTGGAGGAGCTTGACGGAAAATAGAGGAGGTTCGCGTGGAGCGAAAGATTGGAGATGGAAGACAAGAAGAATAGGATAGATTCTTTTTTATCCTTTCATGTATCTCTTGTATTTATTTTCTTGCTCTTTATTTTCCTTAGACATTATGTTAAAGAGCCTCAAAGAACCCTAACAGTAGTCCTAGGAACACCTGCACAACCCTAGGATACGTAGGTTTTCTGTAGAACACTTAGAAAACCAATATAGGGTTAAAACTGACTTTCCAGACGTCTAATTAACGAATCAGACGTCTGATAAAGGATTTTAAGACGTCTGACTGTTGTTTCAGACGTCTGATAACTGTTAGGCTGGACATAGTTAGTTTCTGTCTGATGAATTCAGACGTCCAGACCTTATACCAGACGTCTTAGAAGACGTCTGATGACTTTGCCAGACGTCCAGTTAGTGGACCGTTGGCTGGCTTAGAAGACGCTCAAGAATATGACCGTTAGAGCCTTATCAGACGTCCATAGGACTTTACAGACGTCTGATAAATGACCGTTTTGCCTCGGCTGACCCAAAATCTCTTCTCAGAGATTTTCTAGCCGTTGCAACGTTTGGAAATCAATTCCCACAGTAAACGTAGGTTTCCAGACGTCCAGACTTAGTGCCAGACGTCCTCTATGTCGTCTGATGGACTTGTACAAAAACCCTGTTTAGATCTGATTCAAGTCAGGGAGAAACCCGCATAGAATCAGACGTCTGACCTTGGAATCAGACGTCTTAAAGTGGCCTTCCAGACGTCTGATGCCAGAGTTAGACGTCTGATAACCCTGTGAAGTGTAATCATTGTCCTGATTTCGGCCTGATTCTCTTGGGCTTTGCACCCAACGGCTATGGAAGCTTTTCCAAGCCTTCCAAAGCCTTCCTAAGGCCTCTATAAATAGAGGGGAACCTTTGCAACACAAAAACACAAGATACACACTAAGAGAAACAAGAGACACACCTAAGCAACTTAGTTCCACTCTTTTGTGTCCAATTGAAGCACTTGCACTCCAAGCTCAAGCTCTACATCTTGAGAGCATCAAACAGTTGCGCACCCGCTCTCCCGCCGTAGATAACGAGAGCGACGTAGCGCCATCGCGTGGCACACGCACCGCGTCATCGTCGACGCACTCCTTGCAAAGGGGAGTTTCCTATTTCCCATAGAAGCTAGGTTTAATTTTGTTGGCTCTATAGGACTGTTGTTTTATTTTATCTTTGTATTTTGGTTGGGTATTCGCTTTGCGAATTCCCGTCTCCTTCGTGGGACAAAATCCTTCTCGTGGAGAGAAGGGGTTGAGGAACGCTACCCTCGTACTTGTAGCGTGGTTGTACTGAGGTTGAATCACCCTCGTTCAAAGTGATTCGGTTAGTGGATTTGATCAACTAGGTTGATCGGAAAATCCTAACTCGAGAGGGTTAGGTGGTGGTTTTCACCCGGTTTGGGTTTCCACCTAAAAATCTTTGTGTACATTGTGAGATTGCTTTTTATATTTTCAATTCCGCAATTTTTTTACGTCACCCCTCCTAGAAGGGAACCTTCAATTGGTATCAGAGCAGGTCTCGCATTTTCGGCGTTACAAACCGGCGAGGATCTAAACATGGAGGGAAGCTGTTCCACAAGTAGGATTTCCGAGGGGCAGTCCACAACCCGTCCGCCCTACTTTGACGGGAACAACTACAGCTACTGGAAGCTGAGGATGAAGACGTGGCTCCAAGCCACTGAATTTGAGGTATGGGGATGTTGCGAAACCCCATACGAGATCCCGAGGCGACCCCAAGGAGGCTACTCGCAGGTGCAGATTCTAGAGCTCTCACTCAACGCAAAGGCAATGAATGCCCTGTATTGCGCGTTGAGTCCGGAAGAGTTCGAGAAAATCCAAGAGTGCACCACCGCCCACGAGATATGGAGGAGGTTGGAAGGCACTCATGAGGATTCCAGCTCGGAGGAAGAAGAAGAAGAAAAAGAAGAAGAAACCACTTGCTTTGGTTTCATGGCTAGAGGAGCCAATAGCGACAGTGAAAGCGGAAGCGACTCCGACGACGAGGTAAATTTTTATTTACAAGAAGCTTTTAATGAATTATTCGAGATTAGTAAATCACTAAAAATAGAAAACAAAAGCATGAAGAAGAACCTTAGTTTTCTTAAAAATGAAAATGATAGGTTAGAAAAACAACTTAAGGACATAGAAGCTAGTCCTAAGGATGATAACCTATTATTAGATAATCATAACCTCATCAATGAAAATAATAAATTGATTGAGGAAAATGTTAGTCTAAAATTAGAAATTTCTGATTTAAAGACTAAAATGGATATTATAGAAAAAGAAATTGCATGTCTTAGGGAAAATTCTAACAAATTAATCAACAAAGTTGATAATTTTTATAGCCCTAAGGTTGAGAAAGGATCTCCATCAAGGAGACCCGCTAACAGATCCGGATCCAAGCTCACTTGGATACCGAAGAAAAAATTAGAATCTTGTTTTGTAGGGTTCAGGGATGACTACAACATAAAGGACTGGACCTACAAGCTCAAGGCTGGTCAACTTAAGTTGGGAGAACCAATGAGTAGACCGTAGTGGAGCTAGAGCTGCTACCTTCGTACTATCTTTTCTAAGCTTTTCTAAGATAGCTTTGAACCTCTTGCTTAGAGGTGACGAAGGATTCCTGGTTCTCAATCTATCGCGAGGTACAGTCAGCCCGATCCACCTGTGTTAGTAGTTCCCTTTCTTGTAAGCAGAAGTGCGGAAGTGGTGGTCAAGTACAAACGATCTTTTTTCATACTTCACTTCTCGAGATGGTACTCTACCTCTAGATCTAAACAAGAATCAGGGAAGATGAACCACCAATGCTGAACTTCCCAACCATGGTGGGGTCTATTCCGCCCTCGGGAGAAAGTCTAGTATAGTCAGGGCTCGCGCTCTGGTGTCTGAGGTCATACGTTCAATCGAGAGAGGTACACACTTTCAATTTGAAAGGATAGCTCCATTGGATTGTAAAGGAATCCAATCAAAAGCTACTGGCTAACAATCCACTGAGCAAGATAGCTGCAATCAAGCATACATTTCCACTCGACAAGTGAACGACCCTCCAACGGGAACTCCTAGTCTGAAGCTTGATCTATCTAGTTGAAATCGATATAGCATTTCACTAGGCAATCCAGTTGCCACTTAACTAGCAGCCACAAAGGGTAGTTCGAAGAAGATGAAACCCAATGGGCGCATGCATGCTTTGAGTAGTAGGGACCAAGGCTATAAAGTAAAGAAAGTAGCAACAGAACTTCTTCATTCACTGATTTCGATAATCTCTGGATCAATGCGATAAATAAGAAAGGCAAATTCTCGTACTTCCGAATAGGAGCTTTAAATGCTTACCCACCACTCTTCTTTTGAACTAGTCCAGTCCGACAAAATCTTAATGGAAGGCAGGGCTTTTCTTTCTCGATGCTTTGAATAGCCTAGTTTCGTACCCAAGAGATGACTTGCTAAAGTTTAGTACCGAAGGTTCTTAGAACAAATCAATGTGAGGTCGGTATTCTCTGAAATACCATTGTAGCAACCCAGCAATCTTCGACAAAGGAATACCATTTCCCTACTTGAAATATTGCCTCTCTTATCAATTTCGTACCGTCACCGACTCCGTCATCAGAGAATCAAAGCTTTGATCTCTTGCTACTTCTCAGCATCTGCCAATTGCCACTTCTTGGAGCTTGGTGATCCGACTCTTGGTGTGAATCTTTACTGGAATAGAGTGGGGATTCTTCTCTATTTTCTCACCTTTCTCCACTACTACTACTAAAATGAAAGTTGAGTTTAGTCTGGGCAGACTTCTCATAAGGTATGGATATGGGACTGAATCGCATTCTTGCTCTCAACAGCGCTGTAGTAAGGAACTGCCCCAATGCATACCATATGTACCTCTTTCTTCTTTGAAGGACTGCATCTTGGCTCTCTCTACTACAGATCACTTTGGCTCCTCTCCTAGGTACTACCCTTGATGATTCTAAGTAGACTATTCAAAGAATTAATGTTTTGGCTGGCTATCATAAGGCCGTCAAGCCATCTCTGATCCGCCTTCTCCAAGGCGTCCAGATTTCTGGTGGTCTAGTCACTGTGTGATTGATAGATGAGCACTCAGTCTAGCTCTGACTATCTTTCATTTGAGATATGGAGCCCCTTTTTAGTTTTGGCTAGGAGCGAAGGAGACTAGGTGTGAGCTGGGCAGTAAAGTAGGTGCAAGAGATATCGAGCTAAAATCAAGTAGGTTTTGAACTACCCAATTGGAAGAGCAATGACACGATAGCCATGATATGGCATATTGCCCCTAACACTCAGACCAATAGAAAGACACAAGTCCAGGCGAATATAACATGCGATTCGATAATAAAACAAACTGATCTTTGTTGAAGATGCCAAAGCCTAAGCTAGTCATCCGCATCTGTTGTGGGGGCAGTAGGCCATGGTCCTTGAGTAAGGGAGGGGTCAGCATGTGATTCATTCGAGGCTCTAGCTATACTAGTTTGAGTACGAGTAGCAGTGGTGGTACTGTTATAATGCTTGGTCGAATTTGTCCCCAGCAACAGCGCCAAAATATTAACAGCACTCGGTCGTGATTTTTAAATGAATGTAAGTCAGTCATGTTGTAATATAGGTGATCAAGCGTTGATAACAAATAATAAATTTATTACTCAAAAACCTAAGTATCTGAGGTCGAACACAGGGAGCAAATGGAATTTACTCACTAATCTCAATAATGTAATCAAACACTTAAATTTATTCAAAATCTAATTCAAACTAGAATGCATGAGCTTATGAAAATGTAGCGAAAGAAGAATTGGATGCCTGATTCTATAATCAGACATAGTAAAGAAATTTTGAATTTTGAATTTCCCTTTGAGCAGGAAAAGTCATTGTTGGATGGCTGGCCGCCTGAGGGGGTCCGATGCCGATGCCGGTGACTCTGATGGATGGGTGGTATGGCATCCTCGATCTTGGCGTAGGAAGGCACGTGATTTACGTGTCCCTACGGGTGTTGGGAACATGGGCAGGAGGGATGTTCGAGATGGTTGGAGCAGAGGTCGAAGGGAGGTGACTTGCTATCGATGTTGCCTTCGGGGGCACCTAGCGGTGACCTACTGGAGTCCGCTGCTGTGTCTGGCATGTGAAAGTTTTGGTCACAAACGAGATGCCTGCCTGGCGACATGTGATGGCTCTGGGGGCAGGGACTACTTTGCACCTTCGTGGCCTCGGGGTAAGCTGCAAATGCCCCTCCCCCCTCACCCCGAAACGGTCGGGGCTTGCGCCTTGGATGTTGAGGTTCCCCTGACTGAGGATGTCAAAGTAGCGGAACTGGCTCTACGTAGTGCTTTGATTGGAGAAGTTATGATGACAATTGGTGAGATCTCTCTCTTTATCAACTGATGATTGGAAGATTGCGATTATTTTGCCGTAGCAATTTGTGCTGTTTGATGTGGGTGAGGGAGATGTTGAAAGATACTGCTTTCAGACTTGTTTTTTGGATGGACTATCAGTGATCTGGCGGCTAGTATCCCCTTTTGATGGATATTTGCCTAAACGTCCCCCTCAGAGATCGGCCGCCAAGTCTGGTGTTCTTGAGATCAGAGGTCTGCCTCTGCATCTGAGATATAGGAAGGTGGTGGAAAACATGATAGCTGGGTTTGCATCTGTGGCCGTGGATGCTGTTGTTGGGCTGACTGAAGGGGATGCCGGTGTTCTGAATGTGAGGGTAAAGGTCTTCAGGGCTGGTGCCATTCCTGATAAACTGATCCTCAGATGTGGGGGGAGTTCTTGGATGCTCCTTATGAATTTTATTGTGGCAGATCGAGAGGTCGTATCTAAACTTCGTCCCCCCTCTTATGCTATGGTGCTGAAATCTAAAACTCCTCCCTTGCATCCAAATTGTGCTAATCAGGATATGATGGCAGAATGTTCTAAAGGCAGGGAATTGGGGGATGGGGTAGGGAACCTGGGGGATGTAGAGACGAGGACTGAAGCTCTGGCAGGTGTGGCTGATGTGTCTCTGATCCAAGACCTCCCTTCCTATGCTGAGGTGCTGAAGTCCAAAGCCCCTTCCCTACAACCACTTGGTGACTGTCAGGAGGTGGTGGCAAAATGTTCGAGAGAGAGGGAACTGTTAGATGAGAAGCGGTGCATGGGAATTATGGAGATGAGGTCTGAAATTCAGGACATTGTAGATGATGTACCCCTGGTCCAAGAGGCAGCTGCAGTGATGGATGCTAATGGAAAGGAAATGAGTTTATCAAATGAAGTTGTGAGTGAGGATCTGAAAACCCATCTGGGTGAGTCTGATGAACGGATGATTGTGAATGTGATTAATGAGCATGCTACCTCAGATATGGTGGACCCTTCTGTGAGTCCTATGAATTTGTAGACTTGCTCTCCTGTGGCTGAAGTTGTGCATTCAAAGTCAAAGACTCCTTCTTCTGCTAGGAGTTGGAAACATCCCTATAAGCTGAGATTAAGAAGGCACACTCCCGCACAAAAGGTTGATGAATTAGTCATTGCAGCTATGATGAAGGTTAGCAGGACTTCTGCAGTTGTGAAGGGGACAGACCTGATTCCCAAATGAAGATCTTGAGCTAGAATGTGCTTGGGTTGCGTGATAGAAGCAGGAGGGGGTCGCTAATTAGATATCTGCGTGAATGGGAAATCGACTGTTCCATTCTTCAGGAGACACACATTGACTGTGCTTTTGATAGGGCATGGGAAGAGATGAGGGCAGGATCTGCAAATGACCTTGTGGTGGTCAATTCCATTGGCAGATCTGGGGGAATTGCCATTTGGTGGAGGAAGCAGATGCTGTGCTTATAGGAGGTTTCCATGGCTAGGCACCTTCTGACCTGTAGATTCACGAGAGGCTAGGGGGACGGTGTCTTCTTTGTGACTGGTGTATATGGGCCAAATGATGCTAACAAGAGGCAGGAACTGTGGGAGGACTGGAATCTGGATGCAGAATTTGTAGGTGGGGGGGCTTGGCTTGTTGGAGGTGACTTTAATTGTACTTTAGTGGGGAGTGACAGACCTAATGGGGCAGTCGACAACTCCTCCACAAGATTTCAGTTGATGGTCCAGGACTTGGGGATGTGCGAATTTCCATCATTGGGGGCAGAATTCACTTGGAGGAATGGCAATGGGCTCATGTCCAAGATTGAGAGATTTTTTGGGAATGCCGGGCTGTTAGATCTCTTCCAGATGTCATTTGTATGTGGTCTTGAACGTCCATTTTCTGACCATACACCTTTGATGTGGGATAATGGTGAGTAGGTGGTGGCTGGTTCCTATTTTAAATTTAGGAGATCTTGGCTGAGGGAAATAGGGTTCAGAGACATGCTTGCCAGCTGGTGGAGGTCACAGTAGAGTGAGGGCACAGCCACCTCCAGACTGGCTTCTAAGCTTAAGGCTTCGAAAGGCATGCTGAAGGAGTATGGAGATATTGTCTCAGTTCTTAGACATCAGAAGCGTCATGAGGCCTTGCTAAAAATTCAAGAACTGGATACCAAGGAAGCTGTGGACCATATATCTGAACTTGATCTTGCTGACAGAAGAAGATGGTAGGGGGTGGTAATTGAAGAAGACCTGAAATTGGAGATGGATTGGAGGGAGCGATCTAGACAGCTATGGCTAAGTGAGGGGGATGCAAACACCAAATTTTTTCATTTGGCTGCTAGCTCTAGGAGGAGAACAAATCTGATCTCATCAATGGTTGTAGAGGGGCAGAGAATTACCTCCTTATCTGATATCAGAACTGAGGCCGTCAGATACTTCAAGGAATCTTCAAGGGCTGTAGGTAGGGGCAACTGGAGAATGACAGCAAATGATTTGCCCAGGATTAATGAGTATCAAGGGGCCAGCCTGATTGAATCTATTTCTGAGGCTGAAGTATTGAAGGCTATTAATGATCTTAATTGTGAAGGATCGCCTGGTCCTGATGGAATCCAGGTTTTCTTCTACAAAGAACTATGGGACATTGTGGGCTCAGAGGTTATGGGGGTAATTAGAGAATTCCAAAGTGGCAATTTTGGCTTTGAAAGAATTAATAGATCTTATCTGTTTCTTTTGCCTAAAACTCCGGGTGCTGAATCTTTCCAGGAATTTAGACCCATTGCTCTTTCTAACTCCTTATATTTGGTGATCGGAAAGGTCCTGGCTAATAGATTGAGGCCTGTACTGCAAGATTTGATCCATCCTGCTCAGTCTGCTTTCCTCCCGGGTAGATCCCTACAAGAATCTTTTATATTGGCCCAAGAGATGGTTTGTGGCTGGCATAAGAGGAGATGCAAGGCCTTCATGTGGAAGGTTGATTTTCGTAAGGCTTATGACTCAATCAACTGGCCTTATTTATGGGATGTGCTTAAAAGAAGGGGCTTTCCCCCTACTTGGATAGCTTGGGTTAAGAGATGTATTACCACGACCTCCTTTACCCCTCTAATAAATGAAAAACCCTGTGGTGTATGGATCCAGCCTCAATGTGGCATCAGGCAAGGATGCCCCCTAGCCCCATTTATATTTAATTTGGCAGTTGACAGTTTAGCCTGGTTTGTTTGTAAGCTTTCTGAAGTGGGTCTTGTTAGAGGATATTCACTCTCGTGCAAGAACAATCTGGCTCCCATTCTTCAATACGTAGATGATACTGTCTTTTTTGTTGAAGGATCCATGGATGGAGCATTGGCTTTGCATCACTTGGTTGATATCTTTGGTGAGCTTTCTGGACTGAGGTTAAATAGGGCAAGTCTAGTTTGGTCTACTTTGGTTTATCTGAGGTGGAGCAAGAGGCCTTAGCAACCATCCTGATGACTCCTCGCATCAGTCTTCCTATTAGATATCTTGGGCTGGCTTTGAGGTTTTCCAAGTTGAAGAGAGGTGATTGGAATTGCCTTTTTGACAAGATCTCTATGAAACTTTATGGTTGGCACAGCAGATTCTTATCCAAAGGTGGAAGGCTTATCTTGCTCAATTCGGTGATCACCTCCATCCCTGTTTTCTACTTCTCCATTTTCAAAGCACCAAGATCCGTTTGGAAAAGATTGGATGTGATGAGGAAGAGATTTTTTTGGAAGGGAGATAGACACAAGGGCAGCTTCTTATAGCCTCTCAAATGGGATCAAATCTGCTATCCTAAGGAGCTAGGTGGTCTTGGGATCAAGTCCTTGCAGCACTTTAATGATTCCTTGCTGCTCAAATGGGTTGTTAGGCTGCTGCAAGGTGATCTGAAATCGTGGTCTGATCTAATCAGAGATAGATATGGAGCTTCCAACAGCAGATTTTCCAGACTTCAGCCAAACTGTCCATCACCTTTCTGGAAATCGGTAACTAAGGCTTTGGCTGATCACTTTCATCTGCTGCAACCATCACTTGGAGATGGTAGGTCTTTCAGATTCTGGAAGGAGGAATGCTCTGAATTGGGGGTCTTGAGGGAGCTCTATCCGAGAGCTTTTGATGCAGCAGTTGACAAGAATGCTACGTCAGCAAGATCTGGTCTTACAGCAGCAGCAGTTGGATTCTGGATGATGTGGAATCCAGTAGCAGCAGAGGAACTACCTGATTATGGGATGAAAAGGGAAGGCTTTTATTAGACCTTGAAAATTTCAGACCTAGGCCTGGAACAGAGGACAGATATCTATGGGATGGGATCTATAGTGTCAAATCTGGGTATAACAGAATGCTAAATTTTGAAGAGGGATGGAGACATGATTCCATTGATAAGAAGACATGGTTGTTAAAAATTCCTCTCAAGGTACAAATCTTCCTTTGGCTGTGCAGGAGGGATGGATTAATCACAAGTGATCTACGCCACAGAAGATTGGGTACTGATCATCATGTGTGTTTTTTATGTGAGATGAGCACCGATAATGTAAATCACCTCTTCTCTTCTTGCGTTATCACTGATGTCATTTGGAGAAAAATTTGTCAGGAGCCTTTACCAGAGTGGGATTCTATGTGGCATGGGTTTGAGGTGAGAAGGAAACCACATGTCCACATGGCTGCTTCTGTTTGGTGTGTATGGAAGGCAAGGAATGAGAGACTTTTTCAGGAGAGGCTAGTATGTTGTGAGAATATTGTAAGAGAGTGCTGGTCCCTCATACAGTCTTGGGGATCCTTTTTGTAATCTCCCTTCTTTGCACATAATATACTACTCTGGACTGCTATAGCAAGATGATAGCTCTCCTTTCTATTTCAAAAAAATAATCAGATGTCTTAAAAGATATGCTTCTTCTCTCTTCTTTGGCTCTTCTTTTTCTCTCTAGCTCTCTTTCTTTAATTCTCTGCCTTCAGCTTCTCTTCTTTTCTTCTTCTTCTTTGATTTCCTTCTCAGGCTTTAGTCTTTCTTCTTCCTTGATTTCTCCTTCCTTCTTCTCTGCCTTGTGCTTCTACCTTTGCGCACCTCTACTACAGTGCTTCTTCTTCCTTCATTATCTTCTTCTTCTACCTTCTCTACTTGGCCACACCTTTTCCTCTTCTCTTCTTCTTTGGCTTCAAGTCCTTCGTCCTACCTTAGCCTATCTACTTTTCGTGCTTTAGCTCCTCTTCCTTCTTCTTTCTTTGCAGCTGCACCTTCCTCTTCTTCTTTGTCTTCTTGGCTTCAAATCCTTCTTCTTCCTACCTTAGCCTCTCTACTTTCCGTGCCTTAGCTCCTCTTCCTTCTTTCTCTACGTTGTGCCTTCCTTTTCCTCTTTTCTTTCCCTGCACAGTGAAGAGAAAAACCTATCTCCTAGCCTCCTCGTGTACACTCTCTGTTTCTCTCTCCGCTCTCTCAGAGCCAGCCGGGTAATCAAGTCGGTCATGCATGCCCGGGTCCAGGCACACCGGCGTGGGTGGTGTGCAAGGGGTGCAAGGTATACGGGTCGGGTACCAAGTCTACGTCGGTGTGTGTCGTGGACGAGGCGGGGGCATGGGCGAGGGACCTCACCCCATGTTACTTGAGGCAAACAGCTAAGAACACAAATAATTTAAGGTGCTCACCTCACTTCTGAGTTTTTGAGGTTGGACTAAAAGTCTGACCTGCTTCTTCACGCCCGTAGGTGAGGTGCTTCGCTCAATTGGGGCAGCTGGGTGCCTTGCAAAGCCTGCTCTTGGGCTGGATGCATGCGTGAGACCTCGCGCATCACCTAGGCTTGTTCTCCTGGAGCGCAGCAACCTAGAGCGAAGCTTGCAAGCAAGCTTGCTCGTGCGTTAATGGCGACAGGGGGTCAGACCTGAAATTACTCAACACGGCCTTGCAGCCTCATTAAACCAGATGGGGAGCTTCGTCGTGTCACGACGAAGGTGAGGCGGTTGGTGGCTGGCCGTAGGGTGGCCTAGGCATGCGTGCCTAGGTCGCTCTATGGCCGTGTTAATGGGTGTGTTCGTTGTGCGAGTGTGGAGGTGTTGGCAGTCAATGGAAGGGCGGATGATGATCAGTGGGTGATGGTGGAGGTTTTGAGATGGGTGGTGAGTCATGTGGATGGGTGGAGCAACGGGAGCACCTTCGCCGGTGGTCAGCTGGAGATGGAGAAGGTGGTGGTGGTCTGTGGTTGTCGGTGCATGACAGTAGAAATTGATAAGGGGAAAATGAAGAGAGGAGAGAGAGGAATAGTTCTAACCTAGCTAAGTGGATGAAGGGGGGTAGAAAGGTGGCTGGCCATACCTGTCGTCGCCAAAGAAGAAGACTTCCAGTGGAGGGAGAGCGACGACGACGATGAGGCTGGAGCACGTACGCGGGTATTGCACGATGCGAAGGAAAGAGACGAAGCTGGCTCTGCCACTGGTATTGTGGCAGAGCGACGAGAAGGAGGGAGATAGGTCACAAGAGCCTACTAGATTGGAGGAGAAGGGACGAATTGGAGGTGGTTCTCCGACCAAGTCAAGCTAAATGGGAGCGGCCGGAGGTGGTGGTCCTTTTATAGGCACTGGCATGGGCTCTTATTATTGGAAGACAAGCTTCCAAACATAAGAGTCTTCACCGGAGTAGGATTCAGAGAGATACTGACGTGCGCTCATGCGTATGTGTTAAGAAGTGTCGTTATAGTTCGCATTTGCAACACCGATTTTAAAGTAAAGAAACAGAGGTGAGTTCGAGTGTCGGTCTTAGGGAGGCGTGAAAATCAGATTTTGCTTATCACTTGCTGTCATGGAAATCACAGAGTTTTGCTTGCGAGAAGGTACGGTTGGAAAGCGAGAGAGAGAGAGATAGAGAGAGAGATTATGGTTAGAGTTGTTTCTTTCTTTAACATGCAACTTAGGTAGGAAATAAACTAAATAACTTCATTAATCATGCAGCTTTAGTTCACAGATTACAACATTAGATACATGCTTAAACATAAGTAAAGGAAAGCTTAAAAGAGAGGAAGAAAGAGAGAGAGAGAGGGAGAGTGGCAAGGCAGCCACGGTGGTGGAGAAGGCTCTGTCGGTGGCTCGTCGTCTTCGACGATTACAAGAGGGCCTAAAGCTAGCTAAGAGAGGTGTAGAGTAGTTGCAAGGGAAGTGAATGCCTTAAATGAGTGGTTAGAGGGGGTTTAAATAGGGAGAAGGGGTTTTAGCGACGTCCGTGACGTCACTAAAACCCTTCCAAAAGCGTCGGTGAAGCCCCTAGCCCTCCGGTTGCATGCCTATGCCGTTTTTCTTCACGCTCGATCCGTGGGTACAGCATGAGAGCCGTCCGATCGAAGATCGTACGGCTGAGATCCTTGCCCGGGCGTGCTTGGATAGTGCCTTGAGTGCATGTGCACGCAGGCATCGTCGTCTGGTGTGCACGCTTGAGTGGCCAATCGTCGTCTGAGGGCACGCCGCATGGCGCTATCGCCACCGTCCAAGTGCTGATCTACGGCTGAATTTCATCCGCGCACCTCGCTGCCTTCAAATTCCCGCACTACGCGGCTCAACCCGCGTCGTGTGTGTGCGGGCATGCGCGTTAACTGCTACGCCACACCCGCTGCTTTGTCGTAGCGACCACAAGTGTGCGCACGGTTCTCGACCGTCCGATCAGAGATCGACGATTGAGATTTGATCTTTGGCTGAAGGTGGGAGCAGCGTGCAGTGAGCGGGCACCACGTGGCTCATCGAGGGCGGTTGATCATCAGATCAATGGTCAGAACTTCTTGGGCCCATTGTGGGAGCTCCAGATGTCGAATTTGGCTGATTTTGAGTCTGTTGGACTTCGTTCGTCGTTCTGAATCCATCCGTGCAGTCCGATTGCTCATCTGAGGTCTGCTTTGACAAGTGCTTACACAAATGGCCATTAATACAGTTTTATAAGCAATCTTGGTATATGATGCATGCAATGCTCCCATTCTACTTATGTTGTGCCTTTTATTCTTAAGATGGGCCCTGTTTAACAGAATTATGACCCCCATATGCAGTGTTATCATACCCCCATGCTTACTCCTTGCTAGTCCCTAGCAAGGTTTATTCTAGCCTTTATTTTCTGTCAGAATTTAAGAAGTAATTGCTTAGACACTTCGTCACTTGTCAATAGGAGGAAATATACTAAGATCTTAATCTACAAAGACTAAGCACCGCCCGGGTGTCTGCCAAAATACGAATCACCCGAATCCTTACTTTAATGTATATAACTATACATATGTATATGTGTATATATATATATATATATTTTAGAATTTTTTTTGGAATTCAGAGTGGGTTGGTAACTTTTTACAGCTACCCAACCCACCCAAAACTCGATCAAAACCCTAAGTGCTAAGCATCTTGGTGTGAAGATTGCGATAGACTCACTCAACGGTAATTCAGACAAACTTCGGGTTTCTACGCCCCTAGGTGACCGGAAGAGGAAATATATTTGCCTGAAGGTGTATTTGTTTGATTGGTAGCTTTCTCCCTACGTTTGTTTTAATTGGGGTCAACACAAGGATTCTTTTCCAGTGTATATCTCCCCAGCTTGTACTACTTCCCCGCTTCTTCCTTAAGTGTTTTGGTTCTTCTTGTGCAATTATTGAGCTGGGCTCTGGACAACCGACCAATGGACCGTTACCCACGATCACTTGCCAACCATACTCGTGCAGTGAAGTGTGGTTTATTTTGTTTTCTTTTCTTCTCCTTTTTTTTTGTAGGTGGCTTCCCTGATCTTAAATGTACCTAGAGGCAATGAAGAAGAAGTGGTCCCGTGGCTAGGTTCTGGACAACCTACCAATGGGCTATTACCTACGACAACTTGCCAGCCATACCACCCTAGAGAGTTCATTAGCTTCCCAATTTCTGTCAAAATCTCCGAGGAGTGAGTTTATGCAAAAATGTGTGCAGATGCTTAGACTCAATGTTTTTCTGAGTTAGAGGGTAAGTTGATAAGTCGTATACTTGTCACCTTATTTAGTAGGTGGATTAGAATAGCTTAAGGTTGCAAGGATTTGAAGCTAAATCCATATTTTAACGGACACTAAGGCTGATTAAGCCTGAAGGCCTGAAAAGTCTAAGTGTTTAAGTTGTTTTTGTATTATTTTCCACTATTGATTAGTTTATAATGCCTAAGTTTCTTCCTAAATTCAATTTTTTTTTTAATTTTATTTTATTCAGACTGATTAAATGAGCTCAGGATCATGCAATTTACCACCCCCCCATGCTTAAGTTGGACAATGTCCTCATTGGCAAATACATGGATGCATAGGGGTTCAAAAAGATAATATGTAAGTGACAAAAAATACCGGATTAGTCTGAATCCTCTGGGTTGTCTCCTAGGAAGTGCTGAGTTTAATGCCTTCCGCTAGGTGGTGCTTTGTGTCATCCCTCAACGAGGGTGACACTCTCCTTTGGGGTAACCTGGGCCAGGAAGTGCTTCAATCTTTGACCATTAACTGTAAAAGTGTGCCCAGTGTTAGGATCAGCGATTTCAACTGCCCCATTAGAGTAAGGCTTAACCACCCGAAATGGCCCTGTCCATTTGGACTTGAGTTTCCCTGGGAAGAGTTTTAGGTGGGCGTCGAATAGCCAGACTTGCTGGTTAGGCTCAAAGGCCTTTCTATGGATAAGTCGGTCGTGGACGACTTTCATTTTCTCCTTATACAGTCGACTATTCTCAAAAGCATCCGGATGAATTTCTTCAAACTCAGATAATTGGAGCATCTTCTACGCACCGACTAACTGGGGATCCATGTTACATTGCTTGATAGCCTAGTAAGTCTGGTGTTCCAATTCAACAGGAAGATGGCAGGCTTTGCCAAAGACCAGGCGATAAGGAGACATGCCTATCGGGGTCTTGAAAGCGGTCCTGTATGCCCACAGGGCATCATCTAGTCGTGTGGAGCAGTCTTTCCTGTCAGGTCTCACAGTCTTCTATAAAATGTTCTTGATTTATCTATTTGAGACTTCAGTTTGCCCATTTGTTTGCGGATGATACGGGGTAGCAATGCGGTGGGTCACCCCGTATTTTCTAAGTAGGGCACGGAATTGGGAATGGATAAAATGACTTCCACCATCACTGATCAAGGCCTTGGGTATTCCAAATCGAGTAAAGATGTTCTGCTTAACAAAGTCCATGACAGTCCTGTGATCGCATCGGCGGGTGGCGACGGCTTCAATCCATTTGCAAACATAGTCTACTGAGACTAGGATGTACTCAAAGCCGTTGGATGGTGGAAAGGGGCCCATAAAATCGATACCCCAAACATCGAAGATTTCGACAATCAAAATGGGCTGGAGGGGCATCATATCTTTCTTGGTCATGGTTCCCAGCATTTGGCAACGTGAGCAAGTCTTGGCAAAGTTGTGTGCATCCTTAGATAGGGACGACCAGTAAAATCCAGACTGTAGAACCTTTGCAGCCATTTTCTTTCCAAAGAAGTGGCCACCACAAGCCTAGTCATGACAAAAGGAAAGCACACTTTGAACTTCATTCTTGGGGATACACCTCCTGATGATCTAGTCAGCACAGAGGTGAAACAGCATGGGATCATCCCAGAAATAGTGCTTGGCCCCAGCCAAGAACCTGTCCTGTTGCTGTCTGGACCAGCTGTGCGGGGTTTGTCCTACAGCAAGGTAGTTGACGTAGTCAGCATACCATGGCAGTCTCTTGTCTTGCACAGCCAGAATGTGTTCATCGGGGAAGGCGTCAGATAGAGGTAGGGAGGGTCCAATGTGGTCTGGATGAAGTCTAGACAAGTGGTCAGTCCCCACATTCTTCGATCTGGCCTTGTCGCAGATTTCCAGGTCAAATTCCTGCAAAAGTAGGATCCATCTGATGAGCCTGGGCTTCGCATTCTTCTTGGCCAACAGGTGCCGGATGGCTGAATGGTCAGTGTAAATGGTCACATGGGATCCTAGCAAGTATGATCAGAACTTTTCAAGTCCAAAGACTACAGCGAGCAACTCTTTCTCTATGACCGTATAATTTTGTTGGGCCTCGTCCAATGTTTTGCTCGTGTAGTAGATCACCACGGGCTTCTTGTCCTGCCTTTGTCCCAGGACAGGGCCTATGGCAAAATTTGATGCATCACACATAATCTCAAAGTCCTGGGACCAGTCCAGGGGCTGAAGTACAGGTGCTGTGGAGATTAAGTCTCGGAGGGTGTGATAAGCCTAGATGCAATCAAAAGACATGTGGAATATGGCGTCGTTGGCCAGAAGGTCGGTTAAGGATTTGGAAAGCTTGGAAAAGTCTTTAATGAACCTTCGGTAGAAGCCAACGTGTCCCAGAAATGAGCAAATCTGTCGGACTGAGCCAGGTAGAGGAAGTTTGGAAATCAAATCAACCTTAGCCCGATCTACCTCGATGCCGCTATGCGATACGATGTGACCGAGGACAATTCCTTCTTGAACCATAAAATGGCTCTTTTCCCAACTTAACACCAGATTAACCTCGATACATCATTTCAGTATTTTCTCCAAGTTGCTTAGACAATGGTCGAATGAATTCCCGAATACAGAGAAATCATCCATAAATACCTCTAAGAATTCACCCACCATTTCTGAAAAAATGGCTAGCATGCAATGCTGGAAGGTAGCAGGTGTGTTGCATAACCCGAACGACATTCGACGGAATGCAAACGTGTCGTACAGGCAAGTGAATGTGGTCTTTTCTTGATCCTCCAGAGTAATTGCAACTTGGTTATATCCTGAATATCCATCCAGGAAGCAAAAATACTTCTGCCCTGCCAATCTTTCGAGGATTTGGTCAATGAATGGCAAGGGGAAATGATCCTTCTTAGTGGCTTCATTGAGCTTCCTATAATCAATACACACCCGCCATGCGGTGGTGGTGCAGGTGGGGATGGATTCGCCAAGATCATTGGTGACAACGGTGAGCCCAGCTTTCTTTGGAACCACTTGAGTGGGTCTCACCCAGGGGCTATCGGAGATAGGATAGATGATGTCGACGTCAAGCCACTTGATAATTTCCTTCTTAACGACCTCCCGCATGTTTAGGTTTAAACATCTTTTCATCTGGTGGGAGGGTTGTGCCCCATCTTCCAGGTAAATCTTATGGGTGCAATAGGTGGGGCTAATTCCTCTTAAGTCAGAAATGGTCCAACCAATGGTGGCCCGATGTTCGGAAAGGGTCGCAGTCAACCTGAGCTCCTGATCCTTGGTTAGATGAGAATTAATAATCACAGGGAAGGTCTGGTCAGGTCCCAGGAAGACATACTTGAGATTCTCGGGTAGTGGCTTAAGCTCGAGTGCGGGTGAATGATAGTTGAAGGAAAAGGAAAAGGCAGGAGTTGATCAACATCGTTCTCCTCAAATGGTGTTGTGTGATGGTAATCAGCCTTACAGAGGTCCATGGGTTGTGACGGGGACAGGTTAGAACAGTCATTACGGGATTGGTGATCAAAGACAGAACTAAGGGTGAGGCATTCCTCGACCAGAGTTTGCAAAGGATCATGTTCCTCAACGCAATCGCAATCAAAAGACTTTGTCGCCTGGAAGATATCCAATTGCATTTTCCTATCTCTGAAGGCGATTTCCATACATCCCGTGTCACAATCAATGTTTGCCTTAGCTGTAGCTAAGACAGGTCTGTCTAAGATTATGGGTGCGTTCTGTAATTTTTCAAGGACTTCCATGTCGGGTACCAAGAAGTCGACCGGGAAATAGAAGTCCTTGACCCGTACGATTACGTCCTCGACAACCCCCTTCAGGGTTTTCACTGATCTATCAGCTAGCCGGATGGTGACAGGTGTTGGTTGAAAGACGACTTTCCCTTCGCGTTATAGTATTTAACTGGTTGAAAATCGACTAATCAAAAATAATGAAAATAACCACTCATAGAAGAGCAGGTCGTGTCCACAGGGAGGCAATTATGCAATCAATACTTAATTGTTTAATGTTATTTCGAACAGTGCGAAATCCCTATTCAAATCTAACTTAAAATGTGAAGTAGATTTGCAATAACTTAAGAAGATAGGGGTATATGTGCAGTTTTTCCTCACAGAAATCCTCAATAAATTCATGATGAATTTATGCAATTTTCATGTGATGTGTACTAGAGACAATTAGTACTTAAGTTAAGCCTAAAATCAATCTTTAAACTAGTTAATATCAATACCACGCAATTATAAGGAACTATGAGTGTTCAAATGCAATTCTGCCATAATATAATAATAAAAAAAATCAAATTAGGTGGCAACGGCATTGAATGTAAATTTTAATTGGGGGGAAAACAGGGCTTTTTCGTCTCTCCTTGTGAGAGAGGGAGAGCACCGCAGGGGTTGTTGCACGACTTAAGAGGACGGCGAGGTTCAGAGCTCTCCGGTTGTGGCAGCGGCGGCGACGGAGGTGGCCGGAGGTGGCTGGCGGCGGTGGCCAGAGCTCCAACCTGTTGAACAAGAAGGCGGCGGTGCTGCTGCAGTGCCCCCTGGTGTGTGAGCACGCTGGTGTGCAGCCGTGCAGGCAGAGGCTGGAGCATGCGGGCGCACCTGCAGGGTGGCATGGGTGTGCTTGTGGCGCGGATGCAGGGTGGAGAGGCAAGCTTGGTGCGCGGTGCACCGAGCAGGGGCAGGCGCTGGATGAGCGATGCGTGCACTGTAGTGCCTTGGAGGCGAGGCGATCTGCAGAGGGGAGTGCCAGGCACTGGCTTGAGGCGACTCTAAAGAACTTGGCGTGCGGTGCCTGCTGGAACGGTGGAGGTGATGAAGGGAGGCAGACCTGCAGGGCCTGGAAGGTGCAGAGCAGCGTCTGCGGGGAGGTTGAAGTGCGCGCAGCTGTAGGCTGAAGCACGTCTGCAAAGATGAGCGGTGGAAGCGGGTGAAGCACTGCGGGCTTGGTGCGTGGGCGTGCTGAGGCGAGATGGCGCTCTGCAAGGAGCGCTGGAAGGTCTGCAGTGTAGGAGTTGAATGCACGTGCCTGTAGGCACACCTGCGATGCAGGAGCAAGCATCTGCAGCGTCACTGCTGCAGGCTAAGGCACGGGCATCTGCTTAATGCTGTGCAGAATTTGGTGATGGCGCTGTGGTCGGTGGAGGCTGAGGCAGGTCTGCAGTGGGCACTTGGCGGGCGAACAGGGGCAAGGGTGAACAGTTGCAGGCAGATGTGGCGTGAGCGCCTACAGCAAGGGGCGCTGGAGGATGGATGCTTGGAGCACAGTGTGCGCGGTGGGTCACAGGGTTCGCCCTTTCCACAGTGAAGCAGTTCCCCGCAAGGGGGGAAAGATGAAGATCAATTCCCAGTGCACCTCCTCTCTTTTTTAATTCCTCTCTCTCCCTGCATACGTGAGTTAAGGGATTTTCAAATTCCTTAACTATTTCTGGCCTCGTCAGTTGAAGGGCGGCAGGAGATTAACCCCATGTGCGGCGAGGGAGGGGGGAAAGAGTTGCGGCTGTTGGGGAAATTTATCCCCCACCCTTGTTCTTTCTGCATTTTATTACCTGCACATAAAAAGAACATAATCATTAAATCATGATGCATACAATTATTCTATAACTTTGTGTAGTTATTAACAAACCTAAAATGTACAATTAAAGTTACTTAGGCGTAATATTAGTCCATTAAAATGGACTCATCAAATTCCCCCATGCCTAAGATTTGCTAGTCCCTAGCAAAAATGAAAATAATAGAAGTAATCAGAAGATTTCCTCTTTCTTTATTTCAAAACTTTAGAAATCCAGACAAATGTGATGTGATAATAGCCTAAGTAACGGATCCAAGTGAAAAAGCCGATTCGCATTGGGAGTTCGTACATCACCCTTGGCAAAAATTTCTGTCGAGATAGGCAACTACTTCCCTCGGGGATAAAGCAGACGATAATCTGCAATTTGACCCCGGCGATTGGCTTAGGTAAGAGATATCGAGTTGAATGGAATTGTATTTGGTGGCACACACTCATCTGGTGCTACATATAGTCTAGTACTGCAAACTCTATCTCTCTAGACTATTAGATAAGTCAACTCTGAGAGAGGCTATACAATTGTGCTCTCTTGAAGTTCCTGGGCACTCTCTCTTTTCTTTCTTTCTTTCTTTCTGAGATCACGAATCTCGCCAGATTTAGAAATTGTACTCACTATTTGGTGGCCTCACATGGCATCTATACTTCAATTAAAGTCCTAATAACTCTACAACTAAGTTAGAGTTCTCAACCAGTATTCAGGCGATCAGAAATACTAGAAGGTAGGTATGGGTCATATTTGGTGGAATGCGATAGGTGTTCTGTTGCCTCAGAAACAGAGTTACATTAGACCCTTTTTTTTTTGTAATATAACTTTTTCTTCTTTTTCTTCTTTCTATTTCTTCTTTTCTTCTTTTATATATATATATATATATTTTTTTTTTTTTTCTTCTTATTTTTGTTTCTTTTTCAATCAACACAACACAATACGGACTTTTATTTATGAGGCATTATTAGGGATGATGATGGTCAAGAGGAAGTTATGTGGCTTATTTGGTGGAAGTGCCTATTCTCAGCACTGGGAAGGAATGGATAGGACAGGCGTATTTCTAACCTTTGACACTATTACCCTCCTTTAGTTGAGGACTCTATGAAGGATGATCGTAACAATCCACCATAGTTATAGCTTTATTAAGACTCAATCTTTGTGTATCTGCCTCATTTGGTGACTCTCAGGAATTCGCACAAAATACGCACACAGGAACAGAGAGTGAGAACTACGCCTAACTCTGAAGTATCATCATCTAATTGTCCAAAACTTAAGAGTCCTTGCACTAGACTTAGTGCACCAGTAATCTCTCTACTTTCTTCTCCCAAATATGAGGTGGATCTATTGGACGATAGTATGCCTGACTCCCTATGAACTATCCAAGGGTTCAGTAGACTTAAAAATGCTCATTGGTTTTCCTTAAGGATCCATTACCAAGTCTACGTGAACGTGAAATAAATGTATTGGATTCTAAACTTAAGAAATAATTCTGGAAGAAAAACCTCTAATGACAAAGGTATTTTGCTTGGGACTAACCCATTCAGCTCAAGAAAAGAGATTTTTTTTTTTTTATATGCTAACCTAAATGCATGAATACTTCCTAAAATGCAAATGCACTCCCCCATGCCTAAATCCTACAATGTCCCCATTGTAAAATTAAAATACGAGGAGAAAGGAAAATATCACCTAACACAGTTTGCTGGGTTGCCTCCCAAGAAGCGCTGCATTTTCTGTCAGCAGCCAAACTTATATGGAACCTGTAAGTCAGGTTCCAAACATAAAAGGTTAGGCCCTAAGAATATGCGTAATAGCGTAGGCCTAGAAAATAGGTAACCACGGATGTTGGCAAGCTGATGATGCAATGTAATTCCAAATGCTCACCAGAAGAAATGAAAATAGAAAATCTCATTGGCTACCTTGGGAGGTCTAAGAATAATAAACGGAATATGAAAAGGGACCTCTCGAAATGGACTAAGTGGAGGATAAGAAGGATCCTCTAGAGCAGGATGCGTTTTAAAAGATATACACATAATTAGTTCAAACACTTGAATGGCGAGAGTAAAAGTACAAGCATCAATCCACACTCGCCATTCTACTCTAGGATGTACTGGCCTGATATATTCTCCAGAAAGAATGTACCTGAGTAGAGATCTGAGCCACGGATCAGTTAGGGAGTATAAGGGTTGTTTGTAGTGTTGGAAGGTAATGGTTAAGTCCAATGAGGGCTTAGTTGGTGTTAGGTCCAATTCCAACAATGATTCAGATTGAGTGCACTCCCTGGTTGTAGACAACTTCATGTTACCCTGCCTAGTATTAATGATCGGAGTCATATTTGAATCAAGGGTAGACTCCAAATTAGAACTCTTTAATGGCAGGGTGAAAATGTCAGAATCATTATCATTCCACTCATCCCCAAATTTGTTTGGTTCATTCAAATATTTGTCGGGGTGTATATGTGATTCATTAGGAGTTGGATTAGTATCTTCAATTATTTCTAACAGAGGATCAGTATTAATATTTTGGAGGAAGCCTATATCATTGAATTCGTTATTGTTCTTGGGGTATAAATCCTCAAATGACCTATTTTGTCCTCGAGAGCTCCCATAGACTTCTCATTATTTTGTTTGTCCTCCTCTAATATTAACTCCTATTTTGATGGAGGATGACTCTCAAAAGAAAGTAGGAATCTGGATTTAATCATATTATTTCTATCCTCTGGAGTTAAATCCTCAAATGATAAATAATTCTCCGGTGATTCACTCCAGATTTTCAGTGCAGGTTCATCTGTTGGGGCATCCTCATCCTCTGAATTAGACTCTTCATATCCCTAAGACTAGAATTGATCATCCTCTATTCCCTTAGGGTCACCTTCATTAGGTGCATTTGAATCCTCAGGATATTGAATGATAGGTGTTGATTCCCTAAGTAGAGGGTCAGGAGTAGGCTCACTAAGGGTAGAATGGGATTCCATCAAATAATTAATAGGGGAAGTGATAGGAATAATACAACCTTGACTCAGGTTGGTAGGGTTAAGGAGAATGCTGTCATTGGGGTCAAGGTCCTCAAGAGGTAGCATCTTCCCTTGCTTTTGATTGCAATATAATTCAGGTGGATAATCACTATGATCGTTATCCTCTAGTGGCCTTGTCTCACTGGGAGAGTCTAAGTGATGGCTACCTAAAATTGGATCCCTATTGTCATTAGGTTCCTCAGAATTATTTTCATGATCATGGTTTATTGGGTAGGGATCAGGATTATTGGGAAGCATGTAGCTAAGTTGTCTTATTTCTTCATTTAATTGTTGACTATTCCTTAACATCTCTCCCATTGATTCCATTATTTCCTTTTAATTTTTTTGCATTTCTATTGTAAAAGAGGAGAGGCTACTATTATCAGGTTGGGGAGGATAGTCAATTTCAGGCTCTAGTTGCCTAGGGGTATTGGTCCAACCTCGATACGGAAAATCATGAAGGGTGGGAGGGTTGGGTGTTTGCATGGAAGTAGGGATTTCAGGATTGGAAAATCCCTCTCCTAGGCTCTGCTCAAAAGTGGGAGTTATCAAGCCAGTACTCCCAGGGTAAGAATGAGAATGATCCCATGAATTATCAATGTACCCATCAAAGGATGGATACGCTTAGAGCATGGGATCCTAATTAAAACATGGGAAGTATTGACTCTGATAATCTGAATGATAGGAGTAAGAGTAATCCATTTCTTTAAGCAAAATAATTTTAACTTTCTTAGGATTCAGCAGAAAACTTCCTAAAGAGTCCTATTGTCACAGCAAATGCAAATTCAATGAGATCTATTTTTAGTAGATTGCAGGTCTTAGAGTTATATGTTTTGTTGGTGGCCAAACAAGTTTTGAAAAATTTACGCTTCCCAGGCCAACCTTTGATGGTGCTAATAACCTAGTCGCAAGGGATGGAAGTCTTGAATTGAGTCCACACACGAGGAACCGAAGTAACTTGGTGGATAGGCTTGTTGATTTTCGACTAACTTCCCTTGTGGTGCAAAAAAGGAGAGCTAGAAATTTATCTAGTGACCTTATGTGAGGTGCACAGTGTCTCAAGTGTGCAAGCATACAATCGTGTTTTGATTTTTTGAAATTCCGCAAATAGGATCCTTTTGCTCACAATTTTCAGTCATAGATTTTAAAGTCCAACCTCTTAACAGTCCCAATTTTTTTAAAGTGACCACTAAATTAATTTGATTCAAGCACTTTAGTGGTCTTAGATTTAGGTTCAATGCATATGCATGACAAGTAATTAATGCTCAAGAGAAGACGTACCTTACTCCAGCTTTCTTCGTGCAATAATGAATGCAGTGCAATAAAAAATAAACTAGATGCTGCTCATTCAGTCTTAGATGATCGTCCTATAGATATGCAGCTTCTAGTAGGCAGTTTGAATAAATATTTTTTTTTAATAATAATAACAAACAGATCTAATCTAACTAGCTAACTAAAATGCAGTTCAAAATAGTTCAAATAATCCTATAATCTAAATAAAAGGGAACACGTTCCTAAAAATACCCAACAAGGGCCTAAAAGACACTAATTTAAATTGTAATGTCTATCTAACTAAATCTAACTAAGACGTACTTCCTAAATCAGAAATAGGCTTCTCCGTAAGCCTATATGTGTGGGATCAAGGCCCACGTGTTCCTGTTGTCGGCCTCCAGGTGGCCTCAAGGTCCACCAAAAAGATCGTCTCTGCCGTGCGCGTTGTTCACGTTCAAAGTCGTCGCTTTACTACGCCTCGTCGCTGTGTCAAATTCCTCGCACAATAATAAAAATGATTAGATAATTTCGCAACTCAAAATATTTAAAAACAATAAAGTAAATCTATTACATCTGTTGCCTCCCCGGCAACAACGCCAATTTAAAAGATGACTTTTCGCTTCGCGTTATAGTATTTAAGTGGTGGAAAAATCGACTAATCAAAAATAATGAAAATAACCACTCACAGAAGAGCGGGTCGTGTCCACAGGGAGGCAATTATGCAATCAATACTTAATTGTTTAATGTTATTTCAAATAGTGCGAAATCCCTATTCAAATCTAACTTAAAATGTGAAGGAAAGTAGATTTGCAATAACTTAAGAAGATAGGAGTATATGTGCAGTTTTCCCTCAAAGAAATCCTCAATAAATTCATGATGAATTTATGCAATTTTCACGTGATGTGTACTAGAGACAAGTAGTACTTAAATTAAGCCCAAAATCAATCTTTAAACTAGTTAATATCAATACCATGCAATTATAAGGAACTATGAGTGTTCAAATTCAATTCTGCCACAATATAATAATAATAATAATAAAATCAAATTAGGTGGCAATGGCATTGAATGTAAATTTTAATTGGGGGGAAAACAGGGCTTTTTTCCTCTCTCCTCCTTGCGAGAGAGGGAGAGCACCGTGGGGGTTGTTGCGCGGCTCAAGAGGACGACGACGTCGAGAGCTCTCCGGTGGTGGCAGCGGCGGCGATGGAGGTGGCTGGAGCTCTGGCCTGTTGAACAAGAAGGCAGCAGTGCTGCTGCAATGCCCCCTGCGGAGTGGGGTGTGCGTGCGCTGGTGCACGCCCGTGCAGGTAGAGGCTGGAGCATGCGGGCGTGCCTGTAGGGTGGCGCGGGTGTGCTTGTGGCGTGGATGCAGGGTGGAGAGGCAGGCTTGGTGCGTGGTGCACCAGGCAAGGGCAGGCGCTGGATGAGCGGTGCGCACACTGCAATTCGCTGGAGGCGAGGCGATCTGCAGAGGGGAGCGCCAGGCGCTGGCTTGAGGCGGCTCTGAAGACCTTGGCATGTGGTGCCTGCTGGAACGATGGAGGCGGACCTGCAGGGCCTGGAAGGTGCAGAGCAGCGTTTGCAGGGAGGTTGAAGCGGGAGCGGCTTCAGGCTGAAGCACGTCAGCAAAGATGAGCGATGGAAGCGGGTGAAGCGCTGCAGGCTTGGTGCGCGGGCGTGCTGAGGCGAGATGGTGCTCTGCAGGGAGCGTTGGAAGGTCTGCAATGCAGGAGTTGAAGGCGCGCGCCTGCGGGCACACCTGCGGTGCAGGAGCAAGCGTCTACGACGTCGCTGCTGCAGGCTAAGGCACGGGCATCTGCTTGATGCTGTGCAGAATTTGGTGATGGCGCTGTGGTCGGTGGAGGCTGAGGCGGGTCTACAGTGGGCACTTGGTAGGCGGACAGGGGCAAGGGTGAACAGTTGCAGGCAGATGTGGCGTGAGCGCCTGCAGCCGGGGGCGCTGGAGGATGGATGCTTGGAGCACAGTGCGCACGATGGGTCACGGGGTTCGCCCTTTCCACGGTGAAGCAGTTCCCCGCAAGGGGGGAAAGATGAAGATCAATCCCCAGTGCACCTCCTCTCTTTTTTAATTCCTCTCTCTCCCTGCATGCGTGAGTTAAGGGATTTTCAAATCCCTTAACTATTTCTGGCCTCGTCAGTTGAAGGGCGGCGGAAGATTAACCCCATGTGCGGCGGGGGAGGGGGGAAAGAGTTGCGGCTGTTGGGGAAATTTATCCCCCCACCCTTGTTCTTTCTGCATTTTATTACCTAGACATAAAAAAACATAATTATTAAATTATAGAATGTTATAAAATTAAATCATGATGCATACAATTATTCTATAACTTAGTGTAGTTATTAACAAACCTAAAATGTACAATTAAAGTTACTTAGGCGTAATATTAGTCAATTAAAATGGACCCATCATTGGTGTCAACTCTCCGAAACCAAATTGGTGGTACAGGGTTGTTGGAATCAGATTGATAGAAGCACCTAAGTCCAGGAGCGCTCTATCAAATGTCATGTCCCCAATATTGCAGTAAATCAGGGGTGCTCCTGGGTCAGTTCGCTTGAGTGGAAGGTTGCTTGATATTACGAAGCTTGCTTGTTCGGAGAGCACAACTTTCCTAGGTGCTTGAGGTCTTGGCTTACGCTTGGGTGTATAGGCATCTTTTAAAAACTTGGCATAAGCCGGGATGTGCTTGACGTCTTCGAGGAGCGGAATATTAATCTGTACTTGCTTAAAGATCTCCAAAAGCTCCTCAGTTTCCACAACATTCTTCTTTTTCTTGATTGTTTCCAAGGCCTCTGGGTAGGGTGTCTGAATGTGGATTGGATCTATTTCTGGGTCCTTGGGTTTTTCTGGTGCCTCTTTTGAGTCGGTTATTTCAGCGGGTGAAGTCTTGGGGAGAGTCGGCCATTTGGGAACCTGGGTTTTGGTGCCGCTTCTCAAGGTCACCGCATTCGCAGAGGCATTGGGGCCATGGGTTGATCCTTTAGAAGACAAGGATGAAGAAGCACCAAACCCAGGGGGTGTTTGCAGGGCTGGCTGGACCATGTGAGCCTACCCGGGATTGCCTTGGAACCCTTGTGAATTGGGGCCTCTGTTAATTATGTTTCACGGGTTCTGTTGTGGCTGGGAAGGTAGGGATCCTTGTTGTTTACAGTCCAAGAGTTGGCTTAACTGTCCCTTTACCAAGGCCATTTCCTCCTGATGTTTCTGGTTCATGTTAGCCATCATCTTTATTAGGGTGTCCATTTGGTTTTGTGGGGGAGGGGCCACCCTATTTTGATTATATGGGGGTCTAACTAGTGGTCCTTGCTGATAGGGGGCAAGTGTGGCTGCTGGTTTGGCCGGGGCTGGTTTGGAATTGCCGTGGTTTCTAGTTTGTCCAACCAAAGTTGGGGTGGTTACACTAGCCAGTGTTGTAAGTG
The DNA here is from genome assembly GCA_037157565.1 of Thalassia testudinum. Lineage (NCBI taxonomy): Eukaryota > Viridiplantae > Streptophyta > Magnoliopsida > Alismatales > Hydrocharitaceae > Thalassia > Thalassia testudinum. The sequence goes on along the minus strand of JAZHRO010000003.1, from coordinate 105,581,464 downwards.
TTGGAGAAAGGATCAGGTTTAGCATAACCTTGGATAGCTTGCACATCTTCAAGGATAGCCAATGTCGATGGAGAGGGAAGAGAGTAATCAAGGTTGAGGGAGCAAAGGTCCCTCCCTGGAACGTGGTCAGGGGTTATTCCAAGTTTAGTTGGGTTAAGGGATGGACCAAGTCAACATTATGTGCTCCTTTTGCTAGAGAGAAGGTCTATAACGGGTTTCTAGTATGGTTTAGTAGCTCATCAATCTTTTTGTCCACCAATTGCACTCGATCTAGTTTCTTGGCAATGATGTCCATGTCAACCATTCCAGAATTTTCTTGTACCTCATAAATCCCACCACAGGGTTGACTGGACCAGTTAAACTGGGTCATGGAGGCATTTTTGAGTGAATTCTTGCTCATAGACTCAATGAGCTCAAAAGTGCTCTCCTCGTCCTTGTTCAGGAAGTTCCCCCCGCATGAGGCATCGACGAAGTTCCGTAGGTTGCTGTCCAGACCATGGTAGAAAATCTGGGCCAATTGCCACCTTGGTACTTCGTGATGTGGGCATTTCCTCAAGAGTTCATTAAATCTTTCCCACTCCTCATGGAACTGTTCCCCACCTTGGAGTATAAAGGTAGTAATAGCTCTTCTGAGGGCATTGGTCTTTCCTATGGGGAAGAATTTCTTTAAAAATGCATGCCTCAGTTCTTCCTAGGTGGTGATGGGTCTATCTAGGGTTCTAAGCCAGTGAGAAGCCTTGTCTCTTAACAAGAATGGAGACATCTTGATTAGAACAATGTCAAGGCTAATGTTCCTAGGTTTCACAGTTCGTGCTATGTGGTCGAGATCCTCTAGATGCTGGAAGGGGTCCTCATTTGAGCTTCCATGGAAGTGGATCTGGATCAGACTTAAGACATTTGGTTTTAGCTCAAAATCATCTCCCCCTTCGGGGATCCTAAGGTGTGGCTTAACTCTGATAGAGGAAGGATTATAGAAATTGCAGAGGGGCCTCGGTTGATCCTGAAATGGTGGTACATCGAGTGGTGGTTGCCTTTGTGGGCCTTGGAAGGGTGGTGGTGGTTGTTCTTGTGGGTTCTGTAACTGGTGTATGGCTTGCATGATGGTGTGGATTTGTTGTTGCTGAAATCGGTGGTTTGCATTAATTTGGGCTTGGATGATGGCCATTGTGTCTGGTGGGGGTTGATCCTCAGCCTCATCTACCCTAGGTTCAGCCAAGTTCCTAATAGAATCACGTCGCCTAGATTCCTATCCCAAAACAAACAACTCGGAATGTAGTGAGCGTCTCTCGTGCATACACTAGAGAAGAATAAGAGGGGATGAGAAGAGCGATAGATGAGAGAAATGTGTTCAATCAAGCAAACAAGCCTAGTCCTTATGGTGTATCCCTTAGGAGACCTAGAAATCTTAAAAAGGGTGATTAAGCCTGTAAGCATTGGACTCTCCTTCCCAAGGCTAATCTGGCCAAGTTGATTACGAGGAGATTGCAGGGAAGGTTCTTCCTTTGGCTTGCACCTCCGGTTCCGTATACCCCACAACCGCTGTCGTTTGACACTGCTCCACAGCCTAGTCACCAGATTCTACCAAGGGAATAAAAGCCAAGTGCCCAACGAATAAAACCTCGCCTTTCAAGACTTAACTCAGTCCTGCCTAGGGCACGTCTACTCAGTTTTACAAGGCCTAAGATAGTGCTTGTGCTAGGGTTATGTGATGAGGTATTGATTGGGGTGGTGCCTCTTAATTTTCCACTTTCAATGTGTGTGCTTCTATCAAAACATGATTTTCATGCAAGGATTTTTAAGATGTGGTGTCTTTTAGTGTTTCATCCCTACTTTAGCGTCTTTTAGGGTTGACGTGTCTTAATGTTTTCAGACAAGTTTCAGTGGGCACATCAAGTTTTGCACACAATTTGGTGAAAGTAGATTTCCTTTTATTCTGTAGAGGCTCTAAAACCCTAATGTACTCATCCTAATGATCATGCAGCTTCTATTAGATGAGTCGATTTTAGGGTTGAGTGGTGTGGCCCAAGTCAATCCATGGTGGCTTCGCAAACACCACTCAAAAAGAGAAAAGAACACTCCAAGAATTTATTCAGAATGTTAGAGTGTACATTTTTTGTTGGGTCATGTCTTAAAGATGTGGGTCAAGTAATCATACACCACGCCAATTTTTTTTAATTTTTACAATTTTTTGTTAAATTTTCCATGCAAGCAAATAGCCATGAGTGGAGAATTACTCACTACCGGTCCTTATTGCACCTACTCCCTTGTTACCATCATGGGATGCGTCGCTTCGCCGTCCAAGCGCCGAATTCCTGCAACCATCAAGTAAAAAGGAAACAAGGCATTAGACGATGTGAGAATGGATGTTGAATGGAAGTGACAAAACAAATCCGTTACCTCCCCGGCAACGGCGCCAAAAACTGACGTACGCTTGTGCGTATGTGTTAAGACGTGTCGTTATAGTTCGCACTTGCAACACCGATTTTAAAGTAAAGAAACGGAGGTCAGTCTGAGTGTCGGTCTCAGGGAGGCGTGAGAATCGGATTTCGCTTATCACTTGCTGTCACGGAAATCGTGGAGTTTTACTTGCGAAAAGGTGCGGTTGAAAATCAAGAGATAAATAGAGATAGAGAGAGAGTGAGATTAGGGTTAGAGTTGTTTCTTTCTTTAACATGCAACTTGGGTAGGAAATAAAGTAAACAACTTAATGGAAAATAACTTCATTAATCATGTAGCTTTAGTTCACAGATTACAACATTAGATGCATGCTTAAACATAAGTAAAGGAAAGCTTAAAAGAGAGGAAGAGAGAGAGAGGGAGAGCGACGAGGCAGCCACGGTGGTGGAGAAGGCTCCGTCGGTGGCTTGGCATCTCTAGCGATTAAAAGGGGGCCTAAAGCTAGCTAAGAGAGGGGTAGAGTAGTTGAAAGGGAAGTGAATGCCTTAAATGAGTGGTTGGAGGGGGTTTAAATAGGGAGAACGGCTTTCTAAAAGAAGGGGTTTTAGCGACATCTGGGACGTCGCTAAAACCCTTCCAAAAGTGTCGGTGAAGCCCCCAACCCTCCGATCACACGCCCGTGCCGTTCTTCACGCTCGATCCGTGGGTGTGGCATGAGAGCCGTCCGATCGAAGATCGGACGGCTGAGATCCTCGTCCGGGCGCGCTTGGATCACGCCTTGAGTGTGCATGCGCACGGGCGACGTCGTCTGGAGAGCGTGCGTGGCCAATCGCCACCTGAGGGCTCGCCGCGTGGCGCGATCGCCACCGTCCAAGTGCTGATCTATGGCTGAATTTCGCCCACACGCCTCGCTGCTTTCAAATTCCCGCATCGTGCGGCTCGAACACGTGTCGCGTGTGTGAGGGCGTGCGCACGGTTCTCGACCGTCCGATCAGAGATCAACGACTGAGATTTGATCTTTGGCTGAAGGTGGGGGCAGCGTGCGGTGAGCGGGTGCCACGTGTCGCATCGAGGGTCGTTGATCATCAGATCAACAGTCAGAACTTCTTAGGCCCGTTGTGGGAGCTCCATATGTCGGATTTGGCCGATTTTGAGTCCGTTGGACTCCGTTCGTCGTTCTGAATCCATCCATGTGGTCCGATTGCTCATCTGAGGCCTGCTTTGACAAGTGCTTACACAAATGGCCATTAATACAGTTTTATAAGAAATCTTGGTATATGATGCATGCAATGCTCCCATTATACTTATGTTGTGCCTTTTATTCTTAAGATGGGCCTTGTTTGACAGAATTATCACCCCCATATACAGTGTTATCAGACACCCATATCTCTTGTGCATTTGCACGAGAGATTTGATGCAAATCATACCCTGAAATCTTGCTCAGATGGAAGGAAATTCCTTAAAGAATCTCCCTTCCAAATCTGGGAGGAGATCTCCGAGGAATTAGGGAGTAATCCCCCTTCATTCCTCGTTGGAGTAGGATTCCTCCGCTTTAATGGCAGAGGGACCTAATTGTAAGAGTGGCGAGGAAGATAAGGGGTTTTATGCAAGAGTTTTCAAAAGTTAGGGGCCAGAATGTAATAGGGTGGACTATTTTGGAAAGTAGGTCAAGATGTCCACCCCTTAGGTCCAAATTTTGGTACAAACTTAATTTGGACCTAGGGAATTCAATGGTGAAGTTGGATTTTAGGTTTTACCACGTTTGAATGGATATTTTACACAAAAACCCAAATTAGATCAAATAATGAGCTAGGACCCCTATTTAGGTCAAATAGGTTCTAAAGGCCAATTTGAAGGTTCAAACCCTAGGGGATATTTTTTCATGAATTTTAGATGGCTTAGTTGATTTTTATCCTGACCAGAACCTTGTTGAATTAAGCGGGTCTGAATCTAAACTCCACTACTACTATATGTCGGAGCACTCGTTCACTCTACATCATAGAACTCAGAAGATATAATCAATATTAACTCGTAACTCCTAACTCATTCAATTCCTTAACTAATAAGATATCACTAGGAACTAAGGACTCATGAACTACATATACCTCATTCACTGCAGGAAACTATTAGCTCCATAAGTCAAGTAGTGTGAGGGTTATTTTATATCTAACTAAGGTAGAACCACTTCACCCCAAGGGGTGGTGGTTCCCTCTCCCTTAAACCCTCACCCTCCAGTTGACGCATGTTTTATTGATCATGCTAATATTCATCGGATAGCTCGTTCTCCCTAGAAGAACTCACTCCTCATTTGGGTTAACTCATAACTAATTCACTCATTAGTGAAAGACATAACTCAGGGATAATAACTAAGAACTGTATAACTCTTAACTCAAAACACCCAACTCCATAACTCATTAGATACATATAACTCCTTAACTGTAGTGAACTAAGAACTCAGAGATAAGGAATCATAACTCATGAACTTAGAACTCATGACTCATAGCTCAGGACTAATAACACAAGAACTCAGGTATTTTCTTATTAAATGATCTTCCCCTGGGGGAGAGCCCACAAACCACCCTTTCCTTTGATCATTGCACTCGTGCGAAGTGCAATGATAGCAGAATGAGCTAACTCAACTACCTACACGTCTCCTTAACATACGACTTGCACCTGGAATAACTCGTTCACTCCTTTAATTCACTGAAGGGATATATTATTACAAGATGGTAGTTTTGATTGATTCCATCATGCTACCCGACTAGGGTACCACTCACTCTCCTCTGTTATGTACTTTGGCTTATATAAGATATATAGAGAATACAAAGGGTAATAATTAGATTGAATGAACATTTCACTCATTTCTTTACCTTCACTACTCCGACTATGACTCACAACATAGCTTAAAGAGTGAAGGGAGCACGGGAAATCTAATTTACTGCTTTCACGGTCCAGTCTTGGCCCTGGACTTTGCCCCAGTCCTATGAATCAAACATGCTTCAAGAATCAGATATATAAGTGAGTGAGGGTTGGAATTACATTAGGCTAAAGAAGATCCCATCTCGGATTCAGTGAGTTAGGAATCAGATATATAAGTGAGTGAAGTTCTGGTATTCCCCTGCCACCTTGACTTCTTGGATTGGAGCTAAAGAACTACCTTTCTATATGATGCATCAGGGGGATCAACCTACCTCTCAGTAATCACACTCACTTTAGAAGGGAACCACCTACTAACTGATCAATCATTAAGCACGATGCTGGGAATGAAAGAGTGTTTCATTAAGCCAGCCTTACTACCCCTGAATATTTGAAGGCTCCTCTTCATCTACCCTTGAAATCCTCCCTTCTCTCTTTCCTTGCCTTGGGGAAGAATCATAGCGCTTGACTGATGCCTAACCCTAGCATTACTCATGAGTTAGGCTTTATATACGCATATATTATCCTTGGCCTGCGAACTGGAAACTAAATAAGAAGGGTCTGGTCAAATCATTATAGGCCTTATTCCTCACCTCCGGAAGATACCTAGCTTTCTCCTCCCATTCCTCACACTCACCGATATTACTCTTAGCCTAGTATTACCCGAACTTCCAACCCAACTTTCATGGGACCTCCACTGTCGGGCTCTGACTTAGCTTAGGTGAAAGACTTTCAATAAACTGCGTCATTCGGGTTATCATTTCGGGAATCCACTGTTGTATAACCCGGATCAAGGTTGGACTTCCGTGGGTAACTAGCCACTTCCTTTTACCTGACGGGGGCAGCATTTCAATCTCATTAACAATGAACACAACAACTCCCTTGCTGTACCAACCGGTTGTATAAGAATGCCCTTCACCAACTAATCTCACTTATGAGTGAGGTCTGACTGAAGCGTATCCATGCGGAAAGAAGATACAACCGTAGGACAGGGGATTGGATACTTGACTTGACTTGCAATACTTTATGATGGTCTGGTATCCTTGCTTAGTGATGAAAGAGGAATCCTGGGATTGATGAGTCGGGAAGACGAGAAGCAAGAAAGCAAAAGGTGAATAATGAATTCCCTTGTTCCTACCTATTTTTGAGAATAGAGCCAAAGGAATGACATGTAGTCTGTCTGGCAAAGTAGGAGGAGCCCTTTACTTCTGTACCCTCCTTAATCCTCTCTGTCCTCTCCATACTTGCTTCCTTTCAAAACTTAGGGGAATGAAGTCGAGTCAAGAGCATGGGGCAGGAAGGATAGACATGAATCTGAACCTCCGGGGCGTCACTCTTAGAATGGGTCTTCTTTTCTGACTTCTCCCCCGGATTTCCTCGCATACCAAGCTGCTTCTTCATATGTTTGTTCAATTACCTGAGGCACCCGGGCGGAGGACTTCTGAACTTGTTCCCTGGGAAAGATAGATTGGATTACTGACTCGCCCCGTGTCCTCATAAATGATGTTAGGTACCCTCGCTTTCGTTCTTTCCCTCTATTCCTTCTTCCCCTCTCGGAGAAAGAGAGTGAAATGACCTCCCGAATCCGTTGGCTTGGTAAGGAGTTTGTCGCCCAAAGTCCGAGTTCGTGCTCCTTCCCTCGGCCTTTCTTGTTCTGCGATTTCTCCTCTCCATTTTGAAGTAAGGTTGGACCCACCTAGTTCCCTTTGCTGGACAAAAAGCTTCTGGTAAGCCAATCGATTAGAATGGGAAGTTCCTACTTCCTACTGATGTCACTTGTAGGTACCGCTCTAAAGTTGACGTCTTTTTGCATCCTTTCAAAAGAGGTTGAAATTGGATGTGTAATTGTGAACGACTGATATACTGCAGGGTGCATGCTCTCCCCTCTACGTCTCATTTTAGTAAAGAGGGTCCGATGCTTTCTTTGTCAATTCTACTTGGCCTTGAGTCCTCAGCCATCTCCCTAGATGGGTTTCCAGGTACGTGAGGTCCCTTTCTTTGGTTTCTCTCTATCCTCTGGTGAGATAGAGAAAGATCGATCATGTCAAGATTTCCCGGGGATAGGGAAGTCGTGATTTTCATTCCCACCTCATAGAATAGGTATAGTGCTCTCGCGTACTATGCGGATGAGTCTTTCCCCCTCCTGTGTCCTAGCTGTCGGAGAAGCTGTCTCAATTGAACATCAGGCATACGGATCCCACCATCGCATCCGACTATTAATAACATAGGGTAGTAATGTGATGGTGCAGGTTTGTGGCTCCAGTCGGACCAAGAGAAAGCAAAGAAGCGATCTTTTCATCAACTAAGCAATGCATTCCTATCCTTGTCTAGGATCTTTCATAACCTGGATCCCCCTCATCGAAGAACAAAGCCAGTGGAGATGATTTATTGCACAATATAGGGTCAATTCGGGTCAAGGATGAAGTGTTCTCAATTTGCAGGAATAATGATTTCATGGGAGGGTGCGAACGTAGGCGATAGCCGGAGTGGAGAGAACCAAATGGTTGGCTTTTTCTTTCTTCTTCCCACCTTCTAACTTCCCAGGTTGGTAGTAGTACTAATCTTCCCCTTTCACTGGCTTTCACTTTTGGATTGGGAGGGGAGTCTCTCATATTTGTTTATTCCCCCAGCTCCCTTGAGATGAAACCAAGGGGTGGACTTGATTTCGCTGATATTTCCCTCCTCACTATGCTGAGAAGGTAGACTCTACAGTATGCTCGGCTGTCGCTTGGCTTGAAAAGCTTTCTGCTTGGACTAGATGAAGCTTATTCTGATTCTTTTTCTGGGGTTGGAGTGGAAACTGACCTACTTCAATGCTCGCCTTTCCACTTGTGGGGAAGATGGGCATAATCCCTGTCTAATTCATCTCGGCAGGATTTGCAGGGGATCTTTTCCTCTCTCGTGCTTCCCTAGTCCAAATTGTCTGCTTCCACATTCTTTGGGACTACTGGCTTTGGAAGACTGGAAAGAGCTCTAGCTGGGGTCCTACTTCTTTGTTGTGCTTGAATTCCCCTTCATCTGGGAAAAAGAGGTAGTTCATCTCCTTTCCTATCCTGCGGCAAGATCAGACCTTGGAAAAGGAGCTTTCTTTGATGCATGGAAAGGGGAGAAAAGTGAGTTGGCCTTTCTTCTTCTAACCAGTCTGCCAGCTGAAACAACTACCTCCACTTAGCCGTAAGCATGTCCATGCACTCTTGATAAGTCCTATGCACGATGAGGCTAGGGCCTGCGAGGGAGGAGGAGTCCCCACTAGCCACCTCCACCACCTCTTCCAGCATTTTATCTGTCAAATGGAAGAGTGAAATATAGGCACCTCATGCAAATTGGACCCACAATCAGTTTGAGTAGTAAGGCCCGATATTCATATCTCCAACGTGCATGGCGCCAACCTTAGTACTACTGCAGGAGCATCAGATTTCGTGGGAGTTTCAGCATTCTGGCTTTGCGGCATTTACTTGAAGGTATGTCCAACACCCCCATACTCGCACGACCCTTGGACTTCCCGAAGTACCCTTTCATCTTCCTGGCCGCACCCTCCACCTGCTCTGGTGGCTCACCTTACTTTGGCTTCTTGCCGTAGCTCGTACCCTCGACCTGATAAAGATAATTAGGAGGGGAGATATCTGAGATTCAAGCTACTCGCACACCATCGAGACTAGCTTTTACTCCTCACTTTTATGCAATTATGAACTCTCTTTTCCACACCTTTACTTCACTTCTCGATTCCAATGCAACTGGTGCTTTTTGAGCTGACATAACAAACTACGCGAGCCTCCCAATGAAGCCAATAGAAATCCTATCCAAATACAAAAAAGAAAAGGCAATTTCATTGTGGTATTATACCAGCCGCCAGTTCTTGAACTTCCAGTTCCAATCGAAGCATATAGATTTGTAAATGGATTTGTATGTATAGGCACTTCAGTCGTGTGAGTCTTTTCTCGAATGGAAAAAAAGTATCTTTTTTTTGGGAACATGCTAAACCAGAAATTATTATGTTTGTGATTCTTCATCCACCGATGCAGAAAATGCAACACTTTTCCATTCTCATATGAGGTCGGAAAGTGTATTGGTAATAGGTTGGCACGAAGTGATTCATCATGCTCAAACATGAACCGATCGTTCCTCTGTGATGGTTGATAAATCATCAAATTCCCACAAATTCCATGAGAAGTGAGTCCATGTAAATGATCAAGACCTCGCAAACAACAATGCTCTTCCCCATATGGAGTTTAGAACCCAAAGGCAATCGTTGAGTGAACTGTATCTTATTCATATTAGTTGACCTAAGCTGCACCTTTACTTCACTGCTGGGGTGAGGCTCGACCTCCGAACCGTATGTGGGATGAGTTTCTGCCTCATACAGCTCAGGCCGAAGACCGGGGGCAGTTGAGGAGAGATGGGGAGACCCTTCGAGATGGACAGGAAAGGGGTACCAGCTTGCTTCTTAACAAGCATCCTTTTTTACCCCTATTTCTTTGCCTTCTTTCTATTCTATTTACATGCCCATTTTTGTATTAGGCGGCGGATTCCCCCAACAAAAGTGCAGTAGTCATCGTCTGAACTACGCAATTGGGGTGGTGTGGTAAAGTAGTTCTCGGACACCCTCTCGTGCCCGTAACTACCCTTCTGTCTCACCCTAAATTCCATGGCTCTTTGAGTTACGCTGCACCCTGACCTGAGTCCCCACATCTACTTTGATCAACCCGAAACCTGCTTTCTTTGCCAACACAACAGGGGGGCCACCCCCTTCACTCTATGCTGGCCCCAACCGGCTCCAGCTGGCTTTTTGGGAAGCCCGTTCCCACTGCACTCTCAGCCCGGCTAGCCTATTTTGATTATTTTGTGGGAATTATCCGGTTCCCTGATCCAATGGTAAAAGGTACGAGGATGCGGGATCTACTCCATTAGGAGTGGTACAGACGTAGATGATATCATCATGACCTCTCTTTGCGTACCCCCCGAGATGCTCAACGCCACTTCGCCAACTGGCATTACCCGTGCTTTCTTGTCTCTCAGTGTGGTCAGCACTAGGTGTTTCCGAGAAGCGAAGCTGACACCCATTCTCCTCCGTTCATCCAAAGTTCCTGACCCTTATGCACGAATTTTGAAATTAGCCATCTTCCTATTGAGGGGGAGGAGTCAACTGAGCATCTCAACAGCGGGATTGAATACTTGGATTGAATCAGAGTTCACGCTGCCCGCCCTGAACAAATAAGAGGCATGGGCCACAGGTCGCACATAAACCACCGGGTCGCACGACAGAAGAACACCCAACATAAATATGCACACTCCTCCATGTGATATTTGTGGAATCTTCATGTTCACTTTTTAGTAGTAGTCATGACCAACAGCCGTGAGCAATCGACTCGTTGGTAAGGCAAAACCTTCAAGGTCGATTTCTGGTGGCACACCCCCCAAACAAGCACCACCCGATGACTTTTGGCTTGCTTTCTCTTCGTTATAGCTCGCACATACTTCAACAACCCAGTGACTCGTGGAAAAGCGGAGAGGAGTAAAGAAATGGGGGTGCCCAAGGCATCTCATCTTGTCATTGAGTCCTTGCTCATTCCCTTCACAAAGTCTGTGGTCCTTCTTTCTCCGCGATCGCTCACTGACCTATCGTGTGGTAAGGAGAAGAGAGTACGAAAGAATAGTAAATAGAGCACACCACAAAAATATTCTAAATATGACAAGTCCTCCCCCATTCCCCCCCCATTCGAGAAGAAGGAAATGAAGAAGGGGAACAAAATGAAATAAAGCATTTCGGGAGGATAAGCATCTCACCCTCCTATCTGGTAATAGCACTGGGCGGCTTGCTCTGACCAACACTCCACTTTTTGCTCCATCCATGGAGCATATGAATTACCTGGAATGTATACTGTTTGCACCTCAAAACACGCCTGTAATAACGCCTTCTTGTGCTATTTTCTAGCATTAACATTGCATAATAGGATCCTGTAATCGCATTTGTAAAAACACTTGCATGCATGCATTTAATCAAGAGAGGAAGAGGAGTGAAACAATCGCCTACATAGTTACATTTTTCTTAAAGTGCCTCCTTGCAAAATCACCCTCTTTTTTTTTTTCCTCTTGATTTCTTCTTTTCTCTCCTTCCCGCGGCTGCATCCTTCCCGCGGCTGCACTCTTCCAGCAGCTGCATGCAGCAGCCACGCAGCACTTCTTCCCGTCACGTCTCCCTGCCAACGCCGCTCCCTATAGCTGCAACTCGCACACCCTCTCCCTGCTGCAGCCGGCACGCCACTCTCCCCTCCTCTATAAGTAGCTGCAGCTTCATCCTCGCGACGCAGCTGCTGCAGCTGCTGAAAAAACCCGCAGCCATCTTCTCCACCACTTTCCCCTCCCATACGTCGGCCCTCCGTCGAGGAGGCACCCGGCGAGCAGGAGAACCCACTGTGGTGCACACCACCACAGTGGGAGCACCACCGCCCAGCTCTTCGACGAGCCGGTGGGCGTGGTGCATTCCCTCGCTTCGTTTTTTCTCTTTAACGCCATTGCCGCCGCCCAAGCTTCGAAGCTTGAAGCCACGGCAGCAGCAGCCCAGCAGCAGCAGCAGCAGGTCCTCCCGCCCCTCCGCGACCGTCCCCGCAGTCGCTCACCACCTCCGCGCGCGTCTGCAGGGCGTTCCCCGCCTCCGTCTCCGTTATGTCCGCCTCGCAGTTGCACCTGTAGCCGTCCGCCGCTCGCACTGCAGCAGCCGGCTACGGCCTCGCGCCGCCCCCTGCCCTCCTTCGCGACCCTCCGCGACCACCTGCAGACCTCCTCCACGCTCGCTCCTCCACGCCTTCGCCCGCCCGTCGCCTTCGCGCACGCCTGCAGAACCCTACGCGAAGCTGCGCCCGCACCCGCCGTCTTCAGACGTCTGCCTCAGCCTTCAGACGACGCGGCGTCAGACGTCCGCCGGAGGTGGCAGACGTCTTAACTCGCGCGTCCGCGATCACTCCTTCGCCCGCTCTCTCTCTCTGCCGATCTCTCCCGCCTGCTCTTTCTCTCTCTGGCGCTCTCTATCTCTCTCTCTCTCTCTCCCGCTCTCTCTATCTCTCTCTCTCTCTCTCTTTCACTCACTCACAGACACACACTACACCAACACACACACATCTTCACCGACACACACACACACCCGCACACACACTTACACTATACGTATAGTTATATATAGTAACATATATATACATACATATATATATATATATACATACATATATCTATTATATATATATACTTATATACATAGTATATCTATATAGGTATGTATACATACATATATATATAATATATCTCTATATATATATATATACACGTATATATATATCTATATACTTATACATATACTTATATATATATACATATATACTTATATACATATATATATATACATATCTATATACTTATATATATACACACATATATATATATATCTAGATACATATATACTTATATACATATATATACACATATATATCTATATATATATATATACCTATACATATATAACTATACATTTATATATATATATAGATATATTTACTTATATACATACATATGTACATATACTTTCATGTTATTTATTATACGCTGTATCGCGGGGATATCTGCACCAGTTGCTGATATTCCCTGATACACGCGTACAAAAAAAGCGTGGTCCCATACATCATCCATCCTCCATCCACACTCCACGCGGCACATAGTCGTGTTGGTTGCGTCTCTCTAGACGTCGACTGACTCGACATAGTGCTACACTCCATGGCTACCTCCCCTTTATATATATACTACATATAAATATATATCTACAGCTACTATATTTACTTTCTATCTGTTATCTTCCTTCTTAGTAAAAAGATAAAAAAAAAGGTATAAAAGTGAAAAGATAATCTTTGATTTGCAGGTACCCCGTCTTGCAAGTAGCAAGACGTGTTTTGAAACTCTGTTTTGGCTAAAAGCCAATGACACAATTTTGAGGGTGTGCCTCAAGAACAAGGATTACCAGAAAAAAAACCTAAATAAGAAAAATACCAAAAACAGAATAAACGAACGGAAGAGACGCGTTTTAAGGAAAACGTAGAAACTCGACTTGAACCCCACTTCCCTGAGTTCGACCCTGGGCCTAAAAGTGACAAGATAAAATCAATTAGGCCAGGTTAAAAATTTTGTGAAGAGATGGTTAGTTCTGAATTAGGTTAACCACTATACATATTTCAACGATAAAAACATCATATTAACAACCTATCCAGGCCGACCCATCATGACTTTTCTGGCGCCGTTGCCGGGGAGGTGCGCTTTCGAGTAAGTTTCTATCCAATTCCTTTAAATTTGTCTCTTCTCTCTTCACGGGTATTGTTGTTTTATTGGTGTGCAGGTGAACCTGGTGGAAGGAGAAGAAGGCTGACGAAGTCGAGGACGTGAGCAGATCCAAGGCGGGAACGAGAGCGTGAAGACGTCGACATCGCATTGGAGCTTCGCACACGTTGCCGAACAAGTAGGTTTTCTTTTCTCATCAAATTAGGGTTAACTTGCCACCACAATAAAAAAAAAAAAAATTTAAAACTAAAAACTAGAAAAACTTCTTGGGATTTCTTGAGGGCAAATGGATTAAAATTAACTTGATTGATTGGTTGTCTTCACTCCCACTGCCCCGGGATTTCCCACCTTACTTCGCATAGCGAAAATCCGAGAATCTTGATTCTTAGATTTTTCGCCGTGGGAAGTATTGTTTGAGGCAAAGAAAAAGATTGCTTGTATCCCTCTTTTGCCTCACTTATCTTTAATTCAGGACCACATTTTTGGTGGGGAGACTTGGAATTGAGTTGATTCCAACCCCACCACGACTTTTCAAACTTGCCTATGATTTGATCCTGAATACTTCAACCCCAACAATTTTATTTTCTTTATCTTTTGGTTGAAGCCTTGTGTGTGGAAATCATTTCTGGTGATTGGGAGCACTTGAATTGAAGTGCTTTGGCTCCCTGTCACATTGATATAAAACTGATTCGTGCATCCACACTTAGAAATCTCCATTTAGGGTAGCCCATTGCATTTTAGCATGCATTAACTAACTGATAATTGAAGAAGGGTTTCTTGGGCTTTAGAAAAAAAAAAACCTGTATTCTTGCAAAACCCGGAGATTGGTTGACTTGGTAATTCAGCAAAACCCTAAAATTCATACTACTTAAGGCTGAACTGTAAAAACCATTCGCCAATAAAAACTTCAATTCGGGGAGATTTCCCCGTTGCATGCTTGTTCTTACACACTCTTAAAATCAATCACTTGGGCATTACCCGTAAACAACGCCCTTCACATTCCAAAAGCACTTGACCCTAAGCCTCTAATTAAAACTGGTAGTAACTTGACCCTTACTAAGGATTGGAGGTCTAACTACCTGTGTGTAGCGACTACGTGCTGGTGAGAGTTCCCGCGTGCTATCGGGTGTCTAAGACTGGGGCAAACGGCCTTTCAATCTGGCCCGGTGGTTCCGCGGTGCTCGCATTCGGTTCCGTAGTTCGTGATAGTAGGTAACTTAGATCTTTAGGTCTAAGGGCACACTGTAGAGGTTAGGAACTTGACTGTATTGATTTGTAATCAAGTGTACCTTTGCGGCGTCATTTCTCTCATCCCTTTTCCCTTCTCATCTCCCCAATTCTTCCTGCGGTAGTGCATGTTTGGGAGGAGGTCACAAAACCCTGAACTATTTGAATTGACTGATAAATCTAGAAAACAAGTCGAATCGTCCTCCTCCTCCACAAACATGGCTGCACGCCCACCCCCAAATCCCGACGGAGGAAACCGCCCTCAGAACCCACCAGGTGGTGGAGCCTTAGATCCCATAACCCGCCTCCAAGCCCAAATGGAAATGTATAATGAGCAAATCGAAGCCATTCGGGAAACATTGGAGGAAATGCAGAACCCTCCCGAACGGGAGGAGCCTAGGTCTCTTAGCTCTTATCAGAATCCCGCTGCTACAGAGACCATAGGACAAATTCGGGTCTCCATGGGCGGGGACGACTTTGAATTAAAACCAAACATAATTGGCCTAATCAATTTTCACTTTCATGGTCTTGCAAGTGAAGACCCATTTCTCCACTTGGAAGACCTAACCCGACTTGCTGAAACTGTTAAACCAAGAAATGTCGGGTTATCTATAGTCCTCATGAAGATGTTCCCGTTTTCATTACGGGATAAAGCGTCGCAATGGTTACGCACCCTTGGGAGAACCATCCACTCTTGGGAAGAGATGCGAACAGCGTTTCTCAAGAAGTTCTTCCCAATCGGGCGGACCAATGCGCTTCGCCGTGCTATCACTTCATTTACGCAACAAAACGGCGAACAATTTCATGAGGCATGGGAGAGGTATAACGACCTCCTCAGGAAGTGTCCGCACCATGGTCTGCCTAAGTGGCATATAGCCCAGATTTTCTACTATGGGCTAAATGAGACTTTGAAGCAGATTGCAGACGCTTCCTGCAGAGGGAACTTTATGAATAAAGACGAGAATGGAGCATTCGAGCTGTTTGAAAATATGAGTGAAAACTCGATGAACAATGCTTCCATTGTCGCCTTTAATCGTACCAGCCAACCCCGAAATGTCCACGAAGTTGACACGGGACCCTCCCATTCATCCACTGATCTAAGCCTTATTGCACAAAAACTGGATGAAGTCTCCGTCGTGCACAAGAAGCTGGACGAGCTTCTGGCCAACCCCGCCCGATCTATGGCAAACACCACCTCTTCACCACTTCGTCACAATCCAAGTTCTTCTAATACCAGACTTATCCCGAGAAACCCCGTTAGACCTTCCTTATCGAGTGTCGCGCCAAGCGACTCGGTAAGTCATGTGGAACTGGTTTCTGCGAGCCAGCATTTCGACACGGAGGACCAAGCCTCCGTGTGCTCAGACGCATATCTACATGCGGACGCGTCTTCTGGCATAGAAGATGCTTGCACCCTGGGGAACAACCCGTTCTCTGCCACTTATAACCCAGGGTGGCGTAATCATCCGAACTTCGCATGGTCCAACAACCTGCAGCGCCAAAACCCCGCGGGTGGACCAATGCGACCGCCCGCACCCGTCATCCCAAGGGTCCAGTTTAATCCTATGGCAAATCCGCCATCAGGCCCTTGCGTACCACAAACTGAACACGCATCAAGCCCTCTTGACAAATTGATGCGAATGATGACGGAAATGTCAAAGCGCCATGAAGAGAACATGACCTCTCTTCAGCACCAATTGGCGCAGCAGAACGCCGAGATCAGTCAACTACGCATGGCGACTCGATCTCAGGGCACTCTTCCCGCCCAACCTGTTCCAAACCCGCGAAGTTTCATGCCCCGTGGTTCTCAACCACAGGTACGACCTTCTCAGGGACAGGTTAATCAAGTTCTGCAAGCTCCGAGCATTCCACCAGGATTTCAGGCTAATCCTGCTGCAGCACCACACTCTTATATCCCCATTGCAAACCCTCCTCCACCGTATGATCCCACTGGACCCGCATCGTCCAATGCTATCACTACGAGGAGCGGTAAGCAGACCGTCGATCCGCCTCGACTTGACCCTGGCCCATCTTCTTCTTCGCCCTCTCATTCGGGAGGCATACCGCATTCGCGAGAGGATGATGCACCAAAACTTGTGCCAGAATCAGTCCCATTCCCTGAGGCTCTACTAAGGGAGCCAAAAGGCAAAAAGAAAAATACGCAGGCCTTTGACAACCTACGTAATTTGTTCAGGGATGTAGAAATCAAGGTACCCTTGCTCGAGGCAATCGACCACATACCTACTGTCGCTCGATTTTTCAAAGACTACACAACACCCAGGCGACAGTCAAAGAAGACTAAGAATCCGGTGGTTCTCTCGCCTCATGCGAGTTGTGCTATACTATCAAACTTACCACCGAAGCAGAAAGATCCGGGCACACCACTGATTTCCTGTAGCATCCAAGGCTGCAGTTTTAACCGTGCCTTGCTTGATCTAGGATCTTCCATCAATCTCATACGGACCATCATGCTCAAAAAATTTTCCTTGGGAAATCTGAAACCCACCCCTGTCACGTTACAGTTGGCAGATCGTTCTGTCAAAATCCCGAAGGGTGTGGTGGAAGACGTGGTGGTTAGGGTCAACAGTCTCTGTTTTCCTGTTGACTTTCTTGTTTTAGATATGGAAGTTCCAAGTTCACTTTCTGATTGTCCGATCATCCTCGGTCGACCTTTCTTGGCCACAGCCCGCGCCCACATCGACTGCGAGTCGGGCTGTATTGAGATTGCCGTTGGATCTGAGAAGCTCAAGCTTAACATATTCAAGGCAGCCAAGAACTTTGATTGCGATTGCATTGAGGATGACACGTCTGACGAGGACATGGCCGTCAACGCGTGTATCGGACTAATTGGGACCTATTCGGACTGCTGCGGATTACCTATAAACACTGATAACTGCCTGACCAACGCATACTGTGACGTTCCCCAATCCCTCCCTTGTCTAGTACCTTCTCCTGGCCAGACTTCTGACGAGGTTTTCTCCGCTTCCCATACCTCGTGGTCTGAGTCATATCCGGGCTACTCACTGTCGGTCCATACTCATGAAGACCGAATTGCCCTTTCTTCCTCGCCAAATCAGGCGGATTTACAAATCCACACTGGGACCTTGAGCCCATATACTTCTCACTGGGGCTATTCATTTTTGGATGCATCTATCCAAGAAGCCCCTCTTCTTGGCCAATCTGAAGGCCAGTTTCTTCCTCCTAACTTGTTCTCCTACCCGTCTGGGACACTCTCGTCCCAAGAAATGCCAGATCCTTCCCCATCCACTCCCGAGCTAAAAGTGCTGCCTAATACACTCAAGTATGTTTTCCTGCGACCAAATGAAACGCTCCCTGTAATCATCAGTTCAAAATTAACCATGGAGCAGGAGTTCAAACTAACTAAGGTCCTCCTAGAACACAAGGCAGCTATTGGATGGTCTTTATCAGACTTATCTGGTATTAGTCCCTCCTACTGCACTCATCGTATATATACGGAGGAGGAGGCTCGACCTTCTCACGAGATGCAGCGACGTCTCAACCCTAACATGCGGGAGGTCGTTAAGAATGAAATCATTAAGTGGCTGGATGCGGGTATAATCTACCCGATCAGCGATAGCCCCTGGGTGAGTCCGATTCACGTTGTGCCCAAAAAGGCAGGACTCACCATCCGTGTCAATGACAGGGGCGAATCCATCCCTACACGCACTCCTACATCTTGGAGAGTGTGTGTAGATTATAGGAAACTCAATGCTGCAACCAAGAAAGATCACTTCCCGCTACCATTTATTGACCAAATCCTGGAGCGGTTAGCGGGAAATAAATTTTTCTGCTTCTTGGATGGATTCTCAGGATATAACCAGGTGGCAATAGACCCCCGAGACCAAGAGAAAACCACTTTTACCTGCCCTTTCGGCACCTTCACCTTTAGAAGGATGCCGTTCGGACTTTGTAACGCGCCAGCAACTTTCCAGAGATGCATGCTGGCAATATTTCATGACATGGTGGGTGACTTTCTCGAGGTCTTCATGGATGACTTTTCAGTCTTTGGACCATCTTTCGACGAATGTCTTGCCAACCTGACTCGCATCCTTAGGAGATGTATTGATGTAAACCTCGTGCTTTCCTGGGAAAAAAGTCATTTTATGGTGCATGAGGGAATTGTTCTTGGACATATCATCTCCGATAGGGGTATCGAGGTTGACAGAGCTAAGCTCGATATCATTGCTGATTTACCTGTGCCTGGTTCTGTCAAACAAATCCGCTCCTTCTTGGGACACGTCGGTTTCTATAGGAGATTCATCAAAGACTTCTCCAAAATTTCTCGACCCTTAACTCATCTCCTATCAACCGACGTGCCCTTCGACATGGGCCCTGACTATATACAAGCATTCACGCAGCTGCGTAATGCTGTCACCAAGGCCCCTGTTCTCCAGCCGCCTGATTGGTCCCTCGACTTTGAACTTATGTGTGACGCTTCAGACCTTGCAGTCGGAGCCATCCTGGGACAAAGACGCGATAGACACCCCTTCGTGGTATACTACGCCAGTAAGACGTTGGACGAGGCCCAGCGTAATTATACTACCACTGAAAAGGAACTACTGGCAGTCGTCTTTGGGCTGGAAAAATTCCATTCTTACCTTCTAGGCTCTCACGTTATTGTTTTCACTGATCACGCAGCCATTCGCCATCTCATGCACAAGAAGGATGCCAAGCCTAGACTGATTCGTTGGATCCTTCTGCTCCAGGAATTTGACATTGAGATTCGTGATAAGGTCGGAGCCCAGAATGTTGTGGCTGATCACCTTTCCAGACTGGACCCTGACCATATTGGACTTACTCTGCCAATTAATGAAGTTTTTCCTGATGAGCACCTATTGGCAATAAATGTGGCAAGTGGACCGTGGTATGCCGACATTGCCAATTACCTTGCTTCTGGATCTCTTCCACGTGGCTGGCCTAAAAACCAGCGCGAGCGTCTCATGGCAGAAGCAAAGTATTATTTCTGGGATAATCCACTTCTTTTTCGGATAGGTGCTGATCAAATCATCCGTCGCTATATTCCTGACAGTGAGTTTCCCAGTGTGCTATCCTTCTGCCACGATCAGGCCTGTGGAGGCCATTTCTCTGGGAGGAAAACTGCAGCCAAGGTGTTGCAGTGCGGTTTCTTTTGGCCCTCCCTTCACCAGGACGCGCACACTTATGCCAAACATTGCACTAGGTGCCAGTCATTAGGGTCAATGGAACGTCGTGACATGATGCCCTTGCAACACATCCTAGCTGCGGAAATCTTCGACATCTGGGGAATTGACTTCATGGGTCCCTTTCCTCCATCCAACGGCTTCGAATTCATCCTCGTGGCCGTCGACTATGTTTCAAAATGGATCGAGGCTATTCCCGCGCGCCGTGCTGACCATGTTATCTCCACCCGATTCGTCAAAGACCATATCTTTGCGCGTTTTGGGATCCCTCGGGCCATTATCTCGGATGGAGGAAGCCACTTTACCCATGCTTCTTTTCGGGCACTTCTGAGGAGGTACGGAGTCCACCATCGTATCGCATCCCCGTATCATCCTCAGACGAACGGCCAGGCGGAAGTGTCGAACCGGCAAATCAAGCAGATTCTCCAGAAAACGGTTCGGCCTGACCGTAAGGATTGGTCCGACAAGCTGACTGACGCACTTTGGGCGTATCGGACCGCCTTCAAGGCTCCCCTTGGTATGTCTCCATATAGAATCGTTTACGAGAAGCCTTGTCATTTGCCTGTGGAGTTGGAGCACCGCGCTTATTGGGCGGTTCGCCAATGTAACCTCGACCCAGACTTGTGTGAACGAGAAAGGAAACTCCAACTCCAAGAGCTGGAAGAGCTCCGTCATGAAGCCTATGATTCTGCTCTAACCTTTAAACAGCGCACTAAGGCTTTTCACAACAGCCATGTTCGGCGGAAGGAATTTGAGCCATCTCAGCAAGTTTGGCTCTATAATGCCCGACTCAAATTCTTTCCTGGGAAATTAAAGTCCAAATGGGCTGGTCCTTTTCTGGTCTCAAGACCATTCCCCAATGGGGCCGTCGAAATCGAAGATCCCAAATCTGGGCGTAAATTTACGGTCAACGGGCAGCATTTGAAACCCTATCTGACTCATGAACCTGCCCCCGTTGGAGAAACCGTTGCCCTGCTGGAGGGTAACTAATTCTTTGCCTCATTCTGAGTCCAGCTGGGGACATTAAATTCAGCGCTTGTTGGGAGGCACCCTAACAGCACTCACCATCCACCATCACTTTTCACACCTCTATCGCAATCACTTCACTTTTCTCTTCACCACCCACCATCCACCCACCCTTCCACCCTGATCTATACCCTGAACCTCAGCTCTTGTTACCCGATCTTCCATCCTTCCTCTGCCTTTCCCTGCATGCATATGAGGACATAGCATTGTTTGGCATGGGGGGTGGATAGGCATCCATAGGATCCGGGTATGTTATGGTATTATACAGTTCCCACCTATTTATAAATATGCAAAAAAAAAAAAAAAGGAAGAAGAAAAGAAAAAAAAAAAAAAAATATATATATATATATATATATTATAATAAATGGTGTTTAATAATGATCTTGAAGCTGAAACAAAAAGGCAATAAGTGTTTATGGATATTCAACCTCTGTTTTGAAGACTTTCCAGGCCACAGAAGCTTGATTCGCTCAGGCTCGGCTTAATTCACTTAAAGTATTGACGAAATAGATCAAAATCTCTCTTAACTAAGGACGTATTCTTGTACCTGAGACACCAGTACAGGATCCGTTGGTTTGCTTTTTCTTGAGAGCTTAAGTAAATTTGGTTCACACTACACATATCAGGAAAGACCAGGTGAACATAAGATCCAACCCTAGTGTTCATTAGGGAAGGTGGAGTCCTTACCTGTGTGCGCAGGTAGACTTTTTATCCCAGGCTTTAGTCTTGTGTTTAGGAGCGACTCTTTCCACCAAAAAGAAACTCTCCCACCAAAAAAAAAAAAAAAAGTGTGCTTCAAAATGTGTTGTAAGAGATATACTGACACGTGTTTCAAAAAAAAAAAAAAAAAAAAATCAGAAAAGAGATGTTTTAAAAGAGTCAGTATATCTCATAAATGTCTGTATACTTTGTTTTTCGGTGAGTCACAAAAAAAAAAAAAAAAAAATCAGAAAATTGGAGTTGAGTTTTTCGTCATCATCTTAAGGGTCAATTCGAAGACATGAGCTGAAACTGGGACCAACCTGTAATTAAAAATTCGTGAAACCCTGGGATTGAGTCTTAATGTTCATCTGGTCAGTCTTGATCCTTCACTATGCACAAACCATAACCTCTTGAGCTCTCGAGTACGGCAAAAACCTCCTAGGTCCTGGAAATCGTACTTAAGGTTTAAATATCAAGAGTCCTGGTTAGTTGAGAGATGATCTATGTCATGTGAGACTTAAAGTACTGGTAGTCTTCTTTACAATTGGTTCTCACAATATTCCATAGTAAACACACCTGTATCACCTCAGAAGAAAATCTTCAGCTTAAGATCATTTCTAAATACTATTTTGCTAGGGACTAGCAAAAGATAGGCATGGGGGTATATGTTTGCACCTCAAAACACGCCTGTAATAATGCCTTCTTGTGCTATTTTCTAGCATTAACATTGCATAATAGGATCCTGTAATCGCATTTGTAAAAACACTTGCATGCATGCATTTAATCAAGAGAGGAAGAGGAGTGAAACAATCGCCTACATAGTTACATTTTTCTTAAAGTGCCTCCTTGCAAAATCACCCTCTTTTTATTTTTCCTCTTGATTTCTTCTTTTCTCTCCTTCCCACGGCTGCATCCTTCCCGCGGCTGCACTCTTCCCGCAGCTGCATGCAGCAGCCACGCAGCACTTCTTCCCGTCACGTCTCCCTGCCAACGCCGCTCCCTATAGCTGCAACTCGCACACCCTCTCCCTGCTGCAGCCGGCACGCCACTCTCCCCTCCTCTATAAGTAGCTGCAGCTTCATCCTCGTGACGCAGCTGCTGCAGCTGCTGAAAAAACCCGCAGCCATCTTCTCCACCGCTTTCCCCTCCCATACGTCGGCCCTCCGTCGAGGAGGCACCCGGCGAGCAGGAGAACCCACTGTGGTGCACACCACCACAGTGGGAGCACCACCGCCCAGCTCTTCGACGAGCCGGTGGGCGTGGTGCATTCCCTCGCTTCGTTTTTTCTCTTTAACGCCATTGCCGCCGCCCAAGCTTCGAAGCTTGAAGCCACGGCAGCAGCAGCCCAGCAGCAGCAGCAGCAGGTCCTCCCGCCCCTCCGCGACCGTCCCCGCAGTCGCTCACCGCCTCCGCGCGCGTCTGCAGCTCGTTCCCCGCCTCCGTCTCCGTTTTGTCCGCCTCACAGTTGCACCTGTAGCCGTCCGCCGCGCGCACTGCAGCAGCCGGCTACGGCCTCGCGCCGCCCCCTGCCCTCCTCCGCGACCCTCCGCGACCACCTGCAGACCTCCTCCACGCTCGCTCCTCTACGCCTTCGCCCGCCCGTCGCCTTCGCGCACGCCTGCAGAACCCTACGCGAAGCTGCGCCCGCACCCGCCGTCTTCAGACGTCTGCCTCAGCCTTCAGACGACGCGGCGTCAGACGTCCGCCGGAGGCGGCAGACGTCTTAACTCGCGCGTCCGCGATCACTCCTTCGCCCGCTCTCTCTCTCTGCCGATCTCTCCCGCCCGCTCTTTCTCTCTCTGGCGCTCTCTATCTCTCTCTCTCTCTCTCTCCCGCTCTCTCTATCTCTCTCTCTCTCTCTTTTTCACTCACTCACAGACACACACTACACCAACACACACACATCTTCACCGACACACACACACACCCGCACACACACTTACACTATACGTATAGTTATATATAGTAACATATATATACATACATATATCTATTATATATATATACTTATATACATAGTATATCTGTATAGTTATGTATACATGCATATATATATAATATATCTCTATATATATATATACACGTATATATATATCTATATACTTATACATATACTTATATATATATACATATATACTTATATACATATATATATATACATATCTATATACTTATATATATACACACATATATATATATATCTAGATACATATATACTTATATACATATATATATATATATACATATATATAGTAATATATATATATACTTATATACATATATATACACATATATATCTATATATATATATATACCTATACATATATAACTATACATTTATATATATATATAGATATATTTACTTATATACATACATATGTACATATACTTTCATGTTATTTATTATACGCTGTATCGCGGGGATATCTGCACCAGTTGCTGATATTCCCTGATACACGCGTACAAAAAAAGCGTGGTCCCATACATCATCCATCCTCCATCCACACTCCACGCGGCACATAGTCGTGTTGGTTGCGTCTCTCTAGACGTCGACTGACTCGACATAGTGCTACACTCCATGGCTACCTCCCCTTTATATATATACTACATATAAATATATATCTACAGCTACTATATTTACTTTCTATCTGTTATCTTCCTTCTTAGTAAAAAGATAAAAAAAAAGGTATAAAAGTGAAAAGATAATCTTTGATTTGCAGGTACCCCCGTCTTGCAAGTAGCAAGACGTGTTTTGAAACTCTGTTTTGGCTAAAAGCCAATGACACAATTTTGAGGGTGTGCCTCAAGAACAATGATTACCAGAAAAAAAACCTAAATAAGAAAAATACCAAAAACAGAATAAACGAACGGAAGAGACGCGTTTTAAGGAAAACGTAGAAACTCGACTTGAACCCCACTTCCCTGAGTTCGACCCTGGGCCTAAAAGTGACAAGATAAAATCAATTAGGCCAGGTTAAAAATTTTGTAAAGAGATGGTTAGGTCTGAATTAGGTTAACCACTATACATATTTCAACGATAAAAACATCATATTAACAACCTATCCAGGCTGACCCATCATATACCGACCAAAAAAGGGAATGAAGGGATAAGAGTAGGAATTATTGTACCATTGGAAAAAGGGGCACCTATGGGAACATCTCTACTGACGAACCATTCAATAATACGAGTGCTGCCATGCCACGAGGCGCGACTATGGAAGTAATGAAAAAGAAAAAGTTCTGTAGTTGGATCATATGCTTAGTACAGTCGATTTGGGCCAGAGAAGATAAGAGGCTCAAAAGAAAGTGTTCACAAGGCATACCGAAAAAGGCAATGTTGCTGAACTACCTAGGGCAGTGGTCGAAGACCTCTTCTTCTGGCACGGCCTACAGCCTCCTCTTGTGGGTTGAGATTTGAAAGTGGAATAGTTTGCATCGTCGGTCAGAGCGATTTGACCCTCGCCCCACTCATTTAGAAGCTGGTCTATTCCTACAAAGTGTACAAAGTGAAGGGAATGGAATGAGTGAGTTATGCTTGTTTCCTTAACATACAACTCGCTCGTAACGAGCTAACTAAGCTGCCTGTACGTCGACTACCAAAACATACGACTTGCACCTCTGACAGCATAGAAGCTAATGATCTACCACGGGTGGAATGGGTAGAATTCTAGTGGTTTTGGGGATCCTTCTCATCCCTCCAATCTACCAAGTGCATAAAGAAGAAGCCTACTTACTACACCCCTTTCTCTAATCATAAATAAGGTAAACTCATTTCCTACGGCCAGTCCTAAACTTGTAGTAAGGTGGTGAAAGGTCCACTATTGCAGCTTTACCCAGGAATCCATCTATCAGTGCTTGGTTAAGCGAGAAGAAAGTGGTTGGTCGTGAACTGGGAAGACTTATATAGCCAACATGGAATTCGATCATGGTGGATGTCTAAGTGCAATGCTTGTTTGGCCTCTCCAGGCTAAGCTCCCTGTATCAAGGATTTTCTATCTTACCCTTCAGAATGCTGGACAAGAGCCTGGCCATTTTTTAGATGGTAGAGATCCTGTGCAATGCCATTCTAAGTGCTACCATCGATTCCCCATCCCATTCCACAAAAAAGGAGCTATGGGAAAAAAAACGTAAAAACACATGGTGCGAGTTGTAGGATACGGAGACGAGCTTGCCTTGGATTGATGATAAAATAGAATCCTGGCTCAGGAATAATGTTTTGATTCATTATGAAGAAAAACCATTCGTGGTTCAATTCTCCACCCGTACGACAGAAAAAAGAATGGATCCAATTCTATGGAGTTTGACTCATAGTGATCATTTATCAAAGAATGACTCTAGTTATCAAATGATTGAACAACCAGGATCCATTTACTTACGATACATTCATCAAAAGTATCTAATGAATTATGAGTTCCATAGATCCTGTTTAGCGGAAAGACGGATATTTCTTGCTCATTATCAGACAATCACTTATTCACAAACCTCGTGCGGGGCTAATATCTTTCATTTCCCATCTCATGGAAAACCCTTTTCGCTCCGCTTAGCCCTATCCCCTTCGGCAGGGTATTTGAGTGATAGGTTCTAGAGGAACTGGACGATCCTATTTGGTCAAATACCTAGCGGCAGACTCCTATGTTCCTTTCATTATGGTACTTTCGACCAAGGACCCAGATGACAGGCTTCCACCTCGGGGTTTTATTGGTGAGATCGATATTTTGGGAAGTATGGTCACGGTATCCATATTTATGATATTTATGACCTTGATACGGAGCTACTAACTATGACAAATGTGCTAGCTAGGTGTGCTAAGTATAAGCATAAGTATAGGAGAAAGTTTAGGAGGCCGAAAATAGAGCGATTTGCTATCACCCTTCATTTCGAATTAGCACAAGCAATGTCTCCTTGCATAATATGGATTCCAAATATTCATGATCTGTATGTGAAGGAGTCGAGTTATTTATCCCGCGGTCTATTAGTGAACTATCTCTCCAGGGATAATGAAAGATGTTCCACTAGAAATCTTCTTGTTATTGCTTCGACTCATATTCCCCAAAAAGTGGATCCCACTTTCATAGCTCCAGATAAATCAAATACATTCATTAAGATACGAAAGCTTCTTATTTCACAACAATGAAAGCACTTTTTCATTCTTTCATATACTAGGGGATTTCATTTGGAAAAGAAAATGTTCCATACTCAGATTGGGATCCATAACCATGGGTTCCAATGCACAAGATCTTGCAGCACTTGTCAATGAGGCCCTATCCATTAGTGTTACACAGAAGAAATACATTCTAGAAACTAATACAATTATATCAGCTCTTCATAGACAAACTTGGGATATGCAATCCCATGTCAGGTTCGTTCAGGATCCTAGGATACTTCTCTATCAGATAGGAAGGGCTGTTGCACAAAATGTACTTCTAAGGTAAGAAATTGCTCCTTACATCCTATATCTATCTATAGGAAGAAGAAATCATGTTTGTACTATAAAAATGGTCCATGGAATTTGGAAGGAGCATGAAGAAATTCACGATATTTTTGCCTTTCTTTTTTGAGTTGAGGATCGGTCGCTTGAGATCTTTGGTCTCCACTCGAACTCGATGAAATAGATTGGATCGCTTCTTATGGATTCGTTGAGGGTGATTCTTATCTAGTTCATGGCCTATTAGAAGTAGAAGGCGCTCTAGCCTCGTAGACAAAAAAAGATTGCAGTCAGTTTTATAATAATCGAGTGACATTGCTTGTTCGGTTCGAACTTTTTATATCCGTTAGATATGATGCAAAATGGATATTGTTCTATCGTTGATTGCCTTGAAGAAGGGGAAGGAGCTGTCGACCCACAACAGATAAAGGAGGATTTATGAAATCACATAGTTTGGGTGAGGCTCGGGGGATTGATATTTTATAATACGTCAGGATAGCACTTTTCACAGCATCTAATCCAGCACTGTATCGAGTCCTATAGTATAATCATAGGGTTCCCAATAAGCTCTAAGGGTGATTGTCTGTAGTGTACAAGTAAGCGCTGTTTGACTGCTTTCCTGAACCGGATTGCACTTATTAGGCAGAATCAAGATGCCATTTACCTATGTTATATGAGACTGTGGAGCATGATCTTTCGATTTTCAACAGCATTTGTAATACCTCTCTCTAAACTTACTAGAAGGTTAGTAGTCTTAGTGCTAGTAAAAGTAATAAGGGATTGAGCTTTGATTGATGCTTGAACTAAGGGACAGAATATGCCATCCTAGCAGACACGCCCCAACTTCCCAACTTGACTCCTATGAGACCGCGACACCACCCTTCCCCAAGAACCCCCCCTCCACCACCTCCTCTGCTCCCTCCTCCACCCCCTGACCCTAATCCACTGGATCTGTTCGCTCAAGTTTTCAGGGGGTCTTCGGTTGTGGGATCCGTCTGCGATCGTGCTATGGATAGCTCCCTTCCAGTGGGGTTGTCGCCATATCTGAAAATGATGTAGCTGAGGCCTGCATGAGATGGGCAAATGCCCTCGTGGTGTGCTCGATGGGAAAACGCCCCTTCTATGGTACAGAAGTTCATTTCTAAAGTATTACTGGAACCCTCGTTCGATCTTTACTCACTTTCTTGGCTCCACTTCATGCGAAGTGAAACGATAGTGGAACGAGTTATGCTTGTCTCCGTATCCTACAACTCGCAGGCTCGCACCCCAGAGTTCTTGTTGCCGCTCCTCGCTCATCTGCCTCTCGTGGGCGTCTTCATCCTTCTACCTCTAATGAGTTGCGGTCTCATTACTGTCTTTCATTTAAAGAGAAGGGGCATCTAGTTGCTGATTGCCGTAAGTTGCAAAGGAAGCTTCGAAAGGGAAGATCGATCCATTGGCGGATTCTTTACATCACTTTGGCAACACAGCGCTTCTTGTCGTCCTACCGCGACTCCCACAATGACTGGGGATTCTCCTACTCTGCATTTCCCTCTGTTGAGACAGATGATTCCACGAGCTATGCATAGCAGCTTGCACGGATACGACGTTGAACTATTGCAACCTCTGAAGTGCAGCTTTGTTTGAATAGCTCCGCGAGGAAAGGAAAGCTAGATCCCCCTGGCAAACAAACCACAATGATAGCCAGCCATGGTTGGATGTAAACACCATCAATCCAGTGCCTGCTCCAATTTATATAAGTGAAGGGAATAAACCAACCTCTTTCCTACTAATTAAGGGCACATGTCCTCCCCCGTCAGGTCAGATGTTTCTAGTTCCCCACCCAGCTCTGTCTTGAAGTAAGGTCAATCCATTAGATCAAAGGTTGAGCTGGCGGCATTCGGGTGATTCTTGGGAGAGTTTTATTGAATTGGCATGGAATTGAGCTTATTCAGTATACTTGCCCCCTACGCAGTGGATCTCCTTAATCAATGTCTTTTCCAACCATCAATCCAGTGCCCGCTCTGATTTATATAAAAGTTTATGGATTCGGAAGAGCCAGCTGTTGGAGATTAATGAAAGGGGAATCCCTTGATTGTATGAATTCAACAGGAATATCCCTTCAGGACTATTGTAAAGGTCGGGTACTACACCGAGGAGTGCTTCCCATCAAGAGATAGCTGAATTGTTGGAATCCAAGAAATCAAATAAGTACTTGACTTCTTTATTATAGTATGGTTCTGACCTCATGGGACAGAGGAAATAGTAGTATATGTTGTATTAGTTATCAATAAATAGGCCCGCTACTGTCAGTAATGTCAAAGATTCACTTCGTGTCCACTGGCCTGTAACATGGTTATGCATGAGTGAGGTACAAATCCAATGAATATTGACCGGATCCGCTCCTGCTGCTTCACTAAAATCATTGAATTCAATTGCTTTATCTACTAGGGAACTATAAAAAACCAACATATTACCTGACAGGGGAAATCACTATACCTGCAGTTTCGGGGTCTTGGTCACACTCTTTTGAGGACCCGTGGAGTATACTTACTAAATAGTTATGCCCCTGCTAAATAGGGGAGGGGAATGAATTGATTAAGGGATATCATGCTTACTAGGTGAATGGATCACCTGGTCAGGTCAGATTATTCAGTTTACAAGAGTTCCTCAGGATAGGAGACCAGCTGAGTTTCGAGCGGGGGTGCAACTAGTTAGTTAGCACAGTTCAGCAATAAGGGAGAGATTGGTATAAGGTAGGCAATTCAGAGAGCTTAGCTAGCCTTGAAGCGGATTTATACCCAAGATTCAGTAGCTAAGGGGTGAACGAAGGTATAATGAAACTCTTGCTTTTCCCGGGTAAATGAAGTTAGAATATATTAATAAGATATTTCATAGTTTTGATTGTTCTTATTATAAGCTTATAATTCATAAGTCAATGAAGTCAGAATATATTAATAATCTATTGAATAGGGTTTCAAGTTAAGCTTATAATAAGAATTTCGTTCCTCTTCCCAGGTGCAGCAAACTGCTCGTCAGTAAGGAAGGTTTTTATGGCAACAGACAGTTCTCTTTCGATTCTAAGGGAAAGGGATTAGGGTTGCCAATACTTACCCATCCATGCCAAACCATTACAGTAAGAAATCAAGTTTGATAGATACTTCACTTGAGGCAACATTGGTGGCACACCTATATATCATTTGCTTATCACATGACTCTCGTCAGTATGAAATCCCTTGTTTATAATCTTGTCCAATTATAATCTTGTCCATCAACTGCAAATAAGGTGCAAATGAATATTAGTACAAGATGAGAATTCAGAAACACAATAGGGAATATACCTCTAACATGTGAAACAAAATCAAAACATGTTCCAAACAAGATTGATACGTTACATGAAATAAGACAACTAGCATAAAGTAGTTGGCCACCAATAAGTAAAGGCCTAAAGTAGTATGATCCCAATTTCATGTCTTGATCCTGTGATAAGCAAAGTCAGAAATGGGAAATATGGAAAATGTGAGAAACTCTACAAAAGATGCAATCCTCCCATGGTTCTCGGTAAGGTTTCATCTCGCACAGCTTCGTAGATCCCAACTTCCTCTTCTAGTTTCCAAATTCTGTGTTTCAACTTATCGACTTCAGCTTGGGAGGTATGCAATTCCTCCTCCAAAGCATTGTACGCCAAGAAATTGTCATTGATGGTAGAACCCATTTCTGCTATGTTTAGTTGCAGTAGTTGAATGTACCCCTCAAATGACTTTTGCTGGTCCTTGTAATTCTTCTCCAACTTGTCATAAAGGTATAATAAAAAATGGAACTCAGCATTCAACGATTGAAATGTGGCAAAATGAGCCCTAGCTAAATTCTTGTAACTGCATCCCTACACGTGACAGAAAATGTTCAATTGAATCATAAAGTAAATCTATGTTACTGTTATAGCAAAACAATTGACAATGTGTACGTATATTAACTTACTGCATCTCCCGATAACATATGTTGAATAGCCGATTATGAATGGAGTTGTCATCACGACCATTTCCATAATGATTTGTGTCCATCACCAGGTCGCAATAGTCAGGACATAGGCATTTTCAGCCATGGAGCCAACAACGGGTAATATCTTCAGGTGGTCTCCCCATACCTGCAATATTGCTGAATAGGAAATGCATGTCTAATATGGAAAGATGCATATAAATGCTGGTTTCAAGTAAGGACATAGTACTTAGGGTAGAGTTTATGTCTACAAGCAACGATTTCGACGATCAATGAAAAGAAAGTGAAAGAAAATAGATGTAGTGACAACATAAGTCATGTTGCAATGTCAAACTGGAAGGTAAAGACCATTACATCGATGATATAAACATTCCAATCAACATCGGGATCAACATCAACTCCATGCCCAAATTCGGTGTCACCGACATCCTCGAAATCTTCAAGACCTTCCGCAAAGAATAAATCATCCACAGCGAAACAACGTATGAAATTCTGTATGATGCAAGCAACCATCACAATACGCCTCTACATTCTGAATGAGTAGAACAACCTCTTGTCCAAAATAGTTAATCGCTTTTCAAGAACTCCAAAAGCTCTTCCTACCACCTGTCTCGACTGAGCATGGCAGTGGTTGTATAATTGTTTCTCATTCTGGTAGGCACGTCCCCTAAATTCCTCTAGGTGGTAGGATACACCATGGAAGGGTGTTAGAAACCTCTCCATGCTGACATAACCCAGATCTCCCAAGTATCTCCTACCAGAGGGGACTCTAAAATCACCATTTGTGAATGCCCATTGCAATACACCCATATCTCCAGCCGATCCTTCAAATCGGTTGTGACAAAAAGAAGCTCAAGATCAAAACCAACAGTAGCTAGTACATTCTGACTAGTGTAACCCTTTCTATTTCGAAACCTAGGTTGGTTAGATGCTTTCACCGTTGCTTGTAAATGGCAACCATCAATGGCACCAATGACTTCCTACATGGGGTGAACTCCATGTCCAGTAGTCTAAAATCACACTACAATTGCATATATTACAAAACTTCATGGATCAGGTCAAAGTTGTGAATATTTTGCTTGCAATCTTCTTAGGAACTGGGGCATCAGTTCGAGGTTGGCGGATGAAATCCTTCTTAAGGGCGACAATAGCTTTCAAACCCTTGTTAAAGTAAAGACTGATAGTCTCTCCAGAGTGCTGAAACCGTTCCATAACATGACGATTGGAACCTCCATGTCCCAAAATGGATAAGACAATAGCGAGTTGCTCCCTGACAGTAGTGTTTCTTGTATCTTTCAACAATTGTCGAGTAGATAGGATCTCCACCAGAGCAAGGAAACATTTCTTCGATAGTCTAAATTCATCATAACATCTTGATGGGTGACCAGCGAGCACATCATGAACCCATACATGCCTTGTCATAGGGTTCGTGTTTCTTGGCATCCTTGGGATGTGCTCCATATCTTCAGGATATTGCACTACTAAAGGTCAAATCATTTCCACTATGGCCAATTCCTCTTCCCCAGAACTGCTTGAGTAGTCGTCAATCATCCTGGGGTCCATCCTTAGATAAATATAAATCAATTTCCAATTGTAGAGATAACCGTACAGTTTATAGTCATAACAAAACCGTACATGAGACCTAACGACATGAAACATACTTTGACCCTACACATAACATGAAAGTAGTTGCATTAAACGACAACATGGAATGATAGTTGAATTAAATGCCATAAACTACAGAATTATCCCTTCTAACCAGATAGTCAGATAGCCATGATTTCATGCATTATGTGGTAAGGCGGGAACAGCTTTCCACGAATTGGATCTACGATAGATTGGTTCCACCATATCCCAACAATCAGGGGAAGGTGCTACGACATGATATTCAGTCTCGTCCCACATCCAACCTTCCATCTGCAGTAGGCATGTTTCAATCTTTTCCACCTATTACGAAATCAATTCATACTCAAGTTGGTGCTGACAAGATTGTTGAAGTGAACAACCACTTCTCTCCATCAAGTTCTACTAAGGTTGGCTTGAACCCAATCACCCTTTAGTTGTTCCCAGTAGATGAGGCTCAGAAATATCGCATCATCTACCTCACACCAACTGAATAGGGGTGGTCTCATCCTAATTACCAACGGGATATCAAACAACAAATCACATTATTTCACCATAAAAGTAGATAACCTAGATAACATGACATTAACGAAATGAGTTCTAATAATACATGCCAATGTTTGAGGGAACTACCAGAAATACAAGAAATAAAGCTCATCTTCGGGAGTAAAGTGCGTCGACTACCAAAACATACGACTTGCAGTATCCGTAGACTCGCACTAGGGATGACTTCTTAATGAGACTTGTTCCCTGAGAAATCACAAGTAATTCACTTATTCACTTCCCCAGCCCGGGTAAGCTCTGTTGGAATGATTGGAGTCTTCTTCCCCAGCCCGGAATCCAACATGTACATATCAAATCCCCAAAGCGGGATGCGAAAGGGGTCATGTCAGTTACCATTCATAGGTAATGCCGGGTGGCAGGGATTACGAACATGGAATGGAGTTCCATCTTTGTCTTCAAACTTGGGGTTTCACCAGTTCAAACAATCAATCGCTTTCCCAAGCCTGGGAAGAGGTATCAGTGGGGAATAACAAAATAGCAATGGCAATAGTAGTGTGTGATTGAGCTAAGGGTAATGTAGGCATATATAAGCTTACACCGAAATGAATGACTGATGAGAAATACCTTGGGATTAGAATAAAGTACTCATATATTAGTATATCCTACCCCCGTCCCATAACTCACTAAATCCGGATTAAGCTTATATACACATATATGACTCTGCCAAGGTTAGATCTTATATAGGCATATGTGACTTTAGGGGTCTTAACATCACTAGGAGGAGGAACGAGTGAAGGCAACAACTGCAGTGAGGCAGAAACTGTGCACAGTCTGGGACTGTGAGGTCCAGGATGTTCGACAAAGTCAGTGGACCAAGGCATGTGCGTAGTTCCGTTGGCTCAACCAGCATAATCCAGAAATGATATAGCCACAACTCAAGTGATTGGAGGACCTCTATCGAATTGACAAGGACAAGATTACCCTTTGGGAGGTCGTCGGTGGTGACGATGTGACCGTACCACCCACAGAGAGGACGGATGCACTGAAGAAATGGCGGGTCAAGACCGAGAAGGCAATGTTCGTGCTCAAAACCACTATCGAGGAGGTCAAAACCACTCCACTATTGAGGGAGGTCCAGGACACTACCACTCCGAAGGCCGGAAGTGTAGGATGCACTCGCTACACTCTACTCATGCCAAAATGCCAGCTACTATACTAGAGAATGAGCTACTGGCTCTCACAAGTAAGAAGACTCAAATGATGATGCTCCAGCTACTAGAGAATGAGTTGCTGGCTCTCACAAGCAAGGAGAGGAGAAAGATAGGCCAGAGTCTTTGACATTTGCTCTTTGATATCTCCCAAAGTCCTAAATTAACGAGTCATGGATGAGAACCCCAGTAGTACTTGCAATCAGAAGTGCATTCGTCACAGCTCTTTCTAGGTGGCTCACTCTTCTAGGGTTAGAAAGTATCTTAGCAAATCAAGAGACTTTAGCCAAACAAGTCACTAAAAGATGATGCAGAAGCAGCTGACTTTTTAGTGTAAAAAGAAGAGGAAAGACGCAAGAATCATCTTGGTCTGTATAAAAGAAAGACGGGACTTCTATGCAGAAGCAGCAACCACAGAGGAGCTTCAAGCCAGGGGGAGCTCAATCTAGCTGAGTAGAGAGGTTAGATTCAGGAAAAGAAGAATGGTGCTTAAACTGCGGCAAAAAGGGGTATTTCACATGCGATTGCCGATTGAGAAAGAAGTCGGCTGAGAGCAATGCTGCAACTTCAAGTGACAAGCAAGAAGATTTTGCAAAATAAGATTGGGGCATGCAAGAAATACCTCTATGACGATCGCTGAAGGAGAAGAAATAGCCTTAACAGCAGAGACTTCTAGAGGAGTAGACTATGACAATGATTGGGTTGTGGACTCAGGCTACTCAAACCACATGACGGGAGATATGAAGAAGCTTAGAGACTTGTCCAAGTATACTATAAAGGAGGAAGAGTTGTGATAACTGCCAACAACTCAAAGATGCCAATCTCACATATTTGGATTTCGACAATCGTCCCTACTACCCATTTAGTTCTCGAAAGTGAAGCTACAGCATGTCTATCACGTGCCAGATATGAATCTAAATCTCCTCTCTGTTTATAGACTAACATCCTCAGAAAACTATGTGGTCTTCGGTCCTAAGGATTTCAGAGTCTATCGAAACTTTCAGAAATACTTCCTAACACAGCAATTCTAAAGGGGAGAAGAGTAGAGTCCATCTACGTAATGTAAGCAGAGACTGCATACATAGATAGGACTAAGAAGAATGAGATAGTTGATCTCTGGCATGCACGGCTTGAACATGTCAGCTATCATAAGCTAAAGATCATGATGAGGCGATCGATGCAAAAGTAAAAGGGTATGCTTCCGTAGCTAGATGTTTGAGAAGACACGGTCTGTGCTGGATGCCAATTTTGTAAAGCTCACCAGTTGCCATACTATGCTGTGAAAGTCGTACCAATTTCAAGCTAAGGAGCCACTAGAGTTGATTCACTCGGACGAGCCGGTCAAGCATCCATCTATTAGTGGGATGAGGTATATGCTAACGTTCATCGATGGCTTCTCGAGAAGGGTTTTCTTTCTCAAGGAGAAGTCTGAAGTTCTCTCTAAGTTCCATGAGTTTAGAGAGAAAGTTGAGAATGAAGTTGGAAGAAAAGTTCGTTGCCTGCGAACTTATAATAGGGGAGAATATATGTCTGCAGAATTCTCCACTTATCTTAAGGAGGCTTAGATTTGGAACTCACTTGTCCAAGTACACCACAGCAAAATGGAGTCGCATTTTTGAAAGGCAGAATCGACATCTTGCAGAGATCTGTAGCAGCATGTTGCATGCTAAGAATGTACCGCCTAGATTTTGGGTGGAGTGTCATAAATCGACTACCTTAGGCAAAGCTAGGCTTCGTTTCCCCATTCCAGAAGATGTGGAATATCAAGCCAACTGTCAGTCACTTCTGCGTCTTTGAATCTGTTTGTTATGTTTTTGTTCCTAACCATCTTCACAGCAAGTTCGACAAAAAGTGAAGGGTGGTAGAGTAGTTCGATGCATATTTGTCAGATATGATAATGAGTGGAAGGGTTGGAGATGTTGTGATCTAGCCACTGACAAGTGCTATGTCTCAAGGAATGTCGTCTTCGATGAAGCACCATCTTGGTGGGCATCTCAAGAGGCTATCTTGCCTGATACTAAAGACTTAGAAGAGAAGATGGAGGTGAAGAGATAAAGCAAGTAGATGATGGCGCCAAAGACAATGAGAAGCCACCCGATCCATCTAGATAACTAGAGAAAAGAGCTCATCCTTACTGCGCTGCAGGAAGAGTGGAGTCCACGAAGTTGCACTTATGGTAAAGTCAAGTTGGCGATAGTCGTATCGAGCTAGAAGCTTCATGGTAGTCGGTGTGAGTCTACTCATTTTTCTCACAGTATCTCACCATCGTGTCGATTTCCATGATGGAGTCCTTGGATCTTCTCGTCACAATGGAGGCTCCGAAGAAGGGTAGTTTGGAGTTTTGGTCCCATAGATGTAGCCAGTCTACTCTAGGACTTCTGCTGAAATCAGTCTGACTCTTCATCCAGTCTTCAAACTACTCCATAGCTAACCTCTTTATCCTGATCAGATTGAATCTTTTTGTAGCAAAAATGAAAAGCATATAGAGTGAACATATCTTTTTATATTGCCATTAGTCTCTCTGTTCCAAAGCGTCGAGTGCTTCTTTCACGGCTTTCTGCTTTTTTCTAGCAACAACATAGATGTTCATCCCTTGGACTTACGTATTCCAAGCATTCTAGATAGTAGCTTCGAATGTGGCGTATTTCATCCACACGTGGAAGAAGCGAAAGGGTGGCACTCACCTGCTAAAAGCGTCGAGCCTGGTATTTCCTTATTATAGATAAGGTACACAGGTGATCTAATTCATAGACTAGCTTCACAAAGACTCAATCGATATTCTATAGCAACTGCCGGACCATTCCATTCATTGTCTTCTTCTCAACTCGGTTAGTCTAAACTACCAAGTCAATCCCTAGGAAAGAAGGGCTACTACTATTCTTTGCCTACTTCTGTAACCCCCTATTCTTGCAAGAGATGGTTTGTCCACTTCCTAGCCTCCACGTGAAAGTGAGTCACTATCAATAGCTCCTTATGTCACATCCCTTCGTTCCCTATAGCCAGTTTCTGGTACTGGTCTTTCGTCGCAGAAACTACTAATAGCTGTGAAGCAGGCTTCGATGCCTTCACTTTTTTGGGGGACGGGGTAAATAAAGTCGATCCCTCCCCTCTTTTTCCTTCAACCACTTACTGTCGTGGAGCAAGCCAGGAGTGCCATGCACAAGAGGAGTGAAAACTAAGCGAGGGGTCATTCCCCTCTCCTATGGAAGTATGAGCAGCAGGAGACGTCAAATTGTGTATTTCATATACATCCATGTCTTTTTTGTTCCACGCAAACTAATCACATGTCCTTTTCATTATTACAACCTTATTTATTTATGTCAAAGACTAGAATCCCTATGCAAATGATCATTGGATCTTGGTTCTTCTTAACTGCGATGGCTATTTATTTAAGTCTTTGGGTAGCACCACTAGATCTTCAACAAGGTGCAAATTCTCTTATTCTGTATGTACATGTTCCTGTGGTTTGGATGAGTATAGCAGTTTATATCGCAACGGCTTTAAACAGTTTCTTGTTCCTATTAACAAAACATCCCCTTTTTCTTCAAGGAATTAGTATAGAAATTGGTGCTTTTTTTACATTGTTGACCTTAGTGACTGGGGGCTTTTGGGTAAGACCCATGTGGGGTACCTTTTGGGTGTGGGATGCTCGTGGGACCTCTATATTCATCTTATTTTGTATTTACCTGGGTGCACTGTGTTTTCAAAAGCTTTCTGTCGAACTGGCTTCTATTTTCATCTATGTTGGACTGATCGATATACCAATAATCAAGTTTTCAGTCAACTGGTGGAATACGTTGCATCAACCTAGAAGCATTAGTCGATTTGGTACATCAATACATCTTTCTATGCTCATTCCAATCTTGTCCAACTTTGCTAACTTCCTCTTCTTAACTTCCCTTCTCTTTGTTCTGGAAACACGTCTTCTTACTCTATCTTTTCTTGAATCCTCCTGGATGAAGAGGGTTGGTGTGGACTCCGACCCCTCCCTGGGCATGAGGGTCAGGGAGGATGAAAGACTGATTATAGAATCAGTCGAAGATGGCATTAAAGCCACCTAGTTTACTCTCCCCATTTCTATCTTTCTCACCCTCCAAATGAGGGCCTTGAAGTGCGGAAGAAAGAGTAGTCCTACTATTTTCATAAAAGACCGGATATGCAATTCAATTGTAGGATATCGGCTCAGGCTATTGATGAGACACTCATCATGATCTCTAATTACCCCTAATTAACTAGTCTTCCTAGTTAATTAGCTAGGGTTATGAATATATAAGGGTTAATTATAGAATAAGGGATATTTAGTTAAGGACCTTAAAATAAGTTTAAAATGACATTTTATCATTCAATTAACATTATTAATAATTCAGATAATAATTGGACTCAAAATCCTACTAATCATTTCCTTAATTAATAAGATAAGTAACTTAAATACAATGTATACCTAAGTATGTAATAACTTAAATAATTTTACTTAATCTAATAAATTAATCTAAAAAGGACAAAAATGTAAATTCAAGGTGTAAACATAATATTTACCTTATTTACTAACATATATGAAAAGTTGAAAAAGATCTAAATTAAAATAAACCTTCAAAACCTGGGTTTACATTTTAGTCCTTAATATTCATTACAGTCGGGTCCTTATTTCTCACATAGGTCCTTAAGTTTTATTACTTCTAAGTCCCTCTTCGTCTTCTTCTTCTTCTCCAGTTGAACGAACAGCTGGTGGCAGAGAGTCATCCCACCACGCAATCACCGCCCTGCCGACATCATTCCTCTTTGCCCAAGCTCTTGCAGCTTACGCTCACCACCTCCACTTGATCCATCGGTCTGGATTAACCGAGAATCCTATTTTTCAGTGGGAGATAACCTCACCGTCGTCGGAGACGATGACAGAGGTTAAGCTCCTTCTTCAGCCAGGCCCCGCCTCTCTCTTCGCCACAAACTGCTATAAATACCCCCTTACACCTTTGATTTTAGGCAAGTTGGCTCCCTTCCCTCTTCTAACATTACAGCCGACCCAATAGGCTATTCTTCCAAACCTCCGGCTATTTCCCATTCCATCTTCTGACTTCCTCCGTCCATCTTTAGTAGCCGAGGAGATCCGCCGTGGTCTTCCGCACCTCTGACAAAGGCGCCGACCTAAGGATTCCTCTGCTCCACCTCAAATCCGTCACCGGAGATCTTTCTTCCACCCTCTGATTTCATCGTCTACCATGAGACTTCGGTGGAACCCTATTGACCCCTTCGTCCAGGTAACAGTAGACTAGGAGTAGGAGTAGGAGTAGGCTAGCTTAGTTAGTTAGTTTAGTTAGTTAGGTTAAAGTAATTTCAGATTTTAGTTTCAT
Source organism: Thalassia testudinum (assembly GCA_037157565.1). Taxonomy (NCBI): domain Eukaryota; kingdom Viridiplantae; phylum Streptophyta; class Magnoliopsida; order Alismatales; family Hydrocharitaceae; genus Thalassia; species Thalassia testudinum. The sequence continues at coordinate 105,541,617 of JAZHRO010000003.1, read as the reverse complement.
CTCCTCAGACTCCGGCGAGTTCCTTGAGCTCGTCAGAGCTTTAATTTTGTCTTTTAATACACTGTACACCTTCCTGTATCTTCCATGTTCACTTCTAATTCACTTAATCATTAATTAAATCACCTAAATGCCTAATTCAAATCTCACCTTCACTGACTACTGACACAGTCTATGGTGACAGTAATCGCCCTAATTCCACCTTCAATGGGTTCTTTCATCACCTATCACCACTAATGAACCCTAATCGACATTATATTACCTATTATTATCATCTATAATTAAATGCCTAAATCTTAATTAAGTTCCTAAGCTCGCTGTCTATGGCGGCTCAGGAACAGTTCAAACTATAAATTAAATATATATTTATGAATAATAACATCTGTTGACTTGATTTAACCTCTAAATCATGTAGTTAAATCAAGTCCTGAGCTTAAACCATTCAAATCTTTTAAGAAACAAACTTACTGTCAAATCTTACATTTTAATGAACAAATGAGGGATTTAATGTGATAAAGAGGTTCCTTGTAACCTCAGGATCATTTTTGGATCAAAAATAGTTAATTTTGTCAATCTGTACATACAATTTACTTTTTCTAGACTCACCGGAGCTCCGGTGAGCTCTGGCGAGCCTTTTTTTGTGTTACAGCGTCTTAAACTTTCTATGTGGCTCCAGAATAATATAATAAAGATTAATGACTGTTTTAAAGATATTTGTTTGAGGTTTTAACCACTGGAGCTTTAGATGTAACTTCATCTTCCCCAACTTCGGCGAGTTGTAGAAGTCTGTTATGAAGGATTTGAGAAACATTTAAGGAGCTCAGAAGCTTCAGTGTGATGCACTGAAGCTATTTTAACCTTCAAAACATTGTAGCAAACTTTCCTTTATTCTGTCGAACACACACCTATTTTAGTTCAGGCAGTGAGCTTGAAACCCTAGGAATTAAAGATAGAACACAAACCTAAAGATCTGAATAAGTTTCTGATGATGAGGAGACTCTGATTGAGGCATTAGTTTCTTAGGAGGAAGCTTTAAACAGAAAGTCAATCTTCGAGCTTCCATAATCAAACCTGAGTCTGATAATGGTGTTCTGAGCCTGAATTGAGGAATTGAGATGTGGAAACTGTTTCTGGGATCTTATTTGATGATTTGAAATTAATTAAAGTAAGCTAAGATGATGTTATTAGTAAAGATTATGTTTCTGTCAATTTGGGTTACTTTCGAACCCAAACCAACAGAAGTACTGTTCTGATGAAATTCAAACTTAAAACCTGCCCAGATTGATTTTTTATAACCCTTAGAATTAATCTAAATAGATTAGGAACACTTTAAAGTGTCTGTTGCACTTATTTAAATCTAAAAATCAACCTCTGAAGCTTTCAGAGAAGAGAAAAGCTTCTCTGCATGTTCTGTAGGTCTTAAGAGTTTAAAATCTATCCTAATAGAAGCGAAATTGTTTATATAATATGTACAGACATTTTAATAGATGAGAGAAGTCCATCTGAGGACTCTCTTGATTTAAAACACTTTCCAGGCTTTTAAAACCCCTAGAAAACCCCTGATTTCATCTCTTAAATTGAAGAGCCAAACATCATTAAAACATTAAATTGACCCTAAAATTGTGTAGATTACCCTTAGATCTTTCCAACAAACTTGAAATCATTCAATTTGGAGCTCTGGGTAGAAAGTTACGATTATTTGAATTCGGGTCTGAAAGGGGTAGGTTTGTCCCACCTCGGATATTCATGAGTGCGTGCCTGGGGATAAAACTGATTTCTTCCCTTGGCTATGCAGTCGTCAGCGCTCGGCGCATCAGTTCCGATTCCTTCTGATCTGATCTGAGCATTGTATGTCTGTGTGTGAGGGCTTATGCCTGCGGGTGTGCACCCTTGGGGACGTGCGGAAATGATTGTGCCCTGGGGGGGCGAGTGTGGCCTGGGAGGCCTGGTTGAGCTGATGTGGCTCGAGACCGTGAACCGATTTCCAAATGAACCAAAATAAACCTAACTGAGATTAGGCGAGGACCGAGTAGGGTCTGGTCCCACCCTAGTCTCAGGGTGCTGTGTATCCTCGAAAGGACCTCGCCGCTAATAAAAAAAACTTTTGGTTAAAAAAGTAAAAAAAACCTGGTTCAGCTGGAAGCTTAAGGAAAAGAGAAGCCGCTAAAGGATGCTAAGTTCTAAAGGAGAAGGCGTAGGTGCTAAGAAGTGTTAAGGAAAAAGAGACTAAGGAACAAAGGAGAAAAACTAAGGGAAGAAGAGAAGGCAGGAGAAGATTAAAGGGAAAAAGAAGAGAAGGAAGATAAGAAGGCAGGAACAACACAAGAAAGGAGAAGATTAGAGGTTGTAGAGAGATGAAAATAAATAAATTTCTCTTGCATCAGTATCTTTTTGTTCTTAATTGTAAAATGGCATGCTTTAAATTGGATAACTTTTTAATTGCCTTAATTTCTTAGAATGAAATAAAATTGAAAAACTAGCATGTTTACTTGTTAATAAAGTAAAAAATTTTGAAAATTAAACTAGTTTTACCTCCTAAACATAAAGAGATAAAAGAAAATTGGTCAATTTGGAGAAAATTATTATGCCTCCCAGTGAATGACCTGGACTCAACCAGTAAAAATTTCTAAAATGTTAGGTTAATTCACTGGGAGTCCCACCACTGCCCAGCTCATCAAAGAACCGGTGGGCGTGGTGGTTCTCCTCTCTATTTTCGTCACTCCATCCATTTCTGCCATTGCCACAAAGTCAAGCTTTGAAGCTCAACCGCAGCTGCAGCAAGGAACCGGCCGCCCCACGCCGCGCACAGGCCACCACGCGCCCTTGCAGCAGCCGATGCAGCTCTTTCCACGTGCGCGGGCTCGCTCCATGGCGCCTGCACTCACAGAATGGAGAGCACCCGGTCGCGTGAGCCGAGCGCGCACTGTAGCCACGACATTATGGCTACAGTGCGGTGACTGGAAAGTTTCTCACTTATCTGATCACCATGCGCTCTCTCTGCGCCGCAACTGTCGCCAGCCCGTTCGCGCACCCGCATCTCTCCCCGTACCTCTTCCTCCAGCAGACGATCTCTCTCTCTCTCTCTCTCTCTCACAGCACTCTCTCACTCCCTCCAGCAAACACATACACACACACACTCTCACTTGTACACGCCTATATACACACTTATATATATATATATACCTATATATATTTATATATATATACATATATACAAATATATATACATATATATATACTTATATATATATATACATATTAGTACCAATACAATTATATATAAGTATATATACATATATACATACATACATATATATATATATATATATATATCTATATACTTATATACATATATATATACATATATCTATACACATATTATTACCTATACAACTAAGTATAAGTACATATACATATATATATATATATTTACATATATATACACATATATATACATAAATATACATACATATATACATATATATCTATAGATATAAATACATACATACATATATATATATATATATATCTACATATATCTATATACATAGATACTTATATTAATATATCTATATATATATACATATATATAGCTATATACATATATTACTATATATATATATCTATATAGTTATATATATATATATATCTAATTATAAATATATAAATATATATATACATACATCAATCTATATATATATTTATATATCTATATATTTATATATATATATATATTTATACATATATATATATATTTTTTTTTCATATCACCTACCACATGTTGTATCGTGGGAATATCTGCACCATTTGCTGATATTCCCCGATACACGCGTACAGAAAGCGTCTCCACGCACACCTTCCACCCATCCATCCTACACTCCACGCGGTACTTCGTCCTGTTGGTTGCATCTTCCTAGGTGACGATCAACTCGACACCATGCTACACGCCATTTCCACCTCCACCCCCACCCCTATATACATTTATAATATATACATATATATATACTATACTTATCTTATTTCTATTTCTCTTTCCTGCCATTAAAAAGATAAAAAAAATATACAAAAGATAAAAGATAATCCTTAACTTGCAGGTTCTCAGTCTTGCGAATAGCAAGACCAGTTTTGGAACCCTAATTTGGCTCAAAGCCAACAACCTGATTTTGAGGGTGTACCTCAAGGACAAAACTTATCAGAAAAAAATCTTAAATAGAAAAACACCAAAAACATAATAAATGAACAGAAGAGATTCGTTGTAGGAAGGGCGTAGAAACTTATTTACCTCTAATCCCGCTTCCCTGAGTTCGACCCTAGGCCTAAAAGTGACCAAGATAAAATCAAGTAGGCCAGGTTAAAAATTTTGTAAAAAGATGGTTAGGCTTGATTTAAGTTAACCACTATACTCATTTCAACGATTAAATCACCATATTAACACAACCTATCCGGGTCTACACCACACTTTTTCTGGCGCCGTTGCCGAGGAGGTGCGCATGCAGGTAAGTTTCTACTCCATTCCTTTAATTTCTCTCTTCTCACACCCTTCTTTTCACGGGTGTTTCTATTTGTTGGTGTGCAGGTGAACCAGTTGCAAGGAGAAGGCAGGTAGACGAAGTCGGAGACGTGAGTAGATCCAAGGCGAGAACGGGACCGTGAAGTCGTCGGCACCGCACTAGAGCTTCGCCCACGTTGCTGAACAGGTAGGTCTTTCTTTCTTAGCAACATAGGTCAACCTATCACCTTAATAAACAAACTAAAAAAAAAACTTCTTGGGATCTCTTGGGGCAAGTAGATTAAAAATCACTTGTTTGATTGTTTGTCATCACTCCCACCGCCTCGGGATTTCCTGCCAAACTTCACATAGCGAAGATCCAAGAATCTTGATTCTTGAATCTTTTGTCGTGTGAAGTATTCTTGGAGGAAAAAATAAAAAGATTGATTGCCATCCCTCTTTGCCTCATTTATTTGCAATTCGGGATCACATTTTTGGTAGGGAGACTTGGAATTGAGTTGATTCCAACCCCACCACGGCCTTACACGTGCCTAAGATTCGATCCCGAATACTTCAACCCCAACAATTTGATTTTCTTTATCTTATGGTTGAGCCTTGTGTGTGGAAATCATTTTGGTGATTGGGAGCACTTGAATTGAAGTGCTTTGGCTCCCTTTCACACTAATCTAAAATTGACTTGTGCATCCACACATAGAAATCTCCATCTAGTGAAGCCCATTGCATTTTAGCATGCATTAACCAACTAACTTTGAAGAAGGGTTTGTTGGGCTTAGAAAAAGACTTCTATTCTCTCAAAACCCAGAGATTGGTTGAATTGGTAATTCAGCGAAATCCTTAAATCCATGCTACTTAAGGCTGAAACTCTAAAAATCATTCACCAATTAAAACTTCAATTCGGGGAGATTTCCCCGTTGCATGCTTGGTTTACACACTCTATAAAATCAACAACTTGGGCATTACCCATAAATAACGCCCTTCACATTCCAGAAGCACTTGATCCTAAGCCTCTAACTAAAACTGGTAGCAACTTAACCCATATTAAGGATTAGAGGTCTAACTACCTACGTGTAGCACCTACGTGCTGGTGAGGGTTCCTGCGTGCTATCGGGTGTCTAAGACTGGGGCAAATGACCTTTCAATCTGGCCTGGTGGTTCCGCAGTGCTTGCATTCGGTTCCGTAGGTCGTGATAGTAGGTAACTGAGATCTTTAGGTCTAAGGGCACACTATAGAGGTTAGGAATTTGATTGTATTGATTTGTCATCAAGTGTACCTTTGTGGCGTCATTTCTCTCATCTCGTTTTCCTTTCGTATCCCCCCAATTCTTCCTACGGTAGTGCATGTTTGGGAGGAGGTCACAAAACCCTGAACTGTGTGAATTGACTGATAAATTTAGAAAAGAAGCCGAATTGTCGTCCTCCACAAACATGGCTACACGCCGACCCCGAAATCCCGAGGGAGGAAACCGCCCTCAAAACACACCAGGTGGTGGAGCCTTGGATCCCATAACCCGCGTCCAAGCCCAAATGGAAATGTATAATGAACAAATTGAAGCCATTAGGGAAACATTGGAGGAAATGCAGAACCCTCCCAAATGGGAGGAGCCTAGGTCTCTTAGCTCCTATCAGAATCCCGCTGCTACAGAGACCATAGGATAAATTCGAGTCCCCATGGGCGGGGACGACTTTGAATTGAAACCTAACATAATTGGCCTGATAAATTTTCACTTCCATGGTCTTGCAAGTGAAGATCCCTTTCTCCACTTGGAAGACCTAACCCGATTGGCTGAAATAGTTAAACCAAGAAATATCGGGTTACCTATAGTCCTCATGAAAATGTTCCCATTTTAATTGCGGGATAAAGCGTCGCAATGGTTACGCACCCTTGGGAGAACCATCCAATCTTGGGAAGAGATGCGAACAGTGTTTCTCAAGAAGTTCTTCCCAATCGGGCGAACCAATGCGCTTCGCTGTGCTATCACTTCCTTTACGCAACAAAATGGCGAACAGTTTCATGAGGCATGGGAGAGATATAATGACCTCTTCAGGAAGTGTCCGTACCACGGTCTGCCTAATGGCATATAGCCCAGATTTTCTACTATGGGTTAAATGAGACTTTGAAGCAGAATGCAGACGCTTCCTGCAGAGGGAATTTCATGAATAAAGACGAGAATGAAGCATTCGAATTATTTCAAAATATGAGCGAAAACTCAATGAACAATGCCTCCATTGTCACCTTTAATCGTACCAGCCTGCCCCGTAATGTCCACGAAGTTGACAAGGGACCCTCCCATTCATCCACAGATCTCAGCCTTATCGCACAGAAAAAGGATGAAGTCTCTGTCGTGCACAAGCAGTTGGACGAGATTCTGGCCAACCTCTCCCGTTCTATGGCAAACACCCCCACCTCACCACTCCGTCATAATCCCAATTCTTCCAACACCAGGCTTATCCCTAGAAACCCCATAAGACCTTCCTTATCGAGTGTCGTGTCGAGCGATTCGGTAAGTCATGTCGATCTGGCTTCTACGAGCCAATATTTTGACACGGAGGACCAAGCCTCCGTGTGCTCGGATGCGTATTTACATGCGGATGCATCTTTTGGCATAGAAGACGCTTGCGCCCTGGGGAGCAACCTGTTCTCTGCCACGTATAACCTAGGGTGGAGAAATCATCCGAACTTTGCATGGTCAAACAACCCGCAATGCCAAAACCTCGCGGGTGGACCAATGCGACCGTCCGCACCCGTCATCCTAAGGGCCCAGTCTAATCCTATGGCGAATCTGCCATCGGGTCCTTGCATATCGCAAACAGAATACGCATCAAGTCCTCTTGACAAATTGATGCGAATGATGAAGGAAATGTCAAAGCGCCATGAAGAGAACATGACCTCTCTTCAGCACCAATTGGCGCAGCAGAATGCTGAGATCAGTCAACTAGCATGGCTACTCAATCTCAGGGCACTCTTCCAGCCCAACCTGTTCCCAACCCATGAAATTTCCTACCTCATGGTCCTCAACCACAGGCACGACCTTCTCAGGGGTAGGTTCATCAGATTTTGCAGGCTCCAAGCATTCCTCCGGGATTTCAGGCTAATCCCGCTGCAGCACCTCACTCTTATGTCCCTATTGCGAACCCTCCTCCGCCTTATGATCCCACTGGACCTGCATCATCCAATGCGATCACTATGAGCAGTGGTAAGCAGACTGTCGATCCACCTCGACCTAATCCTGGCCTATCTTCTTCATCACCCTCTCATTCGGGATGCGCACCACATTCGTGAGAGGACGATACACCCAAATTGGTGCCAGAATCAGTCCCATTCCCTGAGGCTCTACTGAGGGAGCCAAAAGGCAAGAAGAAGGATATGTAGGCCTTTGATAACCTGCGTAATTTGTTTAGGGATGTCAAAATCAAGGTACCCCTGCTCGAGGCTATCGACCACATACCTACTGTTGCCCGATTTTTCAAAGACTACACAACACCCAGGCGACAGTCAAAGAAAACTAAGAATCCGGTGGTTCTCTCGCCTCATAAGAGTTGTGCTATACTGTCAAACTTACCACCGAAGCAGAAAGATCCGGGCACACCACTTATTTCCTGTAGCATCCAATGCTGCAATTTTAACTGTGCCCTGCTTGATCTAGGATCTTCCATCAACCTTATACCAACCATCATGCTCGAAAAATTTTCCTTGGTAAATCTGAAACCCACCCCTGTCACGTTACAGTTGGTAGATCGTTCTGTCAAAATTCCGAAGACGTGGTGGTTAGGGTAACAGTCTCTGTTTTCCTGTTGACTTTCTTGTTTTAGATATGGAAGTTCCTAGCTCACTTTCTGATTGTCCGATCATCCTTGGTCGACCTTTCTTGGCCACAGCCCACGCCCATATCGACTGCGAGTCGGGCTGTATTGAGATTACCGTTGGATCTGAAAAGCTCAAGCTTAACATCTTTAAGGCAGCCAAGAACATTGATTGCGATTGCATCAAGGATGACACGTCTAACGAGGACATGGCCGTCAGCGCGTGTATCGGACTAATTGGGACCTATTCTGACTGCTGCGGACTGCCTTTAAATAGTGACAATTGCCTGACCGACACATATTGTGACATTTCCCCATCCCTCCCTATTCCCGTACATTCCCCTGACAAGACTTCTGATGAGGTTTTCTCTGCTTCCCATACCTCGTTGTCTGAGTCATATCCATGCTACTCACCGCCGGTTCACACTCTTGGAGACCGGATTACCCTTTCTTTCCTGCCAAATTAGGTAGAATTGCAACTCCACACTGGGACCTTGAGCCCATATACTACTCACTGGGGCTATTCCTTTTTGGATCCATCTTTCCAAGAAGCCCCTCTTCTTGGCCAATCTGAGGGTCAATTTCTTCCTCCTGACTTGTTTTCAAATCCGCCTGGGACACTCTCGTCCCAAGAAATGCCAGATCTTTCACCATCCACTCCCGAGCTGAAAGAGTTGCCTAGTACACTTAAGTATGTTTTCTTGGGACCAAATGAAATGCTCCCTGTAATCATCAGTTCAAAATTGACCAGGGAGCAAGAGTGCAAACTAACGAAGGTCCTTATGGAACACAAGGTAGCCATTGGATGGTCTTTATCAGACTTAACTGGCATTAGCCCCTCCTACTGCACTCACCATATATATACGAAGGAGGAGGCTCGACCTTTCTGCGAGATGCAGCGATGTCTCAACCCTAACATGCGGGAGGTCGTTAAAAAGGAAATTATTAAGTGGCTGGATGCAGGTATAATCCACCCGATCAGCGATAGCCCCTGGGTGAGTCTGATTCATGTCGTACCCAAAATGGCGAGACTCACCATCCGTGTCAATGATAGGGGCAAATCCATCCCTACACACACTCCTACATCTTGGAGAGCGTGTGTAGATTATAGGAAACTCAATGCTGCAACTAAGAAAGATCACTTTCCGCTACCTTTCATTGACTAAATCCTGGAGCGGTTAGCGGGAAATAAATTTTTCTATTTCCTGGATGGATTTTCAAGATATAACCCGGTGGCAATTGACCCTCGGGACCAAGAGAAAATCACTTTTACCTGCCCCTTCAGTACCTTTGCATTTAGAAGGATGTCGTTCGGACTTTGTAACAATCCAGCAACTTTCCAGAGATGTATGCTGGCGATATGGTGGGTGACTTTCTCGAGGTCTTCATGGATGACTTTTCGATCTTTGGACCATCTTTCAATGACTATCTTGCCAACCTGACCCGTATCCTTAGGAGATGTATTGATGTAAACCTCATGCTTTCTTGGGAAAAAAGTCATTTTATGGTACACGAGGGAATTGTTCTCGGGCATGTCATCTCCGACAGGGGTATCGAGGTTGACAGAGCTAAGCTTGATGTAATTGCCGATTTACTTGTGCCTGGATCTGTCAAACAAATCCGCTCCTTCCTGGGACATGTCGGTTTCTATAGGAGATTCATCAAAGATTTCTCCAAGATTTCTCGACCTTTAACTCATCTCCTATCGACCGACGTACCCTTCGATATGGGCCCCGACTGCATACGAGCATTCACGTAGCTGCGTAATGCTGTCACCAAGGCCCCTATTCTCTAGCCACCTGATTGGTCCCTCGACTTTGAACTCATGTGTGATGCTTCCGACCTTGCAGTCGGAGCCATCCTGGGACAAAGACGCGATAGACACCCCTTCGTGGTGTACTACGCCAGTAAGACGTTGGACAAGGCCCAGCATAATTATACTACCACTGGAAAAGAACTATTGGCGGTTGTCTTTGGGCTGGAGAAATTCCGCTCTTACCTTCTGGGCTCACACGTTATTGTTTTCACTGATCACGTAGCCATTCGCCATCTCATGCACAAGAAGGATGCCAAGCCTAGACTGATTCGTTAGATCCTTCTGCTCCAAGAATTTGACATTGAGATCCGCGATAAGGCCAGAGCCCAGAATGTTGTGGCTGATCACCTTTCTAGACTGAACCCTGACCATATTGGACTTACTCTGCCGATTAATGAGATTTTTTCTGATGAGAACCTATTGGCAATTAATGTGGCAAGTGGACCTTGGTATGCCGACATTGCTAATTACCTTGCTTCTGGATCCCTTCCACGTGGCTGGCCTAAAAACCAGCGCGAGCGCCTCATGGCAGAAGCAAAGTATTATTTTTGGGATAATCCACTTCTTTTCCGAATAGGTGCTGATCAAATCATCCGTCGCTGTATTCCTGACAGCGAATTCCCCAGTGTGCTATCCTTCTGCCACGATAAGGTCTGCGGAGGACATTTCTCTGGGAGGAAAATTGCAGCCAAGGTGTTGCAGTGCAGTTTCTTTTGGCCCTCCCTTCACCAGGATGCACACAATTATGCCAAACATTGCACTAGGTGCCATTCGTTAGGGTCAATGTCATGTCGTGACATGATGCCCTTACAACCCATCCAAGTTGCGAAAATCTTCGACATTTGGGGAATTGATTTCATGGATCCCTTTCCTCCTTCCAACGGCTTCGAATTCATTCTCGTGGCTGTTGACTATGTTTCGAAATGGATTAAGGCTATTCCCACGCGCCGTGCTGACCACGTTATATCCACTCGATTTGTCAAAGATAACATTTTTGCATGCTTTGGGATCCCTCGAGCCATCATCTCGGATGGAGGAAGCCACTTTACCCATGCTTCTTTTCGGGCACTTATGAGGAAATACGGAGTCCACCATCGTATCGCATCCCCGTATCATCCTCAGACGAACGGCCAAGCAGAGGTGTCGAACCAGTAAATCAAGCAAATTCTCCAGAAAATGGTTCGGCCTGACTGTAAGGATTGGTCCGACAAGCTGATTGACGCACTTTGGGCATATCGGATCGCCTTCAAGGCTCCCCTTGGTATGTCTCCTTATAGAATCGTTTACGGGAAGCCTTGTCATTTGCCCGTGGAGTTGGAGCACCGTGCTTATTGGGCGGTTCGCCAATGTAACCTCGACCCAGACCAGTGTGGTCGAGAAAGGAAACTCCAACTCCAGGAGCTGGAAGAGCTCCATCGTGAAGCCTATGATTCTAACTTAACTTTCAAGCAACGCACTAAGTCTTTTCACGACAGCCGTATTCGGCGGAAGAAATTTGAGCCATCTCAACAAGTTTGGCTCTACAATGCCCGGCTCAAATTCTTTCCTGGGAAACTGAAGTCCAAATGGACTGGTCCTTTCCTGGTCTCGAGACCATTTCCCAACGGGGCCGTTGAGATTGAAGATCCCAAATCTGGGTATAAATTTACGGTCAATGGGCAGCGTTTGAAACCCTATCTTACTCATGAACCTAGCCTCGCTGGAGAAACTGTTGCCCTGCTGGAAAGTAACTAATGTTGTGCCTCATTCTGAGTCCAGCTGGGGACGCTAAATTCAGCGCTCGTTGGGAGGCACCCCAACAACACGTCGCCACTGTCACGATCACTTCACTTTTCACTTCACCACCCACCATCCACCTACCCTACCACCCTGCTGTATACCCTGCACCTCAGCTCTCGTTACCCGATCTTTCGTCCTTCCTCTACCCTACCTTGCATGCATATGAGGACATAGCATCGCTTGGCATGGGGGGGTTTATAGGCATCCATAGGATCTGCGTATTTTATGGTATCATGCAGTCTCCATCTATCTATAAATATGTTAAAAAAAGAAAAAGGTGTTTAGTAATGATCTGAAGGCTAAAACAAAAATACAATAAGTGTTTATGGATATTCAACCACTGTTTTGAAGACTTTCCAGGCCACAGAAGCTTGATTCGCTGAGGCTCAGCTTAATTCACTTGAGCATTGATAAGATAGATAGGAATCTCTCCTAACTAAGGACGTATTCTTGTACCTAAGACACCAGTACAGGATTCATTAGTTTGCTTCTACTGGAGAGCCTAAGTAATCTTGGTTCACACTACACATATCAAGAAAGACCAGGTGAACATCAGATCCAACCCTGGTGTTCATTAGGGAAGGTGGAGTCCTTACCTGTGCACGTAAGTAGACTTTTTATCCCAGGCTTTAGTCTTGTGTTTAGGAGAGACTCTTTCCACCAAAAAGAAACTCTCCCACCAAAAGAAAAGTGTGCTCCTCCAAATAAAGTTGTAAGTGATATACTAACACGTGTTAAAAAAAAAAAAAGGATGCAAATAAGTCAGTATATCTCGCAAATGTCTGTAAAGTCTTCCCCCTACAAAAGTTCTTCAGGGCAAGTTACAAATACCCTGTTTTCTTTGAGCCACAAATGTCATAAAATGGGAGTTGAGTTTTCCGTCATCTTTTTAAGGGTCAATCTGAAGACATGAGCTGAAACTGGGACCAACCTGCACTTAAAAATTCATGAAACCCTATGCTTGAGTCTTAATGTTCATCTGGTCAGTGTTGATCCTTCACTATGCACAAGCCATAATCTCTTGAGCTCTCGAGTACGGCAAAAACCTCCTGGGTCCTGGAAATCGTACTTAAGGTTTAAATATCAAGAGTCCAGGTTAGTTGAGAGATGGTCTATGTCATGTAAGACTTAAAGTACTGGTAGTCTTCGCTACAATTGGTTCTCACAATATCCAACAAATAAACACACCTATGTCGACTCAGAAGAAAATCTTCAGCTTAAGATCATTTCTAAATACAATACAAAAATGTTTTTCTAGGGACTAGCAAAAGATAGGCATGGCGGGTATGATTGCACAGCAAAAATGCACCAACAATTGTGCCATCTTGTGCTATTTCCAACCATTGTCTGTGTATACTAGGTAGCCAAAGTCGCATTTGTAAAAGTAAATGCATGCATGCATTTATTTGAGAGGGGAGGAGAGTGAATAAAATGGCCTTGAAATTATCATATTCCTCAAGTGCTACCTCGCAAATTCACCATCTTTATATTTATTTTTATTTTTATTTTGGCTTTGAATTTCTCCGTGCGGCTGTAGGGCATGGTAGCTTCTTCTTCGCGCCATTCTCTGCACCAGCTTGCCCTGCCAGCCGCATGTATAGCCATGCATAGCCCAGGGCATGGCTGTGCTTGCCTCCATCCTCTTTAAAAAGGGCATGGCTATCTTCTTTGCAGAGAGCCTGGTCTAAGAACGCACACAGCAGCTTTCCCTCTCCAGGCCACCTCCTCCCCTCTCCCCTCCATACGCAACCTCTCTTCTTCCTAAAGAGCTACGCTGCGGGCAGGAGAAGCTCATAGTGGTACACAATAACCACTGTGAGTCCCACCACTGCCCAAATCATCAAAGAGTCGGTGGGCGTGGTGGTTCTCCTCTCTATTTTTGTCATTCCATCCATTTCTTCCATTGCCATAGAGTCAAGCTTTGAAGCTAAATAGCAGCTGCAGCAAGGAACTGGCCACCCCAAGCCACACGTAGGCCACCGCGTGCCTCTGCAGCAGCCGGCGAAGCTCTTTCCGCGCGGGCTTACTCCACAGTGCCCGCACATGCAAAACCGCTAGCACCCGGTCATGCGAGTCGAGCGCGCACTGTAGCCACTGTTCACGCTAGAGAGCGCGACACTGTGCCTACAGTGCGGTTACCGGAAAGTTTCTCACTTATTCGGTCACTGCACGCTCTCTCTCCGCACCGCAACCGTCGCCAGCCTATCCGCGCGCCCGTATCTCTCCCTGTGCCTGCACCAGCGTCTCTCCCAGCGCCCGCTTCTTCGCCCGCGTTTCCCCTTAGTGCGCAATGGGGTGCGCTGCGGTCCGTAGTGCGCTTCGCTGCAATCCCTCCCTCGCACCTGCTCCCTCCAGCGTGCGAGCGCGTCTTCATATGCCTATGCACCTGCGCCTGCACGTGGACTACCAGACGTCGGCCACTGCATCCAGACAGCTTAACTCACCGCGCCTCTTCCTCCAGCAGACGATCTCTGTCTCTCTCTCTCTCTCACAGCACTCTCTCACTCCCTCCTGCAAACACATACACACACACACTCTCATACACACACACACTCTCACTTGTACATGCCTATATACACACACATATATATATCCTATATATATTTATATATATATATACATATATATATATACTTATATATATATATATATACCTATATATATTCACATATACATATATATATTAATACACGTATATATATTTATATATATACACACACAAATATCTATACATATATTATTACCTATACAACTAAGTATAAGTATATATACATATATATATTTACATATATATACACATATATATACATAAATATACGTAAATATATACATATATATCTATAGATATAAATACATACATCTATCTATATATGTATATTTATATATCTATATATACATACATACCTATACATATATATATCTATATATTTATATATATATATATATATATATATATATATATATACATACATCTATCTATATATATTTACATACCTTTATCCATTTATATATATATATATACATACATCTATCTATATATATTTACATACCTTTATACATACATATATATATATACATATATATATATATACATATATATATATACATATATATATATATATATTTTTTTTTTTCATATCACCTACCACACGTTGTATTACGGGAATATCTACACCAGTTGCTGAAATTCCCCGATACACGCATACAGAAAGCGTCTCTGCGCATACCTTCCACCCATCCATCCTACACTCCACGCGGCACTTTGTCCTGTTGGTTGCATCTTCCTAGACGACGATCAACTCGACGTCGTGCTACATGCCATTTCCACCTCTACCCACACCCCTATATACATTTAAAATATATACATATATATATATGCTATACTTATCATATTTCTATTTCTCTTTCCTGTCATTAAAATGATAAAAAAATATATACAAAAGAGAAAAGATAATCCTTGACTTGTAGGTTCTCAATCTTGCGAATAGCAAGACCAGTTTTGGAACCCTAATTTGTCTCAAAGCCAAGAACATGATTTTGAGGGTGTACCTCAAGGACAAAACTTATCAGAAAAAAATCTTAAATAGAAAAACATCAAAAACATAATAAACGAACAGAAGAGATTCGTTGTAGGAACGGTGTAGAAACTTATTTACCTCTAATCCCGCTTCCCTGAGTTCGACCCTAGGCCTAAAAGTGACCAAGATAAAATCAAGTAGGCCAAGTTAAAAATTTTGTAAAAAGATGGTTAGGCTCGATTTAGGTTAACCACTACACTCATTTCAACGATTAAATCACCATATTAACACAACCTATCCGGGTCTACACCAAATATATGGAGGTTTTTTTGGATGATTTTTCAGTCTTCAGGGAGACATTTAATATTTGCTTGGATAATTTTTCAAAGGTTCTAAAAAGATGTATTGAGGTTAACCTTGTCCTTAGTTGGGAGAAGAGCCATTTTATGATTCCTGAGAGCATAATACTTGGTCATCTCGTATCTGAGTAGGGTATCCAAGTAGATCGAGCCAAGATCAATCAAATTGCAAATCTTCCAATTCCTGACTCAATTAAAGGCATTAGGTCATTTCTCGGGCATGTGGGATTTTATAGAAGATTCATCCTTGATTTTTCAAAAATTTCCCGACCACTCACAAACCTCCTCACAAAGGATGCGATTTTTGAGATGGATGAGGATTGTATTCTAGCATTTAAAACTTTGAGAGACAGAGTTACACAGGCTCCAATTTTGCAACCACCTAATTGGGATTTACGATTTGAAATCATGTGTGATGCATCAGATTATGCAATAGGAGCTGTTTTAGGACAGAAAATTGAGAAGAATCCGGTGGTAATTTACTATGCTAGTAAAACATTAAATGAGACCCAAAGGAATTACATAGTTACAGATGAGTTACTAGCAATAGTATTTGGATTAGAAAAATTTAGATCTTACATACTCGGATCTCAAGTCATAGTGTACTCTGATCACTCAGCTATTCGACACCTTCTATATAAGAAGGACACGAAACCTAGGTTAATTAGATGGATCTTACTTTTGCAAGAATTTGACCTAGAAATTCATGATAAGGCAGGTAGGCAAAATGTTGTTGCAGATCATCTATCCCGTCTTCCTTCTGATACAATTGAATCATCTCCACCAATTACAGAACACTTCCCTGATGAACATCTTTTGACTATATCCACAGATCTTCCTTGATATGCAGATATTGTTAATTATTTGGTTACACATCAATTCCCACCAGATTGGGACGGGAATCGCAAATCACGACTCAAAGCAGAAGCCAAATATTACTTTTGGGAAGATCCATATCTTTTTAGACTCTGTAATGATCAAATCATCAGGCGTTGTGTCACCTCTTCTGAGATTGATTCTATCCTATCTTTTTGTCATGACCACGCCTGTGGTGGTCACTTTTCTGGTAGAAAGACCACTGCAAAAGTTTTGCAATGCGGGTTTTATTGGCCCACGTTATTTGCTGATTCTCAAACTTATTGTAAGTAATGTAGTCGCTGCCAAACACTTGGTGGCATGTCTCGGAAAGACATGATGCCTTTGAACCCGATTCTAGTCTATGAAATAGTTGACATTTGGAGCATAGATTTTATGGGTCCGTTTCCATCCTCTTTTGGCTTCCATTATATTTTACTTGCTGTCGACTATGTTTCTCGTTGGATTGAAGCCATACCCACACGCACAAACAACCATCGAGTTGTCATTCCTTTTATACAGAGTCACATTTTCATTCATTTTGGGGTACCTCGTGCTATTATTTCTGACGGCGGTTCCCATTTTATTAACGCCTAGTTTAAAACTTTACTTAGTAAATATGGGGTTGCACATTGTATTTCTATACCTTATCATCCCCAGACTAATGGGCAAACCGAGGTCTCTAATTGGGAGATCAAAAAGATCCTTCAAATAACAATCCAACCCGATAGGAAGGATTGGTCTTCCCATTTAGATGAGGCTTTGTGGGCTTATAGGACTACCCACAAAACACCAATAGGCATGTCACCATACAGACTTGTCTATGGGAAACCCTGCCATCTTCCCATAGAAATTGAACACAAGGCCTATTGGGCAATTAAAGCCTATAATTTAGACCTCTTGAAGGCTGGTGAAAATCGTAGGTTGCAGCTTAGTGAACTAGAGGAATTACGTCATGATTCCTATGAAAGTTCAAAGCTGTATAAGAAGAAGCTTAAAGCCTTCCACGACAAATTCATTTCCCGCAAATCCTTTGCACCTGGTAAAGGGTGTTGTTATTTGATGCCCGTTTGAAGCACTTCCTTGGTAAACTTAGGTCTGAATGGCAAGGGCCATTTATTGTAGTTAGAGTCTTCGACAACGGAGCTGTCGAAATCACCGAACCCAACAAGGATCAACCCTTCAAAGTCAATAGTCAACGTCTTAAACCTTTCTTGGAATCACATCCTTTATGTCTTGTTGGAGAATGTTATCGGCTGCACAAGGGTTTTCTATCCATCCACCACACTTGTATATAGTTGTTTCCTGTTTTCATCCTTTTTGATTTTCTTATACACTTACTTTTAAAATTTCACTTCATATATTTTTCACCCTTCTTACAATAAGGACATTGTAAAATTTTAGCTTGGGAGGGTGTTGAAGTGAAATTTTCAACTTAAGTGTTGATTTAAAAAATAAAAACACAAAAAAATCAAATATCCATGAAATTTTAAAAAATAAAAATTCTAAAAATGATAAAAATTTTAAAAATTAAAAAATTTTATAAGAATTTGAAAAATTTTTGAAAAAAAAATCATAAAAAAATTGAAAAAAAATCCTATATACATAAAAATAATAATATATAAATACACAAAAATATAAAAAAATTCATAAAAATAATAAGAGGGGTTTATTCATTAGTAATAAAGAAGAAGAGTGTATATATATTATAATTAAGAGCTTTAATTTTCTTTTAGGTCAGAAGTTTAAAATGTATATATATATATATATATAAGTATTTAAGAGCATTCAATTCTTAATTAGATTTTACTTTAAACATTTTGTAGAGACACACTTTTGTGTTCAAATTTTTTTTTTAAAAAAAGCAAGATTTTATTGGAATTAAGGAATCTTTTAAATCTTTTAAAGATTTATTTTTCTATTCTTACTTGAATTAAGAAATTAAGTGTGTTAAGATTTTAAAGTTAAGTTTTGGAATTGAATTATAACTTTTTAATCAATTAGATTAAGTAATCTTTTGATTTTTGAAAATTTGATTTTATCATAAAGTTAAGTAAAAAGCCAGATATTCAGAGTTAATTAGATAGAGAGTTGGTAGAATTTTAGTTTACATAACTTACAAG
This sequence comes from Thalassia testudinum, assembly GCA_037157565.1. Classification (NCBI taxonomy): domain Eukaryota; kingdom Viridiplantae; phylum Streptophyta; class Magnoliopsida; order Alismatales; family Hydrocharitaceae; genus Thalassia; species Thalassia testudinum. Next base: position 105,522,859 of record JAZHRO010000003.1, on the reverse strand, counting down.
CTAGAGATAAATAACTAGACTTGGTAAATTTTATCTTGACGGATCCTACAGGAGGAAACTAAGAATTTGAAGAACCTAAGAGTAAACGGTATTGTTGTCGAAGCTCTGGTTTGAGAGCTAAGTAACCTAAACATCTAAAATTCACTCACATAGAATTATCTTGTTGACATCTGAGACCGCGAAAACACAGAGGTTAAGAGATCAATTCTGAATCCTCTTTAGTCCAAGGATTTCCGCGGGGCAGTTCTTGAAAGGGTGAAGGATGTGCCACTCACCTAGAAAAAGGATTTGGAGAATAATGTTAGTAAGAAAAATGAGAAGGGGGGAAAAGAAAAAAAAGAAAAGAAAAAGAAAAAGTAAATAAAACACCCTACATTTAAGTGCCTCGCTAAAAATGGGTACTTATGTAGTTTTCCATAAATAAATAAAAGCATCTCGTTACAAATGGATGCTACCCTTCCTTCCATCAAATAAAAAGAACACCTCGCTACAAATGGGTGTTCTAAACCTATAGAAAAAGAGAAAAAAAATATGGAGAAAAAAATATTAGGAATAAGAGACCTAGTGGTCCACCGAGGAGATATACTAAAAAAATTTTGACCTCGGAATAGAAAACTAGTGAGGAGAAAGCAACCAAACCTGAGTAAGGCCAAGCCAAAGGCTTGAATTGGAATAATTGGGATTAGAAAGTGATGTCTTAAGATCTGAATTTTTGCAACTTCAGATGTCTTTAGGACAATTCTCTTCACTAAGCACAGATGTTTTAAAATCATAGCTATTGAACCTTGGCATTGGACAGTGAAGCCTAAGAAATTGGGTTTTGAAGATTTTAAGTTGAGACCTAACGGAGAAGAATTGACAGAATCCTAGGTCTAGAAGTTAATCTTTAGTGTTGTAGGCTAGTAAATTAGAGTTTTACTACTCAAAGTTTGATTAATAATGAGTATATGGTTAATTTGCTTAAACTTATATTGATAAAACTCAATATCATAAACAAAGGATTAACTTAAATCTATTTGAGTTTTTGAGTTAAAATTTAATTCTCAATCCTTAAGTTTTGTTTTTCTTAAAACACTTTGTATTCTAATTTGAGTTAAAAATAGTTACAAAGATTAAGAGATTTTTGAAGAATTCTAATTTTGAATAAAATTCTTGTTTACAAATTACTTTTAAGTGTGTTTTGAAAATGTTATAAGTTAAGTCTAAGTAAGAAAATTTTCACACATGCTGCAAACATTAATCATTTATATTAAATTTAAAATTTTCCGACCTAAGCTTTCCTCTACATAGTTTCTATTTATAATAATTTAAACCTAGGTGCTTTAAATCATCATAGTCTTAGTTAATTTTGCTAGGGACTAGCAAAACTTTGGCTTAGGGGTATGATGAGACACTTATCATGATCTCTAATTACCCCTAATTAGCTAGTCTTCCTAGTTAATTAGCTAGGGTTATGAATATATAAGGGTTAATTATAAAATAAGGGATACTTAGTTAAGGACCTTAAAATAAGTTAAAAATGACATTTTATCATTCAATTAACATTATTAATAATTTAGATAAGAATTGGACTCGAAATCCTACTAATCATTTCTTTAATTAATAAGATAAGTAACTTAAATATAATGTATACCTCAGTATGTAATAACTTAAGTAATTTTACTTAATCTAATAAATTAATCTAAAAAGGTCAAAAATGTAAATTCAAGGTGTAAACATAATATTTACCTTATTTACTAACATATATAAAAAGTTGAAAAAGATTTAACTTAAAATAAAGCTTCAAAACTTGGGTTTACATTTTAGTCTTTAATATTCATTATAGTCGGGTCCTTATTTCTCACATAGGTCCTTAAGTTTTATTACTTCTAAGTCCCTCTTCATCTTCTTCTTCTTCTTCTCCAGCCGAACGAACGGCTGGCGGCAGAGAGTCATCCCACCGCGCGATCACCGCCCTGCCGACATCATTCCTCTTTGCCCAAGCTCTTGCAGCTTGCACTCACCACCTCCACTTGATCCATCGGTCTGGATTAACCGAGAATCCTATTTTTTAATGGGAGATAACCTCACCGTTGTCGGAGATGATGACGGAGGTTAAGCTCCTCGAGCTCCTTCTTCGGCCAAACCCCGCCTCTCTCTTCGTCGCAAACTGCTATAAATACCCCCTCACACCTCTGATTTTAGGCAAGTTGGCTCCCTTCCCTCTTCTAACACTACAGCCGACCCAATAGGTTATTCTTCCAAACCTCTAGCGATTTCCAATTCCATCTTCCGACTTCCTCCATCCATCTTAAGTAGCCGAGGAGATCCGCCGTGGTCTTCCGCACCTCTGACAAAGGCGCCGACCAAAGGATTCCTCTGCTCCACCTCAAATCAGTTGCCGGAGATCTTTCTTCCACCCTCTGATTTCGTCGTCTGCCATAAGACTTCATTGGAACCCTATTGACCCCTTCGTCCAGGTAATAGTAGACTAGGAGTAGGAGTAGGAGTAGGAGTAGGCTAGCTTAGTTAGTTAGTTTAGTTAGTTAGGTTAAAGTAATTTCAGATTTTAGTTTCATCTCCTCAGACTCCGGCGAGTTCCTTGAGCTCGTCAGAGCTTTAATTTTGTCTTTTAATACACTGTACACCTTCCTGTATCTTCCATGTTCACTTCTAATTCACTTAATCATTAATTAAATCACCTAAAGGCCTAATTCAAATCTCACCTTCACCGACTACTGACACTGTCTATGGTGACAGTAATCGGCCTAATTCCACTTTACTGGGTTCTTTCATCACCTATCACACTAATGAACACTAATCGACATTATATTACCTATTATTATCATCTATAATTAAACGCCTAAATCTTAATTAAGTTCCTGAGCTCGCTGTCTATGGCAGCTCAGGAATAGTTCAAACTATAAATTAAATATATATTTATGAGTAATAACATCTGTTGACTTGATTTAACCTCTCAATCGAGTAGTTAAATCAAGTCCTGAGCTTAAACCATTCAAATCTTTTAAGAAACAAACTTACTGTCAAATCTTACATTTTAATGAACAAATGAGGAATTTAATGTGATAAAGAGGTTCCTTGTAACCTCAGGATCATTTCTGGATCAATAATAGTTAATTTTGTCAATCTGTACATATAATTTACATTTTCTGGATTCACCGGAGCTCCAGCGAGCTCCGGTGAGCCATTTTTTGTGTTATAGCCTCTTAAACTTGCTAAGTGGTTCCAGAATACTATAATAAAGATTAATGACTATTTTAAAGATATTTGTTTGAGGTTTTAACCACTGGAGCTTTAGATGTAACTTCATCTTCCCCAACTCCGACAAGTTGGAGAAGTCTGTTATGGACTTGAGAAACATTTAAGGAGCTCAGAAGCTTCAGTGTGATGCACTGAAGCTATTTTAACCTTCAAAACATTGTAGCAAACTTTCCTTTATTCTATCGAACACACACCTATTTTAGTTCAAGCGGCGAGCCTGAAACCCTAGGAATTAAGGATAGAACACAAATCTAAAGATCTGAATAAGTTTCTGATGATGAGGAGACTCTGATTGAGGCATTAATTTCTTAGGAGGAAGCTTTAAACAGAAAGTCATTCTTCGAGCTTCCATAGTCAAACCTGAGTCTGATAATGGTGTTCTGAGCTTGAATTGAGGAATTAAGATGTGGAAACTATTTCTGGGATCTTATTTGATGATTTGAAACTAATTAAAGTAAGCTCAGATGATGTAATTAGTAAAGATTATGTTTCTGTCAATTTGGGTTACTTTCGAACCTGAACAAACAGAAGTTCTGCTCTGATGAAATTCAAACTTAAAACCTGCCTAGATTGATTTGCTATAACCCTTAGAATTAATCTAAATAGATTAGGAACACTTTAAAGTGTCTGTTGCACTTATTGAAATCTAAAAATCAACCTCTGAAGCTTTCAAAGAAGAGAAAAGCTACTCTGCATGTTCTATAGGGCTTAAGAGTTTAAAATCTATCCTAACAGAAGCGAAATTATTTATATAATATGTACAAACCTTTTAATAGATGAGAGATGTCCATCTGAGGACTCTCCTGATTTAAAACACTATCCAGGCTTTTAAAACCCGTAGAAAACCCTTGATTTCATCTCTTAAATTGAAGAGCCAAACATCATTAAAATATTAAATTGACACTAAAATTGTGTTGATTACCCTTAGAGCTTTCCAACAAACTTGAAATCATTCAATTTGGAGCTCTGGGTAGAAAGTTATGATTGTTTGAATTCGAGTCTGAAAGGGGTTGGTTTGTCCCACCTCAGATATTCACGAGCGTGTGCCTGGGGATAAAACTGATTTGTTCCCTTGGCTATGCAGTCGTCAGCGCTCCGTGCAACGGTTCCAATTCCTTCTGATCTGATCTGAGCATTGTATGTCTATGTGTGCAGGCTTATGCCTGCGGTTGTGCGCCCTTGGGGGTGTGCGGAAATGATTGTGCCCTGGGAGGGCAAGTGTGGCCTGGGAGGCCAGGTTGAGCCGATGCGGCTCGAGACTGTGAACCGATTACCAAATGAACCAAAATAAACCTAACAGAGATTAGGTGAGGACCGAGTAGGGTCTGGTCCCACCCTAGTCTCAGGGTGCTGTGTATCCTCGAAAGGACCTCGCCGCAAATAAAAAAGCTTTTGGTTTAAAAAGTAAAAAAGCCTGATCCAGTTGGAAGCTTAAGGAAAAGAGAAGCCGCTGAAGGATGCTAAGTGCTAAAGGAGAAGGCACAGGCACTAAGAAGTGTTAAGGAAAAAGAGACTAAGGAACAAAGGAGAAAAACTAAGGGAAGAAGAGAAGGTAGGAGAAGATTAAAGGGAAAAAGAAGAAGAGAAGGAAGATAAGAAGGCAAGAACAACACAAGAAAGAAGAAGATTAAAGGTTGTGGAGAGATGAAAATAAATAAATTTCTCTTGCATCATTATCTTTTTGTTCTTAAATGTAAAAAGGCATGCTTTAAATTGGATAACTTTTTAATTGCCTTAATTTCTTAGAATGAAATAAAATTGAAAAACTAGCATGTTTACTTAATAAAGTACAACATTTTGAGTAAATATGTTTGCATATGGAATTTTGTATATTCTTATAGTTTAAATATTTTGACAAAATTCATGTTTTGAAAATTAAACTAGTTTTACCTCCTAAAATTAAAGAGATAAAAGAAAATTGGTGAATTTGGAGAAAATTATTATGCCTCCCAGTGAACGACCTGGACTCAACCAGTAAAAATTTCTAAAATGTTAGGTTAATTCGACCCTATACTACACAACCGACACAACTTCGAGTTAACCTAAGTGATTTCTTCTACTCTTAATTAAGTGAAATTAACTTACTGAGTTGAGTGAACCCACGCATCAACTATAGGTTCAACATCCTAGAACCCTTGAAGAAATCCAATCTCTGTGGCTCTAGCTTGTTGGGCCATATTTATGGTTCTGATCCATGTCCTAAACTAAGAAGGAGACATGACTGAAGCTAGTCTGAAGGTACTACCCTTCGTGAGTGGGAGCAAGCGGATGATCGAGAAATGCCAATCTTGGTGCAGACTTTTCTTCCTTCCATTCAACTCAGGTCGGTTTACCTCAGTTGCTGAGATATGATCTTTCCTTAGTAGTGTTTTCACCCAAACCCTCGAACTCTTGACTCATTACTCAATCCCTGCCCCCCTTGGGAAATGGAGCAAGTAACCCTACTACAGCAGTTCCTAACCGGATACCTAAACTTGATTACGCGTGAAAGAAAGTAGATCCCTAGGTGGAAAGCGTAAGCTTAGTAGCTCCCCACAGGGAAAGAGGAAGCCTCTGTGAAAGCACAAGCAGCAGAGCAAACTGGAAGACACCTTTCTTCTTTATATATATATGCTTCACTCACTACTGCTCAATAATTGCTTGCAGCTTCATAACCTGGGGAATGAAAGCACCTGATTCCTTATACCCAAACTCCCCTCCCCTGCTTCTTTGCTCCGACTCCATCCAATGCATCCTGAAAGTATTGCAAGTAAAGTAAGTCAGGCGCTTTTCGTCAACCCCGGAAATACGTGATTATGATTGGAAGTGGTTAGCTAAGGGGAATAAAGACTAGAATGATTGGATTGACTTTCCTTGAATTCAAGAGCTGGGTCACTTCACTAACTAGAATCCACTTCCTCTGAACTTACCACACTGAGGGAACACTCAACTGCTGAATCTGACCTGCTTTTGTAAGGTTTTTGGGCTTCTGGAGCTGGGGAACTAGACACTAAATCTGACCTCGAATATCGGTCCAATCATGTCCCTAATTCCCAATAAATCCAAGGGTATTGCTGGGAACCTACCTGTACTTCCCTTTCCTTCCCTTCCCTTCCCTTACCTTACCTTACCAGGGAATATCATTAATCAGATATATCCCAAGCTGGGTAACTCACAAGGGAAATCGAAATCATGTCCTTAATGAGCATCACTCATAGGGGGAACTCCATACACTCTGCCCTAATGAGATGACCTGGAATACTCTACTTCTAGAGCTAGGGAATGAACTCTCCTTACTTCACTGAACTTACCACAATGGCCGGCACACTCTTCATTCAGACTTCAATTTCACTTCGGGCTTTGCCAAACCACGCTTCCTTACTCCCCCATGCGGTCACTCAGTCAAAGTAACTACACTAATAGGGTCAAAGTTCGCCTGGAAAAGAGCCTGCCTAGAAGTAGCCACTATTGAACCTAACCTGGCAGGTGAAGTAGTCCCCTCACTCTTCAATTGAGTACACTGTGGATTATGTGTATGTTTATTGATCCGCCTTTGAGCTAAACTCCTCAGACCTAAACTTCGAATAGCTGCTTGCTTCACAACTTTCATCTGAAACTTCACTCCCACTAGTAGAGTATTACCGGGTCCGTATATTAACTAACTTATTTACCTGACCATCCTGGGACCCTCGTCAAGCTTTCACTATTGATTCAAATCCCTCATTTGTTTTCCCGATGAAAAGCAAGGAGACAAGCCTCGTTCAAACTCGTTTCGATGGCGATTCCCAAGTTTAGAGTATATCGCTGGTTTATAACTTCTTTCCTCGTGCATCCTAATCCTACGTTGACTCGCTAATACGACAAGCTGGGAAGTCAAGTACTCATTTGATTGGATTATATTCAACCCAGACCTCGCAACCTAACTCAAATAACTAAAAACTCCTCTCAAATCCTACTTGCTTTACTATTTAGATCGATCTGAGGATTTGGAAACCCGCCTCGATGAAATCCCCCTTTCAATCCCCTGCTAAATTAGGGAAACCACAACTCTCATGCAAACCCAGGAAATACTCAAAGCTTTCACCTATGCCTCACTCCAGCCTCCATTGGGTACTCTCCTTGGCATCCGACTCGGGTTCTTTGTACTCTGAACTTCCCCGCTGATTCTCTATGCTATTCCTTTATTTACTTCACTCCAACTAAACAACCCACTCCTCTTGCTCGATGAAGAGAATTAGACTTTTGAAGCCAACCAGGTGGTTAAGAAGTGGAGGATATACTCAACCTGTGACAAACTCAGAGCCAGTAAATAGCTATGATCGCGCCCGTTGGGGACTAATTCTGCTATGAACTTTGTCTTTCGCTATGTACTTCAAAAACCCAGGACTCAAAGTAAAGCAGTATGTATTAACCCTAATTGGCATCCCTAACTCATTCCCCATGGATGACTGATGAATTATCCTGACTTGAAATCCTAAGAAGTGAAGCTTTGAATAGCTTCATGAGTGAAGCTCATTTCCTTCACATACAACTCGCACCCGAATTCATTGAGTGAAGACTTGGGGTGCAGGGTGTGGGTGGGTTGGCTCTCCTTGTTTTGTCCTCTATTGGTGTAGGGGTTTTGGCTAGGGCTTTCAATGGTGGGTTGTTGCACTCAAGTTCCCAGACCCCAGGCGCATTGGTCCAACCCTTCTTCTGACTAAACCTAATGAGCAGGATGCCTATAAGCAAGGGAAGAACTCAATAAAAGTAACCAATGCCTTGGAATATGGGTCAAGAAACCTAAAACCAATCAGAGTGTGTATATTAGAATAGGCTAATAATCTGAAGAATGAGACTGATAGGCTACATGCACATGCCCAAAATTGGTATGTGCCCTACCACCCTTTGTCTCACCATGGGACTACCTATGTCAGACATCATCTTCCTCTCTTTTCCTCCCCATACTGTTTGTATCCCTCCCCATATTGTTTGTACCCTCTATCATCATCATCCTCATCTTGGCATCACTACCTTAAAGATACAATATTCTAATTGCCATTCCATGCCTGAAAGATTGAATGCGAACCTTGACCTATCACCCTTGGCAGCCCTGCCCCGAAAGAAGGGAATTGTAGGATTACGTGAAGAAGAGTAAACCTACCGGGAATCACCAATGTGAGTAGTCTCTCTCTCAGAGAGAGTTCCCCAGCTCTGTCTTTCATTCATGTAAAGTAAATCAAACCATGAATATGAGTAATACTCAGCCCCGGCCTTTCCTTAGTTACACTTGAACCCACCCGAACTACCTTGTATAAGAGAAAGGGTTCCTGGGTAAATGAAGTAATAATACATTAATAAGATATCGAATAGTTTTTATTGTCAAAAATAGGTTCCAATATAGATATTCCTAGGTCACTTTAGATTGAAGATTCACTCAGCACTTGGAACAAACTCCCCTGGATCAGAGCTTTTTATGGGGTTTGGATCTATTACCCTAGTTAGAGAACCAACGATAGATTTATTATACAAAAGGGGATGACCCACTTTAGGAATGGTAAAGTAATACCAGAAGGGGATATTTCTGAGTCAAGTATCTATCATAACCCGCACCTCTTTACTTGGACTTGACTTCTGCTGGGTCACTCGAAACATATTACCTGAATCCTAACCTGTGAACTCCAGGATTCCAACCCTCACTTATATATCTGATTCTTGAAGCATCTTTGATTGATTTTCATATACATTCCATTATTCTTATAAGCTTCTGAACAACCCTCAAGCTTGGTCTCTCATGCCAGCTGGCATACTCCTTGATGAAATCCACTGCGTACTTGGGCTAACTTGTTCAATCAACTGCATTAGGGTAATTTCAGGAATCAACTGCTTCAGGATGGACAAAGCAAGGAAGTGAGTTGTAGGGTAGGAGTCGGAAGTAAAGGTGGTATGACAGTCAATGAGTTTAGTTCCGACCTGGCTCTTCACTTGAATTCCTAGTCCGACGAAGCTTACTACAAGGCAACAAGTCAAGTATTGCTGGAGAGCAGCGGCAGGTGAAAGCGAAAGAAGCAGGGCAAAGGGAAAAGTTCGCAAAAGAAGAATCAGTCTTCAGCTCCTGCATAGCTCACTTCTTCCACCAAGAAAAAGGACAAGGCAGCAGATTCGTGCCACTACTACAACAAGCCAGGCCACTAGAAATGAAACTTTCAGGAGTACCTCAGGTACTTACCTTAGAGAAGGGTAGTTCAAAAATGCAGCTATTGAAACTCTTCTCATCATTGAAACGAACTTGCTCGTTGGACGAGTAGGAAGTTGGATTGTGGATTCTGGTGCATCTGTTCACATTTGCAATTTGTTGCATGTATTTTAGGTGACCAGAAAGCTTCGAGAATGAGAAGTGCAGATCATGATGGGGCCCGAGGCAATGGTTGCAGCAAAAACAATAGGGATTTGCAAACTCAAGTTGCCCAACGGCCATATTCTCATCCTAAGAGATTGTCTCCTTGTACTTAATTTGTTTGAAGAAGGAACCTTTTATCTATTTCTAAGTGAGTTAGATTTGGATATGAATTTCTTTTTGAGCAGATACTTACTACTTGAGTAAGTCGTTATGGTAAAGTGATTTCTTCTGGTTCCCTGACTTCTGGTGGATTGTATGAATTGGATGAATGTGAGTCCATTATGAATGCTTCTAATGTTGTGATTGAGAATCAAACACCCTCTAAGCGTGCCAAGGATGTTGCAGATCAATCCATGGTGATTTGGCATCAAAGACTTGGGCATGTGTCTGCTGATAGGATCAATAGACTAGTCAAAGATGGTTTGACTCTACCATTGGATTGTCTCAAAATCCAACCTTTGCCCACCTGCGAGCATTGTATTCGTGGGAAGATGCCTATACCTCTCTATCTGGAAAGGGGGTTAGACGTGAGGACTTACTAGACCTCATACATACTGATGTATGTGGACCATTTAGTACTGCGACTAGAGGTGGTAAATAGTCTTTTGTGACATTTACTGATGACTACTTGCAGTACTGATTCATTTACCTGATGTGTCACAAATATGAGTTACCACACCACAGAAAAGTTCAAGGAATATTAGAAACTGGTTGAGAACCAGACGGGTAATAGAATCAAAGGAGGTCAGAACTACCCGAGGAGGTGAATACCTATTAGAGGAATTCAAGGAATACCTCAAAGGGAAGGGGATCATCTCTAAACTCACGCTACCTGGTACACCATAGTGAAATGGTGTATCTGAGAGTCGCAACCGCATCCTATTGATATGGTGAGGTCTATGATGAGCAAAGCAGAATTGCCGCTTGACTTTTGGGGGTACTGGAGACAACAGCATACATAGTAAATAGAATTCTAACCAAATCTGGGCTACCCCAAAGACTCCACATGAGATGTGGTTGGTCACGAAGTAGTTTAGTTCCTGGTGTGGGACACCTGCGCATTTAGGGTTTTATGGCTCATGTTAAGAACATGAACCCAAACCAATTGGAATCTCACACTACCAAGTGCTATACTACTTCATTGGGTATCCGAAGGATAGCAAGGGCTATTTCTTTGATGACCCTGAGACTACTACTTGACCATAGGGTGTTTGTATCTAGGAATGCTAGATTCCTGGAAGATGAATTCCTGGGTAGGGTAGTAAGGTCAAGATAAGAATGAAGTAACAGAACTCGTAGAGTCTGACTAGACCAATTCAATTCCTGACCCAGAAAAAAGAGATGAACCAGAGACAAGTGATGCTTCCATACCACTTAGAAGGAGTTCTAGAGTGGTGCATCCACCTGAGAGATATGGATTTCGCTTCTCAGAAGAGTATGAGGTTGATCCTACTACATATGATGAGGTAATGAAGGCTCAAGACATGGACAGGTGGAGGCTAGCAATGTAGTTTGAAATATACTCCATGCATATGAATGATGTGTGGACCCTCGTGGATCCTCCTATTGGGGTCAAACCCATTGGGTGTAAATGGATCTACAAGAGAAAGAGGGGACCAGATGGGCAAGTAAGGTAGAGACCTGACTCCTAAAGCACAGCTTGTGGCCAAAGGGTACACCTAGAAGGATAGGGTTTACTATGAGGAAGCCTTCTCTCCTGTAGCCATGCCTAAATCCATCCAGATACTACTAGCCATAGCTGCATATCTTGACTATGACATCTGGTAGATGGACGTCAAGATAGCTTTCCTCAATGGTTTCCTCGAGGAGGACATCTACTTGATGTAGAACAGTCTGAGGGCTTCCGTGAAGATGGTGGGGAAAGAAAGGTATGCAGGCTAAAGAGATCCATTTTGGTATTCCTCAAGCATGCCTCTCGTAGTTGGGCTTTGATGAAACCGGGTTATGGGTTCCATCAGAATCCAGATGAACCCTGTGTTTACAAGAAGGCCAGTAGGGGTGCAATAACATTTATGGTACTATCTATTTGTGGATGACATCCTACTCATTACTGTGCTGCGGGAATGATGTAGGGATGCTATCCAGTGTGAAGCTCTGGCTATCCTAGAACTTCGAGATGAAGGATCTCGGAGAAGCCTATGATGGGTCTGAAAATGTTCATAAACAGAGAAAAGAGGGTACTAGGACTCTCACAGCAAGGATACATCACCAAGGTCATTGATCAATTCCGCATGGATAACTCCAAGAAGGGTAGTTCTTTCTCCCACTTAGACATGGGATTTCCTTAGAATTCATAAGTCAACGAAGTAAGAATATATTCAGAAGATATTGAATAGGGGTTCAAGTTCTCATTATAAGCTTATAATTCATAAGTCAAGGAAGTAAGAATATATTAATAATCTATTTCCTAGGAAGGATCCGAAACTAAGCTCTATTACGTATGCGGGCTCACTAGGTACTTAGTATGCTTGCTCTCCTCTTGACCCCACTATCTGATTTAGCCCTCCGGGTTAGATCTGATATATGCTAGCCTTTTCAATAGTATATTACTCCAGTAATACTTGTAATACCCAAAAGAAAGCTAAGTTCAATCAAGGTATTTCTTTCTTACGGAGCTGCACTTCGTACACAGCAAGTTGGAGTATACAGAGACGCGCAGCATAATTCGTTCCGCTATCACTGCACTTCATACCTCTCTGATGGTCTCATCCTTCATTGCTTGGGAGATAGGTCCTTCTTTCCGAGCCGCTCCAGGGTCTCCAGAATGTAGGGGAGGGGGTCCTCTACCTGCTGATCTCTCCTTAGCTCTTGTGAGTTCCCATATGAGGCCAAGTGCTAGGTCCTTCAGTTCAGTCTTCTTTCTACTTGTGCTGTGTAGCAGGATGTCTCTTCCTTTATCTAAGCTTTTTGTCATCATTATGGGATCGATAAAGGGGGGAAAGAGATCTCCTGACTTCTTGGCAGACATGTTCTTCGCTTACCTTCACATCCAGTGAGTGAAGTTTTGAACAGTAGAGAATGACCATACGAAGTGTAGCTGTAAAGTAATATATGCGTATATAAGCCCTATTTATCAGCTTGTTAAGGGAATCACAAGCAGCGCTAACTCCTCGCCTATTTGAGCGTGGTTTTGATTAAGAACTACCCTTGGATGGGATGGACTAACTACCCAAAGTAGGCTAGGCCCAAGGACTGAATGGTCCAAGGCTTCTCCACCTGGGTTTGAATGAAGCTGAAAGGAGCACCCAATCCAAATAGTCTTCCCCTAGGGGGATTTAGCACGGGTGACTATTACCCAAGCTAGATAAGGCAAGCTCGTCTCTGTATCCTACGACTCGCACCATGCATTATTGATCTGGAGTGATATGCTGATTTTAGCTTATCTTCCAACCACTTTGTTACCCGGACACGATGAATAGGCGAGGGATCCAAACAATGCTTCCTCCTGTGAGGAATGGGCGCTTAGACAAAAAGAGAACTGTTTATTGCCATAAAAACCTTCCTTACTGACGAGTAGTTTGCTGCACCTGGGAATATGAATTCCATTACTATTATAAGTGGATTATAAACCAAAAATCTCTCTTTTTTCTGCCTCTATCTCTATGAGTGGAAACCAAGGCTTTCCTTTTTTCTTGAGTAATAGTTCGAGTCAGTCTCGAATGAGCCCCTCGAAAGTTTGATGCAAGTGAACACATTTTGTTTTGACATCTTCAAGCTATATATCCTCGTTTCACTCTAATCATGGAATCCAATGACACTTTTATGAATAAGGAATGGATTTCCTTCATTCAATATTGCAAAGAAGTCATATATGCGTATATAGAGCTGAACCTGGTAATACTCAATAGGAGTGATGGGCTACTCAGAGATTACTATGACCCAGGTGTGATGAGCCTATGTAAGATGACCCTAACCCATCGAAAAGGGAGGGATTTAGTGAAAACAGTGCTAGAAATACAGAAGCATGATCTCTCTCGCACAGTACTCCAGTCTAATAGATTAATGAGAGAATGCTTATGCCCACCCTGTCGCTTGATGAAAGGAGAGGGGGTTATGCGGGTTTCTTTCTTCCTTCATTCTACAAAACCATGGGGAGGATGGAGGAGTGAGGAAATTCACTCAAAGGGTAGGCTACTTCCTTCTACAAAAACCTAGCATAGCTATTATTGGGAGTTGGAGCAAGGGAAAGGTGCGAGACGTAGCGTCAGCGAAGTCGAGCGGGAGAGGCGCAGCCTCCATCATCTACCTGCTTAATTGAAGTCTTGCTTCCTAAATTCCCCTCCCCCCTGCAGCATGAAAAGCTTCACTTGATGGATCTGGGATAGGCATATCTTCTTACAAGGCATAAAATGTCAATATCATAATCAATCCACCCCTACCCTGCAGTTGATTCAATTCATCCATTTCCTAGGGAACTCCTGCTTCATTCTCAAAACACCCATAGCCTGCCGGGTAGCTACTCCTCTACGCAGACTCGGACTAGGAAGCAACATCCTTTCACGTCGGTTCGGAATTGTTTTACCTGGAGCAGGGGACTCTGCCCCTAGAGCATACGGAGTGACTAATTACTTATACCTCAGGTACTTTGGGACTTCCTTCCTCATCGGTGTGAAAACCTGTTGGCTAATAGACTTCGACTGCCCAGTCAGGTGCGGACTTAAGGAGGGACACATTTGACTCTTGCACCTTACTAATCTCGGTCAACAGCTACCAAGGTATTTCTAACTGGAACCTGAAATCTTGGTTTTGACTACTAAACCCAGTTCCTCAACTGCAGTTGCCTCGGACCCGGACTCAGTATAAACATAATGACCTGTCTCCTCTCCTAGGGAACTCTCGAACTCTCAAATCAACCTCAACCTACCTCAGGAGAACCCTAAACCTACTTGTTGGAATCCGCCTCACTCAATACATACCTTGATTCCCAATCCACGTGCGGTTACCCTGGAACTCACATCCCACTCCCCGAAAATCCATTACGCTGATTAGGGAGGAAACTCTGGTTTTCCCCTAGGACTCACTCCTAACTCAATGCACATCATTTATAAACTGAGGAAGCTTGTCGTTTCATTCTGCCTGCTCGAAGTCGGTCGGGACCTCGGTTTGATCAACCTCTGCTTATGCGTACCTGGCAATAGAACTGGTTACTTCTTTAGATGTGGAATTCCAGTGTCATTCCCAGGCTTTGAGATGGAAAGAGAAAGTGGGTTTGCAATGATCAAACTTTCTCTTTGGAGTAGTCCCCTGCTTCTGAATCTGAAGTCAATTCCCCAGTTGCTTCTTCATCTGCATCCGACTCATAGCTTGCGACTGAATAATTAGACTCTTCTTCCCTCCTACTCGGAATCTACCTCGGAAGTTGCCCCTTCAATAGACTTTGGTTAACTCCTCCCAAACTCTAGATCTATGGGTACGTGACACCTACTGTTGTAGAACTCACTTCCCAGGATCAAAAATATCGTTTACGATCTCCCTGCCCTGCACTCTGCCCTATTAACCCACTTCCCACTCTAGTGGTTTGGAACTCTGTTCAATTAACCTATGCATCCCTGGCTTCTAATTCATATGTGGAATTCCCAGGGGAATAGACTACTCAAAGGCTGACAGATGTGTTGGTGCTAAAGCACCACGATCATTTGTTTTGATGATAACAAAACACGTGTTATTTAACATTTGCAATTTGAGTCCTAGATTTCAGGTCAATTGCAAATGTGGACGTGTTTAGACGGAGTTCGAGCTCGCATCCAGGACGGATTGGAGGAGCTTGACGGAAAACAGAGGAGGTTCGCGTGGAGCGAAAGATTGAACATGGAAGGAAATGAAGAATAGGATAGATTTCCTTCTTTTGTACTTGTTGTATTTTTCGTTTCTTTTGTTGCTCTTTATTTCCTTAGATATTTCATGTTAAAGAGCCTCAAAGTACCCTAACAGTAGTCCTAGGAACACCGGCACAACCCTAGGATACTTAGGTTTCCTGTAGAATACTTAGAAAACCAATATAGGGTTCAAACAACACTTCCAGACGTCTAATTCCCAAATCAGACGTCTGATAAAGCATTTTAAGACGTCTGACTGTTGTTTCAGACGTCTGATAACTGTTAGGCTGGAGTTAGTATTCTGTCTGATGAAATCAGACGTCCAGACCTTAGTCCAGACGTCTTAGAAGACGTCTGATGACTTTGCCAGACGTCCAATTACTGGACCGTTGGTTGGCTTAGCAAACAGTCAAGAATATGACCGTTAGAGACTTATCAGACGTCTGATAAACGACCGTTTTGCCTCGGCTGACCCAAAATCTCTTCTCAGTGATTTTCTAGCCGTTGCAACGTTTGGAAATCAATTCCCACAGTAAAAGTAGGTTTCCAGACGTCCAGACTTAGTGCCAGACGTCCTGTATGTCGTCTGATGGACTTGAACAAAAACCCTGTTTAGATCTGATTCAAGTCAGGGAGAGACCCGCCCAAAATCAGACGTCTGACCTTGTAATCAGACGTCTTAAAGTGAAGTTCCAGACGTCTGATGCCAGAATTAGACGTCTGATAAGCCTGTCAAAACAATGATTGTTCCTGATTTCGGGCTGATTCTCTTGGGCTTTGCACCCAACGGCTATAGAACCTTTCCTAAGCCTTCCAAAGCTTTCCTAAGGCCTCTATAAATAGAGGGGAGCCTCTGACACACCAATACAGAAAAAAAGCACTTAGACACACAAGAAACACTTTGCAATACACTAAGATCAAGTATTTCCACTCTCTTGTGTCCAAGAAGCTTTTGCTCTCTAAGCTCAAGTTCTACATCTTGAGAGCATCATTCCCTTTGCACACCCGCTCTCCCGCCGTTGTCTACGAGAGCGACATTGCGCCATTGCGTGGGTCACGCACCCGCGTCATCGTCGACGCACTCCTTGCAAAGGGGAGTTTCCTAAATCCTATAGAAGCTTAGGTTAATTACTTTGTTGGCTCTATAGGTATGTTGTTTTATTTTATCTTTGTTATTTGGTTGGGTATTCGCTTTGCGAATTCCCATCTCCTTCGTGGGACAAAATCCTTCTCGTGGAGAGAAGGGGTTGAGGAACGCTACCCTCATACTTGTAGCGTGGTTGTACTGAGGTTGAATCACCCTCATTTTAAAGTGATTCGGTTAGTGGATTTGATCAACTAGGTTGATCGGAAAATCCTAACTCGAGAGGGTTAGGTGGTGGTTTTCACCCGGTTTGGGTTTCCACCTAAAAATACCTTGTGTACTTATGCGAGTGATTTTTTTGAGATTGTTTATATTTCAATTCCGCATTTTTTTTTTGTTACACTAATCTCACCCCCTCCAAGTAGGAAACTACAGTTGGTATCAGAGTAGGTCTCGCAAAATCGGCGTTACAAATTGGCGAGGATCCAGATATGGAGGGAAAAGCATTCGTGTGCACCGAAGGACACGATACCTCGCGACCACCATACTTTGCAAGTATAGATTTCGTTTATTGGAAAAATCGTATTACTATGTGGTTGCAGGCCTACGACTTCCGGGTGTGGGAAAAGTGTGAATCCGCATTTTTTATTCCCAAGAAACCCGCAAAAGGTTACTCAGAAGATCAGGTTCGGAATCTCAACCTCAACGCAAAGGCAATGAATGCCTTGTATTGCGCATTGAGTCCGAAGGAATTCAAACGAATCCAAGAGTGCACCACCGCCCACGAAATATGGAGGAGGTTGGAAGGCACTCATGAGGAGACAAGCTCGGAAGAAGATCACGCGAAGGAGGAAACCGCTTGCTTTGGTTTCATGGCCAGAGGAAGCAACAGCGACAGCGAAAGCGGAAGTGACGACAGCGACAACGAGGTAAATTTCGATTTACAAGAAGCTTTTAATGAACTATTTGAGATTAGTAAATCACTTAAAATAGAAAACAAAAGTATTAAAAAGAACCTTAGTTTTCTTAAAAATGAAAATGATAGGGTAGAAAAACAACTTAAGGACATAGAAGCTAGTCCTAGAATTGATAACCTATTATTAGAAAATCAAGACCTCATCCATGAAAATAATAAATTGATTGAGGAAAATGATAGTCTAAAGTTAGAAATCTCTAATTTAATGACTAAGATGAGTATTACAGAAAAAGAAATTGCATGCCTTAGGGAAAACTCCAACAAATTAATCAATAAAGTAGATAATTTTTATAGCCCTAAGGTTGAGAAAGGATCTCCATCAAGGAGACCCGCTAACAGATCCGGATCCAAGCCCACTTGGATACTGAAAAAAAATTAGAATCTTGTTTTGTAGGGTTCAGGGATAATTACAACATAAAGGACTGGACCTACAAGCTCAAAGCTGGTCAACTCAAGTTGGGAGAACCAAGGAGTAGACCAAGGAGGAGAACAAGAAGACCGACGAGACGGCGAACAAGCAACGGACCCGCCGCACGTCGACCACCAGATTGGAGACCGGCGTCGATGCCTGGGCCTCCAAACTATGGATGGGAGCCCCATCCGATGTGGCATCCACCACCACCATTCGGGCCATTTTATTGGCCATGGTAGGTGAGGTAAAACCCTTTACCCTATCTTTTTATCAGTAGCATTTAGATAGGGGGAGTTAAAATTTATGAGCTAATTGTCAATTTTTGAGGGGGAGATGCAAGTTAGCTAATTTTCCTTTAGTAAGAGGGAGAAAAATAATAGCTATCTTGTTGTTACAAAAAGGGGGAGAATATCACCTCTGTCAAAATAAATTCATAGAAGAGCATGTTTTAAGGGGGAGTTATAGGAAATTTAAAACCAATCAAACCTTTTTGATAATGTCAAAAAGGGGGAGGATTTTTATGCATTATTTACGGTTTTGTCATCATTAAAAAGGGGGAGATTGTTGGTGCTAAAGCACCACGATCATTTGTTTTGATGATAACAAAACACGTGTTATTTAACATTTGCAATTTGAGTCCTAGATTTCAGGTCAATTGCAAATGTGGACGTGTTTAGACGGAGTTCGAGCTCGCATCCAGGACGGATTGGAGGAGCTTGACGGAAAACAGAGGATGTTCGCGTGGAGCGAAAGATTGAACATGGAAGGAAATGAAGAATAGGATAGATTTCCTTCTTTTGTACTTGTTGTATTTTTCGTTTCTTTTGTTGCTCTTTATTTCCTTAGATATTTCATGTTAAAGAGCCTCAAAGTACCCTAACAGTAGTCCTAGGAACACCGGCACAACCCTAGGATACTTAGGTTTTCTGTAGAATACTTAGAAAACCAATATAGGGTTCAAATAGCACTTCCAGACGTCTAATTCCAAAATCAGACGTCTGATAAAGCATTTTAAGACGTCTGACTGTTGTTTCAGACGTCTGATAACTGTTAGGCTGGAGTTAGTATTCTGTCTGATGAAATCAGACGTCCAGACTTTAGTCCAGACGTCTTAGAAGACGTCTGATGACTTTGCCAGACGTCCAATTAGTGGACCGTTGGCTGGCTTAGCAAACAGTCAAGAATATGACCGTTAGAGCCTTATCAGACGTCCTTAGGCCTTTCCAGATGTCTGATAAATGACCGTTTTGCCTCGGCTGACCCAAAATCTCTTCTCAGTGATTTTCTAGCCGTTGCAACGTTCGGAAATCAATTCCCACAGTAAAAGTAGGTTTCCAGACGTCCAGACTTAGTGCCAGACGTCCTGTATGTCGTCTGATGGACTTGAACAAAAACCCTGTTTAGATCTGATTCAAGTCAGGGAGAGACCCGCCCAAAATCAGACGTCTGACCTTGTAATCAGACGTCTTAAAGTGAAGTTCCAGACGTCTGATGCCAGAATTAGACGTCTGATAAGCCTGTCAGAACAATGATTGTTCCTGATTTCGGGCTGATTCTCTTGGGCTTTGCACCCAACGGCTATAGAACCTTTCCTAAGCCTTCCAAAGCTTTCCTAAGGCCTCTATAAATAGAGGGGAGCCTTTGACACACCAATACACAAGAAAAGCACTTAGACACACAAGAAACACTTTGCAATACACTAAGATCAAGTATTTCCACTCTCTTGTGTCCAAGAAGCTTTTGCTCTCTAAGCTCAAGTTCTACATCTTGAGAGCATCATTCCCTTCGCGCACCCGCTCTCCCACCATTGTCTACGAGAGCGACATTGCGCCATTGCGTGGCTCACGCACCCGCTTCATTGTCGACGCACTCCTTGCAAAGGAGAGTTTCCTAAATCCTATAGAAGCTTAGGTTAATTACTTTGTTGGCTCTATAGGTTTGTTGTTTTATTTTATCTTTGTTATTTGGTTGGGTATTCGCTTTGCGAATTCCCATCTCCTTCGTGGCACAAAATCCTTCTCGTGGAGAGAAAGGGTTGAGGAACGCTACCCTCGTACTTGTAGCGTGGTTGTACTGAGGTTGAATCACCCTCGTTTTAAAGTGATTCGGTTAGTGGATTTGATCAACTAGGTTGATCGGAAAATCCTAACTCGAGAGGGTTAGGTGGTGGTTTTCACCCGGTTTGGGTTTCCACCTAAAAATACCTTGTGTACTTGTGCGATTGATTTTTTTGAGATTGTTTATATTTCAATTCCGCATTTTTTTTTGTTACGCTAATCTCACCCCCTCCAAGTAGGAAACTACAAGATGCTGACCACAAGGTATTTGATCTGAACCTATTGACTTCCGCCTCACTCGTCAGTAAACTATGTTGGTTATTCACCTCACCTGCTTCGTCCACGCATGGCACGAAGTAAGGAAAGGCTGAACTCACTCGTGTAGCTATTCCCTCTGCGGACTTTAAATCCTATCCTCCGCCGCGAACCCAATTCCCAACTCCTACTCCTAGAGACCGCCAAGGAAAAGAAGCTAACTTCCATTCGTACACCTGCTTAACAGGATGGGGCAAGGGACTGGCCCTCTTTCCTCGTGGAATCCCTTCTTTGATTTGATTTTGAGTCAGGCTGCGAGGTGGTCTTCAAATAGAATCAGGGGAACAACTAAGATTGGATTACCCAACTCCCTGCTATTTTCGCGAGGTTTGATTAAGTAATACCATTTGAGGCATCCACCCATGTAGTTAAGTAATACCCTTGTGGGTTAATACCTTGGACTTTACCTTGGATTTGACTACGCCTTGTGGACTAACTCTACCCAATGAACGAAGCCTAACTCACTCCAGGACCGGTCGTCCGAGCTCAATCCCTGCACTTTAAAAAATTGACTCTGGCCAGTTAGCTCCTTTGCATCTTTCCTCGCATAGCTTTGAGTCTTCCCCTCCTCCATATCTGAGTCTGAGCTCACTAAATCCAGAGTGGCTTATACCTCGATTCAGGACACATCTGCCCAGTTTTTGTTGCAGATTGCCGGGAAGCGGATTCTTTGTTGTTTATTATTAGCCTACTCTCTCCGACCTCAAGAGGGACCTATACAGTTACCTCTCCTCACATGCCACACTTACCCTCGTACTCATAATCATAATCTGACCTGCTTTTGACATACTACCCTACTACTAAATTAGTAGTTGCATGCCCCGTCTGTTGAGAAAGCAGTCCTCCTAGCTATACTACTTCATTATTTCATCTTGGATCTCAATATCAAACTGTCCTTCCATCCGCGTACCCGCTCTACCAAAAGAACCTTTTCAAAAAGTATTGACCCTAACCCCTATGAGTCACCTATATTAGGGACCCAATCGAAATGAACTTACGACCAAATCCGCAAGTGGCTGGGCAGACACTAAAATCACATAATAAATCACTCTGTTTGCGGGGGTTTCACAGCGAATGAGGGGCTGCTATCCATCCATGCTATATTCTTTGGGTAGTCGTTAAGCGAGATAGGCATATCTTTACCAGGTATCTTCTCCCGGGTAAACCTACTAAACTTCTGTTGTCTGCTATTGCTTAAAACTACAGTCAGAATCGTAATCGGAAGAATGAAACTCATTTTTGTAGAATTTGACTTTGATGTAGACACTTCAGAGCCTACGAGTGGAGTGGAACAGCACGAAGCTAGCTCGTTGACTACAAAAACATACAACTCGCTTACTCATCCGACTTGTTGCTGAGTAGTTTCTTGCTCACTCTGAGTCACTTTGATCCTCTCCGCTTTGCCGCTTCGACTCGCTTTCTCCTCCCATTCCTTTCCTAAACTTCAGTCTCAACCTGCAAGGGAGTATGTGGTGGCTACGTCTATGTCTATGGCATCGATCTCCACACTCGCCAAGGTAGGGAAAAGGTTAGGTTAATTAACTGTTTACAAAAACCCCGTTCGTTGGGTATGAAAACTAAACTGGTAAAAAACTCACTGTAGGTTTGGCATACTATGATATTATAGTGACTTATTCTCCTGGGCATAACCAACCCCCTGTGCTACTTCAATAGGCGATCACCTAACTCCCCTCCGGAAGCTTGGTATTTCCTTCCCAACACCTCAACTTGCTACACGGAGCCGAGAAACAGGGCAATGCACTGGATACCCAAGGGTATGTTTTTGAGGTATTGATGTTTATTCACCAGCCCCAGACTATCTTATCTTAGATTCAAATCTCACCCCCCGGTCTGAGTCTACCTCCGAAACTGCTGCCTGGGAAGCAACCTCATACTCGAACTCGTACTCGAAAGTGGAATCGGAATGAGAATGAGAATCGAACTTGGAATAAACATCAAAATCCCCTGTGCTACTTCAATGCTGCTTACTTAGAATTAGTGGAATTGCCCCTGACCTGACTCCCAGGGCATCCAAATCCCCATTCACCCGATCTTCCTAGTAGACTCGCTAATCCAGAACTTCACATCTGAACTTACCACACCGGGCTTTCTGAAACAGTTCTTTGGTGGACTAGACTCTGGAGAGTTGACCCGCCTTTCACTTGTGTCTCACTCCGAGACCTCATTATGTTGATTCCCTTGGATTATCAGCTTTTTGAGTAGTAAAAGCTCAGGCAGGAAGGAAACAAATTCCCTCCCCTACCTCATTCGCAGTTGACCTGAAGGCTTTTGGTTTATTCCCTTCACTTAAGTTAATAAACTCCTCAGATTTACCGAATACCCAGCCCCTGCCTTCAATGCTACGGAATTTGAGAACCTTATTGATTCTTGCCTCGAGTCCCTTGCTTCATATCCAATGCATTATTCCCTTGTTGAGCTTCGATACTACTACATCACATCCACTTTGGGGGATCTTTCTGGGTATTGCATTCCTGTTCAAACCCTGAACTTAACACAAAGGGGCCCCTGCACAAGCAGTACAATATTTCATTAAGGAAGGAAATCAATTCCCCTACACTTACCACACCAGGCAGGGAAACACGCATTGCAAACCAGACTTTTGCAACTATTTACCCGGGTTTGCCTCTGTAAACCAGCCTTGCCCCAGGTATGGTTGGAATGGAGTAGAGAGTCTCCCACTTCTGTATCGGTGAGTGAATCCATGCCATGAAGGTAGGTTGTCTTCCGCCCTGGGGTAATATAGGAATAGGGGTTAGGGTCATCTTACATAGGCTCATCACGCGCTTACTATTAGTAAGCCCGGTACCCTCAATCTTTGGATTCCCCCGGGAATTAGTTCTCGGGGCAGAGATTAGGGGATTTGGGCTTCGTATTAGGTTACCCATCAAGCTTGGTCTTTGATCCCGGGGTTGATGAGTTCATTATGTGAATTGAGCTAAAGCCTGGTGAATAAATCGATTACCAGGTATGGTTAGATACCTCACTTTCCCATGGGTCCTATTATATCGATAATTCAAGAGATTTGAAGCTTCGAAACAATGTTAAGGTATTCATTACAATAGAGCTATAAGCCCCTATTGGAATACCAAATGTATCATGACACCTAAACCCTATTTGAAATAGGTTTGAGGATTACTAACATCTTCGATTCACCCTGGGGATATTGATCCCAGGTATACATAGAGTTTAATGGAGTGTGAGGATATTATGTATCAACTAAGGTAGGAACCAAAAACCTAACGGTTGGAGTTGGTTCCCTCTCCCTTAAACCCTAACACTCCATAGTACTATTATGACTGGCTCGCTTGGGCTCACCTCCACTATAGTAGTATAATTTCATTAAGGAATTGATTTACTTACTTATAACCTAAGGGTTATTAGTGAATTCAAAGAATAAGATAATAGGTATCGATCTTTAAGTGCGAAGTGAACGAAGTGCATCTACGAAGTGCAGTAGCATGGAACGAGTTATGCTGCACGTCTCCTTAACATCCGACTCGCACCAATTTGTAGGTGGGCCTCAGCAGGTTATGCAGTGGATTCCAGCCAGGCAGGAGAGGATTTATGGTAAAGTTCAGCAGAAGTCAGCATCACCAGTTCATCCAAGCTGGCATGAGTTTTCTTCCCTAGTGAGTTAGTTAGCATTTGCTTTTCATTAGTGAAGAAATAAAAAACCCGCCCGGGCATTAGAGTGGATTGGTAAAGTTAGAGCTAGGGGATCCGCCTGGGAATGAATTAATTTATGGTAAGGAGCAGCAGGGTTCGGGGTTGTTGGTTTGGTTAGTGTTTACCGGGAAGAAGGTGACTCTAGTCCTTACCTGGGTGCCTGAAGGGGACAAGAAATGACCCGGCAGTGTATTTAAAGTAAAGGAGTCTTTCACCTAAACTCAGTAAGCAGCCTCAGCTTCAGAGCCTGGGAATTCCACATATTCATTTGAATAATCTTAGGGGTGGAGTCGGGGTCACATCATACTACTGAAGCAGCTGGGGATGCGGAAGCTAGATTTATCTGTAATACTCTTTGCACCCGGGTGCTACCTTGCAATACTTGAAGCCGGCCATGGAAAGAGGGAGTGAAGTTCCAAAGTTAATAGCGCTTTTACTCGAGAATCACCCTGGGTAGTTCTTATTTATTGTACGTCATCAGGGGTTTTCAAAGGGGGCGGTGCTTTGGTGCTTCGGATTTCAAGGGGAAGACTCTTTCACCTCACCTGGGAATTGGTCTGAAGTTGATAAATGGGATGAGTTAATGGGTATGCTTTGAGTGGGTCACATCAGAGGTTTACTCAGGGGATGGGCCTGGATGACTATCATGTGTGCGAAAAGTGGAAAGGATTTATGCCTCGGGGCGAGGAGATGGGGGAGGGTGCAAGATGCAAGGTTAGATGAGGGGTGGCAAGACTCCTTCCCCTCCCTTCCCCGACCAGGGATACTTCCTTAACTACAAAAAGATCGCTGACGCTCAGTCCTTCACTCGCAGTGGCAAGGCGAGAGGCACCACCACCATGGAAGTCACAGATGCATAGGCCACCACACATTCTCTACATAGGTACAGACCCTAAGCCCTCCTGGTGTGAAGCATCACTGTATACCAGGAATCCTCCTGTTGTATCTGGGATACTCAATACTGTAGCTGTGGTGAATCTATTCTTTCCATACTGGAGCAGCTATGGTTCTTTTTAAGTAATGGAAAGTCTACCTCTTGTCTTCTCACATTTCTCTACTCATAGTTGCTTGCTTGACATCTTTCTGTGTAAATCATCTGGTGAGTGTGCAATTCTTGAGAAGGATTTAAGAGAGAAAGATTCTGAACAAGGCAGATTTTCCCACTGAAGCACGGCTTCAACAGGGTCTACTACCATGCCCTTGCCTGACACCACAGCCCCTACCTCACCTAATAAATTAGAAGGCTGCGGCGGCTAGCTACCTCTTTTAGTTAGAAGAAGGCAGCACCTATTTTAGCCAGAACTCACATTTACTGGCATACTACCAACCCTAGATTCTTTCTCAAGGTTTCTTTGTACTTCAGAAAGTGGTGTAAGGTCAGGCCTGCCAATCTTTGGTGTGAAGGAGTAAATTAGCACATCATCTAGAAAGACCACCAACCATGCCATGCCATGTAAAGGTCTATTCATCAGAAAGTCCATAAAGACTGCTGCTGGGCCGGGGCCTTGGTGAATCCATCACTAGAGAAAGTAGTCATAATGCCTCTACAGAGCTAGAAAATTAGGAGAGAGGTAGAATGAGCGAGGGGCATGCTCAAATTGATAAGTGGCTGGCTTTACTTTCAGCTGTCCGTCCCTCAAGTCCAGTGCTTGGAGAAGGTAGTTGCTTCTTGTAGTTGGTAAAATCATCCATCAATCCGCTCAAGGGGCTACTAGTTTAGGTAAATACCTAATGCATTCTCCTACTAGGGAGATCATTTTTGGAGGGGAAACGATTCATTTTTGGGATCTTCGTGCTCCTTGGTTGGAACCTCTAAGGGGTCCAAATGGTTTGGACTTGAGTAGGTTGAAAAAAGACATACAACCTTGGCAAGAATGACATTCGGTGGAATATATGACTCATGCTCCTTTAGGGTCTTTCAATTCCGTGGGTGGTGTAGCTACCGAGATCAATGCAGTCAATTATGTCTCCCCTAGAAGTTGGTTATCTACCTCTCATTTTGTTCTAGGATACTTCTTTTTTGTGGGTCATTTATGGCATGCAGGAAGGGCTCGTGCAGCTGCAGCAGGATTTGAAAAAGGAATCGATCGTGATTTGGAACCCGTTCTTTCCATGACCCCTCTTCATTGAGATTGATTTTTCTATTATTTTTTTTGTTCTGACTCGGCTATTCTATCCCACCTAGCCAGGCCATTCATTCTTTGTTCTCGAAAGAGGCTAGGCCAAACAAAGAAAGAAACATTTCACAAGCAAAAGGACAGAGAAGGATTCGAACCCTCGATAGTTCTTGAGAACTATACCGATTTTCAAGACTAGAGCTATCAACCACTCGGCCATCTCTCCGTGAGAATTTTATTCCTATCCATAGTACATAGCCATAGAAATCTATATACTAATGATTTGTAGATGCAGCACCCCACCCTAGAGGGGAAGCTAGAATTCGATGTATCCATCTATATACGGATTACAGTATGTATTTCCGTACATTTAGGAAGTCCATACGAAATTCCACTAAACGCATTTCATGTCTAAATCGAAATCCAAGAAAGAGTGAATGGTAATAAGTTCTTAAGAATC
Source organism: Thalassia testudinum (assembly GCA_037157565.1). NCBI lineage: Eukaryota > Viridiplantae > Streptophyta > Magnoliopsida > Alismatales > Hydrocharitaceae > Thalassia > Thalassia testudinum. Next base: position 105,496,295 of record JAZHRO010000003.1, on the reverse strand, counting down.
CATGGAGGGATTCCAGATGAAATCCTTCCACGATGCATTTCATCCCAATTTGGACTCAGTGAGGGATCCAATGCTATAGTTCATTTGTGGTTAGTTTGGAGGATTACAAGCATGATTCTTGCTTTCCAATTGGTTCTTTTTGCATTAATTGCAACCTCATCCATCCTATTGATTAGTGTACTCATTGTATTTGCTTCTTCGGATGGTTGGTCAACTAACAAAAAGATTGTCTTTTCTGGTACATCATTATGGATTGGATTAGTCTTTCTGGTAGCTATCCTGAATTCTCTTATCTCTTGAATCTCTTTGGTTTGGTACCAGATCCAAATATAGATACCTTTCCTTCTCAAAAATGCAGATTCTGAGACAATGGAAATGAAATCGGACTTAATTTCCTATTTAGGAGAATCATCAATTCTAATGAGATTTGAAAGTGAAAAGGAAAAGAATAAGATTTCAGTCAAATAGAAATGGATTTTCCATTTCCATTATTTTATTCATGATTAGGATTCTATTCATAGAGAGGAATAGGAATTCTTCCTGAATTAATGGAAGAAATCTTCCTAAAGAAATAAATCCAATCCATATCGAAAATAGAACTATCCAAATGGATTTCCCTATTTTCATAAATCGAAATCAATTTTGATATATCTTTTAGATTTTGATGAAGATGAAGTCAAATCCTTTTTCATTTTATTTTTGGAAATAGGAAATAATTTTATTGTTCTGAATGGAATTTATTAGGAATAGAATTAGACTCTGATTCAGAATCCCCCTGAAAGAGAAGATCGTTCCTGGCCCTACACAAATAGGATCTAGATGCATATATATCATATATGTCATATATGCGTGGACATATGTGTACACATCAAGAATGAAGAAAATGCGGATATAGTCGAATGGTAAAATTAATCCTTGCCAAGGAGAAGATGCGGGTTCGATTCCCGCTATCCACCCATGGAATAGGATCAAGAATTCAGTATAATGGACTACGATAGTCTCGTAGTTTTGTATTTCCATTTTCTCATCCCAAGCAAAAACCAAAATGGTCTTTCATTACTAAGTAATGAGAATCCCATAAATCGATTTCCAAAATCCAATGGTGTGGAGACAGGATTTGAACCTGCAACCTCAAGATTATGAGCCTTGCAAGCAACCAAGCTGCTCTACTCCGCCACGCTGATGAGCTAGGAACGAATGGGCAAAGAAAGATGGGATATGCCCCTCTACCATTTCCATATAAATAGTAGAGTCCATTTATATAGAATGGTCAAGAGGCCCCCCCTATGATCATAAATCCTAGAGATCCAAACAAAGCGTAAACGGTATTGGGATCCTTACCAACTTGATCTTGTTGCGCTCGGTAACAAACATGCATGAACCATTTATCAAAGTATGTGTCTAGATAGTCCAAAGTCTCAATAGTTAGCTCTAGACCTTCCGATCCAAAAACAACGTCGATGAAGACGTGTAGGTGCACTGTTACGTGGTGAGGATTGCAATTTTTTATGATCTTCCCATTTTTCAGCAGGGCCAGCGATGACACTTTTTTTATTTCTTTTTTTGAGGATTAACTAATCCACTGATATTTCTGTTCTCATTTTTGCCTCTTACTCTCCCTCTGAATCCAACTTTTTCTTGCCATAATATTCAATTCCTATTATTCTCAATGATAAAGTTTGGATCTTAGATGTAGAAATAGAAGAAGGTGAGTCCACCTTCTTCATCGAAATGAATGCAATTGGGACTGATATAGTGCATCAAAAAAATAAGGAAATGAATAGAAAGAAGAATACAAAATCACACTTATGGGAATCCAAATGGGTTTTGTTGTTGCTTCCATAACAAGTATTTATTATTAAAAATCCTATAAATCCTAGGCTTATACCTATATATATCTATTAGATTCATACTTGACTTGAACCCCTATTCAATAGATTATTAATATATTCTTACTGAATTTACTTATGAATTATAAGCTTATAATAAGAATGGAATGAATATGAAAATACCTCATTTTTCTACTTCAAAGTTAAGGGAAGGGGTTTGGAACCTTACCTAGCTATGCTCTTTTCACTTCATACACCTACCAGCGAGTCAAATACGAGGTAGAGATAATCAAGGTATTTTGTTCTCAATCAAAAACACCCTGCACTTTGATGAGCAAGTCAAAAGATGCGCAGCTTAGCTCGTTCCACTATCGCTTCATGTCGCAGCTTCACTCGTACACTCGCAAAGATGGATTCTAGTTGTAAGATATCTAATGAAACCATAGCTGGAATTGAGATCTCATTCAAAGAGAAAGATAGCAAATCTATGGAGTGTCTTTGTTTATCTTGTACGGGCGATCCGATCCACAAGGACCATGATTGGGAATTGTTGGATCGTCTTTCTCCAAGGAAGAAGCGATACTTTTTGTGAAAAATGCCCCGCTCCACCACCCAAACCTCAATAGAAAAGAAGAACTGGAAATTAGGATTAAGTGTACCAGTCCCCACACCTCCTAAACCTCAATAGAGATAAAGACCCAACCCCAATTAGGATTAAGTGTACCAAACACCCCACTTTTCATACCCCATTAGAGGAAGAAACTGCGAGAGAAAACAATGAGTGGAGCAACACACACTCCACACCAATAGATGAACCTCCTAATCAGGACAAACACTAACCAGACAGGCCATTAACAGGGTGCGAAGTTAAGGCAATGGAACGAGCAAAGTGAAGCGATAGCGTAACGAGCTAACTCAACTACCTGCGCGTCTCCTTAACATACGACTTGCACTGTATCCGTAGACTTGCATATGCACTCTCCCCATCTTTGGAATGAAATATTTCCACTATTGGTAGTCTGGTTATGACATCCTTAGGGTCAGATCCACTTTTAAGTGAGCCATGAGCTTGGGGACTGCACCATTGATAGGGGGTGCAGTAGGTTTATGTTGATTAGTAGGGTTATCTTCTTATTAAATGCAATTCAATACTCAAATAATAATGTTGTTAAAGAAAGAAGAGAACTAAAGAGCCCCTACCCTAGGAAGGATGGGCACCATCCATTGCCCTAGGATTGATTGAGGGGCCTTCTTTTCATTATTTCACTACATAAATGAAATAACCACAAAACTATGAATGAACATCGAGTTATTAATTATTCCTACCTTACTAATCCAATTTGGTATGATCACAACTTCTGTATTGATTATTGCCTTCATTGCTGCTCCTCCAGTGGATATTTATGGTATTTGTTATTTCTGGGTCTTTACTTTAGTTGCACTACTTTAGAAGTAAGACAGGGATTTGATACTATTATAGGAGTCAGTAGTTACTTGACTTTAGCCGTAAACCAAGTCCAATTTCCCATCCTCGCCGGGATGGACTGTTCGATCCGTGAAGTAAGGGGAAGAACAAAGCCTTTCATCGAGTTCGAGGGAAGCCTTGGGGTGCTCCCTGAACCTAATTCCCATCCCAGTCAGATTTGTAGTAGTACGCGGGGAGGGCATTTAGTTATATTTATATTCCTTCCACAGGGGTGACTATGACCCACCTGTTCCAGACTAAAGAAAGATTCAAACTCCAGGTGCTAATGGGGGAACGGGAGTGAATTTATATAAACTAAGGATTTTCCCGATGTGAGATATCACATTATTTGAGGAACCCGAGATGCTTTCGGAGTGGAGTAAAGGGTCGTCAACAAGGGTGTTCTAGTGCATTGTAGATTCTTATCCAAGACTTGTATCATTTGATGATGCCATGGAAATCGCTAGAAACATGTGAAGTGTATGGCTAACCCAATAACGAAAGTGTCGTAAGGGGACTGGAGCAAGCTATTATGAGACAAAAGATCCTCTTTCTAAATAGATTCAATTCAGAACTTTTCTATGTCTAGGGTCCAATATGGAAATCATTTCAGAGGTTTTCCCTGCTCTGACTTCAAAAAATTGGGTCAACAAATGATTCGAAATACCTCAACCTACACAATTAGAACAGGTTCGAGTCAAAAAGCAATGATTCGAAGCACTTCTTTTTACATTAATTACACTATTTCGGAAAACCAAGTAGTATGCTCGATCATATGGATATGTCAAATGCAGGATTTCCAATCCTAGCAGGAAAAGGGTAGAAGGAAACGGATACACAATGGAAGGTCAGTAAACAGAATTCCATACTCGATCTCATAGATACATATAGAATTCTGTGGAAAGTCATATTCTATGAAAGTCGTATGTACGGGTTGGAGGGAGATCTTTCATATCTTTTAGGATCCACCCTGGGGAAGCCAAAATAAGTGATTCATTTTTCCCTTACAGCTAAGAGGAAAATGGATTCTGGAACTTCTTTCATGCTCATGTCATGTCGAGGTACTACAGAAAAAAAAATTGCAAAATCCGATCCAGGAATCCATTAGTTCCCATGTTGGTGAACCGTATTCTGAAACACGGAAACAAATCATTGGCTTATCCAATTTTCTATCGAGCCATGAAAGAGATTCAACAAAAGACAAAAAGAAATCCACTATCTATTTTACGTGAAGCAATAGATAAAGTCACTCCCAATATAGCAGTAAAAGTAAGACGTTCCAAGAAAGGGTAGTTCGGAACAACCCTATTGAAATAGGAAAAACAAAAGGAAAAGTACTTGCCATTCTTCGGTTATTAGAAGCATTCCGAAAACACTCGGGTATGGTATTTCTTCCCAATTCAGTTCCGAATTCATAGATGCTACCAAAGGGTAGAAAGTGGTGGTGCTATATGCTTTTTGAAAGGCAGAGACTCATAAAAAGGAAGAGGCAAATAGAGCTTTGGCACATTTTACTACCCTTCTGTGGTGTTGCTCCAGGAGACCAATCCAAGGATCCATAAATCTTGGTAAAAAAAGAATCCATAGTTAGGAGTTCTAGGTTCAGAATGAATCAATATTTTTGTTCTCGAAACAAACCATTTTTGAGAAAAGAAAGACGACGAAACATAAATCATGGAGCAACCAAAAAATACCCTATCGGGGGGGGGGGGTTGCTTAAGAAAGAGGAATCGGATGGAAATATCATGAAATTCAGGTTGGATCCCATTCATTGGGATTTCGTAAATATTACAGTACAAACCAAAATTGAAAGTTCAAAACAATTGGGTGTGTGCTACCTTTTAAAACACAATCAGAGATTGGATGCAATTACGAATTCTAAAGTTGGAATGTACAGAATGAAAACTTCATTCTCGATTCTACGATCATTTTTATGAAAGCATTTCATTTGCTTCTCTTCTACCCATGGGAGTTTCATTTTCCCAGAATGTATCCTAATTTTTGGCCTTTCTTCTGATGATTGATTCCACCTCTGATAAAAAAGATAGACCCTGGTTCTATTTCATCTCTTCCACAAGTTTTGTAATGAGCATAACGGTAGCTTATTCCGATGGAACTTATGATTAGCTTTTCGTTCCAAACAAACAATTTAAACGAAATCTTTCCATTTCTTATTTATGTTCAACTCTATGTATTCCTCTATCCGTAGAGTACATGGAATGTACAGAAATGGCTATCACAGAGTTTCTGTTATTCCTATTCACAGCTACTCTAGGAGGAATGTTTTAATGTGGCACCAATGATTCCATAACTATCTTTGTATTGTAGCTCCAGAATGTTTCAGTACCTACCTATTATCTGGACAAGAGAGATGTACAGTCTAATGAGGCTACTACGAAATATTGACTCATGGGCGGGGCAAGCTCTTTTATTCTGGTTCATGGTTTCTCTTGGCTATATGGTTTATCCAGGGGAAGATCGAGCTTCAATAAATAGTGAATGGTCTGATAAATACACAAATGTGTAACTCCCCAGGAATTTCCATTGTGCTTATATCCATCACTGTAGGAATTGGGTTCAACCTTTCCCCAGTCCCTTTTCATCAATGGACTCCTGATGTATATGAGGGAGTGCCCTTCGTTCGACAAATTCCTCTACCTCGATATCTATAGATGTTTGAATTTTTCAAAACTCCATAGACATGCAAAAGAAAAATGCTATCCCCACTCGGACCAAGACCTCACTTTTACCAAAAGTGGATTGTGATCTTTTTGTTCCAATAACAAGGTGAAGCGGGGTCAGGAACAACGAATCTCATTATGAGAAACAGATCCACTTTTCAAGTTCGTTATTACGAGTACTTCCTACAAAGGATCGGACTAATGACGTATACAATACTAGAGTGATTGATGTAGATGCTACATAGTGGATTCTCATCCATCAGAGACAGAGATTACAAGTGTAATAGGAGCGTCCGTCGACAAAAGGATCACCCTAAGATGATCATCTCATGGCTATTGAGAATGAATCAAATCAAATCGTTCCATTTTGAAATCTCTTTAGAATTACTTGCTCCTACGCAACCATCTCGAAAAGATGGAAAAAGTCAGTCATTCACAACCACTGATGAAGTATTCCTCGAAAAGTTCAAGATTAGGAATCCTTTTTCGAAATCGAATGGATTCGGTCTTATACACACGTGAGGAAGGTAATAAACAAAATAAGATGAGTTCTTTTTTCTTTGATCACTTAGGAGCCGTGCGAGATGAAAGTTACGATTTTGAATAAGAGAAAGAAGTGAGGAATCCTGTGAGAAACATATGACTTGCTTGCTCGACTTGCTAACTCGCACCTACGACTCACAGCTTCCATATCTTTATTAATCTATATATTCACTCCGATGGAGTAGTATTACAGGGGAACTATAAACATCTTACCTGATCGGGCAATCCATTACCCTAATTACGCAGTCTTGGAATGAACCCTTCATTGAATCAATTAGTTGGGTTAGATCTAGGAGTCAGGTATGCATATATTAGATGTAAACATTCATTAATGAGTTGAGTCTATATTAGATGTGCGAAGTGAAATGGAGGGTTTATTAATTACGTGCAATGAGCGAACAAGCTCGTCTACACCTTGACTACGACTCGCACCAACGCATATATGACTCCGCCATTTCACAGAGATGCACTTCGTACAAGCTTGACTCCACTCATGGAGCTTTCAGAAGAGAAATTGGGGAAGAAAAAGTAGCACCTTACGAACCTGAAGAGTCGTATTCACTGAACTATACCGCCACTCTCTTATGCCTCCTCTCCTCCTCTAATTTCCTACTATCCTCCGATCAAAGATCAGTGAAGTGTATACCGGTAACCCATGGTATAATCGCTAACTTGATCAAGGTCCATCCTCTGGGTAGTTCTTTGTGTTGTTCAGGACAGGAATGGTGGCCTGATGGTCGGCCTGGATAGGTTGTTAATATGATATTTTTATCGTTGAAATGTGTATAGTGGTTAACCTAATTCAGACCTAACCATCTCTTTACAAAATTTTTAACCTGGCCTAATTGATTTTATCTTGTCACTTTTAAGCCCAGGGTCGAACTCATGGAAGTGGGGTTCAAGTCGAGTTTCTACGTTTTCCTTAAAATGCGTCTCTTCCGTTCGTTTATTCTGTTTTTGGTATTTTTCTTATTTAGGTTTTTTTCTGGTAATCCTTGTTCTTGAGGCACACCCTCAAAATTGTGTCCTTGGCTTTTAGCCAAAACAGAGTTTCAAAACACGTCTTGCTACTTGCAAGACGGGGGTACCTGCAAATCAAAGATTATCTTTTCACTTTTATACCTTTTTTTATCTTTTTACTAAGAAGGAAGCTATCAGATAGAAAGTAAATATAGTAGCTATAGATATATATTTATATGTAGTATATATATAAAGGGGTGGGGGTGGAGGTGACGATGGAGTGTAGCACTATGTCGAGTCAGCCGACGTCTAGAGAGACGCAACCAACACGACTAGGTGCCGCGTGGAGTGTGGATGGAGGATGGATGATGTATGGGACCACGCTTTTTTGTACGCGTGTATCAGGGAATATCAGCAACTGGTGCAGATATCCCCGCGATACAGCGTATAATAAATAACGTGAAAATATATGTACATATGTATGTATATAAATGTATAAGTATATATGTATAGATATATATAGATATATATATATATATAGGTGTATATATATATATATATATATATATGTATGTATATATGTATATAGCTATGTATATATGTATATAAGTATATATATATAATACTATATAGATATATATATATATATATGTATATAAGTATATATGTATCTAGATATATATGTATATATATATGTGTATATGTATAAGTATATAGATATGTATATATATATATATGTATATGAGTATGTGTATATATATATATATATATATATATATTATATATGTATATGCATATATATATTATATTATATGTATGTATACATAACTATATAGATATACTATGTATATATAAGTATATATATATAGATATATGTATATGTATATATATATATATATATATATGTATGTATATAAGTTACTATTAGTGTGTGAGTGTGTGTGTCGGTGAATGGGTGTGTGTGTGTTGCTGTAAGTGAAAAAAAAAGAGAGAGAGAGAGAGAGAGAGATAGAGAATACGTGAGAGAGAGAGAGCGGCAGACAGAGAGGGAGCGGGCGGGAGAGATCGCGGACGCGCGAACGATGGCAGCGAGTTAAGGCGTCTGCTCACGGCGGCGGACGTCTGAAGATCGCGGATGCAGGCGCGTCTTCGCTTGGAGAAGGTGACGCGTCTGCAGGCCGGGTGCGAGGACGGAGAGCGGGCGATGGCGCGCTCGGAGAAGGCGGCGAGGAGTCTGCAGTCGGTCGCGGAGGGTTGCAGAGGTTCGCGGGGGTCGGCGCGAGGGCCTGGCCGGCCGCTGCAGTGCGCGCAGCGGCCTGCTGCGGCTGCAACTGTGGCGTGGACAGAACGGAGACGGAGGCGGGGAACGGGCCTGCAGGCGCGCGCGGAGGGTTGTGCGCCTGCGGGGAAGGTCGCGGAGGAGGCGGGGGTGCTGCTGCTGCTGCTGTCGCCGCTAGGCTGCTGCTGCTGCTGCTGCTTCAAGCTTCGGACCTTGAAGCGGCAGCAATGGCGTGGAGATGCAAACGAAGAGAAAAGAACACACCACGCCCACCGGCTCGTTGAAGAGCTGGGCGGTGGTGCTCCCACTGTGGTGGTGTGCACCACAGTGGGTTCTCCTGCTCGTCGGGTGCCTCCTCGACGGAGGACCGGCGTATGGGAGGGGAGAACGGGCGAGGAAGGTGGTGGACTGCAGCGTGGCGATTTTTCAGCAGCTGCCGCAGCTGCGTATTGCAGCAACGTCCCCTCCCTTGTCGCGAGGAAGAGCTGCGGCTTTATAGAGGAGGAGAGCATGGCGGGGAGGCATGGCAGCAGCAGGGAGAGGCGTTGGAGAGTGGCTGCTGCAGGGAGAGGCGCGGGAAGGACAGCAGGGAGAGGCGGGGGTGCTGCATGCGGCTGCGGGAGGAAATTCAACCGCGGGAAGAAGAAGAAAAGATGAAAATAAAAATAGAGAAGGGACTTTTGCAAAGAAACACTTGAAGAAAAATGTAAAAATGCAAGCCATTTATTCCATTCTCTTCTCCTCTCAATTAAATGCATGCATGCAAGCGTTTTTACAAATGCAACTACAGGATTATAATATACATAGTTAATGCTAGAAAATAGCATAAGAAGGCGTTCTTATAGGCGTGTTTTGAGGTGCAAACATATACCCCCATGCCTATCTTTTGCTAGTCCCTAGCAAAACCGTATTTAGAAATGATCTTAAGCTGAAGATTTTCTTCTGAGGTGATATCGGTGTGTTTATTATCGAATATTGTGAGAACCAATTGTAGAGAAGATTACCAGTACTTTAAGTCTTACATGACAAAGATCATCTCTCAACTAACCAGGACTCTTGATATTTAAACCTTAAGTACGATTTCCAGGACCCAGGAGGTTTTGCCGTACTCGAGAGCTCAAGAGGTTATGGTTTGTGCATAGTGATGGATCAAGACTAACCAGATGAACATTAAGACTCAATTCCAGGGTTTCACGAATTTTTAAGTACAGGTTGGTCCCAGTTTCAGCTCGTGTTTTCGGATTGACCCTTAAGATGAATACGGAAAACTCAACTCCCATTTTTGATTTTTTTTTTATTTTTTATTTTTTATTTTTTTTCTTTTTTTTTTTTTTTTTTTTTTTGTGACTCACCGAAAAATAAAGTATACAGACATTTATGAGATATACTGACTCTTTTATATATATATATATATATATTTTTTTTCTTTTTGGTGGGAGAGTTTCTTTTTGGTGAAAAGAGTCGCTCCTAAACACAAGACTAAAGCCTGGGATAAAAAGTCTACCTGCGCGCACAGGTAAGGACTCCACCTTCCCTAATGAACACTAGGGTTGGATCTTATGTTCACCTGTTCTTTCCTGATATGTGTAGTGTGAACCAAGTTTACTTAAGCTCTCAAGAAAAAGCAAACCAACGAATCCTGTACTGGTGTCTCAGGTACAAGAAACGTTCTTAGTTAGGAGAGATTTTGATCTATTTCGTCAATGCTTTAAGTGAATTAAGCCGAGCCTGAGCGAATCAAGCTTCTGTGGCCTGGAAATTCTTCAAAACAGAGGTTGAATATCCATAAACACTTATTGTATTTTTTTTTTTTTTTTTTTTTTTTCAGCTTTTAGATCATTACTAAACACCATTTATTACTAATATATATATATATATATATATATTTTTCTTTTCTTTTCTTTTTTCTTTTTCTTGCATATTTATAAATAGGTGGTAATTGTCTGATACCATAAAATACCCGGATCCTATGGATGCCTATCCACCCCCCCATGCCAAACAATGCTATGTCCTCATATGCATGCAGGGAAAGGCAGAGAACGGACGACAGATCGGGTAACAGGAGCTGAGGTTCAGGGTATAAATCAGGGTGGAAGGGTGGGTGGATGGTGGGTGGTGAAGAGAAAAGCGAAGTAATCGCGATAGAGGCGTGAAAAGTAATGGTGGATGGTGAGAGATTTGGCATTTTCTGGGACGAGAGTGTCCCAGGCGGATCAGAAAACAGATCAGGAAGAGGAAGTTGGCCCTTAGATTGGCCAAGAAGGGGGGCTTTTTGGATAGATGGATCCAAAAGGGAATAGCCCCGGTGAGTAAGATGTGGGCTCAAGGTCCCAGTGTGGATTTGCAAATCCGCCTGATTTAGCGGGAAAGAAAGGGCAATCCGGTCTTCCATAGTGTGGACCGGCGGTGAGCAGCCCGGCAATGACTCAGACCACGAGGTATGGGAAGTGGAGAAAACCTCGTCAGAAGTCTGGTCAGGAGAAGGTACAGGAATAGGGAGGGATTGGGGAACGTCACAGTTTGTGTTGGTCAGGCAGTCGTCAGGTAATTCGCAGCAGTCAGAATCGGCTCCAATTAGTTCGATACACGTACTGACAGTCACGTCCTCGTCAGACGTGTCATCCTTGATGTGATCACTATCATCATAAGAGTGCGGTGCTGCAGCGGGATTAACCTGAAATCCCGAAGGAATACTCGGAGCTTGCAGAATTTGATGAACCTGTTCCTGAGAAGGTTGTACCTGTGGTTGCGGACCACAGGGTACAAAGTTTTGCGGGTTTGGAACAGGTTGGGCGGGAAAAGTGCCCTGAGATCGAGTCACCATGCTTAGTTGACTGATCTCAGCATTCTGCTGCGCCAAATGCTGAAGAGAGGTCATGTTTTCTTTATGGCGCTTTGACATTTCCGTCATCATTCGCATCAATTTATCAAGAGGTTTTGATGCGTGTTTGGTTTTCTGTACACAAGGGCCTGATGGCAGAGTTGCCATAGGATTAGACTGGGCCCTTGGGATGACGGGTGCGGACGATCGCATTGGTCCACCAGCGGGGTTTCGACGTTGCGGGTTGTTGGACCATGCAAAATTGGGATGATTGTGCCACCCTGGGTTATACGTGGCAGAAAACGGGTTATTCCCCAGGGTGCAGGCATCTTCTATGCCAGAAGACGTGTCCGCATATGTGTCCGAGTACACGGAGGCTTGGTCCTCCGTGTTGAAATACTGGCTCACAGAAGCCAGTTCCACATGACTTACCGAGTCGCTTGGCGCGACACTCGATAAGGAAGGTCTTGCAGGGTTTCCAGGGATAAGCCTGGTGTTGAAAGAATTGAAATTGTGACGAAGTGGTGAGGAGGGGGTGTGTGCCATGTTTGTGGAGGAGGAGGATGATTCGGCTCTTTTTCTAGATTTATCAGTCAATACAAGCAATTCAGGGTTTTGTGACCTCCTCCCAAACATGCACTACCGCAGGAAGAATTGGGGAGATGAGAAGGGAAAAGGGATGAGAGAAATGACGCCGCAAAGGTACACTTGATTACAAATCAATACAGTCAAGTTCCTAACCTCTACAGTGTGCCCTTAGACCTAAAGATCTAAGTTACCTACTATCACGAACTACGGAACTGAATGTGAGCACCGCGGAACCACCGGGCCAGATTGAAAGGCCGTTTGCCCCAGTCTTAGACACCCGATAGCACGCGGGAACTCTCACCAGCACGTAGCCGCTACACGTAGGTAGTTAGACCTCCAATCCTTAAAAGGGTCAAGTTACTACCAGTTTTAATTAGAGGCTTAGGGTCAAGTGCTTTTGGAATGTGAAGGGCGTTGTTTACGGGTAATGCCCAAGTGATTGATTTTAAGAGTGTGTAAGAACAAGCATGCAACGGGGAAATCTCCCCGAATTGAAGTTTTTATTGGCGAATGGTTTTTAGAGTTCAGCCTTAAGTAGTATGAATTTTAGGGTTTTGCTGAATTACCAATTCAACCAATCTCCGGGTTTTTGCAAAAATACAGGTTTTCCTTCTAAAGCCCAAGAAACCCTTCTTCAATTATCAATTAGTTAATGCATGCTAAAATGCAATGGGCTACCCTAAATGGAGATTTCTATGTGTGGATGCGCGAATCAATTTTATACCAATGTGAAAGGGAGCCAAAGCACTTCAATTCAAGTGCTCCCAATCACCAGAAAGATATCCACACACAAGGCTTCAACCAACAGATAAAGAAACTAAAATTGTTGGGGTTGAAGTATTCAGGATCGAATCACAGGCAAGTTTGAAAAGTCGTGGTGGGGTTGGAATCAACTCAATTCCAAATCTCCCCACCAAAAATGTGATCCTGAATTAAAGATAATTGAGGCAAAAGAGGGATACAAGCAATCTTTTTCTTTGCCTCAAAGAATACTTCCCATGGCGAAAAATCTAAGAATCAAGATTCTAGAATTTTCGCTATGCGAAGTAAGGCGGGAAATCCCGGGGCAGTGGGAGTGAAGACAACCAATCAATCAAGTGAATTTTAATCCACTTGCCCTCAAGAAATCCCAAGAAGTTTTTCTAATTTTTAGTTTTAAAATTTTTTTTTTTTTTTTTTTGTGTGGTGGCAAGTTAACCCTAATTTGATGAGAAAAGAAAACCTACTTGTTCGGCAACGTGTGCGAAGTTCCAATGCGATGTCGGCGTCTTCACGCTCTCGTTCCCGCCTTGGATCTGCTCACGTCCTCGACTTCGTTAGCCTTCTTCTCCTTCCACCAGGTTCACCTGCACACCAAAAACAATAATACCCGTGAAGAGAGAAGAGACAAATTTAAAGGAATTGGATAGAAACTTACTCGAAAGCGCACCTCCCCGGCAACGGCGCCAGAAAAGCTATGATGGTCGGCCTGGATAGGTTGTTAATATGATATTTTTATCGTTGAAATGTGTATAGTGGTTAACCTAATTCAGACCTAACCATCTCTTTACAAAATTTTTAACCTGGCCTAATTGATTTTATCTTGTCACTTTTAAGCCCAGGGTCGAACTCAGGGAAGTGGGGTTCAAGTCGAGTTTCTACGTTTTCCTTAAAACGCGTCTCTTCCATTCGTTTATTCTGTTTTTGGTATTTTTCTTATTTAGGTTTTTTTCTGGTAATCCTTGTTCTTGAGGCACACCCTCAAAATTGTGTCCTTGGCTTTTAGCCAAAACAGAGTTTCAAAACACGTCTTGCTACTTGCAAGACGGGGGTACCTGCAAATCAAAGATTATCTTTTCACTTTTATACCTTTTTTTATCTTTTTACTAAGAAGGAAGCTATCAGATAGAAAGTAAATATAGTAGCTATAGATATATATTTATATGTAGTATATATATAAAGGGGTGGGGGTGGAGGTGACGATGGAGTGTAGCACTATGTCGAGTCAGCCGACGTCTAGAGAGACGCAACCAACACGACTAGGTGCCGCGTGGAGTGTGGATGGAGGATGGATGATGTATGGGACCACGCTTTTTTGTACGCGTGTATCAGGGAATATCAGCAACTGGTGCAGATATCCCCGCGATACAGCGTATAATAAATAACGTGAAAATATATGTACATATGTATGTATATAAATGTATAAGTATATATGTATAGATATATATAGATATATATATATATATATAGGTGTATATATATATATATATATATATATATATATATATGTATGTATATATGTATATAGCTATGTATATATGTATATAAGTATATATATATAATACTATATAGATATATATATATATATATGTATATAAGTATATATGTATCTAGATATATATGTATATATATATGTGTATATGTATAAGTATATAGATATGTATATATATATATATGTATATGAGTATGTGTATATATATATATATATATATATTATATATGTATATGCATATATATATTATATTATATGTATGTATACATAACTATATAGATATACTATGTATATATAAGTATATATATATAGATATATGTATATGTATATATATATATATATATATGTATGTATATAAGTTACTATTAGTGTGTGAGTGTGTGTGTCGGTGAATGGGTGTGTGTGTGTTGCTGTAAGTGAAAAAAAGAGAGAGAGAGAGAGAGAGAGAGAGATAGAGAATACGTGAGAGAGAGAGAGCGGCAGACAGAGAGGGAGCGGGCGGGAGAGATCGCGGACGCGCGAACGATGGCAGCGAGTTAAGGCGTCTGCTCGCGGCGGCGGACGTCTGAAGATCGCGGATGCAGGCGCGTCTTCGCGTGGAGAAGGTGACGCGTCTGCAGGCCGGGTGCGAGGACGGAGAGCGGGCGATGGCGCGCTCGGAGAAGGCGGCGGGGAGTCTGCAGTCGGTCGCGGAGGGTTGCAGAGGTTCGCGGGGGTTGGCGCGAGGGCCTGGCCGGCCGCTGCAGTGCGCGCAGCGGCCTGCTGCGGCTGCAACTGTGGCGTGGACAGAACGGAGACGGAGGCGGGGAACGGGCCTGCAGGCGCGCGCGGAGGGTTGTGCGCCTGCGGGGAAGGTCGCGGAGGAGGCGGGGGTGCTGCTGCTGCTGCTGTCGCCGCTGGGCTGCTGCTGCTGCTGCTGCTTCAAGCTTCGGACCTTGAAGCGGCAGCAATGGCGTGGAGATGCAAACGAAGAGAAAAGAACACACCACGCCCACCAGCTCGTTGAAGAGCTGGGCGGTGGTGCTCCCACTGTGGTGGTGTGCACCACAGTGGGTTCTCCTGCTCGTCGGGTGCCTCCTCGACGGAGGACCGGCGTATGGGAGGGGAGAACGGGCGAGGAAGGTGGTGGACTGCAGCGTGGCGATTTTTCAGCAGCTGCCGCAGCTGCGTATTGCAGCAACGTCCCCTCCCTTGTCGCGAGGAAGAGCTGCGGCTTTATAGAGGAGGAGAGCATGGCGGGGAGGCATGGCAGCAGCAGGGAGAGGCGTTGGAGAGTGGCTGCTGCAGGGAGAGGCGCGGGAAGGACAGCAGGGAGAGGCGGGGGTGCTGCATGCGGCTGCGGGAGGAAATTCAACCGCGGGAAGAAGAAGAAAAGATGAAAATAAAAATAGAGAAGGGACTTTTGCAAAGAAACACTTGAAGAAAAATGTAAAAATGCAAGCCATTTATTCCATTCTCTTCTCCTCTCAATTAAATGCATGCATGCAAGCGTTTTTACAAATGCAACTACAGGATTATAATATACATAGTTAATGCTAGAAAATAGCATAAGAAGGCGTTCTTATAGGCGTGTTTTGAGGTGCAAACATGGCCTTAACTTCACTTCGGGAATGGAAATCTCATTTACAGACAGCGTACAAACTCGACTCCCTCTCTTCCGCTCCCCTTCCTGCCAAGCATACTTTATAAGATAAGCTGGGGAATGGGGTCTATAACTGAAAGAATGGAGAGTGAGATGTGTGTACTACCCTTACACAATCGATATTTGTTTGGCAAGCTCGGACCGCACTCTAAGAAATACCTCTTATACGACCATCAACCCACTAGTAGTTAGCCCCTCTATCTGTGTCCCTAAATCCAATAATACACTAGCCTATGGTTTGTTCTCTCAGTGAGCAGCTGTCAGTGAGGAAGCACAGGGAGAACCCTACTGGGCTTCTATCTAATAAGACATCTGTTCGGTATAGGAGGAGGCCACTTTCCACTACTAACGGAGGAGGTATTCTATCATCAGTGAGGAGACCTCCAGTTGGCAGCTATGCGTTAGGAGCTACAAGTGAGGGAAACTTGGGATTTCCTGAGTGACGAGAGATGTCCCATTATTCTTCTAAGAATGCTGATGTCTGATCCTAGGAAGGCAATGAGATGGAGGACAGACAAACCCAATAAACAAGGTGAACAAGCTATTTCTGTCTCAAAGAATGTAGTGAGACCACACCTGGCAATCAGAATGACCACAGGAGAGGCAGGGAGTGTTCACATATGGGAGGGATTTCAGTCATCAATCAGGAAACTGTGAAAATGTCCTCCCGAAGTGAGGTGAAGCAAACAGCTGTGATGTCCGCTGGAAGCACAGAAAGCTGTTGGCTGTGACTGACTGAAGGGGAACTCAAGGTTGCCCGAATAATGGAGGAAAGTGAACAGGGAGAGGAGTTCTGACGAAGAAGAGGATGGGATGAAGGAAACCTAAGTAAGAAAGAAGATGGAGGAAGCGAGTGAAAAGGCAGACTCACTGGGGGTTGGGACAGTCATTCTTTGGGAAAGCCCATCTTTTCGAGAGAATAGAACCTCAATCCAATCCACTGATTATTCCTTCTTTCATATACCTCCCCACCAATATATCGAGACACATAGGAATAACCAAACCACGTCTACAAAATGCCAGTACCATGCAACTGCTTCAAGGCCAACGTGGTGCTTGATTAACCCATATTTATGGGCTATTTAAGTATTTAAGTGCCTAGACATTAAGTTAATTCTAACATTTATTTAGCATAAATTAGGATGTAAATAGATTAATTCATATTTCTAATTTAATTACATAATTCATGCATTGCATTCATATTTAAATGCATTTAGAATTAACTTAGAATTGCATTCATTGAATTAGTTAACCAATTAGGTGCATTGCATGCATTAATTTAAGTTAACATAAAAGTTGAGGGTTTGTATATAAATAGCCATAATATTTTATCATTATTTTTATTCTTCTTCTTTCAGCAACAGCTGCATTTCCTTCAGCTGCCGTAGTTAAGGCCCCATTCATGAAGGAGCGGATGTGTTGGATCTGGTCGGGGTAGCTGACTACAAGAGAGAGGAGGAGGTAGTCGAGCTGAGGAGGCCACCATCCCCGACCCACCACTGTGCAGAGACTTGATCTCTCGTCTGTTCCACCACCTCCAACCTCAATCGTGGCGATGAGCCTCCACCACCGTGGGCATGTGGCGTGATAGGCCACACCGCCATCTGGAGCTCGTCTACATTACCGTAAGCACTTCAGCGTGCACCACCCTCGCTGTCATGATGAGAACCTCATCATGAACCCTAACTAGCACAATCTAACCTAGATATGTAAGAAAAAGCTGCTACAAAACCCAAAGAAAGGCTTAACTCAGAGAATTCTGAGTTTAAGAAGAAAACAAATCATAAGGGGCAAAACTGCAATTTCACCAACGCAGTTTGCAAACAAGGTAATTAAGGATCCAAGCACAGGTCAAACAAGCCTAATAAGAAGGAAAGTGGGATGGTCGGATCTAAAAAGGGTTATAGCAACTTTAGGAAATTAAATGATATTCTGTAACCCTAAAAAAATCCACTTCAATTCATGAGGTTCGAGGTAGGATAAAAATCAAATAAACCCTCTAAAATTCATAGAAAAATGATCTCTATGGTTTAGAACCTTCAATTTGACCTTAGAAACCCATTTTGACCTACAAAGAGAACCTTGCACAATTAATGACTTAATCTGGGTTTTTATGTAAATTTTCCAGTCAAACATTGTCCAACCTAGAAATAAAATTCACCACTAAAATCCTTAGGTTCAAATTAGTCTTGTATAAAAACTTGAGCCTAAGAGGAGACTTCCTTGACCGACATTGCAATTTGGTCCTCTTCATTTACTTTTTGACCCTTATCTTTCGAAACCCTTACGTTTTGGCCCCCATATTTTTCATCGTTCTTTGCAGAATGGTCCCTCCTGCAAAACTCTGCGTAGCACCTTGCTCCGGCGACTTTGCGCAGAGCATGGCGCCACGCAAAGAGGAGTGACCGCCCTGTAAAGCAGATGCGGGGTTCCCTGCGACGTCCTCTATCACAGGGACCCGGCCATGCTCCCTGCCGGCCCCCATACCTTCCGTGCGAACGTGCGAAAGGTATGGGTCCCCTCTCTAGCCACGCTCCAGCGAGGCTGGCACGTCGCCAGCCCACACCTCTCTCTTCACCAGCCCTTTTATAAGGATTGGCACCCCCTGCCGGTTCCTGTAAGCTCTCTTTGACGGAAAACAACCCCCCATTTCATCCCCTCCTCCGTCAGACGGCCCGCAGCTTCCGACGACTCCCTCCTCTTCCTCCTCGTCGCTCTGCCGCCTTACCTGTAGCAGGGTTCTCCTAGCCCTCTCGTCTATGCCGCGCTGCACCTGCCGATACCCTCTGCCTGCTTCCTCGTTGCCGCACTTCTCCTCCAGGGCCCTTTCTTCCCTAGCTCCGGCAGGTACGAGCCGATGGCTTCGCCCTCCCCCTTTGTCCAGAACCTAGGTAATTAGCTTCCTCTCCTCCTCCCTTACATTTTACCTCTCTCAATTTATCTTTTTGCCTCACCGCACACGACTTCCACCTTCGCCTACTCCGTCTCCGACCACCCTCTCCGGCGAGCTCATCCCACCTCCACAGACCTTCTCACCCTCGCCGAATACCCTAAAAGCTTCCCCTCACTCCACTCAACAAATCCCCCCTTCCCATCCACTGCCAGACGCCACCCGATGACCCCCCGAACTGACCCATCTCTCTGACCACAGTCTGACATAGGGCTACCACTATACGCCGCCTCACGCCTCGCCACCACCCGCACTGCCTTCGCCACACTCCGACGAAGCTTCCTGCATCCTCTGATTGGGCCGAGAGGCCATATTCTAGTTTTCAGGTCGACGACCCTTCACCGCCATTACCGAGCTTCTGAAGCTCCTTCACCTGCAGCTGCAGGTGCCCTCTCGCCCAGGCTCACGCCCCAGGATGCGCAGCTTGCCTCCGAGAAGCATCCCAGGCCTGCAGCTGGGGCGAATGCTTCGCGTGCTGTTGCGATTGCCTGCAGCTTCCTCAGCTGCAGGCGCCAATTTGGGTGGGACATTTAGTCCCACCTCGGCAGTTCTGGAAGCGCCGCAGCCAGATAAATCGAAAAAGTGTTGTAAGCTTATCGCCTTCGAACACAGGGGTCAGGTCCCTCACGCACGCCGCGCACCACGCGCTCGCCCTAGCCCGCGCTCATGCCCCGTGGGTCTGGGCCAGATCCGATTACCTTAACCCGCGCACTCCTCGCCCACCACCGCACGCCAGTGGGCCTGGTCCCGGGCGCGATACCCATATCCGAATACCCGGCTCTGGGAGAGCGATCCTATGAGAGAAATCTGAGAAAGAGAGAGACGCGGGGAAGGGTAGGGGTAGGTTTTGCTTTCTGATCCCTTATGTGAGCATGCAGGAGTAGAAGAAGAAGGAAGGAAGGCGGCCGAAGCCTTAGCTGCTCAGGGCAGAGAGGAAGAAGAAGCAAAGAAGAAGAAGAAGAAGCAAGAGAGAAGAAACAGAAGAAGAGAAGCACTGTAGCAAACCTACAGTTAAGTCATCTGACCGCTACATCAGACAATGGTTGAGCAGCGGCCAGAGGAGGTAAAGCAAGAGAAGGAAGAAGAAGTCAGAAGAAGAAGAAGATTGACACAGCCGTGAGTAGAGAAGAAGAGAAAGAAGAAGAAAAGAAGAGCTTCTGAAAGAAGAAGAAGAGAAGAAGAAGAAGCCAAGACAAGCTCCCTCTCTCTCTCTCTCCCCCCTTATTTTTGTAATCTAATAGAGAACCTTTGTATTTCTAGAATTCTAGTAGATCCCTGAGTTCGACCTCGGGAAAACCATTTTCGAGTAAAAATTTTTGTAACGACAACCTGGTAGCTATCTTATTACTACAACGACTGTAACTTAACATATAACAAACGCAAACAAGCTAACCGGACTGCAAAACCCACGATGATCATCATTTCTTGGCGCCATTGCCGGGGAGCAACGGCTATTCTAGAAGCTATAAAATTCTCTATTTTGGAATTTTCTAATAATCTCTTCTCTCTTGTGTGCAGGTACGGGAAAAATTAAGAAGCAGCCACACAACAACCACTCCAAGGACAGGTAACTTCTATCCTCCCACTATTAACCCCTAAATTCTAAAGAGGAAGAAAAAGGAAAAAAATAATATAGGTATAACCTGTCTTTCATACTTAGTAACAGCTGCATGTTTTCAAAACCACTATTCCTGCACACAGTATTAAGGGTAATTAAGGGCTAACATCTTCTTGCCTGAAGCCCTAATTACCCAACAAGGAGTTAACTGGACCAAGTAGAGCCAACATAGGAATTAACACTAGGTTTTTAGAGACACACTACTTAATCAAGAATTGAGAAATCCCAAAAGAAGTGTGCCTAAGCCATTGATTGAATATACCTATTCAAAAAAACCCTAAGCAATTGGTTCTCTAAAAACACTTGAACCCTAAAAGACAAGACCTAATAAGTTCTCAAAGGAATCAATAGGTGAAGTTGACCCCTTAGGGTCAACCAACCTTCAACTTAGGTCACTCTTCGCACTCAAAAAGCTAAAAGTTCAAGTGAAAACTTAAGCACCCTGATCTTAAACTAAAATTGGTAGACTTAAGAGGTCAAGATCCCCATTCTGGTCTACCTGGAATCTCAGTGACAAGAGAGGTTGGGTGGGCGAAACCCTGTAACCCGTGGGGGCGCTCTACCGTGTAGGGGTCTTCGCGGGACTCACCCTCTCTGGTTGCCCAGGTAATTCTCAGGTGGCCAATCTTTTGATTAAGGGGTCCATCTGCCCCGCACCTCTATAGTGACCCAACATTTTGGGTGCCTTGATTGGGTCCAGCACCTACTAAACTCATCTCTTCCAACAGTGTATGTTTGGTAGGAGGTCCTTAAAACCTCCTTTAGAACTTCACTCTCCTCGAGGCCAAGCCTCAGTGCCCTTGTTTGAGAAAACAACACCACACATCAACCTCTCCTCCGACTCCGAACCCAACTCACCTTCTTCTTCAACAATGGCTCAGCTAGTTGAGGAAGAAAACAATCTGGAGCACCAGCTCCAGCGACTCAATGACCTCTTCCAGAACTTTGTGCACCCACCGCAGCGTCCTATGATGCGGGACCATTATAATCCTACTGCGGTGGCTATTGAGCCTCGAGTCAGAATCCCAACTGGAGGACCTGATTCTGAATTAAAGCCCAATATGATTCATGCTATACCTAAATTCCATGGGCTTAATTCTGAAGACCCCTTCCAGCACATCAAACAGCTGAAGCATATGGCCCAAACTTTTGGGTCAGATGAACAAAATCGAGACATTCTCCTCATGAAGATGTTCTTCTTCTCCCTTATGGACAAGGCCGCTCATTGGTACCAGACTCAAACCCGATCGATCAATAATTGGGAAGAACTTCAGTACGAATTTTTGAAGAGGTTCTTTCCCATTGGTCGGACCAATGCCTTGCACCATCAGATTACTCACTTCACTCAGCAAACGGGAGAACCTCTCCATGAGGCTTGGGATCGCTTTCAGGATCTCATGAGAAAGTGCCCCCATCATGGAGTTCCTAAATGGGAACAAGTCCAGTCTTTTTACCAGGGACTCCGTGAGGATATCAGGCTTTTCGTCAATGCAACTTGCGGAGGGAATATCATGGGTCAACATGAGGACACTGTGTGGGAGATTCTCGAAAACATGTGCGAGAACTCCATCAACAATGACTCCATGGGCTTATTCGATAGGACGAATACCCACGCATCGATGAACCTTTGGGGAGCACACGAGACGCAGGGCCTGTCCGCATCAGTCGACCTGGAACTAATGGCCAGTCGATTGGACAAGGTCTCCATCATTGAGAAGAAGGTGGACGAGCTGACTCAGCACTTGCAGCGAGCCACCTCTGTGCATAGCTCCTTTGCACAGCCTCCTTCCACACGGGAAACTGTGCAAAACATTCTCCACCGATCTTCTCCTGGGATGTATCCATACCACCCCCATCTGATTCTCGGATTGGAGGGTCATCCGATCCTTTCTATACCAATCCAGGGAATTCTATTCCCCCTTTTTCTGATTCTTTAGAGGTTCCTCAGACCTGCGAGGACTTCAAAGCCATCCAGAATGACCCATTCTCCAACACCTATAACCCTGGATGGCGAAACCATCCCAACTTCCAGTGGACGGGAAATTCCCAAACCCAGAGACCACCCTTTCAGCCCCGTTCACAGCCATCTAGTCCTTACCAGCCGCCTCAGCCTCAGCCCAACCCTACCTATCCATCAGGGAGAAATCAGGACCAAATGTCTCTCATTCTTTAGACTCTGGCTGACATTCAAAGAATGAATGCGGCTATTTAGAAGCAACACAAGGACGAACTTATAGAGGTTCAAAATCAATTGGCCCAGTTGGCAAATTCTCGCCAGCCAGGCACACTTCCTTCCCAACCTCTTCCTAACTCGAATAACGTGTCGACCCAGCGGCGCGTTATGAACCCAAACCCGGGCCAAGCACACATGATTTATCAGACCCCCTCTGTTCCTTCACTCGATGGGATAGAGGCTTCCACTTCTTATGCGGGCTATCAGCAACAACCCATCTTACCTAACCCCAACCAAAACCAGGTAGGGCTAAATTCTATAACAACCCGTAGTGGTAAGGAAACCCAAGATCCACCCTATCCAAACCACTCCAAGCCTGGTAGTAATCCCAACCAGAGGATAGTAATCTAGGACGTTCCTATCCCTGTCCTAGATCAAAGACCTGGACCTATCCTAGAAGAACAAACCAAGGTTCCGTTTCCCGAGGCCTTGACCATGGGAAAGAAGACCACCAAGCCCATGGCACCTGATGAGGACCTAGTCAAGCTCTTTGAGCAGGTCCAAATAAACATCCCCTTGATGAACGCGATTCGCCCCGTACCGGCTTACGCACGATTCCTAAAGAATGTGTGTACACCCCAGCGTAAGCCGCGAACAAAGAGTGGGAGTCCAATTGTACTGTCAGAGCAAGCCAGCTCTGTAATCCTAAGCAGACTCCCACCCAAGGCTAAAGATCTTGGTACTCCCCTGATTTCCTGCAAGATAGGTGATGCCCAATTCGATAGAGCATTGCTAGACTTGGGTGCTTCCATAAATCTGATACCCGCATCCTTACTTAACCACCTAGAAGAATCTGAGCTAAAACCAACTGAGGTGACATTGCAATTAGCAGATCGATCTATAAAGTCACCAAAAGGGATTCTCGAGGATGTTATTGTAAGAGTGCGGGATTTCTACTTTCCTGTAGACTTTATAGTCTTAGACATGGATGCACCTGAAAACCCTAGGGATACACCGATCATTCTAGGGAGACCTTTCTTGGCTACTGCTAAAGTCAACATCAACTGTGAGGAGAACCAAATAGAGCTCAAATTTGGAAATCAAACCCTAAAAATTGATATATTTAAGGCCCAACAAGGAATCAATTGCGGTGTCATCGAACAGATTTGTGATATTAGGACTTTGGTTGATGAAATGCATTTCGAGAATGACCTGATTATACCTCATCAACCACAAACAAATTTTGAACTGCAATCAGAGGAGTCAAAACCAGATTTAGACAGATCCATAACTCCAACCCTTGAACCTCACATTTACCCTGAACCACCCGCTGCTACTGATAACCCCATCCTTGAACTGAAACCCCTTCCCGATCATTTGAAATACATCTTTCTGGGTTCTAATTAGACCCTTCCTGTGATTATTAATTCCAAGCTTAGTCCCGAATAGGAATCCCGTCTGATTGCTGTTCTCCAGCAACATCGCAGAGCCATTGGATGGACTCTCGATGATTTGACTGGAATAAGTCCCTCTTATTGCACACACCATATTTACTCAGAAGAGGGCACACGACCTTCTCGTGAAATGCAAAGACGTTTGAACCCCAATCTGCAGGAGGTCATGAAAAAGGAGATCATCAAGTGGTTAGATGCAGGGATCATCTACCCGATCTCCGATAGTCATTGGGTGAGCCTAATCCAGGTTGTGCCTAAAAAGGCAGGGCTCACCACCATAACGACTGAAATTGGAGAAGTTATACCTACCCGATTAGCCAACTCGTGGAGAGTCTGCATAGATTACCGATGACTCAATTCCTCCACGAAGAAGGATCATTTCCCACTACCTTTCATTAATCAGATTCTCGAGAAATTAGCGGGAAATAGATTCTTCTGCTTCCTTGATGGGTACTCTGGTTATAACCAAGTAGCTATTCATCCTGAGGACCAAGAGAAGGCCATGTTCACCTGCCCCTTCAGAACGTACGCATTCTGAAGGATGCCGTTCGGTCTCTACAATGCACCTGCGACTTTTCAGTGGTGCATGCTTGCCATATTCTTTGATATGGTAGGTGATTATCTGGAAGTCTTTATGGATGAATTTTCAGTTTTCGGGGCATCATTTGATGATTGCCTCCAGCACTTGGTTCATATACTCAGGTGCTGCATCAATGTTAATTTGGTTCTTTCCTGGGAAAAGAGCCACTTTATGGTGCCTGAGGGGATCGTCCTAGAACATCTGATTTCTGAGAAGGGCATCCAGGTGGATCGAGCTAAGGTTGATCTAATCTCTCGCCTTCCTATGCCTAGCTCAATTAGGGACATTCGTTCTTTTCTGGGGTACGTCGATTTTTACCGTTGTTTCATTCCTGATTTCTCGAAAATCGCACGCCCCCTGATGACTCTCCTCTCTAAGGATGTACCCTTTAAAATCTCCAAGGAATGCACTCTAGCCTTTGAAAACCTTCGTGAACGAGTCACCCAAGCGCCAATCCTACAATCCCCTGACTGGTCTCAACCCTTTGAGATCATGTGCGATGCGTCTGATTTCGCTGTAGGAACGATTCTGAGGTATAAAGCTGACGGGAAACCCGTGGTCATCTACTACGCTAGCAAGACACTTGACGAGGCTCAGCGTAACTATACAGTTACGGAGAAAGAGCTGCTAGCCGTAGTATTTGCCCTTGAAAAATTCTGATCTTATCTCCTGGGTTCCCATGTCATCATCTACTCGGATCACACGGCTGTGAGGCATCTCCTTGCCAAGAAGGACGCAAAGCCCCGACTAATCCGATGGATCTTGCTGTTGCAAGAATTCGATCTCAAGATTCGCGACAAGGCAGGAAGACAAAATGTGGTAGCTGACCATTTGTCCCGCCTTCCTTCTGAGATTATCAACCCTTCTAGACCCATCACAGAACATTTCCCTGATGAGCACCTGCTGACTATTGGTACTTGACTTCCATGGTTTGCTGATATAGTAAACTACTTGGCATCTCATCAGATCCCGTCTGATTGGCCGAAGGCCAAGAAAGACAAATTGCACTCTGATGCCAAGTATTACATTTGGGAAGATCCATACCTCTTCCGCATAGATGATGACCAAATCATTCAGAGATGTGTCCCGAAAGGTGAAGTCAATGATATTCTTTCCTTCTGCCATGACCAGGCATGCGGTGGTCATTTCTCTAGGCACAAAACAACATCGAAAATCCTCCAGTGTGGCTTCTACTAGCCCACACTATTCAAAGATGCATACAGTCATTGCAAGGCATGCAGTCATTGCCAAACCTTGGGCAACATGAGCCATCGCGACATGATGCCTTTGCAGCCGATTCTCATATCTGAAATCTTTGATGTTTAGGGGATTGATTTTATGGGCCCCTTTCCTGTTTCAGATGGTTTCGAATACATTCTGCTGGCTGTGGACTACGTGTCCAAATGGATCAAAGCCATACCGACCCGAGCCTGTGATCACAAAATCGTTTTCAAATTCATTCATCACAATATCTTCTCACGGTTCAGGATTCCTCATGCTATCATCTCATATGGGGGGACCCATTTCACGAATGCTCAGTTCAGGTCACTGATGACCAAATACGGGGTGTCTCACTGAATCTCTACTCCTTATCACCCCCAGACTAACGGTCTAGCTGAGCTATCAAATCGGGAGATCAAGAAAATCTTGCAGGTCATTGTTCGACCTGATAAGAAGGACTGGTCGTCCCGACTTCCGGAAGCCTTGTGGGCCTATAGGATCACCCACAAAACCCAATTAGGCATGTCTCCCTTTAGACTGGTGTACGGGAAGGCATGTCACCTTCCCGTCGAACTGGAGCACAAATCCTATTGGGCAGTACGAAATTGTAATCTAGATATTTCCAAGGCTGGAACCCATAGAAAGCTTCAAATCAGCGAGATCGATGAGCTACGTCTTGATACGTACGAGAACTCGCGAATCTACAAGGAGCGGGTTAAAGCCTTCCATGACAAGCATATCTCTAGAAAGATCTTTTATCCTCGTCAGAAGGCCCTACTCTTTGATGCCCGATTCAAACTTTTCCCTGGGAAGCTGCGATCCAAGTGGGTCGAACCATACTTAGTCTGACAGGTTTTTGGAAATGGAGCCGTCGAGATCAGTCCACTCAGCCATGATTCCGAACCTTTCATCGTGAATGGTCAGAGACTCAAACCGTTCATTGATATAACTTCTACTGATTTGGCTGAATCATCTTATATCCTCCATTCCCTATGAGCTTATTGCGTCCAGCCGATGGCGTAAAACTCAGCGCTCAATGGGAGGCAGCCCGTCATTCTCTTTGAAAACCTGAAACCTTTTTTGACACCTTTGTGCACTTAAGGTTCTCCCTTTAAGACAGCCGACTCCACCTCAGGTGCTTGCATCTGAGATTAGAAATCATCCGCAACAGTCATCCTGACCCATTCACTCACCAAAATATCTGTCCTAAGGAATGAACTAAGTTGAATAAAAACCCCCTAAGTCACAATGAGGACATTGTAAATGTTAGGCATGGGGGGGTATGAAAGTGCAAAACTTGTAAGAAAATGTTTTAAACAAAAAAATTCACATATGCCAAAACCACCGTAAAAAATTAAAAAATTTTTGACAAAAAAAAAAGAGGAGGAAAGGAATTTCGTGGAGGAAGGAAAATAAAGAAACAAAATGAAAAAGGAGCACAAAAATGAGAGCAAAGTGATAGTCATTAGTAAGAAACTAAGG
Source organism: Thalassia testudinum (assembly GCA_037157565.1). NCBI lineage: Eukaryota > Viridiplantae > Streptophyta > Magnoliopsida > Alismatales > Hydrocharitaceae > Thalassia > Thalassia testudinum. The sequence continues at coordinate 105,468,758 of JAZHRO010000003.1, read as the reverse complement.
AATTAACCTAAGTTCTAGACCTCATTCAAGAAAAGAACTGAAAAGTGCACAGTGAGATTAGTAAGAACGCAAACCTTAGGCATTCTTGGATAGACTCTTAGTACCCATTAAGATCTAGACATTCCTCAAGAGGTTGAGGAAAATGAAAAACTTAAGTATTAGGTCCAAGGCTTAGGAAGTATTTGGCCTTATTAACTAACTTTTGGTTTACGGGACTCAGTAACCTAAGCACCCTAACCTCACACACAGTCTGGTTCAGTAACGTAAAAATCAAAATCACGCAGAAGCGTCGCAAAATTATGAAAATAACACCTAGAGTAGGAGCGGCCGATCAACACAAGTTGATTTGGACGAGTTCCCAGCGAGGAGAGGTGGGAAATTCCCCTCGAAGATGCGTAACAAAATATCATCTCCTCGGTGCTTGCCTCTTAGGATATTTACATATCCTACCGGGGGTATGTAAGCACTCTGCTGGTTCAGATTCCATGGATGGCATTATCATGAAATGTCAATTTCTAGGGTCTGAATTCGGCCACAGAACACCATGGATGGGATTATCTCGAAATCTCAATAGCCAGGGTTCCGGGGGTTAACATGGGCAGTGCTATCTCGAAGCATCGACTGCCAGGAACCCTTGAGGATTGATGATGGGGGCAAGGAATCTGATACAGACCGTGTTGAAAAACCAATCCTAAGCTATAATTAAAAAGAAAAAGAGAGAGAAAACTCTCCGAATAGATAAATCTTCTACCTCACTTACAAAACGCACTGCGAACTAAACCAGGGCTAAAATCATTTCAAGCATGGGTGCTTTAACCACAAAGTCCAATAAACCTTAGGTTAGTTCTTGTAGGCCTTAAAAACCTTTGCTAAGGACTGAGGCTAGGGCTAGACAGATCAGGATCTTGGTTGGTACTAGAGTACCTTTTAGGCCTATGGTTAGCATTCTAACCTAATCTAGGTTTCAAATGAAAAAGCACTTGTCTGAAATCATTAAGAACTTCATGGTCTAGAACAAGGGTTGAAACCTTAAGTTTTTGCTAAGGGACTAGAAAAAGCTAGGCATGGGGGTATGATGAGAACATCATCATGAACCCTAACTAGCACAATCTAACCCAGATATGTAAGAAAAAGCTCCTACAAAACCCAAAGAAAGGCTTAACTCAGAGAATTCTGAGTTTAAGAAGAAAATAAATCATAAGGGGTAAAACTGCAATTTAACCAATGTAGTTTGCAAATAGGGTAATTAAGGGTCCAAACACAGGTTAAACAAGCCTAATAAGAAGGAAAGTGGGATGGTCGGATCTAAAAAGGGTTATAGCAACTTTAGGAAATTACATGACATTCTGTAATCCTAAAACAAACCCACTTCAATTCACGAGGTTCGAGGCAGGATAAAAATAAACTAAACCCTCTAAAATTCATAGAAAAATGATCTCTAGGGTTTAGAACCTTCAATTTCGCCTTAGAAACCCATTTTGACCTACAAAGAGAACCTTGCCGAATTAATGACTTAATCTGGGTTTTTACGTAAATTGGCCAGTCAAACATGGTCCAACCTAGAAATAAAATTCACCATTAAAATCCTTAGGTTCAAATTAGTCTTGTACAAAAACTTGAGCCTAAGAGGAGACCTCATTGACCGACTTTGCAATTTGGTCCTCTTCATTTACTTTTTGACCCTTATCTTTTGAAACCCTTACATTTTGGCCCCCATATTTTTCATCTTTCTTTGCAGAATGGTCCCTCCTGCAAAACTCTGCGCAGCACCATTTTCCGGCTACTTTGCGCGGAGCATGGCGCCGCGCAGAGAGGAGTGACCGCCCTACAAAGCAGACGTGGGTTTCCCTGCGACGTCCTCTGTCACAGGGACCCGGCCATGCTCTCTGCCGGCCCCCATAGCTTCCGTGCGAACGCACGGAAGGTATGGGTCCCCTCTCCGGCTACGCTCCGGCGAGGCTGGCATGTCGCCAGCCCGCGCCTCTCTCTGCGCCAACCCCTTTATAACGACCGGCACCCCCTGCCGGTTCCTGTAAGCTCTCTTTGACGGAGAACAACCCCCCACTTCATCCCCTCCTCCTCCGTCAGATGGCCCGCAGCTTCCGGCAACTCCCTCCTCTTCCTCCTCATCGCTCTGCCACCTTACCTGCAGCAGGGTTGTCCTAGCCCTCTCGTCTGTGCCGTGCTGCACCCGCCGGCACCCTTTGCCTGCCTCATTGTCGCCGCACTTCTCCTCCAGGGCCATTTCTTCCCTAGCTCCGGCAGGTACGAGCCAGTGGCTTCACCCTCCCCCTTCATCCAGAACCTCAGTAATTAGCTTCCTCTCCTCCTCCCTTACATTTTCCCTCTCTCAATTTATCATTTTGCCTCACCGCACACGACTTCCACCTCCGCTTGCTCCATCTCCGACCACCCTCTCCGGCGAGCTCATCCCACCTCCACAGACCTTCTCACCCCTCGCCAACTACCCTAAAAGCTTTCCCTCACTCCACTAAACAAATCCTCCCTTCCCATCCACTGCCAGACGCCACCCGACGACCCCCCTAATAGACCCATCTCTCCGGCCACAGTCCGACCTAGGGCTAGCACCATACGCCGCCTCATGCCTAGCCACCACCTGCACTGCCTTCGCCACACTCTGGTGAAGCTCCCTGCATCCTCTGATTGGGTCGAGAGGCCATATTCTTGTTTTCAGGTCGACGACCCTTCACCGCCATTACCGAGCTTCTGAAGCTCCTTCACCTGTAGCTGCAGGTGCCCTCTCACCCAGGCTCACACCCCAGGACGTGTGGCTTGCCTCTGCGAAGCATCCCAGGCCTGCAGCTGGGGCGAAGGCTTCGCATGTTGCTGTGATTGCCTGCACCTTCCTCAGCTGCAGGCGCCAATTTGTGTGGGACATTTAGTCCCACCTTGGCAGTTCTGGAAGCGCCGCAGCCAAATAAATCGAAAAAGTGTTGTAGGCTTATCGCCTTAGAACACAGGGGTCAGGTCCCTCACGCACGCCGCGCGCCACGTGCTCTCCCTCGCCTGCGCTCACGTCCCACAGGTCTGGGCCAGATCCGATTACCTTAACCTGCGCACTCCTCGCCCACCACCGCACGCCAGTGGGCCTGGTCCCGAGCGCGATACCCGTACCCGAATACCCGACTCTGGGAGAGCGATCCTATGAGAGAAATCTGAGAAAGAGAGAGATGCGGGGAAGGGTAGGGGTAGGTTTTGCTTTCTGATCCCTTATGTGAGCATGCAGGAGTAGAAGAAGAAGGAAGGAAGGCGGTCGAAGCCTTAGCCGCTCAGGGTAGAGAGGAAGAAGAAGAAGCAAAGAAGAAGAAGAAGAAGCAAGAGAGAAGAAACAGAAGAAGAGAAGCACTGTAGCAAACCTACAGTTAAGTCGTCTGACCGCTGCATCAGACGAAGGTTGAGCAGCGGCCAGAGGAGATAAAGCAAGATAAGGAAGAAGTCAGAAGAAGAAGATTGACACAGCCATGAGCATAGAAGAAGAGAAAGAAGAAGAAAAGAAGAGAAGAAGAAGAAGCCAAGACAAGCTCCCTCTCTCCCTCTCTCTCCCACTTATTTTTGTAATCTAATAGAGAACCTTTGTATTTCTAGAATTCCAGTAGCTCCCTGAGTTCGACCTTGGGAAAATCATTTTCGAGTAAAAATTTTTGTAATGATAACCTGGTAGCTGTCTTATTACTACAACAATTGTAACTTAACATATAACAAATGCAAACAAGCTAACCAAACAGCAAACCCCACGACAGTCATCATGTCATCACCAACAACCACCACTGCAGCTACTGCAACTTCACGTCCTCGTCAGTTAAGACGTCTGGGAATGTTCCCAGACATCTGAAACTCCTATAGCACCACCTTCATCTTCCTCCGCTGTCCTTAGTTTTTCCAGCCACCGTTCACAGCTCCACCACGCGTACTCATCTCTTCCGCGATCGCCATCCCTGCGCACGCCCTTGCTGCGTGCACCATCCTCCACGTTCCAGCCCCTTGCGCACACCCAATATATCCACCCTCACTCCGACCACGCATGCAACCGGTGCGCCCCTCCGGCTGGACAAGCCCACACACACCCTGCAGCGCCTCACCACGTGGCTGCACAAGCCCACACGCACCCTGCAGCGCCTCACCACGTGCCTGCAAAACATGCACCTCTCCGGCTGCACAAGCTCGCGCACACCCTACAGCGCCTCACCACTCACCTGCAGGACGCGCACCTCTCCAGCTGCACAAGCCCGCCAGCACCCTGCAGCGCCTCCAGCCTACTCGCCACGCGCCCTCTAGCTGCAGCACGCGGGTTGCAACGTGCGGCTAGAGCATCCAGCAGTAGCAGTTGCTGCCGTCAGTAGCACCACCCTCTATGCTCGTGTAGTCCAGCACGTGCACCTCCTCGCCAGGAGCTCAGCCGCGCCCGTCCACGCCCGCACGACCTACGGCACTTCAGTAGCCACCGGAACCCACCACCACCATACCTTCGTCCGGCCACCTCGGGGCACCTCACACTTCGCCGCGACCGCCATCACGGAGCCCTCGGTCTAGAGATCCTCCTCCGAGCTTCACACCTCCAGCCATTCCTTCCTCCTCACGCACGGACAAGGGGAAGAAGTTCCCCTGTTTTGCTATAGTAAAAGCTTTATTAATATTTACATTCTATGCCATTGTCAACTTTTATTATTATTTTATTAAGCTTCATTGCAAAAAATATCCTCTAATTGTTCAAAATTGCCATTTTAACATGTTCTCTTGATGCTTTCTTAATCTGAAGGCAGATTTGGCTCAATTCTCGTCAAAACTAACTGTGAACATATGTTTTTAACCGGTGCGAGTTTAAATACATCATTGCCTCCCTGTGGACACGAACCGCTCTTCTTCGAGTGGTTATTTTAGTTATTGATTAGTTGATTTTTCTACCACATAGGACTACAAATGACTTTAAAAGCGAAGAATCGACTCGTCAATTGGCGCTATTGCCGGGGAGGCAACAGATGCAATAATTTCACCTATTTTTTCATTTCTGATTATTTCTCATTGCACAATGATTTGACCATTTTTTTTCTGTGCGAGAAATTTGTGCGAGGAATCAGCCATCGTGAGAGGCAACCCTTGATGTCGCCAGAGGAGAAATTGATCGAGCTACCTTGTAAAGGAGGGGAAGGACGAGGATGCGACGATCATCTCTGTACATTTAGTCGCTAATTTGATTAGAGTAGGATTAAGACTTTATACTTAATTTTTCATTGCACATTTGGTTTGAAACCCTTGTTCTGGGGTATATTTTGAGGGGTTTGTTTTCTAATTTTGTTTTAGGCCCATGTTGGGTAATTTTTGGGAGCCTGTTCCCTTTTCTTTAGATTTAGGTTTTTAATTTATTTTGTGGATTGTTTACCTTTATTTGCTTGTGCATAAGTAGCTAAAAATAAAAATAATAAAAAAATGAGTTGCCTGTTAGAAGCTGCCTGCCCCGAGGACGAACCATTTAGGTCTGTATGAGCAGCCTCAAGATTTATTTCTTTGCATTACGTGCATTCTCGCATCGTTCATTGCTAGAAGCAAGGTACACATTCTCTTACTTTGCATCCTGTTCTTGATCACGCAATGCATTTGGACTTAATTCGAAGACCACATAATTTGTCTTGAAGCGATCTAACAAGTGGTCACATATATTCGTGAAAAAGGACTAATTAAAGGAGGGACATCTAAAAATCAAGGACTTGAATTTCAAACGTGGTGTGCGATTCAAAATTCAAAATATTTTTGTGGTGAATGCACACTTATATCTTTTGCACCATGGCACGCATTTAGGCACTCCTAAGTCTTGGAACGAAAAGGACAAGAGCCCTCCTACCGTTGGATTCTGAAGTGTTCAGAACTTGAGATCAAAGGTTTTGTAAATCCAAAGAGGGGGATACCCTGTCATGGATTTTTGGGGGTAGTTGAGAAGCACCACGAAAGCACAAGTTCAATGGAAGGCTTAGGCCTACTTGCATCCCTCGATTTTCCGTCTTTCGATTTGCTTGACTATTTGAGATTTAGGGAAGAATGCCTAAGCTCCAACTAGGTCTTTTTAGGCATTTTGAAGGTTGACAATAGGCACGTAATTGATTGGGCAACTTGCTTTGTCACCTACAATTTGAACTAAAGTCAAAAGCCTAAATTTGTAAAGATCGAACAAGTCCTTTTGAATTGTGTTTGTAGTGCATGCTTGGTAGGCGTTCTCTTAGGAGACAACTTGTGTTTGATCCTGATCCTGAAAGAATCTTAAGAAGAGACCTTCCAAGGGTAGAAATGGCTGGTCAAAGGAGCCTTAAGGAATATTTCATTCGAACCAATCAAGCTGGCCCTGCACTATGTAGACCTAGAGGGGACAATCCTTATGAGACCAAAAGCAGTACCATATCCTTGCTGCCCTCCTTTTATGGTACTACTTGGGAAGACCCTTACAGGCATATAGAGGAATTCACCGAGGTCTGTTCCACGGTGAAGCTGCAGGGCGTTACTAGTGACACTCAAATGCGAACCCTCTTTCCCTTCTCCCTTAAGGACAAAGCTAAGTTGGTATCACACCCTTGATAATATTAACACTTGGGATGCCCTGAAGAAGGAGTTTTTGAAGAAGTACTTCCCCATGAGCAAAACCAATCACTTTAGGAGGGAAATTATGAGTTTTATTCAAAAGGATGGGGAAGCGTTCCATGATGCGTGGGAGCGCTTTAACGACTTGCTAAGACTTTGCCCATATCACCAGGTGACTAAATGGAAACTGGTTGAAAGGTTCTACACCGGACTTAAAGATTCGCATAGGCAAACTGTGGATGGTGCCAGTGCAGGAACCTTTCTTTCTAAGACTGAGGATGAAGCTTGGAACCTTTTTGATACTTTGAGTGAGAATTCTATTCACTTGAATTCTGCCTACATGGATAGAAAGCCCACTCTCATGCAAAGAAAGTTGGAGGTGAATGAGGCAAGGGACACCCAGAATTTAGCCTATTAGATTCAATTATTGAATCAAAACATGGAAAGGCTTATGTCGAACCCGAGTTCATTCATATCTAACACCTCCACATCCCAAGCTTTCGAATGCTTAATTTGCCAAGGCAATACACACGCCACCTGGCCTCCCAATTCCCTGACCTTGTACAAGCGGATCTGAATGCCGCTCAAGGGTTCCGTCCTAGACCTCGTAATGACCCTTTCTCCAACACTTATAATGAGGGATGGAGGAAACACCCAAACTTTTCATGGAGACAAGGAAATGTCTCAAATTCAGGGAATTACAAACCACAATCCTTTCAAAACCATCAAATGAACCAACCTCAGACCTTTGCCCAACCTAAGACCTCTGAGATGGATGAATTGAAGGCGATGTTGAAAACTATACAAGAAAGTCAAAGTGCCAACATCCAATCTCATGACAAGGCTATACATGAGATGAAATCACAAATAGGACACCTTGTTGAGGCCGTTAGACAGAGGGAAACTGGGAAGCTCCCCAGTGCTGCTGAGGAAAATCCTAAAGGAAAAGGGATTGTCTTTAGGGAGCATGCTCAGGCGGTGACTATTCTGAGGAGTGGGAAAGAAATTTCCAAACCTGATGCTCCTATAGTCTCACCCCCTAAAAAACCATCCACCCTGACTTTCACCCCCACTGGAGAAGGCTTGCCCAAATCTTCTCCGCTTGAAATCACCTCACCGAAAGAAGTTACCCCCGTTCCACCCCTTACTCGACATGACAACCCTTCCACCCAGAGATCGAGATTGCCTTTTCCAGAGCACTTATCCACCTCTGGGCAGACTTCTGCTGGCTTATCTGGGCCAAAGATAAGACGAATGAGATTATGGAAACTTTCAAGCAAGTGCAGATTAACTTGCCTTTGCTTGAAGCTATCAGGCAGATTCCGTCTTATGCCCTCTTCTTAAAGGACCTGTGCACGAAAAAGCGGCAATCTAGAAAACAGGTCCAATCAAAAGTTGTCCTGCCTGATTCTATTAGCTCAATTGTTCAACATGGCACACCCCCGAAACTTAAAGACCCAGGAGCCCCATACATCTCAATAGTTATTGGTGACTTACAAATTGATGAGGCTCTACTTGATCTGGGTGCGGGGGTGAACATCCTTCTGAGCTACGTGTATGAACAACTTGGGGGAGGCAATCTGAAGCCTAGCCCTACAATCCTTCAAGTTGCTGATCGATCACTTAAGACACCATAGGGAATTTTGGAAGATGTCCTCATAAGAGTGGAGGATTTCTTCTTTCCCGTTGACTTCTTAGTTTTGGACACTAACCCTACCAACAAGCCAACCAAACCCTCCATTTTGGGCCGCCCCTTCCTTGCAACTTCTCATGCTTCAGTGCTCCTTGGTCAGATGACAAAGATATTGGCAAATACCACATATGATCAAGAAAATAGTACCTATAATCACATGAAAACCATGAAAGCATGTTGCTAAGAACAAGGTAGAACCATAAATACTATCTAAAATAGTGAAGGGTGCTTGGTAATATTCCATTCCTTGAAAGCCTGTGAATACTAGAGCCAGTAAAATAGTAGCTACTAAAGCATAAACTACTCATTTTTCCTTCCCCGCGAGGAGGGCATGATGAGCCCAAGTTACAGTAACTCCAGATGAAAGGCGAATCAGGGTATTAGGGAAAGGGATTTCCCAAGGATCTCAATCCCTTTTGGGGGCCAAATACCTTCTATCTCTACCGTGGGTGCCAAAGAAGAAAGAAAAAAAGCCCAAAAAAGAAGCAAAAAAGAACATAACCTCCGATACTATAAACAGAATAAAACCATATTGAAGTCCTAATTGTACTACTTCTTTATGATGTCCTTCCAACATGGATTCACGTAGAACATCGTGCCACCATAATAACATTGTATATAGGAGAAATATTAGGCCCAAACTAAGAAGTGTTGCAGCCCCTTGAAATGAGTGCATGTACATCACACCTCCAACGGTGGTTGCCAAAGCTCCGAGTGAAGTCGAAATAGGCCATGGACTTGGATCTACCAAATGAAAAGAATTCCCCTGAGATTCCATCATAAACCACTTGATCCCAGTTGTATGTAAATCGCCCCTTCACCCCACTTCCTCACTAAAGAGGTATAGAAGGGGGCAATTTCTGGTCTCATTGGAATTCAGTATGACAGGACAAACAAATAGGAAAGGATGGTTCTTTCATTGCATTTATAGAAGTCATACTAGAAAAAGCGAAGACTCTCTCTATGACTTCACGAGGAGAATTGTTGGTTTGACCGACGAACTACGTGGGAAAATCTCAGAGAGAAGAAAAAAAGTGACCTCACTGATGAGACTCAGAAACCAATCTTCCATCAGGGGGTTAAAAAAGTACAGTGCGCCTTCTATGAAAATACCGATCCTGCGAGTACGAGTCGAAGGTGGGAGGTCGAAGCTTCAATCGAGGTGATTGAGGGTTGGTGTAGTTATTTACTTTAACATGGACATAAGTCAGACAATCAGATCCGAAAATCAGTAATAGGGTCAGGAGTGTTCTTTTCTAAAGAGTAGTAGGTCGGCCGACAACTTCGGGCTGAGTATTACTCTATTCTTGATTGACTTTACTCCCTTGTCCCTGGGTCACTATCAACATATTACCTAATCGGGGGTGGAACTGGAGGCCCGGATCGGTCGGATGCTTGGGATCTTCGCAGGGGAATCTTGAGTTGAATAACTTGTTTTGTTCACAATATTCTGTCACATTACCTGCTTGGGTGAAACTAATTACCTTACTAATACGCGCTGCAGGACTCACGAAATTCCCATAATTCACTAAATAATCCCCCGGCCCAGAACTCAATACCTTGATTGAATACCTCAACTGCCCCTCTGTCCTCACTCGCTCAATCCCTGGAATAGACTCCATCCCGGAACTCCGCTACGCTATTCATGAACTTCGTCGGGCTAGGGAACTAGACACTGAATCTGAACTTACCACACTGGGGCATGCATGAGGTGCCACTAGTCAGCAGTATTGAAGTCAGCCTCCCTCCGTTTGTATTAAACCCCTTCCTCCTCACCTGCGAACTGTTTCATAAACCCTGGGAACAACTAACCCAATTCCAACTCAAATGAAACCAAACCCCCTTGCGAAACCCTTGAGAAGGGAAACCACACTCTGAACTTACCCTAGAGTTATTCACTTAACAGACCGATCGGGAAACCAATTCAAACTCTTGCATTTCATATAACTGTCAAATGTTGTAAACTTGGTTTCCCTTAGAGTAATGTATGCATTGGGGCAATAGTAATATAAGGGGTTTTTCAATGGGTAGAACATCTCATATAAGCTTCTAACTGCCCATAGGGGGGGTTAGACCTAATATATGCAAATATGACTCCTAGATGAAACCCGGTATTACGGCACTACTTGACTTTAATAGTAGCATTGTGTGTGATTGAGTGACTATTAGGTGACTATGACCCCAGCCTATATCAGATCTCATCCATGAATGACGCTCTTAGTACTCGGAGTTCATAACGTTGTCCTCTCCGCTTCGCTTCCAATCACTGGGATTTATCGATTTGAAGCAGGGAATGCGAGTAAGCTTGTAATACTATCCAAGCTGGTTGGCGGTGTCCCCCACTATTTGTTCTGGGTCTTCTGAACTCTGCATAGGGTGATGTCCAATCCCGAACAGGACCTCAGATATGGATCATCATGGAGCACGGGGACTAGAGGTGTGATATGCTGGAGTGAATGTCAGGTTCTGAGATGAGACCTTCACCTGATCCCGAATGTGGATTTGACGATACATCAGAAATAGACTTTACTTCCCTATTTTGTTCTTTTAGATGAAGTCATCAATAGGCAGAGAATGCTCCCCACAGTCAGTGATACCAAAGCTTTTTCCTTCGTAGGTGGAACTCCCCTATGCATCCCGTGATACTAAGTTATCACAAACATACATTTCCCTTATGCATCCAACCACTTCGCGGAGGTCAAGGGGGTGGGTTCTTCCACCGTCGCCTTCCTTCTTCGAACCTTTTTATTATGTATTGCCCCCAGAATATAGATCTGATCCACCAAACGAGAAAGTCAATTCTACACTGCAGCTGAGTCATCGGACTTATCCACCGACGAGATTCGTGGAATTTTCGTTTATGGATTGCATTAGGGGAAATCTACCAAACCCCGGCAGATAGATAAACTACTTTACTGAACTGCTACTAAGGGAGAGCAAGAAACTAAATCAAATGATTATTTTTTCACCAGTGCCCTTTTTTTTTTAGGTACTCAGAGTCCTCTCACTACCAAACAGAAGACATCATCTGGCTAGGTCTTGCCAGTATGAACAACAAGAAAAAAGCCCAATGGAAACATCAACTCACTATGGTATGCTCTTGGCCCAGACAACATCCTAGGCGTAGGGGAGATCAGAGCAAGAGGGAAGGCCTAGACGACGATGCCCATCCTGGCCTGCAACAAGTAGATCGAGAGGTCGTTCCACCCCTTGTCCCCAAAGATGGGTAATATGTTCTCATACAATGTGGGTCCAACTTGATTCTATAGTAAAAAGTTGGGATAGCGAGCGATCCCAGTCTGCGGCAGAGAACAAGACAGCAAGCGAGCATAACTACCCTTTGTTCGCTTCTTCTCCACCAAGCACGGAAGTGTTAGGATAACTGTAGGTCGGTGGCTACCTAAGGAAACTCCAATTCGATCCGCCCCCCGACTGGGAGGCTTCTACCCCATCCTGATCACAAGGAGAGGTTCACCATGATGAGGGGTTTAGTAAGGTAGGTCTCATTCGATCCATTCCAGAAAGAATTCAATGCATGGGGGACCATCCTTTTTTTCGGCATGCTCCTCAAATTTATAGATTCATAGGGGCTATTCGCATGCCCTATCTGTTTCTTGACAATGAAAAAGGCTTGCGAAATGTAGGGGTTGCAAACTTGGGTGTGAAGCAGCTTTGCCCTGGGGAGCTATAGTAATAATGAGATGGTGCGAGATAAAAGATAGCCATGCTAAAAGAAAAGTTAACGAATAGGGTACGAAGTGTACGAAGTGAAGCGATAGCGGAACGAGTTATGCTGCACGTCTCTGTATAATCCGACTTGCTGTGTACGAAGTTAAGCTTTTTTGTAGTAGAACGAGTGAGTTATGCTCGTCGACTACCAACACATACGACTCGCTGCTCCATGAGGAAAGAAAAGTGTGAATAACCCATTCTCATGTTCTTTCATCAGTCAAGTAGGTGAGCTTACCCCATTGGTCCGTCCGGGGAGTTTACAAAGAAGAACAACCATTCCCTTTATATATAGGCCAGCTTGACAATCCCCCTTTCCTTTTGATCGAAGGTGCGAAGAGAAATATCTCTTTTGAATGACTTCTACTTCTTGATCCCAGTTTGTATTAGTGACCGACCAGGGCATAGCTAGAATGAAAGAAAGGCTTTCAGAGCCCGGGATACTACCTGTAAGCCCACACCTGTGTAGAGTAGATCATTCAAGACCTGTGGCACAAACCCATTTTTGACTGAGAGGTCCGGGGATCATAGGTGACCGAATGGACACTCCCCTAATTATTAGACCGACCTGCTATAATAATTCCACAAACACCTAGCGAAGATATGGCAAACAAATAAAGTAGCCCTATGTTCAAATCTGACAATACCATACCATAATCAAAAGGTACAATGGCCAGAGCAACCAGACTTAACATAAATGTAGCCACTGAAGCCATTCTAAAAAGGGACAAACTTTCACTACTTGGTGAAATAAGTTCTTTGAGAATCAATTTCGAACCATCTGCTAGAGGTTGTAACAATCCAAACGATCCCACTACATTAGGACCCATTCGACGTTGCACAAAAGCCATGACTTTACATTCTGCTAGCACTAATAAGGCTACTCCAAGAAGAAGTGGTAGAATGATTCCAAGTATTTCCACTAGAACAGCAATGTATGTTTTTGATTTGATATTCACTCATGATCTGGCCTGTTATATGTATAGTCGACCCAATCATGATATTGAAGGATGGGACCTTTTCTCGAAACACTCCAGATCCCAAGAAGTCCAATTCGATGAATCCTTTCCCTTCCTGCTATCAGAAGGGAAGGCCTCATTGGAATGAGCATAAGCGAAGTAAACCCGGCCTCCCCTTCTTCCAACTGAAGCCAAAATCAGCAGACAAGATTTGGATGGGCAAGCCTGAATCTTTGGGTAATATAATTTTCTTTCTCAATGACCAATAGGTCTCTTCAGCAGTTCCAAGTATGTCACGCTTGGAGGAAGGGGGGGAGGTAGAGGTCGACGAGCGAATGCTAAGTAGGCTTCTCAAAATTAGCACCATGAAGGAGCCAAAGTCATGCAGCACCTAGGACGCAAGAAACAGGGTTCAACGTCCAATTATTCAAACAAGAAGAGGATGAATCAAAAGAGCAATAAAAAAATAGGTGCAAAGAATTGAACTTTCTCCCATACCCATGGTAGTTCTTCCCCCCCATACCTGGGCTCGGCTCAACATTCTTTGAAAGCAATAGACCATTCAATCTTGTAAACTAATCGAGACCAAAATGGGAAAAAGAGATACGAACGGAAAGGAATAACCAATCAATAAAGGAACATGAAACCATTATGTTTCAATAGAGGTACAGGAAAGGGATGAGGGCAATGAAGTAGGTAAAGTGGTGAAATTTTGCAAGCTGTTCCAACCACTACTAGATGTGATTCCAAGAGCCAAACAAGAATGAATACCACACAGAAGAGTCAAGACTAGGCTCCCTAATGAAATGTTTAACCAATCCACAAATAAAAAATGATCAAATTGGTACAAAAGCTGTAACATGGGAAAAGCACAGAAAACACAACTGATTTGAATCACCTAGTGACCCACCAATTATAGAAGTAGGATCTTTGGCAAGCAATAAGCACTTAAATAATATAATTCGAGTGTACCATCTTCTTTTTCATTTCAAGAAAAAGGTTCGGAGAGAAAGGAAAACAACAGCGAGATCCAAATCAGACCTAAATGGGAATGACATAAAAAGTATTTTTCAAAACCTATCTGGAAGGGCGTCACGACGATATACAATAAGAATGACAAAAAACTCGTGATTGGTGTGGAGGGGAAGATTCGTTTATGAAATAGAAAAAGAAAGAGGTTCAGATGGGGGATATTGATCCCGAAGTGTTTGCAACTCCATTATGTAGGATGGAATCACCAAAGATTGGATCTTTTCTAACTCTGTCTTGAATTCGCTAAAGGCTTGGGAAACAAAGAGAAGATGTATACCAACAAAATATCCAGCAACAAGAAGAAAGAAAAAGATGGAAATATAGAAGGACTCTAAAGCATTTGTGGATGTCAAACGTGTCCATATCCATTCCAGGGATGACTCATGATTTTGATGAATCTTTTCTTCGGACAGAAAAACATTATGTAAAAAAAATCCCTTATACGATTTTGTTGTTTGAGAAGAATCGCCCCCCATTCGTTCTCAAAAATTGGACATGATATACCCCATCTATACATAACACCATGAACAATGGATACCAATCTGGTACTTAGTATCGGAAATGAGTTTGAAAAGGAAAGGGTGAAATTGAGATTCCCAAGGAACCATGGCATATATGTTTGGAACATATTCCATTTGGATTAGAATAGATTCCACCCTAAGTGTGAAAAGGCACTCTCTCCTTTTCTATACATCTGCCATTTCTCAACACATTTCTTTCATTTTTAAAGTATTTCTCCATTTTTTCCTATTTCCGGATGGTAAAAAAGATTTCTCAGGACATGGAGTGTGAATGAAACCCATGTTTGAATGGAAACAGAGATACTGATGCAAGTTCTTCCCTTCGGAATCAGATAGAAGATTCCTATCTTAAAAAGGCTGACAATCCGTCCTTTCCAAATGAGCCATTTGTTCTTCTGTGAGAGGTGTTTCAGAAATGTCTGCAATCGAGTAAATAGCCCTAACGAATGGATCGAATCGAATTGGAAAATGGAAAGATTTGTACAAGTTATATGTTCCATCACCAGTTTGTGGAAAATGCTTAGATAGGAATATGTCAGATACCTGTAACTCGATTGGTGAAATAGTCTCTCTCTCCAAACAAATCTCTTTTTTTTTACCGACACACAAAGAAAAGATTTTGTTGCAAATGAATGAGATATTGAGGAATTACCCATATGTCAGATCCTCAATATGGATATGGGTCTTTCCACATCAAAAGGGAATCCTTTGTTACAATGGAACAAGAAGTGACACGGATGATTCAAGAATCGAAGCCGGTTTGCTTTATAAAAAGATGATATCAATGAACTTCGATGAAATGGTTTCACAGGATTTAGCCAATTGTCTCGATCATGGGATATCATTGAGAAATAGGAATCCATGTTCTCAAAAGATTTCCTGCGATGATTTCTAGCATGGAATGAGTCAATCATCCACTTTGGTATCTTATGGAAATGGGAATCTTGTTCCTCCATGGATCAATAATTTCGATCTTTGGGAAGTATCATGATCATCCAATAAGAATAAGAAGGGTTTCCATTTCTTCAAATGAACAACGGAAACACCTATGGATTCGAATAATTGATTACGGGGTTGATCATTCGGGTCTTTCCATTCATAGATGTGAATCTCGGATCCATAAATGGGTCCTCCTGATACTCACAAAGAAAAAAGGAAGTGACTTGGACTTATGAGTAGGCGAAGTGACTTGGAAAAAAAGAAAAGAAATGCCTCCTTGACAAACAAACGAAGAGACAAAGCGAAATGAATTTCCCTAGGAAACTCTTCTATATCGAAGAGCTCGAACCAATCCATCGAATTTGGATTTATATTCTTATGTAATCGATCAAACACTCCTTGAAATTAGGTCTTCCGCTCAGAAATGAAATGTTCTAAATGTTCCTGGAAATTCTTGCTCCTATTGGACCATTTGTATCTATATGCATCAGGATCCCGATTCATGGATCTCTCGGTTCGAGAAATCAAAAGAGGGGGTAGAACCAATAATGATTTCTTTTTCGATTCATCTCTAGAGTGGAATACCCCATTTCAGAATTGGTTTGGATCAAATCCGTCACTAGAAAAGGTGAATCCCCTAGGATACACCAGATCTGGCTCGGTTATTGATAAAGTGAATCAATCTGCCATTTCTAGAAATCTCTCTTCTGATTCCAAATCGTGGCCTAACGTGTATCCCCCTTTGTTTCTGTCATTGAATAAATGAAAGAAACCCAAAAATCGATTTTGGTCCCATAAGGTATTGGAACTCTCTATACTCCTTTCATCCTAAGGAACCATATCATATTCCTGATCTGATGAAATAGTATGAATTGAGATGGTATTTTGTAAATACCTAATGATCTTGAATAGATCCACCATTTATTCGAATCGCTACCTGAAAGGGACAAAAGAAACATCTTGTTTTTTCTTCTAAAATGTTTGATCTCTAGTGTCGTAGGATTCGACCCCAGATGAAGTTCTGACAATTTGTAAGAGAAAAAAGAATGAATGGATCTTGTAGGATTCCCAATCAATTCTTTGGTTTCTTCCGAAACCAGAAAAAGAATCAATCTTTCATTTCATTGCTAAATCTCTATTTAATCGATCCATTTGTGATATTCGAAATGAGGAGAGGAGTCGAGGGAGGGACGAGTGATAATTAATATACTCCACTTCTATCACACCCCGGTTCATCTTTCCCGGGAAGATTCATTCCATTATTATTATTAGCTTATAATTCATAAGTCAATTAAGTAATAATATATTCAGAATAGATTGAATCAATAATATATTCACCCAAGGGATATCTTGGTAATCAAATATATCTTGTTCTTGTTCTGAGTCGTGAGTTCATAGTTATTCCATTCCTTATGAGTGAAGTAAAGATGAGTAAAGTAAAGGAGTGGAACGAGTGGGGTAAAGACAAGACCCTCAAGGTCGAGCAAGAGTTCAACGTTCAATACAATTGTTACGATCTTTATTATAGATATATCTTAGTTAACATAACAACAGAGTGGAACGAGTGGACCTTCAGGTTACCACGAGTGAAACGTTCAACATACCTTATATTAATATACTACTTAATGAAGAATATGCTTTACAATGGAGTGGAACGAGTGATGCCCTAGTCAGGTATCATGAGTGAAACGATCAATCCCTAATATCTTCTTCTTGTATACACTAATAATACTAAAGGGGGTATGTGATGAGACACTCATCATGATCTCTAATTACCCTTAATTAACTAGTCTTCCTAGTTAATTAGCTAAGGTTATGAATATATAAGGGTTAATTATAGAATAAGGGATATTTAGTTAAGGACCTTAAAATAAGTTAAAAATGAATTTTATAACTCAATTAACATTATTAATAATTTAGATAATAATTGGACTCGAAACCCTACTAATCATTTCCTTAATTAATAAGATAAGTAACTTAAGTATAATGTATACCTAGGTATGTAATAACTTAAGTAATTTTACTTAATATAATAAATTAATCAAAAAAGGTCAAAAATGTAAATTCAAGGTGTAAACATAATATTTACCTTATTTACTAACATATATAAAAAGTTGAAAAAGACTTAAGTTAAAATAAACCTTCAAAACTTAGTTTACATTTTAGCTTTAATATTCATTACAGTCGGGTCCTTATTTCTCCAATAGGTCCTTAAGTTTTATTACTTCTAAGTCCCTCGTCGTCTTTTTCTTCTTCTCCAGCCGAAAGAACGGCTGGCGGCAGAGAGTCACCCCACCGCACGATCACCACCCTACCGACATCATTCCTCTTTGTCCAAGCTCTTGCAGCTTGCGCTCACCACCTCTACTTCATCCATCGGTATGGATTAACCGAGAATCCTATTTTTCAGTGGCAGATAACATCACCGTCGTCGGAGACGATGACGGAGGTTAAGCTCCTCGAGCTCCTTCTTCGGTTAGACCCCGCCCCTCTCTTCGCCGCAGACTGCTATAAATACCCCCTCACACCTCCGATTTTAGGCAAGTTGGCTCCCTTCCCTCTTCTAACACTGCAGCCGACTTCGATAGGCTATTCTTCCAAACCTCCGGTGATTCCCCATTCCATCTTCCAACTTCCTCCATCCATCTTAAGTAGCCGAGGAGATCCGCCATGGTCTTCCGCACCTTTGACAAAGGCGCTGACCTAAGGATTCCTCCGCTCCACCTCAAATCTGCCCGTCGGAGATCTTTCTTCAACCCTCTGATTTCGTCGTCCGCAATGAACCTTCGGCGGAACCCTATTGACCCCTTCGTCCAAGTAACAGTAGACTAGGAGTAGGAGTAGGAATAGGCTAGCTTAGTTAGTTTAGTTAGTTAGGTTAGAGTAATTTTAGATTTTAATTGCATCTCCTCTGACTCCGGCGAGTTCCTTGAGCTCGCCAGAGCTTTAATTTTGTCTTTTAATACACTGTACACCATCTTATATCTTCCATGTTCACTTCTAATTCACTTAATCATTAATTAAATCACCTAAATGCCTAATTCAAATCTCACCTTCACCGATCACTAACACTGTCTATGGTGATAGTAATCGGCCTAATTCCACCTTCACTGGGTTCTTTCATCACCTATCACTACTAATCAACCTTAATCGACATTATATTACCTATTATTATCATCTATAATTAAATGCCTGAATCTTAATTAAGCTCCTGAGCTCGCTGTCCATGGCTGCTCAGGAACAATTCAAACTATAAATTAGATATATATTTATGAATAATAACATTTGTTGACTGGATTTAACCTTTCAATAGAGTAGTTAAATCAAGTCCTGAGCTTAACCATTCAAATCTTTTAAGAAACAAACTTACTGTCAAATCTCACATTTTAATGAACAAATGAAGAATTTAATGTGACAATGAGGTTCCTTGCAACCTCAGGATCATTTTTGGATTAAAAATAGTTAATTTTGTCAATCTGTACATGCAATTTACATTTTCTGCACTCACCGGAGCTCCGGCGAGCCAAAGTTGTGTTACAGCCTCTTAAACTTGCTAAGTGGCTCCAGAATAGTTTAATAAGGATTAATGACTATTTTGAAGATATTTGCTTGAAGTTTTAACCATGGAGCTATAGATTTGAACTTCTTCCCCAACTCTGACGAGTTTGAGAAGTCTGTTATGAAGGATTTAAGAAACATTTAAGGAGCTCGGAAGCTTTAGTGCGATGCACTAAAGCTATTTTAATCCTCAAAACTTTGTAACAAACTCTGATTAATTCAGTAGGGCACACACCTATTTTAGTTCAGGCGGCGAGCCTGAAACCCTAGGAATTAAGGATAGAACACAAATCTAAAGATCTGAATAAGTTTCTGATGATGAGGAGACTCTGATTGAGGCATTAATTTCTTAGGAGGAAGCTTTAAACAGAAAGTCAATCTTCGAGCTTCCATAGTCAAACCTGAGTCTGATAATGGTGTTCTGAGCTTGAATTGAGATTTTAAGGAGTGGAAACTGTTTCTGGGATCTTATTTGATGATCTGAAATTAATTTAAGTAAGCACAGATGATGTACTTAGTAAGGATTATGTTTCTACCAATTTGGGTTACTCTCGAACCCAAACCAACAAGAGAAGTATTCTGATGAAATTCAAACTTAAAACCTACCCAGATTGATTTGTTATAACCCTTAGAATTAATCTAAATAGATTAGGAACACTTTAAAGTGTCTGTTGCACTTATTGAAATCTAAAAATCAACCTCTGATGTTTTCAGAGAAGAGAAAAGCTTCTCTGCAGGTTCTGTAGGTCTTAAGAGTTTAAAATCTATCCTAACAGAAGCAGAATTGTTTATATAACATATACATACCTTTTAATAGATGAGAGAAGTCCATCTGAGGACTCCCCTGACTTTAATTTCACTTTCCAAGCTTTTTAAAACCCGTAGAAACCCCTAATTTTCTCTTAAATTGAAGAGCCAAACATCATTAAAACATTAAATTGACCCTAAAATTGTGTAGATTACCCTTAGAGCTTTCCAACAAACTTTAAACCATCCAATGTGGAGCTCTTTGTCGAAAGTTATGATCGTTTGAATTCAGGTTTGGAAGGGGTAGCTTTGTCCTACCTTGGATATTCACGACCGCACGCCTGGGAATAAAACTGATTTGTTCCCTTGGCTATGCAGTCGTCAATGCTCGACGCTTCGGTTCCGATTCCTTCTGATCTAAGCATTGTTCTGAGTGTTCAGGCTTATGCCTGCAGGTGTGCACCCTTGGGGGCGTGCGGAAATGATTGTGCCGTGGGAGGGCAAGTGTGGCCTGGGGGGCCAGGTTGAGTCGATGAGGCTCGAGACTGTGAACCGATTATCAAATGAACCGAAACAAACCTAACTGAGATTAGGTGAGGACCGTGTAGGGTCTGGTCCCACCCTGGTCCCACATCATGACATCCCTCATTGGCAACTCATGCATATCTTTTATTATGGTTTACAAGAGGGCATTCGCAATCTAGTCAATGCCTCTTATGGAGGGAATTTTCTAAATCACGATGCAGAATCTGCTTCAGAATTATTTGAAGGGATGGCGGAAAACTCGATCAATAATGCATCTATGTCGCAATTTTTGCGGGGCGCGAATACGAATCACCAAAATCCGCATAAGGGCATTCACGAGATCAGTAATCCGTCCAGTTCAAAGGATTTAGAGATTATTACAGAAAAACTGGATAAAGTCGATATCGTAGCAAAGCATCTCGACGAGGTTAGAAACACAATGAAGAATCTTACGCCTCTACTTGCTACGAATCCCGCATATTTGCCTGTTTCGCAAATTCCCGCAAGGAGGGAATTTGTGAATAATCTGGATTCTAGAGATCCATCTTCCTTGGTTTTCTATCTACTCCTTCACCAACCCAAGGAGGGACCTTTGTCCCACAATCTTACCTACCCTTTTCCCCACCCTTTAATGTTGCAGAAAACATGCCATATCCTCTTGATTTAAACGTCATTCAGGGATACAAAACAAGATCAAACCCATATTCAAATTCCTATAATCCTGGATGGCGTAATCACCCTAATTTTTCTTGGTCTGACCATACACAAAGACCATCATATCCGACTCAGACCAGACAAAACCCGCCAACATTGTCATTTCAGCAACACAATGCGAGGCCATTTTACGCGGGTTTGCAAAACCCCGTAGGGCCAAATAGAGATACACAGCTAGACCAGATTTTAAGAGCTGTGTTAGAGAGTCAGTGACAAAATGTTGAAGCTCTCGCTGAGATCCATAGGCAATGTAAGGTAGAATTGGCTGATTTACGAAATCAGATCATGCTTTTGGCTGAGTCTTATCAGACAGGTACTCTTCCATCTCAGCCAATTTCGAATCCTAGGAATCTGCCAAATCCTAGGCAAAACCAAGGCCAAGTCCACTTCATTAATCAGGCCTTTGATTCTAATCATAACCCATCCTCTGTATTACCTAAAAATAACCCATCAAACCCACATCAGCAACCTAATTTGTATCAAAATGGCCCACCTATTATTGGGAACCAAAACTGATTTTGCTGATCTTCTGAACTTGGTGGAAACATTTTTTTTTGAATTGCCTTAATCTTAAACGTTCTACATCTCAACCTAAATCAGATCTATTCTTCATATAAGATTCACTCTAATTCTTCTGAGATTTTCACGAGAATCTGATTCTAGGATTTGCGAGATCTATTCTAGGCAATTTCTGGATGAGTTTTGATCGGGTGGTTTAATCTGCTTTCTTTTTTTTTTATCTAATTCTTCCATAACTCCACTATTTTTACCATATACCTATTCTTTTTAGGAGTTCTTGACTAGGGTTTACGCCTAGCTGAAGGCATAAAACTTAGCACTTGTACATAGTTGTTTCCTATTTTCATCCTTTTTTATTTTCTTATACACTTTTAAAATTTCACTTCATATATTTTTCACCCTTCTTACAATGAGGACATTGTAAAATTTTGGCTTGTGGGGTGTTGAAGTGAAATTTTCACTTTAAGTGTTGGTTTAAAAAATAAAAAACACATAAAAATCAAATATCCACGAAATTTAAAAAAATAAAAATTCTAAAAATGATAAAAATTTAAATAATTCAAAATTTTCATAAAAATTTGAAAATTTTTTTAAAAAAGATCATAAAAAATTAAAAAAAATCTTATATACATAAAAATAAAAATAAATAAATACAAAAATTTAAAAAGAAAATTCATAGAAATAATAAGCAGGGTTTATTCATTAGTAATAAAGAAGAAAAGAAGAATGTATATATATATAACTAAGAGCTTTAATTTTCTTTTAGGTCAGAAGTTTAAAATGTATATATATATATATATAAGTATTTAAGTGCATTCAATTCTTAATTAGATTTTACTTAAACATTTTGTAGAAACACACTTTTTTGTTCAAAATTTTTAAAAAAATAAGATTTTATTTGAATTTAGGAATCTTTTAAATCTTTTAAAGATTTGCTTTTCTATTCTTACTTGAATTAAGAAACTAAGTGTGTTAAGATTTTAAATTTAAGTTTTGGAAATGAATTATAAATTTTTAATCAATTAGATTAAGTAATCCATTTCATTTTTGAAAATTTGATTTTATCATAAAGTTAAGTAAAAAGCCAGATATTCAGAATTAATTAGATAGAGAGTTGGTAGAATTTTAGTTTACAAAACTTACAAGCTAGAGATAAATAACTAGACTTGGTAAATTTTATCTTGGCGGATCCTATAGGAGGAAACTAAGAATTTGAAGAACCTAAGAGTAAAGGGTATTGTTGTCCAAGCTCTGGTTTGAGAGCTAAGTAACCTAAACATCTAAAATTCACTCACATAGAATTGTCTTGTTGACATCTGAGACCGCGAAAACACAGAGGTTAAGAGATCAATTCTGAATCCTCTTTAGTCCAAGGATTTCCATGGGGCAATTCTTGAAAGTGTGAAGGATGTGCCACTCACCTAGAAAAAGGATTTGGAGAATAATGGTAGTAAGAAAAATGAGAAGGGGGAAAATAAAAGAAAAGAAAAACAAAAAGAAAAAGTAAATAAAACACCCTGCAGTTAAGTGCCTCGTTAAAAAAGGGTACTTATGAAGTTTTCCATAAATAAATAAAAGCATCTCGTTACAAATGGATGCTACCCTTCCTTCCATCAAAAATAAAAAGAACACCTCACTACAAATGGGTGTTCTAACCTACAGAGAAAGAAAAAAAAATATGGAGAAAAAAAATATTAGGAATAAGAGACCCAGCGGTCCACCGGGGAGATATACACAAAAGGTGTTGACCTCGGGATAAAAAACTGTTGAGGAGAAAGCAACCAAACCTGAGTAAGGCCAAGCTAAAGGCTTGAATTGGAATAATTGGGATTGGAAAGTGATGTCTTAAGATCTGGATTTTTGCAACTTTGAATGTCTTTAGGACAATTCTCTTTACTAAGCACAGATGTTTTAAAATCATAGCTACTGAACCTTGGTATTGGGCAGTGAAGCCTGAGAAATTGGGTTTTGAAGATTTTAAGTTGAGACTTAAAGGAGAAGAATTGACAGAATCCTAGGTCTAGAAGTTAATCTTTAGTGTTGTAGGCTAGTAAATTAGAGTTTTACTACTTTAAGTTTGATTAATAATGAGTATCTTGTTAATTTGCTTAAATTTATATTGATAAAAGTCAAATATCATAAACAAAGGATTAACTTAAATCTATTTGAGTTTTTGAGTTAAAATTTAATTCTCAATCCTTAAGTTTTGTTTTTCTTAAAGCACTTTGTATTCTAATTTGAGTTAAGAATAGTTACAAAGATAAAGAGATTTTTGAAAAATTCTAATTTTGAATAAAATTCTTGTTTATAAATTATTTTTAAGTGTGTTTTGAAAATGTTATAAGTATAAGTCTAAGTAAGAAAATTTTCACACATGCTCTATACACTAATCATTTATATTAACCTTAAAAAAATTTCTGACCTAAGCTTTCCTCTACATAGTTACTATTAATAATTTAAGCCCAAGTGCTTTAAATCATCATAGTCTTAGTTAATTTTGCTAGGGACTAGCAACACTTTGGCTTGAGGGTATGATGAGACACTCATCATGATCTCTAATTACCCTTAATTAACTAGTCTTCCTAGTTAATTAGCTAAGGTTATGAATATATAAGGGTTAATTATAGAATAAGGGATATTTAGTTAAGGACCTTAAAATAAGTTAAAAATGAATTTTATCACTCAATTAACATTATTGATAATTTAGATAATAATTGGACTCGAAACCCTACTAATCATTTCCTTAATTAATAAGATAAGTAACTTAAGTATAATGTATACCTAGGTATGTAATAACTTAAGTAATTTTACTTAATCTAATAAATTAACCTAAAAAGGTCAAAAATGTAAATTCAAGGTGTAAACATAATATTTACCTTATTTACTAACATATATAAAAAGTTGAAAAAGATTTAAGTTAAAATAAACCTTCAAAACTTAGTTTACATTTTAGCTTTAATATTCATTACAGTCGGGTCCTTATTTCTCACATAGGTCCTTAAGTTTTATTACTTCTAAGTCCCTCGTTGTCTTCTTCTTCTCCAGCCGAAAGAACGGCTGGCGGCAGAGAGTCACCCCACCGCACGATCACCGCCCTACCGACATCATTCCTCTTTGCCCAAGCTCTTGCAGCTTGCGCTCACAACCTCTACTTCATCCATCGGTCTGGATTAACCGAGAATCCTATTTTTCAGTGGGAGATAACATCACCGTCGTCGGAGACGACGACGGAGGTTAAGTTCCTCGAGCTCCTTCTTCGGTTAGACCCCTCCCCTCTCTTCGCCGCAGACTGCTATAAATACCCCCTCACACCTCCGATTTTAGGCAAGTTGGCTCCCTTCCCTCTTCTAACACTGTAGCCGACTTCGATAGCCTATTCCTCCAAACCTCCGGCAATTCCCCATTCCATCTTCCGACTTCCTCCGTCCATCTTAAGTAGCCGAGGAGATGCACCGTGGTCTTCCCCGCCTTTGACAAAGGCACCGACCTAAGGATTCCTTCGCTCCACCTCAAATCCGCCCGTCGAAGATCTTTCTTCAACCCTCTGATTTCGTCGTCTACTATGAACCTTCGGCGGAACCCTATTGACCCCTTCGCCCAAGTAATAGTAGACTAGGAGTCGGACTAGGAATAGGCTAGCTTAGTTAGTTAGTTTAGTTACTTAGGTTAGAGTAATTTTAGATTTTAGTTTCATCTCCTCCAACTCCGGCGAGTTCCTTGAGCTCGCCAGAGCTTTAATTTTGTCTTTCAATACACTGTACACCTTCCTATATCTTCCATGTTCACTTCTAATTCACTTAATCATTAATTAAATCACCTAAACGCCTAATTCAAATCTCACCTTCACCAATTACTGACACTGTCTATGGTGACAGTAATTGGCCTAATTCCACCTTCACTGGGTTCTTTATCACCTATCACCACTAATGAACCTTAATCGACATTATATTACCTATTATTATCATCTATAATTAAATGCCTGAATCTTAATTAAGCTCCTGAACTCGCTGTCCATGGCGGCTTAGGAACAGTTCAAACTATAAATTAAATATATATTTATGAATAATAACATCTGTTGACTTGATATAACCTCTCAATCGAGTAATTAAATCAAGTCCAGAGCTTAAACCATTCAAATCTTTTAAGAAACAAACTTACTGTCAAATCTCACATTTTAATGAACAAATGAAGAATTTAATGTGATAATGAGGTTCCTTGCAACCTCAGGATCATTTTTGGATTAAAAATAGTTAATTTTGTCAATCTGTACATGCAATTTACATTTTCTGGACTCACCGGAGCTCCGGCGAGCCAAAGTTGTGTTACAGCCTCTTAAACTTGCTAAGTGGCTCTAGAATAGCTTAATAAGGATTAATGATTGTTTTAAAGATATTTACTTGAAGTTTTAACCACTGGAGCTATAGATTTGAACTTCTTCCCCAACTCTGACGAGTTTGAGAAGTCTGTTATGAAGGATTTAAGAAACATTTAAGGAGCTCAGAAGCTTCAATGCGATGCACTGAAGCTATTTTAATCCTCAAAACTTTGTAACAAACTCTGATTAATTCAGTAGAACACACACCTATTTTAGTTCAGGCGGTGAGCCTGCAACCCTAGGAATTAAGGATAGAACACAAATCTAATGATCTGAATAAGTTTCTGATGATGGGGAGACTCTGATTGAGGCATTAATTTCTTAGGAGGAAGCTTTAAACAGAAAGTCAATCTTCGAGCTTCCATAGTCAAACCTGAGTCTGATAATGGTGTTCTGAGCTTGAATTGAGATTTTAAGGAGTGGAAACTGTTTCTGGGATCTTATTTGATGATCTGAAATTAATTTAAGTAAGCACAGATGATGTACTTGGTGAGGATTATGTTTCTGCCAATTTGGGTTACTCTCAAACCCAAACCAACAAGAGAAGTATTCTGATGAAATTCAAACTTAAAACCTACCCAGATTGATTTGTTATAACCCTTAGAATTAATCTAAATAGATTAGGAACACTTTAAAGTGTCTGTTGCACTTATTGAAATCTAAAAATCAACCTCTGAAGTTTTCAGAGAAGAGAAAAGCTTCTCTGCAGGTTCTGTAGGTCTTAAGAGTTTAAAATCTATCCTAACAGAAGTAGAATTGTTTATATAACATATATAGACCTTTTAATAGATGAGAGAAGTCCATCTGAGGACTCCCCTGACTTTAATTTCACTTTCCAAGCTTTTTAAAACCCGTAGAAACCCCTGATTTTCTCTTAAATTGAAGAGCCAAACATCATTAAAACATTAAATTGACCCTAAAATTGTGTAGATTACCCTTAGAGCTTTCTAACAAACTTTAAACCATCCAATGTGGAGCTCTGCGTAGAAAGTTACGATCATTTGAATTCGGGTCTGGAAGGGGTAGCTTTGTCCCACCTTGGATATTCACGACCGCACGCCTGGGAATAAAACTGATTTGTTCCATTGCTATGCAGTTGTCAGCGCTCGACGCACCGGTTCCGATTCCTTCTGATCTGAGCATTGTTCTGAGTGTGTGGGCTTATGCCTGCGAGTGTGCACCCTTGGGGGCGTGTGGAAATGATTGTGCCCTGGGAGGGCGAGTGTGGCCTGGCAGGCCAGGTTGAGCTGATGCGGCTCGAGACTGTGAACCGATTATCAAATGAACTGAAACAAACCTAACTAAGATTAGGCAAGGGCAGAGTAGGGTCTGGTCCCACCTTGGTCCCAGGGTGCTATGTATCCTCGAAAGGACCTCACCGTAAATAAAAAAACTTTTGGTTAGAAAAATAAAAAAAACCTGGTTCAGCTGGAAGCTTAAGGAAAAGAGAAGCCGCTGACGGATGCTAAGTTCTAAAGGAGAAGGCACAGGTGCTAAGAAGTGTTAACGAAAGAGACTAAGGAACAAAAGAGAAAAACTAAGGGAAGAAGAGAAGGCAAGAGAAGAGAAGAAGAGAAGGAAGATAAGGAGGCAGGAACAACACAAGAAAGGTAAGAAGAAAGAGAGATCGAGAGAAGAAAATAAAAGAGAGAAAGAAGAAAAGAAAGAAAGAAGAAGATTAGAGGCTGTAGAGAGATGAAAATAAATAAATTTCTCTTGCATCAGTATCTTTT
This sequence comes from Thalassia testudinum, assembly GCA_037157565.1. Taxonomy (NCBI): domain Eukaryota; kingdom Viridiplantae; phylum Streptophyta; class Magnoliopsida; order Alismatales; family Hydrocharitaceae; genus Thalassia; species Thalassia testudinum. The sequence goes on along the minus strand of JAZHRO010000003.1, from coordinate 105,441,129 downwards.
TGTTCTTAAATGTAAAAAGGCATGTTTTAATTGTATAAATTTTTAATTGCCTTAATTTCTTAGAATGAAATAAAATTGAAAAGCTAGCATGTTTACTTGTTAATAAAGTACAACATTTTGAGTAAATATGTTTGCATATGGAATTTTGTATATTCTTATAGTTTAAATATTTTGACAAAATTCATGTTTTGAAAATTAAACTAGTTTACCTCCTAAACTTAAAGAGATAAAAGAAAATTGGTGAATTTGGAGAAAATTATTATGCCTCCCAGTGAACGACCTGGACTTAACAGTAACAATTTCTAAAATGTTAGGTTAATTCGACCCTATACTACACAACCGACACAATTTCGAGTTAACCTAAATGATTTCTTCTACTCTTAATTAAGTGAAATTAACTTAATTACCGAGTTGAGTGAACCTACGTGACCAGTGTGGGGGTCCTCCCCCAGTATATGAGTGTGAAGATTAGATAACTATAATGTCTTAGTTAGTAGTAGTAGATAGAGTGGAGTAAGTGCTGCCCTAGTCGAGTAGAATGAATGAAACGTTCAATAGCTAGTAGATTATTCCTTTCTTTTCATTCAATCAATATTGTGTTCTTGTTGTTGTTCATGTTTGATTCATCCTTAGTGAATCTCTATTCCTAATGTAATGAGTTAACTAATATAGAGTGAATGAGTTCTTCCAGGAGAAAGTCTACGGTGCATGCGAGTCTTATGAGCGAAGTGCAGTGGTGTGAAGTGTAGCTTTTTGTAGTAGAACGAGTTTAACGAGTCAGCAATCTATCTATTCTTGGTATTTGGATATAATACATAGAAAGAAGCTTTCATCTCTTTTTTACAATCAAAGCTATTTTCATATTCATTCCATTATTCTTATAAGCTTATAATTCATAAGTCAATTCAGTCAGAATATATTAATAATCTATTGAATAGGGGTTAAACAAAGATTTATTTGTATCCAATCATTCACTGGGAAATTACTATATTCTTGACTTCCCTGAATCCTAACCTGCGAACTCCCATTCACTTGTTTCCTCCAAACCCGGCAAAGCTAGGTTAAGCACTACTTTACTCAACCATGCCATTCCAATAGGAAAGGAAATTAGTTATTAATTGACACAATGTCATTCTTCCAATATGCTATGTCTCGCAGTGGCCCCGGAGAAGAGCGGGTAAATTTCCTAATCTCATCGGAAACACCCATACTTCACCTGGCTATGGAAAGTAGGCTGATTCCAGGTAGTCAGTCCATCCAATCAAATGTATTCAGCAATCCCTCACTCAAAAAGGAAAGCTTTTGGGTCATGGTATTTCATACAACAAACTCAATAAATAGGGGAGGGGTGGATCTATTATAAAGAGGTAATATTCCTAACCCTTAGGGTAATGACGTATATTATATAAAGGAGTGGTTCTTATATTTCCCTGACTAGTGTGGTAAGTTAAGGTGGGAAGGTGTACATTACTTCAAGGGTCACCCTTAACCTAAAATGCCTAATGCTCAATCATTCTACTTAGAAAAGAATTGTGGGGTGGGAAGGTGTCAATTAAGGGTCACCCTTTAATACTGAACTTCGCTTAGTGCCACTTCATCCACTCTCTATATATAATATATATTGAATTCTCGGAACTTGAATAGATAGAGGGAAGCTTTCTAGTAGTAGGGGCCAGTCAGTAATCATTCACTGATTGGATTCTACCCAGGTGAAATCAAGTAATAAGTAAAGCAAAGCCCCACCGGGAATCGATTCTGAATAGATAGGTCAATTGCTCTTCTTAGATTCCTTATTTATTCTCTCGGGTTCTGACTTCTCTTCTCTTCTTGGATTACTACTTATATTATTACTTATTCCGCTCTTCCCTTGGGATTACTTCTTCATTATCCCTTTCTCCGACTGGGAATTTGGTGAACTCGGTGTAGTAAAGCAGCACCCCAATGCATCCCTTGATTCATGGGATCTTCTTTCCGCCCGGGTTGGGTCCACTCATTACTACCCTTTGTTATGGTAATTCCTCGGAATTAAACTTTGATGCAGATTTACCCGGGAAGCACTAACACAACGACTATCAGGCCGCTGCTTCGCCTCGCTAAGCTATCTATTACCAGGATGAGCTACAAGTGTGAAAAGCTTTGATTCTTCCAGGAAAGATTGGAACCTAGGAGTACGACCATATCCATACCCGCGGCTTCTTCATTCAAATCCTTTCCCTTCGTAACCACTCATGGAGGTTGAGGTTCTCCACTCCGCTACTTATATCCCCCATGCGAAGAAATGAATTGTTCACCAAAGATCACTTCCCCCGCCGGAGGGGTTCGAGCAGGATTGTTGGAATCAAAGAATTCATTTGTCTTCCTCCCCGCTTATTCTCGGAATTAGAATTGCTCATAAGGGTGGAAAAAATCAGACTCAACTAATTGGCCTAACTTTACTAATGCCCAGGCGAGCGGGAAAGCTCTTCACTAATGATTATCCCTGCCTTGGAGCTGATCAAGATTGCTTGTCAGGTGCTTCTCGGCCTGAGCTCTTTACTCGACTTCGTTCGTTCCCCACGAACTATTGAATCAACCGTTGCCCCGGGAGAAACATAAACATCGTCCGTCTCCTTACTACCCCTGAAGGGGCTATGTAGTCCTACGTCCTATCTCCTGTGCATATCAGACTCCTCTCAAGCTAGGGAATCATCAACCTAAGCTATTGACCTGGATTCCCTGCTCGCCGAAACCTAACTGACTGACTTCCCGTCGGGCTTCCCTGCTGAACTTAGATCCCTGGAATTTGACTTAATAAAATACGGTGCACACTCTGGAATAGCAAATGGGGAGGCCTAACCTTAATGCTTGGACTTGGACTTGGATTGTCGCATCAGCTGCCTAGTAATTCGGTGTTGATTCCTCCCTTCAAGTCAAGTAAAGGCTGTATAACCTCATTCCCTCGAGGGTCTGCCCGAACAACTGAGTCCCATCGGTCGGCGGCATATGCATATGTGGAGTCAGAATTGTTGTGAATTTGTAAAGTCTCCCCTCTTGCTTTCACAAGATGATTCTCCTTTCCGACTCGCACCCGGGAACAACTAACCTAAGTATGAAAGCCTAGTTGCTTGTGTTTTGAATATCGTAGATTGAACTTAACTTGAAGTTCCCCAGGGGAGAGGATATTAATGTAGGTTTGGGGTATATAACATGGATTGATATAATATGAACTGAATCCATTCCCTAACCTCATGCCCTCTCTATGAAAGCTAGCTTTGTCCTATCCTACGAAGTGCAGTAGCACGGAACGAGCGAAGTGAAGTGATAGCATAACGAGCTAACTCAACTACCTGTGCGTCTCCTTAACATATGACTTGCACCGTATACTCTGACTTGTTGTGTTTGAAGTGAAGCTTTTTTGTAGTAGAACGAGTGAGTTATGCTCATCGACTACCAACACATACGACTCGCTTGCACCATAGACTTGCTGACTCGTTGCTGAGTAGTTTCTCGCCCCTTACTACCAGAAAGATTAGCCCAATGCTTACAATAAATGCGCTCTGGCAAACCTTTCGGGAATCACTCGATCTCTTGGATGGGAAAAGCCCACCCCTTTCTTTCCCTCTAACGAAAATAGACTTGCCTTAGGCCTCTGGTCTTCTTTCATCTGATAGAAAAAATAGTCTCGTTGGTCAACATTTTCTGAACTCGATGTAGAGAGAGACCCGCTATATATAGAACAATATTGAGAGGTAAATACCCTACTATGAATAGTAAACAGCTATGCTATCGGCAGCTAGACTTCGAGCCCCCATGGTTTAGTAATGACTCATAGGGAGCTAGTTCTATCACTTTTGCCCAAGGGTTACACCATACTACTCCTTACTGAGTGGTAGTCCATTTGGAGAGAAAACACTTTTCTTTGTCAAACCAACATGATATGAATACTGAGAGTCTCAAGGCAGCATCGACGCTCTCCCCTGAATTGCGCAAACCTGAAGGACCTATCTTTCAATCCAATCAGAAAGCTTTGGTCCTTCGCCACTACTCAGAAGATTTCTTTCTCTTCGATAGTACGCCAGCTTACCCACTATCTGGCGAGAACTAGTGTGAGGGGATGCGATGTGCATCAATCTCACTTCCGAAACCAGGGAGACTCTCAATGGAGCCATAACAGCACCTAAGTAGTTACTCATCTTGTTCACCTCCGAATTTCTTAATCCATCTCCTATAATAGTTCATGATCTGGAAGTATCATCAATGGTCTGTTGAGCTGTCAACCTTATTGCATTAGATCTTTGAACTTTGCTATTCCATTATGGATCCACCATGATCTTGGAATTCCCTAAAAATGGCAACTGCAACTTAAGTTGCCATCTCCATATCTCATTCACTTGACTTGTAAGCTCGGTTCAGAATAATGGATTTCCACTTCTTTTGATGAAAAGAACCACTTGTGTAGTTATAGATGGTTATAGTGATTCTGTATATTTTGATAGCGAAATCTCCCCTTCAATGCGATACCAATCCATCGAATGTGAAAACCTCCATCTTCTCATTGTTTCCAATTATGGAGATAGCTCCACGGATGAAAGAGAAGAAAGAATAGGAAGAGGATCGTCGATTTATTATAATGAATATTCAGCTTCAGTATAATGTTCTAGGCCGTTGAATAATTTCATAATAATCTCATATAAGCCTATAACTCATATAATGCATTATTGAGCTAGTATACGCATATATCACTCTTGGAGCAATGTCAATATTTTCATACTTTCAAATGAGTAGTTGGATCTCTCACCAACCTAGTTTTGGCTGTTCCACTCTTCATGCCACCAAAAAACGTATTTCATCAGGTCGATCAAAAACATCTTTGAACGGCGGTCCCAGCACTAGCCTGCCTAATGCACTCGAAAAAGAAAGAAAGGAAGACACGATCCGATGTAGCATGTCCGAAGGCCCTCAGACCACTACTGTCAAGTTCACATCGATTGAAAAGGTTCTGATCAATTTCACCTACACATTTAGCTTCTTGATTCACTAGGCAGAGAAGTTTGTCACCAACCATATTACTCAATAGTGACACTTACTTGCTTGTTCGACACCAGATCGTCGATCCTGCTCTTCCAGGGAGGCTCCTCGCAATTCCTCCCATGGATGTTTCGAGGCTGTGAAGTGCAGTGGAACAAGCGAAGTTAAGTGATAGCATAATGAGCTAACTAAACTACCTACACGTCGACTACCAAAAGCATACGACTTGCAGTCTCCTACAAAGTGAAGTGATAGCGGAATGAGTTATGCTCGTGTCTGTATCCTACGACTTGCTCATACAACTCACACTACAGGAATGAGTGGAGGCAACAGCCGCAGTGAGGCAGAAATCGATTGACAAGAGATGCTTGCTCTTAAAGTAAAGGAGTACGCACTGGGCCCTACACCACTTATGAATGAAGAATGGATCGCATGACCCTATGATACCTAAACTATTATTCCATTCACTTTCCCCTTTTTTCAATCCAAAAATGGGCCTACGAGTCCTGTACTTATCCTGCCCGAGCGAGAAGCTTGCAGAGCAAAAAGGAAGGCAAGGTTTGTCAGTCGTGTCGGGCCTGTCCCTCCTATCTCGCCTCTTTTTAGGGCCCTTTCTTTGAACCTTGTCAATGATCGTTATAGATATAAACTGAGTGCCATTTGATGAGTCAGATCAAACAAAGGAGAGGGATATAAAAAGAAGAAAGTCATGAAAGAGGAAGTAATTGCTAGTAGGTAAGACTTGTTACGATCCATTGGTTCTTATAGAATCCATGTCCTAGGTCTATCCAAAAACATTCTTTTCACTAAGCGTATATAATAAAAACAACCTATAACGCTAGTCACTACTCCCACTAAGGCTAGGAAGTAAGCCCCACAACCCAAAGTGGCGAAGAAAAAATAGAATTTGCTAAAAAAGTCGGCTAACAGGTGTATTCCTGCATATGAGAACATTGTAATGGAGAAGGTCAGGGCCAAAATAGGATTCATTTTGGCTAGAGCACCCAAATCTGCTATATATTTGACACAGGTTTGCCGTAATGCTAGAAATATGGTGAATGCATTTATCATCATTAATACATAAATAAAAATACCAATGAGTAGTGATTGAATTCCTTCTATGGTTCCACATGAGAAACCAATACAAATATAACCCACATGCCCAATCGAACTATAAGCTAGAAGTCTTTTTACTTTCATTTGGGCCATGGCAGCCAGTGCTCCTAAGATCATAGAAGCAATGCTGCAGAAAAAGAGGATTTGTTGTAATGTACCGACAGGGGAACCAACAATAAAAATACGTAACATATTTGCAAAAATAGAGATTTTAGGTGCAATAGAAAGGAATGTTGTCATCGAGGTGGGTGAACCCTCATAGATATCAGGTGCCCACATATAATGAGTCAAAATACTGGGGCTCGGGGGCCCGAGGGGGTTGGGGGGGTTTCCTCGGGGCCCAAGAGATGGTACGGGGTAAGCCCCACAAGTTGTGAATTCACCGCTGGGTCTTTCACACAAAAGGGACAGTGTAGTGTAGTAAGTCATCGTCGATCGATCAACGAAACAAAAAAAGTGTTCTCTGAACCAAACTTGAAAGTGGTTTTCCATCAAACGGTTGTTCCCGTAACTCCACTCTCGACTTGGATTATATATCCAAAAGGGTCCGCTCCCAGAACTACCATTACACATGTTGCCGAGAGGAGGCATGGTTATCTTCAGTGGATTCTCTTTTATTTTGTAGTAGTAGATGTCGAACCTGCTACTCAGTGGGTGGGCGCAACAGCTACATGGACCCCTTCCTTTCATTTGTTGCCAGCACTTTCCCAGGCCGAGTCAGAATTCTTTCTAATAAAAGGGTGCCCTCAAGTAGTTTTCATAGTGTTGGTGCTAGAGCACCACGATCATTTGTTTTGATGATAACAAAACACTTGTTATTTAACATTTGCACTTGGAGTCTTAGATTTCAGGTCAATTGCAAATGGAGACGTGATTAGACGAAATTCGAGCTCGCATCCAGGATGGATTTGAGGAGCTTGATGGAGAACAGAGGGGATTCGCGAGGAGCGATAGATTGAAGATGGAAGGACAAGAAGAATAGGATAGAATTCCATTTTATTCCTTTCATGTACTTTTGTCGTTATTTTCTTGCGCTTTATTTCCTTAGAACATTATGTTAAAGAGCCTCAAAGTACCCTAATAGTAGTCCTAGGAACACCCGCACAACCCTAGGATACTTAGGTTTTCTGTAGAGAACTTAGAAAACCAATATAGGGTTCAAACAGAATTTCCAGATGTCTGATAATGTGTTTTAAGATGTCTGACTGTTGATTCAGACGTCTGATAACATTTAGGCTGGACATAGTTAGTTCTATCTGATGAAATCAGACGACCAGACCTTAGACCAGACGTCTTAGGAGACGTCTGATGACCTTGCCAGACGTCCAATTAGTGGACCGTTGGCTGTCTTAGCATACACTCAACGATATGACCGTTAGAGCCTTATCAGACATCCTTAAGCCTTTCCAGACGTCTGATAATTGATCGTTTTACCTCGATTGACCCGAAAATCTCTTCTCAGAGATTTTCTAGCCGTTGCAAATACATTCCCACGAAAAAGTAGGTTTCCAAACGTCCAGACATAGTGCCAGACGTCCTATATGTCGTCTGATGGACTTTCGCTAGAACCCTATTTAGATCTGATTCAAGTCAGGAAGAGACCCGCCCAAAAATCAGACGTTTGACCTTATTTTCAGATGTCTTAAAGTGATCTTCCAGATGTCTGATGCCAGGATCAGACGTCTGATAACCCTGCCAGTGCAATCATTGTTCCTGATTTCAGCCTGATTCTCTTGGGCTTTGCTCCCAATGGCTATGGAAGCTTTCCTAAGCCTTCCAAAGCTTTCCTAAGGCCTCTATAAATAGAGAGGAACCTCTTGCACACCTAAACACACCCAAGCAACATACTTTCCACTCTTTTGTGTCCAAAAAGAAGCCCTTGCTCTCCAAGCTCAAGCTCTACATCTTGAGAGCATCAAGTCTTTGTGCACCTGCTCTCCCGCCATAGTTCACGAGAGCGACGTTGCGCTATCGCGTGGCTCACGCACCCGCATCATCGATCCGACGCACTCCTTGCAAAGGGGAGTTTCCTAATTCCTATAGAAGCTAGGTTTAAAATTACTTTGTTGGCTCTATAGGATTATTTGTTATCTTTGTTATTTGGTTGGGTATTTGCTTTGCGAATTCCCATCTCCTTCGTGGGACAAAATCCTTCTTGTGAAGAGAAGGGGTTGAGGAACGCTACCCTCGCACTTGTAGCGTGGTTGTAATTGAGGTTGAATCGCCCTCGTTTAAAGTGATTCGTTTAGTGGATTTGGTCAACTTGGTTGATCGGAAAATCCTAACTCGAGAGGGTTAGGTGGTGGTTTTCACCCGGTTTGGGTTTCCACCTAAAAGTTATTGTGTACTCGTGTGATTGAATTTTTTGTGAGATTGTTTATATTATATTCCGCAATTTTTTACGTCACGCTGATCTCACCCCCTCCAAGTAGGGAATCCACACATAGCTGGTTTGCTTTAGCTCACTTTCTCTTTCCCTTTGCAGTACGAGTTCAGCGGCAAAGTCATATATGCGTTGGTGCGAGTCTACGTCAGGGCGTACACGGCTTGTTCGCTCGTTGCATGTAATTAATAAACCCTCCATTTCACTTCGCACATCTAATATAGACTCATAACTCATTAATGCATGTTTAGATCTAAGATACGCATATATCCACCAATCTCAACATGAATGAGTGGGCTATTGAGCTACTTAGAGATGTGCTACTATTAACAAAGGGGTAGGTGCCCCAAGCTCCACGAAGCTCGTCTTCGTCCTCTACGGGATACTCCAAGACTCCCAGCTACAGCTCGCTCATCCGACTTGCAGACTCCCACCTCCGACTCATACCTTCTTCATCTTCGATGAAAAAGAAACAATCCCTCCCTTCGTCGAGCCTTTCTGGACCCTGGAACTTACCACACCGAGGTGGTTGTCTCAAGGGAAAAAACATGATGGTACTGGTGACCGCCATACGTTCAATACAAAAAGAGGCCTCTGGGAAGCATCATGGGATGACAAAAAGAGGGCGCTTTCCTGTGTTGCACTAAAAAAAGGACCTAACGTACCTCCCGCGCCTGCGTCCAAGGGGAACCCCGTCGATACTACCCTAAGAGGGAGGAGACGAAAGCTTGCTAGGGTAGATATGGGGGGAACCAGAGGAAGGTGTCGGGGGGATCGTTTGAATATCGCCATCCATCAACCCGGAAATGAAGTGCATTCCCTTTCGAGCTTACTCAGAGGAGGCTTGGGATTTGCCTTAAACTCTTGCTATTAATTCAAAGTAGACGAAGTAGGCTGAATGGTTTAGTAGTAAAGGGACAAGGGTGGTCGTAGCTTGGCACGAAGGCTACTGGTTCGAGGGTAGGGTATGGTACTAAAGGTCCTCGGACTTCCAGGCAGTTGTTCTTTGAGGGGATGCGAACCCGTCGAATCTCGCCAATACAACCTCCTATAGTTTTCATTACCGAGATATCTTTTGATTTTCCCAGAGATTTCTTGGGTAATCAGCTCCCATGCTGCAAACATCCCCCGCTTCGTGCTTTTCTTTCTTTCCTCGTGGGCAGGAAGCACACCAGCTACGTGCCTTGCGTGATTCCACTATGTTTTTTGCACATCAACTGGGTGGACAGTTGACCGGAAGAGGAATTCAATTCGCCCAGCCAACAGGCGGGCGGCGTGCTTATCTTGTGTGACAACACTACAGAGCAAGTGGCTCTTTTAGTCGGGTAGCTATGTGACAACACTCCAGAAAAAGCGACGCTTTTGTGTAACATGGTATGGTCTCAACGCCATTACGAGGTAGTGATTAGTTTCACGCGCTCTAAGCCCGACCCGCGTGCAGTTAGGAAGATTGGCTACAATCTGAGCGGTACCACCCATCCTACCCATACATCTATAGGTGGTCGTCCGTACTACCCTAAAGCCTGGCCGCTCGAAGAGGAATTGCAGTGATCTTGAATAGGGATCCTACAGCAATAGATAGAATCCCCATCAAAATACCACTAGATTGAGCACTAGTGATTTCGTATCTAGTCAAAATCTTGGCTAATTGATCAAAGTGGGTAGCTCCAGTAGACCCATAAATCATGGAGCAAATAGGGTGGGTAGGCCCAACCACCACAAAACACGTATAGACGCGAACCCCCCTCATTACCATACGTGCAACTCTCACCGCATACGGCTCGCACAAAGACTCTGTCATCCATCTCGAGCTTTTTCTTCCACCTCTCCAATCCTCGATCATGTGGTAAGGTCGTGTTCCCTAGCTTTGACACCCTTCCTGCAATACCAAAGGGTCGGGCCCACCCCCCCCATCCTCCTTCCTCCAAGCAAGGCGTACTTTTGTCCTTCACCTATCGTATGTCGATAGCCATTGGCTTCATCCCGAACCCTGGTGCACGCATGCGTGTAGGAATGCCGAAGATCCCCTAAGTCAAACCACCTTCTAAAGCGACTCGGATTAGCTCAAATGCTCATTGGGTGTAAATGGAAGAGGGATGGGGAATCGAACTAGGAGAGAGAAGGGGGAGTTCGAAAACCTCTCTACTCCACATACGAGACAATTTCACTTCGCAAATGGCACGGCCACGAAAAAGAAAGAGCTTCGCTCGATTTTTTGATAGTGGTGCAATAATCAAGTTGGCGCTGACGAATGCGTCCTTTCTCTTCTTGGGAGTCGGAGAAAAGTGGGAGAGGCAGGATTCGAACCTACGTAGAAAACCTTCAATAGATTTACAGTCTGTCGCTTTTAACCACTCGGCCACTCTCCCCTTCTCGGAAGATAGGGTGGATTCTTAAGAAGGTCGACCAATCCCTGTTTGTAGTAGTAGAAGTTGCTTACTTTCTTTATCAGGGAACTCTACCCGACTAGATTGAGCTCTTTTGGCTCTAAACCTCGCCTCCTCTCTGACGCATTTATTTATGTTTAGCCAGCCTCATCTTCTTTCATTTAAAGAAAGCAAGGGGTCGACGCTTCCACTTGTGAATACCTCATCAGCCTCCTACCCGAACCCCAACTCCCCTCCTTCGTCCCTTCTATCCCAGCAATCGAACTCCATCAAAGCGAGTGAATGAATAAGTAAGAGTATGCTTTGTAAAGAGCAAAGTCCCCTAAACACTACCCGGAAGTGGAGACCAGTAGAGCTTTACTCAAATTTGGAGAAGCACTGAGCGAGCAGCAAGTGTAGGCTTTTCCTTAGGGGTGGGCCGGGCGCGTACCCTTCTTCCCTTTCTCAGTAACATGCCAAAAGATCAGCCTTGCCGGAAGTACGAGATGCATGTTTTCCTAATTTCGCTCCACTACACTCTGCTTCGTGTCGCACCTTTCTCTCCATTCGCACCTTTGTTCTGGTAGTAAAAATGCTATTCACCCACCCCCCTCACTCACGCCTATATTATTCACCGGATTAGATCTGATATCAGCATATATTACTCTTTTCGGCTTCAAGTCAAGAAAGTCAAGTTCCCCAACTCAAGCTAGAAATTCAATGGAAAATGAAGCTCACATCACACAAAACACTGATTGTTGATATCTTGTGTATGTCCACCCCTTCCTTCCTCTACCCCTTCCTACCTTGCCTTCTTGCTTAGTGAAACTCCTGATTAGAATGCACTTGTGCATGAAGAACACAAGAGTGCCTTTTCAATCTCCAATAGTGTACTCGTTCGTTGGGTGGGTGGGGTCTACTTGAATCATACGTTTAGCACAACAATTGGATCTGATGACGTGTAGGGTGGTGTTCTAGAGTGTAGAAATGAAATAAAAAAGAACAGAGAAATCAATCACACATGGACACGAGATTGACGTGCCTCCTTGATGGGAGGGTCATGAGTCTTAGACCTCCTCTCTCAATGGAGGCTAGGGATTGTCTTTATAAAGAAATAAATGAGGGGAATAGATAGTCTCCCAGGTTATATGGATCTGCCCCAAGGGTAAATCCATCCATTTACATGAGAACTCAACACTCCCCCTGGGCATGGATATCAAACCCAACTTGCCAACATTTGACTCAAATTGTGTTGTAGCAAGAAAATACCTTTGGTGATGATATCAACAATCTGCAAGTCGAAGATAAGGGCCCTTGACTTCCCAGAGCTTCTCTCGTATGAAGTGCCAATTTCATTCTATATGCTTGGTTTTATTGTGTGTGAATAACCAGATTCAAAATTGATAGCAGCTTGATTATCACAATCGAGCTTAATAGGCATATCGAAAGATCCATGTCTGCCAACTCTTCACCCAAAGCATTTCTGTGATCCCAAACGCCTCTATATTCTACCTCTGCACTTGATCTTGCACAAACACTTTGCTTTTTGCTTCTCCAAATAATGGGCATCCCCAGAAAAACCACATAACCTATACTAGATCTCCTGTCATCCACAGGTGCTGCCTAGTCTGCATCCATGTTGTAACGATATTTACCTTCCCTAGACCTGAATCTAATCGATACAAACTGGCTGGGGCCCCAAGGCAAACACTCGCTGAAGCCCAAGTAAAGTACTTCATCACGTAGTCATTCTCAAGGGGCTGTTGGTCCATAGCCTAGAATGATCTATAATAATTCGCAAATCTGAATCGGCTAACTGCTCTCTGATAGCACCCACCTTCTCCATTCGAGATTGATCGATTTTGAAATGCTGAGTAATGTCTCGAAGCCTCGGGTAGTCAACCAAAATGGGATGCTGTCTTTCCGAGATTGGGTTTCATATTGGAAGAAACCTCCTAATCATCAGTGTAGTAAGGTTGGTTTTTTCTTTATGGGTATTTCCTTTCAAAAGACAAATCGAGATAGGTTCCTATGGGATCGCCCCCCCTCCAAATCGGTCATGAGGGTTTCCTCTCATCGGCCTTTTTTTGAAGTAGTGACAACAAATAAAGAAAGGAATTTTGGTTTCTGGTTCTATTCGAAAAACCCCACAAAAAGCTACTCCTGAACAGTACGAGATTTGTTTGCATCTGCAATGTCATCAATCTCGAAGTACCATTCCATCCTAACTGCAGGCAATCGATTTTGTATTGGATTTCATCACATGAGGGGTGTCTTTCCCCTTCAGTGGTAGCTACACAACCAATCTGTTCTGACTCTTTTCTATAGTAGAAGGTCTTAATGAATTAGCCTACAAAACCAACCAAAAGAGAATGAAGCCATCGCCCTCACCAATTTCTATTATGAATAGAAGGTCTCGAAGTGTGAGAGATAGGATATGACTGCTACAAATAGCTGTTTAGAAAGAACTAGCATATTTTCTAGTCTTCCAAATTATGGGCATAATCAACGGAACATGCATGGGATTCCCTGGGAGGGCTCAGGTAGATTGGAAGAGAAGTGATCTACCGAGGGTGGACACTACTGACTAACTCCATTTCTAACCTGCCGGTAATTAGGTCTCGAAAAGTAGTTCTGACATACTTGGAAGCTTTTGCGAATATTCAAGGGTGGGCCGAGGAAAGAAGATTTCTAAATGCGAAATCGGGATCAACGGCTTCTCCAAACCCAGCAGTAAAGTAGGGCGGGCAGGAGTTGATGTATAAATGGGGAAAACGGGGTTCGAACCCGCGACTTCTAGCATGACAGACCAGCACTCTAACCAATTGAGCTATTTCCCCTGGACCCCCTAAAAAGTAACCTACCGTTCCCCTTTGGGAATATACAAAAGGGACTACGTCTGCTCGCTCCAACTTTTGCGGGGCTTCGCCTTCTACCACCTCTCTATTGGTGCTATGCGGCTGAAGTTGACAAAAGCGAACAAGATGGTAGTTCGGACCTGCCTTATAATCAAACTCCATTCCACTCCACTCCGTACTAGGGGTACTCCATGTCGCAACTAATAACTTCGTACCCACTGACCTACTGGTGAACAGTCGGTCCAAAAATCGAGGATTGGAGGGATTGGAATAGAGAAATGCATGTTCTACGCACTTATAATGGTGTTGAATTATAAGAAAAAGAATTTCCCCAAGATTGCTTCAAAGCTGGTCTTCAGATACAAATTGTATTCCTTTCCGTCTAAAATAGATTGGAACCTATTTTTGATTCAAATCAAATCCAATAATAATAGCTTCATTACTTTACTGCCCAGGGATTGGTTTCTCTTTCCTTAGCATCCTACTCTTATGACTCACTTCCTCGTGGAGCTATTCAAACCCTGATTCTCTCTGCCTTGCCTAGCTTGCTATTTCGAGGATCAACCTTATTATTGCTTTCAAGCCCGGGTTCTGACTTATTTCCGGTTAGCCTATCCTAGCATACCCATGTTGTAGTATTGCAGTTCTCTTTCTTCTGCCTTCAAAAAAGTTCCCGTGTCAAGAAAGTGTAAGCACTAAAGTAGAATGCATCCTAGGAATTTTCGGTAGTGAGCTTTTTTTTCTTTCGGTCTACCCGCAAATAGGTAGGATATGGTAAGAAAGCCATGCTCTCATGCCCTTACTACGCTACATGGGCACCTCCCGTGAACTACTATTTCTTTCTTTCATTCTTTGGTTTTCATGTTGGATACAATGAGATGGTGTTAGATACAATACGACACACTCTTTCCATTCCATTCCATTCCATTCGAAACATATCATATACAAGAACCAAATCCATATACATAGAGATTCTCATGATTCAGGAACTAGTGTCTAATTATTTTTTGTAATAAAAAAAGATTAGTATAAATAAGGGAATCTTGACGATTTGAGATGTACGAGTTATTATTAATTTAAGCAAGCCACCATGGTTCAATTGGTAGACACGCTGCTCTTAGGAAGCAGTGCCAGAGCATCTCAGTTTGAATCCGAGTGGTGGCAGGCATGCTCTAATATCAAATAGAAAAAGGACACAATCAATCCTATAATGTATTCTAGATTCCATTCCTTATTTGAATTCTGTGAGTAATGAAACTATCTTTTTCTTTATGATATTTGTTACTCTAGAACATATATTTACTCATATCTCTTTTTTACAATCAAAACTATTTTCATATTCATTCCATTCTTATTATAAGTGAATTAGAAGAATCACAGCTAAATACCTCTATTCCAGCTTCTCCCTAAACTCAATCCATCCATGCGGAGAACTCCTCAATCCCCCCATGAACCCGATCTTCCAATGTAGACTCGCACCCATGGGATAAGGTCATCATGAAACCTTAACCAATATATCTTGTAGCTCGTACTGTTTGTTGACCATAATTCATGAATCCAGTTACTACTCCATAGGGAGCATATCGTAAATATCTATGAAAGAAAGAAGTGGATGTTTCTTTCTCTTATTTCAGATAGGTTCATATGAATTTTGAAGAGTATTCTATGATTTAGAGTGAAACAAGTTGGGAAGAGGTTGTCAATAATAGATTACCCTGGCGCATAAGGTAGGGTTGTAAAGTTCATAACTCAGCAACTCCCATCTATAGGGGGGGTTGGGCTTATCTTAGGTGATCCATATTCCAAGTTCAAAGAAATTTCCATCCAAGATGGAATAGTTGGTCCATTCTCATCCTCAGTCAAGTCCATCTTGTTGTAATAGAAAGAAAAAGGAAAAAATAAGCTTTCATTAATGTAATTAGAATTTTAATTATCCTTCCAAAGATCCCACTTATTTGATCTATTCCAAAAATCTCGAGAATCCAGAGAATAGGTAGAATAGAGAAATTCCATCCACCTAAGTAAAGAACAGTTACAAATAATGAAGAAACAAATAGATTGAGGTAAGAAGCAACATAAAATAACCATATTTGATACCTGAATATTCGGTTTGATAACCCGCTACTAGTTCTTCCTCTGCTTCTGGTAAATCAAAGGGTAATCTTTCACATTCTGCTAGAGAATAAATTAGAAAAATTAAAAATCCAATAGGTTGGCACCAAAGAAGTATAGCACAGCCCCAAAAACAATATTTGTACTGTGCCTCGACTATATCGACTATACATGAACTATTAGATAATCATAGTCGATGATAACATTACTGTTCTCGTCGCTACTCCAGAACCGTACGTGAGACCTTAGCTTCATACGGCTCCTCTATGGTAACAAAGAAATGTAAGGACTCGTTCCATATTAACATGAATTTGGCATCCATTGGGTAAGATAGAATCAAAACATATTGAAGAGTCCAAAATGAAACCGTGGAGTAGAATTCTATCTGCTAGAATCAAAAAGAAAAAGTGCTTCGGAATTGATCTCATCCCCTTTCTTTTTTTGTTTTAAAGACAAAATGTTCAGTAATCATTTGATTTATTCCTTCAATACAATTCTTGTTGTATTAATAATAGATATGGATTTCTACTCATCTTTTTTTATTACGAAAAAGAATTAGACACTAGTTCCTAAATCAAGATCAAAATGCTCTATGTATATGGATGTAGAAAAAAGAAAAATGATTGATCTTTCTCATTCCTTCTACACTTCTAATTTCTTTCATTCCTAATCTGCCCAAAATAGGTATTCTGAGATAGAAAGAAAAAAGAAAAGGGATTCATTCGTTCTTGATAGTAATTTCTTTCATTAGTGAATAGGAGTATACTCTAGATCGAAATCGTGGATAAGTACTGCTTGATCATTTCTACTAACTTCAAGTCCTTATTATGATTCATTTGATTTAGGTAGAAATACCTGAACTTCCTTTGATTTTATCTGCATTACAAATCTTTTGTGTATCTTGGTGTTTCTCCCTGTCCACTCATTTGGGATTGATCCCGATATGGCAATACATACAAGACAATGGTAGAAACTCCATACACTTGATCTTTTGCACCCGCTTCAAGACATGATAACGAATGAAACAATCTCAGTCTTGGGGTAAACTGTTTACGTTATTTCTATGGACTTCCACTTGACTCTTGTAGATGGAGAATGAGATGGAATCTATTTACTATGAATTTCTAAGCTATTTTGTTTCACTCATATAACTATCTTATTTCACTTATCTACCGGAATGAGGAATACAAAAATGAAGATCTTTCTTCAATACATCCTTCTTTTTCCTAGATTCGAAAGATGGGAGGAAAGTGTCCTTCTTCACGAATCACACGTAGAGATATTGATAACACACATGGAGTTAATGGTATTGAATAACGGATTGAGCAGCAGCTTGTAGACCACCTAAGAAAGAATATTGATTATTCGACCCATACCCTGAACTACCATAAGAAGTGCAATAGGAGCAATACTTGAAATGGCAATCCATAAAAAAACACCTATACTGAGATCGGATCAAACAAGATGATATCCAAAAGTGCAGAATGACTAAATCACTTAGTAGAGTTGATAGAACTGCGATAGCCGGTCCCATTTTTGATATAATCGAATATCTCCGGAGGATATCCTCTTTCAAAAGTATTTTTGTTCCACCACATCTACTAGAGCTTGAAGAATTCCTATTGAGTAGTACTGGCATATTAAGTTATTTCCCAATCCGTTGACCCATGGATATCTCTTTCTAACCACACAATGACTAGTATGCCTATTGTGATTCCTAATATCAGGATCCCAATGGGGACAAAGATCCATATGAGTTCATAGATCTCTTTTCAAAATTCCAACCCAGAAAAAGAATGGATAGCTTGTACTTCCCTCGTATCAATGATCATTTCAACAATCAACCTCCCCCATAATGATATCTATGCTACCTAGTATTGGTAGCACATGATATCAACCAATTTCATTCTTTGAACTAGCTGAGGAAGAATTTGCAAATTGATGAAAGCAGGTGGATGAATTTTCCATCTCCAAGGAAAAACACTCTAATCTCTCATCAGAAAAATTCCTAATTCTCCCTTTGGGGCTTCTACTCTAATATAAAGTTCTTGTTTTGATAATTCCCAATTGGGTGAAGGTTTTTTACTAAGGAATCTGTATTCCAAATCATTCCATTCCGAATTCTTTGTCTTATCAAAGCGTCGCCCTTATAAATTGTCATTGGGCCCCCCCGGGAATTCCTTCTAGAGCCTGCTAAATCATTTTGATGGATTCCATCATTTCATCGATTCGTACTAAATAATGAGCTAGTGAATCTCCTTACTACCCTTTTGCCAATGGACTTCCCAATTGAATTCATTGTCACACTCATAATCATCCACTTTACGAAGATCCCATTGTATTCCGAAGGCTAGTCACATTGGTCTTGATAAGCCCCAATTGATTGCTTCTTCCCCACCAATCACACCTATTCCTTCAACTCGTTCCAAAAAAATGGGATTGTGGGCGAGTTTTTGATATTCGGCAACTGCTGTTAAAAAAGAATTGCAGAAATCCAAACATTTCTCTATCCATCCATAAGGTAAGGTAAGGTGCTTTTGAGCTTGCTCCCAGGGACCTCAGGTCGTCCGAGCGGAAAAGGTGCAAAATGTAGGGGATCGTAATTGAGCTTAAAAGAAGGTCAGGGGTGCAGAAATCTTTCATTATTCATTCATAGGTCGAAAGAAGCGTCGACTTCACTAAACTTCACTCTCAGATCGAGCGACCAATAACTTATGTCAAGAGGCGGACGTCTATAGACACGAGAAATTGCTACAAGCATCCGTGTGGGACCTTTAATGGTTGGAAGGTTGCGATATTATCTAAGAAGTTCACCTCATATCCCTGACACTGCATCAGACGGGGGGTCTGGGAAGCCCCTCCTCAATCAACCGGTCTCACAGAGTACTAGTCGATGCTCCCTCCACAATTATCGTGATCTTTCTCCAGGCTCTTTTCCCCAAACACTCTCTCCGTGCTCTTCGTCTTTCCTTGATGGAGTGTGAGTTTCATCTTTAGGGTGAGAAGTATGGGAAATCCACCTACCCTCATGCAACTAAAGGAATTTCGTATGGAGGGTTTGCTTCCGCAAAAGGTAATGCTGGGTGTCCCAGTTCATTCAGATTCGATTAGTGGATCATAAATGAGTGTAGCTTGACTGACCTTGCACCTGCGAGTGTACAAAGTGTACGAAGTGAAGCAATAGCGGAACGAGTTATGTTGCGCATCTCCTTAACATACGACTTGCACCTAGAATAACTCGTTACACTCTATGGTAGTGAACTCATAAGGAATACCTATGAACTAAGGACTCAAACAAGAACAACTAGATTGATTTCATTAAAAGGAAGATATTCCACCCCAAACCCCCATTTACGTCTCACTCGTTATACCTGGTATAACTCATTCATCTCCTTTTACTACTAACTAGTACATTATAGGTATAATATATTGACTCTTATATAATTAATCAGTTATTTGATATATGGATCATTTCACTCGTTATCTTGAGGTGCAAAGTGAAGTACGTTTATTGGTTGTACTATTTGATACCTTCAATATCCAGTTATATTAGCCCAGTGTGAAATATATATTAGTTGATACCTTCAATATCCAGTTAGATTAGCCTGGAAGAATCAAAGCTTGCTCATACAAAAAACACACCGAGTTGAGCTATTCAGATTATTCAGAAAGGAAATAGATAGAATTCATAATTTAATAAAGAAACCCACCCCAGGGGTACAAGTGAAGCAAGTGAGCGAGTCGTATGTTTTTGTTGTCGACAAGCTAGCTTCGTGCCGTTCCACTCCACTCGTAGGAGACGAGGTTGTTCGCGAGGCATGTGCTTCTTCGGCAGGGTAACTAAAATAAATAGGGTGCGCGGATATATAATTAGATTCTCAAGAGAGCCACTCATCGTAGCTCTGAAGAGAGTACTTAGATGACTTTCCATTACTCTAAAGTAGTACGTAGAAGCTGGGTTTTTGTAGAATAGAGATCAAAGTCCTTCAAAGTAGAATCTGATTTCCTGATCTCAGGAGCAGGAGGAGAGGAATGAGTTAGGTAATTGAGGGTTGGCGCAGTAATAAACCACCCTGAGGTCTTTAGTGAGTTCGGAGGAGGAGGGTTGATTCAGGTCATCCACTGCTAAGGTTGAGGGAAGATAAATCAATCCGGTTGGGTAATGGATTCAAGTTTTAAGTAAATAGCGAATTCCCCCAGCCCGGTGTGGTAAGTTCAGAGGAAGAAGTGGTTTCTACTAGTTCACCAGCGGGTTTTTAGAATAGCGAAGTTCAGGAGTCAAGTCTGAAGTAGTCAAGCAAGGGGTCCGACACTACCCTAACAGTAGTGTGTGATAAGCTGATATTAGTTGTTCTAATATTACCTTAACTTCATAGGGACAGGTTGATTTCACATTGATCTAGTGCTTATTGGGTGATGATACTTGAATAGCTCAGCTTGGGAGGGAGACGAGCGGTAGAAGGAGAATAGAGTCTTAGAGAGTGTCTGATAGAGAAGAGAGTCGTATACTAAATCATACTACAACTCCTTGCACCACATGCTATTCAGAATCCAGTGACACGGAGCTTGCAGAGTGGAGCGAGTCAAAGTAGGAGTAGGAGAAAGGGTATGAGTCTGCGGGGGAAGGAGAGTATAAAACCAAAGAACTACCCAATAAGCACCTATCGAACAGCTCGGGGAGCGGGGGTTGAATTACCCTTAGGACTAGGCTTCTTTCTCTTGGGTACCAATCCCAGGTTTTCAAGTATTGCAGGAGTAGTAGGTAATCAAGGGGTAGGCTCAGTCCCATCCCATGTATGAAGCAAACCTGCAGTAAACCAATAGGGTAAGTAGTGATTCAGGTTATTATATTGACTTCAGTGTGTTCGGTTCCGGAGGGGAGGGAGGTCTAATGAGTATTTGGAAAGTTCGGGTTCAAGTATTCAAGTATAATTATACATATAATCCATCCTCATACTGTATGAATTCCCAGGATGAGTAGTTCACCCAATGCATCCATTTTTCAATCCCCACGGTATAGGGGAATGGGGTTCACTAAGGCGACATGGGTGATACGTGGTTTTCAACTCAACTCAGTAATTAAGTTAATTTCACTTAATTAAGAGTAGAAGAAGTCACTTAGGTTAACTCGAAGTTGTGTCGATTGTGTAGTATAGGGTCGAATTAACATAACATTTTAGAAATTTTTACTGGTTGAGTCCAGGTCGTTCACTGGGAGGTATAATAATTTTCTCCAAATTCACCAATTCTCTTTTATTTCCCTATAAGTTTAGGAGGTATAACTAGTTTGATTTTGAGAACATGAATTTTGTCAAAATATTTAAACTTTAAAGAATATACAAAATTCCATATGCAAAACATATTTACTCAAATGATGTTTGTTTTCCAATTTTATTTCAAAAGAAATTAAGGCAATTAAAAGTTATTCTATTAAAACATGCCTTTTTACAATTAAGAACAAAAGGTAATGATGCAAGAAAAATAACATTCTTCATTTATTTTCTTCAGCCTCTCTCTTCTTCTTTCTTTCTTCTATTTTCTTCTCTCAAGCTCTCTTTTCTTACCTTTCTTCTGTTGTTCCTACCTTCTTCTCTTCCTGTCTCTTATTCTTTTTTTCCCTTAGTCTTCTCCTACCTTCTCTTCTTCCCTTAGTTTTTTCCTTTGTTCCTTAGTCTCTTTTCCTTCCTTAGTGCCTGTGCTTTAACACTTAGCTTAACAACCATCAGCTTCTCTTTTCCTCAAGTCCTTCAGCTGAATCGGGTTTTTTTACTTTTTTAACCAAAATTTATTTTATTTACGGCGAGGTTCTTTCGAGGATACACAGCACCCCGAGACTAGGGTGGGACCAGACCCTACTCCGTCCTCGCCTAATCTCAACTAGGTTCGTATTCAGTTTATTTCTTATCGGTTCACAGTCTCGAGCCATTTCGGCTCAACCCAGCCTCCCAGGCCACTCTCTCCCTCCCAGGGCACACATTCTCTCACGCCCCCAAGGGCGCACACCCATAGGCATAAGCCCGCACATACACACACATGCTCATGTTCACATGGAATCGGTAACCGGTGTGCCGAGCATTGACGACTGCATTGCCAGAGAAACAAATTATTTTTATCCCCAGGCGCACGCTCGTGAACAAACGATGTCAGACTAACCTACCCCTTCCAGACCCAAATTCAAGTGTTCATAACTTTCTACCTAGAGCTTCAAATTGAGTGATTTCAAGTTTGTTAGAAAGCTCTAAGGGTAATCTACACAATTGCAGGGTCAATTTAATGTTTTAATGATGTTTTACTTTTCAATTTGGAAGATGAAATCAGGGGTTCCTATGGGTTATTTTAGCCTGGAAAGTGGAATTAAATGAGCAGAGTCCTCAAATGGACTTCTCTCTTTTATTTAAAAGTCTATACATGTCTTATAAGTGATTCCACATTTGTTAGAATAGGTTTTAAGTTCTTAAGACCTTCAGAACCAGTAGAGAAGCTCTTCACTTCTCTGAAAGCTTCAGAGTTCATATTTCAGATTTCAAAATGTGCAACAGACACAAAAGAGTATTTCTAATTGATTTAGATTAATTCTATGGGTTATAAACGACTCATCTGGGTAGGATTTAAATTCAAATTTCATCAAAATGGTTCTCGTGCTAGTTTGGGTTCGAAAGTAACCCAAATTGACTGGAACTAAATTCTCAAACAAAAACTCAACTAAGCTCACTTAAATCACTTTCAGATCATCAAATGAGTTCCCAGAAATAATTTACACTCCTCAATACCTCAATTCAAGCTCAGATCTTCATTAACAGACTCATGTTTGACTGTGGAAGCATAGAAATTGACTTTCTGTTCAAAGCTTCCTCCCAAGAAATTAAAACCTTAATTAAAGTCTCCTCAACCTCAGAAACTTATGCAAATTTTCAGGAAGGTGTTTTGACTTTGATTCCTAGGGTTTCAGGCTCGTCACCTGAACTGAAAAAGGTGTGTGTTCGATAGAATTGTTCAAAGGTTGTTACAGAGTTTTAAAGACTTAAATAGCTTCAGTGCATTGCATTGAAGCTTCTGAGTTCATTAAATTCTTCTCAAATCTCTTTAAATAGACTTCACCAACTCCGCCGGAGTTGGAGAAGATGAAGTTCATTCTACAGCTCCAGTGGCTAAATCTTCAAACAAATATCCTCAAATTAATCAGTGATCCATGTAATAACATTCTGGAGCTTCTCAACAAGTTTTAGAGGCTGAAACACAAATTTGGCTCGCCGAAGCTCCGGTGAGTCCAAAAAATAGGAAAAGTGTGCACAGATTGTTAAAACTAACCATTTTTTATTTCGAAAAGATCCTGAGGTTACAAGGAACCTCAGTATCACATTTAATTCTTCATTTATCTCTTTTAAAATTAAGATTTGACAGTGAAATCGTTTCTTTAAAGGATCTGAGTGGTTAAAGCTCAGGACTTGTTTAACCACTCGATTGAGAGGTTAAAACAAGTCAATAGATGTTTATATTCATAAATATATATTTAATTTATAGTTTGAACTGTTCCAGAGCCGCCATGGACAGCAAGCTCAGGAACTTAATTAAAATTTGGGCATTTAATTTATAGATGATAATAATATGTATTATAGTGTCGATTAGGGTTCATAGGTGGTGGATAGTTGATGAAGAACCCATGAAGGTGGAATTAACTCAACTACTGTCACCATAGATAGTGTCAGTAGTCGGTGAAGGTGGTATGTGAATTAGGCGATTAGGTGATTCAATTAAGCAATTAAATGATTTAGAAGTGATCATGGAAGATACAGGAAGGTGTATAGTGAATTAAAAAAACAAGATTGAAGCTCTGGCGAGCTCAAGGAACTCGCCGAAGTCGGAGGAGAGGAAACTAAATTCTGACATTACTCTAATCTAACTACCTAAACTAACTAACTAAACTAGCCTACTCCTACTCCTAATCTACTGTTACCTGGATGAAGGGGTCAATAGGGTTCTGCCGAAGGTTCATAGCAGATGACGAAATCAAAGTGTGGAAGAAAGATCTCCGGCAGGCGGATTTGAGGTGGAGTGGAGGATTCCTTGGGTTGGCGCCTATGTCAGAGGTGCGGAAGACCACGGCGAATCTCCTCGGCTACTTAAGATGGATGAAGGAAGTCAGAAAATGGAATGGGAAGTCGTCAGAGTTTTGAACAAATAGCCTATTGGGTCGGCTGCAGTGTTAGAAGAGGGAAGGGCGCCAACTTGAATAAAATCAGAGGTGTGAGGGGGTATTTATAGCAGTTTGCGGCAAAGAGAGTGGCAAGGTCTGGCCAAAGAAGGAGCTCGAGGATCTTAACCACCGTCGTCGTCTCCGACGACGATGAGGTTATCACCCACTGAAAAATAGGATTCCCGGTTAATCCAGACCGATGGATGAAGTGGAGGTGGTGACCGCAAGCTACAAGAGCTTGGACAAAGAAGGATGATGTTGGCAGGGCAGTAATCGCGCGGTGGGGTGACTCTCTGCCGCCAGCCGTTCATTTGGCTGAAGAAGAAGAAGAAGATGAAGAGGGACATAAAAGTAATAAAACTTAACGACCTGTGTCAGAAATAAGGACCCGATTGCAATGAAAAGTAAGGACTAAAATGTAAACCCAAGTTTTGAAGGTTTATTTTAACTTAGATCTTTTTCAACTTTTTATATATGTTAGTAAATAAGGTAAATATTATGATTACACCTTGAATTTATATTTTTGACCTTTTTAGGTTAATTTATTAGATTAAGTAAAATCACTTAAGTTATTATATACTTAGGTATACATTATGTTTAAGTTACTTAACTTATTAATTAAGGGCATGATTAATAGGATTTCGAGTCCAGTTATTATCTAAATTATTAATAATGTTAATTGAATGATAAAATGCCATTTTTAACTTATTTTAAGGTCCTTTACTAAATATCCCTTATTCTACAATTAACCCTTATATGTTCATAACCTTAGCTAATTAACTAGGAAGACTAGTTAATTAGGGGTAATTAGAGATCATGATGAGTGTCTCATCATACCCCCAAGCCAAAGTTTTGCTAGTCCCTAGCAAAATTAACTAAGACTATGATGATTTAAAGCACTTGGGTTTAAATTATTATAAATAGTAACTATGTAGAGGAAAGCTTAGGTCAGAAATTTTTAAGTTTAATATAAATGATTAATGTATAGAGTATATGTGAAAATTTTCTTATTTACACTTATACTTATAACATTTTCAAAACAGACTTAAAATAATTTCTAAGCAAGAATTTTACTCTGAATTAGAATTCTTCAAAAATCTCTTAATCTTTGTAACTATTCTTAACTCAAATTAGAATACAAAGTGTTTTAAGAAAAACAAAACTTAAGGATTGAGAATTAAATTTTAACTCAAAAATTCAAATAGATTTAAGGTAATCCTTTGTTTATGATATTTGACTTTTTTCAATATAAGTTTAAGCAAATTAACCAGATACTCATTATTAATCAAACTTAGAGTAGTAAAACTCTAATTTACTAGCCTACAATACTAAAGATTAACTTCTAGACCTAGGATTCTGTCAATTCTTCTCCTTTAGGTCTCAACTTAAAATCTTCAAAACCCAATTTCTTAGGCTTCACTACCCAATACCAAGGTTCAGTAGCTATGATTTTAAAACATCTATGCTTAGTGAAGAGAATTGTCCTAAAGACATCCAAAGTTGCAAAAATCCAGATCTTAAGCCATCACTTTCCAATCCCAATTATTCTAATTCAAGCCTTTGGCTTGGCCTTGATCAGGTTTGGTTGCTTTCTCCTCACCAGTTTATTATCTCGAGGTTAACACTTTTTGTATATATCTCCTCGATGGACCACTGGGTCTCTTACTCCTAATATTTTTTTCTCCATATTTTTTTTCTCTTTTTCTATAGGTTAGAACACCCATTTGTAGCGAGGTGTTCTTTTTATTTGATGGAAGGAAGGGTAGCATCCATTTGTATTGAGATGCTTTTATTTATTATGGAAAAACTGCATAAGTACCCATTTTTAACGAGGCACTTAACTGCAGGGTGTTTTATTTACTTTTTCTTTTTTTTTCTTTTCTTTTCCCCCTTCTCATTTTTCTTACTACCATTATTCTCCAAATCCTTTTTCTAGGTGAGTGGCACAACCTTCACCCTTTCAAGAATCACCCCACGGAAATCCTTGGACTAAAGAGGATTCAGAATTGATCTCTTAACCTCTATGTTTTCGCGGTCTCAAATATCAACAAGACAATTCTATGTGTGAATTTTAGATGTTTAGGTTAGTTAGCTCTCAAACTAGAGCTTGGACAACAAAGCCCTTTACTCTTTGGTTCTTCAAATTCTTAGTTTCCTCCTATAGGATCCGTCAAGATAAAATTTACTAAGTCTAGTTATTTATCTCTAGCTTGTAAGTTTTGTAAACTAAAATTCTACCAACTCTTTATTTAATTAACTCAGAATATCTGGCCTTTTACTTAACTTTATGACAAAATCAAATTTTCAAAAAGCATAAGGACTACTTAATCTAATTGATTAAAAAGTTATAATTCAATTCCAAATTTAAGTTTAAAATCTTAACACACTTAGTTTCTTAATTCGAGGTAAGAATAGAAAAATAAATCTTTAAAAGATTTAAAAGATTCCTAATTCAAATAAAATCTTATTTTAAAAATTTAAACACAAAAGTGTGGTTTTTTCAAAATGTTTAAGTAAAAATCTAATTAAGAATTGAATGCTCTAAAATACTCTATATTCTATATACATTTTAAATTTCTGACCTAAAAGAAAATTAAGCTCTTAATTACAATATATATATATACATATTCTTCTTCTCTTCTGCTTTATTAATAATGAATATTCCCCTCTTATTTTTTTTATGAATTTTATTTTGAAATTTTTGTATTTATATATTTTTATTTTTATGTACATAAGATTTTTAATTTTTATGATTTTTTTCAAAAAATTTTTTAAATTTTTATGAAATTTTTTTATTTTTTTAAAATTTTTATTATTTTTGAAATTTCTATTTTTTTAAATTTCGCTGATATTTAATTTTTATATGTTTTTATTTTTTAACCCACACTTAAAATGAAAATTTCACTTCAACACCACCCAAGCTAAAATTTTACAATGTTCTCATTGTAAGAAGGGTGAAAAGATATTACACTTCATTTAGTATAAAGTGATGGAAGGAGTCGAATAGAGGAGATTAAAAATCTCAGTGCGGTCAGTCGAACTAAATGAACATAATCAATATGAAATATGAAGTGAAATTTTAAAAGTAAGTGTACAAGAAAAGCAAAAAGGATAAAAACAAGAAACAACTATATACAAGTGCTAAGTTTTACGCCTTCAGCTAGGTGTAAACCCTAGTAAAGAACTCCTAAAAAGAATAGGTATATGGTAAAAAAGAGGAGTTATGAAAGAATTAGATAAAAAAAAGTTAGAAAACAGATTAAACCACCCAATCAAAACTCATCCTGAAATTGCCTATAATAGATCTCACAGATCCCAAAATCAAATTCTCGTAAAAAATCTCAGAAAGATCAGAGTGAATCTTATGAAGAATAGATCTTATTTAGGTTGAGATGTAAAATGTTCAAGATTGAGGCAATTTGTAAAGAAATGATTCCACCAAGTTCAGAAGATCAGCAAAATCAGTTTTGATTCTAAATAATAGGTGGGTCATTTTGATACAAAATAGGTTGCTAATGCGGGTTTGATGGGTTATTTTCAAATAATACAGAGGACGGGTTATGATTAGAATCAAGGACTGATTAATGAAGTGGACTTGGCCTTGATTTTGCCTCGGATTTGGTAGATTCATAGGATTCAGAATTGGCTGAGATGGAAGAGTTCTTGGCTGACGAGACTCGATCAAAAGGGTGATCTGATTTCGTAAATCAGCCAACTCTACCTTACATTGACGAGAGCTTCAGCATTTTGTCGCTGACTCTCTAACATAGCTCTTAAAATATGGTCTATTTGTGTATCTCTATTAGGCATAGAGTAATTCTGCATACTCATCGGGCTAGGTCTTAAATATGATTGCTGAGGAGACAAAGGAGGTGGATTAAAATGGGTCTGATTTGGATAATTTGGTCTTTGATTTTGATTTGGATCAGCCCAAGAAAAATTTAGGTGGGTTCTCCATCCAGGATTATAGGAATTTGAATATGGGTTTGATCTTGGTGTGTATCTTTGAATGGCATTTAAATCAAGAGGATATGGCGTGTTTTCTACAACAGTAAAGGGTGGGGAAAAGGATGGGTAAGATTGTGGGACAAAGGTCCCTCCTTGGGTTGGTGAAGGAGTAGATAGAAAACCCAAGGGAGATGGATCTCTAGAATCTAGATTATTCACAAATTCCCTTCTCGCGGGAATTTGCAAAATAAGTAAATACGCGAGATTCGTAGCAAGTAGAGGCATAAGAGTCTTCATTGTGTTTCTAACCTCATCGAGATGCTTTGCTACGATATCTACTTTGTCCAATTTTTTTGCAATAATCTCTAAATCCTTTGAACTGGATGGATTACCGATTTCG
The DNA here is from genome assembly GCA_037157565.1 of Thalassia testudinum. Taxonomy (NCBI): domain Eukaryota; kingdom Viridiplantae; phylum Streptophyta; class Magnoliopsida; order Alismatales; family Hydrocharitaceae; genus Thalassia; species Thalassia testudinum. Next base: position 105,412,745 of record JAZHRO010000003.1, on the reverse strand, counting down.
TGAAGAACCTTATGTGGATTTTGATGATTCGTATTTGCTCCCCGCAAAAATTGCGACATTGATGCATTGTTGATTGAGTTTTTCGCCATCCCTTCAAATAATTCTGAAGTGGATTCTACGTCGCGATTTAGAAAATTCCCTCCACAAGAGGCATCGACTAGATTGCGAATGCCCTCTTGTAAACCATAATAAAAGATATGCATGAGTTGCCAACGAGGGATGTCATGATGTGGGCATTTCCTTTGCAATTCATGAAAACGTTCCCATGCTTCATGAATTGGTTCTCCTTGATTTTGATTGAAAGTAGTAATAGCTCACCTTAAAGCATTGGTTAGACCAATAGGAAAGAATTTCTTCCAAAATGCGGATTCGAGTTCAGCCTACGTTGAGATTGGTCTTGCTATAGTTCTATACCAATAAGTTGCTTTATCTTTAAGGCTAAAAGAGAACATCTTCATTAGTAGGATTTCCCTATTTTGATTTCGAGGACTAAGAGTTTGAGATAGATTTTTAAGATCTTCTATATGTTGAAATGGATCCTCGGATGCAAATCCGTGAAAGTGGGGGATTAAACCTATAATGTTTGGCTTTAATTCTTGATCAGAGTTAAATGTTATAAAGAGTATTTAATTCGCATACACACCAAAAGATGAAAATAAACCAGCTTACTTTAATAGAATGATAGTTTTCTCTCACACTTCTATGGTTTCCTTTTGAAGGATTTGGAAGGCCTGCCTCCTTGGGATTTTGGATAAATCAGGATAAGAAAACAACAGTATTCCATTAATAACAAGACACTTCAATATCAACTTGGCACAAAAAAAAGACTAGATAGGAGGTCAATCAATGGGTATCTCCACTTCAAAGTAGGATTCATTGCAGCTAAAAGATAAAACCAAATGGAAAAGTATGCTACTAAAAAATAGCATGAAACATAAAGCTCGGGACTGATTTTCCTTTTGACCCACATTTCCCTTCTTTACACTTCTCAACCCAATTTGGCTTTGACTTAAAGCAAAAGGGTATTTCCACCATGCAATGCAAGAACCCACCTTACTGCGAAGCGCATTAAAGATGGTGAATTTGACAAAACTAGGCCAGGTAAATTGGTTTTTTTTCAAATAAAAAGGATGACTACCTACTCCATAGCATAGGTCAGTAGCCGTCCAAAAACCTCCTTCATTCTACCCATCAGTCGAAAAATATACAATCCATTACATAATCTATCTCCAAAACTGGCACAAGGATTGAGAATCCCTTACAAAAATAGCTTCCCAAACCCTTTCACCCGCCCTAAAAATGCTTCCATTCCTCTCAATCAAAATGCTCCAAAAAGCAGCCGCAAGCTGCATTCGAACTCTGAGATTAGCCTACCTCCCACTCTTGAAATTCCTCCAAAAATCCTCACCGTCCGGTGCCCTGCGGGGGGAAGCCAAGGCTCTAGAAAACCTCTTTAGTAAAGGCACAATTCCAAAAGAGATGCTACCAATCCTCCTCCATGGTCCTACACAACACACAAGTAGCATCTTGGTCCTTGTTGGAAGATATATTGTAGGCTGGGTTTAGTCTGAACTGCTCTACTCTACTCTACTCTAGTCTACTCTACCATAGTGGGCATGAGATTTATGGGGTGTGTGATAGACTATATAAAGTAAAGGCTCGTGTACCCTCATTTGTGTCTTGGAGAGAAAATCTAGAATATCTGCCCATTAGGGCTCTCCCGTGGTTTTCTCCCCTATCTTCGTGAGAGGGGTTTCCATGCAAAACCCAAGTGTTTTATCTGCGATTTTTTGATCTTTTTTGTCATTGGATTGGATTGGAAAGGAAGGGTGCTAGGTGGGAAAGCACCACTTGATTTCTAATAAACAGTCTGATTCATACCAAGCGAGTTCCGAACTATCCTTCCATCGATGAAATACAAGGCTGAGGCGTTTCGAAAAGAACAACACCATTCACTCATCCCATTTCTTAAATCTCCAATGACCCTCAAGCTTGGTACAAATATAATGCAATCTCCTCTTGGGAAACACTTTAGTGAAAACATTTGCTAGCTGGTCTTCAGTGCTAATGTAAGGTGTAGAAATTGGATTGGCTAAGATGGCCTCTCTAATGAAGTAATAGTCCACTTCAATATGCTTGGTCCTCTCATGAAAAACAACGTTATTTGTAATAAATGTGGCAGCTTTGTTATTACAATGCATTGGAATAGAATCAGGTACCTTCACTCCAAAGTCTTCCAAAATGGAATGAATCCAGAGTAACTCGCAGGTAGTTTGGGACATGGCCTTGTATTCTGATTCAGCACTCGATCTGGATACCACTGCCTGTTTCTTGCTCCTCCAAGTAACCAGATTACCTCCAACAAATGTGCAGTGCCCTGTAGTGGACTTCCTGTCCTCATGAGCATCTGCATAGTCTGCATCAGAGTACTTACACATCCAAGTGGCCATTGTCTTTAAAAGGGAGTCATTTCCCAGGTGCACTTTTCAAGTACTTGAGAATTTGGCAAACACCATCCTAGTGGATTTCCCATGGTGACTGCATAAACTAGCTTAGTCTTTCGACTGCAAAAGCAATATCAAGGTAACAGTCAGATACAGTAATTTACTAATCACTACCCGGTATCTGGTGACATCTTGCAATAGTGGGCTGTCATCATCTGCAATAGGCAAGGGCACATCCATCGGAACATATGATGGTTTGCACCCCAGCATACCCATGTCTCTCAGCATGTCAAGAACATACTTGCACTGAGAAAGCACAAGTCCTCCACCAGTGTGTTGCAACTCAATACCAAGGAAGTGGTTGATAGGGCCTAAATCCTTGGTAACAAAATGTGACTGTAGCATCTTCTTTGTTTCCTCTATCCCTTTCCTATCACTGCCAATCAAAAGGATGTCATCCACATATACCACAAGTATGATAGAGACTATTTGTTTATGCAGTGTAAGGATAGAATGATCTACTGACAACCTGGTGAAGCCATAATCTTGGACCACCCTGCTAAATCTCTCAAACCAAGCTCTAGGACTCTGTTTTATTCCATAAATAGCTTTATTCAGCCTACACACCTTCTGACACTCCCCATGAATAAGGAAGTCGGGTGGCTGCTTAATGATGATTGTGAAAATGGTTGTTGTTGATACCGATGCTCCCCGGCAGCGGCGCCAAAATAATGATGGTGATGGTTGTTGTAAATGTTTGTTGGTAATAATTGTTGATTATGTCGTTGTAGTATAGGGTGTATAATATAACATTAAGGATGTCGTATAGTGGTGAGTATGGGTGAGTTCCAGTCATTACAACCATTATTATCATTTGCTTATTTATCTAATTTTTACTGGTTTTGTTCCAGGTCGTTCTCTGGGAGGCAATTTATTGAATTTAATTCGGTCACTCTTTGATTATCTCCAAAATTGTCTTCTTATTCAAAAAGAAACTTTACATTTAAAGAATGAATGAATGTTTTATTTACCTAGTTGCTAAGAAGTGCTTGCAAAAACGCTAACTATGAACAAGCATCAAACAATCTATTATTATACTCTAAACTATGTATTTACAAGTTATACTATTAACACTAATATGTTAGTTCATATTACATTAGGATACCATGGTGTAAAAACTTAACTTACTAGTCATTTATTTATAGTGACATATATATCAGTTTTAGTGATAGATATAAACGTCGCTAAATCTCAGGAAACACTATATACAACCTAAAGAAGCAAACTGAGGTCTTTAGCGACATTTATAGTGTCGTTTTATTCTGTTAGTAATTATGTGGGTTTAATTTTACATATGTACAGAGTCTTTTCTGTTGTTATCTCGTGTTATCTCTTTTTTTTTTTTTTTAAGTCGTCTGTCCTTTCATTTTGTTCTGTGTAGTCTTTCAGAGGCTGCGGTGGAGAGTCCTTAATGTAAAATGTGTTTAATTAGCGGGCGCACTTTTCGAGGGATACACAGCACCCTTACGGTGGGACCAGACCTCTACTAAGCGTGCCCTAATCTCCGATTAGGTGCTTAATTACGTTTTCGTATCAGCGCATGGCCTCAGCCCAACGCCTTCAACAAGTTCGCACACGCTCGGGCTCCCAGCCCCACACATTCAGTATCATCACATATCAGAATCGGGTTATCGGATCAGACGGAACAGGTAACGTTTCGGGCGCCCGGCGCCATGACGACTGGTAAGGTTATAACATAAATTATATTTATATGCTGCGTTTCGTTTGCAGCCCACGATGTGGCGCTATTCCAGCGCCACATCGTGCGCTGGAAACCAGACGCAGCTGCGTCTGTGCGCGTTTTTGGCCCTCGATTTGGGGGCCATAAATTATAAAAAAAAATAAAATAAAATATGGTAAATAAAATATTTACATAATACTACATAATTGATTAATTAATTTTGATTTTTAAATATATTTACTATATAAATAAATTCGCTAAACTAGGCTGATTATACAGGTTGATTTAAGTGATTAAATAGTTAATTACTTATAAAATAATTAGTAAATGGTCTAATTGACCTTAAACAGTTTTAACTTACATACTTAAGTATTTAATACATATTTTTATTGTATTTTTACGAATTTTTTTATGTTTTATTTAGGCTAAAATAGCAGTTCTGTGTAGTTTATAATTAAAACTAAGTTACAGTAAGTTATACTAGGTATAATTATACTTTGACTAACTTAAATTACTTAATATATACATATATATATATATATTCCCACGTTTATAGATTTATTTACTTGATTATTGCTCTAACCTATTAACTTAGCTACTAAATCAGTAAATATAAATCTGTACATATATATATACATAAATCAGTGAATACATACATACTAGATTAGTATACATACATATTTTTACATGGATTGCATATGTATACGAATTTCTATACAGGTTTTATACATATTTACAATATAACTATGTATCTAACTGATATGCTATAGTTATAGTTATAATACTATGAATGGGTGTATTTACAGTTTTAAAATAAGTCTATGCCATTAGGCTTTTGTATAAAGTTAGGGAATTAGAGTTGATTGATTTTTTTATTTGAGTTTAGACAGCAGCCGCAGCTACTGTCAGAGGAGATGGAGAAAAGAAGAATGTGCTGTTTTAGTGTTGTTTACAGTGGCAGTGGCTTAAGCCACTGTCAAATGGCTAACTGCTGCTGCAGTTAGTCCACTTGAAGAGGGGGGAAGTATTCTACAGAGAAGAGGGAAATTTAGAGAAGAAGGGAGTTTAGAGAAGAGGGGAATGTAGCTGCTATATGCAGCATGTTGCTGTATAACTGGGAGTAAGATAAAATTCAAAACAAACTACAATTTACAGAGTTGAAATCCAAATCTGAAAGGGGTTTAAATCTCACGAAAATCTCATGTAAATTCAGCTCAAACACTCATTAGAAAAAAAACTTAGCAGAAGCATCCTTTCAGATCAAAACAGCAAATGGCATTGAGTTAGTCTTCCTAATGCCATAGACAGCATGAAGGAAGACTTAGCTCAATCAATTAAAACCAAAGAAACACAATCCCAGTTTCTTGCAACCTGAAGGAGTATGGAAAACTCCTTAGGTTAGAGAATCACCATACAGAAATGATCATCAACACAAATAGTGCATGGCAGTTCTGAAATAGCAAAAAGAGACGAAGAATGCATTAAGGAAATGTAATGGAAGCTGGCGAATGCATTCAAAACAAAGTATAAACAGAATCATGAAAGGCTCTTCTGATTGGTTCTCTGTCACCAGAGAACTTCTCAGAATCCTTGCCCACAATGAAAACCAAAAATCCCTTCAATTTGTCAGATCTGTCAAAACATTTCAGAGAGTAAAAATCCTTTAAAATCCAGATCAAAAGTGCTCTGACAACTGAGGCAATCCATTTAAAACAGAGGGGCTTTTGTGAAACAAATGGAGTGAGTGAGAAGCCCCAAATGGTGCTTGTGATGCCACTTTCAGATCTGAGGCAGTGTGCCATCAGATCTGAAATTGGGTCAGGATGTGTGGGTGATTGATGAAAAATTCGTCGTTAAAAGGAAAAAAAAACAAGAATCAGAATCTGGATGATGGAAAAACAAAACATGAAGAGGAAGATAAATTGAACAGTGAACAGATGATTCTTCCCCTCTGATCTGGACTGATCAGAGGAGGTGAGGGAGGGGATCTAATACTAATTCTACTCCTAAGACTAATCTAACTACAGCTAACATTAAACACTAACAATTAAAACTAAATCTCTTCTAAACTACTGCAAGCTAAATCTAAAACTACTTGTGCAGAATTAAAAACTAAACTAAAAGGAAGAATGGGACCTATGGGTCCTTAGCCGGCGGCTAAGGAGGAAGAAAGGAGGAGGGTGACTCCAGCGGAGGGAAGAGTCTGCTAGTGAGACTCCAGGGTCGTCCTCAGGTGCTACGAGGTCCTTAGCGACGAGGAGGGTCGAGAGCAGGCGATGATTCCACAGCCGGTGGCTGTGAAATCAGGGTCTAGATGAGGAGGAGAGACTGGAGTGGAAGAATTGATCGCTAAGAGATGTAGGAGGGAGCGATCCCTTGCGCGCGACACCACTGAGGTGCTTAAATAGCAGCTCAGTGACTGAGATCACCGCAAGGGTGAGGTTAATCAAAATTAGGCCGGCGGTGAGGATGAGATGGGTAGAGCGCGCGGCGAGTCAAGAGAGAGATCTGACCGTCAGATGAGATCTGGGAAGAGAGGTGAACGCACGCACCGAATCGCGCGAAGGTTCCATTTGATTCCAGCCGCAGATCGAGATCAAAAGTGCGATGGATGGTCGAGAATGGCTGTGTTCTTCGCGCGCTACAGTGCGCGTGAAGAACACAGGCTTCTCTCTGAAATGAGGGAAAACTTGCAGGAAGACCCTTAAACGAAGGGGTAGAAGAATAGCGTGCAGGTCCAAAAGTGAGAAGAACTATAACTGGAAGGGCCCTGCAGCCATACAGAAGGGTCCCTGCGGCTTGCAAAAAGGTCCAAGAAGGAGTTTTGAAGGGTAGAAATGTAATGCATGAAGGACCTAATTGTAATCTATTTATTTCTAAGCCTAAATGATGTCCAATTGCTTTCAAATTTTTACATGTGCTTAATTGAACATTTAAGACATTGATTTTACTTCTGATTTATCTTTTCAAACTTGTTTATGTGTTCAATTGATGCATGGATCATCATTTGTTCTTTAGTTTTCAGAATATCTCATTTTTGTGACCTAATTAGGAGATTTTAACACACATTAAAAGTTTTAGGTCTTTTCTTTAATTCCCACACTTAACCCTTTTTATGTGTTAATTTGATATTGTTTTGCTTAGTGTCTAGCTTAATTTCGGCCTTTTAGCTATGATGAGTAGCCACTCATCATGCTCCATGTAGACTTCCTTCTCCAAATCGCCATAGATAGTCATTTTTGATATCCAGCTGATTTACGGTCCAAGGTTTGTTGACAACAAGAGATAGCAGTATCCGGACAGAATTAAGATGAGCAACCAGGGAGAAGGTCTTGAAGTAGTCAACCCTGAACATCTGAGTGTACCCTTTGGCCACCAAGCGTGCTTTGTACCGATCCACAGTGCCATCAGGATCACATTTGAGGGTAAACATCCATCTACACCCCACAACAGTAGCTCCTGGGGGTAGATCAACCAGGTCCCAAGTACCACGGGACTATAAAGCTACCATCTACTCCTCCATTGCCAATGTCCAAGATGGATCACGAAAGGCCTCATGATGATCTCGAGGTACCTGCACGCTGTCAATGGCAAGAGAAAATTGGCATCCAACAGTAAACAGGCTATCAAGAGACAAATAGAGACATAGAATTTTTGGCAAAAGAACGTGGAACCTTCCTTTATGCAATAGGAAGGTCCAAAGTAGTGTCCTCAGTGGTAGGAGGTGCCTGGTTCTTAGACAAGTCATCAGCAGCTGGTGGGGACTAAGCAGAGACAATGGATAGTGGTTCATCCATATGAGTAGTATCCTGGATCCTGTGTTAGAAGTGTTTAGGAAAGGTATCCATATCAGGAATCTCAAGACAATACAGAATGGGACCTAGATTAGGTTGAGTAGTCCTAGGTATAGGTGGCTCAGTTGGCTATGGTGGTTCAGTGGGCATAGGAAGGGGAACTTCATGTGAAGGCTCAGTAGGTTCCTCTCCCTTTTTCCTGTAATATGCTATCTCCTCAAAGAAGGTGACATCAGCAGAAACATCCAATTTCCATGAAACAGGGTCATAGCATCTGTATCCTTTTTGGGTCCTGGAATAACCCAAAAACACACACTTCACAGATTGAGGAGAAATTGGATCTACTTTATGTAAATGGACAAAACACACACAGCCAAAGATGACAGGAGTAAGAGAAAACATATCACTGCCAGGAAACAACACAGAATACGGAGTTTGATCCCCTAAAACAGAGGAGCAAGGTTTGTTCACCAGATAAGTACCAGTAAGAACAGCATCAACCCAAAACTATGAGGGAACATTCATGTGAAACATGATAGAATGCGCAACATCAAGTAAGTGACGGAGCTTACGTTTAGCAACCCTATTTTGTTGGGAGGTGTGAATGCAAGTAGTCTGGTGAACAATACCCAAGGATTTAAAAAAGACATCAGTCCTGGCATTCATAAATTCCAAACCATTGTCACTTTGAACAATTTGAACAATAGTAGAAAACTGAGTCTTGATTTCCAAAATACAATTTGGAACAATATCAAAGACTTCAGATTTGTCTTTCATCATAAAAACCCAGATATCCTAGTATGATCATCCATAAGAATAAAAAAAATGAAATCCTTTCAAAATCACACTCTTGACCCTCTCCAAACATTAGCATGCACAAGAGGAAAAGTAGACTCAGCTCTTTTATTATTTGGTGGAAAAGAAGACCTATGGTGTTTTCCTAACTGACAGGTTCACACCTCAAAACAACAAGAAAAAACAAAGCAGGAAACTAACGACGCAAAACTTGAATGCTAGGATGACCAAGTCTCAAGTGCCACTGAAGAGCAATAGTGGCATACACAACATCGATACTAGAAGGAGGGATATGTAGGTAGTAATGCCCATTCTACTCAAGTCCTCCACCAATCCGCCTCATCATCTGGAGGTCTTGCAAGATGAAATATTGGTCATGAAAAATAGCCTGACATCTCAAATCTCTGGTAATTTAACTTATAGATATCAAATTCAGTGCAAATCTAGGATCATGCATGAAGTTAGAAAGAGGCAAGGTGCTAGAGATAGAAATATTCCCAATCCCAGTAACAGGAGACAAACCCCCATCAACCACTTTGACTTGAAATGGTGTAACTAGGTCACGAAGAGACAAAAAGAGGGTACTATCACCAATAATGTGAGAGGAGGCACCAGAATCTGCAAGCCAGACAAGAGCTTGGAATTTCACTGACATGGCGAAAGTACCTGTAGACTTCTGAATAGAAGTAGAAGTAGATCAATGAGATGCTATGAACTACTCGTAATCAGCCCTGGAAACCATGATCTGGCTATCACCCTCCTGTATTTAGGTAGGCTCCTCTACAAATACCTAATGGGCACGTGGATCCATACCTTATGGGTAGTCATGCTTCACCCAGCACTACTCCACAGTGTGTCCATTCCTGTGACAGGACGCACAGAAAAGGGAACTTCGACCACAACCACGTCCACGTGCACCACCACCACGAGCTCTGCCACCTCTTCCCCCCTTTACCTAGCCCGGGAATCCATGCTTGAGCCCTGTTTATCAGGGGTTTAGGGACTTGTTCTCCCTAGGCTGTATGCATTGGTCCAACCCTTTCCTCATCCCCTAGTTAGCATTCTCACTTTAAGGCACCCTTTGCTGCCGGTTCACTCATCTTCCTTCCTCATTTCCCTTTCTCTCGGTTCTATGCTCAGCTTATTCATTCCATTGAAACCCAACCCCGGAAAGATCAACCCCGGATTGATAATCCACCTTGCTTTCAAGCCCGATTCTTTACTTCACTTCCCCTGGGATTACTGATGAATTATCTCGGTCATCAATTGGATTCCTGATTCAGTTCACTTTCCTCGCCCTGGTATCCTATAATCAGCCTACTTTCCCTCTTCTTTGTGGTAGTAGCAACTCTTTAGTCATGTTTGATTCCTGTGGGATTACTTATGAATGATACTTCCAGGCACCGCACCTCATGTCTTTTGAGAAGTACTCCTCCACTGATGACCGAACTGGGAAAGCATCAAAGTGGACTCACCCTACCCGGGGATCTTCCTACTTGAATTCTTTGACTTCCTCTACTGTTGAACTATACACTGAATCTGCTGGCCTTACCGTAAAAGACACTGAATCTGACTCCACGTACTACTTCAAAGCTGGCCAATCCTTCTTTGAATCCGAGCTCACAACCTCCCCTGCTGCACAAACCCTCAATTCCCTCCCATTCGTTGCTGCTCCGGAGTACTGATTAGCCCATATTTGTGGGCTATTTAAGTATTTAAGTGCCTAGACATTAGGTTAATTCTAACATTTATTTAGCATAAATTAGGATGTAAATAGATTAATTCATATTTCTAATTTAATTACGTAATTCATGCATTGCATTCATATTTTAAATGCATTTAGAATTAACTTAGAATGGCATTCATTTAATTAGTTAACCAATTAGGTACATTGCATGCATTAATTTTAAGTTAACATAAAAGTTGAGGGTTTGTATATAAATAACCATAATATTTTAATAATATCTTTTATTCTTCTTTTCAGCAACGGCTCGGCTACCGCTGCAACACCTCCTGTCGTACTAAAGCCACATTCATGGATTGGCGGAGAAGGTGGATTTGCTCCCACCTCTCCATTCAAATTAGTGCAGGCAGCTACAAAAAGAGGAGAGATGCTGCCAAACGGGGGAGGCCTCCACCCCAACAATCCACACTGTGCAGAGAGTCCATCTCGTCCATTTCACCACCGCCGGCCTCAACCGCAGCGACGAGCCTCCACCACCGTGGGCATGTGGTGTGACAAGCCACACCGCCATCCGGAGATCGTCCACATTACCGTGAGCACCTCGCCGTGCACCTCCCTCGCCATCGTCACCAACAACCACAGCCGCAGCCACTGCAATTTCACCCCTCAGCCAGTTAAGACGTCCGGGAAGTTTCTTGGATGTCTGAAGCTTCGAATCCCCACTCCAGCAGCAACCACCCTTGCCCACTTCACCTCCAGTGCCAACCGCCTACCCTCGCCCGCTCACCTGCAACACCAAGCCCGTGCGTGCTCACCTGAATCGCCAGCCCTCACCCACTCACTCCACGCCCGCATCACACCTCCAGCACTAACCGCCAGCACCCTACAGTGCACGCGCCTTTCGCCTGCAGTGCCTCCACCAGTGCGCGTGCCTGCAGCCTCCCTGCCGCTACCTGTAGTGCCGCACCAATGCGTGCGTGCACTCACCTGTAGCGCCAAGCCCACATGCACTCACCTGCAGTGCCAAGCCCACGCCCGCTAGCAGCCTGCAGTAGCGCCAAGCCCGCACGTCCACTCCAATGCACCCGCACCTTCCGCCTACAAAGCCTCTCCGCCAACAGCAGTGCACCCCGCTTCCGCTTGCAGAGCCTCCAGCAGTGCATGCGGAATCAGTGCACGCAACAACAGGCCACGCACACCACCCGCAAGCAGTCTTCATGCGCGCACAGCTGCCCCTTCAACAGTTGCAGCCACCGTTGGTAGCCACCTTCGCCGAAGCTCCGTCTGGCTGACTCCGGCCACCGCGCGACTCGCCGCTGCCACCATTGCAAAGCCCTCGGTCCAAAGAACTTCCACCGAGCTTCCCACCTCCGACCGTTCACTCCTCTTTACGCACGGCCAAGGGGAATGAATCCCCTACTTTGCTGCAGTATTCATGCCATTAATAATTACATTTTCTACCATTGTCAACTTTTAATGATATTTATTGAATCTACATTGCAAAAAATATCCTTTAGTTATTAAGAATTGCTATTTCAGCATGATTTTTTGATTCAACCTTAATCTGAAGGCAAATTTGGCTTGATTCTCGTCTAAACTAACTACGAACGAACATTTTTAACCAGTGCGAATTTAAATACGCCATTGCCTCCCTGTGGATATGACCCGCTCTTCTGCGAGTGGTTATTTCTTTTTTTAAATATTGATTAGTCAATTTTTCCACCACATAAAAATACAAATGACTTTAAAGCGAACAATCGACTCGTCAAGTACCTTCTATGGGTAATTCCCCTAGGTTGGCGTATCATATGCTTACTGGAGCTGGTCGAACCAAAGACCCGATGAACAAAACACGCATTGCAAACTAGTCTTTCGCCAGGCGGGGAACCAGTTCACAGAGGGAATGGGGAGTCAAAGCAGGGTAATCACGTTGTCTTATATAGAATAGAGTTCGTTCTCTAGCTTCTATTCTACGATTATACTTAGTTATTCCAAGAAATTCAGGTATCTTTTGACCTGGGGTAATATAAGTGGCAGTTGGGGTGAGAGTAACCAAATATAAGCTAAACTAAATAGCACATTCACTCGTGATTGAGCTGATATATGCATATGTGACTCCTAGCTCATAATGCCTGGGAGGGTCACTTTACACATCCCTTAGTAGCTCAATCACGCCTGGCCTTGGAGGGTCACTTCGCACATCTAACATAAGCTCTTAACGCGCTACTTAAGCCTACGCTTGGCCTGGGATCAGCACTAACGCCACTATCTACGCATATATGACCATCAGCTTCAGTTCGTACCCTAGCTTCCCGACTTCAAAAAGAAAGGTGCAACATGATACTAAGAGTAGAGGAATGAAGCAGAGCTCAGTAGCAGAATGGAGCTGCTCAATCGTGGTGCATAAAGTTGAACTGAAAAGAGATCATGAAAGAGAAGGCTACTCAAGCTCGACGAGGGTTTGGCTCTTCGATGTCTTGATGGCTTCAACTCTGGTTTTCCCCCATGATAGGGAAGGACCCAATGTCATTGAATATAACTCAGGACCTTAAAGCTGCTTCTCTAGAATGCTCAGACCTTCCCCGAGACTCCAAGATCGACTACTCTCACTAGAGCTATGACTGGCCCTTCTGCCTCTCTTGTTGAGCCTGAGGAGTATGGTTGCATGGTCGCTGCACGTAGCAGGGAGATGAAGAGGGTATAGAAGACGCTAGTCCGAGTTGTTACTCGATCGAGGCCTCCCCCTGATGTGAAATGGGACGCTGTGTCTATTCGACCACGTATATGCACTATTCCAGAAAAAGAAGAGCAGGCTCAGGAAAATGACTCAGTAGATGTCTTTGGTTTGTTTGATGACAGCAGAGAAAGCACTACCAGAAATGATAGCTTACCGGAGGTGCCTTGTTCTTTCTGAAAAGCCCCTTGCTTGGAGGGTATTTCAAGTGGTTTGAATCTACCTTGGGGTTGACGCTCGCATGCGTACATAACAACAGGAAAGCCAGTTAGGATGGACCCTTGACGACCCCGGGAGGTACTACCTAAAAGGCTAAGGCTTCAAGCCTCGACCCGACTTTTGCTTGAAACTCACAACCAGGGTATTAATAACTCCTAGACCTCAACAAGGACCTAGGCTGCCCCTCGAGTCTTCGGGGAAGAAGTCCACCTTCCCCCAAGCAACCGGGCTTGGCAAGCTTAGCATCCTACGAGTGACGACTGGTATCTACTAGAAGGCCCAGTCCCCTTCCAAATCAAGAGGACTTACCTAAAGGGAGGTGATATGAGTCCATGGGACGGTGCTAAAGCTTCTTCCATTCGCACTACCCTTGAAAAGGAAAACATGAAAGAGGGATCCAACCCCCTGACGCCAGCTCAAACATCTTTCCAAGCGACCCGTCAGGAAGTAGCTTAGCTTAGCTGACCTCTCCCGTTTGGCTGAAGCCCATCTTGACTTGTACCTCCTCATGTGATCTGCTAGCCTCCGAGGTCTTCTGCCTTTCTACTCTCAGCTGGGACTGAAAACGGTAGCACCGATCGTGTATGGGACCTTTACTAAACTAATCGGGAAGCGACCTTACTACACTACCCTTCGGTAGTTCTCTACCTATCCGGAATCCTGAGATTCTTGAACATTCTCTTTAGGGTACGAGTTACTCTAGTAGCGCTATAGTTGCGAGGCATTTTGTTAAGGTCATTTTTCAGGGGAAGGGGAGAGTGGGAAACTGAAATCCCCGAATCAGTGGAAAGCGAGAAGGGAGGAGAAAGATGGCGAATAATGTTGAGTTTAGGAAAGAAGTTCATAATTTTGGCAACCGGGGGAACTTGAGATTGAGGGTTGGAATTGGGCTTTTCCAGGGGAATCTCACCTCCCGGTGATTTGTCAGAAGTCTGACTTTCTTTACATATAGTAAGGACTTAGTTAGTCTTTCCATAACAAGCAAGATCAAGGGAAAGCTCTATATGAAAGTCAAGCTTAGGGAATTCAGTGTATATATGCACCAATACCCAGGTAAGACAAAATGGAATGTTAGAAATCATGCTTAAAGAAAACAGTACTAAGGGTAGTATTGATTTGGGCGAATAATGACACTCTTGCTTGCCCGGGCGGGGTGAAAGATGATTTTGACAATGAGTTAGAGATGCCAATCAGGGGGAATAACGAGGTGAATAGTGTGGTTTCCCGAGCATCAATGAGGGGAATTTCTGAAGTCAGGGAATCATATGGGGTTGAGCTAGAAGTGAGGAAGGAGTTGAAGTCCAGTTTAATGGAGCTTAGTTCAGGGTAGGGATTGTTGTTAGTTCTAACCCCGGGTCTAGGTGTAGTTTAGTAAAGTCGATGAGCTGTGTCCTGCTCCATCCGTTTGTAGTAGTACAAAGACGAGCGTGTTTACTCATTGCACGTAATTAATAAACCCTCCATTTCACTTCACATCCCTTAGTAGCTCAATCACTCACTAATTATTCACCAGGTGAGATCTAGGAGTCAGATATGCGTATATTAGATCTAAACATGCATTAATGAGCTATGAGTCTATATTAGATGTATATTGTACCAACGCATATATGACTCTTATCGTTTACCTGTAACTATTCAATATCCTTATGAAAAATTCATCCATGGTCGAATTCATTTTTCATTTGACAAATGTATTGCTTGCGAAGTATGTGTTCGTGTATGTCCTATAGAACTACCCGTTATTGATTGGAGATTGAAAACAGATATGAAAAAGAAACAATTGCTTAATTATAGTATCGATTTTGGAGTATGTAGATTTTGTGGTACCTGTGTTGAGTATTGCCCAACAAACTATTTGTCAATGACTAAAGAATATGAACTTTCCACTTATGATCATCACGAATTGAATTATAATCAAATTGCTTTGGGTCGGTTACCTATGTCAGTAATTGGAGATTACACAATTCAAGCAATTCAGAATTCGCGACAAAACCAATTCCAATAGAAGAAGAGAAATCTTTTGATTCCAAATTCATTACGAATTCTTCCATTTTCTAGAATCTAAGAAATTTATTTTTTTCCTTTTCCTATTGATGGATTTTCATATCGGTTCAGTTCATCAATACCTAGAACTAATAACTATGGATTGTTGAGAATTACTATTTCCTTTCCATGAAGAAGATGGAAATGGAGAATGGAGAGACTTGTCTATTTCATTCTTAAAAATTATACACTATATTCCGATTCCATTCAAAACATATCATATCCAAGAACCAAAAATAAGGTCATTCCTTTTTTCCTGAATTCTTCCATCTGGAAAAGTCATGAAATCCTGTGACTTATTTATCTTTGACTTTAGACATACTTTAGATAGAATGGGTTTCACTAGACCAATACATGATA
Organism: Thalassia testudinum; assembly: GCA_037157565.1. Taxonomy (NCBI): domain Eukaryota; kingdom Viridiplantae; phylum Streptophyta; class Magnoliopsida; order Alismatales; family Hydrocharitaceae; genus Thalassia; species Thalassia testudinum. Next base: position 105,396,931 of record JAZHRO010000003.1, on the reverse strand, counting down.
TTCTTGTAGTATTTCTGGGATCCGTTCTTATATTAGGAAGCCTAGGAGTAGTTTGATTTACCAATCCTATTCTTTCTGCTTTTTCCTTGGGATTGGTTCTTGTTTGTATATCTTTATTATATATTTGATCGAACTCCTATTTTGTAGCCGCTGCATAGCTCCTTATTTATTTGGGAGCTATCAATGTTTTGATCCTATTTGCAGTGATGTTTACAAATCATTCCAAATATTCTAATCATTTTCATCTTTAGACTGTTTGGGATGCAGTGACTTCATTGGTCTGTACAAGTCTGATTTTTTCCCTAATTACTACTATGAAACCTGGAAACATCATGGTATGGGATTCTTTGGACTACAAGATCCAACCAAATTATAGAACACGATCTAATAAGTAATGTTCAAAAAATGGGTATGAATTTATCAACGGATTTCTTTCATGCTTCCATTGGAACTCATTTATATAATTATTTGAGTTGCCTTGATAGGTGCAATTACTATGGCTCGTCAATAAGAAGTACAAATTATTAGAATTCTCAATCCAAAATCAAAGAATGGTTTCTCATGTGTGATTTGGATCACACTCATTTTGTCTTTCCAATTTCAATGTATTTTTGTAGTTTTCATTTTCGTTCCATATTCTGAAAACCTATTTCATTATAACATACTGAAGTGTAGTATCTAAATAGTATAGATCCCAATCTCAAAAATAGTACAAAAGAAGCAAAGCTTTTCATTAGATCTATCACGAATACCTTCCTTTTTCTTTGGTTCGGTAATTCTTTTCTGGAATCCAATTGTTTGAATGAATGCTCATTCCTATTCCTATAGATTGCACATATCGAATCAACTCAGGATCTGATGGAGTTAGTTAATGATGTTTGAGCACTTTGAGTCTCTGGAACAGAATCGAGATTAAGTGGTAAGGAGTTAGTTAATGATGTTTGAGCATGCATTTTTTTGAGTGCCTATTGATTTTTGATCGGTATCTATGGATTGATCACAAGTCCAAACATGGTTAGAGCACTTATGTGTCCTGAACTTATACTAAATTCGGTGTATATCAATCTTGTCATATTTTCGAATTTCTTTGATAGTCATCAATTTTTTGTTTTGAAAAGTAGATCTTTTTTTGATTTGGGTTATAGAACTACCATTGTAGCTGCGGAAGCAGCAATTGGACAAGCTATTGTTTCATCAATTCATCGTAACAGAAAATCCACTCGTATCAATCAATCAAATTTGTTGAAGAAAGAGTCCTGATAATAGAATCAAATATTCATAGAATCAGATAGAATGAAGAATCTACTATTTGAATTTCATATAGAAGAAAAAGATGGATTCTTTTTTGATTATTGGTTTGAATCCTTGATAATATTAGGAATTGGAAGATTCTCGAATTGGAATCCAATTAGCATGTACGACTAGTATTACCTTCTTTTTGGAAACCAAAATGAAAGTGTATTGGATCTTTATTTATTGTGAACATATCCAGAAATGGATAGATTCTCCAAAATTATGGGAAACCACTAATTTATCTGGTACCTATAATATAGAATTCATTAACTACTAACTTTTTTACCTGATCCAAATCATTTCTTTCCAAAACTTCAATTGATAGATTCCATGTCACATTCAGTCAAAATTGATGATACATGTATAGGGTGTACTCAATGTGTACGAGCTTGCCGTACAGATGTGTTGGAAATGATACCTTTTAGCATGACAGATGCAAAGCTAAGAAAATTGCTTCCACACTGAGAACTTAGGACTGTGTAGGTTGTAAGAGATGTGAATCCGCTTGTCCAACAGATTGGTTGAGTGTTCGTGTTGATTTATCCAATGAGACAACCCGTAGTATGGGTCTAGCTTATTGATACGTTCCAAAAAACTCCACTTAAATCATTTGATTCCTTTTTTTACCAACAAAAATCCGTACTCAGAAAAATATATTGGTTTTTAGTACGGGTTTTTATCGTAGTATCAAAGCGTATCTTGTCTTTACCATGAGTGATTTTCCTTGGTTAACAATCATTGTAGTTTTGCCAATATTTGCAGGTTCCTTCCTTTTTTTTTCCCCATATAGGAAATAAGGTAATTCGGTGGTATACTCTATGTATATGCCTTTTGGAACTCCTTCTAATGACCTATGTATTTTGTTATCATTTCCAATTAGATGATCCATTAATACAATTGGGAGAGGATGAAAAAAAGTAATAAGATATACGTATATAGATCTGAACCCATAATGAGTGAGTGAGGGGGGTGGGTGAATAGCATTTTAGAACTAGGATAAAGATTTTGGATTTTCACTGGAGATTGGGAATTGATGGACCTTCCATAGGACCCATTTGATTAACAGGATTGATGTAACGAACGCGTGCCCCAGACGCCTTTTAAGACGTCTGGGAGGTGGCCCAGACGTCGGACAAGACGTCTTGGATCACATCCAGACGTCCGGGATCGTTTACAGACGTCTGGAAAACAGTTATGTTCGCACGGGAGATTCGTCTGCGCGCCTGTGCGCGCAGACCTGCGATTCCTTCTCTCTCTCCCTCTGCGGCTGCAGGCGCGCTGCGACCACCTTCTCTCTCCTCCTCGCGCGGCCTTAAAAAGGGCGCGCCTCCCCTCCCGTCTCCACCGTCTCCTCCTTCTTCTCCTTCCTGAGCGCGAGGGCGAGCGAGCGCGAGGGCGGCAGCGGCAGCCGCAGTGAGCGCGGAGGAGGTGCGGCGTGCGAGGGCGGGGCTCTGCCGTGAGGGCGAGCTCGCCGGAGCGGCTTGGCCGGCCGGCGGAGGGCGCAGGGGGCGCGGAGCGACGCGGAGTGGGACCTGCTGCGGGCTGAGCAGCAGACGCGCGAGGTGCGACGCGGGCGGCGTCGCGAGCGGAGGCGCAGCAGGGTTCTGATTCTGGAAAGATTTCCAGAATCAGACGTCTGGGTTGATAGCCAGACGGCAAGGTCGACGTTTGTAAGATCATACAGACGTCTGAAAGGTAAGTTTCCGCTTTCTTCTTCCTTCTTCTCGACTGACCGTACTGAGGGAGGGGGGGTTGGCCGTGCGCAGGTCGCTGATTCGCCATCCTTTGCGAATCAGACGTCTGGAAGTTGTACCGGACGGCGGGAGTGATCTACAGACGTCCGTGTGTACCATCGGACGTCTGGGGTATAGGACAGACGTCCCCGCAGGCTTCTGGACGTCCGGGGAACCAAGCTGAACAGGTAATTCTCTGATCCACCGTTTAAGACGTCTGGATGGAGTTCCAGACGTCTGATTTTGCACAGTATCATCTTTTTCGACCCGTTTAGGGCCCGTTTGGGCTTCGTTTTCCGTGATTCGAGTTGCGTTCTTTTCAGAATTAATTCCTCTACCCGTCTACAGTAGCTATACACTGTTCTGAGACACTCCTTGTGTTTGATCCTTGTGATAGGACCTCGTTCGGTTGCAGTCTTGAGAGTCGCGGAGGCACGCGGGATTCCCGATCACGCCCCCACTACTCCCGTTGTACCTGGTAGAGTGGCTTTAAGTATTAATAAAATCTGTTAAAGTATGGAACCATAACTAGAACCTAAGGCATTGCATGAATCCTATGAATGAGAAATATATGGAATGATAGCTCCTAGGTGTTGCATGAATCCTAGGGCCGGAAAACTAGATTGTATGATAGATCCTAGGGTATGGCATGAATCCTAGGGTGGAAAAACTAGTGGAATGTATATTACTGCAGTCTTGGGAAAATGGAAAGGAATATATATAAAGCTGCTTGTAAATTTAATTAACAGCTGCCTGTCATGAATAAAGAAACATGTTTGAGATCATGGATTTTGAGAATGTGAATCTGGAAAGTGAAACATATGATGTTCTGAGATAAAGAGCGGGAACCCTATGGGGAATTAGGAGTGGAACTCCTGGAAAGAAAAAGGAATGGAACGGAGATGTAGTTTGTACTGTCTCTTGGGTACGCAGTACCAAGGGAAGTACCTGTACCTGTTTAGTGCAGAGTGGGGCCAGCCGCCCCAGGGACCCGGGGTTAGGATTGGCCGCACTGTACCGACTTGTTGGCCCTCGTGTACGTAGTACCGAGGAGAGCTACTAGTGTTAGGAGAGTACTAGCTACCCCACGGGCCCCGGGGTTCTGCTAGCCTCCTTCACCAACTTGTTAGGCCCATTAGGGCAAACAAGGGTAGTCAGGCGAGGGTGCGCGGACTGTGGAGGGGCAAGGCCTCGGTTTGGTTACTGTTGAGGGGTTGGACCCCTGTTACTGAGAGGGCTCTGCCCTGGTTCCGTGCTGTGCTTTGGGCGCACCCGTTAACGGAAACGACTGACCGCGTGCCAGTGCGGGCTAGCTACCTGTGCGTCTATCGCGCGTGCCGTAGTCACCGTTACGTCTGTCAGTGACCTTGGGGTGGTTGACTGAGGGTAGGATCACCACGGGGGACTCTCCCGACCAGGAGAGCACCACGTGCTACTTCTACTTTTGGAAAAGGCTGCAATCAAGATCGTTCCCACGAGGACATTCGAGATCAAGTAAAGGATCTGAGAAATAAAAGAAATAGTGAGAAAAATTGAAAGATGTGAAAAAAAAAAGAAGTAATAGAACATAACAGCTACTGTACACTCTACTGTTGCCTTTAGTTAGTTTGCCACTCTACTCAGCGTTTTACTGACGTGTTACACTCGTTACCTTTTTCAGGACCAGGTGTTGAGCAGCCAGGGTTGGCGGCTGCAGAGGACGCTGGGCCGAGTAGGGTCCAGTAGAGTACCACAGCCTTTTTGTACCCCTTTTGTTTCTGTTCTAGTGAGTAGTTTTTGTTTCCGCTGTACCTTCTTTACCTGCAGTTCTTGTTATATGATAAATGCTGTTTTACTGTTGTGGTGGTACCTACTGTAGTAGTTTCTTTCCTTGCTACTGTACTTTCTTACTGTTAGTTATATACATGCTGAATGTGGTTTATTTTACTGTCTTCTGGTTACTTCCTCATTGGACGACTAGGTCTTGGGATTAGTCGAGTCGGTCCGGTTCTCGTGTCTCGTAGGGACTCGGGAACCGGGTCGTTACAAGATGATATCAGAGCAAGGTCGTCCCGAGAAGTGAATCAACTGACTGGAAAATAACCAATTCACATGTTTATAGCTAGAGTAGCCACCACAACATATCTCTTGACATGAGTTCTTAGAAGTTTTGTTAGGTACCGTCTGTTTAGAAGCTTTTCATTTTGTTTCGCGTCTCCATTGTGGGAGATGCCGCGTCGTGGAGCTAGGAGGGTGGGCCGCAGGCGCGGCCGAGGTCAGGGCCCGGGGGACAGATATGTCGAGCTTGGAATACATACTACCCCTCCTCTTCTCCTGAGTATACCGTCTCGGGACCTCGTCCAACTGATTCGAGAGGTGGTTCAAGAAGAATTTCAGCTTCCACCCACGTCGCCACCCCCTCCCCCTTCCGAGCGTACGACAGGGGAGTTAGTGGTGGAACGAGATTTCCGCCGCCACACCAGGCGTGTTAGGAGAACTCAACGGAGACACGTGGCGTCCGCAGGAGAGCCGTCACGTTGTGCAGGGCCATCAGTGGCCTTTGGGGGCCCTCGACAGGGGCCAGTCGCCAGCACCGGACCCCCGCCTAGCCGACAGCAGGGACTCACTGAGGGCGGGAGTCGGGTTCCCCTCTGCTACCAGTGTGGCCAGCCGGGCCACGTCAGGAGGGACTGCCCATCTAGGGCAGGAGGTCAGCAGATACTTCCCGTGCAGAGCACTGGAGGGCGTGCAGGAGGCCGCGGTTCCCAGGCACAAGGAGGAGGACAGCAGTCGCGAGGAGGGTACCGGCCAGCACCTACCTGTCCGACGCAGAGTGTGGCTGCTTCGTCCGCACCTAGAGCTGAGGGGCGTATCAACGCCCTAACACACAGGGACGCCAGAGCATCGGGATCCGTGGTAGCAGGTATGGTTTCAGTTTCTGGCGGACTCGTTTACATGCTTTTCGATTCCGGCGCTACGCACTCGTTTGTCGCAGCCAATTTCGCAGTTATTTTGGACCAGGATTATACACTGTTAGAGAATCCGTTCGTAATCAGAGGTCCGAGTGGTCAGCTGTTTGTAGCTGAGGAGGTGTACACGGGTTGCGGGGTCAGCATCGGGGGACATAGCCTGCCAGCTGACCTGATTATGATACAGATGGAGGACTTTGGAGTGATTCTGGGGATGGATTGGCTATCCGCTTACCACGCCTTGGTAGACTGTTTTGAGAGGAAGATTGTCTTCTCCATTCCGGAGTTGCCTTCTTTCGAGTTTCACGGGCAGCCAGTGGACGGAGGTTTCAGGTGCATTTCGGCACTTCGGGCGACGAGACTTTTGAGCCAGGGGTGTGAGGGCTTCCTAGCTTGTGTGGTGGCAGAGCACAGCCCCGTGGCAGACTTCCAGAGCATCCCGGTGGTCAGAGAGTACCCCGACGTGTTTCCAGACGAGTTACCAGGACTACCGCCCGAGCGTGAGATCAAGTTTGAGATCTCACTAGTACCAGGGACCAGCCCCATCTCCACCGCGCCATAAGAATGGCACCGCTTGAGCTGCGAGAGCTCAAGTCCCAGTTGCAGGACCTTTTGGAGAAAGGTTTCGTGAGGCCCAGTGCGTCTCCCTGGGGAGCCCCGGTACTGTTTGTGAAGAAGAAGGATGGGACCCTACGCCTTTGTGTGGACTACCGACAGCTGAATAGGGTCACCATCAAGAACAGATATCCGCTGCCGAGGATCGACGATTTGTTTGACCAGTTGCGGGGTGCCACGGTGTTTTCCGAGATCGACTTGAGGTCTGGATTCCACCAGTTGAGGATCAGGGAGACCGACGTCTCCAAGACAGCTTTCCGCACCCGGTACGGACACTACGAGTTTTTGGTCATGCCGTTTGGGCTGACCAATGCCCCCGCTGCTTTCATGGACGTGATGAACCGGGTGTTTAGACCGTACTTGGACTAGTTTGTGGTGGTTTTCATAGATGATGTACTCATCTATTCTAGAGATCGGACGCAGCACGGACAGCACTTGCGGATGGTTCTGGACACTCTGAGACGACGCAGGCTGTACGCCAAATACAGCAAGTGCGAGTTCTGATTGAGGGAGGTGACCTTTTTGGGTCATGTGATCTCTGGAGACGGCCTGGCGGTGGACCCCGCCAAGGTCGAGGCAGTGCTCAGGTGGGAGAGACCGCGTTCAGTCACTGAGATTCGCAGTTTCCTGGGACTGGCAGGTTACTACAGACGGTTCATCAGAGGATTTTCACAGATTGCGCGTCCTATGACACAGTTGACCCGGAAGGACGTGCCTTTCGCTTGGACAGACGCCTGTGAGGCGTGTTTTCTGGAGCTGAAGGAGAGGTTGACCTCGGCTCCCGTGCTCACCATCCCTGACAGTAGTGGCGGGTTCGTTGTGTACACGGACGCTTCCTTGCAGGGTTAGGAGGTGTGCTCATGCAGAGATGTCACGTGGTCGCTTACGCTTCGCAGCAGCTGAAGCCCCATGAGCATACCTACCCTACCCACGATCTAGAGTTGGCAGCTGTTGTCTTCGCGCTGAAGACATGGAGGCACTACTTGTACGGTGAGACCTTCGAGATTTTTACAGATCACAAGAGCCTCAAATATCTTTTTGATCAGAAGGAGCTCAACATGAGATAGAGACGTTGGTTGGAGCTCCTGAAGGACTACGACTGCAGCATCTCCTACCACCCGGGAAAGGCCAATGTGGTGGCTGACGCCTTGAGCCGTAAGGCGCCCGCACGCTTGGCCAGTCTACAGTTACAGAGTTGGAGCCTTTTGGAGGAGGTGGGCAATTGGCGACCTCTAGAGTTACGAGGGTACTGTGGTGCAGTGACGGTGACACGGCAGACCAGGCCAGAGTTGTTAGACCGCATCATCACGGGACAGATGGCCGATCCGTACTTGCAGTCTTTGCGCGACAGAGTACTATCAGGGGACCCAGGGGACTTCTCTTTCACAGACCAGGTATTACGCTTGAAGGGACGGTTGTGCGTCCCCAGAGACGAGGAGCTGTTGAGAGAGCTCCTGACTGAGGCACACGGTTCCAGATTCACCATACATCCCGGAAACACAAAAATGTACCATGACTTGAGACGCGAGTTCTGGTGGAGAGGGATGAAGCGGGATGTGGGTGAGTTCGTGCAGCAGTGCTTAGTGTGCCAGCAGGTGAAAGCCGAGCATCAGAGGCCTGCAGGGCCGCTTCAGCCGCTTCCAGTGCCAGAGTGGAAGTGGGAGAGCATCACCATGGACTTGGTGGTGGGCTTACCTGTTACCCAGCGAGGACACGACGCAGTCTGGGTAATAGTGGATAGATTGACGAAGACGGCACGATTCTTGCCGATCCGAGTCACTTTGGGACCAGCACAGTTGGCAGAGAGGTATATCCGTGATGTGGTGCGACTACACGGAGTTCCGCGGGAGATCGTATCCGACCGGGATACCTGCTTTACGTCCCAGTTTTGGGCTGAGTTTCAGCAGGCTTTGGGGACGAGGTTGAGGTTTAGCACGGCTTACCACCCCCAGACGGACGGACAGTCGGAACGCACGATACAGACACTTGAGGACCTTTTGCGTGCCTGTGTACTAGACTGGAGGGGCTCTTGGGAGGAGCACCTGCCCCTGGCGGAGTTTGCATACAACAACAGTTATCACTCGAGCATCGGCATGGCTCCCTACGAGGCTCTGTACGGACGGAAATGCACGGCACCCTTGAGTTGGGTTGAGGTGGGGACCAAGTGGGAGGTTGGCCCCAGGTTGATCCGGCAGAGTCAGGAGGTAGTCGAGCAGATCCACAGACGACTCCGCACTGTCAGGAGCAGACAGAAGAGCTACGCAGATCGCAGACGCAGAGAGGTGCAGTTCGAGGTTGGGGACCACGTCTTCCTTCGTGTTTCGCCCATGAAGGGCTTACAGCGGTTTGGGGTGAGAGGGAAGCTCGCGTCGAGGTTCGTGGGGCCCTTTGAGGTCCTAGAGCGGGTTGGACCCGTTGCTTACAGACTTGCCCTTCCCCCGCAGCTTTCTGGTGTGCACGACGTGTTCCACGTGTCCAACCTCAGGAAGTACGTAGCCGATCCCAGCCACGTACTGAGACACGAGAGCGTCGAGGTGAGCGACGACCAGACCTACCCCGAGCGGCCAGTGCAGATCCTAGACCGAGCCGTCCGTAGGTTGAGACGAAAGCAAGTACCCCTGGTAAAGGTTTTGTGGAGGAGCCAGCGGTACGAGGAGGCTACCTGGGAGCCTGAGGCGGCAATGCGGGAGCGGTACCCGGAGCTTTTCGTGGGTACGTCTTTTCGGACCAGCTTCGGTCCTCTTTGAGTTTGTTATGGTTATTTGGACATCTTTTTCCCGCACCCTAGTTGGCACAAGTTTCGGGGACGAAACTTCCTTTGAGTTTGTTATATTGTAACGAACGCGTGCCCCAGACGCCTTTTAAGACGTCTGGGAGGTGGCCCAGACGTCAGACAAGACGTCTTGGATCACATCCAAACGTCTGACCAGACGTCCGAGATCGTTTACAGACGTCTGGAAAACAGTTATGTTCGCACGGGAGATTCGTCTGCGCGCCTGTGCGCGCAGACCTGCGATTCCTTCTCTCTCTCCCTCTGCGGCTGCAGGCGCGCTGCGACCACCTTCTCTCTCCTCCTCGCGCGGCCTTAAAAAGGGCGCGCCTCCCCTCCCGTCTCCACCGTCTCCTCCTTCTTCTCCTTCCTGAGCGCGAGGGCGTGCGAGCGCGAGGGCGGCAGCGGCAGCCGCAGTGAGCGCGGAGGAGGTGCGGCGTGCGAGGGTGGGGCTCTGCCGTGAGGGCGAGCTCGCCGAAGCGGCTTGGCCAGCCGGCGGAGGGCACGCGGAGCGACGCGGAGTGGGACCTGCTGCGGGCTGAGCAGCAGATGCGCGAGGTGCGACGCGGGCGGCGTCGCGAGCGGAGGCCGAGCAGGGTTCTGATTCTGGAAAGATTTCCAGAATCAGACGTCTGGGTTGATAGCCAGACGGCAAGGTCGACGTCTGTAAGATCATACAGACGTCTGAAAGGTAAGTTTCCGCTTTCTTCTTCCTTCTTCTCGACTGACCGTACTGAGGGAGGGGGGGTTGGCCGTGCGCAGGTCGCTGATTCGCCATCCTTTGCGAATCAGACGTCTGGAAGTTGTACCGGACGGCGGGAGTGATCTACAGACGTCCGTGTGTACCATCGGACGTCTGGGGTATAGGACAGACGTCCCCGCAGGCTTCTGGACGTCCGGGGAACCAAGCTGAACAGGTAATTCTCTGATCCACCGTTTAAGACGTCTGGAAGGAGTTCCAGACGTCTGATTTTGCACAGTATCATCTTTTTCGACCCGTTTAGGGCCCGTTTGGGCTCCGTTTTTCGCGATTCGAGTTGCGTTCTTTTCAGAATTAATTCCTCTACCCGTCTACAGTAGCTATACACTGTTCTGAGACACTCCTTGTGTTTGATCCTTGTGATAGGACCTCGTTCGGTTGCAGTCTTGAGAGTCGCGGAGGCACGCGGGATTCCCGATCACGCCCCCACTACTCCCGTTGTACCTGGTAGAGTGGCTTTAAGTATTAATAAAATCTGTTAAAGTATGGAACCATAACTAGAACCTAGGGCATTGCATGAATCCTATGAATGAGAAATATATGGAATGATAGCTCCTAGGTGTTGCATGAATCCTAGGGCCGGAAAACTAGATTGTATGATAGATCCTAGGGTATGGCATGAATCCTAGGGTGGAAAAACTAGTGGAATGTATATTACTGCAGTCTTGGGAAAATGGAAAGGAATATATATAAAGCTGCTTGTAAATTTAATTAACAGCTACCTGTCATGAATAAAGAAACATGTTTGAGATCATGGATTTTGAGAACGTGAATCTGGAAAGTGAAACATATGATGTTCTGAGATAAAGAGCTGGAACCCTACGGGGAATTAGGAGTGGAACTCCTGGAAAGAAAAAGGAATGGAACTGAGATGTAGTTTGTACTGTCTCTTGGGTACGCAGTACCAAGGGAAGTACCTGTACCTGTTTAGTGCAGAGTGGGGCCAGCCGCCCCAGGGACCCAGGGTTAGGATTGGCCGCTCTGTACCGACTTGTTGGCCCTCGTGTACGTAGTACTGAGGAGAGCTACTAGTGTTAGGAGAGTACTAGCTACCCCACGGGCCCCGGGGTTCTGCTAGCCTCCTTCACCGACTTGTTAGGCCCATTAGGGCAAACCAGGGTAGTCAGGCGAGGGTGCGCGGACTATGGAGGGGCAAGGCCCCGGTTTGGTTACTGTGGAGGGGTTGGACCCCTGTTGCTGAGAGGGCTCTGCCCTGGTTCCGTGCTGTGCTTTGGGCGCACCCGTTAACGGAAACGACTGACCGCGTGCCAGTGCGGGCTAGCTACCTGTGCGTCTATCGCGCGTGCCGTAGTCACCGTTACGTCTGTCAGTGACCTTGGGGTGGTTGACTGAGGGTAGGATCACCACGGGGGACTCTCCCGGCCAGGAGAGCACCACGTGCTACTTCTACTTTTGGAAAAGACTGCAATCAAGATCGTTCCCACGAGGACATTCGAGATCAAGTAAAGGATCTGAGAAATAAAAGAAATAGTGAGAAAAATTGAAAGATGTGAAAAAAAAAAGAAGTAATAGAACATAACAGCTACTGTACACTCTACTGTTGCCTTTAGTTAGTTTGCCACTCTACTCAGCGTTTTGCTGACGTGTTACACTCGTTACCTTTTTCAGGACCAGGTGTTGAGCAGCCAGGGTCGGCGGCTGCAGAGGACGCTGGGCCGAGTAGGGTCCAGTAGAGTACCACAGCCTTTTTGTACCCCTTTTGTTTCTGTTCTAGTGAGTAGTTTTTGTTTCCGCTGTACCTTCTTTACCTGCAGTTCTTGTTATATGATAAATGTTGTTTTACTGTTGTGGTGGTACCTACTGTAGTAGTTTCTTTCCTTACTGTTGTACTTTCTTACTGTTAGTTATATACATGCTGAATGTGGTTTATTTTACTGTCTTCTGGTTACTTCCTCGATGGACGACTAGGTCTTGGGATTAGTCGAGTCGGTCCGGTTCTCGTGTCTCGTAGGGACTCGGGAACCGGGTCGTTACAATTGATCACTACTTTAGCAACTTTAAGGGCTTGGCTAGTGACTTGAGATTCATGATTGTTTGATTTCCTGATGTTAGCAATGTACAGCGGGCAAATCGGATCATTTTCCTCTCAAGACCTTTTACTTTTTTTCATTATGTGGGAATTCAAATGAATTCCTGCTTACTTTGATTCTTGTGGGGAGGTAAAAAACATCTGTACTCGGCTACCAAATTTCTTTTATACACTGCTGGGGGTTCCCTTTTTCTCTTAGTAGGAGTTTTGGGTATAGGTTTATATGGTTCTGACGGCCCAATATGGAATTGGGAAACATTAGCGAATCAATCCTATCCCATAGCCTTGGAGATTCTATTCTATTTTGGCTTTCTTATTGCTTATGCTGTCAAATCATCGATTATACCCCTACATACATGGTTACCAGATACCCACGGAGAAGCACATTACAGTACATGTATGCTTCTGGCTGGAATCTTATGAAAAATGGGAGTGTATGGGTTGATTCGAATCAATATGGAAGTAGTTGAGTTTTTACCCCATGCTCATTCTATATTTTCTCCATGGTTCGTGATAGTGGGAATGATACAAATCATTTATGCAGCTTCAACCTAGTCAACATAATTTCAAAAGGAGAATAGCCTATTCCTTTGTATCTCATATGGGTTTTCTAATGATTGGAATTAGGCACTTCCATAACCAACGCACTTTCGACTCAAACTCGTCATTGTGAGTCTTTCTTCTCCTCATAATGTGATGAGCTTGATGTGCTAATGTGATCTGAGGGAAAGTCTCGATTCCTGATCATCGATCTACTTATTCTTTGCAAGGTAGTTTACATATTAATTCGCTCGATTTGAGATCATAAGGTACCGATTTACCGGATCGGCAGGGAGGGGAGAGTGATGCTAGTCCCGTGACACATCCCTTTTCGTTGATTGCCGCCCTTCTTCTTGTACCCGCTCCTCTAAGTAGGGACCTTCCTCTATAGGCATAACTAACAGTCAGGGGAGGCGATCGACGTGACGGAAAGCATCCATTGGAGAAAGATCAGTCTGCACTACCCTATGATGGAATAGCTCCACTCCGCAAGCTATGTGTCGCTTTTTAGCTCCTCTCAGCCGCTCCAAGTTGCACCCATCGACCTCTCTTTACTGGTTGCCAGTAGGAGGCTGTGCTCTCTTGTCCTGCAGTGACGGACAGGGGAGGGCAGGCATTGGCCTACCCTGCTTGACACGGGGCATCGCATACTAGAAGTATGTGGGTATGCTTGCCTATTTTCGACTCGAGAGGTCAGCTAATTGCAGAAGGTGATGCTTGGTAGTCGTCATTCGAGATTGGGTTGGTGTGAACTGCAGCATTGATATGCGCTATTAAAAATCATGCATTGGATGGATGCCCAGGTATTGAGATGGAAGGATGCTTTCAAAGGTGAAAGGCCACGAGGAGATCGATGTCTGTGATCCATGGATCTCAGATTGGGAAACCGTTTCCAAGCTCCATGTCTCGTTTGCGCTCTTTGGACTTTTCAAACTTAGTGAACTGAAACATCTTAGTAGCTAAAGGAAGGGAAATCAACCAAGACTCCGTTAGTAGCAGCAAGCGAGAGCGGATTTGGCCCTAGCTGAAAGTGAGTAGGTGTTCCGATTTCGTTCAATTTGGATGGGATGATGGAAAAACCAGCAAGCAGCCCCCTCTGTCGTCCATCGTCATTGTAGCGTGCCTGGAGTCGTACAACGTCAGCAACAACCTGGGGCGCAAGCGTAGGCAAGCGGCCAGTCTCTCAAAGAGAAGTAGCATCATGGGGCAGTGAACTGTAATTGGAAAAGGTTGGAAGATCTTGCCAAAGAAGGTGATAGCCCTGTAGATTCGTTCCCATGGTTTGATCCTTCCCAATCAAACGCAACGTGTTCGAATGATGATCACTTTTACGCAAGAAAGGGGGACCACCCTCTGACGCCTGGCGTATTCCTCAATGACTGATAGCATACAAGTACAGTGAGGGAAAGGTGAAAAGAACCCCCATCGGGGAGTGCAATAGAGAACCTGAAATCCGATGCAAACAATCAGTCGAAGGAGCGGAGCGCAGGCGCACTCACTCTAACGGCGTACCTTTTGCATAATGGGTCAGCAAGGAAATGGGAATAACGGCTTAAGCTTACCATTAGGTGTAGGCGCTTTCCAGAGGTTCCATCTTTGGGTTCTTCCTATTTTACCCAAAACCAATCGATCTAGCCATGAGCAGGTTGAAGAGAACTTGGAAAGGCCTTGGAGGATCGAACCCACATATGTGGCAAAATACGTGGGTGACTTGTGGCTAGGGGTGAGAGGCCAACCAAGATCGGATATAGCTGGTTTTCTGCGAAATCTATTTAAGTAGAGCATATGATGTCGATGGCCCGAGGTAGAGCACTCAATGGTCCCAGGTGGCTTTCGCTTTACCAACCCCAGGGAAACTCCGAATACAGGCCATCATCATTTGTACAGACAGACTTTTTGGGTGCTAAGATCCAAAGTCAAGAGGGAAATAGCCCAGATCGTACGCTAATGTTCCTAAGAAATCACTTAGTGGAAAAGGCAGTGATTGATCGATGACAACCAGGAGGTGGGCTTGGAAGCAGCCATCGTTTGAAGAATGCGTAATAGCTCACTGGTCTGGATCCATTGCACCAAAAATGTATCGGGGCTCAAGTGATTCACGGAAGTGACGAGACCAACTTGTTTGTGTTAGTAGCGGGATGTTCTATCAATCGAGGAATGTTTTTGGTTACAAGACCTGGAGATATCAGAAGTGAGAATGCTGATATGAGTAAAAGAAATCCTGTGAAAAAGACGATCGCCTACCAGTGGAAGGCTTTCTGCATTCAGTCAATCTATGCAGAGTGAATCAGTCCCTAAGGACAGTTAAGGAAAAAGGCCCCTACTGGGAGTCTGATGGGTACACGAAAGTGACGAAGTGGCTTTGACTACTAAACCATGCCTGTCTGTTGGAACGAATTGGATGATTGGGTCACGGCTCAGCCAAAAGCACTTGACTTTACCACAAGCCATGCCAACTTACCACAAGTCATCAAAGCCTCCCCAGAGGAGGGCTCTCTCTGTTCACTCGAATCGGGGAGAGCCACCTCGCCACAGTCTCGACAAAGGGGGGTGGACACTTCCAGGAAAAAACTTCGAATTGGGGGGTACCCGGTGAACTGACCGTACCCCAAACCAACACTGGTTCACAAGTAGAGTATACTAGGGCATGTCGAGAGAACCATGTCGAAGGAACTTGGCAAATGACCTCGTCACTTCGGGAGAAGGGGTTCTCTCCCCTCCTCTGAGGTTGGGGAAAGCGACACAAGTCAGGGGGTAGCGACTGTTTATTAAAAACACAGGACTCTGCTAAGTGGTAACACGATGTATAAAGTCTGACACCTGGCCGATGCTGGAAGGCCAGAAGGAGAAGTGTGATAAGCTTTGAATGGAAGCCCCGGTAAATGGTGGTAGTAACTCTAACTGTCTTAAGGTAGCGAAATTCCTTGTCACATAAGTAGCGACCTGCACGAATGGTGTCACGACTGCCCTGCTATCTCTGACATGGACCCGGTGAAATTGAATTCTCTATGAAGATGCGGAGTACCAACGGCTAGACAGTAAGACCCCATGCACCTTGACTATAGCTTCGCAGTGACAACCGTCGACCAAATGTGTAGGATAGGTGGGAGGTGGTGACACACTACGACCAATCCTGAAAGACCACTCTTTCGTCTGACGGATGCCTAACCGCTTTCTAGGGGGAGAGACACTGCGAGGTCGGTAGTTTATCTAGGGCAGATGCCTCCTAAAGAGTAACGGAGGTGTGCGAAGGTAGGTATTTCTCGAGTCGATCTACTCGTGAGCATAATGGTAGCTTTAAGCCTGCTGGACTGTGAGACCAACAGGTCAAACAGAGATGAAAGTCAACCATAGTGATCTGGGAGTCCCGTGTGGAAGGGCTCTCGCTCAATGGATCAAAGGTACGCTGGGGATAACAGGCTGATGACTCCCAAGATCTCTTATCGATGAAGTCGTTTGGCACCTCGATGTTGACTCATCACATCCTGGGGTTAAAAGAGGTCCCAAGGGTTCGGCTGTTTGTCGATGAAAGTGGTACGTGAGTTGGGTTTAGAACTTCGTGAGATAGTTCGGTTCTTATCTACCATTGGTGTTAAAGGGAGAACTACGAGGAGCCAACCCTAGTACGAGAGGACTGGGTTGGGCCAACTGCTTGTGTACTGATTGTTATGCCAATAGCAGTGCCAGGAAGCTAAGTTGGTATGGAAGAACTGCTGCACCATGGGAAATCCTTCTCTATACAAGTTCTCGTATGAGGTTTTTGAACAAAACTTTGATAGGCGAGAGGTGTAAGCACCGCGAGGTGTTCAGCGATCTCGTGCTACATTAAGAAATTGCACTTTCCCATTAGTTTCGATGAGTACTATTAATATCTATTCTCAACTTCCCGACTTAATCTCTGATGAGAGCCTCATCATGAGCCATAACTAGCTCATTTTGACCTAATAAAGAGAGTAAAAGCTCCTACATAACCTAGAAGAGGGCCTAATTGGAGGAATAAGTGTTCTGAGAAGAAAACATGAAATAAAGGTTAAAACTGTAATTTTACCATTACAGTAAATAAACGGAATTTCTCAGAGACAGGGCATAGGTCAAATGGTTTAAATGAGATAAAAAGTGGGTTGAATCAATCAGAAATGAGTTCATGTGCAATCTAGGAATTAAATGACATTTGGTAACCCTAAAACAGACCCGCTTAATTCAACAAGGTTTCGATCAAGATAAAAATCAAGTAAACCCTCTAAAAATCATGGAAAAATATCCCCTAGGGTTTAGAACATTCAATTTGGCCTTTGGAACCTAGTTTGACCTAGAATAGGGTCCTAGCTCATCAATTGACCTAATTTGGATTTTTACGCAAAATGTCTAGTCAAACGTGATCAAACCTAAAATCCAACTTCACCATTGGATTCCTTAGGTCCAAATTAGGTTTGTACCAAAATTTGGACCAAAGGGGAGGTCATCTTGACCTACTTTGCAATTTAGTACACCCAATCACATTTTGGTCCCTATCTTTTGAAAATCATCACAATAACCCCCCTATCTTTCTCGCCAATCTTGCAATCATGTCCTTCCACCATTATTGGGGAAGATTCTTCTCCGGCAAGGTTGACAGGGGGGTACGCTCAAATTCCTCAGAGATCTCCCAGAATTGGAAGGGAGATTCTCTAAGGAATTCCCTTCCATCTAAGCCCGATCTTAATCTCTGATTTCTTTCCAAACTCTTGTGTGAACGCACGAGAGATTTGGATCTCAACCACCTTCCTTCTCCAGCGAGACAGCGGTGGCCAAAAGCCTGCCCTCCACACACCAGAAAGCTCGGCCAGCACCTATAAAAAGACCTTGGACCCTCTGCAAGATCTGAGACTTGTCTTAGCCGTAGAATCCTCCAAATTTTCTTCTCTCCTCTCTTCGGCCAAGGAACCTGCAAGCTCCGGCGACACCTCTCCTCCTTCTCGATGCTCTGCTGCCATACCAGTAGCAGAGTCTACTTCGCCTCATCCTCCCACATCACGCCACACCAAGCGCACGTTTCCCCGACCTCTTCCTCATCACCGTCATCTCCCTCAGGGTTATCTTCTCCGACGACAGCAACTACGAGTCGTCTGACTCCGCTACCCCTGTTCTCTCCCAATAGTCCAGATAAGTTCCCCATCTTCCCCTTTTTCATTTCCTCACTTTATTTCACTCAATCGACCCTTGACCGTTCCTATTCACCTCCACCTTCCTCATCTCCGGCCGCCCTCCGGCGAGATGCTCCCGTCGCTCCACAGCCCCACACGTCTCGCCGACCATCACATAACCTCTGCCTCATCTCACTGAGCATCCTCCACTCATCCACGGCCCCGCCACACCACCGCAGCAACCCCCTGAACACACCCACCCGTCCGGCCACAGAGCGACCTAGGCACTCACGCCTAGGCCGCCCCACGCCCTGCCACATAGCTGATCTCCTTCACCGTGACACAGTGAAGGTCCCTCGATGATCTAATTAGGCCGCAAGGCCATTTTCGTGCTTGACAGGTTCCCAGCCCCTACCGCCATTGACGACGACTCGACAAAGCTCCAAGCTCACTCCAGGCTTTAGGACCGCAAGGCTCCAGGTGCTGCGGATTCGGGGAGGTCGTGCGAAGGGAGCTAGCCCAGCAGGTGAAGCCAACAGAGCCTGCAGTTGAGGAATTGAAGGCGTGATCAGCTGCGGGCACGCGAAGAACAGCAGTGGGCTTTAGTCCCACATCAGTAAGCCAAGATGCACCAACACCCTTTAAATTATTTTTGTGAAATAGCCTCTTCGCCTCCAGTTATACTTGGGGTGAGGTCCCTCACCCATCTCACTACGCCTCATCCGTGGTTTTGCCTCACGGATCTAGCGCGACCCGACCCGACCTTGTCCTGAGCACGCCTCACGCACCACCCTCACGATGATGCGCCTAGTCACAGGTGCGCCACCCGACTCGTTAACCCATCTCTAAGATAGCGTGCGGAGAGTGGTTGACACAGAGAGAAAGCGACACGTGCGGGTAGACGGATAGGTTTTGCTGTGTAATAGTGTGTGCAGGACACAGGGACTTTGGCCGCGGCAAGAAAGAAGGAAGATCTACCAAGGAAGAAAGGCAAGGCAGAAAGGAAGAAGAAATGAGGGAAAGAAAGCGCTCTGCCAACGAAGAAAGAGAGGCAAGGCAGAGAAGAACAGAATCGAGGAAGACTGAAGAAGAAGAAGAAGAAGACAAGGGGCAGACGAAGACTCAAGAAGGCAAAGGAAAAGAAAACAAAGAAGAAAGTCAGACCTTGGTCGCAGGAAGAAATGAAATAGAGGGAGAGAAACAGAAGCATCAAGGAAGGAAAGGAGCTTTATTTTAAGACATCTGATATTGTATCAGACGTCCATTTTTTGTTTTCTTTGAGCAATTTCTTTTTGTAACACTCTCCTTGAACTAGTCATTTATTTTCATTTAAAAAGTTGTGTTCTCAAGTTTTGAAAGTACTTAGATTGCTCCCTGTGTTCGACCTCAGATACTCCGATTTTCGAGTTATAAAATCTTTATTTGTTTTCACGGAAAGTTCGTCTATATTACAACGCATTAATTATTAAAACACGATCTAGCCGCGCAAACAATCACCAACCTACCCAGGACAAGACAAGAAAGAATAGGCCTCCCATAGTTAGCAGTTTACTTATTGATAATCAATTACTATAGTTAGCAGGATTTAAGGGAGGAAGTGAAATACAAGGAGAATTAGGCTTCTAAAAGACTGATTCACTAAGTAAAGTAGCTTGGCTTGGTGGCGAGGGTGAATGGAGAGCGATTAGGGATTAGTCGTTCATTCACTTGTTTCCTCAACCCCAACCCAGGATCAGAGACCTTTACTACTTACCGGGTTTTTACAGAAGTGTCAGAGTGTTTAGTCAGATAATACGAGGTGGGTTGAGCTATTCCCTATAAAGACTACCTTCTCACTTCCATTCATACACCTGCTTCACAACCCTAGGGACGTTACTAAGGGAAGGGGATCTGAATGAAGCTGGAGTTTACACTTGAACCAGACTTATCAGAAATGGTTGTTCCCGGGTGCATGCATATTGTATTATTGATGTTCCAAGCCTGGAATAGAGGGATGGGGTGAGGACAAAGGGAATTATGTGATTGGAGCTAAAGAGCTACCTGTATGAAGTCACTATGTGGTTTATAAACCTAGGCTTTCATTCAGCTCGGGCGGGAATCTGATACAAGCTCAACCCTTGCTCCAATCCGGCTGATGTCAGGTTAGGAGTCTAAACACTTGTTCTGAAAAACCCAGTCCTAGGAAACCACACTCTTCTCTTTGGGGGCTATATAATAGGAACTCCTCGGGCTGCAACAATAGAATTCTCTTGTTCTAGAAAGACTCAATTCATACTAATATATGTGGACCATACCCATTCACTCAGAAATACCCTTGAGGGTTGGAGTAGACTATTAATTGTTTAACTTCTTCCTTCTTTACTTTACTACAAAGCTCCTTTGAATTCCATGCTTTGGGGAACAAGGCTATTAACCCTAGGCTTCATCCCCTGGGGAACTAGCCATAAAGCCGCCTTTTGCTTTTCTCCTCTCTACTACAACTCGCTCTGCTATGAAAAGCCAAAAAGAGACCAGAAGCCGTTCATTAATAATATGAATCCCGACCTGAGAAAATCATTAGATAAATTCACTCCGGCCCAATACTCACCAACAGTAACCAGGGGTCTCCAATCAAACCATTCACCAACCCCAGGTTTGGCCGATGAGGTCCTGGGCCGTTGAACAACTCCTCACTTGGAAACAAAGCGGTGAACTACATACACTTCGTGTACTTTGTGAAGTTCTAACAACATTTCTCTCTTCGAGACATCCTAGGTCTGAGATAAGCATCTAATATTCCTAGCTCGGGTTCCCCCTCGATTGACTCCATCCCTCAATGACTAGCCTCAGTCACATGATTATAAGCCAGTAAAGGAACTATTAAAGCTATGAATGAACTTATGGAGCTATTATTATTGGATTTGATTTGAATCAAAAATAGGTTCCAATCTATCAATATATATATGAAATTAATACTTGACTTTAATAGTAGCATCATGTGTGATTGAGTGACTATTAGGTGACTATGACCCCAGCCTATATCAGATCTCATCCATGAATGACGCTCTTAGTACTCGAAGTTCCTAGCATTTTGAAATTCCCTGTCTTAGCCCCAATGTGCTTAGTCTTAAAGTGTGAACTCCCATCTACCCCGTAAAAAAGAGGTGAAAGCTTACTTATTAGGGGAAATCCTAATTGAAGTCATCTTTTTCCATCTACCCCATCAAAAAGAGGTGAAAGCTTACTTATTCGGGGAAAACCTAATTAAAGTTGTCTTTTTTCCATCTACCCCGTCAAAAAGAGGTGAAATTCTATTGATACTTATTATAGACAAAGACCTAGAATATATCTATTGGATTACTTACTCGCTCATACGACTCGCTCATACGCAAAGAAATACCATGAAAAGCTCGTCGACTTTACCAATAGGGTATTTCTATGACTCTCTTGCACCTACGACTTGCTGACTCACAGACTCGCATGCACCGTAGACTCACAGAGCTGGGTTTTCAATGTGCAAGTGATATTAGTGCTTTTTATTATTTGCTTGACAGGATGCAGGTTCACATTGGTTTTGATTGACAGGGTATGAATTTGAAGGTTCACATCTATTTTTGTTGACTTCAACTGAGGGGGGAGAGAGGTTCAACATGAGGATTTCATATCATTTCGGAGACAGCCTTGCCATACCATACCTACCACTCCTACTCCTCTGTAGAATGATGGTTTTGTAAAATCCCTTCTCTTCCATGCCACCTTAGATTAGAAAGTAGAGTTAGGTGTGAATTATAGAGGCTCCTATTAAGTGAAGGTAAGGTCACAGTACACTGTCATTTACCTTTCTGACTCTGTCCCATTTTCTTTGACCTCAGGATTCTACACTCCAGTGAACTTGCATATACTCCAACTCCCGTTTACTCTTCTTCACGTAATCCTACTATTCCCTTCTTTCGGGGTGGGGTTAGTTTTGATATATGCATATATTTTGAAATCCTCCCACTGCTTGTTGCAGGGAGCGATCATGTGAGATAGATTTCACTCCCCTCCCCCTGCCCGATAGGGGGTTTTCTTTTAACCTTTCTCGAACACTACTACTTAAAAGAAAATGCTATCGGTGTCACCCAGGAGTATTGACTTTAGCTGCCTTGGCAAGGACCTTTTCTCTTGCTTGCTGATTCACACCAGATTCCACGTGCCCCATGAGGGTCAGAGCGTAAACTAGTGATGCTTTCTCGACTACTGGCACCATCTACGATGCAACATTCCACCGCTTCGCCTAGCAACACTAGGCTTGTATTGCTCTCCCACAACCCTGTTTTCATGGTTTAGGCTACTTACTCCTATTTCTTCACTCGTCGCGTATACGAGAATAGCAGCTTTTGCTTTCTTTTCCTCTGGCTACTAAGATGTTGAAGTTCACCAGGCAATCTCTTGCGAATTCAGCAGCAGGTTTACCTACCACAGCACCCTACCTCATTCGGGCCGGCTGGATCTATGCTGATTTTAGACTACCCTCAACATCATTTCGTCACTGACTACGCCCTGATTCTTTCTTTAGAGTTAGGGTAAACCACTACCTGCCTCTCAAGTCTCGCCGACAATGAAAGAAGATAGAGGCCAACGATAGACAAGAATCACTCCCCTCCCACCCCCCCGTCGAACACAGTAGCTTACTACTTTCTTTCATCTATCTGTGCTATTCTCAAAATACCCACTCTTCTCTCAACCAAATAAAAGGCAAGGCACGGAGGTACTTATTGGGTTGGAAAATCAATCCCTGGGTTAGATGAGACTGGGGAAGGAGATATCCATAGCTAGGTATAATCTAGGGGATAGGTACCTCTAGGGATAATAAGCTAGGGGATAGGTACTACCTAGTTTGTATATATACATTCCCCCCCTCCCCTGATATAGTGGTTTTCCAACTACCAACTATTGGTAGAAGGAAAGAAACAGTACATACTCCCTTCTCTATTGTCCATACTCTCCCCCTTCCTTCTCTATAGATAGATAGAAGAGGGAAAAGTACCTCAGGTATAAGGGGCCTACTCTTGATGAATAAAGTGGATTTGACTATTCCCATACTAGTAGCAAGAGGAGGAGAAGAGTATACCCCCTAGGAATTCAATACCAGGAAATCAGTAAAGAAAATCCATGGATCGACCTCCTCGTTGTAGCCCCTAAGTAACATCCTATGATATCACCCCTAAGTAACAGCCTATGACCGACAAGACTGACTACTCGATAGATACAACTGCCAAGTCACGCACAACTGATATGAAGCTCTTTGAGGTCTTGAAAAATAAGAAAGCAATTCAGAAAGAAAAGCATTCTCCACCTACCAAGCAAGAGGCTCAGAAGAAGCCTCGGACAGTAAGAGGAAACCCCCAGTGTACAAGGGGGAAAGGGATCCAGCACTAGCTTAGGACTGGACCCAGGAAAAGAGATTCGAGTGCATGATGAACTTTGGCCTTCGTCACATACCACTTCAAGGTGGAGAGATGATGGAGAACTGTGAAAGGTGGAAGGCATGACCTGGAACCAGTTCATGAGGCACTTTAGTGACCTCCCTGGTGTAGAAGATGGAGTGATTCCATTGACACCATATGACTGTAAGTGAGTACAATCTTCAGAATATGGAATTGTCTAGATGCTGGAAAGACTTCGGAAGAATTCCAGTGGAGGTTTGAGCTCCATACGCAGCCAAGTCACCATAGCTGAGGTAGCTGATCGAGTGACTGTGCGGTGGTGTGGAAGCTATTTACAAGCAAAAAGAAATGAGAAACAGAAAGAGGCAGAACAATGGGAGTAGGGGACTACCCCTGAAGGGCCAGGAATTAAGGCCTAGTACTACACATCCTTTAGTAGACCCTCACCTGGCCAAATAGTGGCAGGTCACAAAGACCGGTAGCCCCCGGCCTGGAAGGTATAGCTCCCAATTTGCAAAAGGTGCGGGAATGGTGCGACACGTAGCTTGCCGAGTGGAGCGGAAATGCGACACATGCGGGTTTTTTTTATTAGCTCACCCTCGGTAGCTACCCGTAGGGGGCGAAATGGAGTGGGAGTTGAAGTGCATTAGGAGACAGGGCGGAAAACTGGTGTGAAGGGAGCATATTATAATAAAAAGCATCCAGCACATCAAACAGCAGCTTAACCAGAACGCTTAATAGTTGCTGGTGACTTCGGCTCCCCTAAAGCGCTTTGTGATGAGCGCTCAAACTACTAGAGGCTTCAAAAGACACATCTGTGGTACTGTGCCTCAATTTGGTTTGCAGTCTTCACAACTCGTGGCTAATGAGAAAATTCTCTAGCTCATCCACAGTGACTTAAAAAAAGCCCGCAAGAGCTGCCAAAACCATATTCTCCATTGAGTCAGAGTCTCCTCAGCTTGGTATTCGTGATCTTGCAGGTTGACGAAACAAGTAAGAATTTGCATCAAGATAGGAGGTGGGAGGTGTCAATCAAGCAACTGGTGGATGCTCCCTGAAGGGGACAGAAATAGACTTCTATTTTCTGCTTCCAAAGCTGGTGGGAGGGCCCTCTCCACTGGTAGACTGGCATGCGTTCATGTTCACTTACTGATGTCTGCTCACTCGAAAACCCTTGGGCATCAAAATAAGCACACAATTGGGTACGCATAGTGGGCATGCTTTTTAGGAAGGGGAGACTGGACAGGGCTCTCTGTAATAAAGATTGGTTGTCCACTCCTCCCCACGAGGACTACCTCTCCCCAAGCACAAGTGACCACACAGCTATGCTCATAAAGTTGGGGCCTATCATGAGCCCGAGCAAAAGACCATTCCGCCATTACAATTTCTGGTGTAGGCATATTAGATGCCTAACTGTGGCATACCCCATCCATGAGTGAAGCCCGAGGTTAGGCACAAGTGAAGAATGTTTGTTGGCTGCCCAATGATTGGGATGTGGAGGGTAGAGGAGAGCCAAAAGAGATTGTGATCAAAAAGCAGAAAGAAGTTCAGGTAGGAATAGGAAATCAAAATAGGATATTCCAGCAAGAATCAAAGAGGTCCAAGCTCGGCACCATTCATGATGGGGTAAGATCCAATTCTCCCCACTTGCCCCCTATTTTGAAGGAGTTGGAATCTCTTCTAGCATGTGAAGAAAGTGCTTGATGCCAAAGAAGGAGGGTGGATTGGTTGCAAGAGATAGGAAGTCAAAGTCTACGCTGCCACGAAGAATAAGGAACTGGAAAATTCTTGCAAGAGTACCCTAGGTTTAGGACCTTGCAGTACAAGATCTTGGAATCTTTTCATCAACAAGACTACTACTAAAAAACTGCACCAGAATGATATGAAAGCGGAATGTCACTAGAGAGGCCAATGAGTGGCTATGTAGACCTATCTGTCAGCTTAGAGGGGATCAAGTCGGTCATATTCCATGTGTGCCAAGAGATTCTTTGCTCCTCTCCGCTTCGCTACAAGTTGCTAGGTCCAATGTTACTGATTTCGGCAAGCGTTGGAGAATTCTCCAGGTGTGAGAGCTTTGAGCTTTTTCTTTAATGGAGGAGGAGTTGAACCATACATTCCCAAAGCGAAGGACCCTATCTTCTGACTGATAGTATAGGCCAATAGCTTTCAATTCCTAAATTGGATCAAAGATCGTCGAAGGTGGTCTGACCATTCCGAACCAACTTTCTGAAGGGGTGCTGACTGCTCATTGCCACAAGTTTGTCGAGAGGTAGAAAAGGGGGTCCTAAAAAAGTGTCGAACGTTGAGGTCCATGTGAATCGGGAGTGTCTATGGCATTGCCTTAGGTGTATGGGTTTCAGCGATACTCGATCAGATTTTCCCATTCGATAAGTACTATTAATATCTATTCTTTCTTGTCTTGTCTCGGGCCGGTTGGAGTAGTAGGATTTTAGTGTATGTCATCAGCCTGGTTAATGATCTTCCCCTAGAATGAATCACACATGTATATTATATAAAGCCTAATCCATGAGTTTCAGTAATATATGCTGGGGTAAAAGCACTGGGTAATAGTCACCAATGGGGCTGAGTAATAGTCACCTACTTCTGGCGCTCCTTTCTATAGTAACTACATTAATGAGTTTTCTAGTTACGTTTTCTAGTATTACCCTCAATCCAATTTTCTTATATAAGATTACGGATACTCCCTCTCCACTTCTCGTATAGTTGATTCTCCAGCTTCTGCTATTAGAGTAGGTTAAGAACGATAGATTATCCTCCGAACTACCCAAGAGCGCTCCTGCCGAAAGTGACTCCTCGAGAGTCTCCTGTGTAGGCCAAAATGGTACTCGCTTTGAATTCGATTGAACTTGCTCCATCTTTGATTTTTCCCTGAAATAAAAAGGAAAGATGAAATGATCAATGAATCGAATCATAGTTCAGGACTGACGGGGCTCGAACCTGTAGCTTCTGTCTTGGCAGGGTGGTGCTCTGAACTACCCAATTGAACTACAATCCTGGGGAAGTGTACAGCATACAGATTGGTTGGTTTCATTCAAACCATCCTATTTTTGTCATATTGGAATAGAAATACAAATAATATACTGATCTTATATCCACATGGATATGGATTCTAGTAAGAGTGGGACGGATTCCTAGAAATACCGATTGTCCCTCTTTCTTTTATTGCACTACCAAGTAGTGTAGCAAGGTTGAGAATGAATCCTTCTATAAAAAAAAAGGAATCCTTTGTGATTCCTTTCATGATGCTTAGGAATGATGAATCTAGATCCCTAGAAAGCTGAGAACGAGTGCGAAAAGATGGGATAGAGACACTTTTTTTAAGGAACTCTTTCTTATTCTATAAGATTTTCTGTATCAGACATACTTTTCAAAAATGGAAGACAAATTGGTTCTATCATACTCATGGAGCAACGAATTCTTGGGCCGAGCTGGATTTGAACCAGCGTAGAGCCATTCCACCATATTGCCAATGAATTGATAGTCCGTCCCCATTAACTGCTCGGGCATCGACTTAGGAAGAATCCATTCTAGGATTATGGAGAATGGATAATTCATGATCCACTGCCTTGTTCAAGTACTACTTTTCCCCCAAGTAAGTCGAATCCCCGCTCCCTCCTTGAAAGAGAGATGTCCTAAACCGCTAGACGATGGGGGCATACCTGCCCGACAACCATCAAACTATGATTATAATATGAATAGTTTTTTGGAATTGTCAATATCAAGAATTCTATAGTAAAGTATGGCGAAACTCGAAAAATCTTCCTTCATAGAAGTTTTCTTTCTTGTACCGTACTCTTTCTATCTATTCCATACTTCAGATTTTGGATTCTTTCTTTTTTCATTGGATTTTTCTATTTTCGATGTATATCTATTTCTTTGTTTTATATTCGTGGAATTTGTTTGATTTGGAATTTCTATGAAAATAATTAGGATGGATAGGATATACATATATAGCATTTTTCATATAGAATTTTTGAAACTACTTTGATATATTCTAGATATAATTATTGTATAGGATTACTTATTTGCAGCTCAGAGTGGTGAAGTAAAGAATTGGTCCGAACTTGTATTTCTCCAATCCAAAATCATTTTCCCCTAACCATAGACTTCCTTTTCGATCAATCCAATCTATGATTTCTGAATGAGTTCCTTGAATACTCCATGGAATCCATGTCTTTATGTATATATAATACATACATAGGAACAGTAGATTCAATAATGGAAGATGGATAATTCATGAATGGAATAAAACGAGAACATACCCTTTACAAATCACTCAGTGGTAGAGTCACATCATGGGGTAGTAACATAAAGCAAGGTCGTGTTGTGGCAAGAGCAAGTGAAAGAAGACTTGCAAAACAAAGTGACGAGGATGTTGCGAGCTGTAATCCGATGGTTGGGACCCTTCGCATTTCTTTGATTGATTTTCAGAATGAAGGAAGGAGTATGTGAAGTAGGGCATTGAAGATAGAGGAAGAAATCAAAGAATGAGGCAAATT
This sequence comes from Thalassia testudinum, assembly GCA_037157565.1. Lineage (NCBI taxonomy): Eukaryota > Viridiplantae > Streptophyta > Magnoliopsida > Alismatales > Hydrocharitaceae > Thalassia > Thalassia testudinum. Next base: position 105,369,171 of record JAZHRO010000003.1, on the reverse strand, counting down.
GGAATAAGTGTTAAAGAGAAAGAATCCCGAGTCAGCGGAGAGGTACCAGATATTCTGTCTCATTCCATTCAACGACCAGTAACCAATGTCGCAAACTCAAAAATCCATGGTTTCCCGGTAGAACCTCATTTCGACCAAGTTCTGGAACCAAGAAGGGATTTTTCGCACAGCTTGATCAGGGGGCCTGTCCCACTTGTATACCATATTTGGCCGAAGAAGCATCAGACATGTCAGACTTCCTAACTAGCCCAAAATTGGACCAAGATCTGCTTTCATTATATGGGCAATACTGATCTATTTTAGTAGATTATATGGATGTAGATAAAGCTAATTCTTTAGAACCCTAGGAATTGGAAAGATCTCTTTTCAATTGGAATTTACCCAGTTCATATCTTTCTTTCGTCTGTTCCCGCTTGATGAGTCCATTTTAATGGACTAATATTATGCTTAAGTAACTTTAATCGTACCATTTAGGTGTGTTAATAACTACAATTAAGTTGTAGAATATTTGTATGCATCATGATTTAAGTTTATAACATTCTATAACTTAATATGTAATGATTTTGTTGTTTTTATGTGCAGGAATTATATTTAGAAAGAGCAAGGGTTGAGGAGCAAATTTCCCCAACAACCGGTGGCATCTTTTCCCTTTCCACCGGCCACCCTCAATAGCCGCCAGCCTCAAGAACGCCTCCTGCCAAAATTAGAAAAGGGATTTGAAAATCCCTTGATTGACGCATGCAGGGAGAGAGATGCGCCGGCCTCAACAATCGGTGGCATCTTCCCCCTTGCGGGGAACAACCCCAAGTGTGCACTATGGACCAGCACGCGCCCTACTCCTTCCACGCGTGCTCCAACCTCTCCAACGCCACCTCTTCCCGCACTCGCCATCACCAAGTTCTTCACCGCTTAGCACTCCCAGCAGGCGCGCAAGCCAAGTACCGCACCCGCACTCCTGCAAGCGCACCTCCAGACACCCCACCGCGCCTACCTCCGCGCACCCCTGCAGGCACCACTCCCACTTCACCTTGTGCACCCCCTCCTCCAGGCAGCCAGGCGCACCCGCACTTCTGCAGACCCGCCTCGTGCACCCTGCCAGGCCGTGCCTGCAGGCGCACGCCCACCTTCTAGCGCCTCACCATCCACCCTGCAGCACCTCTTCTGCAGACCCGCCTCGCGCACCCTGCAAGGCCGCGCCCGCAGGCGCACCCTCCTTCCAGTGCCTAGCATCCCCAGCAGGCACCGCGCGCCTCAACCCCCAGTGCTCCTTCAGGCGTGCCCCTCTCCAGTGCCTTCACCACCGCCACGCCACCGAAGGCGCTTCACAGCAGTGCAGCACCGCCCGCTGGCATGCGCCGTCTGCAGCGCGCGTCCTTTTCAACCAGGTGCTTCACAGCAGCAGCAGCCTCCTTCGGCATCTTCTCCTCCATCGGCCGGCCATCTCCGTCGACGTCGCAACCTCCATCAAATCGGCCTCGTCCTCGCCAACATCCCTTACTTGTGAAAGCCCCGCCTGTGCTCTCTCTCTCTCGTGAGGAGGAGAGAGTGCAAATGCTCTGTTTTATCTAATAATTAAAATTACATTCACTTTCATTGCCACCAGAATTTGATTTTTATTTATTATTATTATTATATTGTGGCAAAATTGCACATGCACACTTATATTCTCTAATAATTGCAAATTAATGATATTCACCTATTTTAAGATTGGTTTTGGGCTTAACTTGTGCACTAATTTTATCTAGTACACGTCATGTGAAAATTACATAAAATCATCATATGTTTATTGAAGATTTCAGTGAGGGAAAACTGCACATATACCCTTGTCTTTTTATGTTATTGTGAATCTACTTTCCATCGCATTTTATGTCAGATTTGAATAGGGATTTCACAATTTACCAAAAGAATATAAAATAATCGAGAGTTTATTGCATAATTGTCTCCCTGTGGACACGACCCGCTCTTCTATGAGTGGTTATTTTTATTTTTGATTAGTCGATTTTTCCACCACTTAAATACTACAACGCAAAGCGGAAAGTCGACTCATCAAATTGGCGCCATGCTGAGGAGGCAATAGATGCAATAGATTTACTTTATTATTTTTGAATATTCTGAGTGGCGAAATTATCTGATCAATTTTTTTACTGTGCGAGGAATCTGACACGGCAGCAGAGCATCGACATTGAACCTGAACGACGCGCACGGCGGAGACAATCCTTTTGGTGGACCTTGATGCCACCTGGAGGATGGCAACAGGAACACGTGGGCCTTGATCCCACGCACATAGGCTTATGAAGAAGCCTATTTATGATTTAGTAAGATTTAGTTAGATAGACATTAGAATTTAAATTCTATCTTTTCGACCCTTGTCGGGTATTTTTGGGAACATGTTCCCAATGTCACTTTATTTCTTGTCGCTCTTGTATGCGGGAGAGTATTTTTGGGAGCATGTTCCCATTTATTTAGATTATAGGATTATTTGAACTATTTGAACTGAATTTCAATTAGTTAGCAAGATTAGGTCTATTTGTTATTATTATTAAAAAAAAAAATCGAACTACCTGCTAGAAGCTTCATATCTACAGGATGACCATCTAGGACTGAATGAGCAGCATCTAGTTTATTTTAATTGCATTGCATTCATTATTGCACGAAGAAAGCTAGAGTAAGGTACGGCTTTTCTTGAGCATCAATTACCTATCATGCATATGCATTGAACCTAAATCTAAGACCACTAAAGTGCTTGAATCAAATTAATTCAGTGGTCACTTTAAAAATTGGGACTGCTAATAGGTTGGACTTTAAAATCTGTGACTGAAAATTGTGTGCAAAAGGATCCTGTTTGAGGAATTTCAAAGAATCAAAACACAATCGTATGCTTGCACAATTGAGACACTGTGCACCTCACACATAAGGTCACTAGATAAATTTCTACCTCTCCTATTTTTGCACCACAAGGGAAGTTAGTCGGAAATCACCAAGCCTATCCACCAAGTTACTTCGGTTCCTCGTGTGTGGGCTCGATTCGAGACTTCCATCCCTTGCGAGTAGGTTATAGGAACCAGCGAAGGTTGGCCTAGGAAGCGTAGTTTTTTGCAAAACTTGTTTGGCCACCAACTAAACATATAACTCTAAGACCTACAACCTACTAAAAATAGATCCCTTTGAATTTGCATTTGCTTTGACAATAGAACTCTCCTGGAAGTTTTCTGCTTATATTCTTAATTTTGTTAAATCCTAAGAGAGTTAAAATTGTTTTGCTTAAAGAAATGGATTACTCTTACTCCAATCATTCAGATTATCAGAGTCAATACTTCCCATCTTTTAATAAGGATCCCATGCCCCAAGCGTATCCATCCTTTGATGGGTACATTGATAATTCATGGGATCATTCTTATTCTTATCCTAGGAGTACTGGCTTGATAACTCCCACTTTTGAGCAGAGCCTAGGAGCGAGATTTCCCAACCCTGAAATCCCTACTTCCATGCAAACACCCAACCCTCCCACCTAGGAAATGATGGAATCAATGGGAGAGATGTTGAGGAATAGTCAACAGTTAAATGAAGAAATAAGACAACTTAGCTACATGCTTCCCAATAGTCCTGATCCCTACCCATACGATCATGATCATGAAAATAATTCTGAGGAACCTAATGACAATAGGGATCCAATTTTATGTAGTTATCACTTAGACTCTCCCACTGAGACGGCCACTAGAGGACAACGATCATAGTAATTATCCACCTAGACTATATTGGAGTCAAAAGTAAGGGAAGATGGTACCTCTTGAGGACCTTGACCCCAATGACAGTATTCTCCTTACCCCTACCAACTCGGGTCAAGGTTATATTGTTCCTATCACTTCCCCTCTTGATTATTTGGTGGAATGCCATTCTACTCTTAGTGAGCCTACTCCTGACCCTCCACTTAGGGATTCAACACCTCCCATTCAGTATCCTGAGGATTTAAATGCACCCAATGATGGTGACCCTAAGGGAATAGAGGATGAACAATTTTGGTCTCAAGGATATGAAGAGTCTATTTCAAATGATGGGGAGGCCCCAATAGAGGAACCTAGATTGAAAATCTGGAGTGAACCAGAGGATAGAAATAATATGATTCAATCCATATTCCTCCCTTCTTTTGAGAATCATCCTCCATCAAAATAGGAGTTGCTATTAAAGGAGGAAAAACAAAATAATGAGAAGTCTATGGAAGACACTCGGGGACTAAACATGTCAATTGAGGATCTATACCCGGAGAACAATAACGAATTCAATGATATAGGCTTGCTCCAAAATATTAAGACTGATCCTCCTTTAGAAATAATTGAGGATACTGATCCAACTCCTAATGAGTCACATATACACCCCGACAAATATTTGAGTGAAGCAAACGAATTTGGGGATGAGCTGAATGATAATGATTCTTACATTTTGTCCCTGCCATCAAAGATTTGTAATTTGGAGTCTACCCTTGATTCAAATATGACTCCGATCATTAATGCTAGGCAGGGTAACTTGAAGTTGTCTACAACTGTTAGGGAGTGTACACAATCTGAATCATTGTTGGAATTGGACCTAACCCCAACTAAGCCCTCATTGGACTTAACCATTACCTTCCAACACTACAAACAACCCTTATACTCCCTAACCGATCCTTGGCTTAGATCTCTGCTCATGTACATTGTTTCTAGAGAACATATCAGGCCAGTACATCCTCGGATAGAATGGCGAGTATGGATTGATGCTTGTACTTTTACTCTCGCCATTCAAGGGTTTGAAATAATAGTGTGTATATCATTTAAAACCCGTCCTGCTCTGGAGGATCCTTCTTATCCTCCACTTATTCCGTTTCGGGAGGTCCCTTTTCATATTTCGTTTATTATTCCTAACCTCCCCAGGTAGCCAACGAGATTTTCTTTTTTCATTTCTTCTGGCGAGCATTTGGGATTACATTGCATCATCAGCTCGCCAACATCCATGGCTACCTGTTTTCTAGGCCTGCACTGTTACGCATATTTTTAGGGCCTAACCTTATCTGTTTAGAACCAGACTTATAGGTTTCTTCTAAGTTTGGCTGCTGACAAAAAATGCAGCGCTTGTTGGGAGGCAACCCAGCGGTCGGAATAACACCGTGTCAGGTGATGCTTTTCCTTTCTCCTCTTGTTTTAAATTTACAATGGGGACATTGTAGGATTTAGGCATGGGGGGGTGCATTTGCATGTTAGGAAGTATTCATGCAATTAGGTTAGCATATAAAAAAAAAATCCTCTTTTCTTGAGCTGATTGGGTTAGCCCTAGCAAAATACCTTTGTCATTGGAGGTTTTTCTTTCGGAATTATTTCTTAAATTTAGAATCCAGTACATTTATTTCACGTGCACGTAGAGTTGGTAATGGGTCCTTGAGGAAAACCAATGAGTATTTGTAGTCCACTGAACCCTTGGACAGTTCATAGGGAGTCAGATATACTATCTTCTAATAGATCCACCTCATATTTGTGAGAAGAAAGTAGAGAGATTACTGGTGCGCTAAGTCTAGTGCAAGGACTCTTAAGTTTTGGGACAATTAAATGATGATACTTCAGAGTTAGGCATAGTTTTTCGCTCTCTGTTCCTGTGTACGTACTTTGTGTGAATTCCTGAGAGTCACCAAATAAGGCAGATACACAGAGATTGAGTATTAATAAAGCTATAACTATGGTGGATGATTTCGACTGTCCTTCATAGAGTCCTCGGCTGAAGGAGGGTAATAGTGTCAAAGGTCAGAAATACGCCTGTCCTATCTATTCCTTCCCGGTGCCGAGAATAGGCACTTCTACCAAATAAGCCACACAATATCCTCTTGACCATCATCATCCCGAATAATGCCTCATAAATAAAAGTCAGTGTTGTATTATGTTGATCCATATTAAGAAAAAAAAAAAAGAAGGAAGAGAGAAAAGAAGAAGAAAAAGAAGAAATAGTTATACTAAAAGAAAAAAAAGTCCAAGTTTATAATGTAACACTGTTTCTGAGGCAACAGAACACCTATTGCGTTCCACCAATTATGACCCATACCTATCTTCTAGTATTTCTGATTGCCCAAATACTAGCTAAGTACTTTAACTTAGTTGTAGAGTTATTAAGTCTTTAATTGAAGTGCGGATGCCATGTGAGGCCACCAAATAGTAAGTACAATTTCTAAATCTGGCGAGATTCGTGATCTCAGAAAGAGAGAAAAGAGGGAGTGCCCAGGAACATCAAGAGAGCACAATTGTGCAGCCTCTCTCAGAGTTGACTTCTCTAATAATCTAGAAATCTAGAGTCTGTAGTACTAGACTACATGTAGTACCATATGAGTGTGTGCCACCAAATACAAATCCATTCAACTCGATATCTCCTACCTAAGCCAAACGCCGGGGTCAAATTACAGATTATCCTCTGCTTTATCCCCGAGGGAAGTAGTTGCCTATCCCGACAGCAATATTTACAAGGGTGAAGTACGAACTTCCAATGTGAATTGGCTCTTTCACTTGGATCTTTTACCTAGGCTATCAGCACTTCACATTTGTCTGGATTTCTAAAGTTTTGAAGTAAGAAAAGAAGAAATCTTCTGATTACTTCTATTATTTTTCATTTTTGCTAGGGACTAGCAAATCTTAGGCATGGGGGTATTTGATGAGTCCATTTTAATGGACTAATATTACGCCTAAGTAACTTTAATCGTACCATTTAGGTGTGTTAATAACTGCAATTAAGTTGTAGAATATTTGTATGCATCATAATTTAAGTTTATAACATTCTATAACTTAATATGTAATGATTTTGTTATTTTTATGTGCAGGAATTATATTTAGAAAGAGCAAGGGTTGGGGAGAAAATTTCCCCAACAACCAACGGCATCTTTTCCCTTTCCACTGGCCACCCTCAACAGCCGCCAGCCTCAAGAATGACTCCTGCCAAAATTAGAAAAGGGATTTGAAAATCCCTTGATTGGCGCACGCGAAGAGAGAGATGAGTTAAAAAACATGCGAAGAAAGGAGAGGAGGGCCATCTTCACCCTTGCGGGGAACAACCCCAAGCGTGCACTGTGGACCAGCGCGTGCCCTACTCCTTCCACGTGCGCTCCAACCTCTCCAACACCGCCTCTGCCCGCACCCGCCATCACCAAGTTCTTCACCGCTTAGCGTTCCCAGCAGGCGTGCAAGCCAAGTACCTCCAACGCTCCCAGCAGGCATGCAAGCCAAGTATCGTACCCGCACTCCTGCAGGCGCACCTGCAGATACCCCACCGCGCCTACCTCCGCGCACCCCTGCAGGCACCACTCCCACTTCACCTTGCGTGCCCCCTCCTCCAGGTAGCCAGGCACACCCGCACTTCTGCAGACCCACCTCGCGCACCCTGCCAGGCTGCGCCTGCAGGTGCGGGCCCACCTTCCAGCACCTCACCCTCCAGCGCTCGCCTTGGCGTCCACCCTCCAGTGCCTCTTCTGCAGACCCACCTCGCGCACCCTGCCAGGCCACGCCCGCAGCCGCACCCTCCTTCCAGTGCCAAGCATCCCCAGCAAGTACCGCATTCCTCAACCCCCAGCGCTCCTTCAGGCACGCCCCTCTCCAGCGCCTTCACCACCGCAGGGGCTTCACGGCAGTGCAGCACCGCCCACTGGTGCGCGCCATCTACAGGGCGCATCTTTCTCAAGCAAGCACTTCACAGCAGTAGCAGCCTCCTCCGATGTCTTCTCCTCCGCCGGCCGGCCATCTCCGTCGACGCCGCAACCTTCATCGGATTGACCTTGTCCTTGCCAACATCCCTTGCTTGTGAAAGCCCCACCGGTGCTCTCTCTCTCTCTCGCGAGGAGGAGAGAGAGCAAATGATATGTTTTCTCTGATAATAAAAATTACATTCACTGCCATTGCCACCAGAATTTGATTTTTACTTATTATTATTATTATATTGTGGCAAAATTACACATGCACACTCATATTCTCTGATAATGCACATTAATGATATTCACATATTTCAAGATTGGTTTTAGGCTTAACCTGTGCACTAATTTTCTCTAGTACACGTCACGTGAAAATTACATAAAATCATCATATGTTTATTGAAGATTTCAGTGAGGGAAAACTGCACATATACCCTTATCTTTTTAAGTTATTGTGGATCTACTTTCCATTACATTTTATGTCAGATTTGAATAGGGATTTCACAATTTACTGAAAGAATATAAAATAATCGAGAGTTTATTGCATAATTGCCTCCCTGTGGACATGACCAGCTCTTCTATGAGTGGTTATTTTTATTTTTGATTAGTCAATTTTTCCACCACTTAAATACTACAACGTAAAGCGGAAAGTCGACTCGTCACCGCTACTCCCATTTATCGAGATCCTAATTGCCCGTCAACCTCTACCTCCCACCATCCCTCGGGATAGCACCGGAGGGAAGAGTAGAGTCAGATGAGGTCGGGAAGAAAGAGTTAGAGGTAGGCTTGGACGACATACATCGTCGGTTGGTTCTACCACCATGGATGATTTCTCAAAGATTTGGAAAATACCAAAGAAAGAAGCACTAGGTGCACAGCACTTTCCCTTATTCATTCCTGCAAATCGAGCAAGTCAACTACTCAAACTTGACCTCACCTCCTTTTTTGGAGTCAAGTAATAGTGACTGGCCTCAGACAGGAGCCTCGGGAAATGTGGACACAAAGATCAGAGAACTGAGGGAGAAGTCTACCCCTTTCTCCTTTGTCTCGACATCGGTTCTAGCTTATGCCAGGTAGCACGACGGGGGAAGGGGTGCATGCGATCGGGTCTTTGCAGCTGTGACTAGCCTACCTCCCTAGCATACTCTTGAGAGTGACGTCATTCCATAGGGAATGAGAAGGGGATCCTCCCACATAGTCAGTAATGCTTTACATATTCCATTCAGATTGGAAGCTCTACTCTGAACTACCCTTTTGATAAAAAAAAACTTCTTCCTTGAGAATTGACCAAAAAGGGTACCTCGCATCGATCGTGAACGTCGAATCCTCGCTTTTTTTAGGTAGTCATCGGATGTCAAATTGAGTCAAAGGCTGAACAGGCATTCTGCATCTTTTCTTCTTCGACTTTTCCACCATCCAAGCTCTGATCTTCCTGGTGGTCAAGCCATTGATTCTGGGGCTTCTACTTCAACTTCTTAAGCTTGGGACACTTCCTTCGGAGCTTAGACGACTTGATTTTCTAGCTGGGTCTTCGAGTTTAATAGCTGAAATCTGGGAAGAGTGCTCTAGCTCTTTGTCCTTCCACCATGCTCGACACCACGAGTTCACATACTGTCCCACCAGATCTTTTGAGCCATTCCATACTTGCACTACTTTACTGCTGCAGAAGAAATATGTGAATCAACCATCTAAAACCTTCTTTGATCAGTAGGTTGGGGAATCATCACTGACTAACCGAAGCATACCATTGATCGATAGCCATGCTAAACTAAAGGGTAGAAGGGGCATGATATTAGGTGGATCACTTATGGGGCAGGGCACTAACTCCTCATACTATACAAGCAAAGCAATTGGAAAGGCAACACCCACTGTAAATGGGATAGTCACAGACGACTAAAAAATGGTGGGGACTTCTCTTTTGTTTGGAGACGCCGAAAGATAGTTCTGATGGTCAACACGTCAGTACACGCACCTTACTACACTACCTGTGCTAATGAGACACTTTCAGGACACCTCGCAATGTGCAATCACAACATTGACAAGAGAGAATCATAGGGAAGATGAGAACACCATTCCAGTCACAGTAATCTGGGGCCCTGTAGTGAACAATGGGAATCAGAGCCTGACTACATGAACTTACGAAGTGACAGCCTCTCTATTCATATGAGTGGTTAAAGAGACAATTGCCACGACTCCTCAACTCCATTGCAACGGTCCACGCAGGACCAGGCACAAATGTAACCTCAGTCTTACATAACGATTACGGCCACAAACCCCTATATACAGGCAAACCAGAGACTACAGCTTTCACTCCAAGGACACGGTTGATCAGACCAGCCCGAAGTTTCCACTGCAAGATGAACGTTTCATCCGATCGCTGCTACTACTAAAGTAGTATCATTATTTTGATCTCCCTGTTCACTAGGTTTCAACGTTGGACAAGTGCGGCCAGCCCCACCCAATCCATTCGCATAGCAATGATACAACCTCTCATCATCAAGGGTAGCTACCTTCAGCCTTATGCCCAAGAATCAGTTCAGATACCACCGGTTCTGCTATTTGGATTTCCTGGGAGACGAGACCTTATTACTCAACCCACGTAAGCACACGGTAATATGTTGGCATGCGGACAAGGGGAACGACCCCAAGTCCAGCTTACCCATATACACCGTACGTATCGGGTCCGACTGAGCCAGGGAAGCATTGTCACAGGGGTATGGTGGCCCCCGTGAAGACCTTCTCAGGGATTCCCAACAATTTCTTACACCGACGCATTCCCATGTTATTAATAGCCAGGGTTTTCCCGGAAGGATTTGACCAATTGCCACAGATATGAATAATACAGGCATGGTAAGGCAGACGCGAGAGTGTTACCCACCAGTGGAGGTCGTCAAAGACGTGACCTCGTTGGCAGCTCGCACCTACCTCGACAATCACCAACGGTGGCGGTTTCCTCCAATGATGAAGTCGAAGCCGATGGACTCCAGATCAATATGGACCCACACACTATATTGCAACCCCAGTCGGCCAGGGTCACAATATACTAGCATGTATGATTGGCCCGATACGGTGCCATCTAGCTGCTACCGTCACACGATGCCCGCCCAAAATAGGACACCAACGATCAGAGAAGCAAATGGGATTCCACTTCACCCCATCGCCATGCCAGCATGACGCCATTTGTTTGTTGGTACCATGCCTCCCGAACCATTTCAGTACATATGGCACAAGATGACCACAAATACGTATCACCGGAAATACCCATTAACTCATCCCAATCCTTTGAACCCTAGTGAGGGAATACCGACCACTTCTTTATTGCATGCAAATCCGCTTCCTTGCTCTTCTCCGCAGAGCTCCGATTCGCTCCTCCCATTCCTCTGGCTTGCTTCCCAACTTTCATCCTAAACTTCTGTCAAAACCGAGTCCCATTTTGTGATGTGATTAGTATATCAGTGTTCATTTCACTTACCAATTCATACTCCAGATTCCAACTCTTACACTCTGAACTCCCCCTTGCGAAACCCTCGACTCCCTCCTTTTGTTCGTGAAAACCAATAGAATCGGCTTCAAAGATAGCTGTATTTGAAGAACAGCATTCCAACAATATTTTGTAGGTAAGAAACACTCCCATTTTTGGGAAGTATGGTATTACCTACCTCACTTTTTGAGCGAGGTTTTGCTGTAAAAATGGACTACCTTTTAGGTTCCCTTTAGAACTACCCCTAGGGATCAATCCCATTATTTAGGGTTCCTACATGCGAAGCGAACTGTTTCATCCACCGTAGGGGAATCGATTGGACTTCACTTAGCAATGGGGCAATTGTCAGCTTACGTGCTTGTTTGAAGTAAATCAAGTGGGTAGTCTTTGAACTCATTCAGATTACCTCTCGGGTGGGAGAAAATCCTCTTGGGTTAAAACCCGGGATTATTTTCTAGGATTGGGTCGGGCACGGAGACCTACTAATCAAATCCACACAGCCGGTTTGCTTCCAATTCAAGTCTAATTACACGAACCACACTTATTGGGGTGAAATCAGATCCAATCCAAACCTATGATCCACACTTGAGCCCTATCCTGATTCGAAGTTCAACGTTGTTTGCCAAAGGAGCACGGGAAATCTGATTTACTGCTTTCATGGTCCAGTCCTGGCCTTGGACTTTGCCCCAATCCTGTGAATCAAACATGCTTCAACAATCAGATATATAAGTGAGTGAGGGGGTGGGTCAATAGTGTTTTTACTCCAACTGAAATCAGACCTCACTAATGAGTAATGTAATATACGAAGTCTCACGTTGTTCGTCTGCCTCTTCCCTTCCTCGGAAATACCCATTACCATTGTGGTTATTTCGAAATAGATCTACTCATTCTTGGATTCCAATTAGTTAGTTCAGAGGGATCTTGAACTAAGAAATAGCCCCTAGAAGGTAACCTAAAAAAGGGTATCCTGAGCAATTTTAAGAATTGGGTTCATGGCGAAGGATAAAGATGTCAGAGTTAAAGTGATTTCGGCTCAACTCTACTCTTCGATTCTAGAAGAAAGGAACATCCAATGAAAAAAGAAATAGAAGTGACCACTAGCTAATTATTACATTATAATGAAGGTTTTCGTCATAATGTCAAAATTCCATAATCCCTTTTTTTGAACTATCAATGATTCTAATTTCAATCCCAATATTTCGTTTCCGTATCTTCATTTCGCGGGGAGACCATCCTAGACCCGCATTTCCATTCTGTTCTCTCCAATTCGATCTTAGACCTTCTCAATGCAATGATAAAGATCATTTTTTGAATTGTCTTTTTTTCTTTCCCATATGAAACAACCAAGAAAAGATGAGTGAGAGGGGAAATTTTTCATAATTTTTTGTATCGCTAATTTTCTTTCTCTCCTCCCATGTCAATAACTAGAATAACAGGGCATCCGAGATAAAACAATTCATTTCTATCAATATACCTGCTAAAGACCCAAACCATATAGTAGTTAGCATGGGTGCTACAGAGAGATATGTTTTGATATCTCGCTTTGGAAATCCTCCTTGATTTCTATATTGTAATCCATATAGATTGGAACCGATAATAGATTATTAATATATTATTACTAAATTGACTTATGAATTCAAATATATCAGAAATATCAATACCGGTAATATCTTAATAAGAAATTCTGACTTACTTAATTGACTTATGAATTCAAATATATCAGAAAGATAAATACCGGTAATATCTTAATAAATGAAGTAATAATATAAGTAGTAATCCAAGAAGAGAAGAGATGTCAGAACCTGGGTGTCAAGGAATGATAAACCCTGGATTGAACCAAACATAGGGGGTAATTTTATGCCTTGATATAGGATTGATTAGCATCCAGGAAGTTCCCATTAAGCTGCTGGGTGGGTTGTTCAGAAAGGGGCAATAGGTGTCCCTAGTTATAAGTTTCTCACAGGTTTTTGAGTAGTAACATCCTCGGGCCAGGGAAGTTCATTGCGGAATATTTTCAATAATACCTTCTCTCCAGATCCGGGTTGGACTACTTACTTGGGGCTGGGGAACCCTTCACTGAATAGTTTCACTCAATCTTAAGCCTGGAATCATAATACTCACTCTACCCTGGCTGACGACACGTAATCCTTGGAATCTGCTGACTCTGCCTCTGCTTACAACTATCAATATCCACTTCCTCTGAATTAGACTTCGGAATTGAAACTTTTGTATTGATTATTTCGGTCGCAGATCCTTATCCTTAATTCCCCTAGTTAGCTATGGAGGAGGCATGCATTCCCTTAATGAACTTATCCCACGGATTAGCTCCTCCATTTCATAACATAACCTCCGACCGGCAGAATATACCTCTATTCCCAACTGGAATCCTCAACCTTTGCTGCAGTACCGTGGAATAAGAATAATTGGATTCCTCCTTTTTCACAACCCGCTTCCCTACCTCAACCCTGCAGATTAAGTGTCTCAATCCTTGGCTCCCGCATACTAGGAATATGAATTACATTATTCTTATAAGCTTCTGAACAACCCAGGTATTATATATACAATGTGAGTAGTCTTTGTTCACTAAACCCCTTGCTTCCTCCAGATTCCAACTCCAACCCCAACTCCAGACTCCAACCCTAACCCTTAGAGCTGGATTCACAACACAATTCTATTCCCTGATTCTCCCTGCCTTGCTTGTTTTGGGTCGTCTTTAACTTGTATTGGAGCTAAAGACTGGGGATTTGTGTATATTTTTGGGTGGTTAAGAAGTGGAGTAGTAGAGGAATGGGCTTTGAGCAAAGGTAGAGCTGGAAAGATCAATGGTTTGGTTCCCAGGGTGGAGTTCATTGATGATTATATTGGAATGGAAAGCAACAAAACTATAGTAGTTCCCACGCACCCGAGGAGTGTGTTCCAAAAAAACTTCATTCGTAGGTGCGAGTCAGAGGAGAACTGAAAGCCAAGTAATAGTGGGATCACCCAAGTGAAGCATAGAAGAAATCTTGATCCCGAGTTTAGTCTTCATAGGTGTTTCCGTCCGCTCTAGGAAATGAGGAAATCAAATATTTGGAAGCTGAGTCTAATTGGGAAAGGCTGTATAAGCTCATTCCCTATCTCTATTAATAATAGTGTTTATTACTTATTACTTCCGGATTATTCATATCTGATTAATATATACTGATTACTCCAGGTTGACTCAAGTTAGTAATATATTAATAATAGATTCTGGGAACTTGAATAGAGATAAGGAAGCTTTCTAGTAGTAAGGTGTGAGTCGGGAATGAGTGAATTGGAACACAAGGTATTTTGATTTCTTAGATGGAATCCAATTCCAAATCAGTTGAATCAATTGAATGACTGATAGATTCCTTAGGAGCCAACCAAAAAAACTACTTGTGAAAAATGCAATTTTGTTGTTACATCGAAACATGTAAACATCTACTAACCTGCCCAATATGGAGCTTGGTACAACAAAATAGTTGAGAATCGGGATCAGCATCGAATTAAGGAATATACATGGAATCCTTAATTTTCGCATGATAGTGGATTCATCATTGGAAAAGTCTCTTGGACGGTTTCAAATCAAACGAAATGGAGAACCACTTTGGTGTTCAAAGTAGGGGTGCAAAGTCACAATCAAATTGGTTCTCATGAACCAAATACAAATGGTTGCCAGAATGACAGCCACTACTTTATGAGGTCCTTGGAATGCCCTGTGCAAAGGTGCATAATAGATTGAGAGAACTATCATAAATTGTCCGGTCACAAAATCGGTCACCGCTGCGGTGGTAAAGTGTTTCTTCTTTTGACTTTCTTTCTCGATGATCTAGATTCGAATGAAGAGTATATAGTAGGGGCCCATGGAAAGAACATAAATCAATCCATAATACAATCCAAGAGTCCAGACAATGATAGACATGAAAATAAAATGGAACCCATAAGCAATCGAAAAATGGTGAATCGCCTCCACAACAGTATTACAAAACTGATGAATCTCCTCTACCATCGTAATACGACAACCATGTAAAATGTAATTCTTCATAGTGAAATTCTCCTTATTCCAAAAATGGAAAATACTAAAACAACCATGTCAAATGGGATTCTTCATAATCCTCCCCTACTAGAAAAAAAAGTGTCATTTAGTAGCTAGAGAAATGGATGGAATCACAAATAGTATGAAATCCAAAAAAGAACTCTCAATTTATTACATTCTACCTTCCTAAACCAAATATCTGACTTATAGCTTCCTTCCTCTTTTCTTTTGAATTGAAAAAGAAATGGAATTTCCTTGCGCAATGGGATCACTAATATAAATATATTGCAATGGGATCACTAAGCCTAAAGGATTGATCCAAATATTTCGATCACTTGGTACCATTCAATCCAATGGAATGAATTCGAGTATACCCATATACATCATTTAGGAGAAAATCGATTTGTGAAACCAATTTTTGATTGACCTAAGAAATACATCAAAAAGAAAAGATTTGCAATCGATATACCACTTTCACTGTACTTTTCACAAAAATGAGATCCTTCTATATGTATCTATATCAATCATTTTTTGGAAAGGTGAATTGGTAAGAACCAATTTAGGTGCTGCAAATTCGAATTCTAGAATCATGAAAAGAATCCAAATAGAAAGAACATAGATACGAAAATGAAATATATGAAAACTAAGTAAACTCAAACTCGGTAAACAGAAGAATTCTTATTCTATACAACAACGAGTTCTCAATCCTATGGAATTGGGGGCATTCGTGAATGTGAATTCTTGATTTTTTTATCCATTTTTTGGTTGTCTAGGCATATTCAGACTCTTCCAAGGTTTTTTGATTGGTTTCTCTGCCACACTAGGCAAACAATTTTTGGAATTTCCCGTCAAAATGGATTTAGCTAAAGAAAAAGCTTTCACTGCAACCAAATATCCCTTTTTCTTCCAAATATTTTGATGAATGCGTTTTTTTGACATAGAAGTACATTTTTTTGGAACTGACATTCAAAAACAAAGAAGTGACTCATTTTTGTTGTTCTATGTTAAATACATGATTTAAATATCGTTATTTTGATTCATTATCTATACTTCATTTCATAAATAATGGAATCCTTTTCCCCTTTCACCTCACTCAGCTTATAATATCTCACCTTCATAAGAGAAACATATAGACTCACTTTTATCACAAATCCATCCATAATTGCTTCCAGTTTTGGACTGATGTTAGGTTTATCCAATTCAATAGCATTTATAGAGACCATATTCTCATCCATAGAGTAGAATACCAAGTGCCCGAATCAATTGAAAGTGAAATTCGATGTAAGCTATTCATCTTCAAGTGGTATCCACAATATTCACATAGACTCAATATGTCAGGCAAGAACTTTTGATAATTTAACCGAGAGCAATCTTCGCATAGAGCTTACCCCATAAATGTTTGTATCTCTTAGAATCCATTACTGGATTTGGATCCAGATTACTTGATTCTTCTTCAACGGAGCTACCATTTGAAACAAAACCATTGCCATTGCTAAGGCAACCCCTTCCATATTTACACAAAAGTGACGATATACTGATATACAATATGTTATTAATCCCAAGAAGACCTCTGTCATTGATAGACAAATCCTTGCTATTACCGTTACTGCAAGTTCTTGTCATATTTGAACCGTGAACACAAACTAGAATCCAAATTGGACTTTCATTTCATCACTCTAGAATCCAAATTGGTAGAACCTTTGATACATGAAAGAACATAATAAAATCAAGAAAAAAAGGATTGTATTATCAAGGTCCATGAATGAGGAACATTCGACCGGTCGGGTGCGTTTTCAGTCGTAAGGCATTTCCTTTCCGATAAGGGATTCTGTTCCCTCTTTTCTTCTGAGAAGTATCAATTATTTATATCCACTATTTGAAAACATGTATGACAAGATGCGCAAGTCTACCCTTGTGTGATTATCAATTTCTTTGATCGAAATTTCACATATAGATCTAATGAATTAGACCGGCTAGGGAAGGGAAGTAAAGTAAGTAATCAAACTGGGTATCCAACCCTAGGGAGCATGATTGAATGAAGGAACCCAACCCACCGGTTCCCTCATCTCCCTCATTTCCCTTCCCCGCGGAATAGTTTAATAGAATAGCTCCACTATTCTTAAGCTTCACTTCTACCCTTTGACCTCGTCCCCTGTTATACCTATTAATAGACAGAAGAGGCTCGTCTCCCAAGCAAGTCGTATGTTTTGGTAGTCGACGAGCATAACTCGTTCTGTTCCACTGCACTTCGTTCTGCTCCACTTCGTCTATTCCCTTGGGGTTGGGAATTGGGGAGGTGCTTTGGGTACAAAAAGACAATGAATCTTTACCGGGTTGTAGTGGATTCTTTCTGTAAGTAATCCAGCCTGGCTGAGAGCAATCAGTAGTATGTGAATTACAGTACCTAATCAACCAATCCCTAGGGTGCGCAAGAAGAGGTGTCCCTAATTGCGCAGTAAGGAATAATTCACTGAATCAATTCCCCCGGGTTGCTGAGCACTATGAATCATTCGCTCCATGATGCGAGTTGTAGGATACGGAGATGAGCTTGCCTTATTCCAGCTATTAGGGTAAGCTCATAATAAGTATGTCATCACCGGGCCAAGTTATTAATAGAATGAAGACTGAATACAAGTAATCAGTCATCCAATCTCTTCCTGGTTCTTTACTTACCTTGACTTCCCCCGGCATACCTAGACTCAGAAATCGAATACGAATACAGTGAGTGAAGAGAAACGGAGCGAACAAGGCTAGCTCATCTACGTGCTGACTTCATAGACTCCAACTCGCACCGACTACCATCTCTCTTTCCAACCTTCTTGTGCTTCCAAGCTTCGTGAGCATCTGAGCTTCTAGGCATCTGAGACACTTCCTTCCTGGCTTGAGTAAGTCCCTTACCTTATATGGGAAAAGAAGACTCATGGGGTCCAGGGCTCGCTCTCACTCAATTCCTACCTCCTCTCCTATCCTATCTGCTTCTCCTAATGTCCCTTTGTCCAAGGTGCTATATCGATAGAAAAGGAATCACTCTCAGTCCTAGTACTTTGAATTGTGTGGAGCTGAGCTCACATTTTTTAATGGTAGAATGAATGGAAGAGGCTTGGCCTTTCTACCCACGTGTGTCTATCTCCCGAAGTCTGCGATGTTTTGGAAGGGCTAGTTCTTGGAATAAGGTGTGACCTTTTTTTGGTAGTAAACGCAAGCTTATAATAGCTTTTCGTGAGGCGCATGACATCAGAACTCGCTAGAGGATGTACGTTACCCACCAAATTGACGAGTACTGGATGTAGGAAATAATGGGTTCTTTACCCTGTGTAGTAGCACTAGAGGTCGACTACCTTCTTCTGCTCACATCAAAATGAGATCTTCATTTCGTTCTAATGACAAAAAAAAAGCTCTTGATTTTTCCACAGTCAGAATGCACCTGACTTAGTGCTTGGCCGAGGTAATGGTATTGAAAATGGTAATATCAATCTCATCTTCCCTTTTTTATGCTTATATCAACATGTATGCATCTAGTTCCCTTCGGGGGGAGGCTTACAGAAAGAGAGTGGTCTAGGGTGCTCGATCGATGGCCAAATGGTAGGTAGGCTTGCTTCTTCTCCCCTCTGGGACATCGTTCCCTTCTCTTTATCCCCTGGTCCGGTATTTCATCTTTCACGAAGCCTCTCCGATTCCTCACATTTTCTCAACTCCCTGATTCGCATTCAAAACTACTTGAACACTTTGCAACTCTTTCTTTTGAAAGCGGTAGCATTGCCTGTTCTACTTCAAATCAAAAGTGGCCAGATTTCCTCGAAGTTAATTCCACTGCTTGATCATATGGGACCTACTTTTCAAGCTTACCTTGGTTGCCGCATACCCAGCTTAGTCCTCCTTTCTGTGTATGCATGGGCGGAGCAGGGGAATGAATTCTCATTAATGGTTTGGCCGACTTCCACTGGGTACCATACCCGGCCCAGCCGGAGGGTGCGATGGTTGAAGCCATTCGCAGAAGAGAAGGCAGACATAATACATAGAAAGGAGAAAGTCTCCCTTATGAGGAAAGTGGAAAGACTCTCACGAAACTGATTGTTTATGATTGTTTTTGAAGTGAGACAATTGTTGAGAAAGTGGTTCCTGGTGTGATGCCATACATATGTAAGGGATGAAGATTATTGAGGGGATTTTGTCCCAGTCATTCGAGATGCCCTCGCTATGGGGGATGGAATTGGTTTGAAGCGAACCCCCCTCCCATCAAACGCTCTGCCGGGTAGGTCAGGAAAAAGATGGGAATCGGACAATCGAGCATGTGCTCCGTCGTGGTACGGGATTCGAGCAAGATGAGGAGAAGAGACATGGAGCTTAGGTAGAAAGAGGGGAGACGGAGGAAGGAGATGATGCGAGTCGTATGTTTTTGTAGTCGACAAGCTCTCTTACTCCCCGAAGATGAGCTATGTCCTGTTCCATCCTCCCAGGACAAAAATGAACTTGTTCGCTTGTTCCACTAAGTTAAGAAACCGTTTCACTTCGCACCGAACATCAGCCCAAATCGGTCGGCTTCAAGTATTGCACGATATAGTTTGTTTCCCACTATTCCTAACCCACCTTTACTTTCAAGTGGAATTGTCCTAAGAACGGGAAGGAAGAAAGCGAGCGGATGTCCTAACTCCTCATCCTCAAATCAGTACTTACCTTCCCAAGGGTCTTGTTTCAACAAAACCAATAAGGAATTGCAAGAGTCAAGTGTTGATAGAATTGGAAGAATCCAAGGACAAGTCTAAGTCCATAAAATCAGAAACAAAGTACGTACCATACTTAAAAAAAGTGTCAGATTTCTAGTATTAAACAAAAGGATTTGCAAATCAAAGTGCTAATGCTACGACCAACCCATAAATGGTTAAAGCTTCCATAAAAGCTAGACTTAGTAATAAAGTGCCTCATATTTTCCTTTCCGCTTCTGGCTGTCTCACAATACCTTCTACAGCTTGTCCTGTAGCAGTACCTTGTCCAACTCCAAGTCCAATAGAAGCAAGTCCTACGGCTAATCCAACAGCAATCACGGAAGCGGTAGAAATCAGTGGATTCATAGTAAATGAAGCTCTTTGCATAAAAAAAGAAAGGGTGAATGATACAATCAACCAATGAATTCTTACTTCTTTTTGGATTACGAAATTCTATCTGGTCGATGCGAAGTGAAACGAAGTGCAACAAGCTATGCTTGTACCTGCTCATCTTTATGCGAAGTGCAGTGGAACGAAACGAGCAGCAGCTCACCTTTGTCCTTCATGTCCAAAGCCTCGCTCCCCAATAAATCATAATTTCACTGAATCATAAGAACTATTTCGATATCTCATTTTTCATTACTATCCATGACAGAATTGTTCCATTCCCTATTCATTACTATCCATGACAGAATTGTTCCATTCCCTAGGAATTGAATTCTAGTTCTTGCATGTTTGTTTTCAAACCCTTTGTTTCATTCCATTCTTCGCTCTTGACTACTCTATGTCTGAATAGATCCATTTCTTCAAGGAATGCATAATCACAGACAAAAGAAAGGAACTGACTTTTAAGGTAAGTAGTTGGATCGAAATCAAAATGCAATTGACTAGGAAATGCTATAGACTAGGAAATCCTATAGGTATACTATATCATTAGTGAATATCTAATATCACATATACATCAGTTTCCTCTATACTATAAACCATTCCTATTTTCGATTCCATGGAAAATCAGCAGCAATGGTAGTTTTGAATTCTTCTTCGAAACATACACAGGAGATGGAATTATCTATATAGAAATCATCATATGCCTAGTTTGACCTACCTAAGGAGCCTAAAACCATGGGCCATGTTGTCTAACATGACCCTAGCAAGTCATCAAATACCGAGAAGTCATCCATGAAGACCTCAAGATATTCACCTACCATATCTGAGAATATGGTAAGCATGCACCGCTGAAAAGTAAAGGATGCATTGCAAAGATCGAATGGCATTCTTCGGAATGCGTACGTCCTGAAGGGGCAGGTGAAGGTGGTCTTCTCTTGGTCCTCAGGATGGATTGCAACCTGATTATAACCGGAGTACCCGTCAAAAAAGTAGAATCGATTTCCTACTAGTTTCTTGAGAATCTGATCAATGAACGATAGTTGGAAATGATCCTTCTTCATGGAGGAATTGAGTCTTCTATAATCAATGCAGACTCTCCATGAGTTTTCTATACGGGTCAGTATGGTTTCTCCCATTTCAGTCGTGATGACGGTGAGTCCTTCCTTCTTCGGCACAACTTGAATTGGACTCACGTAACGACTATCGAAGATCTGGTAGATGATCCCTGCATCTAACCACTTGATGATCTCCTTTTTCATGACATCCTGTAGATTTGAATTTAGGCGCCTCTACATTTCATAGGATGATCGTGAACTCTATTCAGTGTAGATGTGATGTGTGCAGTAAGAAGGACTGATGCCAGTTAGATCATCAAGAGTCCATCCAATAGCTCTCCAATGCTGCTAGAGAACAGAAATCAGGCGTGTTTCCTGATCAGATGTGAGTCGAGAGTTGATACTGACAGGAAATGTCTGATTGGAACCCAAAAAGACGTATTTCAGATGATCATAAAGGGGTTTTAATTCCATAACAGAATTGTCAGCAACAGTAGGTGGTTTAGGGTGGGTGTCAGGAGCAAAGGAAGGTGCTATGGGAGTGTCTAGGTTATGTTCAGGCTCCTCTAATTGTGGGTTTTGATCTTTTTGTGGTTGATCAGAAATAGTCGAGTTTTCCTCGATACATAGGTCGTCAACCATAGCCTCGATATCACAGATTTGTTCTATAACCCCGCAATTTATTCCTTGTTGGGCCTTAATGATGTCAGTCTTCAATGTTTTACTCCCAAATTTTAACTCAATTTAGCCCTCCTCACAATTAATATTGGCCCTAGCAGTGGCCAGAGAGGGTCTTCCTAATATGATCGACATATTCTTCAAGTTCTCAGGAGCATCCATGTCTAAAACAATAAAATCCATGGGAAAATAGAATTCATGTACCCTAACGATGACATCCTCAAGAATTCCTTTTGGTGTCTTAATAGATCGGTCGGCTAATTGCAAAGTCATTTCTATCGATTTAAGCTCAGATCCCTCAAAGTAGTCTAGTAGGGATGTAGGTATCAAATTTATGGAAGCTCTTAGGTCTAGTAAGGCTTGGTCAAACTAAATATCACCGATTGCACAGGAGATCAGAGGGGTGCCCGGGTCTTTTGCCTTAGGCGAGAGTTTGCTCAAAATGACAGAGCTGGCTTGCTCCGACAGTACATCGGGTTCCCGCCTTTAGTTCACGACTTACACTTAGGTGTACATACGTCTTTCAAAAATCACGCGTAAGCCAGTACGCAGTGTATCGTATCCATCAAGGGGATGTTTATATGGATCTACTCAAAGAGTTTAACCAGGTCCTCCTCAAATGCCACGGGTTGGGATTTCCTTTTTCCTTTTGTCAAGGCCTTTGGAAATGGAACTTTTGCAGATTCCTCTAGAATGGGTCCATGTTCTTGATCTAGGATAGAGGTATCCTGGATGACTATCCTAGGGTTTAAGGTTGCATTACCCGGCTGGGAGTGGCTTGGATAAGGTGGGTCTTGTGTTGCTTTGCCACTACGGGTAGTAATAGAATTCAATCCTACCTGGTTCTAGTTTGGTGTGGGCAAAAGAGGTGATTGCTGCTGATAACCTACATATGATGTTGAAGCCTCCATCCCGTCAAGTGATGGAGCAAAAAGCGCCTAATAAACAAAGTGAGCTTGGCCCTGAGTTGGGTTCATAACATGCCTCTGGTTTGGTACATTATTTGGATTAGGCAAAGGTTGTGACGAAAGTCCACCAAGTTGGTGGGGCTTTGCCATCTGAGCGAGTTGATTGCGAACCACTGTGATCTCGTCTTTGTGCTATTTTTGCATAGCCGCATTCGTTTACTGAATGTCAACTAGTGTTTAAAGGATAAGAGTCATTTGATCTGCATGAGTCAACCCGGATTGATAAGTTGGGTTGTGCTGAGGCTGAGGCAGCTGATATGGATGAGGAGCTTGTGGTCGGGGATGATATTGAGGTCTCTAATTTTGATTATTCCCTGACCACGTGAAATTAGGATGAATACGCCATCCAGAGTTGTAGGTGTTTGAGAATGGATCATTCTGAATTGCGTTGAGGTCCTCACAGGTTTGAGGAGCCTCGGAAAAGTCATAATATGAGGGTTCAGAGTTCCCCCAACTAGAATAGGTGGGTCCAGAGTTTCCTTCGAATTTTGAATCAGACAGGGGTGGATACGGGTCCATCCCCTAAGAAGATAGATGATAGATGTTCTGCACAGCCTCCCTGCCAGCGGGCAGTTGCGCAAATGGGTTTTGCGTAGAGGTGGCTCGCTACAAGTGTTGAGTTGGCTCATCCACCTTCTTCTCAATAATAGAGACCTTGTCCAAGTGACTAGCCATCAGTTCCAAGTCGATAGAAGAGGACAAGCCCTGCGTCTCATGTGCTCCCTTTGGATTCGTCAATGCACGGGCATTTGTCCGGTCGAACATGCGCATGGATTCATTATTGATGGAGTTCTCACACATATTCTCGAGAATCTCCCACATGGTGTCTTCATGTTGACCCATGATGTTTCCTCCATAGGTCGCATTGATGAATAATCGAATATCTTCACAGAGTCCCTGGTAAAAAGACTGGACTTGTTCTCATTTAGGAACTCCGTGGTGGGGGCACTTTTGCATGAGATCTAGAAAATGATCCCATGCCTTGTGAAGCAGTTCTCCTACTTACTGCGTGAAATGCGTGATCTGGTGCCATAAAGCGTTTGTCTGACCAATAAGAAAGAACTTTCTCAGAAACTCGGATTGAAGTTCCGCTCAGGTGTTGATTGGACGTGTTTGGGTTTGGTACCAGTGAGCAGCCTTGTCCATGAGAGAGAAGGAGAACATTTTCATGAGTAACACATCCTAATTTTGAGCTTCTGACCCGAAGGTCTGGGCTAGATGCTTAAGTTGCTTGATATGCTAGAAAGGATCCTTGGAATTACACGTGGAATTTGGGAATAGCATGAATCATATTGGGCTTCAGTTCAGTATTAGGACCTCTAGCAGGGATTTGGACTCGAGGTTCGATTGCCACTGTAGTGGGATTGTAGTGATCTTGCATTATAGGACTCTGTAGTGGGTGCACAAAGGTTTGGAATAGATCATTGAGGTGCTAAAGATAATTTTCAAGATTGTTTTCTCCTGTTGGTTGCTCCATGATGATGGATGAAGGGGAATTAGGTTCAGATGAATCAGAAGAGATATAGATCGGGTTGCGTTGTTACACAAACAAGGTGGTCAAGGCTTGGCCTCGACAAGAATGAGTAGCTAATGGAGGCCTCAAGGATGGTCTTAAGGACCTCCTCCCATACATGCACCAATGGAGTAGATGAGAGGTAGATGTGATGGACCCAATCAAGACACCCAAAAATTTTGGATGACTATAGAGGTTAGGGGCGGATGATACCCCTTAGTCAGAAAGCCGTCCACCTGAGAATTTCCTGGGCAGCCAGAAAGGGAAAGTCCCATAAAGACCCCTACACGGTAGAGTGCCCCCATGACTTACAGGGTTTCCTCCACCCGACCTCTCTTGTCACTGATGATCCAGGTAGACCAGAATGGGAACTTGACCTCTTAAGTCTACCAGTTTTAAATTAAGAGCAAGGGTGTTTATGATTTCACTTGAACTTTAAGATGTTTTTGTGCAAAGTAACCTAATTTGAAGATTGGTTAACCCAACAAAGTGGGCCAACTTCACCTATTTTGCCCTTTGAAAAATTTAGGTCCCTCTTTTAGTGTTCAAATGAAATTAAGAGGATGATTTTAGGGTTTGCTTGTATAGATTAATTCAATCAAGGCTTAGGCACACATTGTTTGGGGAGATTAATTCTTGATTAAGCAAGTGTGTCTTTAAAACCCTAAACTAGAATCCTTAATTGGCTCTAATTGGTCCAATTTAATTTGTCCAAATGTGGTACCTAGGGCTTCAAGCAAGAAGGTGATAGCCCTAGATACCTTAAGCTTCAAGTATGTGCACAAATCAGGGTTTGAATGTTGTCTAAATAGAATGTATCAAATTAGGTAACTTGATGATTAACCTAAGAATATAATGCAAGAAGCCCTAATTGATTCTTTTTCTTTTTTTTGTTTTTCATAATCAGGGGCTTAGAAGAGGGTAGATGGAGTTTACCTGCCTCTGGAGTGGTTGATGTGCGGCTAATCTTCCTTTAATGAGTCCCTGAAATAGATCACAATCAAAAGAGATAGAGCAAGTTAGTACCAAATCTGATATTGCAATAAAGAGATCTAAATTGCACGTTGCTCCCCAGCAACGGTGCCAAAATGTTTGTCGCTCTGAAACGGGTTTTAAAATCGTCGCGCTGCAGTATATATCGAATCAGTGCGAAAACATATAATATTTATTACTCGAATTTGAAGTCCGAGGTTGAACATAGGGAGCAATATGGCAATTTAAAACTCAAGATCACAATTTGAATCAAAGATATAACAGATTGCAATAATAATAATGTCAAGTATCAATGTGCAAAAAGAATGGAGTAAATGGTGATTTGAATCACCAATTACTCCTCACAATAATAGCAACTAAACCAATAGTATTAATTAGGAAAATAAAGCCTCAAATGTATGCAATCAGACAGTAGAAGCTTGTACTAGACGGCTTAAACAGCCAGTTGCTACAGTGCTTCCAAGGGACTCAAGGGTCTCTTCGTTCTCTCTTCTTTGCTTCTTTCTTTCTTCTTTGCCTTTCTACTGCTCTTCTTCTCTTCTCTTTTCTTTCTCTGCTTCTTCCTGCGACTAAGGGTCACACAAGTACCAGTGAGAGCAAAAATCTCCTGTCCCCATGCACTCTCTCTCTTTCTCTCTCTGGGATCCACTCTCCCAGATCCTTCCACAGTAACGGGTAATCGGGTATTCGGGTCAAGTGCACACCTAGGTCTAGGCTCACCGACAATGGGTGGTGAGAGAGGAGTGAGAGAGGCTTAGGCGGTCAGGTGATGCGTGTGAGGAGGGACCTCACCCCTTGTGTCTGTGGCGATAAACCCCAAGCACAAATTCAATTTATGTGGCTTCAATAGGTCTTCAACTAACGATGTGGGACTATACGTCCTGCTTCCTTCCACGTGCAGCTACTACTAAGGGATTGGTCGAATTGGCGAGTTTTAGCTGTAGAGATCCTCAATTGAGGACCTGGAGGCCTCCCTGGAGAGATTCCACATCACCTGGAGGCTTCACTTGGAGCTGCTGTGGCTAGAACGTGCTTTAAGGCTTCTTCAAAGCTCTACATCAATGGAGGATGAAGACCTAATACCTTAAATCGAAGATATGGCCTTTCGATCTTGTTAAAATAGCTTAGGAAGAATCGTCGAGGATCGACGAGTGTGACGGTGGCGGTGGCATGCCGTGAAGGTGGTCGATGAGGCCTGTCGACCTCGCGGAGGGTAGATGGAGGAGCATGAGTTCGGCAAAGGATTTGGAGGAGCAATCGGCCTAACTAAGTTAGGGCTTTTGCTCCTAAGGTTGAGGCGGAGGTGTAGAGAATGGAAGCAACGGTGTAGGTGGTCTATGGTGGCCACTGGAGCTCATCGGAGTTATGCTGGAGAGGTGGAAGGTGAAGTCGCGGAGGGCAGTGCGGAAGTCAAAGCAGAGTGTCGGAGGTTCTGTCATGAGTTGGAGAGGCTAAGGAGTCGATAGAGATAGGTAGCAGGCGACGGGGATCGGAGTTGGCACCGGTTACGGTATGGCCGGTGCCGGAGACGAAGATGGTTTCAGTGGGGTGATGACGGCGAGGATGAAGGAGATAAAGACGTCGACCAGTATTACATGACGCGGAGGAAGATGAGGAAGAGGTATCTGCCACCGGTATTGCAGTCAGATGATGAGGAGAGGCAGGGAGAGTCACTGGAGCTCGAGGAGCCTTTCAGCCAGATTAGGAGGGAAGAATTTATGATAGATCCGATCGAAATCGAGCTTAGGAAGTTCAACCTGATCTGGGCGTTCTTACATAAGGCTTAGGAGGTCAATTTGTGCTTGGAAGCCAAGCTTCCAAGCTAGGAATGCTCACCAGAATAAGAGTTTTCTAGGACACCCAATCTCTTATCCGTTCGCATGAGAGATTAGGAAGGTTTTGGGGTGTGGGAATTGGCTCAAAAGGAAGGGAATTCCTTGACAAACTTCCCTTTCAAATCTGAGAGGGATTCGTCAAGGAATCAAGGAGAACTTGTCAATTTTAGGTCACCGGAGTTTGTAGGAATAGGATTCTTGGCAGTAGGGACCTATTTGTGAAAATGATGACAAAGTTAGGGGTCTTCTTGTAAGATTTTGAAATTTAAGGGCATATGTGTGATCAGATAGGACCAAGTTGCAAACGAGGTCAAGACAATCTCAGATTGGACCCAACTTTTGGTACAAACCTAATTTGGACCTAAGGAATCCAATGGTGAAGTTGGATTTAGGTTTTGATCTCGTTTAACTGGGTAATTTATGCAAAAATCCAGATTAGGGCAAATATCAGTTTGAGACTTTGTTTTGGGTCAAGACGAGTTCTGTTGGTCAAATTGAAGGTACCAAATCCTAGAGAATATTTTTATATGAATTTTAGAGGGTTTAGGTGAATTTTATCTTAACCAAAATCTCAATTAATTAAGAGGGTCTATTTTTAGGGTTTCAGAAGTCATTTAATTCTCAAAACACATGAAAACCCTTTTCTCTCTGTTCTAACTCACTTGTTAGCCATTTAGGACCATTGACCCTTAATTACCCCCTGGGAAAACCTGTGGTTATTCTGCATTCAAGATATTATGGTAAATTTTCAATTTTAACCCTTTTTATTTGTCTTTCTCTCATAATGATTATGCAATGAATTACAAACCTCTGCCAGTTATGTATGAGTATTTAATGACTTAATCTGATCAAACTGAGCAGTTATGGCTCATGATGGTTTTCCCATCACTATCTTCACATTTGTTCCTTATGCCTTCCATACTGTCAAGGCTTTTATGATTCCAAAGCATTCATCCCTGGCAATCAAATGGTACCTACATAAGATATTATAAATAAATGCTAATGCATGCTCTAAACCCTAAATGCAAATGCATGCTAAATGCAGTGAGACAATGCAATGCAATTGACAAAACCTTAGGAACTAGATGTGAATGGATAGTAAGGATGATGATAAACTGACATTTATTAATAGGCATAGGCAAACAATGGATGCAGCTTGTGCTGGAACCTTTTTTACCAAAATGGAGGATGAGGCCTAGACTTTATTTAATTCACTGAGTGATAATTCTATCCATTTGACCTCAGCCTATTAGGATAAAAACCATCCATCCTCTAAAAGAAAGTGGAGGCTAGTGAAGCTGGGGCTACTTAAAATTTAGCCTTCCAAATCCAATTGTTGAACCAGAATTTTGAAAGGCTCATGTCAAACCCTAGCACACTCCCATAATCAACTTCCTAGGTCCAGGCTATTTCTGAATGCTCCATTGCCAAAGCACTCTTCACTCCATTGTTGAGTGTCACTTGGCTAATCAATTCCCTAAGTTAGTTTAGGCAGACCTAAATGCTGCCGAAGGGTTTCGTCCACATTCCAGGAACAACCCTTTTGGAAACACCCACAATCTTGGGTAGAGAAACCATCCCAATTTCTCATAGAAGTAGGGTGATGCTTCCAACTCATGGAACTCAAGAGCCCAACCCACCCAACCCTTTCAAGCATAATAATTCCAGCCTCTTCCTCAGCCCAACAATTTTGAGTTGGATGACCTTAAAGCAATGATGAAGGTCATGCAAGAAAGCTAGAGTATGATCATTCAATCTTAGAACAAGGCAATCCAAGAAATGCAATCTCAAATTGGCCATCCTGTTCAGGCTGTTAGACAACATGACCCTAGGAAGTGTCCCAGCTCATTTAAGGCTGTGACCATTCTGAGGAGCGAAAAAGAAATTTCCAAACCAGAAATCACTCCTACGGTCACCCCTCCTACCAACCCAACACTAACTGACACATCCACCAAAGAAGAGCCACTCAACTCCTCCTCACTTAAAATCACCCATTCGGAGGATGTTGTCACCATTCCACCTCTGTCTCGCCATGACAACCCCTCCACCCAGAGGCTGAGAGTGCCCTTTCCTGAGTGCTTATCCACCCCTAAGGCACTTCTGCTGGCTCATTTGGAGCCAAAGATAGGATGGATGAGATTATGGAGACATTCAAGCAAGTTCATGTCAACTTGCCTCTGTTGGATGCTATCAAGTAGATTCCATCCTATACTAGATTTTTGAAGGACCTGTGCATGCAAGAGAGAAAATTACAAAAACGGGTCGAGGATAAGGTTGTCCTGCCTAGCCTAGTTAGCATGGTCCTACAATAAGGTACACCCCCCAAAATGAAGGACCTAGGAGCCCCATATATTTCCGTGGTCATTGGAGACCAACACATTGATGAGGCTCTCCTCGATCTAGATGCGGAGATTAATATATTTCCAAGTTAGATCTTTGAGCTATTAGGAGGTGAATTGATGCCTAGTCTCGGTATCCTCCAAATAGCTGATAGATCACTCAAGACACCATGCAGGCTTTTAGGAGATGTCCTGGTGAGAGTGGAGGACTTCTTTCCCATTGATTTTTTGATATTGGACACTGACACACCCAACATGCCCACCAGACCTTCAATTATCTTAGGGCATCCCTTTTTGGCTACTGCCAATGCCTCCATTAATTGCAAATCAGGGGCACTCAAGATTGGCTTCAGGAAGCAAAAAATCTGACTGAAAGTGTTTGATGCCTATAAAAAGCTTGGATTGGAAGATTGTTCCCAAATCGAGATCAATGAGAGTGTAGAGGAGACGACACTAGCTCCTTTGTGTGATGATCCCCTCCAAATGGTCATGTCTAAAGACCATACCCTAACTCTTGACAAAGGTGAGGGAGATATGCCCAAATTAAAAGATCTATTGGGTGTGAAGGCTGGGTCCCTCTCCTCACCGTGGACAATCAAGGTAGATCTGCTACCAAAGGCAAGGACATCGAACCTAAGTCCCTCGATTCAAAAAGCTCCCGACCTGGAGCTTAAACCACTCCTAGAGTCCCTCAAGTACATTTTCCTTGGACCTAATGATATGCTCCCTGTCATCATCTCAACTACTCTATCTGAGATGCAGGAGGGAGCATTGATTGAATGCCTGCGATGACACAAGAAAGCCATTGCTTGGACTATAGCAAACATCAAACAACTTGACTCAACTCTCTGCATGCATCACATTTACACAGATGACTTCATGAAACCCTTCCGAGATATGCATAGATGGTTAAACCCCAACATGAGGGAAGTGGTGAAGGAGATTTTAAAGTTGTTGGATGTTGGGATAATCTATCCCATTTCTGGTAGTAAATGGATCGATCCTATTCATGTGGTACCCAAAAAGGCGGTATTCACTATTGAGATAAATGAAAAAGGGGAGAAAGTCACCACCAAACACACAACAGGCTGGAGGATGTGCATAGACTACTGCTACCTAAACACCACCACACAGAAATACCATTTCCCTTTGCCATTTATTGATCAGATACTGGAGAAATTAACAGGGAATAGATACCTATGTTTTCTCGATGGATATTCTGGGTACAATCAGATTACCATCTTTCTAGACAACCAGAAGCATACTATTTTCACAAGTCCTTATGGCACATTTGCCTTCTACCGAATGCCATTTGGACTATGTAATGCTTTGGGAACATTTCAATAGTGTTTGATGTCCATCTTTTCAAAGAAGATTGATGAGTTCGTAGAGGTTTTAATGGATGACTTTTCCATCTACGACACGTCATTTGACCATTATCTCTCACATTTAGAAAAAGTTCTCACCCATTGTGAAGAGACAGGATTGGTGCTCAGCTGGAAGAAAAGCCATTTCATGGTTCAGCAAAGCATTGTTCTTGGGCATGTAGTGTCTGAGCATGGTTTAGAAGTGGATAAAGCCAAGGCTGAGTCCATTTCAAAGCTTCCACCACCCACCAATGTCAAGAAAATTGTTTAAGCGAATTCGTCGTTGTTTAAGAAATGCGTCATAGTATAGGACAAATGCACTCAAATCATTTAAATTTATAACTCAGAATCAAAAGAGTCTGAGGTCGAACACAGAGAGCAAATAATAGCAATTTAATCTCACTAATCACAAGCAATTATGATCAAAACTTTATTCAGAATAATTCAAAATGATATATAGATGAAATCAAGTATCTCAATGTAAAAAGAATGGTTAAAATGGTGATTTGAATCACCAATTAACCCCTTGAAGTTAAGCTCAAATATCTCAACTATATCAACATTAACTCAATCAAATATCCCATGTTAACCAATATCTCAACAGTATTCAGAACCAAGGCACCAACAGAGGTCATACGAATGCACAAGGCTTCAGACACCTTAAGTGCTTAAGGGGATCAGCTTCAACAAAATAGAGGGAAAGGCCTCTTCTCTTCTTCTTCTTTCGTGCCTTATGGGAGAGGCACCCATAGCACAACAGCACAGAAGCAAAGGCCTCTCAGATTCACTAAGTGTAGAGAGAATAGTAATAACACTACATTTTACGGTGATAATTCTGCTAAATGGGGTCGGTCTTAAGGGTAAAATGCACAGATAACACATCATAAACAGGCATGGGAGCATTGCATGCATCACACATCGAGATTACTTATAGTGCATTATTAATGGCCATTTGTACAAGTGCATGTCAAAACAAGCCTCAAATGAGCAATTAGACCACACAGATGGATTCAAAATGACGAACAGACTCCAACGGACTCAAAATCAACTAAATCCAACATTCGGAGCTCCCACAATTGGCCCAGGAAGTTCTGATCATTGATCTAATGATCAATGGTCAAAAAGTCACCACGTGTCAACATCACCGTGCCCCTCGACCATAGCACAACTCCATCGCCCCACCTCTCCCATCAACACAGGACGAATCTCGGTCGTCAATCTTCAATCGAACGACTCCACAACACTCCACGCCCGCGTGCCCCGCCTCCTCTCCGTGACCATCCATCCTCGTAGCATAGCTGGTTGCGCATTGTTTGCAAAGGCAGCAACGGGCTTTCTAAACCCCGCGCACTGCCAAATCACTTCTCACGAGGGCACAGCCGATTAAGGCTATGGATCCGCGCACGGAGGGCGACAATCACGCCACGTGGCGCTCCCTAGAACGCAGATGCCAGGCGTGCATGATGACGGGCACGATTCGCGCCAGCGCTCCACGTGAAAGCTCAGCCGTTCGATCTTCGATTGGACGGCCTACAACGCACGCACAAGGATTGTGCGTGAAGAAGAACGGGCGCGTGCATGAGACCAATGGGCAAGGGGCTACACCGACGCTTTTAGCATGGATTTAGCGACGTCTTAGACGTCGTTAAAGCCCATACTTAAATTAGAAACCCCTTTTTCCTATATAAACCCCTTCCAACCACCCATGTCAAGCATTGAATACCCTTAGCAAGTGTTGTATCACCCTCCTAGCTTCCCTTAGCACCTCTTGTACTCAACGGAGTCGACGAGCCGCTGACGGAGCCTTCTTCCACTACCGTGGCTGCCTCACCATCTCCCCTCTCTCTCCCTTTCTCTCCCTTTACTCTAGCTGTACTTTCCTTTTGTTTAGGCATTTAGCTATTATTGTATTTGTAAAACTTAAAGTTGCATGATTAAATGGCAGTGTTCCTTCTCTAGTAATTGTCTTTCTTTTTCATGAGCTTTTCTTAACCTGGTATTGCCTGAATGTTGCGACAAAAAGAATTCTAACGCTACTCTCTCTCTCTTCTCCCAGGTTTTCCCACAAGCAAAAACTTGTCATTCCCGTGAGACCAAGTGACAAGAAAAATCTGATTTTCATGCCTCCTTGAGTTCGACACTTGGACTCACATCCATTTCTTCATTTAAAATCGACGTTGTGAATGCAAACTGCAACGATCCTTTTAAACAAGCACATCCGTAGCATGTCAGTTTTTGGCTCCGTTGCCAAGGAGGTAACGGATTTATTTTTTCACTTCCATTTTGCATCCATGCTCACATCATCTAACGCATTTTCTCCTTCTACTTGATGGTTGCAGGAACTCGACTCTTGGACGGCGAAGTAGAGCAACTTGTGACAGTGGAGATAGAGTAAGTGCAATGAGGATCGATTGTGAGTAATTCTTTACCCGTGGTTGTTTGCTTGCCTAAAAAAATATCTAAAAAAAATTTTAAAATCAAAAAAATTATCATGGTGAATGATTGTCTGATCTACATCCTCAACTCATCACCTAACAAAAAAATATACACTCTAACATTCTTAATGATCTAATCTTTTTGGAGTGCTTTTCTTTCTTTTTGAGTGGTGTTTGCGAAGCCACCATGAATTGACATGGGCTGCACCACTCACCCTTAAAATCAACTCATCTGGTAGAAATTGCATGAACACTAGGATGAGCACCTTAGGGTTTTAGAGCCTCTTCACATTAAAGGAAAT
Source organism: Thalassia testudinum (assembly GCA_037157565.1). Taxonomy (NCBI): domain Eukaryota; kingdom Viridiplantae; phylum Streptophyta; class Magnoliopsida; order Alismatales; family Hydrocharitaceae; genus Thalassia; species Thalassia testudinum. Next base: position 105,335,392 of record JAZHRO010000003.1, on the reverse strand, counting down.
CTACTCTCACCAACTGTGTGCAAAACTTGGCATGCCCACTTGAAACTTGCCTAAAAACATTAAGACACGTCAACCATAAAAGACATAAAAGTAAGGACAAACATTAAAAGATACCACATCTTAAAATCCTTGATTGAAAACCATGTTTTGATGGGAGCACACACACTGGAATTAGAGAACTAAGAAGTACCACCCCAATCAATGCCTCATCACATAACCCAACCACAAGCATTGTCCTAGCCCCATTAAAATAGAGTAGACATGCCCTAGGCAGGATTGGGTTAAGTCTCAAGAGGCATGATTTTGTTCGTTGGGCACTTGGCTTTCGTTCCCTTAGTAGAATCTAGTGACTAGGCTACGGGGAACTGTCAAACGACCACGGTTGTGGGGTCTACAGAACCGGTGGTGCAAGCCAAAGGAAGAACCTTCCCTACAATCCCCTCGTAATCAACCTGGCCAGATTAGCTTTAGGAAGGGCAGTCCAGTGCTTACGGACTTGATCACTCCTTTGGAGATTTCTAGGTCCCCTAAGAAATACACTATAAGGACTAGGCTTGCTTGCTTGGTTGTGCACACACACTTCTCGCATTTGTCACTCTCCGCATCCCCTCCTGTTCTTCTCTAGTGTATGCACGGGAGACGATCACTTCATCCCGAGTTGTTTGTTTTGGGACGGGAATCCAGGAGACCTGATCTTACTAGTGACATGGCCGAACCTAGAGTAGATAAGGTTGAGGACCAACCCCCACCGGACACAATGGCCATCATCCAGGCCAAGATCAACGCAAACCACCAACTTCAGCAGCAACAGATCCACACTATCATGCAAGCCATACACTGGCTGCAGAACCATAGGGGCAACCACCACCACCTCCCCAAGATCCACAAGGACAACCACCACTTGATTCACCACCATTCCAGGACCAACCTAGGCCCTTCCGCGACTTCTACAATCCTTCGGCAATGCGGATCGAACCACACCTTAGGATCGTCGAAGGGGGAGATGATTTTGAGCTGAAACCAAACGTCCTGAGCCGGATTCAGAGCCACATCCATGGGAGCTCAAATGAGGACCCCTTCCAGCACCTAGAGGATCTTGAACGGATCGCCCGGACTGTAAAACCCAGCAACATTAGCCTAGACATTGTTTAGATTAAGATGTTTCCCTTCTCGTTGAGAGACAAAGTGTCTCACTAGCTTAGAACCCTAGGAAGACCCATCAGCACTTGGGAAGAACTGAGGCATGCATTCTTAAAGAAATTCTTCCCCATAGGAAAAACCAATGCCCTCAAAAGAGACATTAACACCTTTACACTCCAGGGTGGGGAACAGTTCCACGAGGCATGGGAGATTTAATGAACTATTGTGGAAATGCCCACACCACGAAGTACCAAGGTGGCAATTAGCCCAGATCTTCTACCACGATCTGGACAGCAACCTTCGAAACTTCGACGATGCCTCATGTGAGGGAAACTTCCTAAATAAAGACGAGGAGACCGTGCTTGAGCTCTTCAAGTCTATGAGCGAAAATTCGCTCAACAATGCCTCCATGACCCAATTTAGTCAATCCAGTCAACCCTATGGTGGGATCTATGAGGTACAAGCAAATTCTGGAATGGTTGACATGGATATCATTGCTAAGAAATTGGATCGAGTGGAATTGGTAGATAAAAGGATAGATGAACTACTGAACCAGACCAGGAACCCGCTACAGCCCCTCTCCCTAGCAAAGGGAGCTCACAATGTTGACCTGGTCTAGCCACTGAGCTAGATGAACCTGGAACAACCCTTGACCACGTTTTAGAGAGGGACCTTTGCTCCCTCACCCCTTGATTACTCTCTTCCTTCCCCCTCGACATCTGCTATCTTTGAAGATGTACAGGCTATCCAAGGTTATTCCAAACCTGACCCTTTCTCCAGCACTTACAACACCGGCTGGCGTAATCACCCAAACTTTGCTTGGACAAACTAGAAACCACCTCAATTTCATAACCAGCCCAGGCCAAACCAACAGCCAAAGTTGCCCCCTATCAGCAAGGACCACCAATTAGACCGCCCTATAATCCGAATAGGGCGGCCCCTCCCCCACAAAATCAAATGGACACCCTGATAAAAATGATGGCTGAAATGAACCAAAAACACCAGGAGGAAATGGCTTTAGTAAATGGACAATTAAGCCAGCTGTTGGACTGTAAACAATAAGGATCCCTGCCTTCCCAGCCACAACCGAACCCGCAAAACATGATTAACAGAGGCCCTAATTCGCAATGGTTCCAAGGCAACCCTAGGCAGGCCCACATGGTTCAACCAGCCCCACAAACACCCCCTGGGTTTGGTGCTTCTTCCTTGTCTTCTCAAGGATCAACCCATGGTCCCAATGCCTCTGCAAATGCAGTAACCTTGAGGAGCGATACCAAAACCTAGGATCACAAATGGCCGACTCCTCCCATGACTTCACCCCCTGAAATGCCCGACTCTAAAGAAGTGCAAAAAAAACCCAAGGACCCAAAAATATACCCTATTCACCATCAGACACCATATCTCAAGGCCTTGGAGACAATCAAGAAAAAGAAAAGTGGTATGGAGACTGAGGAACTTTTGGAGATCTTTAAGCAGGTTTAGATTAATATTCCGCTCCTCAAAGCTATCAATCACATTCCTACTTATGCCAAGTTCCTAAAGGATGCCTGTACACCAAAGCGTAAGCCAAGACCTCAAGCAACCTTCTGCTCAAACAAACTGACCCAGGAGCACCGTCGATATCTTGTAATATCGGGGACATGACATTTGATAGAGCGCTCCTGGACTTAGGTGCTTCCAACAGTCTAATTCTAACAAGCCTGCACCACCAATTTGGATTCGAAGAGTTGACGCCCACACCTGTTACCATCCAGTTGGCTAATAGATCTGTGAAAACACTAAAGGGGGTTGTCGAGGACGTGATTGTGCGAGTCAAGGACTTCTATTTCCCGGTCGACTTCTTGGTGCTCGACATGGAAGTCCCTGAACAACTATAGAACACACCCATCATCCCAGGCAGACCTTTCTTAGCTATGGCTAAGGAAAACATCGATTGTGACACGGGATGTATGGAAATCGCCTTCGGAGACAAGAAGATGTAGTTGGATATCTTCTGGACGACCAAGTCTTTTGATTGAAACTGTATCGAGGAACACGATCCCGTGGAGCCTTTGGCTGAGGAATGCCTCATCCTTAGTTCTGTCTTGGACTACCAATCTTGTGACGACTGTTCTGACCTGTAACCATCTATGCCCATGGACCTTTGTAGGGCAGATTACCATCAACCAACACCATTCGAGGAGATTGATGTTGATCAACTCCCACCTTTCCCCTTTCCATCAAACATTATTCCACCTACACCTGAACTAAAGCCGCTACCCGAGAATCTCAAGTATGTCTTCCTAGGACCTGGCCAGACCTTCTCAGTAATTATCAATGCCAACCTAACCAAGGATCAGGAACTTAGATTGACAGCAACCCTATCAGAACATAGGTCTACCATTGGCTGGACTATCTCAGACTTTAGAGGAATTAGCCCCACCTATTGTACCTACAAGATCTACCTAGAAGATGGGGCGCAATCCTCCCGTCAGATGCAGAGATGGTTAAACCCAAATATGTAGGACGTCGTTAAGAAAGAAATTATCAAATGGCTTGACGCCGACATCATCTATCCCATCTCTGATAGCCCCTGGGTGAGCCCCACTCAAGTGGTTCCGAAGAAAGCTGGGCTCACCGTTGTCACCAATGAACGTGGCGAATCCATCCCCACCCGTACCACCACCGCATGGTGGATGTGTATTGATTACAGGAAGCTCAATGAAGTGACCGAGAAAGATCATTTCCCCTGCCATTCATCGACCAAATTCTTGAACAATTGGTAAGGCAGAAGTATTTTTGCTTCGTAGATGGATATTCAGGATATAACCAAGTCGCAATTGCTCCTGAAGATCAAGAGAAGACCACATTCACTTGCCCGTATGGCACGTTTGCACTCCGTCATATGCCATTCGGGTTATGCAACACACCTGCTACCTTTCAGCGTTGCATGCTAGCCATCCTTTCAGAGATGGTGGGTGAATACCTGGAGGTCTTTATGGATGATTTCTCAGTATTTGGGAATTCATTCAACCACTGTTTGAGTAACTTGGAGAAAATCCTGAAACAATGTATCGAGGTTAATTTCGTGTGAAGTTGGGAAAAGAGCCATTTCATGGTTCAAGAAGGAATCATCCTTGGTTACATCGTATCACATAGGGGCATTGAAGTGGATCAAGCTAAAGTTGATTTGATTTCCAAACTTCCTCCACCTAGCTCAGTCCGGTAAATCCGTTCATTCCTTGGACACGTTGGCTTTTACCGAAGGTTCATCAAAGACTTCTCCAAGCTCTCCAAACCCTTGACCGACCTCTGGCCAATGACGCCCTATTCCACATGACCCCTGATTGCATCTAGGCTTACCACACCCTCAGGGGCTTAGCCTCCACAGCACCCGTACTTCAGCCCACGGACTGGTCCCATGATTTTGAGATCATATGTGATGCATCAGACTTTGGCATTATTGCCGTCCTGGGACAGAGACAAGACATGAAACCCGTGGTGATCTACTACGCGAGCAAGACGTTGGACGAGGCCCAACAAAATTATATGGTCACAGAGAAAGAACTGCTCGCCAAAGTTTTTAGACTTGAAAAGTTTCGATCTTACCTTCTGCGATCCCACGTGACCATCTATACAGACCACTCGGCCATCCGGCATTTGTTGGCCAAGAAAGATGCTAAACCCAGGCTCATCAGATGGATCCTGCTCTTGCAGGAATTTGACCTGGAAATCCGCGACAAAGTTGGGTCAAAGAATGTGGTGACCGATCACCTATCCAGACTCCACCCAGACCACATTGGGCCCTCCTTGCCTTTATCCGACACCTTTTCCGATGAGGAAATTCTGGCTATGAGAGACAGGAAACTACCTTGGTATGCCGACTATGTCAACTACCTAGCTGTAGGACAGACCCCACACAGCTGGTCCAGACAGCAACAGGATAAGTTTTTGGCTGATGCCAAGTACTATTTCTGGGATGATCCCATGTTGTTTCGCCTCTGTGCCGACCAGATCATCAGGAGGTGTATCCTAGAGGACGAAGTTCAGAGTGTGCTATCTTTTTGTCACGACCAAGCTTGTGGTGGTCACTTCTCAGGAAAGAAAACGGCTACAGGGGTTCTGCAATCCGGATTTTTCTGGCCTTCCTTATTTAAGTATGCACACAAATTTTCTAAGACTTGCTCTTGCTACCAGACTCTGGCGACCATGACTAGAAAAGACAAGATGCCCCTCCAACCCATTCTGATCGTCGAGATCTTCGACATTTGGGGTATTGATTTTATGGGCTCCTTTCCACCATTCAATGGCTTTGAGTACATCTTAATCTTTGTAGACTATGTCTCCAAATGGATTGAAGCCGTCGCCACCCACCGATGCGATCATAAGGCTATCATGGACTTTGTTAAGCAGAACATCTTTTCCCAGTTTGGAATACCAAAGTCCATGATCAGTGATGGTGGAAGTCATTTTATCCACACCCAATTATGTGCCCTACTCAGAAAATATGGGGTTACCCACCGCATTGCCACCCCGTATCATCCGCAAATGAATGGCCAGACCGACGCCTCAAACAGGCAGATCAGGAACATTCTACAAAAGATTGTGAGACCTGACAGGAAGGACTGGTCTGCATGACTGGATGATGCCCTGTGGGCGTACCGAACCGCTTTCAAGACCCCGATAGGCATGTCGCCTTATTGCCTGGTCTTTGGCAAAGCTTGCCACCTTCCTGCCGAGTTAGAACACCGAGCTTATTGGGTTGTTAAGTAGTGTAACACGGACTCCCAGTTAGCTGGTGCGCAGAGGACGCTCGAACTCTCCAAGCTCGAGGAAATTCAAAGGAACGCTTTTGAGAATAGTCGGCTGTACAAGAAGAAAATGAAAGCCGTCCATGGCTGACTCATCCATAGAAAGACCTTCGAGCCTAACCAGCAAGTTTAACTTTTTGACGCCTGACTAAAACTCTTTCCGGGGAAGCTCAGGTCCAAGTGGACAGGACCGTTTAGAGTAGTCTAGCCCTACTCCAATGGGGCGGTTGAAATCGTAGATCCAAACACTGGGCATACTTTCACAGTCAATGGTCATAGATTGAAACACTTCCTCGCCTAGGTTCCCCTAAAGGAGGTTGTCACCCTCATTGATGGATGACACGAAGCACCGCCCAGCTAAAGGCATTGAAATCAGCGCTTCCTGGGAGGCAACCTAGGAGATTCAGACTAATCAGGTATTTTACTTCACTCAGGTAATATCTTTCTGAACCCCTGTTGCATCCATGTATTTGTCAATGAGGACATCGTCCAACTTAAGCATGGGAGGGTGGTAAATTACATGATTCTAAGTTCATTTAATCAGTCTGAATAAAATAAAATAAAATTTAAAAAAAAATTGAATTTAGGAAGAAAAAACTTAGGCATTAGGAACTTGTCAACAGCGGAAAATAATACGAAAAGATCCTAAACACTTAGACTTTTCAGGCCTTTAGGCTTAATCAGCCCTGGTGTCCATTAAAATATGGATTTAGCTTCAAATCCTTGCAACCTTAATTTATTCTAATCCACCGATAAAATAAGGTGATAAGTATACGACTTATCAACTCGTCCTCTAACTCAGGGGGACTTTTAGTCTAAGCATCTACACACATTTTTGCACTGACTCACTCCTCGAAGATTCTGATAGAAATTGGGTAGCTAATGAACCTTCTAGGGTGGTATGGCTGGCAAGTTGTCGTGGGTAACAGCCCATTGGCTGGTTGTCCAAAGCCCAGCCACAGGACCACCTTCTTTTTATTGCCTCTAGGTAAATTTGAGATCAAAGAAGCCACCTAATAAAAAAAAAATAGAGAGAGAAGAAAAAAAGAATAAAATAAGCCACACTTCACCGCACGAATATGGCTGGCAAGTGACCGTGGGTAACAACCCATTGGTCGATTGTCAAGAACCTGGCTCATTAAATGCACGAAAAGACCCAAAACACTTAAGGAAGAAGTGGGGAAGTAGAACATGCCGGGGTGATATACACTAGAAAAATCCTTGTGTTGACCCTAAGTAGAATAAAAGTAGGGAGAAAGCTACCAATCGGACAAATACACCTTCAGGCAAAACACTTCCTTTCCCGATCACCTAGGGGCATAGAAACTTGAAGTCTACCTGAATTACCATTGAGTGAGTCTATCACGATCTTCACACCAAGATGCTTAGCACTTAGAGTCTTTTCCGAGTTCTGGGTGGGTTGGGTAGCCGTAAAAAGTTACCAACACACTTTCAACTCCAAAGATCGAAAATGAGAAAAGATGAAAAAAAGATAAAATATATATATACATGCCTTAAAGCAAGGATTCAGGTGATTCATATTTTGGCAGACACCCGGGCGTTGTTTAGTCTCTATAGATCAAGATCTTAGTATATTTCCCCCTATTGACAAATAACAAAATGTCTAAGTAATCACTTTCTGAATTCTGACTGAGAATAATGGCTAGAATGAACCTTGCTATGGACTAGCAAGGAGTAAGCATTGGGGTATGATAACACTACATTTTACGATGATAATTCTGCCAAATGGGGTCGGTCTTAAGGGTAAAATGCATAGATAACACATCATAAACAGTCATGGGACCATTGCATTCATCGCACATTGAGATTGCTTATAGTGCATTATTAATGGCCATTTGTACAATTGCATGTCAAAATAAGCCTCAAATGAGCAATCGAACCACATGGATGGATTCAAAACGACGAACGGAGTCCAACGTACTTAAAATCAACTAAATCTAACATCTAGAGCTCCCACAATTGGCCCAAGAAGTTCTGACCGTTGATCTGATGATCAACGGTCATAAAGCTGCCATGTGTCAACATCGCTGCACCCCTTGTCCACAACACAACTCCACCGCCCCGCCCTCTCATCACCATAGGATGAATATCGACCATCGATCTTCAATCGAACGGCTCCACAGTACTCCATGCCCTCACGCCCCGCCTCCTCTCTGAGACCATCCAGCCTCGCAACGTAGCGGGTCGCGTGTGGTTCACAAAGGCAGCGATGGGCGTTCAAAACCCCACACACTTCCAAATCACTTCTCACGCGAGCGCAGCCAATTAAGGCCATGGATCCACGTGCAGAGGATGACGATCGTGCCACATGGTGCTCCCTAGAATGCAGATGCCAGGCGTGCATGATGATGCATGCGATCCGCGCCAAGGCTGCACATGAAAGCTCAGCTATTCGATCTTCGATCGGATAGCCTACAACGTGCGCACACGGATTGTGCGTGAAGAAGAACGGGTGCGCGTGTGAGACCAGCGGGCAGGGGGCTACACCGACGCTTTTAGCATGAATTTAGCGATGTCCCAAACATCGTTAAAGCCCATACTTAAATTAGAAACCCCTTCTTCCTGTATAAACCCCTTCCAACCACCCATGTAAAGCATTGAATACCCTTAGCAAGTGTTGTATCACCCTCCTAGCTTCCCTTAGCACCTCTTATAGTCAACGGAGTCGACGAGCCACCGATGGAGCCCTCTTCCACCGCCGTGGCCACCTTGCTGTGTCCCCTCTCTCTCCCTTTCTCTCCTTTTACTCTAGCTATACTTTCTTTTTGTTTAAGCATTTAGCTATTGTTGTATTTGTAAAACTTAAAGTTGCATGATTAAATGGCAATGTTCCTTCTCTAGCATTGTCTTTCTTTTCATGAGCTTTCCTTAACCTGGTATTGCCGGAATGTTGCGACAAAAAGAATTCCAACCCTACTCTCTCTCTCGCTTCTCCCACATTTTCCCACAAGCAAAAACCCGTCATTTCCGTGACACCAAGTGACAAGAAAAATCTGATTTTCACACCTCCTTGAGTTCGACACTCGGACTCATGTCCATTTCTTCATTTAAAATCGACATTGCGAACGTAAGCTATAATGATCCTTTTAAACAAGCATGTCCGTTGCACATCAAATAGAAGAGGGCAAACCCCCCCTTTCTCTTTCCCCCTTTTTCTCTTCTCAGAAACCTGGGTTTAGCCGGGTAATTAGGTAGGTAACCGGGTGTGAACAGTAGACCAGGCCTACGGGAGTGGTCGTAGGAGAGGTGTGCTTGGCTAGGTAAGCAGGTCATGAGGGTGAAGGGGACCCGACCCCCGTGTTCTTGGGTGAAGAACGGGGGTGAGGAATTCCTCTTGTCTTGCTCAAACAGCTCCAATCCTTACGATGTGGGGCAAAATGACCCATAGTCTTTCTTTGCACACAGCTAGAGGATGAGATCTTCGATTGAGGTCGAAGATGAGGCTGTTGGATCCAATTAGGTGCCTGGAGAAGGACCTGGAGGTCAGCCGCAGCATATGAGGGAGTTGCTTGAAGGTTCATGGCTGGAGGGCTGCGGATAAGATCGGAGGAGTCGAGGTGGCAGAAGAGGTCCGATGAAGTACCTGCAAGCAAGAACACGACCTTGCATCCACGTCAAATGTGTTCAAGAGGATCGCTGTGGAATGACGAGTATGCTAGAGGTTGCAACATTGCATGGGAGTGCGTGAAGAGGCCTGACGACCTCGAGACGACAGTGCAGAGGTGACGGTGGTCGGTGAGGCATTTTGGTGGGTGAAAGCCCAATTTATGAGAGGGCTTTTGACGAGGGTGGCACGGCGAAGCTCGTGGAGGTGGCAGCGAAGTGTTTTGTGAAGTGTAGCGGTCTGGAAGCTACACTAGAGAGTCGCTAGAGTGGAGGACGAAGGTGCTATAGCAGTCGAGACAGTGGTTGTGCATGTGTTCTGAGTGTAGGAAAAGGAAGTAGAGAGGAAGAGGAAGAGATAGAGGTACTCAAGAGGGAAGTAGACGGACGGAGAGCACTGGCGTTGGCAAGTCAGAGACGAAGAAGTCAAGGAAGTTTGGTGAGTTGGTGCAACGACGACGAGGAGGAAGAATGCCCCTGCTGTAGCTGGTGAGGAGCAAGGTCGACAGGTGTTTGCACCTCAAAACACGCCTATAAGAACGCCTTCTTATGCTATTTTCTAGCATTAACTACGTATATTATAATCCTGTAGTTGCATTTGTAAAAACGCTTGCATGCATGCATTTAATTGAGAGGAGAAGAGAATGGAATAAATGGCTTGCATTTTTACATTTTTCTTCAAGTGTTTCTTTGCAAAAGTCCCTTCTCTATTTTTATTTTCATCTTTTCTTCTTCTTCCCGCGGTTGAATTTCCTCCCGCAGCCGCATGCAGCACCCCCGCCTCTCCCTGCTGTCCTTCCCGCGCCTCTCCCTGCAGCAGCCACTCTCCAACGCCTCTCCCTGCTGCTGCCATGCCTCCCCGCCATGCTCTCCTCCTCTATAAAGCCGCAGCTCTTCCTCGCGACAAGGGAGGGGACGTTGCTGCAATACGCAGCTACGGCAGCTGCTGAAAAATCGCCACGCTGCAGTCCACCACCTTCCTCGCCCGTTCTCCCCTCCCATACGCCGGTCCTCCGTCGAGGAGGCACCCGACGAGCAGGAGAACCCACTGTGGTGCACACCACCACAGTGGGAGCACCACCGCCCAGCTCTTCAACGAGCCGGTGGGCGTGGTGTGTTCTTTTCTCTTCGTTTGCATCTCCACGCCATTGCTGCCGCTTCAAGGTCCGAAGCTTGAAGCAGCAGCAGCAGCAGCAGCCCAGCGGCGACAGCAGCAGCAGCAGCACCCCCGCCTCCTCCGCGACCTTCCCCGTAGGCGCACAACCCTCCGCGCGCGCCTGCAGGCCCGTTCCCCACCTCCGTCTCCGTTCTGTCCACGCCACAGTTGCAGCCGCAGCAGGCCACTGCGCGCACTGCAGCGGCCGGCCAGGCCCTCGCGCCGACCCCCGCGAACCTCTGCAACCCTCCGCGACCGACTGCAGACTCCCCGCCGCCTTCTCCGAGCGCGCCATCGCCCGCTCTCCGTCCTCGCACCCGGCCTGCAGACGCGTCACCTTCTCCGCGCGAAGACGCGCCTGCATCCGCGATCTTCAGACGTCCGCCGCCGCGAGCAGACGCCTTAACTCGCTGCCATCGTTCGCGCGTCCGCGATCTCTCCCGCCCGCTCCCTCTCTGTCTGCCGCTCTCTCTCTCTCACGTATTCTCTATCTCTCTCTCTCTCTCTCTCTTTTTTTTTCACTTACAGCAACACACACACACCCATTCACCGACACACACACTCACACACTAATAGTAACTTATATACATACATATATATATATATATATACATATACATATACATATATCTATATATATATACTTATATATACATAGTATATCTATATAGTTATGTATACATACATATAGTATAATATATATATACATATACATATATAATATATATATATATATATATATATATATATATATATACACATACTCATATACATATATATATATATACATATCTATATACTTATACATATACACATATATATATACATATATATCTAGATACATATATACCTATATACATATATATATATATATCTATATAGTATTATATATATATACTTATATACATATATACATAGCTATATACATATATACATACATATATATATATATATATATACACCTATATATATATATATATATATCTATATATATCTATACATATATACTTATACATTTATATACATACATATGTACATATATTTTCACGTTATTTATTATACGCTGTATCGCGGGGATATCTGCACCAGTTGCTGATATTCCCTGATACACGCGTACAAAAAAGCGTGGTCCCATACATCATCCATCCTCCATCCACACTCCACGCGGCACCTAGTCGTGTTGGTTGCGTCTCTCTAGACGTCGGCTGACTCGACATAGTGCTACACTCCATCGTCACCTCCACCCGCACCCCTTTATATATATACTACATATAAATATATATCTATAGCTACTATATTTACTTTCTATCTGTTAGTTTCTTTCTTAGTAAAAAGATAAAAAAGGTATAAAAGTGAAAAGATAATCTTTGATTTGCAGGTACCCCCGTCTTGCAAGTAGCAAGACGTGTTTTGAAACTCTGTTTTGGCTAAAAGCCAAGGACACAATTTTGAGGGTGTGCCTCAAGAACAAGGATTACCAGAAAAAAACCTAAATAAGAAAAATACCAAAAACAGAATAAACGAACGGAAGAGACGCGTTTTAAGGAAAACGTAGAAACTCGACTTGAACCCCACTTCCCTGAGTTCGACCCTGGGCTTAAAAGTGACAAGATAAAATCAATTAGGCCAGGTTAAAAATTTTGTAAAGAGATGGTTTGGTCTGAATTAGGTTAACCACTATACACATTTCAACGATAAAAATATCATATTAACAACCTATCCAGGCCGACCATCATAGCTTTTCTGGCGCCGTTGCCGGGGAGGTGCGCTTTCGAGTAAGTTTCTATCCAATTCCTTTAAATTTGTCTCTTCTCTCTTCACGGGTATTATTGTTTTTGGTGTGCAGGTGAACCTGGTGGAAGGAGAAGAAGGCTAACGAAGTCGAGGACGTGAGCAGATCCAAGGCGGGAACGAGAGCGTGAAGACGCCGACATCGCATTGGAACTTCGCACACGTTGCCGAACAAGTAGGTTTTCTTTTCTCATCAAATTAGGGTTAACTTGCCACCACACAAAAAAAAAAAAAAAAAATTTTAAAACTAAAAATTAGAAAAACTTCTTGGGATTTCTTGAGGGCAAGTGGATTAAAATTCACTTGATTGATTGGTTGTCTTCACTCCCACTGCCCCGGGATTTCCCGCCTTACTTCGCATAGCGAAAATTCTAGAATCTTGATTCTTAGATTTTTCGCCATGGGAAGTATTCTTTGAGGCAAAGAAAAAGATTGCTTGTATCCCTCTTTTGCCTCAATTATCTTTAATTCAGGATCACATTTTTGGTGGGGAGATTTGGAATTGAGTTGATTCCAACCCCACCACGACTTTTCAAACTTGCCTGTGATTCGATCCTGAATACTTCAACCCCAACAATTTTAGTTTCTTTATCTGTTGGTTGAAGCCTTGTGTGTGGATATCTTTCTGGTGATTGGGAGCACTTGAATTGAAGTGCTTTGGCTCCCTTTCACATTGGTATAAAATTGATTCGCGCATCCACACATAGAAATCTCCATTTAGGGTAGCCCATTGCATTTTAGCATGCATTAACTAATTGATAATTGAAGAAGGGTTTCTTGGGCTTTAGAAGGAAAACCTGTATTTTTGCAAAAACCCGGAGATTGGTTGAATTGGTAATTCAGCAAAACCCTAAAATTCATACTACTTAAGGCTGAACTCTAAAAACCATTCGCCAATAAAAACTTCAATTCGGGGAGATTTCCCCGTTGCATGCTTGTTCTTACACACTCTTAAAATCAATCACTTGGGCATTACCCGTAAACAACGCCCTTCACATTCCAAAAGCACTTGACCCTAAGCCTCTAATTAAAACTGGTAGTAACTTGACCCTTTTAAGGATTGGAGGTCTAACTACCTACGTGTAGCGGCTACGTGCTGGTGAGAGTTCCCGCGTGCTATCGGGTGTCTAAGACTGGGGCAAACGGCCTTTCAATCTGGCCCGGTGGTTCCGCGGTGCTCACATTCGGTTCCGTAGTTCGTGATAGTAGGTAACTTAGATCTTTAGGTCTAAGGGCACACTGTAGAGGTTAGGAACTTGACTGTATTGATTTGTAATCAAGTGTACCTTTGCGGCGTCATTTCTCTCATCCCTTTTCCCTTCTCATCTCCCCAATTCTTCCTGCGGTAGTGCATGTTTGGGAGGAGGTCACAAAACCCTGAATTGCTTGTATTGACTGATAAATCTAGAAAAAGAGCCGAATCATCCTCCTCCTCCACAAACATGGCACACACCCCCTCCTCACCACTTCGTCACAATTTCAATTCTTTCAACACCAGGCTTATCCCTGGAAACCCTGCAAGACATTCCTTATCGAGTGTCGCGCCAAGCGACTCGGTAAGTCATGTGGAACTGGCTTCTGTGAGCCAGTATTTCAACACGGAGGACCAAGCCTCCGTGTACTCGGACACATATGCGGACACGTCTTCTGGCATAGAAGATGCCTGCACCCTGGGGAATAACCCGTTTTCTGCCACGTATAACCCAGGGTGGCACAATCATCCCAATTTTGCATGGTCCAACAACCCGCAACGTCGAAACCCCGCTGGTGGACCAATGCGATCGTCCGCACCCGTCATCCCAAGGGCCCAGTCTAATCCTATGGCAACTCTGCCATCAGGCCCTTGTGTACAGAAAACCAAACACGCATCAAAACCTCTTGATAAATTGATGCGAATGATGACGGAAATGTCAAAGCGCCATAAAGAAAACATGACCTCTCTTCAGCATTTGGCGCAGCAGAATGCTGAGATCAGTCAACTAAGCATGGTGACTCGATCTCAGGGCACTTTTCCCGCCCAACCTGTTCCAAACCCGCAAAACTTTGTACCCTGTGGTCCGCAACCACAGGTACAACCTTCTCAGGAACAGGTTCATCAAATTCTGCAAGCTCCGAGTATTCCTTCGGGATTTCAGGTTAATCCCGCTGCAGCACCGCACTCTTATGATGATAGTGATCACATCAAGGATGACACGTCTGACGAGGACGTGACTGTCAGTACGTGTATCGAACTAATTGGAGCCGATTCTGACTGCTGCGAATTACCTGACGACTGCCTGACCAACACAAACTGTGACGTTCCCCAATCCCTCCCTATTCCTGTACCTTCTCCTGACCAGACTTCTGACGAGGTTTTCTCCACTTCCCATACCTCGTGGTCTGAGTCATTGCCGGGCTGCTCACCGCCGGTCCACACTATGGAAGACCGGATTGCCCTTTCTTTCCCGCTAAATCAGGCGGATTTGCAAATCCACACTGGGACCTTGAGCCCACATCTTACTCACCGGGGCTATTCCCTTTTGGATCCATCTATCCAAAAAGCCCCCCTTCTTGGCCAATCTAAGGGCCAACTTCCTCTTCCTGATCTGTTTTCTGATCCGCCTGGGACACTCTCGTCCCAGAAAACGCCAAATCTCTCACCATCCACCATTACTTTTCACGCCTCTATCGCGATTACTTCGCTTTTCTCTTCACCACCCACCATCCACCCACCCTTCCACCCTGATTTATACCCTGAACCTCAGCTCCTGTTACCCGATCTGTCGTCCGTTCTCTGCCTTTCCCTGCATGCATATGAGGACATAGCATTGTTTGGCATGGGGGGGTGGATAGGCATCCATAGGATCCGGGTATTTTATGGTATCAGACAATTACCACCTATTTATAAATATGCAAGAAAAAGAAAAAAGAAAAGAAAAGAAAAATATATATATATATATATATTAGTAATAAATGGTGTTTAGTAATGATCTAAAAGCTGAAAAAAAAAAAAAAAAAAAAAAAAAATACAATAAGTGTTTATGGATATTCAACCTCTGTTTTGAAGAATTTCCAGGCCACAGAAGCTTGATTCGCTCAGGCTCGGCTTAATTCACTTAAAGCATTGACGAAATAGATCAAAATCTCTCCTAACTAAGAACGTTTCTTGTACCTGAGACACCAGTACAGGATTCGTTGGTTTGCTTTTTCTTGAGAGCTTAAGTAAACTTGGTTCACACTACACATATCAGGAAAGAACAGGTGAACATAAGATCCAACCCTAGTGTTCATTAGGGAAGGTGGAGTCCTTACCTGTGCGCGCAGGTAGACTTTTTATCCCAGGCTTTAGTCTTGTGTTTAGGAGCGACTCTTTTCACCAAAAAGAAACTCTCCCACCAAAAAGAAAAAAAAAAAAATATATATATATATATATATATATAAAAGAGTCAGTATATCTCATAAATGTCTGTATACTTTATTTTTCGGTGAGCCACAAAAAAAAAAAAAAAAAAAAAAAAGAAAAAAAGAAAAAATAAAAAATAAAAAAAAAATCAAAAATGGGAGTTGAGTTTTCCGTATTCATCTTAAGGGTCAATCCGAAAACACGAGCTGAAACTGGGACCAACCTGTACTTAAAAATTCGTGAAACCCTGGAATTGAGTCTTAATGTTCATCTGGTTAGTCTTGATCCATCACTATGCACAAACCATAACCTCTTGAGCTCTCGAGTACGGCAAAACCTCCTGGGTCCTGGAAATCGTACTTAAGGTTTAAATATCAAGAGTCCTGGTTAGTTGAGAGATGATCTTTGTCATGTAAGACTTAAAGTACTGGTAATCTTCTCTACAATTGGTTCTCACAATATTCGATAATAAACACACCGATATCACCTCAGAAGAAAATCTTCAGCTTAAGATCATTTCTAAATACGGTTTTGCTAGGGACTAGCAAAAGATAGGCATGGGGGTATATGTTTGCACCTCAAAACACGCCTATAAGAACGCCTTCTTATGCTATTTTCTAGCATTAACTATGTATATTATAATCCTGTAGTTGCATTTGTAAAAACGCTTGCATGCATGCATTTAATTGAGAGGAGAAGAGAATGGAATAAATGGCTTGCATTTTTACATTTTTCTTCAAGTGTTTCTTTGCAAAAGTCCCTTCTCTATTTTTATTTTCATCTTTTCTTCTTCTTCCCGCGGTTGAATTTCCTCCCGCAGCCGCATGCAGCACCCCCGCCTCTCCCTGCTGTCCTTCCCGCGCCTCTCCCTGCAGCAGCCACTCTCCAACGCCTCTCCCTGCTGCTGCCATGCCTCCCCGCCATGCTCTCCTCCTCTATAAAGCCGCAGCTCTTCCTCGCGACAAGGGAGGGGACGTTGCTGCAATACGCAGCTGCGGCAGCTGCTGAAAAATCGCCACGCTGCAGTCCACCACCTTCCTCGCCCGTTCTCCCCTCCCATACGCCGGTCCTCCGTCGAGGAGGCACCCGACGAGCAGGAGAACCCACTGTGGTGCACACCACCACAGTGGGAGCACCACCGCCCAGCTCTTCAACGAGCCGGTGGGCGTGGTGTGTTCTTTTCTCTTCGTTTGCATCTCCACGCCATTGCTGCCGCTTCAAGGTCCGAAGCTTGAAGCAGCAGCAGCAGCAGCCCAGCGGCGACAGCAGCAGCAGCAGCACCCCCGCCTCCTCCGCGACCTTCCCCGCAGGCGCACAACCCTCCGAGCGCGCCTGCAGGCCCGTTCCCCGCCTCCGTCTCCGTTCTGTCCACGCCACAGTTGCAGCCGCAGCAGGCCGCTGCGCGCACTGCAGCGGCCGGCCAGGCCCTCGCGCCGACCCCCGCGAACCTCTGCAACCCTCCGCGACCGACTGCAGACTCCCCGCCGCCTTCTCCGAGTGCGCCATCGCCCGCTCTCCGTCCTCGCACCCGGCCTGCAGACGCGTCACCTTCTCCGCGCGAAGACGCGCCTGCATCCGCGATCTTCAGACGTCCGCCGCCGCGAGCAGACGCCTTAACTCGCTGCCATCGTTCGCGCGTCCGCGATCTCTCCCGCCTGCTCCCTCTCTGTCTG
The DNA here is from genome assembly GCA_037157565.1 of Thalassia testudinum. Classification (NCBI taxonomy): domain Eukaryota; kingdom Viridiplantae; phylum Streptophyta; class Magnoliopsida; order Alismatales; family Hydrocharitaceae; genus Thalassia; species Thalassia testudinum. The sequence goes on along the minus strand of JAZHRO010000003.1, from coordinate 105,317,836 downwards.
CCGCTCTCTCTCTCTCACGTATTCTCTATCTCTCTCTCTCTCTCTCTCTCTTTTTTTTTCACTTACAGCAACACACACACACCCATTCACCGACACACACACTCACACACTAATAGTAACTTATATACATACATATATATATATATATATATATATACTTATATATACATAGTATATCTATATAGTTATGTATACATACATATAGTATAATATATATATACATATACATATATAATATATATATATATATATATATATATACACATACTCATATACATATATATATATATACATATCTATATACTTATACATATACACATATATATATACATATATATCTAGATACATATATACCTATATACATATATATATATATATCTATATAGTATTATATATATATACTTATATACATATATACATAGCTATATACATATATACATACATATATATATATATATATACACCTATATATATATATATATATATATCTATATATATCTATACATATATACTTATACATTTATATACATACATATGTACATATATTTTCACGTTATTTATTATACGCTGTATCGCGGGGATATCTGCACCAGTTGCTGATATTCCCTGATACACGCGTACAAAAAAAGCGTGGTCCCATACATCATCCATCCTCCATCCACACTCCACGCGGCACCTAGTCGTGTTGGTTGCGTCTCTCTAGACGTCGGCTGACTCGACATAGTGCTACACTCCATCGTCACCTCCACCCCCACCCCTTTATATATATACTACATATAAATATATATCTATAGCTACTATATTTACTTTCTATCTGTTAGTTTCTTTCTTAGTAAAAAGATAAAAAAGGTATAAAAGTGAAAAGATAATCTTTGATTTGCAGGTACCCCCGTCTTGCAAGTAGCAAGACGTGTTTTGAAACTCTGTTTTGGCTAAAAGCCAAGGACACAATTTTGAGGGTGTGCCTCAAGAACAAGGATTACCAGAAAAAAACCTAAATAAGAAAAATACCAAAAACAGAATAAACGAACGGAAGAGACGCGTTTTAAGGAAAACGTAGAAACTCGACTTGAACCCCACTTCCCTGAGTTCGACCCTGGGCTTAAAAGTGACAAGATAAAATCAATTAGGCCAGGTTAAAAATTTTGTAAAGAGATGGTTAGGTCTGAATTAGGTTAACCACTATACACATTTCAACGATAAAAATATCATATTAACAACCTATCCAGGCCGACCATCAACAGGAAAAGGTAGAGGGCCGTCCAATTTGATGGTTGGACGATCGGAAGAGGAGGACAGAGAGGGTCGCTGGAGCAGGGTGCGAAGGTGGTCGAAGAGGGAAGAAGGGTTTTCTCTGGCCAAGACTTGCTAAGGAGCACAGTTATGCAATGGAGAAGCTTTTATAGAGCTTCAAGCAAGCTTCCAATCTTGTAAACAAGCATGAGAGGCTTAGATTTCCAAGAAGAGGATCCTTAGAAATCAAGGATTCGCATGGGTTTGTTGAGGGGATTTGGGATCTAGAATTAGGTTTAGATGATTAGGGATGTCCTCAAGATCATCCCTTCCAATTTGGGAAGGGATTGATTGAGAAATTAGGGAGGTATCCCTGATTGAAGCTCAGCTCCTTTAGGTTCACACCTGCCATGGTGGTAGGGACCCATTTGAAGAAAATGAAGAGAAGCTAGGGGCTATTTGTAAGAATTTCAAAAGTTAGGAGCGTATGTGAGAGAGAAAGAGTCTAACTAGACTAAAATGCAAATTAGGTCAAGATGATCTCTATTGGGCTCAAATTTTGGTACAAATCTAATTTGGACCCAAAGAATCTGATGGTGATTTCATATTTGAGTTTTGATCAAGTTTGACTAGGTAATTTGCATAGAAACCTAAATTAGGGCAACTTTCTATTTGAGCTCTACTCTAGGTCAAAATGGGTTCCAAAGGTCAAATCAAGGATACCAAACCTTATAGAATATTTTTCTATGATTTTTAGAAGGTTTAGATGAAATTTATCCTGACCAGAACCTCTATTATTTAACTAGGTCTGAAATTAGGGTTTCGGGTTATTGTTAACTCTTGAAATGCGCGAAAAATCTGTTTCTGTCTGCATGAACCCACTTATTTGACTTTAATGCTCTTCTAACCTTTAATTCACCCCTAACCAACCCCTTGGTTATTCTGTGTTCATGATATGCTATTAAAATTACATAATTAATTATGGTTTCTTATTCTCTTCTCAAAACATAATATGGTGGAGATATAACCCTTAAATGAATATATAGGAGCATTTATCTTTTATTCTAGACTAAAATGGCTAGTTAAGGCTTATGATGGTGTTACCATCATACCTCCATGCCTAGCTTTTGCTAGTCTCTTAGAAAACATTTTATGGATCAAACCAGGTCTCTAGGTCGGATGTAACCGTCAAGGTGCCTTACTAAGCTGCATCTCTAAAAGTCAGATCAGAATACCAACAATAGGCCTACAGGTACTCAAGTATCAACCAAGATCCAGACTTAACCAGCTTCAACCTGAGTCTGCTGTGAAGGTTTCTAAGGCCTACAAAAACTGCCCAGAGGTTCGTTAACCCCAACGATTAAAGCACCCATGCATAGACGTAACATGTCCAGGTTCAGTTTGCTAGTGTAAATTTCTTTTGTAAGAAAGAGATAGAAGGATTTTCATTTGGAGAGTTTTCTCTCTTTTCTTTTTACTTTTCCCTAAATCCATCCTTGAATTGACCCTAAACACGGTCTGTGTCGGATTCCTTGTCCCTACCATCAATCCTCGAAGGGTCCCTGGCAATCGATGCTTCGAGATAGCACTGCCCAAGGCAACCCCCAGAACTCCTGCCTTTCAACACTTTAGGATAGTGCCTCCCATGGCATTCTGTATCAAAATTCAAGCCTTGGCAATCGACATTTCGGGATAATCCCGTCCATAGCACCTAAACCAGCACGAGGTGCTTACATGCCCCTGGTAGGATATTTAGATATCCTAGGAGATAAGCACCGAGGAGACGATATGTTATTACTCATCTTCGAGGAAAATTTCCTACCTCTTCGCGTCGGGAACTCATCCAATCAACTTGTGTTGTCGAGCCTCTCCTAAGCTAGATCTTCGAGATGATTTTTCAGAATGGAACACTTTTGGCATGATTTTTTTATATTAAGCACACTAAACCAAACTAGGTGTGTGATTTTAGGTTCTTAGGTTACCAAGTCCCATAAAACCAAGGGTAGGCAACGGGGCTGAATAATCCCTAAGCCTTAGACCAACTACATCAACCTCGTACTTTCCTCTGCCTCTTGAGGATTAATCCGGGTCTTAATAAATACTTGAGTGTTTAAACCTTAACATAGATCCAAGAGGCCTAAGGTCGATATTCACCACTAATTCCTTAAGTTTTAGCCTTCCAGGTCTTACTTCATCATCTGATCCAACCTAGAAGTTAGGTAGGTTCCATATTCAATTACAAGAGACTCTCTTTGTTTCTTTTTTTCTTTTATTTGCTCCTTTTTCTTCTTTCTTTTCTTTTCCTTCCCTTCTCTTTTTTCATTCAGCTCAAAATGACCTCTCCTCTCCTCTTTTCTCTTTTTTTTTATGAAACCCTTCCATGCATTGATTTCATAGTGTTTTGTACTTTAATACTCCCCCCATGCCTACGATTTGCAATGTCCTCATTGTAAATTAGGTGGGTTCGAGTTCAATCCAGATAGTACATTAGAATAGGTGGGTGGTGAATGGGTTGGAATGACTGTTGTGAACAATTTCAAGCTTTGATACATGTACCAAAGGTGAAGTCGAATGTTCTAATGGACGAACCCTAAAGTACAATATGAATTCAGCAAAAAGATATGTCAAGAAGGTTTCGGGTTTTTCATAAGATGACCGGTTGCCTCCCGTTAAGCTCTAAGTTTAATGCCATCAGTAGGGTGCAATGAAGCTCAAGGAAAATGGAGATCAAAGGATACTACAGCCAAATTTGTGTCAGTAAGTGTAACGACCCGATTCCCAAGTCCCTACGAGACACAAGAACCAGACCGACTCGACTAATCCCAAGACCTAGTCGTCCAACGAGGAAGTAACCAAAAGAGCAGTAAAATAAACCACATTCAGCATGAATATAACTAATAGTAAGGAAATACAGCAGTAAGGAAAGAAACCACTTCAGTATATACCACCACAACAGTAGAATAACATTCATAACATAATATGAACTGCAGGTAAAGAAAAGTACAACGGAAACAAGAACTACTCTCTGTAACGGAACAAAAAGAGGTACAAGAGAATAGTGGTAACTCTACTGGACCCTACTCGGCCCAGCGTCCTCTGCAGCCGCTGACCCTGGCTGCTCAACACCTGGTCCTGAAAGGTAACGAGTGTAACACGTCAGCAAAACGCTGAGTAGAGTGGAAGCTAAACTAAAGAAACAGTAAAGTGTATAGTAGATGTTTAATTTTCTTTCTTCCTTTATTTACGTCTTTCTATTGTTTCACAATTTATCTATTTCTCAGATCCTTCACTTGATCTCGAATGTTCCTCGTGGGAACGATCTTGATTGCAATCTTTTCTGAATAGTAGAAGTAGCACGTGGTGCTCTCCTGGCCGGGAGAGTCCCCCGTGGTGATCCTACTCTCAGTCAACCACCCCAAGGTCACTGACAGATGTAATGGTGACTACGGCACGCACGGTAAACGCACGGGTAGCTAACCCGCACTGGCACGCCGTCAGTCGTTTCTGTTAACGGGTGCGCCCAAAGCACAGCACGAAACTAGTACAGGGCAGAGCCCTCTCAGTAATAGGGGTCCAACCCCTCCACAGTAACCAAACAAGGGCCTTGCCCCTCCACAGTCCGCGCACCCTCGCCTGACTACCCTGGTTTGCCCCAGTGGGCCTAACAAGTCGGTGTGGGAGGCTAGTAGAACCCTGGGACCCGTGGGGTAGCTAGTACCTCCCTACACTAGTAGCTCTCCTCGGTACTCCGTACACAAGGGCAAGCAAGTCGGTACAGAGTGGCCAGTCCTAACCCTGGGTCCCTGGGGCGGCTGGCTCCGCTCTGCACTAAACAGGGGGACAGTCGCTCTCCTTGGTACTCCGTACTCAAGGGCCAGCTCACTTCCCCAATTCTATTCCATTCACTTTCCAGGAGTTCTACTCCTAATTCCCCGTAGGGTTCCAGCTCTTTTAACTCAGACCATCCAGGTTTCACTTTCCAGTTTCACGTTCTTACAATCCATATTCTCAATCACGTTTATTTATTCATAACAGGCAGCTGTTAATTCAATTCACCGGCAGCTAGTATTTCCTTTCCACATTTTCCAAGACTGCAGCATTCATACATTCCACTAGTTTTCCCATCCTAGGTTTCATGCCATATCCTAGGATCTATCATACAATCCAGCCCTAGGATTCATGCAACACCCTAGGAATCTACCATTCAATCTATTTCTCATTCCTAGGATTCATGCAATGTCCTAGGTTCTATCTATGGTTTCATAATTTAACAGATTATACTTGAAGCCACTCTACCAGGTACAACGGGAGTAATGGGGGCGTGGTCGGGAATCCCGCGTGCCTCCGCGACCCCCGAGACTGCAACGGAACGGGGTCCTATCACAAGGATCAAACACATGGAGTGTCTCAAAACAGTGTACAGCTACTGTAGACGGGTAGAGGGTGTAATTCCGAAAAGAACGCAACTCGAAACGCGGAAAACGAAACCTGAGCGGGCCCTAAACGGGTCAAAAATGATGAAATAGTGCAAAATCAGACGTCTGGAACTTATTCCAGATGTCTTAAAAAGTGAAACAGGGTTTACCTTGCTCTGCGTGGTCTCTCAGACGTCTAGAAGCCTACGGGGCATCTGGCCTAGTTCCCAGACGTCCGATGGTCACCCTGGACGTCTGGATGTCGCTCCAGTCGTATGGCACTGCAGCCAAACATCTGATTCGCGTTGGATGCGAATCTCAAACCCTGCGCGTACCCATTTCCTCTCTCTCTTAGTACGGTCAATCGAAGGGAAGGAAGAAGATGGAAAAACTCACCTTTCAGATGTCTGGACAGTCTTCCAGACGTCGTTCCCATCGTCTGGCTAGAAGACAGACGTTTGATTCTGGAAAATTTTCCAGAACCAGGTCGCGACTCGCCCTCCGCTCGTGACACCCGACCGCGTTGCGCCTCGTGCGCCTGCTGCTCGAGCTGCAACAGTCCCCCCCGCATCGCCCCGCGCTCGCTGCGCCCCCCGCCGGCCGGCCCTAGTAGCCCCAGCGAGCTCGCCCACACGGCCGAGCGCCTCTCCCATGCGTAGCACCTCCTCCCACGCTCACCGCGGCTGTCGCTGCCGCTGCACCCTCGCGCTCGCTCTCGTGCACTGGCTGAAGGAGAAGAGGAAGGAGGCGGAGGTGACGGGAGTGAGGGAGAGGCGTGGCCCTTTTAAGGCCGCGCGAGGAGGAGAGAGAGAATGCGGCAGAGGCGTCTGCGGCCGTAGGAGAGAGGGAAAAAGAGGGAGAGAGAGACAAAACGCAGGTCTGAGGCGCTCAAGCGCGCAGACGAATAGTAGCGTGCCAAAATAACCGATTTCCAGACGTCTGGAAATGATCCCAGACGTCTGGTCTGACATCTGTAAGTGATTCCAGACGTCTGGTACGACGTCTGGGCCACCTCCCAGACGTCTTAAAAGACGTCTGGAGCGCCTGCTCGTAACAGTAAGTTCGATGAATGGTTTGAGTCTCTGATTGTTCGTGATAAAAGGTTCAGAATCAAGGTTGACTTCACTGATTTTGACAGGTCCATTTTCGAATACTCATCTCGCTAGAAATGGTTCAATCCATTTGGATCTGAGTTTGCCTGGGAAGAGCTTGAGTTTGGCATCAAAGAGTAGCACCTTCTGACCAAGATGGAAGGATTTTCTTGAAATGTGCCTGTCATGGAAGGCTTTCACCCACTCTTTGCAATTTCACGAGTTCTCGTACGCATCATTGCATAGTTCCTCGATCTCACTCAATTGCAATCGACAGTGGATTCCAGCCTTCATAAGATCTAGATTACACTTCCGTATTGCCCAATAGGCTTTATGCTCCATTTCTATGGGGAGGTGACATGCCTTCCTATACACAAGTATGAAAGGAGATATGCCTAATTGGGTCTTATGGGTGGTCCTATAGGCGCATAATGCTTCTGAAAGGTGGACAGACCAATCCTTCTTGTCAGGCCGAACAGTGACCTAAAGTATCTTCTTGATCTCTCGATTTGAGAGTTCTGTCAATCCATTAGTATGGGGGTGGTAAGCAGTCAAGATACGATGTGACACCCCATACTTTTTCATCAGGGACTGGAAGAGCACATTTGCGAAATGTGACCTGCCATCGCTAATGATGACTCTTGGAACCCAAATCTGGAAAAGATGTTCTCTTGAATGAACCAAAGAACAACTTTATGGTCACTTGTTCTGGTGGAGATGGCTTCAATCCATTTAGAGACATAATAAACAGTGAGTAAGATATATTCGAAGCCATTAGATCCTAGAAAGGGTCCCATAAAATCAATTCCCCATAACACAATGATCAGATTCAAGGGCATCATATCACGTGGGCCAATGTTGCCTAAGGTCTGACAACAAGCGCATGCCCTACAATAAGTTTGTGCACCTTTGAACACTGTAGGCCAAAAGAACCCACACTGAAGGATCTTCGCTACAGTTTTCCGACCAAAGAAATGGCCGCCGCAGGCCTGGTCATGACAGAATGAGATGACAATATTCACCTCGTTGTCAAGAATGCATCTTAGGATTACCTGATCATTGCCAATATGGAAGAGATACGGTTCTTCTCAAATGTAGTACTTGGCATTGGAAACCAACTTGTCCCACCTGAAAGTCACCCAATCTGGCGGGACTTTCCCTATAACTAAGTAGTTTACCATATCAGAAAACTAGGGAAGTCCGTTAACGGCTAGAAAATGTTCATTCGAAAAATGATTGGTGATAGGTCCGGATAGGTCAATGATCGAAGAAGGAAGGCAAGACGAATGGTCAGCTACCACGTTCTGCTTTCCCACCTTGTCGCGAATTTCAAGGTCGGATTCTTGCAACAGTAAGATCTATCAGATTAATCTGGGTTTTGCATCCTTCTTCATAAGTGCCTCTCTACGGTGTGATCCGAGTATATGATGACATGGGAACCCAAGTGGTATGATCTGAATTTTTCCAAGCCAAATATGACAGCCAGAAGCTCTTTCTCCATAATTGTGTAGTTACGCTGAGCCTCGTCTAATGTCTTGCTAGTGTAATATATGACCACGGGTTTCCCATCTATTTTCTGCCCTAACACCGCTCCCACTACATAGTCAGACGCATCACACATGATTTCAAAGGGTTGAGACCAATCAGGGGATTGCAGGATTGGTGCTTGGGTGACTCAATCACACAGGATTTCAAATGCGTGAATGCACTCACTCATCATCTAGAAAGGTGTGTCTTTTGAGAGGAAGTTCGTTAAGGGTCGTGCGATCTTGAAAAAATTAAATATAAATCTGGGATAAAAATCGACGTGCCCTAAGAAGGATCTGATATCTTTGACTGAGCTAGGTACAGGAAGTTTACAAATCAAATTCACCTTGCCTCGGTCGACTTGAATACCTCTCTCAGAAACAAGATGTCCCAGGACGATGCCTTCTAGAACCATAAAGTGGTTCTTTTCCCAGGAGAGCACTAGGTTCACATCAATGCATCTTTTGAGGATGTGGACTAGATGTAGAAGGCACTTGTCAAAAGATTCACCAAGTACTGAGAAGTTGTCCATGAATACTTCAAGGTATTTACCCACCATGTCAGAGAATATGGCTAGCATGCATCGCTAAAAGGTGGCAGGTGCATTGTGTAGCCCAAAAGGCATTCTACAGAATGCGTACGTACCATAGGGGCAGGTAAAGGTGGTCTTTTCCTGATCCTTTGGATGAATTGCCACATGATTATATCCAGAGTAACCATCCAAACAACAAAAGAATCTATTTCCAGCCAATTTCTCGAGAATCTAATCAATAAATGGTAGTGGAAAATGATCTTTCTTCGTGGAGGCATTTAGTCTTTGGTAATCAATGCAGACTCTCCACGAATTCGCGATGTGGGTCGGGATGGTTTCTCCAGATTTAGTCGTGATAACGGTGAGCCCTGCCTTCTTAAGCACAACCTGGATTGGGCTCACCCAATGGCTATTAGAGATCGAATAGATGATACTAGCGTCTAACCACTTGATGATCTCTTTCTTTACAACCTCCAAAAGATTCGGATTGAGTTGTCTCTACATTTCTTGAGATGGTTGTGAGCCCTCTTCTATGTAGATATGGTGTGTGCAATATGAGGGACTGATACCAATCAAATCATCGAGAATCCATCCAATGGCTCTTCGATGCTACTGGAGAACAGAAATCAGGTGTGAGTCGGGAATTGATAATCACAGGAAATGTTTGATTAGAACCCAAGAATACATATTTCAGATGATCTGGGAGGGGTTTCAACTCCATAATCGGGTTATTAGCAATAGGTGATGGTTCGGAATGGGCCTTAGAAGATAAGGTGGGAGCTAAAGGTGAATCTAGGTCAGTTCTAGGCTCCTTTAACTGTGGGTCAGGATTTTCTTGTGGTTGAGGATCAAGAATACTCAAGTCTTCCTCTGCCAGTGGGTCCTCAATTATAGAACTAATGTCACATACTTCCTCAATTACCCCACAGTTTATTCCTTTCTAGGCCTTGAAGATATCAATCTTTAATGTCTAATTCTCAAATTTTAACTCTATCTGGCCCTCTTCACAATTGATGTTAGCCCTAGCTGTGGCTAAGAATGGTCTCCCTAAGATGATTGGTGTGTTCCTTAGATTTTTAGGAGTCTCAATGTCTAATACGACAAAGTCCATCGAGAAATAGAAATCACTAATCCGAACCAAAACATCCATTAGAATTCCTCTAGGTGACTTGATTGATCTATCTACTAACTGTAAAGTTACCTCTGTCGATTTGAGCTCAATTTCCTCTAAATGGTCTAGTAGGGATGTAGGTATCAAATTTATGGAGGCTCTTAAATCCAATAATGCTCAATCAAACTCTAGATCACCAATTTTGCAGGAGATCAAAGGGGTGCCAGGATCTTTTTCTTTTTGCGGGAGCTTACTCAAAATGATTGAGCTGACCTGCTCAGACAATATGATCGGACTCCCATCTTTGGTTCGCAGCTTACGCTTAGGTTTACATAGATTCTTCTAAAATCTTACGTATGCCAGTATGTGGTGGATCGCATCCATCAAGGGAATGCTTATCTAGACTTGCTCGAAGAGCTTGACCAAATCTTCCTCAAGTGCCATGGATTTGGGTTTCTTCTTTCCTTTAGTCAAGGCCTCAGGAAAATGGAACCTCTGTAGGTTCCTCTAGGATTAGTTCAAGTTCTGGATCTAGGATAGGGGTGTCCTGGATAACCAATCTAGGGTTAGATTCTGAACTACCAAGCTGAGAGTGGCTTGAATAAGGTGGATCCTGTGTTGCCTTGCCACTATGGGTGGTAACGGAATTAAGTCTTGACTGGATCTGGTTTGGATTTGGTAAAAGCTGTGATTGCTGCTGATATCTCGAGTATGATGTGGAAGCTTCCAACCAGTTAGGTGATAGAGCAGAAGGGGCCTGATAAACAAAGTGAGCTTGGCCCTAATTCAGGTTCATAATGCACCTCTGGTTCGGCACGTTATTTGGATTCGGCAGAGGTTGTGATGGAAGTGCAACTAGGCTGGCGAGAATTCGCCATCTGTGCAAGCTGATTACGAACCTCTATGATCTCATCCTTGTGCTATTTCTAAATAGCTGCATTAGATTTTTGAATATCAACCAGGGTTCATAGGATGAGAGACATTTGATCTTCCCTTGATTGCTCGGGTTGATAGTTTGGATTGGGCCTAGGCTGAGCAGGTTGAAAAGGGCATGGAGCTTGTGGTCGAGGTTGGAATTGAGATCTCAAATTTTGATTATTCCCTGACCAAACAAAGTTAGGATGATTACGCCATCCAAGGTTATAAGTGTTAGATGATGGATCATTCTGGATGGCATTGAGGTCCTCACAGGTCTAAGGAACCCCAGATAAGTCAGAATACGAGGGTTCAGAGTTCCCCCAACTAGAGTAGGTTGGTCCGGAGTTTCCTCCAAAACCAAGATCAGATGAGGGTCGATAGGAGTCCATCCCCTGATGAGAGTGGTGATAAATGTTATGCACAACCTCACTACCAGTGAGCTGTTGTGCATACGTGCTTTGCTGTGCTGAGGTGGTTCTTTGTAGATGTCAAGCTAATTCACCCACCTTCTTCTCGATAATAGAGACCTTGTCCAGGCGACTGCCCATCAGTTCCAGATCAACGGATGCAGACAGGCCCTGAGTCTCATGTGCCCCTACGTGTTTGTTAATGCTCGAGTAGTCATCCGATCGAACATACCCATAGATTCATTGTTTATGGAGTTCTTGTACATATTCTCGAGAATCTCCCAAACAGTATCTTCATGCTGACCCATGATGCTACCACCACAGGTTGCATTGACAAATAGCTTGACCTCATCACGGAGCTCATGGTAACAAGACTAGACTTGTTCCCATTTTGGAACTCTATGATAGGGGGATCTTCACATGAGATCCAGAAAGTGATCCCATGCCTCATGAAGTGGTTCTCCAGCATTCTGTGTGAAGTGTGTGATCTGGTGCCTTAGAGCATTCGTCCGACAAATGGGGAAAATTTTCTGTAAGAATTCAGTCTATAGTTCCCCCTAAGTGTTGATTAGACGATTCAGAGTCTGGAACCAATCGGCAGATTTACCCATGAGTGAGGAGAACATCTTCATGAGCAGGATGTATCACTTTTGTATGGCAAGCTCGAAGGTTTGGGCTAGATGTTTTAGCTGCTTGATGTGCTAGAAGGGATCTTCAGAATTTGAGCCGTGAACTTAGGGATAGCATGGATCATGTTTGGCTTGAGTTCAACCTTAGGCCCTCCAGCAGGGATTTGTACTCTAGGTTTGATCTCCATTGCAGAAGAATTGTAGTGATCTTGCATCTGAGGCTGCGATGGTTGATTGATGTATGCATGGAATAGATCATTAAGATGTTGTAGATGATCTTGGAAATTGGGTTCTTCTCCTTCTTGATGTTCCATGGCTATGGATGGAGATCTAGGCTCAGATGAATCAGAAGAGATATTGTTCTGGTAAGATGGTAGCACAAACAAGCAAGTCGAAGCTTGGCCTCGACAAGAATGAATAGCTAAAGGAGGTCTCAAGCGTGGTCTTAAGGACCTCCTCCCGAACATGCACTAGGAAACCAGATGAGGGACAGAATATGTGATGGACCCAATCGAGGCACCCAAAAACTTTTGGATGACTAAAGAGGTTCGAGGTAGATGATACCTCTTGATCAGAAAGTCATCCACCCAAGAACTACTTGGGTAGCTAGGAAGGGAAAGTCTCGCAAAGGCCCCTACACGGTAAAGCGTCCCCATAGGTTATAGGGTTTCCCCCACCCGACCTTCCTTGTCACCGCGGATCCAAGTAAACTGGAATGAATAACTTGACCTCTTAAGTCTACCAAACTTTAATCCTGAATTTAAGGTGCTTGGAATTTTACTCCAACTTTAGATTTAATTTGTGCTTGGTGATCAAATTTGAAGGTTGGTTGACCCACCAAGTGGATCAACATCACCTAACCTACCCTAAAGTTGAGGATGAATTGGGTAATGAGCCCAAAATCACCCTAAGTGATTTGCAAGCAGGTTATTAAGTCCCAAGTTTTAAGATTCAAGTGGGTGATTAGAACCTTCTTTTTAGGGTTCTCTTGATTAGGTCAATTCAAGCAAGGGTTTAGGTGACATACGATGTGAGAAAATTAATTCTTGTTATTTTAGGCAAGTGTGTTTTCTCACCCCTAAGATAGAAACCCTAATTTTGCTCTTCATGGTCCAATCAGTTTTCTTTTATCAAATGTGGCACCTAGGGCCCAATCAAGAAGCTGAACAGCCCTAGGTACCTTAAGTCCTTATTGATGAGCCCATATTTGTGGGCTAATTAGTTACTTAAGTGCCTAGGCATTGGATTAATATTAGTGTATACATAGCATGCATTAACATATAAATAATTTAGTTTATATATATTTTCTCATATGCATTACATTCATATATAAATTATTTAGCATGTATTAGTCTTTAGGTTGCATTATATACATGTATTAGAATTAATATCTTATGTGAGGGGCAATGCAGGTTTCGACAAGATCAACAAATCTTTTCTCTTTCTGTTGCCAAAGACACAGGGGGCTGAGAAATTTTCAGATTTTAGACCGATTGCTTTATCGAATTCCATTTACTTAGTGGTGAGTAAGATACTGGCTAATAGATTGAGGATTGTTCTACAAAGCTTGATCCATCCTATACAATCTGCCTTTCTACCCAACAGATCCCTCCAAGAATCGTTCATTATGGCCCAAGAAATGGTGTGTGGGTGGCAAAGAAGGAAATGCAAAGCATTTATGTGTAAAGTGGATTTCCAAAATGCCTATGATTCGGTCTCATGGCCCTACATTTGGGAAGTTTTCAAAAGAAGAGGTTTCCCTCCCATTTGGATCCAGTGGATGAAGTAGTGTATCACAACTACTTCCTTCTCCCCGCTAATCAATGGGAAACCATGTGGTGCTTGGATTCAACCCCAATGTGGGCTTAGACAAGGATGTCCATTTGCCCCCTTGATTTTTAATCTTGCAGTTGATGGGCTTGCAAGATATGCATGTAAACTGACAGAGGCTGGTGTTATAAGAGGCTATTCACTCTCCAACAGGAGGCCTATGGCCTCTATTTTACAATATGCAGACGACACGATTTTCTTTGTGGAGGGGTCAACTGCTGTACTCCATGCTTTAGGACACATGGTGAAGATTTTCAGAGACATTTCAGGTCTGAAATTAAATAGGAAAAAATCTACCTTGATCTGCTTTGGCTTGAATGAACAGGAACAAGACACATTGTCAGCTACACTAGGAACGCCTCACTCTAAGCTGCCACTTAAATACCTGGGGCTGCTACTGCGATCCTCGAAACTAAAGAAGAGTGATTGGAACATTCTTTTTGACAAGATTTCTGTCAAGTTGGAAGGATGGAGCAGTAAATTTTTGTCAAAAGGTGGGAAACTGATCCTTCTAAATTCAATGATTATCTCTATCCCGGTGTTCTACTTCTCTATCTTCAAAGCCCCGAAATCTATTTGGAAATTTGTAGATGTAATGCGCAAGAAATTCTTTTGGAAAGGGGCTAGACATGAGGGGAGGTTCATGCACCCTATGAAGTGGGATCAAATTTGCCGGCCAAAGGAAGCGGGTGGGCTGGGGATCAAGGCTCTTAAAGAATTTAATGAGGCTCTTCTGATTAAATGGGCAGTCAAGATTTTTGAGGGCAAGGAGGAACTATGGACAAAACTTATCAAAGACTGTTATGGTGGCTCAAATAGTGTTCTGAAGAGGTTATATCCAACCAAACCACCCCCTTTTTGGACATCGGTCATCCTAGCAATTAAAAGTAACTGGCAGTTGATGCAGCCCAAACTTGGAGATGGCCATGATTTCAGTCTATGGAATGAACATTGGTCACCGTTGGGTATTCTAAAAGAGTCCTACCTAAGAGCATATTCAGCTGCTACAGATAAAGACGCCCCTGTCAGTAGCTTATGGTCAGATTCCGGTGGCTACTGGAGGTTTAAAGGGCCTGAAATTAGCAGAGAGGGTACCCGGCAGTGGGAGGAAAGGCAAAGTCGAATATCTAATTTGCAGCAGCTTTGTCCAAGGCAAGGTGTGGAAGATACATACGGCTAGAATGGGAGATACACAACCTAGCAGGCATATGAAAGAATCATTAGATCAAACAGAAATATGGAATGTGACCTGGTTGATAAGAAGATATGGCTATTGAAGATCCCACTGAAAGTGCAAATTTTTTTATGGTTGTGCAGGAGGGAAGGCCTGATCATGAGAGATTTCAAACACAAAAGAATGGGGACAACATTAAATGACTACTATCTATGCGAGTTACACACCGACAGTTTGTCCCACATATTTTCCTCATGTCTGGTCACTGACATGATATGGAGAAAAATATGCCAAGAACCTCTACCTACATGGGAGTCTCTATGGCAGAGGTTTGCAACACCTAGAAGACCATATATGTGTATTGTCGTAACCCTGTGGTGTGTGTGTAGGGTGAGAAATGAGAAGTTATTTCAAGAGAGACCGGTCTATTATGAGCAAATTGTAAATGAGTGATGGTCCCTCATATATAGATGGGAATCCAATGTGTAGTTCTCCATTTTTTTTTGTTTAGTATGAAATAAAATGCCCTTTGGATTGCTATCGTACTATGATAGCTTTCCTCGTAGTTTCAAAAAAAAAAAAATCTTATGTGAGGGTTTGTACATAAATAAACCAATCTTTTTATTATTCTTTTTTTTCCTCTCTTCTCTGTAGGGAATACGCCGCAACTACGCGCCATTGAAGATGGAAATCAAGGAGCGTGAGAAGTGAATATGCTCCCGCCTCTCCATTTCAAATCCATGCAGATGGCTACAAGAGTTGGGGAGCTACTACCGTGCTCGAGGAGACGTCGCCCGCCCCATCACCGTGCATTCGCCCATCATTGTGGTCTCCACGGCTAAGCCTCACCACACCATGGGTCGACAGAGTGACAAGCCGCTACGCCAAGCCGGCGAGCTCGGCCACTTACTGTGAGTGCCTCCATCCCCACTCCTCACCGTGTAGAGAACTTGTTCTCATCCGCTCCACTACCACCGGCCTCAACCACGGCGAAGCTTTGCCACCATGGACGTGTGGGGTGACAAGCCCCACCGCCATCGCAAAGCTCCGTATTACAATCGCTATTTTGAAAGAATTAACAAGTGGTCACATTTTCTAAAAAAGGACTTTAACTAAAGATGGAACATTAAAAAAAAACCATTGACTTGAATTGAGACATTGTGTTGCAGTTCAAAATTCAAACTTAAAATTTTTATGGTGTATGCACACTTGTTTTCCCCTTGCACTGAAGCACACGTTTAGACACTCCTTAGGTTTCGAACAGCTAGGACTAGAGCCTCCTATTACTGGGGTCTAAAGTCACCTGAACTTTAGTTCAGAGGTGAAGTTGCCTCTAAACCTTGCAGATTGAGTGATGGGAACACCATCATGAGTCATAAACTAGCTCAATTTGACTTGATTAAGTCTTTAAATGCCCCTACATAACACTCAGAAGGTCATATTTCGTTTCATTAGTATTCTGAGAGAAAGACAAGAAACCAGGGTTAAATTGTAATTGTACCATTATAACTTGAATACAATACAACCACGGGTTTTCTCAAGGGTTAATTGAGGGTCAAATGATCTTAAAAAGATAACAAGTGGGATAGAACAGACAGAAAAAGGTTTTCGCGTGTTTTGAGAATTAAATGACTTTTGAAACCCTAAAAAGAGACCCACTTAATTAACTGAGGTTTTGGTCAGGATAAAATTCACCTAAATATTTTAAAAATCATATAAAAATATTCTCTCGGGTTTGGTACCTTCAAATTGACCATCAGAACCCATTTTGGCCCAAAATAGAGTCTCAGATAGATATTTACCCTAATTTAGGTTTTTGCATAAATTACCCAGTTAAATGAGGTCAAAACCAAAATCCAACTTCACCATTGGATTCCTTAGGTACAAATTAGATTGGTACCAAAATTTGGGCCCAATCTGATATTGTTTCAACCTAGTTTGCACTTTGGTCCAAGTCTGACTTTCTTTATCTCTAATAGCCCCTCATCTTTTGAACTTCTTATAAAAATCCCCCCAACTTCTTCATCTTCTTCACAAAAAGGCCCTGCCATAGAGAAATCCTATTCCTAAAGCACTAATGACAATCAACCAAGGATTTCTCCTTGATTGATTGATGAAACTTCCCCAAATTTGAACTAGAGATCCCTCTTGAAATTCTCTTTCAATCAGATCGATTCTTGACCTTCAATTCTTTCCCAATCTCTCGTGCGAACGCATGAGAGATTTGGGTATCAAAAAATTTCCAACTCTGGCAAAGCTTTCCAAGCCCAAAACCTCCTCTAAAGGCCTATAAAAAGTCCTCTAGATCAAACCGTTCTCCTCAAGCTCGATTTCGACCAGATCTCCCCTAAATTCCTCTCTCCTAACCCAGCCGAAAGGCTCCTCGAGCCCTGGCGATCCCCTCCGACCTCCCTCGTCATCCGTCCGTAATGCCAGCAGTGGATTCATTTTCCTTGCCTTCCTCTGTGCCACGCCACACCAGCGGGCTTCTCTCCCTCCGTCGTCCTTATCGTTTCCTTCTCCCCGGAGTCACCTTTGTCTCCAATGTTGGCCATACCACAACCGACGTCGCTTCTGCTTCTCTTCACTTGCCAATCACCTAGATAAGTTCCATAGTTCCTCTACTCCCTTTACACACCAACCGCATTTCATTTCGACCGTCGCATCGCCCTAACCACCCTCTCTGTCTTTCGCTCTAGCCACTCCTCCGACGAAGTGTTTCCACTGCTACGCACCTCCATCCACCTTGCCGACAAGCCCAAAATCTCCACCTCACCTTCCTGGACAAAACCCCTCTCCTATTTCACCCTCTCACTCACCCACACTCACCCCCAAACAACCCACCTTTCCGTCGTCGTTCTCGACCTTGCCCAGCCACTACACCTACTCCCATGCTACAAAACCACCACCACTGTGTTCCTCATCCACCAATGATCCTCTAAAATGTTTACCTGTGACTTTTAGCCCATTTTCGTGCTTTTACGGGCATAGGTCTCCGCTGCCATTATCGAAGATTCGAGCAAAGCTTGGAGCTTGCTTCAGCACCTTTAGCTCCAGTCACTCGTCGTAGGCAGCACGGAATCCTTCTAGGAACGTAACCTAGGGACAAATTGAGTCCTTTGACCGGGCCTTGACTATAAAGAAGGTGAAGACCTCTCCACCTGCTGCTGCGTGTGCTGCACGAAGAAAATGCGGACGGATAGTCCCACATCGGAAGTTTACAAGCGGCAGCAGTGACATAAATTGAATTTGTGCTTGGGGCTTATCGTATCAGACACAAGGGGTGAGGTCCCTCACACCCATCATGTGCCTCATCCGCGACCTCTCCTCTGCGGACCTGGTACACCCAACCCGCCTAAGCCTTCACTCCTCGCTCACCACCCACTACCAATGAGTCTGGACCAGGGTGCGCGCTTGATCCGAATACTCGAATACCCGGTACTGTAGAAGGCTCTGGGAGAGCGTAATCCAGAGAGCGAAAGAAAGAGAGTGCATGGGGGTAAGGGGGTTTTGCTCTTACAAGGTTTGGGCTAACACTTAGCCAAATTTGAGGAACCTTCCCCCTTTGCGTGAAGAAGAAGAGTTAAAGAAGGAGAGCTACATAAAGAAGCAAGACAAGAAGAAGAAAGAAGGCCAAGGCAAGAAGAAGAGGAGATGACCTGACTCAGAAGAAAGAAAGAAAGGAGGAAGAAGAGAAAGAGAGCAGTAGAGAAAAGAGTCCCTTGAGTCTCTAGGAAGCACTGTAGCAACCGACTATTTAAGCCATCTGATACAAGCCTAGATCATTCGATTGCATATACTTGAGGCTTTATTGATACTGTTGATTTAGTTGCTATTTGTGAGGAGTAATTGATGATTCAAATCACCATTTTACTCCATTCTTTTTGCACATTGATACTTGACATTATTATTGTTGCAATCTCTTATATTTTTTATTCAAATTGTGATCTTGAGTTTGAAATTGCCATATTGCTCCCTATGTTCAACCTCGGACTTTCATTTGAGTTTATTTGTTTGAGCGCTATTTCGACTATATTACAATGAAGCTATTTTAAAACACTGATATATCGCCCGAACATTGAGGGTAGTTAAGAAGCACCGCGAAAGCAACACTTCAAAGGAAGGGTTTGACCCTACTTGCATCCTTCTTTGCCGTGTTTAGTGGTGACTAAACTTTTTGGGCTTTAGGGAGGATCACCTAAGTCCCAGTTAGGTCTTCTTAGGTGTATCGTAGGTCGACAAGTAGGTGCATAACTATTTTGATAACTTGATTTGCCACCTACAAGTGGACTTAAAATCTCAAAAGCCTAACTGATTAAAGACCTAAAAAGTCCTCTGATTTGTGTTTGCTTGGGGAATCTAATTGTGGTGTGAGTTAGAATGGACCACGTTGACTTTCATCCTTTCACATCTTGCCCACACCATTACCGCAACTCTAAAATCTTTGATCCCATACACCGAGATGGTCTATCCTTTGATAGACATAATGACAATCATTGGGATCCTTTATACTCTTACTATAAGAGTATTGGCCTGGTTAAGCCCCAAATCAGTGAGCAAAACCTAGGAGTGGGATTTGCCTTGCCCAATATCCCACACGCCAGAGAAATACCCAACCCACCCTCCCTGAATGATTATAATGGTTGGATAGAAACTCCTACGTACTATAAGCCTGAGCCTAGCTTCTCTCCTAATAGAAATGATGACCTCTCCTCCTTGAAGATGCAAATACAGAAAATACAAGATGAAATGATTGAATTATTAGGATAATCTTCGAGAGCAAGCCAACAAGAAAAAGAAATTAGCCACCCAATCTACCCCATTGAGGATGAAGTGCACCCCTCTACGCTAGATGCATCTCTCGTGGGAGAGCCACACCCTAAGTTGGAGGGAAATTTTGGGGATTATGTAAGGGATAATAGCTACTTTTTGCGGATTGATTTTGAAACCTCCCCACTAGATGACACTTCCTTGAGGGGTCCACGCCTTAAGTGGGAGGAGGATATGTATGAAAGTTGCTATGCATTGGATGAAGAAAGGTGGCAACCCAAGGAAGATGATGATCAGTTGCGTATCCACCTGAATTATATTGGAGTCAAAAGAAGGGAATGATGGTACCATTGGAAAACCTCGACCCAGATGATAGTATTTTCGTCACATTTGATGAAGTGGGCCGAAGTCAAGTTGTTAATCCCACCCTCCCTTCTAATCACGAGATGGAACTCAAGCCCACTCTTAGGGAACCTAACCCTGAAGAAATTCACCTATCTGAGGAGTCTGATGTTACCAGTGTAAACCACATACCCCAGATAGAGTGCACTAAGGGATCTGCTAAGATTTTAGATGATTCTAGACCTCGGATATATGATGAATCGTATGATGAGCAGAAGGATGAATTATATAAGGAACCTACATTCAAGATTTGGAGTGACACTAAGAGTGATTATGTCTTTTTTGAAGAATTAGCCCTTGAGGATGTCACAAAGTTGACCAAATTAGGTTTCCTTAGCACACCCATTGATGATATATCTCCTTATGATGAAATAATGGAAAATTTGGAAGCAACTTTTGAGATTAATGTGGATTCACATATATACTCTAGGGATGATTTGAGTAAAGAACAAGAACCTGGGGTTGAGATTGATAGGATAATCCCTAGATCTGTTGCTTCCAGCCTACCTTCATTTGATTCAGAGTCACCCACTGATTTGCTTATGTCCGAAGGTGAAATTTTGGGACGATTTGAGTAAAGAACAAGAACCTGGGGATGAGATTGATAGGATAATCCCTAGATCTGTTGCTTCCAACCTACCTTCATTTGATTCGGAGTCACCCTCTGATTTGCCTATTTCCAAAGGTGAAATTTTGACTCCATACCTTGAAATGATCACTAATGAAGAGCAGGTAAAAACTTGTGATATTACCAGAGATTCTAGGGACGCAATTGAAGTACTGAAAAGGTTCTTAGATATGGACATTAAGCCGACTGGACCTACCTTAGATCTTATGGCCATTCCGCAACCTCGAAACTTAGCCACCCTAGACAATCCCTAGCTTAAAGTTTTGCTCACTACCATTTTGACCAAGGAGCTTAACAGACCAATATCTCTTGTAATGGGATACCGGGTATGGATTGATGCTTTTTATGGTCAATCCATTACCCTAAGGGTATATTTTTACACTTTTCCTTCCCCATCTCTTTTGGAGGATCCTTGTCATCCTCCCCCTACCCGTTTAGAGGTTGCTATTCCTATATATCCATTAGAACCTCCTCTGGTGACATGGGAAGATTTCATTCCCATCATAGTTGGGCGAGCATTTGCTATCGGGATTCATCATCAGCTCGCCAACTTCCTATGTTACCTATTTTCTAGGCCAGCATTACTTTGCTCATTTTTAGGGCCTATTTCTATGATCCTTGAACCTGATTTGCAAGTTCTTTGGCTACTTGGCTGCTAACAAAACAACGGTAGCCCATTTCTGACCCAAGTAATTCCTTCTATGCAATGGGGATATTATAGATTTTAGGTATGGGGGGGTGTACTTGGGGAAATACATAGCATTTATACATAATGCATTCATGTATTTAGTTAAAGCATTCTGCATTGCATACATTTGCATTAAAAAAAAAAAAATAAAACAAAACAAAAAAACATTTTGCATTGAGCTTAATTGGCTGGGCCCTGCATTCTTAGGCAGACCAAAACTTCAGGTTAGACTAAGTTGACTCTAGGTGTCTGAATTTAGAAGCTAAGTTGAGATACTAGTCTTAGACCCTTAGGGTCCTATGTGGACTTAAAAACTTAAGTAGGAGTTAAGTTGTGGACCATTCCTCAAGAGGTTGAGGAAGGAAAGCTTGGGATTGAGTTAAAGGTTGGGTAGTACCTGATGTCTTTTTCTACCTTTTGGTTTATGAGTCCTCGTAACCTAAGCATCTACAATTCACACACATTTGGTCTTGTGTAAATAGTGATCACCCTAATCCATTTCTTGAAGAAAATCGGGTTCTCTTAGTTTTAACTTAGAAGAAGCTTGAAAGCACAATTTAATTGGAAGAGTTCCTACCGCAGGAGAGGTGGAGTATATACTCACCTTGAGGATGCGATGACAACATGTCACCTCCTCGGTGCTTGTCTCTTAGGATATCCATCCTACTGGGGGCATGTAAGCGCATTGTGTGGTTCAGGTACCATGGGTGGCCCTATCTCGAAGTGTCGATTGCCACAGGCCTGAATTCGCTTAAGAAATCCATGGGCGATACTATCTTGAAGTGTCGATTGCCAGGAATTCTTGGGGTCACTATGGGTGGTGCTATCTCGAAGCATCGAAAGCCAGGCACCCTTCGAGGTTCGGTGATGGGGACAATGAATCCGACATAGACTGTGCTGATAGCTTATCCAAGGTTAGACTTAGAGGAATCAAACAAAAAAAATTATATATTACAGAAAAGAAAAAAAAACTTTCTTACTCTCTTTCCAGGTTGGCAATCAAACCAACCTCAAATAACTCAGACCAATGCACATGCACGGATGTTTTAATCTCTGGGACCAATAAACCCTAAGGTAGAGTTAGAAATCATGGAAACCTATGCCTGCAACGCATCTTTAGCCGGCCTAGTCTGTAACTTAGTAACTACCTGGGAACCTTAGGTCTAACATCTGAACTTAACATGTTTCTAAAGGAAGACCGATTGGGTTGGCTAGTTCACTTGAAAAGTTGGGTTGTTGCTTGAATTTGCTAGGGACTAGCAAAAACTAAGCATGGGGGCATTTGATGAGCCCATATTTGTGGGATAATTAGTTACTTAATTGCCTAGGCATTGGATTAATATTAGTGTATACATAGCATGCATTAAGATATAAATAATTTAATTTATATATATTTGTTTATATGCATTACATTCATATATAAATTATTTAGCATGCATTAGAATAACATGCATTAATCTTTAGGTTGCATTATATGCGTGTATTAGAATTAATATCTTATGTGAGGGTTTGTACATAAATAAACCAATCTTTTTATTATTCATTTTTTTCTCTCTTCTCTGTAAAGAATACGTTGTAGCTGCACGCCATTGAAGATGGCAATCAAGGAGGAGAGTGAGAAGTGGATCTGCTCCCGCCTCTCCATTTTAAATCTATGCAAACAACTACAAGGGCGGGGGAGCTACTACCGTGCTCGAGGAGAAGCTGTCCGCCCCATCACCATGCATTCACCCATCATTGTGGTCTCCACGGCTGAGCCTCGCCACACCATGGGCCGACAGAGTGACAGGCCACCACGCCAAGCCGGCGAGCTTGGCCACTTACCGTGAGTGCCTCCATCCCCACTTCTCACCGTGTAGAGAACTTGTTCTCATCTGCTCCATTACCACCGGCCTCAACCGCGGCGAAGCTTCTTCACCGTGGTAATGCGGGGTGACAGCCCGCACCACCATCGCAAAGCTCCGTATTACAATCGCTAGATCACCTCCCCCGACGACCGCCACTATGCACCTTCCCGCTCACTTAAGACGTCTGGGAACTTTCCCAGACGTCAAAAATCCCTACGTTTGTCCATGCCATCAAGCCTCTACTGCCCGAGTGCATCTCCCGCGCATCACGCGCACCACCAGCATCGCCCGCATCCTCCTCACGGCAACTCCACCCGCAGACGCAGCAGCGTGCATCCTCCAGTCGCACCTTCAGCCTCGCCATAGCCAGTAGCATGCCCGCATCTTCCTTTCCTAGCACAACCAACAGTGTGTCTACACGTGTAGCAGCGTGCAACCTCCTGTGTGTGCCTCCTTGCTGCATCCCCAGTGCACCCTCTGCTCCTCTCCGTGCACGCCTCTCCTTCGACTTCAACAGCAGCAGTGCATCGCCATCACCGCCATCTACACACATAGAGTGCTGCCACCATAGCACCGTGCATGCGCAGCTACAACGCCACCAGTGCCTGCGTGCAACCACAACTCCCCGTGTGTGTCCTCTGCCAGCTCCCCTCACACGCGACGCCTCCAGGCACGCGTGCGTGCCCTTCAGCAGCATTGCACCTCTGCGCACAAAAGTAACAATGAAAGCCATCGCCGCCGCTTCTCTCCTTCGTCCGGCTAGCCTAAGCCACCTTGAGACTCACCGCCACCACTGCTACGAAGCCCTCACTCCACTTGACCTCCAATGAGTTCCACCCCTCCGGCCATCCCTTACTCCGTGCACACGCCTAAGGGAAAGGTTCTCCCCTATTTTGCTACACGAACCATTCAATTAGTTATTACATTTACATGCCATTGAGAACTTCATTTTTTTTAGTTAAATATTGGAAGATATATTGTGGCATTTGCTGGCCTGCCCCTCTACTCTTCTCTATTTCTTCTGCATTCTTTTTATATCTCTTCCCCCATCTTATTAGTCTCACCTAAGTTAAATGTTATACTATATTCGTGAGCAAATGTCTGGCAGTGATAGATTTGCCAGGGGATTTTTATTTTATGAATATTTTACTATGTTAAATTTATAATCATATCCTTCATCTTTCTCATAAATATGATTCCAATTTTATCTCACATTGATTTCTTAATCTAAAGGGTATTTTAGTTGGATTTTTGGGAGAAGTAAATAGTGAACATTTGATTTCAATAGTAGCAAGTTTTAAATAGGTCATTGCCTCCCTGTGGATACGACCCGCCCCTAATTGAGTGGTTATTTTTATTATTTTGATTAACGATTTTTCACCACTGGCATACTACAACACGACATTATTTATGTGAAACATGTTAAGTTCAGACTTTAGACCTAAGGTTCCCAAGTAGTTGCTAAGTTATAGACTAGGTCGGCTAAAGACGAGTTGAAAGCACAGGTTTCCCTGATTTCTAACTCTACCCTAAGGTTTATTGGTCCTAGAGATTGAAGCATCTGTGCATGTGCATTGGTCTAGTTATTTGAGGTTGGTTTGATTGCCAACTTGGAAAGAGAGTAAGAAAGATTTTTTTTCTTTTCTGTAATATATAATTTTTTTGTTTGATTCCTCTGAGTCTAACCTTGGATAAGCTATCAGCACGGTCTGTGTCAGATTCATTGACCCCATCACCTATTAGGTGTAGAAATTTGGAAGGGGATCTCTAGAATGAATCAAATCAGGCAACTCAAGTGATTAGGTCTAATAATAAATGCGAGTTGATCCTAATTGATTTCTCTTTTTAATTCTTTTCCAGAAATAGGGGCTCAAGAAGAAGGAAATGAGATTACCTGCCCCTGAAGTGGTTGTCATGCGGCTGATCTTCTTTGTGTACCTCGTATAAACATAATAAAATAGATAAGGCAAGTTAGTATTAGATCAGAAATTATAACCAATGAAATCAAATTGCACATTGCTCCCTGGCAACGACACCAAAATGTTTAAGCGAATTCATCATTGTTTAAGAAATGCATCGTAGTATAGGACAAATGCACTTAAATCATTTAAATTTGTAACTCGAAATCAAAAGAGTCTGAGGTCGAACACAGGGAGCAAATAATATCAATTTAATCTCACCAATCACAAGCAATTATGATCAAAACTTTATTCAGAATAATTCAAAATGATATATAGATGAAATCAAGTATCTCAGTGCAAAAAGAATGAGTTAAAATCGTGATTTGAATCACCAATTAACCCTTTGAAGTTAAGCTCAAATATATCAATAGTAACTCAATCAAATATCCCACAATAACCAATATCTCAATAGTATTTAGAACCAAGGCACCAGTAGAGGTCAGACGAATGCCTACGGCTTCAAATGCCTTAAGTGCTTAAGGGGATCAACATCAACAGAATAAGGGGGATCAACATCAACAGAATAGAGGCAAAGGCCTCTTCTCTTCTTCTTCCTTCGTGCCTTAAGGGAAAGGCACCCACAGCACAGCAACACAGAGGCAAAGGCCTCTCAGATTCGCTAAGTGTAGAGAGAATAGTAGAGGGCAAACCCCCCACCTCCCTTACTCTCTCTCTTTCCTCCTCTTTCTCTTCTCAGAAACCCAGGTTTAGCCAGGTAATCGGGCAGGTAACCAAGCATGAACAATAGACCAGGCCTGGGGCGTGGTCGCAGGCGAGGTGTGCTTGGCTAGGTAAGCAGGTCGTGAGGGTGAAGGGGACCTGACCCCTGTGTTCTTAGGTGAAGAACGAGGGCGAGGAATGTTGATTCCAATGAGAGAGGGTGAGATTTGTGGAAAAAAGGTAAAGTGCGGAAATAAATAAATAACAATCTCATAAAAGAAGCAATCACGCAATTGCACAAGTATTTTTAGTTGGAAACCCAAATTGGGTGAAAATCGTCACCTAACCCTCTTGAGTTAGGATTTTTCGATCGACCAAGTCGATCAAAATCCACTAACCGAGTTACTTAAAACAAGGGCGACACAACCTCAATATAATAACACTACTTTATACGAGGGTGTGCCTCAAACCCCTCCTCTTCACAAGGAGTATTTAGTCTCTCGAAAGAGACGGGAATTCGCAAAGTGAATACTCGACCAAAGATTATAAACTACAATAATCCTATAGAGCCACAAAGTAAACAATAGAATCTAGCTACTACAGGTAAAGGATCTTCCCTTTGGTGGAAGTGCATCGGCAAGTGATGCGGGTGCGTGATCCATGCAATGGCACAACGACGCTCTCATAATCGAAAGTGGGAGAGCAGGTGTGCAGTGAAGATGAAGCTCTCAAGAGTGTAGACAAGAGTTTAGAGAGCAAGATCACTTCTAAGGATCAAATTGGCACAAATTTATGCGGAAATGTGTTACTTGGTATGCCTTGGTGTATGTTTGCAAGGCAAGGAGCCTCTCTTATTTATAGATGACTTAGGAAGGCCTAGGAAGGCTGTGGAAGCCTTAGGAAGTCGTTGGGGATCATCCTACAGCAAATAAATCTGCAATCAGAATCATTAATGATTCTGACATGGTCATCAGACGTCTGGGAAAAAGATCAGACATCTGGAAACTAAATCAGACATCTAATTCTAGATGAGTTTCCTTACTAACTTGAGTCAAACCTAAATAGGGTTCCAATGTAATTCAGTTAGACGACATATCGGATGTCTGGCACAAGGTCTGAATGTCTGGAAACCTAATTAACAGCGAGAATGGACTTCCCAAGGCACAAACGGCTATTAGCATCAAGAGAAGTGATTTTGGCGCAATAGAGGGCTAACGGTCACTTATCTGACGTCTAAGGTCCTCTATGGACATCTGATAGAAACCTAAAGGTCATTTCTCAACAATCACATTGTGAAAGCCAATGTTCCACTAATTGGATGTCTGGCCAAGTCATCAGACATCTGGACTAAGGATCGGTCATCTGAAATCAATAGACAGAAGGTTCTAAGACTAATCCTAAAAGTTTGGACGTCTGATTCAACATTCAGACGTCTTAAAGATTACCATCAGATATCTAATTTTAGTATTAGACATCTAAATAGGTTGTTTGAGGCCTATTTAGATTTTCTAAGTCTTCTACGGAAAGCCTAAGTGTCCTAAAGTTGTGCCAGTGTTCCTAGGACAACAATGTAGATATTTTGAGGATCTTTAACAAATATTCTAAGAAAGAAAATAAAGAGCAACAAAAGATACAATAACAAAATACAATGAACAAGAAAGGAAATCTATCATATTCTTCATCTCTTTCCTTCTTCAAGCTTTTGCTTCTCGCGAAGCTCCTTCTCGTCCAACGAGCTCCTCCAATCCACCATGGACAGGAGCTTTGAGCTCCTTCACACTTGTATCCATTTGCATTTTCCTAAAATCTAAACCTCAAATACAAATGTTAAAACATAAGTATTTTGTTATCATCAAAATTGACGATCGTGGTGCTCTTGCACCAACAATCTCCCCGTTTTTGATGATGACAAAACCATAAATAATAATAAAATCCTCCCCCTTTTTGACATTATCTTAAACTCACCCTTAAAACAAGCTCTTCTAATTTCATCTTTTCCATAAAACAAGATAGCTATGTTATTACCTCCCCCTTTCTAAAGGCGATATAGCTATGTTATTCTTTTAAAACTCCCCCTTAAAGATGGACAATTAGCTAATCAATTTTAAAACTCCCCCTATCTAGATGCTATAAATGAAAAGATAGCGCTAAGGGTGTACCTCACTTACCATGGCCAATAGAATGGCCCAAATGGAGGTGGATGCCAAATCGGATGGGGCTCTCATTCGTAGCTTTGAGGTTCGGACATTGGCATCGATCTCCAATCGGGCGGTCGACGAGAGATGGCTTGGTTGATTGTTCGTCGTCTTGCTAGTCTTCTCGTCTTCCTCCTTGGTCTACTCCTTGGTCCTCCCAATTCGAGTTAACCGTTCTTGAGCTTGTAGGTCTAATCTTTTATGTTGTAACTTTCTTGAAAATCTACAAGACAAGATTTTATTTGAACTTTCGATATCCAAGTTAGCTTGGATCCAGATTTGTTAGTTGATCTTCTTGAAGGAGATCCTTCTCAACCTTAAGACTATAAAAATTATCTAATTTATTTACCAAGTTATTAGATTCTTCCCTAGGGTATGCAAGTTCATTTTCAATAGCATGCATTTTTACTTTTAAGCTAGAAATTTTAATTTTTAAACTAGTGTTCTCCTCAATGAATTTACTTTTTTCATTGATTATGTCTATATTTTCTAACAAGTTATCATCCTTAGGACTAGAACTAGTTTCCAGATCCTTAAGTTATTTTTCTAACCTTTAATTTTCTAATTTAAGAAAATTAAGATTCTTTTTTATATTTTTATTTTCTACTTTAACTGATTTACTAATTTCAAACAACTCATTAAAAGCATCTTGTAAATTTGAGTTTACCTCATTGTTGCTGTTGTCGCTATCACTTTCTGCGATTGCCATGAAACCCATGCAAGCGATTTCATTCCTCTTCTCGAGATCCTCCACTTCTTCCTCCGAACTCAAGTCATCGCAAGTAGCTTGGAACGCGTTATTCTTGTACTTTTTGTCCTTCTCCATCTTCTTCTCCTTCTTGAGAAGAGGGCACTTGGGTCGAAGATAACCTTTTTCGTTGCAGTGGTAGCAACGTCTCGAGCTACCTTGCTCCTTTTCTTTCTTCTCTTTATTTTCTCTCATAGAATCCCTACAAAAATTGGAAAATTTATTAAGTAAAAATTGAAAGTCTTCGTCATCGAAACTTACCTCGCTATCCGATGTAGCTCTGAAGTTGAGAGACTTCCTCGGCTTTGGTTCTGGAGTGTCCTTTTTCTTCAACTTCATCTTGTAGGCCATGAGATTGCCTAAGAGGTGATGGGAACACCATCATGAGCCATAACTAGCTCATTTGATCTAATTAAGTCAGTAAATGCTCCTATATAACTGCCAGAGAGCCATATTTCATTGCAAAGTCATTCTGAGGGAAAGACAAGAAAATAGGGATAAAACTGTAATTTTACTATCATATCATGAATGCAGTACAATCATGGGTTTTTCCAGCGGTAATCAAGGGTCAAATGTTCCTGAAAGACTTACAAGTGGGTTAGAACAGATAGAAAAAGTTTTACACGTGTTTTGAGAATTAAATGACTTAAAATCCTAAAAACAAACCCACTTAATTAACTGAGGTTCTTGTCAAAATAAAATTCACCTAAACCCTCTAAAATTTATAGAAAAATATTCTCTAGGGTTTGGAACCTTCAATTTGACCATCAGAACCCGTCTTGACCCAAAACAGAGTCTCAGACAGACATTTGCCCTAATTTGGATTTTCGCATAAATTACCCAGTCAAAATTGGTCAAAACCTAAATCTAACTTCACCATTGAATTCACTGGGTCTAAATTAGGTTTGTACCAAAATTTGGGCCCAATCTGAGATCATCTTGACCAAGTTTGCATTTTTGTCCAATCAGACTCTTTCTATCTCATTCAGACCCTTAACTTTTGAATTCTCTTACAGATACGCTCCCAACTTCTTTGTATTCTTCACAAGCAGGCCCCCGTGCCATTTTCAAAGGTTAAACCTTCACCGTCAAGTTTCGAGCGAGGATCTCTCGCTCGATTCTCAATTAATCAATCCTAGATTTGAAACACAAATTCCTTGGGAAGTTACCTTCCATTTGAGCCATTGATAAACACCAGTTTATGATCATTTTTATGCTTTAAAACTAACCTAGCTCTTAGGATTTTACTCCGCAAACGGGTTTTTGGGCTGCATTTAGGCATAAATTAGGATAGGCATGCATTGCATTTTTTTATTGTTGTTTTAATGTGTTTTTGTGAGTGTTAGGGATGTACAGATTCACAGATCCCTAAAACCCTAGCACTCAAGAAGGCAATTGGTGAAGGAGAAGCCCAGACTAGTTGGAACCCAGCTTGATCCAGCTCACCATAGCTGGAACCTAGCTTACTTGAACTAGGGTTAGCTCATCCCAACTCCATTCAGCTAATCTCAGCTGGATGGCAGCTCAAGAGAGTTCACCTTAGCTCACCCTAGCTCAAGTCAGCTCAGATCCAGCTCAACTTAGCTGAGTCTATCTCATCTCAGCTCCCACTAGTTCACAGGGAGCTCTAGCTAGCTCAGCTGAGTTGATAGGAGTTCACCCCAGCTCAGATCCAGCTACATTCAGCTCCACTCAACTCCAGCCAGCTGAAGAAGAATTCATCTCAGCTCAGGAAGCTCAAGTCCAGCTCCCGGGGACTCAGCTTAGCTCAACTCAGTTGAGCTAAGCTACCTTAGCTACCTCAACCTGCTTGATTCTCCCTAGGAGCACCAGACCTAGCTCACCTCAGCTCATTTTGGTAGAAGCTAGCTCACTTTAGCTTGGCTTAGTAGCTAGCAAAGAACTAGCAAGCTAAGCCAGCTAGAGTAGCCCCATGCCAGCCTCTTCAGTAGCAGCCAGCTCCAGCTCCAGCTCCAGACTCTCCTCCTCAGCTCCTTCCTCCAAACCCTAGCTCCAACATCTTCTCCTGTACTCCTCCATTAGCTAAGCTAGCTTAGCTTAGCTTAGCTTAACTATGCTCCAATGTCCTTGGCTTGTACCACCCCAAAAACCAACCTACCAACTCCACCCAACTAGCTCCACCTAAGCTCCACATAAGCTAACCTACTTGGCACCAACCTAACCTACCCACCACCTCCAAAAGACACCTAAAAGTGGCGCCAAAAGCTACCCATAACCACCCCTTAGTGGCGCCACTTTTCCCTCCAAAATCCCCCCTCATCTCCACCACACAATCCCCCTTGAATCCATCTCCACCATCCACCTAACTCCCCTTCTAGAAGACCCCATGTTGGCGCCAACATGGGGGTGTCTCTCCACCACCAAAAGACACCAACACCACCATAACCACCCCCTTTAACACCCTTTGGGTTGGCGCCAACTCACCCTAGCCATAGGATCACCAACCACCCTCATCCTTCCATCCTAGCCCTCCATTTCAAGGGGCACCATAGCCCCCCTCCTATTCTATAAAAAGCCACCACCTACCACCATTTTTGGGGCATCCTCCCTTAGTATATTTTCTACCTAAACCACCTATACCTACGGCCAAGAAGAAGGAGTAGAGAAGGAGATTAAAGGGGCACATCACCAGCCCTTTTGGTGCCTTCTTCTCCCCACTTTCTTCAACTTGAGCCACGCCAAGGAGGAGGACTCTCCCACTTCAAGGAGGACGGCCAGGCAAAGGAGAAAAGCTTAGGGTGGACGTCCACCCTTGGAGAGAAACTTAGGGCACGCCCCCTTAGGGCTTGCCTTGGAGGTCATCACTTTGGCGGAGTACTGCAAGGAAGGAGTTGAAGGATTCTTTTCAAGCTTGGGAGCCACCAACCTTGGAGCAAGAAGCCCTCTTCTTCACCATCTATTTAGAGGATTTGTGTTTTCTTTCTTTATTTCAATTATCTAGTAGTAGAAGCATTCCTCTACTAGGCATTTTTGTTAAACACTTTATCAATTATCTAGTTGCCTTCTTCGCATATCTTGTTTGCATTTCTATTTGCTTATTTTCAGCATTCTTCACTTCCTCTCCCTAATTATTCTAGGCCTCCACTTGCTTAGAGTGAGCTTAGGGAGAGGCTCTACTTGCCACTTTAGAGTAGTTTACTTAATTGGAAGTGTAAACACTTTTCCCGCCATAATTTCGCATGTTGCCTTAGTTCAAAAACAAAAAAAAAATGGTATATTGAAAAATACCAAAAAGAAAGTTGAGATTTATATTCCTAGCAAGAGAATCACTATTGCAAACATTTGGCCTCCTTGGACGACCCTAGATACTCCCCTATCTAGGATTATAAATTTAAGAGCGAAAGCGGATTTACGCGTTACAACGACGTATTTTAACAAACCGCGTATTTTCGCTATCAGCCATTCCTTCGGCTCTAAGTCCTTCCCAAAAGGCCATGTGAACCTTTCAAAGGTTTGGGTATCCAACTTCGCAAACACCTTCCAAGCTTGAAAGCTTCTTTCCAAGCTTGGAAGGGCTTCCTATGGCCTACAAAAGAGACACCATCGCACAACTGTGCGTTTCAGCAAGTCTTGGCACATCTAATGGCCTAAAAACCCCTCTCCGACCACCAAAGACCCCTGCTCCAGCGACCCCCCAGGATCTCCCTCCTCCGACCATCCAACCATCAAATTGGATGTCCTAAACTCCTCTCTCCATCGCAACCCTCCCCAGCAAAAGGGAGGGCATTCCTCCATCCACATCGTCGTTGCCGCTCCACCACATCTTCCTCCTTCTCCAGCTCCAGTCAACCAACACCTGAGCCCTCCACCTCCCTATCCTCTCGCTAAGCCCCTCTTTAGCTCTCTCTCTCTTTCTATCTCGCTTTTCCTCTCTCTATCCTTCAATTTGACCATCGACGCCACTGTTCACCCTCATCTTCTCCGTCTCCGGCCGCTACTCCGACGAGGAGTATCCGCTACTACACTCCTCCATCTGCCTCGCCAACCACCTCATAGCCTTTGCCTCAACTCCATTAACCAAACCCCTCTCCTCATTTGCCATTCCATCCACCCAAACACCTCCTTGAACAACCCATCATCCTCTGGCCAGTTCCGTCTCCGCCAGCCACCTGCACGCACTCTCACTCCACGCTACACCCACCATCACATTCGCCGTGATCCGGAAAAGGCCTTAAAGTGTTTTAATTTGTCCTCAAGGCCGTATTCTTCCTTTTAGGTGTTCGCCGTGTCTCCGTCGCCATCCGCTCGTCGCTACTGTGTTCTTCAAGTTCATGGCCACGTAAACTCCAGGCCACACCCTCCAAGTGTTGTGGCTTTGCTCAAGGCACACGCCCAGGTCTCTAATTGGGTGCGATACCATCAACAGCTGCTATAATCAGATGAAGAGCCACTGCAGCCGCACGTAAAGAGAAGGTGGGACATTTAGTCCCACCTCGAAAGATTTGGAAGCGGCGCTATCACATAAATTGATTTTGTGATAGAGGCATATCACCTCAGACACAAGAAGTGAGGTCCCTCACACCCCTCACATGACTCGTTCGCGATATCTCCTCCGCGAACCTGGTACACCTGACCCACCTAAGCCCACACCTCGGCTACCACCCACGCTGGTAGCCCTAGTCCTGGGTACGCTCTTTCCCAAATCCGACTACCCGATATTGTGTGTGGCCTTAGGAAGGCGAGAAAGAGAAGAGCCCAAAGAAAAAGGAAAGAGAGTGCGGGGTTGGGGGGTTTTGCTACAAAGAATAATGGCTGACACTTAGCCATTTGAAGAAGGATCCCCCTCTGTGTGTGAAGAAGCAGAGAAGAGAAAGAAAGAAGAAGGGGAGATGCACAGGAAGAAAGGAAGAAGAAGAAGAGTAGAAGAACAGAAAAACAGAGAGGCAGAAGAGAAAGAAAGAAGAAGGAAAGAAGATGAGCCGCACAAATAGAGAAGCAGAGAAAAAAGAAGAGTAGAGGAAGAGTTTAAGAAGAAGAGATTTCTTTAGATTGTTAATTGATATTGTGTCTGATTTGAGCTTCTTAATTGATATTGTGCATCTTTTAACTATCATTGTGCAGAATAATTGGTGATTCTAATCACCATTTTACTTTATTCTTTTTACAGTATTGACATTAGCTTTCATTGATATATTATTATTGCTTGGAGTTTCATTACAAATTGCTCATACTATGCTTAAATTGCAATTTTGAGATTGAATTCCATATTACTCCATGTGTTTGACCTCGGACTTCAAATTCGAGTAATAAATATTATTTGTTTTCAATGCAATTTCGACTACAACGCAGTTTTAAAAACCTCGACGCAATTTAGATCTCTTGATTGCAATAATCAGATTAGATTCTAACTTGCTACATCTCTTTCGATTGTGATCTATTTAAGGGACTCATTAAAGGAAGATCAGCCGCACATCAACCACTCCAGGGACAGGTAAACTCCATCTACCTTCTTCTAAGCCCCTGAATCTGAAAAGGCTAAAAAAGAAAAAAAAATCAATTAGGGCTACTTGCATTCTATTCTTAGATAAATCATCAAGTTGTCTGATTTGATACATTCTAGAGAACATCCAAACCCTGATTTGTGTACCTACTTAAGATCTTAAGGTATCTAGGGCTATCACATTCTCGTTTGAGTCCTAGGTACCATATTTTATAAATTAAATTGGACCAAATCAGAGCCAATTAAGTATTCCAATTTAGGATTTTAGAGACACACTTGCTTAATCAAGAATTGATCTTTCCAAACAATGTGTGCCTAACCCTTGATTGAATTGATCTATTCAAGCAAAACCCTAAAATCAGGCTCTTAAATTCATTTGAACACTAAAAGAGAGACCCAAATTTCTCAAAAGGACAATATAGGTGAAGTTGACCCACCTTGTTGGGTTAACCAAGCTTCAAATTAGGTCACTTTTTCACAAAAATATCTTAAAAGTTCAAGTGAGATCATAAACACCCTTGCTCTTAATTAAAACTGGTAGACTTAAGAGGTCAAGTCCCCATTCTGGTCTACCTGGATCATCAGTGACAAGAGAGGTCGGGTGGGGGAAACCCTGCAACTCATGGGGGCACTCTACCGTGTAGGGGTCTTTGCGGGACTCTCCCACTCTGGCTGCCCAGGTAATTCTCAAGTGGACGACTTTCTGACTAAGGGGTATCATTCACCCCAAACCTCTATAGTCATCTAAAAATTTTTGGGTGTCTTGATTGTGTCCATCACATTCTACCTCT
This sequence comes from Thalassia testudinum, assembly GCA_037157565.1. Lineage (NCBI taxonomy): Eukaryota > Viridiplantae > Streptophyta > Magnoliopsida > Alismatales > Hydrocharitaceae > Thalassia > Thalassia testudinum. The sequence goes on along the minus strand of JAZHRO010000003.1, from coordinate 105,282,818 downwards.
CATCTACTACATCGATGCATGTTCGGGAGGAGGTCTCTAAGACCATCCTTGAGGCCTCCATTAGCTACTCATTTCCGTTGAGGCCAAGCCTCGACCTCCTTGTTTGTGCAACAACCCAATCCAATCGATATCTCTTCTAATTCATCTAAACCTAATTCTCCTTCATCAATCATCATGGCACAACTAGCAGAAGAAAATAATCTTAAAAATCAGCTTCAGTGCCTCAATAATCTATTCCAAGCCTTTGTGAACCCACCGCAACGTCCAATGATGCGAGATCAGTACAATCTCGCTGCAGTGGCAATCGAACCTCGAGTACAAATCCCCGCTGGAGGACCTGACACCGAACTCAAGCCCAACAAGATTCATGCCATTCCCAAATTCCATGGGTGTAATTCTGAAGATCCTTTCCAACATATTAAGCAACTCAAGCATCTGGCCTAGACTTTCGGGTCAAAAGCTCAAAATCGGGATGTCCTACTCATGAAAATGTTCTCCTTCTCTCTCATGGATAAAGCTGCTCACTGGTACCAATCCAAACACATCCAATCAACACCTGGGTGGAACTTCAATCTAAGTTTTTGAGAAAGTTCTTCCCTGTTGGTCGAACAAATGCTTTACAGCACCAGATCACGCCTTTCACACAGCAAGCAGGAGAACCACTTCACAAGGCATGGGATCATTTTTTGGATCTCATGCGAAAGTGCCCCCACCACGGAGTTCCTAAATGGGAACAAGTCTAGTCTTTTTACCAGGGACTCCATGAGGATATTCAATTATTCGTCAATGTGACCTGCAGAGGAAATATCATGGGTCAACATGAAGACACTGTATGGGAGATTCTCGAGAATACGTGTGAGAACTCCATCAATAATGAATCCATGGGCATGTTCGACCGAACGAATGCCCATGCATTGACAAATCTAAAGGGAGCACATGAGACTCAGGGCCTGTCCTCTTCCGTTGACTTGGAACTGATGGCCAGTCATCTGGACAAGGTCTCTATTATTGAGAAGAAGGTGGATGAGCTAACTCGACACTTGCAGCAAGCCACCTCTGCGCAAAACCCGTTCGCGCAACCACCCTCTGGCAAAGAGGTTGTGAACAACATCTATCATCGATCTTCTTAGGGGATGGACCCGTATCTACCCTCATTTGATTCTGGCTTCGGAGGAAACTCCGAACCCACCTACTCTAGTTGGGGGAACTCTAAACCCTTGTATTCTGACTTTTCCGAAGTTCCTCAGACCTACGAGAACCTTAACACCGTTCAGAATGATCATTCTCAAACACCTATGATGAGAGCCTCATCATGAGCCATAACTAGCTCATTTTGACCTAATAAAGAGAATAAAAGCTCCTGCATGACCTAGAAGAGGGCTTAATTGGAGAAATAAGTGTTCTGAGAAGAAAACATGAAATAAAGGTTAAAATTTCAATTTTACCATTGCAGTACATAAACGGGATTTCTCAGAGACAAAGCATAGGTAAAATGGTCTAAATAAGATAAAAAGTGGGTTGATTCAATCAGAAATGGGTTCATGTGCAATCCAGGAATTAAATGACATTTGGTAGCCCTAAAATAGGCTCGCTTAATTCAACAAGGTTCCGATCAGGATAAAAATCAAGTAAACCCTCTAAAAATCATGGAAAAATATCCCCTAGGGTTTAGAACATTCAAATTGGCCTTTGGAACCTAGTTTGACCTAGATCAGGGTCCTAGCTCATCAATTGACCTAATTTGGGTTTTCACACAAAATGTCCAATCAAACATGGTCAAACCTAAAATCCAACCTCACCATTGGATTCCTTATGTCAAAATTAGGTTTTTACCAAAATTTGGACCGAAGGGGAGGTCATCTTGACCTACTTTGCAATTTAGCACACCCAATCACATTTTGGTCCCTATCTTTTGAAAACCATCACAACAACCCCCTATCTTTCTTGCCAATCTTACAATCAAGTCCTTCCACCATTATTGGGGCAGAATCCTTCTCTGGTGAGGATTAAAGAGGGAATACACTCAGATCCCTCAGAGATCTCCTCCTAGAATTGGAAGGGAGATTCTCTGAGGAATCCCCTTCCATCTAAACCCGACCATGATCCCAGATTTGCACCCAATCTCTCGTGCGAACGCATGAGAGATTTGGGTATCTAACCACCTTCCATCTTTGGCGAGACGTCGGTGGCTAGAAGCTTGACCTCCACGCACCAGAAGCACGGCAAAACACCTATAAATTAAACCCTAACTCCGACCACATCTCCTCAGCTTGACTTGGCCGGGATTCCACCTCAAATTCATCTCCTTCTTCTCTGACCAAGGTGTCCAGCGAGCTCCGGCGAGCCCCCCTCCCCTTCCTCTTCGCTCTGCCACAAAACCAGTGGCAGAGCCGTCTTCCTCATCCTCCTCCGCGTCGTGCAACACCGGCACGTGCTGCCCTAGCCCCATCGTCATCGCCGTCTTCCCCCACTGGGCGTCTTCTTCTCCGACGACAGCAGGTACTGCCGTCCACCTCCTCATCCCCTTTGTCCCTTTAATTAGGTTAAAACTCTTATTCTCTATCCCCTCTTTCATTCCCCTCATTTTATTTCATCAAAAACCCCTCGACCGCCGCTGTTCACCATCACCTTCCTCATCTCTGGCCACCCTCCGACGAGTCGCTCCCATCGCTCCGCAGCCCCACACGCCTCGCCGACCATCACATAACCTCCACCTCACCTCACTGAGTAATCTCTGCCCATCCACAGTCCCTATACGCCTCCACAATAGTCCCCCGAATACACCCATCCATCCGGCCACAGGGCAACCTAGGCACGCACGCCTAGGCCACCTCGCGGCCTGCCACCTAACACTTCACCTTCGCCGTGACATGGCGAAGGTTCCCCGGTGATCTAATTAGGCCGCGAGGCTCTTTTCGTGTCTGACAGGTTCCACGCCCCGGCCGCCATTGACGGCAACTCGAGGAAGCTCCATGCTCGCTCCAGGCTTCCGGACTGCAACGCTCCAGGTGCAGCTCACTCGGGGAGGCATTGCGAAGATATCTGATCCAGCGAGCGACGCAACAGAGTCTACAGTAGTGGCAATTGCAGGAAGGATTCCTGTGGGCGCGCGCGAGAGAAGGCCGGGAGCTTTAGTCCCACATCGGTAATTCACGATGCGCTAATATCCTTTATATTGGTTTTATGAAATACACTGTTCGCCTCCAATTACACTTGGGGTGAGGTCCCTCACCTATCTCACTTTGCCTCGTCCGTGGTTTCACCTCACGAATCTGGCACGATCCGACCCGACCATGTCCTGAGCACCACCTCGCGCATCACCCTCACGCCGTTGCACCTGGTCACAGGCACGACATACGACCCGTTTATATCCTCCAGCTAGTGGGAGAGCGTCCTGAGAGTGGTTTAGAGAGAGAGAGAGAGAGAGAGACGTGCGGGTGTGGGTAGAAGGTTAGGTTTTGTGCTTTGCTGTGGTTGTGCAGGGAAGGAAGAAGGAAGGAATGTAGTAAACACTTGGCCACTACTAGCAAGGGAAGAAGAGAAGGAAGCATAAGGCAAATAGAGGAAAAAATGAAGAAGGAAGGAAGCCATTGAAAAGAGAAGGAAGAGGCGAAGGAAAAAATGAAGAAGAACTGAAGAAGAAAAGAAATAGAAGACAAGCAGAAGAAGAAGAGGAACTGAAGCAGAGACAAGTAAGAAGACCCGTAGAAGGCTGAAGAAAATAGAAAGAAGCAAGGTAGAAGAAAAGCAAGAAGCACTGCAGAAGAGAAAGAACAAGCACAAAGAAAAAGAATAAGAGAAGGGAAACCTACTTTTAAGACGTCTGATCATAGGATCAGATGTCCAATTTCTCCTTTTTGCCTCAATTACTTTTCAAACTCATGCATTTATATTTGAATTAAATTTTGAGTAATTAAAGTGTTCAATTACATTCTAGAGATTAGTAATGAATTTCAATTGCTCCCTGTGTTCGACCTCGGATACTTAGGTCTTCGAGTAATAAAACTTTTATTTGTTGACGACGCTTGATCACCTATACTATGACGTAATTAACTGTTGAAACACGATTGAGTTTCGCGCGTCAACAACCTACAACCCTGGATGGCGTAATCATCCTAATTTCACGTGGTCAGGAAATAATCAAAATCAGAGACCTCCATATTAGCCCCAACCACAAGCTCCTTGTCCATATCAGCCACCTCAGCCTCGGCCTAACCCAACATATCAATCCGCACTGACTCATGCAGATCAAATGACTCTTATCCTTTAGACTCTGGCTGACATTCAGAAGGCAAATGCGGCTATGCGAAAATAGCACAGAAACGAGATCACAGAGATTCGCAATCAACTCGCCCAAATGGCAAATCCCCGCCAACCTGGTGCACTTCCTTTACAACCTCTGCCTAATCCAAATAAGATGCTGAACTAGAGGCACGTTATGAACCCAAATTAGGGCCAGGCTCACTTTGTTTATCAGGCCCCATCTACTCCATCAACCGACGAGATGGAGGCTTCGACATCATATGCGGGTTACCAGCAGCAAGCACCTCTTTTACCCACACCAAACCAGAACTAGGCGGGATTGAATTCTGTTACTACCCGTGATGGCAAAACAACACAGGACCCACCGCAGCCAAGCCACTCCCAGCCTGGTAATACAAACCCTAACCCTAGGATAGTCATCTAGGATACCTCTATCCCAGATCAAGAACCTAGACGCATTCTAGAGGAACCATCTAAGGTTCCATTTCCCGAGGCCTTGACCAAGAGAAAAAGGATAGCCAAACCCGTGGCACCTGAGAAGGACCTGGTTAAGCTCTTTGAGTAGGTCCATATAAACATTCCCTTGATGGATGCGATATGCCATGTACCGGCTTACGCATAATTTATGAAAGACGTGTGTACACCTAAGCGTAAGCCGCGAACCAAAGGTGGGAATCTAATCGTACTATCGGAATAAGCCAACTCCATCATTTTGAGCAAACTCCCGCCTAAAGCAAAAGACCTAGGCACCCCTCTGATCTCCTATGCAATCGGTGATATTTAGTTTGACTAAGCCTTACTAGACCTAAGAGCTTCCATAAATTTGATACCATCCCTTGAAATGCAAAGAACCTAAATCCAAATCTACAGGATGTTGTGAAAAAGGAGATCATCAAGTGGTTAGATTCAGGGATCATCTACCCGATCTTCGACAGTCGGTGGGTGAATCCAATCCAAGTTGTGCCTAAGAAGGCAGGGCTCATTGTCATCACGATTGAAACCGGAGAAACTATACTAACCCGTATAGCAAACTCATGGAGAGTCTGCATTGATTATAGAAGACTCAATTCCTCCACGAAGAAGGATCATTTCCCACTACCATTCATTGATAAGATTCTCGAGAAACTAGCAAGAAATCGATTCTTCTACTTTTTGGATGGGTACTCCAGTTATAATCTGGTCGCAATCCATCCCGAGGACCAAGAGAAGACCACCTTCACCTGCCCCTTCAGAACATACGCATTCTGAAGGATGCCATTCGGTCTCTGCAATGCACCCGCCACTTTCCAGCGGTGCATGCTTGCCATATTCTTAGATATGGTAGGTGAATACCTTGAAGTCTTCATGGATGACTTCTTGGTATTTAGTGAATCATTTGATTATTACCTTCTGCACTTGGTCCAAATCTTCAAGCGGTGCATCGACATGAACTTGGTTCTTTCCTGGGAAAAGAGCCACTTCATGGTACCTGAGGGAATTGTCCTAGGACATCTAATCTCTAAACAAGGAATCCAGGTTGATCGAGCCAAGGTGAATTTGATTTCCAAACTCCCTATGCCTAGCTCGGTCAAAGACATCCAATCCTTTCTGAGGCACGTCGATTTTTACCGTCGATTCATTCTCGATTTTCCGAAAATCACGCTTCCCCTAACTAATCTTCTATCTAAGGATGCCCCCTTTGAAATCTCCAAGGAGTGCGCTCAGGCATTTGAGATCCTATGTGATCGAGTTACCCAAGCACCTATCCTGCAGTCACCTAATTGGTCTCAACCCTTTGAGATCAGGTGCAATGCATCTGATTATGCTGTAGGGGATGTACTTGGGCAGAAAATAGACAGGAAACCCGTGGTCATCTACTACGCTAGCAAGACACTTGACGAGGCTCAGTTTAACTATACAGTTATTGAGAAAGAGCTGCTAGCAGTAGTATTTGCCCTGGAAAAATTCAGATCATATCTTTTGGGTTCTCGTGTTATCATATACTCAGATCACACTGTAGTGAGGCACCTCCTTGCACAGAAGGATGTGAAACCTCAACTAATCCACTGGATCTTGCTATTGCAAGAATTCGATCTCGAGATTCATGATAAAGTGGGAAAATAGAACGTGGTAGCTGACCACTTGTCCCATCTTCCTTCTTCCATCATCAACCCATCTGGTTCAATCACCGAGCATTTTTCGGACGAGCACCTACTAGCCATTCACAATCTCCCTTGGTTTGCTGATATTGTAAACTACTTGGTTACGAGGAAAGTTCTGCTAGATTAGCCGACTTCCAAGAGGGATATATTGATCGCCGAGGCCAAGTACTATATTTGGGAGGAACCATATCTTTTCCACATCGATAATGATCAGGTGACCCGGAGATGCATTCCTGACAACGAGGTTAATAATGTAATGTCACTCTATCATTTTCAGACCTACGATGGCTATTTCTCTGGGCGGAAAATCGTAGAGAAAATTCTCCAATGTGGGTTCTTTTGGCCCACTTTGTTCAAAGACTCACAGACATATTGTAGGGCATGAACTCATTGTCAGACCCTCAGTAACATGGGCCCGGGGGATATGATGTCCTTGAACCCAATTATTGTCCGCGAAATCTTTGACATTTGGGGAATTGATTTCATGGGACCCTTTCCTGGGTCTAACGGCTTCAAATACATTCTACTCACTGTTGATTATGTCTCTAAATGGGTCGAAGCCATCCCCACGAGAACTAGTGATCATAAAGTTGTCCTCCAATTTATCCAGGAAACATCGTTACCAGATTTAGGGTTCCTAAGGCCATCATCAGCGATGGTAGCTCTCATTTTACCAATGTGCACTTCCAACCCCTGGTGGAAAAGTACAGTGTGTCACATCGTATCTCGACTCCTTACCACCCCTACACTAATGGACTAGCAGAACTATCGAATCGAGAGATCAAGAAGATCCTTCAGGTCACTGTTCGGCTTGATAGAAAAGATTGGTCTACTCACCTTCCAAAAGCCTTGTGGGCCTATAGGACTGCCCACAAAACTCAATTAGACATGTCTCCTTTCAGATTAGTGTACGGTAAGGCATGTCACCTTCCTGTCGAGATGGAGCACAAGGCATATTGGGAAGTACAAAAGTGCAATTTGGATCTAATGAAGGCTGGAATACACCACCAGTTGCAATTGAGCTAGATCGAGGAACTACGCAATGATGCATATGAGAACTCACGTATCTACAAAGAGCAGGATAAAGCCTTCCATGATAGGCACATTGTACAAAAATCTTTCCACCCTGCTCAGAAAGTTCTACTCTTTGATGCCAAACTCAAACTTTTAACAGGAAAGCTCAGATCAAAATGGATAGGACCATTCTTGGTTAGATGAATCTTTGGAAATGGAGCTATTGAAATCAACCAACCAAGCGTTGATTCAGAACCATTTGTTGTGAACAGTCAATGACTCAAGCCGTTCATTGAACTCACCAATACGAACAAAGCTGAGGTATCTTTTGATCTCCATTCTCCCTGAGCTCATTGTGCTCGGCTGATGGCATTAAACTCAACGCTTAATGGGAGGCAACCTGTCATCTTTTTTAAAAAATTGAAACCTTTCTTGACACATCTTATGCTGAACTCGTATTGCACTTTAGGGTTCATCCATTAGAACAGCCGACTCCACCTCTGGTACCCATACCGAAGCTTGAAATCGTCTGCAACAATCACAGTGACTGATGAGTCCATTTTAATGGACTAATATTAAGCCTAAGTATCTTTAATCGTACCTTTTACGTGCGTTTATAATTGCAATTAAGTTGTAGAATATTTGTACGCATCATGATTTAAGTTTATAACATTCTATAACTTAATATGTAATGATTTTGTTATTTTTATGTGCAGGTATTATATTTAGAAAGAGCAAGGGTTGGGGAGCAAATTTCCCCAACAATCGGCGGGATCTTTTCCCTTTTCTCCGGCCAGTCGTAACTCTCCTCCAACGCCCGCTGGCCAAAAATAGAAAAGGGATTTGAAAATCCCTTGATTGGCGCATGCAGGGAGAGAGAGGAGTTAAAAGAGAGGAGGCGGGATGCAAAGAAGGCCATCTTCCCCCTTGCGGGGAAAAACTCCACCACATGCACTGTGCCCCCTCACCGCTCCTTCACAACCGCCTCCAAGCCTGCACCACGCATCACCCTTCTCCACCTTGCGCGCCTGCAAGCACGCGCCTCTCTCTCGTAAGCACCATCTCAAGCGCGCCTCTCTCTCCCCAACACCACCTGGTGCCCGCATCTGCAGACTGCAACACCCACGCCTCAGCCTGTAGTCACGTGCCTTCACCACTGCCGCACCCTCCTTCCTGCAAGAACACCCTTCTCCACCGCAGACCCGTGCCTCAGCCAAAAGCCGCCCCCACAGGCGCTACGTGTAGAGTGTGACCACCTTCCACGTGCGCTCTAGCATCTGCAGATCGACTCGCCCGCACGCCCGCCTTCGCGCCCAACCTACAGGCGCCCGCACGCCTCACCGCAGCTGCCCTAACCTCTCCAGAGCTTCCTGCAGGTGCTCCTCAGCACGCCCATCTTCAGGCGCCTGCACGACTCACTGCGTGCGCTCCAACCTTCAGCAGCACCTCAAGCCCACAACACCCGCACCCATCCTGCAGGCGCATCTGCAAACCGCTTCCACCTGCCGACCCACACCTCTGCCCGCTGGTGTTGCACCGCATGCCTGCACCGTGCGCCATCTGTAGCAAGCGGCTACAACATGCAGCCTCTGTCGACGTCTTCTCCTCTGCCGGCTGGCCGCCTCCGGCCATCTCCGTCGACGTCGCCGCCTCCATTGGATAGCCATCATCCTCGCCAACATCCCTTGCTCGCGACAGCCCCGCCGGTGCTCTCTCTCTCTCGCCAGGAGGAGAGAGAGCAAATGCACTGTTTCCTCCATGAAATCGCTTGGTTTCGGGATAACCGGGTTTTATTGTTATAACGTTGTAGTATAGCCGGTTATTACCAACATTTCAAATATATAAATTTTTTACTCGGAAAATAAAAGAGTTCCCGAGGTCGAACTCAGGGAGCAAGTTGTATTCTAGAGATATACATGTTTCTTTTACAAAATAAAGAAAGAGAGAGGGAAAGAATTTATTGTTCTCTTTGTTTTCTCCTCGTGATGTTCTTCTTTCTTTCTTTCTTCAGATCTCCTTCTTCTTCTTTGTTCTGCAGAGGTGATGCTCCTCTTTCTTTCTTCAGATCTCCTTCTTCTTCCTTGGTTTCTGTCATGGCCTCTCTTCTTCTTTTTCTGCAGTCTCTTCTGTGAAGGTTTCTTCTTCCTTGGCTCTGCTGTACTTCTTCTCTACAGCCTTTCCTCTTCTTCTGCCTTGCTCAGCCTCTTCTTTAGAGTTTCTTCTTGTTTCTCCTCCCTGCGGCTAAGTGTCAGCTTCTTCTTTTCTTTTTCAGCCAGGGACGTCACCCCTCCTTCCTTCTTTTCCCTTCAGGCCGTCGTCTGATTTCCAAATCAGACGACTTAACTACCTGTTGCTACAGTCAGCTTCCTTCTTCTTTCGCGGGTCTTCTTCTTTACCTGTGCCTGCACACTTCAGAGTTTTTCGTCAGAGGCAAAACCTACTCTACCCCCCCCCCCCCCGCGTCTCTCTCTCTCTCTGAAACCACTCTTGGGAAAGCTCTCCCAGAGCTGCCGGGTAACCGGGTTCGGGTCAGGCCCGGGTCCAGGCCCACCGGCGTGCGTGGTGGGCGAGGAGTGCAGGTCAGTCTTAAGTCGGGTCGGGTCAGGTCAGGTCCGCGGGGCGTGAGCGCGGACGAGACCGGGTAACCGGGCGGGTGAAGGGGACCTCACCCCGTGTGCTGAGGCAGTAAGCCTTCAGCACTTTTGCATCTTATGTCGCTGCGACTCTTCAGGCGTTTCCGAGGTGGGACTGTGGGTCGGAGGATGGGTCTGTTCGGTGGGGTTGCAGAGGGTGATGTGGGGGAAGTGGCAGGGCGGAGGTTGATCAGGGTGAGGAGGCGGAGGTCCTGTGGTGGTCGGCGAGCCGTGTGGGTTGCTGAGGTGATGGGAGCGGCTCGCCGGAGGGTGGCCGGAGACGAAGGGGGTGAAGGTGGTCAGGGTCGGTCGAGGGCTTAATTGAATAAATTGAAAGCGGGGAAAGAAAGAGGAGAAGAAGGGGAGGAGTTCTGACCTAGCTACAGAGACGAAAGGGGCCGGGGCAGGGCGACAGTCGTATCGACTGTCGCCGGAGAAGAAGATGCCCAGGGGAAGGGGCGGCGGCGAGCAGAGGGCTGGAGAGGCGCCAGCTGGGTACGGCGTGGCGCAGGAAGAGCAGGGGAGGAGGTCTCTGCTGCTGGTATTGTGGCAGAGCGAAGAGGAGGAGGAGGAGGAACCGCCGGAGCTGGTGGGCGTCTGCCGGAGGGAGAGGAGAAGAAAGTTGGGGGTTTTCTCCGTCAGACCCGAGCTGCCCCGGTCGGTGGAGCAACGGGGGGTATTTATAGGGATCAAACAGGGAGGAAGGCGGAGGAAGACGACGTGTCTCCCTCGCCGGAGGATGGTCGGAAACAGGAACCCATACCATCCGTGCGTTCGCACGGCCGGTATGGTGGGTTACAACGACCAGGGGGGTGTCCCTGCGACGGCTGACGACGCAGGGCACCCCCGGTTTACTTGCCAGGTCCCCCACCTCACCCTGCGCGGTGCCATGCTCCGCGCAAGGTCGCCGGAGCATGGTGCTGGCAGGTTTTGCAGGAGGGACCTGATTGCAAAGAACGAAGGAGAGTTAGGGGTCAAAATGCGAGGGTTCAAAAGTTGAGGGCCAAAGAGTAAATACATGAGGACCAAAGTGTAAAGTCGGTCAAGGAGGTTTCTTCTTAGGCTCAAGTTTTTATACATGACTAATTAGGACCTAAGGAATCTGATGGTGAATTTCATTTTCATATTAAACCTTGTTTGACCGGTCAATTTGCGTAAAAACCCAAATTAAGTTATTAATTGGGCATGGTTCTCAATGTAGGTCAAAAAGTGTTCTGAAGGCCAAATTGAAGGTTCTAAACCGTGGAGATTATTTCTCTATGAATTTTAGAGGGTTTATTCTATTTTTACTTTGCCTCGAACCTTGTGAATTGAAGTGGGTTGTTTTAGGGTTACAGATTATCATTTAGTTTCTTGGAACTGCTGTAGCCCTTGCTAGATCATTTCATCCCACTCTTATTCTTATTAAGCTGCTTTGACCTATGTTTGGGCCCTGAATTACCCTGTATGCAGATTATACTGGTAAAATTGCATTTTTACCCCTTATGACTTATTTTCTTCTCAAACTCAGGATTCTCTGAGTTAAGCCTTTCCTTGAGATATGTAGGAGCTTTTATCCTTTGTATTAGGTCAAAATGAGCTAGTTATGGCTCATGATGAGGTTCTCATCATACCCCCATGCCTAGCTTTTGCTAGTCCCTTAGCAAAAACTTAAGGTTTCAACCCTTGTTCTAGACCATGAAGTTTTTAATAGTTTTAGATAAGTGCCTTTTTTATTTGAGCATAGATTAGGTTAGAATGCTGACCATAGGCCTAAAAGGTACTCTAGTACTAATCAAGATCCAAATCTGTCTAGCCTTAGCCTCAGTCTTTTAGCAAAGGTTTTTAAGGCCCACAAGAACTAACCTAAGGTTTATTGGACTTTGTGGTTAAAGCACCCGTGCTTGAAATGATTTTAGTCCTGGCTCAGTTCGCAGTGCGTTTTGTAAGAGAGAGATAGAAAGTTTTTCTGTTTGGAGAGTTTTCTCTCTCTTTTTCTTTTTAGTTCTAGCCTAGGATTGGCTTTTCAACACGGTCTGTATCAGATTCCTTGCTCCCATCATCAATCCTCAAGGGTTCCTGGCGATCGATGCTTCGAGATAGCACCGCCCATGGCAACCCCCGGAACCCTGGCTATTGAGATTTCGAGATAATCCCATCCATGGTATTCCGTGGTCGAATTCAGACCCTGGCAATTGACACTTCGAGATAATGCCATCCATGGAATCTGAACCAGTAGAGTGCTTACATGCCCCCAGTAGGATATGTAAATATCCTAAGAGACAAGCACCGAGGAGATGATATTTTGTTACGCATCTTCGAGGGGATTTCCCGCCTCTCCGCGCTGGGAACTCGTCCAAATCAACTTGTGTTGATCGGCCGCTCCTATTCTAGGTGTTCTTTTCAGATTTTTGCGACGCTTCTGCGTGATTCTGATTTTTACGCTTACTGAACCAGGCTGTGTGTGAGGTTAGGGTGCTTAGGTTACTGAGTCCCGTAAACCAAAAATTAGTTAACGAGGCCGAATACTCCCTAAGCCTTAGACCTAATACTTCAGCTTTTCATTTTCCTCAACCTCTTGAGGAGTGTCCAGATCTTAATGGGTACTAAGAGTCTATTCAAGAATGCCTAAGGTTTGCGTTCTTACTAATCTCATTATGCACTTTTCAGTTATTTTCTTGAATGAGGTCTAGAACTTAGGTTAATTCCTTAGTTCCTTACTAATGACTATCACCTTTTCTCATAATTTTGTGCTCCTTTTTCATTTTGTTTCTTTTCTCCTTCACAAAATTTCCTTCTCCTCTTTTCCTCTTATTCTTTTTCAAAAATTTTTTAATTTTTATGGTGTTTTTGGCATATGTGAATTTTTTTGTTTGAAACCTTTTCTTACAAGTTTTTGTACTTTCCTACCCCCCCATGCCTAAGATTTGCAATGTCCTCATTGTAACCTAGGGGTTTTTATTCAACTAAGTTCATACATTAAGATAGCTGTTTTGATGAGTCTCAGATGCAAGCACCTGAGGTGGAGTTGGCTGCCCTAAAGTGTGAACTTCAAGTGCAAAAAGCTGTCAGAACAAGTTTCAGGTTTTCAAAGAGAATGACGGGCTGCCTCCCGTTGAGCGCTAAATTTGATGCCTTCAGCCAAGCGGGAAATGCGATGGAGAGGGGATGGTCAAATCAGCAGAGTTTTGTAAGACAAGCACCTTGATTAAGAGCCTGGTTGGTCCAACCAGGTGCTTGTTCAGATCAACAGGCTGATGATGCAGCCCAAACCCAATCAATCTGGTGGGTTGATAGATATGGATAAAAAGGTGTGGAACCCACCATAAACTATGAAGCTCAGATAGATGTGGAAGTGTAAACGCAGGGTTTGGCTGAGTCGAATCAGCCTGGTCAGAGTAGGGACCCGTAGAATAATCAATGAATGACGCGGAAACCCTACAGGGGTGATCAGAGAATGATAGAGCATGGTATGTAGTCTGATCAATGTTCGAAACCCGATGTGGAAATGCAATCGGCTTGGTGAGAGGTGAATTTGAATAGAAATTGAGTCCGGTTGCAGGTTGAGGTTGGGAAGAGGTTTTGATCCGTTCTGTGTGTGCGGATGAGGTGGCCATTGTGTACGAGGGCTCTTCAAGAAACAGATGATAGGTGGTTTTCTGTAGAGAGTCCTCTGGGTAACTATCAAATGCCGGAAGAGTGTTTGTAGGATGAAAGGAATCGGATTCGAGAAAAAATTTGGATTCTTGGTTGTAATCACTCTTGGCATTTTCTATTTTTGGTTCCTGAGGATCGAAAAGGAATGATTCTGTGTTATCAGTGATCTCGGGAATCAGGACCTCAGAGTCGGAGTCAGAGTCATGTGAACTGAGGTCGTAGATAGGCCTGGCGTGTTCAGGAAGGGGAATCTCTCCGTAATTATAGTCAGATCTGAAATTGTCGGAGAGTTGGCGAAAATGATCATGAATTCCACCACAGCAAAAATCATCAGATGTGGAATCAGCAGCCTGACTGGGTTCTAGCCTATATGTCACTTCTGGGCTCAAAAAGATGTTCTGTTCAAGCTCTAAGCTGGTAGGATAAACCCCATTAAAACCTTGCTCATCCAACTCCTCAGTTTCTGTATCATAAATTGGCATGTTTTCTGAAAAATCGATCAGATTTCCTGAGGATGTTGGAGAGGGATATTCATTAAATAGAGGCCCGGAATCATATTCTGTAAAAATTTGATCTTTCTCATAAAGGGCCTCATAATCTTCCCAATAAGTTTCAGATCTAGGTTCTAGGCTTAGGATGTGGGTAGAATTATTAGAACCTAAGTCCGAATAACCTTCGAGGGTCACCTTATCAAAACAAGGGGTGGAATTTATACCCTCCAGAGGTTCAATTCTAATCTTGTTATTGCAGGAGTCTTGGAGTTCTAAGCTTGGTGATTTATGGCCTAGGGTTGGCTCAGCATTGTTTTCTCCTGCAACTTCCCAACCTATTTTAATGCTATCTTCTATTTGGGTTGGGAGTCGACAACCACCTTGTGCCTCAATCCCGAGGTCTGGGAAACTGGATTGATTCTTAGTACTGTTCCAAGATGACTCATCCTTTGTTTCTGGTGTATACGGGTATTTTTGGTTGATAGTTTTTTCTAAAAGTCTCATCATCTCTACCCGTTTTTCAAGAGCATCTTGGTTTTGTTCCCAAAGTACAGGATTTGTCAAGCATTGAAGGTATTCAGATTTGTGTAATTTGTCTATCTCAATGTATCCTGTTAGGAGAACTTCTCGGGTTGATCCTTTTATGGCTCCTGTCAATAGAGTTTGGGCACAGTTTATGATGAAGGCTGTGGTTGTTGGGACATCAACCTGAATATCTCCTATTGGTGTTGAGGTTTTTTCTTCTTTTTCATAGAATTTTATGGCATCCTCGATCATTTTATCTTTCATAGATCTCCGATATTCAGGTTTCTTGAATGGTAGTCTTAGGTGGTTTGGCTGCATATTTGGATTAGGTGGTGGAATCAAGATGTGGAATTAAAGGCTTCGATGTAGACTCATGTTGTGCCAAGATGGAAGAAGGGAGTATCAGAGGAAAGATTAATGTGGTGGTGCTGCATAAACAAGGGAACTGAGGCCTAACCTCAGGGCAAGTGAATTCCTAAAGGAGGATTCAAGGACCTCCTTCCAAGCATATACTGAAGGATGTGATGAGATTAAAAGGTACTGGACCCAATCAAGACACCCAAAAAATGTGTTGGGTGACTATAGAGGTGCGGGGCAGATGGACCCCTTGATCAGAAAGATCGTCCACCTGAGAATTACCTGGGCAGCCAGAGAGGGAGAGTCCCGCGAAGACCCCTACACGGTAGAGCATCCCCACGGGTTACAGGGTTTCCCCCACCCGACCTCTCTTGTCACTGCGGTTCCAGGTAGACCAGAATGGGGATCTTGACCTCTTAAGTCTACCAATTTTAAGATCAGGGTGCTTAAGGTTTCACTTGAACTTTAGTGTTTTAAGTGCAAAGAGTGACCTAATTTAAGGTTGGTTGACCCAAGGGGTCAACTTTACCTCTTGTTTTCTTTTAGAGCTTTTTGGTCTTGTCTTTTAGGGTTCAAGTGTTTAGAGAGCCAATTGTTTTAGGTTTTCTTTGAATAGGTATTTTCAATCAATGGTTTAGGCACACTTCTTTTGGATTTTCTCTATTCTTGATTTAAGTAGTGTGTCTCTAAAACCCTAATGTTGAATCTTATGTTGGCTCTACTTGGTCTAGTTAGTTCTTTGTTGGGTAATTAGGGCTCAAGCAAGAATGTGTTAGCCCTTAAATACCCTTAATAGTGTGCAGGACTAATGAGTTGAAAACATGCAACTCTTTATGGTTACTAAGTATGGAAGACAGGTTAGCCCTATATTGCTTATTCTTTTCTTTTCTTCCTCTTTAGAGTTTAGGGGTTAATAGTGAGAGAAAAAATTTACCTGTCTTCGGAGTGGTTGTCGTGTGGTTGCTTGTCTTCTTGAGTTCCTGTAGCTGCACAAAAGAGAGGAGATTATCAGAAATTAAAAGAAACAGGAATGTTTACCTCTAGAATAGCCGTTGCTCCCCGGCAACGGCGCCAAAATGAAATCGCTTGGTTTCGGGATAACCGGGTTTTATTGTTATAACGTTGTAGTATAGCCGGTTATTACCAACATTTCAAATATATAAATTTTTTACTCGGAAAATAAAAGAGTTCCCGAGGTCGAACTCAGGGAGCAAGTTGTATTCTAGAGATATACATGTTTCTTTTACAAAATAAAGAAAGAGAGAGGGAAAGAATTTGTTGTTCTCTTTGTTTTCTCCTCGTGATGTTCTTCTTTCTTTCTTTCTTCAGATCTCCTTCTTCTTCTTTGTTCTGCAGAGGTGATGCTCCTCTTTCTTTCTTCAGATATCCTTCTTCTTCCTTGGTTTCTGTCTTGGCCTCTCTTCTTTTTCTGCAGTCTCTTCTGTGAAGGTTTCTTCGTCCTTGGCTCTGCTGTACTTCTTCTCTGCAGCCTTTCCTCTTCTTCTGCCTTGCTCAGCCTCTTCTTTAGAGTTTCTTCTTGTTTCTCCTCCCTGCGGCTAAGTGTCAGCTTCTTCTTTTCTTTTTCAGCCAGGGACGTCACCCCTCCTTCCTTCTTTTCCCTTCAGGCCGTCGTCTGATTTCCAAATCAGACGACTTAACTACCTGTTGCTACAGTCAGCTTCCTTCTTCTTTCGCGGGTCTTCTTCTTTACCTGTGCCTGCACACTTCAGAGTTTTTCGTCAGAGGCAAAACCTACTCTACCCCCCCCCCCCCCCCCCCCCCCCCCCCCCGCGTCTCTCTCTCTCTCTGAAACCACTCTTGGGAAAGCTCTCCCAGAGCTGCCGGGTAACCGGGTTCGGGTCAGGCCCAGGTCCAGGCCCACCGGCGTGCGTGGTGGGCGAGGAGTGCAGGTCAGTCTTAAGTCGGGTCGGGTCGGGTCAGGTTCGCGGGGCGTGAGCGCGGACGAGACCGGGTAACCGGGCGGGTGAAGGGGACCTCACCCCGTGTGCTGAGGCAGTAAGCCTTCAGCACTTTTGCATCTTATGTCGCTGCGACTCTTCAGGCGTTTCCGAGGTGGGACTGTGGGTCGGAGGATGGGTCTGTTCGGTGGGGTTGCAGAGGGTGATGTGGGGGAAGTGGCAGGGCGGAGGTTGATCAGGGTGAGGAGGCGGAGGTCCTGCGGTGGTCGGCGAGCTGTGTGGGTTGCTGAGGTGATGGGAGCGGCTCGCCGGAGGGTGGCCGGAGACGAAGGGGGTGAAGGTGGTCAGGGTCGGTCGAGGGCTTAATTGAATAAATTGAAAGCGGGGAAAGAAAGAGGAGAAGAAGGGGAGGAGTTCTGACCTAGCTACGGAGACGAAAGGGGCCGGGGCAGGGCGACAGTCGTATCGACTGTCGCCGGAGAAGAAGATGCCCAGGGGAAGGGGCGGCGGCGAGCAGAGGGCTGGAGAGGTGCCAGCTGGGTACGGCGTGGCGCAGGAAGAGCAGGGGAGGAGGTCTCTGCTGCTGGTATTGCGGCAGAGCGAAGAGGAGGAGGAGGAGGAACCGCCGGAGCTGGTGGGCGTCTGCCGGAGGGAGAGGAGAAGAAATGTGGGGGTTTTCTCCGTCAGACCCGAGCTGCCCCGGTCGGTGGAGCAACGGGGGGTATTTATAGGGATCAAACAGGGAGGAAGGCAGAGGGAGACGACGTGTCTCCCTCGCCGGAGGATGGTCGGAAACAGGAACCCATACCGTCCGTGCGTTCGCACGGCCGGTATGGTGGGTTACAACGACTAGGGGGGTGTCCCTGCGACGGCTGACGACGCAGGGCACCCCCGGTTTACTTGCCAGGTCCCCCACCTCACCCTGCGCGGCGCCATGCTCCGCGCAAGGTCGCCGGAGCATGGTGCTGGCAGGTTTTGCAGGAGGGACCTGATTGCCAAGAACGAAGGAGAGTTAGGGGCCAAAATGCGAGGGTTCAAAAGTTGAGGGCCAAAGAGTAAATACATGAGGACCAAAGTGTAAAGTCGGTCAAGGAGGTTTCTTCTTAGGCTCAAGTTTTTATACATGACTAATTAGGACCTAAGGAATCTGATGGTGAATTTCATTTTCATATTAAACCTTGTTTGATTGGTCAATTTGCGCAAAAACCCAAATTAAGTTATTAATTGGGCATGGTTCTCAATGTAGGTCAAAAAGGGTTCTGAAGGCCAAATTGAAGGTTCTAAACCCTGGAGATTATTTCTCTATGAATTTTAGAGGGTTTATTCTATTTTTACTTTGCCTCGAACCTTGTGAATTGAAGTGGGTTGTTTTAGGGTTATAGATTATCATTTAGTTTCTTGGAATTGCTGTAGCCCTTGCTAGATCATTTCATCCCACTCTTATTCTTATTAAGCTGCTTTGACCTATGTTTGGGCCCTGAATTACCCTGTATGCAGATTATACTGGTAAAATTGCATTTTTACCCCTTATGACTTGTTTTCTTCTCAAACTCAGGATTCTCTGAGTTAAGCGTTTCCTTGAGATATGTAGGAGCTTTTATCCTTTGTATTAGGTCAAAATGAGCTAGTTATGGCTCATGATGAGGTTCTCATCACTCCACCATTAAAAATTACAGAGAATGCCATTGTCAAAGTTACTGTTCATTTATTTTTTGAATTAATATATTGCTGCACAATTTGCATGAACACCCCTTGCTTAATTCGAAATCACATATAATTGATTTCTCCTTCTAATTGACATGCAATATGAGATATTGATTATAGTGTCATTAGTTAGGAGATTAATATTAACATTGTTTGCTATTGCCAAGGTCATTATTTAGAATATTATATTGTGGTAATTTTGCATGTGCGCCCTCATCTTCTTGATTAATTAACTATATTGAGAATTTGTGCTGGAAATGAGAGCATTAGTTAGCATGCATCTCTATTAATATTCCCGATTCCTTTATGCCTTATTACTCTTTTTCTTATTTTAGGCTAATTCCTCCCTGTGGAGACGACCTAACTCTTCGTGGTTAGTTTTGAAAATTTAAATGTTTTGAAAAGCGATTTTCTACCACACGATTAAATACAACGGCACATCATTTTACGTTAAAGTTTTCAACGAAAACGAAGATCACTCTTTCAAATGGCTCCGTTGACAGGGAGGAAAAATTCCTATTAATTTTCAGGAATTTTATGTTATTTTTATGCTATTTTGAAAACTTTTCTGAATTACTAACTGTGTATTTTCTTCTGTGCAAAAACACGTGGCGAATGCGATGGGCGCATACAACGGAGACAATCTTTTTGGTGGACCTTGAAGCCACCTAAAGGATGGCAACAAGAACACGTGGGCCTTGATCCCACGCACATAGACTTACGGAGAAGCCTATTTCTAATTTACTCAGTAGGTTTTAGTTAGATTTAGTTAGATAGACATTAGAATTTAAATTCTGTCTTTTGGACCCTTGTTGGGTATTTTTGGGAACGTGTCCCCAGTGCCACTTTATTTCTTATTGCTCTTTTATGCAGGAGCGTATTTTCGGGAGCGTGTTCCCATTTATTTAGATTATAGGATTATTTGAACTGTTTGAACTAAATTTCGATTAGTTAGTAAGATTAAGTCTGTTTGTTTATTATATAAAAAAAAAATTGAACTGCCTGCTAGAAGCTGCATATCTATAGGACGACCATCTAGGACTGAATGAGCAGCATCTAGTTTATTTTTATTGCATTACATTCATTATTGCACGAAGAAAGCTGGAGTAAGGTACGTCTTCTCTTGAGCATTAATTACTTGTCATGCATATGCATTGAACCTAAATCTAAGACCACTAAAGTGCTTGAATCAAATTAATTCAGTGGTCACTTTAAAAAATTGGGACTGTTAAGAGGTTGGACTTTAAAATCTGTGATTGAAAATTGTGTGCAAAAGGATCCTGTTTGCGGAATTTCAAAAAAATCAAAACACGATTGTATGCTTACACACTTGAGACACTGTGCACCTCACATAAGGTCACTAGATAAATTTCTACCTCTCCTCTTTTGCACCATAAGGGAAGTTAGTCGGAAATCAACAAGCCTATCCACCAAGTTACTTCGGTTCCTCGTGTGTAGGCTCGATTCGAAACTTCCATCCCTTGTGAGTAGGTTATAGGCACCAGCAAAGGTTGGCCTAGGAAGCGTAATTTTTGCAAAACTTGTTGGCCACCAACTAAACATATAACTCTAAGACCTTCAATCTACTAAAAACAGATCCTGTTGAATTTACGTTTGCTTTGATAATAGAACTCTCTAGGAAATTTTCTACTTATATTCTGAATTTTGCTAAATCCTAAGAGAGTTAAAATTGTTTTGCGTAAAGAAATGGATTACTCTTACTCTTATCATTCAGATTATCAGAGTCAATACTTTCCATCTTTTAATCAGGATCCCATGCTCCAAGCGTATCCATCCTTTGATGGGAACATTGACAATTCATGGGATCATTCTCATTCTTACCTTGGGAGTACTGGCTTGATAACTCCCACTTTTGAGCAGAGCCTAGCAGCGGGATTTTCCAACCCTGAAATCCCTACTTCCACGCAAGCACCCAACCCTCCCACCCTTCATGATTTTCCGTATAGAGGTTGGACTGATACCCCTAGGCAACTAGAGCCTGAAATTGACTATCCTCCCCAACCTAATAATAGTAGCCTCTCCTCTTTTATGATAGAAATGCAAAAATAGCAAAAGGAAATAATGGAATCAATGGGAGAGATGTTGAGGAATAGTCAACAGTTAAATGAGGAAATAAGATAACTTAGCTACACACTTCCCAATAATCCTGATCCCTACCCAATAAACCATGATCATGAAAATAATTCTGAGGAACCTAATGACAATAGGGATCCAATTTTAGGTAGCTAACACTTAGACTCTCCCAAAGAGACATGGCCACTAGAGGATAACGATCATAGTGATTATCCACCAGAATTATATTGCAGTCAAAAGCAAGGGAAGATGCTAACTCTTGAGGACCTTGACCCCAATGACAGTATTCTCCTTACCCCTACCAACCCAGGTGAAGGTTATATTGTTCCTATTACTTCCCCTCTTGATTATTTGGTGGAATCCCATTCTACTCTTAGTAAGCCTACTCCTGACCCTCCACTTAGGGAATCAACACCTAGCATTCAATATCTTGAGGATTCAAATGCACCCAATGAAGGTGACCCTAAGGGAATAGAGGATGATCAATTCTGGTCTCATGGATATGAAGAGTCTAATTCAGAAAATGAGGATGCCCCAATAGAGGAACCTGGACTGAAAATCTGGAATGAACCACAAGGGAATTATTTTGAGGATTTACCTCCAGAAGATAGAAATAATAAGATTAAATCCAAATTCCTTCCTTCTTTTGAGAGTCATCCTCCATCAAAGTAGGAGTTGATATTAGAGGAGGACAAACAAAATAATGAGAAGTCTATAGGAGACTCTCGGGAACAAAACACGTCAATTGAGGATTTATACCCTGAGAAGAATGACGAATTCAATAATGTAGGCTTCCTCCAAGATATTAAGATTGATCCTCCTTTAGAAATAATTGAGGATACTAATCCAACTCCTAATGAATCACATATACACCCCGACAAATATTTGAGTGAACCAAACGAATCTGGGGATGAGCTGGATGATAATGATTCTTACAGTTTGACCCTGCCATCAAAAAGTTGTAATTTGGATTCTACCCTTGATTCAAATATGACTCCGATCATTAATGCTAGGCAGGATAGCTGGAAGTTGTCTACAATTGTTAGGGAGTGTACACAATCTGAATCATTGTTGGAATTGGACCTAACACCAACTAAACCCTCATTGGACTTAACCATTACCTTCCAACACTACAAACAACCCTTATACTCCCTAACCGATCCTTGGCTCAGATCTCTGCTCATGTATATTCTTTCTGGAGAATATATCAGGCCACTACATCCTAGAGTAGAATGGCGAGTGTGGATTGATGCTTGTACCTTTACTCTCGCCATTCAAGGGTTTGAACTAATTATGTGTATATCTTTTGAAACCCGTCCTGCTCTGGAGGATCCTTGTTATCCTCCACTTATTCCGTTTCGGGAGGTCCCTTTTCATATTCCGTTTATTATTCCTAGACCTCCCAAGGTAGCCAACGAGATTTTCTATTTTCATTTCTTCTGGCGAGCATTTGGAATTACATTGCATCATCAGCTCGCCAACATCCGTGGTTACCTGTTTTCTAGGCCTGCACTATTACGCATATTTTTAGGGCCTAACTTTGTTTGTTTGGAACCAAACTTATAGGTTCCTTCTTAGTCTGGCTACTGACAGAAAATGCAGCACTTGTTGGGAGGCAACCCAGCAGTCTGAATAACACCGTGGTAGGCAACCCTTACTCGAAAATTCTCTCCGCTAGATGTATCGGCCAGATATCGATGTGTGTCATCCAGCCCATGGTAAAAAATCTGAGCTAAGTGCCATCTGGGTATACCATGATGCAGGCATTTCTGGAGAAGGTCGTGAAATCTGTCCCATGCTTCATTTAATTTCTCCCTAGCTCCCTGGGAGAAAGTCGTGATTGCGCACCGCATTGCGTTTGTTCTACCGATTGAGAAGTTTTGCAGGAATTCACGTCGTAATTCCGGCCAGGTTTCAATTGGCTTCCTAATAGTCTTGAACCAGTATGAAGCTTTGTCCCTCAGCGAGAACGAGAAAAGCTTCATTAGAACAATCCCGAGATTAACATTCCTAGGTCGTGAAATCTGTCCCATGCTTCATTTAATTTCTCCCTAGCTCCCTGGGAGAAAGTCGTGATTGCGCACCGCATTGCGTTTGTTCTACCGATTGAGAAGTTTTGCAGGAATTCACGTCGTAATTCCGGCCAGGTTTCAATTGGCTTCCTAATAGTCTTGAACCAGTATGAAGCTTTGTCCCTCAGCGAGAACGAGAAAAGCTTCATTAGAACAATCCCGAGATTAACATTCCTAGGTCGGATCGTTTCAGCGAGTCAACTCAGGTCCTCAAGGTGCTAGAACGGATCTTTGCTTGAGTTCCCATAGAAATGAGTGCTAATCAACCCAATTACATTGGGCTTGAGCTCAATCGTGTCTCCGCCTGCAGGAATTCTGACAAGAGGTGTGACGATTTGTGCGGCTGGGTCGTAGAAATCCCGAGTTGTTCTTGTCACGGCGGGTGCTGCATCCTATCAAGTGTCGTCAGAATGCGATCCATGCTCTGCTGATGCCGCTCCTCAGATTCGGCGACCCAGGCTTCCAGATGAGCCATCAGGTCCAGATTCTCGATGTTTTGATCTGGTCTAGCTCTAGGTCTAGGATTTGCCATGGTGGCTCTTGGAGTAGAAGAAATGCGGGGAGAAGATGGTCTGGGCGAGGTGACTCGCCTCCTTAGGGGTGGCTCCCAAGGTCCAACCAAGTGAGGTCGAAGTGACCTCCTTCCGTGCATACACCGCCCAACCCCTGGGTTGGTGTAGCCATGCAAGACAAGGCTAAGGCCCTATCAATCAAATGGTCCTTATAGATCAGGTGACCAGATTTTTTGTTAGAAATTTGAATTCCTGAAGATAAGTTCATCGTTCAACCGACTGAAAGTGGTTCCCGCCTCTCAAGATAACCTAGCTAGTCTGGTTACGAGGGGACTAAGGGGAAGGTTCTTCCTTTGGCTTACGCCTCTGGTTCCGTTGACCCCCGAGCCACGATCGTTTGACACTACCCCGCAGACTTAGTCACTAGGTTTGGCAAGAGAGATTAAAAACACCCAGTAGTACGATAATGAACTCGGGTTGATTTCGTGTTTTAAAATTAATTTTTAACCCATTTTCTTCAATGGGGTTTAGGTGAGTGGCCCACAAGGTGACCAAGCTCACTGGCTAACTAGACTTGATTAAGTCTAGGTTAGCCCAAAGTGTGGTCTCTAGTTGTAACCCTAAAGATTTAACCTAAGTTGCACGCACTCCTAGGGTTTTTTTTTTCCTGTTTCAGCAGACCACAAAAGTAATGTTGATTCTCTGATAATAATTGAAATCCAATTAATTTGAATTTTGCGTGTAGATTCCTTTTTCAATTAGCTTTCCAGAGAATATTTTTTTTGGAATTTTTAATATTTCAACCTAATTTTTAGGGAATTTTGAATATCAGGGGGTCAGATCTGAAACTTTGACCCTTGGTCAGTTTTTTGCTTTGAAACAGTATCAAATGTCCTTCAAAAATTCAGGAAAAATATGGAAAATAAAGCCAATGAGATCATATTTCAAACCCCATCATATTTGAAAAATTTTGAATCTGGGTTAGTCTGACCCTTGTGCACTTCTCGAATTTTTAAAAATTGTATACTTGGAATTTTTTCAAAGTAATGGTGGCATTTGAAAGATGGTTTGACAATGAAGGTTTAGCCCAAATTTCGGAATTTTTCACTAACTAATTTTTTGGCAATTGAATTTTTAAATCAAGATTGAAATTTAGCCGAAAATCATGAGATGGTGAAAAAGCTTTTTAAGAGGTTTGAATTGAAATCTAAGCTTTCCACCAAAAAGGATGTTTTTTTTTATTTCAAAAATTTTGCACTTTTTTTTTAAAAAATAGTTTTTCAAAAGATTCAAAGAAAATATCTTTTTTTTTTCTTTTTCTTTTTTTTTAAACTAACCTAGGTTTGAAAGGAAACCTAATCTAGATTTTTTTTTCAAAATTTTCTTTTTGATTTTTTTTTGTTTTCACGAAAATGAGTAAAATCTTTATTTTTTTTCACACAAGAGATTGCAAGAAGTAGATCTAATCTTAGGGTTCAGAAAATAAACCTAATCTAAGAGAATGTGATGTGCACCTGATTTCTTTTCCGCGCTCGTTGTGTGCGCAGATCCTGTTCTTTTTCCATTTTTCTTGCACATCAAAAACAAAGTAGAGAGAAATTTGTCAGTGATAGTCTGAAAGATCGAAATCAAAGAAAATGATGTTGCCTCCCTGGCAAATGGTGCCACTTTTTGAAAGCGTAATGTGAGTTTTGATATGAAAGAAATGCGTCGTAGTATAGTCGCGAAGTACGATCCAACAAAGATATTATTTTGCAAAAATTATGAGACTTGAGTCCTGGACGGTCGTCTCTGGGAGGTGTTGCTTTCACTTTTAAAATCGATCTTTTTACTGATCTACTTTGTTTAAAAACATACGTCGGTTTCCAATCTCTTAACTAAAACTTCACCACTTCTGTTATTAACTCGGATCACATGCGCATGTGTCAAATAAATTACGAAGGTGAACGTGCGAGTTTCTGTGCGCACGATTCTAGTAAGGTGGTGACTATTTATGGAGAAAGTGTCTATCATTAGATTTTCAATATCCTCGGGAAACGACATGCTGGTGCGTAATGGATAGATAGTTAAATAGCAGGCACTTAAATCACACAAATACGATAATTATTAAGCTCATGGTGATTTCAAACACATAAAGATATATATATATCACATAAATACGATAATTATTAAGCTCGTGGTGATTTCAAACACACACACACACATAGATATATATATATATATATATGCATCTTCATTCATTCATTGGGGAGTTGTTTGCACAAGAAATCTAGAGGAAAGCTTGTACATAAATGTTTGAAAATTAAACCTAGCTACCAGAAAATGATTGCATACAAGAATCGATGGGGGGGGGATTTCGCATGCATCATTGGGGGAGAAGTAAGACTACGCTATTAAGCAGTAATAAAAGCAATAAAATTATGAAGAGCATGAATTAAATCTACAAGAATAGAGGGCATTCAGGGGTGGTCCCCGATGGCCTTGGAGTGGTCGGGAGGAGAATGAGGGGAGGCCAATGTAGCTTAGGCCAACCCTTGGAGAGAGGTAGGGTTGATCCAGCATCTCGACATGATGTCCTCCATGATGGTGGTGAGCTCGTGGAGGTGGAGTAGCTAACCTAAGTGAAGGTGGGCGTGTATGGAGCTAATGAGGTGAGTGGTGCCAATGAAGCCTAGGGATGTGAATGGGTGCACTTGGCCACCCATGGGGTCTTTTTATAGACCCAATGGCTTCTCTCTAGAGAGGTGTGGAACTCTCTAGAGAGAGTCCAAGAGTGGCTGGCCACATGAGGGTGGAGGTGGTCTTTGAGATCAAAAAATTATGGATCTCAATTTGAATGCCTCTTGGTTGCTAAATTTGGCAACCAAGAGGTGGCGCCATCTCAAGAGAGCTCTAGAGAATTCTAGAGAAGTGTGTGTGTGTGAATGGGTGTGTGTGTGGTCGTGCTCTATGTGGCTAGGTGGCTTAGGTTAAGTCCTAAGGGGTTTAGGTAGGTGTAGGTCTTGATTTTAGGGTTACAAACCCTAATTGCTAAGGTGAAAATGCAATTAAACTTAACCTAAGTTTAATTGAATGAGTGTGAGCCTAATTGAGGGTGGCATAACTCAATTAGGTTGGGTTTAGGTCAATTGGATTCTCACTAAGTCAAATTGAACTTTTGTGGGTTGAGATCTAAGCTCAATTGGACTCAATGAGTCCAATTGACTTAGGTGAAGGTAATTAACTTTGATCTAAGTCAATTGGGTTTGGTGAGGACCTAATTAGGTCCTTAGGTAGGTCTAGGGGTGATGTACTAGGGTTAGGATACCTTAATTTAGGTTCCTATGGGGTTGGGGTTAGGTCTAGGGAGCTAGAGATCCAAGATTAAGACTTGAATCTCAAAAGAGGGACTGGAGACCAGTATCAGACGTCCAATAATAGGATCAGACGACTTATACTCAAAAAATAGAAGTCTAAACTTTAGTTCTGGACGTCCAATTTGAGTCAGGGGGAAATCAAGGTTCTATTTTGGGTACTCTACAGAAATTGGACATCTGACAAAGTTTCTGGATGTCCAATAACACTGCAGAAGTGGGTTTGAGGTGTGCGGGAGATGGCTAAGGGTCCTGGACGTCCTATAACTTATTTGGACGTCCAGATAAGGGTTGGAACTAGGGTTTTAGGGCTTCCTAGGGTGTTGTGACCTAATCTAAGGGTGGTTAAGGCTTCGGGAAGTCTCTAGGCTATCCTAGGGCTAGGATGGACCTAAGCTCTTCACATTTTACTGCTTTATTCCTACTTACTAGAATAACAAACCTTTAACCCCCTTGCATTATTGTTCCTATATCTAAACTAAGCCTTTTGCTCCAGCTCTGCTACAACTCCCATTATTCTAGATCCAACTTCAGATCTACTTATTGCCTGCAATCGACATAATGCACTTAATCAGCACATTATAACATAACTTTATGCATAGCTAAAGTAAAGCAGTAAAGATGCAGATAATGCTTATGCGTGCATGAATTTCCCTAACTTATGCTAAGTTCTAGCTTAATCTAGGTCAATTAAGGCCTATGATTGCTGCGCAATCACCCCCCTTCTCTTCTTTAGGTTTGCATAAATCATTCAGCGCAACAAGGTGAGGATTCCCATCCTAGATAAACTCCGCAACCCAACTCCTTATCTCATGTAGTGTGCTCTTCTTAACAAATGTGGAACCAAGCCAGAAGCGGAGAACTCTTTCAATGGCCCATTTCACCCAACAAATCCTTCCCATTCTGAAGAGATTTTTCCTCTACCATCCTTGTAGAAGCTCTTGAACTCTCACCTCCAAAGCTGAGTCTGGATTGCCTTCACATCTTGCTACAAGATGTATTACCAAGTAACAAAATGGGAATTTACCCTCTAATATTCTAAGTAGAAGGAAAATAGGCATCTTTCTGCAACAATTCCTAGGAAGGTATACATGACCTTTTGAGTCGTTTAGCTTCAAACCTAAGACTTTAGCAAAGGCATTTAATGCATTCCAGATAGCTCTAGCAGAGTTCAAGTTTGCTTTAGCACACAAAAGAACATCATCGGCGAATAGTAAATGGGAAGGGAAATCCATCCACCTTATGCATGTAGCGCTTCACCTTCTTGAGTTGGCCGGATGCTTAATAAAAATGGATAGGACATTCATTTCAAGAGTAAACAAAAGAGGGGAAAGGGGGTCCCCTTGCCTCAACCCTCTCCGAAAGATGAAGAAACTAGTTAGTTGCCCATTCATGAGGGGGGAGTAGGATAGGTCCCAAATGCAAATTGAGATCCCATTTCTCCAGTTAAGGGGAATCCATGTACAATAAGCACTTCTAGAATGAATTCCCTACGCATAGTATCAAAGGCCTTCGAAATATCAATTTTCATGCACATCCTTAATAAGGCTCCTTAGGAATGGAATCCCTTCATGAATTCGTGGGCAAGCAAAGAACAATATGATATACTTCTCCCCTTAATAAAGGTTCTCTAGTTCAATGAGACCAACTTTGGCAAGACTACACTGAGTTACACAAGAACCTTAGCAATAATTTTGTAAAGAGTGTTGTAACAAGATATCGCCCAATAATATTTTATGGAGGAAACAAATGAAGACTTAGGGATAAGAGCAAGAAATAAGAGGTTGAGTTCACATACCCATCAAGGAAGAAGTAGTGCACCACCTCGATAATATCATCTTTGATGATTAGCCAATCTTTGTAGAAGAAATTGGCGTTAAAGCCATTCGGCCCCGGGGCCTTGTTCGGCCCAATGCTCCAGAGTGCATCCTTGATTTCTTCATCTAATGGCATGGCAAGGAGGTTCACACAATCCTCATAAAACACGCATGCAATAATCAGCCAGGACATGGAATGGGCCATGGAGTGTTCCTGTTGTTCCTGCATAAATAAATTAAAGAAGTGAGCTGTTGCTTCAGCACGAGTTTCCTCTTCCTTATTAATGATCTCCCCATTTCCATTAACAAGCATCTTGAGAGAAATGTGATTCTGCCTAATTTTTGTGGCATGAGCAAAGAATTACGTGTTCCTATCCCCATTCTTTAACCACCCGCACCTCTTTCTTTGCTTCCAATAAACTTCCTCTTCATGGCGTTACCAGTGTAATTGATTCTTGATTCTCAGTTCATCCTCTTGAAGCTACACACTATCCGAACATTATTGCATATCCTGGTGGACCTGTTCAAGAACAGAAGAGAGGCTATTAATGGTATCCCCACGGGAGCGATCTTCCTTAGCCACTTCTTAAATTTTACTTTGACAGTTTTTAACTTTACGACACAATTGAAGAGGGGGTTGCCTTCATAATGTGCTGACTAAGCCTCCCTCAGGAGCATGTCAAATCCTTCTCTCTCTACCCAGGTCAAAAAAACTGAAGGGACCTTTCCTTAGCTTGGAGGGGACAAGCTTAAGGATCATGGCCACATGATCACTCAAATCACAAGGGACGTATTGGGTTCATAAGAGTCAAAATAGATAAGTCCAATTGGCATTAACAAGAGCCCTATCAAGCTTTCATGCTATGCGGTGGGAGATAGAACTCAAGTTAGACCAAGAGATTGAATTGTTGCAGTTGGCAAGTTCATGAAGATCGCAATCTGTACGACAAACATTGAAGTTGTCCATGCTAGATTAGTTCGGAGAGGTGCCTCCTCTCTTCTCATTACAGAATCTAATGGCATTAAAATCACCTATAACCATCCATGCCCCACTTGTCAACCGACGATGGATGTGTAGGTTCCCCAGAGAGGTAAACGACAAGCAGTAGTATTCCTTACATAAACAAGGGAAAGATTGATATAGAGACCTCCTCGAGTTTTTTCAAGTGACCAGGATTGTCTAGTCCATGGAATGGACCACATCCACTTCACACATTCCCAGCTTCCAGAGGAATAAGATCCTGCCATTGCAGCTGTGCTCAAGGTTATAGACAACTCCCATCTTGGTGGGATATGCCTAAGGAATGCTGTCACCCTTCTAGCAGAGACTTGTTTCTAGGAAAGCAGCCAGTTAGACTCCATTTTTCTGATGGAAGGTCACCACCTCCCTTAATTTCCTTGGGTCGTTAAGACCCTAGTGATCGGGCTTGGATAGGTTGTGTTAATATGGTGATTTAATCGTTGAAATGAGTACAGTGGTTAACCTAAACCGAGCCTAACCATCCTTTTACAAAATTTTTAACCTGGCCTACTTGATTTTATCTTGGTCACCTTTAGGCCCAGGGTCGAACTTAGGGAAGCGGGATTAGAGGTGAATAAGTTTCTACGCCTTTCCTACAACGAATCTCTTCCATTTATTTATTATGTTTTTGGTGTTTTTCTATTTAAGATTTTTTTCTGATAATTTTCGTCCTTGAGGTACACCCTCAAAATCTGGTTCTTGGCTTTGAGCCAAATTAAGGTTCCAAAATTGGTTTTGCTATTCGCAAGACTGAGTACCTGCAAGTCAAGGATTATCTTTTCTCTTTTGTATATATTTTTTTTATCTTTTTAATGGCAGGAAAGAGAAATAGAAATAAGATAAATATAGTATATACATATGTATATGTTATAAATGTATATAGGGGTGGGGATGGAGGTGGAAATGGCGTGTAGCATGGTGTCGAGTTGATCGTCGTCTAGGAAGACGCAACCAACAGGATGAAGTGCCGCATGGAGTGTAGGATGGATGGGTGGAAGATGTGTGTGAAGATGCTTTCTGTACATGTGTATCGGGGAATATCAGCAACTGGTGCAGATATTCCTGCGATACAACGTGTGGTAGGTGATATGAAAAAAAATATATCTATATATGTATATATGTAAATATATATAGATATGGTTATAATTATATAGGTGTATATGTAGTTATATATGTATATATATATAGATATGTAAATATATATATAGATAGATGTATATATATATTTATAATTGGATATATATGTATGTATATATAACTATATAGATGTATATATATATATGTATATATATATATAGTAATATATGTATATAGATATATGTAGATAGATATATATATATCTATATGTATTTATAGTTATAGATATATATGTATATATGTATGTATATTTGTATATATGTATATATACTTATACTTAGTTGTATGGGTAATAATATATGTATAGATATATATATATATATATTTATACGTATATAAATATATGTATATATGTAAATATATATGTGTGTATATATATATAAGTATATATATATATTTATATATATATATATGTATGTATATATGTAAATATATATAGGTATATATATATAAGTGTGTATATAGGCATGTACAAGTGAGAGTGTGTGTGTATGTGTTTGCGGGAGGGAGTGAGAGAGTGCTGTGAGAGAGAGAGAGAGAGCGTTTGCTGGAAGAAGATGGTGCGGCGAGTTAAGCCGTCTGGAGGCAGTGGCCGACGTCTGATGGCCAACGCGCAGGCGTAGGCGAGTGAAGATGTGCACACCGCTTGAGGGAGCGGGCACGAGGGAGGTACTGTAGCAAAGTGTGCTGCGGACCGCAGCACACTGCGCTGCACACTGAGGGGAACGCTGGCGAAGAAGCAGGTGCTGGGAGAGAGCAGGTGCAGATGCGAGCGCAGGTGCTGGAGGGGGCACGGGGAGAGACGCGAGCGCGGGCTAGCGACGGTTGCAGTGCGGAGAGAGAGTGCTTGGTGACCGGATAAGTGAGAAACTTTCCGGTCACCGCATTGTAGCAGCATGAGATCGCGGCTATAGTGCAAGGGAAAAAAGTTGATTGGATGGTGCACGAGAAATCGGTTGGGCCGCGGGTGGGGATTTGCAACAGGGCGCGCGAAGAGGGGTGAGGGCGACCTACTGGTGCATGCAGAGCATGTGGAACAGGTGCCAGAGGCGCGTGGTGGCTTGCGCTGCTGCTAGCTGCCGCTGCTTCTGCTTGAGC
This sequence comes from Thalassia testudinum, assembly GCA_037157565.1. Classification (NCBI taxonomy): domain Eukaryota; kingdom Viridiplantae; phylum Streptophyta; class Magnoliopsida; order Alismatales; family Hydrocharitaceae; genus Thalassia; species Thalassia testudinum. Next base: position 105,251,031 of record JAZHRO010000003.1, on the reverse strand, counting down.
TTCTGAGCTTGAAGCTCCCATCAATGGCGGCGAAGGGTTGGAACAACGAAAACAGAGAGGTGAACCACCACGCCCACCGCTCTTTGATGAGCTGGGCGGTGGTGGGACTCATAGTGGTAGTCGTGTACTACTGCGAGCTGCTCCTGCCCGCAGCGTAGCTCCTCAGGAGGAAGAGAGGCTGCGTATGGAGGGGAGAGGGGAGGAGACGGCCTGGAGAAGGAGCTGTTATATGTGTTGTGTTGGACCAGGCTCCCCATGCAAGGAAGCGAGGAGAGCTTTTTAAAGAGGATGGAGGCAAGCAAAGCCATGCCCTAGGCTGTGCATGGCTATGCATGCGGCTGGCAGGGCAAGCTAGTGCAAAGAATGGCGCAAAGAAGAAGCTGCCATGCCCTGTAGCCGCGCGGAGAAATTCAAAGCCAAAGTAAAAATAAAAATAAAGATGGTGAATTTGCAAGGTAGCACTTGAGGAATACGTTAATTTCAAGGCCATTTTATTCACTCTCCTCCCTTCTCAAATAAATGCATGCATGCATTTAGTTTTACAAATGCGACTATGGCTACCTAATATACACTGGCAATGCTTGGAAATAGCACAAGATGGCACAATTGTTGGTGCATTTTTGCTGTGCAATCATACCCCCATGCCTATCTTTTGCTAGTCCCTAGCAAAATATTTTTGTATTGTATTTAGAAATGATCTTTAAGCTGAAGATTTTCTTCTGAGGCAACATAGGTGTGTTTATTTGTTGGATATTGTGAGAACCAATTGTAGAGAAGACTACCAGTACTTTAAGTTTCACATGACATAGACCATCTCTCAACTAACCTGGACTCTTGATATTTAAACCTTAGGTATGATTTCCAGGACTCAGGAGGTTTTTGCCGTACTCGAGAGCTCAAGAGATTATGGCTTGTGCATAGTGAAGGATCAAGACTGACCAGATGAACATTAAGACTCAAGCCCAGGGTTTCATGAATTTTTAAGTGCAGGTTGGTCCTATTTTTAGCTTGTGTCTTCGGATTAACCCTTAAAAGGATGATGGAAAACTCAACTCCCATTTTATTACATTTGTGGCTCAAAGAAAATAGGGTATTCGTAACTTGCCCTGAAGAACTTTTGTAGGGAGAAGACTTTACAGACGTTTGAGAGATATACTGATTTATTTGCATCCCTTTTCTTTTTTTTTTTTGAAACACATGTCAGTATATCTCTTACAACATTATTTGGAGGAGCACACTTTTCTTTTGGAGGGAGAGTTCCTTTTTGGTGGAGTCTCTCCTAAACACAAGGCTAAAGCCTGGGATAAAAAGTCTACCTGCGCGCACAGGTAAGGACTCCACCTTCCGTAATGAGCACTAGGGTTGGATCTTATGTTCACCTGATCTTTCTTGATATGTGTAGTGTGAACTAAGATTACTTAGGCTCTCGAGTAGAAGCAAACCAATGAATCCTGTACTGGTGTCTCAGGTACAAGAATATGTCCTAAGTTAGGAGAGATTCCGATTATTTTGTCAATGCTTAAGTGAATTAAGCCAAGCCTGAGCGAATCAAGCTTCTGTGGCCTGGAAAGTCTTCAAAACAGTGGTTGGATATCCATAGACACTTATTGTATTTTTGTTTCATCCTTCAGATCATTACTAAACGCCATTTTTTTTTTTGACATATTTATAGATAGATGGAGACTGCATGATACCATAAAATACCCAGATCCTATAGATGCCTATCCACCCCCCAATGCTAAACAATGCTATGTCCTCATATGCATGCAGGGTAAGGTAGAGGAAGGACGAAAGATCGGGTAACGAGAGCTGAGGTGCAGGGTATACAGCAGGGTGGGTGGTGAAGTGAACGTGACAGTGGCGAAGTGTTGTTGGGGTGCCTCCCAACGAACGCTGAATTTAACGTCCCTAGCTGGACTCAGAATGAGGCACAAAATTAGTTACCCTCCAGCAGGGCAACAGTTTCTCCAACGGGGGTAGGTTCGTGAGTAAGATACGGCTTCAAACGTTGCCCATTGACCGTAAATTTATGCCCATATTTGGGATCTTCAATCTCAACGGCCCCGTTGGGAAATGGTCTCGAGACCAGGAAAGGACCGGTCCATTTGGACTTCAGTTTCCCGGGAAAGAATTTGAGCCAGGCATTGTAGAGCCAAACTTGCTGAGATGGCTCAAATTCCTTCCGCCGAATACGACTGTCGTGAAAAGCCTTAATGCATTGCTTGAAAGTTAAGGCAAAATCATAGGCTTCACTACGGAGCTCTTCTAGCTCCTAGAGTTGGAGTTTCCTTTCTCGACCACACAGGTCTGGGTCGAGGTTACATTGGCGAACCGCCCAATAAGCGCGGTGCTCCAACTCCACGGGCAAATGACAAGGCTTCCCATAAACGATTCTATAAGGAGTCATACCAAGGGGAGCCTTGAAGGTAGTCCGATATGCCCAAAGTGCGTCAATCAGCTTGTCGGACCAATCCTTACGGTCAGTCCAAACCATTTTCTGGAGAATTTGCTTGATTTGCCGATTCGACACCTTTGTCTGGCTGTTCATCTGAGGATGATACGGGGATGCGATACGATGGTGGACTCTGTATTTCCTCAGAAGTTCTCGAAAAGAAGCATGGGTAAAGTGGCTTCCTCCATCCGAGATAATGGCTCGAGGGATCCCAAAGTGCGCAAAAATGTGGTCTTTGACAAATCGAGTGGATATAACATGGTCAGCACGTTGCATGGGAATAGCCTCAATCCATTTCGAAACATAATCAACAGTCACGAGGATAAATTCGAAGCCGTTGGAAGGGGAAAGGGACCCATGAAATCAATTACCCAAATGTCGAAGATTTCCGCAGCTAGGATGGGTTGTAAGGGCATCATGTCATGACCTGACATTGACCCAAACGACTGGCACCTAGTGCAATGTTTGCATAATTGTGTGCATCCTGGTGAAGGGAGGGCCAAAAGAAACCGCACTGCAACACCTTGGTTGCGATTTTCCTCCCAAAGAAATGGCCTCCACAGGCCTGATCGTGGCAGAAGGATAGCACATTGGGGAATTCACTGTTAGGAACACAGCGACGGATGATTTGATCAACACCTATTCGAAAAAGGAGTGGATTATCCCAGAAATAATACTTTGCTTCTGCCATGAGATGCTCGCGCTGGTTTTTAGGCCAGCCACGTGGAAGGGATCCAAAAGCAAGGTAATTGGCAATGTCGGCATACCAAGGTCCACTTGCCACATTAATTGCCAATAGGTGCTCATCAGGAAAAATCTCATTAATCAGCAGAGTAAGTCCAATATGGTTAGGGTCCAGTCTTGAAAGATGATCAGCCACAACATTCTGGGCTCAGGCCTTATCGCAGATCTCGATGTCAAATTCTTGGAGCAGAAGGATCCAACGAATCAGTGTAGGCTTGGCATCCTTCTTATGCATGAGATGGCGAATGGCTGCGTGATCAGTGAAAACAATAACATGTGAGCCCAGAAGGTAAGAGCGGAATTTCTCCAGCCCAAAGATGACCGCCAGTAGTTCTTTCTCAGTGGTAGTATAATTACGCTGGGCCTCGTCCAACGTCTTACTGGCGTAGTACACCACGAAGGGTGTCTATCGCGCCTTTGTCCCAGGATGGCTCTGACTACAAGGTCGGAAGCATCACACATGAGTTCAAAGTCGAGGGACCAATCAGGTGGCTGGAGAATAGGGGCCTTAGTGACAGCATTACGCAGCTACGTGAATGCTTGTATGCAATCGGGGCCCATATCGAAGGGTACGTCAATCGATAGGAGATGAGTTAAAGGTCGAGAAATCTTGGAGAAATCTTTGATGAATCTCCTATAGAAACTGACGTGTCCCAGGAAGGAGCGGATTTGTTTGACAGAGCCAGGCACAGGTAGATCAGCAATTACATCAAGCTTAGCTCTGTCAACCTCAATGCCCCTATTGGAGATGATATGTCCGAGAAAAATTCCCTCGTGTACCATAAAATGACTTTTTTCCCAAGAAAGCACGAGGTTTACATCAATACATCTCCTAAGGATACGGGTCAGGTTGGCAAGATAGTCATCGAAAGATGGTCCAAAGACCGAAAAGTCATCCATGAAAACCTCGAGAAAGTCACCCACCATGTCATGAAATATTGCCAGCATACATCTCTAGAAAGTTGCTGGCACGTTACAAAGTCCGAACGGCATCCTTCTAAATGCAAAGGTGCCAAAGGGGTAGGTAAAAGTGGTTTTCTCTTGATCCTAGAGATCAATTGCCACCTGGTTATATCCTGAGAATCCATCCAAGAAACAGAAAATTTTATTTCCCACTAACTGCTCCAGGATTTGGTCAATGAAAGGTAGCGGAAAGTGATCTTTCTTAGTTGCAACATTGAGTTTCCTATAATCTACACACACTCTCCAAGATGTAGGAGTGCATGTAGGGATGGATTCGCCCCTGTCATTGACACGGATGGTGAGTCCCGCCTTTTTGGGCACGACGTGAATTGGACTCACCGAGGGGCTATCGTTGATAGGGTAGATTATACCCGCATTCAGCCACTTAATAATTTCCTTCTTAATGACCTCCCGCATGTTAGGGTTGAGACATCACTGCATCTCGCTGGAAGGTCGAGCCTCCTCTTCCGTATATATATGGTGAGTGCAGTAGGAGGGGCTAATGCCAGTTAAGTCTGATAAAGACCATCCAATGGTTGCCTTGTGTTCCATAAGGACTTTCGTTAGTTTGCACTCTTGCTCCCTGGTCAATTTTGAACTAATGATTACGAAGAGCGTTTCATTTGGCCCTAGGAAAACATACTTAAGTGTACTAGACAGCTCCTTCAGCTCGGGAGTGGATGGTGAAAGATCTGGCATTTCTTGGGACGAGAGTGTCCCAGGCGGATCGAAGAACAAGTCAGGAGGAAGAAGTTGGCCCTCAGATTGGCCAAGAAGAGGGGCTTCTTGGATAGATGGATCCAAAAAGGAATAACCCCAGTGAGTAGTATATGGGCTCAAGGTCCCAGTGTGGAGTTGCAATTCCGCCTGATTTGGCGGGAAAGAAAGGGCAATCCGGTCTTCAAGAGTGTGGACCGGCGGTGAGTAGCCCAGATATGACTTAGACCACGAGGTATGTGAAGCGGAGAAAACCTCATCAGAAGTCTGGTCAGGGGAATGTACGGGAATAGGGAGGGATGGGGAAATGTCACAATATGTGTTGGTCAGGCAATAGTCAGTGTTTAAAGGCAGTCCGCAGCAGTCAGAATAGGTCCCAATTAGTCCGATACACGCATTGACGGCCACGTCCTCGTCAGATGTGTCATCCTCGATGCAATCGCAATCAAAGTTCTTGGCTGCCTTGAAGATGTTAAGCTTGAGCTTTTCAGATCCAACGGCAATCTCAGTACAGCCCGACTCGTAGTTGATATGGGTGCGGGCTGTGGCCAAGAAAGGTCGACCAAGGATGATTGGACAATCAAAAAGTGAGCTAGGAACTTCCATATCTAAAACAAGAAAGTCAACAAGAAAACAGAGACTGTTGACCCTAACCATCATGTCTTCCACCACACCCTTTGGAATTTTGACAGAACGATCTACCAACTGTAACGTGACAGGGGTGGGTTTCAGATTTCCCAAGGAAAATTTTTCGAGCATGATGGTTGGTATAAGATTGATGGAAGATCCTAGATCAAGCAGGGCATGGTTAAAATTGCAGCCTTGGATGCTACAGGAAATAAGCTGTGTGCCCGGATCTTTCTGCTTCGGTGGTAGATTTGACAGTATAGCACAACTCGCATGAGGCGAGAGAACCACCAAATTTTTAGTTTTCTTTGACTGTCACCTGGGTGTTGTGTAGTCTTTGAAAAATCGGGCAACAGTAGGTATGTGGTCGATAGCCTTGAGCAGGGGTACCTTGATTTCAACATCCCTGAACAAATTACGTAGGTTATCAAAGGCCTGCGTATCCTTCTTCTTGCCTTTTGGCTCCCTCAGTAGAGCCTCAAGGAATGGGACTGATTCTGGCACCCATTTGGGTGTATCGTCCTCTCGCGAGTGCGACGCACATCCCGAATGAGAGGGCGATGAAGAAGACGGGCCAGGATTAGGTCGAAGCGGATTGACGGTCTGCTTACTGCTCCTCGTAGTGATCGCATTGGACGATGCAGGTCCAGTGGGATCATAAGGCGAAGGAGGGTTCGCAATAGGGACATAAGAGTGAGGTGCTACAGCGGGATTAGCTTGAAATCCCGATGGAATGCTCGGAGCCTGCAGAATCTGATGAACCTACCCCTGAGAAGATCGTACCTGTGGTTGAGGACCACGGGGTATGAAATTTCGCAGGTTGGGAACAGGTAGGGTTGGGAGAGTGCCCTAAGATCGAGTTGCCATGCGTAGTTGACTGATCTCAGCATTCTGCTGCGCCAATTGGTGTTGAAGAGAGGTCATGTTCTCTTCATGGCGCTTTGACATTTCCGTCATCATTCGCATCAATTTGCCAAGAGGACTTGATGCGTGTTCTGTTTGCGGTACGCAAGGACCCGATGGCGGATTTGCCATAGGATTAGACTGGGCCCTTGGGATGACGGGTGCGGACGGTTGCATTGGTCCACCCGCAGGGTTTTGGCACTACAGGTTGTTGGACCATGCGAAGTTTGGATGATTTCGCCACCCTGAGTTATAAGTGGCAGAGAATGGGTTCCCCAGGGCGTAAGCATCTTCTGTGCCAGAAGATGTGCCCGCATGTAAATATGCATCTGAGCACACGGAGGCTTGGTCTTCCGTGTCAAAATACTGGCTTGCAGAAGCTAGATCCACATGACTTACCGAATCGCTCGGTGCGACACTCGGTAAGGAAGGTCTTATGGGGTTTCTAGGGATAAGCCTGGTGTTGGAAGAGTTGGGATTGTGACGAAGTGGTGAGGTGGGGGTGTTTGCCAAAGAGTGGGCGGGGTTGGCCAAAAGCTCGTCCATCTTCTTGTGCACGACGGAGACTTCATCCAATTTCTGTGCGATAAGGCTGAGATCTGTGGATGAATGGGAGGGTCCCGTGTCAACTTCGTGGACATTACGGGGAAGGCTGGTACGATTAAAGGCAACAATGGAAGCATTGTTCATTGAGTTTTCCCTCATATTTTCAAATAATTCGAATGCTCCATTCTCGTCTTTATTCATGAAATTCCCTCCGCAGGAAGCGTCTGCGATCTGCTTCAAAGTCTCATTTAGCCCATAATAGAAAATCTGGGCTACATGCCACTTAGGCAGACCGTGGTGCGGACACTTCTTGAGGAGGTCATTATATCTATCCCATGTCTCATGAAATTGTTTGCCGTTTTGTTGCGTAAATGAAGTGATAGCACGGCGAAGCACATTGGTTTGCCCGATTGGGAAGGACTTCTTGAGAAACGTTGTTCGCATCTCTTCTCAAGAGTGGATGGTTCTCCCAAGGGTGCATAACCATTGCGACGCTTTATCCCGCAATGAAAATAGGAACATTTTCATGAGGACTATGGGTAACCTGATATTTCTTAGTTTAACTATTTCAGCCAATTGAGTTAGGTCTTCCAAGTGGAGAAAAGGATCTTCACTTGCAAGACCATGGAAGTGAAAAATTATCAGGCCAATTATGTTAGGTTTCAATTCAAAGTCGTCCCTGCCCATGGGGACCCGAATTTTTCCTATGGTCTCTGTAGCAGCGGGATTCTGATAGGAGCTAAGAGACCTAGGCTCCTCCCGTTCGGGAGGGTTCTGCATTTCCTCCAATGTTTCCCTAATGGCTTCAATTTGTTCATTATACATTTCCATTTGGGCTTGGAGGCAAGTTATGGGATCCAAGGCTCCACCACCTGGTGGGTTTTGAGGGCGATTTCCTCCCTCGGGATTTGGGGGTGGGCGTGCAGCCATGTTTGTGGAAGGAGGGCAATTTGGCTTCTTTTCTAAATTTATCAGTCAATTCACACAGTCCAGGGCTTTGTGACCTCCTCCCAAACATGCACTACCGCAGGAAGAATTGGGGGGATACGAAGGGAAAAGGAGATGAGAGAAATGATGCCGCAAAGGTACACTTGATGACAAATCAATACAATCAAATTCTTAACCTCTACAGTGTGCCCTTGGACCTAAAGATCTAAGTTACCTACTATCACGACCTACGGAACCGAATGCGAGCACCGCGGAACCATCGGGCTAGATTGAAAGGGCGTTTGCCCCAGTCTTAGACACCTGATAGCACGCGGGAACCCTCACCAGCACGTAGGTGCTACACGCAGGTAGTGAGACCTCCAATCCTTAATAAGGGTCAAGTTGCTACCAATTTTAGTTAGAGGCTTAGGATCAAGTGCTTCTGGAATGTGAAGGGCATTATTTACGGGTAATGCCCAAGTGATTGATTTTGTAAAGTGTGTAAACCAAGCATGCAACGGGGAAATCTCCCTGAATTGAAGTTTTAATTTGTGAATGATTTTTAGAGTTTCAGCCTTAATAGTATGGATTTTAGGATTTCGCTGAATTAACAATTCAACCAATCTCCGGGTTTTGAGAGAATACAAGTTTTTTTCTAAGCCCAACAAACCCTTCTTCAATGTCAGTTGGTTAATGCATGCTAAAATGCAATGGGCTTCCCTAGATGGAGATTTCTATGTGTGGATGCACGAGTCAATTTCAGATTAATGTGAAAGGGAGCCAAAGCACTTCAATTCAAGTGCTCCCAATCACCAGAATGATGTTCCACACACAAGGCTCAACCACAAGATAAAGAAAATCAATTTGTTGGGGTTGAAGTATTCGGGATCGAATCTTAGGCACGTGAAAGGTCGTGGTGGGGTTGGAATCTACTCAATTCCAAGTCTCCCCACCAAAATGGTGATCCCGAATTGCAGATAAATGAGGCAAAGTGGGATGACAATCAATCTATTTATCTTTGCCTCCAAGAATACTTCACACGGCGAAAGATTCAAGAATCAAGATTCTTGGATCTTCACTATGCGAAGTTAGGTGGGAAATCCCGGGGTGGTGGGAGTGATGGTAAGCAATTAAACAAGTGATTTTTAATCCACTCACCCCAAGAGATCCCAAAAAGTGTTTTTTCTTTATTATTAAGGTGACAAGTTGACCTAAGTTGCTAAGAAAGAGAGACCTACCTGTTCAGCAACGTGGGCGAAGCTCCAATGCGGTGCCGGCGACTTCATGCTCTAGTTCCTGCCTTGGATCTACCCACGTCTCCGACTTCGTCTCCCTACCTTCTCCTTGCTACTTGGTTCACCTGCACACCAACAAACAGAAACACCCGTGAAGAGAAGGGTGTGAGAAGAGAGAAATTAAAGGAATGGAGTAGAAACTTACCTGAATGCGCACTTCCCCGGCAACGACGCTAGAAAAATTGTGGTCGGGCTTGGATAGGTTGTGTTAATATGGTGATTTAATCATTGAAATGAGTATAGTGGTTAACCTAAATTGAGCCTAACAATCTTTTACAAAATTTTTAACCTAGCCTACTTGATTTTATCTTGGTCACTTTTAGGCCCAGGGTCGAACTCAGGGAAGCGGGATTAGAGGTGAATAAGTTTCTACGCCTTTCCAACAACGAATCTCTTCCATTTGTTTATTATGTTTTTGGTGTTTTTCTATTTAAGATTTTTTTCCGATAATTTTCGTCCTTGAGGTACACCCTCAAAATCAGGTTCTTGGCTTTGAGCCAAATTAGGGTTCAAAAATTGGTCTTGCTATTCGCAAGACTGAGTACCTGCAAGTCAAGGATTATCTTTTCTCTTTTGTATACATATTTGTTATCTTTTTAAAGGTAGGAAAGAGAAATAGAAATAAGATAAACATAGTATACATATGTATATATTATAAATGTATATAGGGGTGGGGGTGGAGGTGGAAATGGCGTGTAGTATGGTGTCGAGTTGATCGTCGTCTAAGAAGACGCAACCAACAGGACGAAGTGCCGCGTGGAGTGTAGGATGGATCGGTGGAAGATGTGTGTGAAGACGCTTTCTGTACACGTGTATCAGGGAATATCAGCAACTAGTGCAGATATTCCTACGATACAATGTGTGGTAGGTGATATGAAAATATATATATATATATATGTATATATGTAAATATATATAGATATGGTTATAATTATATAGGGTATATGTAGTTATATATGTATATATATATATATGTATATATATATACATATGTAAATATATATATAGATAGATGTATATATATATTTATAATTGGATATATATGTATGTATATATAACTATATAGATGTATATATATATATAGTAATATATGTATATAGATATATGTAGATATATATATATATATATGTATTTATAGTTATAGATATATATGTATATATGTATGTATATTTGTATATATGTATATATGTATAAATATATGTGTATATATATATCTATATATATATGTATAAATACTTATACTTAGTTGTATGGGTAATAATATATGTATAGATATATATATATATATATATTTATACGTATATAAATATATGTATATATGTAAATATATATGTGTATATATATATATAAGTATATATATATATATATGCATGTATGTATTTATGTATATATACTTATATATAATTGTATAGGTACTAATATGGATATATATATATATATATATATATATATGTATATATATAAATATATATAGGTATATATATATAAGTGTGTATATAGGCATGTACAAGTGAGAGTGTGTGTGTACGAGAGAGAGAGTGTGTGTGTGTATGTGTCTGCGGGAGGGAGTGAGAGAGTGCTGTGTGAGAGAGAGAGAGAGAGCGTCTGCTAGAAGAAGATGGCGCGGCGAGTTAAGCCGTCTGAGGCAGCGGTCGACGTCTGATGGCCAACGCGCAGGCGTAATCGCGTAGGCGCACGAAGATGCGCACGCACGCTGGAGGGAGCGGGCACGAGGGAGGTATTGCAGCGAAGCGTGCTGCGGATCGTAACGCACCGTGTTGTGCGCTGAGGGGAACGCAGGCGAAGAAGCGAGCGTTGGGAGAGAGTGGGTGCAGGCGCGAGTGCAGGCGCAGGGAGAGACGCGGGCGCGGGCTGGCGACGGTTGCAGCACGGAGAGAGAGTGCTTGGTGATTGGATAAGTGAGAAACTTTCCGGTCACCGCACTGTAGCAGCGTGAGATCGTGGCTATAGTGCAAGGGCAAAAAGGTGACCGGCTGGCATGCTAGAAACCGGCTGGGCCGCGGGCGGGGATTTGCGACAGGGCGCGTGGAGAGGGGGAGGGTGACCTGCTGGTGCACGCAGAGCACGCGGAACAGGTGCCTGAGGCACATGGTGGCCTACGCTGCTACTGGCTGCCGCTGCTTCTGCTTGAGCTTCCGAGCTTGAAGCTCCTGTCAATGGCGACGATGGGTTGGAATGATGAAAACAGAGAGGTGAACCACCACGCCCACCGGCTCTTTGATGAGCTCGGCGGTGGTTGGACTCATAGTGGTAGTCGTGTACCACTGTGAGCTGCTCCTGCCCGCAGCGTAGCTCCTCAGGAGGAGGAGAGGCTGCGTATGGAGGGGAGAGGGGAGGAGACGGCCTGGAGAAGGAGCTGTTGTATGTGTTGTGTTGGACCAGGCTCCCCATGCAAGGAAGCGAGGAGAGCTTTTTAAAGAGGATGGAGGCAAGCAAAGCCATGCCCTGGGCTGTGCATGGCTATGCATGCGACTGGCAGGGCAAGCTGGTGCAAAGAATGGCGCAAAGAAGAAGCTGCCATGCCCTGCAGCCACACGGAGAAATTCAAAGCCAAAGTAAAAATAAAAATAAAGATGGTGAATTTGCAAGGCAGCACTTGAGGAATACGTTAATTTCAAGGCCATTTTATTCACTCTCCTCCCTTCTCAAATAAATGCATGCATGCATTTATTTTTACAAATGCGACTATGGCTACCTAATATACACTGGCAATGCTTGAAAATAGCACAAGATGGCACAATTGTTGGTGTATTTTTGCCGTGCAGTCACCTAGGTATTCAAAGCTACTAGTGACATGGGGATCGGATGGCATCAATCGATGCCTCCCTAGTAGTATGACGAGGTTCAACCCCTAATTTTTTCTTTGTTTTTTTCTTTTTCTTGGGCTCTCTCCATTCTCCATCCTCCAAGTCAAATCTACTTCCTAGGATGTCCTAGATGACCGCAAAGAAGATATGATAAGTAGAGGATGTTCCATTACGGTGGAAGGAAGAGGAGGTAGAATCTGGTGGTGAGCTGTTAAGATTGAGGGAGTTAGTTCCCTCAGTTTTCCTTCCATCCATATTCTCGTTAAGGGCATCAAGGGTAGATGAGGGAATATCTTCATGGGCTTCAACATGGGTGACGTGGGTGTCATGTGACCCATAAGTGGCAGAAGAAACATTGCCTTCTGGTCACTGGTGGTAACACCACCATGAGCCTTAACTAGCCACATTTAGTCAGGTTTGAATGATAAAAGCTCCTACCTAATCATTTGAGGGTCACAACTCCACATCATTCTGAGTTGAGAGGAAAACAGGGAATCATAGTTAATTCTATAATTTTAAGGGCACATCACAAACACAGATTAACCACGGGATCATTGATGCAGAAAATACGTGGTTTGTTAAAAGTGGGTTTTTGTCGTTGAGATGCGTAAAACCTATCAACTCTTAAATTTATAACCTAGATAGCGTGAATATGTAGGGTTGTCCAAGGAGGCCAATTTGTTAATCATAAAGATGGTTCTCTCTCTCACCTCTCAAATCAACACATGTATTTTTGTATTTTTCGTTTTGATGTTTTTATAAATTTCAAAGCAATAGGGCATTCGTAAGCGAAGAGTATGCTAAAGAGTAAACCTATCACTAAACCTAGGTGACATGAATGAGTCTTCTCTTCTAAGCTCACCTTAGACAAGTGCGCCTAGGGTAATTAGAAGAAGAAGATGTGGTGCACTAATTAACTAATAGCATGAAAAACACACTAAGCTAGAAAATAGAAATTGGAAGGCAATTGAAATTTGTATTAGTAGTAAGTTGATTACAGGTAGAGGAATGCTTCTACAAAAAAATAGTAAACTACTAGCTAATACAAAGATAAAATAAAGATGAAGGGGAAATCCTCTGGTTGAAGATCTGGTTGGCCCTTGCTCCAAGTGTAGTTGCCCCACACTTGAAAAGGGTTCTCCTTTTCTTCTTGAAGTAGTCCTTCAAGGTGGGTGTCAACCACCTTGCTCCTTGTCTTGCCTAGCCATCCCCTCTAGGTGTGAAGACCTCCTACTTTGGCATGGCTAAGGGAGAAGAAGGAGAGGAAGAAGGCACCAAGGGGGCAGGTGTGTGCCCCCTTGATCTTCTTCTTGTCTTCTTCCTTAGTGTGAGGATGTAATGGCTATAGTGGAACCTAATATAAGGGAGAAGATGGGATTTAGGTGGTGGTTAGGTGGGGTATATATAGAAGTGGAGAGGGGGATGGTTGGCATGGACATGTGGGTGGCTAGGATTGCATTTGGGAGGTGGTTAGTAATCTTATGGCTATGGAGAGCTGGTGCCAACTCAAAGGTCATGTAGGGTGGTGGTTATGGTGGTGTTGGTGACTCTTGGTGGTGGAGAGACACCACTGGTTGGCGCCAACAAGGGGGGCTTCTAGAAGGAGGGTTAGGTGGATGGTGGAGATGGCTTGCAGGGGAAGGTGTAGGGTTGGATTTCAAGAGTTTTGATGGGAAAAAATGGCGCTAAAAGGAGAGGTGGTTAGAGGTGGTTTTGGCACCAACTAGTGGTCCCGTTTGGTGGTGGTTGAGGGCCCAAGGGGTGCCTAGGTTTGGCGCCAAATTAGAGTAGGAGTAGGGAGCTTAGGTGGACTTAGGTGAGGTTAGTTGGTGAAGCTTAGGTTGGGTGAGTTAGGGTTAGGTTTAGGTGCCATGGAGGTAGACCTAGCTAAGCTAGCTAAGCTAGCTTAGCTAGTAGGTGAGTAGTGGAAAGAGGTAGAGGGAGATAGGGTTTTGGAAGAGAGGAGCTGGAGGGAGCTACCTTAAGCTATACTGGAGCTGGTGGCTGCTGAAGAGAATTGCAGGGAGATACCTTAGCTGGCTTAGCTTGCTAGTTCTTTGCTAGCTGCTAAGCTAAGCTAAGATGAGTTGGCTTCTATTGATGTGAGCTGGGTCTGGTCTTCCCGGAGAATACTTAGTTAGCTGGTGTAGCTAGCTTCGGTTAAGTAGCTCAGCTCAACTAAGTTGAGCTGAGTTGACCCTCCAGGTGTTGGACTTGAGCTGGCCTGAGCTAGTTGAGGTCATCTTCAATTGACTAGGTCTAGCTAGTTGATGGTAGTAGCAGGTCCTAGTCAGGTTGAGCTTCCGTTGAACTATTCTAAGCTGAAGGAGCTGGGATCAACTATCTTGACCTAGTTTGAGCTGCTATCCAGCTAAGGTGAGCTGGATGGAGCTGAGGTGAACTAGCTTGAGCTACCATTCAGCTGAGATGAGCTGAATGGAGCTAAAGATGAGCTGATCCAACTAGAATGAGTTGGGATCCAATTGGGATGAGTTGGATCTAGCTAGGATCCAGCTGATAGGAGCTTCTCCTTCTTCTTTTTCCTTCCTGAGTGCCATGGTGTGTGAGATCTGACATTCTGCCTAATCTTGACACTCAAATAAACACATCAAAAATACAACTAAAATGCAATGCATTTCCTTCCTGAGTGCCATGGTGTGTGGGATCTGACATTCTGCCTAATCTTGACACTCAAATAAACACATCAAAAATACAACTAAAATGCAATGCATGCTTATCCTAAGTAAATGCCTAAATGCAGCCCAAAATCCCATTTGCAGAGTTAAAACCCTAAGAGCTAGATCTATTTTAGGGCATAAGAATGATAATAAACTAGCATTTATCAATCATTTAGGTTTCAACAGGATTCACGCATTCGGGGGCAATAACACCAAAACCATAATTATCAAACCCAATTAAATTGAAGAGGTTTTGGTCTGGTCAATATAAAGTTAATATAAACCTACTAAAATTCATATAAAAATATTCTAAGAGGTTTGGTATCTTTGGTTTGACCATCTGAGCCCATTTTGACCTAAAACAGAGTTTCAGATGGGAATTTACCCTGATTTGGGTTTCTATGCAATTTACCAAATCAAACATGGTCAAAACTCAAATCTAAGTTCACCAGTAGATTCCTTGGGTCCAAATTAGGTTAATACCAAAATTTGGGCCCAATCAGAGTCCATCTTGACCTATTTGCATTTCAACCCTTGAAAACTTTGATTATCTCATTTCAACCCCTAAGTTTCAATTCTACTTCAATTTGGTCTCTAACTCCTCATCATTCTTTTTAGAGCGGTCCCTTCCACCATGACAGTATAAAAAGGATCTTCAGAGCTCTCCCATCGACATTTAATTGAGGATTTAATTCTAGAAATCTCAATGAAAGAATCCTAAAACTTGACAGGAATGATACTTAGATCATTCCACATTGATCAAGGTCATTCTCAAGGCCAATCATGGTTGGAATTCACGCTAGCAAGCTCGAAAAACTTGAGCTTTTCAAGCGACGAAATCACCTACCTAAAGTACCCAAATTACCTTAATTAAAGCATGGCTCTAGTTCTATTTAAGGCATGGCAAATCCCCAAGTGTTTCCTCATGCATTCTTTGTCGAATCTCCCCTCAAATTATTCATCCTCACCAGTGGAAGGGACCACCACCGGAGCTCTTCGAACCTCATCGTTGCCGTTTGCAACATACGATAGGCAGGGGGATTGATGTAAACACGTTTACATTACTTAAGATGTCTATTTAAGCATGTTCTTAAGCATAGGATTGCATTGCATGCTATAAATATTGCATAACATGCATCATCTTGCATTTAGAGTAGTTTGAATAAATGGAGGTTAATTATCTCCTTTTATGTGCTTGGATAAGGAAAACTTTTTATCGGGGCCTCGATCGAAGATCCAACCATACAAATGTGATCAGGGCGACGATTGGAGTTCAACGACCCCAAGATCGCCCTAATCAGGCATCTGTAGCATCAAATAGTGACCGGGGAACCCTAGAAGATCAAGGGCCAAGATGGTGTGAATCTGCACTTCAAATGACAAATCCGACAGCACGGATGGATTTGGATCGATGATCGCAGCTTAACGGCGTGAAAATCAACTCAATCCGACAACTGTGGCACCATCTACATCATCCAGAAGATGGACAACCAAGATGGCACCATGTGGCGCCATCTCAGCCGTCCAACCGACCTCAAGCACCGCCATGCCTTCTCTTCTTCAATCAGAGCACTGCTTCTCCGCCGTTGGATCTTGATCCAACGGCTGTGGACGAGCACGCCTTAAATCATCCGCGCGACACTTTCCACCGCGTAGCGTAGCTGTCACGAGGCGTTGCGCGTTCACAGGACGCTTGTTCGACTGGCGATCTGCGGGCGTGAGTAATTAAAGGCAATCGCCCGATCGACTGTGGGTGGCCATGATCACCCGATAGTGCCCACATGCTATTGCACGCGTGACATGGACACAGTATTGCACGCGAGCGGGCGCGCAGCAAGGTGGGCGAAGGCGCAATCTAAGCCGTCCGATCTCGCGATCGGACGACGGAGGATGGTTGAACGTGCGCAAGCATTGCACGCATGGCAAGCGAGCGGGCACGCATGCGCCGGCCACTACGGCCACGTTCAGACCTTTAGCGACGATTTTATCAGTCACTAAAGGTCCTGAGTTAATGTTTTTAAAGATGTAATGACCAAATTGCGCCCACTCCTTGCAACTATAAAAGGAGACCCCCTCCACACGAAATTCTCATCCCTTCCTTCTCTTCTCTACCTCTCCAAAGCTCAAGAGAAGCTTGTCCCACACCCGGGATATTCCTCGCGAGATAAAGTCAAATTTTCGTCCCCCGTTCAGAAGTGGATCCCGCGACGATGACGACGTGCTACCCCGTTCCCGCTCTTCTGCTTCGTCCTCCTTCTTCCACTCCGTCCTCCTTCTTCCAGGTGTCGTCCCGTCTGGCTTGTCCTCCAAGCGATCGTCGAGGAGGATAACTTCTCTCTCCCATTCTTCTTTACAACTTTCTAGTGTAGAATTTTCCTGCTTTCTAGTGTAGTCGATTTCCCGCTTTCTAGTGTAATTCTTATTCAGTTTTATTGTATAAACATTTTGAATTATTGAATGCATGTTTTCTCTCTCTCTCTCTCTCCCCCCTTTAGTCTGATTGTTGTATAGCTTCATTGTAATTACATCGCCTCGCTTTTCAAGAAAAATTCTAAAAAAAAATATAGTTGCGAATATAGATCGACGTAGCCTCCCTGTGTTCGACCTGGAATTTCAATTTTGGTATAAATTTTATTTGTTGAATATGAGTTCTTCGCCTTCAAGCTACAACGACATGGTTTTGAAAACCAAACACGTTAGTGTAGCAACTCGTACGTTCAACAGGGATCCTCTTCCTCATTCATCTACGGAGCTTCCCACGAAGCTTCGGCTTCTCTAGCCCCTTCTTCCACTCCGGTTACTTCATCATCTTCCTCTGCTTTGGCGTACCCTTGGCAACCTCTTCCTCACCTCCTTCCTCCCAATTAGTTTAGGGCTTCTGACCATCTCTATCCTAATTAGGTCTAGAGTAGCTCTAAGCCCCAATCTCCATCTCCTCTGTCTTCCCTAACTTCAACAAACCCATCTCCGGCCACCTTCATTGACCTACCTCATCTGTCTTCCTACTCCCAAATTAGGTTAGGTGAAATGTTCCCCACACCCGCACAAATGTTTCACCCAACCTAATTACATGCTACAACACCTCCATTGCCTTCCTGACACCGACCATCGGAGCTCCACTCACCTTCACGCTTCGGCCAACACATGCACACAAACAGCAATCCACCATCACCACCATATTCGCCATACACCAGCGAAGCTACTCAATGCACTAAATGGGCCGAGAGGCCATGTTTCTGTGCAGGTTCTCGTCGTCGTCGTCAATCATTGTCCTCATCATCGTCATCGGCCATATCTCTAATAACACCCTTGCTTCCACCCCCAATCGATACGACTTCATCTCCTGAGGCTACTTACACCTTCAATTGAGCTCCAGTAGTAGAGGACAACACCAATTCGACGAAGAAATCTGACGTAGCTGCACGCGGAAGGAAACAACACTCATAGTCCCACATCATGTGGGAAAGAGCCTCCAGCAGTGGATAAATTGGATTTGTTGCCTTAACTGGTAACCTCCGAGCACACGAGGGTGAGGTCCTCCTCACATGCCCCCACGAACGTGCTCGTACACACCCTCGCCTGTGATTATGCTTGTGGGTTTGGGCTGGATCCATTTTCCTAGTTACCGTTCATCTGGGTCTGAAGAGAGAAATCTGAGGGAGGGGGTTTTGCACTGTAGCCTCAAGATTTGTGCCCCCCTCCTCAACACTTAGCCATTCTGAGGCCCTTGTGCCTTAGTGCCTTGCCTTGAGTGATTCTTTTGAGGTTTGAGTTAAGACATTTGAGTCTAAATTACGCCATCTAACTTGGTGCTTTGCTTGGTTCTGATGGTTTCTGAGATACTCAATTATGGTTATTGCTGATTTATTTGAGACATTTGAGTAGAGCTTAATCGTAGGGTTAAATTTAGTGGTTCAAACCACCTTTTTTTAACCCATTCTTTTTGCAATCTGATACTTGATATTCTGATATGCTTTTGATTATCTGATTCACTTGAAATTGCTATTTCTGATTATTATAATTGGTGATTGATGTGGGAAATACGCGGTTTGTTAAAAGTAGGTTTTGATGTCATTGTAACCCGTATCTTGCAATCAACTTTTACAATTTATATTCCTAGATAGTGGAGTATCTAGGGTCATCCAAGGAGGCCAATTAGTTAATCACAAAAATGATTCTCTCTCTTGTCTCTCAAATCAACACATGTATTTTTGTATTTTTCGTTTCGTTGTTTTTAGGGTTTTCAGAAATAGTCGGGATTGATGCGAAGATAAATTATTCTACAACTAACCCTAAGTGACAAAAATGAAGCCTTCTCCTTTAAGCTCACCCTAGGCAAGTGTGCTTAGGGCAATTAGAAGAGAAGGGGTGTGATGCACTAGCTAATTAAAAGCAAGAAAAGTACATTAAAATTGAAACATGAGCTTGGAAGGCAAACATGATTTGTATTACTAGCAACTACAAGGAATGTAGCGGAATGCTTTTTACATGAAAATAAAAGCACACTAGTTAATACAAGATATAGGGATAAAGAAGAAGAAAGGGGGATCCTCTGGTTGAAGTCGGGATGGCCCTTGCTTCAAGTGCAGTTGCCCCACACTTGAAAATGGTCTTCCTATCTTCTCCTTGTTGTAGTCCTCCTCCAAGCTATCCTCCAAGGTGGGTGTCAACCACCTTGCTCCTCGTCTTTCCTGGCCGTCCCTTTAGTATTGAAGATGACCTTCTTGGAGTGGGTAAGGGAGAAGAGGGAGAGGAAGAACGCACCGAGGGGGTGGGTAGGTTGCCCTCTTGATCTTCTTCTCTCCTTCCTTGGCGTGGATGTACGAACCTAACTAATGGTATGGGTGGAACTTATCTAATGGAGAGGAGATGGGAATTATGTGGTGGTAGGGTAGGGTATTTATAGGATGGGAAGGGGGGTGGTTATGGTGTTTTTTGGAGGGAAATGAAGGGGTTCTTGGATATTTTTGGAGGGAAAAATGGGAGGGAAATGAAGAGGTGTGTTGGTTTTCCCTCCAAAAATACCTTCTAGAAGGTATTGGTTTTGGAGGGAAAAAATGGAGGGTGGAGATGGGTTTTGATGGTGGATGTAGGGTGGTGATGGAAGGGATAGTTGGCACCGAAATAAAGCGGAGTAGGTGGTCTTTTTGTTGGAGCTTAGGTAGTAGGGTAGTAGGTTTTGGTGCCATGGAGGTGGACTAGCTAAGCTAAGCTAGCTTAGCTAGTGGAGAGTTGGGGAGAGAGGTAGAGGGAGCTAGGGATTTGGAGGTGATGAGCTGGAGGAAGCTGTCTTGAGCTGTACTGGAGTTGGTGGCTGTTGGAGTTGCAAGGAGCTACCTTAGCTGGCTTAGCTTGCTAGTGCTTTGCTAGCTGTTAAGCCAAGCTAAGATGAGCTAGCTTCTGCTGATGTGAGCTACGGTGAGCTGGTTCTGGTCTTTTCGGAGGTTACTGAGCTAGCTAGAGTAGCCAGTTTAGGTCAAGTAGCTCAGCTCAACTAAGTTGAGGTGAGTTAAGCCTTCAGGAGCTGGACTTGAGCTGGCCTGAGTTGGTTAAGATCATCTTCAGCTGACCAAGTCTAGCTAGTAGCTAGTCCTAGTCAGGTTGAACATCCAATGAACTCTTTCGAGTTGGAGGAGCTGGAATGGAGTTGGGATCAATTGACTTGAGCTAGCTTGAGCTGCCATCCAGCTACGATGAGCTGAATGAAGCTAAAGTGAACTAACTAGAGCTACCATTCAGCTGAGATGAGCTGAATGGAGCTAGGGATGAGTTGATTCAGCTAGAATGAGTTGGATCCAACTGGGATGAGCTGGATTTAGCTAGAATCCAGTTGAAAGGAGATTCTTCTTCACCTTCTGCCTTCTTGAGTGCTAGGGTTTTAGGGATCTAATTATCTGTTTATCCCTAATGCTCAAATAAATGTGTCAAAAACCCAACCAAATATGCAATGCATGCCTAACCTAATTGATGCCTAAATGTAGGCCAAAAACCCATTTGCAGAGTTAAAATCCTAAGAGCTAAGTTTGTTTTAGGGCATAAGAATGATGATAAATTGGCATTTTTCACACGCCCATTATTATCTTTTGCTAGTCTCTTACGAAGCTTGGGAGCTTCCAAGCTTGAAAGCTCACCTCCTGGCCTATAAAAGACCCCCCATGGCATGCCTTACCTCCTTAGCGAGAAATTGAGCCAAATCTAGCCATATTTCCTCTCCTCCTTGGCTCACTATGCCTCGCTCCGGTGACCCCTTCCTCCGAGTTTCTTCATCAGCCGTCAAGGACTATAGCTGGCTGGTCTCGACTCCCCAGCTTCTTTTGCACCTCAACATAGGCCCGAGGTGCTTCCTCTCCCTTCGTCGTCGCCGTTCTCTTCCATTAGAGCTCCCTTCGTATCCGGCGCCAGCCATACTAGACCTGGCATTGCTCCTCATCCTCGTCGTCCGCTACATACTCAGATCAACTCCCTAGCTTCACTACCTGACAACTTCATCTTCGCCACTCCGACTTGACCACCGCATTGCCTCCCATGAATTCATCTCCCTCCACTCCGGCAGCCACTCCAACGAGGTCTTCCATACGCTCCATCGCTCCAAACACCTCGCCAACCACCTCATAAGCTCCACCATGACTCACCCATCAAAACCCCTCTCGCTATTCACCACTCTGCTCACCCAAATCATCCATTGAACAACCCACCTTCTTGCTTCCATCTCCATCACCGTTCGCCATCATCCACGCACGAATCACCCCACGAATGCCGCCATCACATTCCACACCCTACGACGATCTTCTTGAACATTTTAATTAGGGCTTATAACCCATATTCTTGATTCTAGGTCTTCCACCAAAGCTCCACCACTGTGACAACTTCATCGACTGAGTTCATGGTGTTCTAACCACGAAGAGCTCAGGTGAGATGCATCTAACTATGCAGTGGGTGCGGTACTTGGGTAGAAAATAGATGAGAAACCCATGCTCGTCTACTACGCTAGCAAGACACTTGACGAGGCTCAACGTAACTACGCAATTACTGAGAAAGAGTTGTTAGCTGTAGTATTTGGCCTCGAAAATTTTGATCCTATCTTTTGGGTTCCTATGTTATCATATACTCGGATCACACTGTAGTGAGGCACCTCCTCGCGAAGAAGGATGCGAAACCTCGACTAATCCACTGGATCTTGCTATTGCAAGAATTCGACCTCGAGATTTGCAACAAGAAGAGAAAACAAAATGTGGTAGCTGATCACTTGTCTTGCCTTCCTTCTGATATCATCGACCCTTCCAGACCAATCACAGAACACATTCCTGCTGAGCACCTCCTGACTATCGGTGCATGATAATACTTCATTTTACAATGTTAACTCTGCCAAAAGGGGACGGTCTTAAAGGTAAAATGCATGGAGGATACATCATAAATAGGAATAGGAGCATTGCATGCGTTGCACATCAAGATTGCTTATAGTGCATTATTAACGGTCATGTGTACAAGTACATGTCAAAACAGGCCTTAGATGAGCAATCGGACCGCATGGATGGACTCAGAGCGACGAACAGAGTCCAACGGACTCGAAATCAGCTAAATCCGACATCTATAGCTCCCATAATTGGCCTAAGAAGTTCTGTCCATTGATTTGATGATCAACAGTCATGAGGCCACCACGTGTCAGCATCCCCACGCTCCTCAACCGCAGCATAACACCAGTGCCTCCACTGGTGGATGAATCTAAGCCGTCCGATCTTCGATCGGATGGTTGAGAAGCGCTCTCCTTGCTCCCCACAGCCTCAGCACCCTCAGCCACAGCAGCTCACGACCGTTGGATCTTCATCCAATGGTCGCCCGCCCTACGCCACCTCTGCATCTCTGCGATGAAGTAGTGAGCGTAGTGCAGCGGTACGTGCCTCACCCCCATACAGTGGGGTGTAGGTTTGAGGCACCCTTCATAGCGTAAAATCAAGGCAGGATAGAGGTACGCGATTTCGTGGGAAGAAGAATGACGTGCGCATGTGACCGTTGGGCAGGAGGCTTCACCAACGCTTTTAGCATGGGTTTAGCGACGTCCCAGACGTCGCTAAAGCCCATACTTAAAATGGAAACCTCTTCTCCCTATATAAACCCCTCCCAACCACCCATGTAAAGCATTCAATTCGCTTAGTAATTGTTGTAACACCCTCCTAGCCCCCTTTAGCCTTTCTTGTAGTCAACAGAGTTGATGAGCCGCTGATGGAGCCTCCTTCCACCACCGTGGCCGCCTCGCCATCTCCCCTCTCTCTCTCTTTCCTTCCCTTTAATCTAGCTTTACTTCCCTTTTATTCAAGCATTTAGCTACTGTTGTATTTGTAAAACGTGATTTGCATGTTTAATATAGTGTTGATGTTTTCTCCATCTTGCTTTGAGTAATTGCTATGATTTAAAAGACTCTAACCCTACTATCTCTCTCTCTTTCTCTCCCACTCAATTTTCTACCATGTCTTCTCGCAAGCAAAAACCCGTTATCTCCGTGACATTAAGTGATAAAGAAAATCCGATTTTCACGCCTCCCTATGATCGACACTCAGACTCACGTCCGTTTCTTCTTTTAAAATCGACGTTGCGAGCACAAACTATAACGATCTTTTTAAACAAACACGTCTTTCGCATGTCAGTGCAGGACTTCCCTGGTATGCTGATTTGGTTAACTACTTGGCATCACATCAGATCCTGTCAGATTGGCCGAAGGCCAAGAAGGACCAGTTTCTTTCTGATGCCAAGTACTACATTTGGATGACCCATACCTCTTCCACATTGGTGTTGATCAGATCATCCGATGATGCATCTCGAAAGTGAAAATTTAGGACATTCTGTCCTTCTTCCATGACCAGGCCTGTGGCGGACACTTCTTTGGACATAAAAGCGCAGCTAAAGTCCTCCAATGCAACTTTTATTGGTCCACGATCTTCAAGGATGCACATGATTACTGTAAGGCATGCACTTGTTGCCAGACCTTGGGCAACATGAGTCACCGTGATATGATGCCTTTACAACTGATTCTCATATGTGAAATCTTTGATATATGTGGGATTGATTTCATGGGACCCTTCCCTAAATCGGACAACTTTGAATACATTCTCCTCGTTGTAGACTATGTGTAGATGGATCAAAGCTATCCCGACCGGAACCAATGATCATAAGGTGGTAATCAAGTTCATTCATCAGCACATCTTTTCTCGGTTCGGTGTTCCACGTGCCATTATCTCTGATGGAGGGACCCATTTTACAAATGCACAGTTCAGATCCCCAATGACCAAGTATGGGGTGTCGCACCGAATCTCGACTCCTTACCACCCACAAACCAATGGATTGGCTGAACTGTCTAATCAGGAGATCAAGAAAATCTTCTAGGTCACTGTTCGGCCTGATAGGAAGGACTAGTTGGCCCGACTTCCAGAAGCTTTGTGGGCTTATAGGACCGCCCACAAGACCCAATTAGGTATGTCTCCATTTAGATTGGTGTACGGGAAGGCATGTCACCTCCCCGTCGAGATGGAGCACAAAGCCTATTGGGCAGTACGGAAGTGCAATCTAAATCTACTTAAGGCCGAAACCCACCGTCAGCTTCAAATGAGCGAGATTGAGGAACTATGCAATGACGAGTATGAGAACTCATGAATTTAAAAAGAGCGGGTGAAGGCTTTTTATGACAAACACATATCTAGAAAAACTTTCCATCCTGGTCAGAAGGTCCTACTCTTTGATGCCAAGCTAAAACTTTTCCCAGGTAAACTCGGATCTAAATGGATTGGACCACTCTTGGTGAGACGAATCTTTGGAAATGGAGCCGTTGAAATCAGTCAACCCAGCCTTGATTCCAAACCTTTTATTGTGAATGGCCAATGACTCAAGCCATTCATCGAACTCACTGATGCGAACTTGGCTGCATTATCCTTTGATTTCCATTCTCCCTGAGCTTATTGTGCCTGGCTGATGGCGTTAAACTCAGCGCTTAACGGGAGGCAACCCGTCATCTTTTGAAAAACCCGAAACCCTTTTGACACATCTCTTTGCTTGCACTTTAGGGTTCATCCATTAGAATAGCTGACTCCACCTTTGGTACTCGTGCCAGAGCTTGAAATCGTCTGTAACAGTCATCCCGACCCATTCACTTACCCTTTTGACCCTGTTATAATGTACAATCTAAGTTGAACTTGAACCCACCTAATTTACAATGAGGACATTGCAAATCGTAGGCATGAGGAAGTATTAAAGTGCAAAACACTGTGAGAATCAATTCACAAAAAGGGTTTCATCAAAAAAAAAAAAAGAAAAATAGTAAAAAAAAGAGAAAAGGAGGTTGAGGAAAAAGAAGAGCCATTTGAGAGAAAATGAGAAAAGGAAGGAGGGAAATTAAAAAGAAAAGAAAGGAGTTAAAAGATAAAGAAAAAAAAATTGAGTCCCTTCAAAGTAATATGGAACCTACCTACCTTCTAGGTTGGATTGAATGATGAATTAAGACCTGGAAGGCTAAAACTTAAGAGATTAGTGGTGAATATCGACCTTAGGTCTCTTGGATCTGTTTTGAGATTTAAACACTCATGTACTTGTCACAATCTGGATTAGTCCTCAAGAGGTTGGGAAAATGCAAAGCTTGTATATTAGGTCTAAGCCTTAGGGAGTATTCGGCCTCATTAACTGACCTTTGGTTTGTGTGACTCGGTAACTTAAGCACCCTAAATCACACATAGTCTGGTTCAGTGCGCTTTAAATAATAAAATCATGCCAAATGGCATTTAATCTGTTCTGAAAATGATCCTAAGATCTAGATTAGGAGCGGCTCGAAAACACAATTTGATTTTGACGAGTTTCTGATGTGGAGAGGTAGGCAATTCCCCTCGAAGATGCGTAATAACATATCATCTTCTCGATGCTTGTCTCTTAGATATCTAAATATCCTACCGAGGGCACGTAAGCAGCTTATGGTAGTTCAGATGCCATGGGTGGGATTATCCCAAAATCTCCAGGGTATGGATTTAGCTATAGAACACCATGGGCAACACTATCCTGAAGTGTCGAAAGCCAGGGTTCTGGGGGTTGCCATAAGCAGTGCTATTTCGAAGCATCGATTGCCAGGGACCCTACGAGGATTGATGGTGGGGACAAGGAATTTGATACAGATCATGTTTAGGGCCAATCTGAGGATGTGTCTAAGGAAAAGTGTAAATGAAAAAGAGAGAGAAAGCTCTCCACAAATAAAAATCTCCTTCTATATCTCTCTCTTACAAAAGGCACTGGTAAACTGAACCTGGACTAACCATGTCTTAAGCATAGGTGCTTTAACTGCTAGGTACAACAAACCTTAGGTTAGTTCCTATGGGCCTTAGAAACCTTTGCGGCAAGCTGAGGCAAAAGCTAGTCAGGACTGGATTTGGGCTGGTACTTGAGTACCTCTAGGCATATTGCTGGTATTAAGATCTGATTCTTAGAGATGCGGCTTAGTAGGGCATCCTGACGGCTACATCCAACCTAAATAACTGGTTTGATTCATAGAATTTTGCTAAGAGACTAGCAAAAGCTAGGCATGGGGATATGATGGGAACACCATCATGAGCAATAACTAAATTTGATCTGATAAAGTCAATAAAAGCTCCTATATATCAGTCAAAAGGTCTCTTGGGCAAGTTGAGTTATTTTGAGAAGAAAAGAAGAATAAAAGGTTATTTATGCAATTTTACCAGTAATCCAAAAATACAGAATAACCATGGGATTTTTCAGGGGTTACTAAAGGTCAAATATGCATTTAAGTCTAATAAGGGGGTCCATGCAGATAGAAATGAGTTTTCACATATTTCAAGAATTAAATGACATCTAAAACCCTAAAAATAGATCCACTTATTCTACAGAGGTTTTGGTCAGAATAAAATTCACATAAATCCTTTAAAATTCATAGAAAAATATTCTCTAGGGTTTAGCTTTTTTGAATTGACCATCAGAACCTGTTTTGACCCAAAATAGAGTCACATACAGACTATTGCCCTAATTTAGGTTTTTGTATAAATTACCTAGGAAAAATAGTTCAAAACCAAAATCCAACTTCACCATTGGATTTCTGAGGTCCAAATGATATTTGTATCAAAATTTGGGCCCAATCAGATATCATCTTAACATAGTTTGCAATTTGGTCCAGTCTGACTCTTTCTCTCTCACTCAACCCCTCAGCTTTTGAAATTCCTTGCAAATACCCCCTATTTTTGTCATCACTCTTTACAAAAGGGTTCTTTTGTCATTTTCGTGGAGAAGTCCTACTTCGACGAGCTTCATTTTATATGAACTCTGTGATTACTTGACGAATCCCTCTCAAAATTAAAAGGGAGATTCGTTAGGTAATCTCCTTCCTATTGAGCCATGTCCAAGTCTCCAAATCTCTCTAAAAAGCTTGTGTGAATCCTTCAAATATTTTGGTCTCCTATTTTGTGAAGCTTGGGAGCTTCCAAGCTTGGTCCAAGCTTGAAAGCTTGCCTCCTGGCCTATAAAAGACCCCTATGGAATTCCTTACCTCAGCAGGAAATTGAGCCAAATCTAGCCCTATTTCCTCTCCTCCTTGGCTCGCTCTGCCTTGTAGTTTCCCAGGTAGGAGGGAGTGATGCAATAAAGTGTGGAATAAAAAATGTAGAACAATCTCACAAAATAGCAATCACACAAAGTACACAATGATTTTTAGGTGGAAACCCATCCCGGGTGAAAACCATCACCTAACCCTCTCCAGTTAGGATTTTCCGATCAACTAAGTTGATCAAATCCACTAACGTACTACTTAAAATGAGGGTAGTACAACCTCAATTAAACCATGTTACAAGTGCGAGGGTAGCGTTCCTCATCCCCTTCTCTTCACGAGAAGGATTAAGTAAAATACAAATAGAAATCCTATAGAGCCACAAAGATATTCTTAAACTAAGCTTCTATAGGTGTTAGGATGCTTCCCTTTGCTGGAAGTGCATCGAATCGGTGACACGGGTGCGTGAGCCACGCAACGGCGCAATGATGCTCTTGTAAACTATGGCGGGAGAGCGGGTGGGCAAATGATCGATGCTCTCTAGATATAGAACTTAAGCTTGGAGAGCTAGAGCTTCAACTTCTTCTTTTGGACACAAAAGATGTGGAAAGTATGTTGCTAAGTGTGTCTTAGTGTGAGTTTGAGTGGCAAAGGTTCTCCTCTATTTATAGAGGCTCTAGGAAGGCTTTGGATGGCTTCCATAGCCGTTGGGTGCAAGCTCCAAGAAAATCAGGCTGAAATCAGGGTTAATCATTACACTGACAGGTTTATTAGACGTTTGATCCTGGCATCGGACGTCTGGAAAACCAGTTTAAGACGTCTAGGAACAAAGTCAGATGTCTGATTATAGGCGGGTTTCCTTCCTAACTTGAATCAGATCGAAACAGGGTTCTAGTGGAAGTGTATCAGACGACATACAGGACATCTGGAATGATGTCTGGATGTCTGGAAACCTACTATTCTACCGAAATGGAGTTCCAAGAGAGTGCAACGGCTATAAAATCTTTGAAAAGAGATTTTGGGTTAACCGAGGCAAAATGGTCATGTATTAGACATCTGGGGTCCTCTACGGATGTCTGATACGAGGCTAACAGTCATTTCCTTCATTGTTTACTAGGGTAACCAATGGTCCACTAATTGGACATCTAGAAAAATCATCAAACATCTTCTATGACGTCTGGACTAAGGTCTAGACGTCTGATTTCATCAGACAGAACTAAGTCTAGACTAAATATAATCAGACGTCTGAGTCAACAGTTAGACGTCTTAAAAGTATTTATCAAACGTCTGATTTTCAGATTAGATGTCTGAAAAGGTTGTTTGAGCCCTATTTTGGTTTTCTAAGTTCTCTACAGAAAACCTAAGTATCTTAAAGTTGTGTAAGTGTTCCTAGGACTACTGTTAGGGTTCTTTGAGGCTCTTTAACATGAATCTAAGAAACAAAAATAAAGAGTAACAAAAGAAACAAAAGTACAAAGATTACAAGGAAAGGAAATCTATCCTATTCTTCATCTCCTTCCTTCTTCAAGCCATCGCTCCTCGCGAAGCTCCTCTATTCTCCGCCAAGCTCCTCCAATCAGCCATGGATGCGAGCTCGAACTTCGTCTAAGCACGTCTCCATTTGCAATTAACCTGAAATCTAAGACTTCAAGTGCAAATGTTAAATGACACGTGTTTTGTTATCATCAAAATAAACGATCGTGATGCTCTAGCACCAACAATCTCCCCCTTTTTAATGATGACAAAATCATAAATAATAATGCAAAAAGAATCCTCCCCCTTTTTGGCATTATCAAAATGGTTTAATTAATTTTAAATTTCCTATAACTCCCCTTTAAAACATGCTCTTCTACAAATGAGTTGAATTTCTTTTAACAAGAGTAATGTCCTCCCCCTTTTTGTAACAACAAGATAGCGATTATTTTTCTCTCGCTTACTAAAGGAAATATAGCTAACTTACATCTCCCCCTTAATAATTGACAGTTAGCTCATAATTTTAACTCCCCCTATTTATATGCTAATGATAAAAGGATAGGGTAAAGGGTTTTACCTCACCTACCATGGCCAATAAAATGGCCCAAATGGAGGTGGTGGATGCCACATTGGATGGGACTCCCATCCGTAGCTTGGAGGCCCATGCATCGGCGCCGATCTCCAGTCTAATGGTCGATGTGCGGTGGGTCCATCATTTGTTCGCCGTCTCGTCGGTCTACTTGTCCTTCTCCTTGGTCTACTCTTTGGTCCTCCCAACTCGAGTTGACCAGCCTTGAGCTTGTAGGTCCAATCTTTTGTGTTGTAATCACCCTTGAAACCTATAAAATAAGATTTCAAATCTTTCTTTGATATCCAAGTGAGCTTGGATCCAGATTTGTTAGCAGGTCTTCTTGTCGGAGATCCTTTCTCAACCTTAGGGCTATCTAAGTTATCTACCTTATTTATCAAATTATTTGATTTTTTCCTAAGACAAGCAATTTCTTTTTCTATAATATTCATCTTAGTCTTTAAATCAGAAATTTCTAGCTTTAGACAAGCATTTTCCTTAATCAATTTTGTATTTTCATTGATTAAGTCATCATTTTTAGGACTAGCTTCTAGATCCTTAAGTTTTTTTTCTAACCTCTCATTTTCATTTCTAAGAAAACTAAGGTTCTGTTTAATATTTTTATTTTCTATCTTAAGTGATTTACTGACTTCAAAAAGATCATTAAAAGCATCTTGTAAATCTGGGTTTACCTCATTTCGGAGTCGCTTTCGCTGTCGATGTCGCTTTCTCCGATTGCCATGAAACCCATCAAGTGGTTTCATTCTTTTTCTCTGATTCTTTTTCTTCCTCTGAGCTCGTCTCTTCATGAGTGTCTTCTAACTTCCTCCATATCTCGTGGGTGGTAGTGCACTCTTGGATTTGCTCGAACTCCTTCAGACTCAACATGCAATACATGGCATTCATTGCCTTTGCGTTGAGTGAAAGCTCTCGAATCTGTAGCTGCGAGTAGCCTCCTTGGGGTCTCTTTGGGATCTCGTATGGGGTTTTGCAACATCCCCATATCTCGAACTCAGTGGCTTGGAGCCACGTCTTCATCCTGAGTTTCCAATACCCATAGTCACTCCCGTCGAAGTAGGGAGGAGGGGTAGTGGACTGCCCCTCGATGAGTCTAATGGCAGAGATCTCCCCTCCATTGGATCTCTTGTCGGGTGTTACTCCGATTAGAAAGAACCTGCTCTGATACCAATTGTAGTTTTCCTGGTAGGAGGGAGTGACGCAATAAAGTGCGGAATAAAAAATATAGAACAATCTCACAAAATAGCAATCACACAAAGTACACAATGATTTTTAGGTGGAAACCCAACCCGGGTGAAAACCACCACCTAACCCTCTCGAGTTAGGATTTTCTGATCAACCAAGTTGATCAAATCCACTAATGTACTACTTAAAATGAGGGTAGTACAACCTCAATTACAACCACGCTACAAGTGTGAGGGTAGCATTTCTCAACCCCTTCTCTTCACGAGAAGGATTTTGTCCCTCGGTGGAGAGGGAATTCACAACGCGAGTACCCAACCAAATAACAAAGTAAAATACAAATAGAAATCATATAGAGCCACAAAGATATGCTTAAACTAAGCTTCTATAGGAGTTAGGATGGTTCCCTTTGCTGGAAGTGCGTCGAATCGGTGAGGCGGGTGCATGAGCCACGCAACGGTGCTCTCGTGAACTATGGCGAGAGAGCGGGTGGGCAAATGATCGATGCGCTCTAGATGTAGAACTTAAGCTTGGAGAGCTAGAGCTTCAACTTCTTCTTCTGGACACAAAAGATGTGGAAAGTATGTTGCTAAGTGTCTTGGTGTGTGTTTGAGTGGCAAAGGTTCTCCTCTATTTATAGAGACTCTAAGAAGGCTTTGGAAGGCTTCCATAGCCGTTGGGTGCAAGCTCCAAGAAAATCAGGTCGAAATCAGGGTTAATCATTACACTAACAGGGTTATCAGACGTTTGATCCTGGCATCGGATGTTTGGAAAACCAGTTTAAGACATCTGAGAACAAAGTCAGACATCTGATTATAGGGGGTTTCCTTCCTGACTTGAATCAGATCAAAATAGGGTTCTAGTGGAAGTGTATCAGAAGACACACAGGACGTCTGGAATGATGTCTGGACGTCTAGAAACCTATTTTTCTACGGAAATGGATTTCCAAGAGAGTGCAACGGCTATAAAATCTCTGAGAAGAGATTTTGGGTCAGCCGAGGCAAAACGGTCATGTATCAGACATCTGGGGTCCTCTACGGACGTCTGATATGAGGCTAACAGTCATTTCCTTCATTGTTTACTAGGGTAGCCAACGGTAAACTAATTGGATGTCTAGAAAAATCATCAGACATCTTATAAGACGTTTGGACTAAGGTCAGGACATCTGATTTCATCAGACAAAACTAACTAAGTCCAGCCTAAATATACTCGAATGTCTGAGTCAACAGTCAGACGTCTTAAAAGTATTTATCAGACGTCTGATAAATACTTTTAAGACGTCTGACATCTGATTTTTAGATTAGATGTTTGAAAAGGTTGTTTGAGCCCTATTTTGATTTTCTAAGTTCTCTACAGAAAACATAAGTATCCTAGGGTTGTGCAAGTGTTCCTAGGATTATTGTTAGGGTTCTATGAGGCTCTTTAACATGAATCTAAGAAACAAAAATAAAGAGCAACAAAAGAAATAAAAGTATAAAGATTACAAGGAAAGGAAATCTATCCTATTCTTCATCTCATTCCTTCTTCAAGCCATCGCTCCTCGCGAAGCTCCTCTGTTCTCCATCAAGCTCCTCCAATCCACCATGGATGCAAGTTCGAACTCCATCTACCCATGTCTCCATTTGCAATCAACCTGAAATCTAAGACTTCAAGTGCAAATGTTAAATTATACATGTTTTGTTATCATCAAAATAAACGATCGTGGTGCTCTAGCACCAACATGCCTCACTTTGTCGTCCCCTTCCTCTGAACTCCTTCATCTGTTGTCATGGACTATAGATAGTTGATCTCGACTCCTCAACTTCTTCTGCACCTCAACATACCCCCGAGGTACTTCCTCCCCCTTCGTCGTCATTGTTCTCTTCCATCGGAGCTCCCTCCGTCTCCAGTGCTAGCCATACTAGACCCGATGTCACTCCTCCTCCTTGTCATCCGCTACCTACTCAGATCAACTCCCTAGCTCCGCTACTTCACAACCTCGTCTTTGCCACTCCAACTTGACTACCGCATTGCCTCCTGCGAATTCATCTCCCTCCTCTCCAGCAACCACTCCGGCGAGGTCTTCTGTACACTCCATCGCTCCAAACACCTCACCAACCACCTCATAAGCTCCACCACGACTTGCCCATCAAAGCCCCTCTCCCTATTCGCCACTCCGCTCACCCAAATCATCCACCGAACAACCCACCTTCTTGCTTCCATCTCCGTCATCGTTTGCCATCATCCACGCATGAATCACCCCATGGATGCCACCATCACATTCCATGCCCTACGGCAGTCTTCTTGAACATTTTAATTAGCGCTTAGCGTCGGTATTCTTGATTTCAGGTCTTCCACCGGAGCTCCACTGCTGCAACAACTTCATCGGTTGAGTTCATGGTGTTCTAACCACGAAGAACTCAGGTGCGATGCTCCTAATCCCTGCGGAAGGACCCAAGCCTCAATCCAAGGCTTCAATTGGAAGCTTTCCCCTTAGTAGCTGCTCCAATTGGCAAGACATCACCTTCAGTTGCACGCGAAGAAGAGCCCATGGGATTAATCCCACATCGTGGGATTTGAAGTCAATTGAGTCGAATATATTATTTTTGTGTTTGTGGCTTAACGCCTCCAAACATGGGGTGAGGTCCCACTTACCCCTCTTACCCGATTACTCACCTACTCTCTCACACCTTGTTCGTTACCCACGCCATGCAGACTTGGTCCTGGGTACCTGCGTACCTGATTGCCCAAATATCTGCCTGATTGAGAGAAAGAGAAGAGGAGAATAGGAGAGAGTGAGAGAAAGCACAGGGTTAAGGGGGGTTTTGCTTTAGAGTGATCCAAACACTTAGTGAAATTCACGAAGTGTCCCCCCTTTTTGCATGTAGAGAAGGAGGAAGAAGAGAAGAGGAAGAAGCAACCAAAAGAGGAACCGTGCTTACACACTGTAGCATTAGAGAGAAGTGAACTGTGCACTCATCGTACGTGGAATTTGGTTTATTGATACTATTGCATTATTTAAGTATAATTGTAATAGGGTAATTTGGTGATTCAAATCACCATTTTACCTTAATCTTTTTGCCACATTGACTCTTGATTTTATATTTACATCATTTGTGCTTGAAATTGCTATTACAATGTTATATTCTTGCTTAAAATTGTGATCTTGAGATAAATTGCCATATTGCTCCCTACGTTCGACCTCGGATTTCTTTTGAGATATAAATTTTAAGTGTTCCTCGCGATTTATCGGCTATACTACAACGCATTACTTTTAAAACCCCGATTTAGAGTGAGCAACAATCCTAAAAAGATGATTGGTAAAGAAATAGGGATCAAAATGAAATGGAAAGATGGAAGAATGACCTGGGTCTGGCCATGGCTTGAGTTCATGTAAAATGCCAAACTTGGATGGGTCGGATGGTAGGTCCAATTGAAAGGGAGGGGGAAAGGAGTCAATAAGATGCAGGGTGGGTGAAGTTAGGGTGAATGTTTTTGGTGAAAAATTAGGAAGATTGAAAGAGTAAAAGTCAAACCCTAGTTGATCTGAAAAGTCTTGGACCACATAATCATCCTTAGAATAGGAATCAATAAAATCTAGATCCAAGTTGGTCAA
This sequence comes from Thalassia testudinum, assembly GCA_037157565.1. NCBI lineage: Eukaryota > Viridiplantae > Streptophyta > Magnoliopsida > Alismatales > Hydrocharitaceae > Thalassia > Thalassia testudinum. The sequence goes on along the minus strand of JAZHRO010000003.1, from coordinate 105,216,992 downwards.
AGCTGAGTAGGATTTGATCAACATAGACTTCTCAAATACTACTTCCATTGTATTATCAGTGTCCTAAAAAATTTCATGATCAATGGACCTCCTGGAAGCTTGAAATAAATCTAATGAGAAAGTCTGGTTACTGCCACTTATATTCATTTTCCCAAAATGAGAATTGATATTAGCTGTTGTAGTAATAAGAAAGGGACTTCCAAGGATGGCATTAATGAGAGCTTTCGGTACCTCTATGTCAAGGACCAGAAAATTAACTGGAAATAGATAATTCTGGACCTTGACAATACTATCCTCAACAATTCCCCGCAGTTGAATGGTAGATCAATCTTCCAATTGAAATTGAACCTTAGTAGGTTTAAAATCATCGAATCGAGATTCCTCAAATAAGACTGGGGGAATGATATTAATAGAGGTACCTAAGTCGAGGTGGGTGCAAAAAAAGGTGGTGTCATTTATGACAACTGAGATGAGTGATGAGCCTAGGTCCTTTTTTGTGAAAGGAAGCTTGCTCTGAAAAACTAAGCTTGCTGTCTTAGAAAGGACCACCCTTCCTAGATTCTAGGCCTACCATTTTGGAGTATATCTTTCTTTCAACAATTTAGCATAGGCAAGGGTGGCATCTAGGAGGGGGATATTTGTCTCAACTTGCTCAAATAAGTCCAATAGATCTTGGTGAGAGGGTTCTGATTTCTGATTAGAAGGATTGGATTGCAGTGCTTGAGAGTGAGAGATAGGATTTGAATATAGTGTTTTTGGTGTTTCTTTTTCTTCTTCCTGAGTGGGGTTAGGAGAGTCGATTTGCATAGGTTGAGAGTGGGCTTCATCAATTTGATTTGAAGGGCCTAAATCAATGGTGGTTTTTCCACCCCTCAATGTATCTGCATATGTAGTTTTGTTGTCACTGGGAGGAGGTGGGGGAGCCTGTTGTTGATGGAAACCAAGTTGGTGTTGAGGTATCGGGTTAATAGGAGGCTGATTTGTGTGGTTCTGATGTTGGTGACCACCCGGGTGTTGGTTCCTTTGATTGACAAAGTTTGGTGTGGGTTGGGATGGTGAATGTCTTACAGGTCTTTGAGTCTGAATAACCCCCACTTGATCATTGAGTTTGTCAATAACATGGGTTATTTCCATTGTTTTTCTTTGCATCTCCTGTAAGGATTTCATCATCTGGGCATTGATGTCTTCTTGAGATGGCCTAGATTGATAACAAGTCTGATTTGAACTGTACCCTCCAAACGGGTTTTGTTGTTGGTGAGGAACCGGATTAGTCCAAAAGTGAGTTGGATAATTCCACCAATTAGAGGAATTTTTAAATTACTCTTGGAGGGCGGAGATATTTTGAGTGGGGCGATGATTTAGATGTGTAATTTCCCATTGAACCATAAAAAGCCTTGGAATATTGATTATACTTAGCACAGGCAGTATTTAGATTATGCAAATTTTCTCTCTTTGGGGTGTTAGATGGGGTTAGATGTGGAATTCGTGGAGCTTGGGTAGGTATGGCAGGTCTCCCTTGGTTGGCTAGGTTTTCTATATCCCTATTCAACTACTGTTGATAAGCTTGTAGCTGAGCCATTATGGAGTAGAAATTAGGTGGGGGCTTGATTAAGTAGCTCCTGGGTGGATAGATTAGGGAAAGAAAAATTAGCATGCAGGTTAGAGGACTTATTTTGATTTTCCATTTTTAAAGAAGAGGAAGAATGCAGGAAAAGTCTTTTTGGGGAGGCAACAATAAGTAGTGTGGAGTTTTGGATCGCCACCCATGCAAAATGGAAGAAATGGTGAGGAGAGTAGGGAGAGATGAGAGAAGTGTGCAATCAAGCAATACAAAATTCTTGACCTAACTTAAATGTGACTCCCTAAAAATTAACCTAAGACTTAATCTACCTAGGAAATAAGAAATCAATAGTGGATATCTATTCTCTCAACAAATCTGGCCAGGTTGAATAAGGGGAGGTTTGGGCCCAAGCATATCCAAGGAAAATCATTAGGGGCTTGTGTAAACTCACACCTGCTCTTATGACACGACCCCTCAGTCTGACACCAGATATAGATGAAAGAATTGATATTAACTAAAGATAACTTAAGACCTAGATAGCAAGCTTAAGTTTGATGAAACCTTAGGAGTCAAATTGCTATAGATTTTAATTAGGTCTAGGAAGCTAAAGTGCACAAGGAATGTGTTGGGCGTTAGTTGGGGTAATACCCGATTATGTGTGTGCAAATTGGGTAGGAAGTGATGCCCAAGCCAAGTCAATAGGGGGTTTGTAAATAAGGATTTATTGTTCAAATGTTTTAGGGTTTTAATCATGAATTTGTGTCTTTTAGGATTCTCTCTTGTTAAAATTTCAAATAAGGTTTTGAAGTTCCACAAATAATAACAATCAAGTTGTAGTTGGTGGAGTTCAATTCTTTTAGAGTTGATGTGACTAAGAGAGAAATTGAAACCTTAATCCTATGCATGCAACTCCTAAATGAATCTCTTTTTAAAAATCTTTTGAGGTGGTGGTCCAAACAAGATAAACAATACCACACCATATAGCAAATCAAACAACAAATCCAAGAATAATTTTTTTGAGAGTTTAAAAAATTATTTAATATTATTTTAGAATTTTTCTTCTTACTGGTGTCAAGAGTTAGAATTGATAGATTTGGAAAATTGATTCGGTAGAAACATCAAATGGCCTCAAAATTTTTTGGGAATTTTATATGTAGATAATTTCTTAAGGTTTCCAATAATATAAAGTTTTCCCAAATATGATAAGTATAAAAATTTATAAAATTCACGGACGGTAAGAAAATAGTAAAAAGAAAAGGTCTGGCCCCTATTCAATCCGTGAATCTTTTAATTTTTTCTAGTTAGCGAAATTTCTTGAAAATTGGACTCAAGGTTTCTGACTCAAAGGTCCTTCCCTAGATGACATTTGGTGATTTTAGGAAGCTCCTAAGTACCCAAACCTGATTTTTAAAAATAAAGACAGAAGCCTAGATTTTCAAAAATCAGGCACCAATAAGGTGAAGGTCGTGGAAAAGTGAAGCAAACAAGCAAAAAAATGAATTTTAGGGTTCCACCACCCTTAATTTTTCTTCTTTTTTATTTTTTAAAAGATTTTTCAAGAGATTTTATTTATATTTTTGATGACAAAAGGCCTGGGGTACCAACTTGAAGTACGCAGGAAGAAAAGAAACTTGAAGCTCCAAGTGCTCCAAATCCTACTCCCACTCTTGATTCGTACCTGAAATCGAAAAAAAGAAAATTTTGTAAAGATCAAGAAAGTAAGAGAGAGAAAAATGATGTGATTAAGATGTCCCTCCCCTACAATGGTGCTAAAAAGTGATACGGGAAATACGCGGTTTGTTAAAAGTGAGTTTTGATGTCGTTGTAACGCGTATCTTTGCAATCAACTTTTACAATTTATATTCCTAGATAGTGGAGTATCTAGGATCGTCCAAGGACGCCAATTAGTTAATCACAAAAATGATTCTCTCTCTTGTCTCTCAAATCAACACATGTATTTTTGTATTTTTCGTTTCGTTGTTTTTAGGGTTTTCAGAAATAGTCGGGATTGATGCGAAGATAAATTATTCTACAACTAACCCTAAGTGACAAAAATGAAGCCTTCTCCTTTAAGCTCACCCTAGGCAAGTGTGCTTAGGGCAATTAGAAGAGAAGGGGTGTGATGCACTAGCTAATTAAAAGCAAGAAAAGTACATTAAAATTGAAACATGAGCTTGGAAGGCAAACATGATTTGTATTACTAGCAACTACAAGGAATGTAGCGGAATGCTTTTTACATGAAAATAAAAGCACACTAGTTAATACAAGATATAGGGATAAAGAAGAAGAAAGGGGGATCCTCTGGTTGAAGTCGGGATGGCCCTTGCTTCAAGTGCAGTTGCCCCACACTTGAAAATGGTCTTCCTATCTTCTCCTTGTTGTAGTCCTCCTCCAAGCTGTCCTCCAAGGTAGGTGTCAACCACCTTAATCCTCCTCTTGCCTGGCCGTCCCCTTAGTATTGAAGTTGACCTCCTTCATGGTGTGGGCAAGGGATAAGAGGGAGAGGAAGAAGGCACCAAGGGGGTGGGTAGGTTGCCCTTTTGATCTTCTTCCCTCCTTATTCCTTGGCGTGGATGTAAGAACCTAACTAATGCACGTGTTTCACATGTTTGAAATCTGGGTTAAGAGTAACCTGTCGTTGTAGTCAAAAAACTCGTTATCAAATAAAATTTTACCGAAACTCCATGGGAGTCCCGGGTCGAACACAGGAAGGCGACATTTACTTAATTCGGAAACCGCACTTCGTTTTGTTTGTTTTTGGTGTTTTAGTTTTGTTTTTTTTTTGTTTATTTTTATAAAGCAAGAAAACAATATGGATCACAATGGAGATAGAAGTAAATATGATATATATTACACAAATGTTTATTACAATAATCTAGAAAGCATAAAAAAGAGAGAGGTGAGAAAGAATCTCTCGAAATGGCTGTTTAGCGAGATGATGGCACCTGGCGGAAGCTTGGAAGGAGTTAGGAAGCAGGATGACGAAGGTGAGACGTTGGAGGATGTTGGGTAGAGGAAAGCTTCAGCGTGGCTCTGGAATGGAGGTGGGAGGCTCCAAGGTGACCTATGAATGGTGATGGGAAGATGGAGGAATATTTGGTGATGGGTAGAGGTTCGTTACACTAATGGGAGCCTTGGGAGCTTGAGAGTAAGCTCTAATGGAGCGTTGGTAGGCTTCTAGAGCTTAGGAGTAGGTGGGAGTAGAGTAGGTAAAGATACCTTGGAAGGGAAGGGGTGTAGGCCTCTATATAGTGGATGAGAGGAGGCTAAAATAGTCATAGGACTAATAGTGACCTCTAGGACGTCACTGTAGATCTAGCTTAAGTGTCGCTGTAGATAGCTCACGCGTGCAGTTGGCCTTGTGCCTGCGAGCAATTAGTGACGGCTGTAAACGTCACTAAAGGCCCGCTAGGCTGTTGCTAAAGGTCGCGCCAACTCACTTACTCGACCGCTTGCTGCTGCTGAGGTTGGATGCGCCGCGACTGTTGGATTTAGAAGTGAACGACTGAGATGGTGCGGAGATCACGCCTCTTGATCATGTGTGAGATGGTACGTTCTCGAGGCGCGTCGACGGCTGCGAGCTACATCCGCGCCCATCGAGTGGTGCCACGTGGTGACACCTCCACCGCTTGATTGCTCCTGCACTTGCGAGATTTCCTCCACCCCACCACGGCTCAAACTCGTGCTTGTGGTTTGCGAGCACGTGTCTTCACCAATGCGCCAAAGTCGCGATTTGTTGAGTGGAGGGTTGGTGCGGTCGCGCGGTTAGGGCGCCCCTCATCCATTGGATTGAGATCCAACGGCTAAGATCTCTCCATGCGTGAGTGCTGGGGCGGCTGTGGTTCGTGTTGGGTGGTCTGGATGGCACCACGTGGCACCATCTGGACCGTCCATCTTCTTCTTCTTGTAGAGGGTGCTATGGATCTCTAATCGGGGTGATTTTCGCATTGACGGATTACGATCGTCGCTCCGGATTCATTCTACGATCGGATTTTTCATCCAAAGCCCGTAGAGATGTCGCACTACTTCCTAGCCTTGTAAAATAGAAAAATTAATGTACATAATATACAACTATCCTAAATGCCATGAAATGGATGTTATGCAGTATTTATAACATGATATGCAATGCTAAGCCTAGGAAATATCATAAATAAGCATTTTTATCATGAATTCATGTGTGTTTATCATACCCCATGCTTACTTTTTGCTAGTCCCTAGCAAACTTAACCTAAATGCTATGTATAATAATAGAATCAGGATTCGATTATTTAGGCAAAATTTGTCGATTGCTTTAAAAAATCTTAACCCGAAGACCTAATTACAAAAACTCAATAGTGCCCGGGTGTCTACCAGAATGCAGACCGTCCAAGCCCTCGCCTTATTTGAAAAGAGAAGATACACAATTTTTTTCTTATTTTTCTTATTTTCTAATTTTTTTTTGTACTTTTGGAGTTTAAGAGTTTTTTTCTTATTTTTCTTCTTTTCTAATTTTTTTTTGTACTTTTGGAGTTTAAGAGTTTTGGGACAACTTTTTATGTCTACCCGACTTGCCCAAGACTTGAAAAGGACTCTAAGTGTTAAGCATCTAGTGAAAAGACTGAAAGACTCATTAGGCAGTCGTTAAAATGGACTTCGGGTTTCTATGACCCTAGGTGACCCTGCCTAGAGGTTTACCTTTCTGAACGGTAGCTTTCTCCCTACTTTTATTTATGGGGTCAACACAAGGATGAACCCAGTGTATATCTCCCCAGTTTATTCTACTTCCCTACTTCTTCCCTAAGTGTTTTGGGAATTATTGTGTATTTTTATGAGCTAGGCTCTGAACAACCGACCAATGGGCTATTACTGACGGCAACTTGCCAGCCATACTCGTGCAGTGAAGTGTGATTTTGATTTTTTTCTCCTTTTTTTTATTTTTTTCTTTTTCTTCTTTTTTTTTAAAAGTAAATGGCTTCCCTAATCTAAGATTTACCTAAAGGTAGTACGACGAAAATGGTCTTGTGGCTAGGCTCTGGACAGCCGACCGATGAGTTGTTGCCAACAATTTGCTAGCCATACCATCCTAGATAGTTCATTAGCTACCCAATTTCTAAAGAAACCGGCGAAAAGTGAGTCAGTGCAAAAAGTGTGTAGATGCTTAGGCTTAAAGTCCCGTCAAATTAGAGGGCAGGTTGATAAGTCGTATACTTATCACCCCAATTTATTGACCAATTTAAAATAAGATTGACTTAGTGAGGACTCGAGACTAAGTCCACATTTAAGTGGACACCCGAGCTAATTAAGCTCGAAGGCTTGAAGAGTCTAAGTGTTCAGGTCCTATCATATCATTTCCTAAAGTTAATAACTTCCAAATTCCTAAGTTCTCTTCCCCTAATTTCATTTTTTGTCTTTTTGAATTTTTAAAATTTTTTTTATAAGAAACTAAAAGAAATTCTACAGAGTTAACAAAATGATTTTAGGAATTGATTATCCACCCCCCCATGCCTAAATGATGCAATGTCTTCATTGTAAAAACAAAGACATGAAAAGGGCGGAGTAAACAGAATGTCACCTGAACATCGAGAGAAATCCAGTCAGCTCCGCAAAGAATGTGAAATATAGACACGTGCTAAATTTAATGCCTTCAGCTAGGCATAATATACACACAAAGAAGAAATCAAGAATTCACAAGTGCGGGTCAGAGTCAAAATAAAGATATTGATCCTCCAACCCACTAACAGAAGATGTTCGCAGATGTGGACCAAGTTATGATGCAGACCCAAGCCCCAGGGTTGAGTGGTTCTAAGGTTCTGGATGAAAATCACCCAGAACCTAAGATTATTGTGTTTGCAGGGCCGGGCTAGCAGTTTTGTGGTGTGCAACCCAAGACCAAAGTGTCGGACAATGGGCAAAGAAGGTTCATTAGGTGCGGAAGTCCACTTAACGTTCAGCTCATAAAAATAATCAGTTATTTCGAGCTTAGGTTGCACGTGAAAGATATCGTAAGGGTCCTAGTAGAAAGTAGGTGGTTTTAGGTTAATAGGTGCCCTTAGATCCAAAATCAAAGTTCCCTCAGAATTAGCCTCCCAAATTTTTATTTCAACAATTCTATCCTCCAACATCAAGAGCTCAGGCTCCGCGACCTCTAGCATACCACTCACCCCATAAGATTCACCCAAGTTTAGAAATCATGGCTGAATCAAGATTGACTTGGGCACAATGATCTCAGAAGTCAACTCTTCGGGGTGCGGATGAGGAATGGGGTCACTGATTGAATCATCAAGATTTAGATCCTCCAAGTTAACCCCAACCGAATCAAATTCCTCTATTATCAGGCTGTCAAATGGTTCATCAAATTCCTCATGCGCGTTTGTCTCACTAAAATCATTTTCCTTATGCTCAAGTGAGACTTCACCTAAAGATTCTTCACCATCAGAGTTAAAGAATTGATGATCCTCATTTATAGATGTCTCAAAATCATAAATCATTTCATGATCCAAGGAGACATAATTTTCTTCGTTTCCTGATTTAGGGATCTCGGGTGAATCAATCGGTTCATCCTCAAATGGTTGCTCTAGACCAATTTGGTCATCTCCAGTCTCAGAATATGTATCCCCCCTGACAGGCGCCTGAGTGGGTTCAGACATTGGATCTCCTGAAAGGGGTTCATCTTGAGAATCATCCCAAGATTTGACTAGGGCAACCACAAATTTCATCCTCAACCTTGACAAGTTCCCAAGAAGAAACTCACCCAGGTCCCTATCCTTAACGCTTTGGAGAAAATCTAATAAAGAGCTATTTAGCTCATCAATCATTTTTATCATTGGCTCCAATGCTTCAGTGCATGGTGTTGGCTGAACTTCTAAAGATTGGATGGTGTTCCTCAAGTTAGTCAACACCCTGTCCTGGATTTGGTTCACTTGAACCGACTGGTTTAGTTCAGGTTTGGGTGGGTTTGGGTTAAATCTAGAGGAGTCAAGATATTGAGGTTCTCGGGTCCCTCCCTGATAGTAGGTCATTTCAGGTTGTTCAAAGAATGGTGATGACCTATTTTAAATGGAATACTAGGGAGGGTAGGTGTTATAATTAGCATATCCATCATGGTTGTAGATCTGATTAGGTTGATCATCAAAGGGTGGAGATCTATAATCTTTGTAGCTCTGGGAAGGATAGTAATCATAGTCTTGTTGTCCAGGGTTAGACCTTGGACATTGAGATTTGTATTCGTATCCCCAATCAAAGTTATCCCAGCTAGTGGATGGGTAATTACAAGTCAAGTTAAGATAGTAATAATCTTGGGAATAATAGGAGGATAGGATTGGAAATGTGTGTAAGATGTGGAAGGGTACATGGTGAAGTAAGGAGGTAAATCAGAAGAGAAAGGAGCCCTGCAATACAAAAATACAAGCCTATCCTTAGGTTGGGTAGCCTAAAGGTCTACAGACTCACAGAATTTGTCCTAAGATTCTGGATGATTTACTCTACTTATGTCCAAGAAATCCAACCAGTTAGAAGGAGGGACTAAGGAGAAGGTTCTTCCTTTATAAATCAAGAAAATATGGAGTGCCTGGCTTGACCTAAATATTGAATCCTATGGGGCAGCTACAAATGAGTTTCTTTTGAATTAGGTGGTGTAGCCCAAACAATTCAATCAATCGGCTTAAATGCATCACCAATTAAGGCACACAGAAAGGTGATTAACCTAATATGATTTCTACTCTTTTATGTGTTGAATTAGTGTATCAGGTCCACAGGTTGGAATCCCGGTTGAGTAGATGAAAATCAAGTCAGGTTATGTGCCTCCGATGTGGGTATATAAAGTGTGTAAATTGATTCGTCCCACAGAAGGTATATTTTTGTTTTTTTTTATATAAGATGCGAGGGTGAGATGAGTGGAGGTCGCAAACAAGACAAACAATTCTATCCTAGGGTTTATGCAAGCACCTAAGTAGATTGGGTCTTGGTTATGAGTGTGGTGAAATGAGAGTAGTATGGGGGTGAATGTAGGGGACACTTACAAAGTACTCTACCCACACTTTACTCCAGTCTACCGTACCTGGATCTCCATGATAGGCTACCTGCAAGACAATAGATCAGAGATAAGCAGGGTTAGTGCTATGTAAATGCAAAGAAGCGCAGAAAATAATAAAGTAAATTCCATTGCCTCTCCAGCAACGATGCCAAAATTATGCACATGTTTCGCGTGTTTGAAATTGGGGTTAAGAGTAACCTGTTATTGTAGTCGCCAAACTCATTATCAAATAAAATTTTACTGAAACTCCAAGGAAGTCCCGAGTCGAACACAGGGAGGCGACGTTTACTAAATTCAAAAACTGCACTTCGTTTTGTTTGTTTTTGGTGTTTTAGTTTTGTTATTTTTTTCGTTGATTTTATAAAGAAAGAAAAAAATATGGATCACAATGGAGATAGAAGCAAATATGATATATATTGCACAAATGTTTATTACAATAATCTATAAAGCATAAAAAAAGACAGAGGTGAGAAAGAATCTCCCGAAGCAGCTGTTCGGCGTGACGACGGCGCTTGGTGGAAGTTTGGAAGAAGGAGTTGGGAAGTGAGACGATGGAGGTGAGATGTTGGAGGACGTCAGGTAGAGGAAAGCTTTAGCGTGGCTTCGAAATGGAGGTGAGGAGGTGGAGATGATCTGCTACCGGAATGGAGGTGGGAGGACAGCTCCAAGGCGACCTATGAATGGTGATGGGAAGATGGAGGAATATTTAGTGGGGCAGAGGTTCGTTACACTAATAGGAGCCTTGGGAGCTTGAGAGTAAGCTCTAACGAAGCATTGGTAGGCTTGCTAGAGCTTAGGAGTAGGTGTGAGTAGAGTAGGTAGGGATACCTTGGAAGGGAAGGAGTGTAGGTCTTTATATAGTGGATGAGAGGAGGCTAAAATAGGCGTAAGACCAATAGCGACCTCTAGGACGTCCCTGTAAGTCCAGCTCAAGTGTCGCTGTAGCCATCTTACACCCGCTTACGCATGCAGCTGGCCTTGCACCTACGAGCAATTAGTGACGACTGTAAGCATCACTAAAGGCCCGCCAAGTTGTCACTGAAGGTTGTGCCAACTCACGCACTCACCCGCTTGCTATCATTGAGGTTGGATGCGTCGCGGCCATTGGATTAAGAAGTGAGCGGCTAAGATGGCGTGGAGATCGTGCCTCTTGATCGTGCATGAGATGGAGCGTTCTTGAGGCTCGTCGACGGCCGCGTGTAGCATTCGCGCCCATCGAGTGGTGCCATGTGGTGGCACCTTCGCCACGTGATTGCGCTTGCGCTCGTGAGATTGCCTCCCCCCACCGCGGCTCAAACTCGTGCTTGCGGTTTGTGAGTGCGTGTCTTCACCAATGCGCCAAAGCTGCGATTTGTCGAGTGGAGGGTTGGTGCGGTTGCACGGTTAGGGCACCCCTCAGCCATTGGATTGAGATCCAATGGCTGAGATCTCTCCATGCTTGGGTGCTGGGGTGGCTATGGTTTATGTTGGGTGGTCTGGATGGCGCCACGTGGTTCCATCTGGACTGTCCATCTTCTTCTTCTTGTAGAGGGTTCTACGGAGCTCTGATCGGGGTGATTTTCACATTGACGAACAACGATTGTCGCTCTGGATTCATCCGTATGGTCAGATTCTTCATCCAATGCCCGTAAAGATGTCGCACTACCTCCTAGCCATGTAAAATTGTAGAATTAATGTACATAATATACAACTACCCTAAATGTCATGCAATTGATGTTATGTAGTATTTATAACATGATATCAAATGCTAATCCTAGGAACTATCATAAATAAGCATTTTTATCATGAATTCATGTGTGTATATCACTAACTAATGGTATGGGTGGAACTTATCTAATGGAGAGGAGATGGGAATTATGTGGTGGTAGGGTAGGGTATTTATAGGATGGGAAGCGGGGTGGTTATGGTGTGTTTTGGAGGGAAATGAAGGGGTACTTGGATATTTTTGGATGGAAAAATGGGAGGGAAATGAAGAGGTGCCTTGGTTTTCCCTCCAAAAATACCTTTTAGAAGGTATTGATTTTGGAGGGAAAAAATGGAGGGTGGAGATGGGTTTTGATGGTGGATGTAGGGTGGTGATGGAAGGGATAGTTGGCACCAAAATAAAGTAGAAGTAGGTGGTCTTTTTGGTGGAGCTTAGGTAGTAGGGTAATAAGTTTTGGTGCCATGGAGGTGGACTAGCTAAGCTAAGCTAGCTTAGCTAGTAGAGAGTTGGGGAGAGAGGTAGAGGGAGCTAGGGATTTGGAGGTGATGAGCTAGAGGAAGCTGTCTTGAGCTGTACTAGAGTTGGTGGCTGTTAAAGATAGTTGGAAGGAGCTACCTTAGCTGGCTTAGCTTGCTAGTTCTTTGTTAGTTGCTAAACCAAGCTAATATGAGCTGGCTTCTGTTGATGTGAGCTAAGGTGAGCTGGGTCTGGTCTTCCTAGAGGCTACTGAGCTAGCTAGAGTAGCCAGTTTAGGTCAAGTAGCTCAGCTCAACTAAGTTGAGCTAAGTTAAGCCTTTGGGAGCTGGACTTGAGCTGGCCTGAGCTGGTTAAGGTCATCTTTAGCTGACCAAGTCAAGCTAGTAGCTAGTCCTAGTTAGGTTGAACTTCCAGTGAACTCTTCTGAGTTGGAGGAGCTGGAATGGAGCTGGGATCAACTGACTTGAGCTAGTTTAAGCTGCCATCCAGCTAAGGTGAGCTGAATGAAGCTAAAGTGAACTAGCTAGAGCTACCATTCAGCTGAGATGAGTTGAATGTAGCTAGGGATGAGTTGATCCAGCTAGAACGAGCTGGGATCCAGCTGGGATGAGCTGGATGTTGCTGGAATCCAGCTAAAAGGAGCTTCTTCTTCACCATCTACCTCCTTGAGTGCTAGGGTTTTAGGGGTCTGATTATCTATTTATCCCTAACACTCAAATAAACATGTTAAAAACACAACAAAATATGCAATGCATGACTAACCTAATTGATGCCTAAATGCAGCCCAAAAACTCGTTTATGGAGTTAAAATCCTAAGAGCTAGGTTTGTTTTAGGGCATAAAAATGATGATAAACTGGCGTTTATCAGTGATTGACTTGCTATACTTGCTCCCTACGAACGACCTCAGACTTATTCTTGTTTTCGAGTACTTATAAATTCATTTGCTGATTCACTTTTGTTGACTGTACTACGTCATGTATTTTTAAAACTCGATGAAAGTGTGTCAACATTTTAGCGTCATTACCAAGGAGCAGCATGCATTTCAATCACTAATTATAATTCTGATTTGATACTAACTTGCTTTATCTAATTTGTTGTGATTTTGTGAGGTGAATCTGAAGAGTGGCCGCACGAGCAACCACACCAGGGGCAGGTAATCTCATTCCCTTCTTAAAGCCCCTCATTTCTAGAAGGATTACAAAGAGAATCAATTAGGATCAACCCACTTATTTCATAGTAATTAATCATCTGAGTTACTTAATTTGATTTGATTTGAGATCCCCATCTTGATACCTACACCTATTAGGGGCTTAAGGTTCCTTATGTTATTCACCTTCTTGATTCAGCCCTAGGTGCCAACTTTGGAAAGAATTGGACTTGGAAAATAGAGCCAAATTAGAGCTTCCACATTTGGGTTTCAGGAAAGCACACTTGCTTGATTTAAATAAAATAGATTTCACGCACCGTGTGTTACCTAAGCCTTGGTTGAATTGATCTAATCAAGTGAACCCTAAAAGTAGGCTCTAACAATCACTTGAATCACTAAAACTTGGGACCTAATAACATATTTGTAAACCACTCAGGGTAATTTTGGGTTCTTTACCCAAGTCATCCTCAATTTTAGGGCAGGTTAGGTGAAGTTCATCCACTTTATGGGTCAACCAACCTTCAAATTAGGTCACAAATCAAAATTAACTCTTAAGTTCAAGTGAAATTTAAGGCACATGCTCAGGATTAAAATTGGTAAACTTAGGAGTCAAGCTTGCTCATTCCAGTCTACTTGGATTCTCGGTGACAAGGAAGGTCGGGTGGGGGAAACCCTGTAACTCGTGGGGATGCTCTACCGTGTAGGGGTCTTTGCGAGACTCTCCTTTCCTAGCTGCCTAAGTAATTCTCGGGTGAGTGAGTTTATGATCCAGAGGTATCATCCGCCTTGAACCACCTTAGCCATCCAAAATTTTTGGGCGCCTCGATTGGGTCCATTACATATTCTATCCCTCACCTGGTTCTTTAGGGCATGTTTAGGAGGAGGTCATTAAGACCACACTTGAGGCCTCCACTAGCAGTTCATTCTTGTCGAGGCCAAGCCTCGACTCACTTGTTTGTGCTACCACCTGACCAGATTGACATCTCTTTCGACTCTTCCACATCTGAGCCCAGATCTCCATCATCTGCATCTGTGGAGAACCAAGAAGAAGAACCCAACATTCACAATCAATTGTAGTGCCTCACCAATCTATTTTACTCATTCATAAACCCGCCACAGTGACCATAGATGTGAGATCGCTACAATCCTACTGCGGTAGTGATTGAACCCAGGGTGCAAATCCTAGCTAGAGGGCTTGATACTGAACTGAAGTTGAATTTGATTAATGCTATCCACAAATTCCATGTCTTAAACTCCAAGGATCCCTTCCAGTATATCAAGTAGCTGAAACATCTTGCCCAGACCTTTGGACCACTTGTTGAGAATTGGGACATCTTGCCCATGAAGATGTTCTCCTTCTCTCTTATGGATAAGACTGCCCACTGTATCAGGCTCTGACTAGTCTGATCAACATTTGGGAGGAACTCCAATCTGAATTCCTGAAGAAATTCTTCCCAGTTGGTCGTACCAAGACTTTGAGGCACTAGATCACACATTTCACATAAAATGCGGGAGAACTACTTCATGAGGCATGAATGCCCCCATCATGGAGTTTCTAAATGGGAACAAGTCTAATCTTTTTACTAGGGACTCCGTGTGAATATCAGGTTATTTGTTAATGCAACCTATGGTGGCAACATCATGGGTCAACATGAAAATACCGTTTCGGAGATTCTTAAGAACACATGTGAGAACTCCATAAATAATGAATCTATGGGTGTGTTCGACCGGACGATTACCCACGCATTGACAAACACGCGAAGAGCACAGGAGACTCAAGGCCTATCTATATCTGTCAATCTGGAGTTGGTGGCCAATTGCTTGGATAAGGTCTCTATCATTGGAAAGAATGTAGACGAATTGACTCGACATCTACAGAGAGTCACCTTCGTACAGTAGAGCACTTATGCGCAACCGGCCTCAGGTAGGGGACTGTGCATAACGATTGCGCAGCAATCATAGGTCTTAATTGACCTAAATTAGGCTAGGAATTAGCATAAGTTAGGGTAATTCATGCATGCATAAGCATTATCTGCAACTTTACTGCTTTCTTTTAGCTATGCAAAAAATAATACTATAATGTGCTAATTAGGTGCATTATGTCAATTACAGGTAATAAGCTAGATCTGAAGCTGGATCAGGAATATTGGGTGTTGCAGCAGAGCTAGAGCAGAAGACATATATTAGATGTAGTAGATAATTTTGTAATGGAGTTAAGGTATGCTACTCTATTAAGTAGGAATAAAGTCATAAAATGTGAAGAACTTAGGTCCATCCTAGCCCTAGGATAACTTAGAGACTTCCTCAAGCCTTAGCCACCCTTAGATTAGGTCACCGCACCCTAGTAAAACTTAAAACCCTAATTCCAACCTTTATCTGGACATCCAGATGAGTTATAGGACATTTATAACCCTTAGCCAACTCCCGCACACCTTAAACCCACTTCTGCAGTGTTATTGGACGTCCAGACACTTGGTCAGATGTCCAATTTCTGTAGAATACCTAAAACAGAACCCAAAATCCCTCCTGACTCTGATTGGACATCCAGACAATAATTCTAGACTTTTGACTTTTCACTATAAGATGTCTGACACTTTTATTAGATGTCTGGAACTATTCTCCAGTTCCTGTTTTGAGATTTAAGCCTTGATCTTGGATCTCTAGGTCCCTAAACCCAATTCCGACCCCATAGGAACGTAAATTAAGGTGCCCTAACCCTAGTACATCACCTCTAGACCTCCTTAAGGACCTAATTAGGTCCTCACTAAGCCTAATTGACTTGGATCTTAGTCAATTCCATCAGCCTATTCAATTGGACTCATTGAGTCCAATTGAGCCCTGATCTCAGCACACACTATCCAATTGGACTCAGTAAGAGTCCAATTGACCTATACCTAACTTAATTGAGTTATTTTACTTCAATTATGATTTCACACTCCCAATTAAACTTGTATTAAGTTTAATTGCACTTTACCTTAGTGAATTAGGGTTTACAACCCTAATTTGAGACCTACCTTGACCTAAACCCACTAGAACCTAACCTAATCAACCTAGCCACCTAAGTTTCGACCCACGCACACCCACACACACCATCCAAATGAAAAAGACCTAACCTAGAGTTCTCTAGAACTCTCTATCATATGTGGTTGCCTTGGTTGCTAAAATTAGCAACCAAGAGCCATTCAATTTTTAGATCCACATTTGGTGGATCTAAAAACCACCATCCATCCTCTCTCTCATTCTCTCATGAGCTCCCACCATAGGCCTCTCTAGACAATTCCATAATTCTCTAGAGAGCTTCCCTTAGGTCTATAAAAGACCTAGGGGGTGGCCATTTGCACCCATCCCATTCTTGGCACTCATCCATCTAGGTTAGCTACATCTCCACCTCCACTCCATCTCCACGAGGAGCACCACCATGGAAGCCACCATCTCCACAACAGGATGCTGATCATCTCTCCAACTTCTCTCTAAGGGCTGGCCTAAGCACCATTGGCCACCCCTCCTTCTCTCAGCCACTAAAAGGCCAACGGGGTCCACCTCCGAATGCCCTTCTTTTCTGCTAGATTAGTAACTTAGCTCTTCATAGTTTTACTGCTTTCATTTACTTCTTAGTAGTGTAGCTCTTATTCTCCCCCAATGATGCATGCAAAATCCCCCCATAGATTCCTGTATGCAATCATTTTTTGCTAGCTAGATTTGTGTTTTTAAAGCTTTCCTTTACAAACTTTCCTCTAAATTCCATGTTGCAAACACTCTCTTGAATGAATGAAAGAAATTTTTCTATATATATATATATGTCTATGTGTTGAAAATCACCATGAGCTTATTGATTGCAAATTATTTCGTGTGATTAAAGTTGCCTGCTTTTCATTTTCATCTATTGCAACTAAGCATGTTGTGTTTAAATATGTAATAACCATAAACCGCCATGCGACTGTAGACAAGTAGAGCGAAAAGATCGATTTCAGAATTAAACAAACACCTCCCAGAGACGAATGACCGGGACTCAAAGTCTCGTTTCTTTTTATAAATATTTTTGTTTGATCGTATTGCGCACTATACTACGACGCTTTTCCTATCAAAACGCACTCTATGACCACAACAAATGGCACCATTGTCGGGGAGGCAGCATCATTTTTTGATTTCGATCTTTTGAGCTATCACTAACAAATCTTCCTTTGCTTGTCTTTGGATGTGCTGAAAAAATAGGAAAAAAATAGGATCTACGCACACAACGGGCGCGGAAAAAATTTCAGGTGCATGTCATATCTGCCTTAGTCTAGGTTTTTCTTTTTTTTGAACCCTAGGTTAGATTTTCTTCTAACAATTTCATTTAAAAAAAAAGCTTATTCATTTTCGTGAAAAGAAAAAAAGAATCAAAGAAAAAAAAATCAACGTAGTTAGATTAGGTTTCTTTTTTCAATCCTAGGTTAGTTTTGAAAAAGCAAAAAAAAAAATTGAAAATCCTTTGAAAATAAAAAAATCCTTCTTGAAATATTCAAATTTTTTTTTCGAAAAAAAAAATTGGTGGAAAGTTTGAATTTTAATCTCAAACACCTTTTCAAAGCTTCTCCACCACCCTTTGATTTTCGGCTAGACTTTAAATTCGATTTAAAAATCCAATTGCCAAAATATTAGTGAACGAAAAATTTTGAAATTCGGATTAGAACTTCATTTTTGATCTTTCAACCACCACCATTCATTTGAAAAAATTCCAAGTAAGAAATCTTAAAAAATTCGTGAAGTGCAAGGGGATCAGACTGACCTAGATTTGAGATTTTTCAAAATTCAAAAAAGTAATTACGAGCAATTTGTGTATCTGTTTTGACTAAAAGTGGTCGGGTTTGAAAGCTGATCTCATTGGGTTTAATTTCCATAGTTTTCCTGAATTTTTGAAAATCATTTGATGCTGTTTCAATTTGAAATACTGACCAGGGGTCAAAATTCCAGATCTGACCCCTTGACATTTGAAAATCTCTATAAATTCAGTTGCAATGGTAAAAATTATAAAAAATATTCTATGAAAATATAATTGAAAAAGGAATCTACTCACCAAATTTCAATTTAATTGGATTCCAATTTTATTTTGAGAACTATTTTTATTCTTATGGTCTGCTGAAGAAGAACAAAACAAAAGAACAAAAAAACCCTAGAATTGCATGAACCATAGGTTACATCTTTAGGGTTACAATCTAGAGACTACATTTGGGCTAGACTAAACTTAATCAAGTCTAGTGCTTAGTTGGTGAGCTTGGTCACCTTGTGGGCCACTCACCACAAACCCCAACTGAAGAGAAATGGGCTCAAATTAATTTTAAAACATGAAATCAACCCGAATTTGTTGTCATACTACTGGGTGTTTTCGACCTCTCTTGCCAAACTTAGTGACTAAGTCTGCGGGGCAGTGTCAAACGATCGCGGCTCGGGGGTTAACAGAACAGAAGGCGTAAGCGAAAGGAAGAACCTTCCCCTTAGTCCCCTCGTAACCAGATTGGCTGGGTTAGCTTGAGAGGCGGAAATCACTTTCAGTCAGTTGAACGACAAATTTTTTCTTCAGGAATTCAAACTTTTAATGAAAAATATGGTCATCTGATTCATAAGGACCATCTGATTGACAAGGCTAAGGCCTTGTTTGGCTTGGCTACACCAACTCAGGGGTTGGGTGGTGTATGTAAGGAAGGAGGTCACTTTGAGCTCGACTGGTTGGACCTTGGGAGTCGCTCCCAAGGAGGTGAGTCACTTTCTGCTTAGCCATAATGGCTAACCCTGGATTTGGACCTAATCAAGATCCAGAAGAGCTGGACCCACGAGCTTATCTTAGAGCCTAGGTCACTGAATCAGCTCAACCTTGGGATCAAAACCCAAGGTGGCAAAGATGACTTTTCGCTTTGCCTGATCCTTCTCCTCGGGTTACCGAAATGGTTAACCCATATCCCAACCCTGGATATTATGACCCATACCAGTCAGTCCCTCAAAGGACTGCATCTTATAACCCAGGATATGGATTTCATACTCTTGCTTCTCACACATGGAATATGGGTAGACCTGATTCACCCCCTGGAACCCCTGAAGAGCTACCGGTGCATATGCGACTGCATTACTGAATACAGAGAGCTATAGCTAGCGCTAAGGAAAGGCTGCATCCTATCTAGATGAAATCCAAGCTATCACTGAGCCGAACCAAAGACAAAGCTAGATTCTGCATCAACAAGCTGTGATGGAGCTCCTTCAGGAATAGCAGGGATAACAAGGCTAATTGGACAAAATCAGGACACTCAAGAACTACTGCTTTTGAGATATCAAGTGGAAAATAGACTTGAAAACCTCGAAGAATCTGAAATGACTACGTTGGAAGGACACACAGAAGATTCTCGGGAGCAAATGGCAGAAGATAATCCAGGGGAAGAAGAATCTAGCTTGGATATGAGATAGGAGTAGGAAGTATTTAGAATGGGTTTGTCTGAGAACTCCATTCAAGAAACTGAGGAAAGGACTGATATCTCCAGGACTGAGCAACAATCGGATTATCCTGAATCCGGGGAGATACCTCTTGGGTTAGATAACCCAACTGAGATAACGGAAGTAGATCTAGTTGAGGATATGGATGTTGAGGCAAACATTACATGTGACACTACTAATCAATCTAGGCCACTTCCCATTGTAGGTGAGTCTGTGCTAGACCCAACATCTTCTGATCTTCACTCTTCTTCTTTCACCTACATCCCTAATTTGGATGCTAGAGATTCTGAGATGACACTTTCTATCCCTGATCCTGACATCCAAAAACCAGAAGTAGCTATGGATGACTTGAACAAAGAAATAAATATGCTACCTGAGGCAAGAATTACTGAGGAACCCAATGCATATGAGGGTGAAGCTTTGAGCAGAATGATCTGGGGACGCACCTATCATCCTAGTCAATCTAATGGATGGCTCGACTCAGAGCTTGAAGAGTCAGCTTCTGATGAATCAGATATGAGTACGGACGAGGATGAAGTAATTTCTGATGAGGATTTTAGTGACCTCCCCACAGGTCTTCTACTTTCACAGATACCCCCATATGATCTTGAGCCTGGAGAGGGCATGATCTTTGATGTCAACTATCATTATGAAGACCCCTATGACTCAGGCTCTGGTTCTGAGATACAGTTTGATCTACTCCCTCAGCAACTTCCTGCTGAATTGTGGGACATGATAAATTAGCTGAATTAACATCATGATCCCCCCTCTGATTATCCTTTATTTTCCACCACCACTCCACACTTTCTTATAGCTAGACTTTTTGGAGTAGGGGTGCACAATCGGTTGGTTCGCATCTCCGGACCATTGATTCTAGGAGCATATGAGCACATCTTTCTCTTAATCTTAACCGGCTCCTATGCAAGAACTGATACATCTGAGTAAGTTCTTGCCTAGTTGGAGGCGTTAAACTCAGCACGTATAAATAACATATCCCACATTCTACCATCATCTATACATAACCATTTTTATACATAGCATATTTTTCTTTCTGCATATTACATACTGTCAGGTTGGCCAGTGTTGAATGTTAAAATTTCAGGAGCAATTACAGGTGATTTCTACCCATTTACTCCCTGCTGTATTTATTTTATTTTACATTCATGCATGAGGACATGCAAGAACTTAGGCATGGGGGAGTAGATACAACAAAACTAAAAATTTTTATGCCAACATTTAGGAAAACCTCAGAGCTGCATGTCAAACATACTTTAGGACCCTAAAATAAGAGAACAACAGACTCCACCTCCAATGTTCACACTGGAGCTAAAAATCATCCACAACAGCCACTTCCGACTCACTCACTCACCTTTTGTTTTAAATTTTGTTCAAGCTAAATGTAACTCGAAAGGAAATATTTCATGAAGTACGAATATAAGAGGTTACTTGTTTCTAGAATATATACATAGTGCATCCATGAATAAGATTATCTTATTAAGAGAATGCATTAAGGATTTTATCCTCTAGTTGATTCCTGTAATCTGGAATCCAGTATAATTTTTCACACATATGTAGAATTTGTAATGGATTCAAGGTGAAGGCTGATAAACGTCTTTAGACTGTCAAGAAGAAGCAGTGCTTCTTTTCCTGAACCCCTGGACAGTGTTTTGGGAGTCAAGTAAATTTTCCTCCAAAAATCCACCAAATAGTGTGAGATGAGAGTAGAGTGTACTGGTGCTCTAAGATTAGTATAAGGAATCCAGAGTCCTAGATAATTAGGTGATGATACTCAGAGATAAGGCATAGTTTCCGCTCTTAGTTCCATCGCATACATTTTTGTGTGAAATTTTGAGAGCCACCAAATAAGGCAAATACGCGGAAAGCGAGTTTTCATAAAACTAGGGCTAAGGTGGATGGTTATACCATTCTTTACAGAATCCTTGGCTGAAGGAGGGTTTTGATGTCAAGGTCAGAAATACACCATCCTATCCATCTCTCCCGGTGTCGTGAGTAGGCACTTCCACCAAATAAGCCACCCAATGTCTCTTGAGTACCACCAATCCTTAATAATTCCTCCTTAATAAAGTTCATGAATGTATGCTAGCTTGTGTTGTGTTGAAAAAAAAAAATTACATAGAAAAAAATATGAAAGAAAGAGAGAAAAGAGAAAAAAGAAGAAAGACA
The DNA here is from genome assembly GCA_037157565.1 of Thalassia testudinum. NCBI lineage: Eukaryota > Viridiplantae > Streptophyta > Magnoliopsida > Alismatales > Hydrocharitaceae > Thalassia > Thalassia testudinum. The sequence goes on along the minus strand of JAZHRO010000003.1, from coordinate 105,195,444 downwards.
AAGAAAAAGAAGAAAAAAATTGGAAGAAGAAGAAAGAGATAAGAAAAAGAGTATGTGAATATTTAGTGTTTATTTCAGTTACATTGAGGCAATACCACCAAATAAATTTGAGATCCACCAAATATGGCCTTAACCCACCTTTCTTGTGTTTCTGACTGTCCGAATACTGGCTGAGGAATTCCGACTTAGTGTTAGGGTTATGGAACTCAATTAAACTGTTAATGCCAAGTGAGACCACCAAATACAGGTCATATGTGAGAATCTGGTGAGATTGTGAGCTCCAAGAAAAAGAAAGAAAAGAAAGAAAAAGAAAAAGAGTAAGAGAGAATGAATACAAAGGAATCAAAAGAGAGCTTAGTTTTTCTCGTCTTTCTCTGAGTTGATTTACTTAATAATCTGGGAATCTAGATTCTATAGCACTAATCTCTATGTAGCACCAGTCGAGAGTGAGCCACCAAATATATAATCTTTCCCCTTGGGGATTCTCTACCTAAACCTAAAGCCGAGGTGAAATTCATAGAATATCTTGAATACCCCGAGGGAAGAAGTCCGCCTATCCTGTTAGAATTTTTACTAAGGATCAAGTACAGGCTTTAGAGGTGTATCAATTTTTCACTCGAATCTGTTGCAAAAGCTACATAGCTGCACTTTCACGGTTGTCTGGATTTCTAGAGCATAGGATGAAAACAAAAAGGAGAAAAATCCCTATGCATACACTTGATAAAATAATCAATCCCTTAAGGACCCTTGCTGTGAATAATTTAGTCTTGCATTTGCTAGGGACTAGTAAGATTTAGGCATGGAGGTATGATTGCGCAGCAATTATAGGTCTTAATTGACCTAAATTAGGCTAGGACTTAGCATAAGTTAGGGTGATTCATGCATGCATAAGCATTATATGCTTCTTTACTGCTTTCTCTTAGCTATGCATAAAATAATGCTATAATGTGTTGATTAGGTGCATTATGTCAATTATAGGTAATAAGTTGGATCTGAAGCTAGATCAGGAATAATGGGTGTTGCAGTAGAGCTGGAGCATAAGACTTAGATTAGATGTAGTAGATAATAATGTAAGGGAGTTAAGGTATGCTACTCTATTAAGTAGGAATAAAGTACTAAAATGTGAAGAACTTAGGTCCATCCTAGCTCTAGGATAGCGTAGAGACTTCTCCAAGCCTTAGCCACCCTTAGATTAGGTCACCGCACCCTAAGAAACCTTAAAACCCTAATTCCAACCTTTATCTGGATGTCTAGATGAGTTATAGGATGTACAGAACCCTTAGCCAACTCCCTCACACCTTAAACCCACCTCTGCAGTGTTATTGGACATCTAGACACTTGGTCAGACATCCAATTTTTGCAGAATACCCAAAACAGAACCTGAAATTCCTCCTGACTCTGATTGGACATCCAGATAGTAATTCTGGACTTCTAATTTTTCACTATAAGACGTCTGACACTTTTATTAGATGTCTGGAACTGTTCTCCAGTTCCTATTTTGAGATTCAAGCCTTGATCTTGGATCTCTAGGTCCCTAAACCCAATTCCGACCCCATAGGAACCTAAATTAAGGTGCCCTAACCCTAGTACATCACCTCTAGACCTCCTTAAGGACCTAATTAGGTCCTCACTAAGCCTAATTGACTTGGATCTTAGTCAATTCCATCAGCCTATTCAATTGGACTCATTGAGTCCAATTGAGCCCTAATCTCAGCATACACTATCCAATTGGACTTAGTAAGAGTCCAATGACCTATACCTAACTTAATTGAGTTATTTTACTCTCAATTAAATTTTCACACACCCAATTAAACTTGTCTTAAGTTTAATTACACTTTACCTTAGTGAATTAGGGTTTACAACCCTAATTTGAGACCTACCTTGACCTAAACCCACTAGAACCTAACCTAATCAACCTAGCCACGTAAGTTTTGATCCACACACACCCACACACACCATCCACATGAAAAATTCCTAGCCTAGAGTTCTCTAGGACTCTCTGCCATGTGTGGTTGCCTTGGTTGCTAAAATTAGCAACCAAGAGCCATTCAATTTTTAGATCCACATTTGGTGGATCTAAAAACCACCATCCATCCTCTCTCTCTCACTCTCCCACGAGCTCCCACCATTGGCCTCTCTAGACAATTCCATAATTCTCTAGAGAGCTTCCCTTAGGTCTATAAAAACACCTAAGGGGTGGCCATTTGCACCCATCCCATTCTTGGCTCTCATCCATCTAGGTTAGCTACATCTCCACCTCCACTCCACCTCCATGAGGAGCACCACCATGGAAGTCACCATCTCCACACCAGGATGCTGGATCATCTCTCGAACCTCTCTCTAAGGGTCGGCCTAAGCACCATTGGCCGCCCCTCCTTCTTCTCTCAGCCACTCAATGGCCATTGGGGCCCACCTCCGAATGCCCTTCTTTTCTGCTAGATTAGTAACTTAACTCTTCATAGTTTTACTGCTTTCATTTACTGCTTAGTAGTGTAGCTCTAATTCTCCCCCAATGATGCATGCAAAATCCCCCCATAGATTCCTGTATGCGATCATTTTCTGCTAGCTAGATTTGTGTTTTTCAAGCTTTCCTTTACAAGCTTTCCTCTAAATTCCATGTTGCAAACACTCTCTTGAATGAATGAAAGAAATTTTTCTATATATATATGTCTATGTGTTGAAAATCATCATGAGCTTATTAATTGCAAAATATTTTGTGTGATTAAAGTTGCCTGCTTTTCATTATCATCTATTACAACTAAGCATGTCGTGTTTAAATACGTAATAACCATAAATCGCCGTGCGATTGTAAATACGTAAAGTGAAAAGGTAGATTTCATAATTAAACAAATTCCTCCCAGAGACGAACGATTGGGAGTCAAAGTCTTGTTATCTTTTTATAAATATCTTTGTTTGATCATATTGCGCACTATACTACGACGTTTTTCCTATCATAACATGCTCTATGAGACTACCAAACACATAACATTCACCACCACTCTTATCAAGAGATAGACCCGTATCCACCCCTGTCTGATCGCAATTTCGGAGGAAACTCTGGACTTGGGTACTCGAGTTGGGGGAACACTAAATCCTTGTACTCTGACTTCTTTAGAGTTCCTCAGACCTACGAGGATCTCCACGCCATCCAGAATGACCCATTCTCTAACACCAATAACCTTGGATGGCATAATCATCCTAACTTCGCGTGGTCGAGGAATAATCAGAACTCGAGACCTCAATTCCAACCCCGACCATAGCCTCCTCGCCCATATCTGCCATTTAGCCTAGGCCCAATTTGAATTATCAATTTGGGCTGTTAAGGGAAGATCAAATGAATATGATTCTACAAACCATAGCTGACATCCAAAAGACTAATGCAATTATGTAGAAACAACATAAAGAAGAGATCTCAAAGGTTTGAAATCAGCTTGCACAGATGGCTGGGTCTCACCAACCTGGTGCACTCCCATCTCAACCTCTACTGAATCCGAATAACATGCCAAACTAGAGGTGCAGTATGAACTCAAATTAGGGCCAATCTCACTATGTGTATCAGGCCCCTTTTGTTCCATCACCCAATGAGATGGAGGCTTCAACATCATATTCAAGATATTAGTATCAACCACCTCTTTTGTCAACTCCAAACCAAAACCAGGCAGGCCTTAATGCTGTTACCACCCGTAGTGGCAAATTGACTTAGGATCCACCTTATCCTAGGCACTCTAAACCTAGTAGTTCAAAGCCTAACCCTAGGATGGTTAACCAGGATACCCCTATCCTAGATCTAGAGACTGAACCAATCCTAGAGGAACCTACAGAGGTTCCATTTCTTGAGGCCTTGACCAAAGGAAAGATGAAATCCAAACCCATGGCACTTGAGGAAGACTTGGTAAGTGCTTTGAGCAAGTCCAGATAAACATCCCCTTGATGGATGCGATCCGCCATGTACTGGCTTATGCGTGATTTCTGAAGGACTTATGTACACTTAAGTGTAAGTCGAGAAAGAAAGGTGAGAGTCCGATTGTATTATTTGAGCAAGCTAGCTTAATCATCTTGAGCAAACTCTTGTAGAAAATGAAAGATCCTAGCAACCCTTTGATCTCCTGTAAGATCGGCAATCTAGAGTTTGATCGAGCCTTATTAGATTTAGGAGCCTCCATAAACCTTATCCCTACATCCCTACTAGATCATTTCGAGGAAACTAAGCTCAAACCGACTGAGGTGACCTTGCAGCTAGCTGACAGATAAATCAAGTCACCTAGAGGAGTTCTCGAGGGTGTTTTAGTTAGGATTTAAGATTTCTACTTTCCGGTGGACTTCATTGTATTAAAATTGGATACTCCTAAAAATCTGAGAGACACATCGATCATCTTAGGGAGATAGTTCGTAGCCACAGCTAGGGTAAATATTAATCGCGAAGAGGGTTAGATCAAGTTGAAATTTGGAAACAAGATATTATGGATTGATATCTTTAAGGCTAGAAAGGAAAAAACTGTGGGGCGATCGAAGAAGTTTGCAACATCAGTTCTTTGGTTGAGGACTCAATTACAGAGGAAAACCTGATTATCCCTGATCCTCAACCACAAGAAGATCTTGTCCCACAGATGGAGAAGCCCAGATCTGATCTAGACCTAACCATAGCTTCCACCTTATCTTCTGAGGCCCATCCTGAACCCCCACTCGCTGCTGATAATTTGATATTAGAATTAAAGCCCCTCCCAAATCATCTGAAGTATGTGTTTTTGGGTTTCGATCAAACGTTTCGTGTGATTATCAATTCCCAACTCATAGCTAATCAGGAAACAAAGCTGATTTTTGCCCTCCAGCATCATCGAAGAGCCATCGGATGGACTCTTGATGAACTGACTGGAATAAGTCCCTCGTATTGCACACATCGTATCTACACCGAAGAGGGATCACGACCATTGAGAGAGATGTAGAGATGACTGAATCCGAATCTTCAAGAGGTCGTGAAGAAATATATCATCAATTGGTTAGACGTTGGTATCATATACCTGATCTTTGATAGTCGCTGGGTGAGCCCCATTCAAGTTGTGCCTAAGAAGGCAGGGCTCACCATGATTACGATTGAATGTGGAGAGACCATCCAGACTCGTATTGCAAATTCATTGAGAGTCTGCATAGACTATCGAAAGATAAATGCCTCCACGAAGAACGATCATTTCCTTCTTCTGTTCATTGATCATATTCTCAAGAAACTGCAAGAAATTGATTTTTTTATTTCTTGGATGGGTACTTTGGATATAATTAGGTGACAATCCATCCTAAAGATCAAGAAAAGATCACCTTTACCTGCCCCTATGGTATGCACACATTCTATAGGGTACCATTTGGGCTCTACAATGCACCCGCCACCTTTCAGCAGTGCATGCTAGTCATATTCTCCTATATGGTAGGTAAATACCTTGAGGTCTTCTAGGTATTTAGTGAATCTTTTGATGATTGCCTCCTACACCTGGTCTAGATCCTTCAATGATGCATTGAAATGAACTTGGTTCTCTCTTGGGAAACGAGCCACTTTATAGTTCCTGAAGGCATCGTGCTTGGACACCTTGTCTTTGAGAGAGGCATCCAAGTTGACCAAGCCAAGGTAAATCTGATTTCCAAATTACCTGTGCCTATCTCAGTCGAAGATATCAGATCGTTCTTGGGGCACGTTAGATTTTATTGCCGATTCATATTTAATTTTTTCAAGATTGCACGCCCCTTGATGAATCTTCTCTCCAAAGACACCTTTCGAGATGACGAGCGAGTGCATTCACATGTTTGAAATCCTGCATGACCGAGTCACCCAAGCACCAATCCTGTAATCTCCTAACTGGTCTTAACCTTTTGAGATCATGTGCGATGCGTCAGACTACGTAGTAGGAGCGGTGCTTGGTCAGAAAATCGATGGGAAACCAGTGGTTATATATTACGCCAGCAAGACAGTGGATGAGGCTTAGCATAATTACATGATTACAGAGAAAGAGATGCTAGCTATAGTATTTGGTTTGGAGAAATTCAGATCATACCTCTTAGGATCCCATGTCATCATTTACTCGGATCACACTACAGTGAGGCACTTGCTTACGAAGAAGAATGCGAAACCTAGATTAATCTACTGGATCTTGCTGTTACAAGAATTCGATCTTGAAATTCGTGACAAGGTGGGAAAGTAGAATGTGGTAGCTGACCATTTGTTCCTCCTCCCTTCCTCGATCATTGACCCTTCCGGACCTATTATTGAGCACTTTCCAAATGAGAACCTCCTAACAATTGGTACAAGACTTCCTTGGTATGCTAATATGGTGAACTATTTGGCATCACACTAGATTCCATTTGTTTGGCCAAAAGCCAAGAAAGAAAGATTGATTTCAAATGCCAAATACTATGTCTGGGAAGGTCCATATCTATTCCGCATTGGTGCAGATCAGATCATCTGGGGATGCATCCTAGACTCGGAGATCAATGACATTTTGTCATGACCAGGCCTGCGGTGGTCATTTCTCTGGACATAAGACCGTAGCAAAAATCCTCCAGAGTGACTTCTATTGGCCCATGATCTTCAAGGATACATACAATTATTATAAGGCATGTGCTCGTTGCTAGATCTTAGGCAATATGAGCCATCGTGACATGATGCCCTTACAATCGATTCTCGTGTGCGAGTTTTTTGACATCTGGGGGATTGACTTTATGGGTCCCTTCCCAAATTCCAACGGTTTAAAGTATAGCCTCCTAGCTGTGGACTACGTGTCCAAATGGATTGAGGTCGTTCGAACCAATGATCACAAAGTTGTAATCAAATTCATTCATCAGCAATCTTTTCTTGGTTCGATGTCCCACATGCTATCATCTCTGATGGAGGGACCCACTTCGCAAATGTGCACTTCCAATCCCTAATGAAAAAGTATGGGGTGTCGCATTGTATCTCAACTCCTTATCACCCCCAGACTAACAAATTGGTTGAGCTATCCAATCTGGAGATCAACAAAATCCTTCAGGTCACTGTTTGACCTGATAGGAAAGATTGGTCTACCAGCCTTTTGGAAGCCTTGTGGGCCTATAGGACCACCCATATGCCCTAGGTAGGAATGTCTCCCTTCAGACTCGTGTATGGGAAGGCATGTCACCTCCCCGTAGAAATGGAGCACAAATCCTACTAGGCAATACGGAAGTGCAATCTAGATCACATGAAGGCTGGAATCCACCGCCAGCTGCAATTGAGCGAGATCGAGGAACTATGCAATGATGCGTATGAAAACTCGCATATCTACAAAGAGCGGGTCAAAGACTTCCATGATAGACACATTTCACGGAAATCTTTCCATCATGGTCAGAAAGTATTACTCTTTGATGCTAAGCTCAAGCTCTTTCCAGGAAAACTAAAATCAAAGTGGATTGGACCATTCCTTGTTTGATAAATCTTTGGAAATGGAGCTGTCAAAATTAGTGAACTCAACCTCAACTTAGAACCATTCGTCATGAATGGTCAGAGATTCAAACCGCTCCTCGAATTCACTGACTCAAATCTGGTTGAAATATCTTTTGATCTCCATTCTCCCTGAGCTACACTACGCCCAGCTGATGGCATTAAACTTAGCGCTTAATGGGAGGCAACCCGTCATATGAAATACCTGAGACCCTTTTGACCAATCTTTTCACTAAAATCATATTACACTTTCGAGTTCATGTGTTAGAACAACTGACTCCACCTTTGATACTTGTATCAGAGCTTGAACTCGTCTGCAACAGTCATCCCAACCTGTCTGCCACCCACCAAACCTATTCTAATGTACGATCTAAGCTGAACTCGAATCCACCTAATTTACAATGAGGACATTGCAAATCTTAGGCATGGGAGGGTATTAAAGTGCAAAACACTGTGAAATTCAATTTGTGGAGGAGTTTCATTCAAAAAAAAAATGGAGAAAGGAGAAAGGAGAGGTCAAATTTTGAGCTTGGTTGAAAACAAATGAGGAGGATAAAAGAAAAGAATAGAAAAGATAAAGGAGCAATCAAAAATAAGGAAATGAAATAGTCCCTTGTGATTGAGTATGAAACTCCCCTAACTTCTAGGCTGGATCGGATGATGAATTAAGACCTGGAAGGCTAAAACTTTGGAGATTAGTGACGAGTACCAATCTTAGGCCTTTTGGGTCTATTCTAGGGCTTAAACACTCACATATTTGTTAAGATCTGGATTAGTCCTCAAGAGGTTGAGGAAAGTGAAAGGCTAATGTATTAAAGTCTAAGGCTTATGGAGTATTTGGCCTCGTTGCCTGCCCTTTGGTTTGCGGGACTTGGTAACTTAGCCACCCAAAAATCACGCACCAGTCTAGTTCAGTGCGCTTAACAAAGAAATATGGCAAAAGTGTTCTATTATGAAAAAGTCATCTCGAAGATCTAACTTAGGAGCTGCTTGAAGACACAAGTTGATTAGATGAGTTCCCAACGTGGAGAGGTGGAATGAAAAGTACTCCCCTCGAAGAAGCATAATAACATATCGTCTCCTTGGTGCTTGTCTCCTAGGATATTTAAATATCCTACTGAGGGCATATAAGCACCTTGTGCCGGTTCTGGTGCCATGGGCAGAATTATCCCAAAATGTTAATTGCCAGGGTCTGAATTTAGCTACAGAATGCCATGGATAGCACTATCCCGAAGTGTCGAAAGTCAGGGTTCTAGGGGTTGCCATAGGTGGTGCTATCCCGAAGCATCGAAAGCCAGGGACCCTTTGGGGATTGATGGTGGGGACAAGGAATTCGATACAAACCGTGTGTAGGGCCAATCCAATGTTGGATTTAGGGGAACATAAATAGAAAAGAGAGAAAACTCTCAAAATGAAAAATCCCACTCTATCTCTCTTACCAAAAATGCATTGGAAAACTGAACCTGGACTTGCTACAAATATGCACAGGTGCTTTAACCGTTGGGGTCAACGAACCTCTGGGTAGTTCTTATGGGCCTTAGAAGCCTTCTCGGTAGCACTACAACATACGTGGCTTTCGTTGTCGGTTGAAAACCGATGGTAAATCTCAAATAACTGATGGAAATCAGCGACGCCGTTAATATTGTCGCTGTTTTTCTTTGTCGTCGGTTACAGGGCTAATCCAACGTCAAAATAATGTTTAACCATCGGACGAATTGGAGATTTCGATGTCGTTTCATGATGTAGAGACAACTATTGAGGATAAAATGCCTATTCATGCATGTTCCTTGGCTTAGATTTGCATTTCATGTTATAAATATTTCATAGCATGCATCATCTTGCATTTAGAGTAGTTGTATATATTTTAGGTTAATTGCATCCTTTTTATGGCCAGGAGGGAAGGAGATTTATTTCAGGATCTTGGATTGACGATCCGAATGTACTGATCTAATTAGGATGATGATTAGAGTCCAATGCCTCTAAGATCATCCTAATCGGAATCCTGTATCAACTTATGCGATATGAGGAAGATCAACGGCCAGGGGCAATGCAACATCCTTATGGGCTTCGGATGAAAAATCTGACCATACGGATGGATCCGAAGAGACGATCGCAGTTTGGCAACATGGAAATCATCTCGATCCAAGCACCGCAGCACCCTTTGCAACAGAAAGAAGATGGATGGCCTAGATGGCACCACGTGGCACCCTCTAGACTGCCCAATGATTAGCCCATAGTTGTGGGCTATTTAAGTATTTAAGTGCCTACACATTAGGTTAATTCTAACATTTATTTAGGATGTAAATAGATTAATTCATAGTTTTAATCTAATTACATAATCCATACATTGTATTCATATCTTAAGTGCATTTAGAATTAGCTTAAAATAGCATTCATCTAATTAGATAACCAATTAGGTATATTGTTTTTATTAACATAGAAGTTGAGGGTCTATACATAAATAACCCTAATATTTTAATAATATTTTCTTTATTCGTCTTCTTTCAGAATGGTTGGCTGCCGCTCCAACGCCCGCGTGATGCAGTGAAGGAGCCATTCAAGGGGGAGCGGATACGGTGGATCTGGTCGGCCGCTGATTTCAAATTTGTTCAGGCCACTACAAAAGGAGCACGGAGGCAGCCGAGCTCAGGAGGCCTCCGCCACCGACCCACCACTGTGCAGAGAGAACCTCTCTCTTCCACTCCATATTGCCAGCCTCTACCGTGGCGGCGAGTCTCCACCACCGTGGGCGTGTGGTGTGACAGGCCACACTGCCATCCGGAGCTCGCCTGCATTACCGTGAGCACCTTAGCGTGCAACTCCCTCGCCGTCGTCGCAGACCACCACCACCGAGCTACTGATCAGCCACCCTCTCAGTAACTTAAGACGTCTGGGAAATTTCCCAGACGTCTGAAGTTACCCGCTCACCTCCACTTCCTCAGCCTGCACTCTCCAACCGGCCACCAGACCGCCTGCACCCTCCACCGCTCACCGGCTGCAGACCTGCGCACGCCTGCAGATCAGCCCGCGCTCTCCTCCAACGCCTGCAGACCAGCCTGCAGCATCCTCCAACAGCCGCCTACAGCTTCCACCGCACATGCCAACCGCCTGCAGCTTCCACCGCGCCAGCGCCCTCCGCAGACCCTCCGCCCACGCCAGCTTCCACCGCACACGCCAACCGCCTGCAGACCACCGCGCAAGCGCCCTCCTGCAGACCACCGCCCACGCACAACCGCCTGCAGCACCTCCGCCGAAGCTCGTCTGGCCACCTCCGGCCGCCGCGCGACTCGCCGCCACCACCGATTCGAAGCCCTTGATCCAAGGGACCTCCTCCGAGCTTCCCGTGCCCGGCCATGGGCTCCTCGTCGCACAGGACAACTGGGAAAAATTCCCCTATTTTGCTATAGTAAAACGTTAATTAAAATTTACATTTTCTGCCATTGACACATTTTAATCATATTCTATTCACTCTGCATTGCGGAAAATATCCTGTAGTTTCTCATAATTGCCATTTCAGCATTGTTTCTTGCTTAAACCTTAATCTGAAGGCAATCTTGGCATGGTTCTTGTCCAAATTGACTCCGAACAAACATTTTTAAGTGGCACAAATTTTAATACGTTATTGCCTCCCTGTGGATACGACCCGCTCCTCTGCGAGTGGTTATTTCTTATTAAAAATTGATTAGTCGATTTTTCCACCACATTAAACTACAAACGACTTAAAAGCGAAAGATCGACCGGTCAAATGGCGCCGTTGCCGGGGAGGCAACAGATGCAATAATTTCACCTAATTTTATTTTTATTATTTGTCAATTGCACAGAGATTTGACCATCTATTATTTTCTTTTCTATGCGAGAAATTTTGTGCAAGAATCAGCCACTGTGAGAGGCGACCCTTGACGTCGCCAGACGAGAAGTGGACAAGCAATTTTGAAAGGAGGAGAAGGACGAGGACGCGACGGACACCATTGTATTTAATCGCTAATTTAATTAGAATAGAATTAAGATTGTAGACTTAATTTTTCATTACAGTTAGTTTGAAACCCTTGTTCTGGGGCAAATTTTGAGGGGTTTGTTCCCCGATTTTGTTTTGGACCTGTGTTGGGTAATTTTTGGGAGCATGTTCCCTTTTCTTTAGATTTAGGTTTATTTTTTTTATTATTATTATTTTTTTTATTTTATTTGCTTGTGCATAAGTAGTTCTAAAAAAAAAAAACAGAAAAAGAAAAAAACGAGCTGCCTGCTAGAAGCTGCCTGCCCTAGGACGAACCATTTAGGTCCGTATGAGCAGCCTCTAGATTTGCTTTTCTGCATTGCGTGCATTTTTGCATTGAAGATCGCTGGAGGCAAGGTACGTATTCTCTTACTTTGCATCCTATTTTTGATCACGCATTGCATTTAGGATTTAATGCAAAGACCACAAAGTTTGTCTTGAAGCGATCTAACAAGTGGTCACATTTTTTTTAGAAAAAGGACCAATTAAAGGAAGGACATTTTAAAAACCAAGGATTTGATTTTCAAACTTGACGTGCGATTCAAAGTTCAAAATCTTTGACGGTGTATGCACACTTATTTCACTTGCACCACGGCACGCTTCTAGACACTCCTTAGGTTTGGAAATACTAGGACAAGAGCCCTCCTTTCGTTGGAGTCTGAAGTGTTCGGAACTGGAAATCAAAGGTTTTGTAAATCCAAAGAGGGGGATACCCTGTCACGGATTTTTGGGGGTAGTTGAGGAGCACCGCGAAAGCACAGCTTCAAAGGAAGGCTTAGGCCTACTTGCATCCCTCGATCTTCCATCTTTGGATTTACTTGACCATTTGAGATTTAGGGAAGAATACCTAAGTTCCAACTAGGTCTTTTTAGGCATTTCGAAGGTTGACAATAGGCGCGTAATTGATTGGGTAACTTGTTTTGTCACCTACAATTTGAATTAAATTCAAAAGCCTAAATCTGTAAAGACCAAACAAGTCCGTTTGAATTGTGTTTGTAGTGCATGCTTGGTAGGCATTCTCTTAGGAGACAACTTGTATTTGATCCTGAACCAGAAAGAATCCTAAGAAAAGACCTCCTAAGGGTAGAAATGGCCGGTCAAAGGAGCCTTAAGGAATATTTCATCCCAACCAACCAAGCTGGCCCAGCACTACGTAGACCTGGAGGGGATAATCCATATGAGATCAAAAGTAGTACCATATTCTTGCTACCCTCCTTTTATGGTACTACTAGGGAAGACCCTTACAGGCATATTGAGGAATTCACCGAGGTCTGTTCCACGGTGAAGCTGCAGGGCGTTACTGATGACGCTCAAATGCGGACCCTTTTTCCCTTCTCCCTAAAGGACAAAGCCAAGTATTGGTATCACACCCTTGATAATTTAAATACTTGGGATGCCCTCAAAAAGGAGTTTTTGAAGAAGTACTTCCCCATGAGCAAAACAAATCACTTTAGGAGGAAAATCATGAGTTTTGCTCAAAAGGATGGGGAAGCTTTCCATGATGCGTGGGAGCGCTTTAACGATTTGCTGAGACTTTGCCCACATCACCAGGTGCCTAAATGGCAACTGGTTGAAAGGTTCTACACCGGACTTAATGATTCGCATAGGCAAACTGTGGATGGTGCCTGTGCAGGAACCTTTCTATCTAAGACTGAGGATGAAGCTTGGAACTTATTCGATACTTTGAGTGAGAATTCTATTCACTTGAATTCTGCCTACATGGATAGAAAGCCCACTCTCATGCAAAGAAAGTTGGAGGCGAATGAAGCAAGGGACACCCAGAATTTAGCTTATCAAATTCAATTACTGAATCAAAACATGGAAAGGCTTATGTCGAACCCGAGTTCATTCACACCTAACACCTCCACATCCCAAGCTTCCGAATGCGTAATTTGTCAAGGCAATACACACGCCACTGTGGATTGCCACTTGGCCTCCCAATTCCCTGAGCTTGTACAAGCAGATTTGAATGCCGCTCAAGGGTTCCGTACAAGACCTCGTAATGATCTTTTCTCCAACACTTATAATGAGGGATGGAGGAACCACCCAAACTTTTCATGGAGACAAGGAAATGTCTCAAATTCAGGGAATTACAAACCACAATCCTTTCAAAACCATCAAATGAACCAACCTCAGACCTTTGCCCAACCTAAAACCTCTGAGATGGATGAATTGAAGGCGATGTTGAAAACTATGCAAGAAAGTCAAAGTGCCATCATCCAATCTCATGACAAGGCTATACATGAAATGAAATCACAAATTGGACACCTTGTTGAGGCTGTTAGACAGAGGGAGACTGGGAAGTTTCCAAGTGCTGCTGAGGAAAATCCTAAAGGAAAAGGGATTGTCTTTAGGGAGCATGCTCAGGCGGTGACTATTCTGAGGAGTGGGAAAGAAATTTCCAAACCCGATGCTCCTATAGTCTCACCCCCTAAAAAAACATCCACCCCGACTTTCACCCCCACCGAAGAAGATTTGCCCAAATCTCCTCCGCTTGAAATCACCTCACCGGAAGAAGTTGCCCCCGTTCCACCCCTTACTCGACATGACAACCCTTCCACCCAGAGATCGAGAGTGCCATTTCCAGAGCGCTTATCCACCTCTGGGCAGACTTCTGCTGGCTCATCTGGAGCCAAAGATAAGACGGATGAGATTATGGAAACTTTCAAGCAAGTGCAGATTAACCTGCCTTTGCTTGAAGCCATCAGGCAGATTCCGTCTTATGCCCGCTTCTTAAAGGACTTGTGCATGAAAAAGCGGCAATCAAGAAAACAGGTCCAGTCTAAAGTTGTCCTGCCTGATTCTGTTAGCTCAATTGTTCAACATGGCACACCTCCGAAACTTAAGGACCCAGGAGCCCCATATATCTCTGTAGTTATTGGTGACTTACAAATTGATGAGGCTCTGCTTGATCTAGGTGCGGGGGTGAGCATCCTTCCGAGCTATGTATATGAACAACTTGGGGGAGGCAATCTGAAGCCTAGCCCTGTAATCCTTCAAGTTGCTGATCGATCACTTAAGACACCACGGGGAATTTTGGAAGATGTCCTCGTAAGAGTGGAGGATTTCTTCTTTCCCGTTGACTTCTTAGTTTTGGACACTGACCCTACCAACAAGCCAACCAAACCCTCCATCATTTTGGGCCGCCCCTTCCTTGCAACTTCCCATGCTTCAATTAATTGCAATACTGGGGCATTGAAAATGGGCTTTGGGAATAGGAAAATCCGGCTTAATGTGTTTGATGCTTACAAACAAGCTGGACTTGAGGATTGTTCTCAAGTTGAGGTGATAGATGACCTGATTGAAGAGGCAACTCCTGCAATGTTATGTGATGACCCCCTTCAGCATGTCATGCTAAATGAGCATTCCCATCTCTTGGAGGAATGTGAAGGGGATATACTAGAACTAGAGGAATTGCTAGGAGTTTCTGCTGAGTCTCTTCCCCCATCATTTCCGCCGAAGGCAGATTTGCTACCTGAGATGGGGACATCTATTATGAAACCCTCAACCATACAAGCCCCTAACCTTGAGTTGAAACCCCTCCCTGACACTCTCAAGTATGTTTTCCTAGGTGCCAATGATACGCTCCCAGTTATCATTTCGGCTGTGCTGTCTGAGGCACAGGAGGGAGCCTTGATTGAATGCCTGTCTAGGCATAAGGAAGCTATTGCTTGGAGCATTGCTGACATTAAGGGTATAGACTCTACACTCTGCATGCACCACATTTATACTGATGATTCCATCAAGCCTTTTAGGGACATGCAGAGACGTCTGAACCCTAATATGAGGGAGGTTGTAAAAAAGGAAATCCTGAAGTGGTTGGACGCTGGGATCATATATCCCATTGCTGATAGTAAATGGGTCAGTCCCATTCATGTGGTGCCAAAGAAGGCAGGCTTTACTATGGAACTCAACGACCAAGGTGAACAAGTTGTCACTAGACCCTCAACTGGATGGAGGGTCTGTATTGATTACCGCAAGCTGAACATCGCTACCCAGAAGGATCACTTTCCTTTGCCTTTTATTGATCAAATTCTCGAAAAATTGGAGGGAATAAGTATTATTGCTTTCTCGATGGATATTCTGGGTACAATCAGGTGGCAGTCTTTCCTGATGACCAGGAAAAGATGACATTCAGGAGTCCTTACAGTACTTTTGCATTCAAGCGTATGCCGTTTGGATTATGTAATACCCCTGCAACTTTCCAGCGGTGTATGATGTCTATCTTTTCGGACATGATTGACAAGTGTGTCGAAGTATTTATGGATGACTTCTCTATTTATGGCTCGTCTTTCGACCAGTGTCTCCTGCACCTGGAGAATGTGTTGAAACGATGTAAGGAGACTGGTTTAGTCCTCAGCTGGGAGAAAAGTCACTTCATGGTACAGAAAGGAATTGTACTTGGGCATGTTGTATCCGAGCAAGGTTTGGAAGTAGATAAAGCCAAGATTGATTCTATTTCCAAACTTCCATTGCCTACGAATGTCAAACAGATTAGATCCTTTCTGGGCCATGCTGGCTTTTACAGGCGCTTTATTAAAAATTTTAGTAAGATTTCTAGGCCACTTTGTGACTTATTGGCGAAGGAATCTTCCTTCAGTTTTGATTCAAAGTGTGCCGAGGCCTTTCAAACTCTAAAGGAGGCCTTGATCTCTGCGCCTGTTCTCCAAGCTCCTAATTGGACACTCCCCTTTGAGCTTATGTGTGATGCTTCGGATTATGCAGTGGGAGCAGTCCTTGGACAAAGGGTTGAGGGAAGACCTCATGTGCTGCATTATGCAAGCAAGACTTTAACTGAACCTCAGCAAAACTACACCGTCACTGAAAAAGAATTACTTGCTGTAGTTTTTGCTCTGGAGAAGTTTAGGTCTTATTTACTTGGGTCTAAGGTGGTTATTTTTACTGATCATGCAGCAGTGAAACATCTCATTGCTAAGAAAGATTCTAAGCCACGTCTGATTAGGTGGATCTTACTCTTTCAAGAATTTGACTTGGAAATACGTGAAAAGAAAGGAGTAGAAAATGTTGTGGCTGACCACCTGTCTCGTCTTCCTCTTAACGACTCTATTTCTGAAGACATTCGCGAGACATTTCCCGATGAAACTCTGATGGCGGTAACACCAACTTTACCTTGGTATGCAGACATTGTAAATTACTTGGTCACTGGACAAACTCCTGGCTCTTGGGATAAGCAGAAAAGAAAGAGATTCATTTCTCAAGCGAGATATTTTCATTGGGAAGAGCCAGAATTATTTAGAATTGGACAAGACCAAGTTTTGAGACGTTGTGTGCCTGAAGAGGAACAACAAAGTGTGCTGACATTTTGCCATGAACTTCATTGTGGAGGACACTTTGGTGCTAAGAAAACTGCTTTTAAGGTTCTCCAGTCTGGTTTTTGGTGGCCTTCCTTATTTAAGGATTCTCATAATTTTGTTAAGGCCTGTATTAGATGTCAACAGACTAGAACGATTGGGAAGAAGAATGAAATGCCTCAACATCCTATTCAATCTGTTGAAATTTTTGATGTGTGGGGAATTGACTTTATGGGCCCCTTCCCGTCGTCCCATGGTTTTGAATATATCTTGGTGGCAGTTGATTATGTCTCTAAATGGATAGAGGCCATTCCGACGCGCACAAATGACCACTCTGTGGTTTTGAAATTTGTGAAGGCCAATATCATATCCCGTTTTGGCTGCCCCAAGACTATTATAAGTGATGGGGGACCTCATTTCCGAAACCACCACTTCAATCGGTTAATTAAGAGTTTGGGAGTGACTCACAAGGTTGCTACCCCTTACCACCCTCAGACAAGTGGTCAGGTTGAAGTATCAAATAGGGAGATAAAAACATTTTGGAAAAGACCGTTAGACCTGATAGGAAAGATTGGTCCCAAAAGCTCGATGATGCTTTGTGGGCTTATCGAAAGGCCTATAAGACCCCTTTGGGTACTTCTCCCTTTCGGATTGTGTATAGAAAAGCGTGCCATTTACCTGTTGAGTTGGAACATAAAGCACTTTAGGCTATTCGAAGTGTTAACATGGATTTAGAGAAGGCAGGTAAGGCACGATTTCTAGAATTAAGTGAGCTTGAGGAGCTGAGGAATGATGCTTATGACACCTCTCAAGCTTATAAAGAAAGAACTAAGGTCTTGCATGACAAGTTTATTCTTCGAAAGACCTTTGAACCCAACCAACAAGTCTGGCTTTTCAATTCCAGACTTAAGCTTTTTCCTGGGAAATTAAAATCTCGTTGGGATGGGCCTTACATAATCACCAAAGTATTCCCCCATGGAGCTGTGGAGATCAAAAATCCTTCCTCTTCAGCAACTCCCTTTATCGTCAACGGTCAACGGTTAAAATCGTACATAACTTTAGATGGCCATCTAGTTGACGAAGTCACTCTTGAGGAGCCTTAGCTCCTACTATTCTCCGCCTCAGGTAATATCTTCCTTTAGCTATTTTTGATTTTCAATGAGGACATTGTTTGAACCAGGCATGGGGGAGAGGACCTGAGGCATTTTGTTTATAGCATGCATTTATAAAAAAAAAAAAAAGAAAGAAAAAAAAAAGAAAAGAAAAAAAAATATATATATAAAAAAAAAAAGGTTTTGAGCTTAACTGGCTAGATCTTGCCATCTTAAGCAAATCAGAACTCTAGGGTAGACTAAGTTAATTCTAGGGTCAAACTTTAGAAGCTAAATGAGCTACTAGCTTTAGACCTTTAGGGTCCTTTGTGGACTTAAAAACTTAAGTAGGAGTTAAGTTGCGGACCATTCCTCAAGAGGTTGAGAAAGGGAAGCTAGGGCTTGAGTTAAAAGGTAGGGTAGTACCTGGAGTCTTATTCTACCTTTTGGTTTACGGGTCCTTGTAACCCAAGCATCCAAATTTCACACACTTGGTCTGGTAATCAACTTAATTTTCGTCTTTCTGAAAAGAGATTTGGTTCTCTTAATTTTGACTTAAGAGAGGCTTGAAAACACATTTTGATTGGAAGAGTTCCCGCCGCAGGAGAGGTCGGGCATATACTCACCTTGAGGATGCGATGATAACATATTACCTCCTCGACGCTTGTCTCTTAGGATATCCATCCTACTGGGGGCATGTAAGCTCATTGCGCGGTTCAGGTACCATGGGCGGCTCTATCTCGAAGTGCCGATTGCCATAGGCCTGAATTCGCTTAAGAAATCCATGGGCGATACTATCCCGAAGTGTCGATTGCCAGGAGTTCTTGGGGTCGTTATGGGCGGTGCTATCTCGAAGCATCGAAAGCCAGGCACCCTTCGAGGTATGGTAATGGGGACAATGAATTCGACACAGACCGTGTTGATAGATGATCTGAGGTTAGACTTAGAAGAATCAAACAAACAAAAAAAAAAAAAGAGGGTGTATATATAAAAAAAATTTTCCTTTAACTCAAATAACTCGGACCAATGCACAAGCACGGATGCTTTAATCTCAGGGATCAATAAACTTTAGGGTAGAGTCAGAAATCAGGGAAACTTGTGCTTGCAACTCGTCTTTAGCCGACCTAGTCTGTAACTTAGCAACTACTTAGGAACCTTGGGTTTAGAACCTGAACTTAATATGCTTCTGAAGGAAGACTAAGTGAGTTGACTAGTCTACTTAGAGTGCTAGGTTTCGCTTAATTTTGCTAGGGACTAGCAAAAACTAGGCATGGGGGTATTTGATTAGCCCATAGTTGTGGGCTATTTAAGTATTTAAGTGCCTACACATTAGGTTAATTCTAACATTTATTTAGTATAAATTAGGATGTAAATAGATTAATTCATAGTTTTAATCTAATTACAAAATCCATACATTGTATTCATATCTTAAGTGCATTTAGAATTAGCTTAAAATAGCATTCATCTAATTAGATAACCAATTAGGTATATTGTTTTTATTAACATAGAAGTTGAGGGTCTATACATAAATAACCCTAATATTTTAATAATATTTTCTTTATTCGTCTTCTTTCAGAACGGCTGGCTGCCGCTCCAACGCCCGCGTGATGCAGTGAAGGAGCCATTCAAGGGGGAGCGGATACGGTGGATCTGGTCGGCCGCTGATTTCAAATTTGTTCAGGCCACTACAAAAGGATCACGGAGGCAGCCGAGCTCAGGAGGCCTCCGCCACCGACCCACCACTGTGCAGAGAGAACCTCTCTCTTCCACTCCATACTGCCGGCCTCTACCGTGGCGGCGAGTCTCCACCACCGTGGGCGTGTGGTGTGACAGGCCACACCGCCATCCGGAGCTCGCCTGCATTACTGTGAGCACCTTAGCGTGCAACTCCCTCGCCGTCGTCGCAGACCACCACCACCGAGCTACTGATCAGCCACCCTCTCAGTAACTTAAGACGTCTGGGAAATTTCCCAGACGTCTGAAGTTACCCGCTCACCTCCACTTCCTCAGCCTGCACTCTCCAACCGGCCACCAGACCGCCTGCACCCTCCACCGCTCACCGGCTGCAGACCTGCGCACGCCTGCAGATCAGCCCGCGCTCTCCTCCAACGCCTGCAGACCAGCCTGCAGCATCCTCCAACAGCCGCCTGCAGCTTCCACCGCACACGCCAACCGCCTGCAGCTTCCACCGCGCCAGCGCCCTCCGCAGACCCTCCGCCCACGCCAGCTTCCACCGCACACGCCAACCGCCTGCAGACCACCGCGCAAGCGCCCTCCTGCAGACCACCGCCCACGCACAACCGCCTGCAGCACCTCCGCCGGAGCTCGTCCGGCCACCTCCGGCCGCCGCGCGACTCGCCGCCACCACCGATTCGAAGCCCTTGATCCAAGGGACCTCCTCCGAGCTTCCCGCGCCCGGCCATGGGCTCCTCGTCGCACAAGACAACTGGGAAAAATTCCCCTGTTTTGCTACAGTAAAACGTTAATTAAAATTTACATTTTCTGCCATTGCCACATTTTAATCATATTCTATTCACTCTGCATTGCGGAAAATATCATGTAGTTTCTCATAATTGCCATTTCAGCATTGTTTCTTGCTTAAACCTTAATCTGAAGGCAATCTTGGCTTGGTTCTTGTCCAAATTGACTCCGAACAAACATTTTTAAGTGGCGCGAATTTTAATACATTATTGCCTCCCTGTGGATACGACCCGCTCCTCTGCGAGTGGTTATTTCTTATTAAAAATTGATTAGTCGATTTTTCCACCACATTAAACTACAAACGACTTAAAAGCGAAAGATCGACCGGTCACCCAACATTGGTCAGTAGTAGCTGCTCCTCAAAGGCGTCTCCCCTCATGAGATCTGGGTCGTTGGATGCCCATCCAACGGCTCTTGTGATGCCACGTCGCCCGCCCTTGTTCAAGAGAGCTTCCATCTTGTGATCTTAACCGTTGGATGAAAATCCAACTGGTAGGATCGCTTAACCATCAGTAGTGGTTAATTCAAAATCGTAACATCTTTGATGGGTGGTGCAGTGGCCTCGAGAGGAGCTCGCACAGCCGTGGCGTGAATTCAACTCTCTTAAGCTCCTCTAATTGGCTGTAGAAGAGAAGCGGCTCAATTTCGACAGTCTGATCGTGCACGAGAGACCAAGATGAGGCTACGTGGGTGCACAGATGAGTGCGGATGTAGCATGCAGCCATTGACGCACCTCTGGATGCATAATCCATGCTCGATTAAGAGGCACGATGTCTGCACCATCTCAGTCATCCACTTCTGATCCAACGGCCATGACACTTCCAACCTTAGCGACAGCAAAGCATGGGCATGTGCATGGTTGGCGCCGACCTTCAGTGACAACTTGGGCGGGTCTTTAGTGATGCTTGCAGCTGTCACTAATTGCCTGTATGTGAGAGGATAGTTGCGGGTGTGAGTGATGGGGGCGCGATCTTCACTGATAGTTGCAGGGGATTTTAGTGACGCTTGCAGCTGTCACTACAGCTCTCTACATGAATTTCTTCCTCTTCCTTCCACTATAAAAGGACTCCTACACCTCTATTCTTCACCATCTCTACCTACTCTACTCCCACCTACTCCTAAGCTTTAGTAGCCTACCAAAGCTCCATTAGAGCTTATTCCCAAGCTCCTAAGGCCTCTTATTAGTGTAATGCTCCTATATCCCACCAAATATTCATCCGTCATCCCACTACCTTCATAAGAAGCCTTGGAGCCATCCTCCCACCTCCATTCCAATAGAAGATCATCTCCAGCTACTCATCCCCATTTTGAAGCCTTGGTGAAGCATTCCTCTACCTGGCATCCTCTTGCATCTCACCTTTGTTGTCCAACACCTCACCCTCTTCATCCAAGCTGCTGCAAAGAGCCGTTGTCTCGCTAAATAGCTGATTTTGGAGACTTCTCACCTCTATCCCTTTTATGTTTTAGCATATTTTAATTGACATTTGAATGCCATTGTGAAATATCATATTTGTTTTCCACTTTGTGAAGTTATCTGGCTTGTCTTTTTATTTCAAAAACACCAAAAAATTCACAAAACCCTAAAACACCAAGAAGAAACAAAATGAAGTGCATATTTCAATGAAAGTAAACATCGCCTCCCTGTGTTCGACCCGGGACTCCCTTGGAGTTTCAGTTATAAATTATATTTGATGACACATTTTGCGAGCTACGACGACAGGTTCTTGAAACCCTAATTTCTTTGCCAAAACCTGTTGATCATTTCACAACTGATGGCACTTGTTTTTGTCATCGGTTATTGCACAACCGACGGTATAGGTAAGTAACTTTTTCCCGCCTTTATGTGCGCTTTTTTTTTCCACCGCCATTTAAGTAACTTTACTGTCGCTTCTATAACCGACGGTCAAACTTTTTACCATCACTTATTCAAATAAGCGACGACAGATATGTGATGGTAAAAAAAATTTAGCTGTCGCTTATTCATCAAACCGACGGCATAAAATGGGAATAGTGATTTTATCAAACCTTCTATACTGTCGGTTATTATATAAACGACGGTAAAAATATTTATACTGTCACCTATATGGTGTCGCTTATTTGAATAAGCGACGGCAAATGTATGAATTTTTTTGTTGTATTACCAAATGATGGAAACTACCTATTAACCTACTTAAAAGTCTTGCTTTTATAGAAAACAAGTAATGAAAATGAACAGAAATTTATATTTCATAAATATAAAATCTAGTACATTAAATGTTTGAAAATGAAACATTTACATAGAAAAGGTTACGTGAAAGACATAAGAAAAGAAAATGGATAGAAATCAAGATACAACTGCCCCAATGCCACCAGTTCCACCTGCACCACCCATGGAGTCGTCGTCGTCTCGTCTGTAGATGCTGGGATCTGTGGAAGATGAATGCTTTGACTGACTCTTGTTCTGAATAAGGGCTATAAGCATCTGAAGCTTATCATCCATGGCATTCATCTTATTCTTCATCTCTACCTCTCTCTTCTCCTCCTCCTCTCGTCTCTGTAGTGTGTCGATCTTTTAATGCAGTAGATCGACAACACTAGATGAGACAACACCTTTCCTCCAATACAGGTGGATAACGAGTATGCCCTCCTCGCACTACGAACGAAACCACTGTGGTCTGGTGGCATCACTCTCCTAAATGCCTCCTCTACATCCAAAGGCTACTGAACGCTATCGGAGGTCTCGTTAATGAGGGGATGTACTAATTGTACCATTTGATCCTAAATGTAATAAAAAAATATTATTATAATATATATACAAAGTTATAAATTTTTTGATTTTAGGAAACTTACGTGTTTCTCTTGGTATGACTCATAAATTCACTTACGAGCACCCTCAGCTGTTGGCTTACTGTGGGTAACCTCATAGATTTCCATCCTAGTCATTTCCATCCCATCATGTGCAGCGGACTGAAAATATAAAAATGATACAATTAAGTTAAAATAACTTAAAATTAAGTAATATTTAATTGAAAAGTAATTTCAATACTTACATAACGGCTCCTAACTATCTTGATGTTGCTTCGACCCAAACAATGGGTCTGTGGTAGAGCTTTAGCCCTATTGCCCTTTTTTTTTTTTGCTTGCTCCTGTAGACATACATAATAATATTTTTTATTAATTTAAGATATATGAAATTAATACAATAATTTGTAATTATTTACTAACCTTCGTCTTTGGATTCATCCAATGCTTGCATGCCTTCTTCTAATCGTTAGGCATGACATCAGGAGGAGCATCACCCATTGCCACCTTGGGTGAACTCTTATTCGAGAGCCACTAAATAACAAATATAAATTTTTAGAAATAATATAAGAAATTATGTATATAATAAAAATGTAAATGTTTAAAAATTCTTACATTTCTCTTGGTCTCCGTCCTCCAATCCCTATGGATTTTAGTGGCATGCTTAAGGATATATCAGGAGGCATTGGGGTCATCACCCCAATCGTAATTTTGCTACATTAATTTTAAGAAAATATATATCAATGTTACTTTAAAATAATTTTAAGATAAAGTGATAAAAGAAATAACTTTTGTAAATGAAATTACCTTTAATTGACGAATGAACTACCTCTTCAGCTCTACCGACACCTTCCTCTAGTCGAAGTAGGAAACGAGCACAATGGTCTTAACAATTGTGCCCACTCGACTGATAAAGCCTACGTAATTCTTCGCCTCCCATGTGGATCTGAGCCTAATCGTTAATCTGATGCCCTCGGGGATACACTGGAGGTCTAGATTTTTTGCCTTCTCCCATCCTCTTCTTAGTCTACCTGCATAAACATTAAAATCATATTCAGTATATAATTTTGAAGGTATATAATTTACTTCTTAAAGGTATATGATTTCTTACCCAAACTTGAGCTCGCCGTTGAGTTGTTGACATGAACTGAGGATGTACTCCCCACCATCTCATCCTCTGCCTCCTCGCCCTCCTCCTCTCCCTCTTCTCCTGCCTCCTCACCCTCGTCCCCCTCAACCTCCTCTGATCCTCCATAGTTCGGATCATCCTCTACTTGGTCTGGGAAGGTCTGAGCAATCTCCTTCCCCTTTTCCTTCCCCCTCGCATGTAGCAAACGTGCCATCTCCCTGGGTTGTGCGAAACGTGACTGGGGGGGTGGCTAAACTTGCTGTCAAAGAGGTGGTTGAGCCTGCTGTGTGTGTGTGGGGGGGGGGGGGGGGTTGGCTGAACTAGAGGAGATGAAACAGGCTGTGTGGAGGGTTGTATCTCAAGAGGACCCCTTTTTTTGGGCTTTTTCTTAAACAACCTCATCTATAACAAGTACAAAATGCAATAATTAATACAGTTGTAAATCATTAATATATAAATCATCAATGAAAAAAGTTTGCAAAACAAAAAATAAATATTTAAAAGTTTCGGCAGAGTTTCCCCTTACATTTGGAGGTTTCTCTATAAACTTGCATACCAAAATTAAAGTAGGTACACCCCACATAAAAAAAATGTGCAAAGACAAATCACAAGTGGGTACACCCTACATCCATTCAAATAAAACATGCAACACAAGTGGGTACACCCCACATCTATTTAATGAAATAAAAAATAATATTTGGGCACATCCCATATCTATCAAAAGCCTATAATTTCATCTAATTAAATTTAAGACATTGAAATTATACCTCTAAAGTACAATAGCCTCTGGGTATGGTCGTCACTGATAACCTGTAACTTGAAAAACAAAAGTAATTAAAATGCCAGTAGAGTAAGAGTAAAAAATTTTGAACATGTGTGTGTGATTGGTTTAAGTTTAGTTATTCATAATGTATAGAAAATGCCAGTTGTAATTTAGGTTTCTTAAATTTGAATATGAATTTAATTTAAATAGAAATGAAACAGTAAAGAAATTGTTACTAACCTTAAATGCCCACATCTATTACATTTGAATCTATATGACCTTCTTCTGTTAATTCTTGGTATGCTTCAGATTGTACGTCAAAATGGTTGCGCGGTATTGTTCTTATGAGTAGAACCCATCCCCTTTAGCAATTATTGGGGACATAAAAAACTTGTGACGCTTGACATGTCAATGTGAATGATTCATCAGACTAAAGAATTTGAAAATTAGGATTTAAACTCGAGAAATTGTGTTTCTTATCAATTTTGAAACTGGTGTCCTGTTTAAAAACATCAAAACAATGACATTTAATTAGGACAACTTTACGATCATATCTCAAGCTGATCTCCATAATTTCTTTGATTTTTTCATAGTATCCATTTGGACCGATGGAAAGATATGAATTAACAACTTTGGCCTGTTGTGTAACCTTCCTATCATCAATTTCTTTTATTTTGAACCTGAACTCATTTATTATATACCCAAAGTGGTAATGTGCATAATGTAATGGTGAATCGGCAATTACATCAAATTTGGTACCCATCGTGAGTCCTTATCCTCTTTCAATTGATGAACTCGATCTTTAAACCAATCTAAAAAGCCAAATTCGTTTGTCCTAGAAATAGGTAATCGTTCGAATTCCTTGTAAAATGGATGAATTTGAGGAATTTGTTTTAAAATATATAGATGCACGCAACGTTTGTCATTTTCTGAAATAGCCTTGTACTCTGTATGAAGGATCGACCTTCCTCTAATATCAAAAATTGTCAAACATTCTTCATCACTGTCATTGTATTCCCCTTCATAATTCCTTTGAAGTTTATTAAAGTGGTTGTCTATTTCATTCATGTACATGGACGTAAAATTAATACACTCCTCCATGAGATAGCCTTCTACAATTGATCCTTCCAGCTTTGCCTTGTTCAAAAACATAATATTTTTCAAAAACTGCTCCACAGGATACATCTGTCTGAATTGTATAGGTCCACTGATTCTCTCTTCATTTGCAAGATGCAGCGTGAGATGAACCATTACATCGAAGAAGGCTAGGGGAAGAATCTATTCCATCTTACAGAGAGTAATGACTATTTGTTTATCCCAGTAATCCAACGTATCATTTCGTAGTGTCTTTGAACAAACAGCTTTGAAAATCCTGCTCATCTCTGTGATTGAATCAATAACTGGCTCTGGCAGTATCCCCCGTATCACCAGTGAAAATAATACTTGCATATAAATGTGTGAGTCATGACTTCTCAAGCCAGATATCTTTTTCTACGCTTCATTCACACAACAGGAAAGCTGCGAGGAAAATCCATCTAGCACCCAAATTTCCTTTAAGAAGGAAAGTGTTTCACGTGCTGGATCGGTATTAAGAGTATTGCGTTGTAGTATAGCCGAAAAGGCGTTCAAAACAAATACAATTTTATTACTCGAATTTGAAGTCTGAGGTCGAACACAGGGAGCAAATGGAATTCATGCATTAATCTCAATAATAAATGCAAATTGAACACATAATACTCCTCAAAATCTAATTAGGAATGTAAAGCATGAGTATATGACGAATAAAAAGAATTGTAGCTAAAAATAATGGAATTGATTTCTCTCTTGATTCTTCTTCTTCCTTCTCTTCTTCTTTCTCTGTCGTTGGCTCCTTCTTCTTTGGCTCTTTACTTCCTTTGCCTTTTCTCTGGCTTTCTTCCTTCTTTGACTTCAACCTTTTCCTCTTCAGCTTCTTCCTTTGCCTTAAGCCTTTACAAACCTTTTTCTTCATCTTCTTCCTTCTTCTCTGTCTTCTCCTTCCTTCTTTCCCTTCCTTTCTTCTTTCTATCTTTAGCCTTCTCATCCTTAGGTTTTCTGCATCCTTGTCTTCTCCTTCCTCTTCTTCAGCTTCGCTTCTCCTCCTCTTCAGCCTGCAGAGCAAAACCTACCCCCTACCCGTGCGGACTCTCCTCTCTTTTCTCTCTTAGGTTTCGCTCTCCCAGAGCCACACGTTTCTCGGGTAATTGGGTTGGGTACGTACCCAGGATTAGGTCCATCGGCGTGCAGTGGTGGGCGAGTAGTGCAAGTCGGGTCAGGTCAAGACCAGGTCCATGGGGCATGGTCACGGAAGAGGCCATGAGAAGGGGAGAGAGGGACCTCACCTCGTGAGTTGGAGGCGATAAGCCACTGGCAAGAAATCAATTTATGCGGGTGCTGCGCCTCTTCTAGTTCCGAGGTGGGACTATCTTCCCACCTTCTTCGTGCCCGCCTACGGCAAAAGTGCTCCTTCAATTGCAGCAACTGTGATTGCCCTTGCCTTCAATTGATAGCCTAGAGTTGTGCGCAACGGTGTTCCGTGCAACTTGGGATAGAGATCTGGAGCTGGCACGGTCTGGAGCTCGCTTCAAGCTTGCTTCAGGCTTTGCGCTAATGGTGGAGGATGCCTGTACCTGAAATCACTACAACGGCCTCACAGCCACGTTAGATCACTCAGGAAGCTTCGCCGAGGCACGGTGACTGTGTAGTGGTGGTTGACGTGTTGTGGGGACGCCTATGCGAGCATGCCTAGGGCACACTGTGTGCTCATGTGTGGGTATGTTCGAGGGTGTGTTTGGGTGAGTGGTGGAGTGAATGAAGTGGGGGGCTATGATTAGGGAGTCGAGGTGGAGGTCGTAGGGTGGTTGGTGAGGTGGATGGAGGTGCGGAGCGACGGGAGCACCTCGTTGAAGGGATCGTCGAAGGTGGAGAAGGTGATGGTGATCAGTGGCGTCGAGGGGTGTTTTTGAGAAATAAAGAGAGGGAGAGAGAGTTTAAGAAACCTAATCTAAGGATGAAAGGAAAGGGAATCCCACGCCGGTGTGGTCACCGGACGTGGTGAAGATGAATACCTCCGTAGGTGAGGCGGCGGCGAGGACAGGGCATAGGTAACGCCGATTGGTGTTGCGTGACGCAGATGAATGAGAGGAAGACAACCTAACCACTGGTATTGTGGTTGGGCAATGAGAGAGCGAGGGTGAAGCCATCGGAGCTTGCAGAGGGTTACGGCCGACGAGGAGAGAAGATTGTGTGGGAATCTAGCCTAATTTCAAGCTGAGGGAATGCGGTTGAATCTGGGGAGTCTTAAATAGATCTCTAAAAGGGAATTTGTGCTTGGAAGTCATGCTTCCAAGCAAGGCAGGGTCGGCGGTGTTGGCAACTTCAAAAGACCCAAATCTCTCAAGCATTCACATGAGAGATTGGGTACAAATCATGGATCACTGATGGGTTTAGACTGGAGGAGATTAGTCAGAGAATCTCTGTTCCAATTTTAGGAGGGATTCTCAAAGCAATCAAGGAGAAATCACCTTCTAAAGCTAACCAGAGTAGGATTCCTCCGCTATAATGGTAGAGGGACCTATCTGTGAAGATGATAAAAAGCTAGGGCGCTGATTGTAAGGGTTTTTGAAAGATAGGGGTAGAAATGTAATTAGGTTGGACTTATTTGCAAAGTGGGTCAAGGTGAGTTCTCCTTAAGTCCAAATTTTGGTACAAACCTAATTTGGACCTAAGGAATCCAATGGTGAAGTTGGATTTTGGGTTTGACCATGTTTGACTGGGTAATTTATGCAAAAATCAATTTAGGGCAAATATTTGTCTAAGACCCCATTCTAGGTCAGGATAAGTTCCAATGGCCAATTTGAAAGTTCTAACCCTAGAGAATATTTTATATGATTTTTAGAGGATTTACGTGAATTTTATCCAGACCAGAACCTTGATTAAACAAGTGGGTCTGTTTTAGGGTTTCAAGAAGTCATTTAATTCACAGGGTACACACAAACCTTTTTCTGTTAAATCCAACCCACTTTTTATCTTTTTAAGACCTTTTGACCTATGTTTAGCCCTTAAGAAAGCCCGTTGTTGTACTGCAATCGTAAAATTGTAGTTTTACCCCTTATTTCTTGCTTTTCTCTCAGGAAGGTTATTCAGTGAATTATGACCTCCAGTTTATTATGT
Organism: Thalassia testudinum; assembly: GCA_037157565.1. Taxonomy (NCBI): domain Eukaryota; kingdom Viridiplantae; phylum Streptophyta; class Magnoliopsida; order Alismatales; family Hydrocharitaceae; genus Thalassia; species Thalassia testudinum. The sequence goes on along the minus strand of JAZHRO010000003.1, from coordinate 105,166,264 downwards.
AGGTGCTTTTATTCTGTTCATTGGGTCAAAATGAGCTAATTAGGGCTCATGATGGTGTTCCCATCATACCCCATTCCTAGCTTTTTCTAGTCCCTTAGCAAAATTTTAAGGTTTTAACTTTGATTCTAGACCATGAGTTCCTTGATGTTCAAAATTGTGATGTGTGCTTTTTTTTTCTGTAGATTAGGTTAGATTGTCAATAGCAGGCCTAGAGTTACTCAAGTACCAACCAAGATCAGGACATGACCAGCTCTAGCCTCAAATCTGTCGCGAAGGTTTTTAAGGCCCACAGGAACTATCCTAAGGTTCGTTGGACTCCGCGGTTAAAGCACACGTGCTTGTAATATATTTTTACCTTGGTTCAGTTTGCAATGCATTTTTTATAAGAGAGAGAGACAGAGGAATTTTCTTTATTTGGAGAGTTTTCTCTCTTTTCTTTTTATTTCTAGCTTCGGATTGGCTTCTCAACACTGTCTGTATCGGATTCCTAGTCCCCATCATCAATCCTCGAAGGGTCCCTAATAATCGATGCTTCGAGATAGAACCACCCATGGCAACACCCAGAACCTTGGCTTTCGAGATTTCGAGATAATATTGCCCATGGCTTTCTGTAGCTAAATCCAGACCCTAACAATCGACATTTCAAGATAATGCTGCCTATGGCATCTGAACCAGAACAAGGTGCTTACATGCCCCCGGTAGGATATGTAAATATCCTAGGAGACAAGCATCAAGGAGGCGATATGTTATCGCTCATCTTCGAGGGGAATTTCCCACCTCTCCGCATTGGGAACTCGTCCAAATCAACTTGTGTTGATCGGTCGCTCCTAATCTAGGTGGCTTTTTTAGAATAATTTAAACGTATTTGCGTGATTTTGATACTTATGCGCACTGAACCAGACTATGTGTGGATTGTGGTGCTTAGGTTATTGAGTCTCGCAAACCAGAGGTCAATTAACGAGGCCGAATACTGTCTAAGCCTTAGACCTAATACTTAAGCTTCGCATTTTCCCCAACCTCTTGAGGACTATCCAGATCTTAGTGGATACTTGAATTTTTAAGCCTAGGAGTATAGCCCAAGAGGCCTAAGATCAACATTCCTACTAATCTCTTCTGTGTTTCATTAGCACTTTTTTCATTTCATTTTCTTTTTCTTGATATGGTCTAGAATTCAGTTAATCCCTTAATTTCTTACTAATGACTATCTCTTTTCTTTTCAACTTGTGCACCTTTTTGACATTTTTCACTTCTCCCCTTTTTGTCGTCAAGATTTGTATGGCCTCAAAATTTTCTCTCCTCTCAATTTTTTGTTCTTTTTCACAATTTTCTATTTTTTTGGAATTTTCAGGATATGTGATTTTTTTTTTGTGAGAATCCTTCCGATCTTTGATTTTTGTATGTTTGCACTTTACCACCCCCCATGCCTAAGTATTGCAATGTCCTCATTGTAAATGGAGGGTGTGAAACAAGTTTGGGTTCAAGAATTTTAGACCAGGCTTATCGGGTGGGGGAACAGGTCAGGAATGACAGTTGCAGATGATTTCAAGCTCTGGCACATGTACCAGAGGTGGGATCAACTGTTCTAAAATTAAACTCAGGGTGCAATAGATGTGAAGTACAGAAGGATAATCAGAAGGATCTCAGGTTTTTGGAATGACAGGTTGCCTCCCATTAAGTGCTAATTCAACACCTTCAACCGAGCGAGAAATGGTATGGAGAGAGAGTGGTCAAATTAGTTGAGTTTTGTAGAACCAGCACCTTGATCAAAAGCCTAGTTGGTCCAACCAGGTGCTTGTTCAGATCAACAGGTTGATGGTGCAGCACAAACCCAATTAATCTGGTCGGTTGATAAATGTAGGTCAAGAGATGTGGAACCCACCATATACTATGGGGCTCGGAATGATGCAGAAGTGTGAATCCAGGGTTTGGTTGAGTCAAATCAGCCTAATCAGAGTAGGGATCCTTAAAATAATCAGTGAATGATGTGGAAACCCTACAGGAGTGATTCGAGAATGATGGAGTATGATTTGTAGTCTGATTAATGTCCAAAATGCGATAGAGATGTAGAGGCGACTCATCTGCAATTGGCTTAGTAAGAGGGGATTCAGAATAAAAATTGAGTCCAGTTGTGGGTCAGGGTTGAAAATGGGTTTGGATAGGTTCTGTATATGCAGAGGCGGTGGCATCAATAAAAATTATGTATGAGGGCTCTTCTAAAATAGAATTAAAGGTGGGTTCATTTAGAGAGTCATAGTAGCCATCAAATTCAAAAGTGAATGCCTGAAGAGTGTTTATAGGATGAAGAAAATCTGGGTCAAGAAAAGATTCGAATTCTAAGCTGTAGCCACTCTTTGCACTTTTTGGTTTTGATTCCTAAGGATCGAAAAGAACTGATTCCATCTCACTGGAACCTGAATTTAAATCAGTGATCTCAGGATCAAGGACTTTAGAGTCAGAGTCAAAGAATGAATCATGTGAGCTGAGGTCATAGATTGGCTCGTGATTATCATCAGGAAATAATGGCATTTTGAAATCATGGTAAGATTCAAAATCGTCGGAGAGATTGCAAGTCTCAACTTCTGAATCAGATTCAAGATCGAAGGTTCCACCATAGAATAAATCACAAGATATAGACTTAGAAACTTGATGAGAACACCATCATGAGCCTTAACTAGCTCATTTTGACCCAAAGAAGAGAACAAAAGCTCCTACATAACCAACTAGTGATCCTAATTCAATGAATAACCATTATGAGATGAAAGCAAGAAATAAGGGATAAAACTACAATTTTACCATTGCAGTACAACAACAGGTTTTCCCAAGGGCTAAACATAGGTCAAATGGTCTTAATAAGTTAAAAAGTGGGTTAGTTCAAATAGAAAAGGGTTTGTGTGAATTCTGGGAATTAAATGACTTCTTGTATCCTTAAAACAGATCCGCTTGATTAAACAAGGTTCTGGTTAGGATAAAATTCACCTCAACCCTTTGAAAATCATATAAAAATATTCTCTAGGGCTTAGAACCTTCAATTTGTCCATTGATACCTATTTTAACCTAGAATGGGGTCTCAGACAAATATTTATCCTAAATTAGGTTTTTACGTAAATTACCCAGACAAATGTCGACAAACCAAAAATCCAACTTCACCATTGAATTCCTTAGGTCCAAATTAGGTTTTTACCAAAATTTGGACCTAAGAGGAATTCATCTTGACCCACTTTGCAAATAGTCTAGCCTAATTACATTTCTACCCTAGATTTCAAAAACCCTTACAATTGATCCCCTATCTTCTTCTTTGTTCTTTGCAATTAGGTCCCTCCACCATTATAGCGGAGGGAATCCTACTCCAGCGAGATTGCAAGGGCTATTTCTCCCTGATCCCTCAGAGAATCCCCTTCAAAATTGAAAGGGAGATTCTCTGAGAAATCTCCTCCAATGTGAACCTAATTTGAGGCCTTACTTGGTACCCAATCTCTCATGCGAACGCATGAGAGATTTGGGTCTCTTTTGAGTTACCATCGCTGACGAACATACCTTGCTTGGAAGCTTGGCTTCCAATCACAAATTCATCCTCAGAAGCCTATTTAAAAGACCCCAAATCGCCCTGCATCTGCTAAGCTTGAAATTGACAGGGAAAACCCCTCAAATTCATCCCTCCTTCGGCCAGTTCGCTCATCAAGCTCCAGCGACCTTCCCTGATTTCCCTCGTCGCCATGACACAATACTGGTGGTAGGTTCTTCTCCCTCATGTTCGTCCACGTCGCGCAGTACCTGCCGACGCCTTTGCATCCCCTTCGTCCTCGCCGACCACCTTCTTTGAGCACCTTCATCTTTGGCATCAGCAATATGAGCCAAACACCATCCTTGCCTCCCTCTTCGTCCCTTCATGCCCAAATAAGTTCCCTCTCCCTTCTACTCCTTTTTCCCCTCTTCATTTCTCAAAAACACCCCTCGACGCCACCGATCACTATCACCTTCTCCACCTTCGGCCAAACCTCCAGTGAGGTGTCCCTGTCGGCCAGCACCTCCACCCGCCTCGCCAACCACCCTACGACCTTCACAACACCGCACTGATCATCTCCCACTACTCCAATCACTCCACCACTCACCCAAAAGCACTCCCAAACACACCCACTTGCACGGCCACAGTATGCCCTAGGCATGCTCCCACAGGTGTTCTCACGCCACATTGACCACCGCAACACACTCGCTGTGCCTCGGTAAAGCCTCCTGAACATTCTGACGTGGCCGTGAGGCTGTTTGCATGGTTTCAAGTATAGGAGCTCGCCGCCATTGAAGCGAAGCTCTAAGCAAGCTTGCAGCTGCTCCAGTCTTCGCTCGCTATTGGCTTATAGTCCTAGGTTGCGTAGGATACACTCACTTACAACTCCAGGCATCTAATTAGTGTCAAAGGCTGAAGCTGTAGCTGCAGTCAAATGAAGTATCTCTAGCACAGACGCACGCGAGGAAGGTGGGCAGATAGTCCCACCTCGAAACTGGATGAAGGGCTACGCCTACATAAATTTCTTTTCTGCTAGTGGCTTATTGCCTCCTACTCACGGAGTGAGTTCCCCTCTCACCCGACCTGACGCCTCGTCCGCGACCACGTCCCACGGACTTGGTGATCCTACCCAACCCAGCACACCTCGCCCACCACTGCACACCGGTGGGCCTGGTCCCGAGCACGTACTCGACCCGATTACCCGAGAAAGATAAAATCTTGGGGAGTGAACCTAAGAGAGAAAGAAGAGAAGTGAGCTTGCACGGGTAGGGGTAGGTTTTGCTCTGCAGGGGAAGGAGAAGACAAGGCCGAAGAGAAAGCTAAGGAGATGGAAAGGTTGAAGGCAGGAGAAGAAGGAGCTGAAGAGAAGAAAGAGATAGAAAGAGAATGAAGGAATAAAAGGAAGAAGAAGCTAAAGGCAGCCGAGACAGAGAAGAAGGTAGAGGAAGAGAAAGGCTAAGGCAAGGAATCAGAAGAAGAGAAAGAAAGAAGAAGATTGAAAGCAACTACCAGAGACAGAGAAACGAAGAAGGAGAACTGTAGCACCAATATTTAAGGCGTCTAATTCACAAATCAGACGTCAAATTTTGAGCTTATTCACATACATTGATTTCTTTAATATTCTGTGCTTACAATTATCCTTTTGCACTATAACATTGATTTTTATTACATGTTATATTCTTTCAAATTATCAAGTTGTGATCTTGATTTCTAAACTCTAATTTGCTCCCTGTGTTCGACCTCGGACTTTAAATTTGAGTAATAAATTGTATTTGTTTTGAACGCTTTTTCGACTGTACTACAACACGACTTTTTAAAACTCGATCAAGAGCTCTTAACATTTTGGCACCATTGTTGGGGAGCAACGGGCGATTTAGAAATCTTGATTACAATTGCTAATTTGGTACTAACTTGATATATCTCTTTTGTGTGATTATCTCAGGAGAGAAGATTCAAAGGAAGATGGCTGCACAGCAAACACACCCGGGGCAGCTAATTTCTGATTAATCTCTTTCTCTTAATCCCCTCATTCTGAAAACGAAAAAAAGAAGATAAAATCAATTAGGGCTACCTATTTTCCATCTCTAGCTAATTCACCAAAGCTGCCTAATTTGATTTCAAGAACAATACTGATTTGTGCACCCATTATGGTAACTAGGGCTACCACCTTCTTGATTGAACCCTAGATACCATATTTTGGCAACTAAATTGGAGCAAAATTAGAGCCAAATTAAGGATTTCAATTTAGGATTTTTAGAAACACACCTTCATAAGTAAGAATCAACTCTCCAAAAAGAGGTGTGCCTAAGCCTTGGTTGAAGAGACTTATTCAAGAAAACCTTAAAATTCAGGCTCTTAATCTCACTTGAATCCTAAAGGAAAGGACCTAAAACTTCTCATAGGACAAATAGGTGAAGTTGACCCCCTTATTGTGTCAACCAACCTTGAAATTAGGTCACTTTTGCACTCAATACATCTAAAGTTTAAGTGAAATCTTAAGCACCTTTGCTCTTAAATAAAACTGGTAGACTTAAGAGGTCAAAGTCCCCATTATGGTCTACCTAGAATATCAGTGACAAGAGAGGTTGGGTGGGGGAAACCCTCTAACTTGTGGGGATGCTCTATCGTGTAGGGGTCTTTGCGGGACTCTCTGGCTGCCCAGGTATTTCTCATGTGGACGGCTTTCTGACTAAGGGGTATCATCCGCCCCGAACCTCTATAGTCATCCAAATTTTTGAGTGTCGTGATTGGGTCCATCACATTCTACTCTTGTCCAAACCATCGGTGCGTGTTTGGTAGGAGGTCCTTAAGACCATCCTTGAGATCTCCCTTAGTGATTCACTCCCGCTGAGGCCAGGCCTCGACGTCCGTGTTTGTGCAGCAACCCCACCACATAGACATCTCTGATTCATCAGAACCCAATTCTCCTTCTTCCATCATTATGGTACAACCAGTAGAAGAAGAGAATAACCTTGAGAACCAACTCCAGTACCTTAATGATTTATTTCAAGCCTTTGTAAACCCGCCGCAGCGTCCTATGATGCGAGATCACTATAATCCTGCTGCAGTGGTGATAGAACCTCGAGTCCACAAATCCCAGCTGGAGGTCCTGATTCTGAACTCAAACCCAACATGATTCATGCTATTCCAAAGTTTCATGGGCTTAATTATGAGGATCCCTTCCAGCACATCAAGCAATTCAAACATTTGGCCCAGACCTTCAGGTTACATGTCCAAAATCGAGATATACTTCTCATGAAGATGTTTTCCTTCTCTCTCATGGACAAAGCAGCTCACTGGTATCAGACTCAAACGCATCCAGTCAACACATGGGTTGAACTACAATCTGAATTCTTGAAAAAGTTCTTCCCAGTTGGTCGTACGAATGCCTTACGACACCAGATCACACACTTTACCCAGCAATTTGGAGAACCTCTTCATGAAGCATGGGATCGTTTCCTAGATCTCATGCAAAAGTGCCCCCATCACAGAGTTCCTAAATGGGAATAAGTCCAATCTTTTTACCAGGGACTCCGTGAATACATTCGCTTATTCGTCAATGCAACCTGCGGAGGAAATATCATGGGTCAACACGAAGACACTGTGTGGGAGATTCTCGAGAATATGTGAGAGAACTCCATCAATAATGACTCCATGGGCTTATTCGACAGGATGAATGCCCGTGCATCGAAGAATCCAAGGGGAGCACACGAGATGCAGGGCTTGTCCGCATCTGTCGACTTGGAATTGATGGCCAGTCGGTTGGACAAGGTCTCTATCATTGAGAAGAAGGTGGATGAGCTGACTTGACATCTGCAGCGAGCCACCTCTGCACAAAACCCATTTGCACATCCGCCTTCTGGGAGGGAAGCTGTGCATAACATCTATCATCGATCTTCTCAAGGGATGGACCCGTATCCACCCTCGTCTGACTCTAGGACCGGAGGAAACTCCGATCCAACCTACTCTAGTTGGGGGAACTCTAAACCCTCGTACTCTGACTTCCCTGAAGTTCCTCAGACTTGCGAGGACCTCAACGCCATCCAGAATGGCCCATTCTCTAACACCTATAATCCTGGATGGTGGAATCATCCCAACTTCCTGTGGGTAGAAAATAATCAGAATCAAAGACCACCATATCAACCCCGTCCACAAGCTCCTTGTCCATATCAGCCGCCTCAGCCTCAGCCTAACCCTACCTATCAATTTAGGCCAACTCAAATAGATCAAATGACTCTTATCCCTCAGACTCTGGTTGACATTCAGAAGACAGATGTGGCTATGCAAAACCAGCACAAGGATGAGATCACAGAGGTTCGCAATCAACTCGCCCAGATAGAAAATTCCCGCCAACCTGGCACACTCCCTTCGCAACCTCTACCGAATTTGAATAACGTGCTGAACTAGAGGTGCGTTATGAACCTAAATCCGAGCCAAGCCCACATTATTTATCAGGCCCCTTCTGTTCCATCACCCAACGGGATGGAATCTTCGACATCATATGCGGGATTTCAGCAGCAACCACCCATTTTACCAACTCCAAACCGAAACCAGGTAGGATTGAATGCTGTTACAACCCGTAGTGGCAAAGCAACACAAGACCCACCTTATCCAAGCCACTTTTAGCCTGGTAGTAACCCAAGCCCTAGGATAATTATCCAAGATACCCGTGTCCCAGATCAAGCACCTGGACCTATTCTAGAGGAACCATCCAAGGTTCCATTTCCTAAGGCCTTGACCAAGGGAAAGTGGACAAACAAACCCATGACTCCTGAGGAGGATCTGGTCAAGCTCTTTGAGCAGGTCCATATAAACATCCCCTTGATGGATGCAATCTGCCACGTACCGACTTACACAGGATTTCTGAAAGACGTGTGTACACGAAAGCGTAAGCCGCAAATCAAAAGTGGGAGTCCAATTGTACTCCCACCTAAGGCAAAAGTCCCAGGCACTCCCCTGATTTCCTGTACCATTGGTGATACCCAATTTGATAGAGCTTTATTAGATCTAGGAGCCTCCATAAACCTAATACCTACATCCCTCCTTGACCATCATGAGGAATCTGAGCTCAAACCAACTGAGGTGACACTACAGTTGGCTGACCGATCTATTAAGTCACCTAAAGGAGTTCTTGAGGATGTCATCGTTAAGGTGCAGGATTTCTATCTCCTGGTGGACTTTGTAGTCTTGGATATGGATGCTCCAGAAAATCCAAGGGATACACTAATTATACTAGGGAGACCTTTTCTGGCCACTGCTAGGGCCAACATAAATTGTGAGGGCCAAATTGAACTGAAATTCGGGAACCGAATACTAAAGATTGACATCTTTAAGGCCCAACATGGGATTAATTGCGGTGTTTTTTTTTTGAAACAGTGAGGAAAGCTATCGTTAGATGATAGCAATCCGGAGGGCAATATATTTAAAAACAAACAAAACATTACAAAATAGATCCCCAACTCTGTATGAGGGACCATCACTTATTTACAATTTTTTCACATCTAACCGGTCTTTCCTGAAACAACTTTTCATTTCGCACCCTCCACACACACCATAGGGTGGCAGCCATACATTTGTACGGCCGTCCAAGAGTGTTGAACCTCTGCCAAAGGGAGTCCCAGGTAGGTAGAGGATCCAGACAAATCTTCCTCGAAAGCTTGTCTGTGACCAGGCACGAAGAAAAAATATGCGACACACTATCAGTGTGTAAGACACAGAGATGACTGGCATTCAAAGTAATCCCCATTCTTCTGTGTCTAAGATTGCTAGTGATTAAGCCTTCACGCCTGCAAAGCCACAAGAAAATTTGAACCTTCAAGGGGATTTTCAATAGCCATATTTTCCTGTCAATTGGATCACTCTCCATCTCAGTGTTTGATCTGATGATCTTCTCATAAGCCTACTACACTGAAAAGACCACATTCCAGCCATAAGTATCAGCCACATTCTGCCTAGGATGCATCTGCTATAGTGCATACAACAAATTCTGCCTATCCTCCCATAACCGAGTGCCAGATCTGCATTGCACATGACCTTCCAACCTCCAGCACCCCTCTGCAGCAAACCACAAACTGCTGACAATGGCCTCCTTATCTGTAGCAGTAGCATATGTCCTCGGTATGCATCTTTCAGAATCCCTAAACCTGACCAATGTTCATTCCACATACTGAAATCACAGCCATCTCCAAGTCTAGGCTGCAGCAAATGCCAATTGCTGCTGATTGCAAGGGTAATAGACCTCCAAAAAGGGGAAGGCTTCACTGGTTGTAGCCTCTTCAGTGCACTATTAGAACCACCATAGCTGTCTTTGATTAAGTCTGTCACTAACCCATCCTTGCAGTCCAAAATCTTGATGGCCCATTTGATCAGGAGAGCTTCATTGAACTCTTTGAGAGCCTTAACCCCCAAACAACCTATCTCCTTTGGCCTGCATATCTTTTCCCATCTGATGGGCTACATAAAACCTCCCTCATGGCCAGCTCCTTTCTAGAAAAATCTTCTCCGCATAACATCCAAGCATTTCCAAATAGATTTTGGGGCTTTAAAGATGCTAAAATAGAAGACTGGGATGGATGTTATGACTGAGTTAAGGAGGATTAATCTCCCACCCTTCGATAAGAATTTACTACTCCATCCTTTCAACTTGCCAGAGACTTTATCAAACAAAATATTCCAATCATTTTTCTTCAGCTTTGCAGCTCTCAATGGCAGTCCTAGGTACCTCATTGGTAGCTTAGCTCGAGGTGAACCCAATGTATTATCCAACTCCTTCTATTCCTGCTCGTTCATGCCAAAACATATCAAAATAGACTTTTCCTTGTTCAATTTCAGGCTTGAGATGTCCCCAAAGATCTTTACCATAAGCCCCAGAGCATGTGCAGCAAGATTGGTCCCTTCTACGAAGAAGACCGTGTCATCTGCATATTGCAAAATGGGAGCCAAGGTTCTCTTGTTAGACAGTGAATACCCTCAACGACCCCCACCTCTACCAATCTGCATGCATACCTTGCAAGCCCATCCACTGCAAGGTTGAAGATCAAGGGGGCTAGAGCACATCCTTGTCTAACCCCACGTTGAGGTTGAATCCAAGCACCACATGGCTTCCCATTGCTCAATGGAGAAAAGGAGGCAGTTGTGATACAACGTTTTATCCATTGGATCCAAATAGGAGGGAATCCTCTCCTTTTAAAAGACCAATAAATTGAATCATATGCCTTTTGAAAGTCAACTTTCCACATGAATGCCATGCACTTCCTTCTGTGCCATCCACACACCATTTCTTGAGCCAATATGAAGGATTCTTGGAGTGATCTATCGGGCAAAAAAGCAGACTGCACAAGATGGATTAGGCTCTGAAGAACAGTTCTCAATTGATTTGCTAGTATCTTGCTCACAATAGGGTATATGGAATTTGATAATGAGATCGGCCTGAAGTTTGAAAACTTCTATACTCCCAATGTCTTTGGCAATAAGAAGAGATATGATTTGTTGATCTTTTCAAAGCCAGCATTTCCCTTCTCAAACTCTCTAATGATTTCCATCATCTCATTGCCCACCACATTCCACATTTCTTTATAAAAGAATACTTGTATCTCATCAGGGCCTGGGTGAAGGTTCTACCCTTGTACTAGGACGGGTGAGATCAGCGTGACAAAGAAAAAAATGCGGAATTGAAAATATAAACAATCTCACAAAATAAGCAATCACAAAATGTGCACAAGTAATTTTTAGGTGGAAACCCAAACCGGGTGAAAACCACCACCTAACCCTCTCGAGTTAGGATTTTCCGATCAACCTAGTTGATCAAATCCACTAAACCGAATCACTTAAAACGAGGGTGATTCAACCTCAATACAACCACGCTACAAGTACGAGGGTAGCGTTCCTCAACCCCTTCTCTCCACGAGAAGGATTTTGTCCCACGAAGGAGACGGGAATTCGCAAAGCGAATACCCAACCAAAATAACAAAGATAAAATAAAACAACAGGTCCTATAGAGCCAACAAAGTAATTAAGAACCTAGCTTCTATAGGAAAAAGGAAACTCCCCTTTGCAAGGAGTGCGTCGACGATGACGCGGTGCGTGTGCCACGCGATGGCGCTACGTAGCTCTCATGAACAACAGCGGGAGAGCGGGCGCGCAAACTGTTTGATGCTCTCAAGATGTAGAACTTGAGCTTGGAGAGCAAGAACTTCTTGGACACAAGAGTGTTAAAGTGTGTAGCTAAGTGTATCCAAGTGTATTTCTAAGTGTCTCTTATGTATTTTTGTGTTCCAAAGGCTCCCCTCTATTTATAGAGGCCTTAGGAAGGCTTTGGAAGGCTTAGAAAGGGTTCTATAGCCGTTGGGAACAAAGTCCAAGAGAATCAGGCCAAAATCAGGACAATGATTACATTTGACAGGGTTATCAGACGTCTAACTCTGGTATCAGACGTCTGGAAGGCCACTTTAAGACGTCTGATTTCAAGGTCAGACGTCTGATTCTATGCGGGTTTCTCCCTGACTTGAATCAGATCTAAACAGGGTTTTTGTGCAAGTCCATCAGACGACATACAGGACGTCTGGCACTATGTCTGGACGTCTGGAAACCTACTTTTACTGTGGGAATTGATTTTCAAACGTTGCAACGGCTAGAAAATCTCTGAGAAGAGATTTTGGGTCAGCCGAGGCAAAACGGTCAATTATCAGACGTCTGGAAAGGCCTAAGGACGTCTGATAAGGCTCTAACGGTCATAATCTTGAGTGCCTGCTAAGCTAGCCAACGGTCCACTAATTGGATGCCTGGCAAAGTCATCAGACGTCTCCTAAGACGTCTGGTCTAAGTCTGTACGTCTGAATTCATCAGACAGAACTAACTATGTCCAGCCTAACAGTTATCAGACGTCTGAAACAACAGTCAAACGTCTTAAAATGCTTTATCAGACGTCTGATTTGGTAATTAGACGTCTGGAAGTGCTGTTTGAACCCTATATTGGTTTTCTAAGTATTCTACAGAAAACCTAAGTATCCTAGGGTTGTGCCGGTGTTCCTAGGACTACTGTTAGGGTTCTTTAAGGCTCTTTAACATGAAATATCTAAGGAAATAAAGAGCAACAAAAGAAATGAAAAATACAACAAGTACAAAAGAAGGAAATCTATCCTATTCTTCATTTCCTTCCATCTTCAATCTTTCGCTCCACGCGAACCTCCTCTGTTTTCCGTCAAGCTCCTCCAATCCGTCCTGGATGCGAGCTCGAACTCCGTCTAAACACGTCCACATTTGCAATTGACCTGAAATCTAGGACTCAAATTGCAAATGTTAAATAACACGTGTTTTGTTATCATCAAAACAAATGATCGTGGTGCTTTAGCACCAACACTGGGGACCCTTTCATATTAAGCTCTTTTATTGCCTGCAGGGTCTCTTGTTCAGAGATGGCTGCTATCAGTTGAGAAGCCTGTTCTCTTGTCACACCGGGTGCATCATTCCCTACCATTCTCCATTCCCCTCTCTTAACTAGTATTTAATAGCTTCTGACCTTATCTCATGAATGGAAGAAATCCTATGTCCATCTTTGAGAATAGAAGAGATCAAGTTTGCACGCTTCCTAGAGCTAGCCACAAGATGGAAGAATTTCGTGTTAGCCTCTCCCTCCTTAAGCCACAATTGTCTTATCTCTCCCTCCAATCAATCTCTTGATTAAGATCCTCTTCCAATATCACACCCTGCCACATCTTCCGATTTGCAAGTTCATCCTCTGATAGAGGACCTGCTGCTTCCTTAGAGTCCAGCTCCTGGATGTTACTCAAAGCCTCTATCCGCCTTTGTTGCCTTAAGGTGTTCACGGTAGCACCATACTCTTTCAAGATTGTGTGCAAGGCTACCAACTTGGATGCCAGTCTGACAGTAGTAGAACCCTCCACCTTTGTAGCTTGCCACCATGAACTGATCATCTAATGGAACCCCGGTTCATTCAGCCATGATCTTCTAAGTTTGAAGTATGAGCCGACTTGGATCTCTTCCTCACTATCCTAAACCAAAGGGGTATGGTCAGAGAAGAGTCGGTCCAAGCCAGTAATAGTCGACAGCTGAAAGCTTTCAAGGATGTTCACATTCCAAAAAAATCTGTCAATTTTGGATAGCAACCCATTACCATTGCACCAAGTAAATTCAGCATCAGAAGAAGGGTACTCATTCAATTCAGGTGATTGAACCACCAGCTAGAAGCCAATAGCTGAGCTGTTTGTGTCACCAAACGGTCTGTCTACCCCTGTTAGTACACAGTTGAAGTCACCTCCTATAAGCCAGGCTTCCGCTTGCACCAATTCAGTCGCAGCCGCCTAATCCTCCCACAATTCTTACCTTGCAGATGCAACACAGGGGCCATACACCCTAGTAACCTAGATAGTGTCAAGCCCCTGGTGAGTTTTGAATTTGCAAGTAAATAGATGTCTGGTCTTGAGAACTCCCAGACAATGTGCCCAAACCTTTCTCCACCAAATAGCAATGCCCCCCGATCTACGATGTGCATCTACCTTCACACATTCATTCGCCCCCGCAGCCACCATTGCTTATCAAAGTCATTCTCAATGTGCGTCTCTTGAATGATCACACACTCAATCCCCCACTCTCTCAAGTACCTCATCAAAGAAGGCCTTCGGTTCTTATCGCGCAGCCCGCGCACATTCCAAGTGAGGATTCTCATCAATCCTCGCGAGATCCCTCCCTCCTGAGGTTCTAACACTTGCAAACCTGCATAATCTCTGCAATCTTGTCTTCATCCAGCATTGGGTCAACCTTTGTTTTGCTCTGCTTGAGGCTATAAGGTGATTTGTCCTTAATAGATTTAGAGCAAGATCCAACACCAAAATTGAGACCCTCCATCTCTTTCAGGTTCTGCTGATCCTTCAGGGAGTAAGGTCGAGTCACTTGTACCCCCTGCCCCTCAACATCCTCAACGTCTGGCAGCACACTCCCTGCTTCCTCAGCCGTTGGCCTCGATGCTTCCATCCTAACCGATTCCTCCTTCTCTTCAGCCATTGTCTCCCCCTTTTCCCTAATAAACGCCAGCTTATCATCATTCTTATGCATTAAAACAAACCTAGCTCTTAGGATTTTACTCTGCAAATGGGTTTTTGGGCTGCATTTAGGCATAAAATAGGTTAGGCATGCATTGCACTTTTCATTGTCTTTTTGATATGTTTTTGTGAGTGTTAGGGATGAACAGATATACAGATCCCTAAAACCCTAGCACTCAAGAAGGTAAATGGTGAAGGAGAAGCTCAAACTAGCTGGAATTCAGCTTGATCCAGCTCACCACAGCTGGAACCTAGCTCACTTGAACTAGGGTTAGCTCATCCCAGCTCCATTCAACTAATCTTAGCTGAATGGTAGCTCAAGAGAGTTAATCTTAGCTCACCCTAGCTAAAGTCAGCTCAGATCCAACTCAACTTAGTTGAGTCTAGCTCATCTCAGCTCCCACTAGTCCACAGGGAGCTCTAGCTAGCTCAGCTGAGTTGACAAGAGTTCACCCCAGCTCAGATCCAGCTACATCCAGCTCCACTCAACTCTAGCCAGCTGAAGAAGAACTCATCCCAGCTCAGGAAGCTCAAGTCCAGCTCCCGGGGACTCAGCTTAGCTCAACTCAGTTGAGCTAAGCTACCTTAGCTGTCTCAACCAGCTTGATCCTCCTTGGGAGCACCAGACCTAGCTCACCTCAGCTCATTATGGTATAAGCTAGCTCACTTTAGCTTGGCTTAGCAACTAGCAAAGAACTAGCAAGCTAAGCCAGCTAGAGTAGCCCCATGCCAGCCTCTTCAGCAGCAGCCAGCTCCAGCTCCAGCTCTAGACTTCTCCTCCTCAGCTCCTCCCTCCAAACCCTAGCTCCAACACCTTCTCCTCTACTCCCCCTTTAGCTAAGCTAGCTTAGCTTAGCATAGCTTATCTTAGCTTAGCTAGCAACCTGCTCCTTGGCCATCCACCACCTTCAAATTCAACCCTAGCTAGCTCCACCAACTTAAGCCTTCCTAAGCTAGCTACCCTACTCAAGTTGGCGCCACCTCTTAGCCACCCCTTCACCCCATCATCACCACCAAAAGACACCAAAAGTTGGTGCCAAAAACTACCCCTAACCACCTCTATTTTGGCGCCAACTTTCAGCCCTTCATCCACCCTACACCTACCCACATAACCCATCCTAGCCATCCACCTACCCCTCCTTCTAGAACCCTTCTTGGCGCCAACTTAGACCCCCTTCTAGAAGCCATTTTGGTGCCAACATCAAGGGGTGTCAACACCCATAACCATCCCCTAGGTGTCCCTTAAGGTGGCCCCAATTAACCTTGGCCATTGGATCCTTAACCACCTCCATCCTTCCATCCTAGCCCTCCATTTCAAGGGGCACCTTAACCCCCCATCCTACCCTATAAAAAGGCCACTACCCACCACCATTCAAGGCATCCTTGGCTAGCAAATTCACTCTCATATTCCACCTAGAAGCCCACGTCCAAGAGAGAAGAAGAAGAAGAAGATTAAGGGGATATTCTGTCCCCTTGGTGCCTTCCCCTCTTCCCTTCTCTCTTGGGTCACGCCAGCCAAAGGAGAAGCCAGGAAATGAAGATCTTTAGAGGAGATCTTGAAGGTGGTCCATGCCACCTTGGAGGAGTTTTTGAGGGTGGTGCATGCCCACCCCTTGGAGAGAGCATTGAAGGTGGTAGCTTCCACCTTAGAGGAGCTCTCAAGGAAGGAGAAGAAGGAGGCCCTCTTTTCAAGCCAAGGAGCAGCTAGGCTTGGAGCAAGAAGACTCCCTTCTTCACCAAATTTTGCAAGAGAATTAGTGTTTCTTTATTTTCTTTTAAATTTGTTTAGTTCTAGTGGAAGCATTCCTCTACTTGTCCTTGAAAAGAACACTAATTCTAGTCAATTAAATTGCCTTCTTTTAGCCTTTTATTGCAATTGTTACTTTTGGTTCTAGCACTTGTTTCACCTCTTCTTCCTAATTACTCTAGGCCTCCACTTGCCTAGAGTGAGCTTAGGAAGAAGATATTTCTATCTTTTAAATTTTAGTTAAGCAATTGTAGGTGTTAATACTTTCCGTTACAATTCACATTTTGCTCTCGTCTCTTCAAAACAAAAAAAAAAATTACATAATTAAAATACCAAAAAGAAAGTTGAGATGTGTTTTTAGCAAGAGAATTGAATTGCAATTTTTGCCTCCTTGGATGACCCTAGATACTCCCCTATCTAGGTTTATAAATTTAAAAGCGTATGCGAATTTGCGTGTTACAATGACTTTAAAAACCCGCTTTTACAAATCACGCGTATTTCGCATGTGATGGTCCTTGCATTTTTTGAAAGAGGGGGATTCTTCAAGAGAAGCCTTACACACATCCTATGCAACCGCCTCTTCAACAGCTTCAGATTCAGATGACTTTGTAGATTCGTCCCTAGCAGGAGGGGTGACGTAATAATTACGAAAATAAAATATAAACAATCTCACAAAATACAATCACACAAAGTACACAAAGATTTTTAGGTGGAAACCCAAACCGGGTGAAAACCACCACCTAACCCTCTCGAGTTAGGATTTTCCGATCAACCAAGTTGATCAAAATCCACTAAACGAATCACTTTAAACGAGGGTGATTCAACCTCAATTACAACCACGCTACAAGTGCGAGGGTAGCGTTCCTCAACCCCTTCTCTCCACAAGAAGGATTTTGTCCCACGAAGGAGACGGGAATTCGCAAAGCGAATACCCAACCAAATAACAAAGATAAAATAACAAATAATCCTATAGAGCCAACAAAGTAATTTTAAACCTAAGCTTCTATAGGAATTAAGAAACTCCCCTTTGCAAGGAGTGCGTCGGCGACGCGGATGCATGAACAACATGACGGCGCTACGTTGCTCTCGTGAACTCCGGCGGGAGAGCGGGTGCGTAAAGCTTGATGCTCTCAAGATGAAGAATTAGAGCTTGGAGAGCAAGAGAGACACAAAATGGTTTGAAAGTGTATTGCAAGGTATGTCTTGTGTTTCTAGGTGCGTGTTAGTGTGCAAGAGGTTCCCCTCTATTTATAGAGGCCTTAGGAAAGTTTTGGATGGCTTAGGAAAGGCTCCATAGCCGTTGGGTGCAAAGCCCAAGTGAATCAACCAAAAATCAGGAACAATCACTGCACTGACAGGGTTATCTGACGTCTGATTCTGGCATCAGACGTCTGGAAGACCCCTTTAAGACGTCTGAAAGTAAGGTCAGACGCCTGATTTTGGGCGGGTCTCTTCTTGACTTGAATAAGATCTAAACAGGGTTCTAGTGCAAGTCCATCAGACGACATACAGGATGTCTGGCACTATGTCTGGACGTCTGGAAACCTACTTTTTCGTGGGAATGAATTTGCAATGGCTACAAAATCTCTAAGAAGAGATTTTCGTGTCAGTCGAGGCAAAACGGTCAATTATCAGACTTCTGGAAGGGCTTAAGGACGTCTGATAAGGCTCTAACGGTCATATCCTTGAGTGTATGCTAAGAGAGCCAACGGTCCACTAATTGGATGTCTGGCAAAGTCATCAGACGTCTCCTAAGACGTCTAAGGTCTATGGTCTGGACGTCGTGAATCTCCTTTGTTTTCCATCAAGCTCGTCCAATCCATCCTGGATGCGTGCTCGAACACCGTCTGGTCATGTCTACATTTGCAATTGACCTGAAATCTAAGACTCCAAGTGCAAATGTTAAATAACACGTGCTTTTTTATCATCAAAACAAATGATCGTGGTACTCTAGCACCAACAGACTTATCTTGTCTCACTACAGTTCCACCCACCGTGAACCTCAGCAGCAGCAACCATGAACTTCCACCACATCTTAAAATCAATCTGTCAAGGACCGAACCAGCTTTAAACACATCGACCATCACATTTAACGAATGCCCATCGCCCTCCAGCAGTCCTACAACCGCATCTTCAGCCATTGAGGCAAACCCAGGTATCATGGAGGCCACAACCTCCTTTGACCTCAGGTGTAAAGGTAACCCCTTGATCTCAAGTTTCCCCGACCTGGATCCCACTTTCTATGGCGGCCTCTCCGGCAAAGCTCCATCAAAGAGAGAAACCAATCTCCAGATCACCGTTAGGCCATCATTGAAAGATGTTTGAAATCGCAGCCTCTAAACATCCATCATCCCCAACCCAAATAGAATAAATCGTGTAGGCGACAGAAAGGCAAATTGCTAGGAATTGGTCGAGGGGGAAAGAGAGCTTACCAGATTGTGCACATTCTCCGATGTCGGTCTCCCAGTCATAACCTCTCCGATCAGTGCTCCTCGTAATATCAGCTCTTCCACTTTGATGTTCTCTGTCATAGGGACCTCCACATCAACCGTATGCCCCCCAAAGGTACGGGGGGGTGGGGGCGGTGCTGGCGTCGACTGAGCCCTGGATTTCAAAATCTCAGAGCATGGGAAAGGGCAGCCTTTCATCTGCCCATCAAGAACTCTGCAGGAATCTCACTTGTGACCAAATCCCCCACATGCTAAACATACAATGGGAGATCTGCAAGTAGCTACCATATGGCCCCATTGCCGGCACCGGAAACACACGATCCTTCTGTTCTCCCTTACACTCCCTCTATCAATCCACCTCGCCTCCATCACCCTTTTATCATGTATATCGGAGTCTCTCCTCTCCTTCCGCCTCCATGCCCACAACCTCCAAGTTGTCCATCCTTCGTCTTCCCTGATTCTACTAGTCGCCGCCCTGATATCGCCTGTTGCTGCCCTGAGACCGCCTGCTGCCATCACCATTCGAAAAATCTACGTCCCACGGAATCTGGATCTTGCGGTGTTGTGGTAGATATGTGATATTAAAGTTGTAGTTGATGATCCATATATTGAGGAAAACCTGACAACTTCTAATCAACCACAAGACGATCAAAACCTGCAATTAGAGGAGTCTGAACCTAACTTAGATACACCCATAACTCCTTCCCTTACTCTTGACACACACCCTGAACCGGCCGCTACTACTGATAACCCCGTTCTGGAACTCAAGCCTCTTCCCGACCATCTGAAGTACGTCTTTTTGGGTTCCAATCAGACGTTTCCTGTGATTATCAACTCTAGACTCACACCTAATCAGGAGTCCTGTCTGATTATTGTTCTCCAGCAACATCGAAGAGCCATTGGATGGTCTCTCGATGATTTGACTAGTATAAGCCCCTCTTACTGCACACACCGTATCTACACCGAAGAGGGCACATGACCTTCTCATGAAATGCAAAGACGTCTGAATCCTAATCTGCAGGAGGTCATGAAAAAGGAGATCATCTACCCAATCTCCGACAGTCGGTGGGTGAGTCTAATCCAGGTTGTGCCTAAGAAGGCAGGACTCACCGTGATCACGACTGAAATCGAAGAAATCATACCAACTCGTGTGGCGAATTCGTGGAGAGTCTGCATTGATTACAGAAGACTCAATTCCTCCATGAAGAAGGATCATTTCCCACTACCATTTATTGATCAGATCCTCGAGAAACTAGCGGGAGATAAGTTCTTCTACTTTTTGGACAGGTACTCTGAATATAACCAGGTGGCAATCCATCTCAAGGATCGAGAAACGACCACTTTCACCTGCCCCTTTGGGACATACACATTCCGAAGGGTGCCGTTTGGTCTCTGCAATGCACCTGCTACTTTTCAGTGGTTCATGCTTTCCATATTCTCAGATATGGTAGGTGATTATCTGGAAGTCTTCATGGATGAATTTTTAGTATTCTGAGAATCATTTGATGATTGCCTCCTGCACTTGGTCCAAATCCTCAGGTGGTGCATTAAAATGAATCTGGTTCTTTCTTGGGAAAAAAGCCATTTCATGGTGCCTGAAGGAATTGTCCTGGGACATCTCATATCGGAAAAAGGCATCCAGGTCGATTAAGCCAAGGTGAACTTGATTTTCAAACTCCCTATGCTTAGCTCAATCAAGGACATCCGATATTTTCTAGGGCACATTGGTTTTTACCGTCGATTCATTCCTGATTTTTGAAAAATCACGTGCCCCCTGACCACTTTGCTTTCTAAGGATGTACCTTTCGAAATCTCCAAGGAATGCATTCAAGCATTTGAAATCCTCCGTGATCGAGTTACCCAAGCTTCTGTCCTACAGTCCCCTGATTAGTCTTAACCCTTTGAGATCATGTGAGATGCATCTGATTTCTCTGTAAGAGTGGTACTTGGGCAGAAAATTGAAGGAAAACCCATGGTCATATACTATGCTAGCAAGACACTTGACGAGGCTCAGTGTATTACACAGTTACGGAGAAAGAGCTACTAGCCGTAGTATTTGCCTTGGAAAAATTCAAATCATATCTCCTGGGTTCCCATGTTATCATTTACTCGGATCAGCTGTGAGGCATCTCCTTGCGAAGAAGGATGCGAAGCCTCGATTAATCCGCTGGATCTTGCTGTTGCAAGACTTTGACCTCGAGATTTGCGACAAAGCAGGAAAATAAAATATGGTAGCTGATCACTTGTCCCACCTTCCTTCTGAGATCATCGACCCCTCCGGACCCATCACGGAACATTTTCCTGATGAGCACCTCCTGACTATCAATATAGGGCTTCCATGGTTTGCTAATATAGTAAACTACCTAGCATCACATCAGATCCCATCTGATTGGCCGAAGGCCAAGAAGGACAAATTACTTTCCGATGCCAAGTATTACTTCTAGGAAGACCCGTATCTTTTTCGCATCGGTACTGATCAAATCATTTGACGATGTGTCGTGGAAGCGAAAATTCATGACATATTGTCCTCCTGCCATGACCAGGCATGCGGTGGACATTTCTCAGGTCATAAAATCGCAGCGAAAGTCCTCCAGTGCAGCTTCTATTGGCCCACGATTTTCAAAGACTCATACAATCACTGTAGGGCATGCACTCGTTGCCAGACCTTAGCAACATGAGCCATCGTGATATGATGCCCTACAGCTGATTCTCGTATGAGAAATCTTTGATGTGTGGGGGATTGATTTTATGGACTTTTTCCTATTTCGGATGGCTTCGAGTACATTCAACTTGCTGTTGACGTGTCCAAATGGATTGAAGCCATTCCGACCCGAACCAATGATCATAAGGTGGTTATCAAATTTATTCATCAGAACATCTTTTCGCAGTTCGGGATTCCACATGCTATAATCTCTAATGGAGGGACCCATTTCATTAATGCTCAGTTCAGGTCACTGATGACGAAATACGGGCTGTCGTACCAAATCTCTACTCCTTAGCACCCCCAAACTAATGGTCTAGCTGAGCTATAAGATCGGGAGATCAAGAAAATCCTCCAGGTTACTGTTCGACCTGACAGGAAGGACTGGTCATCCTGACTTTCGGAAGCTTTGTGGGCTTATAGGACCACCCACAAAAACCAGTTAGGTATGTCTCCCTTCAGATTGGTGTATAGGAAGGCATGTCACCTCCCCGTCGAATTAGATAACGAGGCCTATTGGGCAGTACGGAACTGCAACCTAGATCTTTCTAAGGCAAGAACCCACAGAAAGCTTCAAATGAGCAACATTGATGAATTACGCCACGACATGTATGAGAACTCACGAATTTACAAAGAGCAGGTTAAGGCCTTTCACGACAAGCACATATCCAGAAAGATCTTCCACCCTGCTCAAAAAGTCCTACTCTTTGATGCCAAGCATAAATTGTTCCCAGGAAAACTATGATCAAAATGGATCGAACCTTACCTCATCTGATGAATCTTTGGAAGTGGAGCCATTGAGATCAATCCACTAAGCCACGATTTAGAACCTTTTGTCATGAACGGTCAGAGACTCAAACCATTCATTGACTTGAGCGATACAAATTTTGCTGAGATATCCTTTACCCTCCATTCTCCTTGAGCTCATTATGCCCAGCCGATGGCGTAAAAATCAGCACTTAACGGGAGGCAACCTGTCATTTTCGAAAAACCCGAAACCTTTCTTGACATTCCTATGCTGAATTCATATCGCACTTTAGGGTTCATCCATTAGAATAGCCGACCACAACTCAAGTACTCGTACTCAAGTTTTGAGATCGTTCGCAATAGTCACCTTGGCCCGTTAGCCCACCCAGAACCTGTTCTAATAAATGATTTAAGCAAACCTCGAACCCACCTAATTTACAATGGGGACATTGCAAATCGTAGGCATGGGGGGGTATGAAAGTACAAAACGTCGTGAAAAATCATCTCACAAGAAAAGGTTTCAACAAAAAATCACATATCACAAAAACACCAAAAAAAATGAAAAAATTCTTGAAAAAGAACAAAAAAAAAATTCTGAGGGGAGAGAAAATTTTGAGGCCATTACAAATCATGAGGTGAAAAAGGGGAAAAGTAAAAGGAGCAAAAAATAAAAAGAAAAAGAAGAGATAGTCATTAGTTTAACTAAGTTCTAAACTATATCAAGAAAAGGAAAATGAAAGGGAAAAAGTGTTGGTGCTAGAGCACCACGATCATTTGTTTTGATGATAACAAAACACGTGTTATTTAACATTTGCAATTTGAGTCCTAGATTTCAGGTCAATTGCAAATGTAGACGTGCTTAAACGAAGTTCGAGCTCGCATCCAGGATGGATTGGAGGAGCTTGACGGAAAACAGAGGAGGTTCGCATGGAGCGACAGATTGAAGATAGAAGACAAGAAGAATAGGATAGATTCTTTTTAATCCTTTCTTGTATCTCTTGTCTTTATTTGCTTGCTCTTTTTATTTTTCTTAGAATATTATGTTAAAGAGCCTCAAAGAACCCTAACAGTAGTCATAGGAACACCAGCACAACCCTAGGATACTTAGGTTTTCTGTAGAATACTTAGAAAACCAATATAGGGCTCAAACAGCATTTCCAGATGTCTAATTCCCAAATCAGACGTCTGATAAAGTATTTTAAGACGTTTGACTGTTGTTTCAGACGTCTGATAACTATTAGGCTGGAGTTAGTATTCTGTCTGATGAAATCAGACGTCCAGACCTTAGTCCAGACGTCTTAGAAGACGTCTGATGGACTTGCCAGACATCCAGATAGTGGACCATTGGCTAGCTTAGCAGGCACTGCAGAATATGACCGTTAGAGCCTTATCAGACATCCATAGGACTATCCAGATGTCTGATAATTGACCGTTTTGCCTCAGCTGACCCAAAATCTCTTCTCAGAGATTTTCTAGCCATTGCAACGTTTGGAAAATCCATTCCCACAGTAAAAGTAGGTTTCCAGACGTCCAGACATAGTGCCAGACGTCCTGTATGTCGTCTGATGAACTTGAACAAGAACCCTGTTTAGATCTGATTCAAGTCAGGAGGAAACCCGCATGAAATCAGACGTCTGACCTTGAAATCAGACGTCTTAAAGTGGCCTTCCAGACGTCTGATGCCAGAGTTAGACGTCTGATTACCCTGTTAAGCGCAATGATTGTTCCTGATTTCGGGCTGATTCTCTTGGGCTTTGTTCCCAACGGCTATAGAACCTTTCCTAAGCCTTCCAAAGCCTTCCTAAGGCCTCTATAAATAGAGGGGAGCTTTTGACACACCAAGACACACCAAGAGAAACACAAGACACAGTTAAGCAACATAGTTCCACTCTCTTGTGTCCTAGCTAGCTCTTGCTCTCCAAGCTCAAGCTCCATTCTCTTGAGAGCATCAAGCTTCGCGCACCCGCTCTCCCGCCGTAGTTCACGAGAACGAAGTTGCGCCGTCGCGTGGCTCACGCACCGCGTCATCAACTCGACAGACTCCTTGCAAAGGGGAGTTTCCTATTTCCTATAGAAGCTAGGTTTAAATTCCTTTGTTGGCTCTATAGGATTACTTGTTTTATTTTATCTTTGTCTTTTGGTTGGGTATTCGTTTTGCGAATTCCCGTCTCCTTCGTGGGACAAAATCCTTCTCATGGAGAGAAGGGGTTGAGGAACGCTACCCTCGTACTTGTAGCGTGGTTGTATTGAGGTTGAATCACCCTCGTTTTAAGTGATTCGGTTTAGTGGATTTTGATCAACTTGGTTGATCGGAAAATCCTAACTCGAGAGGGTTAGGTGGTGGTTTTCACCCGGTTTGGGTTTCCACCTAAAAACAATTGTGTACATTGTGTGATTGGTTTTCTTTGGTGAGATTGCTTTATATTTTATTTCCGCATTTATTACGTCACCCCTCTTCAAAGGGAAAACTACAAAAAGTGCTTAGGAAATACAGAAGAGATTAGTAGGAACGCTGATCTTAGGCCTCTTGGGCTAGACTCCTTGGCTTAAAAATTCAAGTATTCGCTAAGATTTGGATAGTCCTAAAGAGCTTGGGGAAAATGCGAAGCTTAAGTATTAGGTCTAAGGCTTAGGGAGTATTCTGCCTCGTTAATTGACCTCTGGTTTGCGGGACTCAATAACCTAAGCACCCCAATCCACACATAGTCTGGTTCGGTGCGCATAAGTATCAAAATCACGCAAAAGCGTTTAATTGTTCTGAAAAAGTCGCTTAGATTAGGAGCGACCGATTGACACAAGTTGATTTGGATGAGTTCCTAGCACGGAGAGGCAGGAAATTCCCCTCAAAGATGCTCAATAACATATCGTCTCCTCAGTGCTTGTCTCCTAGGATATTTACATATCTTACTGGGGGCATGTAAGCACCCTATGCTAGTTCAGATGCCATGGGCGGCATTATCACGAAATGTCGATTGTCAGGGTCTGGATTTAGCTACAGAACACCATGGGCGGGATTATCTCAAAATCTCGAAAGCCAAGGTTCAGGAGGTTGCCATGGGCGGTGCTATCACGAAGCATCGATTGCCAGGGACCCTTCGAGAATTGATGATGGGGACTAGGAATCTGATACAGATCGTGTTGAGAAGCCAATCCAAAGTTAGAAATAAAAAGAATAGAGAGATAAAACACTCCAAACAAAGAAAATTCCTCTGTCTCTCTCTTACAAAAATGCATTGCAAACTAAACTAAGGCTAAAATATGTTACAAGCATGGGTGCTTTAACTGCGGAGTCCAACGAACCTTAGGATAGTTATTGTGGGGATTAAAAACCTTTGCAGCAGACTGAGGCTAGTGCTAGTCAGGTCTAGATCTTGGTTGGTACTTGAGTACCTCTAGGCCTACTATCGGCATTCTAACCTAATCAAGAAGAAAAAAGCACTCATCATGGTCTAGAATCGAAGTTAAAACCTTAAAACTTTGCTAAGGGACTACCAAAAGCTAGGCATGGGGGTATGATGGGAACATTATCATGAGCCCTAACTAGCTCATTTGACCCAAAGAAGAGAACACAGGCTCCTACATAACCAACTGGAGGTCTTAATTCAATGAATAACCATTCTGAGATAAAAGCAAGAAACAAGGGGTAAAACTGCAATTTTACCATTGTATTACAATGAGTTTTCTCAAGGGCTAAACATAGGTCAAATGGTCTTAATAAGATAAAAAGTGGGTTAGTTTAAATAGAAAAGGGTTCGTGTGAATTCTGAGAATTAAATGACTTCTAGTAACCCTAAAACAGACCCGCTTGATTAAATAAGGTTTTGGTTAGGAAAAAATTCACCTAAACCCTCTGAAAATCATATAAAAATATTCTATAGGGCTTAGAACCTTCAATTTGGCCATTGGTACCTATTTTGACTTATAATGGGGTCTCAGACAAATATTTACCCTAAATTGAGTTTTTACGTAAATTGCCTAGTCAAACGTAGACAAACCCAAAATCCAACTTCACCATTAGATTCCTTAGGTCCAAATTAGGTTTTTACCAAAATTTGGACCTAAGAGGAATTCATCTTGACCCACTTTGCAAATAGTCCAACCCAATTCCATTTCTACCCCTAGATTTCAAAAACCCTTACAATGACCCCTATCTTCTTCTTCATTCTTTGCAATTAGGTCCCTTCACCATTATAGAGGAGGAATCCTACTCCAGCGAGATTGCAAGGGCCATTTCTCCCTGATCCCTCAGAGAATCCCCATCGAAATTGAAAGGGAGATTCTCTGAGAAATCTCCAATGTGAACCTAATTTGAGGTCCTACTTGGTACCCAATCTCTCATGCAAACACATGAGAGATTCGGGTCTCTTTCGAGTTACCATCGCCAGCGAACATACCTTGCTTGGAATCTTGGCTTCCAAGAACAAATCCATCATCAGAAGCCTATTTAAAAGACCCCAAATCACCCTGCATCTGCTAAGCTTGAAATTGACCAGGAAAACCCCCCAAATTCGTCCCTCCTCCGGTCAGATCACTCATAAAGCTCCAGTGACCTTCCCTGATTTCCCTCGTCGCCTAGCCACAATACCAGTGGTAGGTTCTTTTCCCTCATGTTTGTCTACGTCGCGTAGTACTCACCGACGCCTCTACATCCCCTTCGTCCTCACTGACCACCTTCTTTGAGTACCTTCGTCTCCGGCATCGATGATACGAGCCAAACGCCACCCCTGCCTCCCTCTTCGTCCCTTCACGCCCAGGTAGGTTCCCTCTCCCTTCTACTCCTTTTTCCCTCTTTATTTCTCAAAAACAGCCCTCAACGCCACCAATCACCATCACCTTCTCCACCTCCGGCCAAACCTCCGGTGAGGCGTCCCCGTCGCTCCGCACATCCACCCGCCTCGCCAACCACCCTACGACCTCCGCAACACCCCATTGATAATCTCCCACTACTCCAATCACTCTGCCACTCACCCAAAAGTGCTCCCAAACACACCCACTTGCACGGCCAGAACGTGCCTTAGGCACGCTCCCATAGGCGGTCTAACGCCACGCCGACCACCGCAGCACACTCGCCATGCCTCAATGAAGCCTCTTGAACATTTTGACGTGGCCGCGAGGCCGTTTGCATGATTTCCGATACAGGGGCTCACCGTCATTGAAACGAAGCTCGAAGCAAGCTTGCAGCTGCTCTAGGCTTCGCCCGCTCCAGGCTCATAGTCCCAGGTTGCGCGGGATACACTTTTGCACAACTCCAGGCATCTAATTGGTGTCGAAGGCTGAAGCTGTAGCTGTAATCGAATGAAGCATCTCTACTGCAGATGCACGCGAGGAAGGTGGGTAGATAGTCCCACCTCGGAACTGGATGAAGCGTCGTGCCCGTATAAATTATTTTTCTGCCAATGGCTTATCGCCTCCTACTCATAGGGTGAGGTCCCCTCTCACCCGACTCGATGCCTTGTCCGCGACCACCCCTCGCGGACGTGGTAATCCGACCCGACCCAGCACACCTCGCCCACCACCTCACGCCGGTGGACCTGGTCTCGGGCACGTACTTGACCCGATTACCCAAGAAAGTGGCTCTGGGAGAGTGAACCTAAGAGAGAAAGTAGAGAAGAGAGCTTGCGCGGGTAGGGGTAGGTTTTGCTCTGCAGGGGAAGGAGAAGACAAGGTCGAAGAGGAAGCTAAGGGGTTGAAAAGGATGAAGGTAGGAGAAGGAGCTGAAGAGAAGAACGAGAAAGAAAAAGAAGGAAGGAACTGAAGGAAGAAGCTGAAGGCAGCCGAGATTGAGAAGAAGGCAGAGGAAGAGAAAGGCTAAGGCAAGGAATCAGAAAAAGAGAAAGAAAGAAGAAGATTAAAAGCAGCTGCCATATACAGAGAAAAAAAGGAGAAGAACTGTAGCACCAATATTTAAGGCGTCTGATTCACAAATCAGATGTCCAATTTTGTGCTTATTCACATACATTGATTTCTTTAATATTATGTGCTTACAATTATCTTTTTGCACTATAACATTGATTTTTATTGCATATTATATTCTTTCAAATTATCAAGTTGTGATCTTGATTTCTAAACCCTAATTTGCTCCCTGTGTTCGACCTTGGACTTTAAATTCGAGTAATAAATTGTATTTGTTTTGAATGCTTTTTCGAATGTACTACAACGTGACTTTTTAAAACCCGATCAAGCGCTCCAAACACAACCTAACTTGGTTCTAGCCTATTTGTAGATTCTGAGCTTAAAAAGGTATCCTTATAGGGTATGGGCTTAGGCTTTTGGTTTGTGGGGAAGACCCAATCAAAGCCCCACTCTTCCAACTCCTCGGTTTCTATATCATAGATTGGCGTGACTTCTGAAAAATCAATCTATATTTCTGAGGTTGTTGGAGAGGGATATTCATCAAGCAAAGGCCCAGAATCATACTCTTCATTTAAACTTTGATTGTCGTCATACGGGGCCGTGTAATCTTCCCAATAAGTTTCAGATCTAGATTCTAGGCTGAGGATGTGGGTTGAATTACTAGAATCTAGGTCAGAATTGCCTTCGAGGGTCACTTTATCCGAATAAGGGGTGGGATTTACACCCTCGAGTGGTTCTGTTTTAATCTTATTATTACAGGAGTGTTAGAATTCTATGCTTGGTGAATTAGGATTTTGGTTTTGTAGGGCTGGCTCAAAATCGTGTTCTCCTGCAATTGGTACTTCCCAACCTAATTCAAGATTAGGCATGTTATATTCCATCAGGGTTGGGAGTCCACAACAACCTTGTGTCTCAAACCTGGGTTTTGGGAAATCAGATTGATCCTCAATATTAGTCCAAGATGGTTCATTAATTGTTTAGGGCATGTACGGGTATTTTTGATCGATAACTTGTTTCAACAATTTCATCATCTCTTCCCATTTTTCAAGATCATCTTGGTGTTTTTCCCAAAGTACAGAATGTGTTATGCATTGGAGATATTTAAAGTTATGCAATTTTTCTCTCTCAATGTATCATGTTATGAGAATATCCCAGGTTGATCCTTTTGTTGCTTCTGTTAATAACAATTGGGCACAGTTTATCATGAAGGTTGTTGTTGTTGATACACTAACCTGAATGTCTTCTACTAGTTTTGAGGTTTTGTACTCAATATCATAAAATTCAAGGGCATTCTCAACCATTCTATCTCTCATGGATCTTTGTGATTCAGGTTTCCTGAATGGTTTGCCTAAGTAACCAAGTTGCATATTTGAATCAAATGGTGGAATCAAGATGCAGAATCAAAATTTAAGTGTCAGATTGAAGTGATTTGATCTAAAAGAGAATCCTACTGAAAATATGTGTGTGTGCTCTAAATAAAAGGGATGAGGTACTAGATGTGATATTGACTCGATCAAGGCACCCAAAGATTTTTGGATGACTATAGAGGTTCGGGGCGGATGAGACTCCTGGATTAGAAAGTCATCCACCTGAGAATTACCTGGGCAGCCAGAGAGGGAGAGACCCGCAAAGACTCCTACATAGTAGAGCGCCCCCATGGGTTACAGGGTTTCCCCCACCCGACCTCTCTTGTCACTGAGGGTCCAGGTAGACCAGAATGATAACTTGACCTCTTAAGTCTACCAGTTTTATATCCTAATTTGTGCCTTTGATTTCACTTGAATTAGCAGTTGTTTTGACTTGTGACCTAATTTGGAGGTTGGTTGGCCTACAATGTAATCCAACTTCACCTGACCTGCCCTAAAGATGGCAGAATGACTCCAGGTAAAGACCTAGAAATCACCCTGATTTGACTCCCCGGTTATTAGGTCCAAGGTTTTAGGGTTCAAGTGAGTTTAGATCTTGATTTTAGGGTTTTTCTTGATTAGATGTTTTCAATCAAGGGCTTGGGTAGCACACAAATGCGGGTGGGTTTGTTTCCTCTTATGCAGGCAAGTGTGAACTATCACTCCAAACCCTAATGTAGAAACCCTAATTTGACTTTATTTCCATGTCCACTTTGAGTTTCACAAATGTTCTCCTTGGACTTCAAACAAGAAGTGCGTAGTCCAAGAAGATTAGAAATTAAGCGTAATCCCTAGTAGGCACAGAAATTTTGGGGTAGGATCTCTAAATAGAATCATTTCAACTGTAATGAGATTTGAAAAAAATTTTGCAGATTAGGAAACTGGCCTTTTAAATGATAATTACTATGAAAAATACGGCAGGTGATTCCTAATTATTTGTTTCCTTTTTGTCTTCCCAAGATTAAGAGGTTGATTAGGGAAGAATAGAGAAGTTACTTGCCCTGGAGTGGTTGCTTTGCCGGGAGATCTCCTCGTGAAGTACCTCACAAAATCACAATAAAGTAAATAGAGCAAGTTAGTGCTCAAATATAATCAAATAATGTAGAGAATAGTGGTGAATTGCGCATTGCTCCCAGGCAACGATGCCAAAATGTTTCACGTGCTGGATCGGTATTAAGAGTATCGCATTGTAGTATAGCCGAAAAAGCATTTAAAACAAATATAATTTTATTACTCAAATTTGAAGCCCAAGGTCGAACACAGGGAGCAAATGGAATTCATGCACTAATCTCAATAATAAATGCAAACTGAACACATAATACTACTCAAAATCTAATTAGGAATGTAAAGCATGAGTAAATGAAGAATAAAAAGAGTTGTAGCTAAAAATAATGGAATTGATTTGTCTCTCTTGATTCTTCTTCTTCTTCCTTCTCTTCTTCTTTCTCTGTTGTTGGCTCCTTCTTCTCTGGCCCTTTTCTTCCTTTGCCTTTTCTTTGGCTTTCTTCCTTTTTTGACTTCAGCCTTTTCCTCTTCAGCTTCTTCCTTTGCCTTAGGCCTTTACGAACCTTTTTCTTCAGCTTCTTCCTTCTCTGTCTTCTCCTTCCTTCTTTCTCTTCCTTTCTTCTTTCTGTCTTTAGCCTTCTCGTCTTTAGCTTCTTTGCATCCTTGTCTTCTCCTTCCTCTTCTTCAGCTATGCTTCTCCTCCTCTTCAGCTTGCAGAGCAAAACCTACCCCTTACCCGCGTGTACTCTCCTCTCCTTTCTCTCTTAGGTTTCGCTCTCCCAGAGCCACACGTTTCTCGGGTAATCGGGTCGAGTACGTACTCGAGACTAGGTCCACCGGCGTGCGGTGGTGGGCGAGGAGTGCAAGTTGGGTTGGGTCAAGACCAGGTCTGCGGGATGTGGTCGTGGACGAGGCCATGATAGGTGGAGAGAGGGACCTCACCCCGTGAGTTGGAGGCAATAAGCCATTGGCAAGAAATTGATTTATGCGGGTGCTGCACCTCTTCTAGTTTTGAGGTGGGACTATCTTGCCACCTTCTTCGTGCGCACCTGCGGCAAAAATGTTCCTTCGATTGTAGCAACTGTGACTGCCCTTGCATTCAATTGATAGCCTAGAGTCATGCGCGAGGGTGTTCCGCACAACCTGGGAAGAGACCTAGAGCTGGCATGGTCTGGAGCTTGATTCAAGCTTGCTTCAAGCTTTGCACTAATGGCGGAGGATGCCTATCCCTGAAATCACTACAACGGCCTCACAACCATGTCATATCACTCTGGAAGCTTCGCCAAGGCACAACGAGTGTGCAACGGTGGTCGGCATGTCGTGGGGACGCCTGTGCGAGTGTGCTTAGGGCACACTGTGTGCGTATGTGTGGGTGTGTTCCAGGGTGTGTTTGGGTGAGTGGCGAAGTGAATGAAGTGAGGGATTGCGATCAGGGTGTTGAGGCGGAGGTCGTAGGGTGGTTGGCGAGGTGGATGGAGGTGCGGAGTGACGGGAGCACCTCGCCGGAGGGATCGCCGGAGGTGGAGAAGGTGACGGTGATCAATGGCGTCGAGGGGTGTTTTTGAGAAATAAAGAGAGGGAGAGAGAGTGTAAGAGAGAGAGAGTCTAAGAAACCTAATCTAAGGATGAAAGGAAAGGGAATCCCACGTTGGTATGGTCACTGGATGTGGGGAAGATGAATACCTCCGTAGGAGAGGTGGCGGCGAGGACAGGGCAGAGGTAACGCTAGCCGGTGTTGTGCGATGTGGATGAATGAGAGGAAGACAACCCAACCACTGGCATTGTGGTTGGGCAATGAGAGAGAGAGGAAGGAGCCGCCGGAGCTTGCGGAGGGTTGCAATCAGCGAGGAGAGAAGATTGTGAGGGAATCTGGCCCAATTCCAGCTGAGGGAATGCAGTTGAATCTGGGGAGTCTTAAATAGATCTCTAGAGGGGGATTTGTGCTTGGAAGTCAGGCTTCCAAGCAAGGCAAGGTCGGCGGTGCTGGCAACTTCAAAAGACCTAAATCCCTCATGCATTCGCATGAGAGAATGGGTACAAATCATGGATCACTGATGGGTTCAGATTGGAGGAGATTACTTAGAGAATCTCCCTTCCAATTTTGGGAGGCATTCTCAGAGCAATCAAGGAGAAATCACCTTCTAAAGCTCGCCGGGGTAGGATTCCTCCGCTATACTGGTGGTGGGACCTATCTGTGAAGATGATAAGAAAGTTAGTGGGCTGATTGTAAGGGTTTTTGAAAGATAGGGGTAGAAATGTAATCAGGTTGGACCTATTTGCAAAGTGGGTCAAGATGAGTTCCCCTTAGGTCCAAATTTTGGTACAAACCTAATTTGGACCTAAGGAATCCAATGGTGAAGTTAGATTTTCGGTTTGACCATATTTGACTGGATAATTTATGCAAAAACCTAATTTAGGGTAAATATTTGTTTGAGACCTCATTCTATGTCAAGATGGGTTCCATTGACCAATTTTAAAGTTCTAAACCCTAGAGAGTATTTTTCTATGATTTTTAAAGGGTTTAGGTGAATTTTATCCTGACCAGAACCTTGGTTAAACAAGTGGGTCTATTTTACGATTTTAAGAAGTCATTTAATTCACAAGATACGCACAAACCCTTTTCTATCAAATCCAACCCACTTTTTATCTTGTTAAGATCTTTTGACCTGTGTTTAGCCCTTGAGAAAACCCATTGTTGTACTACAATGGTAAAATTGTAGTTTTACCCCTTGTTTCTTACTTTTCTCTCAGGAAGGTTATTCAGTGAATTATGACCTCCAGTTGGTTATGTTGGAGCTTCTATTCTCTTCATTTGGTTAAAATGAGCTAGTTAGGGCTCATGATGGTGTTCCCATCAGAGAGCATTCCACTCTTTTGGTCCTGATTTAAGCTGTTAATAGCAGGTGGGAAATAACCATCATCCTCATGAATATGCAGCTTCGAACGTATCCTCAAACTTCGTGTCTTTTCATGTTTTCACGATGTCCTTTGGATCATCGATCAGATTTAATATGTCTAAGATATTATCCATCACATTCTTTTCGATGTGTATAATATCTAAATTATGACATTGTAAGATCTTTTTAGTATGGTAGCCCCATAAAGAAAATGTTTTTCTTTAGAAATCTAGAATTCCTTGAGGTCATCTGGTCTTGTTTGAATGGTCGACCCAACTATCTCTCACCCATTTCTTGTAATCTCTCCATTATAACTTGACCCGGCAACCTGATAGAATCTGTACTAAGTTTATTTTTTGGATTTTTCTTTGAATATTGACACATCTTGCCATTAAATTTACTCTTGAACTGTGATGTTCGCCATCTATGTTCAATAAGTAGAAATCTGTGATGTCCTAAATAATAGAATTTCATACTTTTTAGCAGTCGTAGGTGATGAGTGTCTTCCATATAGACTGGGCAAGCAAACTTTCCTTTAGTGCTCCAACCTGACAAATTTGCATATGTCGGGAAGTCATTTATGGTCCACAACAATGCTGCATGCATATTGTAAAATTCTTTCTTTTCTACATCATATGTCTTCATGTTGGTGAACCACAACTATTTTTGTTCATCGATTAATGGCTGAAGATAAACATCTACTGCATTTCCTGGTTGTTTTGGACCGGGGATTAATATGGCCAGCATCATGAATGATGATCTCATACATAATCAGGGAAGTAAGTTATAAGTGACCATTACCACTAGCCATATAGAATACGATGGATACCTACTCTTAAATGGATTGAATCCATAGCTTGCAAGACCTAACCACACATTCCTTAATTCTGAAGCGAATGAATTGTTTCTTTCGTCAAATCTCTTCCACTCCTTTAAATCAGTAGGATGACATATTCTTCTTTCTTGAGATTTACAATCCTGGTGCCATGTCATCAACCGTGTAGTTTTACTTGATATAAAAAGGTGTTGAAGCCTAGGTGTCAGTGGGAACTAACGAAGAACCTTCTGAGGTTGTTTCCTCTTACTTTCATTTTGACCTTCCTTATATCTCTCAAGTCCACATTCGGGACAGTTACTCAAGTTTGTGAATTCATTTCTGAAAAGAATGCAGTTATTCAGACATGCATCGATCTTCTGATACTTCAAACCAAGCTTACGAATCTGTTTCCTTGCCTCATACCATGAAGCCGGAAAACCATTAGGATTATTCAATAGCTCAGTAATGAACTGAAGTATTTCTGACATGAATTTAGCACTAGCTCTATTCATAACCTTCAGTTGAAACATCTTCAACAAAAATGACAGCTTTGACATTTTCATAACATTGGGAGCAATAGGATCCTCAGCCACCTTAACAGCATCATAAAACGAATCACAATTGAACAGATCTTCCTCATCTATATTTATATCCTCTCTTACTCTCATCTCATTCAACATGTCCTGTATTTCTTCACCTTCTCTATCACCAATTTCCTCATCAATCTCTTCATCAACAGTATTCTCATTATTTATGACTTTCTTAGTCAACTCTCAGTGAGCTACCCATGTAGTGTAATGCTGCCACCACCCATTGCAAATCAAGTGCTCGAGCACAGTATTACGATCATGCAAGGAACTATTTAAACATCTTCTGCATGGGCAGAAGATATTCTCAAATTGACCTCCTTTCCTAAATATCTTCCTATCATCATCAAAGGCCCAATCCAAGAATGAAATTACTCCATCCTTATATCTGGTGTAATTTGAACCCCACAATCCAATCCAAGATTTATCCATTGTAACCTAAAATTTAATGTAAACAAATCACTTATTAGGAAGGGAAAGGACCTAATGATGTGTATCCTGATTAAGATTTTTATTTTATAGCCCATCCTCAAAGATTTGATCACAACCTAGGTTTGCTCGTTACATGTAACCTTAGTGCGGTGAAATTTTGATAGCATCTCCCCACACTTCTCCAGTATACCCACCAATACTAACCTTAGCTAGATTTCTTTCAACACTAAATTAAAGGCATCACAGGAAACTAGATAAGATGAGTTGGTATACCAGAGAAGAGCAGGAAGAAGCAACCAGAATTTCACTGCAATAGGTTACATGTAACGAGCAAAACTAAGTTGTGATCAAATATTTACAGACCTTCTTTAGTTTGGTACTTCACCGAATTAAAGTCAATCAAGTCTTATGGCATGCTATAAAGACAACACATCATTCATGTAAGTGAGGTATACATACACTTCCTGCGTTATCTGTATAACATGATCATAAGTCTCGACGGGCGAGTAATTTGGACACAATTTGACTCGGAGGACTTTTACCCTAGGATTTAGAATACCTAATGTTTGGCCTCACGTGCATATATCTTATTTAGCAAGTGTGTGCATCTAAACAATAAGTAATTTGAATATTAAAGAAATTCAACAAAAAACTAAAATATCATTAAATTAAATTAAAAAAATTGAATGTATATATACCTCTAACTACTCAAGCCTCCAAGTGTACCTGACATTGATAACCTGCAATTTCAAAATCAAATTAATCAAATAATATATTATAATCTTAGATGTTATAAGAGATAAGGAGGGGAGGAGGGCGGAGGCCGATGACATGGTTAGGGTTTTGGAGGAAAAGGGTGGGAGCTGTTGGAGGTGAGGAGGGGGCAAAGAGATAAGGAGGCTTGGAGGTGAAGAATGGAGGGGAGGATTGAATGGAGATAAATAGCGGACAAGAAATTCAATATTCTTGCAAGAATGTGTCTATCCTAATGAGGCAGTACACCTGCCATCCAACCATTCACATAGTCATACATCCACACAAAGGCATAGAATCATCAATCCATTCGGCATCACTCATGCCATAGAAACAACAAGATATTGTTTGGTAGTTCGCCAGTGACTCAAAATACTATGTTAAAGCTTAAATCTTTCCAAATAATACAACCTACCAATTGAACATCATGTAGCAGTATGCCAGTTCAATCAAGCTACATTTAAAAGTTTGGATGATGTAAGGCAGTACCCCTACCATCAAATGACTTCTAAAAACCATCATTCTAGGTGACATTCGAAATATTATGGTAGGGGAAACTTAGGGCAAAATCTTAAATCATAGTTGGTCAAGTTATTTGCCCTAGATAGATGCAAAAGGAAGACCACCAAACTTTGTTGAAAAAGCCATCACTAAGTGGGTTGATTAAGAGAGAAATCCAAAGAACCAATTAAGGGTTTTCTCAAACCATGACTTGATTCAAGACAAAACATGGAAAAGGGGTGGAGCATGAGGGGTTATATCAAGGAGTGCTCCCCTTAATGCAAAGGAGAAGGGGTTGCTGGTCGTTGATCATCGGCGAAGCTACGACAGTTGAGGAGAGGGGGTCGTCGGCTTGGAGTTTGGGTGATTTGGGGCTTTTTGTGCTCATGAGGGTTTTTGGGGAAGAAGGAAGGGGTTAAAGGAGGAGGAGGAGAGGGGGAAGGGGGCGGTAGGAGGGGTTGGGGAGGAGGAGAGGCTATCGATATGAGGAGGAGGAGAGGAGGAGGGGGCGACAGGAGGGGTCGGGGAGGAGGAGGAGGAGGAGAGGGGGAGGGGGGCGGCAGGAGGGGTTGGGGAAGAGGAGGGCGACAGAAGGGGGAGGAAGAGGAGCAGGCTGTTGGAGAGGAGGAGGAGGAGAGGAGGAGGGGGTGGTAGGAGGGGTCAAAGAGGAGGAGAGCAGCAGAAGGGGGAGGAGGAGTAGGTTGTTGGCAGGAGGAGGAGGGCAGTAGGAGGGGTTGAGGAGGAGGCCGCAGGAGGGGTCGGAGAGAGGAGGTTGTCGACATAAGGGGGAGAAGTAGGATGTCAGCAGGAGGAGGAGGAGGAGGAGAGTGTTTAAGCGAGTTCGTCGTTGTTTAAGAGATGCGTCGTAGTATAGGACAAAATCACTCAAAACAGATAAAATTTATAACTCGAATGAAAGTCCAAGGTCGTTCGCTGGGAGCAAATATGGAATTCAATGGCTAATCTCAACAAATAATATAAATGAGCATAATTAATTACTCAAAATCTAATATATAATGTAAAACAAGAGAATATGATGAGTCAAAAAGAATTCTAGACAAAATAATGGTGATTTGGATCACCAATTATTAGTCTAACATATATAGCAAATACTCAAATAATATCACTATTCAAACCAAGTGCACAGTGCACTCCATCAGACGACAGAGTCTTTAACCAGACAACTTAAGTCAACCTTGCTACAGTGCTAAGAGGGCACTGTACTTTCCTCTTCAGCCTTCTCTTCTTTCTCTACGTGCCTCCTCTTCTTTAGCCTTCTGTCTCTTCTCTTCCTTTGCTTCTTTTGCCTTTCCTCTTCTTTCCTTCATCTATGGTCCTCCGCTTCTACCTATTCTATTCTTTGGCCCTTCTGATGCACAAAAGGGGGAAGGCTTCTTCAAATTTGGCCAAGTTTCGAGAACACTAAAGAGCAAAACCCCCCTTAACCCCGCATGCTCTTTCTTTCCTCTCTTTGGGTTCTCCACTTTCACACCCTCCCAGGGCCATGCACAGTATCGGGTAGTCGGGTAATTGGTCTTGAGCACACCTAGGACCAGGGCTGCAAGCATGGGGTAGCAGCCGAGGTGTGCGTGGGCATCGGCGGGTAAACGGGTCGGAGCAAGGCCCGCGTGCACAGTGTCATGGGCAAGGCATGTGAGGGGCGTGTGCAGGGGACCTCACCCCCTGTGTGTCGAGGCAAACAGCCGTAGACACAAATTCCTTTTATTGCACTGCGTTTGCCTTGATGCGAATGATGTGGGACTATCTAGTCCCCTTGTTCCTCTCATGTGTTGCTACAGGTGATGGCACCTTTGATTGAAGTAGCAGCAGTGGTTCTCTTGCCAAATTGAAGTCCTGAGTGTGTGCCTGGAAGTGTTCCGCGTCACTTAGAGGTGGAGCTTGGAGCAGATGCTGCAAGAATACAGCTTCGAACTTGCTCGAAGCAGCTCTTGTAATGGTGGTGGTGGCGGTGAACTAGAAATGAAGAACACAACCTTGCAGCCTCGTCAGATGGTTTAGCAGCTTTGCCGTAGCACAGAAAATGTGGTCGTGGGTGCAGCGTGGCATGCAAGTGTGTGTGGAGGTCGTACGACCTCGGCGAGTCATTGCGGTGAGGGTGGAGTTTGAGAGAGTTGTGGAGTCACGAATCGGAGAAATAGACAGAGGGCTTTTGCCCTCCGTGTGATGGCGGAGCTTGTGGAGTTGGTGGCGGGGGGGATGGAAGTGTGTGGTGGATGGGAACCCTCACCGGTGATGTCGTCGGAGGTGGAGATGAAGGTGGCTTGCGTAGATGTCGAGGGGATATTTTTGGGTTTTTGGGGTTTAAAGATAACCTAAGGATATAAAGAAGCTAAACTAACCCTAATCTAATGGATGAAAGGGGGAGAATGCCACTGGCTTTGATCGGCTAGTGTCGAGGAAGATGAATCCACCGTGATGGGGACGGTGGCGAGGAGAGGGGAAGATGGCGCCTGCTGTGACTGGCGAGACCCGGAGGAAGATGAGGAAGGTTGCTGCGCTTCCAATTTGGCCATTGGAGGTGCAGAGGAGAGCGATCAAGAAGGTCCACCAGAGCTTAGGTTGGAGGTGGCAGGTGATAGAGAAAAGAAGAGATTTTGGCCTTGAACCTAGCTGAGAAGAATAGGTAGGCACTGGGGATCCTTATATAGGCCTCAAGGAGTGGTTAGAGCTTGGGAAGCAAGCTTCCCAAGCTTGGAAGGCTCGCTGGAGTTGGAAACCCAACTCTTTGAAGGATTCGTATGAGGATTTCGGTGATTTCTGGGACTTCGGATCTAGCTAAAAAGGAAGCTAATTTCTTGACGAATTTCCTTTTCAAATTTGAGAAGGATTCGTCAAGAAATTAGAGAGATCTTGCCAAATGAAGCTCGTCAGAGTTGTTGGATTAGGATTGTAGGGCGGAAGGGACCTATTTGAAGAAGAAGACAAAGAAGTTGGGGGGATTTTTGTGAGGAATTCAAAAGCTGAGGGGCTATTGGAAATAAAGAAAGTCAGACTTGGACCAAAGTGCAAACTTGGTCGAAACATTCTTAGATTGGGCCCAAGTTTTGATAGAAATCTAATTTGGACCAAAGGAATCTAATGGTGAAGTTGGATTTTAGTTTTGACCTCATTTGACTATGTAATTTATGCAAAAACCCAAATTAGGGCAACTTTTCGTCTAAGACATAGTTTTATGTCAAAATGGGTTCTAATGGTCAAATTGAAGGTGCCAAACCTTAGAGAATATTTTTCTATGAATTTTAGAGGGTTTAGGTGAATTTTATCCTGACAAAAACCTCAGTAGATTAAGTGAGTCTATTTTTAGGGTTTCATATGTCATTTAATTCTCGAAACACGTGAAAACCCATTTCTGTCTGTAGGGACTCACTTGTTATACATTTAAGACCATTTGACCATTATTTAACCCCTGAGAAAACACGTTATTTTTCTGCAATTGAGATGTGCTGTCAAAATTACAGTTTTACCCCTGTTTTCTTATTATTCTCTCAGAATGATTATGCAATGAATTATAGTCTCCGGCGGTTATGTAGGAGCATTTAATGATGGAATATGACTAAATAAAACTAGATATGGATGATGATGACGTTATCATCATACCCCCATGCCTAACTTTTGCTAGTCCCTTAGCAAAATCTCATGGAATTAACTTAAATTTTAGACCATGCCTTTTTATGCTTAGATTTCTGTTGTGTGCTTTTTCTTGTAGATTAGGTCAGAATGCCAACAGTAGACATAGAGGTACTCAAGTACCAGCCAAGATCCGAACCTGACCAGCTTTAGCCTTAGTCTGCCGCGAAGGTTTCTAAGGCCCACATGAACTAACTTAAGGTTCGTTGAACTCCGCGGTTAAAGCACCCATGCTTAAAACATGTTTTATCTAGGTTTAGTTTGCAATGCATTTTTGTAAGAGGGAGATAGAATAATTTTTTTTGCATTTTTTGGAGAGCTTTCTCTCTCTTTTTCTTCTTTATTTATATCAGATTCCTAGCTCCCACCATCAATCCTCATAGGGTCCCTGACTTTTGATGCTTTGAGATAGCACCGCCCATGGCAACCCCCAGAATCCTAGCTTTCGACACTTTGAGATAGTGCCTCCCATGGTGTTTCGTAGCTAAATTCAGGCACTAACAATTGACATTTCGGGATAATCCCGCCCGTGGCACCTAAATTAGCATAAGGTGCTTACGTGCCCCCGGTAGGATATTTAGATATCCTAGGAGGCAAGCACTGAGGAGAAGGTATGTTATTGCACATCTTCTAGGGGAATTTCCCACTTCTCTACATCAGAAACTCATCCAAATCAACTTGTGCTGATAAGCCGCTCCTAATCTAGGTGGCTTTTCCAGAATAGAATTAATGCATTTGCGTGATTTTGATAATTAAGCACACTAAACCAGACTATGTGTGGATTATGGTGCTTAGGTTATCGAGTCCTTCAAATCAGAGGTCAGTTAACGAGGCTAAATAATCCCTAAGCCTTAGACCTAATACTTAAGCTTCACATTTTCCTCAACCTCTTGAGGACTATCCATATATTAAAGGATACTTGAATTTTTAAGCTTAAAACAAGCCCAAGACGCCTAAGATCAGCACTCATACTAACC
This sequence comes from Thalassia testudinum, assembly GCA_037157565.1. NCBI lineage: Eukaryota > Viridiplantae > Streptophyta > Magnoliopsida > Alismatales > Hydrocharitaceae > Thalassia > Thalassia testudinum. Next base: position 105,125,184 of record JAZHRO010000003.1, on the reverse strand, counting down.
TCTATATCTCTTAGAACTTTTTGACTTTTATTTCTTTCTTTTGATTTGGTCTAGAACTTAAATAGATTCCTCAATCTTTTGCTAATGACTAACTCTTTTCTTTCAAATTGTTGCTCCTTTTCGACATTTAAAATTACCTCCTTTTACCTCCTCAAGAATGATATGCATTCAATTTTTCAAAATTTCCTCCCTTCTCCCATTTTTTTGTTCTTTTTCAATTTTCTATTTTTTTGGTTTTTTGGAGTATGTATTTTTTGTGAGAATCCTTCAGAATTGTGAATTCTTATATGTTTGCACTTTAACACCCCCCATGCCTAAGTTTTGCAATGTCCTTATTGTAAGTGGAGGGTATGAAACAGTTAGGGTTCAGGAGTTAGAACAGGATAAACGAGTAGGCCAATGGATCGAGATGACTGTTGCGGACAATTTCAAGCTCTGGTACGAGAACCAGAGGTGAAGTCAACTGTTCTAAAACTGAACTCGAAGTGAAATAGATGTGAAGTATAGAAGGATCATCAGAAGGATCTTGGGTTTTTGGAATGACGAGTTGCCTCCCATTAGGTGCTAAATTCAATGCCTTCAACCAACTAGAAAATGGTCATGGAGAAGGTGTGGTCAAATCAGACGAATTTTGTAGAACAAGTACCTTGATCAATAGACTGGTTGGTCCAACCAGGTGCTTGATTAGACCAGCAGGCTGATGATGCAACCCAAACCCAATCAATCTGGCAGGTTGATGAATGTGGAGCAAGAGATGCGAAACCCACCATATACTCTGTGACTCAAATAGATGTGGAAGTGAAAAGCTAGGGTTTGGCTAAATCGGATCAGCCTAGTCAAAGTAGGGGTCCTCAAATGAAAAAGGGTTGGTGGAGGATGTAGGAACCCTACGGTAGTGATCAGAGAAGGATGGGGCATGATTTGCAGTTTGATCGAAGTCCAAAACCTGATTGAAATGTGGAGGAGAATCATGTGCAACCGACTCATCGATAGGAGAATCAGAGTAGAAATTGAGTCCAGTTGCGGGTCGAGGTTGAAAATGGATTTGAGCGGGTTCTGTATGTACTATAGAAGAGGTGGCTTTAAGAATAACTATATGTGAGGGCTCCTCTAGAAAATGTTCAAAGGTAGGTGTATCTAGAGAGTCCTCGTAGAACCCATCAAAATCAAATTTAAATGCCTGGAGAGTGCCTATAGGATCAAGGAAATCTGAGTCAAGAAAAGATTCGAACTCTGGATTGTAGACACTCTCGCAATCACTATTTCTGATTCCTGAGGATCAAAAAGAAATGATTTCATCTCAATGGAACCTGATTTTGAATCAATGACCTCAGGATCAGGGACCTCAAAGTAGAGTCGAAGAATGGATAATGTATGCTGAGGTCGTAGATTGGCTTAGAATTGTTAGGAAACAATAGTTCTCCGAAATCAGAGTAGGATTCGAAATCGTCGGAGAATTTTCGGAGAATTTGCGGGAATCATCTTCTAAATCTGATTTGGGATCTGAGGTTCCACCATAGAATAAATTAAGAGATGTAGAATTAGCAACCTGACTTGGATCTAACCTAGTTTTAGATTTTGAGCTCAAAAAGATGTCCCTATTAGATTTGGGCTCGGGTTCTTGGCTCGTAGGGAAGACCCAATCAAATCCCAACTCTTCCAGCTCCTCTGTTTCTATATCATAGATTGGCGTGACTTTCGAAAATCAATCTGTATTTCTGAGGTGTCTAAAGAGGTGTAATCATCAATTACAGACCCTGAATCATAATCCAGATTCAAAATCTGATTCATATCACACGGGGCCTTGTAATCATCTCAATAAGGCTCAGATTCAGATTCTAGATTAAGGGTGTGGGTTGGATCACTAGAATCTAGGTTGGACTCTACAGGGATGTCAGAATTGCTCTCGAGAGTCACCTTATCAGAATAGGGGACAAAATTTACACCCTCGAGAGGTTCTGATTCAATCTTAGTATCATGGGTGTTTGGGAAATCTAAGCTTGGTGAACTAGGTTCTTGATTTTCTAGGGCTTGCTGATAATGCGACATTTTATGGTGATAATTCTGCCAATTGGGATTTATCTTAAGGATAATATGCATAAAGAATACACCGTAAATGGGCATGGGAGCATGACATGCATCGCACATAAAGATTTATTGTAATTCAATGTTAATAGCCATTTGTATAATTTCATGTCAAAATAGGCCTCAAATGAGCAATCGGACCATATGGATGGAATCAGAATGACGAACGGAGTCCAACGGACTCAAAATCGACCCAATCCATCATCTGGAGCTCCCGCAATTGGCTCAAGAAGTTCTGACCATTGATATGATGTTCAAAGGTCCACAGCGTGCCACGTGGTGCTCGATAGGCACGTTCAAGCCACCACCCTGCCTCTTCCATCATCGCAGAGATAAATCTGAGCCGATTGATCGAAGATCGAACGGCTGAGAGCCACGCACCCTTCATAGCATCCACCAGAGCCGAGCTTCCAAGCAAAAATCCGACTGTTGGATCTCCATCCAACTGTCAGCAACAAGCGAACAAAGATCGTCTCCATAGCAATCCGTGCTCTCAACACAGCGGTCCACGCCTCAACCTCATGCTGAGAGGTGAGGGTTCAAAATGCGTCGAAGCAACAATCTGGGGAGATGGCACGCACGGTTGGAATTCGACTGTCGATGCGTGTGTGGATGGCTGGGATTGCAACTATGTGGTAGCTGCAGATGCAAGATCGCGAAGCAGCATTCATGAGGCATGATCCGAAGCACGCTCAGCGCATGATCTTGACCGTTCGATCTTTGATCAGACGACCCTCAAGGTGAGCACTTGGATTGCGAAGAGGAGGAAGCACGGCGCATGCAGAGGACCAGTGGGCAAGGAGGCTACACCGACGATTTTGGCATGGGTTTAGCAACATCTCGGACATCACTAAAGCCCCTACTTCATTTAGAAAGCCCTTCCTCGTATATAAACCCCTTCCAACTACCCATGTAGGGCATTCATTACACTTGCAAGCCTTCTACCTTACTCCTAGCTTCCCTTAGCACCATTTTGTACTCGCTGGAGTCGATGAGCTACCGACTGAGCCCTCCTCCACCGTCGTGGCCGCCTCACCATCTCCTTTCTCTTTCTCTCTCTTTACCGTAGCATTACTTTACTTTTGTTTAAGCATTTGTCTATTGTTGTATTTATGAAAACTCAAATTGCATGTTGAATGATGTTGGCTCTCTTTTTATCAAGTTTTCTCACATTGTGATTTGCATGAATGCTATGAGAAAAAGATTCTAACCTGACTCTCTCTCTTTCTCTCTCTCACTTTTCTCTCCCACATTTTTTCGCATGCAAGCAAAAGCTTGCCATTTTCATGACAACTAAGTGACAGAAAAATCTTCTTTCACGCCTCCCAGTGTTTGACACTTGGACTCATGTTCATTCTTATATTTAAAACAAACATTATGAATGTGAGGCTACAACGAACTAGTTAAACAAACACGTCCGTAACATGTTAGCTTTTGGCACCATTGCCGGGGAGGCAATGGATTTACTTTGTCGCTTTCATTTTGCATCCATGCTCACATCATCTAACGCATTTTCTCCCTCTACTTGATGGTTGTAGGAACTCGGTGCTTGGATGGCAAAGGAGAATGACTTGTGACGGTGGAGATGGTGTGAACGTAGCAAGGACCGGTTGAGAGTATTACTTTTCTCATGGTTGTTTGCTTGCCTAAAAATCTAAAAAAAAAGGATTAAAATCAGAAAAAAATCAGCATGGTGAATGATTGCTTGATCCACATCCTAAACTCATCTGTGCATACATCTAATTAACCTAAAATGTCTATTAATGCATGTTCTTAGTGTCACATTAGCATCATACATTGTAAATAGTGCATAACATGCATAATCATGCATTTAGATCAAAGTGTATAAATTGTACAGTAATTGCCTCCTTTTTATGGTCAGGGACAAGGAAACTTTTTATCGGGGCCTAGGATCGAAGATACAGCTGTATGGATCCAATCAGGGAGACGATTGGAGTTCAACGACTCTAAGATTGCCATAATCGGATATCCGTAACACCAGATAGAGATCGAGGAACCCTAAAGATCAAGGGCCAAGATGGAGTTAGTCCACACCTCAGACGACAAATCAGACCACATGGATGGATTTGGACCGATGATCGCAGCCTAACGGTGTGAAAATCAATCAAATCCGATACACGTGGCACCATCTACAATACTCAGAAGATGGACGGCCAAGATGCGCCACGTGGCACCATCTCAACCACCCAACCAGCCTCAAGGATCCATTGCTGCCTTTCCTCTTCATCTGATCGATGCTTCTCCACAGTTGGATGCTCATCCAACAGCTGCAAGCCCATGCACTCGAAACCACTGCGCGACACAAATCCTCTCATAGCGCAGTGGTCGAGCGCGTTATGCGAGACACATGCCGCATGTTCGAGCCTCAAATTGATGAGCGGGTGAGCGGGCGTGCGAGGAGTGGAGCCGTGCGATGAAGATCGTGCGGCGCTGAGCGGCCGATAGCCCCCACACGCGATCAAAAGCGCACACTGACGCGAGATCACACGCGGGCGCGTGGCATAAGCGTAGCCGATCTTAGGTCGTCCGATCTCTTGATCAGACGGCTGTAAGCGTGCAGACATGCGCATGCGTTGCACGATGCAGAGGTGAGGAGGCGCGTGGCTCGAGCACACGAAGGCCACGTTCAGGCCTTTAATGACGAATTTATCCATCACTAAAAGTCCCATCTTAATGATTTTCAAATTAAAATGTCCAAACTACCCCCACTGCTTGCAACTATAAAAGGAGACCCCCTCCATACGAATTTCTCATCCCTTCCTTCTCTTCTCTCCCTCTCCAAAGCTCAAGAGAAGCTTGTCCCACACCCGGGATGCTCCTCAAGAGATAAAATCAAATTTTCACCCTCATTCGGGAAGTGGATCCCACGACGATGATGATGTGCTGCCTCATTCCCGTTCCTCCTACTTCAACCTCCTTCTTCCTGCTCCATTCCTTGTCTTCTAGGCGTTGTCTCATCCGGCTCGTCCTCCAAGCCATCGTCGAGGAGAATAACTTCTCTCTCCCATTCCTTTTTCCTGCTTTCTAGAGTAGAATTTTCCTACTTTCTAGTTGTAATAGTTTTCCTGCTTTCTTGTGTAATTTCCTGCTTTCTTAGATGTACAAACATTTTGCAATTTCAAGTGGATGTTTTCTCTCTCTCTCTTTTCTGATTGTTTATATTGATTCCATTGCATTGTAATTACTCCGCTCTTTAAACAAAAACAAAAAAATATAATTGCAAATTTTGATCAATGTAGCCTCCCTGAGTTCGACCCGCGATTTCTTTTCTGGTATAAATTTTATTTGTTGAACCCGAGTTCTTCGGTATTTAAACTACAACGACAGGGTTTCAAAACCAAATCCGATAGCATAGTCCTTCGACGTTCAACATTTTGGCGCCGTTGCCAGGGAGGCAACTATTTTCCAATCTTCTTTTCACATTTCACACACTTTACTGTCTTCTAACTTGCTTTCTCTTATGTTTATTATTTTGTAGATACCTCTATCAGAGAATCGACAAGCTGTAGATCAGAGTAAAGTGCAGTTGAAGATGATTGTAAGTGCTCCCCATTCTTCCCCCTCCATATATTTCATTTGTCACATTAAATTCAAATTCCAATTAACCTAGGCATTTGCATAAATCCTAGGATTAGTTTGGCTGTTTGGATTTCCACTCACACTCACATTTCACCTTCACTTATAAATAAAAAAATAAAAAGATAATTTTGTGGGGTAATTTTCAACATACACACAACATACACCCACATTCAAGGCACTTAACCTACTTGATTTTCTTCTACCCAATCGTATTCTGATATGTGGAACCGGTACACATAAATCAACATATAAAAGAGTAGAAATCATTCTAGGTTAACCATTTCTGTGTGCCTAACCTAATGGTGCAATTGTGGCCAATTGTTTGAGTTGTTTGGGTCACACCACTCAACCTAAAATCAACTCACCAAGTAGCTTCCTCTTAGGGTTTTCAATCTAGGTTCATGCTAGGCACTCCACTTTATTTCCTATTTTAATGGAAAGCAATCTTCACCCGTGCTTGAAAACCTGGTTTGCCTCAAACTTGATTGAAATCAACCTAATTCTAAACCCTAAAAGCTACTTAAGCAAGATTTGAACATTAAAATCTATGCATCACAAATAATCTTGTTTGAAAACCCTGGTTGAGCATGCACTTACACGTACTCAATCAATCATTATGGGCACAACCCATTTTAAGGGCCCACCACATTCCATAAGCACTACGATCCTAGGCCTTAATAAAATCGAGTAGACGTAGGCCTTAAGGACTGATTCGCTCTTCGGGGCCTAGTCTGAGATTGTTTATGATTAACCTACTTGTACTGATCAATCTGATGTCTAGCTAGGGGAGTTGCATCAAATGACCACGGCTGGGAGGTATACTAGGAATTAGAGGTGCAAGCTGAAGGAAGAATCTTCTCCCTAGTCCCTCCTTCTAACTGGTTGGATTAAGTAGACACAGGTAGAGTAAATCGTTTATAATCTTAAGGCGGGTTCTGGGAGTCTGTAGATCCTTAGGCTACCCCACTTAAGGACATACTTATTTTGTTGTGCTGCAGGGTTCTTATCCCCAGTCCTTCCAACCTTTTCCTAGTTTATGCTAGGAAGAAGGTCATTGAATCCCCAATTGGAAGGACCACTAGAGTATTTTAGGAGGCGTAGATTGGATTTTGGCCAAAGTGATCCCATAGCCGATCAACAGCCTCCTTTGCCTCGGGATCCACAGGAAGAATTTCGAAGGCAGCTGGAACAAATGCATAGAATGCAAGAATGGTTCCAGAGAATGCAGGGAGATCAGCCCTTGAAGGATTTTTATGATCCTTCAAATTACGGGGAAGTCCCGACGTCCAGATTCCTGCCAGAGACATACAAATCAAGCCCCAGGTGTTAAGCCTGATCAAACATTACCATGGGCTCGACTCTGAAGACCTGTTTTAGCACTTGGAGGACTTGACCACTTTGATTTAGACCATTAAGGCACGAAACGTGAATGAGGAGCAAATGATCATGAGGCTCTTCCCCCACTCTCTTAAGGATAAAGCTGCTCATTGGTACAGGACTATAGGAAGACCAATTGCAACTTGGAATGAGTTGAAATCGACTTTTCTGAAGAAATTCTTCCCTGTCGGATGTACCAATGCTTTGAGACGGGCAATCACTACCTTTACCCAGCGGCCGAGGGAGCAGTTTCATATGGCCTGGGAGCGATTCCAGGACCTATTGCAGAGGTGTCTACACCTTGAGGTGCCGAAATGGCAACTCGTGCAGATCTTCTACCACAGGTTGACTGAGCAACTCAGAAATCATGTGGATGCTTCTTGTGGAGGAAATTTCCTCAACAAAGATGCAGATAGCGCGCACGAATTGTTTAAGGAAATGAGTGTGAATTCGATCAATCATGCCTCCATGGATACTTTTAACTGGTCCCAGCAGCCCCGATTGAATGTTAACGAAGTCCACGACTCTCATTCATTCGATATGGAATTAATTTGTAATAAACTTGATATGGTGGACTTGGTTGCTAAGAGAATGGAGTGGATGGCTGGAAATTCAATGAGCAACTCTCGATCCACTCAATCCCAGAATTCGGGATTCCATTCGTCATGAGCTCCTTATGGATGGGAGTTCGTGAATCAACTTGATGCAGCTCAACCTGTGAGTTAGCATTATTCGGAACCCCACAGGTTCCAAACTGGGGCCTTTAATCCCAATTTCTCTGATCCTTCTCTTTCTTTCTCTCCATCCTCACCCTATGAGGATGTTTGTGCTATACAGGAGAATGTTAGATCTAACCCCTACTCTGATGCTTATAATCTGGGTTGGAGAAACCATCCTAACTTCTCCTAGAGAAACCTGGGGCAGCAAACCCAATTCTGACCCAGCAACTATGCTCCACAATGACCAATCAGTCAGGGTCATGTTTATATTCAGTTGCCCCCGAATCAGGTCAATCAGCCAACTTGGAATGCCCTTCAACCCGTAGGGCAGGCTGATTTGAACTGACAAATGGTAGAGATGCAAGGATCCATGCTCTAGCACATGCAGCAAATGAAAACCTCATTGGACAACTTGCAACCCGGGCTCATATCTAACTCTCGTCAACCCAGATCTCTACCATCTCAACCCGTACCCAACCTACAAAATATCTTGAATCCAGGCAATCAAGCCCATCGGTACGGAAATCAGAGGGACCCACACGCACATGCTAAGGTGGTTGAGCAAGGTCCTTCCTCTTCTTCTGCAAATCAATAATTCTTGGCTAATGAAGCCCCTTCAATCTTTCCTAACCCTCCCCAAGACCCTAACTCATATGCATCCGCAAATTCTGTTACCTTGAGGAGTGGTAAACAAGCTCAGGATCCACAACCACACTATTCTAATTTACCAAATCCTAAAGAACCTGAGAAGAGAAAGGAGAACTCTGGAGAAGAAATCAAGGCTCAGGAACCTGATTCCAAAGATCTGACTCATGTTCCTTTTCCTAAAGCCATGATCTGATCAAGGAAGAAGTCTATTGATAGTAATGAGGAGCTTCTGAATATTTTTAAGAATGTCGAGATCAATATCCCGCTCCTCGACGCTATCAAGCATATACCGGCTTACGCAAGATTTTTAAAGGATTTATGTACACAGAAGCATAAGTTGAGAGAATCTATTCCGAGGAAGGTGGTACTCTCCGTGCAGGCTAGTTCTGTTATCCTGCACCACCTCACTCAGAAAAAGAGAGATCTAGGTGCTCCGTTGATTTCTTATGTCATCAGAGATTACACTTTTGATAGAGCACTACTGGATCTGGGTGCGTCCATCAACCTAATTCCAACTTCTCTTTATGAGAAGTTTGGACTAGGTGAACTTCGACCGACTTCAATAATGCTGCAGTTACCGGACCGTTCGGTCACAAATTCACGAGGCATTATTGAAGATGTTATTGTTAATGTTAAGGATTTCTATTTTCCTGTAAATTTCCTTGTCCTTGACATGGATGTACCTGAAAATCTGAGGAACACGCCCATCATTCTAGGGCATCCGTCCCTGGCTACCGCTAAGGCCAATATTAACTGTGAAAGCGGTAGCATGGAAATGGCCTTTGGGGATCAATGAATGAAATTGGATATTTTTAAGGCGATTAATAAATTTAAGGATTGTGGATTTATAGAGGAACTTGAGAGCGATAATGTGAATATTGAAACTTATATGATGGTTTCTGCATTTGAAAGTTCCTCCTTTGATGATGAATTGGACCCGCAATCCTCTATGGCAGACCTGCCATCTATTGAAGAGGTTATTGATTTTGTTCACTCTCAACTTCTTCCTCTTGATGAGTCATCAGGATCTTCCTTACCTTCAATCATTAGCCCGCCCCAGCTTGAACTGAAACCATTGCCTGAGAATCTAAAATATCAGTTTTTAGGACCACACAAGATGCTCCTTGTGATTATAGTGCTAAATTAACAAAGGAGCAAGAGATTAAACTGATTAAGGTCCTGATGGAACATAAGGAGGCAATTGGTTGGACCATTCATGACCTTAGGGGGATTGAGCCATCTTACTGTAATCATAGAATATTTTTGGAAGATGGATTCCGCCCTTCTCACCAGATGCAGAGGAGATTAAATCCAAATATGCGAGAAGTGGTCAAAAAGGAGATTATTAAGTGGCTCGATGGTGTCGGACACGAATAGGTTGTTAATATGATAATTTTATCGTTGAAGTGTGTATAGTGGTTAACCTAAATCGGACCTAACCATCTCTTTACAAAATTTTTAACCTGGCCTACTTGATTTTATCTTGGTCACTTTTAGGCCCAGGGTCGAACTCAGGGAAGTGGGGTTACGAGTCAAGTTTCTACGCCTTTCCTACAACGAATCTCTTTCGTTCATTTATTGTGTTTTTGGTGTTTTTCTATTTAGATTTTTTTCTGGTAATCTTTGTCCTTGAGGCATACCCTCAAAATTGGGTTCTTAGCTTTGAGCCAAAACAGGGTTCCAAAATGGGTCTTGCTATTTGCAAGACAGAGTACCTGCAAGTCGAAGATTATCTTTTCTCTTTTATATATTTTTTTAATCTTTTTATGGGCATGCAAGAGAAATAGAAATAAAGTAAATATAGTATAGATATATATGTATATACTATATATGTATAAAGGGGTAGGGGTGGAGGCAGAGATGGAGTGTAGCATGGTGTCGAGTCAGTCATCGTCCAGAAAGACGTAAGTAACAGGACGAAGTGCCACGTGTAAGGTGTAGGATGGATGGTGGAAGATGAATGCGAACACGCTTTTTGTACACGTGTATCAGGGAATATCAGCAACTGGTGCAGATATTCCCGCGATACCACGTATGGTAAATAATGTGAAACTATATATATATATATGTATATATGTAAATATATGTATATGTATATATATATATATATGGTTATAGATATATAGGTATATATATATATACGTAGTTATATATGTATATATGTATATGTATATATATATAGGTATGTAAATATATATGTAACTATATGTATAGATCTATATATATATATGTGTATATATTTGTAAGTATATTTGTATATATATGTATATATCTATGTATATGTGTATACATATGTGTATATATATATATATATAAGTCTATACATGATATATATATGTATATGTATGTATATGGACTAATACATAGTTATATAAGTACTAATATATGTATAGATATATGTGTCTATATATATATATATATGTATATGTATATATGTGTGTGTGTATATATATATATATATATAAAAGTATATAGATATAAGTATATATATATATGTATACTAATATTTAGTTATATAGATACTACTATATATGTATATATATAAGTATATATATATATATATATGTATGTATGTATACTAATACATAAGTATATAGGTACTACTATATATATAAATATAAGTATATATATATACATATGTATATATATGTATATATGTATATAAATATATATAGATATAAATATATATATGTATATATATATATAAGTATATAATAGTGTATAGGTGTGTGTGTGCGTGTATGAAAGTGTGAGTGTGTGTGCGTATGTGTATTTGCAGAGAGAGAGGGAGAGTGTGCTGTGAGAGAGAGAGAGAGAGCATGAGAGAGAGAGGGCTTGCTGTGCAAAAGAAAAAAAATGTTTAAGGCGTCTGTAGCTTCAGGTCCGCCGTCTGGAGGCTTCCACGCACGCGCAGGCGCATATGCGTGTAGAGGACGTGCGCTAGAGGGAGTGGCACGGAGAGGAGGGGCCGCAGTGCACAGCGCTGCGCAGAGAGGTGTACGCGGGCGAGTGAAGCGGGTGACGCGGGCGCACACGGGCGAGTGGGGCGTGCGAAGGCAGGCGTACGCGGGCTGGCAGACGTGCGGGCGAAGGCCGGTTGCGGCGCGCCGGGTGACCGGTAAAGTGAGAAACTCATCGGTCACCCCACTGTAGCCACAGTGTTCTGCAGAAATGCGTGAACAGTGGCTACAGTGGCCAGGCGAACCGCGCAATCGGGGGCTATAGGTGCTGTGAGTGCGGCAGGCTCGCGGTTGGCGCGCGAGGAAGAAGGTCTTCACCGGCCGGTTGCGAGCATGGAGATGTTCGCGACAGAGCACGCGGAGAGGGAGTTGGCATGCGCAGTGGAGGGCGAGGGTGACCTGCTGCTTGCACGGTGGCTTGCTGGAGTTTGCAGGGGCGTGTAGCGGGGCTTGGCCGGCCGCTGCAGTGGCGCGCGGTGGCCGGCTGCAGGCAGGAAGGAGAATGTAGTACAAATGAGCGGGAGGCGAGCGTGCCTGCAAGCACTAGCGGAAAGGCGAGGGCGGCCTGCTGCCGCCTTGCTGCTGCTGCTGTGGGGCTTGGTTGGCTGCGGCAGGGTGTGTGGTGGCCGGTTGAGCTTCACAGCTTGAAGCTTGCGGTAATGGCTGAAATGGCATGGAAGGTGAAAACAGGGAAGAAGGCCACCACGCCCACCGGCTCTTTGATGAGCTGGGCGGTGGTGGTTGTGCACCACCATGAGGTACTCCTGTCCGTCGGGTGTCTCCGAGGAGGGCCGACGTATGGAGGGAGAGGGAGGAGAGGACGGTGGCCTGGAAGGACAAGTGTTGGGTTTTTTGGCGTTGGACCAGGCTGCCTGTGAAGAAGAAGCCGTGGTCTTTTTATAGAAGAAGAAAGCCATGCACAGCCATGCCCTGGCTGTGCATGGCTTGGCAGGGAGTGGGCTACTACAGCTGGTAGGGAGAGCTGAGAGCAGGGAAGCATGGTGCGAGGAGGAAGAAGTCAATCCATGCACAACAGCTGCGGGAAGAAAGATTTCCAAATCATGTTGAAATAAAAATAAAAGATGGTGAATTTTGCAAAGATGCACTTAAGGAAAAATGTTAATTGCAAGGCCACTTATTTACTCTCCTCCCCTCTCAATTAAATGCATGCATGCGTGTATTTTTACAATGCGACAATGTCTACCTAATATGCACTAGTAGTGATAGGAAATAGCACAAGACAACGCAATTGTAGGTGTATTTTTGTGGTGCAATCGCTCGATGCAGGAATCATTTATCCTATCTCCGATAGTCCTTGGGTAAGTCCCGTGCAGATTGTTCCAAAGAAAGCCAGGATTACTGTTGTGACTAATGAGAAAGGAGAATCTGTCTCAACTCATTCAGCTTCCTCTTGGAGGGTTTGTATTGATTACAGGAAGCTGAACACAGCCACGAAAAAGGATCATTTCCCTCTGCCTTTCATTGATCAAATCTTGGAAAGATTAGCTGGGTAGAAGTACTTCTATTTTCTTGATGGATACTTGGGATACAACCAAGTTCTTATCCATCCCGAGGATCAGTAAAAAGCTACTTTCATTTGTCCCTACAGAACCTTTGCTTTCTGGTTGAGCGTGTTTCGCTTGTTTAGAAGTCGAGGTTACAAGTAACCTGTCGTCGTAGTTGCAAAACATGTCGATTAAATAAAATTTATACCGAAACTCCAAGGGAGTCTCGGGTCGAACATAGGGAGGCGACGTTACTTTATTGAAAACCGCACTTCGATTCGTTTCTTTTTGATATTTTAGGGCTTTGTTATTTTTTTGTGTTTTTTTGAAATAAAAGACAAGCAAATAATTCACAAGATAGAGATGTGGAACAAATCTGATATATATTACTTCTAATGTCAATTACAAGAAACTATGAAAGCATATAAAGATAGGGAGGTGAGAGGAAATCTCCCGAATCGGCTGTTTGGCGAGATGACGGTGCCTGGCGGGAGCTTAGATGAAGGAGGTGAGGAGCGGGACGACAGAGGTGAGATGCTGGAGGATGTCAGGTTGAGGAAAGCTTTGGCATAGCTCCGGAATGGAGGTGAGAAGATTGAGTTGATCTGCTACCAGAATGGAGGTGGGAGGATGGTTCCAAGGTGACCTATGAAGGGAGATGGGAAGTTCGAGGAGTATTTGGTGGGGCAGAAGTTCGCTACACTAATAGGCACCTTGGGATCTTGAGAACAAGCTCTAATGGAGCGTTGGTAGGCTTGCTAGAGCTTGGGAGTAGGTGGGAGTAGGGTAGGTAGAGATGGCTTGGAAGGGAGGGGGTGTAGGTCCTTTTATAATGGTGGAGAAGAGACAAAAATCGGTATGGGACCATTAGTGACATCCAGGCCATCGCTGGAAACATCGCTGTAGGTAGCTCATGCCCGCTGGCGCCCACAGCTAGCTTTGCTGGCATGCAATGAATTACCGACGGCTGTAAGCGTCGCTGTAAGTCCAGCTCATGCATCGCTGTAGTCCACCTTACGTTGTGCTGGCACCGCTCCAGCCTTGCCGCGCGCACGAGCACCCACGTGCTGGTGCTGCGCGCATGCACGCCTGCGCACCCGTGCACGCACCTGCACTGCTGTGCACATGAGGTGCTGTGTGCGTGTGCTGGTGGCCTGGGCTGCGCCATGTGGCGTAGTCTGGGCCGTCCATCTTCTTCTTATTGTAGGGGCTGTTACAGAGGTCGGATTGAGTTGATTTTCACGCTGTTAGGCTGCGATAGTTGACCCGAATCCATCCGCGTGATCAGATTTATCATTTGAAGCTCCGAATTATGTCTCCTAGTCCCTTGGCCGTTGATCTTCCTCGGACTGCATATGGTGCTATAGGACTCCGATCGAGGCGATTTCAGAGGCGTTGGACTCCGATCATTGTCTCGATCAGATCCGTATGGTTGGATCATCAATCCAAGTCTCTGAAATAAATATGCTTTTCTCCTAACCACAAAAAAGATGCAATTAACCTAAATTATATACAACTACTCTAAATGCAGAATGATGCATGCTATGCAATATTTATAACATGAAATGGAAATCTAACCTTGGAACATGCATGAATAGGCATTTTACCCTCAACAAATGTGTTTACATCACTTTCCGTAGGATGCCATTTGGTTTATGCAATGCACCTGCGACTTTTCAAATGTGCATGCTGGCTATATTCTCTGACATGGTGGGAGAGTTTATGGAAGTCTTCATGGACGATTTCTCTATTTTTGGAGAATCGTTTGACTCTTGTCTAGCTAATCTTGAAATGATTCTTAAATGATGCATCAAACCAAGATTGGTTCTTAGCTGGGAAAAGATTCATTTCATGACACAAGAAGGCATCGTCTTAGGTCATGTAATCTCTGAACAGGGAATTAAAGTGGATAAAGCTAAGGTTGATGCTATCGCTAAACTTCCTCCTCCCACATCTGTTAAACAAATTCGATCATTTCTTGGTCATGTGGGATTCTATAGAAGATTCATCAAGGACTTTTTGATGGTTGCTCGTGCTCTGAGCAATCTTCTCGCCAAAGAAATGCCATTTGATTTCGACGAATCATGCCGTAAGGCATTTGATTTTCTTAAAATGGTAGTCACTTGTGCTCCAGTGTTGCAACCACCGGTTTGGATAGCCCCTTTTGAGATCATGACCGACGCTTCTTATCATGCGGTCGGGGCTGTTTTGGGTCAGAAAGTTGACAGGAAGCCCTCTGTCATCTACTACGCTAGTAAAACTCTGGACGAGGCCCAGAGGAATTACACTATTACTGAGAAGGAATTACTAGCCGTAGCATTTGCTTTGGAGAAATTCAGGGCTTATCTCTTAGGGTCTCATGTCATTATTTATGCCGATCACTCGACCTTGAGACATCTCTTGGCTAAAAAGGATGCCAAACCTCAGCTTATTCGTTGGATTCTTTTACTTCAAGAATTTGATCTTGAAATCAAGGATAAACCCAGGGTGCAAAATGTGGTGACAGATTATTTTTTGAGTCTTTTGAGTGATTTCTCTCTTTCGGACATCTCGATTGCTGATACTTTTCTAGATGAAACCATCCTTACAGTTTCAGGCATCTAAACCCCGTGGTTTGCTGACATTGTTAATTATTTGGCCGTTGGTCAAATCCGCCAGGATTGGACCAAGAAACAATGGGATAGAGTCAAATTTGAGGCCAAATATTACTTATGGGAGGACCCTGAACTATACCGTATCGGCTCTAATCAGATTATTCGCCGATGTGTTCCGGAGAATGAATTCAACAGTATACTCGAGTTTTGCCATGCATCTGCGTGTGGTGGACACTTCTTTAGGAAAAAGACGGCTGCAAAAATTTTCCAATCTGGATTCTATTGGTTGTCTTTACTCAAGGATGCCTAGGATTTCTCAAGGTTGTGTTCTCGAAGCCAGGCACTTGGGAGCATAACTAAGAGAGATGATGCCCCTAAACCCAATTCTTCCTGTCGAAATCTTTAACATTTGGTGCATTGATTTCATGGGACCCTTCCTTCCTTCATTTGGACATCAGTACATTCTTGTCGCTGTTGATTACATGTCCAAATAGATTGAGGTGATTCCCACCCGAACTAATGACCACAAGGGGGTCATCGATTTTGTCAAGAAGAACATCTTCAGCAGGTTCGGGATTTTGAGGGCCATCATCAGTGATGGTGGCACTCATTTTACTAATGCCCAGTTCCATAATTTGCTGGCTAAATATGGGGTTAATCACCAAATCTCCACACCTTACCATCCTCAGACTAATGGACAGGCCGATATCTCCAATCGGGGGAAATCAAGAATATTATGCAGAAAATGGTTATGCCTGATCGCAAAGACTGGACTCAAAAGCTTGAGGATGCTCTTTGGGCCTACCATACAGCGTATAAAATGCCCATCATCATGTCTCCATTTTATCTGGTGTATGGAAAGGCGTGCCATTTACCTATAGAGATTGAACAAAGGGCATTCTAAGCAATCAAGTAGTGCAATCTAAATCTGAGTTTAGCCGGGAAGACCAGGAAACTCCAACTATCTGAGTTGGAGGAGCTTTGAAATGATGCATATGAGAATGCCAAGATCTACAAGGTTCATACCAAAGCTCTACATGACCAATTGATTTCCCTCAAGAGCTTTTAGCCAAACCAGAAGGTCTAGTTATTCGATTCTCGACTTAAGCTCTTTCCTGGCAAACTTAGGTCAAAATGGAATGGCCCATTCATTATCGACCAGCTTTTTCCAAATGGAGCCATTTAGATCTCTGACCCGAAGATGGGTAATTCATTCAAAGTCAACGGTCAATGTCTGAAGCCTGTTATTGACCGTACTCTTCCAGAACCCGTCTCAGACACGATTGCTCTAGTCGTATTGTGACTTCTTTGGCTGGACTTCGCCTAGTTGATGGCATTAAACTCAGTAGTTGTACATATGACTCAGAGCTAACCCGAACTTCATATTCAGGTGATATCTTCCGTACTCTACCCTTCCTTTCATGTCTCTTTTTCTCAATGTGGACATTGCATCAGCTAGGCATGGGGGCTGGATTCATTTTTTAATCATTTTGTCAGCTCTGTGAAATTCTTGTAAATTCTATTTCTCTTCTTATATATACACTAAAAAGAAATTGAATTAGGAAGAAATATTTGGACATTAGGACTTTTCAATCTTAGGAAATATTACATTAGGATCTAAACACAAAGACCCTTCAGGTCTTTGGGCTTAATCAGCCTGGGTATCGATTAAAATGTGGATTTGTTTTTTGAGTCCTTGCCATCTTGAATTCTATTGTAATGTGATTAAATAAGTTTGGGTGATAAGTACATGACTTATCAACCCACCCTCTGATTTGAAGGAACTTTAAGTCTAAAGTATCTACACACTATCTTTTCACTGACTTGTTGATCGACGATTTTAACGAAAATTGGGTAGCTAATGAACCTTCTAGGGTGATATGGTTGGCAAGTTATCGTGGGTAATAGCCCATAGGTAGGTTGTCCAGAGCCCAGTTACTGGACCATTCTCTTCTTACTGCCTTTGGGTAAATCTTAGACTAGAGAAGCAACCTACTTAAAAAAAAAAGAAAAAGAAAGTCAAAAAAAAAGAAAAGAAAAAGAAAAGGAGAAAAGAAAGGAAAAAAAAAGTAATAATCCACACTTCACCGCACAAGTATGGCTGGCAAGTTGTCGGGGGCAATAGCTCATCGACTGGTTGTCCAGAACCCAGCTCAAGAAATGCATTGAAAATTCCCAAAACACTTAGGACGAAGCAGGGAAGTAGAATAAACCAAGGAGATATACACTGGATTCACCCTTGTGTTGACCCCATAAAAATAAAAGAAGGGAGAAAGCTACTGGTCGTAAAGATACACCTTTAGGCAGAACTCTCTTTTTAAGCTCACCTAGAGGCATAGAAACTCGAAGTCCGTTCTAATTGCCGATCAACAAGTCTATCACATTCACAATAAGATGCTTATAACTTAGGGTTCTCATCAAATCTTGGGTGGGTTGAATGACCGTAGAAAGCCACTCTTTAACTCTAAACTCAAAAATCCAAAAAAAAAAAAAAAGAAAGGAAGAAAAAGAGAACAAGAAAATTTTCTTTGAATAAGGCTAGGGCTTGAGGCGGTCAGCATTTTGGCAAATACCCGGGCACTGTTGTGTCCTTAAAAGTTCAGATCCTGAGTAAAAAATTTCTTAATGTTGAAAATAACTTATGCCCAAGTAATCCAACCTAATTCTTTTATAAATAGTATGTAGTTTTTGCTAGGGACTAGCAAAAGATAGGCATGGGGGTGTGATGTGCATACATCTGATTAACCTAAAATGTCTATTAATGCATGTTCTTAGTGTCACATTAGCATCATACGTTGTAAATAGTGCATAACATGCATAATCATGCATTTAGATCAAAGTGTTTAAATTGTACAGTAATTATCTCCTTTTTATGGTCAGGGACAGGGTGACTTTTTATTAGGGCCTCGAATCAAAGATCCAACCGTACGGATCCGATCAGGGTGATGATTAGAGTTCAACGACTCCAAGATCGCCCTAATCGGATATCTGTAGCACCAGATAGACATCGAGGAACCCTAAAGATCAAGGGCCAAGACGATGTTAATCCGCACCTCAGATGACAAATCCAACTGCACGGATGGATTGGGATCGACGATCGTAGCCTAACGGTGTGAAAATCGATCCAATCTGACACCCGTGGCACCATCTACAATACTCAGAAGATGGACAACAAAGATGGCACCATGTGGCGCCATCTTAGCAGCCCAACAGACCTTAAGGATCTGTAGCTGCCTTTCCTCTTCATCTGATCGACGCTTCTCCACCGTTGGATGCTCATCCAATGGTTGTAGGTCTGCACACTCGATACCGCCGCGCGACACAAAGCCTGGCATAGCACAGCGGTCGAGCGCACTATGCGAGATGCAAGGTACGCATTTGAGCCTTGAACTGAAGAGCGGGTGAGTGGGCGCGCGAGGAGTGGAGTTGTGCGATGAAGATCGTGCGACGTTGAGCGGCCGATAGCACCCATGCACGATCAGACGCGCGACGCTGACGCGAGATCACACGCGGGTGCACGGCACAAGCGTAGGCGATCTTAAGCCATCTGATCTCTTGATCGAATGACTGTAAGCACGCAGACGTGCGTGTGCGTTGCACGACGTGGAGGCGAGGAGGCACGCGTTGCGCACACACAAAGGCCACATTCAGGCTTTTAGTGACGGATTTATCCATCACTAAAGGTCCCATATTAATGATTTTCAAATTAAAATGTCCAAAATGCCCCCACTCCTTACAACTATAAAAGGAGACCCCCTCCATACGAATTTCTCATCCCTTCTCTTCTCTCCCTCTCCAAAGCTCAAGAGAAGCTTGTCCCACACTTGGGATGCTCCTCAAGAGATAAAATCAATTTTTTGCCCCCATTCCGGAAGCGAATCTTGTGACAACGATGATGTGCTGCCTCGTTCTCGTTCCTCCTGCTTCGACCTCCTTCTTCCCGCTCTGTTCCTCGTCTTCCAGGCGTTGTCTCGTCCAGCTAGTCGTCCAAGCGATCATCGAGGAGGATAACTTCTCTCTCCCATTCCTTTTTCCTGCTTTCTAGTTGTAAAAGTTTTCCTGCTTTCTAGTGTATTTCTCACTTTCTTAAATGTATAAACATTTTGCAATTTCAAGTGGATGCTTTCTCTCTCTCTCTCTCTTTCGCTAATTGTTTATATTGATTCCATTGCATTGTAATTACTTCGCTCTTTAAACAAAAATAAAAAATATAATTGCGAATTGTGATCAACGTAGCCTCCCTGAGTTTGACCCAGGATTTCTTTTCTGGTATAAATTTTATTTGTTAAACCCGTGTTCTTCGCTATTCAAACTGCAATGACAGGTTTTCAAAACCAAATCCGATAGCATAGTCCTTCGACGTTCAACACTGATCACCCAACAAAAAAAAAATAATACACTCTAACATTCTCAAAGACATGATCTTCTTGGAGTGTTTCTTTTCCTTTTAGTGGTGTTTGCAAAGCCACCATGGTTTGACTTGGGCCGCACCACTCACCCCTAAAATCGACACATTTGGTAGAATTTGCATGAACACTAGGATGAGCACATTAGGATTCTAGAGCCTCATCATGCTAAAGGAAATTCACTCTCACCCGTTGTGTGCAAAACATGGCGTGCCCACTTGAAACTTGTCTGAAAATACTAAGACACGTCAAACCTAAAAGACACTAAAGTAAAGACAAATGTTAAAAGATACCACATCTTAAATCCTTGCTTGAAAACCATGTCTTGTTAGGTGTACACACAACTGAATCAAAGAACTAAGAGGCACCACCCCAATCAACGCCTCATCGCATAACCTAAGCACAAGCACTACCCTAGACCCATTAAAATAGAGTAGACGTGCCCTAGGCAGGACTGGTTTAAGTCTCGAAAGGTGTGATTTCGTTTGCTGGGCACTTGTCCTTCATTCCCTTGGAAGAATCTGGTGACTAGGCTATGGGGAAGTGTCAAACGACCACGGTTGTGGGGTGTACAGAACTAGTGACGCAAGCCAAAGGAAGAACCTTCTCCACAATCCCCTCGTAATCAGTCTAGCTAGATTAGCTTTGGGAAGGGCAGTCCCGTGCTTATAGACTTGAGTGTTCCTTTGGAGATTTCTAGGTCCCCTAAGGAATACACTGTAAGGATTAGGCTTGTCTGCTTGGTTGTGCACACACGCTTCTCGCATCTGTCTCTCTTCGCATCCCTCCCCCGTTCTTCTCTAGTGTATGCACGGGAGATGATCACTTCATCCCGAGTTGTTTGTTTTGGGATGGTAAACCAGGAGACTTGATCTTGATAGAGATATGGCTGAACCTAGAGTAGATGAGGTTGAGGACCAACCTCCACCAGATATGATGGCCATCATCTAGGCCCAGATCAATGCAAACCACCAACTTCCGCAGCAACAAATCCACATTATCATGCAAGCCATACACCGGTTGTAGAACTCGCAGGGGCAACCACCACCTAATCCACCATAATTCCAAGGCCAACCTAGGCCCCTCTACGACTTCTACAATCCTTCTGCGATTCGGATCGAACCGCACCTTAGGGTCCCTGAGGGGAGAGATGATTTTGAGCTGAAACCAAATGTCCTGAGCCTGATTCAGAGCCCCTTCCAATGGGGCTCAAATGAGGACCCATTCCAACACTTAGAGGACCTTGACCGGATCGCCCGAACTATCAAGCCCAGGAACATTAGCTTAGACATTGTCTTGATTAAGATGTTCCACTTCTCATTGAGAGACAAAGCATCTCACTGGCTTAGAACTTTAGGAAGACCTATCTCCACCTGGGAAGAATTGAGGCATGTGTTCCTAAAGAAATTCTTCCTCATAGGAATGACCAATGCCCACAGAAGAGCCATTACCACCTTTACACTTTAGGGCGGGGAATAGTTCCATGAGGCGTGGGAGAGATTGAATGAATTATTGAAGAAATGCCCACACCATGAGGTTCCGAGGTGACAATTGGCCCAGATCTTCTACCACGGTCTGGACAGCAACCTTCGGAACTTTGTCAATGCCTCATGTGGAGGAAACTTCCTGAACAAAGACGAGGAGAGCGTGTTTGAGCTCTTCGAGTCTATGAGCAAAAATTCGCTCAACAATGCCTCCATGACCCAGTTCAGTCGATCCAGTCAACCTCGTGGTGGGATCTATGAGGTACAAGCAAATTCTGGAATGGTTGACATGGATATCATTGCTAAGAAATTGGATTGAGTGGAATTGGTAGATAAAAAGATAGATGAACTATTGAACCAGACCAGGAACCCCCTACAGACTCTCCCTAGCAAAGGGAGCTCATAATGTCGACCTAGTCCAGCCACTAAGCCACATGCACTTGGAACAGCTCCTGACCATGTTCCAAGGAGGGACCTTTGCTCCCTCAACCCCTAATTATCCTCTTCCCTCCCCCTTGACACCTTCTATCCTTGAAGATGTCTAGGCTATCCAATTCCAAACCTGACCTGTTCTCCAACACCTACAACGTCGGATGGCATAATCACCCAAACTTTGCTTGGATGAACTAGAAATCACCTTAATTTTAGAACCAACCTAGGCCAAACCATCAGCCAAACCCACCAGTTAGACCCCCCTATAATCCGAATAGGGCGGCCCCTCTCCCACAGAACCAAATGGACACCTTGATAAAAATAATGGCTGAAATGAACAAAAAACACCAGGAGGAAATGGCTTTAGTGAAGGGACAATTGAGCCAGTTGTTGGATTTCAAACAATAGGGATCCCTTCCTTCTCAACCACAGCCGAACCTGCAAAACGTAATTAACAGAGGCCCCAATTTGCAAGGGTTCCAAGGTAATCTTGGGCAGGCTCACATGGTCCAGCCACAAACACCCCTTGGGTTTGGCGCTTCTTCTTCCTCTTCTTCTCAAGGATCAACCCATGGTCCCAATGCCTCTGCAAATGCGGTGACCTTGAGAAGTGGCACTAAAACCCAGGATCCCAAAGGGATGACTCCTCCCGTGACTTCACCCCCTGAGATACTCGACTCTAAAGATTAGCAGGAAAAACCCAAGGACCCAGAGACAGACCCTATTCACATCCAGACACCATATCTCGAGGCCTTGGAGAAGATAAAGAAAGAGAAAGTTGTTGTGGAAAATGAGGAGCTTTTGGAAATCTTCAAGTAGGTTCAGATAAATATCCCTCTTTTTGAGGTAGTCAAGCACATCCTGGCTTATGCTAAGTTCCTAAAGGACACTTGTATGCCGAAGCATAAGCCACAACCCCAAGCACCTAGGAAGGTTGTGCTCTCAGAGCAGGCGAGTTCCATGATATCAAGCAACCTTCCGCTCAAACGAACTGACCGAGGAGCACCCCTAATATCCTGCAGTATCGAGGACATGACATTTAATAGAGCGCTCCTGGACTTAGGTGCTTCAATCAATCTAATCCCGATGACCCTATATCACCAATTTGGATTTCGTGAGTTGACGCCCACACCTTTGACCATCCAGTTGGCTGATAGTTCCGTGAAGACCCCGAAGGGGGTTGTCAAGGATGTGATTGTTCGGGTCAAGGACTTCTACTTCTTGGTTAACTTCTTGGTGCTCGACATGGAAGTCCCTGAATAGCTACAGAACACACCCATCATCCTAGGCGGATCTTTCTTAGCTACGGCTAAGGTGAACATCGATTGTGACACAGGATGCTTGGAAATCACTTTCGAAGATAGGAAGATGCAGTTGGATATCTTCAGGGCGACCAAGTATTTCGATTGCAACTGGATTGAGGAGTACGATCTCGTGGAGCCTCTGGTTGAGTGATGCCTCACCCTTAGTTCTATATCAGACCATTAGACCCAACCCTGTGACGACTATTCTAACCCATCCCTGTCTGTGCATGCTGACCTCTATAGAACTAATTACCATCAGCAACCACTGTGTGAGGAGATTGATGCTGATAAGCTCCCACCTTTTCCCTACCCATTAAGTGTTGTTCCACATACACCTGAGCTGAAACCGCTACTTGAAAATCTAAAGTACGTCTTCCTTGGACCTGATCAGACCTTCCCGGTAATTATCAATGCCCATCTAACCAAGGATCAGGAACTCAGGTTGATTGCAACCCTATCAGAACATTGGGCAGCCATTGGATGGACCATCTCGGATTTGAGAGGAATTAGCCCCACCTATTGCACCCACAACATCTATCTGGAATATGGGGCTCGACCTTCCCGTCAGATGCAGAAACGATTAAACCCGAATATGCGGGAGATCGTTAAAAAGGAAATCATCAAGTGGCTTGATGCTGACATCATCTTCCCAATCTTCGATAGCCCCAAGGTGAGCCCCACTCAAGTGTCCATAAGAAAGCCAGGATCACCGTTGCCACCAATGAGCATGGCGAATCCATCCCTACCCGCACCACCACTGGATGGCGGGTGTGCATTGATTACAAGAAGCTCAATGAGGCGACCATGAAAGATCATTTCCCTCTACCATTCATTGACTAGATTCTTGAGCAATTGATAGGGCAGAAATATTTTTGCTTCCTGGATGGATATTCAGGATACAACCAAGTCACAATTGCTCCTGAAGATCAAGAGAAGACCACATTCACTTACCCATATGGCACGTTCACATTCCATCGTATGCCATTTGGGTTATGCAATGCACCCACGACCTTTCAGTGTTGCATGCTAGCCATCTTTTCAGAGATGGTGGGTGAATACCTAGAGGTTTTTATGGATGATTTCTCAGTATTTGGGAACTTATTCGACCATTGTCTGAGCAACTTGGAGAAAATCCTGAAGCATTGTATCAAGGTTAACTTGGTGTTAAGTTGGGGAAAGAGCCATTTCATGGTTCAAGAAGGAATTATCCTTGGTCACATCGTATCGCATAGGGGCATTGAGGTGGATCGAGCTGAAGTTGATTTGATTTCCAAACTTCCCCCACCTAGCTCGGTCTGGCAAATCAGCTCGTTCCTTGGACATGTTGGCTTCTATAGAAGGTTCATCAAAGACTTATCCAAACTCTCGAAACCCTTGACTGACCTTCTGGCTAACGATGCCCTATTTCACATGACACCTGATTGTATCTAGGCTTACCACACTCTCAGGGAATCAGTCTCCACCGCACCTATGTTACAGCCCCTAAACTGGTCCTAGGATTTTGAGATCATGTGCGATGCATCAAACTTTGCCATCGGCGCAGTCTTGGGACAGAGACATGACAAGAAACCCATGGTGATCTACTATGCGAGCAAGACGTTGGACGAGGCCCAATGAAATTATACGATCACAGAGAAAGAACTGCTCGTCGTAGTTTTTGGACTCGAAAAGTTTTGATCTTACCTTCTGGGATCCCACGTGACCCTATACGGACCACTCAACCATTCGCCATTTGTTGGACAAGAAAGATGCTAAACCCAAGCTCATCAGATGGATCCTACTCTTGCAGAAATTTACCTAGAAATTTATGACAAAGCTGGGTCCAAGAATGTTGTGGCCGATCACTTGTCTAGACTCCACCCAGACCACATTGGGCCCTCCTTGCCCTTATCTGACACCTTTCCCGACGAGCAATTTTTGGCTGTGCAAGATAGGAAACTACCTTGGTATGCCAACTTCGTCAACTACCTGGTAGTGGGACAGACCCCGCACAGTAGGTCCAGATAGCAATGGGATATGTTCTTGGCTGAGGCCAAACATTATTTCTGGGATGATCCCATGTTGTTTCACCTCTGTGCTGACTAGATTATCAGGAGGTGTATTCCGGAGGAAGAAGTTTAAAGTGTGCTATCCTTTTGTCATGACCAAGCGTGTGGTGGCCACTTTTCGGGAAAGAAGATGGATGCAAAGGTTTTGTAGTCCGGATTTTACTAGCCCTCATTATTCAAGGATGCACACAACTTTGCTAAGACTTGCTCTCGGCGCCAGACTTTAGGGACCATGACTAGGAAAGACAAGATGCCCCTCCAGCCCATCCTGATCGTTGAGATCTTTGACGTTTGG
The DNA here is from genome assembly GCA_037157565.1 of Thalassia testudinum. Lineage (NCBI taxonomy): Eukaryota > Viridiplantae > Streptophyta > Magnoliopsida > Alismatales > Hydrocharitaceae > Thalassia > Thalassia testudinum. The sequence goes on along the minus strand of JAZHRO010000003.1, from coordinate 105,099,727 downwards.
GGCATTGATTTCATGGGCCCCTTTCCACCATCTAATGGCTTTGAGTACATCTTAGTATCAGTAGACTATGTCTCAAAATGGATTGAAGCCATCGCCACCCGTCGATGAGATCATAAGGTTGTCATGGACTTTGTTAAGCAAAACATCTTTTCTCGGTTTGGAATACCGAAGGCCATGATCAGTGATGGTAGAAGTCACTTTATCCACACCCAGTTCTGTACCCTCCTCAGAAAATACGGGGTTACTCACTGCATTGCCACCCCGTATCATCTGCAAACCAACGAGCAGAATGAGGTCACCAATAGGTAGATTAAGAATATTCTGCAAAAGACCGTGAGACCTGATAGGAAGGATTGGTCCACCCGACTCGATGATGCCATATGGGCATACAGGACCACTTTCATGACCTCGATGGGCATGTCGCCTAATAAGTCTACTTTAGTGGACTAATTTAATGCTTAAGTGCATTATTATTTGGATCAGAGATTAAGTTAAAACATTTATGTTAGTGACAAAATCATGTGAACCTTAGATTTATCATTTCATGTATCAATTGCATTAATCCTTATATAAAAGGGGTTCATTGCTTATGTGGTTGCAAGGTCATTTAGGGAAGGACATTTTTTTAGTAAGCTTCACATCAAATGGCAACCGAATATGTATTGATTTCTTAGAGATAATAAAAGGGAAAGAAAGAAAAGCAAATAAAATACCTTCCTATTCTTTCCTCTCCTTTCCTTATCTCATTCTTGCTCAAATGGCCATAAAATTTAGATTATTGACTCCTTCCTTCTTTGACTCTCTCTCTCTCATTCTCTTATTTTTCTCCTTATATAACAGGGATGCGGAGGAAGCCATCCATCTACTCTCGGACAAGAGGTGCCCCTCTAAAGCATCTTCCTCCTCCCTCGAGAGGGTACATGGCCTCCATCTCCTTCCCCTCACCGCGCGCCCATCAACCATCGCAAGCCTCCGTCGACACCGCCAACACCCTCACCGTGCACTGTCCTCTTTAGTTAAGACGACCGGGAAGGTTCCCGGACGTCTGAGACTTGTCCCACCGCCACTGCATTCACCGCTCTCCACGGCACCTACTGCATGCAGCCACTCATGTGCACAACACGCATAGGACCACTGACAGCACAACCTGCCCCATGCACAGACCCTCACACGCCCATCCTCCGGCCCTCCCTTGCATGCGCAGGCCCTTACGCTCCAGCCTTGCGGCCTTCCTCCTCGAGCGCAGGTCCTGTTCAGCCATACCAGGCATGCACAACACCTGCACGTAGATGCCCGCATGCCACGGCCTCTCCGTCTTCTGCTTCTTCCTCCAGCACTTGTGGGTACCTGCCTCACTTGCGCCACCACTAGCAGTACGCCTCCCTCGCATGTAACAGTGCCCTCATCTTCTTCTTCGTCTTCCTCACCAACAGACCGAAGGGAACCCAACATCAACGCCGGTTCCCCTCACGCACAGCCACCTCCATCTGCCAGCATCCTTCGGTCGATCGATGCCATGGAACTCACCGACCCTCATGAGCACGGCCACGCCCACAGATCCGCCAACGGCAGACCACATGGCCTTCAGCGAGGCTCCACGTCGCCAGCCAACCTTCCCATCGGCCAGTTGCCACTGGCCATCGTTTTCCTCGGTGCAACCTCTGACGTGAAGCTCTCGACAACGCCAACCTCCTCCAAGCACGGCAAGGCCAACCGTCCTCTCCTCCTCCACGTGTGTGCACCGGTAGCAAATCCCCTATTTTTGGCTCAATTAAAAATTATATTGATTGCCATTGCCAAAGAATAGGATTTTGATATTGATTATTTTATTACATGAAATTTGTGGGAGGCCCACACGAGGAGAAGACGTAGGAGACCTAGATCTTGCTTTCATAGGGGACTCTCCTTCATCACAAATTTTATTTTTGTCTTCTCGCCCTTGTAGTAATTGGGGCTAAATTTTTGGGGGTCTGTCCCCACATTCTTTAGCTACTAGGGTTTACATTCTTCTGTGTGCGTGATTCATTTTTCTGCTTCCGTGCCTCTAAAACAAGCAAAAGAAAATATCAAGCTGCCTATTTAGGAGTTGCATGCCCTTAGGTGCGTGCATTTAGGGGTGATTGAGTAGCACATTAGATCTCATTATTGCATTGCGAGCATATTGGCACGAAGATTGCTGGAGATAGGTACACCTTTCTAACTTTTGTATCTAGCTCCTGTTCATGCATTTGCATTCGGATTAAAATTCAAGACTACCAAATTGATTGAATTTACTAATTCAATGGTCGCCTAATGGTCGTGCTACTTCTCAACATAGTTAATTAAGTTAATTAAGCTTAATTATGTGTAGAAGAAAGTAACTTAGGTTAACTCAAATTCGTGTCGGTTAAGTAGTATAGAGTCAAGTTAACCTAACATTTTAGATTTTATTACTTTTAACTGGTTGAATCCAGGTCATTCGCTGGGAGGTATATATTATTTCAAATTCACCAATTAATTCAAAATAATTCATAGGAGGTATAATTAAGTTAATTTTAATAACATGAATTTTGCCTAATGATTTAAATTTAAGAAATATGCAAAATTTTATAAGAAAACATATTTACTCAAATGATCTACTTTAATAGCAAGTAAACATGTTAATTTTCATTTTATTTCAAAGGAATTAAGGCAATAGATAGTTCTTCTAATTAAAACATGCCTTATTACAACATTTAAAAGCAAAAAGAAATTGAAAATAATACAAGAAAGTAAATCCTTTATTCTCTTTTATCTCTTTAGCCTCTATCTCTTTCTTCTTCTTTCTTTTCTTTCTTTCTTTCTCTCTTTCTTTTGCTTATCTTTTATCTTTTCTCTTTCTCTTTTATTTTTCTCTTATTTTCTCGAGCTCTTCTCTTCTTCCTCTTTTCTGCCTTTCTTCTTAATGCCTGTTCAGCCTTGCCTTTGCGAATTCTCCTATCTTCCTTTCCTTCTCTTCCTTTGCTCTTTCTTCTTCTTCTTCCTCAGCCTTCTTTCTTTCCTTCTTCCCTTAGTATTTTTTTCTTTAACACTTACCCTTCAGCTGAACCAGGTTTTTTTTTTCTCTTCAACCAAAAATTTGTTATGCATTTGCGGCTCAGACTTTCTGGGGATACACAGCACCCTTTGCAGGGTGGGATCAGACCCTAGGTCCTCGCCTGGTTCATTATAGTTCGGTTTAATTTTGGTTCAGAGTTTCGAGCCAAACCAGCTCACGCCTCCCAGGCCTCTTACACTCGCCCTCCCAGGGCCACACATCCGCACGCCACAGAGGCACACACTCGCAGGCACATACACGCCCACACACACATAGACATGAATGCTCATTCGGTAACCATGCACCAAGTGCTGACGACTGATATGGCCATGTAACAAATGAGTTTTATACCCTGGTGCCCGCTCAAGAATGGCCGATGTGGGACTACCATTCCCCCTCCCAGAGCAAACTTCAGTTGACGATATCTCCGGGCTCAGAGCTCCAATTCAAGCAAACAAAAGCTTGTTGGAAAGCTCTTGAGTTTCTCTACAGGGTTGTAGTGTTAATTTAATGTGAAGGGGAAGTTTTCCTCTTCGATTTGAAGGGAGAATCTATAGGTTTTCTATGGTGAATAATGGCCTGGAAATGGAATTATTGCTATAAAGTCCACAGACTGGACTTTCTCTCTCAGTTAAGGTTTTAAATGGATTATATAGGGAATTCCGCAACTTTAGGTGTGGTTTTTAAGCTCTCAAGAGCCTCAGGAAATGCAGAGAAGCTCAATGCTTCTCTGAAAGCTTCAAGGAGTGAAATTAGACATAAGAATGACCAAACAGACACCTAAAGTTATGTTTAATCGATTGAAATAGATTCTAGAGGTTGTTATCAACACATCTAGGCAGAAATTGCAATTGAAACTCAACCAAAATCCACTGTTAACAGTTTGGGTTCAAAAACAACCCAAACTGGCAGTAATTGAAATCCGATCAAATTAACTATCAGAGCTCATCTAATTCACTTTAAAATCATTCAAATAAATCTCATAATCAATTTAAATTCATCAATTCATCAGATTGAACTTAGAATCAAAGAATCAAACTCGGGTTTGACTAATAAGCCCCCAGATTTGTTTTTCTGAGCTAAACCTTTTCAAATGGAATTAACACCTAAAATCTCTTCTCCTCAATCTCAGAAACCTTCTCAGACTCTTATATAGTGTTTAAACTTAAAACTCTAGGATTTCAGGCTCATCACCTGAACTCTCAAAGGGGTTTGTTCGTCAGAACAACCAAAAGGTTGTTATAGAGATTTGAGGGTAGAAATAACTTCAGTGCATTGCACTGAAGCTTCTAGACCTATTAATCACAACTTAAAACTTCGACTTCTCCAACTCTATCTACAACTCCAGTCATCAAAAGTCTCAAATAAATGACCTCAAAATGATCAGTGAACCTCAATTTGTCAATCTGGAGCTTCTTGTTAATTTCTACAGGCTGAAGAACACTTTTAACTCGTCGGAGCTCGTTGGAGCTCCGGTGAGTCTAGAAAAAGTGCATTTTGTGTACAGAATAAAAAAGTGTGCCATTAGCAACTTGAAAAGATTCCTGAGGTCACAAGGAACCTCAGGATCAAGTTAATTTCTTCATTTTCTTATTAGAATTAAGATTTATCAGTAAATTCAATTTGTATGAAGTTTGAGTTAGTTGAAGCTTAGGACTTGTTTTCCCACTCAATTCAGTGGTAAAAACAAGTCAATAGTAATTTGCGATCATAAATATATAGTTAATTTAAGATTTCGACTACTCCTGAGCCGCCATTGACAGCGAGCTCAGGACCTTAATTAGATTTAGGCCTTTAAGTTATATGTGATATTTACTCTAATTATAGTGATGATTAGGATCCTTTATTGATGAATAGATGATGGAGGATCCAATGGAGGTGGAGATTAGGTCAACTACTGCTGCCATGGACAGCAGAAGTAGTCGGTGGAGGTGGAAATGACTTAGGCGAATTAGTGATCAAATAAGTAAATAAATGTGATAGAAGTGATCGTGGAAGATAGAGGAAGATGATCAGTGGTTTAAAAAGATGAAATTAATGCTCCGACAAGCTCAAGGAGCTCACCGGAGTCGAGGAAGATGAAATTTAAAATCCAACATTATAGCTAACTAACCTACCTAACTATCTAAACTATCCTACTCCTACTCCTACTCCTATCCTACTGTTACCTGGATGAAGGGGTCAAAGGATCTCCGTCGATGGCTCATGATGAAGGAGTGAAATCAGAGGGTAGTCGAAATATCTTCGGTGGTGGTTGTGAGGTGAAGCAGAGGAGGCTTCTTAGTCAGCGCTTGTGTCCAGAGATGCGGCTGACCTCGGCAGAGTTCCAGAGGTAATAAAGGTGGATGGAGGAAGTCGGATGGTGGAGTGGAAGATTGCCGGAGTTGTAGAGTGAATAGCCTATAGAAGTCGACTGCAGTGAAGAAGAGGGAAGGGAGCCAACTTGGTGGAAATCAGGGGGGTCAGGGGGTATTTATAGTCGACGATGACTAAGAAGGAGGTGGAATCTAGACGCGATTGCGGCTAGGAGGAGGATAACCACTGACATCTTCTCCGACGCCGGTGAAGTTATCTCCAACCCAAAATTAGGATATCAGAATCATCCAGACCGGTGGATGAAAATGGGATGGTGAGCGCAAGCTCCAGGAGCTTGGAGAAGAAGAGATGACGTCGGATGGGCAGTGATCGTGTGGTGGCTGCACCTTCAGTCGTCAGCCGTCCAGTCGGGTGAACAGAAGAAGAAGAAGAAGATTAGAGACTTGTTCGCGATAAAACTTAAGGACCTAAATAGAAAATAAGAACCTAATTGAAGTGAAATGTAAGGACCAAAATGTAAACTCAGGTCTTCATGGTTTATTTTAATTTAGATCTTTTTCAACTTTTTATATATGATTATAAATAAGACAATTATTATATTTAGACCTTGAATTTACATTTTTGACCTTTTAGATTAATTTATTTAATTAAGTAATGTTACATAAGTTATTATTACTTAGGTATATATTATGCTTAAGTTAATTAATGTATTAATTAGATGAATGATTAGTAATATTTTGAGTCCAATTCTTAATTAGATTATTAATAATATTAATTGGATGATAAAATAGCATTTTAAACTTATTTTAAGGTCCTTTATTATTTGTCCCTTATTTAATAATTAACCCATATATTCACATAATCCTAACTAATTAACTGGGAAGACTAGTTAATTAGGGGTAATTAGAGATCATGATGAGCTTCTCATCATACCCCCAAGCCAAAGTTTTGCTAGTCCCTAGCAAAATTAACTAAGAATATGATGATTTAAAGCACTTGGGTTTAAATTAATATAAATAAGAACCATGTAGAGGAAAGCTTAGGTAAGAGAATTTTTTAAATTTAATATAAATAATTAATATACAAAGCATTTTGTGAAAATTTTCTTACTTAGACTTATACTCAAAACATTTTCAAAACACACTTAAAAAGCAATGTTGTTAACAAGAATTTCATCAAAAATTAGAATTCTCAAAAATCTCTTATCCTTTATGACCATTCTTAACCCAAACTTAGAATACAAAGTGTTTTAAGAAAACAAGACCTAAGAGTTGAGAATTAAATTTTAACTCAAAAACTCAATAGACTTAAGTTAATCCTTTGTTTATGATATTTGACTTTTATCAACATAAGTTTAAGCAAATTAACCAGATACTCATTATTAATGAAACTTAGAGTAGTAAAACTCTAATCTACTAGTCTACAGCACTAAGAACAACTTATAGACTTAGGATTTTGTCAATTCTTCTCCTTTACGTCTCAACTGCAAATCCTCAAAACCTGATTTCTTAGGCTTCATTGCCCAATACCAAGGTTCAGTAGCTATGATTTTAAAACATCTGTGCTTTGTGAAGAGAGTTGTCCTAAGGGCATCCAAAGTTGCAAAAATCCAGATCTTAAGACATCAATTTCTAATCCAGATTTTTCAATTCAAGCCTTTGGCTTGGCCTTACTCTGGATTGGTTGCTTCCTCCTCACCAGTTTTCTATCCCGAGGCAACACTTTTTGTGTATATCTCCCCGGTGGACCACTGGGTCTCTTATTCCCAAATTTTTTATCTCCATATTTTTTTAACTTTTTCTATAGGTTAGAACACCCATATGTAGAGAGGTGTTCTTTTATTTAATGGAAGGAAGGGTAACATCCAATTGTATTGAGATGCTTTATTTTTATGTGGAAACATTGCATAAGTACCCATTTGTAACAAGGCACTTAACTGTAGGGTGTTTTATTTTATTTATTTCTTTTTTTTTCCTTCTCATTTTTCTTACTAACTTTATTCTCCAAATCCTTTTTCTAGGTGAGTGGAACATCCTTCACCCTCTCAAGAACTGCCCCGTGGAAATCCTTGGACTAAAGAGGATTCAGAATCGATCTCTTAACCTTTGTGTTTTCATGGTCTTAGATGCCAACAAGACAATTCTATGTGTGTGAATTTAGATGTTTAGGTTACTTAGCTCTCAAACCAAAGCTTGGACAACAAAGCCCTTCACTCTCAGGTTCTTTAAATTCTTAGTTTCCTCCTTCAGGATCTGTCAAGACAAAAATTACTAAGTCTAGTTATATGTCTTTAGCCTGAAAGACTTGTAAACTAAAATTCTACTAACTCTCTATTTAATTAACTCTGAATATTTGGCCTTTTACTTAATTTTATGATAAAATCAAATTTTCAAAAAGCAAAAGGACTACTTAATCTAATTGATTAAAAAGTTACAATTTAATCCAAAAACTTAAGTTTAAAACTTAATACACCTTAGTTTCTTAATTTTAAGGTAAGAATCGAAAAACAAAGCTTAAAGATTTAAAGATTCTATTTCAAATAAAATCTTGTTAAAATTTACTTTTTTTAAAACATAAGTGTGTTTTTACAAAATGTTTTAAATAAGAATCTAAATAAGAATTTAATGCTCTTAATTACTCTATATGTATTTTATATATTTTTTAGTTTCTAACCTAAAAGAAAAATAAAGCTCTTAATATTAATATAAATATATATATATATTTTTCTTCTTTTCTTCTTTACTCTAGATGAAAATTCCATTTTATTATTTTTATAAATTTTTAATTTTTAAATTTTTGTATTTATATATTTTTTTATGTTTATAAAATTTTCCAATTTTTATGAAATTTTCAAAATTTTTCAAATTTTTATGAAATTTTTGATTTTGGATTTTTATAATTTTTGGTATTTCTATTTTTTTTAAAAATTTCGTGGATATTTAATTTTAATGTGTTTTTTTTATATCTTTTATTTACACATACACTTTAAGTGAAAATTTCACTTCACACCCCCCCAAGCCAAGATTTTATAATGTCCTCATTGTAGGATATTACTCTTCATTTAGTATAGGGTGATGGAAGGAGTCGGATAGAGGAGATCAAAGATCTCTATGCGGACGATTTCAAGTCTTACTAAAGGTCAGAGTGGTTAGTCAAACTAAATGAAAGTAATCAGTGTAATATGAAGTGAAAAATCAGAGAAAGTGTATAAGAAACAAAAAGTATAGAAAGCAGGAAACAGCTATGTACAAGATGGATGGATGGTGACAAACCCTAGTGGAGCTTGTAACATTCTTCAACAAGACCCAAAGGATGTGATTCCAAGAAAGGTTTTAAACATTGACCATTAACTTTGAAGGGTTGATCCTTGTTGGGTTCAGTGATTTCGACAGCTCCATTGTCGAAGACTCTAACAACAGTAAATGGCCCTTGCCATTTAGACCTAAGTTTTCCAGGGAAGAGTTTTGAACAGGCATCAAACAGCAACACCTTCTGACCAGGTGTAAAGGATTTGCGGGAAGTACATCTATCATGGAAGGCTTTAAGTTTTTCCTTATACAGCTTTTAACTCTCATAGGAACCATGACACAATTCCTCAATTTCGCTAAGCTGCAACCTACGATGTTCACCAGCCTTCACGAGGTCTAAAGTACAGGCTTTAATTGCCCAATAGGCCTTGTGTTCAATTTCTACAAGAAGATGACAGGGTTTCCCGTAAACAAGTCCTATGGTGACATGCCTATTGGTGTTTTGTGAGAAGTCCTACAAAACCACAAAACCTCATCTAAACAAGAAGACCAATCCTTCCTATCGGGTCGGATTGTCATTTGAAGGATCTTTTTGTTCTCCCAATTAGAGACCTCGATTTGCCCATTAGTCTGGGGATGATAAGGTGTAGAAATACGATGTGTCGCCCCATATTTTCTAAGTAAAGTTCTAAACTGGGCATTAATAAAATGGGAACTGCCATAAGAAATAATGGCATGAGGTACCCCAAAACGAGCAATAATATGACTCTGTATAAAAGGAATGACAACTCGATGATCGTTTGTGCATGTGGGTATGGCTTCAATCCAATGGAAAAGATAATCAATAGCAAGTAAAATGTATTGGAAGCCAAAAGAGGATAGAAACGGACCCATAAAGTCTATGCCCCAAATATCAAAGATTTCACAGACTATAATCGGGTTTAGAGGCATCATGTCCTTTCGTGACATGCCACCAAGAGTTTGGCAGTGACTACATGCCTTACAATAAGTCTGTGAATCAACAAATAACGTGGGCCAATAAAACCCGCATTGCAAAATTTTTGCAACGGTCTTTCGAAGAGAAAAATGACCACCACAGGCTTGGTCATGACAAAAAGTAGAATAGAATCAATCTCAGAAGAAGTGACACAACGCCTGATGATTTGATCATTACAGAGTCAAAAAAGATACAGATCTTCCCAGAAATAGTATTTGGCTTCTTGTTTGAGTCATGATTTGCGATTCCCATCCCAATCTGGTGGGAATTGATGTGTAACCAAATAATTAACAATGTCTACATACCAAGGAAGATCTGAGTATATAGTCAAAAGATGTTCATCAGGGAAGTGTTCAGTAATTGGAGGAGATGATTCAATTGTATTAGAAGGAAGGTGGGAAAGATGGTCGGCAACAACATTTTGATGACCCGCCTTATCACGAATTTCTAGGTCAAATTCTTGCAAAAGGAAGATCCATCTAATCAACCTAGGTTTTGTGTCCTTCTTGGATAGAAGGTGTCGGATAGCTGAGTGATCAGAGTACACAATGATTCGAGATCCAAGTATATAAGATCTGAACTTTTCTAATCCAAATACTATTGCTAGTAACTCCTCTGTAACTGTGTAATTTCTTTGTTAGAGACTTGCAAGGAGTAAGCATGGGGGTATGATAATGCTACATTTTATAGTGATAATTCTGCCAATCGGGATTTATCTTAATGATAAAATGCACAAAGAATACACCGTAAATGGGCATGGGAGCATGACATGCATCGCACATTAAGATTGCTTGTAATTCAATGTTAATAGCCATTTGTACAAGTTCATGTCAAAACAAGCCTCAGATGAGCATCGGACTGCACGAATGGATTCAAAATGACGAACGGAGTCCAACGGACTCAAAATCGACCCAATCTGACATTCGGAGCTCGCGCAGTTGGCTCAAGAAGTTCTGGCCATTGATATGATTATCAACGGTCCACAGCGCGCCACGTGGTGCCCGATCGGCGTGTCCAGGCCACCGCTCCGCCTCTTCCATCATCATAGAGATAAATCTGAGTTGTGCGCCCTTTGTAGCATCCACCAGAGCAGAGCATCCAAATAAAGATCCGACCGTTGGATCTCCATCGAATGGTCAGCAGCAGGCGAACGGAGATCATCTCCGTGACAATCCATGCTCTCAGCATAGTGGTCCGTGCCTCAACCTCGCGTTGAGAGGCGAGGGTTCAAAATGCGTCGAAGCAGCAATCTGGGGCGAAGGCACGCGCAGCTGGAATTCGACAGTCGATGCGCGCGCGGACGGCTAGGATTGCAGCTACGTGGCAGTCGCAGATGCAAGATCGCGAAGCAGCGCTCGTGGGGTGTGATCTGAAGCGCTCTCAACGCATGATCTCGACCATCCGATCTTTGATCGGATAGCCCTCAAGGCACGTACTTAGATTGTGAAGAGGAGAATGCACGGCGCACGCGAAGGACCAGTGGGCAAGGAGGCTACACCGACAGTTTTGGCATGGGTTTAGCGACATCCCAGATGTCGTTAAAGCCCCTACTTCATTTAGAAAGCCCTTCCTCCTATATAAACCCCTTCCAACTACCCATGTAGGGCATTCATTACACTTACAAGCCTTCTACCTTACTCCTAGCTACCCTTAGCACCTTTTTGTACTTGTTGGAGTCGATGAGTCACTGACGGAGCCCTCCTCCACCGCCGTGGCCGCCTCGCCGTCTCCTTTCTCTTTCTCTCTCTCTTTACCGTAGCATTACTTTACTTTTGTTTAAGCATTTGTCTATTGTTGTATTTATGAAAACTCAAGTTGCATGTTGAATGATGTTGGCTCTCTTTTTATCAAGTTTTCTCACATTGTGATTTGCATGAACGCTATGAGCAAAAGATTCTAACCCGACTCTCTCTCTCTCACTTTTCTCTCCTGCATTTTCTCGCGCACAAGCAAAAACCTGTCATTTCCATGACAACTAAGAGATAGAAAAACCCGCTTTCACGCCTCCCTGTGTTCGACACTTGGACTCACGTCCATTCTTATATTTAAAACTGACGTTGCGAACGTGAGGCTACAACGACCTAGTTAAACAAACGCATCCGTAACACGTCAATGAATGAAAATTGTGATCACTTGCAATCGGATCCTCCCAACCCTCATTAAGATCAAGAATGTCAATTGCTATGAAATTTGAATCTGAATTCATTTGGGTTGGGGATCCACAACAACTATTATCATTGAACCCAGGATTTAGGAAATTGTGTTGATCATTAGACTTACTCCAAGATGTTTTATTAAATTTTGATGGGTATTTTTGATCAATGGTTCTATATAACCTATTAAGCAATTCTCCCCGTTCTTCTAAAAATTCCTGGAGTTTTTCTGAAAATGAAGGGTTTAACCAACAATGCAGACACTCATTGTTGTGTAATTTCACCAATTCACTGTTTTCTGCTAGTTGATTATCCCAGGTTGAACCGTGGTTCATTTGTGTCCATATTATTCCTACACTGTTTGTGATGATGTTTGTTGTTTTCAGAAATCTTTCATGAATGTCCCTTTTATAATATTCTTCATGATTTCTGTAAGCATTCTCAATTATCTTTTCTTTCATGCTCATTTGGGACTTAGGTTTCTTAAACAATCTTCCTATATAGCCAGGCTGCATTTTTGAATCAAGTGGTGAAATCAAGATGTAGAATCAAACTCAAGATTAGATTTGAAGTTGATCAGATCTGAAAGAAATCCCTAAGATGATCTGTGTATGTGCTCTAAATAGAAGGGATGAGGGACTGGACGTGAAATTGACTTAATCAAGGCACCCAAAGATTTTTGGATGACTAAGGTAGTTTCGAGGTGGATGATACCTCTAAATTAGAAATTTGCACACCCGAGAAGTACCTGGGCAGCCAGGAAGGGAGAGCCCCGCAAAGACCCCTACACGATAGAGCATCTGCATGGGTTACAGGATTTCCCCTACCCGACCTTCCTTGTAACTGAGGGTCCAAGTAGACTAGAATGTACGAACTTAAGACCTTAAGTCTACCAATTTTTTGACCTAATTTGTGCCTTGAGTTTCACTTGATTAGAAGTTAATTCAACTTGTGAACTAATTTGGAGGTTGGTTGTCCTACAATGTAGACCAACTTCACCTAACTTGTCCTAAAAATGGCAGAATGAGATCTAGGTCAAGACCTAGAAATCACCTTGATTTTACTCCTAGGTTATTAGGTCCAAGATTTTAGGAGTTCAAGTGAAATTAGAGCCTAATTTTTAGGTTTTTTGTTAATTATATCTTTTCAACCAAGGGCTTGGGTAGCACACAAATGCAGGTGGGTTTGTTTCCTTTTATGCAAGAAAGTGTGAGCTAGCACTCCAAAACGCTAAAATTGAAACCCTAATTGGCTCTATTCTGCATCCAATTTGATCTTAAGTTGTTCACCTTGGGCTTCAAGCAAGAAAGATGTTAGCCCAAAGTGATTTAGAAATTACGCGTAGTCCCTAATAGGTGTAGGCAAATAAGGTAGGCAATCTCTAACAGAATCGTCTCAAGCTTCAATCAGATTTGAAAAAAAATTTCAAAAACCATGAAACTTTCCTTTTAAATGATAATTACTATGAAAAATAAGGCAGGTGATTCCTAATTGATTATTTCCTTTTTTGTCTTCCCAAGATTAGTAGGTTGATTAGGGAAGAATAGAGAAGTTACCTGCCCTGGAGTGGCTGTTTTGCACGAAAGATCTCCTTGTGAAGTACCTCGCAAAATCACAAGAAATCAAACAGGGCAAGTTAGTGCTCAAATCTAATCAAAATATAGCAAGAGAATAGCGGTGAATTGCACGTTGCTCCCTAGAAATGGTGCCAAAATGTTTAAGTGAATTTGTCGTTGTTTAAGAGATGTGTCGTAGTATAGGACAAAATCACTCAAAATAGATAAAATTTATAACTCGAACGAAAGTTCGAGGTCGTTCGCTGGGAGCAAATATGGAATTCAATTGCTAATCTTGACAAATAATATAAATGAGCACAATTAATTACTCAAAATCTAATACGCAATGTAAAACATGAGTATATGATGAGTCAAAAAGAATTCTAGACAAAATAATGGTGATTTGGGTCACCAATTATTAGTCTAACATATATAGCAAATACTCAAATAATATCACTATTCAAACCAAGTGCACAATGCACTCTATCAAACGACAGAGTCTTTAACCAGATGGCTTATGTCAACCTTGCTACAGTGCTAAGAGGGCACTATACTTTCTTCTTCAGCCTTCTCTTCTTTCTTTGCGTGCCTCCTCTTCTTCAGCCTTCTATCTCTTCTCTTCCTTTGCTTCTTCTGTTGCCTTTCCTCTTCTTTCCTTCTTCTACTGTCCTCCTCTTTTGCCTATTCTCTTCTTTGGCCCTTCTGATGCACAAGGGGGGGAAGGCTTCTTCAAATTCGGCCAAGTGTCGAGAACACTAAAGAGCAAAACCCCCCTAACCCCATGCACTCTCTTCTTTCCTCTCTCAGGGTTCTCCACTTTCACTCCCTCCTAGGGCCATGCACAGTATCAGGTAGTCGAGTAATCGGTCTAAAGCACACCTGGAACCAGGGCTGCCGGTGTGCGGTAGCAGCCGAGGTGTGCACGGGCATAGGCAGGTAAATGGGTCAGAGCTAGGCTCGCGTGCACAGTGTCACGGCCGAGGCATGTGAGGGGTGTGTGCAGGGGACCTCACGCCCTGTGTGTCAAGGCAAATAGCCATAGACACAAATTCCTTTTGTTATGCTGCGTCTGCTTTGTTGCGAATGATGTAGGACTATCTAGTCCCCTTATTCCTCACATGCTCTCCTACAGGTGAAGGCACCTTTGATTGAAGTAGCAACATTGGTTCTCTTGCCAAATTGAAGTTTTGGGCATGTGCCTGGAAGTGTTCCACGTCACCTTGAGGTGGCGCCTGGAGCAGTTGTTGCAAGAATACAGGTTCGAGCTTGCTCGAACTAGCTCTGGTAATGGTGGTGGTGGTGGTGAACCTGAAATGAAGAACATGGCCTTGCATCCTCGTTAGATGGTTCAGCAGCTTCGCCGTAGTATGGCAAACGAGGTGGTGGGTGCAACGTGGCATGCGTGTGTATGTCGAGGTCGTACGACCTTGGTGAGACAGTGCGGTGTGGGTAGAGTTCAGGAGAGTTGTGGAGTCATGAATTAGAGAAATAGACAGATGGCTTTTGCCCTCCATTTGATGGCAGAGCTTGTGGAGTCGGTGGCGAGGGGGATGGACGAGTGTGGCGGACGGGAACCCTCGCCGGTGATGTCACCGGAGGTGGAGATGAAGGCGGCTTGCATAGATGTCAAGGGGTTATTTTTTGATTTTTGGGGTGTAAAACTAACCTAAGGATCTAAAGAAGCTAAACTAACTCTAATCTAATGGACGAAGTGGGGAGAACGCCACTGGCTTTGATTGGTTGGTGTCGGGGAAGATGAATCCTCCATGAGGGAGAAGGCGGCTAGGAGAGGGGAAGATGGCACCTGTTGTGACCGACGAGAAGAGGAGGAAGATGGGAAAGGTTGTTGCGCTTCCAATTTGGCTGTTGGAGGCATGGAGGAGAGAGATCGAGAAGGTCTATCGGAGCTTAGGTTGGAGGTGGCTAGTGATAGAGAAAAGAAGAGATTTTTGGCCTTGAACCTAGCCGAGAAGAACGGGCAGGCCCCGGGGATCCTTATATAGGCCTCAGGGAGCGGTTAGAGCTTGGGAAGCAAGATTCCCAAGCTTGAAAGGCTTACCGGAGTTGGAAACCCAAATCTTTGAATGATTGGCATGAGGATTTGGGCAATTTTTGAGACTTCGGATCTTACTAAAAGGGAAGCTAATTTCTTGACGAATTCCCCTTTCAAATCTGAGAAGGATTCGTCAAGAAATTAGAGAGATCTTGCTAAATTAAGCTCGCCGGAGTTGTCGGATTAGGATTCTAGGGTGGCGAGGACTTGTTTGAAGAAGACAAAGAAGCTAGGGGCTTTTTGTGAAGAATTCAAAAGTTGAGGGGCTTTTGGAGATAAAGAAAGTCAGACTTGGATTAAAGTGAGAACTAGGTTGAAACATTTTCAGATTGAGCCCAAATTTTGATATAAATTTAATTTGGACCTAAGGAATCCAATGGTGAAGTTGGATTTTGGTTTTGACCTCGTTTGACTAGGTAATTTATGCAAAAACCCAAATTAGGGCAACTTTCCATCTGAGACTCAATTTTAGGTCAAAATGCGTTCTGACAATCAAATTGAAGGTGACAAACCCTAGAGAATATTTTTGTATAAATTTTAGAGGGTTTAGGTATATTTTATCCTAACTAGAACCTTAGTAGATTAAGTAGGTCTATTTTTAGGATTTTAGATGTCATTTAATTCTTGAAACATGTGAAAAGCCATTTCTGTTTGCATAGACTCACTTGTTAGACATTTAAGACCATTTGACCTTTATTTAACCTCTGGGAAAACCTGTTATTATTCTAAAATTGAGATGTGCTATTGAAATTGTAGTTTTACCCCTATTTTCTTGTTATTCTCTCATAATGATTATGCAATGAATTATAATCCTTTGGTGGTTATGTAGGAGCATTTAATGATGGAATATGACTAAATGAAGCTAGAAATGGCTGATGATGATGTTATCATCAGAGAGGAGGAGGGGGAAGGCAGGAGGGGTTAGGGCTGAGAGGGCGATGTCGGTAGGAGTAGGAGGAGGACGAGGAGAGGAGGAGGGGGGTGAAAGAGCGATCTTCGTTTTCAACAAAAATTTTAACATGAAATGACATGTCGTTATAGTTCATTGCGTGGTAGAAAATCACTTTTCAAAACATTTATTATTCAAAAACTAACCATGAAAATAGTTAGGTTGTGTCTGATGGGGGCGCACTTTGCGAATTAAAATTAGGGTTTAGAGGACCCATCGTCGTAGCTCGCAAAACGCATCTATCAAATAAATTTATAGCCAAAACTCGAAAAGTGAGTCCCAGGTCAAACACAGGGGGCGAACATTTGGTTTTATGAAATCCGCGTTTCACTTTTATTTCTTTTTGTTGTTTTTATCTTTTCTAATTTTTTTGGTATTTAGCAAGCAAGAGATTAGGTCGATGACTTTTAGCTAATCTACTTGTAACAATATAAGAGAGAGAGAGAAAGAGAAAGAAACAATCATCTATTTATAAACGAATGTTTGTTACACTATGAAAGTGAAAAATTTACACTACGAAAGCGTAAAAAGATAGAATGAGTTGAGAGAAATCCCCCTCGACGGTTGCTCGGAGGAAGACTCGCTCTAACATTGCCTAGAGGAAGGTGGTGAGGAGCGAGATGAAGGAGGACGGAGCCGGAGAATGGAGGATGGGGCAGGACAACGTCGTGGCGAGGATCTTCTTCCCGAAGGGTGGTGAGAGGATGGCCATGGGATGCTCCACGAATGGGGATGAGGGGATGGAAAACTATTTGATTTTCTACTCTAGAGGAGCATCCTGGGCTTAGGACAAGCTCTCTCTAGAACCTTGGAGGTGGCGAGAGCAAGAAAGGAAGAGATGAAGAAAAATGGGAGGGGTACGGGTCCTTTTATAGTGGTGGAAAGAATCAACTTTGTACACAGGACATGTATTGACAGTCATAAACATCGCTGAAGATCTGCAGTAAATGTCGCTGAAGACATCCCAAGTGCCCATGCTATCGCTGCAATGGCGCACGCTCTGTGTATCGTGTCGTGCACCTCCACACACTACATGCCTGCGTGCGCTGTCATTATGCACGTAGGCGCGCCCGTGCTGCTGTGTGCGTGCGGTGGTGTGTGCGTGCACATGGGCTGCCTGGGTTGCACCATGTGGCGCGATCTGGGCTGTCCATCTTCTTTTCATTATATGGGCTGCTACAGAAAATGGATTAAGTCGATTTTCACGTCGTTGGGCTACGATCGTCGACCCGAATCAATCCACACAGTCAAAATTGTCATTTGAAGCTTTGAATTATGTCACCTTGTCCCTTGGCCATTGATCTTCCTCAGACTGCATATGGTGCTACGGGACTTCGACGGAGGCAATTTCGGAGGCGTTGGACTCCGATCGTCGTCTTGATCAGATCCGTATTGTCGGATCGTCAATTCGAGGCTCCAAAATAAATATCCTTCTCTCCTAACCATAAAAAGGATGCAATTAACCTAAATTATATACAACTACTCTAAATGCAGAATGATGCATGCTATGCAATATTTATAACATGAAATGCAAATCTAAGCCTAGGAACATGCTTGAATAGGCATTTTACCCTCAATAATTGTGTCTTCATCTTACCCCCATGCCTATGTTTTGCTAGTCCCTAGCAAAATTAAACTACATGCTATGTATAAAAATGGAATTATGATTCGATCACTTAGGCCTAAGTCGTTTATTAACAATAGAAAATTTCAACTGAGGTCCTAAACAAAGAAAACTCAAAAGTACCCGGGTGCCTGTCAGAATGCAGATCGGCCAAGTCCTCGCCTTATTTGAAAAGGGAAGATACATTTTTTTTTCTTCTTTTCTTATTTTTTTGGACATTTTGGAGTTTGAGAGTGTCGGGATAACTTTTTACGGCTACCCAACCTGTCCAAGACTCGAAAAGAACTCTAAGTGCAAAGCATCTTGTGAAAATAGTGAAAGACTCACTAGGTGGACGTTGAAGCAGACTTCAGGTTTCTATGACCTTAGGTGACCTTGCCTAAAGGTTTATCTTTTCAATTGGTAGCTTTCTCCCTACTTATTTTATTTATGGGGTCAACAAAAGGGCGAACCCAGTGTATATCTCCCCGATTTATTCTACTTCCCTGCTTCTTCCCTAAGTGTTTTGGGAATTATTGTGCATTTTTATGAGCTGGGCTGTTACCCACAACCACTTGCCAACCATACTCATGTGGTGAAGTGTGGCTTTATTATTTTCTTTTTTTATTTTTCTTCTTTCTTCTTATTATTTTTTAAGTAGGTGGCTTCCCTGATCTAAGATTTACCTAAAGGTAGTATGACGAAAATGGTCTTGTAGCTGGGTTCTGGACAATTGGCCGATGAGATGTTACCACTGACAACTTGCCAGCCACACCACCCTAGATAGTTCATTAGCTACCTAATTTCTGAGAAAATCGCCAAAAAGTGAGTCAGTGCAAATAGTGTGTAGATGCTTAGACTTAAAATCCCCTCAAATAAAAGGGCGGTTTGATAAGTCGCATACTTATCATCCTAATTTATTAGCCAAATTGAAATGAATTTGAATAGGTGAGGACTTGAGTCTATGTCCACATTCGAGTGGACACCCGGGCTAATTAAGCTCGAAGACCTGAAGAGTCTAAGTGTTTAGGTCCTCTCGTATCATTTCCTAACGTTAATAATGCCTAAAAGCCTAAGTTCTCTTCTCCTAATTCTATTTTCTTTTTTTTTGTCTTTTTGAATTTTTTTTTGTAAAAAAAAACTAAAAGAAATTCTATGGAGTTAACAAAATAATTTCAGGATAAAGTATCCACCCCCGTGCCAAAATGATGCAATGTCCTCATTGTAGAAATAGAGACATGAAAAGGGCGGAGTAAACAGAATATCACCTAAATTTCATGACAACCCTGTTAGCTCCGTAGAGAGAAGAGAGTATACACATGCGCTAAGTTTAATGCCTTTAGCTAGGCATAATATAGATACAAAGAAGAAGTTGGGAATTCATAAG
Organism: Thalassia testudinum; assembly: GCA_037157565.1. Classification (NCBI taxonomy): domain Eukaryota; kingdom Viridiplantae; phylum Streptophyta; class Magnoliopsida; order Alismatales; family Hydrocharitaceae; genus Thalassia; species Thalassia testudinum. The sequence continues at coordinate 105,080,410 of JAZHRO010000003.1, read as the reverse complement.
TGTGTGTCAGAATCAAAATCAAAAGGTTGATCTTGAAACCTGTCAGCAGAAGATGTCCACAGATGTGGACCATATTATGATGCAGACCCATGCCCTAGGGTCGAGTGGTTCTAAGGTTCTGGATGAAAATCACCCAGAACCTAAGATTATTGTGTTTGCAGGGCTAGGCCTGCAGTTTTATGGTGTGCAACCCAAGACCACAGTGTCGGACAATGGATTGATCTGATTCATTAAAATAAGGTGTTAACTTATAGTTCAGCTCAGGAAGATAGTCAATTATTCCAGACTTGGGTCGCATGTGAAAGATATCATAAGGGTCCTGATAGAAGGTAGGTGGTTTCAGGTCAACAGGAACCCTCATATCCAAAATCAAAGTTCCCTCATAATTAGCTTCCCAGATTTTTAATTCTAACTTCCTATCCTCCGAAATCAAGAGCTCAAGCTCTGGGATCTCTAGCATATCATTCACCCCATATGATTCTCCCAAGTCCAGAAATCGTGGCTAAATCAAGATTGACTTGGGCACAATGACCTCAGAAGTCAGCTCTTCAGGGTGCGAATGAGGAATGGGGCTATTGATTGAATATTCTTGTAAATAAGGATTGAAATCCTCCAAGTTAGCCCCAACCAAATCCAAATCTTCAATAATTGGGCTATCAACTGGTTCTTCAGATTCCTTAAGCCCATTTGTCTCACTAAAATCCTCTTCCTTAAGTTGAAGTGAGACTTCACCAAAAGATTCTTCACCCTCAGAGTCAAAGAATTCATGATCGTCATTTATATATGTCTCAAAATCGATTGTTATTTCCTAGTTCAAAGAGACATATTTTTCCTCGCTTTCTGGCTTGGGGATCTTAGGTGAATCAATCGGTTCATCCTCAATGGGTTGCTCTAGCCCAACCTAGTCATCTCCAATCTCAGAATATGTATCCCCTCTGACAGGTGCCTAAGCGGGTTCTGACATTGGCTCTCCTGAAGGGGGTTCATCTTAAGAATCATCCCAAGATTTGACTAGGCCATCCACAAATTTCATCCTCAACCTCGATAATTTCCCAAGAAGAAACTCACCCAGGTCCCTATCCCTAACATTTTGGAGCAAATCAAATAGAGAACTATTAAGTTCATCAATCATTTTTATCATAGGCTCCAATGCCTTAGCGCATGGTGTTGGCTGGGCTTCTAAAGATTGTATGGTGTTCTTCAAGTTAGCCAACACCCTATCTTGTATCTGGTTCACCTGAACCGACTGGTTCGATTCAAGTTTGGGTGGGTTTGGGTTAAATCTAGGGGAGTCAAGATGTCGAGGTTCTCGGGTCCCTCCCAGATAGTAAGTCGTTTCAGGTTGTTTAAAGGATGGTGGCAACCTATATTCAGTGGAATACTGGGGAGGGTAGGTGTTATAATCATTATATCCTTCCTGATTGTAGATCGAGTTGGTTTGGTGATCAAAGGATGAAGATCTATAATCATTGTAGCTCTGGGAAGGATAGTAATCATAGTCTTATTGTCTAGGGTTAGGCCCTAGACATTGAGGTCTGTATTCGTATCCCTAATCAAAGTTATCCCGGCTAGTGGATGGGTAATTATAAGTCAAGTTGGGATAGTAATCATCTTGGGGATAAGTGGTGGTAGGAGGATAGGATGGGAAATGCATGTAAGAAGTGGAAGGATACATGACAGAATAAGAGGGAAAATAGAAGAGAGAAAGGTGCCATACAGTACAATCAACCAAACCTATCCTTATGTGGGTAGCCTAAAGACCAACAGACTCCCAGGATTTGTCTTGAGATTATAAACGATTTGGTCTACTTTTATCCGATCAATCTAACAAGTTAGAAGGAGGGACTGGGGAGAAGGTTCTTCCTTTAGCTTACGCCTCCGGTTCCTAGTGTACTGATTGCGCAGCAATCATAGGTCTTAATTGACCAAGATTAAGCTAGGACTTAGCATAAGTTAGGGTTATTCATGCATGCATATGCATTATCTGCATCTTTACTGCTTTCCTTTAGCTATGCATAAAATAATGCTATAATGTGTTGATTAAGTGCATTGTCGATTGCAGGCAACAAGCAGATCTGGAGTTGGATTTGGAGCAAGGTCTAAAGCTGGATCAGGAATAACGGGAGTTGTAGCAGAGCTGGAGTAGAAGGCTTAGTTTAGATAAAGGAACAATAATGTAAGGGGGTCAAAAGTTTGTTATTCTATTAAGTAGGAATAAAGCAGTAAAATGTGAAGAGCTTAGGTCCATCCTAGCCCTAGGATAGCTTAGAGACTTCCCCAAGCCTTATCCACCCTTAGATTAGGTCACAACACCCTAAGAAGCCCTAAAACCCTAGTTCCAACCCTTATCTGGATGTCCAGATAAGTTCTAGGATGTCCAGGACCCTTAGCTATCTCCCGCACACCTCAAACCCACTTCTGCAGTGTTATTGGACGTCCAGACACTTTTTCAAACATCCAATTTCTGCAGAATACCCAAAACAGAACCCAAAATCCCTCTTGACTCTGATTGGACGTCTAGACAACAAGTCTGGACTTCTAATTTTTGAGTATAAGACATCTGACACTATTATTAGACGTCTGATACTGCTCTCCAGTTCTTGTTTTGAGATTTAAGCCTTGATCTTGGATCTCCAGGTCCCTAAATCGAATTCCAACCCCATAGGAACCTAAATTAAGGTGCCCTAACCCTAGTACATCACCTCTAGACCTCCCTAAGGACCTAATTAGGTCCTCACTAAACCTAATTGACTTGGATCTTAGTCAATTCCATTATCCTATTCAATTGGACTCATTGAGTCTAATTGATCCCTGATCTCAGCACACACTTTCCAATTGGACTCAGTGAGAGTCCAATTTACCTAGACCTAAATTAATTGAGTTGTTTTACTCTCAATTAAGTTCCACACACCCAATTAAACTTGTATAAGTTTAATTGCACTTTACCTTAGTGAATTAGGGTTTATAACCCTAATTTGAGACGTGCCTTGACCTAAACCCACTAGAACCTAACCTAATCAACCTAGCCACCTAAGTTTCGACCCACACACACCATCCACATGAAAATACCTAGCCTATAGTTCTCTCGAACTCTCTACTATGTGTGGTTGCCTTGGTTGCCAAAATTAGCAACCAAGAGCCATTCAATTTTTAGATCCACATTTGGTAGATCTTAAAACCACCATCCATCCTCTCTCTCTCACTCTCCCATGATCTCCCACCATAGGCCTCTCTAGAGAATTCCATAATTCTCTAGAGAGCTTCCCTTAGGTCTATAAAAAGAACTAAGGGGTGGCCATTTGCACCCATTCACTTCCTTGGCAAATTCACTCCATTGGTGCCATTCACGCCCACTTCCACTTAGTTAGCCACTCTACCTCGACGAGCTCACAACCACCACCATGGAGGACATCATGCTGGGATGCTGGATCAACCCTACCTCTCTCCAAGGGTTGGCCTAAGCTACATTGGTTGCCCCTCATTCTTCTCCCGACCACTCCAAGGCCATCGGGGACCACCCCTGAATGCCCTTCCAATATGCTAGATTTAGATTATGCTCTTCATAGTTTTTACTGCTTTTATTTACTGCTTAGTAGCATAGTCTTACTTCTCTCCCAATGATGCATGTGAAATCCCCCCGTAGATTCTTGAAAGCGGTCATTTTCTAATAGCTAGATTTTCGTTTGAAGCATTTATGTATAAGATTTCCTCTAAATTTCATGTGCAAACAACTCTCCAATGGAATGAATGAAAAGGCATTTTTATGTACATGTATCTCTCTATATGTTTGAAATCACCATGAGCTTAATAATTGTCATTCCTTTTGCGTGATTCAAGTTGCCTGTTTCTACCTCCTAATATTCTTGCAAATAAGTATGCCGTACCTAAATACGTAATAATCACGAACCGGCATGCATTTCTAAACAAAGTAGAGCAATAGAAGATCAATTTCAGAAGTAACCAAATGCCTTCCAGAGATGAACGACCGAAACTCAAGTCTCGCTATCTTTAGAAATCATTTTTTGACGAATGGTTTTGCACGACTATACTACTATTCCGACGACTTTCAAATGCACGTGAAAGATTTCGTGAAATGGCACCATTGCCGGGGAGGCAACCTCATTTTCTTTGAGTTCAATCTTTTAAAACATCACTGATGAATTTGCCTCTGTTTTGTTTTTGATGTCTAGGAAAAATGGGAAGAGAATGAAATCTGCACACACAACGAGCGCGGCAAAGAAACAATCGAGGTGCACATCATCATTCTCCTTAGATTAGGTTTTCTTTTTCTGAACCCTAGGACTAGATCTACTTGCAATCTCTTTTGTGAAAAAAAAAGAAGATTTTATGCAATTTTGTGAAAGAAAAAAAATCAAAAAATAAAAAATTTTGAAAAAAAAATCTAGATTAGGTTGTCTTTCGAATCTTAGGTTAGTTCAAAAAAAAAGCAAAAAAAAGATATTTTCGTTGAATTTGTTTGAAAAATTCTTTACGAAAAAAGAAACGTGCAAAAGATTTGAAAAAAAAGGCATTTTTGGTGGAAAGCTTAGATTTCAAATTCAAACATCTTTAAAAAGCTTTTCCACCATCTTCTGATATTCGAGCAGATTTAAAGCTTGATTTAAAAATTCGACTGCTGAAAAACTAGTAAGCGAAAAATTCTGAAATTTGGATTAAACCTTCATTTTCAAACCATCTTTCAAATGCACTGTTATTTTGAAAAAATTCCAAGTATACAATTTTTAAAAATTCACGAAGTGAAGGGGGGTCAGACTGACCCAGATTCAAAATTTTTCAAATTTCAAAAAATGATTCCGAGCAATCTGCAAATCTGTTTTGACTAAAACTGGTGGGGTTTGAAATCTAATCTCATTGGCTTTATTTTCCATATTTTTTCAAATTTTTGAAGGTCATTTGATGCTATTTCAAAGTGAAAAATCGACTAGGGGTCAAAATTCCAAATATGACCCCCTAATATTCAAAGTTCCCTAAAAATTCGGTTGAAATATTAAAAATTCCAAAAAAATATTCTCTGGAAAGATAATTGAAAAAGGAATATACTTGCAAAATTTTAAAGTAATTGGATTCCAATTATTATTGGAGAACAACATTACTTTTGTGGTCTATTGAAATAAAGAAAAACCCTAGAAGTGCATGCAACTTAGGTTGAATCTTTAGGGTTACAACTAGAGACCGCACTTTGGGCTACCGTAGACTTAATCAAGTCTAGTCAGCCGGTGAGCTTGGTCACCTTGTAGACCACTCACCACAAACCCCATTGAAGAAAACGGGTTAAAAATTAATTTTAAAACACGAAATCAACTTGAGTTCGTTGTCATACTAGTGGGTGTTTTTAATCTCTCTTGCCAAACCTGGTGACTAAGTCTGTGGGGTAGTGTCAAACGATCGTGGCTCGGGGGTCAACGGAACCGGAGGCGTAAGCCAAAAGGAAGAACCTTCCCATTAGTACCCCTGTAACCAAACTGGCTGGGTGAGCTTGAGAGGCGGGAATCACTTTCAGTCGGTTGAACGACGAACTTATCTTCAGGAATTCAAATTTCTAAAGAAAAATCTGGTCACCTGATCCATGAGGACCATTTGATTGACAGGGCCTTAGCCTCATCCTGCTTGGCTACACCAACCCAGGGGTTGGGTGGTGTATACAAGGAAGGAGGTCACTTAGAACTCAGCTGATTGGACCTTGGGAGCCGCTCCCAAGGAGGCGAGCCACTTCTTCTATCTGCTTAGCCGCAATGGCTAACCCTGGATCTGGACCTAATCAAGATCTAGGAGAGCTGGACCCACAAGCTTATCTGAGATCCCAGGTCACTGAATCAGCTCAACCTTGGGATCAGAACCCAAGGTCACGAAGATGACTTTTTGCTTCGCCTGATCCTTCTCCTCGGGTTACCGAAATGGTTAACCCATATCCTAACCCTGGATATTATGACCCATACTAGTCAGTCCCTCAAAGGACGGCACCTTATAACCTAGGATATGGATTTCATACTCTTGCTTCTCACCCATGGAACATGGGTAGACCTGATTCACCTCCTGGATCACTCAGGGGAAAAAGAATCTGGTGTGGATATGAGACAGGAGCAGGAAGTATGCCGAATGGGTTCATCTAAAATTGAGGAGGAAAGGACTGATATCTCCAGGACTGAGCCGCAATCAGATTATCCTAAATCCTGGGTGACACCTATCGGGTTAGATAACCCAATCGAGACAAGGGAAGTAGATCCAATTGAGGATATGGATCTTGAGGAAAGCATTACATGCGACACTACTGATCAACCTAAGCCACTTCCCATTGTAGGTGAACCTGTGCTGGAGCCAACATCTTTTGATCTGCACTCTTCTTCTTTCACCTACATCCCTAATTCGGATGTTAGAGATGTTGAGATGACACTTTCTATCCCTGATCCTAACATTCGAAGACCAGAAGTAGCTATGGATGCTTTGACCGAAGAAATAAATATGCTACCTAAGGCAGGAATTATTGAGGAACCTAATGCATATGAGGGTGAAGCTTTGAGCAAAAGGAGCTGGGGACGCACCTATCATCCTAGTCAATCTAATAGATGGCTCGACTCTGAGCTTGAGGAGATAGCCTCTGATGAATCAGAGATGGGTACTGATGAGGACGAAGTAATTTCTGACGTGGATTTCAGTGACCTCCCGACAAATCTTCTACTTTCACGGATACCCCTATATAACCCAAAGCTTGGAGAGGGCATGATCTTTGATGTTAATTATCATTATGAGGATCCCTATGACTCAGATTCTGTTTCTGAGATACATTTTGATCTACTCCCTCAGCAACTTCTTGCTGAATTGTGGGACATGATAAATCAGCTGAATCAACATCATGATCCCCCTCCTGATTATCCTCTATTTTCCACCACCACTCCACACTTTCTTATAGCTAGACTTTTTGGAGTAGGGTTCACAATCAGCTAGTTCGCATCTCCGAACCACTGATTCTAGGAGCATACGAGCATATCTTTCTCTTAATCTTAGCCGGCTCCTATGCTAGAAATGACACATCTGGTTGAGTTTTCGCCCAGCTGGAGGCGTTAAACTCAGCACATATAGATACCATTCACTCCAAATTCCACCATCATTTATATATAACCATTTTTATACATAGCATATTTTTAGCATATTCCCTTTTGTATATTGCATATTAACAGGTTGGTCGGTGCTGAATATAACTTCAGGAGCAATTCAGGTGATTTCTACACATTCTCTCTCTGCAGTATTTATTTTCTTTTATATTCATGCATGAGGATATGCAAGAACTTAGGCATGGGGGGGTAGATACAGCAAAAACTGAAAAAAATTTTTTGCCAACACTTAGGAAAACCTCGGAGCTACATGTAAAACGTACTTTAAGACCTTAAATAAAGGAACAACCGACTCCACCTCCAATGCTCTCATTGGAGCTAGAAATCGTTCGCAACAACCACTTCCAACTCACCCACTCACCTTTTGTTCGAAATTTAGGGTCAAGCTTATTGTAACCTGATACGGGAAATTCACGAAGTACAAATTATATGAGGTTACATGTTTATAGCATATATACATATTGCATTCATGAATAAGATTATTTTATTAAGAGAATGCATTAGGGACTTTATCCTCTAGTTGATTCCTGTAATCTGGAATCCAGTACAACTTTTCACACACATGTAGAATTTACAATGGATTCACGGTGAAGGTTGATAAATGTCTTTAGTATGTCGAGAAGAAGCAGTGCTTCTTTCCTGAAATCCTAGACAGTGTTTTGGGAGTCAGGCTGATGTTCTTCCAAAAATCCACCAAATAGTGTGAGAAGAAGAGTAGAGTGTACTGGTGCTCTAAGATTAGTGCAAGGAATCAGGAATCCTAGATAATTAGGTGATGATACTCAGAGATTAGGCATAGTTTCTGCTCTCAGTTCCTGCGTATGCATTTATGTGTGAAATACTAAGAGCCACCAAACAAGAGAAATACGCAGAGAGCGAGTTTTCATAAAACTAGGGGTAAGGTGGATGGTTATGACCATTCTCTACGGAATCCTCAGCTGAAGGAGGGTATTGATGCCAAGGTTAGAAATACACCGTCCTATCCATCTCTTCCGATGCCGTGAGTAGGCACTTCCACCAAATAAGCCACCCAATGTCTCTTACGTACCACCAATCCCTAATAATGCCTCTTCAATAAAGTTCATGAATGTGTGCTAGTTGTGTTATGTTGAAAAAAAAAATGATGAAAAAAAAGAGAAAAATTGAAAAAAAAAAATAGAAAAAGAAGAAGAAGCAAAGAAAAGAATGAATATTTAGTGTTTATTTCATCCAGGCAATACCACCAAATATGGCCTTAACCTATCTTTCTTGTGTTTCTGACCACCCAAATGCTGGCTGAGGAATTTCAACTTAGTGTTAGGGTTATGAGAACTCAATTAAAGTGTTAATGCCTAGTGAGACCACCAAATATAGGTCATATACGTGAATCTGGTGAAGTTGTGAGCTCTACGAAAGAAAAGAAAAGGAAAAGAAAAAGAGTAAGAGAGAATAGATACAAAGGAATCAAAAGAGAGCATAGTTTTTCTCATCTTTCTCTGAGTTGACTCACTTAGTAATATGGGAATCAAGATTCTGTAGTACTAGTCTCTATGTAGCACCAAGTGAGAATGAGCCACCAAATATATAATCCTTTCCCTCAGAGATTCTCTACCTGAGCCTAAAGCCAGGGTGGAATTCATAGAACATCTTGAATACCCTGAGGGAAGAAGTCCGCCTATCCCGCTATAATTTCTACTAGAGGTCAAGTACAGGCTTTAGAGGTGTATTAGTTTTTACTCAAATCCGTTGCAAAAGCTACATAGCTGCACTTTCACGATTGTCAGGATTTCTAGAGCATAGGATGAAATCAAAAAGTAGAAAAATCTCTACACATACACTTGCTAAAATAATTAGTCCCTTAAGGACCTTTGCTGTAAATAATTTAGTCTTGCATTTGCTAGGGACTAGCAAGATTTAGGCATGGGGGTATGATTACGCAGCAATCATAGGTCTTAATTGACCTAGATTAAGCTAGGACTTAGCATAAGTTAAGGTTATTTATGCATGCATATGCATTATCTGCATCTTTACTGCTTTCCTTTAGCTATGCATAAAATAATGTTATAATGTGTTGATTAAGTGCATTGTCGATTGTAGGCAATAAGCAGATCTGGAGCTGGATCTGGAGGAGGATCTGAAGCTGGATTAGGAATAACGGGAGTTGTAGCAGAGCTGGAGCAGAAGGCTTAGTTTAGATATAGGAACAATAATGTAAGGGGGTTAAAAGTTTGCTATTCTATTAAGTAGGAATAAAGCAGTAAAATGTGAAGAGCTTAGGTCCATCCTAGCCCTAGGATAGCCTAGAGACTTCCCCAAGCCTTATCCACCCTTAGATTAGGTCACAACAACCTAGGAAGGCATAAAACCCTACTTTCAACCCTTATCTGGATTTCCAGATAAGTTCTACGACGTCCAGGACCCTTAGCCATCTCTCGCACACCTCAAACCCACTTCTGCAGTGTTAGTGGACGTCCAGACACTTTTTTAGACATCCAATTTCTGCAGAATACCCAAAACAGAACCAAAATCCCTCCTGACTCTGATTGGACATCTAGACAACAAGTCTGGACTTCTAATTTTTGAGTATAAGATGTCTGACACTATTATTAGATGTCTGATAGTGTTCTCCAGTTCCTGTTTTGAGATTTAAGCCTTGATCTTGGATCTCCAGGTCCCTAAATCGAATTCCAACCCCATAGGAACCTAAATTAAGGTGCCTTAACCCTAGTACATCACCTCTAGACCTCCCTAAGGACCTAATTAGGTCCTCACTAAACCTAATTGACTTGGATCTTAGTCAATTCCATCATCCTATTCAATTGGACTCATTGAGTCCAATTGAGCCCTGATCTCAGCATACACTATCCAATTGGACTTAGTGAGAGTCCAATTGACCTAGACCTAAATTAATTGAGTTGTCTTACTCTCAATTAAGTTTCCACACACCCAATTAGACTTGCATTAAGTTTAATTGCACTTTACCTTAGTGAATTAGGGTTTATAACCCTAATTTGAGACATACCTTGACCTAAACCCACTACAAACTAACCTAATCAACCTAGCCACCTAAGTTTCGACCCACACACCCCCACACACACCATCCACACGAAAATACCTAGCCTAGAGTTCTCTCAAACTCTCTACCACGTGTGGTTGCCTTGGTTGCCAAAATTAGCAACCAAGAGCCATTCAATTTTTAGATCGACATTTGGTGGATCTGAAAACCACCATCCATCCTCTATCTCTCACTCGCCCATGAGCTCCCACCATAGGCCTCTCTAGATAATTCCATAATTCTCTAGAGAGCTTCCCTTAGGTCTATAAAAATACCTAAGGGGTGGCCATTTGCACCCATTCACTTACTTGGCAAATTCACTCCATTGGTGCCATTCACGCCCACTTCCACTTAGCTAGCCACTCCACCTCCACGAGCTCACTACCACCACCATAGAGGACATCATGCTGGGATGCTGGATCAACCCTACCTCTCACCAAGGGTCGGCCTAAGCTACATTGGCCGCCCCTCATTCTTCTCTTGATCACTCCAAAGCCATCAGGGACCACCCCTGAATGCCCTTCCATTCTGCTAGATTTAGATTATGTTCTTCATATTTTTTACTGCTTTTATTTACTGCTTAGTAGCATAGTCTAACTTCTCCCGCAATGATGCATGAGAAATCCCCCCGTAGATTCTTGTATGCGGTCATTTTCTAATAGCTAGATTTCCGTTTGAAGCATTTATGTATAAGCTTTCCTCTAAATTTCTTGTGCAAACAACTCTCCAATGGAATGAATGAAAAGGCAATTTTATATATATGTATCTCTCTATATGTTTGAAATCACCATGAGCTTAATAATTGTCATTCCTTTTGCGTGATTCAAGTTGCCTGTTTCTAACTTCGAATATTCTTGCAACTAAGTATGTCGTACCTAAATACGTAATAATCACGAATCGGCATGCGATTCTAAATAAAGTAGAGCAATAGAAGATCGATTTCAGAAGTAAAAGCAAATGCCTCCCAGAGATGAACGACCAGGACTCAAGTCTCGTTACCTTTAGAAATCAATTTTTGACGAATGTTTTTGCGTGACTATACTACGATTTCGACGACTTTCAAAATGCGTGAAAATGGTTTCTATCATGTACCCCCCAACTGTGGTCGTTGGACGCTACTCTCTTAGCTAGGCATTAGATCGACTAGCAAAAGCAGATTAATCGAAAAAAATCTCAGTCTGATCCCCGAAAAGCGAATCAATCCTTAAGGCTAACGTTTACTCAATTTTAGTTAAGCTTGGGATGATCGTGCTCTTGGAATGTGATGAGCCCTTTAGATGGGTTGTGCCCTTAATGATTAATTCAAATGTGTGTGCGTGCACAACCAGGGTTTTCAAACAAGGTTATTTGATGATGTAACTTTTAGGGTTCAACCTTGTTTAGTATCTTTTAGGGTTTAATCTTTAGGTATATTCAATCAAGGTTTAGTAGAACACTCCAAGTTTTGAAAGCATTGGTGATGATATATTCCTTTAGAAATCAAAATAAAATGTGGAGTGCTTGGTTCAGCCCTAAAAATCAACCCTAAGTGGCAAGCTACTTGATGGATCAGTTTCAGATTGAGTGGTGCAGCCTAAACAGTTCAAGCAATTGGCTTACACCTTAACTCAACACACACATAAGTGAGTAGAAATATAATTAAGTTAAGTCTTTTTGTGTGCCTTAATCAAGTGGTGCAATTGGGAGTTAGTCTTTTTGTGTGCCTTAATCAAGTGGTGCAATTGGCCAATTGCACCACTTGATTAAGGCACACAAAAAGACTTAACTTAATTAGATTTCTACTCACTTATGTGTGTGTTGAGTTAAGGTGTACTGGATCCACAGGTCGGATCTCGGTTAAGTGGTAGAATCAAAGTGGAGTGGTGCACCTTAAGTGGAGAGTTGTGGGTGTTAATGTGTGTATTTATTAGAAAATCACACAAGAGAAGAGTTTTTTTTTATTTTTTTATATATGTGGGGGTGAGATGAGTGGAGGTGGCAAACAAACAGCCAAATCTATCCTAGGGTTTATAAAAAGCACCTAAGTTGATTTGGGTTTGAGTTATTAGTGTGGTGAAATGAACTAGTGGGTGGGGATGTGGGGGGAAACTTATAGAACCTTCATCCGCACTTTTCTTCTATCTAATCGCTTTGGCCCACCTCGTAAGAGTACCTACAATCACAGTAAGATAAGAGAAAAAGTGAGATAAAAGTTAGGTAAGGTGGAAAAACACGAGAAAAACCAAAGAGCGTTGCCTCCCCGGCAACAATGCCAAAATGATCGAGGCATGCTTCGTGAATTAAATTAGGGTTTGGAGGACCCATCGTCGTAGCTCACAAAACTCGTCTATCAAAGTGAGTCCCAGGTTGAACACGGGGAGGCAAACATTTGGTTTTATGAAATCCATGCTTCACTTTTATTTCTTTTTGTTGTTTTTATCTTTTCTAATTTTTTCAGTATTTAGCAAGCAAGTGATCAGGTCAATGACTTCTAGCTAATCTACTTGCAACAATATGAGAGAGAGAGAGAAAGAGAGAGAAACAATAATCTATTTATAAACGAATGTTTGTTACACTATGAAAGTGATAAATTTACACTACGAAAGCGTAAAAAGATAGAATGAGGTAAGAGAAATCCCCCTTGAGGCAATTTCGGAGACTATTTCAGAGGTGTTGGACTTCGATCGTCATCCTGATCAGATCCGTATGGTCAGATCGTCAATCCTAGGCTCCAAAATAAATATCCTTCTCTCCGACCACAAAAAGGATGCAATTAACATAAATTATATGCAACTACTCTAAATGCAGAAGGATGCATGCTATGCAATATTTATAACATGAAATGCAAATCTAAGCCTAGGGACATGCTTGAATAGGCATTTTACCCTCAATAATTATGTCTACATCAATCTCCACAGGGAGGAAATAGCCTATTAGACTCGTAAGTGGTGCCTCATTTATTTGGGAATATCTATGGGTGCGCATGCTAACTAATGCAACTTATTTTCAACATAAGTTCTCATTCTAAACAATTAATCAATAATGTAAGGGTGCACATGCAAAATCACCAAAATATAATACCAAGTAAAATAGTGATCTTGATACAAGTAACTTCGTAAATATTAATTTCCTACAAGACAGAGCTTGTTCACTATATCTAATATCCCACATTTAATATCATTCATGAGGAGAATTCAGCCATAAGTAATTAATAAAAAAAAGAGGAATATTCATGTAATTTCCTTTCAATATATTAATTCATTAAATAAAGTAATAGTAAAGTGGCAATGGCAAGATTCGTAATTATTAATTAGATGAGAAATAAAGCTTTTTTTCTCTCTCTTCTTTGTGCATGGAGAGAGGCTCGCCAGTAGGAGGGTTGGTTGGAGGAGATTGGCTGGGAGAAGGGCTTCAAGGTGTCGGTGACAGGGCAATGAGAGGCAGCCGATGGCGGTCGGACGGAGGAGGAAGATGCCGGCGATGATGGGTTGGCCGACGGCTGTCGAGGGGTTCTGTGTGCTTGATGAAAGAACTTAGGGTCGTCGTTAAAGTGAGGGTGTCATCGTGGTGGCATCGGTGGTGAGGTAGGAGGTCGGACGATGTGTGATGGAGCCGACTCTGATTAGTTAGACGAGGGAGGATGCAAGTGGTGATGGGTCCTTCTTTTGGATGGCAAATGAAAAAGATAAGGAAGAAAGAGAAAAATAAGAGGGAAGAGAGGGGGAGGTGGCATTGGTGATTGGTGTTATGTGTTGGTGGTGGACAGCTGAAGGTATTGATGGCGGTGATGTTGCTGCAGCTGATGGTGGTCTGCGGTGAGGGGCAAGGAAAGGTGACAAGGTGCAAAGGGTGAGGTAACTTAGAAGGGTCTATGGTGGAGACGTGGTCATACAGGTGGTGTTGCGGTGAAGATGGCGTGTTGGGTTATCTTAGTGGAGGTGAAATAGAGGAAGAAGGTGAAAGGGAAGAGGTGCAGTTTTGGTGGAGAAGGTGAAGGTGGAAGAGAAGGAGGAAGATTGTGATGGTACTCGCTATCACTGAGAACCACGGGGACGGACACAACGTTGAAAGGAGGAGTAAGCTCTAGCTAGCATGCATGCTCCGGCCAGAGTATCCGCTCCAGCCATGGTGCCGGTGGATGTGATGGAGAAGATCCCCCGCTAGGGGAACAGATTGCCGATCCCATGAATGCCAGTCTACCTCCTTCTAAAAATAATCTTCATCTGTTTCCTTCAGCCGTAAGCTTCTCTAACCACTCGCGAAGATCGCGAGTGGTTGGAATAAAGGGATAAGTCTGGCGGTGACACACCAGACGCTTGATCTTAGCTTCAAACATCTTAAAAAATTGTAAAGCCAGTGAATTTGTGATAGTGGTTCCAGACGTCCAATTTAAGCTCAGGACGTCTTATATAAGCAAAAATGGACGTCTGACTTTTGCATCTAGCTTGCATTCATTAAATAAATTATGTTATCATATCATATGTTGTTAAATGTAAAATCAACGCATAAAATTACATGCAGACTAAGGTGAATAATCGTATCACTCCTAATCAATTAATAGCTAAGAATAACTAATTAAAGAGTACTTAGGTCAAATAATGATACACTAATGTGGACTTATGAAATGTCCCCATGCTTAAGTTTTGTTAGTCCCGAGCAAAAGTGAAAAACAATAGAAGTCACTAAAAGATTTCTGTGTTGTGTGCATGAGTTTGGACCTGCATGGGAGAGGAGGTTTGGTATATTCATGAAATAACAAAATATAAAATAATTATTTATATACATATTAAGCTATATAGTGCATTAGAATATAAGCAAACCTATGTAATGATGCTTGCAATCATTCTATGACCTAATATAGTTATTAACAAACATAAAATGCAAGAATAAAGTTAACTTAGACATAATAATAGTCCATTAAAATGGACTCATCAAATACCCCCATGCTTATGTTTTGCTAGTCACTAGCAAAAGTGAAAAACAATAGAAGTCACTAAAAGATTTCTTCTTTTCTTATTCAAAAAATTTAGAGATCCAAACAAATGTGAAGTGATAGTAGCCTAGGTAACGGATCCAAGTGAAAAGCAACTTACATTTGTAGTTCGTGCTTGACTTTTGATAAAACTTCTATTAGGATAGGCAACTTCTTCCCTTGGGGATAAAGCAGAAAATAATCTGTAGTTTGACCCTGGTGTTTTGGCTTAGGTGGGAGATACTAAGTCAAATGGATTTATATTTGGTGGCTCACACTCATCTGCTACTACATATAGTCTAGTATTGCAGACTCTAGATCTGTAGACTATTAAACAAGTCAACCTAGAGATAGGCTAAAAACTGTGCTCTCTTTGCGTTCTCTTGCGCTCACTCACTCACTCTCTTTTCTTTTTCTTTTTCTTCTTTCTTTTCTGAGATCACATATCTTACCAAATTTTGTAAATGCACTCAATATTTGGTGGCCTCACATGGCATTGACATTTTAATTAATGTCCTAATAACCCTACAACTAAGTTAGAGGACCTCAGCCAGTATTCGGGAGATTAGAAATACTGAAAAGTAGGTATGGGTCATATTTGGTGGATCACAATGGGTGTTTTTGTTGTTTCCTCAAAAACATTGACAAAAAATGACATGAAGATAAAACTCCAAACTTGAAATTTTTTTTCTTTTTTTTTCTTCATGAAATTTCATAAGACGTAGACTTTTATTCATGAGGCATTATTAGGGATGATGATGGTCAAGAGAATATTGTGTGGCTTATTTGGTGGAAGTGCCTACTCTTGGCACTGGAAAAGAATGGATAGGACAATCATATTGTTGACCTTTGACATTACTACCCTCCTTCAGTCGAGAACTCTATGAAGGACAGTCGTAACCATCCACCATAGTCATAGTTTTATTCAAACTCAATTTCTATGTATCTACCTTATTTGGTGACTCTCAAAAATTCACACAATGTTTGCACACAAGAACAGAGAGCGAAAACTATGCCTAACTCTGAAGTATCATCATTTAATTATCCAGAACTTAAGAGTCCTTACACTAGACTTAGTGCACCAATAGTCTCTCTACTTCTCCTGACAAATATTAGGTGGATCTAATAGAAGATAGTTTGCCTGTCTCCCTATTAACTGTCCAAGGATTTAGTAGACTAAAAATGTGTATTGATTTTCTTCAAAGATCCATTACCTAGTCAACGTGCAAGTGAAGTAAATGTACTGGATTCTAAACTTAAGAAACAATTTAAGAAGAAAATCTTCAATGACACCTCCTTTATAACAATCTTCTGCTAGGGACTAACCAATTCAGCTCAAGATTTTTTTTTTTTTTTTAATGCAACTAACCTAAATGCATGAATACTACCTAAAAATACAAAATGTAGCCCCCCATGCCTAAATCCTATAATGTCCTCATTGTAAATTAAAACAACGGGAGAGAGGAAGGAAATCACCTGATGAAGGTGTTATTCTAGACGTTGGGTTGCCTCCCAACCAGCGCTGCATTTTCTGTCAGCAGCCAGAGTTATAGGGAACTTGTAAGTCTGGTTCCAAACAGAAAGAGCTAGGCCCTAAAAATACATGAAGCAACGCAGGCCTAGAAAATAGGTAGCCACAGATGTTGGCGAGCTGATGATGCAATGTTATCCCAAATGCTTGCCAGAAGACATGAAAGCAAAGAACCTCATAGGCTACTTGGAGAGGTCTAGGAATAATAAATGGAACATGAGAAGGGACCTCCCAAAATGGAATAAGTGGAGGATAAAATGATCCTCCAAAGTAGGAAGGGTTTTAAAAGATATAAACATAATAATTTCAAACCCTTGAATGGTGAGACTAAAAGTACAAGCATCAATCCAAACCCACCATTCTACCCAAGGATGTACTGGCCTGATATTCTCCCCAGAAAGAATGTATATGAGCAAAGACTTGAGCCAAGGATTAGGTAAGGAATCTATAGGTTGCTTGAGTGATTGGGTGGTAATTATTAAGTCCAAAGGGGGCTTAATATGTTGAGGTTCCATTCCCAATAAGAATTTATCTTCCTCATCCTTACCTAACTTCATTATTTTAGGAACCTCCAACTGCTCCTCTATAATAGATGAGTCATGAATAGAATTCAATGTCTCATTAATAAACTCATGATCAACATGCTTTGATGATAGTTGGATTTCCTGGGAAATGACGAGATCAGAATTATCATCAAATCCATCCCCGGTTTCTTTCTTGTCAATTACAGCCTTTCCGGGGACTTTGTGTGCTACTTCATTATCCTTAATATCTTTAGGAGGATTATCATCTTTAATGTTATGGAGAAAGCCTATATCACTGAATTCTTTGTTCTTCTCGAGGCATAAATCCTCAATGAATGTGTATTGTACCCGAGAGTCTCCCCTAGGCTTCTCACTATTGTGTTCATCCTCCCACAATATCAACTTTGGATTTTATGGAGGATGATTTTCAAAATCAAAAGTAGGAAGGAATCTAGATTTTGCTAAATCATTAATATCCTTGGGGGGTTAGTCAAATAACACATAATCCCCTCGAGATTTACTCCAAACTCTCAGTCCGGGTTCCTCCATTGGGTCATCCTCATCCTTTAAAATAGACTCTTTATATCCCTGAGAGCAAAATTGATCCAATTCATCCTCCATTCCCTTAGGGTCACCTTCATTGGGTGCCTTTAAATTCTCAGAATGCTGAATGGTAGGTGTTGATTCCCTAAGTGGGGGGTCAGGATTAGGCTCACTAAGGGTAGAATGGAGTTCCACCAGATGATTAATAGGGGAAGTGATATGAACAACATAACCTTGACCCAGGTTATTAGGGGTAAGAAAAATACTGTCATCAGGGTCAAGGTCCTTAAGAGGTATCATCTTCCCTTTCTTTTGACTCCAATATAGCTCTGGTGGATAATCGCTAGGGTTGTTTTCCTCTAGTGGCCATGTCTCATGGGGAGAGTCTAAGTGATAGCTACTCACAATGGGATCCCTATTGTCATTGGTTTCCTAAGAATTATTTTCATGATCATGGTTGTACGGGTAGGAATCAGAATCAATAATAGTAAGAGCTTAGCTAAGTTGTCTAATTTCCTTGTTCAATTGTTAACTATTCCTCAACATCTCTCGCATAGACTCCATTTCTTTTTGTTGGTTTTGTATTTCTATCATAAAAGAGGAGAGGCTACTGTAATTAGATTGGGGAGGATAGTCAATCTCAGGCTCTGGTTGCCTAGGGGTATCGGTCCAACCTCGATAAGAGAAATCATGAAGGGTGGGAGGGTTGGGTGTTTGCATAGTAGTGGGGATTCCATGGGTGGAAAATCCCACTCCTAGGCTCTACTCAAAAGTGGGAGCTATCAGGCTAGTACTCCCAGGATAGGAATATGATTAATCCCATGAATTGTCATTGTACCCATCAAAGGATGGATACGCTCAAGGCATGGGATCTTGGTTAAAAGATGGGAAGTATTGACTCTGATAATCTGAAGGATAGGAGTAAGGGTGATCCATTTATTTAAGCCAAATATATTTAACTCTCTTAGGATTTAGAAGAAGTCAGAAAAAGCAGAAACTTCTTAGAGAGTTCTACCACTATCAAAACAAATGCAAATACAGTGGGATCTATTTTTAGTAGATTCTAAGTCTTAGAATTAAGTGTTCAGTTGGTGGCCAAACAAGTTTTGCAAGAATTACGCTTCCTAGGCCAACCTTCGTTGGTGCTTACAACCTACTCGCAAGGGATGGAAGTCTCAAATCAAGCCTACACACAACGAATCGAACTAACTTGGTGATAGGCTTGTTGATTTTTGACTAACTTCCCTTATGGTGCAAAAGAGGAGAGGTAAAAATTTATCTAGTGACCTTATGTGTGATGTGCATAGTGTCTTAGGTGTGCAACACATGTTTGCATTTTGTATTTTAAAATCTCACAATCAAATCCTTTTGCACGTAATTTAAAGTCACTGATTTTAAGGTCCAACCTCTTAACAATCCCATTTTTTAAAGTGACCACTGAATTAATTCAATTCAAACACTTTAGTGGTATTGAATTTAAGCCTAATGCAAATGCATGATAGGTATTTGATGCTAAAGAGAAGATGTACCTTATTCCGACTTTCTTCGTACAAAATGTCTGCAACGCAGAAATATAAACTAGATGCTGCTCATTCAATCCTAGATGGTCGCCCTATTGTTATGAAACTTCTAGCAGGAAGTTTGAATATTTATTTTCTTTATATATATATTAATAATAAGCAAATAAACAGAATCTAACTAACTTACTAATATGTAGTTCAAATAATTCAAATAAACCTATAATCTAAAAAAAATGGAAACATTCTCCCAAAAATATGCTCCCGCATATAAGAGCGATAAGCTATAAAAGCACTATGAACAAGTTCCCAAAAATGCCCAACACGGGTCCACAAGACAAAAATTTAAATATCTAATGTCTATCTAGCCTAATCTAAATCTAAAAGAAACAGATAGATGTCTCTGGTTGTCGATCCTCCTTCCACACGTGTGGGATCAAGGCTCACGTGCTCCTGTTGCTGCCCTCTAGGTGGTGTCAAGGTCCATCAAAAATATCATCTCCGTCGTGCACACCTGTTGTGTTCGTCGTTCGATTCATGCACACAAAGAGAACCAATGTTAATAATTCAGAAAAGATTTCAAAATAGCATAAACATAATATAAATTTCCTGAAAAAATTAATAGGCGTGTTTCTTCCTCGGCAACGACGCCATTTGAAAGAGTGATCTTCGTTTTCAATAAAAATTTTAACATAAAATGATGTGTCATTATAGTTCGTTACATGGTAGAAAATTGCTTTCCAAAACATTTAATATTCAAAAACTAACCATGAAAATTGTTAGGTCTTCTCCACAGGGAGGAATTAGCCTATTAGACTCATGAGTGGTGCCTCATTTATTTGGGAATATCGATGGGTGCGCATGCTAGCTATTGCAACTTATTTTCAACAAAAGTTTTCATTCTAAATAATTAATCAATAATGTAAGGGTGCACATGCAAAATCACCACAATATAATACCGTGTAAAATAGTGATCTTGATACAGGTAACCCCATAAATATTAATTTCCTACAAGATAGAGCCTGTTCACTATATCTAATATCTCATATTTAATATCATCCATGAGGAGAATTCAGCCATAAGTAATTAATAAAAAATAGAGTGATATTCATGCAATTTCCTTTCAATATATTAATTCATTAAATAAAGTAATAGTAAAGTGGCAATGGCAAGATTCGTAATTATTAATTAGAGGAGAAACAAAGATTTTTTTCTCTCTCTTCTTTGCGCATGGAGAGGGGCTCGCCAGTGGGAGGGTTGGTCGGAGGAGGTTGGCTGGGAGGAGGGCTTCAAGATGTCGGTGACAGGGCAGTAAGAGGCGATCGGCAGCAGTCAGACAGAGGAGGAGGACTCTAGCGATGGTTGGTTGGTCGACGGCTGTCGAGGGGTTTTGCATGCTCGGTGAAAGCACTTAGGGCTGTTGTTGGAGTGAGCGCGTCGTCGTGGTGGCATCGGCGGTGAGGTAGGAGGCTGGACAATCGGTGATGGAGCCAGCTCTTATGGGTTCGACGGGGGAGGTTGCAGGTGATGATGGGTCCTTCTTTTGGATGGCAAATGAAAAAGATAAGGAAGAAGGAGAAAACTAAGAGGGAAGAGAGGGGGAGGTGGCGTTGGTGATTAGCGTTATATGTTGGTGGTGGACGATTGAAGGTATTGATGGTAGTGATGTTGTTGCGGCTGAAGGTGGTCGCGATAAGGGGGAGGGGGAAGGAAAGGTGACAAGGTGCAGAGGGTGTGGTAACTTAGAAGGGTCTATGGTAGAGGCGTGATTAGATAGGCGGTGCTGTGGTGAAGATAGCATGTTGGGTTATCTTCGTGGAGGTAAAACAAAGGAAGAAGGTGAAAGGGAAGAGGTGCAGTTTTAGTGGAGAAGGTGAAGGTGGATGAGAAGGAGGAAGATGGTGATGGTACTCACTATCACCGAGAACCACCAGGATGGATGCAGCATTGAAAGGAGTACGCTCTAGCCATCATGCATTCTCTGGCCACAGTATCCGCTCCGACCATGGTGCCGGTGGAGGTGATGAAGGAGAAAATCTCCTGGCAGGGGAACAGATGGCCGATCCCTTGAATGCCAGTCTGCCTCCTTTTAAAAATAATCTTCGTTTGTTTCCTTCAACCGTAAGCTTCTCTAACCACTCACGAAGATCGCGAGTGGTTGGAACAAAAAGATAAGTCTGGTGGTGACACACCAGATGTCTGATCTGAGCTTCAGACGTAATTAAAAAATTTAAAGCCAGTGAGTTTGTGATAGTGGTTCTGGATGTCCAATTTAAGCTCAGGACGTCTTATATAAGCAAAAATGGACGTATGACTTTTGCACCTAGCCTGCATTCATGAAATAAATTATGTTATCATATCATATGTTGTTAAATGTAAAATCTACGCATAAAATTATATGTAGACTAAGGTGAATAATCGTATGACTCCTAATCAATTAATAGCTAAGAATAGCTAATTAAAGAGTACTTAGACCAAATAATGATCCACTAAAGTGGACTTATCAAGGGGCGGCAAGAGGGGTCAGGGCAGAGAGGATGATGTTGGGAGGAGGAGTAAGAGGAGGAGGAGGAGGGTGGGATAGCAACGAGCTACCTAAGAGGGAGGAGCTTCGGTGACTGGCAGAGGGTGAGGAGCGATGCCCAGACAATGGAGGGTGATCATCAAGGAGGATAAGGAGAGGAGTGGTGAGGGTTTTGTGAGTTGTGCGGGGAGGAGAAGACTTTATGCATTAGTATGATGAACAGATCTTTACCGTCAGTTATTTCAGAAATCGACGGTAAAGGATAAATTAAATCCCTCCTCTTGCACCCAAATTTTGGCTGAAAATTTTATTCGACCTTTCACCGTTGCTTCTTCCTATAAACGACGGCAAAGCCTCAATTATAAAACATCTGGGATAAATGTCAGACGTCTAATCCTAAGATGCTTTCCTTCTTGTTTTCACAAGATCGAAACAGGGTTCTAGGATAAGTTGCACAGATGATAGGCCGGATGTCTGACAATATGTTCGGATGTTTAGGATGACCAAAAATACATTCGCCATCACTTCTCTAAAGAAACGATGGCAAAAACACAATTAAAACTCCATCACTCTTCTTTGTTAGTGAGGAGGGGAGGGGTATGTAATTGTACACTACTTTACCATCGCTTATTACCTTAACTGACGATAAAATATATTTGTCGTCACTTACTACAGCGATGGTGAATATTAATGGCAATTGAATGCCCAATCGCTTTTCTTCAATAGGTGGTTGGTCGAGTACAGGCCTTCACCGTCGCTTATTTTAATAAGCGACGGTAAAAATAATATTGCCGTTGGTTTTATTAACCGATGGAAATTTTCTTACGGCATATCACATTTTTCTAGTAGTGTAGACTCAAGGTTGAAGCTAGTCAGGTCTGGATCTTGGTTAGTACTTGAGTACCTCCAGGCCTTCTGTTGGTATTTTGATATGATTTCTAGATATGTGGCTTAGTAGGGTATCCTGACGATTACATCCGTGGTGAGCATGATTTCGTACACGAAAAGATTTGAGTTAGAAAAACCGTCGTCATAGTACGTAGAAATCTGCTACCAGATAAAATTTATAATCGAAACTCAAGGTGAGTCCCAGGTCGAACACGAGGAAGCGAACATTCATTTCTTGAAATCCGCACTTTGATTTTATTTCTTTTTATTATTTTTATCTTTTGTAATTTTTTTGTATTTTTATAAGGAAAGAGATTAGGTCAAAATAATTTCTTTCTAATCTACTTGCAAAGAGGGAGGAGAGATATATAAACAACCACATATATATCTCAAGTAGTTTGCTAGAAATAAGAAAGCAAAAAACCACACTAGAAAGCAGTGAAAGATAGATAGAGGTGAGAAGAGTCCCCCTCGACGGTCACTTGGAGGATGACTCGCTCTACCGTCGCCTGGAGGAAGGTGGTGAGGAGCGAAAGGAAGGAGAACGATGGCAAAGGATGGAGGGCAGGGCAGGATGGTAATGCTGCGAGGATCTACTTCCCAAAGGTAGTGAGAGGACGACCACGAAATGCTCCACGAATGGGGGTGAGAGGCAAGAAAATATTTTGATTTTCTACACTAGAGGAGCATCTCAGGCTTAGGACAAGCACTCTCTAGAGCCTTGAAGGTGGTGAGGAGAAGAAAGCAAGAGATGAATAAGAATGGGAGGTGTAGGGGTCCTTTTATAGTGGAGGAGAGAAGACAATACGCATATGGGCAATTAATGACATCTAATGGCGTCGCTGTAGACTCACCTTAGATGTTGCTGAAGATCGCGCACCCACTGTTGGCGCTCACATCTGTGCTTGCGTGCTCCCAGCTGCCTCGCTCGCTCGCTATTCGATCGTTGATGAAAGTTCGAGATTGCACTAAGATAGCATGCTCAGATCATGTGCTTAGATGCACGTGCGATCGTACATTTACTCCCGCATGTGTATAGATGTTGGATGCTCAAATGGAGGGCTAGGATCGCATGAGACCCACGCTAAAATCGCGTGCTAGAGGGCATGTTAGATCGGGCGTTGGAATGCTCATGCGCGCGTGGGCTTATCCGTGCTCATCCATGCATCCACGTGGAGAATTCTGATCGTTAGATGAAGATTGCATAGCTCTAATTAGCTGTTCTCGCCTGTATGGTCGATTGGAGGTGTTGGAGGATTTTAATGCACGCCCCTTCTTTGCAAGCCGAGCATCTACCATTGAGGCAAGGGTGCGACCTTGTCATCTTGATGGAAATCGTGGTGCCTAGTCTCGACCGTTGGATGAAGATCCAATGGTTGAGATCTCATCCAGACTCTCTCTTTTGAGGCATGGCAAAGGCTACGGTCGGTCTTGGGCGGGTATGATGGTGCCACATGGTGCCATCATGGTTGTCCATTCTGTTTGCTTTGTAGGTGGCACCACGGATGTCGGATTGGGTTGATTTTCACACTGTTGGGTTGCGATCGTCAATCTGGATCCATCAGTGCAGTTGAATTTGTCGTTTAAAGCTCCGAATTGTATCTCTTAGTCACTTGGTCGTTGTTCTTTCTTAGAATATATAAGGTGATATGGGATTCCGATCAAGACAATTTTGGAGGTGTTGGACTCCGATCGTCATCTTGATGAGATCTGTACGGTCAGATCGTCAATCTGAGGCCCCGAAATAATTCTCCTTCTCTCCTAGCCATAAAAGGACACGAATTAACCTAAACTTTCTACAAACTATTCTAAATGCAGAATGATGTATGCTATGCAATATTTATACCATGGTATGCATATCTAAACCTAGGAACATGCATAAATAGTCATTTTATCCTAAATGGATGTGTCTACATCAATACGGCCTAAAGATCTGGTTTGGTCCATAGGATTTTGCTAGGGACTAGCAAAAGCTAGGCAATGAGGTATGATGGTAACACCACCATGAGCCTTAACTAGCCACATTTAGTTAGGTTTGAATGATGAAAGCTCCTACCTAATCATATGAGGGTACAACTCTGCATCATTTTGAGTTGAGAAGAAAACAGGGAATCAGGGTTAATTCTATAATTTTAACGGCACATCACAAACACAAATTAACCACAAAATCATCTAGGGGGTTAATTGAAGGTTAAATGAGCACAAAAGTCTAAAACACAGACTGAAATATGGTTTCACGCATTTTGAGTGGGAAAAAGCACCAAAACCCTAATTATCAAACCCACTTAAATTGAAGAGGTTTTGGTCAAGATAAAATTAATCTAAACCTCCTAAAATTCATAGAAAAATATTATAAGAGATTTGGTAATTTGGTTTGACCATTTGAACCTACTTTGACCTAGAATAGAGTTTCAGAAGGGAATTTACCCTGATTTGGGTTTCTATGCAATTTACCCAGTCAAACGTGGTGAAAATGCAAGTCCAAATTCACCAATAAATTCCTTAGATCCAAATTAGGTTAACACTGAAATTTGGACCCAATCAGAGTCCATCTTGACCTGTTTGCATTTTAGCCCTTGAAAGCTTTGATTCTTTCATTTAAAACCCTAGATTTCAATTCTATTGCAATTTGGTCCCTAACTTCTCATCATTCTTTTCAAAATGATACCTTCTGCCATGATAATCTGAATAGGATCTTCAGAGCTCCCTTGCAAACATTTAATCGAGGATTTGATTCTAGAAATCTCAATGAAAAAATCCTAAAACTCGACAGGAATGGTCCTCAGATCAATCCGTGTCGATTAGGGTCATTCACAAGAACAATCATGGTCAGAATTCGCGCCAGCATGCTCGAGAAACTTGAGCATTTTAGGTGGAGAAAGCACCTAACTAAAGTGCTCGAATTGCCTTGATTGAAACATGGTTCTAGTTCTATTTAAGGCGTGGCAAACCCTCAAGTGTTTCCTCGTGCATTCTTCATCAGATCTCCCCTCAAATTCTTCATCGTCACCAGCAGAGAGGACCACCACCAGAGCTCTTTGAACCTCATCATTGCCCTTTGCCACGTACGATAGGAAGAAGGATCCTCTTCCTTATTCGTCTACAGAGCTTCCCACAAAGCTTTGGCCTCTCTAGCCCCTTCTTTCGCTTCGGCTACTTCGTCATCTTCCTTTGCTCCGACATACCTCCAGTAGCCTCTTCCTCTCCTCCTTCCTCTCAATTAGTTTAGGGCTTCTGGCCATCTCTATCCTAATTAGATCTAGAGTAGCTCTTAGCCCCAATCTTCATCTCCTCTGTCTTCCTTGATTTTGACAAACCCATCTCCGGCCACCTTCATCAACCTACCTCATCTGCCTTCCTATGCCCAAATTAGGTTAGGTGAAACTTTCCCCACACCAGCACAAATGTTTTGCCCAACCTAATTACACGCCACAGCACCTCAATCGCCTTCCCCGACACCGACCACCGGAGCTCCACTCACCTTCATGCTTTGGACAACATACGCACACAAACAGTAATCCACCATCACCACCACATTCGCCATACACCGACGAAGCTTTTGAATGCACTAATTGGACTGTGAGGTTGTGGTTCTATGCAAGTTCTCGTCGCCATCGCCAGTCTTCATCCTCATCACCATCACCGGCCATTTCTCTGACAACACCCTTGCTTCCACCCCCAATCAAGGCGACTTCATCTCCTGAGGCTGCTTACACCTTCAATCGAGCTCCAACAGCAGAGGACAATGCCAATTCGATGAACAAATCAGATGCAGTTGCACGTTGAAGGAAACATCACTATAGTCCCACATCATATTGGAAAGAGCCTTCAGTAGCCGATAAATTGGATTTGCTGCCTTAGCTGGTCGCCTCCGAACGCACGAGGGTGAGGTCCTCCTCACATGCCCCCATGCATGTGCTCGCACATACCCTCGCCTGTGTTTACACTCATGGGTCTGGGCCAGATCCGTTTACCTGATTACTGTTCATCCGGGTCAGAAAAAGGAAATATGAGAAGGATGGAGGGGGTTTTTGCACTATAGCCTCAGGATTCGTGCCTCCCCTCTCCTCAGCACTTAGCCATTTTGAGGACCTTGTGCCTCTGTTCCTTGCCTTGAGTGGTTCTTCTGACATTTGAGTTAAGGCGTCTGAGTCTTAATTGCGCTGTCTGACTTGGTGCTTTGCTTGCTTCTGATGGTTGCTGAGATACTCAATTGTGGTTACTGTTGATTTATTTGAGGCATTTGAGTAGAGCATAATTGTAGAGTTAGATTTGGTGGTTCAAACCACCATTTTTAAACCATTCTTTTTTAAATTTGATACTTGATATTCTGTCATATTACATATTATTTTTGATTATCTGATTCACTTGAAATTGCTATTTCTAATTATTATGATTGGTGATTGACTTGCTATACTTTCTCCCTGGGAACGACCTCGGACTCATTCTTGCGTTCGAGTACTAACAAATTCAAATACAGATTTGCTTTTGTTGACTGAAGTAGGATGCGTATTTTTAAAACTCGACGAAAGGCTGTCAACAGTCATGTTGTACCCCCTCAGGCATGACATGAGTACTCCTATGGACGCTGCTTCAGCTTCCACTATTTTTCCTCTTCCCTCGAGAATGGCTACGACTTTGATTGAGGGGTGGGTTTCGATGCCTCAACCACATCAAGCTTTTCAAGGGCCAATTGTCCATCTGATGTAAACACATTTACACTACTTAAAATGTCTATTTATGCAT
Organism: Thalassia testudinum; assembly: GCA_037157565.1. Taxonomy (NCBI): domain Eukaryota; kingdom Viridiplantae; phylum Streptophyta; class Magnoliopsida; order Alismatales; family Hydrocharitaceae; genus Thalassia; species Thalassia testudinum. Next base: position 105,053,022 of record JAZHRO010000003.1, on the reverse strand, counting down.
GTTCTTAAGCATAGGATTGCATTTCATGATATAAATATTGCATAACATGCATCATCTTGCATTTAGAGTAGTTTGAATAAAATGGAGGTTAATTGTCTCCTTTTATGTGCTTGGACAGGGCAAACATTTTGTCGGGACCTCGGATCAAAGATCCAACCGTATGGATGTGATCAGGGCGATAATTGGAGTTCAACGACTCCAAGATCGCCCTAATCAGACATCCGTAGCATCAGATAGTGACCCAGGAATCCTAGAAGATCAAGGGCCAGGATGGTGTAAATCTACACTTCAGATGATAAATCCGACCACACGGATGAATTCGGATCGACGATCGTAGCCCAACGACACAAAAATCGAGTCAATCCGACATCCGTGGCACCATCTACAACTTCCAGAAGATGGACGACCAAGATAGCGCCACGTGGCACCATCTCAGCTACCCAAATGGTTGCTTGCATCTTGTGAAGGCCCCACGCCCGATCGCTCTCCGCCGTTGGATATTAATCCAACGGCTGTGGTCGCTCGCGTTTAAAAGCGTCTGCTCGACCATCCACGCCCCATAGTGCAGTGGTCGAGCGCGCTTTCGCGAGCGGCAGGCGCGGGATCGAGCCGCGGCGAGGGCCTGAAAGGCGCGGGCGATTGGGCGCGAGTGGAGCGTCAGATGGAGATCGGACGGCCGCGCACGCCCGATAGGGTCCACACGCAATTGAACGCGCGATCGCACGCGGGCGGGCGCGCAACGCAGCAGGCGGAGACGCATCTTAAGCCGTCCGATCTCGCGATCGGACGGCTGAAAATCGACGAACGTGCGCAAGCCGTTGAGCGCGCGAGTAGGCGAGGAGGCGCGCGTGAGCCGCCCACGACACCCACGTTGAGGGCTTTAGTGACGGATTTATCCGTCACTAAAGACCCCTCTTTTATTATTTTGAAGTTGTAACGTCCATTTTGCCCCCACTCCTTGCAACTATAAAAGGAGACCCCCTCCATACGAAATTCTCATCCCTTCTTTCTCCTCTCTACCCCTCCAAAGCTCAAAAGAAGCTTGTCCCACACCCGGGATGCTTCTCGCGAGATAAAGTCCAATTTTCGTTCCCCTTCGGAAGTGGATCCCACGACGATGACGGCGTGCTGCTCCGTTCCCGTTCTTCTGCTTCGTCCTCCTTCATCCTGCTTCGTTCTGCTTTGTCCAGGCATCATCCCGTCCGGCTCGTCCTCCAAGCAATCGTCAAGGAGGATAACTTCTCTCTCCCATTCTTATTTACAGCTTTTCTAGTGTAGAATTTTCCTTCTTTATAGTGTAATTGATTTTCCGCTTTCTAGTGTAACTTTTATTTCGTTTAATTATATAAACAATTGGAATATTGAATGCATGTTCTCTTTCTCTCTCTCTCTCTCTCTCTCTTTCTTTTAGTCTGGTAGCTCCATTGTAATTATATCGCCTTACTTATCAAAAAAAAAAATCCTAAAAAAATATAATTGCGAATATAGATCAACGTAGCCTCCCTGTGTTCGACCCAGAATTCTTTTCGGTATAAATTTTATTTGTTGAACACGAATTCTTCGCTTTCAAACTACAACGACAGGTTTTCCAAAACCAAACACGTAAGCGTAGCGATTCGTAAACGTTCAACATTTTGGCGCAGTTGCCAGGGAGGCAATGATTTTCGATCTTTTCTTTGCATTTCTTGCACTTTGTGTTGTTTTCTAACTAGCTTTCTCTTGTGTCTATTGTTTTGTAGAGACCTCCATCAAGGAATCAACAAGCGGTAGACTGGAGTAAAGTGCAGTTGAAGACAATTGTAAGTGTTCCCCCATTCTTACCCCCTCCATAGATTTCATTCGCCACATTAAATCCCAATCCCAATTAACCTAGGTGTTTGCATAAATCCTAGGAATAGTTTGGTTGTTTGGATTTTCAGTCACATTCATTCCACCCTCGTTCATAAAAAAAAATAACAAAAAGATAATCTTGTGGGGTAATTTCCAACAAACACACAACACACACCCACATTCAAGGCACTTGATCAACTTGATTTGTTTTCCACTCAACCAGGTTCTGATCTGTGGAACCGGTACACACAAAGCAACATATAACAGAGTAGAAATTATTCTAGGTTAACCATTTTTGAGTGCCTAACTTAGTGGTGCATTTTTGGCCAATTGCTTGAGTTGTTTGGGCCGCACCACTTTATTTAAAACCAACTCATCAAGTAGCTCCTCCTTAGGGTTTTTAATCTAGGTATATTCCAGGCACTCCACTTTCTTTCTGATTTTAAAGGAAAACAATCTTCACCCGTGCTTTACAACTTGGTTTGCCTAGAAACTTGATTGCAATTCACCTAATTTGAAACCCTAAAAGCTACTTAAGCAAGATTTGAACATTAAAATTCACGCATTATCAATAATCTTGCTTGAAAACCCTGATTGTGCACGCACTTACACAAATCTCAATCAATCATTAAGGGCACAACCCATTGTAAAGGCCCATCACATTCCATAAGCACCACAATCCCAAGCCTTAATAAAATTGAGTAGACGTTGGCCTTAAGGTTTGATTCACTCTTCAGGGCCTAGTTTGAGATTGTTTTTGATTAACCTACTTGTACTGATTAATCTGATGTCTAGCTAGGGGAGTAGCGTCAAACGACCGCAGCTGGGGGGTACACTAGGAACCGGAGGCGAAAGCCAAAGGAAGAATCTTCTCCCCAGTCCCTCCTTCTAACTGGTTGGATTAAACAGACACAAGTAGAGTAAATCACTTACAGTCTTAAGGCTGGTTTTGGGAGTCAATAGATCCTTAGGCTACCCCACTTAAGGATAGCCTTGTTTTGTTGTGCTGTAGGGTCCCTATCCCCAGTCCTTCCGACCTCCAATTTATGCTGGGAAGACAGTCATTGAATCCCTGATTGGAAGGACCGTTAGAACATTCTAGGAGGTGCAAGTTAAATTTTGATCAATTTGATCCCATGGCCGAACAACAACCTCCTCTGCTTGAAAATCCACAGGAAGAATTTCAAAGGCAGCTGGAACAAATGCAGAGAATGCAGGAATGGTTCCAGAGAATGCAGGGCGCTCTGCCCTTGAAGGATTTTTATGATCCTTCAAATTACAGGGAATGTCCCGGCATCCAGATTCCAGCCGGGGACGTAGAAATCAAGCCCCAGGTGTTAAGCCTGATTAAACATTATCATGGGCTTGGCTCCGAAGATCCGTTTCAGCACTTGGAAGATTTGACCACTTTGGTCCAGACCACCAAGGCTCGAAACGTTAAAGAGGAGCAAATGATCATGAGGCTCTTCCCCCACTCTCTTAGGGTTAAAGCCGCGCATTGGTATACGATAATAGGAAGACCAATTACAACTTGGAATGAGTTGAAATCGGCCTTTCTGAAGAAATTCTTTCCAGTCGGTCGTACCAATGCTTTGAGATGGGCAATCACTACCTTTACCCAGCGGCCGGGGGAGCAGTTTCATGTGGCCTGGGAGCGATTCCAGGACTTATTGCAGAGGTGTCCACACCACGAGGTGCTGAAATGGCAACTCATGCAGATCTTCTATCATGGGTTGAATGAGCAACCAGAAACCATGTGGATGCTTCTTGAGGAGGCAATTTCCTCAATAAAGATGCAGATAGTGCACATGATTTATTTGAGGAAATGAGTGAGAATTCAATTAATCATGCCTCCATGGATACTTTAAACCGGTCCCAGCAACCCAGATCAAATGTCAATGAAGTCCATGACTCTCATTCATTTGATATGGAATTGATTTGTAATAAACTTGATAAGGTGGACTTGGTTGCTAAAAGAATAGAAGATTGGATGGCTGGCAATTCTATGAACAACTCTCAATCCACTCAATCCCAAAATTTGGGATTCCATTCCTCACGAGCTCCTTCTGGACGGGTGTTCGTGAATCAACTCGATGCGACTCAACCTATGAGTCAACATTTTTCGGAACCCCATGGGTTCCCAACTGGGGCCTTTGATCCCAGCTTTTTTGATCCTTCCCTTTCTTTCTCTCCATCCTCACCCTATGAGGATGTCTGTGCTGTACAAGAGAATGTTAGATCCAACCCCTACTCAAATGCCTATAATCTAGGTTGGAGAAACCACCCTAACTTCTCTTGGAAAAATCCGGGGCAACAGACCCAATTCCGACCCAGCAACTATGCTCCGCAATGACCAATGGGTCAGGGTCAAGTATATACTCAGTTGTCTTCGAATCTGGTCAATTAGCCAGCTTGGAATGCCCGTCAACCCACAGGGCAGGCTGATTTGAACCGTCAAATGGTAGAGATGTAAGGATCTATGCTCCAGCTCATGCAGCAAATGAAAAACTCGCTGGACAACTTGCAATCCGGGCTCATTGCTAACTCTCGTCAACCCGGATCTCTACCATCCCAACCCGTACCCAACCTGCGAAACATTATAAATTCGGGCAATCAAGCCCAAGGGTACGGAAATCAGAGGGACCCTCACACACATGCTCAGGTGGTTGAGCAGGGTTCCTCGTCTTCTTCTTCTTATGCTAATCAACAATTCATGATCAATCAAGCCCCTCCAATCTTTCCTAACCCTCCCTAAGACCCAAATTCTTACGCTTCTGCAAATTCTGTCACTTTGAGGAGTGGTAAGAAGACTCAGGATCCACAACCACACTATTCTGATCTTTTGAATCCTGAAGAATCTGAGGAGAGAGAGGACAATTCTAGAGGAGAAATCAAGGCTCAGGAACCTGATTCCAAAGATCTGACTCATGTTCCTTTTCCTGAAGCCCTAGCCAAAGCAAAGAAGAAGAAGTCTGTTGATAGCAATGAGGAGCTTCTGAATTTATTTAAGAATGTTGAGATCAATATTCCGCTCCTTGATGCTATCAAGCACATACCGGCTTATGCAAAATTTTTAAAGGAATTATGTACACAAAAGCGTAAGTCGAGAGAATCTGTTCCGAGGAAGGTGGTACTCTCCGAGCAGGCTAGCTCTTTTATCCTGCACTACCTCCCTCAGAAAAAGAGAGATCCTGGTGCTCCTTTGATTTCTTGCGTTATCGGAGATTACACATTTGATAGAGCACTTTTGAATCTCAGTGCATCCATCAACCTAATTCCGACTTCTCTTTATGAGAAGTTTGGGTTAGGTGAACTTCGGCCAACTTCAGTAACGCTATAGTTAGCAGACCATTCGGTCGCAAACCCACAAGACATTATTAAAGATGCTATAGTTAAGGTCAAGGATTTCTATTTTCCTGTAGATTTCCTTGTCCTTGACATGGATGTACCAGATAATTTGAGGAAAACGCCCATCATTCTGGGGCATCCGTTCCTGGCTACCGCAAAGGCCAACATTAATTGTGAAAGTGGTAGCATGGAAATCGCCTTTGGAGACCAACGAATGAAATTGGATATTTTTAAGGCGATCAACAAATTTGAGGATTGTGGATTTATTGAGGAACTTGATGAGGATAATGTTAATATTGAAACTTGTTTGACAGTTTCTTCAATTGAAAGTTCCTCTTTGGTTGATGAATTTGACCCGCAACCCTCTGACCTGACATCTTCGGAAGAGGTTACTGATTTTGTTCACTCAAAACCTCTTCCTCTTGTTGAATCTTCAGCATCTACCCTACCATCAATCATTACCCCACCCCAGCTTGAATTGAAACCATTGCCCGAGAATTTAAAATATCAATTTTTAGGACCGCAGAATACTCTCCCTGTGATTATTAGTGCTAAATTGACAAAGGAGCAAGAGATTAAATTGATTAAGGTCCTAAAGGAACATAAAGAGGCAATTGGTTGGACCATTCATGACCTTAGGGGATCGAGCCATCTTACTGTAATCATAGAATATTTTTGGAAGATGTATCCCGCCCTTCTCGTCAGATGCAGAGGAGATTGAATCCAAATATGCGAGAAGTGGTAAAAAAGGAAATCATCAAGTGGCTCAATGCAGGAATTATTTATCCAATCTCTGACAGTCCCTGGGTAAGTCCCGTTCAGATTGTTCCAAAGAAAGCCAGGATTACTGTTGTGACTAATGAGAGAGGTGAATCTGTCACAACTTGTTCAACTTCCTCTTGGAGAGTTTGTATTGATTACAGGAAGCTGAACACAGCCACTAAAAAGGATCATTTTCCCCTACCCTTCATTGATCAAATCTTGGAAAAATTAGCCGGGCAGAAGTACTTCTGTTTTCTTGATGGCTACTCGGGATACAACCAAGTTCCTATCCATCCTGAGGATCAGGAAAAAACTACTTTCACCTGCCCCTACAGAACCTTTGCTTTTCGTAGGATGCCTTTTGGGTTATGCAATGCACCTGCGACTTTTCAAAGGTGTATGCTAGCCATATTTTCCGACATGGTGGGAGAGTTTATGGAAGTCTTCATGGATGATTTCTCTGTTTTCGGAGAATCATTTGACTCTTGTTTGGCTAATTTAGAAATGATTCTTAAGCGATGTATCAAGACACGACTGGTCCTTAGCTGGGAAAAGAGTCATTTCATGACCCAAGAGGGCATCGTTTTGGGTCATGTAATCTCTGAACGGGGAATTGAAGTGGACAAAGCTAAGGTTGATGCTATCGTTAAACTTCCGCCTCCCACATCTGTTAAACAAATCAGATCATTTCTTGGCCATGTGGGATTTTATCGAAGATTCATCAAGGATTTCTCGAAGGTTGCTCGTCCTTTGAGCAATCTTCTTACCAAAGAAACGCCGTTTGTTTTTGACGAATCATGCCGAAAGGCATTTGATTTTCTGAAAACGGCAGTCACCTGTGCTCCAATTTTGCAACCACTAATTTGGACAGCCCCATTTGAGATCATGACCGACGCTTCTGATTACGCGGTCGGGGCTGTCCTGGGTCAGAAAATTGACCGAAAGCCCTCTGTCATTTACTACGCTAGTAAAACTCTGGATGAAGCCAAGAGGAATTACACTGTTACTGAAAAGGAATTACTAGCTATAGTATTTGCGTTGGAAAAATTCAGGGCTTATCTCTTGGGGTCTCATGTTATTATTTATATTGACCACTCAGCCTTGAGACATCTCTTGGCTAAAAAGATGCTAAACCCCGGCTTATTCGTTGGATTCTTCTTCTTCAAGAATTTGATCTTCAAATCAAGGATAAAGCTGGGGTGAAAAATGTGGTAGCGGATCATTTATCGAGACTCCTAGGTGATTCTTCTTGTCCGGACATTCCGATTGCTGACACTTTTCCGGACGAAACCATTCTTACAGTTTTAGGTGTTTATTCCCCATGGTTTGCTGACATTGTTAACTATTTGGTCGTTGGTCAAATCCCCCAGGATTGGACCAAGCAACAACGAGATAGACTCAAATCTGAGGCCAAATACTACTTTTGGGAGGACCTTGAACTGTATCGCATCGGCTCTGATCAGATTATTCGCCGATGCATACCGGAGAATGAATTCAACAGTATACTCGAGTTCTTCCATGCATCTGGGTGTGGTGGACATTTCTCCGAGAGAAAGACGGCTGCAAAACTCTTGCAATTTGGCTTCTATTGACCGTCTTTATTCAAGGATGCCCAGGACTTCTCAAGGTCATGTTCTCGATGTCTGTCACTCGGGAACATAACTAAGAGAGACATGATGCCCCTAAACCCTATTCTTCCTGTAGAAATTTTCGATGTTTGGGGCATCGATTTCATGGGACCCTTTATCCCTTCATTTGGATATCAGTACATTCTTGTTGCTGTTGATTATGTGTCCAAATGGATTGAGGCAATTCCCACCTGAACCAATGACCACAAGGTGGTCATCAATTTTGTCAAAAAAAATATCTTCAGTAGGTTCGGGATTCCGAGGGCTATCATCAATGATGGTGGCACTCATTTTACTAATGCCCAATTCCGGAATTTATTGGCCAAATACGGGGTTAACCATTGAATTTCAACACCTTACCATCCCCAAACGAATGGACAAGCAGAGATCTCCAATCGAGAGATCAAGAACATTCTGCAAAAAACGGTTAGGCCTGATCGCAAGGATTGGACTCAAAAGCTTGAGGACGCTCTCTGGGCCTACCGTACGGCCTATAAAATGCCCATCGGCATGTCTCCATTCCGTTTGGTGTATGGAAAGGCGTGCCATCTACCCGTAGAGATTGAACACAGGGCATTATGGGAAATCAAACAATGCAATTTAGATCTGAATCTAGCTGGAAAGACCAGGAAACTCCAACTATCTGAGTTGGAGGAGCTTAGAAATGATGCTTATGAGAATGCCAAGATCTACAAGGCTCGGACAAAAGCTCTACATGATCAATTGATTTCCCGCCAGAGCTTTGAGCCAAACTAGAAGGTCTGGTTATTTGATTCTAAACTTAAGCTCTTTCCTGGTAAACTTAGATCTAAATGGAATGGCCCATTCATAATTGATCAGATTTTTCCTAATGGTGCCATTCAGATTTCTGACCCAAAGACGGGTAACACCTTTAAAGTCAACGGTCAACGTTTGAAGCCTATTGTTGACCGTAATCTTCCAGAACCCGTCTCAGACTCTGTTGCTCTAGCCATTCTGTGACTTCTTTGGCTGGACTTCGCCTAGCTGACGGCATTAAACTCAGCAGTTGTACATATGACACAAGGCTGATACGAGCTTCATATCCAGGTGACATCTTTCATATTCTACCTTTTCTTTCATGTCTCTTTTTCAATGAGGACATTGCATCAGCTAGGCATGGGGGGGTGGATTCATTCTTGAATTATTTGGTCAGCTTTGTGAAATCCATATAAATTGTCTCTCTTCTTATTTAAAAAAAAAAATTAGGAAGGATTAGTTGGACATTAGGACTTTTCAATCCTAAGAAATTTTACATTAGGATCTGAACACAAAGACCCCTCAGGTCTTTGGACTTAATTAGCCTGTGTATCCACTAAAATGTGGATTTATCTTTGAGTCCTTGCCATCTTAATTCGATTGGAATAAATAAGTTTGGGTGATAAGTATACGACTTATCAACCTGCCCTATGATTTGAGGGAATTTTGAGTTTTAAGCATCTACACACTTTCTTTGCACTGACTCGTTGTTCGGCGATTCTAACTGAAATTGGGTAGCTAATGAACCTTCTAGGGTGATATGGCTAGCAAGTTATCGTGGGTAACAGCCCATAGGTAGGTTGTCCAGAGCCCAATCACTGGACCTTTCTCTGTTTGCTGCCTTTAGGTAAATCTTAGACCAGGGAAGCCACCTATTTAAAAAAAAAAAAAAAAAGGGAGAAAAGAACAAAAAGAAATAAGCCACACTTCGCCGCACGAGTATGGCTGGCAAGTTGTCGGTGGTAACAGCTCATCGACCGGTTGTCCAGAACCCAGCTCAGAAAATGCACTAAAAATTCCCAAAACACTTAGGAAGAAGCGGAGAAGTAGAATAAACCAGGGAGATATACACTGGATTCACCCTTGTGTTGACCCCGTTAAAAAATAAAAGTAGGGAGAAAGCTACCGGTTGTAAAGATACACCTTTAGGCAGAATTCTTTTTGAGGTCACCTAGAGGCGTAGAAATCCGAAGTTTGTTCTAACTACCGGTCAACGAGTCTATCACAATCACAATAAGATGCTTAAAGCTTAGGGTTCTCATCAAATCTTGGGTGAGTTGAATGGTCGTAGAAAGCCACTCTTAAACCCTAAAATTTGAAAATCCAAAAAAAAATTAGAAAAGAGAAAAAGAGAAAAAGAAATTTTTATTTTAATAAGGCGAGGGCTTGAGGCGGTCTGCATTTTGGCTGATACCCGGGCACTGTTGTGTCTTTGAAAGTTCAGTTCCTAAGTAGACAATTTCTTAATGATTGAAAATAACTCAAGTCCAAATAATCCAACCTAATTCTTTTATAAATAGCATATAGTTTTTGCCAGGGACTAGCAAAAGATAGGCATGGGGGTATGATGTAAACACATTTACATTATTTAAAATGTCTATTTATGCATGTTCTTAAGCATAGGATTGCATTTCACGATATAAATATTACATAACATGCATCATCTTGCATTTAGAGTAGTTTGAATAAAATGGAGGTTAATTGTCTCCTTTTATGTGCTTGGACAGGGCAAACATTTTGTTGGGACCTCGGATCAAAGATCCAACTGTGTGGATGTGATCAGGGCGACGATTGGAGTTCAACGACTCCAAGATCGCCCTAATCAGACATCCGTAGCATCAGATAGTGACCTGGGAACCCTAGAAGATCACGGGCCAGGATGGTGTAAATCTACACTTCAGATGACAAATCCGACAGCACGGATGAATTCGGATCGACGATCGCAGCCCAATGACACAAAAATCGAGTCAATCCGACATCCGTGGCACCATCTACAACTTCCAGAAGATGGACGGCCAAGATAGCGCCACATGGCACCATCTCAGCCGCCCAAATGGCCGCTTGCATCTTGTGAAGGCCTCGAGCCTGATCGCTCTCCGCCGTTGTATCTTAATCCAACGGCTATGGTCGGTCGCGCTTAAAAGCATCCGCTTGACCATCCGCGCCCCATAGTGCAGTGGTCGAGCGCGCTTTCGCGAGCGACAGGCGCGGGATCGAGCCGCGGCGAGGGGCTGGAAGGTGCGGGCGATTGGGCACGGGTGGAGCATCAGATGGAGATCGGACGGCCGCGCGTGCCCGATAGGGTCCACACGCAATTGAACGCGCGATCGCACGCGGGCGGGCGTGCAACGCAGCGGGCGGAGACGCATCTTAAGCCGTCCGATCTCGCGATCGGACGGCTGAAAATCGACGAACGTGCGCAAGCCTTTGAGCACGCGAGCAGGCGAGGAGGCGTGTGCGAGCCGCCCACGATGCCCACGTTGAGGGCTTTAGTGACGGATTTATCCGTCACTAAAGACCCCTCTTTTATTATTTTGAAGTTGTAATGTCCATTTTGCCCCCACTCCTTGCAACTATAAAAGGAGACCCCCTCCATAAGAAATTCTCATCCCTTCTTTCTCCTCTCTACCCCTCCAAAGCTCAAAAGAAGCTTGTCCCACACTCGGGATGCTTCTCGCGAGATAAAGTCCAATTTTCGTTCCCCTTCGGAAGTGGATCCCATGACGACGACGGCGTGCTGCTCCGTTCCCATTCTTCTGCTTCGTCCTCCTTCATCCTGCTTCGTTCTGCTTTGTCCAAGCGTCGTCCCGTCCGTCTCGTCCTCCAAGCAATCGTCGAGGAGGATAACTTCTCTCTCCCATTCTTATTTACAGCTTTTCTAGTGTAGAATTTTCCTACTTTATAGTGTAATTGATTTTCTGATTTCTAGTGTAAATTTTATTTAGTTTAATTATATAAACAATTGGAATATTGAATGCATGTTCTCTTTCTCTCTCTCTCTCTCTTTCTTTTAGTCTGATAGCTCCATTGTAATTATATCGCCTTGCTTATCAAAAAAAAAATCCTAAAAAAATATAATTGCGAATATAGATCAACGTAGCTACCCAGTGTTCGACCTGGAATTCTTTTCGGTATAATTTTTATTTGTTGAACACGAATTCTTCGCTTTCGAACTACAACGACAGGTTTTCCAAAACCAAACACGTAAGCGTAGCGATTCGTAAACGTTCAACACCAACCATCATGCAAGCCTCCAACCGATGCCCAAACACCTTATAGTGGTTGCATCTTGGGGGAACCCAATCATATTGCACCTTGACCATGTCAGAATGTCCGCTCAGACAACAATAGGAGATCTCATTAGGTAGCTTCATCTCCATCATGACTTGAATGCAAACTCGAACATTATCTATATAGTTGTTGGCCACAGTGCATCCGTCCCGACCAAACAACCCATTGTCCAAGTCAAACATGGACAACAGAGGATGGGGAGGTGGTAGAAGAAAGTCCCCCAAATGCTGCTCCAAACATCCTAGGAGTATGAGTAGGAGAAGAAAAGATAGTAGGCCAATTCACATGGATGCGGGCAAAGGAGACATAAAGGGTCAATTTGGACCCCCAAATCATTTAACCTTGCCCTCATCAGGAGCTTATCCCATGCTTCCAACTAGGTACACACACTACATTTAGGGACATGCCTCTTCCCCAAATAAGCTTCTAGAAGTCATGCTCAACTCCTCTCAATTGCATTGCTTCCTAGATTTTGTCGGTGGGGGGGCCACCCTTAGGAGAGAACAACCACACCCACCCATTCGATGTGAAGAACAATGACAAGGCCCCATTCCTAATAGACAATACAAAGGCCCAAACCTTCGAGTCCATGGTTCCCTTCTATGCCAAAACGAAATCTCCATATTTGTCGCACATCCAACTAGACCAAATAAAGTCTTTCACATGCAAAAGTCTCTAAATCCATTCTAAACGTGTAAGAGTGCATAGGTGATGTGCTAAATATACTCGATTCGATTTTGAAATAATTGTAGTGCAAATATTTAATAATCAATTATTATTTATATTGAACAGATTTAACTTAGAGGCCAAGTCGAACGCAAGGAGGCAATCACTTCTTTTAAAACCTTTCCTTTTATTCTAATTATTTGTTATTTTCCATATGCAATTTTTTGTGATTTTTAGTTATATCAGTGATGACACGTATATCGAGATAAGAAAAGAGATTGCAAAATAGTGAGACTCAAAAGAAACTTCTATTAATTATTATGGAGTTCATGTTACACAAAACTAAGAACGATTACAAAAGTAAAATAACATAGACAAAGAAGGAGAGAGAAAGAGGGTGATGCATGAAAATTTGGCGAAGAAAGATTAAGGTTTCAAAAAACCCACATTGTAGTACATTGCAAACTTTCATGATCAAATAAAATAACCGAGACTTGGTGAGTCCTAGGTCCAACACAAAAAGGCAAATGTTTGAAAAAAATCTACATTTGGTTTATTTATTTTTGATAATTTTTTTTGAGATTTTTATATAGACAGAATAACAGGGTGAAATAATCTAAGTAGTATAATATAAAGAGAGAGAAAGAGAGATACAAATTACTATATTGAAGGTGATATAATGTCTACTACAAAATAGATTACTATTTCTAAAAATAAAGCTATACTAACAAGCTTAAAATAAAAAGATTGAGAAGTGAATATCTCCCTAGATGGTTGCTTGGGAGAGGACTACTTTAATGGTGCTCGGATGACGAGGAACAGAGGCTATTTACGAGTGAAATCGAGGTTTAAAAAAACTGCGTTATAGTATAGCCGAAATCGCTTTGAAAACATATACTATTTATTACTCTAATTTTAAGTCTGAGGTCAAACATAGGGAGAAATATGGAATTCAAAACTCAAGATAGCAATTTGAACCAGAAATATAAGAGAATGTAACAAGAATAATGTCAGATATCAATGTGCAAAAAGAATGGAGTAAAGTGGTGATTTAAATCACCAATTACTCTTCACAAATAGCAACTAAATCAAAGCCTCAAATATATGTAATCAAATGTATCAGACGGCTTAAACAGCCTGTACTAGAGTGTTGCTTAGAGACTCAAGGGTCTATCTTCTTCTTCTTTCTTTCTGTCTGTGCTTCTCCTACCTTGTCTTCTCTTCTTCCTTTTGTTCTTCTTCTTCTGTTCTTCTACTCTTCACCTTCTTCTTCTCTTCCTGTGCATCTCTCCTTCCTTCTCTTTTATTCTTGTGCCCAGGCCTTCTCCTCTTCTTCTTTCTTTCTTCCCAGTTCTCCTTCTTTACGTAGAGGGGGAAGATACTTCAAATGGCTAAGTGTCAACCGTTACTCCCTATAGCAAAACCCCCTACCCCCGCATGCTCTCTCTCTTTCTCTCTCTAGGTCACACTCTCCCAGAGCCTTCCACAGTATCGAGTATTCAGGTTTCAGACCTAGAGCACACCGAGGTCTAGGGCTATGGATGTGATCGTAGCCGAGGAGTGGAATGGGTTAGGCAGGTCGGGTCTGTGCCAGGCCTGCAGGGGATGAGTCACGGGCGAGGCATAGGTGAGTGGGTGAGTGGGGACCTTACCCCCAGTGTCTGAGGTGATAAGCCTTAGACACAAAATCAACTTATGCGCTGTAGTGTGCTCTTCAACTTCTGAGGTGGGACTAAAGTCCTACCTTCCTTTTGTGTGTCTGGGGTAGCATGGTCTCCTCCTCAATTGCCTCAGCTCACGAGGCCAAGGAATCCAATTGACCACCTGGGCGTGTGCGCGAGATGTTTCCGCGCGACTTGGAGTCAAGACCTAGATTGAAGGCACCCTACAGCAGCCTCAAAGCTTGCTTGATGAAGCTACGGCAATGGTGGAGGGGGTGAGTACCTGAAATCAACAAGAAGACCTTTCGACTGCATCAAAAGGCTCAGGAAGTATCGCTGGACCATGGCGAGTGCGACGGTGATGGTTGTGTGGCGTGGCGTGGTCTGTGCGTGTGGGGAAAAGTTAGACAATTCGTGTGAAGGTGGGTATGTTCGAGGGCATGTGAGAGTGATCAATTGCCCTAAGTTAGGGCATTTGATCTATGGTGAATAGTGAAGGTGTGGAGTGCGAGAGCGGCGGCGTAGGTGGGTTGTGTTGGCTGCTAGCGCTCCTCGGAGATTTGTCGGAGAGATGGAAGACGGAGTCGCGGAAGGCGTTGGTGGGGTCGAATCAGAGTGTTGAAGTTGTTGTGATGAGGGGAAGCTGAGGAGTCATCTAGGAGAGGTAGTAGACGATGGGGAACGGAGTTGGTGCCGATTGTGGTATGACCGGCGTCGGAGATGAAGCTGGCTTTGGTAAGGGTTGGACGGTGAGGATGAAGGGGATAGGTACACCGGCTGGTACTGCTCGACGCGGAAGAAGGCGAGGAAGGAGGATTTGTCGTTGGTATTGCGGTCAAACGATGAGGGGTCGCAAGGAGGGCCATCAGAGCTCAAGGAGCCTTTCGACCGGGTCAGGAGAGAGGAATTTAGGGGAGATCCTGATCGAAATTGAGCTTGAGAGGAATAGTTTGATCTAGGGATCTTTTTATAGACCTTTAGAGGAGGTTTTATGCTTGGGAAGCAAGCTTCCCAAGCTTGGAAAGCTTTGGTGGAGGAGGAAATTTTTTGATACCCAAATCTCTTAGAGATTGGGAAGGTTTTGGGGTGTGGGATTTGGCTCAAAAGGATGAGAATTCCTTAACGAAATTCCCTTTCAAATTTGAAAGGGATTCGTCAAGGAATCAAGGAGTTCTTGCCATTTTTAGGTCGCTGGTTAGTGTAGGAATAGGATTAATGGCAGTAGGGACCTATTTGTGAATATGATGACAAAGTTAGGGGTCTATTTGTAAATATTTTGAAAGTTAAGGGCATAAATGTAATCAAATAGGGCCAAGTTGCAAACTAGGTTAAGACAATTTCAACTTAGGTCCAAATTTTGGTACAAATCTAATTTTGACCAAAGAAATTCAATGGTGAAGTTGGATTTTGTTTTTGACTACGTTTGTCTAGGTAATTTATGCAAAAACCCAAATTAGGGTAAATGTCTGTCTGAGACTATTTTAGGCCAAAATGGGTTCTGATGGTCAGTTTGAAGGTACCAAACCTTAGAGAATATTTTTCTATGAATTTTAGAGGGTTTAGGTAAATTTTATCCTGACCAAAACCTCAGTTAATTAAGCGAATCTATTTTTAGGGTTTTAAAAGTTATTTAATTGTCAAAACACATGCAAACTCTTTTCTGTCTGTTCTAACCCACTTGTTATCCTTTTAAGATCATTTGACCCTCAATTAACCCTTGAGAAAACCATGGTTGTACTGTATTTGAGTTATGATGGTAAAATTACAGTTTTAACCTTGGTTTCTTGTCTCTCCCTCAGAATGGATTTGCAGTGAATTATGGCTCTCTGGCAGTTATGTTGGACCATTTACTGACTTAATTGGATCAAAATGGGCTAGTTATGGCTCATGATGGTGTTCCCATCAGAGGCAGAGGATAAAGAACGAAGTTGGAGGAAGAAGACGGGAGCTAGGGTGACGTTAGGTTGATCCACTTCCTTGAATAGGGTTGAGAGGATGGCCAACGGGAGCTCCACGAACAGGGGTAAGAGGGGGGCTAAAAATTACTTTTAATTCTAGTGGAGCTTCCCAAGGGCTTGGGGCACCAGATTTTGAACTCAAAAGAGGTTTCTGATCTCTAGAGGGGGAGAGGTAAAAGTAGGAAGGGATGATTTGCAAAGGAGAGGGTGCATGGCCTTATATAGTGGTGGGGAGAGGGCAAAAAGAGGCTTTGTACATGCACGAAGGCTTCAATGTGCATAAAGGACATGCCCTTGCATACATAGCCTCAGTGCAATGCACGCAACACCTCTGGCACAGCGAGAATCAAGCGAAGGGGAGCCTTCGTCATCGGATGTGGATCATAGGGCCATGATCGCACGAGATCGCACGCTCCAGATTGCTCCTAACACACATACATCTACGTGTACCGCACGCTCGCTTTCGCTCATGCCACGTGGCGCCACCATCTCTGCATAATCATGATCTTATGACTGTAATCGTGCCTTGCGTGCATGCTTTAGACGTGAACAACATCCTGGGGTGATGTGGCACTCTCTCTGCCACTAGATCTTCATCCAATAGTTGAATTAAATTGCTTGCGTGCTCGCGAATTAGGTCTTGATCGTGCATCCGATCTTTGAGAAGCACGGTTCCTCACCGCTATGCTACCGTGGGAAT
Source organism: Thalassia testudinum (assembly GCA_037157565.1). NCBI lineage: Eukaryota > Viridiplantae > Streptophyta > Magnoliopsida > Alismatales > Hydrocharitaceae > Thalassia > Thalassia testudinum. The sequence goes on along the minus strand of JAZHRO010000003.1, from coordinate 105,036,401 downwards.
GGGCATGCGAGGGTCATTGATCACAAAACCAATGATCAAGATTGCGTGCTAGCGTGCCCTTATGAAAGCTGGGTGTGTGTGATGCGATGAAAGATTAGTCGTTAGATCAGAATCCAATGGTTGATATTGTACATGGGCTTTCTTCTTTAGGCATGAGAGGCACGGCCTGAGGGGGATGGCGTGGCCAACTACGCTTGCACTGGGGGGACTTGAGTGGGTGGTTTAGGAATTTGTGATGGCACCAGATGGCTCCATCATGGCTGTCCACCTTCTTTTCTTCATAGATGATGCTACGGATGTCCAATTGAGGCGATTTCGGAGGCGTTGGTCTCTGATTGTCACCCTAATCACATCCATACGATTATATTCCTTGTTTGAGGCTCGTTTGTGTCTCTCTGCGCCTTGGAAATCAAAATAGATAAATTAATACACAAATTAGCAAATTTATTCTAAATGCGTGAATGTGCAATTATGTGTTATTTACAGTGCTAAATGCATCTAACTAACCTTGGAACCTGCATGAATAGCCATTTTCTCAAGAAATAATATATAATTATCAATGATAATGTCATCATCAGCCATAATTATCTTTAATTAGTCACAATCAAGAGACAACTGATCCTACATAACCGTCAGAGAGTCATAATTCATTGCTTATCCTTTCAGAGAAGAATGCATTAAATCAGGGTTAAATCTGCAGTTTTTAAAGAACATCATAAATGCATAACAATCATGGGGTTTCCCAAGGGTTAAATGAAGGTAAAATGAGCATTAATGACTAATAAAACGGTTCGTACAGACAGAAACGGGTTTTCATGCATTTCGAGAATTAACGGACATCCGAAACCCTAATTTCAGACCTACTTAATTAGTTGAGGTTCTAGCCAGGATAAAATTCACCTAAGCCTTCTAGAAATCATAGAAAAATATTCTACAAGGTTTGGTATCCTTAATTTGGCCATTGGAACCCATTTTGACCTAAAACAGAGTCTCAGATAGGAAGTTGCCCTAATTTAGGTTTCTACGCAAATTACCCAATCAAACTTGGTCAAAACCAAAATCTAACTTCAACATTATATTCCTTGAGTTCAAATTAGGTTTGTACGAAAATTTAGGCCAAATCAAAGATCATCTTGACCTAGTTTGCATTTCAATCTAGTTAAACTCTTCCTCTCTTACTTGAACCCTTTAGATTTCGAAATCTATTGCTAAGACTCCCCTAGGTTTGTCATCTTCTTCGTACAAAGGTCCCTGCCACCATTGAAGTCAACTGACCTCTAGGCAGTGCGTTGACCGACCTAAATCCTACTCAAATGGCAATCAAATCCCACCAAAATTGGTGGGATTGATGTTCACACATAGACGAATCATCTGGGATCAATTTGGAGTTCCAAATCCCCATAGATTGATCGTGCAAATGCATGAGAATCATGGGTCTTATTTCTTCAATCCCAAGCCATGGAAATCCTTCTTTCCTGATGCAGAGCTCTCCCTAAAGCTCTATAAAGTGCAGGCGTGCACAACCTTCTTAACATATCTTGGTTTGGAGGTAGGAATCCCCTTCTTCTCTTCAACTTGACCGCCGTCTCCACCAACTCCAACGAGCTCTTTGTCCTACCTTCTTCTTTGGCCTCCACAGACTATAGTCGATTGGATTTTCCTTCCTATGTTGCTTCACTGCTCGCAATACCAGCGAGGATCTTCTTCCTTGTCTTCCTCACCGCGTCTCCCCCACCGGAGGTATTCTTGTCCATAACCGGTGCCATCCTATCCCTTTCATCCATTAGAGTTAGGTTAGTTAGGTTTCTCTCCCTCTCTACTCTCCTTCCCTCTCTTTTAAACCTTGCATCGACCCCTTGACTCCACCATACACCACTTTCATCCCTCTGTCTGGCCACATCTCCGACGAGAACTCCGCACCTCCACAATCCACCGTTAGCCTCACCATTACCTCTAAAACCTTTGCCGCACCTCACCGCACAAAACCCCTTTACTTATTTACCTTTTCATCCTCTCATGACCGCCACCAAACACCACACCTTCACAACTTCATCTTCATCACTGACCGCCCCCCACACACCCTCTCACGCCATGATACACCCACCACCACATTCGCCAACACCTGGCAAAGGTCCTGAGGTTATTTAATGTGGCCAAGAGGCCATTCGCATGATTTCAGGTGTTCACCATGCTTCACCACTGCCACCATCATCTCTGGCATTTCTCATAGTCCTTCGATGAAGCTTAGGACCTAATTCAACCTCCAGGCCTCGCGCACTCCTCCAAGTGCTTACCCCAGGCCTCCAGTTGAAAACTCGAAGTCCTAGATGCTCCAATTGAAAAAGGTGTTGTTGCTGCTCACACACAAAGAAAGGAAGAGTGGGATAGTCCCACATCGACAGACGAAAGCCTTGCGATTGCACATAAATTGATTTTGTGCTCGGTCTTTATCGCCTAGTCACAAGGGGTCGAGTCCCTCATACCCCACTCAACCGACTAGAAGACCTATCTTCACTCCTCACTTGCGACCCATGCACACAGGCCTGGACACTATGCATGATCTGATAACCTGAATATGGATCTGGTTACACTAGGTTTGAGAGAGAAAAGGAGGAGAAGAATTTGTGAGAGAGTGGGGGAGTTTGCTCTCTTGTGAAGAAGCCCTTGTGCTATGTGGATCAACACTTAGCTGCTGAGGAACTTGCTCTCCTGTGGTGTGAAGAAGAGTCTTAGAATTGAAGATGGAGAAGCCTCGAGAAGAGAAGAGAAGCTGAGTAGCAGAAGAGAAGAGAAAGGGAGAAAACCTGAAGAAAAAGAAACATAAGAAGAAGAAAGGTTTTAAGAATCCTTATGTCTGATGATCACTTAAGCCATCTGATTTGAGAAACCGACGTCTGATTACTATAGCAATCAAGCTACTGTTGGGTTATTTGGTTTAATTGAGATGTCTGATATGCATGCTTAATTAAGGCTAATAATTGGTGATCTAAATCACCTTTATTTTGTCTTAGGTTTCTTTTTATCAATGTGACCTATTGAAATACTCATGCTTATAATTGAATATCAATTTGAGTAGATATTATTCATTAAATCTCTTTTGTGTTTCAATTATGGTGCTCATTTATATGCAATGAAAGATTAGTACGTGAATTCCATATTTGCTCCCTGTGTTCGACCTCGAGCTTCAATTTAGATTCTGAGTTTATAAATTTTATTTGTTGACTGAGCTATTTAGGAGGCTTTGCTACAATGAAATGACTTATAAACTCCTCGATAGCTCGCTTTAACATTTTGGCCTCGTTGCCAGGGAGCAATGCACAATTCATCGCTATTCTTGTTTTACTTGATTCTATTTGAGCACTAACTTGTCTTATTTGTTTTCGTGTGATTTTGCGAGGTACATCATGAGGTGATCTTCCATGCAAATCAGCCACTCCCAGGGCAGGTAATCTCTTTTCTTCCATAATCAATCTCTTAATCTTGGGAAGATAACAAAGGAAACAAATCAATTAGGAACCATCTACCTTATTTTCATAATAAACATCACTTAAAAGGCAAGTTCCTGATTTGCAAACGAAAAATTCATATCTGATTGAAGTCAAGATGATTTTGATTAGAGATCCCTACCCTATTGCCTATACCTACTAAGGATTTACGCTTAATTTCTGATCATCTTCGACTACTCACCTTCTTGTTTAAGTTAAGTGTGTACATCTTGAGATTTAATTAGACTTGAAATGGAGCCAACTAGGGTGTCTACATTAGGGTTTTGAAGTGTTAGTTCACACTTGCCTGAATTAAAGGAAATTGACTCTCCCACATTTGTGTGCTACCCAATCCCTTGATTGAAAAGATCTAACTAGAAAAACCCTAAAATTAGGCTATAAATCTCACTTGAACCCTAAAATTATGGACCTAATAACCTGAGAATCAATTTAGGGTGATCTTAGGATCTTGACCAAGATTTCATTCTTCATCTTTTAGGACAGATCAAGAGAAGTTGGTCTACTTTGTGGGCCAATCATTCTCCAAATTAGGTCACAAATCAAATCAATTTCTCAATCAAGTGAAATCCAAGGCACAAATTAGGCTTAAATGGGTAGACTTAAGGTCACTCTCTCCCTCACAGTTAGGTTGTTGCCATCTTCCTCAAAGAGTTCCTTACCACCCTTAGTTGCTAAGTTTAAATTACATAACTTTTGGAGAACTCTATAGGGTGCATTTTTATCTCTATTTTCATATTTTGTTGTACTTGGGTATCCGACTTGTCAGATCCCCATCTCTTCCTTGTGAAGGGAGAAACCTCCATTTCGAGATCAGAGGTGAGAATTGTAATTGAGGTACACTACCCTCGATTTAAGTAGTGTGATTAGTGGATTGATCTCTAGGTGATCAAAAATCCTAAGTCAAGGTTGATTTAGGTGGTGGTTTTCTCTTAGTTTGGGTTTTCACCTAAAAATCATTGTGTTATTTGTGTGATTGAAATTTTATTTGCTTATTATATATTCAATTTCACTATTCAGCCCCCCTCTAGTTCAATTTCATTTGATATTAGAGCCAGGTTCCCACATTTCAGGAGTAACATCTGTGGAATATCGAATGGAGGGAAATGTCATTTCCATGAGCCAAACGGAGGGCCAGTCCACCACTCGCCCACTACTTTAACAAGAGCAACTACTCATATTGGAAGCTCCAGATGAAGAAGTGGCTTCAAACCAATGACTTCTCAATGCCGGAGAAGTGCGAATCCCACTATGAGATTCCCGACAAGCCGGAGATGAGATACACAATGGAGCAAATTCATCACCTCAGATTGAATGCTAAAGTAATGAACTCGCTCTATTGCATACTTAGCTTCGAGGAATTCAACTGCATCAGCCAATGCACTACTTCCTTCAAAATCTGGAGAACTTTAGAGGTAACCCACAAAAGTACATCTAAAGTCAAAACCTCTAAAATTAACCTCTTATTGTAGGAGTTCGAAAGCTTTACCATGAACGAAAATGAGAGACTTGGGGACATGTACACCTAATTCACACTAATTGTGAATAATCTCAAGTCTCTTGGAAATACATTCATACAAGGAGAACTTCTAGCCAAGCTCCTTTATTCCCTTAGACCGAAATGGGAGCAAAAGCTCATGGCCAAAGAAGAGGCAAATCAAGTGGAAGACCTAGATGTGGACAACCTACTTGGAAATCTGATGGCCTACAAGACCAAGATGGATCAAAGGAAGAAGTCCATCACATCCGAGCTGAAGAAGAAGACTTTGTTCTTGAAGCTACATCGGATGATGAGGTAAGTGCCGACAATGAAGACTTCGTTTTATTAGCTAAAAAGTTCAAAAGGTTTCTTCGGAAAAGGAGAGATGTCAAGGGAAAGAAAAAGGAAGATGAGCCTCTTGTTTACTGCAATTGCAAGAAAAGGGGCCACATAAGGAAGGAATGTCCCTTGTTGAGAAGAGATGAAGAGAAGAAAGGTAAGAAGACAATGGACCACAAGAAGTACTCAAAGACAAAGCCATTCAAAAAGAAGGAATTCCAAGCAACTTAGGATGACACAGGCTCCAAAGAAGAAGAAGAGGGGTCAAATGAAGAAACCACATGCTTGGGGCTCATGGCAACAAGTGAAGCTTCCGAATCCAACTCCGAGGAAGCCAAGGTAAACTCCTATACTATAGATGAATTACAAGATGCCTTTGATTCCTTATATTTAGAGTTTGAAGAAGTCAAGACTAAAAATAAGTCACTAAAAATAGAAAATATAGAAGCTAAGGAAATGATTAAGAATATTAAGGAAAAGAATTTAGCTCTCACTAATAAGGCAACCAAACTATATATGCAAGTAGTAAGCTTGACTATCGAAAAGGAATCACTAACTAAAGATTTGTATACCGCAATGAGAGAACAAAAATTTCTTGATGGAGAGGTAAATACAAGTTCTTGAGAAGACAAACTCCTTCAAAAGAAATGAAAATGGTTTTCTAAAATTTGAAATTAGAGGATTATAGGGTAAAATAGAAATAACTCACCTTAGAGAGAAGTCAAACCAATTGCTTAAAGACCTAGCCAAATTTACTAAGGGAAAGGCTAACTTGGATAAACTCATTGCCCATTAAAAGTCTTACTCTAGAAAATATAGATTAGGTTACTATGAGGCTAATAGTAGCTAAAATGTGTTGAAAAAGGATCCTCCCACAAAGAGGATAACTAACAAATCTGGATCCACACTAATGTGAATACCAAAAGGACAACTCACTTTATTTTGTAGGTTTCAAGGGAGGCCATAATGTCAAGAATTTGATCTATAGAATGAAGGAAGGACAACTCAAATTAAAACAACCTAAGAGTTCTCAAATCACCAAAGAAGGTCTTTTGTAGGAACAAGAAGATCTACAGGGAGGACAACAAAGAAATCACCACCAAGGAGGCCGGTGGGTGATGAATTTGGGGTGCTCAAGCATATGACTGGAGACAAGCACCTATTCTTGGACCTCCAAGCCACGGATGGGGGCACAGTCACCTTTGGCAACAACCAGACCATATTATTGGCCTTGGTAAGATAGGTAACCCTTCTTCACCTATCTCTAATGTTTCTTTGGTTAAAGGTTTAAAGCATAACTTATTAAGTGTTAGTCAAATTTGTGATAAGGGATATAAAGTAGTTTTTACCTCCAAGATGTTTGAGATTATGCATGCCTCAACCAATGAAACCCTTCTTCAGGGAACTAGGTACAAAGGCATTTATATTGTTAAATTTGATAAAAATTGAACTTATGAATGTCTTGTTGCTAATGATGAAATAAATATTTGGCATAAAAGGCTAGAACATGTTCATATGAGGTTAGTCCACAAACTAGCCAAACATGAATTAGTTTGAGGTCTTCCTAAAAAGAAACTAGTAGAGGAATTGTGATTCATGTAAATTAGGAAAAAGCATTAAATCTAGTTTTAAAAACGAAGAAGTAATTTCTACCTTCAAACCTTTAGAATTGCTTCACCTAGATTTATTTGGACCAACAAAGTATTGGAGTCTTAATGGATGCAAGTATTGCCTTGTGATTGTAGATGATTTCTCTCAATTTTCATGGGTCTCCTTGAGATCCAAAGATTGAGTGTTTTGTTAATACACTTATTTTAATATAACAAAATTATGTTTTTATTGAAGACTAACAATTACAAGTTAAATCAAATTAAAACATGATGTGTCCTCATCGAGATTATTCAAACGCTTCATGTGAAGAAGACCTGAAAACTGTCTTTATCTTTATTGAGTCTAGAACTATGTAAGGAACCTCAATAAATGTAAGTTTTCAATATTTGCAAAAATCATTCTCTATTGAACCTAAGTCATTTCTATCGCTGATCAACCAATATCAACTTTTGATCGACCAACTCCTTATTTTAATCGATCAAAGACCTCTAACGGTCATATTGCCTTTTGATCGATCAACTTGTTTTATTTAATTGATCAAAATATTCCAACGGTCAAATTTCCTTTGAAATTATTAAGTCGATCAATATCTCTTTTTAATCGATCAACATTGAATCGATCAATACTATTATTTAATCGACCAAAAGTATTTTTGGACTAAATATTTATTTTGATCGATCAAAGCAGTATTTTCAGTATGTCCAAAACAAGTCAAAAAATACCTATAAATAGGACCTTCGACCCCCTCTTAAAAATACACCTTAAGAGTTTACAAATAGCAAAACATGCAAATTCTCTCTAGTGCTTTCGCACCTCAATGCCTACAACTATTGCAATTCAAGAAAGCTTGGTTTGTTCTAATCTTGCTGAGGTTCCATAGGAATTATTGCTATATTCTTTTTATTCTGTTGTTCTTGATCTGGGAATCCAAGTTGTCTTAGAAGTCCCGTTGTTCTTCTCTTGGTCAGGTGTAAGAGAAGACGTTTGTAAGTGGTTGTGCCACTCTTGTTTAAGTGGTACGTTAGTGGATTTGACAAGCGTCAACTAGTCATGAAAATCCTAAGCTGGGAGGCTTAGGTAGTGGTTTTTACCCGAAAGTGTTTCCACTCTAAAATAGGTGTTATTTTTCTTGTTTTGATCTGTGGTGAATGATTTTTTAAATTCTCATAGAAATAGATATTACACCATTCACCCCCGCTGATGTAGACACATCTATTTTGTATAAAATGCCTATTTATGCGTGTTCCTAGGCTTATAGAAGCATTCATCATTATAAATATTGCATAACATGCATCATTCTACATTTAGAATAATTTCTGTAAATTATAAATTAATTTTCCTTGTTTTATTGCTAGGGGAGAAGGCAATACATTTCGAGGCCTTGGATGGAACATCTAACCGTATGGATTTGATTAGGGCAACGATCAAAGTCCAACACCTTCTAGATCGCCCCGATCAGACCTTCGTAGCATCATATGCAGTCTGAAGGAGATCAAATGCCAATGGGCAAGGTGACGTGATTCGAAGCCTTAAATGACAAATCCAATTATACGGATGGGTTTGGATTGACGATCATGACCCAATTAGGCATTCATAGTGCCACCTACAAGACAAAGAAGATGGACGACCAGAATGGTGCCAAGGCGCCACGTGGTGCCATCTTAGTTGCCCAAAGCTACCTTCAACCACTACCCCTCCTCAAAGGTGCTTCCCTTGAGAGATTTGGTGTCGTTGGATGTCTATCCAACGACCCTCGTGAAGCCACGTTGCTCCCTCACTCCACACCATAAGCTCTACAAGAGATCACGGTTGTTGGCTCGCACTTTGGATGGTCTTCTTGACAATCTGCACTTGTAGTGCATTGGGTGAGCACCCTGTCCCATGTGGAAGTTGAGCGTTTGAGACCTAATTCGCTGTGCACAAGAGAATTAAATTCAGCTGCTTGATTGAGAGTAGACGGATGAGATTGAGCCACTCCATCACCGCATCACTCCTCACAGCTCAGCATGCACGAGAGGCATGATTAGCATCACCGAATCATGGTTAGGCGGATAAGGCGATTCTACATGGTCACATGGATGACGCAGACAGCAATAATGCATGATCATATGTGTGATGTGCACCATCTCAAGCATGCATGAGTGGTAATCTTCACCCTCTAATGCAGAATGGACGGTCATGGTGCCTCCTTAGTTGTGCCTGTTGCTGCTGCTACACGAGACCTCTACGTGTGCAATCGTCAGCTGTTGATCGTGCATTCAACTGTTGGCGTGAAGTGGTCCCAGCTGGCACACGAGTTGGTCGAGAGCTGCATGATCAACAGCTGACGTGAGATGGTCCCAGCTAGCGTGCGAGTTGGTCGAGAGCTAGGTGCGATTTAGGCACGAATATGCCCTTGTTTAGTCGATTTTTGCCCTCTCCTCACCACTATATAAGCCTACCTCCTCTCCCCTTTCAAAACTATCTCTATCTATTCTATTTCCCACCTAGTTTAGAGCCTAGGAAACCTGCCAACGCTCCTAAAGCTCCAATCCCAAACCCTTTAGGTACCTAATTAGTATAGAATTCCCTTTCCCCACCAAATATTCAACCTTATCCTTACCACCTTCATAGGGTTACTATTTTAAAGTGATCTGTTGGGGATTTAAATCAATGTTTGTCGTCGTAGTTTGAAATCCACAATAAATCAAAAAACAGATAGAATTTATAACTTGAATGTTAGAAATGAAGTTCGAGGTTGTTCGCTGGTTGAAAATATGGAATTCACGCACTAATCTCAACAAATAATGTAAATGAGCACAATTAATTACTCAAAATCTAATACACAATGTATAACATGAGTATATGAAGAGTAAAAAGTAATCTAGGCAAAATGATTTGGATCACCAATTATTAGTTTGATACATATAGCAATTATTCAACTATAATCAATATGAAGGAGCTAATAATCAGACGTTTGCTATAGTGCTCAATCTTCCTTTTCTTCTATTGTTGTTGTTCTCCTTTTTCTTCTTTCTCTGCATGCAAAAGCCCTCTTCCTTCTCCTTTCTTTCTTCCTTGGCTTCTCTACCTTGCCTTTTCTTTCCTTCTTTCCTTGGCTCTATCTCTTATGCATAGGGGGAACTCACCTCTAAAATTGACCAAGTGTCGAGAAGACTGAAGAGCAAAACCCCCCTTAACCCCACACACACTCTCTCTTCCTTCTCCTCTTCCTCTCTCAGGGATAACTGGGTAGTCGGGTATGCACATACCCGGGTCCAGGGTCACCGGTGTGGTGTAGTGACCAAGGAGTGAGTACAGGGTTAGGCGGGTCGGGTCGTGTGAGCGGGTGTGTGAGGGGACCTCACCCGCAATGTTACTTGAGGCGATAAGCCCAAGAGACAAAAACAATATATGCGCAGTTGGGTGGCCTCCTACGAACGATGTGGGATTATGTCCCCGTCCTTTTGCTCATGTGTTGTAGCAAAGGTGCTTCCGCTCAATTGGATGGATGCAGCTGATGGAGGCCTCAATCGAAGACCTGGGATGATTCATGGAGGTATTCTGCAACACCTGGAGGTGGAGCCTGGAGCAGATGTCATAAGAATACGACTTTGAACTTGCTCGAAGCAGCACTGGTAATGGCGGTGGTGGCGGTGAACCTGAAATGAAGAACACGGCCTTGCGGCCTCATCAGATGGCTTGCAGCTTCGCCGTGTGACGATGAACATGGTGGTGGGTGCAGCATGGCGTGTGTGTGTGTGTGGAGGTCGTATGACCTCAGTGAGTTAGTGCGGAGGTGATGGAGTCAGGGGAGGTGATGGAGAAGCCAATCCCTTCAATTACTTGAGGGGTTTTGGTCTCTGGGTCGAGGCGATGGTGTGGAGCATATCAGTGAGGAGGATAGAGGTGAGGAGTGTATGGAACTACTCGCCAGAGGAGTGGTCAGAGATGGAGGAGATGAGGGTGATTGACAGTGTCGAGGGTCTTTTTGGGTTTTTGGGAATAGGGAATTAACCTAAAAGAACTAAGGATCTAATCTAACCCTAATTTAATAGATGAAAGGGGGAGGACAACACCAGTGTTGGTAGGTCAACGCCGGGGAAGAAAGTACTCCGGTGGAGGTAGGACAGCGAGGACGATGGAGGTTGGGGAGTGCCCGTTGGTATGGAACAACGCGGAAGAAGTTGAGGGGAAGGAATCCACCGCTGGTATTGCGGACAAACGAGGAAGATCAGGAGGAGTCATTGGACGTGGAGGAGTCTCTCGATTGGAGAGGAGAGATGAAATAGAGGTGTTTCAGGCCTTAATCTAGTGTGGAGAGACCAGTCTACCCTAGGGGTTCTTATATAGGCATCAAAGTGTCGGTTGAAGCTTGGAATCTAAGCTTTCAAGCTTGGAAGGTTCATCGAAATAGGAAACCCACTCCTTTGAAGGATTCACATGATACATTGGGCAATTTTTGGCACTTTGGATCTGGCTAATAAGGAAGCTAATTTCTTGACGAATTCTCCTTTCAAATCTGAGAAGGATTCGTCAAGAAATCAAAGAGATCTTGCCAATTGAAGCTTGCTAGAGTTGTAGTATTAGGATTCTAGGGAGGCAGGGACCAGTTTGAAGAAGAAAGTGATAAAGTTGTGGGATTTTTTGTAAGAAATTCGAAAGCTGAGGGGCCATGTGAGATAAAGAAAATCAGACTTGGAGCAAAGTGCAAACTAGGTCGAAACAATCTCAGATTAGGCCCAAATTTTGATACAAATCTAATTTGGACTTAAGAAATCCAATGGTGAAGTCGTATTTTGATTTTGACTTCGTTTGACTGGGTAATTTATGTAAAAACCTAAATTAGGGCAAGAGTTCATATGAGATTTTATTTTAGGTCAAAATAAGTTCTGATGGTCAATTCAAGAATGCCAAACCCTAGTGAATATTTTTCTATGAATTTTAGAGGGTTTATGTGAATTTTACCTTGACCAGAACAATAGTAAATTAAGTGGTTCTACTTTTAGGGTTTAAAATGTCATTTAATTCTCGAAACGCGTGAAAACCCGTTTCTGTCTGTATGGACCTATTTTTTAGACATTTAAGATCATTTGACCTTTAATTAACCCCTTAGAAATCCCATGGTTGTTCTGCAATTAAGATATGCTGTTAAAACTGCGGTTTTACCCCTATTTTACTATCTTTCCCTCATAATGGATTTGCAATGAATTATGGTCCTCTGGTGGTTATGTAGGAACATTTAATGATGGAATATGACTAAATAAAGCTGGATATGACTGATGATGATGTTATCATCAGTTACCTAGGGTTGTCCTCTCATCCCCATTCATGTAGAAGATCACCTCAGCCTCCTCATCCCTATTCCCTTAGGTTAGGAAATCCTATCCCTCATCCCATATTCCTATTAGCTTGGTTAAGCCTTCCTCTACCCAGATTCCTCCTGCACCTCATCCCTGATGCCCCACACCTCACTTCCTTCATCCAACTGTTGCCAAGCGCCATCATCTTGCCAAATAGCCATTTTAGGTGATTCTTGTCACCTCATCTCTCTCACTTTTATTTTTCTTATTGTTTCTTCTATTAATTGTAATAAAACTCACATTAGCAAGTTATATTGTTCTCTCTCTCTCCCTCTCATTTTTGCAAGTAAATTAGATAGAAATTATTTTGACCTGATCACTTGCCTTGTAAAAATACAAAAAAAATAGAAAAACACAAAAAAACCAAAAACAAATAAAGTAAATATGGATTTCTAAAATCAAATGTTGGCCTCCCCATGTTCTACTTGAGACTCACCTGAGTTTCGATTATAAATTTTATCTGATGATTAGATTTTCATGACTGCGATGATCTAGTTTTTCGAACTTGATTTTTCTCGAGCAAATTCTAGTTAATCAATTAGCACCATTGCCAGGGAGGTAATGCTCTTTGATTTCCCACGTCTTCCTCCTTACTGATCTTTTACCTCACTTCTTACCTTTCCTACTATGATTGCAAGTACTCTTTCGAGGTGAGCCAAAGCTGTAAGATTGGAGCAAAGTGTTGTTGAAGGGTCTATAAGTACACCCACATCCCCACCCACTAGCTTTTGCTTCATGACATTAATAACTCAAAGCCAAATCAATTTAGGAGCTTTCATAACCCCTAGGTTAGATTTGGTTGTTTGATTGCCACTGCACCCACCTCACCTCATAAAAAAAAAAAATTCGTCTGATTGTGGGACATAATTAAATATATACACAGTTATACCAACATCTCTCGACCTAAGGTGCACCAATCTGCTTTGATTCTACCACTTAATCCGAATCTGACCTGTGGATCTACTACACATTAACTCAATACACACATAAGTAAGTAGAAATCTGAATAGGTTAAACATTTTTGTGTGCTATAATAAGTGGTGTAACAGGCCAATTGATTGAATTGTTTGGTCCGCACCACTCAAATTAAAAGTGATTCACCCAGTAGCTGCCTTGTAGGATTTGATTGTTAGGACTGAACAAGGCACTCTACATTATTTATTTTTATTTCTAAAGGAATATATATTCAATTCATTTTCAATTAGGTCTTGCCCTAGCTTCTTTAGGGGTTATTACTTCTTTAGTAGCTCAACATATGTACTCTTTACCTGCTTATGCATTCTTAGCACAAGACTTTACTACGCAAGCTGCGTTATATACTCATCACCAGGAGCCTTTGCTCATGGAGCCTTTGCTCATGGAGCTATCTTTGCTCATGGAGCTATCTTTTTCATTAGAGATTACAATCCGGAACAGAATCTTCACCTATGCTTTCAAAACTAGTGTGCTTCAATAAACCTAATTGAACAAACCTAACAATCAAATCCTAAAAGCTACTAAATAAGCTTAAACCCTAAAAGACACATCATTAAATAACCTTGTTTGCAAACCCTAGTTGTACACGCACACACATTGAAATTGATTTTTATGGTCACAACCTATCTAAAGGGCCCATCACATTCCAAGAGCACATTTAAATTGAAGCCCAATTAAAATTGAGTAGACATTGGCCTTAAGGATTAACTCGCTCTTCGAGACCTAGAATGAGATTATTTTTTATTAATCTCTTTCTACCAGTCCATTTGATGTCTGGCTAGGGGAGTAGAGTCAAACGACTGCAGTTGGGGGGTATCAAAGGAACCCGAGGTGTAAGCCAAAAGAAGAACCTTCTTCCCAATCCCTCCCTCTAACTAGTTGGGTTGACCGAATAGAAGTAGATAAAATCATTAGTAATCTTAAGATGGGTTCTAGGAATTTGTAGGTCTTTAGGCTACCTGCTTAAAGACATGTTTGAATTGCTTGTATTGCAGGGCTCCTTTCCTTTCTCTTTTCCCTCCCCCTTTCCCATGTATTGTTCCATATCCTACTCACATTTCCACTCCTACCCTCCTACCACTAATCCCCAAGATGATTACTATCCTAACCCGACCTATGACCACCCATCCACTAGTCGAGATAACTTTGATTGGGGATATGTTTCAAACCTCAGTGTTCAAAGCCTAACCTTGGACACCAAAACTATGATTACTATCCTTCTCAATCGTACACTGGCTATAGATCTCCATACTCCTATGAGCAACCTAATATGATCTACAATGAAGAAGGATATGAGGATTACAACCCTTACCCTCCGCAGGACTACATTGCATATAGGTCACCACCCTTTAATGAACAACCTGAGATAACCTATTATCAGGGAGGGCCCCAAGAACCTCAATTTCTTGACCTGTATGGACTGAACCCAAACCCACTCAACCTTGAGCCAACTCATTTAGTTTAGGTAAACCAAGTCCAAGACAAGGTGCTACCTAACTTGTGGAACACCATTCGATCTTTAGAAGCTCAGCCAACACCCTCCACTGAAGAATTGGAGACCTTGATTAAAATGATTGATGATCTGAATAAGTCATTATTGGATTGGCTCCAAGATGTTGAGGATGAGGACCCAGGTGAGTTATTACTTGGGAAATTATCGAGATTGAGGATGAAATTTGTGGTTGCTCTAGTCCAATCTTTGGATGATTCTCAAGATTAACCTCCTATAGGAGAGCCAATGTCGAAACTCGTTCAGGCACTTATAGCGGGGATACTTTTTATGAGACCTGGGATGATAAAGTTGAATCTGAGCAACCAATTAAGGATGTACCAATTCTCTCACTCGAGATCCCCAAGCTAGGGTACGAGGAAAAATATGCTCTGTGGATAAAGGAATAACATATGATCTTGAGACATGTATCAATGCGGATCTAGAATTCTCTGATTTTGAGGGTGAAGAATCTTTAGGTGAAGTCTCACTTGGTGTATTAGAAAATGATTTTAGTGAGATGAACAAGCCTAAAGAACTCAATGAATTTCTTGAGGCCCCTTTAGTTGTTGATTGGGATTTAGTTGGGGCTAACTTGGAGGATCAAAATCCTGATTTATTGGAAGATTCAATCAGTAGCCCCATTCCTCAACCACACCCCAAAGAGTAGAATGATGATGTTTTCGAAATCATCGTACCCAAGTCAATCATGATTTAACCATAATTGTTAGACTTGGATATTTTATATAGGGTGTATAATAATTTGGAGGTCATGGAAACCCTGATTTTAGAGGGTAAAAATTTGGAAATGAAAATCTGGGAGGCTAATTTTGGGGGAAATACAATTTTGGATCTAAGGGTTCCTATTGACCTAAAACCACTAACGTTTTACCAGGACCCTTATGATATCTTTGATTTTGAAGATGTGCAACCCAAGTGTAGAGTAATTGATTATCTTTTTTATCTGAATTCTAAGAGGACAAACACTTCTATTGATTCAAACTTCCCTATTGTCTGACATTTTGGATTTAGGATACATTCTCATAAATCGCAAACCCGACCCCACAAGTTGAAATATCTTTGGTTCTGGATTTTTATCATTCAAAGCCTTAGAACCACCCGACTTTGGGGCATGGGTCAGTATCACAATCTCGTCCACATCTATGCACATCTTCTTCTTACGGGCTAAAGGTCAATCATTTTATTCTGATCTTGACCCACACTTCTAAGTTCTTAATTTCTTCTTTGCTTGTATATTATGCCCAGTTGAGGGTACTACACTCAGCATTTGTACATTTTGTTTTTATCTCAAAACTGACCAGATGTGTCACGGAAATTCAGGTGCTTTCTTATCTACTCTGCTCCTTTTCATGCTTTTATTTTTACAATGAGAACATTGCATCATCTAGGTATGGGAAGATGGATATTCATATCTGAATTATTTTGGCAGTTTTGTAGATTACTTTTATTTATTTTCTTTTTATTTAAAAAAAAAGAAAACTAAGAAAAGAAAACTTAGGCATTAGGAGATTTTCAACTTTAGGAAATGATATGATAGGACCTAAATACTTAGACTCTTCAGGTCTTTGAGTTTAATCAGCTTGGGTGTCCACTAAAATGTGGACCTGTTTCTTGAGTCCTCGTTAATGTAAAATTTATTTTAAGTGATTAAATAAATTGAGGTGATAAGTGACCTTCCCGAGGGTGTATGGTGATGCTGCTGATAAAGATGCCACAGTTAGCAATCTATGGTCCCTGGCTGAAGGCTGCTGGTGGCTGGAAGGGCTACAACAGTGTAGACCAGGCACTCGACATTGGGAGGAGAGGCAGAAACTGATGGAGAATCTGCAGCAGCTGTATCCTATGACAGATGTGAAGGACACATACTACTGGTAGGGTATTTTCTCTATGAAGCAGGCATATGAAAAAATTATTAGGTCTAATAGCGAGGTGGAATAGGATCTTATCGACAGAAAGATTTGCCTTTTGAGAATTCCTCTGAAGGTCCAGATTTTCCTGTGGCTTTGCAGACGGGAAGGGTTGATCACTGGCGATCTTAAGCACAAAAGGATGGGGATTGATCTAAATGCCTGCCCCCTATGTGGATTACACTCTGATAGTGCAACACACATCTTCTCCTCTTGCTTGGTCACGGATAAAATCTGGAGGTTGGTGTGCTTAGAACCCCTCCCTCCCTGGGATGCTATGTGGCAGAGGTTCATCAACCCTATTCGACCATTGGGGGCTATGGCTGCCATTCTGTGGTGTGTGTGGAGGGCGCGGAATGATAAGCTGTTTCAGGGGAGACCGGTGAGATGTGAGAATGTTGTAAAGGAATGTTGGTCTCTCATACATGTTGGGCAACTTTTTTGTAATACTCTTTTGATATGCAATACAATACCCTCTGGATCGCTATCGGTTTATGAAAGCAATCCTCACTGATTAAAAAAAAAAAAATTGAGGTGATAAGTGTGTAAATTATCAACCCACCCTCTGATTTGAGGGGACTTATAGTCTAAGAATTTGCACACTTTTTCCATTGACTCACTTCTCGACGGTTCTAACAGAAATTAGGTAGCTAATGAACTTTCTAGGGTGGTATAACTAGTAACACTAGAATAAAAATCACTATTTGTGACGGTCGCGAAACTATCGCTAATAGTGCCTAATTAGCAATGGTTATGTGTTCGAATGTTGAAATCCTTGAGTTGGGAGTGTTTCGTGTCAACAAGGGGTATTTTGGTAGAAATTTTACGATGGTTGATCTGTAACCATCGCGAATGTGTATTCGTGATGGTTTATAAACTATCTTGAATTGTCAAAGCACATGCAATAGAAAATGTGCATCCATGACGGTTGATCAACCATCTCGAATTGTCAAAGCGTGCGTGACAGAAAACGTGCATTTGAGATGGTTTATAAACCGTCGCTACTTGTCTTAATTTTGTGACAGTTAATCTGTAACTGTCGTGAATGCGTATTCTCAAAGGTTGATAAACCATCTCTAATTGTCAAAGCGCACGTGACAGAAAAGACGCATTCACGACGGTTGATTAACTGTAGCTAATTATCTTAATTGATTAAGATAAGTTATTAATCCATTAAGAAAAGTTTCTGGAAGTGGTACCTGATGGGAACACCATTATAAGCCATAACTAGCTCAATTTGGTCTAAAAAGGTTGATAAAAGCTCCTACATATCCATCAGAAGGTCCTAAGGACACATTATCCTGTTTTGAAAAGAAGACAAGAATACAAGGTTATTTTTGTGAAATTAATAGCATTCCACAAATACAAAATAATCATGGGGTAATTTAGGGGTTTACTAAAGGTCAAATGGTCGTTAATGTCTAATAATTGGGTATATGCAGAACAAAATGGGTTTTTGCGTGTTTCGAGAATTAATGGATAGCTGAAATCCTAAAAGTAGACCCGCTTAATTAACTAAGATTTTGGTCTGGATAAATTTACTTAAACCTTCTAAAAATCATATAAAAATATTCTTTAAGGTTTGGTACCTTTGATTTGACCATTGGAACCCAATTTGACCTAAAATAGTGTCTCAGATAGATAATTACCCTAATTTGGGTTTTTGCATAAATTACCCATTCAAACTTGGTCAAAACCAAAATCTAGCTTTATCAATAGAGTCCTTGGGTCTAAATTAGGTTTGTACCAAAATTTGGGCCTAATCTGAGATCATCTTGACGTAGTTTGCATTTTGGTCCAAGTCTACTCTTGTTCTCTCAAATAGCCCCTCAACTTTTGAAATCATTGCAAAAAGACCCCCAAATTCTTCATCTTATTCGCAAAATAGTCCTTTCCTCCATTGGATGTCAACCGACCTCTAGGCAAGATTTGACCAACCTAAATCCTACTCAAATGTCAATCAAATCCCACCAAATTTGGTGGGATTGATGTTCACACTTAGGGAAACCTATTGGGATTGATTCTAACTCCTAAATCCCTCTGATTTGTGTGTGCAAACTCATAAAATCAGTGGGGTTCTTCTTCAATCCCAAGCAAGCTAATGGAGCCGATTTTCTGTTCTAAGAGCTCTCCTATGCCCTATAAAGGACCTCCCTCGCCTACCTTACCTCAGCGAGAAATACAGCCAAAATATACCCTTCTTCCTCCAATCTTTGGCTCACCCCACCTTGCTCTGGTGACTCTCCTCCTCTGGCTACTTTGCTGGCTGTCACGTACGATAGGCGGTTAGTTCCACCTCCCCCCATCTTTCCGCACCTCACATTACCGACGAGGTGCTCCCTAACCCTCCGTCATCGCTATTCTTCATCATCGGAGCACCCTCCTTCTCTGGCACCGACCATACCAGACCCGGTGCATCCTTCTTTCCCCTTCATCCAACACGTAGCTTCATCGACTCTACTCCGTCGACAGATCACCACAGTATCACCACCGCTCCGAGTCAACCCCTCACATGCTTGCAGAACCACCATCTTCCACCTAGCTGGCATACGTCCGGTGAGCCCTAGTGACCAACACACTTTCAATCCTCCCTCCACCGTGTTTGCGAGCATCGCCTCCATTCATTGATCAAATGCCCCAAAGAAATTTGGGGATTTGAGTTCTCTCACGCTTCCCTGAACTCACATCCCTCTATGCCACTTTCCTAAGGTCGTTTGACCTCCACACTCGCTCTCTCACCCTACCACGACCACCATTACGTTCACCGTGCTCCAGCGCTCTTCCTGAACTATTCTGACGAGGCCATTAGGCCATTCTTGTGTTTTCAGGTATACAGGTCGCTGCCACCATTATTTAAGTTGCTTTGAGCAAGCTAGAAGTGTGTTCTTGCGGCGTTTGCTCCAAGCACCACCTCTAGGTGACGCAGAGGACTTCCAGGCATCTACCTAGGTGCTCAATTGGGATTGTTGACTACTCCTTCGCCATCAATTGGATGAGACCAGCAGCTGCTCTTCGCACGAGAAAGACGGGGATGTTTTGTCCCACATTGGTGAGAGAGAAGCAACCGCACGAGCATAAAGGGAAAAAGTGATACCACCCAGTTGCCCAAGACACCAGTGGGTCAGGTCCCCTACTCACGAGCCCTTTCAGTCCTCACTTGTGACCCCACGCCCACAAGCCTGGTCACCTAGATCTGATTACTATGCATACCCAATAACCTGGTTAGTAACCTGGTTAAATTGAGAAGAGAAATAGAGGAAGTGGGAGTGGGGTTTTGCTCTTTAGAGAGAGAGCCCAACACTTAGCCATTGAGAAACTTGAGAAGGATCCTTGTGCATGAGAAGGAAGAAGAAGAGTTGAAGAAAAAGAACGGCTCTCTACAGAGCACTATAGCAAATAGGAGTTTAAGCATGATGTAGTGGATTTGCACACAAAAAGGGTTCGGGATTGGAAAACCCATCGTCGTAGTTCGATTAGAGAGAAAATCTATCGATCATATAAAATTTATAACCGAAACTCAAAATGTGAGTCCCGGGTTGAACATAGGGAGGCGAACATTTGGTTTTGAAAAATCCACGTTTCGCTTTTATTTATTTTTGTCATTTTTGTCATTTCTAACTTTTTTGGTATTTTTGGCAAGCAAGAGATTAGGTCATGAATTCTTATCAAACTAATCTACTTGCAAAATATAAGAGAGGGAGAGAAACAATCACATATATTTCTGAAGTAAATGTTTTCTACAACTAAGAAAGCGAGAAAGATTACACTACAAAAGCAAAAAGAAAGATATAGGTGAGAGAATCCCCCTCGACGGTCACTCAAAGGATGATTCGCTCTGATGTCTCCTGGCAGAAGGTGGTAAGGAGCGGGACGAACGAGGATGGAGGGCAGGGCAGGACGACGTCTTTCCAAAGGGAGGTGAGAGGATGACCACAGGATGCTCCACTAATAGGGACGAGGGGAGGGAAAAATGTTTGTTTTCTACTCTAGAGGATCATCCTGGGCTTGGGACAAGCTCTCTCTAGAGCCTTGGAGGTGGTGAGAAAAAGACAGAAGAGATGAAGAAAAATGGGATGGGTAGGGGTCCTTTTATAGTGGAGGAAAGAATCAAATTCGTATACAGGACATTTAGTGACGGTCATAAACATCGCTGAAGATCTGCTACAAACGTTGCTGAAGATCATGCTTGCTTGCCCCTGCTGTCGCACTGCTGGCGCACACTCCACGCGCCCTTGTCACACAAACACGCGCTCTACGCGCCCACACCCTCGCACCTGCACATGCTGTCCTGCATTGTGCAGGCCATTGTGACTATCGCGTGCTTGCCTCTGCACCTGCACGTGCGCCTGCATTACTGTGTGCGTGCGGTGGTGCTTGCATGCTCATGGGCGGCCTGGGTTGTGCCACGTGGTGCGACCTGGGCCATCCATCTTCTCTTCTTTGTAGGGCCTGCTATAGAGGTCGGATTGAGTCGATTTTCGCGTCGTTGGGTTGTGACCATTGACCCGAATCCATCCTTGCAGTCAAATTTATTGTTTGAAGCTCCAGATTACATCACCTAGTCCCTTGGCTGTTGATCTTCCTTGGACTAGATATGGTGCTATGGGACTCCGATTAGGGTGATTTCGGAGGTGTTAGACTCCGATTGTCGTCATGATCAGATCTGTATGGTTGAATCGTCAGTCTGAGGCTCTGAAATAAATCTCCTCTCATGACCACAAAAAGGGCGCAATTAACCAGAAATATACACAATTATTCTAAATGCAAAATGATGCATGGTATGCAATATTTATAATATGAAATGCAAATCTAAGTCTAGGAACATGTATGAATAGGCATTTTAACATAATTAAATGTGTCTACATCATACCCCCATTCCTATCTTTTGCTAGTCCCTAGCAAAACTAAACTACATGCTATGCATAAAAACAGAATTAGGACTCAATCACTTAGGCCTAAGTTGTTTATTAACATTAGAAATTTTCAACTAAGGTCCTAAACTACGTAAACTCAACAGTACCCGGGTGTCTGCCAGAATGCAAACCGCCCAAGTCCTCGCCTTATTTGAAATGGGAAGATACCTTTTTTTTATTTTTCTTCTTTACTAATTTTTTGGATTTTGGAGTTTGAGAGTTTCGGGGTAACTTTTTATGTCTACCTGACCCGCCCATGACTTGAAAAGGACTCTAAGTGCTAAGCATCTTATGAAAGGATGATAGACTTACTAAGCGACGATTAAAACAGACTTTAGGTTTCTACGACCCTAGGTGACCTTAAGAGTTTCTGCTTAAAGGTTTATTTTTTTTGAACAGTAGCTTTCTTCCTACTTTTAAACTTTTGATGGGGTCAACTTAAGGGTGAACCTAGTATATATCTCGCCGGTTTATTCTACTTCCCCGCTTCTCCCATAAGTGTTTTGGGAATTATTTGTGCATTTTTGTGAGTTGGTCTCTGGACAACCAGCCAATGGGCTATTACTCTCGGTAATTTGCCAGCCATACTCATGCGGTGAAATGTGGTTTATTTTTCTATTTTCTTCTCCTTTTCCTATTTTTATTTAATTATTTAATTATTTTATTTTTTAGTACCATTTTTTTTTCTTTTTTTAAGTAGGTGGCTTTCTTGATCTAAGAATTACCTAAAAGTAGTAGAATGAGTGTGGTCAAGTAGTTGAGCTCTGGACAACAGGCCAATGGGCTGTTATCTACGACAACTTGTGAGCTTTACTACCCTAGAAAGTTCATTAGCTACCCAATTTCCGAAGAAACCATCGAGAAGTAAGTGCATATAGTGTGTAGATGCTTAGACTTAAAGTCCCCTCAATTCAGAGGGCAGGTTGTTAAGTCGCCTACTTATCATCCCAATTTATTCACCAAATTACAGTAAAATTACTTGGCAAGGACTCGAGACTAAGTCCACATTCGAGTGGACACCCAGGCTAATTAAGCTCGAAGACTTGAAGAGTCTAAGTGTTTAGGTCCTAAAGTTAATAAGTTCCAAAAGCATAAGTTCCCTTCTCCTAATTCTATTTTTTTCTCCTTTTTATCTTTTTTTTTTAAGAAAATAAAAGCAATAAATTCCACAGAGTTAATAAAATGATCTCAGGATTAATTATCCACCCCCATGCCTAAATGATACAATGTTCTCATTATAAAAATAAAGACATAAAAAGGGTGGAGTAAATAGAATATCACCTGAATTTCATGAAAATTCGGTCAACTCCATGGAGAATGTTGAATATACACATGTGCTAAATTTATTGCCTTTAGCTAGGCATAGTTCATAAGTGAAGAAGACATTAAAAGTTCAGAAGTGTAGGTCAAAATCAAAATCAAAAGATTAATCCTCAGACTCGCCAGTAGAAGATGTCCATAGATGTGGACCAAATTATGGTGCAGACTAACAAGTCGATCTTCACTTTCATTAAAATTTTAAACATAAAATTACGTGTCGTTGTAAAGCTTTTGTGGTGGAAAATCAACTATAAAAATATCTAATAATTCAAAACTAGCCACGAAGATAGTTAGGTCGTGCATGCTAATTCGTGTAATTTAGCCTATTGTACTAGTGAGTAGTGCCTCAATTATTCAGGAAACTCAGTGGGTGTGCATGCTAATTCGCGTAATTCTTTTTCAACATAAATCATCATTCTAAGCAATTAATAAAAAATGCAGGTGTTTAAATGCAAAATCACCACAACCTTTTATTCTATTAACTAGTAATCTTGGCAATGGAAATCAATGTAAAGAATATCCTAATCATGAACAAATGCAATCATCTGTAATTTGGATAAACTGAAGGGATATTCATGCAAATCTAATCGAATATAATAATAAGATAAATAAATGAATAGGATGTTTCACAATGGCATTTTTAGTAATTTCTAATTCAAGCTAAAGTAGGGGATTCTCCCTCTCTCCTTCATGAGCACATGTGGGTTGACGACGGCGTGAACCACTTGTGGCAGAGGTGCGTTGCAACAAGGGCTTTGAGATGGCTATGATGGGGCAACCGATTGTTGTCGGAGGAGGCCAATCAGACGAGCGTGGTTGCCGGCGGCAGTGGCTGCGTACGTCGTTGGAGTAGTCGGTCATGAGCCGAGCGTGGACTCTGAGCTCAAAGGAGGGTCGACGGTGAGTTTGGCATCGAGATTGGAGGTCGAAGGTGGTGGTTGTGAGGAGGTGCCAGCGGGAGGGGTTTGGGTTCTTTACTGTGAAAACAAGGGAGGGGAAGAAGAGAAGATAAGGAGGAAGACGATTGGGAGGAGGGCTTCGAGATGTCGGTGACAGGGCGACGAGAGGCGGTAGGGGGGTTTGGTCTATGCCTGAAGGTGTTGGCGGTGATGTTGCTGTGGTTGAAGGTGTCAACGATGAAGGGGAAGGCCTACGGTTGGTGTGAGGATGGTGGAGGTGTCGTTGGCTGTAATAGGAGCGAAAGGTGAAGGTGCGCTAGAATGCAGGAGGTTGAAGAAAAGGAAACGGAAGGCTGGGTGGCTGATGGTATGGGTTGGTGATACACACATGCTGTCACTGTGTGTGCAACGGCTACGAGGGCAATGTTGGGGAAGCTGGGGCCACAGTGCACGCTTGAAGTTCACGGTGTATGCTTCGGCCACAGGGTGCGTGCCTCCTTCACAGTGGAGTGGATGGAGGAGAAGATGTCCCCACTAGGGGAGAAGATGATCCCATCCCTTCACGAGCCCTTGCTTTTAACTTCTTCGCGAATCTTTTCCTCCTCCTCTCCCCTTTTCACGGTTGCTGTTAACTCTAAAAATAGCCTGAAAATTCGGTGGCCTTGCGTGAAGGTTGAGATGTTGTAGGTCTGGTGGAGGAAGTTGGGTTGCGAGAAGGTGTGCTGTGTGCATGAGTTTGGACTTGCATGGGAGAGGAGGTTTGGTTTATTCATGAAATAACAAATATAAAATAATTATTTATATACATAATAAGTTATAAAATGCATTAGAATATATGCAAACCTAAGTAATTATGCATGCAATCATTCTATGACCTAATATAGTTATTAACAAACATAAAATGCAAGAATAAAGTTTACTAGGCATAACAATAGTCCATTAAAATGGACTCATCAAATACCCCCATGCCTAAATTTTGCTAGTCCCCTGCAAAAGTGAAAAACAATAGAAGTCACCAAAAGATTTCTTCTTTTCTTATTCCAAAAATTTAGAGATTTCGACAAAGGTGAAGTGATAGTAGCCTAGGTAATGGATCAAATGAAAAGCCAACTTATATTTGAAGTTTATACTTAACCCTTGATAAAATTCTATCGGGATAGGAAACACTTCCCTCGGAGATAAAACAGAACAATAATCTATAGTTTGACCCTGGCTTTTTGGTTTAGGTAGGAGATACTAAGTTAAGTGGATTCGTATTTGGTGACACATACTCATCTGGTGCTACATGTAGTCAAGTACTACAGACTCTAGATCTCTAGACTATTAAACAAGTCAACCTAGAGAAAGGCTAAAAACTATGCTCTCTTAATGTTTCTTTGCACTCACTCGTTCTCTCTTTTCTTTTTCTTCTTTCTTTTTTGAGATCACATATCTTACCAGATTTTGTAAATGTACTCACTATTTGGTGGCCTCACATGGCTTTCACACTTCAAGTAAAATTCTAATAACCCTACAACTATGTTAGAAGTCCTCAACCAGTATTCGAGCAATCAGAAATACTGAAAAATCGGTATGGGTCATATTTGTTGGATCACAATGGGTGTTTTTATTGCCTCATTGATATGGACACCTGGTAGAATTGACACCTAAGACAGTTATAGCTCGAGCACATTTTTTTTTCTTGTTATATATATATTTTTTTTCCTTTTTTTCTCTCTATTTTTTTATATATATTTCTTTTCTTCTTTTTCTCTCTTTTCCTTTCAATTTTTTTTCTTTTTCTTTCTTTTTTTCATAACTCAACACAATATGACGTAGGCTTTTATTTATGAGGTATTATTAGGGATGATGATGGTCAAGAGGATATTGTGCGGTTTATTTGGTGGAAGTGCCTACTCTCGGCGTCGGGAAAGGATGGATAGGATAAGAGTATTTCTGACCTTTAACACCATTACCCTCCTTCAGGCGAGGACTCTATGAAGGATGGTTATAGCCATCCACCATAGTCATAGTTTTACTAGGACTCAGTCTTTGTGTATCTGACTTATTTGGTGACTCTTAGGAATTCACACAATCGTTGCACATAGGAATGTAGAGTAAAAACTATGCCTAACTCTGAGGTATCATCATCTAATTACCTAGAATTTTAGAGTCCTTGCAATAGACTTAGCGTACCAGTAGTCTCTCTACTTTCTCCTCACAAATAATAAGTGGATCTAATAGAAGGTAGTTTGCCTGACTCTCTTCAAACTACCTAAGGATTTAGCAGACTAAAAATGCTTATTGATTTTTTACAAAGATCCATTACCCGATTTACGTGCAAGTGAATGTATTGGATTCTAAACTCTGAAACAATTAAAGAAGAAAATCTTCAATGACACCTCCTTGATAAAAAATTTCTACTGGAGACTAACCAATTCAGCTAAAGAAAATAAAAGAGATTTTTTTTTATGCTAATGTACCTAACCTAAATGCATGAATACTACCTAAAAATGCAAAATGCACCCCCTATGCCTAAATCCTACAATGTCCTCATTGTAAAATTAAAATAGGGGGAGAAAGGAAGGAAATCACCTGATGAAGAGTTATTCTAGACGTTGGGTTGCCTCCCAACAAGCGTTACATTTTCTATTGGCAGCTAGACTTATAGGGAACCTGTAAGTCTGGTTCCAAATAGAAAGAGCTAGGCCCTAAGAATATGCGTAACAGTGCGAGCCTAGAAAATAGGTAGCCATGGATGTTGGAGAGGTGATGATGCAGTGTAATTCCAAATGCTTGCTAGAAGACATGATAGCAAACAATCTCGCAAGCTACCTATAGAGGTCTAGGGAAAAGAGAAATAGAAGAAGGGACCTCTTGAAATAGAATATGTGGAGGATAATAAGGATCCTCGAGAGCCAGAAGGGTTTTAAAAGATGTATGCATAATTATTTCAAACCCTTGAATGGTAAGACTAAAAGTGCAAGCATCAATCCAAACCCGCCATTCTACCCGAAGTTGTACTAGCCTGATATTCTCCCAGAAAGAATGTATATGAGTAGAGACCTAAGCCGAGGATTGGATAGGGAGTGTAAGGGTTGTCTGTGGTGTTAGGCGATAATGGTTAAGTCCAAGGAGGGATTAGTTTGTGTCAAGTCCAACAATTCAGATTTTGTATTATTCTCCTTAACAGTTGTAGAAAAATTCATGTCACCCTGCCTATCATTAATGATTTCCTCAAGAATCGAAGTCATATTTTCGCCTTCTAGTGAATCAATGGTGGACTCCAAATCAAATTCTTTTGATGGCATGGTCGAAGCAACAGAATCATTATCGTTAATTTCATCCCTAGATTCTTTTGGTTCACTTAAGTTTTTGTCGGGGTGTATATGTGGTTCACTAGTAAAGGGAGGAGTATCTGCAGTTATTTCTAAAGGAGGATTAGTCTTAATGTTATGGAGTAAGCCTATATCGCTCAATTCTTTGTTCTCCTTGGGGCATAAAACCTCAATTGATACATATTGTCCTTGAGAGTCTCTCTTAGGCTTCTCAAGCTTGTGTTCATCTTCCTCCAACATCAACTCCTTATCTTCCCAATTTTGTGGACGATGACTTTCAAAATCAAAAGAAGGGAGGAGTCCGGATTGCACTAGATCATTTATATCCTCAGGGGGTAAGTCCTCGAATAACACATAATCCCCCTGAGATTCACTCTAAACTCTAAGCTCGAGTTCCTCCATTGGGTCATCATCATCCTGTAGAATAGATTCTTTGTATCCTTAAGATCAAAATTGATCCAATTCATCCTCCATTCTCTTAGGGTCACCTACATTAGGTATATGTAAATCCTCAGGATGTTGCATGGGAGGTGTTGGTTCCCTAGGTGGAGGATCAAGATTAGGCTCACTAAGGATAGAATGGTTTTCTACCACATGATCAATCGGGGAAGTGATATGAATAGTATGACCTTGACTTGGGTCATCAGGGATAACAAAATTACTGTCAACCAGGTTAAGGACCTCAGATGGTACCATCTTCTCTTCCTTTTGACTTTAATATAGCTCGAGTGGACAGTCACTAGGATTGTTCTCCTCTAGAGGCCATGTCTCATGGGGATTGTCTAAGTGATAGCTACTACTCAAAATGGAATCTCTGTTGTCATTGGTTTGCTTAGAATTATTTTGATGATCAATGTTGTACGGGTAGGAATCAGAATCAATAATAGGAAGGTAGCTAAGTTGACTAATTTCCTCATTCAGTCATTTACTATTCCTCAACATCTCTCCCATAGACTCCATTTCTTTTTGTTGGTTTTTCATTTCTATCATAAAAGAGGAGAGGCTACTGCTATCAGATTAAGGAGGATAGTCAATCTCAAGCTCTGGTTGCCTAGGTGTATCGGTCTAACCTTGATAAGGAAAATCATGAAGGGTGGCAAGGTTGGGTGTTTGCAAACTGGAAAATTCCACTCCTAGGCTCTGCTCAAAAGTGGGAGTTATCAGGCCAGTACTCCCAGGGTAGGAATAGGATTGATCCCATGAATTGTCATTGTACCCATGAAAGGATGGATATGCTATGGACATGGGATTCTAATTAAAAGATGGGAAGTATTGACTCTGATAATCTAAATGATAGGAGTAAGGGTGATCCATTTCTTTAAGCCAAATAGATTTAACTCTCTTAGGACTTATATGAAATGAGAATACAAATAGAACATTCCTAGAGTGTTCTACCACTGTCAAAACAAACGCAAACATAGTGAGATCTATTTTTAGTAGATTCTAGGTCATAGAATTAAGTGTTCAGTTGGTGGCCAAACAAGTTTTGCAAGAATTATGCTTCTTAGGTTGACTTTCATTGGTGCCTACAACCTACTCAGAAGGGATGGAAGTCTCAAATCGAGCCCACGCACGAGGAACCGAAGTAACTTGGCGGATAGGCTTGTTGATTTCTGACTAACTTCCCTTGTGGTGCAAAGAGGAGAGGTAGAAATTATCTTGTGACCTTATGTGTGATGTGCAAAGTGTATCAGGTGTGTAACACAGGTACGAGTTTTGAATTTTGAAATCTCACAACCATGATCCTTTTGCACACAATTTCAAGTCACAGATTTTAAGGTCCAACCTCTTAGCAGTCCCGATTTTTTTTTAAAGTGATCACTGAATTAATTTGATTAAAACACTTTAGTGGTCTTGAATTTAAGTCTAATGCAGATGCATGACAGGTATTTGATGCTAAAGAGAAGATGTACCTTACTCCAGCTTTCTTCGTGCAAGATGTCTGCAATGCAGACATATAAACTAGATGCTGCTCATTCAATCCTAGATGGTCACCCTATTGATATGTAGCTTCTAGCCGGCAATTCAAATATTTACTTTTTTTATTTTTTATTTTTTAATAATAAGCAAACAAATCTAATCTAACGAACTAACTAACTAACATGCAGTTCAAATAATTTAAATAAACCTATAATCTAAATAAAATGGGAACATGCTCCTGAAAAGATGCTCCTACATACAACAGCGATAAGAAGTAAAAAGCACTGGGGACACGTTCCCAACAATGCCCAATAAGGGTCCACATGACAGAAATTGAATGCTAATGTCTATCTAGCCTAAGATCTAACAATGAAATCAGGGTAGCATCCTCCTGATTGTTCTTTCATACACCTTCACGTGCGTGGGATCAAGGCCCACAGGCACCTATTGTTATCATCCAGGTGGTGTCAAGGTCCACCAAATGTATTGTCTCCGCAGTACGCGCCCGCCGTGTTTGTTATTTTTGCACAGAAAAAGATTCACAGTCAATAATTTGGAAAAGCTTTAGAAATAGCATAAAAATGATATAAATTTCCCAAAAATTTTAATAGGCATATTTCCTCCCCGGTAACGATGCCATTTGATGGGTCAATCTTCACTTTCATTAAAATTTTAAACATAAAATTACGTGTCGTTGTAAAGCTTTTGTGGTGGAAAATCGACTATCAAAATATTTAATAATTAAAAACTAACCACAAAGATAGTTAGGTTGTCTCCATATAGATCAGCCTATTGTACTAGTGAGTGGTGCCTCAATTATTCAGGAAACTTAGTGGGTGTGCATGCTAATTTGTGTAATTCTTTTTCAACATAAATCATCATTCTAAGCAATTGCTAAAAAATGCAAGTGTTAAAATGAAAATTTTCCACAACCTAATATTCTGTTAAATAGTAATCTTGGCAATGGAAATCAATGTAAAGATTAATCTTCAATAAAAGATACGTTATTCATTGTAATTAATATCCTAATTATGAACAAATGCAATCATCTGTAATTCGGATAAACTGAAGGGATATTCATGCAAATCTAACTGAATATAATAATAAGATAAATAAATGAATAGGAAGTTTCATAATGGCATTTTTAGTAATTCTAATTCAAGCCAAAACAGGGGATTCTCCCTCTATCCTTTGTGCTCATGCGTGGGTTGACGACGACGCGAACTGCTTGCGGCAGAGGTACATTGCGACGAGGGCTCCGAGATGGTAGTGGCGGGGCGGCTGATGGTTGCCAGAGGCAATCGGTCGGAGGAGCGTGGTCGCCGATGGCGCTGGCTGCGTACGTCATTGAAGTAGTTGCGTGTAAGCCATGTGTGGTCGCGCGTGGAGTCTGAGCTCAAAGGAGGGTTGACGGTGAGTTTAGCATCGATATTGTAGGTCGAAGGTGGTGGTTGTGAGGAGCTGCCAGCGGGGGGGGGGGGTTTAGGTTCTTTGCTGTGAAAATAGGGGAGGGGAAGAAGAGAAGATAAGGAGGAAGATGATTGGGAGGAGGGCTTTGAGATGGTGGTGACGGGGCAGCAAGAGGTAGTGGGGGGGTTTGGTTTGCAACTGAAGGTGTTGGTGGTGATGTTGTTGTGGTTGAAGGTTCTACGGCGAGGAGGAAGGCCTATAGTTGGAGTGAAGATGGTGGAGGTGTCATTGGTTGTAATAGGAGAGAAAGGTGAAGGTGTGCTAAAATGCAGGAGGTTGAAGAAAGGGAAAGGGAAGGCTGGGCAACTGATGGTGTTGGTTGGTGGTACACACACATTGTCACCGTGTGTGCGATGGCAGTGAGGACAATGTTGGGGAAACTGGGACCACAGTGTATGCTTGAAGTTCACAGTGTACGCTCCAGCCATAGGGTGAGTGCCTCCTTCACGGTGGAGAGGATGGAGTAGAAGATGTCCCCGCCAGGGGGAGAAGATGATCCCATCTCTTCACGAGCCCTTGCTTTTTAACTTCTTCGC
Organism: Thalassia testudinum; assembly: GCA_037157565.1. Classification (NCBI taxonomy): domain Eukaryota; kingdom Viridiplantae; phylum Streptophyta; class Magnoliopsida; order Alismatales; family Hydrocharitaceae; genus Thalassia; species Thalassia testudinum. Next base: position 105,005,359 of record JAZHRO010000003.1, on the reverse strand, counting down.
AAATCTGTTCCTCCTCCTCTCCCCTTTTCACGGCTGCTATTAACTCCAAAAATTGCCTGAAAATTCGATTGGCCTTGCGTGAAAATTGAGATGGAGCGGGTCAAGTGAAGGAAGTTGGGTTGCGAGAAGGTGTGTTGTGTGCATGAGTTTGGACCTGCATAGGAAAGGAGGTTTGGTTTATTCATGAAATAACAAAATATAAAATAATTATTTATATACATAAGTTATAAAATGCATTAGAATATATGCAAACCTAAGTAATGATGCATGCAATCATTCTATGACCTAATATAGTTATTAACAAACATAAAATGCAAGAATAAAGTTAACTTAGGCGTAACAATAGTCCATTAAAATGGACTCAGCACAGACCCATGCCCCATGGTCAAGTAGTTCTAAGGTTTTGGATGAAAATCACCCAGAATCGAAGATTATTGTGCTTTCAGGGCTGGGTCTGCGGTTTGGTGGTGTGCAACCCAAGGCTAAAGTGTCGGACAAAAGGTAGATTTGGTTCACTAGGTTCAGATGTCCACTTAATGTTTAGCTCAGAAAAATAATCAGTTATTCCAAGCTTAGGTTGCACATCAGAGGTATTGTAAGGGTCCTGGTAAAGGGTAGGTGGTTTCAGGACAACAGGAACCCTTAAATCCGAAATCATAGTTCCCTCAGAAGTTGCTTCCCAGATTTTTTTTCCAACTTCCTATCCTCTAAGATCAAGCTTTCTAGGACCTCTAGATTGTTGTGCACCCCATCTAAAATACCTAAGTCCAACAATATTGGTTGAATCAGGATTGACTTAGGAATAATGATTTCAAAAGTCATCTTTTCAAGGTGCGGATGAGGAATGGGGTCACTAATTGAATCATCAGGATTCGGATCCTCCAAGTTAACCCCAACCGAATCAAATTCCTTTATTCTTGGGCTGTCAAATGGTTCATCAGATTCCTCAGGCCATTTGTCTCACCAAAATCATCTTCCTTACGCTCAAGTGAGATTTCACTAAGAGATTCTTCACCCTCAGAGTCAAAGTATTCTTGATCAACATTTATATATGTCTCAAAATCATGTCACTTCATGATCCAAGGAGACATATTTTTCTTCATTCCCTGGCTCGAGGATCTTAGGTGAAGCAATCGGTTCATCCTCAATGGGTTGCTCTACTCCAACCTGGTCATCCCTGATCTCAGAAAATGTATCCCCCCCGACAGGCGACTGAGTGGATTCAAACATTGGCTCTCCTGAAGGAGGTTCATCTTGAGAATCATCCCAAGATTGGACTAGGGCAATCACAAATTTCATCCTCAATCTCGATAATTTCCCACGTAGAAACTCACCCAAGCCCCTATCTCTAACATCTTGGAGCAAATCCAATAAAGAGCTATTAAGCTCATCAATCATTTTGATCATAGGCTCCAATGCTTCAGTGCATGGTGTTGGCTTAGCTTCTAAAGATTGTATGGTGTTCCTCAAGTTAGCCAACACCCTGTCTTGGACCTGGTTCACCTGAACCAAATGGTTTGGTTCAGGGTTGGGTGGGTTTGGGTTTATTCTAAGGGAGTCAAGATATTGAGGTTCTCGGGCCCCTCCCTGATAGTAGGTCATCTCAGGTTGTTCAAAGAATGGAGGTGACCTATATTCAGTGGAATACTGGGGAAGGTAGATGTTATAATCATCATATCCTTCCTGATTGTAGATCGGGTTGGTTTGATCATCAAAGGATGGAGCTATATAGTCATTGTAGCTCTATGAAGGATAGTAATCATAGTCTTATTTTCCAGGGTTAGGCCTTGGACATTGAGGTCCGGTATCGTATCTCCAATCAAAGTTATCTCGGCTAGTGGATGGGTAACTATAAGTTGAGTCGGAATAGTAATTGATGGGAACACCATCATGAGCCCTAACTAGCTCTTTTTGATCCAATTAAGTCAGCAAATGCTCCTACATAACCAACTGAAGGTCATAATTCACTGTATAACCATTTTGAGAGAAAAATAAGAAACTAGGGGTAAAATTACAATTTTACCAGCTTATCATGAATGCAGTACAACCACGGGTTTTCTCAAGGGCTGAATAAAGGTCAAATGGTCGTAATAAGATAACAAGTGGGTTAGATATGACAGAAAAGGGTTTGCGTATGTTTTGAGAATTAAATAACTTTTGAAACCCTAAAAATAGACCCACCTAAATAACCAAAGTTCTGATCGGGATAAAATTCACCTAAACCCTCTAAAAATCATAGAAAAATATTCTCTAGGGTTTAGTATCTTCAATTTGGCCATCAGAACCCATCTTGACCCAAAATGGAGTCTCAGACAGATATTTACCCTAAGTTGGGTTTTTGCATAAATTACCTATTCAATCATGGTCAAAACAAAAATCCAACTTCACCATTGGATTTCTTAGGTCCAAATTAGGTTTGTACCAAAATTTGGGCCCAAGGAGAACTTGTCTTGACCAAGTTTGCAAAAAGGTTCTTTCTGATTACATTTATACCCCCAACTTTCAAAAACCCTTACACTCAACCCCCTAACTTCATCGTCTTCGCAATAAGGTCCCTCCACCATTATCACAGAGAAATCCTTCTTCGACGACCTTTGATTGAAGAGAACTCCTCTATTCAATCAATCCCTTTCAAAATTGGAAGGGAGACTCCTTGAGAAATTCCCTTCAATCTAAGCCCATCCATGTGCTCCAGATCTTTCCCAATCTCTCATGTGAATGCATGAGAGATTTGGGTATCAAGAAGTTTCCTTCTCTGGCAAGCTTTTAAAGCTTGGGAAGCTTGCTTCCCAAGGTCAAAACTTCTTCCTGAGACCTATAAAAGACTCCCCAAGGTTCGACCATTCTGCTCAACTTGAAATTCAACCGGAACTCCCCCCTCTTCCTCTCTCCTCTTCGGCCGCAAATCTCCACAAGCTCCGATGGTCTCTCTCCAACTCCTCGTCGTCCAACCACAAAACCAATGGCAGATTCAACTTCCTCACCATCCTCCGCATCGTGCAATACCAGCCATCACCATCCCTTCCCCATCTTCACCGCTGTCTCTCCATGGAGGTTCATCTTCCCCACATCCGGCAACCACACCGGTGTGGGAATCCGTTCCCCTTTTCATCCTTAGAGTAGATTCTTAGACTCCCTATCTCTCCTACTTTCTTCTCCTCTCTTTATTTCCTAAATCCGACCATCGACGCTTCTCCGCAACTCCATCTCTTCCATCTTTGGCCACCACCTCCGGCAAGACCATCCCACCTCCACAGACCACCAAAACCCTCTCTGACCATCGCAAAACATTCTCCACACCTCCCTGATCATTTCCCCTCTCTTCATTCACTTCTCCACTCACTCACACGCACCCTCAAACACACCCACTCTCACGCACATAGTCTAACCTAGCCATGCTCTCACACCCATCCACATGCCACACAAACACCCCCATCACTTTCGTCGTGCTCTGGCGACCCTCCTTGAGCGTTCTGACATGGCCGAGAAGCTGTTTCACTGATTTTAGGTGTTAGCCTCATCTACCATTAATGAGCAAGCTTAAAGCTTGCTTGAAGGTCGCTCCAGGTCTGGCTACGCCAAGGTTGAAGCCCTAGGTCGAGCAGAAGTGCCTCTTGCACAAGTCTATGCCCTCAATTGAAGATGCAAGCCTCGCGAGTTGAGGCAATTGAAGGAGACTCACTGCTGCAGGCATGCGAGAAAGAAGGGCACGGATAGTCCCACATCGAAAAGTGTTGAAGCCGCACGCCTGCATAAATTGATTTTGTGAAAGAAGCAGTTCACCTCAGTTCATAGGGTGAGGTCCCTCTCACCCACTCACCCGGCCTCATTCGCGACACATACCAGCAGACCTAGTAGACCCAATAACCCTCCTAACCTACACTCCTCTCTCACCACTGCATGCCGATGAGCCTGGACCCAGGTACGCACCTGACCCGATAACTCGAATACCCTATGGCTCTAGGAGAGTGGATCTTAAGAGAGAAAGAGAAAGGAGAGTTGCATGGGTTGGGGGAGGGTTTTGCTACAAGGACATTCGGTTGACACTTAGTCGGATTCAGAAGAGGATAGCTAGAGAAGGAAGAAGAGAAGAAGAATAGGAGGATCGCAAGGCTTAAGGCAGAAGAAGAAGAAGAAGAAGAAGAAGAAGAAGAAGTGAAGGCCTGAGCTGAAGGGCCAAAGAAGAAGTGAATGTTGTCAACGTTTTTGTGCGAATTTAAAGGCGTATTACGTTGCAGTAGAACCGACAAAACATTTAAACAAATATAAATAATTTTAATACTCGAACAACTAGAGTATCCGAGGTCGAACACAGGGAGCAAACTCAGTACTTTGTAAAACCCAAGAATACAACTGTTAAATGCAAATATAATTGATTCAAAGAGTTTTTAAGAAAGATGTAAAAAAAAATAGAATTAGACGTCTGATTTTTGTATCAGACGTCTTAAATGTGATCTTTCTTTCTCTCTTCCTTCTTCTGCTTTGCCTTTCTGATCTCTTTGCAATCTTCCCATGTCCTTCTTCTTCTCTGCGAAGACTTCTAATCTTTCTGCTTTCCTTCTTCTCCTGGGAAGACTTCTTCCTTTCTTCTTCTTCTGTCTTGCTCCTCCTTTCTTCGTTGCCTTCTTCTTCTTTGGCTTGCTTTTCCTTCTTCTGCAGCGGCCAAGTCCTTCTCCTGCGATCAGCCTGCCTGCACAGGAGCAAAACCTAACCCTTCTCCCTCTACCCGCGCGTCTCTCTCTCTCAAGCAATTCACTCAAACCGCTCTACCAGAGCCACAGTCTTAAATCGGGTCAGATCGTACCCGGGACCAGGCGCACCGGCAGGTGTGTGGTGCGCGAGGAGTGCGGAGGTCTAGGTTGGGTCGGATCCGCCAGGTCCGCGTGGTCAGGCCGCGGACGAGGCGGGTGGGGTCAGTGAGGGACCTCACCCCTGTGCTTACTGAGGCGATAAGAGTAGAACGCAAAAACAACTTATATGGCACCTGCCGGTTGCAATCCCACGATGTGGGACTATCTGGCCTCGCCTTCACGCGCGCCTGCAGAAGCCTCGTCGTGCGATTGCCCCGCAGCTGCTGGCTCTGCTAGCACTCCTTGGCTGGACTCGTTCACCTCGCAACACCCGCGCTAGTATGCAGCACCTGTAGCCTGGAAGACCGGGTGCCTGGAGCTTCGTGGGAGCTTCATCAGAGGTCGTCCATGGCGGCAGCGGCTCAAATCCTGTCGTACACAAAACGCGCCTCTCGGCCAAATCAAAATAGCTAGAGACCTTCGCCGTGGCACGGCGAAGGCGGTGGGCAGTGCTGCAGGCCGCAGGTCGGCCTAGGCGTGCGTGCCGAGGTCAACCTGTGGCCGGAGATGGTGGGTTGGTTGGGGGGTGATTGTGGAGGGATGGAGTGGCAGTGGTAGGGTGGAGTGTGTTCCTGGAGGTGAGGCGGAGCTTTCGAGGTGGTTGGCGAGCCGTGTGGAGGGCTGGAGTGGTGTGGGCGGCTCGCCGGAGTGTGGTCGGAGGCGAAGATGATGGAGGTGGTTAGCGTCTGTCGAAGGTCGATCAAGGGAGATAATAGGGGGAAAAGAGAGAGGAGAAGGTGGAGAACGTATCTGGGGTTGTCTGGAGGGAAGGGAGGCGGCGGAGAGGACGGCTCGTAACTGCCGTCGTCGGGGAAGAAAGACCCTGGGGGAGGAAGCGGCGACGAAGATGAGGTCGGGAGCTTGCGCGCAGGGTACAGCGCGCCGTGGGAGGAAGAGGCGGAGAGGACTCTGCTGCTGGTATGGCAGCAGAGTGACAAGAAGGAGGGAAAGCGGTCGCCGGAGCTTGTGGGTCGTTTGGCCAGAGATGGGAGAGAAGAAATTTGGAGGGGATCTCCGTCAAAATCAAGCTTAAGATGAGCGGCCGGGTCCGGGGGGTGTTTTATAGGTGCTGACCGCTCCTATCAGTGCGTGAAAAATGCGCAATTAGGTCAGCCGGCTCGCCAGAGTTGGAAGGAAGAAAGATACCCAAATCTCTCGTGCGTTCGCACGAGAGATTGGGTTCACGCCAGCGAATTTGATTGGCTTTAGAAGGAAGGGAATTCCTCAGAGAATCTCCCTTCCATTTCTGGGAGAGAATCTCTGAGGAATTAGAGAGCAATCTCTCTCGAAACTTCGTCGGAGCTCGGTTCTGCCCTAGCAATGGCGGTAGGACCGGTTTGCAAAGAAGGCGAAGAACCTAGGGGGCTCTCTGCAAGGATATTCAAAAGATAGGGACCTATTTGTGATTTGGGTGTAATAACTTGCAAAGTAGGTCAAGATGACCTCCCCTTAGGTCCAAATTTTGGTACAAACCTAATTTGGACCTAAAGAATCCAATGGTGAAGTTGGATTTTAGGTTTGACCTCGTTTGACTGGACATTTTGCGTAAAAACCCAAATTAGGTTAATTGAAGAGTTAAGACCCTATTCTAGGTCAAACTAGGTTCCAAAGGCCAAATTAAGTGTTCTAAACCCTAGAGGATGTTTTTCTATGATTTTTAGAGGGTTTGCTTGATTTTTATTCTGACCGGAACCTTGTTAATTTAAGCGGGTCTGTTTTAGGGTTACCAAGTGTCATTTAATTCTTAGATTGCACATAAACCCATTTCTGATTAATTCAACCCACTTTTTATCTTATTTGGACCATTTGACCTATGTTTTGCTTCTGAGAAATCCCGTTTATGTACTGCAATGGTAAAATTACAGTTTTAACCTTTATTTCATGTTTTCTTCTCAGAGCACTTGTTCCTTCAGTTAAGCCTTCTTCTAGGTTATGTAGGAGCTTTTATCTTGTTTATTGGGATCTGATCAATAAACGGTAGTGGGAAATGATCCTTCTTCGTGGAGGAATTTAGTCTTCTGTAATCATTGCAGACTCTCCACGAATTAGCTATTCGGGTAGGAATGACTTCCCCGGTTTCAGTCGTGATGATGGTAAGTCCTGCCTTCTTAGGTACCACTTGTGTTGGACTCACCCAACGACTGTCGGAGATCGAGTAGATGATCCCTGCATCTAACCACTTAATGATCTCCTTTTTCACGACCTCCTGTAGGTTAGGGTTTAGTCGCCTTTGCATTTCTCTTGAAGGTCGTGAGCCTTCTTCTGTGTAGATTCGATGCGTGCAGTATGAAGGGCTTATACCAGTCAAATCATCTAGAGTCCATCCAATGGATCTACGATGTTGCTGGAGAACAGAAATCAAACAGAGTTCCTGGTCAGGTGTGAGTCGAGAATTGCTAATCACAGGAAACGTTTGATTTGAATCCAAAAAGACATATTTTAGATGTTCGGGAAGGGGCTTGAGTTCCATGACAGGATTGTCAGCAGCAGCGGGTGGTTCAGGGTTTGTATCGGGAGCAATGGTAGGAGTCATAGGTGTGTCTAGATCGTGTTCGCACTCCTCTGTTAGTGGTTTTTGATTTTCTAGTGGTTGATCAGGAATAATCAGGTTGTCCTCTATATGCAGTTCATCAACCACGGCTTTGACATCACAAATTTCCTCTATAACCCCGCAATTAATCCCTTGTTGGGCTTTGAAAATGTCAATCTTCAGATTTTGATTCCCAAATTTTAATTCTATCTGGCCCTCTTCGCAGTTTATATTAGCCCTAGCAGTGGCCAAAAAGGGTCTCCCTAATATGATTGGTGTGTCCCTTGGGTTCTTAGGTGCATCCATGTCCAGTACTATGAAGTCCACTGGGAAATAAAAATCTCGTACCCTAACAATGACATCCTCGAGTATTCCTTTGGGTGACTTGATGGATCGATCGGCTAACTGCAATGTCACCTCAGTGGGTTTAAGTTCAGATTCTTCAAGGTGGTCAAGGAGGGATGTAGGTATTAAATTTATGGAGGCACCTAGGTCTAGTAGGGCTCTATCAAGTTGGGTTTCACCAATTTTACAAGAAATCAAGGGGGTTCCTGGGTCTTTAGCCTTGGGTGGGAGTTTGCTCAGGATGACAGAGCTGGCTTGCTCTGACAGTACGATCGGATTCCCATCCTTGGTTCGCGGCTTACGTTTAGGTGTACATATGTCTTTCAAGAATCTTGCGTAAGCCGGTATGTGGCGGATTGCATCCATCAACGGGATGTTTATCTGGACCTGTTCAAAGAGCTTGACCAGATCCTCCTCAGGAGCCACAGGTTTGGTTGTCCTTTTTCCTTTGGTCAAGGCCTCAGGAAATGGGATCCTAGCTGGTTCCTCTAGGATAGGTTCAGGTTCTTGATCTGGGACAGTAGTATCTTGGATGACTACCCTAGGGTCTTGGCGATTATCAGGCTTGGAGTGGTTCAGATAATGTGGGTCTTGTGTTGTTTTACCACTACGTGTTGTTACAGAGTTTAATCCAGCCTGACTTTGGTTTGGGTTAGGTAGGAGAGGTGGCTGCTGCTGAAATTCTGCATAAGATGTAGAAGCCTCCATCCCGTCTGGTGATGGAGTAGCAGGGGCCTGATAAATCGAATGTGCGTGGCCTGGATTTGGATTCATAATGCGCCTCTGGGTCGGCACATTATTTGGGTTGGGCAAAGGTTGCGAAGGAAGGGTGCCAAGTTGGCGAGAATTTGCCATCTGGGCCAGTTGGTTGCGAACCTCTGTGATCTCGTCCTTGTGCTGTTTTTGCATTGCCGCATTCGTCTTTTGAATGTCAGCCAGCGTTTGAAGGATAAGAGTCAGTTGATCCTGATTTTGCCCGGATTGGTAGGTGGGATTGGGCCGAGGCTGAGGCGGCTGATATGGACGAGGAGCTTGTGGGCGGGGTTGATATGGTGGTTTTTGAGAATTTCCCGCCCACTGAAAGTTAGGATGATTTCGCCATCCAGGGTTGTAGGTATTGGAGTATGGGTCATTCTGGATGGCGTTGAGGTCCTCGCAGTTCTGAGGAACCTCAAGAAAGTCAGAATACGAGGGTTCAGAGTTCCCCCAACTCGAGTAGAAGGGATCGGAGGTCACTCCGGTCCGGGAGGTAGACGGGGGTGGATAGGGGCCCATCCCCTTGGCAGGTTGGTGATAGATGTTTTGCACTGTTTCCCTTGCCAGAGGAGGTCGTGCCAAAGAGTTTTGTGCAGAGGTGGCTTGCTGCAAATGTCGAGTTAGCTCGTCCACCTTCTTTTCTATGATAGAGACCTTGTCCAACCGACTGGCCATCAATTCCAGGTCAACAGAAGTGGACAGGTCCTGCGTCTCATGTGTCCCTCTTAGATTCGTCGATGCGCGGGCATTCGTCCTGTCGAATAAGCCCAAGGAGTCATTGTTTATGGAGTTCTCGCACATGTTTTCGAGAATCTCCCACACCATGTCCTCGTGTTGGCCCATGATGTTTCCTCCACATGTTGCATTGACGATTAGACGAATATCCTCACGGAGTCCCTGGTAAAAAGACTGGACTTGTTCCCACTTAGGAACTCCGTGATGGGGACACTTTCGCATGAGATCTAGGAATCGATCCCAAGCTTCGTGAAGAGGTTCTCCCTGTTGTTGAGTGAAATGAGTGATCTGGTGGCGTAAGGCATTCGTCCGGCCAACAGGGAAGAATTTTTTCAAAAATTCGGACTGTAATTCCTCCCAAGTGTTGATCGGGCGGGTCTGAGTCTGATACCAGTGCGCGGCCTTGTCTAAGAGGGAGAACGAAAACATTTTCATGAGTAGGATATCCCGATTTTGTACATCTGACCCGAAGGTCTGGGCCAGATGCTTGAGTTGTTTAATGTGTTGGAATGGATCCTCGGAGTTAAGCCCATGGAACTTTGGTATGGCATGAATCATATTGGGCTTTAGATCAGAATCGGGTCCTCCAATTGGGATTCGTACTCGGGGTTCGGTTGCCACCGCAGCGGGATTATAGTGATCTCGCATCATAGGTCGCTGTGGTGGGTTTACAAAGTTCTGAAAGAGATCGTTCAAGCATTGAAGTTGGTGTTCAAGGTTATTCTCCTCTTCAATGGGTTGTGCCATGATGGGAGAAGAAGGAGAATCAGGGTCTGAATCAGATGAAAGATTTATGTGGTGGGGTTGCTGCACAAACAAGGGCGTCGAGGCTTGGCCTCGGCGAGAATGAATTTCTAGAGGAGGTCTTAAAGGCGGTCTTAAGGACCTCCTACCAAACATGCACTGGAAGATGTGATGAGATTAGAAGGTGCTGGACCCAATCAAGACACCCAAGAATTGTTGAGTGACTATAGAGGTTCGGGGCAGATGGACCCCTGGATCAGAAGATCGTCCACCTGAGAAATACCTGGGCAGCCAGAGAGGGAGAGTCCCGCAAAGACCCCTACACGGTAGAGCGTCCCCACGGGTTACAGGGTTTCCCCCACCCGACCTCTCTTGTCACTGCGGTTCCAGGTAGACCAGAATGGGGATCTTGACCTCTTAAGTCTACTTTTTTTATTTTAAGATCAAGGTGCTTAATGTTCCACTTGAACTTTTAAGTATTTTGAGTGCAAAAAGTGACCTAATATTAAGGTTGGTTGACTCGAGGGATCAACTTCACCTCTTGTTCCTTTGAGAGCTTTTAGGTCCTTCCTTTTATGGTTCAAATGGATTATCAGCCTGATTTGCTTAGGGTTCCTCTTGTATAAATCTTTTCAAACACGGTTTAGGCACACTTCTTTTTGGAAAGTTTGTTTCTTTGTTTTAGAGAAGATGTGTCTCTAAAAACCCTAGCTTTGCAATCCTAACTTGGCTCTAATGGGTCCAATTTAGTTGCCTTAGAAATTAGCACCTAGGGCTCAATCAAGAAAGTTTTAGCCCTAGTTGCCTTAGTTGGATGACAGACAAAAATATGTTGAAATGAAAATCAGGCAACTTGATGAGTTACTAAATATAAGACAGGTAGCCCTAAGTTGATTTCTCTCCTTTTTTTTTCTTTTTTTTTTAGATTGTGCGAGGGTTAAGGGAGAGGGCTTATGGAAATTACCTGTTCCAGTCTGTTGTGCAGTTGCTATTCTTTCCTTTTTGTTTTGCTTTCCCTGATTGAACACAACAAAAGAGAAGTTAAGTCAGATATTAGATAGAAAAGTTGTACACAAAAGCTTTAAAAGTGCCCATTGCTCCCCGGCAACGGCGCCAAAATGTTGTCAACGTTTTTGTGCGAATTTAAAGGCATATTACGTTGCAGTAGAACCGACAAAACGTTTAAACAAATATAAATAATTTTATTACTCGAACAACTAGAGTATCCGAGGTCGAACACAGGGAGCAAACTCAGTACTTTGTAAAACCCAAGAATACAACTGTTAAATGCAAATATAATTGATTCAAAGAGTTTTTAAGAAAGATGTAAAAAAAAATAGAATTAGACGTCTGATTTATGTATCAGACGTCTTAAATGTGATCTTTCTTTCTCTCTTCCTTCTTCTGCTTTGCCTTTCTGATCTCTTTGCAATCTTCCCTTGTCCTTCTTCTTCTCTGCGAAGACTTCTAATCTTTCTGCTTTCCTTCTTCTCCTGGGAAGACTTCTTTCTTTCTTCTTCTTCTGTCTTGCTCCTCCTTTCTTCGTTGCCTTCTTCTTCTTCTTTGGCTTGCTTTTCCTTCTTCTGCAGCGGCCAAGTCCTTCTCCTGCGATCAGCCTGCCTGCACAGGAGGAAAACCTAACCCTTCTCCCTCTACCCGCGCGTCTCTCTCTCTCAAGCAATTCACTCAAACCGCTCTACCAGAGCCACAGTCTTAAATCGGGTCGGATCGTACCCGGGACCAGGTGCACCGGCAGGTGTGTGGTGCGCGAGGAGTGCAGAGGTCTAGGTTGGGTCGGATCCGCCAGGTCCGCGTGGTCAGGCCGCGGACGAGGCGGGTGGGGTCAGTGAGGGACCTCACCCCTGTGCTTACTGAGGCGATAAGAGTAGAACGCAAAAACAACTTATATGGTACCTGCCGGTTGCAATCCCACGATGTGGGACTATCTGGCCTCGCCTTCACGCGCGCCTGCAGAAGCCTCATCGTGCGATTGCCCCGCAGCTGCTGGCTCTGCTAGCACTCGTTGGCTGGACTCGTTCACCTCGCAACACCCGCGCTAGTATGCAGCACCTGTAGCCTGGAAGACCGAGTGCCTGGAGCTTCGTGGGAGCTTCATCAGAGGCCGTCCATGGCGGCAGCGGCTCAAATCCTGTCGTACACAAAACGCGCCTCTCGGCCAAATCAGAATAGCTAGAGACCTTCGCCGTGGCACGGCGAAGGTCTCTAGACGGCGAAGGCGGTGGGCAGTGCTGCAGGCCGCAGGTCGGCCTAGGCGTGCGTGCCGAGGTCAACCTGTGGCCGGAGATGGTGGGTTGGTCGGGGGGTGATTGTGGAGGGATGGAGTGGCAGTGGTAGGGTGGAGTGTGTTCCTGGAGGTGAGGCGGAGCTTTCGAGGTGGTTGGCGAGCCGTGTGGAGGGCTGGAGTGGTGTGGGCAGCTCGCCGGAGTGTGGTCGGAGGCGAAGATGATGGAGGTGGTTAGCGTCTGTCGAAGGTCGATCAAGGGAGATAACAGGGGAAAAAGAGAGAGGAGAAGGTGGAGAACGTATCTGGGGTTGTCTGGAGGGAAGGGAGGCGGCGGAGAGGACGGCTCGTAACTGCCGTCGTCGGGGAAGAAAGACCCTGGGGGAGGAAGCGGCGACGAAGATGAGGTCGGGAGCTTGCGCAGGGTACAGCGCGCCGTGGGAGGAAGAGGCAGGGAGGACTCTGCTGCTGGTATGGCAGCAGAGTGACGAGAAGGAGGGAAAGCAGTCGCCGGAGCTTGTGGGTCATTTGGCCGGAGAAGGGAGAGAAGAAATTTGGAGGGGATCTCCGTCAAAATCAAGCTTAAGATGAGCGGCCGGGTCCGGGGGGTGTTTTATAGGTGCTGGCCACTCCTATCAGTGCGTGAAAAATGCGCAATTAGGTCAGCCGGCTCGCCAGAGTTGGAAGGAAGAAAGATACCCAAATCTCTCGTGCGTTCGCACGAGAGATTGGGTTCACGCCAGCGAATTTGATTGGCTTTAGAAGGAAGGGAATTCCTCAGAGAATCTCCCTTCCATTTCTGGGAGAGAATCTCTGAGGAATTAGAGAGCAATCTCTCTCGAAACTTCGTCGGAGCTCGGTTCTGCCCTAGCAATGGCGGCAGGACCGGTTTGCAAAGAAGGCGAAGAACCTAGGGGGCTCTCTGCAAGGATATTCAAAAGATAGGGACCTATTTGTGATTTGGGTGTAATAACTTGCAAAGTAGGTCAAGATGACCTCCCCTTAGGTCCAAATTTTGGTACAAACCTAATTTGGACCTAAAGAATCCAATGGTGAAGTTGGATTTTAGGTTTGACCTCGTTTGACTGGACATTTTGCGTAAAAACCCAAATTAGGTTAATTGAAGAGTTAAGACCCTATTCTAGGTCAAACTAGGTTCCAAAGGCCAAATTAAGTGTTCTAAACCCTAAAGGATGTTTTTCTATGATTTTTAGAGGGTTTGCTTGATTTTTATTCTGACCGGAACCTTGTTAATTTAAGCGGGTCTGTTTTAGGGTTACCAAGTGTCATTTAATTCTTAGATTGCACATAAACCCATTTCTGATTAATTCAACCCACTTTTTATCTTATTTGGACCATTTGACCTATGTTTTGCTTCTGAGAAATCCCATTTATGTACTGCAATGGTAAAATTACAGTTTTAACCTTTATTTCATGTTTTCTTCTCAGAGCACTTGTTCCTTCAGTTAAGCCTTCTTCTAGGTTATGTAGGAGCTTTTATCTTCTTTATTGGGTCAAAATGAGCTAGTTATGGCTCATGATGAGGCTCTCATCAGTGAAGAAGAAGAAGAGTTACAAAGAAAGGGTCAGAAAAAGAAAAAAGAAGAGAAGTGAAGAAAATAAAGAGGCACGTAGACAAAAGTAAAAAGGGGTACTGTAGCAAACTTCGTTTAAGACGTCTGATTGCAAAATTAGAAGTCAGATTTCATACTCCCTCCTTTAGTAAATTTGAGTAATTATTCTATGTATTAGACTTATAATTGGTGATTTAAATTACCAATATTTTGTCTAAAATTCCTTTTACTTTTCATATACTCATATGCTCTACATTGCAAATTAGTTTATTGAGTAATATTTTGTGTTCAATTTACACTAATTGTTGAGATTAGTGTGTAAATTCCATTTACTCCCTGTGTTCGACCTCGGAATCTTTTCGACTAATAAAATTGTATTTATTTTCAAAGTGATTTTGACTATATTACAACGCTTCATTTTAAACTCGATTTCACCGCATTAAACAGTAATCATCTTGGGTATAAGTAGGGGTTGGAGGGTAGGATGGGAAATGAGTGTAGGATGTGGAAGGATACATAGTAGAGTAGGAGGGAAAACAGAAGAGAGAAAGGTGCCCTACAGTACAATCAACAAAACCTATCCTTATGTGGGTAGCCTAATGACCTACAAACTCCCATGACCCATCTTGAGATGATAGAAATGATTTGGTCTACTTCTATCTGGCCAATCCAACCAGTTAGAGGGAGGGGATAGGGAGAAGGTTCTTCCTCTGACTTGCACCTCCGGTTCCTAGTGTACCCCCCAGCCACAGTCGTTTGACATTACTTCCCTAGTTAGACATCAGATGGATCAGTAGAAGCAGATTAATCGAAAAAAATATCAGTCTGAGTCCCGAAGAGCGAATCAGTCCTTAAGGCCAACATCTAGTTAGTTTTAATTAGGCTTGGGATGATCGTGCTCTTGGAATGTGATGGGCCCTTTAGATGGGTTGTGCCCTTAATGATCAATTCAAATGTGTGTGCGTGCACAACCAGGGTTTGCAAACAAGGTTATTTGATGATATGTCTTTTAGTGTTTAACCTTGTTTAGTAGCATTTAGGGTTTAATCTTAGGTGTATTCAATCAAGTTCAGGAAAACACTCCAGGTTTTGCAAGCACTGGTGATGATATATTCCTTTAGAAATAAAAAATAAAAATAATGTGGGGTGCCTGGTTCAGCCCTTAAAATCAACCCTAAGTGGCAAGCTACTTGATGGATCAGTTTTATTTTGAGTGGTGCAGCCCAAACAAATTAATCAATTGGCCTATTCGCACCATAGATTAACGCACACAATGTCCCCAGCAATGGCACCAAAATGATGCAATAGATTTGCACATGAAAAGGGTTTGGGTTTGGAAAACCTATCGCCATAGTTCGATTCATGAGAAAATTCATCTATCATATAAAATTTATAACCGAAACTGGAAATGTAAGTCCCGGGTCGAACTCGGAGAGGTGAACATTTGGTTTTGAAAAATCCAAGTTTCTCTTTTACTTGTTTTTGTCATTTTAGCCTTTTCTAATTTTTTTGGTATTTTTAGCAAGCAAGAAATTAGGCCGATGAATTCTTATCTAACTAATCTACTTGCAAAATATAAGAGAGAGAGAAACAATCACATAAATTTCTAAAGCAAATGTTTTCTACAGCTAAGAAAGCGGGAAAGATAACACTACAGAAGCAAAAAGAAAGATATAGGTGAGAGAATCCCCCTCGACGGTCGCTCGGAGGATGACTCACTCTTACGTCGCATGGAGGAAGGTGGTGAGGAGTGGGATAGATGAGGATGGAGTTGGAGGATGGAGGGCGAGGTAGGATGGCATCGCGGCGAGGATCTTCTTGCTGAAGCGAGGTGATAGGATGGTTGTGGGATGCTCCATGAATAGGGATGAGGGGAGGGAAACATGTTTGTTTTCTACTATAGAGGAGCATCTCGAGCTTAGGACAAGCTCTCTTTAGAGCGTTGGAGGTGGTGAGAGAAAGAAAGGAAGAGATGAAGAAAAATGGGAGGGGTAGGGGTCCTTTAATAGTGGAGGAAAGAATCAAATTAGTATACAGGACATTTACTGATGATCATAAACATAATCGAAGATCCGCCGCAAACATCGCTGAAGATCCCGCTCATGCACCTCTGCTGCCGCACGACTGGCATGCTCACACGTGTGCTACGTGCCCACACCCTCACGCCTGTGTGCGCTGTCGCTACCCTGCGTGCACCACTATGCCTATGCGAGTGCACGTGTGCCTGCGCTGCTGTGTGCATGCGGTGGCACGTGCATGTGCATGGGCAACCTGGGTTGCGCCATGTGGCATGACCTAGGCCGTCCGTCTTTTTTCCTTTGTAGGGGCTACTACAGAGATCGGATTAAGTCGATTTTCACGCCGTTGGGCTACGATCATCGGTCTGAATCGATCTATGCGGTTGGATTTATCATTTGAAGCTCTGGATTACGCCACCTAGTCCCTTGGCCATTGATCTTCCTCAGATTGCATATGGTGCTATGAGACTTCGATCAAGGTGATTTTGGAGGCATTGGATTCTGATCGTCGTCTTGATTAGATCTGTATGGTTGGATCATCAATCCGAGGCTTCGAAATAAATCTCCTCTGCTGACCACAAAAAGGATGCAAGTAACCTAAAATATACACAACTATTCTAAATGCTGAATGATGCATGCAATGCAATATTTATAATATGAAATGTAAATCTAAGCCTAGGAACATGTATGAATAGGCATTTTAACCTAATCAATTGTGTGTACATCAAAGCCGTTTGATTGGAAGCTCCATTGTCTGATCCCTCAAATAGTGCACTGTGCACTTGGTATGCGTGGATTAAACTTGCTTGATACTATTCATTTATTTGAGTTAATTGTATAAGAGTAATTGGTGATTCAAATCACCATTCTACCCTAATCTTTTTGCACCATTGACATTTACTCATATACATATCATTATTGATTGGAGTTTTCATTATAACTTGCTATATTTGTGATTAAATTATGATCTTGAGATTAATTGCTATACTTGCTCCCTGAGTTTGACCTCAGACTTCAAATTCAATTTATAAATTTCATTTGTTTTCGAGAAATTACGACTATACTGCAGTGCATCATTTTTAAAACACTATTTTCGCACGTTAATAGTGCCATATGCGCATTAGCGATGATTAAGAATTAACCGACGCTTGTCAATGCTTGCGTACAGTCGTGCGAAATTATCTACTCCCACGCACAAATGGAAAAGTTAAGTCTCAATTTGACGATGGTTGATAGGATCAACCATCGCTAATGTTGTGAAAATATCTCACGTACGAGAGTGGAAAAGTCATATTGCGCATTGGCGACGGTTGATCCGATCAACCGTTGTAAATGTTGAATATAACTCACCACCCTTCTCCCTTCCTCGAAACCATTTCTCATCTCTCCTTCACGCGAGTTCGAGAGCTCCCACTGTGGCCGCTGCTCCCCCCCAATGCCATCAACTCTCCCACCCTCCGATGAGCCACCCCCTGCACCCCCTACCCACGTGCCACCACCCCCTCCTTGGCCCCCCACCCCCACACCACCAGCTCACGCATCGCCCCTCGCCGCCACCAGCCCACGCCCGCCCCGTGCTGCCTGACGGGTGCAGAACGTGGTAGTTTAATTATGCCATTGTAGTATGCGTTTGTGACATCAGTTTTAATTTAGAATGTGGAGTTTGTGAGTCCAAGTGTTGAACATAAGGAGGCATAAAATCGGATTATTTTGTCACTTTAATTGTCACAGGAATGGTTAATTTGCTTTCTTGCGAGAAACGCACAAGAGAGAGAGTAAGGTTAGAGATCATGTTTAAAGCATGACAATCATTTAGAAGGATGTGAGCTATAACATATGAAATATCATCAACATATAACATGCGGTGAAAGTTTGTTTACAACTACAACAATGGATGAAAGCTTAAACAAGTGCAACATAAACTAAAGTAAAGAGAGAGGGTGCGAGGAAGAGTCAAGGCGGCCACGGCGGTGGAGGGAAGCTCCGTCGGTGGCTTGATAACTTCGGGGCAGGTATGGAGTATTTGGTGGAGCTAGGGGAAGGCTAGAGTAGCTTGGAGGGTATGTATGTATTCAATGCCTCTCAATGGGGTAGTTGAAGGGGTTTATATAGGGAAAAGGGGTTTCCAAACTAAGGATTTTAGCGATGTCTAGGACGTTGCCAAACCCATGCCAGAAACATCGATGAAGCCCTCTGGCTGCCGGTCCGACCGATGTACGCGTGCTTCTTCTTCTTCAGCTGCGCCTGCGATCTGTGTGCCTTCGCTATGAGTCATCCTATCGAAGATTGGATGGTTGAGATTTCGCTCGTGATGATGGTTCTAATTGTGCTTATGGAGCATGTGCCTCGCATGTTACCGCACACGTGCCCATCGGGCGCTTGAGGGCACACCGCGTTGCATCCATCCGTACTGCTCGACGTTGATTGGATGGCTTGAATTATCCACGGTTCATGCTAGGCTGCGATTTGAGGCACAGCGCGATTCGAACGCTCGCCTATCATCGTGAGGGTGAGGCACTACCGGTGTGCTGCTTTCACGATTGGTTGTGGGCACAAGATCAGGCGCAGATGCTTAGCGACCGTTGGATGGAGATCAAACGGACAAATCTTTGCGGTGAAGGAGCTCAGGCATGATGGATTCGACGAGGGCGAGCGTGAGCTCTCAGCCGTCTAATCAAAGGATCGAATGGCTTAAAGCGCTACTTCGAGAGGCTGCACAGGTGAGGGATGAGGTGGATGCGATGATGTGGCCACTTGTGGGCCATTGATCTGATAATCAATGACTAGAACTTCTTGGGCCGATCGAGGGAGCTCCGGATGTTGGATTTGAGTGATTTTGAGTCCATTGGACTCGATTCGTCGATCTGAGTCCATCCATGCAGTCCAATTGCTCATTTTAGGCCTGTTTCAATATGCACTTGTACATATGGCCATTAAACATTGATTCATAAGCAATCTTAACTTGGAATGCAAGCAGTTCTCCTATGCCTATCATGATTGTTATTAGTGCGCATATATCCTCAAAAATCACCCTAGTTGATGGAATTATCATCATTAATTGTGTAATTATCATACCCCAATGCTCATCCCTTGCTAGCCCCTAGCAAGGCTTGTCCTAGCCATTATTTTCAGTCAGAATTAGGAATTGATTACTTAGACATTTGTTACTTGTCAATGGGAGGAAATTTACTAAGAGCCTGATCTACAGAGACTAAACAATGCTCGTGTGTCTGTCAAAATGCGAACTGCACAAATCCTCACTTTACATATACATGTATATATTTTTTTCTTTTTCATCTTTTCTCATTATTTTGGATTTTTTTTTAGTTGAGAGTGTGTTGTTAAATTTTTACGGCTACCCAACCCACCCATAACTCGAAAAAGGCTCTAAGTGCTATGCATCTTGGTGTGAAGATTGTGGTAGACTCACTCAAGGGTAATTAAAATAGACTTCGGGTTTCTACGCTCCTAGGTTATCGGAAAATGAAATGCTTGCTTGAAGGTGTATCTATCCGATCGGTAGCTTTCTCCCTACTTTTATTTTGCATGGGGTCAACACAAGGGTGTTTCCAATGTATATCTCCTCGGATTGCTCTACTTCCCAGCTTCTTCCTTAAGTATTTTAGGATTTTTTGTGCATTTAGTGAGCTGGGTTCTGGACAACCTGCCAATGGGCTGTTACCCACGACCACTTTCCAGCCATACTTGTGCGGTGAAGTGTGGCTTATTTATTTTTTTCTTTTTCTTCTTTTTCTATATATATTTTTTTCTTTTTTTTTCTTACTTTTTTCTTTTGTTGGTTCAGTAGGTGGCTTCCCTGATCTAAGATTTACCTAGAGGCAATAAAAGAGAATGGTCTTGTGGCTCGGCTCTGGACAACCAGTCAATGGGCTGTTACCCATGACAACTTGCCAGCCATACCACCCTAAAAGGTTCATTAGCTACCCAATTTCTGTTAGAATCTTCGAGGCGAGAGTTAGTGCAAAAAAAATTTGTGCAGATGCTTAGACTAAAAGTCCCTCCGAGTCAGAGGGCGGATTGATAAGTCGTATACTTATCACTTTTCTTTATTGATGAATTATTGTAAATTAATGTTGCGAGGATTCAAGGCTAAATCCACATTTTAATGGACACCAGGGCTAATTAATCCTAAAGGCCTGAAAAGTCTAAGTGTCCAGGTTCTTCTCGTATTATTTCCCACAGTTGACAAGCTCCTAATGCCTAAGTTCTCCTTCCTTTTTTTTAATTTATTTATTATATAATTCAGGATGATAATATAAACTCAGAGAATGCGAATTACCACCCCCCCATGCTTAAGTTGGACAATGTCCTCATTGGCAAATAAATGTATGCAAAGGGGGTATAGAAAGAAATCACCTGAGTGTTGTCGTATTCCTGATCAATCTAAATCTTCTGGGTTGCCTCCCTGGAAGCGCTGAGTTTATTGCCTCCAGCTGGGCAAAGCTCCATGTCAACCCTTAATGAGGGTGACAACTTTCTTTGGGGGAACCGGGGCAAGATAATATTTTAATCTCTGGTTATTTACTGTGAATGTTTGCCTAGTGTTAGGATTTGCAATTTCAATCGCCCCATTGGGATAAGGTTTGACCACATGATATGGTCCTGTCCACTTTGATCTTAGCTTCCCAGGGAAAAGTTTGAGTCGGGCATCAAAAAACCAGACTTGTTGGTTGGGCTCGAAGGTTTTCCTATGGATGTGTCAGTTGTCGATGGCTTTCATCTTTTCTTTGTAAAGTTGGTTGTTCTCATATGCGTCTTGATGGATTTCCTCGAGCTCAGAGAGTTGGAGTGTCCTCTGTGCTCCGGCTAACTGAGAATCCATGTTGCATTGCTTAACAGCCCAGTAAGCCCAGTATTCCAACTTGACTGAATGGTGGCAAGCTTTGTGAAAGACCAGGAGAAAAGGTGACATGCCTATCGGGGTGTTAAAAGCAGTCCTGTATGCCCAAAGGGCATCATCCAGCCGTGTGGACCAATCCTTCTGGTTAGGTGTAACAGTCTTTTGCAAAATATTCTTGATCTGCCTATTGGAGACCTCAGCTTTCCCATTTATTTGCGGGTGATACAAGGTGGCAACATGGTGAGTAACCCCATATTTTCTAAGCAAGGCACGGAATTGGGCATGAATAAAGTGACTCCCACCATCACTGATCATGGCCTTCGGTATCCCAAACCGAGAGATGTTTTGCTTAACAAAGTCCATGACAACCTTATGATCACATCTTCGGGTGGCAATGGCTTTGATCCATTTCGAGACATAGTCTATTGAGACTAGTATGTACTCAAAGCCATTGGATGGTGGGAAGGGACCCATAAAATTGATGCCCTAAACATCAAAGATTTCAATAATCAGAATGGGCTGGAGGGGCATCATGTCCTTTCTGGTCATAGTCCCTAATGTTTGGTAGCGAGAGCAAGTCTTAGTGAAGCTGTGTGCATCCTTGAATAGGGAGGGCAAGTAAAATTCTGACTGCAAAAACTTTGCAGCCATTTTCTTCCCTAAAAAGTGGCCACCATAGGCTTGGTCGTGACAAAAGGATAGCACACTTTGGACTTCTTCCTTAGGAATACACCTCCTAATGATCTAGTCAGTGCAGAGTCTAAATAGCATGGGATCACCCCAGAAATAGTGCTTGGCTTCAACCACCGTTGCTGTCTGGACTAGCTGTACGAAGTCTGTCCTACCACCAAATAGTTGATGAAGTTTGCATACTAGGGTAGCTTTCTTCCTTGCATGGCTAGAAGTTGTTCATTAGGAAAGGTGTCAGTCAAGGGAAATGATGGTCCGATGTGGTCTGGGTGGAGTCTGGACAGGTGATCGGCTAGGACATTTTTGGACCCGGCTTTGTTGCATATTTCTAGGTTAAAGTCCTGCAAGAGCAGGATCCATCTGATGAGCCTGGGTTTAGCATCCTTTTTGGCCAACAAATGCTGGATAGCTAAGTGGTCAGTGTAAATCGTCACATGGGATCCCAAAAGATATGATCGAAACTTTTATAATCTAAAGACTACAGTGAGCAGTTCTTTTTCTGTGAAAGTATAATTCCGTTGAGCCTCATCCAACGTCTTGCTCGCGTAGTAGATCACCACAGGTTTCTTTTCTCTTCTTTTTCCTAGGACTACGTCGATGGCAAAATCTGATGCATCGCACATAATCTCAAAGTCCTGGGACCAGTCTGGGGGTTGTAATATAGGCGTAGTGGAGATTGTTTCCCTGAGAGTGTTATAAGCCTTGATGCAATCAGGTGTCATGTGCAAAAAGGGCTTCGTTGGCTAGAAGGTCATTCAAGGCTTTAGAGAGTTTGGAAAAATCTTTAATGAACCTTCTATAGAAGCCAACATGTCCTAGGAAAGATCAGATTTTCCTAACCGAGCTAGGAGGTGGAAGTTTGGAAATTAGATCAACTTTAGCTCGATCCACTTTGATGCCCCTATGTGAGATGATATGACCAAGGACAATCCCTTCCTGAACCATGAAATGGCTCTTTTCCTAGCTTAAAACCAGGTTGACCTCAATACAACACTTCAAGATCTTCTCCAAATTTCTAAGCCAATGGTGAAATGAATTCCCGAACATGGAGAAATCATCCATAAAGACCTCCAGGTATTCACCCACCATCTCTGAAAAGATCCAGGTATTCACCCACCATCTCTGAAAAGATAGCTAGCATGCAATGCTGAAAGGTAGCAGGTGCGTTGCATAATACAAATGGCATATAATGGAATGCGAATGTGCCATACAGACAAGTGAATGTGGTCTTCTCTTGATCCTCTAGTGCAATAGCAACTTGGTTGTATCCTGAATATCCATCTAGGAAGCAAAAGTATTTCTGCCTTGCCAATCGCTCGAGAATATGGTCAATGAATGGCAGAGGGAAATGATCTTTCTTGGTGGCCTCATTAAGCTTCCTCTAGTTGATGACACCCGCCATGCGGTAGCGGTGTGGGTGGGGATGGATTCGCCCTGGTCATTGGTGACCACGGTGAGCCCAGCTTTCTTGGGTACCACTTGAGTGGGGCTCACCCGGGGGCTATCGGAAATTGGGTAAATGATATCTGCATCAAGCCACTTGATTATCTCTTTTCTAACTTGAGTGGTAATGGCATTGGTCTTACCCATGGGGAAAATTTTCTTCAAGAATGCATGCCTTAGTTCCTCCCAGGTGGAGATGGGTCTCCCAAGGTTCTAAGCTAATGAGATGCTTTGTCTTTTAGGGAGAAAGGGAACATCTTAATCAAAACAATGTCCAAGTTGATGTTCTTGGGTTTCACAGTTCGGACGATCTTGTCCAGGTCCTCAAGGTGTTGGAAGAGGTCCTCATTCGAGCTCCTGTGAAAGTGGCTCTGAATTAAGTTGAGGACATTAGGTTTCAGCTCAAAATCATCTCCCCCTTCGGGGACCCTAAGATGTGGCTCAATCTGGATAGCAAACGGATCGTAAAAAATCATGGAGAGGCCTAGGTTGGCCCTCAGGAGGTTGTGGTGGGTTAGGTGGGTTCAGTGGGGGTTGCCCTTAAGGGTTTTGCAATTTGTGTATGCCTTGCATGATGGTTTGGATTTGTTGTTGTTGTAGTTGGTGGTTGGTAGAGATCTGGGCCTGAATGATGGCCATAGCATTGGGTGGGGGTTGGTCCTCAACCTCATCAATTCTTGGTTTAGCCATTTCTCATGTAAAATCAAGTCTCCTCCTAATTTCCCTATCTAAAACAAACAGCTCGGGATGCAGTGATCATCTCCCATGCATACATTAGGGAAGAACAGAGAGGGATGAGGAGAGTGACAGGTGAGAGAAGTGTGTGCACAAACATGCAAGCAAGTCTAGTCCTTAGAGTGTATACCTTAGGTAACCTAGAAGCCTCAGAGGAATGATCAGATCTGCAGGCACTTAACCACCTTTCTCAATGTTAATCTAGGCAGGTTGATTACAAGGGGGTTGAAGGGAAGGTTCTTCCTTTGGCTTTCGCCGTTGGTTCCATAGACCCCACAACTACGGTCATTTGACACTTCCCCGCAGCCTAGACACCAAATTCTACAAAGGGAATGAAGGCCAAGTGCCTAGCAAACCTAATCACACCTTCAAGAGTTAGACTAGTCCTACCTAGGACATGTCTACTCCATTTTAATGAGGGCTAGGTTCATGCTTGTGCTCAGGCTATGTGATGAGGCATTATTTGGGGTTGTGCCTCTTAGTTAACTGATTCGAGCATGTGTGTGCACTTGACAAAACATGATTTTCAAGCAAGGGTTTTAAGATGTGGTGTCTTTTAATGATTTGTCCTTGCTTTAATGCTTTTTAGGGTTGAAGTTCCTTATCATTTTCAAACAAAGTTCAAGTGGGCACACAAGGTTTTGCACACAACGGGCAAAAGTCAATTTCCTTTAGAGTGATGTGGCCCTAGAAAAGCAGCTCTAATGAGTTCACCCTAGTGTTCATGCAGTTCTACCAGGTGAGTTGATTTTAGTTATGGTGAGTGGTGCGGCCCAAGTCAAATCACGCCAGCTTTGCAAACATCACTCAAAAGAAAGAAGAACACTCAAAAAGATTATCTCCTTAAGAATGTTAGGGTGTATTTTTTTTTGTTGGGTGATGAGTTTGGAATGTGGGTCAAGTAGTCATTCACCACACCAATTTTTTTATTTATATTTTTTTGTATTTTTCTTTTTTTTAAGCACGCAAACAACCAAAGGGTGGAGTGATACTCACAACTAGTCTTCGCTGCACTTTACTCCATCTCTATCATCGCGAATCGTGCTCCTTCACTGTGTTGAGTTCTGGCAATCAATCAAGTAGAGGGAGAAAAATGGGTTAGACGATGTGAATATGAATGTGGGATGAAAGCAACAAAAGAAATTCGTTGCCTCCCCAGCAACAGTGCCAAAAATTGACGGGCGCGGCATGCGGTTGTTTAATTATGCCATTGTAGTATGTGTTCGCGACGTCGATTTTAATTTAGAATGTGGAGTTGGTGAGTCTAAGTGTCGAACACAAGGAGGCATAAAATCGGATTATTTTGTCGCTTTAAGTGTCACAGGAATGGTTGATTTGCTTGCTTGCGAGAAATAGGAGAGAGAGAGAGGGAAAGAGAGTAGGGTTAGAGATCGTGTTTAAAGCATGACAATCATTTAGAAAGATGTGAGCTATGGCATATGAAATATCATCAACATATAACATGCGGTGAAAGTTTGTTTACAACTACAATAATGGATGAAAGCTTAAACAAGTGCAACATATACTAAAGTAAAGAGAGAGGGTGCGAGGAAGAGTCAAGGTAGCCATGACGGTCGAGGGAAGCTCCATCGGTGGCTTGACAACTCCAAGGTGAGTATGGAGTATTTGGTGGAGCTAGGAGAAGGCTAGAGTAGCTTGGAGGGTATGTAAGTATTTAATGCCTCTCAATGGGGTAGTTGAAGGGCTTTATATAGGGAAAAGGGGTTTCCAAACTAAGTAAGGGTTTTAGCGACATCTGGGATGTCGCTAAACCCATGCCAGAAATGTTGGTGAAGCCCTCTGGTTGCCGATTCGACCGATGAACGTGTGCTTCTTCTTCTTTAGCTGCGCCTGCGATCCATGTGCCTTCGCTGCTATCCATCCGATCTTTGAGATTTCGCTTGTGATGCTAGTTTAGATCGTGCTTGCAGAGCATGCACCTCATGTGTTATCGCGCACGTGCCCATCTGGCGCTTGAGGACGCACCGCGTTGCATCCATCCACACCTCTCGGCATTGATTAGATGGCTCGAATTATCCGCGGTGTGCGCTGGGCCACGGTTTGAGGCACAGCGCAATTCGAATGCTCTCCTCTCATTGCGAGAGCAAGGCGCTACTGCTGCACTACTTTCTCAGTTGGCCGCGGGGACGAGATCAGGCGTGGATGCTTAGCGATTGTTGGATGGAGATCCAATGGTCAGATCTTCGTGCTGAAGGAGCTTGGGTGTGGTGGATGCAGTGAGGGTAGTGTGAGCTCTCAGCCATCTGTTTGAAGGATTGGATGGCTCAAAGCGCTACTTCGTGAGGCTGCATGGGTGAGGGGCACAGTGGATGCGGTGACGTAGCCACTTATGGGCCGTTGATCTGATTATCAACGGCCAGAACTTCATGGGTCGATCGAGGGAGCTTTGGATGTCGAATTTGAGTGATTTCGAGTTCATTGGACTTGATTCGTAGATCTAAGCCCATCCGTGCGGTTCGATTGCTCATCTGAGGCCTGTTTCAATTGCACTTGTACATATGGCAATTAAGCATTGATTCTTAAGCAATCTTAACTTGGAATGCATACAGTGCTCCTATGCCTATCATGACATGTTATTAGTGCGCATAAATCCTCAAAACTCACCCTAGTTGATGGAATTATCATCATTGAATGTGGAGCTATCACTGCCCCCCCACCCACATCACCCCTCGTGTCGCCAACCCCCATGCCCTCCCTTCCTCCACCGACCCCACCTCTCCTCGTCGTTCGCCTCAAGCCACCCCACCTCCTCCTCCTCCTCCCTCAACCACCCCCTCCTCCTCCCTACTACCCTCCTTAATTTTTTTATTTATCTTTTATTTTACGTATTAGAAAGTTTTATTTATTATGATTTATTTGTGTAATTTAATGTAGGTTATGCTTATCATCGGAGACGTCTTCTCTAATTCACATCTTCGTTGAGGTACAAATGTGTGTATGCATTTTAATTTGTACATAAATGTGAATGCATGATTGTAGGGTATACCCACTAGTTAATTCTATTTTGAATGTGAATGCATGATTGTGGGGTGTACCCACTAGTTGGTTATGTTTTAAATGTTAATGCATGATTGTGGGGTGTTCTCACTAGTTAATTCTATTTGATGCTATGTTGTTATCTTGAGTTAATGTAGAGAGGATAGGTAGAGAGAAGAGGAGAGGAAATTAGAGGAGAGGAGGAAGTAGAGAATAAATATTTAGAAGAACATTAGAAAGGAGAGGAGGAAGGAGAGAATTACTATTAAAAGGAGGTCGGAAAGTAGGAGAGATAGATAAAGAACATTTTGGAAAAAGCAAATGAGGAGAGGGTGGATAGGGAGAAGAGAGAGTCATTGGTAAGAAGTGATACAATTGCAAGATTGCAAGCACATGCAAAAGATCCTTGTGACAGGGACATAATCTAGCATGATACCCACTCCAACAAAAAGGGGGAAGAAGGAGGGATAGCGGTTAGCGCTCTCTCTCCCCTAAACTCATCATTGTTTGAGTTGTTTCCCCATCCCATTTATGCCACATTATTCCATGCCCTCGCTTCGATCTTGTCATAGATAACGAAGGATGGCCACAGAGAAGGTTGAAGGCCCCGCCATTGGTATCGATCTAGGCATCACCTACTCGTGTGTTGGTGTCTGGAGAGATGATCCTGTCGAGTCATGCATATATTCAAGCAGGTGCTATTGAGAATTGACACTATTGTGAGATGAGTATTGATAAGCTCAAGAGAAGATATGTAAGTACATTTCTTATTTATTTATATTTCTAATTAACATATAACTTTAAATTATTAACTATCTTTTATATTTACTTAATTTTAGGGGACTACACATGACAGTGCCCAATTGGATTGTCTTGAAGTCTATGAGATCACTCATAAGAAGGTTATAGATGGTGGGCGCACATGGATTCATGAGACCTACCAAGCCAAGCATGTAAGTTATTTCTTTTTAATTATTTAAATTTAAATTTCATTTTAATCAAACAATATTTCTTTTGTAAGCATTCTCTAAGTTAGTTTATAGTAATGTAATGCTTATTTCCTATTATATTTGTTTTATTGAATGTTATATATGTGTTATTGAATGTTATATAGGATAATTTAAATGTTACCTTTGATCACTATTGGTAAAATACAATCAATTAATATATATATGTATATATATATTGCGACAGTTATTAAAATAACTGTTGCCAATCTCCATTGATGATGATTGTCAAAACATCGCTAAACTCAAAAAATTACCCATCTCTCCTCAAAGGCTATTTTTCGCGATGTTTATTCAACCGTTGCGAAACTATATTTCGACGATTATTAAATAGCTGTCACCAATAATACTTTTGCAATGGTTATTTAATAACCATTGCGAAAGTGTTTTAGCAATGGTTCTAAATTGTCACAAAAGAAACCTAACCACGACAGATAGGGTCGGTACTATTAGTGACGGCTAGTATTAATAACCGTCATGAAAGAGTATTTGCTACTTAACTTTCCACGACAACAACTTGAGACGATTTTATTACTTTTGGTGACGGTTTTTAACTGTCACCAAAAGTGATTTTTCTTATAGTGTAAGTTGTCGTGGGTTTGATGTCCTATTGGCCGATTGTCCAAAGCCCAGCCACATGACCTAGTCTCTTTGACTGTTGCCTTTAGGTAAATCATAGATTAGGGAAGCCACCTACTTTAAAAAAAAGGAAAGAGAAGAAAATAGGAAAAGGAGAAGAAAGCCACAGCTCACCGCACAAGTATGGCTGGCAAGTTGTCGTGGGTTTGATGCCCCATTGGCCTGTTATCTAGAGCCCAGCTCACAAAACACAAATAATTCCTAAACACTTAGAAAGAAGCAAGGAAGTAGAATAAACCAGGGAGATTTACATTGGGTTTGCCCTTTTGTTGATCCCATAAAAATAAAAGTAGGGAGAAAACTATTGGTTGAATAGATACACCTTAGACAGAATTTTTTTTAAGGGTCACCTGAGGTTATAGAAACATGAAGTCCACTCTAATTGCCATTTAGTGAGCCTATCACAATTTTCACAAAAAGATGCTTAGAACTTGGAGTCCTTTCAAGTCTTGGGGTGGGTTGGGTAGCCGTAGAAAGCTGCCCCGAAACTCTAAACTCAAAAATCGAACAAAAAAAATTAAAAAAGAAGAAAAATGAAAAAAAGATATGTGCTTTTGTACGGAATAAGGTAAGGACTTGGGTAGTCTACATTTCGGCAGGCACCCGGGCACTATTAAGTCTTTGTAGTTCAGATCCTTAGTTGAAATGTTCTATTGTTGATAAATAATTGTTGCCTAAGAAATCTGAACCTAATCCCGTTTATAAATAACATGTAGTTTAATTTTTCTAAGGACTACCAAAAGATAGGCATGGAGGTGTGATGTAGACACATCTATTTCACGTAAAATGCCTATTTATGTGTGTTCCAAGGCTTATAGTAGCATTCGTGGTTATAAATATTGCATAGAGTGCATTATTCTGCATTTATAATAATTTCTATAAATTATAGATTAATTTTCCTTTTTTTGTGGCTAGGGGAGAAGGAAATACATTTTAGGACCTTGGATTGAAGATCCAACTGTATAGATCTTATTAGGGTGACGATCAGAGTCAAACTCCTTCGAGATCGCCCCAATCGAACGTCCGTAGCCTCATATGCAGTCCGAGGAAGTTCAAAGGCATTGGGTCAAGGTGACGTGATTGGAAGCCTTAAACGACAAATCCGACCATGTGGACATGTTCGGATCGACGATCATAGCCTAACGACACTAAAATTGACCCAATCAGGCATTCGTAGCACCACCTACAAGACAAAGATGGACAGGTAGAATGGTGCCACGTGGCACCATCCTAGCTACCCAAATGTTCCCTCAGCTGTTGCCCCTCCTCAAAGGTGCTTCGCTAGCAAGATATGGGCTGTTGGATGTCCATCCAATGGCCTTCATAAAGCTACATCACTCCCTCACTCCACGCCGTAAGCTTTACAAGAGATTACGACCATTGGGTCTTCATCCTACGGCCACGAGCACTTGCACTTTGGACGATCTTCTTGATAATCTGTGCTCGTAGCTCGTTGGGCGAGCACCCTATCCCATGCGCAAGATGCGCGTTTGAGACCCAATCCGCTACGTGTGAGAAGATTAAATTCAACTGCTCGATTGAGAGAGAACGGATGGTATTGAGCCACGCCATCACCGTATCACTCCTCACAGCTCAGCATGAGCGAGAGGCACGATTAGCATTTCTAGATCATGATCAGGTGGACGAGGTGAGTCCACGTGGCAGCATGGATGACGTTGATTGTGATAACGTGCGACCATACACGTGATGTGCGCAATCTCAAGCGCGCGTGAGGCATGATCTACGCCCACTGATGCAGATTGGATAGTCGTGGCACCTCCTTAGCTGTGCTAGCCACTGCTACACGAGACCTCTATGCAAGCAACTGTTAACCGTTGATCACGCAACCAATAGTTGGCATGAAGTAGTCCCAACTAGTGTGTGAGTTGGCCGAGAGCTGGGCACGCTTTGGGCAAGAATATACCCTTTTGTAGTCTATTTTTGTCCTCTTCTCACTACTATATAAGCCTACCTCCTCACCCCTTTCAAAACCATGTCTACCTATGCTATTCCCGCCGAGTCTAGAGCCTAGGAAGCCTGGCAATGCTCCCAAAGCTCCAACCCCAAACCCTTTAGGTACCGTATTAGTGTAGAATTCCCTTTCCCTACCAAATATTCAACCTTCTCCTCACCACCTTCATAGGGTTACCTAGGGTTGTTCTCCCACCCCCATTCAGGTAGAAGATCACCTCAGCCTCCCCACCCTATTCCTTTAGATTAGGAAATCCTATCCCTCATCTCATATTCCTATTAGCTTGGTTAAGCCTTCCCCAAACTAGATTCCTCCTGCACCTCATTCTCGACGTCCCACACCTCACTTCCTTTATCTAGCTGTCACTAATCACCGTTGTCTCGCCAAACAACCATTTTGAGAGATTCTTCTTACCCTCTTTCTCTCTTTTATTTTACTTATTGTTATTTCTGTTAGTTGTAATGAAATTCATATTTGCAAGATATATTATTTTCTCTGTCTTTCTCTTTCTTACTTTCTCTCTCTTTCCCTCTCTTTTTTACAAGTAGATTAGATATAAATTATTTTTACCTGATCTCCTACCTTATAAAAATAAAGAAAAAAGGAAAAACACAAAAACACCAAAAATAAATAAAGCAAATGCAGATTTCTAAAATAAAATGTTTACCTCACCGTATTCGACCAGGGACTCACCTAAGTTTCGGTTATAAATTTTATCTAATAAATGGATTTTCGTGATAGCGATGATCAGGTTTTCCAAACTCGATTTTCTCGCACAAAATCTCACCAAGCACCTACCCTAGTGTATACTTGATACCTTAGGCTCTGCGCGCACTCACATCTAGTATCAAAGTCTTATTTTACTCTAATCAGGATGTTAAAGTCCTCTGCAGTATACGTTGAAGGTCAATCTGCTATCAAACCATCCCTATTCAACGACACCAACTATGGATTTTGGAAGACCATAATACATATATTTTTGGAATCAATGGATTATGAAGTTTGGGATGCGATAGCATCAAAATACAAACGAATGGAAAAGAAGGAAGGTCTTGGGATTATTGCAGCCCAAAAGAAGATTATCACACACAATGTTAAAGCTATGAACACTATCTTCTGTGGTCGATCCAAGAATGGATTCAATTGAGTCTCAGCATACAAAGAAACATACGAAATATGGAACACTCTTGAAGTTACCAATGAAGGAACTTCAAAAGTCAAGGAAACTTGGATCAATCTCTTTACCCAAAAATATGAGCTCTTTCATATGAAAAAAGGAGAAACCATGAAGGAGATGTACACTAGATTCACTGACATTGTCAACTCAAGAAATCTAGATCAGAAGATCACAAATGAGCTATTGGTTCAAAAGATTCTCTAATCTTTGACTAGTGATTAGGAAACCAAGACAACTATTTAGGAATGTAAGGATCTTTCTGTGCTAAGGTTGGATGATTTTATAGGTAGCTTAATGGCCTATAAGGTTCAGCTCAAGCACATGAAAGAACACGAAGGAGAAGGCAAGAAGAAGAAAGACCTCACTCTGAAAGCTGATGCTGACTCCGAAGTATCAGAAAATGAAGACAAGGAAGACATAGATTTACTCTCTAGAAAGTTTAAAAGATTCTTGAAGAACAAGAAGAGCTAGAAGAAGAAAAAGGAAGAACCACAAGAAAACCAAGTTTACTGCTACAACTGCAAGAAGAAAGGGCACATGAGAAAAGAATGCCCTCAACTTAGGAAAGAAGTTGAAACAAGGAAGGTCAGAAAACCTTTCAAGCACAACGCAAAGAAGAAGGCTCTAAAAGTAACTTGGGATGATAGCGATACAAGCTTAGAAGAAAAGAGCAAAAACACATCAAGTGAAGCAGTATTCTGTGGTCTAATGGTGATCAAAGACAAGGTGTCTTCTTTCACTTTTGATAAATTATTAGAAGCATTTTATGAGTTGCATGATTTAGCTAAAGCATTTAAAGTAGCCAATAAGAAATTAACAAAAGATCTAGATGAAGAAATTGATTTAAGAAACAATGTTGAATATCTAAATCAACAACTTTCTCAATAGATCACTATTCTTAAAGCTCATGTTGACTCACTTGAAATAGAATTAGGAAAACTAAAACAAAAGTTAGTTGCTCTTATAAATGATCTATCAAAGTTTACTAAAGGAAGAGGCAACCTAGAAAAACTATTAGGCACAACAACCCAAACCACTACCAAATTTAGGTTAGGATATATTCCTAATAGTGATTTTGAAGCATCCACTTCACGAACTAACACACAAATTTCCTCTAGTCCTAAGGCCAAGAATAGGTCCATGTCTAAACAGGCACCTACTAACAAATCTAGACCCAAAAGAAAATGGGTACCAAAAAGGCTTTTTGAATCCTATTTTGTAGAACACTCTAAGGAAGGACAAATAAAGCTTTCTAAATGGCCCTTCCACCAACAAGAAGATGGACATCTTGTAGCCATAAGAAGAAATACAGGACCTCAGAGACGTAAACTAATGACAGGTCTAAGGAAAAGGAAGATGGGTTATGGACAACAGTTGTTCGAAGCACATGATAGGAGAAGAAGACCTGTTTCTCAACCTCAACCGCAAGGAAGGTGGTTCAGTCACCTTTGGCAACAACCACAAGGGCCATATTATTGGTATTGGCCAAATTGGTGACTACAAAACCTCTTTTGATAATGTTCATCTTGTTAATGGCTTAAAACACAACTTGCTTAATGTAAGTCAAATATGCGATAACGGCTATAAAGTCACTTTTACATCAAAAGTTTCTAAAATTAAGGATAAGAATTCAAATAAAATCCTTTTGATTAGAGATAAATCAACAGATGTCTACACTATTCACTTTAATAAATGTAATGATGTTAATTGCTTAATTGTATCAAATGATGAGTCAATATTGTGACATCGTTAACTCGATCATGTTCACATGCAAAATATAAATAATCTTATGAAACATGATTTAGTTTGAGGCTTGCCTAAGATTTCCTTTAGAAAGAAAAGCCTATGTTCATCCTATGAACTTGGAAAACTTCATAAAACTTCTTTCAAATAGAAAAACATTGTCAATACTTCCAAACCACTTGAGTTGATCCACTTAGATCTCTTCGGACCAACAAAGTTTGTAAGTCTAAATGGGTGCAGATACTGTCTTGTCATTATTGATGACTTCTCCCGATTCACTTGGGTATTATTTTTAAGGTCTAAAGATTCTGCTTTCAAGGAATTTAGAAAATTAGGCAAAAGAATTCAAACCGAATCTGGCCTATCCATCACTAGGATTAGGAGTGATCATGGAGGAGAATTTAAAAATAAAAAATTCTAAGATTTTTGCTCTAGTTACGAGGAATAAAACAAAATTTACTTTTCTTAGAGCAGCTCCTCAAAATGGTGTTGTAGAAAGAAAGAATAGAACCCTGCAAGAGTGTGTGCCCACACCATGTTGTGCAAGTCAAAGCTATCTCAGTATTTTTTAGGCAAAGGCTGTAAACACTACTTGTAATATTTAGAATAGGGCCTCTATTAGACCTATCCTTGAGAAAACACCTTTTGAACTTTACCATGATAGAACTCCTAAGATCTCTTACTTCAAATTATTTGGTTGCAAGTGTTTCATATTGAATATAAAGGAAAACTTGGATAAGTTAGATGCAAAAAGTGAGGATGGAATCTTTCTAGGATACTCCTTTAGAAGTAAAGCCTACAGAGTCTTTAATAAGAAAATTTTGGTAGTTGAATAGACTTTGCATGTATTGATGGGAACACTATCATGAGCCATAACTAGCTCAATTTGGTCTGATAAAGTTGATAAAAGCTCCTACATAACCATCAGAGTGTCATATATGCAAAATGTTCTATTTTGAGAAGAAGATAGGAAACTAGGGTTATTTCTGCAATTTTAACAACATGCCGCAATTATAGAATAACCATGGGGTATTTTAGGGGTTTATTAAAGGTCATATGGTCATTAATGTCTAATAAGTGGGTCCATGCAGAATGAAATGGGTTTTCACACATTTCAAGAATTAATGGACATCTGAAACCCTAAAAATATACCCGCTTAATTAATGGGATTCTAGTCAAGATAAAATTCATCTAAACCTTCTAAAAATCATAGAAAAATATTCTCTAAGGTTTGGTACCCTTGACCTTCTGAACCCAATTTGACCTAAAATAGACTCACAAACAGAAAACTACCTTAATTTGGGTTTCTGCATAAATTACTGAGTAAAACTTGGTCGAAACCTAAATTTGACTTCACCATTAAATTTCTTGGGTCAAATTTAGGTTTGTACCAAAATTTAGGCTTGATATGAGATTATTTCAACCTAGTTTGCATTTTGGTCCAAGTCTAACTCTTATTATGTCAAATAGCCCCTCAACTTTTGAATTCCTTACAAAATGCCCCTAACTTCTTCATCTTCTTTGCAGATTAGTCCTTGCCACCATTGGAGGTCAACCGACCTCCAGGAAAACTTTGACTGAGCAGAATCCTACTCAAATGGTAATCAAATCCCACCAAATTTGGTGGGATTGATGTTCAATCTAGGAAAACCTATTAGGATCGATTCTAAGTCCTAAAACCCATTGATTCATGTGTGCAAACGCACAAAATCAGTGGGATTCTTCTTGAATCCTAAGCAAGCTTTGAAGCTTGTTTCCTTTCTTTAAGCTTCCTTAAGCCTTATAAAAGACCCCCCATGGCATTCCTCACCTCCTTAGCGAGTTTTGGTTAGAGAAAACCTTCTCTCTCCCTTCTCCAACCACCTTCGAACTTAGCTCTGGTGACTCCCCTCCGCTCTCCTCTTCCGGCAATCCAACCATCAAATTGGTTAGTCGACTAGCTTCCCCTCTTCCTCGCGGTCATTACCAGCCAAAGTGTGACCAACTTCCCTACCTCTGTCATCGTTGCCGCCTCGCCGTCCTTTTCTCCTTCTCCGACTCTGGTCAAGCCACAAATGGTGCCCTCCGTCCCTCTTTACCACCCTTAAGACCCTTTACCTACTCCTCTACTCCTCGACATCACTTCCCCCTCACTTGCACTTCAAATCAACGCCTCTACACCGCTCAACTCTCGCCGCTCTCACCCCCATAAGCTTCGCCTCTTTGCAGAGAGAAAAATCCCTCTGTTTATTCCCTTGATTGGCCATTCCATAGACCCTCTGAACACACTCGCCTTCCTTCGACCATTCCAACCTCGCTCCACCCACACACACCACGTAGCCATCGCCGTTGACTTTGCCTCATCAAGGCGGAGCTTTTGAACTTGTTTGACATGACCAAAAGGCCTTTTTTGCATTTTCAGGTCCCAGGTTGAAGCTACCATTGTCGAAGCTTCTTCAAAGAGCTCCAAGTCATGTTCTTGTGACCCTGCTCCTAGGCGTTTGCTCCAGGCAGTGCAAAGTCACCTATGGATTATCACCAGGTTTTCAATTAAGGACTCTAATCTCAATCACTACCCCAATTCGACCAAGAAGTACCTACTGCTACACGAAGAACCAGAGTGGGTGGGATAGTCCCACCTCGTGTGTTGCTGAAGCCCACGTAGAGCATAAATTATTTTTATGGTCTCCGCTAGTTGCCTCCGAGAGCACCGAGGTGAGGTCCTGTTTGCACGCTCCAACGCACGTGCCCTCGCCCACGGTTCATGCCATGCGGGTCTGGGCATGGGTCCGATTACCTAGATCCGTTTGGGTTTCTGAGAGAAGAGAAGAAGAAAGAGAGAGATAGAGGGGGTTTTTGTCCTCTGTCCCTCTACTGGTGCTCGATTCTACTAGTTCTAAACACTGTTGGGATATTTGATTGTTGTGGCTTAGTTAATTCTGATCACTATTCATATATTTAAATAAATTGTGAAGCTTAAACTCAAAGGGTAATTTGGTGATTCAAATCACCATTTTACCCTAATCTTCTTGCATATTGATACTTGATTCACTTTATATATCATTCTGGATTATTCTTTTGATCTTAATTGCTTATATTTTACTTAGAATTATGATTTTGAGATTGATTTACTACTTGCTCCCTGTGTTCGACCTTGGATTTCCATTCGAGCATAAATTTTATTTGTTTTCACGCTTTATTAGCTACACTGCGATGTATCATTTTTAAAACGCCAATTCAGAGCAATAAACATTTTGGCACCATTGCCAGGGAGCAATGTGCAAGTTGATCTCTTGATTACGATTCCTGACTTGATACTAACTTCATTTATCTCTTTTGATTGTGATTTATGCGGTGGATTTTGTTGAGGAGCAAGATCAACCACACAACAACTCTAGGGGTAGGTAAACCACAAATCCATCTTCGCTAAGCCCTTGATTCTAAAAAGCTAAAAGAAGAAAAAAATTGATTAGGACCAACTTGCATTCTATTTTTAGATTAATCATCACAAGTTGCATAATTTGATGCATTTTTAGAAACATCCCAAACCTGATTCTTGCACCTATTTAGGGATTTAAGACACCTAGGGCTACCACCTTCTTGATTGAGCCCTAAGTGCCAGATTTGCAATTAATTGATTGGACCAATTAGAGCCAATTAGGGTTTCCATTCTAGGGTTTTAGAGACACACTTGCTTAAAAAAAAAGATTCATGTTCCCAAAGTGTGTGTGTCCTAGGCCTTGGTTGAACTTACCTAAATAAGTAAAGCCTAAAAATCAATCTCTAAATCTCAGTTGAATAGTAAAAGAGGGACCTAATAATCAAGGACAAATCAGGTGAAGTTCACCCACCTTATGGGGTCAACCAATCTTCAAATTAGGTCACCACTCACAAAAACATCTGAAAGTTCAAGTGAAATCCTAAGCACTCACGCTCTAAACATAAAATTGGTAGACTTAAGAGGTCAAGTTATCCATTCTGGTCTACTTGGACTCGCAGTGACAATGAAGGTTGGGTGGGGGAAACCCTATAACCTGTAGGGGCACTCTACTGTGTAGGGGTTTTTGTGGGATTCTCCCTTCCTGGCTGCACAGGTAATTCTCAGGTGGATGACTTTCTGATCTAGGGGTATCATCCACCCCGAACCTCTATAGTCATCCAAAGATATTTGGGTGTCTAGATTAGGTACATCAGATCTTCTATCCCTCATCTTCTCCATCGATGCATGTTTGGGAGGAGGTCCTTAAGACCACCCTTGAGGCCTCCATTAGCTATTCACTCTCGTCGAGGCCAAGTCTCAACCTCCCTGTTTGTGCAACAACCCGACTAGATCGATATCTCTTCTAATTCATCTGAGCTTAGATCTCCTTCATCTATAATCATGGAGCACCCAGCAGAAGAAGAAAACAATCTCCAGAATCAGCTTCAGCGCCTTAATGATCTCTTCCAAGCTTTTATGAATCCACCGCAACATCCTATGATGCAAGATCATTACAATCCCGTTGCGTTGGCGATCGACCCTCGACTCCAAATCCTGGCTGGAGGTTTTGATACTGAACTCAAGCACAACAGGATTCATGCTATCCCTAAATTTCATGGGCTTAATTCCAAAGATCCCTTCCAACATATCAAGCAACTCAAGCATCTGGCCCAGACCTTCGTGTCAGAAGCTCAAAATTGGGATATCTTGCTCATGAAAATGTTCTCCTTCTCTCTCATGGACAAGGTTGCTCATTGGCACCAAGCCCTATCTCGTCTGATCAACACATGGATTGAATTGCAATCTGAGTTTCTAAAAAAGTTCCTTCCCGTCGGTCGGACAGATGCTTTAAGGCACCAGATCACTCATTTCACGGAAAATGCAGGAGAACCACTTCATGAGGCACGGGATCACTTTTGGGATCTCATGCGAAAGTGCCTCATCACGGAGTTCTTAAATGGGAACAAGTCCTGTCTTTTTACCAAGGACTCCATGAGGATATTCGATTGTTCGTCAATGCAACCTTTGGAGGAAACATCACGGGTCAACACGAAAACACCGTGTGGGAGATTCTCGAGAACATGTGCGAGAACTCCATCAATAATGAATCCATGGGCATGTTCGATCGGACGAATGCCCGTGCATTATCGAATCCACGGGGAGCACATGAGACGCAGGGCCTGTCCTCTTCCATTGACTTGGAGTTAATGGCCAGTCGCCTGGACAAGGTCTCGATCATTAAGAAGAAGGTGGATGAGCTGACTCGACATTTGCAGCGAGCCACCTTTGTGCAAAACCCGTTCGCACAACCACCCTCTGGGAGGGAGGCTGTGCATAACATCTAATACCGATCTTCTTAGGGAATGGATCGATATCCACCCCTATCTGATCTAGGGTTCAGAGGAAACTCCAAATCTGCCTACTCTAGTTGGGGTAACTCTGAACCCTTGTCCTCTGATTTCTCTGAGGGTCCTTAGACCTGCGAAGACCTCAACGCCATCAAGAACTATCCTTTCTCAAACACCTACAACCCTGGATGGTGTAATCATCCTAATTTCACATGGTTAGGGAGCAATCAAAATCAAAGACCTCAATATTAGCCTCGACCACAAGCTTCTCATCCATATCAGCAACCTCAGCCTTGGCCCAATGTGACTTACCAATCAGGGTCAACTCGATAAGATCAAATGACCCTTATCCTTCAGACTCTTGCTGACATTCAGAAGATGAATGCGACTACGCAAAAATAGCATTAAGACGAGATCACAGAGGTTCGCAATCAACTCGCTTAGATGGCAAATCCCCGACAACCTGGTGCACTCCCTTCGCAACCTCTGCCCAATCTAAATAACATGCTGAACTAGAGGCACGTTATGAACTCGACTCAGGGATAGGCTCATTATGTCTATCAAGCCCCTTCTACTCCATCACCCGACAAGATGGAGGCTTCGACATCATATGCGAGTTATCAGCAGCAACCACCTCTTTTGCCTATCCCAACCCAGAACGAGGCAGGACTGAACTCTATTACTACTCGTAGTGGCAAAACAACTTAGGACCCACCTTACCCGAGCCACTCTTAGCCTGGTAGTTCAAGCCCAAACCCTAGGTTGGCCATCCAGGATACCCATATCCCAAATCAAGAACCTGGACCAATTCTAGAGGAACCTGTAGAGATTCCATTTTCGGAGGCCTTGACTAAAGGAAATAGGAAACTTAAACCTGTGTCTCTCGAGGAGGACCTGGTCAAGCTCTTTGAGCAGGTTCAAATAAACATCCCGTTGATGGATGCGATTCGCCACGTACTAGCTTATGCGAGATTTCTGAAGGACATATGTACACCTAAGCATAAGCTGCGAACCAAAGGTGGGAATCCAATCGTACTATCGGAGCAAGCTAGCTCCATCATCTTGAGAAAACTCCAGCCTAAGGCAAAAGACCCTGGTACCCCTCTGATTTCATGCAAGATCGGTGATTTAGATTTTGACAGAGCCCTTTTAGACTTAAGAGCTTCCATCAATTTGATCCCTATGCCCCTACTAGATCATTTTGAGGAGACTGAGCTAAAATCGACTGAGGTGACTTTACAGTTAGCTGACCAATTGATCAAGTCACCTAGAGGAGTTCTTGAGGATGCTCTGATTCAGATCCACAATTTCTACTTTCTTGTGGACTTCATTGTGTTAGATATGGAGACTCCTGAGAATATGAAGAATACACCGATTATACTAGGTAGACTGTTGTTAGCGATAGCCAGGGCGAACATTAATTGTAAAGAGGGCCAAATTGAATTGAAATTCGGGAACAAGACACTAAAAATTGATATATTTAAGGCCTAGAAAGGAATTAACTGTGGGGTAGTGGAACAAGTATGCGACATCAGTTCTGTGGTTGAGGACATGTTTCCTGAGGATGACCCAATCATACCTAATCCTCAACCCCAAGCAGAACATACCTCGCAGATAGAGGAACCTAGCACCGATCTAGACCCTCACACAACTCCCACCTTTTCTTCTAAGGCCCATCTCGAACCGCTTGCTACTACTAATAATCTTATTATGGAACTAAAGCCTCTTCCTAATCATCTGAAGTACGTCATTTTGGGTTTCGATCAAACATTTCCATTGGATGGACTTTCGATGATCTAATTGGCATTAGCCCTTCATATTGCACACACCGCATTTTTACCGAAGAGGGCGCACGACCATCCCATGAAAGACGTCTGAATCCTAATCTGCAGGAGGTCGTAAAGAAGGAGATCATCAAATGGTTAGATGCAAGGATCATCTACTCGATCTCCGACAGTTGGTGGGTGAGTCCAATCCAAGTTGTGCCTAAGAAGGCAGGACTGACCATGATCATGACTGAAATCGAAGAAACCATACCAACCCATATACTGAACTCGTGGAGGTTTGCATTGATTACAGAAGACTGAATGCCTCAACAAAGAATGATCATTTCCCACTACCATTCATTGATCAGATACTCAAGAAACTAGTGGCAAATCGATTCTTCTGCTTTTTGGATGGGTACTCTGGTTATAAGTAGGTGACAATCCATCCTGAGGACCAAGAGAAGACCACCTTCACCTGGCCCTACGGGACATACGTGTTCCGTAAGATGCCTTTCGGTCTCTGCAATGCACCTACTACCTTTCAGCAGTGCATGCTTGCCATTTTCTCAGATATGGTAGGTGAATACCTTGAAGTCTTCATGGATGACTTCTTGGTATTTGGGGAATCTTTTGATGATTGCCTCCTGCACTTGGTCCAAATCCTCAGGCGTTGCATCAACATGAATTTGGTTCTTTCCTAGGAAAAGCCCCAATTCATGGATCCTGAAGGAATTGTCCTGGGTCACCTTATTTCTGAGAATGGCATCTAGGTTGATCGATCCAAGGTTAATTTAATTTATAAACTACCATGCCTAGCTCAATCATGGACATTCGCTCTTGTCTAGGATATGTCAGTTTTTACCATCATTTCATTCCCAATTTCTTGAAAATCGCACACCCCCTAACTAATCTTCTCTTAAAGGATGTCCCTTTCGAGATCACCGATGAGTGCACTCACGCATTTGAGAGCCTACCTGATCGAGTTACTCAGGCATCAATCCTATAATCCCTTGATTGGTCTCTACCCTTTGAGATCATGTGTGATGCGTCTGACTACACAGTAGGGGTGATACTTGGGCAAAAAGTTGACGGGAAACCCGTGGTCATCTACTACGTCAGTGTGACGCTGGATGAGGCTCAGTGTAACTACATGGTTACTGAGAAAGAACTGTTGGCAGTACTATTTGGCTTGAAGAAATTCAGATTTTATCTTCTGGGTTCCCATGTCATCATTTACTCAGATCACATCGCTGTGAGGCACTTACTCACAAAGAAGGATGCGAAACCTCGATTGATCTATTGGATCTTGCTGTTGAAAGAATTTGATCTCGAGATTCGCGATAAGGTGGGAAAATAGAACATGGTAGTTGACCATTTGTCCCATCTTCCTTCATCAGTCATCGACCCGTCTAGTCCAATCACTGAGCATTTTCCAGACGAGCATCTACTAGCCATTCACTGTCTCCCCTAGTTTACTGATATAGTGAACTACTAGATTACGAGGAAAGTCCCGCCAGATTGGGCAACTTCCAGGCAGGACAAGCTGATTTCTGAGGCTAAGTATTATATTTGGGAGGAACCATATCTCTTCCACACTGGCAATGATCAAGTAATCCATAGATGCATTCTTGACAATGAGGTTAACGACATGATCTCATGCTGTCACAACCAGGCCTGTGGTGGCCATTTATTTGGGTGTAAAACCTCAACGAAAATTCTCAAGTGTAGGTTCTTCTGGCCCACAATGTTCAAAGGTGCACAAACGTATTGCAGGGCATGCACTAGTTGTCTGACCCTCGGCAACATGGGCCTGCGAGATATGATGCCCTTGAACCCGATAATTGTGTGTGAAATCTTTGACATATGTGGAATCGATTTCATGGGACCCTTTCTCAGATCTAACGGCTTCGAATACATCTTGCTAACTATTTATTACGCCTCTAAATGGATCGAAGCTATCCCCATGAGAACTAGCGATCATAAAGTTATTGTCTGATTCATCCAGAAGAACATCTTTTCCAAATTTGGGGTTCCTAAGGCCATCATTAGCATTGGCGGGTCTCATTTCAACAATGTACACTTCCAATCCCTAATGAGAAAGTACAGGGTGTATCATTGTATCTCGACTCCTTACCACCCCCAAACTAATGGATTGATAGAACTATCAAATCAAGAGATCAAGAAGATCCTTCAGGTCACTGTTCGGCCTGATAGGAAGGACTTGTCTACTCAACTTCTGAAAGCTTTGTGGGCCTATAGGAGTACCCATAAGACCCAATTAGGCATGTCTCCCTTTAGATTAGTGTACGGAAAGACGTGTCACCTTCTCATAGAGATGGAGTGTAAGGCCTATTTGGTAGTACGGAAGTGCAATCTGGATCTGATGAAGGCTAGAATACACCGTCGATTGCAAATGGGTGAGCTCGAGGAACCACACAATGATGCGTACGAGAACTCGCGTATCTACAATGAGCGGGTCAAAGACTTCCATGACAGGCACATTGTGCGAAAATCTTTCCACCTTGGTCAAAAAGTCCTACTCTTTGATGCCAAGCTCAAACTCTTCCTAGGAAAACTCAGATCTAAGTGGATTGGACCTTTCTCGGCAAGAAAAATCTTTGGAAATGGAGTCGTTGAAATTAGTGAACTCAACCATGATTTTGACCCTTTTGTCGTGAACGGTCAGAGACTTAAACCATTCATCGAGCTCACTAACCCGAACGTGGCTGAGTTATCTTTTGATCTCCATTCCCCCTGAGCTTATTATGCCCAGCTGATGGCATTAAATTAGCGCTTAACGGGAGGCAACCTATCATCTTTTGAAAAGAATCCGAAATTCGTTTGACATATCTCTTCACTGAAATCATATTGCACTTTAGGGATCATCCATTAGAATAGCCGACTCTACCTCTGGTACATGTACTAGAGCTTGAAATTGTTCGCAATAGTCAACCCAACCCATCCACCCACTCTTGGAACCTATTCTAATGTACTATCTAAGTTGAACTCGAACCCACCTAATTTACAATGAGGACATTGCAAATCGTAGGCATAGGGGGTATTAAAGTGCAAAACTCCATGAACATCAAATCTCACAAAAGGATTTCACACAAAATAAATAAATAAATAATGGAGGTTGAAGAAGGTCCATTTGAGAGAAAAATGAGAAAAAGGAGAAAGGAAAATTTAAAAGAAAAGAAAGGAGCAAAATGATAAAGAAAAAAATGGAGTCCCTTCAAAATAATATGGAACTTACCTAACTTCTAGGTTGGATCGAATGATGAATTAAGACCTGGAAGGCTAAAACTTA
The DNA here is from genome assembly GCA_037157565.1 of Thalassia testudinum. NCBI lineage: Eukaryota > Viridiplantae > Streptophyta > Magnoliopsida > Alismatales > Hydrocharitaceae > Thalassia > Thalassia testudinum. The sequence continues at coordinate 104,961,918 of JAZHRO010000003.1, read as the reverse complement.
AAGGATTAGTGGTGAATATCGACTGATAAACGCAAGTTTATCATCATTCTTATGCATTAAAATAAACCTAGCTCTTAGGATTTTACTCCACAAACGGGTTTTTGGGCTGCATTTAGGCATAAAATAGGTTAGGCATGCATTGCATTTTTTATTATCTTTTTAATATGTTTTTGTGAGTGTTAGGGATGTACAGATATATAGATCCCTAAAACCCTAGCACTCAAGAAGGCAAATGGTGAAGGAGAAGCCCAGACTAGCTGGAACTCAACCTAATCCAGCTCACCTCAGCTTGATCCAGCTCACCTCAGCTTGATCCAGCTCACTGCAACTGGAACCTAGCTTACTTGAACTAGGGTTAGCTCATCCCAGCTCCATTCAGCTAATCTCAGCTGGATGGCAGCTCAAGAGAGTTCACCTTATCGCACCCTAGCGCAAGTCAGCTCAGATCCAGCTCAACTTAGCTGAGTCTAGCTCATCTCAGCTCCTACTAGTCCACAGGGAGCTCTAGCTAGCTCAGCTAAGTTGATAGGAGTTCACCCCAGCTCAGATCCAGCTACATCCAGCTCCAACCATCTGAAGATGAATTCATCCCAGCTCAGGAAGCTCAAGTCCAGCTCCCGGGGACTTAGCTTAGCTCAACTCAGTTGAGCTAAGCTACCTTAGCTGCCTCAACCAGCTTGATTCTCCCCCGGAGCACCAAACCTAGCTCACCTTAGCTTATTTTGGTAGAAGCTAACTCACTTTAGCTTGGCTTAGTAACTAGCAAAGAACTAGCAAGCTAAGCCAGCTAGAGTAGCCCCATGCCAGCCTCTTCAACAGCAGCCAGCTCCAGCTCCAGCTCCAGACTTCTCCTCCTCAGCTCCTCCCTCCAAACCCTAGCTCAAACACCTTCTCCTCTACTCCTCCATTAGCTAAGCTAGCTTAGCTTAGCTTAGCTTAGCTAACAACCAGCTCCTTGGCCATCCACCACCTTCAAAGTCAACCCTAGCTAGCTTCACCAACTTAAGCCTACTTAAGCTAGCTACTCTACTCAAGTTGGCGCCACCTCCTAGCCATCCCTTCACCCCATTATCTCCACCAAAAGACACCTTAAGTTGGCGCCAAAAACTACCCCTAACCACCTCTATATTGGCGCCAACTTTCAGCCCTTAATCCACCCTACACCTACCCACATAAGCCATCCTAGCCATCCACCTAACCCCCCTTCTAGAATCCTTCTTGGCGCCAACTTAGACCCTCTTCTAGAAGCCATTTTGGAACCAATATCAAGGGGTGTCAACCCCCACAACTACCCCCTTGGTGCCTCTTAAGGTGGCGCCAAACACCCTTGGCCATTGGATCCTTAACCACCTCCATCATTCCATCTTGGCCCTCCATTTCAAGGGACACCTTAGCCCCCTTCCTATTCTATAAAAATCCACCACCTACCACCATTTGGGGGCATCCTCCATTAGTGTATTTTTCTACCTACATCCACCTATACCTACGCCCAAGGAGGAGTAGAGAAGGAGATTAAAGGGGCACATCACCAGCCCTTTTGGTGCCTTCTTCTCCCCACTCTCTTCAACTTGGGCCACGCCAAGGAGGAGGACTCTTCCACTTCAAGAAGGATGGCCAGGCAAGGGAGAAGGACCTAGGGTGGACGTCCACCCTTGGAGAGAAGCTTAGGGCACGCCCCCTTAGGGCTTGCCTTGGAGGACATCACCTTGGCGGAGCACTGCAAGGAAGGAGTTGAAGGACTCTTTTCAAGATTGGGAGCCACCAACCTTGGAGCAAGAAGCCCTCTTCTTCACCATCTATCTAGAGGATTTGTGTTTTCCTTTCTTTATGTCAATTTTCTAGTAGTAGAAGCATTCCTCTACTAGGCATTTTTGTTAAACACTTTTTTTTTAATTATCTAGTTGCCTTCTTTGCAATTTCTTGTTTGCATTGCTATTTGCTTATTTTTAGCATTCCTCACTCCCTCTCCCTAATTATTCTAGGCCTCTACTTGCCTAGAGTGAGCTTAGGGAGAGGCTCTACTTGCCACTTAGAAGTAGTATTTTAAATTGAAGTGTAAATCACCTTCCCGTCACCATTCCGCATGTTGTCTTAATTTAAAACAAAAAAATGATATATTGAAAAATACCAAAAAGAAAGTTGAGATTGTATTCCAAGCAAGAGAATCACTATTACAAACATTTGGCCTCCTTGGACAACCCTTGATACTCCCCTATCTAGGAATATAAATTTAAGAGTTGATCGATTTTACGCGTTACAACGACGTATTTTAACAAATCGCGTGAAATCGCTATCACCGACCTTAGGCCTCTTGGATCTGTTCTGAGATTTAAATACTCATGTACTTGTCAAGATTAGCATTAATCCTCAAGAGGTTGAGGAAAATGCAAAGCTTGTGTATTAGGTCTAAGGTTTAGGGATTATTTGACCTCATTAACTGACCTTTAGTTTGCAGGACTCGATAACTTAAGCACACTAAAATCACACACAATCTGGTTCAGTGTGCTTAAGTTTGAAATCATGCCAAAAAGTATTTATGTTGTTCTGAAAATGGTCCTAAGATCTAGATTAGGAGCAGCTCGAAAACACAAGTTGATTTGGATGAGTTCCTGGTGCGGAGAGGTGGAAAATTCCCCTCGATGATGTGCAATAACATATCATCTCCTCGGTGCTTGTCTCCTAAGATATATAAATATTCTACCGAGGGCACATAAGCACCTTGTGCTGGTTCAGATGCCTTGGGCGGCATTATCATGAAATGTTGATTGCCATGGTTTGGATTTAGCTATAGAACGTCATGGGCGGCACTATCCTAAAGTGTTGAAAGCCAGGGTTCTAGGGGTTGCCATGGGTGGTGCTATCTCGAAACATCGATTGCTAGGGATCCTACGAAGATTGATGATGGGGACAAGGAATCCGATACATAACATGTTTAGGGCTAATCTGAGGATTGATCTAAGGAAAAATGTAATGAAAAGAAAAATATAGAGAAAGATCTACACAAATAAAAATTTTCTTCTATCCCTCTCTATCTTACAAAAATAAACTGGCAAACTAAACCTGGGCTAACCATATTACAAGCACGGGTGCTTTAACCACTGGGTCCAACAATCCTTAGGATAGTTCTTGTGAGCCTTAGAAACCTTCGCGGTAGATTGAGGCGAAAGCTAGTCAAGTCTAGATCTGGGCTGGTACTTGAGTACCTCTAGGCCTAATATTGCTATTAAGATCTAATTCCTAGAGTCGCGGCTTAGTAAGACATCCTGACAGTTACCTCTGACCTAGATAACTAGTTTGGTCATAAGGTTTTTCTAAGGGACTAGCAAAAGCTAGGAATGGGGATATAATGGAAACATCATCATGAGCCATAACTAGCTCAATTTGATCTGATAAAGTTGATAAAAGCTCCTACATAACCATCAGAGGGTCATATATGCAAAATGTTCTACTTTGAGAAGAAGATAAGACACTAGGGTTATTTCTACAATTTTAACAGCATAGCACAATTACAGAATAACTATGAGGTACTTTAGGGGTTTATTAAGGGTCATATAGTCATTAATGTCTAATAAGTTGGTCCATGCATAACGAAACGAGTTTTCATGCATTTAAAGAATTAATGGACATCTGAAACCCTAAAAATAAATCTGCTTAATTAATTGGGATTCTGGTCATGATAAAATTCATCTAAACCTTCTAAAATTCATAGAAAAATATTCTCTAAGGTTTGGTACCCTTGATTTGACCTTCTAAACCTAATTTGACCTAAAATAGAGTCACAAATAGAAAACTACCTTAATTTGTGTTTTTGCATAAATTACCCAATCAAACTTGGTCAAAACCTAAATCTGACTTCACCATTAAATTTTTTATGTCCAAATTAGGTTTCTACCAAAATTTGAGTCTGATATGAGATTATTTCAACCTAGTTTGCATTTTGGTCCAAGTTTGACTCTTATTATCTCAAATAGCCCCTCAGCTTTGAATTCCTTACAAAATACCCCCTAACTTCATCTTCTTTGCATATTAGTCCTTTCCACCATTGGAGGTCAACCGACCTCCAAGCAAGCTTTGACCGAGCAGAATCCTACTCAAATGGCAATCAAATCCCACCAAATTTGGTGGGATTGATGTTCAACCTAGGAAAACCTATTAGGATCGATTCTAAGTCCTAAAATCGACAGATTTGTGCACGCAAACCCATGAAATTAGTGAGATTCTTCTTGAATCCTAAGCAAGCTTTGAAGCTTGTTTCCTGTTCTTTAAGCTTCCCTAAGCCCCATAAAAGACCCCCCATGGCATTCCTCACCTCTTTAGCGAGTTTTGGTCAGAGAAAACCTTCTCTCTCCCTTCTCCAGCCACCTTTGAACTTAGCTCCGGTGACTCCCCTCCGCTCTCCTCTTCCGGCCGTCCAACCATCAAATTGGACAACCAATCAGCTTCCCTTCTTCCTTGCAGTCATTACCAGCTAAAGTGTGATCGACTTCCCTATCTCCATCCTCGTTGCCGCCTCACCGCCCTTTTCTCCTTCTCCAGCTCCGGTCAAGCCACGAACAGTGCCCTTTGTCCCTCTTCCTCACCCTTAAGACCCTTTACCTACTCCTCTACTCCCCGACATCACTTCCCCCTCACCTGCACTTCAAATGAATGCCGCTACACCGTTTGACTCTCGCCACTTCACAGAGAGCAAATGCCCTCCATTTATTCCCTCGATTGGCCATTCCATCAACCCTCCGAACACACCCACAATCCTCCAACCATTCCGACCTTACTCCACCCACACACACCACGCCACACCATGCAGCCACCACCGTTGACTTCACCTCACCAAGATGAAGCTTTTGAACTTGTCTGACGCGGCCGAAAGGCCTTATTTGCATTTTCAGGTCCCAGGTTGAAGCCACCATTGTCAAAGCTTCTTTGAAGAGCCCCAGGTGGCGTTCTTGCGACCACGCTCCCAAGCGTTTGCTCCGGGCAGTGCGGAGTCACCTAAGGATCAACACCAGGTCTTCAATTGGGGATGCCAATCTCAGCCACTACCCTAATTTGATGAAGAAGTGCCTACTGCTATGCGAGGAGCCAGAGCAGGTGGGATAGTCCCACCTCATGGGTTGCTGAAGCTTGCATAGAGGATAAATTGTTTTTTTGATCGCCTCCGAGAGCACCGAGATGAGCTCTCACTTGCATGCTCCAACGCACATGCCCTTGCACACGGTTCACACCATGTGGGTCTGGGCATGGGTCTGATTACTTCGATCCGTTCAGGTTTCCGAGAGAATAGAAGAAGAAAGAGAGAGAGGAGGGGCTTTTGCCCTCTGTGTTTCTGCTGGTGCTCGATTCTGCTGGTTCTAAACACTGTTGGGATATTTGATTGCTGTGGCTTATTTGATTCTGATCACTGTTCATCTATTTAAATAAATTGTGAAGCTTAAACTCAAAGGGTAATTTGATGATTCAAATGACCATTTTACCCTAATCTTTTTGCATATTGATACTCGATTCGTTTTATATATTGTTCTGGATTATTCTTTTGATCTTAATTGCTTATATTTTACTTAGAATTGTGATTTTGAGATTGATTTGCTACTTGCTCCCTGCATTCAACCTCGAATTTCCATTTGAGCATAAATTCTATTTGTTTTCGCGCTTTATCAGCTATATTGCGATGTATCATTTTTAAAACACCGATTCAAAGCGATAAACATGCATCTTTTAATGTATGAGATCAATTAGATAAAGCATCAGCTAAAGATGATGATCAACCTCTTGATGATCCTTTAAATATTCCTAAAGACACCATCTCTAGTGAACTTCCAAAAGATCTAACCTACACCAATTATCACCCTAAAGAATTGGTGATTGGTGCAGTCTCAAAAGGAATTCAAACCAAATCATCTTTTAATAACCTTGCACTTATTGTTTTTGTATCCCAACTAGAACCCAATTCTGTGAAAGAAGCATTCACTGATGATTGTTGGATTGTAGCTATGCAAGAAGAATTGAACCAATTTAAATGAAATGATGGTTGAAAATTAGTTCCTAAGCTAGAATCTCAATCTATTATTGGAACAAAATGGATCTTTAAAAGTTGTAAGAAACAAAGCTAGACTTGTGGCTCAAGGCTATAATCAAGAAGAAAGAATTGATTTTGATGAAGCCTATGCTCCAATAGTTAGACTAGAATCCATTAGAATATTACTAGCTTTTGCTACTCAAATGGGATTTAAACTATTTTAGATGGATGTCAAAAGCACATTTCTTAATGGATTTGTAATAAAAGTCTATGTGAAACAACCCCCTGGCTTTAAAAATATAGAAAATCCTAATCATGTTTTCAAACTAAACAAAGCTTTATACAGACTTAAGCAAGCTTGTCGAGCTTGCTATGAAAGACTAAGAAACTACGTAATAGAAAATGAGTTCAAAATTTGCTCAATTGATCTAACCTTATTTACTGAAAGAAAAGATAACCAACTAACTCTAATCCAAATTTACGTTGACAACATAATATTTGATGCTACTGATGATCTTCTATGCTAAGAGTTTGCAAAAGTCATGCAGGATCAATTCGAGATGTGCATGATGGGAGAATTAAAGCTCTTCCTAGGGTGGCAAATTGATCAACTGGAAGATGGAATCTTCATTTCGTAGACCAAATACATGAAGGAGATTTTGAAGAAATTCGGAATGGAAAAAACAAAAGGGAAAGACAAACCAATGGATACCACTACACAACTCAAAGAAGATGAGTCAGGTAAGTTTGGAGATCAAAGCTATATAGAAGTATGATAGGATCTTTATTATACTTGACTGCTAGTAAGCCTAACATACTTTTTAATGTCTGTCATTATGCTAGATTTCAAGTAAATTCTAAAGAATATCACCTAAATGCCTTAACACGGATACTTAGGTACCTACTTAACACTGTAGATCTTGGTCTATTCTATCCTAAATCAGCCACACTTGACTCACTCTCCTATTATGATACTGATTATGCGAGAAGTCAGATGATTGTAAGAGTACTAGTGAAATGTGTCAATTTCTAAAAAATTCTCTAGTATCTTGGGTCAACAAGAAACAAAGCAGTGTTTCTCTATCCACAATTGAAGCTAAGTACATTGCTGCCTCGATAACTTGTTCATAGATCTTGTGGATGCAATAAACACTTGGAGTTTTTGGACTAAACATTGAAAACACTAGAATCCTTTGTGACAATATGACGTTGGGAAATGCATTAGGTTAATTCATTCATTGTAGCATGTGCTTACGACATCAATTTTAATTAGAATAATCGAGGTGAGTCCAAGTGTCAAACATTGCAAGGCAAGAAATCGGCTCAAATATTCACTTCAATGTCACAAGATATGCCGTTTAATTTGTTTGTGAGAAAAAGAGAGGGAAAGAAAGAGAATAAGGTTAGAAATCTGAGGTAAAATGGAGGTCATTAACTATGCAATATAGTAGGAACATGGATTCACATAAGTGGAGCTAAGTGCCAACACATGAATTTTGATAATTAGAACTACTATATTGCACATGGAAAATATCTTGAAACTATGAGCAAGTACATTAGAGGAGTGCTTGAAAACATGCAACACTACGCTAAAGCAACAAAAATAAATGAGAGAAACAAGGGGTGTCAAGGTAGTCACGGCAGTGGGGGAAGCTTCCGTCGGTGGCTTGGAGACTCCAAGGATGTCCTCTCAGCTCTGAAAGGTGGTGAGGGCTCCTAGGTAGAAGATGGTAAAAGGTGGAGGGGGATAGGTCCTTATATAGTGGTGTAGGAGCGTGTGTTTGCGTGCATGGGTCAACAGCAACATTTAAAACGTCACTGAATACTCACCTCAAGCATCGCTAAAGGATCCAACTCATGTGCCCACAGGTGCTCGCAGCTGTCGTGTGTGGTCGAAGGTGAGCCATCCGATGCTTCATCAATAGTCAAGATGAGTCGCTGAGATCACATGCTGCTTTAAGATGTCTGGGCATGCACTCAACCATCCGATTTGCATCAGAGGGTTGAGATTGCGCGCAAGATCGTGCTTCAGATCACTCCTTGGGTGCACGTATTATCAGGTGTCGGTGTGAGTGTCAGGGTGCACGTGCACGCATCGCGTGCATCTGGCGCGTGAGATCGTGCCACGTCGCCTCTATCAAAGCCGCTCTCTTTCTATCGAATAGCTCTAATCGATTGAAGCATGCCCTTGTGAGGATTTGGAAGCGCGATGGGTTTTGAAGGCGCACCTTCGCGATGCAAGTGCTTGTCTCCACCAATGTGCTGTGCGCGTCGATTGTTGTGGCGAGGGAGTTGCCACTTGCGCCTCTTCAGCCATTGGATGGGAAATGGACGGTCGAGATCGAGTGTGCTGTGTGATGGAGAGAAGAGGGTGTGGCTGCTGGTTCGCAAAGGATGGCCTGGATGGCGCCACCTGGCGTCATTTGGGTCGTCTATCTTCAGATGCTTGTTAGGGATGCTACAGATGTCGAAACGAGTCAATGTTTACACCAATGGGCTGCAATTGTTGATCCGGATCCATCTGTATGGTTGGATTTTTCATCTAAAGCTCCAAAATGTATCACTTTGTCTCCTGGCCATGATAATATACAAATTATCCTAAATGCAATATGATGAATGTTATGCATTATTCACAATACTAAATGCAATGTTAAGTTTAGGAATTAACAAAAGTAGGCTTCTTAGCATGAATAAATGCATATTTTTCATACTCCCATGCCTATCTTTTGCTAGTCCCTAACAAAATTAACCTAAATGCTATTTATAACTAAAACTAATAATTAATCTCTTGGGCATAAGTTCCTTATCAACAGGAGGAAATTTCTACTAAGAACCTAACTTGCAGAGACTCAACAGTACCCGGGAGCCTGCCAAAATGTGGACTGCTGGAATCACCTCCTTATTCCATATGGAAACAAATATATATTTTTTCCTTTTTTATCTTTTCTAATTTTTATTTTGGATTTTTGCAGTTGAGGATTTCGGGGTAACTTTTTATGGCTACCCAACCCACCCAAGACTCGAAAAGGACTCTAACTACTAAGCATCTTATTGTGAAAGTGATAGACTCACTTAACGACAATTAAAATAGACTTCTGGTTTCTACGCCTCTAGGTGACCCAAAAGAGAAAATGTTGCCTAAAGGTGTATCTATTTGACGGATATCTTTCTGCCTACATTTTATTTTTGTGGGGTCAACACAAGGGCCAACCCAATGTATATCTCCTCGGATTTTGCTACTTACCCACTTCTTCCTTAAGAGTTTTGGAATTCTTGTGCACTTTATGAGCTGGGATCTAGACAACCGGCCAATGGGATGTTAACCATGACAACTTACCAGCCATACTCGTGTGGTGAAGTGTGGCTTATTTCTTTTTTTCTTTTCTCCTTTTTCTGTTTTACTATTTCTCTCTATTTTTTTTTAATTTTTAAGTAGGTGACTTTCCTGATCTAAGATTTAGCTAAAGGTAGTAGTAAAAGAGACTGGTCCTATGCTTGGGCTCTGGACAACAGGCCAATGGGTTGCTACCCATGACAACTTGCCAGCCATACTACTATAGAAGGTTCATTAGCTACCCAATTTCCGTTAGAATCACCGATGAGTGAGTCAGTGCAAAACGTGTGTGGATGCTTAGGCTAAAATTCCCCCCAAATCAGAGGGCGGGTTGATAAGTCGTATACTTATCAACCTTCTTTATTCACCAGATTAATATAAATTACAGTGGTGAGGACTTGAGACCAAGTCCACATTTTAGTGGACACTTGACTGATTAAGTCCGAAGGCCTGAAGAGTCTATGCATTCAGAAACCTAACATATCATTTCCTAAAGTTGAAAAGCTCCTAATACCTAAGTTTTCTTTTCCTAATTTTTTTTAATGTATAAAAAGAAATAGAAATTAGTTCAGCTAGACCTAGAGTCAGAAGTCTGTAGATGCGGACTAGGTTATGGTGAAGTCCCATCCCTAAGGAATGGGAACTCAGAAAATCTTTGGTCATGCATGCCTTAGTCCAATCGTCTCTTTTCCTTTGGACCTGCAGACCAGAAGTTTGCTTGGATGGATGTAAGCCTAATCTATAATGTCAAACATTTAGATTGTTAGAATAAGTAGCTCTTGTCCTTATAAAATTAGGTTTAAGGTGATGATGAAGGATAGGGTTTTTATTCCTCCCTAGATCTAAGTCATAATGGTCATAGGGGTCCTGATAAGAGGTCGATGGCTTGATCAACTTAGGACCCCTATAGTCAACATTTCTTCTTTGTTTTATTGTCCACAGGAGGGGTTATTTCAATGTCCATCCAAAAACTTGATTTCAACAAAATGTTCTCTTCCTCTTCTAAAAGTTTGAAATCTAAAGTTTTAGCCAATTCCACATTGGTTGCATTAACACCTTTGAGACTTGGGTTAGCTACAAAAGAATGTGTTTAACCAATCATAATTGATTCGGGTGGGTCAAAGTGAAAATCCTCCCCATCATCAATCATGATTTCTTTGTCTAATTCCTCATAGCCATTGGAGCCTAAAATCTTGTTCATTTATTCTAAATCATAGTCACTCATCAAGGAAGAACTTGTGATGGAGCTAATTTCATCATTCATTTCATGCTCCAGTTCTTTCCGTTGCCTTTCCTTTAAATCCATGATGGGATCTTTAAGTATTTCTCAATCAAATTATTCAGAGTCAAACTCCCCATCCCCAAATCTTGATGTCCCTATTACTGAATTATTATCATTCAATTCTAGGACATTGACCCAATCATATCATTCAAATTTTCATATTCTTCCTCATTTTCTACCTATTTGTGTTCCAAAGGATCCTCATTGCTTTCCAACATTAAGGAAGTGTTGATAGTGGACTGCACCAATTTTGGGCAACTAGGTGTGGTCCAATCAATTATCACTGGGCCTCATTCCATTGACTCTGAGAAAGAAGTTTCTTTCATCACTTTCTGTTGACCCTCTTTATCCAATTGTTGGAACATATCAATCATAGCTTGTTTCCCCTCAATCAATTCTTGATTCTATCTACATAACTCCAACTGAAGGCTATCAAGAATTGACTAAGTGTCATTAGGCTTCCCTTGGATTTCCTCCTTACCATTCAAATCAGGGTTAGGAGGGTATGGTTGAGGATGTGCATTAGAGTCCATACTATGGTTTAGTTTCTTAGGTGGGTCCTCCATTCTATCATTTTTAGGATCCAATTCCTCAAGAGGCACCATTTTTTGTTTAGTCCTACTCCAGAATAATTGAGGTTCTAAGTCCTCCAGTCGGATTCTTCGTCTGGGATCTAAAGCAGGGGCTGATCATTCTTGATTTTCCTAGGTTTATGATCATCAGTTGATTTCCATTTTTATAAAATCCCTTCCAATCCATAGGTCAAGTAGGAGAGGTCCTTGAAATCAGATGAGCTATCTTAGTTATGGTCTTGGGAAGGGTAGGGGTCTTGGTGTTCTCCTAGAGTGTAGGCCCTATTAGATTGGTTAGTGGGTGGGTGGGACCTAAAAGTGGAGTCATCATGAGGAGAATTAAGATAAAGATCCCCAAGGTTTCGATCATACCCTTGAGTGGGTGGGTTGGAAGTATCCCAATACAAGGTTGATGCATGTTGGTTAAAATTGGGATAGTTGGGACAAGAGGGGTATTCTGGGTGCTCAGGTCTTGGATTAAGTCCCCAACTAGGTGGTTGGTTATCCCAAGTAAGTTGTGGATACATTATACTTGGGTTAGAATACAAATCATGTTGGTGATAGTTTGGGAAGGAAGGATAAGCATTAAAATCTATTGTTTGGAAGAAGTGGAGGGATGAGAGAAGAAGAAATGAGAGAATTAAGTGTGCACAATCAAGCAAGAAAAACTAAGCCCTATAGTGTAGACCTAGGTGACCTACACTTCAGAAGTAAATTTCGACCACACGACAAATTCGGTGTTGTCCTTACTCCCGAAGGTGGTAAAGTTAGGAAGGCAAAATAGGGGGAGCATGTATCGAGGGTCGCTAATTATGCCAAACCCCTGCTTAGTTAAGTCGTTTGACAATTGGGCCTCCCAACTTAGCACCTTTTGGAGCAAGCAGACGTCACCAATTCGCAATGCGTTCAGGAAAATACCCTGAAACGGACTCAATGAATCCTAGGGCCAACGTCTACTCAATTTTAATTTAGGACTAGGTCAGTGCTTGTGCTCAAGGATTAAGTGAAGGGCATTAAGGTGGTTGATGCCTTTAAAGATTCCAATTAAGCTATGTGCACAATCGGGTGCAAGGACCTAATGCCAAAACAAGTTTTTTTTTATCAAGCAAGATTGTGATGAACAGCTTTTAGAATTTGAACCATGCTTTATTGGATTTTAGGATTCCACTTGTTTACGGATTCAATCAAGGCACAAAGTTGTAGCCACAAGATTGGTGAAGATTGATTTTCTTTAAGGTATTTTGTGTGAATATGACGTTAAAAGTACCTTAGTGTGGAAGATCCTAGGGCATGCAACCTCTACTGAATGAATCTTATTTTTAATTTTTGAATTTATCAAGAAAGGTTCAATCAAAGCAAACAATGACTCTATCTTGACCAAAATCAAATGATCTTTTCAAAAAAATCAATTTCAGAATTTTTTGAGGATGATAGATCACCTAAATTCATGTTTTTCCAAGAGGGGGTCAATCTATCCAGAACCTCTCGATTAGTGTGTAAGTTTAGAAATTGAATCAGAACAAGTACTAATCTTTTTCAAATGCACAAATAGTCTTCAGAAGAAGCATAGAAAACTTCAAGATATTTCCAAAAATATAAATCTCTCACAAATCCAATTTGCATGGAGTTCGCAGCAAAAGAAACAATCTACGAGTCTCCAGAAATCAGGACAACCTTGAGCACTTTCAGTAGATAATTTTTCATGACCAAACTGAAAAGAGTTGGGCTATGAAATTTTAGGTGGAGTTTGTTCACTGGAAAGAGCACCTCTGAAATTCTTTCAGGAATTTTTAAAGGTGTTAAGGGTCCTTTAATTGTGTGCTCAACCCAAGTCTAGAAAATAGTCTTGCGAAATTAACGAGTTGAGAACTTAGTGGTGGTGTTTCCTTTGACAAACACAAGAGAGGGGTTTTTTTTAAAGCACCACCACTTAGATCTTTTTTTTGGTCTAGCGATGGAGGGTTACCTTTGGATCTTGGGAAAACAGGATATCAAACCTTCGAGTTGATGGCGGTCTTCTCTTGTGCTTCCTTTGATCCAATCCGATCAACTCTCCTTCCGTTGCCGATGAACGAGATTCTTGCAACCAATAAGAAGAAAGGAAAGTTAGATAACACAAGTATGAATAATGCCCAAGGAAATGAAAGCAAATAAAAGATCGGTTGCCTCCTCGGCAACGGTTCCAAAAACTGACGTCGGGAAGCACATTAAGTTAATTCATTCGTTGTAGCATGCATTTACGACATCAATTTTTATTAGAATAATCGAACGAGCATGCATTTACGACATCAATTTTTATTAGAATAATCGAACGTGAGTTCGAGTGTCGAACATGGGGAGGCGAGAAATCAGATGAAATATTCGCTTCAATGTCACAAGATATGCTGTTCAATTTGTTTGCAAGAAAAAGAGAGAGAAAAAGAGAGAATAGGGTTAGAAATCTAAGGTAAAACCGAGGTCATTAACTATGCGATATAGTAAGAACATGGATTCGCATAAGAACCAGCACACCAATTATGATAATGAGAACTACTATATTGTGCATGCAAAATGTCTTGAAACTATGAGCAAGTACATTAGAGGAATGCTTGAAAACATGCAACACTATGCTAAAGCAACAAAAATAAATGAGAGAAACATGAGGACATCGAGGCAGCCACGATGATGGGAGAAGCTTCTGTTGGTGGCTCGGTGACTCCAAGGATGTGCTCTTAGATCTAGAAGGTGGTGAGGACTCCTAAGTAGAAGATGGTAAAAGGTGGAGGGGGATAGGTCCATATATAGTGGTGTAGGAGGGTGTGTTTGCGAGCATGGGTCAACAGCGACATTTAAAACATCGCTGAAGGCCTGCCGTGAGTGTCGCTAAAGGACCCAACTCATGTGCCCACTGGCACTCACGGCTATCACGTGCGATCAAAGGTGAGCCGTTCGATGCTTCATCGACGGTCGAGATGAAACGCTAAGATCACACACTGCTTTAAGACGTCTAGGCACACGCTCAACCGTCGGGTTTGCATTAGAGGGCTGAGATTGCACGCAAGATTGCACTTCAGATCGTGCCTTGGGTGTGCATATGATCGTTGGTCAGGGTGCACGTGCATGCATCACACGCATCCGACACATGAGATTATGCCACGTAGCCTCCATCAAAGCTGCCCGCTTGCGATTGAACAGCTCCAATCAATTAAAGTGCACCCTTCGAGGATTTGGAAGCACGACGGGTTTTGAACATATGCCTTCGCGATGCGATGGGGCTCAGTGACTCCAAGGATGTGCTCTCATCTCTAGAAGGTGGTGAGGACTCCTAGGTAGAAGATGGTAAAAGGTGGAGGGGGATAGGTCCTTATATAGTGGTGTAGGAGGGTATGTTTGCGTGCATGGGTCAACAGCAACATTTAAAATGTCACTGAAGACCTGTTGCAAGCATTGCTAAAGGACCCAGCTCATGTGCCCGCTAGCACTCGCGGTTGTCGCATGTGAACAAAGGTGAGTCGTTCGATGCTTCATCGACAGTCGAGATGAAACGTTAAGATCACGCATTGCTTTAAGACGTCTGGGCACGTGCTCAACCGTCAGATTTGCATCAGAGGGTTGAGATTACACGCAAGATCACACTTCAGATCGAGCCTTGGGTGCACATATATCGGGCGTCAGGGTGCGCATGCACGCATCGCACGCATCCGACGTGTGAGATTATGCCACGTAGCCTCCATCAGAGCTGCTCGCTTGCGATTGAATGGCTCTAATCGATTGAAGTGCACCCTTGCGAGGATTTGGAAGCACGGCGGGTTTCGAACACATGCCTTTGCGATGCAAGCACTCGTCTGCACCAACACGTTGTGCACGTGGATTGTCGGGGTGAGGGAGTTGCCACTTGTGCCTCTTCGATCATTGGATGGGCACCATCCAAGTCGCCCTTCACGCACCAGCAGCCACACCTTTATCGCTCCATCACACCGCACACCCAATCTCGGCCGTCCATTTCCCACGTGGCACCATCTGGGCCGTCTATCTTTAGATGCTTGTTAATGATGCTACATATGTCGGAATGGGTCGATGTTTGTGTCGATGGGCTGCAATTGTCGATTTGGATCCATCTGTACGGTTTGATTTTTCATCTGATGCTCCAAAATGTATCGCCTTGTCTCCTGGTCATGATAATATACAAATTACTATGCAATTTATATAAATTATCCTAAATGCAATATGATGAATGTTATGCATTATTCATAATGCTAAATGTAATGTTAAGTTTAGGAATTAACATAAGTAGGCATTTTATCATGAATAAATGCATATTTATACAATACTAGTGCAATAAACTTGTCCAAAAATCCCATTGAACATTCTAGAACAAACATATACATATCAGACATCATTTCCTTAAAGATTATTCCCTAAAGAAGGAAATAATCCTAGAATTTGTTCAAATAGAGAAACAACTAACTGATATCTTCATAAGACCATTTGCAAGAGAAAGATTTATAATAATAAGAAGAGAGCTAGTCTTAACAAGACTTGCTGAACTTTGATTGCTGATTGTTGTTTTGTCTTGCAAGCCATTAGTCGATCAAACAATTGTCTTGATCGATCAATAGTTGATCGATCAAATATTAATTCTGATCGATCAAGTTTTGAATTTTTGGGTGGGAAATTTCCATACAAAGTTTTCAACTTTCAGTCAACTAATCTTTGTTTTGATCGACCGACCTGTTTCTTTTGATTGACTAAAACTATAACAGAATTGTGATTATGGCTCTTAAATGATCTCGTGCATCCACCTCCACCTCTAGAGATGACACCTTTAATCATTTCTTTATTAGTGACGAGCCACGTCACAATTTTTCTCTTTACCCACGTCTCTCAACTCATGTTGGTTGACCCATTGACTGAGACTACTTAAAGTGCATCTTTCTGGGTCTTAGAGGCTGACTTACCTATCATAGGAAAGGTTTTCTCTTTGATTTGATGTTTTATGCAGGTGCAAGGGGTAGTCACATCAAGGTCGTTGATCCTATGGCTTGCCACCTCTTCTATTCTAACCTTCGCAACATAGGTAAAGGTTTTGACATTCAGCTAAAGTTTAATGTCTACAACATCGAGGTTCTTGTCAGTGCCGATGTCTTATCTAAGGTTCTTGCTTGTCCCTCCTCCAGTCCCACTTATCTTGAGTTGCACCATGACACCTCCTCCGAGGTTATTACGGAGAGTTGATGACTCATGAATCCTTTGACTTGGCAAGCCCATGTTGAATCTCTCGAGTTGCTACACTAACGTGTTTGGTTTTGAAAAACCTATCGTTCTAGTATGAAAGCAAAGAACTTGTGTTCAACAAATAAAATTTATACCGAAATGGAAATCCTGAGTCGAACACAGGGAGGCGGACGTTTGATTTAAAAACACGCGTTTATTTTATTTGTCACGAAGTAAATTAATTGATTGGAAACTATCTATCTATCTATTTACAATAAATAGAAGAGAGAGAGAGAATATTACAAACAAAAATCAAAATGAGATGTAGAATGAACATGGGATTCATTATCAAAAGATTGTTCATTACACTAAACATTACGACTAGAAAGCGTGAAAATGATTACACTAGAAAGCAGTAAATCTATTCTAGAAAGCGGTAAAAAGAATGGGGAGAGAGATATCCTCCTCGACAGTCGCTTGGAGGATGAGCTGGACGGGACAACTCTTGGATGAAGAAGGACAAAGCAGGATGAAGGAGGGCGAAGTAGGAAGAACGGGAATGGGGCAGCACGTCGTCGTCGTCATCATGGGATCCACTTCCGAAAGGGGGACGAAAAATTGACTTTATCTCGCGAGAAGCATCCCGGGTGTGGGACAAGCTTCTCTTGAGCTTTGGAGAGGGAGAGAAGAGAAGGAAGGGATGAGAATTTCGAGTGGAGGGGGTCTCCTTTTATAGTTGCAAGGAGTGGGGACAATTTGGTTATTACAACTCTAAAAACATTAAATCAGGGGTCCTTAGTGACAGATAAAATCGTCACTAAAGCCCAATCGTGGGCGTAGTGGGGGCAGCGCGTGCGCGCCCGCTGGCTTGCTCACGCGTGTAACACCCGTTCACGTTCAACTGACCTCAGTCATCCAATCGCGAGATCGGACCGCTTATCTTGCGCCTCCGCTCGCCTCTTCTATGCGCCCACCCGCGTGCGATCCCGCATTACGCGCGGGTGTGCGTCGGCGCATCATCTTGATTGAGTGCGCATGGCCGTTGGATTGTGATAGTGCGGTAAATCGGGCGCGCACCTGATGTAAACATGTTTACACTACTTAAAATGTCTATTTATGCATGTTCTTAGGCATAGGATTGCATTGCATACTATAATTATTGCACAACATGCATCATCTTACATTTAGAGTAGTTTGAATAAAATGGAGGTTAATTGTCTCCTTTTATGTTCATGGATAGGGCAAACTTTTTATCGGGACCTCAGATCGAAGATCCAACCGTACAGATGTGATCAGGGCGACGATTGGAGTTCAACGACTCCAAGATCGCCCTAATCAAACATTTGTAGCATCAGATAGTGACCGAGGAACCCTAGAAGATCAAGGGCCAAGATGGTGTGAATCCACACTTCAAACCACAAATTCGACCGCATGGATGGATTTGGATTGACAATCGCAGCCTAATGGCACAAAAATCAACTCAATCCGACACCCGTGGCACCATCTACATCATCCAGAAGATGGACGGCCAAGATGGCACCACGTGGCGCCATCTTGGCCGCACCATCTCAGCCATCCAACCTACCCTTAGGATCACCGCTGCCTCTCCAAAGAAAATTCGACGCGCGATCTGGGCCGTTGGATCTTGATCCAACGGCCACGAGCACGCACCACTAAAATCAACTCTGCGACCAACTCTCCTCTACAGCGCAGCGGGCGAGCACCTTATCGCGAGGCGCTGGCGGGCGTTCGAAACGCAAGAAGTAGGCAAGCAGTGCGGGCAAGCGGGTGCGATTGATTGCTCGATCGTGATCGAATAGTCACGCGTGCCCAATCTACCCCACGCGCTATTGCACGCTCGCGCGTGATGCGGGATCGTATGCGGGCGGGCGCGCAAAGGAGGCGGGCGGTAGCGCGATCTAAGCCATCTGATCTTGTGATCGGACGGCTGAGATTAGCTGGACGTGCACATAAGTTACGCGCGAGGAGGTGAGCGAACGTGCGAGCGCCACCCACGAAGGCCACGTTCGGACCTTTAGCGACGGTTTTATCCGTCACTAAAGGTCCTGAATTAATGTTTTCAGAATTGTAATGACCAAATTGCCCCCACTCCTTGCAACTATAAAAGGAGACCCCCTCCATATGAAATTTTGATCCCTTTCTTCTCTTCTCTCCCTCTCCAAAGCTCAAGAGAAGCTTGTCCCACACCCAGGATGCTTCTCGCGAGATAAAGCTAAATTTTCGTCCCCCTTTCGAAAGCGGATCCCGTGATGACAACGACATGCTGCCCCGTTCCCATTCTTCCCACTTCGTTCTCCATCGTCCTGCTCCGTCCTCCTTCGTCTAGGCATCATCCTGTCCGGCTCGTCCTCCAAGCAACCATCGAGGAGAATATTTCTCTCCCCATTCTTTTACTGCTTTCTAGAGTAGTTTTACTACTTTCTAGAATAGATTTACTGCTTTCTAGTTTAACCATTTTCTTGCTTTCTAGTCATAATGTTTAGTGTAACAATCTTTTTGATGATGAATTCCATGTTCATTCTACATCTCGTTTTGATTTTTGTTTGTAATATTCTCTCTCTCTCTTTTCTATTTATTATAAATAGTTAGATAATTCTAATCAATTAATTTACTTTGTGACAAATAAATCAAACGTGTGTTTTTAAATCAAACGTCCGCCTCCCTGTGTTCGACCCGGGATTTCTATTCTGATATAAATTTTATTTGTTGAACACGAGTTCTTCGCTTTCATACTACGACGACAGGTTTTTCAAAACCAAATACGTTAGCGCAGCAACTCGTACGTTCAACATTTTGGCGCCGTTGCCGAGGATTCAACATTTTGGCGCCGTTGCTAGCAACCCATACATTCAACTTTTTGGTGCCGTTGCCGGGGACTCAACATTTTGGCACCCCGGCAACGCTATTTGATTTTTTCTTTGCATTTTTACAACTTACGAATCATTTACCTCACTTCTCTCCTTTCTTATTGTGATTGCAGGTACTCTTTTGAGACGAGCAAAAGTGGTAGATTGAAGTAAAGTGCTATGGAAGGTTTTGTAAGTTATCCCCCACTTCCCACCTATTAGTTTTCACTCCACCACATAATAACACAAACATCAATCAACCTAGGTGTTCTTATAAACTCTAAGGTTAGATTGTTTGTTGTTTGACACCTACACCCACCCCAACCTCCACATTTAAAAAAAAAAAGAAAAAAAAAATCTCATAGAGGTACACAACCTCATCCGATTTTCAAACTCAACTGGTAAACCAATCTATGGAGCCAGTAGATACATCCAAACACATAATTGAGTAGAAATCAGATTAAGTAATCACTTGTGTGCCTAATTAAGTGGTGCAACAGGCCAATTGTTTGAGTTGATTGGGCCGCACCACTTCAATTAAAATCAACTCATCAAGTAGTTGCCACTTAGGTTCAACTATTAGGGATTTACCAGGCACTCCACATTCTTTTTAAGCTTTAAAGGAAAACATCTTCACCTGTGCTTTCAAAACCTGGTGTGCTGATGTAAACACATTTACATTACTTAAGATGTCTATTTATGCATGTTCTTAAGCATAGGATTGCATTTCATGATATAAATATTGCATAACATGCATCATCTTGCATTTAGAGTAGTTTGAATAAAATGGAGGTTAATTGTCTCCTTTTATGTGCTTGGATAGGGCAAACATTTTATCGGGATCTCGGATCAAAGATCCCTTCCTTCTCCTCTATACCTCTCCAAAGCTCAAGAGAAGCTTGTCCCACACCCGGGATGCTTCTCGCGAGGTAAAGTCCAAATTTTTGTCCTCCTTCGGAAGTGGATCCCGCGACGACGACGGCATGCTGCTCCGTTCCCATTCTTCCACTTCGTCCTCCTTCGTCTTGCTTCATCCTCCTTCGTCCAGGCGTCGTCCCGTCCGGCTCGTCCTCCAAGCGACCGTCGAGGAGGATTTCTCTCTCCCTATTCTTTTTACTGCTTTCTAGTATAGATTTACTACTTTCTAGAGTAGTTCTACTCGTCCTCCAAGAGATCGCCGAGGAGGACATTTCTCCCTCCATTCTTTTAATGCTTTCTAGAGTAAATTTATCACTTTCTAGTGCAATTGTTTTATCCTTTCTAGTTGTAATGAACAATCTCCTTAATGATAAATTCTCTGTTTATTCTACATCTCATTTTGATTTCTATGTGTAATATTCTCTCTCTCTGACCCTCTCTATCTCTTCTATTTATTGTAAATAATTAGATAGTTTTAAATTGAATTACCTTGTGACAAATAAAAAGAAACGTATAGTTTTTAAATCAAACATCTGCCTCCCTGTGTTCGACCCAGAATTTTCATTTCGATATAAATTTTATTTGTTGAACATGAATTCTTTGCTTTCAAGCTACAACGACAGATTTTCCAAAACCAAACACGTTAGCGTAGCGATTCGACCGTTCAACATTTTGGCGCCATTGCCGGGGAGGCGACGATCTTTGATTTCTCTTCGCGTTTTGTAACTTACAAATCATTTACCTCACTTTTCTCCTTTCTTATTGTAATTGCAGGTACTCTTTTGAGACGAGCAAAAGCGGTAGATTGGAGTAAAGTGCTGTGGAAGGTTTTGTAAGTTATCCCCCATTCTTTCCCCCTCCATAGATTTCATTCGCTACATTAAATCCAAATTCCAATTAACCTAGGTGTTTGCATAAATCCTAGGAATAGTTTGGTTGTTTGGATTCTCACTCACATTCATTCCACCTTCATTATATAAAAAAAAAAATAAAAAGATATTTTTGTGGGGCAATTTTCAACAAACACACAACGTACACCAACATTCAAAGGCACTTAATCGAATTGATTTGTTTCTACTCAACCGGGTTCTGATCTGTGGAACCGGTACACATAAAGTAACACATAAAAGACTAGGAATCATTCTAGGTTAACCATCTTTGTGTGCCTAACTTAGTGGTGCATTTGTGGCCAGTTGTTTGAGTTGTTTGAGCCACACCACGTCAATTAAAATCAACTCATCAAGTAGCTGCCAATTAGGTTCAACTCTTAGGGATTTACCAGGCACTCCACATTCTTTTTAAACTTTAAAGGAAAACATCTTCACCTATGCTTACAAAACCTAGTGTGCCAACGAAACTTGCTTGAAAACACCTAAAGTTGAATCCTAAAAGCTACTAAGCAAGATTTGAACATTAAAATTCACCACATCAAAAACAATCTTGCTTGAAAACCACTGGTTGTGCACGCACACACAAATCAATCAATCATTAAGGGCACAACCCATTTAAAGTGCCCATCACATTCCAAAGCACATTCAAACCTAACCATAAATAAAACAGAGTAGACGTTGGCCTTAAGGATTGGACTCGCTCTTCAGAACCCAGAACGAGATTATTTTCGATTAGTCTGTTTCTATTGTTCAATCTGATGTCTAGCTAGGGGAGCAGAGTCAAACGATCGTGGCTGGGGGGGTACACTAGGAACTGGAAGCGCAAGCCGAAGGAAGAACCTTCTCCCCAGTCCCTCCTTCTAACTGGTTGGATTGAACAGACGGAAGTAGATAAAATCGTTTCTTTACCTCAAGACGGGTTTTGGGAGTTTGTAGGTCTTTAGGCTAACCCATTTAAGGACAGGTTTGATTGTATTGCAGGGCACCTTTCTTCCTCCCGTGTTTCATGAATCCTTCCACATATTTCATGCATTCCCTCTCTTTCCCTCCTATTGTGAATTATCCTCAACATGACGATTATCCCGACTCGTATTATAATCGACCAACAGTTAGTTGGGATGATTCGGATTGGGGATACAGTTCCGGACCCTCATGTTTAGGGTCTAACCCTGAACACTTTGATTGTGATTTCTATCCTTCTCAGAGCCACATCGATTATAGATCATCTTCTTTTCATGAACAACCTAATACGATCTATAATCAAGAAGGATACACCGATCCTTACCCATCCTCTGATTTCACTACCTTTAGGTCATCACCATCTTTTGAACAATCTGAAATGACCTATTATCAGGAAGGGTATAACGAATCTCAATTCGTTAATTCCTATGCATTGATACCAAACCCACCCAACCCTGAACCAACTCATTTGGTTCAGGTTAACCAGGTTCAAGATAAGGTTCTGGCTAACTTGAGGAATATCATTCAATGTTTAGAAGTTCAACCAATACTTGCATTGAGAGATTGGAGCCCCTGATTGAAATGATTGATGATTTGAATAAGTCTTTGTTGGATTGGCTCCAGGACGTTAAGGATAAGAACCCCGGTGAGTTTCTACTTGGGAAATTAGCGAAATTGAAGATGAGATTCGTGGTTGCTTTGATTCAATCTTGGGATGATTCCCAGGATGAACCCTCTTCAGGAAAACCAATGACAGAACCCGCTCAGGCACCTATTGTGGGGACACGTGTTACGAGGCTGACTAGATTGAATTAAAGCAATCAATTAAGGAAGATCTGATTTCTTCACCTGAGATCCATGAGTCGGGTTATGAGGAAACGTATGTCTCCTTGGAACAGAAAGTGACAAATGATTTTGGGATATACATTGATATGGATCCTGATTTCTTTGATAGTGAAGATTCAAGTTACGAAGTCTTACGCGAGTTTTTTGAACACGATTTCTGTGAGACGATTGGGCCTGAGGAATCTGATAGATCATTTGATAGCCCAATAATTGAGGAAACTGATCTTATTAGGGCACACATTATGGATCCAGAATCGCATTTTCTGGAGGAATCAATTCAATGCCCTGATTATCAGTTACACCCTGTTGAGCTTATCGATAATTTTGTTTCTGAGATAATTAGACCCAAGTCAATTCTGATTCTGCCACATCATTTAGACTTGGAGATTTCAGATGAGGTGATTAATATATAAGAGGTCCTGGAATTTGATATGCTGAATGAGGAGGATAGGAGCCGAGAAGTTCTGATTTGGGAAGTTAATTTTGGAGGAAATGGAAGATTGAGTCGAAGGATTCCTTTTAAGATGAAACCATCAAAGTAGAACCCTTACGACATTTGTTTCGAGGATGTCAAACCCAAGCACACATTCAACAATTATCCTTTTGAGCTTAATTTCTCTATAACCCGACTTTTTGATCTTGGGTTGCATCCTCATAAATCGCAGGCTCGACCCCGCTTGCATTCTGATTTTAGGTTTTGGGTAATTTTTATCCAGAACCTAAGATATTCTCGATTATGGGGGATGGGTTTGCACCACAATCTGGTCCACATCTGTGGACCTCTGTTGATAGGTCAGAAGATTCTTCTATTTATTCTAATTCTGACCTGCACTTGTGAATTCTTCATTTCTTTTCTTTGTATAGTGTGCCTAGCTAAAGGCACTAAACTCAGCACATATACAATTTTTCTTAGTTTTCACCTCGAAGCGGACCTGACATTCACGCAATTCAGGTGCTTTCTACGCTTTTCCACTCTATTTTATGTCTTTTTAATACAATGAGGACATTGCATTAGATAGGTATGGGGGGGTGGATATTTATCTCTGAATTCATTCGTCAGCTCCATAGATTTGTTTTATTTTCTTTTATATAAAAAAAAAATTCAGAATTAGGAAAGAGAATTTGGGTTTAAAAAAATTTTCAATCTTAGGAAATACTACATTATGATTTGAACACAAAGACCCTTCAGGTCTTTGGACTTAATCAGCCTGTGTATCCACTAAAATGTGGATTTATTTTTCGAGTTCTCGCCAACCTGAATTTTATTTTAATTGGGGTAAATAAATTTTGGGTGATAAGTACACGACTTATTAACCCGCTCTCTGATTTGAGGGAATTTTGAGTTTCTAGCATCTACACACTATCTTGTCACTGACTCGTTGTTCGACGATTTTAACGAAAATTGGGTAGCTAATGAACCTTCTAGGGTGATATGGCTGGCAAGTTATCATGGGTAACAGCCCATAGGTAGGTTGTCCAGAGCCCGGTCACTAGATCTTTCTCTTTTTGTTGCCTTTAGGTAAATCTTAGATCAGGGAAGCCACCGACTTTAGAAAAAAAAAATCAAAAAGAAAAGGAGAAAAGAACAAAAAGAAATAAGCCACACTTCGCCGCACGAGTATGGCTGGCAAGTTGTCGGTGTTAACAGCTCATCGATCCGTTGTCCAGAACCCAGCTCAGTAAATGCACTAAAAATTCCCAAAACACTTAGGAAGAAGCGGAGAAGTAGAATAAATCGAGGAGATATACACTGGATTCACCCTTGTGATGACCCCGTTAAAAAAAAAAAAAAGTAGGGAGAAAGATACCGGTTGTAAAGATACACCTTTAGGTAGAATTATTTTTGAGGTCACCTAGAAGCGTAGAAACTCGAAGTCCGTTTTAACTGTCGGTCAACGAGTCTATCACAATCACAATAAGATGCTTAAAACTTAGGTTTCTCATCAAATCTTGGGTGAGTTGAATGGCCGTAGAAAGCCACTCTTAAATCCTAAAATTTGAAAATTCAAAAAAAAACAAAAAAAATAAAAAAGAAAAAGAGAAAAAGAAAATTTTCTTTGAATAAGGCGAGGGCTTGAGGCAGTTTGCTTTTTGGCTGATACCTGGGCACTGTTGTGTCTTTGAAAGTTCAGATCCTAAGTAGACAATTTCTTAATGATTGAAAATAACTCATGCGCAAATAATCCAACCTAATTCTTTTATAAATAGCATATAGTTTTTGCTAGGGACTAGCAAAAGATAGGCATGGGGGTATGATGTAAACACATTTACATTACTTAAGATGTCTATTTATTAAGCATTGGATTGCATTTCATGATATAAATATTGCATAACATGCATCATCTTGCATTTAGAGTAGTTTGAATAAAATGGAGGTTAATTGTCTCCTTTTATGTGCTTGGACAGGGCAAACATTTTATCGGGGCCTCGGATCAAAGATCCCTTCCTTCTCCTCTATACCTCTCCAAAGCTCAAGAGAAGCTTGTCCCACACCTGGGATGCTTCTCGCGAGATAAAGTCCAAATTTTCATCCTCCTTCGGAAGTGGATCTCGCGGCGACGACAGCGTGCTGCTCCATTCCCGCTCTTCCGCTTCGTCCTCCTTCGTCCTACTTCATCCTCCTTCGTCCAGGCGTCATCCCATCCGACTCGTCCTCCAAGCGACCGTTGAGGAGGATTTCTCTCTCCCTATTCTTTTTGCTACTTTCTAGTATAGATTTACTGCTTTCTAGAGTAGTTTTGCTCATCCTCCAAGCGATCGTCGAGGAGGATTTCTCCCTCCATTCTTTTAATTCTTTCTAGAGTAAATTTATCACTTTCTAGTGCAATTGTTTTATGCTTTCTAGTTGTAATGAACAATTTCCTTAATGATAAATTCTCTGTTTATTCTGCATCTCATTTTGATTTCTATGTGTAATATTCTCTCTCTCTCTTACCCTCTCTCTCTCTCTTCTATTTATTGTAAATAATTAGATAGTTTTAAATTGAATTACCTTGTGACAAATAAAAAGAAACGCATAGTTTTTAAATCAAACGTCCACCTCCCTGTGTTCGACCAGAAATTTTCATTTCGGTATAAATTTTATTTGTTGAACACGAATTCTTTGCTTTCAAGCTACAACGACAGGTTTTCCAAAACCAAACACGTTAGCGTAGCGATTCGACTGTTCAACATGTGCCAACAAAACTTGTTTGAAAACACCTAAAGTTGAATCCTAAAAGCTACTAAGCAAGATTTGAACCCTAAAATTCACCTCATCAAAAAATAATCTGGCTTGAAAACCACTGGTTATGCACGCACGCACAAATCAATCAATCATTAAGGGCACAACCCAAATAAAGGGTCCATCACATTCCAAAGCACATTCAAACCTAGCCCTAAATAAAATAGAGTAGACGTTGGCCTTAAGGATTCGACTCGCTCTTTAGAGCCCAGAAAGAGATTATTTTCGATTAGTCTATTTTTACTATTCAATCTGATGTCTAGCTAGGGGATCATAATCAAACGATCGCGGCTGGGGGGGTACACTAGGAATCCAGAGGCGCAAGTCGAAGGAAGAACCTTCTCCCCAGTCCCTCCTTCTAACTGGTTGGATTGAACAGACAGAAGTAGATTAAATCATTTCTTTATCTCAAGATGGGTTTTGGGAGTCTGTAGGTCTTTAGGCTAGCCCACTTAAGGACAGGTTTGTTTATTTGTGTTGCAGGGCACCTTTCTTCCTCCCGTCTCTCATGAATCCTTCTACATATTACACGCATTCCAGCTCTTTCCCTCCTATTTTGAGTTATCCTCAACATGACGATTATCCCGACTTGTACTGTAATCAACCATCAGTTAGTTGGGATAATTCAAATTGGGGATACAGTTCTGAACCTACGTGTTTAGGGTCTAACCCTAAACACTATCATTGTGATTTCTATCCTTCTCAGAGCCACATCGTTTATAGATCGTCACCCTTTCATGATCGTCACCCTAATAAGATCTATAATCAAGAAGGATACACCGATTCTTACCCATCCTCTGATTACACTGCCTTTAGGTCATCACCACCTTTTGAACAATCCGAAATGACCTATTATCAGGAAGGGTATAACGAATCTCAATTCGTTAATTCCCCTGCATTGATCCTAAACCCGCCCAACCTTGAACCAACTCATTTGGTTCAGGGTAATCAGGTTCAAGATAAGGTTCTGGCTAACTTAAGGAATATCATACAATCTTTAGAAGTTCAGCCAATACCTTACATTGAGAGATTGGAGCCCCTGATTGAAATGATTGATGATTTGAATAAGTCTTTGTTGGATTGGCTCCAAGACGTTAAGGATAAGAACCCCGGTGAGTTTCTACTTGGGAAATTAGTGAAATTGAGGATGAGATTTGTGGTTGCTTTAGTTCAGTCATGGGATGATTCCCAGGATGAACTCCCTTCAGGAAAGCCAATGTCAAAACCCGCTCAGGCACCTGTTGGGGGGGACATGTGTTACGCGACTGACCAGATTGAATTAGAGCAACCAATTAAGGATGATCTGATTTCTTCACCTGAGTCCCTAAGCCGGGGTACGAGGAAACGTATGTCTCCATGGATCAGAAAGTGACAGATGATTTTGAGACATACATTAATACGGATCTTGATTTCTTTGATTCTGATGGTGTAGATTCAAGTTGCAAAGTCTCATGCGAGTTTACAGAACACGATTTTTGTGAGACGATTGGGCATGAGGAATCTGAAAGATCATTAGATAGCCCAATAACTGAGGAAACTGATTTTATTAGGGCTCACATTATGGATCCAGAATTGCATTTTCTGGAGGATTCAATCAAATGCCCTAATTGTCAGTTACACCCCATCGAGCTTATCAATGATTCTGTTTCTGAGATAATTATACCTAAGGCAATTCTGATTCAGCCACATCATTTAGACTTGGAGATTTCAGATGGGGTAATTAGTATGCAAGAGGTCCTGAAATTTGACATGCTGAATGAGGAGGATAGGAGATAGGAAATTTTGATTTGGGAAGCAAGTTCTGGAGGAAGTAGAAGATTGAGTCGAAGGGTTCCTATTAAGCTGAAACCATCAAACCAGAACCCTTATGACATCTATTCTGAGGATGTCCAACCCAAGCACACATTCATTGATTATCCTTTGGAGCTTGAATTCTCTGTAACCCGACTTTTTGGTCTTGGGTTGCATCCTCATAAATCGCAGGCCCGACCCTGCTTGCATACTGATTTTAGGTTTTGGGTAATTTTTATCCAGAACCTGAGATATTCTCGATTATGGGGTATGGGTCTGCATCATAATCTGGTCCACATTTGTGGACCTCTGCTGACAGGTCAAAGGTTTCATCTTTTTATTTTGATTCTGACCTGCACCTGTGAATTCTTCATTTCTCTTCTTTGTATAGTGTGCCTAGCTGAAGGCACTAAATTCATCACGTATACAGTTTTTTTTTAGTTTTCATCTTGGAGCAAACCTGACATTCATGCAATTCAGGTGCTTTCTACGCTATTCCACTATGTTTTGTCTTTTTAATACAATGAGGACATTGCATTAGATAGGTATGGGGGGGTGGATATTCATCTCTGAATTAAGTCATCAGCTCTGTAGATTTGTTTTATTTTCTTTTATGAAGAAAAAAAATTGGAATTAGGAAAGAGAACTTGGGTTTAAGAAAATTTTCAATCTTAGGAAATACTACATTATGATCTGAACACAAAGACCCTTCAGGTCTTTGGACTTAATCAGCCCGTGCATCCACTAAAATGTGGATTTATTTTTCGAGTCCTCGCCAACCTAAATTCTATTTTAATTGGAGTAAATAAGTTTGGGTGATAAGTACATACTTATCAACCCACCCTCTGATTTGAGGGAATTTTGAGTTTTAAGCATCTACACACTATCTTTGCACTGACTCGTTCGGCGATTCTAACGGAAATTGGGTAGCTAATGAACCTTCTAGGGTGATATGGCTGACAAGTTATCGTAGGTAACAACCTATAGGTAGGTTGTCCAGAGCCTAGTCACTGGACCTTTCGCTTTTTGCTGCCTTTAGGTAAATCTTAGACCAGGGAAGCCACCTACTTAAAAAAAAAAAAAAAAAAAAGGGAGAAAAGGAGAAAAGAAAAAAAGAAATAAGCCACACTTCGTCGCACGAGTATTGCTGGCAAGTTATCGGTGGTAACAGCTCATCGACCGGTTGTCTAGAACCTAGCTCAATAAATGCACGGAAAATCCCAAAACACTTAGGAAGAAGTGGAGAAGTAGAATAAACCGGGGAGATATACACTAGATTCACCCTTGTGTTGACCCCATAAAAAAATAAAAGTAGGAAGAAAGCTACCGGTTGTAAAGATACACCTTTAGGCAGAATTCTTTTTTTAGGTCACCTAGAGGCGTAGAAATCCGAAGTCCATTTTAATTGCCGGTCAACGAGTCTATCACATTCACAATAAGATGCTTAGAACTTAGGGTTCTCATCAAATCTTGGGTGAGTTGAATGGCCGTAGAAAGGCACTCTTAAACCCTAAAACTTGAAAATCCAAAAAAAATAGAAAAGAGGAAAAAGAGAAAAAGAAAATTTTCTTTGAATAAGGCAAGGGCTTTAGGTGGTTTGCATTTTGGTAGATACTCGGGCACTATTGTGTCTTTGAAAGTTCAGATCCTAAGTAGACATTTTCTTAATGACTGAAAATAAACTCAAACCCAAATAATCCAACCTGATTCTTTTATAAATAGCATATAGTTTTTGCTAGGGACTAGCAAAAGATAGGCATGGGGGTATGATGTAAACATGTTTACACTACTTAAGATGTCTATTTATACATGTTCTTAAGCATAGGATTGCATTGCATACTATAAATATTGCATAACATGCATCATCTTGCATTTAGAGTAGTTTGAATAAAATGGAGGTTAATTATCTCCTTTTATGTTCATGGACAGGGCAAACCTTTTATCGGGACCTCGGATCGAAGATCCAACCATACAAATGTGATCAGGGCGACGATTGGTGTTCAACGACTCCAAGATCGCCCTAATCAGACTTCTATAGCATCAGATAGTAACTGGGGAACCCTAGAAGATCAAGGGCCAAGATGGTGTGAATCCACACTTCAAACCACAAATTTGACTGCACAGATGGATTCGGATCAACGATCGCAGCCTAACGGCGCAAAAATCGACGCAATCCGACACCCGTGGCACCATCTACATCATCCAGAAGATGGACGGCTAAGATGGCGCCATGTGGCGCCATCTTGGCCACGCCATCTCAACCGTCCAACCTACCCTCAGGATCGTCGCTGCCTCTCCAAAGAAAATCCGATGCGCAATCTGGGCCGTTGGATCTTGATCCAACGGCCATGAGCATGCGCCGCTAAAATCATCTCCGAGACCAACTCTCCTCCACAGCGCAGCGGGTGAACGCCTTATCGCGAGGCGCTGGCACGCGTTCGAAACACAAGAAGCGGGCGAGCGGGCACGATTGACCGCTCGATCGTGATCGAACGATCGCGGGCGCCCAATCCACCCCACGCGCTTTTGCACGCCCGCGCATGATGCGGGATCTTACGTGGGCGGGCACGCAAAGGAGCCGAGTGGTAGCATGATCTAAGCCATCCGATCTCGCGATCGAACAGCTGAGATCAATTGGACGTGCGAGTACGTTACGCGAGAGGAGGTGAGCGGGCGTGCGCACGTCGCCCATGAAGGCCACGTTCGGACCTTTAGCGACGGTTTTATCCGTCACTAAAGGTCCTGAATTAATGTTTTTAGAGTTGTAATGACCAAATTGCCCCCACTCCTTGCAACTATAAAAGGAGACCCCCTCCATACGAAATTCTGATCCCTTCCTTCTCTTCTCTCCCTCTCCAAAGCTCAAGAGAAGCTTGTCCCACACCTAGGATGCTTCTCGTGAGATAAAGTCAATTTTTTGTCCCCCTTTCAGAAGCGGATCCCACGACGACGACATGCTGCCCCGTTCCCATTCTTCCCGCTTCGTTCTCCTTCGTCCTGCTCTGTCCTCCTTCGTCCAGGCATCGTCCTATCCGGCTCGTCCACCAAGCGACCGTCGAGGAGGATATTTCTCTCCCCATTCTTTTACTGCTTTCTAGAGTAGTTTTACTGCTTTCTCGGATAGATTTACTGCTTTCAAGTTTAATCATTTTCTCACTTTCTAGTCATAATGTTTAGTGTAACAATCTTTTTGATGATGAATTCCATGTTCATTCTACATCTCCTTTTGGCTTTTGTTTGTAATATTCTCTCTCTCTTATTCTCTCTCTCTTTTCTATTTATTATAAATAGTTAGATAATTCTAATCAATTAATTTACTTCGTGACAAATAAATCAAACGTGTGTTTTTAAATCAAACGTCCACCTCCCTGTATTCGACCTAGG
Source organism: Thalassia testudinum (assembly GCA_037157565.1). Taxonomy (NCBI): domain Eukaryota; kingdom Viridiplantae; phylum Streptophyta; class Magnoliopsida; order Alismatales; family Hydrocharitaceae; genus Thalassia; species Thalassia testudinum. Next base: position 104,930,645 of record JAZHRO010000003.1, on the reverse strand, counting down.
ATTTCCATTCAGGTATAAATTTTATTTGTTGAACACGAGTTCTTCGCTTTCATACTACGACGACAGGTTTTTCAAAACCAAACACGTTAGCACAGCAACCCGTATGTTCAACATTTTGATCCTGGGAGTCATCCCCGCTCCAATTGCTGCGCGGCGAGGCTCGAACGCGCGCTTGTGCTTTGCGTTTGAGCGCTCGACCAACTCATTGGGGATGCGTTTGTGTCGAGCGCTTAAGTTAAGTGCGGGCGCATTGTAGCCATTGAATCTTGATCCAACGGCGGGGAAGGGCTGATGCGGAGGCCTTCAATGGGTGCATGCAGACGATTGCGCGATTGAGATAGCACCATGTGGTGCCATCTTGGCCATCCATCTTCTGGATGATGTAGATGGTGCCACGGGTGTTGAATTGACTCGATTTTCCCGCCATTAGGCTACAATCGTCGATCCGAATCCATCCGTGTAGTCAGATTTGTCATTTGAAGTGCAGATTCACACCATCTTGGCCCTTGATCTTCTAGGGTTCCCCGATCTCTATTTGATGCTACAGATGTTAGATTAGGGTGATCTTGGAGTCGTTGAAATCCAATCATCGCCCTGATCACATCTGTACGGTTGGATTTTTGATATGAGGCCCCGATAAAAAGTTTGTCCTGTCCATGAACATAAAAGGAGATAATTAACCTCCATTTTATTCAGACTAATTTAAATGCAAGATGATGCATGTTATGCAATATTTATAGTATGCAATGCAATCCTATGCTTAAGAACATGCATAAATAGACATCTTAAGTAGTGTAAACATGTTTACATCAGCCCACCAAGTCAACATTTTTTCATCCTCTCCCAGGTTCCTCAACCATGTATTCCTTTGGAACTTCATGTCCAAATCTACCTCTTTCAAGAATTATTTGGGTCCCATGCTTGTGGCCCTCTACACCTTCATGACCAATAGGGTGTTAAATGGAAATCACTTCATCCTCACCTTCATGGAGAGGAAACCCATGAGCATCTTCCCTTTTGGCACCCTTCTCTCACATATCTTCCTACATTTTAATGTCCCCATGGGCATTAACCATAAGCAGTTTATCTCTTGTGTTTCCATTTTTTGAGAGCTTACATACTCCAAGATGGAACAGGAGTGTCAGCAAGCTCGTCAGGATCCTCTTCAAGCAGCAGCTTTCTCCTCTTAGCTTCCTCTTTCTCAAGCTTGTCCTTCCTTTGTTCCACCTCCTTACTCTCCCTATTAGCATTTCGATGCTTACTGCCCCCCTCTTGTTAGACCCTTTCCTTCATTCTTCGACACGGAGTGGCCCTACCTTGACAGGAAGTTCACCATGTATGACACTTTGGTTGTACAGGACTCATTTTATAGAGTTAGGACCTTAGTGGGTTGTCTACTAGATGTTGGGGTTCAAATTGCCAAAATCAATTTTCTAGCCATTCAATTTTAAGCTAACGGCTACCTGGTACCTGTACTAAAGTATGGGTACCGGTACTCATTGCTTCTAGATTTGGGTATCAAACACTTAACACAAATCTGTAACCCACTTGTATCGGTACCGACCATGAGTACCAGTACTCGTTCCCTCCAGTGCTGGTACTGATCATGAGTACCGATACTCGTGGGGTATAGGTTTGTTTCTTTGAAAAAACTCAAACCTGTAACTCACATGTATCGGTACTAAACTTTAGTACTAGTACTTATGGGTTAACAAGTACCTTTTTTAAGTAAATTAATCTATTACATTCTTTAAAAATGATCTCAGTATAAATCCTAGTTTTTCTCCAATTTATTTTACGATCTAAGTTGATTCTTTGTTAAGAGGCATACATTCTATAAATTAGGAAAACCAAAACTAAAAACTAAAGGATGAAGATGATCTTCTCCTCCTCGATTCTTCCTTGTCATCTTGCCTCCATGTCATGATCTTCTCCTTCTCATCATCATGTGTCCATCATTTCCTATTTGCCTTTATCTTCACCTAAATCTGAAAAGAACTCAATTGCAAACATTAATCCATAATAATTTTGTTAACACCAAAACAAGATGTGGAATAAGGTTCCAATAGCAATAGCTCCTCCTTCGACTACTTCAGTACCCTCCTCCACTAGATAGCTCAGCAAACTGGTCCATTAGTGCAGCCGTCCTGTGGATCTACTGACATTCATATGTCTCTGGTTGCGGGCCACAGACATCGTTTCTCCTCCATGGTCAGACCAGTACCAGCACCCTCCATTCTCTTTAGATGACTTTGATATCAATGTGAAGTTTCCATTGGAAATCGAGTCCATTTTGAGTTTCTTCTAGATTTGTTTCCTTGTTCTAGCATGTAGTACATTATATTTATATTTCTGTCTTTTGGATTGTGGAACTCAATAATTATATCTTGCTTTGTAGTACCTTTTATTGTTGATATGTGAGCTCTGTGGTACTTTCATTTGAGATATCCTTCTTATCAAAAAATTGAAATTATGTTGCCTATCTAGCTTGCTTACAATTCTCTCAATTGTATAGCAGCATGTCATGAATTGCATTCAAATTTTGAAAAGGGGAGCGACATTTACTTGTCAATTTTATTTCTTAAGACTTTTTATTATAACAAAAGGGGAAAAATTTAATCATGCATCTTTATACTCATGCATACTTAATTATAATTTTTTTATCATCAAAAAAGAGGAGAATGCTAATACCCTTGTTTTGATATAACAAAATTATGTTTTTATTGAGGGCTAACCATTATAGGTTAAATCAAATTAAAGCGTGATGTGTCCTCATTGACATTATTCAAACACTTGAAGACTTGAAGACTATCTTTATCTTTATTCAGTCTAGAACTATGTAAGGAACTTCAATAGGATAACAAATGCAACTTTTCAATATTCGCAAAAATTATTCTCTTTTGAACCTAAGTCATTTCTACTATTGATCGACCAATATCAATTTTTGATCAACTAGACCTTGATCGACCAACTCATTTTAATTGATCAAAGATCTCTAATGGTTATATTATCTTTTGATTAATCAACCTATTTTATTTAATCGATCAAAATATTCCAACTGTCAAATTTCCTTTGAAATTATTAAGTTTATCAATATCCCCTTTTAATCGATCAATACTTTTATGTAATCGACTAAAAGTATTTTTGATCGACCAAACCTTTGTTTTTATCAATCAAAGATGTATTTTCAGTATTTTCAAAATAGGTTGAAAAACACTCATAAATAGGACTTTCAACCCCTTCTTAAAAGCATAGCTCAAGACCTTTCAAATAGCAAAACATGCATATTCTCTCTAGTGCTTACGCACCTCTGAACCAACAATTATTGTGATTCAAAGCTCGCTCCTTTGCAATTCAAGAAAGCTCGATTTGTTCTAATCTTGCTGAGATTCCATAGGAATTATTGCTATATTCTTTTTATTTTGTTGGTCTTGATCTGGGAATCCAAGTTGTCTTGGAAGTCGTATTGTTCTTCTCTTGGGCAAGTGTAAGAGAAGATGTTTGTAAGAGGTTGTACCACCCTTGTTCAAGTAGTACATTAGTGGATTTGACTAGCATCAACTAATTGAGAAAATCCTAAATTGGGAGGCTTAGATAGTGGATTTTATTTGGAAGGGTTTCCACTCTAAATCATGTGTTATTTTTCTAGTATATCTTATTTAATTTTTTAATCTATGGTGAATGAATTTTAAATTCGCATAGAAATAGATATTACACCATTCACCCCCCTTTAGTGTATACTTGATCAGTTAGGCTCTGCATGCACTTATGTGTTTTCATTGTTCTCCATTTTTTGTAGGAAGGTTCAAACTGAAAAAGGCTACCGTATCACTTGAATTCGTAGTGATCATGGGGTAAGTTTGAAAATTCGTTATTTGATGATTTTTGTCAATAGCATGCCATTGCTCATGAGTATTCTTTTCCTAGGGTACCTCAACAAAATGGGGTAGTCGAGAATAAGAACCACACTCTTCAAGAGTGCTCGTACATTAATCATAGACTCCAGGTTACCGAAGTACTTTTGAGCCAAGGTGGTTAACATGGCGTGTTACATATTAAGTCACATCTTAATTTGATCTGGTTTGTGAAAAACATGTTTTGAACTATATTATGGGAAAGTACCTAAAATTAATTACTATATTTAGATAAGTTTGATGCCAAAGGTAAAGAAGCTATTTTCATTGGTTATTCTTTATGTAGTAAGGTATGTCAAGTTTTTAACAAGACAACATTAGTAGTAGAAGAGAGCCTTCATGTCTCTTTCGATGAATCACCCAATTCTTCCACTATTGACCACGTCGATACGGAAGATGAGGATGATTCATTTGTTGATGTGTCTAACATTCAAGACACCAATATCCATAATCTTTCAAAAGATTGGATATTCCAAAGGGATCATCCCGAAAGTCAAGTCATTGGAAGTATTTCCAATGCAGTGAAACCCGATCTTGATTTAATTTCTCTTTCGATCTTTCTGCCTTTGTATCTCAAGTTGAATCAAAGAGTGTTGAGGAAGTGTGTTTCGACGAGCCTTGGTTGATAGCTATGCACGAGGAACTCAACCAATTCCAAAGGAATGAAGTTTAGGACCTTGTACCTAAGCCTGAAGGGCAAACGGTAATAGAGACCAAATGGGTATTCTAGAATAAGTTGGATGAATCTAGTATACTTATTCGCAATAAGGCTAGGTTGGTAGCGCAATGATATAACCAAGAAGAGTGGATTGACTTCGATGAGACCTAAGCTCCTATAGCTCGGCTCATGTTGATTCGTATCCTACTTGCTTATGCTACCTTCCTCGACTTCAAGCTCTTTCAAATGGATGTTAAGAGTGTCTTTCTTAATGGTTTCATTAAGGAGGAAGTTTTTGTAAAATACCCTCAAGATTTTGAGTCTCATGATAAATTGCAATTTGTCTACAAATGAAATAAGGCTCTATATGGATTAAAACAAGCTCTCAAAGCTTGGTATGAAGGACTCAAAGACTACTTGTTGGATGCAAATTTCTCCATAGGTGAAGCCGATTCCACATTATTTATTAAAAGAAAAGGAAAACAAATCTTACTAGTTAAAATTTATGCAAATGATTGATGTAGACACAATTATTGAGGGTAAAATGCCTATTCATGTATATTCCGAGGCTTAGATTTGCATTTCATGTTATAAATATTGCATAGCAAGCATCATTCTGCATTTAGAGTAGTTGTATATAATTTAGGTTAATTACATCCTTTTTGTAGTTAGGAGAGAAGAGGATTTATTTCAGGACCTCGGATGGACGATCGGACCGTACAGATCTGATCAGGACAACGATTACAGGCTAATGCCTCCAAAATTGTTTATATCGGAGTCCCATAGCATCATATGAAGTTCGAGGAAGATCAATGGCAAGGAGGGCAATGTGACATCCTTACGGGCTTTGAATGAAAAATCCGATTGTATGGATGGATCTAGAGTGATGATCGCAGTCCGGCAATGCGAAAATCAACTCGATCCAAGCACCGTGGCACCCTCTGCAATAGAAAGAAGAATGGATGGCCTAGATGACACCACGTAGCTCCATCTAGGCTACCCAACACTAGCCAACAGCAACTGAAGGTGTCTCCTTATCATCGCTGATCTCACACCACAGCCATTAGATCAAGATCCAATGATTGAGGATTCATCTCCACTGCGTGCGTTAAGACGTCTGCATGATGATCTGGACATCTTAGCGTAGTGGTGGAGACATGGGCTTTCAATGAAGGGGAGCGGGTTCAAAACCCGTTGACTTGCAAATTGAGCGCTGGAAGTAGCTGCAATGCAGTGCAAGCATGTGCGTAGCAGCCGCAACGCAATGCATGCGCGCACGCCAACACCTGCACTACAGTGTCAGCGCAGTGCCTGTGCGCGAGTGTGCACGCACGATAAGGAGCGCGCGATGTGCATGCCAGCAAGGCGTGAGCAGCGGGGATATGCGTGGATCTTCTGTGACGTGGGCCTTTAGTGACGCTTGTAGTTGTCACTAATGGCCTGTGCTCACTAGCAAACGAATTGAAGGCACAGATCTTTAGTAACAGGAAGGGCGGATATGTAACAACATTTATGGACGTCAGTAATGACCCAGATGCAAATTTGTTCTTCCTCCACTATAAAAGGACCTACCCACCACCATTCCAAACCATCTCTTCCTTTCTTCCTCTCACCACCTTTAAGGCTCTAGAGAGAGCTTGTCCTAAGCCCGGGATGCTCCTCTAGAGTAGAACCAAACTTTTCACTGACTCTCAACCCCCTTCGTGGAGCATTCGGTGGTCATCTCCTCACCTCCCTTCGGGAAGAAGATCCTCACCACAACGCCATCCTGCCCTGCCCTCCATCCTTCGACTCCATCCCCGTTCGTCCCGCTCCTCACCACCTTCCTCCAGGCGACATTAGAGCGAGTCATCCTCCAAGCGACCGTCGAGGGAGATTTCTCTCTCTCTTAAATTTTTGCAAGTAGATTGGCAAGAATTCATGGACCTGATCTTTTGCTTGCTAAAAGTACAAAAAAAATTAGAAAAGATAAAAACAACCAAAAATAAATAAAAGTTATAAAACCAAACGTTCGCCTCCCCTTGTTCGACCCAGGACTCACTTTTCGAGTTTCGGTTATAAATTTTATTTGATAGATGCATTTTGCAAGCTACGACGAAAGGTCCTTCGAACCCCTAATTTTAATTCGCAAAACACGTTCCATCATTTTGGCACCGTTGCCGGGGAGGCAATGCTCTTTGGTGTTTTTTCCTGTGTTTTTCTGCCTTACCTAACTTTTATCTCACTTTTTTCTCTGATCTTATGTGATTGCAGGTACTCTTCCGAGGCGGGCCAAAGCGGTTAGATTGGAGAAAAGTGCAGATAAAGGTTTTGTAAGTTTATCCACACCACCTCTACCCACTAGTTCATGTCACCACACTAATAACTCAAACCCAAATCAACTTAGGTGTTTTTTATAAACCCTAAGATAGATTTGGTTGTTTTTTTGCCACCTCCACTCATCTCAGCCCCGCATATATAAAAAAACAAAAAAAAAATACCCTTCTCTTATGGGATTTTTTGAAAGCTACACACTTAACACCCACAACTTCTCACCCTAAGGTGCTCAATCACAACGATTCTACCACTTAACTAGGATCTGACCTATGGACCCGGTACACTTAACTCAATACACAAATAAGTGAGTAGAAATCTGAATAGGTCAAACATTTCCGTGTGCCTTAACTAAATGGTGCAATAGGCCAATTGATTGAACTATTTGGGCTGCACCACTTAAGATAAAAGCGATCCATCAAGTAGCTTGCCACTTAGGGTTGATTCTTAGGGCCAAACCAGGCACTCCACATATTATTTCTTATTTCTAAAGGAATATATCTACACCTGTGCTTTCAAAACTTGGAGTGTTCTCCTAAACTTGATTAAATATACCTAAGATTAAACCCTAAAAGCTACTAAACAAGGTTGAACCCTAAAAGACACATCATCAAATAACCTTGTTTGAAAACCTTAGTTATGCATGCACACACATTTTAACCGATCATTAAGGGCACAACCCATCTAAAGGGCCCATCACATTCCAAGAGCACAATCATCCGAAGCCTAACTAAAACTGAGTAGACATTGGCCTTAAGGATTGATTCGCTCTTCGGGGCTCAGACTGAGATTTTTTCGCTTGATCTACTTCTGCTGGTCCATCTGATGTCTAGCTAGGGGAGTAGCATCAAACGACTATGGCTGGGGGGTACACTAGGAACTGGAGGCCAAGCCAAAGGAAGAACCTTCTCCTCAGTCCCTCCTTTTATCTAGTTGGATTGATCAGATAAAAGCAGACCAAATCATTTATAATCTCAAGATAGGTCTTGGGAGTCTGTAGGTCTTTAGGCTACCCACATAAAGATAGGTTTGGTTGATTCTACTGCAGGGCACCTTTCTCTCTTCTGTTTTTCCTCCTATTCTACCATGTATCCTTCCACTTCTTATATGCATTTCCCATCCTCTCCTCCTACCACCACTTATCTCCAAGATGATTACTATCCTAACTTGACTTGTAATTACCCATCCACTAGTCGAGATAACTTTGATTGGGGATAAGAATCTGGACCTCAGTGTCCAGGGTCTAACCCTGGACAACAAGACTATGATTGCTATTCTTCCCAAAGCTACAATGATTATAGATCTCCATCTTTTGATGACCAAACCAACCAGATCTACAATCAGGAAGGATATAATGATTATAACACCTACCCTCCCCAGTATTCCACTGAATATAGGTCGCCACCATCCTTTCAACGACCTAGAATGACCTACTTTCAGGGAGGGACCCGAGAACCTCGACATCTTGACTCCCCTAGATTTAACCTAAACCCACCCAAACCTGAATAGAACCAGTCGGTTCAGGTGAACCAGATCCAGGATAGGGTGTTGGCTAATTTAAGGAATACTAGACAATCTTTAGAAGCTCAGCCAACACCATGCACTGAAGCACCGGAGACTATGATAAAAATGATTGATGAACTTAATAGTTCTCTATTGGATTTGCTCCAAAGTGTTAGGGATAGGGACCTGGGTGAGTTTCTTCTTGGGAAATTGTCGAGGTTGAGGATGAAATTTGTGGTTGCCCTAGTCAAATCTTGGGATGATTCTCAAGATGAACCCCTTTTCAAGAGAGCCAATGTCTGAACTCACTCAGGCACCTGCCGAGGAGGATACATTTTCGGAGATCGAGGATGACCAGGTTGGGCTAGAGAAACTAATTGAAGATGATGAACAGATTAATTCACCCAAGATCCCCGACCCAAGGAACGACGAAAAATATGTCTCCATGGACCATGAAATAACATTTGATTTTGAGGCATATATAAATGAGGATTAAGAATTCTTTTATTCTGAGGGTGAGGAACCTCTGAGTGACGTCTCACTTGAAGTTAAGGAAAACGATTTTAGTGAGACAAACGGGCTCAACGAGTATGACGAACCCTTTGATAACCCGACCATTGAAGATTCTGATTCGGTTGGGGCTAACTTGGACGATCTGAATCCTAATGATTCAATCAGTAGTCCCATTGTTCGACCACACCCTAAAGAGCTAAATTATGATATGCTTGAGATTACTAAACCCAAGTCAATCCTGATTGAGCCACAATTGTTGGACTTGGGTACTTTAGATGGGGTGTACAACGATTTGGAGGTCTTAGAAATATTGATTTTAGAGGATAGGAATTTGGCAATGAAAATCTGGGAGGCTAATTCTGAGGGAACTACAATTTTGGATATGAGGGTTCCTGTTGACCTGAAACCACCTACCTTCTATCAGCACCCTTATGATATCTTTCATGTGCGACCCAAGCTTGGAATAATTGACTATCTTCTTGAGCAGAACTATAAGTGGACACCCGATTTTAATGAATCAGATCAACCCGTTGTCTGACACTTTGGTCTTGGGTTGCACACCACAAAATCGCAGGCTTAGCGCTGCAAACTTAACAACCTTCGGTTCTGGGTGATTTTCATCTAGAACCTTAGAATAACTCGACCCTGGGGCATGGGTCTGCATCATAACTTGGTCCACATCTGTGGACATATTCTGTTGGTGGGTCTGAGGATTAATATTTTTATTTTGATTCTGACCCGCACTTGTGAATTCTCAATTTCTTCCTTGTATGTATGTTATGCCTAACTGAAGCAAAAAAATTAGCAAGTGTGTATACTCTCTTCTCTCTACAAAGCTGACCAAATTTTCACGGTACTCAGGTGATATTCTATTTGCTTTGCCCTTTTCATGTCTTTATTTTTACAATGAGGGCATTACATCATTTAGGCATGGGGGGGTGGATACTTTATCCTGAAATCATTTTGTTAACTACATAGAATTTTTTTATTTTTCTAAAAAGAAAAAATTCAAAATTAAAAAAAAAAGAAAAAAAAATAATTAGGAGAAGAAAACTTAGGCATTTGGAAGTTATTAACTTTAGGAAATGATATGATAAGACCTGAACACTTAGACTCTTCAGTTCTTTGGGCTTAATTAGCCTGGGTGTCCACTCGAATGTGGACTTAGTCTCGAGTCCTCCCCAAGTAAATCTACTTTAAATTGGTCAATAAATTAGGGTGATAAGTATATGACTTATCAACCCGCCCTCTAATTTGAAGGGACTTTAAGCCTAAGCATCTACACATTTTTTGCACTAACTCACTTTTCGACGGTTTCTTCGGAAATTGGGTAGCTAATGAACTATCTAGGGTGGTATGGCTGGTAAGTTTTTGGTGGTAACAGCTCATCAGTCGGTTGTCCAGAGCCCAGCCATAAGACAATTTTCGTCGTACTGCCTTTAGGTAAATCTTAGATCAAGAAAGCCACCTACTTGAAAAAAAAATAAGAAGCAGAAAAAATAGAAAAAGGAGAAAATAAAAATAATAATAATAAACAAAACCACACTTCACCACAGGAGTATGGATGGCAAGTTACTATGGGTAACGGCTCATTGGCCAGTTGTCTAGAGCCCAGCTCACAAAAATGCACAATAATTCCCAAAACACTTAGGGAAGAAGCGGAGAAGTAGAATAAACCGGGGACATATACACTGAGTTCTCCCTTGTGTTGACCCCATAAATAAAAGTAGGAAGAAAGATACCATTCGAAAAGATAAACCTCTAGGCAAGGTCACCTAGGGTCGTAGAAACCCGAAGTTCATTTTAACAGTCGCCTAGTGAGTCTTTCACTCTTTTCACTAGATGCTTAGCACTTAGAGTCCTTTTCGAGTCTTGTGTAGGCCAGGTAGCCGTAAAAGTTATCCTAGAACTCTCAAACTCCAAAAGTAAAAAAAAATTAGAAAAGAAGAAAAATAAAAAAATGTATCTTCCCTTTTCAAATAAGGCGAGGACTTGGGCGGTTTGCATTCTGGCAGACACCCGGGTACTGTTGAGTTTTTGTTGTTTAGGACCTTAGTTGAAATTTTCTATTGTTAATAAACGACTTAAACCTAAGCGATCTAATTTTAATTCTATTTTTATACATAGCATGTAGTTTAATTTTGTTAGGGACTAGCAAAAGATAAGCATGGGGGTATGATGTAGACATAATTATTGACGATAAAATGCCTATTCATGCATGTTCCTAGGCTTAGATTTGCATTTCATGTTATAAATATTGCATGGCATGAATCATTCTGCATTTAGAGTAGTTGCATATAATTTAGGTTAATTACACCCTTTTTGTGGTTAGGAGAGAAGAGGATTTATTTTAGGGCCTTGAATGGACTATCGGACTGTACGGATCTGATCAGGACGACGATCAGAGGCTAACGCCTCCGAAATAATCTAGATCAAAGTCCTGTGGCATCATATGAAGTTCGAGGAAGATCAACGACCAAGAGGGCAATGCAGCATCCTTACAAGCTTCGGGTGAAAAATCTGATCGTACGAATGGATCCAGAGCGACGATTGCAATCTGGCAATGCAGAAATCAACTCGATCCAAGCATAGTGGCACCCTCTACAATAGAAAGAAGAATGGACGGCCTAGATGATGCCAAGTGGCGCCATCCAGGCCACCCAACATCAACCAGCAGCAACTGAAGGTGCCTCCTCATCATCGCTGATCTCGCGCTACAGCCGTTGGATCATGATCCAACGGCTAAGGATTCATCTCCACCACGTGCCTTAAGACGTCCGCCCGACGATCTGGATGTCATGGCATAGTGGTGGAGGCATGGACTTTCAATGAAGGGGAGAGGGTTCAAAACCCGTTTCCCCCCAATTGCGCGTCGGAAGTAGCCACAACGCAACGAAAGCACGCGCGTAGTAGGCACAACACAACGCATGCGTGCACGCCAACACCTGCACCGTAGCGCCAACGTAGTGCTAGCGTGGGAGCATGCATGCATGACAAGGAGTGTGCGATGCATGCGCCAACAGGGTGTGAGTAGCGGGGATATTCGTGGATCTTCAGCTACGTGGGCCTTTAATGACGCTTGCAGCTGTCACTAATGGTCCGTGCGTGCTAGCAAACGAATTGAAGGTGCAAATCTTCAGCGACAGAAAGGGTGGATCTGTAGTGATGTTTACGGACGTCAGTAATGACCCAGATGCGAATTTGTTCTTCCTCCTCCACTATGAAATAACCTACCCACCACCATTCCAAACCATCTCTTCCTTTTTTCCTCTCACTAGCTCGGGATGCTCCTCTATAGTAGAACTAAACTTTTCCCTGCCTCTCATGCCCCTTCGTAGAGCATCCGGTGGTCGTCTCCTCACCTCCCTTTGGGAAGAAGATCCTCGTTGCAACGCCGTCCTACCCTGCCTTCCATCTTCTAGCTCCGTCCCCATTCGTTTCGCTCCTCACCACCTTCCTCCAGGCAATGTCAGAGCGAGTCATCCTCCAAGTGAACGTTAACTCTTTCTATCTTTCTTTTGCTTTCATAGTGTAGATTGTTAACTTTCATAGTTGTAACAAACAATTCTTTATAAATAAATGATTGTTTCTCTCTCTCTCTTTCTCCCTCTCTCTCTTAAATTTTTGCAAGTAGATTAGCTAGAATTCATCAACCTGATCTCTTGCTTGCTAAAAATACCAAAAAAATTAAAAAATATAAAAACGACCAAAAACAAATAAAAGTGAAGCATGGATTTTTATAAAATCAAATGTTCGCGTCCTCGTGTTTGACCTAGGACTAGCTTTTTGAGTTTCGATTATAAATTTTATCTGATAGATGAATTTTGCAAGCTACGATGATGAGTCCTCTGAACCCCTAATTTTAATTCGCAAAACATGTTCCATCAATGATATTTTTTTTGGTGCTACTAATGAATCCCTTTGTAGAGAATTCTCTAAGCTAATGTAGGATGGATTTGAGATGAGTTTGATGGGTGAACTCAAGTTTTTCTTGGGTTTACAAATCACTCAACTTGAATTTAGCACCTTTGTGTGTCAATCCAAGTACACAAAGGAGATGCTCGAAAGATTTGGAATGGAGAAAAGTAAAGGTAAAAGCACTCCCATGAGTGTTACAATTTCACTTGATATGGATGAATCAGGAATGCTTATTGATAAAAAATAATATCGTAGTATGATTGGTTCTCTGTTATATTTGACTTCTAGTAAACTAGATATCCTATTTAGTACCTATTTATGTGCAAGATTTCAATCAAACCCTATGCAATCACACTTAAAAGAAATACTAGTTGACACATCAGATTATGAACTGTTTTATACTAGGAGTAGCAATTTTAGCTTAGTAACATATAGCAATGCGAACTATGCAGGAAGGCGCACAAATAGGAAGAGTACTAGTAGGACATGCCAATTTTTGGGTGGATCGCTAGTCTCTTGGTTCTCAAAGAAATAATCTAGTGTAGCCCTATCAACCACAAAAGTTGAATACATAGCCACCACTCTATCATGCTCCCAACTTTTGTGGAAGAAACATACTTTAAAGGATTTTGATCGAACATTTAGTAAAATAAAAATATTATGTGACATTACTAGTGCTATCAACCTCTTGAAGAACCTTATACATCACTCTCGTACAAAGCATATTGATGTTCAACATCATTTTTTGAGGGTAATGTACTTAAGGGAGAAATCGAGGTTGAATTTATTTGTACTGAGTTACAATTGGCTGATATTTTCACTAAACCCTTGAATTATGATCGTTTTAATTTTATACGTAGAAAGTTGGGCATATGTAAGCTCACTGATATTTGAAGGATTTAGTGAGTTAGTTATTTTTTTTAATGAACATTAAGGGAACATTGACCTTGTCAAGTTAGGGCTCCTTTAAACTTGTTCAAACATTAAAATGCACAATCTGTGTAATATCAGATGTCTTAAATTTGAAAATTGGATGGGTGATGCTTTGAATAGACGTTGAATTGAGTAAATAAGTCAAAAACCAAAAACAATTAAAATATTGTATGTCAAAATCCAACCCATATCCAGATGTCTATACCAATCATCTGATGCCATTGGTCAGATGACTAATTTGTCTTAGGGTTTGATCTCAGAAGTTCCTGGAATTAGAGATCAAACGTCTGCATTTTTCAGTTAGATGTCTAATTTGTCATGTAACTCAAAAATCAGACGATAACCTAAAGTTTGGGTCCAAATCCAAGAGTTCCTAACATCTAAGATTAGACATCTACGTCTAATGCAAAAATCAAATGATAATCTAGAAAGGGTTGAATCCCTAACTCTTGATCCCAGATGTCTGAAACCATAACCAGACGTCTAATACTGGAAATATTTGACTTTCTAGGTAAGATTTGGAGGGAGTTTAAAATGTAAGAAACCCCAACCATGGGGGCATTCTCACCCGACCCCATGGGACATATGAAGCCCTCTCTTCTTTCTCCCAAATCCCTCACACCACAACACCCCGAAATACCCCAAACCTACTCAGCTGACGACCTCCTTCACCTTACCCTGGCCGCTCGGATGTCCACGGGTGCCACTAGCCGTCCACTCACCGCCAACCACCCCTTCTTATGTCAGGGGTATTAGTTGATTGCACAGCAATCATAGGACCTAATACACCTAAATTAAGCTAGACTTTAGCTTAACTTAGAGACAATGCATGCATCAGCATCATAATTATCAAATCCGACAGCAGGAATGGGTCCAAATCAAAGAACGCAGTCCAACATCGCAAAAATCGGCTTAATTGGAGCCTTGTAGCATCACTACAAAGGTGGGAAGATGGACGGTCAGGATGGCACCACATGGCACCATCCGAATGATCCACCGCAGTGCCCCAACTAATGAAGCTTCATTGTGGGCCATTGGATCATCATCCGACGGCCATGATCAAGCCATGTTGCTCCTTACCGCGCATCTCAGCCATTGGATCTTCATCCAATGGCTGAGAATGGCCAGGCCTGGAAACCAGACCATGACACAAAGGTTTACATAGCCATTGCACTTGGTGCTCACATGCAAGCAGCCGACGCAAGTTCTAATCACTCTCAGCATGAAATCAAGGAGGCAATCGAGCATAAGCACGATTGGACTGTTGGATTAGATCGAGCGGCGAGGACGTGATAGCGTAGCATGCAAAAGTGTGTTGGATGTGGTAATGTGGATGATGCCCGATTTGACGCTTGAACTGACACCCCACCACACATGAGTTCTTAAGGCGGTGTGACGTACGATGTAAACCGTCCGATCTCACGATCGGACGGTTGAAATTGAATGCATGCTTGCACGAGTGAGGAAGCACGCGAGGAGCACGAGCGGTGCGGCGGATCGTGATCCAGTGGCTCAGAAGCTACCACGTGTTGGCATCTCATACATTTCACGCATATGAGGTGCGTTTAAGGTTATTTTTAGGTGCAATCAAGGCCATTGATCTCTCGATAGATGGATCTGATTACACCTAGGTTGTTGCACTAGTTGGGAGGCCTAAATACCTACTTTGCTCTTATTAAAGCTATAAAAAATCCCGAGGGTCCCCAGTTGAGAGGCAACCTCCACTAGACACTTGTTACGAACGCGTGCCCCGGACGTATTTTAAGACGTCTGGGAGGTGGCCCAGACGTCTGACCAGACGTCTGGGATCACATCCAGACGTCCTGACAGACGTCTGGGATGGTTTACAGACGTCTGAAAAACCGTTATCGTCCACACCCGCGAGTCATCTGCGCGCCTGCGCCGCAGACCGCATATTCGTTTTCCCTCTTTTTCTTCTGCGGCTGCAGATGCCTGCCGTACCTTCTCTCTCTCCTCTCCGCGCGGCGTTAAAAGGGGCCACGCCTCCCCTCCCGTCTCCACCGTCTCCTTCTTATTCTCCTTCCTGTGCACGAGAGCGAGTGAGCGCGAGGGCTGCAGCGGCGGCCGCAGTGAGCGCGGAGGAGGCGCGGCGTGCGAGGGCGGAGCTCTGCCGTGAGGGCGAGCTCGCCGGAGCAGCTTGGCCGGCCGGCGGAGGGTGCAGGGGGCGCGGAACGACGCGGAGAGGGACCTGCTGCAGTCTGAGCAGCAGGAGCGCGAGGTGCGACGCGGGCGACGTCGCGAGCAGAGTCCGGGTAGCACCCTGATTCTGGAAAAATTTCCAGAATCAGACGTCTGGGTTGATAGGCAGACGGCGAGGACGACGTCTGGTAGCTCATACCGACGTCTGAAAGGTGTGTTTTCCGCTTTCTTCTTCCTTCCTGTCGACCGACCGTACTAAGGGAGGGAGTTGGCTGTGCACAGGTTCGCTGATTCGCCATCCTTTGCGAATCAGACGTCTGGAAGTTGTACCAGACGGCGGGAGTGACCTCCAGACGTCCGGGGTGACCATCGGACGTCTGGGAGCTAGGACAGACGTCCCCGCAGACTTCTGGACGTCTGGGAAACCACACTGAACAGGTAATTCTCTGATCGACTATTTAAGACGTCTGGAAGAAGTTCCAGACGTCGGATTTTGCACAGTATCATCTTTTTCGACCCGTTTAGGGCCCGTTCGGGCTTCGTTTTCCGAGATTCGAGTTGCGTTCTTTTCAGAATTAATTCCTCTACCCGTCTACAGTAGTTATACACTGTTTTGAGACACTCCTTGTGTTGATCCTTGTGATAGGACCTCGTTCAGTTGCAGTCTTGGGAGTCGCGGAGGCACGCGGGATTCCCGATCACGCCCCCATTACTCCCGTTGTACCTGGTAGAGTGGCTTAAGTTTATTATTAAAATCTGTTAAAGTATGGAACCATAACTAGAATCTAGGACATTGCATGAATCCTAGGAATGAGAAATGTATGGAATGATAGCTCCTAGGTGATGCATGAATCCTAGGGCTGGAAAACTAGTTGTATGCTAGATCCTAGGATGTGACATGAACACTAGGATGGAAAAACTAGAGGAATGTATAATATTGCAGTCTTGGAAAAATGGAAAGGAATATAAAGCTGCCTGTAAATTGAATTAATAGCTGCCTGTTATGAATAAAGAAACATGATTGAGATCCTGGATTGTGAGAACGTGGGACTGGAAGTGAAACATATGATGTTCTGAGATAAAGAGCTGGAACCCTACGGGGAATTAGGAGTAGAACTCCTGGAAAGTGAATGGAATAGTTTTGGGGAAGTGAGCTGGCCCTTGAGTACGGAGTACCAAGGAGAGCGACTGTCCCCCTGTTTAGTGCAGAGCGGAGCTAGCCGCCCCAGGGACCCGGGGTTAGGACTGGCCACTCTGTACCGACTTGCTGGCCCTCGCGTACGTAGTACCGAGGAGAGCTACTAGTGTTAGGAGAGTACTAGCTACCCCACGGGCCCCGGGATTCTGCTAGCCTCCTTCACCGACTTGTTAGGCCCACTAGGGCAAACCAGGGTAGTCAAGCGAGGGTGCGCGGACTGTGGAGGGGCAAGGCCCCGGTTTGGTTACTGTGGAGGGGTTGGACCCCTGTTACTGAGAGGGCTCTGCCCTGGTTCCGTGCTGTGCTTTGGGCGCACTCGTTAATGGAAACGACTGACCGCGTGCCAGTGCGGGCTAGCTACCTGTGCGTTTATCGCGCGTACCGTAGTCACCGTTACGTCTGTCAGTGACCTTGGGGTGGTTGACTGAGGGTGGGATCACCACGGGGGACTCTCCCGGCCAGGAGAGCACCACGTGCTACTTCTACTTTTGGAAAAGACTGCAATCAAGATCGTTCCCACGAGGACATTCGAGATCAAGTAAAGGATCTGAGAAATAAATGAAATAGTGAGAAAAATTGAAAGACGTGAATAAAGGAAGTAATAGAACATAACAGCTACTGTACACTCTACTGTTGCCTTTAGTTAGTTTGCCACTCTACTCAGCGTTTTGCTGACGTGTTACACTCGTTACCCTTTTTTAGGACCAGGTGTTGAGCAGCCAGGGTCGGTGGCTGCAGAGGACGCTGGGCCGAGTAGGGTCCAGTAGAGTTTACCACAGTCTTTTGTACCTCTTTTGTTTCTGTTCTAGTGAGTAGTTTTTGTTTCCGCTGTACTTTCTTTACCTGCAGTTCCTGTTATATGATAAATGTTGTTCTACTGTTGTGGTGGTACCTACTGTAGTAGTTTCTTTCCTTACTGTTGTACTTTCTTACTGTTAGTTATATTCATGCTGAATGTGGTTTATTTTACTGTCTTTTGGTTACTTCCTCATTGGACGACTAGGTCTTGGGATTAGTCGAGTCGGTCCAGTTCTCGTGTCTCGTAGGGACTCGGGAACCGGGTCGTTACAACACTTCTCCAGCCTCTTTCCCTCTGCAACATCTCTCCGGTCTTCCTTCCGGCACTCTGGATCTGAAGTGTTACCACACTTCTCACAAGCATCCCACAAGTGGCACTGTCCTTCATCTTCTTTTCTCTCTCTTTATTCTCTATCATAGTTGTTTTAATTCCTAGTTTGAGAACAGTTTGCCATTAGCAATAAAAATCTGATTTTCTGAATATCTGATCTTTGTTTCTATGTTGCAATAGGATAGATTAGTTAGTATGAAAGGCTTTGAAAATCATGTTTTGCCTCCCTACGAATGACTCGGTACTTACCGAAATATTTATAAATTTATTTGTTTCAATGTGATTCGCAATTACAACGATACAAGATCTTTTAACGCATTTTGCAATGGACAAGCTGGCATCGTTGTTGGGGAGGCAACAAAAATTTTTGAAGCTTTTCTTTCTAATGCTTATTTGAGATTCTAACTTGCTATTCTTTTTGATTGCATGTGTGCAAAAATCATAGAATTACGAGAAGAAATGCGCAACAACGGAAAAAAAGGGTTCAAATCTCAAGTAAGTACTCTTATCTTAGATTATGTTAGATTTCTTTTCAAGAAAAAAAAGTTAGGTGCTTGCTTGATCCTCAGGTTAGCATTTGCTTGCTTTTTGAAAAAAAAAATCTCTTGGTCGGAATCAACATAACCACCCCCTATATTTTCGAGCTGAAACAAACTCTCATCTTAAAAATTCAATTCCTAAAAATTCTCTCGTCCAAAAATTCTAAAAGTTTTACTAGATTTGGGTTTTGAAGTCAGAAATAATATATAATGCCATTTTGAGTTATATATAATTTTTAAAAATTTGCAAACTAAATTGATATCAAATCTGTTATTGCTCTTGATTTTTCAGACTTCAAAAAATTGCAAAAATTTTTATACAACTCTAATTGACTTAAAATTTGTGGCACTGAATACATGTGAAAATCAAGAATTTAGGAAAAATCTGAAAAAATATTTTCTGCATGTTTGATTGCACGTGCTATTCAACACTAATTGGGGTCAAAATAAACTGCAGAACCCCCAGTACACTTTAAATCTAAAGAAAATAGAAAACGTGCATTAAAATTCTTGAAAAAATATTTTCTAAGTGCTTAGCTGGTAGTGCAATAAGACCAATTGATTGCATTGATTGGGTCATAGTAACTTGCTTGCTTTGGACTTAAACCTAATCATTTAACACTATGTACTCCTAGGATTTCACACTAAGGTAGAGCACATTTGTATTTCCATACTAAAAGAAAATCTATCAAATAATTAGGACTTGCAAAACCTCTTGTGTGCCCCATCAGAACCATTGTTTGAAGATATTTACTCAAGTAAACCCTAAAACTCACTAATTCAAGCAATTGAACCTTAAAATTCATTTCATCATAAAAATTGCTTGTAAACCCTTTGCCTATGTACTTCACACTTTGAAAAGCAAATTTAAAGGGCAACTTCCCCTTGACACCCATCATATTCCAAAAGCACCTCAAGTCTAAGCCTAAGATTGAGTAGACGTGCCCTAGTCAAGACTAATTTTCTTGGTAACTTGAAATTAGATTGGGTTAAGGTTAAGGCCTTATCTATTTGGACCCACTAGTGATAAGCAAGGTCGGTGTGATAACTGCATTAACCCTTAGTGGTGTCCCACCGTGCGAGGTGTCCTAGAGGGTTCCACCTTTCTGGCCAGCCAAGTAATTCAAGGGTTGATCTGACCTAGTCGTGTTTTGGGGAGCCAAGATTAGGTCTATTTAGGGTTTACACTCTAAGGACTAGCTTGATTTCCTATACTGAGAAGGTGGGGTATTCTCTCATCTATCTTCTTCCTCTCCTCTACAAACATTCTTCTGGTGCATGTAAGGTAGAAGATCACTACATCCTTATTTGCTACCACCTTTAGAAAGAAATCCTAGGAGAAGACCTGATTGTCCAAGATCTAAATCTAAACCCTCTCCAATGGCTAGTCACCATGAGGGACATGAGATTGAAGAGGAGGAACAAAATCTGGATCCAATGGCTCTGCTATAGAGGTAGATTACTAAGTAGGGTCGGCATCATGATAGATAGATGCAGGTCATAGTGTAGGCCATTAGCCGACTCCAAAATGGGAGAGTAGATCAGCCTTTTAGAGATTTTTACAATCCTTCTGATGCTCAACCAGATCCTTTTGTTAGGGTACCTCAGGATGGGGATGATTTTGAGCTCAAACCACAAATCATTAATCTGATTCCCCACTTCCATGGCCACAACTCTGATGACCCCTTCCATCACCTTGAAGAAATTCTACACATAAGAAGGACCTTTGGCCGAAGGAACATGAATGAAAATACCTTAATGATGAAAATGGTCCCATTTTATTTAAAAGATAAAGCTGCTCAATGACTGAGGATATTAGTAGACCAATCCTAACTTGGGAAGATTTGAGAGGCACATTTCTAAAAAAATTCTTTCCCATAGGAAAAACAAATGCCCTTAGATGTGTCCAACCTTCAAGAAGAACCTTAGGGAACAACTGCATGAGGCTTGGGAGAGGTTTAATGACTTAGATAGGAAATGTCCTCATCATGGGATTCCCAAGTGGCACTTGGCTCATATTTTCTATTATGGGTTAAGTGACAATTTAAAGAATTTGGTTGATGCAGCATGTGGGGGCAATTTCCTAAGCAAGGGTGTTGAGGGAGCCTTTGAATTATTTGAGAATATAAGTGAAAATTCCCTCAACAATGCCCCAATGTCCACCTTCAACAGATCAAATCAACCAAATAGTGGAGTCTATGAAGTTAAGAATAATTCAAACTCATTTGATTTAGAATTGATTGCACAACGATTGGGTAAGGTAGAACTCATTGGGAGAAACGTAGAGAGTTTGGATAAGAAATTGGACCTGAAGGGTGGGAGTTCCTTAGGTACACATTCCAAAGTAAATCCTATGCCTACCCAAGGAGTTTCTATGATAACCTGCACCCAACTCCCCAACCCTCTAGGTCAGGAAATAGTGCACAATATTAATGACCTGACCATGGCTCCACCTATGAGCCAACTTTACTTGGACCCATCTCTTTCTAGGTATCAAGGAGGGACCTTGATGCCCTCAAATTCTAAATTAGGCATCCTGATGCCTAATTATCCTGAGGATGTTAATGCACTCCAAGGATACATTAGAAATGATCCCTATTCAAACACCTACAACCCTGGATGACGTAACCATCCTAACTTTGCTTGGTCAAGTCAAAACCTGCCCAGGGTCCTAACTTGACTAAGCCAAACACTTATGGGCAAACCAATAGGTACACACAACCGTGCCCAAACCAGCCACAACCTACTCAGGAAACCCAGCCTTCTGATCTAAGTCTGGTCCTCAAAGAAATGCGGGAAATGAATCTGAGACATAAAGAACAAATGGATCAATTGAGGATAGATTTAACGGGATAATTGGACCAATTAGTTGATACTAGACAACACGAGATGCTGCCATCCCCAACCCTAGAAACTTCAATAGGGTTAACCAAAACAACACACGGGAGCAACAAGCACACATAATTCAACCTACTCCCCAGCTCCCACCTGCCTTTGTTAACTCCAACCCAACTCAGGCTCAACCCATTTTGCAAAACCCACCTTACCCTTTCATCCCTAATGCTTATGCCTATGCTATCACCTTGAGAAGTAGGAAACAAATCCAAGATCCATATCCTTCTACATCCAAATCTTACCAAGATCTTGAGGAGCCTGAACATGACCTGGGAGACCAAGCTAATCTAGAAAACAAGACTCAGGATTTGAACACTCACGATTTCTCTTAAGCACCTTTCCCTGAAGCCATGAACAAGTCCAGGGAAAAGGAAACCAATCAATCTAATGAGTGGGTTGAGATTTTGAAGCAAGTCCAGGTGAATATACCACTCCTTAAAGCCATTGGGAACATCTCAGCCTGTGCGAAATTTTTTAAAGAATTGTGCACACTGAAATGCCAGGTCAAATCATCAAAAAGGGTCATAGTTTCTGAACAAGCCAATGCCATCATCTTAAATAAGCTCCCTCCTAAAAAGAAAGATCCAAGGACCCCCTTAATTTCATGTGAAATAGATGGTCTTATCTTGGAACAAGCCTTACTAGACCTTGGTGCCTCCATCAATCTAATCCCCACATAATTATATGAGTAGTTGGATTTAGGTCCCTTGCAACACACTGATGTCACCCT
Source organism: Thalassia testudinum (assembly GCA_037157565.1). Taxonomy (NCBI): domain Eukaryota; kingdom Viridiplantae; phylum Streptophyta; class Magnoliopsida; order Alismatales; family Hydrocharitaceae; genus Thalassia; species Thalassia testudinum. The sequence goes on along the minus strand of JAZHRO010000003.1, from coordinate 104,908,242 downwards.
TCAACTTGCTGATAGGTCAACCAAGATTCCAAAGGGACTCTTACAAAATGTGATTATAAAAGTGAGGGATTTTGAGTACCCTGTGGACTTTCTAGTTTTAGATATGGAGGCATCAGAAAATTTGAACCAAACCCCGATAATCTTAGGAAGACCTTTCTTGGCCACAGCCAAGGCTCTAATCAACTAGGAGGAAAACTTGTCAACTCAATATCTTTAAAGCTTCCTAAAAGAATAAAGTGAATTTTGGTTCTATTGAGGTTGCAGGAACAATTGAAGAGGTTTTGCCAATTCACACTAAGGATAATTCGAATTCTGCCAAAGCTCAAGATCAACAAGAGAGGCATGGAAGTGATGTACTTGAGGATGTTTCTTATTTATCTCCTCCCATAGATAATCAAATTGAAAATGACATTAGTGAGATCGAGAAACTATTGGGAGTATCTTATGATGAATTAGACGATGACATTAAGAATCCTCAGTATATCCACCCAGAAATTCAAGAATTATTGGAATTTGAGGGGATTTGGGACATTGGACAACCAAAGGACATGAACTAGGAAAATGAAGAAACAACCTTAGAAAAAGAAGTTCAAATCATGGCGGACTAGGGAAGAACCCATAATCCAACTGGTTCAAATGGATGGCTTGATTCTGAGGAAGAAGTAATTTCTAACGAGGATTTTAAGGAATTCAACACAACTCTATCCTCATAAGACTTGGAGCCTGAAGAATTTATGATTTTTGACATCAATTACCATTATGAGGATCCTTCTAACTCTAATTCAAAACTAGATTTAAATGTCAATCATGATTTCAATCCAGATCCTCCATCACCTCTTCTAGAATTATGGAATTGGATTAATGAACAGGCTCTGCATCTTGAACCTCATCTATCTGACCTTATGTTATATTTTGAATCGAAAAAACTCTTTGGAGTAGGGCTACATCATCAGTTGGTCCGCATTTGTGGATCACTAATTCTTGGACCATATGATCACATCTTTATATTAATCCTAAATCTCTTAACAACAATTATTACTCCTCTTGACCCACAATATTGAATACATATTTCTTTTAGTGTTAGGTCCGACAAATGATGTTAAACTTAGAGCTGGCTGGGAGACAACCCAGTATTCTGTACAAGTATTTTTCTATCCAAGCTGACATGGATTAACAAGTTCAGTCAGGTGATATCCCCTCCTCTTACTTATTATATTTTGATTTTCCTGCATACATTTCAATGAGGACATTGTAATGAATAGGCATGGTGGGGTGGACATTGCACGTCTTATTTTTTTGTCAGAAAAAAAATTACATAAATAATTTTTATCGTGAAGGTTTTATTAGGGATTTACTCTTAAGTTTATTCTTGAATTTAGAATCTAGTACAATTTCACACTTACATGTAGAATTTGCAATAGATCCTCTGTGAAGATCGATAAACATCTTTAATTGTCTAGAAGAATCAATGCTTCTTCTCCTGAACCCTTGGACAGTAATTAGGGAGTCAAGTAAACCATCTTCTAGTATATCCACCAAACAAGTGTGAGGTGAGAGTAGAGAGTCTATTGGTGCTCTAAGGCTAGTATAAAGAATCTGAGTTTCTAGGTAATTGGATAACGAGACTCGAAGTTAGGCATAGCTTTCGCTCTCAGTTCCTATGTATAAACTCTTTGTGCGAATTTTTGGGAGTCACTAAATAAGGCAAATACGCAGAGAGCGGGTTCTAATAAAATAAGGACTAAGGTGGATGGTTACAATCATCCTTTATGGAATCTTTAGCTGAAGGAGGGTATTAATATCAAGGTCAGAAATACACTGTCCCATCCATTCCTTTCCCGCTATCGAGAGTAGGCACTTCTACCAAATAGTCCACCCGATATCTTCTTGAGCACCCCCAACCTTGAATAATGCCTCGTGAATAAAAATGTGCATGGGTGCTGCATTACGTTGTGTTGGTACAAATAAATATATATGAAAAAATTAAAAAAAATAGAAAAAGAGAAAGAGAAAAGCTGAAATATATATATAGAGAAATAGAAAAAAAAGTGTGTTAATTGCGTTGTGTCAAGCACATTGAGGCAACAACACACATTCCCTTTACAATCCACCAAATACAGCCTTAATCTACTTTTTTGTATTTCTGACAGCCTAAATATGAGCTGAGGAATTCTGACTTAGTCATAGGATTATCCGAACTTAATCAAAGTGTCAATGTCATGAGAGGCCACCAAATATATTAACAAATCTAGTGACATTGTGAGCTAGAAAAGAAAAAGAAAAGAAAAGAGAAGAAAAAGAGAAAGAAAGAAAAAGAAAGAGAAAGAATGAGTACAAAGGAACTAAATAGAGTATAGTTTCTTTACCTCTCTTTGAGTGATTTATTTAATAAGCCCAAAAATCTAGGTTCTGTAATACTAGTCTATATGTAGTACCAGAGGAGTATAAGCCAACAAATACAAACCCACTTGACTCAAATATCTTCTACCTAAGGCAAAGGTCGAGGCTGAAATTACAGATTATTTTATAATTCCCAGGGAAGAAGTTTCCTTATCCTAATAGAATCTTACTAAGTGTCAAGTACTAGCTTTAGATGTGGATTGACTTTTCACTTGGATTCATTGCATAGGCTACAACATTACACTTCACAACTATCTAGATTTCTAAAGTTTTGGATGAAAACAAAAGAAATAAATCTCTAGTTAAACTCTTGATAGAAATTAGTCATTTAGGACCACTTTACATTTAGTCTTGCATTTGCTTGGGATTAGCAAGATTCAGGCATGGGGGTGTGATTGCACAGCAATCATAGGACCCAATCAACCTGAATCAAGCTAGACTTTAGCTTAACTTAGAGACAATGCATGCATCAGCATCATAATTTGCATCATAGCTAATTTGTTAGCTTTATAGATAATAATGCTATTTTATTCTCTAAAAGAGAGACAATATTAATTGCAAATGATTCGAGACTGCAGATGATAGATCAGACCATACGAATCTGATCAGGACGACGATGGGAGTCCAATGTTTTCGAAATTGTCTTGATCAGAAGTTTGTAGCATCACATACAGCTTATAGAAGATCAGAGGCCAAGGAGCAAGATAGCAGAGATCCAAACCTCAGATGTCAAATTTGACCGCAAGGATGGATCTGGATCAATGATTGTAGTCCAACGGCTCAAAAATCGACTCAATCGGAGCCTTGTAGCATCAATTACAATGGTGGGAAGATGGATGATCAGGATGGCACCAGGTGGCACCATCCCAACAATCCACCACCATGCCCTAAATGATGAAGCTTCATTGTGGGCTGTTGGTTATCATCAAACGGCCACTATCAAGCCACTTCGCTCCTTACCATGCCTTCATCAACTAAGAAGAGCATATTAGCTGTTGGATCTTCATCCAGCAGCTGAGAGCAGTCGCGCTTGAAAGCCAAAGTATGACACAAAGGGGCACATAGTGCGTTGGTCTCAGTTCTTGCATGCAAGCATCCAATGTGGGTTCAAATTGCTCTCAACGTGAAATCAAGGAGGCGGTCGAGCACGAGTGCGATTGGACCGTTGGATCAGATCGAGCGGTGAGGACGTGACCACGTTGCATGTGGAGGTGCGTTGGATGAAGTGGTGCAGATGATGCCTAATCCGACACTCGAACTAACACCCCGCCACACGTGGGTTCTTAAGGAGGTGCAATGTGCGACGTAAGCCATTCGATCTCACGATCAGACAACTGAAATTGAATGCACGCATGTGCACGAGGAAGCATGCAAGGAGCGCGAACGGTGCGACGAATCATGATCCAGTGGCTTAGAAGCCTCCACGTGTTGGCATCTCGTATGTTCCACACATATGAGGCTCATTTGAGGTTATTTTTAGGTGAGATCAGAGTTGTTGATCTCCCGATCGTTGGATCTAATCCCACCTAGGTTGTTGCATGAGTTGGGTGACCTAAATATCTACTTTGCCCCTCATTGAAGCCATAAAAAGAGCCCCAGGGCCCCTAGTTGAAAGGCAACTTCCACTAGACAATTCTCTAGCCTCTCTCTCTCTCTGCAACAACACTTCGGTCTTCCTCCTAGTGCTTCAAATCTGAAGTGCTGCAGCACTTTGCATAGGCATCCCTCAAGCAGCACCATCCTTCATCTACTTTTCTCTCTCTTTATTCTCTAGCATAGTTGCTTTAATTCCTAATTTAAGAACAGTTTGCCATTAGCAATAAAATCTAATTTTCTGAATGTCAGATCTCTATTTCTACGTTGCAATAGGATAGATTAGTTAATACGAAAGGCATTGAACATCATGTTTTGCCTCCTTGCAAATGACTTGGTACTTACCGAAATATTTATAAATTTATTTGTTTCTACGTGATTCGCAACTATAGCGATACAAAATCTTTTAATACATTTCGCGATAGACATTAGTACTTAAGTTCTAATTACATTTATTTTGATGTTTTATGTGTTATCATATCATATCATAAATTTGTTGCAGATATAAAGTTGAAGATTAAAGTAATGATGAAAGGAAGCTTCCTTGTTATCCAAAGATGTTGATTGCAGCAAAAGAAGATATTAGAAGTTCCAATTTGATGATTCCTAGTTTCTCTTATGTTCAATTTAATGTTGTTTTGTTTATTAGATATTTTTGTTAAAAGCCAAACACATTTAAACACAAACAAATTAATTCAAGTACCGAAATGTAATATTTCTAATGTATTACATATGAAAAACATAAATAAATAAACCCTAAAATACTTAAAATAAATCCCATACGTATAGCATGTTCTAAAATATTTAGTACTAAATTAGTCTTCTAGAATGGTAGTTATAACTTCTACAATATTAAAATTACTAAAACATGCATAAAATGTATTTAAAATATATCTTAAATTAATAATTATTCTTCTATAATGGTTGGTTACACTTTCTAGAAGGGTAGTTATCCATTTTGAGCATTGCATCCCTTCATATGGGAAGTTACATGCGTAGTTACACCTTTAAGAAAAGAAAAAACTACCCAAATAACCACCTCTTTTATGATTCTGTCGGCTGTAGAATTAATCGATTAGTCAATCGATTAGGTTTGGTGGTAAGTTTTCAGTGATTTTTCTAAAGACAAATCTGAGTGTATTAATCAATCAACTAATCACTTAAACTGACTCCAAACGGTTATACTCAAATTATAACATGTGCAAACGACTATTATCTTGGCATCTCTTGGATCTACACCCTTTCATGAGATCATAACTTCCTATCTTTATTCTATATATACCCTACATGGGTTCATTTATTCTTACAACATTCATTATCAAAAGCACATATTGTCTCTTGCAAATACAATTTTGAGAAATTTCTTCAAGCCTCCACGCCATTCTTGTGCATTCAACGAAGAAAACTCCATGCCATTTTGTGCTTTGATTGATGCATACTCCACACCAACTTTGTGCTTCAACAAAACTCTTCAAGCTTCTACTTCCTTGTGTGCACCAACATTGTTGATCACTGAAGAGGATCTTCTTCTATACTTCCACCACACCTAGTTCATACTTTTGAGAAGGAAGTTTAAGGAAGTATTATTTTTTATCTTTTGATCTTGATTCATATGCATATATTATTTTCTTTAGAAGAAAAATTGATTATTTAAATCTTTGATTCTAGAATCTTGTGCTTACAGCTTTGAACATATTATTGATTCTAAACATTTTTATATACACTTCCTTAATATAAAATTTATCTTTCTATCAAAAGGAAGTTGCAAGAAAAAGTTTATCTAAGTTCTACTTGTATATCAATTGCATAAAATTCTGCCTCCCTTACGTCAAGATATATTTAAAGGGAATTGAAAAGGACATTTTGTTAGTCCAATTGCAATTGATAAATACTTGCACATTGGCTCAGTAGGACTTGTATCAAATTTGTTATTCTTTCTACTTGTTTTACTTTGGGTGCCAGGGTTGTTAGCTTCCCATTCTTCTGGTGAGTGAAAAACAAAATACCTTCTTGTGGGTTGTACAAGAAAGGGATTGTGATTGAGGTTCACTACCCTCGGTTTAAGTTGCTTGCAGAGTAAGAGGCAAATCCTGGTTGGGGATCAACTAGGGAGAGGTTTTTCCCAGTTTGGGTATCCTTTATAAATCGTGGTGTTATCTGTTAATTGAATTTTGGTGGTTGCCATTATTTTTATTGAATATTTGAATTATACAATTCACTGCTCCTATTGTATAATTATCATTTGGTATCAGAGACTGTGTTTGACAACTTTTCTGAAGTAACTTTCAGGTGACAAAGATCCATGGTAACTACAGAAATTGTCGTTACTTCTAGCAACAATGGTTTTTCCATTTCAAACCCACCACTATTTGATGGAAGAAATTATGCATACTGGAGGCAATGCATAGAAATATTTATGCAATCTAGCGACTATGCTGTATGGGATATGGTTGAAAATCCTTTCAACAATCCTACAAAGCCAGAAACTGGACAATATACTAATGCCCAGAAGAAACAATTAGTGTTAAATTCCAAGGCTATGAATGCATGTTATTGCTCTCTCAATCTTGAAGAATTTAACAGGGTTTCTTAGTGCACTACTACTCATAAAAATTGGAGGACGCTCCAAGTTACTCATGAAGGAACAAGCAAGGTGAAAAATTCAAAGATTGTTTTTCTTACTAACGAATTTGAGAAGTTTGAGATGCAGGAAGGAGAAACAATCAAGTCTATGCATTCTCGCTTCATCAATATTATCAACAATTTTAAAGCATTGGCAAAAACTTTGTAAAAGGAAAATTAGAAGGTAAAATTTTACGTTCACTTATAAATGTTTTTGTGTCTAAAGTGAGAGCTATTGAGGAGGTAAATGAAGTTGAACATCTAAATATGGAGCAACTCATTGAAAATTTGATGGCTTATGAAAGTAAAATCATGCAAAAGAAAAAGTCTGAAGAGCCAAAAAGAAAGCAATTAGCTTTTCAAGTTGATGATGAAAGTGAAGACTCATCAGATGATGATGAAGATATTGCTATGTTTTCTACAAAGTTCAGGAAATTCTTGAGAACCAAAAAGAACTTTAAAAAGAGAAAGGAAGAAAAGAAAGAAAATTCTATTACGTGCCACAATTGTAAAAAGGCTGGACATATGAAAAGGGATTTCCCTTTTCTCAAGAAGGAAAGCTTCAAAAAGAAGAAAGAGGCATTTTCAAAGAAGTTTCCATAGAAGTTCAAGAAAAAGAAAGCCTTTCAACCAACTTGGGATGATTCTAAATCAAGCTCAAGTGAAGATAAAGATGATACTTTAACAAATGAAGAAGCATCATATTTTGGCTTGATGGCATTGGAAAATGAGGTATATGATTTTCTTTTGAAGAATTACTTGAAGCATTTTATGATCTTTATGATTCTTATAAAGTGCTCAAATCTAAAAGTAAAAGATGCATTGCTAAAAATAAAAATCTTAGTGACGAAAATTCTATTATGAAATGTGAGATTCATTCATTAAAGGACAAGATTTCTATTCTAGAAAATGATATTGTTGTGTTGAAAAATAAATCTGAGCAACTTGTAAATGATCTTAGCAAGTTTACAAAAGGAAAAGAAAATCTTGATAAATTACTTGCTTTGCAAAGACCTAAAAATGATAAAAATGGTCATGGATTTTCTAATTTCTCAAATTTTTCTAGTAATGATCACTTTCTTAGTCAAAATGGAAAGAAAGGAATATCTTTCATTCCACACAAGGAAAGGAAACTAACAATGCTGGATCGAAAAGAATATGGGTACCAAAGAATATTTTGAATTCTTATTTTGTAGGAAGAAAAGATGTTAATTACAAGGAATGAATTTATCATAAATCAAAAGGTGGATTCAAAGTGTTAAAATAAAGGCCTACCCAAATTTTTGTAGGATTCAAAGGGTAAATGGGTCATGGACAGCAGATGTTCAATACATATGACTAGAAATCAAGTTTTATTCACTCATCTGGAACACAAGGATGGAGGTATGGTTTGGAAACATTCATAAATGTAAAATTGTTGGTACTAGAACAATTGGAAAAGGTAAATCATCTTTTAATAATGTTGTATTAGTTAAAGGTATAAAACATAACTTATTAAGTGTAAGTCAAGTATATGATAAAGGATTTGAAGTTGTATTTGATTCCGAAATCTTTAAAATTATTGGTGAAATTGCTAAAGTTTTATTAGAAGGAAAAAGATATAAAAACATTTATATTGTTGTAATAGATAAAAATAACACTTTTAATTGTCTAATTTCATTTAATGATGAAATTTCTTTATGGCACAAAAGATTAAGACATCTTCATTATAAATATATGAATAAATTAGCTAAGTTTAATCTTGTTAAAGGATTACCAAACAAAAGATATAAAACACATTCTTTATGTGATGCTTATACATTAAGCAAAATTCATAAGAGTTCATTTAAAAATAAGAATGAAATTTCAACTAATAGACCTCTACAATTAATTCATTTAAATTTATTTAGTCCAACTAAAGTTGATAGTTTAAATGATTGTAGGTATTGCTTAGAATTAATCGATGATTACTCTAGATTTACTTGGGTATATTTCTTAAAACATAAGGATCAAGTCTTTGAATATTTTAAAATATTTTCTAAAAGGATACAAAATGAAAAAGATTATTTAATAACATGAATAACATCAGATCATGGATGAGAATTTGAAAATCAACAATTCACTAATTATTGTAAAGAACATGGAATTAAACATGAATTTTCTTTTCCTAGAGCACCACAACAAAATGGAATAGTTGAATGTAAAATAGAACTTTACAAGAATGTGCTAGAACTCTACTTATAGAATTTGGATTACCTATATATTTTTAGGTAGAAGCAACAAATATTGCATGCTATATACTAAATAGGGCTCTAATTAGACCGCTAAAAACAAAACTTCTTATGGACTATATTTTGATAAAGGGACTAAAATAAGTTATTTTAAAGTATTTGGAGGTAAATACTATATTCTTAACACTAAAGAAAATTTAGATAAGTTTGAACCTAAAAGAGAAGAATGTATATTCATTGGATATTCAACAAGAAGTAAGGTATATCGTGTATTTAATAAGAATACATTAATTGTAGAAGAAACTCTTCATGTAAAATTTAATTTGATCCACCAACCCTTAATCAAGAAAATCTAAGTGATAATGAAGAAGATGATAATCACTTTCTTGATGTATCAAATGTAAAAGAAAATAACATACATAATCTTCCTAATGAATGAAAATTTGATAAAAATCGTTTAAAAGATCTTGTAATTGGAGAAATAAAAGATACAGTTAAAACCCAAAGTCAATTGAATAATTTTTCTTTTAACGCATTTGTATCTCAAGTGGAACCTAAAAATGTTGAAGAAGCTCTTAAAGATGAATCATGGATATTTGTTATGGAAGAGGAACTAAATCAATTTGAAAGAAATGAAGTGTGAGACTTAATTCCATGACCTGAAAATTCATCATTAATTGGAACCAATTGGGTATTTAGAAATAAAACAGATGAAAATGGAACAATAAATAGAAATAAGGCAAGACTAGTTGCATAAGGTTGCAATCAAGAAGAATGTATTGATTATGATGAAACCTATACACCAGTTGTAAGACTAGAATCATTTTGTATTCTTCTAGCTTTTGCATCACACTTTGGCATTAAACTTCATCAAATGGATGTAAAATATGCTTTTCTAAATAGATTTATAAAAGAGGATGTATATGTAAAATAACCACCAGGGTTTATAGACAAAAATCATCCTGAATATGTACTTAAACTTAAAAAGACTTTATATTGCTTAAATAAGCTCCAAGAGCATGGTGTGAAAGATTAAGAGATTATTTGATTAAATCAAATTTTGAAATGGGAAAGGTTGACACTACACTCTTCATTAAAAAGGAGAATTCAAAAATTCTAACTGTTCAAATATATGTAGAAGATATTATTTTCGATGCTACTAATTATCTAGTATGTCAAGATTTTGCTAAGATTATGCAGGCTGAATTTGAAATTAGTCTTACTGGAGAATTGAAGTTCTTTCTGGGACTTCAAATTCATCAACTTCAAGATGGGATCTTTATAAATCAATCAAAATACATCTTTGGTAGATTAAAGAAGTTTGGAATGGAGAATTCCAAAGGTAAGAGTACTCCAACTGCTGCACATACTAGTCTGGAAATTGATGAAAGTGGTAAGGATGTTGATAAAACCCTTTACTGAGGTATGATCGGAACCTTACTCTATTTAACAGCAAGTCATTCTAACATAATGTTTTCTACATGTTTATGTGCTAGATATCAATCAAAAGCTAAATAATCTCACTTAAATGTTGTAAAGAGAATTTTTAGATATCTTAAAGATACATATAACTTTGGCTTATTTTATCCTAAAATATCTTCGCTTGATATTTATGCGTTCAGTGATGCTGATTGTTGCAAGGGAGAATTCATTGAATTTTAAGGAAGAAGAATGTTTGCATCGTAGTATAGTCGACAAAAATACTTCTACAACATTTAAATTTGTAAAGTGTACTCGAAAATAAAGAATTGAGTTTGAGATCATTCGCAGGAAGCAAATATGGAATTCACACACTAATCACAATATGAATCAATGAGCCCAATAATAAAGATGCACAATAAGAATGAATAATAAAAAATGTATTCAATATCAGCCCAAATTGTATCTCAATAAATAATGAGATAAAAAGAATAGAAGCTCAAAACAATGTTTTTATATCACCAATTAGATCCTCTAATTAAGCATATATCCTAAGCATATCAACTAATAAAATTTTCCAACAGTGGTCCTTGAACCACTTACTCAAATATCCACATTAGCCAAATGTCAGAGTCAACCTCAAATATATCCACAGTAACTCACAATTAGATGTCCTCAAGGTTCCATAGATGCCTTAAAGCACTCAGAGCACAGCCAAGGCACAAGGCCTCAGCAACCTCAGAAGTAAGTCTTAGCACAAGGCTTCAGAGCACAACCCTCAGAAATGGCAAAGTATAGAGCATATGAACACGTTTCCCAAGGTAGAATAGAGCAAAACCTACCCCTAACGCCTTAGAACTTCTCTTCTTCCCTAGTCTCATAACTGGGTATAGGATAGTCGGGTATGCGGGTAATCGGATCGTGAACAGGGGACTAGACTTGTTGGCGTAGTGTACCGGGTGAGGTGTGAGGCAAGATGTGTAAGGGGACTGATGTGAAAAATCTAATTAGCCAAAAAATGTTTATTTATGCATGTTCCTAGTGTTATAGAAGCATCATGCATTATAAATATTGCATAACATGCATCATCATACATTTAGGTTAATTTGTATGAATTGTATAATAATTTGCTCATTTTGTGGCTAGGTGTTGAATGAGGCGAAATCGATGCTTTAAAATCATTGCGTTGCAGTGTAGTCGAAATCGCTCTTTGATACGAAAATACGTAGTTTGTTAATTAGGCAATTTAGTGTCGTTGTAACGCGTAAATCCACTTCAGCTTTTAAATTTGTAAGACCAAGATAGTGGGGTATCTAGGTTCATTCAAGGAGGCAATATTTTTGCAAAATTCAGGTCTCTTGCATGGAAATAGAAATCACCTTTCTTTTTGGTCTTTTCAACTATATCATTTTTTTAGGATTTTGAAATAATGAGAGAAAACACGAGTTGTTGGCGAAAAAAGGTAAATAACAACTATGATTACTAAGCTAACACCTAAGTGACAAGTAATTCCTCTTCCTAAGCTCACTCTAGGCATGTGGAGGCCTAGAGTAATTAGGGAGAGAGAGTGAAGAGTGCCAGAATCATAGCAATCAAAATGCAACTAAAAGAAATTTCAAAGAAGGCAACTAGATTGATGAGAAAGTGTTTTACAGGAAAACCTAGTAGATGAATGCTTCTACTACTAGAGAATTGCAATAAATAAAATAAAACACAAGGGCTTCTTGCTCCAAGCTTGGTAGCTCCCGAGCTTGAAAAGAGTCCTCCAACTCCTTCCTTGCTATGCTCCGCCAAGGTTGTGTCCTCCAAAGCAAGCCTAAGGAGGCGTGCCCTAAGCTTTTCTCCAAGGGTGGACATCCACCCTAGGTCCTTCTCCTTTGCCTGGCTATCCTCCTCGAAGTAGAAAATTCCTCCTCCTTGGCATGGCCCAAGTTGAAGAGAGTGGGGAGAAGAAGGCACCAAAGGGGCTGGTGATGTGCCCCTTTAATCTTCTTCTCTACTCCTTCTTGGTCGTAGGTGTAGGTGGGTATAGGTAGAAAAATGCACTAATGGAGGATGAAGAAAATGTGGGAAGTTAGGTAGGTATATATAGTGTAGGAAGGGGGGTATAGGTGGCTCTTGGAATGGATGGCTAGGATAGGATATGGGGGGTAGTTGGGGATCCTAGGGCTAAGGATAAGTGGTGCCACGTAAAGGGTGCTAAGGGAGGTAGTTAAGGCTTTGGTGCCCTTTAGAATTGGCACCAAAATGGGCCTTCTAGAAGCCCATTAGTTGGTTTCACCTTAGGGTTCTAGAAGGGGGATATGTGGATGGCTAGGATGGGTTATGTGGGTAGGTGTAGGGTGGATAAAGGGGCTGAAAGTTGGCACCAAAAGGGAGGTGGTTAGGGTTAGTTTTGGTGCCAACTTTTGGTGTCTTTTGGTGGTTAGTTGAGGGGTGAAAGGTGGTGAAGAGGTGGCCCCAAAATGAGCAGGGTAGCTAGCTTAGGTAGGGCTTAAGTTGGTGGAGCTAGCTAGGGTTGAGTTGAAGGTGGTGGATGGCCAAGGAGCTGGTTGCTAGCTAAGCTAAGCTAAGCTAAGATAGCTTAGCTAGCTACGGAGTAGAGGAGGAGGTATTGGAGCTAGGGTTTGAAGAGAGGAGCAGAGGAGGAGAAGTCTGGAGCTGGAACTGGAGCTGGCAGCTGCTAAAGAGGCTGGCATGGAGCTACTCTAGCTGGCTTAGCTTGCTAGTTCTTTGCTAGCTGTTAAGCCAAGCTAAAGTGAGCTGGCTTCTACCATAATGAGTTGAGGTGAGCTGGGTCTACTGCTCCCAGGGGGGATCAAGCTGGTTGAGGCAGCTAAGGTAGCTTAGCTCAACTGAGTTGAGCTAAGCTGAGTCCCCAGGAGCTGGACTTGAGCTTCTTGAGCTGGGATGAGTTCTTCTTCAGCTGGGTGGAGTTGAGTGGAGCTGGATGTAGCTGAATTTGAGCTGGGGTGAACTCCAATCAACTCAGCTGAGCTAGCTAGAGCTCCCTGTGGACTTGTGGGAGCTAAAATGAGCTAGACTCAACTAGGTTGAGCTAAGATGAGCTCTCTTGAGCTGCCATTCAGCTGAGATTAGTTGAATGGAGCTGGGATAAGCTAACCCTAGTTCACGTGAGCTAGGTTCTAGCTGTGGTGAGCTGGATCAAGCTAAGTTCCAGCTAGTCTGAGCTTCTCCTTCACCATTTGCCTTCTTGAGTGCTAGGATTTTAGGAATCTGTATATCTGCTCATCCCTAACACTCACAAAAACATATCAAAAAGAAAATAAAAAATGCAATGCTTGCCTAACCTAATTTATGCCTAAATGCAGCCCAAAAACCCATTTGCGGAGTAAAATCCTAAGAGATAGGTTTATTTTAATGCATAAGAATGATGATAAACTGGCGTATATCACACCTCCATGCTTTTCTTTTGCTAGTCTCTTAGCAAAACTTCAATTTTTTTGGAAAATGGAATTTTTGGGAAATCTATTTTTTTTCTACTTTTGAGGAGAAAAAGATTAAGGGACCTTAGTTGATCTAGACACAGGAGGTATGGGATTTATGAAAGATAAACATTGGGATTTGTTTTGGATCCAACCATTAGACAAAACGGGATCAATATATCCTCCAGAAAATTCACAAATTAACCCCTTGTTAATTCAGATGACTTGAAATTTTTGTTTTTAGGATTTTTCTGGCTCATGAATCTGATTTGCAACATGCAAAAATCCTTTAAAACCTTGTGTCTGTGCTTGTGAAAAGCCAACATTTATAGGGGCATGTTAATTTATTTATTTTCTTTTTTCTTTTTTTTTTCTCCCCCATGCTTATTTTTAGCTTAGTCTTACAACAGATGTGTCGGGATCACCATTCCCGTTACCAATCCTCAAGGGGGCTCTGGTGCCAGTACTTCGGGATAGCACTGTCCATGACACCACCTAGGAGCTCACAACCCCAAAACACGATGCGGTGTAAAGGGGTGCTCCAAGCAAACTCAAGCTCTTGCTCCGACACTATAGGTAGAGCACCGTCCAAGACACTTGAGCTGCTAAAATGTGCTTTAATGCTGCATCTAAAGATATGAAATATAGATATGGAGCAGCGTCGAGGCAGTAACATGTTGATATTGCATCCTCAAAGGAGGCATTTTCCTCCTTCTCGACGGTGGGAACTCAAACCAATGATCTGTTTCAGACTTTCACTAAGTCCAAACATGGGAGTTTTTCAAATTTTTAGTTATTTTTAAGTGTTGGCATGTGTGTGAAAATTGACACAAGAAGTTCCTCAAGAAATGCAAGTTTTTGAAATGGAAACTAAGCCAAATACTTTCCACATTACAAAATAGGATCAAGTCACCTGAACTATCATGAGTTCAGGTGGAATTTTAGAGAAGGATATCTGATCTAGTCTAAAAATAGACCCTGAAATTCTAATGATTAGATTCACATCCTCTTCCCTAGTTTGTTAAAGATTAAATCCCATTGTACCCAAAAGTGAATTTTTTTCAACCTTAGTCCCGATTTCAAAAATTTTTCCTCAAAAAGTTTTCAACATTATTATTATTATTTATTATTTTCTTTTGGTATGCAAGCAGGAAAATAATATAACTAAAGAAAAATGCATGTTTTTAGGTTTTGAAAATCCTAAATTGATCGTCAAATTTAAAAACCCCCCCTCATGCTTAAGATATGCCATGTCCTCATGCATTAGGAGGGAAAAGGGATCACCTTAGTGAAGAACGGTCGGGTTTAGGATGATCAAAACCTGGAAAAAGAAGAAGCGAAAAAAGGAAAGCAGGAAAAAATGATGGGTTACCTCCCATCTAGTGCTATCTTTTACACCATTCAGCCGGAAGTGAAGGTATGCACGGAAGACGAAAAATCATGTAAATAGTTGGACACTTGGATCCCTGCAAAAAAGGTGTCTTCTTCTAGATCCCTAGAAAATTGATTAGAAGCAATATTGGGATCAAAGTTGGATGGAAAATGATAAGTGTAGCCTGAGTCTAGCCATGGTTTTAAATCAGGTAGGATGCCAAACTCAGGAGGGGTTGGTGGCAGGTCTGTAAGAAAGGAGTCGGGGAAGGAATGGTGAGGATTGGATGAAGTTAGTGTGGAAGAATTAGGTGTGTGAATAGTGGGTGGGTTAGGGTGATCAGGGGGTGCATCAGGAATGGATTTGGGGTCAAGACAAGTCTCCAGATCACATATTTCGCCGACCATTGATTCGGAATCAGAATCCTCAAAAAAATTGTGGTCAGTAAGGGTATCTATCAACATTGTCTCCTCCACCATATTGAAAATTTCCATATCTGAGTCCTCAAAAAAGTTATCATCATGGAATCTCCTGGAGGATTTGAAAATATCTAAAGTGATAGTTTGGCTGGCGCAAGTGATATCCATTTTGCCTATGTGGCAATTGATATTTGCCTTTGCAGTGGCCAGAAAAGGGCATCCAAGGATTATTGGGGAGTCCAGTAATGATTCAAGTACCTCAATGTCAAGAACCAGAAAGTCTTCTAGGAAGACACAATTTTGGACCTTGACCAAAACATCCTCGACAATCCCACGAGGTTTGATTGTAGATCGGTTAGCTAATTGCAGGGTAACCTCGATGGGTTTTAATTCACCGATCTAAAATTCTTCAAATAAAATCGTGGGAATAATATTAACTGAGGCACCAAGATCAAGGAGGGCACGATTAAAAATAGTATCATCAATAATTACTGATATTAAAGGTGCCCCTGAATCTTTCATCTTAGGAGGCAGCTTGCTCTGTATGATAGAGCTTACTGTCTCCAAAAGATGCACCTATCCTAGATTTTTGGCCTGCCTTTTTGGAGTACAGATCTCCTTCAAAAATTTGGCATAGGCAGGTATATATTTGATGGCATCCAGGAGAGGAATATTGATTTGAACCTGCCCAAATAGATCCATGAGTTCTTTTGTGGTAGGCTCAGATTTCATTTTTTTTGTTGGTGGTGGGGTGGAGAGCTTGTAGGAAAGGGATAGGAATCCTGTCTTGAGATTTTTTTATTTCTTTTTCTTCCTGATGGGGAGGTGGGGAGTCAATTTGCACAGGTATTTCACCAAGTTTGTGTGAAGGTCCGGGATCAGTGGTGATTTTCGCACTCCTCAAAGTAACTGCATGTGCAGTCGAATTATTATTTGGAGGAGGTGGGGGGGCCTGTGGTTGTGGAAACCTGGGAGGCTGCTGAGGTGGTGGATTAGTAGGAGGTTGATTTGCGTAGTATGGATTTTTGCTTGAATATTGGTTCCTTTGGTGATTAAGGTTGGGCATGGGTTGGGATGGAAGATGTCCTGCAGGTCTTTGCGTGGGAGTAACCCCAATCTGGTTGTTCAGATTTGTGATGGTGCGGGTTACTTCCGTCATTTTTGTTTGCATTTCTTACAGGGTTCGCATCATTTGGGCATTGATGTCTTGTTGGGATGACCCAGGATGGAAGGTTGGATTCGACCCATACCCATTAAAATGATCTGGTTGGGAAGGAACCTAATTATTCCAGGAGTAGTTCGGGTAATTTTTCCAATTGGAAGAATTTTTAAAGGGCTCATGGATGGCAGAAATATTTTGAGTGGGGTTAACATCTGGATAGTTGTAATTCCCCAGTGAATCATGGGCAACCTCAGAATATTGGTAATAATCAGTAGGAGTAGTGTTGAGATTGTGCAAATGTTCTCTTCGTGGAAAGTTAGGTTGGGTTAGATGTGGACTATGTGGAGCGTGGGTTGATATGGCTAGTCTTTCCTCAATTTTCTTTTGATTAACATGCATCTGGTCGAGTTTTTGAGTGATCATTTGAAGATTGTCTTAGGTGACAGGGATAGATTGAGTGCCTACTTCATGAACACCGAACTACGCGTTTTGAGTTCTGCAAAATGCATTCATGGAAGCTTGATTAAATGGGTTTTCACTCATTTCTTCAAAAGGTCATAGGCACTTTTAGCATCTTTATTTAAGAAGTTGCTGCCACATGAGGCATCGACAAAATGTTGGATTTGATCTTCTAATCCATGATAGAAGATTTGCATGAGCTGCCATAAAGGAATCTCATGGTGCGGGCAACTTCTTAAGAGATCTTGAAATCTTTCCCAAGAATCATGGAAAGTCTCACCATATTTTTGGTGAAAAGTCATAATAGATCTTCACAGGGAATTGGTACGACCTATGGGAAAGAATTTCTTGAGGAAGGTGCTCTTGAGTTGAGGCCAAGTTATGATGGGTCGGCCAATGGTCCTGAACCAATAAGCAGCCTTATCTTTAAGAGATAATGGAAAAAGCCACATCAGCCATATGTCTTCTTGCACATTTCGGGAATGGGTTGTTGTGCAAGAAGAGTCAGTTCTTTAAGGTGGTTGAAAGGGTCTTCCCTAAGAAGGCCATGGAAGTGTTTAATTAGGTTCAGGACTGCAGGCTTGATCTAGAAGTCCCCCCTGGTATGACCACCCCTGGTCGTTCCTCATAATAAGATGGATCATAAAAATCTTTTAGAGGAATAACAGGTTGCTGATGGGGTGGTGGGTTTGGCCTTTGATTGGCTAGGTTTTGGATGTTCCTAGTCAATGTTTGTTGATTGGAATTTAATTTATCAATCTGCTCAGCCATCAATTTTAAAAGATCAGGCAGGGGGTCTTGATGCTGTGTTTGGGGCAATTCAACATTAGGGAGCTCCAAGTGTGAGAAGTTAAAGGTGGGTGGGTTTTGGGTGGAAGGGTTAGAATTAGGGTTAGTAGTGGGGTTAGAGGAAAGATTAGAGGTGGAAGTAGAAGGGTTAGTGGACCCATTTTGTTGATTTTCCATTTTTTTAGAAGGAGAAGAAGACAGAAAAAGTGATCTTTTTGCGTGGGGGACAAAATCAAATGGTCCTTCCAGGTGCAGATTTTGAGACCATTGCCCGTGCATAAAATGGAAGAACGAGAGGGGAGGAGAAGAGAAATCGATGAGAGAAAGTGTGCAAATCAAACAACCAAAGCTAGACCTAACTTAAGTGTGACTCCCTAAAATAAACCTAAGACTTTGTCTACGTAGGAAATATGCAATCAATAGTGAATACCCGTTCTGTCAACAAATCTAGCCAAGTTGCTTAAGGGGAGGTTTGGGCCCAAACGTTTCCCAGGGAAAATCCCAGGTGCTTGTACAAACCCACTCCTAGTCGTTTGACATGGCCCCTCAGCCTAAACACCAGATATAGATGACAGAATTGGTATTAACTAAAGAAAACTTAAGACCTATATAGCAAGCCTTAGGGGTCAAGTTGCTACGGATTTTAGTTAGGCCTAGGATACTATAGTGCCTATGGAATGTGGAGGGTGTTTATTGGGTTGTTGCCCTGTTATTTCGATTTTGTTTTAGTGTGTGTGCAGGAATTGGAGATGGCTCCAATGAAAAGCAAGTTGTCACACAATTATTATATTTCTATCTTTTAGGATTGGATTTAACTTAGTGTATTTTTAAGGTTTTCTTTTTAAATTTTCAAACAAGTTTGAGATTCCACAAACATGAGGAAATCAAATTGTATGGGTGAAGATATGTTTCCTTTTGTTGTTTGTGTTTAAAAAATGAAAAAGAAACCCTAATCCAATTGGTCCTAGGATAGAAATTTAACTACCAATGAGTTATTTTTAAGCTTTTTGAATAGGTAGTGGTCCAAACAATGCAACCAACACCACTACCTTATGTAAAATCAAACAAGAATTCCAGAAAATATTTTTGTAAAATTTTAGTAATTTGTTTGATAATTGTTTTGAATTTTTACTTGTACTCGTGTCAAAGTCTGGAAATGATACCTGTGGGTATTTTGGACTTTTCAGTATTACCACTGACCTCATAAAATTTTGGTGATTTTATATAATGTGCAAAATTTTACAAGGATTCCGGAAAGCTAAATTTCACAAAAATTTGATGAGTATAAAAGTTCTAAAAATTCGCAGACAGTAGCAAAATAGGAAGATTAGAGGGTGTGACCCCTCTACAGTCCATGAATTTTTAAAAATTAAATACAAAGCCAATTGATCTAAAATTTGGTACGGATGTTCCTAACTCAATTTGAAATTACTGTATGAAATTTTACGATTTTAGGCTGCTTGTGATGCTAGGAATTTATTTTTCAATTCCAGAGAGAAATTTGGACCCGAAAAATAGAACACCAATACTTGCAATTGAGTGGTGTTAATGAAACATTCAAGCAAACAATGAATTTTTATGGGCACCACTCCACTTAATTAAAGTGTTTAGGGTCCAGAAAGCCAAGTTTAATATTTTTTTGGTAGTCGTTAGCCTAAATGTGACAAGAAAGGGGAACCAACCTGAATTTTGCGGGAAGAAAAGGATCTTTGAGCTCTAGCTTCCAGATTCCCGCTTTCTTCCTGCAATAGTTACTGCACACACAAAAGAAAAGAAAGAGATGGGGATGAGATCCACTTCAAGCAGGAGAAAATTGACTAATGCAAAGCCATGCCTCCCTGGCAACGACACCAAAAATTGATACGAAAATACGCAGTTTGTTAATTAGGCAATTTAGTGTCGTTGCAACACGTAAACTCGCTTTCGCTTTTAAATTTGTATGACCTAGATAGTGGGGTATCTAGGGTTGTCTAAGGAGGTCATATGTTCGCAAAATTTAGGTCTCTTGCATGGAAATAGAAATCAACTTTATTTTTGGTCTTTTCAACTATATCATTTTTTTAGGGTTTTGAAATAACAAGAGAAAACATGAGTTGTTGGCGAAAAAAGGTAAATAACAACTATGATTACTAAGCTAACACCTAAGTGACAAGTAATTCCTCTTCCTACGTTCACTCTAGGCATGTGGAGGCCTAGAGTAATTAGGGAGAGAGAGTGAAGAGTGCTAGAATCACAGCAATCAAAATGCAACTAAAAGAAATTTCAAAGAAGGCAACTAGATTGATGAGAAAGTGTTTTACAAAAAAACCTAGTAGATGAATGCTTCTACTACTAGAGAATTACAATAAATAAAATAAAACATAAATCCTCTAGATAGATGGTGAAGAAGAGGGCTTCTTGCTCCAAGCTTGGTAGCTCCCGAGCTTGAAAAGAGTCCTCCAACTCCTTCCTTGCTATGCTCCACCAAGGTGATGTCCTCCAAAGAAAGCCCTAAGGGGGCATGTCCTAAGATTTTCTCCAAGGGTGGACGTCCACCCTAGGTCCTTCTCCTTTTCTTGGCCGTCCTCCTTGAAGTAGAAAAGTCCTCCTCCTTGGCGTGGTCCAAGTTGAAGAGAGTGGGGAGAAGAAGGCACCAAAGGGGCCGGTGATGTGCCCCTTTAATCTTCTTCTCTACTCCTTCTTCTTAGCCGTAGGTGTAGGTGGGTATAGGTAGAAAAATGCACTAATGGAGGATGAAGAAAATGTGGGAAGTTAGGTAGGTATATATAGTGTACGAAGGGGGGTATAGGTGGCTTTTGGAATGGATGGCTAGGATAGGATATGGGGGGGAGTTGGGGATCCTAGGGCTAAGGATAAGTGGCGCCACCTAAGGGTAGTTGGTGCTAAGGGAGGTAGTTAAGGCTTTGGTGCCCTTTAGAATTGGTGCCAAAATGGGCCTTCTAGAAGGCCATTAGGTGGCGCCACCTTAGGGTTCTAGAAGGGGGTTATGTGGATGGCTAGGATGGGTTATGTGGGTAGGTGTAGGGTGGATAAAGGGGCTGAAAGTTGGCACCAAAAGGGAGGTGGTTGGGGTTAGTTTTGGCACCAAATTTTGGTGTCTTTTGGTGGTTAGTTGAGGAGTGAAAGGTGGTGAAGAGGTGGGCCAAAATGAGTAGGGTAGCTAGGTTAGGTAGGGCTTAAGTTGGTGGAGCTAGCTAGGGTTGAGTTGAAGGTGGTGGATGGCCAAGGAGCTAGTTGCTAGCTAAGCTAGCTTAGCTAGCTATGGAGTAGAGGAGGAGGTATTGGAGCTAGGGTTTGAAGAGAGGGGCTGAGGAGGAGAAGTCTGGAGTTGGAACTGGAGCTAGCAGCTGCTGAAGAGGCTGGCATGGAGCTACTCTAGCTGGTTTAGCTTGCTAGTTCTTTGCTAGATGCTAAGCCAAGCTAAAGTGAGCTGGCTTCTACCATAATGAGCTGAGGTGAGCTGGGTCTGGTTCTCCTAGGGAGGATCAAGCTGGTTGAGGCAGCTAAGATAGCTTACCTCAACTGAGTTGAGCTAAGCTGAGTCCTCGGGAGCTGGACTTGAGCTTCCTGAGCTAGGATGAGTTCATCTTCAGCTGGCTAGAGTTGAGTGGAGCTAGATGTAGCTGGATTTGTGCTGGGGTGAACTCCTGTCAACTCAGCTGAGCTAGCTAGAGCTCCCTGTGGACTTGTGGGAGCTAAAATGAGCTAGACTCAAATAGGTTGAGTTGGATCTGAGCTGACTTGAGCTAGGGTGAGCTAAGATGAACTCTCTTGAGCTGCCATTTAGCTGAGATTAGCTGAATGGAGCTGGGATGAGCTAACCCTAGTTCAAGTGAGCTAGGTTCCAGCTATGGTGAGCTAGATCAAGCTGAGTTTCAGCTAGTCTGAGCTTCTCCTTCACCATTTGCCTTCTTGAGTGCTAGGCTTTTAGGGATTTGTATATCTGTTCATCCCTAACACTCACAAAAACATATCAAAAATACAATAAAAAATGCAATGCATGCCTAACCTAATTTATGCCTAAATGCAGCCCAAAAACCCGTTTGCGGAGTAAAATCCTAAGTGATAGGTTTATTTTAATGCATAAGAATGATGATAAACTGGCATTTATCACTCTTCAACAAATACAATTTATATCTAAATGAAGTTTGAGGTCGAACACAGGAAGCAAATATGAAATCACACACTAATCTCGATTAAAATATAAATGAGCACAATGAATGAAGCACGGAAATGATATTCAATGAATGCTAATTTGTCACTTCAGATTTTCAATGAATAACATAAGTATTTCAAAACTTTATGAGACCAAAAAGATATCTAAGACAAAATAATGGTGATTTAGATCACCAATTATTAGTCGAAGTACATGTATATCAACTACTAAATGCATATAAAATAAATAAACAGTGATCAAACATCTTGGTATCAAGTCAAATAGCTTAACTATAGTCTGCTACAGTACTCTTCTTCTGATCCTCTTCTTTCTTTCCTTTCTCTTGCACGACCCCTTCTTCTTTCCTTTCCTTTTCTCTGCAAGCCTTCTCTTTTCTTCTTCCTTGGCTCTTCTCTTCTTTCCTTCCTAGTGACTAAGTGTCACATAGCTGCACCAAGAGCAAAACCCACCCCTACCTCGCTCTCTCTCTCTCTTTCCTTTCCTTCCTTCCTCTCTCACAAATCCAAACCTTAGTCGGGTATTTAGGTATGCATAACCGGGTCCAGGCTCATCGAGGGTGGTGATGAGTGAGAAGTGCCAGTAGGCTTAGGTGGGTCAGATCATGTGCAGGTGTAAGGGACCTCACCCCATGTGTTCTAAGGCAACAAGGCCATATGACAAATTTAATTTATGCATTGAGGTTGCTTCCAATTCCCACGATGTGGGACTATCCACAGGCCTCTCCTTACACGAATAGCAGCAGGCGAAGCTACATTTGATTAGGAGGTTGCTGCTATTGGGGTCCTCAATTGAGAACCTGGTGGTCTTCCTGGGATGCAGTCGCGTCACCTAGAGATGCGACCTAGGGCATTCATAGCCTAGAGATCGAAGAACACGGCGACGTTGATGGCGGTGGCAGCGAAGAACGGTGAGCACCTGAGAATTAAGAACATGAACTCTCAGCCATATTAAAATAGCTCACGAGCATCGCCGGAAGGTGTGGAGTGTAGAGGTGGTGCGTATGTGGTGAGTGGCAACATGTGGTGGCCGGACGGCCTCAGAGAAGGTGGTTGGTGATGGGTATGTTCGGGGGTTTGCATGAGTGGATGGAATAGGAAATAAAGATGGGGGTTTTGATGGGTGTGAGCTAGTGGAGGTTGTGGGGTCATTGGTGAGGCGGTTGGTGGCTTGTGATGTGAGATGGGCCTCACAGGAGAGGTGGCCGGAGTGGAGAACAAAGGTGGCTTGCGTATGCATCGAGGGGTGTTTTTGGGTTTTGAATAGGGGAAGCTAACCTAAGAATCTAAGGGAACTAATACAACCCTAAACTAACTGATGAAAAGGGGGAATTCCTGCGCTGGTGGTACACCGGACGTAGGGTAGACGAAACCTCCGGTGGGAGAAGTGGCAACGACGATGGGAGATAAACGGCGGCCACTGCTATTGCGACACGTGGAAGAAGTTGAGGATGAAGAATCCGCTTGCTATAGTTTGTGAGAGCGGACGAGGAAGGTGGTCGAAGGAGGTCACCGGAGCTCGTGGAGCATTCAGCTGGAGAGGAGGGAAGAAGGTGGTTTTCTGGCCAAAAACAAGCTAAGGAGGTAAGGTTTGCTTCAGGAGTTCTTTTATAGGCCATAGGAGGTCCTTCCAAGCTTGGAAACTAAGCTTAAAAGCTTGGGCCTTATGCACATGTAGGATACCTGAACCTTTGAAAGGTTTGCATGCAATTTTGAGGAGGAATTGGAGCCCAAGATGCAGCTTAGACTATAGGGAAACTCTTCATGATTCTTCCATCCAAATTTAGAAGAGTTTGGCCACAAAATCAGGGAGTAATCCCTGATTGAAGGTCGTCGGTGAAGTGGGTTTAGGAGTTGAAGGCGGTGGGGACCTGTAGGTGAAGAAGATGATGAAGTTAGGGGGGTATTTGCAAAGATTTCAAAGGCTGAGGGGCTCTTTGTAAGAAAAAGAGTAAACAAGATTAAAATGCAAACTAGGTTATGATCTCTGATTGGGTCTAAATTTTAGTACAAATCTAATTTGAACTCAAGGAATCTGATGGTGAAGTCAGATTTTGGTTTTGACTAAGTTTGACTAGGTAATTTGCCAGAAACCCAAATTAGGGCAACTATCTGTCTAAAAGGTTTATGTGAATTTTATCCTGACCAGAACCTTAGTTGTTTAAGCGGGTATGCTTTTAGGGTTTAAGATGTCCAATAATTCTCAAAATGCGTGAAAACCCGTTTATATCTGCATGAACCCACTTATTAGACATTTATGAACATTTGACCTTGAATTAACCCCTGAAAAACCCCATGATTGTTCTGCAATTAGGATATTCTGTTAAAACTGCAGTTTTACACCTATTTTAATGCATTTCTCTTAAAATGGATATGCAATGAATTACGGTATTATGGTGGTTATGTAGGAGCATTTATCAATGGATTATGACTAATTAAAGCTAGATATGGCTGATGATGACGTTGTCATCATACCCCATGCCTAACTTTTGCTAGTCCCTTAGCAAAATTTTATGAAAAGAACTCAAATTCTAGACTATGCTTTGAAGTTCAGAGTCCTGATTCTTTTTTCTTTTTAGAAATTAGGTTAGAATTCTAATAATAGGCCTACAGGTACTCAAGTACCAACCAAGATCCCGACCTGACCAGCTTTAACCTCAGTCTGTCGTGAAGGTTTCTATGGCCTGTAGAAACTATCCTAAGGCTCATTGAATCTAACAGTTAAAGCACCCATGCTTGTAACATAGTTTGTCCAGGTTCAGTTTGCAGTGCGTTTTTGTAAGAGGGATAGACAAATTTCTTTCATTTTTGGAGAGCTTTCTCTATCTTTTCTTGATTATTTCTAGCTTCAGATTGGCTCAAAAACTCAATCTATATCAGATTCCTAGCTCCCCCCATCAATCCTCGTAGGGTCCCTGACAATCGATGCTTCAAGATAGCACCGCCTATGGCAACCCCCAAAACCCTGGCTTTCGACACTTTGAGATAGTGCCGCCCATGGCATTTTATAGCTAAATTCAGGCCTTGGCGATCGACATTTTAGGATAATCCTGCCCATGGCACCTAAACCAGCACAAGGTGCTTACATGCCCTTGGTAGGATATTTAGATATCCTAGGAGACAAAAATCGAGGAGACGGTATGTTATTGTGCATCTTCGAGGGGAATTTCCCACCTCTCCGCATCGGGAACTCATCCAAATCAACTAGTGTTGATAAGCCACTCCAAATCTAGGTAGCTTTTTCAGAATAGAATAAACGCTTTTGCATGATTTTGGTTATTAAGTGCACTGAACTAGAATTGTGTGTGGATTAGGGTGCTCAGGTTACCGAGTCCTGCAAACCAAAGGGCAGTTAACGAGGTCGAATACTACCTAAGCCTTAGACCTAATATATAAGCTTTGCATTTTCCTCAACCTCTTGTGGACTATCCAGATCTTAACGGATACGTAAATTTTTAAGCCTAAAGACAAGTCCAAGAGGCCTAAGATCTGCACTCATACTAATCTCCATGTCTGTTATTCTAGGATTTAATTTTTTTCTTTTGATTTGGTCTAGAACTTAAGTAGATTCCATAATTATTTACTAATGACTATCCCTTTTTTGTTTCAAATTATAGCTCCTTTTCTACATTTTGAATCACCTCCTCCTTTCCTCCTCAAAAATAATATGCAATGAAGCTCACAAAATTTCCTCCCTTTTCCATTTTTTTTATTCTTTTTCAATTTTTTTATTTTATTTTATTTTATTTTTATTTTTATGTTTTTTTGGAATAAGTAATATTTTTGTTAGAACCCTTCAGAAACTTGAATTTTTATGTGTTTGCACTTTAACACCCCCCAATGCCTAAGTTTTGTAATGTCCTCATTGTAAACCTAAGGGTATGGAATTAGTTGGGTTCATGGGTTAGAACAGGATCAAAAGGGTGTGTAAACGGGTCGGGATGACTATTGTGGATGATTTCAAGCTCTGGTACGAGTACCAAAGGTGGAGTCAGCTGTTCTAACACTGAACTTAGAGTGCAGTAGATGTGAAGCTCAAAAAGATGATCAGAAGAGTATCGATTTTTTTTGGAATGACGAGTTACCTCCCGTTAAATGCTAAATTCAATGCCTTCAGTCGAGCAGAAGATGTTCATGTAGAAGGAGTGGTCAAATCAGATGAATTTTGTAAAACAAGAACCTTGATCAATAGCCTAGTTGGCCCAACCAGGTGCTTGTTCAGATCAACAGGCTGATGATGCAGCCTAAACCCAATCAATCTGGTGGGTTAATGGATGTGAATCAGTAGATGTGGTGCCCACCAGATGCTTTGAAGCTCAAATGGATGTGGAAATGAAAATCCAGGGTTTAGCTGATTCAAATTGGCCTGGTCAGAGTAGGGATCCTCAAATGAAAAAGAGTCTGTGGAGGATGTGAGATCCCTAGGAGAGCGATCAAAGAAATATGGGATGTGATTTGTATTCTGATCGATGTTTGAATCCCGATCAAAAGATGGAGGAGAATCATATGTGACCGGGTCATCGAGAGGAGAATCAGAGTAGAAGTTGATTCCAGTTACTGGTCGAGGTTAGGTTTGGATTCAAGATGGTTCTATATGTGCTGAAGAAGAGGTGGTTTCTTTCAAATCATTGAGCTCAACGTTAGAATCAAAGGACGAGTCATGGTCGCTGGGGTCATAAACTGGTTTGGAGTCATTAGGAATACAACAGTTCTCTAAAATTAAAGTAAGATTCAAAATCATCAGAGAACTTGCGAAGGTTGTGTTCTGAACTTGATTCCAGGTCAGAGGTTCCACCACAGAAAGGATCAAGGTATGTAGAAGCAACAACCTAACTTGGATCTAACCTATTTTCAGATTTCGAGCTCAGAAGGGTGTCCTGATTAGGTATGGGCTCAGGTTCTTGGCTCTTAGGGTAGACCCAATCAATTCCCAACTCATCCAACTCCTCAGTTTCTGTATCATAGATTGGTGTGACTTTCGAAAAATCAATTAGTATCTCTAAGGAGGTTGGAGAGGTGTGTTTGTTAAATACTATCCCAGAATCATAATTCAAATTCGAAATCTGACTCACATCATTTTAGGCCTTATGATTATCCCAAATAGGCTGGGCTTTATTGGGATGTCAGAATTGTTTTCAAGAATCACCTTAATAGGATAAGGCTGGAGATTTACATTCTCGAGAAGTCTTGTTTTAAGTTCATCATCACAGGTATCGAAGAAATCTATGCTTGATGGACCAACTTCCTGGTTTCCTAGGGCCGGTTCGGAATTGTGAACACCTGCAATTGAATCCTGCTAACCCATCTCAAGATCAAGAATGTCAATTGTTATGAAATTTGAATCTAAATTCATTTGGGTTGGGGGTCCATAACAACTATGATCATCAAACCCAGGATTTGGGAAATTACGTAGATCATTGGAATTACTTCAAGATGTCATCTTAACTTCTGACGGGTATTTTTGATCAATGGATCTATATAACCTATTCAGCAATTCTCCCCATTTCTCCAAAAAATTCTGGAGTTCTTCCAAAATTGAAGGATTTGACTAATATTGTAGACAATCGTTGTGTAATTTCAGCAATTGAATGTGTTTTGCTAAGAGATCATTCCAGGTTGAACCATGGTTTAGTTGTATCCATATCATCTCTATATTGTTCAAAATGTGTTCCATTGTTTTCTTGAATTTATCTTGAATGTCGCTATTAAAATATTCCTCGTGGTGTCTATAAGCATTCTCAATCATCTTTTCTTTCATGCTCATTTGGGACTCAGGTTTCCTAAATAGTCTTCCTAGATTGCCAAGTTGCATTTTCAAATCAAGTGGTGGAATCAAGATGTAGAATCAAACTTAGGTTAGATTGAAGTTAATCAAATCTAAAAGAGATTCCTAAGAAGATCTAATGAGGTCTCTTAGGTTAAAGACCTAATGACCTTCCTGTGTATGTGCTCTATAGAAAAGATGAGGGACTGGATGTTATTTGGACCTAATCAAGGCACCCAAAGATTTTTGGATGACTAATGCAGTTTCGAGGCGGATGATATCTCTGAATCAGAAATCCACACACTCGAGAAATACCTGGGCAGCTAGGAAGGGGGAGCCCTGCAAAGACCCCTACATGGTAGAACATCCCCATGGGTTATAGGGTTTCCCCCACCCAACCTTCCTTATCACTGCGATTCCAAGTAGACTGGAATGTACGAACTTAAGACCTTAATTCCACCAATTTTAGGCTAATTAATGCCTTGAATATCACTTGATTTAGAAGTTGATTTGACTTGTGACCTTATTTGGAGGTTGGTTGGCCCATAGAGTAGACCAACTTCACCTAACCTACCCTAAAGATGGCAGAATGAAATTTAGGTCAAGATCCAGAAATCACCCTAAATTGACTCTCAGGTTATTATGTCCAAGATTTTTAAGGTTCAAGTGAAATTAGAGCTTGGTTTTAGGGTTCTACTTGATTAGATCTTTTCAAATAGGGGCTCAGGTAGCACACAAATGTGGGAAGATATGTTTCATTTAATGCAAGCAAATGTGAACTAACACTTCAAAACCCTAATGTTGAAACCTTAATTGGCTCTATTTCAAGTCCAATTAAATCTCAAAGTATTCTCCCTAGACTTCAAACAAGTGCGTAGTCCAAGGAAGATTAGAAATTACGCACAATCCCTAGTAGGTACAAATAATCAAGGTAGGATTTCTAAACAGAATCACCCCAAGCTTCAATCAGATATGAAATTTTCACAAATCAGGAAAACTTGCCTTTTAAATGATGATTCACTAAGAAAATAAGGTAGGTAATTCCTAATTGATTTTGTTTCATTTTCTCTCTTCCAAGGATTAGGAGATTAGGGAAGAAGAGAGATTACCTACCCTGGGAGTGGCTATTTTGCGTGGAAGATTGCCTCGTGATGTACCTCGCAAAATCACAAGAAACAAATAAGGGCAAGTTAGTGCTCAGATATAATCAGATAAAAGGCAAGAATAGCGGTGAATTGCGCGTTGCTCCCCAACAATGGTACCAAAATATTGAATGGGGCAAAATTGATGTTTTAAATTGTTGCGTTGTAATATAGTCAAAATCGCTCTTCAACAAATACAATTTAAAACTCGAATATTTAAATGAAGCCCGAGGTCAAACACAGGGAGAAAATATGGAATTCACGTGATATCTCGATTAAAATATAAATGAGCACAATGAATGATGCACAGTAATGATATTCAATGAATGCTAATCTGCCACTTTAGATATTCAATGAATAACACAAGTATTTCAAGACTTTAAGAGACCAAAAAGATATCTAAAATAAAATAATGGTGATTTAGATCACTGATTATTAGTCTAAGCACATGTATATCAACTACTCAATGCATATAAAATAAACGAATAGTGATCAGACGTCTAGATACCAAGTCAGACGGCTTAAATGTCGCCTACTACAGTACTCTTCTTCTGATCTTCTTTCTTTCATTTCTCAGGCACGGTCCCTTCTTCTTCTTTCCTTTCCTTTCCTTTGCAAGCCTTCTCTTTTCTTCTTCCTTGGCTCTTCTCTTCTTTCCTTCCCAATGACTAAGTGTCACACAGTTGCACCAATGAGCAAAACCTACCCCTACCCCACACTCTCTCTCTTTCCTTTCTTTCATTCCTCTCTCATAAATCCAGACCTTAGTCGGGTATTTGGGTATGCATAACCGACTCCAAGCTCACCGAGGGTGGTGATGAGCGAGGAGTGGCAGTAGGCTTAGGCGGGTTGGATCATGTGTGGGTGTGAGGGACCTCACCCCATGTGTTCTGAGGCAACAAGGCCATATGACAAATTCAATTTATGCACTGAGGTTGCTTCCAATTCCCATGATGTAGGACTATCCACAGGCCTCTCCTCGTGCAAATAGCAGTAGGTGGAGCTATGTCAGATTAAGAGGTTTTTGCTGCCAAGGTCCTCAATTGAGGACCTAGTGGTCTTCCTGGGATGCACTGGCATCACCTGGAGGTGCGACTTGGGGCAATCAAAGCCTTTAGCTCGAAGAACACAGCGGTGTTGATGGTGGCAGTGATGGAGAACGACGAGCACCTGAGAATTAAGAACATGGCCTCTCAGCCATATTAAAATAGCTCACAAGCATCGCCGAAAGGTGTGGAATGTAGAGGTGGAGCATATGTGGTGAGTGGCAGCATATGGTGGCCGTACGGCCTCGAAGAAGGTGGTTGGTGATGGGTGTGTACGGAGGGTCGCGTGAGTGGATGGAATAGGAAATAAAGATGAGGGTTTTGATGGGCGTGAGCTGGCAAAGGTTGTGGGGTCATTGGAGAGGCGGTTGGCAGCTTGTGGTGTGAGATGGGCCTCGCTGGAGAGGTGGCCGAAGTGGAGAACGAAGGTGGCTTGCGTATGCGTCGAGGGGTGTTTTTGGGTTTAGAATAGGGGAAGCTAACTTAAGAATCTAAGGGAACTAATATAACCCTAAACTAATAGATGAAAGGGGGGAATGCCCATGCCAATGGTATGCCAGACGTGGGGATGACGAAACCTCCAGTGGGAGAAGCGGCGACGACGAGGGGAGATATGCGGCGGCCACCAGTATTGCGATGTGCGGAAGAAGCTGAGGATGAAGAATCTGCTCGCTATAGTCTATGAGAGCAGATGAGGAAGGTGGCCGAAGGTGGTCGCCGGTGCTTTCATCTAGATAAAAGGGAAGAAGGAGGTTTTCCGGCCAAAAACAAGCTAAAGAGGTAAGGTTTGATTCAGGGGGTCTTTTATTGGCCATAGGGGTCCTTCCAAGCTTGGAAACCAAGCTTGAAAGCTTGGGGCTTATGCACATGTAGGATATCCGAACCTTTGATAGGTTTGCATGAAGTTTTGAGTAGGAATTGGAGTCCAAGATACGGCTCAGATTGTAGGGAAACTCTTCATGATTCTTCCTTCCAAATTTGGAAGAGTTTGGCTGTGAAATCAGGAAGTAATCCCTGATTGAAGGTTGCCAGTGAAGTGGGTTTAGGAGTTGAAGGCAGTGGGGACCTGTTTGTGAAGAAGATGATGAAGATAGTGGGGTATTTGCAAAGATTTAAAAAGTTAAGGGCTCTTTGTAAGAAAAAGAGTTAGAATAGGATTAAAATGCAAACTAAGTCAAGATGGTCTTTTATTGGGCCCAAATTTTGATACAAACCTAATTTTCACTCAAGAAATCTGATGGTGAAGTCGTATTTAGGTTTTGACCAAGTTTGACTGGGTAATTTGCATAGAAAGGTAAATTAGGGCAACTGTCTATCTAAGACTTTGTTTTAGGTCAAAATGGGTTCCAATGGTCAAATCAAAGGTACCAAAGCTTAGAGAATATTTTTATATGATTTTCAGAAGGATTAGGTGAATTTTATCCTAACTAGAACCTTAGTTATTTAAGCAAGTCTATTTTTAGGGTTTTATATGTCCAATCATTCTCAAAATGCATGAAAACCTATTTCTGTTTGCATGAACCCACTTATTAGACATTTATGAACATTTTACCTTTAATTAACCCCTGAGAAACTCGTGGTTATTCTACAATTAGGATATTCTGTTAAAACTCCAATTTTACCCTTGTTTTATGCATTTCTCTCAGAATGGATATGCAATGAATTACGGTCTTCTGGTGGTTATGTAGGAGCATTTATTAATGGATTATAACTAATTAAAGCTAGATATGGCTGATGATGATGTTATCATCACTAGGGAATAGGGAAATATCATCTCAGGGCTTCGGATTGAAGATCCAACTGTATGGATCTGATCAGGGTGATAATCTGAGTTCAACGACTCCAAGATCACCTGGATCGAACTTTCGTAGCATCAGATGTAGTCTGAGGAAGAATAGAGGTCAAGGGGCAAGGTGGTGTAAAATCTAGACTTCAAATGACAAATCCAACTACACGAATGGGTTCAGATCGACGATCGCAGCCCAACGGTGCGAAGATCAGTCCAATCCGACATCTGTGGCACCATCTACAAGTCAAAGAAGATGGACGACCAAGATGAAGCCATGTGGCACCATCTGGACCATCCAAGGCCACCCACTCGATCTATAAAGCTCCTCCAACGTTCACTGTTGACCGTTGGATTGCCATCCAACAGTTTTGGGTGCGCCACGTCGACTTTTTCATCCGTACTTCATCTCCAACACACGTTCTGGGCTGTTGGATCTTCATCCAACAACCACGAGGTGGGAGCATAAGAGATATCTTCACATCAATCCACATGCATAATGTAGTGGATAAGATGCTCATGTGAGAGGTTGCAGCACTGGGTCGAGCCTCCATCCGCCCCAAATCAGAGGAGCGAAGGGAGCGGGCGAAATTCAACCGGACGATCTTAATCGAGCTACTGAGATGCAGCCATGCGACGCTACAGATGAGTGCGATGCGCATACATGCACGATCACATTCGATCGTATGCACTAGCATTGTGTGTGCTGAGGAGGCGAAGTGGTGCACACCTCATAAGCTGTTCGATCTCTTGATTGGACGGTTGATGACGCTCGAGCGCGATAAAGCATGCAACGGTTGAAGCTGAGGCGATGTCGACGTGGCATGCTCTAAGCACTTGGATCAGGAATGCATAGTAGAGATGGAGCACGTGCCTTCAGCGACGTGGGGCTTTAGCAACATGCACATCCGTCACTAAAGGCCCTGCATTCATGATTAAGCTTGTAAAAGGGCCTCTTTGCCCTAAAAGATCACCTATATATGGCCCCTACGCCCTCCACTTCTCCATCCCTTCATCTCTCTCCCTCTCTAAGAGCTAAGAACTCAAGTTCTAAAGCTCACTCTAGTGTTCCCAAACTACGGGAAGCTCTGCTAAAGTTAAAAATCAAAATTTTCCACTTCTCACCCCCTTCGTGAAGCTCTCGCCAGCTGTCATCTCGCCCCCGTTCCGGAAGCGGATCCTATGACATCAACTCCCTATCTTATCCCTAGTTCTTCTAGATTCGCCCTCTGTCCTCCGTCTTCACTCTCCTTCCAGGCATCGTTGGTCTGGCTCGTTCTCCAAGTAGCCATCGAGGAGGATAACTTCTCATCCCCTTAACTTTTTATTGCCTTCTAGAGTACATTTCCTGCTTTATAGTTGTAGAAATTAGTTGTAATGACATTATCTTTATTATAAAAAGTTTCTCTCTCTCCCTCTCTCTCTAGCTCTATTATTTATATTATAAGTAGGTTAGCTATTTATAATCATTGTGAATCTCTCCTTTATAAACAAAATTACAAAAAAGTATAATTGCAGATTTAGAATTGACGTAGCCTCCCCGTGTTCGACCCAGGACTCACTTTGAGTTTCGGTAAAATTATTTGAGCACTGGATTTTTATGCACTGCAACCACAGGTTTTCAAATTCAAACTTAGCATATGAAATACCGTTCATCATTTTGGTGTCGTTGCTGAGGAGGCAATGGATTTCGATTTTTTGTTTGCATTCGCACTTGTTTTATCTCTAACTCTCTTTTATTTCTTCTCTATTGTCTTGCAGGTACCCTAATAAGGAATCTTCAAGAAGTAGAAAGGAGTAAAGTGTTGCTGAAGACCACTGTAAGTGCTCCCCCATTCTTTTCCCCTCCATAGATTTCAATTCATCACCCTAATTCAAACCCTAATTAACCTAGGTGCTATCATAAACCTTAAGCTTAGTTTGGTTGTTTGGTTGCCACCTCCACCCACCTCACCCTTCGCTTATAAAAAAATCTAAAAAAAATCCTATAGAGGTACACAACCTCTTTTGATTTTCATACTCAACTGGTAACTTGATCTTTGTGACCAATACATGCAAACGAACATGTAATTGAGTAGAGGTTAGATTAGGTAACAACTTGTGTGCCTAATTCAGTGGTGCATCAGGCCAATTGCTTGAGTTGTTTAGGCTACACCACTTCATATAAAAACAACTCATCAAGTAGCTTGCTCATTAGGGTTAACATTTAAGGTCAGTACCAGGCACTCTATCTTATTTTTATTTCAAAGGAAAACATCTTCACCCGTGTTTGTAAATCCTGGTGTGCCTCCTGAACTTGATTGAATCAACCTTAACTTAAACCCTAAAAGCTACTTAAGCAAGATTTGAACTCTAAAATCCACTCATCCAAATAATCTTGCTTGACAACCATGGTTGTGCACTCACTCACACATCTCAATCAATCATTAAGAGCACAACCCAATTTAAGAGCCCATCACATTTCAAAAGCACTACTATCCCAGGCCTAATCTAAAATCAAGTAGACGTTGACCCTAGGACTCACCAGTCCATTTCAAGGTATTTCTCATACTGTGGTGCGAATTTGTGATGTTTGCTTTCTCTAGAAGGTGCTAAGTTGGGGGGCTTGATTGTCAAATGACTTAAGCAAGTAGGGGTTTGGCATAATTAGCTACCTTCGGGACACGCTCCCCCTGCTTTGCCAGCCCAACTTAACCAGTTTTTGGATGAAGGACAACACAAAATTCATGTTGTAGTTTGAATTTATCTTGGAGGATAGGTCCTTAAGCTACCCAACTTAAGGGCAGGCTTGTATTGTTGTGCTACAAGGTTCTATTCTCAAATCCTACTGACCCCTTCCTAGTTTATGCTTGGAAGGAGGTCATTGAATCCCCATTTGAAAGGACCATTAGACCATTCAAGGAGGCATAGGTTGAATTTTAGTCCAATAGATCCCATGGCTGATCAACCACCTCCTTTGCCTCAGGATCCGCAAGAGATGTTGCAAAGGCAGCTGGAATAAATGCAGCAAATGCAAGCATGGTTCCAATGAATGCATGGTCAGGGCACTCAGCCTTTAAAGGATTTTTATGATCCTTCTAATTATGGAGAACATCCTGGTGTCCAGATTCCAGTCGGTGATGTAGAAATCAAGCCATAGGTGTTAAGTCTGATCAAACATTTTCATGGGCTTGGCTTTGAAGACCCGTTTCAGTATTTGGAGGACTTGACCACTTTGGTCCAGGCCACCAAAGCGCGAAACATGAATGAGGAGCAGATGATCATGAGGCTTTTCCCTCACCCTCTCAAAGATAAGGCCACACGTTGGTACCAGACTATTGGAAGGCCGATAGCTAGATGGAATGATCTTAAATTAGCCTTCCTAAAGAAATTCTTTCCAGTCAGGCATACCAATGCCTTACGTCAGGCGATTACTACATTCGTCCAAAGGCTAGGGGAACCACTTCATGGTGCCTTGGAGCGATTCCAAGATTTATTGCGGAAGTGTCCACACCACGAGGTGCCGAAATGACAACTCGTGCAGATCTTTTACCACAGGTTGACTGAGCAACTCTCTAATCACATGGACGCTTCTTGCGAAGGCAATTTCCTCAACAAGGATGTAGATAGTGCACATGATTTGCTTGAGGAAATGAGTGAAAATTCTATCAATCATGCCTCCATGGACACTTTTAACCAATCCCAGCAACTCGGATCAAATGTTAATGAGGTCCATGACTCTCATTTATTTGATATGGAATTGATTTGTAACAAACTTGATGAAGTGGACCTGGTTACAAAAAGAATGGAAGAGTGTATGGTTGGAAACTCTGCAAATACTTCTAGAGCCACTCAATCCTAGAATTTGGGATTCCATTCTTCATGAGCTCTTACTAGATGGGAGTTTGTAAATCAACTGGAAGCGGCTCAACTTGTGAGCCAGCATTACTTAGAACCCCACGGGTTCCAAACTGTGGCCTTTGATCCTAGTTTCTCTAATCCCTCTCCTTTCCCGCCATGCTCACCCTATGAGGATTTGTATGCTATACAGGAGAATGTTAGGTCCAACCCATATTCTAACTCCTATAATCCGAGTTGGAGGAACCACCCTAACTTCTCCTAGAAAAACCTAGGGTAGCAAACCCAAATACGACCCACCAACTATGTACCGCAAAGACCAATGGGTCAAGGTCACGTATACTCTCAGCTGCCCCTAATCTGGTCAATCAACCAACATGGAATGCCCGTCAACCCGCAGGGCAGACTGATTTGATCCGTCAGATGGTAGAAATGAAAGGGTCCATGCTCCATCTTGTGGAAAAAATGAAAACCTCGTTGGATAACTTGCAATTCGGGCTCATTGGTAATACCTATCAGCCCGGATCTCTGCCATCTCAACCCATACGCAACCCTCGTAACATACAAAATTAGGACAATCGAACCCAAGGTTATGAGAATTAGGACCTTCACTCACATGCTTAGGTGGTTGAGCAGGGTCCTTCTTCTGCTTCTTCATCCAATCCTGGATATCTGGCTAATCAAGCCCCTCCGATCTTTCCTAACCCTCCCCAAGACCCAAACCCATATGCTTCTGCAAACTCTGTTACCTTGAGGAGTGGAAGGCAAACCCAAGATCTTGAACTACCATCTTCTAGTCAATCAAACCTTGGTGAGCTTGAGAAAGGAAAGGAGAAAATTGAAGAAGAAAGTAAGGATTAGGACCCTAAATCCAATGATTTTTATCATGTCAAATTTCCTGAAGCCTTGCTAAAATCCAGGAAGAAGAAGCATGTTGATAGCAATAAGGAGCTTTTGAATATATACAAGAATGTCGAAATCAATATCTCACTCCTCGATGCTATTAAGCATATTCTGGCTTATGCTAAATTCTTGAAGGATTTATACACTCATAAGCATAAGATGAGAGAATAAACCTCGAGGAAGGTGATACTCTCCGAATAGGCTAGTTCTGTTATCCTGCATCACCTTCCTCAGAAGAAGAGAGATCCAGGTACTCCTTTGATTTCATGTGTTATAAGGGATTACACTTTTGACCAAGCAATATTGGATTTAGGTGCATCCATCAACCTAATTCCGACTTCTCTCTATGAAAAGTTCAGATTAAGTGAACTCAGGCCGACCTCAATAATGCCGCAATTAGCTGACCATTCGATTACGAACCAGAATGGCATTATTAAAGATGTTATCGTCAAGGTTAAGGACTTTGATTTTCCTATATATTTCCTTGTCCTTGACATGGATGTACCAAAAGACTTAAGGAATATGCCCATCATTCTAGGGCGTTCGTTCCTAGCTACCGTTAAGGCTAATATCAACTGTGAAAGCAGTAGTATGGAGATCACCTTTGGGGATAGAAAAATGAAACTTGATATTTTCAAGGCAATTAACAAATTTGATGATTGTGGATATATTGAGGAACTCAAGGATGATGATCTAAACCTTAAGACTTGTATGGCTTTTATCATCCTTGAGAATTCCTCCTGCACCAATGAACTTAACCCATAACCCTTCGTGGAAGATACGCCACACCTTGAAGAGGTTGCTGATTTTCTTTACTCCCAACCTCTTCCATTGGGCTATCCTAATGAATCTTCATCAGCATCCTCCTTACCCTACATTTTAAACCCGCCCAAGCTTGAACTAAAGCCATTGCCTGCTAGTCGAAAATATGAATTTTTAGGACCTAAGAAAATGCTCCCTGTGATTATTAGTGCTAAACTGACTAGGGAGCAGGAGATGAAACTGATTAAGGTCCAAAAAGCACATAAGGAGGCAATTGGTTGGACCATTCATGACCTTAGGGGGATTGAGCTATCTTATTGTAATCATTAGATTTTTATAGAAGATGGATTTCACCCTTCTCGCCAGATGCAAAGGAGATTGAACCCCAATATGCGAGAAGTGGTCAAGAAAGAAATCATCAAGTGGCTTGACGTCAAAATCATTTACCTGATCTCAGATAGTCCCTAGATTAGTCCCATGCAAATTATTTCCGAGAAAGTCGGGATTACTGTTGTGACTAATGAGAAAGGAGAATCTATCACTACTCATTCAGCTTCTTCTTAGAGAGTCTGTATTGATTATAGGAAGCTAAACACAACCACGAAAAAGGATCATTTCCCTTTTCCCTTCATCGAATAAATTCTTGCAAGGTTAGCCAGGCAAAAGTACTTATCTTTCCTTGACAGCTATTCAGGGTATGACCGAGTTCCTATCCATCTCGATGACCAGGAAAAGACAACTTTCACCTGTCTCTACAAAACATTTACATTTCGTAGAATGCCATTTAGGCTTTGCAATGCACCTGCAACTTTTCAAAGGTGCATGCTAGCCATCTTTTCTGACATGGTGGGAGATTGTATGGAATTATTCATGGACGATTTCTCCATTTTTGGAGATTCATTTGAGTCTTGCCTAGATAATCTAGAATTGATCCTTAA